>JAWNOV010000167.1:0-10000000 GCA_035045575.1 Drosophila falleni
GGTCATTTGACTTACCGTCCAAACCTGTCTTATCAACATATGCAGCAAAGGCGAATAGGCCCGTCGTCAAAGAGTCTACTGACTTACCGTCCAAGCTTACTTTATGTAACTGGCTTGTTTGGTTACTAGGAGCTCTGTCTCGTTAGCATGTGCTGCCTAGGCAAATAGGTCTATCATCATAGAGTTTATAGATTTATAAACTAGCCGAAGTACAAGAACTAATTTTATTACTGGGAGCCCTGTCTTATTCTCATGTGCAGTCTAGGTAAATTAGTTTATCGCCAAAGGGTCATTTGACTTACCGTCCAAACCTGTCTTATCAACATATGCAGCAAAGGCGCATAGGCCCGTCGTCAAAGAGTCTACTGACTTACCGTCCAAGCTTACTTTATGTAACTGGCTTGTTTGGTTACTAGGAGCTCTGTCTCGTTAGCATGTGCTGCCTAGGCAAATAGGTCTATCATCATAGAGTTTATAGATTTATAAACTAGCCGAAGTACAAGAACTAATTTTATTACTGGGAGCCCTGACTTATTCTCATGTGCAGTCTCGGTAAATTAGTTTATCGCCAAAGGGTCTTCTGACTTACCGTAGACAAATAGGTCCATCTTCAGAGAGTCTATTGACTTCATCTAGGAGCACTGTCTTATCAACATATGCAGCAAAGGCGAATAGGCCCGTCATCAAAGAGTCTATTGATTTACCGTGCAAACTTACTTTAGGTAATTGGCTTGTTTGGTTACTAGGAGCTCTGTCTTGTTAGCATGTGCTGCCTAGGCAAATAGGTCTATCATCATAGAGTTTATAGATTTATAAACTAGCCGAAGTACAACAACTAATTTTATTACTGGGAGCCCTGTCTTATTCTCATGTGCAGTCTAGGTAAATTAGTTTATCGCCAAAGGGTCTTTTGACTTACCGTCCAAACCTACGCTAGGTAACTGATACGAACTGAAAAAGTAATGGCACGCATACCTAAGATACCATGCAATAATGCTACTTACAAAGCCTGGGCAACATGGCCCTTCACCGATGAGTTAACTGACTTACTGCAACCTACGATAAACAAATAAACTTATTTGAACTGTTCAAATGGAAGGCTATGCCTTACATATCCTAAGACAATGTAATCTCCTCGACGCCTTAAGCATTGCGTGGACCCCACCGTGGGCGCAAGCGATGTTTCTGATTCAAAACATACCGCTCTTATGGTACGCCATTTGGTATGTTATTGTTTCGCCTCGATTATATGTGATACTGCAACAGGCTATCGCATATTGTTAAAAAAAAAAAAAAAAAAAAACTTACCGTGCAAACTTACTTTAGGTAATTGGCTTGTTTGGTTACTAGGAGCTCTGTCTTGTTAGCATGTGATGCCTAGGCAAATAGGTCTATCATCATAGAGTTTATAGATTTATAAACTAGCCGAAGTACAACAACTAATTTTATTACTGGGAGCCCTGACTTATTCTCATGTGCAGTCTCGGTAAATTAGTTTATCGCCAAAGGGTCTTCTGACTTACCGTAGACAAATAGGTCCATCTTCAGAGAGTCTATTGACTTCATCTAGGAGCACTGTCTTATCAACATATGCAGCAAAGGCGAATAGGCCCGTCATCAAAGAGTCTATTGATTTACCGTGCAAACTTACTTTAGGTAATTGGCTTGTTTGGTTACTAGGAGCTCTGTCTTGTTAGCATGTGCTGCCTAGGCAAATAGGTCTATCATCATAGAGTTTATAGATTTATAAACTAGCCGAAGTACAACAACTAATTTTATTACTGGGAGCCCTGTCTTATTCTCATGTGCAGTCTAGGTAAATTAGTTTATCGCCAAAGGGTCTTTTGACTTACCGTCCAAACCTACGCTAGGTAACTGATACGAACTGAAAAAAGTAATGGCACGCATACCTAAGATACCATGCAATAATGCTACTTACAAAGCCTGGGCAACATGGCCTTCACCAATGAGTTAACTGACTTACTGCAACCTACGATAAACAAATAAATTTATTTGAACTGTTCAAATGGAAGGCTATGCCTTACATATCCTAAGACAATGTAATCTCCTCGACGCCTTAAGCATTGCGTGGACCCCACCGTGGGCGCAAGCGATGTTTCTGATTCAAAACATACCGCTCTTATGGTACGCCATTTGGTATGTTATTGTTTCGCCTTGATTATATGTGATACTGCAACAGGCTATCGCATATTGTTAAAAAAAAAAAAAAAAAAAAGTCTATTGACTTACCGTGCAAACTTACTTTAGGTAATTGGCTTGTTTGGTTACTAGGAGCTCTGTCTTGTTAGCATGTGCTGCCTAGGCAAATAGGTCTATCATCATAGAGTTTATAGATTTATAAACTAGCCGAAGTACAACAACTAATTTTATTACTGGGAGCCCTGACTTATTCTCATGTGCAGTCTCGGTAAATTAGTTTATCGCCAAAGGGTCTTCTGACTTACCGTAGACAAATAGGTCCATCTTCAGAGAGTCTATTGACTTAATCTAGGAGCACTGTCTTATCAACATATGCAGCAAAGGCGAATAGGCCCGTCATCAAAGAGTCTATTGACTTACCGTGCAAACTTACTTTAGGTAATTGGCTTGTTTGGTTACTAGGAGCTCTGTCTTGTTAGCATGTGCTGCCTAGGCAAATAGGTCTATCATCATAGAGTTTATAGATTTATAAACTAGCCGAAGTACAACAACTAATTGTATTACTGGGAGCCCTGTCTTATTCTCATGTGCAGTCTAGGTAAATTAGTTCATCGCCAAAGGGTCTTTTGACTTACCGTCCAAACCTACGCTAGGTAACTGATACGAACTGAAAAAGTAATGGCACGCATACCTAAGATACCATGCAATAATGCTACTTACAAAGCCTGGGCAACATGGCCCTTTACCAATGAGTTAACTGACTTACTGCAACCTACGATAAACAAATAAATTTATTTGAACTGTTCAAATGGAAGGCTATGCCTTACATATCCTAAGACAATGTAATCTCCTCGACGCCTTAAGCATTGCGTGGACCCCACCGTGGGCGCAAGCGATGTTTCTGATTCAAAACATACCGCTCTTATGGTACGCCATTTGGTATGTTATTGTTTCGCCTCGATTATATGTGATACTGCAACAGGCTATCGCATATTGTTAAAAAAAAAAAAAAAAAAAAGTGCATATTGAGAACCCTTACGAAATTCTTATATCATTCTGTGACTTTGCTGTCGCTTTGATAATTTCTGCTCTGCTCTTTGACTCTGTTCTAATCAAGCATGCCTTGATTTCCTGCTGTCGGGTTCTCATCTCAATGGTTTGACTTTGTTCTAGCCAAGTGTGCCTTGATTTTCTGCTGTCAAGTTCTCACTTCGGTAATGTATCTTAAGTTAATATTTTGCTTTAGTTATGTCTATATCATTAGTCACACACAGTCTTGCTATCCCTTATTCACTCCAGCTTACATTACTCTTATACTCCTCACTCTTCTTAGTTTTTCTATCAATGCTTTAAACTGCTCCTTAGCTTTAATAAGCTGCTTCTTCTTTTTTCTTAAACAGTTGAAAACATGTCTTCTGATGGCAATGAATTGCGCGCTATTGAGCAGCGAATTGCTACTGCCTTTCCCTGGCCAAGACTTAGTCCTCAGCCACAGCCTTCTGTGCCTCCGAATCCTAATCTGATCCAATACCTGAGCAGTGATGAAAGTGATTAACTTTCTTTATGGCCTTGACCTTTTAACATATTTGTCTGCCACTGCACCTTATACTTTTTATTAGGTCTATTATTGGTCCTTGTCTGCTTTACTCTGACTAACGTCTCCCTGTAATGATTAATTCTTAAAGTCCTCCTAACTCAAGTCTTGAATTTCCTAATCTAATCTATTATAATTCAACTACTCTGCTCTATTCTCTTTCAGCTTCTAATCATCTAAATCTTCATTTCTTGATCTGATTGGGTTTTTCTGGGTTTTCCCAATCCTTGCAATAAATGTTGGATCAATTGTTAATCCTTATCCCCAGATTAGTTACCTTTCAATGTTCACAACATTCTAAAATTTTACTACTAACTACTCTTTAATTGAATAAATTTGGCTCTAAGTTAATAAATTAACATACAAAATACTGTGTTTATTTTTAATTATTAATATTATGTGGCGAAAAAGGTCTTATTGTGCCGGGCCTGGCAGTGGCACTTCCAAGCTTCTTGATTTTGACAGACCTTCAATGGCTGGAATTGTTTTGTGCTGGGGCTTGGGCTGGAGCTGAACTGAGATTTCTGTTGGCATTACACTTCATTTTACTTGATCGCTTCTAAATTGTACTTCTTTCTGCTTGAGGTTAAATACTATTTAATGATTTGATGCTTTGGTTTGATCGGCCTGCTTGTGGTTACACTATTGCTGTATTCTGTTAATGCTGTCTATTCAATACTTTTGTAGCAAAGCGTGCCTGTAGATTACTAACACCCTGCTTTCTATATCTAGGACAGCGCAATGCCTAATTACATTGGTAGTCATTAGTGATTTCTACATTCTTCTTGTTTAAGTATGATTTGTAGGGTAGTACATGTGTAATGTACCCTTACCTTGCAGCAGGTCCGTCTTTAAAGACTCTTCTGACCTTCTATTCTAAATTACATTAGGTAACTGGCTTCTGGGAGCTCTGCCTTGTTAGCCTTGGCAAATGGGCCCATCATCAGTGTGTTTATTGACTTTCTGTCTAAGCTTACTTTAGGTAATTGGCTTGATTGGTTTCCTGGGGACTCTGTCTTGTTAGCATGCGCAGCATAGGCAAATAGGTCCATCATCAGAGAGTCTATTGACCTTTCACCCAGGAGCTCTGTCTTAAATCATATTTTGCAAAGGCTAATAGGCCCATCATCAAAGAGTCTACCGACTTATCGTTCAAGCTTACTTTAGGTAATTGGCCTGTTTGGCTACTAGGAGCTCTGTCTTGTTAGCATGTGCAGCCTAGGCAAATAGGTCCATCATCAGAGAGTCTATTGACTTTTCATCCAGGAGCACTGTCTTATCAACATCTGCAGCAAAGGCGAATAGGCCCGTGATCAAAGAGTCTACCGACTTATCGTCCAAGGTTACTTCACGTAACTGGCTTGTTTGGTTACTAGGAGCTCTGTCTTGTTAGCATGTGCTGCCTAGGCAAATAGGTCCATCATCAGAGAGTCTATTGACTTTTCATCCAGGAGCACTGTCTTATCAACATCTGCAGCAAAGGCGAATAGGCCTGTCGTCAAAGAGTCTACTGACTTTTCGTCCAAACTTACTTTAGGTAACTGGCTTGTTTGGTTACTAGGAGCTCTGTCTTGTTAGCATGTGCTGCCTAGGCAAATAGGTCTATCATCATAGAGTTTATAGATTTATAAACTAGCCGAAGTACAACAACTAATTTTATTACTGGGAGCCCTGACTTATTCTCATGTGCAGTCTCGGTAAATTAGTTTATCGCCAAAGGGTCTTCTGACTTACCGTAGACAAATAGGTCCATCTTCAGAGAGTCTATTGACTTAATCTAGGAGCACTGTCTTATCAACATATGCAGCAAAGGCGAATAGGCCCGTCATCAAAGAGTCTATTGACTTACCGTGCAAACTTACTTTAGGTAATTGGCTTGTTTGGTTACTAGGAGCTCTGTCTTGTTAGCATGTGCTGCCTAGGCAAATAGGTCTATCATCATAGAGTTTATAGATTTATAAACTAGCCGAAGTACAACAACTAATTTTATTACTGGGAGCCCTGACTTATTCTCATGTGCAGTCTCGGTAAATTAGTTTATCGCCAAAGGGTCTTCTGACTTACCGTAGACAAATAGGTCCATCATCAGAGAGTCTATTGACTTTTCATCCAGGAGCACTGCCTTATCAACATATGCAGCAAAGGCGAATAGGCCCGTCATCAAAGAGTCTATTGACTTACCGTGCAAACTTACTTTAGGTAATTGGCTTGTTTGGTTACTAGGAGCTCTGTCTTGTTAGCATGTGCTGCCTAGGCAAATAGGTCTATCATCATAGAGTTTATAGATTTATAAACTAGCCGAAGTACAACAACTAATTTTATTACTGGGAGCCCTGACTTATTCTCATGTGCAGTCTCGGTAAATTAGTTTATCGCCAAAGGGTCTTCTGACTTACCGTAGACAAATAGGTCCATCTTCAGAGAGTCTATTGACTTAATCTAGGAGCACTGTCTTATCAACATATGCAGCAAAGGCGAATAGGCCCGTCATCAAAGAGTCTATTGACTTACCGTGCAAACTTACTTTAGGTAATTGGCTTGTTTGGTTACTAGGAGCTCTGTCTTGTTAGCATGTGCTGCCTAGGCAAATAGGTCTATCATCATAGAGTTTATAGATTTATAAACTAGCCGAAGTACAACAACTAATTGTATTACTGGGAGCCCTGTCTTATTCTCATGTGCAGTCTAGGTAAATTAGTTCATTGCCAAAGGGTCTTTTGACTTACCGTCCAAACCTACGCTAGGTAACTGATACGAACTGAAAATGTAATGGCACGCATACCTAAGATACCATGCAATAATGCTACTTACAAAGCCTGGGCAACATGGCCCTTTACCAATGAGTTAACTGACTTACTGCAACCTACGATAAACAAATAAATTTATTTGAACTGTTCAAATGGAAGGCTATGCCTTACATATCCTAAGACAATGTAATCTCCTCGACGCCTTAAGCATTGCGTGGACCCCACCGTGGGCGCAAGCGATGTTTCTGATTCAAAACATACCGCTCTTATGGTACGCCATTTGGTATGTTATTGTTTCGCCTCGATTATATGTGATACTGCAACAGGCTATCGCATATTGTTAAAAAAAAAAAAAAAAAAAAAAAAAATCTACTGACTTACCGTCCAAGCTTACTTTATGTAACTGGCTTGTTTGGTTACTAGGAGCTCTGTCTCGTTAGCATGTGCTGCCTAGGCAAATAGGTCTATCATCATAGAGTTTATAGATTTATAAACTAGCCGAAGTACAAGAACTAATTTTATTACTGGGAGCCCTGTCTTATTCTCATGTGCAGTCTAGGTAAATTAGTTTATCACCAAAGGGTCATTTGACTTACCGTCCAAACCTGTCTTATCAACATATGCAGCAAAGGCGCATAGGCCCGTCGTCAAAGAGTCTACTGACTTACCGTCCAAGCTTACTTTATGTAACTGGCTTGTTTGGTTACTAGGAGCTCTGTCTCGTTAGCATGTGCTGCCTAGGCAAATAGGTCTATCATCATAGAGTTTATAGATTTATAAACTAGCCGAAGTACAAGAACTAATTTTATTACTGGGAGCCCTGTCTTATTCTCATGTGCAGTCTAGGTAAATTAGTTTATCGCCAAAGGGTCATTTGACTTACCGTCCAAACCTGTCTTATCAACATATGCAGCAAAGGCGCATAGGCCCGTCGTCAAAGAGTCTACTGACTTACCGTCCAAGCTTACTTTATGTAACTGGCTTGTTTGGTTACTAGGAGCTCTGTCTCGTTAGCATGTGCTGCCTAGGCAAATAGGTCTATCATCATAGAGTTTATAGATTTATAAACTAGCCGAAGTACAACAACTAATTTTATTACTGGGAGCCCTGTCTTATTCTCATGTGCAGTCTAGGTAAATTAGTTTATCGCCAAAGGGTCTTTTGACTTACCGTCCAAACCTACGCTAGGTAATGATACGAACTGAAAAAGTAATGGCACGCATACCTAAGATACCATGCAATAATGCTACTTACAAAGCCTGGGCAACATGGCCTTCACCGATGAGTTAACTGACTTACTGCAACCTACGATAAACAAATAAACTTATTTGAACTGTTCAAATGGAAGGCTATGCCTTACATATCCTAAGACAATGTAATCTCCTCGACGCCTTAAGCATTGCGTGGACCCCACCGTGGGCGCAAGCGATGTTTCTGATTCAAAACATACCGCTCTTATGGTACGCCATTTGGTATGTTATTGTTTCGCCTCGATTATATGTGATACTGCAACAGGCTATCGTATGTTAAAAAAAAAAAAAAAAAAACATTGCTGTAGAATAGTCTATCATCATAGAGTTTATGATTTATAAACTGCCGAAGTACAAGAACTTTTTATTACTGGGAGCCTGTCTTATTCTCATGTGCAGTTAGGTAAATTGTTTATCGCCAAAGGGTCATTTGACTTACCGTCCAAACCTGTCTTACAACATATGCAGCAAAGGCGAATAGGCCCGTCGTCAAAGAGTTATGACTTACCGTCCAAGTTACTTTATGTAACTGGCTTGTTTGGTTACTAGGAGCTCTGTCTCGTTAGCATGTGTGCCTAGGCAAATAGGTCTATATCATAGAGTTTATAGATTTATAAACTAGCCGAAGTACAAGAATAATTTTATTACTGGGAGCCCTGTCTTATTCTATGTGCAGTCTAGGTAAATAGTTTATCACCAAAGGGTCATTTGACTTACCGTCCAAACCTGTCTTATCAACATATGCAGCAAAGGCGAATAGGCCCGTCGTCAAAGAGTCTACTGACTTACCGTCCAAGCTTACTTTATGTAACTGGCTTGTTTGGTTACTAGGAGCTCTGTCTCGTTAGCATGTGCTGCCTAGGCAAATAGGTCTATCATCATAGAGTTTATAGATTTATAAACTAGCCGAAGTACAAGAACTAATTTTATTACTGGGAGCCCTGTCTTATTCTCATGTGCAGTCTAGGTAAATTAGTTTATCGCCAAAGGGTCATTTGACTTACCGTCCAAACCTGTCTTATCAACATATGCAGCAAAGGCGCATAGGCCCGTCGTCAAAGAGTCTACTGACTTACCGTCCAAGCTTACTTTATGTAACTGGCTTGTTTGGTTACTAGGAGCTCTGTCTCGTTAGCATGTGCTGCCTAGGCAAATAGGTCTATCATCATAGAGTTTATAGATTTATAAACTAGCCGAAGTACAAGAACTAATTTTATTACTGGGAGCCCTGACTTATTCTCATGTGCAGTCTCGGTAAATTAGTTTATCGCCAAAGGGTCTTCTGACTTACCGTAGACAAATAGGTCATCTTCAGAGAGTCTATTGATTCATCTAGGAGCACTGTCTTATCAACATATGCAGCAAAGGCGAATAGGCCCGTCATCAAAGAGTCTATGATTACCGTGCAAACTTACTTTAGGTAATTGGCTTGTTTGGTTACTAGGAGCTCTGTCTCGTTAGCATGTGCTGCCTAGGCAAATAGGTCTATCATCATAGAGTTTATAGATTTATAAACTAGCCGAAGTACAACAACTAATTTTATTACTGGGAGCCCTGACTTATTCTCATGTGCAGTCTCGGTAAATTAGTTTATCGCCAAAGGGTCTTCTGACTTACCGTAGACAAATAGGTCCATCTTCAGAAAGTCTATTGACCTTTCATCCAGGAGCCTGTTTTTTTTTCAACATATGCAGCATAGGCGAATAGGCCTGTCGTCAAAGAGTCTACTGACTTCCGTCCAAATTTACTTTAGGTAACTGGCTTGTTTGGTTATAGGAGCTCTGTCTCGTTAGCATGTGCTGCCTAGGCAAATAGGTCTATCATCATAGAGTTTATAGATTTATAAATAGCGAAGTACAACAACTAATTTTATTACTGGGAGCCCTGTCTTATTCTCATGTGCAGTCTAGGTAAATTAGTTTATCGCCAAAGGGTCTTTTGACTTACCGTCCAAACCTACGCTAGGTAACTGATACGAACTGAAAAAGTAATGGCACGCATACCTAAGATACCATGCAATAATGCTACTTACAAAGCCTGGGCAACATGGCCCTTCACCAATGAGTTAACTGACTTACTGCAACCTACGATAAACAAATAAATTTATTTGAACTGTTCAAATGGAAGGCTATGCCTTACATATCCTAAGACAATGTAATCTCCTCGACGCCTTAAGCATTGCGTGGACCCCACCGTGGGCGCAAGCGATGTTTCTGATTCAAAACATACCGCTCTTATGGTACGCCATTTGGTATGTTATTGTTTCGCCTCGATTATATGTGATACTGCAACAGGCTATCGCATATTGTTAAAAAAAAAAAAAAAAAAAACTAGGCAAATTGGTCCACCCCCAGAGAATCTACTGACTTTTCATCCAGGAGACTGTCTTTTCAACATATGCAGCAAAGGCGAATAGGCCTGTCGTCAAAGAGTCTACTGACTTATCGTCCAAACTTACTTTAGGTAACTGGCTTGTTTGGTTACTAGGAGCTCTGTCTTGTTAGCATGTGCAGCCTAGGCAAATAAGTCCATCATCAGAGAGTCTATTGACTTCATCCAGGAGCACTGTCTTATCAACATATGCAGCAAAGGCGAATAGGCCTGTCGTCAAAGAGTCTACAGACCTTTCATCCAAATTTACTTAGGTAATGGCTTGTTTGGTTATAGGAGCTTGTCTCGTTAGCATGTGTGCCTAGGAAAAGGTCTATCATCATAGAGTTTATAGATTTATAAACTAGCCGAAGTACAAGAACTAATTTTATTACTGGGAGCCCTGTCTTATTCTCATGTGCAGTCTAGGTAAATTAGTTTATCGCCAAAGGGTCATTTGACTTACCGTCCAAACCTGTCTTACAACATATGCAGCAAAGGCGAATAGGCCCGTCGTCAAAGAGTCTACTGACTTACCGTCCAAGCTTACTTATGTAATGGTTGTTGGTTAAGGAGCTCTGTCTCGTTAGATGGGCCTAGGAAATAGGTCTATCATCATAGAGTTTATAGTTTATAATAGGAAGTACAAGAATATTTTTATGGGAGCCCTGTCTATTCTTGTGCAGTCTAGGTAATAGTTTATCACCAAAGGGTATTTGACTTACCGTCCAAACCTGTCTTATCAACATATGCAGCAAAGGCGAATAGGCCCGTCGTCAAAGAGTCTACTGACTTACCGTCCAAGCTTACTTTATGTAACTGGCTTGTTTGGTTACTAGGAGCTCTGTCTCGTTAGCATGTGCTGCCTAGGCAAATAGGTCTATCATCATAGAGTTTATAGATTTATAAACTAGCCGAAGTACAAGAACTAATTTTATTACTGGGAGCCCTGTCTTATTCTCATGTGCAGTCTAGGTAAATTAGTTTATCGCCAAAGGGTCATTTGACTTACCGTCCAAACCTGTCTTATCAACATATGCAGCAAAGGCGCATAGGCCCGTCGTCAAAGAGTCTACTGACTTACCGTCCAAGCTTACTTTATGTAACTGGCTTGTTTGGTTACTAGGAGCTCTGTCTCGTTAGCATGTGCTGCCTAGGCAAATAGGTCTATCATCATAGAGTTTATAGATTTATAAACTAGCCGAAGTACAAGAACTAATTTTATTACTGGGAGCCCTGACTTATTCTCATGTGCAGTCTCGGTAAATTAGTTTATCGCCAAAGGGTCTTCTGACTTACCGTAGACAAATAGGTCCATCTTCAGAGAGTCTATTGACTTCATCTAGGAGCACTGTCTTATCAACATATGCAGCAAAGGCGAATAGGCCCGTCATCAAAGAGTCTATTGATTTACCGTGCAAACTTACTTTAGGTAATTGGCTTGTTTGGTTACTAGGAGCTCTGTCTCGTTAGCATGTGCTGCCTAGGCAAATAGGTCTATCATCATAGAGTTTATAGATTTATAAACTAGCCGAAGTACAACAACTAATTTTATTACTGGGAGCCCTGACTTATTCTCATGTGCAGTCTCGGTAAATTAGTTTATCGCCAAAGGGTCTTCTGACTTACCGTAGACAAATAGGTCCATCTTCAGAAAGTCTATTGACCTTTCATCCAGGAGCACTGTTTTTTCAACATATGCAGCATAGGCGAATAGGCCTGTCGTCAAAGAGTCTACTGACTTTTCGTCCAAATTTACTTTAGGAACTGGCTTGTTTGGTTACTAGGAGCTCTGTCTCGTTAGCATGTGCTGCCTAGGCAAATAGGTCTATCATCATAGAGTTTATAGATTTATAAACTAGCCGAAGTACAACAACTAATTTTATTACTGGGAGCCCTGTCTTATTCTCATGTGCAGTCTAGGTAAATTAGTTTATCGCCAAAGGGTCTTTTGACTTACCGTCCAAACCTACGCTAGGTAACTGATACGAACTGAAAAAGTAATGGCACGCATACCTAAGATACCATGCAATAATGCTACTTACAAAGCCTGGGCAACATGGCCCTTCACCGATGAGTTAACTGACTTACTGCAACCTACGATAAACAAATAAATTTATTTGAACTGTTCAAATGGAAGGCTATGCCTTACATATCCTAAGACAATGTAATCTCCTCGACGCCTTAAGCATTGCGTGGACCCCACCGTGGGCGCAAGCGATGTTTCTGATTCAAAACATACCGCTCTTATGGTACGCCATTTGGTATGTTATTGTTTCGCCTCGATTATATGTGATACTGCAACAGGCTATCGCATATTGTTAAAAAAAAAAAAAAAAAAAAATACTAGAAAATGGTCCATTTCAGAGAGTCTATTGATTATCTAGGAGATGTCTTATCAACATATGCAGAAAGGCGAATAGGCCCGTCATCAAAGAGTCTATTGATTTACCGTGCAAACTTACTTTAGGTAATTGGCTTGTTTGGTTACTAGGAGCTCTGTCTCGTTAGATGTGCTGCCTAGGCAAATAGGTCTATCATCATAGAGTTTATAGATTTATAAACTAGCCGAAGTACAACAACTAATTTTATTACTGGGAGCCCTGACTTATTCTCATGTGCAGTCTCGGTAAATTAGTTTATCGCCAAAGGGTCTTCTGATTACGTAGACAAATAGGTCCATCTTCAGAAAGTCTATTGACCTTTCATCCAGGAGCACTGTTTTTTTTCAACATATGCAGCAAGGCGAATAGGCCTGTCGTCAAAGAGTCTATGATTTTCGTCCAAATTTACTTTAGGTAATGGCTTGTTTGGTTATAGGAGCTCTGTTCGTTAGATGTGCTGCCTAGGCAAATAGGTCTATCATCATAGAGTTTATAGATTTATAAACTAGCCGAAGTACAACAACTAATTTTATTACTGGGAGCCCTGTCTTATTCTCATGTGCAGTCTAGGTAAATTAGTTTATCGCCAAAGGGTCTTTTGACTTACCGTCCAAACCTACGCTAGGTAACTGATACGAACTGAAAAAGTAATGGCACGCATACCTAAGATACCATGCAATAATGCTACTTACAAAGCCTGGGCAACATGGCCCTTCACCAATGAGTTAACTGACTTACTGCAACCTACGATAAACAAATAAATTTATTTGAACTGTTCAAATGGAAGGCTATGCCTTACATATCCTAAGACAATGTAATCTCCTCGACGCCTTAAGCATTGCGTGGACCCCACCGTGGGCGCAAGCGATGTTTCTGATTCAAAACATACCGCTCTTATGGTACGCCATTTGGTATGTTATTGTTTCGCCTCGATTATATGTGATACTGCAACAGGCTATCGCATATTGTTAAAAAAAAAAAAAAAAAATATTATAATTTGTGCTAAAGGTATTTTTTTTTAACAGTTGAAAATGTTTCTGATGGCAATGAATTGCGCGCTATAGAGCAGCGAATTGCTACTGCCTTTCCCTGGCCAAGACTTAGTCCTCAGCCACAGCCTTCTGTGCCTCCGAATCCTAATCTGATCCAATACCTGAGCAGTGATGAAAGTGATTAACTTTCTTTATGGCCTTGACCTTCTAACATATTTGTCTGCCACTGCACCTTTACTTTTTACTAGGTCTTTTTGGTCCTTGTCTGCTTTACTCTGACTAACGTCTCCCTGTAATGATTAATTCTTAAAGTCCTCCTAACTCAAGTCTTGAATTTCCTAATCTAATCTATTATAAACTAACTCTCTGCTCTATTCTCTTTCAGCTTCTTTCATCTAATCTTCATTTCTTGATCTGTTGGGTTTTTCTGGGTTTTCCCAATCCTTGCAATAAATGTTGGATCAATTGTTAATCCTCATCCCCAGATTAGTTACCTTTCAATGTTCACAACATTCTAAAATTTTATATAATTACTTTTAATTGAATAAATTTGGCTTAAGTTAATAAATTAACATACAAAATACTGTGTTTATTTTCAATTATTAATATTATGTGGCGAAAAAGGTCTTATTGTGCTGGGCCTGGCAGTGGCACTTCCAAGCTTCTTGATTTTGACAGACCTTCAATGGCTGGAATTGTTTTGTGCTGGGGCTTGGGCTGGAGCTGAACTGAGATTTCTGTTGGCATTACACTTCATTTTTCTTGATCGCTTCTAAATTGTACTTCTTTCTGCTTGAGCTTAAATACTATTTAATGATTGATGCTTTGGTTTGATCGGCCTGCTTGTGGTTACACTTTTACTGTATCCTGTTAATGCTGTCTATTCAATACTTTTGTAGCAAAGCGTGCCTGTAGATTACTAACACCCTGCTTTCTATATCTAGGACAGCGCAATGCCTAACTACATTGGTAGTCATTAGTGATTTCTACCTTCTTCTTGTTTAAGTATGATTTGTAGGGTAGTACATGAGTAAGTACCCTTACCTTGCAGCAGGTCTATCTTTAAAGAGTCTTCTGACCTTCTGTTCTAAATTACATTAGGTAACTGGCTTCTGGAAGCTCTGCCTTGTTAGCCTTGGCAAGTGTGCCCATCATCAGTGTGTTTATTGACTTCCTGTCTAAGCTTACTTTAGGTAATTGGCTTGATTGGTTTCCTGGGAACTCTGTCTTGTTAGCTGCGCAGCATAGGCAAATAGGTCCATCATCAGAGAGTCTATTGACCTTTCACCCAGGAGCTCTGTTTTAAATCGTATTTTGCAAAGGCTAATAGGCCCATCATCAAAGAGTCTACCGACTTATCGTTCAAGCTTACTTTAGGTAATTGGCCTGCTTGGAGCTCTGTCTTGCTAGCATGTGCAGCCTAGGCAAATTGGTCCACCCCCAGAGAATCTACTGACTTTTCATCCAGGAGCACTGTCTTTTCAACATATGCAGCAAAGGCGAATAGGCCTGTCGTCAAAGAGTCTACTGACTTATCGTCCAAACTTACTTTAGGTAACTGGCTTGTTTGGTTACTAGGAGCTCTGTCTTGTTAGCATGTGCAGCCTAGGCAAATAAGTCCATCATCAGAGAGTCTATTGACTTCATCCAGGAGCACTGTCTTATCAACATATGCAGCAAAGGCGAATAGGCCTGTCGTCAAAGAGTCTACAGACTTTTCGTCAAATTACTTTAGGTAACTGGCTTGTTTGGTTATAGGAGCTTGTTCGTTAGCATGTGCTGCCTAGGCAAATAGGTCTATCATCATAGAGTTTATAGTTTATAAACTAGCCGAAGTACAAGAACTTTTTATTTGGGAGCCCTGTCTTATTCTATGTGCAGTCTAGGTAAATTAGTTTATGCCAAAGGGTCATTTGACTTACCGTCCAAACCTGTCTTATCAACATATGCAGAAAGGCGAATAGGCCCGTCGTCAAAGAGTCTACTGACTTACCGTCCAAGCTTACTTTATGTAACTGGCTTGTTTGGTTCTAGGAGCTCTGTTCGTTAGCTGTGTGCCTAGGCAAATAGGTCTATCTCTAGAGTTTTAGATTTATAACTGCCGAAGTCAAGACTTTTTTTCTGGGAGCCCTGTCTTATTCTCTGTGCAGTCTAGGTATTAGTTTATCCCAAAGGGTCATTTGATTACCGTCCAAACCTGTCTTATCAACATATGCAGCAAAGGCGAATAGGCCCGTGTCAAAGAGTCTACTGACTTACCGTCCAAGCTTACTTTATGTAACTGGTTGTTTGGTTACTGGAGCTCTGTCTCGTTAGCATGTGTGCCTAGGAATAGGTTATCATCATAGAGTTTATAGATTTTAAACTAGCGAAGTACAAGAACTAATTTTATTCTGGGAGCCCTGTCTTATTTCATGTGAGTCTAGGTAAATTAGTTTATGCAAAGGGTCATTTGATTACGTCAAACTGTCTTATCAAATATGCAGCAAAGGCGATAGGCCCGTCGTCAAAGAGTCTACTGACTTACCGTCCAATTATTTATGTAACTGGCTTGTTTGGTTACTAGGAGCTCTGTCTCGTTAGCATGTGCTGCCTAGGCAAATAGGTCTATCATCATAGAGTTTATAGATTTATAAACTAGCCGAAGTACAACAACTAATTTTATTACTGGGAGCCCTGACTTATTCTCATGTGCAGTCTCGGTAAATTAGTTTATCGCCAAAGGGTCTTCTGACTTACCGTAGACAAATAGGTCCATCTTCAGAGAGTCTATTGACTTCATCTAGGAGCACTGTCTTATCAACATATGCAGCAAAGGCGAATAGGCCCGTCATCAAAGAGTCTATTGACTTACGTGCAAACTTACTTTAGGTAATTGGCTTGTTTGGTTAAGGAGCTCTGTCTTGTAGCATGTGTGCCTAGGCAAATAGGTCTATCATCATAGAGTTTATAGATTTATAAACTAGCCGAAGTACAACAACTAATTTTATTACTGGGAGCCCTGACTTATTCTCATGTGCAGTCTCGGTAAATTAGTTTATCGCCAAAGGGTCTTCTGACTTACCGTAGACAAATAGGTCCATCTTCAGAGAGTCTATTGACCTTTCATCCAGGAGCACTGTTTATCAACATATGCAGCAAAGGCGAATAGGCCTGTCGTCAAAGAGTCTACTGACTTTTCGTCCAAACTTACTTTAGGTAATTGGCTTGTTTGGTTACTAGGAGCTCTGTCTTGTTAGCATGTGCTGCCTAGGCAAATAGGTCTATCATCATAGAGTTTATAGATTTATAAACTAGCCGAAGTACAACAACTAATTTTATTACTGGGAGCCCTGTCTTATTCTCATGTGCAGTCTAGGTAAATTAGTTTATCGCCAAAGGGTCTTTTGACTTACCGTCCAAACCTACGCTAGGTAACTGATACGAACTGAAAAAGTAATGGCACGCATACCTAAGATACCATGCAATAATGCTACTTACAAAGCCTGGGCAACATGGCCCTTCACCAATGAGTTAACTGACTTACTGCAACCTACGATAAACAAATAAATTTATTTGAACTGTTCAAATGGAAGGCTATGCCTTACATATCCTAAGACAATGTAATCTCCTCGACGCCTTAAGCATTGCGTGGACCCCACCGTGGGCGCAAGCGATGTTTCTGATTCAAAACATACCGCTCTTATGGTACGCCATTTGGTATGTTATTGTTTCGCCTCGATTATATGTGATACTGCAACAGGCTATCGCATATTGTTAAAAAAAAAAAAAAAAAAAAAGCGTCACATTTTGGCATTGGAAGGAAGGCTATCGAGCATTCTTCATAAGACATTCAATAAACTATATAAAGCTGCATTCTTTCTTGGAGGAGTTTGATCCAAAGACGAGCGTGGCCTTGTTCGTGGAGAGCTGACGTTGAGCGTTATTCTGGAAGGCGTCCATTCTGCTGTCTGCAGCGTGTGTCATCGGTCCATCTCCTGGAAGCATCACTGGTATGTGCGCTTAGTTATATTTTTTCTCTCGAGATGGGGTGGGTGAATTGCGGATGCAGCAGTCCCCCTGGGATTTCGTTCTCTTTGGGACGTGCTTTTTGTTCATCTGCCATGTCTATATTTATTGCTACTTTTCTCTGAATTAGTTGTTTCAGAATGTTTATATGTATCAATGCAATAGGCTGGTGCATATTGAGAACCCTTACGAAATTCTTATATCATTCTGTGACTTTGCTGTCGCTTTGATAATTTCTGCTCTGCTCTTTGACTCTGTTCTAATCAAGCATGCCTTGATTTCCTGCTGTCGGGTTCTCATCTCAATGGTTTGACTTTGTTCTAGCCAAGTGTGCCTTGATTTTCTGCTGTCAAGTTCTCACTTCGGTAATTTCTCTGAAAATTTTCTCACTTTGGATTTGGCATAGAGAAACAATATTAAAGGCGTCACATTTTGGCATTGGAAGGAAGGCTATCGAGCATTCTTCATAAGACATTCAATAAACTATATAAAGCTGCATTCTTTCTTGGAGGAGTTTGATCCAAAGACGAGGTGGCCTTGTTCGTGGAGAGCTGACGTTGAGCGTTATTCTGGAAGGCGTCCATTCTGCTGTCTGAGCGTGTGTCATCGGTCCATTCCTGGAAGATCACTGGTATGTGCGCTTAGTTATATTTTTCTCTCGAGATGGGGTGGGTGAATTGCGGATGCAGCAGTCCCCCTGGGATTTCGTTCTCTTTGGGACGTGCTTTTTGTTCATCTGCCATGTCTATATTTATTGCTACTTTTCTCTGAATTAGTTGTTTCAGAATGTTTATATGTATCAATGCAATAGGCTGGTGCATATTGAGAACCCTTACGAAATTCTTATATCATTCTGTGACTTTGCTGTCGCTTTGATAATTTCTGCTCTGCTCTTTGACTCTGTTCTAATCAAGCATGCCTTGATTTCCTGCTGTCGGGTTCTCATCTCAATGGTTTGACTTTGTTCTAGCCAAGTGTGCCTTGATTTTCTGCTGTCAAGTTCTCACTTCGGTAATGTATCTTAAGTTAATATTTTGCTTTAGTTATGTCTATATCATTAGTACACACAGTCTTGCTATCCCTTATTCACTCCAGCTTACATTACTCTTATACTCCTCACTCTTCTTAGTTTTTCTATCAATGCTTTAAACTGCTCCTTAGTTTTAATAAGCTGCTTCTTCTTTTTTCTTAAACAGTTGAAAACATGTCTTCTGATGGCAATGAATTGCGCGCTATAGAGCAGCGAATTGCTACTGCCTTTCCCTGGCCAAGACTTAGTCCTCAGCCACAGCCTTCTGTGCCTCCGAATCCTAATCTGATCCAATACCTGAGCAGTGATGAAAGTGATTAACTTTCTTTATGGCCTTGACCTTCTAACATATTTGTCTGCCACTGCACCTTATACTTTTTACTAGGTCTATTATTGGTCCTTGTCTGCTTTACTCTGACTAACGTCTCCCTGTAATGATTAATTCTTAAAGTCCTCCTAACTCAAGTCTTGAATTTCCTAATCTAATCTATTATAAACTAACTACTCTGCTCTATTCTCTTTCAGCTTCTTATCATCTAAATCTTCATTTCTTGATCTGATTGGGTTTTTCTGGGTTTTCCCAATCCTTGCAATAAATGTTGGATCAATTGTTAATCCTCATCCCCAGATTAGTTACCTTTCAATGTTCACAACATTCTAAAATTTTACTACTAATCTACTCTTTAATTGAATAAATTTGGCTCTAAGTTAATAAATTAACATACAAAATACTGTGTTTATTTTCAATTATTTATATTATGTGGCGAAAAAGGTCTTATTGTGCTGGGCCTGGCAGTGGCACTTCCAAGCTTCTTGATTTTGACAGACCTTCAATGGCTGGAATTGTTTTGTGCTGGGGCTTGGGCTGGAGCTGAACTGAGATTTCTGTTGGCATTACACTTCATTTTTCTTGATCGCTTCTAAATTGTACTTCTTTCTGCTTGAGCTTAAATACTATTTAATGATTGATGCTTTGGTTTGATCGGCCTGCTTATGGTTACACTTTTACTGTATCCTGTTAATGCTGTCTATTCAATACTTTTGTAGCAAAGCGTGCCTGTAGATTACTAACACCCTGCTTTCTATATCTAGGACAGCGCAATGCCTAACTACATTGGTAGTCATTAGTGATTTCTACCTTCTTCTTGTTTAAGTATGATTTGTAGGGTAGTACATGAGTAAGTACCCTTACCTTGCAGCAGGTCTATCTTTAAAGAGTCTTCTGACCTTCTGTTCTAAATTACATTAGGTAACTGGCTTCTGGAAGCTCTGCCTTGTTAGCCTTGGCAAGTGTGCCCATCATCAGTGTGTTTATTGACTTCCTGTCTAAGCTTACTTTAGGTAATTGGCTTGATTGGTTTCCTGGGAACTCTGTCTTGTTAGCTTGCGCAGCATAGGCAAATAGGTCCATCATCAGAGAGTCTATTGACCTTTCACCCAGGAGCTCTGTTTTAAATCGTATTTTGCAAAGGCTAATAGGCCCATCATCAAAGAGTCTACCGACTTATCGTTCAAGCTTACTTTAGGTAATTGGCCTGCTTGGAGCTCTGTCTTGCTAGCATGTGCAGCCTAGGCAAATTGGTCCACCCCCAGAGAATCTACTGACTTTTCATCCAGGAGCACTGTCTTTTCAACATATGCAGCAAAGGCGAATAGGCCTGTCGTCAAAGAGTCTACTGACTTATCGTCCAAACTTACTTTAGGTAACTGGCTTGTTTGGTTACTAGGAGCTCTGTCTTGTTAGCATGTGCAGCCTAGGCAAATAAGTCCATCATCAGAGAGTCTATTGACTTCATCCAGGAGCACTGTCTTATCAACATATGCAGCAAAGGCGAATAGGCCTGTCGTCAAAGAGTCTACAGACCTTTCATCCAAATTTACTTTAGGTAACTGGCTTGTTTGGTTACTAGGAGCTCTGTCTCGTTAGCATGTGCTGCCTAGGCAAATAGGTCTATCATCATAGAGTTTATAGATTTATAAACTAGCCGAAGTACAAGAACTAATTTTATTACTGGGAGCCCTGTCTTATTCTCATGTGCAGTCTAGGTAAATTAGTTTATCGCCAAAGGGTCATTTGACTTACCGTCCAAACCTGTCTTATCAACATATGCAGCAAAGGCGAATAGGCCCGTCGTCAAAGAGTCTACTGACTTACCGTCCAAGCTTACTTTATGTAACTGGCTTGTTTGGTTACTAGGAGCTCTGTCTCGTTAGCATGTGCTGCCTAGGCAAATAGGTCTATCATCATAGAGTTTATAGATTTATAAACTAGCCGAAGTACAAGAACTAATTTTATTACTGGGAGCCCTGTCTTATTCTCATGTGCAGTCTAGGTAAATTAGTTTATCACCAAAGGGTCATTTGACTTACCGTCCAAACCTGTCTTATCAACATATGCAGCAAAGGCGAATAGGCCCGTCGTCAAAGAGTCTACTGACTTACCGTCCAAGCTTACTTTATGTAACTGGCTTGTTTGGTTACTAGGAGCTCTGTCTCGTTAGCATGTGCTGCCTAGGCAAATAGGTCTATCATCATAGAGTTTATAGATTTATAAACTAGCCGAAGTACAAGAACTAATTTTATTACTGGGAGCCCTGTCTTATTCTCATGTGCAGTCTAGGTAAATTAGTTTATCGCCAAAGGGTCATTTGACTTACCGTCCAAACCTGTCTTATCAACATATGCAGCAAAGGCGCATAGGCCCGTCGTCAAAGAGTCTACTGACTTACCGTCCAAGCTTACTTTATGTAACTGGCTTGTTTGGTTACTAGGAGCTCTGTCTCGTTAGCATGTGCTGCCTAGGCAAATAGGTCTATCATCATAGAGTTTATAGATTTATAAACTAGCCGAAGTACAAGAACTAATTTTATTACTGGGAGCCCTGACTTATTCTCATGTGCAGTCTCGGTAAATTAGTTTATCGCCAAAGGGTCTTCTGACTTACCGTAGACAAATAGGTCCATCTTCAGAGAGTCTATTGACTTCATCTAGGAGCACTGTCTTATCAACATATGCAGCAAAGGCGAATAGGCCCGTCATCAAAGAGTCTATTGATTTACCGTGCAAACTTACTTTAGGTAATTGGCTTGTTTGGTTACTAGGAGCTCTGTCTCGTTAGCATGTGCTGCCTAGGCAAATAGGTCTATCATCATAGAGTTTATAGATTTATAAACTAGCCGAAGTACAACAACTAATTTTATTACTGGGAGCCCTGACTTATTCTCATGTGCAGTCTCGGTAAATTAGTTTATCGCCAAAGGGTCTTCTGACTTACCGTAGACAAATAGGTCCATCTTCAGAAAGTCTATTGACCTTTCATCCAGGAGCACTGTTTTTTTCAACATATGCAGCATAGGCGAATAGGCCTGTCGTCAAAGAGTCTACTGACTTTTCGTCCAAATTTACTTTAGGAAACTGGCTTGTTTGGTTACTAGGAGCTCTGTCTCGTTAGCATGTGCTGCCTAGGCAAATAGGTCTATCATCATAGAGTTTATAGATTTATAAACTAGCCGAAGTACAACAACTAATTTTATTACTGGGAGCCCTGTCTTATTCTCATGTGCAGTCTAGGTAAATTAGTTTATCGCCAAAGGGTCTTTTGACTTACCGTCCAAACCTACGCTAGGTAACTGATACGAACTGAAAAAGTAATGGCACGCATACCTAAGATACCATGCAATAATGCTACTTACAAAGCCTGGGCAACATGGCCCTTCACCAATGAGTTAACTGACTTACTGCAACCTACGATAAACAAATAAATTTATTTGAACTATTCAAATGGAAGGCTATGCCTTACATATCCTAAGACAATGTAATCTCCTCGACGCCTTAAGCATTGCGTGGACCCCACCGTGGGCGCAAGCGATGTTTCTGATTCAAAACATACCGCTCTTATGGTACGCCATTTGGTATGTTATTGTTTCGCCTCGATTATATGTGATACTGCAACAGGCTATCGCATATTGTTAAAAAAAAAAAAAAAAAAAAAATCGGCAGAGGCAATCCTTACCTCAGACCTTACTGTCAGTGTTAACTCTGGTATTTCAGTATAGAACAACTCTGTCTTTATTTTTGATACTTATCGGTTAACATTCAAAATTAATACTAAATATTACTATTTTTTACTTTTGACTTTTTTATTTAAAGCATTTAAAATTTGATTGGGATTTTTCTTACCAGCATATATTTAATTGGGATATTTG
Organism: Drosophila falleni; assembly: GCA_035045575.1. NCBI lineage: Eukaryota > Metazoa > Arthropoda > Insecta > Diptera > Drosophilidae > Drosophila > Drosophila falleni. The sequence goes on from JAWNOV010000167.1 coordinate 22,741, forward strand.
TATCCACTATTTAACTTTTTGGGCGTTTATCCATTTGCGAAGCGTGCACCAGAACCACTGAGACGGCTATTTCTTCTATATTTGCTGTTTTCCATTTAGTCAACAGAGATGTCACAAGTCGGCTCGCGTATACAGAGAGGCATTCACCAGGGTTCGGTCGGCCATTAAAAATGTTCATCAAAATGGCTGCTGACGTCTCTATGCCCACGAAGCGTTGCAAAAATAATTCCTTGAATTCTTGACATTTCATTGCGGGATAACAAATTTGCGAAAGTTATGGCGAGGCGCTTCCTTCGAGAGAGCCACTCAAGGTCATCACCAGTGCACTTCCCTCAATCGGATTTTCGGTTAAAATGATGTCCACGGTCTTGCACCAAGCAGTTGCGTCTGCGCCTGCCAAATCTGGGTTGAATTTTGGCAACATGATGCTCCTTTTTGATGATGAGGCAGCATTAGTATGTTGCATTGCTCGGATAATCTCAAGAAAATTGCGATTTTGAGACTCCAGGATTTCACGCCACGAATAGTCAGAGTTTGCCAGTGGAGAGGCATCGCCCGATCCCTCTTCTGATGTCGGAGAAACGTTATCATTCATCTTTATTTAACTATATTCTGGCAGCAAAGCAAGTCCCGAAGTGATTATTGTTCAGATTAACGTTAGATTAAATTAATCTCGCAACACGTCTGTACACCACGACCGCAAAACCGGAAAGAGAAAGACCTTTCATCTTTCATCTTACACGTCAGTTCGGTTCACCCCGTTTGACACCGTCATTTTGACCTGTCAGTGAACACTTTCAACACTGTTTACTGAACAACACTCTCGGGCCATGCTCGGCAGAGGCAATCCTTACCTCAGACCTTACTGTCAGTGTTAACTCTGGTATTTCAGTATAGAACAACTCTGTCTTTATTTTTGATACTTATCGGTTAACATTCAAAATTAATACTAAATATTACTATTTTTTACTTTTGACTTTTTTATTTAAAGCATTTAAAATTTGATTGGGATTTTTCTTACCAGCATATATTTAATTGGGATATTTGTATCCACTATTTAACTTTTTGGGCGTTTATCCATTTGCGAAGCGTGCACCAGAACCACTGAGACGGCTATTTCTTCTATATTTGCTGTTTTCCATTTAGTCAACAGAGATGTCACAAGTCGGCTCGCGTATACAGAGAGGCATTCACCAGGGTTCGGTCGGCCATTAAAAATGTTCATCAAAATGGCTGCTGACGTCTCTATGCCCACGAAGCGTTGCAAAAATAATTCCTTGAATTCTTGACATTTCATTGCGGGATAACAAATTTGCGAAAGTTATGGCGAGGCGCTTCCTTCGAGAGAGCCACTCAAGGTCATCACCAGTGCACTTCCCTCAATCGGATTTTCGGTTAAAATGATGTCCACGGTCTTGCACCAAGCAGTTGCGTCTGCGCCTGCCAAATCTGGGTTGAATTTTGGCAACATGATGCTCCTTTTTGATGATGAGGCAGCATTAGTATGTTGCATTGCTCGGATAATCTCAAGAAAATTGCGATTTTGAGACTCCAGGATTTCACGCCACGAATAGTCAGAGTTTGCCAGTGGAGAGGCATCGCCCGATCCCTCTTCTGATGTCGGAGAAACGTTATCATTCATCTTTATTTAACTATATTCTGGCAGCAAAGCAAGTCCCGAAGTGATTATTGTTCAGATTAACGTTAGATTAAATTAATCTCGCAACACGTCTGTACACCACGACCGCAAAACCGGAAAGAGAAAGACCTTTCATCTTTCATCTTACACGTCAGTTCGGTTCACCCCGTTTGACACCGTCATTTTGACCTGTCAGTGAACACTTTCAACACTGTTTACTGAACAACACTCTCGGGCCATGCTCGGCAGAGGCAATCCTTACCTCAGACCTTACTGTCAGTGTTAACTCTGGTATTTCAGTATAGAACAACTCTGTCTTTATTTTTGATACTTATCGGTTAACATTCAAAATTAATACTAAATATTACTATTTTTTACTTTTGACTTTTTTATTTAAAGCATTTAAAATTTGATTGGGATTTTTCTTACCAGCATATATTTAATTGGGATATTTGTATCCACTATTTAACTTTTTGGGCGTTTATCCATTTGCGAAGCGTGCACCAGAACCACTGAGACGGCTATTTCTTCTATATTTGCTGTTTTCCATTTAGTCAACAGAGATGTCACAAGTCGGCTCGCGTATACAGAGAGGCATTCACCAGGGTTCGGTCGGCCATTAAAAATGTTCATCAAAATGGCTGCTGACGTCTCTATGCCCACGAAGCGTTGCAAAAATAATTCCTTGAATTCTTGACATTTCATTGCGGGATAACAAATTTGCGAAAGTTATGGCGAGGCGCTTCCTTCGAGAGAGCCACTCAAGGTCATCACCAGTGCACTTCCCTCAATCGGATTTTCGGTTAAAATGATGTCCACGGTCTTGCACCAAGCAGTTGCGTCTGCGCCTGCCAAATCTGGGTTGAATTTTGGCAACATGATGCTCCTTTTTGATGATGAGGCAGCATTAGTATGTTGCATTGCTCGGATAATCTCAAGAAAATTGCGATTTTGAGACTCCAGGATTTCACGCCACGAATAGTCAGAGTTTGCCAGTGGAGAGGCATCGCCCGATCCCTCTTCTGATGTCGGAGAAACGTTATCATTCATCTTTATTTAACTATATTCTGGCAGCAAAGCAAGTCCCGAAGTGATTATTGTTCAGATTAACGTTAGATTAAATTAATCTCGCAACACGTCTGTACACCACGACCGCAAAACCGGAAAGAGAAAGACCTTTCATCTTTCATCTTACACGTCAGTTCGGTTCACCCCGTTTGACACCGTCATTTTGACCTGTCAGTGAACACTTTCAACACTGTTTACTGAACAACACTCTCGGGCCATGCTCGGCAGAGGCAATCCTTACCTCAGACCTTACTGTCAGTGTTAACTCTGGTATTTCAGTATAGAACAACTCTGTCTTTATTTTTGATACTTATCGGTTAACATTCAAAATTAATACTAAATATTACTATTTTTTACTTTTGACTTTTTTATTTAAAGCATTTAAAATTTGATTGGGATTTTTCTTACCAGCATATATTTAATTGGGATATTTGTATCCACTATTTAACTTTTTGGGCGTTTATCCATTTGCGAAGCGTGCACCAGAACCACTGAGACGGCTATTTCTTCTATATTTGCTGTTTTCCATTTAGTCAACAGAGATGTCACAAGTCGGCTCGCGTATACAGAGAGGCATTCACCAGGGTTCGGTCGGCCATTAAAAATGTTCATCAAAATGGCTGCTGACGTCTCTATGCCCACGAAGCGTTGCAAAAATAATTCCTTGAATTCTTGACATTTCATTGCGGGATAACAAATTTGCGAAAGTTATGGCGAGGCGCTTCCTTCGAGAGAGCCACTCAAGGTCATCACCAGTGCACTTCCCTCAATCGGATTTTCGGTTAAAATGATGTCCACGGTCTTGCACCAAGCAGTTGCGTCTGCGCCTGCCAAATCTGGGTTGAATTTTGGCAACATGATGCTCCTTTTTGATGATGAGGCAGCATTAGTATGTTGCATTGCTCGGATAATCTCAAGAAAATTGCGATTTTGAGACTCCAGGATTTCACGCCACGAATAGTCAGAGTTTGCCAGTGGAGAGGCATCGCCCGATCCCTCTTCTGATGTCGGAGAAACGTTATCATTCATCTTTATTTAACTATATTCTGGCAGCAAAGCAAGTCCCGAAGTGATTATTGTTCAGATTAACGTTAGATTAAATTAATCTCGCAACACGTCTGTACACCACGACCGCAAAACCGGAAAGAGAAAGACCTTTCATCTTTCATCTTACACGTCAGTTCGGTTCACCCCGTTTGACACCGTCATTTTGACCTGTCAGTGAACACTTTCAACACTGTTTACTGAACAACACTCTCGGGCCATGCTCGGCAGAGGCAATCCTTACCTCAGACCTTACTGTCAGTGTTAACTCTGGTATTTCAGTATAGAACAACTCTGTCTTTATTTTTGATACTTATCGGTTAACATTCAAAATTAATACTAAATATTACTATTTTTTACTTTTGACTTTTTTATTTAAAGCATTTAAAATTTGATTGGGATTTTTCTTACCAGCATATATTTAATTGGGATATTTGTATCCACTATTTAACTTTTTGGGCGTTTATCCATTTGCGAAGCGTGCACCAGAACCACTGAGACGGCTATTTCTTCTATATTTGCTGTTTTCCATTTAGTCAACAGAGATGTCACAAGTCGGCTCGCGTATACAGAGAGGCATTCACCAGGGTTCGGTCGGCCATTAAAAATGTTCATCAAAATGGCTGCTGACGTCTCTATGCCCACGAAGCGTTGCAAAAATAATTCCTTGAATTCTTGACATTTCATTGCGGGATAACAAATTTGCGAAAGTTATGGCGAGGCGCTTCCTTCGAGAGAGCCACTCAAGGTCATCACCAGTGCACTTCCCTCAATCGGATTTTCGGTTAAAATGATGTCCACGGTCTTGCACCAAGCAGTTGCGTCTGCGCCTGCCAAATCTGGGTTGAATTTTGGCAACATGATGCTCCTTTTTGATGATGAGGCAGCATTAGTATGTTGCATTGCTCGGATAATCTCAAGAAAATTGCGATTTTGAGACTCCAGGATTTCACGCCACGAATAGTCAGAGTTTGCCAGTGGAGAGGCATCGCCCGATCCCTCTTCTGATGTCGGAGAAACGTTATCATTCATCTTTATTTAACTATATTCTGGCAGCAAAGCAAGTCCCGAAGTGATTATTGTTCAGATTAACGTTAGATTAAATTAATCTCGCAACACGTCTGTACACCACGACCGCAAAACCGGAAAGAGAAAGACCTTTCATCTTTCATCTTACACGTCAGTTCGGTTCACCCCGTTTGACACCGTCATTTTGACCTGTCAGTGAACACTTTCAACACTGTTTACTGAACAACACTCTCGGGCCATGCTCGGCAGAGGCAATCCTTACCTCAGACCTTACTGTCAGTGTTAACTCTGGTATTTCAGTATAGAACAACTCTGTCTTTATTTTTGATACTTATCGGTTAACATTCAAAATTAATACTAAATATTACTATTTTTTACTTTTGACTTTTTTATTTAAAGCATTTAAAATTTGATTGGGATTTTTCTTACCAGCATATATTTAATTGGGATATTTGTATCCACTATTTAACTTTTTGGGCGTTTATCCATTTGCGAAGCGTGCACCAGAACCACTGAGACGGCTATTTCTTCTATATTTGCTGTTTTCCATTTAGTCAACAGAGATGTCACAAGTCGGCTCGCGTATACAGAGAGGCATTCACCAGGGTTCGGTCGGCCATTAAAAATGTTCATCAAAATGGCTGCTGACGTCTCTATGCCCACGAAGCGTTGCAAAAATAATTCCTTGAATTCTTGACATTTCATTGCGGGATAACAAATTTGCGAAAGTTATGGCGAGGCGCTTCCTTCGAGAGAGCCACTCAAGGTCATCACCAGTGCACTTCCCTCAATCGGATTTTCGGTTAAAATGATGTCCACGGTCTTGCACCAAGCAGTTGCGTCTGCGCCTGCCAAATCTGGGTTGAATTTTGGCAACATGATGCTCCTTTTTGATGATGAGGCAGCATTAGTATGTTGCATTGCTCGGATAATCTCAAGAAAATTGCGATTTTGAGACTCCAGGATTTCACGCCACGAATAGTCAGAGTTTGCCAGTGGAGAGGCATCGCCCGATCCCTCTTCTGATGTCGGAGAAACGTTATCATTCATCTTTATTTAACTATATTCTGGCAGCAAAGCAAGTCCCGAAGTGATTATTGTTCAGATTAACGTTAGATTAAATTAATCTCGCAACACGTCTGTACACCACGACCGCAAAACCGGAAAGAGAAAGACCTTTCATCTTTCATCTTACACGTCAGTTCGGTTCACCCCGTTTGACACCGTCATTTTGACCTGTCAGTGAACACTTTCAACACTGTTTACTGAACAACACTCTCGGGCCATGCTCGGCAGAGGCAATCCTTACCTCAGACCTTACTGTCAGTGTTAACTCTGGTATTTCAGTATAGAACAACTCTGTCTTTATTTTTGATACTTATCGGTTAACATTCAAAATTAATACTAAATATTACTATTTTTTACTTTTGACTTTTTTATTTAAAGCATTTAAAATTTGATTGGGATTTTTCTTACCAGCATATATTTAATTGGGATATTTGTATCCACTATTTAACTTTTTGGGCGTTTATCCATTTGCGAAGCGTGCACCAGAACCACTGAGACGGCTATTTCTTCTATATTTGCTGTTTTCCATTTAGTCAACAGAGATGTCACAAGTCGGCTCGCGTATACAGAGAGGCATTCACCAGGGTTCGGTCGGCCATTAAAAATGTTCATCAAAATGGCTGCTGACGTCTCTATGCCCACGAAGCGTTGCAAAAATAATTCCTTGAATTCTTGACATTTCATTGCGGGATAACAAATTTGCGAAAGTTATGGCGAGGCGCTTCCTTCGAGAGAGCCACTCAAGGTCATCACCAGTGCACTTCCCTCAATCGGATTTTCGGTTAAAATGATGTCCACGGTCTTGCACCAAGCAGTTGCGTCTGCGCCTGCCAAATCTGGGTTGAATTTTGGCAACATGATGCTCCTTTTTGATGATGAGGCAGCATTAGTATGTTGCATTGCTCGGATAATCTCAAGAAAATTGCGATTTTGAGACTCCAGGATTTCACGCCACGAATAGTCAGAGTTTGCCAGTGGAGAGGCATCGCCCGATCCCTCTTCTGATGTCGGAGAAACGTTATCATTCATCTTTATTTAACTATATTCTGGCAGCAAAGCAAGTCCCGAAGTGATTATTGTTCAGATTAACGTTAGATTAAATTAATCTCGCAACACGTCTGTACACCACGACCGCAAAACCGGAAAGAGAAAGACCTTTCATCTTTCATCTTACACGTCAGTTCGGTTCACCCCGTTTGACACCGTCATTTTGACCTGTCAGTGAACACTTTCAACACTGTTTACTGAACAACACTCTCGGGCCATGCTCGGCAGAGGCAATCCTTACCTCAGACCTTACTGTCAGTGTTAACTCTGGTATTTCAGTATAGAACAACTCTGTCTTTATTTTTGATACTTATCGGTTAACATTCAAAATTAATACTAAATATTACTATTTTTTACTTTTGACTTTTTTATTTAAAGCATTTAAAATTTGATTGGGATTTTTCTTACCAGCATATATTTAATTGGGATATTTGTATCCACTATTTAACTTTTTGGGCGTTTATCCATTTGCGAAGCGTGCACCAGAACCACTGAGACGGCTATTTCTTCTATATTTGCTGTTTTCCATTTAGTCAACAGAGATGTCACAAGTCGGCTCGCGTATACAGAGAGGCATTCACCAGGGTTCGGTCGGCCATTAAAAATGTTCATCAAAATGGCTGCTGACGTCTCTATGCCCACGAAGCGTTGCAAAAATAATTCCTTGAATTCTTGACATTTCATTGCGGGATAACAAATTTGCGAAAGTTATGGCGAGGCGCTTCCTTCGAGAGAGCCACTCAAGGTCATCACCAGTGCACTTCCCTCAATCGGATTTTCGGTTAAAATGATGTCCACGGTCTTGCACCAAGCAGTTGCGTCTGCGCCTGCCAAATCTGGGTTGAATTTTGGCAACATGATGCTCCTTTTTGATGATGAGGCAGCATTAGTATGTTGCATTGCTCGGATAATCTCAAGAAAATTGCGATTTTGAGACTCCAGGATTTCACGCCACGAATAGTCAGAGTTTGCCAGTGGAGAGGCATCGCCCGATCCCTCTTCTGATGTCGGAGAAACGTTATCATTCATCTTTATTTAACTATATTCTGGCAGCAAAGCAAGTCCCGAAGTGATTATTGTTCAGATTAACGTTAGATTAAATTAATCTCGCAACACGTCTGTACACCACGACCGCAAAACCGGAAAGAGAAAGACCTTTCATCTTTCATCTTACACGTCAGTTCGGTTCACCCCGTTTGACACCGTCATTTTGACCTGTCAGTGAACACTTTCAACACTGTTTACTGAACAACACTCTCGGGCCATGCTCGGCAGAGGCAATCCTTACCTCAGACCTTACTGTCAGTGTTAACTCTGGTATTTCAGTATAGAACAACTCTGTCTTTATTTTTGATACTTATCGGTTAACATTCAAAATTAATACTAAATATTACTATTTTTTACTTTTGACTTTTTTATTTAAAGCATTTAAAATTTGATTGGGATTTTTCTTACCAGCATATATTTAATTGGGATATTTGTATCCACTATTTAACTTTTTGGGCGTTTATCCATTTGCGAAGCGTGCACCAGAACCACTGAGACGGCTATTTCTTCTATATTTGCTGTTTTCCATTTAGTCAACAGAGATGTCACAAGTCGGCTCGCGTATACAGAGAGGCATTCACCAGGGTTCGGTCGGCCATTAAAAATGTTCATCAAAATGGCTGCTGACGTCTCTATGCCCACGAAGCGTTGCAAAAATAATTCCTTGAATTCTTGACATTTCATTGCGGGATAACAAATTTGCGAAAGTTATGGCGAGGCGCTTCCTTCGAGAGAGCCACTCAAGGTCATCACCAGTGCACTTCCCTCAATCGGATTTTCGGTTAAAATGATGTCCACGGTCTTGCACCAAGCAGTTGCGTCTGCGCCTGCCAAATCTGGGTTGAATTTTGGCAACATGATGCTCCTTTTTGATGATGAGGCAGCATTAGTATGTTGCATTGCTCGGATAATCTCAAGAAAATTGCGATTTTGAGACTCCAGGATTTCACGCCACGAATAGTCAGAGTTTGCCAGTGGAGAGGCATCGCCCGATCCCTCTTCTGATGTCGGAGAAACGTTATCATTCATCTTTATTTAACTATATTCTGGCAGCAAAGCAAGTCCCGAAGTGATTATTGTTCAGATTAACGTTAGATTAAATTAATCTCGCAACACGTCTGTACACCACGACCGCAAAACCGGAAAGAGAAAGACCTTTCATCTTTCATCTTACACGTCAGTTCGGTTCACCCCGTTTGACACCGTCATTTTGACCTGTCAGTGAACACTATCAACACTGTTTACTGAACAACACTCTCGGGCCATGCTCGGCAGAGGCAATCCTTACCTCAGACCTTACTGTCAGTGTTAACTCTGGTATTTCAGTATAGAACAACTCTGTCTTTATTTTTGATACTTATCGGTTAACATTCAAAATTAATACTAAATATTACTATTTTTTACTTTTGACTTTTTTATTTAAAGCATTTAAAATTTGATTGGGATTTTTCTTACCAGCATATATTTAATTGGGATATTTGTATCCACTATTTAACTTTTTGGGCGTTTATCCATTTGCGAAGCGTGCACCAGAACCACTGAGACGGCTATTTCTTCTATATTTGCTGTTTTCCATTTAGTCAACAGAGATGTCACAAGTCGGCTCGCGTATACAGAGAGGCATTCACCAGGGTTCGGTCGGCCATTAAAAATGTTCATCAAAATGGCTGCTGACGTCTCTATGCCCACGAAGCGTTGCAAAAATAATTCCTTGAATTCTTGACATTTCATTGCGGGATAACAAATTTGCGAAAGTTATGGCGAGGCGCTTCCTTCGAGAGAGCCACTCAAGGTCATCACCAGTGCACTTCCCTCAATCGGATTTTCGGTTAAAATGATGTCCACGGTCTTGCACCAAGCAGTTGCGTCTGCGCCTGCCAAATCTGGGTTGAATTTTGGCAACATGATGCTCCTTTTTGATGATGAGGCAGCATTAGTATGTTGCATTGCTCGGATAATCTCAAGAAAATTGCGATTTTGAGACTCCAGGATTTCACGCCACGAATAGTCAGAGTTTGCCAGTGGAGAGGCATCGCCCGATCCCTCTTCTGATGTCGGAGAAACGTTATCATTCATCTTTATTTAACTATATTCTGGCAGCAAAGCAAGTCCCGAAGTGATTATTGTTCAGATTAACGTTAGATTAAATTAATCTCGCAACACGTCTGTACACCACGACCGCAAAACCGGAAAGAGAAAGACCTTTCATCTTTCATCTTACACGTCAGTTCGGTTCACCCCGTTTGACACCGTCATTTTGACCTGTCAGTGAACACTTTCAACACTGTTTACTGAACAACACTCTCGGGCCATGCTCGGCAGAGGCAATCCTTACCTCAGACCTTACTGTCAGTGTTAACTCTGGTATTTCAGTATAGAACAACTCTGTCTTTATTTTTGATACTTATCGGTTAACATTCAAAATTAATACTAAATATTACTATTTTTTACTTTTGACTTTTTTATTTAAAGCATTTAAAATTTGATTGGGATTTTTCTTACCAGCATATATTTAATTGGGATATTTGTATCCACTATTTAACTTTTTGGGCGTTTATCCATTTGCGAAGCGTGCACCAGAACCACTGAGACGGCTATTTCTTCTATATTTGCTGTTTTCCATTTAGTCAACAGAGATGTCACAAGTCGGCTCGCGTATACAGAGAGGCATTCACCAGGGTTCGGTCGGCCATTAAAAATGTTCATCAAAATGGCTGCTGACGTCTCTATGCCCACGAAGCGTTGCAAAAATAATTCCTTGAATTCTTGACATTTCATTGCGGGATAACAAATTTGCGAAAGTTATGGCGAGGCGCTTCCTTCGAGAGAGCCACTCAAGGTCATCACCAGTGCACTTCCCTCAATCGGATTTTCGGTTAAAATGATGTCCACGGTCTTGCACCAAGCAGTTGCGTCTGCGCCTGCCAAATCTGGGTTGAATTTTGGCAACATGATGCTCCTTTTTGATGATGAGGCAGCATTAGTATGTTGCATTGCTCGGATAATCTCAAGAAAATTGCGATTTTGAGACTCCAGGATTTCACGCCACGAATAGTCAGAGTTTGCCAGTGGAGAGGCATCGCCCGATCCCTCTTCTGATGTCGGAGAAACGTTATCATTCATCTTTATTTAACTATATTCTGGCAGCAAAGCAAGTCCCGAAGTGATTATTGTTCAGATTAACGTTAGATTAAATTAATCTCGCAACACGTCTGTACACCACGACCGCAAAACCGGAAAGAGAAAGACCTTTCATCTTTCATCTTACACGTCAGTTCGGTTCACCCCGTTTGACACCGTCATTTTGACCTGTCAGTGAACACTTTCAACACTGTTTACTGAACAACACTCTCGGGCCATGCTCGGCAGAGGCAATCCTTACCTCAGACCTTACTGTCAGTGTTAACTCTGGTATTTCAGTATAGAACAACTCTGTCTTTATTTTTGATACTTATCGGTTAACATTCAAAATTAATACTAAATATTACTATTTTTTACTTTTGACTTTTTTATTTAAAGCATTTAAAATTTGATTGGGATTTTTCTTACCAGCATATATTTAATTGGGATATTTGTATCCACTATTTAACTTTTTGGGCGTTTATCCATTTGCGAAGCGTGCACCAGAACCACTGAGACGGCTATTTCTTCTATATTTGCTGTTTTCCATTTAGTCAACAGAGATGTCACAAGTCGGCTCGCGTATACAGAGAGGCATTCACCAGGGTTCGGTCGGCCATTAAAAATGTTCATCAAAATGGCTGCTGACGTCTCTATGCCCACGAAGCGTTGCAAAAATAATTCCTTGAATTCTTGACATTTCATTGCGGGATAACAAATTTGCGAAAGTTATGGCGAGGCGCTTCCTTCGAGAGAGCCACTCAAGGTCATCACCAGTGCACTTCCCTCAATCGGATTTTCGGTTAAAATGATGTCCACGGTCTTGCACCAAGCAGTTGCGTCTGCGCCTGCCAAATCTGGGTTGAATTTTGGCAACATGATGCTCCTTTTTGATGATGAGGCAGCATTAGTATGTTGCATTGCTCGGATAATCTCAAGAAAATTGCGATTTTGAGACTCCAGGATTTCACGCCACGAATAGTCAGAGTTTGCCAGTGGAGAGGCATCGCCCGATCCCTCTTCTGATGTCGGAGAAACGTTATCATTCATCTTTATTTAACTATATTCTGGCAGCAAAGCAAGTCCCGAAGTGATTATTGTTCAGATTAACGTTAGATTAAATTAATCTCGCAACACGTCTGTACACCACGACCGCAAAACCGGAAAGAGAAAGACCTTTCATCTTTCATCTTACACGTCAGTTCGGTTCACCCCGTTTGACACCGTCATTTTGACCTGTCAGTGAACACTATCAACACTGTTTACTGAACAACACTCTCGGGCCATGCTCGGCAGAGGCAATCCTTACCTCAGACCTTACTGTCAGTGTTAACTCTGGTATTTCAGTATAGAACAACTCTGTCTTTATTTTTGATACTTATCGGTTAACATTCAAAATTAATACTAAATATTACTATTTTTTACTTTTGACTTTTTTATTTAAAGCATTTAAAATTTGATTGGGATTTTTCTTACCAGCATATATTTAATTGGGATATTTGTATCCACTATTTAACTTTTTGGGCGTTTATCCATTTGCGAAGCGTGCACCAGAACCACTGAGACGGCTATTTCTTCTATATTTGCTGTTTTCCATTTAGTCAACAGAGATGTCACAAGTCGGCTCGCGTATACAGAGAGGCATTCACCAGGGTTCGGTCGGCCATTAAAAATGTTCATCAAAATGGCTGCTGACGTCTCTATGCCCACGAAGCGTTGCAAAAATAATTCCTTGAATTCTTGACATTTCATTGCGGGATAACAAATTTGCGAAAGTTATGGCGAGGCGCTTCCTTCGAGAGAGCCACTCAAGGTCATCACCAGTGCACTTCCCTCAATCGGATTTTCGGTTAAAATGATGTCCACGGTCTTGCACCAAGCAGTTGCGTCTGCGCCTGCCAAATCTGGGTTGAATTTTGGCAACATGATGCTCCTTTTTGATGATGAGGCAGCATTAGTATGTTGCATTGCTCGGATAATCTCAAGAAAATTGCGATTTTGAGACTCCAGGATTTCACGCCACGAATAGTCAGAGTTTGCCAGTGGAGAGGCATCGCCCGATCCCTCTTCTGATGTCGGAGAAACGTTATCATTCATCTTTATTTAACTATATTCTGGCAGCAAAGCAAGTCCCGAAGTGATTATTGTTCAGATTAACGTTAGATTAAATTAATCTCGCAACACGTCTGTACACCACGACCGCAAAACCGGAAAGAGAAAGACCTTTCATCTTTCATCTTACACGTCAGTTCGGTTCACCCCGTTTGACACCGTCATTTTGACCTGTCAGTGAACACTTTCAACACTGTTTACTGAACAACACTCTCGGGCCATGCTCGGCAGAGGCAATCCTTACCTCAGACCTTACTGTCAGTGTTAACTCTGGTATTTCAGTATAGAACAACTCTGTCTTTATTTTTGATACTTATCGGTTAACATTCAAAATTAATACTAAATATTACTATTTTTTACTTTTGACTTTTTTATTTAAAGCATTTAAAATTTGATTGGGATTTTTCTTACCAGCATATATTTAATTGGGATATTTGTATCCACTATTTAACTTTTTGGGATATTATACTTCAGCATATTTTTACTTGAGATTTTATACTCCAGCAAATACTTAATTGGGATTTTTTACCTCCAGCATATTTTTACTTGAAATTTTTCATTTCCAGCATATATTTACTTGAGATATTTTACCTCCAGCATATTTTTACTTGACATATTTCATCAAAGAGTTAAATGTAAATATTATTAACTATGATTATGATTATGAAAATGTTTATAGTGCAGTTAATTTTTCAAAGCATTAAAAATTTACTTGGGATTTTACTTACCAGCATATATTTTATTGGGATATTTGTATCCACTATTTAACTTTTTGGAATATTATACTTCAGCATATTTTTAGTTGAGATTTTATACTCCAGCAAATACTTAATTGGGATTTTTACCTCCAGCATATTTTTACTTGACATATTTCATCGAAGAGTTAAATGTAACTATTATAAACTATGATTATGATTATGAAAATGTTTATATTGCAGTTATTTCGATTTATTTAAAATGCAAAATTATTATTTGTTTTTAAAAGAACGAGCATTTCAAAATTTTCATCCGTTAAAATAAATTTCAATAAAATATCACGATACAACACACTTGAAAGCAATATACAGACTGAGAATATTTGCTGGAGTAAAATATGTCAAGTAAAAATATGCTGGAGATGATATATGTCAAGTAAATATTTGCTTGATTAGAATATCTCAGGTAAATAAATGCTGGAAATGAAAAATATCAAGTAAAAATCACAAAAATGACCCTTGCGGACAACGTTATAAAAACTAAACTATGAAATCCAATGGACCTCGACATGCTCAACGAGACTTTATGCGTCAGCTTTTTTTCAGCTATTTTCGACTTGTTCCCGTCAATAACAGATTTTTTCCCTAACAAAATGGACAGCACTGCTTCCAAATTCAGATTCAGTACTGCCAACTTAACTTAAAAGTTGCAAACTTAGCTATTTTTTATCTTGTTCTGATTGTTTTCAATATGATCAAAAACTGCAATCGCAGCACAATTTAAATTTAAAATTTAGGCAATAAATGAGCAAAAAAAAGAGAGTTTATTGTAGGCTTTCAATTCGAAATTAAATTAAATAATAGTGAATTATCAAAGCAGCAAATTTTAATACATTTTAGGAATTGACCACAATCCAAAAATGGCTGCGACATATTTATTAAAACAAGTTGGCAGCAGTATTACTAAAAAGTCGTCAGTCTTTTTGACAACAACTAGAAGAAGAACGGGAAAACGATAATTATTTATAATTTTCTTGTACATAATTTTTCACATGTACAAATTTGCTTAGTAATAAGAAAAAAATATGTCTGCCCGTATGCTAAAGAAGCTGCAAGGCGGAGCCGATAAATTGGCGCCACCGCCAGACGACGATATGGACAATGACCACTTGACTGACAATGATGAACTGGACACGGCCAGAGGG
Source organism: Drosophila falleni (assembly GCA_035045575.1). Lineage (NCBI taxonomy): Eukaryota > Metazoa > Arthropoda > Insecta > Diptera > Drosophilidae > Drosophila > Drosophila falleni. The sequence continues at coordinate 37,815 of JAWNOV010000167.1, forward strand.
AACTCGCATTTAAATCCATTTGATTTGGTAAGTCTAAAAAAATGTAAAGTGTTGTTGCTGTTGACGTAACTTCTGTGTGAGTGTGTGTTTGTTGCAGCTAAACCAACAAAGTCTATCGGAGAGCGAATTTAAGGAAGACGACAATGAGACGGAACATCGATCGGCAGCTCTTCCAGCGAATAGCGTTGCAAAAAAGAAGAAGAAACGTAAGAAGAAAGTTAAATCGCATGGCAACCACATAAGTAGTGAAGATAACGAATGTCCACATAAATACATTGAAAGTGCTGATCCGCTCTATGGCAAACTCTATGATGCGTTGCCCAAGCAATTGGAGAAGAATCCTGGACAACAACTGACAAGCAGAAAACTGCTTACAGTGGAGCTCAAACATCTGAATCAACAGAATGAAATGCGACGCACTTTCGGCAAGCGCGTTGTCAAAGTTGAGTAAGTTCAAACCAGAGGCAAATTCAAAACTATCGATAAGTCATGTATTGATACATAGATTTTTATAGGATCCATATACATATATATGCAAAAACAGATTGGGTGATGCCTTTGCATCACTGTCATATAAAAATATGTCATATCGATATTGATATCATCATTAAAACATATCTACTAATGTGTTAGTATTATTTCCATTAGATTTAAATTTAAAAATTTTTTAATCATTATATTGTACAATTTTAATAGGTTTTACAATTTTACATTAAATGATGCTAACTTATTGTTGATGTCTATATACTACTCATTTCACATTTTTACTTATCGATAAAAATGGTTTGGTATAAATTAATTTTCGAATTATTTTATAGCTTACAATATAATGTTTTTGTGTTTTTGTTTCTTTTCTTAGAAATAAGCGTGGTCGGCAGAAGCCAACGCTAAAATCCACTTATATGATAACTGCAAAGGATTCATGGCCGCCATTGACCAAGAATATCATCACAATGAAACTGATACCAACGCCTGAAATACCCAGCACATCCTCGAGGAGTCCAAAACAGGAACTGAAAGACGAGGATAATGGTTCAGAGCAATGGTTCAGCTTCCAGCACAGTCAGTACTATCAAGGTGTACAACACATGTTTCTATCGGCACTGGAACGCATAGATTCCGAATTTCTGATAACACTTATCAAACGTTGTCCCTACCACGTCGACTCACTTGTCCAGCTGAGTGAGGTGTGCAAAATGACGGAGGACTTCGCACTAGCCTCCGAGCTGATTGAGCGTGCTCTGTTGCTCCTGGAATCCTCGCTGCACATAAATTTCAGTTTAACATCGGGGAATTCTCGATTGGATTATCGGCGACAGGAGAATCGCGCTTTTTTTATTGTGCTATTCAAGCATGCTCAGTATCTGGAGGAACGTGCCTGTTGCCGCACCGCATTTGAGATCTCCAAGCTGCTGTTGAGTCTGCAGCCCGATGTTGATCCCTTGGCCATGGTCCTGGTCATCGATTACTATGCATTGCGAAGCAAACAATTTGGCTGGCTAGTGGAATTCTATGAGCAATACAATGCGACCCGTAATCTTGCCCAGCTCCCGAACATGGCTTACTCCTATGCCTTGGCGCTCTACACGCTCAATGGCAATTGTGAGCGTGCCAACGAGGCTCTGCAATATGCGCTGCTCATGTTCCCGGGTCTACTGCGCCCGCTCCTGGACGAGATGTCCGTGCAAACCGACAAACGTGTGCTTGCCTCATCATATTTCTTTGCTGATGTGTCTGGCAAGTGAGTATTCCATCCCCATCTAAATCTGTCTAATCCTTCTTACTATACGAATATCGAAAATATTTCTCAGAGTTTACAAAATAATATTAGGAGTTCAAAATTATGAAAGACATAAATTAGAAAAAAAAAATAAAAAACAATCATTAAGAAAAAAATATTTCGAAAAAAAATGGAAGACACAAATTACGAATAAAAATTGGGAAGACAAAAATTAGGAAAAGGCAATATCCATAATGGTTTCTTAAATATTGCGTGATTCTTAAGGAATTTTTAGGAAACCAAAATTAGTAATACTCTTAGAAATTTAAAATTAGGACGAGAGAAATTAGGAAAAGACAAAATTAAAAAAAAGAAAACAATATTTGGAAGATAAAAATAAGGGAAAAATAGTTGAAAATACCAAATTTCGGATAATTAAAAATTAATAATACTTCTTTTTTACGGCGTGAATTTAAACAATTGAAAATCTTGTTTTGAAAGGTCTTTCCGGTTTTATATAGAGTGATTTAATTGATGATAAATTTTCTATTTGAAAAAAATCCAACCAAACAGAAAAATTAAAGGTACTTTTTAAGTAGATTTTCCAAGTTTTTTTTCCTTGATTTTAGTTTTTTCTTATTTTTGTAATCTAAATATTTTACTTGATTGAAATTCCTAATAAACGATTTCTAATTTTTTTCTTTTTTAATTTGAATTCCCAAATTTGTATTCTTAACTTTTGTTATTCCTTTAATAGTATCCGGATGTGTATGATCAAATATTTGAATCTAATGAGTCATCTCTTTTCTCTTCTGTTGTAGTCAATCACCTGCGTTGCACCAACTTGTCTGTTTGTACGTGTGTCGTGCCAAGATTGTGTGGCGTCAGAATGATGTGCTCACTTGGTTGGAGAGCAATGTAAATACTGCACTGGATCGGATTGATACCAAGGATCCGCTTATTAATGACTGCAAAGAAAAGCGTTCTGTACGCTACGGCGGTACACCACCGCGTCCCATTTTGCGTCATGTCATCCTCTCCGATTACAAGGAGAAAGTGCCCTTGGCCGTGTTTGTATCTAAGGAGAAGCAGGCCATCATGACTTACGATCCACTGCCACCAGTTGACAGTGTCAATTGCTATCAGCGGTGAGTTGAAATCAACATATGACAAATGAATTAATTAATTAACTTGTTTCTTTTTTGGCAGTAAATCATCTTTGAGCAGCAGTCCCACAACTAACGCCAACAACTCTGTATCAATGTTTTTCCAATCGCTTTTGCCAACATTTAATTTGAATAACATTGCTGCCGCACAACAACAACAACACCAACCCGAGGTTGCTGGCGCCGCTGTGGCTCCTCCTCCTCCTCCTGCTGCTGCTGCAGCTCCTCCTCTGCTAGGCTTTCCACAGCAAGAACCAATCGCCCAAGGCGACGAAGCTGAAGGTTAAATTTTTATTGTATTTTTCATATATATATATATACAAAACTCTTTGTCCATTTTGGAGTAGAAACCGTAAGAACTAGAAAGCTGAAATTATCACATAACGTAACTAAGATTATTTGATAGTGCAATCAGCAGCTTTTGGCAAAATTTGATATGCAAAATGGTTAAACTTAGAGTAAAGCTCACACTTCCATTGAATTGCTGATTTCTGATATTTCTAGTCTTATACCTTTCAATATCTTTATGACATTCTTCTTGCTACTATTATTTCATGTTTGCTTATTTATTCCTGTAAAAGCTGGTCTACAACAATCGTTGACATTGATGATGGATGCTATGCGGGATTTTCTGCAGAACTTTCGGATTGCTGAACACTTGCGATCACCGGAAACAGCCGTTGCCCCTTCGAGTAGCAGTAATGATGAGGAGGAGGAAGGATCCAGTGACTATGTTGATTAGAGCCGTCTATATCCTATTCTAATAATATTCTTTCTTATTACATACCATACTATTGTACCCTCCTCACAGCAATTTAAAGTCGATAACTTGCACCCCATTTTTATCAGAATCAAATGAAGAGTTTAGCGAAGCTTTGTGTACGAGTGTTCTTGAAAAACACTTTTTTTTCTTACGCTAAAGCGACAGTCACAAAATTTTAATATTAAAAAATGTATATTACACATGTGTATTCCAAATATGTAATGCATTAATAAAATTTCTTGTCGAAGCTTTAGAACAAAACGCCGTTAAATATTTCATTTAGAAACATAAGCAGGTATCGCACCGATTCAAGTTTTAAAATATAGAAAATTAAATTATATCAAAAAATTAAAAAGATAAATTTATTTTGTACCGGATCAAAATTTTTTAAACTGTTTCAATGGTTATTTTAAATCATTGAAAAATAACTTTTATTATGAATATTTGTAAACAAAAAAAAAGGAATATTAATTATTTGGTTTTTTTTGAGCTAAAATTTTTATAATAAAAATAAGTGGAAAAGGTTATAGTCGAGATCCCGACTATTGGATACCCGTTACTTATCTTAAATATGTATAAAAGTAATTGCTTAAAGAAATTACTTGTATTACTTTGAAAACTATAAATCGCCATAACTGCCGTTCTACTTGTCCGATCTTGATGCAATTCAGTGGGATAATAGATAATACTAATAGATAAAGTTTATTTTTACAAAAAACGTATTATCTTTAAAACTGTTGGTGTGGTGGTTTTTCGCGATTTACGGGGGCTGAGGTGGGCGTGTCTTAAATTGCAAAAATCTTGATCTGCGTAAGGTATATAGAAATCTTTGCGTCAAATTTAGTTACGCTATTTCCTATAGTCTCTGAGATCCCTTTGTTCAATCAGACGAGCGACGGGTTTTGTGCCATTTGCGGGGGCGAAGGGGGGCCTAGCTCCAATTTAAAACAAACTTGTTCTGCGTGGGGTATATAGAAGTCTGTGAGAGAAAGTTTGGTATCTCTATCTCTTATAGTCTGTGAGATCCTTTTGTTCAAACGAACGGACAGACACACATGGCTATATCGACTCGGCTATTGATGCTGATCAAGAATATATATACTTTATAGTGTCGGAGATGCCTCCTTTTCCCTGTTACATACATTTCAGCAAACACAATATACCCTTTTACCTATTTTTTAAGTAACGGGTATAATTAATGACAACTCAATTATTACAGGAGCTTTCAATTAAATTTGAAAATTACTATTTTTGCATAATTTTATGAAGTCACATTAAAAATAAGAGCTAAAATAAATTTGTATGTTAAAAATTTCAAATACATCCTGTTTCTTCCATTCATACAAACATATTTTTTCTAATAAACTTAAAAAAAAGTCCTTAAAGTTTGCTATACCCGAAATAAACTCCGAATTAATATTAAATTGGGCTTAAAGAATGTTTTATTGATTTAATAAATGCGTTCAATTACGCTTATCAATATAACAAACAGATTTTTTTTATCAATATTAGATTTTATATTATATTTGCCTTTTACATGTAATTAAATTGCAGTTATTGCAATTGATAAATATTACTATGACAAGTACAATTTAAATTTCATATATAATTGGGCTTCGACCGGTATTCAATGGCGCGTCGTTTGTTGTGTGTGTGTGTAGAAGTAATGCATCTCATAAAAAGTTTAACTGGCAGACATTGTTATTAAAAGATTTTTTGACTTAATTTAAAATCAGAATCACACAGGATATTAACATTTGGCCAAAATGATTTAACGCGTGTTGCTGATATACAAATATATATATTTTTTTTTTTGACAACTTTGCAGCTTAACACATAGAAAATCTTTACTAATGTCTAAGCAATACTATAGCGTGGAATATATGGTCGCATATAGAATAAAAAAACGCAAAACAATAAGTTTAGGCGCGGCATTTTTGACAGAGAGCCACCAACATCAGAGGATTATAATTATGTCATGGTTCCAAAGACAGGATTATGACGGCAGATGCTGGGTCCGTACTCCTCATAGGCGGCTTTTGTGTGACATACCTGGTAGAACTCCGGCTAAAATGTGTAAACTTATTATTCATCTGCTTTAGAGTTAAATAACCTTTTTCTGATACAAATGAAGTTTACATATTTATCATTTTTACGATTATTTAATTTAAAGGGCATATTTTTCAATGTCTGTTTAAATTTTATCAAAGAGATATTTTAAAATTTGATATTATTACTATACGTTTTACGACAAAATATCTATGATATAGTTATCATACCCCTTATTTAGACATTGAAAAACCGGCCCTAAAATTCTTTAATTTTTCTAGAAAAAATTTTTTTTACTTTTTCTCTTCCTTGATTTTGTTATGAAATAATTTAGACAGATGTATGTGTTAGATATTACTCATTCAACTATATAATTTGTATGCATTCTGAATCAGTTTCGAAAAAAGTTTTAAAGAATGATTCTAAAAATTAAAAAAAAAAAAAAACTGTTTTCATAAAAGAATGCATAGTGTTGTATCATAAAAAGTGTATTTTTTAAAGGTTAAATGCCATTTAATAAATAAAAGTAAGAAATTGATTACCGTTGATGCCAGCATACTGCCTCCAAACCAGACAGCATAACGCTGCATATGATGCGTGATCACCTGGACATCGATGGGTTTTGGCTAAATAATGAATCGATTATTAAAGATTTATGTCTGCGACTTAAGAGTGATCATCTTGATAATACCTTAATGCGTCCCTCCGACAGATTTTCGCTAATCCGTAGGCGGGTATCCACCGATCTCTTAATGTCCCGTTGCAGTCGTCTGCCAAAGTCCTTGAACATTGTGGAGCCACCGCTCAGTACAATATTGTTGTATAACGGACGTCGCACATCAATGGGACAGTTTTGTATAACATTGTCGACAATCTCGGACAGTGGAATGGTAAAGTCGGGATTGGAGAATTCCGGATGAAAGAAGATTTCTGGTCCGAGGAAACGCTCATAGCCAACATCCACATTAAATGGCTGCTTGGTGACGGTGTTAAGGCCCTCAAATTGACGAATCCATTTGCTTGGCTCCGTATCGTACTTGGCAAACTCTTTTGCAATGTCTGGGCAAATATAGCAGTGCTTCTCCTTGATCGCCTTGGCCGTCTCCAGGCTTTGTTCCGGCGGAATGCCCACCTCCCGTTCCCGGAGCAGACTCTGGATGAAGGATGTAATGTTGCGACCAGCAATCGGTATATGCTTGATGCAGGATCCAATCACATAGCCTTCGGCCTGTCAAATTCAAGTGTCGATAGAAAAATAACGTTAAATCAAATATCTATAAATATTATTTGTGTTATCTTTTTTGTAGATATTATTGTGCGATAATTGAAACACAACTTGATAGTATCGTTAACAAAGATGTTCTGTATGTCAAAAAATAATTAATCAACAGCTCTTTTAATTGAATGGATAATATTATTGTTATGTACAAATATCAAAATACGATTGATCAACAGCTTTGTTAGTTGAATTAATAAGAAAGATATTTACAAATATTAACAGCTCTGTTACTTGAATTGATAACATAGATGTTGTGTTTATCGAAATATAATTGATCAATAGCTCTGTTAATTAAATCGATAACATAGATGTCAGATAATTGATCAACAGTTCTGTTAATTGAATTGATAACATAGATATCAAATATTGATATTTACCAATATCAACAGCTCTGTTAATTTAACCAAAAACGATAAGATAAAGCACGTATATCAGCATTATCTTCCGGGCACTCACCACAGGAATAACGTGCGTCACTCCATCACCACTGTCCACCACAATGCCAGTGAGTGTTCGCTCTTCCGCGGATCTGGATGCCCAACTGGCGGCCAGTGCTAAAACTGCCTGCACCGCAATATAGAGACCAGGAACATTGAAAGTCTCAAACATGATTTCGGCAGTGTATTCACGGTTCTCCGGCGTATTAAGTGGCGGCTCTGTGAGCAGAAAATGATGATCCTCGGGCTCCGCACGCAAATACTTGAAGATGCATTGCTCCAGAAAGCGTTCCATCAGATCCCAGTCTTCCACCAAGCCATGACGCACTGGATACTATGAAAGTGATTAGCAAGCGATTCGATTAGTAATTGAAATGTATATGGGAATATGATGACTCACTTTTATAGAGTAGCCGGTGGCATCAAAAGCTTCGTCGCCAATAAAAAAGTCCAAATCCTCGATTCCCTTTGTGATGCGTCGCGTGTTCGTGTCGCCGACGCGTGCCGACTCCTTAATCGCAATCGCCGAGGGTATTATGAATTGTGGCTCCTTGTTGCCAGCAAAACCTAGTTTCGAGTAACTACAAAAAAAGAAAAAACAGGCAAAAATATAGAAATTAATTGAATTGTCAAAATAGACGTAATCTTATTTGCATACAACCTGATCTGTGATTTGATTGTTCCTTCCCCTCTCTCCCCACACACACCCCCACAGACCTAAATAGACAACTTACCCGGTGCCCACATCGATTACACATGCCGGTAGCCTGCCTGCCATGTTGACTGACGATTTGTTGATTGTTATATTGAACGGGATAAATTACAATTCGAGCTTGAATTTCACACCACTTTCAAATGTCTGGCTCTTTTGTTAAACAGCAAATTTTATAAATTTTCAACCACACCTCCGCTAGCAACGATGTGTCATTTAGAAAACTTCGCTCTTTGTCACTTCTCTCGCACACACTCACAAATTCGCACACACATAAACAGCGTTGCATTCGCTACATTCGATATAATTGTTTCGTTTTGCAGCACTATTAAGACAACTAAAACGCTGTGGTAACATCGATATAATTATATTAACACTATACTCAGCGGGATAATAAAATGTTATATAATATTAACATTGAACTGCAAGTGAATATATTTCAATGTTCTCTTTGCGTACTAGCAACATTTGTTTTTCGATAAATAACTAATTTCATCATGCTTCCCACCATTACTGTAGAATCGATATTTCACCTTAACTTGAGGTATCGATATTTTTCCGAAGTACGTTCGGATTCGGAAATTTCGGCGGTGTTGTGTGTGGCTGTGACAGCCTTTTTCCACGTTTTTTCTATTAGCACATATTTTATGGCAATTGGCATAAATCCTTGCGCTAATTGAAACGACATTTCAACTAAAATCGAGCAAATTGTGAGTGCTTTAGTGGGAGCTACTTTGTGTGTGCTAGAATCGCAGCCAAACAGCCAAAAAAGACCGGCAAATTGGTCAAAGCAAAACCTCTTACACGAAAATGGAGGCACAGAAATTGACGGAACTGTTGCGCGCAACGATTGATCCAAATCCCGAGCAAAGGAAGGCGGCCGAGGATCAATTAGCACAAGTAAGTGACTTGTGGGGGGTTGATTACTAAGTTTAATACCACCAACACGACAGTTTAATGCCCCTCCCCTTTAGGGGCGCTGTCGCCAGCAGCAAGATTGAAAACCATGTGCTTTTTTAATTGTTCGCTTTTAACCTCCTTCCCTCCCTCCCTTTCTGCCTCTCTGCTCTGTGTGTGTATGTATTTGTGCATATCAATGTGTGTATGCCAGTGTCAACAGTAAATTGATATTGGCCAAAACCAATAAAATTATATATGTTTAAAATTTAGTTTTCAGCCATGCCTCATAACCGGGACAGTGAGGCAACAAGTCTTAATACTGCTAGCAGATTCACAGGCGGTGGGGGAGATTCGCATACAAATGCAGTCAACAAATCCATATCTGCATGGATGTGTGCTGAACAGTGGGCAGGAATACAAATACAAAAATATACTCAGATTAACTTTATATTTATTGATTTAATTGTATTAAATTTATTGAATGCTTAGTGGATATTACAAAAATAATATCATCAGATCTTACCGTTCTTTTATTAATTTAGTACAGGAATAACTTTATTTGAAAATATATAAAATAAAATAATAACTAAGTGGGTAGTCAAAAATATCAATCTCAAATTAAAAAAAATTTTAATTTTTATACAAGCTTGCGTGATTTTTAATAAAATATTCGGCATAGCACTTATTCCGATTATCAAATATTTTAAATAATAAAATAAATATATCAAATATTTGTAATTATAAAGAATCAATGAGTGTCTACTTATAAATATAGAAAATTGAACCACAGCTACTTTTCCTATAACCATTAATAAAATTAAGTTATTTTTTTTTGGAATTTTTGTACTCAATTCTTGTTTTTCTATTTTTACATTCCTGTTTTGATTTCTTCTAGATTTTTTTATTCTTAGAGTTCATTCATACATAATTCCAAAAATATTTGAGTTCACTTAAATTAATTCTTAAGGAATTAAAATATTGTAGTTTTTATGAACATTATATGTGTACACCAGACAGTTTTGCGCCACAGTGCAAGTGGCTCTTGTGTTGTTGTGGCGTCTGAGTCAGCTTCTTACGATTTCCATGCCCCGCCTTATTCAATCGGTTAATATCATATCTGAATAAATCAAACATGTAGTGGGTCAATTAAGTTGTGAGCCACTGTACATGTGTTGCTATTGTTTTATCAATATACAATAATTGTCGTATTTGTTGTTGTTGTTGAATGTTTCGCATTGGCACGCGAAATGTTATCCAAAGAATCGCATTACTCATACGCCATGTTATGCCGGCAGCTGTGTAAACAAACGGAAATCTATTTGGCTATTTATTCATTGTATACTATACTATATTCGTATTCCTATTCCTATTCCCATGTCTTATTTAGATACACAAAATCATTGGTTTTGTGCCTACCATACTGCAAATCGTAATGCAAACGACACTCGAGCAGCCGGTGCGACAGGCGGGCGCTGTTTATCTCAAGAACCTGATCAACAACAGTTGGTCGGATCATGAGACCAAGCCGGGCGAACCGATACCATTCTCCATCCATGAGCAGGATCGCGCCATGATCCGCGGCGCCATCGTAGATGCTATTGTCCACGCTCCAGAGCTGATCAGGTGAGCATACAATCCTATTTCCTGCTGGGATCGTTATTATTTGAAAATATACAAATAATTGATAAATAACTAAATTTAAGTATGTATTATGAAATTTAAAATACAATCTTTTATAATACAAATTAAAAAATTAAAATTTAATGCACTTACCAAAAGTATCAACAAATATCAATTAATCAAAAGAAAAACAAAGTAAATACATAAGTAAAAATTATACCAAGCCTAATCACACACATTTTTAAACCAAAAATTAAATTAGGTATCGCATACAATTCTTTTTTAATTTAAAAATATTTTTATTTATTTTATCTTAAATTAATATTGTTTAAAATAATTGTAGAGTAATATTTTGAATTTAAAAATACATTTTAGTAAGTTCTTTAATTTTTATTATAACATTCAAAGGACATTTTCTTTATAATCAAATTTAAAAATCAAAAATATCAATAAATTAAAAGAAAAAATATCAAAACTAATCGAATAAATTTTTAAAATGAAAACTTAAATAACTATAGCGGATGACTTGCTTAATTTTAATTATATTTATAAACTCATTTAAATAAATCTATCGATTGTTAATTTCCTTTACAGGGTTCAGCTTTCAGTCTGCGTGAATCACATCATAAAGAGTGACTTTCCCGGACGTTGGCCCCAAGTTGTGGACAACATTAGCATCTACCTGCAGAATCCGGACGTGAATGGCTGGAACGGTGCACTGGTCACCCTTTATCAGCTGGTCAAGACGTACGAGTATAAGCGCTTCGAGGAGCGAACGCCGCTCAATGAGGCGATGAATTTGTTGTTGCCAATGATTTATCAGCTGATGATGACACTGCTCAATGATCAGTCGGAGCAATCAGTGTTGCTGCAGAAGCAGATACTCAAGATTTACTATGCACTCACACAATACAGCTTGCCACTGGACCTCATCACCAAGGAGATATTCTCGCAGTGGATGGAAATCTGCCGCCAGATCGCGGATCGGGCGGTTCCCGACTGTTCCCATCTGGATGATGATGAGCGCACTGAATTCCCTTATTGGAAGACCAAGAAGTGGGCACTCCATATTATGGTTCGCATGTTTGAGCGGTAGGTTTCCAGCTAAAACTCTATATTAATTTCTTACTAATCTTTATTTACGTCTATTAATTTATCTACTCTTAAATTATTATAAACAAAATTTGTTTATTGAGAATTTAAAAAAATTTTAGTTTAAGTTTATTTAAAAAGCTAAATTTTTCTATTCCGATTTTAGAAATTTATTAATTATCAGTGAGTAAGTCAGGATAAAGAGTTGTATAAATATAGATATAATTTTCTATTAATTTATAATTTTGGTTTTTTTCAAACACTAGCTAAATTTATCTATTATAAATTTTACAATAACGTACTTATTTATTTATTTAGTTAACAGATAAATAAAGAAATTCGATTACCCATATTTTTATTTAGCGATCTGTATATATTTAAGAACTTTTTATCAATTAGTTGAAAGCTTAGGTTTGTTTTTAAAATTAATTTAGTTTTAAAAACATGTTATGTTTTATTTAATTTGTCTATTAAATGATATTTTATTTTTTTCAACAATCGAAGTTTACTATGATTTTAAATGTATTGCATTTATTTATTAATTTGTCTATTGCTTTTAATTTTTCTTCGCATAGTTAGCGAAATTAAAAATGATTTATTTATTTAATTACCTTTGATCTTTTTTTTCGCTCAACAACTGAAATGTATAACGATTTCAAAAGTGTATTTATTAATTGATAAAAATGTTTTTATTATTTATGCAGCTATGGCAGTCCCAGCAGTGTGGTTAGCGAAAAGTATCAGAAATTTGCCGAATGGTATCTGCCTACCTTCAGTTCTGGCGTTTTGGAAGTGCTCCTCAAGATTTTAGACCAGTATCGTAATCGTGTCTATGTTTCGCCGCGTGTTCTTACGGACGTGCTGAATTATTTGAAGAATGCGTAAGTGTCCAAATTAATTTGTATAACTTTAACTTCGTTTAAGTGATTTGTTTTACTTATAGAGTGAGCCACGCCTACACCTGGAAGCTGATTAAGCCGCATATGGTAGCTGTTATTCAAGATGTCCTATTTCCTATCATGTCATTTACCGACTCGGATCAGGAGCTGTGGGAGAGTGATCCCTATGAGTATATACGCCTTAAGTTTGGTAAGCACAGGCACTAAAATTATGTTATTTGGATTCCTAATTAAACTCCTGTTCGTGTTTCTGCTCCTTTTTAGATATCTTTGAGGATTATGCTACACCAGTGCCAGCTGCCCAATCCCTGTTGCATTCAGTATGCAAGAAGCGCAAAGGCATCCTGCCCAAGGCGATGAGCACGATAATGCAAATAATTACCTCACCGAATGCGGACAATAAGCAAAAGGATGGCGCACTTCATATGATTGGCACATTGGCAGATGTGCTGCTAAAGAAGGCGCTATATCGTGATCAGGTCGAGTCAATGCTCACCACATATGTTTTCCCGGAATTCCAGAATCCGGCTGGACATATGCGTGCCCGTGCCTGTTGGGTATTGCACTATTTCTGCGATGTCCAAATTAAGAATCCTCAGGTGCTGGCCGAAACTATGAGATTAACCACAAATGCCTTGCTAACGGATAAAGAGCTGCCCGTTAAGGTGGAGGCCGCCATAGGCCTGCAAATGTTCCTATCATCCCAGGATGAGGCACCACAATATGTGCAGTCTCAGATCAAAGAGATCACCAAGGAACTGCTGACGATCATACGGGAAACCGAAAACGAAGACTTGACAAATGTCATGCAGAAGATTGTCTGCACATTTACGGAGCAACTGTTGCCGGTTGCCACCGAAATCTGTCAGCATTTGGCAACGACATTCAGTCAAGTCCTTGAGTCGGAAGAAGGTTCCGATGAGAAGGCCATCACGGCCATGGGATTGTTAAACACGATAGAAACGCTACTTAGCGTCATGGAGGAGCATCCGGATGTGCTAATTAATCTGCATCCGATTGTCATCAATGTAGTGGGTCACATATTCCAGCACAACATTACGGGTTAGTATCCAAGGTCAATTGAGAAACCAATCATTGTTCTAATTAAATGTTTCCGTTTTCGTATTTCATAGATTTCTATGAAGAAACCTTTTCGTTGGTTTACGATTTGACGTCCAAGGCCATTTCATCTGAAATGTGGCAAATGCTTGAGCTGATCTATCAAGTTTTCAAAAAGGATGGCGTCGATTACTTCATTGATATTATGCCGGCTCTGCATAACTATGTAACCGTAGACACACCAGCGTTTCTTTCCAATCCAAATCGTTTGCTGGCCATTTTGGACATGTGCAAAACTGTAAGTTGGCTTATTCGAAAAGCATAAAGAGCGCACTAGAAACGTTTGTACGTTTACTTGACGAACTTTAAACTGTTAGCACTCAACAGATTTTCGAACGGAATTTCATTTTGATTATGGTTCGGGCTTTTAACTCATGATGAATTAAAATTTTGTGCATTTGGAAAATATATTATTTTTCGACCATCATTGCCAAAATTTGATTTCGGTGGTAACGGCCTCCCTTTTTAAATTTTAAGAATTCAAAATTTTAAATTTCAAGTTTTCCTTATATCGTAATTACTGTAAAACAACACTTTAAGCTTGGTTCTTTGACCTTTCACTTTGCTGTAAAAATTCATGTGAAAATCAAGTAATATTTTGACTTGTAAGGTTGCTAGGCCAGAGGCTTCACCAACTGCGAACTGTCGTAGCTTTGACAAAACTTAGCCAATTTTCAAGCGGAATGTCGTTTTGATCATAGTTTGGCTTCTTATTTCATTCTGCGTTCAAACGTAATCTATTTCGAAAAAGTGATAATTGAATGAATTTTGAAAAAAGAAAGTGTTTCTTTGAATCTTGTTTTCGATTTCAATGCCCGCTTTTGATATATTTAAAATTTATAGTTTATATCTCAAAAATATAACAATTGGTATAGAACCTTTTACCGAAATAGTAATTTTGGGACGTTACAAAACCAAAAACCGGAATCTATACTTGAATCGTTTTGATTTCCTAGGCAATACTCTCAGATTTAGTTTAAAAAACTTACTTAAGAGTGTTTTGTTTCTTTTTATAGATGCTGACTAGCAATCCTGGCGAGGATCCCGAATGCCATGCCGCCAAATTAATGGAGGTGATAATATTGCAGTGCAAGGGTCAAATTGATTCGGTGATACACATGTTTGTGGAGCTGGCCCTGTCGCGTTTGACACGCGAGGTGCAGTCGTCCGAGTTGAGAACGATGTGCCTGCAGGTGGTCATCGCTGCATTGTATTATAATCCGCAACTACTGCTCTCCATCATGGACAAGATGTCGCAACCGAGCAACGAACCAATTATCTCGCATTTCATTAAACAATGGCTGCATGACACGGACTGTTTTCTAGGGTACTACACAAATACAAAATACTTAATACTTTTATTGTTTATTAATAGTATGCCTATATTTATTTAGCATTCACGATCGCAAACTGTGCGTACTTGGTCTGTGTACATTAATCTCCTTGGGGGATGCCAAGCCACAGGTACTGAGCGAGGTGGCCGATAAGATAGTACCGTCACTAATATTGCTGTTCGACGGTCTCAAGCGTGCCTACGAATCCCGAGCACAGGAGGAGGAAGAGGAAGAAGAAGAGGAGGGCGGTGACGATTGCGAAGGTTTGAATCAAATCCAATAATATTAAATGAGTTTTCGCCAATAATTCTTCGCAACAAATTTGAACTTTCTGGCGATTAAGCGAACGAAACCCACCTTTTTGGATAGATTTGGGGCCACAAACGACGAAAAGCCTTTTTTTTTATTGCAGAGCTTTTTCTTAGAATTTTTTAAAAATCTTGCTTTTGTTTTACATTTTTTTAGAGATGCGCCTGCTTAGCTTTTCAGCTTTTTATACCCTAAGCCCATTGAAAATGGGCAAAAAAGGGTATAATGTGTTTGGCAGAATGTATGTAACAGGCAGAAGGGGGCGTGGCAGACCTCCAAAAGTATATATCTTCTTGATCAGGATCAATAGCCGAGTCGATTGAGCCATGTCCGTCTGTCTGTCCATCTGTTTGAACGCGTCGATCTCAGCAACCATATGAGCTAGAGACTTCAAACTTGGGATGAAGGTTCCTGGATACCGGGAGAAGATCAAGTTTGTTTTTATTTTTGGATCGGATTACTATATCATATAGCTGCCATAGGAACGATACATCGAAAATTAAGTTTTAGTATGGAAAAGTTTTTTGTTTGTTGAGATATCACAAGCAAATGCATCTAGACTGGTATAATACATCCTGACCAATTTGGTTAAAATCGGTTAACTAACAAAAACACAAAAAAAATGTATACAAAGTCATGCTGCTCCACAAGGAAGTCATAAAAATAAAAAATAAAAACATCGGTACAGATAAAAAAAAATTTGCATCGACGTTTCGCCATAGATTTTTATGAATCATATGTTAAACAACGCGTAATTAATACAGCTATGTAAATAAATTAATTTTTTTTGAGTCTTTCTTGAATTTTAAAGTAAAAAAAGTTGAAAAAAATCATAATTTTCCTAATTCAAAAATTGATAACTTTAAAACTACTGGTTAAAATCTAAGACTGTGTACGAATGTTCATTAGTTTTAAGAAGTTTTTCTAGTTTTGAAGTTTTTAAAAATCGGTTTTGTCATTAACAAGTAAGGACGACAAAAGCGGGCGCACCTTTAAAAAAAAGAAGAAAAAAAGCCAGACTGTTAAAAAATTCGAAATAAAAATAAACCGTCATAGAAAAAAATGTTTTTCGTAATTTGTGGCCCCAAATCTATCTATCCAGAATAGTGTCTTTCGTTCGTTTAATTTTTATGCTGTTGCCTAGTGTAATACTAAGAATACCAAAAATAAGAAAACAAAAGTGAAACTTAATCAAAACTAGAAATACATTAAAATTATAAATAGCAAAAATAATGGATATGCTAAATATTAGGAAATGGCGAAATTAAAATAATTTATTAAAAATCGAGCAATTTCTTTCGAAATGATTGTCTTAGTTGAGTTTCCTAAATTTTCTAGTAGTTATTTTTTGTCATCTTTATTTTGGTTTAAATAAATTTCAAACCTCTATATTTTTTAATTGTGTAACTCTTACACAAAATATGCGTAATGTGCATGAGGTATCAAATTTATTGTTATCCGGTATAAAAAATAACAAAAAAAAACAATTTTGTTCTGCAGAGGCACTGTCGAGCGATGAGGATGAAATGGATGAAATGGCTCCCAACTATTTGGATAAGCTGGCGGACTTTGCAAAAACGAAAGGATCTTCAGCTGGTTTCGAAGTGAAAGCTGAGCTCAAGGATGACGACGAAGATTCAGATGATGAGGCGGAGGAATCAGTTGGTGATTTAAATGAAACTGGTCTCGAAACATTCACCACACCCATTGACGACGAAGAGAACGAGACCGCTGTCGATGAATACTGGACGTTTAAGGAAGTTATTACTGGTAATACGATTGATTTTAGTCCTGTCTTTGTCCTGACTCGCTTACTGACTGACCCATAACACCTAGGAGGCTGAAATTTTTACACAACATAGCTAAAACAGTTTAATTTATATTATTTATTATTTTTTAAGGAATTTCCACTCGAGAACAGCCATGGTATTCGCTGCTGACGTCGAACCTGATGCCCGAACAGGCCAAAGCGCTCCAGGAAGTGGTCGTTACTGCGGATCAGCGTAAGGCGGCCAAGGAATCGAAACTGATTGAAAAGCAGGGTGGATTCGCCTTCCCTCAGACAACTGTGCCCACATCCTTTAAGTTTGGCTCCTAATTGGCATTTTGTGTACCAACGACTTTGCTGACTTCATATTGTGTCTTATCATAATTCTTTCCAAAAACAAATGATATATGATGACATATTCGATAGGTTCTCTGAAAGATTCTTTATATATGTTGCATTCTTCTTCGGGCCAGCGGTCGGTCGGTCGGTGGGTAAGATGATCGCTTTGTATTTATTGTAGATTTATATTTAAAAAAAACTTCTAATCAATTATTGGTAAGTCCATGCCAGCTAAATTATGATATTTTAAGTTGAAAGTCGAGTGTATATCATTGTATGTAACTAATCAAATCTACAACGATCAGAGGACACACTCCAACCCAAAATGGGTCAGAGAATGAAAATTAAACGCTGAGCATTTCACATACATTGTCTTTACACACAAACTCAAGCATATAATGTACTAGATGGAGCGATATTTTTGAAAAATAAAAACATTTTTAACGTTTGAATTTGTTTATTTAAATTGCAGGATTTTAATTTAATGTAGTCAAAGATAGAAAATAAAGACCTAATAAATCAGTGTGCACGAAATATGTTACTTTAACTTGGAATACACCAAAATTCCAAATTTATATTAGTCGTAAATAGAAATATTAGCCAAAAACCTTTATTTTCGTTTTAATAATATATAAATGATTTTTAATACTTATTTTTATTTTATATTTAAATGTTAAAAATTAGAGCTATTTTTGATTTATATTTTGAAAGTTACAAAAATGAGTGAAATGCATAGTGCATTTTAAAGCTACTAACAATTTTCAATATGATCAAAAACTGCAAACGGCACGCAATTTAAATTAAATTATCTATTTTTTAAAATTTTTTTAGCAATAATTGTCAAAAAAAAATTAACAATTTAATGTGCATGTGTAATTTGAAATTATATTAAATAAAGGTAAATTAAATCCAAATATATATAGATGTTGCAGATCTTAAATACTTTTCAAAAATTGATCACAATCTGAAAATGGGCGACCAAAGCTGCCAGCCCGTTTTATGTTGTGACACAACTATTCAAACCAGTTGGCAGCACTGTAAACCAAGAGCGACATTGACCATTGGCCGCATTTGTTTATTTACGTTGATTTGTAAAATAAAATTGCATTCAAGGAGCACAAATATGAAGATTGCCATTGAAGGATGCGCCCACGGCGAACTGGAGCGCATTTATGATACAATTGAAGGTATCGAAAAGGAACGCAACATCAAAATCGACTTGCTTCTCTGTTGCGGCGACTTTCAATCAACCCGTAATGTTACGGACTTACAAACGATGGCTGTTCCACGTAAATACATGGACATGTGCACGTTTTACAAGTGAGTGAAGCTAAACTACAGGCGGGCACAACTTATTTATGTATACTTTGGCAGATATTACAGTGGAGAGCGCTTGGCGCCAATTCTCACAATCTTCATTGGCGGAAATCACGAGGCATCAAACTATTTACAGGAGTTACCTTACGGCGGTTGGGTCGCTCCAAATATCTATTACCTGGGATATGCGGGCGTTGTGAATGTGAATGGCATTCGTATAGCTGGAATTAGTGGCATCTACAAGGGACATGACTTTTTCCGCGGTCATCATGAGTTTCCGCCGTATACGGAGCAAACGTGTCGCAGCGTCTACCATGTGCGTCAATTGGAAGTATTTCGTTTGCAGCAGCTCTCGGGCAAAGTGGACATTTTCATGTCACACGATTGGCCCAGGGGCATCCAAGAGTATGGCAATAAAGCGCAGTTACTACGCTTTAAGCCCCATTTTGCCGAGGACATTGGCAACGGGCAACTTGGCAGTCGTCCGCTGGAGGAGCTCCTTAAAGTGGTGCAGCCCACATATTGGTTTGCAGCGCATTTACACTGCAAATTCGCAGCGCTGGTGCAACACAAGCAAAACGCTAGGAGAACAGGGTATGCGGATGAGGATTCCGCTTCCTCCGATAGTGAACAGGAGGAGCATGATAACGGAGACAGCTTGGAGACGCATACGCCCGCGGTTACCAAGTTTTTGGCACTAGATAAATGTCTGCCCAAGAGACGTTTCCTACAAGTGTTGGACATGCCAACGAGGGAAGAGGGAACAACTCAATTAAAGCTGGAATATGACCTGGAATGGCTAACAATATTGTACACAACGAATCATCTGATATCGGTCAAGGATAACAATTACTATTTGCCAGGAAAAAAGGCGGGCTCCATGGAGGAGCGTTGTTATTTCACACCAACCACAGAAGAATTATCGCTTATAAGCAACAAATTCAGTAATCTTGAGGTGCCGTTGAACTTTTGCCGCACTGCGTCCACATTTGATCCGGTTGAGCAACAGAATTTTAAGCAACTGTATGTGGAACAACCAAATGCACAATTGAATCCACAGTGCACGGAGTTTTGTGCACTATTAGGCATTGATGATCCACTATGCTTGGCCATGCTGGCTAGTGGCAAGCAACTACCTCAGACTGGCAGATTAGAGCAGAGTCCAGCAAAGATCAATACTCCAAATACCACCGTGGTTGAGTTCACAGAACCTGTAGCCATATTGGCCACATCCAAAAGAAAATTAAATTTAATGCTCCCAGCTCCGACAGTGTCTGAAATGGATAAAAACGTAATTAAGCTGCCAGTTGAGGAAAAGGCAGATGAAATACCATCAATTCTAACTGTTGCACAGGACGCTAAGGAGGAGATTGCTCCTATTTGTGTCAGTCACAATCTGAAAAAGCTCAAGAGGAGAAATCAAAGCATTTATCAATCTGAAGATAATAGCGATTAATATTTGTATTTGCTTTTTTATAACTGACAATCTAAGATTTCCTAAAAAGATGCCGAACAATATTACTCAGGCCCGGTTTATCAATGCAACGGCCGAGTCGATTGTGCCATGTTGGTCTGTTTGAACGCGTTGATTTCAGAAACCATAAGAGCTAGACTTCAAACTTGGTATGTAGGTTTCTCGATACCATAGGCTGATGAAGTTTGCTTTTATTTTTGAATCGGACCACTATATCTTATCTTGATTTCTTAGTTTTCGCCATTTCATAAAAAAATACTCGGAATTCGTAAAAAGTACCACAACCTAAATATTAACTACAAATTGATAATAATAAAATGTACAGTATCTCTCACTTTTTATCTGTATACTTTAGTCGAAACACAATTACAAAACAAAAGGCAATTTTATTAAATTTAATAATAACACAGAAAACGCTTGACACTGCGTGCAGTGAAATTGAGTGGAAATAAATTAAATATAGGTAAATAATTATTGAATATATATATATATATATATATTTATATATTTAATAGAAGATGCATCCATCACTGAACGTCGGTCACATTGGCGGCAAATGCTTCGGCGGCGCATATAAAACCGCATTGCAGCACCGAATCGGGCGTATCGGTTAAATCACAATAATAGCTGGATGGTGAAGGAATGCACTGCAGCTCTAGATGATCAGCCAAAGATTGAGATTTGGAATTGAGGCGATAGAAACGGCAACGGCGTGGCCCAAAGATCGGCATATTGGCATCATAAGGTGGACTTAGAATATCAAAAAAGGCAGCAACGCCATTTCCGTCTCCACTTCCGCTTTCGGCTTGTGTTATCTGATGATAGTTGCGTTTACGTGGCGTAAGCAATGCACTCGATGTTTCTGTTGTAACCAGGCAGGGCTCCTCAGGGATGACCTTGACCAGTGTGGGATTCGTGTTATAGGTCAAGGGTTCGTCAGCAGCCAGCAGCTGGGAATAGCTTTGCACATGCAGTTTGCCCCAAAGGCAACGCAGCAATCCGTACATCATGGGATGATCATGCAATGGAATCGAGTTGCCGCCACGCACAATAAACAAACTCATAGAGAAGCGTTCATCCTCAAATATGTGCATATAGGTGCAGGGTGCCGAGGGAACACTGTCAACACCGTCCATGTTCTCACGAAACAACTCCTCCTTAATGTGTAAGTCCCGATATGTTAGCTGATCCGTTAACTGCTTCAAATGCTGTAGATTCGAATTGAAGCTTGCAAGATTGGCTCGGTCAAATGTCTTGAAGGCCTGGCGCAGCACGCTCATAAAATTGGACGTCATTGCCAAAGCCGGCGATTAATTGTACAATTGATTAATGTAACGACCTAAAGCTAAAGCTGCAAGTCTAGATAATAATCTGCACAACAATTGCAGCCAACAAAAATTTTAGAACAAAAAGTCAGCTGTTTGACAGTGCTGGAAAACTGTCGAAACTAAAAATAGCTTAGCAGTACTGGAAAGCAACACAAAAAATCGAGATTAACAAAATCTCTGCTTGTAATAAAACACTGTTAAGTTAAATTAAAAACATTATGAATTTTCAATAGTATTAATTGTTGTAACAATTATAATAACTCAAATTAGTCTGCTATTGCATTGAATGAAAACTTCCCAAATTAAAACAAAACCCAATTTCAGATCTATATGCAAAAGGCAAAATTTCTAAATAATAAACATAATATTTATACATTTATTCGAATAAACAGTGAATTAAAAGCCCCTCTCCTTGGACTGTGTGGCGTGAGTCAGGATCCAGGACTTGTAGTCACGTTTCTTCATAGACATTTGCTTGTGGCGCGGGTGTGTTGGACAGATGACATAACCGCGTTCCTGGCGCACCACAACATAGCAATCGCTGCAGCGACGCTTAAGGCGACCCTTGACCTTGAATCCTGCCACCTGCTGAGCTAGTGCATTAAAAGGCGCAAGTAATGCAGCTGTATTTGTAGTCGGCACCAATTGTTGACCAATTGAGATGTCACCCGAAGTTGGAGATGCTCCAATGATAGTGGAACGCATTAGACCGTGGAAACTACGAAGGGCGCTTAATCCATTCCACAGCCGAGCGCTGGATTGCAGTAGTTTGGTTGCAAAAGACATCTGGTAAGAACGTCAACGTTTTAATTTATATGTTTTAATAAATTACACAAAACATGCACCTTTTTTTATTGACTACATATACTTAAAGTTGCCAGATTGTGTTATGAACCGACTTATCAATCGCAGCCAAATATCGATTTGCCGACTAACTATCGGTATACTCAGGGTACCAACTATTTATATTTTTACTAATCGGAACAATACTCAGACTTTGGTCTCATAACACCTTCACGGACAACTGCTGGCAAGGATTAGGTGGACAGGTGACGTTATCCACCACAACGATCGCCCTCCCAACCTATAGTCGGCTTCTAATAGTTCGTGCCAACTCCCTATTCCAAACTTTACTCAACCTCACCACATACCCATCTCACCCGAAAAAATAAATAGTCATTTTATCATTTTAAATAACGTTATAAATTTTAATTAATATTATTAACATCAACAACAATGGCAATTTCAACGCAAGCACATACATATGCACATACGGGCGCAAAGTTGTCCAAAGTAGGTTCAAATCGGTCCACTATATCATATAGCGCCCATAGGAATAATCGCTCGAAAATCCAGTTTTACTATGAAAAACTTTTTTGTCTTATGAGATATCGTAACCAAATTTATTAAATATGCATTTAACTTGGATTTATATATCCTGTCCAAAGTTGTTTCAAATCGGACCACTATATCATATAGCTGTCATAGGACCGATCGGGTGAAAATCAAGTCTTTGTATGTAAAACTTTTTTGTTTAATGAGATATCGTAACCAATCCTATAGAATATACATAAAACGTGGTTTTATATATCCTGTCCAAAGTTGGTCCAAATCCGACAACTGTATCATATAGCTGTCATAGGACCGATTGGGCGAAAATCAAGTATGAAGTAGTTTTTTTTTAACTAATTCTTTTTATCCCCTTGAAACTGTCATAACTTCGCATAAACTAGACCGATTTTCATGCTTAGTAAATTTTTATCATTATTTGCCCTCTACTTTGATTCTGCCTCAAAATATTATTTATTTAAAAAAATTGGATTTTTTCCCTGCTGTCTATTTTATGCATATTTTCCCTTGACTTGTCCTTTGACACTTACTCGAAAACTTTCAACTCTCATAACTTTGCTAAAGCTTGACCAATTTGTTATGCAGAATATCGTTTTGATCATTTTTTGGCTTCTACTTTGATTCTGTATCAAAATATTATTTATTTAAAAAATTCGATTTTTTCCCCTATCACTGTTTATTTTATCCGTACTTTTCCCTTGACCCGTACTCAAAAACTTTCAACTCTCATGACTTTGTCAAAACTTGACCGATTTTCATGCTGAATATCGATTTGATAATTTTTTGGCCTCTACTTTGATTCTGCATCAAAATATTATTTATTTAAAAAAATCGATTTTCTCCCAATCACTGTCTTTTTTATCCGTACTTTTCCGTTGACTTGTTCCTTGACACTTACTCAAAAATTTCCAACTCTCATACCTTTGCAAAAACTTGACCGATTTTTATGCGGAATATCGTTTTAATAATTTTTTTGCCTCTACTTTGATTCTGCATCAAAATATTATTTATTTCAAAAATTCGATTTTTCCCCTTTCACTGTCTATTTTATCAGTACTTTTCTCTTGACTTGTCCCTTGACCCTTACTCAAAAACTTCCAACTCTTATAACTTTGCCGAAACTTGACCGATTTTCATGCGGAATATCGTTTTGATCATTTCTGGGCCTTTACTTTGATTATGCATTAAAATATTATTTATTTCAAAAATTCGGTTTTTTTCCCATCACTGTCTATTTAATTCTTACTTTTCCCTTGACTTGTCCCTTAACCCTTACTCAAAAACTTCCAACTCTCATAACTTTGTCAAAACTTGACCGATTTTAATGGGGAATATCGTTTTGATCATTTTTTGGCTTCTACTTTGATTCTGCATCAAAATATTATTTATTTAAAAAATTCGATTTTTTTCCCTATCACTGTCTTTTTTATCCGTACTTTTCCGTTGACTTGTCCCTTGACCCTTATTCAAAAACTTCCAACTCTCATAACTTTGTCAAAACTTGACCAATTTTCATGCGGAATATCGTTTTAATCATTTTTTGGCCTTTACTTTGATTCTGCATCAAAATAATATTTATTTCAAAAATTCGATTTTTTTCCCATCACTGTATATTTAGTTCTTACTTTTCCCTTGACTTGTCCTTTAACCCTTACTCAAAGACTTCCAACTCCCATAACTTTGTCAAAACTTTACCAATTTTTATGCGGAATATCGTTTCGATCATTTTTTGGCCTCCACTTTGATTCTGCATCAAAATATTATTTATTTAAAAAATTCGATTTTTTCCCCTGTCACTGTTTATTTTATCCGTACTTTTCCCTTGACCCGTACTCAAAAACTTCCAACTCTCATAACTTTGTCAAAACTTGACCGATTTTCATGCTGAATATCGATTTGATAATTTTTTGGCCTCTACTTTGATTCTGCATCAAAATATTATTTATTTCAAAAATTCAATTTTTTTCCTATCACTGTCTTTTTTATCCGTACTTTTCCCTTGACTTGTACCTTGACCCTTACTCAAAGACTTCCAACTCTCATAGCTTTGTCAAAACTTGACCAATTTTCTTGCGGAATATCGTTTTGATTATTTTATTTATTTAAAAAATTCGATTTTTTTTCCCTATCACTGTTTATTTTATCCGTTCTTTTCCCTTGACTTGTCCCTTGACCCTTACTCAAAATCTTCTAACTCTTTTAACTTGGTTTTATATATCCTGTCCAAAGTTGGTTCAAATCGGACCACTATATCATATAGCTATCATAGAACCGATCGGGCGAAAATCAAGTCTTAGTATGAAAATCTTTTATGTTTCATGAGACGTAATCAACCTGATAGAATATGCATTTAAGATAACTAAATTATTTTTAATTTTTTTCCATTATAAGTTTTTTCAATAGTAAGTGCGGGGTCTCCGACATCTCCGGCACCGGCCCACTAGTTTAATTCAAGAGTTTATTTCAATTTGAGAATTACATAAAGTGCGAATCTTTAAAGTATGCACTATTAATTATCAATGCTGATTACTTCCACCGATTGTGGCTCATCTAATTTAGTGCGTTTACTCTTAGTAGGACCCACTTCTTCTTCTTCGGATGAGTCCAGAATTTCGGTTATATCTTCATTTTTAGTTTCTTTACTGGGTTTGCGTTTTGCTGCTGTTTTCGGAAAACTTGCCTCGACAAGTTTATCACTTGTGGAGCTAACAATCTGTTCAACGTCATTCTCCTTTTCCTCCTCCTCCTCAACTACAAGACAATCATCATCATCATCATCGACTTCAGTGGGTCGATTACGTTTGGAGGTTGAGGGACCATCTTCTGTAGAATCTTTGCCATTCGCCGTACGCTTCTGGGAACTGAACTCCCTCTCCTCCTTGCCATGGGATTTCTCTTGCTGCTTTGGCTGCAACTGACTTTTGTCCGCAATCACCTCAAATAAGGAATCCTCTCGCTCCGCCTCAAAGTGTGATATGATGATGCTCAGCTCGTAGTTCTGGAAGAAGTCATCACACTTGAGAATGATGCCATCCACGATATTCATATCACAAAGCATCTTCTGTTCATTGCATTCGGTTTCACCCTCTTCCGATGAGATGACAATAGATCCTGTAGATTCCACGGTTACATCTGGATTGACCATATTTAGAGCTTTGATGAGTACTTCATCGCGGAATGCCTTGACCAGGACACGCTTGGTATCGATGCGTAGTGTGATGGCCGGATCACTGGCACACACATAGCAATTGGGATTGGGCTCCGGGAAGAAGGCGTCTGCAACCAAAAACTGATTACGTCCATTGAGACGGAGTCTGGCATAGACGGCCTTGCACTGTTCCCAATTGGATTGAAGCACACTAAAGGCGCGCATTACGGATATTCCGGCCGTAATCGCATTTGTGGTCGCAATCGCTGGAATTATATTGCCTGCCATGGATTTGATCTCAAAGCGCGACTGGCGCTCAATGTCAAAGATGTTGGAGCGCAGATTGGCACAGGCAGCCACAAAATCCATAGCCGCCTGCTCATCCTTGTCCCAGACCAAGGTATCATCGCCCTCTAGCTTTAGAAAAGCAGCGCTTAAATCCTTAAGCGCGTTGGCAAACACCTGAGCACATTCCTCCACCGTCCAGACTTTGTGATGTTGACGCGCCAACTCGAATCCTTCAGCCTCCTTAACGCCCTGTGGCACCAGGGTGTTCCATTGCAAGGGCACGGGTGCCGTGCGGGATTTCCAGAGATTCGACATGAGAAGCAAGTAATTAATGTCCTCGTTGAAGAACTTGTTGAACAACTTGCCAGCATCGTAGGCGCATTCCTTGGCCCATTGGCGCGTATTAATGCGCACCACATTCCCATTGGTTTCCGACTTGGACTCGGATTCACTTTCTTTATCCTTCCTATCGGATTCACTTTCTTTAGCCTTCCTATCGTTATCGGATTCCTTATCCACGGCAACAGCGTCACCGGCACCGTCTTTGTTGACTTCAGCTGCTTCTGGATCAGCGGCATCGGGGGATATATCCTCATCCTCAACAGATTCACCGAATAGCTGACTGAAAGTATTATTTTAAATTCAATATCGATCAATATTTTATGTAGTGATGTAAAAAAACAACTTTTTTCCGCTTTTCACATTTATTTAAAGTGAAAATTTGAGATTTAAAGTTTTATATTTTCGAAATATGAAATGGGGCAATCTTTGCTTCAAATCAAAAGGACCCTTACCCCCAACATGCAACCATGGCTATGACTTTTGAAAATTAATCAAATTTTGTAAATGAACAGAATTCAAATGCATAATAAATTTTAGAGCCAAACAATGATTAAAATGACATTCCGTTTGAACATCGGTTAAGTTTTGCCAAAGTTCCAACCGCTCGAAGTTGATCACGCCTCTGACCTCACAACTTTACAAGTCAAAATATTTCTTGATTTTGTCATGATTTTTTACAGAAATATTAAAGGTCGCTGAATCAAATTTAAAGTGTTGTTTTTTACTTATTACGATATTAGTAGTTGATTAAAAGTGAAAACTTAAGATTTCAAATTTTAAGGTGAGAAAACTTTAGATTTTAAATTTTAAGGAGGGACCCTTACCACCGAAATCGAATCTTGGCGTAAAAATATAGAATTTTAATACAGAATTCATTTAGAGCCCGAATTATGATCTATGTACGCAAATTTTTATAAGACAGTGATGTAGACATCAATAAATCGGTATTTCAATCTACAAAAGTCGATATATCAAATTGTTTTACACAACTAATTTGTTGTTTTCACGTGTAACTTACTTAAATAAATGCTTGGCCCACACAATGCAATGAATAGGCTCCGAGGGAGTGTTTCTTATGGTGCAGCCGGGAAAGCTGCGCTGCTTTTCTTTCGGTGTACATTCGTAGCATTGGGTTAAGCCGCGCTTGATCAACTCCACCTGACCGTTATAGCCGGAGGTGCCACTTTCAATCAGAGGAACATCTGCATTCAGACACATGCGATTCACATGGTTGCGAGCAGCTCGATTATCCAACGCGCTCAACACAACATGGAATTTCTTAAAGAAACTTACACCGTAGGCAGTGCTGTAAAATTAAAACAATAATAATAACAATAAACAATAATAAGAAGTCAGATCATGGTGAAATTAACAAAGTGAAGTATGCATTCACCACACCATAATACACATCGATAATTCACCTCGTTCGCAATTTTGCCACACACACTTACGATGTAACACTGTCATGATGTGCAGTGATATTTGCATCAGGATTGAAGCTCAAAGCACTTTCTCGTGCAACGCGAGCTTTTGACTTGCCCACATGCTCGCGATGGAATAGAAACTGGCGATTTAGATTGCTCAGGTCAATGGTATCCAAATCAATCTTAAAACAAATGAAGCCTTGGTCAAATTATTATTCAAACTTGTCTTTTGTAACTTACAATTTCGATTTCCGTAAAGCCGCTGAGCACAAGATTTTTGAGCACTTCGCATCCGATGCCGCCAGCGCCTACAACCAACACTTTTGACTTTCTAATCAATTCTTGCAATGTTGCGGGGAAAACGCCGTCAATTGCCGCAGCCATTATATTAATTTTATTTGATTCTTTGCAATTACAGAAGAAGCAAGGCAAAATTTGCAAATGACGCCGGGAACAGTGCTGCCAGCTTTTTTAAGGAAAAAAATTGCTGAAAACTATCTGCAGCATAGTTGAAATGGCAATGCTGCCAGCTTTTTTTTATGTCGAACACAAGGGGGTGGCAGCCTCAAGTCAAAAAAAATTTCGATAATTTGAGCGTTTGGCAGCCTTTTCATTCAATAAAAGTGCGATATTAATTTATCACAGTCTTAAACGGTGGGTAATTCAACAAACAAATGGCAAAACAAACAAATTAATAAAAAAAAATTTAATACGAATTTAGATAAGTTATGAATGGTGGAAGTTTGTTGTGCGTCAGAGAAAGAAGTTGGGAAACAAAGTTTAATTTAGTTGATCCCAAAAATTTTAAAAGCTCTAACAAAAATGCCTTTAACATTTTTTTTTGATATAAGAGAAGTTTAAGATTTAAGCCCATTTTGTAAATTAACGATCATAAAATGAAAATGGAGCCAAGCCTGCCAGCCCGTTCAATTGTTGCGACATGACTATTAAAAAAAGTTGGCAGCACTGACTCTACATTTGACAACAGTGGTGTGCTGTGTTGGAGTGAAAAACGGACGTTTTATTTTTTAAGTGATTGTTTGTGCAGCACGACAACTGCGCTAAAGCTGTAATTTGAAAAAACTTTATATTTAAATTAGTTGCGGAATTTGTTAAAAGCATAAGCATGGCTGAAGTGCGACGCAGAAAGGCAGACAGCGAGGCGGACGATGCTGCTGCTACTGCTGCCGCGAGCAGCGCAGCTGATTCTTCAGATCATGTAAGTTTGTTTCCCAGTCCAATAAGACCAAAATGACATTCCAGCTATGTATATATGTATATATAAACGTAATTGAATGGCCGAATCCTTATGTTTCGTTTTTCAAAATTGGCTATAATTGAAGCGCAAAGCAAAACGAGGCAAAAATGTATGTATACGCATACAACAACATTAATACTGCGTACATGCATGCATACATATGTGTATGTTTCTCTGTGTGCTGTGTTTTTGTTATTCTCTGACGCACAAGCAGGTGGTACAAGAGTGCCATCCAGAGAGCGGCAAACAACAGAGAGAGAGAGAGAGAGAGAGTCGGGAAACGGTGAAAAGCCAATAACAAATATACTGCGTTCTCGCAGTCATAATACAAAAACAAGAGTACTTACAAAGAATCGTTTGCAAGCAAATCCAATTAAGTGGCTGAACAACGAATCCACCAACCACCCACCTCAGCACAGCAAGCTAGAAAGGAGACTCTCAAAGCTTAAAAAAAAGACACGCTTGTTTCAAGCAGCGTGTCTTTCTTTATTGATAATGATAATAATGCTGCACATTGCCAAAAATTCTCACTATTCCATTACTTAGTACTTAGTACTTAGTACTTAATGAGAATGCCCCTTTCACCACTTTCTTATCAGACTTCACTAATATTTGAAAAGCAAACAAAACACGCCACCTTTACAACCAACCACAGACAGCTTGGATAAATTGCCTAAATATATTCGTATCTTGCCGATTATATACAGTGAGCCAAGTCATTGTTTTGACCAATATTAATAATTCACAAGATTAGTTATTATTTACTTTTATAAAATGGATTTCATTAATTAATTTTAAATTGCCCTAAGAACCATAAAAAAACATTACTAAATTTAAAAAATAAAGTAAATGATCAATAGAGCTATTTTTTGGAAAATTAAAAAATTTACATACATTGATGATTTTTTTATTTAAAAAAAATAGTTAAAATCAGAGTATATAATTATTGTTCGTAAGAGAAAAAATTAATTATGTATCTAAAATATGTATGATTTGACTAATTTTAACAATACTCATACATATTTAACTTTTGTTTAAAAAAAAAAAATTTAACTCAATTAATTTCATTATTTTTTTAAATTTAGAGAAAATATTAAATACGAAGAGAATTTTTTTGTCAAAATAAATGCTTGTCTAACTGTACGCAAACGGAATTGGACTTTGATTTTGCACGCTTAAGTGGAAAATATCTTATTTTGATCAACTTTTTACTTGATACTTTTACAGGTTGATTCGGAGGAAGAGAAAATACCAGAGGAGAAATTCGTTGAGGAGTTGGCCAAGAATCTGCCTCAAGGCACTGATAAAACGCCAGAGATATTGGACTCTGCACTTAAGGATTTACCAGATCGGTATGTGCATAGAAAAACAATATTTATTTACAATGCATTAATACATAATTATTTGTGGGTCAGAGCGTAAGAAATTCCGTTAATATTTCAGCACACAGCTGTGTGCATATGGCGGCAAAATAACAACAATCAATAATTCAAACACATCAAAATTAAACGCCAATTTTTAATTTTGAAAATACATTGTTATATATTTGGAAATACATATATATCACAGTGAATTCATATAATATTTAATATTTAGTTGGCATTCAATTGGTTTATTATTATTTGTATTAATACATATAAATTTTGTACTTTTTCAGTTGGAAGAATTGGGTCATTCGCGGCATTTTCACGTGGATTATGATTTGTGGATTTGCATTGATAATCTACGGTGGCCCTTTGGCCTTGATGATTACGGTGCGTTAAATGATGATACCCATACAGTTAGTCAAAAAAGTTGTTTGATTACATACGTTTTCTTACTAAAATATATGTATTTCTGATTGATTTTAATTTATTTCTAAAGATTGAAGTTATCAATTTTTAAAAATAAAAAAACCAATATAAATATTTTCAAAACGCTTTCGTGACTAACTGTACTTAGATGTACAACTATTAAACACCTAATTGTCTATGTCA
Source organism: Drosophila falleni (assembly GCA_035045575.1). Classification (NCBI taxonomy): domain Eukaryota; kingdom Metazoa; phylum Arthropoda; class Insecta; order Diptera; family Drosophilidae; genus Drosophila; species Drosophila falleni. The sequence goes on from JAWNOV010000167.1 coordinate 69,226, forward strand.
ATATTATTTACATATATTATTGCATTTGCAGACCCTGTTGGTACAAGTCAAGTGCTTTCAGGAGATTATCTCGATTGGCTATCAAGTGTATCGCATTCACGGTCTGCCCTGGTTTCGTAGTCTCTCCTGGTATTTCTTGCTCACATCCAACTATTTCTTTTATGGCGAAAATTTAGTTGACTATTTTGGAGTCGTCATTAATCGTGTGGTAAGTGATTCAGCTTATTTTTAAAACGAACTATTAAAAATTTGTAAATTATATCTTTTCAGGAATATCTGAAGTTCTTGGTAACATATCATCGCTTCCTATCGTTCGCCCTGTATATCATTGGCTTTGTTTGGTTCGTGCTCTCGCTTGTGAAAAAATACTATATCAAGCAGTTTAGTCTATTCGCCTGGACGCACGTCTCGTTGCTGATTGTCGTCACCCAAAGTTATTTAATTATACAGAATATATTTGAGGGTCTTATTTGGTTTATAGTGCCCGTATCGATGATTGTTTGCAATGATGTCATGGCATATGTTTTTGGTTTCTTCTTTGGACGCACACCCCTCATTAAGCTCAGTCCCAAGAAGACGTGGGAAGGTTTTATTGGTGGTGGTTTTGCCACCGTTCTTTTTGGCATATTATTCTCACTGTTATTGTGCAATTACCAATACTTTATCTGTCCCATACAATACTCGGAGGAACTGGGTCGCATGACAATGTCCTGTGTGCCCAGCTATCTGTTTACGCCACAGGAGTACAGTCTTAAACTGGTAAGATTAAGCATTACACACACTATATTACTTACTTTTACTAAATGCTGTTTATTCCGATTTGAATTGTAGTTTGGCATTGGCAAAACTTTGAACATTTATCCATTCATATGGCACTCGATTTCATTGAGCCTGTTCAGTTCAATAATTGGACCCTTTGGTGGCTTCTTTGCATCCGGCTTTAAGCGTGCATTCAAAATTAAAGTAAGTGAACTTATCATATTCTTATTATACATGGAAATTACAAAATGTCTGACCCCATAATGTGTATAAATCTTGTTTAATCTTAACCTGGGTTTTACCTTTTAATATACTAATTGACTTGTGTTTTTTTTAAGGACTTTGGCGATATGATTCCTGGCCATGGCGGTATAATGGATCGCTTCGACTGTCAGTTCCTGATGGCCACCTTTGTCAACGTTTACATTTCGAGTTTCATAAGAACTCCATCGCCTGCCAAATTATTGACACAGGTTTGTTGTTCACTGTAAAACAAACGAGAGCTAATTAAATTTACAAATTTTTGAAATTACTTTGCAGATTTATAATTTAAAGCCGGATCAACAATACCAAATCTATCAGTCCTTAAAAGATTCACTTGGCGAGATGCTAAACTAAATGAAAAAAAAATTAGACAACAACAATTGTTTGCTTAAGTCGTACTTCTATGTATAATCATTATAAATTACCTATATATACACATAATGTCTGTATATGAAAACACAGCGCACGCTGTTAAAGTCTCCTTAAAAATGATTCAATAGAATGAATAGTTATAATTTTGAGCATAATTTTTGTTATGTTTTTTAGTTGTATAGTTTAGAATTTTTGTTGTTGTTACAATTATAAGTTATTTCAGTTACGATTATTATTATTATAATTATTATCATAATGGCATTATATAGTGCAATTGTAATCCGCTTATCGGAGACTTGTTAAGCGATTCCATTAATTTTAAATTGAGATTGACTTTTTACCAAATCGAATTAAACACTGGAAAAATTCAAATGAAAACACGAAAATGAAAGGCAAAACGAAAATAGAAAATTAAAATAACCACCAGTAAAACAATCCTATAAATTTGATGTTTGTGTGTCTCCATGTACATAGTATATATAGTATTTATATACTTATGTGTACTAACTATTAGTCCAGAGAGAGAGAGAGCGACAACGGCAGTGAATCAAGTCGAAAGAGGCGAAGCTATATAAGATTGTGAATTGTTCTCTATATAGACAAAATCTATTACTTAAAGCATTTTAATTTATGTGAAAAATACGTACTACAAGCGAGTAGCTTATGTCTAGTGCAATATGCATATATTACATTATAAAACAACATTTTTCAATTTTTCAAAACGTATCCTTTATTTAAATTTAATTTTATATTATTTATGTATCCTTACGATTAACGCATAGATAAACAATTCCGTAAACTTATTTAATTCAATTCAGAGTTATATAAAACTGTTTAAGATATAAGAAAAGTCTTTATTGATGTTACAAAACGAAATTAAAATCATGAATGTAAGTAAAAAATTAACAAAAAAAATTTAAATGGCACTGATACACACTGTATATATGGATTTATATTATTTTAAATCATTTAAATGATCTTTAGTTCGAGACCAATTTAATTTATCAACCTGGCTGCGCTTTAGATCAAAGTAAATTTGTCGTCTTGATCTTTTTGATGGTAGAAAACGAAATTATAATGATGTAAGTTATAAATGAATAGCAAACTTTTGAATGCTGTTTATAGACAGTGAATTAAATTAAGAGCCAAGTATATATATTCATATATATACATTTGGAATCATTTGGATGACACCGCATCGAAAGGAGAATTATTTTAAATTTCAATTGGCTTAACAAGAATTTTGGTAATCAGAGAGCGATTTCATTCATTGACTTCGCTGCGCTTCAGATCAAAGTAAATTTGTCGTTTTCAAGCATCATCTAGCAAATGACGCTTTAGATCAAAGTAAATTTGTCGTGTTGATCTTTTTGATGGTAAAAAACGAAATTATAATGATGTAAGTTATAAATGAATAGCAAACTTTTGAATGCTGTTTATAGACAGTGAATTAAATTAAGAGCCAAGTATATATATTCATATATATACATATTAGAATCATTTGGATGACACCGCATCGAAAGAAGAATTATTTTAAATTTCAATTGGCTTAACAAGAATTTTGGTAATCAGAGAGCGATTTAATTCATTGACTTCGCTGCGCTTCAGATCATTTGGATGACACCGCATCGAAAGGAGAATTATTTTAAATTTCAATTGGCTTAACAAGAATTTTGGTAATTAGAGAGCGATTTAATTCATTGACATCGCTGCGCTTCAGATCAAAGTAAATTTGTCGTTTTCGAGCATCATCTAGCAAATGACGCCACATATCTACAGCCTGTGAACAAGTAAATAGAAAAAGTTATGTTACTTTTACATGTATAATATTTATATGATTATTAGTTTAATAACGTACCTGTAAGTCATCGAAATTGCCGCAGATGATTAGACAACGACGTGGTCTAGTAATAGCCACATTAAGACGCTGGTAATTGGAAAGGAAGCCAACGCCTTGAGTGCGTGCATTCGACAGGATAATCACATCTCGCTGCTGACCCTGATACGCATCCACCGTGTGCGGTGTGATGTTCATGTGACTCGGTATTATTTGGCTGAGTATATGACATTGATTGCTATAAGGCGTTATCAATCCATATCTAAACTTTGAAGCGGGCATATGCTTATCCAGCTCTATCAGCAACTTGGCCACAAAACGCGCCTCCTCGTCGTTGCTAATGCTCCGACTGCTAGAATCATTTGTGTCCCGTGTGAAACTCAAATTAATGACACAATACGGAATAATGGGAGATGTTAGATACTGTGTGCAATTAGCATTGACCAAATCACCCTCATAAAAGTATTTATTAGGCCAACGGCAAATCTCAGGATGCATGCGATATTGCATACTCAATTTGTAGACTTTGGTATGTACAAAACTATTTCCCTTCTCCTTGAGGAGCTGTTGTTTTAAGTTGCGCTGTATGCGATCAAACATTGAGTTACCCAGTCCAAATTCAATGGCCTTCTTGGACAGCACTGTTGCTGGCAATTGTTGTGTATCTCCGACGAGTACTAATCCTCGAACGCCAAACTGCAGTGGAAGAAGTGTCCAGGGTTCGGTGCACTGTGTGGCCTCATCAATGATGCACGCATCAAAGTAATCTATGAATGTGGCCAATTTAACGCAGCTTGAAAGGGTTGTGCACACAATATTGGCACGTCGTATATACTTTTTGGTTAGCTCGTATTCCTCGCGTGGCGTCAACGGTGGATTTAGTCGCTCATTGACCAACCTCAGTTGTTGTTCCTTCGTTTGCAGTTGCTGTTGCAAATAACTCAGCTGCACCGAGCGTTGTTTGATCTCGGCAATCTCCATTTTCAGCTCCAGCTGTTGTTGCAATAGACTGGCTACATTGTCAGGTGTCAGACGTTTGCGCTTCTCCTCACGCTCCTGACTCAGCAGCTGCTCCAGCGACACCTCACGCACACTATGATGCATCTTCTCAAAGCAACCAAATCTTAACAAGTGAAACTTGGAATGTCCCATAGCATTCCTTGCCTTATTCAAATTAAAGGTAATATTATCCACAGCTGCATTGCTGTGCGCACATATGAGAATCTTGCGATCCAGAGTGAGGTGTGTGCTTCCATATGTGCACTGCAGCGCCAAATTATAGATGACCGCCGATTTGCCAGTTCCCGGTGGACCCTGTATCAGTGTTATACTTGGAGTCGAATCGTCAGTCAGTCGTATCCAGGTGCTTAGACAAATGTCCGTCTGATGCGGATTCAGTCGCTTGAAGCCTCTATATCCGGCGCCCTTCAAGTGCTTGCTGTCAAAGGATATCACATTCTCGCTGGGCTGCAGGATGCGTTGGAAGAGCGGCGAGCGACCAAGTTGATAAACCCCATTAAATGCACCCAACTCCACTCGCATATTATCCACAACTGGTCGACAAGTTAGCGTCTTAACGGATTGCAGCATTTCCATTGAAATGTCCTTTTGCAAGATGTCAAAGGTCAACTCGTACACATTGCCTACAATGTTAGGTAAGACTAGTTTCAATATTAACAATCAATAAAGATTAATATATAAATAAAAATTTAATCTAGCAATCAAATCGAAACAAGTATCGATTCTGATTTCGGTACATCTGATGTAACTATTTCATCAATACGCTTAATATGAATTATTATGTAAGTAGTTTATTAAAAGTAAAAACTTGAGATTTAAAAATTCCAAAGCAGACCCCCTTAGCACTTAAACCGCAACTAAGATCTGGAGACAAAATTTTATTTTAAAAATTTATTAAATTTAAATGTAGAATGATATAAGACGTTAAATAATGATCAAAATGAGATACCGTTTTAAAATCGGTTTAGTTTTGCCAAAGTAATGTAGTTTGGTATAATGATAATGGTATAATAATATTTCAATTGAAGTTATCACAGTTTGAAGTTGGTCGAACCTAGACCTAGTAACAAGTTCAAATTTTTGTAGAGTTAGGGGTCATTTTTTAAGAATCAAGTTTAAAGTGTTGATTTAAACTTATTAATAGGAATCCAGACAGTAAATATTAGAAATAATAATATATTTGTAAAATTTACCGGCTATGCGCTGCATGTGGGGCAATGTCGCAAAGATTTCTTTCAACCGATCGCCACTGCGCAGAGTATAAAGGTCGAATTTCTTAACGGGCTTGTTGCTGTCTAAAAATAGAGTTGAAAATTATTTGAAAATATAAAAACTTTATCATAAAAGCAAAGAGAAATTTGCTAACATCTTGTGACCAGTAAGTAACGTGGACGATGTCTGGTATTCTCCCTGGAATAGTTCTTCAGAGTGACTTCAAATGTGGTGCCGTTGGATTTATATTCGCGTTCTATGGTGGTTAGTAGTTCCAGCTTCATAAGTGGTATTATGGTTCTGTGTGTGTTTCATTAAATTTAAATTAATATTTATAATTATGTAACTATTTATTCACTTACTCTTTGTACTGTTTGTAGCTCTTGAATTCGGTTGGAATTGGCATTAGGACATCCTTTTCGGCCACATCACTTGGATTACCTAGTAAGAGCCATTGATTACCCCAGCTAAGTATATTTCCGGTTATCAGATCCGAATAGTTCTCCAATTTTCCCTTGATCTGTGCCCATTCCCGTCGCTCGGAGTATTTACTCAGTGAAAGCTTATTGGTATCCTTTGCATTATTCACCTTTCTCATGGCACTTTCGATACGTTCAATGTATTTGATCTGCACATCATCATTAAATCGAACATGACGATTGCTTTTGGACAATTTATTCATGTCCTGTCGATATTGAAAATCACGATCCATATCGGCAAATGTTACCCGATTACAGGTACGTGTATTGCGCGCCTTTTCCGCCTCTTTACGCTCCGGCGGACGACAATAGTAAAACGGCGGACTCTTAGGCACATTCTCGCTGGGTTTAGCGTCATCCAACTTTTGTAAGAAGCATTCCGTTTCCTTATTCAGTTTGGCTTTCTTTGCCACTGGTAGCTGCAATTCCTTGGTTAGAAATTCACCACGATTGCAATTGCCGAGTGTGGGCACGTGTAATTGTTTACGCTTCTCTCCTTCTGCAATATCCGTGGAGTTGTTTGATTTCTCCTTGGATTTTTCCGCGAGTTTTTGCAAATGCTCACGACGCATTTTCGTATTTTCTTCATATTTCTTTTTCTTATCCTTTGGCTTTTGATACCATCGATCCAGCGTTCGTTGTTTATTCAAAATGACATTTTTTCGCACTCTGTTTTTCTCCGTTTCCCTGTTCTGTTCGGCAGACACTCCGCGCAATTTGCCACGATGTACAGGTAAATGTGGCGCTGATACAAGTTTTGGTCCTCGACTTGATTCCTCGTTAACTGGTTTTGATCCTCGATTTAATTCCCCGCTTTTCTTGACTACTTTTGTTGGCGTTTCCGGATCATTTGTTTCAAACTCCATGGGTTGTTCCATGTAACAAGATTTGGATCTATTGCCTATTGCCTCTTTGATGCCCTCAAAGAGTCCCGATCGTGTGGAAATAGACTTGCTAGTAGAAGGCTTAGGATCATTCGTTTCTACCTCCATTGGGCGTTCCAAATAACACGATTTGGGTTTATCGCGCAAGCGTTTCGTTGTTTCTGCTGGCTTTGCAAGTGGCACAACATTTTCCGAAGATTTCTCTAGCTCTTTAGGAGGAGAATCTAAAGTTTTTTCCGGTTTTCGCTTGCTTCTATTGCTTGTCTTTGTTTTTGACTTCGATTTTCTCGGTTTAGACTTCGTTTGTGGTACCAGAATCACTTCCAATAGTTGATTGCAATTCGCTTGAGGATCCACAGGATCGACAGACTCGACAGCCACAGCATCCGACTTCTCATTGGCGTCACTTGGGTCGCTTTCATTTAGTTGATACTGATACAGATCAATGGGTTTAAGACGCACCCAGCACGGTTTAATATTTAATTCCACGGGTGTGGTTGGCTCAGCTGCAATAAAATATACATTTATTTTAATAGACTTGTTTGATTTTCGAATGTCGAAAAATATTATTCAGAATACTAAAATCCGAAAACCAAAATAAAAAATACTGTTATTATTTTAGTTTTAACTTAACTGATTGTTTAAGGATTAAGAACGTACCTGGGCATGGGGCAGTATCAGGACCAGGATCAGCAACGTCCTCGTCGCTGTCTTCAATGCGCAGCGCTTTGGATCTGCGTCTGGTATATAGATTTGATTCTGCCTGTAGATACTGATGCTGACCCTCGCCATCCTTGTCTTCCGCTCCATATATCGGAGACATGACCTTTTGGGAAAGCAGTCTCGATGTCCAATCTGCCACCTTTTCGAAGAGCTCATCATCATCATCTTCAATAATGATGATTTCATCATCGATGATACGGGTGGCCACATCAGTTTCGGCTTTAAACGGCGACAGAAAGTCCTGATTATCGTCCTGAAAGTCCTCCTCGCTGAGATCGTTGCGTGTATCGGCCATTTCCTCTTTCATCTCCTGCAGCACAGCTTGCGACATGGCCATGAATTCATCATAGTCACCATTATTACTATTGACATTATCATTTAAATTTACATTACTTAAATCATTATTATTAGATGTGGAGTTGTCGTTTAAGTCTATAATATCGCCATCGCATATTTTGCCGGCTTTTTTGGTGCTCACAATATTATTATTGATATTCAGCTGCTTGTAAACATAGGGATTTACATTAAAAGCGGACTCTAGCAAGTCCTCATCGGGTTCTCCAAATAGTTCTTGAACAGTCTTGGTCGCCTGTGATATATGTTCCTGTTTCACATCTGACAATTTGGGCAAATGTATTTCGCGATTCTCATTGCAGCTTCTAGTCTCTTTTTCAATTGCCTCTGGCTCTGGGTCTGGCGGCCTTATCTCTTGTTTGATGTCTTGATTCTGCAGATTCTTGGCCACTTCGTGTTCCTCGTCATCCGAAATGAGCACAGTTTCTTCGGCATTTGTGTAGGTTTGTTTTAACTTGAATACCGCATGATTTGATGGCACCACAGCATTTGGTTTCTTGTCCATATCCACTCCAAGTCCAATAATATCACCACATTTCAGTGACTGCGTCTTTTTCACCATTTTTATGTTGTTGATAAAGACGCCATTAAGTGCGTTCTTTTCATGTAAACATACACAGATATTAATAACATATATAATGCAACTAAACGCAACACTTACCAACTGTTCCACAACAACACTATTATTATGGCTGACAATCAACTTGACGTGCATCCTGGACAAAAAGTCAAAGCTGCGCAAAGTAGACTTGCAGGTTGAATGCCTGCCGAGCGTATTTTCACCAGCGTGCAGAAGTATCTTTCTGCCGGTGGTGGGATGCTCCAGGTACCAGTAGGTGCGTCCTGCGTCCATTATCCATGAATAAGCAAAACAGCAATGTTGAATTGTATTTTATTCCAATCTCGGATTACAACTGTTGCGCTAAAATTGACCTGCGTATGTCAGTGTGACCAGTTGATTTATATTCTAAAATACCGCCAAATATATCGATATGATTTGCTTTTTAGATAATTGTCTTTCTCGTTGTCAAATAAAACTATTGTTTTAAATGTTTTTCTTATCATTTTTTTTAATATGCAGCGGATGACAGTCTGCTTGGTGACATATCGCAGTCCAGCACAGGAAATGTAACAGGTGAGCAGGTGAATCAGGTGTATCATATGAGTCCAGATGAGTTTAATATATGAGTTAAATATAACAATTTTAAATCTAGATAGATCCAGATTATCTGGATAATCTGGATAAGTACTGATAGCTCTTCAAAACAAACTTGCAGGTAGGATGTCTTCCCAGCGAATTTTCACCAGATATATCTTTGTGCCGGTGGTTGTAAGTAAATACCTGCTTTTACCATCTTGGTAGTTCTTAAATTTAAGATTGAAAAAAACTGTTGTGTGGCGTCGGTCAGTGTGACCAGTTCCTTATTTTATGAAATATCGCCAAACATATCGATATACTGTCGCAAATGTTTTTAAATTACTTAAATTAAATACCAAAAATACTATCAGATGCTGTAGACCACTGCGAGGGCTGCACAGTCAATTTTTGTGGTGCAGCCCTGACGTAATAGTCAGCCGAGTTACACATTTTTGGCGCGCTTCTGTTTAACATAAGAAACATTGCACAAAATGCCAAGAACAAATAGGAGTGGCAAATTAACGCCACTGCGCAATGTTAATGCAAAGCGCATTTGCATTGAGCATGTTAAGCCGACGACCACGAGTGCTAGCGTGATGGAAAACAATGAAAGTCTGCTGTGGCCGGAAAATGACGCCAGCTTATTTTCCCATGTGAAACTAGAGGATATGTTTAGTGGACAAGATGCTTTGGTGTCTGCTCCATTCAGTGGCAACATGACGCAAATAGCAGCGGATGACAGTCTTTTTGGTGACATATCGCAGTCCAGCCCAGGGAATGTAACAGATGAGCAGGTGAATCAGGTGAACCAAATGAGTCCAAAGGAGCAGCCAAGTTTCAAAGCAATCAACATGTCCGACTTGAGTCTTGCTGAGGTGGAGGATATTTTCCTGGGAATTGATAACGATGACAAAACAGATGTGCAGAACACACAACTCTTCTTGGATGCAATGCCAGCAGAGATGAAGCAGATCAACCAGAGAACCGAAGACGAGTCCATCTCCATGTCTCAGTCTATGTCTTTCATATCAAAATCCATTCTTGATGGCATTGTTCAGGGCACACAATACGAAACATATAAGACTTTAAAAAATCGCACAATGTTCCAAACCGAAAACGAATTAGCTGAACTCGATCTCGATCAGTTGGATTGGCAGACTCAGGCATTTGCTGAATTTGAAACTGCCAAGGAAGAAGATAGTTTTCCATCCAAGGGCGACTTCTACGGACTGCCGGATAAGGTGAAAAAATTGATATTTGAGCACAAGGGAATCAACAGTTTATATGGCAAGTAAAGCTTGAAATGATGGCTGTTAATAATTGTAAATCGTCTCTCATACGAGTACCGAATGATTCTTAAGAAATTAAGAAATTCAAGATAAGGAAGTAAAGAAAAGTATTATCAAATTTAAAATGGAATCTTAAATTAGAAAACTTAACTGCATAAAATATTCAGATTACAAAAATAATGAAAACAGATATTGGTAAAAATGCCAAAGTTAGGAAAATTGTTAGTAGCTCAATTTAACTGTTTTTTTTTCCAAATTTCCTTTCAAGTTTTTCTCACGCGAATATTTTTATAATTTATTAATATAATATATTAATAATTTCACTTGCAGAGTGGCAAAATGAATGCCTCAATCTTCCTGCCGTCCGAAAGCGTAAGAATCTCATTTATGCATTGCCCACAAGTGGCGGAAAAACTTTGGTTGCCGAGATTCTAATGCTACGTGAGCTGCTCTGCCGGGAACGTAACGTTCTTTTCATACTGCCATATGTGTCCATAGTGCAGGAGAAGGTCAGTGCCATGTCACCGTTTGCCATTGCCATGGACTTTATCGTGGACGAGTATACGGCGGGCAAGGGCAAGTGTCCGCCACAGCCACAGCACAAGAGACGTAGCCTTTTCATAGCATCTATTGAAAAAGGTGCCGTCCTTATGGACAGCCTAATTGATGTTGAAAGACCCCATGAGATTGGCCTGGTTGTTGTCGATGAACTGCATCTGATTGGGGAACGTGGACGTGGCGCCACACTAGAAGCATTTCTCAGCAAAGTCATGTTTTTGAACGGTACGTTACGTACGAAACACTTTTTTGTAAAAAAATTGTGAGCAGAATGTAATCAATGATCAAGTCATGATCAAAATGATATTGCTTTTTAAAATCGGTTCTGTTTTGACCAAGTTATAATCGTTTGAAGTTGGTCAGACATTTGATCTAGCAACTTTATAAGCCAATATTTTTTTATTTTGACATGATTTTTTACAGAAAAATGAAAGTTCTCAAAATCAAGTTTATAGTGCTGATTTCTACTATTTACGATATAAGGATATGAATACTTGTGATTAAAAATATTAAGTTTTTGAAATTCAAAGGGGTGACCCTTACCATCAAACCATGGCTATGATTGAAAAATTTTAAATTTTCTTAAACAAAATTTTTTATGAAGAATTAATTTAAAGGCAAAGCCATTACATAATAGAAACTTGCACGAATTTGCACTTTTTACAGCCAACATTCAAATTGTGGGCATGAGTGCTACGATTGGAAATTTGAATGAGATTTCTGCCTTTCTGCATGCGGATGTTTATACGCGAGGCTTTCGTCCGGTGGAGTTAAAGGAATACATCAAATGTGGCACTGATATACTGGAAATCAATGCATCTGGGCAAACACTTGAGGACATTTTCGTGCTGAAGCGTAGCGTTAACTACAATGTGAGTTGGTCCATATTAATTACTGAGTATGAATTAATTTTGTATCAATATTCTGTTGCAGTATAGTTCTGCTGTGGAGCGCGCTGATCCGGATCATCTGGCTGGTTTGGTCAGTGAATGTGCACCGGAGCATTGTTGTCTAGTGTTTTGTCCCACACGCAAGAATTGCGAGAATGTTGCGCTACTTTTAAGCCGAATTGTGCCCAAACAAAAATTCTTTGAGCATCGCCAGAGCGAGAAAGTTGATCTTATGAATGCCATGGACGCAATGTGTGGCATTCTAAGTCCCGTGCTGGCCAAGACATTACCTTACGGCATTGCCTATCACCATTCCGGTCTCACAACGGACGAGCGCAAATATATTGAGACCGCCTATCGTTTTGGCGTCATCACCGTAATTTGCTGCACATCCACATTGGCCGCCGGGGTTAATCTGCCCGCCAAGCGTGTGATTATCCGTGCTCCCTACGTCGGTCAGGACTTTATGACCCTGTGCAAGTACAAGCAAATGGTTGGACGTGCTGGTCGCGCTGGCTTAGGTGAAGCAGGCGAAAGTATTCTTATCACACAGAGCAAGGACAATTTGCAAGTGGGTAAAATGCTCTTCTCACCCATGGACAAGGCGTTGAGCTCCTTGGATCAAATGGAAGCCGTTGGCTTGCAGGTGAGAAGTATCACTTTAATGATACCACACAAAAAATCTTAATAGAATTTCAAAAGCAAACAAAAAGCTAACAGTATGAAACCTAAATAAGAATAGCGAACTACGAATAATTATTATTTTCATATATCTTAAGTTCAAAGAATCTGCAATAAGGAATACACATACAAAAAATATCATGACGTCATAATGATCGTTGCAAAGAACTCTTTAAATTTTTAATATTGATATTAATGGATTCAACAATGTTAATGATTATTTTAAAGTAATTTAGTAAAAAGAAAATTAAAATACTTTCCCATTTTCTCGCATCTTTTGTAAAAGGCCTTTCTTATATTTAGTCAAAAATAAAAAACCCAATGAAATTCCCTAATAAACTTCATTTTTATGTTTGGATTAAATAATAATCAGCTGACATCTGTTCTTCTTAGCTTATTTACAAAATTCAAAAAAAGTGGCTATGTCCTTCATCTAATTCAAATTATTTATTTTAATTATAATTAACAATTATATATACATTTTAAATATTTATTTACCTCATAATATAGGAGTGTCATTAGGAGGTAAATAAAAAGTGGAGTCAAAAATACGGAAAAGGCAAAATTTAAAATAAATATATAATTGATAATTATAATTAAAATAAATAATTTGAATTAGGTGAAGGACATTTTAAATTCCAAACTTTTATATTCAGAATTTCTGTTATTTTAGTTTGTATTTGGAAATGTTTGCTATTTTTAAAAATCGCTAATCGTTTAATATCTTGTTAAAGAAAAAGTATAACTCTAAAATGATTTGTAGTCTTTAATTCTTAGCGTTATTGGACTAAATCTGGCTGACTGTCGACGTGATCTAAATCGTCTAGTGAACAGCACACTGCTGGCTGTACAGTCTGGTGCCTTGGAAATAGCTGTGGATGAGCTGGTGCTGCGAATCCTGCGTGATATGTTTAAAAACAAAGTTCTAGAACTATGCGAAAGTGTGTCAAACGGCTCAGATATTATGACCACACAGGATATGAATCAAAGCAGGCGTTCGTCCGGATACGGCTCAGGATCTGGGTCTAGATCAAATCGTCGTCTGCTTATTAGTCAGTCCACAAGGTTTCAGCTGACCAGCATTGGTCGGGCTGCCTACAAAGCCGGCATCGATTACAAACGTGCCTTTGCCATACACAAGGAACTGAAGCAGGCACAGCAGCAATTGATCCTCAGCAGCTATGTGCATCTATTGTATCTGGTTGTCTGCTTCAATTCCAATGAGCGTGGTGACGAACTCTTTCCAGCGGATGCCAGCATTCTATTTCGGGAATACACCTTGCAGTCAGCAGATAAGCAGGGAATATTTAAACAACTGGGCTTTACGGAAGCCCTTGCCGCCAGATTGGCCAAAACACAGTCGGTGCAGGGTCCATTGGCCCTGCAATTGAATCGTCTCTACAAAGTGCTTATACTGTGCGATGTCATGGATCTGTTGCCTCTACCCAACGTGGCCAACAAGTACAACATCGAACGTGGAACATTGCAGCATCTCATCAGTCAATCGACTTCGGGGGCCAGCGCCATTATGAGACTCTGCGAGCAAATGGATGAATTTTGGTGCTATAAACCATTGTTTGAACGCATCCACCATAAAATAGATCGCTGCGGCACTCTGGAATTGGAGGCGCTGCTTGAACTTCCTGCAGTTAAGATTGTAAGCGCTTGAAATAATCATATCAAAGGCGAATAATTTTTAAGGAACCACAAAAAAAAAAAATAGGAGTAACATTTAAGAAACCCAAGATAAGGAAGAAAAGTAAAGGGGTCTTAAATTAGAATTCAGTTTATTCAGATTACAAAATTTAAACAAGTTACACGGGCGGTTACAGTCGAGAACGCTCGACAGTAGGATACCCTGAGCCCAGGTACTCTTCAATAAAAGTTTTATTTCGACCAATTGTTCCTATGGCAGCTATATGATATAGGAAGCCGATTTAAACCAAATCTTGTCAAAATTTACAAAACCAACATTAATGCATATTCTATCAGTTTGGCTAAAATATCTCAAAAAACAAAAAGCTTTTTCATACTAAAACTTAGTTTTTGACGTATCGTTCCTATGGCAGCTATATGATATAGTTAACCGATTTTAATCAAATTTAGTCAGGATGTATAATACCAGCTGCGATGCATATTCTATCAGTTTGGTTCTGATATCTCAACAAACACAACTTCTTCATACTAAAACTTCATTTCCGATGTATCGTTCCTATGGCAGCTATATGATATAGTGGTGCGATCCAAAAGTAAAAACAAAATTGATCTGTGTATGGTATCCAAAAACCTACATACCAAGTTTGATGTCTCCAGCTATATGGTTTATAAGATCGATGCGTTCAAACGGACGGACAGACGGACAGAAGGTCAGACAGGCGGACTCGGCTCGACTGTTGACCTTGATCAAGAATATATATACTTTTAGGGGTCTGTTTTTTGTTAAATTGTTATTTGCTAATATCATTATTCCTAATTCTGTTCTTTCCAAACTTTTACCACCCAATTTTGTTTCTTTATTTTTTCATAATTCCCAATTTTTTTATTCCTTAAGATTTGTTTTCTTATTGTGATTTCCTAAAAACAATATTTCCAATTTTGGTTTCCTAATTAGACCCCGTACTTAAAAAAAGTACAGGGGTCTATTGGGTTTGTTTTACCGAATATTTGCGTAACAGGTAAGTATATATATTCTTGATCAGCATCAATAGCCGAGTCGATATAGCAATGTCCGTCTGTCTGTCTGTATGAACGCCTACATCTCAGAGACTATAAGAGCTAGAGACACCAAACTTGGTATGTAGGCTCTTCTATGTTGCAAGCAGATCAAGTTTCAAAATTCGGTCACGCCCCTTTTAACGCTCACAAATCGGAAAAAAAATTATAAGAACAATTTAAAAGCTAGTGATACCACATTAGGTATGTAGATTCCCCTATGTTGCAGGCAGATAAGGATTGTTTTTTTTTTGGATCGGACCACTATATCATATAGCGCTCATAGGAACAATCGGTCGAAAATCAAGTTTTACTATGAAAAACTTATGTTTTTATGAGATATCGTAACCAAACTGATACAATATGCATTTAACTTGGTTTTATATATCCTGTCCAAAGTTGGTCCAAATCGGACCACTATATCATATAGCTGTCATAGGGCTGATCGGGCGAAAATCGAGTCTTAGTATGAAAAACATTCATGTTTTATGAGACGAAATCAGCCTTATAGAATATCCATTTAAAATAACTAAATTATTTTTAATTTTTTCCATTATAAGTTTTTTCCATAGTAAGTGCGGGGTCTCCGACTGTCGAGTCTGCTCGACTGTAGCACCGGCCCACTAGTTTTTGTTTGCAGCTTAAATGTTTGTTTTTGTTTCCTAATTCATATGTATAACCAAATTTTCGTAATCTGTTTTCGTTTTATTTTGCGAAATTCGTAAAGGAAATCTAATTTAATATTTTAACAATTGTTTTAATCCATTTAATTGTTTTAGAATCGTGCAAAGCAGCTCTATGCAAAAGGCTTTCGTACTGTTGAGGATGTAGCAAAAGCACGACCCATGGAACTCGTAAAAAACGTTGAATTTATGCCTTTAAAAGTGGCCACCGAAATCGTATCTGCAGCCAAGGTATGTGTTAAATAGATGTCTTAACATATTTTTTATAATTTTATTTCTTTTTAGATAATTTTAATGAAAAAATTGAATAACCTGGAGGAGGCAACGGAGGCTCTTAAGAATTGTTTATGCTTTTCAGAAGCGAATAAAATTGAAGATGAATAAACTAAGTAATAATAATATTTTGAATTTTTTATATTTTTGATTTTATCATATATTTTTAATTTTGTTAAAGCACTCGTGTCGAGCCTAGAACATAACTTAAATATTATGTGTACACAATTTATGGATTCTACAATTTAAATAAAAAGTATAATTTTTTAGAATTTTAAAATTGTTTTCTTTTTAACAAATTTGTGTATTTATCTAATTTTGCTTACATTCAAAAACGGGCAGTGTATATTTTTGTAAAATTTAGCTGACAAAATTTAAAATTTCTTTTGTCTCGGCCACTATCACGAGATTTGAGTATTATATAATGTACTTGTATATTAACTTTGTTTTGTTTATGTTAAGGTGTCTGTTACTTATAGTAGATCTCTACTTTATCTATAAAAGTATAAGTAGGTTGTGTTTAAGAGTCTAAAATTAACAAATGGTTGAGAAATTATGTTGTCTAGGCACCTGGGATGCTTTCTAGTTGTTGAAAGTACATCTTCAGCTGCAAAAGAAGAATTAAACAAATATGATTAACTTGAAAAAAAAAAATATTTTCGATTTTATTCCGAAATTCTAAATCCTGAGTTTTCACTCTAAAACAACTTCTGAATCCCAAATTAGTTTAAAATGACTCTAAAAATTTGACTTTGAGAAGATTAATTTTTTTGTAAAAAATCGTAAAGAAATCTAACAAAACATTTGACTTGTAAAGTTGCTAAGTCAAAGGTTTCACCAACTTCAAACTTCCATAACATTGTCAAAACTTAACCGATGTTCCAGGCGATTGTCATTTTGATCATTACTTAGTCTCGTAACATATTCTGCGTATAAAAATGAACAACAAATTAACAAATTTTTAATTTTCGCGAAAAATATTTTTTTCAAAATTTAAAATCTCGAGTTTTCTTTTTTAATCAACCTCTGGTACCCTAATTTGTATAAATCGACACTTTAAATTTAATTCTGAGAGGCTTTATTTTCCTGTAAAAAATCAGCCCGAAACTAACAAAAAATTTGACTTGTAAAGATGTCAGTCCAGCGTTTTTTCAAACTTCGAACTTGTATAACTTTGTCAAAACCTAACCGATTTTCAAGCGGAATGTCATTTTGATCATTATTTAGTCTCTTAATTTACTATGCATATAAAAATTATGAACTTTACAAAATTTTGAACTTTCACCAATTTTTCTTGAATTTTCATGTACTCGTCCATTGACTTTTTGGAAAAATATTTTATTCCAGAGTATTCACTTCTAAACAAATCCTGAGGCCCAAATACGTATAAAACTACGCTTTCGACTCGATTCTGAGAGACTTCATTTTTCTGTAAAAGATCAAGAGAAATCTAGCAAAAATGTTACTTGTAATGTTGCTAAGTCAAAGGTTTCACCAATTTCCATAACTTTGTCAAAACTAAACTTAATTTTTGACAACATAACGTACTCCCCCTATGGTTTTTTTGAGATTTGAAATATGGAATTTGTACTGTGTTGCCTAGTGGTATTACCTTTTTTCACTATCGGTTAATATGAATAATCTTTATAAAATTGCTGACTTGGTCGCGATCCCATTTGGATGCTGCTCCTCACTGCTCCGGCTCCTCCTGCTCCGGCTCCTCCTGCTTCGGCTCCTCCTGCTCCGGATCCGGCAACGTATTCGTGTCGATGTGAACGCGTGACTTGCGACGGGACAATCGCTCGCCGGCGTATATCTGTCGATGAGAAATAGGAATCACTACTATGATGCGACGGTAACTGTGACAGTGACTGTGACGGATGCAAAGCGGATGCAATGGAATATTGATGATTCTGATTTTGATAGATGGATGCCTGCTGATAATTCTGATTATTAGCCGCAAATGGATTGTAGGCAACACTCTCTGCAGGAGCAGAAGCTGATGCTGAAGTTGGAGCGGCATACGCACTGGCATACGGGCGACTTTGAAGCTGAGGCGGATGCTGATGTGGATGTGGATGTGAATGCGGATGTTGTTGTGACGTAAGCGGCTTAAGCGTGGGATCGAGTGCATCATTCAGCGTCACATCGTAATCATTCTCATAGAGCTCGTCCAGATTCAGCTTGGCTGGCTGTGACTCTGGCGTTGTCTCTTTTAGCACCGATGTGGGAAGCGCGCTGCGTGGCGGCAACGTCGATGGCGATGACAAAACTTTACGCTCACGATCGCGATCAAGCTCACTATCTTGCTCCCGTTTCATTTCGTTGCCACGTAGCAGTGGAGCACCGTGCTCCAAGAGTCGCACACCCGATATGGTAGAGCCCATGTCAATGGGTGTGCTCTCTGTGACCAGTTGCTGCTGCTGTTGTTGCCTCACTGCCACGCCCACTGGCTGAAGACCACGTGGCAGATAGGGACTTCCCCCGCGCGATGGTAGAAATGGTCGCTTCACCACACGTACCGAAGCTGTTCGTTGTGGCTTTGCAGGCTCATCATCCGTCTCCGACTCCGTCTCCGTGGATTCCCTAAAAGAGTATCTATACTTATTACTCAGAAGTGGAAGTGAAAGTTAGGAAAACAAAAATAGGACGGAATTCCAATAAAAAAAAAAAAAATTTTAAGAAAGCAAAATATGGAAAGCTTGAGGCCTGCGCCTCCTGCTTGCTACGCTCGCAGTACTACAGTCAAGCATGCTCGACCATATATGACCAACTTAAATGTCCAATCAAATTGAAAAAAAGCAGACTTGATCTACCTACAATGTAGAGGAACCTATATCTCAAGTTTGGTGCCTCTAGCTCTTATAGTCTCTGAAATCTAGGTGTTCATACAGACGTCAGAACAGACGGACATTGCTATATCAAATATAAATATACTTTATAGGCTCTGCCGCACCTCCTTCTGCCTGTAACGCACATTTTTTAAGCAAACTTAATAGACCCCTGTACTTTTTTTAATGCGGGGTCTAAAAAAATAGAATCATAAATTAGGAAATTCAATTAAGATAATTATTAAGAGTAAAAACAAATAGAGAAATACAAATTCGGAAGACATAAATTAAGAAAGTCCAAAATTAAGAACACTTCTATAAAGAAATACAAATTGGGGAAAAAATTGGGAACACAACAGTTAGACAAAATCTGAAATATGAAGGTCAATTTCCTATTTTATGATTCCTTTTTTTTCATTTTGGTTTCTTAAAATTTTATTCTTTGTAATTTCTTAAGAAATATGCGTAATTCGAATAGGGTGGTACCTCTCCGTCTCCTGTTCCTTCTGCAAGGCGAGCGCAGCTGTTGTCCTGGACGTGGGCAGAGCTCGTTGCCTACTGGACTGTGGCAGCTTTGGGTTGCGCCGCAGCGCATTGACTTTGGAACGTGAAGCTGGCACCACCGGCTGCTCCTCCACATGCTCCTCGACAGGCTCTTCCTCCTGCTCCTCTTGCTCCACACTCGGCACTCGCTCGAAGGGCTGTCGTGGACGCTGGACAGGTTTACGTTGTGCAGGACGGACGCGTTGTGTCCTCGCTGGCGTTGTCTCTTCGTAGTCCACATTATCCACAAAATCTGGCTCCGCTACTGGCGTACGTGTCCGACTTCCTGTTACCCCTGGACGCTTGTGACGTGGCTCGGGTGCATAGTAATCCTGATCCTCGAGCAAGGGCTTCTTGTCAGTCACGGGTTTGCGCAGCGTGGAACGGGTAGGCTTCTGTTCCCGGTGAGATGCAGTGCGTCTGCGTGAAGTACTCCGAACTGGTTGCTCGTAGTCATCCTCCTGCTCCTGTTCCTCCACTGCCTCCTGATAGTAATCCTCATCCGTCAGTTTGGTGGCCGTGTTTTTCTGCACAGGATAGGAATACTTTTTCTTCTCATTGATGGGCACAGGTCTGGCAATGCGTGGAGGAGCACGGGGACGGGAGTAGACGGAGGCAGGTGCCGCCTTAGGGGTAATAAACTCGCTTAGTGGCTTGGGCGTTGTCTTCACCTTCAGTGGTGTTTGCTCCTCGGCTTCCTCCACCTGATGCAGTCCGTAGGGCTTCTCGTACTCGTCCAGCTCGTCCAGCACATCCTCCGTTGAGGGTGTGGTGCGTTTCTCATTGTTACGTCTTCGGCCGTTGCCGTTGGAACGTCTCGGCTCTTCACGATCAATGTCTCGATCCCGTTCCCGATCCTCATTGAAGCTGCGTCGCTCGTCCACGCCACGTCCTGGCTTCCGAACCGATACCTTACCCCTGCCCCCGCCCCCTGATGAGGTGGGCTTACCCCGACGCCCACTTGGACGATTGGGTCGATTAGGCTCCTCGTAGTAATCCTCACTGATATCATCCTCATCCCTGTATTGATTGCGGTTCCTCCGCGTCGGTTTCACCTCGATATGTGGATCCTTGTCTTCATATTCATCGTCATATTCCAGCGGCTGTGGTTTGCGTGGACGAGGTCGTGCCTTGGGCTTGTGACGGTGTCCCCGATTCTCGTAGTAATCATCCTCATAGTCATCCTCGTCGTAGTAGTCGTCCACCGGCCGACGGCTGAAGGGTCGATGATAGGGACGCTGAGGGCGACGTCTTGGCTGCAATGGAGGCGCCTCTGTTGTTGTTGTGCTCGTCGACGATGTAGTCGTTGCCATGTACAGCTCATCGTTCCTAAGTAAGATCACAATAATTACTTTTCCTGGAATATTGTCTAAATTGTAATAGTTGAGGATTCTCACCTGTTCCAATACTTTTGAGATCCCTCGCAGTCAACATCGGAGGCAAAGTGACAAATGAAGGTGCGCTGATCAAAGGCCGTAAAATTGGCACACAGAAAATCGTGACGAATTCCATAAACGCAATGATGATAGATCTGCAAAAAAAAAAAAAATTAGATAAAGAGATCTGTTGGTTCAACTCGAAAATATTATAAAATCATAATCCTATTTTAGAGATGGAGTTACAGATGGCATAATGGAGGTGTGAAAAATGTCTGTTGTTTAACGTCTCGTAGCCTGGCAAACAAATTCCAATTTGAGGTCAAGATCGACATGCAGACAAGTTTTTTTTCTCTCATGCTTTTTTTTAATTTGGCTGTACGTTTGGGCAAGTAAGTCGGACGTCGTCGACAGCAAAAGAGAAATTACTGGATATGAAATACGTGGGCGATGTTTAACTTGACCAATTGGAATACCCCTCCCTACCCTATTTTCCCCCCTCTGCCGTCCACAGTCCGGTTGCGTTTTTGAGCACAAGGTTAAATTGTCTAAATTAAGTGACTTCGAATATTATTATACTATCATTCAGAAGTATTTTATATGTAACTTTATTAAAACATTTTCTTAAATTTTTAAGAAATTTACCTGGTTCAAAAGATAAATAAATTTGAAATTTTTAGTGAGTTTCTCAAAATTAAATGAAAAGTCAGTTTGTTTGTCTGTTTGCATCAACGCGCTAAAGAAGCTAAAAAGTAATGATGAGGATCTATTTCGATTTGAAAATCTAGAAATGTGTGTTTTACTTTTTGAAAAAATCGCTAGTTTAGCGGGAAAACTCTAAATCCCGCTACAATTGAAACTTCAACAGTTTCCAAACCATAGAAGCAACAGACATGTGCACAATGCCAATTTTAGTTTTTTTTTTATTAATTTATATTTTTATTTAAAATTTTTATAGTAAACTCAATTTTGTTCGTCAAAAAATTGGATATCAAAAATTTGGGGGCTAGAAATTGGTTTCGACACTAGACTTTTACCTCGTGTAGAGGTTTTTTTGTGGGATTATTATATATGCTTATCAATTTTAATTCAAATTTGTCCACAATATTGTATAGGAACCATCTTTCAAAAATAATGATAAGTTCAAATTTCTTTAACTATTTCAAACAATGTAAAAAATGTTGTAATCATATTTTCATATGCATATTAAGAAATTTTCTAATAACCATCGTATTAGGATGGTCTGGTAAAAAAATTGAGAATGGAGCATTAAAAATGTAATGTGTAGGAGATTAGAATTTAATCTTGTTATATCCTTGCCGAAGTTTGTTTTGCTCACCTGACATTTATACTCAATAGAGGCATAAAAACCATCGTGCAATCCCTCGCATTTGAAGTGAATTTCATCCATGGGTGGTACAGTGGACAAAAATGGATAGCTTGACAGATTGTAGCTGTAATTAAAAAGGCGAAATATACAATTAAATTTTTTTTTTTTTTTTTTTTATATTGTTAAAATGATATTACCCGTGCAGTTCTCGTGGCAAATTTGGATCCCAGACATAATCAATTTGCGGTATGCCCGTCAATTTAGAGTTTTTTGTTAGCGTTGCATTGTCGGACTGTAAATAAAAAGAAGTTTTTATTCCTTACATTAAAACTGTTTGTCCTGACTGAATGACTTATATTTGTGCAGGCCGAACGGTAAGACCACGTTGGCTAAAATTTTGACACAACATAGTTGAGACAAATTTATCTGGCAATAAAACAGCTTTTTGTATTACATATATGTTTACTTAACTTGCAGCTTAAAGTTGAAGTAATTACCTTGTTTTCCTCACCCTCACTTGTTGATATTTGTGGCAGTTCCTCCTTTTCGGTGTCATCATCAGGAATGAATGTTGTTGTGCTGGTTGCGGCTGTGGAGGCTGGTGTTTTGGCAATGGAGACCTTTTTGAAGGGCAGCGCTGCATCCGTGGATGCCAGTAAGCCCAATAACAGCACTGTCAATAAAATAAAAATACTTACATATGTTATACTTGCATCAGTCTTTTATTCAGGTGCATAATCGGAGCTCTTAGTTTTTGTTTTTTGTGTCGCATCCGATACGAATGGATTATATCACCAATTTCGATAATACGAGTTGTTTTTAAGCCACAATTTTATTATTACTAGTGATATGAAAATACATCAACAACTCGATTTTTGCGGAAGCGATTCTCAACTACTTTAACTAGATTATTATTTTTGACACTTTTTAAGAAACTACAAACTTACATTTTTCCAGTGATTTAGGAAATCTCGATATTTGTAAATCGGGATATTATTTGCCGATTGATCGCTAACTCGATTTATTTGTTGTCTTTTTGGTATTTCTATATTCCGATTTTAAACTCAATTCAAAGTTTTCATTAACATCACTAGTTATGGGAGTGTCTAAACCTGAACATTTATTTTAATTTCAACTCACCTGTTGCCGTTGTTATGAACAGCCAGCGTTTGGCCCTCTTCATGATAGTAAGTCTTTTGATTTTTTGTTTTTGCTTTGCTAGAAAAAAATTAAATATAATGAAATATTATGCAAGTTTGACAAGCAAGCAGTCACACACAAGAAAAGGAACAAATTTGCTAACAGCTTCGGGGCGTGATTTGAAAAGATTCATGCTTCATGTGTTGCGAGTTGCCGTTTGGTTAAGTTCTTTACTTGTTTAATATTTTCGGCACGCAGTCAAACCTTTTTCTTTTTCTTTTTGCTTGATTAACGTTACTTTTTTAACTGTCAAGCAGTTAATTGAATAGTCTTATTGATGAAGTTAAAAACGAAAAGAAAGATATAGCTTCCTACTAGATATGGGTGTGGAAAGTGTTCTAGACTCATTTTATGTTCTATTTAAAAGTCTTGAAATGGAATGCGAAATGTGTTAAGATTGTTAATAAAAAATAATATAAATAGATAATTTTTAACAAAAATAAATTGAATAGAGAATGCATAACGTGTAGATATTGAAAATCTATAAAGAAATTATATACTTTCTATTCATGAAAACAGTTATTTATTAAATATTGAAAGTCATTAAAAAGAATAAATAATATGGATTAATTTTAAAAATTTTAAATGCGAATATATGCTCTTGCATAAAACTCTTTCTCTTAAGCGTAATATCAATGTAACTCATAATGATTTATCAACTTTTTTATGCATTTGTATAAATTTTCAGTTAATTGAAAGACATGCTATTGTTGAATTAATTGCATAATTAGTAACTGCCTTCAATGTCACTTACGTAAAGCGCAGCGAAAGGGCAACAAAAGTCAGAGAGACAGACAGACAATTTATGCATATCTATATCGAATTGAAATGTAAGCAATACTTGTAGTTACAGTTACAATTACAATGCTTCAAAACTTTCATTTTCTATGCGTTTTTTCATTGACTGTGCAAATAGCAAAAATCAAAATTAAAAACTAAAGTGTTTAAATAATTTATATTGATTTAATTTTAACATACTATACACTTAGTCATAAAAGTGTTTTGATAACAAAAAAAATGCACATACTGGACTTTTTATATTTAAAAATAGGTAAATTTTATAGAAATGATAAATCTTTAATTTTAACTTATTCTAAGAACCATATATAAGTATCATAAGGCAAAAAATAAAATCAAAATTCATAAAATGTAAAAATATTTTTGATTTTGTCAAACATTTTCTTGACCAACTGCATTGTAATGGCGTGATTACAGATTCCAAGCTGCCAAACACCTGCATTTGTGTTATTGCAAATCAAAATCAGACAGTATACAGGCAGATAAAGAGGGAGACAAAGACAAAGAGAGAGTGAGAGAGATTAAAAGAGGAAGAGGGGCATGAGCGATTATCTTTAAAGTTAATTTAAATCGAATACAAATTAAAGACAAAGTTCATGAGAGCATTGTAATTCGGCAACTTGTCATTGTTTTTTTTTTTGTAATTTCTGATAAACTGCTTTATTATTCATTGTTTATTGATTTGCCATAAATTCGATAATTCATCT
The DNA here is from genome assembly GCA_035045575.1 of Drosophila falleni. Lineage (NCBI taxonomy): Eukaryota > Metazoa > Arthropoda > Insecta > Diptera > Drosophilidae > Drosophila > Drosophila falleni. The sequence continues at coordinate 94,139 of JAWNOV010000167.1, forward strand.
ATCAGGTAATTGTAGAGCAAGGCGTATGCGCAATGTAAATACAAAATGTCAGTCAAGTACAGTTATTGAAAGGAAACTTTAGTTTAATAAGTGGATTGTGGATGGATAATTGGATTTGTGTATATGTTTAGTTCAAGTAGACCCTCGACTGCCTTTCATTTATTCATGGCATAAAATAATTTGGAAACACTGTTGGTTGCATTTTGTATGACGAAGGTGTATGGATTTGTTATGCTTTTTTTTCACTCGTGGGTTCAAAGATTCACCGTTTACACCCCGCTCCAAAATTAAAGTGTGTCGCGCATTTTAAGTGGATTTTTATTTTGTATTTTTCTTGTTTTTTGTGTGCTTTTTTATATTCTTCTTTGTACAGTTTGTGTGCGTTATGCTCAAATGATGAAGGCGGCCTTACGTTGTGTGCAGTTTCTGACATTTTCGACTGGTCTCTTAAATATGTGACAAAATATGATAATCGACAACGTGTTTAGCTTATTGCATTGAGCTAAAACCAACTGGTTCTTTTTGATATGACATTAAATGCGCAACGCGATAAATAATATTAAGTATAAATGTGTATTTTATTTACTAGTTGACACAGTAGTAGTAAGTTAAACTTCTAAAAAAAAACAATGTGATTTTATTGCAAAATAAAGGATATTTAATTGAAAAGAACTAGTAACTCTAAATTATTTTACCTGTTATATTAAATAACATAGAGATTTAAAAATGTATCGAAATTTGAACAGCTCGATTTTCGCCAAAGAGATTTTTAACTACATTAACTCAATTGTATATCTATTTTATCATTACTTGACGTCTATTTTGATTCTACATCAAAATCAAAAAAATTATTATTTTTTCCATAACTGTCCATTGGATTAATATTTAAATGTAGAATCTTAACAACAGATGCTGTTTATTAATAATAAATACGTTGACTGTTCAATGCCCTCTACTTTACACTGTTCCAAATATGTTTATAAACACACATATATGCACATCTTAGCCATTATTTGAAATGTCTAAGGTCAGATTTGAAAGCTCTTCGAAATTCATGATAAATGACCATATTAAACAAGCTAAATTTATGGCTTTATTTTTGTTTTTGCTGCATATAAAGTGTTTAAATATTTCAATTTTGTTGAACGCTAGTATAACAATATGGAGGTATAGCAATAATGCTTAAGGCATATTAATTTTTACAGCCCACCATTGAGTGGAGACAGCACAGAGATGAACTCGAAGTTTCGATGTTGTTAAATTGTTTTAGCCAAGTTCAAAATCAAGGCTAAAAAACACACGAATATCGGTAAATCGTTGTTGTATTGTTGTTGTTTATATTAATTATCTTTGTCTATCAAACAATTATTGATCAAGTCACAATTACAGACACTGTTGCAGTCACACTTGCGTCAATTTATTGCAGCCGGAAAGTAAATTAAATTTTTAAACAATGTCACAGGAAATTTTAAATTAGAATATCGTGTATTTTATTGTTCAGTTGATAGTTTCGCTTTGGGTTTTATGAGAGCAAAGCTCCTTGAATTTGTGCAAATTTGTCTAAGCAATAAAAACAGCCAACACAAAATTATTTTTCACATAATTTAATAATAAATTCTATCCATGCGTGTGTGTGGTGTTTTTTATTTCCAAGTTGATTTTGGCAAATGACGATAGCTTATTAAAGTATTAGCCAGACTTAAACAATGAGTGGCGTTAAGAATCAGAGATTAAAGTGACTGAGGTCATTCACAGTCATAGACACTTTATAAGTTAAATTAAAACAATGCACAATTAGAATACAAATTTAAGATATTAATTTCTGAATTTTGACTTGCATTATTCATTACCCAAAGGTCACAGTGTCTCGACAGACTTGTCTAGAGATTCTACAACAAGTTGAACCTGTGTCTTAGCTTAATTAACTCTCGATTTCATTTTCATTTCTAAACGCTTCAAGTCAAATTTCTTTGAAATGTATCGTCGTTAAATCGTCGCGACGTCAGCAACTGGTTTACCAGAAACCTGATACATTTAGTCAAATAAGTGTTTTGATATTGAAAACATAAATAATTTCTTTTAGAACAAGTTAAAAAAAAAGAAAAATAATTTTGAAAATTCAAAATATTTTAAAATCAAAAATTAACAAATATCTAAAAATACATTTAGTCAAGTTTTAAAAGTATTAAATATTTTAAAATAAACAAATATCTGAATATTCATTTTCTCAAGTTTTTCCTTTTTTTACTTTTTAATTTAACTTGAGAATATTTTCTTTATATTTGTATCTATATAAATTTAAACACTTTGTATTTTGTATAATTTGAATAATTTTAGCTGTTTTAAAATATAAAAAACCAATTATCTGAACTTTTTATCTTGTCTAAACACTTTCGTGACTACCTAACATAAGTTTTCCCATTTTTCATTTAGCTTGACAATATTTAAATTATATTTTTTGTATAATTTATATATATTTGAATAATTTCAACTATTAAAAAAAACAAATATCTTAGTTTTCATTTTGTCCAAAGACTTTCGTGACTAACAGTAGTTTTTCCATTTTTTTTATTTTTTTATTTAACTTGATAATATTTAATTAATTTTTCAAGTCTCTTCAACCGGTTGCTTCTCCGGTCCGTTACTGATCTTCACTAGGTGCCGGTTCCTCCCCGGTTCCTCCTCGGTAACTTATCCTATTCGCCTGCTGTGTTGTCACTAAAAATTAGCATCTCTGGGCCACAGAGATTGGTTTTTTGACTTTGCTTTCATTTTATTTATATTTATATTTTTTTTCTGTGGTCTTTCAAGGTCGATGCTGCTTTTGTGACTTTTGATTTCTGTTGAATTTTGTGGTGCAGACTTTTAATGTTTTTTTTTAGCATTGTATTATATAAAAAATAAAATATGAGCTAAGTTAATTGTGCAATGGTTTTTGTCTCTTTTTTGTGTTTATATTTTATACATGTAAGTTTTATCTTACTTTACCATTCTAATAACTACAATCTATTTCAATTTTTGTTTAATTTTCTTGACAAATAGATTCTCTTAAGCATCTGCGTTGTTTTTGTGAAGCGAACTGAAGTTTCCGTTTTGGAAATTCATTTTCAGTTTTAATTAGTGTCCCCTTGCTGTTTTTTTAGACCCCGTACTTAAAAATAGTACAGGGGTCTATTGGGTTTGTTTTACCGAATATGTGCGTAACAGGCAGAAGGAGGCGTGGCAGACCCCATAAAGTATATAAATTCTTGATCAGCATCAATAGCCGAGCTGATAAAGCAATGTTCGAAAAATTTCGAAAATCAATTTTTTTTATAAAGTTAATAATATTTTGATGAAGAATCAATAAAGATGCCAAATTATGATCAAAATGGTATTCCGCAAAGAAATCGGTTAAGATTTGAAAAAGTTATGACACTTCGAAGTTTAGTAATTGCTTGGACTGTCAACTTTACAAGTCAAATTTTTTGTCAATTTCGACATGATTTTTTACAGGAAAATGAAGTCGCTCAGAATCAAGTTTAAAGTGTTGTTTTCTACTAATTTGGGCACCAGGAGTTGATTAAAAGTGAAAACTCAAGATTTAAAATTTTGAAAAAAATATTTTTTCAAAAAAATCAAAGGGGGGAGTACATGATTTTGTCGGGAAAAATTCGAAAATCAATTTTTTTTATAAAGTTTATTATATTTTGATGCAGAATCAATAAAGAGGCCAAATAATGATCAAAATGGTATTCTGCAAGGAAATCGGTTAAGATTTGACAAAGTTATGACACTTCGAAGTTTAGTAATTGCTTGGACTGTCAACTTTACAAGTCTAATTTTTTGTCAATTTCGACATGATTTTATACAGGAAAATGAAGTCTCTCAGAATCAAGTTTAAAGTGTTGTTTTCTACTAATTTGGGCACCAGGAGTTGATTAAAAGTGAAAACTCAAGATTTAAAATTTTGAAAAAAATATTTTTTCAAAAAAATCAAAGGGGGGAGTACATGATTTTGTCGGGAAAAATTCGAAAATCAATTTTTTTATAAAGTTTATTATAATTTGATGCAGAATCAATAAAGAGGCCAAATTATGATCAAAATGGTATTCCGCAAGGAAATCGGTTAAGATTTAAAAAAGTAATGACAGTTCGAAGTTTAGTAATTGCTGATTAAAAAACTTTTTTGTTTTTTAAGATATCGTAACCAAAGTGATAGAATATGTATCTAAGTTTGTTTAATATATCCTGACCAAATTTGGTTCAAATCGGATCCCTATATCATATAGCTGTCATAGGACCGATCGGATGAAAATCAAGTATGAATTTTTAGCAGTCTTAGCTTTTACCATAGTAAGTACGGGGTCTCCGACAGTCGAGACTGCTCGACTGTAGCTCAATCCGACTAGTTTTTATTATTTTTATTGCCGCTTGCTGTTCAGCAATAAGTTAATGATTGATTCCGGTTGCAACTTATTTAAGTTGATTTTGGTTTGCCAAGCTTATAGTGTCAATTAAGAGAAGTTATTAACTAAGTATATATACATATGAGAAATCTTAATAAAACACATGTTCACGCCCATATAATTAATCCCCTTTAAATTAGTGAATGAAAAACAATATTTAAGAAAACCTGAAAATAGTGAAAATGGCAGCTCAATATATAAGCAAATCAAATATAATAAACATATGCTCATATTATTATATATATATTGTTATATTGTTTTATATAAACATTTTCATATACTTGCATATTTAGATACAAATGCGATCGCTGCAGATGGATGAAAGTAAAATTTCGAAAAAATGTTGTTTTACTTAAGTTGTTGTTGTTGATGATGAAAGTAAAATCGGCGCAGTTTTGTTTGGCCATTTGGCAAAAGATGAGCAATGTAACATAGCAGTTGCAAAGATACATAGATACAAAGAAAACAGCTGCAAAATGTGTATAAACAAATTACTGCGATTGTTTGTGTTTTTAGCAAGTAATGTAACAACGACAACAATACATTAGCAATATATAGTAGTAGTAACAACAACAAAGACAACCACAACAACAACATATTGTACAATGTACATGGAAAATAATTAGTTACGCTTGAGATAATATTGCAAAGTTTTGCCAAGAGATTTGGCCCTGAATGATCAAGAGATTCAAATGCTATATAGCAAAAGCTATAAGCAACTTGATAATATAAAATAAGATTGTCTCAGCTATGTTGTGTGAAAATTCCGTCTACTAAGTCTTATAGCTTGGTAGGCTGTGAAATGATTAGTCAAAGTGAGTCAGGACAAAGAGTTTTATATATATAGATTTGCTTACCTCACGCACAAAGCGAATAATATTTGCAAAATAATCCACAAGAGTTTTCAATTTAATTATATTTTCTGTTTATCTCAAGAAAATTTTTATTTATTTTAAAAATATTTTTAGTTTTAATTTAATTGCTGCTGTAAATAAAGCAACAAAAGAGAAATGTTTTCAATAAATTACACACATAATCATTTCAATCGACAGACAGAGCGAAATGGAGAGCAAGCCGCGCAAATAAAGTGAAAGAGAGAGAGAGAGAGAGAGCGAAAGATGTACACAGATAGTCAAGATAGTGTTTAGACAAAATTAAAATTCACATACTTATGTTGATAATTTAAAAAATTTGTAAATATTTTTTTATTTTTAAATTTACAAATTTTAAAGAAATTTAAAGAAATATTTATAAAAATACATACTTTTTAAAAGCAACAATTTGATTTTAAAATTAAAATAATAATAGTAAAATAACAGTTAAATTTAATGTTGAAAAAAATATGAAATTGTTTGCAAGAGATAATGTGGAATTTTTTATTTTGTTAAAACATTTTTTTGACTAACTATTTATCACTGCAAGGTATGTGTGTACTTGTGAATATTTTATTGTTTTTTAATAATCTCATAATTCTATTTGATATAACATTCAAGAAGGATTTATTTAAGATTTCTGATAATAGCACAAATATAACCCGGGTATTATGGGTATTACAACACTGAAGTTTAAGATTTTCACAATAAATACAGCTGCAATTGCTTAAAACACTCGATTTATACATTTTTTTTATAAAAACAACAAAGCATTGGCGTAGTTAATTTGCATGTTAAACTTTTGTTGTTGTCCATATATATATATTTTATATAATTTTTACAACACGAAAAGCACACACAAACAGACTCTATATATGTATATAAATGAGTATATATATGTATATACACTTGTACGATGGCTTTGCGCATGCGCAGCGTCACTTTTAGGGGAGTTGACCACGCCCACTTTGCCCACTTACTGTTGCCAACGTGACTTGGCTGCCGTTCACCAGGCTGACCGTTTGCTCACTGAAATTGCAGACTGTTGGCCAACTTTGTATTGGCTTTAAGTCTTGTCTTTTGTCATCGGATCGAGTCAAAACGAAGCGAAGCTTTTGGCTCGCTAGTTTTGTATTGGTAACAGGTTTTTGCTGCTTCGTCGCAACGGCTTAAGTGGACAAATCGAGAGACAAAACAACGATGAGAGAGACTTAGATACTGAGAAACAGAGAGTGAGAGAGCTCGAATTAAGAGAGGTCTTGAGCTTTTCACTTTATAGCAATTTTTTTTATATTTGTTACACTTTTCCTATGCCAACATTCTGCAATAGTTGGATTTTGTTTTTATTTTTGTATTTGCTTTTCATCAATCTTGATCTTTTTACTCCTAAGAAATATTTCTTTAGGTTTACAGATTTGGTATTGCTTATTTATTTAAGATGGCTCAATATATGTTGAGAAAATTAAGTTCTTAGTTACTATCATAAAATTTTCTTTTATTTAGGAGAAAAATTACTTATCAATCAATATTAAAATTTACTTTTCTTTGTTCATTTTGTTTTGACGGCACCATCTCTAATTTTTTGATTCAAGAAATATTCCTTTAGGCTTACACGTTTATTATAGTTTATTTATTAAAAAATGCTTGAGACCAAAGAATAAAATCGAAACTAATAAAGGGTACGGTTTCGGTTTCGGTACGTTCCGAAACAATTATTTTGGTAAAAGGTTCTATTTCAGGTATCTTCATTCGGTTTCGGTATCAGTATCAGTACGTAACGGTACAACAAATCAATTTTAAACATTTAAAATGATAAGGTGCCATTTTTTAATACTTCTGACATCGAAGTAAATATCTAGATCCTAAGAAATACAACTTTTCGACGTATATCAAGTCTCTGACCTAGCAAATTTTCAGGTCAAAATATTTCTTAATTTTGACATGAATATTCATAAGAAAATGAAAGGCCTCAGAATCAAACTTAAAGTGTCGTTTCATACTAATTAATTGGAGCCAAAGCATGATTAAAATTGAAAATCTGTAATGTTTTGCCATAGTTATGACAGTTTGAAGTTGATCAAGTCTCTCACCTAGCAACTTTACAAGTCAACATATTTCTTAATTTTGACATGATTATTTACAAGAAAATAAACGGCCTCAGAATCATGTTAAAAGTGATGTTTTATACTAATTTCGATAAAGAAGTTGGTTAAAAGTTATAGCTTGAGATTATAAATTTTAATTTCAAAGGCATAGAAAAATAATAAAATTATCGAAATGAAAAATAAATGAAAATTTGGGTATAGAATGAATATAGAGGTTAAACCATGATCAAAATAACATTCCGCTTGAAAATCGGTAAAGTTTTGCCAAAGTTTAAAAATCGGATAATTTTTCTTCAAGTTGTGACAGTTGGAAGTTTGTCAACTTGTCACTTTACGACAACCGAATCGGTACAAATTTGTGGTTCTCGGTTCCGGTACTAAACATGAAACGGTTAGTTTCGGGTAACGGCTCCGATGCCGGTTACGGTGTCATTTCCTGGATATTACTATAAAATTTTTTTTATTAAAAAAAAAAAAAAATTAAAAAATTTTTTACGGACTATATTATTTATTAAGATAATATTGCGTATTTCTATTTAGATTTTCTTTTATTTATCTACAAAAATTACTTAATTTTCTTTCGGGCTTATTATATTTATTAAAATTAAATTCAATATCTTTTTTCATTCATTTTTGCAATGCACAATTTTGAATATCACTATTTAAAATTTAATTGTATTTAAAATTAAAAAAGTTGCTTAGTTTCGCTTAGGCTTTTGCATTTGTGATACATTATGTTGACTGATCTATTAACTATTCACAATTGATAATTTGTTTAAATGCATTCCATTTTATTTGCTGACTGGCCGCAATGACATAATGACAATAACACAACACAAATTACCACAACCAACAACATTAACAATAACAATAACAAAAACAACAACAAGAGCGCCAGGCATTTCAACAAATGAACTAACGTAGGCCAAATCCATCTGCCATTAGTCACAAACACAACAATAACAAAGGTAACAACAACAACAACAAGAATGTGAAAATGACCGTAACACAAGAAACCAATGGACGCTGTTCAGCAACATAAATTGGTTAAACGGCTCATGAATTATTGCGTATACCCCGCGTGGTGTGGATCACAATTAAATTTTAGTTAGGCCATTTCATATTCATATTGTAATCTACACACACATACACTGTAGGAAATGCACTGATTTTTTAATATTTACAGTTTGATTTTAAATTAAATTTGGATTTATTAGATTTAAAGTGTACGCACTTAAAAAAATATTAAATATGGGTATATTCAATTTAAATATTAATTTTAAATGCTATAATATTAAAATTGAATCAAAGTATAACATAGTTAACAGTATGGTCTTTTTATTTTAACTTAAATAAAGTATTAAAATGGAATACAAATTATTAAATATAATTATTAAATATTTAATTTGAATACTTTTTTTAATTTTTCCGCATTTTTTAAAAATAAATTTGGTATTTTTGACATGAATTGTTTTCCCTTTGATTGTATTATATTCATATTGACGAATTTTAAATATGTTTTTCGTTAAATTAAAGTGTATTATATCTATTTAAATCTAACATTAAAAATTCAAATACTTATTTATTATTTATTATTAATATTTATTATTTAAATTTATTTTTCTATTTGTTTTTTTTCTATCAGTGTTAACTAAATCTTTCAATCGACTGAATGCAAAAAAATTTTAAGCATTTATAATGATTTCAATCAGTGCATAGTTGTTGTTGCTGTTATCGGTTGCGGTAACTGCGGATTATAGTTTTTATTTTACTTTAAACTGAAAACGACTTGAGGCTGTGTCTGTACTCTTTATATGTGTGTGTGTGTGTGTGTGTGCGTGTGTTTATTACGTCACAGCTTCAAAGTACTTGGAGTGCTGTGGTGCACTGTGAAAGTTGAATTTGATTTTTGTGGTAACGACTGTTGACGTTGTATTCAAATTGGAGCAGGCAATGAAACTGGCTAATACACACACAGTCAGACATACTTACTTATACCTTGTTACATTTAAAAAGTCCACTCATATTCAAGCAATTGGTTTGTTATATTATCTATCTGTATCCATTGTTTGTACCGACCCTATCTATGAATGTGGGCTTTTGGGTCTGCTGAGAACGGGAGCAATATGTCGTCGCATGCAGCTAAATAAATATCTATATGTGTGTGTGTGGGTCATCCAGCTGAACCGGTATTTCGCACACTTGTAGTACTCCTTCTCCTACTTCTCCTTGTCCTTAGTTGTAGTTTAGTTTTAGTACATGTTGTAACTGTTTCCAACTGGTCTCCAGTCAGCTACTAACTTCCAGCTGCCGGTTTTCAGCTCAGCTCTCATTTATTTGGTCTGATAAAAATTTTATAGCACTTGAATAACATAATCATATTGCTCGTGTAAATAAAAAACAAGTGAGCGGTTACAGTAGAGCAGGCTCGACGGTAGGACACCCTGAGCCCAGGTACTCTTCAATAAAAGTTTATTTTCGACCAATTGTTCCTATGGCAGCTATATGATATATATAGCCGATTAGAACCAAATCAGGTCAGAATGTACAAAACTAACATTAATGCGTATTTGATCAGTTTGGTTAAGATATCTCAAAAAATAAAAAACTTTTCCATACTAAAACTTCATTTTCGATAAATCGTTGCTATGGCAGCTATGAGATATAGTTATCTGATTTTATCCAAATTTGGTCAGGATGTATAATACCAGCTCCGAAACATAATCTACCAGTTTGGTTCTGATATCTCAACAAACGTAAAAGTTTTTCATACTAAAACTTCATTTTCGATGTATCGTTCCTATGGCAGCTATATGATATAGCTAACCGATTTTAACCGAATTTGGTCAGGATGTATAATACCAGCTCCCATACATAATATATTAGTTTGGTTCTGATATCTCAACAAACACAAAACTTTTTCATACTAAAACTTCATTTTCGATGTATCGTTCCTATGGCAGCTATATGATATAGTGGTCCGATCCAAAAATAAAAACAAATTTGATCTGCGCCCGGTATCCAGGAACCTACATACCAAGTTTGAAGTCTCTAGCTTTTATGGTTTCTGAGATCGACGCGTTCAAACAGACGGACAGACAGACGGACAGACGGACAGACAGACGGACATGGCTCAATCGACTCGGCTGTTGATCCTGATCAAGAATATATATACTTTGTGGGGTCTGCCACGCCTCCTTCTGCCTGTTACATACATTCTGCCAAACGCATTATACCCTTTTTTGCCCATTTTTAATGGGCTCAGGGTATAAAAACAAATTAAAAACAAAAAAAAATCTATAGAAATTAAAAAAATTATTAAATGAAAAAATTTGTATATTCTGCTGTCCAATTTCATTTTTTTTTTTAATTTTAATATTATAATATCATTAATCCTTGTTTTTATTTCCTGGTTTAGTTTGATTTATTTTTGTTATCAAAATTGTGGTATTCTGAGTATCACTGCCGATATCTTATTGAGAATTGTATTAAAATATTTTTATTGTTCATTTGTCATTTGCTGCCATTCGCAAATTGTTGATTTCTTGCAGCCAAGAAAACCCCACCCAAAAAACGTATTTTTGACCGATTTGCATTAAAATGAAAGAATAACAAAACACATGCAGATTATTTTTATTGTTATTGTTAAAAGCACAAAGTCGTTCAACTCGTTTTTGTAACTCGTGTAAAACGTAATTACAAAAGAAGAATGTTTTTTTGTTTTGTTGCTGGGTATGTTTTACATTCTCTTGAAAACCTTGGAGTTTTTTGCTAACAACTGAACAAACCACAAACTGAGAAACTGACAAAGTGAACTGCAATTCCGTAATCAGTTTGAGTTTGAGTTTTAGTTCAGATATTGAATAACTCAACACTGAGTTGACCCTGCGAGTTTACGCATAATAAATTGACATCGAATAAAGTCCATTGATTGCTTAAATGACGAAGAAGTTCATAACAATTCGAAACACTTGACTCAGTGTACTGTTTGAGGCCGGTCGGTCATTGGCAGATACTTGGGCGTCCCGCTGATCCTCCTTTAGTTCGGCTCCATAGCGAATTATATACCATTCGGCTATAAAATACAAGACAAGTGTGATGAGTCCGAATTTAAGATAGATTTTGAATATATCTATAATGTGTTGACACAGCTGAAGCAGCCACTCCATTAACTTCATTTTGGGACAACGTTGCGTATGCGCAATCAAGGTGGCAGGAAATTAGTAGTAGTTGTTCTTGCTGCCAAATGTTGTTATCTACAACGGTAACAACTTTTTGCACCTACTGATGTGTGTTGTTTGTTGTGTAGGGTCGAAAAGCTGGCAAAGATTGCAATTTGCGTAAATGAGGTCGCTTCAGGCGTCACTTGGGATGTATCTTTCTCTCTTTCTCTCAGTCACTCATTGTATCACTTTCTCAGTTTTGTTGCTTATGCAATTGTTGTGTTACAGTTGTTGCTGCTGTTGTTATGGCTTTTGCCAGGGTTGCCGCATAAGCTACTTTAAAGCTAGGTCCTGCTATATTTTATGTTCGATAGCTAAAAAAAAATTGTAAAGTTGTTATTTACCGAAAATCAGACTATTTTAAAAACTATAATTTCATGTATTATTATTGAAAAAATTTCAAAAAAAAAAATAGTATTTAATGTGCATATATATATATATGTATATATTATATGGTATTCAAAAATAGCATACATTTTTTTTACAAGCTTTATATTTTTTTTAAAAAATTTTCCTGACTATCTGTTTTGTATCAGTACATATAATAGCATACCTTAATATAACTGTTTTTTTATAAAGATTATTACGGTCAGAAAATTAATACTCAATTTTATCTATATATATTATTATAAAAAAAAGTAATATTAAGGTATGCTATGTATCGATACAAAATCGATAGTAAGGAAAATTTCTTATAAAATATAAAGTTTGTTAAAAAATTTATGCTATTTTTTGAGTAACTTTTCCTTCCAAATTCAACTATTTTTTGGAAGGCTATATTTATAAATATATATAAAGTTGACTTTTGTTTGAGCTTATTATCCTTGCAAATTCATCTACTGTTGGTAATTTTATAAATAAAAATAAAGTTTGTTAGGAAATATATTAAAAATAGCTAATTTTACACTAAAAAGTTGGCAATAGTGCTTGTTACTGACAAAGTAATAGTGATTGTATATACCGTATTAGTATAGAGTGTTAAAGATGCACATTTCGCTTTTGTGAGTCTGCACATATTCGGTAAAACAAACATAATAGACCCCTGTACTTTTTTTAAGTACGGGATCTAAAAACATAAACCAGTCTCCAAATGGAAAAAAGTAGATTGCCTTCGTTGCGTTGGGAGTTTAAGGCTGTTTTGCGACTGCTGCTAATCAAATTCGAATTCTTCCTGACTACGCACGAAAAAAAAACACATAAATGCTGAAGTTTAAGTACTGCATAAAATGAACTGATTCAGACAAAGAAGCTACTGAGCTATATCTGCAAACTGTCAATTCATCTAGGCGCAAGCTTGACATTTAATTTAAGATGCGAAGCTGATACTAACTGACAGTGTTTTCACATATTTGACAAAGTTTAAATATTTAAATATTAAATATTCTATAGACCTTCTTTAATTTAAAAAGCTTTTAAGCATTTAAAAATTAAGCTACAACTAGCATCAAACAAGCTAAACTGACAACACTGTCAAGTTGCAGTAGCTTCAGTCTGAAGATGCCTAAAGAACTTTTTATAAGAGCGAATTATAGAGCGTTTCATTCTCTCAGTCCAAACATATTCAAGCGTTGACAGTTGCTTCTTCTTTCAATTTCTTTGTGATGCTTTAGTTTATAAATTGTGCATGTCTTACCATTTGTTTTCTACAGACTTTCAGTCAATTACATTTAAGCTTCAGTTAAACCCATCTCGATGCTTTCTATAACTTTTATACGTATAATATGATTTTTATACTCATTCACTTAAAAATAACATTATATTTACTTTATTTATTATTTGTTCATAAGTATACACAAAAAATAAAATTTGACAGTTTGTATCTGGAAACATGATATTTCCAATGCTCTCCAAAGCTTTTTTGAAATCCACATGATCAACAGCTGATCTCCAAGCAGAGCTTTAAGAGTAAACACGTTGATTTTACTTATGCGAGAAAGAAATGACCATAGACGACTTTGAGCCAACAAAAGCTGAAAGCTATAGATTTATAGCGACCAGAAATAAATGAATGGCTATTTCGAAGCAGCAAAGCTTTGGCATTTATAAATTTCGCCTAACAGCATGCTTTAGAAAATATAAATTATTATTTTCTTTTTTTTAACTTGCTGCAATGGTTATTGCTAAGATAAGAATAATAAAATAAGAAAATAAATGAAGATCAGAAAAAAACAGTAAGTCAAGAAAGTTTTTTGACAAAACATAAATTTATAAATAACCTCATTTTATTTTTAATGCAAATTATTATTCATTTTTTAACTTTATTTAAGCATCATAGACATGAATATTAAAGTCACAAATTATCGCTGCCAATTTTTTTTAATTTATATTTTTATTTAAAATATTTATGGTAAACTCAATTTTGTTCGTCACAAAATTGGATATTAGAAATTTTGGGGCTGAAAATTGCTTTTGTCACTAGACTTTTTCCTCGTGTAGAGTTTTTTTTGTGGGATATTAAAATCCCTAAAATCTAATTATTTTTTTAAAGAAAAAATTGTGTTAATTTTTAAATCAAGTTTAATTTCAAAATATATTTCTTTTCTAAAAGTTTTTCTAAAGACCTAAAGAATAAGCCATAAAATATAAACATTGGACGCAAAATATATTTTTTTAAAGAAAAGTTGTGTTGATGTTTGATTTTGTTTTATTTTTTTGATACATGAAATTTTATTTTATAATTATGTTGCAGGTACATCAATTTATTTATGATAGTATGTGTAAGGAAAGGGGAAGTGATATTAAAAATCGAACATACAATGCTTAAACTGGAAGTTTTTCAACTGGTAAAACAACCACAAAGCTTTTAAGAGATACTTATTTTTTATATTTGAATTTTAATTTAATTTCTCCCATCGTTTCATTCAATGGCCTCAATTATTTCATATTCTTCATCTAAAGAATGATCATAATCAATGTTGAATTTGTTTTTGATTTTACTTTTGTAATCTTTAAGCTCATCATCGTTTTCAAATCTATTTAAATTGTAACGGTGGCTACTGCGTTGTTTGCTGTTATAGTTGTTGTTGCTGTTGTGGTTGTTGCTAGTACTGCTGTTGTTGTTGCTCCTGTGTTGAGTGCTTGTACGTCTAGAGGGTATATTACCTATACTATTTTGTTTTTTTTTATTGTTCCTACTATTATTTCTGCTGCTATTATTTTGCCTACTATGATATTCGCTATTTACTTTACTATAATTATTTTGTTGTGTTTGGGATTTTGATGTCGTTTTTGATTGCTGCTGTGATGATGAGTACGACGATTGAGAATTGGATTTGTGTCTCAAGCTGCCTCTAAAACTATTTTTGGTAATTTTACTGTAATTTATTAGTGCATTGTCATCTACGATATTGTTGCTGTTGCTGTTGTTGCTCTTGTTTTGTGACAGAAATTGTCGCTGTCTGCCTCCTCGTTGCCGATTTACTTTCCCAATCCTATACTCATCATCAGCCTTATATCATACCACATTCTGCTGCTGTTGTTGCTTGTCGGGTATACGATAGAGTTCATCGTTGTTCTGATACAATTGCTCGGAGCTGGCACAGTTCACATTTGACCACCAATCGCAGACACGAACGGCTTGGTTGAAAACTGTCCCATTTGGACAGAGGAACGAATATTGATGTCCAGAATGCAAGCACCAATGCCAGACCTTTAAATATATAACCATAAATATACTTAATTTTGTAGTCACAATTGTGAATTCTTTTGATTTTATTTAAAATAATCTGTGCTAAAAATGGCTCGGTTCAAATATGTTAGTATAAAAATCAGTTGAGATTTCTATAAGATAGTCAAAAAATAAAACAAGTCTTTCTTTATAAATTTAAAATTACTAATTTTGTTAATTCGCTAAATCATTCGATATGATTTTTTTTTAAAAAAATCGCTTTTTTTCTGTTAGAATCTGTTAGAGTTAGAATCTGATTAAAAAAATTATTATGATTATGATTATCAGGTCTGTTGCGGTTTTTACTTTCGACAACAATTTTCAGAAGCAAGTATTTTAACCTGTTCTAATTTCATTATGGCTTTTTGTTTAAACTGGAACAGGACTGAATTAAATTTTTCTTTAAAAAGCATGAATTATATTTTACTTTAAATTTAACTGATAACTTTTTCAAAAATCTTAAGTAATGAAATGAAATAAATTCACATATCCAAAGAGTAAATAAATATGTAATATTTGCAATCGTTATTTTTAACCATTTTATTGTGAATATGAGTTTAAGTTTCTGCATGTCTCACCTGACAGCGTGTCTCAGTATCCGCATAGTATCCTGGCTGGCGGCCTTGACAGTTGAAGGACAATCCTCGGGGCACGGCATCGTAGACTGGATAATCCTCGCCAGCTATATAGCCATCAATTTGCTGCAATATGTAGACAGGTGGCACAATATGATGTTATTTTTTATGTTTTATTATATATAATTCAGTGTGAGAATGTGAATTATCTCACTGAGTGCAAGTACGAGTACTCGTAATGTGACCTTAGTTCACTTTTAGGTTTTGGTGTGATCATGATGATAATGATGATGATTGCCCAAGCTATGCACATTTAAATCATGGCAAAACAACTGCAAATTGATGTCTTAACAATAACAAATTACGAGCTACAAACAATTGCCATACAAAATTTGGTATACAGGAAAACAACAACCGAAATTTGAAATGCAAATGCATCAACCAAAAAATCTGTCGAAAAGCCAGAAAAAAACAGACTAGAGATTAACAAAAGAATCAGATTCAGTGAGTGTTGAAAAATTGCATAAAACTGACAGAGGGGTCAAAGAGAAGGCTTGTGTTTGACAATAATAACCGACGAAAATAAACAGGCAACTGTTAATTTCATGCGTACGAAACCATGAAAAGCTGTTACTGCAACAAAGCGTGGCAGAGTGGCAAAGTTGCAACCTCATAATGATACATAACATTACTCCCATAACAGGCATTCGACAGAAACTGTGATATCTGTTCTTTTGTTCATCATATGTATATTTATACAAATTTTATGGCATATTTTTCATCGCAACATTGTCACTCAACATGTTGCATGGGAACCAACAAGACTTATATCTAATATTTATTCCATATTTGTACTGCCTTTTCATAGATCCTGGTAGTTCTAAAACAGCACCTACATAATACCTTTGAAAAGTAATTCAAATTGTAAAACAAGATTACCAGGTATATGGGCTATTTAAATATCAGACAATGACGAAGACTTTAAAACAAAAACAATAAATCAAGCAATTTTTCTTTCTTTTAAGTTGTCTATATTATTGTATTTATTTTGGTTTTGGCTCTCTTTATATTGTTGTTGTTGTTGCTGTTGTTGTTGTTACAGTATAGAGCAGGGCACCAGGGCTAATTGATAAAATGCAACGAAAGAAACAAGAAGAAATGGTTAAAAGAAGCTGTAAACGAACGCAAAAGAAAAATAAATAAGCAGATCAATCGAGCGTACTCGACAGAAGGATACCCTGCCTAGGAATTTATGCCCTTGCAGAGCCCTTTTTTACATTTTTGACTAATTGTTCCTATCTCAAGAAAAAATAAGTTTTTCACACTTAAACCTAATTTTCTACCGATTGTTTCTATGTCCGCTATATGATATAGTTATCCAATTAAGCAATTCAAATTTGATCAAAAGTGTAATAGTCTGTCAAAATAGTTCTGTGAGTTGGCTCAAAGAACAACAATTTTTTTCCATAGTAAAGTGTAAACTTTGAACACAAATTTGACGAGCTGGCAAGTAGAGTTTCCAAAAAAAAAAAACGCCTAATAGCACGATATAATCGTCTTAGCTACGTTTTGTAAAAATTTCATCTATCTAGGACTTATGGTTTGGTCTTCACAATGATCAGTCAGTCAGTGAGTCAGGTCAAAGTGTTTAATATATATAGATGCCTTCTGCCAAATACATTATACTATACAGGGTATGACTAGCAAACGGTGACCACAATCAGACTCTTGAAGCATGGCAATAGGGAAAGGGGAAGTGTGCTAGGGATCTAATGGTTATAGGTCTGTGTTGTGTGGTGTTGCACGGACGTGAGAAGATGTCTAACACTTTGCAGACAGGTTGACGTCGTTGTCTGCACTTGCAAAATCGCAGGCAGTAAAGTTTCGAGAAAAAAAGCAGAAGATCTCTTTTTTGGTCTATTTTCTTAAGTTGCAACAATTGCATCGCTATTGTTGTTGTTGGTTGCAACTTTGCGTGGGAATCTGTTGTTGTGTTTGCTGCTTGTAGATCGCTATCAAACAAGAGACAAATGGTGTGCGCAATCTTTTACTTTGCATGAGTACAGAAATGTATCTGCAATGACAAATGTTTCTCGCTGTGTGTGTCTCATGATATGTCTGCCTTTTCTATATGCACAGCTAATGAAGTTATCAAATATTGAGTTAAATAAAAATAAAAAAACTCTTATTCGCCTTATTCCCAGGCCAAGTATTGAAGTAAATGAAATCCAGACGATAAATGCAAGATAATTCACAAAATGCAATAAATAGACTGACGGAAAAAGTGTGCGGACGGTTGGGAAACACGAAAGAGGGAGTAGGTCAACAAATAAGTACACTCAGAAAAATTTTTGAATATTTAAATTCAAAAATATTGAAATTTATTTATGTAGCTTGAATCGATTATAAATTTCAGTCTCAATAACTATTTCTATGACAGCCGCATAATGTTATAGTCCGATTTTAATCAAACTTAGTTGGAATATTAAAGATCATGTCGAACATTAGGTTTTGCTACCAGAGGTTTTTATAATCTAAGTGTTTTATAGTCGATCACTTACAGACTTCAATTATTAACAAAATATTCCAATTCGAAATGCGAAATGCGAACTTATTATTGGTTTTTTCTGAGTGTAGGCAGGTCAACAAATAAGTATCTGCAATGGGGCATCTTGTTGTTGCCCTCCACCCCCAACTTACCCCATTGACACAGTTATCTACCAGCAGCAGACCGAGCACGACAACAAATACGATGGATATGCTGGAGGTGAAGCAGAAAAAGTTGTTGTAGTTGTAGTTGTTGTTGTTTTTGTTGTTGTTGCTGTTGCTGCTGGTTGCCAGGTGAAGATGCTGCTGTCTGAAATGTTGTTGTTGTTGAAGTAATTTGTTTCCTGTTGTTGTTGTTGTAGCTGCCATAATGTCTGTGATTTTGGGTTTACGGGCAACGCGGCGTATATATGTTTTAAATGTAATTTTGTGTTTATTTCTTTTTTTTCTTGTTTTTTTGCTATGTGAAATACAAGGAAGAGAGGGGAGGAGAGAAACGAACTGAGCTGAGTGCCATTAAATGATTGGTTTGAATATATTCACTGCATTCACTTTGCTTGTGTGTGCACAATTTTTAGAAAGGACAAAGTATATTGCATTTTGTCAAAGCAGATGCGCAGTGCAATGAATACTGTGCATCGGGTCTGTAACTAGATTTAATTTTTATATTTTTATTTTCTATTCATAAATACGCGACGTAGGCCTGGCATTTTTGTGGTTTGTGGTTGAGACAACAAAATTCACTTTTCGGCATTTGATTTTAATAAGTTTGTTTAATGACTATGCAGTTCATCAAGAGATATCTTATAATTTGAAAGTTTATCAGAAACTCTTCAATTTCAAGAGTCTATTTATCTATTAGGAATGAAAAAGAGATATCTTATAATTTGAAAGTTTATCAGAAACTCTTCAATTTCAAGAGTCTATTTATCCATTAGGAATGAAAAATTTACTAGTTATTATAAAACAATATTAAATTAAAAAAAATTTGTTGAAAAAATTTACACATTTCTTGTTTTTTTTATTTTTTATTGTATATTTTGCTTATTGTTTCAAATAGTTTAATAATTATAAATTTTTCTTTTCAATTGCTTTTAAATGAATTTTTTTTTACCCCGAGCCCATTAAAAGTGGCCCAAAAAGGGTATAACGTGCTGTTACTTAATTTATTTTTTAACAAGGCAATCCTTATTTTTTATTAATTTGATTTTGTCATCAAAATTATCTATATTAAATTTATCTTCAAAAATTTCCTTATTTTATATTTTCTTCAATATTTGAAAAAATTTCCATATTTATCCAATTGCTTTAGAACTCATATTATTTGAAATTGTAATTTTTAAACTTCTTTTAGCAAAGTATTTGTTATTTTTAAGAATTTTGCTTAGACTTTTTATAAAAATAGTATCCTTATATATTTTAATTTGCTTCTTGTTTTCTTAAGTTTTTTAAATAGTAATTAGTGGCATTATATTTGGCATATTGTTCGTTATTTTTAAAGCAACTTTTATTTATCAAAATAGTTCTTGTTTCTTAAGAACTTAGCTAGGCCACTCTTTTTTCGAACTAGTATGCTCTTCATATAAGTGTTCTTGATTTCTTTTACATATTCCACGCACTTTGCCAAACTGCTGTTTGTTTTTTTTTAATTTTATTTTTTTTGGTAATACTTGAACGATTTTGGGTCGCGCTGCGAACTACACGTGTTGCCGCGCTTGAAGTTGATGCAAAAGTTAGAAAAAAATTCGCGTCAATTTTAGTTTTATACTCAAAAGCAGGTCGGTCGGCTAGGGGCCAATAGCAGAGCAAACTTCACACAAAAAATGCACAGCGTCATCGTCATCGTCAAATCCAAAGCCGATGCCGACGCCGATGCCGAAGGTGAAGTATCCAACGCCGCCGCAATTGGCAAAGAGCAAACTCATCGGCACCGTCATCGTCATCGGCACAGAAACACGAGCTGCTGCCGAACTTACTGTAACTAAATCATTGTACAATTGGTGCTTGTTCGACTCTTTAGTTGGACCCATCCTTTCTCTTAACTCTTCTCATTCATCGCTATCTGTAAATAAGTACGAGTATTTGTCGCTTTTTACAGCCAAATTTCGCATAGCTGAGACTTTGTTTTCTTTGTGGCTTTTGTTTGTTTATGTTTTTGGCGTATTTCATGGTGTCAAACCAAAAATTAGTGCATATTTTCATTTGGTCTGTGATCGCAAACAAAAGACTTAGGCAACGAACTTGATTGGGCTATAAGTCTGTTAAAGTATTTAATTTCTGTACTCGTATATTGAACTAAAATTCAGAGAATTCAGTATCGAATGCAAACTTAAGTGATTAGTTTAAGTACAAATAATTTTAAAATTTTTTCCAGCAACGTTATAGCATTGAAAAATACCATCTTATATATAAAAACGGTTAAATATGACGGATTGGGTCAAATTAGTTACCAAAAACTAAGTTAACACCATATTAAATAGAATGAGCATGCTGAATTAAAACTGAATGACGATCAGAGAGTCTGCCTCAAGTATTAGGGTTTCCACTATTTTTCAGCATAATTATAATATTTAAAATATACTCTTATGTATATAAAAATGAATGAGCATTCAATATCGAAAGTAAATGAAGATCATGTCTAGTTTAGGAATTAAAAATTTAACTAATTTTTAGTACAGAAAAATACTGCCGTATGTATTTATTATTATGATCAATTAGAAAGGATAGGGCCAAATAACCTAACTAATCTAAATAAATAATCAACTATTTAAGAAAAATCAGCATCAAATTAAATGTGAATAAGGACTTGAACACCTAGTTTAATTATCAGGAGTGCCACAAACACATATTTCGTTTTCTATGACACACATGTATAATTAATTTGTTTAATTTCTATGTATAATGATGG
This sequence comes from Drosophila falleni, assembly GCA_035045575.1. NCBI lineage: Eukaryota > Metazoa > Arthropoda > Insecta > Diptera > Drosophilidae > Drosophila > Drosophila falleni. The sequence continues at coordinate 115,484 of JAWNOV010000167.1, forward strand.
TTCATTAGGAAGGATTGTGTCAAATAACTAAACTAATTTTACTAAAAACTCAACACTTTACATTAGAGAGGTAGATTGAATGCGGATAAAAACTTAGGAAACTAGCTTAATTTAAAATAATTTATTTAATTTCTAGCAATGTTATAATAAAAATGGAATTAGCCGGATCAAGCAAATCCCTAACATTTACCCCCGCACTAGAAATAAAATTTCCATTATGAATCAGCATAAATTAAACTAATTAAAATCAAATGCAGCAATAAATTTGCAGCAGACATTCGCTCTAGAATTGATGCTGCTGTCTGTTGTTGTTGTTGTCTTTGGTTGTTGTTGTTGCTGCAAAAGTCGTCAGAGCGACAGCCGCTCACTTTCAAGATGTGCAGTGGCAATCCGGTTGAAGCAATCGAGCCAAGAAATAAATATATCGACAGTGGCTGCAATAAGATGTAGACGGTGTAGACTTAAGTTGGCTTTCAATGCGCTTCAGTTGGAATACTTTGAATCAGACTGAGATCGTAACTGAAGCTAAGCTTGGGACTCAAAATAAGACTCCAACTGCGACTGTAAGTCATTCTGGTTCACCTTCGAGAAAAGCATTACAGTACAATAACAGCAACCACTATGTGTATAACAACAACAAAGTTTGGCAACTGCTGTTAATTCAGTTTTCTAGTTATTTTTATTTTATTATATATTTTTTTGATCTGTGAGAAATTCCCTTAATCAGCGCAGCTGCAGCTTGCCAATAAGAAAAGTCCAAAATAAGTTGAAACTGGCAGCTAAAAATGGTCGAATACTTTTGACTTGATTTAAGCTACACACACGACATTTCATAACTGATCTTTAACTGAGCCGAACTGATGTGATATGTAATTAATATATGGGAGTATGGCTGAAGAGCAACCATATTTTTATGAACTTCAACTTTAACTTGATTCACACGATACTTCAGATTATATTCGATTCGCTGTCAATGTTAAATATCGAATCTTGCCCTTGACTGAAACACCCTGTGGTCGTCACAACATGTGCCACAGTCCCCGGATCATTTACTTCACTAAGTATAGAGGAGTGCAGGGGAAACCATTAACCTTGACTTTTACTTATGATGGAGGTGATGGAGTTGGCAGCATATTTTCTTCGTTTTCTTCTTTGTCGGTCTCTAGAAAATTGGCTTAAATACATGACGAAAACACTGATAAAGTAATTATTTATATACACTGAAAGAAAAATGCTTTGAAATTTTATTATAAGCAATTTAACTACATCAAACAACGATTTAAAGTTAAATATCGATTTTAAGCGTACGCACTTAAATAAAAAAAATATTAATATACAAAAATGTATATATATTTCACAATCAATTTTAAAGTGAAAATCGTAAAATAATGAAAGTTTTTTAAGAAAAATATTATCACAAAATTGAGCTACAACTTTTTATGTTAACTTAAATAAAATAAAAATAAATGCGGTATTTTAAATTTGAAGTGTTTTTTTTCAAGTTTTCATATTTATATTAGCCTGATATTTATTTAATTTTATTACGTTAAAAAAAAAGAAAAGAAAAGAAAAGTTTCTTAAATTTTACCTGTTCGATTTTTCTATCAGTGTATATTCGACAGAGTGAGCTTGACTTAAGATTTGCTTTTATTACCGTCTTCCGTTGACAATAATTTTGACTCGTAAAGTTCACAGATCCCAAGTAAAGCACTTCATTTACTTAAACAATGTTTGTATAAATACATATATCTTTGTGTATATCATTGTATAGAAAGAGCTGTTTGTCATTTTGATTTGACCTCTAGATTTATTTATTTCCTCGTTTTAAATTCAACATTATTCACTTCGATGATGCCCCGCTAAAAAGACTTTTGTTCTTGCACACATTTTTCAAACTAAAGTTTTCCTTAAAAAATTAGCAAAAACTTCACCCAAACAGACAGCAACTTAAAAAAAGCATTTCGGCAGCAGTTTTGAATACTCAATGTATTTTTTAAGTTTGCTCCTTTGCAATGAAAAAAAAGACAATGCAGTTGCAGTCAGTTGATTATTGTGCAAATAAAAGTTCTAATGATGATTTCGGCAACAAAACTGCAATTGTGCAAAGCAAAAAGCAATAACAAAAGACACAAGATGAGGGAAGTTAATTAAAGACATAAAAAACAACAAGAAAAACAAGAATTGAAAATTATCATAGAGTTGCAATCACCAAACGGCGAATATGCTAAGTAACCGGAGAGAACATCCTATGGATTCACTACACCACAAGCCAAATATCTTATATATGTTTGCACATCCGCCAGTTTTGAGCATCATTATCATCATCTTCATCATGTAACCAAGTAGCAAAATTTCGCAATACGGCAAAACGTAAAACCCAAAACCGAAATCAAGGCAAATATCATACATCATCGTAAAAGCTTTTCTATTACTTCGGATCGCAGTGTTCCTCTTCAGCTCAAATTGAAGCAAATTGTCGAAGTTTTGCAATTAAACTCGATGTATTTTTTTTGTATTTCTCCCTTTGCCACTACTTTGAATCTTATTGGTCTCAATTAATTCACACCTGCTGAATTTCAATAGTTGGCAAACTATATGGAACTTCTTCTTCTTACTACTGCGAATAAATAATTTTCTTTCATTTATGTGGCCAAATGAGCATAAGATACTTTGACCGCCTTTTTGTTACAGATCTTTACATTATCATTGTCCACAATTGCCAGTTTCTCACATTGCAAATTGAAATCAAAGCAATTTAATTGTGTATAACTTGCAAAAGATTTGGTGAAAACGAAAAAAGTGTTGACATATGATAAGAGGTTTGAATAATATACAACTGAAAATTGGGTCGTTGATTGAATTATATTCGTAAGCCGCTTGATTGTAGTCATAAGTCCAAATGACTTTTAAATGCTGACAACTGCCCGGGGTATTTTTTCGACATCTAGATCTGGTGGAAATAGTTTTTTCACAAAATAAATTAATTTGATTACCGGTTCTGAATTGACACAGTTATGAAGGTTTGAAATTTTTTCAACATTTTGTTTTTAATTTCACATGTACTTTTTTACAAAAAATGAAACGACTCAGAATCATGTTTAAAGTGTTGTTTAATACGTATTACAATCAAAAGAGTTGATTAAAAGTGGAAACTTAAGATTAAAAATTTTGAATTGAATGATATTTGAAAAATAATAAAGTTTTCTAAATGAAAAGAATTGTAATGCAGAAAGAATTTTGTAGCCGAACCATGATTAAAACGACACTCCGCTTGAAAATCGGTTAAGTTTTGACAAAGTTATGAATGAATTTTGAAGCCAAACCATGATTAAAATAACATTCCGCTTGAAAATCGGTTGAGTTTTGACAAAGTTATGACCGTTTGAAGTTGGTCACGCCTTTAGCCTAACAACTTTACATGTCAAAATATTTCTGGATTTTGACATGATTTTTTACCAAAAAATTAATCAAAAATCAAGTTTAAAGTGTTTCGATATGAGGAGTTTATTAAAAGTGAAAACATAGAAACATTTTTTTTCAAAATTAAAAAAATTTTAACGCAGAATTTATTATTATTAATATTAATAATAATAATATTAATAATATTTATTTGAAATTTTATCATGGTCCCGTTTCAAATTAGCACTGATTTGACAAAGTTATGAAAGTTTTGAGTTGATAAAACCTTTAAAAATGTACAATCAAACATAATTTATTAATAATAAGTTAATTTTTTAACATCTTGGGATCTGTAATATAAATCACGGACTGCCGCTATTTACAATCGGAAATCCAAAAATTTCATTAATATTTATTGAATGGTGATGGATGTCTTGGACGTTAATAACAACAACATTCAACTATAGTAACAACTGTGTGAATGGCTAAAACGACTAGCAGATTCATCAAAAATTTTTTGAAGGCCAAAAGTTCAAAAAGTACATTTGAGGGAGCTTCATAAACCGACTCGATTGAAAAATAAAAACCAAAAATGCAACAAAGGCCAATACAAAAAAAAAAAAAAAACGATTTGGACAAGTACAAATGATAATCATGACGCGTTAGCAAAAGACGATGATAGACAATTGCTTTCGGCGAAATTTAACACAAAATGCCAGCCAAAATTGAAGAAAATGAAAATGTCAATGGAAGAATCATTTCGGATAACCAGTTGTGACATGGAGTGTAATAGAAACTATACCGAACCGTAAACAAGGTCAAAAGTAATGATTTGGACAAAACTGTTCGGATAGCTTTAGAGTTCGAGCTCGAATTGGAGTTAATACATTTTTCCCATTTGGCCAAGAAACTGCAGCATCTGGCCAAGAGGTAATGTCGCGTCCACAGTAGGTTCGAGTTGCACTTGTTGCAACTTTTATCATATGTCGCTTAGTCCACATTGTGCACCTACAGTATGTCAAGTTTTTGTTCCCATCTTTCAACAAGAAAAAAACAAAAAAAAAACAGTGAAGTGTATTATAATATATTACAACAACGCATAAGAAATAAAACATACACGGTGAGAAATAGAATATTTGACTTCTTAAAAAAAATCGTATTCTTTGTCAAAATAACTTCTTAACATACTGTATGTTAAAGTTACACTTCAAGTTTTTTGTTTCTTTACACATTGATCTATTGTAATTTAAGGCAAGGTCAACTGGCCTTTGAATTTGCACGTGTGTTTTTACCTGTAATTGGGCCACAATTGATAAATATATAAAAATTTAGAAAAAGTCTAGCCATTGTGTTTTTCACACTCAATTGAGACAAGAAAATATCCCAAGGGTGGATTAGATCTTTAGATAGAAGACAACACCTCGGGATTTTGCAAATTTAAATTGTTGTTTTTATTGTTAGTTGACAATTATTATTTTTTTTCCTTATGAATATCTATCACTTGTATTGTATGCAATGATTTGATATTGTCAAATTGTCATAAATTTCAAATTTAACCGACTAAAATTGCAATAATTTAAATAAAGGTTGTTGAATATAATTAACTTATTTACAAATACTCCAATAAAGTCTTTAAATACAACTTTCATGAATGCCCAACATCCTTAAATTTATAATTATATCTTAGATAAGTCTACAAGAATGCCCAAGTTTAATTAACTAGTTGCTATAAAATTCCCAAGTTTCACACTTCCCATAAAATCAAGTTAGCAATTAAAAATACCAAATTCCTTATACCTAAAACTATAGTTAAAATAAGACTACAAATATTTACAAGTCTAAAATACTTCTGGCTATAAAATTCCAGATTTACACTTGCTATAAAAGGAAGCATTTAAAGCTAAGCTCAGAGCTTTGGTTCGAAAATAGGCTAAGAGTTTATGCTGTACGACTAATAATTGTATTTACAAACATTTGAATATTATTTATTTTACAGAACAGCGAGATTGTAAATGCCAACTATAAAGAGTATTAAACAAATGTTATAAACAGAATTAGTTGTTTACAGGAAAACTTTACATTAAAAGAACACAGTTCAATGGGAGTCGCTGTAAGTTAATCAATATAAATATAATCAATATTTGTTTTAAAAACATAATCTCGTCTATTCCAAATATTTAAATTAACTAAATTAACAATTTTTAGGGAATTTATTTCGGATCAAAATTCTCGACTTACAAATGTCAAAGAGCAATTGATGTGTTCAAAAGTCAGACTCCATGATTTCTCAATTTCCATTGCATTTTATTTGATTGGCATTCTCTTCCTATTTTACCTCTCTCACGCTCGCTCCTGTTTGTAGTGTATCTCTCCAAAGCAATTGACACCACCACACACGTCTGTATGCATTTGTGTGTTACTTTTGGCCAAGTCAAAAATGAAAGATGAAAAATTCACAGCCCTTGATTTGATAAACAAAAACAATAGAATAATAAATACAAGAGTAAACTGTTTGACAATTGAACATCATCATACTTATTTCATAATGAAAGAGGGATGGCAACAGGTGACTGATAACTTGGCCAAGTTGACATAAGGAAATTGGTTGCATTTGTATGCAACTCTTGGCCATAATGAACCCAATTTTTAATGTTAATTGGCCAAAACATTCAATCCGATAATGTTGAATGAATTACAGTTAGTCAACAATTTCTAAATGGCCAATTGACGGCAGTATAAAAAGACGCCTAAAGCGCAGCGATTTAAAATATGTGTATGTGTTGAAATCAATGAATTTTGAATGACTGCAACAGCCGATTGACAGTGAGTCTATTAGACAGATGTTGGCAACAAAATTCCCCCCTTTATCTCTTACCACGCTTTAACCTTTTTCACCACTTTTTACCACAAAAACCATTGAAACCACTTGAACTTTTGTTCTCTCGCTCTAAATCTGACTCCGTGCAATGTCACATTTTCAGATGATTTTACTGACAGAAGTTTGCTGAATGTTGACATGTGGCCCAAATGCAAAAGTGAGCTGTTAACTGGTAACTATGACTGTGTTGGTGTTTGTGTTCGTGTTGACCAAGAGGGGCACTACACTTGATTGCCGTTTAAATTACGAAATCATGCATGTGAATGACAGACACATTGACAAAAGGGTGTCAGACTGGTTTTGAAATTTTAGTACATTTATGTTTTGTAATTAGATCTCATATAAGAGTACTCATCTACTCTCAATTCTACAAGTGTATGTGTGAGTTGTTTAGCATACTAAAAAACCATTCCAAACACCGCTTGATTGACACACAAATTGTAAACAGATCGCAAAAATCAACAGATACTTAGTATACATCTATTTCAACAATATATAGTCAAAAAGTATAACTCAACACACACAACCACACACTCACATTTGGTTGCGGCGTTATTAGTGTGCTGAGGTCTGGAATTGCTAATAAATGTACAGGTGGTTTGGGGACGAACTACACAGAAAAAGAAACATTCTGAAATTCAAGATTTTAGCAAGTATTCTAACGAAATACAAATTGTATATTTGAACTGTCTGTTACATCCCTACCAAATTTTGTCAAAATTGGACTACAATATTTATTTATATAAGAGACTTCTAGGTTAAAAATCAAAATCGGTTTTTAATTCGATTTTTATTTTCCATTCAGTGTAGGAACTACGACTAGAAGCAAGAAATAGAACTTGACAGAAACTTCCGTGGTCACTTTTGGACATGCGTAATTAGATTTCCTCTTGCCACTAAATATGCGTGTCAAGTTCCTCAGCCTGTTGTTGTTGCTGTTCTTGTTGTGTTTGGCTGTGTGTGCGTGTGTGTGTGCGTTTGTAAGTGCGTGTGTGGTTGGCTAATAACTGACCTGGCCAGCTAGCAAATGTTAATGTCCTGCGTTTGTGTCTTCTTGCCTGCATAAATTATAATTGAAACCTCATTTCCGTTGCAGGCATTTCACGCCCATCTGCCACGCCTACGCCCATTTACTGCGGCTGCCATGGCCCATATTATGGGGTTGCTTTAATAATAATAAACTGTCATCATCAATACTAACAATTGACAGTTGCAGCTGCTGGTACTATATATATATATATATATATATATATATATATATATATATATATATATATATATATATAATATAACGATATATAAAAGCTCTTAGATTTAATAAGTTTTTTTGTTTTTTACTCTATGTTAGACCAGTAACTGTTTTGACAATCTAAAAAAAATTGACATTTTTGTACACTCAAGTTTCATTGGACCTAACTTTTTTATACCCTGCCATTAATAATGGCCAAAAAATTATCTATGTATGTTAATTTTTAGTTTTAGATCAGGCCTCTACATCAAGCTGCCATAGGATTGATTGGTGTTAAATCAAGCCTTAGTATGATAAACTTCTTTGTAATTTGAGATATTTGTATTTTGTTTTATAATTTAATCGTTTTTCACGAATTCTAATAATTTTATCAGTTGACAGTTGTTGCTCATGTTCATTTGTCAAAATGATGTGCTGATTGAAAAGCAAAAACTGTCAACTCTTCGTTATACACTTCCAGTAAAGAGAGAGACAACAGCAATTGCTGCTGCATTCTGTTCTCTTGCTGCGTGTTCCATTCTATTACATTCTAGTTAAAAAAGAGAGCAAAGGGTCACAAGGGAGTGAATTGAAGACTCTTTGTTTCAACTGCAGTTCAATGTGTTCCATTCCATTCTGTTCTCTGGCTGCGTGTTCCATTCTATTACATTCTAGTTAAAAAAGAGAGCAAAGGGTCACAAGGGAGTGAATTGAAGACTCTTTGTTTCAACTGCAGTTCAATGTGTTCCATTCCATTGCATTCCAGTTAGCGAAGAGTGCAAGCGAATCACTTGTAAGGGAGTTAATTGAAGGCACCTTCTCTTTGTTTCAACTGCAGTTCAATTTAGACTGAACCATGACCCTTGGTAGCATTTATTTCAATGTGTGCTCTGCACTTTATGTTCCTAAAACAACAACAATAACAACAACAACATTGAATTAGTTAATTGCATAAAGCATTAAGTGACCGATAGAAGCAGGAGCTACTTTGTCAGCGAACAACTGCAAAAAAAAAAGTCTAGCCATAAACAACCGAAGAAATGGAACAGGTGGAAGAGATATTGAGGGAGAGAGACAGAGAGAGAGAGGAAGATACATTTCTGCAATTATTACAAGCTTAAAGTATTGAATATATCTTTAATAAAATAAAATACGGTTTACAGTTTAAATTTATTACAGCTCAACAAATTTAACCTAGTAATTTAAGAGCAGTCAATCATGAAATTGGGAAAATTATGATTTGTAGTAAGTTTTTTCGCAAATTTTTCCTGAAAACTCAAAAATGAACGAAAAATAACTAGATATAAAAACTATAGTAAATATCAATAAAAAAATTTTTTGCAATACAAAATATGTAAATTTTAGACTTTGTCTAAACATTTTCTTATATGATATTAAATATATGTTGAGCAAATAACTTAATATTTCAACGGATAACTTCTGATAACAATATATATAAAATGTTTAATTCTGAACACTCAAATAGGGAAACAAAAAGTTGTCGAATTGACTTAAATAGAAGCTGCGCATAAATCACATAAATCATATGCTGCTTGACATGTGTGAAATTACTTAATTAAATTAATTTTTGGACATTGCACAGTCGAGTCGCTGTAAGGAAAATTGGGATGCTGTGATATGGAAAAATGTCGGCATTTTAATTTTCTGACAAAAGCACTTAATTTATGGCATGCCAATTGTCAGTGCCGACGCACTAAACAACAGTTAATTGTCTGTTAGGGCCTGAAAAATTATTTACCATTTACAATATATAAAATTATTTTCGAGCAGTTTTTTTTTTGTTAATTTAGAAACTCTTACGTAGTTCTTAGCAATTTAATTTTAAATTTATAAATAAAATTTTTTTTTACAGGTATTAGTTGACATTAAATTTCTAAATATAGATATATTAGAATAAAAATAAATAAAAAAAAAAATAAATGAATGAATACATAAATAAATGAATAAAAAATATACATTTTATTATTTAGTTTAAACTTTTGGTTGAATTATGTAGTAAAATAAATATAATGAATAAATAAATAAAAAAATTAATGAATACATGGAATTTGCACAGTGCTTAAGTCAAAACAAAAAGGCCTTTGAAACATATCACGCATACGCCGTGTTGTCGGTCTTATTTGCTGCTTTTGCTATTGTTTTTGTTGTCTAAGCAACAATGCGTTGTTGTCTCCTCAATATACAAACACACACTTCTTGACACACACACGGAGACATGGACATTTCAGAATGCGGCAAACAGCAACAGCAGCAACACATTTAAATCAAACGATAAAGTTGCATATTTGAGTAGAGTTATGCGAAGTGAGGCAAAGTGATGCGTGGCAGTCGGGACGGGCGGTTATGGCGTGGCGAGAGAGTGCGTCAAAAGGATGAGCTGCAGACGCGCACAAAACGCGGCAAATAAATATGAAAACATTTTTTTCCCGTTGCGGTTGTTTTTGTTGTTGTTGTCTGCCTGTTGAAGTTCGTTGCTTGTTGTTATTGTTCTTATTGTTGCTGTACCGCAGTCTCAACAAGCGTGCTACATAATATGCCAACAACAGTGGCATTTGAAACTCAACACACAAAATTCAAAATAAAAAACAACACAGCAAGAAAAAGTAATAATAATGACTAGACCTCGTTGTATTGTTGTGTTGTTTCAACAACAAAACCAACAGCAACAACAATTTTTTTGCATGCACATGCTTAACGCACTAACAAAAACAACACCAAAGCAACACCGCCCTTAAAGATACTCAGTACTTTTTCTGTTGTATTTTTTTTAACATGTCTCTCATTTACCTTTTCTCCCTTTGTCTCTCTATTCTGACACTGCAAATAATTAAATTTCGTTTTGTTGATTCTCAGGAATTATAGCCATAAACGTAATCGAAGCCTTAACCGTTGACCGTTAGTAACCGATTTAAATTGGTAAGCAGAACAAAACTTTTTAACTTTAAGAAATTAAAATTATTTCTGAAATTACGGAAATTACAAACCCAAAATAACAGTTTAGTAACCGATTCAGGTATAACGGTTATTTTAAGTTCATTCAAGTTTTTATTTGAGTTCTGTTGTTGAGGTGCAATAAGTGGTTTAAACTAATTTTTATTTTAACAACTTAAAATTAAATAATTTAAAAAAAAAAATTTATTAGGAATTTCAAATATTTGGTGAGATTTTCTAGGGTATACACAATTCTGTATGATCTCTCATTCCAATCACAATTTTTGTTTTCGGCTTCTTTGCTCATATTTTCGTATTTCTTGTTGTTGTTGCTATTGTTTTAGCATTATTTTTCTTGTATTTTGCATTTTTTTTTATTGCTGTCATAATCGTATATTTTCTTTTTTTTTTATAATACCGCACATATATATGTGCACTGAGTTTCGCTATTGTCATTGTTGTTACGACTTAAGCACCAACATTTAACAAGATGAATTAGAATGAGAATTGCAAAGTTGTCTCTGCACTTTTGACCTCGTTAACCCTAAAGCAGATACCTTTTTCACAGGCGTATTATATGTCATCAAATGTTCGCATTCTAGGTCTGATGGTTTAGTCTTCCCAATTTACAGTCAGTCTGCGAGTCATTTCCTTTTTTGTCTATTTTTCGGAGCTCATAACTTTTCCGTGCTCTTATTAACCACAACTTCAGTGTGGTACTTTATTAAATGCTTTAATTTACATTGTCTTCTTTGACAAAGCCAAAGATATCTCGACATTGGCTTTTAAAACTTACTTATGCGACCTTCACTTCAAAACTCTTCAAACTCTTGCATTTATTTCTCTTATAAATACCAAACTCCTTGCAGATACGACTGCGATCATAAGGGAATCTTACACACACAAAATTTCACACACATAGCTTGGCCGTCATACGGTGCGTATGAATAACGCAAGTAAAATTCGTTGGCTCGTTGCGCAAACTACGCTGACTACGCGAATCCGCAATGCTTATCTGACCAAGTTTTGAGCGCTCTCAAGTGCACTTAACCAAAACTAAGCGTTGCGAAACCAACAATAAAAAGTAGAAACGCTTCAGTTAAGATAATAGACTGTTACATGCCCAGTAGCCATTCCATTTAATCACAATAAATGAAATAAAAATTTAAATAAAAGAGAACTTGCATTTGCTTCTTTTCAAATTTTTACACTGTTAAAAATTTAGTGAAAAGAAAGTTAAAAATGAAATCCTTAAAGCATTTGCATTATTAATAATTTAATGAAAAAAGAGCCCTAACGAAATCAATAAATATCAAAATGGCAGCCAAAAGACATTGTCAAATGTAATATTGGATTTAATTTAAAAAATTTCAACTGAAATACATTTTAAATATTGTATTTCCCTTTTTTAACATTTTAACATAATAAAATTTAATAAAACAAGGGGGCTCCGCCCTCTGCTCGCTTCGTTCGTCTACCCCCGCTTCCTACACTCGCTTCGCTCGCGGTAAGGTGCGGCTACAGTCGAGCACGCTCGACAGTAGGATGCCCTGAGCCCAGGTACTCTTTTATAAAAGATGTTTTTCGACCAATTGTTCCTGTTGGATTTGAATCAAACTGGTCAGAATGTACAAAACCAACTCTAATCCATAATATATCAGTTTGGTTAGCATGTCGTAAAAACCAAAAAACCTTTTTAATACTAAAACTTGATTTTTTGCCGATTGGTCCTATGATAGCTATATGGCATAGTCGACCGATTAGAACGAACTTTGGCAAGGATGGACAAAACCAAGTTAAATGCATATTCTATCATATTGGTTAAGATATCTCAAAAACAAAAAACTTTTTCATACTAAGACTTAATTTTGATTGAACGTCTCTATTGCAGCTATATGATATAGTGGACCGATTTTAACCAAATTTGGTCTGGATGTGTAATACCAGCCCAAATGCATTTTCTATTATTTTAGTTCTAATATCTCAACAAACAAAAAACTTTTCCGTATAAAAACTTCATGTTCGATGTATCGTTCCTATGGCAGCTATATGACATAGTTAACTGGTTTTAATTAAATTTGGTTAGGATGTATAAAATCAGTCCAGATGCATGTTCTATCAGTTTGGTTCTGATATCAAAAAACTTTTCATAAAAAAACTTCATGTTAGATTTTTCGATCCTATGGTAGCTATATGATATAGTTAGCCGATTTTAACCAAATTAAATTGGATCTACATTAAACTAATTATAAGAAATTGTCACATATCTTGAATCCTGTGTTTTTATTTAAGTTACTTGGTTAATTACTACAACAACTAATACTAGAACAACGACAGCACAAGCAAGTAACGTGTATGGCATTTTATTAAAATAAAGTCCAGAAACTTATGTGCAATTTAAAATACATTTAAGCGCCCAAGTTTCTCAGTAGTTGAACTACAAGATAAAACTTTCAGTCAAAGCAACAACAACAACAATATTCACAGCAACAGGAGCAACCAGAAGTATCATCATGACCAGAAACAACAACATTGACAACAGCAACAACAACAAGACAAACACACACATGAGTTATTGCATTGTCGCCGGCGTCGTTGACGTTGTCGTTGTTTATGTCTGCGGCCTTGTCCTGATCCTATCGGTAGCAGATTCTGCACACGGAAAAAATTGAAGATATTCGTATTTGAACAGGGGTTATTTAACTACAAACAAACTGAAAACCCGATTCTATTGGAAATTTTCAAAAAAAAAAACTACAAAAATCTCATTTTCAGTTCGTTCTACGCAATCCTAAATAGCTTAATTTCTTTTTCTTTATACAATATTATTTTATTTTTAAGTACTAATTAAGTGACAGGTCGCCGACATTAGCTCGAGAGCTCCAGGTTTGCAAAAATTAAATTTTTCTGAAATACTTGAAATACATTTTGGAATACAAGTATTTAAAAAATCGTAACCTACTACATACATACGCAATTTTAGAACACAATAATCATAAATTTTAAGATTAAAACAATATAATTTCAAGTAGCGGCGTAATTTTCAGATGATATATATTTTTTTTCTGAGTGAAGACGTGTTGTTGTTGTTGACGCGACAGTGGTTGACAGTAAAGCAATGCAATCCAAGAAATGCAAAGGGCAATAATTCCTATGACTCCTGACACTCCTCCTCCTCCGCTGTCTCTTTCCTCCATCTTTTTCTTTCAACTCCAAAAACTGGGAATACAAATGGACTGGTCTATTTCATTCTAACTCTGCTCTTTTCCCTACAACTTAAAGTCTTTGTCTCGCGTTATTTGTTAGCACTTCAAAAGCATTTTAATCACAGTTTTCAAGTGGAACCTTGTCGACTCTTTCCCTCACTCTCTCTGTCTCTGTCTCTCTCTCTCTCTCTCCCACTCTCTTTACCTCTTCGGTTTTGTTTTTCAAGTTATGGTTTATCGCCTGGGTGCTTGCTTAAAGATTTATATACCATCACTCACTGTGATTTAATTATCTTTTTGTGTTTTTTTCCCTTCGTACATTCTTCTTTTGCATTTCATAAAATTTATGCGGCAAGTTGAAGTAGATTCGTTGAGAGACTGAAAGATTGAGAGATACTTCTGAAGTGCTTTGATTGTTGGTATGGCCATTATCGGAGCGTATGTTCCTATTGCAATTGCAATTGCGTTCTTGGGTGCGAAGCATATCAATTGATTAACCTGAAATTATTCGACTTCAGTTTGTCAACCCGGCACAAATTTTATTTATTTGACAGGCACAACAATAGGCACAACTATTGCAATTAATTTTCCAAAAATGCAGTTTCCAGAATCTTCTTCTTACAAAAATACTTAAATACTAAGCTACAAAATACACCATTTATAGATTAACACAGATCAATTATTCGATAGCAGTGGAATTTTTTTACGAACTTTTCAATCAAATATAAAGAAGAGCTGCCTAAATGTATGCAACATATTTTTCTTATAATTAATTATGGTCCGAATGACGATTTTTTTGGAATAAATTAATAACTCGAGTACGAATGAAGATTTTTTGGTCTGGTGTTTTGCATTGGGCTTATAATATCAGTACGCAAATGGCCTAGAAAAGTAGGCGTGTTCCCGCTTTATTATGGATTCTGCGATATGTACATTTTTTGTTTTTCAAGCTTTCAGGACCAGACTTACGTTTCTATGCCCGTAACGTGTTGTCAAAATTGCATTCAAATCGAACAACTATATTATACAGAAATAATAGGAATTATCAGTCAAAAGTCACTTTTTGTAAGAAAAAACGGTATTTTTCTCCAAAATACCTGACCAAATTGATATTGTGCTTCTGACATTCTGCTTAACAGATATAAAGATCGAAGTACTGTAATATTCAATATTTTATTGATCACATAGAAAAAAGCGGTCGATAACTTACATTTTGTATGTAACGGTAAATTTTAATTATTTGCTAATGGTAAATAACAAATATATATTCATTTTGTAAGCACAAGCTATTGTAATGTCTTTTGAATTCACGCAATAAAATAATCCAAAAAGTTATCTTTTTCGATCTTTTTATGCATATGTTGTCGTCACACAAGCCACAAGAAATATAATTCATAATAAATGTTGTTAAAAAAGCTGTAGTACGACAATTAAATTTTACCAAAAAAAGG
Organism: Drosophila falleni; assembly: GCA_035045575.1. Lineage (NCBI taxonomy): Eukaryota > Metazoa > Arthropoda > Insecta > Diptera > Drosophilidae > Drosophila > Drosophila falleni. Next base: position 130,598 of record JAWNOV010000167.1, read on the forward strand.
GAATAACAGTTTCATATGCTCTTAGTTCAAAGCAACTCTGCTTAACAGCTGTTTGCTAAGCAGTGTTAGACAATGTTAAAAGTTTTGACTATGCAACATGATGTATTTTGAATGCATCGCCATCATAAAATTGTTAAATTGAACACCTTTACAAATTGACTTTATTCCATAAAAAACGTCATCAAATAATGCTAATTGCTGTTGTATTTGTGACTATATTGATTGTTAGTTTGAATGCAAATTCAAAAAGGTAAAAATGCTAAATAATTAAAAAAAAAACATATTAAAAAATTTGTTTTCTTTAGTTGCAGTATTATATACAAAAGTGTGTGTGCGAAATGAGATTGAGGCATAAGCGTAATTAAAATAGTTGAATATACAAATCAATAAACAAATTGATTATTCAAATTTACTGTTTGCTATTTGCATGTCGATTGCCCAAGTTGTCTAAGTTGTGTGTGTGTTTTGTTTGTTTGCCATTAATCGCTTTTGTTGCAGTTGCCAAATTGTTTGTCTGCATTATTTTAGCAAAAATTAAACGCATTTATTGCTCAATCAGAGCGGAAATAAAAGCTTTATATATTTGTTTAAAGCAAACTGGCTGAAAAATCAACTAAAAGCGGAAACGGAAAAAAGGATGCAGCAAATAAAACGGAGAGGGAGGGCAAAGTGTTAACTGTTTTCGTTACTGAGTTATTTTTGTAATTTATAAAGCGTCGCATGATTGCAATAATGAAGGGTTTCACTCACTTACATATACATATACATGCATAAATATATCTATGAGGGGGAAATGTGCTATCAAATGTGCTTTTTATTAAACTTGAACAACAAAATGTAAACATATGAAACTAAAATTAGCGGAAAAATAACCAAACTCAGGATGGATAATACCAGCCTAGATGGATATTCTATTAGTTTGATCCTGATCAAGAATATATATACTTTTGGGGGTCTGCCACGTCCCCTTCTGCCTATTACATACATTCTGCCAAATACATTATATCCTTTATTGCCCATTTTCAATGGGCTCAGGGTATAACTAGTGGGCGCTTACAGTCAGCACGCTCGACAGTTGAATTCCATGTGCCCAGGTACTCTGTACTGAAAGTTGATTTTCGATCGATTGTTTCTATTGCAGCTATATGATATTTTAGACTGATTCTAACCAAATTTGGTAAGGATGTATAATACCAGCCCAAATGCATGTTTTATCAGTTTGGTTCTAATATCTTAACAAACAAAAATCTTTTCCATACTAAAACTTTATTTTCGATGTACCGTTCCTATGGCAGCTATATGATATAGTTAGCCGATTCTAACCAAATTTGCTCAGGATATTTAATACCAGCCCAGATGCATATTCTATCAGTTTGGTTCTGATATCTCTACAAACAAAAAACTTTTACATACTAAAACTTCATTTTCGAAGCACCGTTCCTATGGCAGCTGTATGATATAGTTAACCGATTCTAACCAAATTTGGTCAGCATGTATAATATCAGCCCAGATGCATATTCTATCAGTTTGATTCTGATATATCAACAAACAAAAATCTTTTCATCAAATCATTTTCATTGTACCGTTCCTATTTCAGCTATGTGATATAGTTGACCGATCCAAAAGTTAAAACAAACTTGATCTGCCTATGGTATCCAGGAACCTACATACCAAGCTTGAAGTCTCTAGCTTTTATGGTTTCTGAGATCGACGCGTTCAAACAGACGGACGGACAGACGGACATGGCTCAATCGACTCGGCTGTTGATCCTGATCAAGAATATATATACTTTTTGGGGTCTGCCACGCCTCCTTCTGCCTGTCACGCCATTTGGCTGATATACTATATGTATATATGTGCGAATACAAAATAATATTAATAATGCAAGCCGTTTGCTTGTGTTTATTTTCCTGGCCTACTTGGCGTATGCATAACATATCCATTAGGCAGCAATCGTTTGTCAATTTTCCGCTCATATAAATCCAAATGGCCGAGAGACGAGTCGACGAGAAGTCGTCTTAAACCCAATTAACCCATAAGAAAATTTTAAAGGACGCATTCACTCACTAAGAAGAAGAAGATGGAGATTTTGCCTTCCACTTCACACATTTAATTTTAATGTTCGCGAGCGCCAAGAAAGCTGCCTCTGGCTAAGGAGAAGGAAGAAGTAGGATAGTGGAGGAATGAAGAAAGTAATAACTGCGCATTGCCATTATTTATGTTTATGTCCGCACTACATCATCTTCAAATGTCCAGGATCCGCACCCTGTGGGCCATAAAAAACAAGTGGCGGCGGACAAGTTGCATTTGTAGTTTCAGTCTAGATTGTAGTTTTGGTAAAGCTTAGAGCCGTTTGGTGGTCGGTTAGTTGGTTGGTTGGGTTGGTTGCTTAGATGGCAACGTTTAACTGTCGCATTTGGAGTGCAGTTGAACTAATTTCCGATGCCAGAGGATGTGTTGGAGGATTCACAACTCTCCAACTATGCCTTTTCTCTTCTCTTGTAAGAACATCTTTTACTCATACTTCTTTTCTGGTCTACTGCAATTTGCGCATTTCCTTGACAATAGCATTTGTCATTGATGCGCGCTCCTATTCGACGTAACTTTTAAATGCTCGGCTGCAGAATGCGGTGAGCCAACTTCTTAACTTAACTCGCAGATAAGTACAAATCTATTAACAGGTCAAATCTATTAACAGTTCCAGTTACGCATACATATGAAAAACAAGCGGATAAAATTAAAGTCGAGACGCCCAGTTTAGCATAGTTGCATACTTTTGGGTACTTACATTTTTTAACAACTTAAAACCGGCATTACTGCCGTTATGTCTGTCCGATCTAGTTGCGATTAAGAACGATGATATACAACAATAATAACAAATAAATCGGCTTAAAAAATTGAAAAATGAATTATCTATATATTAATACGCTAAGTAAATGGCATCTTATCGGTTGTTTATCACTCAATTTGCTGAAGTTTTTTTTTGTTTTTCAAGTTGTAACAAGATGCAGTAATGTAGCCATACATATGTATGTATTCAACAAATATGCTGAGTCAAGATTACTCAAGAACAGCAAATTATTTTAAATTATTTAATTTATATAAAAACGTTCACAAGAATCCCTTAGTATATTTTTCGAATTTCATACTTCTTGCATGCATGCAGAGTTTTTTATATTCAAATATAGATTGAACGAGAAGACAAATTGGAAGTACGGAGTAGAGAATATTTTTTATAGTAACTTTTATTATAGTTGTAAAATTCAAAACTCAAACGATGGTAGAAAACCTTTTTATTATAAATTGTAAACAAAAAAGAAATATGTATGCGCGTAATAGTGACTGGTGAGCAACGATTACAGCCAGGTATTTCAAATTGCTTCACTTTTAGCCACTCTTGTTAATTGGAGACCCTGTATTTGGGGCCATTGTCTGGGGCTTTACATGTGCGTAGTATTGAAGGGCATTCAATCGATCATATAAAAAGAAAAAAAGAAGCAGAAGAAAAAGATTAAAAAAGACACCATTAGTCGGTTGTGTTGTTATAGCTATTGCAATTTTTGTTACTTTTTTCTTAGTGTTAACATTAGGAAAACTTAGATTTGTTCACGCTTTTACTCTTTAATCTTACAAGTCACGCACTGAATTTACAATTTACATGCAACGACCGCTAGATGGCGCCAGCAGCGGCACGTGTCAAGCGCACTTGAAGTAGCAGCGTTCAATATTTAAATTCCCACTCGGATTTTCACACAAATACAATAATTTTGCGTTTACAAATTTCTCAAGTTAATATTTTGGGTGACACTTTCATTAATGTGTTCATTTCCATTCATAGCTTGAATTAATTGATATTAATTGCTTTATTTTTTATTAAAGTGTTGCTGTTGGTTTTTGTTTAAACTTTAGTACATACAAGCTACGTACTTTTTTGCTTATTACTTCTCTTAATATCTTAATTAAAATAGTGTCAACTAATTGATCACAAAAATAAACTGTCCGCCACTTATATCGATAACATTTACTCCACTATCTGAAACATATATATACAGATATGCATACAGGGTGAAAGATATGTTCATTCATTGCATAAAGCCCCGAACAACTCTTTATGCTCCATTGTGTTATAAATATTCATAAAAGCGACCCATTTTTTTCCATTGCTTTTTTGTGGGTTGCCCGTTCACAACTAAAGCCTTGATTTCTTGCATTTCACTTTGTTGCCCTACTATGCTCTTGCCAAATACCTAACCAATATGCCAGGCCCTTTCCCCGCACGCCGTCTGCAATACAGGGCACCGCAAACTATGCTTCTAATGCCGCGCTGGCATAAATTTAAAGCAGCAGCTGCGGTTTTTCACTGCCAACGGCGTAGTCAGCTTAGTCCGAAAAGGGGCTCAAAATAAGGTGTAAAGCATCTCTAAATTTCGATGTTTCAACCTTTTTAGAATATATATATCCCACAAAAAAAAACATCTACACGAGGTAAAAGTCTAGTGACGAAAGCCATTTCTAGCCCCAAAGTTTCTGATATCCAATTTTGTGACGAACAAAATTCAGTTTAGTCTAAAAATTTTAAATAAAAATATAAATTAATACAGTATAATACGGTGCCCTAATACTTATTACAACATATTAAATTTTAACAGAAATCGTTAGAGCCGTTTTGTCAGAAATCGCCAAAATGTAAGCTAAATATCTTTATTTTACCTGTAAAATGTTACCTGGAACTTTAGAAAAAAAGTTTAAAGGTACGACTAAAAGCTCTCAAACACACCTTTCTAATGATATATTGGACATATCTGTACCTGGTATGGTTTGCAAACTGTCAATTTTAGCGGGACTTAGCGTTTTCCCGCTAAACTAGCGGTTTCTTCAAAAAGTCGTAGAACAAACATTTCTAGATTTTCGAAAAGGAATAAATCTCCATCATTACATTTAACCTTCTTTAGCGCTTTGGTGCAAACAGACAAACAAACTGACTTTTCATTTCATTTTAAGAAGTCCACCAAAATTTTAAAATTTATTTATCTTTTGAACTAGTCTAGTCAATATTTGGTCTCTATTCGGTATTCAAAAGTAGTTAAAAAAAAGGTTTGTTAACCTCATAAGATACGTCAGGTGTGGACTTAGACATACCCATCAACATAAACATACATAACTTTGCCAAAACTTGCCCGATTTTCATGCGGAATATCGTCTTGGTCATTTTTTGGTCTCTAAATTCATCTGGTATTCAAAAGTAGTTAAAAAAACAAAATTTTGTTAACCTCATAAGCGTCACTTATAGACTTAGACATACCCATAAACATAAACATGCATAACTTTGCCAAAACTTGCCCGATTTTCATGCGGAATATCGTCTTGGTCATTATTTGGTCTCTAAATTCATCCGGTATTCAAAAGTAGTTAAGAAAAAAAGAATTTTTGTTAACTTCATAAGCCACGTATGACTTAGACATACCCATAAAAATAAACATGCATAACTTTGCCAAAACTTGCCCGATTTTCATGCGGAATATCGTCTTGGTCATTATTTGGTCTCTAAATTCATCCGGTATTCAAAAGTAGTTAAAAAAAAAAAAATTTTGTTAACCTCATAAGCCACGAATAGCTTGGTCATTATTTGGTCTCTAAATTCATCCGGTATTCAAAAGTAGTTAAGAAAAAAAGAATTTTTGTTAACTTCATAAGCCACGTATGACTTAGACATACCCATAAAAATAAACATGCATAACTTTGCCAAAACTTGCCCGATTTTCATGCGGAATATCGTCTTGGTCATTATTTGGTCTCTAAATTCATCCGGTATTCAAAAGTAGTTAAGAAAAAAAAATTTTGTTAACCCATAAGACACGTATACGTATACGTATACGTCACTTATAGACTTAGACATACCCATAAACATAAACATGCATAACTTTGCCAAAACTTGCCCGATTTTCATGCGGAATATCGTCTTGGTCATTATTTGGTCTCTAAATTCATCCGGTATTCAAAAGTAGCTAAAAAAAAAAAATTTTGTTAACCTCATAAGCCACGTATACGTATACGTATACGTCACTTATAGACTTAGACATACATATATAAACATAAACATGCATAACTTTGCCAAAACTTGCCCGATTTTCATGCGGAATATCGTCTTGGTCATTATTTGGTCTCTAAATTCATCCGGTATTCAAAAGTAGTTAAGAAAAAAAAATTTTGTTAACCCATAAGACACGTATACGTATACGTATACGTCACTTATAGACTTAGACATACATATATAAACATAAACATGCATAACTTTGCCAAAACTTGCCCGATTTTCATGCGGAATATCGACTATTAAGTCGATTATTTGGTCGGCATTATTTGGTCTCTAAATTCATCCGGTATTCAAAAGTAGTTAAAAAAAAAAAATTTTGTTAACCTCATAAGCCACGTATAGCTATACGTCACTTATAGACTTAGACATACCCATAAACATAAACATGCATAACTTTGCCAAAACTTGCCCGATTTTCATGCGGAATATATCGTCTTGGTCATTATTTGGTCTCTAAATTCATCCGGTATTCAAAAGTAGCTAAAAAAAAAAAATTTTGTTAACCTCATAAGCCACGTATACGTATACGTATACGTCACTTATAGACTTAGACATACATATATAAACATAAACATGCATAACTTTGCCAAAACTTGCCCGATTTTCATGCGGAATATCGTCTTGGTCATTTTTTGGTCTCTAAATTCATCTGGTATTCAAAAGTAGTTAAAAAAACAAAATTTTGTTAACCTCATAAGCGTCACTTATAGACTTAGACATACCCATAAACATAAACATGCATAACTTTGCCAAAACTTGCCCGATTTTCATGCGGAATATCGTCTTGGTCATTATTTGGTCTCTAAATTCATCCGGTATTCAAAAGTAGTTAAGAAAAAAAAATTTTTGTTAACCTCATAAGCCACGTATACGTCACTTATAGACTTAGACATACTAATAAACATAAACATGCATAACTTTGCCAAAACTTGCCCGATTTTCATGCGGAATATCGTCTTGGTCATTATTTGGTCTCTAAATTCATCCGGTATTCAAAAGTAGTTAAAAAAAAAAATTTTGTTAACGTCACTATTGCCGTCCGCAGTGATATATGTTGGTGGAGGGGTCAAGGACCGCAAACGTCCCCTGTCTACACCCTTTTTCTCTGCTCCCACATCTCGCTCGATAGTTGCACGTTATAAGTGGGGTGAGTGGAGCGAAGAGAAGAGGCGAGGGATGTTTACATGGCACGCTGATGATACTAGCGACATACGCAGTATGAGTAGTAACAAAATAACCGGGACCCGGCATTTTATGCTGCTAATTGATTTTTATACACGACTTTTTTTGGCGTTCAATTAGAGGGAATTTCATTTTATCTAAAAACACTTTTTGCCATGACATACCAACAATATCAATATATGTTACACACTTACACATCATCATATTGTTTACATTCTGATCATAGCTTCATTACACTATTCAGTTAAAATACTTCGGTCTTTATTCGCTAACATAATTTTAACTGTTCGAGTGTTAAATACACAATGAGGTAAACAAATTATTTATCTACAAGTGTGAATCTTTTTTTATTACATTACTTAACATTGATCTTTGAAATCAATCGACTAAACTGACAAATAAACTTATAACACTGAGACGATGCTACTTACTATACAAGGCAAATGCACAAACCCAGATTTTCAATGTGATGAGCTGTAGCTACGGGGCTATTTTAAATTGGAAATAAATAATAATGATTATAAATACACCCAGAGAAAATAAATTTTATAATATTCAATCTAAAGTGTGTGCACGTTAATTAAAAATTAAATAATTATATACCTTTAAAATTCTTTAAACAATAATGAATTGAAAAATATTTCGGTTTAAGCTTTTACAGAGTATTTAAATACACTAACCAAATTTTTATTTTTAATGAAAATAAAATAATAAAATATAATTAAATAAATTAATAATATGAGATTCAGGTCGGAACAAACTAGATACAAATTTTATTTTTCAAATTAATAATTTTTAGAAGCAGAATAAATTTTGAGACCAAATAAAGATCAAATTGATATTCCGCATCAAAATCTGTTTAGTTTTGACAAAGCTATGAGAATTTGAAATCTGGTAAATCATTGGACTGACAACTTTACAAGTCAAATTTCTTGTTAGTTTTGGGATGATTTTTTACAGAAAAATAAAAGTTAGTAATATTAAGATGCAGAATCAATTTCGAGACCAAATAAACATCAAAATGATATTCCGATATATGTAAGTCTGATATCAGGCTATCTTTGACAAAGTTCAAATTTGTGTATAAAATAATTATACACAATTTTATATATTTTTGCCATGCATTTTTTGCTTAGTGTATTCACAGATTGTATATTTATATCTTAAATGTTTTTTATCCACAGTCCATTGGCTGCATCAGATGGAAAATTCTAACGCCTGTATAGTTTAGCTCGTCTGGCCTAGACTTGATAATGATATTGGACTGTTCCCTTGTAAAGTTATTTATATATATTTAATAGCAAACGTTATGGAGGCTGACAGCCTCATAAAACTTGATGAGCCACGGATATGACTAAATGCATTAAGCATGAGCTTGACCACAGAAATGGCCACTATCAAGAGTAGGAACAATATGGGGCAATAGCAGTTGCCAACAAGTTTCAAGGTCAACGACAGCAGCTAAAATTAATATTGAAACTACATTGAATTGCAAACTGCAAAACCGGTTACAGATCGGTTAAGACTGAGATAGAGACTGAGATTGAAGATGCGGTCGCAGCAGTTGCTTATTCTTCTTCTTCTTCTGTATTTTGGCTATGTTAATAATTTCGTAATACAGCACAAAGAAAGCAATTCAAGTCTGACATTGAATTGTAAATGTACGCGATAACATGAAACAATAAAAAAATTAAGACCAAAACCAGATGATGTAAATAAATGCAGGTGTTGCATTCAGACAACATACAATAAATGTAAAAAATTTGTATGTGTTAAGGTTAAAAATGAAACATCAAGACCGACAAACACACACACACACAGATTATGTATACGACGCGTACGCTGCGTCTGCCAATGTCCATATCAATGGTCAGTTGGGTACACTCAGAAAAATGGTACCTTATACGAATTCCGAATATTTTTTAAGGAATTATAGAAATTAAAATATAAACTAACAATAAAATTTTTGGAAAGCAAGATATGGAAGAAAAAAGGAAATCATAAGTTGTGAAATTTAACTACAAAAAAAAGTCAGATTACAAAAATTAGGAAGAAAATAATTGGACGACTAAAATAAGGAAAGACCAAAATTAGGAAGGTTACTAGGAAATTGTATTTTTTTGAGTGTGGATTTTGCTGCTGCTTTTACGTCACTTTCATTGTACTTTGTTGCTCAAGACCCTCTTTGCAGTACATATATTTTCATTTTGTTGTTGCTCCTGTTTCAGCTGCTGTTGTTGTTGCTGCTTAAGTTAGTAGTTTGTTGTTGTCTAAATTTGTTATTTCTTGTTGTTGATACAAATAATATAAGTGCAATAAAAATACTCGAACCCAAATTTATGGCCACATGCAAGAAAGTCTCTTTAGTATGATTTATCTCGTTTTCGGGTTTGTGTGCCTCGCATAATTTATTTGTGTTTATATAACCAAACTGGGTTTTTAGTTCAAGTTCATCAGCAGATTCCTGATATCTTCTGCGCAAATTACCTGTGTAAAGTTGTTAAGCAAACCAAAGTGGATAATGGATTAATCTGACAAGTTTCAATACGCTTATCATTTAATCTCAAGAAAAAATTTACCCACGACAATCGGTTGAGTTTTGACAGAATTATGAAAGTTTTAAGTTTTCGATAACTATCAGAGCTGGTCGATATATTTAAACCTTTATTTATAAAATTTTTAAACGTCAGGTTTACACTCCTAGTTTCCAATTAAGTATGAAACTACTTATTAAACTTGATTTGACATGATCAGTTTTATGGGAATTATTTTTTACTTATGTATATTATTAACAAATCTTAACTCTTCACGCTCCTTAACTATAATTTAATGCTCCAACTGCTGCGTCGATTCAACTGTCGTCTTTCTCAACCTGATTTTGCAGTTCAATAGTTTGATAACCTCATCGTAGACTTGAATAAGTTCGAATTGCACAAAGTATCTGCCATCGTCAATGCGCAATGGAACTTGAGTGACATCAACAAATCCTTTGTCCACGTAGTAGAAACCTGGTGTCAGTGGGCAGGATATTAAAAATGTTGATGGCATCACGGACTCGCCAGGAAAATCATCTAATGTCATATTGCGCAGGGACTCGAGTGTCTTGCAGAAATCTAAGTTCTTCATTTTCAGCATTTCAACACTGTTTTTACCACCCGGCAAATTGTCCAGCTTTCGAGCAAAGATGTGCATAAGCAATTTGCCGGGAAAATGCTCATTGACAGTCATATTATAATTAAAAATCTCCATATTTTCCACACTGTAACTGACAATTATGTCATTGGGTACAAAAGATTTGGAGTAGAACTCATCAAATTGAAGGTTGAGCTAAAGTATTTAAATACTATCAGAAAAATAGTAAAACATAAATAGTTAAACTTACGCCCAGGACTACAGATGTTGTCCAGACTGAAACCAATAGTATTTGATATTTAATCATTGTTAAAACTGCGACTTATAGCTTTGAAATTCTGATTGAAAATGACTGGTTTTAAATTTAATGAAGTCACACCACGTCGCCTGACTTAATGGATTTTTGTTTGCTAACTGTTTTTTGTTTTTACTGATTGTTCCCTAGATTCTTATCATCTTATTTTTTGTACAGCTTGGTTTTTAACCGTCAAATGATTAGTTTCAAATTGATGGTATTGAAATTTTTGTTGTATTTAGATAAAGGTCAAGAATGCTTAAGCCCACCTATATTTTATATAGACTTTACCTAAAGCATTTTAAGTGTCAAAACAGAATTTTGAAAAAGACAGGTATACAACACATTTTGTCATGACAGTGTGGGAATCGAACCCAGTTATTTTCAAACTGAGTCTCGCCATTATTTATTGCCAAGAGTTCACGAAGGGTATTACACATGTTTTTATCAAATTTGCAGTCACTTTACTCAATCGTTACAATCTTCAAATTGTCAACTTGTGAAAATAAAACTATATAAATACCTACACGAGAAGAGGGACAGTCAAATAATGACAAAGTAAATTGCAATCCCACAGTTAACACATCACAGTTGAAAGATGAGAGATGAGATGAGAGCCACGCCCTATTTTGGGGCGTTATAATTTACGAGTTAATTGACTTGCCCATGGGCATCAAACGGGTTACTGGTTAGGGGTTACGGTTTAACAGTGACTTTCTGACTCGTAGACAAACCGACAATAGATGAATTGAGTAAAATATATTCATGTCATTTGTTTTTTAATCATTCAAAGAGTTTGAATTTAACAACAACAATAAGACCGCTTCGTATTGTAACTCGAAGATCTGATATAGCTGTGTTTGCATAAATATTTGGAATTTTACAGTGGGTCCCAACTTTTTTTTGACGCACTGTATTTCTGAATATGCTTTGTTTTTATTTTAAATTAAATTTTATTTAATTTTTAACGAATCTGCAAAAAATAATATATTTTTATATTTATACTATTCTATCAAATATGCTGGGAGACACTGTACTTAATTTTATTATAGCTATCATTCAAATATGCTTACTCATGCTGTGGTATGTTTATTCAATAATCTAATTTATATATGTAGATCTACTACGAAAATCTGCATTTACTTCCGCTCGTTTAAGTGCACTGCATTTGTCAACGCCTTTTATGCAAATCAAAATCGACTTTGACTTAGGAAAGGAATGGAAAAAACAAATATTAAGTCAAATGTTGACCTCTATCTTAAAATTTGTGTTTTTTTTTTTGGATTACCAATTAAATATTGATTTAATGATTGAATTTTTTAGCATGATGGCTATTAGAAGTGCAAAATATTTATTGTGCTGTAGTTTTCAATCAGATTCACTTTAAGTAGTGTGAGTAATTTGAAATCTTTTAAATCTGGCTTAAATAAATATTAAGTACGCTTTATTTGTACTCAGAGAAGTGCCTTAGGCTAATAGATTTTTAATTTAGTTTTCAGTATATTTATTCAACTTCACTAATAACTTCCGTATGTCATAGATTGTTTTAAAATTGACTATTTACGCTATTGACCGATTTCTGAATGAGCTATATATTCGTTGACATAACCTTCACATATTACGTGTATTTACATTGTACAACTCTTTAATGATTAATACTCATTAAGCAAAGTGTAAGTAGAGTGCTTGACTATGACATACGCTATAATCGGGTCGAAGATGCCCTCATTTTATTAGCAGAAAATTGTTCAATGCTATTGAAATGTGATTTTATTATTTTACATTTTTTAACGATAATGTAATGATATTATTTTGAGACACAACACTGCTTGTAAATACAAGTTTTGACTGCATATTTCATTATTTTGAAACAACTTTATTAAACGCTTTTAAAACCGTTTTAAAGTTACAGGGTATTTTAATAGTTTGATCATAGGCTCAAAATCTTCAGTAGCACAAACAGACTCTTGTCTTGCCTTTGACTTAAGCAATACAAACAATTACAGGTGCAAACTTAGATTTGTTTTTATATATACTTTATTTGTTAAGCAGCTTGGTAGTTACCCAGCTGCCCAACAGGGCCACAACACTGTAATGTCCACGTTCAAGTCGTTTGCAATTTTTTCTTTTCGGCTTTTGGTTTTTGGCTTTGCTTTTTGTTGACCAGACTCGTTTATTAATGCGCCTTTGTTGATGTATCGCTGTTTCTGGCTACTTCTCCAAGACAGTTAAGCTATATGCAGTTTACAGTTTACAGTTTACATATGACATTATCATTGATTGACTTGGCCAACTCTGGAATATAAAAGCCACCAGCATTTTGGCCACAAGGTGCAGTCAATTTTTGAATTAATCACAGCAACATACAAGAGTCGCCTTCGCATAAAATATAAAAAATAAATATGAAGTACATTGTATTGGTGAGTTTGCTGTCCTTAAAGGATCTTTCCGAGGTTCAACTTGCTGTCGTCTTACAGGCCCTTTTCCTCTGTCTGCTGACTGTGGCTCTGGTCACCGCGGTGCCCGTCGATGAGACTCTCCAGGGTGACAACTTCTTTGGACAGTCGGATGTGCACAAACCCCACGATCCCCAGGCCATCTTCAAGCTGAAGAAGCTTAAAAAGCTGCTGCTTGGTTAAGGTCACAGGGCATCCTCATCAATCATGTTGACTCTAGTTATCACACACACACACACACGCACAACAAACTGGGAATGCCACCCCGCTCTTTGCTATTGCCTAGGTATTGCGCTGCATTCAGCCCCTCGCTTTAAGATAAATACAATTCAATGAAACTTACAGCATTTTAATAAATTTAACTCTTCACAAAAAAAACAGGACTATCATAAGCAGGGAAGTAAAACGAAACTAAAATTGGTTTCTATCAAAATGACATTTCGTTTGGAAATCAATCCAGTTTTGACAAAGTTACGACCGTTCGAAGTTGCTCACGCCTCCAACATAACAATTTTACAATTCAAAAAATTCCTTGATTTTGGCAAAATTTTTTCCAGAAAAATTAAAGTTCTCAAAATCAAGTTAAAAGTGCTGTTATATACTAATTTCAATATAAGGAATTTTCAAAATGTCAAAGGGGGGACCCTTATCATCAACATTTAACCGTGGCTATGATTTTTGAAAAATATTAAAATTTTGGAAAAAAAACCATGATGAAAACGACATTCTGCTTGAAAATCGGTCCATTTTTGATAAAGTTATGACCGTTCGAAGTTGGTCACGCCCCTGACCTAACAACTCTACAAGTCAAAATATTTCTTGATTTTGACATGATTTTTAGTTAAAAGTGAAAATTTTAAAATTTAAATTTTGAATTTTCAAAATTTTAAAGGGGGACCCTTAAATTCGAAACCATGATCTAGAGGAAAACAAATTTTTTCGCCATAAACTTAATATGAATGCAGAATGAATTAAAAGGCTAAACCCTTATCAAAATGACATTCCATTTGAAAATCGGTTTAGTTTTAATAAAGTTATGTAAGTTGGAAGTTGGTCAAACCTTGATCACGAAACTTAACTTGTCAACACCTAATTTCACTTTGACTTTAAAAAAAATGTCAAATCGTGTTTTATCCTAAGTAAAACCAACATGATCAATAAATTTTAACACAAAGAATAAATTTTTGCTTATAATAATTTTTTTTAATAGGTATCTGCCTTAAATACTAGACACAAGGTATGCTAAAAATTTAGTTAATAGAAATGTAGATAGGCTCGTGAATTAACCCAGGAAGAGGAGTTTCTTGAGGAGCTTCAGCTTGAGCAGGAAGGACTGATCATCGGTTGGGTTGACGGATTCGCTGCCAGGACCCTCAATACCCTCTGGTATGGCCTCCTCCAAGGGAACAGCACTGCTCGCCATAAAGCAAACGGCAAGGCAAACGAACACGGTCTAAAAAGGATGAGAAATATACCAAAATAATCCACAATTAGTTAGATGTTATCGATAAAAGCTGCAGCTCTTTAAAACGCACCAAAAGTAAGAATTTCATGCTGTTATTGTTGGCACCTCTTTGACTGAGCACTGAGAGAGTTTTGATTGACGAACCCGTGTTTCGCGTTTCGAGTTAACAGATTTCAGCACACTGAACATAAGCCCCGTCCATCCATCTATTTATATGAATGTTTCGAGCGGCATCGAGTTTCGAGTTCGTCATTCATAGAAATTAAAACAACACATTGCCATATTGTAGGCTGTAAAATTTCGTGTATCTATGTATCTTTGTATCTCGAACCAACAACAATAAATTTGTTTGGACTATTAAATGTGATTTTAGTGTACCACGCAAGGTATGGCAAAATCAAGAATAATGCATAGGAAACTCAAGTTTTGGTATTTTGTTGTAGCCGATATTGTTATTATTGCCGGCATTGTTGGCCAGCTAAATTTATGTTTTGTTGATTGACATCTCGCTGCGGTTTTTTCGTTATGTGACTTATGAGTTCTGTTTAACTTTGCCATTAGCGGCCTTAACCCGCTCTCACTTAATATTTATAGCAGTCTTTATAGTCGCTTGACCTCAGTTCTGAGTTTGATTTGTTTAATTAACAGACTGCTTTTTAAAAATATTATCACCTTTACTTATTACCTGAATTGGCCTATACCAATATGACAAACATTTATCACTATAACTTGTCATAGAATGTAAGACCAAAAGAAGTGCTACATATTTGTCATTGGCAAATATTCCATATGTGAATTCCCAGCTTCAAGGTTCCCGACACCTAGTGCTAATTGTTGGCTCTGCAAACTTTTTTTTTATTTTTGCAATGTCATTAATCAATTGCCAATGCAACAAGAACTTAAATTCAAATCTAACCGCCACCGTATTGTTAGTACACTATACAGCCCTGCCAACCCGTTTTTGTTACGACTTAAAATTTGGCGCTTACTTATAACGAAACTGGGCAGCACTAAAGAACCAAAACAATCTGGCAACGATCTGGTTCAAATGCGGTACAAGTTGTACAAGCTGCCAGATTGACAAAATTTGCAGGGTAGCAGCCTTTACACCGGGTGGCACTGCTAACAAGATTACGCCAAAATTGCGTGATTCTTATAAATTTTATTTTTGCACAGTGTTATTAATTTTAAATGGTATTGTTATAACATTTGTAAAGTGTTTGTGTTTCAATTAATTGTTGTTATTTTATTGCTTCTTTTTGCCAGTTGGCAAAACATTAAACACTTTAAAAAGAGTATAAAACCGCGATAACATTTTCGCGCCCATTTCGGATTCCCAACCATTGCATTTTGTATTTTTAATTGTTCGAATGGTTTTTGTGGCACTAAGCCTAGATGGCAAAAGAGCATCAGCAGTGCAGTTAGAAGAGGATGTTATATATCGCATTGGGCGCAAATTGGGACTGGAATTCCATAGTGACAAAGAGGTGAGAAATGTATATTTACTCTTTAATCAACAAAATTTGTCTTATTATTGTATATCCTTTTAGTCCATTGAGCTCGCACATGCAACTATAACACATATAGCTGGACAAATAGTGCGAGTGTCGGCAGTGGCCGGCAAAGTGTATGTGAATGGCCAAGAAGTGGAAGTAAAGAGTATCAGCAATTCGGATATCGTCAATGGACTTGTGCATTTGCGCTTCGGTGATTTAAATGCCAACTTGTACTTTATTGATGGCAATGAATCGGTAAGGAACAATCATATACAAACATGTGCGAATAAATATGAACAGTTTAAGAGATCAAATTCAGTTTTCACATATATTGTTCTTATTATTTCGCACACGTTTGTAAATATACTATAATTAAAATAGTAATCATTTCCCTTTTTAGGCTCATGATAGTAGTGGCTACGTTGAAGGAACTAAAGATAAGTCGGCCAATACAACTGGTAATAGTTTAATCATTCCAGAATCAACGCCGATATCGGCAGACACAACTCGGGATGAGGATAGCTTCTATATACCGGAAACACAAGCCTTTTCCTTTACTAAACCTTCCAGATGTCTCAATGACTCCAAGATCTCATGTGGCGATGATTTTGTAATACCGGAAACACAAGCTACTCCCTTTACCCGTCCTTCAAAAGGTCATGATGATTTTCTTATACCGGAAACACAAGAAGTTCTGACACAAAGCAATCAACCGGTTACAGTTTGTCCAGTTGAAGATCAAGATCTGGATATTGTCAGTGACGATGATGCATCCGAGCTGGGCACTCAAATCCGGATTTGCACACAAGAGTTCAATGAATTCAATAAAGATGCTATTGATGATTTTGATTCGTCCCTTTTGCTTGGCGATGATAATGTTAGTTCAGCATTGTTCGGCAGAGTTAATTCCAAGAAAACTCCTGGTAATTACGTTCTTAATACACAGCTGGGAATAGTAATCAAATATTTTACATTGTTGAATCTTGAATTTGAATTCATTAGTTAAGTATTTTAGCAAATACTAAATCTCTTTGAATTTCTTCATTATTTTTTAAATCTATTAAAAATAGTTAATTTTTTCACTAATCGTCATTAGAAATATTTGAAAACTCTTGCTTTCACTACAGCTTAATATTGCTTTAGAGTGTTTTCGTCTTATTTATATTTTTATTTTAGTTGTGATAGTTACCGAAAGATTTTTTATAGTTAAAAAGTATATTTCTATTGCCATACTAGCATTAAATAAATAAAAATATTTTTTTTAGATATTTTAAATAGTGCGAAAGCCGTCGAAGTATTCTCTCGTAGCGATCTTTGTTTAACACCAGACTTGTCCGGAGCAGGACATATGTCGAATGAACCTGACGATGTACCCTGCACACCCGATATATTCGATTATCCACAAGCTGATGCAAATGAAGATAGTGGATCAGGTGCAGCTGAATTAATAAACGTGAATGTGGATGTCCATTCTAGCTCAACTCTTCAACCTTTTGTGGCCAGCATTGAAACGCCGGAGGCAACACCAGCCGATCCAATAAACCCTTTGGAAGATAACATTGCAACACAGGCGTTTTCAGGACGCAAGTCAAACGAAAAAGCACAGAAGTTTATTGCGACGCAGGCATTTGGAAGAGTCCCTTTGCGGGTTTCATGTAACTCAAGTAAAGATGAAGACAATGAGGATCAGGAAACTCAGGCATTTTCCACAAGGTTAACAAATAAAGATGAAGAAAATGAGGATTTCATTGAAACACAGGCATTCCCCAAAAGAAAATCATTTCAATCGCCACAATTAGAGTCCATCATGAGTAATAAACAAGATAATGAAGACTTTATTGAAACCCAGGCATTCCCAGGAATAAACGTATTTCGAGCACCACAATTTAAATCAAATTCAATTAAAAATCCGGAGGACTTAACTCAGACCCTGGCATTTCCCACAAGTAAATCGAATGAATGTGATGAAGATCAGGATTTTATTGAAACCGAGGCATTTCCTACAAGGAGTTCAAGTAAAGATGAGTCAAATCAGGACTTTATTGAAACTCAGGTATTTCCCACAAGAAATTCAATTGTAGATGTGGTAAATCAGGACTTTATTGAAACTCAAGCATTCCCCGGAAGAAACACATTTCAGACACCACAACTAAAATTAAATTCATGTAAAACTCCTGAGGACTTTATTGTTGCCCATGCATTTCCCTCAAGGAAATCAAATAAAGATTTGGAAAATCAGGACTTTATTTCAACACAGGCATTTATTCGTCATCCTCACACATCTAAAACAGTCCCGAATAATACAGATGCCAACAATTTAAATAATGCTGAAGATTTTAAGGCAACCCAATTGTTTGTTAGTCATAAAAACAGAGGTATTATTAAGGTAAATAATATATTATAAATTTTTTAAATCAAATATTTAAGTTCCTTTTAGACCAAAGTGAATGCAGTCGACTTCAAATATCCGATTCCATAAGTATCTGTGACGATTTAGATGAAGAACTCAAGCAATTGATTGCACTTTCCTCATTGCCAAGTTCACCATCTGATGTTGAGGACCATGATAGGATAATTAATTCAACTGTTATCACAGACAAAACACATAAGAAACGGGTATGATTAAATTGTAATTTTTGTTGTATTTATTAACTATAACTTTGCATTTGCAGCTATGTCAAATGAAGGAATTAGTAACAGAATTTAACAGGCAGAATACAAGTGCAAACTTGGAAAGAAAACGGCTTGGACCTCGTTTGGAATCGCCGGAGGCTTTACGTAAGTTACGGCAACCTATCACATTTGTATTTATTTCTTAAACCATTGCTCGATAGCCCGCAAAATAAAATGCACATGGAAACTCTCAGCAATGGCAACTCCTGCTGAATTCAAAACACCATCAGAAGCTAAAAGAATTCACCGAAAGTCATCAATAGTGCTAAAAGAAGAGCAAATAACACGTAAGTTGCACCTATTAAATGTTATCATACAATTGGAAATAAAGAAGAAACTAATTGTCTTGCAGCTGCCAAAAAAATGTGCTCTGAAATATCGAAAGTTGACGAATCTGTCAATAAAGAAGAAAGTCAGACTCGAGCTCATACAACACAGAAATCGGAGAAGAAAGTTAAAATCCCAAAACCTACAAGCCAAACTACGACTCCAAGTGACAATAGATCAACGGCTATAAATAATAAAGCAGCCAACGTGAAACGGCAACCAGTGACCCAAAAACGAACCAGAAAGTGTACTCAGAAAATGGATGTTGACAGAGATATAAATTCAGAAGACTGTTCTTCAGTTAAAAAGATCGTTAATGCTTTAGTCACAAAGGATGATATTAAAACAAGCATCTCAGTAGAACGACAGTCCGTAAACCAAAGACGAACTAGACAAAATACTCAGAAAATGAATGTTGACAGCGTTATTAGTATAGTAGAAGACTCATCAGTTCAAAGCAATACGAAAGGTTGTATTAAATTAACTAAACAGCTACAGCTGATTGTAATAGATAAATTATTCTTTACTTGCAGTCCCAGACAGCTCAAAATTGGTGAAAAATTTAGGAAAATTAAAGGATGAAGCGAATGTTGCTATAGCCAAAACATCAGTAGAATCATCTGCCACGCCCATTAATGAACAGTCAACGTCTATTGTTAAAAAAACCATGAGTAAGTACTCGATTCCTCATAAGAATATAAGGGATATATTGAAATAGATTTCCTATACGAATGTTGAAATATATAACTCAGAACACAAAAATTTTGAAATATAAATTGGGAAAACAACTTTGTGGAGAATTTGAAAATACAAATTAGACAACCAACATCAATAATAGATTTCCTATACGAATGTTGAAATATATAACTCAGAACACAAAAATTTTAAAATATAAATTGGGAAAACAACTTTGTGAAGAATTTAAAAATACAAATTAGACAACCAAAAACAAAAATTCTGTTACTAAGAAATAAAAATTAGACAAAAATAATGGGAAGATAAATAAGGAAAATAAATTAGAAAACAAAATAAGAGAAATAAATATAAAAAATAAGTAATTTAAAATTAGAAAACAATTAAAAAGATAAATATGTAAAGATCGAAATTAGGAATAATGTTGTTGGGAAATAAAAATTTTGGAATAAAGTTAGGAATGCAAAATTTAGGAATACTGTACAATGAGTAAGCACTCGACTTCCCATTATAATAACAACGATTGTTCCTAAGAATACCAATATTTTAAGATTCTGAAATTCTTTTAAAAGAAAGAAAGTACCTGATGGCTTATTAAAATATCGACATTTATTGCTAAGAATACCAATATTATAAGTTTCTGAAATTCTCTAGAAAATGGAACATATTTAACCTGGAACTCTTTTCTACAGGTGCGCGCAGAAACAAATTGCCTAACCAGGATCCACTTAAATGTGACTATTAAATTAGTTGGCTACATTGAATTCAATAATTTATATATTTTATTTTCAGACATAAACGATTACATAATGAATATAAAAAGGTCAGGGCGAAAAATTCAAATTACATTATCAATGTGCAATTATGCTGAACTGCGCTCATTATTAAATTCGTTGAGAAGTATGTTTTGAAATACTTCTCATTCATAAAAGCATAATGTATCGTTTCTTTTAGACGTTGTCGATATCACTGAAAACCCGTTATGCTCCGATCTACTGCTCATGGAAAAGGGAGAACGCACCTACAAGTTTTTGGTGGGAATTGCATCTAATAAGCCCGTTTTATCGACTTCTTGGCTGCACGAGATTAAGGAAACACGTTCCTTAACCGTCAAACCGAATCACATATTTAAGGATACGAAATTCGAGGAGCTCTTCAAGTTTAATCCTTTATCGGTAATGAAACAACCCAGTATACTAAAGGGACTTCATTTTATGCTCGGTAATGCTATACAGCCCAGTGATAAGGAAATGAAAGGTGCTTAACTGGAGATAAATCTATTTAAAATGTGTCTGCAAATACATTCTTTATTTTATAGCAATCGTTGAAAGTGCTGGTGGAACGGTGCACAGCAAACCGCCTCCAACTGCCACCAATGTGCATCTCTATGTGGTTGCCTGTAAACAGGATCAAAAACTCTTCAAGCAACTCGGCAAATATACGAATCGACTATATATTAAAACAGAAGGCGTCATGCAAGCACTCGTGCAGCAAAAATCTGAGCTGCTGAATGAGTACAAGCTGCCAATTTAAATAATTTTTCTTAGATATTTAAAAGCAACTGGGTTAAATAATGGCTAAATATATTTTCTTCTTTCCTTATTCTGTATTACAATTTTTGTTTGAATTTTTTAAGCTGTCAATAATATAAATATATAAAATACAAGATAAATACACATAAATATACTTATTAATTATAGCACTTTTTTTATAAATCAATAACATAAATATAAAGTACAGGATTAATGCAAATAAGTACATTTACTACACCTTAATACAAATATTAGATTTTACTACAGTTAGATTTAAATTCGTCTGAATTTTTGATTTAAAAGCCGGGAGCTTCTGCTATACGGCGGCGGTACATTAACATCTGGCGTTTTTGGACTTTTTTCATCGTCACTAATCTCTATGACCTGTTAAATGTACAATAAATAATATAAAAGATATTTTTTCTTAAAAATATATTTAAATGTGACAGTAATTACAGCTCATTTTACAACAAAACGTTTTGGCTATGTTAAATTAAATTAAATACAAATCTAAAATATCTTATAATGTTACTTATAAGTAATTAATCAAAATTTCTTTATGATTTCGAATCTATTATTGAGTATATAAATACATTTTGTTAATAATTGCTTAATTATTCAATTTATCATAAAAGTCTGTCGAAACACGTTTACTGACCGTTTGAAATCAAATAATTTAAATATATTTGTATACCAGAAATCCAGCTCTACAAAAAATCTCCCAAGCTCTATACACTTTTGCGAGATTTTCGGTTGGTTTTCATTTCTGTGCCACCCTGGTGCATTGACTTTTCACAAAAAATGGTAACAAAACTTCGTTATCTACGGTTAATATAACAAAAAATTTATTATTTTCCGTTACTGTTAAAAATTTCAAAATAACTAATTTTTAAACTCAAATAGCAGAGAATTGGAATTTAATTGAGATCTATGGTTTCTTGTTAAATACATCTTAGATTTGACTATATATTACGAATGTGGGCTACCATTTTTCAATGGTTTTTCATACAAATCGATGCACCCTTATCTTATATGTTTATTGATCCCTGATATTACTTAGACTTACCGACTGTGGGTCATCAAATGAGGATAGAAAAATTATGCTACCAGACGTAGGCTTTGCCATTTGCATGTCATAAGCTGCAAAAGAAAATTGAGAAATTGAAATATTAACCAAGGGCCTCTATTATCTTAGTTTTTTATTGATTCTTTTAATTTTAAAATCGGTGGTAATAGCCTTTTTAGTCCCACCCAGAATAACCCCTGTATTATTAGAAAATCACTTACATTTATCTGCAAGCGCACTGCGCTCCTTGGTTTTATCTTCTTCCTCCTGTTTTTTTTTTATCTCCGCTTTCTTTGCTTTTATTAAGGCCGGAAAGTCTATAACGATGTCCACATAAGAATTTCGCCCCCTGTAATTGTTTGGCCATCCCGTGAGCCTGTCCTCAGGTATCCGACTTAAAACATAAATATATGTTATTCAATTAAATATGATCGAATATCATAAACATAAGTTATTCAATTAAATTTATTTACCGATTCATAAGCAGATAATTGCGCAATTTTTCACGCCATTCCATAGTGTCTTCAAATTTGTTCAAGCCCGACATATTTATTTTTCTTGCCACACAAAATATAAAATTAGCACAAGAAATAAAACATAACGAAAATAAAGTAGTATGGGAATTCAAACAGTGTTGAAATATGAATGAAAATAACAGTTATATTTTCCCATTCTGCTTTGATTCCCATCTGCATCGATATGTTAACAACACCATGGTGAAATTATTACAAGGTGGTTTATTCACTAACCATTGTATATTTTGCTCATGATTTCACATTAATTAATAAAACAGTATTTAAAGTTTATTTTTATCTCCTTCCCATTAAAAAAATGTATTTAAAATTATAATTTCAATAATATGTAAGAGTTTTGGGGGCAATATGCTAAGTGCCACTGTATATTCTTGATCGGTATAAACAACCAACCCGATTAAGCAATGTCCGTCTGTTCGGACGCGTCGATCTCGGAGACTATAAGAGCAAGAGATTTCAAACTTGGTATATATGGTGTATCCAGGATAAATTTATGTCAAATCCGTTCACTATATTGTATACCTGTCAAATGAAGGATTGGCTGATAATTAGGGATTAGTATTCAATTTGTTATAGTTTCTGGAGATGTCTCAAAGAAACGCGCAAATTATGAATTTTCTTTTATACATACTTAAAGGATTTTGTTAAATTGGTTTACTGTATCATAATATCAAATTTTCGGTATTCGGTGTCGAACAGTGCCTGAAAACAGTGTGTGTCTGTTAATCCCCTTGTTCTGACATTCCATTTTTGATATAGTTTAAAATTAATAAAATATATTTACCCAGATATATTTCAATATATGTAAATGGATAGATTTCTCATAAGGACTGAAAATCAATAGATATTCAGAGAGTTGGATAACATAAACTACATTATTTATTGTAAAAAAATTTGTTTTTACAGTTTCTATTATTTTTATGTTTGTTAATTTTTACTCCAACTTTTTTCGTTTGGAGGCTGTTGGTTTGTCAAATTGTTGTCGCATTCCGCCAGCATGTTCATTATGAAACTTCATGTTGTTGGACGTTTCGGCGTACCATGGTGAATCGAATTTGGTTGTATCCTGATCGACTAGATGCGTGTATTTGGTGCGACCGCAGCGTCCAAAGTTCTTCACCTGCATCACCTTGGGCAGAATGGTCTTGTCAAAGTGATCCTCGAGCGTGGCTTGAGCAAAATCTCGCTTCAGCACATCGTTCTCTTCGTCCAGATAGAAGGCACCACGATGATAGTATTTTTGCAGGAATTTATATTTTCCTTTGGTTGCCTTGTTGGTGACAAGCTTTGGATTCGAGCGCAACTCCTGACGCCGTTCCTCCTCGGTCAGATTGCGCATCCGTTCAATTTCCACTTTTTCACGATCAGCACTGCCAATAGAAAATATCATTAAGATTGTATTAAATTGGGCGATCTACGAATACTACTCAGAAAAATTTAAAAATGAAATTAGGAAAACCATACTAGGAAGCATTTAGTTTGGGTTTCCCATAACTGTCTTAGTTTCTTTTCTTTTTGTTTTTGGGTTATTCCTGACAAAGTATTCGGAATTCGTATGAGGGATCTATTGAATGGATACTCACTTGTCCCGCTCCTCGCGATCCCGCTTCATGCGCTTAAGTTCCCGCAGTTTCCACGCCTCGTACTCCACCTCGTCGTTCTCGTCGGCGGTGCAGACATCGTCGATAGACGCCTCGTTAGTCTCTGGTTTGATCTTCTCCAGGTCCTTCTTCACACTTTCCTCCACCAGGCGCAAGGTGGCGCGTCTTCGTTCCTTGGCCGCTCGTTTGGCTTCGGCTTCGAGCTGCTTCTGTTTTTGGGCCTCTCGCTCCTTCTCCTGAATGGTGGCACGGTCTCGCTTGCGTACAAACAATGGCTTCAGTCGTGGTTCATTCTCCTCCTCGCTTTCCGTCTCCTCCTCATACTCTGAGCTCTCCGTTGCGGATGATTCCGTTTGTTTTTCGTCCTCCTTCTGCAACACTTCCTCCTCCCGTTGTTGTTGCAACATGCGTGCTCGTAGCTTTAAACGTCGCTTCTCCAATTCCGTATCACTCAATTCCGAATCTGTATCGGATTCGGATGCGAGTGTTATTTTATTGGTTGCCCGTTCCAGGCGCTGTTGTTGCTCCCGGGATGACTCCAGAAATGGTTCCTCCTCTTCCTCATCTTCGCTGGCACTCTCCAGGATTTCCGGCTCATGGATGTGTCTGTGTCGTTCCCGTCGCTCTCGCTCCAAATCCTCCATTTGAATAGGACGCGCACGCAAGCGTCGCAAACGTGGATCATCCACTTCTGCTTCATTCTCCTCCTCTGCCTGTGTCTTCTCCCCCTGCCCCACCTCCTGTCGCGCCAATTCAACTTTGTGACGTTCCGCCTTGTGACGATCCATGCGCCGTCGATTGTCCACAAAGTCATCGTCATCGCTAGAATCACTGCTGGAATCGGCGCGTGCATAATCGGGTCGCTTCCCTGATATATAGCGTTGCACCTTCACCTTTTGCATGGAAATCTCGCCTGAAAAAAACGCAATTAATTCAACACTTTTCTCTTGTCTCTATAATTACCAAATACCCTTACCCTTTTCATTCCGCACGGGAACTGCGCCTGCGGTGCACTGTATCCCAGTTTGGGCCGCTAGGTTGCTCATATTTTATGTGAAATGGAAAATAAACAAACAAAATTACTTATCTCTTTTTATGTATTTGCCGCACTAGAGTTGTCGCTCGCTCGTTTAGCGTTGCCAACTATTTTAGAGCTGAAACTTCGATACGATAAAATGGCTAAAAAAAAGCCGCCAATTTTTTTTAACATAAATTATTATCAACTATTATCATATTAAATATAAAAAATAAAAAAGTAATCATTTTATTTTTTAAATTTTAATTTAAAATAACCTTAGGCTTATTTTAAAAATTGTGCTAGCAATCGAACATTAAAAATTGCCAGAATTTTGCTAAGTTAAATTGTCATCAGAGCGATTAAGTTCTGAACAAGTTCAAATGAACGTGCCTTTGAGAAGAAAAACTGAACAAGTTTATTTAGTTGTTCAGTTATGTTAATAACATTTTAGTAATATGTTAAGTTGCTCGATGTTTTGTAGAGAGCGTTATAGCAGACATCTTTTGACAGCGCTCCCAATATACCCGTTAATTTTTAATTTCATATGAAATTAAAAGAAATAACCGGCTACGATAGTTTATTTTTGCTTCTACTTAGTTTTTTTTTGTCAGCAAGAAAAACCATATACAGATATATTTAAAAGCATGTAGAAAATAAATGCTAACCATAATTAAAAATTCTAAGTATAGGGAAGTGACACATTGACAATATGTAACCTTCTTTTAATTAACAATTTTGCACGTCGATCATTTGAGCAATTTTCAACGCCCACCATCATTAACGGTGACAATTATCAATTGACTTTTACGGCTTTCTTTTCGATAAGTTCAAAGGGGTCCGAGACGACTAGTTATAAGAGGTTTCTGAATTTATTAAGTTAATGCATAATAGAAGTAATTTAATATTTGTAGCTGAATTAGAGTAGTTATTCAAAATGTCTGATCAACCTCAAAAGTTATACATGGTATATTCGGGGGGAAAAGGTATAACACAAACTCATCTATAACTCTGCCAAAATGAGCCCGATATTCATTTCGAATACCGTTCTGATCATTATTTGGTCTCTTAATTGATTCTGTAGCTGAGCAAGAGTAGCTGTTAAAAATGTCTGATCAACCTCAAAAGTCATGAAACAAACATATTTGAAACCCATGTGAGAAATTTTCAGTATTTATATATTTTTCTGTGTGTGCTCTCTGACAAAATTTTCAATTCCAATTTCTAATACATTTCAATTAAAATTAAACAGTTGCGGCGTTTTGCAAGAAGAGCAAGAGCAAAACAAATTGTAAACAAATAATTTTCTATTAACAAGAACGAAAGTTTGATGTCTGATGTAAATCGGTTCCAGATCAAACTCGTTATCGTTATCCAAGCTGGGAGCACAAAATATGCATAACCGGAGACGAAAGTCCCCGTATTAATTGAGTCGCACAGATATTAATATTAAATGTATATGTATTTTTGTATATATTCAAATATTAATTGGCGCTCTGTTTTTGCGACTTCCTTGAGTTATTTACACATTTGATATATGTACATTTCATATAGGGCGGCACCATAAGATTCATCTCTCAATCCCAAAAAGTTATTAACATATGACGCTTTATTGCCCAACAATTAAACCGTTGCACGCAAATCGAGAGAGTGTTTTGTGTGTTCTGTGTGGGTGTTGGAGTCGTCTCCGATTAGCCTTTGGCTGAGTCTCCAATTGTTGATGGGTCTATCTGCCTCGAGTGTCCGCCTTTAAGAAGTTGTCTCCGGTATTTTCTGGCATCAAATTAGTAAATAGTTGTTTCATATAAATATTTAAAGCACGATTCTATTTTTTCAGTATCCCCTTACATATATTTTTTTTAATATAATTGATTGATTATTTTTTTTTTTTTGACCTTTAAAGATTTAAACTTATTACTTAATATAAATATTTTTTATTGATCATCCATTTTTTTTTTGAAAATTTTTTTTACTGCTTTAGTTAGTTTAAATAAAAAATAAATGAAATAATCAAAATATTTAAAAAATAAAGTTAATTTATTTAAAGTCTTAATGTAATAATATATTACTATACAACAGTTTTAAAGATTAAATATATATTATAGATTAAATAAATAACAATATTTTCTTTATATCAGTTAAGCTCTTTCTAATTGTTGAGCTTGCGATATTCATCTTAATTATTATTCATTTTAATTTGTTGGCCATAATTTTTCTCTTTACTCGTTTATATTTTTATTGCGCTCTTTCGTTACCCAAGAAACAGTTCGCGAAGCTGAAACTCTGTGAATTGATGATCAATCGGCTAACTGACGGTCATATAAAAGCCCATAACTGTCGCCAGCTACAGCTCATTCATTGGAAAATTGTCAAACCGTTCGAACTACCTATTAAAAAGTCAAATACAAAACAAATTCAGCTCACTATAAGTTCTCCAAATAAAGCAAAGGATTGATTTTTACTTTTTGAAAACACGATTAATAACAGGATATGTTGGAATTGTGAATTGAACAGTGCTGTGTTGTGTTTTTTTTTGTATTAATTAAAACAACGTTAATGAAATATAAAAATAATCGTGGTACAATCTTACAAATACAGTTTAGAACATTTTTACCCAATTTTGTTTTTGAAACTTTGGCGAAATCAAAGGATTTTCTATACCAGGATTAAATAACATTTATAAAGGTGAAAATTAATTATCATAAATATGTGAAAATTATTTGTAGTTAATTAATTGTTTCGAGTTTATTCAGTATCTGCACATCTGTTTTTATAATTGCGATTGTATCGTTATTTATTTACCCTGGATATATATATATATACATATATATATATATATATATATATATATATATATATATATATATATATATATATATTTTTTTAAATATTTTACAGACATGCGAAGCTATTTGAAAGGCATTTAATTACAAAAAATAAGATCCAAACTATAATTAGTATCATTTTATGGTAGCTATAAAACTTTCAAACTAGTTAATAGACGAAGCTGATCGTATTAGTTATTAACAATCAGTTGTTGTTAGTTGCACTCAATACTAAGTATACGTGCAAAATTAAAATTTTTTACCTTAACAAGCAAAAAAAGAAAAGTATATAACTAAAGTTGAGTACGCCTTAATAATTAAATCACATGGTTAACCGATATCTTCAAAGTTCAGAGCAAGTAATAAATTGTAATAAATTTCTGTACACATGTCAAATGGAATTGTTTATTATTGTTAAAATTGTTATTATTATAATTAATATTAATGGTCAGACAAGAGAAGAGAAGTGAGATACGCGCATATCAATTGACTTGATAAGACAAAGATGACGATGAGATGAAGGAAAATGGATCACATTGCATTTCGCAGTCAAATGTGACGAGAGCTTCACGTTAAACACAGATTGTGAGACATCGAGACATTAATAAAAAGCAGAATCTTTTTTATTTATCATTAACCCCTTTAGGCTGTTCTCCAAGACTCTCTTAGCTTCTTCTCTTCATCACTCTTCAGACCACAATCAATTTCCAGTCGAAACTGGC
This sequence comes from Drosophila falleni, assembly GCA_035045575.1. Taxonomy (NCBI): domain Eukaryota; kingdom Metazoa; phylum Arthropoda; class Insecta; order Diptera; family Drosophilidae; genus Drosophila; species Drosophila falleni. Next base: position 159,705 of record JAWNOV010000167.1, read on the forward strand.
GTAAGGCGGCTCAAAATATCCAATCGAAACCAGTTAAATTCGCTTAAATCTCACTTGCTTCAAGCGTCAGGAGCTTTGAGTATACTTAATAGTTTTGCAGATTGCATGTTCATCAGATACAGATACAAATTCATATAAAGATACAGACACTCGTACTCGGTTTGGGATATAGAACTTAACTAACTACTTTTTATTCCGATTGCATTTCTCAACATTAACTTAAAATAATTTTGGATAGTTTACTTGCTATAAGAATAAGTGGAAGTATCCATCAAATTATATGTATATATCTAAAAAGTATTAAAAAAATATAATGACTTGCACGAAGTGGCATTTAAATGAAATTGTTGATGTTACCAAATAATATAATTGTAATTGAACTTGATGATAGGGCCACTGGAATCGTCCCGAGTATGAGAGTATCTTACAGATACATTTATACATCTTAATTAATTAACGACGCCTACAGCTCTTTGAATTGTAATTGTCGCCTCTCCGAATAAAACCTTGAACTTGTCATTAGACAACAATTTATGTATTTATTTTATTAAATTAATATTTTGTTACTTTATTATTACAAGTTAAATTTATAAATTCACAATCAAATTAAATGATATCTTACTTGATATTTATTTTATTTTATTTATTTAAGAATATCTATATATACACATTTCCTTGACTCACTCACTCACTCATAGCACAGCACAAACCTATATATGCTTATGTAGCTGAGATAATTTAATATAAATATATTCTAATAATCGATTATTTAACTATCTTTCTTAAATTTCAGTTAATTTGTCTGTAATTCTTTCGAGCAGTTCATCATATTTGCGAAAATGTTTGCTACAATCTTAAAATTATTGACCTTGTGTGCCCTTGCACATTTTTTAAATGGTCACACAGTGAAGGAGCAACCGATTACAACCGAACAAAAGTATCTGATTGTGCGTGGTGAGGCATCTGATGGATCTGCTGGCTCCCAAGAGCATCTAGAGTTCAATGATGCAGCCAAGTTGCTGTTGACTTCCTTTAAGGCACAAAAGATAGCCGTTAACGATGGCATGGATGGGATTGAGGAGTGCAGTGAACCAAGGCATAAAGCCAGCTTTGCTGGCATTGATTATGCCATTTTGCTGTCCATGCTGGCCGTTTCACTGGGCATTGGCATCTTCTATGGCTTCTTTCAAACAGGTGACAGCTCCTCCAATGAGTTTCTGCTTGGCTCCGGCATGAATTTACTCCCGGTTACGCTCAGTTTGACAACGAGCTTTATAACAGCCATTGAGCTACTTGGTAATCCCTCCGAGATGTACTTTCAAGGAACACAATTTGTGCTTATTGTAATACCCATGGTCCTTGTCATTCCTGTCGCCGTGAATATCTTCTATCCCATCTACTTTAAAATGGAACTAACCAGCTGCTATGAGTATCTAGGCATACGCTTTGGCAAAGAGATTCGCATTCTGGGAGCTGTCCTCTATGTCATACAGGTGAATATTAACTCACTGGAGAATTTAAAAGATCAATTATAATTCTCTTTAAATTTTAGATGTGTTTTTATACAGCTGTTGCTGTACTTGCTCCGGCTATTGCTTTGTCCAAGGCAACGGGATTGGATACAAAGATTGCAGTGATCCTAATTTACGTTGTCTGCGTCTTTTACTCTTCAATGGGCGGCATTAAGGCTTGTGTCATCGCAGATTCCTTTCAGGTGGGTGTATTAAACAAAATACAATCATAAAATACTTCTCTAATCATAACCTCTTATAGGCTGCTGTTCTGGCCGTCTCATTGGTACTGATTGTCGGTCTTGGTTCATTTTATAGCGGCAATCCAGTGCAGGTCTTTCAAACTGCAGCTGATCGCAGTCGCCTGGAGTTTTTCAAGTGAGTACCATTGAATTAACTTAACTTATTATTATTTTTATAAAGAGAATCGCATCAAGATCGGACAAGTAGAACGGCAGCTATCGCGATTAAATGTGTTTAAAGTAATTCAAGTAATTTCTTTAAAGTACTTTTATATTTATTGAAATAAGTAACGAGTATCCTATATTCTCGACTATAGCCTATCCGACTAGTTTTTAAACATGAGTGGAATTTCTTATTCATAAACCATTATTTATTTTATTTTATTTTTGATACCTTTACAGTTTTGATCCAGATCCAACTGTACGTCACACTGTCTGGTCTGTTGTCCTTGGCGGCTTCTTCTATTGGACCTCGCTCTTCTGCACCAATCAGGCTTCTGTGCAAAAGTGCATGTCTCTGAAATCCCTTAAGCTGGCAAAGATTGCATTGGGATTTGCTATAATTGGACTGATTATCGTATTTCTACTTAATTTCTTTACTGGCCTGATGGTCTTCAATCATTATGCGGATTGTGATCCATTGCTTGTGGGTCGCATCACGGCATCGGATCAATTGTTGCCCTATTATGTGATCAACACCTATGAGAATATCTATACTATAGCTGGGATCTTTGTGGCTGGAATCTTTGCTGCGAGCTTGGGGTAAATTAATAAATATTAAAGTCTTTGTCCTGACTCACTCATTAACTCTGTCACTCACTGATCATTCCACGGCCCAAGCCATAAGGCCTAGAAACCTGAAATTTTCACACAACATAGCTAAGAAAACCAATATTATTCTGCAGGACTGTCGCCTCGGCATTGAACTCACTGTCAGCTGTCACTTGCGAGGATTTGCTCATCAATGGTATGAACATAAAGATTTCACCTGAAAAAGGTGCTACATATGCCAAATGGATGTCTTTGGGCTTTGGTGTGGCATCCTTTGGCTTGGTATTCATTGTAGAGCATCTGGGTGGAGTTCTACAGGCGACTTTGACCCTTAATGGACTCATTGGGGGCGTTACTTTGGGCCTCTTTGTCCTGGGGATTGCCTGCAAACGGGCGAATACCAAGGGCGCCTTCTACGGTGGTCTATTATCCCTAGCCTTAGTTGTATTTGTGGGCGTGATGTCACAAATTGTCTCTGTGGAAATTCCAACGTTGGCCACTTCCGATGAACAGTGCGATTGCCATGTGAATGTGACAGGAATCATCGGAGACTTATTAAGCGAAAGGTTGCGATCCGAAACAGTTCAGGAGGGATTCACGTAAGTACAAAAATAGTTTGGTATACAAACATATTGTACCCGAAAAAATTACCTAGAAGATTAAGAATAACTGTACTATCTTTTAAGGTATTTGAATATAATTGCTTTGGAATAATTGGCACATAAAAATAAATATTAAATAATATTTTAATTTTGAGCAAATGTTTATTAAATCTGAATTTTTCTGTTCTTTTAACAGATCCTGGTCAATATTCCGTCTGAGTTACATGTGGTTCAGCATGATCGGCTGTTTGTTAACCGTGTTTCTGGGCTGGCTTATATCGCTTATCATTGATGCATTGCAGAGACGAAGTGTTTTGAAGATAACTGGAAAGGGCATTGATAATCCTGCCATCTCTGATGAGGTTTTCAAGAGTGATAGTCCTGTAATGTGCACCACGTTGAAGCCAATTGAGGCAACAAGTGTGGAAGGTCATATTAATCTTGCCATACACATCGACGATGAAGATGATTCCAAATAGGTTTCCCATACGAAAATCATGCAAAATCGAAACCAAAATAATATATATTCCTGATACTGTTACTGAACCTGTTACCGTAACTGTAACTGTAAGTGTAACCTCCATGTACAAAGTTATCGCATAGTTTGTAGTTAATACAAGTCGCAAACATTATTTACTAAGTTTAGTCAAAAGAGTGATTTTTATTTTTAATTTATAAGCAATTATCTGCTGTTCCAGTACAGTATTTTATAAGCTTTACATACTATGTACGACTATCATTAATATGTGTGACTTTATTTTAGATCTAGGTTAATCTACAACGCCTTTTGTTGCGTTTACATTAAACTCGTAAATTGAATAAAAGCTGTACAATGATTTAGGACACCACTTTGAGTGATATTGTTGCCTTATCAAAGACACAAACCATTAACAGTACGGGCAAGTGTCAGTGGTATGCAGCTCATAAGATCATCTACTGATTTTTTAATTTATCCGGTGAGTTTTAATTGCGTTTCACTGTTTTCGAACTTCGAGCCTTCAAACATTTTCATAACTTGATTTATATATAAATCTGTCCGTCCGGGTTGGTCTTATACATTCGGATCAAATTTGGCTTAAATCGGTCTGTGTATCGAAAACCTTTTTTGTATTTGAGGAATTAATTTAAAAGGTGAAGCGATAAAAGATGCGAACGCTTATTATTAAAGGCGTAAGCTGTCAACTCACCAATAAATATCTATTATGAATCATAGAGAGAAATAAGTAAGTAACCGTTGTAAGTGATTTTTCATAGACCTTTATTTTGTATTTGAATCTAAATTCGAAAGAAATCTGCACACGTTAGGTACAAAAAATTAATGAATGGATTAGTTTTTAAGAATTTTAATAATTGATAATTACGCAAAATGTACAATTAAAAATGGTAAAGATACGAGTATATATACAATGCAATTCCTTTGATTTTGGAAATCACGTAACGCTGATTTCCTCATCGCTATCCGAATTGGAGTCATCGTAGTCATCATAGTAGAGTTTCATGAACTCTGCGCTGTGTTGTTGCTGCTGATGCTGCTGCTGTTGTTGATGTTGTTGATGTTGCTGCTGTTGTTGCTGGTGATGGTGATGAAGTTGCGCTGCAGCTGCTGCTGCCGCCAATTCCACCTCCCGCATGGCCGTAAAGTGTGGAGAATGATGCAGTTGTTGCTGCAGCTGCTCGAAGCGTCGTTGCTTCGCACCTTGGATGCTGCTTTCCAATTTAAACTTGAGATCGGCGGCAACCAGTTGCTTCTGCATTTCCGCATTGATCTTGGCCTGAAACTCGACGGCACTGGCGACACCTGGCGGTGAGGAGGCAGCCGATGACACTGTTGTTGTGGGCGTGGTTTGTGTAGGAGTGACTGATTGATCCTTAATGCTGGTGAGGAGCGGAGGCGGTGAGCTGAGTTGATATCCTGCAGTTGTTGTGGGCGGGGGTGAGTTGCTGTTGTCAGCAGATAGCGGTGATTTGGGTGTGACAGCTTCGACTGCACCTGCTCCTATTGCTCCTGCCAGCGGCTCATCCTTGCCAGCAGCAACAGTTGCTGTTGTTGGCGGTGGCGTTGCACTGCCATTGGGCGACAGCAGCGCGGGGGAGAGCGGCGTTAGCGGACGATCGCATTTGGCATCGGATAAATCCGGATTGGGATTGTTCTTATTTGGCAGAGTTTGGTCGCGTGAGCCGCCGTTGGCCAACAATTCGCGCTCCTTGGAGTTGCGCCACTTCATGCGGCGATTTTGAAACCAGATTTTTACCTGCAAGTGCAAATGAAATGCGAAAACTGTAGGGATTAAAAACGTTAACAAATCCGCAATCCTTAACCGGTATTAACCAATCGATATTTTTAAGTCTAACTCAAACTCCAACCGCAACAAGACATTTGTGAAATTTTTCAACTGATATGAAACTTTTATTTTTAATTTTAATTATAAGATTTACAAAATAATTACAATTTAATTTTTAGACCCCGTACTTAAAAAAAAATTCAGTGGTCTATTGGGTTTGTTATTTTTTTTATGAGATATCGTAACCAAACTGATACAAGCATATAACTTGGCCATATACACCCTGTCCGAAGTTGGTTCAAATCGGACCACTATATCACCACTATCGGGTTAAAATCAAGTATGAAGTAGATTTTATTTAAACGAATTCTTTTTATCCCCTTTAAACTGTCATAACTTTGCCAAAACTATACCGATTTTCATGCTTAATAAATTTTGATCATTATTTGGTCTCTACTTTGATTCTGCATCAAAATATTATTTATTTTATGCATATTTTCCCTTGACTTGTCCTTTGACACTTACTCGAAAACCACCAACTCTCATAACTTTGTCAAAACTTGACCAATTTTCATGCGGAATATCGTTTTGATCATTTTTTGGCATTTACTTTGATACTACATTAAAATATTATTTATTTCAAAACTTCGATTTTTTCCCTATCACTGTCTATTTTATCCCTTAGTTTTGATCATTTTTTGGCCTTTACTTTGATTCTGCATCAAAATATTATTTATTTAAAAAATTCGATTTTTTTTCCCTATCCCTGCATATTTTATCCGTACTTTTCCTTGACTTGTCCCTTGACCCTTACTCAAAAACTTCCAACTCTCATAACTTGGCTTTATATATCCTGTCCAAAGTTGGTTCAAGTCGGACCACTATATAATATAGCTCTCATTGAACCGATCGGGCGAAAATAAATTCTTAGTATGAAAATTTTGTATGTTTCATGACACGTAATCAACCTGATAAAATATGCATTTAAGATAACTAAATTATTTTTAATTTTTTTCCATTATAGGTTTTTTCCATAGTAAGTGCGGGGTCTTCGACTGTCGAGTATGCTCGACTGTAGCACCGGCCCACTAGTTTATTATAAAAATCGATAATTTTACAATAGTTATTTTTAAATTTTTATGTTCAAATTTTAAATTGAAATCAACCAAAGTACAAACTATCGGTAATCATCACGAAACAGATACACAGAGATTTTGATTTACCGATATAGCTAAAATTCAAAGTACAAACATAAACAGAACCGCAACTGAAACCGATATTCTAATTCCTGGTAAAATGTAATTTGAAAAATGTTAACTACGGATGGATGCCTGTCCGATCCGGTCCTGTCCTATCTGAATCCGACCTATCCTGTCCTGTCCGTTGCAGCACTGACAAGGAGACAAGCAGTTGGCCCAAAAGTTTTCATGACCACAGGCGCAGCAGCAACAAATTCATGGCCGAAATGTCGACGCTCAACGGTCAATTCAACTTTTTGGAAAAGTTTCTGTGGCTTAAAAGGGCAATAAGTGTGGGCTTGTGAGGAGCAGGGCAAGGGAGTGAAGAGGTGGGCGGGGCAACGTGTGTGTTTGTGTGAGTGTGTGGGTGTGGCCAGGCCAAAAGTTTCAACTGCAATGCCAACAGCAGATGCTATCAAATCCATAATAAATGCAAATGAGCGACAGTTGCTTAGCGGCAACAAATTGATTAGAGGCCGCACAGTGAAGCAAACACTGCATTAGAAGTGTCATCAAACTAAAAAGAAATTGTGCTAAAATAATAACAATTTGTGAAAAACGAAATGAAAGGTCTCAGAATAAAATTTAAGGTGTTGTATTATACTAATTACAATATAAGAAGTTGATTAAAAGTGAAATCTTGAGATTTAAAATTTAGAATTTTCGAAATTTCAAAGAGAAACCCCTACCTTCCTAATTGCGTCTTGGTCGAAAATATGTAAATTTTTAAAATGAACAAAATTTGAATGCAGGATATATTTAGAGGCCAAACCATGATCTAAATGACATTCCGCTTGGAAATAGGGTCAGATTTGATCAAGTTATGACAGTAGGAATCTGGTGAACTCTTTGACGTAGCCACTTTGTCACATCCGTACCGGTACGAGCATTTAGGTTTTCGGTTCTTGTAAGAAAATTAATTTCGGTTACGGTTTAAGATTCGGTAAAGAAAAAAAAACGATTAGTTTCGATTAACGGTTCCGACACCGGTTACGGTGTTATTTCCTGATTTTAATAAATGAAATCAAATTAAAATAGATTTAAAATTAAAATTGATATTTCAAGTTAAATATTTTTTGAAACATGTTTTAGCTTTTAATCATACGATTTGGATAATTTTTATATCCGTTACTTATAGAATAAGTAAAAGGGTATATTTGCTCGTTGGAATGTACGTAACAGGAAGAAGAAGACGTCTTACGCAGGTCAAGTTTGCTGTGAATTTTTGACACGACACTTTCCGCCCCTGCAAAATGCAAAACACCACCACACCCTCAGTTTTTTAGGTAATACGTTTTTTATGGTAATTAACGTTATTTACTAATATTATCTATTATCTCACTTAACCTCGGATATATCGGACAAGTAGAACGGCATTAATAGCCAACAAAAGTTATTAAAAACTAAGGCGATACAAGTACCCATAAGTATGCAGTAGTGTTTTTTAGGTTGTAATTTTTATAAAGTATTGTAAAATATATTGAAATTAGTAACGGGAACTCTGTCGTGGTCCCGACTATAGCCTTTCCGACTTCGGTTAAATAAAATTGGCTTTGACACACTGTGCAAATTAAAAGTTGGCCCAGCAAAAGTGCTGTAAGTCCTTCGCTTGTAATTTGTGTGTATGTTTATGTGTGCCTGCATTTGACAGAAACAGTAAGAGACACAAGTAGGACGCAAACACTCAAAGCAAATTGCAGGCACCCCTGAAAACGGCAACACTGACAACGCTGACAACCCTGGCCATCGCCACCATGACCAACCAGGGTTTCTGGGTAAGTTTGCGACTGTTTCTGAGTTATTATTCCATGGGTGTTTACCTCTGTTGTTGTTATTGTTCTCTGCTTGTCTAGGAAACAGCAGAACACGCGCTCACTTTGTTGCAGAGTCAGCGAGCAAACGGGGCAAAGTATTGCAACAGTTTATAGGGTTGCCAGCTCCAACAACATGTAATTAGTTTACATTTAATAGGAGAATTGCATTTACTTTTAGAGAATCACACAGATGAATCAAGTCGGTGAGGCTATAGTCGAGATACCGACCATACAGTACCCGTTGATATGTAAAAGTATTTTATAGAAATTAATTATTAATTACTTTGGTTAGCTATTACTGCCGTTCTACTTGTCCGGTCTTGCTGCGATTTAGTAGGATAATAGATTATATTTAAAGATAACGAAAATTGCCAGAAAAAATATATAATAAGCTGCAAGCAATCGTTTACTTTTTTGCAGGTACGGTAATCATTAAATATTTAACAGTTTTCTTGACTAATAAGATAAATATTTCATTAATTTATTCAACGACAAGCGCCAGTAATTTAGCTAATACTCGATTAAATCGTTAAGCGTACTCGCTTAAATTAAATAGCGCGCTTATTTTTTTTTAGACACCGTACTTAAAAAAACTACAGGGGTCTATTGGGTTTGTTTTACCGAATATGTGCGTAACAGGTAGAAGAAGGCGTGGCAGACCCTATAAAGTATATATATTCTTGATCAGCATCAATAGTTGAGTCGATATAGCAATGTCAATTTTTTCAAAAAAGTCAAAGGGGGGAGTACATGATTTTGTCGGGAAAAATTCGAAAATCAATTTTTTTTATAAAGTTAATAATATTTTGATGCAGAATAAATAAATAGGCCAAATAATGATCAAAATGGTACTCCGCAAGGAAATCGGTTAAGATTTGACAAAGTTATGACAGTTCGAAGTTTAGTAATTTCTTGGACTGTCAACTTTACAAGTCAAATTTTTTATCAATTTCGACATGATTTTTTACAGGAAAATGAAGTCTCTCAGAATCAAGTTTAAAGTGTTGTTTTATACTAATTTGGGCACCAGGAGTTGATTAAAAGTGAAAACTCAAGATTTAAAATTTTGAAAAAAATATTTTTTCAAAAAAGTCAAAGGGGGGAGTACATGATTTTGTCGGGAAAAATTCGAAAATCAATTTTTTTTATAAAGTTAATAATATTTTGATGCAGAATAAATAAATAGGCCAAATAATGATCAAAATGGTATTCCGCAAGGAAATCGGTTAAGATTTGACAAAGTTATGACAGTTCGAAGTTTAGTAATTGCTAGGACTGTCAACTTTACAAGTCAAATTTTTTGTCAATTTCGACATGATTTTTTACAGGAAAATGAAGTCTCTCAGAATCAAGTTTAAAGTGTTGTTTTATACTAATTTGGGCACCAGGAGTTGATTAAAAGTGAAAACTCAAGATTTAAAATTTTGAAAAAAATATTTTTTCAAAAAAGTCAAAGGGGGGAGTACATGATTTTGTCAAGAAAAATTCGAAAATCAATTTTTTTTACAAAGTTAATAATATTTTGATGCAGAATCAATAAAGATGCCAAATAATGATCAAAATGGTATTCCGCAAGGAAATCGGTAAAGATTTGACAAAGTTATGACAGTTCGAAGTTTAGTAATTTCTTGGACTGTCAGCTTTACAAGTCAAATTTTTTATCAATTTCGACATGATTTTTTACAGGAAAATGAAGTCTCTCAGAATCAAGTTTAAAGTGTTGTTTTATACTAATTTGGGCACCAGGAGTTGATTAAAAGTGAAAACTCAAGATTTAAAATTTTGAAAAAAAATATTTTTTCAAAAAAGTCAAAGGGGGGAGTACATGATTTTGTCGGGAAAAATTCGAAAATCAATTTTTTTTATAAAGTTAATAATATTTTGATGCAGAATCAATAAAGAGGCCAAATTATGATCAAAATTCCGCAAGGAAATCGGTTTAGATTTGACAAAGTTATGACAGTTCGAAGTTAGGAATTGCTGATTAAAAAACTTTTTTGTTTTTTAAGATGTCGTAACCAAAGTGATAGAATATGTATCTAAGTTGGTTTAATATATCCTGACCAAATTTGGTTCAAATCGGATCCCTTTTATCATATAGCTGTCATAGGACCGATCGTATGAAAATCAAGTAAGAATTTTTAGTAGTCTTAGCTTATACCATAGTCGAGAATGCTCGACTGTAGTTCAATCCGACTAGTTAAATTTTTATTTGTTATTTTTGACAAACAATAGAATTGAATCTTATTTCTAATACGTCAGCGCGAAGTGCGGAACATAGCGAGAAGTCTAAACCAAATTTTGAACGACGAAACCATAATGTAAATTATTCATTCCGCGGTCGATTTGCTACGTTCGTTTTAATTCTAAATAAGTCTAAATATAATAAACACTTGAATTAATTATATTAACTTTTTCAATAATATTAATTCGAGCTAATACTCGTATAAATATTTAAACAGAAGCGGAGCAGAGAACCGGAAAAGTGCTGACATGTTGAACAAGCGATTAACCGCAGAGATTTGCCGAGCTTAACGTCGTCGCCTTTGCCTCGGGCTTCGTCTTCAGCTCGGCCACGTGCCAAGTCTATTTTGGATTTGCTGTTTTACTTACTTCCGGTCATTGAATATACAGCGTCAGTCACACCCACCCAAGGAATTCACCAAGTAATTCACCGTTCAATTCACCACCCATTTTCTGCATGTAACAGCAGCAGCAATTGAAATAATAAGCTCAGGCGGCGATAAGATTAATGATTATGGCCCAACCCGAATTGTGAGCCTTCGTCCTGGGCAGGACTATCGTCCGAGCCATCCGTCGTCTGTCGTCCTTCGTCCGTCGGTCCTTTTCGTCGTCTGTTTTTGATGGAAATTAATTATAAAGCGTGCAATTTAGTATGCGTCTCGGGGTGAACGGACCGTTGAAAAAGTTCACTGGAAAATACATCTCCCACACTCCGTTCCTCCACCTCTCTCCCTCCTGAATCTATGCTTTACTTCCAAGTTTAATGAGCTTGAAATTATTATGTTTCCTCTGGCTTTTAATAGGTTTCCCTTCTGATAACCTTCATTTACCTTTTTAAGCCAAAGTCTGCCCAGAATTACCTCACATTGAGCTAATTAATGCACATATCAGAAACCTGTTTCAAAAAATTCAAATAACTGACCTAACATATGCAATTCCAACATTATATTCTCAAAAAACAATAAAGCTGCATTCTATTCGTGCTTAATATTTAAATAATATGTACAATGAGTGGCATTGTAAGTATGTATATGAATTTTAGCTTGTCAACAAACATTTGACTGGTTTTTTTTTAACATTATCGTTAATGTACGCGTATAAAAACATGTTTATTGCTAAATTTCTGCATATCAGTGAAATATAAAGTGCACTTTTTTATTTTTGCCGTCCTTTATAATATTTTTAGGGGCTCGACACATTCAACACGTTATCCCGAACTATATTCAGCCCCATTGGTTACAATGTAAGTAACAGATTTTGCAGACCGCCTGCATCATTTGTTGGAAGTTTTTATAAAGCAAGCCTTATGGAATGAGGAACAGAGTCGAGGAATAAATGGAGTTGAAGTGGGTGGTAGAAATTGGTTTGTTCAGTCAGTTTGTCTACAAATTGCTTTGGCTTTTGCCGAAAATTGACTATAGCAATGAGCACAAGCTGTTGTTTTTTTTTTTTCTAGAGTCGGAGTCGGTGTCTGAGTGTGGCAACATATGTTAACTAATGAGGCGATTGCTCCTTGGGGATGATTTTGTCAACCCATCAACATCCCTGCCTTCCGTTCTTCTGGCATGCCATTCGATATGCTGCGTAATAGCGTATTAAATAGTCTACTACTATTTACCAACGTAATTTCAAGTCATTTCAGTCGTTTTAAGTTACCAACAGTTTGCTACTCGACCAATGTCCTGTAGAAATCGCAACCGACATAATAGCGAAGTCTCCCCCACTCTTCGAGCATTTATTTGGCAATTTGTCATAAATTTATTTTGTAACCAAAGTTGCAAATGATGGTTTTTAATGTGTTTCTCAATCGAGCATATTTTGACATGAAATGAAATTCGAGTTATGAACATTTTGTGTTGTGTTAAAGTGCTTTTTGATTGCCATGTGAATTGTGACAGGCGTGTAAGGAAATTCCACATGCTGACTTATACGATACAAATGATATATTAACATATAGCTTCCAAAATGTAAATATAATCTTTAATCAATTGCAGAGCCCTTCTGTCATATACAATTGTCGGGCTATTAAGACAATAAGGCTCATACTTAAAAAACAGGCAAAGTAGATGCAGAAAATACGAATCCAAAAGTCTATTTAATGTACTATTTACTCGAGTATTAATACCATATTGTAAGCTCTCTCTTTCACAGATTATTTATCATTTAACTTGATTTAAAGCCTTCGTTGAGTAAATAAAAAGCAGACAAAATCGAAATGACAAACAAATAAAAAAAGAATAAAAACAAATACCGCAAATATGTGCAGTAATCCACCCCAAAGTAACCCCTCCTACAGACCATACTCGCCCTCGCACTCACACACCCACACACACCCACTCCCACACCCACACACACTCACACAAAAAACGTATAGCAGACAATTGAAATAAAGATAAAAATATTTATACCGTGAAAATTCCAAAAGTACCAAAAGCCTGGGTTTCCACAGTTCATAGCAAGAATTTTCCCACTGTCTGTATTTTTATAAAGATTTGTTGTCGTGGTTGTGGAAATTGTTATTTTTTTTTTCGTTTACTGTGTACCTCCCTCCCAATTTTGGCAAATCAAAAACAGACGAATTTGTTTTGGACATGACACTTAAAAAGTTGCTGCCAGGCTTTGACACGTGTGTGTCTGTGTGTGTGTGTGTATGTGTATTTGTGTGTGTCGCCTGCAGGGTCGCTCTAACAGGGTTGCCAACTCGATCTCGCGATTCCTTGAACTTTGCGCTTTGTGCATTGATTTAAAAATGCAAATCAATTTATTGAATTTGCCCTCAAGATATTTTCATTTCCGTTTTGTGAATTTGGCAGGCGGTGGTTGAGAATTGAGAGATGTGGTTTGCCGTTTGAAGTGTGTTATTAATGGCAATTAAATTTATAGCAGGCGGATTATGAGGCTGGTAACTGTCACTTGCAGTTGAGCTCCATCTCTATGAAACTTAAAAAATAAAATTAAATTAAACAAACTGTCAGGAGTTAAGGTAATCAAGGCTGCAAGTCTCCAAAATATTTTTATCGTTTCAATATTAAAGTATTAAATTATTTTCAAAGTATCCAATTTATCAAATTTTTAAGCCAATAAAATATTAAGATAATAGTGAAATATGAAAAGAGTTCCTTTCATTGAAAAATTATGATAATATTTTTCCATTGTTTCAAGTACAGAAAATTTGAAGCTATGGTTAGTAAATTTGGTAAATGTCTATTATATGGGCCTCATCTCAAAAAAAAAAAAAAATAAAATACAAAAATAGGGGGTGATTAATGATGAATTTTGCAGAATAAAAATATATATATATATATTTTTTTTTTTAATAATAATATTATATATGATTTATCAAAAATGGAGTATTTCCAATTTTAAGCCTAAACTGCATTTTCAGAATCGCCCAAAAATTTCAGTAAAATAAAAACGAAAAGAATTTTGGTCAGCTTGGTCGACAATATTTCGAGTGCGCTTGTTAAAATCGCAATAAAAGTTGCAATGAACACCACTCGAAATGATGAATCACCTGAGTGGTTTGCCATCAATGCAACGATTGTCAACCGCAAGGCACGCGACTTCAACTCCCAACTCTAACTCCCATGTCCTGGTCGTATCCTGCAGTATTCCAGATGCATTACACTGCTCCAAATTTATGGCATGGAGTCGACAGCAAATGAACAACAAAGCGAAGCAAACGCAAAAAGTGCAGCACGGCAAAGTACGAGTACAAATGCGAAGTGAAACTCTTAAATCATGTTGCATACAACTAGGCGCCAGGACACGCGTTGCAATGCAGCCCACACAAACACACTCATATATACTCAACCTTAAAGCTGTGAGTGTATGTGTTAATGTCACATGAGTGTGAATATTCGCACTCGTTCATCACCCACACCCAAAACTCACAACCACAAATTCCCATCCCTCATTCCCAATTCCCACTCCCATCCCGGGCTGTTAATGGAGCCGGTGTCGCCGTTGCCGTCGGCTGGACAACACTTTGTTCTTTGTCCAGCTGGAGACCCGAAAACTTGGACCAAGGACCAAGGCCCAGTGTCCAGCCTTGGACACAGGACCAACTGCTGCGATTTGACTGTGAGTTTTTCTGACATTTTTGCACATTTTTTAAGCGTTTCCCTTTTTTTTTATTTTAGTTCATTGGCTTTGTTTTTGACGCCATACCGTCGACATTTTCATTTTCCATTTGATAAAGTGCAATTGATGAATGCTTTGATTCGCTCCTTTTCTTTTACCATACACTGTGCTATAAAAAACTGTGCTGTTTATAAAGATTTATGGCATAGAACTTTGCACAATAATCATAAAATAATTGTAAGTTCCGTAAATGAAATCTCTTAAAACAATAGAGAATATATTTATATGTACTTGATTTATACTTGCATCTTTTAATTTTAGAATTTTTAAAAATTGAATTGACTTTTGGGATTTTTTTTATATTAGTTGACTCTATTTTCGTTATTATTTCAAGGCACTGACAAGATTTGTATGTGTATCTTTAGAAAATGAAATTTACTTTAAAATTCAAGCTCAAAATTTCTTACTGCACATTTTTATCAGACAATATGAGACAAAAAATAAAATGTACTTAGCATTCACATAACCAAATAAGCCTAAAATATTTTATTCAAGTAAAAAGTATTCATTGAAACACTAAAGATCAAAACTATTGCTAATAATACAATTATTTCGGAGTTTTAGTTCTGTGTATTTGCGTTTAAATATATAAGTATAGGAGTAATCGCCAAGGTTACATAGAAAATGAGTACATTGGTGAATAAATCAGTCAATATATATAGCACAAGCACATGGTAAGCATTATAAGATCATTAAGGTGTATATATGTGAAGATCGATCGATCTTTCGCAGGCAACCGCCTGTAAAAAAGGGGCGTGACTCATTGCATTGATTATGTTGATGAATTCATGTTCATGTCTCGTATTCCGTCTTTCCGTCTGCCAAATGCAACTGGACACGCTTATTGCATAATTATGGAATTTTTATGAATTATATACAGTTTGGCATTGTAGGCCAGAAGCCCAAAATGAAAGAAAAAAGAGCTGCACTAATTTGGTATAAAATTGTCAGCATCATCATCATCATCATTATCGTCATCACCATTGTAATCATTCGACTGTCAGAAGCCGACGGCTGCGTCTGTTACTCAGTTACTGTGTCGTTTTGTCACAACGGCTGCTGACAAGTCGAAATTGTCCTCTGATTGAGTTGTGATCGATTACATTTTGACAAAGCCAAATTGGTCATGCCTAATTTTTTTTGTCCACAACAGCAACAACAACAACAGCAACAAACACGTTAAGATGTGTCTCCGTTTTATACCTTTAAACTAGGTAATGTATTGTTTTTTTACTTATAAAGAGGTTTATATATTGAATTAAAATTTAAAATTTGATAACAGTATAGGTATCTTTTAATTGTAATTATATATTGAAATAATTTTCAGTCAATCACTGCTCGAATTTTGTTAAAGTTAGTTATAATGGTTGAAATCCTTCTAAAGTTTATTGTTGTATTAGTCTTCTTAAGGGTTTATAATCCCTGCTTAATAACTGCTAATATTTTGATAGGCTACTTGTAATGCTTTAAATCCCTCTTTAGTTATTTAAGTTTTTTTCATAGGGTTCAAATTATTACAATTATTTTAAAATCTATTTATATAAAACTCTTTGTCCTGCCCAACTTACTTACTCACTGACTCATTAATCATTGCACAGTTTAAACTGTAAGACCTTGGAGGCTGAAATTTTTCAGCAACATAGCTGAGTTAACTTTCTTGTGCAATAAGAAGCCGGGGTCAAAACTTACACTTTGAAAAAATTATTTAGCTATATATAAAGTGTATACCTTTGAATTATATTCTAAAATTGAACTATAATTTTTTGTTAATAAAGAAGAAGTGTTTAGTTTAGTGTTTAAATTTTCTATCGGTATTTATAGTACTTATATTTAAAACAGTTGGACTGTTTATCCATCCGGTTTTCTTATCTGGCAAAAGTACTCTCCTTATTTTTTTGTCGTCACTTACAACTCTCAGCCAAAAATTTAATAAAAAGAAATAATGGAATAAGCTTTATTATACCCGACATCGCACAATCAATAAGAGCTGTTTTTCCAGCGTCTGGCTTAAAAGCAAAAATGAATTTCTTATAGCTCGTTATAATTTCATTATATGTATTTCGCTGCGAACTTTATATAAGTATTCGAGCAAAAGGCGAAGATAAGCGACTGCGCATTTAAAGGAAGCACGCCCAGTCTGCATTCCCTTCTCTCCTTCTCTTCTACTTTCCATCTCCCCTTACTATACACTCCCCTCTCGACATTTTAAGCTTGTTTTGGCTTCCATTTTGCTCTTCGCAGCCATTGCTGAGAGCTTTGGAATTTAATGGGCGGAGTTTTATTTTCCCCTATACCTATGCTCTTATTTCCCATTTTCATGTTGTTATTATGATTACTTATTATTGTTGTAGCTGATTTGAAAAGTTTTTGAAACAATTTTATGCGTGCTTGAAAATATTTTTCTATTAGCATTATTTAAAGTTTATTATGAGCACGTTTTCACAGAGTTTATTGATTTTTATTGGCCCTTTTATGCTTTTTGGATTGGTAACTTGTAATCAGCGCAGTTTATAGAAAAAAAATTGTGGTTATTTAATATTTGAGAAAAGGAACTCTTGTTGAGCTTAGTAAAATTTATATTTAGACGTTAAAAAAATAAATCGCTTACTTGCGTAGTATGTTTTTAACATTTTATGTTATACATTTTCTATGAATCAGAAACAGTAGTGAAATAATTATAGAAATAATTTTACTTGATTATCTTCCATTTTCCCCCACAAACGTATTAAATATATTCGTGTCTCAGGTTTTTTTAGATTAACAAAACGTAAAACTCACCTGAGAGTCTTTTAGACCCAATCTTTCAGCTAATTTCTTGCGATCCGGCTTGCTGATATATTTTTGTTGCTGGAAACGCTTTTCCAAACCCTTTCGCTGTGAATCTAAGGAAGAAGTGGGAGAAAATGCTCAGTTATAAGTGCAGTCAACTCACTTAAATTTCTCCCTTTCTACGAACCTGAGAAGACGGCACGTCTCATCATTCCCCGACGAGGCTTTCCACGTGTCGAATGCGCCCAGGGAAATCCCTGACCGGGGGGCAAGGGAAACACTTGGGCGCCAACTGCAATTAAACAAACATGTACTCGTAATGGGGGAAATGCATTAGACGATGCAGTTTGTGGCATGGTCACAAAACACTTGTTAATGAGCGCAATGGGGTGCCAAATTGTTAGGCAGTAATTAGAAAGGGTAGCAGGAATAGGCTCAGTGAGAGGGGCAGTCTGTGATGGCATTTCAGCTTTTATTTGTGCTTACCGAAAATAAAGAAAGTTATAAGAAAAAAAATGAATAGTGATGAAAAAAACTTTATTTGTCAATTTTTATGCACAATCAAAGTAGAGACCAAAGAATAATCCGTAGGGAAATCGGCTTAATTTTGACAAAGCTATTGCGGTTCGAAGTTCTGAAAAACTTTCAACGGCCAATTATGGAGAAAATAGTCAGTGACCCGAAGAATGAAAAAAATGAACGGTGATGTCAAATAAATTTGGGTTTTCAATTTTTATGTAAAATAAATATAGAGGCCGAAAACTTAAGATTCTTACATTAATAAAAAAGTCAATTTCTTGGACCCTTTTTTAATACTATAATTTGTACTTTTAATATTTAAATATCTGTCTTAATTTCTTCTTTGAATCAAGCTCATTTAAAGTGTTAATATTGAGGGGCAACACTGATGGGAGCAACACTTACCACTCATGTAGGGATTGCGGCAATGCGCCAGCAGTGAATGCAAATGAGGATGGTTGAGTGTGTGGGGCAGAAAGGGAGTTGGTCGGCTAGGCATCGGCTTGGCAATGACCGGATGTATTGGCGGGGGATGTGGATGTATTGGCGGTGCGGGTCCTGCTGCTGCTGATGGTGGTGGAGGTGGTGTCGGATGCGCTGTTGGTGGTCCTCCTGTTGCTTGTCCACTCAACAATTGTTGCTGTTGTAGCTTTTCTTGCGTTAATCTTCGATTGCTGTTGTCCTCATCGTCGCCAGTGCCGATTTCATGCGGTCGACCATCCTGGATACTGTTGTTTTTGCTGTTGTTGTTGTTGTTGCTGTGATTGTTGTCGCTATCACTAATTGTGCTACCAGGTGACGACGAGGATGCGGCCGTCGTTGCTGTGGTTTGCGGTTGACAACTATTGCTGTGATGTTGCTGCTGTTGTTGCTGATGCGTTAGAAATGCGGGATGCGAAAAGTGGGCGTGGGCATGGGCGTGTGCATGATGATGCAGTGGGTGTGGCAGTCCCAGTGGCGCCTGTCCCACCAAGGCCTGATGGTGTTGCTGATGGTGATGATGATGCGACGTCGGTTGTTGGTGCTGCTGCTGTTGCTGATGTTGATGGTGCTGGTGATATTGATGTGTATGCTGTTGCATAAAGTTTTGTTGTAGATAAGGCCATATATGTTGCGGTTGCATAAAATCTGTCAATACGAAAAAAGAGCGTAAGAATTGCGAAGAATTGTTGTAAAACTGGCAGTTATTTATTTTATATTTGGTAAGGGTGTAACAGGCAGTTCCAAATACACAGTCAGTGAGTTTGATTGATGTAGCTCTAAAACTAACTAAGCAATTCACTAAAAGAGTAAACTTTGAGCACAAATAAAAAAAAAATCGTCTCAGCTACGTTAGGCTAAAATTTCAGCCTTCTAGGTTTTACGGTTTGGTCTCTATAATGATCAGTCAATCAGTCCGTTAATCAGTTAGTGAGTCTGTGAGTTATAAAGTTGGGACGAAGAGATTTATATATAAAAATAATATAGACTCATTATTCAAATAATTATCTCAAGTTGCATTCTTTTCCTGACGAATAAGAACAAAACCATCTTATTCACAGACTTTATTTTATTTAATAAAATGCTTTCCAAGTTTTCTTTACTTTTAAAGCTTATCAAATTAAATCTCATTTATTTTTAACAATACTCTATTTGTTCATTTCTAACTAAAAAGGGCTTGATTTATTTCCTTGGTTCTATTTTCTGAATAATTGTTTTCAAATTTTCGTTTATTTTTTAACCCTGCAAATTTCGAAGACTAAACGCTTTTAAATTATGTGGGAATCATTTCTGGGCTTGAATAGATTTGAGCTTAAGTTAATTGTTGTAAAATAAAGGCAGGGAATTTTTCTTAATTTAAGTTACAGTGAATAACAAGAATACCCTTTTAAAAACTGGATTAAAAACTGTGTAAGATTTCTTGAAGTGATTTTCTTGGCGCTATCCAAGTGCATCCCAAATCGAGACCCCAAAATCAAACTCACATCCATCTTGTCTTATAATCTACCCTTTATGTGTGATTATGTGTGTATCTGTGTGTGATAAGTCATGCTGGTGCTTTTCCGACAGATGCTGCTTTGAAGTGTCAAACTGGCATAATTAAACAGCTCGCAGCTTTCAGCTACCCACAATCTCCTTCTGCCCCAACACATTGAAAACTTTGAACACACGCACACCTTGAAGCAGCCAACAATGCCTTTAGTTTCCGATTTTCCACATTTTCCAATTTCACTTCATGTGGAAAGCCAACAAAAGTTTGGCGCCTTTCATTCGAGAACAGAACTGGAGCCTGCGGAAAGACTTTGGCTGCATTTCATTTTCTAATTAAACACCCCAAAAGTAGCAGACGCCGTTTACAAACACACACACACACACACACACAGTCACTCATACTCTCACGGTCACACACAAATCCACTGACAGACGCCGCAGGATATGATTTTAATTCGATTAGAGCGACTGAAACAATTAACATATTAACGCCTCTTTAGTTATAATGTGTGTGTGTGTATGCTAGTATGTGTGTGTGAGTGTACAGTTTGTGTGTGTGTGTGCGTTTACGTTGTGTGCATATAATTTGATGACGAGCTCCCAAATCTTGGGGTTCAAGTTTCAAGCATGAGTTGTGAATATTCATTATATTTATCAAATGTATGTGTGTGTGTTTGTGTGTGTGTGTGTGCCATATGTGTGCCTAATGAGCACACAAATTAAGTTATAATTGCTCTGATTGTTTGTTTTATTTCACTGCTATTTTGACCACTTTCGCATCTGTGCCACGCAAAATTCCCAAAAACTGCTGTTAGCAAAAGTTTGTTGAATCGGTTTAGAACACAAAAACTTAATTTGCAGCCTTCGACTAAGCAAAATGTAATTGCACTTAGATAGTGTTTACTGTCTAACGAAATCATAGATAAGTAGGCTACAAAATACTTTTTTTTTACACACAAGATTAAGTTAGCAAAAGTTGTAGACATAAAAAAAACGTTTAAAATTTTCATCTTAATATTAAATAAATTGACTAAAGTTAAAAATTAAAATATTTTGGGTATCTTTTATTAATGCAGTTACTGTTTGAATATTTAGATATATTGGATTTTTTCTTAAAAGATGGCTTTGAAATAATTTTAAAGACTAAAAAATAGATGTGATTAGATGAAACGATCCAACAGATTTTCAGCCATAATTCATTTTTATTTTTTTCGGGTTGTATTCGGAATTTATACATCGAATCCTATTCTTTTGTTAGTTGTTCACTACCCAAGCATTGCCACGCTTCTGTCATAAAATGCATGTGAATTGATATTTAACCAAAAAAAGTTGGCACATAAAATCACATAAAAAGTGCCATAAAAAACAGTTGGAAAACTCGGCTCCCTCATTAATAAAATCCCTGACAATTAAAATCCCACAATCCAATTCGGAAAACCTCTGAAAACCATTCACATGCTAAAAAGATGGATAAAATGCGTCGCAGTTATATTGACTGATAGACAATTCGACACGCCTACTTTTTGGCGATCCAGCTAAATACACGTAATATAAGAACCCCCTCAATGAACCCTTGTTCTGGTTCCCTACTGTCCTAGTGTTTGTGTGTTTGAGTATGTGTGTGAGTGTGTATCTGTGTGCAAGCAGCACGCGCAGCCGCAAAAAGACGAGCTGAAATATTAAACGGAACTCGAAACTCGGAACTGGTTTACGAGAATGCGCATTTGGTTTGGTCGGCAGCTACCAACGAATTTGTCGAGGCTCAGATACAATAATTTAAACGTGATTAGGTCTGGTTGTGTTTTTACAGGCTGCTCCGATCTGCCGATCCGGCGATGCGCCTCAAGGGCTTAGGAAGCATAATAAAAAAAGATACAAAATGAAATGAGGCAATCCCCGTGGCACATTTGAATTAAAGTAGCTGTTCAGTCGAGTCGACCCTTTTGTGGCAATAGTGTTATTCTTTTGGATTTTCATATTGCAATTGTATTTTGATTTTGTATTTTGTATTTGGCATTGTTTATGTTTGGCATTAGCCACGGCAAATTAATTGCCAAGCCGCATTTATTGCCTTCACAATGCGTAATAATTAAGTACGAGAAGTTTCCACTTAGTAGTAGTTTCTTCACTGTTCAAACTTTTTTTTTCGCTTCAGATAGTCACCTGCTTGCGCGAGCTCATGTGCGCCTCTATGGCACCGGTTAAAAAAACATAACGGATAGAGTTTGCAGTAAAGTTTCAGCTAATAAGAGATACTTGTCTCTTATATAAAGGTTATTTATACTTTGTTAAAGAGCTCAAATGTATATTTTTATTCTAGTTGTCAAATTTTAAATTCATTAATATTGTTAGGGTGTAAACATCGGTTTTCCAACTAATTTTGATTTTAGCTTTGAATATTAATCATATTTAATAAATCTTTTTAAATAAGCAAAGTTTTTGTTCTGTCTATAACCGACAAGGAAATCCCAAACGTAACCGAAATCTTAACATCGTTTTGGTTTGATCCCTGATTGTAGTACTGTGAACTTCTAAATTTGAGGTAATTCCAACTTAAGTTTTATATATTTTTTGTTCTCTCTGTTTCCTTCCTCTTACCATTTCGAACTCGCACTCCTTCACGTGTATCGCCCAGAATGGCGGATACGCTGAATTTGAGAATAGGTTTGCTGTTGTTATCCTTCAGGATGGTTGTGCCGCTGCTTGTGTTGGTGTTGGGCTCCAGTTTTGGCTCCAGCTTGGGCAATTTAATTGCCTCATGTCGAGGCTCCATGTCCAGCTCATCGTCGAGGTCCTCATCCAAGTCTAAGTGCGGCGTCTCCACGCTATCAATGTCCGCCACAATCTCATCCTCATCATCATCATCCTCGTCATCTTCCAACTCCATTTCCTCAATGCTGTCAACACTTTCGGCACGATTCTCACGACATTTATCACATTTATAGCCACGTTTACCACAATTGCAACTGCACAATAATTCGCTGGAGCGTTCCTCCTGTCTGTCCGTCTGCTCGGCCGTCTGGCCACGACTCATTAGCATTTCACTCAGGCTCGACTTAAGTTGACTCTCACTGTAACTTTGTGCGCGCTGTGCATGCAACAAACTGTCCACGAGAAATGCCGTAGACATCGCGTTTAAACTAAATACTTGCGACTCAATTTAGCTCTATATGCCTGGCCTGTGCTGTGTCCTGTGCGCGTCGCGTACGCGTCGAGTGCTCGATTCGTACTGAACAAGGAGCAATCGACTGGCTCGATTCTCCGTACTCAAATCGGGTCTCGATGCTCTCGACCGCATTTTAGGGGTTGCTCTTCGGTGGTTGGTCCTTTTCTCCTGCCCAGTCGTACTTGTTGTATGTGTACGGCACGTGACGGCCTTCTTTCATACTTATGTATACATATACATAAACATATATGTACAAAGGAATTTATCCACTCTTAGCTCTCTTTTTTTTCTGGTATTGTTGTACGCTTTTTATTTGATTTTATTTGTGTGAAAACAATAAAAATTTAATTTTCTTGTTTTGTTGTTGCCTTGAACTGCTCGCTTTTCATTCTGTTTGTTTTTCGCTCTACATTATTGTTGCCTTCTCTCTTGCTCTCGCTCCCTCTCTCTCTCTCTCTCTCGTTTTTTCTTTTTGGTATATCTTTTGTTATACGCTAACAACCTGAGTACACTGTAGTATGCGCACAGTGGGCCCGACGTGTGATCTTTGTATGAGTTTTTATTAAATCTATTCATAATTGTATTTCCCTTTTCACTGATCGCTAATAGTTGGGCAACTGGTCAATTAAATAATAACAATTAATGGATCTCTATATACAATATTTTTTAAACTAAATAATAATAAAATATTTAATTTTTTAAAATTTGTAGATCGTTTTTTGAAATGTTTGAAAATTGTGTGCAACTATATTGAATATTGAAAAGTATAGAATAATTTGATGTTTACGATCGACTTAAATATCAAGTATTACAATTTACCAATTTTATTTGTATAAAATAATTGAATAGTATAAAAGGTTTATTTTAGAAATATTTTTATTAAGACAATTGTGCATTTTATACTTGACTTA
Source organism: Drosophila falleni (assembly GCA_035045575.1). NCBI lineage: Eukaryota > Metazoa > Arthropoda > Insecta > Diptera > Drosophilidae > Drosophila > Drosophila falleni. The sequence continues at coordinate 183,888 of JAWNOV010000167.1, forward strand.
AATATGCTTAGTTAATTGTAAGATATATAGATACAAAATATCAGCTACCTAGGTCTTATAGTATGGGCTGTGCATCGATCAGTCAGTGAGTCAGGATAATGTTTATAAATAAGGATTTTAGGCACAATTCTTGTGTATATATTTCAATGGATTTGATTGGATGTATATAGTGTGTGGGTTAAGTAAATTATTCAGTTAGTTGCCACTACACTGAGTGCAGTTTGTCGCATGAATTATGCTCCAGCATTTAGCGAAACTTCCATGCCACAAGTTGTTCATGTCCACACGCAATTTGTTGCAGAAGGGACAGAAACAGGACAAACAAACAAGAGCCAAGAGTCAGTAGATTAACTTTTATTATGACCGCAAATTAGTTGTCCTCGGCGCGTTGATGACGACAATCGACAATGATGACTTATTTACTAGCCAACAATAATGAAATTTCTAGAGTGTTGGCAAGTACATAGGGCCAAGTTGGCCAAGTTGACAGCATTCAACTTGGAGTCCTGGCATTTATGTAAGCTTAGAAACTGACTGTGCCTTTCCTTACGTCTTTTTTGTGTGTGGTGCTACTCTATTGTATGTTATACATATAGCACTCACAGACACACACACTCTTTCTCTCCATTAGGTAGACAGAGAGACATAGAGTAAAAGCCACCCTTGTTTTGTGGCTTAACGAAAAGTGCAAGTGGTTGCCCCGTCGTCCTTGTCATCGTCCTCTTCCTCTTACTCGTAGAAGGCGTGGCCTCACTCGAATTGGAAGCTCATCATTGAGGAGCAAGGAGCACTCTTAGGGCAACAATTGGAATAAGGATAACAAAGCGCAGACCTTGTTAGTATTTGTGTGTGTGTTAGCCTGGCATTGTTTTGCCAGCCTTTTAGCGCTGCCATTTGTGGGTTTTGTGCCTTTCAAAAGGATTACTCCGCATCCAGCATCCTTCGCTGCTGCCACTGCCAGCGAGTACATAAAACATGCTCATATAAGCGTATAAATATGTGATAATAATGATTAAAAGTTCTCATCATGCTATCATCATTTATGCAAAGGATTTCCCTTCCATGATTTCACTGCTCGCTGTGTCTCATCTTCTATATCTCTATCTGTATGTGTATTTGTACATGTATTTGTGAGTGTCCTTACATTTTTATTTGGCACCCAAAGCTAGCGACGGCTTTGCATCATGTGGGTGGCTTAAATTTTGGATTTTGGCTGAGATTTTAACGAGTACTCTTCAATTTGCCAACAATTTTTGGTACTTTGCCAGTTGTCACTGCGAAAATATATATATGTAACTTTTTTCCTGGCTGTCTGGCTGACTTACTAAGCATGGTGAAGATAGTACCGTAACGCGTAGCAAGTTGAAATTTTAACACAGCATAGATAAGCATTAATAACTTTTATTATTCTTTGAATTAATTTTTATTTTATTTTCTTAAAGATTTGTCATACAAGCATTAAGTAGACCAAATTTTAACACTAAGCCATAAGACTTTATTACAGTGGGCTTGTTTTATTTACATACGTGTTTATGTGTCTGCATGGATATCCTTTTAAAGCTGCCAGAAAATGAGGACAATTATTTGATAAGTGGACTGAAGAGGTACAGAGACATTATTCCTCCTGTCGCTTTACTTGACAAGTGAAAAAAGGTCACAATCCACACAAGTTTTTTCTTGGTGGGTTTTACCCCAAAAACCCCTCCAAAAACATAGCCCGGCAAGTGTTGAAGACAAATTTGAATACAGACAAAAGTTTTAATTGTTTTTCAGCGCAGAATTGCGAATCATTTCTACTTTTGTGTGTGCTCTAAAAGTGTTTGCTGAATTGGAAATATGTAAATGATTTGAGTTTTGTGCTTTATTTTAATAATGTTGGTTGCCTATTGTTTCCTTTGCTTTTGGTTTTAACTGGCTTTTGTGTAGAGTTCTCTCTGTGTCTTTATTGCTGTTAGTTGCCATTTTCCGATCTAGGATACATTTGCTTCTGGCGTAAGATCTGACAAAAATAAATGTTGACTTTAGGAAATATAAAGTGTTTGGTCTTAAATATATTTATTATTGCCTTCGAGTTGATTTTGAGGTAGAAGTGATCTGTAGAGCACGCTTAAATACAGTTTTTTTTCAAAATTTGTTCAACAAATAAATATCGATGACATCTTTATCTCGACTCGTTGACAGTCCAAAATGCCACTTTTGGGGCACAGTAAAGTCTTGCAATTTTATGATATCGTGAAAATGCCAATGGAATGTAATTGACAGCCGCATCATTATATGGGTATCATTATCGTGTACTCGAATCGTGTGTATCGGCACGAGAACGACGACAATGGCCGTCAGAGTCAAATAAAAAAAAGAAAAAAGATATAAGATATAAGGTTGAATGTCACAAGATGCTGGGAGTACGTTTATGTTTGGTTGAGGGCGTGGATGGGCAATGTTATAAAGCGCAAACATTTATACACGATACTCGATGGGAACGTTATAGATGAGCATAACAAGGAGAGAAAAGGAGAGGAGAGAAAAGTAGAAAAGAGGAGTTCATGAGTCAGGACAACCGCCGCCAAGTCAACTGTCGATATCAGCTGCTACCCGATAATACTGCTCCCATCGCTCTCTTCCCAATGGAACTCAATGCGAATTCTGTTTGCTATCGATTTTCAAAAGAACGTTTATTTTATTTTTATTATACGAAGGGTGGCTGGCAAATTATGGGCCTTTCATAACGTTAACAGTCGCATAAATACCGCTCTCTTTGTGTCAACCAAGTAGAAAAAATGCGATAAAAGATTATAAACTGTGTGTGTTGGTTGGTTGGTTGGTTCTGGCTTTTGGCTTTGGAACAGGCTGCAGGACAGTAGGATGAGGGCAGGAGAGGGCCAGTTTGGTGGCGACATCTGTTTCCGACATCTTTTAATAAAATTTTCATCTTTATTACGAAACGATTGTTTTATGTGCCCAGTTCTTCACTCACTACTTAAACTTGACGTGTCCTGGTACGCTGCAAGCAAGTCCTCGCGATTTAACTTGAGCGCCTGTGCGACTCGGCGTATCCGATTTCCTGCTCCTGCTCCTGTTCAAGAGGAAGTAATTAGAATGAAGCGATTTTTAGTTGCCGTCTCTGCAGAAAGTTCTGCACAACTTTATTTTTCACATTCTGTTATTTTTATTTTACTTCGTACTTGCCACACATAAAGGTTGGATGCAGACTCAGTAGAGTTCATAACTTGACTCCATGAAAATTAAATTTTACTACACAGATTGTACACTGGTAGTAAAAAACGAGAACATTAAGTTCTTAAAACTAGAAAACACATGTTGGTCTTAAAAGCATTTCAAATAAGATTAAGTTCTTATAATTTATAACAAAAATTCGTAATTTTTCAAGAACACAAATAAAATCAAATAGTTTTATACATTAACACATAAATTTGTTTCTCTTGAAAATTTTTTTAACAAATACTCCTTAAATATGTTTTAATTGACAAAGCGGGATTCGACCCCACGTTTGTCTTAAAAGACTTGGTCTTAAAATGGACTTTTTTTTAAGACGAATGTTCTTGATTTAAGTAGTTGGTCTTTTTTTCAGTGCATGTAAATATGAGTATATGTGTAAAATGTAGTGAAAAGTGGACAGAAAACAGGTGCTTGTATTGAAATAATTCCGAGCTTAACTGCTTAATTTATTAATATTATACAATGCATAATTATTAATGGCTTGTGTGTGGTTGTCCTGTGGCTTCCGTTGCGGTGGTTTCCTATCAAAATATTTAAAGTATTGGCTATATTTAGTGGTCAGTTGAGTGGTTAAAGCATTACATGCTTACACGCAATTAATATTAATTAGTATTTAATATAATATTATATTTAAATTGCACTTTATTTAAAACAATTCTATAAGGACTCTTAGTAGATGAGGCGCTGAGTGTATGAACATATAAAGGGAATATTTTGCAATATTTATTTTATTATTTTTTTTTTTAATTTTTAAGCTCAGCAGCTTCGATTCTTGCATTGATATTCGCATGAAGGCGCAGAATAAACGAACTGGAAAATTTCCATGTGGCTATTCACATTTTTTGCCCTCATCCAAACTGACCGACAATAAAAATAATAAAAATAAGAAGAGCGAGAACAACAAATAAATAAACAAAGTGCTCAGTGGCTTTAATGAAAATACAGAGAAAAAAATATTTCCTGAATTCATAATAATCATAACAATGTTAATTAAATTCTTTGGACTAAAACTTGTTGAAAATTAATATTTTTATTGCATACAAATTGCATAATTAGTCAAAATTAAATGACAGAAATTTAGAACTCAAGATTGAAAGGGATGCGCAGCTGAGGGAGATGATATACGGAGGGGAAGAAGAAAAGAAGGGTTTTCTAAGGCAAGGCAAATTAATGTGTTGTTGTGATTAATAAAATTACACAAAATCACAGCAGCAACAACATACATTGAAATTTGACAGCTCGAAAAAATAACAACAGAAGCAGTAACAAAAACAACAGCGACAAGGGTTGCTGTTGTTACCTTTTGAATGCTCCGGCAATTTGGGCGTTAAAAAAAGGCGCATCACTTGACACCGCCAAATGTCTGTCAAATGTGGCAGCAACAAGGCGCAGACAATGACAGAGATACAGACAGGGATAGATAACAAAACAGAGTCGTAGACAGGAAAAAGTAAGAACGAAAGATTCGATAGGCTCGACTATCAGATGCCCAGTACCCGATTTATAAGCACTAATGTTTTCTAAAGTCGATTTTACTAGCACTCCTTTTTTTTATGCTTCTGAGCAGGGAATAACACCGGAACCGGTACCGGAACCGTTAATCTAAACTACCATTATTACTGTCGGAACTGGAACCGTTACCGAAATAAAATATAATACTAAGCCATCTATCATCCAATTTTGCATGCATACCCCTTGGCATTTTTTCAATAACTTTGATCTTTCATAATTTCATTAAAAATAAACCGATTTTCTAGTGGATTGTCTTTTTGAGCATGGTTTGGCCTCTAAATTAATTCTGCATTTAAATTTTTATAATCTAGAAAATTTGATAGTTTTCGATTCTAAGCCATCAATCATCCAATTTTGCATACTTATTCCTTGACAGTTTTCAATAACTTTGATCACTCATAACTTCATAAAAAATTAACCGATTTTCAAGCGGATTGTCATTTTGAGCATGATAATAAATCTTTGTTCTGTTTTTAAATGTTTATCATCCCGAAAATTTTCTTTTATTTATACCTCTAGATCTAGTAAATTATTTTTATGTCATATTTATTATAAAACGACATCTTAATATTTTAAAATATTTCAACATTTAATTGTTGTACCGTTACGCATCGATACTGATACCGGAAAAATAGTTTAAATTTCATTAACCAAATCTTAATGCTGTAGATTTTAATTTATTCGTTCTATTCAGTTTTTACATTTTCTTTAACTGTAAAATCTGTATATGTTTTCATAGCGGCGGATAAATTTAGTCACAAATCTAATGGTCTTTGTACCCTTTAATTACTGGGCTAATAAAGGCCAAGCCGATTGTTGCTGCAGCCTTTAGGGCATATCATGCCACAAGATGTTGCAACGTGTGAACAATTTGGATAAGAAGACATTGCCGCTACTTCAGCAATACATTGCTCTATACACTGCACACGAGGGATGGGCAAAAGGGGCATCTTGAGGCAATACTTTAATTAATTTTTATATATTTGCCGTCCGCTCTGTTGGCTCTATTGTGTTCGCCTGAGTTATGTGACTCACTGTGGGTATTGCCAGCATTGTGACTCCGATTTTGAAGTGCAGTTCCAAGATCTACTTAGCCAGGCGTAAGTAAATGAAAAATTTATGTTGCATCTTTTTCTTTCTTTGAGAATAACTGTTGAATTGTTTGTACTCTAGTGGTAAGTAATAAGTCAAAAATTACAACTACATATGTCATTTACGAGTGTGGAGTAAAACGAGTTTAAGCTATGGTAACTTCAGTACAAGAAAACAATTTACAGATAAAATACTATTCTCTACCACCTTTCACAAGAATTTATTTTTTTAAGTAGTCATTAATCTACTCCTTGCAATATATTTAATTTTAGTATTCTTGATTTTAGAAACCTATCTTGCTTTGCCAAAGTACAGCCTCTTCTGATATATTTTTTAATGTAAGCCTCTTTTGTGATTGTTCTTTATTTTTATTATTTATTATTAAATAAATTTGTTTCGGGAATTTAGGGTATGATGCCACATGATGCACCCGCACTACCCTAAAAGTGGTAATACTGAATGTTACGCTTATTAAGGTAACAGATTGTGCTGAAATATATCATATTGAAAGATTGAAGACTCACTGTAACATAAAGGCATACAGAACAATCGGAATCAACTTATTTAGGGGATGCCTTTCATTTAGATGTGGTGTGAAATAAGTGAAAGGGTGGCTCGATGATATGTCATACGAATATGTGCAGATATCTAGAGCAATAGTTGTCTTGTATATGCGATTAGGTTGTGCAATTGAAATGAAAATGATAATTAAATTCGTTCTGGTCACGTGTGGAACGAAGCTTATAAAAGACAAAGCAGGAAATATGAATTGAATATGAATTGATTTTCAAAAAATAATTCTTTTATTTAAGAAAGTTTATTTGCTCGAATTTCAATTATTAACAATATTTAATACTTATATTGAAATGGGCTTATAAAAGACATAGCAGGAAATATGAATTTATTATGATTTCAATTAAAACTGTAAATTCTATAAAGGTTGAGTTTCTCTAATTTCTAATAATACCAATAATAAATACTTGTATCAAAATCATTTTCAGCTTTCAATTAACTAGCTGCCAGAACTTTGTGTGAAAGCCCGAGGCGTAGAATTTTTAATTAATCCGTAGACTGCTTGCGCCCATTTTCATTTTCACATTTTCTCCACTTTTCCCACATTTTCCCCATTTCCAAGCTGCTGTCCATTGGTTGCATCTCTGATGGACATTTGGCGTCTGTTTCTGAATGAAGCCTTCAAAGCACATTTGGCATTTTGGTTTTGGTTTTTGCATTCAACACACACAAATTTCGATTGCACATTTTAATTTAATTTCTCATTTCTTTTAACTATTTACTCCTGTTTGCATAGGTATCATTTACATTTATACAAACTAGTTGGATTTGTTTATTTTGATTTGATTGACATTTTAAGCGAGAATCAATTACAGTTACCAAAAGGGTTGCATTTACATAATTAAGCATATTTGAACATGAAAATAATAAATATTAGCATTGCATATGTTTGTGATGTATTTGATTTGCCAATATTTGATTAGAATACATGAAATTTTTATCTAATTTGAATGAAAGATCGACTTAGACTCGCGTAATACACCCTTAATTATATCATAGCAATAATACTAAGCATAATATGTTGAAGATAATGCCCACAAGTATAAGATGATCTTATCACAGATTCAGATACAACTGTTAAGATACATTCCACATAGCTCAGCAATATTGTGGTATATTCATATGAACATGTACATGTATATGTATGTAGCACTCAAATCAGCAGGTCAGTCGCATAGTTCAATTAAGGCACATTAAATATGCCAAAGTTCAGGAGCGCAGCGAGGGTTTCGCTCCCTTAATTTATCATTACAAATTAAACCGTTGACCATAGAAATGTGCGATAGTAAAATTAAAATTATATTTTTCATTTAAAAATTAAATTTATTTTATTACCCGCACTCCTCTCCTGGTCAGATCACTTAAGCAGAAATTCTTGTAGAAAAAAATCTCTAATTGAACTGAAGATCTCAAACTACCAGTTGAAATCTAGAAGTCGTGCTTAGACATTTGCAAGTTCATTTCAAATAGATACGTCATCAAGTGCCGGAATAATCTGGGATACTTCATATTGAAAACCAAAACTAGCTATAAAATTTGTTTCACTTAATTTAAATAAAATATGTGAATAATTGGCCGGTTGAAGTGTGTGTGATATTTGTATTAAAAATAAACCGAATTTACAAAATATTTCAATCGATTGTACAATGATTAAATAACAATTGTGTCATAATTAAGTGTCAACCGTGTGGGAAATATTGAACGAGTTAATTACATATATCAAGTGAAAAAACTGGCAATGGATGAGGGAAATGAAACATGCGTGAGTTTCGATACTGAGTACCTTAATGGGTGGCTGAAAGTGAAGAAACTTGAAAAATAAAACGAGCATCGTTAACAATTTATGAGCTCCATTAATAGAGGTGCTATGGGTATTATAATTATTCTTTATTTATTTGCTTTCAACTAAGAAAAGTTGACTAAAATTAAAGCAACGTTATGAAAAATATTCTTAACTTGAAAATAAAAATATATAAAAAATAGTCGGACGGAGCTACAGTCGAGCATTCTTGACTGTCGGAGACCCCGTACTTACTATGTCAAAAGCAAAGACTGCTAAAAATGAACACTTGATTTGGACCCGATCAGTCCTATGACAGCTATATGATATAGGGGTCCGATTTGAACCAACTTTGGTCAGGATATATAAATCCAACTTAGATACATATTCTATCAGTTTGGTTATTAAACAAAAAAGTTTTTCATACTCAGACTTAATTTTCGCCCGATCGGTCTAATGACAGCTATATGATATAGTGGTCCGATTTGGACCAACTTTGGTCAGGATATATAAGACCAAGTTTTATGTACATTCTATAAGATTGGTTACGATATCTCATAAAACAAAAAAGTTTTTATGCTAAGACTTGATCTTCGCCCGATCGGTCCTATGACAGCTATATGATATAGTGGTTCGATTTAGACCAACTTTGGACAGGATATATAAATCCAAGTTTAATGCATATTCTATAAGATATCTAATAAAACAAAAAAGTTTTTCATACTAAGACTTGATTTTCACCCGATCGGTCCTATGGGCGCTACATGATATAGTAGTCCGATCTAAAAAAGAAACAATCTTTATCTGCCTGCAATATAGAACCTACATACCAAGTTTGGTGTCTCTAGCTGTTATAGTCTCTGAGATCTAGGTGTTCATACAGACAGACAGACAGACGGACATTGCTATATTGACACGGCTGCTGATGCTGGTCAAGAACATATATACTTTATAGGGTCTGCCACGCCTCCTTCTGCCTGTTACGGAAATATTCTATTAGTAAATTTTAGGAATTAATTTTTTTTCATTTTCATTTAATTATCTGTTATCGATCTACAATTATGAAAATATATATTTTAATTTTATACTCGCAATTAAAATGTAGTTAATTCTTTAAACTAGTTTAGTTAATGTGAATCCCATTAAATATATATTGCTTTCGATGTTTGTTGATTTGTATTGTTTATTTTTATTGCAATAAAATAATCAATGAAATTATTAGAACTCTCTAAGATAGAAAAGTTGTTATCTGAAAATTGTAAGGTACACAATAAAATTAAAATTAAGTACATTAGACTTAGTATTTATTAATTATACACATTATAAAACTGGTTACTATATTTGATTGTTGTTGATTCGATTTGTTTTTCTTGACTCAATGAAATTATTAATTCACTAAGTGAGCAACACTTAATACAATTGAAATTATTTACATTAAACACTCAATTTATTAATTAAAAATTATAGATAATTTGTTGTTATTATAAATAATTTTACAACCGCAAATTGAGGGCGTAATATAGAATAGTACCCTCATTAACGCCTACCTTATGTAGAATAATTAAATCAACGTGTTTCTAATGGAAGGAATCCAGTTTTTAACAACTTTTTTGTCTGGAATTCCTGTTGTGATATATTGAAATTAAATGCATAGTTGATTGGGTTGTGATTGTTTGTTTTGAATTAGCGAATTATTCATTTAGAGTATTTAATTTTTGAATAATTGTGATAAAATAATGTCAAATTATAAATAATTGCATAATTGGAATTATATTGTACTAACTACAATAAATATTTAGAAATGTATTGATTTTTGGTTGGTTTTTGTTTGTTTTGTATTCTTGAACGCCATTGAATATATTTTAATAAATAAATTTCTGCCTAAAAGTATGCAAGCTATTTACATATCTCTAAAACAACAACCAAACGTAGTTACAGTAATAATTCAATAATAAGAAAATAAATTAAACAAATCGAGAGATAAATTTAGTTTAACAAAATAATCTTAGGTCAGTCCAAATTTATTTTTCAGTGCGTGGGGAGACTTTTGAAAACTAGGAACACGAAACAATTATTGAAAAATAAATTTGTCTAGATCATAAATACACTCAGAAAATTTTTTTTCTTGAATTGGCATAAAAGAATTGATCTTAAATTGAAAAAAAATTCTATTATCGCGAAATATTTTTCTAACGAATTGAATGTATTTCCTCAATGACGGATCGCCTTAGAATTTAGAAAAACTCTTATAGTTTAAAAATTGTTTCATAATTATATAAAAAATATTTTAAAATTTTTAGAAAGGAAACTGGATGCATGACGCTTTTGGTGTCATTTTAAGGGCGATTTTCGAAAGTTTAGTGTGTATATCAACTGCTTTAGTACCATTAGGATTTCAATATTCTACAAATAAAGCAATTCCGAAATAAATGTAACAGGGTCACAAGATAAAGCGAAACTTTTGACTGAAGTGAATTAATGTAAAAAGTCTGCTGGTAATTATTTCCATATCAGCGCCTTTATTGTGTGGCGCATTAACGACGGAAAAGTTTTTCAAGATTTTGCATGGTATACGCAGACGTTGCTCCCCCTCTTTTGCAGACGAAATCTCCCTTCTGAATAAAATAAAAAAAAATTATTATTAAAATGGTGTCCTTCGTTGAGTAATTGAAAACAAAAAAGTGAAGAAATCAACGTAAATGCTGTGTAAGCTCCTCGAAGTGTTGGTTGCCTTCTAAGTCAGCCGTCTGTGAATTATGGCCAAAAATAAGACCAAGTTGAATTCAATGTTGACTTTAGTTGTTGTTGTTGTTGTAGTGGTAGTTGTAGTTGTTGGCAATATGTTTTAAAACTCGTTTATAAGAGCCCATTTATGTTTGAGTAATTGAAATACATGTAAAAATTATTGCACTTCATGCCTCATATTTTGGCAATATCTTTATAACATTCAATATTAAATAGACATATATCATATACACATATACTTGTATTATTTTGCTAGGTCATTTCTCATACGATTTTTGTTGTTGTTTTTTTCGGTACGTTTCTGATTTCCGATTCGCTTGGCAATGAGATGCCATCTTTAGATCTTACGATCTTTAGTAGGCTACGAACCCAGACCTGTTTCCTCCTCCTACTCAGGTAAATCAACTTTAAATGTGAAAGATGGGGTTAAGTTGTTATTTGACATTCTGGTCACACCCTTTTTGTCGCTAGTAAAACTATCTGTTATATCTATACTTGTATGTGAAAAATGTGATACACTCTTAAAAGCACGATCACGAGCACTCACATTATACTAGAACTCGTATTTGCACGAAAATATCAAGAATTGTGATATTATTAAATAATATTCATCTTCAAGCCCTTGAGCTGGCGAGCAAAGCCCTTGGGTACATAAAGGTGCGCAATGCATCTATGGATTAATAGAGGTTCTATTCTTAAATTATTTAAAAAAAAAAACCACATTTGACATGTGCTATTTCAAAGGTTCGACCAACTTTCGACTTATTCTGAATTTAAATTTAATTTATTTCGAAAAATCTTGGTTTTGATTTCAATGCTAAAACTGCCCACTTGTGATTTTAGAAAACTCAAAAAATTTTTCAGTGATTCGCAAACTTGAGCTATTAAAACGAAACTTTTTTCCATTCCCTGCTCTGCCCTCAGCAGACCTCATTCAGCTTGAAAGACATTTTGGCAATTACTGGACAACTATGTTGTTTAAATTTATATATATGTAAATATATTTGGTAGCGACACTTTTAATGTGCATTGTGGCCTTTTGCAGCAAACAATAAGAGTAGTCACAGTAATTATAATTATAAACAATATACATTTAATTTTTGTGCCTTATGTGCACAACATGTCCAAATATGTAAGTTCGCTCCACGACAACAATTAAAGTTGTTCTTGTCAAACTAAAAAACAAACCCGAAAAGTGCAACCTTCGTTGGATTATTAGATTAAGGTCTTTATAAAAGTGCAACAAAATCCTTGTACAATGTTATTATGATGCAACATGTTGGTATAACGGACTTGAAGTCAGTTCCGATTCAGGTTGAGGTTGAGTTTCATTTTTTTTAAAACAATGTCTGAAATACTTAAGCTTGACTTCAGTGAACTTTCATAAATAGGGGAAGCATGATTTTTTAACGCATGGTTTCACTTATTGATGATTTTGCTAAACTTTAGTTTATCTTTCAGTTAGGAGTTTGTTGATTTAGTTCTTCAAATAATTTCTTCTTAATAATTGTTTCAGTTGAAAGCCAGTTTCCGCTTTATTATAGTGTTAAATATTTTAAGAGCTTTAACTTGAACTTTGTGGTGAGCTATGCAATGGATGATTTGCAGCAATATGCAAATCAGCTTTTTGATCGTTAAAAGCCAATTAAAGTTTGCATTTTAAATCGTTCATTATAGTAACTAACAGTCTATCAACTAACTGTTTTAATAAATTAAGTCTATCGCATATTTTCGGGAACCAGAAAAAGAAGCAATTACTTGCCAAACTTTTTATTTCTTCCAATAATTTATATAATAAATTATATATTGTTCGCCACAAAATTGGATACATAAAATGTTGGGTCATATCAAGGGTTTTGCCTTTCGTAAAAATTTTAAATAAAATCTTTATTTTCTTATTATATTTCAGTTTTCTATGAGTTTCTTGGAATAAATAAAACAAGATCCATGGAATTAAACTTTTTTTCGAATTTGAAAAGCTTTATACGTTTTTCCTTTTGATTGGAAGAATAACTACTTGACCCACTATAGATTATAGTGAACAGAATGCAGCCTATTATTAGCAGAAACTGCTCCTGAAGAATGTGCAGGAAGTCAGACTTGGAATAAATTTATGTTTTATTGACCAGATTCAATGAGCCTCAATATAGCTGCAAATTAGCCGTGTCGATTGCTTAACGGTTTGAATTTTAATATCGTAACTATCTAACTCAGGTTTTGCTCTGACGTCAAGTAGCATTTAATTTTAATTCTGTTTTGCTGTTGTTGCGAGTATTAACAAATTCTTGTTTATAAACAAACTGAGTCTGTTATTATTCTGACCTACAGTAAAGTGCGTAATACTGTTTATTGATTTGTACAAGTAGTTAGTGCTACTTATACATACTTATTAATATAAGTACATTTATTAAGGGCTCGAGACTTGATTATGACTATGGCTAACTGAGCGGTACCGACTGTCTGTCTGTCTCTTTGTCTCTCTGTCCGATCGTTTACATTTAGTTTAGTTAATTTCCAGTTTGAGTACGGCAAATAAAAGTACAAAAATAACATTTGCTCTCTATGAGCTTGAAAAATTTTCCACTTTAAATTGCCCACTTGTTTTTTATAGTGTACTCGTGTTCAAAAATGTAAAATTTTCGCAATACGCCCTTCAGACTATTGCAATCATTTAATTTAAAAAATTAATGTTATTAAAAACCAATGTAGCTATACCTTAAGTAATAACTATTCGAAATAAATAAAATAATAACATACTGGAATTTCTGGATTTCTACTATATGTCCTTGAGCTCTCTTTCCAAACACTTTCGACCAATTTTTAAATTAACTTTATATTATTTAAATCCATGATTGTAAAAGTGATTGCACTGGAAAAAATATTTTATGATTAGTTCGTTCTTAATATAAGATTTTTTTTTACATTCTCAGTTTTAAGACCAAAATCTTAATTTTAGAACATCTTTTTTATATCAGTGTAGTGCCTTGAGTAATAAGGAATCGAAAAAAATAAAATATTAATGTACTGATATCTTACGCATCAGGAGACTAATTAAGAGTAAATGGAAATGTGTAAATTTAATTTTATGCTGTCGCCTCAAATATCCTTCAATAAAGAACAGAAGATGAAGAAAATGTAAAAACCCTTACCGATTACAGACTAAATGAAATTAAATAATGTAGGAAGCAATTGAGGCACTCCACTTAAGATCTGTTTACGGCAACTTTACTATAAGTATTCACTACGAGTCATAAGTGACTCAGCAAAATTCGCGAATTAAATATACAAATTAAATACGAGCACAAAAAATCCCCTCGCACTTCGTTTAGCATAAAACGAGTAGAAATCAACAGAAGGAAAACTCAACACAGCGTGCAAAAGACTTTTTATATTCACCACAACTTCGAGTGCTGCTGAGAACGAGCAGCGATGCCAACAGCAACGACGCGACGTCGACGTCAGCTGATCGCCACGCAGATTGCCAAATTTTGTATACTGCAAACTGCAGTGACGTAGCAGCTGGCAGCGAGGGTTGCGGCAAGTGATAGCGCAATACACACACACACACACCGATTAAAGCTGAGATTTGCACACACACACATACGTATACAGACAGCTGAGCTGCCGACGCAGCTGTTGCTCGGCTCGACTTGATACTTAGTCGGCGACTGCGACAGAGGCTGCTGTGACTGAGCAGCGACGCCGACTGAAGTCGAAGTCTTGCGTTTTGAACAAAAACGTCTTGCGCCGTCGATCGTCCATTCATGCGAGCTTTTCATTTCGACGCGTCAACTTCAACTTTTAAAACGACACACATTTCAAAGCGATCGCGTCTCAGTTTCAGTTTCGGTTTCAATTTCGTTTTCAATTTCAATTTGTGAATTTGTAAAATTGTGTGTGGGATTTAATAAAATAAATGATTAATAATTTAGTAGTAAAAAATAAAGAATACAATTAATCGTTCACACATTCGATAATGTGATCTTGTGTGTGTGTTTGTGTTTTAAAAGCTTTTAAAGGATAAGCCAATTCCTATTAAATCAAATAGAAATGCGGATAGATTGAAAACTCAAAAGGCAATTTAAAAAAAAAGCTTTGCTCAACCAAAAGATATTTCAAGTTCCTTAATCACCGAACTTATTTGGATTAGCAGCTTTGCAAGAGATATATTTAAGTAAGTTGAAATAAATAAATTTTCAATGTATAAAAAGATAAATATCATTTACTTATGTCAATTATGAGCTTTTGACCCAGTCTAATTTTTAAATTAAAATAATAAAAAAAGCCTTTAATTAAGAATAATGATATAAAAATTTAAAGTTATAACTGAAAAAATAAAACGAAAACAAGAATAATGATATGAAAATTTAAAGTTATAACTAAAAAAATAAAACGAAAACAAATTTAAAATATAAAATTTCAAAAGTCTGGGGATATTGAAAAAATTATTATATGATCCAACATTTGTTGCATGAATTGGGAAATCTCAATCAGATCAATAAATATTGGTATTAGTATTAGTATTAAAAGTGTATATTAGTATTAAACTTAACTATCGATCAAGATCTTTATAAATAGATTTAATTGGACTTATAGAGAACATCAAGTAATAAAAATTATTTTGCGTGTAATAGAATTTTCAGTCAAGTTGAATTTCAATTTTCAAATATACAGTGACACTCAGTTTATTTCACCCACTACATTTTAAATGAGTGTACATATATAATCCGGAGGCAATTAAAACTAATTTGACTTTATCTTTGGCAATATTTTAAATAGATATTAATAATAAAACTTAATTTAATTTATTTTTGTTCGAATAAGAGAGTGATGCAAAAAAAATAGTTGTGCAATCTGCTATGTGTAGTACTTTTTATAGATGGTGTCGACCTTTGAAGTTTTAATAATATGTATACAACTATTTTGACTTTTAACATGCCATAAAACTTTTGACAAAATGTGCAACCACAATCACGTAGCTTTAATAAAGAGATTAATGTCAAACACCCTCTTTCTCATGATTTGGAAAGTGCTGGCCTTTTCTAAAGGTCAGGTCAATGTAAAGGTCAAATAAATAAATAAAAGGAAAAAGTTAGTCCAAATTTTTATTAAAAAATATAATTAGTAGAATGAATATGTCTTTATTGATATTTAAAAAAATTAAAATTACTTTTGTTTTGAATAATATTGCAAAATATTGAAATAGTAATTTTACCATTTTTTATAATACGATATTCCAATCCCCATTCAAACAAGTATATATGTATGACTCTTCTTTTTATCCAGATAACATTTTCATTGAGTATTTTTGTTCAAATTCAAAACTCTTATTTTCAATTCCTGATTTAGCTATATCAGGTACTAAAATTAAAGTCTACAAGATCGAATCACTTTTTAATCTTTGTACCATTTTTTTGTGGCTAGTTTTAGCACAAGCAAAAACAACACAAAAGTTGCGATAGTATGACCTAGCTAAGTTTAAAAACTGAAAAAAATATAAACAAGAGTTTACTAGAAATATGTAAGTCAATGTCAAGTTGGGTCTTGGGTTTAAAATAAAAGTTATTTGTGTTGGCGTCCAGCAAACGAAGGGAAATAAAAAAAGTGTGAAATTGTATGTAAACATCGCAAAGAAATGCTAGTTACAGTTAACAGTTTGAGGTGTGTCGAAAGTTCAAAAAAAAGTTAAGTTTGAAGGCTGGTTCCCATTTATTCAGTTTATTCCATTTTTCAATTTATTTTTGCTCTTCGTTCGACTTGTTTGCAGTTCAATGCACGATCTGTCATTGGCGTTGGATTTGGATGGAACAGCATGAGATTGGAAATGAAGAGTAATTAATTCCTAGCTACGAATTCCATATACAGTTTATTAATTATTTTTAATGACAAAATAAAAATGTTTCATTAATATTAGTATTGTCAGAAAAATATTTTTGACTTGAGATGTTAGTTTATTCTTTCCTTGTATATTATATTATCTAACTTATAAGAATAGAAACTTATCGTATGCTCAGTGGTAAACAGAGGATTGAATTTACAAAAAAGTAAAAATAGTTGCTTATCACTTTAGAGGATGTATTATCAACAATGTCAATTTTTGTCAGCGCTCTTGTGGCCACTTAACTTTACAGCAGTGCCACCGACCAACTACCAACTAATCATCCACACATCCAGCTTTTCAGCCTTTTAGCCAGCCCATACGCCCACAAATACATACTCGAAAGATTGGCAATGGCCAGGCACAGAAGTCGTCTTAATTTATCGCAAAATGCAAAATGGTTAAGTGCAATAGATGTCAAGAAAAAAACCCTATAAGAGGTGAAGAGCAACAATTACATGACAAAGTGTTGCCATTGTTGTTGGGAATATATATATATATATGTATATTTTTGTATGGCATTTTTTAGTCGGTAAATTCAAATATTGACATAAGCATGTGATTCACGGCGTTGTTTTTTTTTTCTTTTTTTTTTTTGCCAATTTTGCCACACGATGTAGTTGTTGTTGTGCCCCGGGCACATTTTGCTAATAAACTGAACATGCGACAAGCTTATAACATCGTTTATATAATATGATGTATGCTATATGCTTTTTTAATTTGATTTGTCTATTGATAAGCTCATAATTGTCGGGTGGTTCGCTTTAATGTGCCAGAAACCCATCAATCTATTAGCCACTTGAACCCAAAGTTAGACATAGGCCAATCAAAAATGCTGTGACTTAGGTCAGGATTGACTTCGACTTGAATAAAATTTGTTGCTTGGTTTTAAGGCTTCACTTTTGCCACGCTTTGTTGGCGGCCTTCGTTCAAACTGTCAGTTTTGAAAGACAGGCAGAGAAATTCAAAAATTCATAAAATATCAGGTTTCAAATTGGAAACGGAAATTAGATTAATTTTTACTATAAAACTCTATCAAAAATGCTTAGAACCAAGTGGTGTATTTACAAAATCTAAAAACATTTACGATGAGTTGCTCAATTCATTTCATATAATGAATAATAAAATTTCAAAAATGACTGTTATTATTAATTTTTATTAAACATTTGTAAACAAAAATTTGTAATTTTACATTTTATAATAAAAAAAAAATTTTTTTCGATCCCTGGTTTTAAGAAAGTATTTTGAATAACAAAGTTTTGAGCAAATTTTAAATATTAAAAAATTTTCATAGATGAAAGGGATAAAGCAATGAAGAAAATGAGAGAGTAGTGGTGGTTATTAAACGTATAAATTACAACACACAACCAACTAGACGCACTTACAAAAAGGCAACAAAGTTGTTGTTATTTACCTGTAACTATTGGAAAATTGTTAGCCAATAATGCGCTGAAGCTGCCACGCTTCAACGATTTGCCACAGCAACCGACCGACAAACCGACAACAGTCAAGAGAAGAGCGCGTGGCAATTTGCTGAGTTAGCAAAAATTGCCGAGTCCAAGTCAGCACACCGCAGTGGCTTAACTGAGGGCTAAAAGCCACTTGGCTCTTATTGAAGCAGAATTTTAGACCGGCTACTGAACATATTGTGAGTGTCTTAACAAAATGAGGTAAATGAGGTAACAAGCTGAAAGAATTTGTTGTTGGGAGTCTGTTTTTTTTAAAGCATCTTTTCTCTTGTATTGATTAATATAAGGTCAGTTAGAAAATTCATTACAAAACTTTTAATTAATGAAATTCATACAATTTAAAGGCTTAATTAGCTGACGTCTTCAAACAACTTCTTTATGTCACTTTAAGCAACTTTCTTAAACAAACTTTTTATGAACCTTTCCTTAATGCATGTCAAGCTCGTTGCCTAAGTCTTTTGTTATACTTTTTTATTATTTGCGCATGCTGCGAACGTCAATTGCAAATTGCATAATAAACTTCAAATATATTCAAAGTCAAATGTTAAATTACTTAATAACATTTAACATTGGTTGTTGTTGCTAGAATGATTTGATGCGCTCGAAGTGTTGCCAACTTAAGTAAATTGAGCTCAGCGAAACGATTTACATGGCTCAGATGCCAGCTGGAGCAGTAGCTTAGGAAAATATATTCAACTTGCGAATACTGAAATCAGGGACCGTAACGATTTTAATTTTAGAAATGTGAATTATAAAATAATGTTAATAAATAAAGATAATTAATATATCTTGTCTTATAATTTGTAATTAAAAATTAAACATATGGGTCATACTTATTTTGGGTATGTAATATTTTTTGCTTCACTATCAAATTTTTGCATGAATATGGTCACTGTCAATTTTCTCCATACTTTCCCTCAGACACTATTTCAAAACTTCAAACTTTTATAACTTTGTAAAGTCTTAACCGATTTTCTTGCGGAAATTTGATTTTGCAATAAAATTGGAAAATATAATATTTTTGCCTTTACTATCTATCTTTCTCCATACTTTCCCTTAGACTCTATTTTTAAACTTTCAACCTTTATAACTTTGCCAAATCTTAACCGTTTTTCGTTCGGAATGTCAGTTTTATATTGTTTTGGCTCCTATTATGATTCTGCATAAAAATTGGAAAATATAGTATTTTTGGCGTCACTATCAAATTTTTCCATGATATGGTTACTAGACACTATTTCAGAACTTTAAACATTTATAACTTTGTCAAATCTTAGCCGATTTTCTTGCAATTCCGCAAATTTAAAAAATATGTATATATAAATTGAATTTGAATTTGTATTTAAAATTCAAAGATTTTTATAAAAAAAAATTTATAATAAGTTTTATACTCATTCCGCAAATTTAAAAAATATGTATATATAAATTGAATTAGAATTTGTATTTAAAATTCAAAGATTTTTATAAAAAAAAATTTATAATAAGTTTTATACTCATTAATACTTAAAATTAATATTTGATAATTTTTTATTTTTTAATTTTCATATGCATCTATATTGTTAAACTCATAACTTTTATTTTGCTGCCTTAAGTCTTTCGTGCTGTTTGGCATAAGCAAAGAAATTGTCGGTATATGTGATTTAATGGCTTTTGATTCTTGGCTCTAATGAATACCTGGCCAATGTGTAAGCTGTAATAATGGCTTAGTACTTATGCTGGTTGGCCGTCTTCTTTTTTTTTGTCCATATAACGGCAACTTCCGCAACATTGGGACGTCTCAATGTCAACAGAGCGAAAGATGAACGAACTTTTCAGTTATCTCGAACATTTCGGAACTTTCCTATAGGGCCCTATTCCCGTGCTGATTCCCTTTTCAATAATTGCATACAATTTGCCAATCAACGCGCCCAGCGATGCCAATTATGAGATGTGCCTCTGTGGCATTGACTTTATGAAGCCATTCAAGTGCTCCTCACTCTATAATCAGCACAAAATGACTTCGTTGAAGTTGAAGTTAAGCTTGCAAAAAATTGAAATTTTATATACATAAAATAATAAGTTGTAAAAAATTAACCGAAAAATGTATTGAAAGTACATAAAATGCAGCAAAAGTAAAAAAAGGTGAAAACAACAACAAAACTGGATACGGAACAGCTGAAAGAGAAGGAGAAAATAAATGGTACGTGACCTTCACACTGCAGACAGACCCCCTTCCTCTCCCCCCACCCTCCTCCTTCCACCATCACTCCTCAACCTCCTCTTTGGATGCTGTGTAAAATTTATTAATGCAACAATGCAACAAGACAGCCAAAATAAACAAGTGCACAGTTTTCGACTGGTAGAAATAACAACAACAACAACCAAGCAAAAAACAACAATGGCACTTAAATGAACAGCTACCGCATAACACATTAAGGCCAAGTAAGAGTGGAAGCGTCAACTCGACAACAATCGAGAGTCAATGCGCTAATCTGCACTTCTTTTTTGTCAGATATTCAAATTGTAGATTTTTCATATAAAAAGAGTGGTTTTAAATTTTTATTACAAAATTTGAGATATGCTTAGTTTCAATATTTTTACTAAATAAAAATATATAAAAATTTGAATTTATTAAATATTGAATAATTTTATTCGTCAGAAAGCAAGTTACTTTTTTAATTATTTCAAAGAAATCAACAATTATACATGTAAATTACTTGTATAATTGTTGATTTCTGTCAAATAATTTACATTTCTTAAAAATTATAATCGTAACGTTCTCTGAAAGAAACAAAAAGTCAATCGCAAATTTTGACTCATGCCTCGCAGTGGGAATAACAACAACAGCACCTACCAAAAACCGATACCAAGTGCAAGCAGGCAAGAAGATTGGTAATACGTTGTAGACGTTGTTAAATGCCAACTAGTCAGTGGCTGGCATAGTGGCTTATTGGCTTAGTGGCCTGTTGGCCAAGCAACCTACTTATTTCTGCCTGGAATGGCCCGTTTGGTTTTCTGGTTAGCTGCCTGTTGGCTGTTGCCTGTTGGCCTGTCTAACAATTCATGCGCTGCTGGTGCAATCGAAAGTGTTACTATTACCAATGAGTTGACCAAAGCCCAACTCAATATCGTCATCAGCTGTTGGGATTGTTAGAAAGCTCCAATGGAGCTGGAACTGGAGCTGGAGCTGGAGTTGGAGTTGAAGTTGGAGCTGGATTGCCGGCTGGAGTAATTGCACCATCGCATCGGTTGCCATATGTGCCCAACTGGTTATACAAACTGCATTTGGGTCAATAGATTTCGTATTTGTGCAATTTTGTAATATGCAGTGAGTCAAGAAAGTGTTTTGACATAAGCAAAAACTTGCACAATTTCTCTTGCAAATATTTCTTATTTCAGAACGAGTTAAGAAATAAGTATATTTTTCAATATTTAAAAATTTTTAAAATACAAAAATCAAATATGATTTTTTCGTTCTCTTGGAGAGGTAAAATTTTTTTTAAATTTTTTATTTCCTAATTTAATTTTCATGTCCAATTTTTTTTAACAATTTATTGAATATATTTATTGTAAAAATACAAAATACAATTTTGTGAATTTTAATTTTGTGAAAACTTTTTCTTGATTAACTGTTTCCGGATGTCTTTGCTGTTATTGTTATTAGAGTAATTTCTTTATTTACGCAAATGTTTGCGCTATTTTATAATGATTTCTAGATAGTTTGTTTTCGTTTTCGGACAGATGCATTTTTGTTGTATAATTTTTTTTTTGACGTTCCACTTGCATTTACTTACATAATACTTACCCCAAAGATGCTGAAGTGAAATGAACACGAACTAGGCCAAAAAGAAGTCGAGGTGGTCAAGACGATAGAAGTGACCAGGTGACTAAGTCGTAGCCGGCCAAAATGCCGCAGTCAATGTGTGAAAATAAGCAAAAATTGTTAAAACGTGTTTTAGTTACAGTTTTGAGTTTCAGTTATGTTTAAGACTTCTTAATGGATTGGCTTTAATTGCGTTTATGAGCTGTAAATTGTGAGAAAGTGATTTGGCGTTTATGCTCCGTTAATTGAGGTGTACGAAAAATGGAATTTGGATTGGCATCAAAAGCACCATTGAATAATATCTTGACGTCGTACAAATTCGATTATAATTGATGATTGTAAAATTCAAAGTGACTACTATTGTATTCAGTTTATGATACATAAGAATGTGGTCTATAACCTGACTGTAAGTAGACTGTCAGTTTGCTTAAGTGGTCAAAATTAATTTGCATTGTGTGTATTAATATTTAAGATTATTTATATATATTATATATATATATTATAATATATATTTTAGTCAATTAGCAATAATACTCGTAGTTTTTATTTTGTTATATTTAAATTTTTTTTAACATTTTACAATGTCCTTGCCATACTTATCAAGGAAACTGTTTGAACTGGTCCTAATTTTCCTCACCTAGGGGACTTATCAAAGCGAATGTTTGTTTTCTCCATCTCATCTTTTGTATATAGTTTTATATTCTTCTTCTTCCTCTCTTGCTGTCCTATGTTCTCAATACCAAAATTTATTGCCAGTTTCCCTAATTTTTAGCATTTGTAGTTCCTTTTCCCTTTTGCCCATATTTGGTTGCTCTACAACCTTTGGGTCTGGATCTTGGTTATTTCCTCGTTGCACAAATCGTTGCAAATTAAAAAGGCCTTAATTATTTCACGCTCATTAAGCCCAGCCTAAAGAAAAAAAATTTTTTTTCTCAGTTTGTCTTTTTACCGTGTCTGTATCTGTTTCCATAGCCAAGTTGGCGCATATTAAATCAGACGCCAGGGCAGACAGGGCTTTTGAACTTGGCCCAAAGCAGTTTACAATGTTTTGTCTTACAAGCGGCAATTAAAACTGAAAACAGGGCAAAAACTAAATGTCATTAATTGTCTTTAAATAATTTTTGCTCATCTTTTTTAACCTTTACACAACAATACTACATTTCGCTGTTCATTTTGAAAAGTTGCTTTAATTCAGCAGAGCAACTCAAAAAATAGTGTACATTAAAAACAGAAAATAAAGTTTTCATTTAGTTGTGGATCGTTATAACAGAGAGCGAGTCAAAATATGATTCATACACTTTTAGATGAACCGCAGATCTTAAAACATGAGACATTAATTATGAAAGTGTTTGCTTTGCTGGCAAGTTCGCTGCCAGAGTCTTTTGTTTTATGCTTGTCATGCCATCGATTTAAGTCGTCATAGAGATTCGTGCAGCCAAACAGATTTCAATTACCGACTTACCTAGCTTTAATTGAATCGCTGCATTTAAAATATGTAAACAAACTGAAATATGCCGGACCCAACTACAAATATATTTGCATATATTGCATCGAATGACAAATATTTTATTATAATTAGTTTAGACAATACCCTTTAAAATGATATGGTGGGAATTCTAACATGCAAAGCAGGATTTCACTCAGATAATTTATGTTCTCTTTTTAAGCAATTTTCTGTTCTGACTGACGGACCCAAAATAGCTGAGACGAATTTTTTTTATTATTTTGTTAATTTTAAGGGAATATTCGGAGGTACGCTTCAAAATTTAATTGACTCCTTCTTATTGAGTACCCTAGACTAGAGCATATTAATTGATTATTCCTATTGAATTGTTTATCGTTGTGTTAGATTGTATGCCGATATAAATAAACTTAGTATTTATCAACTTAGACATAATATAAACGATAATTGTTTGTTGTCTGATTAATTAATTCAAAAATTCTTGGGGTTTCTGTAATACCGGACATTCTGAGCGCTTATTAAAATAACTCTAAATTGCAACTTAGGCGCATCAATGACACAAAAGTCATCTATATAATATTCTGAACAGAGCCCTCGAGTTTGTAATTGAGCATTTAATCAGTGAAACAAATTAGACACTGACCCCAGGCAATAAAGATAAGATTAATTTAATTTTAATTACAGCCCGTTAATATGTTGTTGACTTTAAAACAAGCCATAGCTAAATTAATTCATTTAATTCTAACGCTATTTCCATTTATTCCGATTTCGTTGGACAGACTTGAAATATGGGCTTAGAAAAACATTATTTGAGATATGGACGCACGGCTAGAGATCACATACTTGACTGGGTCAGCTGTGGGCGTGGTCGTCGACACCAGCCAGAACAACAACAACAGCAGCAGCAACCACAGCAACAACAACAACACCAGCAGCAACAACCACAACAGTCACAGGTGCCAACTGGCAGCGGGCGTCGGTCTCGCCCCCATGTAACTCACAGAGGGACGCCTCTTTCCATGTTAATATCACATGGCATTAAGATTAGCAATAGTAAGTATGCCTAACTATTTCCATGCATAATTAGTATATAATTATTTAACAAAATCAAAAGCACATAAAATATTTTAGCCACTTGCACATAATAATAATAATAATTGACATTTTCACAATTATTTAAAATGCTTAAATATATACAAAACAGGAAATGAAACCGGCACCGTTAATTTCATTTCAAAGTACCATAGCCAGATCCATATCCAAAATATATTTGAATGTGATTCTTTCATTTTCTTGTAAAAAATTACGGGAAACTGGACAATAATGTTGACTTCAAAATTTCATAACTTGATAAAAGTGGACAGATTTTCAAGTGGGATGTGATTTTGTTCATGGTTTGGCTTCTAATTCCATTCTGCATTTTTCCATCTCGGATTTGATTGTAGTTTTAAACTTACATATTATAAAGACCATTGCCGTTTTTTCACACTAAATTAAAAACAATTATTGAATTTGTCAATAAAAGGCGCAATTAACCAGCTTAAAGTCAATATCAACTACCAAATTGGCAACGTCTTGTGGCTGTTTTTGTGTATTTTGTTGTTTACTTAGCCAAAAAAAAAGCTATACAAGTTGTGCGCCACTTTAAACTTGTTAAAAACGCTTCGTTGTTGCTTAAAGTCAGCAACAACTGTATACTATATAGATAAAAGTTCAAAAACAACAACAACCACAAAAACAATCGACCAGTAAAGTAAATACTACAAAGTTTTTTTTAAAACTGGTCATCCAAGAACTGCAAAATGCAACTGCAATGCAAAACGAGTATTTGGCCAAAAATACCGAGATAAACAACTAAAAAAAAACATAAAGGCAATCAACTGATACAGACTTTAAAAAAAAGAAATATAAGGCAAAAACCCAAACAAAAAAAAAAAACAAATGCAACTAGCTAGGCAGTGAGATTGAAATCAAGGAAACGGGCACAGAGACAGAAAACTTTAAACTTGCCTAGTTAGCCGCTCTGTCTCAATCGAGAGACAACATTACGTATACGACATGTGAGCTGGCTCAGCTGAGCTGGGCTGAGCTCAGCCATGCAAACAACAACCATGGCCAAGAACACCTACTAGCTGCCTCTCTCTCTCTCTCTCTGCCGTGTTCTCTCTGAACTTGGCCAAATCGCTTTCGGTTTCGTTGACTTTGCTTTCGGTTCGAATATTGGTTTTGATTGCCATTATTTTGGCCAAAATTCTTAATGTCAATTGACGTTTGAGTGGAATAATTTTTAAAATATTTTGCGCATTTAAATGCTTAAATTGTAAGGTCTTGTTGTTGGCTTTATCAATCTGTTGCCTATAGATGCTACCAATAACTATTGGGCTTGGCATTTTAAATACTAGTGTCTTACGTGTCCGGTAATCTGCGTGCGATGTGATAAAGATTTTCTGTGCTTGACTTTATGATTGGCTTGTTAAATATCTGATAGATTTATTGCTAGGGTAGACTTGTTTTTTTATAGTCAGTCATTGTTATTATGATGTTGATGTTGATATTACTTAGAATAATTGCCGAGCAACCTGTGCGTCGGATTATTGCGCATTACGACCAGATATGTTATGAGTTTTGTCGCTCATCTTGTCATTATCACTGCCCCGAAGGTTTCGTGTAAAGTCTATTTTAATACGTATACGTATATATATATAATTTTTTTTTTTATTGGCTTAATATTGTAGTTAGTATAATATTATAGTTAGCAACACTTTCATTTGATTTCGCACCACGGTGCTTAAGCAATTCTAATAAGATGCTAAACAACGTGAAAAGCAAACCAAGAAAAACCAAAAAACAACATAAAACAGAAGCAGAAGCGAAGCAAAGGCAAAATAAGCAAAATAATAAATCGCAATTGAAAAGTCCACGCGAACACAAATTCGAATACAAATACAACTCCGAGTATTCGTACAAGTACTCATACCTTACTGACCAGTGCAATTTTGTCTGCTGCAGAAACAGCAATAACAAAAAGTACAAATGCTTCAGTCGCGATGGTCGACTGTTAGATGCCCAGTATGCCCTATGCCCTAATGAAATCAAAATAAGTTTAAAAAAAAAGAATATAATTGTCTCAGCTATTTTGTGTGAAACTTCCAGCCTCCTACGTCTTATGGTTAGAATATACTCAGAGGCCAAACCTTGATCAAAATGACATTCATTTTGAAAATCGCTTGGGCTTTGGCAAAGTTTTGAGAGATAAAATTTGCCCAAACCTCTGACCTAGCAACTTTACAAGTCAAAATTTTTCTTAATTTTTACATGATTTTTTACAAGAAAATGAGAGGTCTCATGAAAGTTAAGATTGGAAATTTTGTATTTTCGAAATTTCAAAGGGGGGACCGAGTCTTGGTCGATGATTAAAATGACATTCCGTTGAAAATCGAGTCAGTTTTTATCAAATTATGACAGTTAGAAGCTGGTCAACCGTACAACCGTACCGGTACGAGCGTTTCGGTTTCCGGTTCTTGTTAGAACAATAATTTTAAAGCATTAATGGCTTTTGTATTTTACCCTTGAGTTCGAGGGCTTGTTAACCAGTTTGCAAAGTCTTGCTCTACGACTAGAGCTTTACCAAAATTTTGGTCGATTGCCAACAACCCATAAGTCTGTAAACTCTTTGGGTACTGGGCTAAAAACAACTATTAACTGCCAAGCACTACAACTAACAAATACGCGTACGAGTACGAGTACAAGTACGACTATAAGCACTCTCGAATCTCGTACATACAAAGCAAATATGAAAATGTTGCCAAATCAATACACTACGAGTACAAGACATCAAGAGGCCGAGCCCCACAGTTATAACCATAGTCAGAGGCAGAGAAGTGAAATACCAAGATCCGAAAATTTATGCTGAGAAAGACCAAAATTGAGAAGGAGATGACGAAGGAGACGTAAACGTAGACTGAGTTATAGATAGAGATAAATACAGCCAAGTGAGTGGATTGGCCAGCTCTGGACATGAATATGGGCATGGAAACTGTTGCAGATATATATATATATATATATATATATATATATATATATATATATATATATATATAGTGTATCTATACATAAACGTTAAACAACTTCAATAGAGTAAGCCAAGAATTAACACAATTAACACAAGAAAAACAGCTACGTTTTTGGTCAATTCTGAGTTCAACTCAAAGAGAGCTATTTGAGATTCCGTTTATGTGCTCAGCACAAACAGAACAGAAATAGGCGCGGTAGTTGCCACTGCTTAAATTCGAACTCATACTCATACTTATACTCATACTCATACTCACACTCATACTCATACTCGTACTCATACTCGAACTTTAACTCATGGAGTGTCTACACAAATCTCTAAAGCCTCGCAAGAAGAAGTCTCAGCCAACTCTGGCTATCTGGCTAACTGCTAGCTGTTAACTGCCAACTGCACTGGCCAATGCTCATAACATGAAGTCTTTAGCAATAACAAGTTAGTGAGTTTCTGTTTAAAGATTGTATAACCAAATGTGCAATTGATTTAGTTGATTTAGGCCATGTCCAGCAGATTGGGTCGAGATTGAAGCATTCTCCCCAATATTGAACGATTTTTTGGTAGTCAAGTTAGTTTCGATTAAAAAGATATTATCTGAATGAATGAGAAATATATCATTTATCATTTTTTTTTTTTTATAAAAGACATCAAATTTAGAATTTGTATTTTAGAATTTTTAAAATCAAAAATACATTTATTTTGGTATTATTGATGTTTGCAAAATTTTTTGGAAAATATATCCAAAAACTCCTAAAAATATTTTATTTAAAGTTATTATTTAAGAATATATAGTCGTTACCGTGCCTGGATTAAAAGTTTGTTTTCCCGTTGGCTTCCCCGTATTATATTCGATATGAGCGCAAAATCCACGTATTTCCTTTTGAACGCGTTACTTCCATTCCACCGATTCTTTCATGGGTTTCTCCCACTCAAACAACGACCTTTCACTTTCCATTACATGCTCTCGTCATTTTAACCAACTTTTTAGATGTAATTCATTTCATTTTCGTACACCAACAAAAACTTCCAGGGAACGTCTTTATTATCGAGCATTCGAATCAGTTGTAAGTGCTTTAATTAAGGGCCAATATGCGATAACTTTAAGGCAAAATTACCCAAGAAGGCACGTCCTAAAGAATAACCCCAAAATAACCGGTTTTTGAAATGCAACAGCCGCAAACTGAACATGAGCCTTAACCATATAAATATGTAACATATGTATGTACATATATGTAAAGGGCTAATTGGCATCGCAGATTGGAAGACCGGATCGTCAGATCGGAAGATAGACAATGCAATGCAAATTGTAAGGCGTATCCAAGGCGCAAGGCACAAGGAAGTGTGTCCAAGTGCAATTCCATTTCCATCTCCATTTCCTACTCGTAATGGCAATAATTTGCTTAAACAAAGGTGTTTACATTGCAGCAAGACAATGCAACAATACTTGAGTACTTGACAGTCAGATCATGAATAATGCCGCAATGGGGCACGTTCTGAAACGAAGCGAAATCTGAAATCTGAGCTTAATTGTTAAGCTGCAGGCATTTCAAAGCGCTGCAAAGTGTTTACTTTCAGTGTTCAGTGTTCAAATACTGTTTGTTGTCTCCGCTTTGATGCATTATTGCATTGTGGCATTGTTGTATTGTTGCAGACAGCAATTCCGCGTCCACATCTTTTCAAATTCTTCTTTTTAGATAAAGGCAACAAGCAGATTTGCGACCGCCGTCGTAAATTACAACATGTAATTGTTAATGTTAAAATTTACAGGCTCTTGAGAAATTGAAAATAAATATTATAGTTTATAAAATAGAAAATTACTCATTATCATTAGGGCCACGTTTAGTTAGAAGTTAACTGTGCCTGAGCAATTACTTTCGAGATCTGCTTCTAAGTGACTACAATATTCAGTACATAATTTCGACAGTTCAGCAAACAGATAGAAACCAGATACTATATATGTATTATGTTGCATGCTTAGCTGTAATTTTCAACAAATTGAGCATATGACACCAGTATTAAGTGTCTGACTCGGAGGCTTAAAGTAAAGGGGGTTCAATTCCCTTGCAATTTTATAAAACACTAGATTTTCATACTAACCGACTTTCTCAATGTTTGAGCTTTGACTCCGAATTCGACCCCTGTGCAACTCAAATTTCGCAAATTTCCGTCATTTTGCAATAAAATTGTCTCAGCTTCTTGGTCTTATGGTTTGAACTGTGCACTGATAAGTGAGTCAGGAAAAAAATCCTTATACTCCACTTATATAGAAGTAAGTAGCTGTTGAGTAACATATAATATATTTGTATCTATTAAATTGATCCCTTGTTAATGACGCCTCTGCTTTTATTAAGCGTTGTTTAAAACAATATAATTGCGTAGACTTCGATTTTTTTAATATCGACTAAAAATCATAAAGTAATATTAATATAATTATTTGGATATTGTAATATTTGATAAAGCTTCAATTTCTATTTATGTACATCTTAAAGTCAACAAAAATCCTCAACGGTACAAAATGAGATTTACAATGTTTTTTTACTGTGTAAAAAAATGCTAATAAGCAACAGTAAAATTCTTAGAGATAGGGTATAAAAAACGGCTTACAGCGTAAATAGAAATATTGAAACAACAACAACTTTTAACATGCAATAACAGCAACAACTACAATAACTGAGAATTCAGCATTATTGTCAACAACAAGCAACAACAACAGGTAACAAACAGCTGACGTATCAATTGTGTGCCAAATGTTTATTGACCATGTCGCCAGTCATATTGAGGCCCAGGCAAGCGTTGTCAGTTGCAGCAACGATGTAAATGTATATTAATAAAGCTGAAAATATATAAAGATATACAATATGTACATATATAGGTAATATTCGATATTAACTAATAATGCAATGAAGCAGCTAAAGTCGGAAGACGATTAATGTAAACCGGCAATAAATGCTGCCGGTTTTTGTGATCAGATTGTCCCAACTGTTGAGTGCTCTACTCCCTTGACCTTGAAACTGACAGCGGCCTAAAAAAATAAAAATGTAAAAAAAAAACATAAAAGCAACAAAAACAATGTCAACATTTTGTGCTTGATTTTATGACAATTTACGTAACTTTCTCTGCGTAAATTTTTGTTGATTTTCAGGCGATGACACAGGGCCAAGATGAGGGCTGAAAAGAGGAAAAGAGAATTTCAGGGTCAATGGAATGCTTGAACTTTGTCGCTTTCTTGTCGCAAAAATATGCAAAATAATTTCGACAACAGCTATCGCGTCCATAGTTCAATAAAAATTTTATTAATCTCAGACGTCGTTATCAAAATTAAAAATGCTGAATTCAGCTGCTTTGAATGACCCGATAAATGAATTTTACTCGAGCATATACACATAGTTAGTTAAATAATTATATTGACATAATACTTTAATTACTTACTTTATTTTGAACACATACTTTATTTTGAAAAAATTAAAAGCTAATCATGTTTTTCTTATTATATCTAAGACATTAATTTTTTTTTCTTTGTCAAATTATTTTCTTGACATACTGTATACACCTATTGTTTATATGCTTATTGTATATATATATATATATATATATATATATATGAAAAATATAATTTAAGGTTAAATGCTGGTCTTTGCACTTTTTAGAAGTAACCTCTTTGTAGCACAGAAGTTAAATTAGTTCGTTGACTGTTTCAGGGGGGATCGGACCAATCAGGCTAATCGGCTAATCGGTGACTGAAACCCGTTGGCATTGGACGTTGGCGACCGCCCACAACATGTCGGTTACGCCCACTTTACTAAAATGCCAACAAGGTAATGGCAGATGGGTTATCGTTATCTCCCTCTCCTAAGTGCATAGGCCCATAAACATAATAATTTGTAATCAACATTCAAAATTCAGTTTCAATTAGTTTTGAAATTCATTAATAACATCTTACATTTTTTGTAAGTCGGCCAAGATCAACATTTTCAAGTCAGAGTGACAACCGTGAAATACCGCAAATTCAATATCGTCTTAACTCGAATTGCAACCAATAAACATTAAACAGGTGTGAAGTACTCCGGGAATTGGGTTGGGATCTTATTAACGGAAGCATGACGAGATACTTTCGGATTGACGTGTGTCTCCGATGTCTGTTCACATTATTTCCACATAATTCGCATTGTAAACAATATTTATAATAATCTAACTTTAATTTTGTTTTTTTTTAAATAACTAAACTATGTTTGCAAACTTGTGATTTACTTTCAGATAGACTAGCTGTGATAATTTTTGGTATAGTTACATTAATCTTAGGCATAGTTTTATCATCCATACCATGGTTGGATTATTTTATAATAAAGGCAAGTAAATCTCTTTACCAAAATACAATACAAGTGCTAATGTATATAATGTATGTAATGTAAATTTGTATTCTAAACAGAATTTAAGGCTGTGGAATGACACTTTAAGCTATCACTATTG
This sequence comes from Drosophila falleni, assembly GCA_035045575.1. Lineage (NCBI taxonomy): Eukaryota > Metazoa > Arthropoda > Insecta > Diptera > Drosophilidae > Drosophila > Drosophila falleni. The sequence continues at coordinate 215,968 of JAWNOV010000167.1, forward strand.
GCAGAGACCCGGAGTGATACGGCTAACCAAGGTATACATCTATAATGTAACAAATCCGGATGGATTTCTCAGCGGCGAGAAGCCCAAGCTGCAGGAAGTGGGTCCATTTGTCTACAGGTGAGCACAACTTATATAATTATTCAAAAATAATTACAGTCTCAAAAGCGCCTGTTGGTCTACGGGTTAGATGTCATGGGGGAAAGTAGTTGCGCCTTTTGATTCTATATACTAAAATATTAAAGTTAATATGAGTATTTTCATGGCAGCTTTAGCAAAGTGCTCTTTGGTCATGGTTAGTTGAAAATACTTGTTTAAATTAAACTTAATGAGTGCAATTACAATAATTATAGGTTTTTTTACTTATTTTTGGTTCAACCAATGCGATATTGCATATAGAAAGCGTTGTTTATATTTGCTTAAGTAATTAGCTGAGGGAAACCGAGTCAAAATGAGGATTTTTAGACCCCGTACGTAAAAAAAGTACAGGGGTCTATTGGGTTTGTTTTACCGAATATGTGCGTAACAGGCAGAAGGAGGCGAGTCAATATAGCAATGTCCGTCTGTCTGTATGAACACTTAGATTTCAGAGACTATAAGAGCTAGAGACACCAAACTTGGTATGTAGGTTCCTCTACACTGCAGGCAGATCAAGTTTGTTTCAAATTTCGGCCACGCCCCCGTATATCGCCCACAAATCGGGAAAAAAATGTCATATCCAAATTATTAGAGCAATTTAAAAGCTAGTAATACCAAATTTGCTATTTAGATTCCTCTATATTGCAGGCAGGTTAAGTTTGTTTCATTTTTGAATCGGACCACTATATCATATAGCGCCCATAGAAACAATCGGTCGAAAATCAAGTTTTAGTATGAAAAACTTTTTTGTTTTATGAGATATCGTAACCAAATTTGTAGAATATGCATTTAAGTTAGTTTTATACATCCTTACCAAAGTTGGTTTAATTCGGTCTACTATATCATATAGCTGTCATAGGACAGATCGGGCGAAAATCAAGCCTTAGTATGAAAACTTTTTTGTTTTATGAGATATCAAAACCAAACTAAAAGAATATACATAAGACATGAGACATCGTAATCAACCTGATAGAATATGCATTTCGGTTAACTTAATTTATTTTTAATTTTTTTCCATTACATGTTTTTTTCTATAGTAAGTACTGGGTATGCTGTCGAGTATGCTCGACTGTAGCACCGGCCCACTAGTCTTTATATAACTCTAAAATTACTCTAAAATATGTTAATAAAATCGTGGTAATCACTGATGATAGCATCATAGAATAAATAAATATAAAAAAATTTTAAAGGATAATTAAATTAATTTAATTTTAAACACTTGTCTAAAATATTCTAATCCAAAAAATAGTGAATATTTCTCGGAAAAATTCATTTTAATTGATTCGCACATATTTTAATATTTTGCAATTAGTGATTTAAAATGTTAACACGTAATTATCTCAGCAACAACTGCAATTAGTTGCAGTCGAACGAGACTTATCAAAAGAAAAAAGTGCTTTCAATTTACACCCTAGTGTTGAACCACTGTGAATGAATCCACTGCGCCGTTGCCATTTCCAATAATTGAGTCATTAAACCAAAGCAAATTTGTATATGAGACAGCTTATATTTAATATAAGACTCTGTGAATATTATGTAAGGTTTAACAAGCTGAGAGAACACATCCCGCCCAGAAATAAAACCAGTTTTAGTGAAGGATAACGTGCTAAGAGCGGACTATCGGCAATCAATCTTACAGATACAAATAAATATGAATATGCAGAGATAAATCAAAATAAAAACTCAGGTACCTTTGCATTAAGTACAGATGCAGGCATAAAAATATATATTATGAATATATAGTGTGATGAACATTTAGAGATACAGATGTAAATGAGATTTAGATGCAGATTAGTCTTAGGTTTTAATTAATAGTTTCTTAATGCACTTTTGAGATGAAATGTTAGGGACAACAAAAACAAAAAAATATAAAAAGCTCACAGACGAATCTGCTGACAACAAATGACAGCTTCAAACGGTACCTAAAATGTCACAAAAACGACAGAAAAACGCTAAAATGTTTGTCATTTTTATATGGTTTTTATTTTCTTGTGTTTGTTTTTTGTCTTGTTGTTGTTGTTGTGGCTGTTGTTGTTGCTGACAACATTTCTCTAACTGCTACAAATGAACTTGACATTCAGTTGGGTTGGGTTGTTACTTGAGTTTTTTGAGTCGGATCTTTTTTATTATGACCACCGTCCCTGACTTTGGGCTAACTGCCAACTGTCAACGGCCAACTCTGAGTACCAGCTGTCAACCGCTAACTGACTTTGACTTTGGCTACGACATCGACACGTGCTGAGTAAACTGAACTGAATTGCAATTAAGATACAGATTACAAAATAAACGTAACATCATTCAAAATATGTATATTTATTTATTACATTGGTTTGCTTTTGGGATCGCAAATAAGATTTTAAAAATCAATGCTGGAAACAATTATCTATAATTTTATCAAAAAATTTTCTAGGATTTATCTCTTATTTAAATAAATGAGAGTTGATTCTAAAAAATTAAATACAAGTTGTTTTCAATTTTTGTGAACATTTATTGCAATAAAAAAATTATGTAATACTTAAAAGAAACAAAAAAGGCTTTTAAAAAAAATAAAAATTCTAAATTTAAATTTAATGATTAACCGTTTATTCAGATATAAAGATTTATTTTGTTTAAAAATGTATTCATGCCTATAAATGTATTTTTAAAATTAAAATATTTCCGGTGTCTGTTTCATTGTGCCATTTCAGAGAAGACATGGAGAAGGTGAATGTTAAATTCCATGAGAACAATTACACGGTGTCATATCAACATAAGAAAATATTACAATTTGTTCCTGAACTGAGTATTGATAAGAACACGCCCATAGTAACGCCCAATATACCAATGCTGGTGAGTAACTAACTAACGTAGTTAAAAATTAATTCAATAATAACTAAATATTATTCGTATACAATTTTAGACCCTGACTAGTTTGAGTCCCAAGTTGGGGTATCTGCTGTCCAGAACAATATCCTTTGTGCTAACTGCCGCCAAGTTTCAGCCCTTTATAAACGTGACGGCTGATCAACTGGTTTTTGGCTATGACGATGCGTTAGTTAGCCTGGCACATAGATTCTATCCAAAGCATATGAGACCCATGGAAAAGATGGGATTACTTATAGCTCGTAATGGCACTCTGACGGAAGTGTCCAGCATTAAAACAGGATATCGAGGCATGGATCAGTTTGGCTATATTGATTCCCTTAATGGCATGGATCATTTGCCGCACTGGAATGAGGGTCCCTGCACGAGTATTGCCGGCTCCGAGGGATCCTTCTTTCCACCACGTGACATTACCAAATCGGATACGGTACATATCTACGACAAGGATCTGTGCCGCATTATACCTCTAAAATATATAGAGAGTGTGGAGAAGGATGGTCTCGCCGCAGACCTGTTTCGATTACCCAACAATGTGTATGGCGATTCGACAAACAATCCGGAGAACAAGTGCTACGATTCCGGCGAGTATGATGCCCCTAATGGCCTTCAGAATATCAGTCCATGTCAGTATGGCGCACCCGTCTATATATCAAATCCACATTTCTATGAATCCGATCCTGAGCTGCTCGATGCGGTTGAAGGTCTAACGCCGCAGCGGGAGAAACATGAAACCTACTTCAAAATACAACCGGTAGAGTAATAAAGTTCCTCAAGACTTCAACTTATTCTAATGACTGAATGTTCTTCTTATTATTTTAGAAACTTGGAGTGCCTCTAGAGGGCAAGGTGCGCATACAGCTTAACCTGAAGGTCACTCGCGCCAAGGACGTTCATCCGGTGCGTGACTTTCGAGATTTCGTGTTTCCGGTTATGTGGCTGGAAGAGGTGAGTTAATAGTCATATTTAAGTACTTGGACATACATAAAAAAGAATATAAAAGACACTTTTTTTAATTTTAAAAGTAATTTTCTCAAATGAAGAACAAATTTTTCATATCAAACCAAAGTGTTAAAAGGCTTTCGAGTATGAAATAGCGCAAAATTTCAAAACAAATTTACAACAAAGTTTACGGTTACTTCTTACTTTAAATATAGAAGATAAATTTACTTGGCATTTGCTTATGAAGTATATAATATTAATTGATTTCATAGGGCATTTCGGAGCTTACACCCGCCATTAAACGCTGGCTCTACCTGGCCACTGTGATTGCTCCGCATGCCGTGCCCATTGGATCTTATCTGATGATCGTGGGTGGAGCATCGGCAATTATATTCAGCTTTATTCGTGCCTATCAAAACTTTGTGTTTGGCCGCGATCCAAGTCTGGAAATTCTCGAGATGGGGCGACGTTCGCTTCGACGCGGCAGCAGCTTTATTGCCCATCAGCAGCACAAGCTGCTCCTACATCATCGGGACAGCTACACACTGCTCCGCACCATGCCACATGCCATGACCGCCCGCCTCGATCCCGATCCTGAGAGTTACAGCGACGATGCTCAGCCGATTATTGATTGTACAACGCCAAGTCAGGAAGCATAGTACAAGATTTCTGTGTGTGCGAGTGTTTGATTCAGTAGATGTGTGTGTGGCTGTGTGTGATTGCACTATGTAACAGACAGATTGTAAATAAACCCACTTCTTGGGTTGCATATGGGGCCCTAGATGAAAAAAGATACAACTGAAAACAATTTTGTACTCTAACATTCTCAAGTAAGGTAAAAAAGCAAATTCACCTTAAAAAAAAAAAAAAGAAAAATAGATTTTAAACTTTCTTAAAAAATGTCTTACCGTAGAAAAATTTGTCATTTGTAGTCCGATAGACCTTTTTTTTCAAAATGTTATTTGTGTAGGGGTCTTTCTAAGTTAGTTTTAAAGCAATCGACATAAATGTTTATTTATGGTTGATTTGATTTTAATGGGTTTAACATTCTCAAGTAATGATAACAAATTCAGGTTCACCTATATAAAAAAGATAGATACTAAAAAAAACCATACAAATTTTTGAAATTTTTTTTTTATTACCTGTGGTCCGATATGTTTAAGAGAAAGTGAATTTGGTTAAAGTTACAAGAAAAAATGCAATTTTCTTGCCTAGTGTTATCTCTGAGTGTTAGCGTTTGTGAAATTCACTATGGCTAACGCTGAGTCGTATTGTGGCCAATATCGTGGCATATATAAAGTACTTCACCCAAAAAAAAGGTTTCGATGTTACAGGGCTTTTATTCATTTCATTTGCACATCTTAACCAATTTGATTTCATAATTCATTTTCTTGCAACCAAAAGCCAAATCGGGTTTGCTAGTTATATACTATACATAGATATGTAAAGATATATATATATATATATATATATATATATATATATATATATATATATATATATATATATATACGTATATATATAATATAATGTAATTTGCAATTGATAAAGCTACAAACTCACTAGTCATTTTTACAATGTGAAAAATGCGAGTCGTTTCTAGTTCTACTTAGATAGTTAGGTATTCTAAATTAATTTATTAAACTAAGTTACATTTAATTAATAACTATTTAACGATATAGGCAGCGGATGTTTTGAAGATTATACGATTTTTTGTATATGAAATAAATCAAATATTATTTTACATAATCCCAAATGCATTTACAAATCGTTCTGCAGGTGAACTTATGAGCTCCACTTATTTTTATTAGTTTATGTTTGTGAATTATTAATGGAGGTAATAGTATTTTTAATATTTTTCAATTAATATAACAAAAACAAATACAAAAAATATGCCCTTTACCTTTACAGAAAATACTGCCATAGATTCAATTTCTTAATTTCGGGCAGCTAAAATACCAGGCGAGCAGAGTTCACAGCAAGAGAATATTAAAGCAAGTGAACAATTAAAATGCAAGCTCTGATCAACAAAGAGAGCAGGAGAGAGGGAGAGAGAGAGAGAGTGAGGGAAAGCTTTTTGTAGTTTCTGGTCGCCTGGTATTTCTGATGATGGAAAGCTTTCCTTGCCTATAATATCCTTAAAATAAAAGACCATTTATTAAATACGCATAAAGCTCAGTTTGCTTAAAATATACAATAAAAATTGGGTTTTCTAAATAATAATATATTTTCTCCTTTGCTAGACTTACTTTCCTGACTACATAATTTTTGTTATTTTACAGAAACCTTTGATTGAAGCCCTTTTAACGTTTGCAACATTTTGTGCATTGCGCTGTTTTTTTCTGCAAACATGTACAACAAGCATACGTATCGTATGAGCAATAAATTATATGTGCACAACTGCGTGTGGAATCCGGAGATGACGGCAGAAATGCTTTTGTTTTGCACAACAAATAAAAAACAGGCACAAGAAATATGATGTTCTCAATGCTTAAAAGTCAAGAAAAATGAAATAAAAAATAACAGAACTTGGCACAGGCAGAAATGAAATATGTAGGGGCAGCAGAGGCAAAGGCTAGGGCAGTGGCAGTGGCAGTGGCAGAGGGGTTGTCGAGGATCTTGAGGGCACGGATTGGATGTAGCAGTAACTGCCTTCACCTTGCGAGAGCTATAACAAAAGCATTTTCATTTCATTTCATTTGGAAAAAATGCTTATACAAAACCAATTTTACAATTTTCGATTCAATTTCTGTTACTGACATTTCACTTAAACGAAAACCTTAAAGGCGCAATTCATTTTTTCACAGCGCCCTCGACTTACCCCCCCTTTATCCCCACTCGGCTACGACCCTTTGACTTTATTGTAATGTTGCAAAAATGCCAAGAGATGCAATGATATTCTGGGCGTGGCATGTTCTCCTGCTGACATTCAAAGCTAATGGTCAAGTTATGTCCAGTTTTTGTAATTACTCTCAACATACTTCACTCTCTGGCTCATTTGATGTTTTCCGTATTTTCACGAGCACTTGGAAGCACATAAAATGGCTTAGTGATAAACTAATAAGCGACATCAGATTTGTGGCAAATGCTGTTGCACACATGAAAATAAAGACGAGCAGATATGCCAACGTGCTCGACTGTAAGATGACCAGTAAAAAGAAAATACACTGGAAGTCTGACTTTTGATACCCTGAGCCCAATAAAAATGGGCAAAAAAGGGTATATTGTGTTTGGCAGAATGTATGTAACAGGCAGAAGGGGGCGTGGCAGACCCCCAAAAGTATATATGTTCTTGATCAGGATCAACAGCCGAGTCGATTGAGCCATGTTCGTCTGTCTGTCCGTCTGTCCGTCCGTCCGGATGTTTGAACTGGGCTGCTGATATACATCCTGACCAAATTTGGTTAAAATCGGCTAATTATATCATATAGCTGCCATAGGAACGGTACATCGAAAATGAAGTTTAAGTATGGAAATGTTTTTTGTTTGTTGAGATATCAGAACCAAACTGATAGAATATGCATCTGGGCTGGTATTATACATCCTGACCAAATTTGGTTAAAATCGGTTGACTATATCATATAGCTGCCATAGGAACGGTGCTTCGAAAATGAAGTTTTAGTATGGAAAAGATTTTTGTTTGTTGAAATATAAAAATCAAACTGATAGAATATGTATCTGGGCTGATATTATATGCTAACCAATTTTGGTTAGAATCGGTCTAAAATATCATATAGCTGCCATGGGAACAATCGATCGAAAATCAACTTACAGTACAGAGTACATGTGCTCGACTGTAACCGCCCACTAGTTTTTTTGTCGAAAGACCTTTATTTCATAGAATAAATAAATCTAAATTTTAAATTTGTTTTATTTTATTTAAAAACGACTCCTTAAGGCTTATATTAACATTTTAACTCTATAAAATAATGTACAAAACCTGCTAGTTTAAGTTAAGAATTTTTTTTATTTAACAAAATAATTGGTCAAAATAATCACCAATCAAAATCAATTTTATAAATAAATGTATTATTTAGATTTTGTAAATACCTTATGTTTTCTTTGCTATATCTTGAGAACTTACATCAAAATGATTTACTTTTTATAATCACAGGAAGCAGTTTTAACGATCTGCATTCAAAGATTTCAAGGATTCTTAAAAAAAAAATTGCACAATTTTTTACATGCTTTTTTTATCAAAGCATTTTATTTTTTTTATAGAAAATAGGCTATACCTCAAAAATCCTTTGAAGGATGCTTCTGACACTAGTGTCAATCGATGAGGTTTGGTAAGGACTATCAATTGACCAAAGGACATTCAAATCGGTATCAAGTTATCAATGATTTTGTGTTTTTTTCCAGTCTTTGAGCGACTTTTGACTGAAGTTTTTTTTTAAGCCAATCGATAGAGTTCATCCTAGCGAACCTAACGACACAGGTCCCGGCAAAATGCGCAAGGATTTAGCCAAGCTAGAGCTACTATACTTACTATTTTATATTCGCAGGAAGCTGTTTATCGATATGCATTCCGGGATTTCAAGGATTCCTGAACAAAATGCCACAATTTTGTCCATGCATTTGCGTTTTTTTTTTTTGGTTTTTTTGAAATAAATTGCTTAAGATAAATACAAAATTTTAAAAATAATGTTTATTTATTTAAAACTATTTATATGTATATAATAGGAAGTTTTTTGGGCTGAGCTTGTAGACTTGTAGATTTGTGGGCGACTGTTTTTCAAAATGCAGTCAACGGCAATGTTGAACAAAGGAGTATTGTCACTAAATTTGGTTGCTCTTAAACTCAATAACTATGCACAAGGTTGGCTTTGGGTACTGGGGCTCAACGCCCTCCGTTTCCACGCCCACAGATTGCATTAAAAACCTCAAGGACATGAAAAGCTGAAATTTCATTTACGACGCGCCATAAAATCGAATAAAAACAATTGGCACATCAAAAACTCACAGAGAGAGCAAGAGAGATCTTCATTGAGGATGGTGAAGAGGCAGAGGAAGAGCATTGAGCAGGGTTGGCCACGTAGTCAATGCGTGTCGGAATAGGCCAAAAGCGTCGGCCATATGTTGCACTCCGAAGTACAAGGTGGGGTTGTTAGGTGGTGCCAAAAGAAACGTCTGAAGTAAATAAAATGCTACGACAAGACGAGGGAGGATGCTTCTTGAGAGCATCTCCTGCTTTGCTTCTGTTCCTGCCCCTTCTCCTGCTCCTGGCGACAGCTGGTTGGCCACTTAGGCCGCATTTGTAAGCGTTGATGGAATTACTTATGAATTATACAAGAATATTAAAACGTGCGCAGCCAGAGAAGAAGAAAAACATCAGACCAAGAATTGCCGCAATTCGTTTCGTTTCGTTTTCTTCTATTTGATTTCATCTTTGCGCGGAATATTTCAATTGGCGTCAGCAGCAAAAAGTTTGCTGTAAATACTTTATTGGAAAAGTATGTGCCAAATGGTTATTGGGACCCAAACAAATTGGGCGCTAAGTTGTCCGTTATTGGTTTTTATGTGTGCCGTCTGCTATACAGTTCCATAGGGCTGCGGGTGGGGGAAGGAGCATAATTTGATTTTTGTCGTTTGTCCAAGTGCGCAAAAAGTTGCTGACCTTGTTCATGTTTATAGCATAATGATGATGGCATAATTGAGGCTATCATTGTGGTCAAATTGAGGTAAACAATACATTCTACTTAATCGTATATTGAATATAAAATATTTTGTACACAATTATTATATTTACGGGCACATTATATTACAGGCAGCGATACTTCACATTTCAATTTACACAAATTTTTAAATTAGTTAAAACATAAGTTTACGTTAATCATTCAGTCTAATACCAACACACACACAAACACACACATATACATGCATTCATTCCAAAAAAGATTTTTAAATTGTAACAGCCAAGAGCAATTTCAAATTTAACGAAACTTGCACGAGCTCACGATGGTTCGTGCACTTGCTAAGCACGCAAAGGTCATTTGTTAAAAAGCTGAATGCTTCAACACTTCAACTTAGCGTTCATATCAACACAAGCTGGTTGTTGGCTTTGTTGAATGTCACCAAAACATTTTCAGTGATAGCGCGAAAACTGCGAAATGCTATCCTCGTTAGGTGGCGCCACTAATAAAATCGGCTGCAGATTCAAGCCAGTTATGTGAGGATTTGACTTGCGTGAGCCAGCAAGGCTGATAGCATCCGTCAGATAGGCATTATTAATTTCACCTATCAACAAATTGAATAATAAGAAATAAATAAATTTATTTTACACGAAGTTAAACTTATTTTATCTAACCTTTGTAGAGTGAGTTCTGATAGATTGGATCAGGCTGTAGCCTCACATGTCGCGTCGCCAGAATGAATGCCAAGGTGGCAAGAACAACGCCATCAATACAGCCAATGATAGCCAATGGATAGGCCCAGCGAATGCCGCAAAGCCCCAACTCAAATCGATTCGCTTCCGGTCCACAAATCTTACGGAAATCATCCGAGTTCCAGCCAAAGGGAAACGCAGCACATGTCACTATCATACAAAAAGCTAAAAAGCATATTTTCTTATTATATTATACTCGTAGTTACGTGCCAAATGTTGATCGAAGCAAAAGAATTCAAAAAAATCAAAACATAATGGAATTCTGCAATAAGATTGTTAATACGTGCTCAAAGTTCAAGCTAAGACTTTGATATCACGTATACGTAGACTTCTGTCAGGGTCAAATTATAACTTGGAATACAAACCTGATATTATCTGCATCCAGCCACAAATGTGAAAAACGCGCGTCGACTTCATAAACATCAAGCAAACCAAAAAGAATATTGTCAGCAAGGCCAAACCAACGGCACCGAGCATAAAGAAAGTGGCCAACTACAATAAGAGAAACAAAAAATGATTTTTATTACTAAATATAGACAGATAAATCTCTTATACATTAGATTGATAGATAGATTAATATTGTAATTGTAGACATATTGACCAACGCTTTAAGAGACACTAGGGCTGCTTTTCAGACAAAAGTATTACATTTAAAAGAAGAGACACAATCCTAATGAAATCTATTGTCTTTTAATCAAAGCTGCAATCCACAAAAATTTTTGTAAAGTTTTGGATCGGCGGTTTGAACCAAAGGGCAAAGTTTAGGTTTGGTTCGGCAGCCCGTTAATATTTCCCTTTGAACCTAAGGTTGGGTTCGAACCTTTGTTCAACTGACGACAAAAAATATTATTATAGTTTTACTTTTTTCTTGACTTTTTAAAACAATTAGAACCGGTTTGCAGCCTTGCTTCAAATAATATCACACAGTTTCTGGAATAAGGATGAAATTCTCAAGGTATTTTTATCTAAGTAAAGATACATTTTGGGACTTTCGCAAGTCACAAGTAATAAACGCACCTGAAATGAGAATGTTGGCACTGCCAAGATGTTCTCCCAACGACGCCGACAATTGTCAAAGATCTCATCCCGCTGACACTGCTGCCAGAGGCCCAAGCGACCTGCACTGTCGTTATCCGGATCACCAATCCATTCTGAAAGTAGGGTACAAGTTATTAAAAAGGTAGATGAAAGCTATAATGAATATTCGTAGGCTTACCTGGAGTCACAAAGGCCACAATTCCAATGATGGCATAGCAGATTGTGAAGATGGCCCATAGGACACCAATCGCCTTTGAGTTTCTGATATATTTGGAAGCGTATAGATGCGCCGTATCGACGTACTCAATTTTAGTGCCCATCGCGTTGGTTTTGTAGTGAGGTGATGTGAGTTGCGGTTATATGTGGAGAGAAGCTCTTGGCCTTTGTTGCTGTTAAAGTTAATAATGATGTTGGCAGTTAAAAATTATAGTGACAACAACAAATAATAGTAGTATTAGATATTTGTCAGTCATGCATATGTTTTTGTGTGCTTTCAGTTGTAAGCGTATTTATTTTGTACGATTTAAGTTTGCTGACCTCGTTTGTTATTTTAAGCTGACGGTAATGGTTTTAAGAAATGAATTGGAGCCTCAAGTTTACCACTGTGTAAGCGAAAACTCCAAAAAATTCTTATAAGCTGCTAGATATAACAACATATAAATAAAACACAAATTTATGATCGATTACAAATACAACAGATAGATGGATAGATATATAAAGAGAATGCATAAGACTAAATCGTTTCCTTAAATAGACTTTTCCTTTCTAGCCCAAAAGCATAATTTGGTATCATTAAAAATTTGCATTCGTTTTTTCCTTTCACTTCAATCACTTAAAAACCCATGCAAAATATTTGCAATGTGAACAGCATTTGGTTAACAATTTACAAAACTTTTTTGGCTTATGTTAATCTGTATGATAATTGTTAAAAACCTTTCTCGGATATTGCTTAATTTTCACCACTAATTCTATGCTTGGGAGCTAATGACAAACGAGCCGTACGAGCAAACAAACATGATGTTATGCAAAACTAAAAAAAAAACAAAAATTATAATTTTACAAACGAAAGACGGGAAACAGACAGACCACAAATCTTGAGAGTCTATCTAATTTTAACTGTGATTCATGGCATAACAAAAAACAACTTGTAAATGGCCAAAACCAACTGAGCAACAGGCTCTAAAGCTATCAATAAACATGATTTTCATTTTGAAAGTGTGGTAAATTACAGCTAAATTCATTGTGGATGGGCAGCCTTTTGAAGTCACAATCAGAAAATCAACATGAAAAACAAGAGAATGAGTTGGAAAATGCGAAAAAATGTAAGTGAATTATTAGGGCATTGTCTTTCAACTATCACGATCCCACAGAGAGACAACATTGCGTATACGTAATTGAGTAACTCATTAATTTAGTCTTTCTTTTTTCGGGGACGGAAATAAAGCAAAGAAAAGTCGTACTTTTTAGAGATAATACAGAGTCAGAAATGAGTTTCTTTAAAGTGAAAAAGTAAAAGAAAATAAAAATGTCACTTAAGAAAGACAAAAAAATGAGCAAATGAGACAAATAATATAGCTAATAAGTGAGAGAGAGCCAGTAAAAGCAAAGTGAGAGAAAGCAATCTCTTAGCATTAACATAAATATATTGAAAGTTAAGGCACGTGAGTAACAGATTCTGGTGTGGTCAATTGACCACAATATTTTTTCATAATTTTGTCGAAAAGAATCGAAAATTAAAATTTTTTTAAGTTTTTAATATTTAGATGCAGAATCAAATTAGAAATCAAATAATGATCAAAATGACATTCCGCATCAAAATCGGTTTAGTCTTGACAAAGTTATGAGAATTTGAAACGTGGTAAATTATTGGACTGACAACTTTACAAGTCAAATTTCTTGCTAGATATCCGATGATTTTTAACGGAAAAATGAAACTCCTGAGAATCCAATTTAAGGTGTTGTTTTATAATAAATTGGGTACCAGGAGTTGATTAAAAGTAAAAACTCAAGGTTTTAAATTTTGGAAAAAATATTTTTTTCGAAAAATCAAAGGGGGGAGTACATGATTTTGTCGAAAAGAATCGAACATGAAAAATTTTTTTTAATTTATAATATTTAGATGCAGAATCAAATTAGAAACTAAATAATGATCAAAATGACATTCCGCATCAAAATCAGTTTAGTCTTAACAAAGTTATGAGAATTTGAAATCTGATAAATCATTGGGCTGACCACTTTTCAAGTCAAAGAGAGACAACATTGCGTATTAATCATTAATTTTATCTTTCTTTTTTCGGGGACGGCGGTAAATCAAAAGAAAAGTCATAACTCTTAGAGAGAATACAGAGTCAGATAAGAGTTTTTTAAAGTAAAAAATTAAAAGAAAATATAAATGACACTTAATAAAGACAAAGAAAAGGAGCAAGCTTAAGTTTGGGGAATTATGAATTTGTTCAATTATCATAAAATAGCTAATAAGTGAGAAAGAACAAAGTAAGAAAAAACACTATATTAGCATTGCCATAAATGTATTGAAAGTTAAGGCATGTTAGTAACAGATTCTGGTGTGGTCAATAACAATGGAAATCTTAACTTCAAATTGAGCCTGAGTCACGTACAAGTTCAGAGCCTGCGTAAACTTGGGAAATGGGGAAAACGGGTCCACGGGAGCCGCCCGACAATTGCAATACATTGTAAGCCACTCGAGACACGATCGCAGACAGGTCGTAGACGAATAATAATTTCCTACGACTGCGACTGATCGGCATATAATTCAAATGAAAACTGAACGTGAATGTGGAGACACGAGTGTTTGCAGAGTTCTGTGGTGTAATTGCATATTGCAATATCCAATTTGCAATTAACTGGTTTCTGTCTCGGCTAGTTGTGGGATACACTGAAAGAAGTTTTTTTTACCAAACTTGCCAAAATTCTTGTAGGGAATCTTTATGAGTGCATACACTTAGAAAAAAAATTAAGATTTCCGTACTTAAGCAGGGGACTACGTTTGGAATTTTCAAAACTTTACATGAAATATACTTTATCAAGTTTTAAAAATCTTAAACAAGTTTACTATTAAAAAAATTCTGTTGTTTTTGGAGGTATCTCAACCAAACTCCCAGATATTAAATTTGACATGGTCTTATACATATTTTCAGACTAAGTTTAGGTAAAATCGGACAATTATATTATATAGCCGCATTGGATCGTTAAGTCATTTTAATATACAGCAATCGTTCATAGCCAACAGTTTAGCGCTTAGTGTTTTTGATATTTATTTGTACTTGACTGCATTCTTCGGACACTCACATCGATCATGAAAGAAAGAAAAGAAAGTGATCATGCGGTGAGGCTGTGAGTACAGTTACTGTTATTGGTATTGGTATTGGTATTATTATTGGTGTTGGTCTTGGTATTTGTATTGGTACTGGTACAGGTACTGCTATTGGTATGACGCCGCAATAAAGTCCATGGCTGAGATGAAAAGATGGAGAGATGAAGAAATGAATGAGATGGTGTATCTACATCCGTTCGCTCATCGAGGTGCTAGAGCTGAAGATGTTGCTGACGTTGTTGTTGTTGTTGATCTGTTGAAATACAAAGTTTCTCTTGCAGACACAAACAGATATCAGAAATCAGCGTTGACTTAGCATCAATAACATCGGCCACACCATTTCAATGCTGTTTTCAGCTGCAGTCGCAAGCGGTTTTTTTTTGTGCTGAGCGCGGTAAAAGACGCGTGCGAAACGCGCGCAAACTTTAAATGTCATATTAAAAATGCATAAACTATATTTGTAAGTGAGTGTGTGTATAGAAATACTATGTACATACACATTCATATTTGCTGAGAATTGTATATGCGATAAAATAAGGTCAGTTGGGTAATGATTCGAGTTCTCATTGTTACCTTAAACGTGGCAAAATGTATTGCAACATTTGACAGACCGACAGACAGACAGACGGGAAAGAACTGTACAAGAACTGTAAAATGCAACTGCAACTTTTTGCTTTAGCGGCTTTCTTTTTAACCAACTAACTAACTGACTTTGGTCATTCCACACACACATACACAAATAAAATAACAACACACATACTGGACTTTCTACTTTAAACATAAATTTCACGTTAGCCATAACTAACTGAAAAAAGGGGAGAGGTGAAGGAGACTTATTACCAAGCCAAAATAGGCTCTTGACTTTGATGGTCGACTATTCATTTTCACATTTGGACTTTTCAGCTTTTCAGAATTTCTCAGCTAATATCGTTTAAGTAGGAATTGTTGCATCTTTGTAACTACTTATGTGCGCAGTTCCGCATTGTTCCGATCTTGAGTTGCAACCCGTATATGTTTCATATTTTTCTTTTTTCTTTCAAACTTGTTATAGTTTGTTTTTTATTGCTTGGTTATTTTTCAACTTTTTTTTTTGCCCGTTCAACAAAGCGGAACCTTAAATAAAAAAAAGTTGCGGTGCTTATGAAGGGGCTGATTAACACATCCATCGTTACTACATATGTCTGCAGTTGTTGGAGTTGTAGTTGTTGTTGTTCCAAACTTGTTCCAAAAGAGTGCCCTTACACAGCAACAAGACCGTTTCAGAATTATGCGGAAATGTCTTTAGCATACACTTTTTACCAGTTCATGTATCGAAGTTGTAGAATGTTTTTTTTTTTTTTTTGGTTTCTTTTCGATTTTTTTTATTCGGTTTTTGCATATATTTTTGGCAGACGATTTCTTTTTAAGCAACCCGTGTATAAATATTGCGGCCAGTTATTCAACAAAAAGTTTATGGACAACATTTAGGTTCAGCTTCTATAAAATTATTTGGGAAATCTGGCTAAAACCATGTTGGTTGTCTCTTGTCTCTTGCTGTGTCTGTGACTATGAATCTGCTTTTTATTAGATCACGACTCTTAATGTGGGCAAACATTCGCGCATTCCAAAAACCAACTACAACAACAGCAACAATGTCGGCCCCGTACACATACCTATACCAATAGTTACTCGCACCAAGATTCTTCTGCCACTTGTTGTACCTTCGACAGGAGCGGATTGTGCGTGAAAACAGAATTGAGCCTGCATATCTACACAAAGAAAAAATCTATTTCAATAATAAAAGAATTAATAGCTTTGATTTTTTCGGCCTTTAGTTTCTGTTATATATATTAATATTCCAATTAAATATCTCAATTTGGGCTTAATTTTCAATTTACAATCTTCCTAGTTTTGATTTCCAATTTTGGTATTCTTTGCATTATTTGTCAAAATTTGTACATTAAATTCATAATTCAGCACTCAAAATATGAAATTATTAAAGCTCAAAGAGTTGATTCAATAATAAATTGTCAAGGTAAGTCTTTCAAGTCAGTCCATACATCATACTTGTTACACAGAATTGCATATTTAACATTTGCTTTACACCTATGCAATTTAAGGTGCCCCATTTAGGCCACTTTATACATTTAGGGCGCCTCAAGTGAGAAGCGGCACTGCGCAGTCGCAGACGTTCGTTTTAAACAAAAACAAAAACAAACAACAAAAAAACTGTGCCTCTTTTCTGGTTTTTCACGTTGCTAGCGCGGTTTTTGCCATCTCTGTTGTTGGTGTTGTTTGTTTGTTGTTATTGTTATCGGTGTAATTGTTGTTGTTGTTGCAGTTTTTAAAACGCACGTCTTCAGAGGCAACATGGTCTCTAAATGCTGTTCTATGTATATAATATATGTATATGTGAAGTCACAGTCAGTGTGTGTGTGCGTCTGTGTGTGTGAATGTTGCATGAAATATTGTTGCAGTTGATGTTGTTGTTAGTTTGCACGTTTCGATGTTGCATGAACTTTTGTTGCTCGTTTTCTGGCCGTTGGTTTATTGTCAAAAGAGAAAAAAACGCAAAACTGGGCGAAGTTGTCGATTGTCGAAGTCGTCGTCTTTTTTTTCACTTATTCTGACATTTACTTTGCCTTTGTGCAGTTAACTATTAAGTTAAACAACTTTTTGTATGCCTTACAATTCTAATTTTTAAAGTTGAGCGTTGAGAACCGGTTGAATATTTCTTTTATCTTTTTGTTTAATGTTATTCAATTTTGTTGTTATTGTTTTGCTTGCGTTTTGCATAAGTATTAAAAATCGCGAATAACATATATAAATAAATACACCTAATCCGACGAGCAAAGCACTAAATTCGTGGTCAACCGTCGCGTTTGGAGCTGAAAACCGAACTGCGGTTCGAGTCTTAAGATCCGCTTTGTATTGGGAGACAAACATTTTGAGCGCTCTCTCTCGGCACTCGGCTCTCCCAAAACACCTTCACATACCTGCCAAGCGTCGGCTAGAGCGAGGCGGAAGCCCGAGAGAAAGACGTACAGAGACAGAGTCAGATAGAGACCGCGATATAGAAAATATTTCGAGAGTGCAGAATCGTGACAGTTCGACTACGAGTATTATGATAAGTGAACCGCAAATTGTTTAAATTTATTTTCAATTATTTTCTTTTACCTTGGGATAAATGCTCAGAATGCACCTAAATCTCTTTCTTGGAAGAATCAAAGGAATTTCTACAATTATCTTTATTTTCAACGCTTGTTGAAACTTTTTCCCGTCTACCTGCAGGATTTTTAGCAAATTCCTTTACATTTCCTTCCCTCTTTGTTCGGGAATCTATATTATTGCGCTTTATTTTAATATTCAAAGAGTAAAAAATAAAATTTTTGTAACAAATGAATAATTTTTAATCTAATAAATCTAGTAAATGCATTTTAACTTTTACATAAAAATAAGAAAGAATATTTTGTTTTAAATACATTTAATAAAAAACAAGTCCGAATTGAATGAAAACATTAAAAATTAAATAGATAATAAATTTATTATATGGAGGGAAATATTTCATTTAGATTACTTACATGAGCACAATTCAATTTTGCCGCCAAACAGCTTGTGCTTATCGTCAAAGCAACTCTGTTTTGTAGCACCACGAGCAACCACCTGATAAACAGCTGTGACTTATCAGCTGTGCCTTATCAGCTGTTGCAAACCAATCTAATAGTGTCAGTTCCAAAAAAAATAAGCCGAATCCCATATAGTTGTTGTAAGCTATATTTATTTAATTTGAAAATATTAATTTAAAATTTACTTAGATCGCTGAAATAAATTTGCTTGGAAAATGGAAGAAGTAAGCGACACATACAAACTAGATTATGTTAAGTCAAAGATTGGCGAGCATGCGGACTTTCCCAAAAAAGGAGTGATTTTTTAGTGAGTTAAACAATGTGAGCAAACACATGTATTTAAACCCCATAAACTATGTACACATATTTGGCTTATCAGTTGACTAACATGTGTCTACGCTTCTATTCTCTTATCAGTGATATATTTGGCGCTCTTACGGATGGCAAGGCTTGTGGTTATCTGCGGGATTTGCTGTTGCGTTACATACGTGAGAGGCATCCGGATGTGGAGCTAATAGTGGGTCTGGACTCGCGTGGCTTTCTCTTTAATCTGCTTCTGGCCACTGAACTGGGCGTGGGCTGCGCTCCCATTCGCAAGAAGGGAAAACTAGCGGGCGAGGTGATTTCCGTGGAGTATCAATTAGAGTATGGCTCTGTAAGTAACCCTTCCTGACACATTCATAGCAGTTCTTACCCAACACCTTGACAATTTTACAGGACATATTCGAGATGCAGCGCGCAGCCATTAAACCTGGTCAAAAGGTGCTCATTGTGGATGATCTACTGGCCACAGGGGGATCATTGTTTGCTGCCAGTGCTCTAGTTCGCAAGGTGGGAGGCGTTGTACTGGAAAGCCTAGTTGTCATCGAGCTCCTTGAACTGGAGGGCCGCAAGAAGCTGGAGGGCAATGTGCATTCCTTGATACAGTACTGAAAATTACAAAAATTAGATAACTTTCTTGCATTTGCATTAACATTTAGCAATCACATTTTTACCTCAATCTTACACAATATTTACAACTGAATTTTGTAATATTTAATGGAAATTTTTATTAGCATATTTTTGAAGGCTATTCGAACCAAATATTAGTGCAAATATATGATAATTTATTTTTATACAAAACAAAATATGTACATAAATGTTCTAACTGATTTATTTAGTTTTCATGTAAGGATAAAATATGTAAAATATGGGTATGTACATGCATATGCTGTATATTTATTGACACTATAGCAATCAATCAAATTTGATCATACAGCAGAAAACTGTTCACTGAATTTACTTTTTTTATTTGCCAAGAGATGCTGATTTAGATAAGTATCAGCTATGGTGAGAATGTACAATATATTCAGTCAGTCAGGTAGTTGTTGCTGCAAATTTAAAAGTTTGAGAGTTTTATTAAGACAGGAAAAGGATTTGACGTCACGGTCGCCAAATATAAGCAGCTAGCGGCAACAGCTGTTCAAAATGTGGTCCCACCCAAGACAACAGAATATACATCTATATATGTCACTTCTCTCAAGTCGCCATGTCTCTTTTAAGTAGGGAGTAAGCATGTATACGCATTTCGGATTCTAGTTGCTCGGCTTTGTCGTAGTACATATGTATTTTAAGTACTCGTATACCCGGCATTTGCTTTGGCGCAGCCGTGTACAAACTTATTCAGCGTCTGCTTTTCCACGCAGGCGTTCTATGCATTGGTTCCACTGCATCCGCTGAATCTGCAAAGTGAGAACGACGGGTGAGCCCAGAGAGAGAGAGAGAGAGAGAGAAAGAGAGAGAGAGAGAGAGAGAGAGAGAGGGAGAGAAACAGAGAGAAAGAGAGAGATAGAGAGAGAGGAAGAGAAAATAAAGCTTTTGAGACTTTTTTCGGCTTTTTGGCTATCAAGCAAATGGTACGTGTAGATTAAATTAAAATCATAAGATCAGAGTTGTGTAAATTTCAGTTTTCTATAATTTTTGAGTCGTGACAAAGAGCATGTTAAGAATAATTACAGCAATGCCTGGACCAGCCTTAAGCTTGAATATAAACTGAAATCACAAAATACAAGCTCCTTATAATTCCCTAATCACTCATTTCCCAACAATATGCATATATGTACATTGTACAGCTATCAGATATCGTATGGCATTTAGGCATTGCATTTTTTAATGTGATTTTGCGTGGTGCTATGACCAAAGGTATTGAATATGTTAAAAGTGTTGAAGAGTATTAAATTGGGCTAACTCAAAATTATTGTGTCCCCAAGCATTTGTAACATTTAATGCTGTTGTTGAGAATTCATTTTTTCCTAAATTTAAATAGTAAATGGGGATACTACCAAATTCCCCAATGCTGTTTCATAAACTGAAGCTTATGCAAACGAACCAAGGAGCTTAGCTATTTATTTTAAATGTTGCTTTGTTATCCAGTACTCATATTAACATACATTTTTAAAATTGCCTAAGGAGACTAATAAAATTTTATTATAAGGGTCGATTTCACCACTTTTCTTGAGTGCAGAGCATATAAAAAAATCTTTTACTAAGGACAGTAACAATTATGATATAGAACAGAATGTATGTAAGTGAAAAATTTGTAAGTCTCTCAGTTCAGGATATCATTCTGTTGACTATAGCGTTCTCACCTTTTACCTTTGTGTTTTCTAGTTTGCAGACTTCCACTTTTTTTGGGCTTGGGAAATTAGCCAAGTTTGCAAAATTTAAATTAATTTCATGGTCCTGCAAGCTGACCAACTAAAACAGGTCAACACTAACCGTCGTCCAGTAGCCTTCGGCGCGACACATACGTACAGTACACATACATACATACATATATATTGTATGTGCATATTTTCACGTTAGCAATTATAATTTTTTCGGCCTTTTTGTTACCATCGTTGAGTGTATACTGCAACTGAAAGACGGGAAAAGGCAGTAGAGCTAGAGCAGTAGACTGCATTTCATTTAAAACATATTTAAAAATAAAGTTAAAAAAATAAAATAGTTAGTTAGCAGCACTCCAAAGACGGAAACGCTACAGATAAAGCACGTTCCGAAACAACTATTTCGGTAATAGGTTGTATTTCTTTTTAATTCTTTCGGTTTCAGTTTCAGTACCGGTACGCAACGGAACAACAAATAAATTTTGGAACACTTTAAGTGTCGTTTTATAATAATTATACATTGAAGTAAATGCCTTGATTCAGAGGAATTATACTTTTTTAGCGAATTTGAATGCAGAACAAATTTAGAGGCCAAATCATGATCAAAATGACATTCCACTTCAATCGGTTGGGTTTTGACAAAGTTATGACAGTACAAAGTTGCTCTAGCCTCTGACTTAGCAACTTTACAAGTCAAAATTTTTTTTAATTCTTGTAAAGATGTCAGTCCAAGGTTTATCCAAACTTCGAACTTGTATACCTTTGTCGAAACTAGCCCGATTCTCATGCGATATATCATTTTGATTATAGTTTGGTCTCCAAATTGATTTTATATTTAAAAATATCTGATTTTTTTTTGTCCATCACCGTCAGCAGAACGTACTCCTATGACTATGACTTATTTGAATGATTCTTTTTTCAAAAACTCAAACTTTGATTATTCACTTTTAATCAATTCCTGATGCCCAAATTGGAATACATGCCCATTGCTTATTTAAAAGCGCCGTTTGCTACCTCTTAGTACAATCTCGTCGCGCATACTTTTCCCCATTTTGGAGCAGCTTTTGGCATTCTTGCGTAATTTGTTGTAACTGCATCATTTAACCTTTAAAAGAGTACTAGCTGACTAGACTAGGTTGACTTGACTCAGGTCCTGTGCTGTCCTTGCTTCTCAGATTGCTTCTTTTTAACAAGCGTTTGAACAACCATCGAGTTGCCTAAGAACGCTCTGAACCTGTCTCACTGCAATTGGTTGCTAGTTAGGGATAATGGCAACAGACAGCAGTTAATGTTCCGAAAAAATTCCCTATTACAAAAGTGCTGTATTCTACTATACTGTATAACTGGAGCACTTTGCTTTGCAGTCAGGCTACAAAAACACATTTAATACATGTCTGGTTCGAAATGCGGTAAGATTTTATTGGACATTGAAAGGATATATTGGAATTTTTTTAAGAAAAGTAACAAGTACTGCAATGATTGTATTTATATCGACCACAAACTGTCAAGCGTTTGGGTGTTTACTCACATGAAGAAATTTATAGTAGTGCGACTGAAAATACATTCTGCAACTAAAAGTATATTTAGATGAATCTTCTTGACTTTTAAGTGTGGTCCTCAATTTTGAATGCCAAATTATTTTTCAATGAAATATAAATCACCATTAGCTTCATTTCATTTAAGTCAAAAATTATTATGATATTTATATAATTGCACAGTTGAAAGTGTCCGTAAAATTTCTTTAAAAAAAGCTTATTTATGAAACGTTATAATACCCCTCGGAATGAGTTGATTTTAAAGTTGAGTTTAAAGAAATTAGCTTGCAACTAAAATAAAAACTTTAGAGCATATCATATAAATCAGCTTATAAAACTTTCATCATATATCAACACACTAATTATGGTAATTTTATTATTTTTAGCTCAACAGGCTGGCATCCCCAAAGGCGCTTGAGGTTAATGTTTAAAAAGCCAAGGCGCCCATCAAATGTACACATAAAATCTGAACACCCACTCATTCTTTGGTTGGCAAACATTTAGGAGAACGTAGAGCGGCAGAAAATCAAGTTCTTTTCATGAAATTTGAACATAAATTCCATTGAACGAAACAAGAGCAAAGTGCAAAGCCGGCATAATGCCCTATGCCTAACCATACACCCACAAAGTACACCCCCTTTGTCGAGCTTGGGCTGGGCTCAGTTCAGCTCTCATGCAGTTTAGTGTTACCAGACCCTGAGGGATTGCTGTGGACTAGCTGTATGCCTGGCCAAGAAAACTGCCCAGTCGAAGCAAGGGAACACCATTAAAATAGAAAATTATAGAATAAAAGTTGAACAAAAAAAAAGTAAGAACGCTAAATTCGAGAGGCTCGATTTTTAGATGTCCAGTGACTAAATTAAAACTATAAAAAATTTAATGAATTCAAAAAAAAAAAAGAACTAATCACTGGACTAGATTTCTGCTAAAGTATATATTTTATTTAAGAACTTGAACAATCTTTCCTTTAATTCGATTTCACGCATTTTTAAGGTTGGATGGAATCGTGATCAAGTTTAAAATTAAACTCAAATTGCGAGCGCATCATGGAAGTATTATCACCAAGTTGGGTTTCGTTAGTCCTCTGAAATATAAGCCTAAGTTTTCTTTTAGTACTGGGCACAAAATGAAGATGACGATGAGAACCATGTTATCAAGCAGACCAAAGCTCGGTCCGAGTATAGCATATAAAGTTAGTGCTGAACGCTGACAGGACGAAGCAGCGACCGCTGGTAAAATCAACTTTGCAACTTGAGACTGTTGCAGTCTATTAAATTTACGCCACCGGCAAGTGGCTCTCTTTTCCCCTCTCTCTCTCTCTCTCTCTCTTACTCTTTTTCTCTCTCTCTCTCTCTCTCTCTCTCTCTGTGTCCTATGTGTATTTGCGGGTAGTTGGTATATAGTGTATGTGGGCGTTTTAAGCCTAAACACACGACTCTGGGGGCGCGAAATTGAAGGCAACAAGGAAACTGCTTGTTTTTCTTGCTTCTAGTGCTATGGCTGCTTCCATTTCTTTAACTGTTGCCGCATCTTCTTCTTCGTGCAGTACCCAGTTTCCGGTAGCCGCTGGCAGTTAGCAAATGTATCTCACTACCTCTTTCCTTCCCTTCCCTTCCCACCTCAGTGGCATTTCCTGCCTGCGCTTTTAGATATGCCTGGCCTGGGTCTGATTCTGTTACTGTTCCTGTTTCTGCTTTAGTTTTGATTTTTTTTTTTTGCTGTGTTGGTCGTACCGCATCGTAAATTAAAAGACTATGCGGCTACTTGAAAAGTTTGCTGCAAGACGTTGTCATGTAGTTTACGGCACAAAAACCACAATAATACTAGTACCCAGGGCAGCCCTAGGTGTGCCATCAATTTCATATCTTATAACAGTAGTTACGACTTTAGTTTGAGTATGAGTTGTTGCACTTTTGCATACTTGATACAGGCAAGCCACATTGATTGAGCAGTTTCTGATGATGATGGTATTTTCGGTTTATATAACTCAACTCCCAATGAAGCCTTGCCATCACTTTTATTATTATTGAAGGGCATTATTTTGTGGATGAGAATGCGAATGAGGTTGGCTGCGGGGATTGGTTATGACTCTTCCCTTACCGTGCACATTTACTCTCAGTTCTTTATGGTGCATTGCTAAACACATAAAATTGATATTTTAATATTCTTCTTTTGGGCAGTAATAAACGTTCCGAATGGTTTTGTTTTTATTTTAGACAGTGTTTTCATATCCTGAAACAATTTCCCTAAAGAAAAACGCATTCGGAGCCCCCTAGTTTTTTATATATCTGTCCTTCTGTATGAACAAAAAGATCTCAGAGACTATAAGAGTTAGAGTAACCAAATTTGGACCACAGATTTATATATACCTTACGCAGATAAAGTTTGTTTAAAATTTAAGCCAAGCCGCCACCGCGCGAGAATGTGGAGCACCCACATTTCTTAAGATAATACTTATTTGTGGTAGTCAACGTTATCTATTAGTATTTTCTATTAATCTACTGAATCGCTTCAAGATCGGACAAGTAGAACGGCAGCTAGGGAAAATAAAAGTTTTTAAAGTAATACAAGTAATTTCTTTAAAGTACTTTTATATATATTGAAATAAGTAACAGGTATCTTAGAGTCGGGATATCGACTCTAGCCTATATATATTTTTAATATTTGAGTAAACTTTTTATTCTATTGCTTTTCGCAAAAGCAGCACTCGTCCTTGGATTGTTCTGTCCGAAAATTGGCTTCGGCCTAATCCTGTTATTTTTTCTGTCTGTTCTGTTTCCGTTTGGCACATTTTACGAAATTCACTTAGATTTTTGCATGTTTAATTTTTATCTCCATTTTGTGGTCACAATGACTGTTGCAGATGCAGTTGCAGTTGCTGTTGCCATTGTAATTGTTATTGCTGTTGCACATGTATGATGTGAACAGCAGCCATCATCGAGTTTACTGTTTGTATAGGTACTTATAATATCCTATGAGATAAGCGAGCATTTTATCTATTTAGATTTTGGAAAAGATTCTTTAATATTGGATTAAAGATCGTAACTGCAAGTTTAATTTTTTCTAGTCACTCATAATATCGTTTGAGTTAAGACCAGATTTATTCACATTTTTAAAGAGATACTTCAATAAATTAATATTTGTAAATGCAAAATATATTTATTCCAAGGAAAAAGATATTTTATTACAATTTTTAATACAAAACTTCTTGCAACCTCTTCGTATACGCTTCTTAAGCTACAGTTCAATTAATACAGGGTATTGAAACTGAACTGCACTGCCCATACAAATCGATAAACCCTAATGTAGGTATATGGCAGTTAGACGCACAGTTAATGCTTTGCCCGCCCAAATCCTGTATGTTTTTGCCGGTTGATTGTTGTTATTGCATTTCTATTGTCTTTCTTTGGTTCTTGTTGGCCGGCATTCAACATGCTTATGGTTGTTACTATAATACATTTAACTATAGATTTTTATCTGCTATGCAAGTAAGTATCAGAGTATTAAACCAATTAAATATGATATACAAAATTCAAATTTACTCAAGCAGGTGAAGTATTATTTTATTAAATAATTTGAATGCCTATTATCAATTTATTTAAATATTATCATAATACATGTGTTCCTTTTAGCTAATTCAAATAGATTTACAGCTCACTACTAAATAGTTTTTCAATTTAAGGAGTAGTGTCTAAAATAGCTGAATATGCTCACAAGGTAGTGCCGTCTTTCTATTTTTAAATTTTTGTTAGGTCAGAATTTCCTCATTTTGAGATTACATAAAAAAAACAAATTATGATACCCTTAGCGAGAGTACAAAGCATAGCAAAACGGGAAAAAGGCACGAAGCGACAGGTAGAGAAAATAAACCAAAGACTGAAGACTTTTCTACTTCTATTTTTGTTCCTGCTGCAAATGATGATGGTTATGCAGCATGATGATGATGCTTGATTTTATGACGGTGGTGTGACCGTAAGCGATTTTTAAATTGCTGCTATGCATAGAGACAAGGACCTTAAGCGAATTCAAACCTTTAGGTAGAATTTCAGTGCTTGTTACAATGCGATTTCCGTTGCCCGTGTCACGATTACTGCTTTTGGCCATGCACAAGTGCACAGATAAGAATTGCACTGGTCACAAAATAAAGATGAGCCATTATCGATAAAGCATATACTTGTATAATGGTCTGTTCCAATGCTCATTGGCAATGCAATAAATTTCTCACAAGGGAAGTTTAGTAATGGGGAAATGTGCTTCAAGTTGTAGCCAAAAAGTTAAGTTAAGTTAAAAATTTTTGTCATTTAGTAAGATAAGTATCCTTGTGGATCATAAATGACACTCCCCAAAAATCTAATATCGCAACGGGCAATAGGATGTTGAGCCTTAAATCGAATTAAACAGAACACAAAAAGTGCAAAAACACTTTAGATATGAGGCTGAAAATGGAAGTGAAAACATACCAGAAACTAATCCCATTTTTTAATCAATCGACCTCGGATGGAGATTTGCAGCACTTCTTTATATCATTTTAGTTATTTTAGAGGTTTCAGAATTAAATCCAAATTGGACAGTAAACTTGAAAAGCATATCATTTATTTTTGAAAAACTATCATGAGAAGTACCTAGTGAAAAAAAAATATTTTCCGTTTATATTCTATATATACCTTCTAAAGCTAGAAAAATAGGTTTTAATTTTCGTAACCTTTTTTAGTAATTTATTTTGCCTTAATATTTATATCAATAAAAACAGTACAACTTGCATTACATAATAATAATCAAATTTTTATCAAAATGGATTAGATGTTTAAACAGCAAGGTCAGGCTTTTCAGCTGTTAGGGTATTTTTTAGTCGTGCACTCTCAACTGAGGTACTATTACTTGTTTTTTATATTTGGCATAATTTTAACATTTACAAGCCATTAAACACATTTTATTGCTTTTATATTTCGCTGGCTGCTTTACGGCTGCCATGCAGGAGATTTTCTCTGTGTACGTCCTTTAACTTTGTTGCCTGCTGCAGTCCTTTGGCATCGAACGTACTCATATGAGTCCTGCTTCTTATGATGGTGATGACGTTGATTTATTAGACTGCTGTTTATATTATGCACTCAATATCCACACATATTTTACGCTCAAATCTAAAAAAATGCCGCAATCATTTTAGCCCACAAATTTTGCTCAACTACCTGAGTTAAATGTGTTACTTGGCAACAATTTTTGTCTGGCATTTAAAGCCTACCCAATTCTTCACTTTCGTTGGTAAAATCGCATTCAAATTCCAAGTGATTGCACATTAGAAACTTTGCTTTGTGCTTGAATATGTTATCTAGATTAATTTTGGAGTAGATTTTATTTCTCTATACTTTACACAAAAGTTTACAAAACTATAAGCTCACCTATTTTAAGAAAAAATAGAATTAAGTTTTGAAAAAAACAATGATATAAAAAACCGACAAATTACAGTAAAAAGAAAAACTGGATTGTTTCAGACATCTGGAAATTCACATATGTACATAAGTATAATTGAGTGCTAAGGCTCACTTGCTTATATGTAGGCTTTAGCATAGGGTTAAAAGCTTCAAGTAAACACGTCATAAATATTGTCAAACAAAAATGTGTACGTGCCACCTCGAAGAGGTAACTTGCCTCAGAGTTTGCATAGAAAATTACGAGTTACCATGCGGTGTTGAAGTGCAGATGAATTGTATACTCACATTAACATTCATGAGCACAAGTATAAACTAGTCGGCCGGTGCTACAGTCGAGCATACTCGACAGTCGGAGACCCCGTACTTACTATGGAAAAAACTTATAATGGAAAAAAACTAAAAATAATTTAGTTAACTTAAATGCAAATGTTATCAGATTGGTTACGATATCTCATAAATCACATATGTTTTACATACTAAGACTTAATTTTCGCCCGATCGATCCTATGACAGCTATATGTTATAGTGCTCAGATTTGAACCGTTGTCGTTTGCGTTAACGTCTTTGCTCTCTCTCTCTCTCTCTTAGTCTCTCTGTTACTCATAAAGTTGTAATGCGCGTTAAAAATGTGACAGTTTGATTCAATTAATGCGACTTGCGAGTGATTTAAGTTTCATTGATCCATTTTAATGAGAGTCTGTTTGAGGTAAGGAGAGAGCTGAGAGATCTCAGTCCCTCTCCCAGGCCCCGCTCCCAGTCCCTCTCCCAGGCTCCGCTGCCATACCCTTTCCCAGGCCCCGCTCCCAGTCCCCGCTCCCTGTCCCTCTCCCAGTCCCTCTCCCAGGCCCCGCTTCCAGGCCCCGCTCCCAGTCCCTCTCCCAGTCCCTCTCCCAGGCCCCGATCCCAGTCCCTTTTCCAGGTCCCTCTCCCAGTCCCTCTCCCTGGCCCCGCTCCCAGTCTCTCTCCCAGGCCCCGCTCCCAGTCCCTCTCCCACGCCCAGCTCCCATTCCCGCTCCCAGGTCCCGCTCTCAGTCCCTCAACAAACTTGATCTGCCTGCAGTATAGAGGAACCTACACACCAAGTTTGGTGTCTCTAGCTCTTAAAGTCTCTGAGATCTAGGTTTTCATACAGACAGACGGACAGACAGACAGACAGACAGACAGACGGACATTGCTATATCGATGCTGATGATGCTGATCAAGAATATATATACTTTATAGGGTCTGCCACGCCTCCTTCTGCCTGTTACGCACATAGTCGGTAAAACAAACCCAATAGACCCCTGTACTTTTTTTAAGTACGGGGTCTAAAAAAAAAGTCTAACATCAAAAAGCCGTATAAAAGCGAGTGTGCAGTGTGTGTGAAAAGAAGCAACAAATTGTAAAGCTGCTTTCAAACCCAGCTTCTGAATCATTAAAAAAAAAAGAGGATTTAAAGCCAGTGTTTTGTTGAATTCGCCAACTTTTTTTTAAAAAGTGTCTAGAATTAAAAGCCTAAGAGGGATAATAAATTTCTAAATATAGCCTTGCACATAGTATGTGCACATTCCTTTCGAGCGTTCCAAATAAACTTATAGATTATCCCAAAACTGAATTTAAATCATTTGTAATTTTTGCCTAAACACTCTCGACACCAGTGTTTTTTTATCTTTGTCGAATCACAGCAATTTTTGAACCTTAAATGTTGTTCGCACTTAAGCCTGCGTACCAAAAACATTTTTGACAATGACTTGATGTCCGCTTTGGCGTCCATTATGTAGAACATTTTTTGCTCCGGCTGGTAAAAAAAAGTCGTTGCGCTCACTCAGCTTAAAAATGTTTGTCATTTAGGCACTCAAACTACATCAGAGGCAACAACAGCATGTGGACACTATTTTGGATGGACGTAGCTAACGTGTTTCTCTTATAGCATCGAGATACGAGAATGACGTCCATGAACTGAGATGTGGCTACCGGTCGACCAGTCGTCGCCAGACAGGCACACAGGCAAACTCATCAACATTCAACGTTATTGTCACTGAAAAATACACACAATTATCGTTACAAATTGCTGTTAGCTCTTACTCGCGTTTGGTCTTTCCAGTACGATTACACTCTGTACTGTACTTTAACAGGAGTCATTCATGTGCGACGAAGTCAAAAGTTCTATAAGTTCGGAATATTATAAACTGAGAACCAAACTATTTTTTTTTTTTTTTTGAGCGAGGCTACAAACCTGTTCTGAACCGAACCGGATTGCTTAAAAACCCGAACCGGATCATGAACCGAACCTTTGAACCCAAATCTTTCTTAAATGAAAGGTTCGCTTTGAAAAACAAAGATAATTACATACATTTTGAAACTTCGAATACAAGTCATATAATAATAAGACATATTTAACCTAATTGAAATTTATTATAAAGTTAGATATTGTTATATAAATTAAATCACATTTTTCAAAAAATCAAGAATATTTTTATAACCAAAAACTTTTTTTTATATTTGCCATGGCATTATATATTTTGACTAAGTTTGGTTTAAGTCGAAATATTATTTCATTTAGATATAGTCAGTCAGAATTTTAAATTTTGATCGAATCATACTTAATTTAAAATTTTTAGTACATAGCAATCTTGAAATGTAATAAGAAAAACGGTTAATTCAAGTACGATCGTATTTAATTTAAGGATAGAATATTTTTCAAAAGGTACCAGAGCTGACGTCCTTATTTTTGCTCGTTTTACTATTGGCCAAAGGAGAAAAGAATGAGTAAGCCCACAGTTTGGTTTTGGTGTCAATGGAAAGTGCTATTGAAAGTGTGATGGTATGTCGACGAACACACAACATACAGACAAGACAACAAAGGAAAAAATATATACATGTACTTACATATATGTCTGTCGGAAGTTGCCTTGAAGCCATAGGGATTGTCCATTGTTGTTGCCAAGGTTGAATACTGCAATGGATTTGACAATTAAAAATTAGAAAAGAGATAGACCAAGAGTAAGAAAATAAGTTGAATTGGCGAGTGTGTACTAAACGTAGTTAAAGAAGTGGTTAAAAATGACGATCTATCAGTTTTATACAACTCAACTTAGTATCTCATTTTATGACTAATGCATTATCTATGTATATATATGTTTATACTCCAACTAGCACTGAGCAGAACCCAATTATTCAAAGTGATTTGTCTTTGATGTGCGAGTATGCATTTAAATATATACTTTCATGATGGCCGTATTTAAGCAGTATGATTATATACATATTAATATAAATTTCATATTTAAAATAATTGTGCAAGAAAAAGAAAAAATTTAAATGAATAAACACCAACAAAATTGTCCACGTGTAGGATGCATAGGATTCATAGATCTGACATAATATTTTACAAATCATGCTTGTTAATTGGGTATGCTCTTTTTCTAAGCAATGTCCAATCTGTTTGTCATCTTTTAATTATAGCGACTCGAATGTTATCAATGTCTGTTCTATATTTCGATCTCATAATTTGTAAGCTGTGTGCGCTATTTTCTTCGCTGTCACTTAGTCACTCTATCTTCATCGAATCCCCAACAACCCACTTACCCAGGGCTCTCCATCTATTTCAGAAACTCAAAAAGCAAAACTAATTTCTGTTGCTGACAACCATTTAAATTCAATTTGTTTGCTTACCGTGCAACAATAGGAATCATCCAGCATCCAGAACCGAATGCGAGGATGCGACTCGTAGTACGAATTGCCGATTATCGCGACCATTTAGATAGGAAAGTGCTACTAAGGCAAACTAAAAACAAACAGGCTGAAGGAGGTACAGCAAACCCTATAAAGTATATATATTCTTGTTCAGAATCAATAGCCAAGTCAATATAGCCAAGTACGTCTGTGCGATTTTTTGTATGAACACGTATATCTGAGAGGCTACAAGAGCTAGCGACATGAAACTTGTTGTGTAAGTTTCACTATATTTCAGGCAGTACAATTAGTTTTATTTGAATAAATTTTAATAAATTTGGTGCTAAGCAAATATTGAATAAATCACCATCATAACTCCGTCCCAAAAAATTTTTTTAAAAAAGGCCTATCTACTCTTGTATATTTAGGTTTAAACTGGTCGTATATTGCAGATGCCCGCCCAAGGAACTAGAAAATGAAAAACAAACATATTCACTTTACTTGGATGATGTTTTAAACATCAATGGCAACAACAGCAACAAAGGTCTCTTGGCTTTCCTTAGTACAGCTGCCGTCAGCTGCTGTTTAAATGACGACATGAATGATTGAAAGAATGACTGGTCACAGGCTGACTGGCTGAGTGGTCCTTGTGCTCACTGTGATAGCTTACTGCCTGTTTGACTTGGTTTTTTTTGCCAAAATGCGATGTGGATAATGTTTCTCCTCGAAAGCATATGGCCTTATTTATGCTTGCCAAAAGCGAAAAGCTGAGGGCGGTGGCCATATTTGCTTAAAGCAACAAAAAAAAAAAGAAAGCAACAACCTAATGTCTTTTTGTGTATGTATGTAAGTGTGTAAAATATGTGTATGGCTGTTGCTATGCGACTTTTCCGCCTCTGTTCTGTCTTCCTCTCTAATTGTTGCTGCAAAGTATACATACTTATATTATCTGAATCTGTTTTTTTTTCTCATTTGTTCCTTTTTCTGCTGACAAGCAACTCGGCGCCATTAGAAAGCGGCGTTGATATGAGTCTGCCGAGCAGAGCAAAGCACACAAAAAGGACAAATTACAATTCTCATTGCAATGCTTAACACGTTTCCGTAATTTAATCAAGGACATGTGAATTATTTATTTACAAATTCAACTACTAAAGAATTAATTAAAAATTCTGAAACTGTAAACAAGTAAAAACACTGCATTCGACAGTGCATCGACTACGAAAGCCTCTGTGCTTTTAATTTTTCTCTAAAAAATCATGTCAGATTGAACCAAATTTCGGAATTGTAAAGTTGCTAGGTCAAAGATTCGACCAACTTCAAACTTTCATAACTATGTCAAAACTAGACCGACTTTCAAGTGGAACTTCATTTTGTTCATGGTTTGGTTTCTAACTTCATTCTGCATTCTGCATTCAAATTAAATTTATTTCGAAAAAAAAATATTTTATCTTGGTTTCGATTTTCTGAAATTTCGAAAATTCAAAATTTTAAATACCAAGTTTTCACATTTAAACAACTTCTTGTATCGTAATTAGTATAAAACAACACTTTAAATTTGATTCGGAGACCTTTCATTTTTAAAAAAAACCTTAAAAAACTTTAAAAAGCCTTGTAAAGATTAAGAAATATTTTGACTTGTAAAGTTGTTAGGTCGGTGGCTTGACTAACTTTGAACTGTCATAACTATGGCAAAACTTAACTGATTTTTAAACTGGACTATACTAATCTATAAAACTAGGACTCATTGAACAAAAAAAAATGAGACATAAAATACACAAAATCACGTTAAAGAGTTTGTGTATGTGCTATGATGCTGGAAAGCTTACATATTGTATTTTTATTGGATGTCGTAAGGTTTAGTTCTTAAATTTGTTCAACTTAACATGGACTGTAGTACTTGACATGGTCAACCGAGTTTTTGAGTTATAAATTTTCAAATCTTATAGACTTGTAGCATACGTAATTATTTTAACTGCGCTGCTTAACACATTAAGACCAGCGCAAAACTTTGTCTGTAATTAAAACTGAAAAGTGAATCGCACTTTTTACTTGAAAGCCAAAGAATAAAAGAGAATGGCCCGCTAAGTGCAGCTGACAACAATTGGGCTCTGTAACTAAGACAAAAGGCTCCGAAATTATTCAACAAGCGACGACGCCTTCTGCCAGGACTGCTCGCTTTTGTGTTTTAATAAGTTCTGAATTTGTCAACAACTGCAAGCCTGCTCTTCGTTATTTTTTTCTTTACATAATTTAATATACCGTGTTAGCTGCCACGAAAGAAACGAAGCTGAAACCAATAATTAATGCCCAAACCTTTTTCTTTTATTATGCGTAACGTCTTCTTTTTAATTTTAGTTTTCTACATTTCCTGGCACAAAAATAGTATTTAAAAAATGTTCAATGAACACTTGAAGTAACATAAATTCTAGTCCATTTAGATTTTTTTTAATCTATAAATGTATTATTATTTGTATTATTACTTGTAGGTTTTATAGCAGTTCGGACAAAGTTTTTATGTTTAATTTCAATCTACAATTTTAAAGTTGTTCCCAAACATATAAAATTTTTGTCGTTTTTAACGCCAAAAAAAAAGTTTAATTGAAGGTATTAGCAAAAGATAGTTATGGAGCAAATACTCGATTGAATAACTATCTTCTTTTATTAAGATTTGCACTCAAACTGCAATTCACATTGAGGCTGAGACAAACTCTGGGGCGAATTCACACTACACGATTGTGCACTTAGCATGCATTATATTTACAGATTTACAGAAATAATTTAGTGGAGTTTAGGGTGCATCGATTTTTTTACATAAAATGGGGACTTAAAATTCAAACTGTATGTTCAATAAATTTTTAATAGTCTTTTCAAAAGTTTTCCTTTATTAAATATTTATATAATAAGTAATTCGTAAAGTTGGTTAGAGGAGAGCAAACAGTTATATAAATATATTGATATTCTTATAATTATATAAGTATATTGAAAACTTAAGACACTTACAAAGCATTCCTTGTTTGTACTGCACTTTGATGTTATTTGAAACACTCGTCAACTTTAAAGCAGCCAGAAAGAAGTTCTTCAATATTTACCAAAAGGCAACCTCCCAGTCTATTTAGTTTTAGCAATACACATTTCTGTAGGTTCGTTGTTTGCCAACTATGTTAAATATTTAACTTGTGAATTTCAAAGTAACGTCGTCAACTCGTAAAATCACAGCGGAGCAAAACACCTAGCGGCATATCGGATTGCGTACGTACTAATTTAATATTTTAGGGTTCATTTTTAGTTTGTTGTTACAAACACTTTCAGATATAGACACACACACACACACACACACACAAAACTTTGAGCCTCGTCGCCTATGTGTTGCCACCACAATTTGTTTACTTAGTCGGTTTTTGTGCACGCAGTCGAGCATCCAAAATTGAATTTTAACTTTGTTAACCGCCACACAGCAAAAAAAGAAAAAGCAGAAAAAAAAAAGGAAATAGCCTCTACCGCCATCAGCATGTGACTGACGAATTCCCTCCTCCATTTTCTCGTACTCTCTCAAATCAACTTATTTTTTTGTATCTTTGTGTGGTAGGCGCCGTGGATAGCGTTGATAACGTTATCCATTAGCTATCTCCCACATCGGAGGTTGGGCGTGGTTTTTGGTACTTTGACTCTATACTAAGCCTGTCGAACGGATGTTGCACAGAAATTTAGCTAGTTTTGAAGTAAAGTGCTTAACAATCCTTATGCTGGGGTTTTCTCTTATTTTTATTTATTTTTATTGGGTTTTTTTTTTGCTGATTTCCAAACGATTTTTAAATGCAATCTGCTAAGTGCTTTTTGGTAGCCGCGACATTGAGTAGGACTCAGCCTGGTCTTAATTAAATACCCGGAACCATCACCCACTTTAAAAGTCTAGAGCTTTAAGTTAAATTACATTGAAGTTGCATTTAATTGAAAAACAATATTAACGATCTTTTCATTTTTCATGTAACCAAACTTCAAATAAAGAAATGTAATAAATACATTTTATTGCCACAATTTTTGAACTTTCCCGCAATGGTAGCTGCATTTTCAAGAAGAACAACTCGCTGCTGCATTCAATGAATTTTCGGCCATAATAAATTATGTGACAGCTTTTGCCTTGCAGCTCTTACTGGCAACTCGAAGAAACTAAATTTTGTCCTCAACAATCGCTGGCAATGTTCAGAGAACGCGAAATTTATTTATATTGTTTGCCAACATTTTCCTAAAACACAATAAATTTAAGTTTTATTATACTCTGTAAGCATATAAGATAAAGAAAGGGTGTAAACTAGTCGATCACACTCAACTATAATCTTGATACTATATTGTTGTATGTACATATATTTCAGTATCAGTCAGTCAGTCAGGACAAACAGTTTTCTGCATATAGATAAGAAGAGTAGATTTCTTGAAATGCTGTGCACCATCTAACTTAAGCATAAAGACAACGAAACTCATGTTTCTGTTTTCTGACATTTATGAAATATAGAAAATGTCTGAGCTGTAAATGAAGGAAAATGCGTTGGTTTGTCAAATGACTGCCAATAATAATGAGCAAAGATTTCTGTCGCCGAGTATAATATCTTGAATTATGCAATTTAAGCGTAGAGAAAGAAATAAACTAGTGAAACATCAAGTGAATTTTGTTTTAGTTTTCTTCTGAGAATATTTTAGGCCATGCCGGATGTGTAAGTATTTTTAAGAGTTGCTGCTAAATTTTGTTCCTTGTCTTATGTATGCCAACGCTCAGTTCATTGTTACAATTTCATTTTAAGTATATTGGGTTTCAGACATAGTCGTCGTCGATGTTCTCAGAACGTTTGTTGTGTGAGTTACAAGCTATCAAGAATTTAGCGCAAAGGTCACGTACGTTGCTTGAAGGAAGGGTTAAGGACTCTTGTGTGATTTCATCATTTGAAAAGTTGCCACTGCCGGAGAGAATGAGCAACAAAATTTGTGTCGATTTCCTGGAAATAAAAAGCTTACGATCTCTAATATCGGTTTTAGACATACTATACATACGTGTTTCATTTTCTTTATTGGTGAGTCCATTAAGAGTTACTGTCTTTTGATTTTGTTACTGGAGAAATAAAGACTCATTTTAAAGGCATTTCCTATACTTCTGCAAAATTTAGTGAAGATCGAAAATTAAACAACCATATTTTGCTAGAAACCAATTTCAGCAGTGATGGTACGATCATTTCGTTAATCGATTATGCGAATTTTTTTTTATTCCAAACAATTACTTGAAAAATATTTTTTTTTTATTTCTATGAAAACTATTAGCAACTATTTAAAAATAAGAAACAATTTTCAGAACCATGTAAGGTATTTTCATAATTAGATTTTATAAAAATTAATTTTAAGGGTACCCTAAAATCAAGCATTTTAAAGCTGTGACTAACACCTCGGATTCTGACCTCTTTTTTACAGACGCTGACTAGAAAAATGCCATTGGCTTTGTTTTGAACGGATAGTAATCATGCTGCCAATATTTTCTTCTTGTTTAATCGACGCTAATCCTTGGTGTACACAATGCGAGAAAAGTGCAGTCGCAACCTGAACCAGGATACTTACTCGGATACTCGTAGTTGTTCGGCCACAGGATTGCCATTGCACATTGTGCACACATCCTTTGTTTAACTAAAGGATTTAAAGTTTTTGTTTAGCTTTTCATTCATTTCAGCGTCGGTTGACGACGTTTGTTTGTCATTCGCCCATTGTGTCTGTCCTATTAATGTGTGTATATATGTTGTATACATACATACATATGTATGTATGTGTCGATGCAGATAAAAGCTATGTATATTAAAATCAATGTTTCGCTTTGCACATTGCATTGTTTACAGCTTTTTTAGACCCCGTACTTAAAAATAGTACAGGGGTCTATTGGGTTTGTTTTACCAAATATGTGCGTAATAGGCAGAAGGAGGCGTGGCAGACCCTATAAAGTATATATATTCTTGATCAGCATCAATAGCCGAGCTGATAAAGCAATGTTCGAAAAATTTCGAAAATCAATTTTTTTTATAAAGTTAATAATATTTTAATGCAGAATCAATAAAGAGGCCAAATTATGATCAAAATGGTATTCCGCAAAGAAAACGGGTAAGATTTGACAAAGTTATGACAGTTCGAAGTTTAGTAATTGCTTGGACTGTCAACTTTACAAGTCAAATTTTTTGTCAATTTCGACATGATTTTTTACAGGAAAATGAAGTCTCTCAGAATCAAGTTTAAAGTGTTGTTTTATACTAATTTGGGCACCAGGAGTTGATTAAAAGTGCAAACTCAAGATTTAAAATTTTGAAAAAAATATTTTTTCAAAAAAGTCAAAGGGGGGAGTACATGATTTTGTCGGGAAAAATTCGAAAATCAATTTTTTTTACAAAGTTACTAGTATTTTAATGCAGAATCGACAAAGAGGCCAAATAATGATCAAAATGGTATTCCGCAAGGAAATCGGTTAAGATTTGACAAAGTTATGACAGTTCGAAGTTTAGTAATTGCTTGGACTGTCAACTTTACAAGTCAAATTTTTGTCAATTTCGACATGATTTTTTACGGGAAAATGACGTCGCTCAGAATCAAGTTTAAAGTGTTGTTTTATACTAATTTGGGCACCAGGAGTTGATTAAAAATGAAAACTCAAGATTTAAAATTTTGAAAAAAATATTTTTTCAAAAAAGTCAAAGGGGGGAGTACATGATTTTGTCGGGAAAAATTCGTAAATCAATTTTTTTTATAAAGTTAGTAATATTTTTATGCAGAATTAATAAAGAGGCCAAATAATGATCAAAATGGTATTCCGTAAGGAAATCGGTTAAGATTTGACAAAGTTATGACAGTTCGAAGTTTTGTAATTGCTTGGACTGTCAACTTTACAAGTCAAAATTTTTGTCAATTTCGACATGATTTTTTACAGGAAAATGAAGTCTCTCAGAATCAAGTTTAAAGTGTTGTTTTATACTAATTTGGGCACCAGGAGTTGATTAAAAATGAAAACTCAAGATTTAAAATTTTGAAAAAAATATTTTTTCAAAAAAGTCAAAGGGGGGAGTACATGATTTTGTCGGGAAAAATTCGTAAATCAATTTTTTTTATAAAGTTAGTAATATTTTTATGCAGAATTAATAAAGAGGCCAAATAATGATCAAAATGGTATTCCGTAAGGAAATCGGTTAAGATTTGACAAAGTTATGACAGTTCGAAGTTTTGTAATTGGTTGGACTGTCAACTTTACAAGTCAAAATTTTTGTCAATTTCGACATGATTTTTTACAGGAAAATGAAGTCTCTCAGAATCAAGTTTAAAGTGTTGTTTTATACTAATTTGGGCTCCAGGAGTTGATTAAAAGTGAAAACTCAAGATTTAAAATTTTGAAAAAAATATTTTTTCAAAAAAGTCAAAGGGGGGAGTACATGATTTTTTCGGGAAAAATTCGAAAATCAATTTTTTTTTACAAAGTTAATAATATTTATATGCAGAATCAATAAAGAGGCCAAATTATGATCAAAATGGTATTCCACAAGGAAATCGGTTAAGATTTGGAAAAGTAATGACAGTTCGAAGTTTAGTAATTGCTGATTAAAAAACTTTTTTGTTTTTTATGATATCGTAACCAAAGTGATAGAATATGTATCTAAGTTTGTTTAATATATCCTTTTACCATAGTAAGTACGGGGTCTCCGACAGTCGAGAATGCTCGACTGTAGCTCAATCCGACTAGTTATTATTAATATTCTTGCGTAGACAACAAATTCTCTATTCTTCCTCATTGATTTTTCCGCCTTACATTTTCCGACCTTACTAGTATTAATTAATTACTCATTATAACACCTCGTAAAGAAGTTAAATATGCAATAAGAATTAAAAAAAATTTTTTTTTTTTAGTCAAAATGCAATTATTTTGTGTATTGTTAATATATTGGAAAATAAGCTAAAGCAAAAATATAAAGATAAATGAGAAAAAGCAACTACTATTGATCAATTTATTGATCAAATTTTAAATTTGTTTGGGGCGTAAAAAAAAAATTTGTTAAACTAAAGTCCGCTTACTATTTTTTAAAATGCATGTTTTTGTAGTAAATGCATAAATGCATCATCAACAAAAACAAGGCAAAAGAAAATAAAAAGTTTTAGATAAAACTTTGGAAACTATGGAAGGATTAGGCAGGAAGTACGTGACTTCAACGATGACGACGAGTGGAAAATGTCACTATAGCAGACATACCCGTAAGTAAGTTGATATGGGCTCCAAAAGACTTATAGAACTGACGAGGGTGAAACTGTGTATGTATGTTTGTAACACACCAGTGATAGGGTGGGTAAAAAAATTCTTCCCTGTCACCGTCGACATTAGTGATGAGAAATGGAAAATATTTTCAGCTGCTATGACAAGTATTAAAGGATTACTTACTTACAAGAACACAACCAAGGAGAGAGAATGAGAGGCTTACGGTGTACTTCTTTTTAAAAGTTTAGACTGACATCATTTTTAGTCATTATCAACAATCTTTTCCACTTGACATCCTTCACACTCGCAAGTTTCTTGTATAACATCTTTTCAAATAAGTCAAGACAAAATTGATAAGTCAAGACAAAATTGAGAGAAATAAATGATAAAATTAAAGTTATTAAGTACGCATGAAAAATTTAACTTTTCTAGCTTATTTCTTAAATTGTAACACCCGCATTTGTGACTTGTCTGTTAATAATACAGATTCCCTTTGGCTACATTAAACACTTATTGCAATCGCTTAAGAGTAAAAGATACATATTTTCATAGCTTTAACAAGAAATTCAAATGTGCTATGCACATATATTTTAATTTTCCCTATGTTGTGGCCGTCATCTACCCCATTTTGTCAGAAGCGACAATATATTGGCCCATAAATTGCCCCTTGGCATTTAGAATAAATACCATTTTATGCGTTGACCCATTTAATATGTTGTCCGGAAGCATTTAGTTGTTGTCACTACCCCTTGCACCGCTTTCCACCAACTTTCCCGAAGCTAATTACAATGGCGTTGTGGGCGTTAGTTCACTGAAAATAACTGCATGTGTTGACCTTTTTCAAATGCCCCCAAAATAGATTATGGCGACAAATCTAACAGTAACTCCAAATGTGCAACATGGCGTCTACGAAGCCATGAACATAAATTCCAATTTCAATTTCCGGTATCTGTTTCAAATTGTATCCACGTACTAAGGCAACAAGTCATTCATCTAACTATTTCCATGATTTTTGAATGCTGTTGTTAATTTTTGCGTCATTCTCTATTTCAATGATATCCTTTAAATCAGCTGTCCTAAATTAAAAATAATTTACTTAATACTGGTATTCAATCGAATAAAAAGGGTACAATATTATATTAAATTATAACTTAATACGCTAAATATAGTAGCATTTTCTATTTAGGAACCGCGCAAGTTTTCTAAATCATTTATTCATACTCAATTAAAGTTGGTCAAAAAGATTGAGAGAGTACTCGCAATTTATTGTAGTTACTTTTTAAATTGTTATAGCTTACTATAGTATGAACAACAATTTATTGCATTGCTGGTTAATTTTGTAGTCTAATTGATTTTCAATGATCGAATTTCATTGAATTATTATTTTCTATTGTTTGTAAACATAACATTTTTTGATTACAGCTTTATTCTCTGTTACTGCTATCGTTTTGTGCGTATTGTTCGGATGCGTTGATAAACGCCTTGGGAATTCACTAAAATAATGGCTGCATGGAGGTGTAATTTAGGTGAAAGGTAAAGTAAGGTAAAAATGGACAACGATAGAAAAAAGATGAATTTTCCAATTTAGATGCAAAATTAAACTATAGGTTATAAAAACATACATTTTTTGTAAAAATCATTTTTTGTATTGCTCCTTAAGTGCTAACTGTCTTTATATGCATGCGCAACTCTTTTAACCCCTTTAAATGGTAAAGATAGTTTAATTCAATTTCAAAACACCCAAAAAGCAGTACCCACCAAAGATTGTACTTGTTGTTTCAGTCGAAAAAAAAAATGCTTTATTTTTAAGTGCTTATCTGAGCGAACACAGGGCGAGGGACTGGCAGCCAGTGCTTCCAAGTTAGCTATTTTATAGCCAATTGTAGTTATTTCATCATAACTTATTAGTTATTTTGTGTGTTACTAAAATATACAAACTAGTCAAAATAGTAGAAGATTCTGAAATAAATATGATGAAAAATTAAAAAAAAATAAAATCTTTTTAAGCTTCTTTATTTTGCAAATTCAGCGCATTTTTGAAGCTTTCTTACCAGAAACCGCTACATTTTCCATTTAAAAGTTGGCAACACTGCTGACATCCAAAAAAAACAAGCAGTCGAGGGCAAAAGAGTCTTTGTTCCCACAGCTGTTGGCGTGGTTTAAGCTCTGGGAGCACTCAGTATTGTGGTCTGACAAAACAATAGAAATCTGACCGCAAATATTGCCTATCTCAAAAAGAAACAGGGTATAAAAACGGGGAAGGTTGTAAAGGGTTAGGGCTGTAAGGGGTATTGGTCGGTCGGTCAATCAAATGATTGCGACAGTTGGTTTATATAATAATATTTATACATATATATAGAATTTTTAAAACTCGTTTAAAATCCCAATTTAAAATTAAGCTCTTATTTTTTAATCAGTTATGTTGAAAATTGGCTGGAATTTCCGGAAAAATGCGATAAGTAAAGTTGTTTACTCACCATACAAGACTTTGAATATTACCAAAGGTCACGTATTCAGTTCGCAGAGTGTAAAAAAAACACATGCTAAAAATGGTGCCAAACTTAATGAAAATACCAACGCGTCACAGAAGAAAATACTGCAGTCCCATAATATGTTGTTTTACATGAGTGTATCTGACTCTCACTCACTCTCTGTGCATGTGTGTGTGTGGGAGGCTGTACATATGTGTATACGTATTGGCACTTTTGATTTCTGTCTGCTTGTTTCAATTCAATTTTTATTTCGTTCTGGTACATTTCTCTTTTTCTTTGTATTTTGCTTCTGTTTGACATTTGCATATCAAGATAGTGACATTAAATTTGCATATTTTGGATAAATTTAAATTCTTTGCATGTCTCACAATGATGCGTTGCTATTTTTTATTTTATTTTATTTTTTTATTTGGCATGTCCTTGTTTTCTCTTCTTCTTTGCTATTTGTTCATTCTTCAAATTTAGATAGACTTTGTTGTTGTTTCGCGAATGCTGCTGCTACAGTTGTTGTTGTAATTTATTGTTAAAGAGAACATTGTTCTCTCACTACGTGTGTGTGGGTGTGAGAGTGTGCGAGAACATTGTTCTCTCACTACGTGTGTGTGGGTGTGGGAGTGTGAGAGTGAGAGAGAGAGGGTGAGTGTAGGATGTTTCAGCTTTCTGTCGTCATGCATCATTTGTTTAGTCTTTTAGTCCTTTGTTATGTGCCACAGCCGTTGGTGCCAATTATGCGGGGTGGTGGGAGATAATGATAAAATTGACAATCCGGAAGAAAATCGGCTAAAATTTGACAAAGTTATGACATTTCGAAGTTTTTGGAAATGTGTCAAGGGAAGAGTATGGAAAAATGGACAGTAAAGGAAGAAAAATTTGGTTTTCCAATTTTAATGCAGAATAAAAATATAAACTAAATAATAATAAAATTG
Source organism: Drosophila falleni (assembly GCA_035045575.1). Lineage (NCBI taxonomy): Eukaryota > Metazoa > Arthropoda > Insecta > Diptera > Drosophilidae > Drosophila > Drosophila falleni. The sequence goes on from JAWNOV010000167.1 coordinate 259,201, forward strand.
ACAATCCGGAAGGAAATCGGCCAAAAATTTGACAAAGTTATGACATTTCGAAGTTTTTGGAAATGTGTCAAAATGGAAAAAATGGACAGTAAAGGAAGAAAAATTTGGTTTTTCAATTTTAAAGTAGAATGAAAATAGAGGCTAAATATTGATAAAATTGACCATCCGGAAGGAAATCGGCTAAAATTTGACAAAGTTATGACATTTCAAAGTTTTTGGAAATGTGTCAAGGGAAGAGTCATGGAAGAGACAGTAAAGGAGGTAGAAATTCCAGTGCACTCCGTAAACGGATTTGGATAATGTGTGGGTGTTGCACATTTATGCCGCAAACTTGTTGAGAATATTAATTTTATTTAAATATTTCAAAATGTCCAAGCATATCATACAGTTCATGTTCAATGAAAACAAATGTTCTGTAAGATCAAGTTACTATTACTTAGAATGTAAATTTTAAAAATTGTTATTCTTAGTATAAGAATAAAAATCTTAAATTTACACTATTTCATCAGCAAAAAAAATTACATACATATGTATATTTTGCGCTATTTTTTTAATTTAATTCTACTTTTATTCCTGTCAAAAAAAAAAGAAAAGGAATTTTCATTAAATGAACTAATTTAAAAAATAACAAACAAATATGAATGTAAATTTTTATTTTGTCAAAACACTTTCTTGACTAACTGTATGCACCTAATCAGCACATACATACATACATAAGTGCACAATATGTATAAGTTTGTATTGTTGAATTATTTAAATTTCTCTTCTTGATGACTTTGCAAACACAACAAATACAACAAAGCAAAACAAAGCTGCAACTTTTGCCGAATACCGGCAGTTCAACTGAACAGAGAGAGAGAGAGCGAAAGCGAACACGCAAAGTCATTTTTGTTTTTGTTTGCTCGTTCTCGCTCCCTCGTTCGTGTTACGCTCTCTCTCTCTCTTTGAAGCTGGTCGCTTCTTTGCTTTGTTTTTCATTCACCCACCTTTTCGCTAACATTTCGTTTCGTTGACGCTTTCGGCTTGTTGTGTGTTGCGCTTTTTGTTCGATATTTCTCGATTCTCGTTGTGCATTTTACATAAATCAAAATTCATTACGCACCCGAAACAAAACAACAAATTGTAGATCTAAACGCACTTACATCAACAGCAATTACAGCGACAACAACAACGGAAAGAGTTCGCGTCAAGTGCAAAGTGCGCGGTCGGCTCTTCTTCTTCTTCTTACTTCCTTAAGTTCGGCTGCCCCAAATGCATGAGTATATATATATATGCATATGTGTGTGTGCTTGTATTGGTATTTGTGAGAAAAATCGCAGTCTCGTAATCGTAAACCTAAACGTAATCAAAGGGAAACGCGATTAACAGGTGACTTTTAGTAGTAAGTATATCAACTTACAATCCACCTCACCGCACCTCACCACACCTACACTCACCTACATACATACATGCAAAACATACAAACTTAACGCAGCTTTTTCGCTGTCGTAACAAATTTTTCTGCGGCAAAAAATAAACAGCTCTCAGCTAATTGAAAGCGAATCCGAATTTTCTCTCCTCCTCTATTTTTGCATGTCTCATGTCATTGCACTCTATATTCATAGCTTTGTTTTTTTTTTTGTTTTTTTATTTTGTAATTGTACAAAAATACTGGCATTTGTACATGTGTATGTATGTTAGTACACTGAAAAAAAGACAAACTTCCAAAATGAAGAACATTCATCTTAAATATTTTGTTCTTAAAATAAGATAATTTTAAGACCAAAATACTAAACTAAGATTATTAATCTAAAAAATCTTAATACTTAATACAAGAATAAAAATCTTAAATTGTTAGGAAAGTATAAATAGGTACTATATTGTTTAAAATAAATGGTGGCCCCGTGGCGCTCTGGTAAGAGAGGCTGCTTTAGTTGTGAAGCTGTAGGCTGCGGTTCGAATCCCCCTCGTAACAAATTAAAATAACATTTATAAAATTACTTAAGCAAAAAAAATTAAAATTTAAAAATTAAAAAATTTACTAGAATTTTAATTTTAATTTTTATAAGCATTTTAATTTAATTAAGTAATTAAAAACAAAACATTTAAAATAATAATAATAATAAGCAAAAGTGAAAAGTGCAAAGCAATAACAAAAATGAAACGGATATGAAAACAATCACAAACACATAAGCAGAAGACTGACACTCAGATACACACACACACATTATAATTCTGCTGGACACTCTTGCATATTTGCAGTTGTTTTTGTATTTGCTTAGATATGCAAATTGTTGTGTATTTGCATTATTGAAAACAATTGGTTTTGCTGCTGTAGAAAACTCAATAAATTATACGTAGGCGGTGTTTTTTTTTTTGTGCTCACTTGTTGTGTATGTTTTGCTTATTTCATTTGCTTTTAGCGGCAATCGGTCTGCGCTCTCCACTCTGACTGTCACCTTGCTCTCTCTCTCTCTCGCGTTTAGTCAGATGTAGACGCCGCAATACGACCCACGCTTCTTTGCTGTCTCTCTCCCTTTTGAAGCTCTGCAGTTGGTATTTAATTAATCAACAACAAGAAAACCAACAGCGGATATAAAATAAGCGACAATTGATAAAAGTGCTCTTGAAAATAATAAATACACTGTAAGTTCACATTTGTATTTTCATATGTATGCAATTATGAAAACTTTTGTGTAATGTTTAGTTTCTTCTTCTTCTTAATATTATTGTTTGGCAATACATATTTTACTGTAAACGTCTGAGTCAATTGTTTAATTGTGTGCGTAGCCCTATAAACAAAAATACATTTCATTTAGCTGTGTGCTATTTTTAAGTCTACATTGTGTAACAATTGTGAAAAGTGAGAAAATAATTGCGAATTGAAGAGTGCAAAATGAAAAGTCCAAAACAAAGCAAATGCATTCTGCAAATTCGCAAATGTTGCTCAGCAACAATGTTACACAGCATCTAAATCAATATCTAGTAGAATTTGGATATTAAGAATTTAGGAAAATTTAAATGCAGAATGAATTAAAATGCCAAATAATGATTAAAATGACATTCCGCTTGAAACCCGGTTCAGTTTTGATCAAGTTATGACAGTTAGACTGCGAACTTAGCCACTTTACAAGTCAAAATTTTTGTTCAATTACAGATGATTTTTACAAAAAAATGATGAGCCTCAGAAACAAGTTTAAAGTGCTGTTTTATACTAATTACAATATAAGGGGCTGATTAAAAAAATCTTGTGATTTAAAATTTTTATTTACAAAATTTCAAAGGGAAGTCTTGGTCGAAAATAATACAATTTTAACCGGTTCGGGTGTTATTCCCTGGTTTTGACAATCTAAAAATTCAGATACGGTGGTCCACAGCTAATTCGACCCTCTAAATTTTTACCCACGCTTTGTTTTTATTTATATTAAAATAAAATAAAAACACTCTGCTTAAGTTTAAACAATAATTAACCAATCTGCATTGAAATTATATTTGCATTGCAAAGTGCATTTGTATAGAGACTCATTCTTATTTAAATTATTACTTATTATTAATTTGAATTTATTAAAAAAATTTCCGCTTCTTGATATAGTGTTAGTTTTTTTATAGTATAACTGGATCGGATTTAGAGATTAAAATTAAAGTGTAGTTTTCTATCCAAAAGAAAAGTGAATCGAAAATTAAAGCCACTTATCTTAATATTGATGAAATAGATTTTTAATAATTTGTTGTAATTCTTATATTAATTTTCAAATTTTTGCAATAATCACACTTAAACTTTTACTGACTTTCAGTTGACTCGGTGGCAATCGGTTTAAAATAAGTCAAAGTACTTGTAATGCATCCACGTTACAGTCCAGCATCTTCTCCTCATCAGCAGCCGCAACAAATGGCTGGATTCTATCAGCCGGCTGTCCGAGGAGGAACCGGACACGGACCCGGACTTGCACCCGGTGTTACTGGCCCTATAAGGCCACCAACAAATTTGCAGCAATTGCCGCCGCAGATGCCTCGCACACAGAATTATTCAAATGTAGGTTTTTATACTCATATTATTTATACTTATATTCTTTTATTATATACTCGAAAATCAATAAAATGCATGAGACATTTTAAAGATGTAGCCTTGCGCTTTGATATTTGCATGTAGAGTATAAATACAGTTAGTCAAGAAAGTGTTGTGACAGTAATATCACTTTTTTTTTTGCATGAATATAAAGGACCAACTTAAATGCGTATTCTATCAGTTTGATTAAAATATCTCATAAAACAAAAACGCTTTTCATACTAAGGCTTGCTTAAGTATTTGTTAGTAGTTTTTATTAGGTGGTAATTTTTTAAAACTACTGTAATATATATTGAAATAAATAACGGGTATTCTTTGGTCGGGATCTCAATTTCACTCCATATTAAATACCGCTTTAATGGAATGAATGAATCAAATGCAGCCAGCAATCAATCAATCCGACATCCGCACAGTTCATTCATTTTTTTGCCAACCACATTCATTCAAATCAGTCGATAGCATTCTTCATATTATGTAGGATCTAATAGGACCATTCTAGTTTGACATAAACGAAAGGGGCGCTATGTTAAGGAACAGATGTCATATGCAGCGTTAGTTTATTTGAGTGGAAAATTGGTATTGATATTGATTTTTATTCTCTGCTCCCATTACCCAAATATCCACATCACATCAATTTCTGACACTCACAGGCCTTCAAGTCTGAATCTTAACTTGAACAACTTCCGTTTACATGCAACATATTTATTAATTAATCTGCTCCGTATTTATTAGATTGCGCTACACTTCTATTAAAGAGATATCAATAATAATATCAATAAAACTTAGCTTAAGAATTAATAGTCTCAAATTTTTTTAGTGTTTAAATCATATACTCGTATGAACATTTTATTTATGCCGCATTGGCTCTTAACTGTGATCAATAGAAAACCGGAATTACATTATAATATTATAATTTGTGAATAAATTCCAAGATGACAAAGCAAAAGGCAAAGGTTTTATAGTAATTGCGGTCACATAGACTGAGATGTATTTCAATTGGCAACGCCCACACCCACCCACAAACACACACATACATTTTTGGAGGTGTTAAGCAGAGACAAAATTGATTACATTAAATGACACAAGTTTATTTCAATTTATTATTCGTAAAATTAACATTGATAATTAAATGTTTAAATAAAATATGTTAAAAGCATTATAGTATTATAAGGTTAGGATAATGTGTTAAATATATTATTTGAATCCACTTGTTAATTTTTATTGTACGGAAAATTAGTTGAGTAGGTTATCCAAATAAATATTTCTATCATTTAACATATAAGGATACCCTTCACACTAGGCACTAGGAAGTAAGAATCGAATAAATAAATAAATAAAATTCTTCTACAAGTCGGTAATCCGGAATGATGACTGTCTGTCTGTTTGTCCGTCTGTCTGTCTGTCGTATTTGCTGTACCGCCTTATGTCAACGCATGCGCCATTTTGTGGATTCTGCAAAAGTACTCGTGTATTTGTCACGAATGCGTCATCGTATGTAGCCGAACACTGTCGCCGAATAGCTTCGCCGTGGCAGCTCATGTTGAACATGAAACCTTACTCAATGAGAAATTCAGAATCTATTCGACGATTGTCAAGTTAAGTTTCATTTCTAAAAAATTTGTCGCAACTAAAACCCAACTCAAGCCAGACAAGACAAGCTAATACCCTAGCTATTACCCTAACTGAGCCAAAAGTTCCATCAGACGACAGTTTTGATAAGCACCAAGTGTATTTCTCACAAAAAGTCGCCATTTTGTGTCGCGACACAAGCAAAAAACAGTAAAAAAAATTCATATTTGCAATAACAAAATACAAATTGGATTAAATTTAAATTATTACTGTACGTATACGTAATATTGAAACTTGCTCTGCATTTCGAAAACGTGTTTAATTGTATGTGCATTCTGTCCATAGGAGAGTGAATTATAAATAAATCATTTAACCAACAGTATTATTTACATTAATTTGTGTAAAATTAGCAACTGCTCAAAGTAGATAAATAATATAAGCAAAGTGAGGATTGTTGTATTTCAAATATACAAAATAAAAAACTTGAAGCTCAAATAACGATTACAATAAATATAAAACTCCAGTTTAACAAATCTGATAAAAGAAGAAAATATTAAGAAAACAATACATATATAAACCCTTGACATCCGTATTATTTAAAATATATTTGAGGACAAAAATAATATTTAAATTGTGAGCAAAAATAAAAACAGCGATAAAAAGTGTATACAATTTAATTCGATAAGAAGTTCAGCTTACAACCAAAAATTGCTCATTTGAGTCTCCATGTGTATTAATAAAAACTGTAATTGTTATAGAAATTGTTTAGTGTTAACAGAAATAGAAATATAAACTAAACTGAGAAAGTTAGTAAATATTAATGAAATAAACCAAAATAAAAATTAGCTTGAATTATTCTGTTAACTTTGTATCTCAGAACGATAAAAAGTATCTCAACAAGTCACAGAGTTGAAAGTAGCTAGATAAAAGTGTGCGGAGAGTCATAAAAGTGAGCGTAGAAGCATAAAATTAATTCACAACCAACGTTGATAACAATAGCCATTAAAATTGCGTCAATCAAGAGAAAAACGTCACCGCTGCCCACAACAACATTGAAGCTAAGTAATTTCAATCAATTTGAAGAGAAACAACAACAACAACAGCAGCAGCGGCAGCAGCAAAGCTTGAAGGAACATCATAAAAGTGAAGTGGGTATTGAATCAGAAGCAGCCACAACAGAGGCAACAACTGTAGCAACAACAACAGTAAAAGCAACAACAGCAGCGGCGGCAAACGAAATAGTAGCAACAACAGCAACATCAACAAATACATCAACAACTACAACTCAAACAGATTGTCTGGCAGCAAATTCTAAGGCCAACAACGCCTCGGCCTCGGTCAGCATAGACAGCAGCTCCTTGGCCCTAATAGCGGTACCACCTCCACCGCCACCGACAACAGCAGCAACTGCAATCAGCAAAGGAGAAACAACAAAAGCAACAACAACAGCAACAACAAAAGCAACAGCAGCAACAGCAACATTAAATTTAAGAAACAGGAGCGATAATCTCAGCACGACGTCGTCTTTAACCTCAACTGTGTACAGCTGCTCCAGCGCCTCATCCTCACTGATTGCCCAACCACCGCCAACAAAGATATTTAAAACGGATCATCTGTGTGTAAACGCTGCGACCGCTGCTGCCTACGGTCTGCCAACTGTTGGGCATCCCTGTGTCTATTGCGTGATACCCGTGCCGGTGGTACGTACTACTTTTATTCCATTGGACAGTTCCATAACAGTTAAATACACTTCAATTCTAGTTATGTAAAAATAGATCGAAATATCGAAAATTTCGCTTGCACATTCTTAGAAATCGTTTTTATTGTTTTTTCAGTAATTTTTTTATGTTATTAGCTTATATCTATATGTCCATGTTTAATATGTTTTGTGAATATGTTTTCGGTTTCATAATATTCTAATGATTCTAACTTGTCTTATCGTATTATTTGTATCCACAAATATTTAGTTTTAATAATAATAATAATATTTTAATTGAATTATTGCATAAAAAGTTACATAACAAGTTCTTTGGTCTCCAAATCTTTAAGTAAAACCGATGCATGCAGCCCTATAGGGTTTAACACAATGAGAGGTTGATGCTGATTAGGATGTACTATAATTGAGCTTTTATAATTTTTCTCATTTTTCTCACCTTAATCATGCAAATATTAAGAAATGTATCCACTTCACAAAAGTTAAGCTTATGCTGCATGAAATGCAAAGGGTAACATTCAGTTCAGTCGATGTTGTCTTGATTATAGCCAACTTTTTCTTGGGGTGCAACCCACATTCCTGTTACCGAACTTTAAGGACTTTTTCATGCTCACGTAACGTATGCGTGACATGAGCACATAGTATTTTTTGCAGCCCCTAGACATACTATACACAGTATGTCAAGTGATTGCTTTAACAAAACAAAAAAAATAACATATTTTATTTTGAAAAAAAAGAGGTATACACTATATACTTTCTTGGTTTTTATTCTTTATTATTTTTATATATTTTTTTTCAAATTAGTTATCCTCGGAATACTCGACCATTCTTGACTTAATAAACCTGAGTCTTACTGCCTAATGATAGGTCCAAAAAGTCTTAAGCTTAACAGCAAATTATGTGGAAAAATGTCTTTTCTCTTGATTTCTTTACTTAGTTTCCCAAAGTAAATGACCTTAGGTTTAGGATAAGAATCAGGCGGGGTGGTATTCATTGAAGTAGAAATTTAGCGATTATTGCAGCTGTCGATAAAATTGTTTGTCTTGCCCAAAAAGTTTTGAAACTAAAAAGTGAAAATTTGCACAAAACACATTTGTTCAGGGCAGGAAATATGAGGAAGTAAAAGAAGGGGAGCAAATTTGTCTAGCTCAAACTTGGGCGAAGCCAGATTGTTAATGTGTAAAATGGCGTTTATGATGGGCAAAGTTTTATCATTTTCAATTCGTTGTGGCTTTTGATGTGTTCCTTGAGTATCCCTTCTAACTTCCAGTTAATTTAACAAACCTCTTGTTTGAATTATGAAAATTCAAAAATTGCCAACAGTTAACAGCGTTTATTAATGTTGTCAATTAATTAAAGATAATTGCATTAGCACTAACATTTTCTATTCACCTAAGGCCGATAGAGAGTATTTCGATAAGTTAGTTGTGTTTGCATTTTCCAATTGACAACTTATTTCATGTATGTGATCCACTGTTCCTACTTAGTAAGAAACATTAAATTATCAGTTCTTTTAAGTGAAAGAAGATAAAAATAAACTTTAAGCGCAGATTTGTTACGAAATGCTTAAGCTTAAGCATACTTTATTTATTTTATTTTGTATATGCATTATTGCACGATACCATTGTCTTAGCTATGTTGTGTGAAAATTTCAGCCTTCTAGGTCATATGGTTTGTGTGGCTGTGCAATTATCAATCAGTCAGTGAGTCAGGACATGCAGTTACATATATATAGTTATCTAAATAGAGCAAAAAAACAAAACAATGCTAAACATATAATGGGTCAACTCAGCTGTGGGCCACTGTACATCTTAACGATCGCTTTGACAAAAATTGTATTTTCGTATCTTTTTTGCGAAAAATGCTGGAAAAAGTTGTAGCAACTTCGTGGAACAACATTTCATTTAATTCAATTTCATGCTCAGTAATTTTTTTTTTTCGTTTATGTAACTACGGAAACAAAATATAAAATATCTGTTCAAATATCTAATCCACATGTTTAAGCGAATGTGTAACTGACTTTAGGCTAAAAAAACCAGGGACCAGGGAAAATAATGATGATGAAAAACGTGAAGCATCCCAATATTTTTCTTTACGGGTAATCTATGCAATTTCGTAATTTTTCTTATATATAATACAACTTATGATGATAACCGTGCCTGTGAAAAGTATAATCGAATACTTTTCTAATGCAATATTATTTATTTCCATTTGATCCGTACCTTTAATTTAGGTTTTTTAAGTTTGTATCAAGACTGAAAGTCTTTAAAATTTTGGCTATTATAATTTTTTATACTGCGTTTCACTTCACGCATTATTTTAAACAAAAAGAGGTCTTGCTTGTTTACCTTAGCAGAGTCTTCGTCTTCATATATTGTATAGGGCCAAAGATGCGTCTGTTTGCGTATGTCTATTCATACTATCATGTCACACGTGAGACTCTGCCTGTCACTTGACTAAAGTATTTTAACCTGAATTTGTAAAAATAGCACAGTTAACAAATACATGCCTCTACAGTGATGTGCCTAAGCTGCAACCTCAAGTGAATGCCCAAGAGAAATATGAAATGTAAAGACCTTGTTCAGCACGGCAACTGCAAGCATTTCAAAGCAAATATTTATGGTCTACCATGGTGGTTATCCAACCTAATTCCATGACGATATTTTATAGTTTTCACCAGTCTACTAGTAAAAGAAATAGATCGATTTCTTTAGTAAGCTTTATTCAAGGTTTGGTTTACATACTAATACTAGATCTTTAAAACAGAGAACATAGCTGTTATGCGGAACAAGTGAAAAAAAAACACTTTTAATGGGAATTTATTAGTTTATTCCTCAAAAATAGAGTCCTTAAATATGTATCTTATTTTATTTATGGATATATTAAAAAACGGATTTCAGCTTCTCTGTAACAACATTTTCCTTTATGCTAGCGACTTTCGCTAAATTGAAAGTGCGCATCATTGGCTTTCTTCAAGAATTTTCTTATTAGATGGATATGCGTATAAATCTGCATAATCCTAAAAACAACACGACTTGAACTATGACTATAAACTAAAAGCCTGAACCTAGATTGATGGTATATTTTTTTTTCCGAGTGTCGTCATCTTCAATGCTTAGCTATTTTGATTAAAATTCCTAGGTTCAGCACTTTAAGCAGAGTGCTTTATATCTTTATGCTGTGGTGCATATCAGCTATGGCATTTCCACAAAATAATTAAAAGTCAAGTAATAAAATTAAAAATGCGGACTTTCAACACAACAACAAGAAAAAAGGACGCAAATAATTTCTTTCGTTTTTTTTACATCCCTCTGGGGCTCCCATTTATTTCGGCACATAGCGTGCTGACTTTGGTAAAAAGATTGTTTAAGTTTTCAAATTTTTTATAAAGTAGATCAAATGTTAATTGCAGCTTAATATTAATAAATCCCAGCTATTGATAATAAAAACAAAATAATTTGTGCGTAAATTTTATTTCCCAAGTAAACAGCAAAATAAAATTTTTTTTTTCCATATTCGCGCTCATTCCCGGATATGCGTTATACTTGTCTGCTTGTAGAAGCTAGTAAGAATTACCGGGAAAACGCAGGCTTGAAAAATGAAGATGTGGAGCCCTCTTAAGTAAAGAAAGAAGAGGATACAGGCGAAAAAAAGTCCAATAGCCGGAAATGAAAAGTGCCATATGAAAGAATATAGAATTCTCAAAGGGAGAGACATGCGGTGTAAGGTGTACAATGCAGCTGTGGCAACACTTTTCAAGAGTCCCTCTCCCCACCCCAAATATGTGTGCAAGAGCGTGCATATGTATATGTGCGTGTGTGTGTTTGTCTATGTAATGGGGGCAATTTAAGGGCACTTGAAGCAATCCAATTCTCCCACACACTCACACACTCAACAGCACAGCCCCTACATGAAAGATAACAGTTGGTCCGTTCAACTATCTCACTATCCTTGTAGCGAACCATCCTTTCCCATCCCATCCCTTCCCTAGTCCTAATCCTTTCCCCTCTGTCTATCTGACTGTCTGTTCTGTCAGTTCTGTCCGTCTGTTCCGTTGCTTGAGTGGGCGTATAGCTGCTGTTGCAGTTTTTAGTTTTATTCATATTCATGCAATGTATGTACATAAAAACAGTTAGTCAAGAAAGTCTTTGGACAAAATTAAATTTACACAACTTCTCTATCAACAAATATATATTTTTATTGATTTTTATTTCATTTTGTATTTATGTATTTTTAAGAAATATGAATACAAAATAAACAGCTAAAGTTAGAGCAAAAAAAATTTTTGAACGAATTTCAAATCTTCGAATGCTGAATCAAGGGGACAATTCATCATCAACATGACATTCTGCTAGAAAATCCCTTCAGTTTTGATCAAGTTATGGCAGTTTAAAATTGGTCAGACTGCTGATTTAGCCACTTTACAAGTCAACATTTTTATCCAATTCTTCATGATTTTTTACAAAAAAATAAAGGTCTCAGAAACAAGTTGCTATTTTATATTGAATACGACATTAGGAGTTGATTAAAAGTGAAAACTTGAAATTTCAAATTTTCAATTTTTGAAATTTTAAAGGGGAGACTCTTGATTAAATTTTCTAAATCAATAAAAAACAGAATAAATTTAGAGACCAAGTCATGATAAAAAATGACATTCCGCTTGAAAATCGGATGGGTTTTGGCAAAGTTATGCTCAAGCCTCTGACCTAGCAACTTTACAAGTCAAAACTTTTCTTAATTTTGGCATTATTTTTTACAAAAAAATGAAAGGTCTCAGAATCAAATTTTAAGTGTTGTTTTATACTGACAATTATAAGAACTTAAGATTTAAAATTGAAAATTTTCGAAATTCTAAAGGGGAGACCCTTACCATCAAAATCGAGTCTTGGTCGAAAATAATTAATAAGTTTTCTAAATAAACAAAATTTGAATGCAGAATGAATTAAGAGTCCAAATCATGATCAAAATGACATTCCACTTAAAAATCAATTCAGGTTTGATCAAGCTATGACAGTTAAACGTGTCAGTTTGATAGCCTGGTCAAAACACTTTTTTGACTAACTGTGTCTGTATGTAAACTGAGCGTCGCCATCGTTGTCGTTCTGTCCTGCTTCGTGCCTAATGTGCATCATGTGGCTGCCGCCATTTTACATTTGCCACCACCGTCATCGTCGACGCCATTGCAGTGTGCTCCCTTTCTCCTGCCTCCGGTCTCCAGTCTCCCGTCTTCGGTTTTTGCTCTTCGGTCTCCGGTAGCAGCTGCATCGAGTGGTACTAGTAATATTAAGTAGTAACTTTGGCTGCATCCCTGCATCACTTCATTCCGTAATGCTTCTGTTCACCAGGTTATTAACCTATAACTGGAATGCATGTGCTTAATTTTTAATTTCGTTTTTAGTTGCACATGAGTCGCACATAGAATGATATATACTAAAATCAAACGATTTTCTATTTATTTGTTGGTAGGGTTCTTTACAAAGTAGTCTTTTAGTTGGGTGTATGAAATTTTCGGGTGAGACTGTCGCAAGTCCTAAGCTGAAACAAGTTGATCACATGAACGTATTATTTCTGTCGTAATCAGGGATTGGGAAGCTATGCACTCTCCTGAACTGTTATTCAAATTTTGTGTGCTTAACCGAATTGTCAATTCCAATCCAATGCATTTGTTATGCGCCACACACAGGCAAATAGCAGATTGAACTCCCAATTGCTGCCCACCTTGTGTATACCTGGATGTAATTTGACTTTTTATTGTACTTTTACAATGTTTATTCAGCAGAGTAGGTTTTGCAGCTGATTACTGTAAGCTATGGCTTACTTCTCTTTGTTATGTACACTAAAAGGAATAAAAACCAACCCAACAAAACTTTTGAACCAACATTGAAAAAATTGGAAGTCCAATTTAATATTTTTGGTTTAAAATTTAATTTGAATCGGCATTGAATCATTCGTTATTTTGTTAATTTTTCTTAATCTATGTAGTTTTTCAACTACATTTTGATTAGACCGTTAACTTACCGCCAAAAGAATAGGACTCAGGAAGTGCTGAAATCTTTGCTTAGATACATTCTATTACTCATAAGCCCAGTACCCTAATGGTACAGAGGCAATTGGGTTTGTGACAAAGTTGCAATATGCATAAAATGTATCTGCAGCAGACAGAAAAACACATAAAACTATTTACCAACAGACAAGTCCAGATTTAGATTCTTTGATGGGAGAGCTTTCGCCTTGCTTCGCCAGTGAATTCACCTCCTCTATTTGTCTCCTCACCCGTTGAACACTGCCACTTGACGCTGTGTCGCTGCCACTTGTCAAACAGCATTCCAATATTGTTGTTGTTGTTGTCGCAGTCAGGTTTTGCAGCTAACAGATACAAATGTATCTTTGAGGTAGTGCGTAGAAAAACAGTGAAATATATAGAGAGAGGACTTAGTGTGGCACTTGAAACTACTCGTTTCAGTGCCTTTACGGTACTATTGTTAGCTCCTAGCATGGAAAACGGCCTTCGAAGGCATTTGGCAAAAAAGAAAAATGTTGTTGCCGTTGCCGGTCAACACGAACATGAGCACCAGCAACTTGGCCGCACTGTTCAAAGTTTCTTTGTTGTGTGTTTTTTTATTATTTTATTTTATCTAGTCGTTTGCAACTTTTAACTCTATGTTTTACATTTTCGGCTTCCTTTGGTTTGGTTTCCATTTCACTGCCTTTGTCCTTAGTCTTTGTTTTTTCTGCTTAGGTATACCCATTGAGTTTTCGAAAAAACGGGTATTATCGCTTTATGCAAATGTATTTTTTGTTACATTTTTCATATATATTTTTGTTATTTTCTGTTTTTAGAAAATAGTTTATTTATGAAAAGCTGGATTAAAATGAAACTTGTTCAGAATATTAGAAACGTACCGAAGCTTTATGGGTAAGCTTGATCGAGATGTACATTTTTATGGTTTCAGTCAGCATTTCTAAAATTTCTCGTTAATAATATACATCCATTACATTTCTTATGTGAACTACCAAAAGATAAGTCAAACTTCCAAAAAAAAAAAAACTCTTCGAGGTAAAAGCCTAGTGACGAAAGTCTTTTCATGGCCAAAATTTGTGATATACAATTTTGTGACATTAATTTAATATTATATTCTGCTTATATATATAAAATAAAGAGTGAAATATATATATTAGGAACATAATTAAAGCCGCAGAAACTTTCTGTGCTTTTTGGACTCTAGCAACGACTAGCACAGACTACAAAGAGACAGCAGAGAGAACATAAAAGTGGTTTTATTTGAGAGGACAAATGTAACTAGCAACGAGACTGCTAACGACAAATTGAAATTGCAACTTGCCGGGTAAGAAGAGTGCAACATTTACATACATATACATACATACATATTTCCTTGCATACATATCTATCGTACATAGAAACTCCACGCGATTGCAACCGGCAAAATAAATTCGCAACGAGCCGGGGCAATAGGAGCGCATCTTGAATGGCAAAAGCAAGTCGTAGATAGATAGGCAGTGACGTGTGCTTTGTCTAGCCAGACGGTGAGCAAACCTGCTATCGAGTTGTGCATTCCCAGAGAGAGCGCTCCAACAATAACAGTAAAAAGCTGGCAGTGAGCTTCAAGTCTCGTATGTAACGCGCGCAGGGTATTGAGAGAGGCGGGATGATTGCGACGACGCACCGTGGACCATTTTTAACTTTTTCTTTTAAAAATCATTTGTGAAATCATATTGGGGTATTGAAGATATTTTTAAAATTTATAAAACATTTATTAGAAAAATTTATAAGCTTCGGAATAAGCTCTCATACAATAATAAAATTTTCTGTTCATAATTTACGAGTGAAAATATCATTGTTTTTAACAAATTATACATTTTGGATTATTTCTTTATTTAAAATCCTATGAGTCAACTTGGAGATGCTGTTTCACAAAAATGTTAACCTTCTTTACAAGTTCTTTTCGGATTTTTTAATAATAATATTATTTTCCAAGCTTTTCGACCTGCGTCACCAGTGTGCGACAGCTGCGAATGCGAATGCGACTGCGACTCCGACGCCAGACACTGACTCTCGATAACTTCAGCTTCAGCTTCGTTTCAGTTCAGTTCAGCTGAGTTTCAGTTTCAGGCAACAGCACTCGTTCGTTCGGCTATTAGTTGAAGTTCGTTGGTCGTGTCGACGAGACGAACCCAGTACGGCACCATCCAAACAAAATACTTGACGGTCGCGCAATTTTATTCGTTTATATCTTTTTGTCGCTTGCAATTTTCTCCGACAACAACAAGAGCCAGACTCGCGATTAAGTGAGCGAGAGAGAGAGAGAGAGAGACCTTATAAATAATAACTAACAATTTTATCACAATATTTTGTTGTTTTGTTGCACAATTTTTGCAACTTTAACTTAAAGCATAGACAGGTTTCACAACAATAACAACAACAACAATAACAAAAACAAAAACCAATTGGTAACTACAACAACAATTGAGCAGCCGGTAATGTTTGGCAGCAGACAATACCGCACTACAGTGTCTGCCGGTTGTATGCGTCAGCGCCAACAAATGTATCGATTTTTCCAGGCATTCACTCATCTTTGTCGTTGTTGTCGCTGATGCTGCTTTTACCTGTTATTGTTGTTATTGCTTATTGCTTTTCTCATTTTACTTAAAACTATTTTGTATACTTTTACTGTTGCATTCGTAAAAACAGCATAAGATAACAAAATATTGTTTAGGAATTATAAAACTTTTGGTGTAAAGCAAATAAGTTCTTCTGTCTTGTGTTGTGTTTAACATCCTTGCCAGTTATTTTGCCAAAAAATATTTGTATTACTGTCAGCGAGGCTTAAACAACTGTCTGCGATAAAACCAAAAATTAGAGAAGGACTCTTCACATTTAAGGTAAATATTTAGTAGTTATTCTGAAAGAAAACCAATTAGCAACGCCCGTCGCTACACAAGAAAACTCATCCTATAAACCGTAGCCATGCTATTAAATATCTCTCCGTAAATTTGTTCTATTCTGTCGTTGTGGTGGTAGACACGTAGGCCCATGGACTCCTCAGGAAGTTTTGCTAATTTTGTGCGGAAGTTTATTGCTAGCTTCATAATTTGTCTGTCACTTTGCCCTCGTTATACCCTGCAACCGTACATAACATAAAAAAACAGTATTTTTTGAATAATTTTAGAACAAATACAATACAATACAATAGACGATATTTGAACTTATGAAATAGGGAAACACGATTTATGTATAATGATTGGTTGCTGTTCAATAAAGGATTAAATTAAATTACTCCTTAACGCGTAACAATAGATTTTCAAACTAATTTTTGACTTCAATTTAAATATTGATCTTATATGATTGATTCATTTTGAAGTCTAAGAATTTATGTTTACTGATTGAGGTTATTTTTAAGATTTTTACTAATAATTTTTTTAACTATGTGTTTTTTTACAGGGTATTTCTTAGTAGCAGCTGTTTAATTTTTAGCAGACAACCTCCCCACTCCGTGTTGTGGCTGATGTGGGAGCGAAAATCTGCTTTGCAGTTGTCTAAAATTAGATTTTGCTTTCATAATCCCATTAAAAATTTCGTTAATTGCGCTTATTATGCTGTAAATTTAATGTTTGTTGAAATTTTAATGTATATATTAACTTTTGACGTCATGAAATGTAGTGTAATTTTCATGCGGAATATCGTTTTGATCATTTTTTAGCCTTTACTTTGATTCTGCATCAAAATATTATTTATTTCAAAAATTCGATTTTTTTCCCTTATTACTGTCTATTTTTTCCGTATTTTTCCGTTGACTTGTCCCTTGACCCTTACTCAAAAATTTCCAACTCTTATAACTTTGTCAAAACTTGACCGATTTTCATGCGGAATATCGTTTTGATCATTTTTTAGCCTCTACTTTGACTCTGCATCAAAATATTATTTATTTCAAAAATTCGATTTTTAGACCCCGTAATTAATAAAAGTACAGGGGTCTATTGGGTTTGCTTTACCAAATATGTGCGTAATAGGCAGAAGGAGGCGTGGCAGACCCTATAAAGTATATATATTCTTGATCAGCATCAATAGCCGAGCTGATAAAGCAATGTTCGAAAAATTTCGAAAATCAATTTTTTTTATAAAGTCAATAATATTCTGATGAAGAATCAATAAAGATGCCAAATTATGATCAAAATGGTATTCCGCAAGGAAATCGGTTAAGATTTGACAAAGTTATGACAGTTCGAAGTTTTGTAATTGCTTGGACTGTCAACTTTACAAGTCAAATTTTTTGTCAATTTCGACATGATTTTTTACAGGAAAATGAAGTCTCTCAGAATCAAGTATAAAGTGTTGTTTTATTCTAATTTGGTCACCAGGAGTTAATTAAAAGTGAAAACTCAAGATTTAAAATTTTGAAAAAAATATTTTTTTAAAAAAGTCAAAGGGGGGAGTACATGATTTTGTCGGGAAAAATTCGAAAATCAATTTTTTTTATAAAGTTAATAATATTTTAATGCAGAATCAATAAAGATGCCAAATTATGATCAAAATGGTATTCCGCAAGGAAATCGGTTAAGGTTTGACAAAGTTATGACAGTTCGAAGTTTAGTAATTGCTTGGACTGTCAACTTTACAAGTAAAATTTTTTGTCAATTTCGACATGATTTTTTACAGGAAAATGAAGTCTCTCAGAATCAAGTATAAAGTGTTGTTTTATACTAATTTGGTCACCAGGAGTTAATTAAAAGTGAAAACTCAAGATTTAAAATTTTGAAAAAAATATTTTTTTAAAAAAGTCAAAGGGGGGTATTACATGATTTTGTCGGGAAAAATTCGAAAATCAATTTTTTTTATAAAGTTAATAATATTTTAATGCAGAATCAATAAAGATGCCAAATTATGATCAAAATGGTATTCCGCAAGGAAATCGGTTAAGGTTTGACAAAGTTATGACAGTTCGAAGTTTAGTAATTGCTTGGACTGTCAACTTTACAAGTCAAATTTTTTGTCAATTTCGACATGATTTTTTACAGGAAAATGAAGTCTCTCAGAATCAAGTATAAAGTGTTGTTTTATACTAATTTGGTCACCAGGAGTTAATTAAAAGTAAAAACTCAAGATTTAAAATTTTGAAAAAAATATTTTTTTAAAAAAGTCAAAGGGGGGAGTACATGATTTTGTCGGAAAAAATTCGAAAATCAATTTTTTTTATAAAGTTAATAATATTTTAATGCAGAATCAATAAAGAGGCCAAATAATGATCAAAATGGTATTCCGCAAGGAAATCGGTTAAGATTTGACAAAGTTATGATAGTTCGAAGTTTTATAATGGCTTGGACTGTCAACTTTACAAGTCAAATTTTTTGTCAATTTCGACATGATTTTTTACAGGAAAATGAAGTCTCTCAGAATCAAGTTTAAAGTGTTGTTTTATACTAATTTGGGCACCAGGAGTTGATTAATAGTAAAAACTCAAGATTTAAAATTTTGAAAAAAATATTTTTTCAAAAAAGTCAAAGGGGGGAGTACATGATTTTGTCGGGAAAAATCCGAAAATCAATTTTTGTTATAAAGTTAATAATATTTTAATGCAGAATCAACAAAGAGGCCAAATAATGATCAAAATGGTATTCCGTAAGCAAATCGGTTAAGATTTGACAAAGTTATGACAGTTCAAAGTTTTGTAATTGCTTGGACTTCAACTTTACAAGTCAAAATTTTTGTCAATTTCGACATGATTTTTTACAGGAAAATGAAGTCTCTCAGAATCAAGTATAAAGTGTTGTTTTATACTAATTTGGTCACCAGGAGTTAATTAAAAGTGAAAACTCAAGATTTAAAATTTTGAAAAAAATATTTTTTTAAAAAAGTCAAAGGGGGGAGTACATGATTTTGTCGGGAAAAATTCGAAAATCAATTTTTTTTATAAAGTTAATAATATTTTAATGCAGAATCAATAAAGATGCCAAATTATGATCAAAATGGTATTCCGCAAGGAAATCGGTTAAGGTTTGACAAAGTTATGACAGTTCGAAGTTTAGTAATTGCTTGGACTGTCAACTTTACAAGTCAAATTTTTTGTCAATTTCGACATGATTTTTTACAGGAAAATGAAGTCTCTCAGAATCAAGTTTAAAGTGTTGTTTTATACTAATTTGGGCACCAGGAGTTAATTAAAAGTGAAAACTCAAGATTTAAAATTTTGAAAAAAATATTTTTTTAAAAAAGTCAAAGGGGGGAGTACATGATTTTGTCGGGAAAAATGCGTAAATCAATTTTTTTTATAAAGTTAATAATATTTAATTCAGAATTAATATAGAGGCCAAATAATAGAACCATAGAACCGATCGGGCGAAAATCAAGTCTTGATATGAAAATCTTTTATGTTTCATGAGACGTAATCAACCTGATAGAATATGCATTTAAGATAACTAAATTATTTTTAATTTTTTTCCATAGTAAGTGTGGGGTCTCCGACTGTCGAGAATGCTCGACTGTAGCACCGGCCCACTAGTTTTGACTTGTTAAGTGGCTAGATTAAAGGTTCAACCAACTTCAAACTTTCATAACTTAATAAAAACGTCACCGATTTACAAGCGGAATATTATTGGCCAAGACTTAACTTCTCTGTAAAAACTTGTTTTAATGTTTTAACTTGCACCACAACTTACCATTACTCATAAATAGCTAACGAGGGTGGTAGGCTCCTACTCGGGAGAGTTACTTCAGGACTTATGGGGGATTTTGGCCGACATTTAATCACTTAACACACGACGTCCGGGTTTTCAATTATTAATTTATCCTGTGTGCATGTGCACCAGCTTCCTATACAAAACATAGCCCATGCACTTAATCCTTTTTGGTTGAACTATTTTAGTCACTTTATTTGTAGCAGGTGCAGTGTTCAATGTCCAATGTTTTTATAGGTAGGTAATCTGTTGACATTTGATGTTGTATATTGCAATATATTATGTAGTAAGAGTGACAAAAATACAGGAAAAATATTAGTCATTTGTAATACAAAACTATATAAGTAAGGAAACAGTCTAAAATAGCATTTTTGAATACGTTGCGGGTAGGAATGCGCAATATTAAAATTGCATAGCACTGGAATTTTTATTGACTTTTAAGAACATTAATAAAATATTCGTTGCATTGTTTTTTTGCTGAAACTCCACGCAGGTCAAGGTTGTATCCCAGATACCCATTGCTTAATACAGATACATATTAATTTTAGCGAGTAATCAAATTAAAAATACATTAATACAATATTTTAACAATTGAAATTTATTGATCCAAACATGAAAAGCAAATTCTTGATTTGTTTAATCCTCGTCCGCATCATCATCTTCGCCACCTTCACCAGGACCTGCTTCACCACCTTCTTCCTCCTCGACCATTTCTTCGGATGAGCTAACCTCCTCGATCGGCTCAATTTCGGAAGCCAAGTCTTCCTCATAGTCACTGATGGCGCCCAATTCCTCAAGACATTTGTCATAGTTTTCATCAAAGCGTATGTTTTCATTAAGCGAAGCAACTTCGATGTCCTGATCAGGTGGTAGTAGCATTGGCGCTGTACCCGGTGGACATTCGGTGATATTGCGTATACGCAACGTGTGTATATGAAATATTGCTGAGCGATTCGATTCGAGCAGTATCTGATGAAAAACGCTAAGAAGCCGATCCATATTGCCAAACATGCGAACTGATGCACTTTTTGGATCCTCTCCCTCCTCAAGAATGCGGCCAACAATGTTATGGCGATAGGGATCCATTAAATAAATGAATTCACCCTTTTTCCAAAGCGAATACATTTGATTGTTTATCTGAAAGATGACATAATCGTTTTCGGACAACGCCTTTTCAAGCATTAAATGAAAGTCATTAAATTTGTACATGGGCACACATTTCCACCATCCCTCGTAGACATTTGGTGTAAGCATTACCTCGGCCACAAATTGTCCCAAACGAATTTGCCGCGGAAATGTATCCAAATCCATTGGCTGATTAATATCCGTGCAAGGTTCCCAGCAATTCTTGCACATGTTAACACCGTAGCACATTACCTTGTCATAGGTTTTCGCATCCCAAGTGGCCGGATGATCAATTTTGGAAGCCAATGCTGTGGCGACAGCGACCGGTAAAGCGCTGCGATTACGAAGCGCATCCTTTGGATTGAGAGTCAAATGCAGGTTGGACTTGAGATACGCATAGTCGGAGGCAATTACATCAAATTCACTCATACGTGGCCCGAAATCGCGTTCTTGACTGCGTCCATTTGCACCCGGCGTTACCAATCTAACAACTAAAATATCACGCAGCGTAAATGGATCTGTCTTTTCGAGATTACTCTCCTCCTTGATCAGATGGATGACATTATCCAGAGATCGCATGGCTAGCAGTACTGGGAAGCCACCATCATTATTGATTTTTAACGTATCCTTATCGCGACCGTTTAAATCGAGTACCATCCAAACGCCGGCATCTTTCCATATTAGCAAATACCAATTGGGTGTCCAAAATACCGCTGTCTTATGCCGCCTAAAGTACGCATTCATAATCCGACGCAAGCGTCCAATTATATTTTGAATTCCATACAGCTCAAAGGGTGCATCTAATTCCATGGCAAATTCAATGTCATTTATCTTAAAGTGTCGCGTTACAGCCTGTTCATTATCATCATAGACCTCCGGATATACGTTCGCATTGGGAAACTCCATAGCTTCTGAATCGCTGTACAAGATTTGTCCCTCGGCGACAATCTGATCGATCAATTCGGGGTTCCATTCGGTGCGCCTTGTAAAATAGGTTGTTGCGAATGCCTTTAAATTGCTTGCAAATCGAACTGATTCGATATTTGGTGTGCCCGTCTTTGTTGCCACAGTGCCAGTCACAATTCCAAGTGGAAAGCCCAAGGATTTGTCAATATAGGATCGACCATTACTCTTACATTCCTTGGGATCAAAGGGTCGTACATAGGGATCATCATGGACGCCATAGATTCTGCAACTTTCATGTGAGCACGGATTATGGTTGTCGTACTCAACAAGTTGTGGCTGATTGCTACAATTACAAAAAAAAAAACAATGTTAAATGTCAGTTTATGTTTTAACTGAAGAAAATAAATGTAAGATCAATAGTATGCTCACCCAGAATTGCTTGGTGATTTGGTTGGTGAGGATAAACCTGTGCAGCAGGCACATCCCGCCCTTTGACGCTTCTTACTTGCCATTTTATAAAGTCACTGAACAATTTTATGTTACTTTTCAATAATATTTAAACAAAAAATTTCTAACACGCTTAACAGCTTATACGGCAACTAAATGAATCATATGTGTAAATTTAAAAAAAAAATTGTAAAGTCTATGCACACTACGCATAAAAAGATATTTAAACGTAAGCTTTACAAATCGACTGCAGGGTATTTTTCTAATAATTTATTTCTTACATCTTAAAGATAGTAAGATAGTAAGAAAAGTGAGTGAAGCTTTATTTCATGCTATTGATTCAATATCCATTACATTGTCATGTGGAAAAGACTTGGTTTCTTTTTTAATGCATATTATAAACATATTTTTTAATCTAGTAATTTTCGTAATGTGTAATCAATTGTCAAGTTTTATTTATTTGTTTTATTATTATTATTTCATATTTTTAATGGATTTAGAGTATAAAAAGCCACATAAGTAGTGTTTGTGGTTATTTCACAAATTGAGCTGAATCACAATAAGAATTTATCGCATGCGGATGAAAAGCTTATGATAATTTTTTTAAATGAGAAAAGTGTGTACAGGCAATATCTTTGAGAATAAGCACACAGTACAGAGAAACACACACAACATACAAACAATAGTTAAATGTAATTGAAAAGATCATCAAGTGCCGTTGTGACTAGTCGTTGTCGTTTTTGTTGTTATGGGTTTGCTACCAATTCAGTTTTAGCAGTGCACAAAAGTATGCAAAAGAATTTTATGTTGCTGTGTTCTTTTGTTTATTTTGTTTTTTTTTTTTTTGGCTTTTGCCTTATTGAAAACGAAACGGAATCTGCGTATACGTAACGTGACGTTGATGCCTGGAAATTCTGCTTAGTTAAGCTGCTTTGCAACTACCAGTGGAGAGATTTTGGATGCCTCCCAGTACTTCTCTACTTCTCCATTTACGAGCTAGCACTTTATTGTCCTTTTGTTTTTGGCTTCCATCCACGTAATTGGCTTAGTCTGTAAGGGATAGATGGAAGGGGGGGATAGTGGGATGGCGGGGATATCACAAATGCAGACCACCATTGCTCTTAACAATTTATTTGTTTGTGCATGGTTTTTACTTCGTGTCATCCAATCAGTTGCGCCACGAGTACTTCAATCAAACGTGGAGATTAATTCCCTGAACAGCCATCAAAGTCATTTCCACTTCATTTTGTTTTTGTACCCCTCATGTAAACGAGGCATCTGAAACCATACAAATCTATATATTCCTTATCAGCTTCAAATTTTGATACCTATTACTTTTCGACTGTCACAACTATGCCAAAACTCAACTAAGAATCAGTAGTTTAAAGTGTTGTTTTTTACTAATTACGATATAACGAGTTGTTTAAAAGTGGAAACTTGAGATTTAAAATTTTGAATTTTAAATATTTTATATTACAATGAATTTAGAGGCCAAATCATGATCAAAATGACGTTCCGCTTGAAAATCTGTTCAGTTTTGATCAAGTTATGCCAATTGGAAGTAGGTCAGACGTACGTATCTCTCTGCTTGTTTCTTTTTTAATTTTATAGCATTGTGTTGCGTTTATTACATGTCAGGCGTCAACGAATATAGGTTTAACAGGAGCGAAGTGAGTCGGGACGATCTGGTTTATGTAGTATGGTGTGGCAATAGACAAGTAATCTATGCGGACATTAATGTCAATGTGCAGCGTAGCGGCATCGGCATGTCACATGAGGAACGCAACATTCCCAGCAATGCAAATCCACAACCCCTCAGCACACCATCAGCATCAACATCAGCACCAACATCAACTCAAGCGAATATCATGCTTGTACCTTGAATATTCGTATGTAGTATATGGGTACTCGTGAATATGAGCAGCTGCAGCTCGGATATTCTTGAGAACGTGTAAGTGGCCTAAGGATGTTTTCACGTTGCTACAGCTGTCGTCCTGTTTTGGCAGGACATGTACAACGCCGTCGTTTTGCCTGACAACTTATTGGCATTGCCATTTTCTTATTTTTCCTTAAACAATTCTCCAACTGCAAATTGAAAATCAGTTAAATAAAAAGGAAGCTTCAGTTGGCTTTAATAAACGCTATCAAGACTCGTGTTTGGAGTGAATGAATGTGGTCAGGGCGTTTCTGGTATTGACAGCCACAACACACGCTTGGAAAACTTTCAACTTATTGTCATAAATCATTTGGCGTCAAGCACTTTGAACGCGTTGGTTTCCCACACTCACATTCACATCCCCATTCACATTCACATCCATATTCACATCCCAAGTAAAACGACTTTTGTCAGGCAATCGATGCGATGATGCGATGTGGGTGGCAGCTGTTAAGTTACATGCAGAAATGTCAAAGTTGACGCAACTTGTCATGTTCGGCTTTCTCACTTCCCACTTGGCGTAAAGAATGCTGCTATCGTCTTGGAAAGACGTTTGGCAGGACCTACATTAATATAAAATTCGGCGATTTTGAATAAAAAAACATCCAATGCGGTGTCAGAAGAACAATTCGGCAAACTTTTTTAAAGCACTATTTTTATTTGTCTCACAGCTAATTTTTAAAATTTTGTGTTTTGGCTCTAATTTATGAAAATTTGCTCACTTTTAGGCTTAGACTCATTAATGTTGAGTCGTTGCCATTTTATCCCCATAGTGTCTAAATTTAACAATAATATTTTAAATAACTACTTTACACAGGAAATAAAAATAATAGCTAAAATCACGAATATTAAACTTAATAATGGACTATTTTATAATTGACTTCAAATAAATTACATCAAAAACAAGCTATATCAAATCCTAAAGTATTTAAATTATAAATCGGTATCTTTTCATGACCTATTTTCCTTTAAAAAACCAAACGTGTTTATAGTTGACCTGAAAACCACAACAAAGAAGAGAAGCATTCATTTGTGTATGGCAAAGTAACAAAATGGTAAAAATTCGTCTTAAACAGAATAAAAAGGACTAAATATCAGGTCTGTGCTAAAATTGTCCTTCGTTAGTTTTACACTAATTTGCGGTTATTCTTTTTGCCTTGTAACTCACAACGAAATTAGTCTCATTATTGTAATTAACTTGGCCAATTAATAGGCTCAGTTGGCAGCTGGACGGTTCTGAAACGCCTTGTTGAGTTTAGCAAATTAATTCGTTGTCTAACTAAAACCGAAATTAATAAATAAAACATTATGCTGCAAGGTGCTCATTCACCAAATACCATTAACTCATTGTACATAAATCTTTTACAAAATCACTAAAATTCTTAGTCCCAATAAAATCCCCTTTTTACTTATCTGATTTGCAAGGATTCTTTATTTGTATTAAATTAATTATTTTAGTATAAAAAATATAATAATATATAATATTAATATTAAAATATATATTTAGCACTTATGTGATAATATAAAAAGTATTGCCTCATTTTGGCGGTAGCGATTGCTATTGAGTAAAATGAAAACTAATTTAAACGCAATTAAAGGGAGAGTTTTATATTTATTTATTTACAAATAGCACTCAATTTATTATTATAAATTTTATTTGCAATAAATCTATTAACATTTTGCTAAATTCAAACGTTAAGTCCAATGTATTTACTTGCTTTTGCCTCTCATTGTTCTACCGATTTCAGTTCGTATCTTTGCAGGCCAGACCTACGACATTATTATGTATGAGGTGCTTATAAAAATTTTTCCTTTAAGAGGGGACAATAGAACGTTTAATTTACCGTATTTAATTTAAAATTAGAACAAAGAAAAGCAACGACAGCTCCAGTAATAACACCAAAAAGCAATGAGTAGAGAACTTGAACACTCTTTACATAACTTAAAAAGCTCTAAGAAATTAATATTTAAAAGCGAAAAACCCAAATCAGTTCCTCGACTTTTAATGCATTACTCCAATATTTATTTATTCAAGAAAAAGCGTATTGGCCTAAAAAATAGAAAATATTTTAATTATGGTGTACGTAATTCCACAGATGCTAAACTAAACACTCTCTTATACGCTCTGCAGGGTATATAAAAAAAGTGTTGCGCTTCAAAGACAAAACGTTTTTGTTTTTGCTTTTACGCCTATATCGCTGGGCTTTTAACCGAGCTCACTGTGACCGAGCCATTGCCGAGCATCCCTAAACTAGCACAGAACCGACATTCTGCACGTTGCCGTCGGTTTTAATCATGGAAAAAGTTTTTCCTTTATTTAGTATAAACAATAAGTGGTTGAGAAATATGAATAACACAAACACCCACACACACCCTTACAGCTAGACAATGTATGTATGTATATGTGCAGAGATTTCTTAAGCACAATGCAAATATTATGCATTCCACTTTTGCACTACGCTGGTTTTAAGCTTTGCATTGCCAAATGAGTCGCTTTCTACCCAACTCTTTCTCTTTTTTTATTTTTTTTTATAACTGGGTTACCATCAAAATTTATTTTAAGACTTGGATTGTGCTTCAAAGTCCAAGAGTCAAATAATTTAATGGAACTTGGATAATAATAAGAACTTCCTGAGTGAGATATGAACGGATCCCATGTATCAAAATTGTACAAAAATCTTTGCATAAATTAAAATTATACGGATTTAATTCCAAAATAGAATTATTAAATTTATATGAGATTTATTAAAGATTTTAAAATTAATTTTTTTTATATTTATTAAGATTGCGATGCGAATAATGTGAATAGATAATTTACCGACCGAAGAAAGACTTTAATTCATAGCAAAGTAATTACCACAGCTCACGTATTTCAATATTACGGCTAAAATGACAATGGCTGCCAAGTAGAAGCAGCAGGAGCAGGGGCGCCCAATAACAAAATCTAAGAGCATCGGCTGCTCGAATCACAAAACGTTTATCTGAGCCCAAGAGTATAGGTTTGACAGCAGCGACACCTCCATATCCACCTATCCGCCTTTTTCTCCCTACCCACCTATCCGTAGGTAATAAATTATTATTATTAATATTTTCGCTGATTTCAACTGGGGTCGTGTTCGTCTGCCCGACAGACAGGAAGGAAGGCGGCATGGCATTAAACGTCCTTTGCATAAAAATGGCGAACATAAATATTTAATAGAATAGAACAAAAGCCTCAACAAAATGTTCAAGGCGCGCCGAAATTACCAAAAATATGAGAGAGTGCCAACACAAGGCAACTAGAATATTTTTTGTGTGTGTGCTTGTCTACCACAAACTTTATAAGACCCTCCACGATGTGCGCGATAATGGCTGCAAATTTGATAATTAATCACGTCCTCATTATTTTGTCTCTCTCTCTCTCTCTCGCTCTCTCGCTCTCTCGCTCTCTCTCGCTCTATCGCTCTCCTTCCGTCCTGCTGTCTAGTTTCGTGTTTCAACTAAATGCTAGAGCTGGAAATTTTTTATATTTCTTTTTTTATTTTTCGTTCAAACCGACTTTGAACGAACGATAAACTAATTACCTATATGATTATTTTTGGCAGCCGTCGTGGTGTAGGCGAAGCAGAAGCTATAGCCCTGAACGAAATGGGGGAAACGACTTTTTCCATTCTTCGTTCTCTCCAAAATGTATCAAACGTGTCTAATTTTCCGACTTGAATTTATTGCATTCGAGCGTTTTAGATATTTGCCAGTGTTTTAATACCGTTTAATACCCAAAGCTAAAGCAATTAATACGGACTCGAAATTGTTGGGTGATATGCCACGATGTGATATTATTGAATACAATATATATACATAAAACCCTCTAATTAGATAGAGCATAGAAATTAAAGAATTGAAGGCAATTTACTGAATCTTTAAGTAACCGGCATAAAAAAATAATTCTTCTGTTAAGTTATTAAATTATTTGTAGTATTTTTTTTGAGATCCCGTACTTAAAAAAAGTACAAATTTGTTTTACCGACTATGTGCGTAACAGGCAGAAGGAGGCGTGGCAGACCCTATAAAGTATATATATTCTTGATCAGCATCAATAGCCGAGTCGATATAGCAATGTCCGTCTGTCCGTCTGTCTGTCTGTCCGGACAGACGGTCTGTATGAACACCTAGATCTCAGAGACTATAAGAGCTAGAGACACCAAACTTGGTATGTAGGTTCCTCTATACTGCAGGCAGATCAAGTTTGTTTCAAAATTTTGTCACGCTGGGAGCGGGGCCTGGGAGAGGGACTGGGAGAGGGACCTGGGAGAGGGACTTGGAGCGGGACCTGGGAGAGGGACTGGAAGCGGGACCTGGGAGCGGGAATGGGAGCTGGGCCTGGGAGAGGGACTGGGAGCTGGGCCTGGGAGAGGGACTGGGAGCGGGGCCTGGGAGAGGGACTGTGAGAGGGAGTGGGAGCGGGGCCTGGGAGAGAACTTGGGAGCGGGGCCTGGGAGAGGGACTGGGAGCGGGGCCTGAGAGAGGGACTGGAAGAGGGACTGGGAGCGGGGCCTGGGAGAGGGACTGGGAGCAGGACCTGGGAGAGGAACTGGGAACGGGGCCTGGGAGAGGGACTGGGACGGACCCTGGGAGACGGACTGGGAGCGGGGCCTAGGAGAGGAACTGGGAGCGGGGCCTGGGAGAGGGACTGGGAGCAGGGCCTGGGAGCGCGGCCTGTGAGAGGGACGGGGAGCAGGACCTAGGAGAGGGACTGGGAGCGGGGCCTGGGAGAGGGACTGGGAGGAGTAATATTAATAGTAGTATTTATAGTAGCAGTAGTAGAGAGGGTAAGAAAAACAAAGAGAAACTGAGGAAGAAGTACGAGCTCGAATATAGAGAAATAATTCAAATGCTAATAGAAGTACGAATAGAAGTAGGACTAAATGGAATATTGATTGGAGTATATGTCAAAATAGGATTATTCCTTGACATATTATTCAAACTGTCACATTTTTAACGCGCATTACAACTTTATGAGTAACAGAGAGACTAATAGACTAAGAGAGAGAGAGAGCAAAGACGTAAGCGCAAACGACAACGACAACGGTTCAAATCTGAGCACTATAACATATAGCTGTCATAGGACCAATCGGGCGAAAATATAGTCTTAGTATGTAAAACATTTTTGTTTTATGAGATATCGTAACCAATCTGATAACATTTGCATTAAAGTTAACTAAATTATTTTTAGTTTTTTTCCAAAAACGACTTCCGCAATAAAAGTTGGGGGTCGGCGTGCAGAGCTAGCAGGGGGCTAAGCCTCCTTGTTTATTCTAAATTCCGGGATATATGAGAATAATCGGTATACTGCAAATATGCAGCGCGACCATAGAAAATTATATTTATGGGCCACACTCCTTCTTTACCTTTTTTATTATTTACTTGTCGTTTTTTTACTAAAGCCCAACTAGCAAATCCGACAAAACCAAAATCTGCAGAATTTGTTGTATGTTATGGCGGTCTATGACAGCGGTAAGCAAAGGTTTTCAGATGCAGCCACAGCTGCTGTGCTGCGGTTTCTGTTACGACAGCTAAAACCAAACTCGAAATCATGCGTTGGCATTTATATATGCACTCATACACTGACGAGTGTATGAATAGTAAAAATAAATAGAAAGAAGAATCAGAAATAAAATAAAACTTAAAAACAAGTTCAAAATTCAAAATAAAAAAATTTTAAATAAGAGTTACAAAGAAATAAATTAAAAAAAAAATAAGTAAAACAATTAAAAAAAAATAAAATAAATTAAGCAGTATAGTTAACAAAAATTTTTAGCTTTAAAACAAATACAAAATTAGTTAAAAATGTCATGTTTGTTTTAAATATATAATTTATATTAAATTTAAATAATACAATGTATAGTTAAATTGAATATTTTCATATTTGCTGTAAGGTGCATACATTTTAAATCTAATAAATCCGTATTTTACACTAATCCGTAGAGCAAAATAGTTAAATCAATGTGAAAATATTAAAACTAT
Source organism: Drosophila falleni (assembly GCA_035045575.1). Classification (NCBI taxonomy): domain Eukaryota; kingdom Metazoa; phylum Arthropoda; class Insecta; order Diptera; family Drosophilidae; genus Drosophila; species Drosophila falleni. Next base: position 289,636 of record JAWNOV010000167.1, read on the forward strand.
CTTTTGATTTTTTATCAGTGTACACAAACCTTTTATATCTCACACACATGTTGTGTTCTCTTTCTCTCTCTCTCTCTCTCTCTCTCTGTCTGTTTGCAGGGCTCTTCCAGTACTGCTAGCATCGCAACCGCATCGCCAACGCCACGCAGCGCATTTCCCGGCGCACCGTTGAGCGCCTCTGCCGTAACACTAAAAGGCGCCATACCACAGCGTCCACCGGCTATGACTAGTCCAGCTGCTGCTGCTGCTGCCGGCGCTGCTCTGGCAGCCGGCGCACCTTATCGCGGTGCCACCAGTTGGACACCGCAGGGTTACGCCCCGGCCGCCGCTGCTGCTGCGGTCGCCCAACAGGCCTATCGCTATACGGCTCCACTGCCTCAACCGGCATATGCCGCCTATACTCCCCACACGGCCACCACGCCAGGCGCTACCACGGTGAGTAACTGAGAATCTGAGTAACTGAGTACCTGAGTGCGAGGACTTCATATTTGATGTGACACACCCATTTGTCGCATTTCGTATACACAGTAACAGAAGAGACTTCACCCAAAATCTAAATTCACATCTATTTTTTAATTAGTTTAATTCGAAAAAAAAAATAATTTTTACTTTTTTTTATATATTATATATATAACTAAAATTTCAAATTTAACTACGAAAAGAGCTTAGCTTTCTTAAATCGATTGTGCAATTCACGAGTGATGATCCAAAACGCTAGTTCAACTAAAGGAACGCTTCAAATAATATTAGATTATTTAAATTTTTTAATAGCCTTCCATTACAATATTTATTAGTGTCTTCTTCATCTGGGAAAATTACAATTAGGTTTTCACCTAGTGTACTAGGTAGATAGTTTTAGTAATAAAAGGATTTTCTTTTTTAATTTGTTTTCTAATTCTTACAGCACCCTTAAGCAAGTAAACGTGAGTTTTTTTATTTCACTGTAGCTACGATTTTCCTTGATTCCAACCGCTCTTCTGTTTTCTTTTAGCAACAGAAAAAAATCGATGTACAGGTGTATTTATTTGTGTAGGAGTTTTCAAGTCGAGGGCTTTTGCTTTTTTATCTACATGTATTTTCTTAAACATTTTATTGCATTACACAAAATCCCCAAACACTCAAGTTGGCAATACTTTTCACCCCCGGTCGACCAACAGCTTACTTAGATGAGCATGTATGTACAATGTACATATGTATGCATGTTTTTTCGTGGTTTTGTTTATGTTCAATGCTAACGGCAACAACTAGTAATAAATGCGTCGAAAAGTGATTCAAATAAATGAGCAAATAAATAACCGTACCGTACCGGGAAGCGATTTTTTTTTATTTTTAGCCCTTAGCTTGCCAATCGCTTTTCTCTCTCTCTCTCTCTGGTATTTTTTGTGCTACGTCTTGGTTTTCGTGGCTTCGGTTTTTGCACCCCTATAATGTTGGCCGCAGGCGCCTTTTGCGTTTTATTTTTATTTGCTGTGTCCACCGTAGGTTGAAGGTTCGTTCGTTTACCTTTCACTCATTCATTCATTCAACAATATACTTATCAATGCCTTACCAGTTGCCAGAAATGTATGAATACTCATATTCTTGTGGGCGTCGCTCGCCCACCATTATACACCTATCGTTCCCGACCTTTGCTCGCTCTCTCATTTATTTTATGTTATTATTTGTAGCACTTCGGCTGCTCTGTACCGAGGGTGTAATCAGTTTGTGTACTTTATGTAAAAAGTAAATTTAGACGTAGCATACTCCGGAAATTATATATATATTCTTGAATCCAATTATCAAACATTTTTCAGATATGATAAGAGCTAGAAGCACCAAAATTAATATAAAAACTCCTCATATTGCAAATTCTTCTTAGTCCTTGAGACTTACTCAAATATTGAGAGCCAAAGTCGTTCGACTTAAAAGTTAACAAATAATGTAATGCACAAATAAGGTGGAAGCTGTTCAAAGAATTTTATTTTTTAAGTAGTTGATAATAGTGATAAATAGGTTTTCGCCCGTTTGTGCGTTTCTGGGCGCAGGACATCTCGTAGTCGTTCACTCTTGCTTAAAGCTTGTCTTACTTGTCATAAATACAAAGTGTGGCTACTTATTTCTATATACTATCTTGATATGTGAAAACCTTTTTAGTTGCGTTGTGCCCTTGGGTAATAGATTGTGGCATTTGATTTGACTGTATTTAGTCGAGAGTTGTCTGGTCTTTTGTTAGCTTAAAACCCCCTGGCTTATAAGCTATATAAGCCTTAAAAGGCAAATTTAAATTAACTTTAATTATTGTTAATTTTCTTTATCTAAAATTCCACTTATATTTTGAATTATAACTTGAAAATAGCTATGCAATTACCTAACTAGTAAAAGAACACACTTTAAAATTTATGACAATGGTATTTTAGCGCCAACTCGAATTTTAGTAGCCTTTTCAAATCCACACATCATTTGTATGAAACAGGGGTTTTTAGAATTATGTCTCGAAATGAGTGTAAATAGTGTGTTTTAAAATACAAGGTATTGAAAATATGTACACTTAAGATTTGCCATCAAAATATGCGGAATATAATAACTGGCGAATTGGTAGCAAAGACGACCTGAACGCCACCGTAGGCGTTGGCTGACCTTTGACATTTACCCTGCCCGTCGTTAGTCGGAAAGAAAGACAGCGAGTGGGAAGAAACCCCAGAGAGAGAAAGAGAGTGAGGGGATAGAAAGACTGAGAAAGCGAATTCAACAAAATTAGACATACAGACAGAGATTCTCCATTTTTCTTTCGATTTCGGTCTTTAAACAATATTTAGGTTGACCGTTTATCAATCATTTCGAAATCAGAATATTTCTCCGCTTGAGCAGGTATTTAGTAATTATATTATATGAAATGTACAAGGTATTCAAGCTCTTGTACTTTATATATTTTCACGCAGATTGTATTTACTGATTTTCCACACTTTCAACTCAGACGTGAACTTGAATAACCGGGGGCCACGAACTCCACGCATGAACTTTAATATAGATTTCACAAAAAGTTGACTACAAACATCGATGTGATTCGTTAATTTTGTTTTTATATGCCAACGAAAACAAATTTTACTTTATAGAAGCACGCATTTTTTCAGACAAGCCGTACAAGAGTTATTACAAAAGTTTTTACTGCTAAAGTTACAGCATGTTGCCAGTTGTTGTTGCATTTTTCATTGTTAAATTTGGAAAGTTTAAAAAGTACAGCTGGTCAAATTGTATGGATGCCATGTTAAGCGGAATTTGGTGCTTAAAACTTAAAGCGGATCTGGACAAGTATTAAAAATCGCTCATTCAATGCGGATGATTCTGGTATATTAAGTAAATGCTTTTCCCATGAATTCCTGTTGAAAATGCTTACACTTATTTTTAATATAATTATTGTCAGCTACTTTAATAATAAGTGTTATTTATTTCGAAGTAATTAAGCAGCTTATTGTTTCAGCTAAACCGTTGTCAATGTCTTATCTTCACGCTTGACTTTGTCTTCACTACTGTCCGCAAGTCTTGATCTAAAACGCTCCGCATTATTATCTTTAGTAAAAAAAGAATTTTTCACATAAAGTATCATTGATTTTCTTTCTTCTAACATATAGTTATCTCTGCTTATTTTAATTTGAACTTTGTAAAGATTTTTAAATTATATTTGCTTTTAATCATGCTGTAATTAAAATTAAACTTGTAATAAAGCTACAACATAAATTTGGCTTAAAAGGAATAACATAAAAAATTCAGATTTAATTGGGCTGTTGGGATTTGGCCTATTCGAATGCTTGGCATAAGCGTCAGTCGCTATGCAACAATCTAATTTCCAACTTAATGTTTATTGATTTATCGAAAATGTAAATTAATGCATTTATTTTATTTTTTTACGGCAAAAAAAATTACTAAGAATAAACATTTTGTTAAGATTTAAACTTTAAAACAAATATATAAGATTTTGGTCTCAAAACTAAGAATTTTGGTCTAAAAAATGCGTAGAGAACATAAAATTCGTAGATTATTTTTGCATTTATTTTATTTTTTTACGGCAAAAAAAATTACTAAGAATAAACATTTTGTTAAGATTTAAACTTTAAAACAAATATATAAGATTTTGGTCTCAAAACTAAGAATTTTGGTCTAAAAAATGCGTAGAGAACATAAAATTCGTAGATTAAGAAAACACATCTTGGTTTTGATAACATTTTTAATGAGACCAAGTTCTATTTTAAGAAAAAATGTTCTTCTACGAAAAATTAAAGACGGAGAAGAAGAAGCCTACTGGAGTACTGTGGTAAACGAAGGTTGGGATCCCAATTAAAACCACGCAAAATCTCCCTGGGCTAAAGCGAAGTATTTGCTAGCTACATTAATTGACAAAGGTCTCGAGAGCAACAAAATATATATTTTGCAGTATCAGTATAGGACTGAATTTATAAATTATGGACTTTAGTCTATTTAAATTAAAAAATATGCTACTCATTTTTCATACTTTTTTTGTACAATAATTAATTAAATTTACACTACGAATGGGCGAACAAATTAATAATTACCGGCTTGTTAACCTCAAAATTTTGCCCTTGCAATTAAAGGCGATATAAAGTTGACAACGTTGCTAACGTTGACGTTTCTTGGGCATTCTGATAACTGCGCAGGCTCCAAAGAAGCTCTCAATGTGCGAGAGAGAGAGACCTTTATGCAAACGCTCTCTTAACTCGGAGCTGAAAGAGCGACGGGTGGAGCCATTAAAAATATATATAGACTTATAATTTAATTAACATTTAAATTGTATAATTTAATTAACCAAGGCTAACAGACCGTTCTTTTGCAAACTCTGAAACGAACGCGGCTAATAATTTTAAGGCTCAAATAAGTGTTATTTTCAGTAGCAAACAAAGTTCTGGTATCCGTTGTTAATGTTAAACAAAACATTTTGTACACTTAAATACACTTACAATGTCAATTTTAAGCGATTTAATTCTCTTATAAATGTTAGGTGGGATTTTCGACTGATCGTTTCTATGGTAGACATGAACACTATTTTTTAATGCTTCTACAACAATTATTTCTTGTTGAAACATCTTAAAATTGACCTTAGACTACTAACATGAGTTATCCTAATACGCATATTAAAATACATATTTCTTGTCAAACTGATGAACGTAGCCAATATAGTAATTTAATCGTCTCTCATGTCTGCCTAAATACTGCTCGCTCGGCAAATAATAAACCACTTTAAGATGGCACCAAAAGCCTGCAGCATGAAAGAATTGTATATGCGTGTTGCCATTACATAAATTATAGCAAGCGACTACATTATGTACATATATTTTTATGTACATACATATATATATATATATATTATTTGACAGCTACAGCGTTGAGTTGAGTTTTACGCATATGCGCTCGTTTATGACTGTGCCGTATAACTTAAACTACACTGAATTCAATTAACTCAAGGCACAGCTGAAATAATGTCAGCTTTTTTGGTTGAGGTTGCTCTCTGGTAATAACTTAACGAAAGACCTTGGCGCCAACTGTTTTAGATATGCGTAGTACTTTACTGTGACAACTTAAGACCCTACCTTATTACTTAGTATATGCGTGAGCTTAAATCCTTGCTTCCTTGCTTCCTGGTTGCCTGTACCGGATTCCCTTAGAGGCCGACAAATTTTCGAGCTGCCTGTCAGAATTTTTGCTGAAATTAACAACATTTTGTGTAGCGACAAATGCGCTTAACGAACCAAATATCAAGTGCAAGGAGACAAATCCTCAAACATTGTCACCTATATAAGTTGCTAAAATGTCAAATCTTAATTATGCCTATAATTATCTGAATTTAATTTTATACATTTTTCTTTATTTCTAAATAAAAAATTTAAAAATACATTTAATAATGGAGTTTATTTAATCTAATTACTTAGAGTAGGTATAATTGATTTTGGAAAGTGTTTTAATAAATATATTGTTTAAAAATATTAATAATTATAATATTAAGAAATATAATAATTTAAAGTTTACCAAGTCTCTTAGGATAGTTTAAGATTTATTGTGAAATCTATATTGACTTTTCTATGTATTGTATTGCCAAGATTTTCAATTAGAAGCTTATATAGAGATACATTTTTCACCCACGCTTTGTCAGAAATACGACCAATTTTTATGCACTAGCAACACAATAATTAATTGCAGCATTCAATGGCGCACATTTTTGTTGCAGCTGGTGTCCTTGTGCCGTCGTTTTTCTTTCAGTGCTTCAGTTTGTTGTAGATGTAGATGTTACTCGGGCATTTGTTGTATCCTTGACATTTAGAAAACGTTACTCTTTGTATTGACCCTCCGAGCAGAAGTGAATTCTTGGTTCTAAAAACAACAAAAGAGCGACAAATGAACGAATTCGTGGCTTATTTTTTGATTTTTTTTTTGTTTGCTGCTCTTTTTTTTGGTTGTGGTGACAAATATTTCAAATCCTTAGTCGACTCGGTTTTTGTGTATTCTGAGTTATATGTGTGTGTGTGGGTGGAAATCTTGGAGAGCGGTTTACCAAAGAGAACATTATTTGGCAAGAGCGCAATAGGATTGCGGACTGTGGATACAAGCATCCCACAACCCACAATACAACCCACAGGATATACTCTCGCACAGTGGTGCATTTCTTGTGGTTAAATAACGTGATTTGATGTGGATTTAGGTAAATCTTGACACATTAAACTAGTTCAAAAACATAATTGTTTATTGCTGATAAAATTTGGGGATATAGTTATATAATATAGTTGCTTAAGGTATTGAGACACCTGTCCAAAATGCTGCAAATTTTTTAGATCACCATTCGTACTTACACTTTAAAGAAAACTATCCATGACTCAGATTTGTTTAACAGGTTGCTAATGCTCCTGTGTTCAGTTGAGTATTATCTAGTTGTCGACTTGCGTATACTACTAGTGTCCCGCAAATTTTAGTTGTTGTTTGCTGTTTTCAATCATCCTCTCACGCAATTGTGCTTTCGTCGTCGTCGTCGTCCTTTAACCGAGAGCTAAGGTTGGCAAGAGCTCAGTTACCGACTGGTATAGTTGTAAGAATGATGTGCGTGCGCTAATGCGTCATATACAAAGAATCTGCAAATATTCAATTCGATTATAGAACTGTATATAGTACGTGCGTACGTGTGCAACAGCTGTCGCCAGAATACACGACAAAATAAATTGACTTGTGATTTCTTAGATGCGCAACAAAATTGATTGAGATTCACATTAAAAAGCCGCGTAAAAAGTGACAAATATTATGTTGCAATGTCAATGCTTGACAATTGATTACAAAACTTTTCTACAAATAATCACAAAACGAACAACAACTGCAACATATGTATGTATTCAACTTTCAGCGCCCAAGGGATAGGCTACGTTTTGATGCCACTTTGGCAACATATGGTGGCAACAGTGGCTTAAGTTCAATTTTAGTCGGACATATTGTTCTGTTTTCTTCAGTTCATCTCATGTTTGTCTTTTAAAAGGAAGAGTATGGAAAAAATGGACAGTAAAAGAAGAAAAATTTAGTTTTCCAATTTTAATACAGAATGAGAATAAAGGCTAAATAATGATAAAATTGACAATCCGGACAGAAATCGGCTAAAATTTGACAAAGTTATGACATTTCGAAGTTTTTGGAAATGTGTCAAGGGAAGAGTATGGGAAAAATTGACAGTAAATGAAGAAAAATGTAGTTTTCCGATTTTAATGAAGAATGAAAATAGAGACTAAAAAATGATAAAATTGACAATCCGGAAGGAAGTCGGCTAAAATTTAACAAAGTTATGACATTTCGATGTTTTTGGAAATGTTCTATCCTTTATCGGCCAGCATTCTTGTCAATATTGACTTTGGTGTAATTGTTATTTATTTTTTATTTTTAGAGCGGCTCAACATGTTTCTTGATGCCTGTCTCTTTTTTTTTAATTTCCAAGCGTTTTTCTCTTGATCTTTTTTACATGGACTCCGGCTGGGAAATTAAGTTAAGATATATAAGATAAAGCTAAGATATATAATTTTTATAAAGAAAGTTATAAAAATAAGCTAATTACATTTATTTTATTTATTTCTAGGTAAGTCAAAAAATTGGACAATATTAAAAATGTAATATCAAATTGGTGAGTCGTTAATATGACTATTTGATCACCCGATGAAAAACGTGCAAAGAGATCGAAAAACAAATTAAAATACTTTATCTCCATTTTGTACAAAAACTTCTTCCATTAAAATAAAATAGTAATTAAAAAAAAAAACTGTCAAAATTGAAACCACAGACACGAAACTTCAAACGTTGCAACAGATGGTGAAAAATACAATTAAAATAGCAACTGCTAAACAACATCAAAACCCAAAAGTAAAATACAAAAGGCCTTTAAGACCGCAGTCCCCAGGCCCAACCCCAATTCCTAAGGGTTGACAAAAAAGTTTGTTGAAAATCGAACAGCAAAACTCGCGAAATTACTCGACAAATATAGAATTTGGAAACCACAATAGCAAAAAAACAACAACAACCACAAGTAATGATCATAAAACGAGATAACTTGGGGCAATCTTGGGCGTGTGGGCGTGGCCAACAGTGGAAGAAAATGCAAATGGCTCGCCAAAGGCGGAGATGAAACGAGAGGGTTAAGTATCGGGTACCATTTTCGAAAATGAACAAAGTTTTCTGGGGGACAGATTCTCAAGAGGCAGCCATAAAGCAAGGCAGACTAAAAGATGCCTTCAAGTTGCAACCACAAAATGTGAAACCACACAAACTAAGTAGTCACCATTGCTGTAACTACAAAATACCAACGCGTTAGAAGACGTTAGGAGCTGCGCTTCAGGAACTTCAGATGGGGGTTGATGTTAAGTGCACTCTCCTTAAGTAATTTGCGGAAATTTCCGCAATGATTAAGACATTTTGCACAATTTTCAAAAATCAGCAGTTAGGTGGTGAGAGGATAGAGGACATCGTTGGCTGAACTCCAAACTTATAGTTACGAGTGGAATAGTTTTTGGCGAATTTCTATGACTACAAGTTACCATGCATCCACACAACCATACGTTCTTCCTACAATTGAACAGACGGTCAAATAATACTGTTGACATATTATCTTAATGGTATAAATAAAACAAGAAGGCTCCGCCCCCTGTTCGCTTCGCTCGCGGTGATGTATGAAAGGACTACAGTCGAGCCCACTCGACAGTTATATGCTCGCTACCCATATCTTCGCGGCAGTTAGATTTAATGACCATTAATTTAATAAATAAATACTTAAAAATCTTAAATTCGTAAAGGGAATTATTTTATTTGACACTTTCTACTTTAAAAATGTTAAAATAAAAGAAAAATTAACATACTAACTATCATTTATAAATTAGCACAATTTAATGAACAATTGAATTAACAGAAGTAATGTATATTAACAAAAAATTAATTAACTTAAGATTCATATTACATGTCTAACATAAATTATACTATGTTCATATAACATTGATGCAACATGTAATCACCACCACAGGACCCGTCCCTGTATCCAAGTTTTAAGACTGTAGCTGTAAAATTGCTCTTGTTATTTGATTTTATATAATTTACGTGGGCGAAAGTGGGCGGGGCCAAATTTTAAAATAAACTTTAAATAAAAACTTTTTCATACTATAACTTGATTTTCGACTGAGCGTCTTTATGGCAGCTACATAATATATATATATAATATAATATAACATACATTCTGCCTAACACATTATACCCTTTTTTGCCCACTTTTATTGGGCTCAGGGTATAAAAAGAGAACTTCCTAAAAATTGTAAAGGTGACAAGTGCGGCTGCTACATGGGCGTTGCCTGTCGTGATGATTATGTATATATAAGTTGCTAGCGAAGCTGCACTTCAACTCTTTTGGAGCAATTAACTAGACAAAATAATTGCTGTTAACACTTGAATGCTTGCACTCAATGTTTTAGAAAGCCGTTTTCAACATCTCAAACCCTAACTGCAAAAATAAAACCAAAGAGGTTTGCTTGTAACCGGGTAATAATTCCGGAACCGATATCGGAACTGTTAATCGAAATTAACTTTTCATCTTAAGTACCGGAACCGACACACTCGAAAACCGAAACGCTTGTACCGGTACACTTTTAGTACACTGTTCCAAAAAAGATTAGTTGTTTTCTATATGTAGAGAATTTTTATTTCTACTAACACAATGGTATTTGACACGCTTGGACCCAAACTCTATATTTATATCTACATCTACATCTACACTGACTCTGCTGGACGCATCGCATTGCTAAACTCATATATTTTAGGGGCATTCCACGTTCTACCATCCTATCCCGCAAAAATTAAGAAATTCTTGCAGGATAATTGCGCTTCATGCGTGCTTAGAGTTTTTTTTTGTATTTTGTCTACGCTCTCTCCTTCCCTTATTTCTGTGCTCTTCCTTTGTTTTCTGCTCTCTATCCCTGCTTGTGGTCTTTTTATTCGTCCCTTTCTCTCGTTGTCTATCTCTGTCAATTCAGTACAAATATTTTTGCACAAAGTTTTTTTCAACTTCTTAAATTGTTTCTTAAAGTTTCTTTCAAGTTTTGAGACACGCCCCGAGTGCAGTTTTGTGTGCTTAGAGTATACGACAGTCGTTGCTATTTCTGCTACTTTCCCAACCGCTGTGCAGGTGCATTAATAGCTGCCGGAGTTACGTGTATAGCTAGTCTGCGGTTATATTTGAGTTGTGTTTTCTACTCGCTCCCTCGAATATCTGGTTAGCAAGGCATGCCAAGTTTTTCGCACACTTGTCTGTGATTGGGATGTTTGAAATAGAATAAAACGTTTTGATTTTTATGGCTACGAATTGTTCACAATTTTTCGATTAATGCGTGATGTGTAAGAATCTTTGCTAGGCAAAGATAAATTTCTTAATGCAGAGAAAGAAATATTTTGACTGTAACGTTTTTAGGACGGAGGACTTGCTAACTTTGAACTGGCATAACTTTGTCATAACTTAACCGATTTTCAAGAGGAACGTCATTTTGATCATAGCTCAGCCTCTGAATTCATTCTGCATTTAACGTTTTTTTATTAAAAAAAATTTCTATTTTTCTATCACGGCCATGTTTTGATAGTAAGGGTCCCCTTTTGAAATTTTAGAAATTGAAAATTTTAATTCTGAAGTATGTACTTTTAATCAACTCCTTATATCGTAATTAGTATAAAACAAATCTTTAAACTTGATTCTAAGACGTTTTATTTTTCTGTAAAAAATTATGTCTGGTAACAAAATTTTTGACTTGTAAAGTTGCTGGGTCGAAGGCTGGACCGACTTCAAACTTTTACAAATTTGTCAAAACTGTACCGATTTTCAAGCGGTAAATATATTTTTTCTTTCAATTTGTGATTGCCTTTGTTGCTCACTTGCTCTCCTTGTTGTCTATTTCACCGTACAGCTTTATTCACTCCTTAGTGATATTATATTGTAGCACCCACGCGTTCGTTTGGACTATTCCGTTGTACCTTTATTGCCACAACAACAACAATAACAAAGAACGACACATGCATAATTTTTTGACAAATATGAATGTCAAACGTGACAGAAATTGAGAATCGAAATAAGAGAAAAACGTCTAAATGGTAAATAAAAATAAATCTTGTTTCGTTCTTGTTTAAAAAAAAACTTCACCCCCTACAGGAATTTTGTTTGTACGTTCGCCAGGTTTTAATTTCAGGTCTGCATACATTGTTTTGTTTCCGTAACGAATTTTTCTTCAGTTTTCAAATCCATTGTCATTGTCAGTCCTTCATTCCTGCTATGATATAAAGTTCTCAAATGTATGCAACACGGCGTTCTAGCTAATTTATACTGCAACTCTGAAATAAAGAATTCTTTTCTTTTCTTTTCTGCATTTGTTGCATGGAATTCAAAACTTAGCCGCCTTTACAAAAAATTGCAACGGTCCCATTAATATTCTATGACTTTTTCGTGATTTTTCTCTCCATCCGTTTTTCGAGTTTGCCACTTGTCAACATTTTGCACGTTTTTACTAACAGAACTACAATCTTTTCATCTCTCACCTCAGATCTCCTATATCCATAACTTATTTGCTTTACGATAGTGCGTCATGAATGTTAATATTTATGCGACACTATCAATCATCAATCTGTGTGTGTCTGTGTTTGCTAGCTAACCCAACATACATCAATCAATATTTGTTTTTTTTTATACGTACGATTGATTGGCAGAATGCAGTATGTGTTGATTTTTCATCTTGACAAAAAACAATATATTTAATTATTTGAATTAAAATGCACTAAAAATAAAACTAAGCCTAGCGGTTTTTTCAAAAAATCGTAGAGCAAACATTTCTAGATTTCGAAGAGAAATCCGTTATCGGATCACGACTAAAGCCTTTCCCACTTGTTTTTATTGATATATACGTGTATGTATGTGTAAACTTTTAATCAACCATAACGAGATGTAAAGTTAAATTATTAAAGGGGCCGGGGCATAACTATTAGGAAGGCTGCAGCCCTTTTGCGTTAACACGGGTTCCGCATTGCTTTGTTTGCTTGCCACTTAATCGGCTCAAAGTTAACTAAAAAAAAAAAAAGGAAAATAAAAAATACAGGCAAACGAATTTACGGGCCAGGCAGTGTGCCCAAAGCTTGTGGCACGTTTAATTGGCAATTTTGTCTGAGGACTCAAAAGTAGCTGACAGGCAGAAGGTCCTGCTTCTCTTCCAGCTTCAGCTCGAGCTTTCGAAACGATGCCAGCTCCTGTGTGCGTAACACAATAAGCCCCCAATGTTGTCGCAGCTCTCACGACATGGACATGAACCAACCCCCCTCCTTCCTGCCCCTACATATCATACAAGCCCCAGTTGAGCATACAGGCCACACCTCCCCCGCAGCTACACAGCGGGAGCAACTGTGTTCTTGTTCACATTCTCGTCTTTGTGCTGTTTGTACCTTGCCATTTAGCAACCCCCGCTTTCCACTATTCCGCTCATCTGTACGCTTAAGCACAAGCAAACAGAGCACCCACTTGTTCCGCTCTTTTTCCCTTCTTCTCCCTGCTTCTCCCTCATCTATCCTTCTTTTTTAGCGCCCACGTGTCGTAAAGCGAAAATTGACACTTTTAACAAGTCGAGGGAAAAATATATTCTTGTTAACCCTATATAACGGCAGGACGCAGTGGAGCTGCCATTAAGTGCATCCCGGTTAGTCAGAAGTCAAACAAAGGATGCCGTAACAAACCCCCAACCTGCTTTCTCGTCCTATTGTCACGTACTCTTCCAATTTACGCGCAGCTCGATTTTTTTTTTGATCCGCGTCATTATTCACCTTTTGATTTTTGGGACTTTAAACGTGTTTGAAAATTAAGACAAAAAAAAATAAATTTTACCAATACAACAGCAAATGCCTCGTTTTATAAAAAATTTTAACAGAACAAAATTAGTCGATTAAAGAATAGCACAATTCAGATTTGCTGACAACCAAAATCGATTGTCAGGTGTATTTATATTATTGTATTTAAATAATCTGTTCGAACTATATTCGGATTAACAAGGCTGTGTATGTATGGGGGTGTTTTTTTAGGTCTAATTTATGGGCACAAGGAATATGCATTAAAGTTTCCGGCCTTTTGTACATACCACTTGTATTGAGAGTGCCTTTTAGTGTTATGTAAAGTATATTATGCTTGATAAGTATTAATAAATGTGTTTACTCACACACAAGCCACAAGCTATGCCGTTATAGGCATTAATTTGTGTAGCCAAAATTTAACGTCTTGAGCATGTATGTTATGGAGGCAATATTATATATTACATATATGCTATATTTATGAACATTGGGGTGCATCGATTTTTTCGAAAAAAAAGAATGATACTTCATATTCGGAATCTACGATCAATTTAAAGATGTTTTTTCCACAAAACTATAGTTCTAAAATCAATTCCGCTTTTCGAGTTGAAAAATTTTGTGTTTTTTTAATCATTTCAAGGAAAATTTGTCTCCTGGTCCTAAAACGAGCTTTGATACCAATCTTGTCAGAATCGAACTAAAAATACTAAAGATATGGTAATAATTCATGATAAAAATTTAAAAAAAAACACGAATTTTCAACTTAAAAAGCGGGGACTAGGAATTAATTTTAAAACTATGATTTATGGGTGAAAATATCTTAGAATTAACCGTAGATTACGAGTATGGGGTACCATTTATAATACCCATACAAATCGATGCACTCTAATGAGCATATACATATTATTATTAACTTAATTAGCATAAAAACATTTCCAAAAAAAAAAAAAACAAAAACATTAATAGCAAGCTCACAACTAAAATCGATAAGCGAAAAAAACGCCCACAAAATTCTACTATTAAATAATATGTTTATATTAATATATATGCAAGTGTACATATATATGTATGTATGTAGCTATGCCTACGCCCCAAAACATTAACTGACTTCTATATTTTACCCTTTGTATAAACGTTTTTTTTTCTTTTGTATTTCTTTATATTGTTGTCTCCTTGTTTTCGAAGTTTAGTAGTGCCTGGTAAGATAACGACTTAAGTACGACTATTTGTTGTTTTTAGCCAACTGCTAGACCGATTTCGCTATATTGTATGTATATGCGTGGGTTGTATCATTGTATACCCTGTACTGAAAGTGACAAGCATATTCATATTTTTTGTGACAGAATATGCACCTGGGCTCGCCTTTAATATCCTAACCGAAGTTGGTTTAAATTTTTTTAAACTCTTATTAATTTATTTTCTTTAAATTATTTAAATGTATTGAATATTGAAAATGAGACTGAAATACGAATGTGTATATAGAATTTTATATGGCTCTTATATTTTTAAGTTTAAACGCAAAAACTTTATTTTCATGCAATATTGTCAAGTTAAATGACTTTAATGGTTGATTTAATGTTCTCTTTTTATTGATCTACGCCCACTTTTATTGCACAATTATTTATTTATATGACCAAGAGAACATTAATACATACGTACTAAATACATATATACGTATGTATAAATGAATAAATGTACGAAAATCATAGCAAGAAATAAAATGTGTTTGTCATTATGCGTTTTATCTTTGATTCAAAACAAAATTGTTTGTTTATACAGGGCGTATATGGGATGCATAAATTTATTGATATATTTAAAGTTTGTGAGTAAATTTTTTTAATGAACAAACTTTGAATACAGAATGAATTTAGTGGTCAAACCATGATCAAACCTCTGACCTTGCAACTTTACAACTTGTAAATTACAAGTCAAAATTTTTCTTAACTTTGACATGATTTTTTAAAAGAAAATGAAAGGTCTCAGAATCAAATTTAAAGTGTTGTTTTATACTAATTACGATACAGGTAGTTGATTAAAAGTGAAAACTTGAGATTCAAAATTTTCAATTTTCGAAATTTCAAAGGGGGGCCTCTTACCACAAAAATCGAGTCCTGGTCGAAAATAATTAAATTTTCTAAATAAATAAAATTTGAATGCAAAATGAATTTAAGGTCCAAATCCAGATCAAAATGATGTTTTACTTGAAAATCGGTTCCGTTTTAATCAAGTTATGACAGTTGAAAGTTGGTCATCTCTTTGACCTAGCAACTTTACCACAACCGTACCGGTACAAACGTTTCGGTATTCGGTTTTGGACAGAGAATTTATTTCGGTAACGGCTTCAGTTTGATATTAAAAACTAGTAGGCCGGTGCTACAGTCGAGCATACTCGTCAGTCGGAGACCCCGTACCTACTATGGAAAAAACTTATAATGGAAAAAAATTAAAAATAATTTAGTTAACTTAAATGCGTATTCTATCAGGTTGATTACGATGTCTCATAAAACATAAAAGATTTTCATACTAAGACTTGATTTTCGCCCGATCGGTTCTTTGAGAGCTATATGATATAGTGGTCCGATTTGAACCAACTTTGGTAAGGATGTATAAGACAAACATAAATGCATATTCTATAAGTTTGGTTACGATATCTCATAAAACAAAAAAGTTTATCATACTAAAACTTGATTTTCGACCGATTGTTCCTATGGGCGCTATATGATATAGTGGTTAGATTCAAAAAAGAAACAAACTTAACCTGACTGCAATATAGAGGAATATACATACCAAATTTGGTATTACTAGCTTTTAAATTGCTCTATTAATTTGGATATGAAATTTTTTTTCCGATTTGTGGGCGATATATGGGGCGTGGCCGAATTTTGAAACAAACTTGATCTGCCTGCAGTATAGAGGAACCTACATGCCAAGTTTGGTGTCTCTAGCTCTTATAGTCTCTGACATCTAGGTGTTCATACAGACAGACGGACATTGCTACATCGACTCGGCTAATGATGCTGATCAAGAATATATGTACTTTATGGGGTCTGCTACGCCTCCTTCTGCCTGTTACGCACATATTCGGTAAAACAAACCCAATAGACCCCTGTACTTTTTTTAAGTACGGGGTCTAAAAAATGAAACGGTTAGTTTCGGTTAACGGTCCCAGTATCACAAATTATGTCTTGATAAGCAATGAAAACATTCATTGTTAAAAACGCTGTGGTTCAAATAGGCTGAGAGCCACTGTACATGTTCATGTACACTTGCGAAAGTGTATGTGAATGTGTCATATGTATTTATGTTTTTTTTGCGAAAAATACAACAATAATTGCCGATTGACAAGCAACATGCTGTAAATGTTTGATGAGTATGTTATGTGGGCTGCTGCGGGCGGTGAAGTATGAATTTCGGGGGTCGTAATGGGAGTCGGGGTATAATGGTCAGCTTAAATTCCCTTTGGCAAGAAGCCACACAAGTTGATGAGTCGTCGACGGAAACGAGAGAGAAAGAGTGAGAGACAAAGAACTATAGAGCTAAAAGAAATAAAATTGATAAGAATATAGAATGATGATGTTCAACGAAAGAAGAAAATAACGAGCATTTAATTTGATGGCAACCTGTAAATGAAATGAAATTAGACGAAATGAATAGAGTTAGGCACATAAGATAATGGCATACAGACATACATACATACATACATTCATACGGACATGCTTAAATACATATGAGTGTTGTGGGAGAGTGGGAAGCAACAGTCGCTGACTCTGACTGCGTAACAGTTAAGAAAACAGTCAAAGACACAACATCCAATAATAATGCTACTGCGATGCTGACGCCGCAGTCGCTGCCGCTGCCTACGACAACTACACACAAACATAAATTCATACATATTTACGAGCAGCTAAGCAAACACAAAGCCGAATGCTATCGCTATCCGCTACGAGCTATGGTGAGGGTGGCTCAGCAGCAGCGCTGCTGTCTGCTCTGCCCATTAATATAATCGAGTAAGCAGCGCAGGCGCTAGCTGATAATTTTGACGCATTCACACCCTGATGGCAGCGCCGACTGAGATGTCGACCAAGACGCTGGCTTCGCGTCTGACCACCATAAAAATTGCATGCAGAAGGCAACCGATAAGCAAGTAATAAAGGCTTACATACATACAGTTGGTCAAGAATGTGTTTTAACAAGATAAAAATAGTTAAACTTGAGTAAAACAATTTTTCTTTATATTTTAATTTGTTTTAAGACCCACATACAAGAATAATAAAATAAATAAAATGTAAATCCATAAAAAAATACTTACATATTTTTGTTAAGATAAAATGTGTGCATTTTTGATTTTATCAATTTTTGACTAACTGTATGTACGGTGGCAGTCAGCTAACATATGAGAACTTTTAAGTGAATTTGTCTTGTAATGGAAAGAAGACGTATTTTAGATATATTTTAAGGGCAGCGTTGTTTATTTATTTAATTCAAAAAAAATACATATATGTATTTAATTTATATATATATATATATATATATATATATATCTATATATATGTTATATCTGAATCAAGAATGGTTAAATAAGCTGAGAGACACTGTATGTGCATATGTACTTTAAAATAGCAATTTTCCACGTCACACACACACAATGTCATACACACAATAAGTTCTCTTCATCGCCGTGAATTGTGTTTTCCATATGGGCGCATTTATACGCATTCGTTTTCAATTGAGAATTTCCCTTCCTCTGTCTCTCTCTCTCTCCTTTTTTCTCGTCTAATGCCGTTCGGTCGTTTGAATTGTTATTATCGTTGCTTTTGCTTTGCTGATTCGTTTAAAAACCCCCCACAACCCATCATGATTATCTTGCTGCCTTTGCATATGGAATCTTCTATTATTGTTGTTTATTTATATTGATAAATCTTTATTTTTACCTCATTTCTTGTCAGCTTTTAGACAAAAACCAAGAAAATACGGCCCATTTATTAAAACATAATTTCTTGATTGTTTTATTTTTCTTATCATAATTTCTTATCACTTGTGTACATATGAAAATGTGTGCGGCTTGAATTGAGAATCATCTTTTTATAAACTAACTTAAGTATTTCATTTCTTTTTGATTAAAACTTTTTTATTAAAAGTATTTTGCAATAATTTTGCGAACAGCAAGCCAATTGTATCGCATTCACACAAGAAAATGTTAGAAAGTTGTGATACAAATTTAAAAATTCTAGAGAACACCCACGACAATTTTATAGTCCAGATTTATTTTGTTGGGTTACTCATTGAAGGTTTCCCTTTTCTTATTTCTTAAGTTAAAAACTGCGACTTTTTAGATTAATATCTTAGTATTAGTAATTTGGTCCTAAAATGGTTTTATTTTAAGAACAAAATATTTAGGATGAACGTTCATGATTTAAGAATTTGGTCTTTTTTCCAGTGTATGTGTGCTTACGTTAACGTTGTGGTTTTCAATCTGTGAGAGCCTTAATTTGTATCTCACGCGTTGTCGTTGACGTTGCCCAAATGCCATAACCAAAACCACTTGTTTAAAGTTTTCTTTCTGCCAAAAACACGCTAGAGGCGAAAGGGAGGGAGGAAGGGATATTATGTACAAAAAGCGAACGGCTGAAAAATTGATAAATAAAGCAATAATAAGCAATAATTGTCTGAATATGCTCAACTTTTGTTCCACTGTGCAAATTCGGGTGGTAGCGCTGCGGTTGAGTCAGACGACGACAACGGCGTTGACGTCAACACGCATATGTTTGCTTGTATCTTTGTATGTAGCTCCATCGATCTCTCTCTCTCTCTCCCTCCTTCTCTTTTAGGTACCACGCAAATATGTGAGAAAACACCCCAACGCAAATACTTCTCTCTGCTGGCAGAGTCTTTTTTTAAAGCTGGGGTTAGAAAGCATCTCGTACAAAGAGCAATAACATTATATAGTACACATATACACATTTAATATACATACATATATGTAGCGCCGCATACCGGCGCTTTTCACCAACATTTTTATATTTTGCTACTCTGCTCTTACTACTACTAGATATCCACCCATTCATTCGCACTCTCAATCGCACCCGCACTCTCACTAAGCAGTGCTTAATAAGCACTCTCACTGCCGCTCTCCCGCTCTTGCGCTCTTGTTCTCTTTTGCATCGGCGACTGCGCTTGCGTCGCTCTCCTGCGCCGGCTTCAGCTTTGTGTTCGTCACTGCTCATCGCGGCATTCAGTTTCATTTTAATTTTTGTCGTGGCCGGTTGTGTTGTGCGCGTGTGCTTAAAGCAAACATTAAAATTCAAAAACCAAAATTGAAATCAGCTGGGCTGCACAGTGTCACACAGTTTGTTCGTTCAAAGCTTGCAAATTTCTTTGCTACGTGTACGCGCCAACGACAACAAAAACAACCACAACCACAAACACATCTCTAACTAACTGTATTTGTGCATATGTATACAGTTTCTCGTCTCTATTCGTCTCTGTTCGCATATCTAAGTGTGTATGTGTGTATATTTATCACATAAAGTTGACGTCGTCTCGTCATCAAAAATATTAATTGCCAGAGAGTAGCAACTAATAAAAATATTGCAAAAATTATAAAATATATATATATATAACAACAATAAAGTAGTGAAATATTATCGTTTGTGCGGTATTTTCCATTGTTTTCTCTAAATTGCTTTCGTTATTCGTATATAGGTGTATATGTATGCATGCGTATATGTATGTATGGCTGTGAAACGGCATAAAAAAATTTAAAAATAGCAATAGAAAGTTATTAAAGCGATTTGCAAAAAAAAAAATATAAAAAAAATTCACAAGGTGCAAAATCAAGCGAAAAAACATACATATGTACATATTTTTTGTATATACATAAAAACCAAAAAAAAAGAGGCATTCAAGAAAAATAGTTAAAGCTCCGACTTTGTACTCGCTCTCCCGCTTTGTCGCTCTCTCCGTCTACGACCAGGGGCGCACTTGAAAACGTCGCAAAAGTTTGTAAACAGCAGAAAGCTTTCTGCAACTGTGTGCGTGTGCTATTGCGAGAGTGTATCATTGTATTCTGTGTCTGGCTGTGTGCATAGAAGAAAAGTGAAGAAACAGCGGCAAAAAGCAAACGCCGTCAACGTCAACGTCGTCATTCTCATTCACATTCTCCTTATCCATCAGCAGCAGCAGCTGTCAAATACAAAACAAAGTAAATAAAAACAATTGTCCAAAATTTTTTAAAATCTTTCGTTTTTGTTGTGTTATTGCAAATAATTAATCACAAGTAATATTTATTTACATATTTGTGTGCATTGGTTATAACTAATGATTATTGGTGTTCTCACTTTTATTGCTTTATTTGCCCCCACACACCCACCCGTGCTCGCGTCAAAAAGCAAGAAAGTAAATACAGTAAACATTCTTTATAAGCAACCTTTACACAAGCAACACTCTATTGTAGCAACCTCTGTATTATCAACTTTTTTGATTTTATATTTTGTATAAAATGTACTCTTTTTACATAGAAAACTTTTTTTTTAATAAATATGTTTATAAAATTGGATTGTATAGAATGTTTACTGTAATAAAGTACAATGTGTGCCACAGCAATAACAACATTTAAAGCGTCAGCATAGCTAAATTTGTACCGAACTCCGTTTAAATAAAATGTATTGCCTTGTGAAAAATTAATTGAGCCGCAGCCGTCAGCTTTTGTCTGCATCTTTATTTACGCATGTATGCATGCATATATATTTGTATATGTAGATATTTGTATATGCTTCGGCATCTGTGTGTACAGTGTCTCACAGCTTATTTGACAATGTTTGGTTTTAAAATTAAATTTAATAGAAAATCAAAAAAAAATATATTAAGCTTAAATGTATTTAAAAAAAAGCAAATAAAATGGAAATTTTTTTTTATTTAATGATAAATTTATTTAAAGCTTGTAAAGTGTACATGTGTCAGAAAAAGATAATGTACAAAGGAAAACAAGGAATCAGCGACTTTTATTAATATTTTTGTTTGTTGCAAAGAGAATGAAGAGCGAAACGAAATAAAAAAAAAAATAAATAAGTAAGATATAAATTAAAATGATTTAGTTTTAAATTTTTGATTTCCAACTATTCAATGATTTTCATCGATTGTTTGCGTCTACATACTTATCTATATCTCTCCCATATGTCTGATAAGAATGTTCGATTTACATTTGTTTCTAGGCTTACCAGTGGGTTAATCAGCTCAACACTTTAGAGGTTAGTACAATTAATTTAAACAGCTTACGCTTTTAGACTTGATTAATTTCAATATCAAATTGGGCGAGTGTATTCCTTGTCTCAGTTTTATTGAGTAAGCTTTAATGCATTGAACATTTGAAATGATGTTTACTTTTTAATGCATTGATTTCTCCTCGACCAGTTGCAAATCAAGCTTTGATTTTGTGATAATACGTCAGTATAAAATATGCAGAGAAACAAATTCAAAGATAATTTGATATGAGTACGTCTGTATAAATAAAAGTATATTTTCCCCAGAAGCAGAAGAAATTGGAATGTATGGAGGAATAGCTTGTATGTAGCGTTGTTGTGCAGTTTCCACCTTTATAAGTTGGTTCATTATAGTTTTTGTACTTTATTTTTCTCGTTCTTCACATGTTCTCCTTACCCTGTATAAACAACCCCCTAAAAGCCAACGCCTTTATTATATATCGATTACAACTTAGAACATTGATGTAAATACATGTCGATTGAGTTTTTATTTAATTTTCATTGATAATCTATATTTATTTATTTCTTAGCGTAGAACATTTAAATTTCAATTGATTTTTCTTTAATCTGAAATCTGAACGAAAACTGTAGACTTGATAAATATATTGGATGTCCCATACACTTTCAACACTATCCAATGCAATTCTTATCGGCTTACAATTTGTAGCTACTGTCACGTTCCATTAACAACAACAACATTAAAAACAAAAGCCAGTTTGCTTTTACGATAACTATTTCTAGGAGTTCCTTATCAGTAAGGGCAACAACAACTGAAATAAAAAAGCGAAATTATGTCAGCTGCTCTCTGTATAGCCATTTATTGTTATCCACTCATACTCATAGCCAGTAATACTCGGAATTCAACTAAATTGACCAGCAGTACCATGGCAGTACCAGGCAGTACCGGCATCGCGGCAATACGATCGGCAATCGCCTGATCAAGTGACGAACCCAAGTTTCGAACTTTTTTCTGTTTCATTTTTCTGTCGAAGTAGCCCGCCTCGGTGAATTGGAGAGCGGGGATAGGAGATCGGGGATCTGTGACTCAGCAATGTGGAATTCCATTTGCATTTGGACGCGATAAGAAGACAACAAAACAAGAATAATGATATCGCTACACTAAAAATAAAAAGATCAACTTCTAAAATCAAAATAAGACTAATGACCAAATTGCCAATATTGATTGAGAAATAATAAAAAAAAATTGCAGCTCTCAACATAAGAATAAAGAAATGTATGCTTTAGAGTGTGTCATACCCCATATGATGTGTTGGTATACTTATAATTTAATATGTGGCAGTTTGATGACTCCATCAATATGGAGAACATCTCAATTAAACGTAAAAAAGTTTAATTTGTCAATAAATCAAAGATCCAAGCGAATTCATATCCCTTACTAAAGCTACAATCCAACAAATTTGTGTTATATACGCTACACATAAAAATTTAAAGGTCAATTTCATATTTTTTCCTTTTGCGTTATATTTCGTTTGGTGATTTTTCAAATGAGTCATTATTAATTAGATACATGCAAGCTGATATACATATGTACATACATGTATGCACGCCCGTTGTACAGTGCACAAGTATGTGTGTCTCAGATTATGCTTGCTGTTGTTGTTATTGTTCTTTTGCAATCGCTGTAGTGTATGTAATTATCGTAGGCTTTTTGTTTTCACACATACCGCTATCGTCAACGTGAGTGTCGTCTCGTGGCACATGCGGCGTATGAGTGATAAAATATTTTGTGTGCTTTCCCTTTCCTCATTTATTATGTGTTAGTTTTTGGGTGCATATGTAGAGGTTGTCGGTGGTGTTGATAAAATAAAATGTATTTAAAAAAAGAAATAGAAAAGAATAAAAAAAAAAAAAAAATTTAAATAAGACAGCTTAAAAATACAGCTTACCTAATTATAAAAATCAAAAATAAAATTTAGTTTTAAATTTTTGTTATAAAAATCAAAAGTATAAGTTATTTGTAATTTTTTTGTTTTATTTAGATTAAAATTTTTAAATGAACAAGTGATTTGACGATGACTGGACTTTTAATAATTAAAAAATTGACAGATTTTTTTTTAACTTGTAAATTAAATTCAAATACTCGCATTTACATATTCAATTTTGGTCCTAGGAGCGTAAGGAAATAGATGTATATATTTATATATATACATTTAAGAGGCTTTTGTTCTAAAATCCTTTTATTGTTGTTGTTGTTGTCGTCCTTGCTTTTCTTGTGTTCAAAACGTGATGTATTCTGTATTGTATCGTTGTATTAAGTACCCTAAAGGGAACCCTAGCCATGACTGAACGCCATCCCACAAATTTGAGTTAAGTGTTACTTCCGCTATTCACACATTCACGAGTCATTCAATCAGTCGTGGCATCCATTAAGTTTTCAAGCGTAAAGAAAGTGACACAAGAGTATTGAATACATACTCAAACAATAAAGAATGGTTTTCTTCGGCAAGCTGACGATTTAATACACTTTCAAAGTCTTGTATTCGAATTTATAAAAAAATTACAATCTGTGACAGGGATTGAGATATCTCAAGAAACAACAAAACTAATTGTAAATGTATGAAACAAAACCAAATTTGTTTTGGTTGTAACTTAAACTCTTTGAATCGTGAAACTGACTGTGTACCGCTTTAACATAGCCCGAAAGGGGGACGCAGTTTTTGAGCACCATTTCCAGCTCGACGTGGTTTCCGATCACGTTCTGAACTGCGTTTGAGGCTCTTTTGGCACATTCGCAAAATTATGAATGATTTGCACGTGCCACATAAATTATTTGGGCACTAAAGAAATGCAGAATTTTGCAGTGATTAGTAGTGATTGCTGAAAGCACAACGATATATCAATAACGTACATCTGTTTTTCTGTATATTGTGTTGGATACATGTGTATATGTGCAACCTTCCCTTTTTTAAAAATAATTCCAATATGCCTTAATTGTGTGGATCAAATCATAACGGAGCTGGCTTTATAGGTGTTATTTTAAAAAGTGAAGAAGTGGTTATAAAACTTAAGTTAAGAAATGGAAAATCTATTAAGTATTGATAGTAGAGATGGGCATGGGCCGTGCCGTGCCTATTTAAAAAAATGTTGGGCCCCTTATAAAAAAGCCCCGTACAGGTTTTGAATTTAAATATGGTAGTATCGATATGCTGGCGTAGTTTTATCGATTGTTTGTCAGCTTGAGCTGCAGGATTCATCGATGTATCGCACCATTTGCGAACACTTACAACATCGAAAGTACGATTAATGCCATTATAATAAAAAAGTGACGCCACGAAGTGACAAAAATGAATAAAGAGAAATTACAAAAAGCTTTAAAAGCAAAGGATCAGAAAATAAACTTGATAAAGAAATACGATGGAAAAAGCAGTGTTTGGAATTGAGATGGTGCCGTGCCTATTTTAAAAAAAATTCCGTGTTGGACCGTGTTGCGCCTCAGTTTTTACCAGCCGTGCTTGGACCGTGTCGTGCCTCAAAAAGAAGGCCCCTGCCCATGTGTATATATAGTAAAATATCTAACAGATGTAATGAAATGTTTTAATGAGGCAGTTATGTAGTTAAAATCAACACTATTATCAAAAAGAAATAGTTTATAATATATATGCATAGGGCTCACAGCCTTATTGACCCACTACATGTTTAGCTATGTTTTTTTTATTGCTTTATTTAAATATAATATGTATAAAAAACTAAATCAAAATATTATGCCTTAATAAAACAAATTAAAGTATATTTGATCTCTTTCGAATTAAAAGATTT
Source organism: Drosophila falleni (assembly GCA_035045575.1). Classification (NCBI taxonomy): domain Eukaryota; kingdom Metazoa; phylum Arthropoda; class Insecta; order Diptera; family Drosophilidae; genus Drosophila; species Drosophila falleni. The sequence continues at coordinate 315,030 of JAWNOV010000167.1, forward strand.
ATCTATTTAAAGTAAAATAAATTTGTTTTGAAGTACGGATCCGAAAGCAAGCAGAAAACCACACAGGCTTGTTTTTGTCAGTTGTTGGATTCAGAAAATGTCTTGCCCCGTTACTCCGTTTTAAGTATTGCCCATTTCCTTTATGAACCCAAAACCCTTGACTCATCGAGTATTTTATCTGCTGTTTTCTTCTTTCTTTATGTTTAATCCCAGCTGCGTTCAATTGGTCGCCTACTCAATTGCGTTATCGTCTTTAATTTAATAATTTTGTTTGTTTTTTTTTTTTTTTGCAATTTTTTGCTGTACAGGCTCGCTCTTTTTATGTTTATACACCAACTCATTCACTTATCACCGCAAGTTCAAGTACTTAGCAAGTAGGAGTCGCTATTTCCGCTCATATATACATCTTTGTCAGTAAATTAAATTATATTACATGCACTTTGACATCGAAGTAAATATCTAAATCAAGAGGAATAACATTGTTTGAACGAATTTAACAAAATTTGAATGCAGAATAAATTAAGATGCCAAACCGTGAATAAAATGACAGTCCGTTTGACTTTGTTTAAGTTCTGACAGTTCAAATTTTTGAATTTTCGAAATTTCAAAGGGTTAGTTTCGCCTAACGGTTCCTATACCGGTTATGGTGATATAAACATTCCCTGATATAAATATATTTATTTATTAAAAAAATTAATTATTTTTGTTTTACGTTTCTAACATCTGTCTGTCTTATTTTTTGATATTTTCATATAGTACGGACAACGTGTTCCGACTGCTGCCTCACCGAGCAATACGAACTCCAGCAGCTCATCAAATACGGGCTCCCAAAGTGGCACACTGAGTACCAGTCTGAGCAACACTATAAACACCAACACCACAATGGGTCCCAACGGTACGGTACAGAATCAAAATCAACAGGGCGGTGAGCAATTGTCAAAAACGAACCTCTATATTCGTGGACTTCAACAAGGGACAACCGATAAGGATTTAGTTAATATGTGTGCACAGTGAGTATTCAAGAAAGAAATTAAACGAAACTTTTATACTCAGCTCTTAGTTTACGTTGTGTGTCGCAGAGAAACTTAAAATTACCAGCTTGACCAAACAATCAAAACAATGTTTTTATCTTCCTTGCAGATATGGAACAATAATATCAACCAAGGCTATTTTAGATAAAACAACAAACAAATGTAAAGGTATTTTTTTCTTCACCATTCTCATCATTATTTTATTTATGTGTGTTTTTCGTATATGTATTATTAGTATGTGTTATGTGTTAAAGATACAAACACAGATAACAAAAAAATACGAACAAGTATAAAAGAAAAGATTTCCCCAAATTGTTTTCTTTTTTCTTCTTTGTATTTGTTTTTAATATGCTTAGTACTCAACATGTATCAAAGTTCATGTTATAACTTCTTTTCACCACAAAACGTATTTGATTTTTACTATAATAATAAAGAACATTTTGTTAAAAAAGAAGAAACATATAAATACAATTTGTTTTGCAAAAGGGTAAAAGGAAACCATCGACTACTAAGCATATTAATAAGTTAAATTACCTTTCACAGTTTTGTATATAGTTTTGTTTTTTTTTTGTTTTTGTATTTTGAAATATTTTTCTCGAATTTTTTTGTATTATTTGAATTGTTCTTTAATGTAATTTTGAAAAATGATAGATTGGCAGCTAAGATTGTCTACTTTCTATGTTTCAACTTCTTAGCATTATTTGAATTACTTCCAATTATGAGTTCATCATTTTGTATACTTTTTCTTTCGCAATTGTATCATTCATGCATTCATTCTACTGCACTCTAACCTGAATCTTTCCTACTACTACAAATGATAACGATAATATATGTGATAACTTTTACAAATACAAAAACGAGCTGTACAAATAATTGTTTATTTAAGATCCTATTGTTTTCGCTGTTTTTTGACTTTATATAAGTATATATAAACCGCTTTGCTTGAAATTATCGTATAAGTAAGATTCTTAAATATTTCTTTATGTTGTGTTTCAAAAAGGGGGTTTATATGTATTTGTATTTTATTATCTTTATTAGTCTTTCTTTTATTAGATTAAGCAAGTCTTACGACAACAGATTATTAATTTATTTTTCACTTTTTTTCTTGTTTTCCCACTGTATATAAACTCGAAAATATTTTGTTTTTGATTTGTTTTTCATTTTTCACTTGATACAACAAATTTAAATTTTGCACGAACAATATTTTCTATTCTATACATTATTTAATGCGTGCTCAATATAAAATAATATATGTTTTTATATTCGTACAATTATATATATTTAAATATATATTTAAACATGCAATTAAAAAAAAAAAAATTCCACCTCCCTATGTAAAACGAAACACACACGAAACGAAAAACAAAAACAAAACAAAAACAAAATATATTTCTTACAGGTTACGGCTTCGTCGACTTCGAGCAGCCAGCATATGCTGAGGGCGCCGTTAAGGGACTGCAGGCGAAGGGCGTTCAAGCTCAGATGGCCAAAGTGGGTATCTGGGTGCTTCATAGGCCGGCCATTGTACGTTTGTTTGCATGCAAGTAATACTCACTCCTCACACTGCAAACTGTCCCTATTCCCATGACCATGAACCACGTAATCCGTAATCCTACTTAACCCCTAACTAATCCATATCCCATATCTAACCAAATAATCATTTTTATCCGTTTTCTTTGTTTTTAATGATAGGCTTATTGCTCAAAATATTAATTTTTGTAGACTAGATTTTTGTTAAGTAAATTTATTTACAACAATATTTAAATTGTTTCGTATTTATTGTAATTGTTTTAGTTTTGTCTGTATTTTTAATTGAACTGAACAGATATCTGTGACCATCTAAAGTATTTAAATTCTCGATCAATACTGAAAGCTTAAATGTTTTGGCCCCATTCTATTTTGGAACCTATTCCATTTAAAACTATTCTATATCAATATTAACAGCTAAATTAATGTAACCCTTTTGGCTCGTCCGTCTATGTGTACCTAATACACATCTTCTAAATTTAAAATCTTACTTATTCCGTTAAAACTTAAAGTCGCGCTCAACAGTCTTACATTCGATTCTTCCAAATGGTGTATATTTTGCAATATTACATTCGATTCTTCCAAATGGTGTATATTTTGCAATATATACATCTATTTAATAACTTTATTTAATTATCATTTTATTTAATTAAATCCTCTGCCACAAATGTCCCAAAACTAAATCGAAACCAAATCCAATCATAGCGACTCCCTTAGATTACAGTGTTGTTGCTCTATATAAACGAATCTTTGGTACCGTAATAAGTATGGTATGCGTCATACTAAGCATCCGTACCGATAGCCACAATTAAATTGGTACATATTCGAAATTTAGTAGTCATGAATACATTGTAGTGTAGTTAAATCAAACATTAAATGACACCACACGAAATAGTTAAATTTGATACATCTCATGACCATATCAAAAACGAGAATATTTTAAAAATAAAAAAAAAATTATTTCATTTTTGAAGTGTAAAAATTTTGTGTACATTAAATAATAATAAGCAAATCAATATATTTATTTGGTTGAACTCGTTAACTCCAAGCAATCATTTTATTTCTTCAATTTATAGTCATTTGCTTTAATATTCCTTACACAGAAATATTCATACAGACAAAAAATAAAGAAACGTATATAACAATTTAGTGAATTTGTTAAATATAGATTTGTTTAAGATAATTTTAACTAATTTGATTAAATAGTTGCCAGGTATTTTAATTAGAGTAGTTATCAGACCCATAAAAAATAGTCGAATACTAGCAATTATTATATCATTTCAGTTGAATCTGTTACCAATTATTAATCTAAAATCATACGAAATAAAAGCCCGAAAGAAATAAGTACTTTTCTAAAGAAGACTAGTTATCATAATAGACTCACTTCAGAAACAGAAATATCTTCGATCATTTACATATTTACCGATTAATCCTTTTTATATTTAATATATTATTCATGTTAAGTAGAAATTCAGGTGATTCTTATTAGTATTATACAATTAAAAAACCTATCTAAATATCAGTACTGTACTATATGTTTATATTGTAACCTATAGAATTTCAAAGATAAATGTAGTCGAGTGTGAAACTATATACAGATTTTTATGTATTATCAACATATCCTTTAAAACTAAGATCACGATCTTAAATAGGTAGAAAGGTAGAAGATCATTTTATTATTTATTAATATTTTGAGAATCCTACATATATAGTTTTATTGGTTGGTATCGTATTAATTAAGAATAGAAAGTTTTAAAAATAATTTTGACAAAACCATAGAATATTTGTATACAATTTAGAGTTTTTCATTTTCTTGTAGGTATTCTAAAAGTGAAAAATTTAACAACCGAAACAAGTCCCAATGTCCACATTGAAAGGCTAAGTAGATTAATAGTCAATACTATATTTAAATTTAATTCTAATTAAAATTTGTATTTAAATCGTAAAAGAAAATTAGTACTTTAGTACGAATATTTATTATGGTGCATATCAAAACTTGCAAATTAAGTTAATATTTATTTAATAGAACACAGATAAGCAACTTCTATCACAATCTCTAAATTTTCGATTGAAATAGCGAACTTAGCTTTACAAATAGATATTGTGTTTGTAAAAAAGTCGAGAATTAAACGTAAAGTAACGTAATAATCTTAGATTGACTAACATACACAAATTAATGATCATTTAACATATTTATACCTCTATGTACTCTACATCTCAAACTGTATAAATTAAACTCGTATATTTGAAGTTATAGCCAGCTATATAATCAACCTACAAAGTTTGTTGTTTGAATACGCAAAATGCTACAAACCTGCGCCGGCCAAAATCTAACTATGAAATAAAAAACCAAAGCTAAACTCTAAGTATAAAACTCACTTAAAATAAGAAATACATACATACGTGTGATCAGGTATTTAACTTAATTAAGTTCGGTAATAGGCAGTTTTGTATGTTTCATTTATTCATATATATATTTATCATAATCACAATAATCGGACATGTTTATACTATATATGCATAAAGATATTCTGTCAAGTCAGTGAGCTTATAAACACATTTAAGGTATATTTAAGCAAAATTCCAAGTCATTAGCAGAGGCAGTTCATATTATCACGATATTTCACATTTCTCACTCGATAAACCGATTAAGTCAGGCACACTAAAATTTACTAAAACACGCACATACACAGACACACACTTAAGCAACAATTACCAGAAAACAAATAAGAGCAAATGTTTTAAAAATGTTACTAATGACAAAATTTTTACGTTTTAATTTCTTTCCTTCTCTCTCTCTCTCTTTTAAAAATGTCGTGTCTGTCGTCTTTTTTACTTACATACAAACACATTAAAAACTACACACACATACGTACCCACGCAACACACGCTCATGCCAAAAATGCTTTTGTTTATAAATGTTTATTTTTTGTGTGGAACCCCGTATACAAACAAACAAACTTAACTAATTGATTGATCCTTCAACAATAACCAAATACACACACTCAAATTGTACACACTGCTGTCCAATGCATCCAACAACTACACAGCAACAGGAACAGGATCCCACAAATTTGTATATAGCAAATTTGCCGCCGCACTTTAAGGAAACCGATCTGGAGGCAATGTTAGCAAAATATGGTCAAGTGGTTTCCACTAGAATATTGAGAGATCAGCAGATGAACTCAAAGGGTATGAGAAAATACACCAATGCAGATTTAAATTTTTTTGTAATTTAATAACATTAACTATTGCATAGGCGTTGGATTTGCACGGATGGAAAGTCGTGAAAAATGTGAACAAATTATTCAAATATTCAACGGTAATACAATACCAGGTGCCAAAGATCCACTATTGGTGAAATTCGCCGATGGTGGTCCCAAAAAGAAGAATCTCTTTAAAACACCTGATCCGAATGCGCGCGCGTGGCGGGAAGTCTCCGCCGAGGGTATACCCGTTACCTATGATCCGAGCATGCAACAAAATGGTGTCAGCGTCAACGTTGGCACACCCATTGGAATGCCATATTCTCGTTTTGGGGCACCCCAAGTCGGTGGTTATCCAGTGGCTGGGTCACAGTGGATACCCGGCTATATGATGACACAGCCGATCACTCAGGTAGATGATCAGGTGAGTAGTAAAGATGTAATTACGAAACGCATACCATTGCATTTGCCCAACATTTATCAGTATTCCTCATCTGCTCTGCAGTATATGCAAATGGCAGCCGGTCCACAATTGGGTGTCACATCATATAAACCGGATGCTGTGAATCAGGTGCAGCCACGAGGCATCTCGATGATGGTTAGTGGCGAAACGGCTGTGCCTTATGGAACTATGATGCCGCAGTTGGCCACACTGCAGATTGGCAACTCTGTAAGTGCTTACTGGCGACCAATTTAATCTCAAGTCCATTATAGCAACACTCAAACAATATAAGTGTATATATATATATAATATTCTTTGTCCTGACTGACTCACTCACTGATCATTGCACAGCCCAAACCATTTTCACACAACATAGCTGACACAATTTTTTCGTGCAATAAGACGGCGTCTTGCATAATTCAAATTGCAAGTGGGTCAAATTCAGAGTCATAGTTCACACGTTGAAAAAATTATATATATATTATAAATATATATACATAAAAAAGTTTGAGTTAAATCGTTACCATAATAGCATTAGTCTCTATTGGACTATCTATTACAGACCTTAAATCCTTAAAAAGAATTTTAAATAATAATATATCACGTGTGTTGTGTGCTGTGTGTTTGTTTGATAAACTTTGATGATGCTGATATATGTATATTTTGTATTTTATATCTGTTCTTATATTCCATTTTTTTCCGTTCCTTTTTCGGTTCCATTATAGAACTTTTCTCCATCGTTACAGTATATTAGTCCAACTTATCCATATTACGCACCACCAACTATTATACCAACAATGCCAATGACAGATTCCGAACAGGCTAGCACAGCTGCTTCACCCGACGAGGCATACACACAGTATGCACATCAAGCTGCTCCCAAATAGATCTTTGCGAGGTGAGTGATGTCTCTCTCTCTCTCTCTCTCTCTCTGTCTCTGTCTGTCTCTCTCTCTCTGTCTCATCTTTGTCTATAACTCACTGTCTGTCATATTTAAATAGAACCATGGCTTAACGCTTTCTGATCTCTCCAAGTCCCTTACACAGACCTTTTATTCACCAGGGCACTTTATGTACCTGACAATTTAACTAGAGAGCTTTTGTTATACGATTTTTCAAAATTATTTGCATGTGCTGTGTGCTTAAAGCTTTTTTCCCATTTACAAAAAACAACAAAACAATTTTCAATGCTCACTCGCCTCATTTCATTTCGCAATAATTTCATATCTGATTGCAGATTTTCAATAGTAACTATAAACACCAATCATTTTTTCACTACTTCTATTTTGAGTGCTGCCTGTTGTTGCTTGCCTGTTTGCTTTCAATCTGTTCGTTAACTTCAAAATATCATAACTACTAAAAACAATTCATTTACTTCTTCTTTTTGATTTCTGCGTGCCAAAACTACAACAACATTACAACACGTTCTTTTCTATACAGTATAGTTACTAAGCAGCCTAAATACTGGTAATATATACTAGGTAATTATCGTCAAATATAATAATTTATAAGATATTCAAATTTCATATTTATAAGCCGACCTTAACATTTCTAATTATAAAAAAAACATCAATTGTGTTTTAAAATATTAAAAAAAAAAAATTGAAGATAAAATCAGTTTGGCTTTAAAATATCAAGTTTGGACACATAATTACTAATGATACGAAATTGTACTTAAGATAAAACTAAAGTCTTTTTTTCGTTTCAGGTATAATATTTTAGTACCCCATTTGAGTACTTTGTTATGTAATCGCTGGATTCACAATGAAAGAAAACAACAACAACAAGAAAGCAGACAGGATTTAGGTTGATAAAAAAAATAAAGACCAGAACAACAACAGTCAAAAAAAGGTGCTGTTTAGTAAAAATATTGTTTACAAATTTTGGAAAGAGAGAAACAGAGCCAGAGTTATTTATAGTGAAAAAGTAAAAGCAAAGATAAGAAAAAAATGATTGTACATGAGAGCAGGAGCGTAAACAAGTAAAGAAAAGCAAAGACTAAAATTAAATAATACATATAGTTATAATAAAAATTAAATAAAAAAGCTTAACAGCAGTAGAATGAATAAAACTTGAAACAAACAACTTTTCAATTGAATGAACGAAAAAACCAGAATATATCGAGCCCTTTTTGCATAAATAATGTCTGCGTAAATTTATAAAATTAAAACTTAATATTTTTGGTGCAGATGCGGTTGATAATTATGAACACATTTGCATCAAAAAATGAATTTCGGAAAAGAAGGCGCTTCCGTTATTTATGCAAATAGGACTCGATATGTGTTACCGTGTAATTCAGAAACACAACCCTACAACAGTTACTACAGAAGGCACATGTGAATCAATGTAACAACAAACCAACCAAAAATTTGCTTGTTTTGACCGAAAATCCAAAATGTGTGCAATGTATGCTAAAATTAACAAAATACAAGCAAATAAAAATAAAATAAAAAAATAACAAAATTGAGATGCAAACGAACTGCACAGTTAAGCAGATGAGATGTAGTTTACTTTTACACAACGGCAACATTATTGTTATTGTCTATGTCGCCTGTAAAACGAAAAAATAATAATAATAATTCGGTAATTTATGTATTTTTATTTGTATTATTTATATTTGCGAGCTAAATTGTTGTTGAAATGAAACATAAGATGTAAGTTCATAGATTATAGTGCTCTAAGCTGGTTGCAAGCACAACAGAAAAATGAAAATAGGGAAGGGGTGTTGAAATCAACAAAGAGAAATGCATTTTTCTTTAATTTTCATGAAATTGTATAAACAAATTGTCAACCCCAAACGGATGCTATAATTAAAATATTTTGTTATTTACGAACGTTCCACTTATTTGAACTTTTTGCGTTGTACTTTTTGGAACTTGATAAGAAGGAGAAATAAAAAAAAAATAATGTAATTAAGAAACCATCCCTGAAGAATGGGAAAGTTAGGTTTAAATACTAGCAAAACTGCAGTAAACAGTAAATTTAGTAGTCTTAGAATTAAATAAAAAAAATGATCAACAAGTTTGTGAATAATAAAATGAATAATAGATGAAAATGTGAACGACGAATTAGGATGGAAAAAACAAGTCTTGTACTAATTTTTAGCATATTTTTGCGCTCATCAGTTGATTTAATGAATTTTTTGTAGCTGTCTACAGTTTTTACGTTTAACTGTATGTGTTTTTGTAGAAAGTAAATGAAGAAAAACATATATTTAAATAAGAATAACAAAAATAAGAAGATAAAAATAGCATAGTGCATTTTCTCTGCAAACACTGTTGCTTAGCGAAGAAGCGAGAATGATTATTGAAAATTATGTTGTTGAGCGACGAGATCCGAATAGAGATTGAAAGGGACATGAAGAACTGAAGCCAAACAATGAGGCATACACGGAAAAATGAACAAACACGAAAAACGAATACAAGAAAGTTAAATAAATAAAGCATTCTAGTTTCAAATCGTAGTTAACTCCTCAGAGGAAAAGGATGCAAAATGTTTTTTTAATAAGAAAGATTCAACAACAAGTAATAATAGACGGCACAGTAGTAGCAGAAATAAAAGCAAAAAGAAAAAAATAATGTTAAAAAATTAAAAAGAAACATATGATTAGAAATCTAGAAACTAGAAAACAACAAAAAAAATCATTAAAAACGAGAAATGCAGCGATTATTTTCCAAGTCTCTTATAAAAAGTCTTTAGTATTTAATAAACCAATAGACAAAGAGAGACAGGCAGCACAGAGTTAAAAATTACAGTCTATCATTTTTTATTTATTTTTTTTTTAACAAAGTTCAAATTTCACACAGACCGTATTTGTGATTTTATTGAATGAAATATTGATGGACACTTAGTGGGCATGAGAATTTCAGGGAAAGAGAGGTAGTAGTTTTAAAATACTATTAAATGGGAAAACACATATTTTAAATTAAAATCCAACTAGATCCCAAATGCTTAGATCCTCTCGCACTCATAGTCCACTTACACTCACACAAACAAACATTCCTGAGCCAAGTCTTTGATTTTTATATGTTTGAGTCTATAAAATTGGCATTAATGAATTTGTATTTTAAAAACAGTCTCAAACAATCTATAAATAACATAAATACCAAAAGAAAACACAACGCCAAAAGTCTTCCTAAACGAAAACATAAGTGAAATGTTTGTTTTCTTATCAATATTATAAAAAAGAAAACAAAACAAACAAGTTAAAGGCATTATAAGAAAACGCTTTTTCCTTACTATGATTAAAATTTGTTTTCTTTTTCTTATAATTTACTTTGCTTTAGACTAGTTAACAATTGACACAACAAAAAATAAAATCAAAGAGAACAAATCCCAGAATTGATAACCACATACATAACTCACTTTACTCTAAAATGTATATGACTCTCCAAGTTGAAGCTTAAACCACGCAAAGAACTAAAAGGAAATAAAGCAATGAATTTGAAAACATTCCAAGCGAAAAAATAATAATTTAAGATATTGCGAAAAAGAGTTCAAAACAGATAAAATGCCGAGAAATCACAAATACGTCAACAATTTGAAAAGCTATTATTTGTAGCCCTTTTCTATACTCTGTATCTCGATATAAAGTGCAATTTAAATTTTTTTTGTTTCTATTTATTTCAATTTTTTTTTTTGTCTTTTCGCTTAGCAAAAACATAATACATATAGAATAAAAAACATTTTTGAACTGTTTTAGGCAGAAAATCCTTAAAATTTTAAGTTATTTAAGGAAAAGTAGAAAAAGTTAAGTCTTAACTGCAAGTGTTTAGCAACCTTAGTTTTAAGGAAAGAACGAAGCATACTAGGCCCCCGATGAATAACACACACATGTTGTTGATGAGTATAAGAAATATGAAAGAAGAAAAGATTATAGAGAAATAGTAAAAAAAAAATAAGTATAATATAAAAAACAATTTAGAAACTAAGATAAAAGTATTAGAAATTAAGTTTAGAATAACTAAGTTCAGATTGACAAGACGTTGCGACTAAGAACACTGAGAGTAGATGAAGTAGGGCATATGTTTTTTTAATTGGTACAAACGTATATGCGTTTGATTAGTTGGCTTGAGTGAAAGTTCACCGCCGAATGGATGGTAAACTTTTGTAGTTTTTGTGTAGTTAGATCGGGACAAATTCGCACTCATTAATATTGAAAATGCTATCGCGATGTCTTATCAATTGGCAAGTAGTCCCAAAGAAATGAAGACTACTATTACAAGACGAATTTTTTTTCAAATCTACTTTGTCAAACCAAACTTAATAATTATTTGTTTTGCGCCTGAATTTTGTTTTATTTATGTTTAATTCGTTTATTTTATTTTTAACTAATTTTAAGTAGTTAATTTATTATTTGTCTTAAATTAATAAACTACATGAAAGCAAATTATAGGGTATTTTGCCAATTGTTCTTATCTTGAAACTGTTTTAACAAACCAAGCATAACGGAACAGAAATTAAAATCGAAATTAATGAGTTCTTTGAATTAATTTTTAAGCAAATGCCTAATGTATAAAACTGCAAAATAAAAACAAAAAATAAATTAAATTAAAAAAACTTAAAATAAATAACACAAGTAAACTGTTTGTTTTTCATTTTGCATTTGTGCTTTACATAATTGTTTTATGTTTTTAGCTTCGTATGTAATTATTTAGTAGCTAAATGCTATGTATAAATTTAGAGTAAATTTACTCAACGTACACCAAATAGTTTCCAATAATAAATTTTAAATGAATTGAATTATGTTTTATACAAAGGACAAAAGCTGTTGTATAGATCGGCTGGCAGAAAATTAAAAGAGAAAAGCATAAATGAGAATTTTGAATTAAGCCAATTTAAGAAAGTAATAAATACATATATATTTTTTTGAAACTTTTTTGACAAAATAATAATAAAAGAACTAAATAAATGAATAAATCAAGAATATAAAAAATGTAATAATGAGATTTAACAAATACAGCATGAGCTGAGACAAGTATAATGTCCGCACAGTGTAGTGAACCCAATAAGGAGTCTAGAAAAAAGCTCATTATATTAAATAAAAAATAAATAAATAAAATAATAAGAACAACAAAACATAAATATAGTAATAAATTATCTTAAAAAAGAAGTTAGCATATAAACGCAGCTACTTAAACCTAGAAGTTAATAAAAATAAATTATAGAAAACGAAGAAAAATAGATTTACAAATTATCAGTGGTCAGCCGGGCGCAAAGTAATGTAAATTTCGCTTGTTGCTATTTTTAAGTTTTAAATCAAAGTCTTTTAAAGAACTTTATTAATTTTCTTGTAAGCGATATCACCGCGTTAACTGGTAACTAAGTATATCTCTATCTTTGTAACTCTCCACAAAACCCTTTAATATCTCTGTGTATTTTTTTAAGGTATTATTTTTTGCATCAATGTGACGCTTTTAAGCATTTTTACATGCATACGGAAAGAATTGTATTAAGACCTAGGAAAATCGGAAAGCACAGTTAAAAGAAATAAAAAACAAGTGAAATATATGAGAATAAGAAAAAATGCAACAACTTTGCTATTACTTTCAAATTTATAAGCGTACGATATGTGCGCTCAAACTCAATGCAAAAAATCATACATTAAAGAAATGGAGCTAAGAAGATGACTTAAAACTAAAATGAAATAATGAAAACAAAAACTAGTGTAAGCAAACTTTTTGCAGCTTTTATGCTTATTTCGCTTAAGAAAAGTAAGACTAGTTGAAAAAACGGAAAAAAACAAATCTAACTGTAAGTAAAATAAAAAAAAATAGGAAAACCAAAACATTGAGGCAGTGCGCTAAAATGCGAATAGCAGCAGAAAAAAACTGAAAATAGCTAAAGATTTAAAAGAACTTTGAAAAACATATAAAGCAAACTTGTCTCTTTACAAACACTAAAGAGAAAATGCTGTCATCCGAAAAAAAAGAAACTGAACTTTTTCTGAATCAATAAAAGACAAATGGATTTTCTGTAAGAAAACAAATATTTTGATATTTTTCTTTAATTTTGGGACTGTTGGGCAATATGTAAAACTCCAATTCAACATGACCTTTGCGCAACAATTGTTAAGTGACGGAATATTTGACGCGAGTATAATGTAGGGGAAACTGCATGCTTAGAGCGAGCTATGTTTGTCTTCCTCTCTCCGCCGTGGAACGAGCCGCAATCCAGTGCTGCCAACTTTCTTAATGAAAAAAGCTGTTTTTGACGGGAAACAAGTCAAAAAGAGCTGAAATTTTAAATAAAAAAGCTGACGCATAAAATTTCGATTAGCATGTCGAGATTCATTGGATTCCTTAGTTAAGTTTTAAAAACTTTGACCGGTCTTATTTTTGCAGTTATACTGCATTTACAGTAACAGCAGAACACTAAAAAAAATAGAATACCCGCTGCTCGCCGTTTTCGTTTTTCCCGCAATTTGGCTTTTAAATAATCCACATTTGACGGGAAAAAAACTGAGCTGGTAAAACTGCTGGGCACCATCGCACTTGCCAATGCTGCCAGTATTTGCGGACATTAACGCTTATTCTGGCTGGATATATATTAAAACTGGCCATATTTTTCACTTACAAATTTTAAAACTTTTCTAGCAATTAAGATCTGAAAACAGCCAGAACTAGCTATAAAATAGCTAAGTTGGCAACAGTGTACAATAAAAAGACACTTTGACAAACAAAATTAAGTCAAAATTCCAAAATACTAAAAATTTTAAAACAAAAAGTAGCAATACCACTTTTGGCAAGCATACGAAATAAAGAATAATTAAAAATGACTGGTTCATTTAGTGTGAAGCTGAAATCGAAAAAAGGTCAATTCATAGTGAATGACCTTAACGAGAGCACAACTTTGGCGGAGCTGAAAAGGCGGATAGCGCAGGTGACGCAAATCAAGGAGCCACAGCTGCATGTGCTTGTGGGCTATCCACCACGGCCGCTGAACCTTACCGAGGAGGAGCAGCAGCAGCAAAATCTAATCACCGCTGGCATTAACAGAGGAGAGACGCTGATTGTGGAAGAGAGAGCAGGTGGGGAAGCGTCAGCTTCAAGCATTGCGGATGACGAAGCCCTGGCCCGTCGTCTGCAGGCCGAGGAAGATGCCGAACATTTGCGTCAGGTGGCAACCACAGCCAACGGCGAAGTGCTGCCTGATATCGATATTGCACCCATCCCTCCCCCTGTGTCCGCCGCACCCGCACCTCAGGAAGCTGGCCCCAATGGTGACTTCAATGGCATACTGCTGAAAAAGGTGGTGCCGGCGGATAACTCTTGTTTGTTTACAAGCATACGCTTCGTGCTGAATGGCAAAGTGGACAACGAGGGCAGCGAAATGATGCGCCATATAATTGCCCAGGAAGTGGCTGCCGATCCGCAGCAATATAATGATGCTGTGCTGGGTAAGTCGAATGCCGAATACTGCGCCTGGATACAAAAAGCCGATTCCTGGGGTGGCGCCATCGAGGTATCGATATTGTCCAACTATTATGGCATCGAAATCGATGTGGTCGATATACAAAACGCTATCATCAATCGCTTTGGCGAGGACAAGAACTTTGGCCTGCGTGTGTTCCTACTCTTCGATGGCATCCACTACGATCCACTCTACATGGAGACCACACACAGCACGGCACCAGCTACCATATTTCCCGTGGAGGAATTGGCCGTCTATCAGCAGGCAGAGCAGCTGGCAAATGAAGCCAAATCATCACGCCAATTCACCAATGTGGATAAATTCAATCTGCGCTGTCTGCAGTGCGATCTGATGCTGGTGGGTCAGGCACAGGCTCAGCAGCACGCCAAGGCAACCGGACACGCCAATTTCGGGGAGATTTAATACGTGCTCATCTTTGGCACAATTTATATTCTGGCTTTTATTGTGTTTGCCTATTACATACTCAACACCTAGAAGAGATCGGGTTCTAGATCGACTCGAATCCCAGAGTAATGCAAAAATAAAGCCATTTCAATTACTTGCCTGCAGCTTATTTAACGAATTCTTTAGCAAAATATTTTCTATAAATCTTCTGTTATTAATTTATTTAAAAACTGTCTACACCCAAGCAACTGTCATTTGATTTTTGGAGTATAATAAAGTTCCATTCATTAAACTAGCAACAAATCAATCAACATTTATTAATTCCTTATGATGCCCACGGAGGAGTCATGGCAGCAGGATTTTGCAAGTATGACATGACCACAGCGCTCACGCTCAACATAAAGGAGGAGAGCACCTGAAAAAGATAGTATTCATTTAAATACAACAGCTACAGCAGAAATCAAAATTTAAATAAAATCTTATCAACTGTTTCAGGAATACCCCGAATTTTTGACACGATTTCGGCTCTCACCTGTTTGGCATCGTCACTGGCGCGTGAACTGGAGAAACTGATGCAGGAGCAGTAAAGGGCAAACCAGGCGCACCATTTGAGCTATGTGTGTGGAAATTAAATTATATTCCTCGCTAATTGTATGGCAATAAATGATAATCAGTTTACCTTCATCATCAGTCCACACATGGAGAAAATCATGCCCAGAATATTCATATAATCCGGCATCATGTCCTCGTTGGCACCACCGCTCTGTCCTTGGTTCTTGGGTGCCTTATAGCGCACGATCTTCTCTTTCCGACGTGGATCCACAGTTATACTCATTTTTAATTAATTTTAATTCAGTTCTAATTGAAGTGACAAAACATGAAATTTTCTTTTGCCAATGGGAATGTTAGCGTTGCCACATCTATAAGAAATGAGAGGAATAATCAGAAGTTGGCAGAACTTCTAAGAGAGAAAATAGCTATTTCTGACTGGAGAGTAAAAAAAACAAATATATCCTTACTTTTTTTGCCGGCCGAGCAAAATTTTAGAATAAATATTAATAGCATAACATAGCTGAATATATATTTAAAATACCCATATTTCCGGCTAATGCTTAAAATGTTAGCTTATTTTTAAAATTGTTTCTGGCAATCGATCTCTGAAAATAGCTAGAACTAGCTATAAAGTAACCAAATTGGAAACTGTGATATCAATGCTGATAGCGCTGCCACACTAATCCAAAAACACCTGTGTGCGATTCACAGAATACGTATGCACAACTGAGAATAGCAATGCTGCTCTTTCCAACACTCACTATGCATCGGCATGTAATTTTAAAAACGTTATATTATATAAAATATTGAGAAAAACGACAACAAATAATAATGGCGTTGCGCTTATTAAGTTTTGCGTTAAAAACAAACATTCGTTGCTTGCCACAATATGCAACAACACATGGCAGATATGTAAACACAACTTTTGCTGCTCAACATGTTTTTCTGAATTTGCAGTGTGAACAAACTTACAATTACAAACAAAATCGTCGACTGCACGTGCGTATTTCAGATCAGGAAGCCGGTCTGCAAACCAAACGTGAGGCAAACAGGAATACAAACTTATTAGAGGAAAATGAAGTAACTGACAAAGCAACAGAAAGTGTGAAAAGGAAGGATAACGTGGTGTCAACAAAGAAGGAAAAGGAAACTGCAGTTGATTTTGGTGATGCCGATTCCTTTGGTGGCAATCGGGAGAGTGAGAGAGAGACAGAGGTACAAGCTACTGATCGGGAGGAAGAGGAGTTTATTAGTCGACCCACGAGATACTCTAGGAAACTACGCACCAAGGAGTATGCACGTCTCATCAAGGAACATTTAAATGCGAATCGCATAAATGAGGCAATTTCTGTATTAGAGATGCGCATGCTGCGAGAGGATCGCGTTAAACCCGAGAATTATATATACAATTTGCTGATTAGCGGCTGTGCCAAGGCGGGTTATACAAGGAAAGCATTCAGTCTGTACACCAAGATGCGACAACGGGGTCTCAAGGTTACCGGTGGCACCTACACCTCCCTCTTCAATGCCTGCGCCAATGCGCCCACTCACCTGGATGGTCTGGCCAAGGCTCAACAGTTGCGGGACAATATGCTTGAGAAGGGCTACGAGCCGAATGTGAAGAACTATAATGCCATGATCAAGGCATATGGTCGCTGTGGAGATCTGCAGACCGCCTACCAGCTGGCAGATGAGATGCTGGAGCGGAATATCCACTTGCATGTGAACACCTTCAACTTTCTGCTGCAAGCGTGTGCCAGTGATGAGCAGCAGGGATTCCGCTTTGCTCTGCTCACCTGGCACAAGATGCTCCGGTGTCAGCTGAGTCCGGATTACTACACGTTCAATGCCATGTTGCGCTGTGTCAGGGATTGCGGATTCGGGGATCTCCAGGCGATGCAACAGGTGATAGCAGAGATTTCTACAGGTGCACAGGTGCCACAGAATACCCAAAAGGTAAAGAACCCAAAATAAGGAAGAAAGCAATAAGATTAATAATTTTATTCCTTTGAATTTTCGTATTCTGCTTAATATCTTTCGCCATTCTTATATAGGGTATACCCCAGTTAACTGCCGGTAATAGCCTGGTGCTGTCCACAAATTCCTCGGAACTGGAACTGCAAGAGATTATGCCGACGGAGCAGCTGGAGTTGCCTAACCTGCTGCTGCCTCAGGGACAACTGGGCAGTCTGGTAGCCCTGGCTGAGGTGACGCGTCCGCATGAACGCTTCCTGTTGCTGGGCGGTCTTAGCGGATATCTGGACCTCATGTTGGCGCACAAGATCACGCCGGACATTAAGAGCTTTACTACCATGCTCGAGGTCATACCGCCCACCAATGCCGCCGAGAAGCAGCTGCTGAGCTTTGTCCGCAAGATTGGCCTCAAGGCGGACATTGATTTCTTTAATATACTAATCAAGAAGCGTTCGATGCGCTTCGACTATGAAAGTGCCCGCGAAGTGTTGACCATGATTCGCACAACTGGACTCAAGCCGGACATTGTCACCTATGGTGTATTGGCGCTGGGATGTCGTAGCCAGGAGCAGGCACGAGAATTGCTGCAACAAATGCAGGCGGCAGACATCAGGATGAACATTGTCATACTGGGAGCCATGTTGCGCCAGGGTTGTGCCCAGAAATCCTTTGCCTATGTCAATGAGATCATGCAGCTGAGTCTGGTGGAGAGCATCAGACCTAATGAGGCGTTCCTAAGACATCTGCACAACTTTCACCGAGGCTGCGCCAGGGCCATTGATGCCAGAGTGAGTTTGTGCTGCTCCCGATAAATTTTGGTTTCTAAAAACCCTATTTATCATCTTCCTCCCCCTTCTGCAGCATCCATCAACCAAGACGCCATCATTCAAAAAAGGTCACTCGAAATTCTGTGATAAATATCGCCTGTTCTATGAGGAACAAGGATTGTCCGGCTTGAAACTGGAAGATGCAGTCATCAAGCTGAAGGAACGTCCTTATGCTCAGTACAAGGCGACTCCTGAGACGGGAATGGAGCCAACGAAACATGAGCAAGTGAAGCGCAAAACCAAAACGCGCAAATATATTAAGAAAATTAAAATAGATCAACTCAGTGACGGTCCCTACGAATCGAATCCCTTTAAAAGAATAGCATAGTCTTTATCTATTATTATAGAATTGTTAATTAAACTATTTGTTACCAGTAAAAAAATATTTTATCGCCTGCTTTATGCTACATTTGGAGAAAATTGATCTAGAGTCTAGACGAATGGGATATTGTGAAAGAAAATTCTTTCTGGATGCAGTATTCTGAGAACGAGGAATACTTAAAATTTATTATAAAAATTAACTATATTTAAAAACGTATGGAATAAAGATAAAATCATAATACTAGACTATACTTCACAGAATCATTTCAGTAGTTGGTCTTCACATACTCTTGTTTTCCATTTTTAAAGAAAAAAAATCAAAATCTAGTTTGAAAAAAAATTTTTTTTTTATTTAAATTTAAATATTTATTTAATTGAAAGATAATTTTTTTTTCTTAAATGATAATTGAAATGCTATTTCTTCTCAACTTTTTTCAATAATTAAATAAGCTTTATTAAATAAAAACCAACTAAAAATCTTCAAAAATTGCATAGAGTCTTAGGAGATTTGTGGTTGGCAAAGACTTTTGTGGCACACCTGACAATTTTTATTTTTATCATAACAGATAGTTTTTTGTTTTGATTAAAAAAGAGTTGATTTTCTAGATTCTTTTTATAAAAATTTACATCATATTTTTTAATTAAATTTAACATTTATTATGTTTAAATTTATATTTTAGCTGAATTGAAAAATAATATTTATTTTAAAATTTGAAAAATCTTTTTTTTTAATTATCCTTAGATGATAAGCTATCCAATCATAGTGCGCTTCCGACCACGTGCCCGGACCTCCTCGAACTTGGCCAGAATAGTCTGCGCATCCTTGCCACACTCGGAGCGATAAGCCTCCAGGATATGCCCAAAGATATAGTCCTGTTCGCTATGCGTGCTGAGTAATGCTCGCTCCAGGACGTACAGATCCACGCCCTTGTCCTCCGCCGCCTGGTTGTAGTGACTCAGTCCGAAGTCTATGAGGATGATATCGTATCCTTGCTTCGCACATGGATTGGGATTGATCAGCATGTTGGAGGTGGTCAGGTCGCCGTGTATTATGTTATTGGCGTGCATTTGGCCAATGATGCAGCCAATTCGTGTGGACAACTCAAACAATGTCTGCTTTATCCGCTCCTCGTCAGACGGAGACTTGGACTCTGCTTTGACCGTGTTCTGGATAAACTGTTTGGCTGTCTGTGCATCGCCAAAGTATTCCATGTACAGCTTGTGTGTGTTAGAGTCCGAATGCAGAATGCGCGGAGCGAGAATTCCAGCCGAGAGGCAGCGACTGGAAGCTTTCACCTCGGCCTTCATCCGCTGCCGAGTGATTTGTGTGTCCAGCTCTGGATGACGATACTGCTTGACAAAACGTTCCTTTATCAAACACGATTCGCCCTTAAACTCGCCAAGGTAAAGGCGTCCCTCTGCACCTTGTTTAATTATATTTAAAGCCATTTTAAACGCTAAAAATACGTGAACGCAAGAAATGTGCGACCGCTAGTTTGAGTTGCCATTCACACGGAATCACCCACTGTTTACATAGAAACAGCTGATTTTACTTTGCTATTTTTTATGCAACTCTAAATCACGGTGATTTTGCCAATCACACGGAAGCAACGACAGTTGCCACCCTAACAGCTGCTTTTGTTTTGATATTTATATGTACCAATTATCAGCAAGTGATTCATCATTTTGTTTTTTTGTAAAATCTATTTAGTCATTTAAATTCATATAAAAATGTTTAACTTATTTGGCAAAAAACCCACTGTGAAGGAACAGCAACGCGAAAATGATCGTAGTCTTCGCAAGGCGACTCGCGACATTGAAAGAGAGCGTCGGAAAATGGAGGAAGAGGAGAAGAAACTGGAAGCTGAGATCAGGCGTAACGCAGCCGCTGGAAACAACGATGCATGTCGCATTTTAGCCAAGCAACTGGTGGAAATTCGCAAGCAAAAATCGCGCAGTTATGCAGCGGCGGGAAAAATACAATCCATCGGCTATCAGAATAAAAATATGGGCGCAAACATAGCACTGGGCGAGGCGATGGGAACGACGGCCAAGACCATGGCTGAAATGAATAAGCTGATGCGACCGGAGGCAATCGCTGGAACGGTGCGTGACTTCCAACAGGCGAATATGCGCATGGAAATGACAGACGAAATGATAAACGATACGCTGGACGACATGCTGAACGAATCAGGGGATGAGGACGAGTCCAACGATGTGGTAAACAAGGTGCTTGATGAAATCGGCATTGAAATCTCTGGAAAGATGGCCAGCATTCCAGCGGCGGGCTCGGGCGAATTTGAAACGAGCGGCAAGCGCACCGAAAAAGACATTGCGGATCAGCTGGCAAAACTGCGATCTACCTAGTTACATATTATTATTTATATATATATATATATATATATATATATATATATATATAAATAATAATATGTAACTATATATATATATATATATATATATATATATATATATATATTATACACTCTCAATCACATTCTTAATTTGCTTGATCGCTAACAAAACTGTATGTTAAATTTTTTTTTAAAACAATTGTTATTCATAGGCATGGTGTAATTATTAACTAGGTGGTCTTATATTCAGTACGTCAACAAACTGCTATGGTGAAAGGTACTCCGTGTGGTGAGAAAGGAGCAAGTACACCACCTTGTCATAGTTGCACCATGGCTTAGTTACAACACATTTATAATTCATAGGCAATAAGACATAATAAATAAGTGTGCATAAAAAGTTCTAGAGTCGGGCATGCATGCCGCCAGAGGCGACAATGGATTCTCCAGTTATATAGCCCGCATCATCGGATGCGAGGAAAGAGACGACTCCCGCCATTTCCTCACTGGTGCCCAGACGTCCCATGGGAATCTTGCTGAGCGCCGCTTCATTTGCCGCCTCATTCTCGTAGAGCGCTTTGGAGAACTTGGTGCGGATGATGCCAGGTGCCAGGCAATTGACACGTATTCCCTCCGGCGCCAAATCCTTGGCCGCTGCCTTGGTCAGACCAATCAACGCCGTCTTGCTCACAGAGTAGGCGCCCAGCAGCTGTAGATAACAGGTGATAAGGATCAATTGATAAGCAACATTCTGATCAACTCACCTCGAATGCATCAAAGCCCGCTATGGAGGAGACAAACACAATGCTGGAGCTCTTCTCCTGCCTCAAATAGGGCAACGCTTCTTTGGCCAACAGAAACGAGCTCTTCACATTCACATCAAAGATCTTGTCCCACACCTTCTCATCGCACTCGAGGACTCCGCCCACAGCGGGATTCGTAGCGGCATTGCTGATCAGAATGTTCAATTTGCCGTACTTGCTGATCGTCTCCTCGAACAGCTGCTTGCGATCCTGCGCCTCGCTCACATGGCACTTGAGGCCATGAACATTTAGATTTAGTTTGCGCAGTTCGGCGAGCGCATTGTCCACATTCTTCTGCTTGCGACTGCTGATTACGACGGCAGCGCCGTCCTCGGCCAAACGCTTGGCGATCGCAAAGCCAATGCTGCAGTTTCACAAAAAGAAACCCTTTATTAAAAATCCCGTTATTAAAAACCCCATAATTCAAATTTCCTTTATTAAAATTTCCATTAAATGATATTTCATGTTTAGGTTTTTTTAATAATAAAACAAAAGCAAACAAATATCGATGAGAATTAGTTATTTTTGGCAAGTGAAAATTGTGTAAATTTCTTACTTTGTCCAAGCACTTTCCTGACCAACTGTATGTCCATATCGACTTACCCATCTGTGGAGGCGGTAACCACCGCAACTTTTCCTGCTAGCCGTTTCATGTTGTTGGCGTTCGCACTTTGACTGGCGGTACCACTGGACATTCGCTTATGGCAGAAGTTATGCTTAAGTTTGTCGCTATTGTTGTTATTGTATTGATTAAGATTTCTAATCGACGTGTTGTTCGTAGTACTTTGGACTTGACTTCCAGTCAAACCGGTTGCAACGCCAAAATTACTTTTCAAAGTCCTATTAACCAAGTTTTTGGTAATCTGCAACATATTCAAACAAATCTTTAGATGATTGTTAATTATTACGAAATTTCCAATTGATTTGCTTTTGATAGCGTTCTGTACGATTCTTGTTGTTTGTTAACTTCCAATGAAAACATTTGTTTGCTGCTGCTGTCGCCATTCACCACGAAATCGAAAGCTTCATTAAGCGCGCTTTTTGAATTCTAACTATTAACACACTTAAAATTCTTTTTGATAAATTTTAAAATATCTATTAAAATATAAACTGCATTAAATAAAAAGTCTTCTTTTTTAATTTGTAATATAAAATTAACAAATAATACTTTTCTTTTATTTTTACTGTAAAATTTAAAAATATTTTTTATTTTTTTAGTCAATATTCAAATAATAATGTTAGTACAATTTTTTGCGAAATAAACTAAAAAACAATTTACATTTGAATTGTGCGCCGTCCATATTACTGCACTTCTTCAGCACTACACTCACACATGCCAACTCAAGATGTATGTGGTGAATTCACCTCAAGCCAGCTGACAGCTGTATTTATTGTGAATGGCAAATATGCTTTTGGATATGCGCTTTTAAATCTAGCGCGCTTTAATAATTAATAATTTAAATCGAATGGGTGTCAAGGAATTGTGGTCGGTGTTAACGCCACACGCTCAGCGCAAACCAATTTGTGAGCTGAGGGGGAAGAAGGTGGCCATCGATCTCGCTGGTTGGGTGTGTGAGAGTCTCAATGTTGTGGATTACTTTGTGCATCCGCGTCATCATTTAAAGTGAGTTCAATTGAGTCACGCTGTCATAAATTGTTTTTCAAATGAATATCTATCATAGAAATCTCTTTTTTCGCACCTGTTATCTCATCTGGGAGCAGGTGACGCCAGTCTTTGTGCTGGAAGGAGTTGCACCCAAGCTGAAGAGTCAAGTGATTGCCAAACGCAACGAGCTGCAATTTCGAGGAGTACGTCCAAAACAAAAGAATGACACACAACAGACAGCGAATGAAGCAAAAGGTGATAAAGGAGACAAAGGTCGCACTCGGTTCAATCATGTGCTCAAGCAATGCGAGAATCTGCTGCTCTCCATGGGAGTTCAGTGTGTCCAGGGACCAGGAGAAGCAGAAGCATATTGTGCCTTCCTCAACAAGCATGGCGTGAGTGAAGATAAGGGGTATTCGTGAGATCGATTCAGATATACTTAAGCCAAACAATTTTTTTTAAAAACAATTTCGAAATTAGAATGAGGAAGTTATACAATAATAGGGGTATTCCTAAAACAGATTTGTGTTGATTTAAGAAAGTCTATTCTGTTTAAGGAATACTACTATTATTTTATAACTTCCTCATCCCAATTATAAAATAATAGTGGGAATCCTTAAACAGATTTGGTTTAAAAAGTGTGTTGGTTTAGAAAGTCTAAATCTGTTTCAAGAATAATAGGGGTATATCCTATTATTATATTGCTACATACGAACTTCGAAATTTTTTGAAGGATTTAGCGAAGCAAAGAATACAATTTTAAAAATCCAAAATAAAAAAGGAAATTATCATATCAAATTATATATATTTAATGTATGCTCTGTTCAGTTGGTCGATGGCGTCATTAGTCAGGATTCGGACTGCTTTGCCTATGGAGCGCTGCGCGTCTATCGCAACTTTTCGGTGTCCACGCAGGGAACTCAAGCAGCTGCCGGCGGTGCCGTGGACATCTATGACATGCAGGAGATTTGTAAGCGCATGGACTTTGGACAGCAGAAGGTCATCGTGATGGCGCTGCTCTGTGGCTGCGACTATTGTCCCGATGGCATTGGCGGCATTGGCAAGGATGGCGTACTGAAACTCTTTAACAAGTACAAGAACGCCGAAATACTGGATAGACTGCGCAACTGGCGATCTGAAATGGACACTTACAGTGCGTTGGAGCTGCGTGTGGATGACAAAACTATTTGCAGCCACTGTGGTCACATTGGACGCACCCAGAGTCATTCCAGGAGCGGCTGCAGTGTCTGTGGCACACACCGCGGGTGCAACGAGAGCCTTTGGAAGTGAGTGAGCTGATAGGAGACCTCATCTAAGATATATCACAAGAAACCCAATTCCAAATCTACGATCAATTCTAAGATTTCTAAAATCTCGATGTAATCATCTTAAATTTGACCGTAAATTACGTTTTTGGGTTTTCATTTTTTTAATGTTTTTGGGCCCATTCATTACAATTAATATATCTTTACAGGGAACAACGTCTGTCTATAAAGGCGGAACTGATGCTTCGTAAAAAGGCCCTAAGCGATGTCCATTTTCCCAACGAAGAGATCATATCCGAGTTCCTCAGCGATCCAGGCACAATACCCAATTTAAATCTCAACTGGCAGCAACCGAATCTCGTTAAATTTATCAAACAAGTTGGACATTTACTACAATGGCCGGAAATATATTGCTTTCAAAAGTTCTTTCCTATTCTAACACGCTGGCAGGTGCAGCAGGAGCCAAACTCTAAGACATCTCTAGTCTACCCTAGGGAGATAATCAAGAAGCGTGTGGTTAAAGGTGTTGCCAGCTTGGAGTTGTGCTGGGAAGACACTCGAGGTTGTTTTAATGGACTAATACCGCAGGAACAAATTGATGAATTTAAACTAGAACATGTCAAGGGCGTTGGAGAACTTTACTCCACCATTGAGCCACTGGACATGTTACAGAATGCATATCCAGATCTTGTGACTGCCTTTTTCAAATCCAAGGAGAAGCCAGCCAAAAAAGTCAATCGAAAAAAAGACAATTTGGGGATGGAAAATAAGTTGAAAGCCAAGCCAAAAGCTGAACAAAAAACATTGCATCAATTTTTGCAGCGCCGAGAAGATTCACCAGTTAAGCTGCCCGCAAAGCAAATGGCCAAACAATGCTCCACACCCATCCACAAGGGTTTGCCCTCCGACTTGGACAGCGATGGTGAATTTGACATGTCTGATATTGTAAATGGGATCGTCGCCAATCCTCAAGCATTGCCCGCTGTCCAGAAGCATGCTGGATATTTATTGCATTACAAGCCATTGACTGAGGATTTGAGCATGCAACTGGCGGAGCTGAGTTTGGAGGCAGAAAATGAACAGTCAAATCCCAATCTGTCTCTCTTAATGCAGTCAGATTGTATGCCACAAAGCAAACAATTCCCGCAGGACGACAGTTTCGATCTGTTGGTTAAGGGTGGGCAGGAGAAACTTCCATTGCCACATCTGATCCATACTCCTTTGGAGCGTTTCAAGCAGCAGCATCGCCTATCCAATGCAGCGAATAGGAGGACACACCAAGGTCCAAGTCCAAATCGGAGTTACTTCTTCAATCAGAGCGGTGTTGAAGCTGATGTCTTTGAGCAATTGATGGCCTCCAGCATGAGGATAGATTCGCAGGAAGATCAAGATCTTGTGGTCATAAGCGATAGTGATTAACATGCTTTATGTACATCTCTATTTAGTCAGCATTAAATGTTCGCTCACAATGGCATTCTTAGCTTAGCTTTTACTTTTACTTTTGCATTCAATTAAGAGTCCAAATGGGACTTGGCATAATATTGAGCACTGCACATCGCCTGCTCCAGTTGCTCCTCGAACTGTGTGTTCACCTTGCGTCCCTTCATATTACACACCATCTCGGGATTCTGTCCCTTGGGTGCCGTCACCTGGCCGCCAAATGTCTTGGCAAATGATTGCAGCCAAAGTGTCGCATTAAATTGTTCGCTGATGCAGTTCTACAAAAGAAGCTTGAGATGGAGTTGGGCAATTGGGTAATTAGAATAAGGACAAACCTGAGGTACACAACAGCGCGCCTTGACGATGTTATCACACATGCTGACAACGAGAATTGGACGATCTGTGCATAGTTTGGTGGCACGCTGCAGGGGAATCTCTTCCAGAAGCGCCGAGCTTGATATATAGTGCAAAATGTAAGGATTTGTGTCCAGCGGCTTCTCCAACATCAAATTGCGCATTTCAACTTCCACAAATTCTCTGCAATAATCTAAATTTAGTTGACAGTTGATGATATCGAAATGGAAGCACCTACTTGAGAGTGGTTCTCGATGTCTCCTTGAGTTTGCGCAGCATCTCGTTAATCCGCTCGAGAGTGTCCACTTTAAAGGCATATGGCAGCTTTATATCCGAGTGCAGCATGTTGTGGCGTATCGTCTGCAGCTCATTCTCAGTGGCATTGGTCAGCTTATCGGTCTGAAACTGTTGCTCCAGCATATCCACTCGATGTCGCAGCAGAGCCACTGTTTTCAGAACCTAATAAGCCGAAAACGGCAACGACTTTAGTAACTTTTATTATCATGAAATCGAAGCAAAACATATATAATTAAGTGTTTTTAGACCCCGTTCTTAATAAAAGTACAGGGGTCCATTGGGTTTGTTTTACCGAATATGTGCGTAACAGGCAGAAGATTTCTTCCCTACTGTCTATTTCATGCATATTTTCCCTTGACTTGTCCTTTGACACTTACTCGAAAACTTCCAACTCTCATAACTTTGCCAAAACTTGACCGATATTCATGTGGAATATCGTTTTGATTATTTTTTGGCCTCTACTTTGATTCTGCATCAAAATATTATTTATTTAAAAAATTCGATTTATTTCCCTATCACTGTTTATTTTATCCTCACATTTCTTTGACTTGTCCCTTGACCCTTGCTCAAAAACTTCCAACTCTTATAATTTTGCCAAAACTTGACCGATTTTCATGTGGAATGTCGTTTTGGTCATTTTTTGGCCTCTACTTTGATTCTGCATTAAAATATTATTTATTTAAAAAATTAGATTTTTTCCCTACCACTGTCTATTTTATTCGTACGTTTCCATTGACTTGCCCCTTGACCCTTACTCAAAAACTTCCAAATCTTATAACTTTGTCAAAACTTGACCGATTTTTTTGTGGAATATCGTTTTGATCATTTTTTGGCCTCTACTTTATTTAAAAAATTCGATTTTTTTCCCTATCACTGTCTTTTTTATTCGTACTTTTCCCTTGACCCTTACTCAAAAACTTCCAACTCTTATAATTTTGCCAAAACTTGACCGATTTTCATGTGGAATATCGTTTTGATCATTTGTTGGCCTCTACTTTGATTTTGCATCAAAATATTATTTATTTCAAAAATTTGATTTTTTCCTGTATCACTGTCTATTTTATCCGTACTTTTCCCTTGACTTGTCCCTTGATCCTTACTCAAGGACTTCCAACTCTCATAACGTTGTCAAAACTTGATCAAAATATTATTGCGGAATATCGTTTTGATCATTTTTTGGCCTATGCTTTGATTCTGCATCAAAATATTATTTATTTAAAAAATTGGATTTTTTTCCCCTATCACTGTTTATTTTATCCGTACTTTTCCCTTGACTTGTGCCTTGACCCTTACTCAAAAACTTCCAACTCTCATAACTTGGTTTTATATATCCTGTCCAAAGTTGGTTCAAATCGGACCACTATATCATATAGCTCTCATAGAACCGATCGGGCGAAAATCAAGTCTTAGTATGAAAATCTTTTATGTTTCAAAGTTATGACGGTTCGAAGTTGGTCTAGCCTCTGACCTAGCCACTTTACAAGCTAAAATTTGGCATGATTTTCTACATCTATTTCGGTTTCCGTTTAATAGGTTGTTTGCTTACATTCTCAGCAGCTTGTCCAGCAACAGCGGTAAAAGCAAATCGCGCCCGATTCGTTTGCTTGAGATTTACGATGCAGAAGCCGGAGAGCTGCTTTGTGTTGGTCACATGAGTGCCGCAGCAGAGTTCCTTGGAGCTTAGACCAAGCTCGGGACATTGCACAGTGATAAGGCGCAATCCCTGCTCGGGATACACTTCACCCGGAATCATTGTTATATCATTCTGTTTTAAAACATCGGCAGCGCTGAGATGCTGAACACTGACAGGAGAGGCGGAGCAGATGACTCGGCTGTAGATGTAGATAGAAGACTGTAAGCTGTAGTTATTGTAGACAGAGAAACGCATGAAAAACTTACTTAATTAAATCCTCAATGTGCTGCACATCAGTCTTTTGAATGCGCTTGCCAAGCAGACCAACTTCCAGTTTGCATTGCTCACTGTTAACAGTGCTGGACACCTGATATGTCACCTTGTTGAAGAGCGTCCTTATGGCCGCGTTAAGCAGATGAGTTGCTATAAATTTAATTGCATTTAAATCATCAATCTGAATCAAATTGTAATTGTCTCAGCCATGTTGTGTAAAAATTACAGCCTTCTAGTTCAAATGGTTTGGGCTGTGCAATGATCACTCAATGAGTGAGTCAGGACAAAGAGTTTTACCTGTGTGATGGCACATGTTTAATTGCCGCTGTTTGGCATCCACCTCCAGTTTAACTTCGTCTCCAACGGCAAGCTTAAAGTCTTCGGTGGATGTGGCCAAGGAGCAAACATGCACTACACAATCATTGAGATGTTTTACATCCAAGACATTTAACTCAAGATGCTCCCCGGGTTTTTGTTTGTTTTTAACCAGCAGTTTGCCAAGATCCGATTGTTGACCGCCCGATTCATAGTAAAAATTGCTGGCTGCAGTGACAATAGATAACGTATCTCTTGAGGATTCGGCTGCGGATGAGCTGAGTCTAAGGATTGACAACTCTGTATCATTTTGTAGCAATCCCAGTACACGGCTGTTCACAGTTGGAATTGTATAGGATTCGCTGGGCATGTCATAAGTGTAGATATACTTGTGACTGTTGTCAGTGGACGCTAATCTTTTGGTAATATCCGCCTGCGCTTCTCCAATCCTTTGCTGCAACTGTAAATCACTGTCATCTCCTTTATGTCGTTGTGGTAGCTTAGTCCTGAGCTTGGCCAAAGCCAATTCGGCGTGATATCGATCCAAATCACAGTTCATGTTCTCCAGCTCGGCTAACTTGAGGAAACTGTCTTCGGTCAGGCCATAGGTGTCCGTTAGTTTGTACAGGAAGTCACCTGGTATGGTGTTGTTGGGGAAACTGGAACGTTGCACTTGGAACTCACGATAGGCGGGCACAAATCCAGGACACTCCATCAAATCAATGTCATCCAGCTTCGGAAATTCAGTTAGCACCTCGGCAAAGGCCTTGGACGAGCTCTCACGCAGATTCTTGTACACCTCCTGCTCATGAGAGATCAGTTCAATGACCGACTGTTGTTTGCTGGCTATCTCCGGATAAGTCTCGCCCAGCGTCTCAGCTACAATGGGCACCAACTGTTTCAGCAAATCCTCACGTGCAAACACTTGTTCCGAGACGCTTAACGCCTTGCGCAGCACACGACGCAACTTCTGACTGTTCAAATCAAATGGGGATTACTCAATTAGCATAATTCCATTCAATGTTGAATACATACATACTTCTGATCCGGCAGCATTCCATCGGCCAGGCATGTGGTGACCATTCGTGCATGATCGGCAAGTATTCGATAACTGGTATCGAGCAGCGTTGAATTATGTGAGCCGGAACCGGAGGCGGAGCCGGAATCGGGAAAGCTGCCTGCATAGATGGGCGCCTTGGAGAGCTGTGTTGAAAATAAATAGGAGAAAGTTTTAGTTAATTGTTTGGAATATATTGGTAATCAGGGATTCAAATTATAAACTTTAACCGGTATTAACCGTTAAAAATTGGTAATCGTAGCTTAAACCGCTTTAATTATAACGAAACTAAAATTATTCAATCAGAAATAACCGACACGGGAAGTTTTGGTTCAATAAACATTAAATTTCATTTTGTTGTTAATTTGGATTTACAATTTTAATATTGATTATATAAAACAGATCTTATTTGAATCAGAGAATTTTTGTTTGTATATGAACGTTTTCTTTTTTGATTTTTTTCTACCTAATTATTTAGACTATTTTACTAAAAAAAACTTAAAATAGGGAATTAGAGGCTTTTATTACTCACGCTTTGTATGGCATCAAAGAGCGGAGTAAAGAGATCCGTGTCATAGTTGGAGGATTTATTTTGAAGCAGCGCTGTTAAACGCTCGAATCCCATACCCGTATCCACGTGCTGAGCGGGTAGCTCCGTGATGCTGCCATCGGCATGCCTACAAATATTATTACAAAAAGGTATGTTACATTTGCATTTATAGTTATTACTAGCAACTAACCGATTGTATTGAATGAATACCAAATTCCAAAGCTCTGTAAGATCTGGACGTCCTACATTGACTAGTTTGGCCCGTTCCTGAATGGAACTGGCTCCAGAACCAGGTCGATGATCGATGTGAATTTCAGTGCAGGGTCCACAAGGTCCCGTTGCACCCATTTCCCAAAAGTTGTCCTTGCAACCAAAGGGTAATATACGCTCTGAGGGAAATCTTTAAAGTAAACAGAAAGTCTAAGGCAAATTTTTAGAGCACAAATCGAATATTTAATATTTACCCCAAACTGCGCCAGATTTCAACGCACTCAAGATCGGCGGGAATGCCGAGCAGCTTGTCGCCGGCAAAGTACGTGACATACAAACGCTCCGGATCAATGTTGTATGGACCGCGGAGTAGCTCCAAAGCCATGGCGCAGGCTTCACGCTGCCGGATATATGCATATATATATATATATAGTAAACTGATGTGACATAATAAATATAATGGTAAATATATAAATTGAATATGGCTTGTTACATTTGATATTAGAAATTTTGGGCCATGGAAAGACTTTCGTCAGTAGACTTTTACCTGGTATAGAGGTTTTTTTATTAGACATATATGTACCTTGAAGTAGTTACCAAAGGACCAATTTCCCAGCATCTCGAAGAAGGTGTGATGATAACCATCCTGACCAACTACGGAAAGATCATTGTGTTTACCTCCAACTCGCACACATTTCTGCGAATTGACGACGCGTTTGTGCGGCGCTGCTGCAGTGCCCAGGAAAACGGATTTGAACTGAATAAAGAAGAAGACAGCTATAAAATAGAATCATGCATTAGATTACTGGATTCCCTTACCTGATTCATTCCCGCATTGACAAAGGCAACGGTGGGATCGCAGAATGGCACCACCGGACTAGAGCGCACGAATTTATGCTCATGATTGACCGTAAAATAGTCGATGAATGTCTTGCGAATCTCGCGTGCAGTGAGCACACGCTGCAGCTTTTTGGCTGAGTTGTACATGCCAATTTAAAATTTAAATTCAATTGCAATTACATGCGAGACGAATGTCGCAACAGCTGAGAGACGGAGCCGGTAATTAATAAACAGAACTAGAGCAGACTCAGCAAACAGCTGATCGGAGCAAAAACAGGCTCAAATGAACAAGATGACCGAATGAACATGTTCAACAAATTAAACTAAAAATGATCACAAGCTGTAAACGGCAGGCAATTTATAATTTAAAAAATTAACAACTAAATAAACATTTATAATTCGAAATTAAGATAAAGTGAATAGGAATTTTTTTAATGAATGCAACATTTTTCCAAAGTTTTTACATTTGTAACTTTAAAACTATAAAGGTCGCAATATGAAAATGGACTTAAGTACGCTAACCAAGCCTGCCAACTTGTTTTTTGTTGCTAATTGACTATTGAAACATTTGGAAATCAGCTGTGCGGTAGTGTTCTAATTTTTAGCTGAAGCAACAGCTGCGTATTTTGACTAAAAAATATGCCACAATACATAATAAAAAATAAAAATCAACGAAAATTATAGTGCTAATTGAAAACGTTAATTAAAATCACTGTTAAAATCACTCAAGTTAAGTTAAGTTCTATTCAAATGCCACAATTTAGAATTGAGTTTGGACTTTGACATATTTAGGATTGATTTCACTTTCACTTTGACCCAAGTGACCAAAAACGGCAATAATCAAAACGACGTAGTATAGAACATAATAAAGAAAACCACAAAGAGCTGAGAATGGCTACAAAACGTCGACCACTTCGTCCGAATCTGGGTCAGAGCGGCGGAGGACCGAGCAGCTCCTCCAATATGAACTTCCGACCTGGTGGACCCGACATAACGCGATCGGAGGCGAAGGGCACTCGACCGACGGCAGCACCGACGAGCATACGAGAGATCCTCGTCATGGGTGTCATCCACCTGTGCAAAAAGACCATATTCTTTAATACGGATCTGAAGGTGGCACTCTATTTGGGTAGCTTGTTCATCATTTCACTTATTGGCGACTTCTTGCCGTTTCCCCGAACATACTTTGCCCGTTCCGACAACCTGTTTAATCTGTACTTCGTCAAGGTCGGTTGGGGCTGGACACTGTTGTTCCTGGTGCCGTTTACAGTGCTCTCCTCGTACACGATAACCTGCGGGGACATGAAACGGATGCTGAGGCATCACTTGCCACGTGTTCTGATAGCCACATTCTTCTGGTTCTTTTGGACCAAGCTCTTCAATGTGGTGGAAACTTCCTACGGACGCTGCACAACCAAAGGTAGCATTAATTGAGTATTTCTGATGAATCCTTAACTATATTCCTCTTGTCATTTACAGGGTATGCGAGCAAGTCCAGCTGCCTGAAGGCGGGACATCTCTGGCAA
This sequence comes from Drosophila falleni, assembly GCA_035045575.1. Lineage (NCBI taxonomy): Eukaryota > Metazoa > Arthropoda > Insecta > Diptera > Drosophilidae > Drosophila > Drosophila falleni. The sequence continues at coordinate 348,246 of JAWNOV010000167.1, forward strand.
GGATTTGACATCTCTGGCCATGCGTTTATACTCATACACTCGAGCTTGGTGTTGATCGAGGAGGCGCGTCCCATTATCAAATGGGAGACCATTAAGGAGCATCTACGCAACGAGCTCCACAATCGTAGTGTCTCGGAGTCGTCGGGCAGCAATCCGTTGCGCGGTTTAAACGCGGAACAGATCCGCAGTCTACAATTTCTGTATAACCGTCTGACGCCCATAATTCGCACCCTGTTTATTGGAATGGCTGCACTGCAGCTGCTCTGGGACATCATGTTGGTGGGCACAATGCTGTACTATCATCGCATGATTGAGAAGGTCATCAGTGGCATTGTGGCCATTCTCACCTGGTACTTTACCTATCGCTTCTGGTATCCAACCAACGGACTCTTGCCGGAGTCACCTGGCAACGGTTCCTTCTATTACCAACGCGATAACTTTGTTTTCAAGCGACCCACGCATTTACCCAGCTGTCCGGCAGCAGCATCAGGTGGTGTCCAGGCATCCAGTAGCAATGGCAAGTCAGCTGGACAGTCGCAGCAACAACAGCAGCAGATACCCACATTCATGGGGATGCCACTGTTCACTAATGTAAAGGCTGCCAGTACAGCTGCCAGTTTGCTCAAGGCGGAGCAGCAGAGGAGGACAGAGAAGAACCTTCAAATGGGCGTGGATAGTTAAAGCTTAGGAATCTATATATATATATAACGAATGATCAGAAAACAGGAATTGAAATGATGGCAATATTTTTAGACCTTTAACCGGTTGTGGTTAGCGAACGAAAAGAAACTTTTATACCAAAATAGAAGTTAATACCAAATATTTTTATATATACTTGTATATTCTAAAATGTTATGAGAAGCAGCTTGAGGCTTTGCACTTTGGCACAATAAGCTCGCTATGTATGCATACGTAGTCTAGCAAGTGTTTTGACAAAATCAAAAATTAAAAGAAATGTAAAAATTAACGTTACCGAAACAAAACTATTTTATAGTAACGAACTGTTAAAGGGCAACTTTGCAAATTGAAATAGCAAATATCTTACCGATTCATGTATAGAATAAATTGGGTTCAATCTAGCATTAAATTTAAATATTGTGAGGCTGGATGGTTTTAAATTAAAATATTGATATTCATTTCAGTTTGATACCCTTTTATTATGAATTTGGACATTTTGGGTTAATATGTGTTCAATCTAGCCTTAAATTTAATTATTTTTTATTAAATATTGATATTCGTTTCAAATAGACAGGAAAAGTAAAAATATGAATTAAAATAAATATTCATAAAAAAATATGTTTTCAAACAGGTGTTTTATGAGTATTTATTTTAATTCATTTTATTTTAAGATTTTGTGAAAACACTTTATTGACTAACTGTAGTTCATAGTCCGTTTTCTGTTTTCGATTTCAATCTCTCTTCACGCCTCTTGTGACTTGTGCTATCCAAATCCAATTTATTGGATTCTTGATTACGTAGATTTAAGCGTTCTTATGTTTGTGTTTACATGTGCCCGATAACAATAAAACAAAAAGCAATAACAAATGCCAGCTACTTGTGAGCAAATGCCGCAAACATGGCCATACCCAAGAAACCGGCTGTGGCTCCCAATTTGTAATTTGTAGGCGTCATGCTCCACATTTCCCTGAGGATATCAAAGTTGCTGCTGGGCATTAACTTAACATACGACTCTCGTTGCCTGCAGCGCTGGAAATATTGCTCAACCCACGGCAACTTGTTGTTGGCCCAGTAATAGTTCTCGAATCCCAGCTGATGGAGGCGTTGCAGCAGTAGGCACAAACTGACATCGGCCACTGTAAACTGCTCGCCAGTCAGCCACCAATCAGGATGCTCTCTCTGCTTGGAAAGTTCCTGCTCCACAAAAAGGAGAGTATTTCGAACCGCATCCAGCACTCGCTGAAAGTCAGTCCTGGATGTCACGAGTTCCTTGCGACGCATCTGAAGCTCCAGTTTCTGCATCAAGGCAGCGTTTTGGGAGTTCAGATCGCTGAGGGAGCTACGCAGCAGTTCCATAACTTTGTCATTGTTTTCTGTAAATTCAAATTCATTACAATGGACACGTCATTACAATGGACACATATTTAAGGACTTGTAGTAACTCACTGAGGCAGGATTGCCGCACGGGTCCAATAAATGGAGCTTTTGGCACCAGCTTTAGGTCATCATGGATAAAGGATCCCAGACTTAGAGCTCCTACGGGAACACGGGAGAATGCTCGTTCAAAGACCATCATCTGGTCATATTGTAGTGAGTATGGATTGTATGGCTTTAAAACTGGATGCTTCTCTATAAAAGAAGTTTAAAATTAGGCTTTTTATTAGGAGGACTATATTAATCAAGCAGAGATCCCAAAAAAGACATGAGTTTCAACTAAATAAACCTGAAAAATAGGATCTAATTTAATGGGAATGGAATATATTACAATTTTTGAAAAGGTATCCTAAAAAAAGGGTAAGCCCGCTCTTATTTTTAATGATATAATAAGTAAGTTGCAATTATTTTTAAATTTTAATATTATTTTTTTTTTGATTTTAATTTAATAAATGAAAATTAAAATGTAATTATTATTTCATAAATTATTTATTCAGATCTAGCTACTTACCTCCTCTATACTTTGTGTCCACATAGCTTATAATCTCCGGAGAGTTGGGAATGACAAAGACACCATCCTGCAATACGGGCACATCGCCTTTGGGATTCAGATTTAGGAACCAGCTGGAGTATTGCTCTCCATTGCAAAGATCGATTATGTAGGGAGTAAAGTCTATATTTTTTTCATATAGAACCAGCAGAACCTAAAAATAATTAGGTTTCTTATGTAACTGAACAATAATATCATCATTGCAAGTATATTGATTTTATATATACTATGTATTTAATCTACTTAATATGAATATAACGTACTACTCAGCTATTTAAATTTAGCTTAGGAATGAATTGCTCTTTGTATTTAAAATAATGTTAAAATTAATCTCGGATAACCGCAAATTACGAATATAATATATTTCAAGTGTATTTATAAATTTTAATTTTGTACTTATTATAAGTTGCTAATTTCGGGAGGTCTCTAGATTTTTTCTAACGCCTCCGTCAGCAAAATTGCACATACAGTGGCTTTCTGAAATTTTCAGACATTTCTCATAGATATTTTTTTTTTAAACAAGGTAATACCAGCCACTGTACATACTCAAAAAGAAACATATACTGGATGAATCAAGTGATTGAAGTAAGCCGGGAAGTCATAAGCATAGAAATGGAAATATCTTTGTACAATAATAATGACTTTTACTGTGATTACATTAGTAATTTAGCAGAATTTGTGTAGAGATGACGCGAAAAATCTAAGTGTGAGTTAGATTATTTATCACATGATTTTGACACTAACTTTTTGCGAGTAAAAGTTGTACGGATGAAAATAGATCACTAGCTTATTGTCGTCAAATACAGGTGCCTTGAAATCCTCTGAAACAGGCGCCATAAGCGCCATTTCATTACTTTGACTGCCCATCTTCCAAATTAAGGCTCTGTTTACTTAAATAATTTAGCGTATTACTTATATCACATGCTTTGCATCGATCGTGAGAATTAGAACCGTTGCACGTGGGAAAAAGTAAAACTTGAAGAGAACTCTGATCTGCACACTTGGAGCGACGCGAAGCGACTAAAAATATAGAATGAACTGAAGCTCAAATCTCCGTAATAACTCACACTTTCCACTGAGCGCAAACATAGAAATGATTTGCGCTACTACTACTAATAGACACAGTCAATTGCATACATCCACACACACACACACACACAAATGTGACCAATCAGAACAGCGCAAAAGCTTTCGCCAGCTGTTAGGATCCACAAAATCCATGGGCGCGAACAACAAAGCTTTGCGCTCTCTGTGTGGATTAGAGTATTTACAGCTGCTCTCCTGTGCTCAGTTCTTTGTGCTTACACACAACATACATATGTACATAAATATGTATATATGCACGCACAATCAGTGGAGCGAGACTATTTAACAATGGCGGTATGCAAATGTAACTTCGATTATGATGATATAAATGTAAGGTGGTCTCGTCGGCAAAATCTGTCCATTAGTTTATACTCCGGCTGCCCACGAGACCACCTTACACTTATTTCATCATGGCTTCGACTGTAAATCGCATTAATTCAACAAACTTTTAACAAATATGCAAATGCTTAAAAAACTAAGCTTAGAAATGAATGATAATAGAAGGAGCAGCAAGAAATAGAGTCGAGGTTAATCAACCCAAATATGTATGCCCTTTTGTAGTAAATAAATAAAAACAAAAAATACTTAGAAAAGAAATGAGTGTAAGGAGGCTAAAAATTGATATTGGCGCTTACAGCCATTTTTATGCACAAGTCGAGCCAAAAACATGGAATCTACCAGGCAGCAGAAATATACAGAAGGTGACAATATAAAAAGTTCAGTGCTACACAAAGTTGTGACCAATCAGAGCAAAGGAGCATTCGTCTGCTCTTAGGATCCACAAGATCCACAGGCGCTCAGACTTGCAAGCACACATGCATGCAAGCTCTTTCCATCAAAGCTTTGAGCACTCTCAGTGGATCAGAGCATTATCCGCTGCTCTCCTTTTCTCATTTTTCTGTGCACACGTCCACGGTATAAGTTTCACATAATCAGTGCAGCGAGACCTTTTAACAGGGGCGGTCAGCAAATCGCGTTGATTTATTGTGCATTGACAAAAATCCAAAAGCAATTCAAATCAAAATTATAGCAGTGTGCCAAAAAAAGATCCATTTTGCGAAATGCTGCTATTTCTGTTAACCAAGGCTGCCACACCGTTTTTTGTTGCGACACATCAGTGCTGGCAATTTAAGAGAGAAAAATGTTTCTGGTCAGAAAGCAAGAAAATTGTATTTACGTAAACTTTTGTATAGTTTTAAAAAAATGTGTACTAGTAGCAAAACAAAGCTTAATAAATATTTAAAATAGTTATAAAGCAATTTTAAAATATCGTTAGCAATCTGAATTGTGAAAATACTGTTAAATAGACAAGTTGACAGCAGCTGCAATCTTTCTGGCTAACAAATTCTAAAAATAGCCAGATTGAGCTATAAAATAGTCGAGTTGGCAATAGTGCGACGAGTTTACCAAAAAAATAAACACAAGAAATCGATTAATAATCGTATAGAGTGCCAGCACTAGTGCAGCTTCTTCTTGCTGCAGGTTGGACACATTTGACGTGTCAGAGGCAAATCAAAAGTTATTTTTCTTAACAATTCGCATGTTTTGTGTGTTTGCGACTAACGCAATAACAAAATTCAAAAGCAACAGCAACACAAACAAACAACAAAATGGTATTGGCAGATCTGGGCAGGAAGATAACGACGGCGCTGCACTCCTTGAGCAAGGCGACGGTGATCAATGAGGAGGCGTTGGGGGCGATGCTGAAGGAGATCTGCGCTGCTCTCCTGGAGGCGGACGTGAACATTCGGCAGGTGAAGCAGCTGCGCGAGAATGTGCGTGCCGTCATAGACTTTGATGAGATGGCCGGGGGATTAAACAAACGTCGCATGATACAGTCCGCCGTGTTCAAGGAGTTGATCAAACTGGTCGATCCGGGCGTGAAGCCATATCAACCGGTTAAGGGAAAGGCCAATGTCATTATGTTTGTCGGTCTGCAGGGATCCGGCAAGACAACCACGTGCACCAAGCTAGCCTATCACTACCAGAAGCGCAACTGGAAATCGTGTCTGGTGTGTGCGGACACGTTCCGTGCCGGTGCCTACGATCAGATCAAGCAGAACGCCACCAAGGCGAGGATACCCTTCTACGGCAGCTATACAGAGATTGATCCCGTGGTCATTGCCCAAGAAGGCGTTGATATGTTCAAGCGGGAGGGATTCGAAATGATCATAGTGGACACATCGGGCAGGCACAAGCAGGAGGAATCCCTCTTCGAGGAGATGTTGGCGGTGGCCAATGCCGTCAGTCCCGATAATATTATATTCGTGATGGACGCCACCATTGGGCAGGCCTGCGAGGCTCAGGCGAAGGCCTTTAAAGAAAAGGTGGATATTGGATCAGTGATTATTACAAAGCTGGACGGTCATGCCAAGGGAGGAGGTGCTCTGTCCGCTGTGGCGGCCACACAGTCACCCATCATCTTCATCGGCACCGGGGAACACATCGATGACCTGGAACCCTTCAAAACGAAGCCCTTTGTGAGCAAACTACTCGGCATGGGAGACATCGAGGGACTGATAGACAAGGTGAGTGATGGACTACAGGATGTCTAAAAATTGTCCTCCCAATACATGAATACGGTAGAAAAAAAATATTAGGAAAACAAAAGTAAGTTAGACAAATATTAGGAAAAAAAAAACAGGGAAGATAAAAATTGGGGAAGGCTGAAATTATGAATATTTTTATTAAGAAACTAGAATTAGGAAAAAAATAAGGAAAATTAGGGAAACAAATATTGGCAAGAAATTTTAGAAGTAGGAATAATATTAAAAACTAGGAAAGAAGTTGGGAAGAAATTAGGAAACCTAAATTAGGAATATTTTTTAACGAGAAATCACAATTTACAATTCCTATTTTTTTTCACCTCATTTTGGATTTCTAAAATTGTGTTCTCTTTTTTTTTTTGTTTTTTTTTTTTTTTGGAATTCCTTAAATAAATTCGGAAGTTGCATACCGGATTACAGATGAAACATTAACTAATCATAACTAATTACACAGGTTAACGAACTCAAACTGGACGGCAACGAGGAGCTGCTGGAGAAGATTAAGCACGGCCATTTCACCATTCGCGATATGTACGAGCAGTTCCAGAACATCATGAAGATGGGACCCTTCTCACAGATCATGAACATGATTCCCGGCTTCTCGCAGGACTTCATGACCAAGGGCGGGGAACAGGAGTCGATGGCGCGCATTAAGCGCATGATGACCATGATGGACAGCATGTCCGACAGTGAACTGGACAATCGGGATGGCGCCAAGCTGTTCAGCAAGCAGCCGACACGTTGCATTCGAGTGGCCCAAGGATCTGGTGTTATCGAAAGGGAGGTCAAGGAATTAATTGCACATTATACGAAATTCGCAGCCGTGGTCAAGAAAATGGGTGGCGTCAAAGGATTATTTAAGCAGGGAGATATGACGAAAAATGTGAATCCCACACAGATGGCCAAACTGAATCAGCAGATGGCCAAAATGATTGATCCCCGGATGCTGCAGCAAATGGGCGGAGTGGGAGGACTGCAGAATATGATGCGACAACTGCAGCAAGGAGCAGCCGGAGGCCTCGGAGGATTAGGGAACCTCATGGGCGGATTTGGCGGCAAATGAGACGGATGTATGATTTTTGTATGATTATGTTTTTTTAAATAGTTTGGTTCCTTAGTCTTAATTTGTTAATAATGGTTTGCAAGCGCGACAATTAATGATCCTTGTTTTCATTCTTTCTTGTCTAACAAAATTCAATAATATGGCAATACAATAGCAATTCCTGAAGCGGAATCCGAGGAAAGTTAACAGTTTTAGTTAACGGATAAACTTTAAACACATGCATTTTGGTCATGTCTTTATTGTAAACAAATTAATTGGCATGCTTAACAGCCGTACAAAAACAAACTAAATAAATGGAAAAATTTGAAATAGAATGTAAGTTTAGTTTTCCTTAATATCTGCACTTTCACTTTTGAAAGTTACATTTTTAAATGTAGTGGCGCCTTCTGTTTATTTTCTTTTGAAACTAAGTTAGCAAGTCAAGTGGCGGTGCCATCTAGCGGCAACATGATCAAAAACACTCAAACGAACTCTGAAAATATCCAGATCTAGCTATAAAATAGCTAAGTTGGCAACAGTGCTTACACAATGACAACACATTGTCACACATACAATTACAATAAAAAACAACAAGTGAACAGGTGTACAGAATCATAAGAGAGCAACGCAGCAACAACGAGACACACATCGAAATATCGGTAAGTGAGCCAACAAGCAAAAAAAAATACAGTGGCTCACAGCTTCTTTCAGTCATGGGAAAATTTTAATCAGGCATTATAACTAAACTAAAACAGATCTCAAAATGATTTAGACACAACTTGTCATCATAATGTATGAACTTCTCAAAAACAATTTAGTTTATTTTTTAAGCGTACATTTTTAAATTTTTTAACAATTACCTACATAGAGTTAGTTAAGTATTTGTTTTCAGAATGCATAGAATTCACACGTTTGACTTCCAATTTTTTTAAAGAGTTGGCTGCAGTGTATTTAAATATATGTAATTATATGAAATGAGAAGAAAAAGTTTTATGTTTGCCAATATGAAATATGTGAATTATTCTCTCAGTCAAAACGAATTCATGAGTAACTGTATATGTATATCTGATGGCTGTTGTTGTTTTTATTGCTTAGTCATAATACGAGCGAAGCTCCTGTTCTAACATTCGCAATCACGCGCATAACGGCACCGGCGTACATATGTAGGTATGTATATGTGAGTGCGCATGAGATTTGCCGTCAGGCCTAACAGTATCCCTTGTGACTGTGAAGAAACATTAAATAAACATTGGGTGAGGCATCTTCTCATTACAATAACAATCACAATAACAAAAACAATCGAAATGCTACTGTGGCAATAAAAATGTCTATAAAGCCGTCAAGTTTTGACACTCATAAAACCGTCAAACAAGTCAAACGAACAGGCTCGCAGCAAAAGTTGAACAACGACCTACTGTCAACAAATTTCGGTTTTTCCTTGCGGTCCATATACCCACTCATACATATGTACATACAACGTACATACGCAAACATGCGCGTAAGGTTGCCTAGTGCTTTTCATTCATGGCTCCTGTTGTCTAGTTTAGGAAGAGTTGCGGTCTTTTCCGGGTCTGGTATGGTCCAGTATGAAAGGTTCCATGACAAAAGTAAGTAAGTAACAAAGGATATTATTTGCAATTTTTTTTATTTTTTTACATGGAATACATGAAATTTTCGGAAAAACTCTAAAATTAAAAATTGTTTGAAGCTAATTATTTTTATATGCATAATTAAAAAAAGTGAAATTTTTTGTTAGTTTCGGGCTGATTTTCTACAGGAAAATGAAGCCTCTTAGAATCAAATTAAAAATTTCGAGTTATACCAACTATGGCACTAGGATTAAAAGTGAAAACTCGAGATTTTAAATTTTGAAAAAAATATTTTTCACGAAAAGTCAAAGGGGGGGAGTACATGAAGTTTTGAAAAAAAAACGAAAGCTTAAAATTTTTTAAAGTTAAATATTTTTGGATGCAGAATCAAAAAAGAGTCCAAATAATGAGCAAAATGACATTTGACTTGAAAACCGGTTCAGTTTTGACAAAGTTATACAAGTTCGAAGTTTGGAAAAACGTTGGACTGACATCTTTATAAGTCAAATTTTTATTTTTTTTTATTTCTCAGAATCAAATTTAAAATTTCGATTTATACTAATTGTGGCACCAGGAGCTGATTAAAAGTGAAAGCACGAGATTTTAAATTTTGAAAAAAATGTTATTCCAGTTTAAAAGCTGGTTGATCTTAGAGCTGATACCTTTACAAGACAAATGTTTTTTCAGCTTCCCCATGATATAAATAGAAATGACATACGGCTAAAATTTATGCATATCAAATTTACAAAATGTATTGACAATGTTAATTGATATGCATCAATTTTACAAAATGTATTGACAATGTTATTAACAACCCATGGCAACCCAGTACGTTTTCAAAGCAACCCTCAGTTCTCTTTAGCTCTCTAACTCTCTCTGATACTCTCTCTCCCTCACCGTACATCTGCATAGCTGTAGTGTGTCTCTTTCTGCTCATGTAAAATTTTGCTTGTTTTGTTGCCTGCCTTGTCTTTTGCTCAGTTATAAACAAAAATGCTTGGAGAGTTCTCCGGTTCTCTCGCCGATAAACAAATCTAAAGTCCAACAAAAAAGCAGAAAATTGAAACTGAAACTGACAGGCGAACAATCGGAGAATAAGAGAATCGGAGAATCGGGCAATCGGAAGAGGAAGACCAAAGTCTGTTTTAGCCTGTGCTCATTTTATATATTTTGCATTTTAAGTTCATTCGTAAAATGTGCGTCGCTCGGAACGGTTGGCTACTTTCCACTTTATTATTTTGTGTTGTGTTGTATGGTGGTTTTCTCGAGTTAGTTTTTGCACGCCCATTTTTATTTGTTGCTTTTTTAGTTTGAAAATAAAATGGCCATACGCTTAGCGAATTTTAAATCACAGTTTGGTGCCTCAATTGATATTGATTGAACTTTTTTTTTAATTGGCAAACAATCGAATAACAACAACAAAACGGCAGCCGAGGCAGCAATTTACAGCATTACGTATACGCCGCGTGTGTCTTCATTTGTTTTGTTTGCGTGTTTGTGATTGTGTGTGTTTGTGTGTTGGGTTATATATAAATAACGAGCCAAATTTGAAACATTGCCTAAATATCTTTGGAGAAGTTATTGCAAATGATTTTTATACTTTGAATACGAAATGAATTTTGTAAGAAACAAAACAAAATTGTTTTAGGCATAGTTAGCATTTATGAACCAAATTGAAACTCAATGTCATCTGGCAGCAGTAAACAAACTCACTCTTAACCTGTCAAAATAAAATCAATAATTGACATCTTGACTTCACAACAGCCTGCAACATCAGCAGTGGAAGTTGCAAGTGGAAGTCACTGAAAGAGCAACTGGGGAGCACCAAAAAACGTAGTCAAACACACCCCCAGAATAAACGAGATATTCAATTTCTATGTTTATTGCAGTGACAAAATTTATTTATTTTTGTATGTTACTCAGGTTCGACTAAAAAGCTGTTTTTAATTAAAGCAAATATAGAAAATTAACAATTTAAATTTATTTGTCTTGCAAAACAAACAATAAAAGCTGTTTTTTTCCTAAAACAAATATGGAAAATTAACAATTTAAATTTAATGGACTTACAAAACAAACAAAAAAGGCTATTTTTAATAAAAAAATATATTCAATTTATTTATTGGACTTACGAAATAAACAATAAAAGCTGTTTTTAATTAAAACAAATATAGAAATTAACCAATTTTAATTTATTGGACTTACAAAATAAACAATAAAAGCTGTTTTTAATTAAAACAAATATAGAAAATAAACAATTTTAATTTATTGGACTTACAAAACAAACAAAAAAAGCTGTTTTAAATTAAAACAATTATAGAATATTAACAATTTAAATTTATTGGACTTAAAAAACAAACAAAAAATATGATAAAATTTGCTATAAGTGTTTAGAGAAATAAATTTGTCCGCATTTATGTTTTACTTGTGAATAACTTTTTATTATTAAAATATGTATATTAAAATTATAAAAATTGAAAGACTACAAAAAAGTTTAGAATATGATTAAATTAGTTAAAGTTTTTTTTTGGTTAACTTATTACAATTTCAAAAATTTGTTCAGAGATAATGTTTTACTTTCATTTTTGTTTCCCTTGTTAATATCTTTTTATAGTTACAATATATTTAGAAAATATAAAAGTTTTAATTATAAGGTTAAAAAAATATTCAAATGTTATGCAATTATTTAAAGGTGTTTTTTGTTTGATTAAGATGTATTAAATTATCATCATTTATGTGTCACTGTAAATTACTTTCTTAGCTAAAATAGTTACAGCAAATATAAAATGATATGATTTATAAGACTTAAAAGAATATTAAAAATTGTATAATATAATTATCTAGAGGTGTTTTGTGTATGAGAGGTAATAATTTATCATCTTTTATGTATCACTTGTAACATTTTCTACATATACTTATACTCTGAAAATATAGCACAGCAATAACTAAATTTAGCGAAAATCACAACAACAACAACACAAAAAGAGAACATGAACAAATTGTACAGAAACTGTCGACAACTGCACGCAACAAAATTTGTCGCGTAGCAGACACAAAATAAAATCAAATCAAATAAAATAAAACATGTTGTGCCCCGCGAATGTCAATAAAAAAGAGAAATATATCAAAGAAATAAGAAAAGATAATAATAAAACAGAGCCAATAATCGTGCACAACTAAACAAACTTAAATACAAACAGTTCCTATGCATTTGGCCTTGGGTGTATTAAATGAAATTCAACAAGAGCTACGCAAATTGCCGTGTACGGCGATATTTGCTCATCTTTACGGCCTTATCGCTGCTATTGTTGCCTCTCTCACTCATCTACTTGGTGTGGAATGAGCAGCTGCAAAAGATTAAGGGATACGAGGTGAGTGCGACTCTTCAATCTTCAACAATCATCCAAATATACCACCAACTACATATTTATACTATATGCCTATAGCCTTAATGCCTATAAGAGTATGGTAAGTGTGTGCAACTGTGAGTGTGTGTGTGTGGCCATGAGCGTGGGCTGTAATTGTTGTTGTAGCTGTAGCTGACTTTTAAGTGCCCTGCAAACATTCTAAACACACAAACTCAAATCAGTGTTGTCACAAGCTCAAAAAAAAAAAAAATAACTTGCTTTTGAAAAATGTATAATAAAAATGTATATAAAATAGTTTTACTTATAAAAATTTATTAATTAGAATTTAAAATAAGCTGAAAAAAATACTGGTATAGTTCAATTTAAACACAAACAAAATCAAAAAAAGATAGCTATAAAGTTTTTGCTTAGTTTAAAATACTCGAAAGGAGGATCAAATAAAAACATAGTTAAAACAAAAAATAGCTAAGCTTTAAAGGTAAACAAAAATCTGTACGGTTTTTTAGTTTTCTATTCTTATAATTATTAAAGTTATTTAAGAAACATGCTAGACTGACAACACTGACAGATATTAACAACACACCCAACATACATACATATATACGAATACTGTTTGCAAGGGCTGGCCTGACAACAAGCAAATTGTATCCGATCGATTGTTGACTATTAATACACTTAAAAAATATAATAAATAAGAACTTTCAAACCTAGCATAGCAAATACATGCGTCATTTAAATTATCAGCTATGTTTCATAAATCTCTGAAAGTTTTGAACCCAATGGTTTATCAAAAAAATTGAAGAAAATGTCGATTTCATTTTGTGCGCATATTTCAGAGTTACAAATATTGGCTGCCATAAATTTAACTTAAATTACGGCCAATTTATTAAATTATGATATGGGTATTTTATACAATAATAATATTTATTGAAAATAGATTTTATGCCTTTTTATGCCATATTAAAATAATGAACGAATTATAATTACTTCAGTTACTTCTAGTTAAAATTCCACGCAAATTTTTGTGTGATATGTTTTATGCAATTTAAAGAATTTTGTGGAATCAACCAATAATGTTTACAAACTAGCTCTAGCATTTTATCTAATAAATGATTTAATGTCATTTTGACACTAGTTTCTAGCGCATATGGCCAGTGGCATCTGCTAGATACTTATAGCTATTTGTATTTATAGCATGAGTATACTCAATATGAATATATAATGTATTTATTTTCACATGAGTACGTGTACTTAGCGTTCTATGGTGAGCAATTCGCAATAACTTAATATTAAAATTTCTTTGTGCTTTGTTTTGTTTATCAAAGATTTTAGCATTTTGTGTTTACACCAAAGCGCTTTTAAAAGGTGCAAATTAAGTCGAAATTAGCTCAGGCCTGCTTTTTGAATTTTCAAGTGTAAGTCCACTGACAATTGCCAGTTGTCAATTAACAATTAAATGTTGTGTCACGCCCCTTTGCCGCCCCTTTAACGACCCCTTTTGTTGATTGCTTTGCTTTGCTTTGGTTTATTCTGTTAGCTGATTTTGTTACAGTTGGTAGACAAAAAGGCGCCTTGGTCAACACTTGGGACCAACAACAAATAGCAACTTGGCCTTGAAACATACTTGTATTTTCCGCATGAGTTTAATCTTCTCCACTCCCCCTCCAGACAATTGCAGGCTGGACACGTCAGAGGCTCAGAAAAATCAATGGAAACTCGACGTTTAATTTGTGTTATACATTATGAAAATGACTCAATGCTTAGGCAGCTAACCAAAATTTGAATTAAAAATTAAACACAAAAAAAATGGAAACACGCACAGGCCAAACATTTTCGATAATTAAACACGGAGCCAAACACGGCACACACACGCACATACACACACACACACACATACATATGCAAGCCGTTTAAGTGACAAGCCGTCCATATCACGCCCACAACTCACAACTCACATCTTTTTCACAAACTCTTAGTACACTTATTAACCTGCCACAGTTCACTTCATGCACATAGCGCCACTTTCGATGCAAACCAAAAAGAATATATACAAAGAAGCGAAAAAATTAAATATATAACTGCCAGATATCCATTACTATCATTATGATTAAGATGGTTGCGCTCAAAAGTAGGCTATAAAATTATGCATTTGTAATGCGGTTAGAGTTTAAATATGTTAATTGAAACTTGCTATAATATTTTGATATTGCATTAATCTCAGCTTAATTTAATTTTTTTAATTTAATAATTTCACGAAAATTAGTCATTTCATGTCAGTAGACATTTTTTAAAGTCAGAAAGTATTACTATACAGTCCTGTTTTGGTTTTCACTTTGGTTAATTTCATTACCATTACTTAATTTCATTTCGGCAGAGTTTTGCGGCTAAATTCACTATGAGTTGCTGACTTTAGAGCCGATAAAGTGAAAAACAATAAAGTTTAAGTACTTAGTTAAATGCTGTAAATAAAAAGTGAAATGCGGAAATGACCTGATAATAAAAGTTTTCCTTTATTTAACTTTATTTATTTAAGCATTAAATTTAATACATTTTATTAGAATATCTCAGCAAATATTTAGATATTGACTGAACCTGCTGTTCAATATACCTTGGGTGCAGCTTCAGGGTATAGCAACACGAGTAGTACACGAGTCAAATGACCGCTGAACTTAGCGTGGTCCATCACACAATCATCTAGTGACTAGATATATAATAATAACTACGTAACATATGCAGTTTACGAGTGAGATTTTAATTGGGATCGTTGACTGAAGGTTAAAATTAAAATTAATGTTTAACTAATTTCGTCAATTCCACAAAAAATTCTTTTAGGAAAGTTCCGATTATAGGTCATTTATTTGGATCAATCATTAAAATTCGAGCTAAACTATTTCAATATTGCTACCGCAAAAATTAAGTTGTAGATTTCGATGTAGTTTTACATCATTAATTTAATCTTTTCGATGTTTATAAACGAAAACCTAAAAACGCTTGTATATTACGCATACGCCACGTCATTCTTGCTTTCCCTCTGTTTGTGTCTCTAAAATATCTTGTAAACTGCAAAATGCTTTTTTAGGCTTTTAATGCGCAACAGCAGCAGCAACAACAACAACAAACACAACAGCAGCAACAACAACAACTACAACAACAGCAACAACCGCTGGCAGGGGGTCAAACATTTCGTTATCCTGTGCTGCTGCTGAACAAAAACAAAAACAAGGAGCTGACTGTGGTCGCAACGGGCAAGACTAAGAATAAGTGGCGCTATGTCGATAAAGTAAATATTATTTGTAACCCATACACAAACAAACACACCAACACACACACACAAATTAAACTTATAGTGTATTTGAAATTCGTTAACTTGACGGCATCGCGGGTTCTCCACAAATGAATGATTGGCAGTTGTTTTTTGGGTTTGGCCTCTTTATTATTAATATACCTTGTAATATATAAATGTTTACATATCCATAAAGTTTTGTTTTTTTTTTGGCCATTTATCAAGTGTTAAGCTTTTTTAACTGCACCCACAGATTAACAATGAAACAGGACTTCCGCTTATACCCGACTATGCTGTGCAGACGCTTTCACAGGAGGAAATGCAGGAAATGTCTGTGGTAAGCTCTCCATCCTTCCGATTCAGTGGTGGGTACTGCTTCCAGTCCTTTAGCCGTTATGCTATGTTAAGTGGCGCCAGAGAGAAGCACAAGCTCTCGAACTTAGAGCTGGCACTTTCGAGCAAACTTTTACTGGCATTTTGCGGTTTTCACTTTTGACAGGATTTCTCTCTTAAGCCTATTCAAATAAGTTATAGGGTTGACAATTTTTTTGAGTGAATGAATTTAAATTCTATTAAAAATAAAAACAATATAAATGCAGTGTTGGCGTCAAACAGACGCACAAAACTTTGCAATAACAAATTGCACGCTGACGGAAACTTTTTAAATTTATTGCTAGCTCCGGATTGAAAATGTTGTGCCCGCCGCTGATCTGATATCATTTATATAGATTAATTTGTAATTTTAATAATATTGATGGGCACACAGCGTATGGAGGCGCGACTTGAAAGACTGAAGGACAAATGCTCGGAGTACGGATTGGATGTGTTGGGTAAGCAATATTTCAATTGTGTACTTTGTTATTGATATGAACTCAATTTCTATAAAATAAAGGCAGTTCGGATAGATTTGTAAGCCTCTCCGAACAGCTGTAATGCAATATTCACTATATAATAAAGTGTATAAAAAAAATACGAATGATAGGTTAAATTTAAGTACAAAAAAAAATAATTTACTTTATAAAAAGCAACTGCAAAAGAAACCTAGTCTGGTTGCAAAAGGATGAAGATATATCAATGTATAATAATACCCTGAGTTTTAGTATGAAAAAGTTATGTGTTTGTTGAGATATCTGAACCAAACTGATAGAATATGCATCGGGGCTGGTATTATACATCTTGAAAAAATTTGGTTAAAATCGGTTAACTATATGACATAGCTGCCATGGAAACGATGCATTGAAAATGAAATTTTAGTATGAAAAAGTTTTTTATTTGTTGAGATATTAGAACCAAACCAATAAAATATGCACCTGGGTTGATATAATAAATTGGTTAAAATCGGTTAACTATATCACATAGCTGCCATAGGAACGATGCATCAAAAATGAAGTTTTAGTATGAACAAGTTTTTTACTTGTTGAGATATTAGAACCAAACTAATAAAACGTACCTGGGTTGGTATTATACATCCTGACCAAATTTGGCTAAAATCGCCATAGGAACGATGCATCAAAAATGAAGTTTTAGTAAGAAAAAGCGTGCTCGACTGTAACCGCCTACTTGTTTTTAATTTGTATGCTTTAATTACAGGACATGATTCGTGGCATACGCCCAACACTTGGGAGTTTTTGGTTAATAAGAAGTATCATATTATTTGGTAAGCCTGCATTGGTGTAATATGTTAGAGAAGGAGGAGAAATTCAAAGTGCTGCTCTCTGTTGCAGGTGCAATGTGTTTAAGGCGGCATCTTCATCCTGGATGTTCAATTTCAATGTCCTGGCAGGTTATACGCCAAGCTATTTGCATAAAACTAAAAAGATTCTGCTTAATCTGGCCAGAGAACGTTATCCCCGTGTAACACTTCAAGAGGTTTGCTACAAATATGTCGACCTATCATCTGATATCTGAAACTGTTTCTCATTATATCCTTTTGACAGCTGCGCGAGGCACAAAACGATTCAATTACGTTTATCATAGCAAGAAATCCCTTCGAGAGACTGTTGAGCGCCTATCGAGATAAAATCGTGTTCGCTCTTCCCTATTCCTTTCATGATAAACTGGGACGCAGCATTGTCCGCACCTATCGGAAAAAGGTACTTACCAGGTATCAATTTGAAGCTGGCACCACAACGATTATAATTTGTTGCTTTTTATAATAAAATTGTAAAAATAGCTCTTCTCTTTTCATCTGAACTCAAAAATATATAAACAATAATAAAAACATTTAAATTTGCATAGAAAATCATAGTAAAACTCAAATTTTCCATTTTTTAAATAAATCTAAATCGTATTTAATAAAATTTGAATGCAAAATGAATTAAGATGCGAATCCATGAAAAAAATGACCTTCCGTTTGAAAATCGCTCCAGTTTTAAGAAAGACTTTGTCTATTGTCACCTACTGCACGTTTTTGTTCGCCTAGTAGATTTCGTTGTATTTCGATTTTTGAGCCACAGCTCGCCGCGTCTGTTTAATTTCTTCTTAAATATTGTTTATATGTCTTTTTTGGTAAAATTAAAAATATTATTATTGTATAATCATTTGATATATTAAAAAAAAAAGTTTATTTTTATTCTTAGTTACAGTTTTAAATTAAATTAATACTAATTTATTTATTAAATGCAGCCAAAGCTGATCGCTCGTGCTGGCAACACGAAGTATCCCTCGTTTCCCGAGTTTGTGCACTGGCTGCTGGATCAGGTGAAACGTGGCAATTATATAGACATGCATTTTGTGTCGGCGACATCATTTTGTACCCCCTGTCTGATTCGATTTGATATGATACTGAAGTTCGAATCGTTGGCAGAGGATCAACTATATCTAATTGAAAAGACTGGCCTCAAACGTGTCATAGCGCCAGTGTGGCGCAACATAGGCAAAGGAGGCAGAAAGACAGAGGAATTGCAGCAGCAATTCTATTCCCAGCTCACCAGGCAGGAGATGATGGCCCTCTACGAGTACTATCAGTGAGTGAACCAAGGAATATATATAATAACAATTTATCACCCAGATGAATATTAATTGCTATTTACAGATTCGACTTTGATCTGTTCGGTTATGATGTTAAGCAATACTTAGACTATGCCCGAGCAGATTCATTGGAAGATGCCGCCGCATCGGTGGCATAGGATTATCTAAACTTAGCTAAACACTCAAATTCATAGAATATAGGCAAGAAATCTGAGACACATATGAACTAATAAGCCGTACGTAATTGCAATTGTTGATAATAATGAATGAAACAATAATAAAGTTAATGAAAACAAATTAATTGAAATGGAATGATTTTTATATTTCGGGAAAAACTGACAAATTCAATTTAAAGCTGCAACCATTTGGAAATTAATAATTTGGGTTTTTTATTTTATCTCTGTTAATAATAAGTTTAACTGTAATATAAAAAGGGTTATAAAAAAATAGCAATAAAAAATCATTAAATTCAACTACATACATATAATTTAATGAATTAACTAGCTAAATAACTGAGATACCGTTACACATTCTTAACATTGAATCATTAACGCATTTTCAAGAAAAATAAAATCAAAACTTCGAAATTTTCCCATTTTTGTTAGAGCGCGCATAAATAAGATTTTTGAATTTTGTTTTATTTTTTTTTTTTTGTTGTGTTTGTTTTGTTTTTGTTTCATTTAAACTTAAATTATAGATACAATAGGTTTTATTTATTTTGTTTCATTTATTAATTGTAAAACATAATATGTATGCATATATTTATAGATGTATATAATATATATATATTTAGTTATATGCCTACTAAACTATACGCTGTTGAAATTTGCATGATCATATTGTAAATTTTAGCACACACACAGAATTAATTTATGTTTTGTTTAAATATGTACGTTGTCAATTATTTCAGTGTATTTTACAATTTAACTGTTTTATTTATTATGTTTTCTTTTGTTTTTTTTTTGTTTGTATAAAATTGAACTATTTTGTGGCTGGTGCAAATGTTCAAATGAAAATTCTACCTGCAAGAACATTATTTAATACGCACACACAGAGGGCGCCACTCATAATAATAAATTTAATAAAAATCATATGTTTAGTGACTAAAACTATGTTCGGGTTTTAGTTCATTTTGCTGTAAATTTGTTAATTACGATGTGTTTTTGTTTACCTAGTTAAACTATAGAAAAAACTTAGTCTGCACTTTATACACATCTATATTGTTTTGCTTGTTATGTTTCTGTTATCTGTATTGTTTGTTTTTTTTTTTATACATAAGCTAATTAAAATTACATCAATTTGTTTAAACAACTACAACTAGTCCAATGTATGTATATTGTGGATTTTTCTTTTCTTTACTCTTCTCTCATTTTGTTTGTTTTTCTCCCTCTTGCTTTTGCAATATGGTTTTAAAAACCATCTTATAATCGATCTTGAATGCTAACTTACAGCTTAAAACTACGCATGATTTCTTTTTTTTTCGTTTAACAAACTAAGCTACACAATTTAATCATATTATTTATATATGTTTATATCGTTTAGATAAGGCCGTCAATGCAATTATTACTGCAATTAATTATATGTTTAAAAATTACAAAATCAAACTTGTTTTCTTTCACTTTCGTTTGTTTAGTTGTTGATATTGGTATTTGGATTGGTTTGGTTTAAGTGTTGCAGGCTTTTTTCTTTAATTGACAAACGATAAGTAAATGAGGTTTTATAAAAAATTTAAATACAATTTAGTTGGTATATACGTATATTTACGTTAAGAAAAAGAAGGAGTCTAACTAAAACAATAAAAGGGACAACGTAATTAAATGTGACAGCTAAAATATATTGCAAATTAATGAACGCTGAACAACATGCACAGTTTTGAGGATGAGGATAAGGATTAGGAGCAGGAGTTGGAGCTGGAGCAGGAGGTGCCGTACAGGTGCGTAGATGCGATTGAAAAACGGCCGCGCCAGTAGCGATCACTTGAGGTAAGTTTTAAAGAGCAGCGAGCTGCGACAAAATTCACGTTCCTGCTCCATATAAAAAAGCATGTCCCGAAGATTAACACGCTTGATTCGCGGTCGTAATGTTGTCGTTGTCG
The DNA here is from genome assembly GCA_035045575.1 of Drosophila falleni. Lineage (NCBI taxonomy): Eukaryota > Metazoa > Arthropoda > Insecta > Diptera > Drosophilidae > Drosophila > Drosophila falleni. The sequence goes on from JAWNOV010000167.1 coordinate 368,884, forward strand.
TGCCGCTGCTGCTTAAAAGACCGCCGCCACTGGAACTCTGTATTTATGACAGCAAAAAAAAAGGAATAATGTCAAGTATCTCAAGCATATTTATCAGATTACTCACCACGCCCACTCCGCTCGCATCGCCATCTAATTTGAGTTTCTTACGCGGTCCAATCGCCTGCAGTGCCGTCAAGTTTGCATCCCGTTGACGCAGCTCCTCCATTTCCGCGCGCTGCATTTCTTTTGCCTGCAACAATTTAATTGTAATTAACTAAACAATTCAGGAATCGTACATTGTTCATGACGGTGTAAATAATCAACAAAGAATGAGTTATTCTTTATTTAATTTAATTTACTTAAAATAGATCATCATTTCTATTTGATAAGAAATGGCAAAAAAAATTTATTTTAACTTAATTTTTTTAATATTTGAAGACACAGTCAATTTATTTTATTATGGAAATAACAAAATTTGTATAAAGTGCCCTGTTAAAATTGTACGATCATTCAAATAATACTGTAGACATAAATTGTTGAATATTGATTTTATTTTAATTTTAACTTATTCTTCTTGAGGTTTATAATAATAAAATACATGAATTGTTTTTGGTATGCTTACCCTCGCCTTCATTTTAGCCTGTTCGGGATCCTCGACTCGCGTTCTTGACTTCGCAGCCCGCAATAGCATCTCTCGCTCGAGTTCCTCGTGTCGTTTCTGTTCCGCCTTGTCCAGTTCCTCCAAGAACTTTATTTGACCACGCACATCCTTCGCTGGCTCATATCGTGGATCCAACTGAGGATTGAATTTAAGTGTTAATTGGGATTCAAATAAATGATATAAATAAAGCATCGAACGCACCTTGATGACATCAATGCGGTGCTCCGCTATCACAGCCAACTTCTCCACAATATTTTTGAGCCGCTCCTGGCACGCGTGCGATATGAGGACGGCGACATCCTGGGAAGGTTCGTCCAGCCCTCGTTCGGCGGTTATTGCGCGGATTCGCGCCTGCAATGCTGGTAGATTGAGAAAGACCTCGTCCTTGCAGGAACGGATTTGTGTGCCAATGTTCTCGGTGCAGCCGAGAATGCGTTGCGACTCCTCGGCGAGATTAACACCACCCATGGCGGCAACATCGTTGATATCATCATCGCCATACATCGATGTGGACATTGAGTTTGGCTGGAAAAACGAATTGGCAGCGGCGGCCGCAGCGGATGCCGAGGACGCCAATCCACTGCCACTGTTCGCCTTCTCCTCCTTGCCTTGATCCCGATCGAGTGCATCCCGCTTCTTTTTACTTGCCGACGACGACTTGTTGGCCATGGTTAAGGCGCCGCGTGGCAGCGTCTTGGCCGTAATTGGTGTCAGCGAGGCATTGATACGTTCCATATGTGGATGCTGATGTGGATGTGAATGTGACAGTTGCGGTGCCTTAATCTCAACCAGCTTCGGCTCGAAATGATTGTTGTTATTGTGATGCAGGGAATTCTGCATTTGTTCCCGGGCACGCAACGCCTCCGGCGGCAAGTGAACGGTGGGCAACGACGGCACTGGCAACGATGTCGTCGATGCCGAATTGATCGTCGACAGCACCGATAACGTGGGCGTCGGTGGAAGTGATGGTCCGCTATTGGATGATATGGCCGCCAGTGATGGGGGATGCAAACTGGGCGTCGTTATCGCCTTGATCTGTGTCTGACCAACCTTAACGGCAGTGACTTTGTTCGTGGGCGTACTGTTGGGCGGACGGGGCGTGGCACGGATCTGTACCGATCCCGTACGCTGCAGCTGTGCATTATGCGGACCGCGGATTTGCACAATGTTCTGTAATAATATAAACAAGATTAATACGTGTAATAGTTATAAATTTGATTATAATAATGACACAGTAATGATTATATAAATTTTTATCAGTGTAATTTTATAAAAAATCGGACTTTAATAAATATATTTGAGTGAAATAATAAAAATCTTAAATAATTTTGATTTCAATTGGTTTTATTTTGATCATTTTAATATAAATTTTTAATTTATAGACATTTTTCATCATTATTTTGGATTTTAATGAACTTATTTTTGTTGACCCTACATTAACAAATAAATAAATAAATAAATGAATATATGTGATTTTTATATTTTTTACTAAAATATGATTTTAATCAGATATTTATATAGTTTCTCAACAATTATTATTATCATTGATAAAAAATATATTTTGATAATAAAAATTCGATAATTCGATGATCAAAAGCAATAAATATTTCGATTAATTGTTCTTAAAAGTACTTACCGCCTGCGTCGGCATTGGCAGCGAGGGCATTTGGCCGCGAATGGCATTCGTGTTGACAAGTCGCGGCGCAGTGGGTAATCGAATGTTTGGCGGCTGCTTCGATATCGTCGTGTGGCCAATTGTGGGTCGGGGTCCAGTGCTCAGTGCATTCGGTGTGATCATGCGCACCTGTGTCTGTCCAATGGTCGTTGTTTGGCTCAGCCCAATCGGACGGATTTGCGCTTGAATTTTCTGTCAAGGATTTTATTAAACACACATTGTATTATAAATTTCATTCAGTATGCAGGTCAGTTTACTCAAAATTTTCTACAAAAAAAATAAGATTGAAATGCAGAATGAATTTTGAAGCCAAACCATGATCAAAATGACATTTCACTTGAAAATTTGTTAAGTTTTGGCAAAGTTATGACAGTGGTTTAAAACAGGGATTTAAAATTTTGGATTTTTAAAATTTCAAAGGGGGTACCCTTACCATCAAAATCGAATTCTGGCAAAAATAATATTTTTTAAAAGTTAATAAAAATTTTAATGCAGAATGAATTCAGAGGCCAAACCATGATAAAAATGACATTCTGCTTGAAAATCGGTTTACTTTTGACAAAGTTATGGGAGCTCAAGTTTAAAAAAAATGTCTAGAATTGTTTATGGAAAATTGGATAATGGACTGTTGATGTTTAAAAAAATGGGAAACAAATGAATGTTAATAAATGTAGAATCCATTTACAGTCCTAATCATAATCTAAATGACATCCTAAATAAAAGTCGGTTAAAGTTGATAGACAGTCGATAGTCGATTGAGAAGTGAAACTCACCGGCAGCTGCTGCGACAGTCCGACCAATCCCAGGACATGCTGCGGAGGCGGTTTGATGCCCTCAATGACCAGTTCCTTGGTGTAGAGCGCCTGGCGCAACAGTGGCAGACTTTTCTGTGGTTGGAATCATTTAGAATCATCATTAACATCGTCATCCCGAGAACAACAAAAGTACAATCAAGTATTTTTTAAGGTACCTTTAGAAAACCAATTAGGCACGGCTGCGGACTGGCGTTGAGTAAACGCTCCAGGCGATCACAAAACTCCTCCGGTTCCACATTCGCATTGACCAGCTCCTGGATCAACGTACGCACATTTTTCTCGACCGGCTTCGGTTCGCGTGTCGACAATTCAATTAAATTGGCTAAAAACTTGCGACACTTTTCTTTGGTATTGCCTTGTGCAGCCGTTGTAGTTGTTGTTGCTGCCGCTGCTGCTGCTGTCGTTGTGTTGACAGCAACATTTGCCGCTGCTGCTGTCGCTGCAACTTGCACATTATTTGCCGCTGGTATCGTTTGAATTTGCGTTACTTGTGGCAAATGTGGTTGTTGTTGTTGATGCTGCTGTTGTGGTTGTTGTTGCTGCAACTGTGCCAAATGCGGTGGCTGTGAACCGCTTCCATAACTGTGAGCATTGCTGCTGGCCACGGAATTAACAATAATGTTGCTAGACGCCGTTGTGCTGGTCATCGACTGCGATTAAACATAAAACATTACTCATTAACAAATTATACAATTGTTTAGACATATTCAACTAAATAGTGTCCAGTCAGTGCAAATTAAGAGCGATAAGCGTTAAAGTGGTAACAAGCAATAAAGGTAATGAATTTTATAATGGCTCACGGGCTTTGATTTGTGTATGTGTGTGCAATAAAAACAATAAACTTAGGAATATAATAACATTTGAATATTTTAATAAATTAAATTATAATTTTTAAAATTATTTTTAAGTTTTTATTTACTTTTGAGATGAATATGCAACAGATTGTAAAGCATTTTAAATGAGAAGTAAAACAAAGTGAATTAAGAAATTAATAACATACAAATATTGGATAGGATCAATTCGAAATCCATTGCAGTAAATTTAAAAGAATAAACTTAATTTTAATATTTGTACAAATAGAATTCACTTTTTAGACTTATTTTTATGTTTTTGTTATCTTTAAAAATGAATATATACACATTTTAAATGAAAATTAAACTGAATAAATTTTAATTGCATTTCAATATTTTTTTAGTATTTAAATTTGTACTTTGCATTAGAAAACAATTTTAATAAAATGTACATATTTTTAAATTGGATTTTCAATTATATTAAAGTCATTATTTTAATAACATTATTAATAGTATATTATTCATTTTTTAAGTCACACATTCACCGGAAAGCCCGTAAGTCCATTGGATGCTTGATAATGATATTGATATTTAAGCACTAAATGATAAAGTTCAATGAACTCATGATTTCTGAATTTTCCAAACAGCAACGCATTTTCTGCAGCATAAAATTAAATATTAAAAAATAGATATATATATTAAAATACACACAGTTACAACGCAGCATGCAAAACTGAGCAAAATGTACAAATATATTATATATAATATACTTATGTGAAAATCAAAATTTAAATACTCGATAGTCAGACCGGAAAGTCAAAATTGTAATTGAAATTGAAGCAGAGCTTTAAAAAAAAAACACAGATCAAATGCAAAAAGAGACAAAGAGAGAGAATTAAGAATTAAAAGAACTTTACGAGTATTTTTGTATTACTAAGAGCAAAATTGAAAATTTAAAATATTGGAAATATATGGAAAAGAGTATTTTCCAATGGTTGTATTGATTTTTACGTTTTGCTTGATCTTTATTGTGGCTGCCACATTTGCCGCAGCAGCTGCGGCGGCCGCGGCGGCTGCGCTGCTGGCGCTGGCAGCGGAATGTTGCTGCTGTTGCTTATGTTGCTGCTGTGCCTGTTGCTGCTGCTGTTGCTTCAATTGCAGCTGTAGCTTCTGTTGTTGCTGCTGCTGTTGCAGGTTAGTAGCGGGTTTGTTGTTGGTGTTGTTGTTGGTAGTGGTTGTGGTGTTATTATTATTATTATTATTATTAATATTATTGCTGGATGGGAGGATTGTGGATGATGTTCGGACAATCGTTTTGCGTAGTGCAATGGCAGTTGTTGCTTGTGAGGATGATTGTGTGCTTGTCTGATGTTGTTGCTGTTGTTGTTGAGATTGCTGTTGTTGCTGTTGTTGTTGTGATCCATGATATCTACTTACAGCCGGTACCGTTTGCAATCGTATCTGTGTTGTTGTGGCATGATTTGTGGTTGTTGTTGTTGTGTTGTTACTGTTACTGTTGTTGTTATTGTTGCTCATGTTGCTGGTGTTGGATATGGTCTGTGTCATCGTTGGCGGACCTGTCGTTGTCGCTGTGCCCACACGCAACAACTGAAATCCATTATCCGTTTTCACTAACAGTGCAGGCGTTTGTCCTGCATTAATTGTGCTTAACGTTATCTAAAAGAGAGTCGGAAACAGAAAGAGAGAGAATAGACAAAGAATAGTTGACCCGCTTAATAAATGGTGTACTGTAGGGTATATGTATATTTGGATTTACTAAAACAATTTTCACCTACATTGGAGCAGCAAAAAATCATCAACACAAAACTAGGAGACTTAAAAAGGAGCTGCTTGATTATAACGTTTTCTATTTCAAGCTCTAATATTTATTTGGGAATTTCTAATATTTGCTTTTTATACAATACTCTTCATACTTATTTTAATAACTATAAAATGTATTCTTTGATATTTTTGTTTTTTCAACATAGATATTAAAAATTCGGTTGTTTTTTTTACTTGAAATTTCTGTTTTTTTTTCCAAATAAATCAAATGTTTTTGGTTAGAAAACGTTTAGTGAATAAAAATATTAAAATGTTTAATCAATTTTTTTTATCGGATTACTATCTTTCATATTTCTATTATTTTTATTTTGGTTGCTTTCAAACTGAATACTCGAATATTTTTTGATCTTTGTAGTTTAATCAAAAATATAAAAAATTTGCATGAGATACCCATGTATGTGCATGTGTATAAAAATGTATATGTGGTGTGTGGTTGGGTGGGTGCAAGTGGGAGCCGTTTTAGATTAGTAGAGAAGAACCCACCACACAACAACGAAGAGAAAGAATTCTCCGTGTCATTCTCCGTCTGAGTTGTAGACTTACCGATGGACTCTGTGGCCTGACACCAGGCATATGGGAATTGCTGATGACGACGCGACTGAGCGGATTGGCGGGCATATTCTTTGGCTGCTGCTGCGTCGGCGCCTGCGGACGCATTCCAACCACAACTCCGGCGGGTAGCATCGAGTTAAGCAGCGCTGGTTGACCGCCCTGTGAATTCCATTGTAATCATTAGAATTAGGAACATATTTACTCATATTAATTATTTATTTACTAATTAAGGCAGTAAGGTTTCTACATAAGCATTGATAGAATTCAATTTTTTGTCACTACACATGCAGCAGTTCCAGGTCAGGTCAGAGGTCAAAGTTGACAGATCAGTCGAGATATGTGCACAGAAATTGCATGATTGCAAATACAAATTAAAAGTATATATATTCTAATTATAATCAAATTATGAGTTTAACCAATTTAAATGAGTCTTCGTGAATCTCAAAGAAAGTCTACAGTAAATCTATTTCGATCAAAGCATAAAATAAGATGCAGAAGTTAAAAACTCGCATTTATACAGATTTTCATAAATAAAAACTAAGAATAAAAAAACAGAAGACAGTTTTTTTTAAACCATTTGAATTTTGAAACAGAAGACAGTTTTTTTTAAACCATTTGAATTTTGATAGAAATGGTCAAAAATTTTAAATTGAAAATTAACTCCAGAAGTAATAGACAGTGAAGCATTCAACGGTTATACATACAAATACTCAAATACAGTAAGCATTCGATATAGTGACTTTATAGAATTTAGAGTGACTAGTCACTAGTGACTAATAGAACCAAAATTGTTCCTGAAACGTCACAAAATTCATGACTCGAATCAATTTTATATATTTTAGATTTTTGACAGTAAATTAGGGATTGAAAATAAAAGCTGCTACAAAACCGTTCTTAGAAATTTTTTAAAATAATTTTTAAGATCTCCGATTTTTTCTCATTTTTAATTAAATTAGAATTCCAAATGATTGTGCATTATATCGAATATTTACTGTCATGTCTACTAATTGGCAGAAGATTTGAGCAAAAGCTGGCAATAGAAGAGTTAATAATGTGTGTGTGTGTGTGTGTGAGTTGAACCATCAGGTGTAGATCAGGCAGAAAAGATGCAAAACTAAAACGACGCCTTCGACTATGGCGAGTACTATGGAATTATGGAGGTTGAGGTTGGAATTTGTGTTGGAGGTGAGGTTAAGGTGGATACCTGATTGATGGTCTTGGTCATTGTTACGATTCCTGCTGGTGCACTTGAGACTAGACCCGCCGGCAGGGTGACAACCGCATGGTGATTGGATTTAATAACTAAGGTTTGTGTTTGCGTGGCACCTACTGATTGCTGTTGTTGTTGCTGCTGGTGTTGTTGCTGCTGCTGGTGCGGTTGTTGCTGGTGTTGTTGTTGCACCTGATGATGCGTCACCTGCGTCAGTCCCGGCACTCCATGTCCATGTCCCGCAATTCCCGCCGTTATTGTTTTGATCGTCGTCGTGTTCGGCAGTTGAGCCGTCGAGATGATCGTCGGTCCCCCCGCTCCTCCCACTCCCCCTGGTCCAGTGGCAATGTTGATGGTGCCGTTGGGCAGCGATTGGCTGGTGAATGTGATGCGATTGCCGGCCGATGTGGCAGCTCCTCCTCCCCCACCGCCTCCTCCACCTGCCCCTTGATTGTTGTTCATCTTCTGCGTCTTTTCCTCCTACTTCTTGTTGTTTTTGCTGTGATTGCTGTTGCTGTTTTTGCAACTTGAATCCCAGTTGCGTTCAGTGATCAGTTCAAGATTTCCTTCTTTGTGCCTTTCTGTTGATGTTCACTTTCTTCAAGCAGCCTCGCTTCTTCTTCTCTTTCAACTCTCAACTGTGCATCTGTGGCATCATCTTGTTGTTGTTGCGGTTGTTGTATTTAATGTTGTGATTGTTGTTGATGCTGTCCATCACTTGCATTTTAAAGCAAACTGCAAGATAAAGTTTTCGACATTTAGTTAGTTTATCTAAACCAAAATCTTATCTATGTTGTGTAAAAATTTCAGCCTCCTAGCTCTTATGGTTTGGGCTGGGCAATGATCTGTTAGTCAGTCAGTAAGTGAGTAATTCAAGACAAAAATAAAAATAATAATATAATTCATATTTTAAAAATCCAAAATAAAAGGTATTTTTCAATTTTTTATTATGCTTTTTTCAGTATAGTTTGCATATAAAGAACTAATAATGACAGTGACTCTCAGCTTATTTGGGCCAATATTTTTATATATTACAAAATTTAAGTGAATAGAAATAAAAATAAAACGCAGGTCAGTTAATTAATGTTTAAGCTTAAGCAAATTAATTCACATTCATTTTTATAAATATTAAATCTGAATTAGGCCATACAAAATTGTTATTAAAAACAAAGCAGAGTTAAAAATGAGGTGGGTCAAATTAGCTAAGCCCCCCTGTTAATCTCTATAATTATAATTCTTCACTTTTAATTATTTAAATTGTTTTTATTTTTTTTTACAATTTCAGTATTAATTTTAAATTTGAATTTAATGTTAATCATTAGTTCTTAGTTGACACTAAATAAGTAAATAAATAAAATATTATTATTATTTAATTTATTTTTAATCTTTATTTTTTTAATATTGGGAACTTAACAGTCGAGTTAACTTGACTTGCTTGTTATTTATTTCTTTTCAAAATAAACAATTGCTTTCATCTAGTTGTTTACCGTTTGGAGCTGTTCACTATATGCAGTGTTCACTATATGCAGACTCACAGCCAATACAGTTATGTTTGTACACGGACTTCAGTTATACCTGTGGGTCATAAAACAACAGTGTTGTTGCTCTTGTTGTTGTTTCTTTTCTATTTTCTTAATATTTTTTTTTTTTTTTTAATGCAACTGCCGCAGATGTTATAAGTGCGTGGGAGGGAGAGAGGGGAGAGGCAGAGTTGCTTGTAATGCAGGTGAAAGCCGACAAAACGAGACGGTCAGAGACGTTACCAATTTAGCATTATAATAATAATATGCGTTATCACCTTAGCCGTATACAAATCTCAGTTAAAGTCCCAGTTCCGTGCCTGATTCCCGTAATCAAGTTACGGGTGCTCCGCTGACAAGCGAGCCCGCAGCACAGCGAAGCGCTCGCTCGCACTTGCGCTCGCTTATTCACGCGGCTGCTGCGCTGGCGACGACGACGGCGACGTTGACTCCTTGTCGCTGTCTTTGATTTTTTTTTGAGATTTTATTTGTTATATATTTTCTTTGGTTTAACCAAATGATATTTATATGGTATTTTCACACACACGCGCGCACGCGGCCTTTAGCGTAGACTGTTTGTTGAGCACTGTATTTATTGTCGCTTTATTTTGATTATTTTGCATGTACAAAAAATTTGGCAGCGACCGAGCGACAACGCCGCCATTTTCACGAATGCGCGTGCAAAACGACAGTAAAACGCGCAGAGGGGCAGACACAGACGTCGATAAAAGTGCGAGACAAAACGCAACGCTGAAAATTTTGCATTTGCCGCTAGAGGTCGCTGCTAATTGCAAGGCATTGCCAGCCCAAAGAAATGGCGAACGGCCAACTTCACGTGAGTTACAATTTGCGCGCAGCCAACTTCACGCCAGTACTAAATGGCGCGCGACCAACTTCACGCGAGTAGCGAATTGCACGCAGCCGACTTCACACAAGTTAAAAATTGTCATTCATTCTGTCTCGGAATGTCGTTATTCTCATGTTTTGCCGCCAACCTTACGTGTATACATATGCTTGACCTCCCAGTTGTATGCATTAACGTATAAAAATATGCGGAATGAATATGCCTTAAAAATTTAGTGCAACAAGCAAATTTATACCAAAATTGGCAGAGAACGGCGGTCTGTTCAGGCTGAAGTAGTTTCTCGTAATTTGTGGCTTGTTTAATTAAAGCACTCACTTCAATTCATTTTGCATTGCATCTGTGTACACCAGAGCGCATTTTCAACATTTAACGCTACGTTTTTCTTGCCGAAAACCAACAATTTATGTTTACGAACTGTCCACCGAAAGCAGATTATGTTTATACAGCAGTGTGACCAGCTTTGGCAAAGATTAAAATGCAACAAAAACTAAGGTATGCAAAATATACTAAAACAAACAAATATTCATTAATAATATACATTTTTACAATTTAAATTGTTAAATGCTTAAATGTTTTGTTCTTCATCAGTTTGACAAGCTTTGGTAAAGATTAAAATGCGGCAAAAACTACGGCAAACTAAATTGATTACATATTTCAATGAAAATGTTTATATTTAAATTGTTTATTAAATACACATAAATGCAACGTGTTGAAAAATAACCTTTTAAAGTAAATAAATTGTTTTGTTAATGACTGATAATTATCGGTTATCGTTTACTTCCAAATAATCATTTGTGTGTTGTAAAACGTGATGGGCTTTGTGCGGGAAAATGTAACAACACAAGCAATTTGAAAACGAAACTTTGACGTCAACGCTGAAATTTTAAAATGTTTAAATGAGGAAACAATTAATTTAAATAAATATTAAAATTGAAAAGATAATATTAATAACTCGTTATCTGCTTAGTGTCATCGTTTGTTAGTTTCTGCTGTCATTGTTGTGTTAACATAGCCTAAACTGGACACAAAACAAGTTATTGAAATTAATCAAAGACATTTACTTAGCAGTTGTTGGTAGTATTAAGCGTGTCATTCAAGTCTTTAGACTGGTCTTTGTATTGAATTAATATATTTATATTGAGTATATGCATGATCTTAAGTTTTTTCTTTTAATTATCTGAATCTTAAAGTTATGGTTTTTTTTTTAACATTTATAACTTATGAGTATTCTTTCATTATACTAAACTGGCCGCATTACAGACCTTTATTTACAAGTTCACCAAAAATGTATTTTCTGATGAGTTAAGATTTTTTTGTTGCTGTTGCTGTTCGATTCTGACCAAAATCGTAGGCAAAAACTGTTTTGGCTGCAATTTTGACACTGTTATCTTGAAATTTAGCATAATACGGACTAGCATTAAAATTGGATGACTTAAACGGAACTATCGAGGTGGTTGTTGTTGTCGGCAAGCGATTTGCTTTAAACTTAGCATTGAATTTGGCAAAGAATGGATGGTTGAATGGATCTGCAGTTGTTGAAATTCTTGTTGTTGTTGTTAAAGGCCGACGAGTTGTTGCTGTTGTTGTTGTCGAGGTGAAGAGATAGGGACGAGGTGGGGTGGATAAAGACTGAGATAACTTGTTAATTGGCGAACGAGTTGTAGTATTTGGACGAGTAGTTGCTTTAAACTGACGAGTTGTTGTATTTGGACGAGTTGTTGTAGTTTGACGAGTTGTTGTACTTTGACGAGTTGATGTATATGGACGAGTTGTTTTATTTGGACGTGTTGTTGTACTTTCAAGAGCAGTTGCTCTAAATTGACGAGTTGTTGTATTTGGACGAGTTGTTGTAGTTTGACGAGTTGTTGTAAAAGGATTTGTACTTTGAGGAGTTGTAGTAATCGGACGAGTTGTTGTGTATGGACGAGTTATTGTATTTAGACGAATTATTGTACTTTGACGAGTTGTTGTTGTAAATGAACGAGTTGTTGTAATCGGACGAGTTGTTGTACTTTGACGAGTTGTTGCAATTGGACGAGTTGTTGTTTTATATGTAGTGGAGGATCTTACGTTGGGCCGGGCTGTTGTTGTTGTAATTGAATAATGTGTCTTGGGTGTTGTTGAATACCAGACGAAACTAAGGGGACGCCAAGTTGTTGTTTCCGAACTAGTTGTCGGCCTCGTTGTTGCAGAAAGCATAGTAGATCTTGTTGTTATGATGGTTGGACGAGTGGTTGATCTTGTTGTTCTGACAGGAGTTGTAGAAGATCGAGTAGATGCTCTCGTTGTTGTGGGTCGAGTGGATGTTCTTGTTATTGTGGGACGAGTGGTAGTTCTCGTTGTTGTGTGACGAGTTGGTTGTATGGTTGTTGTTAATCGAATTGTTGATCTTGGTGGTGTCTGGCGAGTAGTTGATGAGGTTGTTGGGCTAGTTGTGGATCTCATAAGTGCTCTCGTTGTGGTATGACGAGTAGTGGGTCTCGTAGTTATAATTTGGCGAGTGGTGGATTTTGTTGCTAGCCGAGTTGTGGGTCTAGTTGTTGTTTGACGAGCTGATGCAGTTGGAGGAAGAGAAGTGGGTCTCGTTGTTGGTGTTTGACTAGTAGTTGGTCTCGTGATTGTTTGACGAGTACCTGATGAAGTTGTAGGGCGAGTAGTGTGTCTCGTTGTTGTCTGACGAGTATCTGATGCAGTTGTTGGTGTTTGACAAGTAGTTGGTCTTGTTGTAATTGTAGGGCGAGTAGTGGGTCTCTTTGTGGTTGTCTGGCGAGTAACTGGTATTGCGGAGATAATTGGACTTGTTGATTTGGTAGATGTCGGGAGAGTTGTAGTTTTTTGTGTGGTGTGGCGAGAAGTTGGACGCTTTGTTGATTGTTTTGTAGTCGAACGATGTGTAGTTGTTCTTATCGTTGTGATAGAAGGAAAAGTGACAGGAACAGGATGAGCTATTGTGAAAGGACGAGTTATTGTTCTTGTGGTTGGGCTAGTTGTTGTTTTGTGTGTGGTAGAAAATGTAGTTGTTGTTTTTGTTGGTTTTGGAGCTGTTGTCGACGAAGTTGTTGCAGTAAATTTAATAATCTCATGTCGAAAACTGTCGCTGCTTATATATGGATGAATTGTAGCTTTTGTGGGCCTTAAAGTCGTAGTTATTTTGGGTCTATTAATATATGTAACATAGTTTGGCTTATTAAGAATGGTTAAAAATGGGTTTGATTCGTAGGCGTGACTAAGAGACTGTGATGGGTTTATTTTCTGCGAGAAGGGTTTATTAACTGACGGGGTCTTAAGTTGACTTAAAAATGAATTTTGATCATAGCTGGATTTTGGTGGAGAGGCATTTAAAATGATTTTTTCAGAGCTTTTCTTGGGTTGTTTTTGCTGTTGGGGACGCAGTTGTTGCAGGAAGGGATTTGACGCAAATGGATGATTGAATAATTGAGAATGCTTGGAAGAAACTTGGACTAAATTTTGATCAGAGTTGGATTTTGTTGGATAAGCATTAATGATCTTATCAGGCTGTTTCTTTGTATGTTGTGATAGTTGGGGTAGCAGTTTTTGCAGGAAGGGATTTGAGGCAAATGGATGATTGGGCACAACTGTTGATTTGACAGCACCTTGGGTTAAAAGTTGTAGATTTACAGCAACCCGTTGTTGAGTTTCTTCTTTAAAGTTAGTGCTTTTCTTAGCTTCGGCAATTTCATTGCCCTCAAAGCAATCGCTCAATTGGGTTAGACTTTGATCTCTGCAGTGTCCATTATACACTGTCCAGGCGGTAAATCCATCTCCCGATAAACGTGTGTGCTCCTCGTGAATAGTCTTAATGCATTTTACATCATCTGAAATATCAGAGTCCAGAAGATTGTTGCAATCGATGTGACAAGCCTTTTCAGCTTCCTCCGCATTGTGACTACACCAGTAGAGATCACTGATCTGAAATAATCCATGATCCTCACTGCCATCGGCATTAAGACGGCCCACAGCAGCCGTGTTGTAGGAGGATTCATGCTCGGCAATGCACACCCAGGTGGGAATCTCGCTCATAGGTAACTTGTGCTTATGGAAAAGTTCTTGGGCCAACTCACAACGCTTGTAGATCTTACCCTTGGGTTTATTTAACTTGATTTGAGTCGGTACCACCTGCGTTCCACTTGAATCAAATACTTTACTCGGTACCACCTTTGGATCAAAGCAACTTTCAATCTCTAAACTGCTGCGATCTCTGCAGTGTCCATTATAAACAGTCCAGGCAGTGAAACCATCTCCTGATAGACGTGTATGTTCCTCGTGTATAGTCCTTATGCATTTCACATCATCAGTTAGATCCGTGTCGAGAAATTGATCGCAGGATGCCTGACAACCTTTGCCGCCACCCGATTGATTATGTGTGCACCAGTAGAGGTCGCTAATCTGAAATAATCCATGATCGGCACTTCCATCTGGATTAAGGCGACCCACAGCAGCCGTGTTGTATGATGATTCATGCTCCGCGATGCACAACCAAGTGGCTAAATCCTGCATGGGAAACTTGTGTGAGAAATACAACTCTTGAGCCAATTCACAACGTTTATAAAATTTACCAGCTCGCTTAGGTGTAGTGTTGTAGTGTTGTTGTTGTTGGTGTTGATAGTGTTGTTGTTGTTGATAGTGTTGTTGTTGTTGTTTAGGTGTTGTGTATTGTTTATAGCTAAACAAAGGATTCGCTGGCGTTATTTGATACGCCTTTTGGGAGTAACCAATGGCATTGGGATGAGCCGGAACTTGAGGTACTCTCAAAAAGGGATTTCCCCGATAACTGGCTGTTGCTTGATAGCTTATCAGTTTGTTGCTGGTTCTATAGTACGGATTAGGAGTTGTTTGATAGGCATAATTGACTTTAACATCTCCAGAGATCGCATTAGGATGACTTGCTGTCACTGTGGAGGAATATTGTGGCTTTGTGAAACAGGCGGCAATCTGTTCATAACGTTGATTGCGACAATCGCGATTGTAGACCGTCCAGGCGGTGAAACCATCACCGGAGATTTGTGTATGCTCCTGATGTATCTTACGTATGCACTGCACATCATCGGCAATGCTCGAGTCCAGGAATTGACTGCAGGACGCCTCACAACCTTTGCCCCTCTGATCGTGTGTGCACCAGAAGAGATCACTGATCTGAAATAATCCATGATCAGCACTGCCATCGGCATTGAGGCGACCCACTGCTGCCGTGTTGTAGGAGGATTCATGCTGGGCAATGCACACCCAGGTGGGAATCTGCTGCATGGGCAGCTTGTGCTGATAATAGAGCTCCTGGGCCAACTCACAGCGACTGTAGATCTTGCCCGGGGCAGGGCGTAGCGCCGTCTGCTGATGATGAAGCACCTGGTGAGGTTGCTGATGGATTCCCTATAAGTATTTTAAATAGTTATACTAAGATATCAATAAAAATAGAAAGAAAAAAACTAGAAAGTATGTTATTTAAAATTACAAATTTGGAAACCAAATATATTGATGCTGTTAGAAAATTTAAAACTTTACGCGGTCATAACTTTGTCAAAACACAAAAGATTTTTATAATGAATGTTATTGTGATCATTATTTGGTCTCTTATTTGATTCTGCATTAAATTTTTATATATTTAGAAAATGTAAATTTTGGGCATCACTGTCATATTTTTCCATACATACCTTAACCTTAACCTTTATCAATAACTTCAAACTCACATAACTTTGACAAAACTTTTAATCATTATTTGGCCTCTATTTTAATTCTGCATTAAAATATTATTTTTTTAAAAAATTCGATTCTTTTCCCTATCACTGTATATTTTATCTTCCCCTTGACTTGCCCCTTGACACTTACTCAAACACTTCCAAATCGCATAGCTTGGACAAAACTTGACCGATTTTCATGTGAAAAATCGTTTTGATCACTATTTGGCCTCTAGTTTAATTCTGCATCAAAATATTATTAATTTAAAAAATTCGATTTTTTTCTTTATCACTGTATATTTTATCCGTACTTCCCCTTGACTTGCCCCTTGACTCTTTATCAATAATTTCAAACTCGCATAACTTTGCCAAAACTTAATGGACTTTCATATATCATTTGATCATCATGTAAAAAAAGTGAATTTTTTTTCTTTTTATATACATTTAATTTCTTATTTATATACACGTACTCTGAATGCCTGTCGTATTCTATTTTCCAAAGTTATGCTTTCCATTTTGTTATCATATGTTTGGTTTCTTTACCATTTTGATGCCTAGTTTTTTTGGGAATTTAATTGACTTACCTGTTGATGACCGACTTGGACTTGTTGGGGTTGCAGATAGGAGGCAGAGACCTGCGGGGCGAGGTTGTTGTGGCCCCGGGATAATCCTGGCTGACAACCCGCCACATAGGAGGCTGCATCCTGGCGACAATACGTGTTGTACGCCTGCCAGGCTGTAAATCCATCTCCGGAAAGGCGTTGATGTTCGGCGTAGATCTTTCGCACACACAGCACATCATCGGCAATGTCATTATCCCGCAGACGAGCACAGCTCACACCACAACCCGCTCCCTGTCCAGGTGGTGAACACCAATAGACGTCGCTTATCTGGAAGATGCCATGGGAACCACCTGCTGGTCCAGTTCCGCCCCCAAAGGCAGCTGTATTCAGATCACTCGAGTGCTGGGCAATGCACACCAGAGTTGCCACCTGAGCTGCTGGTAGTCCATATTGATGCTGCAGGATCCCAGCTAATTCACAACGCTCAAAGACGCGACACGAATTCATCTGAAGCTGCAAAAGCAACAGCAGCACCAACAAATAAATGCCAAGTGGGATTCGAACCCTTGTAGTCGTCATCTCGACCAGCTTTGAACTGCCTAAACTGTCAGATAAGCAGGTCTTTATATACTCTTAATAACAACTGAAACAGTCCTTAGTCGACCATAAATGTGAATGTGAATTCTTAATTTAAAATTTAAATGATTTTCACTCTTAACGCGTTTCGTTCGCTTTTTTTTCTGCTACTTTTTCTGTTTCTTTGCCGCGTTGCGATGCGTGCGTTTTCGAGTTTCGTTGTAGACTAAACAATTCGATGTTCGATGCGATGGAGAACGGAGACTAAGACGGAGACTGAGAGGGAGACAGAGACTGAGATGGAGACTGAGACGATGGCTGCTCATCTTGAGCCCAAAGTTAAGTTGGGGTCCGATTTGAATATATGACGACAGCGCACAGTGGGCCATTCGGTGGATTTATTACTTTAAATCAAGCCTGGATGCCATAAACATTTTTTTAATAAAATTAAAATAAGATTAGGGTTTGATTTGTGAATCGGTTTATCCTAAGTTCAATACAATACAGGATATTCCATGTATGGATTTTATTTTGCCTTCATTCTTTAAGTCAATTAAAACTTTTAGTAAAACTAGTAAATAAATTAGCCAAATTTTATCTTTATCAATCGTTTTTCATACACAAAACTCTTCTAAGAATTTGAGAATATTTGATCATTTATTTTAAAAATGATTTTTTTTACTTAAAATGAAAAGTCATCAAAGACTTTTATTTTCTTCTTCATAAATAAAAGTCTTTTGAAACTTTTAAATTTTTTAATCAAAAATCAAAGTCTTCAAGGACTTGAATTATTTTCCTACGTCAATAGTCTAATATTTAATAATCAAATCATAATTTTTTTGGAAGATAGCTAAAAATTTTTTTTATTTATTAAAAATTTGTTTATTTTAGTTTTAATAGTTTTTAAGAACAATTTGATTTTTCTAATTCGTAATTAATAGACATTTTTAAGATTTCTGAAGACTTTAATTTGAATTATATTTTCTATGTTAGCTTAGGTGTTTGAGCCACTGCGCAGAGATGCGAAACAGGTTGTAGTTTTGTCTTTGTAGTATATTGCATAATTATTGATCATTTCTATGGGAAGAACGTAAAGGTTCTCGATTGCTCGATGTTAGAAACGACATTTTGTCTAAAGTGTCCACGCGCGAAAGAGCCCAAAATATTCAAGAAGAAGGGAGAAAGGAGGGAGGCAAGAGAGCAGTAGGGGTTTTTAGCAGATCGTTAAAGATGCGAAAGTTTTTGGGGCAACCATTAGCTAGAAAATTGCTAATGAAATTAATTTACAATATTTATTAGACAACGGCAACTTTTAAGCGATTCACAAATAGAACGGGTTAAAGGCGACTTTTAAACGCCAGCAATACGCCCAGTTGAGAGTACAATAGTACATACAGATAGTCAGAAAAGTCTTTTGACAGAAACAACAATTTTAAATATTTCGGTAGCAGAAAATATATATAAATAATCTTTTCTATGGTTTTAAATGAGGTTAAAATAACGAAAAAATAATTTTTACAGAATTTAACAATTTTAAAAATAAAAAAAAATCGAATTTGTGAATATTTAGTTAGTCAAAGCACTTGCTTGACTGACTGTAGCTGTCAATCGAAGTGACAGACAGCCGCAGTCACTGAATAGACTTTACAGTGTGTCTCAATCACACTGAAATCAAACACCTTGTCGCATTGTTGATCTTTCCATCGATTTGTGTTTGCATATCTTGGACTTGGTCAATCCTCTGTGTTCAGCTCATCTCATCACATCAAGTGTCTGTTGCTTAAGCTTCAAACACTTTTTTGTAGATTTCGTAGCATCTACTGGTTTAAACAACTGTCTTTAAAGCCTGATTTAATTAACAGTTTTGCGCAAATTGTAGTCAACTGTTTTCATTGTTATTTTAATTTTTTATATTCATTTTTAGTGCCATTGATTAATGCTTTCAATGAATATTTTATGTTTTCCTTTTACTGACCATCGACTGAACTTGAACTTGGCTTAGCTTAAATCAAGGTGTGGGCAAAGACTTTCGGCTAATAGCAAAGTAATTTTTGTGGTTAAGTTGTATGTTGAATAAATTTAACTTTAGCAGAGTTCTGGAGAAAAATCGCTTTGACTCCGAAAATATTGATTAAGACAAATTTCATTGAAATTCCATTAAGAAAAAAATCAATTTGTTTTCATTCTCATATTTATTCAACAGTTTTTAGTACACACTAAATCACAATATAATAAAATCACATTTAAAAAATAAATTATTTACAAAATTCGTGCACAATTAGAGCATATTGTTACATTCATTATAATGATAGTTATAATAATAGTTAATATTTATCAAGTAATAATAAAATACATTTATAACATTTAAAAACTTTAAGGTAGTCGTATACTCCTTCAGCTTAGCCTCCTCCTCATTTTAAGGGTACCTCCGCTGGCCGCCCCCTCTGAAATATGTAATAGATGAGGCTTAAAACTGACACGCCCATTCCGCCACATAGTCCCGCCCAGTGGACGATGTTAAGCGTTTTCAGCGTATTGATGAGTTTCTTTTTAAAGAAATTGACCATTTCGCCATTTAGTTGAATTCCCTGTATAGTTTAAAATCAAATAAAGATAATGATTATAGTTTTATAAAAAATAAATTAATTATAAATAAAAATAAATTAATCATAATTTTTTCTTCTAATTAAAATCAAAAAATATAAAAATCAAAAGCTTAAATTATTTCTGTAAATAAAAATTCAAAATGAATTAGCACTTGTAAAATTTTCTTTTTATCCAGATCGTTTTTTCTTATATTTATTTTTCAAAAGCATAACTTTTAGTAAGATTAGTAAATATTATAACTATTATTGTTATAATTTTTTGTCTACTGACCTCCTCTACCCAAATGGCAGGCATAAGCACCGTGGTCAGATTCTCTGTGATGGTTATTCGATTAATGCTCTTCAGGAACATATTAAACTGCACTCTCTTTCCACCTCGGAGTGGTGTGCCCGTCAACTATATCATTGTAAAAAGTCATTGGTTTAAAACGTAGTTAACTGGGTTCAAGGATCATTGAACCGGTGCTTACCGATTGCACATCCACAAATGTCTGATGCTTCTTGGCATCGGGTTTAAGGCCTCGGATCATCTTCCTATATTCATTGGAGGCGCCAAGCATGTGAGGCAGCGTTAATATAACAGGCGCATCTGCAATAAAAATAAAAAAATTCTTTTCATTAATTATGCCTTAATATTTGCATAATATTATAATTAAAATTCCAATGAAACAGGATTTGTACCCCAGTTTATATTTAATATTATAAAAATGATTCCCAAAATTTATTTAATATTAATATTCCGAGTTCATTGGATCTGTAGGCCAGCAACGACCTGAGCGAACGACTTAATAAATAATTCTTAATTTAAAGTTAAGTACAAATAGCGCGGAAGTTGTAGTTTTAATTGTTTATTAATATTTATTTATTTAGTGTTAGCATTGAACCAATTTGTTAGAGTTTCCTCATATGGCAAGACAAATATTTCAGCTTCTTATTAATGAAACTGTTAACTCACGTTTTACCAATTAAAAGCCAAGAATCTCAAGTCGAAACGTGCGTCTATAGCAAACACCCAAACTAAATAAAATCAAAATAAAAAAATAAATACGAGAAACACTCGTACTCTTAATGGTGAATATAGAATTTAAAGCTTCAATTTGTAGAGCGCACTCGACTCGAGAAAGATCATAATGAGCCGATGAGAACTTGAGAAGCCATAAAACCAGCGCTCAACACTTTTCATTTCAAATGCGCAATTTAAATTCTCTTCGTCTTTTTTTGCTCATCTTATTTCTTGATGTTTTCAGTATTTTATTTGGAGCCTGCAGCTGCTTGTTTAAAGTGTTAATTAAGAAATTAACAATAAATTGGATTGGGTCAATAAACGATGCCGCAGTAGATACAGTCATGAAACTCGGATTTTCTTGGAAGAAGAATAAATACCCTTACAGCCAACTCATCATAACGAAAGTTTAAGTTAAAATTCTTAAACTTTTTTATCAGTTCAGTATTAAATAAAAATTATATATAAATAATATTAGTCATAAGATTTAGCTGTATGTCAGCAGAGTTTAGTGAAGCTTTTAAATTAAATAAGTAAAACAAAAAAATATATAGAAAATCATTTACAAATTTTTACATTTCAAATTGATTTTTAGAACTTAATTTCGTTTTGATTGCTTAAAATATATATTTTATGTTGGTAAATTGAACTAAATTGGTGTTTACATTTATAATACTCTGCCATAATAATATTGCCTGTAGTGAAGATTGAGATCAATTATTTTATCTGCAGCTCGAATTGCAATTTAAATTTTGTTCTATTTGTCTGTTCAAAATTCGAGTTCTTTGAGATAACATTAAAGATGCTTACATTTATATTATTTGAATTTGATGGTATTTGAAGTTTTATTGTTATGTTCGAGCGCATTATTTGAATTTGATGGGCTGTGTGTTTATGAGCTGACTTTGCACCTCCGATTAGCATAAAATAAACATTAAATTGATATTAGATAACTTGAATAATGAACTGAGCTTGTTCAAAACTCGACTTTGTATGAAAACAATACTGTTAATACACTAAAGCATATTTCTGCAATTAGGCGGATGCTGGGGGCGGTTCTACAGTCTACAGTAGTCTATGCATATGACAGCTAAGCATTAGCATATGAAACATGCATAAAAAATGTATATAATCATATACTAAAAAAACACGTTAATCTTAGGCGAGGCGTAAACAAGCATGTCAAGCATTTCCGGATATTCTGGAATTACTTTGCATATGTTCTTTGTGTTTTTGTATTTATTTATTTAAATATCCCAAATTGAAAGTTGATACGAGTATCTTTGTGTTTTTTTAGAATCTAATTTTGTCTGTGACAAACGCGGCTAGATAATTATAATTAGATAGTCAACTGTCTGGTTGTTCCTACGACTGAAGTAGTCTAATTAATGTTCATATTAATCGGCCTAAAAATCGTTAGCATATCAAATAAAATGTCAAAAGCTGTCAACTGTTTATTTTATTCACATAAATAAAGAAGCAATTAATTTAAAGCGGATTTATTTAAACTAAATCAATGAGTTTGATTTCAAAATTTAAATGGGGCTTCTGAATAAATTTAAAGACAATTATAACAAAGTGTTTTAATAGGGAATGGTGTTGGCCACTTACCCAAACAGGTAGTTAAATCCAATGCACCTGCATAGAGACATCCATTTTTACGTTTAATGACATTTGCCAATTTGTCAACACAAAAGCATTCGTTATCATGTTCGGGTCCAATGTCGTTAATAAAATTCTCGCCAATGGAATATCTGAATCCGGGAATGCCCTGATACTGAATATCCGACTGATAGAACAGCTGAACAGATCGACAAATATCCGCACTGAAGATATACATGGAGTCACCGCGCTGTCGGAATGGTGGATACGAGGAGGCATCTGTTCCATTGATCTGATTACAGACCGATGCTTCTCCCCCTTCCCCGGTGCCATTGAGCCACACCTGTAAATTGTGTGAGTCGTCAAGTTTCTGGATCTCCAACACCTTCATGGCATCTCCTTTTCCCGTGTGCACCTCGTACAACTCGTGACCAGATCCATTTTTCTAGAGAAAAACCAAATAATTGGTACATATTATATTTGTATATAATTTTAAGTATTTTTATAATTTTTTTTTATCGAAAAATAATTTTTTAATAGCTATTTTAGTACTTTACAGAAATAAAACTATATATATATTTTTTTTGTGATCTAAAATAACAATTATTTAAGATTTCTATTCATTACTCAATATATTTCTTTAGTTTTATAAAAGGCGCATTAACAACAAAAGTTAGTTTTATACTGTAACTTATAAAGAAAGGTAGATATTTTAACAACTTTTAAAAATAACTGACAATTTTTAAAGTTAAGTCAATTGTTGAGAATTCGAAGTAACATTCGTTTCATTGTGCTTTCTTCAAGTTAAAATTTTCATTTATAATAATAATCAAAAATAGATTATTTTAAAATTTAATGACATTTGCTTAAATTAGGTTAATTACAAAAGTCATGAAAAATTATTATTACTGTTAACATTATTTTTTTTTCTTGAGCAAATGAAAAGTCGTAAAAAAATGATAGTTACTTTCGGATTCAAAAAATGAAAAAATAAAATCAAGTGTAATTCTTAAAACTATCCATACATGTGACAAAAAAAAGTTATTGAGAACTGGTTAAAATATTTATTTTGAGCGAATGACAACTCACATGTCCAAAAAAGGAGAAAGCCAAACTGCCATCGCTTTGTTCCCGAATTGTCTTGGAGCCACTTTCCTTGATCTGATTACAAATGGCCTTGGCAATGCCCTGGGGATTGATGCAGAAGCGGACTCCATCGAAGAGATACTCCCTCACCGAGGTATGGACAAACATGGAGCGAGGATCGTTGAAGACCGTCTTGAGATTGGCATTTAGATGGACCAAGAGCAGAGCCAGGCCAGGATCATTCTCACCAATTTGCAGCACAGACTGTAAATAAAATTAAGATGGATGAGTAAAATAACTCAGTATTGTAATGGACCAATACCAGGAAAAAGGCGGTAAAAAGCAGTAGCAGAACAATTGGCCATAAAAATTAGAAAATTTGTTGTCTTAAATAAAGCGTTTGCTGAAAGCTTAACCAAATTAATAGGCAGTTAATTGGCAGGCGGATAAAAATTGTTATAATTAATTACTTATAAAACTGATGCTAAAATGTTGTTAACTGATTTGACTGACAACCAAGTCGAATCGTTGTGTTGATGTTCAGTTCTTAATTTATCAACATATTATTACACTTGGTTGTAGTTCTCTTAGCCAAGGTTAATGCCAATCAATACGAATTGTGTTATTCAGTTAGGTTGATAAGTTGTGACGTGTTGTGTGTGAACTTGAGTTTAATTAGCAAAATTGTAATTAATAAACATGCATAGGATTAGCAATATATAGTTAATAATAGGCAACTGACAGATATTCGTAGTTAAACTTACTTTGACATCTTCAATAAGGCTGATTAAGATGCCGTTAACCCAGCTAAAGGGCGCTATAATTGTGATTAACGTTAATATCCAAGAACAACTAATTACCTATTACCAATTGCATTTAAGCCTCAAGTTCTGTGTCGACAACTTGCGGCTTAAATGCCAAGGTAAGTTAATAAACACTAATCAAAATTTATGAGCCACATTTGACATTTCTTTACATATTACATTTTCATAATCTTTACATATTCACCATGTTTATCTTTTTTTAACTAAATAAAATTGTTTATTATATTTCTGTATAAGAAATGGTTAAATTAAAAATATATATTTATTTAAAAGGTAAAATAAACAATGTTTATTTTAAATTTTTATGATTGTAATTGAAAATAGGAGTTACATTTCGATTTTTTGTAACTTTTTTCATTTAAAAAAAAAAAATAAAATCTCATACTGCATTTAAATGATTAAAATTAGATTAAAGCAAGTATACCACATTTTTTCGATTCATGCATATTTACTTTCTTAGGTTTTGTTTCATACTCATAGCTCTTATTTTCAGTTCCTCAGTTCAGCTGATGTTTCAAAACTGCCTTAGCTCAACCTCAGCACTCTTGACTTAAGGTAAGTGCACAAACAAATCAACAAAATAGCTTAATAACTTTACGGTTATCTCTGTTAAAATCATAATTAACTACTTAAACTATAAAAGCAATGAAATCGATTCAGTTATCCGTTACTGTAATCTATTATAAAGAAGAGAAACAATGTGACCTCAAATTAAATAGACCAGGTAATAATACAAATGTCTAAGTACAGATTGCATCTCTATTCATATAAAGGTATTCATTACTTAATAATCTACATTGTTGGGGTATTAATCAAACCGAATCCAGAACCGAAACCGAAACCCAAAAAAATTGTTAACCCATCATGCTCGATTTGGTTTGAGTATAATATTGATAATATAAATGTAGATATGGTTGGCTCTCTATAGAATTAGTAGTAAATAAAATTACTTTACGTTTCCCTCGAATGCGCTCCATCAGACGCTTTAAAACCCGTACACCGGGAGTTCGATTTAGACGTGAGTTCAATCTATTTGCAAAACCCTGTAAGATATCAGTGATTTCTCTTTCGAATACTTGCAAAAAGGCCTGTAAGGATGCGTCAATAGAATATCAATCTCAATATATATCTATATCTTTTCATTTGTATATAAGATAGTTATAGTATATCCATCTATCAGATACTTATACTCACATTCATATGCATATTGAGTGCCACAATTCGATCACTTTGTGTATAAGGAGCTGAAGCATCCTCATCAAAATCGAAATGCACATTCTGTACATATGTTATCTTTGATCCATCTCGGGAAAAATGCTTAACCTTCTTCTGCCGATATTGTCTGTGGAAATAATTAAAATTAATATTTCATTTTTTATACATATTTATTTTTGACTTACTTGTACACGTATGGTCCAATTTCTTCAACAATGGGAATGGCCCCATGTTGTATCATTTCGGGATTTGTTACATTAAATATGTATACCTTAAAATTCAGTGGCTGTGGTAAATTCACAAAGCGTTTGTATTGCTCAGAACCATCGGATATAATTACACTCTAGAAATAAAAAAAAAGGGAAATATGATATTATATGCACATACAAAATTTCATTTGTTTTTAAATCTTAAATATTCTCAACATGCTGTCAGTTGAATTTTTTTTTAATCGTGGCTTTATAAACATTTTTTAAACAGTATTATTGTTTTGTTGCCCACACTATAAATATGACGCTCAAAATGATGAATTAGTGACCATAGAAGTCACATCTACAAACTGATGACCATAAACCAGTTTATTCAATTTTTTTTTTTTGTAAGGGGAAAAACAGCAAATAAACAACTTGTTGCATTTCAGTGATCTTATTTCTTGTATTACTTTTTCCTAATTTTTTAATTTTCAAATCTAAAAAATTTACGGTAATTAAAAAAATAATTAAATGAATCATTTAATATCAAATAAACGCAAGTAAAAATTATGAAATTTCAATTTTAAAATCAACAACTTAAATAGAATTATGTGTTATAAAAATTGCATTTTAAACTAAAAAACTGACAGAAAATAAACAAATATTTAAAATTTTAAAGATGTGTCTGCACATGTAAATTAATATATATTCACTTGTGACCCTGTGACACATTTAGCACTTGGTACCGCCTTGACTAGATGTCTCTGAAAATATTTACCATTCCTTAAACAGGTGAATAAAAAATTCGCAAAACTTAAAAAAATACACAATGAAAACTAACTTGAGACATGACTAGCAATATAATTTTATGATGTTACATATCTGATACAATTGAAGAATTGTCAAGAAACAAAAATAAAATCTTCGAAAAATTACATAAAACTAAGTAGATAATTTCAAGGTCAATGCACACGATCGTCGGACCGTCAAACTGTCGGATTGTCGCACTCAACTGTCGGCCAAATATCGAAGAGCATACAAAACGTTTGATTAACCTTAAGAGCTCCTAACCAAAGAGAGCCGAAGATAGCCACAATATTCACGCATTGACACTGGCCCAAAATTCAGTTGGCAGCCAAACCAAATAATAATAAAAGAAAAAAACACAAAAACAAAATAATTATTGCGAAATTGACCAATTTTAACAACAAAGCAACAATAACAACAATAAAAATACATCAAAGCGAAAACGTGCCTGAAATTTTAAGATTTTCGAATGCAAATACAAAATGCTGAGCATAGAGCGGCTCAGAATGTGGTCAGTGTTGGGGTCAATGCGTCGTATGCGTAATATTTAATTGCTGCGGCTTTCTAGATGACATAAATATCAGCGCATAATTACCCCAGTAATCAAAGGTTATACAGGCTTATGGGTTTGTGAAAGTGTCTGTTCGTGTAAATAAAAATATCTCTACCTCTTACAAGATTTTATTACTCAATATTTTGATTTTGAACAACCTTTTTTTCTAGAAATTTATTCATGTGCTTTTTTACTGCAAAACTATGGATAGTGGACTCCTAACGTTCGGGCAACTCGAAAATGTGTAGTTGTGAATTTTGTTAAACCTTTTCAAATGACATAAATATGACCGCATATTTATGGTAATAGTAATTGGCATTGGCTTTTAACCCATTGCACAAGCAGAAACAGCAACCACATTGTCAACTTTATTAAAAATTTAGCTGCAATTGACCATCGAGTTTTTTGTACTTCAGGTGCTTTGAATTTCAATTTAGATTGGTATAATTTGGTTTTATTTGTTTTGAATTTCAAATGGAAATTGTTTTACACGCAAAATCGCCTTCAACTTGAAGGCGACGAAAACCTTATAAAAAAGTGCTGCTTATCTTGGCCACATTAAATTAAGTTTTAACAATTCTAGATTGCATACGTCAGATACGCAAGACACGGAACTTGGTATGGCTCTCATAAAAAACAGCGAACGACATGAGTTAACCTCAGTCATGGGCGCCAGGTCACAAGGTTCCCAACTATCATACTAGTAGTTTTTTCGAGTGCTACTGAAAGCATGACAACCCTAAAAGCGCAATTAATTTGACTTCGGCTGGGGGCTGTGACCATGGGCAGGGCCAGGCCAGAGCAATTAAATAGCAATGTGCGCATTCTAATTACGTTAACAATACTCAAACAACAACTGAATCTTGAATCTGGTAATGAGTCAACCCCTGCAAAATTCACCTTGAGCATTCAGCAGAGAACCAACTTATGATCTAACGTCAAATCGCCTTTAACACTAGGCAACAGCCAAAAAATCACAATAACCAAACCTACTTTTTTGGATAGATTTTTCGACTTTTCCTCGAATTTTAAAGTAAAAAAAGGTAAGAAAAAGCTAAGAAAAAATCATAATTTTCTTAATTCAAGAATTAATATCTCTTAAATATTATTTCAAATCTTAAACTTTGTATTAATGACTTATTGATATATTCATTAGCTTTCAGAAAAATTAAAGCTTTTTAAAATCGCTTTTGGCATTCTCGAAAAATGATGACAAATGTGGGCGCACATCTGAAAAAAGTATTAAAAAAAGCCATATTTTAAAAAATTCTAATAATTTTAGAAACAAAAAAAATTAGCAAAATGACATTCGGCTTGAAAATCGGTTTAGCTTTGACAAAGTTATGCAAGTTTGAAATTTACTAAAAATGTGATCTGGCAATTTTACATGCATTTTAGAGTTATATTTACACTCCACCAGCCTTGTTTTGTGCAGATTAGAGACACTCCCAATGCAGTTATTCGCGTGTTCTGCAGTGTCATTCATTGCGATAGCGAATCTCTGATTTTGAGCGCTGTTGTAACTTTTTTGATCGTCGAGAGATATTTGGTAATCCCCACGGGTCATGTTAATGAGTTGTACCTGCTCATTAATGTAATGCATTCATGTTCTATTGAAGGTCGTGTTTGACATTGACAATTGAATTGCCTAAAGTGCATTATGTAATTACTACAACTTTTAGAACTCTGAATCACTTAAGTAAAAAGTGATGTTGGCTTAACTATATACATATTTTCTAAATGGACTTGGGCTACCGCTCTTAAAAAACTTTTATGACATCTTTAAAATTATGTTGAGTGTGTCTTATAAATCTTTAATTATATATAATTCTATATTATAAATTCAAAAATTGTATAGGTAAGGCAAAGATTATTATTTTTTTTTATTCTCATTGAGAAATACATGAAAATGGGTGTGTCGTATGTATGCATGTTGGGTATTTTAAAAATATATATAATGATAATTACTGAGCGATAGTTTTTGAATAGCAAAAATGTTGCTTGTACATAATTCTAACACTAAATCACTACAATAATTTGTCAAATTGTGAGACTCACCTGTTCGACCTTTTTGTGAATCATTGTGGGGAACAGTGACCAACCACAGTATCCACCCAGAACGGCTATAATAACGCCCAAAGCGCTGACAATCAGTGACCAATGGATCATTTTCGTAACTCTTTCAGTAAACTTCAGTTTAGAGATCAAAAGTCAAGTGTTGATCCATGTGCTAATTTATGAATTAAAACTAAAAGATATTTGCATCTATTTCAACTTCAACTTCAACTTGAATTTAGCCGGCAACTTGAATTCAATTTGTGATTTATTTATTTCAGTCGCCTGACCTACGTCAAGATTGTTGTTGTGGTTGTTGTTGTTGTTTTTTTTTTTGGGGTGCCGAAACAAAGCGCACTATTTATAAGAAAAACGCGTTTTCAGGTTTTGCCTTTTTGTTATATATATACTTATATATATATATTTTGAAATAAACTAGTTGTTGATGCGTTCGTTGTTGTTGTTAGTGTTTTTGTTGTTGTTAGCTTTGGCTTCGTTAACTTCACTTCGGTTCGGTTAAGTTTGGTTTGGTTTGACTTGTATATGTACACATATAAGAAATATTGTAATTTATAATGTCTTTTATTTGCTATTGTCGTTGTAAAAACGTCAAAAAAACGAGTTTTTCGCCTTGTTCGCTTTGTTAGGTGAAAGCTTTTGTTGTTGCTGTGTATTTAGTGTTAATTTTTTGCTTAAATTTGTTTTTTTTTGTCAAAATATTTTTGACTAATTTAATTGGGTCGACACTTTGACGCGCTGAAGCTCATCCACGAACTGACAGTCCAAGATATTTGCGACACATTTTTATTTGTTCTACATTACACACACACATACACAAACCAAACACACACAAAGTGAATGTAACAGGCTAATAATCTAGATATAATCTAGGGTACAGGTTAGTTTTGAGGCACGATAAAATCAGCTCACATTTAATTAACAGTCACACGCGAATCGAAGAAGAAGGTCAAGTTTTTTTATTTATTTTTTGTTAATTACCGGGAATTTTGGGGTAGTTCGGTACTCGTTGTTTTATTATTTTTTTTTTAGAGATCGTTGCGCGGATGGAAAACAACGCGGCGCTTGGAACAACCGTAAACAACTGCCAAAGTTCAAGACAAGCTCAAAGCAGAGCGTCAGTCGAGTCAGTCGCGTCAACTTGTGAGCAGTTGTAGATCGACCTACTCTCCGCCTCTACACACAGAGAAAAATTATTGGTTATTTTATTATTCACACTTTGATTTTGCTTTAGAAAAGGAAATATACGATGTAAAGTTTGTGCATTAAATATGAATATAATTAATTTAAATGGGTTTCATATTAATTTTAAAGTTAAAATATTATAATATACTTTTAGTTTATATAAATATTAGATATGAATCAAAACAGACTTAAACCCAAATTGGAAGAGATATTTTTACGGAACACTCAAATCTATATAAAAGAATTCCTTTGTCCTGACTGACTGATAATTTTGCAGTCCAAGCCGTAAGTCGTACCATAACCAATAAAACTTTTATTCATTTTTTTCAGAGTGTAAGCCCTCTGAGTGATCAGTCTGCAAAGGTAGCCCTCTTAATTGTCTGTGAAGAGAAACATATAGAGAGTGAGAGAAAAAGAGAGAGGAGAGATAATGGAGGAGGGAAAGCGAAGCGAGTGCTACATTGACAGCTGAAAGAGTTGAATTGTTGTTGGGTTCAGACCGAACTTGGATCAGCCAAGTCCCGGGTCCGTAATGATGCTGTGACTTGTTCAGTTGTTGCGGTTGTTGTTGTTGTAACAGTGTTACTGATTAGCAACACGTTTTTATTTTGTTTTTGTGTAATTTGGTTATAAAAATATGGACGACCCATTAGCAAATAAACGCAAGTAAATTCGCTTTTATTTTAAATTAACATTTGTTTAAACTATTTAGAATTTGTTTAAAAATTGCGTTAAATTTGGAAGATAAATTAGGCAAGTCTGCGGAGTTTTTTTTTTTTAATTTCGGGTTTTGTTGTATTTAGTTAAAAATGTGCATCTTAATGTATTAAAAAGTATCCTCATTTTTTGTCAACTATTTTTAAGGTCGATTGAATCTTTCTGTTTGTTTGTTCTCTTCGGTTTTCTCCAGAGAAAGAGAGAGAAAAAGAGAGTTTGGCCAATTTGAAGCTCTCTTTTAAAGCCGCGTGGGTGCATTTTTTCGAATGGCACAAAAAAGACAACAAAATAAACGTAACGCATTAACAGGTTTTTTTTTTTTACAAATTTGTGCGTGCCACGAATTTTTAAAGGTACAACAACAACAGCAGCGGGTGAAGCTTTTGTTGAACTTGACACGATTGTTTTTGTTGCTGTTTGTTGTTAATTTACAGATGTTGTTGTTGTTGCTGCTATTGTTATTATAAATTGCCGTTCAGTGACAACTCTTGAGGTTGTCGTTGTCTTGTTGTTGCCTTTGCATTAGTTGTTGTGCAAAAATGTGAAGCTTTAAATATTTAACGATTGATAAACAATAATCAACATTGGATGCTAATAAAAACTGTGATATGAAAAAAAATTCATTTTACACAATATTTAATAAACAAAAATTATTTATTCATTCTACATTTCAGTATCTTATCTATATCTTTTATAAAATTTTGGGAAAAATAAATTTTTCTTTAAAAATTGTTATATTTGACACCAAATAATGATCAAAATGATATTTTGCATGAAAATCACTTGAGTTTTGTCAAAGTTATGCGAGTTTGAAATCTGGTAAATCATAGTCCTTACAAGTCTTTATAAAAACAATTTTTGTCAGTTTTGGCATGATTTCGAGGACAACAAAATAATCTTTTAATATAATTACTGTTTAATGCAGAATCATTCTAGAGTGCAAATCATTCTTAAAATGGCATTCCGCTTATAAATCGATAGAGATTTGGCAAAGTCTTAACAGATCAAAGTTAGTCAAGCCTCTGACCTAGCAACTTTACAAGTCAAAATATTTCTTAATTTTGACTTGATTTTTTACAGAAATATGTAAGGTTTTAGAATCAAGTTTAAAGTGTTGGTTTATTCTAATTACGAAATAAGGAGTTGATTAAAAGTAAAATTTCAAAGGGGGGACTTTTACCATCAAACCAAGGCTAAGATCGAAAATACAAAATTTTCTAAATAAAAAAAAATTAAATACAGAATCAATTTAAAAGCCAAATCATCATAGAAATGTCAATTCATTTGAAAATCGGTCTAGTTTTAACAAAAATATGGGAGTTTGAAGTCTGGTAAATCTTGGGACTGGCAACTTTACAAGTTAAATTTCAATTAAAAGGGTAATGCCAGCATAACACCCACGTTCCTTTTAATTACTTTGTAGCATTTTTTACATTTAGCCTAGTTTTTTAAGGGTCCTGAACCCAGTTTCTTATTTGCGTGCAGTTTGTTGATATCGCAATTTAAATATTTATTGCATTTCTTATGCCTTGCTTGTCACTTGACTACCGAGCAAAGCAACTGGCACATCCTTTTTTACACACACCAAGGCAGAGACACACATTCACAGACACACATATAAACTTGCAGTGTGTCCTCGTTTATGTGACCTGAAAATTAAATTCAAATCTCGAGTAAATACCGAGAATAAGGTAAAGAAAGTAGGAAAGAAAGAAACATTTTGGCAGTTTGTGCTCTACAAATTGATTGCATGTGTGTTCAGAGTTCAGAAACGATTATATTGTATGGTGTAAAAATCAAATCGAAATCTTAGTCAGTTGATATGGAATGAAGTATGAAATTTCACACGGCATTCAAGAAGTAGAAGAAGGACATAAAGAACAATCAAATCGAACTCTCGACATGCAAAAATATCCTCATCGATGGCGTGCGACGGCAAATGTAATTTATAGATAATTTGATATGTGATGATGTCAGGCAGGCAGTCAACCAGTCAGTCAACCAGTCTGTCAGTCATTCAATCGGTTTGCCAACTGGTACAAGGACATATCAGCTGGAAGTTTTTTTATATGCGATTTGGAATTCGGAATGCATTTCTAATTTTTATTATTGTCGCAAGAAAACTTGCAACTGCAAATCAACACTGCCATATGCGTATTCTTTGCCCCAATAAACAAAAAAAAAATACAATAAAATGGATTAAGCGGCATGAAAATGCAACGAAAGCTTCAAATGAGGGCAATTATAGGAGCTAGATTGATCTAATTTGACATTTTAAATAATTGTTTTAGAAATAATATGAAATATTCCATATTTTTCGGGAATATACTAGCAACTTATAAAGCCTTCGACGCCATTTTATTATTATAATTTTTATTTTTTTAATGAATTTTTTTTTATAATTTATAAATTTATTATTTTTTTTTATTATTTTCTTTTTAATTTTTCTTTTATTTTTTTTGTTAACTTAAGTTAAATAAGTTCAACTTATAAGGTCCTTGACTCTACTTTTATATTTTTTTATTCATTATGTTTTTGGGTTTTTTATTATTTATTTTTAAAAATTATTTTGTTTTTTGTTAACTACTTTTTATTTTTAGTTTTATTTGTTTTGATCAATGAGACAGGACAAAGAGTTGTATATTTATATATATATTATGTGACTTTGAGTACCAGATATCTTTAAGTCGGATACTCCTACAGAGCATTCTCAGTTGTTTGTTGTTGGTGTTTGGGTGTGTCAATCCAGAGAACAATGAAAGAGCTTGGCATGGTCACAACATGAACAAGAGCTAAAGAGACGGATAGAGAGACAAACGGGCGGACAAAAAACCCCCCATCAAAGGCTCGACCGGGCCGCTTATCGTGTTGATGTTGATGTTGTTGTTGCTGTCATTGTCTAGGGGCACTCCAAGGTGCATGGACATGGACATGCATTATCATCATCATCATCTTTAAAAACATCATTTAGAGTCTCGGTCTGGCCCATGTGAGCGACCGATTGATGAGCATTTGACGTCGCTCCTTCCATTTAAATTGCCATCCTTAGGACTCTCTGGTCCTTTGTAACTGTGTCATATAGAGTGCTAAAAGATTTACCTCGACTCTTTTTTCTCTCTTGCTATTTTCCTGTTGCTGTCTCGCTCTGTCTGTCTGTCTGTCCCAATAAGTGGCACAAATGACAGGCTTAAGTGTATCTCACAGTCAGTCGGGACATGTGTGTGTGCCTGTGTGTGTGTTTCTCTTTGATTGTCTGCTACACTTTTACACTTTTTCACCTCTCATATTTCTTTTGTTCTCCTCGTTCTCCTTGTTGTTGTTTTTGTGCCCTGCTGCCATGGAATTCTGCATAATTGCCCGGCCCATTGACTGACTTTACAATTTGACCCTTACAACAGAACCTCAACTAAGCCAATTGTCTCGGATTTGCGGGCTTATCCAGCTAAATAATGTAAGCACTCTACTGACCAAAAACAAGCTGTAGATTATCCGCTCAAATCAACTGTGAGCTCAAGAATATAATTTTTGAGAGAAAATAAATAATACATATTTGAGCGCAACTCGATTGCCTTAGTTCGAGCCAAGCAGCACTTTTTTGCCTTTTAATTAAGTTATGCTGAGACTATACAAATTATAACTATGAAATCAATCAATTCTACATTTTTCATTCAATCGTCGTTACATTTTTTTTAGTATTTTTGTGTGATTTATTTTGATCAATATAGGTGAAATTTCGATCAACTTGATTCTAACACACAAAGTCTTTTAATAATTTGAATTAATTATAATTCAAGTCTCTAAAGTTACCATGTCTAATTAAAATTTAAAATGTTGTATACCATCGAATTCCATTGAATTTGCCAGCAATTTCCACTTAACGTCAATGCTGGCCACCTGCGCAATAATTCCATAAAATGAATTACGGAGCATTGAGATTTCATCGTACACCACACACTCACACACACACACACACACACTCACATACACTCACACACACTCAATCGCAGTTGCAGTTGCAGTCGTTGTCCTTCGGAGCTGTCAGCCCAGGGACGCAATGCAGCCTGCAATGCTGGAGGCCATTTGGCAGAGAGAAAAAACAAGGAACGAAAAGTGACCGACTACAAGATACCCTGTGATCAGGTCGTTAGATTTTACTCCAATTAAAAAATTTTATTAAAATTTTGTTTTGTTAAATTTGTATCATAAAAGATAATTTAAATTTTATTTTTATCTGAACTTAAAGTGTACTTAAAATGTTTCCCATTCATTCGCATAATTTTTATCAAATTTGATTTTTGTAATTCTTATATGCACAAACTTATTATACTCTCGGGTACAGGATATACAAATTAAACTAATGAAAATAAGGCGCGATGAACGCGAAAGGAAAATTCTCGTGAAAGGAAAACGCAGCTTGTTCAAGGCCTGAGAACGTTCCTCAGTCCTCAGTTCTCAGAGACCTGCATTCCTTCTGCTTCTCGCTCTCTCTCTCTCTCTCTCTCTGTCTCTGTAGGCGACTCATAATAACACGCATACGCCGCGTTGTACGGGCAAAATCAAAACATAAGCCGAGCGTAGACCCAAATCTAGTAGTTGCACTGGCTTTCAGCTGAAAGGAGAGTGACTGAAGGGGATGAAGGGTGTAGAATGGGCTGTTTAGGGGGGCTCGGACTCGGATTTGCTATTTTTATGTGGGTTTTTTTGTTGGTTGCTCTTCGTGCAACATCATCATCGGTATTTACGCTCGTCAGGAGCGCGTGACCGGCTGCCGAGTAGAGTGAGTGTCAATAAGAGAGAGAGAGGGAGTGAGAGAGAGAGCCGAAGGAGTTTCTCTTCACGAAGATGATGATAATAACGATGATGATGAAGCAGCATAATCGCATTCGTGCAACGCTGTTAAAATTGCATTTCGTGTTTTCAGTTTTCCGTTGAGTTGAGTTCAGTTCTGTTTAAGTTTTGAGTCCGTGCAGTGCCTGCGAGCGGAGTCCGAGTCCGAATTCGAGACAGAGACAGAAGCAGAGACAGAGATAGAAACAGAACCAAAAGCAAAGCAAACAAGTGCAGTTTGTTGTGCAGTATCTAGTGTGTGGGTGCATGTGTGATAGCATAGATACAGATACAGAGATACTTACACATTTTCGCCCGTGAAAAGTGAAAACAAACCAGGACAATTGATAATTGTAAATCGTTAGTTGAAAATCATAATAAAAAAAATCAAATATAAAGTCGTATAGATTTTTTTCAAGTTAAAAATAAAATACGACGCACAAAATCTGCTGCAAGGAAACAATGTCGACTCTACCATTTCTGTTAAGTGTGGCCGACGAGCTGGACAACATCCACACGCAGTCCTACATGGACGACTTTGGTCTGGGATTTCATCCGCATCGTCAGTATTATCGGACCCCGACCATACAGCTATCGCTGCCCGCCAGCAGCGACTGGACCGGACGGGATTGGCAGGGACGACATGCGCGTTATCGCAGCTACAAGTTTTACGATGACACCCAGAACAATCTCGAGGAGGTCGACGAGGACACACATCGGTATTGCTAATTACAAAAAAAAAAAACAAAAAAAAAAATAAAAGAAAAAAACAACACTTTTATGAGCCCAAAATAAACAGGAAAACAAATGGAAGAGTAAATTGGGAAATTCAATTCAGAGTACAATATTTAAGACATTTTTTTTTTTAATTTTATATTTATTTTATTCTAAAAACTACTAAAACAAATTGGAGAAAAGCAGAATAAATACAATTTAATGAAACCAAAATCAAAGTAGACAAAAAAATCATAAATTAGGAAATTGAACTACGAAATTCAAAAAAGAAAGTTCAGAAAAGAAACAACTCAAATTCAAAGGCTTGAGAAATATGACAAATATATATTTTGTAGGTGTTTTAAGAGTATTTCTTTAACAATATAATAAACAGTAGTAGAGAAAATTACTTATTTCGGATAGAAAAAAAGCAAAAAAATATTTTTTTTTCAAATGTTATGAAAGTTATAGTAGTAAATGACTGTTTCATAATTTTGTTTATCTTATTTTAATTTACCTGAAATTTTACATTTCGTAAGTTTGGTTTTCTAATTGTATTTATTTCCAAATTACATGCTTCCTAGATGTGTTTTCCTAAGATATTTTGGTGATCCTAGTGTTATTTGTCGAAATTCTTATAGGGAAACGAAGGAACAGCAGAGACAGCAGCTGCAGAGATTGGAGGACAACAACAGAGAGCAATCACAACAGTCACAGCAACAACGGCAGCAGCAGCAACAACAACAACAAGTACACACTGCCAAAATGGTAATGGTTAAATCGAATTCGCATGATGTTGGCGTGGGTGGAATGGGATTGAATCTGAAGGAATCGGAGGAGGAGGATGAGAACATTGATCGCACCGTTCGCATGTATAATTTATCCAAGAAATGCTGCAAGAATTACTATAGACATGCCCTCGAGATGGACGCAGCTGGGCTGCCCAGTGGGCGTGGGAAGTGCAGCAGCTTGCGGGGATCGGGAGCTGGAATCGGAATCGGAAACGTAAGTGGCAGTCATCAGACACCGACGGAATCCAGTTCCGAGGAAAGTTTGCAAAAGGTGCCGTCACCCATTGAGTTTCTCACCTGTTTTCTGGTGAAAAAGTCACGTGGTTCCAGTTCCAAGTGCTCGGCAAGAGCAGCTGATCAGCTGAGAAAATCATAGCTAAGGAAATCGCTGACAGCGACAACGGCAACCACAATGATAACGACAGCAACAACAGCAACAACAACGGCAACAACATCCATGACGTCGGCGTCTGCATCGGCATCGGCGTCAGCGTCGACGTCAAAACGTCGCAGCAACTGTTTCTGAATGTTGGCCAGAGTCGGTGTGCTTTGTAGCCAAGCCTGGAGCTGGCTGCAACGTTGTGGCGAGTTGCCCAGCTCCGAGCCGACAACTCTGCCCGCAACGCGCCTGGGACGCATTACCTACTAGGCGACAACCCGACCCCTTTTCCCCATAAAGGAAAGGGGCGTGGCACACGCGACTCACACACACCCAAATTAGCATTAATATTTGGTTTGGTGGCAACCCTATATACCGCCATTTACATTACATTGCGTGGCTCGTACCCAGAAAGAAGTCAGAGTCGTACTAAAATAAAAATAAAATCAAATTGTACTAGATAAAAGTACCAATAAGAACCACAAGTAGCATGAAAACTCTGAAAACAAGTACAACAAATCTTCATTAAAGAGCTACCCTAAAGCTTTTATTTTACTTGTTGTAAGTATGAAAAATCATTAACAGTAACAATAATAATTTTGTATAATATCAATTATAAATTAAATATTATTTGGATTGACAAAAAATTAATTGTAATTTTTTATCTAAATAAAACAATGTTATATTATTTTTTTTTAATTTTTGGAATTTTGGTATGTACAAACAATTTTTTTCAATTTTTTTTTATATAAATTAAAAATAAATTACGTAATGGTATTTTTAAAAACGGTTATTAAAACCATGTGAAATGTTGCGTTTTTTGAGCGAAGTACTTGTTTTTTTTTCGCTTAGTGTACGCTCGAGCTTAGAGCCAGAACAAAAGCAACAAAGGCAACTGCAAAATGTCGCTTGAAGCAACAGCGCGAATAATTAGAATTATAATTAAAATATTAACACACCGAAATTGGTTTTGGAGTTATTAAAGTAAAGGCAACAAACAATTTTTAAAACCAGATTTATATACGAAAAAAATGAGAATTTGTTAAGCAAACGTTTTTTATACGAATTTTTTGATACTAAACGAAAAACATTAAGAAAACCAATATTTATATACTTATTATACATATTGTAAACTTAAATGTACTTTGAAAATTGGCAAAGTTTAAAGCACGAGAAGGACTTTAAGACACTTAAAAGAAGCAGCTAACAAACTTACACACACACATTTACACGGACTTTCGCTTTTTAATTTGAATTTGAAAAAAAAGCAAACCAAAAAGTAATACAAATTGTAAAAGTAACTTTGAAAGTTTCGATTTTGTTTCAGTGTTTGTTTGTTTTTTAAGTCAGGAAAATGGAAAACTGTTTGAGCAACAATAACAACAACATTTAAGGACCTTGTGCCGATTTCCAATGAATTTTGTAAAGTCAGAAAAACAAATGGCAAACTTGGATCTAGTTAAATTATGAATGTGATTGATTTGCCAAACAACAAGAAAATCTTTTTCGTGCTCTAAATGTATTCTAAATGTTATTTTACATTGTAGAAAGAGAGCATTTAATATATATAGAGAAAATTACACGTTTTGCACTTTCAGAGTATATTATGAATTAGAACTACATAATCGTTTATATCTAAGACAAAACTCTTAAGTATATATTATTATAGATTACAATACATAGCTTTCTAAAAAAATAATCATGATGTTATTGCATATTAACTCACTCGTAATTAATTCTAGATGTTACTTGATGTCAATCAATCATAATGAAAATACTCGTTATTGAAATACTATCGAGTACTTTAAGAACTCTCTCCCAAAACATGACAAAGTAGAAAACGTTTTTGAGCTAGAGAAATACACAATACAACTTGTTCATGAATATACTATATTTATGGAGCTGAGCTAAATTTATGGCTCTAGCTATTGTTATTGTTAAATTAGCATTTTGTTGGATATCGAAATCGGAATCGGTATCGAAATCATCTCTTCTATAAGCACTCTACAAACTCGTAACTACATAAATACTTTAGAAACGCGACGCATATCATAAAAATGGAAACTATAGCTAAATCGTATCGAATACATAATTAACTTGAAATTCAATAAATGAAA
This sequence comes from Drosophila falleni, assembly GCA_035045575.1. NCBI lineage: Eukaryota > Metazoa > Arthropoda > Insecta > Diptera > Drosophilidae > Drosophila > Drosophila falleni. The sequence goes on from JAWNOV010000167.1 coordinate 408,319, forward strand.
GTGTAACAAGTACTTCAACCTTGCATTTGTTTTTCTCTTTTTCATTAATTGTGGATTTCATCCATAAATGATTCAATAAATATTATGTTTGATCTAAAGTTAAAAATGATAGTCATGACAACTATTATTATTTTCTAATTTAACATCTACGAAATTTATTATCTTCACTTTTATTAACATAAATTTTATAATTAAAAAAAGTTATCAGGTGAGTTGCAAATATAAATATAATTTATTCAAATGTTTTTGTTTGGTAAAAATAGAAAGAAAGAAAAAAAGAAAGTACAATTTTTTTTCTTTAAATTAAATTATAAATTGTAGAATAAAGTATTTCAGTAAGTTTAAAAAAAAACTGTAATTCTTATCGATTTGACATTTAAGCTCATAACTCTTATTTGCACTTCCTGTTTCGAAAGGTTAAATCGTGTAAAGCATTGCAGATTTAATTTCGTTTGCCTTGTGGACAGACAAGGACATTCGCTATGTCCTTCAGTCGACAGACTAAAACTTGACACTTGCATTAATTTTCCAAGCGTCAACTCAAAAATTTCATGTGTAAGACAAAGGCAAAAAAAAAAATCGGAAAGTATTGACAAAAATATGCGCAGAGGAATGTTTTGAAAATTGTGACCTTTGTTTTGAAGAAGGACAAAAAGAAGGGCAGCAAAATGACGTGTCCTTCCGCTGTCCTTTCGCATGCATATGAGCTGGTTTATCCCTGGATATTCCAAGGATTCGGTGTCATTTTCTTATTTGAATTTGTAAAAAACTGCAGTCACAACTTTCCTAAAACTCCACACTCACCTGTCATACACCCAAAAAAAAGACTCTCATCAAAAAATATATCACACAATACCACACAACATTATTGCAGCACCTGGACTTTCCATTTCCATTTGAAGCGGATCTATTGGGTTCAATAGCACAGCACGAAAATAGACTAATAGAGCGCCTCCTGCTGCCACGCCCCTTACCCAGTGACTTCGCCTATAAATACATCTATGTTTGTTTCATATGCAAACAAGTGCACACGTTGTGGGCGTGCCAGGGGCTCCGGAATGGACAAAAGCAAATGTAGCCCAGTACTTAAAATGTACAAAGGTATATAATTTTTTGTTACCACAAACAGCTAAATCTCTGAGATGATAAAAACAAGAGCAATGAAATTTGTAGTCATTACTACTAGGATATTGACCCATATAAATTTCTTTCTCGAATTTGGACAGGCCTCCCTACTCCCCCGCAAATGTACAAAAATCGAAAAACAATCGCAATTCTTAAGCTAAAGTTCTAAAATAAGTACACGGTGTGTTTAATATTTTGAGTACATTTGCTAAACAGGGAAGTTAATTGAGTTATAGTCTTTGTGAATCAAAGGGAAGCAAAGTTTTCGGTACTGGGCATCTAACAGTTGAGCAAGCCCGACTGTCTTCCCAATGTGAACTGAAACTTTTTACGTGCTGGTATCAGGTCTTGAATTGACTTTGTTGTTGCTGCGGTGTGTTGCCCTTTTTTTTGCGGAGTGTTGTGGCCAGTAAAGGGAGAGGGGAAGGGAGGGTAAGGTTGTTCCTTTTGCACGCCCAATTACAGTTTAAGTTGCACTGTGTCTCGGTCTGTCTTCAAGTTTCAGCAACAACGCCGCATTGCAGTGGCAGAATGTGACGCGGTTCGCCTTACTGAGTTTGCCTGTACCAGACAACAGAGAACAGTTGCCCTTCTGTGGTTGACAACGAGTATGAGGACGAGGATAAGGATGAGGATGACTTCGTTACAATTTACTTGTGCATTCAACTTGCGACTCGACTTCATTTGCCCAGCGAGACCAAACTTGACTCTATTTTCTTGTCTTCAAAATACCTTTATAGTTTATTGATTTCTTGTAATTAGTTTGACACAATTTTCATATGAGCTACGCTTTTGCATGCATTAAGTTCACCTCATTACGTATACGTGATTTGGCGTTATTATTAATTTAACATTTTACATGGCCTACTTTTAGGCGGCAGCTCAAAATTATTCGCTTTGACTGCCAGAATTTACATATACTTTTACACACAGCTGGGAATTGTGATTTAAATTTGTTATGATTAAATTATTTGCATATAGTAGAAACTTTTAGCACAACACAATTATTTTAATTAGTTTGCAGGATATTTCATCACACATTGAATTATTTCTTTGAATTTGGTAAATGTTTATTCTTTATTACTTTAAGCATTCATTTGAAATACGGTGACATCGAAATGTATGTACATAATTATACTATATGTAGTGAATATTTCTGAATTAACTCAATGCTTTGAAAAAAAGTAATTTATTATTCTGAAAACAAAAGAATTAACTAAGAAGTCGGGAAATAATTAAGTGATATTTATCTATCTTGAATTATATAATATAGCTTGTAAATAATACACTTAAAAATTATTTACATACATTTTAAGTAATTTGATTATTTTTAATAAGATCTTTAATAAAATTTGTAATGCTTTTCGTATTAGTGATTTCGATACGCTAAGAGACAGATAAACACATTTGGATAACTTGGATCATTTGGTCAACATAAAACACGCCAAAAAGCTTAACATTTCATAAGCGTTTAATACGAAAAAAAAAAACAAAACCCAAAACACGCGTATTTGATTTTTTAGCTGCTCGATTATGTTCACAGAACTCACATGTAAAATATGATTTAAGTTATTTATGAGCCCAATAAACTAGCGTAGTTTTTTGCGGAGGTGTTGTCAACTTCTCAACGGCCTCATAAAATCAAGAGGCAAACGTAAAATGTTGCGCCAATCGAACAAATGGTTAAGAATATTCTAAGATGTTGTCAAACGTTTGTTTGGTTTTTTGAGTGAGGTGAGTTTTCTGTTCTTTGTTTTGTGCCCCTGGCATTTTGCCCGTTGGATGACAAATTTGTGGCGAGAGCAAATGTGCCAACATTTGAGGCAATAAACTAGCTGCAGGAAAACATATTGTTTAGCACGAAGTACACAGGGCGAAAATAGTGGTTATTAAAGTTTAATTTTTTTATATTCGAATTAATCCATTATCTGCAATTTCTAAAATGCGTACTTTTATTAATTTACTATCAAAAGTGAGCACACAAATTCTTTAAGGTATTAAAAACTTGCTTGCTACATAAAACAAAGAATCTTAAATTAATTAAAACTTGACATTTATTAAACATGCATACGAAAATTCTCTATTAATTTTAATTTCTTTATTGATATATTTTTATTGATACATGTTTCAATTAAGGTTAAAAAACTTGAACAAATGTTAATTTGTACTCAAATAAACTTTTAAGTAACTGTATTACTTAAATTTTCGAACCCAACAAATTGTAATTCAAATTCAATTTATGTAAGAAATACCTGATTTTTTCGCTCAATGTAGGGTAAATTCAGTATTCCCTTCTCCCCTTTAAAAACCACACCTAAAGGCATTGTCGACAGCTGCATTTTCATTTTCATTTCGATTTCCATTTTCAACTGCAGCTGAATTTCCATATTATTGTGAATGGTGGGTGGAAATGCATGCAAATCGGTTAAGATCAACCATATAGAAAGCGCTTCAAATTTGATTATTCGTATATATCGCAAGGTCTTGTGTAATCAGCTGAGTGTAAAGTCAAAGAAAGTGTTGGGTGCGACCCACACACCCTTTAGAAATAATCGTTGGGGTCGCTTGCTTCGCATTTGATGTGATTTTGCCATAAAATCAAACAAATTAGTCGATTGCTTTGTAATGTACATTTTTATTAAAATTGTTTACCCATAATTACAATGCATTATTGTCACTAGTTAGTATTGTTATTGTTGTTGTGGCTGCTGCGGCATTTCATTGATTTCCAAACGAGATTCTGTGCGCACAATTCACGATTACACTGCGCTACATGTCATCTGCATTTTTTTTTTTTTAAACAATACATTTATTTATTGCATTTCCACCTTTACTTAAGTCAATTTCTATATCTATATCTGCCATCTGAGCAAACACACATTGGAAATGTGAACGTGCGACCAAAATACATATTTATAGCCTGGCCTTTAAAAATTAGTGCAAGATTCTCTGGCAGCCAGCATAAATAATATTTTTGATTATTTTTCCTAAACTTATTTAGCGTTGCTCCCAAATCCCAAATGGGTGTCAAGCGCACAAACATTACTCCCTAATTTAAATGGATTGCCATAAATTTCAGTTCCCGTCGCGACTGTTTGATGCCCATTTGACCTAAAATTAATCGACAATTTTAGTGAAAATGTCTTTTTTTAACCTATTGGAATTCAACTTGAATTAATTCATTTGTAGAGTGCTGTAAATATTCTCTGCTCGAATCTAAGTAAACACTTTGTTACTGGGCATGGCCTGGTAAATTGTCGCGTTGTCAATATAATTACTATCAGACACTGGCAAAATCTATCTCAAATAACAACAAGAACAACAATGGGATGAACAAGCGCAACATAAAATACAATTATAAATGGGGTTGGGTTAAATAGTCGCACACAACCAAAAATGTGACCCCATCACATCACATTTGTCGCCATGGCATAGAACGGAGTGAGAAAGGTAGATAAATAGAGAGAAAGAGGCAGAGAGCGGGTCAGGCCCATAAATGTTATGTTCACGATGAGCTGATTCCGATGCCAATCTTTTATGATTGCTACTGTTGTTTTTGTTGTTGTTGTTGTCGCTAATCTCTGGCGCAAACCGATGGCAATAGCCGAAAAGCCGTTTAGTAGACAACAGACAACGGAACGGCGTTACGTGTATACAAATTGCCTTTTGTTATGACTACCAGATACAAGATACAAGCTACAATCTACAAATGTTTCAATCCATCTACAACATGTTGTAGATTTTGTATCTGTATCTGTATCTGTATCAGTATCTGTATCTGTATCTGTATATGTAACTGTATCTGTATCTGTATCTGTATCTGTATCTGTATCTGTATCTGTATCTGTATCTGTATCTGTATCTGTATCTGTATCTGTATTTGTTTCTGTAAATGTAGCGCGTTAATTGAAAATGAAAATCCGCATATGAAGTCAAAGCCCAAATTTGGTCAACAAGTGAAAAGAATTATGCGACGTTTTCAGACGTTTTGTTTTTTTCGGATTTCCGCTAAAGAAATTTTTTAATTTAGCTTAGAAAAAAAACAAATATATAAATGTATAAGCTGGTATGCTGTTCAGATGTATCTATAGGTAAGCGTAGGAGCGGAAATGCTGCGTAATTAAGTTGAAAATGTTTAAAAAAGTGAGCGCACTTTGTGCTTGAATCTGGTATTTACTTTTTTGTCGTTATGGGAGAATAAGTTTTCTCTTTTGGACTATTACTACCGATGTAAAGAATTTTTATCAAAAAACTTCCAATTTCAATACAAATGCGTGACCTTTGTACTTTTCTGAAAATTACGAAATTTGTAATCCAAATTAACAAGTTTGAACAGATTTTAAAGGGAATATTACGTTGATCTTTGTTAAATATTCTTTTTTAAACTACATACTAAATTTATTTACTTAAATCAAAGAACTCTATTTTCAAAATTATTGATCTTTGTACAATGCTGGGAACTACGTGTTTTTTTATATACACAAATTTTAAATCACACATTTTATGTTGAATTCATTCCATGTGTCGGGTATAAAAAATTAAAAAAGATGCTGAGGCATTTTGGTCTTACCAAGCTCGTCACAGTCATATCTTTGTCAAAACTGAACAGATTTTTAAACAGAATGTCATTTTGATCATGATTTAACCTCTTAATTAATTCTGTGTGTTTACTTTATTATTATCGATCAAAACATTCTGTTTCAAAAATGATTTTCGAAAATAAAATGCTTTAAATTTCATATTTAAATATTTAAAAAAATTTAATGGCCTTAAAGCGGTTATAATTTAATGAAAACTGAAACGAATTTAAACACCGATTGTTTTTGCGGAAGTATTGTGGCTCTAAGGAAATGTCATTGAGTTTTCCGCCCACCAAGAGCCACAGCACACAGCCCACCAATAATTAAGTCAGCCCAGTCGGGACTAGAAATTTTGAACTAGCGACAATTTCAAGATAAACAGCAGCTCAACAAAAAAAACTTTGCCCGCTTGGGTTGAAACTACGGTTGAAGCTACGTCACAGTTGTCATTGCTGGGTTAACCCACTGGAAGATTGAGCTAAGCTGAGCTGAACTGAACTGCACTGAGTTCTATAAAAGGCGGCGGTTGTGCTTGTGCCGAGTTTAATTGGCTCAGCGCTGAATTCGCGTGCGGACGTTTAGAAAACGCGCTGAAACGAAACGGAAAAAGAAACGGATAAATTTGAAAAAATACAAAATATATCAAAAAGCGCGTTCAGTCGTGAAATTTCCAACGCGTTGCTCCGTCCTGCCAAAAATCGAAATACATATAGACAGTAGCAGACTTTAAAATGGCGCTCGTACCAGCTACAAACAATACGGATTGGGATTATTGGGATTATCGTCGTCGTTTGTGGCGCGATTGGGATTTAACCGCCGACTGGGATGTGCCATATTGGAAGCGTCTGTCCAGAGTTGGATCCGCGCCCGATCTCAGCCGAGTTGTGGTTGGCAAGGATGGTTTTGAGGCCAACGTGGATGTGCATCAGTTTAAGCCCTATGAGATAACCGTCAAGACAACTGGCGACACTGTCGTCGTCGAGGCCAAACACGAGAAGCGTCGCGATGGCGACAGTTTTGTCGGTCGACACATTGTCAAACGATTTGTGCTACCCCGAGGATATTATCCGAACGATGTGCGATCCGAACTCTCCTCTGATGGCATCCTGACAGTCCGCTGTCCGCCGTATCTGAGCAACGAGCGCAGTGTCTACGTTCGTCAAGTTGGACCCTCGTATCTGAGCATTAAAAACTAACACAAATATTCGGATGGCGAGCGAAGCGAGCAGGGGCCCATGAAAATTTCTGACTAAATAATACATTAAATTAATTATTTAAAGTCCGATTTTTATAGAATTGTTGAAAATTTATCTTTATTATTGAACACCATATCGTATGGATTATTTTAAAGCAATTCAATTTATAAAATTTAAAATTTTATCAATTTCTGACTATAAGTAATAAATTCAAAATTTGTTTATAGTCCGACTTCTAAAAAATTATATAAATTGAAGATAGTGCTTAAAGCAGATAATATTCTTTTATGCATATTTCAAGACATTGATTTTTTGATTTGAAAATATAACAATAATTATTATTTACAGTCCCTCATATGTTAAATAAACAAATTGAATCAAGTGCACAATCACAAACACAATAGCTACAGTGGTTTTTAGTTTTTTTTCCTGTTGGGTTGCACTCAATCTGATTTGTTTACGAAATAATTTAATTAATTTAAGTTACATTTTTCACAAACGCATAATTTAATAGTTGACCTGAAAAGAAAACCTTATTGGACATTTTTGTAATTAACCAAAACATTTTTAGTTAAATAAAGAAAAGTTTAATTTATTAAAAATGTGCAGAATTTGTATTTTTTCTCTGGTAAACAAAGAAACAGTCACAGAATAAGACGCCTTGGGAAATGTCAACATAATTGGCCTAAACGAGTCTATTTATTATAGAACGGCCTTGAGTGATTTCCGCAAATGCCAACTATTGTAAAAGTTCAAATGTAAATAGAGCAATAAACAACAACAACAATTATAATAACAAGTCAAGTTGGAACATTGCGTATAGAACGTCGCAAAAACCTACACATAGATTAATGCATCTGTATCTGTTGCAAGAAAACTCGGCCAAAACAGCCATAGAAACTGTGTAGATATACGGTTGACAGCTGACCATAATGGTCAGCCAGCAAAACAGCGAAAACCTCAACCTCATCAGCAAATAAATAAACAATGCTCAATAAAGAATAGAATAAACAAAAATAAAAATAAAAGTTGCACACCCACAGTGAAACGGCGTGTTTTGTGCGCGTTTTTAAACGCGTGCAATTTCAAGTGTGCGAACCGCGCGCTGTTTTTGTCGCAAGTGTCAGTCAATGGGTCAATTATTTTTTAACCAGTTTATTCGATGATTAAGTTTAAAGCATTTTATTGTATGTTGTTTAAACAATTAATTTGTCAATCAGCCTGTGTAAAACTTGGGAGTTCTCGATACCCTGTACGTACTATGCTGAGTATTTGAGTTATTGTTGTCTTTTTGACTTAAAATAGTCCCTAAAAAGTAAAAATGATGTACAGAGATTATTCGCTAGAATTATTATAAAATAATTTATATGGTTTCCATTTTCTGGATTACAATTTCCAAATTTGGAAATTTTCCATGTTTTTGGACCTCTTTTTGGATTATAATAAATTAATAACAAGAAATTCTCTAAAAAGTGAGACTTTGTACACAGAGTATTATCTGGAATTTTTATATACTTTGATTTGTTTTTTTAGATTAATTAATCTATTCTATATTTTTTTTGAAGTGTAATAAATGAAATTAAAACTAAGGGTATGGCTGAGTTGATTTCTATCTTTTGTTTTCAGTTGTTTTATTGGGAGGTTGGGTATGAAACTCATTTGTTATATGATTGAAACTGGGGTCTGGGCTAAAGCTACACCTATATGGGTCGCATCGGCTTATTGCGAGCTACTTAACTATATATAAAATAAATAAAATAACAAAGTAGCAACAAAACATGTTTGTAGCAATTCAAATGCCAAATAAGTAAAAGACTTGCGCGTTTAACACACCTACGCGACTTTTAACCCATTTGGGAACGTATTTAGTTTTAATTAAAAACAATTTATCTGCTTCAGTCTATGTACTTATAAGTGTGAGTGCGTTTGTAATGCATCATATGTTATAGCCAAGTTTATATAGTTAGCGGCGCATTTGATTTACTCGCAATGATTGATGCGTTTATGTAATTGTGAATTACAAATTATTCTTCATGTTAATGCTTAGATTATTATAGACATGATTACTGACTGATGCGCAATTTTGACAGTAAAACTGTCTGTTTGGGGGCGGGGACTCATTACAATTGAGTTATAAAAATCATTTCATCAAGTTCCTTACAGAAAATATTTTTAAGAACTTTGGAAAATGAACGCATCGATCTCGGCACATCCCAATCCAACTACTGTCCTCCTTCCTTTAAGGTCCAATTAAAGGAGAATCAGAATCTGCGTTCCGTTGTCTGGGAAGAGCCACAATTTGAGGGCAAACTCCTCAAAATATTCAAATCATCTGTAAGTTTGTTCAACGAATATATTAAAATAATTAAATTGTCATAAATGTTTTGTTTCCTTTAAGTTCCCTGGTGCTCTGTTTGGTGCAGTTAAAAATTATATTATATCAAACACATTCTGAAAAGATTCAAAGAAAAATTAAAGTTTTGAAATTTTTAATTTTCGACAATCACAAATAAAGACCTGCCTTTTCATTCCACATATTAAATGACTTTATCTTTCTTAATTTTAGCTGCCAAACCTGCATCCATAAAGTGACCCCTAAGCAATCCGTAAGTTGTATCTGATTTAATCAGCAGATTAACTCTTCGATTGAGTAGAATTGGACTTTCCAAGACCGATTTAAATGTCACTAACTGTAATACGATCAATTTGGTGAAGGCATATAAATTATTTGTTTCTGTATCTGATTTCTGTATCTGTATATTTGCAGGTCAACCTTCCCGTTGACTGCACTCTGAAGAACGTTCGCCTACAATCTAAAAGTCCACGAACTCAGCCAAAGCACGGCCGGCTGACCTCACTCTGGCGTCAATATGCTCATTTTTAATTCATTATTAATTAGTTATCATTTATGCTAGTTAAATCAAACTAGTATATAACTTGTTTAAAACATACTTATGTAATATTATACTTATTATTTGTTAGTGGCGCATTTAATATACTGGAAATGAATGATGCGTTTTACAAATTTGTTAGTTTAAAAACATTTTTAATGTTATTATTAATATTTTTTAAGATATATTTACTGTACGGCAGCTAAACTGTATCTTTGGGGACGGAGGATTCATTACAATAATTAGTATAGAAATTCATTTCATCAAATTGAATGCAAGCGACTTTGGCACGCTTCTTTTCCCCCACAGTTAACTGAGACTCACGAGTTTCTCACGCACTGCGAGTTAGCTCGGATAATAATTATCATTGTCATCAATGATGATGATGATGATGATATGTTTTAAAAATAGGTCCACAATATTCTCCCCATTGTCCATAAGACGGCGACACTTGTGCGCGACTCTCGCGCTAATTTACTTTATGATAAACATAAAAGATCAACATATTTTTTTTTTGTATTTTGGAGACAAAATCGGAAAATCGAAAAGATCGTTTTCCCTTGAAGAGACAAAGAATCAGTCTTGCCTTGGCGGTCGTCGGGAACGGTGTGTTCACTTGAAAATAATTCCAAGAAATTGTTGCTGTTATTCGGTATCCTTTCTTTTCTTTATATCTGCATTTTGAATTAATATTTTTCCCAAAAATTGTGAATTTCAGTAAAGTGTTCATTTGTGAATATATATAGAATATTTCCTGTATAAATGTGTATAATTCTCGTAAAGATAAAGTGTTGTGTTGAGACTTCTTCAGACGTATGCTATTTATAAAGCCGCCTTAATCTTAATGGATTCTTATATCAGCTATGCCTGTACACCATCTATATTTTCAGCGTTCGAAATCTTTGGAGAACTAAAATTAATTAATGTCTTGTTATTTATAAAAACAAAAAACTAAAAATTCAAAACGGTGTGAAGAAAATAGTTTCCATCGGAATAAACAATAATTTTTAGGCATGAAAATGTCGCCAGCACATTTTATTTTATGTGTGCTGAGCTGCATTGCATTTTCCAAAGGTAAGTGGGCGACCGGAAGTAGCCCTACAGATAGAAATGTACTCGTAAATCACAGCTATGTATATTTATCGCAAAAATGAAATAAAATCCAAAGTAGTCATCGACAAGATTTTACAAGATTATTTGTTACTTTCTAGGGAAACAACACGTTTTATTTGATACTTATTTTATTTTATATATAATGGTTAACTATTCTTATTGACCTTAACTTTACTTAAATATGATCTCAATGTTTTACCAATGTTAGTCTTTGGCTAATATATATAGAACAAGAGAAAAAAAAAAACATTGAAGTGTGCCATAAAAAATATTTTTTATGATTTCGAATGTGTCATATAAGTTAAAAATACTCATTTTACGACTCCTTTTCATACAATATAAAGTGTACTATATTTATATATAAAAACATACACAGTTAGTCAAGAAATGGCTTTAACAAAATCCAAAATTTACAAAGTAAATTTTACTAAATTTCTCTTACAAAAATATATATGTTTTTTCGATTTTTATTTAATTTCTTGTTTTATTATTTCAAGACAGAGAAACAAAATTTGTATAAATAAAAATGCAAATAAATATGTACTTTTTTATTTTGTCAAAAAAATGTCATAAAAAATCGACTCTGGATATTTATTTAATTTTGGGTATTTAATTAGTTAGTTGTTTTATGTTGTTAAATGTAGACAGACATCTTATATACGCTTAAGGAAAAGCTCGATGAATCATTGCTAGATTGTCTCCTAACATATCTAGTCTTATAAGAGGTCCCCTCCTATTCTACAAATAGTCCACTTAATTACCGGCCGGCATTTAAAAAAGCAGCATCATAAAAACTGCTCATAAATTTCCAAATAGATAAAAATAAACATAAATGATTTTAGCAACTATATTTCATAGATTTTTTTGTAGACTTCGTAGCTGGATTTTGGGATATGAGAGACTAATGTTACTCTTGTTATTTAAAAGATTAAATGGCTTGTATTCTACAGTTACAAATGCCGTCTATGAGGACTGTAAAACAGCTCCGCCAGTCGACAATGCCAGGTCTGAACTGTTGGAGGACGAGATCAATAATGTGAACACCGCAATCTACAACTGTGCGATGGGATATGTGATGAAAGGTCCCAATCAGTTGAACTGCAACGTGGATACCGAGGAATGGCAGGGTGATCCACCCACTTGTGTCAAGGCCAAGGGTAAGTATACTGGTGGTTCAGTAATTATATTGACAGTAAGCAAAAATGACATCACGCAGATTAATCCAATACATGATTCTCGGTTATTACAGGAGCGCAGCACAAGAAGAAAATGTTGTCCTATCCCGAGGAACAAAATGTGCCCAGCGAGTTAGTCCCCAAGCTGGACCTGAGCTGTATTCAGGCCAAGATTCAGGCCCCAGAGATCAGTCATGGCATTGTCTCCGTATACGAACGTCGTCGACGAGGGGACAAAGTGTTCCTGGTGGCCTATTATGCCTGCAATGAGAACTACGACTTTGAGAGGAGCCAAGTCTACGCTCTCTTCTGTAGCGCCAAGCAGTGGGTGGGGGAGTTGCCCACCTGCTTGCCCCGAGTTGAGTACAACGATGATGACGATGCTGCCAACGATTATGGCGAGGACGAATACGAAACGACTGAGGATGAAGCTGATGGTTTGGACAGCGAATCCCTGTCGACTGAGAATCCAGCAGAGAATCCAATGGTACCACCTCCACCACCTCCTCCAGCTACGAATGAGGCACTACAACCGCAGGTGGAGACTGATACTGTAGTGGAGACTGTAGTTGAACCTATAGTAGAGACTGTAGTACAGTCTGTCCCATCAGTTGATCCTCAAACAGCGATCGAACCCGTTGTTGTAGTGCCTGTGGAATCAGATGCAGATCAGAGCAAGACAGAAGCTGCCACCGATATCAGCATTGTGGTGGCACCCACTCAGGATCCATATACGCCACGTCTGCTGGACGAGAACTGTGGTGAGGATCGTGGCGGATGCGCCCACAAATGTGAGCGATTGTTGTTCCCCGGTGAGAATGAGCCTCGTCTCTCCTGCAGCTGCAACAAGGGCTACACTCTGGACCCCACAAATGCATCCAGCTGTCTTGGTAGGTCATCGAATGTCCAGTTAAGATATATCAAAATAATCCCCACTGATCCTCTCTCTTGCAGACATCGATGAGTGTCAGGAGTCGAATGGCGGCTGCTCTCAGATCTGCAACAATTTTCCAGGAAGCTTTGAATGCGGCTGTGAAAAGGGATATCAAATCGATGTCCAGACTGGCAACACCTGCATAGGTGAGTAATACCAATTCCCGATTTCTATACTTACTCCGTAACGCTTTTTCAAGAACTTCAGGGCGCCATAACTTTGTCAAATCACAACCGATTTCCTTCCGGAATTTAAATTTTATCACGTTTTGTCCCCTGTTTTGATTCTGCATCGAAATTGGTAAATATAATTTTTCATCCCTCACTGTCCAATTTTTCCATGCTTTGGTCACTGTCCACTTTCTACACTTTTCTTTTGGCATTTTTCGGAAACTTCAAACATCCATAGCTTTGTCAAATTTTAACCGATTTCCTTCCGGAATGTCCATTTTATCTTGTTTTGACCTCTATTTTGATTTGGAATCAAAATTGGAAAATATAATTTTTCTTCCTTCATTGTCCGTTTTTACCATGCCTCGGTCACTGTCAACTTTCTACACTTTTCTTTTGGCGTTTTTCGGAAACTTCCAACTTCCATAACTTTGTCAAATTTTAACCGATTTCCTTCGGGAATTTAAATTTTATCAAGTTTTGTCCTCTATTTTGATTCTGCATCAAAATTGGAAAATTAAATTTTTTATCCCTCACTGTCCAATTTACCATGCTTCGGTCACTGTCCACTTTCTACACTTTTCTTTTGGCATTTTTCGGAAACTTCAATCTTCCATAGCTTTGTCAAATTTTAACCGATTTCCTTCCGGAATGTTAATTTTATCTTGTTTTGACCTCTTTTTTGATTCTGAATCAAAATTGGAACACATAATTTTTCTTCCTTCATTGTCCATTTTTACCATGCTTTGGTCACTGTCAACTTTCTACACTTTTCTTTTGGCATTTTTCGGAAACTTCCAACTTCCATAACTTTGTCAAATTTTAACCGATTTCCTTCCGGAATTTAAATTTTATCATGTTTTGTCCTCTATTTTGATTCTGCATCAAAATTGGAAAATATAATTTTTCATCCCTCACTGTCCAATTTTTTCATGATTCGGTCACTGTCCACTTTCTACACTTTTCTTTTAGCATTTTTCGGAAACTTCAAACTTCCATAGCTTTGTCAAATTTTAACCGATTTCCTTCCGGAATGTTAATTTTATCTTGTTTTGACCTCTTTTTTGATTCTGAATCAAAATTGGAACATATAATTTTTCTTCCTTCATTGTCCATTTTTACCATGCTTTGGTCACTGTCCACTTTCTAGACTTTTCTTTTGGCATTTTTCGGAAACTTCCAACTTCCATAACTTTGTCAAATTTTAACCGATTTCCTTCCGGAATTTAAATTTTATCATGTTTTGTCCTCTATTTTGATTCTGCATAAAAATTGGAAAATATAATTTTTCATCCCTCACTGTCCAATTTTTGCATGCTTCGGTCACTGTCCACTTTCTACACTTTTCTTTTGGCATTTTTTGTAAACTTCAAACTTCCATAACTTTGTCAAATTTTAACCGATTTCCTTCCGGAATGTCAATTTTATCTTTTTTTGACCTCTTTTTTGATTCTAAATCAAAACTGGAAAATATAATTTTTCTTCCTTTATTGTACATTTTTATTATGCTTCGGTCACTGTCCATTTTCTGCATACTTTCCTTATGGCATTTTTTGGAAACTTCAAACTTCCTTTACTTTGTCAAATTTTAACAGATTACCTTCTGGAACGTCAATTTTATCTTGTTTTGACCTCTATTTTCATATTGTATTAAAATTGGAAAATATAATTTTTGTTCCTTGACTCTCCATTTTTACCAGGTCCCGGTTACTGTCCACTTTCTACATATTTCCCCCTTGGCATTTTTCTTCAAACTTCCATAACTTTGTCAAATGTTAGCCGATTTCCTTCCGGAATGTCAATTTTATCTTTTTTGAGTTATATTTTCTTATTGCATCAATATATTTTTTTTTTGTCCTGACTGTCAATTTGATTGCAGATATTGATGAGTGCATAAATGCCGAGCTGAGTGCCGAGTGTGCTAATGGTTGTGAGAACCTTCCCGGATCCTATCGTTGTGTGATTCCCTTGAACAACAAGGAGGAGATTGAGGAGCAGCCTGACCAGGATCCCAAAAAAGTGGATGACATCGAGGTGGAACTTGAGCCTACAAAAGTGGAGACACCAGTGAAGCACGAAGTGAAGTCGGAGCCGATGCCGACGTTGAGCTGTAATCCGGGCTTTGCTCTGTCCACGGATGCCAGCGAGTGTCAGGACATCAATGAGTGTGATGTCGTGGTGGAGGACGACGGTAATGCGGATCATGTGCCTCATCGGGTCTGTCAGCAGCTGTGCGAGAACACAATTGGATCCTTCCGCTGCAGCTGCCGAGCTGGTTACCATCTGCTCGAGGATCAGAGCAGCTGTGCCCCCGACAGCTGCCAGGACTTGGATAATCCCCAGCTAAACCGTACACGGTGTGCTCATCAGTGTGAGAATCTGGCCAATGGATCGGGATACGTGTGTGTCTGTCCCGAGGGTTACACCCTGGGAGAGGATCTGCACAGTTGTCAGGTGGTGGAGAGTGTCTGCAGTCGGGAACAGGGTCACGAACGTTGTCGCCCTGGAAGTTGCCTCGTCAGCGAGGACAACAGCACTTTTAGTTGTCTGTGTCCACCTGGCTATGCCAGCGAGATCTTCAGCTGCCAGGACATCGACGAATGCGCTGCGGGAACACACAAATGTAGTCACGACTGCTTCAACACCGCTGGAGGCTATCAGTGCCTCTGTCCCCACGGCATGACTCTCCAGGAACCCGAGGCACTCACATGTGTTGCCCCCGATCCCTGTGCCGTCAACAACAATGGCTGTGAGCAACTCTGTCTCAGTGCGGAACAGGGATCCTGCACCTGCAGCAAGGGATTTGTCCTCAGTGAGGATAACAAGAGCTGCACCGATATCGATGAGTGTGCTGTGGACAATGGAGGTTGCCAGCAACTCTGCCGCAATTTACCAGGTACCTAGAAGCTGACTTTATACATTTCCCCCTTCAAGATCCTGTACATATAAGAAACTAGCAGGTTGAATTTTCCAAAATGCCGTCTTATCTATCTATAAATTTATCTTCTGCTTTGACAACATCGATTATTGAATTGCTCAAACCCATTTGTAGGTGCGTATGAATGTCTCTGTTCACCTGGCTACGAATTACTTGAGGTGGCAGGACTCAGTGGCTTTTGCTTTGACATTGACGAGTGCGCGACCAAGAGACACAATTGTGATCCTCAAATGCAATGTGAGAATCTCAATGGCTCCTACACTTGTCTCTGTGAGCCAGGCTATGCTTTGGGCTACGACAATCGCATTTACACATCATCATCTGAGTCTTCATCATCATTATCATCATCATCATTATCATCAGCTTGCTTGGACATTGACGAGTGCTCGCTTTCGAATGCGAATTGCTCGCATTTCTGCATCAATTTGCCAGGTAGCTTTCAATGCGCTTGTCCCTTGGGATTTAGCCTGGATGCAGACGCTCGCATCTGCCAGGACAACGATGAGTGTCTGCTCCAGAATGGCAATTGTGCTCAGCTGTGCGTGAATCAACCTGGCGGCTTTGCCTGCGCTTGCAATGCGGGATTCGAACTCGCTCCCGATGGCTTCAACTGCTTGGACATTGATGAGTGCGCAATTGAGTTTGGTAATTGTAGCGGCATTTGCATTAATCTTCTAGGTAGGAGCGTTGATATTATTTAAAGCATATTAATATCGATATTTCAATAAGTACAAATTATTATTTTATTTCTTACTTTATATTTTTTTGTTGAAAAATATCTATGTTATTAGATCAATTTATATCAATAGTGTATCAATATAAACAAATTATTATTTATTTATTTATTATTATTTATTATTATTTTATTTTGTTTTTTATTTTTGACAAAAAAAAAACGATTTTGTATAACACTTATCGATTTAAAAATAATTTATCCGTAAAAATTTACCTCAAAATATCTATATATTAATATTAAGGCGACATTTTTTAAATTGTTTATGTATCCTAGAGTGTTATATCGATAATATTTTGATATCAAAAATTAATTTATTAGATGTATCGATAGATTTGCATGCTATCTATATCGAAGTTGTTGAAAAAAAGCTTAAATTTATAATTTCAAAGTTGTTTTTTTTTATAGATATTTCAAGATTTTATGACAAACGATTTTTATATTATCGGTAAAAAAATATCTGGCAATATGTATTAAATAAAAATAATTGTTTAACGATATGTAATAACGTAGCACAATAATATTGATATAATTGTCAAAAAATATATCGCTGTATTATCGTAAGAAAAAGCATCGCTAGTAAATATATTATCGTATAAAGATATATCGATACGTTAACATTTGATTTACAACCGTACTTCTAGGCTCGCACAGCTGCGCCTGCGATAAGGGCTATGAGCTGACCGACGACGGGCACAGCTGCCAGGATGTGGACGAGTGTGCCGGTCTTCTTTCGGGCGGTTGCACGCACGAGTGCATCAACCACCCGGGCAGCTACGAATGCGGCTGTCCCCTGGGCTACCTTCTTCAGGAGGACGAGCACAGCTGTCAACCCGCTCTCGTGGGTTGTCGCCCAGGCACTCAGCACACGGATACGGGATGTGAACCCATCGACTGTGGATTGGGAATGTTGATTGGCGTCGATGGCGACTGTGTGGACATTGACGAGTGTCAGGTGAACAACGGCGGCTGTTCGCATCTGTGTGAGAATACAAAGGGATCCTTCAAGTGCAACTGTCCTCAAGGATATCAACTTTCCTCGAATTCACACGACTGCGGGGATGTCAATGAATGTGCTGTGGACAACGGTGGCTGCCAGGAGAGTTGCATCAATGAACCGGGAAGCTTCAAGTGCCAGTGCGGTGAGGGCAAGAGATTGTCCTTCGATCAAAAAATGTGTGTTGATCTTAAGCCGAGGACAAAGTTGACATCTTCGCAGCCAGAGGTTGCTCCTGCTCCCAGAGAGCGACCGTTGGCTCCACCAGTTCCTGTAGCACCTGCTACTTCTTTGTTCCCTTCAGAGATACCGGTTGCACCTACCAAACCCTTAATTCCTCTATCACCTCTGCCATCTTTCACTCCCTCGGTGATCTCTGCATCACCTGCTACACCTTTAACCCCTGTTGCACCCACTAGACCTTTGATCCCTGTAACACCTGCTACACCTGTGACGCCCTTATTACCCAGCCTCGTCAGAGATCATTGTGTGCGCTTCGAGGCTCCTAAAAATGGTCAGGCACATTGCAACAGATATCGCCACAAGCGAAAACTCTTCTACAACACACGTTGCAAGGTGCGTTGCAACCCTGGCTATCAACTCATCGGTTCCGAAATCAGAACCTGCGGTGCCACCGGAAACTGGGAGGGAGAGGATAACAAGTGTGTGCGTAAGTATCTCAATTCCCCGAGTCCCATAATAATACTTAAATAATTACAAAACCCAAAAAAAATGTATTAAAAAAAAAATTTAATATTAAATCTAGTACATGAATAATTAATTTACCTTATAAAATGTTTTTTTCTCTTTCAGCCTTAACTCAATCTCGTCGTGTTTGGATGACAGACACTTTACCAACTGTATTCACTCAACAGTCCAGCTGTCCGGCTTTGCCCCTGCCGCACAATGGTGTTATTACTCCGAGCTGTACTCGAGGTGCCTCCAAACAAGGCGACACCTGTTTTTTGAATTGCAACATGGGCTTTGTGCCAGTTGGAGGCATATTAACTACTTGTTGGAATGGTGCTTGGACTGTAGGCGTTTTGGACTGCAAACCTTTTGGATTTAACGCCTTGAACGATGACATCCCGACACTGATACAGACACCATGGCAGATGAATTCCTTTGGACAAAAATCTGTTCCGTTGCCATTACAAACACAACCCCAACACATTAAACCATACATCAAGTGTCCAGAGAATGTGGCTATCATACTGAATCCCCTGCAGACCAAGGCTCATGTCATTCTACAGAAACCGGCAACAAATGTGGACTATCGACATGTTGCCACATCTCCCGCTTGGGCAAAACAGTTGCAAGGACATCTGCCTGAGGGAATCCACAAGATCATTTTTAGAGCACATGATCCTGTGACAGAAGAAACTGTTTTCTGCCAAACAATCATCACTATCAAAAGGACATCGACCGTCGCCAGTCAAAATCCTTTTGATTTTAAACAACTTTCACTGCCAGAGCGTAAAATGTCTGCAAGATTTCCCGAATTCTCCTTTAAGCCTACGTCAAGTTCAAAACAATTTGAGAGCCTAATTGATGCATCTCCTTCGTCCTTGACGAGACCCTCTGAGAGCCTCGCTGAAGAGCCGTCATCTTCGAGAACTTTGGAAAATGAACGCATCGATCTCGGCACATCCCAATCCAGCTACTGTCCTCCTTCCTTTGAGGTTCAATTAAAGGAGAATCAGAATCTGCGTTCCGTTGTCTGGGAAGAGCCACAATTTGAGGGAAAACTCCTCAAAATATTCAAATCATCTGTAAGTTTGTTCAACGAATATCTTAAAATAATTTAATTGTCATAATTGTTTTGTTTGCTTTAAGTTCCCTGGTGCTCTATTTGGTGCAGGCGATCATACCGTCAAATATGAGGCAACTACCACAGATGGTCACACTCTGATCTGTTCTTTCCAAATTCGTGTCAAACGTAAGCTCACAATTATATATCATCAAACACAGTCCGACAAGATTAAAAGAATAAATAAAATTTTAAAATTTTTAATTTTTTATCACAAATAAAGATTGCTACCTTTTCATTCCATTTATTAAACGACTTTATCTCTCCTAATTTTAGCTGCCAAACCTGCATCCGTTTCGATGCCTTCAGAGATAAACTATACAGATGCTTTGTTCTCTAGTTCACCTACACAGGAAACGCACAGCAGCCTTATTGAAGGACTCGAATCGTATGTTGTTTGTCCTAACAAGGAGCCTATTAAAGTGACCCCTAAACAATCCGTAAGTTAAATCTGATTTAATTAGCAGATTAACTCTCCGATTGAACAAAATTCGACTTTCCAAGATTGATTCAAACGTCACCAACTGTAATACGATCAATTCAGTGAAGGCATATGAATCATATGTAAAACTATTTGTATCTGTATCTGATTTCTGCATCTGTTACTTTGCAGGTCAATCTTCCCGTTGGCTGCACTCTGAAGAACGTTCGCCCACAATCGACAAGTCCACGAACTCAGCCAAAACACGGCCGACTCACCTCACTCTGGCGTCAATATCCTCATTTCTAATTTATTATTAATTATTAATTAGTTATCATTTACGCTAGTTAAATGTATCGAACTTTTATAAAACTTACGAACGGTTGAGTGCATTTTTGTCCATATTTTTAAATAAATAATTATTATTTTTTTATTAAATTTTGTGTTTATTTTAAGCAATTAATTCATCGAAAAAATTAAATAAATAAAAATTTAGTTAAGACGATGTAATGAAAGAAAGGTCCTTGGACAAAAACTAATCAGATTTCAGTTATTTCCTTGCGGATTTTGAAGGGTATGTCACGAAAGTTTGGCCAGGAGGAACTCTATCAACAGGCATAAAAAAATTGGGGGATCATCTTAGGATAATTAACTTGTAAAACTTTACGAAATCCTTTCGCATTTTGGCACATGTATTATGTAAACAAAGCGAAAAAGTGTCTCTATGTTTATGCGCTTAATACTCTAACATTTGATTTGGGCATATGACCACTTCACTTTATTGTATACAATACAATATGATGAGCATATGCGTGTTTGGCATGTAACATGCTACAGTAGAATAATGTAAATAGTTTTCTTGAATGGTAAAATTATTATATTTGTTACAATTATATTATACCAAATTTTACCATATTTCTATGAATTGATTGTGATTACTCGAAACAATGCGCACGCATTAAAAAAGCTCAAATGTGTTGACCTTATTTTGAATCTAAAAAGTTGCACAGAGATACAAATACACTGCACCTTCGATGTCAGATACGATCCACAAAACAAAACAAGTTCCAAGCGTGTAAAGAGGCCTCGTTGATTGAAAGCTGATTTCGCACACTTGCGAGTCGCTTGAATCTACTAAATTGATAAGCAGAGCGAACCCATAACAGAAAATAACAGAAAGAAAAAAATAATAAAAAATAATAATGTGCCACTTGCTGAAAAACTTGGACAGGTTATAGAATCTTATATTGAAAGCTGCTACAGCTGCTCAACTGTAGAACTTGACTATAATGTCAGTTTTAGAAAGCTCAAAACCGGCAAATACTGAATTTTAAAGTTTATTTACTTCCAATAATTGCCCAGAAATGCCGTTGAACTCGTTTGGTTAGAACTTGTCATTAGAATTCATAGTAGAATTATTCCGCTATTTGTATTTGAATTTTGATTTGGATTTTTAATATTTTTGTATTTCTGTGCAAATATATGAAACTATCCAACATGGACCACAAGCAGCGTTCGCTGGCGATAAGACTGAAATATACGAATTTTAAATATACACGGGGAGCATCTTTAAAGTGACTTAGACTCCAAAGAACGGCCTATCAAGTGTATTGAGACTATACAACTGATAACCCCCGAGTTTGGTTTAGCACCCTCCTCTGAACGCTTCTAACCGCTCTGATCTCGGTTTGGTTGTATTGTGTATTTTGTTGCTGTTATTAATTTTTTATTATTGTATTTTTTTGTTATTGTCTCAAAGATTAGCTTTTTGCTGCTGCTGTGTGAAGTCTATAAAAACGCACGAGTGGATGGAAAATCAATTCAGTTTGAAATCGTGAGCTGTTTGGTGCATTTGCATTGTTTTGTTTTCGAATATCTGTGTGTGACAAATAATATATTTATATAAAATGTATCAACGTCAAGCTTCCTTCGATAAGGTTGGTACACAAAGCAATTGGGTCTTCTAAAATACTAGAAATATAACAATTAAATGCGTTAATCCGTGATTAAAATGAACACAGTCTGAAATAATAATAATTATATATAGAATCAATAAATAGATTCCATTAGTCAAATAAATAAATTTTATCAGTTTTAAAGCATGAATAGTAACAAATATTTTAAACAATTATAAATATCTAACAACATATTAAACTGTGAAAACATGATCAGAAATATATTATTTGAAAAAAAAAAATGTTTTCTGCATAAAAACATTTATTAATGAATTATAATTTTTTGCTTAGAAATTTGCAGAATTTCCCTTTGGGTTTTTATTTTATTTCTTATATTATTATTCTAGTCTTTGGTTCTTAAAGCAAGTTTAAAAATAAGAGATATTATTCACTTAAAATTTAAATATTTTTTAAAATAAACTAGATGAAATCTAGTGAATTTTAATTTTAACAAAACACTTTCTAGACATAGAAAATATCTTGAATTTCTGCTTAACTCAAATGTGGCCAGAGCCTTGATAACAGTTAAAAAAATGCAAGTTTAAGTTAAAATTGAATATTGTGACCCTCCAATAATATATTGCGGTTGGGAACCTTCAATATGAATCTTGAGTTGACGTTAACCTTTGTAACTCAATCTATTTATCAAGAGTGTTAGAAAAACAATGATAAAAATATCTGTTTACAATTTAAAGTTACAATCATTGTAATTGTGATGTACATTAGATTGTAGAAAATACCTGTGTAGGGCAATAATTGTTAATTAGTGAATGTTTACAATTTAATGTTGCAAATATTCTAATTGTGATGCAGATTAGATTGTAAATAAAAGCTGTAGTTGTTAATTAACATGGTGAAATTAATGCTGATAGCAAAGCCGCATTATCATGCAAATTGTTTCTAATTAAAACGTATTTTGTGCAATAATTATTTGAATTAAATTTTTTAGCCGACGCGTATCGAGGACTCGGCCTATATTGCCGAAGGAGTCGACGCTCAGGAGGCGCGTAATACTTGCCTGTTGTTCTCGCCCAAGGACTCCTCCTTGGCCAGTGGCACCTTAGCCAATATCTTGGCCATCTTCAAAAAGCACGACATTAACTTGGTGCACATTGAATCTCGCTCCTCGTTGCGTGTTCCGGGATACGAGTTCTTTGTGGAATGCGATGGCACGACCGGAGCCTTGGGCAAGGCAATTGAAGATCTGCGGGAACAGTGCATCTACTTCAACATCATCTCACGCGATTACAAGGACAATGAGACGGCAGTGCCTTGGTTCCCACGTCGTATACGTGATCTGGATCGTTTTGCCAATCAGATTCTGAGCTATGGCGCCGAATTGGACTCTGATCATCCGGGATTCACAGATAGCGAGTATCGCAAGCGTCGCAAATACTTTGCCGATATCGCCTACAACTACAAGCATGGCGAGCCTTTGCCACATGTTGAGTACAGCAAGGAGGAGATCGAAACCTGGGGCATCATCTTCCGCAATTTGACCAAACTGTATAAGACGCACGCGTGCCGCGAGTACAATCATGTGTTTCCCCTGTTGGTCGACAATTGCGGATTCCGTGAGGATAACATTCCCCAGCTGGAGGATGTGTCCAATTTTCTAAGAGGTAAATTTTTTATTCTTATCTTATATACAAGAAAGTACTGTAATATTTGATAAGGCCGCTTCTATTCCAAGGCGAGCTATGCCCGAAAAATCGAATACACGCCGAAATCCGAGTAGATGGTAATAGATTCATTCAAGTGCTCACAGCTACACACACACATGTGACCAATCAGAGCAGCACAAAAGCTTTCGGCTGCTCTTAGGATCCACAAGGTCCACAGGAGCTTAGACTCTTACCAATCAAAGCTTTGCGCTCTCTGAGAGGATCCTGTGCTTGGTTCTCTGTGCTTACACACACACACACTCATGTAATAATTTACTGCACCGAGTTTATTTTGTTTTTTTCTTGCTGCTGATTCTGTTTGCCTGGTATTTCTGTTAGTGCAAGTGATATTTAGAAAGATAGCTTATATACCAAAAAAAATAATATTTACTTCGGATTTTAACACTTAAAATATAAAATAATTAATATTTTTGATTTTTATAATAAAAAAAGTATAATTTGCAATTTAATTTAGAATTTTCCACATAGCAATCCAAAATGCAAGTACTAACTAGTTACAAAATACTTACTATATATTCTTTTAATATTTGCTGGATTACACAAGCTAATTTTTTTCTTCATTTATTGACTAGTAAAAAGAGTTGACAAAAAATGAATAAATTCTATAAATTAAAATAATAATATATTTATGCTTTAAGTAAAATAAAATAAATATCCTATATTATTTGCTAGATTGCACGGGCTTCACTTTACGTCCAGTTGCTGGTCTGCTGAGCTCTCGCGATTTCCTTGCCGGCCTCGCCTTCCGCGTCTTCCACTCCACCCAATATATCCGACATCCCAGCAAGCCGATGTACACCCCAGAACCAGATGTGTGCCATGAATTAATGGGTCATGTTCCACTCTTTGCCGATCCGGCTTTTGCTCAGTTCAGTCAGGAGATTGGATTGGCTTCACTGGGTGCACCCGATGATTATATCGAGAAGCTATCCACTGTGAGTTCTAGATAAAACTATGCATTTAAATAGCATCTTAAGAGTGTAATGTATCTTGTAGATCTTCTGGTTCACTGTGGAGTATGGAGTGTGTCGTCAAAACGGCGAGTTGAAGGCCTTTGGTGCTGGACTTCTCTCATCCTATGGAGAGCTGGAATATTGTCTAACGGATAAGCCACAGCTCAAGGATTTTGAGCCAGAGATTACTGGTGTTACCAAGTATCCCATAACGCAGTTTCAGCCACTCTACTATGTGGCCGACAGCTTTGAAAGCGCCAAGGAAAAAACTATGTAAGTACTTTATTAATTATATTGGGTATATATTGTGTTCGTTGTAATGTATGATACAGGGAGAGGGAGGCATGTCCAAACCTATCAATCTATTCATATTATCTATTATCTCACTTAATCGCAGTAAGATTGGATAAGTAGAACGGCATAAATAGCTAACCAAAGTTATTTAAAATAAAGGCAATGCAAGCACCCAAAAGTATGCCGTTGTTTTTATAATGTAGTAATTTCAATAAAGCACTTTAGTATATAATGAAATAAGTACCGGATACTAATTAAAATCTTAAATATTTTTTAATTAACTCACTTCGTAACATTCTAGTAAATTTGCCAACTCGATACCTCGTCCATTTGGAGTACGCTATAATGCCTATACCCAGAGTATTGAGGTGCTCGATTCCAAGCCTCAGATTAACAACCTGATGAACAACATCAACTGCGAGTTTCAGATACTTCAGAATGCGATTGCCAAGCTGCGCGTTTAGTTTCAATTATTTTTGTAACTTTACCTGATATTATATTATATTGTTTTATATTCTGTTATTAAATAATAAATTCTTTGCATTTATATATATTTTTGAAAGGACTTTATCTTTTGTTTATTTGATTAGATCTAAATCGACCACATCAAATAACTATTTACAAGCTTAATTGAGTTTAGTTTATTCACATTTGTATAGGTATGTACAAGTATTTTTAAGTAAAATCTAATCTGATTTAACAATTAAAGTGAGTTGATGCCATTTCATATACAAGGTTTAGGTTCTTAGCGTTTGGCTCTCGAATTTATCATGAATTTGAGTGTAAAACATTATATATGTAATATAGAATTTCGAATACTAATAATATAATTAGATACTACACACACACCTTTGTAGGAGTTTTAAAGGACCGATCTGGAGTCAAAACCCAAATAAAAACTAATAAAAACTTTTCATTCTCTCTTTTTGATTTGCATTAATAATAGATTTACTATTGTGTGTGTGTGTGCCTAACAGTCAAATTTACACGTCTGTTTGAATACGTTAACAGCAAATAATTCAGTTGCAATCTCAACCTGGGTTTTGACTTATTTACTATCTTTAAATTCTTGAAACGAATACAAAAACAACTAATTATTTACAATAAACACTATGTATGATTTCAGTCTTTAAAATAATATACATCTATATATTTACAACTATTTATATACGAAATTATATGTACATTTTTTGTTACTGTATCTTTTTATAAATTTTCATAGTTTAATTAAAGTTAGGTTCGATTTTATATCAGAGATCCCTGTCAGTGACACTTACTGGATAATTGTAACTAGTATTTAAAAACGATGGGTTGTTCTTATTTTATTATAAGTTTTAATCTTAACTTATTATCTGTCCCTAAAATTTTGAGAGCTAACAAAACCTCTCAAAATAAAAGAATTAAGAATTTATTTAAGGAGTTAGGAGTACAATACTCAGTCTGTTGAGATCTACAACTATGGTAATAAATTGGGTATTGGGTATATTCGATAAAGAGAGCCATAAGCTAGATCTTTAGTTTTGAATTGGGTTTAGTATAATACATAGGGTGGTACAAAGTTTTAGCTGCCTTCCTTATCACTATTCAAATTACTACGCTACTTAGGACGATTAAGCTTAAGGCAGGGAACGTAATGATTAAAATAAAAAAAAATGTAGAATATAATAGTCAATTTTTTGGATACTCAAAATTTTTGGATTAGAATAAAGAAGTTTTGAAATAATAATTAAATTGTATTTTTTCATCAAAGAAAAAACATAGAATAGCTCAAATCATTATTTTTATAATAAATTTTGAAACTAAACATTTTATGCAAATACCAAAAAAAATATAAATAAATATTTAGTAAATTTGGATATTTATAAAACTTGACAAATAACTTTTGGTATAAAAAGGTAATATCAATTCATATGATAAAAAAAAATGGAACCATAAGAAGTATATTTACGATAATTTTTCTTAATGTCATCACTTTAACTTGCGATGCCTGGTTCAAAGCCATTTGGATATCAAGTTGTATGCCACGCCCCCAAACTGGCCATATACTATTGACTGAACAGATTCTCCGTTTGATCTGCCGACATTTGATATGGCAATATCTCAAGATCATTTGGCAACTGATTTTGATTTTGATTTGGATTGGAGCTAAGAGATTGAAATGGATTGCCGCTGAAAAAGCTGTTCGTTGGCTGTTGCTGCAATTGTTGTTGCAATTGCTGCTGTTGTTGCTGCTGTTGTTGCTGCTGCTGTTGTTGTTGCTGCAATAATTGTTGCTGCTGCTGCTGTTGCTGATGCAATTGACTGGAAGTGTGCATCATTTTATTGTCCTCACTGTGCGTCTCGGAGCCATCGTCACTGATGCCCATGTGAAAATTGAGGGAAGGACTCGATTCAGTTGCCATTTGCATATAGGAAAGCAATGAATCATCATTTGTATTCTGCACATTTGAGTTACTGTTGTTGTTGTTGTTATTACTGTTGCTGTTGTTGTTGCTGTTGCTGTTGTTGTTGTGATTGTTGTTATTCTGACTGTTGCTGTTGTTGTTATTGTTGTTGTTGCCGTTGCTGTTGTTAAGATGCTGCAATGGCGACAGATTTAGAAATGCATCAATATCCTCCATATCCTCCCGCGACAACATGTTGCTCGACTGTGGCTGCTGCGGCTGTTGCTGCTGCTGTTGCTGTTGCTGCTGCTGTTGCTGCTGTAGCTGCAACTGTTGCTGACTCTGTGGCAGCTGCAAGTGTTGCTGGTTCGTTTGCTGTTGCTGCTGCAGGTGATTGTGTTGCTGCTGACTATGCAGATTCTGTTGCTGCTGCATCATCATATGTTGATCCTGCTGATTCAACATCTGCTCCGAGTTTAAAGCAAAACCATATTGATTAAACTGCGGTTCGACGGCATTGCTGCCACCAAAGTTAAAGTTGCGTTGCACAGTGCTGCCGGCAGCAGCAGCAGCAGCAGCAAAGCCCATTGGCACCATGGGTTGCAGGTACGTGTAGCGCGACAGCAACAGTTGCTCGGAGACAATTCGCAGTTCATCCTGCTGCTGCATAATCAGCTTCTGCAATTCATCGTGCTTACGCTGCAGCTGCTCCTGCAGCTGAGTTTGTGTTGGCGTCATCACTACTGCTCCTGGCAGCAACTCTGGTTGCTGCTGTGGCAACGGCAATGGCGACAACACTGGAGCAACTGGAAATGGCGCCATCACTGGCTGCATCGATATTGCCGTTAAATATTGTGCAGGCTCCAGAAATCCGCCAGGTGCCACGATCTGCGGACTTGACAGCGGATAATTCGTTTGCGGAAACTGACAGGCATTGCTCGTGACAATCTGTGCCGGAGCCAGCGGCAATATCGGCAACAATTTTGGTGTTGCCGCCGTCTGTTGCAGCTGCAAGTGATGATGGGCAAGCGGATGTTGGTGCTGCTGCTGCTGCTGATGTTGGTGCTGCGGCTGTTGCTGATGTTGCTGCTGCTGCTGCAGATGATGATGCTGACTGTGCTCCCGCCCATGATGATGATGCGAGCGCTGGCGTTGACTTTGCTAAGAAAATAACACGATATTTAATGAATTAGAATATGGTAGCTCTAAAAAAACAAAAATTGTTAATTTTAAAACCCCTCAGAATCCAATTTAAAGTGTCATTATTGCTAATTTGGGAACCAGGAGTTGACTAAACGTGAAAACTCAAGATTTAAATGTTTGAAAAAAAAATTTATAAAAATACATAATTTTTTCGGGCAAAATCCCAAATTAAAAATTTATTTAAATTATTATTTATATGCAGAATCAATTAGGAGACCAAACAATGACCAAACTGACATTCCGCTTGAAAATCGATTGAATTTAGACAAAGTTATGGAAGTCAAACATTTTGTCAGTTTTGACATTATTTTTCACCAAAAAATGAAACCCTTCAGAATCCACTTTAAAGAGTCATTTTCAACTAATTTAAAAGTAATAAAAAGTGATTCAAAATTTGAAATTTTGAAAAAAAAAATTGTTCAAAAAGTCAAAGGGGGGAGTACATGATTTTGTTGTAAAAAATCGAAAATAAGAAAAAATTTTAAAATTAATAATTTTTAGATGCAGAATCACTTAAGACACCAAATAATGGTCCGCATGGAAATTGGATTAGTTTTGATAAAGTTATGCGAGTTTGAAGTCTGATAAAATGGTTGAAAAACTCACCGAGCTGACGTGCGTCATCAAGGACTGTCTGCTGGTGACGGATTCAGCTGACATGGATGTGGAATCGGATTCATTGACGCGATTGCTGTAGAAGTAACATTTCCGCTTGGCTTTGGGCGAGATGCCCGTTGAGCTGATGTTGCCATAGCTGGAGGGAGGTCTTGAGGTTTTCAAAGGATTGATGGGGCAAGAACTGGACGCAGATGCCGCTGTAGCAGACCACATGGGCGATGAATCGATGACTGGTGATGTTGCAGCTGCAGCTGTTGTTAGTGTTGTTGTTGTTGTCCCCTCATTGCTGAGATTGGCCAAGGAATTATCGAGCAAATCAGGGCTATCCAGATTCTGATTATTCAGCTCAAAGTCACGCAATGTTGTTGTGGCCGAGGCGCATTTGCTGTTTGAATTGCTACTAGAATTGGGCGTGAGTCCGAGTCCCTTGCTCGACTTTTCTCGCTCCTTATGACTCTGTTTGATGACCTCGGCATAGCTGACAACCTTGTGTGTGCACACCACATAATCGGGCTTGGAATTATACTGATGATAGCTCACATAGTAGTCTGTCTGCAGCCAGATCCATTGTTGACCCTTTGTCAGAAAGCGATAATAGCAGGACTTTCCCTCTCCCGTCTGCCGCACTTTGAAAAAAAAACAAAGATCCTTAATCTATGATTTTTGACTACACTCAGAAAAAAATGATTAGCCGCATTTAAGAAATTCGCATTTGTTTCAAAATCACCACGTTAGTTAGATTATTGTTTAATTGTTAGAAATTAGTTTTAGATAGGTCTTATGGCTTGGGTTGTGCAATAATCAGTGTGTGAGTCAGGACATAGAGTTTATTAATATAAGTAAATAAATAATATAGATGCTTGTAAATTGTACTTTGCAATAGAACAAAAAACAAAGTCGAGTTTCAGTTTTTCAAGGGGAAATAGATGTTTTTTTCTGAGTGTAGAATGCAGAGCTTACATACATTCCTCGTGGCAGGCCACAATGCTGTCCAGGTCATCAAAGTGATAATAATCATAGCCGGAAGTGCCGAGCACCTCGAAAGGCATATATCCAATGATGGGAGGAGCTCGATGGTCCAGAAAGAGGAACTTCCATTCCATGCTATGCTTTGAGGTAAACTCATTGCATGTCGGATCAATGATGCTCATCTCCCGTATCAACTGAGGCGTCTGAATGCGTCCAGTGCCCACAAACACCAGTTTCCTGTCCACCTCCACATTGGGATTCATCTGGAAGATGCGAGGCAAGTTCTGGATCTGATTCTGACTGCTGCTCTGGCTATCCGAACTGGATCCCGCTTGGGTATTCGCATCATTGCGAAAGTAACCCACAAATTTAACTAGCTCAAAGGAATTGGCATCAACTTTCTCAATTCCTCCACGTTTGAGATGCGTAAAAAATGTGATCTGATTGCTGGCATTAATGTCCGTTTGACGAGGTTCGATCACAGGCGTCGGATTGAGGAAGATGTTGAGCAATGCCTCGTGATCCATTTCGTAGGCCAGGTCATAGATACTCATGTTGTACAGATCATGCTGTGAGTAATAAATATAAAACTTATTAATACAAACAATAAAAATTGTTCTGTGATTTAACACTTTGATTTATCTACATATTTAGTTAAGTGATTAGGCATCAAATAAGTGTAACTAAAATATTACATTAATTAAAGTCAATAAATTATTGAATTAATTAAATATTGAACTTAACTAAACTATATTATTTTAAAGAGTTTTCTATAAAAATATGACCGTATTATTTATCAGAAAGACATTTAATTTAATTAAATAACGCCACCTACCGGCAAATATCCCAGCTGTGAGGTAATACTTTCGGATGCATAGAAAATGGAGCCCAAACTGCTGAATACAATCATGAAGCCATCCAAAGATTCTAGCATTAAATGCGTAAACTCATCATTGGTTAAAAATGTGGGCTTCCAGTCTTGTTGTATCTCAAAAACCTTTGAACGATCCGTTGCCTCTGCGAATAAGTTAATCCACATCAATCAGTTAAGATCTACATTCTATTTGTGTAATATTTGAAACGTTTACCATTGTGATTCTTCAGAAATGCTATGGTTGACTTTAGCACGGTGGATTTATCCATCTTTCGATTGGACGTCGATATCAAAGCACTTAAATCATTCACCAGGGAATTAAACTGATCCCGACGCTTCTTTTCGCTCAGGTTACGAGATTTTCTGCAAAGAAGACTGCGAGTTACAAAAAAAACGCTGATAAAAAAAATTGTATGGCAAGAAGCGTTGTTTATTTTTTTTCTCTTTACTTTTAAGAATTTTATTCAAAATTGTATGCTACTTAGATATTAATTTGAAAACATTTTTAATTTAAAATCATACATTTCCATCATATTTATATTTAATTAATAATTAAATTGTAAGAATGAAGAAAAATTTTACCACCTATACGAAATTTATTTATTTTAAATATTGTAAATATTACTTGGATATCAATTTAAATTGACGTTAAATATATAAATGTAAGGTTAGACTAAGAGATTTTGCCGCCACCCCCACATAAACACACACAAACACACTTACACTCAAGTAAACGCACCCTTAAGAAACAGCTGCCACCTTTGGACCTTTGGCCCACGTGTGTCCTGCGATTGATGCTTTGTTTGGCGTTTATTAGACAAATCTGCCCACATGCTCACACGACAACAACTCCCTGCCCTATCATTCAGATATACATATGAATATAAGTCGATACTGATACGTAAGTG
This sequence comes from Drosophila falleni, assembly GCA_035045575.1. Taxonomy (NCBI): domain Eukaryota; kingdom Metazoa; phylum Arthropoda; class Insecta; order Diptera; family Drosophilidae; genus Drosophila; species Drosophila falleni. Next base: position 440,245 of record JAWNOV010000167.1, read on the forward strand.
GGGTGGGGGGTGGGGGACATACAGCTTTCTTTTCTCTTGTCGCTCTTCATTTGTTGCGCTAGGACAAACATTTCTCATTTTTTGGGTTTAGAGTTTTGCATTTGACATTTGCATGTCAAATAATTGAATTGACTCAGCGAAAGCGAAAGCCGCATAAACTGAGAGAACGAAAGAGAGAGAAAGAGAGAGAGAGAGAGAGAAAGGGGAAATAGATAGAGCTAGCATGATTTATTTTTATTTTAAACTTGAATTCTGCAAGGCCGGACAGTGGGTTATTAATGACTTTATAATCAAAAAAACAGATTTAAATCTAAATATTAAAAATTAAATAAATCATATTTAAATTTGGTAATCTTTGTTCTCTGAACTTAATTGTCTTCACATTTTGTTATGCATTTCTGTGACGTAGAAAACATTTTTATTATACTATTCAATAAGCTAAAAGTGATATTATAAAAATTAAGAAAGCCTTAGGCTTTTCATACAGTGGCGGTTACTCCATAGCTTCTGCTGCTTTTAGGGCTCTATCCGATATTTTCTGCCGATCTATTGCGATTCTACAGGTACACTATACATGCAGTATAGGCGCCACACAGTCGCACAAGCAAGATACTGCTTACTCGATTCAAGCTTGGACTGAGGTCGATTTATATATATTTTTAATGCGGTTGTTAATATTGTAAAACTTTTTGTAATGCTTCCGATTTTTACATGAATTCATTCTAGTTACTCGTAATAATACTATAAATACGTTCACTGACAAATTTTCACATAACAGCTAAACAAAGCGACAGAAATAACAGAATATAAAGATTATTAAGTAGCTTGCTTAAGTAAGTTTTGTTTGTGGGATTCGGTCATTGGCGAAAAATCAAATTAGACTCGAATTACACCTAATTAAAGTACGGAATTGAATTTCATTTGACTTTGATTGTTTTTATTATTGTGCTTTCCCCCTCGGGGTGATGTTTCTTACCACCGCCAAAACGTGCAAGCAAAATTTGCGAACTCTAGCACCTATTTATTAGACTTGTCAAGTCTTCTGTGGAATTATTCCGAAATTGTTGTTGTACATCTAATCATACTGTCACCAAAAGATTTCCAGTTAATTTCTTGACAATTATATGCGAAAGTAATGTATCTTGTATCTTGTATCTTTTTCCTGCGCAAATGCTGTTGTTCGTATGCTATTGGCCACAATTTTTGTCTACGTATATTCATAACTGTCAATTGCAGTTGGTCCCCGCACTGCCCACATACCTCATTTTGTGGCTGTGTGCGTACATGATTCATGTATACAGAGCGAAAGAATCAAGTGTATCGTATACTTAATCATTTAAGTATAATTCGAGCTTAATCCAAGTCCCATTTATAAATTTACTTATTTACTAAAAGACATCGACGAAAAGTTAATCAAGTTTTTATATGTATTGAAATAACTAAATTTTAGTACGACATATTTCTCTCTGTGTATGTATGTATATATGATGTTTGTATGCTCACCTTTTCGTATCATCCTTGTCATCGCTCTCGTCGTCCATCTTCGTATATATATAATATTTCGCGTCCACTTCCAAGTTGATTATCTTTTTGAAATGATTTCCAAAAGAATTGTTTTTGCTCGTAGAAAATTATTTTACACTTGCATTGGGCAAATTGTGACCCAGTTTTTGTATAATTCTCATTTATTTATTTCTTTTTACATAATTATGATATTTGATATTGTAATTAGGTATTCATATTTTGCACATTAGGTTATATTCACACCACAGATAATTTCAATATACTTTATTTTGTTCCACATTTTGTAATTGCTTGTTATAGAGTTAAAAACTGTAAGAAGGTAAGATGTAAGTTAATAAGTAATATTCATATATATTGTTAAGCAAACTTTTCGGTTATCGTTTTATTTATTCTTGCACACTGTTTTTATATATATTTGTCTAGTATTTATTTATGTAGAAAAATTTTAAATAAATAAATTATATTTAATTATTGTTAAAAACAAATTTTCCATTTATCGATTTCATTCTGCACACATTTTTCACATATATTTTTCTGGCATATCGCATAGAAAATAATAAGTTTTATCTGGTTAAACTAGTTTTCAAAATTAATAAAACAAAAATAAAATTTGACTAATTCAAATTAAGCAATATTTGTTGTTTTTTTGATTAAAAATAAAGAGTAAATGTTAGTCAAAAATAAATTACATTTGACTTAACAAAATAAAAAACCGAATGTGTATAATATAATATTGTCAATTTTTTGACTTACTGTATGTGCTTTTAAATAATTATTTTTCAGAATTTCTTCACAAAATAAAAGTTAATTGGCTTCAAATAATTTGAGTAGTACAGCTTACTTGAGTTCAAGCTTTATAGTCAAATACTGACTCTTAATTTAGAAAAATAAAAATTAATGAATTTTTTATTTTTGTCAATTCAATTGCTCAACTAACTGTATATATTTTAAAACAACTTTTTGCGGGTTTTAATTTCGTTTAAGTGCGCAGCGTTTCGCGTACCGTCAGCAACAAGTTGAGTTTAGTTTCTGCGTCGCTTTTTCCTAGCCATTCTACTTGCGACACACACAGCCACACACATAGAGACACACACAAATACCCATAGAGACACACACACACAGATACATTGTGATGTTGGCATTCTTAGCAAAGGAGTCGTTGCTGTTGTTGTTGCTGCTGCTGCTGCTGGTGTTGCTGTTGCAATTATGTAATATTGTATGCGATTGTCACTGTTGCTGCGCCTGCGCATGTGCCACAGTTGCCAGAGTTGCCACCCCGTGGCGCAAGTGCTGCAAGCGAGCGCCAATCGTTGCAGGGCGGGGCAGGACACAACAGCAACAACAACGGCAACAACAACAGCACGGATTAATGTTGCACTTTTGCAACCCCTAAAAAGTATGCTACGTTATTTGTGACTGCGACAGCGAATGCCATAACAACACTTTTCCAAAGAGTTTTCAGTTGTTGTTGTTATTATTGTTGGGGGTGTTTAAGGTGTGTGTGTACACACATATACATACACACACACACACACTCACATACATTAAGCAGCTGCTAACCAATTACCTGACTGCGTTTTGTCTGCCATCTGAAGCCTATTTATAGCATTAACACACACACACACACATTGCATAATATACAACTTCCTGTGTGTGTGTGTGTGTGTGTGTGCTACATTTTTTAGCTGTCGATTTTTGCAATTGATTGAATTGTGAAACCCAAACGCATGCAATTTCCATATTTCATAACAATCAACAATCGTCTGCTTAATTGCGAATTGAATGGCTTCCACACTGCTGTGTGCAAGTCTTTTGCTACAGCCGCAAAACTTTTCCTACAACTTGTCGAGAATGTAAGAAAATGTCAAAGAAAGTGCTGGGCAAATGAAAGCCACGTAAATGCATAAAATAAACTTGGCAATAACACAAAAACAAATGAAAATTCACAAAGGTGTTAATTGTAATTGGGAAAATTTGATGTTTCTTTAATTAAAACTGTTTCGCAGCGGCAGCTTTAAATATGCAGCTCAAAATGGTATAAAAGCGGCTTACAAAATGCACACCCAGAAACACGCACACACACACACACACACATATGAAAACTGTTTAATTAATCCGTTTAGTCGTTTGTTCAACGGTCAACAGCAACTGAAGCATTTAACGAGTCATAATTTCCCACATGTATTCAACAGATACAATCACAAACAAAGCATTCAACAGATACATCTCTGTAGTTATTTATAAGATACAATAGACATGCTCGACTATCAGATGCCCAGTACTCGCAAACTCGCAAACAAATACAGGGTATCTTAATTTGATAGTCCTAACTTTCTTTAAGAATAATATCAAATAGAATAGAAGAATAAAAACAAATGTTGCAAAAAAAACAATATAAATTTTTTTTTTAATTTAACTTATCTTATCTATTTATAAACCTATGACAGACATAACAGACATGCATTGTGTTAAGTTTCAAAGCTCTAGCTTTAAAATTGCTCTTGTTATTAGATTTTAAGTCATAAAAAAAAATAAAAATTTCCATAGCTCTAGATCTTATAGTCTCTGAGATCTAGCTGTTCCTAGAGACAGACAGACATGGTCACAAATTGATAAACCTGTATCCGCTTATGATTACTGGGCTAATTTAAGCGACATTTTAAATACACATCAAAGCCAAAATACCGTCAGCATTCCCCCTCCGCTTTTAAACCCCTTTCATGCGCTTTCTGCCCTTTAATCGCCATGTTGTTGTTCTTGGCAAGTGTTGCTGGTTAACCGTAAGTAGCTGTAGCTGTTGTAGTTGTTCTTGTTGCTGTTGTTGCTCCTCAGATTGGCTTACTGACTGTGGCTTTAATAAAAGTAGCTGCTAATAATTGCCAACAACAACAACAACATCAGCAACAACTGGTTAAATGGCTTGTGTTGTAATTACAATTAGTGCGGTTTTAGTTGCTGCCAATTTGCCAATTGGCCAAGAATATTGGAACCTTTTTCAAGTGAAAAACAGAGAAACAGACGGAGAGAGACAATGAAAGAGAGAAAAACTGAGAGATGAAGAGAGAAAGAAAGATTAATGAACTTGGAATCAGATATCAAGTTTATCTAGAAAATCTAGCTCAAACTTAGTTATTTAATATTCAATCGAATTTGTGCATAAAAACAGAGTAACCAGATATCTATAAATTCTATATCGCAGTCGTTGATCTTAGTAACTATAAAATATCCGCAACAAAGTTAAAAGCCTATTTATCTTTAATACATAAGTTAGTCAAGGAATAAATACTTATTTAAACGACCCGTAAGCTATATAAATATCCGTTCAAATATAAAAAATATATTTGCAAGTTCAATTTTGCATATTTAAATATATTTTGTATATTTAAATATATAAACCTCCGAGCAAATTTAAATTTTTTTATTGTTTTACTAATAATAATAATTTATAATTGTTTTTGTGCTACTTAAATTATAATAACTGAAAATCATACTGTTCAATTTTATTTAAAATATTTAAAAAAAATTGTAGACAAAATATCGAAATTATTACCAGTAAATAATAACAATAAAGGTTCATTTATTTCGTAAAATTTTAGTATTGCTTAACTGATTTTGAATACTGCATAATAAATTATATTAGTTAACCAAATAAGTGTTTGGACAAATTAAAAACTTACATATTTGTATTTTTTGCTTTAAAACAGTAAAGTTCAATGAATATTTATGTTCTATTAATTTTTCTTAACTTCTTTTAAGCATCATAGACAAAAATAATGAAATAAAAGTAAATTTAAATTTTCAAATAAAATAGTGTAAGAGCCAATTTTGTAAAATTTTTAATTCTTCACACTTGAAAAAGTAAACAAAACAAATAGTTGCAAATGGTTTGCCTTTATGAGAGAGAGACGGGGAGACAAACATTTATTTCTCTTTGGCATTGATAAAAGCTTAGTTTATTGCAATGCGGAAGCAAAAGCTTTAAAAGCCGGTTGCCAACGGCAGCAGCAGCAGCAAAAAGTTTACTCAACTCACCAAGATCGTTGACTGACCTACTCATTACCGAAGAGAGAGAAAGAGAGCGATAAAGCTCTCACGCTCACTCTCTTCTGTTCTCTGTAAGCAATATTTGCTTGTTGTGAAACTAACGTCATTTGATTGCATTTATAAAGCTTCGCTCAGTGCGCAAATTATCGCATAGTTGTGTCTCTGTATGTGTGTGTGTGTCTCTCTGTGTGTGTGTGTGTTTGTTGGTGTCCGTGTTTGATTTCTTTGTCAGTGAACTTGAGCTTTTACTGGCAACGCTAATTGCATTGCGATTACAGCATAGCTTAGTTGTATGAGTCTGTGTGTGTGTGTGTGTGTGTGTGTGTGATAATACCAAGCACACTAACACTTATGCACTCAACCATTCCACCTCCCTCTTTCCCTCTCTTGCTCTATCTCTCTCCCGCTTGCTGATTTTCTGCACTTGCGTTTCGTTCCGCATTTAACAAAGCTTTGTAATATTTTTTGTCACACTCAAACTGCAGCGCTCTTCACTTAATTTACGCTCTCTCTCTCTCTCTCTCTCTCTCTCTCTCTCTCTTTCTCTCTTTTACACTTTCTTGCAAACTCTCTGCTTGTTTATTCCTACTGTGTATTTTGTAACTGTGTGTTGTTGTTTTAAACTTGTCTTAATTATATTTTTTACTTTTATTTTCTCAAGTCTATTTATATTTTTATCTTTTGCCAATTGTCTTTTATTCATTGATTTATTTCTTCTTACACTGTTTTAATTCCCCTTTACCCATTTCCGTTTTACGCTCTGTTCGGTTTGTTAGAAACTGCTAGTTAGGCCTAAAAAAAAACACTTTTATCTACATACAGTTTGTCAAGAAAGTGTTTCCTACACTGTTTAAAAAAGATAATTTAACTATTTTTAAAAATAAAGAAAACATATTGATTGTTAACCAATTTTTTATTCATTTTCAAACTAAACTGAATTCGATTATTACACGTTAAAATAGTTCTGTTTTAAAAGATCTTGTTAAAAAAATCCTCATATGACACGAAAGGAATTTAGACAGCCTGTTTTTAATAATAAAATTGTTACAAAAAATGTCTTATTCAAACAATTAAATATAACGGTTATTCTTAATTTAAGAATTTCATTTATTTTTAGCAGTGTAATAACTGCCACAAATAACAGTAGTCTATGCAGTAATCTCAACGATTGCAAATGTTTCGGCTTTTACCATAAATAGTCAATCTATAAGTACTTCATCTTAAGTGTGCTCATCTACGATCTATCTATAAGCAATGCGGATTTAAAGTTGCATTTGATAATTAAAATTTAAATCGTAATTAAACGTGTATTTGCCTTTTTTGTTTATTTACTAATTTTAGTTAGGTTCTGCTTATGTACAAGCTAAACTCACAAATAATTAAATAATATGAGGGTGAAATTCAATAGTTTTAAACTTCATATAAAACTAATTAGTTAATAGATACATTTTTATTAAATAAATGAAATTATTATTCAAACACAAACAAGTATTATCAAAGGTTTTTCTTTTGAATAAGTATAGATCCAAAGTTCTTCTTTTTTTCTATTAATTAATTTAAATATTTTTTACTATAAGCAGTCGACAGAAAAAGTGTCTGGCTATTAATCAAGATAAAAAATATAATTTTATTTATCTAATATTATTCTGTATTACTTTTCATTTAAATAAAATGAAGTAATATGAATTATATTCAAAATAAATCATTAATCATTGTTTACTTTTAAATTACAAAATTTTTAACATTTTATTTTATCTTGAAGTTAATTTGTAAACTCTTTTTTTTTTAAACTTAATTTGAACAATTTTAAATATTTTACATTAATTGCATATTAATTTGTTGAAATTAAAAATAATTAAAATAAAAGGATTTACTACTGTTGGCTTATTTTAGTAAACAATAGGTAAATAAGAATCGATTGGAGAAATAAGTTAAATTTTATTGTGTCATGTTCTATAATTAATGGAAAAGGTATTGAGTCGAGATGTCTCTCATAGTTTTTAACATATTTGCTTATAATTTACTAGTTGTCAATTGAAATAATTTTTACGCTGGCTGCTCTGACTGTTTGGCGCATGATCATACACACAAACACACACACACACACACAGCAGAGACACAACACGCGCACTTACACCAAGACACACCTGAGTAGTATACCCACACACACATACACACACACAAGCATACACAGAGAAAGAGAATCAACCAATCGACTTGACTTGGCGCTCAAACGCTGACGATGACGTTTCAAAATAAGACGCTGCCCATAACAAAACCAGACCCAAACTCACCCTTACCCCCACCCCCACCCTCCACACACACCCCCTCACCATGACAATGAAAATTAACTAAATAAATAAATAAGTGAAATGAACATATGAGTAAACGTTAATGGCTAAACAAAAAAAAACTAAAGAACTCAACATTGTAATAAGTATATTTTTCCATTTTGTCATTTTGTATTTTCTTGTTTTATTTTAATTTTTTGTTTTTTTTTATCACCTTTTGAGCTCAAGTTTAGTGCACTCTCTTTTTACACTGCATACGTAGATAATTTTTAGTTGAATGCACTTTTGATTAGTTCAAATTCTCCCCTTCGCTATCCTCTCAGCTGCGCACTATTTATTAGATACTTTTCATTACATTCTCTCTGTTTTATAAATTGAAATTATTGTGTTATTGCCTTACTGTTTTTGTTAATTTTTTGTAGCACTTTTAACGAATTAAACTTTATAACTAATTATTTATTATATTAGATTGGTGTTCAGCACTTTAATATATATTAGAAATTACATAATATTATTAGGTTTAAGATTTATATTTTAGCAAATTAATATAACCCTTTTACTTGCACATTTTTTTAGTTTTAATGCAAAGTAAAGTAAGCGCACTTGATTATATTTTAAAAATTACAAATAATATTATGTTTTATAATAAAATCTTTAAAATTCAAAATTATTGCTTTATTATCATATTTTTAGCATTTAACAATTTATCTTGGTTAACAAGCAACTTTATCTTTCATATCGTATTGTACTTTTTTTTTTGAAAGCACTTGAATCATTTTTAAAAATTACATAATATTGTTTGCTTGTGCACTTTTTTTTATATCATTGTTTACGTTGATTTTTTGTTGTAATTATAGCAATAAGCGTGTACAAATATTAAATATATTTGTTCAGCTCTTGAACAAAATTTTCATTTTAATTTCGTCTGTGATTTTCGCATACGTTTTCATTATATTTTGCTTTCTTCATTCTTCTTTTGATATTGTGGCTGCTTTTTGCTTAAACTTTAATTAGGTATTTTTTTTATTTTTATTTTTTTGATGAATTCAGCAAATTTGCCAAAGGAATACAATAAAAAACTAAACACACACAAAAGTACACACACTGTGTGTGTAATTTACGATCGAGTTACAGCTGCAAGTCAGTTAGATTCAAATAAAAGATACTAGACACATTAGTTTGATAAAATATATAAATACTTTTTTTTTGTATTTAAAAAAAAAACTCTCGCTGCAATTTGATATATTTATTTTGAAAATATTGTAACGCGGTTGTCGCTGCGCGTGTCAAAATGAAACTGAAAACGACAACTAAAAAAACTGTAAGAAAAGGCCCCAAAAAGCAGCGAACGAGAATTGCAGTTGCAATATTCGAATTGGAATTGAAAGGGGAATTGGAATGGGAATTTCTAAGCTGCGACGCGTTGCGCTCAGAAAAGTGTGTTCAGTGCTTTTTGTGGATAAACGTTGAGCGAGCGAAATGCAATAAACGAAATATACATATATACACAAATGTATTCTCATCACTCACATTTGAGTAACTTCGACACACACACACTAACACATTTATACGGACTAATGCTGTTTTTTACTTTTACACTCGCTTCGCTTAGCCGGCAGTGTTTGCAACTATGGGGCGTATACGTGATATGCGAGAGTTCTCAACGTTACCTGATATTCATGCGGCTCAGCCGGCTATTATTTAATACACGTATTCTAATAACTCACATCATAATAACTCACTCATTGAATCTCACTCAATTTGTTGCTTGCGTCAGCAGCGACGCGCGCAGCGACGCGACTTCGTTTGAGTCGCTTGCACATGACGTTTACTTTATCTCCCTTTTTTATTTTTTGTCCGCTTATCAGCTATCACAATTCTCCAGGGTCTTTACTCATTGTCTCATTGCTTCTCGCCAGTTTGACCAAAGAGACAATTTCTAAAGATTTGACGCTCTGTTCAACATAAGATACAGATACAGATTCAAAAACAGATACAGTTACACAGTTTTTATTGCACTTATTCTCTTTGCTTGACTTTTATTTATTTTAATATTTATTTTGCTGTTTTCAGTGGTTCAAGATTTGCAAGGTTTTCTTGCTGTTGTTTGTCTTGACATAGGTTAAGACAAAAGAATTATTTTTAATAATTCTCCCTTGATCCTGAGTTATTATACGTCTTTTTCTATAAACCTTTTGATAGCGTTGATTTCTGCAATGAAATGCTGTCTTTGATAATTAAAATACTATAAGTTAAAATTGCTGTCGATCTTAAAGCTATATTTTAAGCTAGATAAATATATATTTTATTTAATAAATATATATTTTATAAAATTTAATAAAATTGAACTCAAGTTTCTTTAAAAATCTTGTATATTTTAAACTTGTTGTTCAATGTTTATAAATTTGTAAAACGAATAAATGTTTATTTCACACAGAGTATCTGCTATTCGATCAATTCCCAGAACACAATTTACTGAATTTTAATCTTTTGTATACTTTTTCTTACGCAAATTTTCGCAATGAATATTTCATATACAAAGTTCAGAGTTTTCTTCTCGAAGACAATGAAGTTCAGTAAAAGAACTCTGAGAACTGCCTTCAACTTTTGATATTTAGTGCAGCTTTAAGCATATCAAAAATTCGATTCAAATTCAAATGTTGCTTATCTCTCTTTTATTTTATTTTTTTTTCAAATGTAGTAGAAATTTCGTATTTATAATATGCTGACGTAATTCTCAAAAAAATTTGCATATTGCATTCGAGTTGTTGTTGTTGGACTCGATTCATTTGATTTCTAAGTTTTTGTTTTGAAGTCTTATGCATTTTATGCAACACAGGATATATTGAAATTGTATATAGCGCAGTGGCCTAACAGATATCTGATAGTGTTAAATATTTATGGACCGATTAATAGTAATTCGTATGCCTCGATAGAACTCAATTCAGCTCATTGTTTTCCTTTTATTTGAGTTCTTTCCGATTTTTTGCTAGTTTGAGGTACTCGATCTTAAATTTTCGAATTTTAATATTCGTAGCGTTGAACCCAAAGTGCAGTTGAAGGCTATACGACTATAAAATGCCATATCATTAGACCCAAAACTGTACAATTCAACTTATATAGATAGTTCTTTTCTTTTAAGGAGATTTTCAATTGGAGCATCAAACGAATCCTCTTGAAATATCAATTATAAAATAAGTATGATTATTAAATGAAAATTTCACATTTCCTTTAGTTAATCAATAAAGAATTAAATTTAAATAGAACAAAAAAATTATAATACCCTATCAAGAAGTAGCATATTTTTCATTTATCAAATATAAAATTTAAAAAGGTTTTGATTTCATTTCTATTTTTTTGTGCTCACACAAAAGTCTAGATTGCAACTCTTAAATTCCATACAAGAAAAATAAATACAAAGAATTCATTTAACGTTTTTATCATTTATTTTTGAGTGTTTTCGGTATAAATTAGACACAAAAAACGTTTACACAATTTGACGAATATTCAAACTTAGTTGCAAATAATTGTTTATTTGTATAAAATTACATAGCTATGTTTAGCTGCATGCACTAAATTAAATTCGTGATCGTATAAGAATTATGCTGGATTTATGCTTTATAAGGCGTAGTTTCAACAAAGTCCTAACTATATACAAAGTTAGTGCATAAATGAGCTGAATGGCTAAGCAAATTGTTGTTTTTAAAATTGATTTGCTTAACAAAATATTGAATTAAATGAGGCATGAAGCTTATGGCTAATTAAATTACAATATTGAAGTTTTTCTCTTTATGTGTGTGTATATAGGAATGCGGACTTTAGATACATATACAGTTAAATTTATAAGAATATTAGTTGTTTTACAGTTACAGAAATACAGAAAAAGAGCATTTAGCCGGATAGCGTTTTTTTTTTTAATAATTTTTCAATTGGCATAATAAGTATATATGTAGGTGAATATAATTTGATTATTATTGGTATCATAAGCCTAATTAAAACCTGTACAAAGAGAGACAGTTTGTTGGTTAAGAAGACTGAGTGTTGGAGTACAAATTGCGGGGCTTACTAAAATTTGAAAATTTGAATTGAAAATGTTGTAGAAATGAATTTCTAACTATAAACTAATATTAAGAGTTCTCTCTCTCTCGCGTTCTTTATATGAATGTATATATAATGGTACTGTTTATATATATAGAGCTATAGTTTAACTTTTATTTTAGTTATAGTATATAAAAAATGTTGCAGATTGTCTTATAGTTCCAGCCGCTTATTCTAAATAAATCAAGAAAATCTCCAGAGAGATTTCTTCTCTGCTCTTTTTCTTCTTATCTTCAAATTCTTCTATATCTTTTATTTCACTTATTTTTTACAATGTTGAAAAATTGTTTCAAGTAAAAATGTTTTGAGTTTGCATTGAATTATTGAATTATGATTTATCTTTTCTTTATTTTTTGAATAGTTTTGCTTTTTTTCTATAGATATAGTTTCTATAGCTTTGCTTTTTTTCTATATATATATTTCAAACTTGTGATGTTTTGTTTTGTTTGTAGAAACCATGATTTGTTGTTTACTGTTGTTAAAGATAGATTATTATTTTTTATTTGCTGAAGAAAAGATTTCTTTTGTGGAATGTGGATTGTTTAATGTTGTAATGTTTGATGTTTTATGGTTAAACAAGGACAGCGGGCTCGGTTTCTTTTTTGTTTTGTTATTATTGCTAAGGACTTTTGATTGTATGTGAATTCATATAATTCTTGTTGTAAAACTCGCTACACATCAATCAATTTATGTTTAAATTTTTACGCACATTTAGTTTACAGTTTACAGTTTATATAGTTACAGTTACAGTTCTAAATTACAGTTACAGATTACAGTATACAGTTTTCAACTACTGTTAATTTGGTTCTGCTAAGTTTTATATATCTTTCGTTTTGGCCCCTAGGATAACGTGTAACGTGTAATACAAATGGCTTAGACACAGAATCTAGTTACATTTAGGGTATTCACATAATTTGTATAATTGTGTAAATTTATTTAACAAAAATATTGAAAAGCCCTTTTTAAGGTATAAAGCTATACATTCATTGCAATAGTTGTTTCGATTTTTTAATTTAATGCTAAAAATAACACAAGCAGCATAACATATCCCAAAAAATACCAAATATTAAATAAAATTTCTAATGTTATATAATTAACATCTGTTAAATCTTACACTTTGTGTAACTTTACAGTACTTTTTCGTAGTCAAGGATCTGTCGTGTAAAATATTTCAGTATATATTATTGTTGTCAGGTCTAGAGTTTTTACATAAATACAACAATACTTTATCATGTGAATACCCTAATATTGTTTTAGTTTATTGGTTTGTTTTTTTGTTTTTACCACACTGAGAAATGTTTGACATTTATCTAGAACTACAACTACGAGATGAGAATGGAGATGATGATGGAGTTGGAGTTGAAGATGGAGATGGAGAACAACTAGACTAGCAGCTCCTCATCTGTATGTGGCTCGGCATAGAGGCAACATTCATCGACTCCCGCTGCCTCCACAGCTTCCTGCTCCTCGCAGTCCAGGCTGAGATCATGCGGCTGCTGCGGCGACTGCGGCGCCTTTTGTTGTTGCTGTTGTTGTTGTTGTTGTGGCTGACTTAGCTCCTTTAACCAATCCAGCGTCTTCTCAATCGCTCGCAGACGCTTTTTCAGCGACGTGGTGGCCAGAATATCCACCTAAAATCAAAAAAGCAACAGAATAGTTCAATTAAATTCAGATTTACTCCATCAAGACTATCAATATTGGGCAAAGAATATTTTAAACAAGAAACTAGGAATTATAGAATTGGCACCATCAATTTTAAATTTTCCCTTGATATATTTTTATTTAAGCTTCAAACTGTCATAACTTCATGCGGATTATTATTTGGCCTCTATTTTGATTCTGCATCCAAATTTTAGTTATTTAAAAAATTCGATTATTTCCCCTATCACTGTCCATTTTTATCTGTACTATTCCTTGACTTTCCCATTGACACTTACTCAAAAACTTCAATCCGTCATAACTTTGTCAAAACTTGACCGATTTTCATGCGGAATGTAATTTTAATCAATATTTGGCCTCTGTTTTGATTGTGAATCCAAATATTACTTATTTAAAAAATTCGATTATTTTCCCTATCACTGTCTATTTTATCCGTACTATTTCTTGACTTTCCCCTTGACACCTACTCAAAAACTTTAATCCGTCATAACTTTGCCAAAACTTGACCGATTTTCATGCGGAATGTCATTTTGATCAATTTTTGGCCTCTACTTTGATTCTGCATCAAAATTTTATTTATCTAAAAAATTCGATTATTTTCCCTATCACTGTCCATTTTATCCGTACTTTTTCTTGACTGTCCCCTTGACACTTACTCAAAAACTTCAATCCGTCATAGCTTTGCCAAAACTTGACCGATTTTTATGCGGAATGTCATTTTGATCAATTTTTGGCCTCTATTTTGATTCTGCATCCAAATTTTAGTTATTTAAAAAATTCGACTATTTCCCCTATCACTGTCCATTTTATCCGTACTTTTCCTCGACTTTCCCCTTGACACCTACTTATAAACTTCAATCTGTCATAACTTTGCCAAAACTTGACCGATTTTCATGCGGAATGTCATTTTGATCAATTTTTGGCCTCTACTTTGATTCTGCATCAAAATTTTAGTTATTTAAAAAATTCGACTATTTCCCATATCACTGTCCATTTTATCCGTACTTTTCCTTGACTGTCCCCTTGACACTTACTCAAAAACTTCAATCCGTCATAGCTTTGTCAAAACTTAACCGATTTTTATGCGGAATGTAATTTTGCTCTCTATTTGGACTCTAATTTGATTCTGCATTAAAATTTTATTTTTTTTTTAAGAATTTGACTTTTCTTGGAATTTGAATAAAAAATTAAAAATAAATCATTGTAAAAAAAAAACTAGATTCAAATAAAATTTCCCAATATGAATATTCACAGCTTTGTTATCTTCGTTTGATTTGAATGAACAATGAGAAGAGGGACTCACCTTGAGCTGCTGGGAGAGTGGCAATAGGGCGATAATCCACCAGGCCCAGGCGGGTCCATCGGTGATCAGTTGCCAGCTGTGCTCGAGCTCGGGCATTTGGCCATAACTCTGGAGTATCTCGTGCTTCTGATCGCTGCTGAGGCTTTCAAACCAGCCGGTGGCCTTGGCCAACACCAGCGACTGCATGGCCGACAACGATTTCACCTGATCGTGAGCGATTGGCTCATCCGAAATGTACTCCACATTGGCCGTCTCATAACCATCTTTTTCACTGCGTGCCAGGATTTTAAAGCGCTTGCAGCCAATGGTGCTTAGTATGGAGCAACCGTCGCCGAGTAGAACACAATCCCTAATGTCCAGAATAGTGCCCACATCATAGTATCTGGATTTGCCACTATGCGGCTGGACAATGCCAAATGTTTTATCGCCCGATTCAAGAGCGCGTCGCACCATCAGGCGATAACGAGGATCACAGACAAACAGT
Organism: Drosophila falleni; assembly: GCA_035045575.1. Classification (NCBI taxonomy): domain Eukaryota; kingdom Metazoa; phylum Arthropoda; class Insecta; order Diptera; family Drosophilidae; genus Drosophila; species Drosophila falleni. Next base: position 455,648 of record JAWNOV010000167.1, read on the forward strand.
GGACAGGGAACTGCAGGGAAGGCGGTGGTGCATATGAAAACAGGTACCGCCGGTTCCTGGTCAATCTCCTGACGAAATCTGGCCTCATAGTGGTCTGGAATGAATCGTTTCATCGCGGCTTCTAGGAATTTGGTAACTGGCCGCTTGGCCAACGCAAAAGGAACTGGCGATAACGATGGCGATGTCGATAACGATGAACCCTGATACACATTATTATTATTATTACTGCTATTATTATTACTATTATTTTGGACATTGATATTGAATTCCACAAGTGGTGACATGCACAATGGACACGAGGAGTTGTAATCCATGCAACGATCCAAGCATACCAGACAGTAAGTGTGTCCACACGGCGTCACCACCGGCTTCCACATCGTCCTGCAGCACAGCACGCAGTCAAAGTCGCTCGCATCGATCAGTTGACCCGACACCGACGTCACCTGTCGCCTCAACTCACCCGATGCATCCAACTCTGCAATAGACCAGACAGAGAAAACGGTTAAATATTGATATTATTTATTTAATTTTAAAATTACCCAGCAAGAGTAATAGGATCAGGGAAACAAACCGAATCAATTATTGGCTACGGTTTCGGTTCCTGCACGTTCCGAAATAATTATATAGGTAAAAGATTCCATTTCAGATATTTTCTTTTGGTTCCAGTTTCAGTGTCGGTACGTAACGTTACAACACATCAATTTTGAAACATTAAAAAAATTTTTGACATCGAAATACACAGACCGAATGCAACAAAAATTTTTATTTGGTAATTTTAAAATATTTGAATGCAGAAGGTATTTAGAGACCAAGTCACTTACAAAATGACATTCCGTTAGAAAATCGCGTTAGTTATGCTGTATTCTATTTTTGAAAATAGAATACAGAATGAATTAAGATGAAATCATGATCGATCTGACATTCCGCTTGAAATTCGGTGCAGTTTTGATCAAGTTATGACAGTTGGAAGTTGGACAACTCTTTAACCTAGCAACTTTACGGTACGGTTTTGAACCGGTAAAAACGTTTCGGTATTCGGCTCTTGACAGAGAACTTTCAATCGGTTACAGATTCAGCTCCGGTACTACAAATGAAACGGATAGTTTCCGTTAACGGTTCCGGTAACGGTTGCGGTGTTATTTCCTGATCCTTATATCTATATATAGATTCAACAAATGTCGATATATCGACTCAACACTCACTTCTCAGTCGCTGCATCTCGAGTTGCGTGCGTTCCAGAATTCCGCTTAACAAGCGACTGCAACGTCGATGATCGATACCGCTATCGATATCGTTATCAAAATCGATCCTCGATTCGTGAAGTGGCAACTGCGATGATGGCCATTTTCTGCGGCAATGCTTTCGGTTGGCGCGACGACGAGCTTGCAACTCGAATTGTTTGGCGGAGTGTAACTGATCGTAGACACTGTGCTGATCGATATAATCGAGGGCGCTGGGAAATAGAAAATCCCCATCCATATGCAGATGTTTGGCATTCACATCTCCCTCCTCCATATCCACCTCCACCTCCACGTCCTCCACCTCCTCGTCGGCCATGATGTAATTGTCAAAGTGTTGATCGCAACTCATGCCGAATTCATCCTCCACATCGTCCAGATGCACATGATGATGATAATGATGATGATGCAGCTGCTGTTTTCTGCGTCGACGCAGCTGCTCCCACAACAACACGTACGGCATCTTGGCAGCGGCGTAGCTGCGCTGCTGCTGCGCTGCCAACGGCGACAGCGATTCGATCGCTCCACGACTTTTGGGCGTTTGTGCCAGGAGACGTTGCAGTATCTAAAAAATAGAATAAGATACAAAGTATTAATAGTAAGTTCTATAATATACTTATATTCATTTTGATTTTGTATTCAAATTAAAAATCAAAATTTTATATTAACAAATATAACTATATATAAAAAAAAGGAATACAACAAATATAAGACAACAAATAATTACATTTTAATTTTAATTATAAAATTAGCTTGAAAGCAAAATTGTAAATTAACAAATTAAAATTGTTGTTAGTAAAACACTCAAATACAAAAAAAAGTATTCTACAGCAGATATATATCTCTAAAATAATTTTTATTTGTTGAACAATTAAATACAATTTTTAAATTTTATTGTCGATAAAAAATGAATTAAATTAAAATCGAAATTTAGGAACATACAATTAAGATAACTTTAATCTAATATTTAATAGATAAAAAAATAATGCCGGTAAACTCACCTTGGCGAGATCATGTTGAAATATTTCCGAATTGCTGAGATTTGTGTTCTTGTCCAAACAAATGGCTAGAAAGCCATTGTAAAGCGCTTCCTCCAATCTGCCCAGTCCGCTGAGTGCCAAAGCTCTTAAATAATGTGCCTGATTGAGTGAAAAGCATTCTTGTTAGTTAGTGTTTACTGTATTTAATTTATATGTAGCTTACCTTGGGCGATGTGCAGCGTGTTTTCAGCGCATTCTCAATATCCGCTAGAGAGCTTTGAAAGTGGCTCAGTTTGAGCAGAACTTCAGCTCTAAGGCAAAGACTTTTAAAGTTGATCGGCGCTGAAAGATGAAGAGAGAAAGACTTGAAAAAACAACTTTTTTTTTTAAATTATAAAGCTATCAATAAAAATTATTTGCTTATTTTTAATTTTTTTTTATTGAATCATAATTCAATTCAAAACATGATTTTTGTGATTTTTTAAATACTTAATTTAGTCATTAAACATATAAATCATTTATTATTATATTATAACATCAAAATAATATGTTGGGTTTTAGCAATAAAAATAAAAATGTTCTTAAGTTTTAACTTGAATACAATGTGATAAAAAATTAAATTTAAATAATAATATATTATTTAAATACATAATTTTAACTATTGATTCATGTTACAACTAATCATATTTTAATTATTATCTACGATTTTCGTATTCTTCCAGATAATTTTTTTCAGATTTTGTTTTTTTTTTTTAACCTACAAACTTTTTTGCGTTCCTGTGTTAATTGTAATTTAATTGATGCTAACAAGTACAAAGTGTCTACTATTTGTGAAAATTATGAGTAATATGAAAATCACACTTAATGTCAACTTCTGTAAATGAAAATGTCAAAATGCAGTCATTATCTTTTGGAGACGATTGCTTGCCAAGCAAATTGCTTGCCAATTTTATATATGTACAGTAGCCAAAAAAAGCCACCACCCACCTATCCATCCACCCACCCACCGATCCACCCCATTGTCCACCCACCGATTCTAAGACGTTCAACACGCGCGAAAATTCGACAAATTGTTTGATGTCGCCGTTGACGTTGACGTCGCTTTTTGTAGTTGCTGCAAAGCACAGTGGGCAATTTACTTGATTTAAAAAAAATTTTACAATTTAAAAAAAAAAGGATAAATTGGCTGTAGTAAAATCATTTTTTTTTTTAATAAAAAAATTATTATTTATTGTGTTAAATTTTTATTAAATAAGTTTATATGTAGTCATCAATTAAAAATCAAATTTTTCTACACTTACATGTGCAAAATTAATATATTTTGTTACACTAAATCATGCAAATCGCCCATTGTGCATCGAAAACATTTTTTGTGCGCCTCATTTAACAGCGCCTTAACACTAACACTGCAACTTAACAGTTGCCAGATCGGCACGCGCCGCTAATTAACATGTGAAAAGCATTTTCTGATTATTTGCCAATTCTATAAACTTCATTTTATTTAAAAATTATATATTTACTAACATTTTAGTTTAACATATTTACAACAATGCTGCTAGACATTGCAACCTAAGCATGTTGCCAGCAAATTAGCTAGTCAACATTGGCGCGCGACTGTTTAACATAACATGGCAACAATCTTAACATAACAGGACTGACCCGCAACATTTAAGAGCAGCCAGAGTTAACATTTTAAGAGTGCGCTTTTTTAACATGCATTGGCGCTCTCTCTTAACATTTATTAGCTGTGCGCGCTCTTGCGCTGTTAACTGCCAAGAGTGTAAGCAGCAGCTGCTGACGCGTCTGTTAAAAGTCGCGATTATGTAGCCTAACATTACGCAACATAAAAAAAAATAAAACAAGCGCAACAACGTCGATATCAATAAATGCGAGCATGTGTTTGTTGTTGTAGTTGTTGCAATTGTTATACAAATTGTTGCAAAAACTGATTACATATCTGCCGAAATGCAACAGCAGCCAAAAGTTAATAGATAAACAAACATCATTTGCATTATTTAACATAATTTATGATGATGTGGTTTATTTAATTATGTAAATATTTTTTTCAAATGGGTTTCAAGTGTGTGTGCGAGATTTTGGTGTGAGATAGCAATAAAAAGCAAAAACAAAATACAAAAAAATATTTTATATTAAGCATTAACTAATTAGTTAGTTAATAAGTTCCGTTAACTCTCTATTTATTTTGCCACAGCAAAGGGTAATACAATTTAATTATTTATTATTCATTCTATATTTACTCTTTTTTGCAAACTTTTGAATTAAAACTTTATATTAATGTTTGGATTTTCAAACTTTTTTAATCTTAAATTTATTTTATTAATATTATTATTTGGTGTGTTCTTATTATATTAAAATTAAATTTTTTTCGTTAAAAAAAAGTAATGAGTGTCTCATAGTCGTAGCTGTCAACTTAATTTAAAACTCACTTTCCAGTCGCCACTTGAAGAGCGATAATTTAAGTGGCTAAAGTATCTATAGGTACGAAAGCAGCACGAAGAGTGCTCTATAAGATACATGAGACACATGTGTATCTAATAGATACAGATGCAAGTTTTACTTGATATGCATATTTATGAGTATATATATCCAATTTATTGCTAAAACTGACACGTTCTAAACTCAACTTCCCGTTTGATACAAAAAAACAAGTATACGCAGCGTACGCAGGCGTAATTTTTTACACAACAACAAGAGCAACTACAACAACTCGAAATTAATTAATATGCAAAGCCAAACTGTCGAGTTTATCCCCATTTTTATTGTTGTTGTGTATTTACAACTATTAGACAAAACTTAACGCCAACAACTATAACAATAACAACAACCACACTCCCTCGCAATTTAATTTTCTTGAAATTAATTTTTTTTTATGTATTTATGTTTCCGTAACGCTGCAGACAATTTAAGCCCAACTGTTGATAAATTGCATTTGGCTGCAGATAATCGTACTATATATAAGTGCAAATATACAGGCAGTCTGTCAAGTAATTATTTTGACTAATTACAAGACTCACGTATTTTATTAAGACAAAATAATTTAAATTACCAAGCTTTTAAATATATATTTTCTTGATGTATTACAGTGCTTTCCATTACAATATAAAAATAATAAAATTATTAAATCATTGAGTTGAAGGTTCTTATGTCTTAGATTTAACATTAAATAATAATTAAATACACTGGGTTTAACTATTTTAAAAATAATAAAGATGTGATATTCGTTCTTTATCAAAATAATTACTTAAAATAAATTAAAGAAACTAAATAAATAACCTTTTTGTGCATATTTTTATATTAAAAATATATTATTTATTTCTTTTTTGTTTATATTATTTGTATTTTATCTAAATAATGATTCGACCGACTGTAAAAATCTATCTGTATATAGTTGGATGTGTGTACAATGTGTTTTTCTTGGCCATACGCTTTGGGGGTCTTGCATTAAAATCAGATTTCGTCACGTACATTAAAAATCATTGGCGAATTTCACGCAATTCGTTGACAAGTGTCCGCCACTTGCACCTTCTTGCATAAGAAATAGGCAACGAATGCAAAACAGGAAAAAACTTATTAAAGAGAATCAAATTCAACATCAGAATCACAAATCAGAAAGAACAACAATGTATTGAGGTTATTTAATTTATCGCATTATTCATTACTTTATTCATTGCGCAACTAAATACTAAATTGAAAGTCTAAAATAACTTTGATATTAGAATGAAAAATAAAAGTCTATATTAATAATTAATTTTTTTTAATTCGCAAATAATTAAAATATCCACTTAAAAGAATTCGTTTTAATCTTTTCTTAAAACAAGAGAAGATAATTTCTCAAATTATATGTTATTTATCTTAAGTGCTAATTTTAAAACTTTTTTAATTAAGTTGACAAAAAATAAATAATATATTGAAAAAAATATTTTGTTGCTCATCTTAATTATCATAATTATCATCATCATAATCATGAGTGTCTATGTATGCTATTCTCCATTTGAACTTAATTGTGCCCAAACTGAAAAAGTCGTTAAGCAATTTGTCTATAAATAAATGTTGCGTATTCGCCGCGTGCTCCGACTGCCTTTGATTATGCTGTGTGCAAATTGTTTAGCACAATGTAAGTACACACACACTCACAAAGACACACACACACACACACACACACTCAAACATACACAAGATAGTTTATGTAAAACCACATGCAAAATGCTGGAAATGGCGCAAACAAGCAAAACTGACCCAAATAACCAAATGAATGTCCATAAACTGGGAATGTGCCGCAATTTAAAGCGAATGGAATGAGGAGACAGGGAGGGTGAAGAAGGAAATGGGACGCAAACACAGAGAGAACACAGAACAGGCAATACAAAAGGACGCTAACAAGTTGAAGATGCTGAAAAGCAAACACATGATTTTAGTATTCTGCGTTTTTTTAATATTTGTCTTGTTGAACTTTCACTGTTTAGTTTATACCACAAAGTAAATGTTAGATGTGTTCTAAATTATTACAAAAACATAGTCAAAAAACAAAGAAATTACAAAAATAATTGTGAGATAAATGTTATTTAACACAAATTGGCGAAAAATCTAGTTTTCTTTAGTCCATTTTTTTTTATGTTTTAGTAGAATTTTCTAATCTTGGTCTTTAAAACGTTTTTTTTTTTAATTACATTTTTTAATAAAATTCTTAGGTTTTATTTCTTATTATTATCTTTGCGCTAATTTGGTGTCAATTGAATGTGTTATTATTATTATTTTTGTTATTCGTAGAGTGTCATATATGCGAATTGCGAGTCAAAAGCCAAAACAGATTGTTGTGGCATTGTTGAGGCAGGAAATGCGACGCTTTGTTTGTTTGGCTCGATTGTCGAGCTATTTAACGTTTAATTTACAGCAAAATTTCAAAAGTCCATTAATTATGCTTGCCGGCACTCGACAAAATGTGAAAAGCAGAGCACAGAAAAAAAGCCAGAAGTGGGAAATGGGCAATGCAATGAATGACAGGCATTTTCTGCTGCTGCTTAATTCATAATTCTGCTGCAGCGCACGTGGCGTATGCGTAATATTATTTAGCATATTTAATAATAGCATTTATTCACTCTGATATCACACATTTAAAGTAATTTAATATAATTTTTAAAGCAGTCACAGTTTCCAAAACTTTTTCGCTTATTGCGTCATGTTTAAGTGGTGGGCGTGGCCGCCACCCACATGCTGTTAAATGTCAACGCAAATAACAACAACAAGCGTTGTAATATTTCCTCTGCGCATCTCTATCTCTTTTTCTTGTTTTTTGCTGTCATACTCTACTTCATGTCATACTTCTACTTCAAGCATATCAGTTATAATTTGTATAATTTTATAATAATATTTTATTTAATAGTTTAAATCAATTCAATTAAATGTGTATTATACTGAAATATATTTCGATTTAACCTCCAACTCTATTTTTAATTGTTTGCTTTTATAACTTGCAGTAAGAGTAGGTAATATTAAGATTTTCATCAAAAATTAATAAATTGGTTTGTTAACACAAGTTTGTCATAGAAAAATCCTATTTAAACTTCATTTTTTTCTTATTCATTTTTATTTTCATTTGAAAATCTGTTCTATTTTAGTGTATTTAAGTTGCGACCTTTTTGCATTTTTTCTCTAGATGTTTGCACCCGTATTTAGCCGAAGGGTAAAGCTTGTAACTGCTGGCCAAATGTCAACTTAACGCCTGTGGGTTCAAGTCAAGGTCAGGAAGCTGGAATGGCTTGAATGTGTATCTCATCAAGCTGTCCATAGAGTGTGGTCAAAATGAAACAGGGCCAAAAAAATAAAACATCATTAAAGCAGCTCCTTTTGGGACTTAAAATTTATTTGCTCAGCTGCCAATTTGCGTATTCTTTTCCTTTTTTTTTTTTGCCCCTTATATTCCCCTTTAGGTGATTGACCTAACAACAGCACTGGCGAAATTACGATTTTTAGACAATTGCGACGCAGTTTTCTTGTTGTCATGTTTTCGGGTACAACGGGGCGTATGCGTCATTTGGCTTATCTATCTACGTACGACGTTCTGTTCCAATTCGACTGTTTTGGGTGCTACCCACATCAAAAAAAAAAAATAAAATATATACACAGAAATAACAATAACAACAACAACCACAACACACACATTATTCAACAACTGCTTTAAGCTCAGTTTTGAAATGATTTCAAGGTAAAAACTCAACTTAAAAGCGAGATAAAAAAAATAACAAAAACAATCGCTATTCAGTTATTATATAAGACCTCATTTTACTTTGTTTCTTTTTTTGTTTGAGCATTAACAACAACTACATTTGCAATATTTGCAAATTAAAAATCGAAAATTAAAACATTTTCAAGCAATCACAAATTGTTTATAATATTGTTATAAATGTTCAATTGCAAGTGCAAATATAACATTTTATGAAGCGCACAAATTTTGTTATGCAAAAAGAGCGTGCAATAAACACAACAACAATTACTACAACAGCAACAACAATAACAGCAATAACAATAACTGCAAAAATCGCATCAATGAACAGCTGGAGCGGCGACGCCGACGCCAACGTAGCATTGGCTGTGTTCAAGGTTAACCAGACAACAAGATATTTATTGTAAAGCGAGATGTACAAAGAGGAAAAAAGGGGAAGAGGAAAAGAGGGGAAGAGGAAATGAGGAAAAGAGAGAGAATGGCGAGCAAAACGAAGAATTATTTCTTTATTTTGCTTCCTTTTCATATAAACTTATTGTTATCTCATTCTTGCTAATATTTGCTGCAGAAAATGGAAAATTTCAGCTGATTGTTATATGTTTTATAATACTAACGATTTATATCGCACTCAACAATATTTAATACGATATGACTGATATTTATTACGACATGATATTAGTGTTTTTTGCAATATTTATTTCTTAAATATAACAATTTTGGGAATTTATTGTTTTAACACAAATATCAATTAATCAGTTAGTCAGTCAGGACAAACAGTTTTAAATATATTTAGATAAATTTTCATTTATTCAGCTTTGTTAAGTCAAAATTTCAGCCTTCTTGGTATTACCTTTAGGACTACACAAATTTTAATAAGCCAGTCAGTCGGGACAAACATTTTTTTACATTTAGCTATATGCTTCATTTGAGATTTTGCCTCGATATCAATATATCGATACTTCTTTTTTACGTAACTCATACCTACACTCAACTAATACAAGTATAAGGGAGGGGGAATCCCCCTGCCTCACAGCTTGTTTGGCCATATGTTGTCTTTTATTGACTTTACTTTGTCCAAGCATTCGCCATATGTTTGCGTTGACATTTGATAAATGTTCTTCATGTGTGTGCTTGTGTTTGTGTACAAACAGACTTCCATTACCATTTCCACTTCCACTTCCGGTCGGAGGTCAGGCATTTTTGACGCGTAGTTAATTGATTTCTGAGACCCCTAAAAACCAAACCATAAACTAAAACTAAAACTAAACCAATGACACTTGCGTCTATAATCTATTTAAAATAAATGGTATCCATCATAAAAATAGAGGGAACTGGCAAAGGGGCAAAGGTTGCTTGATTCTTTTAGCACTGTCTATTTATACGACTCAACTGTTTTTGGGGCAGCTGCAGAGACTGTGAGAGAGTGAGAGTGTGTGTGAGAGAGAGAGAGAGAGAGGGAGACAGCTGCTTAGCTTATATAATGTAAAACAAAGGCGACAACAGCCCCTAACGATGCCAAAGAGGCGCAGCAAAAAAACCGAAAGATACAAAAAAAAAAAAAAAGACTACGAAACCGGCTTTTTATGCAAAGCTGCCAAATATGAGATACTCTACTTTGGTAGTAGCTGTTGGATCGGGGAAGTTGGTGAAGAGCGAAAGGAGAGAGCATTGCGTGAGCGTTAGCTTGTGCAACAGCACTTAAGAGCGCAAAAGTCAAGCCAAAAGAGAGCAGAGCTTACGAAACCTAAATGCAAGTATTAGAAAAACAAAAACAGTCGAGCATACTCTACAGTCGAAGACCCCGTAGTAAATACAAAAAAATATTTATACTTTAAGGGATCGGAGATGCCTTCTTCTCTCTGTTCCATACATTTAAACCAACACATTATACCCTTTTATTTATTTTTGAAGTACCAGGCATAAACAGCAACAGTGCCAAAGAGCCAAAATAAGCGCATAAGGGAGCAGAAATTGCCAACAGCAAAGAGATTGAGAGAGAGAGCTTGGAGATTGAAAATTATCTTGTGGATAGAGAGCGCAAGTGCGGCTTATGTCAAAATTTGACAGTCGCTCTCCTCTTTCTCTCTTTCGCTCTGTTTTTTACTGCAACGGTTGGCAAAGCCAAAAAAGTATGTCAAAGTCAACGCGTTGTTGCCGCAGTCACAGTCGACGTCGACGTCAACGTCAACGTTGTCGCATTACTAAACATTGCTGCTGTTTATTGTTGTTATTATTGTTGCTGCTGTTGTCGACGTCACTTTTATTATGTTTGTTTGGTAAGTGGAGCTCTGATTATGTAAGCCCAGCAGAGAGCAAACAGCAGACAACAGACAGCGGACAGCGGACAGTAGACAGTCGTAAGCAGCCAACTGTTGGCCATCGTTACGTTACGTCACGTTACGTTAAGCCAAAGCCCAAAGCTCTTCTCATTAGTGCTGCCAAAATAGCCAAAAATAGCTTATTTAAAACCGACTAAAAATAGCTAGTAACTTATAAAAATAACTTTTTAAACTATGTTGAAAATATATTAAACATTTCCACGTCAACACGTCACCACCATTTAGTTCTACGGCCCATATTTTGAAATATTTTTTTTTAATTTGTTCACTACATTAAGAACTAAATTTTTGTTGATAGCACACTTTACTTAAAATATACGAAAGGTCAATTATGAAATTTTAAATACTAAGGGTCGTTTTAGTGGTGGTTTTAACGTAAAATAACCTCAAAACCCGACCTGAAATTTAATGATATTTATAAAATAAATATTAATAACAGCCAAAAAATAGCTAAAATTTCAGCACTGCCTTCTCTCATCATCATCATTGTTTCTCAGCCAACCGTTCGTTTTAGTCTTTTGTCTTTTTCACGCCGATTTGTTTGTTGCCAATTTCAACGCTTGACTTTTAGCGTCGGCGACGGCCTAAAAATTAAATCGTGATTTGTAAATGCGCTCAATTTTTCTCTCTCTCTCTTTTATGCATGTAAAGGGCTTCATGGGAGGGGGAGGCAGCAAATTTGGCAATTTTGTAATAAGTTTTGTTTTTGTTTTCGGGTTTCGGTTTTCAGTTTTCAGTTTTCGGCATGCTGCGATTAAATAATCAACAACAATGTGGCAACAACAGTTTGAAAGTGATTGTAGATATCTTGTGTCATTCTTCACGTTTATATAACTTGCACGTATTATTTTTCCCCCCATTTATCTCTTAGCTTTGTGGCATAAGATAATTAATCAGAGTGTGCTTGCAAATTCATAGAAATAATATTAAAATGGTACAAGTAAAACAAAAACTTAAAAATATTACATTTTCTTATGTTTTAAGAATAAGTTTATTATTAATTTTGACGGTACATAAATAAATCAAAAATATCTATCTAAAATTGTATATCTTCTTAAATTATTTATATATTTTGCTCATGTTTCAAAATTTTTGGAATAATTAATGAAAATGGAATTTCATGTTGTAATTAGCGTTGTTAACCACTTTTCAAAGCTAAAAGTTCTTAAACTTTGCAAACCCTTCTCTTCCACTTCCTCTTCTACTTTATCATCAAATTCGTCATTGACTTGCCAACTGTTGCATAACTTGTGGCTCTTACGATCTGCCTTCCTTTTCCTCTTATAAATAGGTTGATACAGGCAATATAGAAAATGATATCTCAATTGTGTGATAAATTGAAATGCTTCGATTTAGTTCATTGCTTTAGGCCATTTTACTGAGCCTTACACTTAAAGGTATTTTATATAGTGTGGAAAAGTTCAAAAAGAATACCTTTTTATTTAAAAGTTTTTTAAATTAAAGCAAAGCACTTAAGTCATAAATCAGCTTTTTTATAGTAATTTCTATTTAATTTTTAACTCTTTTCTATAATATTATTACGTTTTTCAAATCTTTTCACTGTTCAAAATGGAAGCCTCACCCTTTGACCTCATTGACTATAAAAAATTTTAAAGTCGAACTTTTTATATTATTAATGCTCAACTTGAAGTTGTAGATAAAGCTTTCAAACATCACTCAAATTGCAGATCAGATCTTAGGTAAAAACTCACACACACGCACACAGACACCTACACACATATGCATACATAATAAATGTATCTCAATGTCTGTCTCAGTCTCTGGCCACTTGGCTCACTCGTGCCACTCGATTACTCAATAGAGACAAATGATTGTTGCAATTGCAACAACAGCAACAAACGTTGATTGCCGTCAAATCGCTTATACAGTTACAGCAGCAGATAAACTGAACACGAGCGACAACAACAACAGCTGCAACCACAACAACAACAACTGCCCTCGCTTACGAGCTACGTTCTATGACATAACTGCAATTCAAACGTGCTCTCACGAGAGAGCCGCTCGCATTGCAGCAGCAGCAAGAGCGTAATACACTGAGAGACCGAGAGAGCGAGTTTACTTGCAGTGCTGTTGTTGTTATTGTTTTTGTATTTGCTTGTGCATGCAACCGAACAACTTAGTTTAAATTTTGATTTGTTGTTGTTGTTGCAGTCAATTGAGTAATCTCGTGTTGTTTTTGTTTGTTGTTTGTTTACAAATGTTGAAAGTGAATTTTGAACTGCAATTCACAATTCAAAATTTAACAATAGAATATTACTTAATAGGCAATAGGCGCAAATCAGACAGCAAGTGACTCACAACAACAAGCGTTCACAGCGTTGCCAGACTGTTGACATTACAACAGCTGTTACATTTGACTGTGCTTTCAATTTTATTTCTTTGTTGCTTTTTGGGTAATGAGGACAACAAATGCAGTTGTTGTTGTTATTGTTGTTAATGTTTTTGCTGCAACTTTGTTGCAATCCCGTTTAGTTGCCATTTGGTTTTTTGTCTGTCTGTAGCGTTTTTTTGTTTTTTGTTTTTTACGCCCGTCGGGTCTCATTATGCAATTACAAAAGCGAATTTTGCAAAATATTTTTACTGAGCGACCCAAAAGACTTAAAAACGCCCGCGCGCCCATTTAACATAGAGCGAGAGACAGGAGTGGAGTGCGGGGAGCGGAGTGCGGGCATTGAGATATGGGGCTACCTACAATGCAATTCCATAATGTGCTGTCGTTTAGTTTTAATTACGAAAAGCCAACAAGAAATTTCACAGTTTATGTGTGTGTGTGTGTGTGTGTGTGTGTGTATATCACTTACCGAAAATATGTCATATACAGTTAGTCAAGCAAGTGTTTGAACAAAATAAAAATTCACATATTTGCACATTAGTCGACAATTAAGGTTTAGCATTAAACATTTTTATTGTCTCTGAAATTTTATTGTATTTATGTACAAAATTGGAATAATTATATAATATTAAATCTCATACAATAGGGGATGCTTAGAGTGTGCTCTCTGCAGATATCTCAAACAATTGCATTACGAAACTGGGTTGGTTTTATACATTAAAAACAAATTTGGTTCAAATCGGTCTACCAAATCATTTAGCTGCATTAAGGATTAGTTTAGATCGGAGCCCCCTTGTTTTATTTTTTTAAATGTGGTTAAATTGGATGAAATCTATTTTCTCGTTCTAAGAGCCGTAAAAAAGTGTACAAAATTAGATACAAAATTTCTTAAAATGATTAATTATGCAAATTCTTAATACTGCCAAAACAATTTCTAGACTAACTGTATATATTTGTGTGTGTTGCACAAAAAACACCCAACTGAATATTACGTCATTCTGCTTGACCACAGAGAATTTTGAAGCCTGAGACAGAGGCAAAGACTCGGCTCTAAGCTTTATGGGCGTGGCACTTGCCTCCCAATGTTGTATACAATGCTTACAGCTCCCTTTTATGGAAAATTCGGTGACGATGAATTATTGCTGAATGTTATGCTGCTGTTTTATTATTATGTATTATTATTATTATGTTAATGCTTATGCATTCATTATTTGTTACGACTTCTTGAAAAGGGGCTCCGTTGTCATTAAACGATATATGATATGCATATCATGCACATTACGAAACAAATGAGCTTTATATAAAAACCTATATGGAATTGTACTCGGGCCATTACTCAAGGAACTAAAGTTCCAAGTATGGCTAATAATGCATTTGTTTCTCTAGAAATTATTTGTAAATAATAGCATAGAAAATATTAAAAGAATTCAATATAGGATTATTCACACACATGTATAGAGACAAGCAGAAATTCCAAATACTAATAATGAGTCTTAAAATAATCAAACTTAAACAGAAAATGTTTTGGAGAAATGAAAAAGTGTTATACACAATTATAAGATTTTTTAATATTAATAACAAACTAAATTTTTAGAAAAAAAAAATGGATTTTAACTCTTATTTTGAAAAAAAAAAATAATAAGGTTAACGAGCCGGGGATTGCCGAGCGAAGTGAGCAGTGGGCGGAGCCCCCTAGTAGTTAATAAATTAAAAATAAAAATGCGCAAGTTTAAAAAAAAAGTTATTTCAGGATTTTAAAAATATATAAATTCAACCAAATACAAATTATTGTTAATAAAAGTCAAGAGTAATATTTTAAATTTAATAAATTACATTTTCAAAATAATAACTCTTAAAAGTGTAAACACCTGAAGAATCCAATGAACTATTTTCACTTGAACATTTACTCAGTAATTACAAAACAACTTTCAATTACTTGTTCGTTGCAAACAAGTAAATATTTGAGCTAAACAATTTCTGGGCCACAAGTCCCATTTCAATAGTATTGTCAAGAATTTCTGCAGTTCCTTTTGCATTATTCAACTGTGAAGAAAGTACGCAAAAATGTGCGCTGGCATTTTAAAAATGTGCGACAGACTTGAGCATTAAACAAGGAGAAGGAAAAGAAGAAGAAGAAGAGGCAGACAACTGGCAAATAAAATAGCAAAGAGACACATACTAAAAGTCAAAGGCGTCGCATGCCACACATCACAAGTATCTACAAGATACAATTGGGGAATGCCGGCAATGTGGTGTACTTGTATGTCTAATAGTTAAGTTCAATGAGACGCCACAGTCAGCCTCAAATAAATAAATGAAACAACAAATACACCAACAATAACAAAAATTAACACAATATTTATATTATATTCGACATAGCAAATGGCTCTGATTCTCAAGGCCATGTCCATTCATTGGTCATTAAACTTTCCCCGAAAGCCTGCTCTCTCTCTCTCCCTCTCTCTCTCTCGTTCTTCACTCTCTTTGTTCACTTTCACAAAGAACGTTTATTATTATTTCTTCTATATTTTTTTATTCAAATGCGCATTAAGTACCCCCAAAAAAAATAAAAATAATTGCAAAGTCGGTAAATATCGCAACAATTTTCCCCCTTAACCCCTTAAAAACAGTAAGTCAAAGAATTCTTTAGACAATAAAAAAAAATTAGCACATAAATTCTATGGTAAGAAAAAAATAATTTTTTTATATTTTTATGCACCTTTTTCTTTTGCTTAGTTTTTTTTATGATTAGAATAAGTTAAATGATTCTTAGAACCAGTTTTATATTGGGTTTACGTGAAAACAAAAATATGTGAATCAAAACAATTACTTGACTAACTGTATAAAATCTTGCCTTCTCACTCTCTCTGTTAGCCAGTTGGCTAATTAAAAAACGGCAATAAGAACTACAGTATGAATGCCAGAAACAAATGTTAATTAGTGCACTCACTTTGAATAATTGCAGAGAGATGAGGCGGAGGCGGAGGTGAGGGCGTGGTTTTTCGAGTGACGCCAGCCACAAAAAAGAAATAATAACAACAAAAATATATGCATATATATTTCTTGAGAGTTGAGAGACCTCAATGCAAATACGTATGCATAAAAACCAAAATACATATATGGCCATATATATAGGTACATACAAAACATATATAGTCGCTTTTATCAGCTGTTTGCCCAAGAGACTTTCAGCTGACAGTCAACAAGTCACATGGATGGATGATAAAATGTGAGTAAGTGTTTTGTTTGTTGATTGCGATACGATTATAGGTCATAACTGGCATATATGTATTTGGGTTATGGTCATACGATAGTTATCACATACTAAGAAAGTCACGGATAAAATTAATCCAAATCAATACATAGATAAAACTTTCTGATCTCACCGAAATTTCTATACGAAATGTCATTTAAGAGACCAAAAAATGATCAAAATGACATTTCGCTTGAAAATTGGTTAGGTTTTGACAAAGTTATGTGAATTTGAAATTACGTAAGAGCATAACTGCTAACAGGATATCTTGTAGTGGGGCAAACTTGAGTTTTATGTTCGCATTTGAATTTTGCTCTGAATTGGTTTGACCTCATTAGCGAAATAAGTTTTATAAAAGTAAAAATATCATTTCAGTTAGCTGCTAATTAAAAGTGGCCCCTACTTTAATCCATAAAATCAAATAAACCCCGGTCTGCTTGTTAGTGGGGAGGGAGGGACAGGGGGAAACCGCCCCCGAATGTTGCTAGTAAAAATAATTGCATGGCGCGTGCTAAATTCTTTTGGCCGTTTCAACATTTAATGCACATTGTGGTCAGGCTAAGCACGCGCCATCAAATTATACGATCTACGATACGCAATATAAGTATATTATTTTTTTTGTTCATATGTATGTATATACATAAAATACAATGGAGCTGCGTGTGCCGACCACACAAAACCAGAAAATAACCAACAACAGCACCACATTGCATGACATACGAGCATTTTCAGCTGCAACACACACAAACTCCTCTACCTCCCCTCTCTGGCAGTGTCCAGTTTAAATGTATTCAGGCCAAGTCCTTGTGGCAGTTTAACAACTCTTTACACTTAGCCAAAAGTCAAAATGCCAAGCGAACAAATCATAAAGTGAGGAAGAATGATTATAATTTTGAAAATTAAATATATTTCTCCAAATCTCAAATTAATAAAAAAAATTTAATATTTTTTCTGAATAATAATTTTATAAAAATCAATTATTTAACTCTTTTTATACATTTTTATACATACAATATTTTATCTGAATAATAATTTTATAAATATCAATTATTTAACTCTTTTTATACATACAAATTTTATTTGTTTTTAATGTAGTAAATAGAAGCTTTAATATATTTTAAAATTAAGATTAAAATATTTCAAATATTTTTTCTTTTTTTTAAAAATATTTCATAAGAGTAAAACTATATTTTTTAATAAAAATCAATTTTTAAAATATTTATTGAGTATAAAGTCGAGTATTCCCTTTACTTAAGTTGCTACTTATTTTATTGCATTTTGTTTTAATTGCAAATAAAGCATGCCACACGTGAAAACGTTGCACGAGGTTGACGACTACATTAGCAGCTCTAGCACGAATAACTTTGTATCTATGTGTGTTTGTATTTTTGTGTGGGTGTTGATGGTAATACGTTTCATGTCTGGCACGTGTTGTGGCTCATTTAGTGTCGGCAGTTAAGTGCCTTCCTAAGCAAACCTCAAGCCGAACCTAAGCAAAGAAGAAACCAACAACAACAACTCTTGACTAATGTGTGTGTTGTCTAGTGTCTAGCCTGATTTAAATGCTGCCACTTGATGGACTTTGTTGTTTCTCTATTTATTCTTCAGCCCCGGCAACACAGCGTATGTGTTATATACAGTAACTTACGTAATTGTTTTGACAACTTTTATGCACATATTTTATTAAGTTTAATTTAATTTAATTTATTTCCTTGGTTCATTATTTATTTTTAAAGAATAATATAGCCAAGTCCAATAGATTTAATTTATTTCCTCTTTTTAATTTGTTTGAAGAATCATAAAAAAAGAAAATAGAATTAATAAGAATCAAGCTAAGTTTATTTTTAAAGGTAAATGTATTTGTATTTGATCAAAACAATTACAAAGCAAACTGTGCATACTGCGTATGCGTAATTTGTATAACTAAAGCGAAGCTTGTGCATTAAATACTGAATACAATATTCGCATTTGTTTGTTCCCATAATTGGCTTTTGAGTTCAACTTTATGCGACCGCAATGACTTGCCAATTTGTATTTGTTATCAACAAAAAGCCAACCATATAAATATTTATTCCCAGCTTATTTTAAGCATTTTTTCTTCGCCCTGATTTTGATAGTAATTTTTTTTCGGCTGTTGTTGCTTATCAGCACAAAAGTCAATAACTGATTGTGAGAGAAGCGCAGAAAACAAATAACAAACAATGCTTATTAATAGCATAAGATTGTCCAAGTGAGAACTTTACATTTGTGTGTGTGCATATATATATATATATATATATATGTGTGTGTGTGTCTGTGCGATTACGTGTGTCTAGCAACGTTTGCTTTGTGCCCTAAATTATCGTTTCTGTTTTCTGTTTCTCGGATTTCTCAATTGCATTTGCCCAGTTAAACAAATTCCAAATAAAAAAAAACTTTTTCCAATCAATACTTCAATTGTTTGCACTAAAACAACAACAATAATAATGATGATGGTAATTATAAAAAACCACAACATAAAGTGACAATCGTTTAAAGTCACGCAACAGAAACCGAAATTTCCCATGAACTATATGACAATAAAAATATGGCAACAGAATTTCTGAAAACAGATTATTTGTGTCTGTAATTTTTTAATTTTGCTTAAGTGCATACTAAAATAATAAATAGTACTAGGAATATTAATACCCTAAGAGTTAATATTAAGAATAATGTTATTAGGAAGTTCATAAAATTGGAAATGCAAATATTAAAAAAATGCCTAAATCCAAAATAATTTTATTAAACATTGCACAATTTTAAAATATTATTGTTGAGAGCGGGTTAAGGATTATTTTTTTGTCTAAAAATGGTTAATACTTAATATAAATATTTTATATTTTCGAAAATTCAGTATATTTTTAAGTGTCATTAAATAGATTTCCTAAAAATATTAAAATTTGAAAACAAAAATGGGGGAAAAATCGAATAGATATTAAAAATTAAGAACAATAAAAATATAAAATAAAGAAAAATGGTAAAATAAACATATTTATTTCTAAAACTACAAAGAAAACGCTTTCAAAATGAGCTGCTTAAGATAAAAAAAATAAGTTCATTTGAATGGACATAAATTGTTGTGGATCTGGTTAATTTAGCTGCTAATCATTATCAGCTGTCAGGGGATTTTCTTCGGGTTTTCCCCCCTAAAGAACGAAACGTTGCGTGTGCCATCCAATTAAATAGACAGTCAAGTGTATGGCCTGGTATTATAAAATGTTTGATGGATTTCTAAGTGCGAGATACATATTACGTATACGTATATAAAAAAGCTTTGGCACAATATTTGACGTTGAGACGCAGGCGACAAAAGTGTCGGGTTAAATGATTAATTAGCTATTATTTCGGGATATACTTTGAGTGTATGTGTGCGTATGTATGTCTGTGTATGTGTGACATGGAAAAGCCTGCAATAAGTTGACTCATTCAATTATTCATATACAACGTTTCCATTTGTCTGCAAATTCACAGTGAAGTTAAGAATTTGTTGAAAGTTTCTTTTTATGTGTCCCTTAAGTGGACATTTTAATTTATATTTTGCTCCTTTGCTCTGGTTTATTTACTTTGCATTTGCCACATAAATATTTAATAAACAAGTCCTTGACACACTCTGCAAAAAAACGGGTTGAAAGCGAGCAAAAATAAAATCGAAAAGTGAAAAGAGTGAACAAAAACAATTACATATATGAAATGCTGCACAGTTGACAAATGATGCTAAGGCTATACACTTCCCGCCTTATCCTATCCTCCATTAAATGCCCTACTCCTGTTTGACCCCCGTTACGCATACGACCTGTGGGCCACGGCAAAAACGAGGCCTTGACAAATGCACAGGGCATAGAAAAGTTAAAGGCAGCGTTTTTCCCTCTTTTGAAAAACTTGTTGCGTAGTTCAGTTCACTTGCTGACGTCAGTCAGTGTGTGTGAGTGAGTGTGTGGGTGTGTCAACGCTTTTTTTTATTGATTTTTAAAGCGTACTTCATCCAGAACTCTGAAATATGTGTAGACTGGCAGCTTTTCAAGTCAAATTTATTGTCGGTTTTGACATGATTTTTACAGAAAAATAAAACCCCTCAGAACCCAATTTAAAAATTGTTTTATACTAATTTGGGTACCAGGAGCTGATTAAAAGTAAAAACTGAAGATTTTAAATTTTCAAAAAAAAACTTTTCAAAAAAGTCAAAGCTTGATTTTTGTTTTGACAAAGTTATGAAAATTTTAAGTTACGTAAGACCATAACTTCTTACAGGATATCTAGTAGTGGGGAAAACTTGAGCTTTGAGTTGTATTGTATGTTTGTTACGAACAGAACTTTAAAAATTTTCCTAAAACATAATTTTTGTTAATTTAAAAAGCGGCGACTAGGAATTGTTTTTAAAACTAAGTTTCTTCGTAAAAAACATTTCGTAGATTACAAATTTGAATAACCATATTGTGGAAAAAATCAAAAATGTCAAAGCATCGTTTGATATCTTTATTCGATTGATTTTAGACATAGATTGAAAATTATTAAGAAATATGTCAGCTATGTTGTGTGAAAATTTCAGTCTTCTACGTCTTATGGTTTGAACTGAGCAATAATCAATGAGTGAGTCAGGACAAAGAGTTTTAGGGGGAACTCACCTTTCTCGAGGCTGGCGTTGCAGAATTTGAGGGCGTCGTCCAGGCGATTGGCGTGCATGCAGCTGTTGGCCCGCTCGATGATCTTGTTGGCCAAAAGCTCTGCTCCCCACCACTTCTCCACCAGGCGTCGGACCAAAACATCTGGCATGAATTTCATGGCTGTGGACACGCCCAATGCATATCCGCCCCCCATTGAGGCGGATGCGAAGGCGGAAGCGGATGCAGAGCTGTTGGATGCCATTGTTGTGGTTGCCGTTGCTGTTGTGGATGCCACTGTTGTAGTGGTCACTGTGGTGGGTGCTGGCGAGGGCATGAGAATGGGAGCAGGTACCGTTAGACGCAGTCCGACTGCCGAGGGAATTCCCGCCGTCATAAAGCGCAAGGATGCGGATGCAGCTGCGGATGCGGAACTGATGGAAACGGTGCTGAAATTATTGTGTGGAGAGGAGGGGCTGCTGCTGGTGGTGCTGGTAATTGCACCGCCGTGTGGCATACGCGGAAATTTGATCGCACAAATGTTGCACTGCGTTATCGTTTCACAGCACTGGCCGCAAAAAGTATGACCACAATTTGTGGTAACCGGTGCACGCAACATGTCCCTACACAGCGGACACAACAGCGGATCATAATCCTCATTTAACGTAGCACGATCATTGGCAACATCTGCCTTGGCAACATTCAAATCCAAATCCAATGCATGTTGTGTACAGCGTGACTTTAAAGTTGGCAACATTGTGTCTGCAACATGACTGCTGCTGCTGCTGTTGCCGGCCAGCTGACGTATGTGCGCTGTTAAAGCGGTCGCCAGTGTTGCCAACCTGTCCAGTGGCACATGTCCATCCTGCTGACGACTGGCAATCAACTCGTAGACATCAAAAGCTTGCGACAAGCTGCCCAAGCGAGCAAATGATTCACCCAACAGATAAGACAAATGCAGCGAGTTGTTACAGTGACTGTTATTGCTTTTACTGTTACGGCTGCTGTTACTGTTATTGCTGCGATGCAGCAGCGCCTGCAGCGTATGCGTTGAGCTGGCTGCACTGCCGGCATGCTGCTGCTGTGAATGGTGCTGCGTATGTTGCTGTTGCTCCTGTTGACTCTCCTTGCGCAGCGCTTTGAGACCGCGTTTGGTGTCCACTGTTGGCTTCATATAATATCCCTGAGAGAGTGGCATTTTGACAGCTGTTGCTGCTGTTGGTTTCCTCTCCTCTCAATCTTGCTGCTGCTTGTTGTTGTTGTTGTTGTGTAGCTGGCCGTGGTCACGTATGCGACGACGTCGACGCTGACGTCGCAGTAATGAACTTTGTCAATTTAATATACGTTTTTTTTTGATTATTCTTTCTGCTTTAACAAGTTAATTTATTTATTATTATTATTATATTTAATATTTTTTGATGCACTTTCACACAGCACTTGGCACTTTAATTAATTTATTAATTCAATTTATTTGATATAATATATTTATATAATAATTTCGCTTCTTTTATTTAAAAGAACTTTAATAGTTTAAGTTAAGATGTTGCTATTATTGTTTTTGTTTAAGCGGAAGCAGCGACGTTGCGCCCAGTTGAGCATCTGAAAGCAGAAGGCGAGACGAAAATGAAAATGAAATCAAAATCAAATCAAATTGAACTGATATGTATGAAACGTATTTACGTAACGTACTAAATGCCGTTTTTGCCGTTTTGTCTGATTCTCTCTGCCGCCATCGCAGCTTTTGATTCTGTTTTATAATTCACACACAGACACACCATATACACAGAGAGCCTCAGCACGCATTTAAAGAGAGCACGCCAGTTAGAGAGCGCGCGCGAGAGAGAGAGAGAATCTAAAACGTGTGCCTCTCTTTGATTTAATTTTCGTTTTATTGCCTGCGCCTGCTCCCCCATCCTCATACTCAACAACCAGCCTATTTTATGACAGCTCTAAAATAAAAGCAAAAAAAACCAACAACACTGAGACAAACAGTGCGGACAGTTTAGCGTATTTAATGCTAGATCTAGCATATTAACTATTGATAAATAAATAAAGCCACATGCATTTAAAGCTAAGTAGGGCTAAACCTGTAACTGAAAACTATGAGACTTTGATTTATATTGATTTAAATTTTAATCAGTTGCAGCAACAATCTTTTTACACTTTAAACTAAAATTTAACGTGACTTGATATACAAAAACCTTTCAACGTTTTTCATATTAAAATTGCAACAAAAATATATGTAAATGTAAGATGTAAGTGGTCATAGTTCGTTTCATGAATACCCTTATTATTTCAATTGTTTTGTTTAGATTTTAATTATTTTTTTTTTTCAATCAAAATTGAACCCTTTTCTTTGGAAATACCTATATTATTAAGGCTATAAAATGACATTGATTTCTGTGGCAACCCTGCTATATTTTTATTTATGTATTTAGTTTCGCTTATTTTCATATCTGGCTTATTTGCAACTGCCAAAATGCTGGCAACACTGGTTACTGACAAGCTGACGAAAAATACCGTATCTATTACTCAACCTGTGCGAGGTGCTTGTTACTTGCATCTCTCTCGCTCACTCTCTTTTTAACGCTCACAGAGTGACGTGACATTTGTCGCGTATGCTGCTGTTAATTAACAGTCCTCAAAAATTCTGAGCTTTGCAGCGGTCAGAGTTTTGAGCGCAGACTTTGAGACGTTACATAAAGGAAACGAATGAAACGAAACGAAATGAATCGAACGAACGGTCAACGAACCTGCAACAAAAGCAGCAGCCAAAAGTAAATGCAACTGAGCAAATGATTAAATGTTTTTGCATTTGATTTTAATCAACTCTTATTGCTACTTATTCTGTTCTTTTCACTGCTTTATTTTTGCCATAGCTTTAATTGCCACATGTTGTTACATAATATTATGAAAATTAACACTGAATCACGAAGCTGGCGCAAGTAACGAAATCAAAATCTAAATCACACACACACAAGGCAGAGAGCACAAAAACAAATGCAAAACTGTTGCCTGTCCTCTTAATAAAATCCAACAAAAAACAGCACCACATGCTCTAACTATGCTTAAGTAATCAAAAGAGAGCCACGTAACTGCGCTCTTAGAGTGCGCTCTCACCCTAACACAGCGTTCCACTTAGAACTGTTCTCTCCCATCAGAATTGTTTTCGCGCAGCGTACAACTTTCCACTGTTCTCTCCCACTAAACTGTTCTCGTTGCTGCTTGAATTAAGTGCATGCTTTTCTGTGCTCTCTCTCCCACTATTCTCTCTTTAGAACTGTTCTCGTGGTTTCTGGAGCTGAGTGCATGTGTGTGTGTGTGTGTGAACAGTCAAACTATTTTGTTCTCTTGTATGCGCACGTTTTTCCTTTGACGTTTGAGTTTTTTTGTATCTTAAAGATAAACAATGCCGGCACAACACACACACACACACACACATACACAAATGATTAAAGAGCGTCGTGGCTATTGGCAACGCTGAGATGTTTTTGCTTTTGTTATGTAAACAATCAGTTTTTTTTTTTTTTTTTTTTTTTGAATATAATTTGTTTACATCTCGCACAAATAGATAGAGATATTAGATACATTTTTGAATTTAAAGTGTGCCACATGAAAATTGTGTGTGCAAATAAAAAAAACGCGCTTATTTAGTTTATTCTCTTTTTATTTTGTGCCCCCAACTCAAAAGTATTTGAGTATTTGAATCGTCTGATTATGAACGCATTCGTCCCAAATATTTATTTAATTATTTCTTATTTTTTGTTTGCATAAATTTCATGTTAAGTAATGCCGAAATATCTAATGTCTATCTGTGTCTCTCTGGTCTATTGGTAGTTAGCCAAAAAAAAATATATTTATTCAGATTTATACACATACACACACACATAATGCCTCAACGAAGGTTTTTATACATATTCCGATTTTATTTATATAAATTTGATTTCTTTGCGACGCGACGTGACATGAAAAATTTAATGTTATTTTTTTGTACTATGTTCAGTATTCAGGGAAATTCAATGTGCGATTTTTCACACAAAAGATACAACACGTGTTGAACGACTTTGAGAACTTGTGAGATATGATATGACAGTTAAAATAGATGGCTGATAAGACCTTAGATAATTATTTAATAATTTATTACACAAATAAACAACAACAATCAATGATTATACTTTTTAAATGTATAAATCTATTATTTGCTGATTATTATCACTAAATTAAGTAAGTTACTCTAAATATCTGATGTGAGAATTAAAAAAATTAATTATTAAATTGTATAACATTATTTACAAAAATCATGGAGTAACTTTTTAGCATAAAATGTAATACACATAAAATAATTGAAAAAAAAGACAGACAATACAATTGAAAAAATTTAAAACATTATTAGATTTTGTAAACATATTTTCTGTGCCGTTAATTAATTTTATGATAAAATTATATTTGGTTATATTTGAAATTTTAAAATATACCTTTATGCATAAAACAAATATATTAATAAATTAACTGTAAATCTTATTTTAACATTTCCAATTTTATATTAAAATTGTATTAAACTATTTATTCGGTATTTTTAAATGTATAAAATAAATATATAAATAATAAAACTTTTAATTTGTATCACAACTATGTTATTTAGGATATTTTTTGAAATTTTTAAATAAATAAATAAGCTGTAAACTCGACCTTTATCCACTTGAGACTGTTGTTGTTAACACAATCAGTTAATTGGCTAATGTAACTAACTTAATATTTGTATTACACAATTCTCACAGACATTCAGTCAACAAGTGACGCATTTGTTGAGGTAAAAGTTGTTGAGGTAAACAACTTTCCTATTTCCTAAGAGCCCCGTTTTCAGAATCTTTGCGTAAATAAAGAAAACGAATCGAATACACAACAGAAAAATTATGTATACGACACATGTAACAACACGTGTATCTCAATAAGTAATTGCATAATATTACAAAAAATAGCTGATAAACGTTTCTAAATGCACTGCAAAAATATTTCGAGTAGTAGTAGTTGTTGCTGTTTTGTTATGCAAACATTCTACTTTTTATGCGGTTTTATTTTATATTCTCGTATTATTATGCAATGTCAATCATATTTCGCGATTGCATTTATCGTTACTGCCAGTTGTCGCCGTTGTTGTTGTTTTTGTTGCTGTTATTGTTATTGTTGCCGACTTGGCTGCAATGGCGACAACATTCTGAGTCGGAGACTGGAACCGAGACAAAAACCAATTACAACGACGACAACAACTACTTACACTGTCTGTATACCCTGTACTTTTAAGTTGCAACAAAAGTGGCTATGTTAGCTACAGGGTCATCTAATAATTGAACTGTCATTGAAATTCGCTCTCTTTTCAATTTTATCCTTTTAGTTTTTTTATTTGAAATCAATATATAACTGAAATTCTGGGATGAATTTAAAACTCTGCTTTTCTTCTAATTTAAAAAAGTTTATATAAACTAACTGTAATTTTATAATTCTATGATTTTTGAATAAAAATTCATGTTACATTAGTTTCACGCTAAAAAAAAAGGCTAAAATTTTCACACACGGCATTTTGCAAAATTCGAATTGCAAGGGGGTCAAAGGTCACTAAGAAATTTGCTTAGTATGAAAATTTTGTTAGTTTTTGAGCTATACTATATATTTTTTTTAATAATAAATAATAATACTGCTAAACTAGTTAAATTTTAAGTCGTATTTTGTGAAATTTATTTTACAGGTTATCTGCGAGTCGCGCCTATAAAATTGTAAATAAATTTATATAGCTTTGACTTATTATTACTTAAGTCAATTGTGAATTGTTGTGGGTGGCGACAAGAAATTGCCATGAAATGCAAATGGGCAAAGGGTTTTCTTTCCTTTTCATTTCCTTTGCTTTTCCCTCTTTCAGTTTTGCTGCCTTAATTGCTTGCGACGCTTTTTTTTGGCTCCACAAGAGTGTGTTAGTGTGAGTACAAGTTTTGGGCCCAATGAAATTACATAATTGCTGTGATTGCCATTCAATAAGTGCGAGTTGCTTATGAAATAACCAACAACTTATTATACAATTTTCATCAACAATTTCTTGCTCGCTTCTTTTTTTTTTTTGTGAGTGATTTTTGCTCTGATATTTGTTTTATTGGCTTTTCATTTGTTTTCGTTTGTTTTTTATGGCCCCATTTATGACTCTTCTATGTGTGCACGATAAACGCCACAAAAAAAAAAACAGCTGAAAGAATTATTTGGGTCTTGGAATTGGTCAAAAGAATTTTTCTATATGTGTTTTAGGGTTTTTTTTTATGATTTTGATTTGTTTGTTTTTTTGTGGCATTTGATTTTTGCCTGTGATTACATAATGTCACATTGAAATTACTATAGATTCTGACTAATTGGCATTTTATATACGTGTATTTTTTTTATATTACCTAAGGGCTGTTACTCACAAGGGTTAAGTGGGAGGGGTGGCAGGTACGTAAACAAATAAAAAAAAATTTTTTGGTCTTAAAAGTAAGAATTTTTAGATGAATAATCTTGGTTTTTGTAATTTGGTCTAAAAATAATCTTTTTTTAAGAACAAAATATTTAAGCTAAATGTTGTTGATTTTAGAAGATGGTCTTTTTTTTCAGTGTAGAAGACGGGCTAAATTTTGCATAATTGCTGAGGAAATATTTGCAATTTCCAGTTAAAGGTTTTACAGCTTTAGTTATTGTTGTAGTTGTAGTTGTAGTTATTGTTGTAGTTGGTCGCATAATGCGTCGCGTGTCGTAACGTCAACGCCAACGCCACAGCCAACGTCGACGTCAACGTTGCCAGCGCCACGTAAACTGCAACGAGTCGGCAAAAGTCCCCACTCCCCCTAGACTAGAGAGGGGTAATACTTGGTGGAAGAGAGTGGGGGGAGGCAGGTCGTTACTGTTAATTTGAGAAGCGTTTCGACTACAATTTGTTGACTTTTCAATAAAGTTCAAATCGCAAATGTTGTGCATAATTGCAGTTATATAATACCGGACTTTGTAAGCGATTTAATTTAAATACAGTCTAATAAATAATTACATTGACAAAATACAAAATTCATATAAATATAAAAAAATTTTTTTTTACTAATTGTAAATGTAAAATTGCCAGAAAAGTTGTTTTAATTTAAACTATACGCATAATTAATTTAAAAAAAAAAAGTAATTAGACAACCTACTCAAAATATGTAAAAACAATTATTTTATTTTTTCCATAATACAAATTTTTTTTTTATGTTTTTTATTCTGCGACTTTCTTGGTATTTTCATATTCAATGAAATAAATTAAAATAAAATTACGCTTGTTGGTGAAATGATTTATTTGATCTACTGTAGGTTTGCTTTGTTATGCATTTGTTTATTTGTCATTGCTTTTCATTCATATAAATATAGTTTTAATTAAATGCAATTTAGATTTTAAATTAATCATGCGAATTACTCAGAATTCTGCATGTGTCTAGCTTTTTTTCTTTTTATCAGAAATTAAATATA
This sequence comes from Drosophila falleni, assembly GCA_035045575.1. NCBI lineage: Eukaryota > Metazoa > Arthropoda > Insecta > Diptera > Drosophilidae > Drosophila > Drosophila falleni. The sequence continues at coordinate 484,177 of JAWNOV010000167.1, forward strand.
AATTATTATCAAGTGCTGCCAATTTGAATCGCTAAAAACGGCAACAACAACGATTGGCGCAAACAAAAGAACAGCAAAAAGCGCTTAGTAATGCCTTTAAAAATATGGCAACACGTAAGCGGCGCAAAACGTAACCCGCACCCCTCTTATTCCCCACACTCCACTTTACCCTTTGGCAGCGCATTTTGTTTTCACAATCAATTCGAAGAAAGCAAAAAAAAAAAACACCAAGCAGCAACAACACAAAGCAAAACACAGAATGAAAACAGTTTTTCCGCTGTCGCTGCCTCTGTCTCTGTCGCTGTCTCTGTCGCAGCTACTGCTAAAGAGCTGTAGTGCGTTCATTCACATTGCATACTCATACAAATGCACTTGCACTTGCACTCACTCTCTCAGACTCACATTCTCCCACACTCCCACAGCAGACGGCGTGTGGCCTGATGTCGTAACTTTAAGCACAAGAGAGCGCGCCAAATCTAATTGGCTGCTGTGCTGGGTGCGCGCCGCGCGCTCTCTTAGCGCCACTCGCTCTCGCTCTTTTCAACTTTACCTGTCGTACTCTCTGTCAGCTCTGGCTGCTGTCGGCTGTCCTGCTGTCTGCTGCTGCTGTTGTCTCTTCTCAGTATGCTTCTTGTTTTCTTGCAGTACAAACACGACCGCGCCTCCTCTGTTCTCACACACACTCACACACACACGTTCACACACAATAAATTCTTTTGTCTTAAAATTTATTGCCACACGCTTTTTAACAAAACAACAACGCAACACTGCAAATATTCTTTTGCTTGTATTATAATTTTTTTCTCTTTTTTTTTATAGTGATTTATTGCGTTTTTTCAGCCGCTATTTCTTTCGTTCAGTGTTTTGTAAGAACTGAACTCTTTTTACGTAACACAATTTACGCGCGCGCGGGGTTAAAAAACAGCAACAACAACAATGTGTAGTAATTAAAATTATAATTTTATGCTTGGCAATTTAAAAGACACACACACACTTGCAACAAAGCAGTTACGTCGACACGATAAAATAAGCAAAAAGCGTTTGTTTTGTAATGCGCGTTACGTTAGATGATTACGCGACGTTGTCGTAAGGCGGCGACTTCGCCAGCTGCTGTTATAATTGCTGCTGCTATAATTTTCTTTGCTGCACTACTTGTCACGGCCGCTGTTCGACAGCAAATGAACGCGGCGCCGCTGTGAGCGCAAACCAAAAGCAAAATCCAGAGTCGCAGCCAGTTACAGAGCGAGAGCATAACATAAATATGAAAACACACACACATGCACACACAACGACTTGTTATTATGTCATGGCTCTCTTAAGCTAACAGCGTCTGTTGCGTCATCAGTTGGTGCGCTCTCTTTGCTGCTGCTGCTGTCGCTTCAGATTTGCCGGCAAAAACGTCAACTATTAAACAAGGTGACGCCAAACTTAGGCAATATGTGCAAATAGGTGTGTGTGAGTGTGTGTGTGTATATCGCCCACGCTCTCTCGCCCATCATCTCATCATTTATCATTTATCGCATGTTGTTGTTTGTGCGCTTCCGGCGCCACTCAAAACTATAATAATCGAATGAAATGGTGAGTACAAAACTTAATATAATAATAATAATTTATTTTCATTAAAAAAGTTTACATTAAAATTAAATTAAATATATTCTTGCTATATATTTATATATTTTTTTAAATAAATTCTTTTGTGCTTTTAATATATAAAATTTAAAAAAGAATACTTTATTAAATTTAAAAATATAGTATTAAAGCACCTATCAAAATATTTAACTTTTTTTTAAATAATTTAAAAATGTTTAAATGCTGAATGTATTTAAAGGCCAAATAATGTTCAGAACGACATTCCGCTTGAAAATCGGATCAGTTTTGATCAAGCTATGGAAGTTGGAAGTTGGTCAACTCTTTGACCTAACCTCTTACCAGAACTGTTAGTATAAATAAAAAATATATAATTATGATTTGAAAATTGTAAAATTTATTTTGAAATTTTTTAGTAAAAATCAACAGTTTATTTTGTATTTTATAAATAATAATTTAAAATATTAACTGGTGTTAAAAATGTTAGTGTGTTTGTTGTTGGCTGCTCTTTGGTTTCATAAGTTTTGTCATTTAACGCGCGTTACGTGTTACGTATTATGTGTTATGTGTTACGTGAGTGTGACGCGTTGACCTCATTTGCCGATCGAAAGAGTGTCCACAGCAAACACAGCAAACAACGGCAGAGGCAACGGCAATTAAAAAGCTGCACGCAGCAATGCAGTCGCTGCCGCTGCTGCAGTCGCTGTCACTGTTCAGGCTCAGCGATGCAGAGAGAGAGACTGTGAAAGAGAGTCAACGCTTCGCTGCTCACATTTCACATTTCAAGCTCAAGTTCAACGTTGCTGCATATTTCCAGTTTATCGCTTCATGTTGTTATTAACATCAATTTAAGTGGCGTTTGCTGTTGTTGTTTTTGCTCTGCTGTTGTTACTATTTTTGTAATTTGGTAATTTGTTGCAACTGGCTTATACACATCTACATTCATACAAACATATGTATATAGATACATGTTTATTCATATACGGATCTCATGTGCTTAACATTGCTCGCATTTCTTGCAACATTTGCCACGCACGTTTTCTTCATAGGAAGTCATCGACCAATGTTATGTATCTATTTTTTTTTAACCTGTTGTTAATCTACGGAAATTGCTAGCGAGTTTTCAGTTTTTTTTTTTTTTTAAATATGAGGAAATTCGCTTACGTTTTGCATAAGTTAATCGCAAAAAAAGGTGTGTCCCCCAATTTATTTGGTAGTTAGTGCAACGTGTTGATTTTTGATGTTCATACAATTTGTCCAAAAACTATTTTCACTACATAAAAATAAAAATATAAATTAAAATATTCATTTAATTTTCATTGAATTTATAATTTAAAAATAAAGTAAGCAAATATTTAAATTTTAAATTTTGTCAAATAATTTCTTGACTAACTGTATGTAATTTGTAGCTACTTTCATAAATAGCTTGGCAAAATGTCAACAGTGTTCTAAGCCTTTACATCAATGTTAAAGCAAATAAAGTTTATCAACAGCTTTTCAAGTCAGCAATGTTGCTAGCAACATGCTTAGCTGTGCTCCTTATGTAATCTAACAGCAACGTTAAGGCAAACAGAATGTCTCCAAATATAGCATACATAAGAAGTTTGGCAGCAATGTTGCTGGCTGTATGAGACTGCAGTTTCTCAGCTACAATCTACATGTATCTACGTATGAGTAACATAGATAGCTTGACAGCAATGTGTCTGGCATCATGTTTCAGCAGAATATTTAACAGAACACCAGAATGTTAAATGAAATAGGATTTATCTCTAACTTGTCATGGTCATTATCGTAGTTTAAATCATCGCAGCTGTTAAAATTAAGTTGATATATAAAAGCATACTCTTAGGCTGAAGCTCTCTCACTATGCCTCTCTTTAAAGAGACACTCAGTCAAATCTCTCCGGCCACTCAATTAAGTGGACGGCCAAAACTATGCAGTAAATATTGTTATTTGTTTTTAGAGAGAAAAATGGAATAATTACACAATTTGTCTTGCATTTATCGTTTCAAAATTTGTATCTAAACCTTTATTGTTTTTGCAGTTTCAATAAATCATATTTATCGCCATCGGTTAATAATGCCATCGATTATTCCTATGAATATTAATCTTATTATTTTCTTTGCTTGCACTTTATAGAATTTAGCACTTGCTGTAACATAACAAACTTAACATTTTTCATTAACATAACTATTACAATATTCCATAGCAATAAAATGCGAAAAAACAATTGGTAATTAGTTAAAATTAGATTAAAATGCTTTTGTTTAAGCAACTTATAAACATGTCCAAAATTTCATAAATTATTTAGTCAAAATTAGAACTAATTCATCTGCAGCATTAGCGCCATTTTGTCGAGCACTTTTGTTTAGTTTATTTTTTTAGCATTTGTTTTTTTATTTTATATTTTAGATCTTTAAGTACGTTTTCATTTTTGTTTTCTTTTTGTATATATATCTAGGTACATGTTAGTGTCCTTGCATAGGCTGTTTTAAATTTACTCGAATTTTTATGAAATTTAAATTTAAGTTTACTTTTCTTTAGCATGCTGCCAACATCAACTAGTCGCAGTTTATTTTTTTATTTTTATTTTATTTTTTTTTTTTAAATATTTTTTTGCATTGCTTTCTATTGCCGCCAGCGAGTTTTGTTATTTTTTTCTCCTTGTGATTTATTTTGTTTCTAATACAAACGCTTTACAAATTTTTAGTTCTAAATTATTTTAGCTGTAGCTTAGCCATTTAATTTATGTCATTCCACTTTTTTTTGTGTTTTTTTTTTGTATTTTTTAATATAAAATTCTTTTGCATTCGTTTCAATCGCAAAATTCTCAAAATATAAGTAAAGGCTCTAAAACGCATGTGTGTGTGTGGGTATTCAATTCTTTTGTTTAATTTCGGGATTTTTAGCTTCATATTTTGCAACAACTAACAATTTTTTTAAGTATTTTCTTTAAATTTTCTTCGGATTTTTTGCTACATTTATAAATCAACTTTTGCAGCGGATTTTCTTATTGATTTTAAAATTCAACAACATTTTGTCTTTAATAATATGTAAGAATATATATTTATATATATATATCTATATATATATATATTTTTATATAAGAATTCATGTGTATATTTATATAATATTATATATGTATATATAATAATATATAGCATTTAATATGTTCGCATTGCCGACGTTTTCTCACTGTTTAAAGACTAAAAACACTCAGCATTTGCTTCACTGTGCTTAACAGTACTTGACTGTCTCTCTCTAGGCTTAGTTACATAATCATACATATCTTCTAGATACCTCTAGATATTCTCTTTGCTTTGCACTGCAACAATTTGTGTCTTTAGTTACTATTTTTAACCCTGCCTACGATTACGATGCGGTATATACTTTATGGTATATGGTATATATACTAATTATGTCTGTAAGTACTTATAAAAAATCATCAGCTACAATATATATATTGAATTTATCTACAGAATTTACTTCAACTAATTATAATCATTATAATTAATATTACAATAATAATTCATGTAATTTTCTGTTTTTTTTTTTTGTAATATAATATAATAGCATGCTGTTGCTTTCTTTGTATTGTGAATTGTATAATAAATATATATATTATATAATATATAATATATATTATTATATATAAGACATTATTTCGTTTTGTTATTATTTTTATTAACAAAAGGTTTTACTTTGAGTTTTATCGTCTTCTGTTTGTTTCTAAAGTCTACATTTTTGTTACGGAACATTCTTATCAGAAATACATATTAATACATATTTTCATTTCTTTTCTCAATATATAATTTAAAACCTAAATATTCAATCACTAACAAAATAAATACAATCTACAACAAACTCGTTGCATAAAACTTGTGTATAATTTATTATTTAATGAGCTGTTTTCTATTTAATTTTTATTTATTTGCTCGCTTTTTGGCTGTGCGAGGCACCCAAATACTAACGCCTAAAAGTATGCTATAAGAATTTGATACTCACAGTTTAAATAATAGATAATAAAAAGAACATTTTCCAACATTTATTGCAATTCATCAGAAAGTAATTTGTCGTCTATAAACTACAAGAAACCATAATAACTATTAAATATTTATGTATCAGGGGTCATAACAATTTTATTTTGTTAATATAAATTTTAAAATAAAAATTGTTAATTTTTTACAAAATACTTTTACCCAACTCTAATTTTATGATGTGAATAAACATTTTTTTTTCAAAATATTTTTGCAGATTTTATTTTAAAATCAAAGATCAACTTTTTTTTGTTAAAAAAAATTAAAAATAAGGAAAAATAATTTCTTTCTATTATTTTCTATATTTTTGTTAAATTTTGATTTATTGTTATTAAATTTATGTTATATCAATTGAAAATAAAAATCAATCTAGCATTTTTAAGCAAATGAATTTATGGTATTATTTTTTTTAAATAAGCCCCATCTAAAAAGAAGTTGTTTCTTTTTAATACATATCATATTTTTCGGGTTTGATCTTTTGAACTCAAAACTCGTTTTTGCGATCCCTGATATGAGTATATATCTATGTATGTATATTATTTGAAAATATACTAAATAATTAACTAATTGTGTATCCTGTGTGCTGGTCACAATTTTGCTGTTAGGGTCACACTCGCAAGCCGCTGGCTCGCAATTAACTCAACTACTTTCACCTCTATGCGCATTTAAACTTAGATGTACTTTTTATCTTTTATCTAATATCTTTATATAAATATAACACGATTTGCTTTTGTTAATTGATTTTATACATATATAGTTAGCAATTGCTTAGTATGTGGAGTTTATCGGGCTAAATCAACTACTGTAGTAAATTTTATCGTTATCATTATCGTTATCGTTATCAGTATAGCTAAAGTTATCGTATAATTTCTGTGTCACTTTACAAAACAACCGAAGCTCAAACATTGACTAAACGATTTTTTTCAAACAATACAATTACATTTTAATTGTAATTTTCATTTAGTTTTTCGTTTTTCTTTTAGGTTTTCTCTAGGTGGTTTCTTAGCAGTGCAAAAGGCTTTGGTTAAATTTCTAATTGGGTAAATTTTTTGTGTTTTCTTGTTATTGTTGAAGAGGACCAACTTTATAGAGAACTCATAAATTTGTATAACTCTCGCAAATTGCTTCAATCAGGAATCGTATTTATTATTGTTAATGCAAAAAAAAGTACATAGTAAAATAAATATTTATTGTTATTTAATAATTGAAATATAATTCCTTTTAATTTAAAATAATAACAAAATTTAAATTTTTATTTAAAATTAATATAATAACTTTTATTTTCAATTTGTTTTATAAATATTTCTTGAATGAACTTCGAAATAGTGTATGTACATTGCTTAAAAATTTATTTGAAATAAAAAATTTTATCAAATATTAATAAAAATTTTTTATATTTATTTTAAAATTATAGAAAAGCTTTTGTTTTCAATATATTTTTTATTTGTTTAAAAATATTTTTGTGCAATAAAATTTGAAATTTGTACATAAAAAATATATTTTCATTATTTTTAAACTAATAACTTTTTTTTCGATTCCTGATTGCTCTTCTTCTATTCATGTATAGTAGAGAAACATTAGCCAGAAAATTTATATAACTATCCATATAAATGTAAATGTATGTGTAATTGCCTTTCTTTAGTTATCGTTAGGGTTAGTTTCGGGTACGTATTTAATTTTTTTATTTTGTTGTTGTTGTTGTTGTGTCTCTACTTGCTATGGCATTTTCTAACTGTACTTGTTGTGAGATCCTTGCATTGTATTCTAGCATAAATTTAATGGGCTCTGTTCCAACTTATTTAAGGAAGAAAAAGTAAAACAAAAATTACAAATATATAACCAAGATCATTTTTTCATCATATTTTTCGATTTTTATTATTACACAATTGTTTGTTTGCTCTTGTTTTATCCTTGTCTCTCACTTTATCATTGTTTGCATAATCTTTGAATAGTTTTCTTGTTGTTTTTCTAGTTTCATTTGCACAATTTTCCATTAAGAAATAAATAAAATTTATAAAAATTTGTAAAGAATTGCTTAAATTTAACTTGCTGCATAGAAAAAATTAAATTGCAAACGAATTATAAATTCTAAATGAATTGCTCATTGTTTAGTACAAAATTTTTTTGATTTTATCATTCTTTCTTGTTTTTTACTTAGTTGTTTTTTTTAATATATATTTTTTGCTTGTTTATTTGTTAACTTAGAATGCCTTATATGCAGGTAAATGTAACTCAATGTTTAACAAATAAAATTAATAAAACTTAACTAAAGCTGTTAACAGTAATAATAATAAAATGATAATAATAATAATAATAATATTTATGTATAAGATTTAAGATCTTGCAAATCACACCAAACATATTATAACAAAAAAGCAACTAATAGAAAAAGAAATAGAAATAAAATATAGATTGAAGAACAAAGTGAGGAAAAATTTTTGTGAAATATGGTATAAGATATTGAACTGTAAAATGTTCTATAGGGTAGTTTAGTGATAGTAAGAAAAGGATCGAAGCTTGTTCTAAATGTTTATTTTCATATATGTTATAATATATATTATTTATTTTTTCTCACTTCATATTATATTTTAGTTATCAACAAATAACAAAAACTATAAATTAATAGTTTTGTATGGGCGCTGCCATAATTTAAGAATATTTTTATAGCTCTTTATAGTTTATATATATACTATATAAAAAATCATAGCTCACTTAAACTAACAGCTGCTGAGCTGAGGAGGGAAGTTCTTTGCTCATTTCTAAATGGTTTTTTAAATTTTAATAGTTGTTTTGTTTTTTTTTAATTTTTTAGGGTTTTTAATTTTTGCGTTTTTTATTGATGTTTGATTTTTTTTCATTGAGTCAAATTAAAAAAGGCAACGAAATTATTTACAATATGTGAAAGAAAGTAAAAGAAATTATCTGCTAAAATTCACTAAATAGAAACTTAACAAAAAATTTAAAAAATATCAGAAATTATTTGAATGCAAAATAATGTTTGAAATCGTTTAAAAACTAATAACAAAACACACTAGGTCAGAAAATTAACAACTCTAGAGTCTAGACAATAGGGTTCTCATATTATCGATAAATTATCGATACTCAATTATCGATTTAGCATTGACAAATGTCAATTAGTTTGATGCGTTTTAAAGAATATGCCACTATTTTTTTTTAGTTTAGTTTTGAAGGCAGAGCGGGTTGCACTTTCGATAGGTATATATAGATATATATCTGCTGATGTGTATTTGTCTGTGTGTGTGAGGCATTTTAAAAAGTTTCCTTTCTTTAGCTACACTAAAAATTAAAAATTTAAATGGTTTTTTTTATTGAATTTGCATTTAGTTTTACGTTAAGTTTAAAATAAATATGCGCTGCTTACAAGTGTTTTTTTGCCCTTAGCAGTGTGTGTGTGTATGTGTGTGCTTATCATATATGTATATATGTATTAACTTTTATTTAAAAGTAAGCATACATATATATGTATGCTTCGCATTTATAATGTAGTACTTTGCATGTCTGTTTACTAAACGCTTTCGTTTAGTATTTATCAATTATTATTACTATTTTATTTATTATTATTATTATAATGTAGTTGTTGTTGTGGTTTCGTCACATTTTTCATTACACATCCTGGAATTTCGATAGACGTGCACGCAAGTCCATGTTCTCCTGCTTAAGCTGCTCAACTTCCTGATGTAGTGTTGCGTTCTATATAAAAGTGAAAGAAATAAGTTAGGATCTAGTTGAAAAGTGATAAAACAACACTCGGATGAAAATCAAATAAAAACCCTACAAATTAGAAATTCGCCCTTGCTGTGTCTCCAAGAAATTTCTTTTATTTATTTAATAAAAACATTTCTGAAAGTTTAAAAATATTTTTTATACAGCATACACACATTCTTTTTGAAAGATATACCTTTTTTGTTTCTGATATTTAAAAATTTTTTTTTATAAAAAATAAGTTTTTACTACGAAAATTCTAAAAATGACAATAATTTTCGTAAAATAGAAATAGAAATTGTTTAATCTTAAAATTATGCCACTTAATATATGACAATAATTAAAAAGAAATATTTAAATATTCTCGAACATTCTAGATCTAAAGTCAATTTTCTGTTATTTACATATTAAAAAAAAATAATACTTCTAATATGAAGACTTGTTTAACATGGTGATAACAAACGCGAATTTCTAAAATGCAGATATCTATATATCATATATTTTTGTCCGAGTTAGGGTTGCCAGGACTACTCACTTCCTTTTCCAAGTAGCGTGCTCGCATCGCAATTTGATTCTCCTTTTGTCGTCGGGCATCCCGTGATCTTTTGGCGGCAATGTTGTTCTTTCGTCGTCGGGCCCAGTACTTGTCATCCTTGAGCTCATCTGGAACAAATTGTTTGCGTGACTTTTTAATCATCGGCTGCGGTTTGAGCTCTTCATCGGAGAATGCTCTGGTGCGCGGATCAAAGTCACGCCCCGACGATGCGAATGAAAATGCTGGAATATCAAATACTAAATGTTAACAATGTTTCACAGACTGTTCGTGCCATCAATTAAATCATATTAAATGCAGCACAACTTTAAGACAAAAACGAATAAACTCATAAGTTTAAAAAAAGACAAAAAAAATAAAATAATGTAATAAGGAATACGAAATTTGCCTCGAAATTGCACAAATTGGAATGTAATCAGCCTTTAACATTTAGCATTTGATAAGACATGAGCAAAAACATTTTTCAATATTTTTCGATTTGTTTTTGTTTTGATTTATTTTCATTTTTTGTTTTTGGGAAGATGATCTCGCTAGATGAAAAAGTTGTATATGATATAATTAATGATAATCAAATATGTAATATGTATATTAAAATCATATTCAAATTTATATGTTAATTTTAGGCGCAATGTCCATTCCATTTGTGTTTAAAATATTGAGTAACAAATCAAAAGTTATGATTGGGAGTCTCTAAAGGATTTTAATTTGATCTCTTTTTTTTTATTTTTTTCCCGGAGTTTTTACTTACTTGATTCGGCCGGCGATGGCGGATTTAACGTATCGGGACTAATGCAATCCGATGGCGATGGGGATCGCTCCCTTTTTGTGGTAATGTGTCCCAAACCCAGTGACAGACCCGCTGCGTGGCTCAATGAATCGGAGCGATGGCCCAAGCCACTCGAGTGTCCCAAATGTGGCCCAGGCAATCCATCAGGTATGTTATTTTCCGACAAGAACTCATCCAAGTCCGCGTACTGTACATGCGCAAAAGAAATGTACAAATTACATATCGTAATTTTCAAATGTTGCAATCAAAAGTTCTCAAATAGGCAACATAAACAACAAACGCCAAACAAACAAGCTACTGTATGTGTGTGTGTATTTGTGTGGGTAAACCTGTGAGTTACAATTACTTCCATGTTCTAAAATTTTATTTATTTAAAAAATTTGATTTTTTTCGTTCACTGTACTTGACACTTGATACTTTATTAAAAACTTCTCATAGCTTTTTCAAAACTTGACCGATTTTCATGAGGAATGTCATTTTGATCATTATTTGGCCTCTATTTTGATTCTGCATCAAAATTTTAGTTATTTAAAAAATTCGATTATTTCCCCTATCTCTGTCTATTTTATCCGTACTTTTCCTTGACTGTCCCCTTGACACTTACTCAAAAACTTCAATCCTTCATAACTTTGCAAAAACTTGACCGATTTTCATGCTGAATGTCATTTTGATCATTATTTGGCCTCTTTTTTTGATTCTGCATCAAAATTTTAGTTATTTAAAAAATTCGATTATTTCCCCTATCACTGTCTTTTTATCTGTACTATTCCTTGACTTTCCCCTTGACACTTACTAAAAAACTTCAATCCTTCATAACTTTGCAAAAACTTGACCGATTTTCATGCGGAATGTCATTTTGATCATTATTTGGCCTCTATTTTGATTCTGCATCAAAATTTTAGTTATTTAAAAAATTCGATTGTTTCCCCTATCACTGTCTATTTTATCCGTACTTTTCCTTGACTGTCCCCTTGACACTTCCTCAAAAACTTCAATCCGTCATAACTTTGTCAAAACTTGACCGATTTTCATGCGGAATGTCATTTTAATCATTATTTGGCCTCTTTTTTGATTCTGCATCAAAATTTTACTTATTTAAAAAATTCGATTATTTCCCCTATCTCCGTCTATTTTATACGTACTTTTCCTTGACTGTCCCCTTGACACTTACTCAAAAACTTCAATCCGTCATAACTTTGTCAAAACTTGACCGATATTCATGCGGAATGTCATTTTGATCATTATTTGGCCTCTATTTTGATTCTGCATCAAAATTTTACTTATTTAAAAAATTCGATTATTTTTCCTATCATGGCTATTTTATCTGTACTATTCCTTGACTTTCCCCTTGACACTTACTAAAAAACTTCAATCCTTCATAACTTTGCAAAAACTTGACCGATTTTCATGCGGAATGTCATTTTGATCATTATTTGGCCTCTATTTTGATTCTGCATCAAAATTTTACTTATTTAAAAAATTCGATTATTTCCCCTATCTCTGTCTATTTTATCCGTACTTTTCCTTGACTGTCCCCTTGACACTTACTCAAAAACTTCAATCCGTCATAACTTTGTCAAAACTTGACCGATTTTCATGCGGAATGTCATTTTGATCATTATTTGGCCTCTATTTTGATTCTGCATCAAAATTTTACTTATTTAAAAAATTCGATTATTTCCCCTATCATGGCTATTTTATCTGTACTCTTCCTAGACACTTTCTCAAAAACTTCCAAATCTCATAACTTTGTCAAAACTTAGCCGATTTTCCAGCGGAATGTCATTTTGATCATGGTTTGGCCTCGAATGCATCAATATCTGATAGTTACACTTTTTCTCACCATTTTCAATTTTCCATCACTCTTAGCATTTTAAAATTTTTCAATATTTAAATCGATCTTCAAATCTGTTAAGTTAATTATTATACTGGTAATTGAAAGTAATTAAAAACCACAGCTTATTGTTATTAGTCAAATTGTAAGTGACAAAGAAAAGTTCAGAATATATATTTATACATAAATACGATACATATATGATGAGAATACAATTCTCGCACTAATTAAGCACCAGATTCAGGTTAATTGTTGTTGTGTGTTGTTCCAGTTGTTGCTTGGGGTATTTGTTTGTATTTGTGTGTTTCATTTGCAAATTTTATCAGGGACTGTAACTTATGATTTTTTTTTGTATATAATTTAGTTTGGAGTTTTTAATAAGTATGAAAAAGTCAATACTACAACTTGATTTTTATTTATAGGAATAAGAAAAAGTAAATAAAATCGAGTAACATTCATTATTTTAAGAGTCTTAATTTTTGCTCAAAAATAATTATAATCTTTTGAGATATAAAATATAAATTCAAATTGGTTATATTTTATTAAGTAATTTAAAAAAAATTAAAGATATGCATTATGTTACAATTTTTTTTGATTATTCCTTTAATGATTACAGTCCCTGATTGGTCTATTATGAAAGGGTGTTTCTGGGAGGGTGTAAAAGGGTGTAAAACAGACGCAGCCACTACGCAGCGATGATATGATACTAACTTGTGTTACCTTGAGGTCAGCATCGTAGGGCAAGGTTTTATCCCACAAATTGGGACCGAGGAATGCCGTTTGCGCCTCAACATTCCAAATGTCGCCCTCTTCTTTGTATTTATCATCCGGACAGATGATTTCTTTGCTATTCGATGTGGATTTGCCTGCAATAGAATGAAGATATACTAAATAAATAATGAAATCAAGTGCAATACGCTGATAATATGTTCATATGTATTGTAAATTTATTGTTGCTGTTTTTTTTTTGTTTTTCCCCATGACTAGTTGACAGTTTTACAAGTTATTATTAATCATAAGTAGACGTCGCCAATGCTGATAACAGGCGCCTAAGTTTTTAATTTTCTTCTTCATCTTTTTTTTTAGCTTCTTCTTTTTTTTCATTAGAATTTATTTTGCTGTAAATTGTGTTGTTCTGTCAAGTGCAAATAGTAGTAGTATTTGATAACGGCTTGAGCACTACTTGGGCCAATAAAGTAGGTCAAATTGCGTTTTACACATGAGCGTACTTGCAACTAAAGTATGTCAAATAATTGTTTTGATATAATCAAAAAATCTGTCATTCCGATTATTTTTCCATTTCCAGTCGATTTTTCTTTTTTGAATTAAACTCTAGAAAGTGACAATCGATTTATAAAAATGTTACCATAATTATCTTTTCAATATATCTATTAATCCAATATATAACGTTTTAATTTTAGAGATTTTTATTTTTGAAGGAAACTATTATTTTTTATTTTTTCGGTCATAGTGACTTTTGAATTCTGCTTTTCACAATATTTCAATAAATACATAAATGACTCGTCAGATTTATGCAACACAGCTGAATACAAAAAAGTCTTAGAAAATTTGTAAAAATATAAAAATGTAGGCAATTCTTTGGGCAAATGGGGTAAAAATTGAATGCGAAGCGAAACAATTTCCGCATGCGGTTTAAATGGCAGGCAAACAAAGCTGAAAACAAATACAGTATTACATGCGCTGAAGGGGCGAGAGAGAGAGAGAGAGAGAGTATGTGAGAGAAAGAGAGAGAGCAAATACAAAGCGAACAAAGAGGAAGCGCAGCGAGCAGCTAAAAGCGAAAGTGAAATTTCAGCTTTCAACAGATTTTCATCATTGCGATTGTCGCTCTCGCTCTCTCGCTCTCACTCAAATACAAATAAAAAGCTTCTTTCAGTTAACGCTGCGCAGGCGCAGCTGAGCGTGCTGTTTGCCGCTGACTGCGCTGCTTTTAGCCGTTATCCATCGACTCTTTGATCTCTTGCACATTTCACAGACAAACGAGTTTGTCGCTGGCGTCGCAGCTGACGTCGGCAGCGGCAGTGGCAGAAACCGGTTTGCGTCGTGCAGAGTTTTTTTTTTGCTTCTTCTGCTTCTTGTTGTTGTTGCTGTTGCTTTTGTTGGTATCGCTTGCATTAGTTTCCGCTTTCTTATTCACTCTCACTTTCATTTGCGATTTTTTTTTGTATACCATTGTTGCTTTTTTAGGCGATTTAACAACTATTGCGAAATTTTATGCCATGTTGTGGCAGTAACTGCGACGTCGACTGCGACTGCGACGTCAACCACATTTCTGGTCTGGTCTCGTCTGTGGCAGTGAAGTAATATTTTCTTTGCTTTTTCTCAGCTTTTCTTCTCTTTTTTTAGCTTGCTTTTTTTATGCCTTCGGCAGCGAAGCGTAAGTAAAAAGTAACCAAGTGTCTGTGTGTTTTTTTTGTGAAGTAATAGCAAGTACAGTGAGTAAAAAACACAAACAAACACATGCTATTAAAATAAGGACTCACACGGCGTATGCGCAATTTCTTATTTGGCTTTTAATTAAGCCGTTTTCGTTTGATTTAAGCCGGGGAAATATTTAAAGCTAGGATTTATGCATGGGGAATTTTTATTAGCTTACTTTTTTGTTTAGTTGGTTTTGAATTTGTTACGAAAATAAAAAAGTCAAACAGACAGACAGAGACAGATGAAAGCGACAATTGATAAATGCAGTTTTCAAAATTCGGTGCAAGCAAAATTTTTTTTATATATATCTGCCATTTTTCCAAAGGAAACATGACAACATGGAGCAAAGATCATGAAAACGTAACATAATAAGTAAACAATCAACACTGGCAAAGCAAAAAAAATTAAAGAAACGAAAAATTTACCGTTTGCTTTGCAAATAAAACCCAAAAATGGAGATTTCCTGCCTGTAAAATAGAAGAGAAATAAAAGAAGATAGTAGATAGAAGAGCAAAATACACAAAAAAAAACACAAACAATATTTAAAAATTAAAACCAAACAAAACAAAATGTGAATGAATCAGAACGAAACGAAATGGATCGAAACAAATGGAAGCAAAACAGCAATGAAAACAAATAGCAAATAATATCAGATTTAAGTTCAAACAAATTATTTCTAATTTTTATTTTCAAGTTATTTGGTATAATTCTTATTTTTAAATTATTCGAAGTATTAGTTGTTGCGTCAAAAAGAATACTTCAACAAAATGTTGCATTGTTTTTATAGAAATATAAGAAACCTAAAGAAAGATTTCAGCAAAAGCTGGAAAAATGAGGATCAGTTCCTTAAAGTCGTGAGGCATTCGTCAGATACTTATAATAATATCTTTTATTTGTATTTCTATTTGTTATTATTTTTACTTTAAATATTTAGAGATATAAGAAATCTAAAGGCAAACCTTAGGACATAGCAAAAGCGGTAAAAAAAAGGATCAGTTCCTAATAGTAGTGAGACATTCGTCAGATACTTGTACTTGTATTTTTAATTTGTATCTTTTGTTTGTATCTCTTTTTCTTTTTTTTTGGCTGCCTTGTTTTTTTATTTTATTTTTTTTCTGTCACTTTCACACGCACCGAGGAGAATCTGGCGCAGGGTTTATTTTTAGACCCAACACCAACAACAACAACAACGGCGATGACTTAAGTCGTTTCGGGAATGAAGCCGGGTTTTGACTTGAATCAACTTGGCTTTTTGGTTACAGTTTCTCTTGCCAATATAAGTAGGTCAAACGCGTTGATGTTGTCTCTTTGTCTTATTCTTCTTCTTTTTTTTGGGCCAAAAAACGCGTCATTTGCGATCCCTCGCACTTTTTATGGTCATTTTTTTGTTTTTGCTTTCGCAGTTTCTCATTTGTAATTAATTTAATTTGCATAATTTTCGTGACTATTTTGCATTTGGTTTCCGCTCTTTTTTTCAGATACCTATACATAATTTTTTATTTCTGTTTTACTTTCATTAGAAATGTTGAGCGCTTTCATATTAGGCCTACGACAACATGAAATTTATGGAGTTTCTGGGGTGAAAATGTAGCGCGGAATGCGTTAAAATTTCTGGGCATTATTTGTCTCTGTTTTTTTTTTTTTTTTTGTCTGCGACTTTTGGACTCTATTATTATGATTATTGTGTTATGATTTTGGCTTTTTGATTTTAAATTGTTGGGTCTTTGTTGTGTAAATGGACACAATTTTGAGTGGACCATAGTTGGTTTTTTTTCTTTTTATTATTATTTTAATGTCGCATTAAACTTTCACTTTTGTTGTTTCCATTTAGCATGAAATAAAGTTAATATATATGACAACATTTTCGAGTAGCAGATTTTATAATTCAAGTAGCTTAAAATACGATTCTAGAGAAATTATTAAGCAGAAAAATAAGCAAGTTTGGCAAGGAACTTACAGGTAGTCAAGTAATTCTTTCGACAAAGAAAAACAAAAATCATATTGTTTAATATTTTATTACAAAACTAACAGTATTTTTTAACTTGTTCTAAAAAAAAATTTTAAAAAAGACAAGTTAAAATTACAACAACAACGCCCAAACAAGTCACTGAGAATGAAGACTCAGAAAAAGAAATAAAAACCCGAAAAAAACGAAATCGAATGAAATTCAAAACTTGTTTTCTTAATAAGCCAAAAAAAAAAAATAAAACAAGAGTCAACGTTAAAATACGAAGCAAAATTCTATGCACAAAGTAGAACAAAAAAAAAAATAAATAAAATAAAAGAGCGGCCGCGACATTGACATCTAAGTGTATTACGTATACAGAAATTCACATGTAAGAATACACCACAAATATAATATATATGCATACAAAAATATTCTATTCGTATAAGCTACCGACTTTTTCGGCACATTTTCAGCCACGTTTTCAGCAGCAACTAGCTAATTTTTTTTCTTAGTTTAATTTCGTTATTTATGCTTCCTTTTTTACGTTCTTTTGTGGGAATTTTTTTTCCATTTAATGGATAGTGTTTATTTTCTTAATAAAAATATTCGAAATTTGCATGAGCTGCCGAGCTTTTCAGCACATTTTCAGCTACGTTTTCAGCAGCAATTTGCGGTAACTGGCGAAAAACAAAAATTATGCAATGTAACAAGTTTTTATTGTAATTTTTTTGTTTCTTTTGGTCTTCAGCTCAACAATTGTGGCACTAGCGGGCACGTACGCTGCTACCGCTGTTGCACGCCCCTTTCACCTGACTCTCAGTCGCGAGCGCAGTCGGTGCTGACGTCGCTGTTGCTGTTGGCGTCGCTGTTGCTGTTTGCGCATGCGTCGCGTCGCTTCGCTTTGAGTCGATGGCGCAATTGCGGCAATTTAAGCTGCATTTTTGTTGTTGTTGCTATTGTTGTTGCTGTTGTTGTTACTGTTACTTGTTGTATTACATGGCACTCGTTTATGGCTCTGTTGGCTCTTGTTTTGTTGTTGTTGGTTTTGTTCGACTGCCTTTTGCTGAAGTGCAGAAAGTGTAACACTTTCGATTGTTGTGCTGTCTCTACAAAATTGCTGCTGTTGTTGCTGTGATTGTTAATGTTGTGGCTGGTGTGCATTGCATTCATTCCGCATTTGCAAACTCATTTGCATAGTCGGTTGTTTTTTGTTATTTTTATGTAGCACTTTTTATGTTTAGTTTTATGTTTTTTTTTCGTTTTTTTTTTTGAGAGAGTGTAAAATTAATTATGTGTGGGAAAATTTGTTTGGCATTTAATTTCCGGGCTGTTAGCATATCACAAATGAAAAAAGTGTTTTGGTTAAGCTAAACAGAAAACGGCTATGAACTTTAAAAATAAAATTCTTACATTGAAAAACTATTTAAAATATCAAAATTCGCTTTTATTTAATATGGTATTTTTTAAATGAAATAATTTTTAAAAGAATAGGCATTAATTTTATGTAAAATTAAATATTTGAATATTATTATAAATTATAAATTTAAATATGTTTAATAAGTATTTTCAATCCGATAAAACTTTATTTAAAATGCACATCACAATGCTGAAAGTTATTTTGCAATAATTTAATTGCTGGAAAACTATTACGAAGCGAAAGTGAAAATAATATGAAATCAGTTGACACCAAACTGTAACATATCTTTGAGAGCAAGACAGAGATGCCAACAACAGATAGAGATACATTAAGAGAAATAGAGAGAGGGAGACAACACTCCCGCTGCCATTAGCCCCAATTTTGTTGTAGAGTGAAAGAAAGCCGCTGGCGCCGTGCAGTTAATTAGCTAAAATAAGGAAGCAGACGATAATGATAATCATAATCATAGCTATAGTCATAGTCACAGACATGGCTCTAGTAACGCGGGCGCTATAAAATTACAGACCCATAAAACGGGTGGAAAATAAAAACAGACACCGAAACCTAAATAATACAAAAAAAAATGGGCTGCAAGTATGCCGAGCACGCAGAGGGGCGTGGTAAGGCTGCGAATTTAAAACGTAATCAGAAAGAGGAAAAAAGGTAAGATCGCTACATTCGAGTTGCTAGACTACTAAATACCCTGCATATCAATCAGTAAAAAAATAAAAAATTAAAATTAAGTAAATATTTAGAAATTGAAAAATCGATTTCTGCTAAAAAAAAATTTGATTATTTATTGTGCCATTTTATTTAAGAAAGTTATTTAAAATTAAAACAAAATAATCTTATCTACTTTGTTTATTAAACGATCGAGCTGATATTTTCAGCAAACCTTTTAAAAATCTAACACATTCCGTTCTCAAAATTTCCGCAGCATAACTTAAAAAGTATTCCTGTCAATCGATTTTTATCTAATAGGCAGGTCTGGCCAAGTTCTACAACTCACTTGAGCTGCATGCACACCATAGGAGTAACTATTGTTAACAAATTTGTTAACTCTTATTTTTTTTAGTTCCAGAGATCTGGACATTAGCAAAAACTAACACGCTTTGAAACTTGAGTTATACATTCAATCGATATCCAAATACAATATACAAGACTATAAAAGTGCTTCTGGTCTTCGGGCGGGCGCGACGATGTGACGTGTGAAACAGTAACAATTAAAA
This sequence comes from Drosophila falleni, assembly GCA_035045575.1. Classification (NCBI taxonomy): domain Eukaryota; kingdom Metazoa; phylum Arthropoda; class Insecta; order Diptera; family Drosophilidae; genus Drosophila; species Drosophila falleni. Next base: position 503,734 of record JAWNOV010000167.1, read on the forward strand.
GATTGCTCATACGCCGCGTGGTGCGAACGGCATTTTGGGGCCACTTTCACTGATATTTCAGCCAGCGATACGAACGGTTTTCTCACTTCAACCCGAGTCTCAAACTAAACGATGTCGCATTTTGCACGTTTTAACAGTTGCTCGATGTTGTTGTTGTTGTCGATTGCGCAACACGAGTTGTGTTGCTGCTGCCCCTGGACAACAGCAATTGACAACAGCAATAACAGCAACAACAGCAATCAGTGCAACCAGCTCCCGTTGGCTTTGGCTTTGATTGAAGTAACTGTATTACGTTGCAATTTCTGTTCATATCTGGGTGAGTGTGTGACGGCAGCGACTGCGCAGTTAGTGTTTCTGTCGCTGCCTCTGCTGTCCGTCAGTCAATTTGTCGTTTTTGTCATGCGCAAAATGCATTTGCAAATTATTCGGATAAACTTTTTGTGGGCAAAGCACGAAAGGAAGTCAACTCAACGTTTTTTTGACTTGAATTAAATTGCCAACACTGCCGATAAGCAGAAATTGGTAACAGAATACGTCAAAACAGACGCTTGAGCTTCATTTCAATTAAGCCAACATAAGAAATCTTTTGCATTGAAAATTCAGTAATTAATAATAAAATTAAATTGTAGAGAACAAAATGTCTACTATTTTACGAATTACAAAAATTCTAAAATAGATCTTAAGAAATATATAGAAAAACAAAGAAAATAACTCTAACCCAATAAACTAAATTATAAAAATTTACTTGGTAAAATTCCGCACCTTAGGAAATTAGAAATAAATTGTTTGAAGAAAAGCCGAGCTATTTTATGAAAACTTGAAGCTTAAGCTCTTTTGATAATTGCTTTGAAAATATAGGGACACGTTTCAGAGTAAATGTCTAGGTTTAACTCTTCTTTGAATTGTTGTTAAAATATGTAGTACCGTAAAATATAGATTAGTTTTAAATAATTGCAGCCTTTAACAAAAATATATATATATATTTTATTTAAATCTATTAAAAATTTTAATAAAGCAAAATGTTAATACCTAAAACTTTCGAAATAAATTGTACATTTTTGGTATGGATGAAATTATACGAGTATTTCCCAAATGAAGAAGCACCAACAACAACAACAACAGCAACACACAAAATTCGTTGCCAAGAGCCAAGAAGACCAAAATGCCACAAAAATATCAAAAAAAAAAAAAAAAACAACCGAAAAAGAAATGAATTTAAAAACTGCCGAAAAAGTGAAAGTTAATTTTTGTGTTGTTGCTTAGTCGCCGTCGCGCAGAGCAGGGCAGCGCAGCTGACGTCGACAGCGACGTCGACGTCACTCAATGAAAGTAAAAACGCATTTTCGGTAGAGTCAAATGAATTTTAATATTGTTACTGGACACATATTAATTATACGGTAGTGTCACACAGAGTAGGGGGGAGAGAGAGGGAGAGAGAGAAGGGGAGAGAGAAAGAGACAGAAGTGAGTGCCAAAATTGTTTTTTTGTGCGATTGTTTATTGTGTTGTTGTTATTGTTGTTGGCTAGGCTGTAAAAGCCGGCCTTTTATCTTGGCCATAAAGTCGACAAGCGGAGAACGCGCAGATAAAATGTTTTGATAACAAAATGGCCAGCACAAAAGGCCACCAGTTTGAGGCTTAGTCCAAAACTGGACCCGACGGACAAATCTACTTTGTTCGGCTTTTTAGCCCAGTAAACAAAGTGTAAACAGGCTTATAAGTTTTTGCTAATGTCCAGACCTCTGGAACTAGAAAAGTAAGAGCTAATAAATTTGATAACAATACTTCTATGTATTATTTAAATATATTTTTTTGTTACTTAGTTGTGTGCATGCATTGCAAAAAGTTAAAAAAAAATTAATACGAAATATTTTCAGCGGGGATGAATTTTTATTTTTTTAATTTTCTTTTAAAATGTTTTTTAGTATTGATTAAATCAAATAGCAAAAAATACTGGGCATCTAATAATCGAGCAGCTTGAGTATAGCGTTCTTGTTTTCTATTTTTTTTTATTTTGTTGGTTGATTTTGTATTTTGTTAAGTAAATAAAACAAAAGTTGGCTGTTTTGGGCACTGTGGAAAGCACCCCGACCGAAACGAAAGTTGTCTGAAAATGTCGCGGGCCAACAAGTTGAAGTTGAAGTTGGCTCTTTGGCTCTTTGGCTCTTTGACTTTGTCGGCCCTTGCAGAGACACTAAAGTTAAAAAAAAAAATTATTTGTTTTGAAAAAAACTGAAAGCAAAAGTGATTGTAAATTGCCACAAGAAGAAAGAGAGTGATCAAGAGAAAGAGAGAGAAAAAGGTTTTCTGGTGCAGTTGAAAGTTGAGACTCTTGACTTGTTGGATTGGAGCTGAACCTGAACTTATTCCGTATACGGAAATGGCAAATAAAAAAAGGGGAAATGGGGAAACGGGAAAATGCCTGCAATGAACCCATAGAGCGGCTTGTCATAAGAAAAACCAATTACAGCCTGACTCAATCGATATAAGCTGACATTGACACCCAATCATGGTCAACTACAACCGCAAATTTGTGGTGAAAAGAATTTAAAAAAATAGAATAAAATAGAAATTGGCCAAAGGGATGTTTTTAATTGTGTGAGACATCATTAGGTACTGTCTTAAGCCACTTGAAATTTCTACACTAAAAGATACTTTCAAACGCAGCAGACATTTTCAAAACTCTGCTTTAACCACTTGAGAATTCAATTTTAATTTTTGCCTTGCCAAGATTTTTTTCAAAAATCATTTACTAAATAAAATTTTCCTGGAATTTTATTCGAGTTTTATATTCTGAATTTTCTTTTTTTCCAATATAAAAAATTGAAATTAGTGTGGGGACTTTAACAGCATGTTGCTAAGCAGAAGCAACAAGTTGCACTGCAATTACAGCTGTTGCTGCAGTTTTGTTGCTGTTATTGTTGTAGTTTATTTCCGGATTTATCATTAATATATAGTAAATCATACCATTCAAATAATTTGCATGTTGCTTCCACAGCTGCTGCACCTGAAATTGTGTCCAGCGATTGTTATCGTTATCACCATTGTTGTTGTTTGTGTTATTGTTGTTGTTGTTGGTGTTGTTAACGTTGTTGTTGGTGTTGCTGCCGTTGATGACGCCAACCAAACTGTTGACCAAATTATTCTCATGTTGTTGCTGTTGTTGTTGTGCCACAACGGAGGCGGCAACTGTGCTGACAGTGGGCGTGGCCGTTGTCAGATTTGCATTTGGTGTCGCTGGATTGTTGTTGTTGCTGGTGGTGTGATTGTTGATTATAATGTTGAGATTGTTGTGATTTATTAGAGTATTGTTGTTGTTGCTGCTGTTGTTGTTGCTGAGATTGTTGGCGGCAACAGCAACAACAGCTGCTGCCGCATTCACATTGACATGCGCCAAATGTTGCAAGTGATGTTGCAACAATTGCGTGGGCGCAGCAACATTATTATTGTTGTTGTTGTTGTTGCTGTTGTTGTTGCTGCTGCTGAGATTGCTGAGCAGCTGCTGCTGATGTTGCATTGTGTTGCGCAACAAACTGTTGTTGCTGGCCACATTGTTGCCATTGAGATTCGCATGTGTATTGCTGTTGTTGTTGCTGTCGCTGACACTGTTGTTGTTGTTGCTGGCCAGCAAATGTGGCAAATTATGCAAGCTGCTTAGTGGCGGCAACGTTGTCGTTTGCGACATGTTGCCAAGCATTTGTTGCTGTTGCTGATGTTGCTGCTGCTGCTGCAGTTGATGTTGCTGCAACAATTGCAGCTGATTTTGCTGGTGCTGCAGCGCCACATTGTGTGTTTGTTGTTGCTGCTGCTGTTGTTGCTGCTGTTGTTGTTGTTGTTGCAAGGCCAATGTTGGCGGCGGCATTTGATAGTCCATTCTCATTGCTGAGTGCACAACAAATGTTGCCAGCTTTCAGCACAAAATATTATTATTTAATTTATTAATATTTTTGTTTGTAATATTTACTATTGATGTTTATTGTTAGCTGTTCAGTTGTTGACACATTGCTGCTGCTTGCGTCGTTGCTACTGCGCTGTCTGCGTTAATTAATTACAATTACAAGAACAACAACAATAAAAACAAAAAGTAGATGGGAACTTTAATTGAAATTGCAAACTGCACACGCCAAAAGCAACAAGAGAGCAAAAGAGACAAAAATAATAGCAATTAAAGCTTCTATCAGTGTTGCCAGAATATTAGGCGCATTTGCAGCTGATATATAAAATTTTCCTTTTTCTAAGTCATAAATTTAAAAAAATATATAATTTACTTTAATTTACTAAAAGTCAGATATTTAGTTTAATATTTATCTTTGAAGTTCTTTAGTTAATTTTATTATCATAAAGAAATTTGCTAGATTGCCACCTTATTGCATTTCAAAAATTTTGCTAGTTTTTGCATTTAAAAAAGTGCTAAGTCTGGCCATAGAATTGCTAAAATTACAACACTGGCTTCGGTCGCACGCGAATTTTTTCTAGCCGCTGACGTCGCTGCTCTTACTCTCTCTCTCTCTCTCTCTCTCTCTCAGCAACAAAAACAACACTAGGCAAGCGCAGCTTTGAGAGAGCTTGCAGAACACAATAATTCTAGTTGCTGCTGCTGCTGCTCTCTCTCTGCACTTGTGTGCTCTTCAAACTGCTGTAGCTTCTGCCTTTTCGCTGCTGCTACTACTGTCGCCGTCGCAGTCGCTGTCACCTGCCTTTTGTTATTTGTTTTTTGTTTTGTTTTGCATTTTTTTGTGCGCTCTGCCTTTTTTTCTATTATTATGTTTGTTTGTTTTGTAATTGTTGTCAACTATTTCGCGTACTGTTTTGCTGTTGTTGTTGGGAATGAAACTGACTGACGTTTAAAGGGGTTCTCGCGTCGCAGTCAACGTCGCTGTCGCCGTCGTTTGAATGAGAAAAGTTTGACCTTGAAATTTAGCTATGCGCTTTTTGCTCTTTTGATTTTTCCCTATTTTTTTTTGCTTTTGTTGCTATTTTCTGTGGGCTTGTTGTTGGGCACGCTTTTGTCTGCTTTTTATTTTTGTTCTATTTTTCTCTTTCTATATTTTGTTCTATTTGTTGTTGTTGCAATATTTTGATGTTAATTTGTTGATGATTTAGTTTATACATATGTATGTATATATAAATACTCATATATAAAATATTTATGTATGTGCTAAACTAGTTGACATGACTTCAATATTCAGGTTTTTATTAACTGTGGAATTTTTGTTTATTATTTTATTTTGGTTTATTATTTTTTTCTTTTTTATTTTCTGTATTTTTAGAAATATTTCATGCACTTTGTACCACTGTGAGAGAACATATTTTTTAAATATTTACGATATATGCATACATATAATAAAAAAATCTCTTGTTATTTTCTTTATATTTATTATTTCATATGTTATTATTATTTGTATTTATATATTAATTTATTAAATTTTTTGCAAGCTTGTTAATATTACAAGTTTTTTGTTACTTTATCTTTTCTTTTTATTTCAAATTTATTTATTTATTTTATTTATATATTTATTATTATTTTTCTGCGTATTTATTTTGAATATTTTTACACATATTTTGAGTTTTCCTTTGATTTCCTGAACTTTATGATGTTTATTTTGTACTTTTGTATGATGTTACATATGTATTTATTATTCAAATTATTACATACTTGTAAATATTTAAAAGTGCTCTCTTGACTTTTTTTAGCTTTATAAATTTTTATTTTTTAAATTTTCAAATATTTATTTTGAATATTTCAGAATATATATTAAAAATGTTCTATTGATTTTTTTGCCTTCTCGAACTAAAACAACTATACACTGCACAACAAGGCAATTTTCACAGTATTTTTTGGTGGTATTTTTGGTTTTTTTTAGGTTTTGCGTATACTAGAAATTACAAAATACATTTGTTAGGTTTTTTTTCGACGTCCTGCTGCAGTTGCCGAAAACGAAAGTTCACAAGTTCGAATACAAATTCGAATTCGAAAGCAGACGTTGACACGCGCCGTTGTTGTTGTTGTTGGTGGTGGTGAGGGTAGGGAGAGGCTTGGGGCTTAGTTTGTATTTGTATTCGCTTTTTGTTTATTTTAGTGAAGCCGTGAACCGAACCGTTGCCGACGGACTGCAAACGTTGAGTGAACGCGCGCGTTGTGCGCCTCTTGCAACGCAGCTCAGATCGGCTCCAAAAAACAGCAACAACAACGGCAACAAAAACAAAAAGTGAAAAAAGCCCCACGCAGAAAGCCAAAGCCAAAAAGTAACGGCGACTGCGCAGCCAGCGTCACAAACCAAACATGAAACCGCACCGAAAGCATAATAAAGCAGGCAGCGACGCCTGCGTCAGCTGCTTGCGCTCGCTCTCTCTCTCTCTCTCTCCCTCTCTCTCTCAACTCAAAGGTTTGCCTGCGGCTCTTTCACATTTCAGCTTTTGCTTTTGTTTTTTTTTGCGCATTCCGCTATTTACTTTCTTTCGCTTACAGCCTGCCAAGTTTTGTGAGTGTGAAAAAGCTGTTGCTACGCTTCGTCTGAGCTGCGCTGTCGCCGCCGCATGCGGAAGCGTTGCGTGTTTTAGCGTTAGCGTCGACGCAAGCAGCGCAGCGACGGAACGCTAGCTACTCAAATTTTTGAGTGACTTACCGAAAGCTTTTTGTTTTTGCATGCATTGCTTTGAGTGCGCTCTTTTCTCACTCAGTCGCTAAATGATAAGAAAGCTTACCAGAGATGAGAAAAACGAAAATACATATAAAATGCAGTCCTCAGTCACGTTTGAGACTCACTGACAATAACACAACTGACATTCAACACAAGTCACAAGGTGTGTTCGATGCTTACCTGCAAAGACAAATGAAACAAATACATATTTTATATTAATAAAATGCAGACAGCGTAAAAAATTTTAATTGCTTAAGTATGAAATATTTTTATACTTAAATATAATTCATTTCTCATAATTTAATTAATGTTTTAATGTAATAAACAAAAATCCACGTTTTTTTCTGAATTTCTACTATGGAAGGTTAATAAACAGTTTTGTTTCGGTTATATAACTTTTTTTTTACAATAATTTAATTAATTTTTTAATTTAATAAACATAAATCCACGTTTTTTTTTCAATTTCTATTAGGAAAGGTTATTAAACAGTTTTGTTCCAGTTAACATTGTTTATTATTATTAATATGAAAGAACAAACCTTTTTTTAATCGAACATTTTTTAATTATTCAGATTCACTAAAAACATATTTTTTCATTAAAAAATAAGTTTTATAATCTTCATTATAATAAAAATTTAATTTTTTTTATTATTAAAATACAAAATACAAGCTATTTGAATAGCGACAGTCGACACTGCAATCTGACAATTAGGGTAATTTTAATGTTTAGACCACCCACAACGACACCCCCATTTCTCCCAAAACTATACACATTTCCCCATTTCATTTCAATTTCTGCCGCTGGCATTGACAGTGACAGTGGGTGACAGTGGGCCAATTTCCCATTTTCACTTTTATATTATTGCAAAATAATTATAAAGTTGAAATGTTTTTTTTAGAATACATATATAATTTTTTATTAACATTAAAATTGATAATTAAAACTTTCAAACAGATTTATATTTCGTAATTACTAGATTTGTGTAGTTTTATTTTATATTTTCCATCTCTAGAAAAAGCATAAATTAAAATAAATTAATAAACTTGAACAGCGAGAAAACCGATACAAAAATCCGTATCGTATCGTATCGTTCACTATTATATAGTATAGAACTGAGTTCCTCTTTGGGCTTTATTTTATATCATGTTGCTCTTGGATGCGAATATTGTGGAAAATAAAATAAAAACAACCAAAACGTAAAATTGCATGCCAGGTAATGGCACCTAAATAGTGGGGAAAATAAAAAAAGAATTCTAAATGCGACACTGAAATGTCTGTCCCAAAGGTTAAACAAGGGAAGAGCGGAAGTAACACGGTTGTTGTGAAGAGCTACAACCCTACAACCTGTGTGACAACATTCAAATGTGTGTGTGGGTAGGGTTGAAGCATATAAATATTTCAATACCTTATTCAGTAATGTCGTTATTAGGATGAAGCCAGAGGTGTGGCATACTATAGATATAGCAATTCATCAACTGACAAATCTAAAAATGCATATACAAGCTCCAGAGGCAAATTCTTTTTTTTTACGAAATTAATTATACTTGAATTCAGAACAAAAGGTCAAACCATGATCAAAATGACATCCCGCATGAAAATCAGTTTAGTTTTGCCAAAGTTATAATAGTTCAAAATTGTTATATTCAATATGCATTTCATAAGTATAATCTACCATAATTTTGTCATCTCATCAGTCTAATTTCAATTTAGGTCCGCTGTCCTCAAACTTTTTTTCATTTTCCCTTCTTTTTTATGGACTGACCAAAAAGCTAATCAAAACGAATGCACAGCGAGTTGGCCAAAAAAAAGAAAGAGTTTTGGGCACAAACGCGAGGTCAGTTCCCGGCTATAAATGGTGGTAGGTCAACAAAAGTCAAAAGGCTCTGTAGTGAAAAGCTGAATAGGACAACATTTGGTTGGTATCATATCACAAATCAGTTGCCAATTTCATCAATTTGTCTTTTAGGCTAATGAGATGTATGCAGGTATTTGAAAAGAACTTTCCCAATGACATTTGACCTATTGACGAACTTAACCTCAATCAAGGAAGCAGCAGAAAAGGACGTTACGAGTGCAATTTTTCCATTTTTTCGTACAAATTGCAATTGTTACAACATGTCAAATAATTTTCCAGCCCAAATTACAAGTGTTAAATTGTAATTAATATGCAAAAAAGCAGTTAAAACAAATGACGCACTTAGCCTTAAACTAGTTGTTGGCCATAAGAAGTTGTCACACATACAAATGTACATATGTGTGCAGTTAATTTTGCAAATAATTATAAATTTCACAACTTGTCAAATAATTTTCCAGCACAAATAACAGCAAAAAAAAGGAAATAAAAAGTATTGCACCATATAATTTGCATGCAAAAAGTGCGATAAGGAGAAAGATAGAGAGAGAGCGAGAGAGAGAGAGAGAGAGAAGAAGAAGTATATAGTGCTTATTACTATTATAATATTAAATAATATGTAATAACATATCAATATTATTATTACTAGTAGTGTAATATTTGTAACTTTTATGTTATTTTTTTGTATATTTGCATTGAAATATTAAGTGTTTATTACTATTATTATATTAAATAATATGTAATAAAATACTAATTTTATTGTATTATTATTCATATTCTTTTATTTATTTATATTTTTTTTTGTATATGTGCATTCAAATTGTGCAACGGAGAGATTAAGAAAAAAAAAAATGGAGCAAAAAAAAAATGTAGAGTTTATTAAAAATTATCATAATAATAATAATTGTTTTTTTTTGTATTTGTTTATGTTTTTTTATTTTGTAATCTTTGTCTTTGGCGTAGGTCGTTACTTTTTTACTGACACTACAAAAAAAAAGCACAATCGAAAACTTTGAAATGCAAACTGTAAAATGCAAAGCTTAGCGTACTTTTTGTTTGCTTTTAAAGCGCCGCTGCATTTTAATTAAGTTTTTATTGCGATAGGCTGAAATGACGCTGACAACGAACTTCGCTCAAGATACATATATATATATATATATATACGTTTGTATGTATATATAGTTACTCTCAGACGTCAGCTAAGCTCACGTGTGCAGTGCAAGCTTTCAGACATTTTTACTCACAATATTCCCACATTTGACTTTTTGATGATATCAGCAACGAAGCAGGGCAAAATGCGGTAGAGAGCGAGAGAGAGAGAGAGAGGGAGAGAGAGAGAGCGGAAGTAGGCAAGGAAGGGTAGTAAAGAAAAGTATAGAGTATAGACATATATTGGAAATTGTAGAAAAATGTAGACTTTGCATTTGCTATATACATACATTAATCAATGCGCAAATAATGCACGCTAATGATTAATTCCCATTTTTTATTACCCTTGCAGAGGGCATTATAATATAAATACATTCCCTATACGCTATATAATTTATATATATAATAGAAATATACCTTGCATTTATAGACTGAGCACAGTTTTATTGACTGTTGTATTAGATTTTAGATCTTTAGAATTAGTAAAGAATCGCATTATTTATAGCATAAAAAATGACATCGACTATTTTTAATTTTGTTGAATTTTCAAAATTATGCTATCTTTTCTACCTCCAACGGTTATAGGCGGAAATTCCATAACAGCCTTTGCAGCTTATTTAAATTGAATTTCCTTGTTTAAGCTTCATTTTTGGAACCTTTATGTGGCTACATTAGATTTTTTGCTTAGTTACTTTGTTAAGGTATTTTGTTTTATTAGAATTTCTTAAGACACACCTGAGCTAGACGGCTGAAAACTCGCTTTAAGGTTGTTCAAATGACTGTGATGCTCAATCGCAATGACGGCAGCGGCCACAGCATTCGCCACATGTTGCACGGAGGATACATTGCTGTTGTTGCTGCTGTTGTTGTTGCTGCTGCTGCTGCTGTTGTTGCTGTTATTGGAGTTGTTGGTGGCACTTGGAACAGCAACTGCATTGTTGTTGCTGCTGCTACTGCTGCTGCTGTTGTTGGCACTCGTAGTTGTTGTTGCTGTTGCCGTTGCTGCAGCAGCCACAGCAGCAGCAGCAGCAGTTGCTGCCGCTGCATTGGCATTGGCACTGGCACTCGCACTGGCACTGGCAACAGTTGATGCTGTCGCGGCCACGGCAGCAGTTGCCGCTTGACTATCAATGAAATTGTTGCGCTGATGATAACCTGGATTATCCTGATAAAGACGTTGATAGTTTAATGTTGGCAATGTCCATGAATTGTTGGTCTTGTAGTGAAAATTGCCGGTGCCAAAGATGGAGTGTGTATTGGTAGCAGCAACAGGAGCATGATTAAACTGAGCAGCATGATGTTGCTGCTGTTGTTGTTGTTGTGGTGGTGGTGGATGCAACAGTTGTTGTTGTTGTTGCTGCTGTTGCTGTTGTTGCTGCTGGTGTGGATGATGTGGATGCATATGTGGATTGTGGGCATGTGGATGGTGTTGCTGCTGTGCATGTTGCTGAGCGTGATGCGAGTGTTGCTGCTGCTGTTGCAATTGCTGCAAATGCTGCTGCTGATGCTGCAAGTGCTGTTGCTGTTGCACATGTTGCTGCTGCTGATGATGCTGATGCTGCTGTTGATGATGATGATGCAATTGTGTCTGTTGCTGTTGCAAGTTCCAGGCATTTGTTGCTGCTGCTGCTGAAGATGATGATCCTGCTCCTCCTGCTGCTGCTCCTCCTCCTCCTCCTTGATTGCTGCTCTTGCCCGAATCATTGCTGCTGACGCTGCTGCGATGATTGTCCAATGTTGCTGATGTAGAGCCCGTCATGCTGCCATCGTTGCCGCTGTCGCTGTTGCCGCTGCTGTTGCCACTGCAACTATTTCTGCCGCTGTTGTTGTTGCTGTTGCTGCCGCTGTTGTTGCTGCTGCTGTTGTTGTTGTTGTTGTTGCTGTTGCTATTGGCAACAGCTGCTGCTGCTGCCACCTGCGAGTTGAGTTGCTGGAAATATTGCGTCAATGTTGCATTCGCATGTTCCTGGGCAAAGAAACTAGCGCACGAATTTGTATCGGATGACATTTTTAATTCCGTTTTCCAACACTATTGTCAGTTTTCAGTTGCAATTGCTGTTGTTGTTGTGCTTAGGTCACGTCCTTGTGATTGACGTGATTGTATTTGCTGCACAGCCGTAAAAACTTTGAGTAGCTTTTTAAAGTTGTGCGCATTTTCAATTAATCAACACTGCTTCAAAGCTGTTTTCCAGCACTGTTTTTGTTTGTTTAATATTTTAAAGCTGTCAGTGCTTACAGTTTGTTAATAGAACTTATTAAACACTATTGTGAAACACTGTTTTGCAACACTGTTTTCTTTTCAAGTTTGTCCGTAGTACTTAAAACTTGTTTTATTTTTTAAAGTAATTGTCAATGGGTTTAGACCTAATAAACGCAGTTAGTAAGTTGTTTTCCAACACTGCCTTTTTGCTTTCTTCATTTTTTAACTGTCATTTTCTATTGGTCGTTTATAGAGCTAAACAAAATGAAAAATATATATATTGTAAATTGATTTCGATTTTGATAAGGACGCTAACCATGACGATCGAACGCGATTGATAATGATAATGATAATAAAAATGATAATGATAACGATCACGATAATGACAGTGATTGTGATTGTGATGACGATAATGTTGAGAGGTTCTTGATATACATATATAATTCTTTGTTATATTTGTTTCTTTCTATTTTTTTCCCTCTCTCTTGTAAAATGCCGATGATTTGTGTTTTCTATTTTCATTGGTGGTTGGGGTCTAATGAATAAGAAAAGGCATTGTTTCTCTATTAAAAAACATATGTATTAATCTTTTTCTATTTACTTGTACTTGATTCAATTCAAATATTATTATAAAAATTTTATAGTTTTCTTTTTTCAATACTTAAGAAATGGGGAATTTTTCTGAGCCTGATTAATAATGGGATTTACACACAAAATTTTATTTATTTAATAGTATTCAAATAATTCGCATAACATAAACAATTGATTAAATTTATTCATCTTTAATTTTAATATTTCTTAATACCTTTTCCTATTCGCAAACGTTTTGTATTTTACGAGAAAATAAAAAAAAATAATCGCTGCTTTTTTATATAATTGATGTTTATATTGATGACCTTCAGTGTAGTTTAAAATAAAATTGAACTGATTGAAATTGGATCCGTAACTTTGCCGATGCTGCTTGCATTTTTATAGGGCACTGTTTTATATATATATATATATATATATTGATATATATTGTATATAGCCAGTTATAGCAACAGTTTTTTTTTTAATATTTTTAGTTTTTTTATGGTCATCTACTTTGTTAACTGCTTAAGCAAACACACAAACAAACACTTTGCACAATTGTTGCTTTTGTTTGAAACACTTGAACGATTATTTCCAAATATACTATATATACGAGGCGATACGTATGCAAATATTTCTTATAGGTTTTAGCTATATTATATATTTTTAGTGTGCGCAGTTGCTTTTTAGAACTTTGCTACGAAAGACTTTCTTTGATTATCTATATATATTGTTATTTTCGCACTTTTCACCTCTTATCGATAGTTGCATAAATTTTGAAATAATTTTTACAATTATTTCAAATATTTTTTGTATGAAGTAAATAGTTGTTAATTGTTTTATTTTTTTTTAGTTTCACATACAGATTTTGATATTTGATTATTGTTGGTTTTGCACTCAAACGATAAAATTTTTAGCTTTTATCGATAGTAGAAGATTTTTGTAATAATCATAAGAGTTATTACAATTATTAATGATATTTTTTTATTTTTTTTTTTTTAACTTTTGCAGTTTTTCACGTCAACAATTGTCTGGTGAAAAAAACCGAGCGACAACAACGACACGACGATTTGGACATGAGAACGCGATGTGACCGAATGCCGGGCATTATCGAGCCTCAGCCTCAGCACTGACAGGCAGCGCACTCATCGCAGTCGCCAGCGAACGCAAGCTGCGCAGTCAACGTCAACGCCAACTGCAGTAGCGACAGCGACTGCGAAAGTCGCACACCTACGAGACATGCGATAAATTCGCCAGCGAAAATTGCAATTTTCTGCAAGTAAGTTGAAAACAAAGCAACAAATACAAATACAAATACAAAACTTACATAAGTGCAACCGTTAAACAACTGTTGATGCACTTAATAATTTATTTAGCTACTTTTTATTATTTAATTATCAAGCTCAAACATTGACCAAAAGCAGTACACAAAAATTATTTTTAAAAAACTTCAAATAAAATTAGCAACTAAGCTTTAAAAGTCATAACTAATATTCGCGGCTATAAAAATAAATTGTTATTTTTGTCGAAAATTCAAAGCGGGGAGTACATGATTTATCGAAAATAAAATTTTTTTTAAGTTAATATTTTTTGAATGCAGAATCAAAATAGAGGTAAATTATTGATTAAAATGATATTCTGCTTGAAAATCGGTTCAGTTTTGACAAAGTTATAGATTTTTGAAGTTCTTCTGACCACTAACCTAGCATCTTTAAAAGTCATCTTTTTTTTATTTAATTATTAAACTCAAACATGGACCAAACTTATTTTTGGAAAGTTCAAAAAAAAAAACAAGGCTGTAAAAATAAATGATTATTATTAATTTAGCTACTTACTATTTATAAATTATCAATCTCAAACATTTACCAAAAGCAGTATTTTATATTTAAAATAATTTTAGGAAAGTTTCAAATACAATTTTTTGTTTTTGTTTTGTAAATATGTGTAAAAAATGTAAAAGTAAATAAATTTCAAAGGGGTAAAAAAAATTGCAAACAAGCAGCTCAGCTGCGACGCTAACTGCGCAGTTGTAGCTAATGAAAGTACACTCAGCGACAGCGACAGCTGCGACGCGTCGCGACGTCGACAGCGGCTGAGCGACTGCAAAAGCAGCGACAAAGTCACGCGGATTTCAATATGACCCAAAGCCCAACGTCTAGCAACGTTCTAAGCACGTGTTGTGAACACACCGGGACACACACACTCACACACACAGACACACACTCGCACACACACACCCTCGACAGCTGAGAGTGAGAGACAGTTACACACATACACACGCACACATGAAGAGTAAACTCGCACGTTGAGTGTACACTGCAATTCGCATGCTCAAAGATACAGATACAAGCACATTTAGTTACACGTACCGATACAGATACATTCAAGCTAGTGAGCTTTACCCTGTTTCTTTTTTTTCTATTTCTTTTTTTTTTTAATTGTGTGAATTTGATGCGACGTTTTCCATGGTTACAGTTAGGTCAAAAAAAAGTCCCTCGTTTCCTGCCAATTTTATTATTCTTGTTGTTGTTGTTCTTCTTCTTCATCTCCTGGTTGTTGTTGTTGTTGCTGTGGCAAAAACTGATTAAAGTATCAATGACAGGCTACTTTGTGGCAACGTTGCAGCAACATCAAATTAATTGGCTTGCAACACGTGACGTATGCGTAATTTTATGGAAATGGCTAAACTTCTCAATAAGCCGTGTTGAACTAACGTTACAACAATTATAGATTGTTAAGATTAATCAACAATAATAGCTAATGCCTGCAGATAAAGGGAATTATTTGTAATTTTACAAAACGCAATTAAATTTCCATAAATCATCATTAAGTTGCTTATAAAAATTCAAATTCTTAACTATTATAGTTGGACATAAAAATATTACATTTTTTTATACAAAAACTTCAACTTTTTAATATCATAATTAATTTTTTAAATGTAAATTATATATTGTTAATTTGTTTAAGCACTTTAAGTTTTTCTTAATACCTTAATTCATTTAAAATATAAATTTTAATTTAAGGCTAATCAATTTTAACTTGGCCGAAATTTTGATGCAATATTTCAACACGTTTAAATCGTTATGAACTTTTTTTTAATAATTTTAATAATTACATTTAAATAAAGCAATTCTTGGGTATTTTTGTGCAATTTATAGACTTTTAAAAATCGTAATTCATTTAATTTGTCATAATTTAATCAGCTTTTAATCTTATAAACATATTTAATTATTGCGAAATAAGCCAATTTCGAATCGGTCGCAAATAGTGGGGCTATTTTTAAAATAAATCTGAGCGTTAAATCTGATAACGTTTGTGGAGAGCTTAAGTGTTTGCCTCATACCACAGGCACAAATTAAATCAAGCATACGCCCCGTGATGCGTCTATTTTAAACTACTCGGAAAAACGAATGGCAACAAGTCGTGTTTTGTTCACCGATTGTCACCGATTATTTCGGTGTTATTTTTTGAATTCATACCGAATCGTGTTGCTCCTTTTGCTGTCTGTCCAATGGAGCGTTAAGGATCCCGTTGCGTTGTCTGTCATTGGCGTTAATGCCCTCAGCCAATCAGAGCAACAGGCGCTGTCAATTGTTGCGTCGCTGTCGCTGCCGCAGTCGCCGTCGTCGTCGCTGCTGCTGCAGTCGCTGTCAGCGTTGACGCCAAAGTGAAGCGACGTCAGGTTTTCTATTTGTTTTGTTTTCAGTGGTTTTGTTGTTGTCTTATCACGTTTTGCTACCACGTGCGCCAGAGAGGCGCTCTCACTCTCTCTGTCTGTCTCTCTGTGTGTGAGTGTGTGTGTGTGTGTGTGTTTGTGAGATATTCATGCATAGACGTTTGGAGTGGCGCTTGTTTAACAATATGAATGAGCTTCTCACTGTCACTCTCTCTCTCTCTCTCTCTCTCTCTCTCTCTGCTTGTATGAGAGAACAAAACAAATGTGGTGAAGAAGAAGAAGAAACAGAAGTGTATATTCTGAGTACAAAAGCAAAAACAACAACAACAGCAACAACTGCGACGACTGTTTGTCATTTATAAATAGTAGAGGCAAAAATTGGAGGCAATAGAAATGCAGTCAAGCAAACTCACACAGGCACACACACACACCTACACACTTAGCTGGGCAGCCGCATCAATGAGTGTAAATCACACATACACATACATTCGTACATACTACGCAAATAAATAGATTCATTTGATGCTAAGTCTAAATAAATTCTTTTTGAACACATATACAGTTAGACAACTTAGTTTTTTGCCGAAATTACAAAAAAAAAAAAAAATCATTTTTGGTTTTTTTGCATGAAACTAAAGGAAAAAGACAAGCTACTACTATTTGAAATTGATCAGACTATTAGATAGTAACTAATTTTGTTATAGAAAGTTAAATAATGATCAAAAAACATTTTACTTAAAAATCGGTGCAGTTTTGACAAAGTTACCGATTTTTGAACTTGTTCAGAGCATAGTCAAATTAATTATTAGACCAACTGTAGCGAAGATGCCTTCCTTCTTTTTTCCTTAACTTACTCCTACTTAATTAACACCGAGACAGAATAAAAAAAATAAATGTTAAGACTACAAGGCAACTTGTCTGTCAATCGATTTATTTATTATAAATATTCAAGTTTTCTTTTCATAGTTTAATTGACTGACACACTTATACACACATACAAACAGTATGAAATTTCCATTGCTTTTATTTGAAATTGCGTTCTGTCTATTAGTAAAACCGGTTGAAGGGATAATTTTCTCAAGTCGATACTTACACGTGTTTGGCCCATGAATTAAGATTTCTGTCAAACAATTTATTGTGCAAAATACTTAAACGTTTTTTATGCCCCACTACAAATTATTAACATTATCCAGTTGACCCAGATAGTATTATAGCTGGATATATATATTCCGTAAGCGCTGCTTAATTATATTTATGACCGTAGTTCAAATAGACTTAAAAAAATCACTGACTTCGGTAAAGTTATGGCCTTAGATTATAAAATAAGCAGTTAACGGTTGTCTATCTAAATATAAAAATTAATAGTTAAAGTTTAATGTTAACCATTTCTCTTTAAAAAATATTTATAATTGTTGCACGAACAAATTGTCTCAGCTATGTTGTGTAAAAATTTCAGCCTTCTAGTTCTTATGGCTTAGTCATTAGGTCGGTTACGAAAAAGTAAATAAAATAAACAGAATTAAGACTTTAACGCTATCTACAATCAATTTAACTATAGATATACAGGTTTTAATATAGTTTAAGTGGATTATTTTTTCTTTTTCGTTTTTTAAATAAAAGCTTCATAACTCTTACTGCAGACTATTCATATGCTAATCAAATGCTGAGTTGTCATAATATCGAAATCAATTTCATATGACCAATCTATTGAAATACCGTTAGAATTGCTTATAAATTGCCACGTGCTGGTTTTATTTTATTTCATGATATGATATTTATGTGTATTTGAGAACAGTATGTCAAATAATTTTATTTACAAAAAAAAAAACTAATAATTTTCGCAAGTTTTGTTTCTTTTATAAGGTTTTTTACTTAACCTAGAATTTGGAAAAAATATAATAAGGTTTATACAAATATTTTATAGTATTGGCATATATAATTTGGTATATTTAATTAATATTACAAATATTTCTTACGGTGATTTTTATTTATTGTGAGTTCAAATTAAAAAAAGATTTCAAATAAATAAACATTAAATTTTCCAGCATACCTCTCAAAAAATTAGACATTCCCATTCATCCAGGTAGTTTTTTTTCAAGGTTCGATTATTTTCAATTAATTGCCATCTCTGTCAATACAATTACTACGCATACTGTAGAGTGTATTTTATGTGAAACAAGTCTCAATAATTTCAAAGTACAACACAGCTTAAAATTCCGGTTTAAATATGCAATATTTTTATATGATATCTAAAGCATATCATAAACAAAAATAACAATATTTAAATGTGATACCGTATATCGATATCAATTTTCATATAAATTGAAAGAAAAAAAAAATGCAAACTTTACCAAAAGAAAAGCCTGTTGGCCTTATCAAATGAAGAGTTGGCAAAAAAAAAAAAAACAAAACAAAAAAAAAAGGAAACAGATACCGCAAGGGCAAATGCTGCTGACATCGACGTCGACGCTGATGTCGACACACTGCTCCAACATGTGACTGTGAGTGGAACACATCAACAACTGGGCGAAAAAGCTAAAGAAGAAACGACCAAAAACAACGAGAGCGAAAATAAAAAAAATTAATTCATTGCAAATTGTTGTCGTAGGCAACAAAAAAATTGAAATTAATTGCAATGCTCAAGAGTGAAGAGTGTGGTGAAGAGTGTGGTGACGATAAAGGGGAAGGAACAGAGAGAGAGGTGGAGGGGCATTTATTAAGACGCTGGGCACGTGTTGCAGCCAACACAGTGTGGACTGTGAATTGTGGATTGTAGAGTGAGTGAAAGGTGGAAGCTAACGAAAGCGACGCGCCAGACAAGCTGCCTACAGCATACGAGAGAGAGCGCGCACCACGTTGAGAGCGCAAATTGACAACAGCAAAGCTCTAATGGGCAAAGCTTTTGCTTCTGCAATTACAGCAAACAGCCGCCAGAGGGCGCTGTTTGTGTGCGAAAGCTTTGCGCTGACAGTGCTGGCGACGCGCAACAAAATATAGTAGCAGCCACAAATTTGAGCATTAAGTAGTAAAAAGTTAAAAAAAAGTATTCAGGGCGAGACAAAATTAAAGCTCCTTTTAAAAAATTTAGAACATTTTTTTTTAGAATTTAGTAGTAAACATATATTAAAAACTATTTTAATAATTGAACTAATTGAAAACTAATGTTTTAAATTTTAATTGAAAAATCGATAAATCGAGTAAAAGTACTTTTAATATCGTTATCGCAAAAATTAAGTTTTCAATATTTCTAATCACTAAATTTTATAAACATTTTTTTCATTAAATAAATTTATCAAAAAATAGAAACAGCAGCGTTTGTAATTTAGTAGTATTTCTGTTTTTTGCAATCTAAATAAATTTAATTCTATTATAATTTGTTTTTTATTTCTATTAAAAGAATTTGTCAATTTGATTGATTAGAATTTAAATCTCAACTCAAACTTTTTTTTATAATTTCAGATTGTATATTTATAATTTAATTAATCATATAAGCAACTTATTTTCTAAATAATATTATGAGCTAAATTAATAAGATGTATTCAAAATTTTCCACTTGTACTTTTTTAAAGAAAAAAATCTCTTCGGCAATTGCAGAGAACAATTCATTCATATTTTAATTGGAGTGAAAAAATTTCTGTCACTTAATCGTGCGTATGTTATCGTTGTATCTGTTTCTCTTGCTCAATCGTTCTGTCTCACTCTCGGCAATGTATAAATAAATGTAAATGTGTTATTCATTCACAAAAATAACAAGTACAATGAAAAGGTAGACACTTATAGAGAGAGAGAGAAAGAGAGAGAGTGACTGGGAGAGCAAACGACCGATTTGCCAGTTGTCACCGGTAGAGGGCGCCACTCAGAGTATTATTATTATCGAGTATTATTTCTCAGCTTTCAGCTTGTGAGTGACTTTTTTGAGTTATATCCTCATCAAACTGGTATTAATGACATTATTTATGCTTCAACTGACAGTCTCTTTCATTATACGATTATTTCAAGTGGTAATTGTGGAAAATTGGGGAATTTTCTAGTTCTATTATTTGACATACAAAGCGTAGAATTCAAAACAATTGACTTCAATAAGCAGAAGCGTGACACAGTAAGGGCTAACCTTATGAATGAGATTTCCATTTATGTACTATACAAAATATAACATACAAATTTATATTGTTTTTTATTATTAATATTTAAATTAAAATTTATTTTACTATATTTTCTTTAATATGAACAAAAATGTAAATATTAATTGAAATATACTACAGAACAACTTTAAATATATTTTATGATCGATATCTATTTATCATATATGTAATTTAAAATGTAGTACAGCTTTCCTTATTTTTTTTTTATTTTACTAGAATTTATTGCAAAATAACAAAATTAAGTACCATTTCTAATTTCTTTTGTAGGTAGTTTAATTATTAAGGAAAAAATATAGATTTCTGATTTGAAAAAGAAGAGTTAGAAAAATAATGTAAAACAAGTTTCTAAAAATGTCGGCATCTTTTATCTATTGGTTACGTTTGTTTTTGAATATTTGGGATTAATGCCTATGATTTATTGTGTCTAAAGAATTCAATTCTCGAACTAAAACACTTAGTACCTATACATGCTCTATGTATATTTAGCAAACAAATTCCTTGCCCCTTTTTAAAAAGAAAAAAGCATTAAAAACCACAAATATTTCCAACAAATGTTGTACAAGTTGAACAAGTAAGTAAATTGTGCGTGTATTTTCACTAATTCTTTCAGTTTTCAACAACAAAATATTTTGCGACACTTGACAGTTCTAAAAATGTGTAAACCTCAAGAACTTTGAAATCTTAAATAAAATCAAAGGCGCGTTTTAAGTTTCAGTTTTTGAACAATTTTCAAAATAAATTGAAATGGAAAATATGCGAAATAAATTTACTTATATATATATAATTACAATGACAACAATTATCTGTTGTTAAGTGGATAATTTTCGTTTTTGAAATGTTTTTTTTTATTTATTTGTATTTCCTTTCTAGATGGAAATTAACCCGAGTTGATGCCCCAAAATGATGTAACTGCCTTTTCTAATTGCTGCAGCGGCATTCGCATGTGAAACTACTTCAAACTAGTAATTTTCTATGGTTTATGAATGCACTACCCTTGACCCCTTCAACCCTCCTATTTCCATCAATAGTTACCCCTTTACTCTGTTGTCAGTTCTCAATTCTCAGTTGTCGGTTGATGTGTCTGACTGGCGTTAATTGAGCTGCTTATTGTTATTGTGTATTCGGTTCCATAGGTTTGAATAATTATTGTTGTTGTTGTGAGTATTAATTAAGAAAAACTCAGTCAAAAGAATGCATATAAATTGGGCAAAGTAAAGTACGGGTATTTTTTATTAATCATATTAAAATCCATCTTCAAGTGACAAACTCCCAAAATTTATCAAAAAACTTTATTGATATTGAAATGAATTACACTAATAAATTAATAACTTTTAAAAATTATTCAATTATATTTTACCTACTTACAAAAATTCTCCTATTCATTGTTTAATGAAAGATATAAGCTAAATACCGACTAACTAACTATTTACAAGAAATCAAAAATATACACAATTTCTCTTGGAACTACAATTTGTTATTAAAGTATACAATTTAATTAAAAAACTTTCATTACGATTCGATTATTTTCTATCTAATTACGAAAATTATCCTATTAATTTTGTAAAAAGAAAGATATTTGCCATATCTATATACATTTAATCAATAAAGTATTTTGAAGAAATTCTGCACTAAACTATATATTTTTAATAATATAATAATGTAATATTCTTTTTGTAATGACTTTAATAGCTCAGTGTTATTAATAATCTAGCCTCTAGGTAATTTTCACTCTCAGTTAAAGAGTTAATGTGATTAGATCAAAAATGATTTTCGTAAATTTAGTTTGGTAATTGTTTTTCCCTGGCACACTTATCAAATTAGAAAAACTTTTCTTTGCTTGACACTTATAAATTTCTTCTAATTAATTAAATTGCAGCGCATTTTTCATGCAGCCCAAGAAAAAGTTGGAAAACTATTTTAATTTTGCAATTAAAGGGAGACAAATTTTGATTCTAAAACTTACTCACCCGTTTCAAATTGTGTTTTAAATTTAAACTAGACGGAGGGAAACACTCACCTGCAAAAGAGCAAAAGCAAATAGAAGAAATTAAATTAATAATAATAATAAAGTACTCGCAAACACAGACCAAAAAAATGCAAAGACATGTGTTTCACTTTTATTTATTTTTCTCATTTCTGCACAATTTGGGCAATTAAAAGTACAAATTTAATAAGCAGAACATAACATACACTAGAGAGTTCTCTGTCTTGTGATCAAACATCAAAAGTCATTCTGACCAGCTGAGGAATAAGGAAGAAAAGGGAAGATGAGGAAAAAAGAGGGAAAAGGGAGGGGACCAGAAGTGGGGCAGGACAACGAAAAGGTGACAAAATTCATTAAGTAAAACACACAAAAATCAGCATGTTGCCTTTTTGTGCAGCAAGCGAGAAATAGGAGAAGACATACACTGCGAAAAAAAGTGCAGCTCATATATTTATATTATTTTTATAGTAATTTTTTTAAGAAGATTAATTGGAATTAAAAAAATTTTATAGTTTAGATATCACATGTTAAATAGATATTTAATTACACTGAGAAAAAGAAGTGCATGGCATAAGCACTTTACTTCAATTTTATATTTTATACGCAAATGAAAGTTAAAGTTTCTTAACTTAATAGTTATAATTAAGTTTTAATTTCATAATCAAAAGTACGTAAATACACTAAGAAAAAAATAGTTGCCGACATGTCACACCGTTAAAATATCATTTTATATATAAATTTTAATTTTTTATAAAGAAGGCTTAGTTACTTTTTAATGCACTCACAATTTTCTCACAGTGCACTGAGAGAAACGGATGTGGTACATACATCAGCAATTGTAGACAGATCTCCCTTTGCCCCCTTCCCCCCCTACTTAGGGGGGATTGTGCCGGAGGTGGAAATGCCAAATGAACAGCAATCATTTAAAAATGCCGTGTGCACTGTGCCAAAATATTTCAACATTTTGCTCGAGACACAAAATGCACGAAAAGTGTAAATGAAAATGAAAATGTGAATTCATCAAGAAATTGTCGAGATGTTCGTCATTTGGCTTTTGACACTTTTGCAGCAACAGTCTCTATTTTTTTTTTTTTTTTTTGTCATTTTTGCCAACGCATTTTTACTACGCCATCCCCATTCGTTTTAGCCATTTTGAATGCCAAGTAATTAACGCCTCAAACTGCAATAGTTTATCTTAATAATTTACTACAGTTTGCCTGCTTTTATTTGGTATCGAGCTCCTGACACTCGCCGAAAGGCCAAAAACGAGCTGCATTTTTATTGATTTAGCTGAAAACTCAGCTCGCTTTATTGGCTCATTAAGTGTGCAAACATTTGGCAGGTGGCGATCTTTCCACCCCTTTTTAATCCCCTCTTACTAACATTTTGCACAGATCACGCATACGACTCGTTTGCCGTCTCTTACAACTTGGTATAACTCATAACAGCAGTAAACTGTAAAATTCCATTCATTATACGATCAAAGCAAAACACAAATTTAGCCGGCAAATATTCCAATATGTTGTCAATGTGCCAAATGTTGGCAAATATGCCAAAGGAAAAAACATTTACAATAATTGAAAGATATTTTTATTAACTTCACTCTGTTAAACTGCGATCTTTTATATTATTAATTAACTTACGACAAAATTTAATTTAAATTATTTTAATTAATATAATTAATTAATATTTATACATTTATAAAAAATCCTTCCTAACTGCTGTTAATATGCATGCTAATTTTAACATACATTCACATATGTTAAACACACCTATGTTGACAGTTAACATAGGTGTTGTTAACAAAATATGTTAATGGTAAAAGCGATTGACATTATTATTTTTAAATTACATTTCAATCATAATTATTTCATTTTATTAGCTCTTAAAGTAAATCCGAATTCATTTAATGTAATTTTTTTATTATGCTATCTTTAACATACGCAATAAAATTTAATGTAAACTGTCAAAAAGAATTATGTTAATGGGGAAAAGCGTCTGTCATGATTATTCTTAATTGTTTTAACATTTTGACATTTAAAATCTTGGCATCAAATTTTAACTTCCCTTTTTAACTGACAACAATAATAATTTTCTTGGTCAACTCATTAGGAAAATTCATCTGTATTCACTATATGATAGACAGGCATTTTGTTAGCATTTTCCGGCCACTAACCGCAACTTAATTGAAATGAAAACCAAAAATGTTAATGAAGCTGCTACAATTCAGAAGAGAGTGGTGGAAAAGAGGGGAAGAGGGGAGAGTGAAGGGGCAGCATTTTCAATTGCCAGTTGCTACCCATTCCTTATTCTATTCGTTTTATTTTCCTCTTTCTCTTTTGCTGGTTTTTTTTTCTATTTTTTAACATTGTTGTCGTTGCAGTTGCTGCTTAAGTGTTTTTTTTTTTTGTATTTCAATGCAATGAGTGTGGCATCGTCTACTGTATTAAATTCTACACCCCCTTCCTTCCCCCACACACCACTATCCCCTGTCCGCAATTACACCCCCGCTCCCTCATCGATGCTTTTATCAAATGCAAAATGTTCACAGTTTTTTGTTGCCTTGCACACACTTTTATGCACTTAAGCAGCAATTTCTTTTTTCCGTTTTAAATACTCTGCAATATGTGTTTGTAAGCCAAGTATATACGACTCTGGCATACATAAGATAATTTCTTATTATTGAAAAATTAGAGTACCCACTCTCGTTTGCCATGGTGATTATTAATTAGTTTTTTTAAAATGTATTTTTCGTTTTTACAAATCAGTTTTAAAAAATGATTATTATTTTCAATCCAAATCAAATTAGCGAAGAGTGTAACCGAGCTTAAACTTTTAATTTTTTAGCATGAAAATATATTTACATATATAAATTAAAAATAAGAGATATAAATTAGCCAATCAAATAAAACTTAATTAATTTCAATTTAGTACAGGGTATATTGCAGTTTAGTTTTAGTTTTTACAAGCATTCTCATTCTTTTATCTATTGCAATTTGCCATTTTACGAGTTCATGCGTGATCAATGCATTAATTGTTTTTACCGGCTGCTAGATGTCTGGGATTAAGGGGAAGAGGAGAAGAAGAAAAAGGGAGATTCTCACATTATCTTAGTTTAAACGCACCTCTATTAGAGTTAGTTTAACTGACTGACATGTTGGACTAAATCCATGAAAAATAAATACTGTTTTGATGGTTTCTCATTTGTAATTTTCTTTTTAAGTAATTGTTGTTTTTATTTATAACAAATTAAATCAATTTTGGCAGCTGCCTCAATTACTCGTTGTTGTTGTTGTTGTTGTTGGCTTAAATTAATGCATGTCTCATTCGCCTTGGTCGCTTCTGTCTTTCTATCTTTCAGTTCTTGTCTTTTATCTCTCGGTTGGCAACGTGTTAATTGAATAAAAAGTGCAGCAGCAGCAGAGTGAGGGAGGAAGAAACGATAGAGATGGGCATAGAAGAGGTCAGAGGGATAGCTACAAACTTGCAGCAGACACTGTTAAGCATACTAAGAAAATAGTTGGGCACGCTTTCGACTTTCAAGTGCTACTCGTATTGCGGTTGTTGTTGTTTCTCGAGGTTGTTGCCAGCTGCGCCCTACTTACAACAACAACCACACTTATAACAACAAGTAACAAAAAATAATCACTAACAACAACAAGTAAGAAAGCTAGACTGTTTAATGCCTAGTAAACGTTTAACTTCATCTATATAAAATGTAAACTGAAAAATATTAAACCTAATTGCAAGCTAATTTAAAAAAATTTTTTTTTTAATTTAACCAAGTTTTTCCTTTAATAAATAATAAATTTAATTAATACATATAAATCATATATATATTCATCTGAATTAGTCTTTGAATTACTAATATTTAAGTTAAATTTTCTGTTTATAAACCGATCGAAATTAAATTTTAAGCAAAGTTGTGAAACACAACAAACATTTCGTGTACCAAATTTCAGGGCTTTAGATTCAAAATTGCTCATATTTTACGATTTTTTTGTATTTTTTATGGCTTATAAGTTCTAAAATACAAACTTAACTTATAGTCTCTGAGATTGGTGTTTCTGCGAACAGACAGACATGGTCACAAGTTAATAAATCTGCTTAACCCTTGCTTACTGGGCGAACAACATCACTAGCAACAACAACACTCACTCATCTTGGAACATGATGTGTGTATGTATCTTTGAGCTTTAGTCGGATCTGTATCTTATATTTACTCAGTGTATCTAATAAACGCAAATTGACTAGTAGAACAGAGGGGGGTAAAGATGATAGTACAGGTTGCCAGCTCGTGACAGTTTAATCTGTTGGATAAGGTAAAAAAAGGAAAATGTAGCGTATTAGATCACAAAGTGCACTCAGCAGCTTTGGACTCTAGTTGCAATGTTTGTTGTTGTACCTCCATCTCATCCTCCTTCTCTCCACCTCTATAAGTGTTGTTGTTGTTATTAAGTCAGCAATGACTGGCATTAGTTTGACTACATATGATTTAAGCGTCGGCAAATGCAGCAAATCATTTTTAGTTTCGAGGTGTCAAAATTTACACCATTAATTGTTTGTGCATTATTTTTAGATAGTTCCATTTAGAAATGACTTAGGTTTGGGAAAAATATTAGTATTAAACGACACTTTTAATTTGATTCTGAGAGGTTTCATATTTTCTTTAAAAATCATGCGAAATCTGACAAAATTTTTAACTTGAAAAGTTGCAAAGTCAAAGGCTTCACCAACTTAAAACTTCCATAGCTTTGTCAAAATTCAGTAGATTTTCAAGCGGAATGTCATTTTGATCATAATTTGGCCTTTAAATTGATTCAGCATATAAATATTATTAACTTTAAAAAAAAATTTAGTTTTTGATTTTTTTCAAAAAATCATGTACTCCCCCTTTGACTTTTTAAAAAAAATTTTTTTTTCAAAATTTAGAAATTTCATTAATATAATTTTGTCAGGGAAATTTATCTGCTTTTAGATTTACTAACTAACTGGGTAATCTTTATAGCTGAGAGTTTAGCCCTGCCTTTCTTATCGAATCGTATATAAATTATTCCAATTCCATTACAACACTTTCTTATAAGTCTTCCATAAAAATAAAGTCGAAGGCAATCAGAATGTTTTAGCTTATCAGTGGGACTACAATCATTTGTTGTTGTTCTAATATATCGATGCCACATGTGCAGGTAGCTTTTTATTTACAACCCACTGTACGCTGAATAAACTATCCACAACTCGTGTGGATAGTGTGTGAATAGCATGCCAAGTGCAAATGACCCCAATAAATTACACAACATGACATGGCTAGAAAACCCCTTCGCTTCAACTCTAAAAAAAAAAAAAAAAATAATAAAAACATATATATATTCAAGATAGATACGAGATATGAGAGCGAGGGCGGGTCAGGTGGACAGATGGACAGATTGTTGACTGAGCAAATAAATGGCCATAAAATGTGAGCAAATGAATCACAATGTAACTCAATTCGCACTAAGCCCAACAAATACATATTCATACAAATGAAACTATTTATTTAACATTTACTGACTGGATTTAATCGCAGTTGACCATGTTAGTAAATCTAAGCCAATTACAAATAGAAAATTTCTAAAAATTTCCACTTAAAAAAATTTAAAATATAGGATTAAAGTGATTTTTGGTTTTCAGAGCATTTTTTCTTAAACTTGTTACTCAAAAAAGGTCGAGAACTAACAATTATTTTATTTTTTGATCAATTTCAAGTCTATGAATTATCAAAAGAAACAGTCTTATAATTTTTTCGATCCTTAAAAATAAATCTCTAGCTGATCAAATCCCATAGATCAAGAAGATTAATTTTAGAAGTTTGACACTTGTGAGTATGAAATTCTGCACATTCCCATTCGCATTGTCACTGAGTCAGTCAGTCAACAATTATATTTTCTATGTTGTTTAACAAAGCTGCAGACAATTAAATATAATTTATTGAGTGCATTATTTGTAAATTGTGTTTTATTTTCATCAAATTTGTGCACAAACTTGTTGTCATTTTCATAATCGTTGTTGTTGTTTTTGGCACTTCTACTTTCTATAATATTATGCCCCACTGACTGCCTGTGTTTTTCATTCTGTATCTGTATCTTTACCGTTTTGTTTCATTTTCATTTGCAGTCGCATTTATTGGCCCCATGCCAGGCAATCTCTTGATATTGTATAATTTCCATATCGCCATAAATATATATATATATATATATACATAAATATATAAATTTATAAATGAATGTTTATCCATACCACATATATAAATATATATCTATGCACACTGATGATGACTCTAATCAAGACAATAAAAATAAATACTACACGGTTTTTAAATGTGCGGCCTTTAGCTAAAAATTCTTTTACATATTTATCGTCACATATTTTCCACAATATTTATACATAAGTATATTTTTAATTTTGTCTTTTATTATTTTTTTTTTTTAGCTGTCGTTTTGTCAATTTTGTGTAAAATTTCAACTCATAAATTTAATAATATATCAACTTTTTCGCTGGCATTTCTTAATTTTAATTGTCGCTTTGCTGACATATATTTCGTGTGGGATTAGGGAATATAATATACAAAAAAAAATTTTAACTTTCTGGAAATCTAGAGCAAATTCTCTTAAGCTTTTAAATAATTTCTGACTGATATTTATTAATTTACTAATCCATAGTTATAGGAAATCTTTTATCGAGATTGATTCGACATAGTTATAGGAAATCTTTTATCGAGATTGATTCGACTTTTGATGTAATTTTTGCCATATTAATATTTTCGTTAATTTTTACGTTCCCCTTGTCACTATCTCCCAAATTTCAAACTGTCATAACTTTATCAAATCTTAACCGATTTCCATGCGGAATATCAATTTTTTCGTTAATTTTTAAAAATACTGTTTTGAAGAAACCATAGTTTTTTGTAATATCTAGACAACTTTAATTGGAATGGAAGCATTTGTAGCTCGTTTTTTGAGTAGCTTTTTAAGCCTGGCCAACATACGCCAGTTATAGTTTCAATTGAAGGCAACCGCAATTTAATATGCTTAACATACATTACTGGGCCCCAGTTGTTTGGTCCGACTTCTATTTAAACTTGGCTAACGTTTAAAAATTAAATTACATTTCTTATATGCCGGCAATGTGAATCAGACTCAGTTGTTGTTTTTGGTGCGGCTTCCGTCATTTTTGGCCATTCTTTCTGCTTTTCGTGCTCTTATCAACGACCTTGACCGTCTCCTGTGCAAACACCAACGACGCACAGTGGTAATTTTATACAATTTAACTCGCTTGAATTTATACATTAAATTCAAAATAAATGCAAATACATTAAATTAAAGAAATGCAATAAAAATTTGGTATAGTAAACTTAAGATAATTTCATCGTGGGATAAGACGGCGTTTTAAGAGATTCGGCCTGTAAATCAAAATAGAGATAATAATATAAAGGGGGAGAAGGGGGTAATTGTGACAAGCTTTGTGGCATGCCACATGACTTGAGTGACGCTGTTGTTGCCGCCGATTCAAATACAGATAGGGCATTGAGAATAAGAGATTATAGATGAGAATAAGGGATTGGGAATGAAAATTAAAAAGAAAACTCAGATGAGGATAAGGCAAATGTCAATGAGCCAACACAAAATAAAAGCGACGCCAAAAATTAGAAAACCAAAAAAAAAAAACAACAAAATATAGTCGAAAGAAAAACACAAATCAAGACAAAAATGCTGCTAAATTTAATTTGCGAGCACGAAAATGGCTAAAACAAATACCTTTAACCAGGCTGCGACTGTGGTGGAAAAATACCAAAGTGAAAACCACGAAAAGCGTCACAAAGCATAGGAAATAAAAACAAAACAACGAAAAGGAAAAACAAAAATTAAAAAGCAAATGTATAGAAATCAAAAAAAAAAAAAAACAAATCGTTTGGATTTTGCACAGAAATTTGTGTGAAATGAGAAATGGATGACGTCTTAATGTTCTTGAAGGTTGCGACAAATAGCAAGGCATCAGGCAAGAAGAAGAGCAGGAGAAAGGGGAAAGCGAAAAAGGGAAGAGTCCAATCCAAACCGTAAAGTTAAGAAATTAGCGATAGAATGTCAAGAGCTTTGCCACCGTAATAATGGAATTGAATATTGTTTTTAACTCTTGTTTTTCTGTGTGTAAACGAAATATGAATACATACAAAAATCTATAAAAGTTTTTCGGTAAAATTGTAGGTTAAAAAGTATATCACAAAAAACCGAAAATTGCCTACAATATTAGGACATTTTACCTAAAAAATATTATATAAATATATATTGTTTGATATCCATTCAAGTTAGGTTGAAATATTTTATTTTTATTGATAAATATTTTCTAATTCGTATACTCTGAATTTTTTCTAAATTTATTATTAAGTTTAAGCTTACTTTTTATCCATACTTACTTCAGTTTGTATAAATATAATATAATATTTTTTATTTAACTAAATTTTTAGAAGATTCTAGCTGACTCATAATTTTCATAGCACACAATTTGCATAACATTCTGAGGCAAAGTTTTTTGCAATTAGGCCAACTTTCGAGTGGGCCATTTGACTTTTGATCATTTTTGGCCTGGCCAACAAAACAGAAGGAACCCAAAAGCAGGATTCAAGGTGTAACCCCCACAAGGCCCTACCTAACCTCGAAAACTCAGCTGATAGCTGAGGCAGCATTTTATAGGTTTGTGCATTGCTTTTGGCCACGTTCCAAGGCGTCTGCCATCTTGATAAAGTGTTGGCCAAAAAATGTACGCCACATTAGTGGCAGAAGACAACGATGATGAGAATAGAGGGAGGTAGGCGAGGAGCAGAAGAAGCAAAAGAAGGGGTATAGAAACTATAGCCAAAATTCGTTTTGTGGCCATGTGTGTGTTACTTAAAGAAATAGAAATGTCACGAGAAATCGGTGAAATCAACAACGACAATCACAACAACAGGAATAACAACAAATTTGAGAAAATGTCAAACGAATGCAGCCACAAAACTAATTGCAAGAAAACACGTCTAAAAGCAAATGAATAGCCAACTAACTTAATGACACCCAGCTGCAACACTTTTGGCCCTTTGCCTTTCAAGCATTTTGGACAAATTGTTTTGTAATTGTTGCAAACATTCTGATGCATATTTTATATATGTATCTGATAGATACACACATAAGTGTTTACTCTGTCCCACAGATCAAGTGACAGTCGTCAATTATGCAGACAGAGATAGAGAAAGAGAGAGAGAGAGAAAAGAGACTTCTATTGTTTCCAACTGGCAATGTCTGTGGGACATCTTTCACTTATGGCCAGAGCTTACGACATTTTAAAAGGCGAAAAAATCGTTTTTTAGAAAAAGATCGATAAAGCAGCCAAATTTTAAAACTAGAAAATCCGTTCATTTTTTCATGTATAAATAAAATCTTTAATATTAAATAATATCCAGTAAAATTAATTTTAGTATTTTTTGTGTGTTTTTTATTTACTTTTTTTATATAAATACAAAGATTTATTTATGATTATTAATATATTTAAAATTTTTAATGTTCAGTAATATCAAATAAAAATACTTAATATTGGGATTTATTTTTTTATTGTTTAGATTTTTGTTGTTAAATATCAATATTATATCCAGAAAAATGTATTTCAGTATTTAAGACTTTTTTTTATTTTTGAAAATTTTTTTAATATTATTTTTTAGTTTTTTTTATAAAATTATAGTTTTAAATTTAACTAAGACCAAAAAAACTTAATTTTCGATACCCAATGCTTTTGGCTATATAAAAAGTCAAATTTAACGGAAAAAAGCTATTGTGGCAACACTGCTTCTGACCATAATTCATTTGGCTTGCATGTCGCAAGATACGGCTATAACACAGAGCAGAAGTTTACTGCCATTTTAACTTGGGCATAAACTAATGAATATTTCATTATTGCTCAGTTTTCATTGAAAACTTGAACACACACACGCGCTCATATCTATGAGAATTTATTGAGGTAGTTACTTTATCCTGGCCAATACCTAATGACAGTTTGACAGTATGGACATATGACACAAATGAGTTTTAAGCTTTCTGGGGAATTGCTGTAAAAAGAAAAAACAATTGCACTTACAGGTATAGATACAACTACAGGTAAATACAGTCAACGGGAATCGATAAACTTGTTACTGACTTATGCCAAAGCACTAAACTATGCAGTCTGACATATTTTTAATTTGAAATCAATAAGAAAACACAGTGCGAGTCACATAAATCAGTTGAAGACGACTTCCCTTATAATAAATAAATATCATACAATTAAAAAATAAAACTTATTTATTTTTATAACCAAGTTTAAGAATACATATCACTTTTTTTTAGGAGTTACAATTTTTTTTTGACATGATAAAAAATAGAAATTAAAAAGTTTTTAACTCAAGACTGTTAGAAGATCAAAATATTTGTGAACAAAAATATATTAAAATACGAATTAACCGGTTTCCTTAAACTATGACATTATTTTATTCATTCGAATAACTTATTTCGTGTTTAATTTTCTAAAAGTTCATTAATCTTATGCCCGAATAAGATCTACAATTTAAAATGTTTGCTGTCATTTGTTTATCTTCCTTCAGACGGTTTCTTAATCATTTCAATTCGCTTCAATTTCTTCTTTGTTTCCCCCTCATGCTCATATTTCATTTAAACAATAAATTCGTTTGTTTTGCTTCGCCCTAAAATCATAAGATTCATTTGTTTACAGTCTGCAAATGGCCAGCTTTCAATTAAATAAACTATAAACTAAAATCAAGCATTTAATGCTTCCAATAATTCACAATAATACCATAGAAAATGGAACCAATAAACAAAAAAATATGGATATATATCAATAAATGAAAGAAGTGAAGAAAAAAATAGATGTATACAATATATTTGCAAAATTTGCAATTTTAAAGGCAAACTTGATTTATGCGCACTTTTATTGTAAACATTATCGATAAGGAGGGACATGTATAGTTTAAAAAATACATATTTAAAGCCTTTTCAATTGTTAATTGTTTGTATAAAAGAGTCGCTTTGATAAATGCGCGAAAAAAAAACAAAAAAAGACAAAAAGCGACGACAACAGAAAAACCATGCTATGAAATATACATTTATATATACAACATTGAGTAATACGATATCTTAAGCTCGATCCCCTTTTTATATATATATACATGTATACTTGTTTCAATTTGTAGCTTGATAACTGTTTAATAGACGCAATTCCACGAAATTTTAATCGTGGGCATCATAAAACGCGTTGTTTTCTTTTAATGAAAGAGTACGTTTTTGACCCCCTTTTTATGGCAAACTTTACGCTGCTGTTGTGACCGCTATCAGGCAGACATTTAGCCATTCAGTAATCCAGAAAAAGCCGCAACATCGTTCGATTTCAAACGCTTAACGCAACAATTTTAATTCTTTTCCAATGCTGTTTTCCGGTTCTGCAGCAATTAAGGCTACAAAAAAATGGCAACCATTGCAAATTCTTTATCAATTGCAAATTAATTTAAGCGGAAAAGTGTGATCCACTAAGCAAATACCCTGTATTAGTTTAATTTATGTTTGCTTGAAAAATATTTATTTAGTGCAATAAAATTTTATATTTTAAGGGTTTAGTTTAAATTCTTGATAGTTTCATTATGTGTTCATTATGTGTACCGATTTAAGTTTTTTAAAGGAATATAAAAATACTTTTAAAAAACCGCTTTGTAGGGTATCTAAATATAGACAATAGTGAGTATCTAATTGAAGCATCTTCTATGCTTTGCAAAATGCTGAAACTATTTAAAAACAATCCAAAATTGCGTCAGCAAAACAAACGAAATGAAATGAACTAAAATTATATCTATAAGATATGTCGATTTCAAATACGTATATTTCATGTACAGACTCAAAATTCTATTGTACACAAAATATTTGGCAATTAAAAAAGTCAAAAGCAGTCGAGTTTTAAAAAAAAAAAAAAAAACAGCAGAAAAATGTAAAACTGAAAAATGAAAAGGAAAATGAAAATGGATTTTAAGGTAAATTAGCTGCGTGGGCGTGGAACAAGAAAACAGACGCATAAATGACAGCAGCGGGGGAGGGGGAGGATTACAGAGAGGGGGAAAGAGTGGGGGGTGGGGGTTACTTTTGTTCCAAATTGCATTTGCATGTTTGCTGCAAAAGCTGCTATAAATGTTTCTCAGTTGAAAAATTTCTTTGTCTTTAAAATTATAATTTTAGTCTTGCTTATTGTACATACAAATTTGTAAAATATATAATTGTTTATTTGCATATACTTGGCAGAGGGTAAAAAAACAAAAAAAAATTAAAAGGAAATTGTTCTCGCAGCTCATCAGTTAATCTGCGTACGTCAGAGCTGATTATGGATCGGAATGATCTTTATAATAATGCTTAGCAATTGATTACGTATTGTTGACCTAACATTCGACCTGAAGATCGCAGTCTTGATTTCGAATTGAAAGGCGCCAAAACGTATTTTTATTTTCATTTATTTTCATTAATAGGCACTCAACAATGACGCGCAACAATGAGTGCAAGTATATTATTTTATATTGTTACTTAATTGCTTTTATTTAACATCAAATTTAACATCTAAATTAACTCGGCTGTTAGGTTTGAGCAAATAAATTTACTAAACACAATTATATAAAATAAATGTAAATATATTTATTTAATTTATATATTTATTTAAATTATTTTTATTTTTACTATATTTGTTCATTTGTTCAACTTAAACAGTCAATTGATAGTTGGTTTAGCATTCATTATTACAATATTTTATGTATAATATTTAATTTAATTTTTGTTTTTATTCATTTAAGAGTATGTTTATTTAGTAAGTTGAAAAGAATAATAATGACAACAGTGCGTATGCATAACCTAGAAAATGTTTTGAGCTTATAAAAGGATTCTATGCAGATGGCAGCATCTTTTGTTAAGATTTATAACCTTTGCCCCATAACACGCTGCGTATGAGTAATATTTGAATACGCATACGCACTGTGTACATATCTCCCCCTCCCCACGAGACATTATCTATCAGAACTGTAACGAAACTGCTACGTATCTCTTATTTTTCAACTGGCAGATAATTTCATCATCTTTTTGTACAATTTTTATGAACTTTAGTAATAAAACGTAACACTTGCTAACTGCAAATTTGCAAAACAAACATAGTGAAACTTAAACACACACTCACACAGACAAACAGCCGCAAAATGCTAAACAAATTGTGAAACTCGTGACTCTTCGAGCACCTCAAAAATTTTTAACTAGTTTAAAAAAAATGAAAATTAAATAAATAACAATGAGAAGTCAACTTAGATCAGAAATCCTTATTTTAAATTAAACCTAAAATTTAAAAATGACATTATAGAAATATATATTGATTTATTTTACTATTCATTTAGTTTTTATTCATAAGCTGTCAACTAAAATAAGTCGACAAAATCAAGTGTTTATTTAAATTTTGAAATAAATTAGGAAAATAAAATAGATTCAATTTAAAATTAACAAATTAAATTTTAAAAAAATTGCATGTTATGTGATAAATTTAAAAGTGTATTAAAAATCGGACTGCAAAGTTAGTTAATAATTTAAGCACGCGCTGCAAATCACACACAATTTTAAGGTCCTTTAAAAGAGGCTGAAAGAGGAGAAGAGGGGAACAGTGGAAGAGAGGGAAAGCGAGTCGAGGCTAATACATAGTGTCAATTTAAAACTCGGGCTAGGGACGCTAACTTGTCTTAAGACGCTTAACGTTGACTTACATTTACATACACACAAAATAAAAAGTGTGCATGTGTGTGTGTGTGTGTGTATTGCCGGCATAGAATAAGACAATAACAATTACGACAGCAGCAGAGCAAGCAAAAGAAGAAGAAGAAGCAACAACAACAACAGCGGCATCAATAAAACAAAAACAAAACTCAAACAGCGAGAGCTCTTTAACTGCTAAGAGAGCGCAAGAGAGAGAGAGAGAGAGAGAGGGGCTTGAGAGCGTGTTTTAAGGAAAAGCGCGCATGTCTACAACGAGTGTAGACTTATTGTATGTGCATGTGTGCCTGTGTGTGTGTGGGTGGCATTTGTATATTTGTGTGTGTGTACAGTGGCTTACAGCTTTTTTGACCCACTGCTTTTACATAAATCACACTTTAAATTAATTTATCTTTAAACATGAGTACGATATAGTACGCCGATTTAAGCCAAATTTGATCAGAGATACCAAGAAGGAGCCCCCCTGTTAGATAAAGCTTTGTTCATTAGACTTTTTCTTAAATATTTGTATTTTGTGGCATTAAGCAAACCTGTAAATGATACTGTCTATTATCCTGACAAGGACGAACAAAAATAATGTTTTTTCCGAATTCATCGACCGCAAATTTATCAGTCCTGAAAGTTTCATGAAGAAACTCAAAAAAATTTGCTCAGGGCTATTCGAAATAAGCGCAGATGCGTTAAGTGTTGTTTATAATTAAGCAAATCATTTTAATTTATATTTATTTTTAAATATTTTATATAATATAAGCAATACAAACTGAACAGTAGTGCGTCAAATATGCTCTGAGTCACTGTATGAGTGTGATGTGTATATTGGTATGGGTGTGTGGGCGTCTTTGCCTCTTCGAACATGTCCTTCGAATTTCCGGGTTTTGCAACTTTGACATTTGCAACATGTGCGACAAAGAGAGAGAAAGAGAGACCGAGTGTAGGAAAGAGAGAGTGAGAGAGAGAGCGTGCAAACTCGCCTGGCGAAAGCTTGATTTGCATCGTTTGCTGTTTCGGCTCGGCTACGACTTCGGCTATGCTTCCTGTTTACAACCAACACATGTTCGAACCCAACTGACTACAGAGCGAGAGAGGAGAAGCCTTCAAGGGGAAGGGGGTAGTAGTATTGCCGAGTGCTATGTGGGTCTGTGTGTCGTTTGCTGTGTTGTCGTTTCGTGCCGGGACACAGCCATTAAAAGTGTCGAGCAGCGGGAGGGGAAGAGAGACATAAAGTGAGGCAAGGAGACCTTTAGTAGGGTGGGATGTGTTTGTGTGTGGGAGTCGAAAGCAGAGTTGTCAGCTGCTAAAAGCAAAATAAAATCCAAAAAAAGATGAATTTTTTACAAAAAAAAATCTAGTGTTGTTTTGAATTTATTAAAATGTTATTTTTCTGAAAGAAAAAAATCTATCTTTGCTGGCTTGAAAATCTAAAAGATAGTTTGACTAAGCAACGAAATATTTAAGGAAAAAACGACAGAGAAAGCAACAAATTTAACATGGCTGTAACTAAAATTTATAGAGGAATGCTAAAAAAATTATCCTATAATCAATTTAAGTTCATAACTGAAAAAGGTATAATATCCATTTTTTTTAATATCCAATAACTTCTCAAAGTTCTTCAGAAAAGTTTTAAGGTTTTCGAGTGAGTTGAAGATGCAAAAAATACTAGAATTTTCTAGCAGAAAACTTAAAAAAACATAAGCTGATGTTTTTCAACATATTTTTTATTATTTTCAGAATCCAGTATCCTGTCAATGACTTATGACTTGTTTATGATGTTTAAACGAGATCCTATAGTAAATAAATAAAAAACATTTAGGTAATTACCAACGGAAAAATTCCAAAATTCTTTTTTTTTTCTAATTGAAAATTTGTTTATGTTGGGCTCAAAAAAAAATACAAATCTGCAAAACATATTAAAACATTAAGCCCAAACTTTCGAAATTAAGCCTTTGACGGGAAAATTTGACGTTTAAAAAGCTGTAGTGGCAGCACTGGCTAAAAGGTTGTATGACGGACGCAAAAGTTTAACAGAAGTATGTTGGTCCATTGTATGCCGATTTTGAGGCATTTCCCGCATGTCCTTATTTTTTATTTGTATTATTCTTATTTTATTTTTATATTTTTTTCACTTTTGTGCTTCCTCAAATTTTGTTTTTGTTGCTTTTCATTTCTTTTTTTTTTTTCGTATTTTCTTTCTTTTTGACGTCATGCGCAAACAAATGAAGTCAACATTATTTCATTTATGGATTTTATTATTAATGTTGAATTGTTGTTGTTGCTACTGTTACAGCTATGTTGTTGCTCTTGCTGTTGTTGTTGTTGTTGTTGTTAAGTATTTTTAGTGCCCTTTTTTTCCTGTGCGAGAACTTTCGTGACTGTTTTTCACTTCCTGTCGATGCCGCTGTTGTGTTGTTGTTGCTTCAGTTTATTGTTGTTGTTGTTGTCCATCATTTTGCCAACACAATTCCGGCGGCAACGCCTACGGTGCCTTTAGCTACAGCAACAACAACCACAACAACAACAATATCAATAATAACAACGAGCAGCAAAAATGCCAAAATCTATTGCCTGCTTTCAGGCGCCGCCGCCAAAGCAAACGTATGTGTGCGCGAGTGTCTATGTGTGCGTGTGTGTGTGTGTGTGTGTATGTAGGTGTAAGTTTGCTGCATGCTTTGGCTTAGTTTGGATTTAAGGCATAGCTATATGTTAGAGTGTGTCTATATACAAAGATGTGTGTGTGTGTGTGTGTGTGTGTGTGTGATACTCGCTTTGTGGTATTTAACCTTAATTTGATTTTTTTTAATACCCTACTCAACCAAGTAACAGACAGACGTCGATTTAAGAGATCATAAGAGCTAGAGACTTTAAACTTGGTCTGTAGGTTCCTAGATACCATAGACAGATAAAGTTTGTTTTATTTTTGGATCGGAACACTACATCATATAGCTGCCATAGGAACTATACATAGACAATTAAGTTTTAGTATGAAAAAGTTTTTTGTTTTTAGAGATATCAAAACTAAACTGATAGAATATGCATTTGGGCTGGTATTATATATCCTGACCAAATTTGGTTAAAATTGGTTCACTATATTATATAGCTACCATACTGTATTATATAGAACAATACGTCGAAAATGAAGTTTTAGTATGAAAAAGTTTTTTGTTTTTTGAAATATCTTAACCACTCTTTGATTGGATTTTACTTTTTAAATATATTAGTAATTTAATAAC
Organism: Drosophila falleni; assembly: GCA_035045575.1. Classification (NCBI taxonomy): domain Eukaryota; kingdom Metazoa; phylum Arthropoda; class Insecta; order Diptera; family Drosophilidae; genus Drosophila; species Drosophila falleni. Next base: position 543,006 of record JAWNOV010000167.1, read on the forward strand.
CAGTAATAAATAAATTTCCTGGGTATCTTATAGTCGATCTTAATAATTTATTTTGCCTACGCTTTGCTTTTTCTTTTTATTTAACTTTTTTTTTTTTTTTGGTTTGTGGCACACACAGGTACAAAAGTTGCCATTGTTAGTGCTCGTCCTTGCCATATCCTTTTTCTGTGTGTGTGTGTGTGTGTGTGTGTGTGTGTGTGTGTGCTTGTGTATATAAGTGCCTTAGCTGGCATTTTTTTGTGTGTTGAATTTTAGTAGATATTTGTTTTCTTTGCTTTTTAAAGAGTTTGAGTTTGCGGCATTGATTAAACAATTTCCCCAGTGCGCTTGTTGGCCATTTTCCGACTGCTGTCAGTTGGCCAACACCGAACAAGCAGAACATTATGAAAATGTGGACATTCGTATATATGTACATATGTATATATGTTTAAAATAGCTGCACAAACAAATTGTTTGACCGCATTTTGTGACTAAAAACTGAGACACGAGAAATGAGCATCAGCTGCTTTTGCTTTGCTTGACAAATTCACACAACAAATTCATTGCAATTTCCCTCTCTCCCCTCCCCCCACTCCCTTCACCACATTTGCCTCTCGCATGCAACATTAAGATTATGAAAATATTTTTCACACTTTGTCACAATGACTTTTGCTGATGGCGTCTTTTGTTGTACTTTGTATATTTCGTATAATTAATATGGCAAAAATAACGCATACGCAGCGTCAGACGAGCAACTTTAAATAGCTCAAATAATGCTACAAGAATTTGTTTAAAGTAAACTAATTAAGCCTTGTTAAGGTCCACTGAGTCTTAAAAACTCATAAAATTAATTGTTTATTTAGCTTAATATTTTTTTAAATTAAAGTCTAATAATATTTTCCTTGAATTTTTATACTAAATAAAATTTTAAAAAATGATTTTAAAATAGTAGCAGACCATTAAATCCAGTTTGAAAAATTTCTATAAGAAATTTTAAATTATTTAAAATATTTTTCTGACGATTTTTCAAAAATACTTTACACTTTTATCGAGTCAACTTTGCTTGTATCTTACGAATGTTGAATTTTAAAAATAAACGCAATTTTTATACATTAAATAAAACACTTGCCACATATTGTTGCAACTTAAAAGACGCTCCCAGTTTGCCACATTCGTTGTGTGTGTGATTTATGAGCTAAGTTTAAGCTTAGCAAATTTCCATCATGCCGTCATTTGTTTGATTTATCAATGAGATTTCACACAGGTAACTGCCATTGAAGTATCTTTTGTATGCCTTCAACATTTTCAATTAAAAGTTTTAATTGCAAAAGTGGCTGTGTCATTGCAGAGAAAGGATTTTTTATTTGCAAGTCTTTAAAAAAATACATTTACTCAGGAATTGAATATCTAAAAAAAATTAAATTGTTAAACAAAAAATTTTGCGGATGAATGTAAAAATATACTAAGGGGTATTCTGAAAAAGGGTAACATTTTAGCTTAAATTATTTTCCATTTAAATAGAAATATAAAATTTGAAACATATTTATAGCATACATTTTTTTTTTACATTAAAGGGACACTTGGGTAATTGTAACTAATTTTCTTATCGTATTTGTCAGATTATTAATTTGCATTGGCTGGAAATTTTTAGCTTATCAGTTGTAGAAGGGATGATTATGTCACCATAATTATATATATATTACATATATAGACCGATAGTTGGATGATGATTAGTAACTAATTTGCAATCAATAACGTCAACAGCAACAACAACTGTTAATTGCCAGTTTAAGTGGCAAAAAACATCACATCAGACTCTCATCGATTGCCGCTTTGTTTATGATGGCAAACAATATTTTTTTTTTGGCTGCCTGGTTGCCAATTTATGTGTGCCAATTGTTGTAGTTATTATTATTGTTTTTGTTATTGTTATTATTGTGTCTGTTTTATGCAATGTTAACATGCACATGCAGCCAACAAAATGTGACACGCAAATCTCACTCACAAAAGGAGACTATAAAATGCAGTTTGCATTTGCATTTCCATTTTTATTTCCATTTTCATTTAAACGTTGCCAAGCAAAATATACTTAATTTAAGTGCCACTTGGCAATAAATTAATTTAATTTAGCAGGCAACGTATTAAAAGAATTATTTAAAGCAACGTACTATAAACCAAATTATTTGGTGATTTTTTAACAAATTAATAAACAAGTCTTTTGGGTTGATCTTCATAAAAGAATTAGCAATTAAAGTAAAATTTGTATTTTAAAGTAGAAATTATAATACGAAACTTTCTTTAAATTTAAAATGAAAAATTTATTAATTTTTTATTTATAATTTTTTAATACAATTCGTCTGAATTTTGTAAAGTTTATAAATATAAATTTTGTGTCACTGTGCCACACATAATCCCACTGTAACTTAGTCTGAGTCTGGCCTCGTATCTTATCTGCTATGTTCATGTAAGATTTACCAGCTAACAGCATTTCTAATCATCAAGTTGACCGCTTCCCTCTCACTCTCTCTCTCTCCCTCTTCCTGCCGCTCTCACACTCTTCTCTCCCATTCGTATCTATAGACTGTAATCTTATCAGCCGCAATATGTGTTGTATTTGTATTTAACTAGCGTGTGTTTTATACAAGTTTTTAATGCGGTAATCAAGCGCTTGTTAAAACACGCGGCGTATACGCAACGTTTAGTTTATATGTGATAAGTGATAAGCGATTTTTCTTGAAATTATGCTACAATAAATTAAACTTGGTAAAAAATTAAGAGGGTGTCAGCAGGTGGATGAGGGTGACTAGGGGAGGGAAAAGGGGGTTTCCTTCAATTGCTTGCTTTCCGCTTATTGATTTATGAAACAAGTCAAAGACGACGACGATCAAAAAGCAAACAAAAAATGCACAAAATGTGGAAAGCTGGGGTTGAATTTCTTTAGTTTGTCAAAACGAACCACAAATTCAACCCCCACCCCCCACCCCTACACTCTTCATTATGCTGACCGATTATGACACTTTTTTAATGGCATTTTCTCGTTTGCCTTTTGTGTTTTTTATGCTATTGATTTCTGGTTACGACCGTGTGTGTTGCATTGTGGGTGGCAACTGTAACTGTAACTGTGCACTTATGTACAGTCTGCCCAAAAAAATGTCATTTAAATTGCAATAATACTCAATACTTTAGCTCAATTCTTAATTCATTTTTTATTTAAATAAATAAATATGCAAATGCAGCAAAAGCAGTCTTAATTCCAGTTAAATTGGGTAAAATTCCTAAATAATCTAATTCTTTGTCCTGAATGATTGTCTCACTGATCATTGCACATCCCAAACCATAAGACCTAGGAGACTGAAATTTTCACACAACATAGCTGACACAATTACAAGTGGGTCAAATTTGGAGTCAAAGTTAACACTTTGCAAAAATTGTTTAGTATGAAAAACTTTGCTAGTGGCATATAAAATACATTTGGGTTGCAAATAGAAAGATAGAGAGATAATCTCTAACAGAAACTTTTATAAAAATCAATTGTAATAGCTATTTTTACACATTTATTTTCTTGTTCAGCATGCAATACAGAACTCTAAAAACAATTCATAAATTTCATAATAAAATATAGACATTTATTTTTATATAATAATCAAAATAATCAAATTATTTTCAACATTTATCTTAGAAGTCAAGAGTGAAAATAGAATTATATTTGAGAGAATTCCCAGTCAGCTGTTTCCGCTATTGAAACTACCTTCAGTTGTCATTTAGCTTTTCTATACTAAAAACTCGAACTAAAATATAAATAAATAAATACAAAAACAGTTTCTATTACTCGTAAATGAAACTAAAAATGCCCTTGGCGTTGTCAATGGTTTAATAACCTTATCAATTTGATTCGTCGCCTCCTCGAACTTTGGCCCCAAAAGTGCAGGTACTCATACTTATATATATACGAATACACTCATATTCTATGGGATTTATCAGTTTCAAGTCTATCGAAGCACATGGTCATCTATTCATATCGATATGTGAATATTTTTAACATTTTTTAGTCATGCTCGGGAAAGTTTCATTTGATTTGTGGCACAAACATGTTGGAATTTTTTTTTTTTCTTAAGCCTTGGCAGTTTTTTATAATTTTTAAGCCCATTAATATGGTTTAACTTTTGCAGATTGGTTGGAACGAGAATACATTTATACCCTCGAAAACCTAAAAGTTGCGGGTTATTTATTTATAAAAATAATTAAATACCCTTTATAAGAAGTGCGTTTGGGTAAAAAACTCACCATTTATGCCGCTGATCAGTGGATAATTACCATCACGGCCGCCGATTAAGTTTTTTAAACCAGTTTCGATCAGTGTTGGGGACGATCGCTCCCTGTCGCTCATTTTCTCATAAAAATGTGTGCAATTTTGTGATTATACACGAATTTTAACTAATTATTTGTATGGGTTTTTAATGTTAATTTTTAAAAGCGCGCTTTGTCAACAATTTTTGTTTGTTTTTTTTTGTTTGTTACAACACGGGGCATAAAGCCGACTCACAACAATAATTATAAATATTGCTTACAATTATTAATAATAGCAACAAATAAAAAACTTTTGTATTTTGATTTATTTGCTGGCGTTAACTTTGTTGGTTTTTTATACAATATTTAATAATTGGTTTTGGAATCACAATGTACAAAAATTAATGTTATATGCTAAATTTAATGTAAACTTTAAATATTGCACGTTAACGTTTTTTCTTTTGTTATTGCTTGGCTAAATATGTAGTTTATTAAACTATATATATTTATGTTTAATATTTATAATAATTATTTATGCTGCTCGCTATAAATAAAAAGGCACCGCGAATTCATTCAACAATTTTTGCTTATTATTTTTTTATGATTTAATTATATATCTCTTTCTTTATTTTATTGATAACAACAAATTGTGCTTTATTAAAAAATAACAACAACAAAATACAGTTGGTTTCTTCTGGTATTTTCTTTAGTTTATTTTAGATGCGTTGCGTTTCGTTTCATTTAGTTTTAGTTTTATTTTAGTTTAATTTAGTTGAGTTGCATTAAGTTTTAGTTGTAGTTTTAGTTTAGTTGTTGTTGCATTTGGCTAATTGCGCTATTTTTATATATCTTTATTTTATCTCTTCTCTTCCTTCGTTCCTGCGTTTTCTCAAATGCCGTTTCTTTTTAGAATTTTATTTTTATTTTCTCGCTTTTTTATTGTTGACAGTTTGTAAAATATCTCATGGCTTTGTTGTTGTTGCTGCTAATGTTGTTGTTGTTGTTTCAGATCGTTTAACGTATTTGGTTTTTTTTTGTAGGCTTTTCTTTATTATTTTTCTATATTCTTTATTTTTTGACTTATATTTTCTTTATCCTTGTTTTTTGTATTTATTTTTGGTGTTGCACTAAAAATAAAATCAATTGCTTTTGCTTTTCCTTTGCTTTTGCTTTTGCTAGGTATTTGTTTTGTTTATTTGTTGTGTGTTTGTTTTTGTAGTAGGTATTTATTGTACAGTTATAAAGCACTAGTACGGCATGTAGCTTACAAACTTAATAACAGTTAACTGCAGCTTTCTCAGGCGTGTGGGGTAGGGGGTGGGGGAGTTCTTTGGCAACCCGGCGTGCGACAGAGACAGCGAGAGCGAGAGAGAGCGCGCAATTGAGAGAGCGAGCGATCGAGAGAGAGCGGGAAATGTGTAGTATATTTACACTCACACACGCGCGCACTCACACTCACTCACACACACACACACACGCACACACGACAGGACGCGACGCCGACACGATGAGCAGCCGAAAATCGATGAAAAATGTTGACAGCTCAACGACACAAACACACACGCACACACTAATTGCGATGAAAGCGTAGTAGAAAAACGCGCGCGTTTTACTAGCGATTTTTAAACGCTAATGCTGTTGTCCTTGTTGTAAATAAATTTCTGCTGTTGTTGTTGGTGTTACAGCGCGTGGCGTGTTGTTGTTGTTATTAATTTATGTTTAAATTTTGCTGCTGCTGCTGACGCTGCTGCTGCCGCTGCCTGACGACGACTGTTTCGCTGTCGCGCTGTCTTCGTGCGTTGTGGGTGTCGTCGTTGCTGCTATTAACGCTGCCGCTGCTGGCGTCTATGCTGACTGAGCGCGCATGTGACAAGAGCGAAAGCAAACACACACACACACATACGCAGCTAGACAAATACAAATCCAAATACCAGTGCACTTGACGCTTTCAAAGTTCGCAGGCTTTCGCTCTCTTCTCTCTCGCATAGGACGCGGAAGCAATTAGCAAACTCTACAGCCGAAAATTGAGAGAGCGACGCGTCGCTGCAGCTAGAATGCAAATTGAGAGCAGGCTGCAGGCTGCACTTGAAACGTGAGTAAGAGTGTTCCTTATGATTTGAAGAGCAGAAGAGTTTAAGCGAGAGTCAGCTGATTTGTTGTATGTGCGTGTGTATTTAGTGTTTGTATTAGTTATGTTCCGTTTCCTTTACGTTTTCGCTGTTTGTTTTTTTTTTTAGTTGCTGCTTTTTGCACTATGAGCGCCCGCACCAATACACACACATCTGCACAAGCTCACACATACACAGAGTAGAAGTAGTAGTTGTTGTTGTTATTGTTGGTGTCGTGGTAGCCGCTTTGGTTGTCAAGCAAAAAAATTTATTTTTTTGGGGGGGTTTTGCTTCAAAGTTCTTATTGGACACGTGCTTTTTTGTTATTTAAATTTTTTTATGTATAAAGAATTTTTTATGTATTTGCTAAACAAACATTTTAGTATGCATTTAATTCTTAATAATTTTTGGCATATTTTATGCCAATCTATTAGTTGTTTTTGTAGTTTTTTTGTATAAATTATTTGCGTGCACACGACTTTGACTGTTCATCTGACTCTGACTGGGCAACACGCTGTACAAAAATGCTCGACAACAGCCCAGCAATAGAGAGAGAGCGAGCATGATTAGAGAGCACTACAAACATATAAAACGTACAAATACAGCACGAGGTACAGATACAGATACAGATATACAGATACATTTACATTTTAGTTCAGCACCATGCGGCTGCCAACACGCTCTCCCGCTCTCTCTCTCTGCCGCGCTGCCTTGCACTCTTACGCTCTCCCACTCTCCAAAACTCGCACGCGCTCTCGCGCTCTCTGTCAATGGGGCCGCCGCGTGCTAAACTTTTATTTTTGGCAACCATTTTATTTTTTGGTTTTTGTCGTGGCGCGCGCAACTTAAAATGACAAAGCTTAGCTTCAAACAGTGTTGCCCGATATTATGCGCAAAAATAATGTATACATATTAAAAATAAAAAATAAAAAATAATTTATTAATTATATATTAATATAAATTTTACAATGTAATTTTTGTATAAACTTACATTAATTCTAGAACAGTTTATGTCATAAATTTAAATAAATATCATAAATGAATGTATTGCACATATTGACCAAAAAAATTGATAGGCTTCTAGTTAAATTCAAAAATTTTTTTTATCTTTTGCAATTAAAAGTCTGCTCAAACTAGCAATAAAATTGCTAAAATGCCAGCACGGGCTTTATGCTTCAGCTTTTGTCGCTCTGCAGCATTGTTGTTGTTTGCTATTGCTAATTTACGCTCAATTGTTCTAATGCTCTCTCTCTCATTTGTCAAGCTCTTGGGCTTTGGGCATTTTCCATTGCGTCTCAAAGTTCAATTTGATATTTTTAATTGCGAGCGCTCTCTGCAGGCTACATATCTCACTCTCTCTCAGTCGCGCTCTCTTCGATCGCAGCCGGCAGAAGTTGGCGCTGCTGTCGTTTTCTTTATTTGTGTTTATTTTAATTTACTCTGCGTACTATAGTTTTTTTTTGCTATTACGTCAATGCGACGGCAGCGCTGACGTTTGCTGTTGTATGTGTATGTGTCTGTGTGTGTATCTGTGTGTGGCACTGCGGCAAGCGGTATTCGCTGTTCATTTCAATGTTTTTAGGTTTTTCTCTGATTTATCTGCCATACGCGCCTTTTTATATTTTTGCTTGCTGCTTTACTTTTTGTTTTTTTTTTTTGTTATTTATTTCTAATATTTGTATACATATTTGTATTTGCGTGGCTGCGGCTGTCAGCGACAGAGACAGCGACGTTGGCGTTGGCGTTGACGCTGACGTCGCTGTAGCAGCACTCACGTGAGTTCAGTTTTCATAGCTAAAAACCTTTAATGTGTGGAATTTTTTTGTTTTTGTTGTTTGCATTTCGCTGTAATTTGTATAAATAAACACAGCAGCCCCCTCCCTTTGTCACTACCCTACCCACACCCCCCCCCCCTCATTTATCGAACTTGTAGATATGTTGTTTGTGTAATTTGCCAGCTGTAATTGAAATCGCAATTCACGTACCGAGAAAACGCGTGCAATTAGAGCGCCTTGAAATTATCTGCTTAACGAGTGGGAAGGAGAGGGCAGAGAGTTGAAAGAGACAGAGAGAGAGGGAGAGAGAGAGAAAGAGAGAGAGGGGGTGGGGGTGGGGGAAGGGGCTAGCCAAATAACAAGGAAAGAAATTAATAAGCTGCTAATGAGCAGTGTGTTTAACATACAAAACAAAAAATTATGAATGTCTAAAAAATATATGTTTTTTGGCAAAGCATATTTGATTTTTTATTTTTAAAAATCGCAAGGACCCTTTTTATTATTTTTCTTTAAATTAAGAAATATAAAATAAGATTTTGTTAATAGAAAACATTACTTTGCATGTCAAATCTATGTTACTATTTTCTAAAATTAAACTTTCAATTTGCAGGCCATAATTTCTATTTCTTTTTTTTTTGTATTATTAAAAATTTTCCAAGTGAATTTTCTTAAACTTTATCAATTGATATTCCGCATGGAAATCGGTTAAGATTTGATAAAGTTATGGCAGTTTGAAATTTGGGAGATAGTAACAAGGGGAACGTATGGAAAAAAATAGACAGTGATGGAAGAAATATTCAAATTTCCAATTTTGATGCAGAATAAAAACATAGGTCAAATGACGAAAAAATTGATATACTGCATGGAAATCGGTTAAGATTTGATAAAGTTATGGCAGTTTGAAAATTGGGAGATTGTGACAAGGGGAACGGATGAAATAAAATGGACAGTGATGGAAGAAAAATTCAATTTTCCAATTTTGATGCAGAATAAAAACATAGGTGAAATAATGAAAAAATTTATATTCCGCAGGGAAATCGGTTATGATTTGATAAAGTTATGGCAGTAAGCAAAGGGTGAGTTTTCGGAAAAAAATCGAAAATAAACTTTTCTTTTTAAGGTAATAATATTTATATTCAGAATCAATTTAGAGACCAAAAAATGTTCAAAATTACATTCCGCATGAAAATTGTGCTAGTTCTTTCAAAAGTTATGCGAGTTTGAAATCTGGTAAAATAGATTTCAACCTTCAACTAGCTTAACTACAAGATATACTAAATATAAAACGTATTGCTTGAAATTATCTATTCGTACATTTTGGTTATGTCTGTGGCAGCTATGAATCATCCCACACACACACGCACAACACAAAATATGCACAACTTAGTACCCAAAAATTAAAAAAAAATTTCTTAAAATATATAGAAAAAACTGTCGCCTGTCATCATGTGACATTCTGTGAATGAAACAACTAGGAAATGCCAGAAGCAACAGGAGCAAAAACATTGAAACATTGACACATTGTTGACTGGGCAAAGAACGTCGTCTTCAATATATCAAATAGACTGAGCAGATCTTACAGCATATATAGACCATATATACATGTGTCTATTTAGCCGGAAGGCAAAACGTGTTCAAGCGCAATAAATTATAAATGAGCCTCGAAGCGTCGCAACTTTTGACTGGGCCAAAATGACACCCCACCCTACAACCCGGTCTTCTGTCTTTTGCCTTTTGTCACCTCTGAGAAGAAGAACCAACAAAAGAATGACAAAGCCAAATGTGTGTGAGTCTCCGAGTGTGTGTGGGTGTGTGGGTGTCTGTCGTTGGAACCAGCAACGCATTCTGTTGTCTTAAATATAATATAGAACATAGATAGATGTACAGCCAAAGAAAGATGCTAGACTGGTTAGAGGCCCAGTATCATGATTTTTTTACGCTCTAATATAATGTTTACAGACAGTTTTCTTTTTAAATTACTCAAAATCAATATTCACAGAAATCGAAACCAGCCAAAAATCTTCTATAACTTCAATTTATAATGATAACGTATCCTGTAATAAAAAATAAACAAAAAAAAAATATTTTTAAGTTAGAACTAACGTCAGCGGCATTCGGACAGTCACCTGTTTCTGCAGCCAAAGTAATGGTTCATCGTCATTAAACTATTAAATTCTCTATTTCCCTTATCTTATCTGTTTAATAGCCGATCGAGATGAAAATTGCAGCTAACACAGTTTAAGGCATTTCATATACCAAATTTCATTTAAGTTTATTTGACGAAGCAAAGCGGATCTTAAAAAAACTTAAAAACAATCCTGAATTTGGTAGTTCTAGTTCTGTGAAATCCAGAGGATTCATACCGAGAGACAAATTTAAAAGCCTTTTTTATGTTCTAGCTACTGGACTTAAAATAGATAGATGTACTATACATAGTACAAGTATGTATCTTCTATATGCATTTGTTCTTCAGTTCTTCTTTTTCTTACTCTTTAACAATTTGTTGCTGTTGTATTTTCAAGGAACACTCACACACTCATTTATTTGCTTTGGCATTTGGTCGCAGTCAAATAAAAATTAAAATGAAAATGAATTTCGACTATAAGAAATTCTTTTTTTCAACAGGCTAAGCTCACTTTGTCCGTCCGTCTGTCAACCTAACAAATATTGGACTCTTATCAGTCCCAACACGCATGCATATCACTAAATAAACATACGACGATGACAGCCAAAAAAAAAACGTATAAAAAACAAACAACAAAATAAAAATAAAAACAAGTTTTTTTCCCTCGTTTTTTGTATTTAATTTTGCTGTCGGTTTACCTTTATAACGCACATCATGCGTTTTTAGACCCCGTACTTAAAAATAGTACAGGGGTCTATTGGGTTTGTTTTACCGAATATGTGCGTAACAGGCAGAAGGAGGCGTGGCAGACCCCATAAAGTATATATATTCTTGGTCAGCATCAATAGCCGAGCTGATAAAGCAATGTTCGACAAATTTCGAAATTCAATTTTTTTTATAAAGTTAATAATATTTTAATGCAGAATCAATAAAGAGGCCAAATAATGATCAAAATGGTATTCCGCAAGGAAATCGGTTAAGATTTGACAAAGTAATGACAGTTCGAAGTTTAGTAATTGCTTGGACTGTCAACTTTACAAGTCAAATTTTTTGTCAATTTCGACATGATTTTTTACAGGAAAATTAAGTCTCTCAGAATCAAGTTTAAAGTGTTGTTTTATACTAATTTGGGCACCAGGAGTTGATTAAAAGTGAAAACTCAAGATTTAAAATTTTGAAAAAAATATTTTTTCAAAAAAGTCAAAGGGGGGAGTACATGATTTTGTCGGGAAAAATTCGAAAATCAATTTTTTTTATAAAGTTAATAATATTTTGATGCAGAATCAATAAAGAAGCCAAATAATGATCAAAATGGTATTCCGTAAGGAAATCGGTTAAGATTTGACAAAGTTATGACAGTTCAAAGTTTAGTAATTGCTTGGACTGTCAACTTTACAAGTCAAATTTTTTGTCAATTTCGACATGATTTTTTACAGGAAAATGAAGTCTTTCAGAATCATGTTTAAAGTGTTGTTTTATACTAATTTGGGCACCAGGAGTTGATTAAAGGTGAAAACTCTAGATTTAAAATTTTCAAAAAAATATTTTTTCAAAAAAGTCAAAGGGGGGAGTACATGATTTTGTCGGCAAAAATTCGAAAATCAATTTTTTTTATAAAGTTAATAATATTTTGATGCAGAATCAATAAAGATGCCAAATTATGATCAAAATGGTATTCCGCAAGGAAATCGGTTAAGATTTGACAAAGTTATGACAGTTCGAAGTTTAGTAATTGCTTGGACTGTCAACTTTACAAGTCAAATTTTTTGTCAATTTCGACATGATTTTTTACAGGAAAATGAAGTCTGTCAGAATCAAGTTTAAAGTGTTGTTTTATACTAATTTGGGCACCAGGAGTTGATTAAAAGTGAAAACTCAAGATTTAAAATTTTGAAAAAAATATTTTTTCAAAAAAGTCAAAGGGGGGAGTACATGATTTTGTCGGAAAAAATTCGAAAATCAATTTTTTTTATAAAGTTTATTATATTTTGATGCAGAATCAATAAATAGGCCAAATTATGATCAAAATGGTATTCCGTAAGGAAATCGGTTAAGATTTGAAAAAGTAATGACAGTTCGAAGTTTAGTAATTGCTGATTAAAAAACTTTTTTGTTTTTTAAGATATCGTAACCAAAGTGATAGAATATGTATCTAAGTTTGTTTAATATATCCTGACCAAATTTGGTTTAAATCGGATCCCTATATCATATAGCTGTCATAGGACCGATCGGATGAAAATCAAGTATGAATTTTTAGCAGTCTTAGCTTTTACCATAGTAAGTACGGGGTCTCCGACAGTCGAGAATGCTCGACTGTAGCTCAATCCGACTAGTTTTTTTCTTTTTTTTGTCTGAGTTCTTATCAAAATCATCAAAGAACACAAAAAAAAAAGTTGCCTTGACTACCGCAAAGTTTAAGTGAAATTATGTTGTTCCAAGTTTCTTAAGCTGCTTTAAAAACTCAAAAAAATTAGAGAACTATAACGTTGTAAATTGCAATATAAAGATATGTAGGATATTTAGATACATATTTGACATTATTAATATGTTTTGAATAGTTTTCGTAATAAAAAATTAAATGATAAAATTAAAATAATTTAAAATAAAATTAGATACTTATTTGATTTATTTTTTGATTATTACTTACGTTAACATATTAATACATGATACACTCTTTAAGTAGAGAATTAATTTAAATTATCAAGAGAAATATACAAGATACAGATACAATTTTGTCAGGTAGCTCAGCTCTTGCCACATTCGTCAAAATTTGTATATGTTTGTGTTTGTGTTTGTGCAACACGGTTGTTATTCTGTTTGCTTCTCTAATTTGCCACATAGATTACATACAGCTCAGTTCCTTGATAAGCTATATACACACATATAGTTAGTCAATAAAGTGTTTTGACAAAGTCCAAAATTAACACTTGTAAATATATATTTTTGATGGATTTTTAGACTTTAAAGGACTCGTCAAGAAATTTATATATATATTTAAAAATGAAAAGCACATTTAATTTGGTCAAATAACTTTCTTGCTCAACTGTAAACACAAAGATCTTGCTCTATTTGAAATCTCGCACATTGATACGTAAAAGCAACAACAAATTGAAGACGACAACGGAGGCAAGTTGTACAAATTAACATACAAATGAATATCGGAATTAGTACATATGCTCTATGTAGGCATCTATAGGGGATTGAAGGGCTTAATGGGGCTCAAGAGGAAAGGGGAAACCGAACATATACAAATGCAAATGAGAGCACTTCTCTATCAGATCGAGATACATCTACTAAATATTCGTGTTTAGTTCGTGTTGCAACAATTAATTAGCATTACTCTAATGAATTAATAACACCAAACTACGAGATTTGTAGTTTTCATTTTTTATCCCTATGTATTGAAGAGAATTTACGAATCTTATTTAATATTATAAGTGTACTTGAAGTTCCCTTTCAATTATTTCTAATCAGTTGCTTAGTATGTCAATGTAGTTCCATTATTGTGAATCATTGTTCAATTGCTTCACTGCCTTCACTAATCATATTTTACGATTTTCACTTAGAAATATCTCAGATTCAAAATAAAAAATCTTCTTTGACTTTCAATTATCATAACTCTGGCAAAACTTAAACTATTTACAGGCGGAATATCTTTTTGATCATTATTTGATCTACAATTTATTTCATCATTTTTTACAATTAAATAATCCGCATTCTGTTTTCATAAAGCCTTATAATTATAGGAAAATAAATGACAATTCGCCCGAGTAAATAAGAAAATGCAGAAAAAGAGCTTATTTAAAATTTAGAATATATTTTACAAATATATATTTCTTTAACTCTATTTCTATAAATCTATAAATTGTATTTTTGAATATTCATTTTTATTTACATTTTACAGTCACCGCCAAAAAGGGAATTCAACACCGAGCGAAAAAGCGTATACAAATTACAAAATACTGAGTCAAGGAATTCTTGTTATTATTATGCTTTTTTATTAATCAATTACTTTAAATTTTGTAATATAACTTGAATATATACTCGTATATTTAATATATCAAAAAGAAAAAATAAAAATATATTTTTTTCAAAACATTTGTTTGTTTTTTTAATATAATATTTAATATTTTTTTAAAAAGAATATGATACTACACAGCTCAAAAAAGCGTGCTCCAATTCCAAAATCCTCAAGTATTATCATTGGGTCTCTAAGGAATTCATGTTATTTTTTGTGTTTTTTTATTTGTCGCTCAACAAAAAGATATTCTGTAATATTTTCCTGCAATGTGCTTAAATCATTTCCTGTCAGTTTTCCACTCCCCTTATCACTGCACGCTTTTCCACTCAAAATGCCATTGATTACAATGCACACAAATCCAATTTCCAATTTCCTTACAAAGCCAAAGGCCAAAAACATTTTTACAACGAAAACTTTGGAGCAACAACAACAACAACAATATTGATATTACAAACTGCAGTGCAATAACAACAAATGCAAACTCAAAAAAATACAAATAAATACACACACACCCAGATACAAACACACACACAAAGTGCACGGGATGTGCACAGTAAAAAATAAAGAATAAAGACAAACAAACACGCACGACTTAGGCTGTCAAACAAAACGACAAAGAATAAAAAGAAGCACGAGTTACTTGATTTTCTTGATACACAGAAAAAATTATTCTAAATTTAAAATATTAATAGGTGTTTATGATACAATTGTCAATTGTCATTTTTGGAAATGTGTCAGGGGAAGAGTATGGATAAAATGGACAGTAAAGGAAGAATAATTTAGTTTTCCAATTTTAATGCAGAATGAAAATAGAGGGTAAATAAAGATAAAGATGACAATCCGGAAGGAAATCGGCAAAAATTTGACAAAGTTATGACATTTCGAAGTTTTTGGAAATGTGTCAAGGGAAGAGTATGGAAAAAATGGACAGTAAAGGAAGAACGATTTAGTTTAGCGTGCTCGATTGTAGCCGCACCTCACCGCGAGCAAAGCGAGCAGGGGGTAGGCGAGCGAAGCGAGGTGGCAGAGCCTCTCTTGTTTTACATGATCTAAAAATTAGTTGGTTTCCCGTATATTTTTTCTCTGTGTATCTTTTTGTTCCACTGCTACCTGTCTCCTCCACTCCCCTTCCCACACTTCCTCCCACTTTAACTCCCCCTTTGAGTGCTGATCATTTATTAACTTCAGCTTGTCTTTGGACAGTGTGTGGCAAGGACAGCTGTGGAGGGTTGTGATGGGCGGGGGGAGGCAGGAAGTGCCCTTAAAGAGCGCACGCACACAGTTAACCCACACACACACACACACACACCTACACAGTCGCCGCATTGGCTGCGTTTATATTGACCTCAAAGCTGCGGGAAACCTGAAAATAATAATAAAAACTAAAATAATAAAAAAACACGCGAATTTGATTGAGCTTTTAGTTCGATTCGCCCTCTTTTTTTTACACTCCCTCAATATCTCTCTTTCTACCTTGGCCAGTTAAAAGGCAATCGCTTTTCGCCTGTTTTTTTTTATTACTGCTGCCGTTAATTGAATTAATTTTTTTTCGGTTTGTATCCTTATCAAATGACAAACAGAATTCATATCTTTTCTGTACTATTTATATTTGTATTAAAATTTGTATTTGTATTTGTTTTTGTCTTTTCAAGTGTAAATTCAATTATGTTTTTCGTGTGACGCGCATTCTAGAAATGGGGTGTGGCATTGCCCACATAAATGGTTTCTTGTTAACTTTTAGGACTTTCAAATATTTTTGTAAAATATAACAAATTTCAAATAAAACAAAAATTAAAAAATATACAAAAATTAGAAGCATAAAATAAGTATTTATTAGAAAATTCAAATCATAATAAAATATTTTAAAATATCAAAGTAAAATAAAAAAATAGAAAAAATCAATTTTTTTAATATGTGTAAGATTTAGTTGATTTTTTGAGGTTTCTTTTTAAGAGTAGATATTTTTTGGATACTAAACCATGGTAAGAAAAATATATTTGAAAATATTAAAATACAAATCACGCAAATAAAACTATCTTTTATTTCAGATTTTGTGTTTTTGCCTTTTATATATGTTTTAAAATTTTCAGAATAATATCTTGAAATTCTTATTTGTTGACCTTGAACTATACATTTTGCAACGCATAAAGTTTAATTCATTGAACACAATTTGTTGTTGGTATATTAATAAATAATACATAGACTTAAGATCTATGCCTTTGTATCGAAAAATCACTAGAATTTTTCAATTTACTGTCTGACAAAAACAATGACGAAGGCAAACAACAAAGCGACGGCTAAAACTGTCAGTTATGGCAAACAGATTACAAAGCAAATGAGGTAATTGATGGAAGGGGAAATGCTTGGTGTATGCTGAAGGAGAGGGGAATGGAAAGGGGTAGAGGTAGAGGAGGGCAAAACTAATGCTGCACATGGGCTTACATTGTGATGGATCACTTAAAGAAGCAAACGCAATGAAAACCAATTCAAAAAACAAAAAAAAAAACAGAAAAACAGAAATGAGACCCCGGCAAAGTGTCAGTTACAAGAGTTCAAAGCAAAGCAAAGGAGAACAAAATATATATACTTGAAGGAAGGAAAATGTGGGAAAATTCAGTTGGAAAATGTATCGCATGGTCATACCCAGAAACTGTCAGCATTGACACGCCATTCTCACCTTTCACACCCACGCAACACTCTACACTCAACGACAGCAGCAGCAGTGTTGCCATCCTTTTAATTTAAAAAAAAATATATGAATACTAATGGACAGAAACATTTTTTTTAGCATTATAAGAAAAAGGAAAATTTTGAGATTTTGTTCAATTATGTCATCCATCTTTTATATCAAAAGATCAACTATTATTTATCCCACAAAAAAACCTTTACACGAGGTCTAGTGACGAAAGCAATTTCTAGCCCCAAAATTTCAGATATCCAATTTTGTGACGAACAAAATTGAGTTTAATACAAAAATTTTAAATAAAAATATAAATTAATTTTTTTGTATACACTTTTAGTCATACTCAATATCATTTCTATGGTAAGTGTGCAGTCATAGATCAAAGTAAATTTAATAGGAACCGAGAGGCCCCAAATGTTTAAAATCAAACCAAAGTTTTTAAATTAAGAGCGCTTTTTCAAATTAAAAAGGGCAAAGATCTTTTAAAAACGATTATTATGATTTTTTTTTGTATGCTTATTTTTTTTGTCGAGTTTGCGAACACTAATTGAGAGAAACAGTTTAACTTGTTTCCAGGATAACTCATCTAATAACAGCATATGTTAAAATTTCAAATTTATTAGATATTAAAGAAGACCCGCCTCCAGAAGTCCCGGAAATAAAAATTCCTGTAAATCTTTATATAAAAAACTTTACCAGGAATTTTTTTCGATTTATTATATTAAGTTTTAGAGGAATTTTTATTTCCGGGACTGCTGGAGTCAGGCCTTTAAATAAAAATAGCCTATTTTGACGGGAAAACGCTGTTCTGCCAGCACTTCTCAACACACACACACATACACGAACGCGAATACAGATATTGGAGTCCTAGGGGCCAAAGCAGCGACGCTCTTTAGCATGATACCCTCTTTCTCTCTCTATCTCTCTCTCTCTCTCTCTCTCTCTCTCTCTCTCTCTCTCTCTCTCTCTCTCTCTCTCTCTCTCTCTCTCTCTCTCTCTCTCTCTCTCTCTCGCTCTCCCCCTCTCTTTTACTCCTCTCTTGCCCATCAATACATCAAAAAACGTGCGGTCCTCTCCAGTGACACATTTTTCATCATCTGCTGACACTTGGCTGCTCCAGTGGCAACAATAACAACAACAAGTGTGCGACACCACCAAAAAAACAACAAGGAGAACAATATATTAAACGAACAGTGAGCAGCGCTGCCGCAAACGCTGTCTGCTGCGCTGCTCGCGTCGACGTCGACGCCTGCGTTTGCGTCTATGTTTCGCGTTGAGCCAAAGTACAAGTGCTCAAGAAACAATTGAAAGTGCACCACATAAACAACAAAAACAATAACAACAACAACGACAACAGAATCACACACCACGTGGTTATTAAAGTTGGCTTTTCAATTAAACTTTTGCTGGCGCTTGCGAGTGGCACAGTGCACAGTGGTGCAAATCTCAACATAAATGTAAACAAAAATAAAACAATTTTTTACCGATCTTGCGCTGTTAAAGATTTGTAAAAGCTGATTTTATAAAATATAAATATAATGAGTGGGTGTTAATTTCGTCAGTTTTGAAATTTTAAAATTTATATTGGTATTTTGAATTGTGTATGTCTTTTCAATTAGGACATAAAAAAGCTGATACTTTGAATGTTCATTAATCTTAAAACATTTCTTTAAACTTTATTTTAATGAAAAGCAAATTAGCAAGTTTATAAATATAGTGGTAAATATGGAAACAAATGTAACACATTGATTAACACTGTAGACTTGACTTAAAATAGACATGCTTATTAGTTAATGATGTTATATCATATTACATTTGACCATCTATACACACGTATTTCACACATTTAAGCGATGGCAATTTCGCACGCTTTGTACCACTGTAACTGTAACTCATTTGCTGTCAGTTGTGTTTTAAAGTTCTCTCACTCTCCCGCTCTCTTGTGCTTGCTTAGCCTTCTCTTCTCTTCGTTTTGATACGTGCTATTTTAATTATGTATGTTTTACTCATGTTTTCATTTGCACCTCTCAGTCTGCTTGCGGCGGTCTCTCATTTTAACTTCACCTCTCTCCCTCTCTCTCTCTCACTCTTCCATCTCTTTCTCGCTTCCACTTTAAGCACTTTTCTATGTTTACTGTTTTAATGTGAATATAATGCTTAAATAATTTAATGCCTTTTTGTTTTTTTTTTTTTTTTTTGCACTCTGAGCACACACATACGAATTTATGTATCTGTGTTTACACGTACGCACATTCGTCATTTGTCCATCATAAAAAGTTTTTCTTACTGATACCCTTTTTTCTAGCCAATACAATAAATAAATATACTCAGTTAGTGCAGAAAGTATTTTGTCAAAATAAAAATTCAAATTTTTTTTTTAAATAGTTAAAAATAATGCAAATTACTTTACGTGTTTTTAATTTTTTAAGAACCAAAGACAATAATAATTAAATAAAAATATAATAGAAAAAAACATAATATACAGATGTAGAAAAAATATTTCAATAAAAATCAGTTAAATTAAAATATTTTGTATTTCATCTCATAATTAATTTTTTTCCTAAATATTTCATTTCTTTTTTAACTTGTTCCACCCAAACATAGGAATAAGGGAATAACAAAAAAATACAAATCCATAAAAATATATTTTTTTTCTTTCCAGCAAGACAAATTGTGCAAATTTTTTTAAGTGTGTCAAAGTACTTTTTGAATCTAAGCAAACTGTACATGTGTGTATCTATGTTTTTATGCTTGTATATATGTTTTTAATTTGTGTGTACATTTGTGTTGTTGTACGTGTATGTGTGCAAATTGATTGCTTGCAATTTATATGCGTGCTTGATTGGCAGAATGTACCGTTTTGTATAATTTATGGCGCCTTCTAATTAAAAACGCTTGCACACACACACATGCATTAGTTTTTACAAATATATATATATGTGTGTGTATCTGTGTTTGTGTGTGTTTACGTGGAGGGCTTGCCAAGCAGACCAAGCTTAAAGCTTCCCTCGCTCTCTCTCTCTCTCTCTCTCTCTCTCTCTCTCTCTCTCTCTCTCTGCCTCCCGCTCTCTTGCTCGCACTCGCTCTCTATGCAAATGTCGTCTGCGTGGCAATGAATGATCGACGCACGTGTTTATATCGAATCAAAGTTGTTTTTGCCACATTGATTTAAAAAAAAACCCAAACAAACCACAAATCGCGTACACGCAGAAAAAAACTGGGCATGTTTAATAACACACACACTTATACAAATGTATATTCTTACAAATTTTGTTAAAATTCGCTTATCATAGGAATGGTCGGTAAGAATATTAAATTTAAGATCGATTCATACATAATTTAAGATTTTTAGTATACAATCCAGTGCGGACGTATATAATTTTAGAATGGCATATGTATTTTTTTGAGTGTATACAGTGCACTAATTACATGCACATACAGACACACGCAGCCATTAATACGACACAAATGCAAATGTGCATGACATAATAATAATTTTGAGGTTGTTATTGTTGTTATTGTCTACACGGCGCGCCGGCGACGCGTCGGCTTCTCAATTAAAGCTCTCTGTCGTTTCTCCTTTCCCTTCCACCTTCCCCACCCTCATTCTAATTCGCATTCGCAGTGCAATTTCAAATTTCCACTCAGTTCGCTTCTCATTTCAGAGTTTTGCTTTTATTGCTCTTTCTCTCTCTCAATTGCATGCGATGCGTGTGGGAGTGAGACAGACTGCTTATTACGGCATTTGATAGCGTTGCAATTTTATGTGTTTTGTTGTTGTTGCTGTTGGCATTGTTATTGCACATTGACGTAATATCGGCTGAAAGCAGTCGAGACTATGTGGATGACGAGCTGTTTTTTATTTTTTTTTTCTCACATTAAAATTGAAATGGGGAATAAGCACAAAGTTTGAAGGGCAGCAGAATTACGATATACACAGTATATCAAGAAATTTCTATCAGCAGGGATTGTTAATATTAGACTTGAACTTAAAAACAGTATATGGGTAAGCTGAAAAAAATCATAGCAGTACTAGAGAAATGCTAAAATTATTTTTTAACTGTTGATAAATGTGCGAAATATAAAAAATTCCTTTGGTTGATATTTATAATTTTAAATTTTTATATTCAAATTAAAAAAAAACTTCTAATATTATATTAAATAAAAGATTGTATTTTATCCATGCTTGTTTATTCAAATCAAAATATAATAGTTATTTATTTAATCAACTCGATTTTTTTGTTTACCAATTCCCTGGTTTCGACTTTAAAAAAATCTACTTTGTTTATTTTGCAAATTAATAATAAGTACCTTAGCTCGGCTTTTTTCCCCCTTTTTTATTATAATTGCTTAGAATAAGCTAGAAAAACAATAACAATACTTACAAAGACGATCGAGTTTAATTAAATTTTTGTATATATAAAGAATTACGGCTAAACAGTAAATGATTAAAGATTTAACTCCATAAAAATCAAAAGTTGAGTTTAAAAGAAAATAGTGTACAAATTGGTAATCTTGTTGACCACTATCAAACTATATTTGAAGCCAAGTTAATCACGCCACCAAAGTCCAAATTTCAGATCAATCAAAAGTTTTATAAAAGTGTCTAGACGCGTGCGAAAACTTCAACGCACTTTATTCAGGAATTTTATTTATTTATTAGTAATATGATCTGATTTTATGTTTATTTAGAAGAAAAATAAAAAAGTTTCGATCAAACAATACATCTAACTACAAACATAAGCTAAGTTTTAAAAAAAAAAATTGTTAATTTTTATTGAATTTATTTTATATTGATTTTATTATTTAATATTTACAATTTACTATTAATTTAATTAATTAACATACTTCGTTCAGTAAGGGTTCGTTTGTAGATCACTTATTTTGTAAGAATTTTAAGAGCCTTAGGACTAAACTAAATTCTCTGCAATTCAAAAAAAAAATCCAGAAATTAATAATATTTTTTATGAAAATCAATTTTTTTGATAGTCAGAAAAATAATCAAGATAAAGTAGTTAAAAATCGCTGTCGTCAAAGTCGATTTGTTGATTCTTTTGTTGATATTTTCCATTATTAGAATAGCTGAATGGACCAAACAATGTCAAATGTGGATGACAAACGGAATTCTAGTGATTAGAACCTTTAATCTCTCGCTCTCTGACCCAAAACTGCAAGTTTTTGACTCTTGCTCTTGCAATAACACATTTGCAATGACAAAGTATGAATGTGTGTGTGTATCTTTGTGGGACAGAAGCGTGCGCAGCGATGTTATCAGCTAAAAAAGTGAACGGCCGGTTTAGTTCAAGTCACGTCACTGATATTTCAAATGCTACGAATGTGATTGCAAATTGCGACCATGTGATCTGATTAACCAGAGAGCGAGAGCCCGAAGAGAGATTGAGAGAGAGAGAGAGAGAGAGAGAGCATACGAACTCTACGTTTTTGCAAAGCTTTGCTGCTGAGCTTTGTTTCTTTTTTAACGGTGCTGTATTGCAACTTGCCAGTCACGCCCCTTTTTTAATTTCCTACGATAAAAACTGTACTTTGTACGTCTTGAATGCACATACAGCATGTCTAAAAAGCATGTCAAGGAACAAATTTAAAAAGATTTAGTTTTGAACAAAAATAAAATTAAAATTAAAAAAATTTGTTGTTTTATTATAGAAAAAGTTAAAAAAAAATGTATAAGAAATTAAAACTATTAAGAATCAGAAATATGAGTTGAAAATTATATTAAAAATTTAACGACTACATATTTTATAATTTAAAAAAAAAAAGTTTATATTTAATTATTGTTTTTCAAGTGGGATAGCAACATACATAATATATCTTTATAATTTTTATAACTTGCTGATTACAAGTAACAAATAATTGTTGGATTTTTGTTACACTCTATTATTTTTAAAAATAAAAACAGTACTATGTGATTTTGTATTATTGTCAATTCACCAACTTGACGCACTGTCTGTGTCGTAAATATTTATAATTAATTCGTGCTCCATTTTCATTTGCTGAGCGCCATTTTCATCATCTACTGCTCAACTTTATAATGCGGCCCAACACTAATCATGAGGGTAAATATTTATATATTTATAGATGCGTAGTAGCCTCGTCGCTGGGCTCTGATATTGATAACAAATGACGACGACGACGAAGGAAATGTTAAAAGTGCGTTCGTTTTTTGAAATTTGATTGTCGCCGGTATTTCATCAATATGACAAGTCAGAAGTCCAATTCCCAATTGTTAGCAACAACTACAGCTGCTGTCTAATAGTTTATCGAATTTTTTTGTTGGCGTCTATTTATAATTAGTCTGATATCAAAGACCATAAAAACCGCATATCAAAAAGGAAACCTACGATAACAGGGTCAGTACGATCAGTACTCGGTTCGGATCAACCTTAAGTCTGCATTCTTTTAAGTTATAAAATCGTTTATCTAGAAAAACGGGAGGACAGGGGTCTTTCCATAGTAAGTATCACTTAGTAAACATCTGGGTTAAGCTAATTAAATTATATAATGTTTTTTTTTTATTTACTATATACATAATTCAATCGTCATAGGTTTGTTTGTTTGCAGGTACAGTAGAAACTTAGACACTGCTACACTTTTATAAAAATAAATATCGGATTATTATCATTATATTTGTGCAATAAAAATCACATGTCAGCATTATTTATGATTTTTATTTTTTTTTTAAACCCTAATAATATTTTTTTCAAATGTTGTTATATGTACTTAAAAAATCAACCCAAAAGAATCACCCAGGTTAATTATATTGCATTAAGTTTAAGGAAGAATAATATTTAATTCAATATATATCTATTCTTAAATTAAAATTACATAATATTCAAAAAAATAATACAAAATTCATAATTTGCGTATAATTCAACTCTATATTATTTCAACCAACTCAAGCTGCCGTGTAAACTTAATAATAGCAGTTACACTGTGAACTGCAGCTCACTGTGACCTTTCCTGCGTAGGTCAAAAACTCACCTACCTATTGTACTTACCCTGTACTTTTGACACTAAAATAATGGCGATTGATCTCGTACATTCTTCTCTATTACCTATTGTTGTATTTTAATATTCAAGCATATCATTTTTTGATTACTATTATTTGTTCAATTCGCCCAGAATAACCAATTGGCCGCAATACGACAAAAAGACAGTTAATGAAGAAAGTGTTTTGACAAGATACAAAATGTATACAATATTACTCTTAGAAAAAAAAATGTATATTTTTTGAAAGAATTAATTATTCTTATTATTATTCTTAACTACATATTTTGTCAAAACACTTTCTTGACTGACTTTAAATTGTCACATGGGCTGTCAATTGGTAGTGCTCTCTCTCTCTCGCAGAGCTACTCACGCAATAAATAGACTTGTCTGTGTGTAAACAAAGCACACAAACACACACAAAGATAACTACACGTGTTTTTTGTTGCGCTCATAAAAGGGTTGGGGGAATAAAAATGAATTGGCCGATTGAGTTGAGTTTTATGTGTATAGGAGAAAGGGCAAACTCACCTCTAATTGATAAATCCATAATTTTCTCACGTCCTCTCCTCGCCAAGCTGACGACGCCGCTGCTGCTGCTGCTGCTGTTACTCTCGGTAGACATGAAGCTTGCTCTTTCTCTCTTTCAACTTAAACTCAACTCGCAGTGCGCCAAAATCAAATGAAACTGTTTCGCTACAAGAACAACAACAACTGTGCTTAGCAACACTTGTAAATTGCGCCAGACACAAATCAAAGCCGAAGCACTTGTAAAATGAAAATCAAATTATGAGTAGCGCTGTCGCGATCAACTGAGAGCAGAGAGCAGCGCTGCAGCTGATGCTGTTCGTTGGGTGGGGGGAGGTGTATAGTTGCAGTCACGTGGTCGCTGTCGTCGTCGGCGCTGGAGCAATGAGAGTGTTTTTTGTATTTGTTTTTGTCTTTGAATATATGCTCAGTAGTCATCTCGCTCGCACCATTGCCGCATTATATAAGGCTTATGTAATTGAGAATCGACAAGGCATGCGCACACAGTGGACAACAAAAATAGAAACCGAACAAATACAGATTTTCGAATATTCCGTATGGTGAGTAATCTTTTGGCGCTCGATCATTCTATTTTTGGTAATTCCCACAAAGACTAATGAGTTTCTAGTGTTGGCTCAAATTGCAGCAGGATGAACATTAAGTTAAATTAATTAATCTGTTTAATTTATTTATATAAAAATTAAAATTGTCAGGACCAGCAACTAAAAATAATTGTTATTCATCAAAATTTAAACTAAATAGTATTTATGCAAACAGTAAATAATTTTTTTTTTCTATTTACATCAAAAATAATGAGTTAAATTTATTTTTAATTAATCAGTTTTTAGCTGATAATTTTAATTATTATTTTTTTATTGGAGCTATTGAATTTTAAATTTTTTTAGAAACAAAACTTTTTTCTTACAAATTTAAGTCTTTTAAGACTTTAAATGAGAATGTTATTAAAGACTTTAAACAGAATTAAATAAAACAAGAATCAATAATATAAATTAAAATTCATTTTATGATTGTATTTACAAACAAATTAAACAAAAAATGTGATATTTTAGGTAATTCTCAAAAAAGTTGTGGTCAAATTTGTTTTTGTCCAACATTCATACAAAACTATACAAAACTAGAAAAACAAGACACAATCAATTTGATTGGCAAGCTGTCCGCCCATTTAGATACGACATAAAGTTTGGGGATTTGTGTGGGGGGATTATGTTTGTGCACTGTCCAATAGGAAGTGGGATTAATTCTAAATACCCCTCCTTAATGCCCTCACCCATTTATTTCTGACATACTCTATTGGCAGCTGACTTTATTTGTAACAAATTGTGTAATGTCTACAAACTTACAATTTAAGTACACTCGACTTACATAAATACATTACATTTTATTATGAAAAATTATCAAAGTCAAAGGGGGGAGTACATGATTTTTTTGGAAAAAATCGAAAATTAAAAGTGTTTAAATCTTAACAATTTTTATATGCAGAATCAATAAAGAAACCAAATTATGATAAAAATGACATTCCGCTTGAAAATTGGTTAAGTTTAAGCAAAGTTATGACAGTTTGACAACTAACAACTTTACAAGTCAAAATATTTCTTAATTTTGACATGATTTTTTACAAAAATGTGAAAGGGGCAGACTCAAGTTTGTGTTGTTTTATACTAATTACAATATAAGGAGTTGATTAAAAGTGAAAACTTGAGATTTAAAATTTTCAATTTTCAAAATTCCATTGGGGGGGACCATTAACATGGAACCCATGTTATTGAGCAAAATAATTTTTTTTACAATATTAACTAAATTTGAATGAAGCAGAAGCAGAATGAATGAAGTGGGCAAACCATGATATAAATAACAATCCGCTTGAAAATCGGTTAAATTTTGCAAAGTTATGACCGTTCGAAGTTTGTCAGACCTTTACATAACAAGTCCAAATCCAAATTTCGGTTGACAATTCTAACACCGAATTCTGCTGCATACTTTTAGGATTATCGTAAGATGAAAGCATCAGCTTAATTTTGTAGCATACTTTTAAGTGCTGTTCATTTTGTTAAGTACAACAGCTGGTTGGCAGCGCGGTCTTGTACATGTAAAAATGTTCCATTTTTGATAGTTGACAGATCATGTTAGCTAACATTATACTTTGAGCATAACAGCGAGCCTACACTGAACTAATAATGTTAAGTGCTTACAGCTTTCTGTTAACTTGTTGCTTTGCTTTTGCTGCGATTGCTTTGTCACACATTCTCCAAAGAAGAGCTGATCGCGTCGGTTGTGTTGATAATTTGCGCGCTATTTTAAATAAATATTTGCAAGTGCGCGTAAATAATACGTTAAAATTGAGTTTGATTAAAAAGTGGCAAATGAATAATTGAAATTGATATTGATTTGAATTGACCGCTTATGAAATTGGCAAAACATCTCTGTCTGTCAGCAGTCGATGCGTGTGTGCGTGTGAGTGTTTTTGTGTGTGTTTCGGTCAATGTGCGTGAAAATATGCACTAAATACAAAATCAAAGAAACAGCCAAAACAACAACAACAATGCCAAATTAATTGAAATTGAAAATCAAATTATTATAAAAAAAAATCAAATAAAATTGCGGTTGTGTGTGTGTTGGTGTTTATTTAAATATGCAAAATACAAAGCAAGCTTTAACGGCTGCTGCCTCTGCTGCGACGGCTGCGTTGACGCCGCCGCCAGACTTTGATTTCCAGTTGCCTTGTCGCTTCTTTAAAAGCTCCTTTGCGCGTTCGCTTTCGCTGAATAACAACAACATTAACAGCAGTGGGATTGGGAGCACATCTTTAACATTGACAAAGAAGAAGCAGCAGAAGGAGGCAGAGACAGAACAAGCGGAGCTGGAGGAACAGCAATTGCAGTCACCCTGTTTGACGCCGCCGCCAGCGCTACCCGCGCGCCGTTACACGACCAACAGCAGCAGCAGCAGCAACAACAACAATTTGACACATTTTAACACAGCGCCGACTAATCAGCTGCCATCGCTACAACAACAACTACAACAACGAAATCTGAATCTTGCCGTCGCTTTAACAATGCAGGTTAGTAACTGGTGCGCTTTCAATGAAATTTATCCCCTATTTCATTCTCTTGTCCATACTCCACATATGCTGCATCTTCTTCTTCTGCATATGTCATACAGAGCTGGCTACTTTTAGTTAGAATAATAGTTCTTAGTGAGAAAATAGCTAAATTTAAAAAAAAATACAAATAGGAGTTTTTGAGTGGGGAAAATATCGGAAAAAATAAATTTACATAGTGATTATAGTGAGATTCTAAAGTAATTAAATTAAAATTAAACTATTTTGAAATAATGACAAAAATGCAAAGATTTATTTAAAAAAATCCATTTGCTATCATTCTTTTTCATGTGTATTTATTTCTTGACATTGATTTTTTTGATTTGAAAATTAGAAAATAATCAATATTTTCCACCTCTCTGGTTCTACCCAAAAATTGAGACAATTTTAGTCTTAAAAAAAAGCTACAATTTTCGCGGAAAAAATCTGGCAGCACTGGTGTCTGGCTTTGTTTACTGCACGTTGTTGTTGTTTCTGCCTTGTACAAAAAGTTTAGTTTCCTTTTTGGAGCAACTGGATATTCATGTCACCTTGTTGTTTTGTCCGTCCATCCGTCCGTTTGCCTGTCCGTTCGCTGGTTCCCTTGTCCGCCTCTTCGCCTTTTACGTAGCCTTGACTGCCTTCCTCTACGCCAGCTCCCTTTTATCCTCGTTTGTGATGCATTTGACTAAAGAGGAAGAGCGAGAGAAAGAAAGAGAGAGAGTTTTCAGTGGCCATGTTATGACGAACTTTTTAAGGTCAACTTAATTTATGGGCGAAAATGTTATGGATGATATCTTGAGTGCATGTGAGGGAGTTAGAGAGAGAGAGAGAGAGAGAGAGAGAGAGAGAGAGAGAGAGAGAGAGAGAGAGAGAGAGAGAGAGAGAAAGAGACAGAGAGGGAGAGGGGACTTTGATCAAAGGACGAATGAGAGAGTTGTAGCCTTAACACATCAATGAAGTTTGTTTAATTGCTTAGAATTCTGATACTCTTTATGTTCTACATTCTTTAAGCACTCATATGTGTTTGTGTGTCACATCAAAGAAGAATACGATATACAGTATGTTTAAGACTTGTTTTGACAAGCAGAAATAATAATTATTTAACTTTGCAAAAGTAAATAATAAAAAAAGAATTAAAAATATATTATTCTTCTTTGTCAAAACAATTGCACATTGGTCTTTTTAGACATGATAGTATACGGAATTTACTTCTTTATTTCAATTATTTGCGTTATTCTCAGTTGGAATTATAGGCAATTATTGTGTCCTATAATACAATTTTCAACTGTTCTTAACGTGTTCCACATTGTTCTGCACACAGGAACAAAAATAAATGTCATAGTCAGTTTAAAGTTGTAAGTTGTCAGTTTTGAGTCCTAAACAAATTGCGTCAATTACACTAAATGTCAATTTAGTTGTTGTTACTGGTAAGCAAAATTGTTTTAGCCAGCCTTTTAAAGCGCAATAATTTTTTGGTCATGGTCTAAAACGCACAAAATGAAGACATTTGATATATGACAATCTTGATGTGGGAGCAAATTATAAAACTGCCTGACGATAGATGGCGCCACTTTAATTTTAAAATTTCAATTTTGTATAGGTTTCATAATTTGCGCAATTTAAATTGATGATGTTCAAAAGAATTTTTATTTTTTTCATTGGATACTCTACTAAATAAAAGTAAGTTTAGGTTTTTCCCAAATTTAGATTATTAATGGTGTTGTTTAATTTTTTTTAAACTCATAACTCTTTTGTATGTTGTCAGTTATTGTGTAATGGTTAATCCGTAATTCGTAATCTTAAATCTGATCGCAATTGAACTTTCCGGTTAACGTAATTGACTAACTCTTGATGCTGTCGTCGAAACGGAATTCGAATCCGAATCCCAATGCTGCAAACGATGCGTCGACTGTTTTGACAGCAGTTGTCGCTGTCGATGCGGTTTTTCTTTATCTTTTGGCCAATTGAAAGTGAAAACCCAACTGCCAACTACCAACTAACAACTACCAACTGCAAATGCAATGAACTCTTGGGCATGCCAAGGCGGCCAAACAACTCCCTCCTCCCACACAACTAGCAGAGGGGGTGTGGCAGAAGTGGGGGGAGGTGTTGGCCAAAAGGCGAAAGCGTTGTGTGAGTCGAGCAGCTGCGTTAGAAAAATTCAAATTATGCGCCATTCAAGTGTGGCCAACAACAACAACAACAATAAGTATCGAGTGACAATCGTAAAGAAAAATAATAAAATAAAAATAATAATAATAAACAACTAACGTCTGCTGCTGCTGCTTTTACCCATTACGATTTTAACGGCATCTATTAAAGCCACAAATCTTGGCGACATTTCGTAATGAGGCAGTCGCCACACAGTGGGCAAAAATCTTCAAATTTAGTTATGTAGATAAATTAGAATCTCGCATATGAAGTTTCTTTTAATCTATTCAAAGACTTTACTTAAATTAAGACTTTTTTTTTATACTTTCAGTCGTTTTCTTAAATCTTTTATTTTATTTAAGATTTAATAAAGTTATGGCAGTTTGAAATTTGAAGGGAACGTATGGAAAAAAATGTACAGTGATGTAAAAAAATGTATTTTTCCAATTTTGATGCAGAATAAAAACATAGGTTAAATAATAAAAAAAAATTTATTTAAAAACTTTGTTATTTATTAATATTTAAATAATTCTAGTTTCAAAAAAAATTTCTATTCTCTACATTTGTAAAATAAATTTTACATTATATCGAAAATTAACTATAAAAAATTAATTTAAAGCTCACATTAAACCATAAAAAACAGAATAAATGTAAACTAATTTCGCGTTTTGTTCCACTGTGCGCCAGTGGCAAATACTTTGGCAGGCATATCTCATTACAAAAGATAGAGACAAAGAGATAGAGAGAGGGTCGAAAGAAAGAGAGAGAGAGAGAGAGGGAAAGAGGTAGACAAAAAGGCCATCAAATTGCTGAAAAGTATCTGACAGATACGAGATACACTAGTACTCGTAATCGTGCCACCTTTTGTTGCCTTTTGCTGTGAGAGCTTTCAGCAGATGACAGACAATTTCATGTTTTCCATGTTGTTTTTCTACCTTAATCCAATCATTAAATTACGTTCGACCTTTGCCACCTTAATCAAAGGCCAAAATGGAAGGCGGCGCTAACGTAAATAAAATTTCAGTTTTGGCCAAAAAGAATTCTATGGCTAATTGCAGGTACTGGTACATTTGGAATGCCGATATGCCTGGCCTAATCATGGCCCACCTCCTTCTGCTTGGCCAAGTTTATAAACAACAATTCTGTCTAATGTTTCTGGCCTGAATTATTAACAATTTGGCAGGTAATTATTGAAGAATTTTCGACTGCAAATGAATGTAGGAAATTGTTTCGAGGTTTTTTGGTCTTGATTTTGATCTTGAAAACAGCAGGAAGAATTTGCTGGCTATAAAAATATATATTTTTTACTGTTTCTTTAAGGTCAATTGCTAAAATTTAGTTAAATGATTAAAAGTTTAAAATGTAGCAGTGTTTATAATAATAATACATTTAAGTTTAAAATGTATTTGTTGATTTTCATAAAATTATTAATATTAAAGGCTTACTATTAACAAAATTAATAGTTAGAAATATTAATAACAACTTTCATATTAATAATTTTCTAAATGCGAAACTTCATAAGATCCATTTAATTTATATACTATAACTTAATTTTTTTTTGTGATTTCTTTTCTCACTTAATGTTAAATTGTTTTCGCTTATATTCGCTTCGTAGCACTTGTCAAAATCATGCAACGCACTTTGAAGTTAAATCAATATTTTTAAGACTTCCTTTACTTTATTTATGGCACTTTGGCAGTACAAAAATATTGGCTGGCACTTTGTTAGGAGGAGAAAGAGATGAAATCCCGACATCATTATGGCTATTTATGTATAAAAATATACAGTTAGTCAAGCAAGTTTTTTGACAAAGCTAACAATGTTCTCAAAAATATACTATATTTATAAATTTGTATTTTTTGTTTGTGGTTAAGAACAAGTTATTTTCAGCAAGTTTAAATATTTTTAAAAATAAAAAAAAACGCATATGAGAATAAATATTTTGTCAAAATACTTTCTTGACTAAGTGGATATTTGTATATAGATGTGCGAGTTGAGAGATTTTTGCCGCTTGCAATTGGAAATGGAAAATGCGACCATTATTTGCACATTTCCATTTGCCTCGTCAATCGTCAGCGTGAGTAAGTGTGTGTGGGCCGCAGGTTAAAAGGGAAAG
The DNA here is from genome assembly GCA_035045575.1 of Drosophila falleni. NCBI lineage: Eukaryota > Metazoa > Arthropoda > Insecta > Diptera > Drosophilidae > Drosophila > Drosophila falleni. The sequence continues at coordinate 574,884 of JAWNOV010000167.1, forward strand.
AGAAATAAATGCGACTGTTGATTTTGCATATTGATAGAGCAGAGGGCAAAATAAGAAATCGGACTGATTCCACAATAAATTCATCCAAAGAACGAAGAATTCTTCTCTCCTTGAAGGCGGCAAGTGTTGAATTTATTTATAGTCGAAGTTTTGTGCGGATTGTGAAAATAGCTTAATGGCTATATCTACAGTCAGATTCAGACATACTCGTATCATGTTATTTTTGCATGAGGAAAATTTGCAGGAAAATTCGAGATAAATTAAAATGGGTTAACGTGTGTGCCCCGATGTTTTATTCATGAGTTGGAAACCAGGCAGCAAGCAATGAATGAAAAAAATCTAGCTATAAATAAAGAAGTGAGAGGAAGAAAGATAGAGAGTGGAAGAGAGAGCAGTAGGAATAAAAAGAGAAAGAAATCATAACAATTTAGTTTCTTCATTGAATAAAAAGTCTCAACGGCAATTTTGCTTGCAATATGTTATTGCAACTGTCAAGACAATTTGTGAAACGGTTCCCGAAATTCCAAACTACAAAAAAATGCAGAGAAGACACACAATACAAAAGACAGCGAAGAGAGCGGAGATGGTGCGTGTCTCGGCTAGACGTAATTAAAATCAACTAACTTGTCTGGCAATTTAATAGGTCTCTTTTTACTATGAGTAGTTACTTATACTTTTTAAGAACTTTAAGCTCTCATAACCTTTCCAAACTAAGCCTTGACGTCATTTATATTAGAATTTTACAAAACACTCGATGAATTTTTCTTAGCTATGTTGTGCCAAAATTTCAGTTCCCTAGGTCTTACCTTTTGGGCTGCACAAAGATCAGTCAGTCAGTTAGGACAAAGATTTTTACATTTTGGTCTTTGAACAAAACAATTGCCAAAAAAAAGAAAGCCTCTAGCTTGTTGACTAATTAACTGAATAACTGACTAAATGGCTGACTGACAAGCAAACTAATTGACTCACTAACTGCTAGTTCGAGTGGAGATATCCATATGAATACATCCAAAGTCTTGGCCAGTTTTGGTTGTGTGAAAACGTCGCCTGCTCATTAGGCATTTTTCCATACCGGAAACTATTTGGCCATAATTTTGGTCATTTTGATCAGGTGGTTGTGATTGCGGTTGTAACTGTGACTGTGTTGCTGCGCCTTGTTGGCCAATTAAGCCATTTCCATGGCATCTCCGAGACGGACAACGGCAATCTGTCAGCAAGGCAGTCTTTGATTGACACATTGATACAGTTTTTTCTGTTTTTTTTCTGCATTTATTTTTTTTTGGCAGTTGGGTAACGAGTTGGCTGCAAAAGGCAAGTGTTGTGGCATGCAGCAACAGGTTGCTGCCATGGGTGTAGGCTATATTTGGATCGACTTTATTTACGTTTAGGCCATCATTTAAATGCCAGTCGATGCAACTGCAACTTTAACTCCAGTTATGGCCACACAATTTGTTTTTTTTTTTTTGTTTTTGCCATTGAAAATGAAGTTTTCCCAGTGCCTCAAGTGTCTGGCCAATAGCCATGAAATTGCACTTGGTCATGTCGGAACATCTGAGATGCATCCATAGTTGGAGTGGACATAATTATCATAAGTAGCTTTTATTATATGGGAAGAGAATAAAATAACACAAGGCTTGAAAAGAAAGTTCTATAAATTTGACATATTAGTCAAAAAATATAATAAAAAAAATGTATTTGGGTGAAATTTAAAAGCCATAATTTATTTTGATTATTCATATAATCCGTGGATCAATCAGTACAAAGAGTTGTATTAAGATAGACTGATACTTAATGAATGTGTAATAATTTATTCATTTTTATTTGGAAAATAAATCTTTTTTGTTTATTATTTATTTATAGGAAGATACAAATAATTATAGTTTTTAAAACTGTATATCGGTAGATCAGTATCCTGACTGAGGTTTTATTACGATAAACTGATATTTAATGATTATGTAATAATTTATTTATTTTTATTTTGAAAAATAAATCTCTTTTTACACATTTATAAGAAGAAACAATTAATTATAGTTTTTAATTTTGTACATCATCTCTTTCTGATTCCTTAAAAAATCTTACCCCCCGCATTTATTTTCATAATAAGGTCCAACGAGTTCAAAATTTTTTTATGATGCGCATTTACATGAAATTACGCACTAAATATTTTCGTATTTCAAATAAAAATCTTTTAAACGCTTTGTACAGAACTCATCCCCTATGTTGACTGACTCACGGAATCAAAATAAAACTCCCGAAACAAATGAAAATTTCCCACCATATTATTATTATTCACTCACTTTCCGAGTTGTTTAATTTTTCATTCTTCTTCTTCTTTGGGTCTCTCTTTAAATGCGTTTTAATTTAAACGTTGTTAATTAAGCTGTTACGCTTGAAACATTCCTAACAAACGGATCAAAAGCGTCAGCAAAACGATAAGAAATATCTAAAAACAACTGAGTTTTTTCTCTTTTTAAAGAAATTTCCCAGTTACATGAGCAATAACAAATTTCACCAAAGAAATGAAACCAAAATAAAGACAACTAAATTGTTGGTTAAAAAAGAGGAAGGGAATAAGAGTCATATCAGCAATCCTTTTGGTTTCTTCTTGAATGCTGACTACTCTAATTGTACGTCATGCTAAGCAGCTACAACAACAACAACAGATCACTTTTAGCGGCCTTTTGCTGTTGCCGAGCTAGAATTTATTATTTCCGCCAACATGTTGCACGACAAAAACAAAAAAAAAAAAAAAAATACAACGAAAAAAATGTATAAAAGAAATGAGTTGACAGGAGTGCGATGTTCCATTGAGTCATATGAGCACAGTGGAACCTTAGGCCGCAAAAAGTGGCAAAAACCTTTAATATATTGTATGTTAAAGTAAATAAAAATGTCTTTAAATTGAATGACAATACAAAAAAATATGTTTGAAAGTATTAAATCTCTAAAATTTTAGGAACACCAACATTTTGAACGGTTGTGCTTAAAAACATTTTTATTAAAATCTTTAGAGATTTCTAGAACACAGCTGATAAAATCATAGAAATTAAGTTTTATGACAAATATATTCTAATAAAATTATTTTTTTTGTATAGATTTTTAACTTAAAATGTACATATATATATATATATATATACATTATACATTATCTTAAGTATATTGTGGTCAACGTCAAGCCGTTTGGCCTGTACAATGCTCGGTCAGCTGGACTGACAACTTTATATGTATAGATTTATTGGTTTCAAAGATATGAATTTTGAGAGAGAAAAGATCCACTGTGCGACGCAGCAACGTCAACAGAGCAACAGGTACGCATGCGCAACGTTGACGTCGACGTCGCTGCTTCAGTTCAGTTGATGTTGCTGTTGCTGATGATGTTGTTGCTGCTGTTGCTGTTGTCGCTGAGGGTGGTTGCTGAAGGGGAACGCAACAAACGCAGCGAAACGCGTTTACTGCGGGCTGCTTTACTTTAATTTGGTCTACCTTGTAGTTGTTTGTGTTGTTGTTACTGTAGTAGTAGTACCTGTTGTTGTTGCTGCTGTTATCGACACAATTCCGCCTTTTGAAATTTGCTGCTCTGTTGAGCTTTTTCTAGTTTTATGTTATATTATATGTTGTTTTTTTTACACTTGATGAACTTTGCCAAAGAGGGTGAGAAAAAGACAAAGGTAGAGAGTGAGAGTGAGAGGGAGAGAGAGAGAGGGAAAAAGTGGCATTCTTTAATGCACTTGTTGTAGTTGAAATGCAATTTTCCAATTTTGATGCAGAATAAAAACATAGGTCAAATATCGAAAAAATTGATATTCCACATGGAAATCGGTTAAGATTTGATAAAGTTGTGGCAGTCTGAAATTTGGGAGATAGTGACAAGGGGAACGTATGGAAAAAAACAGACAGTGATGGAAGAAAAATTCAATTTTCAAATTTTAATGCAGAATAACAACATGGGTCAAATAATGAAAAAATTTATATTCCGCATAAATATCGGTTAAGAGTTGATAAAGTTATGGCAGTTTTAAACTGCCGTCCGTAGTGATAAATATGAAGATATATAAAATATATAAGTGCACTTTACACTCTATAATTGTTTCTTTTCCTTTGCCAACCCTTCCTATAATATATAATATTTCTTTGAGAGTCACGCCTTAATGGCCGCAGTTTCAACCGAAGGTTAATATCATCTTTTCAATTACTAAGTAAAAATTGATCTTCAAGTGGAATTGTTGACAAACGCTGCAAGCGTTTGTTTAAGCTTTAAGCCAACAAAGGCAAACAAACAATCATTTCCTAGGTCAAAGCTATCATCCCAAGATAACTGCATGCTACAAGGGATACAATATAAATAAAAATAATAATAATGCCTAACAAATTTCGCAAATACTCGAATCCAATTTCATGGCTTTAAGTGTAAATCTGTACAAAATAACAGCAACAAATTGAAATACTCGTAATAAGGTCAAATGTGTAACCTCATAAAGGTCACGGAAACGTGGGAGGTGGGCAATGAATTGTGAGTGGGCGGTATCTGAATTTAAATGCAACATCGCGTCGTTGCAAAGCGCCCCAAGCGGCCAAAAGCGACGAAATGAGAAGACTGAAAAGACCGAGACCTCGGCATCGTCGACTTTTTGTCGTCACAGTCCTTTCCGCATACGAAACAAAACGAAAATCCAACAAAAAGTGCTTTCAGGAATGCAGTGCAAAAGCCGTGCACGACTAGCAAATACCCTGTAGTCAAATTTTGTATGAAGCACATATGTGTTAATTTAGAATGCAAAAAAATGAGATTCTTTTAGATTAAAAAAAATGTTTTTCAAAATAAAAAGTGTATAATTAAGTAAGTCCTTAGAAAAAAGTTAACAAAAAAGAAAGATATTTTTGACTTTAAACTCCATATTTTTGACTTTAAAATATCTTATGATTAGTAAACTGACACGTTAAGTTGACATTAAAAAAATTAACAATAGTGTTTTATCTAAAAATTATAAATATGCATATTTTAATTCAATTTAAAAAAGTTTTAAGAATATGAGTTTAAAATTAAAAAGTAAACAAAACCAAACTAGGTATATTTTCTAATTTTATCATTTATCTATCTATTTTATCTAATTTTTTAGTATATCCACTACAAATCTCTGTAGAATCGGCCTTTTTCCGGTGTTGCCATACAAACTTAACAATGGGTGTGACGCCCCTTTTAAGTCTTTTAGTTACAGGGTGCAAATAGCTGAAAACAAAACAATGCAAGAGAAAAACGTTGAAATAATGACAGCCCCAGGAGGGGGACTGACTCTGATCTTTTTTGTTTTGTTTGTTTTTCTTTTTTTTTTTAGTATCATTTTTTATTTTGCTTTTTGGGGAGTGTGTTCGATGTTGGGGAGGGCAAGGGAGGGCACAACTGTGGCTTGATGCTGAAATCAAAACACGGCTACAAAATAATGCAACAGACAAAAAAGTGCAATGCGCTGCAAGACAATAGTGCAATGAGCGACTGAGAGGGAGAGAGAGGAAGGGAGGAGGGAGAACGCATATTTTCTATATGGACCATTAATGAAAATGGCCAAGAGAGAGGGGAGGAAGGAAAGGGGGGAGAAGAAAAAACTGTGCCCGCATTGTTTTCATTTCAAAAACTGCTACAATTTCGCATGCTTAATTATGGCCATTGACATGCAACGTGTTGCACGGCCATCGCATCTATGAGATACAAACTAATAAGCATTGTTCGCCCAGTAAGCAATATAAAGATACAAAGGCTTATAAATTTCTGACACTGTCTTTCTGTCTGTCTCTAAGAAGACCTTAATCTCAAAGATTTTTAGAGCGCTACCAAATTTTAAAGACAATATTTTAATTTTAATTTGTAGAATTGTTTAATTATTTTCTATTAATATTTATACTGATATTTATAGTTATATACCGGTTTCTTTTTTAAAGTATTTATATGGTCCTTTTTTTTGTTTTCGTGTTATTTCTTTTGAATTTATGGTAATAAATCGAGCTACGAAAAAACACCTACTGTGCATTTAACAGTTGAGCACCTTTACTATAGTGTTCTTGACTGATTTTTTTGTTGTTGTTGCGCCAGTTGGAGCCACAGTTTGTCTGCCACAGGGCCTATCAAATTAATCATGCGGCTGTATCACATTTCGGTAGGCATTTCGCCAGGCAACTCGACAACGCGATTTGCAGTTACATTTATAGCTCAATACGTTGTTGCCACCCATTTACCATTTGCCATTTCTGCCACATGTGGCACACACAAAACTCAGAGCACTTGGTTCGGAATTTATCTTTTTCGGCTTCGACATAAATTACTCGACATTCGCCAAGTTTTTCGCCTGGAGGGGATTTTGAGGTGCACTTTTTAGAGACGAGAGCTCTTTAAATTTAGACTCCATGTTGTAGCTACTGTATCTCGTATTTCGTATCTGTATCTGAATCTGTTTCCACTTAGTGGCTCATAAATCAGTCAACTTTATTTGCTGTTTGTTTACGGCTTCGCTTTTGCCCATATTTTAATTAGTTTTTGCACTTCATTTGTGTTTCTAAAATGAGTGTTGGATTTGTTGTAAATTAAACACTTTAGTGTCTTTTTTTATTTATATTGATTGATGTGAGTATTGATGTGAGTATATAAACTATACTGATGGAAGTGGAATTCATCTTAATATTCTTGGATATCGTTATTAAACATTATATATTTTATATATATTTTAAATCTTAATGTTTAATTTTATTAAAATAAATTACTATTACTGATATTATAGACATTTAAAATTTAAATCCACAGCCTGCTTTGGCCAACTCTTTCGGCTGTTGTTCAAAATTCTAATTGCTGTGCACAATAATTACAAATTAAAATCCTGCTTTGGTCATATCTATCTGCTTTTGGTCAAAATGCATTGGCTCTAATGAGCCAACACAAAGACACATTAAATGTGTATAGTTTAATTAAACAAGTTGCAGCTTCCAGGCAATAGCCAAATACACACACACACACATATATATATATGTACATATATGTATGTGTGTTAAAAGGCCATTAAACGCAATTAGCCAATTAGCTTGGGTCATCAGCGTCAGCAGTTGCCAAAAGCTGGCTAAGAGTTGATACAACAACAACACAAATAATAACAACTTCCGTTAGAATAAAAAAAACATATTTTTTAATGTTGTACGTTACGTGTTTTTTTTGTTGTCGAGTGTTGTTTTATTTTCATTTTTTATTTCAACTCTAAGCGTGCAAATTGCTGTCCCAATTTTTCAAGCATAAAAACTGACGACCGCTAGAAATAGAGAGACCAATAGAAAAAGACACAAAAGTAGAGAGAGAGAGACAGTGACAGAGGCTCTAAAGCGCCTCATGAAGTTACTTAAAAATACCGAAAATAAAAAAATATTTATATTATTTTTAATTTATGCTATTATGTTTGTATACATATGAATTTTGCAATCACAAAAAAAAAAAAACGCGAGTTGAGAGACATAAAAAAAGAATTATTATGCAATTTTAAGTTGGCATGATAATAGTTTTTATTTTGGTCTGTGGATCTCTTAGGGTTTTATAAGGTGATCGCTTGGCTGGGCAACTGAAAAGAGTTGAGATGATGAGTTAAGATGACCTCACAGTGGCTAAAGAACTTGTTGAATATGCTGATGAATAAAAGATGAGGAAAATAGGTCTTAGAACTGAAAGTGGCTTTCTTCCAATTTTGGATGGTCATTAAACTAAATTTAAAAACTCTCAGTTCTTGTTTCATTTGACAACATTGGAGATGGACATGGGAAAAAATATAATGCTTTTAACAACGTAATAAATATAACAAAGATCATCATATTAGAAATGTCATATCATAAATATATATAGGTCATATTGAATTCCACATCAATAAGATAATTTTTACTTACTTAGTTATACAATTAAAAAAAAATTCTTGTAAACTCTTGCTTATGTAAAAAGATTTTTTAATTTTGTTCTTGATACTAGAACAACTTATTTTTCGATAAGTCGTATTAAAAATCTATATATTATGCATATAACACAATAGAGATCATTAAGTTTATTTTCAAACTTAAGTAGCGTTAATATTTATCGATAACAGCATTACAATTCACATCTCTAGCCTAAAGCAAGCTCTTCATATTGATCAAGTGATAAATTTAACGTTTTTTTCGTTTTTTCACATGAATTTTTGATTTTGACAGTTCAATGAACTTCGTAATCAAGCTGAATATATATGCGAGACGAGAGACTTACTATATACATGTTATGTACATCAAATCGCGTGATTTATAAATAATGTAAGATCCCCAAGGTTCGTCTTTCTCTCTCCTCTCTCTTTCCCACTTTCCGCGAATTCACGTTGAGCATTTTAAAAGCAATTTCCACAGCTATTTGAGTTTATGTGCAATTTTAAAATTTATGCTAACGGGCAGTAAAGTTTTATTATTAGTGCTTCTCGGGTAGTCACAGGGAAACCTGTGTATAAGTATAGAATGACAAATTAAATGAGCACCATCAACTATTCGAAAACTGTAGACTGGCAAATTTAATAAATGTATCCTTAAAATTAGTTAAGAGGAGAAAAATAAAAAATTAACAGGCTCTCGTCACAAATAAAATCAGCGAAGTGAACCAATTAAATTGCAGTTGCAAGAGGAGCTCAAATTCACATTCACATCGACTGCAGAGTCAGTTGCAAATTAATGTTACTTCACACACTGAATTATGAGGTTGCCACAAGCGGCGCATAAATAAAATCAGTCTACCGAACCCAACGCCAACACCGAAGTCCATGTCGATGCCGACACGACCCAAAAGAATAAAAACACACACTGGCAACGTGCAAGAAAAAAAAAACTTAGTAAAATAAGTTAAGGAAAATACAACAAATTTGAAATACTCTAACATTGTAATGAGAATTTATTTAATAAACAAATCTTTTTATTTATATACAGAATCAAGTAAAAGACCAAATAATGAACAAAATGCTATTCCCCATGAAATTCGGTTAAGTTTTGACAAAGTTATGAGAATTTGAATTCTGGTAAGCCTTAGGATTGACAACTTTACAAGTCAAATTTTTTGTTATGATATTTTACAGAAAAATAAAACACTCAGAATCAAATTAAAATTGTTGTTTCGTACTAATTTGGGTACCAGGAGTTGATTAAAAGTTATAGCTTGAAATTTAAAATTTTGAAATATATATTTTTTTCAAAAGGTCATGATTTTTCGTAAGAAATCGAAACTAAAAATAATTTTAAAGTTGATAATTTTTAGATGCAGAATCATTTAAGGGACCAAATATAGATCAAAATGATATTCCACATGAAAATCGAGGCATACGAGTTTGAAGTCTGGTAAAATGTAAAAAATCCAAATTATTAAGAATCGCACGATCATCTCCTTCATTCATCCATTTGTTACACTTTTTCTGAAACATATGGGAATACCCTTAGTTTAAGGGAAACAGAATCGTGCAGAGCTTTTGGACGCGTCGTCATCAGCTTTGTATTTGTGAGGCACTCGGTGAGCTCATCACGTATGCAGGGCGCGCATTATGTTTGGATTTTTTTTACCTGCTTACTCCCCTCTCTTCCTCTCTCTCTCTCTTCCTCCTTCCCTCCTTCCCTGCCTGTCTTCCTCCCTCCCATGAGAAAACAGCGGTAAAATTTGCTGCACGAGTGTCGAACCTATTTGTAGTTATCAGAAAATTAAAAAGAACGTGCGATGCGAGGGAAGAAGGAAGATAGGGAGTAAGTGAGTGAGCGAAGGAGCTAGTAACAGAGAGTATGAGGGAGGCAGAGTGAGTAAGAGGCAATGCGGCGACGTGCAGTCGTGCGATTCTAACTGTGGTTTTTCAGTAAGTGAATTTAATTTATGGCAAGAAGGCTAAACTGCTAAAACCAATGAGCCAATAAGTCCAACTCGCAAGAGCTGCTCTAAAATAGCTGAAAGCTGAAATCAAATCAAAGTCAACACTCTATCAAAATGTATCTATTCACCTCCCCCTCTCTTTTTATCTCTTACTCACCCACTCACTCTTAACTAGGAACCGTTGTGTTCTCAACAGTTTAGTGTTTTTTTATCCTCTGCCGTAAGCGAATTGCACCACTTAATCACTAAATTTTTCAAAACGTCGCCTTGTCTCCCGATGAAATTATCTTAAGTCTATTGTCCGAAAATTTCAAACTTGTATCTCGAACAGTTTGGCCATGACATGAGTGAGTGAGTGACGAACAGCTGTATATATAGATTAAGTTAAAACATTTTGCATTTGACAGAGCGAGACAGCTGAATATCATTTGTTGTCGGCCCATCAATAGTTAAATAATTTTCAAGTTCCGTTCAGTGCTTTGTCAGTTTGTTGCATTTCCGTTCTACGTTCTACGTTTCATGTGCATGACAGGCACTCCCTTTTACCCCTTCCCTCTCCTTTCCACACGTCCGCTGCGTTTGGCTCCACCACTTTGTCTTCTTCGTTGGTCATTGAAGGTCAATGGCTTTGGAAAAGAACAACCACAAAAAAAAAACGACAATGGCAACAGGTCGGGAGACCACCTACAAGCCAAATACAGTGGGTAAAAATACCAATTTAGCTGATCCAAATTAATATCCACGAAATTAGCGGAAATATTTTATGAAAATATGAATAAAAAAGAATATTATAAAATCGTTAACAGAATTAAAAAATATTGAACAAATCGAATCCAAAAATATTTTAAAATTACCATTTTACTTTTTTAAATATTGAACGTAAAAATTAATTTAAAACTAGTCGGCCGGTGCTACAGTCGAGCATACTCGACAGTCGGAGACCCCGTACTTACTATGGAAAAAACTTATAATGGAAAAAAACTAAAAATAATTTAGTTAACTTAAATGCAAATGTTATCAGATTGGTTACAATATCTCATAAAACAAAAATGTTTTACATACTAAGACTTAATTTTCGCACGATCGGTCCTATGACAGCTATAAGTTATAGTGCTCAGATTTGAACCGTTGTCGTTGTCGTTTGCGTAAATGCGCGTTAAAAATGTGACAGTTTGATTCAATTAATGCGACTTGCGAGTGATTCGAGTTTCATTGATCCATTTTAATGAGAGTCTGTTTGAGGTAAGGGGAGAGCTGAGTAATCTTACGGAAAAAGTACACAAAAGTATAATCCAATTTATATTCCATCTAGTCCTACTTCTATTCATACTTTTATTAGCATTTGAATTATTTCGCTATATTCGAACTCGTACTTCTTCCTCAGTTTCTCTTTGTTTTTCTTACCCTCTCTACTACTGCTACTATAAATACTACTATTAATATTACTCCTCCCAGTCCCTCTCACAGGCCCCGCTCCCAGTTCCTCTCCCTGGCCCCGCTCCCAGTTCCTCTCCAAGGTCCCGCTCCCAGGCCCCGCTCCCAGTCCCTCTCCCAGGCCACGCTCCCAGTCCCTCTCCCAGTCCCTCTTTTAGGCTTCGCTCCCAGTCCCTCTCCCAGGCCCCGCTCCCAGTCCCTCTCCCAGGCCCCGCTCCCACTCCCTCTCCCAGGCCCCGCTCCCACTCCCTCTCCCAGGCCCCGCTCCCAGGCCCCGCTCCCAGGCCCCGCTCCCAGTCCCTCTCCCAGGCCACGCTCCCAGTCCCTCTCCCAGTCCCTCTCTCAGGCTTCGCTCCCAGTCCCTCTCCCAGGCCCCGCTCCCAGGCCCCGCTCCCAGGTCCCGCTCCCAGTCCCTCTCCCAGGTCCCTCTCCCAGGCCCCGCTCCCAGTCCCTCTCCCAGGCCCCGCTCCCAGGTCCCGCTCCCAGTCCCTCTCACAGGCCCCGCTCCCAGTTCCTCTCCCTGGCCCCGCTCCCAGTTCCTCTCCCAGGCCCCGCTCCCAGGTCCCGCTCCCAGTCCCTCTCCCAGGTCCCTCTCCCAGGCCCCGCTCCCAGTCCCTCTCCCAGGCCCCGCTCCCAGGTCCCGCTCCCAGTCCCTCTCCCAGTCCCTCTCCTAGGCCCAGCTCCAGTCTCTCTCCCAGGTCCGATTCAAAAAAGAAACAATCTTTATCTGCCTACAATATATAGAAATCTACACTTACTGTACTTTTGTACATTTTTTAAGTACGAGGTCTAAAAAGCTCGAAAAATTTAGCATAAATAATTTATAAACACATTGCACTAACAATTTTCTTTAAAACACCACCGATAGCTAAATATCGATATTTTTCCACTGTGCCCTGGCAAAAATGCAAAATTTCATAATCCATTCATCGATATTGCCCTAGCCAACTTTCGTGCTAGCCTAACCAATTGATTGGGACGTTTTGGCCAACTGATAATTGACTGAAAAGAAAAAAGGTTAAGATTGGGCAAAATTTGCTATTTGGGGCTCAAATTGCTAAGCGTTTTTCACAGTCACTTAAGCAACACGTAAAATTCAATTTATTTTCTCGGCTGTTGCGAATTTTTGAAAGTCTCTAGAAAGCTGAGAATTGAGAATTGTCTTGGCAGCTGCCAGTTAAAATTCATTTCGAATTTTCTATAATTGAAGCGTATAAAAAAATAGCGATAAAATTTATATGAAAAAAAAGAACTTCAAAGCAACAGCATCAAAAGAAATGACGAAGCGAATTTCGGAACCAATCCCCGCCTTAAGGGGTATGCTCTAGTCGATACACATACACAAACAGCTTGTTCTATATATATTTTTGCTTCTATTAATTCAATTAAATTCTGTTGCTTTCAAATTCATAGAACATTATTTTTTCAAACTTTTTCTTCTTTTACGAAATTAATCAATTTAAAGCGTAATCAAAGCATTTGCGTGATTTGCAAGAATTATGGACAAGCAAAAAAAAAAGAAAACAAAAGGAATGGAGAAAACAACTTGCAAACATTTTTAAAGTGTTTGTTGCTTTTGGCCGCAGGGAGGCGTATTAAATTAAAGCTACTTGAAGCTTGAGAAATGCTGCCAACATTTTGCTGCATGGCAATCAGATAAAAAATATATTTTTTCAATTGAGTGAAAAACGTTAAGAGCGCAAAAAGTTTGAAGAGGCAGCGATAAATGTCAAAAACGGGTAACAATAAAACTTGAATATATAAGTAATAATAATAAATAAAATACGAAAAAATTAATAATAAATAAAATGTGCATATTCATGTTCATTCATTATTAAAATCGACAGCTAACAGGCAAAAATTGTGAATAACGCGATGAAATGTAAAGACTTTAGACTTATGATATTAAAGTCTTAATTCATTTGAGTAAACATTCAAATGTTATTTAATAATAATTTAAATAAACCGACAGTTGTATAAATTTGTATTTATATAAATGCTAATATCGAAGGATATTAAATAACGAGATGACTTGTATCAATATTCAGACTTGAAAAACCTTTTGGCCTGCAACATGTGTTGTTAACGTTTTCTTTTCGACAATTTCAGTTAGTCAAATTTAATTAGCCAAGAAACAAATCGACAGCAGCAGCGACGCGTTAAACAACAATTGAATTTGATTGTGCGTAAAGAGGCAGCAACAACAACAACAATTACATTTACAATTACAATTACAACAACAAAAGAGGTCACACCCATTTTGGAAGGGAATTTGAACAAAAGGGCTCCGCGAACAGTTGGCCATTAGGGCGGCATTTAAAATTACATTTGCCCCCTTGTGGAGGTCTCTCCAAAAATGCTTAACAATGGCGAGGGTCGACTCTGTGGTTCACTGTCAATGCAATTGCCATGAAATGGAACACGACATGGGCATAAATATAAATATACTTGTACTTGTACTTGTACTTGCAACATCATCAGCACCTTGCAACACCCTCAGTTCAGCCAAAGATGAAGAAGATTGACAGTGACGTTGATGTTGATGAGATGATGATCAACAAAGCGTTTCCTAATGAAGGTCAAATGTGGTGACAAAAAAGCAAAGTAAAAATCAGCTACGTCCCCGGTTTGAACAGTTGTCAGACGAATTTTGTGCCCTGGAATACTTTAAAACGGACATAATACAATTATATAAGCAAAGATAAAAGCAGGAAAAAAATTTAAAATATTGCAAAAAATTGAAAAGCTTGTAAGCTTACAGAATAACAAAAGCTTTACACTGTATTTAATAATTTTTAAATTAGCAGAAAATAGTTTAAATATTAAAAGAAACATAAAACAATATAAATATCTTTAGTTGAAAATCTAATATTTGCTATAACTGAGATATTTAAAAGAAATCTTATGTAATTAAATGTATTTATTATAGCATTTGTAGGGAACTTGGCACCCTTCTCACTTCGCTCGCCAACACTTTAATATTAGATATATCAGAGTTGCTTTAGGATATGTGCCAGTCGATCATTCTCGAGCAGATATTGCGTTGTTTTTATATAGTTGCTCTTTGGCGGATATTGAAATGCGTTCCACTTCGCAGCGCGTGCATTTCAGTTATTTGCGTCCAGCATTTGTATCTGTGTCTAGCAGATGCACAACTCACACGCACACTAAAACACACATGCGCACACTCACATATGTGTGTGTGTGGTAGACCTGCAAAGTGATCCACTAATAGCGGCAATTTAATAGAAATGCGACAATCGGCAGACAAACAGACAACACGTCGTATGAGTAACCTAATTTCAATTATCCACATAAAAAGATCCACACAAACAATCCACACACGATCCACACATAAACGGAAGCCAAATTATAACAACGACGTACAACAGATTTCCGTCATGAAAAACTTAAAGATAATATTATGAAAATGAAATGAAATTCCTACGAAAAATACAAAAATAAGTGTAAACATAATAATAATAATTATGTTCAATAATAAACAAACAAAGCAGAGGCTTTTGAGCAATCTGTCGATTGCAAAATGCCGGACAACAATTTAAGTTTTAACTTTGTCATTTTGTTGCCATTTAATGTTGTTGTTGTGCGCACTCATGTGAGAAAGTTGTTCCAAATGCAGATTTTTGCCATAATGATAATGTACCAATGATATCGCAAGACTGTCGATTTAAAAAAAATAAACTTTGTTTTTTTTTTTACTATTTTTACTTGAAAGCAAAATTTAGCTTCACTTGTCCGTTGTTTTTTTGGATCGTTGTTCGTCGTTGTTGAAGGCGTTGCGAATGTCATTTTGTGGGCGGTTTTAGTTTCTATTTTTTTTTTAATATAAGTGTACATAATTGTAATGGCATGAATTTGTCGAGTTGTTGGTCAAGCCCAAAAAAAAAACTAACAATTTGTGTGGCATTTAAAGTTTTCTTACCTTGAAATTACATAGGCCACAAACCAAAGGCACAGTGGGAAAATAGTTTAAATTTGCTTATTATCGAAAGCAGTCAAAAGATATTTTGTATGTATACAATAAAATTAGCTTAATATATAATTTTGTTTGTCTATTTTTTAGGTTTTTTAAATTTATTTTAAGTTTTGGATTTATTTTTAAATGTTACAAATACATTACCTAAAACAAATTTCATTCAAAAATAAAGAACAAAAATAAAAAATATTCAAAATTTGCAGATTTTGGATTTTTTATTAGCAAGTCTTACATTTTTATTCCACAGTGCAAAAGAAACATCGACTTTAATTGGAGTGTTTTTTTTTTACTCAAAGCTTTGCAAAGCTGATAAAGTTTATAACAATGCTATTAGATGTGCCTCAGATTCCCTCTCATTTGTTGGTTGTGCAATTAACACAGCTTGCATCATATTGCACACAAAACACGTGCTGATTTTTATTGCTCTTCAACTGAATTTATGTAAATTGGGCGGAAAAGGTTAACATTTTAAATGACGAGGATTTTACAGTTGTCACTCTGACTCACTCCTGTCAACTATTAAATGTATCTTTATCTGTATCTGACGTTTTAGTAAAACGGGATGGACGGAGCTACAGTCCTGTATTCTTGACTGTCAGAGACCCCGTCCTTACTATGGAAAAAGCTAAGACTTAAAAGCATATTCTGTCAGTTTAGTTAAGATTTCTCAAAAATAAAAAAGTTTTTCATGCTTAGACTTGATTTTCGCCTGATCGGTTCTATGCGAGCTATATAATATAGTTGTCCGATTTGAACCAAATTTGGTCAGGACATATAAAACCAAGTTTGATACATATTCTATCAGTTTGGTTACGATATCTCAAAAAATAAAAAAGTTTTTCATACTAAGACTTGATTTTCGCCCGATCGGTCCTATGACAGCTATATGATATAGTTGTCCGATTTGAACCAAATTTGGTCAGGACATATGAAACCAAGTTAAACACACATTGTATTAGTTTGGTTACGATATCTCAAAAAACAAAAAAGTTTGTCAGACTAAGACTTGATTTTCGCCCGATCGGTCCTATGACAGCTATATGATATAGTTGTTCAATTTGAACCAAATTTGGTCAGGACATATAAAACCAAGTTTGATACATATTCTATCAATTTGGTTACGATATCTCATAAAACAAAAATGTTTGTCATACTAAGACTTGATTTTCGCCCGATCGGTCCTATGACAGCTATATGATATAGTTGTCCGATTTGAAACCAAGTTTGATACATATTCTATCAGTTTGGTTACGATATCTCGTAAAACAAAAAAGTTTGTCATACTAAGACTTGATTTTCGCCCGATCGGTCCAATGACAGCTATATGATATAGTTGTCCGATTTGAACTAAATTTGGTCAGGATATATTTAACACAGTTAGATACATATTCTATAAGTTCGGTTATAATATCTTATAAAATAAAAAATTTTTTCATATGGATAAAGTGGTCCGATCGAAAAAAGGAACAAGCTTGATCTGCCTGCAATAAGTATATAGGTATCTACATACCAAGATTGGTGTCACTAGCTTTTAAATTGTTCTTAGCAAACGAACAGAATATGCATCTTGGCAGGTCTTTTGTATATAATCTAACATCCGCTTTTACATCCTCCATACATATTATTCTGTCTATCTCTCGGAGTCTGTCTCTTTTTGTTGTGGTGTCTCTTTCTACATTTTGTATGCATAACTTCTAGTGCAAAACAATTTAAATAACAAGCTCGTAATGGAACTTCAACTCGCCTCTGGCCTGGGAATCTTCTGTTTTATTTTCCTTACTTTTCCATATGTGGAAAACCTTTAGCACAGCACTTGTTGCCACTGTTGTTGTTGTTGCAGTAAAATTACTGGAGCATGCAGTTGTCTGTTGTTTTTGTTTTTGCTGTTGTTGGGTCTGATTTAAAATGCAGATTTCCTCTGCCAAGTGGAAACTGGCAACTTGACTGAGGTTTCATTACATTACACCATTTCAAATAGCGCATTGATGGGCTAGGAACTCGGAACTGCAACTGCAGCATTCAAGTGTTGTTGTTTCTCTAGTTACTGTTGTTGTTGTTATTGCAATTGACATTTGTTGGCAGGCAGGCGAAAAATTAGCATGTTAAAGTCATTTTGCAATGAGGTCGCCATCTCCATCTGTTTATGCGAATTGTAACGCGCATTTTAATTAGATTTTGATAGAGAACATAATATAATAATAGGGAAAATAAAAAAAGGGGAAAATAGAGGGATGAACAACTGCAGCATCATATAGATTGGATTACATGTATTTAAGTTGCAAATGCGAACATGTTTTTTAATCATAACTTAACAACAAGTTTGGGAAATGGATTTTTAAAGCGGCACACGAGCTGAATATGTAATTGTTAAAAGGGGCACAGTTATTAGCATAATAATAGTAATAATATTAATGTGCAACTGTGCAACGTCGTATAAAAATTAATTAAAATGCTGAAATAAAAAAAATATAAACTAAATTATCCCTATTAGTATGCATTACATATTCAAATTAGCCGCGCCAAATTAATTTAAGACCTAAAAATAATTTATTTAAACACCAAAAGAGTACATTTTGATATATAAAAAGTTTTTTAGTAAGACAAGTAATTACTAAAGGTGCTTTAAATAAAGAAAAAAATTGCCGTAGCTTTTCTTAGAAATTTGGCACAAACAAATACTTTTGATATAATAAATAAATAAATAACTTTATTGAAACTTTATTAGTTGCACACTTTTTTCTCAGATGTGCCGCTTTTGCAAAAAGCAACTTATTTGTTGCTCACTAATTTGTTAATGTACTTTAACGTATAGTTGATCATAGCAAATATCCATTTGATGAAACTAAATGAAAACATTAATTAACAAGCGTTAAAATTGAACTAAATTGAGTTTGGCCTTGTCCATAGTAAATACAAAAAAGTGGGCGTATCAACCCGTTGACCACAAAACCCAACCACAAATGGTAAACATTGTTGTTATGGCCAAGTCAACAAAATGAATCAGTTTAAATCCAATTAAAGGGTATCCATTTAAATTGAACTGATTTAGTTTAATTTTTTATAAATAAGGCTATTTTAAATAATGCATTAAGTTAAGTTTTAATTTTTATAGGATATAAAAATAATCTTTCTTACTAACTTTTGATAAGAATAAAGAAATTTTAATATTGTTATTTGAAAAAAATATAATTGTAAATGTATCTAAAGTTCTTGTATCTTTTATAGGCAAAGGAAAGTGAGCGACAATTAGCTAATTATAGTTTTAGATATTATTATATTAAAATGCAGGTCAAATGGGCCGTTGTCTAGCAATTAGTATTTAGTTAGAGTTTTGACTACTTTAAAGCATTTCGTTGTTTTCTTTTTGTATTGTGGGTCAAAGTCTTTGAAAAAATGACGTTATAAAAAGAAAAGTAAACCATAGACATGAAAACCAAAAAAAAAGAAAAAAAATGTTGTTATATGAAAACAAAACAAAACTTAAATTTAATATGGCGCATAACTGACAAACGGGTTCTGCCAGACGGATAATAACAACAACAACCACAGAAACTGTAACATAAACTACGACTATAACTTATAATATAGCTGCGCTTGAATAAATGTTGAAAATTTTAAGTATACCAGAAATTTATTGCAAGCATTTTTTAATGTAGTGTGAAAAAAACGTAGTGGAAATAAATAAACTGAAATACAACTGAAAATGTGTAAAAGAAAAGTGTCTGCAAATAGTGGAAATGGGAAAACACACTGTGCAGCAATTTCTCTAATTAATTGTACATTACTCGTAGTTGTTGTTCGGTTAAATTCGCTTTAGTTTTGATTTAGTTAACATTTGATATATTTAGTATTATTTTCCGCTTTTGGGTCGCTTCAACCGCAATTGAAAAACATGTTGCAATGTAGCAAGTTGCCACCCAGGGACTGATCAATTGCCAGTTCCCAATTGGCAATTGGCTACATATAACAACATTTTTGAGATAGCAAGACTTTAGATAATTTAACGCGCATTTTTCTATATTTAATTTTTTTACTAATCTGTTGACAACATTTGCAGGATGCCGCTCCCAACAACAGCAACAACAACAGCAGCAACTGCAACCACAGCTACAACTGCAACTTGGCACAGCATCAACCACAGCAGGAACAACAACAACTACAACAAAGTGAACAGTCGTTAAATGTCGAGGCTGTCATATTGCAAAATCAGGTGGACACATTGCAATGGCAATTGAAACAGGTGAGTGCAACAACAATAAGAACAACAATAACGAAAGACTTAAGACACAAACTTGTTTTTAACCAGGGATCAGCAATTAGATTACAAGTTTAAAAAATTTAAGAAAAAACAAATTAATTAACTGGATGAATGAGAAATTCCCAAATGTATTATTTTAAGTTTTATTAAATAAAGAAAACCTCCAAATTTTGACGGTCCTACCTGTTAAATTACATAAAAAATTAGGGAATAATAATTGAAATTTTTAAAAAAAATTTCAAAAAAATAATGGAATAAAGTGATTTTAAATTTAGAAAAATCAAATAATAAATTTTAAGTTATATGTTTAAAATAAATTAATTGTGAAATAAAAATAATTGAATTGTCATAGTCCCTGGTGCAAAACAAAAGACTTAAGACACAAACCCGACATAGAACTGTAAACTGTGAATGAAAACGTGACTTAAAGCCTCTCACTTTAAATTGTTAACCATGCAAAGTTTCCCCTCTATATTCCAATCCCCCTTTCCCTATATTGTTGTAGCAGCAGCTGCTCTAAATACCTTCAACTTCAACCTGTTCCCTTGAATTGTCTGTTTTATTAAGTTGGTCTCTTGTCTCTTGTCTTTATACTCTGCCATTCTTGGCAGCTTGTGCTCTCACGCCTAAGACACTTATAATTACCACTCAATGCCAGAGAAAGAGAGAGAAAGAGGCACTTCGCCTTCTTTCCTCCAAAGCTATTAAGTCTCTATCTCTCTCTATTTCTGCGCCATGTTAAGTGGCCTTTGTTGTTGTTATCTTTAGTGTGGTAGCATTTCCTTGACTTGTTTTCTTTATTTCCATTCTTTTCTATCAATTTTCTTTTGTATTATATTATTTTCTGTTTTGTTTAGCATTTCCCGGCTACGATTACGGACTTCTGACAGACATTCCGACTGTCAGACCGTCGAGCTATCTATCGAGCTTTAGGTTAGGGCGACTTCCATAATTAGGCGGCACATTCTTTTTAGCGCTTAATTATAGAGCCCGGTGGTCGTCAAGTTGCCAGCTCAACTCCATTTCATTTCATTCTCTTCGGTTCTGTTCGGTTCTGTTCTATTCTGTTATGTTCTGTTCCGACTATCATCTTATTGTCTCTTGGCTCTGACCATTTCCTTTACGGCTAAAAAGTTGGCGGCATTAACTTTGTATTTCCTCACACTGGCTGTTTAATTGAATACAAATGGTGAAGATTACGAGTAAAGATTTCAGACTTTAAATAATAGTCAGAGAAAGACAATCATGCAAATTTCCAAAATTAAAAATAAATGAAAACAAAGAACAAAATTTAATAAAATAAAAATAATGATGAATAATGAAAGCAAAAAATACGAAATGAAAAAAATTCTGAATTCAAAAATTATAAATAATCTTAAGAAAAGTGGATTTAATTTAAATAGTAAAGAAAGATGCATACATAAATTATAAGTAGCCTATACCGATTGAAATTAATGAAATAATTTTAAAATTCTTGCACTCGATTGTGTTTTTCATAGTATTATTTATCAGAAAAATCAAGAAAGTCACTTAACATTCTTTTTATGAAGTGGAAAATCTCCAAGAGTCCGTTATTCCATAAGCCAAATTGCGTAATTCCGTCAATCGAATTGATTTTGCTCAATTAGGAAACACAACATTCACAAAATATTCAGGCCAATTTCTTGAATCTTTTTGAACAACAAACTAACCCGGTTAAGACTTGAGCGCGTCTTGTACTCAATATGCTGACTGTTTTTCTTGCATCAAGCGATTTTTCAATTTTCAATCCATATTTGAACCGCGATGACCTTCAACTTTCTCAATGTTGTTGCTGTTGCTTTTTTTGTTTACACACATTGCAACACTTTCAATCAGCAATTAACAAGCGGAGTTTAGATTCTATAATTCATCAGTTGCAACAACAACAAACTGACAATGGGAATAGTATTAGAAATATGTACGCTTTCATTTCGATTTAATGCGCTTTTAAATGCACCTCAATGAAGTTGTTGCTGTTGGTGTTGTTGTTACTGCTGTTGTTGCTGTGGAAAGCCATCGTTAAGGTGGCGGAAAATTGCAATATAATCAGTGATAAATATTTTCCATTTCCATTTTACTTTGGTCCGTGTCGATAGGCGTCTATAAAGTGCGCTTATAGCTTGCAGTCAGTGTTGCCCACTCAACAGTATCAAAATAGCTGCTTTTAGCGGGAAAATCGAAAGTAGGCTTAATTTTCCAAAATTAAAACTGAATAAGAAAATATAATTTAAAAATAATAATTAAAATGAAATGTAAATAAATTGACCAAAAACCCAAAAAGAACAATTTTTAAAGAAATATTAAGATAATGAAAATTTTAATTTTGATTTACAATATATTGCGTAATTTAATATTTTCAATTAAAATATTATTTATAATTGTGGGACCCATTTATAATTTTTCTGATACTAAAACTGGATATCTTTTAATTGCTCTAAAAAAATGAAAACATTTTTTAAGCGAATTATTAAATTTAAAAATTTTAGAAATTAAATTACATAAAATTTAATTCAATTTAAAATTTAATAAAAATGCTTAACAATACATTGTTTTAGTCATTTGAAATCATATAATATATTTTACTACTCAGATGATTAATATATTATAAATTAATATTACTTGGCAAATTTATATTCCACCTACAAGCTTTTATATATTTTTGTACGAATAAAATTGCAGTAAAAATATCAAAAAATTCAAAATTCTCGCTGACTTTGATTTTTTTAAAGTCTAATTTGTCGGGAAAAAGCTGTTTTGGCAACATTGCTTGGAATGCTGGCGGAAAGCTTGGCTAAAGGCAAAAGAAAAACAAAAACTGGGTTATAATGCAACCAAAGGCGGTCAGCAACAACAACAACAGCAACCGGCGAAAAAACTTTATTAAACAGCAAACAAATCACGGACGAAGCGTGGGCCGAAGACAAGATTCGAGATTTCAGATTTGAGGCTGGGAGGCTTGAAGACTTGAGTTCGAATGCCAAAGACTGTTTGATTGATTGCGAGAGGAAGAAACCTTTATCTACAAACAGACAGACTGATTTGAGTAAACGGATGCTGGAACAGCTTTAGATGCGTTTTTAATGAACCAAATTTTAAAGTTGGATAACAGAGTAAGTGGTAGTGTTAGAAAGGGAAGGAGGACAGGAAGTGCCAAAATTTTCGAATTCAACTCGAATGCGCATTCATGAATTAAACAAGGCATGACAATTAAGAACTAGTCGGACGGAGCTACAGTCCAGCATTCTCGTTTCGTTTTTCTAGTTTCCTTTTGTATTTTTTTTTTGTACAAGCCTTATAAAAAAACATCTATAATAACAGCAACATTTTTACATAATTTTAAGCTTTTTAAGAATATTTCTAAACTTATTATAAAAAACATTTTTTAATGAATTTTTTTTTCAAATTTTAATTTCCTAATAACCTTTTGCGCTCTTAAAGTACAAGGTCTAAAAAACAGCGACCATAGCAACATTTCCACATTATTTTCACATAAAAGCCCGCAAATAGCAAAACATAAAAAAAATATCAGATGGGTCTTCGTAACTCGCATCTTCAATCCAATAAACACGCAGTAGGAAAACGCTAAGTTTAAACGGCAGCTGCTGTAAGCCAAAGAGAAAAACGAACACAACAACTACAATTTGAAACACCGCAGAAACCCACAACAACAAAAATAACAAAAAGTCTTACGTAATCAGCAAGCTGGCCAAAATACACATTGGATAAAATCGTTGCTGCCAAATTGCAATTGCCAACTTATGTTGTTGTCTTCATTTTTTTACAATTTTCCTGACCCGTTTGGGCGTAGTGTAAAACTCTTTTGGGCCAAATTTGTTAGCGTTGTGGGCGTGGCAACGTGTGCATTTATTGGTCAGGTGGCATTTTAACACTTTGACTTGCCAAATTGGCCAAATTTGGCAACGTTGCCTGTTAATTAGACACTCGAATTATGGCCAACCAAATGGCCTAAAAGACTGTAGTTATGGCTAAAAATCTTATGAACTGGCCTAAAATAAAGTTAGGGCGAAAACAAATATTTTAGATCAGGGAATAACACCAGAACCGATACAGGAACGGTTAATCGAAACTAATTGTTTCAATTTTACTATCACAACTGAAACCGTTACCGAAGTAAATTCTCTGTCAAGAACCGACTACCAAAACGTTTATACCGGTTCGGTTGTAATAAAGTTGCTAGGTCAAGAGTTGACCAACTTCCAACTGTCATAACTTAATCAAAACTGAATAGATTTTCATGTTTTGGCCTCTGAGTTGATTATGCATTAAAATTTTGTTCATTTATTTTTCCAATAACTTTGATCTCTCATAACTTCATCAAAAATTGTCCGATTTTCAAGCGGAATGTCATTTTATGATTTGGTCTCTAAATTCATTCTGCATTTAATTTTTTTTTTATCTAGAAAGTTTGATATTTTTTCGATTCTAAACCATTCATCATATATTAAATATTGTGAATCAGTGAAAGTTATTAAGTTAGAGCGAGAGAGAGAAAGACAGAGAAAGGTCGCTGACTGCTCCAATAAATCGATCGATTTGATAGAAAATGACAAAATTAACATAAACTATTAATTGATAATATATGCATATCAAAAACGATTTTTATTAAAGGTTATTGTGGCAAGCAACGACCTTGCAACGTCACTCGAAAGCGAGTGAAATGCGAAGAAAAGCCACAGCAAAATCGAAGAATCTATTAATACTCTTATGTATACATATAAACATATATATAATAGCAGAGATGAGATAAACACAAACTCGAACTGAGTCTGAATTATTAGAGCAGTAAGAAAACAGTTAAAAGAGACAAAGAAAAAGAAAACAAACTACAATAAATTTAAGATATTCCCAATGAAGACAAAACAAGTTACCAACTTGGAAATATCTAATTTTCCACTCATAAAAATCGTTTCTGTACTAGCGATTCAAAGTTTAAACAAAAAATATTAAATATCTGTCTTTAAATAAGCTTAACTTAAATTTCTAAGCTTGAATTGTTAGAGGAATTCCTGAAACCGATTATTTTATTTATTTATTTTAATTTTCTTTATATTATCGAAATAATCTTACAACTGTCGGTCTTCAACTGTCGATTACTGAACTAATTAAAAATATAAATTATAAAATTGTAGACGGAAACGAATTGTGAAATGTATCGGGCTGTTATGGAGGAAGTTGCTCGCTTCTTTGAGCGATATCAACAGCTGCAACAGCAACAACAACAACAACAGCAGGTACAAATACAACAACAGCAACAACAACAACAACTGAATCGACAGCAACAGTTGCAATTGAATCGTCACAGTCTGGGCGGAGTTGGAGAACAAATCTCGCGATCAAAGAGTCTACATCATGTGCAGGGAGTGCAGAATGAACCCAATGGATACTCGGAGAATCCCACTGGCATCTCGTCCAATTCTTCCAGCTCTTCGTCCTCGTATCTGCGTGCTAGAAGCAGCACCAATTTACTGCTAAACAAATCCATGCTGACGATGAACGAGGATCACAGCTATGAGAGCATTGCCCCAGCTGGCAGCTACAGTGCCTTTAAGGATTTCACCTGGTAAGTAGATGCACTTGTGGATGAGGAATTTATAAAAAGAAAAGACTTAAAAATAAGTAGGTTCGATTCCTACACTGTTACGTAAATTAAATCTAGTATACAGCCCTCATGACACTTAAAACGCTGAAATAATAATAAATAATGTACATCGAAATAAAATCGATAATATGATTGCTGAGGTAAAATAATATCGTTAAAAAATTAAAGCTAAAAACAATAATTTTGGTGCTCATTTTTTATTTACTTAGATAATAATTTTCAAGAATTGATTTGTTTTTAAAATTCTTAATTGGGTTCTTTAATATATAATTTAGGCGTCGTTCTCCTAAGAAATTTGGCGGCTGCAAGACTCGTCTTTCTTCGCCGGAAGCAGCCGAGGAGAAGCTGAACCAAGAGGCATTTCGATTGGCTCGCACCATACGCAATTTGTTGCACACATCACAGCAGCAACCGGATCTCACCCAGCCTAGAAATTCAATGGCAGGAGGTCACAATCATCATTATCAGCATAATCCACATAACCATTATCATCATCTTTTTCATAATAATCGCCTTTGCATGACGCAAAAGACAAGCTCCGTGTTGACGTTGCACAATGCTTCCACAATGGATGCTTCGCCCAATCTGATGGCTGTCAACTGCAGCAGCAGCAACAACAACAGCAGCAACACCACCGCAACTCCCACCACCACCGTCATTA
This sequence comes from Drosophila falleni, assembly GCA_035045575.1. NCBI lineage: Eukaryota > Metazoa > Arthropoda > Insecta > Diptera > Drosophilidae > Drosophila > Drosophila falleni. The sequence continues at coordinate 600,755 of JAWNOV010000167.1, forward strand.
CCACCAGCAACAACAACAACAACTCTGCTGAAATGCTCTTCCTTCGGGCAAACACAATGCGAGATTCGCGTCTCTCGCTCCGCAGCTCCACCGACAGCTCAGTGCATTCCACCATCTCCACATCCTCGTCATCGTCCAAGATGGAAACAGATGAGGAGATCGCTGCAATTACCACAGGTATCTATCTTATCTTGCCTACTAAATCACAAATGATAGAAATCAAAAATACAATTTTAATTTTTATTATTATTATAAAAATCAAAATTTCATATCAGTTTTTATTTTTAATTAAAAATTATTTTAAATTTACAATTTTTAAAAAAATACATTTTTATTTTTAATTTTTATCAAATCAATACTTAAAATCACTTTTTGTGTATATTAAAAGTTATTTTAAATTTTTGTCATAAAGCTCTAAACAAAAACTATTTTCCGCTTCTACCTAAAAACCATTTTTTAATTTTTATAATACAATTTAAAGTTACAATTAAATTTCTTATTTTTATTACTAAAATTAAAAATACTAATTATTTATAGTTTTTTTTAAATATTATTATAAAAACTATTAATAAAAGTTATTTATTAATTTGTTCAACATAAATAAAAAGTAACAATAATATGTTAAAGTATAAATTGAATTTAAACAACTTTTGTTTTTCCCAAAAAGAAATAAAAGTTATAGTTGTCTTTATTATCTAAGGAAAGAAAATAAAATTTAATTAACAATAAAAATATAAATTTTTATTTAAATCATACATAAAACAAAAGTTGGTGCTGATAAATTTGAATTTTTTTGCAACAGGTAACATCAACAACAATAAGCAGAGCAAATCAACTGGCAACAACAACAATGGTTCCAGTACAGAGGATGAGAGTGGCTTCAGTTCCATTAGTTCCTTCCATGACGTCGGTTTGCCACTAAGTTCCACGCTTATCGGCGATAACAACAACAACAATCGCCGTCTGTCGCTGTCAACGGAAAGTCGCAACTCGACGTTAAAGTCGGCGGTGAATGTGGTGGGCGTGCCACTTCCACCTCTGCCACCACTGCTAACGGCAAATCAATCGATGAGCTGCCAATCGCCATCGCAATCGCCCGCAAAAACCTATCGCAATGCCAATCGATATCAGCGATTTTCCACGCTTTCCAATGAGGATGCAGCCGCTGTGCTTTGGGTTTAGGCCAACAAAAAAAGCAGCATTAAGCACCACTGTATAATCAGTGGTACCCTTCCATTTAGACAACAATATACAGTATGTCAAGTAATTGTTTTGATGAGCAAAAGAAATGCAAGTATCTTATTTTAATTTTTTTAATTTAATCAAACTCTTTTGTTTTCTTAAAACAAGTCAACAAAAATAATTATTTCATTCATTTGAAAAAAATTAAACTTTTTTTTAAACCTTTCTCTTACTTGTTAATATTGCAACATGATTAAGAAAAAAGAAAATTTTACGTATTTAAATTAATTTTGCTAAAAAAAATATTTTATTTTGTTATGTTTTTTTATTTTATGTTTCTTAGAAAAAGTAAAAAAAAAGGTTTATCAACTTTTTTTCATTTAAAAAAAAAGGAATTTTTTCTTTGTGAAAACAATTATCTGACGTACTGTATTTTAGTTTGTGTTTTTTTTTTCGTTAGTGCCTCCTTGTTTAGTTATTAATTTTCTGAAATAATCAGCATATTATTATTTTATTATATGCCTATTGAAGGCCGCATTTTTACATTTAAAGTTTTGTAAAGTTTTTAAGTTTAGTTTTGCAGTATAAATATATATATATATATATATATTTAATTTTGCAGCTCTCTGAAAATAAATCGAAAAGCAACTCTATAAAAGATTGTGTTCAATCACATTGCCTTGCTGGCAGTTGTCAAAAGTTGTGTTTTGTTGTTGTTTTTTTGTTTTTCTTTTAATTGAATGTCATTCGATTCGTTGTTAGAATTTCTCGTTTCGGCACGTTACGTTTCGCTCAAAAACTTTTCGGTATTTTCCGCAATATTCCGGCAAACGCACTCAACGCTACATACTTATATCGTGGATTATTTAACCCAATACAAGAGGTTTCACAAGTGCAAGAAAATCATCTTAAGAATGGCCAGTGCACAATTGCAAAGCTTTGAACCATCTGTGTTTGAGCCAAATAAATTTTTGCAAAGTCGTCTGGAGTCACAATCACCTTTGTCTTCGTCCTCATCGTCGTCGTCGTCGTCTCCCCATGATGATAAGAAGGAGCTGCAAGGGGATCAGGATCAGAATCAGGAGCTAGAAACTAGTGTGTCTGACGAACCGAATGAGCAAACCTATAAAATCGAATATAAACATCCACTTGAACATGTCTGGACACTGTGGTATCTGGAGAATGATCGCACCAAGCACTGGAAGGATATGCTCAATGAGATAACCCAGATAGACAGTATCGAAACGTTCTGGAGGTAAGTGTTCAACGACTCGACTTAATTATAGGAACAGGCATTATTTTTACCTTTGTTTTCTTCTCTACTTAAATTTAAAATTTTTAAATTAATATGTAGAGCCCGGGCTATAGGTTTTGTCAGGGAATAGAACCGAAATCATTTTTTTCATAAAATTTTTAAATTACAATGCAGAATGAATAAAGAGAGCAAACCATGAACAAAATTACATCCCGTTTGTAAATTGGTTTAGTTTTGCCAAAGATATAAAAGTTTCAAGTTTGGGATATCTGTCAACTTTACAAGTCAAAAATTTTGTCAGATTTCACATGATTTTTAACGGAAAAATGAAACCTCTCAGAATCAAATTTAAAGTATTGTTTTACACTAATTTGGGCCCCAGGTGTTGTTTAAAAGTGAAAAATCAGTTTTTAAAATCAAAGTACATGATCGAAAATAATTTTTTTTTTAAAGTTAATAATTTTTATAAGAAGAATCAATTTAGAGATCAAGTAAAGACCAAAATGACAAAGTTATGGAAGTTTGAATTTGGTAAAAAGCAATTTTACAAGTTATTTTTTTGTGCAAGTATATGTTTATCAATTTTTTTTATATATTTTTTACTAAGGCAACTTTCTTTGTTTTCAGTTTATACTATACAATCAAAACACCGTCAGAGCTCAAGATTGGCTGCGATTACTATATGTTTAAACAGGGCATTCAGTAAGTTTAAATTCGAACTCAATTCTAAATATTCTTTTTTAAATATTTAAATCTCTCTTTCCAATCTAGGCCCATGTGGGAAGATGAGGCAAACATTAAAGGCGGTCGCTGGCTTTTTACTGTTGGCAAGAGCTCCAAGGATGCACTCGATCGCATTTGGCTGGACATTCTGCTCATGATGGTGGGCGAGTCCTTTGAATATGCCAGTGAAATCTGTGGAGCTGTCGTCAATATACGCGCCAAAAGCAATAAAATTTGTACGTAAATCTTTATATAAATCATAAATCATAATTCATAAATCAATATAAATATTTTATTTAACATATCCTCTTTCACAGCTGTCTGGACAGCTAATGGTACAAATGAGCTGGCCGTTTTAGAGATTGGCTTTAAGCTAAAAACTTTGTTGCACCTACAATCTCACAATCTGCAGTATCAACTGCATTCGGATGCCATGTCGAAGATTAATTCGGGAGTTCGATCTGTATATAGTCTATAAAGGATTTGTCTTTTTTTTATTATTATTTTACAGATTAGTGTGTGCAGCAGATGAGACTGGCGTAATATGCTCATGTCGTATTCATATGAAATATGCATGTAGAATATGAAATTATTTTAATATCGGGACCCAAATTGTATATTGAAATTCCAGCAAATTAAGGCAACCAAATTAGGGTTCATTAACTATACTAAAATTTGTGATAATCGTTTGCCGTAGATAATAAGGGCAATAAAAGAATATTTTTATACCCTGTAACATTCTTTGGAATTTAATTTTTATGGGAGGCTGAGGGTGCTTTCAATAAGGATTATTAGGCGACTCTCTGATGCCAATCGTCCAGTGAACTTAAAGACACATGTCCTGCCAAAATGTTGTCAAGTTTGAGCTGAGTTTCTATGAAGGACCTTAATTCCTTAGCTATATCTCGAAAATGTCCTTACCGCAAAAGGACTTACTTTTTCCTACTCACAGGAAGCAGTTCTATCGATCTGCATGCAAGGATTCTTAAAAAAAGCACAATTTTGTACATGCATTTGCTAAGAAAAATCAAAAGTCCAGAAAAACGCATTTTTGTGTGTAGATAGAATTAGCCATTACTCGAAAGACCTCTGAAGAATTCTCATAAAACAGGTGTCATTCGAACCCTATTTCGAAATACTATCAACGGACCAAAGTACACTTAAATCGTCCTTGTTTGTCCTTTTTGTCCTGTTTTTCAGCGATTTCTGACTAAAATTTTACAAGCTAATGATCCTTAGATGACTCGCCTATTTCTTGATGCCAATCGATAGAGTTCCTCCTGACAAGACACGTTTTGTTCTTGGCTATAAATCGACGGTGTCTTTACCCACATCGGAAGGACATACTTTTTTAAAATCAATGTGAGCAGGACTATGGATTAACCTCCTTAAGACCTCAGCCAATGTCCTAATCCTAATGAAGGAGGTAGTTAAATAAAAACGCATTTGTTTAAAAGTTTTTTATCATGGTTCGTATATTAAAGATTATCATACCCAGTTAAGATTTAACTGTTTGGCTGTTTTTGCCTACCTCAAAATCAACGAGTATAACGTTAATCGTTATATAATTTTTAAAAAATTTACTCAGTAAACATTCACAGCTTTTGTGCAAAAGTGGCGACAAGCCAACCAAAGAACATGAAATCGAACCGAAACATGTTGAACCGATCGAGCAACCGATTGAACATTTTCAGTGCGTGAATGAGATTTCAAGTCACTAATACAATTAGTTGCATTATACGATTATACATTGAACATATTGATAAAGATAGATATTATATAGTATACAGTTTAGTTTAAGTGTAGTGTAGTGTATAATATAGAACTATTTACAATTAAAATTAGACTTGACTTGGGGGGGAGAAACATAAATCAATTTGAAATCGAGCACAAACGCTTCAACATTTGCGAAATAAAACTTTAAAATTTCTAACTTATGAACTACGGATGTGATTTGATGTGAGATTACCAAGTTTTGAGAAAATTGTTACAGTTAACGTAAATGTTAATGATTACATTGAGCACATTTTAAGCGAGATTTTTTTGTGCATAGCTGTTCATTTGGAATACACTTATTTGAGTTGTGCGAGACTTGAGGTTCCCAGTATCAGTATCAGCTTCATCTTCAGGTAATCTACTAACTAAATGCGACCCACAACTGCCTTGTTCTTGCGCGTGGGTTGCACAGAAAGTGGTGGCACCACCAACATTTCAGACTGCGTAGAAGGAGAACTACTGCGCATGCTCGAACAGTCCTCATCGGCAACTTCCTGTAAAGGTATACGACAAGTTAGGCTGTGATCTAAACAATATTTGTTTTATAATACTCACATTAATGTTGGTGCAGCTGGCCAGTCGCATCTGTGCCAGCTGCGAGGCAGGCGTCAAGGAGTTGGTGCTGCCAAAGGGCGATGTCATCATCGTGGAAACGGCACGCTTCAGCTTATTGGGAGTTTTATTAAAGGAAAATGCGCGTCCCACCTATGAAAATGAAAATATGCCATAGAAATGATTAAGTACCATTGCAATATTGTTAAATTGTTTGATTAAAATTACCTTTAAACGCGTTTTGGCAGCCAATTTGAAAGCTTTACTTAGTGTGCTGACATTTACATCGCTGATGTCCACCTCCAGTTCCAGTGAAGTGCGGCTCAGCAGCATTTTGTCCTGCAGCAGATTAAGAAAATCAATTGGTTGAGAATTAAAAAATAAATAAATGGGTAATTTAACTCACCGCATCTGTGCGACAGGTGTGAGCTGCAATTTGCATACAAAGCTTTTTCAGATAAACCAGCTTATCCGTGTCCTCATCGATAATGCTGAAGGTGTATAGTTTCTCCTTATCGCCACGCTGCAGTAAACCAAATGCACGCGGACTATCGGTGATATCGATGACAAAACGTATCGTATTCAGGGATATCAGCTTAATGTGCTTATGCGTTTTGGCCGTGCTCGGTGATTTGGCCGTATTAAAGCCGCGAGAGCGTCGCTTGCACAACTCAATGGAATCGGAGAATAAATAGAGCAATAAGCTATCGCCACGTCCACTTAACGAATCGGACAGTTCGTTGACTTCACATTTGGAAATAAAGCTGCGATTAGAGCTAACCAAATGGGCTGGACAACCGTCGATATCGTTGAATATATCAAAGATGGCCATGCGCGACTCCGTGCGACGTTTGTCCTCATTAATGTGCAGCGTCACCTGTTTAATGGCCTTCAGTGCGTCCTCGAGACGAGCATGATCTACATTACTGCTGCCCGTGTGCTTCAATATATCATTTAAAAGGAGACTGATGCTCGGTAATCGTTGCACCGGTCGTATCATCAGATCCTGCAGACTCTGTCGACCGCATTCGGGTTTCGTCTGATTGATCTTGAGGAAGGCATGAAAGCGGGGATATTCACGATCACAGTACAGCAGTTGTTCCTTCATCTGCTCATAGAAATTCACATAGGGCGGATAGGCTTTGATTAGTTCATCCCGATGCTGTATTATAATATCCCCAATAAGGCAATCCTCTCGCCAATTCGCATGCAGTTTCCTCAAGTGCTCCAACATGCTCTGATGCACTTCATGTATCGGCAAAAAATTTCCGAATATTGATTTAATCTCCGATTTATTCAACAGCGGATCATTCGTTTCCGCCAGCTCCTCCAATTTGTTTTTAAACAGCTACAGAATAAAGACAATTATGAAATAAATTAGCAAAGATTTACTAAAACAATTCTTACAAATAAAAACATAAACAAAATAATTTGAAATTAAAATTGAAAAGTCAATAAACATGGAAAAACTATAAAAAATAATTTAAAAACCAAAATCTATATTTTAGTTTCTTTAAATGAAATGTACAATTTATTCTTTAAGTAGGTTGCTTCAAATTTAATTTAAAAATTAAACTGAGAAAACGTTTAATGAATTTTAAAAAAATTGTTTTGATTACTTACATTTAATATGGTATCCAGGATGCCCACATAGTTGGACTCTGTAGTAAAAAAGTCCATAAAGTGATTGAAGCGCATGGATTTTTTGGTGGGCGTCGCTTCACTTATTTCCGGCTCCACATGCAACAGCTTATCATTCTCCAGCTTATCCGGACTGGTTGTGCAATCAAAAAAGCTATTGGAAACGGACAGCAGACCAGCATCGGACACCGAGGAGCGTCGCTTGCCGGATCCCAACGGAGTGCCCTCCAATTGGATGCGCTGTGAGAAACGCTTCCGTTTCCGCTTGTTGAAACTGATGGGCAGAGAGTCACGACGATCTGTGCTGGGCGTGTTCGTAATGCTGTCCAAATACTGTGTACAAATAGATTTATATTAGTATAATATTAAACATAATTATACAAAAGTATTGCTTACATCGCCAAATAGATAGTCCATCTCGTTGGCATAGCCATTCTGGATTGTATACCAGAACCAGTCCGATTTTAAAATATGCGTATTGTGATTCTTTGGCTCCGGCTTGGAGACAGTCGCGTGTTCATCGACAACCTGATTAAATGGAATATTAAAAATGGAATTCAATTATTTAGAACAACTATTTGCATATGGGAAAGGTGCAATGTGCAATGTGAGAGATAAAAATGTTTTGTTTGTTACCCAAAATGCATTCAATGCATTCATACTTAAGTCAAGCGTCTAACTAATTAAATCTATTGTACAGTTCACAAAACGCAGCAACAGCAGCAGCACAATAAATTATTTATATATATTAAATTCTTCAATACAGAATATCATTTAAATTTTCATCAAATTCAAAAAAAAAGGTCAAACAAAACATTCTTAATGCACATTATTTGTTGGCAACACTTTGAAACGGCATAAAAATCGAAAGCAAAACGAAAAATAACAAAGTGAAGAAGTACATAGAATAAAAATTGTTTAACAAAAAATTCCTTTCCATCTCGTTGTAGTGAAACATTTGTGCAAATATTTGTTAGTTCATAGACATAATGAAATGCTTTTTTAGAAAAAATTCAGCCTCAGCTGACTATGAGATATGTGTGTATCATTGTTTTAATTTTTTTTAATTTATTCACGCGGAACGTGTGCTGCTAAATGTTTATCAATATTTATTGTGCTGCTTTTTTTTATTTACTTTGTTGTTGCGTGTGATCGGAAACCAAAATTATAGAATTAGTTTGAAAAATGATTTAAATTCCAAAAAAAAAAGAAATTAAGTGAGATAGAAGACAATTACCGCACCCAAATTATGACTTAACCTACAACATAACCATTAACAATTAACATATAAATTAATTTTAATAGCGAGCTCATTATATTTTTGGTCTGAAAATGAGCAAAATTCGCAAGCAGTTGAAAAATGTGGAAAATTCTTACAATAACTTGCTCACAAAAACCATGTGCAACATTAATAATACAAAATCAATGTGTTTTTTCTTGCAAATTAAAATAAAATAAATGAATATTGTTTTTAGAACCATAGCAATGTTTTTTAAACAAAATTCAGTAAAATTGATTCTTTTCTGTTGCTAAAAAATTTTTAAAATAGATAAACTTAATTTATCAACAACATTATTATTTAATTTACAAGAAAAAAAGAAAATATATTATAATTTTTGCCAGATTAAATATTTGAATTTGATTTCTTTTTTAAAATAATTTTACTCGACTGTATTGTATAAATAAATAGCACAAAATGTTTCAATGCAATGAAAAGGGGAGTGAAAAAAGCAGATGAGAAAAGCGAATGTAAGAGACGAAGTCGAGAGAAATGAATTCAAAATCGAACTCGAATTGACGAAATTCAATTTGAACTTAAACTTCAATTAGAAATCCCTATGCCACAAATTGTGCCGTTTCAAAGCGTTTCTCCAAGTGTCAACTGTATCTTTGTTTTTATTTAGCTGTATCTCTTTGCTATATACTGGTTAATTTCAAGTACCATTTTCATTTGTTCATCTAGAATTGGACTTGGAATTGCAATTTCTTGTTGCGTTGTCAACTTGGTATCAATAATGTCAATTACTTTCGGCGACGACGACGACGGTGATGATGATGTTGCAGATGGTGATAATGATGTTGCGTTTGTTACAGCACAGCAGGCAATTGTGGATGAAGTATCGTAGGAATTGGCATTGCCATTGACATTGGGATTGCTGTTAGTTGGAAATGCAGCACTTGAACCAAGTACACCACTTAAACCACCACCACCCACCGCACCAAAGAGACGTTTAGCGGTTTTCCTAGTTCCAGTTCCCGTTCCTGATGCGTTGCCAAAACGTTGCAACGGCGCCTTGGGCGTCTTAAATCCGCTGTCAAGCTGCTGTCCGCATTCCGGCGTCGCTTCCCGCTCCGCACGGCGACTGCTGCTCCGAGTTATGCGTCCGCAGATACTTCTCAGTTTCTCTTTGACCGGTTTCCTTATGGATTCATTCAATGTATTGCTTATGCTGGAACATATGGAATCATCTGCCGTCGTCTCGTCTCCGTCTGCCAGAAATGTGGACGAATCCGCCACAGCAATCGAACTGCGACGAGTACGCAATGTTTTAATAATCGGCGTACGATCCGCCACAAAACTCATGGAACGCTTCAGAGTTCTCGTTATGGATCCTGTGCGTATTAGCTTCGGTTTCTTGGTGCTTGCCGGCAGAGCAAATGAATCCACCGACATTAAAGAGACGCTATCGAAGCTATCGCGCTTACGCTTCAAATCATTCTCCATGTTGGACATCAAGTCATCCGTGTCCGCTTCCGTTTCCATGTCACATTCATTGATGGTTTCTATGGTCAGCAACTTTGTGGGCGCTTTTAAAATAGGCGAAAGGCTTTCTTGGGGGGATTGACTTTTGTATTTGATGTTTGATTGTTGCAGGCAATTTATGAATCTCTTGGGTGTGCTGGACTGCACATCCTCCACTTCCCCCTCAGCCTCGTCTGCAGAATCGGACAGTGGCAATTCTTCGGGTTGTTGCATGTCTGCCGCCTCCACAAATAGACGATCATCAAAGTGTATATCATCTGGATCCTCTAAAGGAGTTTCTTCATCTTCTTCTTTTACTTGTTGTTTTTGGTGCTCTTGTTGATCTGACATTTGCTCCTCAGGTTTGGTGGGTGTGTGGTTATTGTTGTTGTTGTTCTGACTGCTTATTATGGGTTTAGTGTTAGTGCTGTGGTTAGTATCAGTGCTAGTAGTGCTAGTGCTAGAACTTGTAAAGACTGCGCCCGTATTGGGCATCACCTGTAAGATATATACACAATTATCAGCCATAAAAAAGACAACACAAAACAAAAACTTAACGAAAACTGCATGCAACAAGATTCCCCAAATAATACTGAGAATAACCAAATTGGAAGACAAAAATAGGAAAAGAAAACTAGAAAGCATTTAAATTGGCAACAAAAATCAGGCAAACAAATTTAAAAGTAATGGTTTAAATAATAATTTAAATTATTTAAATAATGGAAATAAAAATTAGAAAAATTTAATCGAATTGATTTTTGAAATAATATTAATATATTTTATGGACCTAATTGTTTTACTGCAGTACCATACTTAAATTAAGTAATATAGTAATAATTTTAACTAATTTTTAGACTGTGATTGTTTAACTTAAACTTTCTTGTTTATGCGGAAACATTATAGAAATATAGTTCCAACTTTTTTCGGTTTTAAATGGTTCTTTAAATGATTTTCTTAGTTTTCTTTTCCATGTTTTTTGTAATTCTTATATAAATATTCGGTATTTGGTACCCATGCAAAATGTTACAACAACAATTCAAGCAGAGTAAACAGTAAGAACTGCCACATAGTAGAAACTCATGTTACTCACGACATGCGAGCACTCGGGATCATCCAGTTCGGCACAGACGCCTCCATTCTCCAGGAGCACATCGACCATGTGTTGATGCTCCTCCGCCGGAAAGCCAAAGAAACAGATCTTCTGACCCTCAAATGCCTTTAAACGATGCACCTTCGTAAAGTTATCCTGAGTCGCCTCAAACTCCAGTGAATCCCGTGCTGACCATGCGGCATAAACCCAAGCCGGTCGCACCACCGTCAACCGAAACGTTTTGGCGTATCTATGAAGGTTAAATTTAAATATATCAATTAGATAGGTGATAAATTAAATAAAATGTAATCTATAATAACAATTATTTAATTTATTAGTTAAATATTTGTGTTAAGATTCTACACTTACTAAATTACAAAAAAACAATTAAATAAAATAATTTGTCAATTCACTATTCAAATGAATATTAAGATAAATTCCATGCTCATCGATAAATTAAATTGAATTAATTAATAAACGCACATTTAAATGAATAAATCTATTCCGTATTTAGATATACTCTACACTCTGTTATTAATTGCATAATATTAAATTAAATAATTGAATGTTTAATTAATTTTAGCACACTTACTGATATTTTTCGCCGCCACTGTGATTGCATATCAAATGCGTGGTCTTTGTATTCAAATCCTTCTTGATGCAACCGCCCATGGAGTGTATGAGATTTACAAGTTTTGTCTGCAAGTGTGAAATGTGAATGAATATATTAGAGCCTTATGCAGTTGGATATGGTGCAGTTTTCACCGGTGCTCACCAGTTCATCCTTTTTGCGTATGCCGGTGAAGCAGGTAACAACACCACGCATTGCATAGTTGTAAATGGGCCGAGTGTTCTGGCCAAGAGTCTGTTTCATCTCAGCGGCATACTTCAAAGCGGGTGGACCCAAAATGCTGTAAGAGATAGAGAGAGAGAGAGAGAGAGAAGCACATTAAATATTTATGTGGCACACTTTTTTATAATAATGCAAGGTTAAATAACATGTTTTTAGCTCCCAATTGACCTTGGCCATTGCAGATCCGTTGATCTGGCCATATTCCGGCAATAAATACGGAGTCGTATTGTCGAGCAACCGTGCGATCAGGCCATCCAAGACTGACTGCAGTTTAACACTCAGTTGAGATCGTGATCGAGACACAGAAACAGAGATACGTTTATATATAGATACTTTTTCTATACACACGCGACACCAGGTGGCAATTGGTGTGGCATGTAAACAACGAATCCAACTGAACTTTGCCCCCCTCTTAATCTCGCTTTCTACAGTCTACAGTCTTGAGTCTTTAGTGTCTCATCGCTCATCTGTCATCTCCATAGAGACAGATCCATTTGTTTAAGGGCCTTTTGTTTATGACCATGTTATTGCCAAGGGAGGCGTCCAACTGGCCACAAACCGGAAGTTTTTATAAACAAATCAATCGAGCGGAAGTGGGCGGATCTACGGACTTGCACTTGTTGTATTTATCACATTTTTAAATGATGAACATTGCAACAATATTGCCAATTAATTTATGAACATTCATTGCATTCATTTTATGGCATTCATTCATGCGTTATTCGTTACACTCTCTTCAGCCTGCCTCCTTTTTTTCCCCATTAAATGCTTGAATAACAATGAGCAATAATAATCAGTAATAAATATTACAATTCCAGGAAATATTTTTGGCAAATAAATACAAGTGGATTATTATTGGAAATAGCACAACATTGACAGGTGACATAAGTGAATACATTTGTTCGGATAGTCAATGAATATAAGGCAAACGAATAATCATACAATTTTGTGAAGAGGCCCAAATATTTGTCAATTTTTTTTTTACTTTTTAAATTTAAATACAAAGTTAATTTACAAATATTTTTTTTCTTAATTGTTATTGATAAATTTTATTTTATTTAAATTTTTATATGGCTTTTTCATAGTTAAATTGTTAGCCTAATGTCACAGTGCATTACAATAGATTCATCTCAGTTGAATGAAAACCATTCATAGTTTAATAATAGATAAATATTGTTAAGATAATAACGTCACTTTCTAGGGTGACACTTTTACCAGCTTTCACACACAATTGTACGAAAATCAGCCTGCACTTTCCCACACACACCTTTATTTACACACACATGCACTACACTCTTACCAAAAGTGATAAATTTCCATGTGCAGCTCAAATATTTAGATAGTATTTTTCTCTCTGCATAAGCCAAATTATTATTTAAAAAAAGTCAATTGCACTTTACGAATATATTTTCTAAAGGGAATGTCTAGAGATTTTCCGATACAAAATAAACACAACTGTTGCGCGTTTTGACCAATTGAAAAATGCCGAAAATGCGAACAGCAAACTCTGGCAGAACGCAATCAAATGATGAAAAATTGTGGAAATAGAAAACCCAACATACACACTCAAGTGCCAAATGTCATATATATATATATATATATATATATATATAGATATATAGGCACACTCAAGTGTTTGTGTAAGCTGCGCAAACATTTGGTCAATGTGAGAGAACAATTTAAAAGACAAGATGACAAAATGATAAACAAGAAAAGAAAAGAATTGCGACAGGTGCTGTTAATGCAAATATCTTTTGATTCAATGTATATCATCAATGTATATATCATGTAAATATGTATGCATATTTCAAAGAATTTATCTGTTTTTCAGTCAAGGAAATCCCCAAATGAAAATCGCTTAGTCAAAGCACAAAAATGTGGAACGGTCGCGTGGTCGAAACGAAAGTTGAGGGAACCTTACGATTATAATATTTCATATACTAATTATTGAAAAACAAATAACTTTTTTGATCAAAAAATTTTTTACAAAGAAAATTAAAAACACCACATATCTGATATACAATAGTATTAAAACAAAATGAATTCAAAATTAAACTTTTTATTTAAAATAATAAACAAATAAAAAAATTCAATAAGAAAATGTATAGCGATCCTATTTCCTTTTAAGAATATTTGAAATTTTTCCAATCCTTCAGATGATTTCGTACAAGTTGATTTTTTTTAGCTTATAACTCTTTGGTATCCCTGATAAAGATGAGCTGATGATGATGATGACCTCCAATGGTTGAATGTGATAATGGACAATCCATGGTGAGAACAAGTTGGTTTGTAAAGTGCGCTGATCTTTAGCCCCCCACAAGCCAATCGAACTTTGCGAGGGTCAAAACTATAGAACAGTCAATGACAGCAGTCTTCTGCCCCCCAAACAATTAATTAGCTATACAGAAACTTATAAATTATAAACATGCATATATAAATATAACATATACACGCATTGCGAGAAAAAAAACACATAAGCCATAATAAAAATGTATATATATTTATTTTTCTGCGATTTGTTGTTGCTTGTATTTTCTTTTTGAATATTTTCTGCGTGTGTGTTTCATTTTTTCAAGAATTTCCGACTCGTTGGCGACGTTTTTCTTACTACACTTTCTACGCGTCTTGACATCGCGTATTCCCCACACACACACACACATATTTTATAGAGAATCTTGGCGCCAAACGATTGCTGCAATCTGAGTCATGCCCCTCTATCTTCTTCCCCCTCATCATTACACATTGAGATGCCTCAAAACGATTCATTTCGATTTCGTTAGAATTATACAACGATTTCGGCTTAACGAATTCCACAGTAAGAAAAATTGTCAGCGGGCAAATTTTATTTTTCGTCATTTATTGTTTATATGTCGCCTTGCAAATCGATGAATGAAAGGTCCCCAAAATAGGAAATGCAGTCGAGAGTTCCTATGATTCAGATAATCTCTCTATATATAAACATTTTCCCGAATAACAATTAACAAGATCTTTGTATGAATTTAAGTGACCATTAAGTATGAATGCCGTTCAGATAATTTTCTCAATAGCTCATCCAATTTGTTCCCCTCTTGTGGTTTTCACATTCACAGGAAGTACACGAAAGTTCTTAAGAATTCATTTATTTATTTTTACAGCTTGTGGTGAAGAATCCTCTTCAGACGAAGAAATGGAGAAAAGTGGGGCCAATAAGCTCTAACGACTTTGAAATAAGTTAAGCTCTAGCTATTTTCAATAAATTATTTATTGAAAACAAATTTATTTTTTGATACAGAATTTATTTCGAGACCAAATAAAGATCAAAATAACATTTCGCTTAAAAATTAATTGAATTTTGACGAAGTTATGAAAGTTTGAAGTTGGTGAAACCTTTGACTTAGCAACTTAACAAGTCAAAAATTTTGTCAGATTTCGCATGATTTTTAAGAGGAAAATGAAACCTTTCAGAATCAAATTTAAAGTGTCCTTTTATACTATTTTGTGTCTCAGGAGATGTTTAAAAGTGAAAAATCAGTGCTTAAAATTTTGAAAAAAATATTTTTTCGGAAAAGTCAAAGGGGGGAGTACATGATTTTTTTTGAAAAAAATCAAAAATTAAAAATTTTTTAAAATTGAATATTTATTAATGCAGAATCAAAAAAGAAACCAAATAATGACCAAAATGACATTTCGCTTAAAAATCGATTGAGTTTTGACGAAGTTATGAAAGTTTGAAGTTGGTGAAACCTTTGACTTAGAGACCAAAAAATGATCGAAACTGTATTCGGCATGAAAATCGACTGAGTTTAAATCAAGTTATGCAAGTTTTACTAAAAATCAGGCAGCTATAATTGTGACAATTACCTTTAAAACAAGTTGATTAATCTTATGACGTGAGTGTGATAGTAAAAGTGAAAGAGATGCGACTGAAATGCTTTCGACAGTTCAAAATATTCTTGAGTCTTATTTTGAACCAATTAGGGATTATTTATAAACCTTATGATAAATGTATTTTGAGCAAAATGTCATAAAAATGATCAACTTATTTTTGTATTTACTTCTCTAACTAAAAACAATTTTTGTGTGCACAATAATAGCAGAAACAAAATGAAAAAATAAAAATACAAACATGCGAAACATGAATGAATTTTTGGCAAATAAATAATAATGCTGTGTGGTAGGTGTAGGGGTGGTATGAGAATCGGATGGGCTATAAGAGCTTTCGTTTGCGGTGCTCTTCTATCTTTTTTTTTACATGTTGTGTGCGAAAAGAAAAAATTATGTTTAACATGAAAGCGAAAGCAACAGAAACAACTTAAAGATCCCTCCGCGCCTTACCCACTCTACCAAGGGTTGACCTTGAATATGATCGTAAATAAATAAAAAGAGGAAATTATTGTTAATCACTAATGAGGCAGTCGAAATATGTTTGCGTGTTGTTGTGATTCTGATTGTTGTTGTTGTTTTATTTGAATTGTTGCTATTACTGCGCAGCGGGCAGATTAATCAAGCGTGCCGAATTATGCCGCAAGTCCCAAATTTGACAACAATTTGTAGCAAATGTGCAAAAATACTGCGACAATGAATGAAGTGAAGAAAGGGGATGAAGTCAGCGGAAATGTCAACTGTTTTTGCTGCTGTCAATCTACCGCAATTGGGGTAAACAGGGGTAAAAAGGATAGCGGGTGGAGGCAACCAACAAACGTGCGTGTCTCAATTTCAAATGTTGGCTGCTGCTTTAGCTTTACTCGTGGCATTTTCTATGGCGTCTATCGTGTCCAATTTGGTGACATTATTGTGTTATGGCTAGATTATTTATAGATCTACTAGCAAAATAATCCACACCTCTGTAAAATATTAAGTTTGCTAACACATTTAAAAAAGGTTTTTAATATATTTTCAAGTAAACTTTGTATAAGAATTGCAAAGTCAGAGAATCTGTCGCATTTAAATGATGCAAATCAAATATATAACATTTGTTAGGTCAGATTTTCTTAATTAATGATCCCAAATTAAACCAACTTAAATAAGAAAAGGAGAAAAAATAAATAAATTGATACAAAAAAGTTACTCAAGGAAAACTGAAATAAGAAAAACATTTAGTCTCTTAGCTGCAACCGTTTGCACTCCTGAGCGATTAGTCAATAAGTCAGGACAGAGTTTATTAAACGTATATATATATTTGAAAGAAGACTCACCATTCTTTTTGCTTATGTATGGCATCAAAGATCTCGTCCTCAAAGTCCTGCAGCACATAGAAGGTGCGCCATTCCAGATCGTTCATGATATCCAGACCAGTCTCCGAATGGATGACCGGCATGCCAAAACTTTCGGCTGCCTGCACCGTGCCAGCATCTTTACCAGCCCCGCCCACCAAACAGATGCGTGTGGGCAGCTTCGACATGATGGACAACTCTGCACCAAAAAAAAAAAGAGAGAGAATAGCAATCAGAACATGAGAATGAGAACGAGCATGACAAAGGCATTAGTATATATTCTGTTTTTCTATATTTAACTTAAGATTATAATATTTAAGTGCAGGCGCACTGTCATAGCAGACAGCAGATAGGTTCAACTCGATGTCCGTATACCTTGGATATAGGACAAAAAAAATCGAATCATATATATTTTTTGTATTTATTATAATATAATAGAAGTTAATGTTCCTTCATTGTTTAAATTGTATTATATTTGAAAAGACTTTCAATCAAACGTTTTTATGACAGATAAACTATAATAAATAAATTACCACTTAAACAACGATAGTCAGATATTTCTTTAGTTTATAGATTCGCAATTGTCTTCATCCTCTTCTAGCAATGACTCCTCACCCTTTTAAGTATCTCCGATAAACAGACCAATAAATTTAAGTACACTTTGTTCAAGAGTAGAGCGTCATATTAAAAGTTTGGCGCTATGATTTATGGCCATCAGTTTTGTTTGTTTATGCAAATTGCAAAATGCAAAGTGAGGCGATGCCATCACACACAGTGAGGAGAAACAGAAACAAAAACAAAACAAATGCCAATGATGAACAGAACTAAGAAAAGGAACTCACAAAAATCGCAATCTCTGAAGGACAGTGCATTTTGCGAGCTGTTGACATCGATTTTAATTGTGATAGTGATAATTGTTGTCGGTCTTTTTCATTATTATTGTAGCTCTCGCTGTTGTAGCCTTGGATCAAAATTACATTTCTCACGAAAATCAATTATGCTTTGCCAAAGTTATGCGAGTTTAAAGCCCAGAAAAGAGTTGTACTGGTAAAATTACAAAATAAACATTTTTTTCTCTTGGAATCAGACGTAAAGTCCCCTTTAAATTTGGGGTTAAGAAGTATAATAAAAGTGAAAATTCAACATTTCAAAAATTATATATAAATTTTTTACAGAAAAATTAAGCTCCTCAGAATTAAATTATAAGTGTCCAAGACAAAAACAAAATCAAATTATTATATAACAGATGTTAAATTAATAAAGAGATTCAAGATTCAAGATTGAATTTTGACAAAGTTATGCAAGTTTTACTATGAGTCAGGATGGGATTTTTAAAGGGCAGATTCGGAAGTCTCGCAAAGTCAACGTCAATCATTTAAGAGATGACATTAATTTTAATTGTGATCGCCAAGTGATGTTTGTTGTTATTACTAATGTAGTTCCCTACGTTGTAGCCCCGGCAAATGCCCCTACCTCGTCGCATTCCCAGCACCCTGTGACCTTCACATCATTGCCATCTTCTAAGTTTTTGACAAGCCGAATGTGCAAAACAAAACAACGAAAAGAAAATGCAGCCGCCACAAGTGGCAACGTTGCAACCACCCACATGAACAGAACACGAGCATTACAGAAATTTTCAAGTGCAGTCAATTTCCCCAGCCCCTCCCCCCACCCCCCACTTTCCACAAAATTTCATGTATTTGTACATTAATTTTATCCAGAACTGTGCGGCTGTAACTGATGCCAATTGCACTATTGTATCTCTCCCGCTTGAGACGCGCCGCACAGTGGGCACTATCGGACAATCTAGCTAACAAATTTTTGTTATGATTTTTTTCATTTAGATTATAAAAGACATAACTCTGTTTGACTATTCTACAAGCTAGCCGAGAATATTTTTATGTAATCACTTCTTTATTCTAGGTTATATTAAATAAATAATATGACAAAATGTTATGTTTCTCAATGGTTCCTTTTTAATACCTAAATTCAAACGAGCCATTTTTTTTATTATACATTTTTTTCTAACTTTGACTTAATTTTTTAATTTTGATTTCAATTCCCTAATAAACCTATTTAGAATTTCGTGGAATGATCTTTTTAGTAAGCTTAGTTGCTTGTTGTTGCCCACTGTGCGTCATCATTGGCACTTGTGCAATTGCACAAAGTCCAGACTCCCCCCTATAGAGATGATGCAAAGAGGTAGGTGGAGGGAGGAGGAGAGAAAGAAGACTAGGAGAATGATAGGGAGCAGATGTACTCGACGTTGTCGTCGCCATATGACGCATGGAATTTGGAGAAGAATTTCTATATAAGCACGGTAATTTTTACAATGGAATTTTTTGTAGGTACATATTTCAAATATTTAATAGTGTTTATTAAGGTATCAAAATGGTTGAGGAATGCATCGCATGACATGAACTCTCTCTCTATTATTATTATAATTTTGTAATCCAAGTTTTGAGAAACGACAGTCAAAAGAAAACAATATTATTGAAGTAATGATGGCAATTCAATCACTTGGCAACTGAGAAAATAACACGGTTAACATTATTTACTATTATACATATTGACCAAGTTAAAACAGTGCTTTACTGCTTAAAGGCCCAATTCAGAATTGAATCACTTGATATATTCATTACTCAACCCACCTAAATGAAAAGTGTGTTGGCATGAATTTAATTACATTCTAAAGAAATGGAAAAAGATTTCACAAAACATTTCAAACTGTTTAAAATCAACTTTAAGTATTTATAAACATAGATGCGCAGTAATAAATCAAGTTGATTCCTACGGTATTATTCCCTTTATTTCTTTTCAATTACATCATTTTAATATGCCATTAATTTCAGAAATTGCTAGACTTCCCACACAGTTGAGTATATACTTATTTAACTGATGTATGCAATTAGCTTTGTGTATTTTATAATTAAATATATTAAACATACAATTGGCTATATATTTAATATTAAGAATTTATTTGCTTCAATTAAGGATTTATCTGCTTGCAAACGTTCAAATATTTATTGGATTTTATAGTTATTTAAACAACGAATATAATCAATATAAGTTAAAAAAAAAAAAAACAAGTGGGAAAGGCTATGGAAAAGGCTATAGATCCCGACCATAGAATACCCATTACCTTCTTCATTACACATAAAAGTACTTTAGAAAATACTACATAATAAAAACTACTGCATACTTGTAGGTGATTGTATTGAAATAATAACATTATTAATAGCTTTGGTTAGCTATTACTTCCGTACTACTTGTCCGATCTTGCTGCGGTTAAATGATATTGTAGATAATATTAATAGATAACGTTATTGTAAATGTAAATTGTATTATCTTAAACACTTGCGGGGCGTGGCTTAAATTTTATACAAACTTGATCTGCGTGAGGTCTATAGAAATCTGTCTGCTAAATTTGGTTACTCTATCTCTTCTACTCTCTGAGATCCTTTTGTTTATACAGACTAACGGACGGTTTTTCGCGATTTCCAACAAACACAACATACCCTTTTACTTATTTTTCTAGTAACGGGTATTACAAAATATATAGAAAGAAAACTAGAAACTAAAATGTACTGAAGCTAATTTTTTTTTTTATTTATTTAGTTAAATTTGGGTGCCTGGTTAAAGCAATTACTTGACTAACTGTAAAGGTAACTGCATACCAAATCTCTATACCTGAGAAAATCCCTGTGTTCGAGTTTGAATAAATACCTGTAAAATCCTCATACACTTGACAGAGTGCTGCCTGTTTAAGGTTCTTCTGTTTGACTTCTTCCTGCGCTGCATATGTGAAATATGACCAGGCCTGACGACGAACCGTGACCAAATTAAGTTTTTTCTTGTACCCAGAGTTGAGCTGAGGAATTTCTGCATATGCTGCTGGCAAATGCAACATGGCGAGACGAAACGAGACGAGACGACGTCAAGGGATCAAACTCTAAATTGCAACTAACGAATTTGCTGACGAAAGCGCAAACGCAATGCGACGCAGTCAGGCGGAAGCCACAGGTGTTGCCCCCTTTTTGAGGAAAGCAACTACAAGAAGGACAACACATAAACAAACGAAATAACATCACAGGTGCTGGACTGAACATGGGAATGAGAGATAGGGAATTAATAGCATTTTTGGAATTTCCCTTGCTTCGCATAATTTAAAGGAACCAAAGTGCGAAACAAACTCACAGGTGGTGATCAGTGTTGTTAACACAACTTTTACCCGTCAAATCCCGCGTTCAGCGGGAAATCTGGCTCTTTCCTTTAATATTTGCCTTGCCCATGGAAATACGAATAAGATAGGGCAACACTGGCCAGGCATTATAGCTATTTGGGAATTTCCTTTATGCTGTTTAGTCTCAACTTCTTCTTGAGCATCTGTTTTTTTCTTGTTGTTGCTGGCCAAGTGCCAAAGACGTGATGAACAACTAATTGAATGGCATTCGCTGTTTTCTACACACAACGATTTTTGTCAAATGGACTCATCAAAGTGGAATCTTGTAATAAAATTACGTTAGTCAAGCCTTGAGGCTGACCTGGCAGACAGAGAGAGAGAGAGAACGCAAAGACCTTCGCGACGGCGTACATTTGAACTACACACACACTTATGCATACAAACAAACAATGTATCAAAAGAGTATTGGCACACCAATAAAATAGTACTAGGCAGTAAATTATATTTTATTTAAATATATAAAGTTAAAATTTGCATTCTTATGTAATGCATTAAAAGTTATTATAAAACAGACTAAAATATTATTGCTATACACATACATATTTGATGCATAAAAATGCCATTAACATTGAAATAACAGACAGACCGACAGACGAACGCATTGGCATGTGTCCTCTGTCCTCTGTTAATCAAATACCCGGAAAGAGCGAAGAAGCAGAATGGAAAGCAGGACGTGAAAAATATTGTAGGTAAATCACTAGGCAACGGCAACAACAACAAAAGAGGAAAAGAGCGGGAGAGCGCGAGAGTGCGCAAGCAAACCAAATTTGTTTTCTCCTTTACCTAAGAGCAGAGCGCAGTACACACAGGGAGGACTGAAGTCGCGGCGGCTGCGCTTTGTTGTTCTTGTTGCTGTAGGCGCCTTTGGCTGTGGTTGTTTTTGTTGCTGCGTTGGTACAGTGCCTGATACGTAGAAAGGGGCGAGAGGGGTGCAAAATATTTAGCACACATTTTTATGCGCGATCGCCTGCCATTGACAATATATATATACATTTATGTATATATATGTGTGTATACATAAGCATGTTATATGCCGAAATAAATTCAGAAAGTAGCTTAAAATTCCCGCTGCCTTTTTTTTAGTCACTACAACACATAAGTACTAGAAAATATATATGTATAAATTGGTGACACTTTTTATGTGAGTGACATTGAAAATTGAACACAGAAATAAAAAAATTTTCAACAGCTGCCATCCCCCTTCTCCAAATTCTCCTCTCCCCCTTGGGCATCAAACTCACCTGTTTTTGATTGTTCCTCGATCGTTTCCATTTCGTTTGAATTGCATTAAATTTGGCAGAAGACGCCACACACACACAAGCGTACGCACACTCACGAATAGGCCTTCTTTTTGTGTCGTTGTAACTTTCTGTTAAGTTTCTTTGTTTTAGTTTCAATTTTAGTTTGTTTGCTATGTTTTACTCATTGCTCTTTGCCAGTTGCATTTTTTTTTTTTTTTTGCAACAATTAAATTTAACAAATGCTTTGATCAATTAAAAGCGAAGCGCACAATTTACACACTCACACAAATACACACATACACTCTCACACAAAAACTCCAGGCGGCGTCGCTTTATTTTAGTTTCAACAGAAGTTTTCTGAATTCTCAATTCTGTTTCTGATAAACTTTTACACACACGCGATTAATTGCACAATTGTCTATTGTAATTGTCATACAAATAATTACAGCGCGCCTAGTACGTGTTTAAGTTGCTTTCTATGCTGCGCGTCGAAATTAAAAATCAAAATCAACGGCCAAACACGTCCGGTCGCACGGCTGTTCGTCTCGCTTTATTTTACATAAATGTTAAGCTGCTCCCTTTCTGCAGGGCTGCCAACTTTTATAAGAAAAATATCGGGATGGCAACCTTGTTTCCCCAGAAAAAAAAAACGATTTTTAGACGTCTGGCAACCTTTTCATTAAATTTTAGTATATTTTTGAAAAGGAATCTTTTTTCTTCATTTTGAAGCTTGAATCGCTAGATTAAAAAAATCAGATTTCTGGATAAAATCAATTTTTTAATATGTAGCAATCGAACATTGTAATAGCCAGAACTAGCTATGTTGGCAGCATTGTCTCTGCACCAAACACTTATGTTAATGTGCACTCAAAATGACACTGTTAAACCAGGGCAGTTATAGTACTGTTATCGATAAGTGCTGCCACACTGAAAGTTATACAAAAATATAATAGAGCAGGCAACACTTGTTGCTGTGACGTCACACACACAAGCGCAGGCAGCAGTTACGTCAATGCAGCAATATGCCCAGCAATCTGTCAAACCAACCACCACCACCAACACAAACAACAACTGACATTTCGTCAATAGGTCCATACATAAATTTGTCATTTTTTCACTTGGTCAGAAAACAAAACAAGAAAATCGAAATTTTGTTTGTTTTGTTTTTGCCGCCTCAACACACAGTAACTGTATATATTTTTGAAAGTTGTATTTAAACAAATGCTGCACCAACCGACGCCGCTGCCGCCGCCGACGTCGACGCACGGCATGAAAATGATGTCGGGAGCAGAGGAGAATCGTCATTATCTGCGTGCCTTCATACAAACATATCGAGAAATGCCTGTACTGTGGGACACTTCTCTCCGTGACTACACGAATCGGGAAAAGCGAGCGGAAGCATATCTACGTCTCGTTCCTATCTATCACTATCTGAAACGGGACGCGACTGTCGAGGATGTGAAGAAGAAGATAAATACACTGAGAACAAATTACCGCAAGGAGTTAAAAGTTGTCGAAAGCGCCATGAGATCCGGAAACTTGCATACGCCGCGTTGTTGGACATTTCAAGAATTGGATTTTCTCCGAAATACAGAAAAGTTTTTGGCTGTTAATCCGACTTTCAAGAATGAACCCAACTTTTCGTTCAGTGAGAATTCCAGTTCGTTTATGGAACAGCATTCCAGTGTGCCGTATCCGTATCGCACAGTTGGACAAACGCCCAACATATCGGAAATGTTTCACAAATCCTTTGGACATGTGCAGAAAGTGGATCCTCTACCACCGCCCCCACCCCCGCCACCCGGTGGCATGCATCAATCACAGGGTGACTACGGTGTCGGAGTGGGAACCGGAGTCGGAGTCTCCAAGAGATTGCGACAGACTCCGCCTGCCAATAATGTTTCTGCCTCCAACACAAGCAACAGCAACACAACTACAGTGAGCACTCACAACACGGACGAGCTGCTCAACATTGCCTGCGAGTATCTATCCGGCACTTATCCGGAGGAGGAGTCCATTGCCCGAACCTGGACGCACAAACTGAAGAGATTGCCACGGGAACAGCGTCTGCTTGCCGAGCGTTTCATCAATGAGATTCTCTTCGAGGCGGAATCCAATAATCTGCATCGCGGTTCCGTCCAGATCAACAACAGTTTTGAGCCCTACGTCCGGTTTGAGGAGCCGCAGACGTGTCACGAGGAGCAGGATAAGTCACAGAGTCCCAGTGTTCACACCTCCACGGAGTCCACACCGAAACCCAGCGGTTCCGCAGCCGGAACCGGTTCCGTTTCGGCATCTCAAGCGGGAGAAACTGGGAATACGGGCATTAGGGAATTCTAAATTACAAAAATATGTTGTATTATTAAGTGTTATTCAGTTTTTATTGACATATGGACATGGCACGGACAAAAAGTGTTGAACAAATTACGAATTACAAATTATATATGTAAGTTAGCGATTTAAATAAATATATCGATGTATAGGAAAAAATATCTAAATGACTTTCTATGATATAACATATCGATTGATATCGGTTTGTGATCTCGATTTATTGGTATTGTGATATATTGTTGAGCTGCATTCCCAACACGTAAACGTAAAAATTAAGTAATAAATAAACGATTTAAATAAATATATCGATATACAGGAAAATATCTAAAATGCATTCATTAGACATACCGATATATTTTGCTTTTTGATCTCGATTTATCGTTTGGACTTAATCTTGTTTAGTTCTATTTCCAACACGTAATGGTAAAATATAAAATACGATAGTTTACTTTTTCAGAATAAACGATGTAAATAAATATCGAGTTACAGAAAAATATCTAAATGACATTCGTCTGGCATCGTTTTAAATATCGATTTTTCAACATTCAAATAAATCGTCAGTGCTGGGAATACAACAATTCGTTAAAGCTATCGATATTTTATAGCAACATCTGAATATTTGAAATTCATTAATATTTTCCTACTGATTTACATATATCACTATTGTAAAAAATTAAAGAACCTGTATTTTTGGTATGAGATTGGGATTCAATCCAGTCGATTGTAATCCACGAGATTTCGCGTTAACCACACATAAGGAGATGCGCCAGCCAGAAAGAGACAGGCGCCAATCACAGGTCGATGCAGGATCCAGGCAATGGCAGCAATCGTCAGTGCGAGCGAGAAGGCAATGATGAAATTACTCGTGACCGGGAATCGCGTGTCCGGCGCCAAAGCAATCAGCAATGGAACCCGAAGCACTGTAAGCAAATCAGGAATAAATATTAAAGAAATGTGTTTTGGCAATGGAAATAACTATTGTCGATACATAATTCGAAAAAACTATTAACACAGAGAATAATACTTTATATGGAAAATAGCATGGACTGTAATCATTATAAGTTTTGTTATAAAACTTAAGAAATAATCATTATTCTATGAGTTTTATTATTTTACTTATGATTACTTTTGACCAACAAATAAAAATTAAGAAAATCATTATTTTAAAGCTAAAAAATAAATGCAGAGTGTATTTCGACAGTTGGAAGTTGGACAACTCTTTGACCAAGAAACTTTACCACAACCGTACCGGTACAAACGTTTCGGTATTCGGTTCTTAACAGAGAATTTTAATTCAGTACCAGTTTCAGTTCCGGTACGGTTCCAGTGTTATTCCCTGATAAAATATCGATATTGTCAATTGTACTTGTAAGTATGTATTTTGATTTCTTGGGAGGGTTGTAACGGAGGGAGGCACTTACGAGTAACGCGCAGCAGCTTCGAGTTGCAAGTGACGCCAAAGAAGATCAACAGCCAGCCGATGAATCGCCACCACCAGGTGTGCAGCACCTGCGCCCGATACTCCAGTCGGAACACCTCAAGGGCACTGATTTCGCCCGGATAAACCAGGAGCACGGGTACTCCCCGCGTGGTCAGATACGGCTCCACCTTGTTGCCTTTGAGTCTGCCCACAATGCTGTACATTTCACCCTCCATGCCGGCGTAACTAAAGAGTATGCGCAAGTCTCCAACTTCCGGATTGAATACATCGTTTGTATGATAATATAATCCCAGATGGAGCTTTATGCTGCTATCATCGGGTCGGATATCGGAGGTCAGTTCGTTAAAGCTCTGGAATTTGTTCTTCACCTGAGCTCCGAGTTCGTATTTCCCAATGTAGACGGCATCGGCAACCTGATTATTCATAATCATAATATCAATAAAAGTGGAAAATTGCGCACAAATAAATCGATTTTTATACAGTCGTAAAAATATCGCTCAAAAATATGTTATCGCCAAATATAAATAAAGCCTACATATATATCGATAAGTATCACCATATAATTGTATCGAAATTTGTCGATATATTTATTGATATACCTATTGCTCGATATTTGTCGATATACTGATTTCTCGATATTTGGACAACAATCGTACCTGCACGGCGCTCTCAATAGGGAACCGAGCAGGGTTCGTATGTCCATGTCGCATGTGAAAATTGCGAGAGTCAACGATCTTGTCCCGCCACTCTCTCGTGTAGTAATAGGTGCGAGAGTCGGTCTCCACCGATCCGACGCTCTCTCCAAAATTCTGCTCGACCGCCTCCTCGACCCATTGATACATTTGAACACGACGCTTGAGTTTCACAGCCATCAGTTGGATGTTGTAATCCGGTTCGGTAAGTGGTTCACCACAGATGATTGGCCCAGACATATGAACAATGCGATTCTCGAAGCTCAGATCCTGCTCCTCGTCGGTGAACTGCATGGAGTAAATATCGGCATAGGCTTCGTCCAGAGCCAACATTGTGTGTACCGCGCGTCCCTCATTCCAGTAGAGCACAATGGCGCCACCTATGAACAGCGCCAGACCAAAGATCGAGATCAGCCAGTGAGTGCGAAATGTCTCGTTTAAAGTGGCCATGGAACTGGAACTGTCAAACTGTTAGTTATACATTTAAATTTGCAATGCAACAGCAATAAATGCTGCGAGACAACACAGCTGATTTACAAATGTGTTGGCAGTGCGGCCAACTTGTTTGGATAATTATTTCGCAACACAAATCGAGTTGGCAGGTTTGGCTCATTTTCATACTAGCGGTTATTCTGAAACAGTTTTTGATTTGGTTTCGATTGGATTTAACCAAATATATATTAGTTTTTGCATACTAATTTGATTTGTAAACTGTTATGCATTTAAATTTGCAATGCAACGGCAATAAATAAATGTTGCACAGTTTCTGGTTGGAAAGCTGTAGAAAAATAGCTAAGAAACAGCTGATTGACAAATGTAGTAGCAGTGCTGCCAAAGTGTTTTAATAATCAATGCCAGCTAACAGCTGTTATCTGATGTTCTTGTAGCACTACTCAACTGTCATCTGTTTTGACATTCAAGCATCGAACTTTCAACACAAATAAATATAAATACCTAAGTCAAAATGTTTAGCAATAGTTTAGCCGATTATCAATTTACCAAGGAGATCAAACATGGCAAATTTGGATCGGTATATAAGGCAAATTATACGGTCAACAATCGCGTGGTTGTAATCAAAAAGTTTTCACTGGAGGCGGAAAATGATTCAGAATTAAAGAAACTATTTGCGGAAATCTTATGCTGTCGTCAATTCAAGCACCCGAATATCAATAAGATTCTGCACAGTTTCATATCGGAAATGGATGTGTTTATCCTGTATCCGTATATGTGCTTTGGAACGTGTCAAATATTACTGGATAGCATTTACATAAATGGGTTTCCCGAAACACTAATAGCATTGATCTTTAAGGATATTCTCTCGGCTCTTATGTATATACACTCGAATGACTTTGTCCATGGATCCGTTCGGGCTAATCATATATTATTAGACAGTCAAAAGGCAGTATTATCGAATTTTCACGAGAGTCGCAGTTTTATAAATCATGGCAAGAAGAAAAGTGTTTTGCACGGTGTATCACAGAAGAAAAACCTAAACTGGGCAGCTCCTGAAGTCTTGGATCAAAATATCAATGGATTCACGGAAAAGTGTGATATATATTCGGTGGGCATAACTGCATGTGAAATGGCCAACGGAATTCAACCTTATATCGAAACGCAACCCACACTCATGTACACTGAAAAGATTCGGGGTAATGTTCCCTCACTGCTGGACAGATCAACATATACAATGTTACTGGATGATCAGGGAAAAATGCCATTTGAAAATCCGACAGCTAGACGATCTTATGAAATTTATAGTCAACGTATTCTTACCGATGATTTTCATCAATTTGTGGAGATTTGCTTGAATCGAAATGCGGAGAATCGCTGGAGTGCCAAAAAGTTGATGACTCATGCATTCTTCAAACAATGTAGACACTCTTTCATCTCGGATCACGTCAAGAAATGTCGAACGGACTTGCAGTATAATTCCTCGATGGAAGATGATATCATTGAACCACTGGATGATGATAATACCAAATACCCGGAGGATGTCCAATGGAATTTTTAATGTATTCTTATAAATAAATAGAAATAAGCATAATAAAATATAACGACAACAAATATCTATTAATAATATTTATCCTGTCTTAAAAACAAGCATTTTTATTTGAAATCCATAATTTATTTGACATAATTTACTATTTTATAAATGTGGCTTTATTTACAATTTAATTTTTTTTTTTTAATATATATAATTTGTTAGTTTTTATAATTAAGCCAAAGCATATAATGCCGCATTATGCATTTGCATTTAAATATTTTTAAGTTGTGTTTCCCAAAAATACATTTTTTAATGTGCTCGACAAAATTAAATATCACTTGGCGCCTTTAAAAACTAATAATGATAATGACAAAAACGAGAAAATGTTGGTTTTTCCTTGTTTTTTTTTTATTATTATTAAACAAATTAATAACAATTAGGAAAACTAAAATTTAAAATTATGTAACAAATAACTAATTAGAAATATCTTTTTTCGTTCATTTTGTTGTCGTTTCGATATTGTTAACTTAAAAGATTAAGAATTGAACTAATTATTTGGACAAACATCACGCACAAATTGTTTTTGAAATTAGTTTAAGGTTTCTTGGGCATTTGTTAAATCTATGGATATTAAACATAACTGTCAGTAGAGCGCATAAAATGTACAAATTTTAATCTTAAATTCTATATATATTTTACTTTATATATTTGCAATATTTAGCGGCCTATCACTGACAAATAACGTTTTGTTTTATCTATATCTTTTTATGTATATGTGAAGCTAATTTGAATATGTGAAGCATAATTAATAAGAACCAAATTTTTGTGTAGTGTTCAACTAAATTGTAGTACCCAATTAAATTAGATGGGTATATTATTACAAAGTAAATTAAGGTGTTATTTTGTCGATAGTCTGCAAAACTTGTAACTTGTTTAGGTCGGATTTCCATAACTTGTTTTGTATAAATAGTATATTCATTTAGACTTAAAGCAAAAGTTAATGATTAATTAGAATTTAACGTTGACTAACATGCCACACAATCAGAAAACTCTTATCGCCTCGATTTTCGATCGTTTGATTTGGTTCCAGTTGAATACTGTTCTCCATGTCATTGTCATCTGCAAGAATTTTATGAAAAATAATTAATAAATTTAAGTCACAATAAATCATGCACCATTTACATATAATGCGACAGACTACAGGTTTTTTCTTTTTCAGATATCTTACAGAAAAGCATTATAGAATTAATATTATTAATTTAGTGGTTTGATTTACTTGGAATATTTTTCAAAATAAGTTTTGATTAGTATTTAGATTTTATTATTCTTTTTAAAACTGAAAGTGCGCGTATTTTTTATGGTAATTTTTAGATAAGCCAGCATTTGTACACTTAAAAATATAGTTTATGATATAAATAATATTTGAAATAAAATAATATTGTTAAGTAAAAAGCAAAAAAAAAACAAAAACTAATACCATTAGAAGTTAGATATCGCATTTAAAAAGTGTGTTTTGTGTTTTTCTTATAGTGACTTCGGCTAAAATGTTAAGTTTAAAAACAATTTGATTATTATAAATGTGGCTTAGAGTATTTAAGATTTTTATATACAAGAGCGGAGATATTTTTTATATAATTGTTCCTTTGCTTTTTTTTATTTGAATTTAGTTTGAATACGACATTTTACAAGGACACCAAGGAACACCACTTGTGATCTCTGATTGTGGTTTTGTTGAAACTGTGACCAAAGTGCATAATATACAGCATGTCAAATTTTTTTTTTTTTAATTGCTTAAAAAAATATGTGACAATTTAACATACTGTATATGGGGAGAAACGTGATATCAAATTGCAACAGAACGAAATAAACATTGAACATAAAGTTTGCATAAACCTTAAAGGGTCGGGGTCAGATCGTAACGGAACGGATCTTGAATCAGGTCACATATACAGACGGCTCTTTTTTTGGGGCTCAGTTAAAATGCTGCCATCCAATTTGAACTTCCGACGCTGAGCGGAGAGCACTACAAATTGAAGATACTACACGTTCGTCAGGTTAAACAAAAAGAAAATGCGATTAAATCAACGAATACACGATACGCAAACGAATACGTAACAAAATAAAAACTAAGCAATAGAAACTAAACAGCGCAAATAATAAAAAATAAAAATCAAAAATTAAAAACAAAAATCAATAAAATTAAAAAAACAAAAATGATAAGGCTTACGTATCGACTTTCCAAACTATCAAATGCGCTGCATTATCACTAGCATCATATTTATCATGTCCTGCAGATGGGAATTTGAATATGGAACGATTATACAAATGCATGGCATATATATGTAGATTCAGTCGGATCTGATCAGTCTGCCAGATGGATATAAGCTACGATAGGTAAGCTACAGCTTCGACGATCGTTGACTCCACTTACTTATGCGAAAATCAATGTAACCCTCGCCGCCACACATGACCAACATATCGGGACGTTTGTTGCTAAAGGTTAAAGTGCCATTCGGTTGCTGCAACATCGGCACTGACACAAAGAACTTGACGGCATCACGGTGACCATGGAAGGACAGTTGAGCATTGGCCATGCAACACAATGGCATTTGGCCATGGGGATCAGCTAGTCAGTTTAATTGAAGAGTTTACAATTAATACTTTGCATCGAAATAATGTTGCACTGCGACTTACATGATTTCTGCTGCGTCTCAGCAAGCGGCACAGAGATGATGACGCCATTGCTGGTGCCGATCCAGAGTCGATTGCAGGACACCATCAAAGCTGTGATACGCACAAAGCTAAAGCCCAGTTTGCCAGTGCCCAGCATCTTGGACACATACGGCTCAATGTCCACATCCTGTTTGTGCTCAAATGTATGCGTGTTGTAAAGACGCAGCGTGGAATCCAAACTAATTATAAAGATCATAATTAATATTATTATATATACATTTTTATAATTACAATTGCTTAATGTATAGAACTAAATTTATCGTTAGTAGGTAATATATAAGCATTTGTTTGATTTTTAAACCTATCTTTCTGCTTTAAAAGTTTGGCTCTCTATTTTTCCTATTTCTATTTATATCTATGTACCTTTTAGCTTCCACAAAAATATTTGTTTTTTTAATGAAATTAATATAATTTATTTTTATACTCTGAATTTCTTTCGAATTAGAAATTCCTAGAATTAATTCCTTTTGTCTGACTTTATGATTATTAAGTTGCCTTTTTTTCTATAACTCTGGCGTATTTATTTGGAATAGGAATTACGTTACCGTATAGATACCCAGACGCCGGCACCGGTGGCTGCCATTTGTCGCACCTGGCTCTCCTTGCGGGGATGCGCGTCCAGCGAGTGCACAATGTTGAGCGATATGGGATCCACAATGAAGATCTTGTTGCGATGCGCGGCCCAAATGCGTTCGCCGGCCACACAGAGGCAACGTATCGAATGATTGCGATCACCGAGCGTAACCAGATGATAACTATTCAGATCCCATTGGCCGTCTGTCTGGCGGCGGAACACGGCCAACTGGGCATTGGCCAGCGCAACAACAACACGCGACTCGACATGCACAATCGCCAGCACCGCATCAGGCAGAAGAACCTTGTGCAGACACTCGTGCCACCTGGACACACTGCTGTGCACATAGAGCCAACCCTCCTGATCCCCGAGCCACATCGTTGGTCCCACCGAACTCATCGCTGGCTCATCCCGCTCCTTTGTACCCATTATGGGATTCAATGATTGCACATTGTTGCTGTTGTTGTTGTGGTTGTTGTTGTTGTTGCTGACGTGATTGTTGCCCTCGGAGCTGCTGGATAGTCGCTGAGGAGCACCTGGAAATACTTAAAATTGCAATTAATATTTAACTTAGGATTTATTTATTATGGCAATAATATTATTATAATGGCAATATTTGACTTATTTATTATTGAAAATTAAGTTTTTTTTAAAACTTTCCATTTATGATATTTAAATAAGTAAAAGGTGTTTAAAAAAGATATGCCAATTAAATATTATTTTCCTATTTATCTGTCTATTTTTTGTTTCCTACCTGGCAATGCCTGACGTATCTTGATGGCCTCCACATTGCCCAAGGGTTCGGTGGCATCCACAGCAGGCAATTGCTCATTGGATTTCTCTGTGGCCTCCTTAGCCTCTGCCACGCCCACAACTGTAGCTGCTTCCTGGACTGCCTCCTGTGCCTCCGCCTCCGTCTCGCACTGCTCCGTTGAGTCCTGCTTGCTATTGCTGTTTTGATCGGATTTGGGACGCACACGTATGAATTCCACTTTCCCGAGCAGTTCGTCACCGTCGCCAGGACGTTGTAACATCTCTCCTGCGCCCGAATTGACCACCTCGGATTGCTCCAACAGCGCGTAGTCGCTCTCCATTGCTCCTTGGACGGAGGCAATGCAGAGTAGATGCGATGCACAGATGGGAAATGCATCCAGCACCGTTGCCGATTGATTCGCATCCACCACACTTACGGTGCTGGCGGCATGTGTGCTCGTGCAGATCCACACATACGAGCTGAGCTGTGTCTCCGGCTCTAGCGTTGCCAGACTGGCACGCGCCATTTGGCGATCCAGCGCCTCGACACTCTGCTCCGCCGTGGGACTCGTTATCTCGGCGATCTTGAGTGTCGCATGGGAATTGGCGGGTATCAGACATTGTCCATCCTTGGTGAAGCCACCTTGCAGATTCACTCCAGCCGCACAAAACACCTTCATATGCGGCGATGCCTCCGCCAGAGGATTACAGTAAACGGGCACGGGTACACCGCCTGAATGACGACCCGGATTCGCATCCTGATTCGTCTTGTTGATGGGCAAGCTCCAGCCATAGGCATGCAGACGTCCGTCCTCCTTTTGGACATGGGCACGCAGTTGGCGATACTGTTCTCGCCTCCTAGCGCTTATCCTCTCTGAGCTGCCCTCCTCCGCATAATCCTTGGCCATGATCAAAGCATTGGCCAGTCCAGCGCTCGCCGGATGTGGAGGTGGATGTGCACCGCCTATGGCAAGGCGATTGTCGCCTCCTCCGCTACTCCGACTGGGTGATCCATGGCTGTGGGCAGGGCTTCCTCCGCCTGTGTGACGAAACATCGGCCCCCCTCCGAGACCGTCGGCGACACGTTCCGTCGGACGATTGGAGGGGCTATTTAGATATAGAGAAAATATTAAAATTATTAATTAGATAAGATCTTAAAGTTTTGAAACTCACGTAAAAAGATTACTAAAGTATTTCCAAATGCTTTGTTTCGATTTCTTGTCCAGGTTGTCGACGGTGCGTGAGGCACGCAGTATTTCAGTGAGACGCACTGCCTCCTGAAGCTCCATTAGCCGCTCCTTGTACTGATTGCGCTCCATTAGCACCATCGCCATCTCCACGCGCGTGAATCTCTTGCGCTGCGCCAGCGGCACATCATTCTCCTCCTGTTCGGTGTCTATTTAAGAACATAACAACAGTTAAATTAGTTTAAAAAAATTATTTTTTCTGAAAAGACAAAGTACATGCCGAAGCTATGAAAGTTTTAAGTTGGTGAAACCTTTGACTTAGCAACTTAACAAGTCAAAAATTTTGTCAGATTTCGCATGATTTTTAACGGAAAAATGAAACCTTTTAGAATCAAATTTAAAGTGTCTTTTTATACTATTTTGGGCCTCAGGAGTTGTTTAAAAGTGAAAACTCACTACTTAAAATTTTGAAAAAAATATTTTTTCAAAAAAGTTAAAGGGGGGAGTACATGATTTTTTTTTAAAAAAATCAAAAATTAAAAATTTTTTAAAGTTGAATATTTATTAATGCAGAATCAAATAAGAAACTAAATAATGACCAAAATGACATTCCGCTTGAAAATCGATTGAGTTTTGACGAAGTTATGAAAGTTTGAAGTTGGTGAAACCTTTGACTTAGCAACTTAACAAGTCAAAAATTTTGTCAGATTTCGCATGATTTTTAACGGAAAAATGAAACATTTAAGAATAAAATTTAAAGTGTCTTTTTATACTATTTTGGGCCTCAGGAGTTGTTTAAAAGTGAAAACTCACTACTTAAAATTTTGAAAAAAATATTTTTTCAAAAAAGTCAAAGGGGGGAGTACATGATTTTTTTTTAAAAAAATCAAAAATTAAAAATTTTTTAAAGTTGAATATTTATTAATGCAGAATCAAATAAGAAACTAAATAATGACCAAAATGACATTCCGCTTGAAAATCTATTGAGTTTTGACAAAGTTATGCGAGTGTGAACTTACTTTGTTGTTTCACCTGCTCCTTGACCTTCTTGAGGTCATCCTCCAACTCACTGATGCGTTGTCTAAGCTTCGTTCTCGACTGTTGCATTGCATTGAGTTCCTCCCTTACGATTTCTATCTCACCCGTTAGTTCATCCACTTTGACTATCAAATCGTCCTTGACAATGTTGAGTGCATTTCTGTTTGATAAATGGTTGATTGATTGATTGACATAAGTGGATCGATGGGTTCAGTTTCACACTTACTTGGTTGCCAGCAGCTCATTATTTTCCATGATGAGGTTTTCCACCTCTTTGCCCATGCCTGAAAATGCATTAATAATGTCGTTAGGATCATCGTTTGTAAAAACGTTTAACAAAAATATACAAACAAAATCCAATTATAAATTGTGTATGTAGAACGCAAGTGTATGTTGTGTGTGGAATGTAAGTAGATGAGAGATATAACGCAAAATGTTAATGTAAAAGCAGAAATTTTTAAATTATAACTATTTGTGAATTTTTTTTCATAAAATAAGAGATTTTTATTATTATTATTAACAATTATAGCATCTATATCGTTTTCAATTTTTGTATGATAAGATAAACATTAAAATTGTTTTTGTTATTTGGTAAATTAATAATAAATTTCTATTAATTTATTAATACAAATTAACAAGTACTTTTTGTTAACAAAAAGGTATTAAATAAATTTTAGTTTTCTTTTTTTTAATAAAAAACTTGCTTTTTCCAGAAGTATACATGGAAATTTTTCATTGGATCCCTGATAAAAAGTGGAACATGCGGTAGTGAAAATGATTTGAAATGTGGAACATAAGTGTATCGTATG
Source organism: Drosophila falleni (assembly GCA_035045575.1). Classification (NCBI taxonomy): domain Eukaryota; kingdom Metazoa; phylum Arthropoda; class Insecta; order Diptera; family Drosophilidae; genus Drosophila; species Drosophila falleni. The sequence goes on from JAWNOV010000167.1 coordinate 636,788, forward strand.
TAAAACGGCCGTAAATTAGTGAAATAACGAGATACGTAACGTTAAATAAAATTTGAGAAGAATTGATGTAGTTCGAAGTCCAAACCAAACATTTTAATCTATACTGAAAGCCAAAATTGAAAACTATGATTAAAAACCCAACATCTGACACCGAAACAAAACAAATAATTAAGCTGAAGATTGAAGATCAATGATCAATAGAAGAGATCGATTAGAGTCACTACTTACATAGAGAAAGACTACGATAGTTAGGAACTTTATAGGAACTATAACAATATATGAAATTCAAATCGTATCGCACTACAAAACTTACCAAAATAGTTGTCGTTTGCTTCAAATATCAGAAAAAATTGTTGAGTTTGTTTTTGTTGTAAGTGTCGGTGTTTTTTTTTTGTTGTTTAGTTTTTGTACAAAAAAAAATGTTGGAAAAAAAAGGGATTTTGTTTTTTTATATATTTTTTTGAATAAGTAAAAATGTTTCGGCATAAAAAAGAGAAATTTAAAATTTCATTAGAGATTGTTTATAAATATCGTTAAATTTTTATTAAGCTTTGCATTGTGACAACAGATTAATCTCGAGCACATCAATTCCAACACATATCACAAAAAAAACATATCCGATGTTATTTGAAATCAATCAGTCAATCGGATTTGTATATCAGTCGATTATCGTATGATATTTGATGTATTTACAGGTTATATAGATGAATCCATATATGTAGGAATTATATGGTGTTGGTGGTGGAGTTTGTTGTGGTTGTTGTTCTTGGACTTGGTCTTGTGTGTGGTACCTACCTGAGGATGCGTACTCTCCGGGATGTACCCAGCTGCCTATTTTACAGGAACAGAGTTCCGTTGAGTTCCATATTTGTTTAGAATTAAGTGTGCATTTGTTTTGGGATTGTGAAGAGAAGAGAGAAATGGGAAAACAATGCATTGAGTTGAGTTTGGGTTTGCAGAAGAATTTAATTAAGGTTCCTCTTACCTATTCTTAATTAATACTAAGAATACAAAAAACTGGAAGAATTAGCAAAACAATACAAGAAAACTTTGGAATTAGAAAATAAACATTGGAAATTCCAAATTAAGAAAAGAAAATGTTAAGAATTTGAATTAAAAAATAAATGGTATTTGTATTATTGGTATTATAAACTTTTTATATTAACAATTAAACTTATGTCATTTTAAAATAATAAATTGAGATTGAAATATAATTTCAAAAATCATTTCGTTTATAGAGTTAAACTAAATTAAAACAATTATATTTTTCTTATATGAATGAACTAAATTTTCCCAGTTTTTTATATGCATTTCCTAGTTTTAGCTTTCTATATTTTCCATACTCGTTTTGTTTTTTTTTGCATAGTTTTCTTATACCCTTATATGTCTACAGTTTTGTGATTGTTACAAAAATCTTCGGAATTCGGATAATTGGGTATACCCTCTTACCTGTAACAATCTCATTCTCTTCGCTCTCTTCGTTATCCTGAAAGGACAACTCTTGGTAAAGGTTATTGTCCGATCGTTGCTCCTTCTTGGTGGTCGATCGACCAACTGGGAATTGTTTCGTGTTTAGTTTGGTGAATTCATTTCGAGTTTTTAGTGAAGTTAACACAAAAACACAAAGAAAGTAAAAAATGTTGGAGAAATTAGTAGAGTTGAAGGTTTTGTTAAAGGATCAAAACATAGACCAAGGTGTTCCACCTTCACCTACCATTAGCGGGCACATTTGGCACAACAGGACTCATGTCGGGACTCTGCGGGGATGTTGACTGATGTTGTTGTTGCTGCTGCAACGCATCTGTTGCCGCAGCTAAATTATCGAGCTCATTCTGCAACGATGGCGGTCCCGAATCATCCGACTGACTGCCCACACTGCAAATCGTCTCCGTGTCGAGCATCACCGAGTTCTCCAACGAGGCAAAGCCATAGGAAACGGGACCCGAGCTACGTGCCACGGGATTTAGTCGGGCCCGACTCACCTCCATGCGATCGGAAGCGTTGCTCATCTGTGAGTGCGTCGAGCCCATCAGCATCTTTGTGCGCTCCATGTAGTCCACATGGTTCTTAAACAGCTCCGTGTAGCGCTCATGCAACCGGGCGTATTCCTAAAATATGGCAAATGTAAAACCATTTAGTGTACGCTAAAATATTTAAATAAGACATCGAAATAAACAGACCTAGGGCAAAAATCTCACAACCGTACCGATACAAACGTTTCTAAAAAACGCTTATTAAAAAACAAAAACATAGGTGAACGACTTGTTAAGTTGTACTATAGTTTACCTTCTTGAGGTCTGTTTCCCGCTCCTCTAGGCGACTGGCGTGCTCCACGCTGTTCTTGTGCTTCAGCTCCAGCATGCGGACAATGCTCTCCAAGGATTCCAGACGGCTGGCGAGTTCTTTGTTCTCCTGCTCGGCCAAATCCTCTGCCTCCAGCAGCTGCACACAGAGAGAGAAACGTTGAAATGAATTCTGATTAAATTTGTGTATGTTATATATTGCAACTTTACCTTTTGCTCCGACTGCTTGCGTGCACTTTTCTCCCGTTCATATTGTGTGACCAACTGTTCATTGTCCTCACGGAGCAACTCCACCTCCACGTCCTGCTCCTGATTGATGCGATAGGAGGCATCCAGGCACTCCAGCACGTTCACCAGCAGCGGCATCAGGTTCTTAACCACATCCTCATCATAGCGATTGATCATTCGCTCAAATTCCTGATAAATGCTACCCGCCAATTGCTGCACCTGCAGATTCAAAAAGTTTTGTGGGTGGCATAAGTTTCAAGTCGATTGCAATTGAAACAGCAACAACAACCAGACAAGTGAGAGAGTTAGATATATATATATATATATATATATAGAGAGAGAGAGAGAGAGAGAGAGAGAGAGAGAAAGCGATACAGGGTAAGAGAAAGATGAGCGCACTTTAATGACTTAATTAAAAACTCAAGTTTCATATTCGCGATTTTTATTATTTGTAGTCTAGTAAACAAAAGAGTAAACAGGTTTATAAATTTGTGACCTTGTCTGTCTGTCCGAGCTCAGAGACTACAAACACCCAGCTTTTAGAGACTATAAGAAGTTAGAGATAGAAAATTGGGTAAATGTCTATTATATGGGCCTCATCTCAAAAACTAAAAAAAAAAAACCACATTTTGTATGGAAACTTTAAAGATTTTTTAAAAATAAACCAATTAAGTCCCCAATCTAATTTTTTTTGCTAAATTCATCATAAATCACCCTCTATTCGTGGTTTTTTTTTTTTTAGTTTTTGAGATGAGGCCCATATAATAGACAATTACCGAAAATTGTTATGTTTGATCAAATGGATAAAAGTCGGATGGCTGAACTGAAAACTGAATAACAAGAGCAGTTTAAAAATTACAGCCTAGAAATTTGACACACCGAATAATTGATATTTGGCGGATATTTGCTGAGACTTTCATCTTGATTGGTTAATAAACCTATAGTTGTTTAAAGAAATTAATTTTACCAGTAATTTATCGTTTCATATTTTAAGTTTTCTTTTTTGTGTATTTAAAATATTCATTAATTATTATTTCTAAAATTTTTTGTTTAAATTTGGAAATTTTTACAATTTTATATTTAAAACAAAATGTTTTTTACTTATTTTCCTTTTTACCGTTTTTTATATAGTGTTTTATTTATTTGATTGAAAAATACAGGTACTGGGCATTTAAAAGTCGAGCACCTCGAGTATACTATTTTTTAATGAATGAAAGCGCTTTAAAATGTGGCCCAATGAAAACGCAAGTCATGCATTGCAACAACAACACAAAAAATAGAGAATTAAAAAGTAAAGTTAGTTAAGTAAGAAAGCTGAAAGGTCAAAGTTAAAACTTCCCATGCCATTTAGTTAGGTGGAAAAACGATTAAAATATAAAAACAAAAATAAACTCAAGTTAAGTGCAGCGCGTAACGAAATTATGAGAGAAACAAAAATATAATAACAAATTGAAATATCATGCAATTAAAAGTAACGAATAAAGTGAGTGACAACAATAAAATAAACACCAAAAATTTTGAACTCACGATGCTGACAACCTCTTCATTCTGAAAGAGAAAGAAAAAGAAGAGAAAAGGACACGTAAAAAACAAAAATTTAACAAAAATATTAAATTTACATTACACAAAAAAAAATCATATAAAAGTCCCACAAAAAATGCAGTTTTCATAAGAAATGAGTGGAAATTAAATTTAAGGCATGAGATGAACTTTAGTACTAAAGTTAAGCTTAAATTAAGATTATAGACAAATAATAATTATTATTATAATTGTATTAAAAAATGTTTCCTAATCGATCAAACTCTTAAAATAAAGTCGAACCCAAGGCCAGGCTCCATATACTTTATAAGGTCAGCAGCTAATCATGCATAGAAACTATTTCAACCATTTTCATTTATGCTCTGAAGTTGTTTAATGTTAAAAACCAGTTTTATTACTCAGTGTGTTAAAACAGTATGTCAAGTAATTTTTTCGACCAAATGTCGCAAAAAGGAGTAAGAAATATTGAGATACATTGGGCTTAAATAAATAACAATTATGTGAACTGTTTTTCTTTGACACAACAATTACTTGACGTACTCTATATGCGTCAGATCTGTGACGGAGCCGCTTCAATGAGTTGAATTGCTTAGTGGACGAGTCGGAAAGAGGAAGGGAAACGGTAAGGGGAGTGGCATTAACAGGTAGCCAATAAGGTTAGTGAAACAAGTGTTGTCTAAAGGGTTTTTGGGGACACAATTTAAGTAGTCAGTCGATGAGCTCATTTACATATTTACATATGTGCACATACATATTTATATAGCCAACGATTAAAGCTCTGCGAAGCTGATAAAGTGCAAAAATCAATGACGCGGCTTTGATTGCCAGAAAATGGCAACAGACGGCAACAGAAGGAGCGTGGGGGAGAGGGGAAATGCACATAAAAATAAACTACTCATAGGGAAAAGCAAAACCAAAAACAAAAAAAGGGAATTGCGTGAGGCGACATTTCAAGAAGGCAACTGACTCTATTGATTTTTTTTCCCGTTTCTATCAGTATTTTTGGCAGTACTTTTATATGTGAATGTGAATGTCAATGACTTTGGGCCGTGGTCAGCTGATGCATAATAAACAAGCCAGTGACCGGAAGAGGGATATAGAGAGGGAGAAAAAAAAGGAGTAGGAGAGATTGCAGAGCAGTGTTGGCATAACAGAAAGCTGGAAAATAGCGTCTTGCTTTTTCTTACAAAAAAAAAAATAAATAATATATTCATGAAACGTAACGATTTTTAAACCACCTTATGGCTAAATGGAGCTTGCTTTCTGGCTTTTTCTCTAACAGAAAAAAATGTAAATATTTCAGCGAACACTTTAAAATAATGAAGTAAATGGAAATTAATTTAAATAAAGTATTAATAATATGGATTTATCGATTTGTTTTAAGCTAAACGTAGCTCATTGTTTTCCCCAATACTCAGCATTTTCTTGCCGCTAAATATTTGGCAACGCTGGGATGGTCAACAGAACACAAGTTAGGAAAAGGGAGAGACAGAGACAGAGAACGAAGAGAGTCAAGTGCAGACATAACTGTGATTGTAGCACTTCCTGCAGATGCAATGCTCATTATCTTGTCTTTACTTCAAAAGCAACAAGAAAAAAAGCAGATATGATTGGGCTTATCAGAAAACAGTTACTTTCTGTGCTATACATGTGCCCGCATGAATGAATCATATATAGTTGGCAACACTTACCTTCTCGGACATGACCATATTGTTGTCCTCGGTGCCGTAGACCGTTTCAGCACCCGACTGTGGTCCACAATTATTGAGCATTGTGTCATCGTTGTCCATCATTTTTGTTGTTGTCTTTTATCCTCTCTCTCTCTCGCTCGGTTTCTGTGTTGAGTCTCTTGTGGCTTCTTCTTAAGTCGATTTCCTAATTACGCATTTGTGGGTGTGTGTGGGTGGCGTTGACACTTGTGTGTGTGTGTGTGACACAGACACTACTACAAGTCACGCGTTATGCAGCTTTCAACCCCAAACAACAACAATAAAATGCACCCACACATGCACACACTCACACTCACACTCACTTGCATACACTTGAGTACAATAGTATTTAATTTTTGTAGCGCAGTGTCAATGAATCTGTTTGTATTATTATTCAGCTTGTTTATTTTTAATACAATTGCATTATCTGCTGTGTGTTCTGCGTGTCACTTATTTGCGTTTTTCGCTGTTTCTATGTTTGGCCATCATCCTCTTTCCCCCACCATTTGCGACGTATTTTTGACTAGATTTCATTTTTTCGTTTACGTTTTTCGCACATTTTTGCTGGCCGTCGTATTTATGAAATATAACCACAACGTATCTGCACAACTAAAGCAATATTTTATTAACTATTTACACCTTTTTTCAACATATTTTGCGATATATTGAAAATATAATAGGCGAGCAACCGATTTTCGTGATGAATGAGAAAGAATGACTGCAGTGCTGCCAACTTGCTTCAATAGTCATGTTGCAACGAAAAACGGGTCGGCAGGCTTGCAAGTTCCAGTTCCATTCTTAATTCATTTTGCAAAATTCCTGTTGTCGTTCAATTAGTTGAGTCGTTCATTTGCTCGTTCGTTCAGTTGAAATAAGTTGGCAGCACTTCTACTATATTTGTCAAATTCGCAAAAGAAAAGAGAACAGTATAAAAAATTAGTTGTTAATCATGGTTTTTGTTAAAAACTGGGAAGATTTTGAAATAGCCGCTGAAAATATGTACATGGCAAATCCACAAAACTGTCGATACACCATGAAATACGTGCACTCCAAGGGTCATATACTGCTCAAAATGACGGACAATGTGAAGGTACAAAATTTTATTGGTTAATGTTGAATAGGAAATTAATCAAATTGTTCATTGTTTATATACAGTGCGTGCAGTACAAGGCGGAGAACATGCCCGATCTGAAAAAAATTGAGAAAATCACAAGCAATCTGGTCGGTCACATGGCATCCAAGGAATAAAGCGAACACAACAATTTATTCGCCACGGCAGCAGTTTAAACGCAGCAACAACAACAAACTCACACAAGCACACGATTGTTGTTGTTGTCTGTCTGTCTGTGTGTCTCACCTGCAATTGTTTAGTTTTGTAAGCGTTTTGGGCCATAAGTCGGCTAATTGTGTGGTAAAAAGAGTAGTTAGTTACTGTTTAAATAACATTTTATAAATGTTAGCTCTGTACACACAAATTCAGTTCGAAATGGCGCCAGGTTTAATTACGATATTTTTGTATTTCGACTGTAATGTGAATAGTTGCAGTTAAAGCTGCATCATATTGTGACATATTCAAAGTAATGCACATTTCCATGAAATGCATTAAACAAATAAAATGGGGTGTTTTTTATAAGAAAATTAAATTAGTTTTTTAACAGTGCTGCCTTTTTAGAGGGATAAATTGTTGATTCTGGCGTTCGAAACTTTTTATTGGTTTTAGCAATCACTCTGAAAATAGCTAGATCTAGCTATAAAATAGATAAGTTGTCAACAGTGCTGTTTATTTCAGTTGCTGGTGTTGGGAAGAAGTTGAATCGGCATGTTACAAGACATAGATGGCGCCCGTTTAGATTTAAAAACTTTAAGCCGAAACTTAAATGACTTGCAATATTTAAACTAAAACTTAAACTTTTAAACTAAGCTAATTGTAGTTTTCTTAATTTGTAAATTCTATTAATGGCATATTGAAAGTAGATGACATGCTTCAAATAAATTAATGGAGCGGTTTTTATTTATTAGAAAAATATTTGATAGAAGAAAATGTTTTTATTTCCACCGGAAATTTATTGCTATTATTAGGGTTGGGAATCCACGACAGGCGTTTTTTTTTTTAGTCCATAGATGGCGCTTCAAGAGCGTTACGGTTTGAAAACTTGTCAAGCTGAAAAGAAATTGTTTTGAAACAATTTAACACTTGTAACGTAAGCATTTTTTATAATTTTTGTCGCTGCCTTTTGGTTAACAAAAATGTTAATTGCCTAGCCATTAAAGCGATTAAACAGCCAAAGCAAACAATTTGCAAGGCACAGCTGAATGATGACTCAAAGTGAGTGAGAGCGAGAGCAAGATAAAGAAGAAGACGAAGTTGATGCTGTCTCTGCTCAGTCGCTGACCGCTGTTACTCACTTAATAAGCAGAGAGTAAATATTTGAGGCACTCGAGTTTATTTGCCACAGGAGATTGACAGCAATGCGCAAGTTTTGATGCCTGACTTTATGAGAGAAGCAACAGAGACAGAGAGAAAAGAGCAAGAGAGAGAGAGAGAGAGAGAGAGAGAGATAGAGAGCAGCAGAGAGATCAGTAGCAAAGTGTTGTTGACCAAAATGCCACAAGAAGTGTTTGCACTGTGCAGAATAAGTACCTGCCAACTCAGTGGGCAACTCAGTAGCCACTTTGGATTAAGCCCGAAATGTTTGACGTTTGTTTGACCCAAAGAACCAAAAAAAAAAAAACTCGCTTCGGTCGCTTTTGATGGCGGCCCTACAGTTGCAGCTCAAGCAACTGCACTCGGCTTTGATTAGAGACCGAAGAAGCCGACAATGCCTACCGACAATTTCCGGCCCTACGTACAGTGGGAAAAGCTGCAAGATTAGCATATTGTGAAATATGAATTAATTTGAATTTGAAATAAGCAAATTTTCTTTTTAAAGAAAAACTAATATAAATATATGTATATATTTAAAATTCTTTGTACTGACTGGCTTAATGCCTGAGCCCAAGATTATAAGACCTAGGACTCGGAAATTTTAACACAATTAATGTATAAATTTAAATTTATTATAAAATAAAATTAATAATAAAATTATATTCCGACAGCAGATCGATATATTGATTCTACAAATATTCAATATCAAATCGATTATAAGTAGGTTTATTTGAACAGTTTGGAATAAAAAAGCATATTAGAGATTCGATAATCTTAAAAAATGCAAGCTTATCTAGCTGCTTTTGCCACTGTGTGTAGACTTGAGAGCCGAGACAAGCTCATTTGGCTTCTGTTTGTCGACTTGGCCAGATCGACAGTGGGGCTTATCTTGGCCTTCTTGCCATCTTCTTCTTCTTTATCGGATGTTTGTGTTTGACGTTTTGTGCTTTTGAATACGCTGTTTACCGTGCATTCATTGCAATCACAATCTCAATCACAATCACTTTAGGCGGTTAGCTTGAACACCACCGCAAATGCACCATCGTAAACGTCCGTCCCTATTTTCAGACTCTGTACTTTAAAAATAAAATGGGTCTACTATGTATATCAAGTGTACGTCAAGTGAAACCCCTCAGAATCAGGTTAGAAGTATCGTTTCTTACTTATTTGGGTACCAAGTAAAAGTGAAAACTCGATCAAAACATTGTGCACAAATTTTTTATTCTAAAAATTTAAAGGGTGGGGGTACAGAATAATAATAGGGGCTAAATAATGATAGAATTGACAATCCGGAAGGAAATCGGGTAAAATTTGACAAAGTTATGACATTTCGAAGTTTTTGGAAATGTGTCAAGGGAAGAGTATGGAAAAATGGATAGCAAAGGAAGAAAAATTTAGTTTTCCAAATTTAATGCAGAATGAAAATAAGGGCTAAATAATAATAAAATTGACAATCCGGAAGGATAAAATTTGACAAAGTTATGATCAAAATGATAATCCACATGAAAAAGTTATGCAAGATTGAAGTCTGGTAGAGCTAAGCATCTTGTTCGTTCATTTGTAAAATCAAATTTTTTAAATAAATGAGTTGCTGTACATTTCGTACGTAATAGGTACAGGGTCTCACAGAGTCGCAATATATTGTTTACTATCCGGTCTCATAAATTTAAAGCACAATCGAAATATAGAAATCAAATATAGAAATAAATAAACATTCAATCTGAAATATATGACATAAATAGAGGCTACTGGTATTTGAAAATCATAAACGCAACTTTCAACGATCGTTACAAGGCGATAAAGCAGCTCCAACAACAACAATAACCAACATTTAATTAGGCACAGTGGTTGTTTGGTCATATAGAAGCTATCCAAGCTGTCGCGTTGACTGCGATAAACTTGACAAATAACATAAATGCTTTTTATTGCGGGTGGTGTCTATATCACCCCAAACCCCTTTATAGGGTGGGGAATAGGGTTCTAAGCTTAGTCAAACAACCGACATAGACTATATATACACGTTAAAGTACTTACTACCCGTATTACGCTTCGATGCATTCAGTTTATGACACCCACTGGCGTCAATTATAAAGATATTTAAGTACAGTTAGCATGCAATTAGACAGACCAAAAGGAGGGATCTTAACTATACGATTGTAGACGTATACCAATACGAATACACATGACATGGCCAGGTTGTATAAGTCCCCGAGATTTCATTTATAAATTACAGCCATTGATAGTCGTTTGCCTTTGGTCATATGACAATTAGTTATAAATTAAGTCCATGTCGCCTTCTTGCCTTATGCAAGTGCAACAAACTTAATAACAACTTAATAACTTCGTACATGTGCAAGGCTTTGGGCCAAGGCTACAAAATGGGACCAAGAAGAACCTGTAACTTTAACTCAGACAGCTTGTACTCTCTTATTTCTATTAAAACTGCCTTTAATGAAAACTTACTCAGTAAACTCTTTAAGTTGCCAATACCGGAGTTATCAGACTTTAAACGTGCATATTTTTTATACGGAATGGCATTTTGTTCATTATCCGACCTTTTAATTAATTTTTCATATTAATAATATTAACTTTAAAAAAATTTTAAATAATGGGTTTTCACTTTTAAACTACTCCTGAAGTCCAAATTAGTATAAAACGACACTTAAAATTTGATTCATATTTCATATTTAACGGTTTCACCAACTTCAAACTTCCATAACTTTGTCCAAATTCAATGGATTTTCAAGCGACATGTCATTCTGATCAATATTTTGTCTAAATTGATTCTGCATATAAATATTAACTTTAAAAAAAAAATAATTTATTAGAGATTCTGTATATAAAAATGTTTATTTTAAGAAATAATTTTTTTATCGTCAATTGCCAAATCTCTTAAAAATTGTGGTGAAAAAGAGCTTGACGCGGTTTTGCCTTTACCCTTTTTGGTCGCGGCCACTTCAGTTGCAGTTATGCAAATAAGCCAAGTTTAATTATGAGCATTAGCGACTGTTGAGCGGCTACCGTTTTGAGTCAATACTTGCTTGGGTGTCGATGGGTTTTCGGGCTTTTATTTTGTGTTATTTAATTTTGAGAGTTGAGGCGGCTTGCGATAAATATTCGCTTTGTTGTGCAAATGGTTGGTAGCTGAAGTCAGTCAGTCAGCAAGTTAGTCAGTTCAGTGGCGATAATGGCCATTAATGAGCAGTTTATTGACGCAAGCCATTGACCGTATTGTGATATGCCGAATTTCAGTGACTCACTTTTAAGGAGGGGCGTCATGAAATTTACCACTGAATAAACCAATATAAACCAAAGACGTGAAAGTCATATGAATAACACCCAGATAAAAAAATTGGAAAAATGCTACGAAAAAACTGACTAATCTTTTGGGATATTTAATTAAAATTTTTTAGATTTCCTTTTTATGGTAACATGGAACAAAAAGTGGAATAAGTATTGATATTTTTCTGTAACAAAATATATCCAACTTTACATTTTATGAAAAATCTTTTTTTTCAGTGTATTTAATGAGTAAAATAACACTTCATTAACTACTCATATCTATTATTAAAAACACTGACCCCTTTTTTTTTAAATCGAACAAGGAACTGCAAATTTATGATTAACCGGAAGAAACTATATCTTTTGGACTTTGATGTCAGTAATAAAGAAAAAAAAACTGCCCTTAGTAATAGCAATATCAATATCATTCATCATTCAATCATTTATCATCGCCAGTTAGTTGTTTAGAGCTGAGCCCAGTTAATCAACGGTGACACAATGTCTATAAGGAAACCAAAAATATTATTTCATTGCAATTGAATCACCCTACGAATCGACAGAAATTTCAAGAAATTGCTGATATAGCGTGTGTGTATGATAGAGAAAAGTGCTACAAGTAATTGGAATTGAAAACTGAACTCAAGTTTGGGCTGGTAAACAGATTTGTCATCCCATCCAATAGTTTTCTTGTAATTCCAATTTTTGGCTTATCATAGTCAACAAATCAAATCGAAATCAAGAAAAGCCTTGATAAATACAATTGTTGCTAATAATACAATTATATACGACTTTTTGCGTTATTTGGACGAGTGCTCGTAATATGTTATTTATAACGAGGCTGTTTGGTAAATCAACGTCTATGATTAGAGCTTAATACATCTTGATAGCTACTAAAGTTGTAGCTAAATTGATAAATCATATATTTTTACAGTGTTATAGAGTTAACAAAATAAATAAATAAATTTTTGAAATAAAGGTTATTTATTTATATGGTAAATATGTTTTTAATATTAACTTGTGCATTATAGTAAGTTTTTTTTTTATTTCAATATACAAGGATATCTTAAGATTTAATCCAGTGACTCAAAGGCCCATTTTTGTACGATAGTATTCCGCGACGTGAAGCGTTTTAAAACGCGCCCAAAACGCGCTCTAACTTCTACTTTAACTTGAAGTTTGACTTGGAGTCGTAGCTTTGGATCTTCACCGCATTCACAGTCACCTCCGCATTCACATTCACATTCACAGTTACCTCCACATTCACAGCCACATCTGTTTACCCATTAGCGTTTTGGGCGGCTAAAATGTTTGCGCTGTGGCGTCGTCGTTGAATTTTTGGGATTGGAGACTGCAGATTGGGGACTTTTGTGGGGGGAAAGAGAAGGGGCTTGGCTTGAAATCATTTTCTCTAAGCATTTTTGGCATTTGTTTGCTTTCGAATTATTGCGAAAAGTAAGTACAGCGCGTAAGTGCGGTAGCTTCAGCTTGAAATTCAACTTCTGTTTGTGATTATGCTTGAACTTTAAAGTAAATTTTGGCAGCCATTGGCGCCACTTTGTCGCACATTCTGCTGCCCCTCCTTATACCGCATGTAAATTCATTGAAATTCCCTTTTAATGGAGATTAATACGCATCTTTCTTTTTATTGAAGAGGCGCCGGACACATTGTTGACATTGCTAAATGTTTTTAAAAAACTATGCACATATGAGTACTCGTATTTATTCAGACATATTTTCGCATTGCTTGTGCCAAGCGAGCTAATTAAGAACGTGGGAAAGCTTTCGCTGGCGACAACGTGTCGTATACGCAATGCCTTCAACTGGAGTGTTTAAAGGAAATTATGCTGAGTCAAATTGGCAATAATACAAATATCATAAATTAAACTATATCTATACTTATTATGAGTAAAAGTATTCAAAATTTAAATTTATTTTTAGATTTTTTATGGGATATATATTAACTCTAATTACTCTTCTAAAAAAAATGTTGTTTATGATCTTTACAATTATAAAATAAATTAACATTTAATTATAATGCAAATTTCATCAATCATACATATTTTCTTTGCGTAAATTTAATATTATTTATTTTCTTTTGATATATCTTTTTTATTATGATTAATAATTTTCTTAAGACCCTTTATTTCATATCATTATTACTTTTTTAAATTTATTTTGCTGGCAAGATTGTTTTATTTAAATTTAAATTCATTTCTACTATCATACAAATTGTATATAAATTTATTGTTGCCTAAATCTATTATATTTTATTTATTGTTTCTTATAACAAATAAAGAAAAACTTTGTTAATATTCGTTTAGTTACTCATTTCCCTTTAAGGTTTTTTATTTTATATCATAATATTTTTGTTTTCTCAATTTCCCACATCACATTACTAGGAGTGTATAATAAAACTTTTAGCAGAAATTTAAATTAATTAAATTTACTATTCAAGCAAATGTGATAATAATATAAATTTAATATATGATATTTAAAATTGCTAAAATTAAATCACTTTTCTAAATAGATAAACTTTGTCAATTTCCTGTTGAATATCTGAGTTCCCATTAAGACCCAATTTTTGGGGTCGATTGGGAAATTACCCGTACCACTTGACGAGGCGACAAATCTATATCTATAGCCCACATATTAATGCCAAGCAAATAAACCGATTAACAAAGAACTTCGTTCGACTATTTCACATTTATGAGCAAATCAATCAAATTCAATGCAATTTCAATTAGAGTGCCACAAAGTGGACCGATAAGAAAGCAATGAAGATGGGAATGGGGATGGGGATGGAAATGGGAATGGGGATGATTATGGTAACACGGAACGACCACAAACCAATCAAATTGACCGAATGGTGGCCATAAAACATGGTCAAATGAAACTCCCAAATGGCCAGATGAAATTCAAGTGTTATCGCATTTTAGAATGTGTACTCATAAGTATCATAAACAATTTTCATATTTTTTAATTATGAAAACAAGCTGATTATATAAATTAAATCGCAGACAGTGATTAGATTATGGCTCGAGTGACACAACGACGCTTAAAGTGCAATTTAAACGGCTTTAAACAAATTTCTATAATTTTTTATTATTTTTCAACTAAATAAAACTGACGTTATCTAAGCTGATTAAATCCTCCTCCCAAATATATAAAATAACGACTCTGGCCTCTTTTAACTCTCGTTTTGACTGATATGCGGTTTGAATTAATTGAAAATTGATTATTAGCGATGGCAGAAGAAACGATAAGCTATTGCCTATTGCCGCCTATACTCTAGAAGACTCGATAAGCAGCTGGCCGGCAATCGGGTTTAATAATTGGAAATTAATCCATCATAATAGACGTCAAAGTCGAGAGAGAGAACGAGGTACAGCTCAAGAACCTCATTGATAAGTAGACTCATAGAAGAAACTAGTAGAACAGGTCGCAATTAGGCGAAATCGTCTGTGAGAGACCCGGTACTTGTTATGAAAAAAAATCGAGCCTTTTTCTTTTTGTTTTTTTTGATTGATTCTTAATTAACTATTAAGTTTATCAAACGATCTTGGTAAAATTTTTAGGGCCGGTCGAAACTTATGCACTAATCATTTGTGAAAAATTTCTAGACTATAGTTTCAAAATTGTTCCTATTATATGTTTTCTTAATTTGTATAACATTTTAAGTCTATAGTTTTAAAAAACGATCTTGTAGTATGTTTCTTTCGATTACAGGGTCAAAATTTTTAAATACATTCTTAAATTCAGCTTGATATTTAATTTTACACACATATTCTACTACCTCCAGCTCTTGCGTGTATACCGATAAAAAAAATCCATTTCTAAAATCAAAAAAATTGTCTTAAAGTGTTTTTTAATTTAGAAATTTTAATTAATTAATTATTTGTAATTTTATTTTATTTTAAGAATCTAGGTTGTCAAAAAATATTTTGTTTTTACGATTTTTTCTCAAAAAATTAACAATTTTTATCTAAATAAAAAAAATTGTTTTTTTTTTTGTTTAATTTAATTGATAATAATAGTGTCTTCAAACATTTCAGGTACAGGGTCTAGAAAAAAGAACAGATAATAAATTATAAGTACACACACACAGGCATACAGAGGGAAAAGTAAGATAAACAAGCCTAACCAAAAATAAAATATTGATATCTAAATACGGACAGAGACGAAGACGCAGACAAGGATACGATATCAGAAAAAGAAGTAGAGGAAAAAGAAGCAGCAGAAGCAGCGTCGTCATCATTATCTGGCAATTGAATTTACAAAACAAATAATTACAAAATGCAGTTCAAATATAAATAAATACGAGTACGGTAAATGTGACTGGGTGAATCGTAACTCTCCCGTAACTCGTAACTCGAACTCGTAACTCTGATCAAATACGGAATACGAATACAAATCAAAATGCGATTTTCAAGCAGCCCAAAAGGTGGTCTTATCTTTAAACTCACGTTTACCTTAACGATTGTCAAAGTCGAGCTGCTACACTGAGAGAAATGTTTGCACTTAAATTATTAATTTAATATGAAAGTTATTAATTGAAATAGATTTTATCTTAAAAATATTATTCTTACATTTTAAATTAAAATAATAATCTGTTCGATTCTTAAATATATTATAGTTAATATTAAATTGTAGGACTTGAATTGAAATCGTGTCAATTGTGATCCGGAGAGCCTTAACAGTTTGAAGTATTTATAGTTTTTCACTTTAATTTTATTGTAATATTTATATACACTGTATATAAGTATGTTTTAAGTATATTTTGAATTTATTTTATAATATTTATATCGTTTTTTAAATTTATTACAATGAAATCATTTATGACTATATTAATGTTTACTATAGGTTAATTTCTCTGAGTGTGCTCGAGCTCGGGTTCAGTTTACGATTACGCCCTGGCGCTATAAGGAAGTATATTTCTCTCTCTCTCTCTTTTTCTCTCTTTCTGTTTTCTCTATCGCTGTCTCGCTTGGAAAAAGGTTAAAAAACTTTGTCGCAATGAAAACAACGACAACGGCAGCAAATGTATCTGAGCAAACAACTGCCTCGTATTGCTACACATATTCCTTCACTATCCAACTGGTTGAGTGTCTCACTGTCTGTCTCACTGACTGACTGACAGACTAACTGACTGGCTGATGGTTTCAATGGCAGTGAATTTGTTTACGCTGCGCCTAATGAGCCAACTTTATTTGTGCAGCGCAGCAAGACGCGACCGCAACTCTCCGAGAGATACAGATACAGATACATTTAAAGATACAAATACAAATAGCGATACTGTTGCACCTACCACTCCACATATATGTAGCTGCCAATGTAGATACAAATAATGTTGCAGATACAAATACGCAGATACATTTGATAAAATTGATATACTTGCTGATATTGCTTCAGATACAGATATGACAAATATCTAAATAGACAGTGCTCATATATGTATAAGTGTATTTATAGATACTGCAATTAATGGATATCTTCATGTATATTCAAAAACTAGCTGAAATAAAAAATTCAATAAAACTATATAATTTAAATATTATATAAATTGAAGTAAATTTATATAAGAACAAAAAACATTGACAATTACTAAAAAAAAGTAATAGTATACAAAAAAAAAATTGGGTGTATGAAAAATTGGTCCAACAATACTTATATTATTTAAATTAAATTTATTTACCTATAGATTATGCTAAAAAATGTATATAGATAATAATTAAAATTAACTAATTGTTATACATTTAAATTAGAAGAAAATGCATTTTACAAATCGACAATAACTATAAAAATATAATATATTTCAAATTATGATATTATAGTTGAATGAAAAGTTGATCCAACCACATTTAATTTTACATTCTTTGATTTTTATTTGTGTTTAAGCTCCAACTATTTATTTTTGCTTTTGGTTGACACTATAAAAATAATTAAAAATTTTTTTTTTTAAATCTTGTTATTATTAGTTTATTATCACTAGAAATCTAATCCTTCCTTAGCTGATTGGAATAATTTGTAATCGTTTAGCAATCGCTTAACATTTGCCACTCAACAGCGCGATTTCCTCTTTAAATCCTCTTTTACAACTCTGAAGATTAAGCTTATCAATCTACGCACAGTTTAAAATTGAAATTCATTGGCATTTACGTCATTAAATACATATTCATATATATATACATGCTACAGTCTATATAAATATATATATAATAAATAAAATTCAATGAAATTCATTTATCAGTTTTTAATAAGTTTGCTCTGCTCGGGAACCCCAACAACAATAATAAGAACAACAGTAAAAAGCAAATCAATTCGCGCACTTAATGAAAAAAACACAACTCAATTATAAATTTTATCAAGCAGGGGGTTAAAAATGGTTGCGGGGGGTTAAAAGTATTTTTCAATGTTGCAAATGAATTAAAATTTTGTGTCAATAAATGAAATTTACTTTATTATCGCCATAATTTTCCGCATATTTGTACTTTTATACTATATATATGCACTCGATCCTCCAATCTCCATAATGATAGACCTGATGTGTACATAGTTGATTTTTAATGAAACTTTAAAGAGTTGCCTCTTAGTGCATTCCATTTTTGTAGAATGACTAACTCAAGTGTGCGATAGGAAACTCTTTTACAAAAAATACTCAAATTTTTGTTGCTAGGCGAGAATATCGCAGAGTCCCTTAAAACCGATTGAATTTTGAAAGTTTTTGAGTCACTGAATGATTTAATGAAGGGTAAACTTTAGCTGGGCGTCCCCAAATTAAACCCAATTTATTATGTTGAAATTTAGTTCTTTATTTTTTTGCCATTTAAATTTATTTGAAATTTATTTTAATAAAAAAAATTTTACAGTATCTTCTGCATGATCTTTACTATAATGAAAATTATATTTAGTTTAAAACCAATATAATCTGTTCCATTTGGTTATTTTTAAATCACTTTTTGACACAACTTAAGCCAATATTTAGTACGGAGTCCATAAAATGAACCTTCCCTATAATGTAGAAATTTGTTCTTATTTTTCTATTCTTTTCTTTTTTGTGCTATTTAAATCATTTATTATTATCTCTCACTTTGAAATATATGATTTTCTCTTAATATTTAAATTTTCTTTAAGAATAATTAAGTTTTATCATAATTTCTTTGATTTAAATGTCAATATATTGCTTTTCGATAATATTAGGAGGCTAATTTTATATCTATATATTTTATTTTTATTTATACAGTTTATTAATATTTGAACTACATTATAAACTAAAATATATATAATTAAGTCTATTGATTTGCTAATTTTGGGATATTTTCTGACCGATTTAAATGTACACATTTAGCTAGAAGTCTACAAAATATTAAATTTTCCTTATATAATTATGCCTGCTATATATTTTACTTTTATCCATTTAAAAATGCTGTTATTTCAACCATTCATGTCAAACCTCAATTTACACTGAAAATTACAAGAAAAGTAAATAATAAAAGTACGAACTGCAGTTTTAATTTAATCCACATAAAGTGAGTGCAACTCGTATAATAATCAACATAATTAGCCAATGCTTAAATATGCCACACATTCAATCTGTATCTGTAACTGGGTTTGTATCCATATCTGTATCTGTATCTATAGCTGTATCTGTTATTGTTTAACCATAACAGTTTATATCAGCGCTCAATTGTAAAAAATTATTTATTGATAACGCAATTTAATGCCAATTATTTGTACATAAATATTTGTTTAATTATCAATTGCATGTCGCGCTCATTGCAATTGGAATTGGAATTGGAATTGACGTGGGTGTGGCCTCCACAGGGCGCGTGATTAACGACATCATTTACTTCCCTTCCAGATAGATACTTTCGCCTCTTAAGTATCTATATTAACTGCGCATTGTTTTAAAATGTTTGTAAAATCTTGTCAAATTTGCTGGCCAAACAAATCGTTAGCCCTTTAAATTGTAAATCAACCCTTAAGCTAAACCCACTTTTAAATTGCCCCACCAAAAAAAAAAAAGAATCGTGCTCACTTCAGACAAACTTTTGTTTGCTCTGAAATTATGACAAATTTCGCTGGGAGTTGAGAATTTTTATGGCATTATTGTGCACTTATCGGATGAATTAGCACCCCAAGGGGTTGTTATCGAGGGTTAGAGGGGTGACACGCCCCCTTCTGACCACAAGCTAAATTGCAGCAACATATGCGACAATTTCCATTTTCATTTCCATTTTTATTTGTATTTCAATTTTTGACATTTGCACGATAAATGTCTGATTAGAGTTTTGCTAATATCCCGGAAAATTCACTAAATGGTTTCTAGAAAATGAAGGGTGAGTTAGAAAAAGAAATTAAGGATGAATTTTTTATAGAACAAATAAATAAATAAAATTTAATTAAATAAATAAAATGAAATTCTAGGTAAACTTTGTACTCATATAATATTAAAGTATTATTTGTTTATTTATTAATTCACAAAATCAAACCAGAATCAGATGCTAAAAACCATTTTATCTGAACCCATTCCAACATTTGTGACATTTGATTGTCTGCATTACAATTTGTTTGTTATAGAATGTAAACTATATTTGGGAACAACACAAATCATAGAGACAGACAGGATGCCATTGTTCTGGCTGATGGCCAGAACTCATGAACTGTTTCTATTCCCCCTTTCGACAACTGTAAATGTTGGTTAAATGCACGTGGATGAGTAGATAAATATCGTATAATGAAAATAAAATAGGAACGGGCTAACAACAATAATAACAATAACAATAAAAACAATGGCAATCAGTCGCAATTCTCGTTGCAGTCATCGCACTAATTTCAAGCTAGTTTTTGGGTTTCCATTCCATTCCATTCTTATTTCAATCCTCTTCATTCGGAACTCAGTTTGAGTTTGAGTTAAGAGTACGTGGCCAAAGAAAATACACTTTAGCACGTTTCTTGTTAGCCAACAGTTTTCCATTGCATGATATACTTACACACGTCTCTCCAATACCAAAATTTTCGTAGTTTTGAAGTTCTTCTTTCTACTGCTTTCTTCTTCTTTCTGCTCTTGTGTCCGTTGTTTATTTTGGCATAGGTGAATAGTTTAAATTAAGGCTCAGACATTACTAGATGAACAACAAAAGTTGAAAAACCAAAGAGTTGGGGTTGTGCAGAAGAGAGAGCGAGAAAATAGACAGTTGAAAAACTTCCTCTTGTTAAACTTGAGGAACGGGAGAGAGAGAGAAACGAGAGTACTCTAATGTCACTTGATCTCTAGATTATGTTTAATTTATCAAATAATTGTTGATTAGATAAAAATCTGGATATTTTATCAATGTAAAAAAATTATGAAATAACAATAATATTTGCATTTTTATTTGCATATTAAACTGATTTTTTCCTCAATTTTTGTAGTAAACTTATTATTATTTATTTTTATAATTAAAGTTGCCCACTTACCTTTATCTTAAATTCTTCCTATGTAAATAAGAGATATATTTACATTTCTGGAAAAACTGAGACTTAATCATTAAATTGTAATTATTTTATGCAAATTAAGGAATATAAATATAACTCATTAATTTAAAAAAGTAAGAAATAAATTTTTGTCATGCTAAAATGGAATTCTGTTCTCGTACTCTGTTAGGGTTATTTAAAAAAAAAACTTAGATCAATATTCATGATTCTTTACACCTGTCTATTCTTTATCTCAATGAGGTATCAAATAGAGTTCTTTACTTAACATAAAGCAACTGTCTGAGAATGGCATCTTAAAGATCGCTTAGTAATCCATCAGGGTTAGAATAAAAGTCAAACACACAAACCAAAGTCTATGGTCCATAAAATGCCCACCAATTGGCTAAACGAACCCAAAACCCAACAAAGCCCAAGCCGTACTTAATATAAAAAATGCATTATATTGATATTAGCGGACAGTTTTGTGCCTGAAAGTTGAACAACCAGAGTTACTCGTATCATAAAAACTCAATGACAATTTTGTGAGACAATGAAAGGAATCATTTATATCATTTATAGTGCGGTCACCGATTTGAGTGGTCATAACAATTGAATATCAATGAGACCTGAAGAGAATTTCAGGAAACAGAGCAAGGACATTATCGATTTTCAGGCTTAAAGCAAAAAAAAGGAAAACGACTTTCAATAGAGGCTTTACAATGAAATAACAGTCAGCTACACTCAGAAAAAAGGTGTTCTTTAATTTCAGAATATTTTAGCAAATATAAGGTTATAAGTGCATTAAAACTATGTAATTTTAACTTAATTAAATCCGTTTTTGAGGTTATACATTTTTAGTTATCTACTAGTTACTTGAGTTATCTATTACCTCACAGACTTAAATTTTCCTACATATTTTTACATATTTAATTATATCACAAAAAGATAGTCCCATAATTTTAGAATATTTTATGAAGTTTAAGTTGATAAATGCCTAAAAGCTGATTAATTGTAACCCAAAAAAATCAAAAGTTCCCTACACTTTATTAATCATATTTATTTCATATATAATTTCATCAGCTTTTCCATAAAATTCTCAACTGATTCTAGCGACACTGAGATTTACAGCGTCCTTTATTTAATAAAGCACCTAAGAATTTTGTTAAATTTTTGTCGTCTATCTTTTATGTAAAATGTTCTTAAACTTTAAATAGTTTTAGGTCGTTTATTTTTCAAGTGTAACAAACAGCCTCCTTAATTGCTGCTCTAATGATGTGCCAGGCAAACTGTCAAACTGACAATCTGACAGACTGGCAACCTGACAGACGGAGCCCAAGTTGATTATGAAGTCTGAGGTGGCCAGAAAACCCGTCTGGACTCAACACTCCATAATGATGGCAATTATAGCTCGTTTTTCCAACAATTTATATGAAATTTTGCCAGGCAGCAGTGTCAAATATAATGGCCACGCCCCCCTCACTATACACGACATTTTTCTTTTTGTAGTTTTTGTTTTTGGCAGCACATCTGGCAACGCCCCGCAACTATTGCCAGCTTGCTTTAATCGCCATGGGTGCGAGCGAGTAGGCATGCGCTGAGCGCCTCCATCTTGAAAGCGTGCCAGCCAAAAGAGAGCAACCGAACATGACAGAGCGGGAGAGCGTGATGCCAAGACAGTGCGAGAGTGAGAGTGAGAGCGAGAGCGAGAGAGTGAGCGCAAAAGGTGCTAACGAGTTTTCAGATGGTGGTGTGCAATTATCAACATACTGTACTCTGCACTGAAAGAAATTAAAAGCAAATTTGTATATTTCCAAAATTAAAATTAAATGTTTATAATACAAAGAAATAATTAATAATGACTTAATAATACTAAATATTTAACTTAACTATTGCTACAATAAACATATCTCTAATTGTAAAGATTGAATTGATTGAATGCAAATTAAACTTAAAATTTTTTAATGCTTTTATTCAAAACATAATGGACATTTATTTCAATTTATTATTCTTGCAAAGAAAACGGATAAAATACGATAATTTAAATATAATTGCATGAAGCAGAAATATAAACTTAATTCTTTGTAAACAGTTACATTTTTATTCAAATGACTAATAATTATTAAAATATATTTACTCTTAATTTCAAGCTCTTTAATTACTTCTACTACTAATTCCAAATTCCAAAATTTTTCTCTGAGTGCATGCACGACACGTCTCTCCCAGCCACCCTAATACAATTGCTCTCTGCTCACACACACACATACAGACAAAGACATTTGGTAACAGCCCAATCATCGCGATATGCGGACTATACGTGTATATGACAAAGCGACAGTCGGGCAATGAACACAGTCGTTGATTAGAGCTCGTCGCGTCGAGTTCGCAGTCGCAGTCGCAGTCGCAGTTAAAATCAAATCAAACAAAAACAAAAACAAATATTTGAAACGCGCGTAAGAAAAACGTACGTTTTGTCGTTCAGTGTTGCAAGTGAATTACCGCAAATAAATACAAGTTATAAGAATATTAAATTAATCGAGTGTAGACAAAGCATGTCCAGTGCACAAGTGTCACAGCCGCCGCCGCCGCAGCAGACGCCGCATATAAGTCAGCTGCTGATCAGTCACCTTGCCGCACAGAATCAGGGACAGATTCAGCGAGGAAGTGCAACGGCAGCACAGAATCAGGCACAGATTCAGCGAGGAAGTGCAGCAACACCACCTGCCGCGATCGCTGATTACGAACCGAGTAGCAACAGCAACAATTCGTCACCCAGATCAAGTGGCAGTCACAGTCCAACGGGAACAGCTCTGGCTGTGGCAGCTTCAAGTCCTACACATTCCACGGCTACTACAGGGTCGCCACACAGCGCCTACGCACCGACGCATAGTCCAGAGGTGACACAACCACATACGGGCATGCCACTCCTAGTGGCACCTATTCCCATGGGTTGTCAGTCTACAGTTGCAGCTCCTGCTGCTCCTGTTCCTGCTCCTGTTCCTCCTCCTCCGCCTCCACATCCGCATCCGCATTCCCGCCTCTATGTTGAGGGCAACTTTCCAACACATCACATGCCGCATCCGGCTTTAGTGAATGGTGCTTATCCGTTGCCACGTCTGCCCCTCGCTGCCGTCATGCTGCCCGCCAATGCACCGGCTGCGGTACCACCTCCGCCCGTATCCAGTTGCTCACCACCCTCAACCACATCCCTGCAGCAGGCACAGCCCAAGAAATCGTTTTGCATTGATGCCCTGCTGGCGAAGAGTCAACATCAGCCCAGCTCTGGAGCAGCTGATATGATTGTGGAGGATCATCGTCTGGCCGCCTTGCATTATGCCCGAGATCAGGCGGAACTTAATCACGCTTTTGTTGCTGCCTCAAATGCCGCTGCGGCAGCGGCTGCCGCCGGAATCAGCGATCATGAGGCGCTGCAGCGGATACGCGACTCACGGGAATACGATTCACCCAGTCCCGACGGCATGTCCAGGTGCGTTTCACACTTCAATTTCTGAAAAAACTAGAATTTTCAAGAAAATTCTGAAAATTGGTAATAACTCCCTTGTCTACTAGCTGCTAGCCAATTAAAGAAAAGTATTTCTGCTAAATTGTTGGGCGCATTTGTCGAGTTTTAAAACACGAATATATTTGAAAAAACTAGACTTTTCAGGGAAATTCAGCAAATTGGAAATAGCTCTATTGTCAATTTAAAAAAAAAATATTTCTGATAAATTGTTAACCGCAATCACAGATTGTCTTAACCTTAAATAAATATATTTATTATGACTTTCGACTAGACTTGAAAATCCATGACTTTTAAAATAAGCGAATATATTTGAAAAGTCTTTAAATCAGCCAGAAATTTGAGTACATGGAATTAAATAACAGTTCTATTCTCCATACATTTTTGGGAGCATTTCGCTTGGTTTCGAATTATTTGAATATAATATAAAATTATATATAACTTTATTATTATAACTTCAAACTTATTTTTACTGTGATCTCAAGCAATAAATTGCTAACATTTCTACACCTCTCTGGTTAAGCGGAAATGAGGACTTTTCTTATAATTTCTTTACCAATGCAGTAACAATTAAATAATTTGTTGTACAAATTTAAACATTTGTTTGAAACGTGCCTTAATTGTTAATTTTTTTTTTAACTTAAATATGTGGTAGCAATTATTATTAAATAATTCTACGATACCACAGAGTTTTCATTTTTTTATTTATGTAATAAGATTTAATAGATCAGATTAGATTTGTCATTAACTAAGTTACTTTATTTTATGTCATAATCTCAAAAATCCGAACCAAGAAAATTGTCATTGAATAAAAATTGGGGTAATTTAATAAATGAGTTATACATTGTACATGTAATTTAAGTATTAGTATTCACCTTTTTAATAGAAGCTTATATCAGGTGATAGTATCTAAGACATTCAGAATCAAGTTGATAGATATTTATTTAAACTAAGAAGAAATTTACTTTTTAATATATAAAATAGATTTGCATTGGGATTTAATATATCGGATATCTTTGAAAATGTAGCAATCACTTAAATAGTAGCAGGTGTTTTAAAAATTTATACCATGAATATTAGTGAAGAACTAATATTAAATGAATGCAATTACCTAACGTCATGGTGAACATTTGCCTATACATTTTTTCTCAAATACATGTAAACGAATAAAAAATGATTCTTTGGTTATTTTAATAATAGTATAGAAAAAGTAGTTGCCAATTATTTTTTTTGTTTAAATTATATTTCTATGGCCAACACTTGACTATTGTCAGAATATTCAATCCAGGCAAATCCAATAAAATGCCATTAACAAAACAACCATACATAAAAAACCCAACCGGCAATACCAATAATGTTGTTAACTACAATTGGCCGTTGGGCTTTAAATCAGCTTTGTTAGCACTCGACAACATGGCCGAAAAGCTTAATGGAGGAGCACCGAGTAACCGAAACTGGTCACGTTGCTCTTAACAAATGCTTTCGATTACGTATACGCACCGTATGGCGGGCAAATTCAATTGTGCAAGGGGGGAAAAAGCAAACAAATTAGTTTTGTTGGCCGACGACGGCTTTTAATTGTTTTCGAATATTTCGCGCGTAATTTTAATTGGCTTTGTTTATGCTACAGCTTAGATAATTTTGTGGTTAATACAGGGTGCCTAATTGTATGTTTAATTTGTTTGTTTCCCTTTGCAGATCTGAATCTCCCAGCTCGTCACATCGCTCCAGTCCGCCCATCAGTCCTGGCTGTGAGGATCAGCAGCCATTGCCCGCCCATCATCATCATCCGCATCATCCGCAGCATCATCTGGGCATGCGAATGTCCGACTTGCATGATGAGTTCAAGAAACCGGTGCCACCTCATAGTCCCATCAGGCCACAGGATTTTCCACTCTACGCTGGCGGACATCCCTATCAACTGCTGGCGCAAGGTGGCTCCGCTTTTCACAGGCCCCTGGATCCTTCTGGCAAACCTATTCCGGTAAGCATCACATATGAAAAAGACAAATCCTCAAGCTGTACATTCACACAGAAAAGTATTTTCCCCATTTCGTTTTAAAAACGCTTTGACAGCTCCCAAAATGTTTGCATAATCAGAAATATCTTTCTTTAATTTGAAAAAAAATTACTCTAATAAAAATATTATTTCTGAAATATATAAAAAGGTTAGGATAATTTGAGCTTCCAGTCTTTTCGAACTATTTTAAAGAAATTTGTTTTTAAAATGTATCTTTATCTGATACTTTTATAAAAAATATTTACCCTAACAAAAACTTTTGATCAGAATTTTTGAAGGCCGGAAAAAAATTTTTTGTGTTCAATAACCTGCTTAAGGTCCTAGAAATAAGAGACATTTATTTAATGTTTTCATTTATAAAAATAGTAAAAAGGGGCATTAAAATTATAAATTTTTTTCTGGAAAAAAAATTCCTTTAATAAAAATGCTGGGCTGGCCCTTCATCTTTAGAAAATCCTAAACATAATCTATTTGTGGTTACAGATATTAAATCCTTTTAGTAGTTATTTTCATTTCTGAGAAATTTTCCATAAAAAATAAAAAACCATGCGAGAATCTGTACAAATTTTTGGGATTTTTTTGATATATATCCTGCATATATTCTGCTGAGTGCATATTAAATTTAAATTAAATTTAATCTTCCTTCACCTTTTGTATTTGCAGATTCCAATGGGTCAACATTTTATGCCCTCGCAGCTGCAGTTTGAGTTCCTGGCACGTGCAGGAATGTTGCATCATCGCATCCCCGAATTGGCCGCTTATCCGCATCACGCGATTCTTGGCAAGACGCGAAGACCGCGCACCGCCTTCACCTCGCAGCAGCTGCTCGAGCTGGAAAAGCAGTTCAAACAGAACAAATATTTGTCGCGACCCAAACGCTTTGAGGTCGCCAGTGGGTTAATGCTCTCCGAGACGCAGGTGAAGATCTGGTTTCAGAATCGACGCATGAAGTGGAAGCGTTCCAAGAAGGCTCAACAGGAGGCCAAGGAACGAGCCAAGGCCCAACAAAACCAACAACAACAGAGCACCTCCAGTGCCAGCTCTGCCAGTTAGTTTGGTCCAAAGAGCGACAACATTTGAAGCAGTTCTAGTCATGCTACACTCATAAAATGTTCTTACTACACTTGAAAAAATCGTCGTCAAATTTAAATTGCCCTATAATTTGCAAAAACAAAGAAATGTAGATAATATTGCCATAAACAATTTTTTTTTAATGTTTAGAGCGCTTAAACAAAAATTTTTTTGATTGTAAAAAGATTCGTCCTAAATTTTGAAAAAAAATGATAATTTCCTAAAAATTTCCTTACATCGATCGAAAAATATATAGTTTTATCCTAGGAAAATTTAAAATTTTTTTATTTATTTTTAAATCAAATTTGATTTTTGAATATTTGGAGCGCATAAGTAACAACTTTCTTTGATTTTGAGAAAATTCGACCTATATTCGGCAATAAATTCCTTATATTGACACAAAATTTGATAGTATCAGCCAAAAAAAATTTGTCAAGGGCTAGTTTTCTAAAATCGAACTTTTTTTAAATTTTGAGGGCAAGTTTTTTTCTGTCGTGAATTTAAAGTAAGATTTAATTTTGAGTGTACTTCAAGCAACCGTCCACCTGGTGAGACACCCTGTATGCGAGCCACCCACATTCACACCATTCTCCTCTGCCCTCTGCCCTCTTCCCTATCCCCATTCCCCAATTGAAATCATTTCATGAGATTGCGCAAAATTAGCTTCGCAATTAGTTGAATTTTTTGTTGGTCGTTGTTGTTGTTTTGATTTTATGTTGTTGTATTTATTATAAAATCAATGTGGGAATTGACAAAAAAACAACCACAACAACAACAACAGCAAACGCATTGTGTGATATATGTAAACAAGAAAGAAATATAAATTAAACACTGCTACATTAAAGTATTTTCCCAATGTACATACATTCACCCAAAAAAAAAGAAAAGATAAAAACAAAAACATAAACATTCATTTGAATTACGTTAAATATAATGCAAATTACAATAAATGAGATTAGTTTAGTTTAGTTTAGTTTGTAAAGTGGTAACGAACCTTTCTTATATAATTGTGTAAATATTTGTAATTATGTAATGTTTAACAAAATGTCGCGTTAGTAAATTTTATTGCATTTATTTTGAAATCCAAAATGACAATTAAAATGTGCTACAAAAAAAATGTTTGCTTGTTAACTTTACTGAATTAAGATCAAATGGGAAGGCGGATATGGAAAAAAACTTCTTATATCTTCAATATTTCAGGAATATTTATAGCGAAAGATTTTCTGATCTTTTAATTTTAATTTTAAAAATGGATTTTTATTTCAAATTTTTTTATTACCCAAATTTGTCAGGATTTTCTATAGTTTTTCTAGATAACAATTTTATTCTAACTATTTTCTTGAAATTTATTTTCAAATATATGTTTTATAAATATCTGTAAGTATTTAAGCGTTTTTGGAAAATTTGTCCTATTTGGCTGAAAATTTGAGTTTGATCATCATATAGAGGGTCTACAAGTACCCGAGCAATGTCGGAACCAGCCCAACTACTTATTATTTGTAAATAACTCTTTAACCTCTTGAGAAATAAGTATGAGATTAGATACTTGGCCAGAATTTGGAGCTATCTGTGGCTGTCCGGAGAACTATTAATGTTGTATTTATAAATACCATATAGGGGGTGCCAATCAGGTACAATTTTTAATTTTATACGAGCCTCGTTTAGCTGATAGCACTTATCATAGCAAATAAATCAAAAGCGCGCAGATAATCAATTTAATTGTTGAGACAATAATTATGTCTAAATTTATAGTGTCACTTAAAAATTATTTCGCTAATTAAAATGTAGCTCATATTAGCAACAATAACAGTTATAATAATAATAATAATAATAACAACAACAACAAAAGGCACTCGAGTAAAATCCAAAATCATGGTGAGCCTCCATTTCCGCAATCAAGCTCATATATAATTAAAAACTAAATAGAAAAAAGAATTGAAAAAAAATAAGGAAAATCAAGTAAATGCTGCTTCGGGTTTATCTTTAAACGAACGACAAACGAATCGTTTAATTTCTGATACGTGGCCTAATCGAAGCTAATGGCTAATCAATCGTGACAACATCGGAGAAACCATAGAGTGTGTATATAGAGTATTATGATTGCTCGATAGATTGAATGTCCAGTAATCAAAGTTAATTAGAGCAAAGTCCTCAAATTGGCACGAGGTCGTAAACATTTTCTTTCGCTTTCACGAGCATTACTCAGTTCCAAAAATAAATATCTTTAGTCAGATATACTGTATTTAAAGAAGTCCCCAGAAATGATTTTGCATCAAAATATTACTTACTTAAAAAATTAGATTTTTTCCCCTATCACTGTCTAATCTATCCGTACTCTTCCTTGACTTTCCCCTTGACACTTACCTAAAAACTTCAATCTGTCATATCTTTGCTAAAACTTGACCGATTTTCATGCGGAATGTCATTTGGATCATTATTTGGCCTCTATTTTGATTCTGCATCAAAATTTTAGTTATTTAAAAAATTCAATAATTTCCCCTATCACTGTCTATTTTATCTGTACTATTCCTTGACTTTCCCCTTGACACTTACTCAAAAACTTTAGTCTGTCATAACTTTGCCAAAACTTGACCGATTTTCATGCGGAATGTCATTTTGATCATTATTTGACCTCTATTTTGATTCTGCATCAAAATTTTAGTTATTTAAAAAATTCGATAATTTCTCCTATCACTGTCTATTTTATCTGTACTATTCCTTGACTTGGCCTCTATTTTGATTCTGCATCAAAATTTTACTTATTTGAAAAATTCGATAATTTTCCCTATCACTGTCTATTTTATCTGTACTATTCCTTGACTTTCCCCTTGACACTTACTCAAAAACTCCAATCTGTCATAACTTTGCCAAAACTTGACCGATTTTCATGCGGAATATCATTTTGATCATTATTTGGCCTCTATTTTGATTCTGCATCAAAATTTTAGTTATTTAAAAAATTCGATAATTTTCCCTATCACTGTCTATTTTATCTGTACTATTCCTTGACTTTCCCCTTGACACTTACTCAAAAACTTTAATCTACCATATCTTTGCTAAAACTTGACCGATTTTCATGCGGAATGTCATTTTGATCATTATTTGGCCTCTTTTTTGATTCTGCATCAAAATTTTACTTATTTAAAAAATTCGATAATTTCCCCTATCACTGTCTATTTTATCCGTACTCTTCCTTGACTTTTCCCTTGACACTTACTCGAAAACTTCAATCTGTCATAACTTTGCCAAATCTTGACCGATATTCATACGGAATGTCATTTTAATCATTATTTGACCTCTAATTTGATTCTGCATAAAAATTTCACTTCAAATTTGTTTTTAATAATAATTTTAAGATGTGTTATAATGTGCCTACTTAAAAAATAATATGAGGGTGTTTTTTCTTTTTAATTGTATCATATTTGAAATATATTTTGGATATTTAGAACTTTTACCGAATCATGTGGCACAAAGCACATTAAACAATTAGCTGTAGAGGATTATAATAGAAATTAAAATTAAACGGGGATTGGGAATGGTCACTAATTGTCAAAAGTGGAACGTTTGATGGAACAAGTCTGTCCACTTTATCACGTATGAAGTCTTCAAGTATCTCAGAGCTCATAAAGAATAGGGAGAATTTTGGTTTTCTGGATCTATGCGTTATATGATTATTGTTGTTGTTGTTATTGTTATTATTGGTTGTTGTTTGATATGTTGCTGTTGTTATTCTTATGCAGCAGTTCTAATGTTGATTATGCGCCTGATGGGCTAATAAAAATTCATTTGTTACCCGCACGACACTCACAAAAAAAACACGTAACGCATTACGTCAACAAAACTGAGGGAGTGACAGAGAGGGGAGAGGGATAGGAATTGAGAGAGGGAGAGGAAAGCATAGAAGATAATTTGATAAATAAATGTTGATTCATGTTTTCCTTGTGTCATCTTTTTTACAGTTTAGAAGCTTAATTTATGAATTTTTTTCTGATTTGTTCCTAATTGTTCAGATTTGTATAGGTTTTAACAATGCTTTTATAGGTTTTAACAATGGAAATTAACTTTAAAATGTTTTATTCACATTACTTTAAATCTTAAATTTTGATTTACACTTTTTTTTCAAATCAGAAAAAATAAGTAGAGAGTTTTCTTTATTCTATTTAAAGTTCTTTCTACAAAAAATTAATTAAAACTGATGATGCAAAATAAAAAAAAATATATTTTAAGCCCAAAATTCGTTTTTTACTTTCATAGAATATGTAATTATATTCTTAGTTTGACCGATAGAGCTATAATAACAGTTTATTTTTGTTTAAAATTCTCTTTCAAACGAAAATCCAAATCAATTCATAATTCATTTTGTAATTTGGGCATAAGCAAAGCTCTGTAAAAAGCGCAATTATAACAAAATTCTCACATAAATTGCGATATCAGTTTCGCAATTTATCGTGGCAAACAATCAATGAAATAAACCTCCCCTCTATTTATAGGCCTGGTCAACAAACAACCATTAGAGAACGTGGCCAGAACTGACTAACGAGCCATTTCCAGTTGCCGTTTTCGAGGCGAATGCAAATTTGACAATAATAAAATGCAACATATGACAAATAATCGCACATATTTGACAATAAAATCAAACGAGAAAATGTGGAAAATGCAACGTGCAGGGAAATCCCAATGGATGCGAAACGAATATTAGCTAAATTCAGCTGAAAATCACAAAAGTAAACAAGAGTCGCATTGAAACGGGTCGAAAACCCTATACAAAATTAAGCATAAAATGTGATCATCTGTGTTGACATGAAGATCAAGCAGGGAAGGGAATTTGGTAGGAAACAAGGAAGGGGAAGAGACACCCCGAATGGGTAACCAAATTGTAACACCAGCAACAGCAACAACTGGTGATGAAAGTCATAAAAGAGGCGGAGGGGATGCGACCCTCAATTCAAATGGCAATTTACTGGGTGTGTACACACACACACACACACACTCACACACGCACAATCGCATTGTCTGTTTATAGAAAACAAGATAGAAAGTTTAGAGTCGGCACTGCGAATATTTGATACCCTTAAATAGCCCAATTTTTAATTTTCGAGTGATTGTTCTTATGACAGCTATATAATAAACAGAACCGATTTGTTTAAAATTTATTCAGGATGCTTAAGACCATGGCAAAAGCATATTCATTGAGATTAGTTGTGATATCTGAAGAATTACGAAGTTTTTCATACTAAAGGTTGATTTTGAGCGACCGTTTCTATGGCAGCTATATGATAAAGTCGCGCAATTTTAACAAAACTTGGACAGGATGTATAAGACATTATGAGTGAGTTTACTTGAAATATCTCAAATAACAAAGAAGTTTTTCATACCAAAGTTTAATTTTTAAAAATACGTTTCTTTACGATAAAGTGAACCAATTTGAGTCAAATTTGGTCAGAATGTATATGATAACATAAAATGCATATTGTGTGAGTTTTTTTGAAATAACTCGAAAAAGTACCAAGTTTCAAAATGATTCAAGTTTTTAATCCTGCTGGGTTACATTTCAAATGACCAAATAGCAATACCCTCTGCAAGTGTATAATTATAACTCAAATTTAATTTGCAACAGATGCGACAGCATCCAAATCCAACAGCGTTGACTGTGCCACAATTAAGCAATGCCATTCTCAATCACAATTCACAATTCACAATTCTCAATCGCAACCCCAACTTCAACCTCAATTTCCAGTTGTCGCTCCGGTTTTGGTTTGAACTCTGACACCCTTTTTTTGTTATTTGTTGCCGGTTGTTGTTGTTGTTGTTGAAAAGAAATTGAAATTGTTCTCGGCAATTGTTACAAATTACCCGCTAATAGCTCATGAATTGAATTTTTGGGCTGACATCCTTTTGTGCTCCTGTTTCTGTTGCTGCTGCTGCTTCAACACTTTTGGCCACTTCAAGGCAGCATCATCAAAAGCAATATCATCATCATCATCATCATCATTAGCATCATCATCAGATGCAGGCCACTGCACAGTGGTTCAAGATTAAAGAGATAGTTCCAGCTTATACCTGTGAGGTTCATTGGAAACTTGAACTTGCTCATTATTGAAAAGGATGTTTGGTGGCAATCCTTGTAAAAAGAAATAAGAAAACTCTCAATTTTCATTACAATTTCCAATAATTTTTGGCAATCTAATAAATAAACATATTCTTAAATAGGAAAAAAACTAAAATATGTCTTCAATCTTCAATTCTATCTATCTATCTATCTATCTATCAAATCTATCAATTTTTGCATAATTTAAGTTATGAATTCAAATTGGTTAATTTTTACATACATTTTTTTCTCTCTATCGACTCTTTAATAACAATTTTCTAATATTCTAAGTAGTTTTCGTAAAATATTAAAATATGTCTGGTTATCAATTAACGCTCATACTTTCACTGACAGCAACTACAACGCATATTGCGGCTTAATGCCATAATTTCCAACTTGTTTACACAATCCATCTGGCTATATATTTTGCCAAACACATACGTAGTCTGGTGTCCGGTTCCAATCTGGAGTCGTAGTCATCAATCTAATCCGTGCGTGCGCGTTAAGTAAACAAAACAGGAACAGAAATAGAGCCAGAAAATAGAAATAGAAATAGGAACAGAACCAGAGGACTATTCTCAACAGACAGCACAATGGAACATTAGTATACTAAATACACACACACACACACACACACACAGAGCGCAGAATTTGTGAAATGATTTCGATTTAATCGCCAGGAAATTTTGCAATCAAAATTCACGAAAATCAACGGATAATTGCGAAATTTGGTGCTGTCTGTGCTCTGTTCCTGTCATAACCCTAAGCGCATTAGATCCCCAGAGAGAGTGAGAGACACAGAGAGAGAGAGAGAGAGAGAGAGAGAGAGACAGAAAGAGAATCCCATAGAGAGTTTGAGCAAATTGTCACCATATGCGTCAACACGCAATAATTCACCAGAAAAAGTAATCCAAACAATTGACCAAAAAGGACGAAGCCCTCACATCTATTGTAATGGAGGGGGTGTGTCTGTCTGCCATGATTCTCTGACTCTTAACTGCCTGCAGCAAGTGCGGCAACACCCCTCTACCCACCTTCTATCTCTTCCCCCCTTTTGTACCCAGATGAACCGTCTCTAACTCTGTTCTCTATGGGTGTTTTTGGTGCTAATTGAATTCATTGGCGTTGATCAAGTGCTGCCAAACAACAAATCATCCCCAGAGGCTAATGATACGGACGAACGAGCTAACTGACTGACTGACTGCAGTTCCAGGGCTGGCTATGGACCAGGGACCGAGTAAGAGGAACAGACAGTGAGGGTGCAATGAGTGCGGGCCCGAAATGAGGGGGAAACTAATGGCAGGTTCTATTCTCTGGATGCGTTAAATGAAATTAGAAAACCTTATGTTGAGTTAATTAGCAAATTTAAGGACATTGCGGATTGCTAAGGACTCTACAGAGGAGGGAGACGTTTCAGGAAGGGGAAAACTGCGCTTATAAAAGACAGAGTAAAAGAAATAGTCGATAATAAAAATAAAAGTAAACCTTTCAATTCATTATAAGCTACATTATAAAAATTACTTAATAATGGCAATATGATGATTTTTTTATAATTTTTAAAATCGAAATATAATTTTTATATTTTTGCGAATTTTAGTTACTGTTTATGATTTTTTGATGTTCTGAAAGCTTATATACTTTTTTGTCAACTGGTTTTTGTTGCCCTATTCTATTCTCAGTATCTTTCTAGAGCGCCAATGAGTCGCACAAGCACTCAGGCGCTCAGACATTTTCAATGAATTCAGCATACTGCCAATCCTATTTGCCCCCAATTGAATCTATTCCAGCCTTAGTTCCATTCAAGTGCTGAAAAGTTCGCAATAAGTTAAAACCCTTTTGGGCCACGTTAATTGCAAACAATTAAACTACAAATGTTTTGCCACAAAAGTCGAAGCCTATGCTAATTAAGCCATGTTTTGTTGTGTTTTAACCTTTACGAATTGTGCTCTAAACTCTAAGCAAACAAGGCGAATAACATGGATAACAACAACAGCGAGAACAACAAACAAAAATATTAAATTGTAATCCGCTTAAATGAGTAAAAA
This sequence comes from Drosophila falleni, assembly GCA_035045575.1. Lineage (NCBI taxonomy): Eukaryota > Metazoa > Arthropoda > Insecta > Diptera > Drosophilidae > Drosophila > Drosophila falleni. The sequence continues at coordinate 672,468 of JAWNOV010000167.1, forward strand.
GGCATTAGAAAGCATTTGCATAATTGTTGAAAATGCGCGAGCTCAGAAATTTCAACCCAGCCCAGGGGAGAATGTCTCAAACTTTCCAAAATCCAATCAAAAACAAGGCTCAACCCTCGAGGGGTGCTCGACAAAAGCACGATGCACGTGAGGACAATATTTAAAAATGTTTAGCATAATTAATGGGAACCTCGGGTACGCTTGGATTCCCTTCCTTGATATGGATTTATATTCGGGGTTCCGTTTCAGACAAGTGCACGAAAGTTAACAAAAAAAAAAGAAAAATATATATATATTTGGCGTGCCTAATCAACCCCTAAAACGGCGTTAATTGGCGAGGTGCTCCGGGAATGCCGCAGGGTCGCATTATTCACACATACGCTCAACTGAACCCTCTTCTTCATTCCTCTCTTGCCCATTTTCATTCTCATTCCCTAGGGTCTAAATCCAGAACTGGATCTAACCGCAGCGTGTGCGTAAAATTGAATTTATTTTATTGCCACTAATTGGCTGAAATACCTGAGGGCGCTTCGGTTTTTAGGGTCAGAAGTGTTTCATATCGTGTGGGTGGCTCCAAAAAAGGTATTCGTCGAGTCGAATCTGGTCCCATGTTTGTTTTTCTCTAAAATATAAGTTGAAATAGTTTTCTATTGTTAACATAAATTTAGTTAGTCATGGGAATAAATTAAAAAGATAGAACTATGAATTATTCGGGTTCTTCATAATCTTAAAATAATTATATCTACTTGAATATTATCTTAAAACTTAAGATTTCTTTAGCGTATGAAAAATGTGCTTCAGTGATGATATAAAGTTTTATTTGTAATCATTCAATTATTTAAATATTAAAAAAAATCTCGGGTCCTCGAAAAATTCAAATCGTAAATGCAGCTAAACTATTCCCAAATTTATTTACTATGGAGATATATACCTTTACAGACAAATATTCCTATCATTAGAACCTTAGATACCTTATAATAAAAATTTATACATTTTTTTAATTAATTAAAATCCTTAATTTCCAAAAATCTTTAAAATCTCAAGAAGTTTCTTACTCAAGATTTCTAAGGATGAAATATACTTAATAAGCCCCCTCGTATTAGAAAGCGGAGCATCCTAGTAATGTATAAGCTTTCATACACTTTACTTTCCTAAAATTTTCACTTTTCCCAAATTTTCGAGAATCTTAAAAATCACGCACAAATCTCAATTCCTTACCACATACATTACATAATGTAAAGAATAAATGGGTGTCAGTTTTTTGCACACACACAGATGATATGATAATGGCAATAAAAGATGATAATGTGCAGAATCCTTTGGCCAGATTCGCAAAATCAGTCCCAATAAACAGCAGACGCACGGGCCCTGACCCAAAATATTAAAAAAAAAAACTTAAATGGAATGGAAGTGGAAGAAAGAAACGAAGAAACAACTCGCAAGATGAAGAAAAATAGCAACAAACTACAACAACAACAACAGCAAGTAGAGCCGTAAAAGCTATTAACATATTAAAGCAATAAAAGAAATGGCATATAAAATGCTACAGACAGAAAAGGCCAACCTCCGTTTACCATCACCCATCACCCACCACTCCACCACTCCACTACACTCCCCTCTATTTTTACCACACCCAAATGTTTAGTAGCAAGTGGCATTTATCCTCGACTCTCGACTCTCGATTTAACGCACTTGCCACACTCCACTATGGATAGATAGCAGCAAAAATCTAACTTAATTTTTGAATTAAAAATTGGTTAAAATAATTCATAGAAATTTTTTTTTTATTTTTACAAAATTTTTTTAAATTTGTAGAGCTTGTTAAAGTTAAAGAAATTTACACAAAAAAATTCTAAAGGAAAAAAAAAAACGCTTTATAAAGGCAACTTAAGATCCTTAACACATTTTCTATATGTAAATGAAGGTAAATAAAGTTAAATAAGTATTAAAGGTCTAACGCGCTTAGATACCTCAGCAAAGGTATTATTTTATAAAAATAATATTTTCCTAACTTTTGTTTTTAAATTTAATTAATTTTGTAATGGTAAAAATACCTTTTTATACCACGTTTGCAAACATTTGTTTTAAGTATTGATTGATACATATTATTCAAATTATTATCCATGTTTTATCTAGCTCAAAAACTAAAAATTTTTGTCAGCAACTTTAGCTTAATGGTCCATAGTGCACTGTCTCATTCTGCGTCTGCCATCATCAGCATCAACATCAACGCCGTCGCCATCAGTTTGTCTGCTCCAACCCTGGCACAACCGCAGCTCTACTCAGAAAAGGGGAGCAGAAAGCGGAGTAGAATGGGACTCTGATGATAATCATACTAAATGCTGCCATTTGCCATTTGTGAGGTTTTGCCACTTGCCCTATAGAACAATACATGGCTGTGAATTTGTGTGTGTGTGTGTGTGTGTGGGTGGGTGGAAAATGGGAAAAATGGGCGTGCTCAGGGTTGGTTGGCAAGCAAATTGTGAAAAGTTCGCCTGAAAGTACTTCTAAGCTTTGTGTAAACACCCACTAAAATCAATTTGCTGGATTTTCTACCACCAGAAAATGTGTATTTTACGGGTTACGATGAGAGAGCTTCGCACGGAGCACCATGGATAAACTGGGAGGGTTCCTTTAATGTGAGCTGATTGTGCTTTTCGGTATTTGCTGATAAAATGCGAGGAAAACTGTTCGGAATCGCTCTGGAATGGGCTTATAATACGAATGAATGAATATGAATAGTTCGATATACCATTCTATTGATAACAGAAGTTTCTTAGCGATTGGATTAGCGTAGAAATTAAAATAGATAGTTAGTAACCACAATTAAAAACTTCAAACTCTCATAACTTTGTCAAATCTTAACTTATTTTCTTGCGGACTGTTATTTTGATCGTTATTTGGTGACTAAATTGATTCTGTATCTAAATTTTATGCGAAATGTCGTTTTGATTATTATGTGGCCTCTTTTTTGATTCTACGTTACTATTTTGTTTATGAAAATAGTTTGACATTTTTTGCGAATGTTTGTAAATTAATATTTTTTTAAATTCAAACTTCTATGCTGTGCAGCTCACCTACTTACCAAACTCTGTCGCTCTATGGATATATAATCTCACATAATGTTGCTGCAATTTGTATTGAGAGCAAAACTTTTATTTCAAATTTGCCAAACACGAAGCCAACAGAAAGTTTTGCTTTGTCCTTTCGATTGCTCCTATTCCTCCTCCTGCTTCTTGTTCTCCTTTTCGTTGCTGTTCTGTGTGCTCTGTCTGCTCTCTGCTCCCTTTATTTAATCTTATCTAATAAATGGCTTGTCTTGTCTCGTAAATCACTTAACAATTTGCAAAATTTGTACGAAACGTAAGTAAAAATCGTGCTAAGGTTTCTTGATATTCTCAATATTCTCGATTTTTACATGTGTACGCATAAGTGGCCCTAAATCGCATTCATATGACTGTTCCCCGCCTTCCCTTTTCTTATAACCATTCCCATTTCCCCATTTTCTCTACTTTGACCATCGTTAGTTTCTTTTCCGTTTTGAGGGGGTAACTTTTTTGTGTGACCTGCCATTTGATTTATTTATTGTTGGTTTATGCGTGATCTTGCCTCAAATTAGCATTTATCATTTGACTCCACCCCAAAAAACGAGACACACATAAAAAACGTAACTCCCGCCATTTTATACAAGTACTTTGAACCGAATACGAAACCCACAAAAGCATAAAAAGGGCAGCAAATTGTTTTTAACAAGTGCAACGTAATTTTTCAAATGGTTTTCCAGGGATTTCTTTTTTTTTTTTTTTTTTGTTTCACGGTGATTGATTGCGATTATGCAAATGGTCGACATTGTCAGACAATTGAATTGATTTAGGTTTAAACTTCAGGAAATGAAACATTTTCAGCAATTCAATGGCACCTCCTAAATATCAAATAATACTTAAGCCTTGGCGTCACAATTAGCGCACAATAAATTTGGTATCAATTATGCAAACGACGCAAATGCCGAGCCGTAATAAACACAGATACAAATACACAGTTACAAATACATATATATAGATATATATACGCGGATAATCCAAAACAGTAGCTCCTACTTCTGTACCTGCCCCTGCCACAGTGAGGCGCCAATTTGTGTCACTAATTGCGTGCAAATGACGATGCCTTTTGCATTTTGGGCCATGCATATAAATAAGGCCCAAATGGACAGTGAAGGCGGACAGCAACTTAAATAGGGGGTAAGACAAAGACAGCTTGGTATAGTAGAAAATTAATTAATGGTAGCTCAATTGAATTTCGAACAAAAAAAAAAATTAATAAGAAAACTCGAAATTAACGTATTTCTATTTTCCGGAATCTCGGATAATTTAAATACAATATTGGCGCCACCTGGACGCACAGGCAATTTTCTATAGTGACAAAATAATGCTTTATTCCAAGCTAAAACCTTTCAAGTTTTATAATCATTAATTTTTCCAATTATAATATTTTCAGTTTTATTTATTAAAATTTTAATGGTGCATTGAATAAATTAAATTGCAAATGTTTTAGTAAGTGTAATTTAATCTAATCTATAGCTTTTTTAGTCCAATAAAATGAAGAACCCCTTTTTCTAAAGCTCAGACTGACAGACGCTCTTTGAACTACGTGTACCGCTTTTTATGGAACCGTCATAAAGCAACGATTTCATTAATTCTCCCTTGTATTGAGGGAACTTATTATTAGCCTGGTTAGTAATAATATTAATACTTTTAGTACAATAATTTCGTTTAATTTGTTTATTTATCTAGCTAAGCGGATAGAGAGAAAAAGAGAGAGAGAGAGAGAGAAAGTCAAGCCACAATAAACAAATTTATTTAGTTAATGAAGTCGATAAGACTACCGGCAATCATAAAGATATATATGCGATATACATTCAGTCGGTAGCCTATGAAAACAAACCATTATTTCCGATACGATTCGCTAGGCGACAAGATTTATGACAGACGCTGCATATCAGACAGGCTTTAATTGAAAGCAAAGCGTATAATTTTCAATCAACAAAATCCGAAATATGTATAAAAAAAAGTGAGAGAGAAACGAAACCCTATAGAGATAAGACTAGCTCGGAAAGTGGGTGTGGATGTGGATTATACGGTAGTCAGTTGACTGGTTGTTGGTAACCATTGATTGCCATTTATTTGAATGTTTGCCAACAGAAAGAGCATGATGATGATGATGACGAAGTACAGTGGTTCGTTTGCGATTCTTAAGTGACAAAAATCAATAAAGTAAAGTTTACAGCTCATAAACGTGGTTTATAAAACCGAATGATTCATTTTGAGATGTAATTAAAAACATGAGCAATAGTCTATGTATTTAAAGCTGCTTAACCTTATTCATTCATTCATCCACTGATTTAGCATTGCGGAGGCCAAGCCGCTGAAGTTACAACGTTAAAATTTTGAAACAAAATACCTGAGATAATTTCGGCGTTTGGGAAAATTCGACCTGCAAGTGCGTTAAAATCGAGGTCATAGCTCGCATTTATTTTGATTTACATATAGCAGTAATTTTTACAAAACATAACCCAAACGAAGACACAAAAACTTGAAATAATATAAGCAAATCCAGCAGTTTAATCCACTGTGCAACGTAGCTGGGCACGGATATATTTCTATTGATTTTAAAATTATGCGCACAAACAAAAGTATGCAATGCTGTCGAGCATTGTTGTTGTTGTTGCTGTTGTCTTTGTTGTTATTGCTACTGTTTGCTAAAAAGCCAAGGGAAATAGGAGCAGGGACGGGAGGAGTGTAGGAAGGGTGGAGGGTAGAGGGTAGAGGGGCTCTCGGGACGTGGTCGTCATTTTGACTTTCCATCATGTTGACTTGCTGTTTAGATTTTCAATTAAATTTGTTGACACAAAGCTCTCCCTCAGCCGCTGGGTCGTATACGTAATATAAATTGATTATTTCAATTTATTTAAGCGCAACGATAGCATTTAATTAAAAACTCATCTGTGCAAACAATAACAACAACAACAAGTACGACTCCGACACGACTCATTACAGCTCAAGTACCAAAGAGACTGAAGATTGAAGACAGCAGACTACAGACTACAGACTGCAGACTGGAGACTCCGGCACCGTTTTAAACGGCCAAGCTGATAAGCCTTGGCAAGACTGCAACGTTTATCAGCGTTTAACATCTGTTTCTAATTGAAAATGCAGCTACTGTCGACTCGGAAAAACTGACGCCAATCGTCGCTGGCAGTGTCAACATTGAAAAGTAGAAGCATACCTATAACTACACTTGGAAAAAAAATGTATATTCTTTAATTTTTAAACGTCATTAAATTAAAATTTCATAAGAACTATGAAACACTTTCTAAGTTTGAAAAAAAATCATTCCAAGTGAATGAAAAATTGTTTCTATATATTCAGGGCGCCTTAGAATGAAGGAAAATCATTCTCAATTTATAAAGATGTGTCCGAAAAAATATATATTTCGTGCTAAGATTGAAGCAAACCCAACTCGCTTTAAAAATATTTGCACTTAATTAAAGAAAACTATTTCAAAATTTTTGGAAAGACATTTGAAAAATTATTTATATACTTAGTGCGCCTTAAAATTAAGTCAAAACTTTAAAGCTCCTTAGAATTAAAATAAATCTATCCCAATTTACCCAAAATAACTTCTTCTCATTCATATATATGGTATATATGTTCAAATAATTAAAAAAAAAAACCCCTTCTAATTTTAAAAACATTAGACCTTTATTCAGGCAAAATAGTATTCACATTTTTAGAAAGACAGAAAATGCCGGTTAAATTCAAAATTAACATATGATATGATGAATCCTTTGTTTTAAGAAAATTACTGCTACCTTTTTATAGAAATAAATTTCGATAGTTTGTTAAAGTTTTGGTGTCGTTTTTTTTTAAATTTTAACGCTAAAGTTTACATTTTATTTACTTAGCGATTTTTTTAAGTGTAGACTCAACGTCCAGCTTCGAGTAAACACTCACCCGATAAAAAAAATGGGAAACTAAAAGTATTTCCCATCCTCTACCTACCTTTCCCTTCCTTCTTGCCTCCCACCATTTAAGTTTTTTATAGTCAATAGTCAAGACAATAAATGCAGTTGAAACTCTTGGAACGCTGTCAAACTCAGCTCTTTGCGCCTTTTGTTGACTTTTTCATATTTCTTAATGATGACATTTTAATTATTAGTAAAGTGCTTTCAACAACTGATAAGATATCATATTGGATATTTATTGCCGTGTGTTGTGTGTATGTTGTGTGTGCTGTATGAGTGTGGCGTGTACGAAGTTCAAGTTGCCACCGTCTGTGGAAAGCAATTTCTGATGCCTCTGTAGATAATTGATAATTCTGTTCAACGTATTGAAGTATAGAGAATTTAAGCTAAATACTTTAGCCAAATGATTAAGAAATTGTTGAAAAGATTCAGATACTTCCGAACTATCTAGAAGACTTAAACAAAAGTACACAAAATCAACTTAAGGAAATATTATAAATTCATATTAAATATTAATAAACAATATCGTAGCTTAGAAAAAAAGGCTTATGAAACCAAACTCAAGCGAAATTAATTATTTTATCGTATTATGCGAACAAATTTTGTTTAAAAAAATATATTCGAAAGAATTCGAGAATATTCTTTTGGGATCGAACACCTGTTTCTCAATATTTTTTTTTTTTTTGACACTTTAAAACTTAGATAGATATAAAATATAAATAGATTCTAGATTTGTATATCCAACATGTTGAGTTAAAAATAGGAAAAACTACAGTTAGAAATTTAAAATAAATTGAGTCATGTCTAGTCTAATTTTTGTATAATTCTTATGTTTATTATATCCTATAACCTTTGCTAACCTTATAAATAAAGATGAGAAATCAAAAGTCATTTACAGTTGAGAACTAGACTGACATAACTTTAGCAACTGTTGAGTTATGTGCAGAGATTTGTATAATGTGGACAGATCTAAAGATTTATTATGCCAGCACTTGTGCAAATAAAGGAGAACAAGAACAAATCGCTGTCAATCCTAATGCTCCAGGGAGCACACGAGGCAGGTCCTCAAGAAGAAATACTTCCAAAAATAACTTGGCTGGTGACACAAAAGACCACAAAAGGCGTACAGAGTGCAAATAGACAAATGGCACGCACTGTCATACACTCGTATTTTCAAGGCTCGACTCGATGTCAACGTCTTGAAGATTATGATTTGTTTTACTTGGCGCTTAACGAGCACATGATACAATCCCCCAAATTCTACTCCATCTACCCCCCCCTGATAAGTATGCTAAACATGTGCGAAAGAGAGAGAGAGAGAGAGTGTAGCGAGAAAAATATAAGGGGACTTCCCTTTTGAGTCATTTGACAGACGACAAATTTTTACAGATTTGTCAGAATTTAGGCAAATCTTAAGAATGGTCTCCACTTGACACACATACTCGTAAAAACCAATGTATGAGTACATATGTAAATAAGCGTTTCACTTAAAAACTCAAGTTGTTTATGCCAAGTTTGTTGCTGTGGGGAAAAGTGCGGAAAAATCGGATGCTGACATCATGTAAGCAAATTGCGTAAGTAACATTGATTTGACATGAAGAACCCCAAAACTTTATATCTAACACTCGAAAAAAAAGTACCATACTCATTTTAAATTAATTCGAATTTGATTTCTATTCGCCATAAAAAATTAAAAATATTAACATATCGGGATTATTTTTTTTTTTAATATGAATCCTAAGATTTGGGTAATTTGACATTCCAATATTTTTTAAATATAATTATTTTCTTGTTGTTTATAATATATTTTTATAAAGATAATTTTAATTTTTGAAAATATCTTTTCTAATAAGAATCATGCTGATAATATTATTCTAGGCTTTTCAGAGTGTAGTAGCCTTTTATCTTCAGCTTGTAATATACAACAACAAATTTGTTTGTCTTTTATACGTCTCAATCAACCCTTAAGATACATTTCTTAACCCTTTCAGTAAATTGATATGACAAATCCGTAAAAAATGTTTAATGAAGTGAAAAATTGCAAAATAACCAAAAATTAAATGGGAACTTGTTGTTGTTGCTATTTTAAATTAAACCTAGGGTCAGACTTGGGTTATTCCTGTTGTTGTTGTTGTTGTTGTTGTTGTTGTTGTTAGTAGCTGCTATGCATGACAATTTTTTGGGCTTCGGCCACAAACAATAAAATTGTGTAAACAAGCATGGACCAATTTTCAGTTGACTGGCTTTGTGGCTGGCCATTTTCTTTTGGCGCCTGCCTCCAGATGGGTTAACGGAGAAATGGGCGGTGGGCGGTGGGTGTGGTCAGAGCCAATAACAATGGCCACAACTGAAGGCAGTACACAATTTGTATTTATTTGTGGATTTTACGAAAATTGGGTGTGTCTTTTATTATTATGCCAAATGTATATAAATATTTGTAGTCCTTATTGCGAAGGGAAAATTTCAAAAAGACGCTGTCTGCATTGTCATTGTAGCTATTTTCTGGTTAGAATATTCAAATAAATTCCAGCTGGCAATATTTTTAAATAACTTGACAACATTTTAAATTTTAACTTACTATACTCACAAAATAATAAAAAACCGTTTTGAAATAATATTGAATTGCGAGAAATATGAAGTCTGTAAGAAAAATCGTTTTTATTTTTTTAAGTTATGTGGAATTTTATTATTTTTATTATTAACTTAATACAAAACATTGTAAAAAAAAAATTTTTTTTTCATATTATTTTATCTATTTTTATCAAGCTTGTAAATGGATTGCTTTATTTTTAGCTATTTCAAGCTATTTTTTCAATTAACTTCAAAAACTAGAAATTCCGGCAACACTGAGCATAGACTGTGAAAGGGAGAAAGAGTAAGAGAGTGAGACAGACAAATGTCGCCCAAAAGCAGGCAATACTTTTTGTACAGTCGCCATTTTCTTGCTCGTAAAACAAAAATCATATACAAATTTGTGGTTTTTCCTTCACTTTTCCGCTCGCAGCTAAAATGTCGCTTCGTTAAACACATACGCAAATTTGGAAAATGTGAAAATTGCGAAATTTGCAAATTGCATATCACAAAACATAAGTTGAAGATGAAGTTTGTTTATACCGTGAGTATCTGAAAGTTAACGCACGACTTCTCTGTCTTGTTGGTATACTATATGTATATATTTCTAAATTTCCACATTTCCAAATTTCCACTAACGACAGCATTTATGGAGAGAACACATTGGGGAATTTGCTAGCCAATAACGAAATTGTGCACAAATTGACAGCATGACATTGAAAGAGAGGGGAAGAGAGAGAGGGAGCTAACAATGCAGCCGCTTTTCACAATTTCCCCATTACCATTTTCGCACAAATCAAAGTTGCCTGCACTCAGAGTCTCCAATTTCGAAGTAGCCAAAAGTGCAAACCAAGATCATTGCTATCCTCGCAATTGTTTGTCCAGCCAACAACACATAGACAACTTGACTTTTCACACTACCCCTCCCCCCCTTAGCATTCTCTTTCCCACAATTTCACGCATATGCACTGAGCGAAAATGTCAAATATTTTATTCTTAAAATCCTACACTTCAATCTACGATTAAAAATATCCATAAGAAAAGCTATAACCATGTGGAAATTCTAAGCAAAAAAAAATATATGATTTATATGGTCTTGATTAAATATTTTCACTATAAAAATCCGTTTTGAAAACTGTTGAGGGACGACATTTTTTTTTAATGAAATTAATAAAAACTTGATTGCAGAAAAAATTAAGTGACAATACCATAATTAAAGTGACATTCCTTTTGGAAATCAGTCCAGTCAAAGCTATACAAAATTTAAAAAACTGTCCTATCAAAAACTGTTCTAGCGAAAATTGTCTTGGAAACTTTTTAAGTAATCTGCTCAATTAATTTTAGTTTTTTGTAAATTTTAATTTTGTTATATTCAACTTATTTTAAATTTTTAATATTATTAGTTATTTTGTAGTTAAATTATTTTTTGTGTTTATTCTGCATTACTACGTCTTTCTCTCAGTGCATCGTTTTTGGGCACTGGCAAATTTGCGTGCAGATAAATTGCAATCTGGCCAAGTTTGGCATATGAATGTGCCGCATTTCTTCCACTCTCTCTCACTCTCTCTCCCTCCCGTATCTGCACTCTCTCGCTCTCTCTCTCTCTTTGTTCAGTTGACTTGTGAGTCTGTCAGCATCGTGGCAATTGTTGTCTTTTAATCATCAGACAAGTTGGGGCATGCCACAGATACTCGTACTCGACACCACGACTTCACTTCATAATTTTAATTGGCCGAGTTATGGAGTTGGAGTTGCAAAGGGAACTGGAACTTGATATTTGGCCAATGTATTAGACAGAAACGCACGTGACTGGGCAACTGAGCAGAGTCCACAATGGAGAAGGTCAGAAGAGGGAGAGGAGAGAGAGGAGGGAGAGGGAGTTTGTGGAGGAACCTCTTGTATGCCTGATAAGTAAACAGTAAATTGCAACTGCAGGCTATTTGCTTGGGTCAATAGAGGAAGCTGTTTAAGCACTTGATAAGTGACCTGTTCAGAATCGAAACAACCTATAGAAAGAGTGAGAAGGCGGAGAGGGGGAGACAGAGAGAGAGAGAGAGGTGTCAAACGAAAGAGAGAAAACTCCTCAATGATAAGTAAATATTTACAGAATAATGAAGCAATTGCAGTTACTTTCATTTAAACCTACCTCTAATTTCTATGCTATAAATAAAGTAAAAATCTATCAATTAGCTGGTTAAAAATTATTAGTACTTTCTTAAAAATTTTAAAAGTTAAGAAATATGCAAATAAAAATTGTAATTAATAAAATCAAAAGAAACTATTACTATATTTATTGCATTTATTATTTATTTCTTAAATATACAATTTTCTTAAACAAATTTCTGAACAGTTTTTTTTAAGTTTCTTCTTACTTAATCGAAATCCAGATAAATTTTTAAATTTCGAGTCATGAATATATTTTGTATCTATAAATAAGCCAACGTATCCGCGAGACATGGATATATATTTAGTATCTCTAACTAATCCATAGACTATAGTCTATATTTATACAACACACAAATTTTTTCTTTATATTTATTTTTGTTTTTTTTTCTACACGCACCGCAAATTTGACGGGTTGGTCGCGTTTATTGATGTGTAATAAACCAATTGCATTTGTTTTGAATATATAAATAGTCATAAAAAAAAGTACCCCAGAACAACAACAACAACAAATCGCCATTTTTTGTATTCCGTTTCCGCTTTGTTGCTGCTTTTATTGTGAGTATTTTTTTTTTTTTTTGCTTTTGTTTTGTTTTTCTGTTTGGATATTTTTCGTCGAAACGTGCGTGGCATACTAATTTGGTCTAAATGGATACAAGTTAGCTACAAATATCTATATACATATGTGTATAGATACATGCACCTAGAAAAAATTCTTTGAATTTTTACTTTGATTTTAGTTTTGACCTATGAAAATATTAAATCAGTCAGTAAATAAACTGCAAAAAAATGAATAAGTTTTATCGACATTTTTAAAAGAATATGATTTTTTTTTTAATAAATTTAAATTTTAAATTATTTTTACATTAGATCTAGTTAAGTCATTTAAATATATAAAACTCTTGACCTAATTCATTCATTCACTTATTTTGCATTGTACAGACCAAACCGCTGAAGCTCCATAGTTGAAATTTGAACACAAAATAGCTAAGATATTATTAAATAAAATATTAATATCTATTTAGGTTTTCTTGGTGAATAGAAGTGTCTTAAAGCTGAATTTATTATGAAATATGTAATTTGAAAAAAAAGATATATTTTTAACAGTGTATATAGATACATATGTATCTTTAGCTTACGCGTTTGATTAATCAAATAAAATGTGTTGAAAATGTTATTTTTGCCAGCGTTGCAAATGTCGCATTTACGATTTTTATGTGCCACACACAGATTTACACACACATGAGTGTACAATATGAGTGTGTGTGTGTGTGATCAGTCGATATAAAAAGCCACAAATGACGTAGCGAATGGAGCTATAAACTTGCCAAGTTAAACATTTACAAATCATAAAAGTTGCAGACAGAAGGAGAAAACAACGACGAATTTGTAGGCACTGTCTGAGATTTTGGCCATCATTTCTTGGTACTGACTGTTAAAATCAATCAGCCATAAAATGTCAATGATTTGTCTTGTACTTTTTGGGCTATTGAACTGACGCCTGGTTGAAAGTGTCGTCGGAATTGCTCGTTAGATCTTTGAGTACCTGCTCCGAGGGGTAATTAGTCAACAAATGGCAATTTACAGCCATACCCCCAAGAGGAAATGTAAACACTCGCCCCTCCAGAATGTGGAAATGAAAATTGTCGACCGACACGCAGAAAGAAAATGGTCGAAAGGCAAAAACGCGGCTTCATTAACAACAGCAAGAACTATGAGAAAAGGCTATAGATGAGCAAATTCGACTGGAAAAGACCATGTAGTTATTTTGTAAAAAACATTAGTTCTTTCTTCTTCTTTTTCCTTTATCCTGACGACGCTGGTAAATGTTTTTTAAATAATTATCATCATGTTATACGAAAACCGTGTTTTTTCTTATTAGAAAATTAAAAAATAAAAACACTTTGAATAGACATACCAAAAATAGAAATTCAAAAATAGGGTAATCTTTTTATTAAATTCAAAATTTGTTATTAGGTTAATTTCCTTGAATTTTGTAATAAGTTAGTGTCAATATAAATGTTAAGAAAATAACAAATTATAGTCCTTACAAAAAAAAAATTAAAAATCGAATAATCATGTTAATTAATATATGTGTCAAAATTTGAGGCTGAAGCTGTACAAATACTCTTGAAGAAATTGACTTGGTGTACTTGGGATATACAGAAATGTATCTCTAATTCTTCTAGTGTCTTGACTAACTTTTAGGAGACTCTTTGTACAGGGTGCAAATAAGGAAAACAGAAAGCGAGTCAGACAACGGTTCTTCAGAGAACGTGCCACGTCGACAGGCAGTTTGTCATTTAACATTTGGCAAACGTATTAAAACACCCCATCATTGCCTTAATTAAGAGCCATAAAAGCACATTTACTTATTGTACCGGCTACAAAATGGGAAATACTATATGGTAAGAGCGGCGAAAGGGAGGGAGTAAACTGAAGGGACAAACCGGGCACGTCTTTACGCTTATTTATATTTATACCCAAGCCGAGTAAACCACCCTTGTACCACCCACAATGCCATTGGGCTGACAAGGTTGAAATTCTCCAACTCCAGCCCTCCAACTTCAACTCAAAGCATTTGTCGGGCTTAATTCATGGCTAAAGTTGGAATTAAGTGAATTTTACGTTCATTAACGTGCGAGGGTTGTGCTCTATCATCTTTCTCACTCACTCTCCTACTCTCTGTCTCTCTCTTTCTCTGTGGGTTGTGTGAGGGTGTTTATAAAGGGGGTATATATATATTTTAGTGCCACTTTCTGCTGTATTGACGCTTTTCAATGGACCTGACGGCCATTCCAAATACCAGTTAACAGTTAGCAGACAGTGTTGGTAATTAACAGCGCGTCTAATGTTGCTCATAACGTAAATTTGTGGCTCAGAGAGTGGAGAATTGAACAGAATATCAATGACATGGAATATCTACAATAAAATGAGATATGAAAGTTAATTCCTTTTGAAAACCTCCAAGTATTTCTATTTATTAGCAGTCGACAAAATTTATAAAAAATTTAAAATTTAATTCAAAACTTCGTTTTTAATTAAATGATTAAAATCCATATATATAAAATTCTTTGTCGTGACTAACTCGCTGATCATTGCACCGCCCAAACCATTAGACCTAGGAGGCTTATCAATTTTACTTCTTTTTTTTGGTTGACTTCTTTGGATTTTTTAATAAAAGTAATAAGTATTTATTTTGTTCAAAATAAAGTATATCATAATCTATAGTTAGAAAAAGCAGTAAAAGTTATATTTGAAATAATTTTACAGTCTTGATTTATAGCTTATTTATAATTATTATTATTCTCATTTATTTTTATAGTTTTGATAGTCGAAAGTTTTCTGCTAGAAACTGGTCCAACTAATTGGGCATAAAAAGTTTCGACAGCATAAAGAAAATAAACTTTTTATGCCTGTACACATTGAAGTTGATTCAATGTCTTTGGGCCACTTTGCATGCTATCAACCAACTAACTAGCCAAAAATGTTGACCAATTTTGTTAGCCACTTAAACAGACATCTGTACTTGGCAGCTCGCTCACATGCTCGTATAAACTGGTCCAAAACTAAACTCAACATAGAAGAGCTACACTGTTAAAAAAAAAAATGGTTTTTCTTAATGTATTTTTTAAACGAAATTTAAATTTTAAGCATGGGCAAAAAAAAAAACATTAATTTTGCCTCCCTTTTTTTGGGTGACTCCTTTAGATTCTTTTCATAAAAACGTGCAATAATATTGAAAATATGTTCAAAGAAATAAGTATTTGTTTTGTTCAAGAAAAAAAGATTTTTTTTTTCGCTCATATATTTTTATAAATTTACTCAAATTAAATAGTTATCATTGGTAAAAAATCTTACAAATCATTTTATAATCACTACTATGCATTTTTCACACATAGCTTATAATTATAAAACAAACTTAGGCATTATTTTGGTAACCACTGTTTTTAGCAGTGTATCTGCCGGTCCAAAATGTGCCGCAATGCTACGAATAGTCTGTTAATTAGTCTCACTTAGAAAATAAACGGCACTAATTAAGCCAAGACAGAGGAGAATTCCAAAAAAAAAAAAAACCAAACTCCACCCACTGCCTACATAGACTACTCGTTTTTTAGGAAGCAGAGGAATAAAGTGCAGTTAGGGAATTTAATTTCAACGCTAGAATTCTAATTAACAAACAAATCCGGTAAAATACACAGCAGCAGTCAAATGTCCCAGGAGAGTGAGCAAGAGAGAGATAGACAGAGACGACAGCAAAAAAGTATGCTACAATAAACGCACATATATAAAAACGTGGTAGGAGAAGGCGAAAAAGAAAAATGAAAACGGAAAACGGAAAAAGGAAAACCCTGTGAGCCATGATCTCCCAATTTAATATTATAATTGCTACAATTATCATTCTCATGCCATTTACACAGCTATTGCACAAAAACAACGACGTTGCCAAGAAAGCAAGAAAACAACAACAACAAGAATATGACTGGCTGCGAATATGTAACGGTAAATTGAGGCAATTACCGTTGCTGCCTACTCCATTGTTTTATATATAAGCTCCATATATATATAAAATGCTGACTCCACCCACAACATTGCTCTCTTACTCTCTGCCTCTCTGTCTAACTCTGGCACACACACAACAAAGCGCTCTCACAACGCAAGCGCTGACTGCAAGAGAAAGAGCGGCCGCAACGCGACGCAGACAGCGCAAGGATAAGGCGTCAATGCTGGCAGCGACAGCTGAAGATGATGATGGCGACGCTAAGAGCAACGTCAACGCTGGCAGCGACAGCAGCTCTCATGTTGGCGTTGATTATGTGTACAGCAGACGCTGACGTCGACGCTGGCGTTGATTATGCGACGGAAGCCTTGCTTCGACTTATAATGGCCGCATTTTTAAATTAATGTCTTAACTTTTTTTCTGCCTCGACGACTTTTGGACTATTTACGCTAAATAATGATAATTTTCTTAATGTCGAGAGGGCAACTGCACTCGTATTAAAAAATAAATTTCTATAAATTATGAATTTTTTTAATCTATCGACCTTTAGCCGATTTCCTTCCGGATTGTCAATTTTATCATTATTTAGCCTCTATTTTCATTCTGCATTAAAATTGGAAAACTAAATTTTTCTTCCTTTACTGTCCATTTTTTCCATACTCTTCCCTTGGCACATTTCCAAAAACTTCCAAATGACATAACTTTGTCAAATTTTTGTTATTTAGCCTCTATCTTAATTTATATGCATAGTCAACTTAGAGACCAAATAATGACCAAAATGACATTTCGCATAAAAATCGGTCAAGTTTTGTCAAAGTTATAAGAGTCTTAAGTCCTTTCAAATCCAATTTTTTTGTCAGTTTGGCATGATTTTATAAAATAAAATGAAACCTCTTAATATCAAATTGAAAATGCTTATTTGTAAAATGTAAGTTATATATATATTTCTGAGCGTAGGTAGCACTTTAAATAGATGTTTCAAATTGTGTATTTGTATATAAAGCGATAATGATAAATAAAAAGCAGAACAACAACAAGCATTAATTGATTGTACATAGAATGATAATTTTAGTCAAGTTAAATTGATTACAAAATGTTTGCAGCTGTTATTATTAAATTAATTTGTCATCAAACAAAAAACGAGGGCTGAACTAAATCTGCATAAAAACAACCCCCAGTTGGGATCAGAAAATCATGTACTTCATTTAGTTGGAACATGACAAAATAATCACAAATGTTATGATAAAGACTGAAGCTTGTCTGTGACAATTGATAACATACTTATGATAACACACTGAGCGCATGTAAATGAGTTTTATCTATAGGACTAACGGACTAATTGAATTCGATAAAATTGCTGACACTCTTTTAAGTGTTAAAGTTGCCATAAGTGCTGACAAATCCTCTTTCCTATTTTTGTGGAGGGGTTCTTTATTTATGCCCTTAAACTTTGCACAGTGGAAAAAATCGATCGATTATCTTGCATTAATTAAAACCCTCAAATAAAAAAAAAATTTTGAATTATTCAATGATTTTTTAAATTTTTCCAGACTTTTATAGATGAAAATTTAAAATTTGTTTTAATTTATATTATTTCAGTATTGTTTTTAAATTTTAATTTTTAGCTAATTTAATTTCAATCTTCTGAGCTTATTGACATTATATAAATATATAATTAAATTAACTATTTATACCACTGTGCCGTGCTTTAGGATCATCAGTTGCTGGAAAACTGGAAAGAACAAAGTACAGTTAAGCAATAATCAATTGCTTAGCAATGGTTGTATTAATTTCGGTAGCAAAAATTGTATTGTTACTCTTGATGTTTGACTTGTCATTTGTTGTTGTTGTTGTTGTTGTACTTGGGGTAGTCATTGGGTTTTCAACAGAAGTCGTTTGGTGTTTGGTTAAATGTCATGTTTGTATTTCATAGATAAAATAGCGCAATTGTGCCAGGCACAAAATGTGTGTAATTATCGTTGTCACTAATTAAAGTGCTTGTGTGCGAGTATTTTCTCTATATTTTTCTATTCGTCTGACTAAAACTAGCATCTTATCTTTGACAAGGGGTTTTTTTTTTCGTTGCATGGATATTGTGGCAGCAAAAAAGAGAAAAACATAGCAGACAAACTGGCGTAAATCCAACATCCAGCACAATTAATAAAAAAGAGTTGTATTATCAGATCATTAAACATTTCTCTGTAAACATTTGTTATTACTCCCCCGTTAAAATTGATTAGTTTTCCAATTTTAATTTAAATCGAGAGCGCAATGTCAATTTACTCGATATATTCACTTACTTAACATATCTGTTATACAAAACTATCGGTTATAAGACGCGTTTTACAGCACTTTAATTAGATAACATAGTTCATGCGGTTAACAGACTGTTATTAACAGTTTAGCAGCTGGAACAGTGCTGCATAGCGAGCAGTGCAAAAGAAAACTAAAACAAAAACAAAAAACAAATAAAAACTGTGCAGTTTTTACAAAAGCAAGTTAATCGTCGTATTATAATTGTAACAATTACAACGCAGCGTGTGTATCGAGTTGTGTGAATAATTTATAAAAAAAAAATATTTTGCGGTTGCCGCAAACGAAAATGCGTCATAATTGAAATTTTGCTTACGCTACGTTATTAAAATATAACCAAATTAACATTATGCAGGAACAACAACAACTAGGTGTATTATTTCTTTTGACGATTTCATTATGCTGCATTGCGTTAACAAAGGCGAATTCACTGAGGTAAGGGAATTAAAAGGGGATCGGGAAACGTCAAAGAAAATTCTGATTTCTTTGCCTGTCACAAAAAAAAAAACAACAAAAGCAAAAACGACTAATTTGCAAATGTTATTGCTATAAAAAACAGTTGTAACAACAACAATGTGTATGAACACTAATCGATATTCCGATAAACGCCCTTGTAAAGGCATCAAGTTCAAGGTTATTCTTCACCCCCTTTTATAATTCTTTGGCACTGTTTGGCAGTTAGCCAGTAACATAGGAGTGCACGCTTTGACTGACCCAGTACCTATTTTATTACTTTAATAACTTTCGAGTTTATTAACCGATTATGCTGAAATTTTAAGATTGCATAGAAATTATTTTGATTTTGAAGTATGCCAAAACTCAAAGAAATAGTTTCATTCTAGAAAATTCTAACAAAATGAAAAAACTAAACGTTTTTTCTGGTTTCTTTTTGCGATAATATCGGAATTATTAATTCTAATATTATTTCATTAAGTTACCAAACCCTTTGTATAATCTCCAGAGTCTTGTAACCACAACAAATTACACATTGCATTTAATTACTCACCGGTGTTTTTTTTTCCCCCTATTTATATTTTCTATTAGTTTTATTTCTAACTAGTTTCTTTTCCAATTTTGTACTTTTTATATTCTCTAATTTTCTATAAGAATAATTTCTACTATTAATTTATTTTATTTTATATTCTAAACTAATTTTTTAGTTTAGTTTGAAAATTTTTGTATGCCTAGTATTTTTTCACAAGCTTAACAAACCCTGTTCCCTTTTTAAGTACAGGGTCTTGTATGAAATTACTCATGGGTTTTTCTTTCTGTTGCTTGCAGCTTTCGTGAGGAGGATTTGGGTGTCGCACTGACCAATATTACGTGGGATGAGTTCGGTAATTCCATGGAACAACCTCTAAGAAGACCAAGCGTTTCAGATTTCGACGAGGAAGATGACAACGAGGATGATTATCTGTATGCGAATGGACTGGAAAGTGGAGAGGCACATGACTGGGATGTGTTGATATTCACACAACAGTGGCCGGTGACCACCTGTTACCACTGGAGGGAGCAGGATCCTTCGCACGAATGCCTCTTGCCACAGAAAAAGGAATTCTGGACCATACACGGCATTTGGCCTACAAAACTGGAACAATTTGGTCCAAATTTCTGCAATAAATCGGCGGAATTTAATCCGGATCAATTGCAGGCAATCATGGAGAGAATGAACACATATTGGCCGGATTTGGAAGGTACCTCCTCCCAGGATTGGCTGTGGAAACACGAGTGGCTTAAACACGGCACATGTGCCGCTCTTCTCGCTGAACTGGATGATGAACTAAAGTATTTTGGCCAGGGTTTAAAGTGGCGCGAGAAATTTATAATGTCCCGTTTATTGGATGATGCTGGCATACATCCGGATTCCAATAGCACGGTGATTGCTCTAAACAATGCCATTGTGCGTGGTCTAGGCAAAAATCCCTCTATACACTGTCTATATGATGGCAAACATGGCATTAGCTATTTATCCGAAATTCGCCTTTGCTTCAATAAATCCCTCGAGTTGATTGATTGCGATGGTGTCAAGCATGCCGATCTGGTGGCCATTAAATATCCTGGTGGCACTGTCAATACCAATTGTCATATCGGCAGCCCGGTGCATTATCCCAGCCTGGTGCCGCCTTTGCAACGCAAGGAGGAATGGAAGTTTCCACTGGTCAACGTCTACAAGCTGCTGCAATTCCTCATGTGGTTCACTTTGTAAAAGGTGAAAGACAGCGACAGCGGCTCTCAATTCTCTACATCATTCTCTCTTTTGTAGCCTCTTTTCACTACACACAATGTGTACATTTTTCTACCTTTTAAAGTTTATTTAAAAATTTAAAAAACTGCAATGTTACATATTTGTTCTAGTGAAACGATGTTAAGAAAATTTGCATATTTTGTATAGTAAAAATATTTTAATTATAGCCTTTTTACAGCAATGTACATTTTTCTTAAGCTTTTAAACATTTTCTGGACTTTTTAAAATTTTCCCCAATAACTTAATTAAATTTAATAATGAAAAAAATGTAAAAAATGTCTATGTCAAAAATTTACATATATCTTAAAGTAAAACTTTGTTATTTATAACTTCTTTTTACTACAGAAAATATGTTCTTTTTCAATATCTCAAACATTTTTTTTTCCTTATTACAACTTTTAATTGTACAGGAGTTTGTAAAAGAAATGTAAATTTTTTAAATTGTAACAAAACTGTGTAAAATCTGAGAGGAATGTACATTTATTTTTGTTTGTAGTGAAAAGTGGCAATTGCTCCGTTTATATACAAAATAATTCTACACTCTCATTTTATCTAAATTTTTTTTAGTTTTGTTGTAACTTTATCAAATTTCTTTGATATTTCATTTTCATTCATTAGGTTGCAAATCGAAAAACTCATTTTTAACTTTATATAAACCTAGTAAATATCTGTTCTAGTATTTAAGATTAAAAAGATTATCAGCATTTGTTATTAATTTGAATCACTTGTAACACTGAAATCGCTGGTTGTCTCTGAGTTTTGAGGCTACGTTGTATTTAACTAGAAATTGTGATCCGATCCACCATATCACGACAAGCAATATTCAATGAAATTATTGCATATTTTTTAACATAAAATTAGAACAAATTTTTTAATTAATTTTCTATGATTATGAAAAATTGTGTCATAGAGCAAAAAAACTGTGCTAATAATTTTTCTTGATTGTTTAAATAAAATGACACACACACACACACACAAAGAAAGACGAATACAGTTGGTCAAGTAGTTGTTTTGACAATGCAAAATAAGTGCACATATTTGTTAAATACAATTTAAAACAATTACTTGATTAGCTGTAATATTGAAATTTTTGTAATAGTTTGAATTTAATAATAATAATTTAAGGCTGCATATCTTGAAGCTGTGAATGTAACAACTACGGCTAAGGATATATAGATAGATATATATAGGTATGTATAGATCATAATTGGTATTTAACTATTTTCAATTATTGCTGCTGGGTTGAGTTGCCATTGTATGTGGCCTTGTCATCCTCATCCTTTGTGGTGTCCGCCAAACGACGTATGTTCGATTCGCCGTAACGTCTATAGACTCCGCCGGAACGTTGTGTTGCCGCCTGTTGTGCAATTGAGCCCTCTGTGAAGATCATGGGCGGTGGCTGATATTGGGAATCATCGGCTGCACTTTGTGTGGATGTTGCATCATCGGACGTGGAGTCCGTTGGAGGGTTTCCAACTTCCCTTGCATGTAGCGTTGTTTGAAACAAGCCCATATTGCGTCTTGCAGAGCTACGGAAGAAAGAAGATACAGATACAGATTTCCTATGTCTTTATAATTTATAAGGAATATTTTAAGTTTTTCCAAGCAGGGATCGCAAAGTTTATAATTTTCAATAATAATAATTATTTGCTTTTTTCTTTAAATCAAAGAAATAAGATCTTTCCTCACATAAATTATTTCTTGATTTTTTTTATCAAAAAATTAAAATAATTTATGATTGATTTAATAAGATCACAGCTCTTTTTCGTGATCCATGTTTTAAGGGTCATGTTACAGGGTCCCTCTCAGTTGGATTCGCTAGAGTTTAATAAACGTGTTCAACTTACGCATCCTGAGCGGCAGCCACTGGATGATCAGCAATGGTGCGACCTGGAGGAGATTTGACCAATCCCACATTGGAAACCATTTGCATGAAGCGCTGTCGGATGCGTTGCAGTCCCATCTTGTTAAGGTAATCGAAGGCCATGGTAGCGGGTGTGAGTATGGCCCACAGTACACTGGATAATATATTGAACAGATTATTTCGGGTGCGAACCACAGTATTGACATGTTCCCGCTGCAGGACCAAGAGCACCGCATTGGGCACAAGATTTAAATCGACGAGGGACTTGAGTTCATCCTCGGTCTTAAACTCGCGTCGTGGATAGCTGGTAGCCAGTGTGAAGTCGCGTATGTTGCTGCCAACGAGCAGCTCATTCAGCACATACACGCGCACAGTGGTTAATGGCTCCTCGACTCCGAAGGCTTTGGTCCGTGTGATTCCCCCAGGCAAACGGATCTGCAGACGTGTCTCATCCGCTGCCGATGAGCTGATTGACGAATCCGCCGATGTCACCGTATTCGCTGTGCTCGTTGATAATGTGTTGTTGTTGTTGTTGTTGCTCTGTACCTCCGCTCGATTCGCTTGCTCCGCACGATCTGCGGCTATTTGAGCGAGAATGCGATCACGTGTCTCCTGCTCCTGCTTTCGATCACGACGTATGCGATCCTAAAAAACAACATTATTATTTATTAATATGAAATTACAAAACTTTCTTTACGGGACTTAAGGATTACAATGAATATCATTGTTGTTTCTGGAGATAGCTTAAAGAATCCCACAGAATATGCATTTACTTTTAACACAAATTGTAATAGCAGGAACTAAGAGCTTTAATCAGTTTTCAACTGCAACTCACCTGCATTTGTTTGATCTCCTGCTCTCGGGTTTGAGCCTGTTGCACCTGCGCTTCCCGTCCCTCCCGACGTCGTCGCAGTTCATTTTCTTTGTCCTGACGCTTTTGCTCCTCCAGTCTCTCTAGTTTCTTCTGCTCCACGAGCTGCTGTATTGTTGCATCCACCTCGGTAGCTGTAGCCTGAGAAGGAGGAGGAGGAGTGGTTGCCACCAAAGGATTACTCACTGGCATCAGCGATGCCACAGCAGCGGCGGCTGCGGCAGCTCGCTTCTCTGCGGCAGCAGCTGCTGATGATGCCACAGCTGGCTGGGATGAGGCAGCTGATGGTGATGAAGCATCCATTCCCTCGGGCGTATCAATGGCTTCGTGAGCATCACTTAATTCCGGAGTATCAAAGAGTTCCGCTGTCTCAATGGCAATTGCTTCGGGAGCAGCTGCATCCTCTGATGACTGCTCCTCGCTTGCAGCTGCTGATTCTGCTGCTGATTCGGTGCTGACTGCATCCTCCTGTGTTTCCTGCTGCTGTGTTGCTGACTTTTCCTCGGCGCCCGCAATGCTGCGCTCATTTGCAACATTTTCCACACTCTCCACACTTTCCACAGTTTCCACAGCTCTGCTGCTGGATGCATCCACTTTTGTTTGCTTGCCCGCCAAGTGCAGAACTTTATCGATTTTAGCCACAAGTTGATCGACACTCTCAATGATTCCCGTTGTCACATCCAATGGAGTTCCAGAATTGCCAATGAAAAATATTGATGGCACTGGCACCATTTTATCTAGTTGAGTATATAAAAATTATTTTATTTATCTTAATTTTATTTTATTATAACTATAAATTCAATTAATTTAGAGTTCATCTTATCGAGAGCACACTGTATACTTTATAAATATTAATTTATTTATTTACTTTATATTATTTCAACGATTTATTTGTTTATTTTATTTTTACTAAAAATGAATTAAATTAATTTAGCATTCAGCTTATCAAACACATACTGTATAATGTATATTAATTTATTATTTAAATTTATTTTAAATATTAATTTATTATTTAAGCGTTCACCTTATTATATTAAATATTTTTAATAAATTTTAATAATTATGTATTTAATTTAGCGTTTATCATATTGAGTGCATACTGTGTATTATTTTTCCTTTTATTTTGTATGGTTTTAACTTCATTTTATTATATGTTATAATTAATAATTAATTAATGAAATAATAAAGCGTTCACCGTATCGAGCGCTCACTGTACTTACATAGTGATGAGAATTGAGCGTACGTCGGACTATCGCCCTGTATTTTAACAGCCACAAAATCGTTTGTCATCAGCTTGGAGCTCACTAGTGAATCATTGAGGAATCTGTCCAGCTTCGCAGACATCTCGTCCTGACCTATGATCAATCAGCAGTTAAAACAAATATTTATATCAATGACAATGACGTGGTGAAATTAGCTACACTCAGTCAAGTAATTGTGTTGACCAAGCAAAAAATTCACACACTTTTTTATGCTAAATACAGAAATTAAGTTAAAATGTGAGTTATAAAGTTGTTTTTAAAATAAAAATGTATGTAGTTTTAATATTGCTTGTCAACACAATTACTTGAGCAACTGTAGTCGCCTGTTGTTGTTTTTGTTGTTGTTTTTACCTTCAATGTATACAACGAAGACGGCATTCTTGGCTTTTGATTCCGCCACAGCCTCTGCTATGTTTCCCGTATGCCAATTCATGTTTCGTTTCTGCCTGGAATGTTGGTTTTTTTGCAGCGGAATTAAAATTACGAACAATTTTGGGATGTTCTTTCACAAATACTATATTTTTTCTACCTGACAGCAAAACCGGGGGTTGCCCATCCTGTAAATTTTAATCACAACTTGCCACCCGACCGAAAGGTTGCCACCCCGCTAAATTCACCAGTCTGGCAATGGCAGCCTTTCGATGCAATAAAAGTGCGAGCAACCTGACCCTGAAACGAGCGCGACAATTAAAAAATGACCGAAATTATATATAAAAAAAAGACAATTTGACAAATTCAATTAAATTTGGTGTAAGATAAAATAAAGCTGTTGATTTTAATGAAGGCTTAAGAGTGTCATAAATAATCATAAGCTTAAAAAAATTCTAGCTTCAAAATTTTAAACAAGACTTAGCATAAATGCTGACAATACACAAAGAAGAAATTAGGATTCTAGTGTTTTTCTTTAACTTATAAAACTATAAAGATCCTTACAAATTACCGAAAATAGCTAAATTGGCAACAACGTTTACCTTGTAGATAATTGCACCATGTGCTGACAAATGTGTTAGTAAATAAGATTTCGCTGGTTTACACTGGTGTCACAGCACTGGTGCTGGGACGCAGTGTAAGCACAGTTTTATTTATTTTTTATAAAAATTTAAATAATATGTTTATAGAAATGTGTATAAATGTATGATAAAAGGACTCAAAAAGTCTTCAATGTGGTGTAGATGAGTGTCTGGCAGTGCATTCAGCTATTAAATTGCTATTCATCAACAGTATCTGTAAAAATCAAATGACTGATTACTTAAATGCAACAAATAACAAGTAAGAAATTTAAGTACCATTGTCAAAATCGGAGCAAACAATGGAACTGGCTGGCGTTACAGACATTTCGCTGCGTTCCACATTTGGCAGACGTGCAACGCGAACACAGCAGCGTTTTTGTTTGTTGAGTTTTAATGGAAAAACTTGAAGTCCCTTGATGCGTTCCAAATTGACGCGACACTTGCGTATTTGATTGCCATTCTCGTAATTCAACTCACTCTCTGCTCTGATAAATGGATGTCTTGGTATTTTAATGACCACTTTCTTAGTTTTTTTTGGTGGTGACATTTTATAATTGTTTGTTTGCTTGTGATGTATGAAAAATGTCTGGTCAAAAGCACTGTTGTCAACTAAGCTATTTTATAGCTAGATCTGGCTATTTTCAGACTTGGTTATTTTTTTTTTTAAATATTTATTCAGCTAGGTTTTGCTGTAAATATTTTAGGTAATACTGTGCAAAACTGCCTACAAAAACAAATTTAGTTGTTTTCCAGATAGAAACAGCTATCCCCCCTTAAAAACGTGCCAGCACTAATGTGAAGGATTGCCACTCGGTGTTAAGGTTGCCACCCAGCAAAAATTTCCCGACCTGGCAGCTTCGACTGCAATCTGCAGCGACGTCAATAAATACTGTAAACAGCTGTTCGCTTATCGACACTGATATCGGCAGAGTTTTTGTGTAAAACTACCCATTATTTACAACTATTATTTATTTAATTTTTTATTTATTTTAATAGACTCTCTTTTGATTTAATATTTTAAATGTATTTTGCTAATTGATGAATTAATTTAAATCATTTTGCTCGGCCATTGACATTTTTCGCGTTGTACAACACTAGCAACGGGGCATTGTTTTTGTGTGTCATTATTGCAGGAAAATTATTAAAGAAATTGAATACTGTCGTAAATTTTAGTTTTTCTTGAATTTAATAGTGACTATTACGTTAAGCAACAGACATGAGCGATGTACAGACTCTGATGGACATGGGATTCCCCAAAGATCGAGTGTGAGTTGAGTTTGGTTTTTCCTGCGCCGGCTTTTAAAAACTTTTTTTTTGTGTTTGCCCGGCAGCCAAATGGCACGAGAGGTTTATAAGTTTGTGGCAGTGTATATAACGGGCAGCAAGAGGGGCATCTATAAAGTGTAAATAGTTAGGCAAGAAAGTGTTTTGACAAAATGAAAATTCACATATTTTTATTTTTTTAAATTGTTGAATTTAATGAAAATTGTTTTTCTCTGTTTATTTTTCATTGTTTTTATTAAATGTATAAAGTGTAAACAGTTTTTCAAGAAAGTCCTTTGTCAAAATAATAATTCACATATGTTTTATATTTAAAAAAATTGTTAAGTTTTGTTGAATCTTATTTTTCTTTCTTTACTTCTATTTCTTTTATAAGGTTTTATTGAATTTAAAAGTGTATACAGTTAGTCAAGAAAGTGTTGTGGCAATATAAGAAATTCACATATTTGTTTATTTTATTTTTAAAAGTTGTATTTTTCTTTGTATATTTTTAAAGTTTTGTTGGTACCGGGCATCTAAAAGTCGAGTACACTCCAACTTTTTTCTTTCTTTCTGTTGTTTTTTAGGGAATATGCACTACAGGTGACAAGTCACAAAGGTGTCGAGTTGGCTATGGAATGGCTGTTGGCTCATGTCGATGAGGAAATTCCCACTCCAGTAGGAGCAGTAGCAGGAGGAGGAGGTGGAGCACCGACGGAAGATAATGCGCCCAGCAGCAGCGGAGGAGCAACTGATGATCCAGCAGCCGGAGGAGCTGCAATTGCCAAATCTCTTAAGTGCGACGATTGCGGCAAAGTACTCAAGGATCAGACAGAGGTGGAGTTCCATGCAGCGAAGACAGGACACAGCAACTTCTCCGAGTCAACGGAGGAGAAGAAGGCACTCACCGAGGAGGAGAAGAAGGCACAGCTCGCCCTTATCGAGGAAAAGCTGAAACAGAAGCGTGTGGAGCGCGAAGAACGCGAAAAGGTTGATGCCCTGGAGCGGGAACGTAATCGCATCCGATCCGGCAAGGATATGATTGAGGCTCGTCGTCGCATGGAAGAGATCGAGATGAAGAAGATTGTCGATCAGCGCAAACGCGAAAAGGAGGAGGAGAAAGCGGCTCGGGATCGGGTTCGGGCACAAATCGAGGCTGACAAGGCGGCTCGCAAGGCCAGGTGATGACCTTGAGCATGTACAGTGGGTCAAGTAGTTGTTTTGACAAGCTCAAGAAAATGTATACACTTTTTTAAAATAATATTTTTACTTTTTCCTGCGTATAATTCTAAAATAGTGTTGTCCAAAAGTGAAAAAAATTGAAAGAAAAAAAACAGGAAATCCCGAAAAAAAAATTAGGATAGGAAATATGTTTTTATTTTATAAACTTTCTCAAATATTTTTTTTTTTATAATTTTTTTTTATAAGCAAACTAAAAAATAATAATTTCAGGTAAAATGGTAAAAATTTAAAATCAAACATATTTTCTGTACTCTTAAAAATTATTTTATTTTATATCTTCATTATTTTTAAAGATTTTCTGTTAACGTTTCCTTATTTATGCTACTTATTTCCGCATATTTCGTTTTCTTCACATTTTATTTGTAGTTTTTTATTTGCAATTTTTCTATTTTTTCAAGATTGCAATAGTTTTATCTAGAAGTCAATGATAAAATCATCAAATCTAAATTCTTAATACCATGTGATAATACTCTGTGATGTACCAATTTATGTTGCTTGTCAAAACAATTAGTTGACATACTGTGGCTTAGCAATTGTATTAATGAAGTAATTATCTTAAATAGGGAACTCCCCGCACAGTTGTCGGATGCGGTGGCTTCGGTCAGCTCCACCACCACGGCCAGTTCGCCGACTGGCGTCAAGTCGCCGCCGCGGGAATACACGGAGACCCGGATCCAGGTGAGACTGCAGGACGGTTCGACACTCGCATCCGAGTTCAATGTGAAGGAACCGTTGTCCGCCGTGCGTGTTTTCATACAGGTGAAGACGGGCATTGAAACTCCGTTCGCTTTGATGACTTCGTTTCCGCGCAAAATCTTTGCGGATGATGACTATGAGAAGCCGCTGGAGGTGTTGGGTCTGGTACCATCCGCTGTCATTATAATGACCAAGCCAGCTGCGTAAATCCATCGAATCACAAAACACACACAAAACATTTATAACTATATATATATACATATATTTAATAAATATGGCGCGATATTTCCAGTCGTCCGTCGGACTGGGTCGATAAATCCACGATTTTACATATAAACCAGAAATCTTAATTCAATTTGAAAATGCATTTGTTTTTGTAGCGAAGTTAAACAAGTTTTCTAGTTTTTCATCTATTTTATAGCTAGATATCTTAAAGTTAAAACATTTTTCAAGCTTATTGAAAACTAACTATTTTTAAAAAAATTGTTTCTAGGCTGTCAGATAATTTTAATATATACACTCAAGATAATATAATCATTCTCTTACACAAAGATTCAATTGAAGAATTTCGCCGAATAATAATAATAGATTTATTATTATAATTAATATTTCTAAATTCTAAATTTCTAAATCCGGTCCCTTCATTTTTATACCACGTACTTAAAAAAAGTACAGGGGTCTATTGGGTTTGTTTTACCGACTATGTGCGTAACAGGCAGAAGGAGGCGTGGCAGACCCTATAAAGTATATATATTCTTGATCAGTACAATAGCCGAGTCGATATAGCATTGTCCGTCTGTCTTTCTGTCTGTCTGTCTGTATGAACACCTAGAGCTCAGAGACTATAAGAGCTAGATTTAACTTGGTATGTAGGTTCCTCTATACTGCAGGCAGATCAAGTTTGTTTCAAAATTTTGACACGCCCCCTATATCGCCCACAACTCGGAAAAAAAAATTTCATATCCAAATTATAACAGAAACTTAAAAGCTAGTGACACCAAATTTGGTGTGTAGATTTCTATATATTGTAGGCAGATAAAGATTGTTTATTTTTTGAATCGAACCACTATATCAAATAGCGCCCATATGAACAATCGGGCAAAAATCAAGTTTTAGTATGAAAAACTTTTTTTTTTTTGAGATATCGTAAGCAAAAACTTGGTTTTATATATTCTGTCTAAAGTTGGTTCAAATCGGACTTTTTATGAAAAACTTTTTAGTTTTATGAGATATCGTAACTAAACTTATAGAATATGATTTTAAGTTAGTCTTATACATCCTTACCAAAGCTCGTTCAAATCGGACCACTATATCATATAGCTGTCATAGGACCGATCGGGCGAAAATTAAGTCTTAGTATGACAAACTTTTTATACCCTGAGCCCATTAAAAATGGGCAAAAAAGGGTATAATGCGTTTGGCAGGATGTATGTAACAGGCAGAAGGAGGCGTGGCAGACCCCACAGAGTATATATATTCTTGATCAGGATCAACAGTCGAGTCGATTGAGCCATGTCCGTCTGTCTGTCCGT
This sequence comes from Drosophila falleni, assembly GCA_035045575.1. Lineage (NCBI taxonomy): Eukaryota > Metazoa > Arthropoda > Insecta > Diptera > Drosophilidae > Drosophila > Drosophila falleni. Next base: position 703,019 of record JAWNOV010000167.1, read on the forward strand.
CTGTCTGTCCGTCTGTCTGTCCGTCTGTTTGAACGCGTCGATCTCAGAAATCACAAGAGCTAGAGACTTCAAACTTGGTATGTAGGTTCCTGGGTACCGGGCGCAGATCAAGTTTGTTTTTATTTTTGGATCGGACCACTATATCACATAGCTGCCATAGGAACGATACATCGAAAATTAAGTTTTAGTATGAAAAAGTTTTGTGTTTGCTGAGATATCAGAACCAAACTAATAGATTATGTTTCGGAGCTAGTATTATACATCCTGACCAAATTTGGTTAAAATCGGATAACTATATCACATAGCTGCCATAGGAACGATGCATCGAAAATTAAGTCTTAGTATGAAAAAGTTTTTTGTTTTTTGAGATATCTTAACCAAACTGATAGAATATGCATTAATGTCAGCTTTGTACATTCTGACCAGATTTGGTTCAAATCGGCTTTATATATCTATAGCTGCCAAAGGAACAATTGGTCGAAAATAAACTTTTATTGAAAAGTACCTGGGCTCAGGGTATCCTACTGTCGAGCGTGCTCGACTGTAACCGCTTACTTGTTTGTTTTATAACATATCGTAACCAAACTAATAGAATGTGTGTTTAACTTGGTTTTATATGTCCCGACCAAATTTGGTTTAAATCGGACAACTATATCATATAGCTGTCATAGGACCGATCGGGCGAAAATCAAGTCTTAGTATGACAAACTTTTTTGTTTTTTGAGATATCGTAACTAAACTGATAGAATGTGTATCAAACTTTGTTTTATATGTCCTGACCAAATTTGGTTCAAATCGGACCACTATATCATATAGAGCTGTCATAGGACCGATCGGGCGAAAATCAAGTCTTAGTATGACGAACATATTTGTTTTACGAGATATCGTAACCAAACTGATAGAATATGTATCAAACTTGGTTTTATGCTGTCATAGGACCGATCGGGCGAAAATCAAGTCTTAGTATGACAAACTTTTTTGTTTTTTGAGATATCGTAACTAAACTGATAGAATGTGTGTTTAACTTGGTTTTATATGTCCTGACCAAATTTGGTTCAAATCGGACCACTATATCATATAGCTGTCATAGGACCGATCGGACGAAAATCAAGTCTTAGTATGACAAACATTTTTGTTTTATGAGATATCGTAACCAAACTGATAGAATATGTATCTAACTTGGTTTTATATGTCCTGACCGAATTTGGTTGAAATCGGACAACTATATCATATAGCTGTCATAGGACCGATCGGGCGAAAATCAAGTCTTAGTATGACAAACATTTTTGTTTTACGAGATATCGTAACCAAACTAATAGAATGTGTGTTTAACTTGGTTTTATATGTTCTGACCAAATTTGGTTTAAATCGGACAACTATATCATATAGCTGTCATAGGACCGATCGGGCGAAAATCAAGTTTTAGTATGACAAACTTTTTTGGTTTTTGAGATATCGTAACCAAACTAATAGAATGTGTGTTTAACTTGGTTTTATATGTCCTGACCAAATTTGGTTCAAATCGGACCACTATATCATATAGCTGTCATAGGACCGATCGGGCGAAAATCAAGTCTTAGTATGACAAACATTTTTGTTTTACGAGATATCGTAACCAAACTAATAGAATGTGTGTTTAACTTGATTTTATATGTCCTGACCAAATTTGGTTCAAATCGGACAACTATATCATATAGCTGTCATAGGACCAATCGTAACCAAACTAATAGAATGTGTGTTTAACTTGGTTTTATATGTTCTGACCAAATTTGGTTTAAATCGGACAACTATATCATATAGCTGTCATAGGACCGATCGGGCGAAAATCAAGTTTTAGTATGACAAACTTTGTTGTTTTTTGAGATATCGTAACCAAACTAATAGAATGTGGGTTTAACTTGGTTTTATATGTCCTGACCAAATTTGGTTCAAATCGGACCACTATATCATATAGCTGTCATAGGACCGATCGGGCGAAAATCAAGTCTTAGTATGACAAACATTTTTGTTTTACGAGATATCGTAACCAAACTAATAGAATGTGTGTTTAACTTGGTTTTATATGTCCTGACCAAATTTGGTTCAAATCGGACAACTATATCATATAGCTGTCATAGGACCAATCGGGCGAAAATCAAGTCTTAGTATGACAAACATTTTTGTTTTTTGAGATATCGTAACCAAACTAATAGAATGTGTGTTTAACTTGGTTTTATATGTTCTGACCAAATTTGGTTTAAATCGGACAACTATATCATATAGCTGTCATAGGACCGATCGGGCGAAAATCAAGTTTTAGTATGACAAACTTTTTTGTTTTTTGAGATATCGAACCCAAACTAATAGAATGTGTGTTTAACTTGGTTTTATATGTTCTGACCAAATTTGGTTTAAATCGGACAACTATATCATATAGCTGTCATAGGACCGATCGGGCGAAAATCAAGTTTTAGTATGACAAACTTTTTTGTTTTACGAGATATCGTAACCAATCTGATAACATTTGCATTTAAGTTAACTAAATTATTTTTAGTTTTTTTCCATTATTAGTTTTTTCCATGGTAAGTACGGAGTCTCTGACTGTCGAGTATGCTCGACTGTAGCACCGGCCGACTAGTTTTCTTTATAAGTTTAATATAAAACTTAGAAACGTATTTTTGTTTATTTGGTTTTTATATAAAGTTGTACTTAAATTTTTAATACACATTGAGATTGAAATATAAATCTTTTTTTTTCAAATTATGGTTTATTGTTTTATATAAATCTTGAGAGAATATATTCTGTTGTTAGCTATTTTTGGCTAGTTGTGTCAGCACTGTCTACAGTAGTGGCTACATAAATGGCTCCACGAAGCTCTTGATTTTCTTGACGCTTCGCTCCGCTGGCCGCATGTTGAGATGCTGTCCGAATATTGTGAACTGCATGTTGCCGAGCTGCAACCCGAAGACGCATTCGCTCTTCGGCACCGTTCGCAGCTGATCGTCCTCGCCGAGCAGTTTAAGGACATTCTTCGTGTCCATGACACAGATGCCATTTAATCCAATTAGAGTTTCGCACTTGGACTGTAACACACGCATTTTGGCGCCATGCAAATCCATTTTGACCAACTGTCTGCTGAATTCATCGTATCGCTTTTCATGTAACTGTGGCACCTCCTCCCCCTCCAGAAGACCCAGATGCTCCTTAATGTAACCACGCCAGAGTTTATGCAACGGCAGCATCTGTTCATGTTTTAATTGTTTTCTGGGCAGCGTATTTAAGCCCAATTCTGCGTATTGTTTTCGGGTCAACGTGTTTTGTTTGTGCGTGCGACGTTTGCGACTGATTTGTTGTTTATTTTTGGTGCCATGCAGCATGGTGATGTGATCGAGTATGATGTTGACATTGCAGCGTTTGTGCGGCACCACGAGATCGGTGAGATACTCCTTGACTGCATCTGTTTCCCTGCTGGCCATTTATTTATTTACTCAATTTGCCAAGTAAAAAGGTAAACAACACGAAGTTATCGTATTGCAATAATCGTAATCGAATTAATGTAAGCTAAAAGCGATAGGTTATACATCCCTTGTAATGTTATTTAACAGCGACTGGTCTCACTTAACAGAATGCAGAATGCTGCATCATTCATTATAGAAAATGTTGCCAACATTTTGGTAATTTCTATTCTCAACTGTTAAATCGGTAACACTGTAAAACGGCGGGCAGTTTAAATTTTGTTTTATTGAGCAATTAATTTGCAAAACATAAAAAAATTAATACAAAATTTTAATTCGAAATCAGATTAAATAAGGGCAATCTTAATCGTTGTATCACAGGGCGAGAAGTTGTGTAACAAATTTTAATTCAGTTGAATCCTAACACCGTTTAAAAACTCGAACAAATATTCTGCGAAAATTAAAAAAAATTTAAGAATACCCATTTTTGGAATTGTACTACATTTTTTGATAACAAAAAATCAAACCAGATCGTGATAGTCTTGCAGGGTGGTAGCCCTTGTACCGGGTGGCAGCCTTTGTACCGGGTGGCAGTCTTCCACACCAGTGCTGGCAAGTTTTTAGGGGAAACAATAGCTACTGCTGTCTGGAGAGCATCTAAATTTGTTTATTTTGGGCAGTTTTGTACAGTTTTATTTAAAATATAAATAGCAAAACTTAGCGGAATATATATTTAAAATAGCCAGAATTCCAGCTAAAAGCAGTTTTGAAATTAGCGAACGAGCTCTGAAAATAGCAAGATCTAGCTTTAAAATAGCTAAGTTGGCAACAGTGGTCTGAAAAGAGTTGGTCGGTCATATTAGTCGAAAATTTTGTTGTTGTCAGTTCTATCACGACTTTCGCATAAACGACACGCATGTTAACGGGAAAAAACGACGCCGCGTGTGTTTGATGCAAAGGCCAAAAAAAAAGGGAAAATTTACATGCATACATGTTGTATGTATTGCAAAAGCAATTGTCGGCTGCAAGTTGTGTGATAACAAGATAATGATACAATTACCGTGAAAAATAATAACAAAAAATATTATTATTCAATTGATTGCGCCTCTCTCTCTCCCTGTCTCCCGCCTGTCTTTCTTTGTCTCTGTGTTTGTGCGCCAAATAACAACAACAAATTCGTAAAATTTGCTGCATTTTAGTCACAGTCGCTGTCAACGTTACCGTCGCTGCTGCGCGTCGCGTCGCGTTTTAATTTGTACACATTTCATATTGTCTTCTGTCGCCGCCGAAGTCGACGTCGACGTTGCTGCACACAGAGCAAACATACACACGCACACATATAAATGCGGAAGAGTTGTTGCCATCAACAAAATAAAAAAAAAACCGCTGTCGCTGCCTTCGCCTCTGCTGCAGTTGCCGCTGAATAGTTGTGCATTATTTGAGAGGGTGAGCAACAATAAAAACAATGTGCAATTAGGTTGGAAAAATGTCATATTTCATGTGAAATTCAAATGCTTTGGTTTTTATTAAATTTTCCTATATTACACATGTTTTGTTTGTGCATTGTTTTCTTGGCGTCGTCGTTAGCGTCGCAGCAGCAGCAAAAAGTGTCAAGTGCGCGACGCTGACGCTGACGGTGCTGTTGACGTCGCTGTCGCTCTCTTTAATTTTGTTTTTGTTTCTAAACATGTGCACAATCATATTAAATTAAATTAAATTTTCTTTTTCTTATTATTATTTTTTTTTGTATTTTTCAAGTTTATTAAACTGTAAACAACACTTGAAAACTTTATACTCCACTTTTATTTGATTCTTTTTCGGTTGTTTGTGCGCTCTCTCGCTCTCTCTCTCTCTGTCTCTCTAGCTGTAACTTGACTCACGCACACATATCCATGCGCACACTTACATTACTCACACACACATATACGGACGCGCCCCGGTCGCAGCCAACGGCACTTTTTGCTGTCTTCTTCTTTTCGCTCTCTTTTTTTGGCAGCCCAAAAATGCGCCTAATAATCTAAAATGTTGCTTTCCTTGGCACAGGGCATTAAAAAAGTATTTAAACAACTCTAAAATAAAAACTTAAATATTCTTTACTTTGTCTGAACAATTTGTTGGAAAAAGTTAAAAAAAAACCCACTAAAAAAAGCTAGAGTTTGACTTTATATCAATCCAGATTCGACGCTGAAAAGACTATTCTAGCCACACTGTAGCTATTTTCTAATTGAATTTATTTCTTTTTTACAGCAGCCAACAACAACAATTAAAATCTACGAAAATCAAGCAAAATATGTGCAAAAATCTGTAATAAAAAATCTATCAAATAATTTTAATGTGTTAAAGAATTATTGTTAAAAGAATTTGTGCAGAACACAAAAAGAAAAAGAAAAGAGATTAATAAATAAATTAATAAAGGCAAAAAATGTCCGAAATTCAAATGGTCAACTATTGAATGGCGGCCATTAGTGGCCCCAAGCGGCATCCATTGAGCAATCAACACCATTTCTCCCATCCAAATACCAGCAATACCAACACCAACACCAACACCAATACCAAGAACACCACCACCAATAGCACCAACATCACTAGCAACAACAATAGTTATCAAACGTCAGCTAATCCACAGCACAAAGCACAAAGCAATAATAACTCCTCCACCAACAACAACAACAATAGTGGTAACAACAACAATTCAACAAAAATCAGCTGCATCCAAAGCTGCCCAAATTCTTCAGCTGCTGCACCGGGTAACTCAATGAGCGTATCGATGTCACTGGTACAGGGTGGTGCTGCCGGTGGTGCGCCACAGGGCGCTAGCGCGATTTTAGCCGCTGCGGCTCCATATTATCAACCGCCAGCTGTGCCACAGGATGTTCAACCGGATCGTCCAATTGGCTATGGAGCATTCGGAGTTGTCTGGTAAGTTCAAGTTTCCCTATATTCCCCATTTATCATAGAAAAAATTCTATAACAAAGAATACATTTTAAAATCTCTTCACAAAGTACACATTTAATCCCGAAACTAAAATTTTTATTTTGATAGAAACTTGTTAAGTTTTACTACTGGGGCAACTATTCTCTCTTCTCTTTCTTGAGCAATCTATATATTATAGTATAAATTTAAAAAATACTTTGACAAAGTATCCATTTAATAACGAAAGCGCATGCTTAACTCCAGAAACTTTTAATACAAATGATATCATGTAAAATCCCTTAAACTATACATTCAACACAATCACTTATATATGCTTTTTGACAAAACTTGTTGATCTGATTATATAAATGTTCAACTTTCAAAATCATACCATATCAATTAGATATTAGTTACATTTTTATAACCACCCTTAAAAATAGAAGTTAATTTTTTCCGATTAAAGTTTTAAAATAAATCCAAAATATACTAGAAAATTTAAATAATAAAATTTCTAAAGTATCATAATTTTAGATCACAAAATGTTTAAAAGTTATTGATAAAAATCAACAAATAATGGTTTTTTGTATGGTGGCTGACTTTTCTCGGCTTTAATCTAGGCATGTAGTGACAGAGTTCAATGCCTTTCCCTGACTCCTTTTATGCCTAGGCCGAACGTCCACTTCTTTTCCTATTGCTTTCTTTTTTTTTTATTTTATTTTGTACCCCTTTTTGTGCGGTCTGTCGTCGCAACGTCAACATCAACATCAACGTGTCGTCCTTATGTCCTTTCATCCTTTGGTCCTTTGTGCTTTGTGCCTTATGCACATTTCTGCAACATGCTCAGGGTTGGTTTTTCTATAAAATGATTCAGCCCATCCCTTGGCACTTCGCCTCCTCATCCTCCATCCCTGCTGTTTTTCTTTTTGTTTTGTTCTTTTCTGTTTTGGCCCGCGGCAGTTGCAAGTCGAAAATGTTGAAAAACTTTTGCCTCCTTTTGATTTGCATTTGCATTTTAATCTTTTTTTTACTCGGTCTTTTACAATTTTACATTAATTGTTGCTAAACGAGTTCATGTAACGGTTAACAGTTGAATTTTTGGCTCGTTTCTGACAGCTGATATTGAAGTGTGGCAACGTTGCATTCATTAGATTGAAGTTTGGTAACGTTCCATTTGTCATACTCACTCATATTACAATATTTTCAATCAAAGGCTAATATATAAATTTTTAATGGTTTCCCTCAGCTGATTTTGAGATTTGGCAACCTTGCAGTCATCATATTGAATTTTGGCAACGTTGCAATAATATTTGCATTTGAATTTGGGCCTTTTACAGTTATACGTTACGTTTATCAGTTGGGTTTTTGACTTATTTTTGACAGCTGTAATTGAAGTTTGAGATCGCCGCATTTATTATACTCACTCATATTACAATTATATTTTCATTCACGTGTAAAACGGCATTTCCGGCTGCCCAGTGCCTAGTCAAGCAATAAACGGTAAGGAGATGAGCAGGGAGTGTAGGGTCTGCGGCTCGAAGGGTCTGAGGGGCTTAGTGTTGGGTAAACACTAAAAGAAGCCAGTGAAAAAGTGGCACACGCTAAGTGACGCCAAGTAATAGGAAGGAGGACGGGGTGAAAAGTAGTCACAAGGAAGTTGCTGCGCATAAAGACAACAACGAAATGTGCCACAAGTTGGAGGAGAGACCTCCAACTCTGGCCCTAAAGAATGGAAGGGAGGAAAGGCAAGAGGGGGGCAAGAAAGCTGGTTAGAAGAGAAGCCGGCTTAAATAGAGCCCGCTGAATAGAGTCGTTGACGTTGCATTGGCTTTTTAAAAGCAATCATCATGTTCTCTGGTCTCTGGCCTGGGTCGAGAGTAGAAGTCGAAGTTGGAGTCGCAGTCGATAGTCAGATATAGAGTTGCCTTTAACAGTCGACACTCTGCACTCTACTCTCTACACTCTCACTACGATCTGCACACTGCAAATGCAATCAAGCGTTAAATTTAAGTGCCAAAAGTCGAACTTGTTAGATGCCGTGTGGGCCAGATGCCAGGCTAGTTTTGTTTATGGTCTATGTGCCGTTGGAGAGCAGCAGGTGAGACGACGGCGAAGGCTGGAAATTAAACAGAAATGCGAGCAAGTGTCATAAAGTCTTTTGGGTCGTATACATTTTTATAAACGCAAGTAAATGTAAACTGTGTGAAGTTTGGCAACAGGACACAACTATTTATATTTTAAACTCTTGCTTAAACTTAGAACACTGAAGTTTGGCAACAATGATGGACTGTGGTTGTGAGTGAAGTATGGCAACAGGGCATTACTATTAGATCTGCTGTTTAACAAGTCCATTTTATACTGGTTTGTGAAGTGTGACAACAAGCCGCTAAACACTTAACAGAAAATTGACAACAGTGCCTAATCTACTCCCAAGCTGATTGCTAATTACAGTGACCATTTTTCAGTCCCCTCCTACATTCCAACGCTCCTACGCTATCTAAATTAAGTTTTACCAATAAAAATGCGATGCTAAATGCCAGATTAATCAGTTTATGATTTATTTCCAAGAAATTGGAAACCATTTATGCACTTAAACACACAACAAGATTAACCAATTAATCCTAGGCAAACTTCTACGAATTTTTCTCACTGCATTTGACCAAGACAAACATTAAAAAATCAAACGGCGAAGGAAACGAAGACTCCGTGGTGGGCGAGGGCAAAGGCGGGGTTTCGTTCACAAAACACAAAAAAAACAATATTGGACACCATACGAAAGAGTCTCGCTGCAGACAGTAGAAGAAGAAGCTGAAGTCGGAAAAGAAGAGGAAATACCGAAAAGAGCCGCTAAAGATGACCGAACATCTTTGGGCTTACTTTAAACTACCTGCAACTGGTTTTTCGAAGCAGGCAGACGGAGAAGACGACAAGTCCAAGAATGGACAGTTGGACCAAAGGACAAAGACAGATGAGGGACAAGGAAACAAAGAGAGAGAGAGAGAGAGAGAGAGAGAGAAGGGTAAGAACAGTGGTAAACCTTTTGCCTGCATATAAAACTTGCTTCCTGCACGACTTGTGGCCTGTCTTTTTAGCCTGGCTCGGACAGTCTTAGTCTCAGCATCAGCATCAGCCTGTGGCTTGCAAGGTGTCGTCGTTGTCGTCGTTATCTGCTTGCCCATGCTAGCCAATACACTTGTCGAAATGTATATTTTATATGAAAAGTCCTACATGACATAAATTTAATAAAAAACGATAGTTAAAAGTATAACCTAAATTATTATAATTAGCGCCTTTTTTAGCGCATATTTCTAAATTTTAGTTTAAAGTACGCTTTTAACCCTATTTTAATGTACTTTTTTGTTGAGTGTAGTTTTTATTCCTGTTATTTTTTCTTGCTCTAGGCTCAGGCTTTGATCAGGCGCAAATCCTGTGCTAATCTCGAGTCCAATGGCCCTTTCCGGATTCAGACCAAAATCCATACCCAATCCCATGACCATGACCATGCCCGCATTCTACTAAGACTCGATGCGATTCGATGCGATTCTCTGGCATTAATCGTCACTGCCTGCCTTTTCCCATCTTTCTCTGCCTGTTAAGTGATTCCTCTTTTTCTCTCTTTCCCTCGATCCACACTCTCTTTCTATTTGTGTTGCACCACCACCAAAAACTAAACAAAACAAAAAGCAAATGCAAAAGCAGTGCACAACAGCATTTTGACTACATTCGAGCACCGGGACACGTAGTTTTATTTTATCATCCACTATTTGTATTATATCCTGTTAAAGTGTATAATAACTATGCCATTAAATGTGTAACGCATTGAAAGTCTCTTCTTTTTCATAACATAATCTATAAAAAATTTTCAAATTTAGTACAAATTCTGATACAATCTTTTTTTCACTAAACCAAACTTTCAAAGAAGTTTATTTCAAGTAAACCCTATAAAATCTCAGTTATAAAGTCACAGAATTTAAAGTAATAGTATCATATTAGTGCATATATTTTATTATAACTGACAAGTAATTAAGTAATAATTTGTTTGACATATTTTAATAAATTTTTGTTAAAATCGGTCTACTATATCTTTAAGATACAATCGTTTTTCCCTTGAATATAATTTACAAAGTACCCTTATTTATATTTATATAAAAATCTTTTTCCTGACTGACTGACTGACTTACTCATTGATCATTTTAAATATATTATTGTAGCTCTCTTGATAAATATCACAGAATTTAAGTATTATTAATGTTTTAAAGTTATGAAATTTGTAAGGGTATTTAGTTTTCGGCAACCTTTTTGTGTTTTAAATTCTTTTCAGTTGTTTCCGCAGACAGAAAACAGCTGCTCTAGTCGTGGCTTTAGCTGATGTTGATGCTGTTGCCTGGTGGTTGGTTGAACAACCTTCGACAGTTTTTAGATATTTTGTCTGCCCCGAACATACACACACATACACACACACATACACATATACATACACAATCTCTCACACAGATAGGGGAAATGCAGACAGGACCGCTTACAGGATATATCCTCCCGGTTTTTGTGAGTCCCGCATATGTTTTCTCATCTGCCACCACATTTTTCCTATCGCTTCGTTTCGTCTCGTCTCGTTTCTTGTTTCACGTTTCTCATGAAACTTCCCTGAACTGTACTACTGTCCATCCCTTTTGGGTCTGCTGCAGTTTTTAGTGACAAAGTTTTTCCCAGCCTGTTTCTGAATTTTAAATATTATCGTTGATTTTTAATAGGAATTTCAGTCTCACTTTGAAAGTGTTTGAATAATTATCCTGTTTTTCCCTCTCTCTTTCATTTCCTCTTCGATTTTACTGAGTGTTTTAAATTTCATGCGTTTTATTTTATGTCTGTCATGAGTTGCACTTTTTTTTTTGTTTTAAATAATTTTTCAAACTTTTTGGCACATCGTCTGATTGTTTGCTCATTAACTTCAGAGTTTTTTAAACAGAATCATTTAGTAAGATTATCTTAAGTTCACTATTTCATTGAAATTCTAGAAAACGTATTAATAGTGAAATTATTCAACATCGCAAACTTGTATATTACTTGTTTAATAAGGTTTATTAATTGCATCTTTTGCCTGCTTTTGCAAAAATCCTGCAAGTTTAAACTACTTCTTTCCATTGCCTGTGAAATTTGGCAAAAGCATAAGGATTAATAATACTACTTGTTAATTTCAAAGTGCACATTTTTTTTTTATTTAATAAAGTTTTATTAAATTTTACCACTTATTTTGCTTTCCCAAAAAAAAAAAAAAAAAACAGTTCCAATCCTAATCCTGTGAAATTAAACAACAGCGCAGCAATCATTTTTATAAATTGCTGTTTTTCTCTGCTTTTGGGTGCAATTTTTGGTCATATAAATTCAACATTTCTATGGCTTAGGTAGCGCCTGTCGGTTCTGCTTCTTCTCTATCCTAGGTATTCTTCTCCTGCTCCTGCTTGTGCTGCATCTTCTTTTTTTTTTTTTTTTACTTATTTAGTCCTGTGCCAAAACTATTTTTGCTGTATGCTTTGTTTTGTTCGCCCAAACATTTGCCGTTGCCGTTGCCAAAGAATTACGCACGCAATTTTGTCTACAGCTTCATTTCGCCCTCACACATCACGCACACATACACACAGGTGCACACAGATACACACTCATACATAGAATACATATGTGACTCACTTGCTGCGAGACTCCAGCTTAGTTCACTTGAATTGCGTTCTACGGTTCAAGTGAAGCGCAAATGTATCTTTGAGGTTTATATTTTCACTCTCTCTCTCTCTCTCTCTCTCTCTCTCTCTCTCTCTCTGCCTCTCTCTCTCTCTCTCTCTGTTGTTCTCGTCGCCTGCAGCTCCGGCTTTAGGTATCATGTAACAGCCACAGCAAACACTTTGAACCTACATAACTGTGTGTGTGAGTGTGTGTGTGTGTTTGTAGTGCGTGCTTGTGTGTAACATGAAATAATTATACCCTGTACAATTGAAAAGAAAAGGGTAGTGTTCGATTTCCCATTTGATTGCGGAATGTCAATTTGGTTATTTAGATTAAATGATTTTCATGTGGATTATCATTTTGATCATTATTTGGCCCCTATTTAGATCCTGCATCAAAATATTATTTATTGAAAAAATTTGTTTTTTCCCCTGTCACTGTCTATTTTATTCGAACTTTTCCTTTTCTTCCTTCACCGTCCATTTTTCTATTGACTATTGAGACTGAGCTTGGGTACAGGGTATCTGTGATTCCATCACTCTTCCCTTATCTACCAGGTTACGTTCGCACTTAAAATGAAAAATAATAGTCAACAAAGTGCCACCAACAAAAAAAGCTTTAGACCAGTGAGACCTTAACATCATGTCCCCCCACTGCACCCTTTTAGGCTCCCGCAATTCCTTAGAGTATCCCTAGTTGTTCCCCACTTCCCTTACTACCCACCCTTCCCCCCCTGCGCTCATGTTGTAGTTTTGTGGCAGAAAACCTAATTCTTCACCTACAGCAAAATGCATTTACACGCGCAGGTAGCGCTTCAATGTGTGTGTGAGTGTGTGCGTGTGCGTGTCCCAGTGTGTGTGCCAAATAAATCATTGCTGTGTGTGTGTTGGACAAGAGAACCAACTCTTTGCAACAAACGGATCGTAAACTACATTGGAAAACTGAAATAGACAATTCGTTGCAGTTGCAGGTTGTCAACACTGTTCAAAAGTGCGTATTATAAACGAATATTTGTGTATTTGCTTTAAATTCCCTGAAGTTGATTAAAAGTAAAAAATTTGTCACCATCTCCCAAATTTTAAAATGCCATAACTTTATCAAATCTTAACCGATTTCCATGCGGATTATCAATTTTTTCATTATTTGATCTATGTTTTTATTCTGCATCAAAATTGGAAAATTGAATTTTTCTTTCATCACTGTCCATTTTTTCCATACGTTTCCCTTGTCACTATCTCCCAAATTTCAAACTGCCATAACTTTATCAAATCTTAAATTCCAATTAAAATCGATTTATAGATGTAGGGAAAGAAAATCGGTTCAGGTTTGACAAAGTTATGGTAATTTGAAGTTGGTCATACTTGTGACCTAGCAACTTTACAACTCAACATTTTTGTCCGATTTCGCATGATTTTTACAAAAAATGAAAGTCGTTACGTTCCATGTTGTTTTTTTTTTCAGTGTAAAGGGGGTGGTGGAGGTGTGTAGAGTTAGACAGCTGGACAGTTGGACAGTTGAACTGGCAGCCAGCAGGCAACTTGAACCCAAACTTTATGAACTCGACTCTCGGGAAAAAGAAGACTAAAAAGACCAAACTTGAATACATCCCAATGAAGCAAGAAGCGGCCCAAGGGGTGTTTGGGGAGGGGGTAAGGCGTTAAGCTGCCTTCAGGGCGCTTCCCCCTCATTTCAATAGTCTTCAAGGCGAGAGAAACTAATTAAGTTTTGCGTCAAACTATTTTCTAGACACCAAACAACTGGAAAAATGTTTAAGTAAATTTATGCATGAATATGTGTGTATCTGTGTGTGTGTGTGTGGAAAATACATTTCTCAAGATATGATTTAAATTTATGATTCGCTTGTCGCGCTCAAAAGCCAAACATCATTTGAAGCCACTGTTGCAGCAGTTGTAACACATTTTTATGAGGCACTGTGTGCAAGCGTAGCAGCCTCAACTTTCATTGCATAACAAAATGAGAAATAACTTGAGGAAGCAAAATAAGAAAAAAAAATAAACGTACTATAATAAAAAGCAATATAAATGGTCTGAAAGGAAACTTAAACTCTGCCGTTTTTATATATGTTCTTTAAAGTGCAGGAAAGTATAAAAAATATTATAAATGGCCTGAAAGGAAACTAAAGCTTTCTACATATTTTATTCCATAATCGATTTCCTGCCGGATTCTAGACTTTTAGCTAAAGTAATTTAGATTAACATATTTATTAATTTATAAAATCTTAATTTCCCAAGTTTTTTCTAGTTGATTTTATATGATTTAGTTTCTAGATTGATACGTTTCGTTCTGGAACTGCTTTTATTATTGTTTTATTTTAACTGCATTTAGTGAGCTTATGTGCACTTTGGCACACCTTTTTTCATAAGTTTTTCACCCCTTAAGTATTAAACTCGGTGCTATAAATAGCCCAAAAATATGTTGGAGACGTGCTAATTAAGCGCCGCAGCTTCGTCATCATCAACGTCTGCTTCTTGAGCAGCTTGGGACAGGATTCGCTGCGGTTTTTAGCAGATGCTGCGGCAGCTTTTGGTTGTATGAGTATCAACCTCTCTTATATATTTAGCACAATGCGCAAGTTTTTCTTTATGTTAAGCCCAGCAATCAAAGGTAACAAAGGCTTATAAATTTGAGACTGTGCTTATCTTTCAATGGGATAACATAGATCACAGAGACTGTTGAATATTTTTCGCTCCCTGTCAGGTTTTTCCGTACTTTACCCATGACACCAATTTAAAAACTTGAAACTGTTATAACTTTGTCAAAATTCAATCGATTTTCAAGCGGAATATCATTTTCGTCAAAATCATGTACTTCCCCCATTGACTTTTTTTTAAAAAAAATAATTTTTTCATAATTTGAAATCTCGTGTTTTCAATATTATTTAACTAATGGTGCCCAACTTGGGATAAAACGACACTTTAAAGGGGTTCCATTTGTAAACAATCTTGCCAAAGCTGACAAAGTATTTGACTTGTGTACTGGGCATTTAACAATCGATCACTGCGACTGTAGAGTTCTTGTTTTATTTTGTTTTTCAAGAGCCGCTGGCACGACGGCACAAGTCACTCAGCCGCAACGAGAAAATCGTGCGAGTGTTTAATACGAGTACGGGTATTTGCAGTTGTTGCTCTGCTGCTGCAGTTGAAGTTGAAGTTGAAGTTGAAGTTGTGGCTGCTGCAGCTGCATGCAACCAGCAGCCATTGTCTGGCGATTTTGAGACGACTCTTCTGCCTGCTGTGTTTATGCTAAATGAGGGTTAAATAATAAAAAAAAAAAACCGAAATGAAACGGCAATGAGCCAAGCTTCTGTAAACCAAAATGAAGCAACTGCAACTGTAAATGCTGCTGCCACTTGTCTGCTTGCTCCATCTAGTGGCACATACATCTAAAAAGATACCCTAATGCCCTATCTGTTATCTTTTGTTGTACAAGTTTTGACAACATTTCTATCTCTCTCTCTTTGGTTTATTGCGGTGCATCTTTCATTTGTCTGCTGCCTCCTCTTCGTCTTCTTCTTGTCAATTTGTAGCCACAATTTGTGCAGTGTTAATTAACAATTGTCAGTTGCAAGTCAGTCCTCTGTACGTTAATCGATTTAGATTGACAGCAAAGTTTGTCTCTTTGCACTTTGCATAATTTGTGGCAAATGTTGGGGTAAAGTCAATTTCGAATATTGATTTGGGATCGTCAGATTGTGGTTTCCACTTACGAATTATTATTTAATACTCGCAAGTGTAGTCAAACTGAAGTTTGACAACAGTTCAGAGCTTTTAAACATCCATTTTAATATTGTCGCGCTAAGATTGACAATATTTGTCTTTAATTGAATTTTGCCAACAGGGTGAATACTTAAATGATTCCTTAAAAACTTTATTTTGATGTGTAATTAAGAAGTTTGACAACAGCGCTTAGTTAAAACAGTGACAAATTACTAATAATGTAGTTTGCTCATGTAGATAATTTTTGAGAAGGTTGGCAACAATGTGCATGCTGAAATGATCTATTTTTACCTACTGGTGTTGATAGCATAGAATTTTGATTAATCTCAAACTGCATAAAGAAGTTTGGCAACAGAGCTCTAATGAAATTTGGCAACAATGCAGCTGCCCTTAATCCGTTTGCGACACTAGCCGCATTTTGCAGTACTTTACAGACTCAAATTTCTTGTCTAGGCTTTGAAGATGCTCTTAACATATTTTCTTAACCTCAATAATGCCACAATCAAATTCTGCCGCATTGCCGATTAAAATTCCAGTACCTGGCCGCTCGCCAGGTTGCATTTGTCTCTTTACGGTGGCAGTGGCTGTGGCAGTGGCAATGACAGTAGCTGCTGCTGCTGCTGCATCATTGTGCTTGCCACACTAAACGCTTTTGACATTTCAATTAAAATTCTACAAAGTCTCGTCTATTGCAACGCGATAATTGCAGGCGCTTAGCAGCGAATACAACAACTACAATAATGTCGACGACGTCATTGTTAAATATTTGCGAAACGTATCTAAAAATGGTGCAGTTGGTGGCGCCACAGTCTATTGCAATTTTGCACAGCTACCGCATGCAGTGCTGCTAGCAAAAATTCCCAATAGGATCAAAAATGGTAGCTAGAAAAGTTAGCTAAAATCTAAAGCTAAAAACACATAAAGAAATAAAATAACTTTAATAAAAGTTATATTTTTTACAATATAATTTAAAAATATTATTTTAAAAATAAGATAAGAAAAATAAGTAAAATTGTTACAAAACAAAAATATTTTGTACACAACTTGTCTTGGTTATATCATTTTTTAATTTAGTTAGACTTTGAGTGAATGAAAATATTTGTAAGTCTTGCATTACAAATTATCTAAGACTTGTTATAAAATATCTAAAATGGCAGCACTAAAGCTATGAGTCAAGTTCTGCGTGCAGAGGGTGAGAAAGAGACGCGTTAATTGTGGCGCTTTCAAATGTGGTGTGGCTGCTTTGAGTCATCATATAGTTGCATGCCACGCCTCAAATGTGGCATATAGTCATGGATATAAACACTAAATATGATTGCTGCTTATCTGCTAATGTCTTTTGACAAATGAGCAGATGCAACAGTGCCTGCCAACATTCTTCGCTTACTTCTCTGTTGCTCCTCATGCTGACATTTGTCTAGGCAACAGTGTGATCTGGATTTGGACACACCCAACTTTAGAGTTGTGCCACCTGTGCCACATGCCACAGTCACAGCCTGACGACGAACTTTTTTTTGATATTCCTGCTGATCTCCCCGACATGTTGCATTTTTATTCCGTTTACAAATAATTTCAATTTTTATTATCATTATTTTTTTTTATTCGTTTTTCTTTTTTGCATTTTGTGAATCAGCAACAGCTTCTCATTGTCAACTGTCATTATTGATGTATGATCTTGATTTCCGTACAAAATACGAGTATACAACATACATACGTGACAAAAGGCCTCCCCCCATCCACCTTTTTGTATTTCTCTCCTTTTCATTCCCCTTGGCTTTTGTGTTGTTGTCGTTGTTGCCTTGGCGCCTCCGTCAGTTGAAGATTTGCAATGTGACTCTGTCAGGGGAACAGTGGGCAAGGAGAGACACAAAAGCGGACTGTGGGGGTGCAAATGGAGCCAAATGGAGGGTGAACTGTTGTGTCGCTTTGTTGCCACTTTTCAATAAGCTTCAGCTGCGAATTGTTGTTGTTGGCAAGATGACTTGCAGTTGACGCTTGTCGATACTGTTTTCAGTATTGTTACAAAAAAGTTTACATGCAAATGCCACACACATGTTGCTGCTACAAATGCCATATGAATGCGCCTCGCTATTGTCTAAAATGAAATGTGGCAACAATGCTCGAGGCTGTAACAGTAACAGGCACGTTTACACGAACTCTTATCGTGATTAAATTTTAATTTTATGCTTTAAAAGCATGCCTATAAAATAACTTCTTTTTTACTTCAAATTAGTTGGCGATTAGTTGGCGTGTAAACTGTTAAAACTGAGTAATTAAATGATTTAAATGATGGAATCACTATTAAACTTTTAAAATCAAATGAAAATTGTTTATTTATATCAGCTGTCGTGTAAACTTTTAATTCAAAGTAATTTCCTTAATAGAATGACTAATTAATTATTTAAATGACGATATTAGCCTTACACTTTTTTAAGACTATGCAAACTGTTTTCTGGATAATACTCTATTGCCGTGTGTTTCATTTAATTTGTAAGTCGGATATGGCCTAATCTTGATAAACCGTCGTGTAAACCGTTGAAACAAAGAAAATTCTTAAATATAATGAATAATGGATTACTTAGGATGATAAAATCAGCTTTAAGCTTTGCCATTTAATCTTGTACTCACTAATTCAAACACTCACTTATTTATTCAAAAAATTACAATTTGCAATTCTCTGTTTAACTTTCTATAATGATAAAAAATCAAGGCAATTTCAGTATTTGTGGAAACGCAGGTGCAAACTATTTGCCAACTACAGGTAGATCTCGGTAACAGATCCTTTGTATCCTTGAGTTTGGATGAGCCAAAACAAGAATCGTTTTCGTCCTCATTTTGTGAAAAGCAGTTCTAAGGATTGCGCTCAAATTACAGCACATCTATTTGGTTGTTATTTTTAGGGGTTGTCGCTGTACAATCTACAGACAGACTCAAGTACCTGTGTCATCTTTTTTGCAGAGCTGTGGAACAGGATCCTTAAGCAGTTGCAGCTGCAACACAGCTTGTATTTATACTTTTTGAGGATTCTTTTTTATTTTTGTTGTTGCTTATTGATTTCTCTCACATGTCACAAATCGATTCTTTTTCTTCTGTGAGATGTGAGTTGATCTTGGAACGGGGAACTGGCAGATGGTCTGAGATAATAGCGACGACACAAGTGGGCCGTTGACCCTGAGGGGTAGCAACAACAACTACAACTTAAAGGATGAGCATGAATGTTAATATTGATGCAAGGTGGAGCTTGCAACCGAGTCTTGCAACTGGCGACTTTGGGTAGCCAATTTATTAACGAATTTTTTAACGAATCGCACTGAGAGACTCACAGAGCAGCTTATACATTGTTGTTGTTGTTATTAGTGTTGTTGTTTTTGCTGGCACGCATGCGCAGCAGACGACGCAACGTTCATTGCACCCAAAAAAAAAAACAAAATAAATAAAAAAAAGAAGAATGAAATTTTCGTTGAGTTTCTTTTTATTCTCCTTATTGTTGTTGTTGTTGTTGCTGTTGCTGTAGTTGTTGTGTTTTTATGACTGAGAACCGGATGGTCAGTGGCAGTGGGGAGAGTGCGGCGGTGTGCGAAGGGGGAGGCACTGGTTAGCAGAGGGACCTAATCACAGTGGGAACAAAAGAACATACGAGTTAACAGAAATTAATATGGTCTGCCAAAAATTTATTCATTGAGAAAATTGATTTTTTTTGTCAATTTTTTCTTATTTTTCAAAAACTTCAAAGTAGCATAACTGTGTCAAAACTTTAACGATTCTCAAGCGGCATATCATTTCGATAATTATTTGGCCTTTAACTTGATTCTGCATTAAAAAATATTCAACTTTCCACTTTTTTTTTCTAAAACTTTAAAGTGTCATAACTTTGCCAAAACTTTAATAATTCGCATGCGGAATATCATTCCGATCATTATTTGGCTTTTAGTTTGATTCTGCATATTCAACTGTCCAAAATATTTATAATAAAAAAATTTGAAAAAAAAAAATATCTACATAGTTGTTAATTTTTACCACTGTGCTGTAGAGGTCAGTAGGAAAGGGTGAGTGTGAAGGGAGGAGTAGGAGGAGAGGAAGAGGAGAGGAGGTGGGTCGTGAACACGCTGACCGATGCGGCGGTTGCTTATGGCCATTGCGAGGCGTTCGTTGTGCAGTTTGCCTTCCTTAAAGCTTCAGCAGCAACTTGTTGTAGTTCTTGTTGTTCTTCTACTCGTTTTTGTTGTTGTTGTTGTTGTTACCTTGCGGGAGCTCTCCAACCTATCCCAAGTTGAGTTTGACACGCATCGCACTCTGTGTGCTTTTTTTTGTATTTTTTCTCTCATCCCCAGGCGGCAGGCAAAGCGCAGTTTAAATATTTTTAATTGAACTTTTGCCTCCAGACAACGTGCAACATGGACAGAGACAGACAGCCAGACATTAAGACAGACAGACAGACCGACAACAACAAAAACTACGACGAACATTAACTTTGTTTCTACAATGTTGAAAACCACAAAAAGGGGCAAGAACCGAAAAGGGAGAGCGGAAAGTTCTGTTCTGGTCTGTTCTCTGGGACTGGGGAGTGGCTCTTGCGGTTATTGATTAGATAGATATCAGGGAGTAGAAACCATGCATGATGTATCCCTACCCCTTCTCTTTACTCTTTCCCTTACATTGTTATGCTGTATACAGTTAGCATTATAATTTGCTTTGTTAGAAGAGTCACCAGGGCTCAAGTTAATTACTTAAATAAAGTGAGAAAGAGACAGAGGCAGGAAGTGACAAAAAAAATGAGATAGCTACGGGAGTAAAAGGAAGATTCATAGATGGTGTAGTACAATCCATTGATTAATGGGTATTATTTCAATTGGCTCGAAGTCGTTTATTTATGAGAAATGCAAATGAAATTTATGTATATTTTAAATAGATTCTTTAATAATATTGCCTTGAAATAATTTTGGAAAACTAAGTATCGTAAAACATATAATTAGCTATGATATTCAGATTGGCTAAAATTTATTTAGAGACAACAAAGATTTTCATACTAATAATTTTTTATTTTCTTCTTCTTTTCAGGTAAGTTGACTTTGAAGTTTATTGATTGCTACGTAAGTAAATGAATTCAAGCATTAAATGAATCCACAAAAAAACACAAACTTGTAATTAGAACTGTGAACTCAACTGAATTTTTGTTAGTTATGTATGACTAATTAATAAATATAGACTCATTTTTCTACCTCCCTTTCTCCCTCTAATACTGTGTATAAATTCCGTCTTGAACCCGCATGCAAGAAAACTTCAATAATATTTGTGATGAGTTATCCAATTAATGGACACGACACAAGTTGCATCATAAAAACCAGCAAACAACAAAATGCATTAAATTTTCAATAAAAATGCGTCATAAAATAAATGTAGAACAATTCTACGAGAATGTTCAAATAAATATAAAATGAATAAGGTACACAGAGCAAAAAATCCAGTATTTCATAATTAAAGCAGTACATTTGAAATTTGATTTCATTCTAAATTTGAAACTACTAAAATCAAGAATCTGCCTCATAATTTAAGTATGAAAATTTAATTATTTTATTATTATTTTCGAACATTAAACTGATGTTTTGCTTTAAGGGGGTCTTCTCATTCAAAACCCGTTTTTTGGACCCTTTTTAAAAAAATTCTTATTTGAAAACGCAAAGAATAGTTGAAAACTTTTTTTACTTATTGTATTAGAAAAGGTTCAAAGTAAATAAAAAAATATGTTTTGCCCCGATACGAGGGGTGTTCAAAAAGTAATGAGACTTCAAAGTTGGGGGTTGAAAAAAAAGGTGTCGTCACGGCGGCCACGATTCCGGGTCACCGGAGCGTCGGAAATGAAAAAAAAAAACGGGGTTATAATCAGTATAGATGTAATTCTCGGGTGAAGCAAGATCATAATTTTGTGATATTTTTTGACAAAATGGCGGCCATTCAAAAAAAAAAATTTCAATTTCGAGCTTTTTTTTTGTAGTTTAGTGTAAAAAAAAATAGTAATAATTTTTTTAAAATTATGATCTTGCTTCACCCGAAAATGGTGACAATTCTGCGTCGATTCCACTTTGTTTCATGAAAATCGGTTCAGTTGAACTGGAGATATCATGGCCGCCAGTTCGAAAAACGTGGTTTCGAGAAAAACGCGTTTAAAGTTTGAAGTTTGAAGAAAATAGCTCATTTTGGCGAAGACCTTGCTTCACAAAAAAGGCTGTATCTTCTGAAGTATTTCGAATTTCAAAAAATCCTTTTAGGGGCATATTCACAACTACCCAAGCTATAAATAAATGCAAAAAAAAAAAAGTCCTAAAAAAAAAGATCCTCAATGAGAAGACCCCCTTAAGTATAATTAAAACTTGATGCAAGTAAGTTAAACTCGGTAACTGAGAAACAAAACCATCTTAAAATAAGAATGTGTTACTTAATGTATGCTATTAGCAGACTTGCGGTTAGAATCAAGATTTTTAAGTTTTTTGAACTTTATTTATTTTTACTAATAATTATTCTTAATTCGTCTTATTTTTCTCTCTGTGTACAGAAAGAGAGAGAGAGAGAGAAAGAGAGAAAGAGAGAAAAGGGAAGAATATAAGTTGTGTGGGCAACGCGAACATCTTTTAATAGAGACGGGCAAAGTGTCGACAAAGTGTTTGGTATGTGAAGGAAAGAAATAAAGATGAAAAGGGGAGAGGTACAAAGTTCTAGGTTCAAAATGCAGCGGTAACAACAAGAACAATAAATACAACAACACAAGCGACAGCAACACGCATCAAATTGACACGCATCATATGTGGAAAAGGGCAATAGAGAGTTCAGGAGAGAGTTCAGGGGTTAAGGGTAAGTGGATGCCAACATACACACATATGTAGGGAATACGACTAATAATGCGCCATATGGAGGAGGAGAAATCGAAGAAGAAGCAGCAGAAGTAATGCATATGTTGAAAAAAAGAAGTTGCAGTAAAAATAGTAAAAATTGCAAACAATGCGAGTCATCGGCAAATCAATAAAGAAAGTAATTTGAAACGTGCCTTCTCTGCAGGATAGAGAAACGAGTGAGTCAACCCTCCCTCCCTCCCCATCCTTCCCAGCCACATCTTTGGCTCCATTAAGTGTCCAGTCCTTGTCCATGTCCAGGCCAAAAGGCAATTTATCTAATGGTAATATTGTATGGGCTATAAAACAATATTGGCTAAAGGCGAGGCAAGAAAAGTAGAGGGTATTCCCCTCAGGGGAGCAAAGAGAAGAGAAGAGTATACACTAACGGGCCAACTATTTTTAGGCGAGGCAAAAAAAAAAAACATCACACAGCCTGGAATTTGAGTTGACCATAATGTAGGCTTTATTCTCGGCTCTTGGCCAAGTTAATACCCGACTGCTGTGTTGGTCGTAATTAAAAAAACTGCTGCAAGTGTGGCATAAAAAGTTGTACTACAAACATAGCATAATTGTGGGGTACGATAAAATTAATTTCAGGCTTACATGCAGCTTGCATAGAACAAAGAACATTTTAAAATACAAATATTACAAAATGAATCAATTTAAAGGGATCTTTTATACTAATGACGATATAGGAAGATGATCAAAAGTAAAATCATCATCAAAGATTTTAATTTTCTAAATTCCAAAGGGGGGACCCTTATCATCAAAATCAAATTTAGAGGCCGAATCAGGATCATAATGACATTCCGTTTGTAAATCGGTGGAGTTTTGTTAAATTTATAAGGGTGTGAAGTTGATTAGACTTTTGACCTACAACTTTACATTCCCTGCCCATAACTCTTAGTCGCAGTCACAAATATATTGTAATTTATTGACCGATAGCATCGATTTACACATATTGTATGTACATAAAGTGAGAATCACATTAAAACGCTTTCAACATGATTGAAAATTGTTGACATGGAATTGTAAAGTAATGAAAATGGAGAAATGAAGAGCCAGGGATTTTCCATTTTAATTTAAATGTTTGTTGTTCGTGTCTTTGTCATAGTTTTTCCAGTTGCTGGTATTTTTCCCCTCCTTTATTTTGATATTTGCTATAATTAAATACTTCTCTTGAGGCATTGATTTGTCAGCGCCTCCATTCGACACGATCTCCAGTTTTAATGCATTTGTTTGACTCATCTTGAGCATCACTATCAACGTCATTATTGTCATATGAAACATCGTTACCACGTCAAATGTCTGCGTTGACTTTTCTCATTTGCCTTTTTCGTCTTTTGTATTTGTACAGCTGTTAATTGTGGATCCAACACATTTTTTTTTTCTTCTGTTTTTCTCAGTAGTTTTTTGAGGCACTTTTTAACTATTTTTAAATAGACATACGTACTCACATCTGTTTGTGTATATTTCCCCCATTTGCTGCGATCTTTGTTTCCTCCTCTTCATCAAAGTTTGATGACCTTCACGAAGAACTGTTGAAAACTGGGGTGAAAAATTGTGTGTAAACAAATCTAGATTGAAGATTGAATTTCTTATCTTATCCTTATTTTTCGAATATTTTTCTTATAATTTTTCCACTTCTTTTTAAGCAAACCACAGTAAATATTTTTCTAGATTGAAGATTGCATGTCTTAACTTAAATATGTTTCTTTTTATTTCTTTTATTTTTTTTTATTTATTTTTTTTATTTTTATTTTTTTTTATTTTTTTATTTTTTATTTTATTTTTTTATTTTTTTTTATATTTTTTTTATTTTATTTTTAGTTTTTTTTTTATTATTTTTATTTTTTTTTTATTTTTAGTTTTATTTTATATTTATTTTATTTTTATTTTTTTTTATATTTTTTTATATTTTTTTGTTTTTATTTTTTTATTTTTATTTTTTTGTTTTTTTTATTTTATTTTTTTGTTTTTTTTTATTTTTTTTTTTTTATTTATATTATTTTTTTTTTTTGTTGTAGTATTTTTCATTAATTTTTTCCACATCTTTTCTGTAATATTGATCAACTGATTTTCATCTTAAACAACATGAGAAATTTGTCATAAATTTTCGGAAACCAGAAGAAGAATTTTCTTAATAGCCCCCACCTCTTTTCATTTTTATTATTTTTGCCCTTTTCAATGTTTTTTTTTACTTTGCTTTTCCCGCTGTGTTTTTACCTACTGTGCGCTAAATTTTCAAACAATTTTTTTTTTTAGTTTTCCTTCTGTTTTTTGTGCTTATCTTTTATTTTGTTGTGCTATTCCCAGTGATGGGCGTGGCCCGCCTTTGTCTCTGCCAGCGCCAGAAATACTGCAGTTTTTCATTTGTTTTTCCTCTTCGTACAAATCGTAGAATCCTAGAGGGTCAGATTTGTAGGTGGGCTTGAGGGCTGTGGTGCTGAGTGGTTTTGGGGTTGTCTTTGCCCACAGTAGTAGAATTTCCACCCAATTTGCAGCAGGAGGAATGTGGCTGATTTTCTTCTAAATTTCGCGCTCTTTTTTCACTTCATCGCCTAGCACTCAAATAACACAAAGGCTTATAAGCTTGTGAATATGTATTACTATACGTTGTTAAACCTTAAAATCTCAGTGTTCTCTGACTAAGAAGATTTAAATCAAACTAATGTTGTTACAAATACTCTTAGAACTTTTTCGGAGTCCCTGCGAATACTATAGATAAAATCGTGAAACAGTGACAATTTCAAAGCTACAGATCCAAAATTTGAAACACGATTTGTTTTCTATTTTTAGAAAAAAAAAACCACTAGGATGAAGTTTTATTATTATTATTATTTTTGTATAATTATAATTGTATTATTATAATTGTATTATTATAATTGTATTATTATAATTGTATTATTATAATTGTATTATTATAATTGTATTATTATAATTGTATTATTTGTATTATTAATACTGGGCATCTTAAACTCAAGTCAAGTTCTTCTTGTTTAAGTTGTTGTCTGTTGCTACACATTCAGTTTTTCTCTTATTCTCATTGCCATTCTCTGGAGAACTTTTGACTTGTGAAAGAAAAAAGAACAAACTTTTGGCTGTCAGCGCGAATTTCAATCAAAAGTATATATATGAGTATATATATATATGTGTCTGACTTGCCTAGAGAGTCGCCTTGGTCGTTTGGCCTCGTTATTCCATTCCATTTTCGCCCCTCCCACCACCCACAAATGTAGGCGTGGCACATTCAGCTACTGTTTTTGTGTTTTTGACTCGACACTCGGCAAAAACTCATCTTGAAAACTCATTAAACAAAGTACACACTTCAACACCAAAAGCCAAAGTCACTGATGTGCAATCTTTAGCTGTATAGTTTGCTGTTTTTGTTGTTCTCATTGTTGTAGTTGCTGTACTTATTACTGTTATAATGTCAGAAAGTTTTGGTGCTTGACTTTGGCTTTGTTTACTACAGTTTTCACACCTTTCTTTGTATTTTTTTCTTGCTGCTCTCTATGTTGAAAATTAAATTTGCATACCTTAAAAGTGCTTAACAAAGCAACACACACACACACACACACACATACTGGCAACACACACACACACACACATACTGGCAACACACACACACACATACTGGCAACACACACACACGTTAGCACTTGCGCGGCTTTAATTGTGTGCACAGGGAAAAAAATATAGCACAGTTTTTAGCGTCACGGCAGAAATTGCAGTTGCAACAGTGCGAGAAAGATAGAAAGGCAGAAAGAGAGGCAGCTACATTGTTCAGCTTGCCACACGCATGTGGCAGTTAAATTGAGTTGCATGTCATCAATCTCCCTTTATCTCCATCCTTTTCTCTACCTCTCTCACTCTTTCTCCTTATTTAAAATGATACCTTTTAGGTGCCGCCTGCATTGAAAACTTTTCGCACATAACTCAAACATAGAATTTGGCTTGAATGAAAATCACTCTTAGAGGCTAGCATTAGTTGTTTAGCTGTTGTTAGACCTTGTAATGGAAAAGTGTAAGGGGTATATTAAGATAAAACAAGTGAGAACGGCTATAGTCGAGATTCCGACAAAAAACTACTGCATACTTTTATGTTATTGTATTAAAATAATAACTTTATTAATAACTTTGGACAGCTATTAATTCCGTTCTACTTGCCCGATCTTGATGTGGTTAAGTGAGATTATAGATAATATGAATAGATAATGTTATTTACCATTAAAACTGTATTATCTTAAAAACTGTGGGTGTGGTGGTTTTTCGCGATTTGATGCAAACTTGATCTGCGTGGGGTCTGTAGAAATGATGTGCCAAATTTGGTTGCTCTACCTTTTATAGTCTCTGAGATCAAGTGAAAATGAATATTTAAAGTTATAAATTTATATTTAAATGTTTGTGTAAAAAATATTTGTATGAATATTTATTTTTTTATACAGTCCAGGGTGTCTCAAAATTGACTAGCTTGAGGATAATCCCCCTTCTTCCATTCTTCCCTCTTTGTTTTTATTGAGCACCTTTTCAATTACCTTCAAAAAATTCCTAGAAATGTTTCTAGTCACAAATTTTAAAGCAAATCGCAAAACTTTTCACTTGCTTTGCCTTTTTTCTCTTTCTGTTTGTGCCACTCTTGCCCTCTCGCTTGCACTGCATGTTTATGTGTAATTGCCACGCCCACAGCTTAGTTAAGGCAACTCGACACTAGGTTCTATCGTCTGTCGCAAATATAAAAATTATGCACATAAATTCAAACGCTGCTTTTCCAAGTCGTAAACTTTTCTGCAACGTTCGTTTGGCTTTAGTATTTTTGCCCCTTGGAATTTTCTCCGCATTTTCCTTGCAGGCATTTTCCTTTGTTTTCGCCTTGTTGTTTTTCTTTTTTTTCCTGGCATTTGAAACGCCTTTGTTGGATTTCCTCACATTCATGTTTTTTCTCCCTCTATTTTTCTTGTCCTTTTTGACAATTTTTTTGTTTTATTTTGTCTGAAATAAATTACTTCAACTTTATGCAAAAAAAGTTAAATTCTAAACATTTTGTTGCTGTTGTAAAAGGGCGTATCATGGGCGTGGCTTCTAGTTTTTTATGCGATTTAATTTTGTAAAATAGAAAATAGAAATAAATTCAACGGGTTGATCAACGCACAGCTCGTGAAAATGTTTGAAAAAGTAAAACAAAATATTTGGAAATTCATTTAGAGAGCAGAAATTGTTTTAAGCAAATTTTGGCTGTGATTACTTTTCTCATAATAAGGGAAATGCTGCGGAAGAGTTAAACTTTTAATTGGTTGCTTTTTTTCTCTTGCGAAAAGAGTTGAAGAGATTTTGTATGGTTACTAATACTGTGGTGTGATTTTGTTCCACAAAAATAGAGAAATTGAAGACAGAGAATTGAATAAGCAGAAGATAATGCATACTATACATTAAAGATGATGATGAATAAATAAAACTAATATCATTAATAAACATACTTATTTAAATAATATATGAAGAATAATCTTGAAAAAATGAAATAATGAAATTTGTATATTACAGATTTAACATAATTGGAAATTACAT
This sequence comes from Drosophila falleni, assembly GCA_035045575.1. NCBI lineage: Eukaryota > Metazoa > Arthropoda > Insecta > Diptera > Drosophilidae > Drosophila > Drosophila falleni. The sequence continues at coordinate 731,268 of JAWNOV010000167.1, forward strand.
TTGACTTTTGCATAAGGTCTTGAATCTATTGTTTGTCTTGCTTTCAAAACTTTCAAAAGCTACAGAGAGTGTTTAACATTTTGTACTTCCTCCGATTTCTCCCCAAATCCTCCTCCTCCCTTCCTTTAGCAACTTGATTAAGATCATAATCGTTAAAATTACTTGAGCGCAACTATTTTACGAGCAAATTACTATTTTTTATTACTTATGCAGTGAGAGAGAGTGAGACAGTGGGAGAAGGGGGCTGAGAGAAGGTGGAGCAAGTCGGCAAGTTCAGTGCCTTGTGCGAAATGGCGCACAGTCAGTCAAGCAAGTGTTTTGACAAAATCTAAAAATTTACTCAATTTAAAACTCTTTGTCCTGAGTCACTCACAGATCATTGCACAGCCCAAATCATAAGAGCTATCAGGCTGAATTTTTACAGAACATAAATGAGACGATTTTATACAAATTATACATATTTTATGAATTTCTATTTTATTCCTTATTTTATTAATCTTGTCTATAATTCTAAAAAAAAAAGTTTAAAAATATTAAATAGTTGCTACTTTTTTTTTTTTTAAATAAAATAACAATTATGAACATTTTTATATTGTCAAAACATTTTCTTGTCTTACTGTATGGCGGGCATCTCTCTGGTCAGGTTTTAACCCCACACTGCCCCCAACTTATTCTCTCTCTTTCTCTGTCTGTTATTGGGTTGTAACTTTTATGGCTCCACATTGCAGTTGTTGGCTAAAATTTATGCCGCTCGAGTAGTTCCTAGATTACGCAGCCGACGATGGGGCATGTGACAAGCAGACGGAGGGGGAACGGGCGAGATTTGAGGGTAAGGTGTTATTTGGTAAGCAAAAGTCAGCTTCCGGGTGCCTGAATTTAGCAGAGATTTATGCTAGGCTGCCAACTTGTGTTTTTGTTTAATTTTAAAAGACGCTGTTTCCCCTACTTCCTACACCTCTTTATCCCAGTCATTACCAATTCTAGAGAATATGCAAATGAAGCAGGCATAAGTTTTTTCAACAGCGTGGCGTTTATTTAACATGTTTCGTTTTTTGAACCCAAAGCCATCTATCATCCAATTTTCCAACCCCTTGACATTTATGTAAAAATTTTGATCACTCATAACTTTATCAAAAATTAACCGATTTTCAATCGGAATGTCATTTTGATCATGTTTTGGCATTTTAAATGATTCTGCATTTAAATTTTTTTTATCTTAAAAATTTGATATTTTTTCGTTCCTAAGCCATCCATCATCCAATTTTCCATACATACCCCTTAACATTTTTTCAAAAACTTTGATCATTCATAACTTCATCAAAAATCGTCCGATTTTTTTGCGGAATGTCAAATTGATGATGATTTGGTCTCTTAATTCATTCTGCATTTAAAATTTTTTCATCTTAAAAATTTGATATTTTTTCGATCCTAAGCCATGCATCATCCAATATTCCATACATACCCCTTGACATTTTTTCAAAAACTTTGATCTTTCATAACTTCATCAAAAACTGTCCGATTTTCAAGCGGAATGTCAAGTTGATCTTGATTTGGTCTCCAAATTCATTCTACATTTAAATTTTGTTCATGTTAAAAATTTGATATTTTTTCGTTCCTAAGCCATCCATCATCCAATTTTCCATACATAACTCTCGACATTTTTTCAAAAACTTTGATCTCTCATAACTTCATCAAATAATGTATTTTAATCTCATCATTAAAATTATATATTTGACCTTTGCAGCATTGCATGCGCCATAAAGCGCTTAAAACTAGGCAACAGTAAAAGTATTAGAGTTTCACAACGTTTCATTTTGTTTGTCAAAGAACAACAAGAAGAACAAAAATAGCAAACTTGTAAGCACACACAAACACACACACACACAAACTGGACGTATGCGTAGCATGAAATTAGTTAAAAAAACGCACGTGTGTTAAACTGACTAAAAATGCAGGAGGGGATGGATGAGAGGGAGGTAGGCGTGGCATTGGGGTGGGTGTCGTGCAAAGCACATTGGGCCCAATGGCCGTTTTTTTGGCATAAAGTCGAAAAATTCATTGAAAAGAAAATCACTTCTAATGTTACAGATTTGTAGTAGATAGTCTATATATAAAAAATCGATAAAAAATATCGATATTTTTAAAGCCATAAAATTTTTATCGACCTTCAAAGTCAGCTGTTCAGAGAGCGGTCTGTTTTTATGAAATTGGCGGGAAATTTTTGTTCACTTTGTGTGCGTCTAACTTTTTAACCCTTGGACTAAAAGTAAATATTTAAAATGGAAATTGAAGGCCAGGGTATTTAGAATAGCAAAACCAAACTTGTTTTCTTATTAATAATTGTTTTAATGTTATAAATGTGTGTTATTTGTATGTCCAATAACAGAAATAACTTAACCAAAGGGTTCGTCTTTTGTAGACCATAACTAATTTGGCGCAGGGTTGCGCAACATGTAATGTATGTTAAATTAAAGTTGAATATGTGTATTAACCATTGGTAATAAACTTTTATCCGGCTTTATCCGGCCTTGGCGGTACTTTTAACTTATAGATAAGCTTAAGTTAGAAGAATCCGAATTTTTATAAGTTGTTTTTTTTAATATTTTATCTTTATATTTTTTTAAATGTTAAGAAAACTAGCTTTTATTTAATATCTAACTAACTTCTTACATTACATATAAAGAGAAATTAAAATTTATCTATTTTTATTATTACCATACGTATACGCAATGTGTTCTTGTATGGGCGGTATGGGTAGGCGTGGCCAAAATTTTCAATTTTTGTTTCCACGTTCTAAGCTATTTGTATTTGTGATATATACAAAGTTTGAGCTCGTTAACATCATTTTTAGACTTTATGCCAAAAAAACGGCCATTGGGCCCAATGTGCAAAGGACAAACAGCAGCAGCAGCTGATAAACAGTCAGAAATAAATAGGAAAAGGAAGGGAAGGGTAACGATGGGCGCCGAAGGGCAGCGAAAAATAGATGAAAACGACGAGACGAAGGTAGACAGAGAGAAAGAGAAAGAGAGAGTTTGAGTGGGAGAGAGAAAGTGACTAGAGGAAGTCAGGGCATGCTCGAAATTTAACCGCTTATAACACCCTCATCTCGTAGACACACACACACACACACACACACACACATAGAATGCCGAGAGCAAACAATTTTGCACCCTTCGCGGAACAACAACAAAATCAACGTTACAAATGCTCGACTTAATAAAAATACATATACAATAAAAATATATATAAAATAAAAATATATATAAATTAAAAATATATCTAAAAATATAAAATAAAAGTATTGTTAGCAAATCTCTGAGATCTAGCTGTTTAAACGAACAGACAGACTTGGCCACAAATTCAAAAACCTGTACACACTTTTCTAAACTGGGCTGACAACAAAAACAGCTGAGTAGATTTTCATGTTCCACTGTGTGTGTGTGGAAAAATTGTAACGGTGCGTTTGAGTGTGTCTGTGTGTTTTTTTGCCCCTGGACGCTGCGAAATTCCCGGGCACACAGACATACGAACAGAAGAAAAGAAAAGCAAGAAGGCAAGGCAAATTCGCTTTAGTTAGGGGAAAAAAGAAAAACTGAGTTTTATGTTGATACCCGGCGATTTTCTTTTTCGATTTTCCCTTCAGTTTTCTCTTATTCTCTGTTGGTGATTTGTTATTGTATTACTTTAGCTGTTGTACGTGTATTGCTTTGCTTTCTGTATCTCTACATATATATTTATATGTGTGTGTGGGAGTGTGTGCGTGTGCTTGTAGGTGTATTTGTATTTGTATTTATTTTATTATATATTATGCAATTGCGTGATGAATTTTCAGCTGTCGGCTAAGAGAATTTATTGGATTTTTAGGTAAATTTAGTTAAATTATTATATTAAAATAATATTCGATTTAATAAAACTAAAAATGTTTATTTCCAAAGTTTTCTTATATATTTTTCACATATTTCTTTCATTTAGTTCCTCATTACAATGACTTATTTATTAGAAATTAATTTGTAATATTAATATTAAAACAAGCAATTAGTTTCTCAGCTTTCTCTTTACAAATTTCTATTTTTTCTCTTTATAATTTTCTCTCTCTTTCTCTCTGTCTGGTATTATCTGTGTCAGTCAGATGGCTTAAAGCTTTTTTATCATCTCTCAGCCTTGGCAGCTGTTTGCTCCTCTAAACTAACCTCTCCACGTTCCCCTCTCTTCCTATCATCTATATCATATCACAGCTCGAGCTTAACTTATTTGTTTTCACCAAACGTCGTATTTTTGAGTTTTTCCATTTTGGAAACCAGCAAACTAAACATAAACTCAACTTGAGCGCTTTTCAAATAAAAATCAGCAGTTTGCCGGTCAGTTCGTCAGTGAGTCGCTTTATCAACGTCCTTCAGCAATGATTTTTAGACGTGCTCATGCATATTTACAATGGGCGACCCATAGACACGCCCCCAATTTCGGTCCAGCCTCCAAGGACTTCAGTGTCCTCTCCTGAATCCTTCCCCACGGACATATGTGCATAAATTTTAGCACATTTTACACAGCATTTTCTGCAGGCCATTCAGTGGCACTTCTCTCCCTTCCTCTTTCTTTGCACCACTCTCATGCGGGCACATATTCTCTCTCCTTCTCTCGCTCTTATTTGCTTGACATTTGTATTTTTTGTGTTCTTTTTTTTTTAGTCGGCAGTTGACTTTTGGCTGCTTTGGGGAAAATGCGTTGCGTTGACGTCTATAAATTATTTTTTATAATATTTTTATTTTTGTTTTGTTTATTTGTTTTTGTTTTATCCATGTTTTCATATTGAATTTTTTTGGTATTTTAACTTGAGACCTTTTTGAGTGTTTGCTGAATTTGCTTTTTACCTTTTTGTGGCAACGTTTCCGAAACCAAAACTTAGCCCAACCAAAAAAAAAAAAACATGCAGTCACTTGAGACTGGGGTTATTGTCATGGATTCTCATAGATTCTCTCTTATGCAGAATCCGATAACTAACTCTAAAAAGGCCTTTATTCAGAATTTTATGAATTTGCTGAGAATTCTTTAGGAATGCATTTAGTTATAGTAAAAAGTTAGCAGGGATTGCAAAGAATAATTATGAGTTAAAAAAAGTTTTATTTAACAATATGTACTTTAAAACATATAACTTATAAGAAGTATAGTCTTTGAAATGAAATGCCTATTTATTAATGTAATTTTTTCTTTCTTCTTTTTCAGGTAAGTTAAGAACTACAATACACAATTTGAATAAAAGAAAATGAGTCATGGATCGTTGAACTGTTTTGTGATGATGTCGAGACCCCAAAAAGATTGTAAGTTCAAGTTGTAGAAACTCTCAGATGAAGTGTAGATAGTCTTTATACACATGTGCGTGTTTGTCTCATTAAAATGATATTGCTCGACTCGTATTTTTCAACATATAATAAATATATACTTAAGTACTTACTGTGGCACTCAGGATGGGAAATAATTGTGGCAACGTTCTCTATATAAAACCGCAATAAAAGTTGGAGAAAAATAAACAAAATTAATTTGAGCGCCACATTTTGCTGTCGTTGACTTTTACGCGCTGCTGAGCGGCACTGAAAAGGAGAGAGAGAGAGAGATAGTACGAGTGAGAGGGGGAATGAGACAAACAATAAGTTTAGCCTAGACTCATTTACTAACTTTATCTATGCAAAAATAACTCTCGTCGTTCGTTCGCATCCGTTAAATCCGCTGAAAATTTATATATTGTAATTACAATGCAGAAATGTTAATTCCATGCCATGCCACGCCCCCCAACGCCCAAGTCTTAACGCTCTAATGCCCTTGGCTTTAACGTTGCACTTTGTCAGCTGTTTTTCACGAAAAACTTTTCTTAAGCACGCGTTTTAAAACGCACACAAAACACGCGCGGCTTTTTAAAGCGTTTTGGATGAACAAGAAAAAGTAGCAGTGCTAATTTAAGAAGCAAAACCTTGAGATTTAAACTTTCAAGTTTGAATGCAAAATAAATTTTAAAACTACAAAAAAAAACTAAAATTTTGAAAAAAAATATTTTTTCCGAAATGGCAAAGGGGTATTTGATTTTGACGGACAGTAGACAAAAACAAAAATTTTTTAAAATTCAATATTTATTCATGTATGCAAAATTGACAAAAAAATATTGATCAAAATCACATTCCGCATGAAAAACGGTTAAGTTTTGACAAAGTTATGAATGCTAGAAGTTTGTTATATCTGTGGACTGCCAGCTTTTTTTTTCTATTAATGAACCTTTTAAGTTTCTGTTCTTGACAAAGAATTTATTTAGGTTATTAATTAAAAAAAAAAAATAAATTGGTTAGTTTCTGTTAACGGTTACAGCTCTGGCTTCGTTATTATTTTCTGGTTTTTCCACACTATCATTTACGTTTTCTTTATTATTATTATAATTATTATAAAAGTAAGCAATTTTAATTAGTAAACTGGTCAGTTGAAGTTGAAATTGCTTGACCAAGTGCAGTTCATTGAACTAACAGTCGGTTGTTGACTTGCCTCAGTTATTACTATCGTTGTGTGTGTGTGTGTATGTGTTTTAGTGGGGGTGTTTACTGTACAGGATAAGTCGTGCACCACTTGGCGTATACTTAACATTGCAATTACTTACGTGTATATGCAAAAAGTTTAGCAACTCAGCGAAGCCTGTAAAAAGAAATAACATGGCACGTGAAAAGCAAATACAAAATGGCGCATGACACGCATATATACCCTGTAAAGGAACAAAAAAAATTAATCCCAAATTTTAAAATATATCGTGATTATAAATATGACAATTGTGACATAAAATTTACTGTTTATGTTAGAAATTTAGTAATTAGTCTTAGTAAATTATTGTAAAAATTTCATTCTTCTAGATCTTACCGTTTTGTCTTTTAGTTGAATACTGTCATCGGTCAAGACATAGAATTTATATATATCTACGTATAATCACATATTTATTTAACGTCCACTAATTTTTTACCATTTGAAACAATGTTATAAAATAAAATCATATGTTTAAAACAAACATAGCATAAAGTTTTTTGCCTTTTGTTATGCTAATTAATATTGAACTGAGCATACCAGCTCGACACTTTTCTATACAGGGTATACCTATCAACAGCACAAAATATTGTGCAACTTTTTGTTGAAAGCGAAAATGCAACGCAACTTGCAACTTGCAGCTGTTGACAAAGCATTGAATCGACTCAAAAATCGCGTCGTGTGGCGGCAATAGAAAATTATGTTTATGTTTATGTTTATTTTTGTGGCAAGGCAGTTGTTGAATGTGCAGTTGGAGGAGGAAACGCAGAGAGGCTTAAAGGCGTTGCTGGTTGATGAATCAGAGCAGCAGCCAAACAATGGACACAATTTAAAGTATTTTTTTTTTTACTAAGCACTCTTTTCCTTATCTATAAAAAATTAAATACTTTAAAAAATTTTAAAACAAAATTTATCAATTTATAAAACTTATTTTAAATTTGTGTAATTGAAAATTAACATCTTTTCAAAATTTGTATTTTATTTTAAAGTTTTAGATTTCTTACAAATGTTATTTTTTTAATTAAAATAAATATTGTAAAAAATACTTGTTTTTTTGTATTATTTTTAAATCAGATCCAAATTAATGTTTGCTTAAAATAATTATTATTGGTTTTTTAAATTCAACAAAAAAGTTTTTTATTTATATTTCTTATTTTTAAATTATATGTTGTTAAATCAAGCTTTTAGTTTGTAGTTTGTGGTTGTTTGTGGTTGCTGTCAAAGATTTTGTGGTCAAAATTGGATTTGATTTTTTATTTCGCCTTTTTGTGGTTTTTTATGCATTTTTTGGGTCACAACTTTATACGGTTGTCAGTAGTGTAGGGAGTCTTAGATAAGCCTATAAATAAGCTTTCAATTGAGCTGTTTCTGTGTCCCCTCCACTCCCTTTTCCTCTCTGACAGCTGCCAAATGCGAGTCGTTGAACAAATGATTGTACCCTCTTTGCTTGCCTCTCTCTCTTTCTTCATCTCTTTGAAAGCCCTTCAAATCAATCAACGCCTTTGGGCTTTAAGCCGCTAATTTGTTGTGGAACTCTCCCTTTCCCCATTTGCGCCCTTTTAGCTGACTGATTAATTGAATGCTTTTTGGGTTTTTCTGAGTGCAAAGAATTTTCATAATAAAATGCAAAACTTGGAGACGGCGTGAAGTTGTTGTTGCTGTTGTTATACTCGTTATCTTAAAAAATAAGTTAAAGGGTATATTCTATTTGTCGATACTTCATTTGGAGCATATGATTCCCAGTTCAAATGTCGCAAAATAATGATTTGAATACCAAAAACTTCCGCTTTTTTCTATTTATTCCTCTTATTTTTACCCCTTACTTTACTTTGTTCTCCTTACCTAAATTTTTTTTGCTTGTTTTTATGTTTCCCTTATTTTTATGTGTTTTTTGAAAAAAACTTTTTTTACCTAATTGTTACTAATTGCTTTTTTTTTTAATTTTGGTTTTTAAAGTTTAACACAAAATAGCTGAGATAACGGGTATCTCATAGTCGGCAACTTGATTTGCTTTAATTTTTGTTTGTTTTTTTTTGTCAACGTTTCACGTTGCGCTGAGGGAAAGAGAGGGGTTGAGCGTGGGCAAGAAAGAGACAGCAGCGAGTTGTCTTGAAGTGGGTTAGTGGCACAAACAGCGGCAACAGTTGCAGTTGCAGCAGCAACAGCGACAGCGAGAGCAGCACTCAACGTGACTGCAACGTCAACAGCTGCGTCGACGTCGACGTCAGCGTCAATGTTGCTGCATTTGTTGCATGTAATTTATTTACATTAGTTGTTGTTGCTTTAACATTTTGCTGCAGCTGACAGAAAAATCTAACAGCAAATACTTTTGCTTTGACATTTCATTTTTTAAGTGATTTTTTTTTCCATTTGTTGTCTCTTTCTGCTTTTCAATTGTTGTTTGTTCAAGGCCGAGTTTCTGAATTTTTTGTATTTTTGTTGACAATCCGTGTCGCCTTTTTGGTTATAATTAGCCAATATTTATCGTCTTTTGTCATGTTTGACTTTAGTTTCCATTACCAATTCGATTTCCATTCGCCGGTTGTCATAAAATAGGTGTCATATAAACAACAACAAATCTAGAGTTGTTGTTGCTGTAATTGTTTTTATTGTTGCTTTTGTTTTTGAGGCGACGCTTTCAGCTTGTTTCTCGATTTTTTTTCGCCAAATAAAACATTTCAGTTAATTAAGAAAAAAAAAGAATTGTTTCGCTATGCAATTAGTTTTTGGTTTCTTGTTTTCTACTTTTAAGCATTTAGGATATGCATCAGTTTGTTAAGTAATTTGCATAATATTGTAGTTAACACCTTTGCCGGCATCTAGACGTTATTAATGTGTCTGCTTTTTGCTTATGGCCAATTAGAAAATGATTCGATTGCAATGTTGCATTACTTCTGTTATTTATTTTAACCTTTTTTTTTAAATACTTTTTGTATTATTTTACTATCTCAATTATCAAATATCCGACTTGATAAATTAGACTGCGTTATTTAATCAATTTATACTTCTCCTTATTCCTTTCTACTTACATTTGGACACACCCTGCCTCTAAATCCCCCCGCGACATTAGTATGGGGAAAAAAACTATAAACTTTTTCTTAGACTGCAACTTTTGGTTGCTTCGTTTGTGGCGTTGCAATAAAAAGTAACACAAACAAATAGTAAATAAAAAGTACTAAGAAAAATAATAAACAAAAGGCAAAACAAAGATGTGTAAGAGTCTCAGTCTCAGAGAGAGAGAGAGGAGTGAAAAATAGAGAGAGAAAGGAAGATGACTAAACTCACGCATATAGATTTGTATGCGCCTCGCAGTCGCCGTTGCAACGTAGTTGTTGTTGCTTTTGCTGGTGCACTGCTTCGGTTTTTTTCTTTGCTTCTTCTTTTTACGTTGCAAGTTTTCCACACTTTTCTTTTTACTTTATAATTTTTCCAACTTTTGACCCAGTTTTTTATGCGCCCGTGTCTTCTAATGTTGTTGTTGCTGTCTTTGCTTAGCACTGCCCGAATTTGTTGTTCTTTTGCAATTAAAGTTGCCTTAAAGAAATTACTTTAATAATATTCCGTTTGTAATACTACAATATTATCACGTTAAAAGCGGCATTTTGAAAAATTCGACCTGCAAGTGCGTTTAATTCTAGGGGAAAGTTCGCGTTTATTTAAATTTACATACTTCTAAAAAAAACTCTTTTCGTAGTAAAAGTCTAGTAAAATACACAATTTTTAAAGTAATTAAAGTTAAGAGTTATTATTCAATATTTTCAATAAATTTGTAAGAAATTATTTTTATTTTAAAATTAATATTTAAAAAAAATTATATTCGATGTTGCCCTACATATAAATGCAATAGCAAAATCTCGACGTATAAATTAAATTAACAGCAACAACAACTGGAACAACAACAACTAGAACAACAACTACCACAATGTGGACGTTGTTTCTCAGTGCGCACGTTTTTATGTCATGTGCATAAATTGCAAACAAAACGTATGCAAGCAAATTTCCCTCCTATCTCCCTTCGCTGCTCTTGGCCAAATCAAAAACAAGTTGCCAAGTTAAAGCAGCTAGTAGAGAAGAGAAGAGAGTAGCAGAAGAAGCGAAGTAAGCAACAAGAAGAAAATGTTAAGTGCATTAAATGTGGATTAGTGCTTAGAGATTTCTCAGAAAAATATGAGAAATATAAATTGGATTGACACACTCACACATAATGTCATCAAAAGAGCGTGTGTGTGTGAATGCGTGTGGAAACTAAGTGCAATTAAAGTGAAAAGTTAACAGTTTTTAATTGGCTAAAGGAAAAGGAAAACGAATACTTATGAGCATAGCTAAAGGACAACTCGGAAAAAGTAAGGAGAACTGCAAAAAGTTAAGAAAATATAATATATTAAGAAAGAAATTTAATCCGTTTAATTCTACAGAAATTTGAACTAATTGAAGAGCAGCTCTGAGAAAGTCATATAATCGTTATTATGACAGTAATTGGAAAAAATGTCAATTGCAAAATTCTAACAAATATGAAACACTAAGATATCATTACTTTTAATAAAAATAAATTGAGTTCTAATCAATAGATAAAGATTAATTTTTAGCACAAAACTCTTCCAATTCTATCAAAAACTAAAATGAATTAAAGAGCTCTAAAAAAGTCTTACAATACACCACTATAAAAAGACGAAAATATCTAAGAAAAGGCATATCTCTGAGTTTAGTTAAGATATATTAAAAAAGAAAAAGTTTTTCAGACTAATGGTTTATTTGACTCCGATTGTTCTTATGAAATTCATTTGATATAGTAAGCAAAGCTATATTGTTGAAAAATTATTCAGTACACAGAGTTTTATATATAAGCAATGATGCTAGTAATAATCATAAGAGTCGAAAGAAAAGATAAAGTTAACTTTCAACAATTAAAATTTCCATATCAACTTTATTTCATTTAAGTCAACTGAAATCAGTTGATGCATATACAAAAAGTAATGATACTTTGGCAGACAAAACTAAAATTACAAATGCTCAAATACGTGCTGAAATAACTGTAAACTTTTATAAATGTCAGACAATGAGCTTTAGTTTCTTTATTGTTGTTATCTTAGCTGACAACCTGCAAATCTATTTAAAAGGCAATGCACAAAAAGTTTTCTTTGCCAACATATGGAAAACTACGTCAAAACTATTCAACACGAACAAAAGTCAACTGAAAAGAGGCAGATACATCGAAAGAGAAAGAGAGATAAACAGGGAAATAGAGCAGTATAGAGAATAGAGAACTGGCAGTCAGAGCCAATAATGCAAAATCGCATAACACTTCAAAACTGTCAAACGGACGGAGAGGCAGACAGACGTTGGATTTTCGCTCTCCATAAGCCACTCAAAACTTGGCATTCAATGCCAATGAGAATGACAGGCAACAGCAGGAACGATGGGGGGAGAGGGAGAGAGAGGTGAAGTGGAAGAGAAGAGAAAAGCAGGAAGCTGTTGCAGTGACACTGACTGTGGCCAAAAGCAAAATCACTTAATATAATGATACTTGTCGTCATCGTCAAGCTCGTCAGCGTTAGCGTCATACCGCATTGCGTGTAAAGAAAGAGGCAGACAGTCAAACGAAGAGAGAGAGAGCAAGTTGGAAAGGCTATAGTCGAGATTCCGACCATAGCATACCCGTTAGTTATTTCAGTATATATACAAGTATTTTAAAGAAATTACTACCTATTTAAAACTACTGCATACTTTAAGGTGATTGTATTGAAATAATAACTTTATTTATAACTTCGGTTAGCCATTACTTTCGTTTTACTTGTCCGATTTTGCTGCGGTTAAGTGCGACTATAACTAATATTAATAGATAACTTTATTTACCATAAAATCAGTTTTATCTTAAAAACTTGAAAAACTTAAATTTCTATTGTGAGCTCTTTTACAGTTCTGTCTCAAAATTGGATTAAAAGCCAGATTTGACGGGAAAGAATCTGTTTTGGCAACACAGCCCAACACGAAGCACAGTTTATACTGATAACGCATTTAAAGTCTGTCTTTCTGTTTTTCTCTCTGTCTGTTTACCACCTGAAAGCAACTCACAAATTGAAAGCCCTCAATGGACATTGGTAATTGGCTTTTGGGGCGACACTCTCATAAGTTTTAAGTGCTAATTGAAAGTCAAAGAAATGCTAATATTTTGGCTATGTTAAGCCAAACTAACTTGACCATCTATAAACTTGACTATCTCTATATAAAAATCTATTATGTCTTGACCTGCGGTTAAATTCGTGGCTTTAATGGGTTTAAAGGATGCCTTGGGATCTTTAGATCTAGTTAAACTTGTTTGCTTCTCAGAGCCCGCAGCTTGAATATTATTAATTGCTTATTGATTTTTTTTAATATCAATGGTTTTGTTTTTGTTGGTTGTCTGTTTTCGTTTTACGTTTTCTAATTTGTCAAAAAGGTTTTCAATTTTTTATTGTTTTGACTTTAAAACTTTTTGTGAACTCTTGGCAAAGTTCTGTCGTTTTGCTTTTGGTCGCATGCCCTTAAAGGTCAATCTCTGTAATAATGTTGTACTGTCAGTTGTTGTTGTTCTTGCTCTTTTGTCTTCTTGGCTTACTTTTTTTTTGTTGAAATGCCATCAAAAGTTTTTTTTTGTAGGGCCATCATAATTAGCGGCATATTTTTGTAATGAACCCGCCTTTGTTTTTTTGTTTCTATTTCTCCCTCTGTCTATGTTACTTTCCGTGTCTCTCTTTGTGTATTGAATAAAGTGAAACTGTGTGGGTGGGGGGAGGTGGGGGGAAGGCAGAATATTTATACATGTAATAGCTGCGGGGATAATCCCGGCTGTTCTTTTCCGGATTTAAGCTTAATGAGATGCTCCGAGGCCAAACTTAATAGTTATTACTAATCCGAAGTTTATTAAAATTTAATAAAGCAAATAATGCCAAAAAAAAAAATAATATTTATTTTCGAAAGTTTGTAAGGGAAGTTGACGGCGAGGAGACTTAAAAAGAAATATTTAAAGATAATTATTTTTAGATGCAGAATCAATTTTTAAACCAAATAATGCTCAAAATGATATTGCGCATTAATATTGACAAAGTAATGGTGGTTTTTGAGGTAGGGAATTTTACAAGTCAAAATTGTTGTCAGATTTCGCATAATTTTTAACGAAAAAATTAAACCTGTCAGAATCAAATTTAAAGTGTCGTTCTGTACTTATTTAGGTCTCAGGAGTTGTTTAAAAGTAAAAGCTCAGGACATAAAATTTTGAATAAAATATTTTTTTTTCTAAAAAGTCAAAGGGATTTTTTCCGATTTTTCTTTATGACATTTCGAAGTTTTTGAAAATTTGTCAAGGGAATGCGGAAGGAAATCGGCTAAAATTTGACAAAGCTATGACATTTCGAAGTTTTTGGAAATGTGTCAAGGGAATTTTTTGAAAAAAATCGCAAATAATTTTTTTTTTAAGTTAATTATATTTAATTTCGACCCTGTGCTATTTAACTGAGCCAAGGGCCTTTCAGTTTAACACATTTATCAGCAATCAGAGCAGAGTTTAAGCACTTCAGATGAACACGGATCAGATTAACCTCTAGGTAGCTGCATAGGCTACTCTATCTATCTATCTGTCTGTCTGTCTGTCTTTCCTCTCTATTCTTTATGCTTTACAGTTAACACTTTTGTTGATTTCGTTTTGGGGGCAATAACTAAGGCATTTGTGGTATTGCCTTCTTTTGCCGCTTGGCTGCTTTTAAGCCAACTTGGCTCTACTGTCTGTTGTCAATTACCCTACAAACCTCAAATGCAGCAGCAACAAGCAACATCAACAGTTGACTTGCCCGACTATTAAATGCCCAGTAGCCGCAACTATGCAAACTTTTTATATAATTATCATATTTGAAATACAAAGCAAAATTACCAGATCAAAGATAAAAAAATATTAAAATAAATATTTAAAAAAATATTTGTAAAATGAGAGAACACTATCTCTACTCGAACTCAAGTCGATAAGATCGCAATTGCAAGCTTTATTCAAATAAATAAAAATTTTTATGAGTTTTTCGTAACATAAAATTATAGCAAAACCAAAAAAAATTAGTTTACTTTTGTTAAAATTTGAAGCAATGTTTCACAAAATAGCAAACATTTTGTGTGCAAAATGTCAAGGCTGAAAGAATTCCAAAAATATAATATTCTCAACACATTTAATTGCTCTAATTCTCACAATCTCTGAAATGTTGGTGTTGGAACAGACATGTTCACAAATTTCTAACCCTTGTACACTTTTTTGTACTGGGCTAAACGACAACAACAATGGGAGGAGGCACAGCTGATTGTGTTTCATAATCGTTGCCACTTGGTGTCTGCTGAAGGTGTGGCTCAGGTTAAGACCTGACTGACTCAGTGCTGTACCTTCCTGCCTCTTTGCAGGCTTCTTTCCTACTTACCTTTTAGCTGCAGCTGCGCCAGAGTTCAAGTGTTGCACATTATTATTTTTTTTTGGCTCATTTCTTGCAGTTTGTTGTTGTTTTTACTTCGCACCACGCAATTTATGTATACTTTATATATATATATATATATATATTTTCGCAGGTGTGCAATAAGTTGTTGTTGGTTTTTCGCTGCTTCCGTTTGTTCTTCCCTCTTCGCTGCTGTTTGCGCTTTTCTTGTCATTATTATTTGCACTTTACATCATCATCATCGTCATCGTTATTGTCATCTGCATGTGACTGACGATAAAACAACTTGACTTTTATTTCTCACCCTTTAAGGAACAGTTCCAGAGACCCGGACCTATGTACAGTGGTTCTTTTGTGTAAATTTTAGCTCATATTAATTATTAACTTTATCAAAAACTTAATGATTTTTATAAAAGACCACAGAAAACAGGTCTCAAAAGCATTAAGCAATCCAGGGTCCAGGTATAAGCATTAGGAAAGGCTATAGTCAAGAACCCGACCATAGAATACCCCTTGCTTATTTCAATATATATAAAAGTACTTTAAAGAAATTAATACGTAATAAAAACTCCTGCAAACTTTTAGGTGATTATATTGAAGTAGTAACTTTATTAATAACTTTGGTTAGCCTTTACTGCCGTTATACTTATCCGATCTTGCTGCGGTTAAGTGAGAATATAGATAATTTTAACATATAACGTTAGTTATCTCAAAAAGATTTGAATTTAAAGTTAATGCGGGCTAAATTGCACAAAGAAACCACTGTGCCATCTCCTCCATCTCCCTTCTCGACCCAAAGACACATCTCCCCTTATAATCAGTAATCAGCAACGTAGAGCGGTCATTACTGCTGCTGCCCTCTTTTGTCTTTGTGGTCAGCTCCTGTAAATTGCCACTCAAAGTGTTGAAGTGCTGCACTTGGTTTGTCATTAAGACGGTCAGAGAGCATAGAATCAGAGAATGAGGGGAAAATCTGGGAAAGAGGAGTCTTCAACCTTTTTATAAACTTATAATATTCATATTAAATTATGCAAGCCGCGGGTTTTGTGTCTGCGGCTTACACGCCACTCAAATTACATGATGATGTGTCCGTATTCGTGTCCGCTGTGGATTCTCCTCGAGTCTTCCCATTTTCCCCCTGCTCTTCTCCACAAACTTTCATGTTCTGTCTGTCAATCTGAAACATTATGCTTTTTTTTTGAATAAGGAAGCTTGCAAGGTATTTATTTTTACTTAAAAAATACAGGAGCATTAAAGAAGGATTATTTTTCGGCTCATTTTTTTCTTCCTGCTTCCCAAAAACTATTAGGGATAAGTTAATCCAGAAAGTTGGGAATAAGGGATTAAATATCTAAAGATACCTTATCTTTAAAAAAAAAAAACTCAACAAAGGTTGTTGTTATTTTCGACCCCGTATTTTTTTTTTATTAAAAAAGGAGAAACAAATAATAAAAACTAGGTGTAAAATTTGTTGAATAAAAACTACTTAATCTTAACTAAACTTAATTTCCCTTTTATAATATTATATTTTAAATGATTCATGTGTTTTATTTATTGCAAGTTGATCCCACAAAAAAAACCTCCGCAGGAGGTAAAAGTCTAGTGACAAAAACATATTACAGCCCCAATTTTTTTTTTTTAAGTTGAATATTTTTAGATACCTACAAAACAAGCTCTCTTTAAGTTGAAAATAATTATTCTTATAGATTTCTTTGGCCAGTTTATTGAACATTTAGTTGGTTTATTGCTTCAATTTGCCAGGTTCAAGATTCCCATTTCAGCTGCAATGCAAGACTATAATTGAATAATGATTGTTGCGCCCCTTTTAAGCCGTGGTCTAAGCGTGTGTAATCAATAAGTGATTTGAAAAGTTGGCCTGGAGCCTACAATGCTACAATGCAACTTGGCCCTTTTGCCTCTTGTAATGACAAATCGCTTAATTAAAATGCGCAAACGCCCCAATTAATATGCAATTGCTGCACAGAAAGAGATGGGCAGATACAGAGAGAGATAGGGATAGCATTCGCTATAATGATGTAAATTAAAACTGAAGATGGAATTGAAAATTTAATATTAAACGACGTCAATAAAATCATCGATTGGCCGACTTAATGATTAAATTATACAGATTCAAATATACACCGATTTTCCGACTCTAAACAGGGTTGTTTAAACTCGATTCATCGCCAAATGAAATTGATACCAAAAATCGCATACGCAAACATCGATTAATTAATCGAAGCTTCGATGTATTTTTACATCTCTAGTTTGCAGCCTCTCGATCAGTACTAATAATTGTCTATAATTTTAGTTAATTTATTGCAAATGCTTTCAGCAACATTCTCTTATGTTGCAGCAACATCTTGTTGTTGTTGTTATGGTTGTTGTTGTGACTATTTCAGTTGTCGTCATCATCACCATCATCGTCATCGTGTGCGTGTAATCGAAACCGAGTCGAACCGAATCATTGATTTCCTGCGCATTTCATGAGCTTTGAAAAAAACGAAGACAACACACAACAGACGCATCGATTTCACGCCCCTTTCTTCCGCACCACTCCGCCCCGCCCCCTTAGTCTTCAGTCTAAAGACGACTCTTAGAGATCTCTGGCAAACTGCAACAGTATGTCCATTTGCTGAACTGGTTCTCAAGTCAATGTTTAGTCTGGTTTTATTTCACTTTTCTCAGTAGTTATAACTACTTTTTTGTATACTCTGTAACCAATGAAAATGAGCAATAGTGGGGTATTTCAAACAGAAGAAGGCAGCTTTACATTAGTAATGAGATAGAGAATAATAAATAAGTATGAAAGATAAGCCAGTTTCTGGATCTCTATAGAATTAGAATTTTTTTGTTAGCATTTTTTAAATTTAAGATTATTTCATATCTTTTTTTTTTTTTTCATGTTTAGAGAGTCCTTAAATTTAGTGTGATCTTTTATTTAATATTCTTAGTATCTTTAAAAAAAACTTCTTTCCGAGGTAAAAGTCTAGGGACAAAAGTCTTGTCATGTCCCAAAATTTCTGATGAGAATTAAGCGAACTTTAGGACTTAGTTACAGAGTCTCTTGGATTCGATTATGCTTGCTTGCAATGTGTTTTACTTTTTATTTTCTTCTCGTTCACATGTGCTGGTTTCTTTATTTATTTATTTTTTTTTTTGTTTTTTAGAACCCGCGACTGCGTCTTTGCGTCTTTAGCAGCTCTTCTCGGCTCTCTTTCTCACTCTCTCTCTCTCTCCGTCTCTCTCTGGTGTGCTGCTCTGCTCAGTTACTCTCTTTCATTTTGAGACATGGAAGTAAAACTAAATTCATTGAACTTTCGCATGAAAATGCTCTCAAGGTTATCAACTTTGTGCCTTGTCCGGTTGGCAATCGTGAAACGACAACAACAACAACTACAACAACACTAAGCGAGAAACGATGACGACGTTCAACGATGTGTTCTCTATGGCTTAGAGACTTTTGTGGGGTACATTCAACCTGACATTATAGCGATCACTTGTTTTGGTCAATGCACGACACGCCCTAAGAATTTTCCCCTCTCTCTTCTCTCCTCTTTCCTTCCTTCGTTTCGTATAATGTCGAGAAATTGTACTAAAAATTAGAAAAATAAATATTAGGAAAATAAAACGGGCAAGCATTTAATATGAAAAAAAAATAAGAAATAATATTATTACAAAATAAAAACTAGGAAAATACAAATTTAAAAAAAAAATGAGAAAAAAATTATATAAAAAATTCGATTGATTTACACCTTATTTTATCTCTTTCCATTCTTTTTTGTCCCTTCATAAAGTTAAAATATTGCTTTTTTCTTGTAATTTTTTTCCACTTTTGCCCATATTTGTTTTCAAATATTACAATTGAAAGCACATTAAGTATATACCATATTGTGTGTGCGATGTATTCTCCCTATCAATAACTAATTTTATGGTGCTCCTAAACACATTTTCTCCCTCACATTCGTCATTTTTCCCATGCTTCTTTTGACATCCCTTTGTTGCATGTGTGTGTGTATGTTTTTCTCACCCTTGACGCACTTTTTGATTTGATTTAAGGCCGCACATTAAAATGAAATGGTTTCTCCCTCTCTCTCTCTCTCTCTCTCTCTCCTTCTTTTTCCTCTCTTTCTGTGTATTTGTGGCAGTGGCAGCTTGTTGAAATTTAGTGTGCACCCAAAAACAATTTTGGGTTGTTTGCCCCTCAACATTTTAAAGTTCTTACTTTTATTGCCCTTACAGCGGGTTTTATTATCTTGTCACAAACTGTGTAGCACGTTAGAAAGAAAATTTTTTTAAAATTAAGATAAGAACTTTAATTTAAAATGAAAAATGCACATATAATAATTTTCTAAGAACTGTTTTTAATTAATATCATACTTTTACAGTTTACACAAGCTTATAAATCAATATAAATGCAGTGTTATTTAAATATCAAAATTAAAAGCAATAAATTAATTATTAAATAAAATAAAATGAAGTAAGAAATAAACATTTTAAAAATTAATCAATTTAAAAGTGTGCAATGGTATCAAATATTCGACGTGCATAATATTTAATTTGTTTCCTTTTTTTTTGGAATCTAAATTTTTATCAAAATATTGCCACATTAATAACCGAATTGTGAAGCGGAGTTATGAAGAAGACTTAGCTGAAGAGAGAGAGAGAGAGAGAGAAGCGAAGCATTTAACCTTTGACCGTAATATAAATATTATTTATTTAAAGTACTTTAAATTCCCTCCCGACTCTGGAACTCGAAATGTAATTACACCTTTCGGGGCCCAGACAAATTTTAAAGTAATTTCATATGCAGACCCAAAGCGAATACGTATGTGAGTGTGCGAGTGTGAGTATGGGTACTCGTAAAAGTAGTTGAGTAGTGCCTAGCCATAATTACGTGGTATGTTGTTGGCTACTTCAACCTGTGTGTCTTATTTGTTAACCAAACTTCTCTCGCTGTTAAACAGCATAATTACATGCCACACACAATTGCAACTCCGTGTTCAACCTGCAACTGCAACAGCTCTGAAATGTTAAAATGTTGAGCAGGTAGACAAGACATGAAACAAGAAACATTACGAGTTTTTGCTTTATTTTTTTATTTTTTGTCTAACTATTGCGTGTCAGGAGTTGAAGTCTAGTCAACGGTCTGTCTTCTCTTCTCTTTCCACTCTCCTCATTCCTCTTTCCAACATTTCCTGCTCTCTAGTTCTGCTTGACAGCCCTTTTAGTTGTCTAACTCCCTGATGTACATACACAGTGTGTCAAATAATAGTTTAGTCCAGTAAACACAAATAAGAGTTATGAGTTGAAAAGTTTAAAGAAAACAAATTATCTAAAATACTGAAACATGCCGGAATAAACATTTATTCTAGAAAAAAAAAATTGTTTTCGCTTATTTTTATTAAATATAAAATGGATTTAAAATATACTAAAAAAACATTAAATTAAACTATCAAACAATATTAAGTATTTTACGTGTGTAAATAAAAATATTCTTTTTAATTTTTAGGATAAAAATAAAATATTAATTAATACTTTTACTGAATGGAAAAATTTATTACAAATCAGGTTTTAATTTTTTAAATTCTTATAATAAACATTAAAAAAATATAAATAGTAGCACGTAAAATATATATAAAAATGCACAAAACAATTATTTTTCTATTAATTATATTAATTTTTTATAATATTTTTTATATAGTTTTTTTTTTATTTTTTTTAAGAATATTTTTCTTATATTTATTGAAGCTTCTTAAAACATATTAGAAAATAATAACTATTTTTAAAAAAAGAAAAGAGCTACATTAAATAAAATTCTTTGTCAACACAATTCCCTGAAATACTGTACTTATTTCACGCCTTTTTTTTGGCTCTAGAATTTAAAATGCCAGACACGAAAAAAAGGTAAAGAAACTATTTGAAAACACAGGTGTCTTTGTCTTTTTGTGCCACATCTACTTACAAATGTTAATTTAAATGTAAAGCCATTTAAACCCCCTTCCTAACTAGAATCCAACTATTCAAAATAACAATTCATTGGAAATGCCGCATATCAATCAAAACATTTGTTTTGTAAAGTCCGACATGATTCAATTTTTATAGATAAGTAGTTATTTGGTAAATGTACTGCCTGTACATAATAGAATACAAATCAATACGAAATTGTAAAATTTCCACTTCTATGACCTTTTTTCTGACTGACAATCCCCAAGTGGGAAAATGTTTGAATAGAATTTCACATTTAAATAGAAATACTAGTTCTATAATATTCTGATAAGTTAAACGATAATTGTATTGATTGACTGGCAATTTTAAAAATAGAAATAATGCTTTTAGCCTCGTAAGGCTTTTGGTTTGAGCTGTACAACGATCAGTAAGTGAGTCAGGACAAAGAGTTTTAAATATAAAGACGGAAATATTAACTTTACAATATAGCACGATTTTAAACCTAGTTTAGAGCTAACAATAGAAAACAATAATTAAAACAACTCCAACGAAATTATTATTTCTGCTCGAAATTTACATTTCATTCTTTAAATTTTGAGAGAGTATAGTTTAACAATACCAGAGAAATAAAAGGAGAATATCTTTTATAATTGTTCTATTCTTCTCATACATAACTTTGATATTAATTCCTTTTGTGAGATAGTTAAACATCTTTCCGTTGCTGCCTTTATAGAACAAATCCTTCATTTCCTGCTCTTTTCGAGGCTTGAGGCTCAATTATGTTGCCTTTATCTTAACTACTGTCTAATAGTGGCTTCTAGTCGAGTTTCAGTTTAAGACTACGCCCTTTTTTTGTTGCTGACCTTGACTGTGTGTGTTTTGCATCGTCTTTGACTTGTGTGTGTGTGTGGCAATGTTGCAACTTCCGTTTCCGTTTACTGCAATTTTGCAATACATGTTAACTTAAATAGCAATTAAAATGTTGCTGCTTTTTAGCCACTAGCAATTTTTAGTTTAATTTTGTTAAATTGTTGAAATTGTTGAAAATTCAAAGTCAGTTCCGTTGCCAACGGAAATGCAGAAATGCATAATTATAGATATTACGTATACGTAATGGCTTTGACTCTCGTTTGCCCAAAGGGCTTTTCATATACCAACACACGCATAACAAAAAAAACAACAACAACAACAACAACTAGTCACAACAACTAAACTAAACAGGAAAGACGTCGAAAGTAAACTTGGCTGACAGGCGACAAAACGCAATGAGTTCAAATCGTGCAAAGAGTGAGAAAATAAATGAGGGGAAAGACTCTAAGAACTTGCAATGCTAAGAATACCAGTTTTACCAATTGCTGTTGTTGTTAGCCCAGTATTTATTGAAAGCATGGACTTATAAGTCTCTTACAAGGTCTGTTTTTCTATACAAACACTTTGATCCCAGAGACTATAAAAATAAGAACGCCTAAATTTGATTATAATACTCAAATATTGTGTAGGCCAATCAAGTTTATTTTAGAATTTTACAAAGCTCAATTTTTTCCCGAAAATGTCAAAGAATTTAATTTTTTTAAGGATATTTTTTATTTAAAATTATTATTAGATTTTTATTTTTACGAGTGACTATTTTTTCATTTTATTTTTTAAATTTATGTATTTTAATTTTTTTCAATTTTTTTTATATTTTTATTTTTTAAATTTATGTATTTTAATTTTTTTTTAAATTTTTTTTAAAAATTTTTTTTTTTAATTTTTTTTATATTTTTATTTAACTTGTACGTTCGATTACTGGGCATATAACAGTCGAACAACTCGACTCTAGCGTTTTGACTTCTGGAAGTTGTTGTTGTGACTGTTTATTTACTTAACTATTTATTTATTTTGCATTTGTCGTTTATCTCTCTCCTTTTCTAATGCTTTTCTCTCTTTCTCTGTCTTGACCGCAGTTAACTTGCTAAATTTAAAGGATTCTTATTTCTAGCTGCTGTTGTTGTTTTTGTTGCATATACAAAAATACTGGAATTGTTGTTGTTGATTTGTTAGTTTGTTGGTTGCTAGTTGTCTGCCATTTGCTTTTGGCCCGCTTTAATTTGGTAGTGTCTGCTCTAACGGCTATGCTTGAGATTTGATACGAAGCTGCAATTGTAAACAGTTATAATTATACGACTGGGAACGTGAATAGAGGAATGGAGAGAGGGGGAGGAGTGTTAAGGGGTGGGGAGGGATGCAAGTGGGATCAGAGAGTTATTCATAGAGTGTTTGCCTGCATATATAACCCCATCAAAACTAATCAGCAATCAGCGGCAATAGAAACAAACAATAATCATGATCAACACGATGATGATAGTGATAATGATGATGTTTTTGTTGTGGATGATGATGATGAGGTAGTTACCACTGTAAGTAGCTTTGCATTGAAATTCTATTCAAAACTAGTAGGAAGAGCTAGAGTACAGCGAACTAGAGAAAAAAGAAAATTTACTAAAATTTAAATGAAATTTGAAAATATAAATTAAATTAAATAATTATTAAATGCTGTAGAGATCGGTAATTAAAAAACAATATTTTTTATAGAAAGAGAATTTAGAAAAAAAATCAAGAAAGAGAAAGAGAGAGCAGGAAAGCGAGCACTCTCTACATGAAAAATTATTGCCTAGAGAATATGTTGAAGAAATAAAGTGCAGTTGCTGCAGTTTATTGCTGAATTATAAATAGATAAAATACTCTTGTTGGCAACTATAGAGTATTGAAGTTGTGGATATAGCCACTAAAATTCTCTTTAATTACGCTCTTTTTTTCTTCTTTTGAGATGAGAAAGAGAGAGATAGAATTTGAGTCAATGGCAGCATCTATTCATGCAACTCAAAAACTGATGGCTAATTAGTTGGCATTCAAAATTGCAGTGCCAGAAAATGCGGGTTGCTTCAATCAAACATAGATGATGATGATGATGATTGGTAATTGCATGTTGGCCCAAACTGAACTCGGAACAGGGCCAACATGTTGTTGATGTTGTTGGTTCAAGTTGCAATTAATCATTGAGAGCATACAGAAAACTTCATTCATTCAAAATACCAGCTAGATGTAACGCCCACAATGCGGATACAATAACAACAACAACAGTGAAACAAGAACAGCAACAACTTTTATCGATTTGTGAGCGACGACATCGAAAATGTTGATTTGTAAATGCATTTTGTTTGTTTGCTGCCACTTTTGCTTCGAGCTTGTTTAATTAATGAGTTAAAACATGTTCCTTTTTCTCTTTCACACAATTTTTTTCTTTCACATTCTCAGACACTTCAAACGACAGTTTATGCCAGAAGTTTTTCCTTATTTAACGCTTTAAAATAATGCCAAATTGTGAGAAACCAGTAAAAATATAAAAAAAAAACTAATATTAAAATATATTTAAATATTCTTCTGACATTCTCAAAAAAATTATTTTGAGACAGTACATTGATAAAAAATGTAAATGATTTAAATTTAAATATATTTTATAATGTCTTCCTGATCTTCCTTTCTATCTGTTTTGTTCTTCTGCCCTAACATTATTTAGAAAAATGTCCAGGTACTTTATATGAAACACATCAAAAAAATTAAAAAAAAAAAAATGTAAAAATTTAAAATATGTTTAGTGATTACTTTTCAAAATTTGAGATTTTCACCTTCGCACGAGACCCAAAAATGAACTGGTTTTCATTATTACTTTTATTATTTTTATTATTATTAAAGAAACCTGACATGAATATCGCATAACATAAATTATGACTACACTTGTCTACCAAAATTGGGTCCATGAGTTATACCAAAAGTGCCGACATGGCGTAACCATTTCATTTAACAGATTTGCGATTTTACAACTATTGATTTCCCCCTCTCGAAGTCACTTTAAGCGTTATTTATGACAGTCTAAGACATGTTAACTGCATTGATTTGTGCAGTTCAGTTTCACTTTTTTTTATCGCTATTTATAACGACTATATAAACAATTTATGGATTATTCGTAATTAAAATGTTTCTCTTTATTCCTTTTTTTACTTGCAGGTAAGCAAAGTCTTAAAATTGATTGGAATCCCGTTTAGTTACAGAGTGAGAAGTGTGAGATTGGTTATAATTTAAATCAGCATACACAGCGAGAAAGTTTGTGTACCGACCTAAAGTTTGTATGACCTCGTTTTAAGTATTGGAGATTTTTCAAATTCATACATGTTAAAATTTAGAAAGGAAGCGAGAATAAACCTTATAATCGAGATAATAGTTTTGAATCGAGTAATAATTTAGAATTTAATTTGTAGAAGTAAGTTAAAGAATTCTATATAAAAGTCAAGAGCTGAGGTTTAAAATTTTAGTAATTTCCACCTTAGTAAGAAATAAAGTAAAATAAAAGTTGGATTTTGAAGCAAGAATTGTTTTATTTTTTTTTGCACAGTGTATGACTGATCTGTGGGAAATTTCAGAAATCGAAACAGATCTAGTTTAAATTGCAATATCATGAGAAAAACTTCATTATAGCAACAGTCATAATGATCACAAGCAACAAATTATCAAATAGCGACGTTGTCGTTACCATTTTTATTATTTCTGATTTATTTTTGTTTGGGTCGTTGTCAGGTTCTTATCTTATCCACGACTCGCAGGCATTAGTAAGTGAGTGAGACGGATGCGATGTAAAGTGGTTAGGTAGAAAGGAAGGGAATGAGCGAGTGTTTGACTTTTTATATGGGCCATCGCATTTATTTGTCTAACGCAACTTGAAATGACTAATTTTATTTTGTTTATTTGACTTTTACGTGCACATTTCTCTATCTTTCACCTCTCAGTGCAATGAACTTTGACTATTTTCGGGTATTTTGTGGTTGTTACGATTCTTTTATCGCACAGCAACCCAAATTCTAGGCTTTGTAATTGACACGACAACTAACAGATTAATTAAAGCAGACCCTTTAAAATATGTTATAGAAAAACCAAGCTAAGCATATAAATCAATTGAAAAATAAGATAGATATTTTGTTGGGTCCCGTGGAAACCCTAGGACTTTTGGTTCTGTATAGATCATAAACTAAGAGTAATTTTATGATATTAAAATAAAAATTGAAACTTTTATTATTTCAATACTGTTTTTTTTTAAACATAGATCAAAGAAATAGAGTTTAGTTTAACTTTAATAATCAAAAGAGCTTCGATTTTTCAATTCATCGAGCTAATTTTTTTTTTATTACAGGTTTTGATTTTTTGAACTTTTAATAGCGATTGCTAGTACTTATATATTTTGATAAAATTTTTAAGTCTCAATAAAACTCAAATCTATTTGAAATTTTTAAAAGCCTTGACCTACACAAGGGAAGAGTATAGAAAAAAAGAACAGTAAAGGAAGAAAAATGTGATTTTCCAATTTTAATGCAGAATGAAAAAAGAGGTTAAAATTTGATAAAATTGACAAACCGGATCGAAATCGGCTAAAATTTGACAAAGTTATGACATTTCAAAGTTTTTGGAAATGTGTCAAGGGAAGAAGTTTTTAGTTTATTGAAATATCTTATCAAAAGTGATAGAAAATGTACTTAAGCTGGTTTTGTACATTCTAACCAAATTTGGTTTAATTCGGATCGATATGTCATATATCTGCCATAGTAACAATTGTTTGAAAATCAACTTTCAGCACAGAGTACCTGGGCATAGGGTAACCTACTGTCGAGCGTGCTTGTCTGTAACCGCCCACTTGTTATTTATAGGGTATGTTAATTGCTTACAGTGTGTGACGCATGCTGTGTAACGGTTGATCATAGGGTAGGGTGGGTAGTGTGTGGTAGGGTGGGGTAGGAAGATGGCCAAGGAAAGCGTTGGCAGTCACTTTGACAGGCACACACACACACACACACACACACACACGTGCAGACTTGTGCAAATTGCAAATGAAAATGTAACCTTGACAAAGACAGCAACAACAATGAAGAAAACACCCGTCAAGTTGTTGTT
Organism: Drosophila falleni; assembly: GCA_035045575.1. NCBI lineage: Eukaryota > Metazoa > Arthropoda > Insecta > Diptera > Drosophilidae > Drosophila > Drosophila falleni. Next base: position 758,192 of record JAWNOV010000167.1, read on the forward strand.
GTTGTCGTTGTCGCTGTCGTTGCACTGAGTTTTTCTTTCTTTCTATCTTTTATTTCTATGCATTTTGTTGTCTCGCATTACTTTTGTGTGTATTTCTTGTAGCTGCTGTTTGTTGTCAACGTGTTGTCATCAACAGCAGCAACAACAAAAACAACATATCATAATATCATGACACGAAAGAGTGCACTTTGTAGTTGTTGCTATTATATTGTTATTGTTGTGCCTACACACACTTTGTTATAAGTATGCAAGTATTTATTTATGATTTGCTTTCTTTTCTCTTGATTTTTTTTTTTTTTTTTTTGACTGCCACAGTGCTCTTGTGGCATGCCACAAGCAGACGATGACGACAATGTCGCACCACAGACATGCCCCAAACAGAAAACACAGAAAACTGGAGGGGAAATCACATGGAAAAGAAACCTGACAAGAAAACGACTCACCCATTGAATAAGTGAATTGAGGGCGAGGTTTTTACATTGGGGAGCTGTGCACTTATTGATTTGCAATAGCCCTAAAAATATTTAAATATTTGTATGAAAATACATATAGTTTTTTCGATTGCAAAAAAATAAAATAATAAAATAAAAAAATATTTTTCCCAAAAAAATCGAAAATAATTTTTTTTTTTGTAAGTTAATAGTATTTACATGCAGTATCAATTTAAAGACCAAATAATGACCAAAATGACATTCCGCTTGAAAATTAATTGAATTTTGACATAGTTATGAAAGTTTGAAATCTTTATAAAAGTAAAAGCCGTTGCTGAAACTTGGCTATAAGCTTTTTTTTTTGATAGTTTAGGTAGATATAAGCCTATTTTAGTACATTGATTTATATTATTTATATATTCCAATTGGCCTAGAATTAGTCATCTTTCTCGTGTTAATATTAATTATATATTTAGTTTTACGCTGTTAAGGTCAACAGTGCGTCACACATACAATTTCCACTACCAATTTCATAAGCATTTTCCATACACATGTCATTGACTTTGTGTTGTGCCATAAATTATAACACAGCCATAAAGCGACTATTTTTATTTTCAACTCAAATACAATACATAAAATTTTATATACTCGTATTGTTTTAGACTTTGATTTTGATCATTTTTTTTTTGTGGATTCTATCGATACTCCCTGTATTTTATGGCATTTAACGACAATTTTGATAGTCAATTTTTATGAGCTTTTAATGCACACAGACAACATGTAAAGTGGAAAAAGGGGGAATAGGTTAGGGACGATGACACCGCCCACACGCACAGATTTCATCATCATCATTATCATGTGAGAAAAGACACATGTGAATTTATTAACCCAGTATAGCAAGAGTAAACGAACTTACAAGTTTGTGATAATATTTTTTTTTTCGTATAAAAATTTAAATTTTAGAGTCCATAGCATCTGGAACTAGCTAATTTGCTTATATTACTTTTATAATGTGCACGCAGATCAAGTTTATTTTAAGAGATTTGTCACTCTCTCCGCAATTTTAAAACTATAGCCATATTCTCAAAGTGTGAATTTTGACCCCGAATTTGACTTCCTTGCAATTAGAATTTAGCAAAATGCCGTCTTATCGCCCAATAAAATTGTCCTAACTATGTTGTGTCAAAATTTCAGAATCCTAGGTCTTACGGTTTGACTTGTGCAATGATCAGGGAGTCAGAGCATGAGAACAAAGAGTTTTATATACACATACTGGGCGTTCCATAGTCGACCACTTTGACGTTCTTATATGTTTTTTAATTTTGGGCGTCGTACACTTGACACAATTCTCGAAACACTTTTCAAAAAATAGTTTAAAAATAAAAACTGATGGCGACAGCGCAGCCAATAAACTGATAGGGGCAAGGGAGCTTTTGAGTTGTAGTAGGAGAGAGAGAGAGAGAGAGAGGAGACGCAGCAGAGGCGTGTGAAGCGCGCATAAAATTAAATTTAGGCACGAACATCGACCACATGGCGCGACGCTGACGTTGACGGCGACGCCAACGCTGACGTTGATGCTGGCGTCAAACTTAGCAGGGGAGCAGCAACAGCAGAGAAAGAGAGAGAGAGAGAGAGAGAGAGCGCAACTTGGGCAAGGTCATTAAACCACACAAAAGTAAAGGCAGCGACTGCGGCAGCGCTGCCTGAGCTAGCGTCGCAGTCGTCATCATTATCAGCGTTTGACTTTGCTTGCTCAGCTGTTTGTTGTTGTTGTTAGTGATGTGATGTTGTTATTGTTGTTGTTGTTGCTGCATTTGTTTTGCTTTTATTTCCGCTTATGTTGCAGTTTTTTACACATTTGCAAATACATTTGATAGCAAAGTTCAGCGATAATAATTTTCAATTGTTAAAATACCGGCCCTGATAGTCTTAGAAATTGATGGCGATTTAGAAAAATATTTCTAGATTATTAGAAAAAAATTTAAAAAAATTTTTTTAAACAACCAAAAACCATTTATTTGTAATCGCTGTCATTAGTACAACAATTATTTGAAATACTGTATATAATTAAGACACAGAAACTTGTCTAAACTTAGACTCACACTAACACACGCCCACATTATACAAATTTGCATTTGACTTTGCTTAATTTATGCATTTTAAAACATGTTTTTAAATTGTATTTCTCTTTATTTTGCTTTGAAATGGAAGTGGGAATGGGAATTAAATTGAAATTGTGTTGTGACATTTGAACAGTGAGTGTGAGAGTGTAGGAAAAGTATTATTTCAAAAGCAATGACAAGTTTTGTGCATATTTTATATTTTAGACTTTAGCCCTTGGTTTTTTTTGTGTGAATTGCAGCTGAGCTTATGAATCAGTTGTCGTTGCGCTGCTAAAAGTTAAAATCAAACAGCTAAAATCTAAACTCAAACACTAAAAAAATTGCATTGCAAATTAAGTATTTGTTTTATTCTTTGAATACTAAAATTTAGTCATTTTTAAAATATCATAAGAATTAGCATAAAAATCTAGATCTAGAGGAAAACAAATATTAAAATATTGAATTTTATAAAATTTAAATGGTCAAACTATGATCCTCAGGAAAAACAGTTAAGTTAAGACAAAGTTACGAGAGGTTGAAGTTTGGTTTTTTAAGTAAATAATGTTTATATGCAGAATCAATTGAAAGACCAAATAATGACCAAAATGACCATTCCACCTGAAAATCGGTTAAGTTTTGACAAAGTAATGCAAGTTTAAAACTGGTTCAATAAATGTTTTCCCAGTGTAAGCTTACTCTTTCTCCCTCTTTCTTTCTCCCTCTATGTCTCTCTTTTCCGCTTCGAGTCAAAGTCAACGCTTGAAGCATTGGCCTCAGGTGCCGCTTTTACACAATTTACACAAAAATGTCAACAATTTCAACGCTTAAATGAATTCGCTAATTAATTAGGCAAACAATGAGAGAAGTTGAGCGAAAGGAGGGAAAAGGAAGGGAGGGAGGCTTAAGTGGGCGAAGAAAACCAAAACCACAGCTCGTGGTTGCCCACAAAGAATGAGAGTGAGAGTGAAAAAGAGAAAGAGTGAGAGAAAGACAAACTGATAGAAAGAGAGAGAGAGAGAGAGAAAGAGTTAGATAGTAAGTTGCTTAGATAATTTGACACTTGATGTCGAAAACCAAGAGATTGCAACACTTGAGGTGAGCCAACTGAAGCTGTCACAGTGACTGCCACAAGAATGCTGACAAAGCTATAAATATATGAGTCAAATTTGCAGATTAGATGCGTTAGAAGTTTTAAGCAAACTGCTGAAATATACAAAAAAAAACTTTTCAATATTTAATTTAATTTTTTTGTAATCCTCAGTTTTAATTTTGAATATTTGTTGATTCAAGAAGTAGCAAATTTCAAAGAAAAGACTGAAATACTCAACTAACTTTATTAAATAATAATTATAATACACCGCTTGGTTGAAAATATATTTTAATACAATTTTTAACCTTTAAACAAAATAATGTTAATATAATAATTATTTTGAAATTTTTATATAAATCAATATCCTAAAAAGTAATATTCTAATTTTCTATTTAAAAAATTTAAATGTATTATAATTATTGAAAGTATAAAAAGTAATATTCTTATTTTCTCGTTAAAAAATTTTAAATTTATTATAATTATTGAGTTGCTAAGCTAAGCATTAATTTACTGATTTCCTTTCAAATACGCAGTTTTCTCAGATTTAGCATTTACTGTAGCATAATTTCAAAATATTTAATTTGAAATTGGATTAGTTCGCCAAAACTGTTATAATCTGTTCCTGAAAAAAGAGGGGAAAATCTCTGACAAAAATTCATTACAAGTTGTTGTGGCATCTGTTGAAAATGTTGTTTGTTGATATGCTAATTTCGCAGTAACAGTCGCTGCCTCTGCCCACAACAAAGTTACTGAATTACCCACGTTTTCTAGTTTCTTCTTTGAAAACTTAATTAAATATTTAAATACGAGCAACTAACAAACTGAGAAACCAACCAACAAAAAGAAAAAAAGCCAAGTTGTTACCAAATTGCTTGTGACTCGAGCTGCTTATTAAGTTTTTTGGTTTTTCTTGGCCAACATTAAGTTGCCAAATTGCTGCCACAAACAACTGCTAACAAGCAACAACAACAATAATAACAACAGCTGTTAAATACAACAACTCAACGTTAAGTTATGTATTAACATGAAACGAGAGACAAGAAAATAACTCAGTTTTAAGTAGAGCTTTTCAAATTTTCAACAACAACAACAGCAGCAGCGGCAGCTGCTAATTTGGCAACAATTTACTAACTTATTTTTTATTTTTTGAGGCAGGTTCATTTCACGTTCTGACTGAATATTTGACCAGGTCCAATAGACATTTTAAATTGCGAATAATTCAGAGTAAGCAAAACAAGAAAAGCAACTGGATAAATAACAGCGTCAAAATAAACAAACAAAAGTTGGAAAAAAACAATTATGAGAAAGGCAGAGAGGAGAGAATGAGCAGGAATGAATGTTGGCTAACATAATACACACATGGCCCATAGTAATTAATGTCAACAATAAACGTCAAGAGATTAATACCAAATGCAGAAAATGCAGCAAAAATAAAACTAATTCAAAAAAAAAATAATAATAATAGATGAAAAGAAAAACAAATGTTCGACGATTTCAAAAATATACCCTATTAAAAATAAAATTGAACTATGGCAAATATCAAATTTATTATTTGCTTAGAATGCTGATTAAATATTCTTATACTTTTCACACACCTATTTTATTACCCTGAGTCTATTAAAAATGAGCTTCTTCTTATTACAAATATTTAATAGTTAAATCACCTAAAAAAACGTGCAAACATGTACATGTGTATTTAACGTGAAGAGCTGTAAAGCTTTAAGGTTTGCCGAGGGAGACAAACGATTAAAAATAACCTTGCTTTAAACGCTGGGTAGCCAAAATGTGAAGCATTTAATCACTTTTATATATACTCGAATTTATTGTTGAGTCACTATTTAAATGAACAGTTGAAATTTAAATAATACTCTTCAAAAATTCCAAGAAAATGATGACAGAACTTTACCTGTTTAAAAATAATTAAAAAATATAACAAATTGTATAATTTTATATTCAACGCATACTGTATAACATATTTATAATGCAAATGTAATATACACGTTGTTTTGTGTCTTTTGCACCTTATTAAAATTGCGTAATTTAAAAAGCTTTTGATGGACTTTTAATTTGTAACACAGGGTATTAAGGTTATCAATTAGATGCGTGGGCTCAGCAAATTACGAGAACACCAAGTTGAGTGTGAAATTAACATTTTAGCAACATGAAACAACCTTTAACAATTTTTTTTTCCTTTTTTTTTCGAGAAACAAGAAAACAAAAAAAAATGTTGAAATTTCGAGTATTTCCTTTGCTGCCTTTGGCACGATCATTAAGCAGCTGTTGCTCATCAGTTGTTGTAAATGTTGTTATTGTTGTTGTGGTTGCTGCTGGCATTGCATTCAATCATCAATCAAAATTTTGTGCTGTGCGTGCAAAGGCAACTCTGTGGTGGCTTTAATGATGCAAAAACGATGTCGACAGTGGCACCAAATGGTGTGGAGAGAGAGGAATGGAAGGAAGAGAGGAGAGGAGATGGGAGAGGGAAAAATGAAAACTGCAACTGAAAGTGCAGCTAAATTGCCAGCCCTGGAGTCATGCCCCAAAGCCTGGAACTGGACTCGAGTCTGGCAATCAGTCCTGCAACAGGGCCCTGAAACTTCCCCTGCCCTTGTCAGTGCCCTTTGCCGTGCCCTTTGACTAATCCATCAGCAAATGAGGCAACTGCCGACGGGGGTTACACACACACACTCACTCACTCACACACACACACACACATACACACGCATACAGTTGCAAAAATGCAATAAAAGCGTTGTTCACGCTGACCCTTGAATACTCTTTGCCCTCTCTTCCTCTCTCTGTGTCAGTTGTCTCCTCATTTGGCACTTTTTGCTGCATTTTCAAGTGCGTTTTTCTCAACAGCAATGGAAGCTCATTTTATATATACCATTAAGCCCAGTATATAAAGTTTAAACAGGCTTCTTAAAATGTGACTATGTTTGTCTGTCGTATAAACACCTTTATTTCAGAGACTATAGGAGTTAGAGCAAACAAATTTGCTGACAATACTCATATTATGTGCAAAAATTTAAAGTTTATTTTAGAATTTTGTCATGCTTCCAGTTGACAGCGCAAATAGAGTAAAGTCGAATAAAAACGACAGTTTCAACCTACAGTTTTGAGATTTATCATAAGAAATGTTTAATATTTTGCGGATGTTTTTTGAATATTTCACTACGATTGGTTGGTGAACAGAAAAAATATTTAAACAAAGTTATTAATAATTTAATGCAGCTATAACGACGAACAATTTCAAGGCGACGGCTCGAATTCCGCTGGCGACAATCATATGGTTTATTTTTTTCTTTTAAAAAATATATTTTCAACCATTTTATTATTGTTATTATTTATTTATTTTTTTTTTTTTTTGAAAGTTGTTTAATTTTTTATTGTAAATTTGTTTAACTTCTTGTTAAATTTATTGTTAATGGGCTTTTAACAGTCGAGCAACTCTTATTAGCGTTTATACCTATTTTTTTTTGCCAGTACTTTGTTGGCTAAAGCACACAGCACTCGCTCTCAAAGTGGCCGCGCTTTTCTATCTCTGATTTTTCCTCCCTCCCCCTCTGGCTATCTGCGCTTTCCTTTTACAGCGCATTGATGTGCAAAGTTTTTATGACGCATTCGTGATTTCTTTTTCTTTTATTTTCCTTTATTCTAATTTTTTTTGTGTTTAATGCTGCACTGCGTCCATTTTGATTTTAAGGCCTTTTGTCCTTGCTTCAAGTGTGTTGATGGCACTGCAGAATTTTTCTCTTTTCAAAAAGTTTGCGGCGCATTCGACAGAGTGGTCAACTTTAAATTAGGCTATTTAAGTTGCAGCGTTATTAACCAAATGTAAAGAAAATATAAAGATAATTTATAAAAATTAATTTAAGAAAAAGTAACTTTCAAGTTGGAGATGCGGGGCATCGATCCCCGTACCTCTCACATGCTAAGCGAGCGCTCTACCATCTGAGCTACATCCCCTTGTGGTCAATGAGTGACAATCGCTGCTCAAGAAACCAATCAAAAACTAATACAGTCTGTGAGAGCGTGAGAGCGGCAGCGGCAAAGGGAGAGCGACAAAGACATGAAAAACGATCATTGGCAGTGTTGCTATGTTGTTCCCACACGTTTTCTACGCGACGGCTATAAATAAACGCACTCAATAGCAGCTGATTAACAGTTTGGAGCTTTATGTTGAACTTGACTCTCTCTCTCTCTCTCTCTCTCTCTCTCTTTGTATGCTGTAGTTGTTATTGGAGTAATTTCTTGTAAGCAACAGCAGCTGCTTATAATTTGCTTATTAATTGGCCATGTAATTTGCAAAATTACGTTTTATATGAATTTATATGTATTTGGATGGGTGTGAGTGTGTGAATGTGTGTGTGTGTAGGTTAGCAACTTTTGTTGTCGTGCTCAATTACTGCTAATTAGCAGCGCTGTTATTGTTGATTTAATATATGAGTGAAGAGAGTGGGAGAGCTTATGATTAAGAGAATGGCAGAGGGAGAGCGGCAATGTGAGTCAAAAGCTTGCCTCCCTCTCCACTCTCTATGCATTATAATATCAGTTGCAAAATTAGGTCACAGCGCGTTGTAGATCATTATGAAGATGATGATGATGAGCAACGTGTCGAACGTGTTTGTTGTTGTTGTTTTGTTGCTCTCTGTCAGCTGCTGTTGCCATCAGAATTGCAGCAGCAGCTGTTTCCCATTTACTTTCAATATGCGCACTATTTTTTATACACTTGCAGCGGGTACTATAATTTTGTCTAGGGATTTGTAACGCAAGTAAAAAATATGAAAATCGAGTAGCGCCTAAAATTTGTTTATAATAAATGTATCTTTTAACCTATTTTTTACTTAGATTTCTGTCTTAAAAATAACTTTTCTGACATTTCCCTTATTGTTATTGAAAACTTTGCGAAGAATGAGGTCTGTAAATCTGCTCAAAAAATCTGATACAATTTAAACTAAAATAAATAACCTTTTTTTTCTTTTTGTTAGTAGTAGCTTAGTTTTACGATTTTGCACAAGGGTATTAAATATTCGGCTGACCGAAACTTTGTTTTGTGTTTATCTTCATATTCGCTACTGCCTCTAAATTGGCTTTGATTTGGGTCACAGTCGTCGTCATCTAGTGCCATTCTGTGGCATCCTGTGACGTCAGCGTCTCCGTCTTGTTAACACAGAAGTTCATTGGTTATCAAATGGTCAAAACAGCAGGTAGTTTATTTAAAGAGCGCTTCAAGAGTATTAAAATTGGTAGCTAAGCAGCTTTGTGGTCAACAGAAAAAAAAACCACAGCAGCTGTTATATTTATATATGCAACATTTTTTTTTATTTTTGGTATTTTATCAGGCGCCAAAAAAATTGTTGCAACAGCTGCGAACAAATTTAGAGTCTTAATTGAGAGTCTGAGAAATATGGGGGGAGAGTCTGGAGATTTTGCTTCATTAGCTGCTTTTGTTGAGCATTTTGTGGGATGCCACAAAAACCGTTTGTTTCTAATTTATGGCTTACCTTATATAACAAAATAAGGAAAAAAGAAACACTCTTGGCCTACATACTTGGCGTATGCGTAATGGCATTAAATAATGCCACATGCCACATACTCACACACATACCTTCACACACACATACACAACACAAGTCACGTGATTAATCGCATTACTAATCAATACAAATGTCACTCAAGCGTTGACATTTGAGATTTGTGGCCAGTTTGTCTCGCATTACGCATACGCACAGTAGTCCCCCCTCCCTTCTTCCTTTCCCTCACTCAAGACAAGACAACTGCACACTGCTGTTGGCCATTGTCAATTAACTGGCGTGTAAATTTACTTAACCTGCAAATCACCACAAAAACAAGAAAACAGAAAATCCACACAAAAAATATGGGATAAAGAAAAACTCCAAATGCAGACTCGAGTTAGGGATGGGTATCGATATTATATCAATACATTTTCGCAGAAAATATTCTAAGCTGACTTTTTTCACATTTGTATAAGCCAAAGTCAGCACATATATAAAAATAATAATAATATAATAATACCCCAACAACAATGCAAAAATTATATTTTTTTTGAAGGGTCTTTATTTTAAATTAGTATCTTATTTTTAAACAAGTTAATAAAAAGTATAAAATTTTTCTAAATTATACATTTTATTTTAAAATTGTAGTTATTTATATTTTTTAAAAGTTGTATTATAAAAATTTAATAGATCTACCAAAAATAGTGAAATTTTTCCTTTGACATGTTCCTTTTATATATAATATATTTAAAAAGAAAATCAATTATTTAGACATCCTTTTTTATATAAAAAATAATTAAATTAACAATGAACTTATTCAATGCAGTTTTACTAATATTTAGTACTATATGTCATGCTCCATATGATCTAATAAGTGATCATTTTTTTACAAAGTCAATATCGATACTTTTTCACCGATACCTGCATCCCTAATATGCGCAAAACATTGCCACAGATTTTCACAGTCCGTTGACATTTTCCTAGCACACATTTTTCACATTGTTGTGCCACAGAAATTCGATTTGTTTATTGGTTTTCCATTTGCTGTTCGCGTTTATCGTCTGACACTTTTTGAACATCAGTTTTTTTGTTTTTCGTGTTTGCTGTTCTCTTGGTCAATTATTTTTGTTGGGATATTTTTGGCATTTTACGATTGTTTGACGTCTTTTCATTATCAGCAACCTTTTTAGCTGATATCCGGGCTAGCAGTGGGCGTGGCAAGCGCCTTATGCCTAATTAATGTCGCGTGTTTCGTTTTTGGACTTAATTTGATGCAAGAAATTCACTAAATACATCACAATGTCAAAAGAAATAAGGTCAAACAGGGGTTAACAACAGTGGTAAAAAAAAAGAGGAGAACCGGAAACGCGTTGCCATTTCCGTTTTGATTACAGGTTTTTAGGATCGAGGCAGCCCATTTTCAGGACCTTCTCGGACTTTTCCTTAGCGGTAAATTGTTTTACAGGCGTGAAAAGTGGCTGCAAATAAATTGAAGTAAATATGGGCGTGGTCTTGGCCAGGTCACGTAGCCATAAAGTAAATATTCAAAAGGTTGTTATAAAGCATTTTTCTTTTATTAAAATTTTTTTTCTTTGCTTTACTCTTATTTTGTTAATTCTTCTGCCTCGTTTTTTTGCTTTATTATTATAGGTTTGTTTACTATCACATTTACTCCCATATCATGTATTTTTGAATGACTGTTTCTTTATTTTAGTTGTTGTTGATTTCTCTGTTTCTTTTTTTGTTTGTTTCTTATTCTAGTTTTGTTTTACTTTTCTTTCGGCACTTTCTATTTTTGTTAATTCTTCTGCCTCGTTAGTTTTTTATTACTCGTAATACCCTTTTTTTTTGTTATTTTTATACTCCCTAGTTTTGTTGCTTCTTCGTTGTTTGTTTGTTATTACTTGTGAATCTGCATAATTGACTCTAAAAAAAAACTTAAATAACACTAATTTGTGCACACATTACACAATCACAATTTAAAAGTATTTCTAATTTTTTTTTGTTTGCATTCACAACTGTTTGCTAATTTTTAACAACACGACACAAACAAATTTCAAAATCTATTTTATCGGCCCGCTGTGATCTACATATAATATTTACCCAAGCGTACTCTTTTCATTTGCCAAACGTTTTTTTTTTTACAAGCTGTTGCGCTTATTTAGAGCAAGCAAAATAAATATTAATATAAGTTTGAGCAATAGACTCGAAAATGCCCAGTGTGCAGTATAAATCTACACAGAATATTTTCTTGTTTTTATTTACTTAAATATTATTTTCTTAAAAAAAATTTACTTTTTATGTAATTTATATATTTCGCATTTTGTTACTTTTATCAATTTTTAAATGCCAAAATGAGTTTACATCAACCTTTTTGTTTTGTTTATTTATATTTTCGGCCATACGATTATGACATTAGTCAGAAAAAAGCTGCAGCGATTTACATTTTGATTGCATTTTATTGCCAGCGACAGCGAGAAATGTCAGAAGAGTACTGAAACATTATGATAATCACAGGCATTTCCATAAATTTCCAACAACAACACAAAAAAAAAGAGATGCAAAACAAAAGAAAAAAGAGCTCAGAGCTCAAACTCGGGGCAGACAGAAATGTTTTATGCATATTTAAATAGTCGTAGCGCCAGAGGAAGTTGGATTATTAACGCATACTTAAGCTGAGCTACAATTGGGCTGTATGAACTGAGAGATTAAGTTTGCTTTTAGCTTACCTCATACGATTTCCGAATATTTTTGTATGAATTAAATACACAAAGAAAAGAAAAACAAGAATAACATTTTATGAATCCAAAATTAGAAAAAATTAGCATTTTCTTTGTATTATTGATCAATTTTCTTGTAGAAAAACTGCAGCTGCTATTAGCAGGGTATGCACCAGTCGGTTTAGTTGTAAAATCTGAAGTGTTATTATCGCGCGTGATTATCATTCGAGTCGGGAATTTGATATCATCGTGTCCATCATGACATGTGCATGTTGAATTTACAAATAGCAGAAAAAACAAGTCATACAATTATTTGACATAACCCCTGACCTCTCCCTATCCCTTTTCCCCTATCTAGTCAGCCTGTTGTCCTTGGTGTCCTTTTGTCCAAGTGCCTAATGCGAAAACTATGACGCCAGACAACAAACAAAACTGGACATTGACAAATTGCCAGTTGACATTTTGGTCTGCATAATAAACAGCTCGAAATGAGAAAAATCTGACATTAAAATCAGATTTTTTAATGTGCTAGGGCATCAAATGATACGAGATAATATGAATATGACCATAATTACTATTTGAATGCATATTAAATCGAGCAAATGAGCCGCTAAATTTATATATCTCTGTTTTTAAAACGAGTTACAAGTAAACCTTCATCATAGCGAATTTAATAAATTAAAAATTGTGGAGTCCTACAATTTTGTTGAAACTGTATTTAAAAGAACCAAATTTATTGCTCATGCCAAAACTTGATTAAGATTTTTTGTAAAAAAGAAGAACAAAATGAATATTCGCAATTTGGTGCGTCACGCGTGTTTCTGTCATAAATAACGTGAATAAACATATAAATTATTGAGGGCATCTAAAGGATTGTATGCTAGCTCCTTAGTCCTAAAGTCTCCCTTTCTTTCCGTACTTGTTTTCTTTACGTGGCTTATCAGCAGATGCTGCTGCTCTGGGTGCCATTGTTACAAGTAGTTGGACGTCATAACTAAATAGATGAAAGTCCCCGAGTTTATTCAAATCTTTGGTCCATTGTTTGGCACAAATTGCATAGAAACCTATTGAACCTATCGAGTAAAGAGGGGAGAGAGAGGCAACCTTCAGTTGTCCTCCATTGTCCTCCAAGCCGAGTGGAGGAATTGCCGTTAGGCTCTTCAAAGTGCATACCAAAAAGGTTTTTAATATAAATTTGTATTAACTGCGCAATTTTTTTCAGTATAATTAAACCCTGAATTTAAGAAATAATAAAAGGTCTATTAAATTGATTTATCTTATTTTTGTTTTTGTGGCTTCTTAAAATTTAATATTTGTATTTCAATTTTAAATGTTCTTTTTTTACACAATCAGCACAGAGTCTCCTTTAGTCGAGTTTCTTCTGCTGTACTCTGTCAAATACGCCAATCAGTAAACCACATACTCACATACACCCTCGTAGCTGGGCCATAAATTTGTTTTGGCCCAAAAAAAAAAAAAAAAAAAAAAAATGTGGCACAGATTTAGGCGTTGCCATACTTTACCGTAAAATCCTATTTTATTTTCAATTTGTCAGCAATGTGTGTGAAGAGCGTTAAGCTGACAGCGTGAGTGAGAGACCAAAGAAAAAAAAAAATAATATTTATGTATATAAATTTCGTTGGTTTGGCCATGCGAAGCTATTAACTTATTAGTACAACATGGCGTATGAGCAACTTGATAACTTTGTGGTTCCTTTTTTGGTTGAAGTGACTGTGGAAATTGAAGTTGTAAGGGTGTTGGAATAAGAAAATAAAACAATGACAGCTTGTCATGTTTATGGCACACTCGCACACCCCAGGAAAACAGAAGAAGAGGCTGAGGAATCTGTAAAAAGTCAACTACACTGATAAAGTAAAAATTAGTTTCTCGTCACATTAGACGATCATTTTTTTGAGCGAATTTAGTAAAATTTTAATGCAGTATAAATTAATTGGAAAACCATGATCAAATTTACATTGATAATCTGAGCAACTTTGGTCAATTTATGGATGTTTGAAGTTGTTCAGCTCTTGGTTTTAAAGGATTGTGATGCAGCTGGGGTATTATTCTCTGATTTAAATAAAGAATATATTTTTGATTTTGGGAACCGTCATTATTTTTAACAGTGTACCGTTTCCTTTTTGTTGCCCTTAAAGAAAAATTGCACGATTCGCTTTGTCTGACATTTTCCGACTGTTGGCAGAGGCCTTGAAATACACACACCACAGACACAACACATTTTTGTCTTTTGTGATTGTCACATATGAGAAATGTGCTGGTTTTCTACATTTATACCCGCGTTTTGCGAGTAATACTTCTCTTTCCTACCCCTATATATCCATCTCTCTCTCTTAAAGACAGAACTGAGTTTATTTCCTTAGATTGTTGACGATTTCCACGCGCTTTTCAACTGTCTTGAATTTTAACAAATTATTCGCAGACACCACAGGAATTTTGTTTTCTTTACCTGACGCATTTTTAATGAGCGCACACCTTGAACTGTTGTCACACTTTAGAGACAAAGCAAAAGATAAAGAGAGAGAGAGAGAGAGAAAGAAGAAAAATTGTTGAAAAGCTTAGCCAGGTGTATAAAATATATAAATTGCCCTAAAATGACAAAAGAAGTTGCCGTTATGTGACTGGCATTGATAAAAGGGATTTTTATCATTGAACTGAATACCTAAGATAAGTGTAAAATGCGAATTGGTGAGAATAAAGTTATGATATAGATGTTAAATGTCAAATTCTTAGAAATATTTATTTATTTATTATCAATGTGAACTTTATCTCCGAAACTTACCCAAGTGCAAGTCGAATAAAAAAAAATGCCTGTTTGCTTTATGAATTTCACTCAGCTATGTTGTGTAAAATTTCCGGACTCCTAGCTCTTACCGTTTGAACTCCAAAATGATCAGTCAGTAAGGACAAATTTCAAAGTTGACATAACTATGTAATTGAAGTTAAGTAAAATTAATTAAAAATAGATCTAATCATATATATAAATTTAAAGTATGAACATTAAAATAAAATATGAAATTCGATTTTTACGCAAATTTTTCAGAGCAATGAGAGCTCAGAAATTAGACTACTACAGAAGAGAAGTAGTTGCAGATTATTTGGGTTTTAATTGCATAATTAACGAGTAATTAATTTAAAAGTAACCCATTTCAGATCTATTGCGACCACAGACTCAAGATTCAAACTTCTAACCAATTGTGGCTAAACTTGCAGCCTTTTTCGGCTGCTTTGTGCTGGCCCCCATTTACTTTATGATGATGATGATGATGATGGTTGGCCAGGCTAAATTAAGCATGCCAAACACAGCAGGCAAAATCACCCGAGCATGCAAAATGTGTAGGAAATGCGGTAGAATTCAGTTAGGAGAAGGACTGGAAGGAATACAGTGAATTTCATAAGAAATGCTGATGACGCTCTTAAAGGAGCAACATTTGTAGGCGTGGCTATTATTGGACAACTGCTGCGACCTCACGTTGGGCGCCATCCATACACTCACATTTCGTTTCACGTTGGGCGCCATTACGAAAGGAAAATTAGTTTGCCGCTATACGAATACGACAATGGACGTCATCGCCCACATGAAAATGCGTATAAACAATTCTCCAGTTGTATCTCCGTTTTTCAAGGCCATCATCATTTATATCTCGAGCAAAGTTTTTTCATGTGTCAAATGCATGACCAGAGATTTTCAACGTGTCTCTCTTCGTCTCTCTCAGTTTTCTGCTTTGCTGCCTGCTTTTTTAAGCATCTCTTCCTTTTTTGTAGCTCTGTGTTTTGCCATATTGCCGTTGGCTCGTTGATGGAAAACTTTGTCCTGCATATTATATAAAATGGGGGGGGGAAAGATGTATTTTTTTTTTGTATGTTGCTTTTGCGTCACAATCGCGTTGAGTTTTGTGTCATAATCAATCAGTTTAAGCGTCTTGCCTCTAAGCCAAAAATGAGAATGACAAAAATAAATTCATACACATTTCACATATTTAAAAAAAAATATAATTATAAAAATTATATAGCTAAGATTTTGCGACATTCACCTTGTCGCGACCTTTTGTTACACAATTTGACTAACCCTTTTATTTTCTACTCTTTGTCTCTTTTTAGGTAAGCTGATTTGGATTATATATATAAAAGAACCGTGCAATAAAACTCTGTCTGAAAGTGAGATAGACAGAAAGAACAAAGTGATTTATTAGCTAAGTACACTCGAGTAAAATATCTACTTAAAAATAAATTCAATTAAACTTATGCCAAGAACTCATACAAAAGAGATTTTACAATGTTCAAAGAGAAATTTAAAGCTCTTACCACATTATTTTGACTTTTTTGCAGTGTAGTTAATAAATATTTGCATTGCCTACTTTTGTGAGTCGACTTAAGTAGGGAAAATATATGGAAAAGAAAAGAAAAGAAGAAGCTTTGCAATTAGGTCGTGAATGGCCTCATTTATTATGGCCTCAAACATGGTTTGTTTTGGCCAACACAAAAGAAGCCATTGGTCATTTTGTTCTCAGCCAAATGATGCATAAATTCATGTCAATTTCGCTTAAACAATTAAAACATTGGCACTGCAAAAATGTCTTCCCGTCGCGCGCAAAGGAACAATGAAAAGCAAGCAATGTTGCTTCATTCTTTAGTTCCTTCCATCCTACTTTCCTCATTTTACACCCCGCAACAGCTGCTGCCGCTCTTTCTTTTAAATATTTCATGTAATGCCTTTGCAGTTTGGCACTGTTGTCATTTTTCATTCTACATTTTACTTTGCCTACTTTGAGGTGGGGCAAGCTGGGTCGAAATTAAAGTGAAATATTGTGGCAACGTCTTTATCGTCATTGTTGTCAACTTTGCTTTTACTTTGCTTCATCATCCCGGCTGTCCCATTAAATGGTCAACTTTATGCTTGTTATAATTCTTTATGTATATGATTAAAGCATGGACTTTGTTGTCTTTCCGCGCTTTTGACAACGCTGCAGAGCTCATTTTCATAGATAAATTACACAAATATCTGCCATAAATGTTCAATTTTAAAGCAAATATTTCGTAAGCCCATGCTTACCAAGCGCTAAAAAGGCAGTGTAGTCAATTGAGAAACTGTACTTAATTTGATCTTATATATAGTATGGTGACTTTCTACATTATTTTGTGATGTAGGGATAGGTGCTATTGAAATTTAACCATACTGTATGCTGAAAAGTAAGTGAAACTTAATTCTATTTGATTTCTTAGGTGACAAAGGGCTTTTAAAATCTTGCAATGGAAATATATTACAAACACATGATTTTTATGCTTACTAAACAGTGAAAAGACAGTACAACTAAAAAAAACGCTTTTTTCTTTACCTTTTATAATTAAGAAGGAAAGTTCTTTCAAAGGAATAAAATTAAAAAAGAACTTTGTCACTTGTTGTGTCGTTCCTGCTGATTTCATGCGTTACTTCATGCTGAAAAGGATGTCTAACAACTCTTTTTGCTTGCTACGGTAACGCAAGACTTTAAAACTTTTTTACTAACAATTTAAATGCACTCAAGCATAGGTGTAGTGTATGTGTTTGTGTGTGAGGGTGTATATAGTCTCGCATAGACGTCTATGCAGTGCTGTGCTTAGGCAGGCGCACATAATTTGCCTAGCACGCCCAGAAGTATGCAATCAAAATGGTTTTAATTGATTTTAGTCGACATCGCGTCGCTTCTCGTTGCCTCTAAAGTCAATGGACTGCCATTTTGAACACACATACACACACACATACACACACACATACACAACACATGCTTGACAACTCACACATACACACACGTATTTGCAGGCTCAACTTGGCAAATTCTAAATTGCATAAATTTATTTCTTGCCTCGTTGGATTGGGTTACTTGGTTTTCCAGTCGCCCACATACCACGCCCACCTGCCTGCAGGCCATTTGTAAAATTGATTACGCGCATAAATTGAAGCAGACGAGCGGCGATAACAAAATGTTGCCACAGGGTGGTTGCAACAGCATCAGGGAGACATAAGGGACAGCGAGTCCTACTGGGTATACTTTTTTTTAAGACTAGTTTCAAATTGAATTTCAGTCAGTTTTACGTATATACAATTTATGTAATCAAATTCCATTTGCTTTAATTGTGTTTGTTGTAGCAGAGACGCTCTCTATCGCTCTCTCTTGCACATGCTGTCCTGCTCGCTCTCAAAATAATTTGTCAATTAACAACAGCGAAATGTTGGAATTAATGTTGCATACACACATACACACGAACACAGCCATAGTTATGTGAGGTATATATTGAAAGTCCCCGTTGGCATTAACTTACATTGGCAATTGGAATCGCTTAGAATGCCCAAAACATGCGAATTACGCAACATTTTGGCAAGAATTGCTTACATAACAGGCGACAAATATGTCGAAATTGATGTGCTAATATCGGCTCGGAAAAAAGAAATTAAAAAATTGAAAATTTTATTTGTTATGTTTTTTAAAATAGAAATTTGTATTAAAAACTACTTTTATATTATGTTAATGTGAGCACATCTACAAATCGACACCAGAAGTACGGTAATCCCGAATTATCATAATCCAAGTACAAAATTCCAGATTTTTAGCAATATTTTATTTCAACACTAGTTATAATTATTAACCCACTCTTTCAACTTATTGGCTACGACAATTTTAAAATTTTGTAGACTAGTTTTGTTGTCAACATCACAGCAAGCTGAGAAACGGATAGACAAACAAATAGACAGACAGATAGA
The DNA here is from genome assembly GCA_035045575.1 of Drosophila falleni. Classification (NCBI taxonomy): domain Eukaryota; kingdom Metazoa; phylum Arthropoda; class Insecta; order Diptera; family Drosophilidae; genus Drosophila; species Drosophila falleni. The sequence goes on from JAWNOV010000167.1 coordinate 776,811, forward strand.
TGGACAGACGGAGATGTAATCAAAATGACGCCACTAAAGTAGCGTGTATCAAACAATACAAATGACTAATTTACACGAGAGTGCAATGCACAAATGTGATCATTTCCCCACTTTCCCCTCAACAAGTGTCCCCCTCTTTCTCGTTGTGTAGGATTTCCTGGGAATTAGCAGTCGACACAGAGACAGGATATAGCATACGTAATGAGCAATGATTATGATGAAACAGCAATTAGTAATTAAACAGTTAAGCATTTTGTTTAATTGCCAATTGTTGCACGCTTCACATAGCGTTATGCAGGCGACTTAAAACGCGCCCAAAACGCGTCAAAATTAATGCAAATTCAATTTAAAGCCGCGCCTCAAAACAAGTTGAATAAGAAATTATTTAAAGAAATGCGCAGAAAGATGACGAGAAAGTTCAATGAACGGACATCAACCAGGAGCTGCAAAACGGAGATTGGGATTTGGGATTGAGATTGAGATAGAAGGCGGTGGCGAATAAGAGGGCGTGGCTGAGTGCTGAAAAAAAGGTATATGTTGAGTCAAGTTTTAAGGCCTTCAGGCAAAAAAGAGGCTGAAATGATGGAACAGTTTGAGAATTAAATTCATCTTGTGCAAAAGGTGATGAGTTATTCAAAAAGCATGTGCAACATGTCAGATGAAATCAACGCAGATTAAAAGCAGTTACACTCACAAAAAAAATGCAACGCATTACAAAATTTTTAAAAATCATAATTGCAGAATTCTTAAATTTTTGCATTTTTCTTTTTAAATATTATTTAAAATAAAGAAAATAAAAGCTGGTTATTCTTCAACAAATGTCAGAGGATATCAATTGAGCTTAAAAGCTAGTACACTGTTAAAAAACAATACTTTAAGCACAAAATCTTAATTTTATATGCTTTTTCTCGAAATTTCGGAAAACAGAGAAAAAGATTTATCTAAAACACATTTTGTTTAATAACGATAATTTTTAAATTACGACCGTTTTTAACAGTGTACATGCGAAGAAAAAGGGCTAACAGCAAAATTTTGGTTAGTGTGGAAAATAAAAGGCAGCTGTGACCATTCCAAACTGTCCGTTAGTTATTTAGTCAGTCGATTTGACCCCGCAGGCGAGAAATGTTTACACAAACCGTTCAAATATGAAGCCAACAAAAAAAGGAGCTTCAAAGTTGAGAAACTTTTGCCAATGCCAAATAGCAATTTGAACTTTTCGATTCGATAGAATTTTGGTGGCTTTTTTTTGCTTATCACGTGCCAAGCGGACATTGGTGTCTGATTTGATTTTGCAGCTGCCATTGCCACGCCCACTGCCTCCTATGAGTTGGCAGTCAACACTTGAGCACGAAATGCACCTGAACACAAATAACACAAAAAACAAGTTCAGAATTCGAGACCGAAAAGTAATTTCCAATTGTGCAACAAAAGCGTTGATGATTATTATACCCTGTAGATGATTGGAAATGAGAAGGGGTAGCATAACATGCAGACTAAAGCATGTTATTTGACAAAATAAAATTGCATTAAATTTAAAATTATTTTTCCTTTGTTCCAGTAATTAAAAAATTATATAATAAAACAAAGAAAAATCCATAAAAAATAATGTTGGCACTATTTTTTCACAAATAAATCAATAAAAGTAAAAATACAATCTATATATTTAAAAGTAGTTCGATTCTAGTTAGTTTCAATCTTAAACTAGTAAGGAGTATCTTTAAGCCAACCTTTGCTCGTATGCCCTTTTAAGGAAATCAATCAAAAGTAAGAAAAAAAACTAGTAATGATTTGCTACAGTTTTCACATTGCGTGCACAAATTGACCAACTCAAATTGATGGACCTTTTTAGACAAGGGCCTTACAACTCAGCGGGCGAGGAGAAAACGAGGAGAAGAAATGAAGATGAAGGAGAGCAGATTGATCTTTTGAGTTAGGATTTCAACATTTGTGTGTGTGTTGCTCGGGTAATTATCATTTAGTTATGGCACTTTTTCTGATTCTGGTTTCTCGACACGCACATGATAAATGATTTTCCATTAACTGACATTGGAAAACTAAAGGGAAACAGGATGAGTGTGTGTGAGTGTGTGATACATTTGTCCATCCATCATCAATGATAGTAGAAACTCTCTTCTGTCCATCTATTATCTTATTGTCTACATCAACGAATTATTTTTCTAGTTTTCACATTTTTCTTTAACGTTTTCTTGAATGACTTTAAGTCAATGATTTGTTTAACCCAATTTCCAATGAAAAGCGTATCTTCGAGTTAAAGTTGAGTTCTCTCCCTTTCTTTTCCTTTCCCTCTCTCTATCACATACGACCGACAAAAAGAATCTTGAAAATGACCACAGAACAATTCCAACGTACGAGGTTTGATTTTTTCACAGATTTGATAGATGACCATAAAATATTAATGTGTGCGTTTGATTTTTCCTTTTGATTCGATTTTGACCTCAAGGTCTTTTTTTAAACCTACAAAATGGTGCACTTTCTGAATTGAGAAATCATATGAAAATAGATAGATAAATGCAAATATACAATTTAAGAAAATAAATATAATAAATGTTTGACCTTTATTTTTGACACTATTTCAACTTCAATCTGTCATAACTTTGCCAAAACTTGACCGATTTTCATGCGGAATATCATTTTGATCATTATTTGGCCTCTATTTTGATTCTGCATCAAAATTTTAATTATTTAAAAAATTCGATTATTTCCCCTAAAACTGTCTATTTTATCTGAACTATTCCTTGACTTTCCCCTTGACACTTACTCAAAAACTTCAATCTGTCATAACTTTGCCAAAACTTGACCGATTTTCATGCGGAATGTCATTTTGATCATTATTTGGCCTCTATTTTGATTCTGCATCAAAATTTTACTTACTTAAAAAATTCGATTATTTCCCCTATCACTGTCTATTTTATCTGTACTATTCCTTGACTTTCCCCTTGAAACTTACTCAAAAACTTCAATCTGTCATAACTTTGCCAAAACTTGACCGATTTTCATGCGGAATGTCATTTTGATCATTATTTGGCCTCTATTTTGATTCTGCATCAAAATTTTACCTATTTAAAAAATTCGATTATTTCCCCTATCACTGTCTATTTTATCTGTACTATTCCTTGACTTTCCTCTCGACACTTACTCAAAAACTTCAATCTGTCATAACCTTGCCAAAACTTGACCGATTTTCATGCGGAATGTCATTTTGATCATTATTTGGCCTCTATTTTGATTCTGCATCAAAATTTTACTTACTTAAAAATTTCGATTATTTCCCCTATCACTGTCTATTTTATTTGTACTATTCCTTGACTTTCCCCTTGACACTTACTCAAAAACTTCAATCTGTCATAACTTTGCCAAAACTTGACCGATTTTCATGCGGAATGTCATTTTGATCATTATTTGGCCTCTATTTTGATTCTGCATCAAAATTTTACTTATTTAAAAAATTTGATTATTTCCCCTATCACTGTCTATTTTATCTGTACTATTCCTTGACTTTCCCCTGACACTTACTCAAAAACTTCAATCTGTCATAACTTTGCCAAAACTTGACCGATTTTCATGCGGAATGTCATATTGATCATTATTTGGCCTCTATTTTGATTCTGCATCTTACTTACATCTTTTACTTACTTAAAAAATTCGATTATTTCCCCTATCACTGTCTGTACTATTCCTTGACTTTCCCCTTGACACTTACTCAAAAACTTCAATCTGTCATAACCTTGCCAAAACTTGACCGATTTTCATGCGGATTTTCATGTCATTTTGATCATTATTTGGCCTCTATTTTAATTCTTCAGCAAAATCTTATTAATTTAAAAAATTTGATTTTTTCCCCTATCACTGTCTATTTTTCCGTACTTTTTCTTGACTTGTCCCTTGACACTTACTCAAAAACTTCAATCTGTCATAACTTTGTCAAAACTTGACCGATTTTCATGCGGAATATCATTTTGATCGTCATTTGACCTGAACATTGTTTGATTCTTACTTTTTCAACACTTGTCCAAAGTTTTTAAAGGTCACAATTTATTAAAATACTTATCAGCTTAAAAAAACTGTTAAACTATTAACGAAATCTTCAAACTTCTGAAGAACTATGTATTGTGAATTGGTGTAATAAATCTAAACGAATAACTAAATATTTCTGCAATTTCCAAGTGACTGTTTTATTGTGCTCATGACACTTTAACTTAGAAGAGAGAATAAATCAGGCTTATGCGAAGACATTTTGTATAATCAACTCATTATCATTAACAGGCTTCGGCTGTCATTAGACATGCAAATTGCCAAAGTCAGCGCCTAAATGTAGACTACAAAAAATAAAGGGCCAAGGGAAGGAAAGAGTATGATGAGTCATCTACACGCAAAGCGATTCAATCCAATTCCTACAGCAATTTGCTATAATTTCAACGCTTAACTACGACTCGTAAGATTTACGGCAGGCAACTTTTCATAAATAACAAGAAGGAAATTAATAGACAAGCTGCTCGACTCTTGGTTGCCCATTAGCTGCATCTTGCAGCCGTTCGATTAAATCAGCAGATTTAAAATAAAACTGTGTACAAATATATATACAAAGTAAAGTGACAGCAAGTTAAATAAAAAAAAATATTTTATGAATTTTACAAATAAAATAAACTTTTTTATAAGTTAAAAGTCTAGTGACGAAAGCATTTTATGCTCAAATTTATGTGACGAAAGATATTAAATTTAATAAATAATATAAATAATTCCTTAAAAAAAATTTCCGATTTTTTTCTACCTAAAAATTACTTATTTGCTGAATGCCCAACGTTTTTTTATTAGCACTTTATTACGAATATTTTATATTTAAAATTTTAATTATTAATCGTTCGTCACAAGTTGTATAACAGAAATGTTGGGACATTGAAATGCTTTCGTCAGTAGACTCTTACCTCGTTAGGATTTTTTTCTTTTGTTATTATGGTTAGACGCACATGGTCACAAATTCATAAGCTAGATTACGTTTCTGGCTACTGGGCCAAAAATGAAGATGAATATGGCGACAAGGATGAATTTCTTAAGGTGGTGGGGGGAACAAGGATTCACAAGTCGGGGCAAAAAAAAAATAGATGCTGCGCAATTTTTTTTGTTGCTAGCCAAGAATGAAAATCATAACAAAAATATTTTTCGGCTGCAATTTCAGCTCAGACAAAGATAGAGTGAGTGAGAGAGAGAGAGAGTGAGAGAGGGAAAAGGATAGACCAAGGCATGAGTCAGACAGACGGCGACAAAGACGTCGTCGAACTGTTTTTGGGCCCAGACATTCGCACTTTTTGGCCATGGCCAATGGCATCATAAAACTCTATCTAGCTGCTAAAAGCTAATGTTGTTGTTGTTGTTGTTGTTGCCGTTGTTTGCGTTGTTTGCAGCTCAGCACGCACTTACCACTAAGTAATGGAGGACGGCAAGGGCGTGGCAAGGCGGGAGGGGGGAAGAGGAGAATGAGGCATAATATGAACTTAACGTCTCGTCGGTTGTTTGACCTTTTTACGTTACTAATTTACAGCGTTTATCAATTGACAGAGAGAGAGAGAGAGACAGACAGAGATAAAGAGAGGGAGAGAGACAGACAGAGTAAGGTAATATGCTGCATACTTCTAGGCGTTCCTCTAGGCCTCTTGACACTTTTGTTGGCCAAGTTCATTGAACCCCTTTTTGTAGCGAGACAAAAACAATCAACATTTGTGCTTAGTTCTCATTTCTCAGTTCTCAAAGTCGCAACTTTTGTCAACGTTTTCTTTTGTTTCGCAGCAGCATTAAATGCAAAGTAAATTTCCATAACCATTTCAGATTTTTCTCTTTGCTTAACCTTTTTACTCTTAAGCGACTAATCTACACTGTTAACAAAAATGTGGATTATTATTATGTGCATGCATATAAAAAATAACTTTTAACTGTAATGTAATAAAATAAAAAAGTAATGGAAAGTAAAAATCAAATAATTTTCTTTTTGTTTAGGTATTTAAAATTAATAGTACAATATTCTACACCTACTATTAAAGTTTTAAAAGTTGAAGAGCTTATATTTTAAAATAAATTTGTTTAAATTTATATTCATATTCAGTTTATAACTAAACCTTAAATAAAAATTTATCAAAATATTATATCGAAGTGAAAAAATTTAAACTTTCATTTCTGAGTGTAAGCCTAGACAACTTATCTATTATTGTTTCTATTCCTAACGCTTTTTTTTCTCTCTTCTTTACAGGGCTGTCACAGATCCCAGGGATGGGCGACGGGTTGCACTCAAAAAGCTGCCAAATGTTTTCCAATCTTTGGTCTCATCCAAGCGCGTTTTCCGGGAACTGAAAATGCTCTGCTTTTTCAAGCATGAGAATGTAAGTTTTCATTTATTTTTTGATATTACTTACAACAATATATATTGCGCTTCCGATTGCCATAAAGGCTGCACATTTAATTACGCGTTGCATTTATGACAATCAATTTAATTTAAAAAGAATCCAATTCGATTAATTTTATATTTGTTGTTGTTCTTCTTGTTTCGTCTGTAACGCAGTGAAAATATTTTCACAGCTTTTGCATAAATATTACGCATACGCAGCGTATGGCTTAAATAACAAAGTTGCTTTGGTGGTTTTAATACCCTATAGTGGCAGCTTTAATTGGATTACAGTTTTGTCTGAACAGGGTATCTTGTGTTGCTTTATTTATTGATGTTTTATATACATTTATTAACACTTATATAATATATATATATTATTTTTTAATAATTACAACTCAAACGTTGTCATGGTTCAGCACCTGTTTGTAATTCTGTTTCTCTGACAGTCTTATTGCTTATTATTGCTGTTTAACTCAACTCAACTTGAATTTAACTTGTTGTTGCAATTGTTGTTTCCCTGTCATACAAGTGTCGTTTATTTGCTATGTAATTACTGACATTAATTAAATGTTTCACTTAAAATTAAATGTTAAAAAACTCTTATCAAAATGCATTAGAGTTAAATTTTGCTGGCTAAGTTATTTGGCTTTAAAATAGAATTCAGTTGTTTTACTTTACAGTCAAGATTTTTTTAAATTTAATTTGTGTGTGCTGGTCTGCCAGTTTGTTGAGCGTGACAGTTGCGATTCAATCATTCAAAGCACTAATTAACTCATTCATATTCATTGCACAGCAACTGCTGCAATTGCACAGATTTTTAGCAAAAAAAAAATCTATTGCTAAGCTACGCCTGCCCCAAAAAAAGGGGGGCACGCCCCCAACTCACCGTCAGTTTGTCAGTTGCCAGTTGCGATTTGCCACACAAAAGGCTGTCATGCTAAATTTATGACAAACAAATTTTATGCACATAAAATGGGATAAACGACAACAACAAAAATAACATAAAGGAAACTAAAAACTGCCCAACATTTTGTTGCATGCAAATTTGTTAACACACAGACAGACAAATGGACATAGACAGACCGAGAGACAGACAGATAAACAGAAAGAGAGACAGATTGGCCACAAAAAACCAACTGGCAACAAATGGCAAATGTAAAAGAAATATTATTATTCATACAACATTTAAAATTATTAATAAAAAGAACAGACAAAAAAGTATAAAAGGGGAACTACTGTGATGGAAAACGGGGTTAAGAGGGTTGCTAGATCGACAGCTGCATTTCAGTGTTGCTTTGTGCTGATTTTTATGGACATAAAACTTTTGTGACTTTGTGGCGATTTGCCATAATTAATTTATCTGAATATTCGTTGTCTTCTAGCTGATGTCGAAGCATGTGCAGAGCGCGATCTCTGACTTTTGATTTTGAGTATATATTTTTTTACCCAGTAGCCAAATGTTAAAAAAGGCTTATAAAATTGTGAAATTATCTGTCTGTAGAATAAACTTGATCTTAGAAATTATCATAGTAAAAGCTAGCAAATTGGATGACAATAGTCAAAAGTTGTCCATACAATTTATGTTTGTTTTAGAATGTTTACAAGCTTCAAGCAATGTATCTAGTGAAGGAACAGAAATGTCTCTATTTTTTAATATTTATTTAAAAAAAGGACCGATTTTTGGTAGTCTAGTCGTCGAGCACTCTCTATTGTAGCGTTCGTACTGCTTTGACATTTGGTGGGGGCCAAAATGTCAGCTAAAGTTATTAGTGACCAAATGTGAAGCAAAACTTGGTAATATTGAAAAGCACACATGTTGTCAGTTGCCCTAGGGTTGCCACACACTCACACACACACACACACACACACACACACACACACACACACACACACACACACACACACACACACAAAATGTCACGAACGCTACACTTTTCAATCTGTTGCAAATTCAAATTCGTTCAACTTCATTAAGCGACAAAGGAAGAGAGAGGGACGGACTGAATGAGAGAGGGAGAAAGAGAAGAAGATGTACATGATGTTATGCTCATATGAGAAGACACTCTTCCCACACTTGCAACACGTGGAAATTATCAACACCTTGCCCCATATGCAAATTTCTATTAATATGCAAAATGCTTTATGAAATAAAAAGAGGCGCGACATTTCTTGTTGTTGTTGTTGTTGATTTGTTGTGGTGTTGTTGTTGTTGTTGTTGTTGTTGCGTGTCTGTTGTTGGCTTCCTGTTTCAATTCCAATTCCATTTTCATTTCCTACGTACAACGTTGCCATGTCAGACAAGTGCAGTCAACTCAACAGCGAGACACTCATTCATTTAGCAAGAATTAAGGTGTGACCAGAGTTTAGTTATGCAATTAAAAATGCCAAGAACGTGGGGGGAATATCATTAGCAAAATATAATTCTTACCAAACTAGCCTTTAATTTTTAAATTGTAATAAATAATAGGAACGACTGGTCGATATTATGCAACTCTCAAATGTTTTTGGAGATATCATATAGCTATCATTTCCGCACCTCACCAGGAGCAGGCAAACGAAGTAAGAAGGGGGCAGGCGAGCGAAGTGAGCAGCAGGCGGAGCCCGCTTGTGTTCTGAACCTTCCTTTTTTCCTTTGGGCTTTATCAATTATTTAATAAATATTTAATACTTGACAATTAATTTCTAATCAAAACTTGATTCTATATCTAAGGACATTTTTCTTATAATTCACAAATTTTTCTAGCCTTAAATGTGTCATGTTTGTCGACTCTCTATTGCTTTTTCCGGAGCCTTTCTTAGCGCTTCTTTTCTACCGCCGCTGTAAAACTGCCTGTCTGCGTGCCTTTTGCCAATTGCCCAACAATTCCAAACATTTTGAGTGACATGAAAAGAGGAAAAGAGACTGGCAATCGTCTCAATTGCTTGCACATTATATGGGCCAGAATACAAAGTGTGTGTATTTTACGCTAGAATTGCAAGTGTGTGCAAGTTTGCAATGTGCAATATACATTTTAACAAATCGCTGCAAAATGTTTTGCCCCATTATGCATTGTCGTTGTTGTTGTTTCTTATTTCAATTGCGAATTTCAATAAAAGATTTTGCAACGTACGTGGCGCACATTTCAAAAGCATTTCTCACATGCAGCCGCCGTTTGTCGGCTTTGATTTGCCTTTTCTTCTCAGCCAAGTCACACAAAAAACCCTTAACACACACACACACACACACATACAACAACAGCAGCTAAAAGTAAAGTAAAGTAAATGATTGAGTTTCGAGTTTGTTGCCTGGCATCAATTGCATGCAAATTTTGTTATTATTTGCTTTTGGGCGCTTTTTGCCAGCAAATTGCAATTGAAATGTCAATTTCATTTCTTGCCTCGAACTGATGTGATGTGATGTGATGTGATGTGATGGATGTGATAGATGTGCGTTTCGACTTTGTATTCAAGTTCTGTACACATATATCGATTGAATGAATTTCCCAAAAAAAGTTGACTGATCTGAATTGAAGTCACTAGCATGATTGATGAATGAATTGATTGACTGGTCAATAGACTGATCTTATGGGATGTTATCTAAACTAATTGACTGACTGATAGACAGACTTTTATACAGATTGACTCACTGACTGACTGACAAAATAATGACCTTATTGATTGACAAAATAAAATCTGAAATGACTGACCTTTGATTAACTGAATGACTTCAATCTGATTGATTGATTGTCTGATTGTAACTGATTGATTCCTTGAATTTCTAATTGTTTTACTTATTAGTTAGTTACCATTGACTGATAAACTATTTTACTAACTTCGCGAGTTATCCTCTGAATGATTGACTGACTGATTTACTGATTGATGGACCAACTAACCCGCTGACTGATTGACTGTGTTACAAAATTCAAAACCCATACACAAGCAAATTAAGACAACTGGTCAAAAATATTTTAGCTGGAAAGCTTAACAAGATTTGAACGGACTTTAAAAGATTTCCCAGCAGAGTGGCCAACTCAAGGCTATCTCTTTAAGACCAAGCTAAGCAACAACAACAGCAACAATAGTGACAACAATAGCAATAACAATTTTAACAAATTTGTTGTCGTTTACAACAAGCAGCTGACAAAATGTTTTACAAAACTCTGCGGCGCTTTAATTAGTCAGCAGACAAGTAGAAAAAGAAGAAGAAGAAGAGGAAGAACAACAACAACAACATGAACAACACTGAGAAATGTTGTCAGCAGCTGGCTGCAATTTTTAGCTAGAATTTAAGCTTGTGGATTGAAAATGAAGCTAAACAACACTTTTGCTTTTGTTTTTGTTGACGAGACTTTTTTTTGTGGCGCGTGAAATTCACTTGAAATCATTTAAGGGAAGGGGTAAGTAGGCAGTGGGTTAGGGGGAGGGGTGTGATTATATTGCTGCCACATCTGGTTGCAACTTGCAAGTTTTCTAGGTGCACCTCAGCCAAGGCTGTTGTCCTAAGTTGTTTGCACAGTTCTCTTATTTTAAGTACACCCAGAGAAAAAGTGCGTTGTAAAATAAAAAGATATATATATATAAATATATAAACATTTCAATAAATTAATAGTTTAATATCATATTAAAAATTGCAGTTTCGTAGGTCTAACTTTTTGGGCTTTACAATGATTAGACAGTGAGTCAGTCAGGACAAAGATTTAGACTAACCGAACATTTTTCATTTTTCTCTGTGTGTAGTTGCTGCTCTTTCTCTTGATTTTTTTGTCAAAGTTGTATAAATTGTTATTCTTATATATGTAGTTTGGGTATTATCACTCGCCTAGTTTCACGGGGAGTTTTAGTATTGAGCTCTTTTTGTGGCACCTTTTGAAAATCCTGAGAAGAAGAAAACCCTGCTGCCTGCTGCCTGTCAAGGACAGTAGTCAAAAGCTTTCAAAATGACTGCATAAATTTGGATTTTGATTGCTTTTGCCACAACGAAAAACCAAAGCGAAATGTTAATTAGCCTGCAACAACAACCATCGCACGTGTGAGGCCAACAGAGCAGTATAAGGCACCAATGCTTGCAACGCGCAACTTGCAACAACAAAAACAACAGCTTGCAACAACTAAAGCCACTTACTAACTTGAAGGTTTTTGCAATACTCTAACACAGCGGGAATCACTTAGTTTAGACAGCAAGGATTTGTTCTATATAAAATTGAGCAATTTAAGTGTGGTTTTTGAAATGTTGGTTTTTCTATTTAGTTTAAAGATATAATTTTTTTAAAAACCCTTCATCAAAGCCAATAAAAAACGCTGCCTCAAATTTACACGCTTTGACAAAATTTTGAATCTTAAATATATTTAACGTAATTTCTTCTCTTAAAAATAAAATCTAAAAAATAAAATTTTTATTGATAAAAATTTGTAAAAAAAATTAAATATAATAATACAATTTTTTTTTTAATTAAATTAAATTTAAAACTAAAATCTTAATATTGTATCTATTTATTTTATTGGTTAAACCAAATTTATTTGTTTCATTTAACTCCTTTGGGGTATAGCGTATAACAGCTTCGTTTTAGGATTATTTTCGTATTTTTAACATTGTTTTTAAGCTTGTGAAACCGCAAGCGCAACAAATGCAGCCGCTAAATTGCGGCAGCGTCATTGAAATATTAACAGAACTGCAGCAATAACAATAACAACAACTACAGCAACAACAATGAAGCCAAAGTCGAGGCTTAAACCCTCGCAGCTTTTGTATAAGAAAAAATAAAATGCAAAAAAAAAAATAAAACTTTTGCCACTTAAGACAAAACCACGAAGAAGTCGACGGCAGCTTAGCTGACTGACTTGGCGGCACTTTTTGCCATATTTTTCTCTCCCTCCCACTAACTCTTTTTCTCTCTTCCACTCGTTGTCTCCTTCTCGTCTCTCTGGATGTGTGTGAAAAGTGCGCAAAAATTGTTGCGCCGCTTTTTTGTGGCCTTTTGTGCTGCCGACAGACAAAACGCAGAAGTCGCTAAAGACAGGCTTAAACATTGGGGCAACATTGCCAATTGTGCAACAGTTGTAGCCCAGTACTTAAAGAGAGTACAAGGAATGATAATGTTTGTCTACGGGTCGGCATCTCGACTTCAGCCTTGCCCACTTGTTTTTTATTTAATTTTCCCTATTGATTATTTTAAAATCCTATTATTTATTAAATTATTTATTTTTATATGTTGTATATGTGTCTGGGCATCTAGAAGTCGAGCATCTCACCCCTATTGTTGCTACTTTGTTATTTTTTTCGACTGCCACACGCATTCCGTTGCAACTTGAGCAATTTTCATATTGTATTTTGGGTATTTGGATTGCGACTTGTTAAATGATATTGAAAATTGATTTTAAAGCACACACACTCACTACATGTTTCTCTGTTTCTCTCTCTCTCAACCTCTTAACCGTTGCTCATCCATCTCTTTCTTCCCTGCCGTTTGTAGTTGTTAGATTACTGATGTGATTGCTGTTGTATAGAGGGAAGCTTTGTGGTTGAAAGGAAGTCCCTTCATCATTTTTGACCGCAAGCAAAATAAATCAACGCTTGTCTGCAGCTCAGGCTTTGACTTTGGCTTTGTATCTGACTCGGACTCGAACTCGAACTCGGACTCCGAGTCTGGTTCTGTTTCTAACTGTGGTGCCGACTGGAAAAAAGAGGTTCCCTAGAAGAGACTTTGACTTTGTCGACGCTTGTCTCAATGTTGTCTGCAGTTCATTCTGCTTTTTGCTGCTGTGGTTGTTCTGCTGTCCATCAACTTCATGGCAGCTTCGTCCCATTTTTTATTTATTTATATTGTATTTTCATACCCTTCACTTGTTGAATCGCAAGGGTATATTGTATTCGTTGCAATGTAAAGGGAAGAAGAAGATTGGGAGATAGAAGTTGAATTATTTTGAAAGAAAAATTAAAATTTCATTATTCTTTAATCTATATATATAAAGCTATTTGTCCAAGTGACTGACATATAATTATGATTTTATAGTTTTTATTTTAATAATGTTACTCCTTACGATCTCTGATTTAAATTGAGTAACAGGTATTTAATAGTCAGTAAATCGACTTTAGCTTTCTAACTTGATTTTTTTATAGAGCCGTTGCCTTCTGGTCGGACAGAAAGACAGACGGACGGACAGTGGGACATTTGGACAGGTCTGTCTCCCCTCGAAGCTCAGCTCAGCTCAGTTGAGTTAAGTTTTGCTTTCAGCTCGGACAGTGGCGTGTTTTGTATCTGCCGCTAAACATCATCAACGGGTCAACATTGTGGATGTTGTTGCAGTTGTTGTTATTGTTGTTGTTGCTGCTGCTGCTGTTGAACTTTGTGGCATTTTAGTGCCTGGCAGCGACACTTAACATGCAACTAAATGGCGCATTTGATGCGCTTTGCTCTTCGCTTCGAGCTTGATTTTTATTTATATTTTATTGGAGTGCATAATTTATGATCTTACTAAAGATGAGGTTACTGCTGTCTTTTTAAGCTGATGCCACTTCAACTTGTTGTAGGTGTAATGTTGCACTGTCTTAAGATTTATATATACTATACACACATATACCTAATACCACAGCCAATAAACGACACTCTAAGCCTCTTCTCTCTTTCCATTCTTTCTCTGCATCTCTGTTGACGGAAATTTATTAACAAACTTTATTTCTTTGCTTGTTTATTGCAGGTGCTTTCAGCTTTGGACATTTTACAGCCACCACATTTGGACTTCTTTCAGGAAATGTATCCTTTTTTTCAACAACAACGCAAATTTAATTACAAAATGCAACTTTGAAATCATTTAAAGTTGGGTAAAGGTTAAAAAAAAAAGATAAGTTTGAAAATAGTTAGTTTTAAATGGGAATATAGATAGGAATAGAATTGGGAGATCAAATATATCGATTCTATTGTAGCGATTGTAACTACAATATCGCATAATTCTAAATTATTTTAATATCATATTTCTTACCATATCAATCTTTTTTAAACAGTAATCCACCTTAAGCATTTTATATTGCATATGCAGAAAGATCCCTTTTTTTATCTCAAGAAATTCAGGCTCTCGATAACACAATTGAAAGTATCTAACTTTAAGCTCGCTGAGAAGCTGAACACTTTGGGAATGAATCTAATCCGAAACGGAAAAGAGATTCAAGTTACAAAACCGCATCCTTCTCGTCACAGTGGCAAAATGTTGTTTGTTTGTTGCCTGCTTTTGAGCGCCAGGACTAAAATCTATTTTCGGCACTAAAAAGTTGCCCCAAAAAGTCAAAGCAACAACTTAATTGAAAAAGTTGAGAGCGAACAAACAAACATGAAAGTTTAGCTAAAATGGGGAATGGGAATTAAGTACAGATAGAACAGTATATAAAATAGAATAGTGAGAGTTTGATTTTTTTTAAATATTTATTTATTTAATGTGGGCAAAAACTTTTTTAAAATTTTAAAAAATTAATCGTTTTTAGCTTTAAACAAAAAGGATATATTTTGTGATAAGATAAGATAAGATAAGAAGTAGTGTATTTATGGGTTTTCAAGTAATAGCTTAAAATAAGAAAATTTTTCTTTACTCAAAACCAAAAGGATAAAATATTTGTCTTGATTTATAATGAAAAAATCTTATCTAACAGGTAAAAGCGGGAAATAATTCTTAGCTCAAAACAAATCTAAATATTTTATTAGTCCATAACAAAATTAACAATTGTTATTATTATTGTTGGGAAAATTTAATAGATATTTCTTTTTTTATTTGTAATATAATCTTAACCTAAATTTGGTTGCATCCCTAACTGATTTGTGAATTTAGCTATGTGATAACTGAACTGTTGCAATCGGATCTGCACAAGATCATTGTGTCGCCACAGCATTTATCCGCCGATCACATCAAAGTGTTTCTCTATCAGATACTTCGTGGATTGAAGTATCTGCACTCGGCAAGGATTCTGCATCGGGATATTAAACCTGGCAATCTGTTGGTCAATTCGAATTGTGTGCTTAAGATATGCGATTTTGGATTGGCCCGTGTCGAGGAACCCGATCAAGCCAAGCACATGACCCAAGAAGTCGTCACACAATATTATCGAGCACCCGAAATTCTAATGGGTGCCCGTCATTATTCGTCGGCTGTGGATGTCTGGTCGGTGGGCTGCATTTTCGGTGAACTGCTCGGCAGACGCATCCTGTTCCAGGCGCAGAATCCCGTGCAGCAACTGGAGCTGATTACCGAGCTCCTGGGCACACCCACCATGGAGGACATGCGTCACGCCTGCGAAGGAGCACGCACACACATGTTGAGGCGGGCCCCAAAGCCGCCATCTTTCTCGGTGCTCTACACGCTTAGCTCACATGCGACACACGAGGCCGTACACTTGCTCTGCCAGATGCTTGTCTTTGATCCGGTAAGAAAAATAACTCCCTTTTAAATACTTTTTATTTTATTATTTTTAGATGCAGAATCAAAATAGAGGCCAAATAATTATCAAAACGATATTCCGCATGAAAATCGGTCAAGTTTTGACAAAGTCATACCAGATAGAGGTTCTTAAGTAAGGGTAAAGGGAAGAGCCAAGGAAAAGTACGAATAAATAGGAGAAAAAATTGATTTTTTTTAATAAGTTATATTTTGATGCAGAATCAAAATTGAGGCCAAATAATGATCAAAACGATATTCTGCATGAAAATCGGTCAAGTTTTGACCAAGTTATAAGGTTTGGAAGTTTTCGAGAAACTGTCAAGGGGAAAGTCAAGGAAAAATTCGGATAAAATAGACAGTGACAGGAGAAAAAAACAAATTTTTTAAATAAATTATATTTTGATGCAGGATCAAAATAGAGGCCAAATAATGATCAAAATGATAATCCGCAAGAAAATCGGTTAAGTTTTGACAAAGTTATGATAGATTGAAGTTTAAGAGTAAGTGTCAAGGGGAAAGTCAAGGAAAAAGACGGAAAGAATAGACAGTGACAGGGAAAAAAATCGAATTTTTTAAATAAGTGATATTTTGATGCAGAATCAAAATATAGGCCAAATAATGATCAAAATGATAATCCGCAAGAAAATCGGTTAAGCTTTGACAAAGTTATGATAGATTGAAGTTTAAGAGTAAGTGTCAAGGGGAAAGTCAAGGAAAAACACGAAAAGAATAGACAGTGATAGGGAAAAAAATCGAATTTTTTAAATAAGTGATATTTTGATGCAGAATCAAAATAGAGGCCAAATAATGATCAAAATGATAAGTTAAGTTAAGTTTTGACAAAGTTATGACATATTGAAATTTAAGAGTAAGTGTCAAGGGAAAGTCAAGGAAAAACACGGATAGAAAAGACAGTGATAGGGGAAAAAATCGAATTTTTTAAAGAAGTGATATTTTGATGCAGAATCAAAGTAGAGGCCAATTTCTGATCAAAATGACATTCCGCATGAAAATCAGTTAAGTTTGGACAGAGCTATGTGAGTTCAAAGTCTTGTGATTTATATTTATTAGGTGCTTGACTAAAAATGTGGTTTACACTAATTCTACTCGAAAGTGTTCAAGCTTAAACTAAAGTTTTCCTTTTTCCTCGCTTTCCGTTTCCCGTTCCCGTTTTCCGTTTCCTTGTGCAGGATAAGCGCATTTCGGTGACGGATGCCTTGGCGCATCCGTATCTGGATGAGGGTCGTCTGCGGTATCATTCGTGCATGTGCAAATGCTGCTTCACTACCTCGGCTGGCATGCGTCAGTATACGGCGGACTTTGAGCCATCGGCCGGACAACCCTTTGATGATTTATGGGAACGCAAACTCACCTCCGTGCAGCAGGTGAAGGGTAAGTCATTTACACACATTCCTACTATATTATACACTTTGCGGGTACTTCTGATAATTTTAAAATCAAAAATGTAATGTTTGCTCCTTTGCTGAAGATGGAAAATTAACTATTCTCTCAACTCTTGAACAATTTATGACGATCATCATATTAGCAATGAAAATTGGTTTCTTATAGATACATTTATTTGGTTAGTTAACACTTTTTGTAAATTGAGAAACTTTGATTTTTCTACTAAGTCTAATTGTAACTATCTATACAAAATTTCATAAATGGAACTACTATTTTAAATTTCGAAAATGTAATTTTTTTCGTACTTCAAGATATTATACCTAAATTGAATTCAGAATATTTTTTTTAAGAAAAAGCTTAGCGGTTATTTTTTTTGGAAGGTCTTCAATTGCTTGCAAGTCTTCCAAATCTTTAACTAAAACTTTGGGTATGCCAGTGTATCTAAACTTTGGCATGCCGTGTAGCACTTGCTTTATGAATTTTTGTTGTACTCGTAAGCTGATGAATTCTTGAATGTACTTTTTGCAGAGGAAATGCACAAATTCATTGCTGAGCAGCTGCAAACAGGCCGTGTGCCACTCTGCATCAATCCGCAGAGTGCGGCATTCAAAAGCTTTGCCAGGTGAGTTGCAATCTACCCCAAAATTAAATCAAGTTGCACGTTTAGCCCCACCTCCCTTTCT
Source organism: Drosophila falleni (assembly GCA_035045575.1). Taxonomy (NCBI): domain Eukaryota; kingdom Metazoa; phylum Arthropoda; class Insecta; order Diptera; family Drosophilidae; genus Drosophila; species Drosophila falleni. Next base: position 794,691 of record JAWNOV010000167.1, read on the forward strand.
GTTCTCCCTTACCCATCCACTTACAACTAATCTAACTATCTCCTTCTTTTTATCTATCTGTCTCTATAATTTGTTGTTGTTCCAAAAAATTCGTAATATGCTTTTCAGTTGAAAAAAAAACTTTCTTCCACTCACTAACTATCTTTGAATTTCTTTTAATTTCAAAACTAAAATTTATTGTTTTGTCATTGCTTCGAGTCCGAAACTGTCCAGCTCTCTTTCTCTCTCTCACTCTTACCCTATTTATCTATATATCTCTTTCCTATAGTTTGTTTATTTTACTTTATAATAATATTAAAATATATATATAATCTAAAATAATTTTTAATTTTTGTTTTCTTTTTTTCTATCGTTCTTGTGTGTGTGTTTTTCGAACTACGGTCAATCGATATATAATTAATATATTGAAAAATTCTATTAAATTTAATTATTTTATATGCGTTGTTAAGCCAATGAGATTGAGAATATCTACTACTACTACTCGTACTACCAATACCACTACCAATACTACTACTACCACAACTTGCACTGCTGCTCCTGCCGCTGCTGCTGCCGCTGTCGCTGCTGCTGCTGCCAACTCTGCCGTCGCGCTGCCGCTTCGCTGCCTCTGCCGACAAGAAATGATACCATACAAATATATATAAAATAATATATATACCGATCTATAGTCAAGAATGAATCAAGATTCAAGCAGAAGTCACAAAAAACTGCCGTCAGAAACAGAATCGAAAACTAAAAAGAGCAGAAAGAAAGCAAGCAAGAGAAATAAATAATGAAAGAAACCAAACCATACAAAAAAATTTAATATAAAAAAAAATACCAATATCAAATCGAATCGAATCGGAGAAAATCGGCAGCAGCAACTTCTTCTTCTTAAAATTTAGGTCTGTTGATAAAGCGACTCTACAATTACTGCTATACATTTGCTAAACTATCATTTTAAATTTAATTATTATAATTTATATATTTAAATATGATTTAACAACTTGTTCTCTTTATTTTTAATTATTCTTTATCAAATGCAAATGTGTATAAAACTTTAAATTATTTTTTTTTTAGTTTTAAACATGACTAAAAAAAAATCATCATAATTTTTCTTATTGTTTATTCAACTTTCGTTTAATTAATTTAAATGGGTTTTTTGCGTAACTATTTGTGTACATAACTGTTAAACAAAAAAAAACATGGTATTAACTAGAAAATTGCTTATAAATGTCAAAAATTGGTCCATGAAATATGAAAAGCAAACTAATGAGAACAGCAATTGGCAAAACAAATTTCGTTGATAAAATTATAAAAAGAAAACACTTTTCATAGTCATTTCTAGCATAAAAAATAATAATAATTCTAAGAGTCCACATAGTACATTAATACTCTTGCATATATCGTATTCATTTTCATGTTTTTTCAATTTGTGTTTATGTTTTGCAACTCATTTAAAATTCATATGTGTATACATAAATATATAACTTTATATATAAATATATATTTTCAAATTGTGTATAGCATAAATAATATCAATTTTATTCATCAAACCCATTTACACTTTGTACACTTCCTTGTAAATATTCAACTGCCACACACATAAAATACACTAAGTATATGATATATTTGATACTCTTTCTGACTGCTAAATCATTTTGATTTAATCCACTCTGTCATGATATGGTTGATTATATTCCTCATAGATCTGTCTGCTTTCTTGTAAATTAAATTTCATATTTTTAAAATTTTTTAGAATATTTACAAAAGCAGGGATCGCAAAAATAAGGTTTGCTTAAAAAATAATTTAATTTTAATAAAAAATCGTGATATTCAATTTTAGGATGGAATATCCTAGAGTTTTAAGCTTTTATTTATGATCAGAACTAAAGATATTATGAAAATATACTAAAACATATTTTTTTTAATATGCAGTTAAGCTTTCATAGTTACTATTTATTGTTTTATCTTAAAAATGTTAAAGTTCCAAATGAATCTGCAACTTCGGCATGCCGAAAATCAACACTACATTCACAATTATCTCATTCTTTATATCTTGCTAGACGCAATCATAATTTATTTCATGCATTGGTAAATTATTTAATTATTCTAAGCATTCAAAATCTACATAAGCCCCCTATAGCTAAAACACTTGAATCTAAAATTAAGCAATTCATATAAACATTCATAAATATATTTATTCAAATAAATATATGTTTATGTATAATAAAATTTAAAAAATATATATTTAAATTAATTCAGTGCAGTTGAGCAGCAGTGAAAATGGTCAAAAGTAGTTTGATAAAAAAAAAAGAAAAATGATAAATACTAAACGCTTGAACAATTTTCACTTGAATGAAAAAAAAACTAAATTTTAATATAAAATTCCTTTTAGTTTTCTTTGTTTTCCATATATATATTTTATTTTTATTAAAATAAATTTTTATAAAAATTTCCTATAAGTTTTTGGTTTGTTAATTTTGCTTTATTTCCAAATCTATTTTTGTAGTTTGTTTAATTTGTATGTATGCATAAATATATTTCATATTTTTGGGCTCAATATTTGGTTTGTTTGTATGTTTTTTTGTTTGTGCTTAAATGCTTCTATCTGTAGTTAAGTACATTTTTATGTTGTATGTATGTTAGTTGTATGTTCTTCTACTTTCTCAATGTTTAACTGTATTCAAAAAATGCAAATGTCAGACAACTAATTTTTATACTGTTTTTTACCTATTTAGCTCCACTGTGGCACATCCTTCGGAGCTGCCGCCGTCGCCACATCAATGGGAATGACGGCAAAATGAGGCGATTGCTGCCTAAAATATGAAAAGCAACACAATAACAATGGCAACCACAACATGAAAAATTTTTTGATTTACACACCTGAAAGATTTTACAAGCAAGTTGCAACAGAAACTTGACGCCAACTACCAAAACTCAAAAAGAAATAAACAATTTTAGCCACTTAAGCGACGCATTCTGAGAATTTTCTCAGAAGAAGAAGATAAAGCAGGAGCAGAAGCAGAGGAAACATAGCAAGCAGCAGAAAGGAAAGAACAACATTTAAATTGAAAGCACAAAACACTTTCAATCTTAAAAGTTTAAGCATTCCACCACCGAAATAAAAAAAGAAATTAAATAAAACAAACACACAAAATGTAACGTAACTCAACTGAAACTAGTCTAAAACAAAAAAAAAACCACAAAAAACACACAACAAGATGTAGTAAAAAGCAGCGGCAGAGACAAAATTCGATAAACTATACAAATTAACAAATTATTATAAAACAAAAGGAATTACCGAAAGAAAAATTATCTTGACAACAAAGTTGAAAATTTGTTGTGCTGGACAAAATTTGGTAGAAAAGCAAAAGAAAATGTTAACAAAAAAAAAAAACAAAACAAAACAAAACTCTTAACTAAACCATGAAATTTTTGGTCTAATAAGCAAAATTACAAAAATGTTTTATGTTTAGCGCTTAAAATCAATGTAAATTAATTAGCAACTAGACTAAAGGCCACACCCCCTTTACGCCCACGTATTCGTATTTAATGTTGCCCAAAAAACTATGCAACATATTATTGCGAATATTGTAATAAACAAAAGCAAGAAACTACAACTACAACTAAAAAACTATAAATTATAATTAAAACTACAATTAAAAGTACACATACACATGCAGAAATTTGTTTGCCAAATTTACCTCACACACACACACCCACACAAACAAAATATTTCTTTTGTGTTTAAATCTAAAATACAAGTGAAAAAAAAAACAAAACTCTCAATGTGTAGCTGCAAATTAAAAAAGCAAATGCTAAATTTAAATAATTTCACATTAATATTTATATATATATATTGGATTTGCGCTTCGATTTTGAAACTGGTTTCCAAACTATGTAAAATTTTGGGTGTATGCGTGTTGAATTCTATAAAAAAATTAAAACTAGCAACTAAACTAAGCGTATACTTACTATGAATTAAAAGTGTACATGTATGTGGGTACTGTCTGTGTCGCTGTCTCTGTATATGTAAATGGCAAAAGGCAACACAACAAAAGTTATGGGAAACAAAACAAAAGAAGAAAAAAAACACAAAACAAAAATATTTTAACTGTGGACTGATTATAAAGCATAAATCAACAATTATGCAATTAAACAATTTAATTTGTACTAATTCTAATACTTATACTTATGCTTAGTTAATGACAATTTATGAATATTATTATAATTATTATAAAAATATTATTTTAATTGCAAAACTTTAGTTTATAGCACACACAATTCAACTCCATAAATATATAGAAATTAAACTAATTTAAATAAAAAAAAAACAAAACCAACAAGTGGACGACACACTGCCCCCAGTGAATGTGCACAGGTGTTCTATAGTTGCACCACCAAAATCACCACCCAAATCACCGCCAAGCACCACAGAGTAGTGAAAATTCCACAGCAATCTCAATTTTATTAAAACACTGCCTTTTCTGTGTCTGTGTGCGTTTGTTTGCGGGTGTGAGTGATTGTTTCTGAGTGTGTGTCTTGAACACCTTGCTATTTCAATTTAGTATGTATTTTCTGAATTAATTTAACGTGTAATATAGTTTAATTTCCACACTCACTCCAAAAACTTGTCTTCATCTCTGAAAATTTCTATACTCTTTTTTTAATTAGCAACAAATGCTCATGCCAACTAAATGCTATAGAAAAAAATGCATAGATTCAAGCTAAAAATTTAATATATATTAAAAAAATATATATATATATGTGTATGTATGTTTAAGACTGAGTTATCTCATTTCCTTATAAAAGAGATGGTTGACAAGCGCAATATATAAAAAGAAAAAATAATTGGCAAAAATCAATGAATGGAATTTTGAAATTAATTGCTTGAATTATGTACTAATGTAGCAATCTATATAAATCTATAAATGTGTGTATTTGTATTTTAATGTCTTTCAACAAATTCAAAGTTTAGCAAGATGCAAAAAAATGAAATGTAAACCCAGAAAACAAAAATGTTCTTGAAATTGTAGAATTATGTGCTCACTTTCCAACCAAAAAACGAAATTCTTCAACTCTAAACTGTGCTGCTTTCTTATGTATGTAGTTTTTAATTTAAAAAAAAAAAATATATATATATATATAAATATATGATATACTTATATATGCATTAAATAATTAAGCGATGATAAAGCGAAAGAAAAGGGAAGAAGATGATGAGAATAACAAAATAAAATATGAATTCAAACTTTCACGGAGATCTCATAGCAAAAAAAGAATAACGAAAATTAGCTAAGACATATGACGGTAAAAACTACGAAAATGGGCAAAATCCGAAAATGGAACCCGACCGTTAAATCTGCCAGCGATTTATTTTCAATTTTTAACATAGCCACTACTTTTGTTTATAAATAACAAATTTTTTTCTTATAGACAACAAACAAATGTAGACTACAAATCTTTGTCAAACACAATTACATACACACACATCCACTAAAATAAATATTACTTTAGTTTTTTAACTCGAAGAAGAATGGAAAAAAAACGAAATACAATGCAAAATTATCATTTACATTAGAAAGTAAGAAAATATTTACATACATACAACACAAACATCCATGATACATACATCATTATATACATAAAATAATAATTGAATATATTGTTTACTTTGGACTTATGTAGGCACCATGTACATAACATTAACACCCCACCAATACCAATACTTATATGATAATACAATTAACTCTAGTTTTTTAGTTAATGAAATGAAAGGACGTCAACTAATATATATATATATATATATATATATATATATATATATATATATATATAATAACTTTATACGATTACGATACGATTATTATATATCATGTAAATTTTCTTTGCACATCTTTCAATTTGCTAAAAACACACACGTATTCAAATGTAATCTTAAATTAAATATAATCTTTGATTTGTCAATTTTAACTTTTGAATTTCATCGCTTATGTTTAAATAAGTTTGACATATGTTTAACTGTTAGTTAAGTATCAACTGCATTAGTATTTTGACCTAAACCAATTGTGGAGCAGTACTAAATATACATAACTATAAAAATATCTGCTAATTATATAGTAGTACCTACTTATACCTATTATCATAAACGAGTTAACGTTTTCATAATGGCTGCAGATAAAGATGATTAACGAATTAAGTGAGAGAAATAAAATTGTGTAAAACTGTTTGTATAAAAAAAGCAACACAACATTATTGTTTTATTCTTTGATTTCTTGACTTTTTTACAAACTATTGTGAACACTTTTCTTGGAAAAGAAAATGTGTTTAGACCGTCTAGTAAAGCCGCAAACACCCAATGCATTTGCAATTAGAATTTATAGCTATAAATACATGTATGCATTTTTTTTTTTTGCCAAAAAAAATCTACCCAACAATTAGCACTTAATACAACATATATATATATATTTATAAATATATGTGTATGTATGGACAATATTTGCAAAATGAAAATAAATTCAATTCAAATAAAAATAAACAGATTATAAAAATACAGGTATCTTACACATTTGAATATGTATGTCCTTCTTATAGAGCATTTTTGGAACAGTCTCTCAGAATAATAAGGTATTATATAATATTCTACGCGATTATGAAATACAATTAACAAATAATAAAAGTTTTCTTAACAGAGAAAAAACATTGCGCTCAGGTTACAAAGAATTAAAAACAAAAACAAAATAAAGTAAATTAAAACATTAAATGTACAACAATTAATTCGATATATAAAAAACATAGAATATTGGATACAACATACATAAAAAAAATAAATATACTTTTACCACGTTTAACAAAAGGCTGTTTGTAGAAATTGTGACACAGTTTTTAAATCCTAACTACACCAACAACAACAAAATACCATATACGATATTTAAAATACATTAACAAATTTTGGATGTAAATGTGAGTAGAATAGACGCTAAAAGCTTTGCGAAAAGATAAAGGAAAACTCATTGGAAACTTCAGATAGCGATTAATGTATATGTAGTTGCTTAACTAGAGATACCCTGTAGCGGGTGCTACGCTGGGTCACTTTGTGCACTCGAAAACTCCGTATCTTGTGTAAATACATGAATTACAAAATTTAATACTAATTAAATACAATAATATATGATATATGATATATAGAAAAACTTTGTGATTGCTTGTCATTGATGATATTGACTCAAATGTCAAATGTAAGCCGATGTGTGTACTTTTCTTATATATATACTCAACACACAACTTGTCGTATAGATTTACCCCAAAAATTCCCCTCCCAAAATATATATATGTATGTAGGACACAATACAATGTACGAGTAGTTAACAGTACCATATATACAATATTATATACAGAAGGCAATTCTTCAGCTTATCCATTATTATGATGATATATATACATATATCTATATAAATAATATACGCATATATGTATGGGAAATTCGATAAATGTTGTATAAAGTATATAGTATTTATAACGCAACACTCTATAAATGTATATGTGAAAGTATTGTAGCACACTTTGAACATGATCATGAATATATATATATATGAATACGAATATATTGAAAATCCTCTCAAGTAGTAGCTCTCATTAAATTGCACGCGATCGAGCAAATGTCCTTTAATCTTTTGGGTTTCAGATCCAAAAACGGAATGAAAATAAGTATATTAAACAAAGCATTGTTTAACTGTATATATGTAATTATATTAACTATATACTCACACAACCACTACATTAACCATTAATACACTAACTCAATTGATACATTTTTTAGCATATATATATATATATATATATATATATATAAATATATATATACACATATATATATCTGCAAAAACAGATTGTACATTATTAATTTTCAATAATTACATTATTAATATAATACCACAATACACACTAACCCATTGTATTAACTAATTAAACAAGCATTAGACTTACTAATATTATTATAACGTAATACTGAAAAAAAACAGAAAACAAATTCAAACGGAAATGGAAAAACAGAAAAAAAATGCTTTCAACCTATAAAAAAAAACAAATAAAGTTCTTTGGAATTACAATGCAAAACAAAAGATACGAAAACAAAGTCTAAATGTTCTTTTTATTGGGTAGCGGTTACTTTTTCAAATACACACAGTTCGCACTGCTTGCCGAACTGCACAGTAAAGCAGTGAACTGCGGTAAGTATACTTGCGCTGCTTACCAACAGATGGCGCCACAAGCACAACCCAACACAGCATAGAATATCTTAATTTACAAATAACTTGGTCATATCCTGACGTATTTTAGCAAGAGATGTCTCGTTAGCTTCGCCAGGACGAGCTCTATGGATTGGCATCAAAAAATTGGAGGTCATCTAAGGATCATCAACTTGTAAAATTTCAGTCAAAGGTTGCTCGAAGACAGGCCAAATACAAAAAAATTCGGTCAAATGATTGCCTTTTTCGTCAGGACATGGTGCGATCTTTTCGTCATTATACTTGCCTTTTAACCTACATAAATAAAAACTTAACTCATAGATTCAGTTCTTGGCTTAAAAGCTCTCGAATATTCTATTCAGATTTCATTCTTTTATGGCTACAAATACATTACAAAAGTATATGCCTTCTCTGTTTAATCGGGCCTCTATATTATATATATAAAATTTGTACCTTATATCTCTAGGGTTTTTGCACCAGCTCTGCGGTGCTATAAAAATATGTATGCATGTTCCTTTTTGCATCAGTCTTAGACAACGAATATTTAAAAAAATACAAAATGATAGTTAAAATGTATTCTCCAGGAAGCTAAGGACTAATGAATATTAAATATTAAAGAACAGATAAGCTAACCTTTTTTGCCATAGTGACTGTAGCTTTCTTCCACAAAGATTTGTATGGATCGCTTGACATTCTGTTTGTGGGGTTCTGGAAGCTGCTCCAATTTGGGCAATATCTTCATGAGAAATCGAAAATCGGGCGATAGATTTATATTTGTCTCAGTTTCAGTTTCTCTCTCGAGTGGAGGCGACTCCTTGACGGGCTCTACGGGCAATATGGACACACTGGCAGGTAGAGTGACACCAGATGCACCTTCCAATTTGACAAAGTTTGTGGGATTCTTTTTGGGGGGAAGAGTTATGTGCGGCTTTTGTAGAATTGGAGTTGGATTTGCTGTTGGCTCCAATTTGATTGCTTGATGACCTTTGGCCTTGGCCTGTGCCTGCTCCTTGTCCTGTATACAGCTGAGAATCTCGGGCAGAAATTTCTCCAAATGTTGTGTGAGATTCGCCTTTGATTTATCGGTGACAATCATCAACTTCTTGGCTGCCGTATCCTTTTCCTGCTCCACAACGACAAACATTTTACGCTTTTGTCCATTTGTTGTGCTATTTCCATTCTTCTCATCCGATTTCTCCGTTATCAAATAGAGTTTACGCTTCTTGGCCAGACCATTTGAGGTTTTGGCCATGCCATTCTGACCGTGTGCATCTACCAGGGCTGAAAGCGGCATGCTCGCCTCGTAGTCGGAACTGATGGATGAAACGGATGAAGAGGAGCAAATCGAGTGGGAACGTTGTGGAATTGGAACTTTAACTGGAACTGCAGCTGGAACTGCAACTGCAACTGGAGTTATCGTAGTCACCGACTTTTTCAGATTTGTGTGCTTTTGGGAATCTCTGCTGCAGCTCTGCGGATTAAAAGGTTATTGTTAGTTATATTTAATCAGGGAATTCAGAAATATATATACAGTTAGTAAGAAAAGTGTTTTGACAATATCGAAATGTAATGTAATTTATATAATTTCTTATGATAAAAAATATGTATTTAATGGATTTTTAATTTATTTCATATTTTATTTTAAAAAATAAAAAAGCAAATATGTGCATAATTATTTTGTCAAAACACTTTGTTCACCAGCTGTATACACTGTAAATACTTACATCGACTAATTCTATCGTTGTGCTATCGGCCATGGGCTTAACACTTGTTGTTGCTGTTGCTGCAGCGGTTGTTGTTGTTGTTGTTGTTATGGCAGATGTTGCTGCTGTTCCTGTTGCTGTTGTTGTTGTTATGTTGTGCTTGTTGTTGTTGTTGTTGTGGCTGGTGTTGTTGCCACGCAGCGGTGTCGTCTTGATGCGCGTTTTGGCCATCGCCTTGCGCTCACTAAAATGCCTGAAGCAAATGCGCAGCTTTTTCAGACCGCCGAGTTCCTTAACCAATTGCTCGCTCACTCCGAAATGACGAAGCCAAAAGTTGCAGCTGCAGGAATTCAAATTGAAGTCGATTATTCAATGTGGGTTTGTATGTGTGTAAGTGTACAGTATGCCAAATAATTGTGTGGACAAAAATAAAGGGAATTAATTTTTTATATGTGTATTTACAGTAATTCAAAACATTGCCACAGTTAGGATGTTAACTAAATAAAAAAAATAAATAAATAAATGTACATAAGAATTATAATTTAAATATATCATATTTTCGATTATTTAACTAACAATATTTTGAAATCAATCTGTTTTACCCAATTCAAAAAAAGAACCCCCAATACAGTTCGTCTAGTAACTTTTTTGACAGGGAGAAAACTTTATATATTTAATTTTGTGAAACAAAACAACAAAACTTTTCTTTGATTTTTGTTTTCTTATTTTTTCGTATTTGTATTTTACATTATTAATATATTTGTTATTTCTTTTGAGAAGAATTTAAAAATAAATGAAATGAGAATGCGTTAAACTATTTTTGCAAAAAATATATAAAGCTTAATCATTCTTTTCTTGTCAAAAAAATTTCTTAACATACTGCATCTTATTTTTATCAAAACATTTAAATTAACCTCATTCTGATTCCTTTTTTTTAACTTTTTTCTTAATTATTTTTATTAAACAAATATTTTTAATGGAGTGAATTTTATCTTTGTCAAAATAATGAGCTGACACACTGTAGTTTAATGCACGTGTGTGTGTAAGAGAGAGCGCAAGAGCGTGAGAGAGAAAAGTGCAACATGATTCTTTCTGGCGAACCAAAATGCAAGCTCAGCTTTGATCAACAATGCAAATTGTGAAGTAATTGTAAAAGTTTTTGATAAGAAAGCTTTCTCATTAAATAACAACATGCACTACACTTATTCACAACTTTAACTGTTCACTTATGGTAAATGTTTTATGTTCTTTTAAATTTATACCCAAAAACTACGAAGACACTCGAGCGCACGTCACGTTGCGATCGCCTCGGAAGTTCTTTGTTTACTGCATCGAACTGCATTGAAGTTGTGTTCTTTTGGTCGTGCTTTTCCTCTGCAGCTTTAAAATTAGATCCCATCTCGCTCTCTCTTTATGCAAGCTAGTGAAAAGTTCTTCCATGGCCAAAAAGTTGTCGCTGTAAAAAGCGCTTTTATGCTTACAGCACTCCAACTCTTTCTCTCTCTCGCTGACGTTACGTTATGCAGGTGTGCTGCTTTTGCTCTGCCTCGCTCTCTCTCTCTGTTTAATGTGCTCTCGGAGAGCGGAAGTTTGTGCCGGTATTCAACTGACGCTGCTGCTGCGCTGCTACGGCTGCTTCTTCTTCTTCTACTTCCCCCACCATCATTCTTGACAAACCAATAACAAAAGTTGTTGCTGTTTATTTGCTTTATGGATAGCACAGCCATAACGAAAGCAATTAGAGTAGACCAAAAACTGCTTAATTAACTAAAGTTAAATTGAATTAAATTAATTATTAAATTAGTTTATTATTTATTCAGTAAAAAAAGAGATTTTAAAAAATATAAAATTGACATAAATATTAGTTTTTGTTATTTTTAGCGACAATCGTTGTAAAAAAGTAATAAACAAAAACTGATACACTTGTAAATCTTGTTCTTAGTCAACTATTACTTGACCAACTGTTTAGGTCCACTCTAAAATCCATGCAGATGGCAACCACAACAACGTCGCTGCACAGAACTTTTTTTTGCAACAACAAACTTCACGGCCAACAGAGCGCGCCTTGCACGCACAGAGAGAGAGAGCGAGAGCGAAAGAGAGTTATAAATAAACTGATGGGGACATCTGTCTGTATGCGTGTGCAAGTGTGTGTGAGTGTTAGTGTGGGACGCAGCTTCTTATGCTGTTCTGCTCTCGCTGTTTCCCTCACACCCACAATGCGCATAATTGCAATACAACTGCATGCAATATACTTTTTGTTTTTTTCTGGGTTTTGTTTTTGTTTTTGCCATGGCATTGAAATTTTCTATGAAAGAGAGTTCAATAACCTTTGACTTGGCAGAATAGGCAGGCCAAATCAAAAGCTCTGCCTCAGATAGCTACATAAGTATGTATGTATTCGTCTGGAATACACTTAGTAAACATACATACACGTATATACATACATATGGAATATATGCAAAAGCAAATTTGTGATGCGCAACAAGCTTCAATGCAATTCTCAGATCCATAAACCGGTTTAAATGTTGATCGGCAAAGGGCAATAAATGTGGTGATAACACATAAAATTGGTCGAAGTAGATCAGACAAACTGTCGATGGTATCGAATTAAAGTCTAACTATCGATACTTAGGGACTTTTCAGCCGTTAGGTTTCAATAGAATCTAGAGGAGAATATTTTTCTTTTAAGAATTTAATAGCCCTGATCAAAATGACATTCCGCTTGAAAAACGGATCAGCTTTGATTAAGTTATGACAGATGTAAGTTGAAAATTCTAAATAATCCCTGATTTTAAAAGATAATTTCTTATCACTTCACTGTTTAGTATTTTGATTTTAAACTATAGATCAATTCGAATGGCGTCTATATCGATAATTTGTAAACTTTGTCTGCAACTTACCGATTGATATCGTGTACTGGAAATCGACGTAATTCCAATGCGCTCGCCTCGCAGCCCATCAGACATTTCCTGGAACTAGTTGCAATTTCAGTTCCACTTCCATTTCCAGTTCCACTTCCAGCAAGACTTCCAGCTATATTTGCACTGGGATGTAGCGACATGGCCTTACAAATGCGTAGATTGCTCATTTTACTTGATATTTTATATTGAAGTTATCTGAAATTGAAGTATTAACTTTTTTGAATAACTTTTATCTCATCTGTTATAAATTTCAAATTGTATATCATAGAATTATATTTTTATTATGTTATTTTCTGCTTGTATTTTAAACTCGTAATAATTTTTTAAATAAATACCAAAGAAAATGTAATAAAACTGATGCTTAAGCTATTTATCATCACATGTCTGATGTCTGTACTAGTTTTCTATTTAACTTGAGCATAATAATAATACTCCACTTGGAACGAGAAAGAGAGCGTAGTTAAGAAAGAGACCAAACGTAATAAAAGTGAAAAGCTTTTTGAGAGAGTCGCGCTCTCTCTCTCCCTCTCTCTCTGTGTTGCTGTACACGCTGCTGCAGTTTCATCTCATTGGAAATGAGCAAAGCTTTTGTCTCCCAGTGCACATCTACACACACACACACACACTTGCATATGAGCACACTATACAGCCATAATAAAAGCTCTGATAGAACAGCGCTTACACTGCCTTCCTTCTCTCTCCCTCTCTTAAATGTTGCTGATGTTGCAAAAGTCGTTTGACAATTTTAATTATTTGCACTTTTAAACATAATGTTATTACCAGAATTAATGTGGAGCATACTTACATATATGTACATATACTTTAGATTTGAATTTTGATAGTGCTGCTCTGCTCAAGTCTCAAGTTGAATAACCTTCCTTCACAACAACAACACACACAAGACGTTGTCTGTGTGTGTTGCGTGCTTTTTGCCAGGCACAATTATCAACGCGTCTTTATTTCTACAATTCTTCAAGAGCTTTTACTGCGTTTTTCTTTTTCAAATTCAATTCTTTTTGTTTTCTTTTCAAGTTTGTTATGTTTTTATTTTAACTTGGCTTTTTAATCAGTTCAGTTCAGTTCACTTGACTGTGATTACGTTCTGTCCAAGCTACGTCATGGTATCTCAAAGACTGCCAAAAGTTTCGCCTGCGTCATTTCAAGTTGAATGTAAAACGTACTGAAAGCTCGACGCTTTACTGCTCTTTCGAAAGCTCTCTAGTCTGCTTTGTTGTTTTGTAAGCTTGGTTTCTGAGCGCGTGTGCGCTTTCTCTCTCACTTAGTTGAAACAAAAAAGCTTTGCGCTCTCTCAGAGAGTGTTATATATCGAGGGTGGTCTACAATGGCGAAAAGCTCTGGCTGTGCTACGAGATCATAATTCGTTTCGTTACGAAAAGCTGCATGGCCTGAGCTTTTTAAAAGCTGTTTGTTTAACTTGAAATTTGAGACAACTTGCGAATAAATTTGAATTTCAATGATAAACAGAACAATTACTTATCTAAACAAAAATTCGGAGAATCTGTGCATTTAAATAATCATTTTTCTTATCTTAATTACCTGCCATAAATTGCAGTGGCCATTTGGAATGTGAATGCTCATTTGACACTATATTCCATTCAAAAATGTAATTAAAAGTGTTAAAAGCTTTTCATAAACAACACGCAGGTGTTCAAAGGGGTGGATTGCGGAGGGGGGTGGGGGAAGGGTAGTGTGAAAAACAGCAATATTTGAGAATTAATAATATTTTGCTAGAAGCACGTTTAATTCGCTATTTAAAAGCCAATCAATTGAAAACTTGTGGATGCCATAAATTTCAATAGTTGCTCAGTCGAAAATAAAAAAAATTACTTATGTACAAAGAGAAAAATTCTTTTGGAAAAAAACTGCAGTCTGCGCAGATAAGGCGTTTGATTTATCACATCATTTATATTATTCATCTTTTTTTTCTACAAATAAATACACTCAAATTAGATTTTATCATAAAACATTTAAATAAAAAATATATATTTAAATTAGTAAAAGAATCAATCAATAATATGAATATAGCAAAATGTTTAAGAAAAGTTTGAAATTGTATTAATGCAGAAAATGCTATATATTATTTGTTTTAAATTTTTTTAAATTCCTATTGAAAAAATATGTAAGTCAAATATTTATAGTAATTAATTTAGAATAATCAATCATCTTTAGCTTGTCTGCATTGACAAGCAGATTTATGTCTTTAAATTAATATAAATATTTTATTTATACTACAAAATATTTTAAAATGAAAAATTTTCTAATTTAATTTAAATATTTTGTAGTTTTAAAAATTTTGTGAAATCTATGTAATTTAAGTATACTTAAATTAAATTTATAAAGAAAGTGTACAAAATAGTTAACTTAAAGTGTACATAATTTTTTTGTGTGTACAGAGATGTATTTCTTTTGTTTGCCTGTTCTTTACAGAGATGTCAGTTTAAATTGTGTAAACAATTTTTGCTAAGCAGCCGCAGTCGCAGTTGTCAACTGTCAATTGTTGAACGTCTCATCATAACCCGCCTCAACGTTTCACGCCTTGTGGCCATTAAGTTATCTTAATAGTCGAGGCTTTTTTTAATAGACTTCTTATTAAACGACGTAAATTTGTCGTAAACTTAACTATAAACAATATGTTGGGAATGTCTAGTACTATGAGGTTGATTGCTTTTAATATTCAGGCATAATTACAAATAGGGCAAGTTTTAATGATTATGGCAATGTCTAAATTATATCGTACATATTATCCTCAATAACTGCATTTGACTTGTGCATAACAAGTCAATGCTGCTCCAGTTTGATTGAGTGAATGATTCGTTGAAGACTTGAAACGTCTGAAATGTCGACGATGCCAGAGAGCGATAAATATCATCAACTTGTTGTGTGTGTGGTCTTAATGTTTGCCTCAATGCTGGAAGGCTTGAACGGCTGCCAGCTTCAGATTTATGTGATTAGAATATTGATAATTAAGCGCACATTAATTGTTTTACTTGTAATTTTAGATGGCGCCAACGGCAGCGAGTTAACAAGTCCAATTCAAGCAATTGCAGAGGCAATCAAGTCATAGAAATGCGATTATATGAACTATTTTATTTCAAAACTATATAAAAACGATAAAGAGCATGAAAAAATCAACAAAACAAATTTGAAAAGGCAAAAAAAAGTCTTGTCAGAAGTGGGATTCGAACCCACGCCTACAGAGTAGACTGCGACCTGAACGCAGCGCCTTAGACCACTCGGCCATCCTGACTGTTGTGTGTGAGCTGTGAAATTGCCAATGCCATTTAGTGCTCCTCTCTCTCTCTCTTTCCCAATTGAGTTGAATATTTATAGCAGAGTCGTTGAGTATACGACATGTATTACATGTGTTTTTCACAATCACACTTAACTCTTTGAACTTGGACAGCCTACGCGAGACTCTGACTCTGAATCTGACTCTTGTGAATGGGAAGGGAAAGGCAAAGGAGAATGGGAATGAAATATTGCATGTGGCGCCCGCAGGCAAAGACAAATTGCACTCGTCGCGTCATGGAAAGGTGTGTACCGACAACAGACAACAGACATCAGACAACTGACAATAAAAATCACAAGTCCCACAGAGAAAAATTTAGTTAAAATGTTCATTTTGTGTCAATAGAAACATTTTAATATCATGTCACATTTAAGATCGAACCATATTAAATACAAAAACACTTCTTGTTTTTGTTTTAATACATAATTTAAAAATTACAATTTTATTTATTATGTTTCAAACCTATTAAGTTTCAAAATAATTACAATTATTAATTTATTCAAAGCTAGAACCGTTTAAAAATTTGTAGATAAGTATGAAAAATATGATGACTAGAATATTTTAAGCGATTTTTTTTATGACTTATCAAAATCTTTACTATATCTATATTAAGTTTGATATTTGTATAATGCTTTTAGTTAATTATATTTAATTGTACAACCCATGTTTTTTTACAGTGCAACCATAACAAGAGTTAAATTTGTACAATTATGTTTTGTGGCATGAAAAATGCAGCGATGCAATGATGATAATAATAATAAAAAGGTAATCGAAATGAGGTCAAAATCATACATCAAAACCAAGTAAGTCCGCAGATTGGCAAGTGTCACTTTTTATATTTATTTCGATTTGTTATGCAACAGAAATGAGTGACAACACCCACTGTTTTGACTTCACTGCTGAAGTTTTCAGTTGCAGTTTCGGTTTCAATTTTCAGTCAATGCAGTCATGCATTTTCAATGATGTATGCAAAATAATTAAATTAGTTATACAACTATAATAATAAGTTTGCCTGCCTGACTGCCTGACAAATGTCAACTGGCCAGCGGCCAAATTGCTCCCCAATGTGGCCAATGTTGTTGACATTTCACACGCAGCAGCTGCAACCGGAGTTGTGGTTGTTGTTGTCGTGGTTGTTGCCACTTGTTGCTTCTTGGTCACACGCACTTTCAATGCATTTCAATTAGTTGAATGCTGCTCCACTTTGACTTTGAACAGTTGCCGTTGCCTCGCCGGACAGTGGTCAATTTCGTGCGGATTAATTGAAATTTCTTAAAAAGATTTTAACTTGTTGAGTTGCTAAGTCAAATGTTTCACCAACTTTAAGCTTCCATAACTTTGTCAAAACTCAACTGAGTTTAAAGCGGAATATTATTTTAATCATTATTTGTCAAAACTTAACCAATTATATAGCAGAAAGTCATTTTGGTCATTACTTTGTGTCTAAAATAATTCTGAATCAAAATTTTACTGAATTAAAAATTAGATTTTTTTGACTTTATAATATAATTTTAATTAATTAATCCGTGTTATTATGACCAATTGGACCACTGTGCGCTGTGCAGTTGAGTTTCAAGTGATATTTTCATTTTAATAGCTTGATTGTAGACATTTGATAGGCATTTATATATGTTAATCAGTTGGCTGACCTGACAGCTAAAGTTAATTAAAGTTTACGCTTACAGCAGGCATAAATTCAAGTATACACAGGGTAGTTCAGTAAGTACTCGTATGCGTACTTGTACTCGTTATTTATCCATTAATTCAAATGTTTACTTTGCAGACACCCATCGAGATGTGTACTATGTAAATATCTATCTAATACCTCAACATTCAAGCAATTGTGGCTCAGCATAAATTCATGATGATGATTAATGGTTAACAAAGTTCTAAATTCTAGAAGAACTCACTTGACCCATTTTCTATGGAACGAGTACTCTTAAAATTAGCAAATTGCCCGAATGTCAATCAAAAGTCATCAATCAAAATTTGTGCTACTGTCACTTTGACACAATATGTATAAATATAAATCGAGAATAACATAAATATCGGGGAACAGGAACACAACGGGGTGTGGCAGTTGCAGTTCTCCACTGCCAAATGCAGCAGCTTTGGGCGCAGTCTGCAACGCGGCTGGAAGCCTGTAAATTAGCATAACAATGGCCAGTTAAGTGGGTCAACAGCAGACAACAACAAAAACCAAGATAGATAGATGGATGGCTGGGATACTTCAGTTGAAGTTTACCATCATTCTAGACTTAGAAAAAATGAATTTCCTATTAGAAACTTTACACAAATTATACTAAGATTACATAAATTGGCATGCAAGTAATTGGCACTATAAAAAATGTGGATCGAAAAAAAATCAAATTTTTTAGATGATACAAATTTAAATGTAGAATCAATTTAAAGGCCAAATTATGCTCAAAATGACAATCCGCTTGAAAATTGGTTTATTTTTTATGAAGTTATGAGAGATCAAAATTTTTGAAAAAATGTTAAAGGGTATGTATGGAAAATTGAACAATGGATGGCTTAGGATCGAAAAAATATCAAATTTTCTAGTTGAAAAAAATTTAAATGCAGAATGAATTTAAGGAACAAATCATGAATAAAATGACATTCCGCTTGAAAATCGGACAATTATTGATGAAGCTATGAAAGATCAAAGTATTTGAAAAAATGTCAAGGGGTATGTATGGAAAATTGAACAATGGTTGGCTTAGGATCGGAAAAATATCAAATTTTCTAGATGAAAAAAATTGAAATGCAGAATGAATTTTATTACCAAATCATGACTAAAATGACATTCCGCTTGAAAATCGGACAATTATTGATGAAGCTATGAAAGATCAAAGTTTTTGAAAAAATGTCAAGGGGTATGTATGGAAAATTGAACGATGGATGGCTTAGGATCGAAAAAATATAAAATTTTCTAGATGAAAAAAATTTAAATGCAGAATGAATTTAGAGACCAAATAATGATTAAAATGACATTCCGCTTGAAAACTGGTTGCTTTTCGATGAAGTTATGACAGATTGAAGTTGGTCAGACTTCGGATCCAACCACTTTACAAGTCAAAATTATTGTCCAATTCAACACGAATTTTTAACCGATTTTTAAAAATCATAATTTTTAGTATAACGCAATAATCCACAAAATCTTTCTAAGAACATTTTTTGAACTTCCTCCAGCGATAATATAAAGAAAGAGTCAATGCACTCTTTCAAGTTCAAATTCGCTGCCAGACACAATGTGAAGACACTTTGACTACATTGAGCATTAATCAATATTTTGCATTATGATTGTTCATTGTTTCCAAGTCGCGACATTTTATGCCAAATTTGTACAAAGTTAATTAACAGGTTTCATTGTTTATTATTTTTTTTCTTTTTAGATACAACAACATTCTAGATGTCTGCTCTTTGATTTTATAATCGTAAACATACGTTGAATTTGAATAATCCTATGTACGTATGGATTATGGGGGCGTATACGTAATGTCTAAGCGACAGCGCAAAGAAAGCAAGCTGAAATCATTTTTAAAACATGTTTAAACGCTTGTTTTTTGCCCCTTGCCTAATAGAAATTTAATTAGCCATGCAATTTAGTATTTTTTAAAGCTGTTTTTTTTTTGACAGCTTGTTGTTGTTTTGTTTATGGTTTTCTGTTTTGAGAGTTTTAGCTGCACGTGCAGCTAAAAAGCTTTAACGTAGCTGCTGCCCACGCATGCGGGATTGCCTGAATTTGTGTGTGTGTGTGTGTGTGGGTGAAGTGAAGAAGCCAAGCTAAATAAAAAGACACGAAATAAAAACAAAACTTTATGGCGCACCACACAACGAGCAGCGTCTCGTCTTTGTTTGCGCACTCTCTCTCTCTCTCTCTCTCTCTCTCTCTCTCTCTCTCTCTCTCTCTCTCTCTCTCTCTGTCTCTCTGAATACGCTCTCTCATTTGCGCTCTCTCTACTGATCGTAACATGGTTGCGTTGCTTGTGAAGGTTACGACCAGCGCAGCTCGTGACGTCACTTATGCTATGTTAGAGATAGCAGTGAAGCAGAACTCCGGTATTTTGATATTAAAAATGCTGCATAAATATAGCTATACCTGTTAGCTATAAGCTAGAAACGGTTGCAACAAACTAAATATTGCACAAGGTTTAAGTATTATAGGCTCTATAAAAAACTTAAGTCTATATATATAAATTTCTTTGTCCAATTGACTGACACACTGACCGGCTGATTTAGCATTTTAATTTTATCGGGAGATATAGCGGTGTTTTGGAAAATTAGACCTGCAAGTGTGTCAAAATGTTGTGACGTCACGAAAGCACAGAGAACTTTCGATCACTGTGGAATCTTCTGCTGATTACGCGATCAACATGCTTTGACTGCTTGTTGTTGGTGCCTGTTTCTGTTTCTCTCTCTGTTTCTGTTGCTTTTTCTGCTGCTGTTTCTGTTGCTGTTTCTGCTGCTTTGATTGCAGTCAACAGCACAAAGCGCAACGCGTCGGTTCAAAATAATTTTCTTAACGGAAAGTTACAGCAGTGCGAGGTGCGTTTGGTTAGTTACGTGTGTTTATCGCTTTAATATATAACAAAAATTAAAAAGTGAATGCCAAGTCAATCCATCAAGTTAAATTGAGTCAAGTGTCGTTATATTATTTGCCACTTTGGCCAAAACGCATTTTCCATTCTATTTATTTATTTTTTGCTATGCAATTACGAAATCTTACGTAGAAATTTTGTGTGTGTTCCATGTGTCTATAAATACAACGTTCAAAACAAAAATATATGACCGAGCGGAAAAGTCGAAATGGTGGGACGGTCGATCGGTCGGTCGCCTGGTCAAAAAATCAGAAACACAAAAGCTAAGAACACATTGTAAAAGCAACAACAATAACAACAAAAAGCGCCACAACTGACGGGTTGATTGACTCGCAGGAATTTGAGAACAGAACCCAACAGATCAACAGATCCACAACCTCATCCATACAATATCATCTCCAGTCGCAGTGGGGAAACCACAGCTTCCGTTCCTTATCTGCCGCACGAGATTCTGACGCTTTCTGAGACTTTCTGAGATTATGAGTTGCATGAGATGCATTTTTTGTAAGTTGCACATTGAAATTACAAACTAATTTCACAAATACAAATATACAAAGTCACTTTAGTATACAACCAGAGAATCAATGCATAGAACAACATAATTACTTCCATATTTTAATTAACTATATAACATTCAAATATACAACTTAGTATTTAAGTTAAGCAATAAACATTTTGATTTAATTAAAGTTATTAGTTCAAAGCAAATATAAATATAGTGTTACCGAAGCGAAAAAAAACACTTATAATTTCTATATATATTTAATTTTAATTTAATTTAACATGACTATACTCATATAGTATGTACAACCAGAGAATAAAAGCGTTGTAAGAATAATAACAGTTATGTTAAAAAGACTGTATTAAAATTTGAATAGAAAATACTTTGATAAATCTTGTAGATTGTTGATAATCTGGCTTTTGTTTAAACTGTAAATCAGTACAATATGCGTATAAAAATCAACAGAAAACTAGAATCGTTGTGGGAATATATTTGTAGAAGGGCGCCGAGATAAATGATCAAACATAAATAAGACGCGTAATTAAATTGTTCGCAAACAACAGTCAGTAATCAATTAAATTATTGGAAATTTCTCAATCAATGTTTTGGTTAAAATACAACTGTGTGTGCGGTCGATTAACGAATAAAACGAGCTCGTGAATCTTCCAGCAGTAGTTGCTGTTTTCCATCAGTCCAACAAATGACACCCACACTGGAAAACTAGCAACAAGCAGCAAAGCATTACTAAAAACATATGCCGCACATTAGTTTTTGTTATTTTAAGCAAGACAAACTGCTGGATTAATGTAAAATTTATTTAAAGTAAAAAAAAAAAAAATTTAAAAAAGCAAAAAATATCTTGTCAGAAGTGGGATTCGAACCCACGCCTACAGAGTAGACTGCGACCTGAACGCAGCGCCTTAGACCACTCGGCCATCCTGACTGTTGAAGCTAGCGAAGCCAAAGCAGCTTTTGTGTTTTCAACTCAGGCGCTGTTAAATCACGCTGTTAGTTGAACAGCATGCTATAAATAACATTATAGCAACTATTGTTTTGTTCAAAGAATTTTTGGTTTTTATTTGCTGCACTTTGCGCAGTAAACGAGAGTTGTTAATTTGTTAACATTTTATGCTCAGTTAGGTAATTTGAATTACATGTAGTTTGGCTTGCAGCCATATAAAATAAATACATAAGTGCAATTTTATAGCATAATAATTGCAAATTAAACTGATTCGATCTGCGACTTGTGTACAAATGCCGACTAATTGCGAACGGCGTCATTTTTCCCTCCAGATAAATCTTATCTCTGGTTGTTATGGGCTGGGCCTGAAGTCAATAATTAAATAAAAAAAAACAGAAACAAAAGACAAGAGCTCAAAACAGAGATTAGTCATTAAAGAACTTGTAAAATAAAAAATACCCTGGTTTACTAAGGCTCTCCCCTTTGCACAGTAACCGAAAAAGAGTGTCGAAAACAGAGGCCAAAAATTGTAAAATGAGGTCAACCCGCATTCCTGAACCCAAAAGCCCCAAAAACCCAAATCAGGGCGCTAATACTGCGGTTTCTGTGGGCGTGTCCGGTGAAGACTTAACGCTCTCCACAATCTCACAATCCTCTCTCATTAGTGGCGGCAGTCTTTTGTTGTTCACTGTACGTGTGTATTTTGAGTATATTATTATTTATGATATAGACAGACACTGTGGGATATTTTCTTGGCTTTTTGTTGAGTTATTTTAATGAGTTTCTCGACACTTGGTGACATTTTCATTTGATTTATGGGGGAAACAAGTTCATTATGCTCTCTGTACATTTACTTTTTCAGTAAGCGTCTTAATTATAATTCAATTATAAAATCCAAATTACATATTTGTTAATATATATCAATATATTAAAAAAAAATGTATGAAAATATAAATAAATTAACTATTATTAATTACTATATTAATATTTATAAAATATTTATGATTTTTTAATTCAACCAATTTTATTCTTAAGTTTTATTTGAGCTTACAACTTTTTTTGTGAGATCTCTATTATTTTGTTTTTGTCACATTTGCGAAAAATTCAAAAATTGAAATGCTTTCAAATTTCATTTTCAAATTCAAATTCAATCTAATTTTGATGAGGCGTACAATGAATGCAATTGATATTATTATTGTTTTTGGTGTAGCTCTTGTTGTTGTTACTAAAGAATAGATGCTCTTTGTTAGTTCTCGTATTTGAAGAGAGAGATACGCTTTGACTTAATGCCGACAACATCGACAACAACTATTTTATAGCGCCTATTTATAGCGTCAAATATTTTCCGCTATAATTCGAGAATGCATGCGCATTTCAAGCTAATTTAATTGTTTGTTTATCCGAGGGAAATAATTATTTCCAAATGGCATGAAATGTTTTGACATGCCGCAAAAATTTTCCGCATTTGCCATTGAACTTTTGCCTTAAACTGAAATTTTAGTATAAGCAAATATTATTTGCGATTTTGCAATCAGTTTTTTCTCAAAAGAGGAAATTACTTGTCTCTCTTTCTTTCTCTATTTGTCTCATTTGAGCTTGATAAGCGTTATTAATGTATAATCGTTAAAATAGGTCAGACTCTCAATTCTATATACAATTGCACACACATTTTTCAGTTTAATGCATTAAAAAGACATCAAAAAGATGTAATAAAATATCAGATCATACTAAAAGTTCCATATAATCCAAAATATACCGAAGTACTTTTTTTCTATTTATATTTTTAATTTGTATTAAAAATAACTTTTCTCTAAAATTTTTTTTTTAATAAAATGCATAAAATGTATTTATTTTACTAAATGTAATTAAAAACCATTGAAGTCGTAACGTTCCCTGGTTGTGACAGAAGGGGAAATGTGAAACTGACATATTGACATTATTCAGTCGTGTAAATCGTGTCGTATTTATCAAGTGCAGCAAATAAAATTGCAGTTATCTTCTGACATTTGTTTATAAACAAAGAGTTGACACAATTGAGCTTTAGGTTCTTTTTCAGGTCACGGGCTCAATGCCATTTTGGTTGGGTCAGTTCAGTTATTATTAAATTATTCTGCTTGGCTTGTTGATTTTTTTTTTTTTTTGCTTTCCTATTTTGCAACAAAGCAACTACGTCAACAAAATGGAAATTGTAAATAAAATCAAAGCATTTGTCGTACAAGGTCTAAGCTATTTTATCAGCAATTGTTTAATATTACTATCTAAACAAGCGATAATTACAAAAAAAAAAAAAAAAGAACAGGTTAAATCCAAGTGAAGTTCAGACAACGCTTTAGAGACACTCTGATAAGGATAAATACGTGTATTCCTTTCAATATCGTATTTTGGCACGTGTTATTGATTAATCACTTTAAAAATAGAGTGATAAAACTTTAGAAGTACGTGTAATGCATTTTAATGCTAGTTTTAACTTTGAACATTTCCATTTTATTGGCGGCATTAAAGTGCATAAACTTTTATGTGAGCCATGGCCTATGGCAAATGTCGTATATAAAATAAATATAAAATGAAAACTATAAAAAACGAATTAAAAACATTTAAAAATGTAAAAAGAGTCTTGTCAGAAGTGGGATTCGAACCCACGCCTACAGAGTAGACTGCGACCTGAACGCAGCGCCTTAGACCACTCGGCCATCCTGACTGTTAACCAGCATGTGTCAAAAACGCTATACAAGCAAACGCTGATGTTTAAATTTATTCGTCAAAAGTGATTTCTGATTTTCAGAACAATTGAATTTGGTATTACGTACAATTTTCATTGATAGCCAAATGTTTTATAACACAGTGCACACAATTATTTATCAAATTGCTGTGCATTTTTTTTTAAAAGCCATAAATATGGACCAGAGCTCTGATCAAATCGAAGAGAAACAGACGCGTTACAGTTTCATCCTTGTAGCTTTTCATATGCGCACGTATTATTCGCTCAAAATTGTCCATTCGCTCCATGGTGCAGAGTCGTAGATTTATCTGATATCTGCTGTCTAACAGATCTCTGGCCAAGTTAAAGAAGTGATCCAGAAATTGCGTCAAAACTTGATTATTCTTCTCCTCGGCAATATTACGATACTTTTGAAAGACTTCCCGCACAGTGGTCTGAACAATATTGCCCTGCATTATCTCCTGCCACGCCTGTTGGGCGTAGGGATCGTGCAACTGGGCGTGCTTCAATTCATTCGGCTCACAAATGAACGGAAATGTATTGTAGAATTTCGTTGTTTTTTTCGATTCAGCAAACAACTTAAGAACTCTCTCATTGATCGCATTATTGCGACACAGCACGAATTTTAGCAGAAAACTTTTCAGTTTCGGTATCTCAACAATTATGATATTGGCCAATAGATCGCATATAAATTGATCGGGACTTTCCAGTTTCGTTTCCTCAATCACACTCAAATAGATTACATTAAAAAAATGATGTGTGATGCCGCAGAGACTGAAAATCACCGTGCAGTATTTAAAGTTGATCGGATACACATCGAAAGATAAAAAACATTCGTTATCCAAGGGATCAGTCCGTGATCGGTTCAATATCTGCTCGCTGCGCTTGATATACTTGTTCTGTCGATGCTTATCCTCCAGCGGCTCCTTGATATAACTATCATAGCACAGCTGTTTATCCGACTCGGTTAGCTCCTGGAACGATCTGAGTGATTTGATCTCGAGATTGTTCAAACTCATGGCTGGGGAAACGTCCTAATTTCACCTCCTAAAAATACCTAAATTCGACATTTTTACAACTGCCTGCTTCGCTTCAAATACATAGACAAATAATACTAAGAATATCGAAATTTCAATACAAAATGTTGTAATTTGAAAATAAAATTTATAAAATAAAAGTTGAGCATAATGTTAGCATAATGCTAACGGCAGCATTCTATTTGGAAATAAAATTTTGGAACAGTGGCTTTTTAATTTCACCGTTTTTGTCGTAATATTAAAATTTGTTTATCCCCTTTTTGGTGGCCATGAATTTTGTTCTAACTTTCAATTATTTTTTTGTTCTTTAAATTTTTACAAAAAAATTAAAAAATAAATATGAACCTGTTCAGCTGAACTTGACCCAAAATGAGAAACGTCAAATCAAACCAAAATGAATGAAATCGCTTAATCACATATCATTTATCATTTATCAGCTGCTTAAATTGACACGCCCCGTCAATAAGCATAATTGCTAAATTGTGCCCAAGTAATCTCAGTGATTAATGTTTGGCATTTTCAGAGATTTTAATTTGAAATGTACCGGTTCTAGAGAGTTCTCCAAGCTCTCAGAGTCTCGGATCACAGCTCGCCTCATTTGCATAATTGCAATTTATTGTAAATCCGTGTGCAAATATGCTAGAAATTTAGCTAAACTCTGTTAAAGGCAAAAGTATTTGCAGCCAGAGGCCGACGGCTTTTCAAAATTTAGCGTTTTTTTTTTCTAGCTATGCAAATGCAGCTTAAGAATCCAAGAAAAGAATTGCAACTCATTAAAATCTATAGAAGAGTGTCGAGTCACGTCTTCTGTCACTTTTGACAATTCCAACTGACACTTTCCATCATCTGTTTGACATTCAATCACAGATCTATGCTAATTGGTTGTCAGTTTCAATCGACTGATTGAAAATGCAGCAGAAACTGCAACGGAAAATTGGCAAGTAAATTGAATTGAATTATATGCAGATTGCAGACTGAAGTTTGTCAAATAAAACTTATATACAACAATTTAATTTCACTTGTCAAAAAGTTGAAGAACATTTTAGATTCAATATATGCTTCAATCTGTCAATTTACCATCCAATTGTTAAAAACTAAGGATTGATATAAATATTTTACTAGACCAATTGTAAAAATATAAATCAAAATATGTTAACATTATATGTGCAATTAAGTTTACATTCAATCAGTGCTTCAATCTGACAACTCGGCTAATTAGTTGTCAACTTGCATTGCACTGATTGAAACTGTAATTGAATTGAAAAACTTGCAGTTAAAAAAAATATTTGATCCATAGTCAATGCATATATTTTCAGATTTATTGACATTCAATTAAATTGACAGTTTAAATGCATTGATTGACATGCAAATTTAATTGAATCAACTGCATTTTTATCACAATTAAAGTATTAAAGCTTTGTTTAATAGAAGTTTGGCGTATTTTGACCTTAGTAGAACCCTTTATGAACGAGTTCAAGGTCTGATCAATCTAAGAATTTTAGTATTGTTCAACCGACGCACTTTTTACATATAAGCACATAAAAATAAGATTCATTTACGTTTCCAAGAATTTATCGTGTGCAATTTAAACTAAAATGGATAAATTTTGTGGTTGTTGTTTCTCTATATAATTCTGTAGATATATGTAGATGTATATTACGTATATATATATTACAGATTAAACACGCCATTAAATGGCATATGGACTATTATGGCAGCTCCCACGCAACTCACGAAAATTGAGCAATGCGAAGCGATTTCTCAGTGCCACAAGCTGAGACAAGAGTCTCTGTCTTAGTTTCTGTCTCAGTGTTTCAGTCATACAATCGCACAGTGGGCAAAATTGCTAAATATTCTTAAAATAGTAACTGTGGCTGGTTTTTCCAGTATGTTCTATATAAATCGTAGAGTTTTTGTAGTTTGTCTTTTTTGTTTGAAATTTATTTTTTATTTTAATAAATCCATTACATCTAAAACAGAGTAAGGAGATTTTTTAATAGTTGCACAAAAATAAATCTTGCCTTTGAAAGTTAATAGTTATATAAAAATCAATAAGAAAATTTAAATTAAAAATTATTGGGAAAATGATCCAAGTTTGTATAATTGTATAGTTAAAAAAACACCTTTTTCTATATTTGAAAAATGAAATAAATAAGTAAGCTAATTTACACGTTTTACCCACTGTTCAACGGAGTCCAAAGCCGGTGAAGCCGACGCACGTAAAGCTCAAGTTCAAACTGAACCACAACGACAATAAAAAACAATAAAAAAAAACGAGAAATAATCGAGACTAAAGAACAACGAAAAAAGTCAACAGTAACAATAAATTAAGCGTGCTAAAAGAAATATTTAACTGAAAAGGTGTTGGCTACAGTTCGTTGTCGTCGTTGTTGTTCTTTCGTTGTTGTTGTCGCCACTCAAAGTGGGTCAGACGGCGGCAAAGACAGCACCACTGAAGGCACCACTGAAGACACCGCAGACAGGGGCACGTCCCAAGGTGCATCATGCACTTTATTCACTCGTCATGCAACAACAAAATTTTACTAATTGAGAGACAGTTGCAAACTTCTCGTTGGCACTGTATGTTGTAATTTGTAAATAATTTAAAATGTTGCTTTTTAGACACCTTACTTAAAAATAGTACAGGGGTCTATTGGGTTTGCTTTACCGAATATGTGCGTAACAGACAGAAGGAGGCGTGGCAGACCCGATAAAGTATATATATTCTTGATCAGCATCAATATCAGAGCTGATAAAGCAATGTTCGAAAAAATTCGAAAATCAATTTTTTTTATAAAGTTAATAATATTTTGATGCAGAATCAATAAAGATGCCAAATTATGATCAAAATGGTATTCCACAAGTAAATCGGTTAAGATTTGACAAAGTTATGACAGTTTGAAGTTTAGTAATTGCTTGGACTGTCAACTTTACAAGTCAAATTTTTTGTCAATTTCGACATGATTTTTTACAGGAAAATGAAGTCTTTCAGAATCAAGTTTAAAGTGTTGTTTTATACTAATTTGGGCACCAGGAGTTGATTAAAGGTGAAAACTCAAGATTTAAAATTTTCAAAAAAATATTTTTTCAAAAAAGTCAAAGGGGGGAGTACATGATTTTGTCGGCAAAAATTCGAAAATCAATTTTTTTTATAAAGTTAATAATATTTTGATGCAGAATCAATAAAGTTGCCAAATTATGATCAAAATGGTATTCCGCAAGGAAATCGGTTAAGATTTGACAAAGTTATGACAGTTCGAAGTTTAGTAATTGCTTGGACTGTCAACTTTACAAGTCAAATTTTTTGTCAATTTCGACATGATTTTTTACAGGAAAATGAAGTCTTTCAGAATCAAGTTTAATGTGTTGTTTTATACTAATTTGGGCACCAGGAGTTGATTAAAGGTGAAAACTCAAGATTTAAAATTTTCAAAAAAATATTTTTTCAAAAAAGTCAAAGGGGGGAGTACATGATTTTGTCGGCAAAAATTCGAAAATCAATTTTTTTTAATAAAGTTAATAATATTTTGATGCAGAATCAATAAAGATGCCAAATTATGATCAAAATGGTATTCCGCAAGGAAATCGGTTAAGATTTGACAAAGTTATGACAGTTCGAAGTTTAGTAATTGCTGATTGGAAAACTTTTTTGTTTTTTAAGATATCGTAACCAAAGTGATAGAATATGTATCTAAGTTGGTTTAATATATCCTGACCAAATTTGATTCAAATCGGATCCCTATATCATATAGCTGTCATAGGACCAAAAAGGGCATCAAATGTGTGGCGTGTTTTTAATAACTTTTCTTTATTTTTTATGCATTTTTTTGTTTAGGTAATTGTGCAACTGCAGTGTGGCGCTGAATGAAGACCCAACAACAATAAAACGACCAACAACAACAAACAATAACAACACGAATTCATTGATAAATACGTAGCAACAAAAAGTTGCGTATACGCCGCGTGTGCTCTCACAATTTACGACCGCTCTCTCGGTTACTCTCTCGCTATCGCTCTCTCGCTCACGCGCGCCAGCACGCGATCGTAAACACAATGAACTCACCACAGCTGGTGAATACGGCAGCGCAAGCTCACCACAGCAGCGGCAACAGCAATAATAATAACAACAGCAACAACAGCAATAGCAACAATTTAAATACACAAATAAGTGCAAATAAATTTGCGCCTGCACGTAGACTAGCTGCCCGGCAAACTCTGCGTCTGGCAATACCAAAACAACAGGGTGACTCAGTCAATTTGCCACAGTCTGGCAACATTTATCGCCAGTCGCCGTCGCATTTGCCACCAGCGCCACTTTTAAAGCGTCACACAACCGCAGCAACAACAACAACAACTGGCGGCAACAGTTTTATACCCAAAACAGCATCGCCTTTGGAATCGCACAAGCTGCCCAATGTCACGCACAGTGGCAACACTACGCCATTGCTGTACAATGGCAACCCTGGCAGCACCTCCTCCTCCTCTTCGACGCCCTCAGCCAATTTTCTGGCTGTTCGTAAGCCGAGTCTCACTCTCAACTCGTCGGACATACGCAACAACAACGATTTGTTTGCCTTTGCCAAGGACATGTCGCCAGCCCTGGAATTGACAGGTGAGTCCGCTACACTATAAGAGCTAGAGACTTCAAACTTGGTATGTAGGCTCCTGGATACCATAGGCAGATCAGGCTTGTTTTTATTTTTGGATCGGACCACTATATCATATAGCTGCCATAGGAACGATACATCGAAAATGAAGTTTTAGTATGAAAAAGTTCTTTGTTTGTTGAGATATTTTAACCAAACTGATAGAATATGCATCTGGGCCGGTATTATACATTCTAAACAACTTTTGTTCAAATCGGTTCACTATATCATATAGCTGCAATAGAGACGCTTAATCGAAAATAAGGTCTTAGTATGAAATTTTTTTTTGTTTTGTGAGATATCTTAACCAAACTGTCAGAATATATAATACATTTATGTTAGTTTTGTAAATTCTGACCAAATTTGGATTAATTTGGATCCGTATATCATATAGCTGCCTTAGGTCAAAATTCAACCTCAGTACAGAATATCTGGACACAGAGTAAAAAGATTAATTTTTTCTCAGTGTATTTAATTAAACTGTAAATTACTTTGATAACCCATCTATTCCTTATAGATCACACGCATTCTCCTATGTTTACGGATATTAGCACTGCTATTTCGCCAGGAAACAGTAATGGTTCTCCAACATCATCACATCATCATCAGCTGGGCAGACTCTTTAGCCTGAGTCCCAATAGCATGAGAAGCTACGGAAATGTGAGTACTAAATGCCGTATCTTTAAGCTTTAAATAACTAAAGAGTTTCAAGCTCTAGGTAAAAAAGAACTAATTCATTTAAACTAATTTTTTTTTATTGAGTCGAAATATCGAATTTTTAATTTAGTTTATAAGAATTGTGCTATTTAATTTTCATCCTACTGATCTCTTTTAATCTTTATTACAATTTTTTTATCTTTTATTTAAATTCGAATTTCACAGTTTCTTTTTCTTCCCAAAATACAATAAAACATTTTTAAATTTTTCTTTAATTCATTGTTGCCCCTTTAGTTAGAACAAGTCTCAATGGTTCCATTCTGAAAGTTGTGTTCTTTGAACCAGCTTTGCACTATTGAAACTCTAATGAGAAAAACCTACAATGCCTAATAGTTATTTATAAACACTGCCCAAGGGTCATTCAATGTAAATTTCTAGCTCTCAATTGTAATGCTCTCTGTTTTGTTGCGCCGCTTTTCTCTTTCGTCTGAACTCTCTCTCTTTCTCTCTTTCTTTCTCTCGCTCGCTCTCTTAGCTGAGATTTTGCATACGCTGTTGACCAACAGCCAAAAGCTTTGCAAACACAAAAAGTCCGAGCGCCTTTCTGTCCTATATTTAACCAAATACAGTATGTCAAGTAAGTGTTTGGATACAAAAAAAATAATTCAAATAATTTAATTTTATAACAATTAATACCACTTCTTGAATTCCTATATTTTTTCTTATTTTTCTGTAGTAGCTAAAAGTTCTTAGAAAATGTAAGAAAAGGAATATTAAGATTTATTTGTATTAATTATTTAAAAATAAATATAATATAGTTATTAGTTTATGTTTTTTCTTTAAATTAGTATTTTAGTTTGTTTATTTTACTCTAGAAATAATAAAAATCCACTTCGTTCCTCAATTTTTTAAAATAAATAACATGTTGCGATAGTTTAATACGGAAGCGTATGGTTCTTTCAAGTTGAAAAAAGAAACAATAAGATTTATACGGCTGAGTTTTTAATAATGAACAAATTTAAATATCATAAATATCATAAATATCATAAATTAAATATATAACAAATTTAAATATATCAAAACAATTATTTGACTAACTGTATATACAGCTTACACCTCACGCGACTCTCTAAAAGGGTGCGGAACTGGAAAAGGGGAGCGGGAGGAATTTGGACACTCCCAGAGACTGGCGGGTTGACCGTATTTTCAAGCCATACGGCAGTAAATAGGTAGAAAATAGCGTCAACTTAATTAATAATTAATATTTATCACGATTTGAATATGAGGGGAAAAGAGGGGGAAAAACAACAACACCAAATGGCAAAACGACTAACGATGTGCCAGGTAAATAAGTTACCAGTTATTGGTAAATAAATATGTATATATACACAAATATATCCATCGTCATAAAGACGTTATGGGTATATGAATAATCGGTATTCGGCTTAGCTTCGGTTTTGATTTTTATTTTGTATATTTCTATGGCTCGTGCGTCGTCATAAAACTTGACTTTTTTGTACGCTACATTAAAGCTGATTAATTCTTAAATGCAGTTGGAGTATCGGGTATCATATCTTGGAAATGTTACTGATTACCGATTATTCCGACTATCGATTGGATGACAGTTGTGAGTCAGTCCAGGCTAAAGATTACACTAGTCTAATGAAATGATAATGATAGGAAATGCCAAGAAACATTTCAATAAAAGCCAAGGCATGCTGACCCACAAGCTGATAACCCCTTTTCAAGTTAATCATTTTACCATGGGAGTTTCAGATTATATATCAATTAAGATCGGTATAACACCATACATTTGGAAATGTAGGGCATACAGATGCCACTTAACCGCAGACTCACAACATTGTTTACACCTTGTGGTTAGCTTCTCATACCCTGTGTACATTGGAAATTCATTAAAAAATAATTTATATGAAAAAAATTAAAAAATAAATTTTTTTTACGTTAATTATATTTATATGCAAAATTAAATTACGATACCAAATAATAATAAAAATGATATTCCGCATGCAAATCGGTTGAGTATTATCAAAGTTTTGCTAGTTTGAAGTTGGTGAAACCTTTGACGTAGCAAGTCAAATTTTTTGTCGGATTTCCCTTGATTTTTTACAGAAAAATGAAACCTCTCAAAATCAAATTTAAAATGTCGTTTTATACTAATATGGACATCAGGAGTTGTTTAAAAGTGAAAACTCAAGATTTAAAATTTTGAAAAAAATATTTTTTCCAAAAAATCAAAGGGGGGAGTACATGATTTTTTTCAGAAAAATATCGAAAATAAATTTTTTTAATATATATTTATTTTTATATGCAGAATCAATTTAGAGACCAAATATTGACTAAAATGACATTCTGCATGAAAATCGGTTGAGTTTTGACAAAGTTATGGCTGATCAAAGTTTGGAAACTATTAGGGTAGCTCCAGGTCCAGCATTTTCGACTTACTGACTTCAGTTTGAAAACTATTTGACAAGCTCTTCATCGCACACTAAACGTGAGCGTAAGAGTTTCTTGTCGATGGAGATTATAAGTTGTAGGTGC
This sequence comes from Drosophila falleni, assembly GCA_035045575.1. Classification (NCBI taxonomy): domain Eukaryota; kingdom Metazoa; phylum Arthropoda; class Insecta; order Diptera; family Drosophilidae; genus Drosophila; species Drosophila falleni. The sequence continues at coordinate 828,541 of JAWNOV010000167.1, forward strand.
AGGTATGAGTAGTGTATTCTTTATAGTATATATTCTTTATAACGTACATGTATGTAAAGTCAGGTCTGGGCATATTAATGAGTGTTGTTGGCGTTGGTTTTTGAAGCTCTACGAGCTTCTGCTCTGAGAGGCAGAAGCACAACAAAAATACGAAAAAAAAAAATACAAAAAATCGATTAGTACGCCAACAAATGTTCGGGCAAAAGGAAGTTAGCGCTTGGAACTGTTGAAATACAAACAACGTTGTTTGCCGATGACGACGCCGACTCTTTTTTTTATTTTTCTGGCATGAATAAACACACACAGATACGCATTTAAAAGATACACACAGATACAGCTACAGATACTTATAAACTGACAAACGTTTTTGTGTTTTTGCGGTTTTTGAAAGAATTCCATTCTCAGTATTTGGCGAATTGAGATGCGCGCCGGTTCTTATTCTGTTCCCCAAAAAGTTTTTGACTTTCTTTTGTTATTTTAATAATAATAAAAATATATTTTTAAAACAATTTACTTGGCCTATTACTGAGCATGTAAACTGTTAATAAGTGTTTGTTTTATTGATATTCTTGAAACTTAAACAAAAACACGTTAACTTTATCGGTTAATCGGTCTTTTTAAAACCTGTAGCATGGGCAATCGTTTGAGTGGTTTGTGGTGTAAAAAGACAACAACATTACATATCAACAACGATCCAAAGCAACAACAACAACAAACTCAAATTAACAACGACAATAATAAATCACAGAAAAGAAAATCAGGTGGTACCTTTAATGGTAGCACCTTTCGTCTTGGCAGCGCCCGTCGTTTATCTTTAACAAGTTGTGTCTCCAAAGATAATAACAAAAAAACGACAAATAAATCAGCAAATTCGGTTATTTCCACAATTGAAAAGGAATACGAAGAGTTGGTCAAAACTCCAGTTACAGATACAAATTCAAAACAGTACGAGTCAAAAACACTACCCAATCTTAAATCCAAGACAAGCATGAAGGTTAATGCTCAATTGCCCACCACCGCCAAGGTAAGTTCACAATTCAACGATTCACAACTACAGTGTATCATCGAGGTCGCATTTTGGATTTTCTACTTCCCTTTTTTACGGGGCGGTATCTGCATTTTCAATTCGTCTTGCTCAACGTAATTATTTAAACAAAATAAAAACTATGGGATTTGCTTCAGGTTTTTCGAGGGGGGGTCTATCATTATTATAATGTTAAAACAATAATCTTGTCTCTGAATTTTTTGGTCATAAAATAAATAAATAGTTGAGATATGACGTAGTTAAGGTTCAGGGACAGAGACAATTGTTATTGTGTTTGTTCTTGATAAGGTCGTTTAGTTTTTCCAGTTTTGGTTTTTAATTCGGAAATTCTTTAAGCTGAGAAATAAATATTATTTTCCGAGTATCATTAGCATGACATAGATTTAGAAATATGACACATGCTTCAGAGACGAATGCTGTTTAATCAAGTTGGAAGGTGTCGAGTGGGAAGATATGAGTCTGATAAGCTGAGCTTAGTCATTGAAATGGGATTAAGACTTGTAAGTTAATGAGCTGCTTATGACATGTAATAAATTTCATAAACACAAACAAAAAGCGAGCAGCAATTAATCGTATGGCAAAGACGATAAATCTATATATCGAGAATAGATTTGGGGTGTCATCATCATCAAATGCTTCCCCTTGTTAAACAATCTATAAATTACGATTGAATGTCAGTTTATCAATCATTGCGAGCTACATTCCCGTTCAAAATTAAATTGTCCATATTGAATCTAATCTATAATTGTTGAAATATTTCTGGAACCTCTGTGACTCAAAGTCGAATGACCCAATTCTGAGTCAAACATATAAATAAATCAGTAAACGTGTTTAACACGCTTCACATATAAATCTTTAAGTGCATAAAAATCAATTACGCATGAAAAACCAAATGAAATGCGACCGAAATACCAACAAAATACTTAAGCACAAATAAAAGCCTCTGATAATAATGACAACAAACGACGCATGCGCAACGGACCCAAAAAACTCCCCAAAAATTCTCTCCCGCCATTTGAGTTATGAGTCTGACCAGAAAAGTTCACAAGTTTGAGCTTAGGGATGGGAATTGATACGCAGATACGTTATCAAATGATTTGTAGATACAATTATTATTTGTACTATTATTCGAGACATTGATAAATTTTATTTGGTAACTATATTAAGGTACACTTTAGCAATATTTTAGAAATTATTTCAGAGTCCTAAATGTTCGTTTTAACATAGGAATTAATTTTTTTATTTTTCAAACATTTTGAAAATGTTTATTTTTTAATTTATAAATTTAATTGTTATTTATTTAAGTTTTAAAGAAAGTTGTTTATTTAATAATTTCAAATTTGAATAAGTACAACAGATTTTTAGTTGAAATTTTTGGAATATCAAATTGTGCTTTTTATGCATACTGTTTTTGTAAATTAAATCATTAACCTAAGATTTACTATTACAACAAAAAATAAGTATATTAAGATATTATTATTCGATATTAACATCGATACTTCCCTACCTATACTCATCCCTAGTTGGGCTCCAACTGGGAAAATGACGCCAATGCGACTGGTTTTTATTAAGAAGAGCTGAGGTGAGCTGAAGTTCTTGTTCTGTTAGATACTCGCACTTTTAGCTACAATGAAAGCCTGAAATGGATGAGTCAGCTTGCGAAAACCTTTCGTTACGTTTTCAGATGCACATGTTGTTGTGATACGAGTATGAGTATGAGTATGAGTCATGACTTAGGCGAAAGTCATGCCATTCATTCACAGACACAAGAGATACAAAATACAAGATACAAAACGTACTTACCAAACTCAGGCGCGTAATTGAAGACATATTTTCACATTTCTGACTTGAGGGCAGTTTTCGCATTACTCGCGATGAATCACAGCCCAGGATCAAGTTCAGTTTTGATCACATTTGATGTGAATTCTCCAATTTAGGTAGCTTTTAAATACGAGCCATTTATTAAAGCAAATCGCTTGTCGAAATTTTTGTTGGTTAACAAATTGGCAAGAGCTGCTGACACATTTGTGACTAATTCTGCAAGGCGGATGCTAAAGATGCTTTTGATGCTGATGCTACTGGCCTTATTTCGTCTTAAAAACGAAAGTATCTGAAAGATACAAAAAAAAAATAAGAAAAAATGTATGTAGCACAAAAGTCGATGATAAATTAGCTTGTTGGCATCTGCACGTTTTCCGGCTAATTCTCTTGGCCAAAATTGCATAACAAATTTATGTAATTAATGCTGATCATTTTTAATTTTTAATAATAATATAAATTATAAATAAATTTATCTTTTTGCTATAACTTAATTAAAAGCATGCCAATAAAACGCATTGGACATGCTATCAATTAACCTTGTCGCTGCTGGTTTCAGTTCAACAACATTTTGTATCTGACAGATACAGATACATTTGCATAACTATCTAAATTGCGTGTGTGTGTGTGTGTGTGTGAGTGTGTGCATGTGTAGGTGGCGCCACCAGATGCGGTTCATGGTTGTAATCAAAACCAAAAATCTAAAAACGAAACGCATAAACAAATGTTCAATTTGAATATTTTTATATATGTATTTACAAAATGTTGCAGATATACACACACACTCACGCCTTGTTTTGCACACTTTAGAATTTCCAGGAAACATTAAAAATTTCAGCGCGTTCTGCACATTGAAATGTTTAATAAACAAAAACAAAAAAAATAGCCCACGTAATTAAGAGTGAACAAAAACTTAAGCAAAATAAAAAAAAAATGTATACAAATTAAATGCACGTGTCGATTTCCATTCAATCGTTTTCAATGCGCCTTTCAATCATTGAACCAACCTGAGCCATTGTCCATTTGCCAGTCAACAATATGAAGACATTTGTTTATTTATTTTTTGTTGTTCAGTGCAAAAAAAAACAATAGCCCCAATGTGAATAATAAACTAATGCAAATTGTTTACATTTAATGTCTCAATTTTTGGATTTTTCTGAGTCGAAAACAACTTCAAAGCTCAATTCCGAAAAAAAGTGCAGGGATTATTTTAAAAACAACAACAACGACAACACTAAACGCATTAAAACTCATGTAAAAAAAAAAAACAAGAACGAGAAAAAACAATTAAAACCGCTGCAGTTGAGTTGCTTGACTGTAAGATGCCCAGTACTCAGCACTTCGATTTAGTTATTATACATGACTTTTAAAGTAAAAAAAAAATATAAATAACAAAAATAAAATGTTTAAAAAAATAAGACTGTCCTTATTGGTTTTGAACTCAAGTCGATTTGTAATTATTTCTATTTGTGTGTAGAACGTTTAAAAAAAAAGAAGGAATTTAACTAATACGTAGAAGTAGAGATCAAGTTCTTTATACTGGACGAACAGACATTGTCACACACTCATAAGTCTGTTTACCCTTTAATTTACTAGTCTAAAAATCACATTATCCCTCGCAAAATTGCAATGCGCGAAAGGCAAATGAAAATTAAAAACAATACAGAACAAGCAACTCGCAGAGAGAAAGAGAGAGTTGATCTACAGAATATTCTCTCACTCTGTGAGTATATTTTTGCTTTTCTTTCTCTTTTTCTCTCTCTCTCTATCAATTTGTAGAGCCGAGTCAAGTCTGAACCTGCCACGATCAGTTTCAGTTTTTTCAGTCTTGTGTCGAACACGCAACGAATAAGTTCAAAGCGCAATCGAAAACAGCGACGCGGTAATCGGAAAAATAATAAAAAAAAATCATATGTATTAGGAAAAATAAAATTAGCTACAAAAGATAAAAGCTTTAAATAATATTGTGAAATCCACTGAGTGTCTCCAAAATGAACAGCAAACAAATAAGTAAATTATTCAAAATAAATATAAATCAAACATAAATAAAAAATGTTGTAAAGTGCGTAAAACTGCGAAAATATTTCAATGAAATTATGCTCATAAATTAAGCAACAAATAAAACTAAGATTTTTTATTAATAATAAAAAAAAAAAACATAAATTTTTTTTAGTGACATATTTTTTTTGTTTTTCTTGTCGGTTACATGAATTCTTAAAAGTTTGCTAATGAAATTTAGTTTATTTCTAGGCAAAATTAGTGCAATATAAAATGCACATAAATCTACATAATTACATTTATAGTTTCTATTAGGCTAATTTATTTTATTTGAATACTAAAAGTAGCCGTCAAAAACAAATTCGTAGACAAAATATAAAATTATAAATTTAGACTTTAACAAATAAAATAAATCATCTAAAAGTTTATCTTTAAAGCTAAAAATATAAAAAAAAATTGTCGAGTTCATAACCAGTTCAACTTGCAAAAAAACCTAAAAGCCAAAAGCAAAGCTCGGAAAATTTGTTAGCCAATTGTGTGGGCCGTAAATCAAACCGAAAGACGCCTTAACAAAGCTCCAATTTGTGTTCGAAAAACGCGTTTATTATTTGACTAACCCAGAGACACAGAAAGGAGTCTAAAGAACGGAGAGGGGGGCTATTTTGTAAAACGGTTAACGCCCGTTAGCCAAACGGAAATTCATTAGCCAACTTGAAATGAAAAAAGATAATAATAATAATAAACAGCAAGTTGCATGCCAGCTTGACTTGGAAATGCAAACGGAAGTGAGAAACCCACGTGGGGAAATTTCTGTATTTGTGTGTAGGTGTGTGTGTATGAGTGTGTGGGGGCAATGTTGAACTTGTTCAACGCCCAGGCCAAGAAGAGAGTCAAGACTTTAGATGCTAGATGTCATAATCAGCTACTTTATGGCATTGTATCTGTATCTGTATCTGTGAGATACATTTGTCAACGCACTGAACGCGAGCTAAACCAGTTTTCTGGCATTTTTATGTAAGCCTTTCTCACTGTCCCTTGTACCCTGGAGTTATTGCAAGAAGGGGAATTATAGTTTTGATCAGTCATAATAAATCAAATCTGACTATATAGTCATGATAAACAACTGATCTTCGACTTTTAGTTTCTCTGTCGATTTAAGAGAAAAAACATAACTCAAAAATCAAATCTGAAAAATAATACAATTAAAAACAAATTCTCTATTTCTCAATGGTTTTGAATTTTTTTTAAAAATTATTCTTTTTTCACTTTAACGAATGTAATTTCGCCGAGAATTGTACTGAACTTAAAATCCAGAACAGAACTAAATTTTATAGATAGTCAAATACAAAAAAACAAGAAGTTTATATAATTATTTTTCTTGTAGCTAAATTCTTGAATTAATTTTCAATTGACTTAAATTTTTTCATACACAAATTTACCCATCTTTCGCTTAAACGAAAATCAGATAATAAATGGAATAGTCTCTCAAATCGAACTACAGGGTATCTAGCAGTCAAGTGCATCTGAAATGCTTTATTCTCACTTGTCTTGTATTGTATTGTATCTTTTATATATTCTGATTCGAATTCTCATTCTTATGCTTATATATTTGGCTAACGGTTGCCGATTGTTGTTTTCTGAGTAGCCGGTTCTTTTTCATTTTTTATTCCATCTTTTTCCTTATTGTTTTCTTTTCTTTTCCTTTTTTTCTCGTTCGGCGCGCACATTTTATGCCAGAGAGAAAAAAGTCCAGATGTTCGATGTGCGGCATTTGTTTATAACAATAAGTTTTGGATATAGTAAACACAATGTGGGGATATTTTGTGTTTTGTTTTGTGTCTGACTGAAAAAGTTATGAGTATTATTATTGATTCTGATTTCGGAGAAAAATGCGCTTTCTGGAATGCTAATTGCTAATTGCTGGGATTGTAATTAATGCAAATGAGTTATGCTTTGTTTTTCTATAATAGAAAACTGAAGAATTTCGCAAAATGCCAACGAAATTGCCTAAAACTGTAATACAAAGTGAATAAAATCAAAGTTGAAAACAAAGAAATCTAAATAATTCGTTCTATAAACAACAGTTGTGTGATAAAAGTTTAAGTGTTGCAAGTGCTCCAAGTGTTTCCAGTGTTGTAAACATGGTTGTCACCACAACACGCAGTCCACTCTTGGCCCAAACTCAACCCAAGAATCCGTCAACAAGCGGCAATCATACGGCTGCAATGCGATCCCGTTTAATATTTCCAAGACAACATTATCAGGTAAAGTTCCCCCGATAATTCCCACTCTAATCATAAATGTCTCAACTTGAACCATTACAAGCGCCAAGGAGTGTTGTTGCTTTAGCTATTTTGTAGCTAGAAAAACAATTTTTGTGTAATTGATGCAACTATAAAAAAAATTAACTAGAACTGTTTTTCAGATAACCCTGATAACATCAATATACTCAAGAAAATCAATATAATCCTTATATTTTTTTTGAAAAATATATAAAGGGCAAACAAAAATACTATATATATTATTAAAAGTATTAGTGGGTCAATCAAATAGGGCAAAGAGTTATTCTAAGTATAATTTTGTCTCAATTTGAAGTATTTTCAATAATTATTTAGCTAAATTTTTTTGTAACCAAATAAGCTGTTTTAGCCCTTGAAATTGTGGCAACATTGGCGTCAAGGGGTTCACCGAGAATTAACTCGCCGTTCATTAACCCCGCGACCAGACGACAAACGTCAAATGACGGCGTCCCCTAATGGTTCCTCACTCCATTCCGAGTCTACAGTCTACACTCTACAATAGGCCCTTGTATTTGGTCTGAGAAGTGCGAGTGAAAGGCAGACAGAAATGCCCATTTATGATTATTATCAAGTGTAATTGTGTGCGCGCGACGGCGGCAAAAGTCTTGACGTCTTGACCCTTGGACAGACACCAAACACAACTCCGACAACTGACGACAACACGTAATGCCCATCCCATTATTATTATTATTTCATATTGAAATTCTTTTGAAGAATGTACAACGGGCGGTCCTACGACTTGAGGATCGCGAACCAAAAAGAAATTTCATGCTAAAATCAATTTTATGACTTAGTATTTGCCATAACTTTATGAAATCTTAACCGATTTCCATGCGGAATATCAATTTTTTCATTATTTGACCTATGTTTTTATTCTGCATCAATATTGGAAAATTAAATTTTTCTTCCATCACTGTCCATTTTTTTTCCATACGTTTTCTTGTCATTATCCATCGGTAAATTATTTGCGTCAACTGCAGCCGTTTTTAATTAGACTCGTAAGTAGTTTCCCCTAAGCGTACCAAAAAAAGATATTGAACAGCCTATTGCTGATTAAACCATCTGCTAATTTGCACTCTCGACCTGGCCCCAAGACAGACAGACAGCACGAAACTCCCCTCTTTCATCTCTCCTCCTAAGATGTAGAAACACTTAACCATATATGATTATTTCTGTTTTTATACCCATTAGTTAAAGAATAAGCAGAAGGGTATGTTGTATTTATGGAAATGTATGTAACAAGGAGAAGGTAGGATCTCAGACTCAATAAAGTATATATATTCTCGATCCACATTATTTTTATTATTATTTCTTATGAGCAACTCAAACCAAGTAGAGATTTTTAAAAGTCCTAAGAATTATATATAAAAAATATCTATAAATTAAGAACCATATTCAATTTATTTCAAGCTGTTTAAATATTTGATAAATCCATGAATAGGTCGAATTTTTCGATGACTCGATAATTTGTTATGGCTATTAAAGAACTCTTCTATTTTATTTCCACATATGTATATTTAATATACTCAAAGAACTTAATAGTGTAGCGGGTATCTCATGGTCGGTGTCTTGACTATAGCCTTTCTAGATTGTTATTTCTGCAGATTTTCTGCGATCGGGCAATTTTCTTTGGAATATTCTTTAAAGTGTTCCGCGACTGTTTTCTGTTTTCTTTCTTCTGTTTTATTTCTGTTTTCAGTTGTGTTCTTCTATACAAACTCATAGTACATACTTACATACATGGGTGCACATTTGATTTCCAGAACGTGCTCGGCCTGCCTCACTGACTTACTGACGCCGTCGCCGCTGCGTCGTTGACGTCAATGGGTAGCGTCGACGTCGTCGTCTGTGCGCCGGGAATTTTTGAATCCGTCGGTTGCGTCTCTGGACAGATTGGGGGAGAGAGAAAAAGTAGGCAGCTATTTGAGAAATTGCTTCAATGTTAGTCTCGATGCTAAATTTAAGATAAATTATAAGTTAAATGGGATTAATACTATTCTTACATTCAAGATATATTTCAAATAAAGGCAATATTTATTGCACTTAATGGGGAATTGTTGTTATATCAATATTTATTTCGAAATCATAATAAATCTCTCATTAACTATTTTTATTGCTTATCAAAATTCAATTCTCATTATTATTTTAAGCTTTTTATTATTCTAAACAGTGCACATTTAAGTAAAAAATTTATAATATTTTAAGATATTTCTCTTAATTTATATTAAAAAAAAAACAATTGTCCTATATTGAGATTCAACAAAGATTAAGAATAATTTGTTTTAGATTTAAAAATAATTTATTTAAAAAAAAATAAAATTTTCATTTGGATAATTTTATGGATTTGATATTTTTAAGCGCATAACTCTTATTGGCGATACCTGCGTCAAACTATCTAAAGCTGCCCGTTTTGTGATAATTTATGCCTTAAATCAATTAAGATAAATTCGATTGGCAAACCGGCCTGTCTAGAAATTATCCACATACCTATTGCAGAGACTCGTTTCACAAAATAAGGCTGCTCAGTTTAATTAAAAGCGTCATTCAAAAGTGCAACAAAAGTAAAAACAATTGAGAAACTTCAACTTCAACTGCAACTTTGTATTTCCCCAATTAAAGCGCCCTCTTCGAACTGCAGACTGAAATGGACGTGAGAGCAAGAGAGAGAGAGAGAGAGAGAGAGAGAGAGAGAGAGAGCAAATCATAATAATAACAAGAGCAACAAGTTCATAAAGCTCTTACACACATGCTGACAATGCTAAGAGCAGTGTTGCAAAGCGACGCTTAGATACCACAACAGACTGTCTGGTTAACAGACTCTTATTGACACAACATACTGGCCGATTAACAGACGCTGTTAGTGTTGCTGCTGCTGCCAAACAAGTTTAACCGCTCTTTCTCTTTGCCAAGCTCTCTCTCTCTCTCTTTCTCAAACTAGCGCACTCCCTCTGCTGTGCGATATTTTGTGCTTTTCATTCAGTTTTGCGTTTCAGTTGTGTTCGTCGCTTCCGCGCGTGCAAAAGCTGCAAAACCGAAAAACGCGTCAAGTTCAAAGAAACGCAACAAAAACTAAACCGCACGCGATTTCGGCGCGGCTTTTAACGTCGCGATCTTCTTTGAAGAAAGTGAATAAGTAAATGCAAGTGAAAATGTGTGCGTAGTGAATTTTGTTTTTGTTACTTTTTAAAATGTGCAGAAACCCATAAAAACTTAATTATAAATAAAGCAAAGGTAAATAAAATTGAAAAACTTACAGAAAACAAACGAAAACTTTATAGCCAAAAAAAAGCATGCTTGTTGTTGTTTATATTGTACTTTTTGTTGTTATTAGATTGATCGCACTTTGCTGTTGTTTCTGATTAGCGTGCTTTCAATGCGAGTGTGTGTAGGAAATGCTCGACAAACGGCAACAACAAAAATGTATCTCGCAGATAGTTTTCGCTGTATATGTATTTGTATGCGTATGTGTGTGTGTGTTTGCTTCATGCTCGATTGCTTCGATTATGCTTTGATTGCAGTGCCACAAACTCATACACACAGATAGAAATACTTATTGAGACAGAGGAACAGATTCATTTTAATATTAAAGAAAAAAAAAAAAATTTTAGATAAGCAATTAAAAATTATAAAATTTGAAATTATAAAGTTTATTTATTTACTTTAATTAAAAAAAAGAACAACTATTTAAGACTTTTATTAAAATAATATAAAAAATATAATTTTTTAATTAGAAGTTAAATATTTTATATAATATTAAATAAAAAACTGAAAAGATTTGTATGGAAAAGATGAATCTTAAAAAGTTTTAAAACTTTTTACATATTTTATTTAAAACTTTTAACTCTTGTAGTCTGATTTAAAACAGCGACTGTCGCTCTGACATCGAACTCGTCTTTTCAACCGGTTTAAGTTTATATTATACATAAATTAAATTTTTTGAAAACTTAATTCTCACACATGGCAACTGTTTGTTGTTTGCCGAGGGATTCTCGGCTTAGTTCTTGTTGTTTCTATTTTATGGCCACTGTTTATTTATGGCCTATCTTTTGGCAGCTCTTATCACAACAACATACACACACTCCACCCCATTCCCTCTACCATGTCAAATTGATAGTGCATTCTGTTGTTGCAACCTGACCTCTTTTGGCGCCAAAAATGAATGCGACTCGTGTCAAGGGCTAAATGCGTCATTTCACTCAAGGGTTGCTACAACTTACCCTCTCATACGAGTACAGTAAACGGTAGCTATGACAGCTACCGATGTTTTATATATAAAAAAGCTAAGAACAGTAGCCACAAATTTGTTACCATTAAAAGCACGCTCGACAGCGCCCTGTGCCCAGATACCCTGTACTGAAAGTTGATTTTCGACCAATTATCCTATGGCAGCTATATGACATATGGTACCGAAGTAAACAAAATTTGGTTAGAATTTACAAAACCAAGTTAAATGCATATTCTACAAGTTTTTTTTGGACAAAAAAGGGTATACTAGTTTGGTTTGCTATTAGATAACTTTATATAATTTTTAAGAAATTAATTTAATTTAATTTTTGTTGTGTTTTTTTGGCACAACCCACGCAGCTTTGTTAAATGTAACGTCAAATTGCGAGTGCAATCAAAATTAATCTGTGGCTAATGAGACACAATTCGATGGCAACATTTGGTGGCAACTAATTGGCAAAGACTAACGAATAAAGACAAAAAGACTGAGAGATTTTGCAGCTGTTTTTACCTCAGTCGAGACAATGGCATTGACCTTGAACCTCAGCGCAATTTGCTTTGCATTTGCCATCGACTACGGGGCGTATGATCAATTTCAATGGCAACAGCAACCGAAAACGACAAAACGACAACTGCCAAAGCATTTTCCCAACAACATTTATGCACTATTCAATTCTGTTACACTCTGCCAGCAATTTGAATAGAAAATTGCTGAGTTTAACTATAATAACTACAATATATATAGTCTGGGGGCATTTTAAAGCTGGAGTCTCCAAGTCGGAAATGCTTTTAAGTGCGATGTCATCTTTATTGCATTCGCTCTGTCTCTGTTCCCTCGCTGTCTGGCTGACAACTTGGCTAAAATGTAGCGAAATTCAATTACTTCAACTTGAAAGGCATCTTAAAATTGCATATTTATAGCAACATATCAAAAATTCAATTAAATACTTTGTGTTAAAAGAGAAGATGAAAAATATCAAACTAAAAAAGAGAAATAAATCAATATATCTATGTATACAAAACTCTTTGTCCTGACTGACTGACAATTGTAGAGATCAAACCGTAAAACATAGAATACTGAAATTTTCACACAACGTAGCTGAGACTTTATGATAGAAGATATCAAACTAAAAAGGAGAAATAAATCTATAAATATAAAACTCTTTGTTCTGACTAACTGATTAACTGATCAATGTAGAGACCAAGCCATAAGACATAGAATAAATTACAACGAAGCTAAGCCATTTTAATAGTGCAATAAGTCGGCTGTTTTCTAAAATTCGACCTACAAGTCGGTCAAAGTATTCACACTTTAAGTGTATTTTGTTCACATCGGACTTTTTACACGTTACATCCTATTTGCCCTTTTTTGTACAAAATCCATTCCTTTTATATATTTTTCCTTAATAATTTATCTGTGCTCATTTATAAATTATATTCCCATATATATAGTATATTCCCTACATCTTAAACTCTCTTCTCTATTTGTTTTTATTTATTGCACAATCTCTCTTAGCCATTTAGTAACTTGAATACCCAATCAACTCAAGTCCATGAATATTCACGACTGAAAATACACAATATAATACCTTATATGTATTCACTTGGCTATTTCACAAGTTCACTCAATTGTTGACAACTTTTTTTGGAGTCACTGTCATTGGAACACCCACACACTCAATTCAAACTGTAACCAAGTGCAACATTGTTGTTGTTGTGTTTGCTGTTGTGATAGTTGTGTCATCCCAACCCACACTTATTAAGAGCAACGTATTTGAATTTGAATTTGTATTGGCGACTGAAATGGCGTCAAGAACAATAAACTTGGCTTATTGTTGTAGTTAGTGGATAGCACACAAAGTGTGTCATTCATTTCATGGGAGACTGTGTACCTAATTAAACAATAATCAAAAACGCAAATAAAACATTAAAACATTTTATGGTTCGCTGTCCTATCTGCAAACAAACAAAGCACACTACATTATTGTCACGAATACATTAAAAATCACTCAACCGTTGTCTCGTGTGCCATTTTATTGTTCTTGTTGTTGTTCTTTAATTTATTATACAACAAAAATGTGTGCAAAAATGCGACTCTTTTCCCTTTTACCCTTTCCCCTTTGCCACCCAACTGCAAAATTCATTTAAATCGCATAAAAACCACATTAAAACTTTATCCGTTAAAAGAGCCAGTTTCTGACCTTTATTTTTGTTGGCCTTTTTGACTTTTTAGCTTGTTCTGTTCGCACACGTTTTTTATGTTAATTGATACAAAATTTTAAATTCTTTTTAATCAAATGCTAAACGCAAATTGAATTAAGAGTCTTTAAATAATTTTATTTTGGAATTATGTTGTGTAATGTAAGCTCGATTATTATAAAATTATTGTGTAAATGGTAAGAGTAAAAATACGATTATAGATTTTAATTTTTTTTAAATGCGAGATTTTCTCGTAACATTCCCAACACCCATTAAAAAGTATTTTGTTTCATTAATTTTATTTTTTTCCAACCTTTTAATAAAGACTTTAGTTAAATTAATTTATGCAAATGCCTATAACTCAAAGCGACAGCTGAATTTAGTCACATTTTCGCAGCTGATTTGTCAAATGATCAGTAAATAAAAATATCAATAATAATGGATGATAATACCGGTAGCTGGACGACCCTCGGGGAGGTTTATGGCATGATTATTTTGTATTTGCGATATTAATAACTCCAAAAAGCTGTAAACTGTCAACGGAGCTGAGCATGCAAATTAGTCAAAAGATTGTTCAATAAAAAAATTAAAAACAAAAAACCTCAAACAACAATAATACAAAAAAATAATAATAATAAAGTTAAAGCAAATATTTAAATGCTATTAAAAATTAAATTTTTTCATTGTGCGACGTTTTCTTGAAAATATTCAAGGAATTTATGCATATTCAACGATTCAAGCCAGTTAATTGAGGTGGTTTCTGTGGTGTCAGTTGTGGTTGTTGTAGTTGTATTGGAATCTGCGGTGTCTGCAGTCAAAATAAACAATTAAACGCTCATAAAAATACCAAGAAAACTAAAGAAAGAACTGAACTGAAAGTTACCCGCTGTGAATATGTCGTGTTTGTCACGTGTGAGAGAGAGAGAGAGGTCAAAAGTTCAAGAAACTTTGAATAAGTTAAACATGCAAATACAAATACAAGAACCACAAACGAAGGTCAGTTTATTAGGCTCTAACCAGGGATTACAATGGTTATAATTTTTAAAATAAAAATAAATATATCAAAATTAACAAAAAATTTAATAGTTACAAAAAAATAAAGATTATATTTAAGTATATAAGTTCAAACTTTTTTGTTTTAAAAATATATTACTGAAAAAAGTTAAAAGAAAACAACAATTAATTCTCTTCCAGAATACCCAATACTTAAAAAGTATTATTTCTGTAATTATCGTATTCAACCTGATAATTTTTTTAAAGTTTGAAATTCTGTAAACTCTATTCTTATTTTCGATCCCTGGTTCTAGTTTTTTAACAGGTGTATGACCATTGTACATTGGACAATGGGCAATGGACAAGGACTAGGCAAGATAAAGCCACGTCCAGGAGGCGCCACAACAATGAATATTAGCGAATCGCGTGCCACAGTTAAAGCAAAGTGCCGCACCCATTTCCATGTGTGTGTGTGTGTGGGTGGGTGTGGAAAATGGCACACGCGTGGCATATGCCACCATCAAAAATTATAAAAGGCCAACAACAACAAAACGACAACGTCAGTAGCACAAAATCCGGCTAAAATCAATAAAAAACGCAAACACTTAAGCCATGCTCAGACAGAAGACCAAAAAAACGAGAAGATAAATAAAAATCAGAAAAAATGAATCACAACTTGGCTTTAATAAAGTGTGTCTCTTCCAGAGATTCCTAAAGAGAAGCGCAGCGAATTCGCTACCAGGAACTCGTTCAGCTCCAAACTAGGCAGTAAATGTGGGTGAAAAATACTTGAACCGATTCTTCAAGCCAAATAAACAAATAAAATGCGTCAATATTTGTTGAAATGCTTTTAATTCGAGTAGCGACAAGAGAAAGAACAAACAACCGTTCAGAAATCATTAATTGGTTCGAAAAATATTGGAGTTAAAATTTAAATTAATATAAATACTTAAGTTTTGCCAAATTTATTATAATACATTAAAACCTTTTAAGTCAATTAAATTTAATTCGACTTACAAAATTTTAAATTTAAAAAAAATATTTTTTAAAATACCTAGTAACTATAACTCCAGTTTTTGTTAAAAAAATTTTTATTGATAAATTTACCATATTTTCTACCGTTTGTCCACAAAGAAACAGTTTTTTTTACCTTGTTAAAAAAAGTTGACAGCATTGCTTAAATTTAAATAAAAACGCACAATTTCAGTTTTAAAGCAGTTACATGTCATTTATTACATTGATTGTGAACTTCTATCGCTATATACACAATACAATCGTAAACAATATCTAAAAATTGCACAAAATCATAAAAATTGTGTAAAATTAACAAGAAGTTTATTGCACAGCAGCGGCGTAAATAATACTAAGCGATAAACAATAATAAAAAGCTTAAAAATAACGAAGAAGTTGTACACATATCACATAATAGTAAAGAGGAATATACACACACACATACATAAATAGGATACAGATACAAATGCATATACAGATACATATAAAACGACAGCTGTAGAATGCGAGTACAAAAGATCCAAGTACATATAGTTTAGATGATTATATAGAAATACAAATTTCAAATATATATATATATATAGATATAACACACACGCATACACACGCAAACATTCACACTCGCACACACACTTAGGTATACAAACAGTTGTCTTTTGTTTATGTTTTGATCTTGCGTCCCAATTTGGAATTCGCATATTTGTTGTTGCCATCTCGTCCAGCGCTGCTTCCGCTGCTTCCATGTGAACTGCTTTGATGACCTTTATGCTTGCCAATTCCATTGCTCTTGGAACGCGTCTCGAAGAGGACATCCGAATCCGTCTCCGATTCAGTTAGCGAAGTATTGCGCGAATCTTTAAAGGTAACAAAATTTGAGAAAATTCTGTAGGTTTCAGGTTGTGATAAACTCACAATTAGCTGCCTCCTCGTCTTGTGCTCCAATTAGCGAATATTTCTGCACCTTTTGACGCATGCGTGGCTTTTTGGTCTGACGACAGGCGCAGGCAATTCCCCAGAATATGCCCGAGAGCAGCAGACAGCTGGCAATGACGCCCACAAACACATACAATATCGACCAATCTGTTAATTAAAACAGGGTTCATAAGTAGGCAAGCACTTTATAAATGTTTTTAATAATCAATTACCGCAATTGGCCTCATCGTTGTTCAGAAAGTAGCCAACGGAGGGCATCCAAAATGCCTCACATTCGCAGGCTCTCGTTGCGGCATTGCATCTGCCATGTCCTGAACAATTATTCTGACAAATTGTAGTTCTGATGTCCACATAAAGTGCACCCAAAATAGAGGCATCCTTCTGCAGCTTGGCACGCAGCAATCGCTCCACATGAAGTCCATTCAAAGGCTTCGATTCTGCTCCATTTGCGAGGACATAAAAGACCAGAACTGCTGCCTCCGTGTGCAAATCATATTTGAGTTCCCTGATTTGTATCTTATTGTCGTCGCCCAGTAAAAGTTGCAATTTTTGCACTGTAGAGTCCAGTTCACTTTTGGTTATCACCGAGATGCCCATGGGCAGCGTCATTTCCACCAGATACATCAAGATGGGATCCGCATGAACATTTATGCTGACCGTATCCGTCCCAGTTAATCCCTGATCATCGCTTACAGTCAGCTTAAAGACGTAACGACCCTGCACCACATTTGTCAGCTGCAAGATTACTTTGATTATTATCAGTACACAGATTTTGAGGATTTTCAATGATAGTTCTTGATGAAAAAAATATATTGATGATCTTCAAAGATAGTTTGTAGAACTTATGAGATTATCAATAATTAACTGATGTTCCATGATTTTTCGGTGATTTTCAATGACAGTTCTTTGTGAATAATGTAAAATTTTAGAGTTTTTAATGTTAGTTGATATTCCATAATATTTGGTATGATAGTTCTTGGTGAATGATGTTAAATGATATGATAATTATCAATTATTAAATGATTTTTCATGACAATCCTTTGCTTACAATCATTATGGACTGCTTGTCCGTGTCTCCAACGATGACACCTGCTGCCAGACTGTTATCCTCACGTGTCCAGGCATATTTAACCACTGCCAAATCATCCGAGGATTGTGAACCATTCAAATAAATCGCTGTTACAGGCAGCGTAATGGTGCGATCTCCACCAGCATTGGCAATTGGCGCCGCATTGCGTTCTATAATTAGTATATTTAACATTTATTTATTTATTTATATTTTCTCCTTTCTCTCTCTCTCTCTCTCTTCCTCTCACCCTGCACAATCTTAACCCATGTGGTATCTGTCGCCGTATTGTTGTTTTCATCCGCTACGCTCAATTCAAATTCATAGAGTCCAAGCGTTAAACTTGTTGCATTGGCAATCTGTTCCGTCATTGATATAGATACATTTATAGTCATGATTAGATTAGGTTGTTGCCGAGTTTGTCTAGGCAACTTACGGATTGATTTGACTTGAGTATAACTGCATTGTTGGGTCCACTTAACTGCTTCCATTGAAAACTCTTGATGGCAATGTCATCCTTGGATTCCGAGCCATTTAAAAGCGCCCAGTTGACTGGCAAGTTGCTCGTCTAAATCGAAGGATTTCTTTATTAATAGGCACAAATAAAAAGCGACCTTTTTGTGATTCCCTTGGGATTTCCCGCAAGTTCGTTCGAAATTATCGAAATAACTTAATTGAAAATTATAAATTGTTTCCGAAAAATCAATGATGTACATGATGTCCCCCCAAGAGGACGAAGACAGCATCAATTTAGAGACCAAATTATGACTTTACAAGTCAAATTTTTCGTCAGATTTCGCATGATTTATTAAAGAAAAATAAAACCCCTGAAAATCTAATGTAAAGTGTCGTTTTATAATAACTTGGGCCCCAGAAGTTGTTCAAAAGTGAAAACTCATGATTTAAAATTTTTAAAAAATATTTTTTCAAAAAAGTCAAAGGGGGGAGTACATGATTTTGTCGGCAAAAATTCGAAAATCAATTTTTTTTATAAAGTTAATAATATTTTGATGCAGAATCAATAAAGATGCCAAATTATTATCAAAATGGTATTCCGCAAGGAAATCGGTTAAGATTTGACAAAGTTATGACAGTTTAAAGTTTACTAATTGCTTGGACTGTCAACTTTACAAGTCAAATTTTTTGTCAATTTCGACATGATTTTTTTACAGGAAAATGAAGTCTTTCAGAATCAAGTTTAAAGTGTTGTTTTATACTAATTTGGACATCAGGAGTTGTTTAAAAGTGAAAACTCAAGATTTAAAATTTTCAAAAAAATATTTTTTCAAAAAAGTCAAAGGGGGGAGTACATGATTTTGTCGGCAAAAATTCGAAAATCAATTTTTTTATTAAGTTAATAATATTTTGATGCAGAATCAATAAAGAGGCCAAATTATGATCAAAATGGTATTCCGCAAGGAAATCGGTAAAGATTTGACAAAGTTATGACAGTTCGAAGTTTAGTAATTGCTTGGACTGTCAACTTTACAAGTAAAATTTTTTGTCAATTTCGACATGATTTTTTACAGGAAAATGAAGTCTCTCAGAATCAAATTTAAAGTGTTGTTTTATACTAATTTGGACATCAGGAGTTGTTTAAAAGTGAAAACTCAAGATTTAAAATTTTCAAAAAAATATTTTTTCCAAAATGTCAAAGGGGGGAGTACATGATTTTTTCAGAAAAATATCGAAAATAAATTTTTTTTAATATTTAATAATTTTTATATGCAGAATCAATTTAGAGACCAAATAATGAATAAAATGACATTCTGCATGAAAATCGGTTGAGTTTTGACAAAGTTATGCAAGTTTAAAGAATGGTAATCTTGGGGATTTTCGGAATTCCCTCAGAGATTTTTGTTATATTCCTGGGATTTAAAGAAATTTGTTTGGAAAACTCACCACATTGAGGCCCGCTTTCACCACAGGCGGAGAATTCGTTGGTGGCTTGACAAAGACATGCACCTTGGCGGTGCTCGACTGTCCGCTGCCATCGGTGACTTTGAGGACAAAGGTGTACATGCCCTCCTCCAGATTGGAGAGTTGTACATATGGAGTTCTTGTGTTCTGCATGTCCACAGCCTTTGCCTCATCACTAGCATCCTTGGTCCATTCCCAGGCGACAATCTCATGATCATCCGAGCTGGCGGTGCCATTGAGAGTCACATTATTATTGGGCAGATACAAGATGACGGCATCGCCAGCATTCGCCACTGGAGCATAGTCCGTTTCCTTCAGCACTGCAATTGTGGCTGTGGTGGAGTTGGTCACATTGTTCGAGTCCGTTACAGTTAATTTAAAGGTATAGTTTCCCGGCGATGTGAGATCCAATTGCAGAGTATTCACCTCCGGTAACTGAGGCTGATAGCCAATGGGTCCCGAGATCACTTCCCAGTGCCAGTTGATGATCTTGTCGTCATCGGTACTGGTGCTGCCATCGAGCACCGCATTCGATGTGGGTTGCCGGATGATCTGTTCACGAGGTGAAATAATCACCTGAGGTGCCTGATTAATCCTTCGCTCGGGCAGCACAGTTACATTGGCAGCTGCCTCCCCGAAAGTGCCATTATCTCCGGTCACAGTCACTTTAAAGGTGTACAATCCCTCCGAGAGATTCGACAACTTCACCTGGGGTTGGAAACACGATCGTTATCAATTTACATTCGAGTTTTTTTTTCGATTTCGATAAACATAAATTTTAACTCGACATTTTTAAATCCATTGCTTTTTGATTAAAAGCAGAGAATTTAATAATTATGATTAAATTTCAGTTCTAATTTAAGAATCATTGAATAACTGTTTCTCTCAACTTTCATTATTAAAATTAGTATTTTATTTTAAAAATTCAAAATAAAAGTTAGTTTTCAATTCTTTTAACTGATTCAGAACCAACAGGTTAAGATAGATGTTCTAAGAAAACTCTTACTTAATTTCTAACTAATTTTCACGTGGCCAAACTTCACCTTTGATTTGCTCTGATCCGAAATGGTGCCATTCATGGGTCCCTTAGGCTGTGATATCAGTGTCCAAAGATATTTGTATTTGGTGCCACTCGTCTGCTCATCGGGAACTGTGAAGGCAGCGAGGGTCACCTCCTGCTCCGGCAACTGCACATCCTTGGACATGACAGAGACAACAATGATCTTGCTGGCTTCTTGTTTCGCTGGTGATGGCACCACAGCAATCTCTGGCACATTCTCGCTGGCAGCCGCCTCCTGTGCATCCTCCGGGATAACCTCATTGTAGGCACTGTAGGGCACAACAGGCATCACACATTTCAGCTGCTTATTCCTCATGAATCCATGTTTACATCGACATATACCCGTCACGGCATTCTGGAGCGGCACACACTGCTCCTGCAGTGGACAAGGTGTGTCCAGATCACAGCTCAGGAATTTCGCATCGGATCCGCCATAATAACTCAAATCCTCCTCGTTATCTTCGGGCTGTTGCATCAGCAACTGTTTCATGCGCTTCTCCGCTATGGGAAACTCATCATCATCGTAGGCATTGCTATCCTGTAGCGGAAAATAAGTGTTAGCTACGGCACAATTAAGATTTGATACCCTGTATTGAATTAGTGATCCGATTCGATGAAAATGTAGATTTTCTAGCGATTACTCCTATGAAAGCTATATGATATAGTAGTCCGATTTGAACCAAATTTGCTTAGAATATATAAAAACCTCTTCAGATCAATGCTCTGCGAATTTGTTTTACAGATCTCTAAAAACAAAAAAGTTTTTCATACTAAATTTAGATTTTTAACTGATCGTTCCTATGGAAGCTATATGATATAGTGTTCCAATCTGGCCAATATCGACATATGTGCTACCCACATCAAAAGGACAGAGCTGTACCAAGTTTCATAACTTAGAGAAACAGACGGACATTTCTATATAAAGAATTAATTCGATCTACTAATCTAGAACATATAGCCTTATGGGTTTAATTATTCTCTTTTTGTAACATTTTAAAGGTATCCTATGCAAGGGAGTTATAACAACTTCTTGAGAAGATTTACTTGAAATGCCAGTCGTCGTGGTTGTTTCCAAAAGTTGAGAGCCGCCGAATCGTAGGGTGAAATCTCCGCCTGCTGCTTGGTGGACTTGAGCAACTGCGTCCAGCTTTGGGTTGGATCTCCCACGGGATTGACGAGCACCATTTGCACCTTGTCATTGTCACGGTCGCGGGAGAGAGGCTTCGGTAGACAGGCCTCATTACTGGCACAGTTGATGTGATAGCACTTACTCTTAAAAACTAACACAACATTGCAAGCAGTGACTTGTGACTGATTCTGTGACTGCGACAGTAACTGTGACTGTAACTGTGACTTTTCACAGCATGCTTCCAGACAGTTCCAGAGATATGTCTCCTCATCCAGAACTTGTCCCACTTCCGGTTTGTATTCCACAAAGACTCCCGCCCGCTGTTCGTCTCTTGGCGTTGCGTTCTCAAAGACGTGTCTCAACATTCGACTACAAACTGGCAATTGTTTGTTTTCTTGTTGTTGTTGTTGTTTACCTGCGGCTAACAATGCATTCTGTGTTGTCGTTGTACCTGTGCCACCTCCCAAACCCCCACCCACTCCCACTCCACTCATGACGTCGCTTGCTGACGCCATCCACAGCCACAAGCTGAAAAGCAGCCATCTTTGCTGCTCCCGACTAGATTTTAACATTTTCTTATTAAACAAACACTTTGCATTAACTTAAACACGTTTTTGTGCACTTTTTGTTGCTTAATTTGCACGAATTAAAACATTTTTAATAACTTTTACGAAGAGCCGAAGCAGCAGCAGTGCGGCCAGTGTGTACACAAAAGCACTGAAAAGTACCATAAACAGCTGTTCAACTGCTTTGTAACTGCTGAGCAACTCTGCAAAGCAGTTGCTGTAAGCGTAAGCAGTTGAGCAAGCAGTTGCTGTAGTTACCAGCAATGATAATATTATAACAAGGTTGCTTTCTCGCTTAGCCGCGGGTCTTATTTTATTTTAACTTAATCGATAATAAAAAGAAATATAAATATTTTACTCCGTATTATTTGCATTTGTGTTTATACTTATTTAATTCTAAATTACTACATTTATATTAATTAATGAACTGGTTCGCAGACAAGAAATATTAGAGTGTGTACAAAAATGCACAACAGAAAAATTCACGCAGCCGCTGTTCAACAGTTCCTTTGATTTACCGTGCCAGCAATGTACGTTATATTTTGAAGCTCAGATTTTCAATGTTAACACATTTGCTTTGCATGTTTATTGTGTGTTTTATTATGAGCGAGAAAATAAAGTTATGGCACGTCGCATTTGCATAAATTACATTGCAAATATTGATTTAAGAACGCAAAGCGCAAGAACTAGTCGCGTGCGCCCACACACACAAACAATAAGAACAACAACAATACACAACCAACACACATCTGTTAAATAAAAAAACAGACTCAGTTTGCCGCCCACGCATAAATGGAATTTTAATCAGCAGCGATTCAATACAATATTAATTATGTACAGAAACAAATCGGACGACTGCCACAGCGTGTTATTTATATAGCTTTATACTAAATCAACTGTATAACTATTATGTAAATATGCAAAAAAAATAAGAATATAGAAAACAAAATGCATGGCAACTGATTATCATAACAAAACAAAATAAGGCATAAATCAATTGTGAAACTTTAAATTTGTTTGCATTGTTCAACATTTTTGTTATATATGTTCAACATTTTTTTTTAGTTTTAAGTACGAAGAAACTTAATTTTTTTTAAATATTTTGTAGTAATTTTTACTGTGAAAAAAATGATATCTCAAAGTAGTGTGAGTCAAGAGAGAAGTTGTTTTAACCATATACGGTAAACAGCAGGGAATATATTGTGATAAGACCTTATAATATAATTCTATGACGTTTTCATTGTTAAAGCAAAAAAAAATCAGGAATTAAATAGAAGAGTTATCAGCAAATATTAAACCCAAAAATAATAATGTGGATGATTGAGAATTGTAGCGATATATGAACATTGTCGCTGGAGTATTGTGGAAAACAATGTCTTCATATTTTAAAAAATATTTAAAATATTTTTTAAATAGATATATATATAAATAAATAATTGTACAGTATTGAAAGAAATTATTGACTAATTACTCGCCATTATTGAATCTTCCAGATGACAGACTTCTCGGAAAGTTCACAGAGCAACATGCTGAGTCCAGCAACAACGCTCATTGAGAGTTTCAACAAAAAAAGTGGCTCGGCAGCAACCACGCCCCTTCAGCTCAGCACAACGCCCACACTTAATGGCACCAGCAATGGAGGAGCGGGAGTGGTGGTAGCAGCAGGGGGAGGGGGACCGTTGAATGCCGGATGCACAACAGTTGCCGCTGGTTTAGGCGGACGACAGATAAATACAAGTTCTAGTTCATGCAGTAGTCTTAAGGAAACCTCACATCAGTCCACATCCACATCGCAGCAGGTAAGATCAAACTTCCCTATGCAAAACTCCCTAAATAATTCTAAAAATACCAAAAGATGGCAACAATAATAAGAAGAAAAAAAGTAAATTGAAAACAAAATTTAAAAAACCAAAATTGGGAACATTATTAATAGAAAATGCAATGGATTTAATTGTGGCAATTTTTTGTTACTAGGAAATTCCACAAAACAAGTTGGGTATGAATGCAAGAATTAAATAAAATAAATATTTTTGTATTTAGAATTAAGTATCTTTATTAAAAATATGTTCGGAATTTCTATGAGGTAGCTAGAGCAGATAGACATTGCGTATACGCAATGTTGACAATTGATACAACATAATTTATGAGGCAAGCAAACGACCCTCTGTTTCTAATATAACTACATATAAAACTGACGCGTTGCTATTTTTAAACAATTACTTAAGCCAAAAATGTTAAACCTTTTGAAAAGTGTTTCAACTGATAAGCTATAACAATAATAATAACAACAACAATGTTTAGTAACTTGGTCAGCACGTTTCTACGTTAAAGGTTAACGAAACCATTTTGATATGAAACAATTGTGTTGATAGTTCTATTTTTTTTTTTATTATTTGATTTGATTAGATTACGGCATTCTTGATTGGCGTCGCAGCGGCTGCTGTGAAACTGAAATCAATTATTAAATGTACTTTGAGTAAATTCAGCATAACCATTTGGTATTCATTTGGACGTTCAACACACTCACATTCACATTCATACTATTGATTGGCCAAAAGTCCATAAAATTAATTGCCCTTGGCTAGGTTTGCATACTAACAACATTTGCTTATTATTTGTATTGCCCATATTATTTGTTGTTAACTAAAGGATGTGTTTGTCTACAGTATGTTCAGTAACTATTTTCATATAGAAAAATTCACAAATGTGGGATTTTATTTATTTTTACAAATAGTTATCCATATTGAATCTATTTATTTCTATTTACTATATACAGAAATTCTAATAAAATTTTAGAGAGGAATAAATTCACATATGTATTTAAAGTTAAAGATTTTTATTTATTACAAATAATAGGTTTTTTGAATATTTTTATTTTTCAAAATGAAAACTGTTATGTTTGAAGATCCATTTTTAATGATAGTATTAAAAGAAAGATAGAAAACCAAGATAGATTTCATTTTCCAATTAATGTATAAAAACTTCTTTATTTTTTCAGTCAATCTTTGATATGATAATATCAGTCAAATATGATAATATCTTAATTTGTCATAACATTTACATGACTTACTGTATGTGGATAGTCTGTAGATAAGATTGTTTTAACGGCATTTGCATTATCATCGCATTTCCCTTGTTGCTTATCAATCCATTTGACAGTTTGCATTGAATCACTTGGCTTCAAAATAGGCGCTTACATGCCTCAATTTCTGTTGTCTTGGCCAAGTTTCTAATAAATTTACGGATGACAAATGCCTAGAGCTTTTAAATAAATATATATTGGTAGCAACTCAAAATTATTTGTCGGTGTTCTGAAACCAATTTATGTGAGTTTCAAATGTCAAAATATTTCTTGTAAAATTGCAATTGCATAAAAATCTTAAAAAATCGAAAAAAAAACATGTAAACTTCATTATTAAATGGATTTTTACATTTGTTATTTTGTTATTTAAAAATATTTGTAGTACACACCTGATAATTATGCAATCAACAAAAAATGTAATAATTCAATTAAGTTGAACAATTTATTATTAAATATTTAAATTTTCAATTGCCGGCACTTGAAGCTGGCAAGAGCTTAAAAAGAGAGAAAAACTGACTGAGAAAAGAGTAAGGGAGCTTTTAAGCACATGTGTTTTTAATCAGAGCTTCAGCCTCTCATTGACTGAGCTTTGATTATTCTAAAAGATCATTTGACAGAGAGAATATATGTAGATATTTATACTTATTTCTTATACACATGTCAATCCTCGCCAAGTTGTTTCTACAGAAAAATTAGCTGTCCAAATGGTTGAAATGTGAATTTCTGGGTAAAAGCTTTTATTTTAAGAATAGGCCAAGAACCGATATCACTTTGAATTCGCAGAAATGTGTCAAATTTGTAGAAAACATAGTGAATGTAATGTCGAATAAATTGTGAATATAGAACTCTCAAGATTATACAAGTATGGAAGCAAAAGATAATAAATATTGCGGGGGAGAATGAGTCAACAAAAGCTGTTGCAAAAAAATGGGGAAGCTTCAGTATATATTATTAATACAATAGTATAATTTAATAGACAAATATGGCTTTACCAAATATAAGCTAATGAACTTTATTTATGGCTAATAAATCATATATGGCCAATATTTTATTAGTCATTCGGCAAACTGAAAAGCAGAGAAGTGAAATTTATTGCAAATCAAAAAAATTATAGATAAACTTGCCACTGATTATGCAAATTTATAAAGTCAATTGTTTATTAATTGTACATAAATTAGTAGCTTATTATACATATGTATAAACAGCAACTTATTACCAACAAAAGCCAGACAATAATTATAAATATAAACAAATAATAAAAAAGTAAAACAATAACAATTCCTTTAACTCTGTTAATGCAAAAGAGCAACACTAATCAAATAAGTAAACATCTCGCAGATTGAAACGACAAACGAGATACAGATACAACAACACACACACAGCAGCTACTTTTATTATAAAGCTAAACGCTGAACGCGTTAATTAGAAAATCGCTTGGACTGAAACGTGAGTCTATCAAAGAGTTATGGAAATGCAAAACCAGAGAAAAAGTTCTGCATAAATTAAATAATAGATAAAAAATACTCAAAGCGTTGTTAGTCCAGTAACAAAGGGTAACAAAGGCTTATAAGTTCGTGCCAATGTCTTTCTGTTCTTTTTTTCACCAACTTCAAGCTCCCATAACTATGCCAAAACTTAACCGATTTTCATGCGGGATGTCATTTTGATCATTGCTTGGTCTCTAAATTGATGTTGCATCAAAAAATTATTAACTTTAAAAAATTTTTAATTTTCGGGTTTTTCCGACAAAATCATGTACTCCCCCCTTTGACTTTTTGAAAAAAATATTTTTTTCAAAATTTTAAATTTAGAGTTTTTACTTTTAATCAACTCCTGGTGCCCAAATTAGTATAAAACAACACTTTAAACTTGATTCTGAGAGACTTCATTTTCCTGTAAAAAATCATGTCGAAATTGACAAAAAATTTGAATTGTTAAGTTGACAGTCCAAGCAATTACTTAACTTCGAACTGTCATAACTTTGTCAAATCTTAACCGATTTCCTTGCGGAATACCATTTTGATCATTATTTGGCATCTTTATTGATTCTGCATCAAAATATTATTAACTTTAAAAAATTTTTAATTTTCGGTTTTTTCCGACAAAATCATGTACTCCCCCCTTTGACTTTTTGAAAAAAATATTTTTTTCAAAATTTTAAATTTAGAGTTTTTACTTTTAAAAAACTCCTGGGGCCACAATTAGTATAAATCGAAACTTTAAAGATGATTTTAAGAGGTTTCAATTTTCTGTAAAAAATCAAGAGAAATTTGACCAAAAATTTGGCTTGTAAAGTTGTCAGTCTCAAGCTCTACCAAAATTCAAACTAGCATAACCTTATCGAATCTCAACCGATTTTATTGCGGATTTCTATTCTGATAATAATTTTAGCCCTTGTTGAATTGTGCATCAAAGTTTCATTTACCTAAAGAATTTTATATTTTTCACTTTTCGACTGGTCAACTAGCAGTCGAGCAGCTCACCTGTAGCGTTCTTAGTGGAATTTGTTGTTGTTGCCGCTGTTGCTTTTGCCGGCAAGAATAGTATTTACAATAATATAGTATGATTTCCTAGAATTCTCAGCGCTGAGCTCACGCCAATGCCAAACTTTGAGGTGTTCCCAGTAGCTGTCCCGCTCTCGCAGCCACATCGATCGCAGCGACAATTTAAAAAAAATAAAATGACAAGCAGTTGGCGTCTTCGTTGCGACGTCAACATCGACGTCAACGTCGACGTCGGCAGCAAAAGCTCTAGCTCAAGCAAAGCTCGCCAGAGACGAACGGCATTTAATAGAAATTCGCTCATTTTACTTTAGTCAACGAAACGAACGAGAAGCGAGCGTCGCGCGCAAGAAAAAACAGTAATCGAAACGGAAACAAAACGTAGAAAAAACCGTCGAAAGCCAAAAAGCCAATTAATTACAACAATTGTTGAATTTTTAGCCAAAAATCAAAACGTGCAGTGTCTTTTTTTCGTGTGTGACGACAGCGACTTCTTCAATATAATATAATAATAAAAATAAAAATAATTATTTGCATCATAATAAAACGATTTCCAACGAATTCGAACGAAAAGCGCAAAAGTTAAACAAAAAACTTTTTGCCAATTAACGAACAATTAAACGAACACTCTATTTGTTATCAGTATTCTATGCATACAAAATATAAAAAATACAAATAAAAACGAACAACGAACCATAATAAAGCAGAAACCTGAAAAGATTATTTTTGGGGCAAGCGTGAAAAATATTAAAGCAAAGTTCAGTTTAGTCTGTTTAGACTACCAAGCGTGTGAACCAAGCAAAAATAAATAAGAAAATTATAAAAATTATAAATAAATTAATACAATTCATAAATCACATAAGTCTTGAAAGAATTTGCAAGTGCGCGTGCTAAATAAAAAGGCAACAGATACAAATATATAGATACTCAGATACTTTTGTATCTACGTGTATATGTGTGTATGTGTGTATATGTCTCTGCTGATAAGGCTTTTAGTTAGTATGCCAGCGACAAGTTAAGAGACGTATACGTAATATTCAAAAAGGAAACTTTGCTGAAAAATTAAAAGGAATTTCCAGAAAACTCTCGATCTAAAGTTCAAGTTAGTATTATTTTAGAAGCTTATAAACAACACATAATAATGATAAATTAGTAAATGACGCAGTCTTAAGACTGTTAAGGTTCCCATATTCCTATCTAATCTATTGACTGACTCCATGTCCAGGTAACCGATCGTTTCCCCGCCCCCCATTCACTGCTATACAATAATAATATTTACTAACACAGCGCTAACAACAATAACAAATAAAGAAGAAACAGAAACAAAAAAAAAAAGAGAACGTCCATCACTTGGCACTTGGGGAATTTTTTTCCCTTGGCAATTGCGATAAGTCAGTTTCGTATACACTTCGTATTATGCCATAGCAAAATTAAGAGAGCTCTAGAGTAAGCTCATTGATTAAATATAACAAATCAAAGACCTCAACAAAATGAGAATTGATTGTGTCGAAAACCAGACAGTTTTCAATTTTATTTCTTATATTTAGACGGTCGAGAAAATAAAAAATTGATAGCTTAAAATTCACACTAACAACATTTTTTAATTAAATATTACATTAATGTCATTAAAATCATCAGAAATCAGCAGAAAAGCTAAAAACTCATAAGAATTCTATTTGACCTACATGTTTTTACCGAAGACTTAATTAAATCATAAATATCTTTGGTTTTAATTTAAATAAAAAATTAGCAAAGTCTTAAGTATACGGCTGTATTCAATTTATTCCGGTTGTATGATTTATTAATCAACGCTTCGCGCCTTATATGCATTATAAAGAGACAACACCCACATATATAATTTTAACACACGTTGTTCAACTTTTGGCGCTTCTTCTCTGGCGACTTTTCGAGACACAAAAAGAATTAAATTGAAATGCGTCCAAAATTAGAATTGATTCGTAATGTGGCAGCATTTGTCAAAAAGATTTGCACGGTCTCTTGAGCTGTGTCTTCTTCTGGTTTTGCTGTCAATCTTTTTTCTGAAGATTTGAGTATTGTTAGCAAAACAAATAGAAAATAAATACAATTTCTGAGAAAAATATACAATAACTATTCATTAGAGCTGTTGAAATAATTGCCTAAAGTATTTTTACTTGAGAAATTTGTTGCCAAAGTATATAAATAAGTAAAATAATGTGTTGAGAAGCATTAGCAATGATTTGGAAAGAATTTCAGTAATAAGGTAGTAACTTAAAATGAAGGAAACAATAATAAATTATACATCATTAACTAATTGTCAGCGATATTGACTAAATTACAAAGTATTTAATGAAGTAATTTAGGAGTGAAATATTTATGATAGAAATAATAATTTGAACTATTAATATGTAAATAATAAAACTATTAAGAATTATAATTTAATAGTTTTAGTGACATATAATTGTTTAGATTGGTAATAATGAAATAATAAAAATGTAATTTACATCTAGATAGATGTGTAGGTTCCTGTCTCTACAGAAAAAAGATACAATTTGCAATTCTAAAGTCCCCCTTGGAACTATATGAGTTTTATTTAAAGAGAGCCCGTGACTAATGCTTTTTTTGTCGCTGCATCTGCTGTAGATAGGCCGATGTCATACGTAACCTTTTTGATATCTCATGGAAAATAATAGAAAACTGTGACAACAATCAGCACTTGAGTTTGCTGATGTATCTCACAATTGATAGAAATACAACAACATTTACGAGTACATTCAAATACTCTTTACTTTGGAGAGAGAAGTCAAAAATAATTTGTGCATTTTGGGGTGTGAAAAACATAAACAATTAGTAATTTATCACATTATTTATTTAACAGATAGAAAAAAAACAAGTAGTCACTCTACAGTCGAGGTACTCGACTGTTAGATGCCCAGTAGCGATAAAATCAACATAAATAAAATACAAATTTCCTAATTGCAATGCAATACAAGAAAAAAACGACAAATTAAAAGAGCTGTTAATAAATATTTATTAATAAAAAATATAAGATATAGTTTAAAATACAAAATATAATATAAAATTAAATTATATATTGACTCCAGCGAAATTCCAACCGTCGCCTTTGTCAGAGTCATAGCAATTTATTCCCGCTGAAGTTGCATTTAAATATTTATGATCTATATTTTGGTAGCTCTAGCTCTTATAGTTCCTGAGATCTATGTGTTTATACAAGCCTAGAGGCCTTTGTACGCTCTGAGTACTGGTTAACTGGTAAAAACACGCCGTAAACCCATCTATCAGTGCAAAAAGCCAAGCTGTTAAGTAAATACGTGTGGTGAAGCTTCATGTCGATCCCGAAAATATACGGCTCTCATTTGATTTATAAAGGCGGCAACGTTAAGCGCCTGCCATAAAAGTGAGGCACAGATAGCAGACGGAACAGAAAGAGTATAAACATATAGATATAGATACATAGTATATATGTATGTGAGAGTATAATATATACATATTAAGTAATATGTGCTGCACAAATGTCTGAATATTTGGCATATTTGTGACCTGATTCATTGCCAACAGAAATTAAATGAAAACTAAAAAATTTAGGCTGTTATTAAAGTGCGCTCTCTTTTTTTTTTTTTTGTCTTTCTACAGGTTGTAAACAGCAGCAGCAGCACAACGACGCGTGTTGAGAAGAAATCACAGCGTTTGCATCACATCACATCCTCTTTATCATCCACAACACAAGCGTCTTCATCGTCATCTTCATCGTCTTCCTCTTCAAGTTCTTCGGAAATGAAGGCCGCCGCCGTAAAGCGCGATCTCACAGATTTTAAAATGTCCATGTCGGAATTAGACCGTCTCACAGCGGCCCCAACGCCGGCTAGACATCATCCATCGATTGATGACCTCAAGGGTCTCAGCAGTGAAGACACAATATCGGTGCTAAAAAAGAAGTAAGTTGACTACCTAAACCAAATGCTGTAAGTTCAAATTTACAAGTAATTTCTAAATATTAACAATAAACGAAGACTTCAAAAGCAACTTTATAAATACTAATTAAAATGAAAATTGAAATTGTTGCAGAATGCGTGCCTCACTTGAGAATCTGGTGGATGGCGATGATGATGGCAGTTGCCATGGGATTGTGACGAGTCCCGATGACGATGATGATTGCACACACAAACATTTTGGCGGTTTAGATCTTACACATCCGTCAGCTGCACAATTGAGTGCCAGCAGTGGTTTGAGTGGCTCGAATAAAACCATCGATACCATCAAGTTTGAGGAGAAGCGTTCCAAATCGATGGCAACCACTAAAGTGGTCGCCGATGGCTTTAGTTCCGAACAGGCGACCAGCAATTCCGCGGAGATGAAACGCTTGCAAGCGGGCGATATTGATTACAAAGAGGCTAAGGCTGTGTCAGCGGTTAGAAATCGACTGGAAATGGATGGTGTGAAGACCGAGGAGAAGGCAGCCGTCATGCAGGTGAGTAATCGATCAATCCAACAGTCGATTCATCGATCAGTTCATTAACTGATAAACCCTATGCGTATAGCATACTTAGCTAATTACATGCTGCACCACAAGCTAATTTAACTAAGAAAGCTTCATTCGAGAATGCTTGACTTTTAAATGCCCAGTACTCAAACAACTTAAAAAAAAAAAATTAAAACAAAATTATTATAATAAAATTTGGAACAATAAAAAAAAATGTTTAAAAAAATTGATTATAATTGACGTCAGCGGGATTCGAACCTTCGCTTGCTCCCCATTGAACCTGCATATGCATAAATATTTATAATATCAATATTCTTTTTTTTATTTAAAATCTCAATTACCTGCTCTGTTTATCAACCGATTGAGATGAAGTTTTCTGCAATAGTCCATAAAATAGCGCACAATACGTGTTCCAAATTTCATCACGTTAGCTTTAAAATTAAAATATTTGTTAACATTTTATTGCTTTGCAAAGGCGCAGGGGTGCGTAGTGAAATTCTAAATTAACATCAAATTTGGTTTTTCTAACTCTTATAGTTCCTTAGATAAGCCCTTGTAACCTTTGTGTACTGCGGTTATTAGAGTTCTTCATTGTTCGTTGAACTCGGTGATTAAAACAGAGCTTTCAAAGCTTCGTCACCCCTTGCAGCAGCCCCTGATAAAGCTCGCAGTGAACTCAGCCAACTGTTGTGCCCAGCTGGACACTCCTTTCAGTCGAAGTTCGTCGCGTGCATGTTTAAGTCGCATTTGTGGTCGACACGAGCCGTTAATGGCGGCGCCGCCTTTTCGCGAAAGTGAAAACTGTCCCTAGAAACTAGTAAAATTTTCCAACAATTCCCACTCTCAACCAAAAAAAAAAAAAACTTGTACAAAGCAATCGATTTTCTTATGTGTTTTGTGTGGCGCCCAAAAGTGGGCAACAGTCTGCGGCGAATTAACATCGCGTATACGTAATATGTTCCTCTACAAGTGCCAGCTCCAAAGGAGCCCACGTTTAGTTCGACATCTCTGCAAGGAATCCGAACCAGAAAAACGATCAATGTTAAAAAAAATTCAGGTACTTGTTTTTAACAGTTTTTTCAACTGGTTTCCCCGGGCAACGTTCCGTTTTGTTTGTTTGTGACTTATCTAATCAATGTGAGGGGGGAAATCGAAAGCTGACAAATACGTAGTATTACAAATTAGCATAAATTGTTTTATGATGGGTTCCATAAACATTGTCAGCAACGCAATTCGCGACAAATGATGACATTTTATCCAGTCGATTGCATAAATAATACTCAGCCTAAGATCAAAAGTTAACTTACGAGAAAAAAACTTCCCCGACTGGCAAAATTCACAAAGAATATGGAGCATGATTTCATTTCATCAAGGGAACGCAGATAAGAGCTAAATTTAAAAAAAAAACAAGTGAGCGGTTACAGTCGAGCACGCTCGACAATAGGATACCCTGAGCACAGGTACTCTTCAATAAAAATTTATTTTCGACCAATTGTTCCCATGAAAGCTATATGATATATGCAACCGAATTTAACCAATTTTGGTCAGAAGCTACAAAACCAAGTTAAATGCATTTTCTATCAGTTTGATTAAGATATCTTAATAAACAAAAAACTTTTTCATACTAAGATTTGATTTTCACCCGATCGGTCCTATGACAGCTATATGATATAGTGGACCGATTTTAACCAAATTTGGCCAGGATGTATTATACCAGCCTAGATGCATATTCTATCAGTTTGGTTCCGATATTTCAACAAACAAAAAACTTTTCCATACTAAGACTTCTTTTTCGATGTATAATTAAAAATAGACAGTAATGGAAGATAAATTCAATTTTCCAATTTTGATCCAGAATAAAAACATAGGTCAAATAATAAAAAAAATGATATTCCGCATGGAAATCGGTTAAGATTTGATAAAGTTGATCCTGATCAAGAATATATATACTTTTTGCCTGCTACATACAATCTGCCAAAAACAATATACCCTTTTTGCCCATTTTCAATGGGCTCAGAGTATAAAAATTAGATTTATCAGGCTACACAGAAACAATATTTGTATATATTTATATGAATTTGTATTTAGTAGAAAGACTACTTATAAATTATTACACTAGTCACTTTATTGAATTACAGATTTTCAAATTAAAATGTTATTATAAAGAGTTGTTCTATAATCTTTTTTTTCTGTATAAAATAATATTTTTTTTCTACTGTTTTATATAAAATCGACAAACTAATTTTATTCTACAATTATTATTTTAAAAAATTATAATTATTACGATGCCTGATTTTATTCTCTCCAGACAAGATAATGCTATTATTGCCTCTTTGTTCTCTGGCATTTGGCCAAATAAAGTCTTTTAATTGTTTACGACAATGCTCATAAAAGAAATGTACTCTCAGATACATTTTATAGATTCAATGCAACAGTTGATAGTTTTAAAAGCGTTGCCAAGAATTTAATTCCAGCGAAACTTCCATCAAATGCTCAATGTGCTCAATATGTAAATAGTTTTCGTTATTTGATTTATTTCACAATTATTTGTACGCTCTGAAATGTCTATAGAATTTCCCACTTTTTTGTTTTTGTGTGCTCCGTGCGCTTTGAAGAGCAAAAAAAAAAAAAATAACGAAAAAAAGTTTAATTTTATTTTTGAACATTTTTCCTTTAAATAAGATGGCAACGAGCGTTGTTCGGTTCTCAGTATCAGAGTAGCAATCGACGCGAACGTTACGCTATAGCTGACAAGTCTGAAATATTCAATTATATATATATATGCATGTATATGTACTGTTATACATATGCATGAACATTGCATTAATTAGCCAATTGGCAGCAAAGTTTCACAAATGACAACGACTTTGTAATTAAAAATAAAAATAGAAAAGAAAGAAAGAAAACAAAAAGAAAAAAAATAATAATAAAATAAATAGAAGAACAAGTGTCACAAAATTAGAACTTGACCTTCCGCTCGTGAAACATTTAAAAATAAAATACCCAACGAAGCAACAAGTTGCGGAATTTCATAAAATTTCGAAATGTGAAGATCAAAAAACAGAAATTCAATTTAAAAAAGTTCCTTAACTTAACGAAATCAAACTGTGATGTGTTAAAGAACAGACTTAACGAAACTAAAGTGAAACAAAGTCAACTCATCTCAACTGTGGCCAAAATGGGCTATCGCTTTCGTCAATATGTGAGATATTTAACAAACATTCGTTAAATTTTTATATGTCTGTCAAATATCGTTAAGTGTCATTATCAGAACTGTGCAACTGAACAAAGTGTAAACATTATTACAAGCTCAATTTGTCGGTCAATGTCAACGATTCTGCGAGAGATGCTCTCTCACACACACACACACACACATACACACACACACATACACCCTCACCGACGCACACAACCGTGATGTTATACAGTGGTAAAAAGACTAAATTGGCTTATGCTAATTAATTTCTTCGAAAGTAGCAAAGATATCGTCTGTATTATGCAAATCAAAGAGTTTATTTAAAATTGGCTTTTCCTAATGTATTAAAAATTTTATTTTCATTTTTTAAAACTAATAAAAAAATGATTTAAAATTTACTATAGATGCTTAAATATCAAATTTTTAATATTTGGGTGCTTTAATATATTCAATCAAATATAGGAAAAAATGTGCTTAAGTATTGTTAATCAGTTAATCAAAAAGATTCAAAAACGACAAAACCATGTTCGATATTCGTGAATTTTAATCAATATAAGCTAATTTAGCATTTTTTCTCACTGTGCGTCAGCGTCAGGCAATTTGTGGGCTATTTTTATGTGAATGAAAACAAATAAGAAGTAACAATAAAAACAAAACAAAAAAATAAATAACTTTCTCTATAACACTCGGATAAACATTCATTCTCACGTTCACGCTGTGTTATACTCAAATATTTTCATAAGAACGAAATAAGTTAAAATCAAATAATAAAATAATCAAAAACTGTGTTATACTCAAATATTAAAAAAAAAAAGAAATATAATATGAAAATACTCTCGATCAACTCAAAAATACTAAAATAACCCAAAGTTGTGGTATACTTAAGTATTTTCATAAGAACGAATTAGGAGCAAATTAAACAATTAATTTATCTTAAATTGTGGTAAAAAAAAAATACGAAGAAATCAAATATTTAAATAAACTGTGTGTCATACTCAAAAATTTTCTGAAGCAAAGTTAGTCAAGTCAGTCCACACAATTTCATCGGGGAATCATGTCCAATCAACAGAATCCGAATCCGAATCCGAATCAGGCGCCTTGGCCCGTTCGTAAAGGCCTCTTTCGATCGAGCGGTCAATCTGATTTCGTACCCACACGTTCTCCCAGTCCCATTGTTGAGATGCCGCTGTCGCCGCCGCCTGTGACCACGCCTCTATGCCGTTTTTCCAACAACTCGCCACTGTCGCCGCCTCCACAGCCAATTCAAGTGTTGCCCTTAACGTCCACAGCCAGTTTGTCCACTGCATCGGCTGCTCGCATGTCTGGCAGCTCCTCCTCATCGTCGTCGTCGTCTTCGGGTTGCTCCTCTGCTTCTGCCTCTGCCACCTCTTCGTCGTCGTCTTCTAGCTCAAGTTCTAGTTCACATACAAGAGTACGTAAGAGTTCTAATCCACCTTTGCAGCCAGTCGCCGCCAACTGTCCCCTGTCGCCACCGCCCACAATCTCCACCACGCCCAACAACAACAACAACCACAATCACTCACCAGCTATAGTCACCACCACAAACCACAGCAACAATATGAAAACAAATGTGCGCGAAATACCTATTGAGGTAGAACAGAGCAAGGTATAACAGCGACTAAAGTCAACACAATGTTAACAACTAATGCCGTTTAACAGAGTATAAATTCTACGTAGCTTAACAATTGGTATAACAGTTTGTATTACAGTTACACAGCTGTTATACACTTTTATTGGAACCATATCTTGTCGAAAATAAAAGCCGGTGCTTATATCGTGGAATGCTTAATAAATGGTATAACAGTTGACAGAACTGTTATACTTACAGATTTGACGCCCAATACAGTTTCTCTTGAAAACCAATTATTATCTCTACTGTGAAAAGCCCTTAATAGCCATATAACAGTGTATTATAACAGTTGGACAACTGTTATACCGTTACAAAAATTCCTGTGCAGCATGTAATTAGCTATCTACACAACATCTTTCTATGCAGCTAAAATAATCATAATTTACCACACTTGTACTAACTGTTATATTTTGAAATACGCTTTTTAGGAAGCCCTCTCGCTGCGCACCGGCGACATCACGCAACAGGCGAGCAACAAGGTAGCCGCTGCAGCTATTAAAGTGCAGAGCGACAATTTCTCGGCCGACAAAAAGGCCATTTCGCAGTCGCAGCAATCACAGATGATGACCTCGAATGGCATCATTAGCCAGGAGAAGCATGTGTCATCCGCATCGCAGGCGAACTATTCGATGACACACAAAGGTGTATCCAGCACGGGCAGCAGTATGATCTCTTCCTCCTCGCAAATGTCTGCCACAAATGGACAAATGGTCAAGCTTAAGGATCTCAAGCTCGACGATCTAAAGTCATTGACGGCTGGCAGTGGACAGCAGGAAATCGAGCAGGCCATCGCCAAGTATTCCAATGTGCTCAACTCATTTGTCAGCACACTTCAGGTAGGGTATACGATGATCAAACTCGATGTATAATGTTATTATTTGCTTATAAATAAATCTACCTTCCGAAAAAAAATATTTCTTAATAGGAAAAATTCTAATTAAATATTAGGTGAATTTTGAACTGTTTTTAAAACTTAGTAAATTTTAAATGATTTCATAAATATTAAAGTCAAAATTTTAAGAAAATTCAAAATCTTTTCGAGATTTCTAATTAATTTAAGTTATTGATATTTAAAGGACGATGACAACAGTCTGGTGAATGGAGGGGGCGACAAGAAGAGTGTGTATCTGCAGAAGATCAACGAGGTGATAAAACGTGCCTGGGCAGTGCCCACACATGGTCACGAGCTGGGCTACTCGTTGTGCAATTCCCTGCGCCTCAGTGGAGGTCTTGATCTGCTTATGAAGAACTGCGTTCAGCATAATATCGAATTGCAATTCTCATCGGCACAATTGTTGGAACAATGTCTGACGACAGAGAATCGATCGCATGTGGTGGACAATGGTCTGGATCGAGTGGTGAATGTTGCGTGCGTTTGTACCAAGGAATCAAATATGGAACATTCACGGGTGGGCACCGGCATCTTGGAGCATCTCTTCAAGCATTCTGAGGGCACCTGCTCCGATGTTATACGTCTGGGTGGACTCGATGCACTGCTTTTTAAATGCCGCACAAGTGATGTGGAAACACTGCGTCATTGTGCCAGTGCGTTGGTGAATCTATCGCTCTATGGTGGTGCCGAGAATCAGGAGGAGATGATTGTCAGAAAGGTGCCCATGTGGCTGTTTCCCTTGGCCTTTCACAACGATGATAATATCAAGTACTACGCCTGTTTGGCCATTGCCGTGCTCGTTGCCAACAAGGAGATTGAGGCGGAGGTGCTTAAATCGGGTTGTCTGGATCTCGTGGAGCCCTTTGTGACCACCCATGATCCGTATGAGTTTGCCAAATCCAATCTGGCGCATGCACATGGCCAGAGCAAACATTGGCTGGAACGTTTGGTTCCCGTTCTCAGCTCCAATCGGGAGGAGGCACGTAACCTGGCTGCCTTTCATTTCTGCATGGAGGCGGGCATTAAACGGAAGCAGGGAAACACAGACATCTTCCATGAAATTGGCGCGATTGAGGCTCTTAAAACTGTGGCCAGTTGCCCCAATGCCATTGCCTCCAAGTTTGCGGCGCAGGCGCTGCGTCTCATCGGTGAAACGGTGCCCCACAAATTGTCACAGCAGGTGCCTCTCTGGTCCGTCGAGGATGTCCAGGAGTGGGTCAAACAGATTGGCTTCAACAGCTATCTGCGTCAGTTTGAGGACTCACAGGTAAAGATACCTGTATAACAGAGATATTAGTATAACAGTTTGTATAACAGTTACATACTGTTATAACTGTTATACACTCAAATTAGTATAATTTTTTGTCAAAAATGTATGCAATATGACAGTGCTTATAGCGTATAATGCTAATTTTCTGTTATAACAGTTGCAAAAACTGTTATACTTACAGATTTAAGACCCTGAACACTTTTCTTTGCAAAGCTCAGCTATCTCTACTGTTAAAAGCCATTAATGGTTGTATAACAGTTTGAGGACGAGTCACAGAATCAAAGAAAAATGAAAAAAATGAATAATAATTTTATTTTACAACTTTTTCCAGGTGGATGGTGATCTGCTGCTCAAACTGAACCAGGAGAATCTGCGGGATGACATTGGCATTGGCAATGGAATTCTTCTTAAGCGTTTTGAACGTGAACTCCAAAATCTCAAGCGCATGGCAGATTATTCCTCCAAAGATACGGCGAAAATGCATCAGTTTCTGGCCGAGATCGGCACCGATTACTGCACCTACACCTATGCCATGCTCAATGCCGGCATCGATAAGTGTACTTTGCCCCATGTCAACGAGGATATGCTAATGACAGAATGCGGCATCAAGAATGCCATTCATCGTCTGCGCATTCTGAACTCCGTCAAGAATCTGGAAAACTCCCTGCCCAGCTCATCCGAGGAGAACATGGCCAAGACACTCGATGTCTTTGTCAGCTACAGACGCTCCAACGGCTCACAGCTGGCCAGTTTGCTAAAGGTGAGCCAGATTACAAACAGGGATCTCACTTAAGAGTTACGAATTTAATATATTTAATTGAAATAATGTCAAATATATAATTTCTTTCTTAATTATTTTTAATTGTGAAAGAATATTTGAATATTTATTGAATTTATTTATTTATTTAATTATTTCTTTAATTCCAGGTGCATCTTCAGCTGCGTGGTTTCTCAGTGTTTATCGATGTGGAGCGCCTGGAGGCGGGCAAATTTGATAATGGCCTTCTCAACAGTATTCGACAGGCAAAGAACTTTGTCTTAGTATTAACCCCGGATGCACTGCATCGCTGCATTAACGATGATGAGTGCAAGGATTGGGTGCATCGCGTAGGTTTCACTAATTTTTACAAATTACTTGTATTCTTATTAAATGAATTATGAAAACTTTTGCAAATTTTCAAGCTATAATCTTTTTTTTAATGTCAAAGCTAAGCGAATGTTATTTTGTTATTATTCCAAACTTTAACTATAATTATAATTTTTTAACTTTGTCAAAGTTAAAGAAATTTCTTTTTAAACATGTAACGATCCTTTAATAAAGTTGACAGGCAGTTTTTTTTCTAAAAAATATTTTTTTGAAATTTGTTTTTTATAAAAATTTTCTAAAATTTTTAACAATTAAACTAATGTTATCTCTTATATTATTTTACTAGGAAATTGTGGCTGCTCTGAACTCCAATTGCAACATCATACCCATTATGGATCAGCATTTTAATTGGCCAGAGAATCTACCGGAGGATATGTCCGGTGTGGCGCACTTTAATGGCGTCAATTGGATACATGATTATCAGGATGCGTGCATCGATAAGCTCGAAAGGTATATTAACGGCGCATTTAGGACTAAATGGATGATGACCAAATCGCATTAGATTTAAGTTTTGCCTAATTTTAAATGAAAAATTCCCACAAAGTATACTTAATCTAAATACTTCAAATATTTCCCCTTCCCCTTTCCCCCATTCAATGTTCTATCCCAATTCTTCTTCTTCTAATTCTTGTGATCCCGTCGGCAGATTTTTGCGCGGCGAAAAGAATATCGATAGAATTGCGGCTATGGCGCCCGGTACTCCTGTCGTCGCGTCGTACCAAAGAATGCACAGCAACGATTCCGACTATCAAGCAGGCGGTGGAGCAGGAGGTGGAGGAGGCGGTGTCAATGGAAGTGGCGGTGGCGCAGGCAGTGTGGTGGATAGCCTAATGGCGGCAAATGGCAACGGACAAGGTGGGCCAACGAGTACAACTACAACTACTACTTCTACTCCAACTACTCAGAATTCGAATCAAAATCAAAATCCGAATTTAAATTCAAATTCGAACTCGAACTCGAACTCGAGCTCGAATCCACATCCAAATCAGCGTAGACTAGGCCATCGAGAGCACTTGGGCTAAAGTGTTTAACATAAAACACACACATCCTCAATATCAAACCTAAACAATATCACAAAAAAAAAAAACAAATACTGAACCTCAATACAAAACTTGTTTAGTCAACAAAATATCCTCACAAAACAAATTGAGGCATTATAATGCCATAAGCAAGTAGTTACAATGTCTCTCTTACCCATCCTCTCTCTCTCTCTTTTTCATCCTATCTCCTTAAGTAAAACTCACACACACACACAGACTCACGCTCACACCTACACAAGGCTGCAAAACTTAAAGGTTCTAGGGTTCGAACCCCGAATCAGCTAAAATTTTTTCATAATTCGAGAACTCTTATTATTTTTTTAAACAGGCTACGCAGTAATATTTCTAAAAATATCAATATCTTATAATAATTTTAATATTTAAAGCATAATTTCTAATATCCAACATTTTAAAAATATATAAAATACTTTTTGAAATTTTAATGTTACATGAATAAACAAGTCTTATAAAAAATTAATTCTTTGCCAGAGTTCTCCATAAAAAAAATACAAAATGTATAGTAGAATAAATGTACATCCAGATTAATTTATTCCAGAAATTATTAAACTATGCCAAAAAATGTTTTTGGCTTCAAAGTTTTTAATATTAAAATATATAATTTATCTTTCGATTTTGAATCAATTGAATATTTGTTAAGTATTAAATTGACTTTATTGATTTTAATACATTTTGAGTTAATTGAATATTTTTAAAGTAATTAAAAAAAAAAAATTAATG
The DNA here is from genome assembly GCA_035045575.1 of Drosophila falleni. Taxonomy (NCBI): domain Eukaryota; kingdom Metazoa; phylum Arthropoda; class Insecta; order Diptera; family Drosophilidae; genus Drosophila; species Drosophila falleni. The sequence continues at coordinate 870,800 of JAWNOV010000167.1, forward strand.
TATTGCAAAAGATGATTTTAAAATTATTTTAATTACATTTTAAATAAGATGTACTTTTAATTATGCAGCCTTGCAACACACATACTCCTAATTTTTCTCTCTCACTCACACACATGCCACACACACACACATAACTCTCAATCTTACTCTCTCTCTCTCTCTTTCAAAAAGAAACGTAAATTAATAATGAATTTGATTAATTTTGATTGCAACACTCGAACGTGAATTCGAATTCGAAACTCGCTCAGCTAATCACCAGGCAAATAGATACCGGCAATCCCCCTCACCCGCCCGTCAACGTGGCAGCACCTCTCTGCTGAGTTATGGACGCGCTCCGTCGACAGCGAAACGTTCGAATATCTTGCCTCCCTATCGCACACAGCAGACAGCATTGCTGCATAAATCCGGAGCCGGTTCCGCCTCAATGCAGAATATGATGCCACTGGCTTATTTGCCACCAAGACGCAGATCCGCAACGGCTTTAGGACACAATGCGAATGGTGTGGCGAATGGTTATCGATCGCATAGTGTGGACGGATTATTGGATCAGGCGGCGGCGGCGTCGAGTAGTCAGGATAGTTTGAGCACGCCGGAGCAGAGAATTGCCGCAGCAGCAGCGGTTGTGGCAGCTGGCAGCACAGCACTGACCAATGCCAGTTCGACCAGCACCTTGCAGCCGGAGGAGGAGGACGAACTGGACGCGGAGGCGACGGCGACGGCGACAGAAATTCCAACTCATGTCACACGGCGGGAGAAAGAGCAACTGGCGCCGTCAAATGTGCAACAGCATCGCAAATCGCGCAGCTTGGATCATATACTGTCCAAACAAACGCTGACGGAACTCTTGGCGCCCAGTGAATTTACCGATGAGACGCAATCGATGCAGAATTTGGCAGTGCCATTGACACCGCAACCACAACGCCGTGATGCCAGCTCCTCATCCAAATCACCGACTCCAGAGCGACCGCGAGCCGGGTACAGTCGCCAGAGTCCGGATGGCGTTAGTTCCACGGAGAGCGAGCGAGAGGATACACAATCTCAGATCTCATCATCTCAGACGCATGGCAATCAACAGCGTGCGTCAGCGCATGTGCATCGCGGTGGCGGTTTGAACAGCAATAAGACGTCCAATTCATCCCTGGGATCGAACAATAGTGCCAACAATAAGACGATATTTAATCGTACGATGAAAAAAGTGCGATCACTGATCAAAAAGTAAGCCGAGAAATGCGATAAATCAATCGAATTCGATATAAATTCGCTTCTTCTACAAGTTACTCGCTATTTTCATTCGTTACTCGTTACTATCTAACATCACATTGAATCATCTTGTTATTATTTTAAACGTGTACGTTGAAAACAGTGCGATCACTGATCGAAAGTAAGCTGAAAAATGTGTAAATCAATCGAATTCGCTACTTTTACTCGTTTCTCGCTATTTTCAATCGTTTCTCGTAATTATATATTTTATATAACGCTGACTCATATTGTTATTATTTTAACGTCTTTCATATCATTCACTAAACTCTGTCTAATGTCTTACTTGCTACTCACTACTCGTCACTCGCTACTCGCTACATCTGTGCCATTTATAACGAATCTCATGCAACCACATAATTAATCATTCGACACACACACACACACCGAATCCTGGGCCCAGTTTCACTCTCTCCCTCTCGCTCGCTCTCTATTTATAACTCTCTCTCTCTTGTTCTGTACTTCTCTATTCTCTCTGTGGTTATGGTATTCACTCGCTATCTCAACTTATCTCTCGTAGTTCGTAGTCCCGACTCGTTAAGCTTTTGGCCTCCACTAAAAACTTGCCTGCGTTGCCTAGAAACAACAACAAACTTCTTGAGCGCCCCCCTCTTACAGTCCACAGTCAAGATCTATTTGCCTTGTGATTAGTTGATTTTTTTTTAAGAAATACAAAACAAATGCGATTTAAATTGCAGAACTAATTTATAAACTATTATTAATGACTGCAACATAATATAATTTATAAATTTAATTTAAAGTTAAAAGAAGAAACAAAAAATACACGAGAACTCTATTAATTATACGTTACAATTAATATTTATTGTCAAAAATTGTAAATTTAATTTTCAAATACAATTTTTTCTTGTAACCGTCCGCTAAAATGAGAAAACAAAACCCAACACAAAACGTGGCTTAAAAACGAAAATATTTAAGTGATATTTAAAAATATATATTTAAAAAAAAACTACAAATATTTTAACAAAACAAAACAAAAATAAAGCTGTAAAATATTTTAATTTTAGCAAAAGAGACTTAAGGCATATTTTTATTGATTTTTGCAATATATATTTAATGATTAATGATAAAATAGTGCCTAAAATTGGACTAGATACAAAATAAAATGTGAACTATGATTAAAACAATTTGTGTATTATTGCAATAGATATATATAATGGATACACCTCTCTTGGACCCTGCTTAATTAAACATTTCTCTATATATAAATCATTCGCATGTTCATTTTTAATGTTTGTTTGATTGTAATATTTGTTTGTTTAATGTTTGTGTTGAATGTCAATGCTGCTAATTAAATTTAAATATTATTTGGAATATTCTTTCTTCCATATTTTCTTTCTTTTATTTTTTTTCTTTTTTTCTCTCTCTCTCTCTCTTGAATTTTTTTTTAGACCATAAAAAGCGCATTGTCCACTGAAATTTGTTGTACTTGTTGTTATTGTTGTGCCTGCACCTGCCTATGCACCTGTAACCCAGAATCGAATCCAACAATTCAACCTTCTCATCAATCCACATCCCGAAACCCATCACAAGGTGATCCGATGTCCAGCTGATTCAACAACAAACAAACACTCATTGTTATTTATTACAAAACTAAATCAAAAATACAAAAAAATTAAAATCAAACAAAAAGCGAATAAACCAATTAATAAATGTGTATTCAAAACGTAGTAATTAACTCTTGTTTTCTGTATCTCTCTCCCTTTGTCTCTCTATATGTAATTTTTATTTAAACACGAATCCCATCCCACTATTAAAATTGATCTTGTATATAGCAACGAATTGGAAGACGAGGAACTTTCGGATATAATCCTCTCAAAGGCAACGTCTCCCAATGCGGGACGAATGATATTTTGGTAGAAATATATCATGAATATTAACAGAATTTTGCACTTACCCGAATTTTTCACAAACGAAGCTGTCAATACAAAAATCAAACAAAATACGAATGAGATACTCTACGAAAAACGAAAATGTATAATTTATTCAAACTTAAATTTATATAATGTATGTGTATGAAAATAATTTTGAAAATTTAAAAGATTAAAAAATAAAATTTAAAAAATTCAATAGCAATTTTCAAAATTTTTTACCAATCGAGGCTGAACTAGCTACAAAATAGCTAAGTTAGCAACAGTGTTCTGAACTTTTTTAGTAGAACTGTTCCCACTGTTAAGTAACCGAATAGACCACTGCTACTGTTATATACAGCAAATGTTAAAATTTGTTGTATTGTTGCCAGAGTAAAGAAACGCGCGTGCTTCAATTTCTGTCAGCAAAGAAATTACGGACAAAAAAAAAATGAACGCGTCTGAAGGTATTACGAATGAGAATTCAGCATTGCACAAGGAACTGATTGATTTCGCAACAACTTCATGCCGACTGCTGTTCATTCAGGATGAATCCGTCTATGCAGATTTCATGTCAATTTCCAGCGAATTCGACGAGTTGTCAGAAATGGAGCTTAAAGCAATTGTTCTAAACGACATTTTGCCAAGGATATATTCATACCAATTGACGGAAGAAGTTAAAAAGCGTTTGAAACTCTTAGATTTGCATCCGGGCTTTCAAAAAACTAACCAAGGATATCAATATGCCCCACTACACCTAAAAGAATCATATGTTTTGACGCCAAGCTGCGATTTTAGTCACGCTGAGCAGTTGCCTCAACTGCTGGTAAGTTCAAATTCGAATAAATAGCATACCCTTGCAAAAGGTATTGCAGTTTACTTAAAAGGTTGTAACGCATTTAAAGGAAACCCCACACAGTATATACAATAAAGAAGGGATTCAAAACGAAAGGAATATAGGTTACGGTTTCGGTTCCCTTAGCATCAAAATCAATATCTAGTAGTATCTAGAGGAAAATATTTTTTTTTAAGAATTTTATAAATGCAGAATAAATAAAAATATTAAATAATGATCAAAATGACATTCTGCTTGAAAATCGGATTAAATTTGATCAAGTTATGACAGTTTGAAGTTGGTCAGACTGCGAATTTATCCATTTTACAAGTCAAAATTTTTCTTTGATTTGAAATGATTTTTTTACAGAAATTTTTCTGAATAAACAAATTTTAAATGCAGAATAAATTAAGAATTTAGAAGTGCTCTAATGCTCAATACTTGCTCTGCATTCCGACTTAATTTGTTTAAAATCAAAATACTATATCAACTCTCTTTACTTTCTTGTTTTTTCAAATAATAATGGTAATTTCTTGTCCCAACAGTCGGCGCAGGAAAATCGTCGAGCGGAAAAGGAATTCAGGTTAAATACAGTGATACAAGGCGAAGGCACATCCCACACAATGCTCCTGGATCCCGGTGCAGTGACGCATGCTACACCCAAGTTTCAACCTAGCTCGGACATTGCCATACTGCTGTCAATCATGGTGTCTACTGATCTGGAGTTGTCTTCTGCCCAGCTGCACGATATGCAAGTAATCCACACACGATTGCGACGTGCCAAGCAATCCTTTGAGGACAATGGCAGGATGCTGCCCTATCGCACCAATCTGGATCATCTTAATCATTATATCGATTTGTTTGCGCAGCTCAAGACCAAACTTTGCAGGGCATTAGATAGTTTTTACTGATGACACTTACTTTAAAGTTGCTAAATTATCGTTAAGTAAACACTAAGAATACTACAATATATTTGTTTATTTTAGAGATTATATCGCCTTTTAAATAATATATAAGAAAGTATATAAATTTTCGATATAATTTATCGCTACTTTTTTTTTTATTCGCTAGCCAACACTTATATTGAAATTGAAAACTAAGTAGACTCTGGATTTTGCTGTCCAGACAAAGAATTGAAAATTGTGAAATTTTAGTCATTAAGAACACTTCGTTTCGTTAAGGTAAATTGTCAGAACACACCGAAAATGGCTTTCTAAATATTTTACGAGATTTTTTTTTAAAGAATCATTTAAGGGGATATTTGTTGTTTTTGTCGCATAATGGGAAAGACAAAGGAAGAAGAAGGTGCCATGCTGGTGGTCGATCCTCCCGAGGAATTGGTGCTGGAAGGACCATTCAATCGAGCCGTTTGCAAGAAGATCTTGGTCTTTAATCCCAGCAAAACGGATCGAGTTGCCTTTAAATTAAAGACAACAACTCCCAAGCTATTTTTTGTCCGCCCCAATGTGGGCATGGTCATGCCGGGGGAGACCGTTACTATCGATATATTCGTACATCCAATTTGCACCGATCAAAATGTGCAGCGTCACAAGTTCTTAATGCAAGCAGCCGAGGCGAATGGAAATATTGGCGATTTGCACGAGTTTTGGAAAACATTGCCGGCTCCAGCTATTTGGGATACCAAAATCAAAGTCAAATTGATTGAGGTCAAAAAAGGCGCAGAATTTAAATCGACCTTGATGCTGGCCGAGGGGGCTGGCATGGAGGGGGGGCAACAGGAGAAGGACAAGGATAAAGATAAGGAGAACGATCCGTTGGCAAAACTCTTGCAAAAGGTCAACGAACTGGAGGAGGAGCGTCAAAATTTAATGCAAAAGGTCGATGCACTCGGCAAGGAAAATGAGCAATTAACGAAATTATCTTTGCAGCAGCAGCAGAGAAAGGGACACAAATTCTTGTATTTTATGATTATCCTTGTGTTTGCTGCTGCGGTCGGTTACTTTTATAACGAAAATTACATGTAACATATTCCTCTTGCTGCACACACCCACACACACTCACACACACTTATACTTCACTTAAAACGTAGACAATTTAATAAATTGCGTTGAGCGCCAAGCTTTGATGTACATAAATTGCACAACAGAGCAACACTGTTAGCACGATGCTGCCACACTTGGATTAACATCTGTGTGTGGCTCGCTTGTTCTTGTGTTCAATTGAACGATTTAGTTCAGCAGTCCAATTTTGAGCGTTCATATAGTTCAGTAGCAGAGTTGCTCATTCGTGGGCTCAATTGAACTATTGAGTTTAGTAGTTCACAAGCTTTTCATGCCCCAAAATTTTAGATATCCAATTTTGTAACGAAAGATATTAAATTTAATATACAAATTATTTTAAAAAAAACTGCCATTCGCTACTAAAAAAAACCCCTTTAAGAGCTAAAAGTCTAGTAATGAAAGAATTTTCATGTCCCGAATTTTCTGATGTTTAATTTTGTGAGACAATATTTAATTTATAATATACATTTTTTTTCTCAAAAATTGTAAAAAAAAAATAGCTATTTTTTGGTACAAATAATTGAAACCTTTTGACGCAATAGCAAACTTTTTTTCAATAAATAATTTGTCGTAACATCTATTTTTATTTGATTAAATTCACTTTTATTTGATTTTGACACTTTGTTTTGTTTTTGACCTGCTGGTTTGGTTTAACAGGGCACAATAACAGTTTATATCGATCAGAAAAATACTAACATTCTGTTATAAAAATAACATTAGCAAACAGCTGCTTTACGCTTAGGAATAATGGACTTTGTAATGTTATTATTTAGCTGCGGGTGCAATCTAAATACGCCTCAACTCTACAAAAGTTCACTGCCATTATCAAGAAATATAACAGTTTATTAAATTCATTTGAATCTGTCAATTATGGAGGTGGATATCAACGTGGACATTAAAAAAATAAAATTTCTAAAAGAAGTAAGAATTGTTCAACATAGTAGTAGATGACTCAAATAATATACTTGTATATATGCTGGTAATTACATTTGTCGTTTTTATAGATTGGATTCGGCTCCTTCGCCGACGTCTACAAAGCAATATATCCCTCTAAATTTGGAGACAAGAGAATTGCGGTCAAAAAGCTAAGACACTCCCCAGAATCTAGCAAAAAACTTGAACGAGAGCTCAAAATTTTATCGCGTCTGAAACATCCAAATATTGTAACATTATACGGTATCTCGAAAAATTATGAGAATAAATACTGCATACTTTTAGAGTATGCAGAGTGCGGATCTCTTTATCATTTCTTGCACAGTGGGAAACACGACGAAAATACTGTTTCAGATATTCATAAACTTTTTTGGATGCTTCAATGTGCCAAGGTCAGTTGTATGCCCCGTGTACGGATATATCTATATTACTAATAAAAAATATCGGTATACCATTCTTTTTACAGGGTATTGCGTACTTGCATGAGAAAAATATAGTCCATCGGGATCTCAAAGCAGCCAATATAATGCTTTTTAACAATTTTCATACACTAAAATTATGGGATTTTGGCATTGTGAAAGAAATTGCATCTAATAATAAAGCAGACGCAGTAACCGCATATTATATGGCACCAGAGGTTTGTATTTATCAACCCCTATATTTAACAAAAAATGAACACTATAAGAATTTTTTTTGACGCACTTAGGTTGCAATCAGAGGTAATTACGACACAAAGTGCGATGTTTATAGTTACGGAATTCTTTTCTGGGAGGTAATGTCAGGAAAAAAACCTTTTTATCACTTGGGTGACATTCCCCCCTTAGTTATACTACATACAGTCATGCAGGGTAAGAAACTTTCCTTAAAAAAACAAACAATTTACTTTCATTTATACCATTGTAGGTGATCGTCCAATAATGAGTGACGTCCAAGGTTCAGAAAATTCGGATTGGATAAAAGAATTGATAAATCAATGTTGGCATGTGGCATCAAAGGAACGACCGACAATTCAACAAGTACTCAAATTTCTTACATCTTCGGAATTTGTAAAGAATGTCCCCAATATGGAAATATTGGAGACGTATGACAGTGTGGGTAGAGAACACCTGAAGTCTAATAGAGTTCGCTGGGAAGACGTTTTATTAAATAATCAGGTATTTTATAAAGTTAATTAATCACATTTAGTCAAAAGATTTTCAATACAAACTGTATAATATAGACTATTGGAATTGGCAAGTTTGGGAACGTCTACAAAGCCAAATTGAAAACTATGGATGGTGAAAAGACTATTGCGGTCAAGAGATATAGAATCCCTGGCAATGGATATATACAACTTGAGAGAGAGTTCGAGTACCTATCGCGTCTTAACCATGATAATATTATACCATTATATGGCATCAGTGTAGATAATGATAAAAAAATTTTCCTACTAAGGGAGTATGCGGATTGTGGATCACTTGAAGATGTCCTGCATGGAAATGAAGGAAGTACGAAATACTCATATTTTGAAGCCTTGAAATGGATGCATCAATGTGCCAAGGTACATTCCCGAATCTATGCATACCAACATAATATTGAATCCTGTATATAATTTCTAGGGAATAGCATATATGCATGACAATAACATAATCCATCGTGATCTGAAACCAACAAAATTGCTATTTGTGGACGATTTTCAAAAACTAAAGATTTGTAGCTCGATCAACGTGCCTGAAGTGATAACTGGGATGACTAACGGATTTGGCTCTGTTCCATATATGGCTCCAGAGGTTTGTATTTTTGCAACTTTCATTTGTATAGAGAAATTTACTCCAAATTAATGAATCCAATAATTATATAGGTCATAACAGTGTCTGAATACACGGCAAAGGGCAATGTTTACAGCTTTGGGATTATTTTCTGGGAGGTTATGTCAAGAAAAAGACCATTTTCCAGTCTGGGTTCTCCCAAGCAAATTGCGATTGAAGTTGGGAAAGGTAAGAAAGCATTAAAAAATATCGAACACTTTTATAATACTTACATCTGCAGGTAAACGTCCTGATCTGAATGATGCTAACATATTTAAGCATTCCAATTCGATAAAAGATTTGATCATCAAGTGCTGGGATTCAGATCCACGTAAGCGATCTACTATGAAAGACATACTTTCGTCGCTTGTCAAAATATTACTGTCAGCATAATTCATATAGTAAGGTTCAAAGGTTCCAACAGAAATTATTTTTTTAAGGTGATTAAAACGAATAGTTCTCGAAATAATATAAAGACAATTGTATTGAATTCTAACTAAGAGTTAATAAGCAACAAATTGATTGAACTTTTAGAAAACTGAGTACAATCTATAAGCTACGACCATTGTTAGTTTTTAAACAAAATATAGTATTATGCATGAATTTGAATATAAAGATTAATAAACTGCAAGAAAAATAAAAACATGATTCCACTGGTTTTCTAACGTATGAATATACATTTCTTATGCACGATTCTTATATAAATTGGGCTAATTGCACAATAGATTGCATTGCATTAAATAAATAGGGCCTACCAAATTTTTTAAAAGCGCCAATTTCATAAAAAAAAGATCCATTGGGAAAAAAGAGCCAGTTTTGGCGCAAAAACGACAATTGTGGCAGCTGTGCAATAGAGCAACACTGTTATTCACGGCACTGCCACTATGTGTAAGCCGCGGCGTTGCCACGTCTATAAAATGAGTGCCTGTGGCAACACTTGTGTTTACTTGCAGTCATAGCAACAAAAACAAGCGCTTCTTTCGCTTGCTTGTTTAAATTGCTAAACTAATTTGATTAAGCTATGTTTTAAATGAAGCATGTGTTGAGTAATGAGTGATACGGATACGGATGACACCGATTTGTTGCTGTTAATACCTCCCAATTACTATACAGACACTGCAGAGCGCCAAATGCATGAGGTGCAAAGTAAAATGAGTGCAGCTGCTGCGAGTGCAGATGCACTGGCCATGCCCCCGCCTCCTGCGCCTGCGCCCACAACAGCTGCCTATCAGTTTCTAATGCCGAACAAAAAAACCGAGCTTAATCATATAAATGCAAGACTGCAAAATTTGGAGCTGGAACCACATTTTGAGGCACCCTCTGATATTTCTACCATTTCGACGAGTACAGTGCGCACTGCCTTGGGTGGAAGTAGACAGCAGCGTGAGTTGCATGGAATGGTTCACTCCACGCCTAAAAGCGGTTCCGTGGAACCGCCTAGACAGGTACGGGCTTTAAAATTATATTAATAAGATCTCATATATTTTTGAGGGATATTTCTGACGATAATATTAGATATCTCATATAAATTCCGAATATTTTTTATGAAATTACAGAATGAAGAAAAAAAACTATGAATTCTGAATAATTTTAGAAATTACAAAAAGAAAATATTAATTAAAATACAATTTTAGAAAATCAAAATAAGAATTATTAGTAAACAAATTTTAAAAAATAAATTGTCACGAATCTAAACGGCTCTTGTAGCCATTTTTGGCTACCGAGCTTAAAAGTATGAAAGAATATGATTAGAAAAGACCGAAATTGGGAATAATGTTATTAGAAAATAAAAATAATTAGGAAAACATGTGAAAACACATATTTTACCAAAAAAAAGTCTTTACAAGGTAAAAGTCTAGTGACAAAAGTCTTTTAATGCCCCAAAATATTTTATATTCAATTTTGTGACGAACGATATACCGAAATATTATTGATATTGTTATTTTTAACAATACCTCCAGGACAACATATTGCTGGAAATCGATAATTATCTGGACGATCACAATGCTTGGCAGCAACACCAAAATATTCATCATCATCACAGTGATGATTATCTGCGCTTGCGCGGGAATTCTGGACAGACACAGGAATCGCAGCAGGCGGCAACTTCACTGCCCAGCCTTCGTCTAGGCACTTCCGTATCCGGCAATGAGAACAAGCTCATCAGTCTGAGTAATCTGTGGAGCAAAAGCAATTTGACAGGCACTGTAGTTGCAAATAATGCTTTAGCCTCTCCCTCTCTGAAAGAGGAGCAGTTGAGACGGCAACACTTGGAGAAAATGGTGCAGACACTGCAATCCCAATTGCTGGAGTTTCAGCAACGCATCTCGGTGGCTATCGAAGTGGATCGCTCCAAGGATGCCGCCTTGCAACAAGCGGAACAACAATCCAAGACACTCAACTTTGAGGTGCAACATCTGCGTGACTCGCTTCACAAGCTGGAGATGGAACGCAACGATAGTCACGGCAAATGTGATGCACTGCAACATGAACTAAGTCAGGCCGTCGGATTGGCCACCAAATTCCAGGAAAAAACCGAGAAACTAGAGACGGAACTGGAGCGTTGCCAGAGGCAGGCAATGGCATCAGTTCAGGACAAGGAGCAGCTGGAACTGCAACTCCAGAGCAGCAAACGAGTCGAAGAACTGGCACATTCCGAGCTCAGCAAGTTGCGCGACAGATTCGCCAAGATGGACTATCAGCAGGAGAAGGTATTTTATTATTATTATAGTTATTTCAGTATACATGAACGATCTAGACCAAATAACGATCAATATGACATTCCCATGAAAATCGACTTCGATTCGATTCATTTTCGATTTGCCATATGTTCCCCTTGTCACTATCTTCCAAATTTCAAACTGCCATAACTTTATCAAATCTTAACCGATTTCCATGCGGAATATCAATTTTTTCATCAGTTGACCTATATTTTTATTCTGCATCAAAATTGGAAAATTGAATTTTTTTTCCATACGTTCCCCTTGTCACTATCTCCCAAATTTCAAACTGCCATAACTTTATCAAATCTTAACCGATTTCCATGCGGAATATCAATTTTTTCATTATTTGACCTATATTTTTATTCTGCATCAAAATTGGAAAATTGAATTTTTCTTCCATCACTGTCCATTTTTTTCCATACGTTTCCCTTGTCACTATCTCCCAAAAATCGAAAATACATTTTTTTTTAAAGTTTATAATATTTATATGCAGAATCAATGAAAAGAAAAAATAATGACCAAAATGAAATTCCGCTTGAAAATTGGGTGAGTTTTGACAAAGTTATAGAAGTTTGAAGTCCCGCAATCGAACGCTATCGCCTAATTTTTACAAATTCCAAAAAATTAGTAATCAAAAACTTAAGTTAGGTTTTTTTTTTAATTTTTGTGATATAGGACAATTCAGTATTGTGTATAATTAACTTCATTATTCAATATAAAATCTATTTGTCTATTACTAGCTAAAAACACGCATTGAAGAGTTGGAAAAGGATAACTCGACGTTGCATCAGCAGAAGGAAATGTTGCAGGAATATCATCAAAAGCAAAAGACACGCGCTGATAATCTGGAAACACAACGCAAATCTCTGCAAGAGGCGCTGGCCAATTTAACAGATATCGAGGTAAGCTGTTTTAGGTATATAAAATAGAAATGTGAAGCTAAATATTTTAACTTTCAGACGAATCTCAAGCGAAAACTGGATATACAACAGAAATCATTGAAGCAACATTATCAGCAACAAATGGAAAATGTTGTGGCCAAAAAGCTGCAAGAATTTCAAATGCAGCTCGACAAATTAGAAGAGCAATTAAAATCGGAGGCACGGGAACGTGAACGATTAATAGCGGAGCGTGCTGTCAAACAGCTGGAGATGATTAACGAGAAGAACAATCAGGAATTGAATCTCATACAGGAGAAGCACAACGAGGAGGTGGAATTGTATCGCCTGCAGTTGGCAAATGCTTCCAAAAAGATAGACGAACTGGATCTCAAGCTAAGCTGCTATAAGACAAAGCGGTAAAAGCAACTTAAATAACTTAATAAATAAAGTATATTATTAAAATTTGTAACTACTTGCAGTGCGGACATTGCGGAGAAGTTGCACGGCGTGATGGAGGCACAGTGGCAACAGGCGTTGGCCATACTCACCTCACCCAATCAAACATTTCAGATCTCCGGCGGCGAGACAGACGGCGAGTCTCCGGATCTGAACAATGCCCGGCATTATCCGGATACGCCCAAGTCAAGTAAAACGCAACGCAGCAGCAACACGGAGAAAAATAACTTGGATGTGGTGGGCAAAAAGGATCCATCATCGCCCATGGATAAACTGCAGGCATACATTGAGCTGCTGTTGAGCAAATCTCCCAGTGATTTCGATAAGCTCGATCAGATACTTGCACTTAGTACAAAACAAACGGCCAAATCACAAAAACGAAATGCCAGCAACGGTCCAAAACCTCCGCCTTGGAAGGCCTGATAATACCTGATAAATATATATTCTATAAGATTGTAATAAATTAGTTGAACATTGAATTTAAATATAGCCACATTTGTGGCTTCTATTTTTGTACTTAAACACAATGAAAGTAAATTATTTAATTTTTATAAAAACAAAAACTTATTATTTTGGTTAATTGATAATTTCAACAATTGAAGGCAGCAATTAAACAAAGAAAGGGATTGATAAATATTAAAATTAGAGAGAAAGTTCAGCTCTGTTTTAATCGGAGATGTTTAACTTGGCTAACTCACTTTATTTTGTAAGCCAGGAAAAGCCCAGTTAAAGATATAAAAATAATTACTGACAGACAGATTGTAACTCTTAACAAATTTTTTTTTTTGATACATATAGGGTCCCAGATGAGAAAATAACACTTTTCAATTGATGTTATTAGCATTACATCCCTAAAATTTTTAAATCCGCTGCTTTTCAGAAGAATTTTTGACTTCTTTTTCAATGTTGTAATTACACAATTGCATTAATTAGATATTGTTTGATTTCCGAGTCGTTTTATCATATCAACAAATCTTAACACAGACTAATTATTGAAGTGTTGTTTTCTCATCTAAGTCCTCAAGTGCATCCAAAAAGTTGGTTTGCAAACCACAAATTTTCTTTTAAAAATGTATATTGTATTATTATTTCATAATTATATTTATTAAGATCACAAATAAAGATTTTAAATTAATTTATTTAAAAGAAAACTTGAGAGTAAAAGCGTATCCTGTATCAGGATACACCAGTCATTTTAAGTATATCTTAGATTTTTCTTATTTACCCATATTATTTGATATTCTGAAGCTCGTCCCAGCGAATTCTGTTCAGCAAAAACAAAAATTAATGTTTTTTGAAATATATATAAAAATTCGTCAGGTGGAAAAATGTATTTAATACAGCTCTATGAACTTAAGGCTATAAAACGTTTGCGTTTAAATATATTTAGTATATGTGTGTTGAAGCCAGTAAAAAGGATTTGCTTTGCTTTGATACGATTAGATGGAACCGAGGTTCATTTTGATTGATTAATTTGATGGATTTGTCATTGATATGCTTTCGATTGAGTGGAGTTTTTGCTTTGTTCATTTGTAAACAATTTGCGGAAATTTGGGTGCATTGCCATAAAGACCTTCCGATTCCCAGACCTGAATGTGAGACTCTCGGGTTAACACCACCAAATGTTGATGCGTGGAGTAACTTAAGCTGTAAGGAGTACAAATTTTAGTTGAAATGTAGTTAAATAAAAGAGCTAAACGCACCTGCGAATGGGTGAAGTGCCTGTGGTTAATTCACTGACTAATTTTAAATCCCAGCTGGACCAGAAACGCACAAATCCACCCTCCATGGCAGTGGCAATAACATTGACGCCAACACCTTCCTTGATGTAGGAATAGCAGACAGCCTGGATGCGATCCTCGTGCACCAGATGCTGCACATAACGAGCATTCACCGAATGCAGACGCAGTATGGATTTGCCGTTGGGATTCACATTGACATTGACAAAATCATCCAAACTCTCTTCGGTCACCTCGAAGCATTCATCCGCTGCACTTGGCTTGGATTGAGTTGTCTGCTGTTGTTGCTGTTGTTGGACTCCATTTGCATCTACCTGTTGTGGCAACGTGTGCACAGTGACAATATCTCCCAGCGTCGGACTGATGGCGACATGTGTGATGGGCGACTGATGAATCTCTGCGGGACGAGCAATGGTGCGCACATAGCTCCAGCTGCAAATGAGATCAAGAGTAAATAATAAATAAACAATTATTGCACAGATCTTTTATAATAAATGTTACAAATAAGGACAACAAGAATACCAAAACAAGACATATAAATTGAATTTACTTAAGTATTAATTAAAGAAATCCTGAACATTATTAAAACATACTTTATTGTTGAAAATCGCGCGTCGAAAATTGTAGACAAATATAATTGTTTAACGAAATATTAAAAAGCAAAATAAACTGCACACGTTTTATAAAATATTTTGTTAGTTTAGATTATTAATAATAACCAATGAAAAAATATACCTAGACTTAGATACTATTAAATACTTCAATTTTTGTGTCATCTCTTTAGTTGTAACTTAAAATTTGTTATAAAAATGTATTTCATTTTTAATTTAAATTAACTTTTCATAATTTTAAAAAAAACTTTTGCTCAAATGTTGTTATTAAGCACTCAATAACTAAATAATAAAATATAAAGGGGCCTTATAAAGGTTTAAATTCTTCAAAATATATTTATTTTGTTTTAATTAATTTAATTATTTTATTTATTTATTCTCTATTCGCCACTTACTCATTAAGATCCCAAATGACGGCAATGCCATCGCGTCCAGCGGACACGGCAATCTTGAACTCAACTGAGAGTGAAATGCAGGTGATTTCATCGGTGTGCCGGACCAGCAAAGTAGGTCCCAACCAGCTGAGATCGGCGCCATCCCGTTGAAAGCCATCGCTGCTCGAGGAACCAGCCGACGAGGAGGCAACAGAGGCAGCCGAGTGTGTGACATGAAGATTCATGCCAGATTCATCGGCTATATCTGCAGCTGGACCAATTCCCGTGCTCTTTGTGGTCATCTTACGAAAGGCCGAATTGTAGGAGAGTCTCAGACCACGCACATAACTCTGGCGACTCTTGGAGCTGGTCTTCTGCTGGCTCTCCAGTCCACTGGCACACTTGTACACACTAATGCGTCCGGATTTGTGGCCAAACCAGAGCTGATTGCAGTTGACATCGCAGCCACAAGCGCTTATGTCATCAAAGTTGCTATTATGGAGCAGATTTTTGGGTTTAGCCTGCAGTTTATTCAGCGGCTGGATGCGCACAATGCGATCATCATAGCCCCAGGAGATGACATTATAGGTATCCGGCTCAGCACCCTGCATAACTCCTGCTTTAGCTGGCAGAGCATAAACCACATTTGTGTTGCTAAAACTGACAAGATGCTCCGTACCGGGTATCTTGTGTATATTCGCCCAGGAGGGAGCCTTCAGCTGTGGTGAACCCACATAGACGCCCCAACGCAATCCCTTCACCTGGCCCACAATGGGCGTGTCCACCAGGGAGTAGTCCAATGCCTTTGTAGACGGATGTGCTGACTTGAACAGCTGTCTCGGCATTTGACCATAAGTCTTAACCATTGTCTTGACCGCCTCCCGTTCAATGGGATCACTGATCTCCGAGTCCAAAAATACAGCATAGGTCTGCAATAATTAAACGATTGTATATGTTAGATTACTTACTGATTTCTATTATAATATTCAATAAATAACTTTTAATTGATGTCTGCGTAAAAATATGAAATTTGAGTTTAATAATAATAACTTACGTTTTTAAATTAAAATGTGCATTAATTTTAAATTAAACTATACCAAATATTTTTTTTAATTTTAATAATAAAAAGTAACAACAAAAAGGTTAGCACATGAATTGCAAAGACATTTTAATATAAATATTGTTTCAACATTTTTATAATTTAGATACAAAATTAAGAGTTTAAATTATTTTTTCATCAAAAATGTTAAATACATTTATATAGACTTTCCTATTCGAAAATATCAAAAATAATATACCTAAAAATTATCTTTGATACTTGGCATAGTTAATAAAATTGGAATTAATATGCAGTTTAGGGTCAACTCACAGCTGGATGAAATACATTGATGGCCTCAACAGCACTCTCGCCCGTCTGCTTGTAGCCAAAGATCAGATCAATCCAATGATGCAGATCATTGCGCACCAGCTCCGATTCCAGTGCCTGACGATGTATCAACACAAAGAGACGAGGATCACGTTGACACCAAGCGGGCAAAGCGACATCCTCAACTCGTTCGCCATTTTGACGACAACCGAAATTGAAACGCTCGAAATTCTCAAACATTTCAGGCAGGCAAAAGAACTCTGGTATTAATTCCTTGACATCGGTTGGACTGTCCCGACTGGCGAGACAATAAGTCGTGTTCAGGGCATGGAATGTGCGATCCGGCAGATCAAAGTTGTTGTCTTAAATAAAAAATTATTTTATATTTATCAATAAGTAAGTAATATTGTCATGTTACAGATTATTCTAGTTATTATTGTTTACCCTGATAGCGCAGAAAATAGCTGGTGAAGGGCGGCACACGGACCAGAAAGTGGAGCACAGTGCCAGAATTGGAGTAATGTGAGCTGTAATGATATGGCTTCAATATCAACGAGCCCATATTTGTATTGGTGCTATCAATGTACTGTAGAATAAAGTAAAGTATATTTAAAGTTGAAATAACTCAAGAATTCCCATCACTCACTGTATAGTTGCTTATATAATGCTGCTCATTCTCCTCCAGCTGCACGGCAATGGGTCGAGCGAGTCGTCGAAAGTTTTGCGCCTGGCGCAGATCCAACAACTCCGACTTGTAGTTGGCCAGAATCCATGGAAAGACCGGATACTGCATGAGATCGTTATAGGTGCGTCCGGCAATCTGATTGAGTGTCATCAGATATTCCCAATTGGTTAGGAGACCCTCGCGCCATTGTTGCGTTATGGCCAACACTTTGGTATTGTCCGGCATGCTCACAATTTTATCACAGAATACGTCGCGCATTATTTTCCAATCGTCAGCGTTTTGTAGCGAAAAGAAAAGCGATTTGTTCGTATCAAGGAGTATTTCAAAGGCCTTCTCCTGATGTTGATAGCGTTTAAGCCAAATTTCAGTTATGTTCGATATATCACAGTTAACATTAAAGTATTTACAACGATATGTAGCTAGAAAATATAGCTTTAGATCTGTTATAATTATCTCGCCATCAATCTCTCCATCCACGGGCAAAAACTTTGCCGCAAAATTATAGAGTATCTGCGAGTTGAGCGATATGTTCAATTGCTGATCGTAGCTGGCTATCAAATAGTCCAGTGGACGCATATATTGCTCTACATCCTCACGCTGTCCCTGTCCAGGACAATAATCATTCATAAAGAATCGCCGATCAATATCCAAATGACAACGACGCAGACGCGTGTGAACCCGAGACGGTCCCTCCGTATCATCCAGTTCCCAGGAGCTGAAAAGGTCATAAATGATTTGTTAAGATAACATTTTTTATTTTATAGTCATTTCTTTATTTATTTACCACTCGGCTCGTTCACTGCAGTGCCAAGGAGCGCCCTCGTGCGTCATGCGGCGTATAATCTCCAGCCATTTGGTGTAGGTGTAAGTGTCATCGTAATCCTTCATGTGGCACATGAGCAGCTTGCGTTCAGCATTCTGAAATATTGTTGGAAATTATTGTTATTCGAAATATTTTTGAAACTTTTTTATTTTTGAATGTAGAATCAATTTAGAGACCAAATAATGAACAAAATGACATTCTGCATGCAACTCGGTTGAGTTTCGACAAAGTTATGGTAGTTTGAAATTTGGTAGATAGTGACAAGGGGAACGTATTGAAAAAAATGGACAGTGATGGAAGAAAAATTCAATTTTCCAATTTTGATGCAGAATAAAAACATAGGTCAAATAATGAAAAAATTGATATTCCGCATGGAAATCGGTTAAGATTTGATAAAGTTATGGCAGTTTGAAATTTGGAAGATAGTGACAAAAGGCTCGTATGGAAAAAAATGGACAGTGATGGAAGAAAAATTCAATTTTCCAATTTTGATGCAAAATAAAAACATAGGTCAAATAATGAAAAAAATTATATTCCGCATGGAAATCGGTTAAGATTTGGTAAAGTTATGGCAGTTTGAAATTTGGGAGATAGTGTCAAGGGGACGTATGGAAAAAAATGGACAGTGATGGAAGAAAAATTAAATGTTCCAATTTTGATGCAGAATAAAAACATAGGTCAAATAATGAAAAAATTGATATTCCGCATGGAAATCGGTTAAGATTTGATAAAGTTATGGCAGTTTGAAGTTGTTGAAACCTTTGACTTAGCAACTTTACAAGTTAAATTTTTTGTCACTTTTATCGAATAATACATTTTTAAAAATTAAGAATTTAGAGACTAAATAATGTCCAAAATGATATTCCGCATGAAAATCGTTTGAGTTTTGAGCAAGTTATGCGAATTTGAACTTCGAAACTCACCTGAAGCTCCGCCACTCTCCTGGTTGTAACCATGGAGGTGTCAATGCAGTGCTGAACGAGGGGTTCAAATTTGTAGAGCGTCTTCTCGAGCAGTTGCTTCTGTTTGCCCGCCAAATTGTTGCGATTCAATTCCAGTCGTTCCAGTTCGTGTTCCAGATTCCAGGTGGAGTCGTTCTCCTTGATGCCGAGAGCATGACAAAGTGGCGCTAGATTCTCAATGGGTGGCTTGATGGTCTCCATTAGACTGAGCCAAAGCAGGGCCTTAATCATCTTGCCATCACAGATGATGGCACCCTGGAACTCATCCTGAAAGGTGCGCCACAGGGCATCTACAATGTAAGCACGCAGATCCCGAGGACGCGATGGTTGCAATCCCCAGGCAATAAAGTTGTTGCACCTCTGATTGTTGGCAATGCCATAAGAGACGAGCAACTCGAACAGGGCCAATTCGGGGCTACTGGCCACATAGCTGCTACTGCCACTTCCATTGCCATTGGCCAGACATCCGCCTGCCGTAAAGAACTGTGTGCAACGATCCAGGAGCAGCTCCATGCGAGTGCGACACTCGGTCGTGCTGAGCGAACAGTCGGGCAGGCTGCTCCTCAACCGATACCCATGGTTGCCTCCTCCGGTTCCCTGACACGGCTCGAAGAACATGTTTAGCCATTGCAGTTGCAACGTGGCTTGAACTGTCCGAAAACTGCGCACAATCAAAGCTGGCTGTTTGTCCTGATAGAAGGCCAACATATTGAGAATGTCCCAAACGAGCTGAAGTAGCAGAAACAGAAAATAATTTGTTGATTTATTCAGACGATTAACCAATTATAATCAATTTAGAAATCATAGAAAATCATATTTTTAAATTTGGGTATTAAAACCATATACAAGTATCAGATATTAATTATACTTACATTAATTTGTCCCACAGACTTAAGTGCACGTTCTCCTATGCCACCAAGCAGCTCCACAATGGACTGATCCATGTTGGGTTGACCCAAACGCAAGGAATATAGTTGATAAAGCGCCTTAACGGAGCACTGCAGCAATCCAGCCTCCACCAGGCTCAGCTGTTCATCGGAGTTCTGAAAGGGATTCAAAATTCAATTTAAATTAAAATTTGTTATGTTAATATATTAAAAAAGTTTTTGTTCCTAATTATCTTCCAAATTATTAAAATTTTGGATTCCTAAATATACTTTCGTAATTATAAATGTAATGAAATTTTTCCAGATCTTAAAGTGAGTTTAGTAATTATTTAGATAAATCCTTCTTAATCTCTGAAGACTTACCTGCAAATAGAGCCTTAGCAACGCCCTGAAGACACGCTGTGGTTCCGTGTTCCAGCTGCTGTTGCCCAAGGCCATCGAAATGGCCAACAAGGATTGCAAACCGAATCGCTGACGAATGCTCAAAGTGACCTCATTGCTGAACATATCATCGAGGCTGCCATGGAGATCCGTAACCCAGGAAAGACACGCCTCAAACATGGCCACATCGCTGCCATGAATGGTCAACTGATTGGCCAGATGAAGTGGATATAATTGCTTCGAGGCGACAATTAATTCCGCAGTTGGCAAACGCTTTGTCAACACCATCAACAGTTGAACAATTGCCGTGCGCACAGCACAACTTCTTTGATTGGCCAAGACCAACAGAAACTCCAGTTTAACATAATGACGCAGTACCTCATCCACCGCAGAGTCCGGCAACAGGCAGAGGAAATCTTTGAGCAGAATCAACAAACGTTGCTGCAATGTCACAATTCCCAATTGATTATAAAAGTCGGTTTTCCGACTGGGCAACGATGGCGTCAACTGAGCTGAGTTCGGAGTGCTGTGACCCTTGGGAAGAGCTGGGAATCGAAACAAAAAATACTTATTTATTAAATTATAAAAATATAATTTTTCTCTGAGATCTATCTATTATTCTTATTTTTCTACTCTGAACTTAACTAACTTAAAAATCCTTTTATTCATCCATATTATTGATTTTTTTAAGTTTTAGTTTTAACTTTTCTAATTCCTAAAAAAGGAATTTGGAATTTGTATGGTCACAAATTGTTGTCATAAACTCATAAGCTTTTTCCCTTGGTTACTGTGATAACAATATGAACACTATGCCCAGATCTTCAAGCACTTACTTGGATGCGTATGAAGGCGTCTTCTGGCCAACTTGAGTGGACTCCGTTTGGGACTTTGACTGGTGCTGTTAGGATGACGACGTTTAAATCTTTGGCGCCAGCGTGAAGCCTCCACGGGACTGAGTAGACGCAGTGCAGCTTTGTTGAGATTGGAACAGTCGGCCATTTGGTCGAGTTGATCCTCCAGTTCGACAAGAGCTCGCTTGTAGCTGGAGTTGGAGTTGTGTAGACGTCGCAATCTTTTAATGCGTTCCGCACGCTCCGCATCGAGTTCCTGGACAGGTGGTTGAGCCTGTCGTCGAAAAGACGTCGTCACCCGACTAAGATTGGCAGCCACCAAGGAACGTTCCTTTACAGGCAGCTGAGGCGTTAGCAGAAAGTAGAAATTGGCACGATCATGGGTGACATAACACTCGCTGGGTTTGTGGAGCAACAACAACAACTTCATCATCTCGTCGAGCAGTGAAGGAGCTGGTGGAGATCCTGCAAACACAGCTAGGATCTGCACAAAGCATTTGGCAGCATAGGGTGAAATATGCACCGGACTGGGGGACTCAATGACATAAACCTTGCAGAGATTGAGTAAAGAACGTAGTAGTCCCGAATTCTGCAGCTGTTCCATATTGAAATCCCGCTGTGGATGCTTGTCCCGACTCAAAGCGAGTATCGAGCGAAAGAGTAAATCGAGCACATCCGAGTGCGTTGCTCCGGAGCGATGCCAATCCGAGTAACGCTGGAGCACTCCAAGCAACAGTCGCGGATATATCAAAGTGGCCGTCGTATTGTCATTTACATGGAGTCCATCGCCTCGACGACTGATCAGCGGCTGGGAGCAGGCATTGTTTACAATGCTCCTCAGCAACTGCACATCCTTGGAGCAGCGTTCCGATTTGATCACATAGCCAATGAGTGAGAGGTAATCCTGACGCAGAAACTCCGTGTAGAGTTGCGCATCCGAGTGTGCTACTTGAATCAGCAAGTCAAGGGCGAGGGATTGAGTGCTCGCCGTGCCAGACAACTCCACAATCTGCAAAATAAAAAAATAGTAGGAATTTTATAATTGAGCATGCTAGACTGTGAGAAGCTCGGTATCCATTTAAGAATATAAGCACGACAGTGTTTATTTCGCACTTGCAGGTCGAAGTCGAAGTATCTTAAGTTTATTGTGTCCAAGTTTCAAAGTCGCACGTCAGACATTTGGCCTGTATAATGCTCAGTAACTTAAAACACTCATCTACACTTGGGATGCTGAGAATAAGGGAATAACCAGGGAAAAAAGACTCTCAAGTGTTAAACTTACCCTGGCAAAGAGATATAGCATTGTGGAGAGTCCTCCATTGAGTAGGACCGCAGTTTGCAGTGTTTGCGGATGATGTTGCATCAGTTCGCCATAGAGCATATGTCCCAGCGGTTGTCCATAGCAGGCCATGTCCAGTTCCTGGCTTGCATCGTAACACATGACGAGATCCGGCTGTTGAGCCGAATAAACCAAGACTCGCGACTGACGTAACAGTTTCATGCAATCCGCATGATTGCCAAAACA
The DNA here is from genome assembly GCA_035045575.1 of Drosophila falleni. Taxonomy (NCBI): domain Eukaryota; kingdom Metazoa; phylum Arthropoda; class Insecta; order Diptera; family Drosophilidae; genus Drosophila; species Drosophila falleni. The sequence continues at coordinate 893,765 of JAWNOV010000167.1, forward strand.
GCAACTTGTCAACTTGTTCAGCTGGACATAGCCATAATTGGGCTTCCAATTGGCCACCTGACATTGGGTGAACTCGGTGAAATCCGGTCCCATGGCTGTCAAATTGATTATTAGATTGCGTTCCGACAGGCGACGCTTGAAGAGCACAAGATTCGCCAGCGCATAACGTGGAGCACAACCATCCAGAGTGGAGCGGGAGGAGCTGCTGTTGCTGTTGCCACTGTTTCCACTCCTCGCGGGAGTCCCCTCGCCCACAGCGAGCATCTGGAAACTATGCGAACGTGTTGCAAAGCGCAGATTGTGAAAAGGCAAACTCAGGGTGTGCTGCTCCAGGCCATCCTGGAAGATGGTAACCTACAAGTAAACAAATCGATATATTAATACTTTGCATAATAACTTTTTTACACTTGAAAATCTGTTGATGTATTCTTGATCAGGATCAACAGCCAAGTCGATCGAACCATGTCCGTCTGTCTGTCCGTCCCTCAGTATGTTTGAACACGTCGATATCAGAGATCATAAGAGTTAGAGACTTCAAACTTGGTATGTAGGTTCATGGATACCAAAGGCAGATCCAATTTGTTTTTAATTTATCATATATATATCATATAGCTGCCATAGGAACGATACGTCGAAAATGAAGTTATTGTAACCAAACTCATAGAATATGCATCTGGGCTGGTATTATACTTCCTGACCGAATTTGGTTCAAATCGGTGCACTATATCATATAGCTGCAATAGAGACGCTCAATCGAAAATTAAGTCTTAAAATGAAATTTTTTTTGTTTTTTGAGATATCTTAACCGAACTGATAGAATATGCATTTGGGCTGGTATTATACATCATAACCATATTTGGAACAAATCGGCCCACTATATCGTATAGCTGCCATAGGAACGGTACATCTAAAATGAAGTTTTAGTATGGAAAAGATTTTTGTTTGTTAAGATATCTGAACCAAACTGATAGAATATGCATATGGGATGGTATTACACATCCTGACCAAATTTGGTTAGAATCGGTTAACTATATCATATAGCTGCCATAGGAACTGCACATCGAAAATGAAGTTTTAGTATGGAAAAGATTTTTGTTTGTTAAGATATCAGAACCAAACTGATAGAATATGCATATGGGATGGTATTACACATCCTGACCAAATTTGGTTAGAATCGGTAAACTATATCATATAGCTGCCTTAGGAACGGTACATCGACAATGAAGTTTTAATATGGAAAAGATTTTTGTTTGATAAGATATCAGAACCAAACTGTTAGAATATGCATATGGGCTGGTATTATACATCCTGACCAAATTTGGTTAGAATCGGTTAACTATATCATATAGCTGCCATAGGAACGGTACATCGACAATGAAGTTTTAATATGGAAAATATTTTTGTTTATTAAGATATCAGAACCAAACTGATAAAATATGCATCTGGGCTGGTATTATACATCCTGACCAAATTTGGTTAGAATCGGTTAACTATATCATATAGCTGCCATAGGAACGGTACATCGACAATGAAGTTTTAATATGGAAAATATTTTTGTTTATTAAGATATCAGAACCAAACTGATAAAATATGCATCTGGGCTGGTATTATACATCCTGACCAAATTTGGTTAGAATCGGCTAACTATATCATATAGCTGCCATAGGAACGGTACATCGAAAATGAAGTTTTAGTATGGAAAATATTTTTGTTTGTTAAGATATTAGAACCAAACTGATAGAATATGCATATGGGCTGGTATTATACATCTTGACCAAATTCGGTTTGAATCGGTTAACTATATCATATAGCTGCCATAGGAACGGTACATCGAAAATGAAGTTTTAGTATGGAAAAGATTTTTGTTTGTTAAGATATCAGAACCAAACTGATAGAATATGCATATGGGCTGGTATTATACATCCTGACCAAGTTTGGTTAGAATCGGTTAACTATATCATATAGCTGTCATAGGAACTGTACATCGAAAATGAAGTTTTAGTATGGAAAAGATTTTTGTTTGCTAAGATATCAGAACCAAACTGATAGAATATGCATATGGGCTGGTATTATACATCCTGACCGAATTTGGTTAATATCGGTCCACTATATCATATAGCTCAATAGAGACGCTGAATCGAAAATTAATTCTTAGTATGAAAAGAGTTTTTTTTAAGATATATATATTAAACTGATAGAATATGCACTTAAATTGGTTTTGTACATTCTAACCAAATTTGATTTAATTCGGTTCCATATATCATACAGCTGCAAGCTGCAGAAGCAATCGATCGAAAATCAACTTTTAGTACAGAGTATCTGGGCACAGGGTATCCTACTTTCGAGCGTGCCCGACTGTAACCGCCCACTAGTTTTTATTTATTACCTGCAAGCCATCCGCCTGTTGCTGTAATCCAAAGACCAAGTGCATCCATTTATTCCTAGGCAAGCGGAGTTGCTGCAACTGCACACTGGCGCCTTCAAAGTAACCAACGTGTCCCTCGTGTGTGACCTGGTGTCCATTGAGCAAGTGCATCTGCCCAAAGCTGTTGAGCAAAGCCATCTTTGTCTGCTTTAAAGCATGACGAAAACTGGAGTTTGTGTTTGTCTGGGTTGCAGGTTCACTGTTGGCCTCCACATGCTCCTCAATGCGTGTCGGGAGCTGCTCACTTGGCTTGACCAGCTCGAAGACCAGCTGAAGATTGTTGTTCAAGTAAATGCTTAACATGACAGCGCTGCTTCCCAAGGAAACTAGGTGGGATTTCTAGAGGAGATTCAAAATAAATAGGCATGAATTGTATTTACGGACTGCGCTTAAATATTAAAAAAAAAATTTGGAAGAAATTAAAAAAATAAAATGAAACAAATTTTTGTAAATCATCGCGAGTTCTTAATTAAATATTTTAAATTTCGGAATATTAAAATTTTTGCATCCTCAAGTTATTTTTCCATTTGCTAATATCTTCTTATATTCCTCTTAATTTGGTTCTTTTATTATTTGTCATAAAAGGCGACCTATTTAAATTAAAGATTTTCCATATAAGATATTTATTTCTTTCTTTTTTCAGCACAGTTTTTCTAATTTATTATTTTAAAATTTCAAGTTTCCTATTTTGACATATTTTTAATTAGTTATTGACTTTTTTTATATATTTATTTAATCAAAATAATCTTAAATTTAAAATATTTTTAAGAAGTGTTTAATAATTGTTACTTTTTAGCATTGCATGTCTAATAATATTTTTTTTTTAATATTATTTCATAAAATTCTTTTTCGACTCACTGTCAAATCCTCGCCGGAGTAGCGTGTTTCATCATCGTTGAATTGTGTGAAGCTGCGATGCATTTGTTGACCTTTCACCTCCAGCCACATGGATAAGGTGAGTCCATCTGGTTGCCAGAGACGCGTCTGTGTTACAGGCACAATGCAGGCAGCTCTGGTGAACAATGTGGTTGCTTGACTCTGTTGATGCTGCAGACGCACCTTCTCAATCTGTTCACTCATAAAAGCATCCGCTGTGATGACAATCTTCCCATCAATTACGATGGGAAACTCCAACTCCATGCAGGGTTGAGCCTTTCGTAAACTAAAGGCACAAATGTGATGCATGTGACGCATCAACAACTCCGCCGGCGGCTGTTTGCTGGCCAGGATTGAGAAGTAACAGTTCAGCACATCCGGCGTATTTAGATGATTAATTAACTCCAGTATCGATTGCTGCAGTTCTGTGAAAATAAACGGAATTTTTTATTTATCATATTTTTAATAAAAAGTAACTTTAGGTCAAAATAAAAAAATGTAAAATACATCGGAAACTAATTTTTATATATAAGATCATAAATAATTTAAATCTGAATTTGATTATTAAATTATTCTTATTTTGACATGCTTGAAATTTATTTCTTTTTTTTTTGAAATCAAATAAAAAAGTTTAATAACCTTATTTTTAATAATAAATTAATAACTGAAACTTTTTATTTATATATATAAAATATTATGAAACACCCGATTTAAATAATTTGATTTTTATCAATAAAGTAATAAATAATTATTATTCTTAATGTAAATTTTAAGTTATGTAACCAAATAAATTAAATAAAATTAAAAAAATTTATATGCTATATATTTATATTTATATTTTTTCTTAAATCATAAATTAGAGTTAAATTGCTATCTATAAAAAAAAATAAAAATCACTTGTTCTTACCTCTCAGTTTGGGATCACTGCTGCTGAGGATTGGCGCAAATCCCTGAAGCAGGCACAAGGGACCGCCCAGATAATCCCTGATGACAAACAGGCGATTCGCCAGCTGGGTGAGACTCTCTGTCCAGCCACTCGGCTGACGCATGCAGAGCAGCGAAAGCTCCACGAGCATCTGCACCACCAGCCGACTCAAGCCCTCGTGCATGATGTGACTGCGATAGCGGGACGAGGGCTGGAAAGGTGTCCACGATTCGTTGACACCTGCAGCAGCAGCAGCTGAAGCTGAAGCGACTCCTCCAGCAGCTGCATTGATCTCGCACTCGGATTCACTCAGCTCGGCTATTTCTCCATCCGCCTCGTAACCCTCATCGGCAGTCAAAAAATATTCTTGATCGTTCTCACTCAATTCCAGTTCGCTGTCGGCGGCACAGCTAAGAGAAGCACGTGTGGAGAAGTAATCGGCATCGCCAATGGCGCCATCACTGGAATTAGGGCGTCTACGTGGTGTGGGAGGCGTGGCCAAAGAATTCTTAGCCGGCAATTTAACAACACTTTGTTGTTGTTGCTGCTGTTGCTGCCGTGGTAATTCAAGTGAGGGCGTCTTGACCACGCCTGCTGGCTCATTGTGTGTGCTCGACAGCTCGGCAATTTTTAATATGGTTTGCAGCGTTTGTATAACAGCATTATCCCGAGCATGCTGCTCTCCGTGCTCCGTCCAGTTGTTCGAAGCGTTGCTCAATATAATTGCCTTCAACTTGCGCAGATGTTTCTGCATCTTCTCAACTGCAAATATCAAATGAAATTTAAATGAATACAAGTTCTTTAAATGAGAGAGATTGTATTATAAGTTGTAGTGATACCCTCTGTTTAAAGTATAGATAAGATACTTTGTCTGATCTTTGCTTATCTAGCTCAAACATCAACAGAGACGGAGACAAAGATTGAGATTCAGATCGACACTGAGATTTGACTGTTTGTTGTCAGCATTCGACGAGTGCCGAGGCAAAAGTGTTGTGCCTGTAGAAGCGTGTGGAATGCCAATTGTAATGTGCCCACACAGTGCTGGCATATTTAGCTACTTTATAGCCAAACTATCAACGTCGATCTCAGAAACCATAAGAGCTAGACACTTCAAACCTGGAATATAGGTTCCTGAATACCACAAGCAGATCAAGTTTGTTTTTATTTTTGGATCGGAGCATAATATCATGAAGCTGCTATAGTAACGATACGTCGAAAATAAAGTTTTAGTATGAAAAAGTTTTTTGTTTTTTTGAGTAGTTCTAACCAAACTTATACAACATGCATCTAACTTGATTTTATATATTCTGACTAAAGTTGGCTAAAATCGGACCACATTATCATATAGCTGTCATATGAACGATTTATCGAAAATGAAGTTTTAGTGGGGAAAAGTTTTTTGTTAGTTGAGATATCAGAGCCAAACTGATAAAATATGCATCTGGGCTGGTATTATACATCCTGACCGAATTCGGTTAAGATCGGTGATCTATATCATATAGGTGCAATAGAGACGCTCGATCGAAATTGAAATCTTAGCATAAACAAGTTTTTTGAAATTCTGACAACACTGTGTGCAACTACACAGTCCTCGCACACACCACACTCAAACACACACACACTTGGAAGACTGGCAGAAATTCAATCTGATCCGTTGCGTTGTAAGCGCTCGTATTATGGCTGAAGTAGAAGAAGAAGTAACTCAACGTCTGGCTGACTGAATGACTAACTGACTGGGCTTATAATTAACTCTTAGGCAACCACAACGCACCGTTATTAGTCCAACAACAACAACAGCAGCAACAGCGACTACAGCAACAATAACAGCAACAGTTGTAGCAACAATTGCTGCCCCCTCATCGGTTGAGTTGAGTTGAGTGTGTGTGTGTGCATTGTTCTTGCTCGCACACAATGCATTTCTAAGACTTCTCTAGCCTCTAGTCGATTGCATTGGAAACGCATTAGCCGCAAAATGTTATAGAAACAGTCAGAAACTAAGAAACTAACTAGCTAACACAGCAAAGGCTATATAGTTGCTAAGACACCCTAGAATTTGCATACTTAAATATAACAAATGTAATAAAATTTATTTTGATTTGAATAAAAATATAAAAATATTTAAATTGAATTTTTAAACAAAATTTCAATATTTTGAATTAAAAATGCATAACAATAATATTTAAAACAAAATTTCAATAAAATCTTTTTATATAAAATTCCTCACTTGATTCCAATCAAAATATAATAATATTTAAATTGAATTTATATATATAAGTCCAAATATTATACTTTTATAAAATTTCTATACAGTAAATGTATTATTTTCCATTTTAAAATTTCAATATTTCGAGTTTAGAATAAAAAACAATGAAACGTGCAAAATATTTAAAAAAAAAACCTGTTTATATTACTTTTAATAATAAAAACAATGCAATTTCCTCAGCTTTTAAGTCTTGAAATATATATGCAATTCAACCCGTTAAACTTGCCAGTACAGAGTATGTTAAATGTATCTATCTCTAGTTATGTCTCTATCTCTTACCTAAATTTTAAGCTATTAAATCTTAAAATATATATGCAATTCAAAATACCCGTTAGACTTGCCAGTACAGGTTATGTTAACCACTTAAGCGTACAATCGCTAACACGTCCGCTCTCTAATCTCACACTGGAACTCACCTTCTTCGTTCTGAAAGCCCTTGATGCAAATGGCCATGGTCGCCTCGAAGAGTTTCAACAAGAGTTTCTTGCATTCCCCATTCGATTCGTAGAGACAAAACAAATCAGCATCAATGTCCAGAGTTGACTCTGGAGGGGCACGACTCTCGTTCTCCTGCTCCTTGCCACCAAAAAGTGAGCCCACAATGTTGAACAGTTTGCTTATTAAGCCCGCCGATTCCACTCGTTGCTCCACAATAACGCTGGAGAGGATTAGGTGATGGGCTGACTTGTTATTGCTTTGATTTGTGCCGCGTATATCAAATAAAACAATGCTTTCATCCGGTTCAATAGACTGCAAATGATGCAGAAAAGATGACTCTGACTGCTCAACGTAGTTGTCAATTATTGCAGCGTAGTCCAAGCTGGAATCGGCGTAGTCCGAGCTTGTTGTGGTCGTCACCGAGGCTGTCAACGCACTGAGCGGCAGTTGAACATGCGACACAAGAGTTTCCATTGAATTACCTACAAGAGATTTAATAATTAATATTAGGAATTTTAATATTTGGACAATAAATATTAAAACAAAATAAAAAAGAATTTAATTTGAAATTTTTGGAATAATGTTTTTGGAAAATCAAGGAAAAAAATCAAAAAAGCAAGTAATATAAACTAGAAAAGTTTGAAAAATAATCTGCATTGGACAAAATTAGATATTCGATTTTTAGTCTTTTTTTATCCTTTTTTTTTGCTTTTTGAAAATTTACACTAAGCCTTTTTTGTTTATATAATTCTTAAAAAAAATTCAATATTTCTCTGATACCTTCCAATGAACTTGGACTCCTGTTGAGCAGTGTTGGTGACGGCGTCGCTGTTGTTGTTGCCGTCATTGTTGTTGTGTTTGTGGTTGAGATTGCGGCTTTGGGTAGCATGAGGAAACAGCTAAGCGCATTGTAGTTTAACTTGAGTATGTCAATGATTGTCTTATCACCATGTTGTAACTGCTGCTCCTCCTCTTTTTCCACCTTCTCTTTCTCCGTCTCCTTCTCTACATCATCTTCATCGACTGTCATTTCCACGGGTATCGAGTAGATTTTGGCGAACTCATTATAAAACAATTGACTTGTCTTCAATAGCTCATAGTTGAGTGTCCACTGTAGTGCTGTTATATAGAGTATATCCACAGGTTTATGTCCCTCCAGTAGTGACGTATTCGATGCCTCATCAAGCCAGAATTTGACTTGAGAACGCTTGGCGCATTTTTGAAGCAATGCCTGAAATAATTTCGAGGCTCGATCGCTGCTATTGAGTTGAAGTTGTATCAGACGACGACTTAAAGCAAACTGTTCCTGACTGTTGTCACCCAAGAAGGCAATATTATCAATGCCCACCTTGATGAGATCACAAACACCGCGTTGCAACTCGGGAATAGTCAATAAATCCTGCATATAACCTGAAAATAATTACACAAATATATTGTTAGCTTCAAGTCAAGCATCGTTTTAATAAATGTACAAGAATAATATACAAACCAATATTCTCCTCGTTGTAGAAGGCTTTTATCAAGCGTATATCACTCAAGTACATGACAAAAATGCTCAGACATTCATGCAGCACACGATAATTGTCCAGTTTGCCTTGAATTTGTAGGCGTGGCAATTTGTTTAATAAATTTCCCTTAAGTTCAGTTTCACTTGGTTGCTTATATTGCCTGAAAATGGGCAAAACAACCTCAGCCAAAATGCCAGCAGACAGATCGTAGGATAATAAATATGCAATATGCTTCAGATGCTTTAGAAAAAGCAACATGGAACTATTGTTCAACAAAGCACGATAATTATCCTTATAGATGCCAAGAAGTTGAAAATGAAATGACGGCGATTTTAATTTCTCCTCGCAGACGCCACAATGTTGCGGTGAACGCTTTACAAAGATTGTGTGCAACACATTGTAATGTAGAAACTTATAAGCAAACTTTTGGTAGCTGGCAGAGAGTTGAGTTGCCAATCGTAAGCAGGTGGCATAATTCGCCGAATTGTAGTGACAACAGCAGCTGCCGGTGCGCATTAACGAGCGCACACTGTGCTCCTGCAACTCAGGCGGGAGACTAGGCAGCAGCTGATATAGTTTTCCCTGGAAACAAAAATAAAATATAAATTAAGTAAAGTAAGGATTCAAAATATTAAAATATGTATCAAATATTTTAATATAAAATAATTTTAAAAGTAAAAACTCAGGATTTAAAATTAAAAAAAAATTTTTTTAAAAAAATGACTAAGTTATGCAGGTTTGAAGTCGGGTTAACTGCATGATTTTCGGTTTCAATCAATATATCAGTATAAAATTGATGTTATAATATAAATTTAAATTGTATACCTGAAAATAACAACTGAGTGAGTGTTCGGTGCAATGCAATTGACTGTGACGTTGTCGCTTATGGCGATGAGGAGGTTGTTTGGCCAAGGCGCTGGAGTTGCTGCTCTCCATGAGGCATTGCTGTTGTTGCTCCTGTCGCGACAGATGATCCGTGAGCCGCAGGAGCAACTTGTAGATGTGTAGAAAGAGCAAAGAGGTGCAAGTTGTGGTTGTGGCAGTATCTTGCAACACATCAAAGCAGCTGTCAAAGTTCTTGACATCAATTTGCTCCAACTGTTGAGCGCCATTCTCGACGAGATTATGCAGTGTGCCAAACATAAGATAGAGTATGCCATGTGAGAGCAGAGAGCTGCCACGATTGGCAGCCAGAGCATACAACAGTTGACTAAAGTTGCTATTAAAATCCAAGACATTTGAATGCTCCTCGATGATATAGAAATTGTTGACACAGTGTGCAATCAATTGAAGCAGCTCGAATTTGATAATCTCATCGTTGGCATCATCCACAGCATTATTACACAGATGTCCCAGTGCAAAATTATGCACAGTGACACTCAATTGTGGCTCCTGTTCCGCATCAATGCAACGAGTCAACAATTGAATGAGAAACAAAGCCAATTCATCACTCGTTTTTCTAGCTACTTGAAACTGCTCAAAACTCTGTTGAATCTCAGTGGAAAAGTGCTGCATTTTCTGTTGAATTTGCTGCTGCTGTTTACGCGACTTGTTGCGCTGTGAGTTCAGATGAAAGCTGCCAATAAATTGTGTAATATTGGTGATTGATTTCAACTCGGCATTCGGATTCTCAGAGCTCCATTTGCCGTTGGGAAACAGATTTATGCACAACTGACAGAGACTCTTCTGTGAAGCAATGTGCTGCAAAAGTCAAGTCAAACTGATTAATGATAAGAGCACTATTTATAACTAAGTCATCTTGCCTTGATTTGCACTCGCAGCAGAAATCCAAGCAAATGCTGACCGAGTCCGTTGGTTAAAAATGTGCGCAGAGCAAGGATCTTGTTGCAGTCGCTGGGAGTGCTGAGTATAAGCTAAAATGTTCAGAGAAAGTCAAGAAAATTGATTTATGATAGCATAAAGATAATATATATATAAATTACAATATATATACTATCAATAAATACATAAACATACGTGTATATTTTGCTAGAAATAAAATAAAAGATTATTAAATCAATAATATTTAAATTTTTATTTAGAAATAATATAATTTTTATTTATTTTTTTTTTTTTTTTGCAATTAAATAATTTTTTTTGGGTATGAGTTAAAGTTATTAAATTTAATATGGAAAAAATTAAAAGAAACAACTATAAATTATTAAACATAAGACATAAAAAAAAACTCTTTTTGTTCTAAATAAAAATTTTATGTCAATAAAATTTCAAATTATTATTATCTAAGCTATGTTGTGGCTTAGGATCGAAAAAATATCAAATTTTCTAGATGAAAAAAATTAAATGCAGAATGAATTTAGAGACCAAATCATGATGAAAACGACATTCCGCTTGAAAATCGGACAGTTTTTGATAAAGTTATGAAAGATCAAAGATTTTGAAAAAATGTCAAGGGGTATGTATAGAAAATTGGATGATCAATGACTTAGGATCGAAAAAATACCAAATTTTTAAAATGAAAAAAATTTAAATGCAGAATGAATTAAGAGACCAAATCATGATAGAAATGACATTCCGCTTGAAAATCTGAAAATTTTTGATGAAGTTATGAAAGATCAAAGTTTTTGAAACAATGTCAAGGGGTATGTATGGAAAATTGGATGATGGAGGGCTTAGGATCGAAAAAAATCAAATTTTTTAGATAATTCAAATTTAAATGTAGAATCAATTTAGAGGCCAAATCATGTTTAAAATGATAATAATTAAAAAGTAATTAGTAATTTATACCAACGATATTCCTACCTGTGCAAGATTGTGTTTTTTGCGTAGCTGCTTGATGCATTTATCCTGCTGCTCGGCTTCCGATTCCTGTGATCGTTTGGCAGCGCTGATTATTTGATAAACCTGAGCCAAGAGATAGGAACACAGTTCCTCTGGCAGCTGATTAAAGTTGCTAAAAAATAATAGATTGCAATTAATGGTAGTTCAGGAATTTAGGGCAACTTCTCCTCACCTATTGAACTGAGCATCTTGCAGTGTTTGATCATCCAAGAACTGAAAGTTGTAGAGCAATAACCAGAGCCAATGTTCCTGCAAAGTGCATGTGATAAGTGTAAATAAGAAAAGGCAAATAAAAGAAAAGAGAAATGCTCGATTTCGAGGAGTATTAAAGTTGTATGCAAACCTTGACACTCGCTGCTTGATTATCATCCGTCTCAGAGTCTGAAGTGTGCAGATAATGACTCCAAAGTCTGTTCAATGTGTGCAGCAAAAGTTGACGTTGCTCCTCCCTCTCCCTCTCTCTTTCCTGTTCCTGCTGCTCGATTGCCATGCTTCCTGCTGGCGATTTCTCCTACTTCAACTGCAACTGCGATCTTCTCGAGCATCGGGCAACGTTGTGGCCGCAATAAGCGCTCCAAGCGAACTGACCTGCAAAAGAACTCAGCTGTCTTTAAACAAGCAAATTAAGTGCTCTTGCATCTACACTTCGTCTAGCAATTGTTTTGACAAAACAAAGAAATTCATATATTTTTTTTTTATTTTGTTTTTAAAATTAGTTAAGGCCAATTATTCCATTTTTTTAACTTGTTCTGTTCCAAAAAAAAAATCAATTAAAGATCAAGGAAATGTTATTAATTTTATACATGCATGTGAATTTACTTGCTTAAAAGTTATAAAATTTTAAGACGATAAGAAATCCATATTTATAATAATAAAATGTGCAAAAATGTTAGAAATTGGTTAAGCACAATTCAATTTAAGAATTTTGGTTTCTGCTGTAAACCATATTATTATAATAAAGTGTTATTTTTATTGACCTATTTTAAATTTTTTGTAGGTTTTTGTTTTAATTTTTTGAATGAAGTTACACCGAATGAATCTAGATTTTTTCTTTTTTTAAAAACCATTTCCGAATATAATTAGAAAGGATACAAATAATTATTATCCGACAGACTTTATGATGATAGTATATATTAAAAAAAGCTAAAAAGTATATATATTTCATTAAAATATATGACTTATACGCAGGGAAAAGATATAACTCCAAAAAAAGTTTTTTTTGGCATAATCAAATTTGACAATTTGTAAACAGTTGTACTATTAACATTTTTCAATAAAATAAAATACGTGAATTTTGTCAAATAAATTAGTTGACCAAGTGTAAATATGCGTACTGTCTACGTGCGTTTCTAAGAGGGAGGGAGAAGGGAGTGCTGGGGAAGGGGAGGGAGTAGGGGAATGTGTGATTATTTGCAGCTCAGCTCAGAAAGAGACAAAGAGAGGCCGGTGAAGCTGATTATTTGGATGAGAGCAATAATGGAAACTTTTATTGTTGTTGTTCTTGGTTTTGTTTTTCTTAGTATTATTATTGTTGTTGTTGCTGGAAAACTATTTGATTGCTATTTATAGACATGCTCCAATGACTTTAAGTTGTCAAGCGCATTGAAAGCCGGCAAATGGTTAGTGCGATGGAGAGGGGGAATGGAGCACAGCCTCCTCCTCTTCTCCGTCTCCTTCTTAAATCAAGCAACGAGTAAACAGCTGGCGTCGTGTAACGGTTAATGCACGCAGAGCAGCGATAACCGATAAGCGATAGCGAAACTAAAAATATAAATAAATAAAATAAAAGTGCACATTGTCTTCAATCAATAGAAAGTGCATAATTAATGAATTGACCGTTCAGTTCAATTAACCATTATTCTTATCGCTCAACAACCACAGCAACAACAACAATAAAAATCGCAGCAAAAATTGGAATGTAAACAAAAATAAAAGCAACAACATAAAAATGTTGCATACAAGAATGACAAATTTCTAAACTGCGTAATTTACACAATATATTCGCTTATTTAATTATAGTATATAAACGCAAAAAAGTCACCAGACAGCAACAACAAAAATGCAAACCACAAATCAAGTACCGAAAATATATACTGGAAAGCAGCAACAACACTTTAATACGCCATTTTGGTTTTAAGTGTGTACACTGTTCACTTATTTATGATTAATACAGCACTAATAACGTTCTTTTTCTTCTTATTACACTGTATTAGTAGTGATGCGCGTTTGTCTGTTTGTATGTGCGTGCGTTAGTTTATTGTTATAAACAAAAAGCGCTCAAGAACGAGCTGCTTTGTTATTGCAGAAATCAGCTGTGTCTGAATAGTTCGATAGCAACTGCGCAGCGATATGTTCACACAATTATCGATAGCTGGTGTTAGACCAATTCATGCAAATAACAGCTGATTAGTTTGCAGCTGTTAACTCAGCTGAAGCTGTAAACACATCACCTGTTACTCCAGCTTGCTAACTAACAGCAACAGCTGTTTACGCTACACTGCTATTTAACATTTAGGGGAAATGTTATTTTGCACCACCACTGTTATCAGTTATCAGTCTTTTGTTGGACAGCTGTAGCAACGCACGCATATTTTGCTGAGATCGCGTGTGAAGGAATTAAATAATTAATTTAAAAAAAGTTGAACATTGAAGCCTAATAAATTCAATTAAAACAAAATGCTGTGCAGATTTATTCTAAACCAAAGTCTGGGCAATAAAAACCCAGCGTTCAAGGTGAGCGCTAAAATTATTTATACACATACATATGAATGTGTGTGTGTGTTTGGATAAAGTTTACTGTGTCAACAACAACAAAAACAACTCAAATAGTGTGCGTGTATGCGTTTCTTTGCTAACTTTTAAACTTTTATGGCATAGCACTTAGGATCAATAATAAATTCAGTCTGATCAACCACATGTTGATGCCAAATATTAAATGTACACACTGAACAGTATCTTTGACATGTGTATCTATGTGTGAGGACTGTTATGTTGTTATGTTGTGCAGACAGATTATTAAGTTTATTAGTTTCTTATTCATAATTTCCCTGATAATCGCTCTTTTGATTGTGATTGTAATTGTGATTGTGATCACCGCACGCGAACAAGTTCCCCCTTCACTTGTCATGCCACCTACATTCTAGACACACGAGCCACAACAACATACAGTAGGTCAGGAAAGTTCTTTGATCACTGATTGCAAATAAAGTTTGTGTTGATAAGTTTATTTTAATTTACATAAATTGAAAATTAAGAACATCTGAATAACTTAAATGATTTTCTATAAATTTAACTAAGGATTAATTATTAAGGATAATTATTTTTTAATTTTATTAAAAAAATAATAATAATAATGTAAACAAAAATGGGCAAAATAAAAGAAATTTTATTTTATTTATTTATGTATTTATTTTAGCATATGTTTATGTTAATTTTATTTCTCTATCAAAACAATTACGTGCCCTACTGTATTTCATAAATAGGCGCTGGTTACGCAAGCTTTTATTTTTGCAATAACAACACGAAGATAATCATGGCAAACTTGTATGCAAATTGTCAGCTAGAAAAACAAATTTAGTCTAAACACCTGGCTTTCTTTCTGTCTATCTATCTATTTATCTATCTATCTTTTTTTCTATCTTTTATTGTTCAGCTCATTGCCTGTTACTCGACATCGGGTAAACCGCGACAAGGGAAAATCTACGAATCGGCCAGTGACGCTGTGTCGGATGTTAAGGATGGTTCCAAAATCCTTTTTGGTGGTTTTGGCATTTGCGGTATTCCCGAGAAAATGATTGATGCACTAAAACAGAAGGGAGTCAAGAATATCACAGCAGTGTCCAATAATGGAGGTAAAGTGACTTTAATCATATGATAATGACACTTGTTTACTTATGAGAGTGTCAACTGGTTTCCTAGTGAATTTTTCAGTGCTGTCCTATCTAAATATTAAAATCAGTTGTTTTTCTGTCATAATTATTTGAGCTTGTTCCCAGGTGAACTGATTTTTATTTAATTTACCACTTTTGTCATATTTAATTAATAGAATAAATAATTTTTTTCAGTTTGAAGATTACTTCAACCTGTTCAACCTAGCGAACTAATTTATATTTATAAACTATCAAAGGAACTGGTTTATATTTAAATTTATTCACATCTTTCAAACTAGTGTTATCCTACTCTATAGTTAAGAACTTTTATTATCCAAACATGTTTTGAATCTCATCTGTTCGTTATTGTTTTTACTATTTAAAGGATTTATTTATATTTGACCTTTTTTATACATTTCAATAGCCATTGTTGCCATATATTATTAATAGAAACGAGCGTTATTAGAACAAGTGTTGTATCTCAATGTTATTTTGTTTTTATTAATTAAACTATCCACATATTAAAAATAACTTGTTCATATTTGAACTTATTCACATTTGATTCGCCAGTGTTGCCCTATTTTCTTAATTAAAAACTGTTATCAACAGAAATTTGAAATCTCAACTGTCAACATTCTTATCAATTGCAGGCGTAGACGATTGCGGTCTGGGCGTGCTGATAAAACAGAAGCAGGTGGCCAAGGTTATTGGCTCGTATGTTGGTGAGAACACTGAATTGGTGCGTCAGTATCTGGAAGGAGAGTTGGCCATTGAGCTGACCCCACAGGGCACCTTGGCCGAGAAGATTCGCGCTGGAGGCGCTGGAATTCCCGCCTTTTTCACGCCCACCGGCTATGCGACATTGGTGCAGGAAGGCGGAGCACCCATCAAATACTCCAAGGATGGCAAAGTCCTCATTGAGAGTGAGAAGAAACCAGTGCAATTCTTCAATGGACGCAACTATGTCATGGAGGAGTCCATTTTCGGTGACTTTGCCTTTGTAAAGGCCCAAAAGGCGGATGCCATGGGAAATCTAGTGTTTAACAAATCCGCCCGTAACTTTAATGCTCCCATGTGCCGTGCCGCCAAGGTGACCGTTGCCGAGGTGGAGGAAATTGTACCCGTGGGCTCCCTGCAACCCGATGAGATCCATGTGCCCGGCATCTATGTGAAGCGCATTTTCAAGGGCAGCAACTACAGGAAGCGTGTGGAGCGACTGCGCATCACGGAGCAGAAGGAAGAAGGTAAATATCTGTAAATGGGTAGAAATATATTATTGATATTTGATATAGAATAAAACACGCAGGAAATAAGAGCTATGAGTTCAAAAAATCAAAATTACTAACAAAAATAATATTTTCTAAAAAAGATTACAAAAATCTTTGGTATTTTGGAAACTTTTCTTTAAATAAGATCGTAGGAGTTTATTTTTATTCATATTTTTGATCTAATTGAAAAAAATTTAAAAACAATTGTTTAACGACTTAAAAAAATCTAAATTCATTACAAATATATGCTGAAATAGTCTTTCATTTGATGTTTCTGTAATTGTAAAGTATTCTAATTTTTTTGCAATTATATAAAAAAATATATATATGTTTTTCTAATGTTTTTCAATAAATATCTTAATTTGATTAGTATAACATATTATTTTTACATTAAGAATCAATTGATTTTTAGATCCATATTCTAAACATTTCAATTCTAAAGTCTTATGATTTTTTTCGGTTCCTTTTTGCAGGAGCACCTGCTGCCAAGGCTAATCCTGGCCAGCTGCTGCGCGAACGCATCGCTCGTCGTGTGGCACTGGAGTTCAACGATGGCATGTACGCCAATCTGGGCATTGGCATTCCCGTGCTGGCCTCCAACTATATTCCCGATGGTATGAATGTCATGTTGCAGTCGGAGAATGGGATCTTGGGTCTGGGCCCGTTTCCCACAAAGGATAAGGTCGATCCCGATTTGATCAATGCCGGCAAGGAGAGCGTTACTGTTGTTCCAGGTGCTGCCTACTTTGGCTCCGACGACAGCTTTGCCATGATTCGTGGTGGACACGTTGATCTTACCATTCTGGGCGCCATGGAGGTGTCGGCCACCGGAGATTTGGCCAACTGGATGATACCCGTAGGTGACATAAGTAACTCCGTAAATCTCAGCTTATTAATGTATTCTCCTTAACTTTACAGGGTAAGCTTGTGAAGGGCATGGGCGGTGCCATGGATTTGGTGGCTGCTCCCGGGACGAAGGTTATCATAACCATGGAGCACAATGCACGCGATGGTTCGCCAAAGATTCTGGAGAGCTGTTCTTTGCCGCTAACTGGCAAGGAAGTCATCGATTTAATTATCTCAGAGAAGGCTGTATTCCAAGTGGAAAAGGGCGTGGGCTTAACTTTAATAGAGGTTGCCGAAGGTTACACTGTGGATGACATTATTGCCTGCACAGGAGCCAAATTCACTGTGTCTCCAAATGTCATTAAAATGAGACAAATCTAAATTGCAAGCAATTTGATTTCCTTAAGGAATTAAGTGCAATTAGAAGGCTATTCAATAATGTTGTTCAGGTACTCAAAGTGATATATTTGTGCATTTATTATTATCGAACATGGAAACAATAATCGTTGTTTTTTAATTACCATTATTAAAGTGTAAAGTTGTTAATTGTATAATTGTTATTTTGAATTATCTTTAGCCAATGGCTTTTGTTATATTCTTCAATGCTTCCGAACGATGAGCAATTCTCATCTGTTTGTTTAACATATCAAAGGTGCGGTTATATTTGCTGTCCGTTTCATAACGACAAATAGCGCAAAAGTGTGAGGACAAGACGTGCAGGGGACTCTTAAAATAGATGCCCTTCTGCATGGTCAACGAGTTCTTGTGATGTGACATCATGTGCAGAATTATCTCCAGTATTGAGAGTACACACCAAACGGCAAGACTCCAGCAGAAGAGAGTCGGTATGAGGAAGAGCAAGAAGGAATTGGTGCGCTTGTAGCCGAGAATGATGTTCTATAAGAGGCAAATTTATTATATGATATATTAACTTTTTTATAACACAGCACAGTTTTCCTTATGGCTCAATTTAGCTCGGATTAATTACAAATTTGGAATTTCAATGCAAGCTCATATTTTTAGATCTAACAGATCTTTTTTTTTCAAAAGAAATCTATTCAAAATACTTGTTTTTCATATCTCAAAGTCAAGTCATTAAAGAACTAAATAACTTCTTCGATTTTTTTTTTACAAATAAGTTTTCAGAATAAAAACCAAACATTAATAAATATTGAAATAATCTGATAGGTTTTTTTTGAGTTCCCAATGCCTTCAACAAATGTTGGATCAATAAATAGTTTATTGAATATCCGTAATAATTTTTAATTTTTTTTTTTTAATTAATTTTTTGATATTTTACTTTACTGTAATTCTAATTACTTTTGATCAACTGTTCTAAGTTGACAATAAATAAATAAGGAAATAAATATTTAATTAAATAAATACATAAATAATTGAATAAAAAATCCGATCTAATTTGAATAAAAGTTCCACTGTGCGCCGTCATGTAAATTTAAACTTACGCTGCTAACGCCATCCATTTCAATGTAATCCTCACGTTCATAGCCTGGCCTTGTTTTTTTCAACTTGGACTCGACCTGCCGGGTCGAATCGGCGCCTACTAAATGCTTGGCTGTAATATCCAAATCCCGCTGATATTTATTGGCCAGCACATTGTCCACTTCGTCACAGATTGTGCCACGCAGAAAATGTCTTGGCACATGAAAATTTCCGTGCTTTCGATACCGCACTTTCATCTGATCGTTGACCGGTTCTCCAGTCTCCTCATCATATTTCGGTTGCTTGACGCGTGCTGAATCAGTATAAAAATACTCAAACTCACCAGTTTCACTGTTCTGAAAAAAAGAAACCAAAACAAGATAAGTAATATGTTTAAGATTGTATAAATATGATAAGGAAACTAGAAAGAACTCAACAGTTGAGGTGCTCGACTTTTAAATTTTGTATATTTTTTTTTAAACTTTTAACTCATAAACACTTCTCTCTTTCTGTCTGTCCGTTTCGCTCTTAGTATTGATAGAGCTAGTAATTAAATTGTTTATTTCGTATTGTCCAAAAATAAACGAGACAAGATTTTCTGATAAGAAACCGGCCCCAATGGGGGAATCTTAAGCCGATATGCAGAAGTGATTCATTATATAGATTTACGCGTAATATTTTCCGTAGTATACGAAATACTTTTTCATAGGTACACCTCTTACCACCATCATGTTCATCCTGATACTAACTCGTAAATTCTGTTCGTTGTATTCGGTTTTTTTCGGGCTTGCCCTCCCGACAACAATAATACAAATAACAATAATAATCATAACTTATCGTTATCAGCGAGACGTGAGATACGGCGCCTGTTGCCTTATGAAATATATTTTGAGGCTTATCATTACATTCGCTATGAACTATAACATTTTCGGACACCTATATTGTAATATAATTAAATTGTCCAATTTTTTTTAAATGAAACGTCTCAGAATGAAATTAAAAGTGTTGTTTATACTAATTACGATATAAGGGGGGTTAAAATAAAAACTTGGAATGCAAGTTTGAAGTTGGTGAAACCTTTGACTTAGCAACTTATAAGTCAAAATTTTTGTCACTTTCAGCTTGATTTTTAACAGAAAAATAAAACCGCTCAGAGTCAAATTTAAAGTGTCGTTTGATAATAATTTGGGCCTCAGGAGTTGTTTTAAAGTGAAAGCTCAACATTTAATATTTTGAAAAAATTATGTTTTTAAAAAAGTCCAAGGGGGGACCACATGACTTTTTCGGAAAAGATCGAAAATAAATTTTTCTTTTAAGTGGACAATATTTAAATGCAGAAACAATTAAGAGACCCACTAATGATATTCCGTTTGAAAATCGGTTGAGTTTTGACAAAGTTATAGAAGTTTGAAGTTGGTGAAATCTCTGTATATTCCACTGAGTTCAGGTTATGGGCAAATAATTACTTGATCTGACTGTGAATTGGCGTGCAAATCCGAAATTGACATTAATACAAATTGACGCTAGGAACAAATGGGAAAAAAATGAAATCTAAGATATTTCGTGTCTGAGAACATGACATAATAATAAGCTAGCTTCTAGTATTATAATTATAGTTATTAAATGTGATTATATGGTTTGTATACGACTGCGACTGAATCTCCAACCCTGTTGCGCAGTGTTACGTACGTTTCTCTGATGTTTAACTAACCTAATGCACCCATGAATATATTCAATTAAGCTTATACTCGAAACGAATGCCAAGTGATAGAGTATTTTAATATATAACCAGGAGGTCTGTTCTATATGTGTATTTATAAATAAGCATGTTATATCTTTTGTAAAAGCTGATTGACAATTAATATGCAGCGCAACCCTTGATATCTAGAACTCTGAGAGCTTGTTCTTAGAGTGTCACCCCTAAGTGTGAAAAAAAAGTTAAAAAGTTATTGTAAGAATTTAAATTTGAAATTTAATCTTGGCGTCCCAAATTTAAGTACAAAATGTGTGACCTCTTAAAGTTTTTTGGGGTTTGAAAACTGGAAATATCACTCTTAAGTGATAAAATTGTTGAATTATTTTTATAAAATTTGCATATCTTTTTTATTTTGAAACTATTCTCTGATTCGATTAAACGTTTTTGTTTTTTAAACTTCAGGTCCATTTTAGTTTTTATTGGATATTCAATTCAATTTATTTGAGTTTTAAATTTAAAATGAAATATCATTTTTAATCGTTAATATAAAATTTTATTTTAAAATACTTGTATAATTTTTTTTAAATTTTTTGACCACTGATTTGAGTCAAGGTTAAATAAGTAAGTAAATATTACTTTTGTCGCACTTGCCTAGTGAACAGCGTAATTACAGGTAGTTAAAAGGGTACTTGAAAAAGTAATACCTGTGGCAAACTATCCGCTAATTTGATGACAGCTCTATGATAAAGTAGGTGCCTGTAATAAATGAACTGATCGTCGTTGTTGTTACACTTAAATGATAACAGAGTGTCAGCTAATCAATAGTTTAGCAATGCAGCGATTATCAGACAAATCAAGTATACGTCACAGTGAACACAGAAACTGAGATAGAGAGGCAGAGAGAGAGAGAGAGAGAGTGGAAAGACAAACAGAGAGAGAGAAAGAGAGTGTCATTAACATGTCTGGCAGTTAGTAAAATAAATAAAAAATAAATCACAACTAACGCTTATTTTTTATGGCGCATAGTTAAATGAGTCTTATTAAATATTTGCTAGTTAGTTTAAAAATAAAGCTCCCTACACTCTAGTTGTCCATCTCTTTCGCTCCCTTTGTTGCTCTCCCTGTCTTTCACTAAACTGAGTAAAAGTAGAAAACGAGTTTTTGCCAGACATTATTTAAATTAAAAAAATCTAAAAATGGAGCCTAATATTGCCACACGCAACAGGTAAACAATTAAAAAGCTGACGATTCGGTGAATCTCTTAACTTTTTATTTTGTTTATTATTTATTGGGGACAAAACGCGTTTATTGCTCACCTTTATGGAATAGACCATGTCTGTCTGGCTTATATTTTATTATTGTGTAAATAATTCTGCTGTTTTACTGGGAATTTTGTTTGTTTATATTTTTAATTACTGTTATTTGCGCACTAGTGAAATACACATAGTTTATATAAACATAATATAAGTTTTGGTATTTGTTGTGGTAACTTTCCGCAGATTTTTATTGAAACTGTCGCCTCTAATTTCACTTGCCGTGAAATTAATTGACAGAATTATAATTATCTATGTGTTATATATTTGTAAAATTGAGAACCGGTTTATTTGTTAATTGAATTTAATTGCAGTTGTAAGTTTTGTGTATAATTTTTCATATGAAATACATTAGATTGCGTACATTCGTGTATAAATTATAATATATTTAACCTTTTTTTCACGCGCACGACAAGAATAAAAGAGACGCGCCGATTACATGTCTGCTGCGCACAGCTTTTCGTCGAAGAATGAGTGGATGGGCAACAAATAAAAACAAAAAACAAAACTCAATAATTATTTTTGAATTTCTCAACTCAATTTGGCACTGTTAGCAAAAGAGAGAGCGAGCGCTCTCTTAAAAACTTCTCTTTACAGGCAGAGATCTCAGCAAAAGCTTTCTCAAAATAAGCTTTCAGACAATTGGTAGATGTCTCGGCTAAAACTGTCAGCTTTTATTTAGAAACAGCTTTTACTTTAGGTAAATATACAAAATTGTGTTTAAATTTAGTTTTTATTACGCATACGCCAGGTTAACCAAACCTAAACGTTTGATTTTAAAATTTGTTTTTCCTTTGGATTGAAAGCTTTCACTTGTACACTAAATTGACGAGAACTTTCAAATGTTTAACTTACAGCTATTAATCTCTATTAATCTCGATTAATCTTTAAGGAAACGTAATAATTTAAAATATTATTACACATTTGTTAATTAGCCAAAGTTAAGCATTTATTTTTGTAATTTTATTTTATTATTTATACAATTGAATTAAAATTAATTGTTAGTTTAAGTCAATTTTTTTATTTTAGTGATAATTTTTTATTTTTATTATTTTTTGGATGACTGCATCAAATTAGGGGAAAAAAATTAATAAGCATATATAAACTAATTTCCTGTTTTATTGCTTAAATGACAAGTGAACCAAAGTTCAGTCCAAATTATGGTATTTTTTTTATTTTTAATGTTTGAGGTTATCTTGATAAAGAAAAATGTTAATTATTCTGTTTTTTTTTTTAATTTAATAGATGCTTTGACAAAAGCCTTAAATTCAGTTAATTATTTTAAGCAATATCCAAGTTAGGGTTTATTACGTATACGCTAGTTTAGTCAAAGTTCAGCTTTGTTGATGACGATATTTATATATCCCTGTGGATAGTGTTATCTTAAAAGATAAAAGTTTCTATATTTTCGCAGGCATTGAGCTACTTCGACGTGCATTTTGAATTTAGTAGCTACGCGTTGGGCTTCTCGTTTGGTTGTGCTTCCAGTTAAAGTCTATTTGGATTGTAAATCCTAGTCATAGTGTCTATCTTTTTATCTAAATAATCGTGATTTAATTTAAGTCGAGTAGCTTAAAATGCAGTGAGTAAATTAGACAAGTTAGCAACTAATCTGTCAGTCATAAACTCTTAGCTAACTGATAAGTAAACAAAGATGACAAAACGACAAGACATTTTGACAATGGCACTGATAATAAACCGGTTTTTAAAATCATTTTAGTCTCCAAAATTTATTTTAGAAAGATAACTCTCTGGGAAAATTATAAAACAATATAATTCATACCATCAAATTGTTTTGTTTAAATACTTTTGCTTTTTGGCGCACTTGTTTGCCTCAAGATTTTAAAATTAATAGAAATGCATCAAGAAAATCTTTTTTATCAGTGTAGAGAGTCAACTTTTGAGAGTCAGAACCGTTGCCGTGTTTTATTTAATGTCAACGCTTTGTAAAAGACACTAAAAGACATTCACAATTTAGAATTAGCACTCTTAATATTTACTGATTACTGGTGGTCTATAAACATTTATTATTGTTTTTGTTCCTTGGCGCGATTTATCAGCTCATAAACTCTGACACAACATGGGTCGATTAACGATGATGATAAAAACTGTGTTGTAAAAATCCAAACTAACTATTAACTAACTATCGCTTATCTTAGAAACGATATAAAGAATGATTCAATCGTGTGCTCACAAAAGATTTCCTCAACGGATGATTACGATCCACATATGCATCGGAATGTGAAGAATCCGACCAAGTAAGTAAATAGTTATATATAATATAGGATTATATTATTTTATTTGAGCAACTTCGAACTGTTATAACTTGATCAAAACTAAACCGTTTTTCAAGCGGAATCATGCTTTGGTCTCTAAATTCATTCTGCATTTAAATATTTTTCATTTTAAAAATTTAATATATTTTCGATCCTATACCGCCCATCATCCATTTTCCATACATACCCCTTGACATTTTTTCAAAAACTTTGATCTTTCATAACTTCATCGAAAATTGTCCGATTTTCAAGCGAAATGTCATTTTAGTCATAATTTAGTCTCTAAATTCATCCTGCATTTAAATTTTTTTCATCTAGAAAATTTGATATTTTTTCGACCCTTCCGATTTCCATGTGGAATACCGTTTTGATCATTATTTGGCCTCTAAATTCATTCTGCATCAAAACATTTTTCACTTGAAAAATTTACCTCACTGTCAATTTTTTCGGTGTTTTCCATGCTTACCCCTTTACACTTTTTCAAGAACTTTAATCTACCATAACTTTGTCAAAACTCAACCGATTTTCATGTGGCATACCGTTTTGATCATTATTTGACCTCTTAATTCATTCTGCATCAAAACATTTTTCACTTGAAAAATTTACCTCACTGTCAATTTTTTCGGTATTTTCCATGCTTACCCCTTCACACTTTTTCAAGAACTTCAAACTACCATAACTTTGTCAAAACTCAACCGATTTCCATGTGGCATACCGTTTTGATCATTATTTGACCTCTTAATTCATTCTGCATCAAAACATTTTTCACTTGAAAAATTTACCTCACTGTCAATTTTTTCGGTATTTTCCATGCTTACCCCTTCACACTTTTTCAAGAACTTCAAACTACCATAACTTTGTCAAAACTCAACCGATTTCCATGTGGCATACCGTTTTGATCATTATTTGACCTCTTAATTCATTCTGCATCAAAACATTTTTCACTTGAAAAATTTACCTCACTGTCAATTTTTTCGGTATTTTCCATGCTTACCCCTTTGCTTAGCAACTGGCAAACCTTTGCCCACTTTTTGAAGGCTTCTATTGGCACTGGTGTTTTGGCCATGCCCAGCGCCTTTGCGCATGCGGGCTATGTCAATGGCATTGTTTTGACCCTAATAATTGGTCTTCTGGCTCTTTATTGCCTGCACATTTTGGTAAGTTGATGTTTAATTCTTTATTTATTTAATTTTTAATTAATACCTTCATTGCAGATTGATTCCATGTATCTGCTTTGCAAGCGTCAGCGTGTTCCCTATGTCAGCTTCTCGGAGGCCATGAAATTGGGCTTACAACAGGGTCCACCATCCCTACGATGTCTGGTCCCAATTGCCACGTTAGTCAAGTCATTTAAATACTTCTTTTTAATATAAAAAGTTATATACTTATTTTTATATTAATTATATACTTATTTAAAAAAATTATTTAATTGATTTTTTTTGATTTTAACTTTATTATAATATTTATTTATTCATTTACTTTTTTTTTTATTACTTACTTTTTGATTTCAGTCCCTTTGTGGATGGTTTTCTGGCCTTCTATCATTTTGGCATATGCTGTGTTTACGTTGTTTTCATTGCTGAGAGTATTAAACAACTGGTGGATGAATATTTTGTCAAATGGGATGTGCGTTTGCACATGTGTATTATCATCATACCGCTCTTATTGATCTTTAGCATTCGTAATCTCAAGTTACTAGCACCTTTTTCCAGTGCTGCCAATTTGCTGCTTTTTGTGGGTAACTCCAGGTCCAAACTCAGCTTGGAGAATTTATTTCTTATCTTAAAATTTTATTTAAATTTTCAATTCAGGTTTTGGCATCATATTGTATTATATTTGCTCCAATTTGCCGCCTTTAAGTGATCGCAAACCCTTTGAGGATTACACAAAATTACCCACCTTTTTTGGCACTGTGCTTTTTGCTTTGGAGGCGGTGGGCGTGGTAAGTTTTAATAGTTTAATCTGAACAATCAGAGCAATCATTTAATATACATTTAAAATTTTTTAGCTGATGCATTTATTTATTAAAATAAAATTCCAAGAGCTTAAAAAAAATTCTGATAAATAAAAATAATTTTTTAAATTTTAAATTACATTTTAAAATACAAATTTTTAGAAGTCTAAACTACATTTGTTTGAAATAAAGTGTTATTTTCTTGTATATTTTTTTTACAATTTTTTTTCTTTATAAGAGTTTAATAGTTTTGTATTTTTTTTATATGTATTAAACTTTTATCTGATTTTTTGGCATAAGTTGTCAATATTTTTTTTAAATTTAAATTATAAATATGTATAGATTATTTTCTTTGCTTTCATATATATTTTTTATATATCATTTAAATTTTTTTCTTTATTTCTATTTCATTTATTCCCTTATTTTCTTATCTAGATCTTGGCTATTGAGGAGAACATGGCTACGCCCCGCGCCTATGTGCAACCGTGTGGCATCATGAATTGGGGCATGTGCATCGTTTTGAGTCTTTATGTGTTTCTCGGCTTCTTTGGCTACTGGCAGTACGGAGATGAGGCATTGGGCAGTGTTACTCTAAATATACCCCAATCGGAAATGTAAGTTTATTTTTAAATATTATGCATATTAAGCATGCGTCATGTTGTCACTCCGATTATGTCAACTCTCTCTCTTTTAGACCTGCTCAAGTGGTAAAGATCTTCTTTGCCATCACAACGTACATTTCTTATGCATTGCAAGGATATGTTACAGCTCATATCCTTTGGAGTAAATATCTGAGCAAACGCTTTAAGGATGTTTCCAAGCACACGCTATATGAGCTCATCTTTCGCACGGTGATTGTGCTTTTAACTTGTAAGTTGCCAAAATTATTTAAAAGACTTTTTATGAGAATTTTAATAGTTCATAATAAAAATACACAAATTAGAGAACTCGAAAATAGGAACATAAAAATAGGCAACTTTTTTTTTAAGTATTACAAAAAATAACAATTTCAACCAATTTTACTGGGAATATACTAATTGGGAGAAAAGGAAAATAGGAACATGAAAATAGGCAACTATAATAAAAATAATGTAATCTAAAACAGAAAAAAAAATCTTTGAAAAAAAGTGAAAGCCAAAAATAAAAAAAATTTTTAGTCCCATATATTTTATTTTTGTAAAAACAAAAAAAAATGAGATAGTGCAAGAAAATAAAATTGTATATTGATATTTACAAAATATCAACTTTCCAAAAATAAATTATTTAGATCTTAGCCTATTTTTCGACACTAAATAGTTCTCTTTTAATACCATTAAATCTTTTCTTTCTTCCAGTTTGCTGTGCCATTGCCATTCCAGATCTCTCTCTATTTCTCTCGCTCGTCGGCTCCTTTTGTCTCTCCATATTGGGTCTTATATTCCCAGCTCTTCTACAAATCTGCGTGCAGTATGAGAGAGGATATGGTCCATATAATTACAAGCTTACCATCAATCTGTTGTTGCTGATCTTTGGCCTCTTTGGCGGAATTGTGGGCACCTATGTTAGCATTGTGGATATTATCAACGCCCTTTCGAAATAGCTTAAGTTCGTCGGTAATGTTTGCTATTAAATACTAATACACATTATTGAGTTGTAGTTGCAAATGCAGTTTGGGGAATACTATATATGTTTGTGCAACGCGGCGTATGCGTAATCTAGCATGACCTTATGGCTTATGCAAATCATGCTGCGGCCTCTATACATGTCATTTGGGTTCTGTTTATTCTGTTTGGCCTGCTAATTATTGTACCCTGTGCACACATTCCAAAGATTGGAGGAAGAACAAAATTCAGAAAAGGGCGTCGAAAATGGGGGTCGAAAACAGGGAAAACAAATAATGGGCTTTAAAAGTAAAATCAAACCTGGAAAAAATACGATATATGGATGAAATGGAAAATCTAAGATATACTCTTTTTGAATGGATCTTACAAATAAAGTATGATTTTCAATTTTTATTATCATAATTGATTTTAAGCTTCAGATTTTAATATATATTTAAAAACATTATTTGGAATATTTGTATTTTAATATAATGGAATATAACAAAATTAATTTTATTTCTTATTTTTGATCTTAATTAAAATTAAAAATATTGAGGAATTAAAAATTAAAAAATCATATTTTTAAAATCTTGGTATCTGTAAATATTAATAATACAAAACGATAATAGGACTTAATATTTGATTTACAAGTTTCAAATATACCAAAAGTTAAAAATTACGCCAAGAATATACAAAAAATGTAATATGGGTATATTCGCTTTTTATTATATGTTTTTTTTTTGAGTTTTGGTGCTTTTATATGTATATTTTTATTTTACTTTACAAAGTACAATAAAATTTAAAAAGTTCGATTTCTCTCTGACTTAAAAAGAGTTACAATTTTTTTTTAATTATAATTATTTTATAATTTTTTTCAGTAAATTTTTATTTTTGAAGTTTTCTTTTTTAAATTTGTATTATAACATAATAATTTAAGTTTTCTTTTTTTAATTTGTATTATAACATAATAATGTTCGCTGTTAAAACCGAAAATGAGTCGTAAAAAGAGGTCAAAAGTCAAGAAAGTCAAACAGTCGAAATTATTTTTAACTTTAATTAAAAGCTCAGCCTCGTGGTCAGTGTGGCAAGTTGTGTAAAGTATGTGGCAATGTGTTGGTGAAGCAAGCAGGAACATTAGCTTGCCTCAAGCCCTCTCTCTCTCTCTCTCTCTCTCTCTCTCTCTCTCTAACCCCTCTCTATTTCTTGTAGCTGCTTCTGGTGAAAGTGAGACAGACAGACATGATCACGTGCTGCTGCAAATGCAACAAACTGTAATTAAATGCAACCGCAATTAACACAAAAGCGCCCGCAGCTCACAATGCCAGACACTTATACACTGGAAAAAAAGTCAAACTCTTAAAGTTATACGTATTTTAAGACCATTTAAGAACCAAATTACGAATATTAAGAGTATTAATTAAAAAAAATGCAGCTCTTAATTAACAAAACATTATTATAATTAATATATTATATTGAAAACACTCAAGTTTGAATTTCACTCTAACCAATAAATAAAATCATACTACAATACATATAATAACAATTACACAATTAAAATATAAAAAAATCAAATTTTGTCAGTGTATGCTAGTGTGCAATTCCCTATACACACTCACTGTAACTTTGACTACCTTTCTCCATCTCTATCTCTGTCGCTGAATCCTTTTGCAATTTTATTTACAATGTTTTGAGCACGGCTTTGTGTCGACATGTCTGTCTCATTCTGTTTCTTCCATCTGTTTCTACTTCTTTTGCTCTATATCCTGCTCCTGCCTCTCTTCCTGCTCCTTGTACTTTGTCTTTTGTCGACCACTGTACATCGCAATGCCAATGCCCGGCGGCCATTAGAAGCCAAAGAAGCCAATTGCACAAATGCCAGCGAGGCACAGTGGGATAAACGGGTAGACTTGCTTATACTAATTATTATCTTAGAAAATAATAAAATTAATAATATTAATATTAGTATCATCTGTCTGTTTTCTTTCTTTGTCTATTAATTTCATAATTTTTTAAAACCCCCAGAGTTTTATACTTTCTAATATTTTATTTCTTTTTTTTATCTTTTTAGTATTCATTTGAAGTTTTCATAATTTAATTTTAGTTTAAAGCAATTTTTAGTTATTTTATTTTGAGTTTTAAATTACTCTAGGTCAACTATACTTAGATGACATTAGTTAAATTAATTTAAAAAAAATATGTATTTGAGATTTACGAGAATGAAATTTTCATGTGGAATTTTTTAGTATAAAACTCAATCTTTTGATTTAAATGAATTAAAATTTGTTTTACATCTTTAAATTATTAAATGTTTTTTTATTATTACTCCGAGTCTTATAAAACAATATTTTCAGTTTAATGTTGGGTTTTGATAGTTTTCTTCTACCGTATGTTTTTAAAAATTGAGCAAAATGGCGTTAAATAATATTTCATGTTTTTTTATTAGTAAGTAAGATTTGTTTTAGTAGCTCACCTCTAACTTTTCGAGTAATCGCATTCGATTATCTTACCAGTATTAAGTACGGTTATTTCTTATCAAGACACTGTAATTTTGTGTAACTCGACAAAAATAGACTGCAATTGTAGAGCAATATTTCAGTTTATTGAATTCTTTTGCGTCGTTCATGAATGATATAATATTGCAGCAAATAGTAAAAAAAGTTTGATTCAATTGAATTTACACCCGGTAAAGTGCAAAATTTACATTTAGTTGAAGACTCCAATATTGAAGTATGTGTGCTGGTTATTTTGGCACTAACTTATTGGGCAACCCTCGCTGTTGGGTGCAGCGTGTGTTGAATTGCCTTTTGCTTTGTACGTTTAATTACTCTTTTGACGGAAATAACACAACATTCGTTTTAAAAATGGCAACAAAATAGAAAGAGCACAATTGCAGTCAGCTCTCTCGGTTTACACTTGTAATTCTCCCTGTTTCTCTGTCTTCTTCTTTTACTCCTTCTCATCCACCCCAACCCTGCTTTAGCACCTCTCAAAGCGTCTGAAATGCAACTCTAGTTTTATTTAATTTTTTTTCTTACTGCGCTTAAATTTCCGCAGCAGCTGCTGACAATTTAAATAGATGAGATTCAAGACTCGACTTTCGTTTGATTGGCCAACAGATCCTTATTTTGGCCTGGTCTAAGCTTCATTTTCTTTGAGCTCTGCCAGTCAAATTAAATGTCAAGTTTACTTGTTGTTAGCCCAGTAGTCAAAGAATAAATAGCCTATTAAATTTTGCTAAAAACTTTATCTGTGTAAGAAATGAAAAAATAAAGAGAATAATTTCAAAAATATGATTTTTAAATATATATTTTGCTTATTCTATTATTCAATTAAATTATTATTTATTAAATTCATTAAAATAATATTCATTACATTTTATTTATTTATTTTTGAAAAGGAATCATATATTAAAAATTTTATTTAGAAAAATATTCTGAGTACAAGGAAACAAAAACTCGAAAGACAAAAAATAGCAAATTTGAATTTCTAATTTTTCAAATTTTTTTACTAGCAATCTTTTGAGTTCTGGTCTCTCTCTAAATTTTTTATATTTCCAATATTTTTTTTCCTAATTTGTATTTCTTCATAACATTTTTTCGAATTCTGGTCTCTTGTAATTTATATCTTCACAATAATTTTTTGGAATTTTTTTTTCTTATAACAAAAATCATAAATTTATATTTTAGTTTAATAGTTTTGTTTTCATAATTCTCAGTTTTAAATTTTCGTATTCTTAGTAATATATTTCCATATTCGAATTAATTTTTTTTTTTTTGGTTATCACTGGCGATTTCTCGGTACTGGGCATATCCAACAGTCGAGCAGTTTTCTTAATTGTTGTTATTTTGGTATAGCGATTGCGATTGCCATTGCGTTGTTGGCATTCGAGTCATTTGACGTTTGAGCATTTTAATTATATTTGTGCAGGGCAGCGCAAAGTTGGCCCTTAAAACACAACTCAATGGCGAGGGTGGCTTTTAGTGTTTCCGGGCAGTTGGCCACTCCACGATGACGGCTGGAAATTGAATTACGCACAATGCTAGGTAAACACATGGTCACTGCATTTGATGAGACTGAAAAGATCTGAACCTTCTCCCCCTTTTTTTCTCGTTGCCAACAAATATGCGTAAAAGTTAATTAGAAAATGGCCTGAATACGAACTCCATTTTGCCCATGCCAACAACATAATTTATTTCATTAAATTCTGCTGGCAGCTGCTATATGAGTATATTCATGCTGTATTCATAATACACACATTATTCAGCTCCTACTTGTTGGATCAAAACTCGTTCATCCATCTATTAAACCACCTATCTATCTATCTTTACTTACAATTTTCACGCTTTGTGTGCGTATACGTAATTTATACGTATACGTTATATATTTACGTATAGATATTTCTAGTCAAACAGTGTCGAATATTGCGAGTTTTTTTTTAAATATGCTAAAAATTAATTGAAACATTATTCAGTATATTACAAAAATGTGTCTCGAAATTATATAAAAATCCTTTAAATGATTCTGTATTTATTTCTACAAAATATAGACAGCGCTTGCTTATAAGCCAGCTAATATATATTGTCTACTTGCCATAATAACAAAGCTTCCTATTTAAATTCAGAATCTCTTATTTTTCTTCCTCTACTTGCTTAATTCTCAAGGTTTATTTTGTCGCCTATTTGGAAGCTCTTAATAAGTAAATAGCGTTAGCAATTGTGGAAGTGAGTACAATTACCTGAACAATTCCTGAACATTGTGCAACAATGTCAAATGGTTCTATTCATTTGGGAGTCATTTGGGAATTAACTAAACCCGTATCTTATCTACGTTCTCAGTTCCTGTCTATCTAATCGCTTGCCATTTCACCTTTTTAACTCATTTAGACCGGCATGAGCTTAATTTTGTGCATACGCCGCTTTAGAAAATGATTCATTTTTATTCATTTGAATAATTTCTAAAAATGAAGAGGAAACAGTAGTAGAGTGGTAGATAAGAGGGGCAGGGGAGAGGGGCTATCTAACCGTCATGGAAAATGAGGAGAACTGAGAACAAAACGCAGCCTCTTGGCAATTTGTTTGGCAGCTTGTAATAGTCGCTATTTGTGTGTGTGGGTGTGTGTGTGTACGTGTGTGCCACAACAAAATGATTTATTTTACGCAACGCTAAGCACACACACACGTCTCTAGAACAACAACTACGACAAAGCACAGTGGGTGATTATTCTCGGCTAGCCTACAAGAATTAACAACTTAAAAAAATTATTTTTTCCGAATTTTCAAAGGAGGATCAAAGAAGAAAAAAAGAAGGAAAATAGAAAGTTAATTATTTTTTAATGCAAAAATAATTTAGATACCATATAATGACAAAAACGAAATTCCGCATGAAAATCGGTTAAATTTTTACAAAGTTATGCAAGTTTTAAGTTAGTGAATCCTTAGACTTTGCAATAAAAAAACAAGTAGGCGGTTACAGTCGAGCACGCTCGACTGAGAGTTGATTTTCGATCGATTGTTCCTATGGCAGCTATATGATATTTTAGACCGATTCTAACCAAATTTGGTCAGGATGTATAATACCAGCCCATATGCATATTCTATCATTTTGGTTTTGATATCTCAACAAACACAAAACTTTTCCATACTAAAACTTCATTTTAGATGTACCGTTCCTATGGCAGCTATATGATATAGTGGACCGATCCAAAAATAAAAACAAACTTAATCTGCCTATGGTATTCAGGAACCTACATACCAAGTTTGATGTCTCTAGCTCTTATGGTTTCTGAGATCGACGCGTTCAAACATCCGGACGGACGGACGGACGGACGGACGGACGGACGGACGGACGGACGGACGGACAGACAGACGGACATGGCTCAGTCGACTCGGCTGTTGATCCTGATCAAGAATATATATACTTTTGGGGGTCGGCCACGCCCCCTTCTGCCTGTTACATACATTCTGCCAAACACATTATACCCTTTTTTGCCCATTTTTAATGGGCTCAGGGTATAAAAATGTGGCGATAGTTATCTTATCTTAAAATCTTATCTTAATATCGAGGAATTGCACTCTTGCTATTATTAAGTGTTGATACAAAATCAGCAATCAGTGTCTTAGTCATATTTTGTAACTTGACAGTGGTGGACTGCAGGTGTAAAGCAATATTACAGTTTAATAAATTTATGTGAGTCTTTAAAACATGGGTAACACGTTGAAAGTCAAAAAGACCATCTACGAGGATGTCGACTGGGGCATCAAAAATATAAAGTTGAGAGAAGAAGTAAGAATTCTTTGATTTAATGCTAATATTAAGAAGTTGGCTAAAATAAATATCGTAAGTATACCTATTTTTCGCCTTCATAGATTGGATCAGGTTCATATGGCGACGTCTTCTGTGCAAAGTGTTCAACTAATTTTGGAGACAAGACAATAGCGGTCAAAAAGCTGAGGCTCTCACAAAATTCTGAAAAATCTCTTAAACGAGAGCTTACAATTTTATCGCGTTTGGAACATCAAAATATTGTCTCATGTTACGGTGTTGTTACAGATCGTGCAAATAGAGTTCACATTCTGTTAGAGTATTCAGAGTGCGGATCTCTCTACAATTTTTTGCACTATAATAAAAATAAATATTTCTTGGAATTAAAATCAACTTGGATACTTCAATGTGCCATGGTATGTTTTTTGAACCGATACTGCGATGTTTGGATCAGCATCAGTTTTCAGCCTTGGTATATACGTTGATACAAAATTGTCATTCCGTTCTCCTTCACAGGGTATTAAATATTTGCATATGAAAAATATAGTGCATCGGGATCTTAAAACAGCGAATTTATTGCTATTCAACTTTTATAATACAGTGAAATTATGTGATTTTGGCACTGTGAAACAAATTGCATCAAATAATACAGCAGACACTGGAACCGCTAATTATATGGCCCCAGAGGTTTGTATTTCTCACCTTATAAATTAACTCCAAATCTCAAAATTTTACGTAGGTCGCAACTGGAGATAAGTACGACACAAAATGCGATATTTTTAGTTTTGGGATTATTTTTTGGGAGATATTGTCAGAAAAAAAGCCATTTTACAATTTGAAGGGCAAACCTGAATTGGCTATTAAAAATTTTGTCACTCAGGGTAAGAAGCTTTTCTAAAGAAATCTAACAAATATCCAACAAACTACATTAATTTATCTCATTTTAGGTAATCGCCCATCTATGAGTGACATCGCAAGTTATGATTATGATTATTATGGGATAAAAGAATTGATACATCAATGTTGGCATGCGAAATCAAAGGAACGACCGACAATTGAGGAAGTACTTGAAAAACTTGAACTGATCGAAGTATTAAAGCGGAATTTTTGGCAAAACATTATATTAGATGAACAGGTATTTCTTTAAATAAGTTTATTACATTAAGTCAAAGTGTTTCAATTTGGTTTTTTGTATAATATAGATTGGATTTGGAGATTGTTCCAGCATCTACAAGGCCAAATATAGAGCTGCAGATGGCGAAAGTATATTTGTGGCCAAACAAATATATGGGATCATGATGGAAGACAGCGAGTTCCTATTGCGCCTTAACCATGATAATATTATAAGCTTATATGACATCAATGAGGATTATAATTGTAGAGTTGTCCTAATAATGGAGTATGCGGATTGTGGATCACTTGAAGATGTTCTGCATGGAAATTATAGAAATAAGAGATACTCATACATTGAAGCCTTGAAATGGATGCATCAATTCGCTAAGGTATATTCCAGATAATTGCATCTATTCATTGCATTAAATCCAATATATAATTTCTAGGGAATGGCATATATGCATGACCAGAATATTGGCCATCTTAATCTGAGACCATCAAAATTGCTATTTGTGAACGACTTTCAAACACTAAAAATTAATTACTCGAACTGCATGGTTGAAGTGGGAATTCAGATGACTACGCCGGTTATCGATCCCCTTTATATGGCACCAGAGGTTTGTACTTTTAATCTTTATTTGTGTAGTAAAAATTACTCAAAATAAATTAATCCCATAATTATATAGAGCATAATAAGTGGTGATAAATACACCGAGAAGTCCGAAGTTTATTGCTTTGGGATTATACTCTGGGAGGTTATGGCCAAAAAGAAACCATTTTTCAATATGGACAATAAGCTGCAAATTATGACTGAAGTTTTAAATGGTGAGCAAGCTTAATAATGATTAAACAGTTTTCTTATACTTACATTTTCAGGTTTTCGTCCAAATCTGAATGATGTTAACGTTTTTAAATATTCCGATCCGATTAAAAATTTGATCACCAAGTGCTTGGATCCAGATCCACAGGAGCGACCTACTATGAATGCCTTAGTTGAGTTTTTTGACAACGAATGTGAGCACCAGGTGCTGATAGAAAAAGAAAGCATCCTCAGTTAAAATTTTCAAAAATTATATTTTTTTTTAAAAGCTAAAGAGCGGATTACACGAGACGAAAATAAATAATTGTTTAATGCCTATTATATTTTAATGCAAAATTAATGACAATATTTGAAATAGGAAAATAGCCCACTGTGCAGTAAAAATTAGGAACAATGGCGACAAGCGTCGCATCGCATTGTTTTGTGGCAGCGGCTTTTGGTTTGTTTCATTGAGGTTTACTGTATTTATTTTTGTCAGGCATTTTGCTCTACAATTCATGCAACAGACGCGACTGCCACCTAATGCCATCATCAGCAATAGACAGACAGAGAGAGAAAAGGAGTGAGAAAGGGAGAGTGAGAGAGGAAGAGGGAGAGAGAGTGAGAGTGAGAGAGAGACAGACTGACTGTCAATGATGACGACGGCAGCATCGCGAACGTTTGCTATGAATAAATAACGAACACACTGGCAATGGCAGTGGTAAAATGTGGGCAGAGGGATATAGGGTGAGAAAGGGAGGGGTAGAGGGTGAAGGGGATAGGGAGAGTAAGGGTTGCCATGTTGCATGTGATTTATGCGGAGAATACATGAAACTAAAATAGGTGCTGTGCTTCAAAACATTGATTGTTGCTAATGTGGCCAACAAAGGGATGTTTCCTCTTTTATTTAACCCCTTCAACCCTCTGTCAGCACCCTCTCATTTAGTCCCTCTCTGCTCCTACACTCACATATTCCTCTGCGACCGTCGCTTCAACTTTAGCATGATAACAGATAAGCACAGAGACATGTGTGTGTGTTTGGGTGTGTGTGTGTGTGTGTCTGGTAGGCAGATAAAAAGGTCGAGCAGCTGGCGAGCATTTGTCTTTGGTTGACTGGCCGCTGCAGGTGCGTTAAACATTTATGAGCGCCGAAAAACGCAGATTTTTATTGAGGCAGTTCACTGGGCGCACCGCAAAAATTGTTATAAACGCCCATGCATAATTCATAAAGTTAAAGTGACCCCGTTGCGTATACGCAATAATCATACGCCATGTTGCACAGCCAGTTCACACGCACAAAAAAACAAACAAAACCGACCCTCGATGTTTTGTATGGCCTTGGTGGGCTATTTAACGAATTGCCACCATGGGAGGCTTATTATTTTACATAGATCTATTGAAAACATTTCTAAGCTTCTCCCTGTGGAAAAAAAAGTGCTTAATGGCAAAGAAAAGTGCTTAGAATTTATTGTATAATTAAGCTGCGCGCTTTAACTATTTCAATTTATAAATATTTAACAAGTTTGACAACATTATTGAAAAAACATTGCGTATACGCAATATTCAAACGATTAAATTAAAAGAAAACATTTTTTATAATATTAATAAAGTAAGTATTAGAGTAAAGTGCTTAAAATACTTAAGCTGCAAGCTAAATCTATGGCAATTTATAAATATTTAACATGTATACACAATATTTATAAGCAATTAAGTAAAAAATAAGTTACTTAAAATAAGATCAAATTAATTGTAAAAACATTGCGTATACGCAATTAAGTAAAAAATAAGTTATTTAAAATAAGAAAAAATTGAGAAAGAAATACAATGTTTAACAAAAGTAAAATGTTAAGCTGTGAGTTGGGCAATTGCATTAAATTAATTATAGCTTTATGACGTATACGTAATAATCGTCAAGTCGCACAGCATAGTAATTAATGTAAAGCACAGAAAAGTAAGTAATTTTTCTATAATTAGTTAATCTACTCCATTTTTGTAATACCTACTAAATAAACTTATAAAAAGTATTCAACCTTGAGTGCGTATGTGCAATATTTATGCGACAAGTGGCACATATATTAAAGGTATTTAAAAACTATATAAAGAAAATAGTAGACTATGGCTACAATAATTAAGAAAGTTGTAAGTATATAAAAATATATATTTTTAAATGAAACTTATAAGTACTAAACAAATTTGTGAAAATTATTGCAACGCTTTTTAAATGTGATCAAAACATTCAGAAAATACTTTTTATATCAAAGCAATAATTATCAAAGTCAAGCTGCTGTTGAAGGCAATTGCATTCCATAAATAATTTAGTTAGTAAATTTACGAAATAATATTTATTCGCCAAGTGGCACAGCAAGTCACAAAATAAAATAAAACATATAAAAATAAAAACTTTCTGTAACAAAGTTCAGTTTATTGCATTTTATAAATATTAAATCAATTTGTGAAAAATATTGAAATGTAAATGCGTATACGTAATATTTATATGCCATATTGCACAGCAATTCACAAATTGAATGGAAAAGACACTTTCAATTCATGCTAAAAATTAATGGAATTGAGCTGTGAGTTAGTCAATAGCAATTTACAAATATTGAATAAAGTTATGAAAAAAATGAAAACTTTATTGCGTATACGTCATATTGATAGGCATTAAATTGCAAAGAAAACATGCAGCAAATAGAAGATATCCAATTTGTGCTGAAATTAACAAAGTTAAGATTGAAGTTTATTTTTAAATTGCATTTGAAATAGCTTAAGTAAATTTATGAAAAATATATCAATTGACATTTCGATTGCAATTTAAAGCAAATAGCACCTATTTATTTTTTTTTTGTTAAGCTATCAAAATTATTTATGTCTTTACAGCTGACCACATGAACTGATAATGGTATAAGCCTTAATATGATATGGCCACAAATAACAGCACGTTTGCCCATAAACTCTTCAAATGCTTTCGTTTTGCTGGCATTTTTGCCTAATTGCGGCCAAAAGCGTTTAGACAAAAATCGTTTTTGGATAATTGCCAAAAAGAGAGAGCTGACAAAATAAGCGTGTGTGTGTGTGTGTGTGTGTCTTAATGTGTGTGTGTGTGTTTGATAGTGTGGTAATAATATTATATGTGGCTATAGCAAGCAACTAAAATGCTTGAAATGTTCAACTGACAAGCAATGAAATTAAGCGTCATCAGGCAACAACAACAACAACATCATCATTATTATCATCATCGTCATCATCATCGACTGGGCGACATTGACGTGCAACTGTCATGTCATGGAATTGAAATAGAAATGGAGGTAGAGGTGGAAGTGGAAGTGGAGATGG
The DNA here is from genome assembly GCA_035045575.1 of Drosophila falleni. Taxonomy (NCBI): domain Eukaryota; kingdom Metazoa; phylum Arthropoda; class Insecta; order Diptera; family Drosophilidae; genus Drosophila; species Drosophila falleni. Next base: position 932,747 of record JAWNOV010000167.1, read on the forward strand.
ATAAAACTGAAACTGGAACTGGAACTAAAGAAGCACTTGGCATGTCAACGCTTGCTTTCAGCTCAAATCGACGGCTGAGTTTGGTGTCAAGCACTTTGCCTAAACCCATAATTTATGCCGCATGTTTGCCATAACTCAATGGCAACCACGAATTTCTGGATGAGGATAAGTGGAGGCAGCTTTAGCTTTACTATAGAAAACAGTGTTGGTAACAAATTGCGATAGAAAAAGCACAATGTCAATAAATACACAAAAAAAGGAAGAGTTATTAAAATGGAAACAAGTTGATTTTTTATAAGAATGTAGATTTTTAATATTTTATTTTTTTTTTGACTTATTAACAAATACGAAAATTAGCTAAGAAAGTATAATCAATACAAAAAGATACAAAAATTTGTATTTTTTTTTTTTTTTTTTTTATAATTAGATACAATATTAACTATTATGTCTTATATAAGTGACAAATTACGATGGCCTTTATTAAAAAATGAATTAATTAGCTTGAAAAAATAGGTTTTTTTTTTTTTTACTTATTAATAATATAAAATAAGCCCTATATCTCAATTATAAAATACACATTCAGTTGTAAGAAAATTGAATAATAATCTAACGTTTTAAAAAAAGTTTATTTTTAAAATAAAAGTAAATTTTTCATATAGTTTTAACGCAAAGCTTGTTTTAATTAAATTTTATTAAAAATTAAATATTTTTTTTTAGAAATTTTGTTTTCCTGATCTTGATCAAATTTTTTGATTTTGTTTTTTTTTAGCCAACAACTATTGTTTTTGAATCTCGCTTAAGAAGTATTTTTATTCTACGCTTTTTTTATCATCAGTAGCACATTATTTGTTAATAAAACAGAAAAAATTTCTGGATATAAAATGTTTAATTTTTTTTGTAAAATTAAAAAGCACAGATTTATCCAGAAAAAGGCTAAATGGTTAACACTGTATATCTAACTTATTTTTGTTCTCTTGCTGTGTGCTTGATGAGCAGCAATCGATAAGTTCGAATACTCATACGAGTACTCGCACTCGTACTCATACACTGTTCACATATGAGACGATATCCTTAGTCCTTCTTCCATTTTCATGTGCCTTTTCAGGGTTGCGTTTTTGTCGCCGATTGAGCGAACAATTGTTAGAAGGCGCCCAAGATGAATGTCCTGCAATTGTGCACATTGCCAGCCATTTGTTTGGCAGCTTCAAACGGATTTACACCATCATCCCAAGCAGAGCTGATAACACAGACGAGACCAAGAACAGAAGAAGGAAAGGAGAAGGAACAGGAGCAATAACACTTGTCAATGCTATCAGAAGGGGCGACAAATAATCGAGGGGTTTCCCAAATTAAAGCCGTATTGAATACACAATTATTATTTAGAAATCTAAACGATTTTAATTCAAAAAATTACATTTATTATTTTATATATTAAATAAATATATCAATAAATTAATTTTTTATTTATTTCATTTAAAATAAAAAAAAAGATGTATTTATTTTTAAAAACATTAAAAAAAAAATTATTTACAACTGAATTAATGTTCATATTACAATTTTATTTTCTCATATTTTTATATTCTATTGAAAATGTGGGTTTTTGTATTTTATATATTAAAAAGAAATGTTTTCATAATTAATTTTTAACTTAGTATAACTTCAAAGTTGACTTCTCTTTAAAAAACTGTAGTCAATATGTTACTGTTTTTATAAATAATAGCAAATCTGAGAAGTTTAGGGTTTGATTTTTGTAAAGTCATAACTATAACTTGTTTTGCTGGTTTTATCTCTGTTTGTGGATTCAATGGGATGAGTTAGAGTGCATTCAGTGCACTTAGCATTATCAGGTCACATTAATAATTATGGTTATGGGATTTGAGTGCATGTTAATGGCCATTCAGTGCGTTGTTCGAAATCGATTTTCATTTGATATTTCGCATTTGGCCTTCTGATTGCATTACCATAACACACTTTTGCATATTCCTATTTGCCATATTCGCCATTTTGTTTGTGCACATATGTTTCAAAGTGTGTGTGTGTGTGTGTCGCAACCGCAGCCACTAATTAGCCCATGACAAACACATGGCACAACAAACACACACACACACTTTGAAACATATGTGTTTGTATTTGAGCATGTGTGTGCATTTAATATTTTGTTACAATCTGACAGTGCTAAATGTCGAATATTTAACCCAAATTTAACCGGAACAGACTGTCATTGATGTTAAAATGACAGATGAGCTCATAAATGCAGGAGGATAAGATTTGAGAAGTATATGAATGCCAATTATCTAACTAAAAGCTCGTTAAAGTTTGATTGATATGCTAAGTGGATGGACAAGATCTCAGAGGCTACAAACTACCAGTCAATTTAAAGGGGAGCTAAAAATAGGAATAGCAACGTTTCATTTTAAAATTAATAATATATTTTACATCAGGTAAAAGCAGACAAAAGAATTTTTACATGCCGTTTTTATTTTTATTCAAAATTCAATTTAAATATTCTATTTTTAAGGGGCAAATAGAGCATTGAATGTCGCGCAATGCAGTTTTGAATAATTTGTAAAAGGTCAATTAAATATTTAGTAGCCTTTTGCACACACAATCACACATGTACACATAAACAAATTACAAATTATAAGCCATATTTAATTACCATTGCCAATAACCGGTGCGTGTATTAGTGTCTGTCTGTCTGTGTGTTTTTTGCTTCAGCTTAACGCATATTTTGTTACAGTAATTATTTTGGTTACATGCCAGAATACACACAGACACACAATACATTCTAGTATAGAATGGTATAATGTTATTTGTTTACTCCCTCGCACTAATTGAATAATGCGACATTGTTTTTACATTTTGTGGCTGCCGCAGACAACAGATATTTTTTTGTGTAATTTCAATTTTATTCCTGCTGCTTGGGGGCTATTTAATATTCAAATGCTAAATGCGTTTTAATGAGTTGCCGACTGACCGACAAAAAAGGAAAATACAAAATGCCTAATGAAGTGTGCTAAAATATGGAGAATTCCTCTCATTCTTTGTCTGGATGATAAACTCAGTCAGTTTACTGCAGGTCATCTGGTCTGTGTCCTGTGTCTCCTTTTCCGTTAAAGGATATGAGGATATAAGGAAAATGGCATTGTAACTCTTAACAAATAAGCAGCATTTCCGTGCCAGGCTTGTGTTTGGCATAAAGCCAAAGATAAATGGCAACTAACAAATGACAGCTCATATATATAAGTACACCCGGAGCAAAACCCTTTAGATTTTTTTTAAATTATTAAATTAAATTAAGAATACAAACACTTTATTTTCTAAGTTCATATATCTTATAAAATATAAAGTAGGATGTTAAAATTATATAGTAAACCATCACTATTAAAATTATATAAAAAATTAATACAAAATATTTTTTTAAGCTTAATGAACTGATAAGAGATACACAAAAATTATTTTTAACTAGAATACTACTTTTAATAAATATAAATAGATTTCAAATTAAATAAAAATCTTATTTAATATAAAATATTTCATATTTTATGTCTAATACTTCAATTTGAAATTTATAGAATTGAATTAAAATCATAAAAATTTCAATTTAAAATATAAAATTTTTAAAGTTAATTTTAATTTTATGGTGTTCAAACTGTTTGAAAATTTAAAGGAGTTTCTCAAGTTGGTTTTACTGACTCGACATTTAAGTATGTTTTTAGTGGTATTCAATGACTTTATATTTAATGATAATATGTCAATTATGACTTATTTTAATTTTAATATGATAACATCAAAAATGATTATACTTTAATAATTACTTGTTAAATAAAAATTTTTTTCTTTGGGTGTAAGCAAATGAAAGGTCAGCAGCAAAAAAAGGGTGGGAAAGCCAGGAGACAGGGGGAAGGGGAAAGTGGAAAGGGGGAAGGGGAGAAATGGGAGTGCAGACACTGGGCGACAGAGACACTGAATTTGTTGGAATAAGAAAAGTGTAACAAATCTTGTGCCAGTTATTTCAGTTTCAGTTTCTGTTTTATTCGCAGTTGTTGCTTTGAGGGCGAATTTATGGGCAAACACACAAAAAGTTTAACAGCGCGCAACGGAAGTGCGACAACAACAACAACAATAACAATAACAACAACGACTTGAAGAAGGAAATAGACCCCCTTCGAGAGGATCAGAGAGAGATGGAAGGCAGGACAACAGGAAGAACAGGCCATGCAATGCAATTTTCAGACGCCTCGTTGACAAACTGCAAAATCAGAGCATCAAATTCATACATGCGTACACATATACATAGTATATATATATATATACTATATATATATATATATATATATATATATATATATATTTATATACACATACATACGCTCTCATTATCATGAATCACTAACTAAATATAGCTAAAAATGCATACACAAGTGACAGCAACACAATTCGACTCGTTTTTACCCTCTAAATGAATTTTAACTAGAAGTAAAATATCTTGAAGAAATGTTAAGTATACGCCATGTGGCTGATATTACTTAAAGAAATTAAATTTGATAACGTTTTTTTAAGATGAAAAATTTTATATAAATATACATACGATTACATTTTGATAATTGTTTTCTAAATAAAGCTACATTTTGATGTAAAACTAAACCGAATTTCTAAATTAGAAAGTTTACTTAGATGCTTATTTTGTAAGGAATCCTTTCAGTAATTCGAAATTGTAAATAGAATTTTTAACATTATACGATAGAAAAATTTATTGATTTAGTATAAATAATTTTAATAGATTAAGAGATATTTTTTAAAATTTAGCTAAAATAATATTTAGTGATTTTTATAAATAATATGTTATAGGAAATATTCTGGTAATTCTGCTACTAATGAAAGCTTTTTATTTAAATTTATTTAATTTTTAATATTATTTAAGTGCACAATATTTAGAAAAAAAATTTATATTACGTATACGCAGTGTGGCTGCTGTCAGTTTGCAATTTAACTGAATTTTGTATAGGTTAGTCGTGCATACCCTTTTGCATATTGCATTCATTTATGTGTGTCAACTAGTTTTATCTGGCCTACAGCAGTGGCAGCTCAACGTCGCTTTGGCTGCTTTGGCTAACAACATTAACTAGCACCGCCTACGGGGCGTATGTGTAATGCGCGCCAAGTGAACTTGTGTGACTGTGTGTGATGTGTGTGTGTGTGTGTTTGGGTGTGTGCGAGTGTGCGAGTGTTTTTTATTGCTGAAGCCAACTTCCGTCGCTTGTTGACATATTTCCACTTCATTGGAATGAACAGAGCAGCCAGGCAAATGAAGATACAGCCGCGACTGCCAACTCCGAATCGGAGACTCATTCAGGTGTGCAGCAGCTAAAAAAAATGAGAAAAAAACTGAGAATAACTGCAGTGGCGACATGGACATACCCTGCAGACAATTTGTTCCAGGCTAAAGACTTTTTAGAACTTTGATTTGTTCCTTAGAAATTATTTTAAAAAATATGAGAAAAAAAACTAACAGTAGATAATACTTGATCTAAACATACTCTGTAGGCAATTTACATAACTAAATAATAGAATAAAATAAATACGATTTTAAATTCATATAAAACATTTAAGGTCTGAATGTATTAAAAGAATTTTTTTAAATTTGACAACTTAAGGTATAATATTTTCAAATTTCTAAATATTTCTTTTTGGATTTACAGGGTATCTATGGCAGTGGAAATGGAAATGGAGGAGCTGGCGGATACTCGGGCAGGCAGCTAACGACAAATATTTGACACATGGCAGGAGGCGGTGCTAAAATATGCGAGACATGTGCCAGGACACCAGGAAGCAGAGAGATTCAAGGAGAAGAGAGGTGTGGAAAAGGGAGGGAGGAGTCAGAGGACAGAGGACACATCCTGTGCCAGGGATACAGACGTGCGTGAGGATCCCAAGAAGTCATTTTGCAAGTGACACAAGACACATTTGTGTTGCAGTTGTGTTTTTCTTTCTCTTCCTTTGCACATTTTAATTTGTGTCAAATTGTTGCTAAAATGCAAAACGCATTGTTTAACAGAAGGGTGAAGAAAACAGAGGGAAGAGAAGAGGTACAGAGCAGGAGAAAGGAGGGAGTTCCTTTTCACATTGTTGTCCTTATTCTTGTTCATCTACCAGTTGTTATTGCAATTGTTGTTACTGTAACTCTTCTTCTTATTATTGTTGTTATTGTTATTGTTGTTCGCCTTGTTAACACAGTTTTGTGCTTTTGTTTTGTTTGTTTTTTTTTTTGTGGGCGCTGTTTTGTTCTTATTTTTATTTTGCCATAAGAAAAACAACAGCCAACAGTTTTGGGATACGGGTCTGCCATCTCCTCTGTCTCTCTCTCCCTTTCCCTCTCGTCCTTCCCTCTACACTGTAAAAAATACCGACTTCTAAAATTTAAACATTCATCTGACATTATTTGTACTTAAACTAAGAGCATTATAAGACAAAAATAATAATACTAAGAATAAAAATAAAAAACTTGCAGTTTAAATGGAAGAATACAAATCTTAAATTGTTTGAAAAATATAAAAAAATAAAGCTGTTATATTTGTAGTCTGAAAAAACTAAGACTTATTGGTCTTATTAAAAAAAACCTGTTCATATTCGTTTTGTTCTTAAAACCAACATGTGTTTTTTAACCAAAAGAATTTTAAAAAATATTTTTTTTTCAGTGTACCCCTTAATTTTGCTACGTTTTCAACAATAAAATGTTGTTACAAATTCATTACCGAAGGCGTTGAATTTGACACAGTTTTGCATGCGGAGGATGCAGCTAAAATGGAGAGAAAGAAAGAGATAGAAGTATTAAAAGGGAAGGAGATAGCCAGATATGGGGGAGAGGAAGAGGAGAAGAGGCAGAGCGACAGCAAAAGGAAATGCAAAAGGAAACAGAGCGCAGCATGCAACAATACTCAGGGCTTAATATATGGTCTAGTTAGTGAGAGGGAAGCTTTACAACGAGGGCTGCTTGTAAAGTTCACAATAAAATTAGGTAATAGAAATTTTAACAAGTTTTTTTTTTAGTTCTGAAACTAAATAAAGATTTAAATTGAAATTAAATATTTTATTTAATAAATCATTTTCATTATTATTCAATATCATGAAATGTATATATTTTACAAATATATTAAATTATTTAACAAATTTATGTGATAAATTTTTATTCATATAATTTAATCCGTTAATAAACAGAGAATTTATTATGCTGAAAATTTTATTGCGATCGGATAATTTTTTTTTTAATACTTTTTTCGAACTTTTCTTACGATCCTCGTAGAATTTAGTATCTGAAAAATGTCGTTGCATAACATTAGGCGCCATGTTTTTTGCCATTTGCCCATTTCCGTCTTTCAGCATTTCTTCTTTGCTCCCCCTCTTGTCTTCTCGCTTCTCCCAGTACTCCCTGCTCCCTTCTTCCCACTCTCATTTCTTTCCTCCTTTGCGCCTCGTTTACGTAATCCATATAATTTTTGTTGCCTACTTTTTTACTACCATTTGCATTATTTACATCTTTTTATCGATGATTTCCGAGCATTTTCACACATTTCTTTGCCGAGAAATAGGCGAGTGGGCGTGGCCATCTTTTTGGGGACGTAAACAAAAAGGATTATTATCTTTTTGACATTTTGCAAACGCAATTCGTTTGCCACTTTGCATCTAAATCGAAATTACAAGTACAACACATACTTAGTCATATATAAACACACACACTCACTTATAAGCACACACACACAGTTGTAAGTACCTTTCGAGTCATAAAACATGAACAAGGCATCAACTTCCGCCTTTCCTCCCACGCACTTTCCTCTCTTTCCCTTTCCCTCTATTCGATTCATTCGCGCTTCGATTATAATCAGAGGCCTGTTATTGTTGTCCCAGTATCTAGAGGGTTAATAGGCTTATAAATTTGTGGCAATGTCTGTGTGGTATTTATTTTAATAATATACATTTTTTTAATTATTTTAAGCTCTTTTTTTTTAATAATTAATTACTTATATTTATTGCGACTTTCAACGGAAATCTTAAAATTATAAACCGTATTTATAAGGCATAAAACTATGTTTTATTGCAAAAATAATTTCAAAATGTTTCTTAAAACTATTCTATCGGATTAAAGCATAACAAAAAAAAAAGAAGTCAATTAAAATATATATTTTTTTAAATTAAATAATACCACGATTAAGATCAAAACTGATCTTTAGCTTTGTTGTATGTTACGAACTTGGTAACAAGAACCCCCAAGCCGAACCTTTTTCAAAATTTTATTGTTTGCAACCTTTATTTTTTGTGTATTTGTTTTTTTCACTTTTTTTTGGGCTTATTATTGTCGAGCAGCTGAACTGTAGTCTTCTCAATTACTGTTGTTATTATTTTTGTTGTTGTTATTGTGGCATTAACCTTAGGGTTTAATTTGCAGTAACTTCCGTTTGAATTTAGGCAATTTGCAAAATTACTTAAATTGCGATTTCCGACAATTTCCGTTTGATTTCTGGCGTCTAAAAGTTCCCTTTCTGCTTTCTAGACTCCAGATTGTACCCCCTTTAAAAAATTTTAATTATAGTATTCTCTTGTCCCATTCCTTTCTCCTTCTTATCTCTCTCTATCTTCTTTCAGCCGACCAAGCTTAAATATTTAATAATTCTTTTTAAATCAAGGCTTTAATATTATATTATAAAAGAATTTTAGCTGCTTTGCTATTTATTTACTCAAATTGTAAAGAAACTTTTCAAACCATTTTTAATGTGTGTAAAAAACCAGCTGGTGTGCGTAAATATTTATGTGGGAGTGTGGAAGTGTGTGGGCCATGTGTGTGTGCGTGTGTGTGTGAGAATTCTAATCCACATTTAACCTTTGGCAGCTATTACAAACATCAAATGGCGGAATTGCAGCCAGCTGCAATGGACAAATATCGATTGACCCCGTTTTCCATTTTCGATTGCAATTCGTTTCAGTTACATGCACTCACAACCCAGACCCAAACTCAAAACTCAACTCAGACCCAGACTCAGATGTTATAGCACCGATCCTATAGCACCCACAACAGCAGCTGCAGCAGCAAAGAAAACATAATTTACTTCCGCCTGAACGCATTGACTTTTGAAATTCATTTAACGCCGAGCTCCAAGCCAAATACAGTATATCATGTAATTGTTTTGACAGTAAAAAAAATATTCACATAATTTCTTTATATTTTTTTAAAATTAATTTAGTTCAGTTGTTTTTATTATTTGTGTTTTAAGTTGCTCTAATAGAAACTATCTTTCGAAAAACAATTAAAGAAGAAAAAAATGTTTTTTTGCTTTGGTAAAATAAAATATGTTACATACTTCCTTATCAAAACAAATGCATCGACTTATTTTTTAATTTTATTTTCTTATTTTAAAATAATTAAATCAATAACATGATCTACTGTATGTATTTGTTTTGTATTTTAAAAAATATTCTATAAAGCTAATGAATTTCACTGCTTCATGATAAAAGTTACTTAAAGTTATTTTTTTATTTCTTATTGTTTCTATTTTATTTTCCGCTAGTTTAAATAAAAAACCATAAGCAACTATAATAAAATAAGCAATTCAATAGAGATCTGCCCTTCTTGTTGTAGAATAAATTTGTAAATTTATCGCCTATCAAAACAGTTACTTAACAAACTGTATTTTTGGCTGGCTGGCATTCTCCATGAGGTTGCTTGAGGATGCTGACCATGCTTAAATGCGGCTCATTTATCAATTGCTACTTAGCATTGTCCAATTCAACTATCCACCAGTTGCTCTGAAACACTGCCATCAGTCAGCAGGGAGTAGGAGGGTTAAGGGGTGTCCAAGGGAACTGGGGGAACAGACTTATGCACCCAGTTGGAATAAGGTCAACTGGGTTTTCTTCTGCCGTTTCCGATTTCCGTTGCTGCACTTCAAAAATTGACTTTTACAAGAAAACAATTGCAGTGCTGATAAGTGGTTGCTCTAGAGAAAAAGATAAAGAGAGAAAAAAAGCAATGAAGAGGGAGAATTGAGAGAGAAAGAGAGAGAGAGAGTGAAAGAGAGGGAGAGAGAGAGAAGTGTGCGGACAGGACACGTTCTCGACCATCTGCACTTTAACATCTAACGTCACCAGTTGTCGCAGCTGGAAATAAAGGCAAAACAATGTAACAAATTGTTGAGAAAATCTCATTTAAAACGAACACTGAATGTTCTTGCTTTAATTAAAACTTACATTATTAATTAATTATCCGAAAGTAGCTCTTATTTTACATTTTTATTTATTAGATGTAAAAAAATTCTTTTTAAAAATAATTATAATAATGTACACACTTTTGAATTTTTTTTTAAAAGTTTTTTAATAAGTTTTCTAGAATTTATATATTTATTTAAGATCATTTAAGTTAAAAAGAAAATTTAAAAAATATCGTTATATATTCAATATGTTTAACATTTAACGCATAATTTCCCTCAATAACTGTAGCTTTTCTACAACCGTATTTTTTTTAGCTCCTAAATTTTAAGTTTGCTGACTTAAGATCTCAAATAGTTATGTAATTAAAATTTAATGTTCTTGGGTTCTTCTTTGTTATTTGTAGGGTAGGTAAAAGTCGCCCTGAAATTTAACAAACTTTTCAATTTTAAAGAGGCAAAAGAATTACTTTATTGTTAGGAGAAACTTGTTAAAATGTAGACTTGAGCTTTTGAGTCTTTGGTCAGAGCATTACCTTATATAGTAGAGTGAGTGCCTATTAAACAAATTGAATTGTGAGCAAAGTCAGCTGGGATACTTATCGATGTTCTGGAAGTCAACATATGGCCATTGAATTCGGTTCATTTTAAACGAGTGCCACTAACAATTTGAATTGAAAACTAACGAATACTCGTACTCTTACTCATATTATTCTCATATTCTAACTGTGGCAATTGTGGCTCTTCTCTGTTTAATGACTTAGTTATTATGCCCTGTTGCTAGTGTAAGTGGGGCTGAATGGCATTTGCAGTGAATTCGCAACGAATTTGCGGCTAAGTGGCATTTGGCTTGTTTTTGTTGTACCTCTTGGTTTTAAGCCCAGCACTCAAAGTGTAAACAGGTTATATAAAAAATGTACCAACTTATAGAACTAACTCGAGAAAAATTAGAATAAATACTATTACATATCTCGATACATATTTTTCAACTTAAAGTTGACTTTAAAATAGCTAAAAATATAGAAATAAAGTTTAATTTTAAAAATATATATTTTGTATTTTGTTGTTAAGAAAAAATAAATGTTTCGTTTAATTGTTTATTCACGTCCTTCATTTTGTTAAATTCAATTTCATTTACTTAAAATTCTTAAATCAGAGGTACTGGGCATCTAAAAGTTGAGCTGGTGCGTTTTTTTTTTTAGTTTTCGTATTCGGTATCTGTGCTTGGCCAAAGTAATGCTGGTTCAGCTTTTGTGCAATTTCTTTTGGCCATTTGTTTTATGATTGCTTTCGTTATGGCTGGCATGTTGACCCAGGCCAGTTGACAGCATTTGTTTTAGCCATGGTTCGATTTAACCAAGGCACAGGTATTGGCAATTGTGATGCTGAATATTTGAATTTCTATTTCAACTAGTATTTACTTGGCTCTTTCTATCTTCCAGTGAACAATTCATAACTTAATTATGAGCATCGTAAAACGAATAAGAAATGCATTTTTCATAAGCTTCTAATTGAGCCATTGAGCTGTCTACGCAATCTGAAGCACCTGCTGCAATTTCCATGCAAATTTCAATTGGAAAATGTGTTATTGAAATCTATATATTTTGTATATCTAATGAATTGCACAAATGTGCAGAACAAACAATGCCATGTATGACCAGCTATTTGTTTGCCAATAGCTTTCAATATTTAATGCCAATTTATGTTGCATTGTGTCTTACAGCATGGACAAGAGTTCCTTAGAGTTACTTTCCCCTTTCCCCACTCACTGAATATGTTGCATCAATTAAAGGTAATTCATTCATGTGAATATTGCATGACATTGTCAGACAAGTTTCAGTTACAGCTGCAGCAGAAAATCTTACCTGGATATTCAGTTTATAAGATGGTATGTAAATGTCTTGTAAAATGCATACACTGCAAGAAATCTAATTAAGTATGTTAATATTTTTTAATTCTTATACAAATCGTGTACTAATTTCTCTCAGTGTATAGACAACAATTCGATGTCCATAAGCTGAAGCTGCTTGTTAACTGGAACTTTGAATTTAAATGCATCTATAAGCATTTCGCACCTGCTCTAATGATAATTGTCCCCTTAAATGAAAAGCACTTCTTGAGCTGCAGAAATTTGTAATTTGTGCCCAGATAATTGTCGAAACAGTCTGCTTTTAGGATTAGAACAATGTCTAATTGTTCTGTATTTGATATATGCAAAATTTGATTTAGTTTTCGTATTAGAATTCGCAAAGTTCATGTTTAGCTGACTATGAATTTGACTTCACTATTGTAATTAATTTCGAGGGAATTGAATGCTTTGCATTTCTGAAAAATAAAATCAAATTAAAAGTGGTGTTATACTAATTTAGGCACCTAGAGTTGCTTTAAAGTGAAATCTCACCATTTAAAATTTTGAAAAAAATATTTTTTCCAAAAAGTCTACGATTTTGTAGAAAAAAGTTGAAAATAATATAAATGTTATATTTTAAAAGGGTTATTATTTTTGAATAGAGAATTAAATAAGAGACCAAATAATGACTAAATGTTGGAAATAACGTATAGCTTTAAACTGGCAACCTAAAAGACAAGTGTTTGTTACACCTTTGATAAATTGAAATACTATATATAAATTAATTGAAGTATTTTATCTAATCCAAAGCATTTTCAATAAACCGATACTTCAGGATTCTCTGTGATAAGTTTTACTGGCCTCAAAACTTCAAAATCTTTGGGGGCCTTTGTTAACACAAAGGTTTTGACTCAGCCACACTAAATGCAATTTAGGTTGTTTTATGAAGACATGATATTTGTGTGTTTATATGGAACAGCTGTCGTTTGGGCCAACATTGAAGACCAAGTCGAATAACCACACTGACAATTGCTAATAAAATCAAAAGTTTGTGCAACGCCTTCCCATCGCACATTGTCTAGTTTTTCTTCTTCTTCTTTTACCTTGCTCTCCATTCAATAAACGTAACAGTCAACACACACTGTGACGACCCCAGCTGTGACCCCCAAACACACACACCCACACACACACACACACACACACACACACACAGGTACTGTGACTGACTAAGTAACTTGCTGAATAAATAAAAGTCGGTTGCTTGATATATATATACACTGTTCAAAGTTTCACCTGGCGATAGAAGTGGAAATTTCGCAAAATATTTGCATGCCAAAAACTTTAGTCATAATTCCAAAGAAGAGTCTCTGTTCCAGTCTCTGGCACGGTCCTTCCCCCAGCTGGTCTTCAATAGTCCCTAAGTTTGTGGGATTGCCAGGCACTTTAGCATTTCTATTTGCTTTTGTTGGCATCGGCATCGGAATCGGCATCGTTCTCCCTTTCATCATATTTCTCAGTCTCATTCACATTCACATTTCCATTCACAATTCCATATTCCTTTCGCACTACGTTTGCCTACTTTTTGGGCGCTGTCTATTGATTTTTGGCACTGCACGAACTTTTTTTTTTTTTTTGTCTATTTTGACACGTGTAGTCGAGTTCTGATAGCGAGAGAGGCATTCAAATGGCAACAAAACTATGTGCACAAATACAAATTTCAATGTTTGCCAAAAAAACAGCGAAAATAAACTAGTACAAAGCAACACTGAAGTTTGCCTAGTCGAAGACTGATTACTCTGTAATTTAATATTAAATTCACCTTCTTAACTCAAAACAATTCGCCTTAATATACCCAAAATGCAAAAATGTCTGTGTGAGCGCCTAGATCTCAGAGACTAAAAGAGATAGAGTAATTAAATTTGGCACACAGATTTTTATAGACCCCAAGCAGATCGTTCCTTTCCGCCTCCACAAAACGTGGAAAACCACACCCACAGTTTTTAAAATAACAAGTACAACGGAGGTAATAGCTAGCCAGAGTTAAAGTAATAAAAATAATAGTTAATAAAACTTATTATTTCAATACAATCTCCTAAAAGTATGCAGTAGTTTTTATTAGGTAGTAATATCTTTAAAGTACTTTATATGTATATTAAAAAAATAATATTTGTTACCTTCTGATTGATATTTCTATCCCACAAAAAAAACCTCTAAACGAGGTAAAAGTCTAGTGACGAAAGCAATTTCCAGCCCCAAAATTTCTGATATCCAATTTTGTGACGAACAAAATTGAGTTTAATATAAAAATTTTAAATAAAAATATAAATTAATAAAAAAAAACAATTGGCCTTGTGCACTGTGCGCAAAAAGGGTGAGCTTCTTTGTACATAAAAATTACTTTTTGCGCAGTGCCGAATGCCAATTGTTTTTTTTTATTAATTTATATTTTTATTTAAAATTTTTATATTAAACTCAATTTTGTTCGTCACAAAATTGGATATCAGAAATTTTGGGGCTGGAAATTGCTTTCGTCACTAGACTTTTACCTCGTTTAGAGGTTTTTTTTGTGGGATATCAGAAATTTTTGCAATTGCTTTTGCTTTTGACATTGTAAATTTATCATTGTTGAATATTTTTTCATATTTTAAAAAAAATTTTTTTTAATTATAAAGAAAAGTAGGGGGCTCCGCCCCCTGCTCGCATCGCTTAAGTTGCTACTCTACTGTCGGAAGCCCCGTACCTACTGTGAGAAAAAAAAGTTTCTCATACTAAGACTTAGACTTCGCCCGATCGGTCCTATGACAGTTATATGATATAGTGGTTCGATTAGAACCAACTTTCTTCAGGATCTATAAGTCTAACTTAAATGCATATTCTATTAGTTTTGTTACGATATCTCGTGAAAAAAAAGTTTTTTATGCTAAGACTTGATTTTCGCACGATCGGTCCTATGACAGCTATATGATATAGTGGTCCGATTTGAACCAACTTTGGCCAGGATATATAAAACGAAGTTAAATGCATATTTTATCAGTTTGGTTGAGATATCTCATAAAACAAAAAAGTTTTTCGTACTAAGACTCCATTTTCCCCCGATCGGTCCTATGACAGCTATATGTTATAGTAGTCCGATTTGAACCAACTTTGCACAGAATATATAAAACCAAGTTAAATGCTTATTGTGTCAGTTTGTTTGAGATATCTCATACAACCAAAAAGTTTTTCGTACTAAAACCTGATTTTCGACCGATAGAAAAATGTCTACATTCAGTTAACAAGCAATATCTTCCAAATCCCTTGGTCAAAGTTTATGTTTCATATACTAAAAAACGCAAAATTCTACGTACTACAACATACTAAAATTTAATAAAAATCGTTAGAGCCGTTTTGTCAAAAATCGCCAAAATGTAAGCTAAAAAACTTTATTTCACCTGTAAAATGTTACCTGAGTACTTTAGAAAAAAAGTTTAAAGGTACGCCTAAAAGCCCTCAAGCACACCTTTCCAATGATACCCAGAACATATCTATAGCTACTATGGTATGGAAACTGGTGAGGTTTCAAATTTAGCGGGATTTAGCGATTTCCCGCTAAACTAGCGGGAAATTGAAAAAGTCGTAAAACAAACATTTCTAGATTTTCAAAAATGAACAAATCCCCATCATAACATCTACGCTTTTTTAGCGCTTTGATACAAACAGACAAACAGACAAACAGACAAACAAAGAAACTTTTTCACTTCATTTTTAGTATTCTACTAAAATTTTCAAATTTATTTATCTTTTGAACCAGTTATCGGATTTGGGTCATCAAGGTATCAAACGACGCGTATTTTTGATAAGAATTTTTAAAAAATAAAAAATTTTACGTAAAAGCCCCAACGGCTCCATAAGCTGCGATCATATAAATTTTTCCCCTCCCACTTACACCCTCGTATCTCATGACCCAGGTGAATTAGCAAAAGTTTTAGTATGCCATTTTGTAAGTTAAGACTAAACCTTTCGATCGGTATATAACTCGATCTGATCGGACAGTCGTAGCAAATTTTCCAACTTAGCTGTATATATTGTTAGTCGCCTTTCGCACCCTTCGTGCTGCTTTCGTCACTAACGCGAACTGCCGTCCGCAGTGATTGTTAGCTGAGCTTTTTTAAAAGGTTCTAACTACTTGCTTAATTTATTAGTTAATTCAATCATTCGACTTTTAAATAAATTTATCTTCGGATGAATAACGTTCAAAGATTTCCAGTTGCCTAAAATTTTTTTTTTCCCCTCTAAGAAACTCTATTCAAATGAAGTGCTGGATTTGTAATACCCTTTTAGGCAAACGGATTTTGCATAGTGTGCTTTTAGGCATCATTGGAGTGTAAAAAATGATTTTTAAACTTACACAACCACTCATACACACACACTCACACACACACTCACACACACACACACACACACACACACACACACACACACACACACACACACACACACACACACACACTCTTAGAAAAAACGCGTTTGACTAACATAAAAGCTGGCATTTGTTGGCAATAAATGTTTGCGGTTTCAATGTTCGAATGTGCGCATTTACACTCCAGCACACACACACTTGCACACACACACACACACACACATTTTAGGTGAAAACCCTTTTGACCACAAGAGCCGTAATTTTTCGGTTACTTTCTATGACCGAGTCCCTAAAAGCACTTGAAAATGGGAACGGGAATGGGCCATGTTTAGACTACAAAAATTTAAATGCCCAGCACTTATTGCATCTTCAGTGTTGAGTGCACAGTGTTCAGTTTTTAGTGCCCAGTGTTCAGTGCTCAGTGTTTAGTTCTCTGTGTTCCGTTTTCTCCTTTCTGTTTGCCGACAATCACGCAAAATGCAATGCCTGAAAATTGTGCATGCCTGTTGACCTTGTGACCGCAGTCCAGAAAGGTGAGGACAGGTAAACAGTGCTGCCCAGTTTTAATTTGAAACAAGCCTGAACAATTTTTGTAATCAAACCAAACCTTATTTAAACAACTTAGATGACGAGACAGTTACAAAATATCCAATTAATGGGTAGATTTCATTTAAGAAATATAATAGAGGCTAAATAATGATAAAATTGACAATCCGAAAGGAAATTGGCTAAAATTCGACAAAGTTATGACATTTCGAAGATTTTGGAAATGTGTCATGGGAAGAGAATGGAAAAAATGGACAGTAAAGGAAGTAAAATTTAGTTTTCCAATTTTAATGGAGAATGAAAATAGACGTTAAATAATGATAAAATTGACAATCCGGAAGGAAATCAGCTAATATTTGACAAAGTTATGACATTTCGAATAATCGAAAGATTTAGTTTTCCAACTTTAATGCAGAATGAAAATAGAGGCTAAATAATGATTAAATTGACAGTGAAAACTTAAGTTGCTTATTTACAATTTGTAATGATAATATATTTTAATATTGTTAATAGTTTTTTGTGGACTACTTTCAGTTGAGCTTACTGAAATAAATTAATACCAAATATCTTTCAAGATGAAAACTTGTTAAATTGAAGTGGGTTCATATTACAATAAAAGACATAGAAAAAACATCATCAAATAACCAGCATAAAAACATTACTAAATTTAGCCAGAAAACCGCTAATAAAGGCAACACTTGTAGTTAAACCAGTTGAATCCTGAGCTGAAACGTTGTTAGTTGGCATTTTTGAAAATGCATTCAAGTGCCGCTTCCCATTCCCTCTTCGACCCTTTAGTTAAAGGCTTAGTCAAGTACCTGGAGTGGGCGTGGCTTATAGGGGGCGTGTCTCTGAGCCAAACTAAACGAAGCGTGCGCCTCTCGAGCAACAAAGCTCATGCATATTTTTTTTAGGCACGCACTTTGCCCTACAAGGGAAGGAAAAGGGGGGAGCTGAGCTAGAGGGGTGCTTTGTGGTCAGGTAAACCATTTGGGCTTTTGTTCTGAATTTGTTTTCGGCCACGTTTGCGTTTGACATGCATTGACTATGCCTAACTTGGGGCCATTAAATGGGAACTGAAAGGCGTCATCCTGACGGCGTCTCAGTTGCAAATCCGCGCCGCAATCTGCGTGATCTTGGATTGGTATTGTGCCAAAAAAACTAAAAAAAAAGAAAAAAACCGTCAAGAAAATGCAAAACAAAACAACAAAGTTCTGGTTGAAATCTGGAAAAAACCCAAATGCTTGGATGACTGTACCAACGGACTTTACTTGACTTTGTGCATGTCAGAGAACAACATGATATAATGAAAATTAACTACTGGAACACTAGAACAATAGTTGAAGAACGAAATTGGGCAAATAGGAACTATACCAAATTGTTTGTTCTCTTTTACGTAAATTGCTGAAATGTATTAAGAGATTAAATATTTATAAGACAAAAGTTTCTTAAATTAATTTTGCATTTTGGTTATAGAGATTAAGAATGAGGAATAAAAATAACGAAAGTCTTTTAGACTTTTACTAAAATTCCACATGTGTTTCAGCAGAATAAATATTTATAATTTATGGGTATTATTATTTAATAAAATTATTTTTAAGCTTTCTTGGAAGAGTAAAAAAATAATTTAAAAAAAATATGCAAAATCAATACAACAATTTTAAAAAGGAAATTGCAAATATTTTCTTTAAAATTTACATACATTTTATTCAACATTTTTTAAGTAGTTCTCAAAAATTTTACCTATTTTATCAGATTGTACTATAATAAAAAAAATTATGTAATTAGAAAAATATATAACTAAATTAAAAAAGTAAATAAATATATTATTTTAGTTCTTTTTCTGTTGTTTCTTTGCTTTAATATCAATCAGTTCGTCAGTCAATGAGTTGGTCATTCATTAAATCAATTGGCGCAGAAAGCTTAATAAAGGTAGAAAATTAAGAGCAGTTATAGAGATTTATTTAAAGTCTGTATGTTTCAGTGACCCTAAGATTTATGGCTGAATTCGATAAAGAAATGCTGTTAGTTGATTTGGACATGGCCTAAGCTCAACTTGAATGCATTATTTCAGCTCATAAAATTTGGGATTCCGACATTTATTCCATTTGGCCAACTACTGCGAATTCTCCATAGTTTCCAATCTCTATCTCTTGCTGTCCCCCTTTATACATTTCTCTCTCTCTCTCTCTCTCTCTTTTGCACTAGATTTACCCTTTTTGGGCAGTTTTTGTTTGTCCATTTGAGTGTTTGCACTGCTGACAATGCCAGCAACCAGTTTTATCAGTTTCTCTGTGTGTGTGTGTAAGTGTGTGTGTGTGCAAACGCGTGTGTGTGTGTGCAAACGCGTGTGTGTGTGTTTTTTGTGCGTTTGCGAGGTTGGTTAAATTCGCATTTTGAATTCATGCGAAAAGTTGCCATGTTTTTGTTCATTGAAATTTCTTGTTCCTGAATGTTTTGTATTTTTATTTTTATTTTTATTGAGTGCGTGCATGACTTTGAATGAATATAAATGAGAGAGTACGAAAAAATAGCATAATCATAATCATAAAATTGATTTAACTAATCAAACTGGCATAAACATGAGATGAGATTAAAGAAACAAAAAAAAATTAACACATATTCAAAGCAAATTGCTGATCAATCGGGGAAGATAGCGGGGAAAAATCAGTGTTCGATTCATGAAAATTGCTGGCAATGCATAGGCAAACATTGTTGAAGCGTGTCAAAGGCAAAAGCTGGCAAAACTTTTTGCCAAATTGCCAAATTGCCAAATTGAATGTCAACACGCGTAAAAATAGCAGAAAAAGCTGCAAATACAGACAAACTGACAAATAGAGAAAGACATCGACTGAGAGTTAGTAAGTTAGAGAGAAAGAGACACATGTTCTTGTCCTTTCAATTTGTTTATGACTATTGACACGCTCGAAGGTTGCCACAATCAAATACAAATTACGCATACGCCGCGTGTGCGCACGTGCCGCACTTCTTAACTCCAAATACGATACAAACTCATTTCCATCCTGCTAAATATATACGCGTTTGATGCATTTATTAACAGTCGAACCAGTTGCGAATTCTAAGGTGCGACAGTGAAAAAGAAATATCCCAAAACGTACTTGTTTTGTTTGTATGAAACGATCTTATTGTTAACTTCCTTTCTATCTTGAAAAAAAGTATTTTAAGTACAAAAAAATTGTATCCTAGTTTACATATTGCTATATACTATCAAAATTTGTTCTTCCAAGATATTACCTGCTAAGTGTTAAGTTATAAGTAATTATGTATTTAATTTGTAATTCCCTAAGTAACCAATCGCTGCTATGCCAGCTATATGATATAGTGGTCCGTTCCAAATACAAAACAAACTTAATCTGAGTCTAGTATCCAGTAACCTGTAACCAAATCTTAAGACTTTAGCTCTTTTGGTCTTCAAGATCGACGCGTTCAAACATATATCGACTTGAAGGTTGTTGCTGCTCTGAACTAAATTGTCTTAAGAGAGACCTTGACGCTATCTGAAAGACATAGAGCTATATCAAGGTCTTCTGTGAGTTGTGCTTGTATTCAATGATTGGTTTGGGGCTTTCACTTTTCCAGATAGTTTTTTACGAGCTTGATTCCTGCGGGGAATGCAGCTGACTGCTTCAAGGACATTGTAACAAGTATAAATGTCTTTTATTGCAGTTTTTAAACGCTTTGCTGATTTTGCTTACGAAACATCAAAATGTTGTGCAATAGAATGAAGCACATGAGTATTTCTCTCTCTCTCTCTCTCTCGCTCTCTGTCTCTTACTTTCTCAATGTGTGTGGTGAGTGTAGAAAAGTTTGTCAGGTCTCACAGGTGAATTAACTTTTCCGCTCGACTCGCCTCTGCTTCTTTTGCTTCTGCTTCTGCTTCTGCTTCTGCTTCAGCTTCTGCTTCTGCTTTTCCTTCTGCTTCTGCTTCTGTTG
Source organism: Drosophila falleni (assembly GCA_035045575.1). NCBI lineage: Eukaryota > Metazoa > Arthropoda > Insecta > Diptera > Drosophilidae > Drosophila > Drosophila falleni. The sequence goes on from JAWNOV010000167.1 coordinate 953,691, forward strand.
CATGCAACTTGCTGCAAGGCACAAAAACTTTGTCAGCAAGTCAAAATGCATTTTGCGCAAACTTTTTAGCAGCACTGTGCATTGACAACCGCAGTGAAAAGGGGGCGGCGTTGGCAGTAGGCGTGGCAAAAATGGCAGCTGCCAGATGGCTTACACTCGACTTGCTGGCAAGGCCAACTTATCAAGGGGAAGGGAAAAGGAATTAAGGGCTAAGAAAAGGAAACAGCAGCGCGAAGCGTATTTAAATTTGGCTTTAATGCGTTTCATTTATTTGCTTTTACTTAGCAGACCAATCAACATTTTACAGCTTAATGAAAATATCCATCATCTATACAAAACCTACCTACCTTTTTATTTTCCGACACACAAAATATTTTTATAAATAAGTTTATAAATAGTTTAAAATTTTGTTGCTTCTTAATTTTAATTGACAGTGAAATATATTAATTTATTTTTTAACCTTGATGTCTATAGCTGCCAATGAAATATTTTTATAAATATATTGACAATACATAATAATTGTAACTGGGTTTTAAATATGCAAATTTTTAAGTTGCAGCAGTTACCAGTAGAATTCAAATAATTTGAAATTTTTCATTGCACTTTAATTCTAAGATTTATAAAGCACAAGTTCAAAATAAGATTTTAAAATCACAAATTGCATGTTTTATTGATTATGACAAATTGTAATCGTTACTTATATATTTGGTTTATAATAATTTTAAACGTAATAATTTCTTGTTGAAATTTCTATGTTTGCTGGTCAACGCGGTCTTTATTCCTGTTCCCATTGACATTGAAATAAGCGCTATAAATTTTAGTCAGACTGTGAGCGACAATGCGACAGTTTGACAACCGGAAGTGACCATCGAGCCGAGTAACTTTATCCCCCCTTTTCCCACTTTCCCTTGTCCCTTGCTTTGTTTATTTTCACTTAAGTGTTGACTGTTTCTGTTCAACAAATAAGCCATAAAAGAGCATAAAAAATGTTTCAATTGTCGCAGCTGTACACTGCAAGAAATTACTATGTGTGTGTGTGTGACAGGCAATGAAAATATTTACACTATACAACAAGCGACCTCGAGACAGACAGACAGATAGAGGGAGGAGGAGAGAAGAGAGAGAGAACGAGACAGTGAAACACGCCACAAATGCGGAATGTTCAGCTCGACTGCAGCTGTCGACGGTTGGTCATAAAAAGAAAACAAAAGACACAACACAAATCGAAACAACAACAACCAACAGCCAACAGCCAACAACAACAACAACAACGTCGAGTTACAAATATAAAATTCACAAGCAACAACGGCCATAAAAAATTAAATCAGTTTGCGCAAAATACTCGCACATATTTCTCTTAACTTTCTCGCATATCCCTTCTCCATTGCCACCCCCTGTCTGTCCAGCGACTGTCCATCCCCTACCCCGTCCTCTACCCCACCCCCTTTTGACCGGTTCCATGATGATGATTTCAATGAAACGCACGCGCGCCATTTTGTTTGAGTGATTTTGTCTTGCAGAACGCGTAATTGCAGCGAAAGTTGAAACTCAGCGGAGTAAAAGGAAGATGGAAAAATGGAAACTGCTGCTTTCTAGAAGCCCCCAGTGCACATAGTCTACGCTGGCTCACGGACTAAGGCCCGTCCTAAACAGGAGCGGTTCAGCAACTTTTAAGGAAGAGATCGAAAATACATTTTTTTTAAAGGTTTTAATATTTAAATGCAGAATGAATTAAGAGACCAAATCATGATTAAAATGACATTCCGCTTGAAAATCGGACAATTGTTGATGAAGTTATGATAGGTCAAAGTTTTTGAAAAAATGTTCATGGGTATGTATGGAAAATTGGATGATGGATGGCTTAGGAACGAAAAAATATCAAATTTTTAAGATGAAAAAAATTTAAATGCAGAATGAATTTAGAGACCAAATTATGATAGAAATGACATTCCGCTTGAAAATCGGACAATTTTTAATGAAGTTATGAAAGATCAAAGTTTTTGAAAAAATGGATGATGGAGGGCTTAGGATCGAAAAAATACCAAATTTTTAAGATGAAAAAAATTTGAATGCAGAATGAATTTAAAGACTAAAGACTAAAGTCATGATGAAAATGACATTCTACTTGAAAATCGATTGAATTTTGACAAAGTTATGGAATTTTGAAAAAACGTTAGACTGACATCTATACAAGTCAAATTTTTTGTTAGTTTCGGTCGATTTTTTAAAGGAAAATGAAACTTAATTTAATCCTTAAATGTTTTATTTCATAGATATACTCGTATATGTATTATTGGCGCCCTAAGAAACCGGTGCCCAAGAGAAATGATTTGCCTACTCCGCCCGTTAATTGTCAGTGGCGATTTATTTATTTTATGTTCGTTGTTGTTGTTGTTGTTACAACGCGCGCTTTTCGCTTGAAAGTTGTGGAAACTGTTTTGCCTTTTGCGTGCCGCAGAAAAGTTTCAAGCAGCATCATTTGTCAGTGGATAAATAGTTTTGCAGTAAGTAGCTAAAGTTATGCTTTTTGATTATGTAGCCATGTCTGATAATTTCTCATGGCAAACTCTCTGTCAGAAAACTTTAAATGTGGTCCACTCAGGCATGTCAGGCAGATCACATATACTATATATATTATAAGTAATATCGAGTTAATCTGAGGCATATCTGTGCGTTAAGTAAACGCAATAAATTCAAATTGTGAGGCTCCAATTTAAGGCAGTTCTCTCTCTTAATGTGTGTGTAAGCCGCAAACATAATAAATAAGCTTAAGTTTGGTCAATTTGACAAAATTGTTTGAGCTTGGCAAAGTGCGTTCAAATAAATCAGCTGCCATTTAAGCTGCCAGCGTTTTGCCATAAGCGAATTTATTACACACTTGCCGATTAGAAAGAGGATGGAGAATTTAGGGAGCTGACCAGATATTGATGAGCTGAGATTTTGCTAAAGTTCTCCGGTTGCCTAGCCACTAATCAAATTTAACATAAATGATTGAATAGAATTTTAAGCATTAAATCAGCAAAAAACCAAAAAAAAAAATTGGACAAAAGAAATTGTCAGTGATTGAGCGCCATTTTGCTGTCTTGCAATCTTAACATTGCGTATACGCAACGTGTGCCAAAAGTTTGTCGCCTGATTGATGGCAACTCAAAGTTCGTTTGCCTCTTTTTTTTCTCTGTTATTTTATTTGTGTGCCTTTAAAGCAGAGTTCAGCAAATATGCAAGTTGCAAAAAATACTGAGAAAAAAAAGAAAAACTGCAACTTTTGTGCATTGTGAAACCACTTGACAATAAAACGTAAAATTGCAGCGAACTGTGTCTCTCTCTCTCTCTCTCTCTCTTTTCCCAGTTCTCTGTGTAAATGTAACCGTAGAATTTGAGTTGGTGCCATTGTCAGTGGCATTGGCGTGGGATTTAACAGTGTCAACGGTGCAAAGGTAATAAAAGCAGCGCATTGCAACCCGAAATGAAATATTAAATGCACCCTCGAATCACTCGAATCCCCTTCGAATCCCTCTCGAATCCCTTTCGAATCCCCTACAAATCCTCGCTGCTCTTGTTAGATGGGTTAAACAAAGCGTGTTGTGCAATTGTCAATTTGATGTACTCAAATTGTAACTTGTTTTGCATATATCTGCAGAGAAAGGTTGCAGGTTAATGGCCAATATACGACCTTCTAGTTTCCTCAAATGATTACAAAGTGTATTAAAATAATCGTTTCACTTTATTAACTAGCTTGAATGCATAACATCTTCATGAGCTCTTGATTGATTGATTTTACATTTAATTATATTTCTTTATTCATTTATAATTTATTTAAATTTTTAACAGTTTAGAATTAAATTTAATTGAATTTATTAAGGTGCGATGCGTTGAAAAGAAGAAAAATAAACAAATTAAATTTAAGAAAATTAATTTCAATATTTAATACTACCAAAACATTTAAAAGAATTTACAAAGTTATATAATTCCGTTGTCGTTGTTTATATTATAATAGTAAATACGTTTACTCAGCTTTATTTTCATTCTTAAAACGTTGTATATATTTTTTTTTCTGGTAATTTATTTCTAGTTGCTCTGCTTGACTGATTTGACATTTCCTCATTTCACTTCAATTTCCATAGTCTATTTTTGCGCTCATTTCCTCGCTCAAATTAGAATAAGAAATTTGTGGTGGCATTGAGGTTATCCATATCAACGTTTAAGCACCATAAAATATGCCCATTATATTTAAATGAAATTGCACATAAAAAAAATACCTCAAATGCTTATCATTGGCTTTTCGGCCTTGCGACAAACGCGAGAGAAAAACTCGAAAATTCTTAGCACGTCGCAAGTTGCGTTATTAACACGTATTCCTCCCCGCTTTTCCTCAGCGCAATTCCAACTCAAATGACTTTAATTTCGATATAAAGATTTCAAGAATTCGAGAACAAGAAAGACGCTGTTCTGGATTTTGAATGTGACGTCCGGATGAACTTGTTAAACTTTAGTGCGCCTCAAAATGTCGTAAAATTTAATGCGAGTTCCCTTTGAGCTGGGTACCGCACACAGTGGTCATTTTTGCGCGATAGCGCAATATTAAACGATTTAAATGGGTAATTCTAGCTGAAGCCCTAACCGAAGTAAATCTTTTGAAACCGAAATAACCGATTTAAAAAACTAAAAAATTAAAAGTTTTTAAAATACATTTTTAATAATAAAAAAAGCCTAAATTTTGGAACTTTTTCAAGATTTTTCATATTGAATAAATCAATTAAAAAATGATTAATTAAAAATTAGAATTAATTTAAAATTTTGAAAAAAAATTTAAAAATTCCCAAGATTTAGACCAAGATTTTAATTAAAGGAGCTAAAAATACTACAAAATAACCACTGTGCAATGTCATCTATAACTGAGGCCACTCAAGACCTTAAGGCGTCACTCAAGAAAGACGTCTCGGCAATCTGACCATGGTCATTTATGCACGAGGACAACAATGCGTCCAGTCATGTCGTAGCGTGTCCAGTCGTGTCCAGTCGCTTGTTAGCTGGCTTCCCCTTGCTGATGATAGATTTTCATTTTGAGCGCCTGTTTTTATGCTACATCATAAAAGCGAATCGTAGGCGTTGCCACATTACACTCCTCACACTCACACTCACACTCATACTAACACACACACGCATACCTCACACCTACAAATCACATGAAAAAAAAAATAAAAAAATCTTATACACAGACACAAACATATGCACGGCACTGTCTATGCTCGGAAAAAACGACCACACAATGGTTTCTGTATTCTATATTCTCGTTAGTCGCGAAAGTCTATTGTGAAAAATGTTCCTGCTCGAATGTAGGGAGAAATAGGGGGTTAAGGGAGATACGGGGTATGTGGTAGGTGCTAACGCAATCTGATTGATTAATACATCAATTTGTTATAGAGCCATCAGTTGTCTGATACACTTGACACAGTTTGCAGCTCATTAAATCGACACAATGCGGCATAAAAGCTAATTGTGCAACTTTTCTACCACTCACATACACAACAACAACTTTGGCGACAACCCACATATGATTAAAACTTGCCTAATGACCACAAAAAAAAAAAAAAATTGTATCCACAGCTAGTTCAGAAAGTATTTTGACAAAATTACAATACACATTTTAAATTTAAATCGATAAAAATAATTAATTTTTATAAGATAAGTATATATTCAATAAAACTTATTTAAATATATAAATTTCTTTGTTTAATTCTAAGAACTATTCACTAGAATTATAAAATATGAAATACAATAAAAATCATTAAAAATGTACTCACATAATTTTTTTTTGTAACTTTCAAGAACTATAAGATTAGAAATCATATAAAAAAAACATTTTTATTTACTTCTTTAGAAAAACTAATAAAATAGGAAATACATTAATATATAAAATATATACTCATTGCAAGAGAAATTGTGTAAGTTTTTTATTTTGTCAAAATACTTATTGGTCGCAATGTTTATCAAATCTGTCCATCTACAATTGGGAATACAAAACAAAAAAGAATTGACAGCATTGAACTTGGTTCGAACTGTCAGTTTAGTTTGACAAATAGAAGAACTCGTAGCAATATTTATTTATAAGAAACTTTAATAAATAAATTTCTATAAATAATGCTCTATTGTCCACTTTGGTAAATTCTACACCCTTGGGAGGAAATTTTTTTTTATGCTTTGCTTATTCTTTTTCTCCTCCCACAAAAAATATTGAATTTTGTGCATTCAAACTTGAATTTCTATTAATCTATTTAATTTGATTTACGTGCTTTTTTCATGTTCTTTTATCATAAGTTTTTTTTTCCAACTCCCACTTATTTTTACTGTCAAAATCCTAATTTCAAGAGAATTTACTTAAAAAACGGGCTGTGAACAAAAAAGCTTTTACATATAACGAAAATATCTTTTTTCAAATAAATAAATAAATTATATATTTTATTCTAGACAACTAATTTTTTTTGTATTTATAATTTATAGTTTTTTTCCACAAAGCTCCTATATTTTCAAAACTATTACTTTTATTTTATATAATTAATACATTAAGTTTTTTCTTGCCTATATAATACTCAACTAACTCAATAGCTGTTCCAACTATTTGATTTGACTACTTGGGAAACTTTTCAATTGCTTTGTCAATTCTTGTGGTTACTTTCTTTCCCACCACTTAGTAGAATTGTGAATGCCACACAAAAGAAATACCCTGCGGTTAAAAACATCAATGTGTGTGTGTGTGTGTGTGTGTTAAAAACTTAATTGGTTTTCGTATGTGAAAGACTAGAATATGTGCGACAGAGAGACATAAATTGCACACATTACGCATACGCCGCATTGAACCAGATTTCTTTTGTACATACGCAAACGCAAATAAAAAGCAAAAGGAATTTGAATGATTTGAGCAATTGGCAGACAGGCAAGCTCATAAATTATGCACTTGAAGATGGCCCGAGGCTCAGACTGAGAATCGAAGACAGGAAACAGAAGACTGAAGACTGAAGACTTTGACAGTATTCAATATGCATAGCTTAGTGAGTTGCGCAATTTTGTTTGATTGATTGATGGACTGCATGATTGATTGATTGAGTTAAACTGCAACTTTCAAATTGCAAATTGCATGTGGAGTACATTTTGTTGCGTGTCCAGTTGCAATTAAAAGCCAAAGTTGGAGCTGCTTTTAATTGTTTGCACTCGCTGCTTTGATTGGCGTCTTAAACGTTAAGCACATACACATCAATGTTTAATGGCTCGACACCCACACGATATCACGTATACGTCGCGTAGACCAGCTCATTAGCCTTAAAGCCACACTCGACACTCTGAGGCTAAGGGCTGACGATTGAGGGTTAAGGGGGCATGGCAACGCCTTTTGTTAATCATTTTATGTTCTTTTATACGCTTCTTCATGTATTTATTTTGATTTTTCATGCAGTGCTTTTGTTTCTCGCTTGCTGCGCCTCATAAAAGCAGAAACCGCATCACGAAAATTAGGAAAAATTTAAGCTTCACTTCCTTTAAGGGCAGAACAACGCAATCTATACACAGAGAGAAAAATATAATACACATTTCATTATGTTCACAATCGTTTAACAAAAAATATTAAATATTACTATTTACATAATAATCATTAAATCTAAAATGTTTGGTTGTACAACATTATTTTCTCTTATAACTAATTTTGTTATTACTTATTTATTTTTATATTATATTTAAATTAAAAATAAAAAAATACCCATGCCTCTAAGTTTAATTAAAAAATTCGAAATAATGTAAAACACATTAAAGTTTTATTAAAAATAAATTATTATTCATTTTGATTACTCTGACATTTTTGTAAGCTTTTAGAAAAATGTTAATGTTTTATTCTTTGATTTTAATATGAGTTGTAGAGTTTTAAAAGTTAATATATTTTTTTTATCAGTGTAACAGTCTTCGCAGGCAGCTCCTAATGTTGTTTTTTCGTGTGAATTTGTAATAACCTGCATAAATTAAGACGCCTGCAACGAAGGCGAAAACGAATTCAACTTCACCACTCTACGAAATTCCCCTCTTTTTTAACTTGAGGGGAAACTAAACGAAACTTTGCTTTAGGTCGAACTGTTGTTGAGTTTCAATGTACCCCTTTTTATATTTGATGTGTTTTTTTTTTGTTTGTGTTTGTAGCTCAGTTTCTTTGGCATTTGTTCGGCTTTTTCGTAATACTCGACACACGACGGGGCTTTGTAAATCTCGCATAATGCTCTGAAATGACACGGAATTGGGTAAACGCCGTCTCGTGTTAGCTTTGCAATTGGAATAGGCAATTCTGATATGATTAGCCGGCCAACACATGTTGCCAGCCAAAACATTTATTTGTGATTTCAACTTTGGGTCAACTACTATGTCGCCAGTGTAACCCTTTTAAGGTTGCATCAGGCATATTTTAAAAATGTTAGAAAGGCTCATAAATTAAGGAAAATAAATATTATCATAATGTTTTTTTATTCATTTGGATGAATGAAAACTTTTCTTATAATGATTTTGCTTGTATTAAATTATTTTTTAAAAGTTTTTATTCCATATAGTAATTTTTTTTCTTTTTATTTATTTTATGTATTGCTTTACTTTTGCTAATTTTAGAGAATAAAAATAAAACTTAACATTTTATATAAATTATTTTTAATTTAATGCAAACTTGAACTTTATTTAGCACATTGATTTTTATATATAAATATTTTTAGTGTCTACTTCTAATTTTTTTTGTAATCTATTTTATTTGATCTGTCAAAATGCTGACAACGCTGGTCAGCTTACCCATTTCTCAACTGACAATAAGTCCCATTTCCTCCCTTTCCCTCTTCCCTATGCTTTCAGCTGACATTGAGATTTTTGTAGCTTTAACATTTGTTAACTTTAAATTTGCATTTGAAATTTTCTCTCTGTTTTAAATTATGCATCAAAATAGTCCACGTTGGTTTTTTTATATTTTTTGCTTTTTTGGCAGTGAAAGTAAAATGACACACTCGCAAAAAAGGGCAGACAGTGTGTGTGTGTGTGTGTGTGTGTGTGTGTGTGTGTGTGTATTTGGGGGCGGTGGGCGTGGCCTGCATGTTAGCAAGTCAATTTTTGTGATAAAATTTTTGGGTGCACATAAATTTGGGTTTTTATGCGCTTAGTTCGCATTTTGGCTCGAGGCATGTGGCAGCATTAGGGGTATGCCTACAGTAGCGGTAGTTTTGGGGCAGCAGGGTGTCAGTTAGGGCGACAATCAACGGCTTGTCCCAGACACTGATTCTCAGACTGACAACATTTTTGATAATGTTACGCAGCCAGCGGGCATTTTGTTATTGTTTTATTTTTGTTTTCCTGCTTTTGTATTATTTTTCTATTTGTTTTTGTTGCCTAATTGTTTAATTAATTAGGAGGCAACATTTTAATTAGGCTTAAGTGCTGTGGCAGTCAAATCATTTAATGGCAGCTGGCTTTAAATGCCATGGACATGCCAATATAAGCGAGGGTCGCCCGAGTAGTTTAGAAAAAAAGTTTGGATTAATTCACTTAATCAATTTTTCGCATAAATAGCTGTAATTATTTGTTTAAAAATATTGAATACATTTAACAATATTTTATTATGAAAACATAATGAGAGTTAATTGGTTAGGTTAAAGAAACTGCAATAATTTTGAAAATTTAATTTGATGTTGTTATTAAATGTGATACAACATAAAGAAAATTTAAAGTTTATTAGTGTAAAACAACATAACAAAAAATTCACATAATTTTTGATTCTGCTAGAAATAATTATTTTAAATTTAAATTCAATTAAAATGTATGCCTTGTAATTCCCAGAAATGTTTAATGAATATTTTTTATTTATTTTATTTAATATAGTAAAACTCTGCCCTAAAATTTGCTGATTTATGGAATATTTCTATTTATCAAATCTCATATGACTAAGCTTAAAGTCTGACCCGAAAGTCATGGAACAACACCGTTTTCTGAAATCAAACTGACCCACTAACATGCAAACAAAGCCATGTACTGGGGAGTCAAGACAATGCTCACATTTCATATGTGTGTGAGTTTGGGTGTATGAGTGTGTGTGTGTGGGTGTGTTTGTGTGCATCTTAGGCAAACAAACCAAACAATGTAGACAATTGCTTTTAGAGCGTTGACTGATGACAATCGCAATCACTTGGCCAACCCACTCAACCTAGATTCCATTTTCGGCTAGCGGCTCACAAAAGCAAACAAACGGCAAGAAGAGTTCTGTCAGTTCCCTCTCTATCTGCCCCTCTGTCTCTCGATCTCACCCTCTTTATCCCTTATTCCCTTCTCTACTTCATGAATGTGCTTGTGATTTTGGTTGTGAAAGATGTTGTGGCTCACGTTCTCAGGTAGCATTTGTGGCGCTCAATTTGTAGTTGGTTTTGCACCGACAGACATACAGATTACACATACGCCGCGTTGTGCGGCTGCCGCTTGTCAGCTTATAATTCAATTCGGCAGCTGTGCTCCATTGAAATGCCGACCGAGAGCATTCATCTGTCAGAAGGTGTGTCTTGCAAATTGCATTAGCTGTCATGTAACTACACTCAACGAAAAACATAGTTCAAATAAAAACAGTCAATCCTTTCGCTTGATATTATTTCAGAATATTTAAACAACCATAACTTTACCAAAAGGTAACCGATTTTCAAGCGGAATGTCATTTTGTTTATAGTTTAATCCCTTTATTTTGATCTGCATTCAAAAATAATTAACTTAAAAAAATATTTTATTTTTGATTTTTTTCCGACAAAATCATGTACGGGCACGTATGAAACAAAAATGGACAGTGATGGAAGAAAAATTAATTTTTCCAATTTTGATGCAGTATAAAAACATAGGTCAAATAATGAAAAAATTGATATTCCGCATGGAAATCGGTTAAGATCTGATAAAGTTATGGCAGTTTAAAATTTGGGAGATAGTGACAAGTGGGAAAAAATGGACAGTGATGGAAGAAAAATTCAATTTTCCAATTTTGATGCAGTATAAAAACATAGGTAAAATAATGAAAAAATTGATATTCCGCATGGAAATCGGTTAAGATTTGATAAAGTTATGGCAGTTTGAAATTTGGGAGATAGTGACAGGGGGAACGTATGGAAAAAAATGGACAGTGATGGAAGAAAAATTCAATTTTTCAATTTTGATGCAGTATAAAAACATAGGTCAAATAATGAAAAAACTGATATTCCGCATGGAAATCGGTTAAGATCTGTTAAAGTTATGGCAGTTTGAAATTTGGGAGATAGTGACAAGTGGGAAACAAATGGACAGTGATGGAAGAAAAATTCAATTTTCCAATTTTAATGCAGTATAAAAACATAGGTAAAATAATGAAAAAATTGATATTCCGCATGGAAATCGGTTAAGATTTGATAAAGTTATGGCAGCTTGACATTTTTTTCAAAATTTTAAATCTTGAATTTTCACTTTTAAACAACTTCTGCGACCCGAATTAGAATAAAACCACACTTTTAATTTGATTCTGAGAGGTTTAATTTTTCCGTTAAAAATCATGCGAAATCAAACTTCCATAACTTTGTCAAAACTCAATCGATTTTCAAGCGGAATGATATTTTGGTCATCATTTGGCATCTTTATTGATTCTGCATTACAATTTTATTCATTTAAAAAATTTGATTTTTCTCCTTCACATATATTTTTTTTTTCTTTTAGTGTACGGCTCTTGATTCTTTGTTCTTGGTTGCTGTAATTTATACACAGAGTTTTCCCGATTTGACCCACTCGCCTTTCATGTTCACTTTCACTTTTATTCGCATTTTTTCAGCTTTGTGTTGAAAACTCATGCATGACAACAATGGGTTCAAGTTGCTGTCAAGATTTAACGCTTGCCATGTTTATTGAGAAACAGCTGCCATCATAATTCAATATTTTACACTTGAATGTGCACGAAACATAACTTGACAGTCGCACCAACAACAAGGACGACAGCGACAACAACAATAACAACGACGACAGCAAATGAAAATGTTTACACGCTGCTGAGCATTTGAAAGAGAGGTGGCAACCCTTGCCGCAATTTCCCAGAAATGGCGCCAGCACGTCTTTGTGGCGTCTCGGGTGACCAGCAGCGGCAGCTACAGTAAGTCTTGAAAGTGTTTTGACTAATAAAAATTCTCAGATTTATTATTTTTATTTTAAAAAATTTTAAATTCAATGTAAATTATTTTTTTTTTAATGAGTATTAAAACTAGAAATAAAATAAAAATCCATAAAATACATTTATTTATTTACTTGTGATTTTGTCAAAAACTTTTCTGGGCTCACTGTACACAATTCTTAGCCTCTGCTCTTACCAGGTGTTTTTGAAGGCCACAAAGCAACGACAGCTGCCGACGCAACAGGCCAAAAGGGCGGGCAGCTCTTAACCTGACCAACATGCCAAATCAACCACTTTCATTGCCGTCAGTTCATAATTATCTGAAACGTGGCTCAGTTAATTAGGCAAACTGCTCATTTAATGACTCCTACTTAAACTAGCGATGGGTATACTCAATAAAACAATCGACATTGACATGGAAAAAACAAACAATCATATCAAAATAGCAAAACGTAATCAATATCGATTAAAACAATAACAGTTATAGTAAAATATATCCTTGTTGCACTAGGAAATAAGTTGAATATATAAATAAATTAATAAATAATATTAAGCCATATTGTAGTGAAACTAAAAAGAAAACTGTTAGGAAAAATCTTACTATAAGCACATCGTGTTGAGATTAAATTTATTTATTATTTATGTATATAACCTTAACATAAATTTGATTTCATTTAAATGCTCGCAATCAAATATGGAACAACTTTTAATGTTATATCATATAAATATTTTATCATTTTTAATTTTAGCTGAAACTTTATCACACCTTTTAAAAAAGAGCCAATATGTCATACTCAAATATAGTAACTCTGTATAAATATCAAGTTACCTATCCGAGTATCGATACCCATTCCCAACCACAGCTACGAGTACGAGTATGTTAATAAATTTCACAATTGGGCATACTTCCTACTTGACGTATACGTAATGTTACGTATTACGTATACGCCCTGACTGCAGCATACTTGAAATTCAATGAACAGTGTTGGACAACGACTGCAGCAGATGTTTGCCCGCAAAACCAAAACTAAGTCCAGGTACTATTCGTATTTGAATTACAGTTGGACTTTGGACTTTAGACCGAGGTCAATGTAGAGCTGGGTAAAAAGAGAGAGAGGGAGAAAAGACTGGAGGGCAGCCAAGCCACAGGGCAGACAGCAGTAAAGCTGCATTGGTCCCTTTGCTGCACAAGTCAGCATTGTTATTTAGCTGGCTGAGAGAGTAACGTGTAATATATTATTTGAGTGGCAGATACCCTGTAGGCACCAAAAAGTTGTCTTGAAGTCGTAAGGAGAATTGTGAAATGCGGCTTGCATAACTTTTTAGGATTTTGCCTGCCCAAAAAATGTGTAACTACCCAAGCTCGACTAACAGATACCCTGTAGCTTCACAAACGTTTATTTTAAATGTTTAAGCTTCTACATATGAAAATGGCATTTATTGAAATAGTTACTCTTCGTTTAAATCAATACACCTTTCTTAATTTGATCACAGGGTGGAGATTAATTTAATATTATTTTATTCTTATTTAAGGTCTGTTCTTGAGTGAAAGTTGAAAGTTTTTTTTTGTGCCAAAATGTGGATTATATAACTATGCTGAATTTAGTTGCACTTTAAGGTTTTTAAGAGAGTTTTTAACTGTTATGTTTGATTGTTGCATACAATATTGACCATTTTTTTTGTAGCCTGAAACAATAAAATATTCTATTGTATGTGTGTGTGTGTGTGTGTGTGTCAGGCCTATAGGCACACTCAGAAATTGCTTTTGTCTGGCGTTTTTAAACAGACGCTCCGCACACATGGCGTATGCGCAATAATTTTCCATACAATATCACGCATTCGCCGCGTTTAACCATTTGCACAGTCAAATACAAATTGTGCGCTCGAAAAGCGTTTTAAAGTACGTCAACAACAACAACAACACAACAACAACAACAACAACAACGAGAGCAATAATAATATCGCACTTGACACACTCCAGAAAGCGGCAAAGAAAAGTTTTCACGGCTCGATAAGAGTTTTTTAATTTGTCTAAAAAGGTGAGCTACAAAGGGTGAGGGAAAGCGGGGTGAAACAGCAGGGTGGAGCGGAGAGCGGGGGGAATGACTCCCCGTGTGTAGCTGGAAAAACTTTTTAGGCGCGTAATTTATGCGCAATGAAAGCGTTGGGATTACGACAAAGCCAAGGGCGTGGCTGCTGCAACCAAATAAAAAAAAAAAACAAAAAATAAAAATAAACAAGGCACTTTTGAGATGCTCGACTGTTGGTTGCTCAGCACGCATAATTTTGCTGAAGAAACATTAATTAAGAAAATAAATATTTTTAAAACTAAGATATGTAAGATATTTATATTTCAAAATTAAACTCTTATTTTAGTTTTTAAAAGACATTAGATAGGTAAAATTGGGGACTTTTATCATCGAATATTATGACTCTTACAGCCTCCCAAATAAAAGTGACAGACATGCTCATAAATTTAATAATCTTTGGTATTCTTGACTACTGGGCCAATAACATACAGACCAAAAAATGATATAGCCGAGAAGAGGTAGGGGGTAAGGAGGGGAGAATTGTGCTGGAGGCTGCCTGGCAGACAGGTGTAACAGTCAAACCGGAAAATTAGCGGAAAGCGTCAAAAGCGTTCCCCAAACGGCAATGTCGCGACAAGGCAACCTTCTCTCTCTTTCTCTCTCTTTCTCTCTCTTTTTAGCTACCTGTCTCCCTTCAGTTCTCACTGACTAAATGCGGCTTGACTTTTTGCATAACCACAAAATCAACAACAACCGCAACAACAACAACAAAAGTAGAAACTAAACTGGCGAAAATGTGCGCATAGTTTGAGCCTCACTGTGGTTGTCGTTGTTGCTGTTGCTGTAGTTGTAGTTGTTGTTGTCTTGTTGACAAATACGCCGCAGGACATTTTGAGTTTTTTTGTGTTGTTAGCCAGTTGACTGCCGTCCAAGGCGTAATTACCTGAACTTTTGACTATAATATGGCCACGTTGTTAGCCACTTTAGTGTACCCATAAAGGCGACAACACAACAATAAGCTCATCTTACAAAAGTTATTTAACTATGTAAAGCTGTTTGTTACTTTATTTAAATATTATCCATATAAATCAAATAGATAAAAAGGTCATAGCAATGTATTTATGCATTTATTTAACATTATGTACTTCTAAGCGACAAAAATATATTGAAAACTTATAAAAGTCAAGTCTCATTTGTCAAAAAAATATACAGATATATATTTGAAATTGTTTGACCTGATTCATTCACTGAGCATTTTATAGGCCAAACCGCTTGACGTACGGTCTTGAAATTTGAACTTTACATACCTAAAATAAATTTATCGTAATTTATTAATCATTTATTCATTGCAAACGAATTTTTAAATATATTTCAAACATTCCTTCTCTTGCAGAACTAAACATTTTATTAATAAATTATAATTATATGCTATATTTTTTTTAAAATAGATATAATCAAAACTTAACGCAATTTTTTGTAGTGTCTAGAATGCTTGTAAATAATATATTATATTATTAAAACTAATATTATTATCACTTGATATTGCAGATTTTAATTTAATATAAACTTGTTGCATAAATTTCTTTCTAAGTGCATTTAAGCTTCGATTTATTTTCATTTTTCAAAATATTTTTCTTGTTTTTTCTGTCTGTTGTTTTAAACGTTTAATTTTAAGTCCTATTTTGTTTACTTTTCATTCGCAATCTCTTGCCCATTTTCTCGGGCATATCAAACATTTCAGGGGCGTTTTTTCCCGCCCTTCCCTCCATCTTCTTCTTCCCCCCTCCCAGCTGCCTAAGTAGCCATTGTTTTTAGTGTTTTCATTGTGGTTGTTTTTGTTGTTTTTAGCCTGCGGCTTTGACTTGGCTTAAAATTGGATTTGCGTTTCTGCTTTGACATTTTGCTGGTTTTTGTTGTATTTATTGTTGTTGTTGTTTTTTCTCTCATGTGCGTACTTATAAACTTGTCACGTTAATAACTTTTTGCTGCCATTCACCAATTGCTTTCAGTGTCTTTTATTTGTTGTTCTTCTTTATTTTTTAGGTCTTCTCTCGTATTTTTTGTGGTAAGCACTTCAAAGACACGTTTTAATTGCTGTCCTAGCAGCTGCAAAATATTTATATTTTTAAGCCATATACTTGCATTTTATTTTTAGACGTGAGGAGCATCTAGAATGAGGAATGCCCGTAGCATTTGCTTTTTATGACTGGCGAGAAAAGAAAAAAACATGAAAGACATGAAACCATTTTCACTAACAATGTGTGAAAATTCGCACGTTCGTCATAAATACAAGCTGGAAAATGGAAAATGGCAATGGAAAACAATATAACGAATTTACGAATTTACGCATTTGGCAAATGTTATTTATAATTTGCCATTTGTTATGCGTAATGAAAACGATGTGAATTCAAAACTGCGGGTTCATTGTTTGCAACACGCGATATGAAATTGATAGGGAAAGAGAGGGAACAATTTTCATCCATCTAAATCCATCTTAAATGCTCATTCCACATTACAAAGAATTGTGTCAGAAAATATTATTTTTCGGGATATTTTCAATGAAAAATATATTTTTTAATTGAATTATTGACAATAGAAATTGAAAAATTATTTCATCAAATAGTTTTTCTGATACAATTTATTTTAAAAATTATAAATAAATTTATTTTTTAACTTTTTGACTATGTTAAATATATTTATCTTACTTTAAGAAACAATATTTTTGATACATTATATTATGTATTTAAAAAGCTGTTTTTTTAATGGCAAGCAACTTTGACTCGCATAAAAAGTTATTTTTGCCACAATATTTAGCTTCATTAAGAGTCGCTTTTATTTGCTACAGCTTATCCTCTTTTTTATGCTACTTTTTATCTTCTTCTTCTTCACACGGCTTTTATCAATTTCACGGCAAATGTAACAAGCACAACAAACATTTTGTAATTATTTGCACAAATGCCTAATTGTTTGCATTTTCCAACGAATTTGCCAAGCGACGCACAAATATTGACAAATTTTGGTAGATAGCGGGAAAATGACAGGATGGATAGGGGAAAGAGGAGGGAAGAGGGGAAAATTGTGATGAAAATTATTATGTAAAGCGCATTTTGCTGTTACGTCTGCTGCAGCCACTGTTTGTTGTTGGGCGTTTCAATTAAATAAATAGACTTACTTTTTTTTATGGGGCGCCAAGGAAATTTAAATAACGAACATCAAAAAATCGCACATGAAAATGGGCTGTGTGTGTGAGTGTGTATGTCTGTGTCTGTGTGTGTGTGTGCGTATGCGTGTGCGTGGACATTGAACCAGTTTTAACACACACACATAACCTGGGAAGGAAGGAGAGGGACAGGGAGTAAAAGAGCTGGCTGTAGCTTTTAGTCAAGTCTCTGGTTGTACATAAAAAAAGTCAACAGACTAACAAACAACATGTAAATTATGAAAAATGTACTAACAAAGCAACATAAGCGCAAACACACACATACAGAAAACACACACACTCTTACAAACACACAAACAGGACACAAATACATGTAGAGGTCTTTGCTTACAGTACTCAACAAATGTATAGGTAACTAAGATGCTTACATGGAAACCAGCAAATAATAATAGTAACTCTCGAAAAGTAATCGATATATAAATACCCTCGATTATGGCTATCATTAAGCTAAATTATAAAGCTAAATGATTTTGATACCCTGAGCCTACTGGCCGTCTGTCTGTCTGTCTGTCTGTCCGTCTGTTTGAACGCGTTGATCTCAGAAACCAAAAGAGCTAGAGACTTCAAACTTGGTATGTAGGTTCCTGGATACCGTTCTTATTTTTGGTTTGGATCACTATATCATATAGTTGTCATAGGAACGATACATCGAAAATGAAGTTTTAGTATGAAAAAGTTTTTTGTTTGTTGAGATATCAGAACCACAATGATAAAATATACATGGACGAAATAGTGTTGCCTACTTTTGTGGGCAAAAATAGTGTTGCCTACTTAAGTGGGCAAAAATAGTGTTGCCTAGGTTTGGCAGAATGTATGTAACAGGCAGAAGGGGGCGTGGTAGACCCACAAAAGTATATATATTCTTTATCAGGACCAACAGCCGAGTCGATTAAGCCATCTCCGTCTGTCTGTCTGTGAAGCTTTAGTATGAAAAAGTTTTATGTTTGTTGAGATATCAGAACCAAACTGATAGAATACGCATCGGGGCTGGTATTATACATCCTGACCAAATTTTGTTTAATTCGGTTCCATATATCATATAGCTGCCATAGGAAAATTGGTCGAAAATCAGCCATAACCGTCCATTTGTTATTTATTTAAAACTGCAGAAATAAATGCTTATAAACGATATAAAGCTATGTATAATCTTCTTTTTTTTCTTTACTTTAAAGAATAACAAAAGGGATCGATTTATGAAACAAATTTCAAGCTGAATAACGATAAAGACTAACAATTTATTTTATATTGCTTGGCAAAACTAAACTATCCACAATCCAATCACAGAAAAATAATTTAATGCTTCATTGAATTACAATGGAAAGTTCCTGAGGGGAATTATAATAAATAGTTGATACCTTCGAGTTTGTCATTCCATTTTATTTATCACCTAAACATTAAACCAACTTTATGATTTACAATTTCAAATGCATCAATTGATTGAATGATTGATTGTAAAACAATACTTTAGACAAATCTTGTACAATGCCAACAGGTTTTCAATAGTTGGCCAACATGAAATTGCAAAATAAACCCGATAAATATGTTGAAATTTTCCATTTATCTTTGGCATTTAACCATTTTTCCACATTCCCTTTTGCTTTATTCATTTGCATTTTGTTATAGAGTTTCCTGCTGATTGCCATCGTCTGTCGGTTCTGTCACAAATCCATTATTACGTCTGGCGATTTCGCGTTTCTCATCATCGGTCAATGGACCATTGCCGTAAATGGAAATACTCTGATAGAGCTTGGGCAATTGGCTCAGGTTGTGCAGTTCGTTTTGAAAGAAAGACAAACGTGGTCCAAATGGTCGATTTGGCATGAAATTTTCGCTATTTTGATCCTCATCTTCCCCATTATTCGGCATCAGATTTAGAGAAGGCATCCAGTTTGGGTACGATTCAGCCATGTCTAATTAAATTCAATTTAATTTTTGCTTTCTAATCTGTTTTTTAAGATTTGGTAATAATACAAGTTTGGTTCTTAAAATTCAGTTTGTTTTTGGTGTTTTTTTTTCGAGATATGTTGCCCTGAATTTCGAAATATGTGTTTAAAATGTGATTTAAAAGCATACATAAGAGTTAAAAACTAGCCTACTAGATGTGTGAGCGCAAGTTTTTATTTTGAGGAGCTGCCATTTAATATCAAAATTAATTTAATAAAAAATTATAAATCTTTATATATAAAATTCATTCATTCACTCATCACTATTAAGCTCTTGCTACAATTTTGAAATTTTGAGACAACAAAACTATGACAGATTTTAGATTTTAAATTTTGAGACAACAAAACTATGACAGATTTTAGATTTTAAAAAATAACATCAATCGCTTCTATATTTTTGTTCTGCACTGTGTTGTAGATGCGCCCAAAAAACACATACACATGTGTTGAATTACTGTGTCTCGTTAGTCGGTGGCTGAAGTTGTTGTTGTTGCCTTTTTCACAGACACTTCAGGCAGTCATGTAGGCCGACAACATCCGCAGTGATCTTCCCCCTATTCCCCATTCAGTTTCCCCCTCTTTCAGCACTCTCTGCCTCTAGAGGGAAAAGCTGAATAATGCTCACCTGTTTTGTTTATTTTGACTGCAGTTTGGGCTGCCTGTTGTTGTTGTTTTCATAGAACAACAGCTGCCGCATCGTGTTGTGCATTTTAAGCACAGCCCAAAAAAGTAGGCAACAGTTTTTTCCTCTTCTTTTTTTTGTGTTTGTTGTTGCCTCATTTGCTGCGTTGAGAATGAAATTTAAAGTTTCATTGCGAGTTAACAGCAAACATCAAAATTAACAAAAATAAATAAATAAATAAAAACAAGCAAACAAATGAACTCATTACAAAGTGTAACCACAGGCGATTCGATGATTCGATGATTTTAAAATTCTGCTAACCAAAAGGCAACTTTTTCAACTGCAGCTTAGTATTGACCACGCTTAATTAAATGGCCAACAAGCAGCAAATTAAATAAATACGCAACTGCACAAAGAAGTTTTGACTTCAGTGTTCAGTTGGAGTTGGAGTTTAAGTAACTGATCCTTTTGTTATTCATTGACAATGCAGCGCCAGCTAATCAGTTGAGAAAATGCCGAGACGTTGCTACTGCCAACAAATAACAAAGGGGCCAACAGACCCTTTGGGCCATTAATTAGCAGCTCGCACAAAACAAAAGAAAACTGGCCAAGCGTTAAGCGAAAACGACGACCCAACAATATGAGGTTAAAATTGCCAATACAATCTCTTATTATTTATACTACAATATAAATATAAATTTAAAAATACACCTAACAAAAAATATTTTGAAATTTCAATCATTTTTCTTTAATTTAAATGTTTGGTCGTTTAGCAAAATCATTCAGTCTAAAAAGTGTGCATATTAACTCACATAATTATTTTTTAACAAATCATTTGAGATTGAATTTAATACATATAAATAAATTATATATATTAAAATACGTTTTTATATAAAATTTGTTTGATTTAGCTATTAGAATTTTAATATTGACATTGAATTATTTTTTAGTTAAATCAAAGTGTACTTTATTATTTAATTTAAATACATTGTATTTTTAAATGTGATATGTAAGAATCAAACACAACTGTATTCTTTTTTTATTAGTTTTTTTTTTGAGTGTATAAATTTATAAATAAAGACGCCAGCGAAAAGCGCTTAATTATGGCTTCCATTCCCATTTGTCTTTCAGGTACAGTACTCTCTCCGCTTCAACACCCCCTTTTGATGGCATCAATCAAGCAAACGTCGCTTCAATTAATCGCATTCGTATTGAGATTGATCATCATTGAAGAACATGCACAGTTGCGTCATCTTTATAAGATTTTGCTTTATTATAACTGGTAAGTCTTTTATAGGACAGCAATTAAAATCTTTTCCAAGTACTGAAAAAGTCGCTGACAACGCAATAATTGAGTTCAGTACGAATGTAAATATTAACTTAAGATAATCAGCATCGAGTTTCAAACAATTAATGGCCACAAATTAAAATGATAAATAAACAGAAATCATTGACATACAGCAGCAATCATTTTTATCGAATATATATCATAACAGCTGGCTTCATCTGTATCTTTTGGCCATAAATGAATTTCAAGTCTTTAAGCGAGTATTTTGCTTTAAAGTTATTTGCAGCAAATGATTTAACACTCAGTAAAATTTAAACTGTGCTTTATTAATGAATTTCTTCACGTCTTACATATAAATATATCTTGGGTTATTAAATTATTTTCAGTTTTAAAATTTAAAATTTTCAAAATGAAATAAATAAATATATATAAGAAAATAAATAAACAAAACATTAATGTTGATTAAATTTACTAAAATTGCGTCTTAGTGTTTTCTTGATTTTCTGCTTGATTGTTCGTCTGTTAGTAAAACATATAGATCAATAAAACTTAATAGAAACCTATTTATTATCAGATTTAATAGCAAATGCAACTGTTTTTTGGCTTTGGCATCAAATGGATTACAGTGTGTTAAGGGAAAGAAGTATAAGAAATCTAGAACAAATTGAATAAGGTTAAGGTTAGGCAATTCTCTAAGAGATATTTTAGGATGGCAAATGCTTTTAAGCCCGTTCACTCATGTGTGGCAGCATTTAGAGTTAAGAATTATTGTAGTGCGGCAACAGTTGTGGCCTTGCAATTTAACTAAAAGCCTCAATAAAAATTGAAAGGTGTTTTTGGGCCAAAATCAAACCAAAAAAAAAAAATATACTTATATATAAACCACGTAAGTACTTGTGTACTTGTAGCTCTCGATAAAGTGCTTACATTTAATGATGGCAAAGAGTAAGATTGAAAGTGAGAGCGAGACAGAGTAATAATCATGTGGCATAAACATTTATGTTGCTACTTGGTTTTTTTTCTTTATTTTTGTCGTTGTTGCTTTTACAGTTTGTGTGCAACGCGTGTAAAGCTTTCCATGCCACGCAAATCCAATTGAAATCGTTGCATGGTGCGAGGCAAATCCATTTAATAACCAACATAAATACTCTAAAGAAGCTTTACGACTTGAGTGCGCCACAGGAAACTATTTTCCACGCAGGCA
Organism: Drosophila falleni; assembly: GCA_035045575.1. Taxonomy (NCBI): domain Eukaryota; kingdom Metazoa; phylum Arthropoda; class Insecta; order Diptera; family Drosophilidae; genus Drosophila; species Drosophila falleni. The sequence continues at coordinate 976,167 of JAWNOV010000167.1, forward strand.
GTCGCTTTCTCAGTCAGACAGACAGACTGACAGATACGACCATAACAAGTTGAAAGCTGAAGACAGTTCGACATTTTGAACAGTGCTGATAGAATTTAAATGGCTAAAATGGCTTATCGAATGAATACTGATTGATAAACCAAAGAGTAGAAAGTTTAAACTATTGAAAAAAAATTCATAATTTATGAATAATTTTTTATTTAGTTTACCTACATGCTGTAGGTTTTAGGTTTGTAATTAATATACAAAATGCAGCTAAATATTTTATATCAATTTATTATTATGATTTAATATATAAATTCACGATTTCAAAAAAAAATTATACAATATACATATAAAAATAGTCAGAGAAATTATAAAAACTTCCAAAAGTCGTGTCAATATTGTGAATATTTGAATATTTAGTTATTAAAAGACAACGAAAATTTTGGATCTATTTAGGTATATTAACTAGCTACAATTTAGGTTACTAAATAAAATTCAAAGTTCTATTATGACTTTAATTTTATTCAAGAATTATTAAATTTACAGTTACAAAATAAATCAAAAGAAATAGCTTAAAAAATATAAAAACTACAAATTCATATTTACATTTATTTATATTTAAACTTTTATATTTTCGCTTATTAGTTGAGATACAATATTTTGTGTTATCTAATATTTTATTCTATATATTGAAGCTTATATTTTTATTTCCTCATATTATATACTAGACAACATTTAAATACATTACATAAATCATGTTCAAAATGTGGCACAAATGACTTAAGTTTTATTTTCAGCTCAGGAATAAATATGAAAATAACTTTGAGCACAATAACATTATATTCTTGACTTACTTTTTATTTATTTACTTCAAGTAAAAGCCAAACAATATATAAATATATCAAAGATATCATGCACACAAATAATGTTAACATTTTTAATATGTCTCTTTTGTAATATATGGCCTAGTCTGGCTATATAATAGCTAAATTGCCAACATAATTTGTGAGTTAGCAAGAGATGGTGAGTCAGGGGAAAAGGGGATTGAAATTGAAAGTTCAAGCGAGATCTCGAGACATTCAACTTATATGCGAGTTGTGTATTTGCATGACAGTTTATTCAAACACACGCTATGCTATCTATAAATTTGTGTGTAAGTGTGTGTGTGTAGGTCTTACATGCAAATAGCTTTGTGTGTCTGTATTTATGTGTGGGCGTGATTCCCGCAGCGACACTTTATGAGGCAAGCAACAAATGCAAAAGCAAAGCAGCGACTTTCAATTCTATCTGTCCCGCTGTTGCTTATTTTTATGCTGATTAACCTAACAACTCGATTTGCCAGACACACACACACACACACAAATACAGATACACACTGACACATTTACACACACACGTAATTGAATAAGAATATGACTCGTTACAATATTTTATGCCAAACAGAAAATTGCCCACAATCAGAGTCTGTTTCTCTCTCTCTTTCTCTATGATTGTGGCCAACATAAAAACTAATAAACTAACCATAAATATCGGCACAGTAAACTGGCGCCAAGTGATTGTTATACCCCATAAAATAGACGCACAGGATATATACATTTCCTGCTTCTTTCTTTGCTTCTGTATAAAAATAAAGCATGCTTACATTAATCATACGCAGTGTAGTCATTGTAGTTATTTCTGTCAATTGACAAGCTGACAGAAAAAAGCCATAAATCTAGAAGGCAACTCTTTACAGGGTATTTTTGCATATTATATCAGGTTAGTCGATAGTGAATAAAAAAAATTAATATATAAACAAATTATAATAATTAATTGAATTGATATAATAATTTAATAAATAAGTATAAAAATATAAAAATAAATACATAAATAAACAATTAATTAAATAAATAAATACTTATGTATATTTTTAATACGTAGCATTTACATTAAGCATACGCACTGTAGTCAAATTGCCTTCTAATTTTTAACTTAAATAAATATAAATACAGCAGCTAAAATCCTTCAGGGTATTTTCTGGTACAGCATCTTGACTGTCACTTTTTTTATTGGATTCCATTTGGGTTTTGTTGAAGCTGCTAAGAAATATGTTCGATTGGGGCTGTTGCGTTCAAGAAGTTGTTTCTTTTTTGGCTCGTTGAGTCGTGCTAAAAATGATGTGTAATTGCGTTTTATTGCCATAAATAAAAGTTTGTTTTATTTTTTAGATGGGCAGAGAGTATAATTTGAGTTTGGCAGAACGCTTAAGAGGCAACGCGTGCTCTTTTTAGTCCTAATTAGAAAGCAATTGCAAGTGGCAAGTTGCTGCAACTGTTGTTGCTGTTGATGTTGCAGCTGCACTTGAAATATTTAAGCAATTCCACAAGATTTCTTAATTAAAAAGTTGCTCTATCGCTCGTCTCACATCTCTACACATCTTAGCGAGCATTTGAGGTGTCAGCAACAATGAAAATATTTTCTGCTTACTAACAAAAGTGTTTTGGCTTCTTACGAAACACCCTGTAATTAAATTCGCACATCAAGGGAGGTATATTCAAATTTATAAATGTGTTTTAAAGCTCACCAGGTATGAAACGCAGCTCACTTTTATATTAAATTAACAAAAAAAAGTCTATTCATATTAATATTTTTGTTCAACTGACTGACTCACTCACTGACTGATTTTGCATTGTATAGACCAAACGGTTTGAAGTACGACCTTGAAACTTGGCAAATTTGATCTGCAAGTGTTACAGGCGATAAGTATTTTTTGCCCACTTCTGAAGTCTTAAATATTTTTTTTTAACTTTTTGTTATTTTAATTATGATTATAAATTGTGTATATATTGATTGATAATATTTTCTAGAATATTTTGATGTTGATCATTTGTTGATGTTGCGAGCTTCCTTAGTTGTTTATTTCCTTTTCCTGTCGCGCACGCCCTTTTCGGCAATTTGCTTTTGCACATTATTCTTCATTTACTTTGCAACGAAATCTACGAAATTTCATTTGCAGTTATGTTGTTATTTTGCCCGGCAACAATTTCGCTTCCCCATGCAACAACAAAATTCTGTTTTGGACTCGACTCAACTTGACTTAGACTGGAATTTGGACTTGGACTGTACGGAAAATATTTGCCAAACGCTTCAGTTTGGACCCACAGTCAAACAATTTGGCCTGGTCAAGAAAAAGAAAATAGTTATATATATATATGTGCATACTCGTAGATGACGTGTTGACGCTTCACAGTTATTAGTATGGACTTGACCGGGCCAAAAGTCTTGGATTTTTAATGCCATGCCGAAGTAAAAGACTTTTGTGTATGAGTGTGCTTAATGTTTGACTTAACATTTGCCTTGAAAGTCTCTTCAACAATATTTGTTGAAACTTGCCTGCAAAAAATTGTATTGCATACATTTAGGCTAAGAACTTTTAGACAGGAACAAGTTTTCCTTAAAAAAAACCTATTGCAGCTTGCAGGTCATTTCATCAACACTTTGCATCATAGGCAGTCGGAGAAGAAAGGAGACAAAAGACTTGTCTAAAACTTTAACTCAAGTGTGCTTCTTTTAATTTTCTGATAGACTAACAAAGATCGAAAAGTATTTTGACCAGCTTTGTGCAGAAATTTGAATAGAGGAAGTTAACTGTTACCTTTTAAATAAAACCTGGATATTTTAAATACGAGTTTTAAATAATTTTTACTACAAAAAATTAAAAAACCAAATTTTAAATTAAGTAAAACTTGAAAAAACAAGAAATTGTATCTATATATATTTTTTTTTAATTTTTTGATAATCCAAAAATCGTTATATTAGACAACAGTTCAGTGCATTTTCTAAAAACTTTTCTATTTTACCTACGAAATTGTTTGGTCGGAAATTTTGCTGAAAATACTCGCCCAAACTTTATTCGACATACGCATATTGTAATTGCATTTTGAATGCCTCACACACACAGACAGCTGTAGGGTGTATGTATGTGTGTGTGTGTGTGTGTCAATAAGGCAACCACACACTCAATGCGGCCACAAATTTGTTAAATTAATTCAATATTAACCAATCAAATATTGTCACCACATCATCAAATGCTGCGGCTGCGAATCAACATCAACATCAACAGTCATTCACATTCACAAACAGATTCACACTCATACTCATAGACACACTCGCATTTACACACATTTCATATCAATAGAAGTCGCCTAGAATTAGGCAACGCTAAATTGCACAGTAAATATTCGTGTGTATTTATTATTCGAGATGAGAATGAGTTGAGTTAATACACAGAGCATAATTATCTGAAATTATAATATTTACACTATGACTTCGCTTAAATTTACATAAATACGAGTATAATTATTTTAAAAACTTAATTTAATTTAATATAATGTTTTTATCTATCATACTACAAGAATATAAGTATTCCATTTACAGACTTATTTTTAAAATCTGTAAGTTGTAAATTAAAAATGCAAGATATATTTATTTTATCATCTTTAATTTTAAGATGAATAAAATAATAAAAGGTTATATAAAACATATTAAATTTGATATTAAAAAAAAATAATATTTAACTTTTAGCTCAATACTACATTTTTTAAATTGTATTATGCATTTTTACTTTTCTTTGGCTATTATCATACTATACCTGCTTTTTAGCTTAATCAAATTTAGTATACATTTTTAATTTAAACGCAGTTGGATAAAATCGGAAATGAAGCCAAAATAAATTGTAATCTTTAATTTGTAGCAATTTCCCATAATTTTGTTTTTATTTTAATCAACTTAGTTGTTCATAGTTGACACCAAATAAATAAATAAATACATTTGAATATATACTTTTTCGCTGCGTGTAAATAGGTGCACATATATATTTATAAGATGAGCTGAGAATGTGGTTGATGTGGTATAGGAATGATTTAGGATGAATAGAGTTAAGACTGCTCATTTGTGGGAATATGAATGAGCAATCGTATGCAGAATAAATTCAATGTAATGAACTCTACGACACAATATGCTTTTGGCTTTATTTATAACACTTCATTTTATTTTCTTTCTCATTTTGGATATACTATGTGTGACATAATCTTCCCCTCCGTACTCTTCTCCTTCTTTCTTTCTGATTGGCTTGGCGTTTTTTATTAATTTCATTTGCAGCTGGCGTCGAGTGTTGGATTTTTCTTCTTTTCTTCGCATTTTCCATGTACAAAGGGCACAAAAGCTGCGACAAAAGAATTTAATTAAACTGAAACTGCATTGTCTGGCCTGCAGGCTGCTTCTTTAGCTGATTTCCGGTATAGACCATGTCAGCGAAGGGATTAAGGATTAAGACGCTGCCTCCGCTCACTTGACTGTCCTGCAAAGTCTTTTATCAGCTGCCCAATCTTTTTGTCTATCTCCTACTCTTTCTCTTTCTATATCTATCTCCCTTTCACCTGACTGTAATGACGCTTCTTGTCAGCCAGCATTTTACACCTTTTTTGTCTACCATTTCTTGCTTTTCATAATTTCAGTTGATTACACGACGTTGTGCAAACATAATTTGAAGTCAGGTTAAATTTTAAACAATTAAGATTTGCATAAGAGCTCCGTTGTAAAATGTATGCATGTAACTGCCTTAACAATTTCAGGTGTGTTCCACAAATCTCTAATATCCCAAAATGCGAAGAAAATATATTTACCGTGTTCCTAAAATTAAATTTTGTTGTTTTTAGATATCTAATTATTTGTGGAAAGGATTAGATAAATTTTATATTTACGAAATAATTTATATTAATTTTTTAATTCATTAAACAAGAAACAAATTTAAATTGAATATAAATATATATATAAATATTTATTGATTAACATTAACTCAAACATAAGTATCTTTAAATATATTTTAATTATAAGCAATTTTTAACCAAATGCGTACAGATTTGTGGAACACGCCTTATTATGAAAGTTTTTTAATTACACACACACACGCACACACACTAACAGAATGCGAGACAGGTTTACATTTGTTTTGGCTTGCGCTGAAAGGTAGGCAATGTTTTTCACACAGCGCACATTTGCGGCGTGAGGGAAAGAAATGAAAAGTAAGGGAAATAAAAGATAAGAGAAGGGAAATGAACATTTGTCAAGTTTTGTGTGCGTATTGTGCTTGTCATTGTGACAGTGTGTTTGGGCTTTCTCGTAGGCAGTAACTGTCATACGCCATGTTATACACGCACACACAATTATTTTTGACACTTGGCGTCTTTGATGTGCATTTAATTGCAAGAAAATAATATTTAAAATTTCTATTGTTCTTATTTTGATTTCAACTTGTCTGTCACAAAATTGTCAAGTGCGTCAAATTAAATTTGCAAATGAAAATATTATACAACAGTATATTTTTTTTAATTCAACTTTGCAATTTCCTTTAACTCAATGCATAAGCAGAATATATTTATTTATAGTTCTGCACAACTTAATAAAACATTTAAGTCAAATATCAAATTCCTAGGAAAAGACAAAAGTTTTGATTGTCTTTGGCTTTTCAACAAAAGTTGATGAACTTTCAAATCCCTCAAGATATTATGGTCAACAAATAAAGAGCATTAAATATTTAAATGAAGCAAATGAAACGAACGTCAACCTTTACTGGGGTCAATTGGTTTGGTCTTTGTTTGCATTCGTTTTATTGAACAAGCATAAATTGCCGCAAAGGTTTTAGTTCTTGTTCAATTTATCTTAAGTAACTTGTTCAGTCTTAAGTCAATTTAAGTCTTTTAATTAAATCACATTCATTGTTGTGATTTCTCTCAGTGAATTTTCCAAGTAAATAACAAACGGAAATTGCATAAATAATAAAATGACAGCCAGAAATGTTTTACAAAGTCAACAATTGAACCACATGCAAAAGGCCTCGATTTTTGGGAAGGAAAACAGCAACTGGACTTTATTTCATGTGCTGCCAACTGGACTTGTATGTCTTCTTCTTCCTGTTGTTGTTATTTTTATTGCTACTGTTGTTGTCGTTGTAGTTGTTGTTGTGTGTAGTGTAGTATAGTTTTTCCCATCTCGTCTGTCAGTTAAGCGCGCTCAGAATCGCTGTCGGAATCGGAACTCGTGTCATTTCCGCAAAAAGTTTAGCATGCTTTTAGGCTTGCCCATTTAACACAGCAGCGGGGTGGAAAATTGAGACGGAGGCGGAGCATTGGGCGTGGCATGCTTCACTAAACTACAGCGCACATAAGAATTATCAATGAAAATGTTCCGGTAACTCAATTCGCTCTAATTTGTAAAAGTCGAGTTGTAAAGGGGTTTCCTCTTCATAAAAGGTTAATTTACTTTCAGAATTCCTAGCTATAATATTTAAAGAAGAACAATTTTAAGCACACACTAAAAAGTAAAATAAAATAAGGAGCCAAAGTATTAATAAAACTAAAATCGAAAAAATAAATTTCAAAAAAATTGATGCCGGTATTCCTTATTCAATATACAACATTCTACATTTTATTTTTAATTTTTTTAATAATTTCTTAGCCTGAATATCTTACAAAAATAATCAAATTTGTTTGAATTACCACAAATGTTTTTTCCAATAATTCTGAATATTTAACAAAATTAAGGCGAATTTGTTTCTTAAAATGCAGTCATTTACATATTTAGTAAAATTTTTTTTAACTTTAACTTTTTAAATAATTTCTAAGCATGAATATCTCACAAAAATATAAAAATTAGTTTGGGTACCAGAAATTTTTTCTCCTAAACTGTTGAATATTCAACAAAATTAAGGCGAATTTGTTTCTAGGAATGCTGCCCTCGCTTTTTGTGTGTTAGCTTGCTTGTGCTGTTGTCCAGTTGCCAAATGCTGCCTGCGAAAGTTGTTTAATAAATGCACTCACACATGCTTAGAAAAATGGCCATCGAATGGGCCTTCAACGCTGTTTTTGTTGTTGTTATGATAATGATAACCTTGAAGTCTATGCGTAACTCATATCTTTTTGGTCAATATGAAAGTTTTTTAATAACAGAGGCATAACATTTTGTGTGTGCTTAGACCTCGGGCTGTAATTGCGATTAGCGTGCAATTTGTATATTTGTATCTTTAATATTTGCGCTACTTTGCTGCCATCTGATTTATGAGAATTGTCTGCTAATTACGCACATTTCTCACACTCTCTTACCCTCTCTATCACTGTCCTACTCCCTCTGCTAGTAGCAGTTAAATAGCGTAACGAGCTTAATTGTGAACTCAACTGACTGTGTGGTCGCTCATTAATAATTTTGCCTGTGTGCTGAATTTAATGAAGTTTGCATTACGTTCAAGGTGCCAATGTCAACAAAAGGCGCAACGCATCATCGACTGCCAAACGATTCAACGCAGGCAACGTGGCGTATGCGTAATGCCACAGGCAGCTGCCATTCTGATTATTTGCACCAATTTTTTTATGACCGCATAAAAGGCAGGTCAACAGACAAAAATAAGCTCAAAGCTCTTTCACAGCTTTTGGCATTCAACTTTAAATGGCAACTGGGAAGAGTCAACATATTATGCATGAGTTGGAATTCTGTATATTTCGAGGAATTCCATACGCGTATTTCAGTTTTAAATTTTTTATAAGCAAACGCATATTTGGTGAGTGCAGCTTTTAATCTTTAACCCGCCAACTGTATGCGCAGTTTATAGAATTTAATTGAAAATATCAAATATACTATATTTACTTTTTGGTCTTATAGTCAAAATCGTTAATTGTACTGAATTGCTTTAGGCTAGAAATGGGTAAAAGTTAAAATGTATCGATATTGCTATCTGGGGAAAACAATAAAATTGTTATTACTTAATTAAATATAAATAAAATCGATATTAATCATTGGCATTTCAGAAATATGAAATAAATATAAAAAAATTCTACTGCACAACTGATTGATAAAATCAACTCAATTTGAGTTATTTTCTAAAACAAATATGGATTTTTGACTTAAACTTAATTGAAAGAAAAATTGATCAAATTTTTGTAAATAATTTTTAGATAAATATTAAATAAATAAACATGAATGTTCCATCTATAATATCAAATCCTTTATCACTTAAATATCGTTTTACTGCATCGACACAATATTGATAAAGTGATAACAATGTCCATCCCTAATTGCCAGAATGGAGTATTTTTAAGCCATCCGGTTGTTCAGCTGGTGGAAAAACCACACAAAATGCTGTAAATTGTTATGCTCATACAATTTTTTCGTTGCGGTTTCTGTGGAGTGAAAGAATTTTATTATTGATACTCCGAATCTCACATGAATCGGCGCTTTTTACGAGCATCCTTTCATACAAGGGACTTTTGCTCTTTAAAGTGTGCCTTGTGTGATAATTATATAAATGTGGCAAATGAAATTAAAATGAACTGTTTGAAGTGCTTAAAAACAATTGATGCAGTCAAAACGTTAATTTGCGGTCATTAATTGACACTTTGAGGTTTCTTCAAGGGAAGGGGCTGGAAAATGAGAAGGAAATAATATAAAAACAGTATTAAATATGTGCTTTGCTGTCTAGACTTGATATCGCTGGAGGGTCAAAGCAAATAAATCTGCTTTGGGTTTCTCTTATCCACAACTGCGACCCAACAAAACCGAATCTCCACCTACTGGCTAACCAAATAAATGTTCTTTAGGTCAATGTGTTTTTTAGTGTGTGTGTGTATTTTGTTGTTAAGTCAACACGTGTAAACAGTAAAGCTGAACAAGCTAAAAGGGACAAAAGTTCAACACGCGAAATCAGCTTAGCAGCTGTTTGACTTGTGATAACACTAAGAAATTTAATGCCAACTCCCGCATAATGGCTTAAATTTTCAAACAACACACACAAAACAGTCAGAAATAAACGGCAGCTATAAATTTGCTGGCAGCAAAAGCAGCAATCGATGTCTGCTGCGGGAAAGGATGAAGAAGAGAGAAGTATATGAGAGGCGGGGGGAAGGATATTTGCATGTGCAACAAGTGACATTGCTTGCCACGTGTCCCAAGGCTGATAATGATGCTGCCAATTGCATTAAAGGTGTTAATTTCATGCAACGCCTTGGAAAAGCTCATTTGACATTTTGCTGGCAACACACAGAAAGAAAGAGAAAGGCAAAGAGAGAGACAGAGAGAGAGAGAGAGAGAGAGAGAGAGAGAGAGAGAGAGAAAGAGAGAGAGAGAGAGAGAGAGAGTAAAAGAGATAGAGAGAGAGAGAGAGAGAGATAGATACTTGGTCAACAATTTTTAATTTCTCTAGACTTTTATATTTTGATACTTTAAAATTTGTTAATTTGCTTTAAATTGTTAAACAGTGCGTCAACAATAAAAAATAAATAAAAATAGAGAATTGTGTTTCTTAAGTTTGCTTGTTTTAAAAAGCAATGTTTTTAACAGCATTTTTCTTGATTTTAAAAGGTCATTTTTTATCATATTGTGCATTTAGTTGAAAAGTTTCTGCTTTTTTTGAGCAAAGTTTTATAGCCATGCTGTTAACACTTTGATTGCCAGCAACTTTTTAAACCTGGTCGACAAGCGAATCGCTCGATAGAGTTGCAGATACCGATTCACATGCAAATGTGTTAAAGTGCAGCCAAAAAAAAAAAAAATAAAATAAATACATATTTGCCAAAACTATAATGCCAATTTGTGTGGCCAGACAGACTTGCTAATTGCGCTACACTCTCTTTCAATTATTCCTAAAAATATATATCTGGATAAAAAAGAAAGTTACATTTCCGAATATGCTGGAGCCAAAAATATTTTTTTGACGAAATTTAAAAATTTAAATGCAGAATGAATTTAGAGACCAAATCATGAATAAAATGACATTCCGCTTGAAAATCCGACAATTAATGATGAAGTTATGAAAGATCAAAGTTTTTAAAAAAATGTCAAGGGGTATGTATGGAAAATTGGATGATGGATGGCTTAGGATCGAAAAATTATCAAATTTTTAAGATGAAAAAAATTTAAACGCAGAATGAATTAAGATACCAAATCATGATCAAAATGACATTCCGCTTGAAAATCGTACAATTTTTGATGAAGTTATGAACGATCAAAGTTTTTGAAAAAATGTCAAGGGGTATGTATGGAAAATTAGATGATGGATGGCTTAGGATCGAAAAATTATCAAATTTTAAAGATGAAAAAAATTTAAATGCAGAATGAATTTAGAGACCAAATCATGAATAAAATGACATTCCAGTTGAAAATCGGTTAAGTGTTGAAAAAGTTATGCAAGTTGCAAATTTGTCGAAATGATATGTATCTTTTTGTTGTATGCACCCCTGCTATTACGAGTCTTAAGCAAAACTTTTTCCCACTTTCTTTACCCACTCAGTATCTCTTCGGTTGTTGGGAGTGCCACTAGATTGTTACACAGCTAAGATCATCGCGTGTCTGTAGTGCATTTAACAGTCGAGTACGTCCAATTACCTGCCAAAGGGAGAGCTATACAGAGGGTCTTATTGGTCGGTTTAAAGCTTTAAGTGCGCTGTTATCGATGCGAGTAGAGCTGGGAATTGTGTGGCACACAGCAACTGCATAAGTACAGCAGGTAGACAAACAGACAGAGAGACAGACAGAGAGAAAGGGAGACAGACAGACAGGGCTGCACTATAAATAAATAAGATTAAGCATACTTGAGTGTGTGTGAGGGTCTGTGTGAAATGAGTGCAACATTTTGAGGCAGCAGCAGCAGCAACAACCTTAACCAGTCCAACAAGCAGTCGAGCATCCAGCAGCAAACGACGTGCCCGGACTTGAAACATGAAATAAACATTTCTTCTTCTTTTACTTTTTATATCTTTCACCCGCAATGCGAGCCACTAAGAAAAAAAAACTCCTAAGATGAAATAGTACACATGATCAACCTTCAGTTTCCCAGTACTCGAAGATATTCTTAAAAACAGTATGTTTTAAAAATATATATTTATATATATTAAATGCAAACTGAAAAAAGTATCTGTTTTAAAATGAATATTTTAACAAATAAAAATTAAGACAAGATTTTCAAACAGGAAACGTGACTGTTGTAAGCATTGTTTATTAGAAAAATTACATAATAATGATTAACGATGATTTTCATTAATTTGTAATTAATGACAATGATTAATCTTGAGTATTTTCGAATAAATCTGAAGGTAATCAGTATACGAAAATTAAAAAAAAAAATCTTGTTATTTATAGACTAACAAACACTCTGACAATGCCGCAAACTAATTTGCTTGAGTTTTCCGTTTGGTTACTGGGCTTAAAACATTTCCGTGTTGCACGAGTAACGTCGCAAGTTGAAGTTGCAGTTGCAACTGGAATCAGAATCAGAATCAGGAACAGAACAGAAACAAAATCAGCTTCTCAGTTGACTTTGCTCTGCTCATAATTCAGGAAGTGTGTGTGCAGGACTCTTTGTCAGGCGACTTGCATTTTATAACAAGTTGAAGGAGTTTTCCGCCACCAACTTGGCAACGTGTCCTCCATGTTCTATTTCTCCTCCGTGTTGCACAGTGGCAGCTTAATAAATGTCAGCACAAGAGCAGTCAACAGAGGACAATCAAAGTCAACCTATTCACTAATAGCATCATTTTAAAATAAACATCATTAAATCATTTATATAAAAGTGTTAAAAAAAAACACTGTCATAAATTAGTGTAAAAGTCCCAAAGCGCTGTCTATTCAATTTTAATGAGCGTGTAAATACTTAAAAAATTAGCAAAAAACAGAAAAATATTCGCAATATTTATGCGTGCAAACAATTTGATAATTAATATATTTAAATCAGTTTGCTAGCTGTCTACGTGCATTGTTGTTTAATTTATCAGACATGTTAGCTGCGGTTAAATTGACAGGGATTAATTAAAATCCGCATAATGCTCTTACAATAAAAAATATATTTAACATTTGCATGCACACTTTGTTACCACAAAATACATATCAAAAGCCAAAGACAACAAAGCAAAAACAAATTCAATGATGCTTTGATAACAATTTATTTATAATTATATCGATCTTAATAATCAGTTAATAAAGAATGAAACTGCTAGCAATTTGTTAAGTTATGCTGAAAAGTATGCTATGATAATGGGGGCTGGTTTTTATTTGAAATAAAATAAATTAAAATCACCTAAAAAAGTTCGTCGCTATTTAAATTTATCCGTGAACAGTGCTACAAAAATTTGTTGTTATCAGTAAATATATCTAAAGCCCTGAAAAGTATTCTACAAAATAATCGATTAGTCTGCTAAAGTTTTTTTTTTTTTTGTTTAAATTAGTCAATTTAAGCACTCTGTTGATAATCTCACGGTATTTTGTGGACTTCCTTCCAAACATTTTAGCTGATAGATAGAAAAATTCAATAACAAAAGAATTATTTTAAATATATACATTCAGAGCACAGAAAAGTATGCTACAAAAATCAGATATGTAATTTTATAAATATGTATTTTCAATAAAATGGCATTTACCTATAGTTGCCTTTAACAGAATAATAATTTGTTATTACAAAGCATACAGCTATAATTGCCTTTAATTTTTAATCAAGCCCTTGTATTATATTTAATTAAATTGAATTATTAATTTAATAAATAACAGCAAACAATTGAAAATATGTATTAAGTTGATTTCCTTTCCTTCTCAAATTTTAACTGAAAATTGTGCTAAAAAACTGTTTTTAAATATGGCATATTGCATTTAAATAAAGCAAACTTTATAATTGTAATATTAATTTAATACTTGCATGATTATTGTTGATTTTATTGTTGCATTATTGTTGTGTTGGTCGCGTGCGACGCATTTAACAATTAGCAATAAATGAAGCCCCGACAAACAGTTGCAATTAGCGAGCACACAAATTGCACTTAATTATATAATAAATTCAATTGACAGCTGCGCCTTTTTTGCAGTTTTTTATTCCACATTTCCACATGTTGCCTTGTGAGCTGCCATTAAATATCTACTTTTGTTTTATATATATAAAACATACGATATGTGTGCATAATTTGCAACGCTTTATTTATGAGTTTTACTTTATCTATATTTATGCACTTGTTTGCCGTTAATTTTGTTGAAATATTCCCAGATAATTAACGTATTTGCTTCAACAAGTGCATCTAACTAATTGGCTTTTGCGGTTTATCCGATGGCAAAATGGCATTAAATTTTACGACTATCTGACGTTAATTATACACGTAAAGTATTCTTTACTTTTGTGCTTCAGTTCGAACCAAAATCAAATCTCTGGCTTTAAATCAAACGGCAAAATCAAAGAAATCCCCTGTTAACTTTAAATTGCTTCGGGACAAAAAAGGAAATACGTAATAAAAACAAAAAGTAAAATACAGAGAAATAACAAATTTAATCAAAAGTGTATAAAAAATGTTTTGCTGAGAATTTCATCAAGAATTTCCTTTTACTGCAAATATTACGAATAGATTTCAATATCTGCATGAGTTGATCAAAAAAACAGTAACAGCAACAGAAACAGAACGGAAACAAGTTTCTTTTTCGGCCAAAGAAATGTATTCATTTTTGGGCCGTTTGCTAAAAAGTTTGCGCAAAAACAAAAAAAAAAGTTCATTGTTATGCGCAGATTTTATTTGGATTTTGTTAAAATCGAACATATTCCTGTTGCCAAGTCTGGGGGAAAAGTCGAAGCAGTGGCAAACAAATACAAAATACCAAATAAATACCAAACTGAGCAACAATGGCAGCTAAAGCCCCACAAAACATTTACATAGACGCTACGATACGATTTTTTGTTTTGTTCTGCATATTTATCTTTCTCCCCAAACTCGCAACTCGACAATTTTCCATTGGCAGGGAATTTTCAAATTTGCATGCAAATTTGTTTTTATGCAGGTAACGCGCTGATAGCTCATATCAATTTATCAGTACGATATCTACTGTGGTCAGCTAACTGTCAGCGGGCATTACGGTATTTTGGCATTACACATACGCCTGGTTGACCACACAGACACAGATAAATGACGCCAGACTGACAGCTTTTGGCGCATATTTTGCGCTGTATTTAGCAGCTTACTAAAGCATATTAATTAACTTTTATGTAAGTCAAATCCACACACACACACTCCACCCACACACACACACTCGGAAGCGCACACACTATTCATACACTCAACAAAATGTTATCTTTAAATTGAGCAAATATTTAGAAATTCAGCACAAATGAGAAGCCAAATTTTAGATATGTGGAATATAAAATATATTTATATTAAAAAATATTATTAAATTAATTTTAGAATTATTGTAATTTAGAACTCTTGCTAAATTACAATATCACATAGTTAATATGACTTAGGTATTAAGGTATTAGAAAGTATTTTTATTCCTATATTCTTATAGAACTTGAAAATGAAATATAAATTATTAATTGTAATGAAAAATTAAAATTTAAATTAGAATTAAATCTGAGGTATGCAAAAATTATAAATTATAAATTTTTATTTTTATCATAATATATATAACTATACTATATAACATAAATACTAATAATAAATATTATAAATTATTAATTTAGAAAAATAATTGTCTAATTGTAATATATCATTAAATTTAAGCCGTAGAGAAATTGTACATTTTAAAAAACTATAAGTGAATTAATTTATTTATAGTATTTATGGTGCTTGAAAAAATTATCATAATATGAGCAACAAAAATTTGTAGGCTATTTGACGACGTAGAAAACTGATTTTTCGGAGTGTATATGCTGCGTATGAGTAATATATCATTTAGGGCCTTGGCAACAGCCTTCCTTTTCTATCTCCATCACTTCCATCTACTGCCTCTCTTGGCAGCATCTCTTTTATCTGCGCTCCTTTGGGTCTAAGAGATTTATTGCCTGCTTCAAAGATAAAGTCATTATTATGGCATTATAAAAGATGGCAGCGTCCTGCGGCGCTTAAGGATATGAATCTTTGATGCATGTAATTGCCGTCGACCCTTATATGGGTCCCATCATTGATTCTTACGGCAGCTTCTCCTAGCAATTATGTTAATTTTTTGATGTTGTTGTTATTTTCCCGCTTGTCTCGCACTAATTAAAATTTCATTAGCCAACAAACATGATGACGACGACGACGAGTTTCGCATTTCGACAGACAAAAGATGGATGTATTTGGGCTCATACATATGCCAATGTATTTAGTACTACAACGACTACAACTGCACATTAATTATGCATGCCAAAGCAGCTGAACAACAACAGAATTGACAGCTGTCCCGACAGTCAAGTCAGTAGACTTAAAGTCAGGTCAAGGGGCAACCGAATGAACTTCAATATAATCAATAAATATTTGAAGGAAGAGAGGGAAAATTGGCACGTGTAAAACGATA
Source organism: Drosophila falleni (assembly GCA_035045575.1). NCBI lineage: Eukaryota > Metazoa > Arthropoda > Insecta > Diptera > Drosophilidae > Drosophila > Drosophila falleni. The sequence goes on from JAWNOV010000167.1 coordinate 992,475, forward strand.
TCGAAATTTAAGCTGACCTGAATGCTGAGCCCTTTTTTTTTTGAGCCGCCTGCACATTTGGCAGCCATTCAACGAAACTTGCAAAACGAAACGAAGAAGAAGATGGAGAAGAAATCTACATTCAAGCCATATAAAAGTCATGGCTGCAACATGGCGCCTACACAATGCGACAGCGACAGCGTTGGCGACGGCGACGGCGACAAAATGGCCGACCAGATGACCGACAAAATGGCGTCGGCGACACTTGAAGGTGCGCTTTAGGGTGCGATCATTTTAAACATTTTTAGAAATTAATTTAATCTTTGGAATATTACAAGTTTGTCGCAGAGAAAATGAAGCTGCTTATCGACAAGTAAATATGGAAATTGATATCAGCAAAAATAATAAACTTTATATTGCTGCAAGCGATTCAAAAAAATTTGTAGTTAATAATTAAAAATAAGTAAGTAAATTCTTATATAGACATATTCTACAAAACTATAATTTCCCAAGAAAATATATGATTTGTATTAAGAATTTAATTAAATAAAACCTATTAGACTTAATGCATCAATATAATAACAATGTTGAATATCAATGCATTCAATATTATATAACTTGTAATTAAAAATCAGTTTTTTGTATCAATATTTTTTCTTAACCAAAAGAATATTTTCCGGAAATTCATTGAATTGCTGCCTGCCTGTCTGTTGGCCTGACTTCTTTGTATTGCAACTTGCAACTTGCGACTTCTGATTCAATTTCCTGACTGCAACATTGCATATGTTGCCAGGTCGTGGCACGAAGTTTATTGAAATCGATCGACTTTTCACATACCATATGCAATTGATATTTGCATATGAGTGCGAGGAGTAAAATTCGCCCAAAGAATGTCTGAGATTTATGTTAATTTATTGAATTTCATTTTGATTCGCATCTCTCGATATATCGCAGTCAAAGACCGTGTGCTGAAATCTTGCGAATGCGCAGCAAATTCAATCAAGTTTATGCATAAATTACACACAAAGAAAAAGGCAAAAGAAAAGAGGGAAAATGGGAAAGGGACAAAAGGTAAATGTAAAGTTAAGGCCGCTTCATAATAACAACAAGTTGCCGCAGTTTCGTCTTTCACTTTATCTTTATAATGGTCAAAGTTTTTTGTGTTCAACTTGGCCCTTTTTAGATATATCTCAATGTCAAAAAGATAAACAGGCTTATAAGTTTGTGACAATTTCTGTCTCTCTGTGAGTACATCTAGATCTTTGAGACTTTTAAAGCTAGAGCCAGCAAATTATCTGACAATACTAAATTTGAATTTTGAACAAAAATTAAATAATAAATTTAAAAGCAACTCTTAAATTTCAATCAAAAAAATTATTTAAATATTTCTTCTATTTAAATTTTTATTTAAAAGACATAATATAACTCTTTTTAATTTTTATTAAATACAAAAAATATTTTTCAAGAATAATATTATTAAAACAATATGTTTTGAATATAAAAATTAAATTTTTTTAAAGGAAAGCTTAATAAATGTAAAAGATGATTTGAATTTTTTTCATAATTCATTTTCGCCTTTAATTATTTTTTTTTCGTTTTTTGTTAAAATAATTGTGTTCTTATTTTTTGTCTAAATATATTTAAAAAAAATTTAAAAGAAGACAAATATAAATGTTTCTAAATGCAAAAAAAATTAATTTACATTATCTTTCAATTTTTTACTTGTTTACTTATCTAAAAATATTGCAATTACTTGAGGAAAATGCACATAAAAAATGTTTCTAAATTATTAATATTAATTTTTTAATATTTATATTCATATTTTGTGTTTGATATTTTTTTATAGCTTTAATTTTTTGATGCTGATTGTTACATCTACTCGGCATCTAATAGTCGAGCACCTGGGCAGCAGTTTCAATATTTTTGTATGCCTCTGCTGCCCTTTGAATAAGTTAATGCCAGGAATGATGATGGTCGTTGGTCACCGCAAGGTTCGTTGAGCTTCGGTCTGTAAAATCGTCTCTTCAAAGGTCGATCTGCTTGTTATTCATTAAGTAATTGAGGTGTGTGTAGCTGTCTGTGTGTGTGTGTGTGTTTGGGTTTGTGCAAGTGTCGATGTCGAGGTGAAAAGAGGCAACACGCAGCTTTTTGTAGCTGTCATTTAAATTATGTATATGCTAATTTAATTATTCTTCAATTTGCACAGTTTTATTGTGAGCTGACTGAATTTTAAATGTGTTCACAGTCAGCATTGAGGCACTGTTGTTTTTATTTTTGTTGTTGTTGCAACAGATCTCCTTGTTGCATGTAGTACACGATGGTGCAACCTAACACCACCTGAAGCAACGACTTAAAGCCACTCGAAAAACCAACGAGTTTAATTCCTGAGACTTCGGACTTTAACTTCCAGGCAATAAAGTTGAGGGAACCAGGGATTAAATCAACTATAGACACTCTGGTGGTGAGCTGAAATTGGAAGAGTTTTTTGGGACATATTTTTGGCTAACTTTATCAGCGGTTAGTCATGTAATTATCTTGACAAAATAATAATTTTACATATTTTATTATAGGAAAAAATATTAGTCTAAAAAAAAGGAATTAAGAAATAAGGAATTTGGTAAAAAAAAAGATTTATTCGGAAAAAATACAAATAAAAATTATATATAATAAATCATTTTAGAATTTTTTCCGAATCGACAATCGACGAAAAATTATAAAAAATTTATATTAAGATTTTTAATTAATTGTTACACAAATGAAAACAATTTATTATTATAAAGGATTTATATGCTTTTAGGAACAAGCTAAAAAATAGAATTCATAAATTTATGATGTTGATTTTTTTAAAATAAAGAATTAATTGCTTTGCACACATTTTATATTGCAAGTAATCATTTCGTTTATTTTGCTTGTCTAAAAAATGACCTGATTAACTGTAGAGTTTGCTCACCAGAAAACTGAGAATGTCCTTGGTGACCAAGGAGCTTTCACTTAGTCCACTTGCCGCTAGTTGGGTGGGAAAATGCAGCTGCCAGATGCCAATCAATAGTTTATTGTGCTCTCTTTGGTGCACAAGTGCCACACAGAGGAGCAGCCACATCAGTGCCACTTGCCACGCCAGGAACAAGGACTCGGCTCTTAATAAGTCGCCACGTGTTGGTGGCATTGGCATTTCCAATGGATCCATTTCACTCTGATTGCTCTGAGGTGGTATAAAGCGTAGTTCATCATAGGAAAAGACACTCAGATACATGGCACAACGGAGGCACAACAATGTGAAATAGCCACAGAAGGACACACTAAAGAAACATGCAACAAAATGTCGCAATTTCTGCAGCAAAGGTTGCAACCGTAATAGTTGATGCCACATTTTGAGATTCTTTTGTTGTTGCAGCAGTAGATTTAGTGATTGCAACACTGAGGCATGCAACAAATGGTAGAAGAATTGCAGTGACAACAACAAAACAAAGAGAAGACGCACTGCACTCATTATATAGTCACAAATATTGTAGAAATCATACAACGGCCAATCGAAATAAAAGAGTTTGATGCAACACACGAAAAGCAACAGAAACTGAGAGATTCCGAGTAGAAAGAGTTTCGTGGAACATCTCAAATCCAATTGATCCTTTAATAAAAATCTCAGCTGTTTATAAAACAATTGAGCCAGGTTAACAGCCTTATAAAGCTGATTTCTCTTGATTAAACCAATGATGAGCAGTAAGAAATACAAGACATCATGACAGAGTTCACTTAATAAATCCAGGATATTAAAAGGAGGCAGAGCATCCGGTTGTAGTTCCCTTAATTCATTATAGAAGTATTGCATTTCCAGCAATAGATAAATGTGCACACAGATGAACAGCAGTATAATTATGCCTGGTAAATAATCCTTATACCAACAATGAACCTTGGGTTCATAACGCTCCTTGGATCCATCAAATTGTAGCCTGAGAAAACCCACGCCATGAAAAACAACTCGCAGTAGTTTTAGAAATGCGTAAAACAACTGAATACTCCACATGTCGGCAATCAACTGAAATATAAATATGAAATGGAATTAAAATAGCAAAATAATCTTAGACAAGCCGACTATTTTCTATCCGAACAGAATGTTAGCGATAATTGATATTTCATTTATTCTTCTTGCTCCATTTTATTAAATTTATAGTTACGATAAAACTAAAAATAAGTATATTTTATTTGGTTGAAAAACAATTGAATTTCTTTGAAATTGTATTTATTTTACTGCCTTATAAAACGCATATATCCTTAAAAAAGAGTATAATATTATTAATTGCAGCATTTAGTTTAATTTTCGAGTAATTTGCGCTTAAGTTATTCCAATTCGTCATAAGCATACCAGCGATACACCTGACTAATGGTTGAGGTGACATTAGCATCGAAATTGCTTGGATTGAGGGAATTGTAAAAGTTGATTTGTAGCTGTGAGTGCAGACAGAGGGGCAGGAGTAGCATGCCACAGAATTGAATGATGAAAGTAATCACTTGGGGCAGTGTCAGTTGAAGTTGATGAGCTCCCAGACCCAAATTTACCAAAGGCAGGACTCTTTGACACAGCTGAGGAGCAGGCAGGTTACCAGAAAACTATCAAAAATAGAGATAAATCAATTAGTTAGCTAAAAAAAAATTAAAATATTTAATTATATAATTTTTCCAAAACAAAGTCAACATTATAAATTAATAATACAAATTATTTGCTAAGGAAAATAGAGAAAAACCATTTAATAAAACAAATAAAAATCAAATCCGAATTTGACCCCATTGCAATTCGAATTTCGCAAAACGCTCTCTTATTACACGATAAAATTATGTCAGCTATGTTGTGTGAAAACTTCAGCCTCCTAGGTCTTATAATATATGTATATAATTTTTTATATATATACAACTCTTATTCCTGAATAAAATAAGCACTCACCAACATGGTAATGATGTCTCTTTTGGGCTGTGGTTTGACATGGGAACGTAGAATAGGCAGTCCGAAGGGCATGGGCAGCGTTTGGTGCTTCAAAAGGCACCAGGACTTTAGCTGAAAGTACTCCAAACGATCCTCTAGCAACAGGAAATTGTTGTGGAAATTTCTGCGCTGCAGCTGCAACTCGTGAGCGATAATGAGAAGTGTAAGGAGCAGTGAGAGAAGCAACAACAGATGCACGAGTTGCAATCGTTCAAGCTGCAGTTCATCATTAATAATTTTGTTGAAAAATACTTTTAAAAAAGTGGCCACAATTAATGTGATAAAGCTAAGCAGATGCAGCGCAAAGTAGTGAATAATGCAGTGATGAATTCGGTATAGAATTGCTTCCTGTTTCAGCAGGGTTTTCAGTATGCCTAATTTAGAGCTTATCATGTGCTGCCGGAGAAATTTATTAAGCGCTCGATAAATGCTGCCCAGCCAGATGAAATAGTTGCCCAGGAAAATCAGTTGCATGTGGTAAATAAAAGCGATGCCAGCGATGAAAAAGAACTGATAACTGTAGTACATGTGATATTGCCACAGCAGTAATAAAATTAATTCCAGTGGCAATAGTAAAGTTAAAACAGTTGCCTTTTTTAGAGATACACACAACCAGTTGCCCAACACATGTTGCAAGTTGCGTTGCACCTCAGCACAGTCATTCAACAACCTAGTAAAATGCTGCCGCAATTGCAGAAAGTACACATAAAGTGGTAGGTATAAAAGCAGCAACAACTGATCGTAGATCCAACGTTGACTCAGCCACAAATATGCCACAGATAAAATGCAATTTGCCACAGCAATCAGTTGCACATACAGCTGATCGTCCAAAACAAATTTATTTGTTTGTGGCACATAGCTGGCATTGAAATAGCCCAGGTAGATACACAATTTGCCTGCCACTTGCCACACACACAGCAAGTGGCACAAACAGAAGCCTTTTGTAGTGCGTAAATGTGTACGCATCGATGAAATCTACTTGCAACACTGAACACTCAACTTAAAGTTCATATACAAATTAGCTCAACATTCCCATAACTGCAAGGTAGAGAGAGAGAGAGAAAGAGAGAGAGAGAGAGAGAGAGAGAGAGAGAGAGAGAGAGAGGTGCCCCGAGGGTCACTCGAAAAACTAACGACAAGCAATATTTCATGCTCTGTTTATTTGCAAAGTTGCGGACCTTTAATAGTTTACCTGATATGGCGCTATCAAATTGAGAGAGCACTTAAAATGGCATAAAGTCATAACGTATAACAATTTAGGGTATGCAAGAATGCGTTATAACCTGTAAGACTAGCTAACATTCAAATAAATTGAAATCTAAGTTTTTATTGTGAAAAATGTTTGACATATTTAAGATCTGAAATTTCTCAATTTTTAAAATTGTAGAAAAATCACGTTACAAATTTTTTTATTGTGAAAAATGTTTGACATATTAAAGATCTGAAATTTCTCAATTTTTTAAAGTTTCACAACCAAGTTTTAAAATACTTAAGCTTCCGTTAAGCTTATAGGTTTTTTCAAAAATATAAATTTTAAGCATATTTTTACAAATATGTTATACTATTTTGTTTTATTTTCAGTTTAATAATTATAAATTGTATTAAATATGTTTTAAAAGTTCACTCCGTAATTTAATTCAATTCTCAAATAGTTTTTATATTATAGAAATTCAATTAATTTATTTTAACTCAGTTTTAAATTGAAGTTGTGGATAGTGTAATGTAAAATCTAAATATATATATTGTTACTTTATAACTCAATTTAAAATCTCGTTATTATTGTTTTAGTCAACTGTTTTTAGTCGATTAAAAATAAATTAATTAATAATAAATAGAAAAAAAAAAATAAATAAATTACCAAAAATGAAATGAGTAAATAAAAAAATTATAAAAAAAGAATTCTTTACATATTTATCCATTCACAGGGTATTTTCGCCAACTCTTTCCCTCAATGAGACTCTCACCACAACTGAACGCCCTACTGAACACATTCAGCTCACATCTTGAACGTCTCTCTCTCTCTCTCTCTTCCACTTACTCAGCTGTTTCCCTTTCTCCCTCTCTCCTGCTCTCTGTTACAAATGGTTTTATACGCACTGTATGTACATATACATTATGGGGCATGCAACAGTGGCCGTTCAGAGGGGAGGCGGGGGGTGGTTGCAGCATGGAGACATGTGCTCGTATCTCTGTGTGAGTGTGCGATAAAAGCCGCATATAACAATGACAAAAAACTGCATGTTTTTATTACAAATTGCAATTGTAAAAATTTTATACATGGCCGCAGCCACATTGCCATCGTCCTACTCTTCGTGCTGCCCTCGTTGTCGCATCGTGTCACATTCCTGCAACCTGCAGCACCTGTAAAAAAATGAAGAGAGTGGAATATATTGTAGGCAGCTCTTGTGATAGTGTTGCCACAAATAAACTTCCGCATAAAAATTGGGCTGCATTTCCGCTGGCAACCGAAACTTTTGCTCCTCTTTTTTTCATCTTTCTTCTTTCCACTTTCAACTTTTTGCGTGACGCGCATAAAGCAAATGAATTTATTTTTTTTGCTCGCATTCCCATATATTTTTGTTTTTCAATTTAAATACTCCGCCGGCTGCCTGAAAAAGTTTTTTCAAACACTTTTCTTTTACATTTCTCACTAACTATTTTATTTTTTTTTTTTTTTGCCGATTTCTGATGCTATAAATTTTTGCATGTTTTCATTAGTTGTCAGCGCTGCTTTTGATGATTTATGCATGTTTTTGATGCCATTCATACACACTCACACACACACATACAGCGCGTCCAGCAAAAACAGCAAACTTATTAAAAATTTAGTTGGAATGACAAAGTTTTTAAGCTAATGAAACTGTGCTACAGCTGCCAGAATATTGCCCTCAGGTTAAGTGTAAAAAATATGAATGCAATGCATTGAAATTACTTTTTGTTTGAAAACTATATGTATGGCATATACATATATATTCAGTCACTTTGGAGTTTGATACTTTGAAATTTAATCAAGTAATAAAATTACAGAAAAAAAAACAACAAATTCTATAAGTTGCTACATCAAAAAGCATAGCACATTTTTTTTGGTTGTGGCAACTTTTCAATGAAATCTATAATTGGTAAAATTATTGTCTTAAATTTTTTAAGGCAACTTAACAATCGTATTAATATTATTTTTCCCCTTTTTCTCTGTAAAGCTTCAAAATATTGTTCATCACTATTCCCAGACTTCTATATTTTTCAATATTTAATTGGTTCTGTTTAATCTCTTCAGATTTCATTTAAAAAATTTAGATACTTTATCTTTAATTTTATACCTTTTTTCTAATATTATTCTAAATTACACTAGGCCAACTGCTCTTCTTTGACATTAAATAAATAAATAATTAATAAAACGAATAATTAAATACATAAATAAGTAAATAAATATTTTATATCTAATAGATATTATCATATTCCCAATGTAAGTATTAGAAGTATCTGCTAAGTATAAGAAATATTTGTTAAGTATTAAAAAAAATTCTGAACAAGTCGTTGCATTATTTTTATTATTCAAAAAATTATTAATTTATAGGTGTAAAAAACTTTTCTACCTGAGTCTGTATAAATTTTCAGCGCAGTTTATTTTGATGGTTTGCATTATTTTAGTTAATTTTTTCTTGTATCTTCTGTATGTAATTTCAATTAATTTTTGTTTAATACTTCAGCTGAAAAAGTCACGCTAAAATTGTCGATTCAAAGTGTGAGTTTATGATTATGATGGCGCTTTATTCTTTTCTATCTACTTGTCTAACGTTGCATGCCACATTCTCACACGTTTGCTGCGACACACATACAAAATAAAGCTGTAGAAACTCGCGTTCCATAGACAGCAACCTTCTTCTGCCTTCAGCTGATTACTTTGCTTACTGCTTACGTGGGAGTTTCAAGGGGTGCCAACAGCTTTTGCCGAGCTGCTAACGATGTGGCTGATGGTAATGGTGATATGTACAGTCGTTGTTGCTTTTTCTGCTCTTGCTATTCTTCTCCTTCTTGTTCTCCTCTTCTCCTACTCCTTTTCGCCCACTGATGGCTCTAATGATTGTTTGTCAAACATGCCGAGGGTAAGCTAGCTTCCTGTCACTCCCATGTCTACTGTCCCTTGGCTACTCTACGTGTGCTGTGTGCTGTGTCCTGTCTTCATTCTTCATCCTGTAACCGGTACTGCTTATTGAATTCCAGCGACATCACGGGGTCTTGTCCTTTTTTTGTTTGTGCCGCACATGCACAGGATTTTAAAATGCCACATGAAAGTGGCACAAAGTGCTGTGACATGAATGCAAAGTTCTGAAATGACAAAGGAAAACGGCGAGAAAGCAACGCCACAAAAGCAACGAATGAAGTCCAAAGAAACGGAAGAAAGATTTGAGATGTGAGAGCTGAGAGCTGAGAGGTGAGAACTGAGAAACGAGAAGAGCAGGCAAGTGAGATGCTTAAGCTTGACATTTTTGGGTTATGCTGCGATGAAACCAATGAACACGTTTAAAAAAAAAAACAAGTGGGAAAGGCTATAGTCGAGATCCCGACCACAGTATACCCGTTACTTATTTCAATACATTATATATATAAACGCATTTTAAAGAAATGACTACTTAATAAAAACTACTGCATACTTTTAGGTGATTGTATTGAAATAATAACTTTGGTTAGCTATTACTCCCGTTCTACTTGTCCAATCTCGATGCGATTCAGTGCGATAATAGATAATATTGATAGAAAACGTTATTTACCATAAATACTGTATTATCTTAAAAACTGTGGTTGTGTTGGAAATTTAGTATCTCTATCTCTTTTAGTCTCTGAGATCTAGACTCTCACACAGACTGACGGACAGACGGACATGGCTATATCAACTCGTCTGTTGATGCTGATCAAGAATATATATACTTTATGGACTCGGAGATGCCTCATTCTCCCTGTTACATACATTCCAACGAACACAATATACCCTTTTACTTATTTTTTTAGTAAAGGAGAGAAAAAACACTCGCGCTTAAAGCAGATGCAAATCCTTACACTTATCGACAGCCTGGCGATTGAGACTTGGATCAAATTAATCGTGAATCGTTAGTCGCCAATCGCAATATCGACAATCGCAATTTTAGCTCGGCCAGAAGCAAATTCTGCGCTGACCTGAAAAATTCCCAGTTTGAAAATAAATTAGTTTGCCGCGTGGGTGACGCAAATCTGAAGTGGGTCTGACAGCGGTTGCCCCTTAGAGAGAGAGACTGAGGTATAGAAAGGGGAAAATTTGTGTATAAATGGGCGAAGTGAACGAAGACAAAGAGAAGGGGCGTGGTTACAGCTGAATTTCTACTCGCCACAGCAATAGAAATTTTAAATATTTAAGCAACGAACTTATCGATTCGATGGTATGTCGTGGTCTGCGGTGGTGCGTGCTCAAATTGTGGTGGTGCTAATTGAAGTGGTTGTGTTCCCTTACCCCTCCCCCTCCTTAATGCCACATGTGTGTGTGTGTGCTGCCATCAATTACCCGCTTTTTCCTGCATTTTCTCTGCTTTCTCCTGCTTTTTTTCCTTCTCACTAAAAGCATTTACACAGTCAGTCATCACATTAGCGCCAAAGCACCCAGAAATTGTTACTGTTTTCCCTCAGAACCCTTTCTCCATCCAAAGGTACTACGACTCTATCAAATTGTCGGAGAATATTCAACTATTTGGAGTGCTAGAAATACGATCTAGTTCCTCTACTTTCAGTCATCTTCCTGTTGTGTAAATATAATTAGTTCATTTCGTTCGTAAGTATTATATAACATTTACTTACCGTGTAGTGAGAACAGGGAAAGATTTAATGTATTTCGCTGTGAGTACACTGATAAAAAACTGTTGGACAACATTTATATTTCTGAGTCAAAAAATCTTAATATTTAACAGTTCAAATTAGAAAAGCTTAAATTTATATTAAGTATGTGACTCTAGAAAATATAATAGAAAAAATATCTCAGTTTTGTATTTTATTTATTTCTTATGATAACTAAGTTAGTTTAAACTTTAAGATAATTTTGCCCACATAAGTAGGCAACACTTTTTGCCCATATTAGTAGGCAACACTATTTTTTGTCCATATAAGTAGGCAGCACTATTTTTGCCCATATAAGTAGGCAACACTAGTTTTTGCCCACATAAGTAGGCAACACTATTTTTGCCCACAAAAGTAGGCAACACTATTTTGCCCATATAGGTAGGACAAACAAAAATACTTCATTTTCGATGTATCGTTCCTATGGCAACTATATCCGATCCAAAAATAAAAGCAAACTTGGTCTGCGCCCTATATCCAGGATCCTGATCAAGAATATACATATATGCTTTTGGAGGTCTTCCACGCTCCCTTCTGTCTGTTACATACATTCTGATAAACACATTATACGGTTTAATGGGGTATAAAAATATAAAAAAATATATAAGAATAAATGATTTTTTAGACATTTTCTATATTTTTAATGACAAATATTCTGTCCTAATTTTAAATAGTAGTTATTGTATTTATCTGCATTTATTTTTTGGAATGGGAAAATTTCCAAAGAAAAAATGTCTTATTTATATTTTATTAATTTTTGTTGACGACATTTCTGCATTAATTACGTGTGAAATATAAGTTTATTTCAGTATTTATGATTTATCTGCCACATGATGTGGCATGTGCTTATCAGCAGCTGTTGCTGCCGCTGCATGTTAGTTGCTTCATTTGGCTGCACTGTAGTTTTCTCTCCTGTTGGCCATAAATCACATGCACCCTCGTGCAGCACAAAAACGTGGCAAGAAATGCTTACGATGACACATGACGCATTTATCTGCTGTGTCAACTTTCGCTGATGTGGCACAAGTTGCAAGTTGTCTCAACTGGATCTGCCGCAAGTAACTTAATCCTGATCAGCACTTTTCTCTTGGCCAATTGAATTAGCAGATCTTTTGCCTTGGCCAAAAGAGCTCAACGGGCATTAAGCAAATGTATATTTTTTATTCTTAGAGCCAACAAAAAAACTAAGCTTGTTTGGGTTAGCGTGATTGAATGGACTTTAAAGTGTATTAGTAAGCAACTAAGACATATGGGTTGAATGGATGTGTTTGCATAAAATAAATAAATAACTGCTTGCGTGGAATTTAGCAGTTTTTTAATGCAAAGCACGTTTCTCTCTTTTTCTTACCTACAAAAAAAGGGATTGCAGGACCCAATAAATCAAATGAGAGAAATTACCCAAAAACCTAGAAAAACTTTCTCTCAAATTTAGACATACACATTTTGATTAAACTATTTTGTCATATAATTTGGCATTAAATAATAAATAAATCAAGTTAAGGGCATCTATTTTGTTAAAAAATTCAATTTGAACATCGTTTATTTAATAGAGTTCATACTAAAGTTAATTTAAAACCGATAGTTTCTATGGCAGCTAAATGATATAGTAATCCCAATTTGACCAAATTTAGTCAGAATGTAAAATAGAGTAAAAAATCAGCATTCTGTAAGTTTGGATGAGACAGCTCTAAAAATTACAAAAATTTTTATTCTTAGCATATTTCTTAAGGTGTGAACTTTGATTCCGAGTTTGACCGCATTGCAATTTGAATTTCGCAAAACTTCGTCTTATTGCCCAACAAAATTATCTTATCTATGTTGTGTGAAAATTTCAGCCTTCTACGCAATTTCTCATTTTTGTTATGCATTTATTCCCTGTTTCTGAAATATGTCAGCCTAGAAAATCTATTTAAACACTTGAGCCGAGATAGAGAAGGACGGAGAGAGTGAGAGTTGACAACCTAATTAGCTTACTATGTCTGTCCCATAGCTCATAGCCGTGCAACATGGCGTATGATTAACACGACTAATGAACGACGTCATCGCTGAGCTGTAAATGATTGAATTAAAACTCATTCTCGCATTGGCTGAGTTTCGGCCTCGACTAGGCATAATCAATTCAATTATTAGCCTGCCACGCCCCCTTTTAGCCCTTTCCAATTCAATGGGAAATACGCAGTTCACTGCGCGTGCAAAACTATTTGCCCATTTTCATGCCTAGATTTTTCATTTTTCATTAAAAACTTAGACTTCCTATCAAGTGCATAACACTGGAAATTATTTTCAATTAACTGCATTAAGTGACTGACTAATTGACACGCCCACTTGACGAGAAAGAAAGCCATGCCCAAAAAAAATTGCTATCATACCTAAGCTAAAAAAAATAATAATAAAATAATTATTTGTTTTATAGAAAACTATTGTAAACTATTATATTTTTTTTTTGTAAAAAAGAAAGTTCGATTTTAGTAATATTTTAATTCAAATTTTCTAATTTTAGTATGAATTTCAAATAATTTTTTGTCTATTGTATTCATTCTAGATTAGTTAAATATATAAATTCTGACGTAATACTTTTATCCAACTAGCTGTATCTAATTTTATTGATAAAAATTCCACACAATGTAAATAATATACAAAAGATGGTTTATTTCTTCATTTCTTTACCCTGAAGCAAAAATTTCTGCTTGAAAGTGTAACACATTTTATGACAAAAGGGTTAAGTCCACTTGAAGGGAATAAAGTGAGAAAGCATTTAGTATGCAGCTCAATAAATTCAGCAGCTTTTATTCTTCAGGACAATGCTGGTGGGAAAGAGGGAAAGGGATATAAGGCCATATCCAGACTTATAAAACAGACATCGAAAGGAGACTTGAGTTTAAAGCTCCGAAATTGTGGAGTGTGAAGTGTGGAGTTTGGAGTCTAAAGTGTGCAGAGTGTTTACGTATTGCAATTTGTGCAAAATGCAAATTTCCTCACTGATGACAGCCGCAATTTTGTGAGCCATTGTTGTTAGTCACGTTGTTGTTGTTGTTCTCGTGTTGTTGTTTGTATCCAGTCATTGTTCGGACTTAGCATGTGTGCATACAAGTGCATACAGTGCTGTTCACTTGAATATAAATGAAAATAAATGAGAGTCAATTCATTAACAGCAAAGCATGTTGTGTTTATTTAAGTTTATTTATATTATTTTGAATTTCTCACTTATGTATGCAATTTTTCTTGATTTTATTATTTTTTTATTATTTTACACTTTTTAAAAATCAATGGGAATTGCCAAAATAAGTAGATAATATATTTTTTCTATTTTAAGGAGGGGAATGCAATTGCTTTAATTTTAATATTTTAAATAAATATTTTTGAATTTTAAAGCCTGTAATATATTTGCAAAGTTTAATTTTATACAAGTAGTAAGATTGTAAGAAGTAAGGAATTTATCTTATTTTTTTTTAACCAAATTCTTAATTTAGAAACTTGGTGTCTATGCACATGGACAGCGCTGTATGTGGCAAGGCAAGCACGTAACAATAAACATGGTAGAGAAAGCAAAGAGAGAGCAAACTAAAAGCCGAACTAACACAAAATATCCTTCCTCAGTGGCAAATGTCTGTCACAACAATGGTTGACCAAGGTTAGTCCTAGTTCTAGTTCTCTTATTTTTCCTATTCTCCCCATTTTCCCACATTTCCCTGATTTTCCTACTTCTACTCTTCTACTTCCCATCCACTGTGTCTTTCCCTTTGATTAACAATGATGTGCATTATTTTTGCAAATAAACTTGAACAGGACACATGTGCTGAGGCAGTAATAAGGCGGAACAGGGCGGGGCGAGGGGCGTGATATAAATTTTTGTGTTTGTGCACAACATTGACATTTTCCATTTTCCATGCCGGCCAATTTGGCTCAAGTTGCATTTATTGATTTATGACAATGACAGCATTCAGTTTCTATCACGAGTTTGAGTTCCCCAAATTACATACAAAAACACGGAACTGCGAGGGTAGTTCAAAAAGTATATAAAATAAAAATATTTTTTTTATTTGACTTTAGCTACTTCTTAGACAGCCCTCGTAAGTATGCAACTTTCTAGTCATAATTGCGCATTTGGTGCAAGACCTTGACTATGAGTAGTCGTGAATGCGACTCACACACTTAAGTAAACACACACACACCCACATACACACACATGTAAATGGCGAACGGAAGCTTTTAAACAAACAGGATATGCTGTGAGCAGCTTTTGGGGCCAACACAGGATCTAACGTAGAACAATACTTGCAAGTCCGGCTAAAATGGAGGCCAGTCGATGTCGAAGATGAAGACGAAGTGAAAACAAAACATTTGTTATGCAAAGCCTTTGATGTAGCTGTTGTTGTTGTTGTTATTGCTGTTGTCCTTGGAGCTCAAACTGAGTGCAGGATGCATTTAAACGACTTGTCAATGACAGAATCATTTGCTGCTAAACAAGCTAAGGCTAAGGATAAGGATAAGACTAAGAATAAGCAAAGTGTTTTGCTTTCTGCCATCGTAAGTAACATTGATGTAGCTAAAAGTTGAGTTCGACTTTGAGATGCTGCCAAATGGGTCAGCATCCGAACAGAAGGAAACTTTTGCTTAGGCCACCGAGAAAGGAACATACACAAAAATAATTAAGGTCCTTGAAACTTATTGACTTTTCCCTTTGCCAAGTAAAATGACTGCAGTCGAGTTGATCGACTGTTAGTTGCCCAGTTACCAATACAAACATCACAAATATAATTTTAAAATAAATAAAAAGTTTCAAAGTTTACGAGCATAAATTGTTTAATGTCAATTAAAAACAAATAATATAAACATAAATTACAAAAAAAATTACAACAAACTTGTTCAAAAATTAATTATAAAAAATTAAAAAATTAGAAAGAAGAAAGGAAGAATAATTATAAATTTAATCAATAATAATAAAAGAAACAAAAAAATTTTTTAAAATTTAAAACGACGCATAGAGATTCCCAAAAATCCAAAAGTCTATGTACTCTTTAAGTACTATGCTTAAAAGTTTGTTTTTCAAAATTCAGCGCACAGAGATAATAATTAGGCCGGGCATTTGGGGCAAGAGAAAAAGGACAAAGTCCAGGAAGTGGCTAGCTGGAAAAATAAATAATGAAAAAAGTAGGAGCAAGATAAAAAAAGGGACGCTCGATAAATAAATAAAGATAGTCTGCTGCAAGGATAACAGTAGGTCCTTTTAATGCCAACAACATTGCTGCACTTAGCAGGCAATTGCGGGATAATTTAATTACGTGGCAGCTTCAGGACTGTTGGCCAGGATAACAGGATAATGATAATGATAACGAAATAAGCAAGCCAAAAGGCTGGAGCAATAAAAGGTGAAACAACACACACACACACACACACACACTTTGGCAGATAAAATGTGCGGTGAAATTAAATGAACAATGGCGCCTCGTCCTCGGGCTCATTATAAAGCGTGTAACTGGTCCGATAACAACAATATCGGCCAGGCTTATATAAATTGCAGGCCAACTTAATTGAGTTGCCAGCAGCGAAACAAAAACTCATTCAACATTGTCTCTGTCCTCCTCATTCTCTCTCTATCTTTTTCTAGCTGTGTGTGTGAGATTGTCAGAGTGTTGGTCTGTAAAATGGCAAACGGAAGTGCAAAACTTGTCGCCGGATGTGGACAGTACAGTTAACAGCTGGCTCCAGGCAGCCACCTGCTCAACCTGGTCGAAAGCAACTCGAATTGAACATAATTAGCGCGCAAATTATTCAAGCAGCAATTAAATCGACCTAAAAGCATAATGGATTATTCAAGTTTCGTCTGCTAATTAATTGCAACTGCTTTTACTCAGTCTCAAAATTAAATCGCATTCACAATCAAATACAAATTAAGTGAAAATCCAGTTACAAATTTTATTACAAATTAAATATAGCCAATTGCATAATATTTAGAAAGTTGTCAAACCAATATAAGTTTGCGCTCTAAATTAATTCTGCATCTAAAGATTTGTAACTTGAAAAAATTTTGAATTTTCGCTATTTTGATTTATCTGGAAAAATATTTAAAAATCATGTCAAGACTAACAAAAAATTTGACTTGTAAAGTTGTCAGTTGCCAGATTCAAGCTCTCATAATTTTAACAAGACTGGACCAATTTTTATGCGTAATGTCATTTTGATCATGGTTTGGCCTCTTAATTCATTCAGCATTTAAAGTTTGTTTAATTAGAAAATTTTATATTTTTCGAACATAGGCATGGTTTGATAGCAAGGCTCCCCCTTTGAAATTTCGAAAATTCATAAATTGAGATCAAGTTTGCACTTTTAATCAGCTCCTTATATTGTAATTTGTATAAAAAACACATATAATAAGAGTTTACTTGCAGTGGTTATACATTATATTCAAATAGTTAGTATCTTTAACCGTCTAGCACTTGTATTCAATTTATTTAATATATGTTTTTTAAACTTTTATAAGGAGGTGTTATGTGCAACTTGTGGCAGCTGCATTTAAAGACCTTCAGGCGTTGGACAATCGACAAGCGGCAGTCAATGGGCAACTTGCAACTTGGCTTGCCACATTATAACATTTGAAGTAAGCATGCATGTCAAGCACATTGCCACAGTGCCTGCAAAAGTTTGTTGCCCCAGCGACAGTTGCAGTTGCATTTCAAGTTGTCTGTATGTGCGTGTGTGGGTGGGTGTGTGTGTGTGTGTGATTGTGTGTTACCCTCAAGTCAGCGCCTTGATGGCCTCGTTTCAGTTTCTTATGCAATAATTAAGTGAGTGGCAAGTAGAGTGAAGCGTGAAACGCAACATGTTCTCATTTTACAATTTTTCTCATTTTCCTTATTTTCCTCATTTCTCGTTCATGCGTAACGTCGATGAGTTTCCCCAAGACTGTAATTATACACACATACACGTAAGTATGTGTTATTCTGTGAACGTGAAAAGGAACTGCTGTGTAAACGTCGCACGCATGAGAAATTAGAAAAGTGCCACAAGTGGCTAAGACAAAATGCGAGAAGTTGTAAGAAATTTGTAAAATTACAATAACTGTGAGCGATGAAAAGTATGCTACGTTTTCCAGCTGATTTTCTAGCCTTTTTCAACACATTTTCTGTTAGTGTAATCTGCTTTCTCTACATTTTCAATGTTTGAATATTCTCTAAAATTTAATGAGCATTTCTCTTTTGATTAATCTGGATACTAAATATGATTACTGTTAGCCTATCTTCTCTCAAAAAAAATAATTTGTCTATAGTTAGCTACTTCTCTCTGAGTTATAGATACTACTTTAGTGTTTTCTGCGCTTAATATAATTATTTTCTTTTGTAGTTCAGCTTTTCTGTAAGTTATAGTTTGATATTAGCCACAATACTTATCTTTTATTCGTAAGTGATTGATCTTTAATTAGTTTGCAACTAGTTATCTTACCACTACATCTATTACTTAAATAGCTTATTCTCTGCTGTCCCAATGTTAAAAAAAAAATTTTAAGTTTTCTATTATTTATTTACATTTATTCATTTTCTAATTCTTTGTTATTTTAAGCAAAGGAGAAAATCATACAACTCAAATATTTTCAAATATGTATGTGCTACAAAAAAATTGTTATGCAACCCATTTGAATTCTCCACGGTATACATATATATATATATTTAAATTTTATCTCAACAAATGACTAAATCAAGCATGCACAATATTTCAACTCGTATAACTTGAATACGAATACGAAAACGCGAATAAACCTTCGAGTTTTTTCCCCATTTCATTTGCGCTTAGAAGAAGAAGGGGAAGAAGTAGAAGAACCAGAAGCAGAAGTCTTCCCAAGTGGCACAAAATAAACAGCCACAACACGCATTCACTTATATTGCCATCAAAATGCGAGTACTTCAAATCAAATTTAAACATCTATTCTACGCATAGACGAGAGTGATTGTGAGTGTGAGTGTGAATACACTCAGGCTGCTATCTGAGTACATTTTCTACTTCATGCCAAGTGTCTGTCTACCTTTCTCTCTCTCTCTCTCGCTCCCTCTCTCTTTATAGTTAGACACGTACTTCCGCTCATAAGCCAAAGGCAACCTCGGCAGGTTCGCAAAAAATATATATTTTTAACATTGTAACGAGATAATATTTTTGCAACATACTCACACGATACTCGCTGCGTTTTTTATTTTTTTTCTTTATTTTTTTCGCTCCCTGCTAAATGATATTACCTGAAGCAACATCAACCTGACAGGCAACAGGAGTTCTAACTACATATAGAACATAGAATAGAACGACGTGCACAACTAACGGAAACAGGATGTGCTGGCTTGGCAGTTGTGAAGTGATGTTTTGGGCCAGGCCAAGCAGAATACAACAACGCACAGTGGATCATTTGACTCAAAGCGGTGCGCAAAATACGAGCGCTTACGCGACTCGCTGGCGGCATTTTTATAAAAAAAACAACGTGTACAGCCGAAAACGACAGCAACAGCTAAAGAAATTAACGCAATTTTAAATATTAAAATTTGTAAGAAGGAATACAATATACTTATTTAAAAGCTAATGTTTCTCCAGATTCTTACTTCTTACTTATATTAGTTTTTAAAAAATTTAATAGGGCTTGTCGAAAGGTCTTGGCTTGTCTTATTGAAGTGAAACATAGCTTTACTTTTTTAGCCAACATTAAATATTTTAAAAATTTAAAAAAATATTTATTTGTTATTAAAAATTTGTTGTTTACTATTTTTCAACTATTTTTGGCAAACTTTCCACTGTGCATCAAGTTTTGCTTGAAGTTGAATGTGCGAAACTTGCCCATAGGCATCATCGAGTGCCACGTTTTATGTTTTGCCAATGGCAGCCTGGTGCTGTCTCCCACAAGTCACTATCCTCACGAATATACCCGTAAGTATATACATATATGTATGTAGTATATCGTAGTTGTAGTTGTTATGAGCCCACGGGCGGCACTCACATGGAAGAGAAGACGTAACGTAACGTAACGTAACCACGCACTCTCAATCTACCAATCTACCCTCGCTTAGTGCACACTCGAGACCCTTGGGCAGCCACAAAAGCAACTCCTCTAGCTTCTGACAGCATAAATCGCTGCATTTTCTTCCTTATCTATACACCCCAAGAAAAAAATGCATAGTATTGAAAATAAATACACTCATAAAAGATACGAAGTACACATTTTAGCACTTTAAATTTATATTATGATATAAATAATATTAAAATTAAATATGAAAAACATTTATTCAACTAAATACATGTTTAAGTCCCAAAACTAATTAGTAAACTAAAAATAAAAAAATAATTAAAATTACAAATGTCGAAGTCAATTATTATTATTTTTTTTAATCATATAACATTTAAATAGGGAAAGTATTAAAATTAAATATATAACCCTCTTATTTAAATTAAAACATATTGAAATATCAAAGTTAAATTAAAAAGTAGTAACTGTTATTATAATTATACAATATGTTGACTTGTACAAGTTTGTTATTAAATTTAAATTCTTTTTATAATTTTTATAAAATCTATTTGAATTAATTATATTCTTTATTCTTACAAAATTAATAATTAAACAGTGTCATTTTTACACTGCTTTTTTCACATTTAACAACAAATCAAAGCGTTTTAAGTAGTTCCACCAAAAGAAAAAACTGTAATTTAATAAAATAGCAATGTCTTTATGTTAAATAATAATTTTTTCTCTGGGTGTATGTGCGTGTGTGTTTAGGTAGAACAATAAAGCCATATTGGCAATTTAATGCGCTGCGAAAACAACAATTGAACGGCATTTAAATGACAGCACGCATACGACACGTAGTCCAGTGCAGTGCATTCTAAGCAGTTTTACTCTCAACCATCTGCAGTTGAGCTATAATTTTCAAATCGATTTCCTGATAAGCACGTAAACAGCCTGAGCAGCAGCAACTTCTTCTCTCTCTCTCTCTCTCTCTTTCTCTCCCTCCCTCTCTATCTCTTTTTTTCTTCCCCTCTCTTTCATTCACATCTTTGCTGCAAGCTGGAAATGCAGCTGAAGGCAGCTTAGTTTGCTGCTTACTTATCTTTGTCGATATGCCCAACACGTTTGTACACACATTTACACTCACTCACATATACACACACACCCACACACTCTATTTCACCCCCACACATAAGCATATTGAGTCATTACAACTTCATTTTTAGCAACATTTTCAGTTTTTCACACTTGAACCACAAACAAGCCGAAATGTAAAAATTCCTTTCTTTAAATGTACATTATTTTTATATTTATAAAGTAGAATATAAATTGCTTAAAGTATTTTTCAAACTGCATTCTTATAACCATTATCAATTTTGATTATTTAAATTATAACATACAATGAGTTCATCAAAAGCATTTGTGAACGAGGGAAATGGAATGATTGACTATTCGATTTAAAAAAAAGAGTCATCAAAAATTAATAATAATAATGCCACAATAAACTTGCCGAAAACTATTATCGTCTGTACATATTTTAAAAATGATAGTGATAAGAGAATCTTCTTGGTTCACTTAAATTGAAGATAGTTAATAATTTCAGACTGATTTTAGAGTATTTTCTCACTCTCCCCTTTCTCACTTTTGTATAATATTCTTTTAGCCTATTAAAATATTTTATTTTTTTCGTTTTCTGCTTTAAAGCGAGGGTCGCTTTCTGGTTTCACCTGCTGCCGTTGTTGTTGCAGCTTGCAACTTGCAACCGATGGAATCGTTGGGGCAGCTGAGAATTGAGGTTGGGGCAACAGATTTGCATATTTGCGTTGCAATTTTCGTTTGAGCTTGTAAATTTGGCTTTATATGCAAGGTGCAAATCTGTTTAGCGTCCCCAGCGTAAAAATGAAGGCATTAAAATGCATTTATGCAGAGGCCAATGAAAAACTTGCACCGAATTAAGTCAACGGTCTGTGAAGTAGCTGCAACTTGACATTGCAACAGATAAAAGCTGGCTAAACAAAGTGAGCAAGACTTTATTTAAAATATGACATTAAAAATGCTATAATTTATATTTAAATATCGCTCAACTGAATTATAAATGAGACAGTAAGTGAAACCGTTGGTAAAAATATAAAATTGCTGAGATTTACATAAATCATTATCGTTAGTTTTCATTTTATGGATTATGAATGTGAGAAATATGCTCCTTAATGTCGAGCAGCTTTTTATTAAGACCCAATCACAGTTTGGCCAAATCAAAAAGTGTGTAAAAATGCAAATTGCCTTTACGTTTTGAGCTACTTACAAATTTTTATGGCCACATCGCAAAATGAGAGACAAGACTCATAAAATAGACATCACCCAGTCTTAGTTTAAGACTGTAAAAACTTGTCCAGAAAATGCGAAATTAAATACAGAAAATTCTGTTTATTATGTCAGTTTTATTTATTATTATTTTGGCTTGCAAAATTGGCAAACAATAAACCATAAAACTACTGCCGAAAAAGCAAATGAAATGAATTAATTTATGAGTGAGAACACGGCGTATACGCAATGCTCATAAATAATGTAAGCAGTTGTTAAAGACGTGCTAATAACTGAGTGAGTGAGAGGGAAAGGGAGAGAGAGAGAGAGAGAGAGAGAGAGAGAGACAGAAATGCTGTTGACACACTTAAATAACATTACGTATACGTCACGTAGAACGCATTTTGGTAAAATGCCAATCGACTTTAATTACGCTGGCTTCAAAAAGAAGAAAAAGAATCACAGAGGAAAAAGTTTCATTAGTTTTTGTTATGAAAGCCACTAAAAGTCTTTCACATTGCATTGAGATGTCTCAGCTTGTGAAATTTAATTTTCAGCATACTTGATTTCTAAATGACTTTTGAGAGCAGAGGGAAATGTGCTGTTAATTTGTACAAAACTGTCTCTATTAAAATTGTAAAATACATTTCAGGGCATGACAACTCTTGAATGTTGGTATGAATGGCAACGAAATGTGTGTTAAATGCTTGTAACGGATGTTGTCCTTGCTGCAGTCAAAATACAGGATAAGCCTGAATGGTCACTGTGCACAGTGTACACTGTACACATAACAGCAGGACAACTTGTAAATGCAACTTTCAACTGCAACTGCAACACGATAGGACGCTGAATGCGTGTGCAATCTGGCAATAAATATTTTACATTTGCAATACTCTTTCACTAGCACAACAAGGGTACATCGATAAGGTTAGGAAAAATAGAGAGAAACAAATCAAAATTAATTAATTATTGCCCTTAAAAAAATAAATAAAACTTTTTTAATTTTTATAATTTAATTCTATAAGTTGCTGCAAATTCTTTGAAAAATTCTTTGAAGAGCATCGCGTCTTCGAAGTGCTAGTGTTTGCTGTAGTAGTTTTCTTAAATGTTTACTTAAGACCCACAGATGCTTACATAAATCGGCCAATACATGAGCTCACTCTCTGTCTCTTCCCTGCTCTCCTACTCTCCTGCTCTCTTGTCGACCATCGAAGCTTGTGTTATTTTGGCTATGGCTTTTTATGGCCGCTGCATTTTGTAATTAATGGGCGTGGTCCGCCCAACTGCCGCCCAGTATTCCTGTAGCGGCAATTATGCATACAACTCAGTTTGTTGATATTTGGGGGCTATTCGGGGACCGTGTTGCTTCTGGTAGCATCATGGCTATAAATGACTGTAGATGGCTTTTATAAGGCATCCGTTAATCTCTTTCTTACTATCTCTTTCTCTTTCTCTTTGGCCCATTTAAGTACTTATTCTGCCCAATAAACATGAAATGAATTTAACCTTTTATGTTCATTTTTTTTCTTCTGCCAATTACAATTTTTTTTACGAGTATTATAACCCAATTTTTTTTAGTTAGTTTGCTCTTTTGTATTTTATCCAAGCTACTTATTTTGTTAAGTATCTACTTTGTACTATGTTTTATTCCTGTTGTGTTAATCTGGCATTGAATTTTGAGAATAAAATATAAATAAAATAAAATATTTGTATAAAGCATTAAACAAAAATCTGTACAATACAAAAAATCTAAATTAGTTGAAAACGTCTATGTCTTCAGCTACGTTGTGTGAAAATTTCAGCCTCCTAGCTCTTACGGTTTGGGCTGTACAATGATCAGTCAGTCACTGAGTGAGCGAGTCAAGACAAAGAATTGTGCGTTTGCGTTTGTGCTGCCATCACAAATTTATAAAATTCCAAAATTTTGTTAATGCTAACTGCAAGATTGGACTTATTTTGGGCTTACTTACAAGTTGATAATTTAATTTGTACGTCAGACAAATTAGTAAGAGGACAACACGTATTTTGTTGTTTTTCCTTCCTATTTTCGTTTATTATTTTGGCAACTAATTAAGCAAACTTTTTGCATTTGGTATCTTTTGTTTGGTTTTGGTTTCTCGTGTTCGTTTTTGTCTTGGCTTTGGTTTTGGTTTTGGCCAAGTTATCACGTTTGACGAGCCGTGTCAGTAAAAGTGGAGGCAAAAAAAGGAAAAGGAAGTGCTGCCTCAATTTTCTACGTGCACACCATAAAAGTTTATATGTAATTTTGTGTGTGTGTTTTGCTCAAAACTTGGCCGAATGTCATTACAAGTTTACAATTGTATTAGGCCGACTTTTGGGCAGAGTTTTGAAACACATTAATAAACCATAACCAATGGCAAGACCAACACATAAACTTATAAAGAATACATGTGTAGAAAATAAGCTTTAAGCTTAAATTTCCAGTGAAATTTATTTGGCTTTAAATGTGTCAAAGTCGAAGGCCAAAACAGCTAAGCTGTCAACTTGAATTTCACACAATAAACTGAAAACAAAACAAGAAAAATCGAATGAAGCGCATAAAAAGCAAACAAGTAAATGAAATTTCCGCTCGTGTGCCAAGCTAGGCCAAAACACATCAGGCCAAGTCCGACGAGGCCAAGACAGACCAGGCCAGCCATTGTCTGTGGAGCCTTCAAAATAAACGGTAGAACCTGGCCAAGAACAACCTCCACCTCCTCAATGCACTGCAAAAAATTTTATAAATTTTATTTAATTTAGTATTATTAAAAAAAGAGAAAATAACAAATTTTTTAATAGAGGTGAGGTAAAACAGATTGAAGAAAGTGAAAAGGAATAACTAATACGGGTTTGAAATAAAGATGATAGGAAAGTTGCTGCAACTGCATCTCACTTGCCCCATCTCAAAAGAAAAGTTGTCATAAAATTCGCATACCAGTAATGTTTGAATGATTCACGACAGCTATTAGTAAAGTAATTGTCAACAACTTATAAGGTAATATTTTGACTTGTCCAAGTGGAAATTTCGGATGCGGCAAATCAATGAAACCCACACTATGTCGTCCAAGTCAGGAAGAGAGCAAGGCAGAAGAGACTCTGGAGATGGACAGCGAAGAATGGAGAGCGAAGAGTGTTTTGCTACTACTTTTGAAGACGATGTCTTAAAGTTTTTTTTTTTTACAATTTTCCTTAATTTAAAACTTGTAATAAAAATTGAAATTAATAATTATTTCTAAATCTAAAATATTTATTATTTAATTTTTTTAAAAAACTATTTTAACGTTGTCAATTATTATTTAAATAGTTGTAAAACCAATACCTAAAGTCTAAGTAACTCTGGTTTTTCTCTGTGTAAGAACCGGCAAATATGTTGGCTGTTTAACAGTATCAATAGCTGAATGTTGCCTTCCTTTTGTATTGTTTGTGTACAATTTAAAAGTGCCGGAAATATGTTTAGCTTTATGAGCTGCTTTTTCAAATTGTATTTTGCTGCTGGTCACGCCCTCTTAGACCCCGCCCCCAAAGTGCCCAATGTAGGAGCTTAGTGTAAATTACAGTTTTTCTAAAAAGTTATTTGCCAGCCAAGTAACTACAACATACTATATAACATTTGAGATAATATCTTTTGATTAGTGGCAACCGCAAAAACTTTAATTAAATTCGCACACAATTCTCTGTGGAAACTTTATGCAGCATTTGTCCTGTCACCAGATAAGTTCAACGACGCGTAACTGGAGTCCTTTCTGAAACCTCCCCCCTACTGAAAATGCCCCTCTGGATGCTCCTGGACACGCATGTGTTGCCCAACACTGGAGAGCTAAAGCTGCCATTGTTTGGCTGCCAACTTTCAGTTTTGTCGAATAGAAAAACTTAATAGAAAACTTTGCAACCTGCAAAGTTATGTTAACTTGCAACTCCTCTCTGGACTCCTATCTGGACTTCTTTGCTCTTCAGTGCTGGCGATTTTAGTGGCAAGAAGGTTAAAAGAAAAGTTGCATAATCCATATTATCTATATATATAAAATTCTTTGTCCTGACTGAATCACTAATCATTTCACAGCTCAAAGCATAGAAATTATCAATAGAAATTTTTCAGATACAGCTAAATAAAGAATGTTTTTATAAGTTTTTAAAACACTATTTAAGATTTTTACTGCACCTAAAAAAAGTCATATTTGACGGGAAAAAAGCTATGTTGGTCAACACTGTATCTCTTCAGTGCTGTAACTTCCTTCTTCTAATGAATTAATTAGTTGATTTTGCGTGCTCAGTTGTGTAAAAGTTACGCAGAAACCACTTTAATTTATTCGTTGAAAAATGCATTAATTTTTATTTTTATTATTATAAAGTTTATTCTTTATTCAGTTTTGTTTCAGTTTAAAGACGTGTGTGGGTGTTGCACAATATATAATATAATATAATATAGTTATGTAACCCTCTCTATATATTTGCCACAAATGCAGCTCACTGAGGAGCACACGGCAAAGGCAAAAGCATTCAGTGTGACAACAGCAACACACAACCAATACACACACACACAGTATGCATAACATAATCGTAACTCATATCAAATTGCACCATTTGTTGTTTTGTCTCCCTAGAGAATATTGAGTCCGCTCTGTTGTGTTGCTGTGTTCATGTTGCTGTTGTTTTTGGTTGTTGGTGTTGTTGTTGCTGCTGTTGTCCACTGAATACCGTTGCCCGTTGCACATTGAGTCCTCGCACTGAATTCATGGCATTTTTGATTCGTTTGACGCTTTCGAATTTGATAAATTTATCACAGCTTACAAAAAATAAAGCGAATTAAATCATAAGAATTTATGCAAATCAAAATCACTTTTTAGATAGATTATGTAATGGACGTTGCAGTAGATTAACCACGTTTAAGTTTCCTCCTTCAAAATATCATCAAGTTTGTCTTCGCTCGCACTCTTTGAATTTGGTAAGAGGAATATCATAAACATCGTTAACTCTGTACGCATTTTCAAACATTACATGATCTGTACAATTGGGGTTTACAATATAAGTAGTACAAAAAAGCTACAAAATCAAGAATTTATTAAATACAATTGACATATGTTTAAATTAAACCTAAGTTTTTTTCGTTTTTGGCACTTGCTAAGTTTATGTTTTAGTTTTAGATGTAGTTTTATTTTGTCTGTCTGTCTGTCTATTTGGAGCTCTTCTTCTTTTTGGGTATTTGTGCCCAGAGTCGGAAGAAGTACTCATCGCGTTGAAGAAGTCTGCCTCGAGCGTAGGAGTGAATATCTGCATCCATGTTGTGATCCCGCAGCCAGGAGGATGTGTTGCATGTGCTCATCTCCGTGCGCGGCTCATCCGGCAGACTGGCGTGACCTAAGTAACCCAATAAAAAAAAAAAAAAAAATTATTATAGGATAGGAAAATTGGATGATGAATGGCTTAGGATCAAAAAAATATCAAATTTTTAAGATGAAAAAAATTTGAATGCAGAATGAATTTAGAGACCAAATCATGATTAAAATGACATTCCGCTTGAAAATTGGACAATTTTTGATGAAGTTATGAAAGATCAAAGTTTTTGAAAAAATGTCAAGGGGTATGTATGGAAAATTGGATGATGGATGGCTTAGGATCGAAACAATATCAAATTTTCTAGATGAAAAAAATTTAAA
This sequence comes from Drosophila falleni, assembly GCA_035045575.1. Lineage (NCBI taxonomy): Eukaryota > Metazoa > Arthropoda > Insecta > Diptera > Drosophilidae > Drosophila > Drosophila falleni. The sequence continues at coordinate 1,020,220 of JAWNOV010000167.1, forward strand.
TGCAGAATGAATTAAGTTTCCAAATCATGATCAAAATGACATTCCGCTTGAAAATCGGACAATTTTTGATAAAGTTATGAACGATCAAAGTTTTTGAAAAAATGTCAAGGGGTATGTATGGAAAATTGGATGATGGATGGCTTAGGATCGAAACAATATTAAATTTTTAAGATGAAAAAAATTTGAATGCAGAATGAATTTAGAGACCAAATCATGATAGAAATGACATTCCGCTTGAAAATTGGACAATTTTAGATAAAGTTATGAACGATCAAAGTTTTTGAAAAAATGTCAAGGGGTATGTATGGAAAATTGGATGATGGATGGCTTAGGATCGAAACAATATCAAATTTTCTAGATGAAAAAAATTTAAATGCAGAATGAATTAAGTTACCAAATCATGATCAAAATGACATTCCGCTTGAAAATCGGACAATTTTTGATAAAGTTATGAACGATCAAAGTTTTTGAAAAAATGTCAAGGGGTATGTATAGAAAATTGGATGATGGATGGCTTAGGATCGAAACAATATTAAATTTTTAAGATGAAAAAAATTTAAATGCAGAATGAATTAAGAGGTCAAATCATGAATTAAATGACATTCCGCTTCAAAATCGGACAATTTTTGATGAAGTTATGAAAGATCAAAGTCTTCAAGGGGTATGTATGGAACATTGGATGACAAAAATTTGAATTCAGAACAAATTCAGATGCCATATCATGATCAAAAATTACATTCTGCTTGAAAATCGGTTGGATTTTGACAAAGGTACGACAGTTCAAACAAAAATAGGCAGCTCTTTTCCATAGTTTACTTAATTATTTAGTTACTGTTAAGACTCTGTGTTGACATACCCGCTGTCATGACTTTGTAGGGTTCCTCTGATTCCAGAGGTTCACTCAAACCAATTTCATTCTTGGCAAATATGCGTATCATATACTCGTGATTCTCTTGCAGATCTCGTATCTGGAATTTCTGTACACCAGCTGGCACTCGTCCAACCTCAATCCACATGGACTTCTTCATGTCACGTATGGCAATGTGATAACCGAGCAATGGTGCACCTCCATCTGACTCGGGAATACCCCATTCAAATACATGAGCATTGGCCGCGATAACTCGTGCTTCCAGTGGAGCAGTTGGTGGCGACGGTACAGCTTTAATATATAGAATGTACACAAATATAAGTACAGATTGCCATTTGAATCTAAGGATTAATAGAACTCACTTGCATGTGTCTTTAGCGAGATGCTTTCGGTGACGGCTGCTGCACCTAAACCAGCCTCATTTTCAGCCGAGACACGGAACCAATATTCGCACTTCTCCTTAAGATTGTCTATAGTATAATGCAGCTGATGTGCATCCAGTGTAATTACCTTCGTCCAGCTCGTTGATGTCGAAGATTTCTTCTCCACGCAATAGCCTACAGGTAAGAAATAAATAACAATAATTAAATTTTATTGTGATTAAATTATCTTAAAAAAATCTATAGTAATACAAAAATATTATTTTAATTTTATATCTTAAAAATTCAAAAATATCTTATAATTAAGATATTATCTTGTCTTAATATTTTCAATAATTATTTCAACATTTTTTTAATTTAAAAGTAATTCAATTTACAAAATTAACATTAAAATGTACCCTTTACCAGAACAGCCTATTTAAAAATTGTACATCTGGGATTTATCCGTTAGATTAGATTTTTTGGGGCCAAATTTTCTTTAATTTTAGACTTTTAATGTAGAATTGTTCAATAGCTTACCTGTAATTTCTGAACCACCATTTCTGGCTGGTACCTCCCAATCCAGGGTAACACTGCGTCCGGTCACATCCGGCGCTCTCAGATTCTGAGGTGGCGATGGAGGAGCTACAAAAAGATTTCAATATAATTCGAATTGAAGAAAAATTCTTGATTTTGTCAAACATACCCTTGTTTTCTAATTCATTTGCTGGCGTTGAAAATAAGCGTTAATGGCGTTAAGTAAAAGCAATATGCAAAGCAATAAAGCACTAAACATTTCACAGCATGTCAAAAATTTGTTTTGACACAAAAATTCACACATTTGAATCAGAATTATGACATGATATCATTCTTAACCCGGTCTTTTTTGAATTTGTCGATTTTAATTTTGATTTATATTAAAAAAAATTGAAAATAAGAAAATTTTTTATAACTTTTTAATTAAAATATAAATTTTAATTTTTATTAAATAATTTATCTAAATACGTTCATTGTTAATTTAAAACTTAAATTTGTAATATTATTTAGATACTTTGATCATTTTTTTAAATAAATAAAATAGAAGAAAAACCATAAGCAACTGTAATAAAATATCCATGATATTTGTCATATTTTTAAAGCTTGTGATAATTTTTCAAAGTTTTTAATATAATAAAATATCTCAAATATTTGTGATGTTAACTAAAATTTATTTTAATATGATTTTTTATTAATAAATAAAATAATGCGAGAATCTTCTATAATAAAATAGCAAGAATAAATCAAAGTCCTTTTTCTTGTCAAAGAAGTGATGTATGTGTGAATTTAGTACGCTGACAAAATAATTACTTGACATACTGTTTATAGAATATGACCACTCACTTATCTTGCGTCCGACGACAATCTTCTCCGTGGATTCGAATGCCTCACTTGTGCCGACCTCATTGCGGGCATATATCCTGAATAGATACCCCTTGTTTCTCACAACCCTCTCGACGTGTATGTTCGTCACAGTGCCCGTCGTAGTGCCCACTGAGCGATAAACGGTCTCACTCTCTTCCCGCATTTCCACAATGTACTCGATTATTTTGGAACCGCCATCGCTCTCCGATGGCTCCCAAGAGAGTGTGAATGATGTGTCATTCATGCCCGACACGGCGGTGGGACCACGCGGTGGTGTTGGTTTCTCTGCAAGATTATGGTTTGGTTATGGTTTGCTTGATCAAGCTCGTTTTTATTTTTGGATCGGATTACTATATCATATAGTTGCCATAGGAATGTTATATCGAAAATGAAGTTTTAGTATGAAAAAGTTTTTTGTTTGTTAAGATATCAGAACCAAACTGATAGAATATGCATCAGGGCTGGTATTATACATCCTGACCAAATTTAGTTAAAATCGGTTAACTATATCATATAGTTGCCATAGGAACGATAAATCGAAAATGAAGTTTTGGGATGAAAAAATTTTTTGTTTGCTGAGATATCAGTACTATATGGCCAAAATAGTGTTGCATACTTATATGGGCAAAAATAGTGTTGCCTACTTATATGGGCCAAAGTAGTGTTGCCTACTTATGTGGGCAAAAAGTGTTGCCTACTTATGTGGGCAAAAATAGTGTTGCATACTTATATGGGCAAAAAAATGTTGCCTACTTATGTGGGCAAAAAAATAATGTTGTCTACTTATATGGGCAAAAATAGTGTTGCCTACTTATATGGGCTAAAAAATGTTGCCTGTTTGTATATTTGATTGTTTGATTTTGTATGTTTGATTTTATTATTTTTTGCATATATCATAAATTTAAAAAATTAAATGAAAATATTAAAACAAATATTTTGAGCTAGTTTAAGCCTTATTTCAAATAACTGCGTTTTAATTATTATTTATATTTTCTTCCCAATGAGCCATAAATTTATTTAAATTTTACTATAGTAAAAGTTGTGGGTCAATATAAAATAATAATATAGCAGTTATACGTACCAAACTTCTTGGTTATTGTGACTGTCTCACTCTCCGTCGGTTCGGATTCACCAATAGGATTGATGGCCACAACTCGGAACATATATTGGGCATTCATGGAAAGCTTTTGAATGGCATACGAGTTGATTTCCTTATCGAAATCGGAGACCTTCATCCACACATTGTTCTGTATATCGCACTTTTCCAGGGTATATTTGCTAATGTCCATGCCACCATCGTCAATTGGTGGCGTCCATTCCAAGGTAATTGAGTCCTTCTTAATGTCCTTAACCTCCAAGGATTGCGGTCTGCTCGGTTTGTCGATCACCTGAACCGTGCACTCGACGTGCGTCGAACCCGACTCATTCGAAGCCGTTACCTTGTAGAAGAATTTTTCGATTAACAATCAATCAATCGATAAATCGATAAAAATGCATTTAAGGGGTAGTGGGTAATGAGCATTAATGGGGTAAGAAAAGTCAAAGGTCCGGATGCAGAATAAATTTAGAGACCAAAAAATGACTAAATGACATTCAGCTTGAGAATTGGTTGAGTTTTGACAAAGTTATGGAAGGTTGAAGTTAATTATTTTGAATGCAGAATCAATGTAGAGACTTAATTATGAACAAATTGCCATTCCGCTTGAAAATCGGTTGCGTTTTGACAAGGTTATGGCAGTTTTAAGTAAGGTAAAATCAATGCCAAACCATATTGAAATTTAAAAAAATTTAAACTCTACCTTGTAGCGTCCAGAGTGTTTGCGTGTTATCTTCTTAACGGTATATGTGGAGCTTGTCTCGATGGTTTCGATGGTAATTTCCTTAGTGGACTTTTGCTCAACGGTTTCCTTGTGCCAGGTGACAGATGGCTGTGGATAGCCATGAACTGTTGTTGGAATGGTGAGTGTGCTGCCAGTTCGAAGTTTCTGGGATAGATATTTATCCTCGATCTCAATGTGGGGCTTCTGCTGCAGCTTCAGTCTACACAATGTCTCAACGGAGCCCTTCTCATTTGTCGCCACACATGTGTAGGTGGCTTCAGTCTCAATGGTTGTCTTTTCAATTGTGTATTTGGCAACACGATTCTCATAGCGTATGCTACTCGATTCGAAGACTTTGCCATTCTTTTTCCATGTAACACTTGGCTCTGGAATGCCGCCAAAGACACAGGACAAGGTCACTTCCTTATTCAGTTCACTGACAATATCCTGCAGAGGTTCTCGTACACTGGGAGCTTCAGTTTCCACCTTGGGCACGAGTCTTATGGGCGGTGAAATAGGCGAGGGCGGTGAGGGACCGACTTCATTAACCGCTATCGAACGGAACACATATTCCGTATCAATCTTCAGCTTGCTAATCGTATAAGTTGTATCCCTAATCTTGCGTATCTCAGTCCATCTATTAAAATAAGAGATTTTAGCAATTTCTAAAAATATATACAAGCTTAGAGTTCGTACTTTTCTTCCTTAACATCATGATACTCCAGAATGTATTCGATAATTTCCGACTTGCCGTCATCTTCGGGTGCTTTCCAATATAAGGTTATCGAATCGTGCATCACCTCCAGAGGTTGTGGAGTTCCAGGTGCCGTGGGTTTGCCTACAATTTTGACATAGGTTAGAATTTGTGCATTGTTTAATGCATGCATTTATTTGACTTAATTATCAAGTAATATGTAAGGAAAGTGAATGACTCCATAAAGTGTAAAGGATCTTCGGTCAAAAATTAAAAATTTTCTGAACAAAAGGAAGGAAAGAAACTTATCTTTTAAGATTTTTATCTAAGTATTTCAACATGTTAAGATACTTTTCTGCAAGTTCATGAAAGTCTTTGAAGTGCTGAATATAAATTTATTCTGGTTGTTAATTGATTATAAGTACTTACGCATAATGAGCAAGTGTAAGCTGGCGTCGGCCTCGCCCACAGGATTGACAAGTTTGACGGTGTACTCGCCCTCGTCATCGTCGACAACCTTTTTAATGGTCAAAGTTGCGGACTGTTCATCGATGTTGGGGATTGTGCGCTTCGTCTTGGGAATGACAACGTTGCGCGTTGTCCATTCGGCATCGGGAGTTGGGACACCGGTGTACTTGACAGTGAAGGTAACATCCTCGTTCTCCTTCACCTTGATGGTTTGATCCTTGTCAGAGGTAATTACGGGTGGCAACTTCAGCTCCTCAACGCACAGTTTTGTGCTGCTTGTGACATTTTCGGCAATACAGCTGATCTCACCCGCATCCTCGTCACTGACATCATGGATGACCAGACGTCGTACAGTTCCCTCAACAAAGACCTCATGCTTCGTATTTGGCTTAATGGGTTTGCCCTTTTTGCACCAGGTGACCTCTACATCCGGTTGCGAGAGTTCAACGGTGAATTCCGCATCTGTAGACTTGGTGGCCAATGTGACATCCGGTAGACGCAGTACAAAGTCTACCAAAGGTTCCTCAACCGTCAGCTTGGCCTTGGAGGTTTGTTCTCCCACCTGTATGGAATATTCGCCCACATCTTCAGGTTTGGCTTTGTTAATACGCAGGGATTGCTTCTTGCCATCAATTGTGAGTTGAACACGTTCATTGAACTTGATTTCCTTGTCGTTCTTGAACCATTTAACCAAGGCATCTCCCTTGCTCAACTCAATCTCGAATGTGGCATTTTCTCCCTTGGTTACAGAAACGTCTTCCAAGGGTTTCACAATCTCTGGTGGCAATTCAATGACTGTCAACTCGGCACTGCACTCTTGTCCCTCTATTTTACAGGTATATTCACCCTCATCGTGTATCGTTGTATCCCGTATAACAAGACGTCGTGATTTGCCATCCTTGATAAACTCACAGTTCTTATTTTCGGGTGTAATCTTCTCACCATCCTTGAACCAAGTGACTTCGGTTGCTTCCGTTGTCAGCTCGACATCCAGAATGGCTGTATCCATTTCAGTTACCTCATAGTCTTCCAGCACCTTGATAAAGTCAGGCTTACGCTGAAGAACCTCTACAGTTGATTGGGTCTCCTGTTTCTTCACCTTGCACACATAGGTGCCCGAATCACGTAGATTTGTATTTCTTATCACCAACTTGTGTGTCTTGCCATCCTCGACCACCACACGATGATCCATGCCACTTAATTCCTTGCCATTGAAGAACCATTTGGTTGTCACCACATGCGATGTTTCACATTCCAGTGTCAAGGATTGCACCTCTTCAATTGTGATTGTCTTCTTCAGCTTCTTGGTGAAGGTCACCTCATCGACCTCAACAATCACACGAGCACCGTGAGATGTTTTACCAATAGGATTACTGGCAATACATTTGTAGTCTCCCGAATCTGTTTCGGGATTCGCATTCTGTATGATGAGCTCAATGTTTTCACCATCATAGACTTGCTGAACTCGTTCGCTGGGGAACAAGGGACTGTTGTTAAAGAGCCACTGAACCTCGGGAACTGGATTGCCCGAAACCTTGGCTGGCAAACGAATCTCGCCCTTTTGTGGCACCGATTGCTCCTCGAACCGCTCCACAAATAGTGGAGGCTCCGCATTGCCGCTGGTCGGTTCTAAATACAAGAAAATATGTTATTCATGGTAGAATTGATTTCCTATGACACACTAAGAATACCAATCTTTGGAATCAAATATGAGGAATCAAGAAATTTACAATAAAAATGGAAATAATCTTATCACAAAATTAAAAGTAAAATATTTTAGGGAATCAGACTGAAACAAATATAGTTTACGGTTTCGGTTCCGGTACATCCCGAACTAACTATTTCGGTAAAAGGTTCTTTTCTTTCGGTTCCGGTATCAGTACCGATGCGTAACGGAACAACAAAATAATTTTAAAATATTTGAAAATGTTAAGATGTCTATTTATAACAAATATACTAGAATAATTCACCTAGGAATAATTCACCTAGTCCAAACAATATAAAACTTTCTATATAATAAAAATTTAAATTCAGAATAAATTTGTGGCCCAAATCATGATCAAAATGACATTTCGCTTGAAAATCTGACAATTTTTGATGAAGTTATGAGAGATCAAAATTTTTGAAAAAATGTCAAGGGGTATGTATGGAAAATTGGATGAGATATGGCTTAGGATCAAAATAATTTAAATTTTTAAAATAAAAAAAATTTTAATGCAGAATGAATTTAGAGACCAAATCATGATCAAAACGACATTCCGTTTGGAAATCGGACAATTATTGATGAAGTTATGAGAGATCAAAGGTTTTGAAAAAATGTCAAGGGGTAAGTATGGAAAATTAGATGATAGATGGCTTAGAGTCGAAAAATGATCAAATTTTCTAGATGAAAAAACTTTAAATGCAGAATCAATTTAGGGGCCAAATCATGAACAAAATGACATTCCGCTTGAAAATCTGTTAATTTTTGATGAAGTTATGAAAGATCAAAGTTTTTGAAAAAATGTCAAGGGGTAAGTATGGAAAATTAGATGATAGATGGCTTAGAGTCGAAAAATGATCAAATGTTCTAGATGAAAAAACTTTAAATGCAGAATCAATTTAGGGGCCAAATCATGAACAAAATGACATTCCGCTTGAAAATCTGTTAATTTTTGATGAAGTTATGAAAGATCAAAGTTTTTGAAAAAATGCCAAGGGGTAAGTATGGAAAATTAGATGATAGATGGCTTAGAGTCGAAAAATGATCAAATTTTCTAGATGAAAAAACTTTAAATGCAGAATCAATTTAGGGGCCAAATCATGAACAAAATGACATTCCGCTTGAAAATCTGTTAATTTTTGATGAAGTTATGAAAGATCAAAGTTTTTGAAAAAATGCCAAGGGGTAAGTATGGAAAATTAGATGATAGATGGCTTAGAGTCGAAAAATTATCAAATTTTCTAGATAAATAAACTTTAAGTGCAGAATCAATTTAGGGGCCAAATCATGAACAAAATGACATTCCGCTTGAAAATCGGTTAATTTTTTATGAAGTTATGAGAGATAAAAGTTTTTGATAAAATGTCAAGGGTTAGTATGGAAAATTAGATGACAGATGGCTTAGAGTCGATAAATGATCAAATTTTCTAGATGAAAAAACTTTAAATGCAGAATCAATTTAAGGGCCAAATCATGAACAAAATGACATTCCGCTTGAAAATCGGTAAATTTTTAATGAAGTTATGAGAGATCAAAGTTTTTGAATAAATGTCAAGGGGTAAGTATGGAAAATTAGATGATAAATGGCTTAGAGTCGAAAAATTATCAAATTTTCTGGATGAATAAACTTTAAATGCAGAATCAATTTAGGGCCCAAATCATGAACAAAATGACATTCCGCTTGAAAATCTGTTAATTTTTGATGAAGTTATGAATGATCAAAGTTTTTGAAAAAATGCCAAGGGGTAAGTATGGAAAATTAGATGATAGATGGCTTAGAGTCGAAAAATTATCAAATTTTCTAGATAAATAAACTTTAAGTGCAGAATCAATTTAGGGGCCAAATCATGAACAAAATGACATTCCGCTTGAAAATCTGACAATTTTTGATGAGAGATCAAAGTTTTTGAAAAAATGTCAAGGGGTAAGTATGGAAAATTAGATGATAGATGGCTTAGAGTCGAAAAATGATCAAATTTTCTAGATGAAAAAACTTTAAATGCAGAATCAATTTAGGGGCCAAATCATGAACAAAATGACATTCCGCTTGAAAATCTGTTAATTTTTGATGAAGTTATGAAAGATCAAAGTTTTTGAAAAAATGCCAAGGGGTAAGTATGGAAAATTAGATGATAGATGGCTTAGAGTCGAAAAATTATCAAATTTTCTAGATAAATAAACTTTAAGTGCAGAATCAATTTAGGGGCCAAATCATGAACAAAATGACATTCCGCTTGAAAATCGGTTAATTTTTTATGAAGTTATGAGAGATAAAAGTTTTTGATAAAATGTCAAGGGTTAGTATGAAAAATTAGATGACAGATGGCTTAGAGTCGATAAATGATCAAATTTTCTAGATGAAAAAACTTTAAATGCAGAATCAATTTAGGGGCCAAATCATGAACAAAATGACATTCCGCTTGAAAATCGGTTAATTTTTGATGAAGTTATGAAAGATCAAAGTTTTTGAAAACATGCCAAGGGGTAAGTATGGAAAATTAGATGATAAATGGCTTAGAGTCGAAAAATTATCAAATTTTCTAGATAAATAAACTTTAAATGCAGAATCAATTTAGGGGCCAAATCATGAACAAAATGACATTCCGCTTGAAAATCGGTTAATTTTTTATGAAGTTATGAGAGATAAAAGTTTTTGATAAAATGTCAAGGGGTAGTATGGAAAATTAGATAATAGATGGCTTAGAGTCGTAAAATTATAAAATTTTCTGGATGAATAAACTTTAAATGCAGAATCAATTTAGGGGCCAAATCATGAACAAAATGACATTCCGCTTGAAAATCGGTTAATTTTTTATGAAGTTATGAGAGATAAAAGTTTTTGATAAAATGTCAAGGGGTAGTATGGAAAATTAGATAATAGATGGCTTAGAGTCGTAAAATTATAAAATTTTCTGGATGAATAAACTTTAAATGCAGAATCAATTTAGGGGCCAAATCATGAACAAAATGACATTCCGCTTGAAAATCGGTTAATTTTTGATGAAGTTATGAAAGATCAAAGTTTTTGAAAGCATGCCAAGGGGTAAGTATGCAAAATTAGATGATAGATGGCTTAGAGTCGATAAATGATCAAATTTTCTGGATGAATAAACTTTAAATGCAGAATCAATTTAGGGGCCAAATCATGAACAAAATGACATTCCGCTTGAAAATCGGTTAATTTTTTATGAAGTTATGAGAGATAAAAGTTTTTGATAAAATGTCAAGGGTTAGTATGGAAAATTAGATGACAGATGGCTTAGAGTCGATAAATGATCAAATTTTCTAGATGAAAAAACTTTAAATGCAGAATCAATTTAGGGGCCAAATCATGAACAAAATGACATTCCGCTTGAAAATCTGTTAATTTTTGATGAAGTTATGAAAGATCAAAGTTTTTGAAAAAATGCCAAGGGGTAAGTATGGAAAATTAGATGATAGATGGCTTAGAGTCGAAAAATTATCAAATTTTCTAGATAAATAAACTTTAAGTGCAGAATCAATTTAGGGGCCAAATCATGAACAAAATGACATTCCGCTTGAAAATCGGTTAATTTTTTATGAAGTTATGAGAGATAAAAGTTTTTGATAAAATGTCAAGGGGTAGTATGGAAAATTAGATAATAGATGGCTTAGAGTCGTAAAATTATAAAATTTTCTGGATGAATAAACTTTAAATGCAGAATCAATTTAGGGGCCAAATCATGAACAAAATGACATTCCGCTTGAAAATCGGTTAATTTTTGATGAAGTTATGAAAGATCAAAGTTTTTGAAAGCATGCCAAGGGGTAAGTATGCAAAATTAGATGATAGATGGCTTAGAGTCGAAAAATGATCAAATTTTCTAGATGAAAAAACTTTAAATGCAGAATCAATTTAAGGGCCAAATCATGAACAAAATGACATTCCGCTTGAAAATCGGTAAATTTTTAATGAAGTTATGAGAGATCAAAGTTTTTGAATAAATGTCAAGGGGTAAGTATGGAAAATTAGATGATAAATGGCTTAGAGTCGAAAAATTATCAAATTTTCTGGATGAATAAACTTTAAATGCAGAATCAATTTAGGGCCCAAATCATGAACAAAATGACATTCCGCTTGAAAATCTGTTAATTTTTGATGAAGTTATGAATGATCAAAGTTTTTGATAAAATGTCAAGGGGTAGTAAGGAAAATTAGATGATAGATGGCTTAGAGTCGCAAAATTAACAAGTTATGACTGCTACAAACGTTTCGGTATTCGGATCTTGACAGAGATTTTATTTCGGTAACGGTTTCAGTTACTAAAGTTTCGATTAACGGTTTTGGTTTAGGTTTCGGTGTTATTCCCTGAAATATTTGAGAAGTCAAAAGTTGGAAAATCTCAAATTACGAGTACCTTGGTTTTTATACTTATGCCTACAACTTTTCACTATATTTGGTATTTTCTGTAATCGAATTTTCTAATTTATTCTTCCATTCTTGTTTGCCATTTTAATGTTTTGAATTTTGTATTGCTTAACTTACAAAAATATTCGTAACTTGTATGAACTACTTTATGTATTTCCTGAAAAGTACACAGAACATGTAACCTACCTTCAATTGTGAGATTAGCAGAGGTTTCTACACTGCCCAATGGATTGACCGCCTTGACGGTGTACTCTCCCTTCTCCGATTTCTTAGGGGTGATCAGGGTTAGAGTGTGAGTGTCCTTATCAGACTTGGCATTCTTAATGGGCTTGCCATCCTTGTACCAGGTTACCTTTGGCGGGGGATTGCCCACAATTTGTGTGGATAGCATAACACTTTCACCCTCACGTATTACCATATTCCGCAGTGGTTCCAGAATTTGAGGAGCTTCCTTTTCGGAGGTTCGCACCTTCAAGGTGATGGGCAAACGAGATTCACCCTCTCGATTTGTGGCAATGACTTCGTAGGTGCCTTCCTGGGATTTCTTAACCTTGGTAATATGGACTACACTGCAATACATGTGCATATCCGATTCGGTTACAATACGTATATTTTTAATCTCCTCCTCATCGATGTCTTCACCATTGAAGGTCCAGACAATTTCTGGTTCCGGTACGGCAACAAGACGGCATTCCAAAATCACATTACTGCCCTCATCGACATATTGAGCTTTGGGTTTACGTGAGAACGTTGGCGGTATTCCCTCAAGGATATCGGCCAGTGAGGATTCCCTTGACATGCTTCTGCGTGACAAGGCCGTGGCATCTGAGCCATGATCGGACAATGGACTCTCCACAATCAACTCGGTTGTGGTTGATGTAAAGCCAGCGGCATTCTTCGCCACACAGGTGAATTTGCCAGCATCTTCGGGGAATACTTCACGAATGATTAATGTGGCCACGTTGTCATCATCGTAGAACATTTGGAAGTCCTGTGAGGGTTTTATGATGGCCGTTTCACGGAACCAGGCAATCTGCGGTCTTGGATTTCCCTCGACCTTGCATTCAAATTGTACGGTATAACCGTCGGGTGTATGAATCGGTTGCAGTTTCTCAATGAAACGTGGCGCAATCGGCTTATCTTCAGGACCGGGTCCTTAATTTGCACATAATCACAAAATGACAATAAATAATCAAGGTTAATAACATGACGGGACAATTCGAGAATTTTGTTAGACATTGACTTAAAATATTAAGTGATTAGACTTACGTTCAAAGACTGGCAGTTTATCGATCTTCTCATGCAACTTATTCTGCACATATTGTGCATATTCCTCGGATTCCATTAGATATTGTGCCGGCACCCAGCCCTCCTCTTCTGTGATGCTCTTCTTGACGTACCACCATTCGGAACTGTGACGTCCAATAACCAGAACCTTCTCACCCTCAACTAAATTGATGGCCTCATCATTGTCAGCAATGTAATTGCAGATCGAATACATAACGTTCTCGGTGTTGGATTCTAAAATGAAATAAATTATTAGTATATCTGAATAATTTTACTTATTTATCTATTTTTTACTTTTCTTTGATTTTGTAAAAATTATTCAATTCAAAATCTTACAATATAAAAAATTTTAGCATGTTTTTTCTCACCTTCTACATCCATTTCCCTGGTAATGTTAAGAGAAGCGCCATCTGTTGCAGGGTGAAATAAAAATACTTAATTTATGCAATTTATAAATTGATAAAGGAGTTGATATTAGGATAACAAGAGGTTGTGGAAAAACAATGGATCGTTATACGTTAGCAACGAACATTTATGTTTATTTTGGGGTGTTTTACCTCATCTTTCTAAGCTATTGCCATATAAGCAGATGTACAAATTAAACCGATTGAGAATTTATTGCAATTTGATAATTATATTTGATTATTGAATTGACGGATTTAATAACTGAGGATAACGTACCTTCATTAAAGAGTTGTTGAATGACTTTACGCTTCTTTTTAAAAGTCAGAGAATCTTCGTCGTACGTTACTGAATCACGCTTGGGATGACGAATGCCAATCAGGAACTGTTCTTCCTCTTCATCCTGAACAGAGTAACTTGGCTTGGGTTGTTTTTTTGGCTTCAGCTTGAAGTCAACCTCATCTGGAGGCAATTCTTCCACCATGTATTCTTCTGGTTCCTCGACTTCGTCTATGGTATCCTCGTCATCGCGTATCTCTTCAATAATTGGACCTTCACCATCATCATAGTCTTGTATAATTTTAATCTTCGCCTCCTCAGTGGCCTCAGAGTATGTCTTCTTAATAGGTTTCTTCAACTTGACCTTGCCAGACATTGATACCTCCTCTTCGGCGTAGTCATCTAAAGCAATATTGAACTCTTGATCCACATCCTCTTTGGTCTTTGTGGACTTTGCGCGGAAAGTAACGTTTTCAACATCAGAGAATTCTGGGATATCAACCTTCTTGCGACGCTTCAGTTTCTTGATCGTGTATTCTTGATCATCTTCGTCGGTAACTTGCAATGGTTTCGGTTTTGGCCGCTGACTAACCACGAATTCTTCAACATCATCGCCTTCTTCGTATTCTTCTTCCAGGCGTTTAATTGACAACTCTGCGGCAGCTTCGTCATGCGTTGTAGGCTTAACAGGACGCTTTTTAAGAACTGTAGCTGCTTCTTCGACCCCTTCGGTAATTGTATGTGGTTTCTTGAATGAAAGACTGAATTCCGTTTCTTCCAGATCCTCAACGGTTGGCTCAAAAGATTTCTTTGGCTTTTTGCGTATTACAACAGCCTCTTCAATAATCTCTTCCTCTTCGATCTCAACGGGTCTTTCTTCAATCACAGTTTGTTGAAGTTGTAGTTCATCGGCAGCTTCTTCCACAGGCTTCTGTGGCTTTTTCTTCTTCTTCAGCTGCACAGTTTCATTAGACGTTTCTTCGGAAACCTTCTTATCCTTCGGCAGTTTGACATCGACAGAGAATTCTTCATCCTGCACCTTCTTGGGCACCTTAGGCTTCAGAGTAACCTCAGCAGCCACTTCCTCTTCCTTAGGTTCTTCTGGCTTCTTCAGCTTAAATACAGCAGCATCCACTACTTCTTCTTCAGATGTTGGTTTTTCGGGTTTCTTAGTTTCAACCTCTTCAACAATTTCTTCCTCCACAATTATGGGCTCTGGAATAGTTTCTTCTTCAACCTTGACGGTCAACTCTTCAGCTGCTTCTTCCACCACTTGCTTTTTGGGTTTCTTTTTCACTATTTTTGCTTCTTCCTTGACTTCTTCAACCTTTGGCTTGGGTTTTAGAGTGACTTCAGCCTCAGGCTCCTCAGTCACTGGAATGGGCTGTGGTCTTTTCCTCGCCAAAATTACTTCCTGCTCTTCCGGTGCATCTGGAACTTCCGGTTGAGTTTCAGTGACCTTGAATTTGTATTCAGCCGGCTTCTCTTCGGATTTCTCTGCTGGTTTTTCTTCCGGTATCTCTTCGACTTCTTCCACAATTTCTATTACATCTGGTACAGGTGCTGCTTCTTCAGTGATAGTTACTTTAAGCTCTGCAGCAGCTTCATCTTCCTTTACAGGTTTCTTTGGCTTCTTTTTGATTTTGGCTTCTTCAGAAACTTCCTGGACTGGTTGTTTGGGTTTTATTTCGAAAACTGCCTCTGGTTCTTCCACAATCTGTTGCTCCGGAATCTTTTTCTTCTTCTTAATGGTAACTTGTTCTTCGGGCAATTCTTCGATTGTTTCCTTTGAGGCCTCTGTCTCTTTAATTCTAAACTTAAAGTCAGCGGGCTTCTCTTCCTCCTCCACAAAATCGATTTCTTCTATTTCCTGAACAAGTTCTTGAGGTTGCGAAACTTCATCAATTACTGTTATCTTGAGCTCTGCAGCTTCCTCTTCTTCAGGAATCTCTGGTACGATAGTAATGCTTTCTTCCGTCTCAACCTCATCAACAGGCTTTGGAGCGGTAAAGCTTGCTTGAGCCTCGGGCTCTTCCGAAACTACTGGCTTGGGTTTCTTCTTACGAATAACCTTAACGTCTTCCTCCAGAACTTCTTCGACTATTTCACGAGGAGTTTCTTCAATCACTCTCACTTTAAGTTCTTCATAGGCTTCAGGCTGTGGCTCTTCAATAATTGGTTCTTCCAACGTTGTCTCTTCTGCGGGTGCAACAGGCGTTTTAGGAACCGTTTCTTTCACGCCAATCTCATAAGATTTGTATTCAACAGGAGCTTCTTCCTTTATTTCTGTTACAACTTCTTCAATTTCCTGGACTAGTGGAACCTCTTCAGGAGTTTCTTCTGAGATCTTAATCTTCAATTCTTCTGCGTCGACTTCCTTAACCTTCTTTTTGGGTTTCTTTGTCTTGATTTCTGTTACTTCGGTAACTTCATTAACGGGCTTGCTTTCTTTCAAAACAAACTCAGCCTCTGGCTCTTCAGTGGAAATCGGAGTTGGCTTCTCTTTCTTGACAGTAAATTGTGCAACACTGGGTTCATCTGGTTGTGCGGCTTCCGTTTCCGATACCCGAATGGTATATTCATCCGGAGTTTCTTCAATGGGGGCAGTTTTCTTCTGAACAATATAAGCTTGTGGAGTTTTAGCAATCACTTCTTCAGGTACAGAAGACTCTTCAACAATCTTGATATCGTGACTAACGGCCTCTTCAGTCTTCTTTAGCTTCTTAGTCTTCTTGGGCTTGATTTCAGCTTCGACCTCAGTGACTTCTTGAGGTTTAGGTTCCGTCATAACAAACTCTGCTTCAAAGGTTTCAGGCTCTTTTGGTCTCGGCGTAAATACTACATCCTCGGGAATTTCTTCGGGCTGTTCTGCTTCTTCGATAACCTTTTCTGCCTGAGATTCACTAACAGTAATTTCGTAAGAATCAGGCTTCTCAATTGCTTTCTGTGCCGGTTTCTTCATCTTTTCTACTGGCTTTTCTTCAATCACCACCTCTGGTTTCTTTTGAAGTGCCTCAGTTTCTTTTATTTGGAACTCGAATGATTTCGGTTTTTCCTCTTCTTTAACTTCTTCTTCTTCTTGCTGAACAATAACTTCTTCTTCCTTCACATCTGGTTGAACTTCCACTTCTTTAACCACATGCTGTTCCACATCCTTAACCACTTCTACAGGCTTCTTCTTAGACTTCTTCTTTACAACGACTTCTTGCTCTTGCGGTTGAGGCTCAGTTAATTTCAATTCAACCTCAAATTCTTGTGGTTGTTGTTCAGGTTGTTGAACTGGAATCATAAAATCAGCACTTATTTCTTCCACTTCTTGTTGCGTTTCCTTTGGCTCCTGTAGGGTGACTTCGAATTCTTCAGGTTGCTCAGGCTTTGGCTTCTTCTTTCGAGTCACAACCTTTTCTTCCACAACTTCCTCAGTAGTTACTTCTCTTTCATCAAAGTCAACAACCCTGACCTGGTGTTCTTTCGGAGCTTCCTCGGGCTCCAACACAGTTGTTGTAATTTTGTATTCTACGGGAATATCTTCAGGTACTTCCACAGGCTGTGGAGCTTCCTCAACGACTTCAATTTGAGCTGTTGGTACCTCCTTCGGTTTCTTTTGCTTAACCTTAACTTCCTTGGGCTTTGCCTCGTCGACAGGTTTTGTAACAGCACCTTCTTCTTCCTTAACTGAAATCTCAAATTCTGTTGGTTTTTCTTCAGTACTTTCTTCCTCCTTTTGCTGAGGGGGCTTAGATTTTGTTTTCTTGGATTTTTTCACTTCCTCCTCAGGCTGAACTATCTCTTCTTCAGGCTGAGATTCCTCAACTGTTGGCCTGACAACAACCTCTTCATCTAATTTTTCCTTAGCAGGTTTCTTCACAGGCTTCAATTTAATTTGAGAATCTGTTTCTTCCGGAGCTTCACTTTCAGGTTTGCGGAACTTAACCTCTTGTTCAGGGATCTCCTCCTTTTCTTTTGGCTTTCCAGGCACAATTTCGGATATAATTGTTTCCGGTTCGGGTTTCGTTTTTTCCTTGGGCTTGTACTTTGTCTTGTCTTTCTTCTTTGGCTTTTCCGGCTTCTCCGGATGCTCGACTTGTTCAAGTTCCTCAGGAATATATTCAGGATGCTCGTAATCAGTTGGTTCAAATGGTTCAACTTGAATGTCCTGCTCCTTGGGCTGCTTTGGCTGTTCTTTAATGACAACAACATCTTTTTCTTTTGGTTTAATTTCAACCGCCTCTTCACTTTCCAAAGGTTTCTGTGGTATCTTCTTGAGTGTCACATTTTCTGGAGCCTCTTCCTCCTTGGGTTTCTTTTTACCCTTGCCAATTTTGAGTTTGACATCTTCAGGACTTTCCTCCATCTTTGGTGCCTTTTCAGGTTTCTGATATGGTTTCTTTTCTTCTGCTTCCTCTTCGCTGCTAACGTATTTTTCATACTTCTCAAGCTCCACTTTCTCCAAGTCGTCCTTAATCTTCTTGATTTTCTTTGTCTTGCGGGGCTTGAACTTAAGTAGCTCTTCGGCTTCCTCAATATTGCGAGAGAGTTCACCATTTTCCTTAACTGCACCTATTTCAGTCAATTTTGGCATTAGAGGTACAGGCGGATATTCAACCATAGTCATGCGTGTCTTCAGCCTGAATTTAGGAAGCTGTACAGACTGTTCTTCAGTTGGCTTCTCCTTACGTTTGCCGGGCTTCAACTTGACAGTCTTGGGAACTTCTGCAGCATCAACAATTGTCACCTTTGTAGGTTTATGTTCTGTCCTCTCGATTTTCTGTGGTTCAAGATTTGCAAACTCTGGTTTCAGTTTCTTTGGTAGATCGAATTCCATTTTCTCGTATTTCTCCAATTCGGTTTTCTCAATCTCTTGTTCAAGCAACTTTTGAATAATGTCATCATGCTCATTGGTCTTTTTCTTGACAATCTTCTTTTTCTTTGTCTTTGGCTTTGTGACGTCCTCAACAGTTTCTGCAGTCGGTTGTTCTTCCTCCTCTTCGAATTCTTCAACGATAGGCTGAGTTTCTTCGACTTCCACAACTTCATCGATAACTCTCACTTCCAATATCTTGTCGGGCTGCTCTTCTTTTTCAATGGGCTCTTCATCGATTACGCTTATGTGATAATCCTTATGAGCCTCTGGTGCTTCACCTGTTGTAAAAATGCATAGGTAGTTAGTAATTTTCCACTCTTTTAACTAGAAGGTGAATCCGTGCATTGCTTTCGCAGAGTATGCAAGCAAATCGTTGAGCTTGATGAAAATAAGAAAATATTTACAGCAGTTTTTTTGTTTTTGTTTTCGAAAATACTAGACCACTTGTCCAATATAAAGGAAATTTCCTAAATATTTATAAGTTTATACATATATAAGTACATAGAAACGGTTAGTCATTTTACAGAACTCATTTATTATTTTAAATGTGGAATACAAATTTGAAGTGTGCAAACAAAAAATGTAGTATAAATTGGATTACGAGTAAAGACCAGGAATCGTAACATTTCTAATTTTAAGAATAAACAAATTTTTAAAAAATATTTTAATTTCATTCCGAATTTTCAATTTTGCATTCTATAAAAATTTGTAGTGTTCAATATTGGTACTAAGAATTAAAAATTAAAACTTAATATACATACAAAAAATATAGAAATGTGTGCAAGTATTTTTGCTATATTTTGGCATTTGCATTTTAAATTGTTATTTTTAAATAGTATTTATTTCATAATTTTTCAATTTTTATCAAATATGAGAGTTATTATTATTCTGTATTTTTTTTATTTGCGATCCCTGGTAAAAACATGCATTTCGATTAGGAAGTTTGGTTGGTTATTGTGTTTATAAAGGTATGAAATGTAATTGGCCAAATATTTCAACGGAAATTATGCTCGAATTAGTGAGCATAAAGACATTTTATAAAAGGAGAGAGAGAAAGTGTAAGAGAGAGCGAGAGAGAGAAAGAGAGAGGGGAAGGTATAGGCGCAATAAATGGAACTCAACGCAGTTTTCAAAAGGACGTTAACAAAGGCAAAAGACACAGACAAAAGGTGCAGGTGCTGCGGTGAGCGGTGGGAGAATTGTAAGGCTTCCATAAACTCTCATCTAATAACTTACTTGTTTCAACGCTTTTAACTGTGTCTGGCTTTGCTTTCTTATGCTTAACTGTTTTCTGAATTGTATCTTTAGTGTCATCTTGAGTAGATATCTCATCTTGTGCGCTTGGTGTAATTTGTGCTGTGGCTGTGTCCTCGGGGTGTGCAATTTGTTTTGGTGTAACGTCTTTGGTAAAGTCTTCAGTTTTTTCTACGATTGTCTCTGTTGGTTCGTCTGGTCGTTGTTCGATTTTGTCATCTGGTTTTGGCTTAACTGTTTTAGTCTTTTTCGGTTTGGTTGACCCAAGATCTTGTTGCTCTTCCTCTACCTCTTCTGGAGCATTTTCTGTTGGCACTTCTTTCTGTTGCTTTGGTTTTTCCGGCATTTCTACCTTTTCATACTTTTCCATTTCAGTCTTTGGTATTTCTTCTTCTATCAATTTTTTAACATAATCATCCAAATCATCCTTTTTTATTTTCTTCACAGTTTTCTTTGGTTTCTGTTTGGACGTTTTAACCTGTGTCTCTTCTGGTTGGCTTTCAGTTAATTCCACTGGGGCTACTTCTGGTTCCTCGTCGACGATTACAGTAACAGAATCATTATCTTCACTTTCAATTGTTGTAATTTTGTAAGTGGTGTCTTCTTGGGGTCCCTTCTTTTTCAAGACTCGCTTAGTTGTTTTCTCCTGTACTGGAAGTCCTTCTTCGGTAAGTTTTTCCTTGATTTCGACTTCTTTGGGTTGTACTTCAACCACTTCCACAACCGCAGTCTGCTCAGGTGCTTCCATCTCAATGATCTTTACTTCAGCGAGTGGCTCCGATGTTTCGTTATTTTTAGGCCATTCTTTAGGCTTTAATTTTTTGTCCTTCTTTGGTTTTTCAGTGGGAGTGTCTTCGACTACACTAATTTCCATAGTTTTAGTCGGCTTATCCTTAGGTAACGACTCAAACTCAATTTTCTCATATTTCTCTAGCTCAGTTTTAGGAGTTTCCATGTCTATGAGCTTTTGAATATAGTCGTGAATATCTTCTTTTTTAATTTTCTTTGTTTTCTTCTTAGGCTGTTTAGGTTTTCCATCCTTTTGTTCGGGCTGTTCTGGCTCGTATTCTGCAATTGTAACCACCACATCTGGTTGATCATCGGTAACGACTTCAATAATTTCAATAGCTTCATCAGTTTCTCCCTTCGGACGCTTTATCTTTCGTTTTGTTGTAACCACCTTGTGAATTTCACCGGCATCGTCTGTAATTTCTTCTGTTTTCGTTTCACTTTCGATAACTTCCACATTCAACGGAAGAGTGTCTTCGGGTTCCTTGATGCTTTCCGTTATTAAGATTTCGTACTTTGATTGTTCTTGTTGAGTTGCTGTTTCCTTCACCTTCTTTGACATCTTTTTCGGTTTTTCCTCAGGTTTGATTTCTTCTTCAGTGAAAGTAACACTATATTCTGTAGTATCTGGCTTTTCAACATCACTCTCATTTTCTACAACATTCAAAGGCTTGTCAAGAGTATCTTCCTGTGGTTGTTCTTCAACAACTTTAACTTTTTCCTTCAAAGGCTTCTTTTTCTTCTGGGGAGTTCTTACTTCTTCAGTCTCTTGAGTTCTCTCTTCAGGGTTTTCTTCAGTGGGAACTATGTCCTCTATTTGAACGACATCTTCCGTGATTTCTGCTTCTGCCGGTTTACTTTCAACGATCTGTTCAGTATCATCTACTGGCAACTCCTCTTCTTTTTTCGGTTCTGTTTCTTTCTTTTTGATTTTCTTTGGCTTTGTTATGGTTTGCTTGGGAGTTGTGTCTTCAGTTATATCAACAACCTCTTCTGTCTCTTTCGGCACATCTTCCTCAATAACTGTTTGAATAAATTCATCGACATCGTCCTTTTTAATCTTTTTAACTCGCTTTTCTTTCTTAACTGGTTTTTCCTGATCTTCGGCTTCGTTTGGACTGGAAGAAACTATTGTTATCTCAGATTCGCCCGTATCTATGTCTGTGACCTCAGTTATTTCATGAATTACTTCTTCAGGTCCCTTCTTCTGCTTTATTTTCTTTGTTTTCACTTCCTTGATTTTAATTTCACCATTCTCATCTGGCATAGGTTTACTTTCGACAAACTCCTCAAGAACTGTAATCTCAAACGCAGTTTCTTTCGGTTTTTCAGGTGCGAATTCTTTGACTGTGATCTTTAATTGGGATTCCTCTACTGGACTTTCTAATGGTTTTGTTTTGTCCTTGCGCATTTCAACAATTGGTTTTTCAGAGGTTGTTTCTGGTTGTTCTTCTGTGATCTTTACTTTTTTCACTGGCTTCTTCTTCATTTTTACAGGCTCATCAAAATCTATCTTTTCGTATTTTTCCAGCTCAGATTTTGGAATATCCTGCTCTATAAGCTTTTGTATATAATCATGCAAATCGTCCTTGGGTACCTTCTTAGTCTTCTTCACCTTCTTTGGCTTTTCCTCTTGGACAATTTCATCGATTTCATTCTTGGGTTCCTCAGTAATAACTGTAACTTCGAATTCTGGCAAGCCATCCTTTACAGTCTCGACAATTTCTATTATTTCTTCCTTTGGACCAATTTGCTTTTTGATTTTTCTCTTAGTAACCACCTTTTGCGTAGTTTCGCCCTTGTCATCTTTTTCCTCAGTCAAATCAGTTTTAGATTCAATTTCTTCTACATGGAAAATTGGTTTCTCAGTGGACTGTAACTCTTCCGGTTGTGATACAACGAATTCGCGCTCTGGTGACTCGATGCTTTCAATTTCCTCTGTAGATGATACCTTTATCAGATAGTCTTTATATTCGGGTTGCTCAGATTCCTTGACTGCCTTTGCTTTTGGTTGATTCTTCGATTTCTTTGGTTTCTTTTCTTCGGTTGTGATGTCTTCTTTAATATTAATCGTGAAATCAGGATATTCGTCCGAGCTTTCGACAATGGATTCTTCCAGCACATCAGGAGCAACTTTATCCGTTTCGGGTCTAACTTGCTCTAGTTCTTCATGTTCAATGATTTTATATTGCTTGGGAGATTTTCTTGGTTTCTTTGGAACATCTTCCCTAGCATCCTTTATTTCATCCTCGACAGTTTCGAGTGGTAATTCTTGCACAAATTCGTCAATAACATTGATGATATATTGCTCAATGTCATCTTTTTTAAGTTTCTTTGGTTTTTTTATTGTTTTTTGCTCAACAATGGGCCGTTCTTCAGATATGAAAGGTTTGTCCTCTGTTAATTCTACGACTGTAACTTCTGCCAACGGCTGATCCTCGCTAGTAGTTTCAGTTATTTCAAAGACAAATTGTTGGGAACCCTGCCTATGCTTAACCTTACGTTTCTTTACAGTAACGTCCTTCACAGTACCATCTTCTGTCGGTTGTTGTACAATTTCAGTCGTTTCATCGACTTCATCAAAAACAATGGGAGTTTTTTCTACCTTTTTCTTTTTGGGCGTCTTTTCTTTCTTAGTTGGTTCTGTCAGTGTCTCATCAATTTCTTCTGTATATTGTGTAGGTTCTACAATTTCGTCAAAAACGTTTACTAAGTACTTGCTAGGCTCTTCGGGAAGTGATGGGAAAGATTCAGTTTTTTCTAATATAGGCTGCGGTTCTTCCTCTACCATCTCAGGCTCCACTTCCGAAACATCAAACTCATGTACAGTTACAGAGAGTCCATCTATGATTTCCACACTCTTTTTGTGATGATGTTTGATCTTTTTCTTAGGCTGTTTGGGTTTCGATTCCATTTCCGTTGGCTCATATTGCTCCAGATCTGTTTTTGTGATTTCCTGCTCAATAAGCTCTTGTATGTATTTATCTAAATCGTCTTTAACCGCCTTCTTCTTCTTCACCTTTTGTATAACCTTAACGGGTTGTTCACCTTCTTCCGTTGGAATATCTTCTGAAGTTAATTCAATGGTTGTAAATTCTATATCAGCCTCTGGTTTATTTTCTTGATAGGTTTCGGTTATCTCAATCAAATATTCCTTTGGACCTTCCTTCTTCTTGAGCTTTTTAATTGTTTTAACCTGTTTAACATCTTCTCCATTTTCATTTACAATATCTTCGATTATGGTTTCTGGAGCAAGTTCTTCAATACGAATCGTGTGATCCATTGGTACCTTGCTAGGTTTCTTATGCTTAACAGTTTTTGTTTTAAGAAATTTAGGAGCTTCTTCATCTTCGATCACCACTGCCAGTTCCTCTTCTTCCAAAGGTGCGGAAAAATCTTCTACAATGCTGATAACGTAGTTCTCAACTTCTTCGGGCTTAAGCTTCTTTTGTTTTTTGATTGGTGCTTTCGGTTTTTGAGTTACTTCAACTGTCTCCTCCGGTTCTTCCCTTTCTGTAATATCAACGATTGTTACTTCAGCCAAAGGCTCGTCATTGCTAATAGTCTCTGTTATTTCAAAAACTTGCTCCTTTGGACCCTGCTTTCGCACAATCTTACGCTTTTTCACTTGAACCTCTTTGGTTGTGCCATCCTCTGCAATTTCCTCTGTGATCTTTACAGTCTCCTCAATATCTTGAATACTGACTGGTTCCTGTTCGATCACCTTCACCTTAGATTTCTTTTCTTTCTTCGGTTTTGGCTTAAACTTCGCTTTTTCTTCTTCCACATTTATTTTGAAATCTTCTATTGGTTCTTTGGTGTCCTCTTCCTCGACTTTCGTAAAGAATTCTGGAAGTTGTTCTGTTTCTTCTGGCTCGAACTCTTGTATGGTGAATTCATGCACAATTTGTGGCACACCATCGACTATTTCAGTGGTTTTTTTGTGATGCTTCCTTATCTTCTTAGGTTTCTTCATATCAGGGGCTGATTCTATTATAGTTGTTTCGTAAGTCTCAAGCTCTGTTTTCGGAATTTCTTCTTCTATTAACTTTTGAATATAACTATCCAAATTCTCCTTTTTGGGCTTCTTCTGTTTGACAATCTTTATTTTGTGATCTTTAGGAGTCTGGAATTCCGGCTCTGGAGTTATTTCTGTAGTCTGAATAACTAATTCTGCGTCGGGCTGGTTTTCTTCGTAAGTTTCAATGACTTCAATTAGATATTCTTTTGGTCCAACCTTCTTTTTAAGCTTTCGCCTTGATGTTACTCTTTCCACTTCCTCTCCATCCTCATTAATAAGTTGTTCAGTAATTGTTTCTGGTGCCATTTCCTCAATACGAATCACTTGTTCAGAAATTGGAGCAGACTCTGGTTTCTTGGGCTGTTTCTTTGCTGGCGTTTTCTTAGTTTTGGGTACACTTTCTGTAACTTCAAATGAATACTCATCATGTGACAGAGCAGCGGGTATTTCAACGTCCTCGTCTGTATATTCTACTTGTTGAGTGTCTTGTTTGCTTTCCAACGGCTGATCTTCAATTACATTAACTTTTTTCGGCTTAGGTAACTTCATCTTCTTGTCCTTTGGCAAGCTTGTCGAGCTCTCAATCTCTTCTTTTGGTATCACGTCGAAATCCGTTATATCATCAACAACTGTGGTTCTGAAACTTGTTATATCATCAACAACCGCAGATTCTACTTCTGTCACTTCAGATACTTCTTCGGAAAGTTTTGCAAGAATTTCTGTTGGTGCTTCTTCAATCACACTAACAATGTATTCCTTAAGCTTATCCTTCATCACTTTCCTAACAGTTTTCTTGGGAGCTTGTGGTTCTTCCAGATCAGGTATATTGGGACTATCCTCCACGATTTCAGTTGTTATAACTATAACCTTTGCTTCATCGTCCTCATCTTCTGGTCTTTCAGTTTCTACAATTTGGATTTCATACTGCTTCGATCCTTTTCTAGTTTTCACCTTACGTCTTTTAGTAATTTTCTTTTCAGTTTGCTCAATTTCTCTAAATACTTCAGGGATTTCTTCGGTATATTCCTCTAATATAACTATTGGCAGAGTTTCATTCAAATCCATTATTATGTCATCTACATTTAGCGGTATTTCCTCATCTGTTTTTTTTACAACTTCCTTCGGCTGAGTCTGTGAGTCAATAGTACTTATTGTGAAATCATCATATTCTGGAACACTTTCTGGTTCGACTATGAGTTCCTCTTTTACTTGGGGTTCAGGTTTAAGTTTCTTAGCCTTTGGTTTCTTAGTCGGTTCTTGCTGACTGATACCAACTTCAAAAGCTTCACCTTCAACGAAAGTTGGTTCCACTGGTTTGATCTTTTTCTTCTTGGGTTTCTTTGGCTTGGCATCTATATCAGTTTTTTCATATTTCTCAAGCTCAGTAATTGGAATTTCTGCATTTATCAGCTGTTGTATATAAGCATCCAAGTCGTCTTTCTTCATTTTCCTTGTTTTCGTTTTAGGTTTCTCCGTTGGCTTTTCAGTATCTATGGTGTCCTCTTGTTCTATCGATCTTATAGTTACTTCATAAAGTGCCTCCTCTCCAGGCGCAGTAACAGTCTCGACAATTTCCAAAATTTCCTCATCATCTCCTCTCTTATGAAGAAGTCTTCGCTTTTTAGTTTTTTCAGACGGCTTATCTGTGGTTGTCACTTCAGGTTGCAGTTCAGTCAGCTTAACCTCGTAGAAATCGCTCATCGTCGTTTCATAGACGTTTTGTTCAGGTTCTTCTTTAAGTTCAGCTACAAATTCATCCAATTGTTCTTTATTCATACGCTTCACTTTCTTTTTAAGTATTTTCTTTTCCTTTGGTTGATTGTGGTCATTTTCTGAACAAGTTATGGTCACTTCGTAAATCTTATCGTCTGTATCAGTTGGAGAAACTTCGACAATTTCGACGAGATTCTCTTCACGTTCCGTTTTAACCTTTAGCTTACGCTTCTTTTTGGGTTCTCTTGCAGTTACCACACTCCCTTCTTCTTGCTCTTCTGGCTTTTCTTCTGACTCCAATTCAATCACTTCATATTTTAAGAATGGTTTTTCATCATCCTGTTCTTTATCATCTTCAATCACAAATGGTTCGAAGTCAAGTTTGTCGTCTGAATCATTAGGTTTCTTTGCCTTCTTTTTCTTTTCTTTGTCTTCAGTGGTCTTCTTGGGTTTCTCACTTATTTCTTCGCCTTCGTTATCGAATTTGACCGGCTTAAGCTCAACGGATTCCATATCCTCAACATTTTGTGGAATTTTGCCCTTACCGATTTTCAGTTTCCTATGCTCATCTTCAGTTAATTCTTTGTTTTTCTTTGAACGTTTGTACTTAGGTTTCATCTCTTCCTCATCCTTCGGTTGGCTTTCATCATCGATAGTTTCTAGATTTGGCACTTCCAATTCAGCTTTTACGGGCTTAGTATGCTTGAATTTCCTTGGTTTGAATTTTAAGACTTCTTCAGCCTCATCTATATTGCGGGAGAGCTCACCGTTATCACGATTATTTTCTAGTTCAATAACTGTGTACGGGAAGCAGTATGGTGAGTAAGGTATAAATCTTATCAAACTCTTAAGTTTCTTATTTTTGAACGAAGCTTCGCTTGATCTTCGTTTCTTCTCCTCCTGAGGTCGTTGTTTTGGAGCCTTGAGTTTGAGCATTTGGGGAAATTCGGCCACGGAGCTTATTTCAATTAATTTAGGTTTCTTAACTTCGATTTTCTCAATTTTCATTGCAGTTAGTTTCATTGGCTTAATAGATGAATCGCGTCGCGCCCTCTGAGGAAGTTCCATTTCCGTACGTACATATGGGCTCAAAACTGTTTTGGGAATCTCCTGATGTATAAGGAATTGAATATATTCATCCATATCATCCTTCTTAGATTTTACCACCTTCTTCTTTTTCGGTTTATCTTTCTTAGCAACAGTTTCAATTACATCATCAACTAATTTGTCTTGATCAACCTTAACCTTACGTTTCTTTTTGGTACTGTCTTTTGGTTCCCCTAAATCCAGTTCTACTACTTCTACAGTCTCGTCGATTTGTTCGAATTGATTTGGTTGAGTCTTTTTCTGTTTGGGCTTTTTATCTTTGGTCGGTGTATGTATGATGTTGTCTGCACTTACATCTTCGGGTTCTGTGATAGTGTACTCTTTGTTGTATTGGTCTGTTTGAGAGAAAATTATGTGTTTGTGTGTTAGCACTAAACTAGTTTGTTAAAATTATATTTGCATTTTTATAATGCGTTACAACACATAAACTTTTGACTTTGTATAAAGTTTAGTGTTTAATATACTTGCATATCTTGTTAACTAAAATGTTGATCTGTATTTTTAATGTACTTTTTACGCTTGGTTTTTTTTTTTTGTACAAATACAACCTAAGTACATATAACGTACTCGTACTTAGGTATGAGTGTTCCAAAGAACATTGTTAGTAACTATTGTGCCAAAGTTTTCAAACAGAATGACTTGTATTTGAGTATTTGTGTATTGGTCTTGTTTGTGTTTTGTTTTTGTGTTAATAAATTTGAAGCTACAAGTATTTGTGTTTTACTTTTTTTTTATAACACTTATATCACAATCTCAAATCAAGTATGTATTCTAGTAAATTTTTATTACCTATCACGCACGTATTTGAGTAGATGTGCTTTACTCTAGTTATATGTTTCTCTGATACGTGTTCTTGTATTGTAAATGTTTTAAAAATATTTCATAAAAATCACCTGTAGGCTCGCTGACTTCAGTAATTTCAATATTCGATTGTGTAGTGTCTTCCAAAATGGGTTCAGTGTCACTGAGTACTTCCTCAACAACGATGCCTTCCTCCTGAGAAATTCTTTTATTTTCTGTTTGAATAGTTGTTTCTCCATCTTCGTTTTGAACAGACTTAAATGTTGTTATGTATACTGGGTGTTCCATTTCAGTGTGTTCTGGTTTCTCCGCTGTGTTCATGTTTGATGTGTATTTTCATTAATGATTAGAATGATTGAAAAAATTTGTCATTAGCAGTCTACAAGAATAATGTTTACTAAAATAAGTTAATCAAAATAAAATAAAAAAAATTAACTATAAAACTTAATATATTTCGCAATATTAAATGAAAAAATTGAAAGTGCAGTTTACCCTATAAATAATATAAAAGTATATAAAATGAAAATAGCGTATACTTCGTATTTAGTTTTCGTGTAAAATGTGGTGTATGCCTAGTGTAGTGATTTGTGTTCTTACCCTTCTGCTTGTGTGGCTTTTGTTTTTTGTGTTTGGGAAGTTGTTCGTCATCAAGTTTACTGATGTCAATAATGTCAGCAATGTTCTCATCACTTACAACTCGTACAAGTGAGTACGGCTCTTTGCCTTCTTCTTCGATAGTCTGAATTTGATAATATTCATCTTCCTCGGGACCTTGTTTTTTAAATGTTCGTGTTTTGGTTTTCTTCTTCCTAGGTTTCTTATCTTCCGAAACTTCTTCAATAACAGTTTCTTCCGGTAACTCTTCAATTGGAATTGGCAAAGTCGAAGTTTCGTCGATTGGAACAATTTCAACGTGCACCGTAGTCATTGGTTCCATGTTTTCCTCTTCAATAGTATTAACTGTAGTGACTTCATCAAGATTATCATCAATATTCTTTTTAAACGCGCGTGTCTTAACAGTTTTCTTCTTTTTCGTTCCATCGGGGGAGATAACCTCTATTTCAGCTACTTGTTCTGGTAACTCTACCGACGTTTTATCGGTGTGAGTGGGCTCGGTTATTGGAAGTTCATTGATAGTTATGGTATAAATGGGTTCTCCTGATTCTTGTTCCCTAATATCAATTTCCGTCACTTCTTCCTTAAACTCATCCTTTGGCTTCTTTATGATACGCTTTTTAGATTTAGTAACTCTTTGTTGACCGTCTTCATCAACAGTTTCTGATTCAATAATTTCATCCGGAAGAACAACAATCTCTGCAATCTTTTCTTCGGGAAGATCTGGAAATGGTGCTTCAAAGTTCTCAACTGTTACAGTTGTCTGTGATGGCTTTTCATATTCTTCAACAGTTTGAACTTTGGTGACCTCCATATTAGACCCTTGCACTTTTTTGATAATTTTGGTTTTAATAACCGTTTTGGTAGGAGTGCCATCAGGCTTTTTAGAAATAATTACAGATTTTCTTTCAGGTAATTCGAACACAGATACATCGTCCTCAGGTTTATGCACAACGATCCTTTTTTTAAGATTACGATTTTTACCGAAGGGACTTATGATGTCAGATTCTTCAACAGTAATGGTAGTCTCGGGCTTCTTATCCTTCACTTCAACAGTTTCGATCTTGGTGACTTCCTGCTTATCGCCCTTAACCTTCTTGATAATACGAGTGCGGATGTTCTTCTTTTGAGGCGTACCATATTCATCAACAGATTCAACCACACGAACTACTTCTGGCAACTCCTCAACTTCTTCAGGCTGTTCTTCCAATGGAATTTCTTCGACAGTTACAGTAGTTTCGGGTGCTTTGCCATCCTCTTCGACGGTTTCGATCTTGGTGACTTCTTGCTTGTCGCCCTTAACCTTCTTGATGACACGTGTACGGATCTTCTTTTTCTTAGGCATTCCATCTTCAGTAATCGTTTCAACAATACGAACCTCCTCAGGAAGCTCCTTGATTTCTTCAGGAGTTTCTTCTTCCACGGGAATCTCTTCCACTGTGACAGTGGTTTCGGGTGCTTTGTCATCCTCTTCGACGGTTTCGATCTTGGTGACTTCTTGCTTGTCGCCCTTAACCTTCTTGATGACACGTGTACGGATCTTCTTTTTCTTAGGCATTCCATCTTCAGTAATCGTTTCAACAATACGAACCTCCTCAGGAAGCTCCTTGATTTCTTCAGGAGTTTCTTCTTCCACGGGAATCTCTTCCACTGTGACAGTGGTTTCGGGTGCTTTGTCATCCTCTTCGACGGTTTCGATCTTGGTGACTTCTTGCTTGTCGCCCTTAACCTTCTTGATGACACGTGTGCGGATCTTCTTCTTCGTCGGCTTGCCGTCTTCAGTAATCGTTTCAACAACACGAACCTCCTCAGGAAGCTCATTCACTTCTTCAGGATGTTCTTCCACAGGAGTCTCTTCAACTGTGACAGTAGTTTCGGGCGCTTTGTCATCCTCTTCAACGGTTTCGATCTTGGTGACTTCTTGCTTGTCGCCCTTAACCTTCTTAATAACACGTGTGCGGATTTTCTTCTTCGTCGGCTTGCCGTCTTCAGTAATCGTTTCAACAACACGAACCTCCTCAGGAAGTTCCTTGATTACTTCAGGAGTTTCTTCTTCCACGGGAATCTCTTCCACTGTGACAGTGGTTTCGGGTGCTTTGTCATCCTCTTCGACGGTTTCGATCTTGGTGACTTCTTGCTTGTCGCCCTTAACCTTCTTGATGACACGTGTACGGATCTTCTTTTTCTTAGGCATTCCATCTTCAGTAATCGTTTCAACAATACGAACCTCCTCAGGAAGCTCCTTGATTTCTTCAGGAGTTTCTTCTTCCACGGGAATCTCTTCCACTGTGACAGTGGTTTCGGGTGCTTTGTCATCCTCTTCGACGGTTTCGATCTTGGTGACTTCTTGCTTGTCGCCCTTAACCTTCTTGATGACACGTGTGCGGATCTTCTTCTTCGTCGGCTTGCCGTCTTCAGTAATCGTTTCAACAACACGAACCTCCTCAGGAAGCTCATTCACTTCTTCAGGATGTTCTTCCACAGGAGTCTCTTC
The DNA here is from genome assembly GCA_035045575.1 of Drosophila falleni. Taxonomy (NCBI): domain Eukaryota; kingdom Metazoa; phylum Arthropoda; class Insecta; order Diptera; family Drosophilidae; genus Drosophila; species Drosophila falleni. Next base: position 1,051,548 of record JAWNOV010000167.1, read on the forward strand.
AACTGTGACAGTAGTTTCGGGCGCTTTGTCATCCTCTTCAACGGTTTCGATCTTGGTGACTTCTTGCTTGTCGCCCTTAACCTTCTTAATAACACGTGTGCGGATCTTCTTCTTCGTCGGCTTGCCGTCTTCAGTAATCGTTTCAACAACACGAACCTCCTCAGGAAGTTCCTTGATTACTTCAGGAGTTTCTTCTTCCACGGGAATCTCTTCCACTGTGACAGTGGTTTCGGGTGCTTTGTCATCCTCTTCGACGGTTTCGATCTTGGTGACTTCTTGCTTGTCGCCCTTAACCTTCTTGATGACACGTGTGCGGATCTTCTTCTTCGTCGGCTTGCCGTCTTCAGTAATCGTTTCAACAACACGAACCTCCTCAGGAAGCTCCTTCACTTCTTCAGGCTGTTCTTCCACAGGAGTCTCTTCAACTGTGACAGTAGTTTCGGGCGCTTTGTCATCCTCTTCAACGGTTTCGATCTTGGTGACTTCTTGCTTGTCGCCCTTAACCTTCTTAATAACACGTGTGCGGATCTTCTTCTTCGTCGGCTTGCCGTCTTCAGTAATCGTTTCAACAACACGAACCTCCTCAGGAAGTTCCTTGATTTCTTCAGGAGTTTCTTCTTCCACGGGAATCTCTTCCACTGTGACAGTGGTTTCGGGTGCTTTGTCATCCTCTTCGACGGTTTCGATCTTGGTGACTTCTTGCTTGTAGCCCTTAACCTTCTTGATGACACGTGTGCGGATCTTCTTCTTCGTCGGCTTGCCGTCTTCAGTAATCGTTTCAACAACACGAACCTCCTCAGGAAGTTCCTTGATTTTTTCAGGAGTTTCTTCTTCCACGGGAATCTCTTCCACTGTGACAGTGGTTTCGGGTGCTTTGTCATCCTCTTCGACGGTTTCGATCTTGGTGACTTCTTGCTTGTCGCCCTTAACCTTCTTGATGACACGTGTGCGGATCTTCTTCTTCGTCGGCTTGCCGTCTTCAGTAATCGTTTCAACAACACGAACCTCCTCAGGAAGTTCCTTGATTTCTTCAGGAGTTTCTTCTTCCACGGGAATCTCTTCCACTGTGACAGTGGTTTCGGGTGCTTTGTCATCCTCTTCGACGGTTTCGATCTTGGTGACTTCTTGCTTGTCGCCCTTAACCTTCTTGATGACACGTGTGCGGATCTTCTTCTTCGTCGGCTTGCCGTCTTCAGTAATCGTTTCAACAACACGAACCTCCTCAGGAAGTTCCTTGATGTTTTCAGGCTGTTCTTCCACAGGAGTCTCTTCAACTGTGACAGTAGTTTCGGGCGCTTTGTCATCCTCTTCAACGGTTTCGATCTTGGTGACTTCTTGCTTGTCACCCTTAACCTTCTTAATAACACGTGTGCGGATCTTCTTCTTCGTCGGCTTGCCGTCTTCAGTAATCGTTTCAACAACACGAACCTCCTCAGGAAGTTCCTTGATTTCTTCAGGAGTTTCTTCTTCCACGGGAATCTCTTCAACTGTGACTGTGGTTTCGGGTGCTTTGTCATCCTCTTCGACGGTTTCGATCTTGGTGACTTCTTGCTTGTCGCCCTTAACCTTCTTGATGACACGTGTGCGGATCTTCTTCTTCGTCGGCTTGCCGTCTTCAGTAATCGTTTCAACAATACGAACCTCCTCAGGAAGCTCCTTCACTTCTTCAGGCTGTTCTTCCACAGGAGTCTCTTCAACTGTGACAGTAGTTTCGGGCGCTTTGTCATCCTCTTCAACGGTTTCGATCTTGGTGACTTCTTGCTTGTCGCCCTTAACCTTCTTGATGACACGTGTGCGTATCTTCTTCTTCGTCGGCTTGCCGTCTTCAGTAATCGTTTCAACAACACGAACCTCCTCAGGAAGTTCCTTGATTTCTTCAGGAGTTTCTTCTTCCACGGGAATCTCTTCCACTGTGACAGTGGTTTCGGGTGCTTTGTCATCCTCTTCGACGGTTTCGATCTTGGTGACTTCTTGCTTGTCGCCCTTAACCTTCTTGATGACACGTGTGCGTATCTTCTTCTTTGTCGGCTTGCCGTCTTCAGTAATCGTTTCAACAACACGAACCTCCTCAGGAAGTTCCTTGATGTTTTCAGGCTGTTCTTCCACAGGAGTCTCTTCAACTGTGACAGTAGTTTCGGGCGCTTTGTCATCCTCTTCAACGGTTTCGATCTTGGTGACTTCTTGCTTGTCACCCTTAACCTTCTTAATAACACGTGTGCGGATCTTCTTCTTCGTCGGCTTGCCGTCTTCAGTAATCGTTTCAACAACACGAACCTCCTCAGGAAGTTCCTTGATTTCTTCAGGAGTTTCTTCTTCCACGGGAATCTCTTCAACTGTGACTGTGGTTTCGGGTGCTTTGTCATCCTCTTCGACGGTTTCGATCTTGGTGACTTCTTGCTTGTCGCCCTTAACCTTCTTGATGACACGTGTGCGAATCTTCTTCTTCGTCGGCTTGCCGTCTTCAGTAATCGTTTCAACAACACGAACCTCCTCAGGAAGTTCCTTGATTTCTTCAGGAGTTTCTTCTTCCACGGGAATCTCTTCCACTGTGACAGTGGTTTCGGGTGCTTTGTCATCCTCTTCGACGGTTTCGATCTTGGTGACTTCTTGCTTGTCGCCCTTAACCTTCTTGATGACACGTGTGCGTATCTTCTTCTTTGTCGGCTTGCCGTCTTTAGTAATAGTTTGAACAACACGAACCTCCTCAGGAAGCTCCTTCACTTCTTCAGGCTGTTCTTCCACAGGAGTCTCTTCAACTGTGACAGTAGTTTCGGGCGCTTTGTCATCCTCTTCAACGGTTTCGATCTTGGTGACTTCTTGCTTGTCGCCCTTAACCTTCTTAATAACACGTGTGCGGATCTTCTTCTTCGTCGGCTTGCCGTCTTCAGTAATCGTTTCAACAACACGAACCTCCTCAGGAAGTTCCTTGATTTCTTCAGGAGTTTCTTCTTCCACGGGAATCTCTTCCACTGTGACAGTGGTTTCGGGTGCTTTGTCATCCTCTTCGACGGTTTCGATCTTGGTGACTTCTTGCTTGTCGCCCTTAACCTTCTTGATGACACGTGTGCGGATCTTCTTCTTCGTCGGCTTGCCGTCTTCAGTAATCGTTTCAACAACACGAACCTCCTCAGGAAGTTCCTTGATTTCTTCAGGAGTTTCTTCTTCCACGGGAATCTCTTCCACTGTGACAGTGGTTTCGGGTGCTTTGTCATCCTCTTCGACGGTTTCGATCTTGGTGACTTCTTGCTTGTCGCCCTTAACCTTCTTGATGACACGTGTGCGGATCTTCTTCTTCGTCGGCTTGCCGTCTTTAGTAATAGTTTCAACAACACGAACCTCCTCAGGAAGCTCCTTCACTTCTTCAGGATGTTCTTCCACAGGAGTCTCTTCAACTGTGACAGTGGTTTCGGGTGCTTTGTCATCCTCTTCGACAGTTTCGATCTTGGTGACTTCTTGCTTGTCGCCCTTAACCTTCTTGATGACACGTGTGCGGATCTTCTTCTTCGTCGGCTTGCCGTCTTCAGTAATCGTTTCAACAATACGAACCTCCTCAGGAAGCTCCTTCACTTCTTCAGGCTGTTCTTCCACAGGAGTCTCTTCAACTGTGACAGTAGTTTCGGGCGCTTTGTCATCCTCTTCAACAGTTTCGATCTTGGTGACTTCTTGCTTGTCGCCCTTAACCTTCTTAATAACACGTGTGCGGATCTTCTTCTTCGTCGGCTTGCCGTCTTCAGTAATCGTTTCAACAACACGAACCTCCTCAGGAAGCTCCTTCACTTCATCAGGATGTTCTTCCACAGGAGTCTCTTCAACTGTGACAGTAGTTTCGGGCGCTTTGTCATCCTCCTCGACGGTTTCGATCTTGGTGACTTCTTGCTTGTCACCCTTAACCTTCTTAATGACACGTGTACGGATCTTCTTCTTCGTCGGCTTGCCGTCTTCAGTAATCGTTTCAACAATACGAACCTCCTCAGGAAGCTCCCTCACTTCTTCAGGCTGTTCTTCCACAGGAGTCTCTTCAACTGTGACAGTAGTTTCGGGCGCTTTGTCATCCTCTTCAACGGTTTCGATCTTGGTGACTTCTTGCTTGTCGCCCTTAACCTTCTTAATAACACGTGTGCGGATCTTCTTCTTCGTCGGCTTGCCGTCTTCAGTAATCGTTTCAACAACACGAACCTCCTCAGGAAGTTCCTTGATTTCTTCAGGAGTTTCTTCTTCCACAGGAATCTCTTCCACTGTGACAGTGGTTTCGGGTGCTTTGTCATCCTCTTCGACGGTTTCGATCTTGGTGACTTCTTGCTTGTCGCCCTTAACCTTCTTGATGACACGTGTGCGGATCTTCTTCTTCGTCGGCTTGCCGTCTTCAGTAATCGTTTCAACAACACGAACCTCCTCAGGAAGTTCCTTGATTTCTTCAGGAGTTTCTTCTTCCACGGGAATCTCTTTCACTGTGACAGTGGTTTCGGGTGCTTTGTCATCCTCTTCGACGGTTTCGATCTTGGTGACTTCTTGCTTGTCGCCCTTAACCTTCTTGATGACACGTGTGCGGATCTTCTTCTTCGTCGGCTTGCCGTCTTCAGTAATCGTTTCAACAACACGAACCTCCTCAGGAAGTTCCTTGATTTCTTCAGGAGTTTCTTCTTCCACGGGAATCTCTTCCACTGTGACAGTGGTTTCGGGTGCTTTGTCATCCTCTTCGACGGTTTCGATCTTGGTGACTTCTTCCTTGTCGCCCTTAACCTTCTTGATGACACGTGTGCGTATCTTCTTCTTCGTCGGCTTGCCGTCTTTAGTAATAGTTTGAACAACACGAACCTCCTCAGAAAGCTCCTTCACTTCTTCAGGCTGTTCTTCCACGGGAATCTCTTCCACTGTGACAGTGGTTTCGGGTGCTTTGTCATCCTCTTCGACGGTTTCGATCTTGGTGACTTCTTGCTTGTCGCCCTTAACCTTCTTGATGACACGTGTGCGGATCTTCTTCTTCGTCGGCTTGCCGTCTTCAGTAATCGTTTCAACAACACGAACCTCCTCAGGAAGCTCCTTCACTTCTTCAGGCTGTTCTTCCACAGGAGTCTCTTCAACTGTGACAGTAGTTTCGGGCGCTTTGTCATCCTCTTCAACGGTTTCGATCTTGGTGACTTCTTGCTTGTCGCCCTTAACCTTCTTAATAACACGTGTGCGGATCTTCTTCTTCGTCGGCTTGCCGTCTTCAGTAATCGTTTCAACAACACGAACCTCCTCAGGAAGCTCCTTCACTTCTTCAGGATGTTCTTCCACAGGAGTCTCTTCAACTGTGACAGTAGTTTCGGGCGCTTTGTCATCCTCCTCGACGGTTTCGATCTTGGTGACTTCTTGCTTGTCACCCTTAACCTTCTTAATGACACGTGTACGGATCTTCTTCTTCGTCGGCTTGCCGTCTTCAGAAATAGTTTCAACAATTCGAACCTCCTCAGGAAGTTCCTTGATTTCTTCAGGAATTTCTTCTTCCACAGGAATCTCTTCCACTGTGACAATGGTTTCGGGTGCTTTGTCATCCTCTTCGACGGTTTCGATCTTGGTGACTTCTTGCTTGTCGCCCTTAACCTTCTTGATGACACGTGTGCGGATCTTCTTCTTCGTCGGCTTGCCGTCTTCAGTAATCGTTTCAACAACACGAACCTCCTCAGGAAGCTCCTTCACTTCTTCAGGCTGTTCTTCCACAGGAGTCTCTTCAACTGTGACAGTAGTTTCGGGCGCTTTGTCATCCTCTTCAACGGTTTCGATCTTGGTGACTTCTTGCTTGTCGCCCTTAACCTTCTTGATGACACGTGTGCGGATCTTCTTCTTCGTCGGCTTGCCGTCTTCAGTAATCGTTTCAACAACACGAACCTCCTCAGGAAGTTCCTTGATTTCTTCAGGAGTTTCTTCTTCCACGGGAATCTCTTCCACTGTGACAGTGGTTTCGGGTGCTTTGTCATCCTCTTCGACGGTTTCGATCTTGGTGACTTCTTGCTTGTCGCCCTTAACCTTCTTGATGACACGAGTGCGGATCTTCTTCTTCGTCGGCTTGCCGTCTTCAGTAATCGTTTCAACAACACGAACCTCCTCAGGAAGCTCCTTCACTTCTTCAGGCTGTTCTTCCACAGGAGTCTCTTCAACTGTGACAGTAGTTTCGGGCGCTTTGTCATCCTCTTCAACGGTTTCGATCTTGGTGACTTCTTGCTTGTCGCCCTTAACCTTCTTAATAACACGTGTGCGGATCTTCTTCTTCGTCGGCTTGCCGTCTTCAGTAATCGTTTCAACAACACGAAGTTCCTCAGGAAGTTCCTTGATTTCTTCAGGAGTTTCTTCTTCCACGGGAATCTCTTCCACTGTGACAGTGGTTTCGGGTGCTTTGTCATCCTCTTCGACGGTTTCGATCTTGGTGACTTCTTGCTTGTCGCCCTTAACCTTCTTGATGACACGTGTGCGTATCTTCTTCTTCGTCGGCTTGCCGTCTTCAGTAATCGTTTCAACAACACGAACCTCCTCAGGAAGTTCCTTGATTTCTTCAGGAGTTTCTTCTTCCACGGGAATCTCTTCCACTGTGACAGTGGTTTCGGGTGCTTTGTCATCCTCTTCGACGGTTTCGATCTTGGTGACTTCTTGCTTGTCGCCCTTAACCTTCTTGATGACACGAGTGCGGATCTTCTTCTTCGTCGGCTTGCCGTCTTCAGTAATCGTTTCAACAACACGAACCTCCTCAGGAAGCTCCTTCACTTCTTCAGGCTGTTCTTCCACAGGAGTCTCTTCAACTGTGACAGTAGTTTCGGGCGCTTTGTCATCCTCTTCAACGGTTTCGATCTTGGTGACTTCTTGCTTGTCGCCCTTAACCTTCTTAATAACACGTGTGCGGATCTTCTTCTTCGTCGGCTTGCCGTCTTCAGTAATCGTTTCAACAACACGAAGTTCCTCAGGAAGTTCCTTGATTTCTTCAGGAGTTTCTTCTTCCACGGGAATCTCTTCCACTGTGACAGTGGTTTCGGGTGCTTTGTCATCCTCTTCGACGGTTTCGATCTTGGTGACTTCTTGCTTGTCGCCCTTAACCTTCTTGATGACACGTGTGCGTATCTTCTTCTTCGTCGGCTTGCCGTCTTCAGTAATCGTTTGAACAACACGAACCTCCTCAGGAAGTTCCTTGATTTCTTCAGGAGTTTCTTCTTCCACGGGAATCTCTTCCACTGTGACAGTGGTTTCGGGTGCTTTGTCATCCTCTTCGACGGTTTCGATCTTGGTGACTTCTTGCTTGTCGCCCTTAACCTTCTTGATGACACGTGTGCGGATCTTCTTCTTCGTCGGCTTGCCGTCTTTAGTAATAGTTTCAACAACACGAACCTCCTCAGAAAGCTCCTTCACTTCTTCAGGATGTTCTTCCACAGGAGTCTCTTCAACTGTGACAGTGGTTTCGGGTGCTTTGTCATCCTCTTCGACGGTTTCGATCTTGGTGACTTCTTGCTTGTCGCCCTTAACCTTCTTGATGATACGTGTGCGGATCTTCTTCTTCGTCGGCTTGCCGTCTTCAGTAATCGTTTCAACAATACGAACCTCCTCAGGAAGCTCCTTCACTTCTTCAGGCTGTTCTTCCAGCGGAGTCTCTTCAACTGTGACAGTAGTTTCGGGCGCTTTGTCATCCTCTTCAACGGTTTCGATCTTGGTGACTTCTTGCTTGTCGCCCTTAACCTTCTTGATGACACGTGTGCGGATCTTCTTCTTCGTCGGCTTGCCGTCTTCAGTAATCGTTTCAACAACACGAACCTCCTCAGGAAGTTCCTTGATTTCTTCAGGAGTTTCTTCTTCCACGGGAATCTCTTTCACTGTGACAGTGGTTTCAGGTGCTTTGTCATCCTCTTCGACGGTTTCGATCTTGGTGACTTCTTGCTTGTCGCCCTTAACCTTCTTGATGACACGTGTGCGGATCTTCATCTTCGTCGGCTTGCCGTCTTTAGTAATAGTTTCAACAACGCGAACCTCCTCAGGAAGCTCCTTCACTTCTTCAGGCTGTTCTTCCACGGGAATCTCTTCCACTGTTACAGTGGTTTCGGGTGCTTTGTCATCCTCTTCGACTGTTTCGATCTTGGTGACTTCTTGCTTGTCGCCCTTAACCTTCTTGATGACACGTGTGCGTATCTTCTTCTTCGTCGGCTTGCCGTCTTTAGTAATCGTTTCAACAATACGAACCTCCTCAGGAAGCTCCTTCACTTCTTCAGGCTGTTCTTCCACAGGAGTCTCTTCAACTGTGACAGTAGTTTCGGGCGCTTTGTCATCCTCTTCAACGGTTTCGATCTTGGTGACTTCTTGCTTGTCGCCCTTAACCTTCTTAATGACACGTGTGCGGATCTTCTTCTTCGTCGGCTTGCCGTCTTCAGTAATCGTTTCAACAATACGAACCTCCTCAGGAAGCTCCTTCACTTCTTCAGGCTGTTCTTCCACAGGAGTCTCTTCAACTGTGACAGTGGTTTCGGGTGCTTTGTCATCCTCTTCGACGGTTTCGATCTTGGTGACTTCTTGTTTGTCGCCCTTAACCTTCTTGATGACACGTGTGCGGATCTTCTTCTTCGTCGGCTTGCCGTCTTCAGTAATCGTTTCAACAACACGAACCTCCTCAGGAAGTTCCTTGATTTTTTCAGGAGTTTCTTCTTCCACGGGAATCTCTTCCACTGTGACAGTGGTTTCGGGCGCTTTGTCATCCTCTTCAACGGTTTCGATCTTGGTGACTTCTTGCTTGTCGCCCTTAACCTTCTTAATAACACGTGTGCGGATCTTCTTCTTCGTCGGCTTGCCGTCTTCAGTAATCGTTTCAACAACACGAACCTCCTCAGGAAGCTCCTTTACTTCTTCAGGGTGTTCTTCCACAGGAGTCTCTTCAACTGTGACAGTAGTTTCGGGTGCTTTGTCATCCTCTTCAACGGTTTCGATCTTCGTGACTTCTTGCTTGTTGCCCTTAACCTTCTTAATAACACGTGTGCGGATCTTCTTCTTCGTCGGCTTGCCGTCTTTAGTAATCGTTTCAACAATACGAACCTCCTCAGGAAGCTCCTTCACTTCTTCAGGCTGTTCTTCCACAGGAGTCTCTTCAACTGTGACAGTAGTTTCGGGCGCTTTGTCATCCTCTTCAACGGTTTCGATCTTGGTGACTTCTTGCTTGTCGCCCTTAACCTTCTTAATAACACGTGTGCGGATCTTCTTCTTCGTCGGCTTGCCGTCTTTAGTAATCGTTTCAACAATACGAACCTCCTCAGGAAGTTCCCTGATTTTTTCAGGAGATTCTTCTTCCACGGGAATCTCTTCAACTGTGACAGTGGTTTCGGGTGCTCTGTCATCCTCTTCGACGGTTTCGATCTTGGTGACTTCTTGTTTGTCACCCTTAACCTTCTTAATGACACGTGTACGGATCTTCTTTTTCGTCGGCTTGCCGTCTTCAGAAATAGTTTCAACAATACGAACTTCCTCAGGAAGCTCCTTCACTTCTTCAGGCTGTTCTTCCACAGGAGTCTCTTCAACTGTGACAGTAGTTTCGGGCGCTTTGTCATCCTCTTCGACGGTTTCGATCTTGGTGACTTCTTGCTTGCCGCCCTTAACCTTCTTGATGACACGTGTGCGGATCTTCTTCTTCTTAGGCATTCCGTCTTTAGTAATAGTTTCAACAACACGAACCTCCTCAGGAAGCTCTTTGACTTCTTCAGGCTGTTCTTCCACAGGAATCTCTTCCACTGTAACAGTAGTTTCTGGTGCCTTGTCATCCTCTTCGACGGTTTCGATCTTGGTGACTTCTTGCTTGTCTCCCTTAATCTTCTTGATGACACGTGTGCGTATCTTCTTCTTCTTAGGCTTGCCATCTTCGGAAATAGTTTCAACAACACGAACCTCCTCAGGAAGCTCTTTGACTTCTTCAGGAGTTTCTTCTTCCACGGGAATCTCTTTCACTGTAACAGTAGTTTCTGGTGCCTTGTCATCCTCTTCGACGGTTTCGATCTTGGTGACTTCTTGTTTGTCCCCCTTAACCTTCTTAATCACACGTGTGCGTATCTTCTTCTTCTTAGGCTTGCCATCTTCGGAAATAGTTTCAACAACACGAACCTCCTCAGGAAGCTCTTTGACTTCTTCAGGCTGTTCTTCCACAGGAGTCTCTTCAACTGTGACAGTAGTTTCGGGCGCTTTGTCATCCTCTTCGACGGTTTCGATCTTGGTGACTTCTTGCTTGTCGCCCTTAACCTTCTTGATGACACGTGTGCGGATCTTCTTCTTCTTAGGCATTCCGTCTTCAGTAATAGTTTCAACAACACGAACCTCCTCAGGAAGCTCTTTGACTTCTTCAGGCTGTTCTTTCACAGGAATCTCTTCCACTGTAACAGTAGTTTCTGGTGCCTTGTCATCCTCTTCGACGGTTTCGATCTTGGTGACTTCTTGCTTGTCTCCCTTAATCTTCTTGATGACACGTGTGCGTATCTTCTTCTTCTTAGGCTTGCCATCTTCGGAAATAGTTTCAACAACACGAACCTCCTCAGGAAGCTCTTTGACTTCTTCAGGCTGTTCTTCCACAGGAGTCTCTTCAACTGTGACAGTAGTTTCGGGCGCTTTGTCATCCTCTTCGACGGTTTCGATCTTGGTGACTTCTTGCTTGTCGCCCTTAACCTTCTTGATGACACGTGTGCGTATCTTCTTCTTCGTCGGCTTGCCGTCTTTAGTAATAGTTTCAACAACACGAACCTCCTCAGGAAGCTCGTGGACTTCTTCAGGCTGTTCTTCCACCGGAATCTCTTCCACTGTAACAGTTGTTTCCGGTGCCTTGTCATCTTCTTCGACGGTTTCGATCTTGGTGACTTCTTGCTTGTCACCTTTTACCTTCCTAATCACACGTGTGCGTATCTTCTTCTTCTTAGGCTTGCCATCTTCGGAAATAGTTTCAACAACACGAACCTCCTCAGGAAGCTCTTTGACTTCTTCAGGCTGTTCTTCCACAGGAGTCTCTTCAACTGTGACAGTAGTTTCGGGCGCTTTGTCATCCTCTTCGACGGTTTCGATCTTGGTGACTTCTTGCTTGTCGCCCTTAACCTTCTTGATGACACGTGTGCGTATCTTCTTCTTCGTCGGCTTGCCGTCTTTAGTAATAGTTTCAACAACACGAACCTCCTCAGGAAGCTCGTGGACTTCTTCAGGCTGTTCTTCCACCGGAATCTCTTCCACTGTGACAGTTGTTTCCGGTGCCTTGTCATCTTCTTCGACGGTTTCGATCTTGGTGACTTCTTGCTTGTCACCTTTTACCTTCCTAATCACACGTGTGCGTATCTTCTTCTTCTTAGGCTTGCCATCTTCGGAAATAGTTTCAACAACACGAACCTCCTCAGGAAGCTCTTTGACTTCTTCAGTCTGCTCTTCCACAGGAATCTCTACCACTGTGACAGTAGTTTCGGGTGCCTTGTCATCCTCTTCGACGGTTTCGATCTTGGTGACTTCTTGCTTGTCTCCCTTAACCTTCTTAATGACACGTGTGCGTATCTTCTTCTTCTTAGGCTTGCCATCTTCGGAAATAGTTTCAACAACACGAACCTCCTCTGGAAGCTCTTTGACTTCTTCAGTCTGCTCTTCCACAGGAATCTCTTCCACTGTGACAGTAGTTTCGGGTGCCTTGTCATCCTCTTCGACGGTTTCGATCTTGGTGACTTCTTGCTTGTCTCCCTTAACCTTCTTAATGACACGTGTGCGTATCTTCTTCTTCTTAGGCTTGCCATCTTCGGAAATAGTTTCAACAACACGAACCTCCTCAGGAAGCTCTTTGACTTCTTCAGGAGTTTCTTCTTCGACGGGAATCTCTTTCACTGTAACAGTAGTTTCTGGTGCCTTGTCATCCTCTTCGACGGTTTCGATCTTTGTGACTTCTTGCTTGTCCCCCTTAACCTTCTTAATCACACGTGTGCGTATCTTCTTCTTCTTAGGCTTGCCATCTTCGGAAATAGTTTCAACAACACGAACCTCCTCAGGAAGCTCTTTGACTTCTTCAGTCTGCTCTTCCACAGGAATCTCTTCCACTGTGACAGTAGTTTCGGGTGCCTTGTCATCCTCTTCGACGGTTTCGATCTTGGTGACTTCTTGCTTGTCCCCCTTAACCTTCTTAATCACACGTGTGCGTATCTTCTTCTTCTTAGGCTTGCCATCTTCGGATATAGTTTCAACAACACGAACCTTCTCAGGAAGCTCCTGGACTTCTTCAGGCTGTTCTTCCACAGGAATCTCTTCCACTGTGACAGTAGTTTCCGGTGCCTTGTCATCCTCTTCGACGGTTTCGATCTTGGTGACTTCTTGCTTGTCACCCTTAACCTTCTTGATGACTCGTGTGCGGATCTTTTTCTTTTTAAGCTTGCCATCTTTTGAAATTTCTTCGAAAACTTGAATAGTTTCAGGAATTTCCGATATTTCAACTTCGTGTATTTCTTTTATTTGTGTTGGTGTGGTTTGTTTTGTGTGTTTTGTGTCTGTGGCTTTTGTATCTGTGTAAAAAATATGATTTTAGTACTTAATTTTGTTTGTAACTTGGTTTTTGTTTTGTGTAATATGTGTTTTGTAGTTTTGGGGGTCAAGTGATAATGGAAGTAATACGCCTTTTTTGTTGTACTGCTTAATGCTAATCTTAATAAATACTTACCCAGCGTTGATTTTACCGTATCAAATAAACTTAAACTTTCATACTCAGTTAATGGTGTAGATTGCAATGGTGACTCAGAATGTATCTCCAAGTCAGTGGTACTGTCTTCTTTAGGATGTTTTGTTTTCTTTCGTGGCTCTTTATGTTTTTGTGTGTTGATATATTGTGCATTTTCTTCAAGATTAACCTCTAGAGGCTGTTTATTATCCAGATCAATTGGTTTTATACTCGCTTGTAAACTGAGCACTTTAACTTGATTTTTGGTGTTCGATTCAAAGCTAACATTTGCATTTTTGGGCTGTGTTTGGTCTTTTTTGAGTAGTTTTGTGACATGCTCTTCTGTGGTTGTTTCCCGATGAAGACAAGAGCTAAATGGCATTATTGATGGAGATGCATATTCTAAATCTAATAGAGAACAATCAGTTTCAAGAAGATTTCCTTTCTCATGAAGTTCACTAGAGAGTGCTGCAATTTTTGCATCAATAGGAGCATAAGACGCACTTTCTGTAGCTGGAGTTATATCCGATGGTAAATTTGTTACATTTTCACAAATTTGATGATCAGTTACAAGTATATTTTTGTGTGTAATATTTTCTGCATTTGCTTTAGCTTCCTTAGGTTTTGTTTTTGAAATACTACCTAGAGATGGTACAACAGAAACCTCTTCCACAACCGAAACTTTTAAATTTGAGAGCACATCAGCTGTTGGCTTTGCAGTTTGAGGCTTAAAATCACCGTGTCCGTCAACATTTTCGTATAAGCTTACTGTTGATGTTTGAACTGGTTTTGTAGAACTTTCTACGAAATTAACATTTGGTGTGGATAAATTTATTTCTGCGGGTTCCATAATTGGAGATTGTTCATAAGCTAGTTGATCAATAATGGTTACTGCCTCATTTGGAGACTCACCTATTATATTAGCATTCACTTCCTTTGGTACTTGAAGGTCGTAGGACTCGTGTATGGAGGCCAAGCTAATAACTTCCTCTGTTACTAGCGATTCTTTCTCCGTTTTAGAAACTTCTGCGTTTTCTTCGATAAACGATAGCGGAGCGAACTCATCTTCCTTTATATAGAATGTTTGTGTAGTTGTTAGCTTAGCCCGTTTAGTTTCAGCACTACCTCTAATTTTAGCGAAATGTTCCTCACTTGGCAGATCGGATTTCAAATCATCCGTTTTCTCAAAGGTTTCAACTTCTGATATCATTTTATGTATTTGAGATTGTGCAGTTGTCACTTGAGCCTCAATTGGTAATGCGTGATTGTCCTCTCCTAAATTGTCAACATTTTCGATTGGCAAGATTTCGGAAATTAATGTTTCACGTTGTGTTCCTTCAACAAAAAGTTTGCCGTATCCTATGGGATGTGTATACTCAAATGGCTTTTCTTTTTGCAGAATGAGTTCATCCATTTTAACATGTAGCTTATTAGCCTCGGAAGTAAGGAATGAATGTACAAGAGCCTCCTGTGTAGTGCTTTTAATATGTTTTATTTGCTCTGATAACTCAAAAGGCATCACATCTGTTGTTGTTGTGTGTTGGAGGATATCACTTATTATTGACTTAGCAACAACTTCCTGAGATGTTGTGGGTTGTATTACAGATTCCTTTTGATAAGTGTCCTCTTGTAATAGTTCAGGAGTACTTTGGAACATTATATTTAACGATTCGGTTGCTCGTGCAGGAAATTGTTCAAGCGTTGAAATAAGCTCTGTACTTTCGACACATTGACTATCGGTTACTGTTACTTCATAATTTCGTCCTTCCAAACTCTCCTGAGCAACTAGTTTATTTGTTGTTGGAGCAATAATTTCCTTGACATCCTCCACAAGTTGAACTGCAATATTCACGGGCAACTTTAAGGTGGATTCATTCTCTGTCGAGCTAGCAGCTGCCGAGCTTGGAACTTGAGAAATTAAATCATCTGCATCTTCTATGGTTTGTTGCAGATCTGTTGTCTGTGCATGAATCATTGCATAAGAAAAACCAGCTTGAACAGTGCCAACATTCTCACTTGGTTGTGTTTCATGAACTGAATCGTAGACGTCAACCTTCTTGATATCTTTGCTGAATAAAGTTGGAGTAACTTCGATAATCTTTGCACGAAACTCTTGAGAACGTTCGGCATCAAAGATAAATTCAGCCTCTAGAATATTTTGATCCTCCGCAATAGCCAACTGGCTAAATGTATCCTGAGTAGGATGGGCAGTTCTTTGTTTCTCTAATGTCTCAGTAAATTGTTCTACCATACTTATGGGTATACACTCGGTGACCATTGAATGCTCGTGTGGAATCATGTTTTGTAAGCCTAAACACTCCGATTCCTCAATGACTTTAGCTGTTGTGATGTTATCATAAACTAAGGGTTCCATTGTTCTTGTTTCATTAAGAATATCAATGCTTGAAGTTGCCTGTTTTGGGGATACATTAAACTCTGCAAGCTCTCCGGTAGACTGAGACTCTTGCACTCCTTCTGTCAATGGTATTCTTAAATGCTCTGATGTAATAGACTTTGCCTGTTCTAAGAGAACATTTGGCATTTGAAGATCACATTCCAATTCAAAAGTTGACTCCTTACGACTCGTTACAACACCAGTGGATGATTCTAAAGATACTTTAACCGCTTTTGCTGTGGGTTGTATTAAATCTTCCATTGGTTCCTCCTTTTCGCAAACTCTTGTTTCCTGCACATTTATTTCCTTGAATTTACTAATTGAAGGTTGGCTAGTTTCTAGTGTGGGACTTATTGTTGTCAATTCTGCAGCATAATCCAGAATATATGGTTCTTCTGACAGTGGAGATCTTTTAGTAGCATCGCTTAATTTTGGTGTAATCGCTGTTGATTGAAGCAAAGTTGATTCCAGAATCTCATCTGTTTTCTCACTAGTTATTGCTGTTGTGGTATCTAAAGCAGTTGTGTTTTCTATCAGTTCTATATTGCTTAGGGTAGATTTATTAACAGCTGGTGTTACATAATCAGTAAGCGTATCTAGAGATGTTACCTCTTCACTTTCAGGCAGAGTAATTCCACTTACATTGAACTGAGCTTGGTGTTGAGGTTGTGTTCCGTCTTCAAGCTCTTGTAATGATTCCATGTGCTGAGCATCTATTTTATTTGCCACTTGTAAAGCTCCCGATGTAGAAATTGCAGCATTTTGTATTGCATTTGTTTGTTCCGGTTGCATAATCGATTCCTGTTCCAAAGTTACCGAAGAACTTGTTTCCAAAGATTGAAGAAGATTAAAAGTTGCTCCTGTTTTCTGTTCTTGGGGTTGTGCTTTCTTCTCATGAGGTTGTAGGGTGTCCAAAGTAGATTGCTCCATTATATCTGTACCAAACTGAGCTGGCATTGAAATATCTGCTAAAGCAGCTGTTGGCTTACTCCCAGTAGCATGTTCCTTTGTGGATTCCATTAATACTACCTCCATTTGCTCGGAATGCGTAAGAGTATCTGAAGTTTCATGGGCTGACGTCAAAGATTGTTTTGGAGCTGTATCAATCAGTTCTGAACTTGTCTCAGTTATTTGCACACTGGTAACTTCCAACGGCTGTTGATTCTCATAGATCACTAAATTTCCAGACTTTTGATCAGGTTGCTTCAGCTCATCCAGATATCCTGTACCCAGGAGAACGTCCTGTTGACTTGTCACTCCGATTGGCTTTGTTTCAAATTCTTGGGCAGCTGATGCTGACTTAATATCTTCACTTTCAATATTAACAGTGGATATTTGAGATTCCACTTCCCACACACTGCTGGCCTTTAGGTCTGCAGGAATGATTCCTTCCGATGCAGCTTGCTCAGTCGCTTCTTTTTGTGTAGGCAGTTTTGTTACTTTTTCAACTCCCGTAGCTTCTTTAACATCCAAAGCCTTATGCTCAACGTAATCCAGTCTTGCCTTAACAATTTCGGGTAACTTTGTAATGAGCTCCTGTTCCGAGTCAATTATAATGTGTGTTTGTACTTCGGCAACTAGTTCACCCTTCGTTATATTTACTTTTCCTTCACTGAGATCGATTTTTACATTATCCATTACATCAATAGTGTCGTATATTGCTTCCTGATTTCCTAGGGCAGTTCCAAAAGCCATACTCATCGTTTCCTTCGCAGGTTTGGCAGTCTCGACTGTTGGTTCAACAAGTTGTTCTGTCATTTCGACTAAATGTGTCTCAAGAGTTTCACCAACTGGCAGGGAACTTGTTTGACTCACTGTAGCATCCACATTTTTAGGTACTTCCGAGTCTAAGTCACGGGGATGTTCCTCTTCAAAAGCAGTCTCCTGAGTTATTATGTGCCTTTGTGTTTCTAAGCTAAATTCAACTTTCTGGGAATCAGTCTTGAATGTTGGTAGACTCTCTTCTGTTGGACTTCTCGTATCTGCAGTTGTGTTAATTAAACTTTCTGAGAAGACCAACTGTTTAATCGCCTGGAATTCAGCTACTTTTTGCGTTAAGGGCCCTTCAGCTACAAGAGAATCCATTTTCTCGGTTTTCTCTATTAAAATTGGCACTTCCTCTGGCTTAATGAAGATTTTAGCCAAAGATTTTACAGGTTGATGGTCTGGAATCATTTCTTCAACGCTTTCTAATGCCTTAGATTCACTAGTGCTAAATACCTTAAATTCTTGCACTGTTGTAGACAAGTTCTCAGTGCGAGCTTCTGCTTGGGGCTTAAGTTCCTTTACAGAATGTTCGGGCTGGCACTCGGAAATGTCCAGACTTACATTTGAAGTAAGCTGTGGTGAAATTTGCTCACTACTGGGCTTTACTTGGGGCAACTCCTTGGAGACAGTATCTTCTCTGAAGGTTTCCGTGATTAAAAGTCCTTCATTCTCTAGAATTTGAGACTGTGCATTTTCCGTGCTCATTGTTGGAGTCTTAAAGCTGTCAAGACCTTCCAAAGTTGAGGGCTCCTCCGAGGTGAGTTCGTGAGATAAAAGGATCTCACCATGAGCCTGTTGAGTGGGAGCCTTGAGTGATTCCACTTCTCCAAGAGAATCTTCAACGCTTTGTGCCTCGATTAAGAGTGGATGTGATTCCTTTACTATTCGCTCGGCTTTGACAAGTTTGGGAATTTTCGAAGATTTCAGCCCTTTAGGAGTTTCCTTTGTTTGCGTCTCAGTAACTGAAATCGCATGTCTTTCATGAACCTCAACCTGTTCGCTAAGTTTACTAACAACTGGTTTGGATTGATCCAAACCAAAACTAACCTCATCAAATGCCAAATATTCCGCATTAACTGCTAAAGTCTTTTCTGGTAATATATCATTTTGTGTTTGAGCTTCAATCGGTTTCGGTGTGGAGAGTTCTGTTGTTTCAGCAACTGCAACAATTTCGTGTATGCTTTTGGACACATTTTGGGTGGAAAGTGTTGTGGCATGTGGCAAAAGGTCTTCAAGTTGCTCAAGTGTTTCTTGTTTCGGGGTTTCAGTGTTGTATTCTTTGGCAAATGTTTCTCTCTGCTCATAATCGACCAATTCCTCAATACTTTCTCTCTCATATTCTTGTTCTGGTTGTTGTTGTTGTATTATTTCTATATGTTTTTTATGATTTTTAGTTTTCGTTTTCCTATGCACAGTTTGTTCAGCCTGTATTTGTACTTGTTGTTCTTGTTCTTGTTGTTGCTGTATGAATTGTTTTTCCACTTTAGTGGTTGTGGTTTCTGCGAATGTAATGTAATTAAACAATGACAATGTTGGCATTTCTTTCTTTCAGATGCTTTTAAAAACAATTGTTGAAATCGCGCTTGAAGCCAGGCAAATGCAATTATATTAAGTTAATTTCAAGTAGTTGAGCTCTTGAGCGTTAAAGCTTATGATATAATGTATTCTTTATTTTTATTTGTATATATTTACAGATTGTTGTTGTTGGTGACATAAAACAAAAGCCAAACAGACAAACAAAATATACATATTACGTATACGTAAGAATAACTTACCTCAAGTTGGTTCAACTTTCGAGATTGCGTGCAGAAATAATCAAGAATACAAAGCGTTTCTACTCTGGTCCTATACAGGTAAGTAGAAGCATTTGAATTTGCAACAAATTATAATATAAATAAGCTTATATGACAACAGGCTGAAAAATCGATAATAATCGAAATTCAAAGTAGTAGGCAGTTAAATAAAGGTTAATAGGATATCATTTTATGTACTCGGTAGGCGTCTTTTTAGAATATACACATGATTTGGTTGTTTTTTGGTTTAACATAATTTAATTGTTATATTTTTGAAAGTCAATATCGATTATTGTTTGTTATAACTAGTATATTATGCAATTGTTGCTGAGTAGTTCATTTTTGGGGTACAGTTTTACAGTTGATCAGTGTTTATGTTCAAACCTTCATCGACAACTATCGTGCGTTCCTCGACAAATGTTTCCTCTACGTTTGTGTTAGATTTAGATTTTTTTTTATTGTTGTTGTTGGGATTGGCACGTAAAGCGCAGGTTTTTTTTACAAAGCAGTTTTTACATATTGAAAATAAAAAGAAATAAATATACATTTTCAGTATTCAAAATTAAAAATTTGTGTGTGCATAAAAAGCGTATTATTCTAAAACATTCATAGAAAATTGATGTGTGTCTACAATATACTCACCGATTTTCACATGCGTGATAGCCTCGTGACTTTCGATTATCTGGGATGTCTCTATTATTCTCTAGATTTCAGCGAAAATTTATAAAAATAATACATCATTATGCTTGTTGGCAACTCTGTGTCGAACTATACAACTGAATACAACTTCAGCGCATTAGCTGAAATGCCAGTTATGTAATTATCCACCAATTAAGGCATAAATAAATTTTATTCGCTGGCAGTTCAACTATCTACTCAACAGCAAGAACAGACAAGTCAGAACTCTACAGTCAAGCTGCTCGACTGTGTAAAACCCAGTACCCGTATCCTCGCAAAAAAAAAAAAAATACTTCAATAGAAAAATAAACAACAAATGATAATTTAGCTTAAAAAAATTATGATATAATATAAAAAGATAAAAATTTTATGTTCTTTATGTTCGACCTGCATTTAAATTTTAATAGCTATATCTCAATTATTTTACTCTAACTCATCTAGACTCTGAGTTGCAGGAATTCGCACGGACAGACACAAACCCAGAAGCCTGTGTACCCTTTGGGTACTGGGCTAACAAACACAAACACAAAGAAGAAAACAGAATTGCAAACCTCCTTTCCGCATATTTTCCAATCGTGCGAGATGAAGTCCTCCCTATGAAACTTTCGAATGACTGTCTCAATTGTTATCTCATAAGTCTGTATCATGCGAATGAAGGCCTTGAAACCGACAGTTGCGGCTAAGATGGTTTCATCCTCGTTGGAAGATTCACTCAGAATATGTGTAATCAGCTCCTCGTGTCCCTCACGCTCCACGAGCTGAACTAGAGCCGATTGCGACTCGGGTTTTTGCAGAGATATAAATATATTCTGTTCGTACATGTATGTGATCTCATAATGAGTGCAGCCATAGCGCAGCAGTACTCCAATTGTGGCCAGATCTCTGAGAGCTGCTTCGCCGATTTTGCCAAAGGATTCGGCCTCAACAGACTCCAAAAGCCATTGAACTTCTTCATGTTGACTTATTTCATAGATATCTTCAATCTTAATGGTCTTCTGGGTGATTTTTGTGCGTATTAGTTGAACTGTTTCAGTTAGTTCAATTGATTTCTTGGATGTATATTCTTTCTTTTCTATATGCACTTCTTCTTCTTCTATTTCTACTTCTTCTTCGTCAACCTCTTCGATTTCTTCGATAATTCTACTGCTGCGCTGTTCGGCATCGGCAATCCTGCGATCTTTTACTTGAATTACTTCGGAAACTCCACTGCGTTCCACTACAATGGGAACAGCCTGTTTCACTTTGATAATGTTTAATGTAGTTTCGATATTAGTTGCTGGCACTACTTTGATCTCCGTCTTATGTAACATCTGGGATTCAGATGCGCTAGATCTTTTGGCCATTGTGGTCGATGTCTTTTTACCCGCCTTCTTCTTCACGGTGGTCTTTGTCTTGACCTCCTCTATATTAGAAGTTGAGGATATATCGAATTTGGCGCGCGTCATGGTCATACCAATTTCATTGATCAGCTTGCAAATGTAGACACCACAATCATTATTTGTTATCTTTAGAATCTCTAAAGTTGCTTCGGATTCCTCAACTACCATGAGATACTTTTCAGACGCCCTAAGTTGCACATTGTTGAAATACCACTGTATATCTACAAAAACAACCAGTAAAATCAATCTCCATCAATCAAACCCCTGATCATTCCTGTTATTTCTCTACAGTCATACAGTACCTGGTCTGGGATTGCCTGCAAATTGTATTGAGAATTTCGCTGTTTCGCCTAAGGCAGCACGACAGTCACGCATTTCATTTAGTAGCGATGGCGAGCATTTAGCAGCTATAAGCATACAAAATTTCACAATAAATCTAGATATTAGAAACTACTCTTAAATATATAAATACTACAAGCAGAGGTTGCAAATACGTTTCAAAACATACTTCACAAAACACAAAACTGTCTGAGCAAAAACTAATTTGCAAACCGCTTTTGATAAAGGGTTAAATAATAAAGTTTAAAATTATACCATTTGTCCGAAATTAGTGTTGAGTAACATTTGCGACCTCTGCAAGCAACAGTTGTTAGTTAAAGTTTCTAGTGATTTCTGTGTTGTACTTACAATCAGTTTATCTTTGACATAGTTTTCTTGAGTAATTTGAAAATTGTAATTGTAAATTGTTTGTCTGTTTTTTGTAATGAGATAGTAAGGCGCAAAAATCAACAAATAAAAAATTAGTTTACATAGAAATAGATAGATTTACAGATATATATACTTATGTACAGCAGTGTTTTGGACAAGCAGCATTTTGGGGAATGTCATACGATTTCTTTTGAATAATTTCAATTAAATTGAAATAAATGTTAGTGTAAATTTGGAAAATAAAAAAAAAAAAAAATAAAATTATTTAAGTTTAAAAAACACAAGCAATAACTTGCAGATGAGATATTGATACTGTAAGAAAATATAAATATATATACGATAACAAAATTTAATACTAATAGTTCTAATGGCGTATACTTTTAGAATAATATCAGGTATTATGTTTTGAGTTTGGATCGGGGGCGTTTAATGGGGGGTAGGGTAGGGTATAAGCCTTATTGCTGTGAGGGCTGAGACAATAACATGATACACAATTGTTTGGACGACTTCGAGACATGTTCACATAGTAGTTTAATTGTTTTTATTGTTTGTTTTGTTTTACGAAACATTGTATAATACAAGGACAAATACAATAGAGACAGACAGTAGAAGTGACAGACGTTTTGTGAAATGTTGTTTGTGATTTAGGACAATAGTACGGAATACAGTTGTGTGTTGAAAACACGAAAATTAAAACACATATACACATAACAGTGGTAGAGTTCGGTTATAATTGTCAGAATTTGGATACATACCTTTAAGAGCGACTTGCATCTCTTCCATGTGAGTCACCCATTCTGGTTTGCGGTAATCCTTGGATCCAACGATGCCTATTTATAGTA
This sequence comes from Drosophila falleni, assembly GCA_035045575.1. Taxonomy (NCBI): domain Eukaryota; kingdom Metazoa; phylum Arthropoda; class Insecta; order Diptera; family Drosophilidae; genus Drosophila; species Drosophila falleni. The sequence goes on from JAWNOV010000167.1 coordinate 1,073,765, forward strand.
GAAATTGATAAAAGTTGTATATTATTATATTATCTCTAAAAACGATGAAGATCCTAAAAAATATGGTAATCTTTTAAATATATAACTCAAATGTGCCCTTTAGTGTATCAAAATGTGTTGTATAATATATTTTTAATTTCTGTGTGCAGAATATTCGAGTTGGAAATGTTTTCAAGGGAGTTATAAAGGGATAAGGATAAAAAGGGAGTTTTTTGGGTAATGCTGCTGCAGATCTGAAAAAGAATTTTACTGACAATTCCAAGACGTTTCCATGAGATTATAAAGCACATATTCCATATAAAAACACATATATACCTTCAACTGCAAATAGAGCTGTGGTTACTGCCACTCCCAATGGATTGTATGCCTCAAAACTAATTGTGCCCAAATCATCGGGATATACATGATTGATGACCAATACTGAGGTCCCATCGTCGAAATTTTCGATTTGATATTCCTCGGATGCGAATATCTGTTCGTCGTCACGTAGCCATTTGACTTTTGGTTTTGGCTTACCAATAACCTTAACTTCCAATTTGGCTTGCTCACCCTCTTTGGGTTCGATTTTTTCTGGTAACTTTTTAATGATTTTCGGTGCTTGTTCGTCGATTGAGATGGTCTAAAACGGTCGCATTATATATAGGAATAGGGAATACGAAATGTTAGCTTCAAAACCTATGCAAAACTCGAATTGCTATAAACACGCTTACTCTATCAAGTAGATCCTCCTCAGATCCTGTGAGTCCAGTGATTTCAGAATCGGGGATATATTCAAATGCTAAAAGAATATTTGAAAGTTGATCAATATAAGCAAAAGCTCATAAATACGATTGAATGTGAACGCAAAATGAAAGAAATTATTTACAAAAGGAATAGGGCAATCAGTTTCGAATTTTTGAACTTAATTGATAGATAGATACGATTACATGCAAGTTGTCCAACATATCAATTTATATCAGAGGTCGGAAATAACAGTGAACACATATTTAAGAATCTTAAAATGTTGAGCTATATTTGCGACCTCTGCTTAGTATCAAGTATTCACAGCAATTAAACAGGAGTATAGAGAGAGTAAAAGAGAGAGAGAGAGAGAGGAGAGGAGAGTGTAGTTATTGGAAAACCTATTTTAAATTGTAAATTGTAATGCATATGGTACGACTATTTGCTAAATTTCCTGGTTATCTATGTCTATTGTTAACAATCAACTATGATATGGATGCCATGGATACCATCAAAGTACCTTGAATATTAACTGTTGTGGCGGTGACGCTCTTGCCAATTTTATTGGTGGCAACGCATTTATATTGACCCTGATTTTCAGGGAACACTTCCGTAATTTGCAGCTGACAAATTCCCTGCATATCCTGCGAAATTGTTGTCTCTTTTGTTTCGGCAATCTTCTCCTCATTGTGATACCATTCCACCTTGGGCGTGGGCTTGCCTGTCACTTGGCAAGTCAACTGGAGAGCCTCACCATCCATAACCTCCACGGGCTGAATCAATTCCTCAATGAAACGTGGCGATTCAAATTCAACAGCCTCTTCCTGCGGCAATGCCTCCAACATATTGACTGTTGCCGTTGAGGTAACAGAGCCGCCAACATTCTCGGCCCGACAAGTGAATGGTCCTGTAAACTTCTTTTGGAAGTCCTCAATCAAAAGTGTCGACTTGTTGGCCTGGCTAACAATGCGGCATTCATTGGAGCTCTTAATGGGCTCATTATGCACAAACCATTGGAACGATGAAAGCGGTTCTGACTCAACAACTGCTTCAAGTATTGCGACTTCATGCTCTCCGAAGTACTTGGGCTCCAGAGGTTGAATAAAGCGAGGTGGTTTTATCTGCTTATCGGGTGCTTGATCGGATACAACCACCGAGCCCGACGATTTCGCCTCACCCACCTTATTCTTGGCCCAAATCTCATATTTGCCAGTACGCTTACGCGTCATATTGATAACTCTTATTGTAGTTGTGCTTTCAGTCGTTTCTATTATGGTTTCTTCATTCTCAATGATCTCACGACCATTGCGCAACCATTTGATCTCTGGCTTGGGTTGTCCATCATACTTGGCCTCAAAGAGCAAGGTACCTCCATTGGGTATAACTACCGCACTCAATGGAGTTACTGTCGGTGCTTTCAAAATCTCCCTGGGCACTTCATCCAGGCGACTAATAATGTTGGCATTACCTATAGCCCTTCCAAATTGATTTTGTGCTTGAATCGAATATGTAATGGCTTCATTGGGCGTTGGATTCATCACCTTCAAGACAACATCGCCCGTCTGCTCATCATGGAACATTTGCAAGGCCTCGTTGGGTATAACCTCCTCGATTCCACGATACCATTTAACTTGAGGATGTGGTTTACCTGCGACTTGACACGTAACTGTTACTTTCAGCCGCTCGGGCTCCTTTTCCTCTGTAAAGACTATCTTAAGTGGCTTCGTGAACTGTGGCGCGACTCCTTGTTCTTTTTCTGTATTCGTTGTGAATTAAAAGTATATAAAAGTGTTGTTTTTTCGTGTTTTTCGGGGCATAAGAAGAGAAGGTACAAAGTCATGAAAGTTATTTGTTTAATGGGTACTTTCAGTTAAATTGTTATTACACCGAAAAACTTTCTTCGCTTACAGTGGTTGGAAGGGGAAAGATTTTGAGACATGTTCCACAGATCTCCAAAAATTGTTTTTGTCGGTGTCCCTAAATCCAACTTTTTTCCTTTCAAATATTTTTTTGGAAAAGTCAATAAGGGAGTACGTGATTTTGCCGGAAAGAGGACAAATAACTTTTTTTTTTATTAATCATTTTTTATATGCAGAATCAATTTAGAGATCAAACAATGACCAAAATGACATTCCGATTGAAAATCGGTTAAAAATTGTCAAAGTTATGCAAGTTTGAAGCTTGGCTTGGATTCAGGAACACCGACATTTTGATTAGTTGTTTTCAAAAGCTGCTGTCAATAGCATCTCTAGAGATTTGTAGTACACATCTGATACTTTAATATTGATTGGGTGGAACTTACCTAAGATTATGTTGGTACGACTTGTCGCTACTCCAGCCTCGTTCTTTGCCTCACAGGTGTAGACACCCACATCGCTGGGTGTGACCTTTGCAATCTTCAGTTGTGCCACCTGCTCCACGACGGTGATTTCATACTTTTCGGATGCAAAAAGCAGCATATCGTTAAAGTACCAATTAATCTCTGGGAATGGTACACCTTCAACCTTGCACTCGAGAACGGTGGGTTCTTCAGGAACGCATTGACGTGGACGTAACTTTTCTGTGATGCGTGGTGGTTTAATCTCCTTCTTCTTCTTCTTGACCAGTTTACGCTCCTGGCCGATCACCTCAGAGGTTGTAGTTTCCTGCAGGTTCTGTGTTAACTGTTGATCCTCGATAAGTTCCTCATCAGCCACCTTATCAATGCCCTCTTGAATGCGCTTCTGTGTAATCAGTTCCAATTCCGGAAGTGGCTGACTGTCATCGAGCACAACACGACGCTTCTCCTTCTTGATAATGTTTGACGTGATTTTCATTTCAAGATCACGTCTCACATCCTCAACGTCCAGTTCGATCAGCTGTTCCGTTGTAATGAATTGAGGTCTTGTGTCTTCAGTCTTCTTCAATAAAGTAATAGTCTTTTGTGAGATCTCTTGGGAAATTTCATCAGCCTTTTCAATTTCGGCAACTGCTGATTCTAAAAGTTGTGGCTGGCCCTCAACTGATGCTTGTTTCAGGGGCTTTGTACGTTTCTTGTGCGCCTTTTGTTTAGTTTCAGGTGTACTGTCTGTTATCACAACCTCTTCCTCGGGCTGCACATCTTCGGATACCGCAACCACTTTAACATCTTCAACTGGGAGCTCTTCAACTTGATCCTCTTCAGCAATTGGCTCAGCAAATGGCTCGGCAACTTCCGCGGACACTTCATCAACCGATGGAGTTGCCTTCTTAAGTTTTGGCTTCTTTTTCTTCTCCTTCTTTACCTTCTCTTTGGGTTCCTTGTCGTCGGGAATCTTTAGAGGTTCCAAGTCAGATATCTCATCCTCACTTTCCACCTTTTCTTCTGGCAACAGCTCTGGTCCGGGAATGGCTTTCTCTGGCTGAGCAGGCATTTCCACGGGCTTGCTTGGAATGGGTTTCAGTTGCACCTCTTCCGGCTGTTCTTCGGGAAGTGGCCGGCGCTTGCCAGTTGGCCACTTCTTTTCTTCTAAAGGTTCCGCTACAGGTTTCTTCTTCTCACCACGCTTCCAGGGTACTTGTGGTTGCTCTTCCTCTGGCTTAGGCTCCTTCTCGATGTCAATGTGTTCAGCTTCTTCCAGCACCGTAGGCTCTGCATCTGGTATTTCTGGCAGGTCTTCTGGTTTGGGTTTCTTTACCTTCTTGACCTTGCGTTTCTCCTCTTGAACAATTTCCTCTTCTGGCTTTTCTACATGCTGCAAGTCAACCTCTTCTAGTGTGACCTCCTCAGGCTTTGAAGTTATACGTTTCGTTGGCTTGAGTCGCACTTCTTCTATAGTTGCTTCTTGAGGTAATTGTTTCTTCGGCCTTATCACTGGTTTCAAAGACACTTCTTCGACCACCTCCACAACCTGCTCCTTCTTGGGTCTCAATTTGGTAACGACCTCCTTGGGAGTTTCTTCCTCAAGAGCTTGCTCTTCGCCAATATTTTCAACAAGTTCGATTTCTTCCGGATGAGTTTCTTCTTCTTGCTCTTCAGCATCTTCAGTTGGTTCTTCGACAGATTCTTGGCTTTCAGGTTTCGTTTTGGTCTTCTTCTGCTTTACGCGCTTCTTCGTAATATCCACCACTTGATCTTCAAAGGTAACAACTTTCTCTTTCTCAATAAATTCAGTTTCAGTTGTCTCAGGCTCTTGCGTCTCCGATACAATTGAGGTTCTTGGACGTGGCTTCAGCGTCACCTCTTCAACTTGTTCCTTTTCAGGCAGTTGTTGTGGCTTTCTTGGCACAGGCTTCAACGAAACTTTTTCCACCTGTTCTACTTCTGGTTTCTTGACAACGGGCTTCTTTTTCTTAGGCTCTTCAACGGTGGGCTGCTCAATTTCTTCAACATCTTCTTGATCTTCTGTTTGTTCAACGACTTCTTGCTCAGTTTCTATAACCTTAGGCTTCTTTGACTTTTTAACTTTGCGTTTTTCTTCAACTATTTCTTCTTGCTCTTCTACGATCTCCCCTTGTGGAGTGTCTTCAACAAGCTGCTCTACATCTTCAGTCACCTCAAAAGGCTTCTTAGGTATCTTTGTCTTCTTTACTTTACGTTTTTCTTCAACCGTATCTTCATGTTCTTCAACAATCTCTTCCTGTTCCACAATTTCTTCTTCTTTTGGAATTTCTTCCGTAGGCTGTTCTTTAGTCTCCTCTACAATTTTCTTGGGTTTCTTTGTCTTTTTCACCTTGCGCTTTTCTTCAACAGTCTCTTCTTGTTCTTCAACAATCTCTTCCTGTTCCTCAATTTCTTCTTCTTGTGGAATTTCTTCCGTAGGCTGTTCTTCAGTCACCTCTACAGTTTTCTTTGGTTTCATCATCTTCTTTACCTTTCGCTTTTCTTCAACAATCTCATCCTTTTCTTCTTCTTCTTCTATGACTTCCTCTTGAGGAGCTTCTTCAATAGGCTGCTCTAATTCTTCAGTCCCCTCTACAGTTTTCTTTGGTTTCTTCGTCTTCTTTATTTTTCGCTTCTCCTCAACAATCTCTTCCTCTCCTTCAATCACTTCTTCCTCAGGAGCTTCCTCTTCAGGTTCTTGAACTTGTTCGACTATTTCGACAGCTGGCTTAGGCTTCTTCACCTTCCTAACCTTACGCTTTTCTTCGACAATCTCTTCTTCTTCTTCAAATTCTACAACTGAGGCGTCTACTTCATCTGGATGCTGTTCTTCAGTCGGCTTAGAGTGTTGAACCTTCTTCTTGCCACGTTGCCATAGAACAGGTTCTGGTTTTTCTTCAACCTTTACTTCTTCCGGAAGAACGTCTACTGCTTCTTCATAAGTCTTTGTTGGAACATCCTCAACCTTTTGTTCAACAACTTGCTGTGGCTGTGGCTTCTTCTTCTTTCCACGTTCCCACATTACGGGCTGTGGTTCAGGTTGAGTAGTTTGAAGAGTTTCCTCCTCAATTGTATCAACGGCGACTTCAAGAGACTTGGGAATCTCCTGAGGAGCTGCCTTTTGAGGTTTCTTCTTGCCACGCTCCCACAACACGGGCTGTGGTTGTGGTTCTTCCGATTTTACAGTTTCTTCTTCTAAAGTATCAACTGCAACTTCAAGTGTTTTTGGAATTTCCGACAGTTGTTCATCTGGCTGCTGTGGCTTCTTCTTCTTACCACGTTCCCACATCACAGGCAGCGGCTGCTCTTCTTCCTGAGTTGGAGCATCTTCAACCAGCTCGTCTGAAGCTTCTTCGAATGTCTTCAGAGCTGTCTCTTCTACAGATTGTTGTACTGTTCTCGTAGTCTTTAGAGGCTTCAATTGGAACTCCTCAGCTTTTTGTGCCTCCATGGGACGCTGCCGTGGCGTTGGCTTCAATGTGACTTGCTCAACCTTTTGTTCAGGCTCACGTGGTGGAATTACTCGACGTACTGCTGTCTTCTTGGTCTCATCAACCACTTGTGATGTCTGCTGAACAGTCTCCTGAACTGTCATTACTTCCTGAGTAATCGGCTTCTTCTTGCCTCGCTCCCACAGAACTGGAACTTGTTCTGGTTGCTGGGGAATCACTGGTTCATCTAACACATCGTGCAGCTCCTCAAAGGTTTTTGGTTGTGGTTGAGTTGTCTTCTTCTTGCCACGCTCCCAGAGTACAGGTACCGGTTCGGGCTGCTGCACTGAAACAGGTTCAATTAGCTCATCATGCATTTCCTCAAATGTCTTTGGCATTTCCTCGACAGGAGCTGTTGGAACTTGGGGTTGAGATTGGGGTTGTACTTGTTCGGGTTTTTTCTTGCCACGATCCCACATAACAGGCTGTTGTTGCAACAACCGTTGTTCCTGTGTGTCCAGACGCTCCTGAAGATGCAGTAGGGAAGAATCTTCAATCTGCACAAACTTCTGCGGCTGCTGAGGTTGACGCCAGTTGTAGGCTTCCTGTTGGGTACGTTGATTGATCATCTTTTGATGTTCGTACTGCTCCAGACTCATCATTTGAGAGTCTTCAATTTGCACAAACTGCTGACGTTGGGACTCTTCTAAAAGACTCTGTTGCTGGACAAGTCGCTGTCTCTCACTCGTCTGAGTTATTGTATCTTCCACTGAAGTCAAGGGTTGCAGTTGTGGACGTTGTTGTTGCTGTCTCCAATTCACAGCTTGTTGTTCCTTAATCAATCTTTGAGCCTCTAGTTTCTCACGCTCTGAAACGTGCATAATATTCGATTCTTCTGTGCTAATAAACTGCTGTTTATACAGATTCGACTGATCCTCATAGTGCTGTATTTCATCGCGACGCATAACTTTCGAAATGGTGCTCTTGGAACTATCATCGATGGTCATTAGAACTGATTCTTCAGTTTGGAACTCTTCGCTGATCGCCTGCTGAGCCTGAAGATGACGTAGTTCAACCTCCTCAATCTTAAACTTATCGATTTGTTTTGTCACACGCTGCACACTCTTCAATTGCTGTCGCATTTCCTTCCATGGAATCAGATCCTTATTGTTCTGTTGCTGGGTAATAAGTTTATCGATCTGATCAGTCATTTCCATGATTTCAACACTCTCCATACTCTTGAGACGTTGGATCTCCTGGTTGCGTTGAACCTGCTCCACTTGAGCCTGTTGTGGCAGCTGCTCGTCCGTCTCGATTTGACCCTCGAGTGGCCGCAAATAAACCTCATCGAGATCAAATTTACTCAACTGTTGCTGGACACTCTCAACCTGCTTGAGCTTTTCCCTCATGGTTATCCAGGGCACGGCTTCCTTTTCCGTCTTGCCGGCAATAATCTGTTCCAAAGTTGCACCCAAACTCATGATACCCTGATCTCTTTCAGTTTTAATCGACTTAAGCACAACCTGAGCTGCCTCCAATTTGGGAGTGGGTTTCTTTTTCTCAATGGGCGTTGCCTTCAAACTGATTGTCTCTTCCGTCCAGGACTTGACGGGTTCGGGCTTAAAGCCCGGCAGAAATGGCTGCTTGTCTAGGGATCGTCCACGATGAGGACGCGAAGACTTTCTCCAAGGAACCACATTTGTGGGAGGCTGCAGAGATTTGCTTCGTACTTTGGGTTTTTTGGTGCGAGACCGACCCTGATGCTGAACCTGGCCATTAACACCCAGATATTGGCCATATTCCCCAGGTTGTTGTTGCTGTGGAAATTGGTGGGGCGAATCGGGTGCACTATCTTCCCTTCCTGAGGATGAAGACTCATCTTCGACAGAATCAATCGTACGTAATTGATAAGCCGAGATACGTCGTTCTAAAAGTTCAAAGGGAAGTTTCTCTATTAATATAGGAAAATTGTGAAGGAAAGGAGAAGAAGCAGCACATCTGCCAGAGTTCACAACAACAGAGAGAGAAAGAGACGGGGAGGGAGAAACCTGTTAAAGCATTTGTCTACCTTATTTTGCCCATAGTATTAATAAACACTTTCAGACTTGGCAACTTGATACATACCTCACAATCATTTCTTGACATGGAGCTATGCATATTAAAAATAAATAAATATTCTTGGCAAACAATGAACTTGAGTATATAAATTTAGAGAAGAAAATATTGAAATAAATAATTCTGCTTTGATTTAATGAGCATGTGACAACATTAGAAACATGCTTTCAAAATTTGATATTTACAGTTTTATTCAACTATTTTATCCTATGATTTAGTGTTTACTCTAAAATTAGTCATTCTAATAAAAATATGCTTTTTATTTTTAGATTTTCAGATTAAATATTCCTATATTTTTAAATTTGGCCATAAACATTTCTAAATATTTTATAGTTAGTCTAAAATATTTTTTATATTCCATTAAATGAAATTTTTTATTTTTAAGTTCTCATTAAAGCATTTTTCAATACGAAATAAAAAATATGATATAAATATTTAATTTTAGTAATATTTTGGAATATTTAAATAAACTAATGCATATATAGGATTTAAATTTGAATAACAAAATAAAAAACTTTAAATTAAATTTAAATAACTTTAAATAATAATTTATAAAACTTGAAATACAGTTTAAGGTTATACTAAATATGGCATATTTAATTTAATTATACTCAAAGTCATGTTAACTTTGACATTAAAGCATGTTTTAGTTAAATCAATGTGAAAAAAATTTAAATTTTTGTATGTACAGTGTCAAAAGATCTAGTATGACTGTAGTAGTATTTATATATGATTATTTTTTTGGGTGAACTTGAATATATAAATTTTATGCAGAAAATATTCAAATAAATAATTCTGCTAGAATTTACGAGCATATGTATAGAATCAGGCATATAATCCAGAGGAACACGACCCTCACAAATCATTCTGCTCTAAAAAACTGTTCAGATGACCGATCATTTTTAATTTGACCGTGAATCAATAATTGGATGATTCAAGTGACATTGATAAAAATGAATACATATGAGTATTATTCATGAATCATTAATGGTCTGTGACAAATCGCTAGCCACAGGTTAATACCTGTTGGTATCTATTTTTTTTTTTTTTTTTGTATTTTTGGCACCTCATCAATGCGATAGTCATTGTTCATCATCGTCTAAGTACAGCAGCTTCATCATCATTATTCGAATCGTCATCATTATACCTTTCATTAGAATTGAGTGCCAAGTTAAGTTGAGAACAAATACAATTGAGAGCGAACATAAAATTTGAAATGTTGTGTTTACAATACACCCAAAAATAGATTAATGATTAGTGGCGACTACGTCACCAGGTGGGGTAATGATGAGAGGAGCAGTAGCAATGATGAGGAGGGGTAATACGGAGAGGGGTGTCTGTGTTTATATTGGGTATATATTTTTCTTGGGGGTAAGCATCGCATCGGAGCGCATTCGACCGACATCTCATTCTCATGTAGACAACAATCGAGCACAGAAGGTAGACAGTTGCCAAACGGGGCCAAAATTTCATGTGGACCGAGTGTGGATCGTAACAATAATTTAAAAAAAAAAGTGCAATAAACATAAAATACCATACAATTTACCTGTGATTGTTTTGTGATTGCATTAAAGCAGCAGCAGCAAAGGATGCAAAAAGCATGGAGCCAACAAAACGAATAAAAATTATATTCATAATGCAATTGCTTTGATTTATTTAAAAAAAGACACGCTATTATTGTTTTTAAGTATTAAATACATGAGAAATAGTTTTTTTTTTGTTTTTTATATAAAAATACAATTAAACAACAACAAAATGTGTAATGTGAATTGAATCAATCATGGAAAGGATCGAAACACTTAAAGAGACACATATGGAAAAGTAAACATAAACATTAATTAGCTGGCAGATTACAAGTATCTCCAAGTATTTTGTAGATGAAACTTAAAACAAAAGTCGCATGAGTTTTTATGATTAATTTTTTAGTAAAGCATTTTTACCACAAGATACAAAAAAATATCTATATATATATATATTGGCAGCAGAAGCGGCAAATACTTTTTGTATCGTATCGATTGAGAGTTTGAGATTATATTCGTCTTATTCGTTTTGTGTTTTTGTGTAAGAATGATAACGAAAATATGGAAAAGAAACGAAACGAATTAGTAGTAAAAAGCAGCAATAAAAAATGAATAATAAAATCTCATGCAACATCACTACAAAATAAATAAATGTATATAAATTAAATTAAATAAACAATACAAATTTTCAACTGTCTCGAGGGTTGTCCGAACAATTATTCAATGCTGCAACGGGACGTCAACGTCGAGTTCAAGTACGAGTACGAGTACAAATTCAAGTTCGAGTCTGAGTTTGAGAAGTTGGTAAAAGTTTGATTCGTTCCAATTGAATATTTAATGAATCTATACTAATATGCTTTTTTCTTAGAAAGGTACTGCTGCTATTTGTCGGTTGGAAACACAATTAAAAAATGGGCTACTACTAAAAATAAATAAATCAAATCAAACTAACATGAATCAGACACAGATTCAGAGGCAAAGATGTTGATGACTGAGCCGTAACTGATTGAATTAATTAAAATCATTTCTGCACCATAAACAGAGTCATTTATTCATGTTCTTGTCTAATGACACCCATAAGACTACAGGTATATCTGTATCTATATCTATATAGATTTAGTGCCCTGGCAAATTGTGGTCTGCATTGAAACAAACAAACTTGTAGGTAATTAATTATTTTATTTTTGCCTGAACTAAATGTCAGTTTATTTTCAACAGCGCTTGTACATTGAAAGCCAATATATATGCTTCAAAAATTATAAAGAAAAAATTAAATAAATTTCACGATTTACTTGAAAAGAAAAAACAATACATAAAATGCCGTCTTTCATTGTAGCTACAAAGGAAATGGAAAAAAGTACAATATCCAGACATATCTATAAATAAAAACGTTTTTTAGCTAATCTATTGGAAATTAGTTTTCAAAGCGAACATTTTCCAAAAACAAATTGAAAATAGAACGGATCATATATATCTATACTGTGTATAAATTATCTGGTCTCTGCTGGCAGCTGAAATGTCTTGCAATACTTTTTCTATTTTATTTTTCTCATTGTGCTAGTTTTGCGCACGTTCATATGCTGAGTGTTCAGATATTTCTGGTATCTATATGGGCGATATCTATGGGACCAGCAGAAGCAGCAGCTACAAAGATCTGTCTGCGCTAGATGTGTCATCCACAATATTTTATGCTAATATTCAAATTCAAAATTCAAAATGAAAAATACAAGTTTCATGCTCGAGCGGAGGCGGGACAAATGTGCGTTTTGCACACGGCCCCAAACCGATTTCAACAAAATGTTTCCTATCCCAGAGGGGCGGTAGATACACAGAAAATCTTCAAATTATGTATATTGTATTTATAAAGTGCCTGTGTGCCATCTATATACACTCAAGTATGAAAGTACATAAGCAGCCTTATTTATTTATAATTCAACTCAATTCGAAGGGGCAAGAGTTTTTTCTTCTTTTTTTTTTGTTGAGTGCTTTTTTCATTCTTGCACATTTCACTCAAATTTGAAACATTTTCGAATTTCATTTTCAACCGACAAGCAATTCCCTTCTGATTGGCTCTGCCACAAAAGAAAATGATCTATAAATATTTATATTGCAAAATACTTGTAATTATTTTTATTATTTGTTTTTTTTTTTTTTTTTGTTTTCATTAAACTTGCTTTTAGTTTGGTTTTTTTTCTTCTTTTCTTGGTTATCGTTTAGCGTGTTAAACATATTTTTTATTTTTTTTTATTTGTTGCTTGGGTTCACATTTTAAAATTGTTAGTAATAAAAACTCGTTCGTTGCATTTTTAATAGAAATAAAAAAACCATAGTTGAAGTAGAAGTGAAACTAAAAGAAACTTTCGTTTTTCAAATATTCTTCTCTCTCAAACTTTTACGACTAGTTATTGACAATAGTTGGACTTGTTGTAATACGTCAGAGTATGGTAAGGATCCGTAACGTAAAAAAAAATTAAAAATATATTTCTATATATATTTTTATAGTTTTTTTTTGGTCGTTGTTGTGTGTTTTGAGCATTCTTTGGAGTTTTCGAACACTGTTCGCTTACGGTTTCTTGTTGTTCTTGCTGTTGTCGAACTCTGGTTTGTTATCTTTTTTTGGTGTGCTTAGTTTTTAGTTTAATCCTTACTTTTAACAGTCAGTTTGGCTGATGACTCGACTTGGCCCGTAGACGAAGTCACACGCACTGTAAAGATTCCCGAATCCTCCTCGTAGGTGATGCCAATCAAAAGCACGGCACTGTTGCCATCAAAGATCATCTGAAAGAGTTTTAAGTTATGTTTAAAGTCTTATAATTTGTTAAAAGTTCATCTAGAGTAAAATCCTTTGAAATATTTTTATTAAATTTAAAAAGTGCTCTACACGAGTTAAAGTCTATAGACGAAAACATGTTCAAACCTATAAATGTTTGATATCCAATATAGTAAACTATTGCCTAAAAAATACAGATAATTATATATGAATATAAAATCCTTCGTCACAGATTTGAATATTAGATATCTTTGGACTTAAATGTGCTTTTGTAAATAGACTGTTACCTCACGAAGACATTTTTTTTCAATTCAATATTTTCATATATTTTCTATGTAAATATGTTATTTTTTTCTCTGGCTGTACTTTTTGTTGGAGGTATAATTACCTGGAAATCGGGTGTTTCCGGTATCAGCTGACCCTCACGGAACCACTGCACGGCTGTGGCCTTCACCTTGCCAGTTACCGTGGTCTTAAACTGAGCGGGCATGCCCTCGGTGACAGAAACATCCTTAAGGGCTGTGATGGTTGGTGGAGCATCAAGGTTTTCGATGGGACGCACCTTTAGCTGAGCGCTGGTCTGAATGCTGCCCAGTTTGTTCTCGGCAACGCACTTGTAGGTGCCCTCATCCTCGGGGAATGCCTCCGATATGATCAGCTGATAGTACTCTCCCTGGCGTGTCATTTGGAAGTAACGCGATGGCTTCACAAAATTCTCGCCACGCATCCAACGAGCTGTGGGCGTTGGTTTACCATCCACACGGCAACGGAAGATCACCTTGCTGCCCTCCTCCACGGACTGACTCTTTAGTTGTTCCACAATATGCGGGGCCTTCTCACTGCCTGGTGTTGTGGGTTTCTCCGGCTTATTGGGCGATTGCACAATGCAATCACCATCGCAACGTGCCTCGCCAGCGGCATTCACAGCCACACACTCATATCGACCCGAATCCTCGGCAAACGGTTCAATAATGAGCAAAGTATGCACACTATCCTCTTCGAGCATCTTGAATTTGATGCTGGGCTGAATCTTCATGCCGTTCTTCAGCCAGTAGACATCCATGGGCCGAGTGCCGGTTACCTTGGCATCAAAGCGAGCCAATTGACCGGTGGCTACGGTGGTGCTTTGAATGGTGGTGACAAAGCTGGGTGGCTGAATGCCTCCCTTGCCCGCGCGTCTGCGCTCCTCCACAACCAGATTGGCACTACACTTGGCAGTACCTCCGCGATTCTCAGCCACACACGAGAATACAGCCGAATCTTCAATGAAGACTTGACGTACAATCAGAATAGACTTTCCGCTGAATGTATGGATCTGCAGATCCGGCGAGTTTTGAATGGGGAAACTCTCGCGATACCATTTAACATTAGGCATTGGCTCGCCCTCAAATTCTACCTCGAATTTGGCCTGCTCGTTCTCAAAGACGCGACATGGCTGAATCTTCTTGGTGAAGACCGGTGCCTTGGCGGGTTTCACTGGCCCCTTGACAACGCGCTCCTGAATGGTCCCCTTGTGCTCCACTTCGGTCGTCTCGGTGGCCGTGATCTTGCGTGTAATCTCCAAGTCACCTTGAATCTCCTTTTGCACTTGCTGCTGCTTATTCATGTGCACTTCACGTCCATGCACTGAGGACTCGGATGGCTCAGCGGTGCCCTTTGGTGGTGCGGCCTTGATCTGAGTGGTGCTGGTCTTCTCCTGACTGTTGTCGGGACAAAAATTAAAAGTATTGTAAATTTAATTATTTTTGAATGCAGAATCATTTAGGATACCAAATTATCTTCAAAATTGATATTCCGCATGGAAATCGGTTAAGTTTTGGCAAAGTTATGAGGGTCTGAAGTTTTTGATATAGTGTCAAGGGGAAGAAAGAAAATACGGAAAAAATTGACTGTGATGGAAATTTTTTAGGTGAAAAATATTTTGATGCAGAATCAATACAGAGGTCAAATAATGATCAAAATGATATTCCGCATGAATATCGGTCAAAATTTGGCGAAGTTATGAGGGTCTGAAGTTTTTGATATAGTGTCAAGGGGAAAGTATAGAAAATAAGGAAAAAGTTGACTGTGATGGAAACTTTTTAGGTAAAAAATATTTTGATGCAGAATTAAAATATAGGTCAAATAATGATCAAAGTGATATTCCGCATGAAAATCGGTTGAGTTATGGCAAAGATATGAGGGTCTGAAGTTTTTGATATAGTGTCAAGGGGAAAGTATAGAAAATAAGGAAAGAATTGACTTTGATGGAGATTTTTTGGGTGAAAAATATTTTGATGCAGAATCAAAATAGAGGTCAAATAATGATCAAAGTGATATTCCGCATGAAAATCGGTCAAAATTTGGCAAAGTTATGAGGGTCTGAAGTTTTTGATATAGTGTCAAGGGGAATAAAGAAAATACGGAAAAAATTGACTGTGATGGAAATTTTTTAGGTGAAAAATATTTTGATGCAGAATCAAAAAAGAGGTCAAATAATGATCAAAATGATATTCCGCATGAAAATCGGTCAAGATTTGGCGAAGTTATGAGGGTCTGAAGTTTTTGATAAAGTGTCAAGGGGAAAGTATAGAAAATAAGGAAAAAATTGACTGTGATGGAAACTTTTTAGGTAAAAAATATTTTGATGCAGAATTAAAATATAGGTCAAATAATGATCAAAGTGATATTCCGCATGAAAATCGGTCAAAATTTGGCAAAGTTATGAGGGTCTGAAGTTTTTGATATAGTGTCAAGGGGAAAGTATAGAAATTATGATGGAAAAAATTGACTGTGATGGAAATTTTTTAGGTGAAAAATATTTTGATGCAGAGTAAATTTAGAGGCCAAATAATGATCAAAACGGTATTCCACATGGAAATCGGTTGAGTTTTGACAAAGTTATGGTAGATTGAAGTTTTTGAAAAAGTGTAAAGGGGTAAGCATGGAAAATACCAAAAAAATTGACTGAGGTAAATTTTACAAGTGAAAAATGTTTTGATGCAGAATGAATTTAGAGGCCAAATAATGATCAAAACGGTATTCCGCATGCAACTCGGTTGAGTTTCGACAAAGTTATGGTAGTTTGAAATTTGGTAGATAGTGACAAGGGGAACGTATTGAAAAAAATGGTCAGTGATGGAAAAAAATTAAATTTTCAAATTTTGATGCAGAATAAAAACATAGGTCAAATAATGAAAAAATTGATATTCCGCATGGAAATCGGTTAGGATTTAACAAAGTTATGACTGTTTGAAATTTGGGGGATATTGACAAGGGGAGAGTATGGAAAAAATGGACAGTGATGGAAGAAAAAATCAAGTTTCCAAATTTAATGCAGAGTAAAAGAAGAGGTCAAATAATGATTAAATTATTATTCCGCATGAAAATCGGTTAAGATTTAACAAAGTTATGACTGTTTGAAATTTGGGATATATGGTTCCTAGGGACAAGGGTCCTGTCGTGTATATAGTTTCTATGGGGTAACTATGTGTGTACTTACAGATTCTCCTCGTAGGAGTGGGCCATTCCCTTGGCAGCTGAGCTACTGACAACCTTCTCTCCGGGTATGGCATACTGATGATGATCCTTGCGCAAATTGGTTTCCTTGAGCAACTGCTCGGTTTCCAGTTCTTGCAACTTGCTGTAGTACTCCTCGCTCTTCTTGGCCTTAACACTCTGCTGCCATTCGGGAGTCTGGGGCTTGTATTGCTTGGGCTTCAGGTGCTCAACACCCTTCAGGGTATGTGCACTCTGCTCGGACAAATATTGCTTACGCTCATCGAATACCTTTTCCAATTCATTATCCTGACGCTCCTTTTGATAGGCAGTTAGCTCATAATCGTACCAGGCTATATTTTAAAACAATTTCATATGGTTAGTCACTCCTTAGGGTTGACAAGCGAAGGATTACGAAGAGTATTAAACTATGTGCATGCATTTTTGGGTTAACAAAATCAACAGCATTCCTATATAAGCATTTTTTTTAATACATGAATTTAAATAAGTAGAAAATATGACATATCGATGAGAATAGATTATGATGACATGATTAATTCTCACAGAGGTTTGATAACTCCTTTTGGGAAGACATATGAAGACAGACAGAAATTGAATCATCAGCCAGAATTTAGAATATAGACAGATAGAGAGAGATTCTTAAAAACACACACACTAAAAACTTGCACAACCATTTTACCCATGGTCCATGATCATACTTATTTTGATGGGGTCCTTACTTCTTCAGGTTCAATTTTGTTGAAACGCTCCTCGATTTGATGACTCGTTGAAGAGACAACAATGGGCTCTTGGAGGGATTATTAAAGGGAATCTTTTTTTTCTTTGGGATCTTTGGGTAAAGTATTGTTTGAGGGCAGTTTGTGGTTCTATTTTGTCTGGTCTGTTCTATATTTTAAGTGGATTTGGTCGCATGTGATCGTAAACGCAATAAACTTGGGTTCTAGTGCTACTCGAATTGTACTATATAGTATGTATAGAAATTGGATGTATATATTTACAATGCGTATTTATTGTGATTTTTGTGTGAGTGTTTTGCTAACTAAATGCAAAGAGGGCTGTCTCAAAAGTACCAGAAATAAAGGCAATTTATTGTAGTTGAAAGAAAGGATTGTTTCATAATTTTTAGAATTGTTCTCTTTGATTTCAGAACGAATTGAAGAAATATAGTCAGTAGTTTAATTAGATCAATTACATAGAAAAGTCTTCCAGAGTTCCTTTATTTAAATACATGATCTGATACTTTTGTGGCAGCTCTCTCGTCTGTGTTAATTTCTAATAGCTGTTAATATAATTCATATTATATATTTATCTGATGGAATACCAAAGTGTTTTTGTGTAAAAAGTGTGTATATGTCCAACTTACGACGTGGTGAATTCTTCAATACATTGCGATAGTCATCGGAACGAGCCACTACATTCAATTCGGTTGACGCAATCGATTCTCCTACAGAGTTACGGGCAATAACCTCAACCTTGCCAGTATCATACTGACGCGTCTTGGGAACATCCAGATGGAACATGCCATCGTTTGTCAGCTTGTAACGAGAGCCCTGTGAGAATGAAATGAAATTATATCGGTCTTAGTTAAGCCTAATTAAGAAATAACTTACATGAACAACAGTGTGCCCATTAATCAGCCACATGACACGAGGACGTGGATGTCCAGTGACACGCACACAGAATCTGGCAGGATCCCCTTCCTCCACAGTCTGTGGCTCCAGTTTGCTGACAAAGATGGGCTTAGTTCTTGGCTTTGCATCGGGATCAGCCTCCTCAGGCACACTAAAGGGATTCATAATAAATTAAAAGATTAAAAGATTACTCCTTTTAAGAAATCTATTGATACTTACACTTGCCAAGAGGCTTCCATTTCGCGAATGCGATCAATGCTCTGCATATGAGCTGGCAGTTGAGAGTCATAGACAATTCCTGGCTTGCCGGACACCTTGATAATGGCGCGAGTTTCGTCCTTGCCATATAAATTGGTGGCACGGCAAACGTATTCACCGCTGTCCTCGGGATAAACCCAGCCAAAGTTCATGGCAACATAGCCGAAATCATAGATGGGCAGGAAGCGATTCTCTGTAGTGATAATAAAAGATTAGGATAATGCATATTGTTAATATTTGAGAGCACTTACTGAAGAGCAAAGGCTTGCCATTGAAGAACCATTCAACCTTCATGTTGGGATCCCCAACAGGTGCCAATTGACACTCAAATTTGGTCTTGGCCATTTCCGTAAGCGAGGTTTGTTCCTTGATCTGTGTGACAAAGCGAGGGGGTTGCTTGCGATCGGGATCGAAGAGATCATCCTCAGTCAAATGGACTTCAGAAGTATACTTCTTAATTGTTGCCTCCATCTGAGTGAGCGCATCCGAACGCTTCATTCCACGTGGCACTTGATTCTGCAGCAGAATTGTGGGCAGTTCTAAAGAGAAAGGAAAATAAGTCAAGTTGAATCTCTACAAATGATAAAGGATCTCACTCTTGCAGGAGACAGTAGCCTTGGTGCGATCCTCGCCATGATTGTTGACGGCACGGCAGACATATTCGCCAGAATCATCGCTGTACACATACAAAATGTCCAGGGAGACGAAGCCCATGTCAAAGACGTTCCTATAACGATGTCCCAAGGGTAAGGGTTTACCATTGCGATACCATTCGACACGCAGACTGGGATCCGTCTTGGGTTCTACTTGGCATTCGAATCTCACGGCTTCAGATTCCTCAGCAGTCACCGAAGCGATCTGTGTAATGAACTTTGGTGGTCCAAATGTTTCTTCGACAATCTTGGGAGCATCCGGTATGCGTCCACGTTCCAATTCCTTGAGTTTATCAGCGGTCATTCCTTCGGGCAGTTGGGATTCATAGACAATGTTGTGCTTGCCCTTACAGGTGACCTTGGCGGTGGTGGTTGCAGTGCCCCACTTGTTGGTGGCACGGCAAGTGTACTCTCCAGAGTCCCTAGCATAAATGTAGTCAATGTCCAGAGCAATAAAGCCAAAGTCGTTCAATTGATGAACTCGGGAGCCGGTTGCCATGACACGTCCATTGTAGAACCACTCGATGCGCATTGACGGATCTCCGACGGGTTCAACGCGGCAATCAAAGTGTATGGGACCACCCTCGGGTACGTCCAAGTTATCCTTGATATCCTCAATGAACTTGGGTGGATTGGGTTGCTCCTCATCCACGACAATCTCTTCGCGCTTGTACATGCTCTCCTCCAGCTTCTGCAGACTCTCGGTACCTGTGCGGAAGTTCGAGGGCAACTGAGGTTCCATCACAATGCCTTGGCGACCCTTGACCTGCAGTTTGCAGGACACTGTGGCTTCTCCATGCTTGTTGGTTGCCTTGCAGGTGTAAAGACCTGTATCGCGTTGATAACAGCCGGCAATTTCGAGGATTACAAAGCCAAAGTCATTGATGGTCTTGATGCGAGAGCCAGCCCACAAGGCCTTGCCATTGTGGAACCAATCCACACGCATAGACGGATCATTGATGGGCTGCAGACGGCACTCGAAGTGAGCCAATGCATTCTCCGAAATAACCATGTCGAAGGGAGTTGTAATAAATTCGGGTGGCTTGCCAGTATCGTCCTCGGGCACAAACTCGGTGTTACGGGAGCCGAGACCCTCGAGTTCAGCAATGCGATCAATGGTTCCCTCCATGCCCTTAGGCAGTTGAGATTCCATGATGATGCTACGCTTGCCCTGGATCTTCATGGTGGCTGTGGTTACGGCCTCGCCATACTCATTGATGGCACGGCAAGAGTACTCGCCAGAATCCTCGGGATAAACGGGGGAAATCTCCAGGATGACAAAGCCAAAGTCGCAGAAGGTGCGGAAGCGGGATCCCGCCTTTAATGGACGTCCATTCCAATACCATTCGACCTTCAACTTGGGATCGTCAGCAGGCGTAATGCGAGCCTCAAAGTGAGCGTTCTCTCCCTCACGGAGGTTCTCAATGTTCTCCAGTGGTACGGTAAAGACTGGGGCCTTGCCCTTGGTCTCCTCGGTGGTCTCATCGCGTGTACGCACCATGCTGTACTCCAGATTGGCAATCTTCTCCAGACCTCCCTCCATGCCACGTGGCAATTGAGAGTCCAGAATGAGACTGGCCTTTGAGGCGCACTTCAGAGTAGCCTTGGTCACATCCTCGCCATACTTGTTATGAGCACGGCACTCGTACACACCGGAATTCTCCTCATAACAGTAAAGAATGTCCAGGATAACAATGCCAAAGTCGTGGAAGGTGCGGAAACGATGTCCATGTGGCAGTTTCTTGCCATTGAAGTACCATTCCACAACC
The DNA here is from genome assembly GCA_035045575.1 of Drosophila falleni. Classification (NCBI taxonomy): domain Eukaryota; kingdom Metazoa; phylum Arthropoda; class Insecta; order Diptera; family Drosophilidae; genus Drosophila; species Drosophila falleni. The sequence goes on from JAWNOV010000167.1 coordinate 1,094,471, forward strand.
AAATCGGGATCCGTGACAGGAGTAAGACGTGCCTCGAAGTGAGCGCTTTGTCCCTCGACCAGTTTGGTCACATCACTGATCTGTGTGATGAACTTGGGTGGTTCGGCGACCAGCGGAGCTCCCGTGTCAGTCTGCTGTCCTTGCGGGCACTCGAGCTCACGGATTCGCTGCAGAGAATCAGGCTGCAGGCTGTCATAGAAGACACCACCACGACCACCGCAATTGAGGGTGGTACGGGTAAAGTCCTCGCCATACCTGTTCCAAGCCCTACAAACATATTCGCCACTGTCGTGATCCTGTAGATAAGCAATATCTAATACGACATAACCAAAGTCGGACACAGTCTTGATGCGATTCGAGTGACGTAGCAGCTTGCCATTGTGATACCACTCCACCTTAAGTTCGGGATCGTTGACGGGAATCAAAGTGCATTCGAAGTGAGCAGATTGTCCGTCCTTCAGGCCTTGCAGCGGTTGAATGTGCGAGGTAAAGTGTGGCTTCTGACCACGTGGCTTGTCCACACACTCCAAGGTGCAGCTGATCTCGGCTGAGCCAAATTTGTTGGTGGCACGGCAAGTGTAGGTGCCAGTGTCTTCAATCTTAGTGCCTAGCACTTCCAGGGCAACGGTGCCAAAGGCGTAGATGGTACGCACACGATGGCTGGCCTCAAGGATCTTGCCATTGAAGAACCACTCAATGACCATGCTCTGGTCACCCAATGGAATAAGATTTGCCTCGTAATGAGCCAATTCCCCCTCGCCAATGTCCACAATGTTGACAAACTCTGTGGTGAAACGTGGTGCAATGCCTTGCTCAGGCTGCTCCGGTTTGCTGCCGTCCTTGCGTAGGGAATCTTCAAGATCCTGGATCTGTTCCAAGCCCTCGGCGCCCTTTGGATGCTGGGTGGAGTCAATGATGCTGTCCTTGCTCGAGCAGAAGATGGTGGTGGAGGTAAAGGCCTCGCCAGCCTTGTTCCAGGCCTTGCAAGTGTAGATACCTTGATCTCTGGAGTACACCTCAATCATGTCCATGGTTACGAAACCAAACTCGGTAGTCATCTTGAAGCGAGAGCCGTGTTGCAACAGCTTACCATTAAAGTACCACTCAATATAGAGATTAGGATCCTCTTTCGGTTCCACATTGGCTTCCAAATGGATGGGCTGAGCCTCGGATAGATGGAACTCCGGCTGTAATGGCTTAGTCCACACTGGTGGTGGATACTGAGTTTCTGGCTTGGCAGATTTCTGAGCATAACGATTTGCCAGCTCAGCTTCAGTTTCCTGAACAGCTTCCAGACCACTTTCGCCTTGAGGATGTTGGGTATCCAGGAACATGGTCTTACCTCCGGTGCACTTCAAGGTGCCCGAAGTGGTGGCTGATCCCTTGCTGTTGGTGGCCTTGCAGGTATAAATGCCGCTGTTCTCTGCATAGCTGTTGGTCAAATCTAGAGCACAGTAGCCAAAGTCGTAGATGGACTTGAACTTGGCAGCTGCCTGGAGCGGTTGTCCATTGTAGAACCACTCGATGCCCATGGTAGGATCACGAGCCGGCTCCACGTTGCATTCAAAACGCACGCTGTCGTTCTCCTTGCACTCAAGGTTGTTAAGGTGAGTGATAAAGACTGGGGTCTCATAGGTAGGCTCTGGCGCCTCGGGACGTCCCTCCTTGGGTGCCTCCAGCTGTCCAATGCGTGGTAACGAATCGGGATGCAATGATTCAGCCTGCAGCCAGTGACGATCTTCGATCTTGAGCGAGGAGGTAGATACAGCTTCGCCCACTTGATTAGTAGCCTTACAGGTGTAGATCGCAGAGTCATCCTCGCGAAGTCCATTGATCGATAGCGTGACCAGACCAAAGTCGAAAGTGCTGCGAATGCGAGAACCTGTAGTCAAGGAGATGCCATTCTTGAACCATTCGATGCGTAGATTGGGATCCGCGCGTGGTTCCACCTGGGCTTCCAGATGCACATGCTGACCCTCGTGCAACTTGTCGTAGCTCTGCAAGTGCGTGGTAAACACGGGTGCTTGTTGTGGTGTAGAGTCAACAAACATTTCGGGTACACGGTTCATGGCTGCCTCCTTGAGACGAATGGCCTCCCAGGATTCGGGAATCAGGGGTTGTCCATCAATATTCGCCCGGGTCTTCACCTTCATGGCAGTGGAGGATACAGCCTCGCCAGCTGCATTGTAGGCACGGCACATGTAGACACCGGCATCCTCGGGCACCACAGCGGTAATGTCCAGGGTAACGAAGCCAAAGTCGTGGGTAGTGCGCAGGCGTGAGCCCATTTGCAGCTCCACACCATTGACGAACCACTCGAATTTCAGTGAAGGATCACCCACCGGCACCACACGTGCCTCAAAGTGGGCGTGAGCACCCTCCCACAACTCAGAGGGACCCGTCAGCAACTGAGTAAAGATTGGCTTCTCAAAGAGACGCTCTGGTTCAGTGGGACGTGGCGCCTGAGGTTTCTCCAGTTGATGAATGCGACTGATGCTGTCGGGATGCTGGGTGTCCATTAAGATGGTAGCCTCGGAAACTACACGCATTGAGGCGGTGGTTACAGCCTCGCCTAGAGGATTGACAGCCCGACACATGTAGACGCCCTCATCCTCCTTGCGAATGTGGGAAATGTCCAGAGAAACAAAACCAAAGTCATGTTGTTTCGTAATTCTCGAACTATCCTCAATTATTTTTTCATTGCGATACCATTCAACCTTCAGATTGGGATCTCCAACCGGAATTAGACGGGCCTCAAAGTGCGCCGTTTGATGTTCATTGATGCGATCGATGTTCTGCAGCGGCTGAGTAAACATTGGACGTTGGCGTGTGCCGGGAGTTTCAATCTCCTGGCGTTGATGTGGCGCCGCCGATTCCAGCTTGCGAATCTTCTCCAGACCCTCAGGATGTTGCGTGTCCGAGATGATCGTGCCACGGGCAATTACACGCAGATTGGTCGATGAGACGGCCTGTCCCAAGGCGTTGACAGCACGCACGGAATACTCTCCGGCATCTTCAGCCACGGCGTGAGTAATGTCCAGGGAGACGTAGCCGAAGTCAAAGGTGATGTGGAAGCGAGCTGCCGAAGGCAGAGGCTTACCATTATGATAGAACTCAATGCGCAAGTTAGGATCGTGCACGGGGGCAACCTGGGCCTCAAAGTGAGCCGTCTGTCCCTCGTAGATCTCCGTGGAGCCACGCAGTTCAGCCGTAAAGTGGGGTGGACCAATTGGATGATCACCGACCTCAGTACGTGTGGTAACCACCTTCGATTCCAGCTTCTGAATCTTCTCCAAGGCATCGGGATGCTGGGTATCCAGGATCATGCTGCGCCGGTTCAACACACGCACATTGCAGGTGTTGACTGCCTCGCCCAGGAGATTGGTAGCCTTGCACATGTAGGTGCCAGTATCCTCGCCATAGACATAGAGAATGTCCAGGGCAACGTAGCCAAAATCGTGGGTGGTGCGATAACGATGTCCAGTGGGCAATTGCTTGCCATTGCAGAACCATTCGACCTTCAGGTTGGGATCGTTGATGGGCTCAACGCGACACTCCAAGTGACCGTGTTCGCCCTCCTTCAGATGCTCCAGATTGCTGAGGGGAGTGAGGAAGATGGGCTTCTGTCCCTTCTCCTCCACTTCGACCTTGCTGGGTGCGACATAACTCTCCAGCTGGCGAATCTTCTCCAGACGCTGAGCATCAAGTGTATCCATATCCAGTGTCTTGTTTGCTGTAGAGGAAAGGTGGTTAGTATGAGTAAATTGAATAGACGCTTGACCTTGTAATACGAATGATATTAAAACTAAAAAGACCCTTCCACTAGTATCAGGTTCAGTAAGGAAAATGGAAAGACTCTTGACCTACCTGTGACGTTTACAGCACAAGTCGTGACAGCTTCTCCCACAGCATTCTTGGCCTTGCACATGTAGGTACCAGTGTCCTCGGCATGGGCATACAGAATGTCCAGTGCAACAAAGCCAAAATCGTAGGTGGTCTTGAAGCGATGACCTGTCTGGATGGGTCTGCCATTGCAGTACCACTCGACCTTCATGGTGGGATCATTGACTGGAATGAGGGTAGCCTCCAGATGCACAGGAGTGCCCTCATTGACCTTGGCATTACGCAACGGACGTCCGAACTGTGGACGCTCGGCATGGAACTGATCCTCGTCGGGTTTGCGCTGGAAGCGTGACGTATCCTCCAAATGTTGAATCTTGTGCAGAGCCTCCTCGTGCTGGGTCTCATGAATAATTGACGAACGGGAAGTCACATTAAGGGCAATCGAGTTGACAGCCTCGCCGAGTTTGTTGGTCACACGGCAAGTGTACTCTCCGCTGTCCTCCGCGTAGACGGTGAGGATATCCAACGCGGCAAAGCCAAAGTCGTAGGTGGTGCGGAAGCGATGGCCGGTGCTCAGGGGCTTACCATTGTGGAACCACTCAACTTTAAGATTGGGATCCGGATAGGGTTCAATACGGCACTCGTAATGGGCGCTCTGACCCTCATGCAGATTGCTGGGTCCAATCAGCTTGGTAACAAACACTGGGGCAGTGGTAACGGAGTATTCCTCCTCCTCACGTCGCTGGTACTTGCTGTGGTCCTCCAGCTGATGGATCTTATGCATGGCAGCCTCATGTTGAGTCTCGAGCTGAATTGCAGTCTTGGACTGCACAATTAGGGAGGCAGAGGTCACGGCCTGACCCAGTTCGTTGACAGCACGGCAGGTGTAGGTGCCAGAATCCTCAGGGTTCACGTACTTCATGTTGAGAGCGACATAGCCAAAGTCGTGCATGGTTGTGGTGCGATTAGAGGCTTCAATGGGTTGTCCATTGCGCAGCCATTCCACCTTAAGTTTCGGATCTCCAACGGGAATTAGACGGGCTTCAAAGTGTACCGCCTGGTTCTCGGCAACGCGTACATCCCTCACAGGCATAGTGAAAACTGGAGCCTGCGAGACAAACTCCTCCTGAACACTGATCCGTTGACGCTTCGATCCATCCTCCAAATGCTGCAGACGTGGCAGTGCAGTCTCGTGCTGGGACTCTAGGTAAATGGACTTCTTCGTGTGCACTACGGCCACAGCTGAGGTGATGGCCTCACCCACAGCGTTGTAGGCACGGCAGGTGTAAGTGCCAGCATCCTCGGGCAGTGTGGACATAATATCCAAGGCAACAAAGCCAAAGTTGTTGGTCTCTGTGAAGCGAGAGCCGGACTTGAGGGGAAGATTGTTGTGATACCATTCCACTCTCATCGAGGGATCCGAAACGGGAATCAAGCGGCATTCAAAGTGAGCACGCTGATTCTCCTTGATCTCCACATTCTTCAAAGAAGTGGTGAAGACTGGAGCTTGCTTGGTGCTCTCGTCAATCTCCTCGCGGCGGCTGTAACGGCTGCGATCCTCCAGATAATGAATCTGCTCGAGACCTGCCTCGTTTTGGGTAACAGTTACAATTTGCTCGCTGCTACGGCACTGCAGCTCCACCTGGGTCTCATCGGAGCCAATCAAATTGACAGCACGACAGGTGTAAACACCAGAATCCTCAGCAATCAGACCAACAATGTCCAAAGCGACGTAACCAAAGTCATGAATGGGACGGAAACGATGTCCCACGGTAATAGGACGTCCATTCTTGAACCACTCCACCTTCAAATTGGGATCGGTGACAGGTTCAATCTTGCACTCAAAGTGAGCATGGGCACCCTCTCGGGTATTTGGCAGACTCTTGGGATGGGTGAGGAAACGTGGGCGAATATTGACCACCTCATCGACAAACTCATTGCGACGATAGCGGGAAGAGTCCTCCAGATACTGAATCTTCTGCAATCCCGACTTGTTTTGGGTCTGCGAATCAATGAAATCGTTCTTGGCAATGATGCGCACAGAGCAGGAGGTGACAGCTTCTCCCAGTTGATTGCGAGCCTGGCAAGTGTAGACACCCGAGTCGATGGCATAGCAACCCAGCAGATCCAGGGCTACATAATCAAACTCATAGGCTGGACGGAAACGATGACCGGTCTTAACTGGTACACCATTGACGAGCCACTCGATCCTCATGCTGGGATCTCCCACGGGCTGAAGACGACACTCCAGATGGACATTAGTGCCCTCCATGGTTTCAATGTTGTGCAAGGCACGTGTAAATTGCGGTGCCTGCATTACGGTGATGTCCTCCTCATGATGATGACGACGACGGGAATCCTCTAGCAATTGAATCTGCTCCAAGGATTGCTCATTCTGAGTCTCAGTCACGACATCGGTGCGATCAATGACACGCACACAGGCCGAGGTATGAGCCGAGCCCAAATGATTGGTGGCCCTCACCGTGTACTCTCCAGAGTCGGCAGCCGAGGCCTGAATAATGTCCAGAGCGACAAAGCCGAAGTCGTAGTAGGTGCGGAAACGGGAACCTACAGTAACTGGACGTCCATTGTGGAACCACTCGACGCGCATTGTGGGATCACCCATGGGTTCCAGACGGCACTCCAAATGAATGTTCTTGCCATCGTGAATGGGCTTGGGATCGGTTAGAGGCTGCACAAAGACCGGCTTCGACTTGGAGATCTCCTCGATATCGTATTGAGGCTCCACAAAGGGTTTATTCTCCAAATTCTGCGTCTTCTCATAGAGGCCACGATGCATGCTAGATGTGTCGATGCTGGAACGAGCTGTTGAAAAAAAAGAATTGGATAACATATGTTGGTAAGGTACGAATTTTGAATATTTTGAATAATTTGGGGAGTCACTAGGGAATCACTTAGGAATTGGGGGAATCCCTTGGGATTTTATATAATGGATTTTACTTACTTTCCACTACCATCGTTGCTTGCAATTGAGCTTCACCTAGCTTGTTTCTGGCCACCACAGTGTAGATGCCCGCATCCTCGGCACGCACCTGGGAAATGTCCAGGGCTACATAGCCAAAGTCGTAGTAGGTCTGGATGCGATTGGCGGCGGTTATGGCGCGTCCATTGTGATACCATTCAATGTGCATGCCCAGATCGCTCTGGGGCTCAACGCGAGCCTCAAAGTGGGCGCGCTGTCCCTCCAGGATTTTGGTGGTACCCTTGAGGGGACCCAGGAAACGAGGTGCCTGGGTAATGTAAGTTTCCTCCTCCTCACGGCGACCGTAACGCGATGCATCCTCCAGATGTTGGATCTTCTGCAGCCCACCTGGATGTTGAGTGTCCGAGACGATTTCATTCTTCGAAATGACCGTCAATTGAGCGGTGGTTGTATCCTGTCCCATGGCATTGTAGGCACGGCAGGTGTAGGTACCAGCATCGTAGACCGTCAACTGCTTGATGGTCAAGGCGACGTAGCCAAAGTTGTGATAGGTTGTGATTCGCGAGCTAGCTTCCAAGGGTTGTCCATCCTTCAGCCACTCGACGCGCATTGTGGAATCTCCGACGGGTTCGAGACGTGCCTCGAAATGCGCATGCGCGTGTTCGCGTAGATCGAATTGATTTTGAATCGGGGTCTTGAATTGGGGCGGGGCAATCGCCTCGGGCGCCTCTTGGACATGACGACGCTGCTGGGACTTGCGATAGTCCTCCAATTCCTCGACCTTCTCAATATAACGCTGCTGCTCGGGAATGCCCAAGTCAGCGGTGACCTGGGAACGCGAAATTACCCTTATGGTGGACTGACTGATGGCCTCGCCAATGCGATTTACGGCACGCACAGTATAATTTCCGGCATCTTCGGCACGTAGGTGCAGTATGTTTAGGGAGACATAGCCAAAGTTGAAGATGGCCGTAATGCGGGAACTGGCCGTAATTGGGAGTCCATCCTTGTACCATTCCACACGCATGCTGGGATCATTAACGGGCGTCACCTGTGCCTCAAAGTGCACATTCTTGCCCTCCTCGAATTCACCCAGATCGCGCAATGGACGTATGAATTGTGGAGCTTGATTCATCAACTCCTCTGAGCTCTCCTGGCGCTGATAACGCGAATAATCCTCCAGCTGACTGATGTACTGCAAGCTGTTGGGATTCTGCGACGACTGCTCAATCGATGGACGCTGCACCACCGACAAAATGGCTCGGGATTCGGCCACACCACTGGCATTGCTCACACGGCACATGTATTCTCCAGAGTCATGGCTCATAATGCTCAACAGATCGAGAGCAATGAAGCCAAACTTGAAGACAGACGTGGCCCGGGCACCTGCGAAAGGCGAGAGACAAATCCATATTAATTTCAATTTATTAAATATAAATTGTACAATCATATTTATGGCTATCCCTGGAATTTTTCAGGCGAAACTCATGAATATAGGGTAACTTACTCGCTGCCAGTGGACGTCCATTGAGGAACCATTCGACAACCATGCTAGGATCGCCGACAGGTTCAATACGCGCCTCCATGTGCACTCGACCGCCTTCGGTTTGCTGCACATTCTGCAACGGGATGATGAACTGTGGTGGAGGATAAACGCGATCCTCCTCGCCAGGTCGCAGATGGGGCTTGGCGCGTTCCACGTGACGCAAATAGATGATTTCAGGACCAGGCATAGGCCTACAAGCAAATTTATTTGAATTAATACAAAAATTGATAAAAGTTAAATTGCTTTCACTGAAGATTTGATAGCCTTGCCAAAAATATCTTAAAATGTTTTGCATGGAAATTGACCGAAATTAGAACATTTTTATATCGGACATTTAAGACCTTAGGATTTTTTAATTTCTTTCTCTTTATGGAGTCCGTTCCGACTCCTTAAATTACTAAAACCCTCTCCAAAAGTAGGAATATTCTTAATTTATCATGAATATGATTAATACTCACTCAGGCTCGATAACTTTCGTTGGTCTTGGGAGATTAAGACGCCTTTGTTCGTGACTTGGTTGCTCTCTGGGAACTTCGACATAGAGTCTTGCACGGTTCGCCGTGGAACCGGCAATGTTTTGTGCTGTACACTGATACCAGCCAGCATCGGTAGCTCTAACATGGGGTATCTCCAGGCAGGTGGCACCGCCATCGATACCCACAAAGCGTTCAGCAGTTGATGAGATTTGGACACCGTCTTTTTGCCAGGTGATACGTGGAACAGGTGTTCCAATGGCATTGGCACTCATGCTGATGGGTTCACCCTCGCGGACAGTCATTGTGCTGAAGCGTTGGACAAATTGTGGTGCGACAACTTGTTCCTTCTCCAGCACATTCAACTGCGCCTCAATGGCAACCTCACCAGCCTTATTCCTTGCCAGACATTGCACAGCTCCGGCATCCATGCGACTCACATTGGTGATCATTAGAGAATGGCTTCCAGATTCATTGACCAGAATCTTGTGGGAGGCATCGTCGTGCAATTGGCGACCATTGATGAACCAGAAGACCTCGGGATAGGGATTTCCAGTGACACGGCAATCGAAACGGGACATGCGTCCCTCGGTCACCTCGCGATCACTGAACGCCTTGACAAAACTAGGTGGCAACGCTTTGCCAGCTTCCAGTTGCTCGGCCATCTGATCCACAGGCTTCGGTTCATAGGCTGTCTCTGCTGCGGGTTCTACAGCCAAGACGGCTGAAGAAACCACACAGCCCTGAAGATTCTCCGCGAGCAGAGTGTAATGTCCGCCATCCTTGATATTGGCGTTCTTTACACGCAAGGTGGCAACGCCACTCGAATAGGAGATCTCATACTTTTGCGAGGCGACCAATCGCTGTCCGTTGTGGAACCAGGTGAGGCGTGGCTTTGGATTCGAACCGACGCGAGCGGTGAATACCGCATCGGAGCCCTCGATCAGCTTGGAGCTTCTTGGTTTCTGCGCCAATTGTGGTGCATGCGCAGGACCCAGAGAACGATCCAGTTCTTGAGAGAGCTGAGAGTCCTGCTCGTAGCCAGAACGACGTGTAATGGCCTCACGGAAAGAGACCTCACGCAACAGTCTATACTCAAAGGTATCCACACGGAACTCCTCCTCAATGGACGTATACGAATAGCCGTTGGAGTAGATGTTCTTCTCCAGATTCTGAATGGGTTGCGGTTGCATTGCCGGCATTGGAGCGCCCTCCGGTTGAATGTAGACACTGCAGATGGCTTCGCCGTATTGATTGCGTGCCGTACACGTGTATTCACCCTCATCTCCCGGTCCGATCTGATTGATCAGCAGCGATACATCGCCGGTGGCCTCGTTGTAGCTCATTCGGAACTTTTGCGACTCGAGAAGTGGTGCACCTTTTCGGGTCCATGTCACAAATGGCTTGGGATTGCCACGCAGGCGACCTTCGAACAGAGCGTTGCCACCCTGTGCGAAGCGTGCGTTCTTAAAGATCTGCTCAAATACCGGCGGTGAAATATCGCCCTGGGCGTAGACGTGTGTCAACGACGGCGGTACATAGGTGCCTCCGATACCGCCTTGATGTTGCACTGCAAAAAAAAGTATAGTACATCAAATTATCGTCACCAAATTGATATGAGAAATTTTGGAAGGTAAATATGCACTTTTTATTACTATATAAATATACCTTGTTATGGGGTTTTATGTTACAATAAATACAGACTTTCAAATTATTAATTCAAAAACAATTGCAAGTATTTTAAAATGAGCACAAGCACAAGTCAGAATAACCACTTGTATTCTGGGTAAATTGATTTATACAGTTTTTGTTAGTATAATAAAACTTTCGTCACAAAGTTGATATGAGAAAATTTTTGGCAGTTAATACCTTGTTAAGAGGTTTTAATAAATTGAACTTGTCAAATGTAGGTCTAAACTTCTGGTGAAGTGATCGTTATAATTTTCTCACATTCTCAACTCAATTAAAAAAATATATATATTTATTTATTTTCTATATCTCTTCAGATTTTATTTTTCAAAATAAAATAAATAATTGTTTAAGCTAACTAATTTAATAAAGGATCCAAGAATTTATTTTGTTAATGTAGAAGTTTCTTATTTTCTTTTTCTAACAAATTTATATTTATAAATGTAAACAAGAACTTGAAGACTGACAGCCAATATAGATAAATTGTCAGTTTAAACTACTTATATTTAGAATTTGGCACACGCGTCAAAAATCTATATTTATCTATATAAATCTATATATATTTAGTTATAATTGTATATGCTCTATAAATAGATAGTGTGAAAAGTTTGTTATTTGTTTTGATTTTTCAAACCGAAACAGGTGAACATAAACAAACATTGAGATCAGCTGTTCCAACGTTCTCAGTTATTCACCTCTCTCTTTTTCTGTCTCTCTCTTTTCTCATTAGTTGTGCGCAGACTCAAAGACTTCGTCAAATGATCTTCGGCTGTCAGTATAAGAGAATGCCGATCTGTTATTTATAGTACTCGATCTCTCTCCAAAATCCTCGAAATGTAAACAAAGTATGAGAAGTATAAGAGAACTCTTATACACTGCCCTTCACATAAATATGCACTACATGTATTTATGGCTTTGTATGTCAGTACGACTTGAAATTTTGGCAGTTGAATGAAAAGATTTATAAATAGATCTCAAATTTTTCTTTTGCTGTGATTATCATAAATATTTAAGTGGTGAAATGAGATATGGGATTTAAGTAATAAGTGTGCACATATATATCCAAATACTTCTTTGATGAATCATACTTTTCTGCATTGTTTCAAACGATTTACATATTCAATTTAGAATTACTTTATTAAGCAATTGTTTGGTCTCTTCTTTTAAAAATTATATTTTCAAGAGATCATTAATTGATGATGAAATGAAATCATTTTTAGCAATTCTATATCTCTGAATATGAGTCATTATTTTAAAATATATATCTTCTTAAGAATGAATCATAAATTTAACACATATTTTTTGATATTTCATTTTCTTTGCAGAGCAATATTTTTTTAAAACGAAATGAGACGTTTTTAAAGATTTTTTTTAATAAAATTAAGGTAAGTAAACTTAATTTTTTTTTATTTTATTACAAAATATAAGTTTTCTACAACATATTATCCATATAAAATCATTTTTTAATAATAATAAAAAGCATTTTTAATTAGTAATTGGAAATGAAGCCTATACACTGATATGTTATACTTAAAAAATGCAGACGAAATTAGTCGAATTATTTTCTGCATGTTTATAAGTATTTATTACTTTAATTTGACGTATAAATAAACAGAACCTATGGGAATATCGCAAATGGGAACAGTTTGTGCTTAATAAAATAAACCAAATATAAAAGTGACTTTCTAGGAATTTGTTATGAAGTTTGGCACTCGAATTAAATGCTATGCAGTTTAAACTTATATAAACTGTAGCACTCTTATGTCGAATTAATTTTAAAGTTTAAATCTTATATTTTTAACTTTTAATTAATAAATTTGTATATTTTCCACTTTAACAAAAAATGTTGTAGCTTATTGTTATAGAAATAATTGAAGAAGTTTCGTATTCAACCCGAAGATCCTAGCAGCTATGGCTACTTCCTGTTTGTATACTTTGAAATATAAACAAACAGTTAAGTAAATAACTAATGCATTTTATTTGATACGAGTTAAATTATGAAAAGTACTACCCTCTTTCTTCTAATATAAAATAAATTTATTTGTATATTTTATGCGATACTCAACACTTTCTGATAATAACATTTGTTCGCTAATGATCTTTTTATGAATTATCAATATCACAATCAATATACATTTCAATCTGCTTCCAATTTTGGTTGATGTATTCGAATTGTTAAATGAACAAGAATTTCTGCATTTCATATTTCACGATATTACGAGTATGTTTTTTTTATATTAATAATAAAAATTATTAATAAATACATCTTAATGTATAGTATGATTTTATCATTGAAGCAATTGATTGAGAAAGCAAATATTGAAGATTACAATGAAATTAAAATGAGAAAAGCATTGGGTTTTTAAGGGTAACTCGCATGCATAAAAATTAATATTCAATTGCAAGTGCTTGAAACAGTGGGAATTCTAAATCCACGGTGTGAATCCCACTGTACATTGGCAGCCTGCTGAATTGATTGATTGACTGTTTGTCAGACTGACTGACTGACCTCGTTGCTGAGTGGTGATTTGACTCCGTTGAACATGTTGTTCAGTGCGGCTAATTCTCTGCTGCTGATGCTGCTCCTGACTGGAGTGAGAATACTCCTGAGTGGAGTATTGCTCCTGATGTTGTTGTTGTTGTTGCTGCTGCTGTTGCTGCTGGTACGGGTTCGGATTTTGTCGTTGCATTTTAATATCGTTATATATCACTATATATCATTGAAAAAATGACAACCAAATCGTATGCAGTGAAAACTGCACTCAAATGGAAAAAACACCTCTCGATCACTTTTTCTCTTTTTGATTTGCTTCTTCACTTTTTTTATTGACTTTATATAAAAATATATATATTTCGCTTCTTTATTGCTGAAATTGAATACAAAATAGAAATGCTCATTTAATTTAATGCATTTTCACAACAATATTTAGCTCTTTGCAAACGTTGAGATTTTACGACATTTTTTTTTTTTTTGTTTTTTTTTTGTTTTATTTCTGTCACACACTTGAACTATGTGGTTCTTTCTTTTCATCTAGATATATATATTTATTTAAAAAAAACGAAGAAAGATCTCTTCATCTTCACTATCACCATCACCATCAACATCCATCCTTCTTCATATTCATATTCTTTGCCTGTGAGGCATTTTCTTAGCTATTTTTAGCTGTTCGAATACTCGAATTTTTCACTACGACACACAAACACACATGCAGCAATCACGGATGCCAAGATCTTCTTATTTTTCACGGTTCTATTTATAAATATATAGATTTTCTTTGAAATATTTCCAATATCAATTTATTTAATTTTCATATATATTTCATTTAACTTTTCACAATTCTGTGCATTATCGCAGCTATTCCAGCCTGTAATCCTGGGGCAGAATAAGCCAGGATAATGCACTTATTACACATCTGCTCGAGTAATAGATATATCTAGATGTATCTACAAGATCTATATGTAAAATATCTATTTTTTTTTTTTGAACAGATCGCATATTCATATATGCTATCTATATGCACATCTAACACGAAATTCACAGTCCATTCGTTGAATTGGGTGCGGATCCCACGATCTAAGTTATAGAAGGGGGGTGCGAGGAAATACCCGAACTAGCCGAACCACCCGTCAATTCACGACACGAAGCGATGGCAGCGACGATTGTGGATCGTGTCGGTATTTTTAGATATTTAGCGCACCGAAAAATTCTTTCGGAATTTTCAAAGTGGTTACGAAACCAAAATCGAAAATTTTCTTCAATATTTTCACTGATTTTGTACACTTTTTACACACAAAATCCGTTGATCCTTACTTTATTGCGTTATCCTTTCGACGTTCTATATGTATGCTGCGACTTTTATTCGTAAGAAACTCTATGCGAACTATACGACGATATATACATATATATATTTAAATGAATATATAAATATATATTTACCGATTATATATGTACTTCTTTTAAAATAGATCTATTTTCAAACTGTTTCAAGTCATAATCCCCGAGACTGAAACCAAGACGTCGATCGTTTGTGAGGTGCGAGCGAAGAATGACAAAATATCTTTGAGAATGCTATCAAATAGCTGCAGCAAGGCACACGAATTAACCGAGAGAGATACAACGATGTCTACTTCGGGTGTTTAGCTCTCGCTCCACATGAGATATTTTTGCACTTTTCACGCTGTTTGTTGTTGTTGGAAAAACTGTGAGAGAGCTCATCGAGCTGATACGCTACACTCACTGTGGGGGGCATTTGAGTTGTACTCAATGTGGTTTAATCTCTGAAACTGGCTCTACTGGTTGCTTCTTTTTTTTAAAAATAGACAACTCTGTGACACTTTAAAGTAGCTGAAAGATTAATATTACAACTGCACTGAGAATGTTGCACTGATAGAAATTAGACAGGGTTTTGAAAAACAAGAATGTTCTGTTTTAAAATAAGATGATCAAAAATAAGTTTTGAGCATTATTTGAGCATTTTTTTTTAGAAATGACAGGTATAATCAGGATAAATCATAGGTATATTGTTTTTAAATAACTTGATTTATCAAAAAACATTTAACTCTTATATTTTATGCATTTAATTTTTTAAGCGCTCATTCCAAAAATAGCAAAATAATAAAGTTAAAATATGACTCCTTAGTATTTTTTTTCTACATAAGATAAAAGTTTAGTATTTAATTTAATTTAATTTAATCAACAAATTGTTTATCTTTAAAAATTATTTTCATTATGATCCCTAGAATTTTTAGCTCTCGTCGAACTTTTTGTACAAAATTCCTAGTTCTGAGATAAATATATTAATTTAGAAGCTATTATTTGATCAGTGTATATACTTTGCGGAGTTTGTTTATAGACAGTGGGTTTACCTGCTTTTCTCAGCTTATATTTGAATATCACAGCTACCTCTTACGTTTTTTCTTAATCTGGGTATACTTTTTTCTGTAGCTACCAATTGAAGCGACTTTAACTCAACTCTTTAGCTGATCGAGCTCACTTTTTCGTCTGCATTTCCCAAAGTCAAATTGCTGTGTCTTTTTAGCTTTTTATATGCTCTATCATTATATAGTTTGCCCAGCAATTTGACTTGGGAAAAATTTCATCTCTTAATTTTTTTTAGATGTCCGCTCATTGTGTGTGTTTCGGCAAGTGTTCGGGTTTTGAGTAAGTTGGCTAAAAATATATTTGGATTTATTTTTGACACGTATTTTTCAACATTTTTTTGTATGCAAAAGAAGAAAATAAAAAAATAAAGAAAATTCTTACGGAAATTCTAGATACTGTCGAAGGTGGACAGTGAAAAGTGCAGTTAAAAAATGTATTAATAGCAGTAGATTACTAATTAATGAATAATATTATAGTTATATTTGGAATATTTAATATACTTGGAAATGTTTATCGACATTATAAAAATGTTCTTTGGTTTGAAAATCTTTCAAATTTTCCACACAATTTATTTGATTTGTCTAAAATTAAAACCACATACATAAAATGTTGGCTCGCTGACCATTTCAATAGATATAAACTGATTATTCATTTCGTGTCTTAATCATAGACCCAAAGATATTCTAGTAGTAGTAGTAGTAGAAGAAGAAGAAGAGGCTTTTGGCTATAAACTTTCTATTTCTTTAGCCGTTCAACGTCTGTAACAAATTGCAATTGGCCGAGTTGCATTTTGTTTTCGGCCTTATTAGGTAGCTCAGAGACTGGCTTAGCCTTAAGTGGACTCTATAAGGCTAAATAAAACGACCCGGTTGGCAATGCTTGTTGTTGTTGTTATTGTTATTGTTATTGCAACTATTTTAAAAAAAAAAATTTTTTTTTTTTTATTTTCATGTTTTCTTGATTTATTTTGCACAAATTAATTGTTAACATGCTTGACAATTTTTGTGTTACAGTTATGAAATCACACTGCGATTCAAAGAACAGTTTTAAGAGGCAAACACTCGCGAGATACAAATGTATCTACAAGCAGTCATAAAGATAAGCTAAGCACGCAGCATAGCCAATCTTCTAAAGTGGCAAAACAACAACATTCGCAACAGTTAGCCGGTTCTGCAAAGACAACTGAAAAAAAAAATACAGATTGCAGCGATGCGCTACAAAATGTATCTTGCCACTGTCAGCTGTGTGTGCGATTAGCGTATCTTATCTTAGCCTCAGATTAAAATTTGCAAAGATTTTTGCCCAATTATGTCATAGTAGATATCCAAAGAATAGAAGAAACACCAGTTAATTCTCTTTGTACTTTTAATTAGTATTATTAATAAATCGTTTAAGTGAATCAGTAATATGTAGTAAGTAATATAATAGCAAAAAAGTATCTTAGGCTTAGTTGTGTGTCAGTGTTGCCAGTTAAGCCAATTTAATGCTAGATGTAGCTACATGAAATTCGTTTTAATTTATTCAACATATTTTCAATTAAGAAATTATTCATTTATTTTTTTTAATTTTTTAAATTTAATAAATTTAGCTTTTTTATCTTTTTTATTATTTTTGAATTTACCATAAGATATTAAAACAAATGAGACTGTCGATCTTTTTATAAATTCCAATATTTCAACATTTTTCAATTTAAAAAAATAAAAAAATTGCTTGTTTATATATCTTTTTTATTATTTTACTTTTATTTTTTTTTAATTTATTTATTTTTTCCTTTTCACGTCTAGCTTATTTATTTTAATTGCCAAATTGCCGGCAACACTGCTGTATTTGTTGTGTGTTTAGTTGCTCGTTAGTTAGTTGCATTTTGTGGGCTCCGAGGAGTAGAAGGCAACTCAATATTTGTGGGAGTGGCACTTGACATTCAATTTACTGCAAACAAGAAGAAGAATATTCGCATTTATCAATTAAGGGAGAACACATTTAACACTACAAGTTCACACATGCTGATTTCTGAATGCTGAATGATGAGGATGCAGTCAAAATGTAGTGGTATGAAATGAATGCTCCCGTTCCATGTTTCCCACACCCGCACCAAAGACCCCAAGCAAAGTTGCTCCCAGTTTCAGATACATTTGTATCTTATTGCCACACACACAGATGTTGCTGCTGCTATTTCTCTTGCTTGCCTCAAAGAGTTGTATTTTAATTCGGTTTGCCGCTTGGCATCAAATTTCGCGACCGCTGCAACCATTCAGTAAACCCAGAAAACCGAAACGAAAACTCGGCAAATTGTTGTTGTTGTTGTTGCTTTGAGCTGCGCCTTCAGCTGCATGCCAAGCGGCAATTTAAGTATAAAATGTCCAAATGTGCTCGTTTTTCATATCAATTGTATATGAGAGTACAAAAAAAAAAAAAAAAATAGCTAGCTGTGGAATTATTCAATACTCTTTAACATAAAGATGCTATCTCAATCTTTGTTTCATATTTCTAAGAAAAGTAACTATTCAAAATAATTGCGGAGTCTTAAATTTCTAACATAAAAATATAATCTAATACTTCCTAATCTTTATTTTTAGTTTTCTATTAAATGTATCTATTCAACATATCTAGGTTTAACATCTGTAGGTTGAAATCATTTGATTCAAAAAATATCTTATTTTGATTTTGTCTAGCTGAATTTTGTATAGAAAAAATATTTATCTATTAATTTCATACATTCGATTATTTTTTTTAAGTTAAAGGCAAAGTAAAATACTAAAATTGTACATAATATTTATATGGTAATTTAGTAAATAAAAAAAATTTTTTGCATAGTTAATTTATAAAGATTTCCTTTAAATTTTACTTATTTCGTGAAGAATTCTAAATGCCCATTGCAAGAGTATAACAATTAGACACAAGACTCACTGGAGATGCCAAGATAGGAGTCTCTTTTTTTAGTCCCTCTTTTTCGCTCACTCTCCCTCTCTCTGTCTCTCCGCCTCTCTCTCTGTCAGTAAATGAAAGTTGCAATGTGCTGCGATGCGGTGCGTGTGGTTGTAATCTATATTTAGTGATTTTACATGCGGTGCCTCAAAAGATATTCGAAATATGCTCGACACACTCACACATACACACACTCAGACATTCGCATATATATATATATAGATATCTCAATTTGTAACCAGCAATTTTCCAGATCGCTGATGGAAATTGTTTAAATGAAAATGTTGTTGATGCATTAGTTTATGAATTACGACTAATTATGTATGTGCATGCCTTTGTTTAGTAAACAAAAATTAAAAACAATAACAAAAATGAAAAGCAACTGAAAGCCATTAAAACTAGCCCATATTTAAGCCAATTTACAGTTACACTGAGAGAAAAAGAGCAATGTAAATCTTTCTAATTACAAATTTAAAATATGAATAATTTTCAATTTGCTTGTTTTTGTGGTTTTGTTAATTTAAAAAATAAATACGTTCAAATGTTTAATTAATTTTAATTGTTGTTAGCATTTGTTTAATATTACTAGTTCTAAAATAAAAATGAATTATGGACCTTTGAAAGTTAATAAAGCAACACATGAATTTTTAACAGTGTAATTTACCTGCTTGTGGCGTCTGCTGTTGGCCATTCTGCAGCTGTGGCTCTTGGCCGAAGTCCGAGATTGAAACGGTCTTCGTGCTTACGTAGCTGATGGACTCGATTGTCGTCTCCCATTTCTGAAATGTGTTGATTGTATCGCTATGCAAAGCACGGGGTAATGTCGAAGTTCCGTTAGTTCTTAACGGTGTCGAGGAGCGTAGTGACATTGTCGATGTGGCCGAACCCAAGGAAGAGCAGCCCGGCGATTGGGAGGCTGTTGTCGAGGATGAAAAGGATGCCGATTTGCGTAGAGGACTCTTATTATTGATCCCATCTTCTGCCGACTGTTGTTTGCAATCCTCGTCCTCGGTTATCAGCAGACTCTCGGTTTGAGTTCCCTGATCTGCAGTCAGACAAAGAGAGAGAAAGAGACGAATATATTTCTGTATTATAAATCTAGCTTTGGTACATGATTTTGTCGGAAAAAAAATCGAAAATAATTTTTTTTTCAAGTTAATAATGTTTATATGCAGAATAAATTTAGACACCAAATAATGACCAAAATGATATTGAGCTTGAAAATTGGTTGAGTTTTGACAAAGTTATGGAAGTTTGAAGTTGGTGAAACTTAGGACTTAGCAACTTTACAAGTCAAATTTTTTGTCAGATTTCCCTTGATTTTTTAATGAAAAGTGGAACCTCTCAAAATCAAATTTAAAGTGTCGTTCTGTACTTATTTAGGTCTCAGGAGTTATTTAAAAGTGAAAACTCAGCAATTAAAATTTTGAAAAAAATATTTTTTCAAAAAAGTCAAAGGGGGGAGTACATGATTTTGTCTGAAAATCGAAAATAATTTTTTTTTAAAAGTTAATTATTTTTGAATGCAGAATCAAATTAGCGAATAATTTACGTCTAAAATGGCATTCCGCTTGAAAATCGGTTGAGTTTTGACAAAGTTATGGAAGTTTGAAGTTGGTGAAACTTTGATTCTAACAATCTTACAAATGCAAATATTTTGAATGTTTCATATATAAAGAATTTTTTAGTAAAGTATTTATCCCATATGTATATTCTCAAAGGGTATTTTAAGTTCGTCAACCCTAATATAACTACATTGGTATCTTCTTAGTTTTAAAAGCTGCCTGCAAAAGCAGCAGGTTTTCAGTTAAATTCCCAGCTGCAGACAATGTATAGAATATTTGATGTTGTTGTTGCTATTCTTAATGTTGTTGTTGTTATTTGAAGTGATGCTGCTATACGAATTTTGGCAATTAGTTGGTTATTTACGAGCGCAGTGTTCGCACTTGAATGTTTTTTGAAATGCGTGTGCAAATTTAGTTAATTTTCTAGATTTTAATGCTGAAAACTTGGCCCAATTTTCATAGCAATTGAATTGCAAACAAATGCTCAACTGTGGCGTTAGACATTTCGCATTTTCGCATTATCTTCGTTTGGCATTTTCGCAGTATTCCCTTGTTAAAGTGCATTTTCGCCATTGTTCCTAGCGATGTTTTTGCTAATTTACAGCGTGCGTATAAATAAATGTGTTGCCAAGATTTTGCTTTATTTTTCTTCTTTTTTTGTTAGCTGACAGGGTCAACGCGTGCCAGCTATAGATCGAGTATATATTTATAAATATATACAAATTTCTAGCTGTATAATATCAAAGTCAGTCTGTCAACGGGGATTATGTAATTGAATTGAATGTGCGCCTGGGATTCGCATTTAATTTTTTGATATTCATGTTGATTTTGACTTTGATTTAATTTAATTTGATATTGTGGCGTCTCTGTTTCGGGTTCTGGCTAATTAAAATATATAAGCAGACATTAAAATTAGCTGAAATTGAAGTGCTAAAAGTTTTCGACCACATTCCTTTTGGCGATTTGCGTAGTTTTTCGCGATTAAATCGTCGATTTTCACCGACTTAGGGGCTTCTGTGTTTTATTACAATTCACTTGGGCGGCAAAAACAATTTAACGATGCGCCCAACTGCTGCGTATACTTAATATCAAATATTGTTGGCTTTTATCCATGTATAAGTAGATTTTGTCTTGAGGCTAATACGAGTATTCGTATTCATTAACCCAAAATATACTATGCTCGTAATTATTTATGCATATTTAGTTGAGACACACACTCATGCGGAAATATCTTATTATTTATATGGCACAAGTGCCAGTCTCTGTTCTTGGTTTCTTTCTTGGCCAAATATTCAAATAATTCACATTGGGTACTCATTATGCCAGACATGAAATGAAATACTCACAGCGACGCAGTTATTAGATTGACACAATTTTCAAGAATGCCTTACACAAAGACTGCATTTCAAAATTTAAAAGTTGGATTTTTTAAAATAACAAAACTGTATTTTAATTATATATTTTTAAATTTCTCAATATTACAATTTTTTTTTTTTTTCAAATATAGAACAATTTCAGGATAAGTTTAAAAAGCATAGATTCTTAACAGTTGACATCAGTAAAAATTTACAGAACTGTCTGTATAAATGACTTTACATTATGCATGATAATTTTAAATCCAAACACTTAAATCCTCCATTTTGTTCTCGCATTAAATGTAATAAATTTAAACTCTCAGCTGGCTTACAAGTTGGAAGTATTGTGATAAAAATAGAGTTCAAAATGATGAAAAACTTTAAGTAGCAAAACAAAAAAATTATGTGAACAACATTTGTGTGACTCGCGTTGAGTTCATTTGAGTATTTTTAGAAATTGCCTAATTAATTTAGGAAAACACAGAGCGATAGAGAAAACAGCATCAAAATGAATGCGGCATATTCATCACACAAAAATTCTATACGTATTTTCTAAAGTTCTTACTGAAAGCTTCAGAGATTGTCAAATTATTCGACTTGTCGAATTTTTCGTGGACAATATTGAATTTTATTTGTGTTGTTTCTTAAACGTCTGACAATAAAACTGAGGCAAAAGTTTTTATTTTTGCAGAGTGTAAGTCATTTTAGTTGAAAAATTCAAAAATGTTTGAGCTAAAAAAGTGTTGGGGAAAGAAAAAGGATGTGAAAACATAATTGAAACAGTTTGTGATGTTTATATAAAACTGACCAATGTGCCAAAAAAAAAGTGCTGCACAAGGCCAACAGAAAGTAAAATTGAAGTAGAGAAAATGTAGAGAAAAAGTAGAAAAAGTACAGAAAGTACAAAAAAATTCGAGAAAAACTTAAAGCAAAGTTGTGAAATTCTTTCTTTTATAAAGTTGATAATTTATACTGCGATTATAAATATATCGTTTGTGGAAACGAGCATTTTAATGACTCATTAAACCAAGAGAATCTAGCCATATGTTTGCAGCAGGCCAAAACGAATTTAAATGCATTTTTTTGTGTATTTTTAAGAAAATTATCGCGCAATTATAAATGTTTTAGACCAAGTAATAGACAATTTGTAGAATAAATGATTCAGAGTAGTTTTTTCTTTATTTTTTGACTCGCATCCAAATTGTTTTAGTTGCTACTCAGGTGGCCTAATGACTCGGACAATTTGGTCAACAACGACTGCAGATTGGCAGGCACTTTGGGCCCACGCCTCGGCAAAAAAAAAATATATATACATATATATAAAAATGTGTCATCCTAACCAAATGTTTATACGCATAAGCAGGCTATAAATAAGAAATCAGGTAAGAGTTTTTGGTCAGTGTCAAGGACTTTGGGCCAACAGTTTTGGACTAGTTTCTATTGACAGGCCTTAGAATCGAGTCGAGACGAGTCGTAATGTGTCTAAACTGTCTGTTTATGTCTGCATGTCTGTCTGTCTTTATTGTATTCGAATTGTTTGCATATTGCGCGATTTTTCTATCTTCTATCTTTTTCTTGGCAAGCGTTCGCATTGCTTTGAAAATTTGAAGAAAAATAGATAAGTAAACATTGCTAAAATTTAAATAAATCATTTATGACTAGCACAACGAAACAACAACATCACAGTCATACCTTTACTTATAGCAATGTCGACGTCGGTCAGTCGGACACCTACACATATGGCCTCATATTCTATCATTCTCTTACTCAAACAAACATTTCATTTAGCTTTTCTTGAACATGAAATATTATTCTACATATTTTTCATGACATGATGTTGTTTTAAAAAACACTTGGATGCTCTCAAAAAACCATCTGGCAGCTGCTAATTAGCTGACCCAATTTGAGGGTTGACCTCAATCCACAGGATATACCAGAAATCGTAACAATTATAATATAAACTATAAAAAATTAATATATATTAAAGTAATCAAAATAAAATATAATTAAAACTGAGATCCGATTTTGTTTTTATTATAAGAAATAAAAGATAAAACGTATTCATAAGCATTGCATCTGATACTTCTGCATACATCAAAATTATTATTTTCATGTTTGATTCATAACTCAAATTTGCGGACTTTGTGATATACAAACTATTTATCAAGAGTCTACAATTATTCACAAGCATGCAGGGCACTTTGTTATGAGAACCTTGTAGTTTATAACATTTATAAACAAAATTTTGAAAAATGATTTTCCATTGGCTCACAATTGTTTATATTTATTATATACATCGTATACAAAATCTATAATTTTTAAGTAGTTTTCGACAGATTCAAATTTAAAAAAAATTTTTTTTGATTCTAAATTAAAAACAAACAATCGAATGATCTTTCCGCTAGCGCCTTCTATCGACAATAATCATGACCAAAGCTTTTCAACAAGCTTTCTACACATATTTATACAATCCACAATCAGTTTTTTTATTTAAACATTCTTTGTACAAAATAATTTAAATTATTTCTTAAAAAAACCATGCAATTAAAAAATTTTTCCGACTCTGGCGCCATCTAACGTCAGTAACGAGTTCGAAAGCTTTTGAACAGATTAAAAATAGCTTTTTCGAAATCGCAACATAAAATTCACCATAGAGAGCGCCAGAAAAGCGTCGAAAAAAGCTTTTGAGAAGTGAGAACTGAAAAATGATCAGTTTAATGAGAAAAAATTTATATTTCAGTGGGATCCCTTTTCTTCTATTTAATTACCCCAATAAATAATTAAATAGTATTAAATTAAAGCTTTATAAAGTTTAGCAACATCAAGTATTTTTTTTAAATTTTATTGAGAATAAGAAACAAACTTTGACACGTTTTCGTATTTATTTATTTTGCTTTTTCGACAATAAAACACAAGTAATACTATAGTCCCTCATTCTGCACTTAGTCGAAGATTGCGGCTAGTTAAATCCTTGCGATCGCAGGATCAGAGGATGCGCAGCACGTGGAGAGAATTAAAAACGAAACTTTTTTTAAAAAACTGAATTAGAGACACGCACACACACAGAGAGAAGAATTAAAGATTTAAAACTTTGGCATGAACAAAACAAAAAAATAAATAAATATTGTAATAATATGTATGTATGTTATGTAAATATGTATGCTTAATATCTAAATCCTCGATTTGTGCTCGAAACGTTCAAATTTCCGGTGGTGCTGGCTGCACCGAGTGGATTCATGGCGGTGCAAACGTAGCTGCCATTGTCGTCTGCAAAGATGAATCAAACATGAAATTAATGAGCTCCATGAAGCAGTCAAATTGTCGCACAGTGGTACTTTTGTGGTGGTACTTTGGTAAAAAATACCAATAGCTAATATTTTTTTGACAACTAATAGATCTGTTCGTTTTTTCGGAGCGATGTGGGAATAGAAAAGAGATTTTTCTCTTTTACCTACATAAGTAAGCTAAGTTGAAAAAATTATTTTATTTAAATTTTTTTTTAAATATTTATATTTTTTGAAATATGGAAATGTGGATGTAAAGAGAATTCAGAATAACATTTTTCCTTATTAACATAGTAAACTAAGTTGAAGAGTTAATTTTA
The DNA here is from genome assembly GCA_035045575.1 of Drosophila falleni. Taxonomy (NCBI): domain Eukaryota; kingdom Metazoa; phylum Arthropoda; class Insecta; order Diptera; family Drosophilidae; genus Drosophila; species Drosophila falleni. Next base: position 1,119,297 of record JAWNOV010000167.1, read on the forward strand.
TTAATTAAATTTAATATTTAGGTAAACAGTATTTTGAAATATATAAAAGTTTATTTAACAAAAATAAGTGGAAAATTAATAAATTTTTCTTTAATAAAAAAAAAATTAAATTAAAAATTAAGCGTAACGGTTAAAATTAAAATATATATGTAGGAATGATGAAAATTGCCGATTGATTGACTTGAAAAAACTGAACATATATGTATTTGGCATATGAATATACCCTATTATTTTTAAAGAATAATTTTTTCTGCATACATTATTTTTCTGAATAAGTAAAATCTAACATTGTTTATTAATCCGAGCTAAAATGAGCAAAAGGACCACTGTGTGGTGCAGATTCCAGAACAAACTTACCCGGATACGCCTGAGGCAATGTGAGACGGCACACGCCATTCCGGTATTCAATGAGATGACCCGCCGGACTGCCCAGATCCAAATGGCGGCCATTGTGGGTCCAGTTGACCTGCGGCTGCGGATGCGCCTGCACAATGCACTCGAATCTCGCAGTGCCGCCCACACCCACCGCAATATCTTTCAGGGGCTGTACAGGGGAGGTAGTGATAGTACACATTACAATTGGGGGCATAACATGATGATTCGGGTCAGGTTAATGACTCCCGCTTACCGTTATGAATAATGGCGGCCTTTGTGCCTGTTCATCGCGGTTCAAATGGGCATTGACGGGCTCCGTATTGGGCAATTCCGGCACTAATGATGGTCGAGAATCATTAGAAACTGCAGCTTAGCTCAACAGCGTCCATTAGTGGGATTAACACACACACATACAAACGCACGATCTCAACAGAAACAAACACAGATACAGAAACAAATATAGAGCAAGGCAATAACACAACACAAGCTTTAATTTCAATCGCCAATATTTGTTCACTTTCAACTTTAAAGCACAAGACACAAAATGTGGTACGAAATGCATGCAACAATAACGAGAGCAACAATCAATTAAATTTTAAATACATTACTTAATTTTATACGCTTTTAAGTACCCTTGCAGAAATTATAAGAAAAATTTTCTCAATGTCGAAAACTTAAAAATAGCAGTTATAAAACATGACACATATAAAGTTTAATTCATTAAAATTCATTTTATAAACCAAAAAAAAAAACTTCCCTTTATTTTTAATTTGTATTTAAAACCTGAAAAATGCTAATTAAATTTATAAGTTTATTTAAAATAAATCTCAATTAATCTATATCTGTTTTAAATAAGTTTTATTTACTCTATATTTACTTAAAAATGTATCCAAATTTTGAGTTAAGACTTTAATAAATATTTTACGTAACTTTAATTTTAAAATATAGATTTAAATTTTAAACAACCTTGAGTTTTAATTTTTCAACAAAAAAAGAATGAAAACTGACTGATTTTGAAAAAAAGTTACCATACATGTTATTAAATCTTTTTTTTTTTAAACTACAGTGGTCTGCAAGGATAGCAACACTTCGGCAGGCCGAAGAAGACTTTTTATATTTCACATGCTTTTTAATCTTCTTAAAAATTAAAACGTTTAAACATTTTAGGTTAATTATTGATAGACATGCACTTTTCATTGATGGGGGATTAGCTTAAAAGGCACTTCATATCAAGTATACGCAAAGTGTAGCGCATATAAAGTATACGCAGTGTAGTACAATCGTATGCTTCTTTAGCAGGTGAATGACAATGATAATGACAAGAACAACGACAACATGTCCTAGACTAAGTGACAACATCGAGTAGCCGGAGTAGAGTATGCTGCCAGTGCAGAGTATCATTGAGTTCAATACCTGTGCGCACCAATTGCTCGGGTGGCAAACGAGGCGCCTGAGCGTGCAGACGATCGAGGTGAATGTCGAGGCTATGACTGCTCGGCAGACTATAGCGTTTGTGGGCAAATCGTTGACCTTGCACCTGACCTTGGGCTGACCTGGACTTGGCACGATTCAAAGACGGCGCAAAGCTGCTGTCGGAACTGTAGCCGGTAGTTCGTTCATGTTGCACCGGAATCACGAGCTCATTGCCAGCGGCAAGTTTCAATGGATATGGCGAGTGTCGTCCATTTTTATTAATATTGTTGTTATGGATGGAGTTGTTGTTGCCACTTCCTTGACTGTTCCACTGGCTGCTCACAAATCTGTGACCCTCCCCCGGAAACAGTATGCCAAACTCATAGCCAAAGTCATATTTGAAGTATATTAAACCGGTATTGGGATCGACGCATTTGGTGCCTGAATTACGTTTAGGGGGTTTTTTATACAAAAACTTATCCATAGCATGTTCAAAAATATATTGGGGGGTTAGTTAAGGATACCTCATGCGAATTTAAAATATTTTTGTAGGAATTACAAAAACAAAGATAATAAAACTTAAAGAGACCAAAAGTAAGATGAAAAAAATGGAGAACAAAAGTTAAAATATTCTTGTTTATATATTAGGAAAACCAAGCTTTGATTATATTGACTATACGAAAATTTTTTTTTAATTAAATAAGGGCATTTTAAAAATATATTTTTGTAGGAAAATTACCGAAACGGAATTTCCATTTTTAATAAAGAATATTTAGTTCTAAATGTCTCAATTTCTATCCAGTCTTAATTTTTCTTATAAAAATTAAATTTTTATACTTTTCCGAAATTTTATTTATAATTAAAAATAACTTATATTTGTCTTTCTACATTTTTCTCTGCTTGGCTTTCAGGTATTTTATTAAAATATTTATGGTTTTCTAAAATTTCGCGATTTTATTTTAATTTTTAATATAAATCTCTAAAATACATTTTTCTACTCTTAATTTCCTTCTTAATATTCAGTAATATTGATATCCAAATAACAAGTTTTTAAATTTCGTGTTCCCAAGTTTTTTTTCTCAATTTTGGTTTCTTCGGATTGCTTGTCAAAATCCTTGAGGAAGTCGTAAAGAGGATACGCTTTTTAGAGCGGGATCGGGGTTAGTTAAATGCACTCAAAAAATTTTCAATTTCAATACTTAAAATCTCAATCTCAACTTTCAATACCAATTCAAAGGGAATGTAATTTTTAATAATAATATTTTATAATTTTCGGAACTTACCATATTGAGAGACTCGAGATTCATCCCTGTAAGCCTGCGGTTGATTGCTGCCCTCGCTAGGAGCGCGTTTGAAGCCGGGACGTAATCCTGACGAATTCTGCACATCCCTGCTGATTTCATCGATGAATTGATGCGACTTTTGCAGAAAAGTCGAGTTCATTCGCTTGCCCTGTCCCTCCGCCTGATGCTGTAGGGAACTGTAGCCATAACGTGGCAAAGTTCCACCTCGCTGTTGATTGTCGAGCTGATCTTGACCGTAGTGTGGTTGTTGTTGTAACTGTTGTTGTTGTTGCTGCCTCATGCTGCTGTTGCGATTTAAAGACTGTGTGCGATTTTGTATGGTGACCGTGCTGCCTCCACGTTGTTCCTTTCTCAATGTATTAATATCTACATGAATTTTACTGGGCATTTCGGGACCACGATCGAATTCCATGGGGGAAAGCACACGTTCATAGGTGCGGGGCAAGCTGCAGGATCTTCCACCTGTTTGTGGAGGCGCCACACGGCGATAGCCCTTAGTCAGACCATCGCCGTAGGGTGACCATAACGGCTGTATGCGTGCCCCTTCCACCTCACTCTCGTAGTCGCTCTCCCGACACTCGCCCGGTATGAACTTGGTGGGCGTGGCCGGCGGCGGTGGCAGCTGCGAAGGCGTGCGATATTCTGTTGAACTATAAGGAAAATATTTATGCACTTTCAATTTATGAAATTCATCATATCAAATTTATCAAATAGGTCAAACGGTTTGGGCTCGACATGATCAGTCAGTCAGTGAGTGAGTCAGGACAAAGGCTCAAAATATATTTATACTTTAGACTTAACCAAACTGTCTTTGTAAAATTTCAGCTTTTTTAGGTTTGGTCTCCACAATGATCATTCAGTCAGTGAGTGAGTCAGGACGAAGGCTCAAAATATATTTATACTTTATCAAATTGTCTAAGCTACGTTGTGTGAAAATTTCAGCTTCCTAGGTCTAACGGTCTAGCCTCTACAATAATCAGTCAGTCAGGACAAATAACATTGTTCATGTATAAAAACTGAATTTTGTTACCTAGTGTTATCGAAGTGAATGACGCGCTTCGTCTGTTGCATGTTGACCACGCGCTGCGAACTCTCTGTGGATTCGTGCATCTGCATCACGTTCTTGGTCTCGTGTGCCACCTTTGCCGTGTGGTGCAGTGGTGCACCTGCCACCGCATTGTAGTACATGGTGGGTCGCGAACTGGGCAGTGGTTGTTGTTGTTGTTGTGTGGCAGCAATAAATTTGGCTGCCACAGGCTTTGGCTTGAAGACATGTTGTTGTTGTTGTTGCTGCTGTTGTTGTTGTTGTTGTTGCTGACTTTTCTTGAAACTGCTTTCCGTGCGAATCTCATGGCGAATTTCCCTGCCAATTGGCTCGAATTTGGGCCTCGAATAGCTGCCGATTTCAGCTGGAGTTGGCTCAAATTCCATAGGAGATGGAGTAACCACAACCACTGGAGATTTGTGACCATTGGCAACATTGCTTCTCGGTGTTGGAGTTGGTGGGAAAACCACACGATAACCTTTGATCTCGGCATCGGATTCATTGGCACGGGAAACGGAACGGAAACGTTCATCAATTTCACTGCTGTAATCACTGAATTCACCGGCGGGTGTTTTACGCTGTGCCGGCACTGGACTGGGCGTAATTAGGGGCGTGGCAGTCGAGGAGTACTTTGTTTCGTGTTGCATCGATCTGCTGCTACTTTGTTGCATACTCGAGCTGTACTTGTAATTCTGTGAAAGGAAATGCATTAATTTTGGATTAATTTAGGAGTAGATTCAATAACATTAAATACATATATCATTTTAGAACAACTAAAATGAGATTAGAAAACAGGCAGATGCATAAAACAGTTGAAGTAATTAAACAAATTTCTTAATTAAATAAGAAAACAATGCAAAACACATTAGCAATAACTTAAATTAATGCATACCAATTATTAAGTCATTTACAGAATGTCCAGTAATTATTTTTACAAAAAAAAAGTATTTTTATAGCGATCGGATATGGATATTTTTACCCTCTTATCGGAGTAAAGATGTGCAATTTGAGAGGTTTTTTTTGTGTGATTTTAAAACACTTGCAAGTCGAATTTTTAAAAACGCCGTCTTATCTTGTGCAATGCTTAATCAGTGAATGAATGAATTAGGTCAAGCAGTTTTATTTATATATAGATTATTATTCTCTGTTTCTTATTTAAGTTTCTTATTTAACACTTAGTCAATCGTCAGTCTGTATATTTTAAATAGATATACTTAGTAAAGATATTAGACTAGAAAACTTAAAACTCGAGCAATCGCTGGGTTAAAATGGCAAATGAAGAGCTTATTGATATGGTTTGGAGATCTCTGACTGTATGTGAGAGTAAGGCAGAGCATGTGAGACAGAGTTAGGGGCAAGCGAGCTTATGAAGATGGTTAGAAAAGGACAGGAACAGAGAGACAACAACACTGAGGCATTTGCAGAGTAAAGAAAAATGGAATTTTTTCCATTTTCCAAGTGCAACACATAACAACGACAACAACAGATAGATTGAATTGAGATCTGTAATCAATCTATAATAGAGCTGAAGAAAAATGGATTTTTTTTTAAATGATGGGAAAGTTACTCACAATATATAAATAAAAAAAATTGTAATTTAAACTGACACTTTCAATATTTTAAAAATAAATCTATTTTTTTTTAAATTACGCAATTAAAATAATACTTTGAATAGATTCCTTTACATCTTTATAAAACCCTTTGAAAAAATAATGTTGTTAATTCAGAAAATATTGATAATTTGAGAAATTTAAATAATATCGAATTTTCTATGACATTAATCGATTTTTCTTCAGCACTAATTTAAGATCGATCTATCCGAACCTTCGCCTCCTGACTGTAACTCGTCTGAGATTGTTGAGATTGCTGTGATTGCTGTGGTGCCTGTGGTGTAAAGTAAAGCTGAGCTGGTGGCTCAGGTTGTAGCTTCGTTGGTGGTGCAGCTGTGGTGGAGGTTGAAGACTTTGTCTCATAGAAACTCGACTCGGATTTACGATAACTGGAGTGTTCCTCAGTGTCGGCAGCATAACCACTGGACTTGAAGAAGCTTGAACTCTGTTGTGGTTGTGGTTGTTGTTGTTGTTGCTGCTGCTGCTGCTGTGATTGCTGTGGTTGTTGTTGACGTGCACGTGGCTCATCGGATTCGCTGCCACTGTATTTATAACGATCGCTTTCATAATCGCTTTCATAGGAGGCACCCAAAAGGTTTCGGGTGGGCAACACTGGCGGCGGTGGCCGATAGATGGCGCCATTCGACTTGGCTGTTGGTGGTGGTGTCAACGTGGGCACCGAGTGCGGCAACACTTTACTAGGTCCCTGTAATAAATTCTGTTCCAATTTCTGTTCCATGGTCTCAACTAAAGATGGACGACGCACATCTTGCACTTTGGGAGCAAAACAAATCTCTGGTGGTTCTCCAGGCTCCAGTTCAATGTTGATTAGGTGCGTGACGGGTACAGTGGGTGGTACAGTGGGTACTATAGTTTTAGCCACCTGTTGCACCAAAAAGGGCGCATTTAATTCCTTTGTCGGCGTCGGAGTTGACAATTTGTTGAGGATCGTTTGCGTTTCCGTCTCCGTCTCTGCACCACTTGAACCACCCACAACAGCGACACCACTCGGTGTCCACAGCTTGGACATGGCCACGCCCTCCGCCGAGGGCTTCGGCGAAGGCGAACGTGTATTTTGTTGGGCCGGAGTGGCTAAAATCGCCGCAGGTCGCAAAATGGGGTGACCATATTCTACTTTAACTTCCTTAGTCATCGTGGTTTCATGTTGTACACTCTGTAGATTCATAGGTGGTGGAAAGACAGGCACACCACCCTGTGGTGGTGTCTCCTTTGGCTGCACTTCCTCCAATATTTTGATTTTATCCTGTATTAATGGCCTTTTGGGTGTTTGCAACTCCGTTTTTGGTGTATAACAAAATTCTGGTGGTGCTCCTGGTATAAGATTTAAGCTCCTCAGCTCCTCGGCAAGTGCTTGAGCCTGCGGCTGACGCACCAGCGTCTCTAGGGGCTTTTGGGCAAGTGGTTTAGGTCGCTGGGTGACCGTATTCTCATCCATTTTCTTGAAATACTCAAAAGATGAGCTCGATTTATGTTCGTTTTTGCTGATCTCGTAACGCGTTTCCATTTGCAGTGGTTGCTCTGACAGTGGTTGGCCAAAGGGCGTGGCCACAATGGGCGTACAGGGTTTGGGTGGCACTGGTGGTGGAATTTGTAGTGGTGTTGTTTTAAAAGTGGAAGTTTGTGTATCGATTTGATCCATGCTGGCAGTGTTATTGTTATTGTTGGTGGTTGTTGTGGTTGTTGTGGTTGTGGTTGTGGGTGTCTTTGGTCGCTGTGGTGTGAGCTCATCGGGCAGATCGAGATAAGTCGATTTGTGTTCTAGACGCATTGTTGCCTCGGTGGTGCAACGATGCTCAGTGGTTACTTTCGACTCGGAGAGACCATGCATATCATTCTCAGTGGTTGCATCGCTTTGTTTGCTTTGATACGACAGTGGCTCTCTATTGAAGTGGTTCTAGTGTAGCAAAACAACCCGAAAATGTTGATTCAATGTTGGTTCAATGAAGATGTTTTTGTTTTATGAGCAAAGCGAAACGAACAACGTCGAAATCATGATAGAAGAGAATTCACAATAATTGTTTATTATAAATATTCAAATGGCGTATATATATAAATCAAATCAACGTAACAAATTAAAGAGAAAATAAATAAATAGATATAGTATATAGTATATAGAGTATAGATAGTTTTGAGAGTTATATAGCATATGTGGGTGGGGTCAAATTTATAGATAGATAGATTAATAGTTTGATAGATTTCGGAGTTTGCAGTCATGTGGTTTTTGTTTAGATATTGAGCACATGCACACTTACTTCAGTTTTGAATTCACTGCTGGCTGGTGCCTCATAGACGATTGTCCTGACCACCTCCTGCATTCGTTCCGGCGATGGTTCCAATATAGCACAGTCTGCAATGCTTTTTGCCTCACCTCCGGCATTTGTTGCCCTCACCATATACTTGCCAGAGTCAGAGATTTGCGCTGAATTTTTCAAAAATATATAGAAATAGTAGAAATGATTATTTAAATTATTAAAATAAAAAAAAACACATTAAACATTCATACAAATAATTTTCAATATTAATTAATTTTATAAGTTATATCGAAGATTTATTTACCTCTCTCAATGATCAGCCTGTAGCAGTTGCCTTGGGCAAGCAGACGATGCTCAGAGAGTCCTGCATCCTTGATGGGTTTATCGTCCTTGAGCCAGGTAACTGTTGGCTCCGGCAATCCTGTCACCTCCACTTCCATGATCAATTTTTCACCCTTTTTGCTAACCTGCGCCTGCAAACGACGACCGAAGACTGGCGGAAAGATGGTCTCTGTAGAATTAAAGAGAAGTTGGTAATATTAACAGAAGAATTGTGGAACATATGTTGTGGTTTGTCTGTCATTGCAATCCACTTTCGTTTGAAAGCCACAACAAACAAGCCACAGCAAAAAGCAAATGAAAATAAATATTTGCTTGGTTTTTTGTATGTATGTCATTGCAACAGATCTTAAAGATCGCCAAATAATTTATAATTTACTTGTACATATGTCCGAGATACACAGCGATCAGCTATAATGAGTAATTTATGTAGACAGGCAGTAAAAATCTATGTATTTAAATCTTGAAACAGATTTCGGGCAGAAAAACCACACAAGACGACAAAATCCGCGAATAGAGTTCACATTTAACAAATTTGTATTATTTCTATTACGGAATTTACATAATTATTGCCCATTTTTCAACGTCTCTCTCTATCTCTTTCACTTTTCTCTTTGCCTTCCCATTGAAAAAATATTTCGAAAAATGCTGTAAGAAAAATCATTTGAATCTTTGGCTATTTCCCCTTCGGGGCCATAATTTTGAATATAAACAAAACAGAAGAAAATGCAAAGAGCAAACGCCACCTAAAAACTCATCAATATGGCAAACTGGCGGCATTGACGTTTAAAGATCTATTGACGCCCCCGACAATGACACTTTAATGTTAACCCAACTGATTGATGGACCATACAAATATTGACACACGATATAGGCCATATGCCCGACCCAATTCGAATGATTTACTCCCTAGTTTTAGCTCATAATAGTTCTGGGAAGCTGATTAAATTCTAGGAAACAACTAGTTTCTCAAATAAGATGAGCATAAATATATAATAATAATAAAAATGAATTTTATAGACAAAAGATCGTAAAACTATAATTTTATTTTAAATTAAAACAAAGAATTTGAGAAGTCTTTTTTAAAATTAGTTTTAAAGTTTATCATAGTATATTTATACTCACTTTTGACGACCAAATCGGCGGTGCTTGTGGATTGACCCACTGTATTGGAGGCGGTTACCGCATAACGCCCTGCATCTGCCACGCCCACTTCCTTAAGTTCGATGGTAACACGATTGCACTTGTTGGAGATCTTGGTATGGGCATTATCGAATAACTGATCACCATTCTTCTCCACCTTGATCTCGGGCGAGGGAAAACCGTCATAAATGGCCTCCATGCTCACATTTGCACCCTGATCCACAATTTTTCCACTCAGTGGTGTGGTGAAACGTGGTGCGATCTCCTTTCGCAGACGTGTGGGAGAATCGGGCAGTGGAGAAACTCCATTGGAGGACTGTACTAGAGTAAAGGATTTCTGCTGTAGACTCGGACTACTCATCTCCTTGCTCTTGTTCAGCTCCTGATAATGATGACTTTCGACGATCTCAGGTCTTTGTTGTCCGAATTGTTTCAGGGATTGATCGATATGGGCTGAGGAATGATGTACTTCAGTCTGTGGCACATTTCCCTCATAGGAATTTACCTGAAATTAAAGGTTTAGAAAAAAGATTAATTAAAAACTCACTAAAAACTTAAATTCTTGCTAATTTTCTCAAAACCCGGATAAAGAATTTTATATTTATAGATATCGAAATATCTTAAATTTGTATTTAATATAACGACGATATTTAACGAAAAAATCGATTTATATGCTCAAAATCGACATTCCTACCTGCGATGTTGAGGTTGTGGTAAATGTTTGTTTCTTGATCGTGACACGAGAGGATTCCGTATTGTGTTCCTGGGTCATGGTCTGAAGATCACTTGAGGCTGGAGGACCGCTGCCAATAATGTTGAGAAAAGCAACACACGTCGCTTTGCCAGCTTCGTTTTCAGCCACACAACTGATCTTGCCAACGGCATCGTGGGTTAATTTCTGTATGGTGAGAACTTGACGATCTCCGCTCGTGGAGACGAGGAAATTGTGTCCATGCACGGGCTGATCATTGAAATACCAATGTATCTTTGGCATCGGTTTGCCAATCACAATGCACTCGAACTTGACAACATCGTCGATCTGTGCCTGTTTATCACTGAAAAGTTCCTTAAACTCGGGACACACATGACGCTCGACGATCTCTATAGAGGATTGACTCTCCCGACGATTCTCCGGCATATTTACTGACTTGACAATCAGATGGGAGAAACACTTGGCATCTCCTGCATTATTTGAGACTTTGACAGTGTAAACACCTTTGTCATTGGCCTCCACATTGTTGAGGATCAATTTAAAGTTGCCCTCTTCGGGATTGGATTGTGTGATCACCCGATCGTTCAGTTGCAGTTCCTTGTTGGTTAGATACCATTGTGCTCTCAGTGGTTGATCGCCAATCGCCTGCACCTCTAGAACCACCTGTTCCCCCTCATCAGCCAGTACATCCGAGAGTAATCTCTCAAACTTCGGCTGCGTCTCCTTTGGCAGAGATTGTCGCTCGACTTGTGCTCGGGTCGCCGGCTCGGCCATGTTGAGTGGTGTTACCTTCAGCTCACAACTGCTCGACGTTTCACCCGCCGAATTGATGGCAACCACTTTGTAATTTCCTGCATCCTCCTGGTAAACTTCCTGTATGAAAAGCGAGCAGCGATCGCCCTAAAAATAAGTAGATCGATGTTTTCAAAAATTGATTAGGTTATTATAGGCCAAAAAAATTATTGATACTATTAATACATAAATGAGACTTATTTTCAACTAATATTTTTAATATTTCTTTCCGATATTACGAAATGTATTTCGAAATTACAATAAAGTTATTTCAATTAAAGTAATTGAATTGATATGAAAAAACTGGAGTCAAGCTCTCAAAAAATGGTTCTAAGCATATAGTAAAGGTTATGTCAATGAATGTCAAAAATTATAGGAAATGAAGATTTTAAACTTTAACTTTAAACTTAAAAAAAAAAAATATTTAAGACTGTAAAATGTTTTTTTTGCTAAAGCATTGCAAAACTATTTCAATATTATTCTCGACAATACTAAAGTAGTCTTTACAAAATTAATCAACACCAATAAATTGTAAAAAAAATTAGTCTCCTTTAATCAAATAATCTTGCACGACTTGCCAAAGCAATAGTATATAAACCGATATTAGATTCAGAAGCCTACCTGAAATAGCAGCTGAACATCCGCAGATTCTTTGACAGGTCGCTCATTGTGATACCAAATGACCTCCGGTTCCGGCTGACCCACAATCACACAGTCCAATCGGACGGGCTTACCCTCGAACATGGAGACATCCTTGAGGGGCATATGGACAGCCGGTCGAATCGGTTCAATATCGCTGGCCATCTCCGAATCGGACGTCTCGTTTGGCAGACGACCCTTGACAATGATATTGCAACTGCTGTACGCCTCGCCAGCTAAATTCTTGGCACTCAACACGTAGGATCCGGCGTCGTTTGGATACGCCTGTGCGATTATTAACGTAACGCGTCCGTTTTCGTACTGAAAGATGAAAAGATGAAAAGTCCGAAATTGTATTATATGTGCTGTGTTAACCACTGACTGCGTATTCAACATGTGGTGAATAAAACGAACCGACCGATCGAGACGAGGCCGTTGTTGTATTCAACTGATTCAGCTTATGGCCAGGCTAATGCTTTCAATTTCAATTTGTGTCAGTTTATGTGCGAGTATGAGCACTTTTTATACCCTAGGTATAGGTATATTGACTTGCTGAGTAAGTGTGTAAATAATCGAAAATGTATGAAAAAAATATATTTTCCAAATCGACAAAATTTAAATACAGAATTAATTTAGAGACCAGATAATGACCAAAATGACATTTTTCCTGAAAATCGGTTCAGTTTTGACAAAGTTATGCAAGTTTGAAGTCTGGTAAGACTTTAAAGATTTCGAAAAATTGTCAAGGGTAGGTATGGAAAAATATGACAATATACCGAATTTTCTAAGTAAATAAAGTTTTGATGCAGAATCCATTTAGAGGCCAAATAATAATATTCCACATGAAAATCGGTTGAATTTTGACAAAGTTATGATAGATTTAAGTTTTTGAAAAAGTATAAAGGGGTAGATATGGAAAAATACGACAGTGATGACAAAAAAATTGAATTTTTTAAATGAATAATATTTTGATGCAGAGTCAATTTAGAGGTTAAATAATGATCAAAACGGTATTCCACATGAAAATCGGTTGAGTTCTGACAAAGTTATGGTAAATTGAAGTTCTTGAAAAAGTGTAAAGGGGTGAATACCGAAAAAATTGACTGTGAGGAAAATTTTTCAAGTGAAAAATGTTTTGATGCAGAATGAATTTAGAGGCCAAATAATGATCAAAACGGTATTCCACATGAAAATCGGTTGAGTTTTGACAAAGTTATGGTAAATTGAAGTTCTTGAAAAAGTGTAAAGGGGTAAGCATGGAAAATACCGAAAAAATTGACAGTCAGGTAAATTTTTCAAGTGAAAAATGTTTTGATGCAGAATGAATTTAGAGGCCAAATAATGATCAAAACGGTATTCTGCATGCAACTTGGTTGAGTTCCGACAAAGTTATGGTAGTTTGAAATTTGGTAGATAGTGACAAGGGGAGAGTATGGAAAAAATGGACAGTGATGGAAGAAAAATTCAAGTTTCCAAATTTAATGCAGAATAAAAATAGAGGTCAAATAATGAATAAATTGATATTCCACATGGAAATCGGTTGAGTTTCGACAAAGTTATGGTAGATTGAAGTTTTTAAAAAAGTGTAAAGGGGTAAGCATGGAGAATACCGAAAAAATTGACTGTGAGGAAAATTTTTCAAGTGAAAAATGTTTTGATGCAGAATGAATTAGAGACCAGATAATGATCAAAATGATATTCCGCATGAAAATCGGTTAAGTTTGGGCAAAGTTATAAGAATTTTAAGTTTTCGAAAAATTGTCAAGGGGTAGGTATGGAAAAATATGACAGTGTTGACCAAAATATCAAATTTTCTAAGTAATTAAAATTTTGATGCAGAATCAAAATAGAGGCCAAATAATGAATAAATTGATATTCCACATGAAAATCGGTTAATTTTTGGCAAAGTTGTGAGAGTTTGAAGTTTTTGATCTACTGCACTGACTACTTTGCAAGTCAAACTTTTGTCATATTTCCCTTGATTTTTTACAGAAAAATGAAACCTCACAGAATCAAATTTAAAGTGTCGTGTTATACTAATTTGGGTCCCAGGAGTTGTTTAAAAGTGATAGCTCAATAATATTTTTTTAAAAAAGGCAAAGGGGGGAGTACATGATTTTTTCGGAAAAAAAATCGAAATTAATTTTTTTTTTAAGTTAATTATTTTTGAATGCAGAATAAATTTAGAGACCAAATTATGAACAAAATAACATTCCGAATGAAAATCGGTGCAGTTTTGCCAAAGTTATGCTAGTTTAAAGTGTGGTACTTGTGTATTTAAAGCAGGGTATCTCCTAGTCGATAGCTGTTGAACTACACAATTTTCACTTGTTTGCAATTCAATTTTCATTTTACACCCATCTCAACTTATTTATGTTGTGGCGCGGATGTGTGATCTGCAATCCCCGATCTCCTCTTTCTGTTCTTCTCCCGCCCCATTTCTCCGCCGTAAACCGCTGCTCGGTGAGCGTATCCGGCGCGGGAGTCTTAAATACAATGTTGTACATGTATTTGACTCTCATATTTGCCACTGACGTGTTGTTTATTTTCTACGAAAGAAACTAACAGTGGCCGCCTTTTGTTTTGGCCCAAATTGCAGGAAACGTGCACTGAGTGTAGAGAGTGTTCAGGTGTTGTTCTAATCGAACAATAATATAATCGCATAATGGCACAATTACAAGTACAATACGTTTAATCGTTTCGTTTGTGGATTTAATTTAATCTGCAATGAGATCATGTTTTTTTCGCTTGTCAAAAAAAGCAATTAAAACAGCAATGAAAAACATTTTGCAACGCTTTTCTTTATTAAAAATCAAAATTTAAATATCAAATCAAATTTTTCAGCATGAACATATAGTATTCCTATATCTATATAGATACTCGTATGTACTATATAGATATATAAACAAATGGCTTGACAGCGCCCACGATGACTGTGGTGAATTAAATTCGCAATGGATTCGGCTGGTTGCATGTTTTTGGATGCTTCTTCTTTTTGCTTTCTTCTCATATATTGCCTGTAATTTATAGTATTGCAACTGCAACACAGACAACACAGTATTTGCCTCAGTTGCCACGTAGTGCAGTGTACTCTATGCGTTGGCGTATTTTTAAAACATTTGCCTTGAATTTTACATTTTACAAAATATATACATATATATATTTTTGCAACAAACTGATTTTTGTTGCTCTTCTTCATTTTGCAATAAGATCTTTCTAATGATGCTAATGATTTACCCCCTTTCTCCTATTCCCTCCTTTGGAATATACGCATTGCTGACGTCAGCGCAAAACATGTTCATTGAATATATGTTAATTATTTTTTTTGGAACTATTCGACCAGAGTCTCCCAATACACACAACGCCCACCACAAAAAGTTCACTGATTTTTTGCTGGAATAGCAAAAGATTGTTTATACATATCTGTATGTATTTTAAGTAAATATATGCATGTATAATTATGTACTTGTATATATATCACTGCGAGATCGCGCCATCGACCGTTGGGGGAATTATATTCTGTGTAATTTTTATTTGCAATTTGAATATTTTCCCAAAGGAATCAAGGTCTTTGTGCGACAAGAAACATTTATAAAAATTATAAGATAACTGGCAAATAATGAATAAAAATATATTGTTTTACTTTGGTGTATAAAAAAATGTACCTATTGCAATTATTGTCTTGTCTTAATACATCTATAGACATAGGAAGGTCCTTTGATTGTGATGAATATTTTACCGAATTTTTAAAACCAACTTATAATTTCTCGTTGCGAATGTTGCTAAAGATTATTGCAGACATATTGAAGTTTTTCCATTCCCCAACTTATTCAACTATTGTTCCTATACCCTCATTTTAAAATAACATAAAGAAATAGTTTTACTTAATCTTTTCAAATGTTTTCTTTATAAATAGATAGATGGATGCTCTTGTCTATTATATCAATAATTAGCTCATCCATCTGAACAAGGTTCTATATATTATTTCTGCGGTTTTACATGCTTTCTTCAATTTTTTTCCCATAATATTAATATTAATAGTCTACTATTAAATAGATTTTTTTTAAATTGATTTTTTCTTATTAAAATTTAAATATCAATAAAGAAAAAGATATTGATATAAGATTGGACTCACTTTAAGATCGCGTGGCTGGAAGGGTTTTCCATTGTGAAGCCAGTAGATTTCGGGCCTGGGAATTCCAGTGACCAGAGCTTCCAGTTTGATCTTCTGGCCAACACGCGCCATGGCATTCTGTAGTGGCATCTTAAAACAGGGCAGCTCAGTGGGTTCCAGGGCTGCAAAAAGGAAAAAATTTTTGTATAATTAGATATGAATTTTGGACAGTTGCAGTGCTATCACTTTAGACATTTTAATATCTAGTATGAGGATAATTTTAAAATGTTAGAAAATCTATAATTAAAAAAAATGATAATAGCATATAAATTTTAAGTTTTTGCTTTTTACCCTTTTTCAAATCAATTTTTTTTAATTGTCCTTTTAACTGTCAAAATTGTGGCAATTCTGCATAGTTGATTTGTTGAGACTTACGTTCCACAATGAGACTGGCTGAACAGTGTTCAATGCCAGCTGGATTTGAGGCACTGACAGTGTAAACGGCGTCATCCTCGAGGAAGACTTCATCGAATCTCAAGTTGGCCTCTCCATTATTATAGCTGATGACATAATCCTGCGAGTCATCGATGCATTTGTCGTTTTTGAACCACTGCACAGTGGGTAGAGGAACGCCACTGACTACGCAGGAGAACTGGAAGGAGGTACCTAGTGGAGATAGATTAAAAATTCATTATTATTATCTTAAAATCAGAACAGTTCTCAGTATTTATTTTAACCTTTTACCTTTCACCCAAAATTTTAATTAAGATATTACATACCTCTAAAATTTTAATTAAAATTTTTATATCCACTAAATATTAATTTGAGAATTTATTGTCAAAATCGCAATTAACAAACATGCAACATTTTTATCTACACTCAATATTTTGCTTAGATTTACCACTCCGCTAATTACTTAAAGTCAATACTATTAACAAAATAATTAACTCATCTTCACTAAACATTAACTTTAAATCTTAACAAGTAAAAGAATAAAAGTAATATAATTTATAATTAAATTAAATACCTTCAGTGGCCTTGCCGCTCTCCAGGAATCGCACAATTCGCGGCGCCACAAGTTGCAACTCAGCGGCATTTTCGCGGACTGTCAATGTGGCATTTGTGTCGCACGTTCCCACCAAATTAGAGGCACGACAGCTGAATCGGGCGCTGTCGGCAGCGAAGGTTTCCTCGATGACCAGACGACAGATGCCCTTGTCGAAGCTGGTCTTGTAGTCGGCATTGCTCTGGATGCTGATGCCATCCTTGAACCACTCCACATTTGGTTCCGGAGTGCCAGTAACTTCGCATTCGAATACAAAGCGATCTCCCTCGCGAGTCAAGGCGTCTTTGAGGGGACGCACGAAGAGGGGAGAGGCATAACGCAGCTCGGTGAAGATCTGATTCACCTGAATGTCCTTGCGTATATTCTCCGTGACAATGCGCTGTTGATCCACCTGATCCCGCAGTGTCTGCAGTCGTGAAATCTCCTCTCTTTGGATGCGAGCTTCCTCCTCTCGCTTCTGCCTGCTTTCCTCCTCACGCTTGATTCTGATTTCCTCCTCTCGCTTCATTCGGATCTCCTCCTCTCGCTTATTATGCAATCGCGTCTCCTCCTCTCTCAACATTTGCAGTCGCAGCTCTTCCTCCCGCTTGGAAATGTCCCTGATAATAGAAATAGGTGTATTTTTATATAACTTTCGATATTAAAATTCGGAAAAATTGCATACAAAAATTGAAAAACTCGCATTGAATATTGATAATATCCATATTACTTGATTACATTTAAAATAATCACTCTTATCTGTTATATTTTCGAAAGTGGCGCCAGATAGGCGCACAAGCACTACAGCAAACAGTGAAGTTAGCCACTTTCCACTTTCCTTTCTCAGTGGAGCTAGCCTATTCTTTCTGACAATACTAAAATATGTAGAGCTGGCACCAGTCAGACACACGAGCATATTTTTAATTATTATAAATTTAGCTTATTTGTTGATTGCTGTTATTTTGAATTGAATTGGCTTTGATGGTGACCTTTCTAATAGTATGACTTATTACTTATTCGTACCTTAAAGTTTGTATGCGTTGTTCCTCCTCCCGCGCAGCCTGTTCCCTGGCAAACTGTTCTCTGGCCGCCTGTTCCCTTGCTGCCTGCAATCGTGCTTCCTCTTCCCGCACCGCCTGTTCCCTCAGGGAAAGCTGTCGGGCTGCCAGTTCCCGTTGTGCCTGCTCAATAGCCGCCTGCTGACGTTGTGCTTCTAATCGCGTTTGCTCCTCTCTTGCGATTCTCTCTCTGGCCTCTGCCTCTCTCATTGCCTGATCTCTCTCCGCCTGATCGCGTGCCTCTCTCTCCTGTTGCTCTCTCTGTCGCTGCTCCTGCTTGAGACGCTCGATAACGATATTGATGTCCATTTTCAGCTTGATAAACGATTGGAAAATGTTCATCACATCATTGTAGAGAGTGGAAACCTTGCTCATGTCATGGGCACACTGGGAGGCACTGTCCAACTTTGCACGCAGCGCCGATTCGCGACTGGTCACATACTTTTCAATGTCATTCACCAGATTGGAGGCCTCGACGGGATCCCTTAAATAGGGCACCTTGTTAGAGACGCTACTGTAGAAGTAGCTAATCTCGCGGTACTCTGCATCGATCTGCAAAGAGAGAAAAGAGAATTAGAGATGAGACTCAAATAAATTTTAAATTTAAAAATATTTATTCGGTATAGATTTAGATTTAGGTTTATTGTGTTAATTTCGGTGTCGAATGCTTTAAGCTGACGTTTAAAAAAGCAAATAAATATTGAAATGATTATTTAAATAAATTTAAAGTGATTTTAATTAATTAAATAAACCCCATATATAAGTAATTATATTTACCTTCTCGACAACCTCGAAGAATTCATTGGCCTGATTGAGGCTCTTTCGTTTCTGCTTCACTTGATCCTTGAAGCTCTGCCATTTATCGTTGAGCTTTCGCAGCTCGTCCTTAACATATGATTCACTTTCTGGATTGCTAATCAGCAGCTGCTGAGTCGTCGAATCGGTAAACTTTTCAATGCGCTTTTCAAGCAGCTTCGGTCGATAAAGGAGAAGAAAAAACCAAGTTAAAAGTGTGCCAAAAATATCAGAGCTCTCTCTCTCTATCTATCTGTCTAATTAACCCATTAAAAAGCAGCTAAAACTAATGTCTGGGCAAATAAACACACACGCACAAGTGCAGCCACCAAACAACTTAAAAGATACTTTTGTATCATCTGCTTGTTGTTGTGTTTTTGTGAGAAATCCATAAAATAAAATTGAGAACGTCAAAAGCAATTTATAATAGCAAATGCGCAGTGCAACCAAGTGGCAAGCGTTTAAATTTGTATTTCAAGACTGTAGTTGTAGCTGTATCTCTCAGAGTGTATCTGTATCTGTATCTGTGGCACTGCACACAAGATGTATTTCTCAAGTTTTTAATTACAAACTAACGACAGCTGCCGCCGTCCATTCAACGCCACTGACAGCCAACAACAAAAAAAAAAAACGAAAGCATTTTGAAAGTTGAATCTTGTAGTTATTTTCGAAAATGTCCCAACGCTTTTTTGGATAATTTTGATGAATGTGCCGAGGCTGTGCCGAGCAAACTGTAGGCTGTGACCACCCAAAAGGGCCATTCACATGCACTGGGAGAAATTAAGGGTGATAACTACATATCTCTATAATGAAGCTACCTCAATTGTTGGCGCTGTTTGACCCCAGCGTCGTTGATGTGCCGTTGATTTCAAAAACTTGGGCATTGAACACTAGAAAATTTGGTAAAATTTTATAACAGGTGTGTTCCATAAATCTCTAAAAATTTTGATGACAATTACTTTTGAAAACCAGTCAAATAGTTTATATTAATTAAAATTGTATTTTTGAATTTTTTGTACAATTTAAAATTGAACTTTAATTTTTTTTTAATTCTAGAACTGCATATTAATTAATTAAACAATTTTAAATGTATTCTATGTTAAAGACCCACTGTTACAGGAAAATATAGGACACTGATCGGCGATCTTTGGCTAAAGTTCAATAGGTTGAAAGGTCACTCACCTCTATGGTACGTTCAAAATACTCGAATGCCAACGATGTGGTCTTCGCAGCAGCCAGACTATCGACACTCTGCCCATTAATATCGTGTAATTGTTTGCTGACGCTATCCAGACTGCGATCGATGTCATCGAGATCGTTGCGAAATTGTTCGATCTTCTCGAGACGCTCCAGCAACGACATTCTCTCTCTGCTGTTCGACTCGAAGTGAATGCGCAGATTCTCCAACAACTTTAAAATGCGATCAGTGTCGATTTCGCGAGCACCCGGCGGTTCCAAAACTCGCACACGATCGATCAACAGTTCGGATTGTGTGATTAACGATCTAAATTTATCCATACACTGATCGCGGAATTTCTCATGCTCGGCAATGTTGCGTTCCACAGTTGTAGATCCCGTTGTCGATCCAAACGATCCCGATCCCGATCTTGCAAAATATGCATCGATCTCTGTACGCAACTGCACAATGTTCTCCAAGAATTGCAGTACACTCTCCAACAACGTGCGATAATCGTATTTGATGCCATCTAATTTTGCCTTTAACATTCTCAAATTGTTAATCACCTGCTCGATCTTGGACAATGATTGCTGATCCTTTGTCTGTATGCCTAAAGTTGTCTGTATGCGTTGCTGTATCTCCTCCTGAGCACGTTCAATATCCTGGCTGACAAAGGACAGTTTTTCCCGTGTGCTCGTCAACAATTGCTTTGAGTCCAGACTGGAAGTGCTGAATACGGGATACAGCTGAGTATCCACCTGTGTGCTCTTGGCCACAGTCTGAAATGGGGGAATATATGAGAAAAGGTACATTATAATTGTAAAAACTCTCTCTCAAAAAAAAAAAAAACAAAAAAAAAAAATAGAATAGTAAAATAATTTATTATTGGATACACCTTAAGTAAATTTAACTATTTGAATTTACCATGGTGATTTTAGCTTTAAACTATTAATTGAACAATTATCTATATATTTTAACAAGCACTTAATCTCTTTGAATGATTTGTTAAGTTAAAGTTTAATTTTAAGCACTATTCAGATTTCAATCTTTTATTTACCTCCTCGTTATCACTCATGACTTTTTCAAGTAGATACTCGACTTGTCGCTTTTCCTGTATATTCGTTGTCCAGTTTTCCAAACTGGTCGTCACGTCGATCTGTCGCTTACTGAAGCTATTCAAAGTCTCTTCCACTGCCTGCACTGAGGATTTCGTCTCGAGATATGGATCCACAATCTGTTTATGTTAAAAATAGCAAAACAAAAAATGAAATCAGTTTCATTTTATTTTCATTTTTAATTTATTTAGGTTTTTTGCCTTTTGGGTTGAAAAGTGTCTGGCTGACAAGTTGGAAAATTCGTGGAAAGCGTGTGGCACGTGGCAAGCATCTGACTTCGGCCAGGGTCTGTCGCCTTCTGTCTTCTGCCTCAATAAAAGAGTCCAGAGACCAGAGACCAGACCACAGACTCTTCTCTTTCTCTATCTCTATCTATAGACTGAAATTGCCTGATTTTATTTATGGACTCAACTCAACTCAACTCAAAGCGACTCAACTCAACTTGAGGCGTTGGCAGCCAAGCGAATTTTCTAATTTCAAATTTTTCTTGCTTTCCCATTTCTCTTTCTTCTTCGGCGGGGAAATATGACGTTGTCTTTTTTTTATTATTTGCAGATATGTATTTTTGTTATTTTATGTCTAAACCAAAATCATATTGTTTGCAATTTATGTGCCGCGTTTTTTTGCCAGGCACAAAATGAAGTTGCCTGCAATTATCGGCAATGAATTACCTTGGCCTCAGGTGGAAAATTTACTCGTAAAAATATTGCAACTAAAAAAGCAATAATTCTTAATTGAGTTATTCCAGTTGTGGTTTAGTTGGAAGAAGTTAAGAAACAGGTAGAACACATACTTAAAAGGTTTATGCCTCAAGTGCAATGCAAGCACATTCCTGGAGACATTGATATGAAGTTTTATTTGACGAATAATGTATTTAAGCTTGAGATATAATCGAAAATCTTTAGTGTATATATTATAATTTTTAATCATTTTGACATCAGCTTCAAAATTCAAAATGTTATTAATTTGTTATTAATATTTAATTTTTCAATAAACAAATGTAGCACATTAATTTAATTTTTTTAATAAAAAGAATTTAAGCAAATTTGCTGCATCTCAGAAAATTTTGAATCTTAGTTTTACTTACTTGACATTAAAGATAAATAATGTTTGCTCAACTTGTCTTAAATGTCATAAATTATAACAAAATAAAAACATAAATATTTGTACAAAATTGAAATATCGCTATTATTATTTTTATTTTTTTTCCAATACCATTTTTTAAAATTAACGGAAAAAGCTCGATGAGCTAATTTCCTCTAATACTGATTTTGATACTGATGTATTTTACATTACCTTATGTATTTGTTTCTTAATTTTTTAGGTCTACCCTTTCACTCTAAAAGAGGTTGTTCTTTGTAAGTATTTATTCTTTCTGAATGTCATTATATTAGACTAACAATTCCTCTTAAATAATATAAATATTTCTTCCCTTTAATTGTCTTTCTCAGACTTATCTTTCCATTCTCTTTGAGAATTTCATCCAGAAAACTCTCCCTCCCTGAACCAGCACTCTCTAAAAATATATCTATTATATCTCTTTTTGGTAATAAAGCATAAATAAAGCTGTATAAGCCACGAAACGATGAACTGTCGTCTGTTTTGCAATTTTTCAGTCGCAAGTCTAAAAATAGCAAATGTTGCATCATTTTAGAGGAGCATTTTAGATGAGTCTAAACTTAGTTCTTGTCTGGATCTGACAGATTTGACAGACAGACAGCGGCAAATGTGCAAAGCTGTCAGCGGTTAGTAGAAAAAATGGAACTAGACTAAACCAAAGTAAACTAAACATAAGAAAGTTGCATGCAAAGCTGAGAGAATTCCAACAAAATATGGTATAATAAAAGAGGGAATAAATAGAAATATAGAGTATAGATGATTGTGTTCTATGGATACCGACTTTCAAGCTGATGAATCTCATTCCAGATGACTTAAGTTCCCCATAACTGGCGGCAATGTTGGCCCAAGTGGCCTTCAGGAACTGCAACTTGTGCTCATCTGGAGTTTGTTGCAGTTGTCGCTGCAGATGATCCAGTTGACTAGACAGCTCGTTTGCCTGCTCAAAGAACTCAATGAGCAGAGATACATAATCGACTCGTTTTAAGACCAAATCCTTAAGCTCAATCCAATGTTTGTGCAGTGATTCCGCCTTGGAGTCCACATCGTAGCGTTGGTGTGGACTGAGAGACTCCAGATGTTGTTTGATGGACTCCAATAGCAGATTAATGAGCTCGCCTTTGATCTGGAAGAAAAGAGGAAACATTAGTGAGGGTATTCTGGGAGGGATATTCAAAAACAAAGACAAAAAAGCTAAGATTCAATTTAAAGAAAGTTATAATAATAAGAAAGCTTTGTCGGAAACTTCGATATTTTTATAATAATACTTCGACAATTTTTCAAAATTTTCAAACTGTCATAGCTTTGTAAATTTTATCATTATTTGGCCTCTTTTTTAATTCTGCATCAAAATTGAAAAATTGAATTTTTCATCCATCACTGTCTATTTTTCTATACTTTCCTCTTGACACTATCTCCCAAACTCCAAACTATCATAACTTTGTCAAATCTGAACCGATTTTCTTGAGAAATATCAATTTATTCATTATTTGGTCTCTTTTTTAATCCTGCATCAAAATTGGAAAATTGAATTTTTCATCCATCACTGTCTATTTTTCCATACTTTCCCCTTGACACTATCTCCCAAACTTCAAACTATCATAACTTTGTCAAATCTTAACCGATTTTCTTGCGGAATATCAATTTTTTCATTATTCGGCCTATAATTTAATTCTGCATCAAAATTGGAAAATTGAATTTTTCATCCATCACTGTCTATTTTTCCATACTTTCCCCTTGACACTATCTCCCAAACTTCAAGCTATCATAACTTTGTCAAATCTTAACCGATTTCCTTGCGGAATATCAATTTTTTCATTATTCGGCCTATATTTTAATTCTGCATCAAAATTGGAAAATTGAATTTTTCATCCATCACTGTCTATTTTTCCATACTTTCCCCTTGACACTATCTCCCAAACTTCAAACTATCATAACTTTGTCAAATCTGAACCGATTTCCATGCGGAATATCAATTTTTTCATTATTTGGCCTCTATTCTGCATCAAAATTGGAAAATTGAATTTTTTTCGTAAATTTAATCTACAATTTCAAACTGTCATAGTCATCAATTCGTTACAGATTTATTTGCGGAGTGTCAATTTTGTCATAATATATCCTGTCGTACAGGGAATCCTATTTTAAGAGGCTTACCTCCAGATCCTGCATTAATTCGTGATGTTGGAGTAGAAACTGTTTGGCCTGTGGCAGATTGCGACCCATGTTGACGCTCTGTTGCAGTTGCAGCTGCCCCGAGGCACGCAACCAGGCGAGGAGTTCGTTGTGCTGGGAGAGGAACTCGGAGAGAGCACGCTGGACACGTTCGTGATCCTCGCTGCTGTTCGCACAGATGTTCTCGATGTACGCCTTGCGGTTCTCCAGTTCGTCGAGCACTCGTTTAATGCCCTGAGTCTCGGGTTGAGTGCGGCCAACCTCGTCCAAGATGCTATAACCCAAACGAAGTGGCTCCTCCGTAAAATTGCGCACGTCTCGAGAGACTTTGGCAAACATGGCGTAACTCTCCGGAGAATTGGGCGGCAATTTGACGCTGGCCAGCTCCAATTCGAGTTTTTCGAGGACACTTAAAGTATGCTCAGCCTTGGCAAAAAAGTCCCTGGACTGCTGTAGCCAGTGCTCCCGCTGATCCACCAAATCCAGGTGCTCCGTGCAGCCACTCAATACGGCGTAGGCACGAGCGCAAGCCTCTTCTCCGGCAAAGTGTCCAGAAGCCTGCACTTTCTCCTTGGCTCGGGTGATCTTCAAGGCGCGATCTCTTAGGATTAAAGCCTGTTTTTATTATAAATAAACAAAAGTATATATATTTTAGATGGCAATTAGGAAGCACAAATCATTTTTGTAAAAAAATGTTTACTATTTCAGTATTTGTTAAAATTAAAATAATAGTCAGGCAGAAAATGTATTCAAATTGGATTTGGCAAGCTCATGCATTGCGATTTATGTTTTTGAACTGATTTCTAAAAATAAATTAGTTTTTGAAAATTAAGTATATCATATTTCAAAAAAATTTGATTTAAAAACGCAATCGATAGATAAATTTATACAGGTAAATGTTTTTGAACTCATCTGTTACCTGTTGCTTCCACTCGCGGTAGTTTAGGAGAGTCTGATTCGCCGAGTGCTCGCACTCTCCCAGACTGTACATGGAGTTGAGTTCGTGCCTCGCCAGCTGCAGAGACGCCTCTAGATCGATGAGTTCCCGTCCGAGCAGCTTTAATGCCAGACATTGTTCCAGTTGCGTCTTGCGCGTCTGCCAGCATAATTCCAGGGTATTGCGACGGTCATGCAATGCCTCCAGCCATTGTTGCACCTGGTGCACCGCTCGTGTGGCATCTCTTTTAATGTGCTCCGGTCGCGTATCCAAAGTCTCCAATTTCTCCAGCTCCTGCAACTGAGACAACAACTCGTTGCCATCCTTTAAAGCCGCCATAACTCCAGTTAACATATCAATTCTCAATTGTTTAAATTTATTGAGAAACTCCTGAACTCCAGCGACTTCTGTGGGCAACATGGATTCACTGCAGGCCATTTCCAATTGATCCATTCTTCGGAAACACTGTGTCATCTTGTCGTGAAATTGTGTACACAAATGCAGTATATGTTGCCGATCCTGCAGCAGATTCAATATATCCTGCCAGATAATATTTAAGGTATCTGCCATCGCATTTACCAACTCGGAGCTGATTCTTTTGCTGGCCAACAATTTGTCGGCCTTTTGCACAAATTCATCCATGGGACCAGGCAGGTTCTATTAACGAAATGATATTATTTGTAAGAAATTCGAAAAATTAATTAAATTTATTTTAAAATATTTATATATACTTACTTATAAGCATTATTTTATTTAATATATTTTATTCATTTAGTTTAAGGTACCAATACATATTTTCATTTAAGTTATTGTATTTATTTATTCTAAAATACTTATATATATTTATTTACAAGCATTATTTTATTTAATGTATTTTATCTATTTATTCTAAAGTATTTGTATATATTTTTTTATAAGCATTATTTTATTTAATTTATTGTATTTTTTTATTTTAAAATACTTATATATATTTTAAGCATTATTTTATTTTATTTATTTGTTCCAAAATTTTTTAGGATATTAGGATTTTTTAAGTAGTTAATTTATGCGGTTTCCCTCTTTTTAAATTTACCTGTAGATTCCGCAGTGTTTCATCGTGTTCCCTTTGCATTTCCAGTGATTCATCAAAATTGTCACCCAATGCTGTAATCTTTGGTTCCAATTCGACAACTTTAATGTAAATCTTTTCGGGACTCTGCAAAGAGATTTTCCAAAAATCGATCGTATCCAGAATGACAATAAAAGTATGGACTTGATAACCATTCAGATAACTCCATGTGCTGATTAAAAACAACAATATTATAATATATATATCTAAAAGCAGAAAGCTGAAGAATCAGGTTTTATGGAGTCCCGATTCCCTATGCCCTAAAATAGCAGTGACAATTTTGTTTTTTAATAATTTTATATTGTTCGTCACAAAATTGGATATCTAAAACAAAAAGATTATATAAAATGAGGATTTTAAAAAATTGCTAATCTTAATAGTATTTACTCTTTTTTAATTTTCCCTGCCACTATAACTTTTGTCAGATGTTTTTCTACAATATTTGATGGGAACTTAGTCTACAACTCGAATTTTTTAAATTTGTCATTTTTGGCTCCAATAAATTTAATGTCATGTAGAGAATTTTAACTCCACACTTTTTCAAAAAATGCAGTTAAGAAACTCTCCCTCTGAAAAGGGCTAATAAAATTCTTGACTTGGCATTTTTTGGAGTCACGTTCACGGCTTCTGCTGCTGTTGTTGTTGTTGCTGCTGTTGTGTTCGTTCTCATTCATGAAACTTGTCGCTGGCATTGTCCAAGATCTTGTGTGGAAACCTGCTTAGAAGAAGAAGACGACAATGCTGCACAGCAGCTTCTAATTTTGGTAGTCCACAAGGCGAGTCATCGATGCAACAACAACAATACTGCCAACTCTATTGAAACTCTTCTTCTTCTTTATTTTCTACTGTGTGTGATTGCAATGAAGGTCAGCATTGACTTTATATGGTAATGGCATCCGTTAGATTTTTCCTGTTGGGATATACGTGTATGTATAGATATTCCCCTGCCACCCTGCTACCCCCTTACCTTGCTGCTTACCTTTCCCCACCTTACATATTTGGCCAGAGTTATGTGCCACCAGTCACAGTCCGGGGCAACAGCGTAAGAACTTTTAGGCAGTGAAAGCCAACGACTCGCAATCTCAAACTGACTCTGCCCCATGTTGCTGCCACACATTTCAAAGTTGCTTTTGTCACACATGAAATACTTAAGAAAATTCCGCGTGGGCGTTTATTTAATTCAGCAGTCACGAATTAACGAAATTTTTAAGGCGTTTCATATTTCAAGATTAATTGAAAATACAATTTGTAAGAGTATATAAAAAGTAAAAACGATGCATCTTTAAACCGTTTCGAAGTCGATTAGACGTTTATTAAATCGATCTTTAATTTGTTTGCTGAGGGAACCGAAAGAGAAATTAAATTTCCAAGTTGAGTAGAGTTAAATGACGATGACGATGACGAGAGCTGGAATTGTTCAAGATCGAAGCTAATGACAGTAATCAATCAATTATAATGGAAACTAATAACCATGCTATTAGACTGAATTTACAGCATTGGCGCCTCAGGGGCATTCAACATTGACTGTGACTCGAACTGTGCCGCACTGCGCCACATTGTGACGTGAGTTGAGTTTTCAATATGCATAAACAGATGCACATTTAAATTCATATTTATAGGTACATTCAGAAATAAATTGGCCGATTGATAACTAAAATTTAAGACGAAAATATTTTAGAAATTTGTATTTTAAATGGTTTTATATTTAAATTTAATAAAATAATACAATTAATACGTACTATGTGTATATTAAATAAATATCATTTTGAGTTGCACTAAATATGCCATTTTGAATTTTCAGAATTGTTAAATATTTTTTTTTTTTAAATATATTTAAAAAGTTCTAATATTTAAATATTATTTAATTAAATGCAAAGTGATTACATACGTTGTTTAATTATATATGATAGTAAAACATTAAATAATTTATGTATTTATTTTTAGTATGCATTTTTTCCTGAAGTTTATTTATAAATTGTATGATTTTACACTCGTAAGCTTGATGTAACGAACTTTGTTACACCCCAAAAATGAAAATCACGTCACAGTCGTCTAACTGAAATATGAACCATATACGGAATGACATCACTATCAAAACAGTCAGACCATAACTAAGTACGAGTATACGTATAACACTCACAGCACTCATAATAATAATTCACATTCACATTCATTGCGAAACATTCGAATCATATTTCAAGTGGACAATTTCTGTAATAAAAAGACGGAAGTTTAAGACGATCATGTCAAAAGAAAATAGGATACCGATCGATGATACAATGCTAAACCAAAAGGCAAAAAGGTTCTACACATAAATGTATGTATGTATATAAATATATATATATTTGAGAGTGTGTGTGTGTTTAGCCCCAAACACGTTTTTGGTTAATGTTTTTGTTTTTAAATTAACACAGAACACGATTTCGATATAAAATTACCTTGACGTTGTTATCGTTTGTATGAAATCATTAGTCGTTTTTTTGTGCTTTTTTCTGCTTTTTTTTTGTTTCGTTTTATTAGAGCGCTCTTTCATTAAATTGATTGAGCACATTAAAGTGTAGGCGTTTTTGCGAATATATACTTAGTAATAATTATAAAAGAGTTTGTGAGTTTGCGATTTCTTGGCAATTGACAGCAATCAACTAATTTTTCGTTCTTGGCACGCGACACAAATTGGAGTAGATTATTCCATTTAGAGTACAGTATAAAATCAGCTTATTATATTATCAAGATTATTCACAAAAGTTGGCGCACAACATTTTTGTTCTATACAAAAAAAAAAAAAAATAAATAAATAAAGTTTAAATGTAAAATGATTTTTCATTTTCAAAATATTAATATCAAATCATGGCTATTATTTCAATTCAATTTCAATTTAATGCATTTTGACGGCATACAATAAAATAGCCATTTAATACAGGTCTTACATATTACCAGTGTTAGCAGTGTTATCAGTGCGGCGTTTTAACATTAACAGTGGCTACCCACGACGCACTATGTAAAGCTAACATAATGAAGTCTGTCTGTTAAACTAATAATATAACAGATTTCATGGCCCAGTTTGCCGGAAACTGAAGACGAAAAGTCAAATAAGAAAAGTTATAAGAATTGCAATTGTTATTGTTGCTGTGCATAAACGGCGCGAGTTTTATTTGCTCACTTTAAACGGCGTTTGTTGAATGCCAATTAAGTGAAATAAGCATAAATCACATATCTAAAGTTTATGCAAATAGTCGAAAACTATAAAAACGGCATTAGCATTATCGAAGTGTGAGTGTAAATTGATGGATGGAAATTGACAGATTCAACACAAAATATCTACAGTTGTTCAATTTTTTAATTTGACAAGTTTTTCAATTTAATTTGAATTGCAACAAAATAGAAGTAGTAAAAAAATGTTATTAATAGTGGCTTACACCACAAACAAAATAAGTAGCACATGTATGCGTTTTCTATTTTGTCTAACTGTATAAGCGTCGGCGCTGCGCTGCGTCGCATTGGTTGACTGACACAAGCTGACTGTTGTAGCACATTTTCATATCAGGCAGCCCGATTCAACTTGACTTTGTTGTGTCATAAAATCGTAATTATTGTTGTTTTTTTTTTGTTTTTTGTTTTTTTTATTGTGATTGTTTGTTGTTGCTGTCCAGTAATTTGCATTGCGCCAGCTTTAATGATCTAACAAAGGTTAACGCGTGTGATGTCAGACTTTTGTGTTCTATAAATAATGCCTAAAATCAACTAAATAAGTTTGTTCACAGGTATGTACTATATGCTATAATTATTTACTTAATATTATTTTAATTAACTATGCTATAGACAGTAAGTCAAGAAAACTGTTGTGGCACACAATAAATTCACATTATTTATTTATTTTGTTTTATTATTTTTATTGGTTTTTTAATATTTCTTTTTGTGTAATTCAATTTATTTCCTAATATTTATTTCAAATAATATTTGGTTTCACTTAAATAAAAATTAACTTAGAGTTAAATAAATTATTGAATTTAATATTTCTCTCTTTCTCTGTCTTTATTCACTCTGTGTGTTTTTCCTGCGCATCGAAAAGATTTTCTTTTCCCTAGTAAAAACGAATATTATTTGAGAGAGTTTAGAGTCTATACAATGCTATAGACAATCGCGATGTTGCCGGCAATCGAATGCAATTTAAATTTCAATTTAACTCGCAGCCAAGCGAAAGATAATTTCTATAATTGTTTGTACAAATTGCTAGCCACGACTGCAGATGCTTTTCAGTCCAAAGGCATGAAGCCAAAAAAGCCGCAGTTGCCACAATTGCCACAGTTGCCACCATTTCCACAGTTTCCACAATTTCCACAGTTGCCGTGGCGACTTTCATTGAGCGTTTATCGGCAAATATCAGTTTTCATGTAAACATGCAATACATTTCGCATCTTCCAGTCCACAATCTCCCAATCCTCCAATTCCCCACTATGCACTATGGAAAAAAATTAGATTTTTTTTTTGGGATTGACACTAAAAATTTTAATTTTTATTAGACTAAAGTAAAATTTATGGCTTGGGCGTGTGCAATGATCAGTCAGTGAATCAGTGAGTGAATAAGTAAGTCAGGACAAAGAGTCTCAAGCACAACAAGTACTTACAAAAAATTAAAAAAAATGTCTTAATTGAGTATTTATTAAAAATTTCCAACAACAAAATTTTAAATTTTTTGGCAAAATATCAGACACTTTGCCCCATAGTGCAATGCTCCAATCTCCTGGGCAGAAACGTGCCCGAATCGCATTCATTGGTAATTACAGCAGCTGCTTTGCTTCTTGGCCAACAGATAACTGGGCTGGCAATGCACTTTCTGGCCAACAGTTCAGGCCAACTTCAGTCTTAGCCAGACACTGACTACGACTCTGACTCCGGCTAACTTCGACTATCAATCAGTGCGTGCCAAAACTGTTTTGTCAGCTAACGCTAAGTAGGAGCCGCATTAATGCCAACCTGAAGCTGGCCAAGAGAGACAGTTGACCAAGAGAGACAGTTGGCCAAGAGGACCGGCTTGTGAATGCGTAGAATAAATTATTTTTAAATGCCAGATATGTTGACAACATGCAGCGCCACCTTTTGGTGTGGATACAACATGTTAGGGTTGCAACAACTGAACATTAAATCTATGCTAATTCAAGATGGCAACTTCTTAACTCTTTTCCATGATAAACTAAACAGAAGTGAAGTTTAAATTGCTGAGCTTCCTTTAACAATATGACTTTAAATAAATAGAGATTAAGTTCCTGATAATGGCAAAGCAAATTTATATTAATATAGGATAAGAATAAAAATTTAATAAGTTTTAATTTTTGATTTTCTTAAAAGTATTTTTAATTAAATGGGTCTAAAAATCTAAAAAAAATTTAAAACCCATCTTTATTTTATAGTATATACAATTATTAATGTGGATTATATTAAATTAAAGCATATTCATTTAAATTCAATTAAGTATATTAAAATTATTTTATGCTTTTATTACTAAAATCAAATATAACTCTTATTCAATGATTAAACCCAATAAATAATTATTACTGTATTAGTTGTAATATAAATATTATTACGTTGCCTGCATTTATTTATATCAAATTCTCCGCAACATTATAACATTAATTTATTTGAGTATTTATTAAGGGTTACTAAGATTTCGTATTTAAATATAAAGTTTTCTCAATAAAAATATTTATGTCAAATTCTTTTCAACATTCAGACATTCCTATCCATGTCTCAATTGGACGTATCAAATCTATCTTCAATTTAAATTAAGCTCAGAGTTGTGAATGGGTTTTTCGCTCTTCGCATTTACAGTTGCATAATTGAGCCGCAAATCACTTTGTGAAATCACTGTGCAATAAATCACAGTGACAACGAGGCATGCTGTGACTTTAGTTGTCGTCCATCCCTCGTCCAAGTGTTGGGACTGGGATTGGGATTGAGAGAGGAATGCGCAGCTTTTCATGCGTAAATTTATGTGCCTGCCAAGCGTCGTAAACATTTCTCTAACTTGGCACACGGCTTTCTTTTGACCAGGTCTCCTTCCCCCCCTCTTTTCATAGTGCCAACTCGAACATCAACTTGGTTTAGACTGCGACTTTGTGGCCATGTCTTTTGGCCAAGTCTTTTGGCTTTTGCGCAGCTGCAGCCGTTTCTTTCACCCACGCCAGCCCAAAGCGACGGCACATAACTAATGCCAAAATACACTCACAAAAAAATTATTTATTTTTAAGTTAAATAAAACAATTCAAAATGGTATTAAAATATAATAAAAATATATAATCAAATATATAAATAAATTCAACGTTAAATGAAATAAGATATATTGAATATTAAATGTTTTTTAATAAGATTGA
The DNA here is from genome assembly GCA_035045575.1 of Drosophila falleni. Taxonomy (NCBI): domain Eukaryota; kingdom Metazoa; phylum Arthropoda; class Insecta; order Diptera; family Drosophilidae; genus Drosophila; species Drosophila falleni. Next base: position 1,151,947 of record JAWNOV010000167.1, read on the forward strand.
TATTAATTAATTATTTATTTCAATGATTTTTTTTATTTTTAATTTATAATAATACGCTTGTTATTTTATATGAAAATATGAAAATATATTTATTTTGTCTATGCGTTTTTTCTCTGAGTGTATTTATCTTTGTATCTCTGTGCAAAAATGTATCTTCGATTTATGAGTGAAAAGTCAAGAGTTTTACAAATGAAATTGCCATAAATTCAATTAGTGCTGCCCGCGCTTCGATTGCAAATCAGAGCATATCATATATAGTAGAAGATCTAATCAAATCTCAGAGCTGAGAGCAGTTCAAGAAAATCGGAAAATGGTAAAAGAAAAGCAGGCCGACTTTCCGCACCAATTGCCTTGAACACACTTTATTATTTTGTTGTTTATTACTAAGACTAATGCCAAATTAATTTCGCGCATTAGTTTCAACTATGGAGCAACTGAAGGTGTCTGTCTGTTTGTCCGTCTGTCCGTCTGTCTGTCTGTTTGGTTGGCACGCTTCAGGAAATTCCGACTAAATTTATTTAGAGTATGCTGGATCTTTTGAAGTTTTCTTGGTCTGTTTGTTTTTGCCTTTTAATGGCATGTAGTTAAAAGAGATACAATGTCTGGCCTAAAATGCAGAGAAATGGTAGAACTATTTATAGTTTATATTAAGCAAAATAATTGACTTGAATTTTCACAGACCTTCAATGAAATTGATGCGTTGCACAAGAGTTACATGTGTCTAGTAAATGCTTTTTTTATTGGGCCACATTTTGTGCAATATGTTGAAAGCTTTTTCTTGCCGAATTGCCAAAGAATTTTTAACTTCAACATCTTTTTTTCGATTTGAAAATAGAGTTTACATTTTATCTGTAAGCGAATCTTTGAAATGTTGCATATATACTTGAATACTTATTTTCTATTGCATAGTTATACAATATGAAAACTTTAATCTTCTTTCAAACTACGAAGAACTTTTGTAAGTGCTTCCGTTCTCCCCTTCTTTTTTTTAGTTTACCATAACAATAACAACAATACCAATAACAAACATAACAATAACAAAACTGAGCTCATCGAAAAGAATATAAATATCTCTTTTGAAGAACATGACACGCCCTTTGTTATGGGCTCACTTTGCTGTGAAGTGAAGTACTATATGCTTATATCTACACATCTGTTTGTATTTTATATAATTCTTTTCTTTTCAATTCTCTTACTCCCCCAACAACGTTGACAGCTCCGCTAATTTGTTTACCTGTCTTTATTTTCAGCACTTAAGAGTGACATAAAGTGAGAGAACTTCAACAGGTAAGTCCACAAACAAATTGTTGTTAAATTGTTGCCAAGTGTATATATGCTTTTTATATATATTTCAGACCATGTTTTCTAAAGAAAAAAAATATTTTCGAATTTTTTTGACACGTTTTTGATATTACAATTTCTTAGAGTAAGACAAAAAGTTTAAAACAATATAAAAAAACTAGATTTTGTATATTTTATATTTTAAAACAATTACTTTATTTTTATTAAGAATTTTTAGGATTATAAAAATTAAATCAGCTAATTTTTTGATAAAATTCACTAAATAAAATGTGTGAATTTTCTCAGTCAAAACAATTATATGACGTACTGTAACTGTATATAGTTTTTATATATTCGCCGAAAAACGTGTTGAAAGCAGCTAAACAAAATGTATACTCAACTGATTCATGCATTTTGCAGACACAAATTGTGAGGGAGAAAATCAAAAAAGAATCTGAAAGAAGTCTGTGTGTAAATCAAATCGAATGCTAAACACATGTGAAGTGTTCAAAATGTGGCACAAAGTGGTCAAAAATTTCAATGAGTTTTGGCAAAGCGAGTTAAATGAACAAAATACAGCAAAGCAAAAAAGAATAAAAGAAAAAAAGAGGAAAAAATATAAAGTGTGTTGTGCCATAAACCTTCTTAGCAACGTATATAATTATTGTAATTTATTGTTGTTGATTTTGTCTGGGACATAAAACTTGTAGAGCTTCCATTTCTCAATCGTTTAAACTCGATCTCAAGTTCAGGGCAGAAATTGGCAGCCGCAAGTTTGGCCTAAAGTTTCTCATTGATTTAACATTCTTCTTTTTCTTCAGTTTCCTTTTGCTACCACTTTTCAGTTGTTGTGGTTGTGTATTCTGTTTTTAAACAATTTTTTAGATATATTTTTTGGGCCAGGTAGCAGCTGCGCCTAATTGCCAAAAAGTATCTTACAGATACATTTCTTTTGTCACGTTAGAACGCGCACGCTCTCTGTCTACGTTTCGGCTGATGTCAGACAACCTTGAACCTTTTGTTTTTGTTTCAAATATGTACAAACACACACTTCGACTTACACACACACACCAACTTAAAAAAAATACTATCAACAACTTTTGCTTTCGTTGTTTGAGCTCTCAATGTGCTAATTGGCACGGAAATTATATTAAAGCCGGTTTAAACAGTCAAAAATAACCAGTTTTTTTGTTATTAGTAAAAATACAAATACCAATAAAAATTAAAGCATAAATCAAAACATTGACTTTTATTTGTAATTTGGTTTTGAAGAAAAAGAATATCGAATTTATTAAGCTAAAAATGCCAATGCCAAGTTCAAGCTACAGTTAAATGATATAAGAAAATGTGAATTAAATTCACGGATTCAGTCAATGGAATTTTAGAAAATACCACTCGAGGATAAAATATGTGTGAAACATTTTTCGATACACGTTTTTTTTTGTTGCTGTATCAAAAATATAAAAGCATATGTTTCGTATATTTCTAAGAATTTTCGCGTATTTATGGAATCGAAACTTTTAAAACTAGTTTGGTTGAAAGATAAATTTATGCTCGATTGGAATTCTCTTCATTTACAAAATACAGAAATAGGCATTATATTCAAAACTTAAAGACTTATTGATATGTTGACCTGTTTTATACGATACTTTATAACAATTGAGTGATCGTTTTCACAATCTTATATTTTAGAAAGAGAGTTCTTATGTTTGATGTCAGAAATTTTGTTTTTAAATGAATTGAAGATTGAAGTGGTTCGAAGTAAAAAATTCAAAAATAAATCTTAAAAACTATAGAAACTAAATACAAACAAATGCATGAACTGCACTCAGGAGTTATCTTTTGGTATCTGTAACTATGTTGCATGTTGTGCTCAATGCAACAACAAGTAGAAAGACGAAGAAAGAGGAAAGAGGAGGAAGAACTCACTTGCAAGAGTGCTATCACCAGTTGTATGGGACCACAACGTACAACAACAGTGCCGATAGTTGTGGCACGGAGGGAGGATGAATTCGAGTTGGAATTGGAGTTGGAGTTGGTTGCCTGACTCGGAGTTGGTGATGATGATGACATTGTTGCTGAATAATTGAAGGCGTCTAGTTGTGACTGTGACTGTGACTGCGACTGCGACTGAGGCAGCGACTGAGGCAGAGGCTGTAGCTGATGTTGGCGATTCGAGGAGCTGGCCGAGTAAAGTGAAGACATCGATGAGTCTAACGTTTGGCGACGTTCCATGTTTGCCACAGCCAAGTGTCGTTGTTGTTGTTGTTGTTATTGTTGTTGTTGTCAGTGGAGTGTTGTTGAGTGTTGTTGCTGTTGTTGTTGTGGTTGTTGTCGGCTTAGCGGCTACGTGTAGTTTTGTATGTTTTGTGTGGGCGTCGTTTAATCTTTTCCGTTTAGTTTTCTTTTGTTTTTTATTTTGTATTTACTTCGTTGTATTTCGCTTGTATTCTCTCTCTTCTCAATTGTGGTGCATTTCTTTTATTTTTTGTTTATGGTTTTTAAGCTCTACAACATAAATAATGCACAGCGCACTTTGTTTGTTAGTCGTTGGTTAGTTAAACTTTTGTATTTGTATTTTGTTTAGTTTTGATTTGATTTCGCTGTTCGTTTGCTTTTATTATATTCATGTTTATTTGAATTTTGTATATTTATTTCTATTCTTTTTATATTTTATTTTATTAGTTTTATATTTATTTTTTTAAATTTCTTTAAATTTGTTTTATATTTATTTCATACATTTATATTTATTTTCTTTAAATTGATTTCTATTTGATTTAATTTTGTTAAATATATTTTTTTGTGAATTTTCTCGTATTGCTCGTTAGTCGCACTCGCTATCAATGCTGACGATCGTCTGACAAACACACATCGCATAGCATACATAGAAGATTTTTAAATCTCAGAGAGAATCTCAGCAGAGCAGCAGATGATGAAGATGAAGAAGAAGAACTATGGCAAATAAATCGTCTATGACTTCATGCCTGTTTATTATTGTACACTAAAAGCACAACAATGTCTTTATGTATATATAGATTTCAACTATACCTCAACAAATGTATCTGTGTGTCTGTGTGTTTTGTATATTGGCTTGAGATACTTTTTCCTAGTTGTTTTCTTTTCCCTTTGATGCGTGCGATGCGCCAATACGATTTTCGCTCTCAGCTCCCAGAACGATGACAATATGCGAATTTAGCGGTACTTTTGAAATCAAACTACGTGTGTTTTCTACACTCGGGAAAAGATACGAGTATGACACACCTTTTCATTAGAAATTCGCTTATCACATATTAATTTTATTTATTTCTAAATAAATTAACGTATTTAATTAATTTTGAGCAATACATTTCTGACCTAAAAAGAGATTTATTTGCCTAAAAATAGAATAATTTGCGTTGCAGTCTTTATAGAATATGTTGATACTTAGAGAAAAAAAAATTTTAAGCGATTATAATAATTATAACTTGTATAATTATTAGAAATATTTTTCAAAATTTGCAAGTTAAATTAAAAAAAATTATAATTTTTTAAATATTTCCCAATGCTGAAATAAATTATCGCATGTAGCTTTTAAAAATATAAATTATTTTTAAAACGGCTTGAAAATTACAACTTTTTTATATTTTTTCAGAAATTATTGTACTGAAAGATGGAAATAAGATATCTACATTTTAGATATATTTAGCTGTGCGCTTTGGAAAAATATCTCTGATTATAAAATATAGTACGTGTCATGTTTTATAAAAGAAAGTCATGTTACAACAATTATTATTATTTAATAAAATTATAAAAATGTATGATTTTTAGAAAAACACTTAACATTTTATAGATAAATACTGTCAAATTGCTTAGAAATTTATTTCTAAAATTGAATAAATAAATATACAATAGGAAATATATTTTCTGAAAATAATGTAATTAATGCCGGATTGTCAGGTGGAAATTATTGTTTAATTTTCGCGTAAAGTGTATTTGAATAGCCCACATTTTGGCGGATGTACGTCAGCCTAATCATTGTGTGTATGTATCTTTGAGATACTCGCGGCAGACAGAAACAGATACAGATACAAATGTGCCAATTGTTGCATGTGTAACCTTTTGGTCATGTTATGGCGCTGTCTCTCATCTGCTCAAAAATCAATTGCAACTGTTATGGCAGCTTAGCATTTATTTTTGAGATATTACGCATACGCAATGTTAGAACAGTTCAAGTGTGTGTGTTTGTGTGTGGTATTAGGTAATTTCTTTCTATTTTCCATTCTTTTTTTTCAATTGAAATTTTGACTTTAATAGCGTTGCTCGTTTTGGGGTAATGTAAACTATTTGAATTGTACTTTTCTGGCCCGTTTCTAAATATAGGCGGGCACTATAAAAATTTCTACACTCGGCACATGCCTGGAAATGGGACGTGGTTGCCTCGAAATTTTGGCTGACTGCCTGTCGTCAGATTTTTTTTTAGGCCAGACAATTGTGCCCAGAAATTTGTATTATCTCGAGTATTTTTTTTGCAAATTTGCTTTTTATTTTATTTCTCAAGCAAAAAAACCAAACAAAACATTAACAATTCTAGCGCACAATATTTTCTCATAATTTTCTTGATATAGAATATTTGTATAGAATTTGTATATATATTTTTATCATTATTTATGTTGCATTCAATGTCGTTAGCCGCTAATTTATTGTGCCGTCACAAAACAAATTCATTTACATTTCTATGCCAAAATTTACATTATTCGCACATATTTATTTTATTTGCTGTATATTTTTATTTTGAATAAAAACGTGTGTGTGAGAGACAGAGAGAGAGAGAAAAACGCGCACACGCCGCGTTGCCAACCGAACCGACGCGAACTTCGAACAAGACTGAAAACAATTTGAAGAACTGAAACGGAATCAGCCCGAAGACACGAAGATTTGCAGAACACTCGGTCGGTTGCACGATCGGATCGTGTGCGGAGAGCAACCGAGCGGCGACTAACGGGTCAACCCGGCACTTAACCGTTTCGCTCAACTTTCGACTTACGCTCTTTGAGCTTAGTTTGAAGAGCGGAGATTAATTTATTTTTAAGGCGACATATTTCTCAAAGGTGTGCTCTTTATGAGTTGAAGTCAACTTTGTGGAAATAGATTCTTTTTAGTGTCAAGAATTGACTGTAAATCTAGACCTCAAGTCAGCTAACTTATTCAAATATTCCAATTTAAAGTTAATTTTTTACTTCTCTGTTTTTTAGCACCAAAAATCTAAACAAGAAAAAATAGCCCCTTTTTAATAACACCAACAAATGCTGAAATACTTGTTAAATTTTTAAAAAAATAGATAAAATTGTCACTCGTTAATCACAATTTAAAACATTCCCAGGCTTTTGAAATTTTTTTAATTTTTATTATTATCTTATTAATATTACACTTTATATTTTAAATTACTTATATTTACTTACTTATTAAACGATTTTAAATGCATGTGTAAATTTTTTTTTTATTTAAATTAAATTATTTTGGTTGACTCTTCATTAATACTTGTTTTATTCATAAAAAAAAGTCAGATAATTAAGAGTGTGAAGTGTAGTTTTTTAAGTATCTTAAGACATTGAAGAAGGTCACCTTATAAATAATTCCCATTTGAATTAAAATGCGCCAAGCCGGCAATTAACCAGTTTGCTCTTTTATCTTTTCACTCTTGACTCTCTTTGAACTCAGTTTGCAAAGCCGGCAGAGATCAGTTCTCTTGTGGATGTTGTTGATGTTGTTGTGGTTGCTGTGGGTATGCGAGAGTGAATGAGAGAGAGAGAGAGAGAGAGCGAGAGAAAAAGAGAGAGAGAGAAAGAGGGAGGATATAGAGAGAGAGGGGCGAGAGGTGTTCGGGTGACGACATAAATAAACAAGTGCTCTTGGCATTCGTTGCGTCGTTAATTCATGATTTCAATTTTTAATGCCCTACGCCGGCATTAACAACAACAGCAGCAACAACAACAACTCAAGTATAGCTTGTACTTTAATAACAGACACAGCGAAGAGGCAGCAACAACTATAACAACAACAACTGCAACAACCTGACTGGCATCGTGTTTTAATAGAATGCAACAGGCTGCCGCCCGCATTCAAAACTCAGCCCACTTCTCCCCCCACCTTCACAAACCAATAATACTCACCCTCTTTACACTCAGAAAAAAAATACTAGTCTCCTTAAAAACACTGTTTTTTTTGAAGCTATCTCAATCAAACGTCACAAATTTCATATTAGGAATTGTTCTTTATATTTTAACCATATTTGGTTAGAATTTTCAGCTTAAATTCGATTAAACTTAATACTTGCATATTTTTGCAAGTGTATTTTCTTTTGTTCCACTCCTTCCCTTTCTATCTCTATCTCCCCCTTTGCTCTCTATCAAAGTTTTCCGCCACTTGAGCGCTTCAAAATGCGTGTGGCAGGCAACGGTCGACTGATCTGATCGCAAGCTGCAACATGTGGCAGGGTGTAAAGGGTGGGGGGTATTCAGTTCGTGCTGTTCGTGTTGCCGCCTTTGCTTCCAATCAACGTTTTCTGTTATTATTTTGCAGCCTATCAACGAACACAAAATTTATTGAATTTTCAGCGCCGCTTTTGTTGCCAATATTGTTAGCCCAGTAGACATAGAAAATAAACGCTTATCAATTTTTGACAATGTCCGACTGTCTGTATGAAAACATAAATCTTTGATCGTTTATTTTTAAAAATTTAAAAAAAAAAACGAATATTAAGGTAAATTTTAAAGCTGTCCTATGATTTGACACTAGGTATTTTGACTATTTTGGGGAATTTTTCGAAAAATTTCAATTCGATCGGTTAAATAGTTTTATTATCCATTATATAGTTATTTTTTAAAGCTTGCTATAATCCTGCAAATATTAAAAAAAAATTACAAAATATTATGTAGAATTCTTAAAATATTTTAATTTATTTTTTTGATAAATATTTCATATTTATATTTTTGTGTACTTAATAATTTTGCTTTATTTAATTTTTTTTTAATTATGGAAGTTTTAGATACTTCTACTAGGCATCAAACGGTCGAGCACCTTACTTGATCTTACTGGTTATTGTTGTTGTTTTGATGTTGCTCTTTTCTTGGTCAGTCACGAAATGCCGGCAAAACTGGCGGCAATTTGATTTGATTACTACACTGGCGCTTAAATCTAAGAGCAGGTTTATACGTGGATTTTTATAAGAAATACATACACGCTTACACATAACATACCCATATATATTTAATTATATCATTTTTATTGAGATTAATGTGACATTTTGAGTGGCTTGTTAATAAAGTTATGGAGCATGAGAGAGACAGAGAGAGAACTCCCTTTTCACTTAATTGACATCAATTAACACCCACAGACAAATACACACACACACACAGACAATGCCAATCACAACACAAACAATTTCTAATCAAGCAGCTGTTTGTGTGCAAAATAAACCCCCAATCTGCACAAGGGTTAAATAAGTTTATTAAAAACCGCAGCCTAAAGTTATGCAACACATTTTGGTCTAAAGAAAAATTCCAAAAATCAAAAAAAATATTTAAATTAAATTATTATTCTTACTCAATTAAATACGTATTTTATCATTTTATTTTTTAAAATGAATTGAGCTACTTTGTGATTCATTTGTGACTCATAAATGCTTAAAAGTATTTCAAACATATTACGTACAACCTTTTTTCATTAATAAACAAAAAATTAATTAATTATTTTGGGCAGGGTGATATATAATTAACCAATTTTGTTTGTTGAGCATGATTCATAAAATGTACTCAACTAAGCTATATAAATAATTAATATAAATATATTATTTTCAATTTATTAAAAATCAAGAAAACTGAATGGAAAAAACTGTGAATAAATATAAATAATTAATGTACAGTGATAAATATTAAATTAATAATGTTGGAATTCTCTAATTGTTGGGCATAATTTATAAAAATTAATAAATGTATTTAGGTAGATTATATTCATTATTAATAAATTAATACAACTAAAACATGCGGGGAAAACAAAAGAAAATTGTTTAGCTCATTTACTAAAATAGCTAAAATAGAAACGAAACTTAAATAAATTAGAGAAAAATTAGCTGCCAGCAATTTTTGAATTTTTTGGCAAGAAAACAAACAACATAATAGACTTAAAAAAATAACAAAATGGTAAAACGGCAAAGCAAATGGCGCGGGTTAATTAGGCGGGTTACGTCTTGGTCTTGGTCTGTCCTCTTTTCTCCTCTCAGCTTTCTGCTTCTTCTCTTATCTCAATTTATCTCATATTAACTAATTTAATTGCTCAGAGGAATCCCTTGATCGTTTGTTTCGTAATATTCTCGTAGTATTTGCTGCGACGCCAATTCGTTTTCTGTTCGTTGTTGTTGTTAGTCGAGGCAGGGGCAGCGCAGTCAGCAGCGGCAGCGCAGCCGGCAGAACTCACCTCCGGCGTAACAGCCGTAGAAACGCTGGGCATAAATTCCGTGCTTATGACATTCGAGTCCAATCCGTAAGCTTCTATTTCGCTATCCGATTCGATGGGATGTTGCATCTGCAATTCCATTTCCGGCGTGGGCGTAACACTTTGACTATGCAGCTCGGCCACGCCCACCACGCTACCCTGATCATCATCATTCTCGCAGGGATGCAGCGGGGGCTGTTGAGCCGAGAAATAACTAAGCTCGGAGCTGTCAAAAGACATATTGACGGGCGATTGAGGCAGCTCGGGAATCTCAAAGTTGCTCAACGTTGAATCATCCGCCTCATCGAATGAATTCTTCGCAGATCCAATATACGAAGCCGTCTGAAAGGACGAAGAGTGCGAATTGGGCGTGAAATTGCCCTCGGAGGCGGTGGCAAAGGATTCATCCTCCGTGGAGCGCGATTGCCAGTCCTGCAAAAAAAGTAGAAAAAGTTAGTGGTAATCAAGACAGATCATAACTTTGTCAAATCTTAACCGATTTCCTTGCGGAATATCAATTTTTTCATTATTCGGTCTATATTTTAATTCTGCATCAAAATTGGAAAATTGAATTTTTCTTCCATCACTGTCTATTTTTTCATACTTTCCCCTTGTCACTGTCTCCCAAACTTCAAACTATCATAACTTTGTCAAATCTTTACCGATTTCCTTGCGGAATATCAATTTTTTCATTATTCGTCCTCTATTTTAATTCTGCATCAAAATTGGAAAATTCAATTATTCTTCCATCTCTGTCAATTTTTTGCGTAGTTTCCATACTCTCCCCTTGTCACTGTCTCCCAAACTTCAAACTTTCATAACTTTGTCAAATCTTTACCAATTTCCTTGCGGAATATCAATTTTTTCATTATTCGGCATATATTTTAATCCTGCATCAAAATTAAAATTTTTGACTTTTCGGCCTACACTGTCCAATTTTTCATCAACTCTCTCGAACTCACCTCGCTGCCAACTGCATGGGATCCGAGTTTCTTGGACAGATCGAGGTCGATGGCGCCACTACAATCTCTGATCACCGCATCCAGGGACTCGGCCACCTCGGCAATTGCACTCAGCTTGTGGGAGATGGCGGCACAGGCTAATTCATTGCTCCCGGTTGGCGTCACTGTCACTGTGCTGGGCGACAGTTGCACAGTGGGGCAAGATTCGCTGTCGGCGCTGCTGTTGCGTCCACTGTCGTGTAGGGGACTCGGATTGACCGGACTGTCGAAGGGCAATTCCTCGGGAATAATGCTGTAATCACAGGGAAGTAAGGTCAGTTTATCGGCTGTTGAATCCTGGGAGGCGGTGCGTGAGTGCGAGGGCGTGGCATTATCCTCAGTATCGGTGTAATCACTCTGTGGATAGGTTTCACTGTCGTTGCGTATTAAAGCCTTGATCTTGTCCAGACTGTGGTGCTCCAAAGCTTCCTCTTCCTCTTCTTCTATATCCGTGGGTATATCACGCTCTATGGAAGCTTTGGCTATTTTAGTTTTAACACTGGAAGTGCTTGCAGTATCATCATTATCATCATCATCATCCTCTTCATTATTATCATCATCGTCTGGCAATTTGCTGCTCAAATTAATTGCATCTAGCAGCTGAGAGAGTTCTTGACTCGACTTGCTCAGTGTCCCATTGAGACTTTCCAACTCCTCCTCCTCTTCGCTGGCCAAAGGTGCTTTAATCTCATTCTGATTCTCAGTTTGAATATCACCGGAATTTTCCTCTTCCGTTGGTTCATTTACCACAATAATGGGCACCTCATCCGTTTTTGACTTGGCAAAAATATTCCGAAATCGGGCAAACATTTTTTCACTTTTTTTTTTCAAATCTCAGAAGCTTTTAGGTTTTAAGGTTTACAAAAACTAAGAAAATAACTAATAATAAAATTTGAAGAAATCAAAAATGGAATGAAAAAGAATTGGAAGCATATAATAATAAAGAAAAAACATTCAAAGAAAAATAATTACAAAATTAAAATATAGAAAAATTATTTAGGAAATAAATTTAAATAAAAAAGCATTTAGAATAAAAAATATCTAGGAGAAATATATTACATTATTAAATTACATTAATTACATTAAAGAACAGAAATTAAATACTTTTGATTTTATTTAAATTTAATCTTTTTAAATTTTTCAAATCTAAATTTCCCAATAATAATATTTTTAAATTAAATGCTTCCTAGTTTTTCTTCCCAGTTTTTTTTTCTTCGAAATTTTTGGCATTTTTAGTATTATTTTCTCGAATTTCCTATAGGGAACTTTGTGAGGTTTTCTTAATCTCTAGGCGGCTTTTCCCGCCTTCTTCGCGCAATTTGTTTGACGCAAAACTTAAAACACGCTTTTGGCAGGCGGCCAGTTGAAAAATTATTACTTGATGAATTACTTGAAGTACACTTGAATATTCACTTGGAAGATAACCACCAGGGGATAATAAATTGTATTATGTCAGAGCGGAAAGTTGTTTCTATAATTAAAACAGAGTTTTCCCCATTTTGACCCACTTGTTGACACCACACAACACGTTTTTCCAGTAGGAATACAGATGATCTCTCTTTTTTTATATATGTATATATATATATAATTACAAAGATTGCCGGCTGTCGTTATTTAGTTGACAACTGGACAGTTGCCACACTATAAATTTGTTCCTTTAATATATATATTTTTGTATATATATTTATGTATTTTCTCAAAACGACAGCGATGATTTTCCGACGCAACGCGCTGGATCACGCACCGAAATAGACTGATGGACCCAAAAATCACAATAGTTGGCGGCACTTTTCCGTGAGTGCTGCTCGACATTTATACTCTGTTGTCAAGACCAAACGGGGTTGTATAACTTTTAGATAGTGTATGTTACGAGCGAAAAAAAAAAATAAAAAGAACTTAAACAGTCGGAAAAATATAGTTATTGAATGACAGCACTATAATTACTCTAAAATCTATTAATAGTCTATTAAGTTATTTTTGTAAAGTCTTTAAGTAACTATGAATTTTAGATTGATTTTAGTCATGTATACACATTAAAATATTATATACCACAGGGTGTCTGTCAGTCAAGCAACGAATGCATTTGCCTTAGTTTTGTCAGATTTTATTTTGGTTTTATCTGATGTGGGGGGTTTATTGGTGAAACTTTTGAGTGTTTTTTTTGATTTTTTCCTCTTATAAAAATTCAAATACAGGGTATCTCTTCGTCGTTCAGCTTGTTTGTTTTGTTTTCAGTTTTATCTGATGTTTTATAAATGAAATAATTGAGTGTTTTTCCTGCCTTGTCGCTAAAAGAATTCTCCCATGCAATTAGAGTTGATTGCAGGGTATCTGCTAGTCCAGCAATCTTTTCATTTGTTCTCTCAGATATTATTTTACTTTTATCTGTAGACATGTGAGTGGTTTTTTCCTCCTCCGCTTCGCATTAAATTTTCCCTCGCTCTCTCGCCGTCGCCTTCCGTTTTCGCTAGTGAATTCGTTAGTGCTCCTACTTACCTTTTGCCCGTGAGTGCGTCGAGCACAAATGGTTCCTTCAGACGCTTCTTTAACAGCCGACCCAGTCGAACCATGCGACCCACTTCCACCAAAAGTTGTTCCCTCGCCAATAGATGGCGCTGCAGTCGCGCTCCAAGGCCGCCAGCAACGTCAACGTCGGCGTCAACGTCTGCGTCGGCGTCGCTGCTGATGCCGCTGCTGCTGCGATTGTGTTGCTGTCGCTGCTGTTGCAGCTGTGTGGCAAGTTCATGAGTGAGCAGAGGTCGCAGATCACGCAGTTGTCGATAATAAGCCTCCACACTGCGATGAAAGACGGCGGAGACACGCAGACGCGTCATCTGCTCCTGGGAAATCGACTGTAGACTGTGCCAGGTGCGTTGCAGCTGCAGCAGAAACTGCTCCGGCTCCGACTGCTCCAACTTGCAACAGAGACGCAGTGTCTGCGATGCCTCCAGCAGCTGACAGCCATAATTGTAGATGCTCTGAGTGAAAAAAAATCATAATTTTTGAGTAAAAAAAGTAAAACTCGGCATAATGATTACTTCTTGAGCTTTATTATTTTTGAATCAAAAATAAAACTCAAGGTGCTATTTTGACTTTTTTGTAAGGAATATATGGACAAAGTTTATATGCGTTTCTAGTCAGTATGTATGTGTGTACAATTAATAATTATAAACTTAAATAAAATAAAAATTAAATTATATTTTATTTTTTCAACTGATCAGTTAATTTATCACTTAGGTCAATTACCAATTATTTCAAATTAAAAGAGTAAGGTCAAACTGTGACCAAAAATGAGAAGAGATTTAATGCTCTCACTCTCTTTGGTTACATTTCTCTCTCTCTTATTCTCTTTCTCTCTCTGTCGGTCTGTCTAAAACTCACCCGTCCGGTTTCCTCGAACCCCTGCAGCTCGTCCTTCTGCAGCTGAATCTCATGGATGTTGCAGCCGACATGGGAATGACAGCGCAACAACACCGCATACAGCTCGTTCATCCAGTTGAGAGCACAGTGCACCTCCTGCTCATAGCCATGAATGTGGGTCACCTGCTCCAAGGTGAGCCGCTGCAGCGCCAACCGCTCTCCGCACCGCTGCCTCCGACCTCTGCTCGCGTCGAGGCGTCGTCGCAGCTGGGCAATGTCGTTGCTGTAGTCCAACTGGAGGTCACGGCCCAAAGCGTCTTTCACCGGCATCGACAACATGTCGCTCAGCTTTTCGCCCTCGCGCACAAGTTCGCGTTCGATGTTGACTGTGAAAAGATACCGAAAAATAACAACAACAACATATGTTGCAACACTCGAATCAGTTGCAACACAAGCAACAACAACAACAAAATTTGTCAGTGTAATCAAATGTTGTCTGATAAGCTCAAGTGCTCACAAAAAAAAAGTTAGAATGTTGAACTCAATTTCATTCATAACATTCATATTCATAATCTGATACAAAAAAATGTTCTAATATCAAGATTTTGGTCCCAGAATTAAGAATTTTGATCGATAAACTTAAAATGTTGTACACCTTTTTTTTGGCTTGGTATTTTTACATATCTTAATATTATTCTAAATTTTATATTATTTTTGTTGACTGTAATGATTAGGTTGAGAAATCTTAAAATATTGTTTTGAAAGAATCTAAATTCCATTTCTATTTTGAAATACTTCTAAATTTTTCAGAGCTGTTATCGAGTTTCTTATCAATATTTGGTTCGACTAGACTCTTATCTATAAAAGTGGTTTCTGTAAATGATTATGAAATGTGTATTAAAATTTTAATGAAGTCAAAGTATGTCAAAAGTCTAATTAAGAAAAAACTTGATTGATGTCATACAGTAAATGTTTTTATTCTATAGATTGAAATGGTGATTTCACTGATAAAATTGGTTGCACTGCAATTTCAAACTTCATTTCAAGACTAATACATAAAGTGGTAAGAAAACTAAGAAAAGACTGTCAACTGTCTGTGAGATTGAAACACTCTCAATTGAAAGCAAGTTTGCATATATACTTAAGCAGACTACTTAAATATCAGTTGAAATACGACAAAAGGCATTGAAGAAGATCGTTTACATCATCCTAAGCTCGATGCAGCGACTTTCACTTGATAACTTGGGCCATTAAATAGTTACGACTGCAGCTGGTAGCATTTGAAATTACTTAACTGACATGGGAAGATCCCAAAGATGCCAACGATCTCATCGATCTTTCTTCTTTCACTTACCCAACAGCTTTTGACTTGTCTTCAGTTGCATTAGCAATTCTTTGGCCCGTTGCGAGTTTAATTCACTGGGTTCCGCATCCGCTGCCTGATTGGCGATCAAAAGTTCCTCCTCAAATTGATCGTGCAAACGATGAAAACGCAATGAAGTCATTAGAACTTTTCGTCTTTTTTCAAGGCGTTCGGCAAAGGAGCGACAAACGAATTGCATAAAGTCGCGTTGGGAGAGAAGATCCTGGCACTTTAACTGTGATCTCTCGCTGGAGAATTGCTCGATCTTGTAGAGCAACTCGGCATAGCAACCATATGTTTCTCGACATTCCAATTCCAATTGATCGTGTGCCGATCGCAATGTTTCCGAGCCACGAACATCGCCGCCAATGCTGCGTTGTCGGCTCAGCAGTTGCTCGGCCTGGTTGAGAATCCAGTTGGTGACAAAGGCCACGCCCTCTTCCAAGGTACAAAGCTCACGTGCCTCACGCAGCGATCTCAGCAACTCCAACCACGCGGTTCGTATTGCCGTCTGCTTCTTCTCGATCTCATTGAGACGCAACTCGATGCGGGCCCTCTCACAACCCAGATCAGGGGGGAGAAGGGGCCTTGAAAGACCCATTGTCGAGGTTGTTGTTGCTGTTGTTGTTGTTGTTGTTGTGGCAGCAGGTGTGGCATGTGTCGGTGTCTGTGTCTGTGTCGGCGTCTCGTAAACCTCGTTGAAGCGGGCCAAGATTGCGTTACCTGAGGAAAAGGTTTAACCGCATTAGTTTCAATGAAAATCTCTTTATTATACGCTCTTTTCACTACAAATTTTATGTAGAAAATTATGCATATTTCCCCTTAACTTAACCCATGCTTTTATTAACAAAATAAATTTTTTTTTCAAAAAGTCAATGGGGGAGAACATGATGTTGACGGAAAAAATTCAAAATAAAATTTTTAAAAAGTTAATAATTTTAGTATGCAGATCAAAATAAAAGGTCAAATAATGATCAAAATGGCATCTCCCATGTAAATCGGTTTAAAATTGATAAATTTAAGAGAATTTAAAATCTGGTAAACTCTGGTCTTACATCTATACAAGTCAAATGTCTAGCCATTATTTTTCTTAAATCAAATTAGCTATATAATCCCTTAAAATTCTGTTTACATCCTTCCCGTTTCCATTTTGAGACAAAGGTGTAACCCTATTAGTTTCACTGAAAAGTGTGTGTTTGCTTGCTTAACACATTTACCACAATTTCTAGCGTTTCTATTTGCCTATTAGCCCTACGTAAAAGTGAAAATCACAGCTCATCTAGACTCGTCTTCATTTCAAATGTCAGTTTCGTTGCACGTCACAAAGGTGGCTCACAAATATGGAAACTAGCTGAGTGAAGGGTCACGATGTAAACAAAGCCACCTACTCGTGCCATAGACAAGAAGAAGAAGAAATATCACAGCAACTGTAGACACGAGCTTCAAGTGTGCGGTTTTTGTGGTATTCTCTAGAGAATCTAAAGACACTTATAAGCATGAAACGCAGCATAACAATGCTGATTGTCGGTCGTTTTCATATTTTAGACTATTAAAAACGGTTAGGAAAATTTTAAATCCAACAGACTAAAAAAGAAGAAGCAAAATAAGTTGTTTAATTATATAAGCGTACTTCTTGCAAATAAATTTTAAATTATTTTCTAATGATTTAAAAAGAAATCTTTATTAATATTTATCGCTATATTATACGATTTGTAGGAGGATGATGAATTCTTTTAAATTTCCAAAAGCTTAAAAAGAAATAAATTCAATTTTTAGGGTTATTTTGATATTCAATTGAAGAATGACTTATTTAATTTTAAAAATCATAGATATCAATTAGGTTGCGAAAGAATTTATCCCTGACTCCCACAGTTTTCAAGTTCATTTTACACATGAATATAATTCAATGTTATGCAGTGTAATAAAAGTCAACCCACAACTCAAAATGAGACACACGCAAAACCAGTTTGCCAACATTTTCATTTCTAATTGAAACACGCACACGACTTTTTTTTTGTCTCAGCTGTTGATGTTGTCGTTGCCTTAGTTGTTGTTGTTATACAATAATAAATTACTTGTCACATTGAGAATATGTTAATTTTGTTTGGCGAGCGCACGCAAAACGAAAGACTTAGGCAACGAACTTGCCGCTTACCCATTTCAATAGCTGCCTCAATGCTGCGTTGCACATGCGTGTGCAACTGGGCGCACTTCTTTAGCTCGACATCCGCTTCCGCCGGACGCAGTGACTTGTGGCCAGCGAGCAAAGTCAACAGCTGTTCCATGGCGCCCAAAGTTAGAGCATGCGTCCTGCTGAATTCGTCAATGGCCTGTAAAAGAAAGAGTATCAGTTGTGTTCCAAAAATCTCTAGAGATTGTGCTGACAATTTAAACCTATTTTAAAATTCATTTTTAATTGAATCTAAACATTTTTTTATATATGTTGAATTGTTAAATCTTTTAACATATAGTTTGTATAATAAATCAACAAATTACAAATATATATATTATACACTCAAATCTCCCAATGCTTTTTAAGATTCGAAAGCAATTACATTTTTTTGAGTTGCTTAAAATACGTAGAACAAGACTGTTTATATAAATTTTATTTTTGAATTTCTGTGCCACTTACCTTGCGCTGTTGCAGCCACAGATCATAATTGAATTGCAGCGAGCCGCCCAATTCTTCAGGCAGATTCTGTGGCTCGATATATTTGGCTAGACGTGTCTTCGAGAGCACCAAAGGCTGTAGAGTAGAGAGAAGGAATTTTAAAGCTGTTTCATTTGCAAGTGGCATGCGACATGCGGCAAGTTGCATGTTGCATTTCTTACCTCGCCTTTGATCTGCGACTTGGCGCATGGCTCCACGTGCTTCTCCCAGAAACCCTCCGCTCTGACTAGATACAAATCGACGCTAATGTCGCCACCAAAGAGCGCATAGATCTGACGCACGTGCTGTCTGGAGATTCGAGAACTGCTCTCCTGAGCATTGACAATGACACTGACTCCATTTTGCAATATGGCAGCACTGAAAGAGAAGGAGTGAAACAATTAAATGATTTTAAAATTAATTAGTTGGCTACACAAATGAGAGATTAAATTGGGTTATTTAAAAATATTAAAAATATAATTTTATTTTCTCCAAAATATTCCATTTAAAAATAGTGTATCTCCGATTTTCATTATACTTTATTTTATTAAACTCATCACTCTTAATCATTTTGATTTTCGATTAGAACTGAAACTCTTGCTGATATTTGTTCGGTTGATTGATTACATACGCGTATTTAGGCATTATTTATTTCGTTGGTTGTTTTATTGCTTTTTGGTTAACAAACTCGCTTGTAAGAAAGTTTTGCTGTATTTTAATATTCAGATAAAGTCTGTCAAGCAGCTTGGTCCATGTTTCAGCTTTTCTTTAACTTTGATCACAAGAAGACAAAAAAAAAGAACAGAACGTAGTAAGATCATAAAGTAGAATTCATATGCAAATATCAGAGAGTGCTATTTCCTTATCTTTAGACTACAGAACTCGGCCCGAAACTAATGAAAAGACTGAAATTTTAAAAGCCTAAATTATCATTTGCATAAGCGACTTTGTCGTTTTATGCTAATTAGTTTGTTTTAATTTTTGTTTTTTTTTTTTACTCACCTCAGTGATCGCTTTAAATAGTCGAGTGTTAGCTGAAGACAGCGGCGATTCCACAATTGTTGATCGTTGAATGCATTCACAATGAATATGATGCGTTTCTCCCGATCGTAGCCACCCGAAAGATACGCACTGCGCATTTGCAGCGCATTCAAGACATCTTCCTCCATGAACTCAGCTGCTTCTTTCTTTTTTAATTATCAAAGGGCCTCAAAGTTTTTAAGCGCGTCATTTCTATAAACGTGGCAGAGCAGCAACAATGTTAGCCAAGATAGAATGTTAACTAAAAAAAAAAAGACTAAAGACTTTTCTGACTATTTGTTTTTCATCGTTAGTCTTTTTTATTTATTCATTTGTTGTTGTTGAAAATTAATACCGAGTCACAGTTAGTGCAACAACTGTTGCTGCTGTTGCTGCAACTGCAACTGCAACAGCAACTGTTGCTGTTGTTGCCGCCACACAATGCACATTTTCCAATGCCGTCTTGGAACACGTTTGACAAGTCTGAAGACTCAAGTTGAGAGACTCACATGATTTTCACTATTTTCATGTTAGCTTAAGAGCCTAAGCTCAACGCTGTTTGTTGTTGCTAATGGAAAATGGTAAATGGAAAAATTCCAATTTTTTCGCATGGCATTTAGACCCTGTAGTTAGTATAAAAAGTCAACTAAAATTGTCGCAAAGAGATTCCATTTTATTTTATCAGAAATATTTATATTTGTTCAAAGCTTAAAAAAGTTAAAAAAAAAACAAAGTTAAGAAAATTAATTAAATATTAATAATTACAGGGTCTTTCACAGTCGGGCTTGTTGGGTTTTAGCCTTTTTACTAGTTATTTTGCGAATGGTTTTTTTTTCGAAAATTGCTTGACACAAATTGAAGTCAACAGGGGGGAAAAGAAGAGAGCACTAAACTTTTTCTATGCCAACAGCTGCAGGCTTTTGGCTTAATTTGTTGCCAACTAACTACTGATAAGAGGCGTGGCAGAGACACACACAAGCACACACATACACCCAATGAACACACACCTATATAAGTGAAAAATCCTGTTTCTGTGTGTTTCTATCTTACAGTTATGCGTAAATGACTGTAAAACTTGCTCCGTTTTATGGACAAGAATTCAACAACAACAACAATTTGCAGCACTTTGCGGCAACCTGTTGCCTGTTGCCCCAACTGATAATTGTCAAGACTACGGTTATGGACCGTCTCCCTCTCCTTCTCCTTCTCCTTCTCCTTCTTCCGCATTGAATTACAATTACGGCAGCAACAACAACAACAACAGAAACAACGACAAACAACAGCTTCAACATGAATTTCAAGTTTCAAATGTCAGATTCAAATTGAATAATTCGCTAAGCAGCAAAAAAAAGTAGCAAACGCGGCAACAAATTTTATGCAAGAAATAAAATAAATCAAACACAAAAAAAATATTAATTTTCAGAAAAAAGGCGAATAGACAGAGAAAGAAAGAGAGAGAGAGAGAGAGAGTAAGGGGGAAAGGAAGGTAGACACCCGCGGGGGCTTAAATGCTCCGCTTTTGTTTTGGGGCACACCTTTCATGGGATTTATAGGCCTTGCGGCATCTTAAAAATGCTACTAAAATAGGCAGAAAAAGTAAAAACACAGCAGCTAAGGTGCTCGACTATTAAGGGCCCAGTAAAAAAAAAATGAAATAAAAGTGATAAAAGAAAACTATCAAAGGTAAAAAAAAGTATATTTGAAAGTGAAGTTCTTCGAAAATAATTTCCTTAAAGAAATTAGAAAAATTTGTATAGAAATATATTTAATTTTTAGATAAGGTAAATTTTTGCTAGATTTTTTGCAAACAATATTTTGTTCCACTGTTCTTAGTTGACATTAAATAAATAAATAATTATGTAACATTTTTAAAATAATAATTAAAAACAAATACATCTAAAAAAATGACCTTAGAAGTCGCTCCAAAATAAATTTTCCATTTACTTAATTTGCATGACTTTTTTAACTTATTTTTCTTTTCAAAAATATTTAAGTTTTTTATGTCAAATCAGTTTTCTTTAACTTAATAAACTCTATAGTTCTTTTGTTCAACTGTTCCTAGTTGAAATTAAATAAATAATTAAATAAACTTATAATCCTGTTACTCTTTTGACTACTAGGCTTACAACAAAAACAATAACAAAAACGACAAAAGCAAACAGAAAAACCGTTATTTTTCCACCGTTTAGTAAACTTTCTTGAAAAGAATTGAGTTTTGTGTGTGGTTTTATGATATGACGATAACATCTATGCGGAGCAGGCGAAAATGAGAGACGTCTCTGCTTCTTAGGGTTGTAAAATTAATTGAAAAGTTCAACAACAACACAAACAATTCAAAACAAGAACAACACAACAACAACAACAACAACTTGAAACCCATTAGCATTTCTCGAGCAAAGAATTTGTTTTAACAGCTGACAAATGTTCTTCGGCAACTCTTGACTTCTTTTCGTATTTTTGTTTAATTAATTATTTTTCGACTTTTTTTATGCGCTACTCAAATTGTAATTTGGCATTAAATCTCGTTTAATGTTTATCTCTTTTATTTTTTGTTTTTTTTTTTTGTGGCACACACAGTTTGTAAATACTTTCAAAAAACTGCACTTGAGTTGTATATTTATTCGTCTGTTTTATTTTTATTTATTTTGGTCAAATACGAACCCGACCAACCGACGATCCGTTAACTCGTGCTTCGTGCGTTCGCCGACAGTTTGCGCGCTCGACTGAAGTTCGTTTTGTATCTTGTAGGTTGTATCTGATGGCTTGTATCTTGTAGGTTGCTTGGCGCGTGCGTTGATCGCTTTGCAACCCGGTTTGAGTTGCATTTGCAACCTCAACAACAAATCTTGCGTGTCAGCTGTTTTTTTTTCCCCTCAGTTGCATATCAATTGGATTTTATGTGTTAGTTCTTGTTGTTGTTGTTATTGCTTTAGCAGGTTTTGCCCTTTTTATTAGTTTCTCAGTTGTTTGTGTTTTTTTATCAAGTTAAAAGTGCATAAAAAACCTGTTCACATGCGTGATGCCAACTTGAAGTTTCTTTTCCGCCAGCTAAATTAAAACAAAACATGCGTTTTGTCTGCCAATTCTGATATCGGAGTCTGTGTTCTCTGACTACCCTCAAATATAAATGGTATATTAACTTTATGATAGCAGGAATTGCGATTAAAAATCATTTTTATTTCTATCTTACAGGTTAGTTGAAAGTAATGAAACTATAATTAAATGAATTTTATAACTTAATTCGTTGCAAAAGGTAAGTTTTAGTTTAAGTGTGTTATTCAAGAAATTAGAAAAAGTTTTCAACTCTGGGGAAAAATTTGCTTCCATACTTTCAATTTGACAATTTTTCAAAATTTTCAAACTGTCATAACTTTGTCTAAACTTAAGCTATTTTCATGCGGAAGGTCAATTTTATCATTATTTGACCTCTAATTTGATTCTGCATCAAAATTTTTTAATTTAACATATAAGATAATTTTTTTTTAACTTGCTATCTTAAATTTATATTTTTATCTATTTCATGTTAATCTCAATTACTTAAAGAGTATGCAATCGTCAGTATAGAGTTGTTAACTTTAGCTTATCATATTGTTTTATTCATGGCTCTGTGTCGCAACGTGGGAACTTTTAATTGTGTGTGCGTATGGGATTCCAGGAATTTGAGTTGTGTTCTGTTTCTGCTTTTTCTACTTCTTCTACTTCTTGCTGTCTCAATAAAGCACTTGAAGTGCAAAAGGATATTTAGTATGCTCGGACAGTGCGAATATCAAAGATTTATTGAAACTAGAAAGAAGGCAAAATAAAAGCGAAGGAAAACCAGTTTTGGGCTTCACTTGTTATGGAGGTCAAAAGCAAGAGTGGGGAATCCCCCACTGCTCTAAAAGGTTATAGGGAAACCTGAGAAAGGAAAAGAGAATGAACGAGTCTTTGGTTCCTGCTGTGTGTGTGCGACCCTTATAAACATGTCAATCGCAAGTAAATTGTAGCAGATTTAATGGGCAGCCGGAATGTGGGTCGAAGGATGGCGATGGAAATGCAAAATGTTTGTCCTGTGGTGTTTCCACTTTCCTCTCTCCTCACTCCCTCCACTCTCCAGCTGTGTTGCTTTGTCAGCAAGGACTATTTTCTACCCATTTTTCCACATTTCTACCGTGTTTCCATCTCGCTGCTTAGCAACAATTTATTGGCAATCTTCTAGCATAGGCGCGTTTTTTAGACTCTGCTCTTAAAATGTAAAATGGGGTATTAAGTTGTTAAAAAGAAGGGGGTAAATGAAAAAAAAGACGTAACAAATATAACAATGCTTGTCCTGACTGACTGACTAATCATTGTCAGCCTAGAGAAAATATATTTTTTGGTTCTCAAAGCATTTAACATGATAATTTTTGTGTCAAAAATGTATAGAGAACCATATTTTCTAATCGACCATGGGATACCCGTTAATTATTTCAATATATTTAAAAGTACTTTATTGAAATTACTAGCTAATAAAAAATACTGCTTACTTTTAGGTGTTTGAATTGAAATAATAACTTTATTAATACCTTTGGTTAGATATTATAGATAAATTTAATAGACAACGTATTATCTTAAAAACTGTGGCAGTGGTGGCATTTCCTTTCGAATTATAAGCTCCAACAATTTTCAGAAAAAAGTCATTAAAGAGCCTGTAAGCTGGGTATCTCTTTGTTGGGCACTCTCGATAAAGATTTTCTTGAATATATTTTTTGTTTTTTTCTCGCTTTATTCATTTTTTGTTGCTGCTGCTTTGACTGGAGGTTAAAGTGCGTGATGACCTCAATGAGCACGTAGCAGCTGATAAAGGGCATTCTAGAATCCCGTGTGTTTTGTAGCTCGGACTTTGGCTGCACTCGTCATTGCAGCACTGCCTGCTTGGCCATAAAAAGTCGACCACAAAATGGCGTCGAAAGCACTTCCGGCCAAGTTAAAAACAAAAACTCTAGCCTCTCTCTTTTTTCAACTCGCTGCGTACGTGAAATGTGTTTTGGCTTGTTTTACTTTTTAATAACAGACCCAATGGTTCTTACTCTCTCCTTCTCTCTCTCTGTCACCTTCTCTCTCTCTTCCCCTATTTACCCCTCTTTCTCCTTCTCGCTTCTCTGATGCGTTAGCGGCTATTAGAAAATTGCGAAAATTGCGCGCACATTTCTAGTTGACGTCTCAGCCGCAGTCTGCGTTGACGTTGACGTTGACAGCGACGTCGGCAGCGGCAGCGACGCCTGATGTTGCATGCGTGGTGGCAATTGAGTGCAGTTTCAGATTTATTGCAGCGTCGAACGTGGCACACCAAGAATTTTAAACAGTTTTTAGTTTTCAGTTCTCAGTGCTTAGTTTAGGTTAGTTTAGTTTATTAAACGGCCAGCTGAGAATCATGTGAAGTTCTCAACTTGCATAATTCATTTAGTCTAAGGTTTTTTTTTCGCTCTTCCCAGAATCTATTCCATTTGAATTGATTACTTTCCAACAAAATGTGCTTAAATTTTCACCACAAACGTAATTCTTATAGTCCGCCTAAAAGTATGCTGTAATAATTTAAGCAAAATGTAGATTTAAAAGTAATGAGTATAATTTTTAAAGGTACAGAGTGAAAAAAAATGTTAAAACTATTAGTAAACGAAAATTATTCTTTTTAAATCATCAATAAATTAATAGATTAATTGTTATCTTAATAACTCTAATATTAATTTTATATATTTATTAAGAAATCAAATTGTAGAGCTTAATATAAAATAAATACTAATTGTTTTCTAGGATACACTACCAGAAAATAGTATTTATAAATAAACATATAAACACTTTTCTTAATTTTTAAACACATTTTTTTATTTTCTTGTAGCTCATAACTTTTAGTAGGTAACTCCATGGCAAAGTGAACCATATTTCGTTGACTTTTATTTAAAAATCTAGGCATACGTTGAAAGTTCACAAGTTGAGTTTATGGCTTCACTTTCATTCATCTTTCATCTTCTGCCGCAAAGCAGAGACGCCTCCTGCGGCGTTGTGGCGTCTCCGTTTACACATTTTACTTAGTATGCCACGTGTGTGTGTTGTGTTTGTGTGTGTTGTATTTCTTTTTCGAGTTAAAAAAGCAGCAGCTAAATTACAAAATCGATATTGCTTAAATGTTGTTGTTTAATCAGCGTATGAAAATATGCAAGAACTTTGCTTCGTTAATTGATTCGCATTTGCAGTCGCAAACTTTAAGCATAAATATTAATATTTATATTAAAATGTATGTGCAATCAAAATGTATGACAAGAAAATTATGCGACCAAAAAGTAAATACATATTTAATATTCAGCATTTGTGGCAATGCGGCAGCTGACAGCAGACACAGTCCAACAGATGTTTCAAGGACATCACAAATAAAATTAAAACAGCTACAAGAAATACCCTGTAAATAGAATATTTTTCAATCATTTCATTTCTGCTCAGTTCTAATTAATTTATATTTAATTGAACTAAAAATTATTTTATTTTATTTTTAATTTATCAAAAATTTGTTATTTATTTTTAACAATGTTTTTTTATTTTATTAAATTTTAATTAATCCTTTTTATATTTCAATTCGGAACAGCTAGAAGATACCCTTTTAAAATAGCTATTTATGGTAATATTCCATATTCCATTTTTTTTATTAGTTAGTCAATTAGTTGTCATATGCTGTGCAAATATACCCTTTGTCATGTGTTTATTATAGGCATTTGAGACAGCGGGAAACTGCTTAAATTATATAAAGTATGCGCCTCGTTGTTTCCCGTTCCGTTGCGGCTTCTTCTTCTTCTTCTTCTTTGTCAGTTACTAGGCGGCACCTAAAAGTAGGAGTGGCAACTTCTGTGCGGATGCCAAAAATTAATTTTCACTGACGCCGCCCGAAAGTAGGCAACACCCATTGTTGTCACGCCAACAATAAAATGATTTTCAAATGCTTTTTAGGGCCAACAATTGATTACACTTTGCCATATTTAAGTGACTTTACATGTAAATAAAAGTGTTTATGTATATGTGTGTAATTGTTCGATAGATTCTCTGAGTTTCCTGCGTTCCCTATTGCTGTTTATTTCATATTTCATTGCTGTAGGCAACAATGGCTTAAGTTATAAGCCAGTTGTCAAGCAGACAGCCACTAAAGACTAAAGACTCTACTCGGGAGAAAGCCTTGATTGTTGCTTAACTTTGGCAACTTGGCCAAGTCAAAACCAAAGCCAAGGCAATGCCAATCGCATTACATCTGCCACAGCTAATTGTTCTAAAGCGCTCAAGTGTAGTTAAGCAGCTTAAACTTGCTCAAATTACACAGCAGAAGGCATAACAAATATGTTCATATGTCTAAGCCAATATGTAACATAATGGAATAACAGCCAAAGGCAGCGAGAAACACTGAGAAATTGAGATGAATACAAAGGCACAGGACTCTTTTTAGTTTTTATTATTTTATATTTATACTGACTGCTAAATCTTTAATACATATTGTAAATAAGTTCGAGCTTCGACCTCGAATTTAACGCACTTACAGGTCGAATTTTCAAAAACGCCGTTCTGTCTCCCGATGAAATTGTTATAACTTTGTTGTCCCAATACGTAATTTTAAACTTGTATCTCGAGCAGTTTGTCCTGATCAATGATGAGTGAGCTCTGAGGTCAAGCAATTTTATTACTATATATTTTCATTTGTTTTTATTAATTTATTTTTTTTTTAATTGAATATTATTTGAACGAAGTTATATTGAAAACCCGTTACCATGAATTTGATATATACACATAGGATAACCAAATGTTGTTACAGTTTGCCTTTCCCCGGTGAATTCACCACTCCAGCTGAAGGTGGCGGTCGGTGTCGCTTCAGAAATGGAACTATAAACTTGGCACACTCTGTAGCATTTGTAAGATGCACATAATGTAAACCAGATACTTCATGCAATTCAAAGTAAGGATTATTTTTGGCCAAAAAAGAAATAACCTCCTCAGATCTAGAGTTAATAAATAGAGAATCCAAACCCTTCACGATGAGATAGGGTTTGTCCTTAATACGTTGCGCCATTTCGAGACCCATTTCAGCACAAAATGGTAGAAGACTGTGATATTTTAAACGACCATCTCGAAAGAAATAGAATTTGTCTGGATAGAGCTGCGATCTCCTCACACTTCGGTTGAGCAAATGTTGAGCAAACTCCACAGGAACCGAGTTAAAGGTTCCCCGACTGAGAACTCTTCGTAGCTGGGACATTGTATAGGAAGGAGGTTCCTGAACTTCCATCAGCCTAGTGCGATCTTCTTCCACCAGATGCTTTTCCATAAAATGAGCCCTCTTTTCTATACATTCAGGGGCATCAAACGGAGGCAGACAAATGTCCAGTGTGATGATCATGTCCACAGTTTGAGGAGCGAGTGAGGCATGAATGTAGCTCAAGATGCCGCCCAGAGAGTGACCCATCAAGGAGACCTTCTTCCAGTTGTATTCCTTCATCACTCTGCCTATGACAAGAATGAAATCATCGGCACTGTAATGCATTCCAGCTGGCAATGGAGAAGAGTATCCATGACCTGGTAGCTCGATGCACAACACTCCCAGGTAATCCGGCAACAGAGGTATCAATGTATCAAAGCTTCCCAAATTATCCTGCCAACCGTGTAGGGCCAATATAGGACGGTCCTTTCGATTGCCGTACCAACGACCCATCAAATATCCATAGGGTGTTTTGATGCTCACATCTTCAAACTGTCCAAATATATTTGCAGGTAGTAGAGTGTAACAAATAACGACAGATTGTAACTTTTACCAAATCCAGTCATTTTTATATAAATTAATTTAAAATTTCTTGCCATTAAATACCTAAATCTAGTATATATTTAAATATTCCAACCACATTCCAAATAAATTTGATTAAAAATTAATAGATGATGTGAATTTAAGCATAGACTATACTTAAGATATTAAACATTTTTCTTATTCTGGTTTGGTAAAAATTGCAAGCAGTTTCCTTTAACTACAAGTGTGTTTCACTTACATCGTTCAGCGACAAATTTCCCATGACGATTCTCTGAACTGGTCAGAACCCCTTGACTTCAACTTCTCGACTATTTGTTAGACTATTTGACTGCCTTCAATGATTGTCTTTCTTTGTATTACCTATTTATTTATTTAAATTCAGTGGGTTTACCTTAAGTTTCTGTGCTTTATCTTAACTGTCCGATAAATTGATAACAGCTAGAATTTTAATTAGATTTTCACTTATCCATGGTGATCCAACTATAAATAGATTATATTTTCAACAGCTCAAACACTTGGCCAGCAACTAAACTAAAAATTAAGCTTTAACCATTCAAGACTTTTCTCTAAGCTTTTACGATTTTGAATGCGATTGCAACTTATTATTGTGATCAGTCAAATGAGCTTTAGTTTAAACGTAGGTCAGGTGTGAGAAGCTTTTTATGAGGTAAACAAATCGAATCAGCTATTCGAGAAGAGAGCGAGAAACACTGAGAAATTGAGGTGAATACAAAGGCACAGGACTCTTTTTAGTTTTTATTATTTTATATTTATACTGACTGCTAAATCATTATTACATATTGTAAATAAGTTCGAGCTTCGACCTCGAATTTAACGCACTTACAGGTCGAATTTTCAAAAACGCCGTTCTGTCTCCCGATGAAATTGTTATAACTTTGTTGTCCCAATACGTAATTTTAAGCTTGTATCTCGAGCAGTTTGTCCTGATCAATGATGAGTGAGTGAGCTCTAAAGGTCAAGCAATTTTATTACTATATATTTTCATTTGTTTTTATTAATTTTTTTTTTTTTTAATTGAATATTATTTGAACGAAGTTATATTGAAAACCCGTTACCATGAATTTGATATATACACATAGGATAACCAAATGTTGTTACAGTTTGCCTTTCCCCGGTGAATTCACCACTCCAGCTGAAGGTGGCGGTCGGTGTCGCTTCAGAAATGGAACTATAAACTTGGCACACTCTGTAGCATTTGTAAGATGCACATGATGTAAGCCAGATACTTCATGCAATTCAAAGTAAGGATTATTTTTGGCCATAAAGGAAATAACCTCCTCAGATCTAGAGTTAATAAATGGAGAATCCGAGCCCTTAACGATGAGATAGGGTTTGTCCTTAATACGTTGCGCCATTTCGAGACCCATTTCAGCACAAAATGGTAAAAGAGAGTGATATTTTAAACGACCATCTCGAAAAAAATAGAATTTGTCTGGATAGAGCTGCGATTTCCTCACACTTCGGTTGAGCAAATGTTGAGCAAACTCCACAGGAACCGAGTTAAAGGTTCCCCGACTGAGAACTCTTCGTAGCTGGGACATTGTATAGGAAGGAGGTTCCTGAACTTCCATCAGTCTAGTGCGATCTTCTTCCACTAGATGCTTTTCCATAAAATGAGCCCTCTTTTCTATACATTCAGGGGCATCAAACGGAGGCAGACACATGTCCAGTGTGATGATCATGTCCACAGTTTGAGGAGCGAGTGAGGCATGAATGTAGCTCAAGACGCCGCCCAGAGAGTGACCCATCAAAGAGACCTTCTTCCAGTTGTATTCCTTCATCACTCTGCCTATGACAAGAACCCAATCATCGGCACTGTAATGCATTCCAGCTGGCAATGGAGAAGAGTACCCATGACCTGGTAGCTCGATGCACAACACTCCCAGGTAATCCGGCAACAGAGGTATCAATGTATCAAAGCTTCCCAAATTATCCTGCCAACCGTGTAGGGCCAATATAGGACGGTCCTTTCGATTGCCGTACCAACGACCCATCAAATATCCATAGGGTGTTTTGATGCTCACATCTTCAAACTGTCCAAATATATTTGCATGTAGTAGAGTGTAACAAATAACGACAGATTGTAACTTTTACCAAATCCAGTCATTTTTATATAAATTAATTTAAATTTTCTTGCCATTAAATAGCTAAATCTAGTATATATTTAAAAATTCCAACCTCATTCCAAATAAATTTGATTAAAAATTAATAGATAATGTGAATTTAAGCATAGACTATACTTAAGATATTAAACATTTTTATTTAACATTTTTCTTATCCTGATTTGGTAAAAATTGCAAGCAAAGAAAATGTAGTTCTGAAGCCTAATGTCGCTGCTTTAAACTACAAGTCTGTTTTACTTACATCGTTCAGCGACAAATTTCCCATGACGATTTTTTGAACTGATCAGAACCCCTTGACTTCAACTTCTCGACTATTTGTTAGACTATTCGACTGCCTTCAATGATTGTCTTTCTTTGTACTATATATTTATTTATTCAAATTCAGTGGGTTTACCTTAAGTTTCTGTGCTTTATCTTAACTGTCCGATAAATTGATAACAGCTAGAATTTTAATTAGATTTTCACTTATCCATGGTGATCCAACTATAAATAGATTATATTTTCAACAGCTCAAACACTTGGCCAGCAACTAAACAAAAAATTAAGCTTTAACCATTCAAGACTTTTCTCAAAGCTTTTACGATTTTGAATGCGATTGCAACTTATTATTGTGATCAGTCAAATGAGCTTTAGTTTAAACGTAGGTCAGGTATGAGAAGCTTTTTATTAGGTAAACAAATCGAATCAGCTATTCGAGAAGAGAGCTTACCTTCCAATCTTATCACAACACAATTCTTACTTTAGCTTTAGGTCTTATCAATTTTACTATTACTTTCTACGAATCGCATTCCACATAACTACTTCATGAATTGTAGCTACTGATCCATAGAAAGAATTATTAATCATCGTAATAAAGTTTTATTAGTGAATTGAAGGTTAATCGCTGAATTGATTTTGAAAGAATTTGCTCCCATTGTATAGAAACTAATTTTTGCTTAATAAATTAATATGAAAAAATTCAACATTTTAATAGATTAAAGTATCTATTTTAGTCGTCATTAAAAGAATTTGATAGACCATTTTGCATGTCGAATTTTCCAAAAATCCGTCTCATTGCACGATGAATTTCATTATTTATTTTTTTTTTAAATTATGATATATGATTTTCTAAGTTTTTGCACTAAAAGTTAATTATTATTTTAGTAAAAAAAGGTGAAAAACAATAAAGTTATTATTTACAATCCCTTCATATTTTTACCTACAATTTATGTTTGGTTTCCTCTTTTTCAGGAGGTGGTCGATGTTGTCTCAGAAAGGGAATTATAAATTTGGCGCAATCTTCGGCGTTTGAAAGATGTACATGGTGTTTCCCAGGCACTTCATGAAATTCAAGTTGTGGATTTTGATCCCTTAAAATAGTTATAACTTGAAAGTCGTTGTCGGTTATATAGTGTGAATCGGAGCCTTTGATTATGAGATACGGTTTATTTCTAATGCGACGTGCCATTTCTGCTCCGAGTTCCGGAGTCATGATAAAGTCATTGACAAACTTGGTGCGATTGTCTCTCAAGAGGTAGAACTTATCCGGATACAACTGCGATCTGTGCATAACACGATTGAGCAAATGTTGGGCACGATCTGTGGGCACAGATTCAAAGGTATACACATTGAGAAAGTTGCAAAAATGTTCCAGTGTATGGGAATTTGCCTCAAAGATTGTCGAACGAGAACTGCGTTCCACCTCCTCCACAAACTTGTCAATATTAAATGCATATGCCGATAAATCCTTGACCCTTCCCACGGGATTCAATACTCCCTCAATTGTGATGATAAAGTCCACTGTGTGCGGTGCGAGGCAGGTGTGAACAAATCCAAGAACCCCACCCATTGAGTGACCCATCAAAGAGACCTTCGACCACTTGAATTCCCTCATTATCCTGTTTATGACATACGACCATTCATCGAATGTATACTGAATGCCCGGAGGCAAGCCAGAGGAGCATCCATGTCCAGGTAGATCGATGCAGAGTACTCCAAGATAGTCCGGCAACAATGGAATCAGTCTATCAAAACTTCCCAGGTTATCCGTATAGCCATGTAAGGCCAGAATAGGTCGCTCCTTTCGATTGCCATACCAACGACCCGAAATATGTCCCCAGGGAACCCAGATGCTCACATCCTCATACTGTTGAATGTCGCATTGATGAGATAATCGATTAATCAATATGAGGTTTACTAACCTCGATCAATGACAAAGTTCCCATAATGCTGCTCTGAACTTTGCCTGATTTGTTACACTGCACTATTATGATTATGCCATCAATTGATTAGAATTGGAATTTATATTCTTATCGCTTGAATATGATTTAGAAAATGGATTATGTCCGTCTGGTTTAACACTTCGCCGGCAACTGACCAAGTTATGATTTCCCCAAGAACAGGAAAACTTTTGGAAAAGCTTATCAGCTAACTTATCTGATCTTAATTACTTTTGTTTTAGTTTTTCCTTTTCGCTTTAACAGTTAAACTTATCATTAGTCCAATATAATCAATACAACTTGTAGTTTATAATGAGATTAAGTTTCTAGTAGATATTGTAGTTTTTTTTTTTTTTGTGAGGTAAGCAAACGGTTTGAGAATAATTATAATCTCTATTTAGATTATTGAATCCAATTTTTTGTAATGATATAAAATTTTTATTTTTATTATGCTAACAATTGTCTCCCTTATTCCGTCTATAATTTGTGTGAATTTTTTGGAAATTTCTTCTCTTCTGAAGGTGGTCGGTGTTGATTTAGAAATGGAATTATATACTTGGCACACTCTGTGGCATGAGACAGATGTACGTGGTGTAGACCAGACACTTCATGAAATTCAAATTGAGGATTTTGATGAGCTAGAATGGATATAAGTTCATTGCTGTGTTCGGCTATAAACGGTGAATCGGAGCCTTTGATGATGAGGAAAGGTTTCTTTCCAATGCGACGAGCCATCTCTGCTCCTATTTCCGGACCGAATAATAACTCATTGAAATACTTGACGCGATTGTCCTTCGCGATATAGAACTTATTCGGATATAACTGCGATTTGCAAATGGTTCGCCTAAGTAGATGATGGGCAAATTCCTTTGGCACAGACTGAAAGGTAATTTTACTAACAAAATCGGTCAAGCTTTCTAGCGTGTAAGAAGTTGGCTCATAGATTGTAGCACTTGCATTACTTTCTTCCTCCTCCAGATACTTTTCAATACGAAGCCGTTTTGTCTCCGTAAAGTCCGGGGTTTCCATGGGGTTCAGAACTGCCTCAATTGTGATGACAAGGTCCACTGTGTGCGGTGCAAGAGAGGTGTAAATAAAGCCAAGCATTGCGCCGAATGAATGACCCATCAAGGAGACCTTTGACCATTTGAACTCTTTCATTATCCGGGCTATAAGAAAGGCTGAATCAAAAAAGTCATAGTGAATGCCCGATGGCAACGGAGAAGAGTATCCATGTCCAGGTAGATCGATGCAGAGCACTCCAAGATAGTCCGGCAACAGAGGAATCAGTCTATCATAGGTTCCCAGATTATCCAGAAAGCCATGTATGGCCAAAATAGGTCGACCGTTTCGATTGCCATACCAACGACCCGAAATGTGTCCCCAGGGAACCCAGATGCTCACATCCTCATACTGTTAAAAGTCAAGTTGATGAGATAATCGAATCTTCATTATTAATAATATTAATCGTACATCGTTCAATGACAAAGCTCTCATAATGCTTCTCTGAACTTTACTAAGACACTTGCAAAGTTTTCTCTTCGTAATCTGAATGCTAGTTGTCGAATTTATTGCCTTATCGCTTCCTATTTTATCAAAAATTCAATTGACTTTGTACGTCTGGTTAAGAAGTGCGCCGGTAACTAACTAAATTATGACTTACCCAAAAGAAGGCAAAATAAAACTTTGCAAATTACTAATCTGATCGGACAGAATTAACATCGTACAAAACTATCGTATAAAACTATCGACTTAAACGATCGTATAAAACTATCGCATAAAACTATCGTATAAAAATATCGCATAAAACTATTGGAGACTATCGTATAAAACTATCGGTTAAAGCTATCGTATAAATATCGAAAAAGCTATCAATGCCAATTAAAATCGGGTTTCATTGACATTACTTAATACCACCGAAAAATTTAAGATTTAATGCCAAATAAATAATTTTTCTGTAGAACTACTTTTTTTAATGCTAGTAGAATGAAATTTCATTTAATCAAATCTCTTGTTATAATCTAAATTTGTAGTTTTATTGTGTTACAAATATTCTTCATAACAGTGCAATAATTTTTATACGGGTTAATTATTTTCCTGCGGTAATTAATACGTATTAAGCTTTTCCCCTCTCAGTTTTCGTTTACAATTTGCTGCGTCGCTTCAAGTTCCAGGAAAAGAAACGTTCGTGTGCCTTGCGTCTCTCCTTTTTGCTCAGGGTTGCCTCCTCTCCGGCCAGCGACCAACTTCCCACTGGGGGAGGACGGTGGTGTCTCAGGAACGGAACTATATACTTGGCAACCTCGGTGGGATTCGTGAGATGGACGTGATGAGCACCTGACACTTCGTGGAATTCGAAATGCGGATTCTGGCTTCTTAAAATGGAGATGACCTCGTTGGACGTGGAGTTGATATAAAAGGATCTGGAGCCTTTGATTATTAAATAGGGTTTCCTCTTAATACGACGCGCCAATTCAGCAGCACCTTGCGGATACATGGGGAATATGATATAATACTTGACGCGACCGTCTTTGGAAAAGTAATATCTATCCGGATACAACTGAGACTTGGACACACTGCGATATAGAAGATGATGGGCTGATTCTTGAGGCACCGACTCAAAGGTTCCCTTGCTGAGCACACTGCGCAGTTGGGCGAGGGTGTAGGAGGGTGGTTCATGCATTTCCAACTGCTCCGCGCGCTCCTCCTCCACCAGATGTTTGTCGAAAAAGGTAGACCAAGAGGATAGTAATTCAGGCGACTCCAACGGGGGCAGCACAATGTCCAAGGCGATCACCATGTCCACGGTATGAGGTGCGAGTGCAGTGTAAATGTAGCTCAAGACACCGCCCAAGGAGTGACCCATCAGGGAGACCTTCGACCATTTGTACTCCTTCATTACCCTGGCTATAATGAGCACATAGTCCGCCACACTGTAATGCATCCCGGGAGGCAGTCGAGAAGAGCATCCATGTCCAGGCAGATCGATGCAGAGAACTCCTAGGTAATCCGGCAACAGAGGTATCAATGTATCAAAGGTTCCCAGGTTGTCGAGCCAACCGTGTATGGCCAAAATAGGTCGCTCCGTTCGATTGCCGTACCAACGACCCGAAATGTGACCCCAAGGTGCCCAAATGCGGACATCTTCGTACTGAAATCATTTTAAAATGCTTATTAAATCAATTTTTAACTATATAAATAAATGTGAAGGAAATATGCTTAAACAATCTTTCATTTTAAATCGCATTTATCGAAATCAATCTACAATTTATTTAGTACAAATAATGTTTAATTCTCATTTTAAAAAGTAAAAATATAGTATAATGATAACATAATGATATTTACTTTACTTTTTTTAAAAAAGTTATTAATATAGTCTTATTTTTTGTTGTTTTCAGCTACGTTTTAACACCACATATTATTTTTTTTAATAAGAATCGATAAGTGTTAATTCTTTTTAAATTTTAAGTCTGCATCTAACTCAAACTTTTAGATTATTTCAAGAAAAATCATGATAGTGTCATAGTAATTTTTGATATTTTGCTAAATTAATATTTTAAATTAAAATTAGTTTTATTTTTAAGTTTTTATATATTTAAATAACAGGTAAATCATATTTAGAGATATTAATCAAAAATAAAACTTTCTGTTCTTAGTACAGAAAGTATTACATATGTCCCATATATTTAATTGCTCAAATGACTTGAACTACTTGTAGCGCAGTGTATAAACAAATGTTGTTGTTGCTTTAGCATATGGTCTTGAGCTTTTAATAATGCTTACTCACGTCGCTCAATGATAATGTTCCCATTGCGCCTCTCTGAACTTTGGTCGACCCTTTTTTGTTGTTGCAGCTGCTGCTCTTCTTGTTTTTGCCACTTCCAAAGGTTATTTTCTATTAACTTGATTGAGTCGAAACGATAATCTAAATAGTATGCGATTAATGTTAGTAATTTAATCACATAACTTCTATTTTTTTAACCTAATTAAATGTATGATTAATCGATAAAAAGACGTATGTCTTTCTACTTAAAGAGCTAACCGGCAACTGAGGCGAAAAGTGTGACAAGTGTGCTTTCTATACCTAACAAAAGCTACTCACAGAGCTTTTCACTCAATTTTCTCTCTTGAGCGAGATTCGATCGTAAGAGAACTTTCGAGTGAAAAAGCTTTGACTCTGAGTGAAACCTGTTTGAATTCCACTTGAAGAGTCAGCGGTTATTGATTTGAGTTGGAAATGCAGTTTTGCACTTGATCTTGGGGCTCAAATAACTTTTACCGTTTTTTTTCCTCTTGACACCAACTTCGAACTATCATAATTTTGGCATAACTTAGCCGATTTTCAGGCGAAAATTAATCTAAAAAAGTAAGCTTTCCTAATTTTTGACTAAAGTGTCGTTTTACACTAATTTGGGCACCAGGAATTGATTAAAAGTGAAAAATCGTATGGAAAAAATGGACAGTAAAGGAAGAAAAATTTAGTAAAATCAAGTAACTTTTTAAAGTGCAATACCAAACGTCAAGTGTTAGTCACCCTCAATCTACTTATCGAGTGAATAACAGAACAGAGGAGAGACAAAGCTCGCCCTGGTGGCCATGTTATGCATCCAGCCGTAAATGCCCCGGCAATGCGAGGACTCTTTTGTCCCTGTCAAAGTCCATAAACTGTCTGGAGGTTTTGGGAATGCTGCGATTAGCACGTGACTTTCGAATCGAATTTTCCGCTTCAGTCACCGCATTGCTTTCCATTGCTTGGTGTCCATTCAATCCAATCCAATGAGGTCTTTCTGGTCAACTGAGCGACACGTACTCGAACTTTGCTGCATTCACCTCGATCTGAGAAATATCGACAGACAGAAGTTGTGTCTGTTATTGGAAACTGACCTTGTGGCGATTGTAAACCGATTTGTTCAACTTCAGATATTGTGTGATGTGACAGACATTTATATAAGTACACAAAATATCCAAGCTAATTTAAATTTAACAGGAGAGACACGACTTATATATATGCATCTGAATTCGTTTCTTAATACGTGTCTGTTTGTTAGACATTCTTTAAAATTTGAATATAAGTACGCTTATTTGTAGACTCACAGCTTCTGAGACGCTTTGCTATAAAAAAGACATGAAGCTGACAAGTGTTGAGCTCGCAATATATAAAAACTTTTAAATGTAACAATATTAAAATTATATAAATGAAATTGGCGCTTTGACATAATATCTGTATACATATTTGTATATATATCTTGTTTATATTCTATCCTATTTCTCTTATATTAATAACTCTTTAACTCCTAATTATTACCTTAAAATCCTTTGCACATTGTAAATAGCTGTATATATTATCTTAGTTCATCTAGATATAGTTTCATTCTTATATTAATTTTACATTAGCTTAAGTTGCTACACAAGGTACTGTACTCAAACTTATAATTATACTTAAACTATACTTAAACTTATACATACTAACAAGTAAAAAAAAAACAACCAAAACACCAAAACACAAAAAAAAAACACTAGGCACTTATCCGTTGATCCGTCTGCTGCGAGCGCCGAACACTAACTGCCCGCTTGCTGCGGAAGGCCGCCTTTTATATGCTGCGTGGATGGTCCGTTTACAGAGCTCTGTTAACTTAACAGTAACAATGTGAGTTTCACAGTGCCAAAGTGAGCTTAACAGTGCTGATCGTAGCGTTGCGATTTTCTGTGGTCGCCATATCAATGAATACACACATTTGGGGTTTGATTATTTTTTAGTTTGTGCGCGCATCGTAACACGGAATTTCGAAACCGAAACACACAACAAATAAATTTAAATTTAAAATTTAACGAATATTTATTAATATGATTGAATCTTTTTATTATTTTTATTTTATTTTAAATATATAAGAACGATAATAATAATAGGAATAATTACTTTTTAACGTATTTAATTTTTACGCAAAGAAAGTTTGAAATAAAGAAGTCATTTTACCCCTTTAAACTAGTCAAAATTATAGTTATTATTATTATATTATTAAAATTTAAATAATGCATCAGACGAAAAAAATCGATTATATTTATCATATGCTATATCACATCAATCTATCATGCTTACCCCTTTATCCTTTTTCAAAAACTTCAATCTCCCATAACTTTGTCAAAACTCAACCGATTTCGAAGTGGGATACCGTTTTGATCATTATTTGGCCTCTAAATTCATTCTGCATCAAAACATTTTTCACTTGAAAAATTTACCTCACTATCAATTTTTTGGATATTTTCCATGCTTACCCCTTTACACTTTTTCAAAAACTTCAATCTCCCATAACTTTGTCAAAACTCAACCGATTTCGAAGTGGGATACCGTTTTGATCATTATTTGGCCTCTAAATTCATTCTGCATCAAAACATTTTTCACTTGAAAAATTTACCTCACTATCAATTTTTTCGGTATTTTCCATGCTAGCCCCTTTACACTTTTTTAAAAACTTCAATCTCCCATAACTTTGTCAAAACTCAACCGATTTCGAAGTGGAATACCGTTTTGATCATTATTTGGCCTATTAATTCATTCTGCATCAAAACATTTTTCACTTGAAAAATTTACGTCACTGTCAATTTTTTCGGTATTTTCCATGCTTACTCCTTTACCCTTTTTCAAAAATTTCAGTCTACCATAACTTTGTCAAAACTCAACCGATTTTCATGCGGAATACCGTTTTGATCATTATTTGGCCTCTAAATTCGTTCTGCATCAAAACATTTTTCACTTGAAAAATTTTCCTCACTGTCAATTTTTTTGGTATTTTCCATGCTTACCCCTTTACACTTTTTTAAAAACTTCAATCTCCCATAACTTTGTCAAAACTTAACCGATTTCCATGTGGAATACCGTTTTGATCATTATTTGGCCTCTAAATTCATTCTGCATCAAAACATTTTTCACTTGAAAAATTTACCTCACTATCAATTTTTTGGATATTTTCCATGCTTACCCCTTTACACTTTTTCAAAAACTTCAATCTCCCATAACTTTGTCAAAACTCAACCGATTTCGAAGTGGGATACCGTTTTGATCATTATTTGGCCTCTAAATTCATTCTGCATCAAAACATTTTTCACTTGAAAAATTTACCTCACTATCAATTTTTTCGGTATTTTCCATGCTAACCCCTTTCTCCTTTTTCCAAAACTTCAATCTATCATAACTTTGTCAAAACTCAACCGATTTCCATGTGGAATACCGTTTTGATCATTATTTGGCCTCTAAATTCATTCTGCATCAAAACACTTTTCACTTGAAAAATTTACCTCACTGTCAATTATTTCGGTATATTCCATGCTTACCCCTTTACACTTTTTTAAAAACTTCAATCTACCATAACTTTGTCAAAACTTAACCGATTTCCATGTGGAATACCGTTTTGATCATTATATGGCCTCTTAATTCATTCTACATTAAAACATACACAAATATTTATTGAATTTCGATGAGGAAGGGAAATCAAATCAATGGGAGCAGAAGACAGGGAAAAGGAGGAGTAGTAGAGTGTTCTCAAGTTGAGTTTTCTCAACATTTTCCTAACACTTTCCGCTTGTCAGTCTGTCTGTCTGTCTGCTGGTCTGGGAATTTCCCGAGTCTGTCATGCTTTCTGCACCTTTTGAGTGACATTTTCTGCAGCTGTTCGGTTCCGTTTAAGCCTGTCGCCTGAGTTAGCAGTACTTGAGCTGTATCCTGCAACTGCCCCTGCCCCTGCCACGCCCCCTTCAAATGCGAATGCATTGTGTAAATTTCCTGTGCATTACAGGCGCGTTAGGTATGATTTATATTTAATTCGTGTTTGAGTAATTTATCATGGCTGGCTCTGAAATGTCCTCTGCTGTCCGACTGCAACTTCCAGTGCTTGCCACATGCCATGCCACATGCCACAACCATACTCAACCCCAATCCCAATTGGGTTTCTCTCTCTACCTCTCTCTCTCTCTCTTTTTCTCACTCTATCTATCTCTCTTGGGGAAAATGCTATGCAAATTGTCTTGAGCACACGCCCCAAAGTGAAAGTGCCATTTCACTAGCCCCAATTTAAGTGATATATTTGTGTACACTTAGAAAAATATGTTATTCTAAAATTAGGTATGTTCTTGAATTTATACCATTTACATTTAAAGTTTGCTATGTACTAAAATTCTTAATTTAACTACAGAGGCATTCATTTTAAATTTAAATTATTTTGAAATTGTACGAACATCTGTACGAAAATCTTGGCTTTTTTCTAAGTGTACATACATACATATGTTTATTTATATGCATATATGACTGAAAGTTCTCTATGTACACATCATTTTATGGGAGCATTGTATGCTTGAAATCTTGGCCTGGCCTTGAATCCATAATTTGCCTGTCAACGACAGCAAACCCAAAATTTGTGCACATAATTGAGTTCAAGCATTTGGAAGCCAATTATGATTTCACATTTACCACGGTTGCCCTCGTCTTCCTTCTCTTCTCCTCTTTCCCACATTCTTCTTTTACTGGCAGAGTAGTCAGACTTAAATTGGAGCTCCTTCGCCTTTTCCTCTTTCTTTGTGCGCCTTTTCACATCTCAATCAACCGCGTCCTGGCAGCGAATTCGTCTCCCCCTTTTTGCCTCCATTTTTGGCCCTCTGGTTGCGTGCCAAGGCTTTAATTGCTTCTGCCACTTAACATATGCAAATTAATTTCCATTCTTTTCTGTTTTAGACCCTGCACTTGAAAAAAGTACAAAGGCTTGTTAAGTTTCAAAAATAATAAATAAACTAATTTAATCCTATTATTATTTATTATTATATTTAATTTAATTTATTCAATAAATTTGTTGCTTGTTTTTATTTGTGATCTATTTGTCATTCTTATAAGCATTTAATATTTAAAATGATTGTAAAATATTTAAAAGTTTTAATTTAATTTAAATGTATTTAAAACAATATATTAATTAATATTTGTTTGAATTATTATAGAACAAGTACAGGGTCTTTTACAGTTGCTTTCTCTGGTATTTTTGTGTTCGCTTTTCCAAATTATCCTGTTCTACTTTTGCTGTGCGGTTAACACTTATTGCTTATTGTCCTCACACTTTTTCTCTCCTACTCTCTTTCTCTCTCTCTCTCTCTTTCTCTGTTCTCTGTACCTTTTTTGACACCTTAAGTGCGAAGCCGGTTGACAGCATTTCATTTGATAAATATTTATGATGTCGCTGCTGATAAGAGCAACCAACAATGGCGGGCAAAAAAGGGTTAAAGTGTGAACTTTGGGTCTCTTCATACATATCGCATATTCGCCATTTCCTAGCGTTTATTTTTCATTTTGCTCAACGGTAGTAGATAAACAATTCAATTCTATGGAATAGTGCACTCGTCTCTCAACTGTCACCTTTAACCTGTCTGCTTTAAGTGTGCGTGTGTGTGTGTGTGTACATACATCAGGTCTGCATTCCAAGAGCTCAGCTCAACTCAGTTCCCAGTTCTCAGTCCTCTTCCGGAGATGTTTCAACAAAGGAAAACACCGGAAGTCTCCACCTTCCACCTGATACGCACATCAGCCAAACAAAAAAGTCTGTGTATCGAGAAGGGAAAGTGGGGAAAAACTCTCGACTATTATTCTTTATGTGCTTTTTGCCTGTTTTCCCTCCCCTTATTCCCAGGTGTGTGTGTGTGTGTGTGTATGTGTGTGTGTGTGTGTGGGCTTTAAGAGCAACAATGGCATCCGGATTTCGGTCTCATGACCCGAACCCAAAAAACAAACGTTAGCAGAAATTGCATTAAGAAATCATTTGCCAAAAATGTGCAGTCCGTTCAAGTTTTACATTTTATGTCATTATACCCTTTGATAATGCTTAAAAAAGAGTATAATAATTTTTTTTTAAATGAGTAACAGGCTAAAAAACAAATCTTTAAATACATAAAGTATATATATTAGGGTTTATCAATTTTTTTCCGCAACAAAGCGGTTATGAAAATCGTAATGTACGATGAATTCTAAGAAGAATTTCCCAAGAAACCATGCGTCTAAAATCAAAATCGAGCTTCCACATTTTAGAGAGAAGTCATTCGTGTTTTTTAAAGTATATGGGTATTGTCTGTTAGGTGAAATTTACCTCAAAATATATAATATTGCTTAGATTTGTATCACAAAACTTTTTTAATTTAAATCTACTAGTTCTTATTTAATTTATTAGAAATTGGGACTAATAAATAAAAATATAAATTAAGAAATAGTAATGATTGTTAAAAAAAATATTAATATAATAGTTCGAAGAATAAAAATAACTATTAAATTGTATATTATTATTAAAATATTGAAAATTTCCTCAAGATTAAATACGCAAGTTATTCAAGAAATTTGTGCTAGGGTATCTAATAGTCGTGCAGTCTCGCTTAGAGCGCTTTTATTGCTTCGTTTTGAGGTTTTTGGTTTTTTTTTCAGTTGCCAGCGAATATTTTAATCTAATTTTAATGAATTATTTTCACATGAAAATTACTTAAGCTATCAAGTTTCGTTTTGTGGTTTCATTTCTTGGTTTGGCATTTTATTTTATTTAGATTCTTTGCCCATTTTAGCACTGATGCAATTAATTTACGTGTGTGCATTACAGGATTATTAAACAGTGTATGTGTGCCTGTGTGGTAAAACAATTAGAAAATTTACATTTTTGGCAGAAATTCTAATTTGCATTTGTAATTTGGACAGGTATATAACGTTCTAAATGCCCTTTGGTTAAGGTTAAGGCTATATAAAATTCTGTGAAAATGAGAAATACAAACAATTATAAGCTAGATTTAGTGCTCGGTATGCTCTATTCAAAAAAAAAAAATGTATCATTTTATTTAAGTTATTTATTTAATGGTTATATTTTCTATTTAGTTGAAAATTGGGATGCAGTTTTAATTAACTCCATTCAACTGTCTGTATATTTATATACACATTTATCAAATTATCTGCAAAAAATGAGAAACAAATGTGTAATTTGCGGAGGTGTGAAATTATTTTTCACTTTGCATTTTCTAGCTGGCACCCAAATAATGCAATTAGTATTGTCACTTGTATCTGTTTTACTTTATTAAATAGTTGGGTATTTAATTTAAACTGGTTTATATCAATAGCATGACCTTTCTAATAACTGTATATTTTCTTCTAATTTCTCTGCTAAATAATTTCGTGATTTTATGAAACCGCTTATAAGTATGCTATAATAATTTTTTCTTTATTCTAATTACAATTTCTTACTGTCACTTAAAAGAATGCTTTATTTTTAAGAAGTGGAAGGATCAAAACGTATTTTTTAATATATGTTTTGCTATTGTTATTATAAAAATAATTGTTATAATTATAATTTTTGTTATAAGTAGAATTCAAATTATCTGCTTTGATTTTTTTCAGCTCGTCAGCTAATTTTGTCTCCTAAAATTATGCACCGGATTTTTTCTCGCAAAGTACGTATACTTAATATATTTAATACTTTGCTGCCACAAGCCATTTTTTGTGGCAAATGCGGAAATCCCAATGTCGATAAATTAATTAGCTAGACAATTTATGATACTATTCGAGTCATGTTATTTTTACTGTTCCGTTTGTTGGTTTTGTTTATTCGTTTATTAGTTGAACCGTTTGTTTTGTGTGTTGTGTTCATAATTAATGCGATTAATTTATGCATTGTCATGGCACAGAGTCATATATATTTGGGCATTTGTCAGGCATAAATCTGTTTACTTCGTGGTTGAATTAGGGAAACTTCCCCTCTCTCGCTCACTCTCACTCTTTATCTTTCGTACTCTCTCGCACAGCACATCATAATTCAAATAGTTCGATTTATCTGTGAACTCCGTTGTTGGCCACTTGAGTCGCATGCCAATCGTTATTTACGATCGACCAACAACACGCACTGCAATATCCCCTGTTTGCCGAAATTTCCGAGTTTTCCGAGCTGGTTTTCCGTGTGTAATGCCAAGACAATTGCACCAAAATCGCCAATATCTGGCAACAGACTCCAAAGTTGCAACTACAACAACTACTCGTATTCGTACTCGTATTTACTGCCTCGGTGCTTAGTGTGGTCATAAATTTGCGTTTTTGGTTAACTGCTGTTGCAACACTTGCTTGCAACTTAGTCCCCAGTGTGTTTTGCCAGTTTTTCGAATTCCCATTGAGAGAGAGATACTTGCTCTGTGAAGTAGGTAATCGAAATACAGAGAGAGAGAGAGAGAGAGAAGGACAGATTGAGAAAAAAGGTTGCAAATACAAACAAGAGCCAAAATTTTTGCTACACTGGAAAAAAACAATGTAAATCTTACTATTTGCACATAATGTAATTTATATAAATAATAACATAAAATCGTTGTTAAATTAAATGGAACTATATACAAATTTTGAATATAATTAAATAAATATAATAATATTATATTATCTTTCGAAAAATTCGGTAAATTAATTAAGTTGTACAACCCATTTATTTCTATCAGTGTATGAATGGGAAAGGGGCTCAAAAATGTATATGCCTGAGCCTGGAATTGGCCAGAAAATGCAACTGCAACCTTATGGGTTGCTGTGTAATTGGAAATTGTAGTTAAAAAGTTTGTAATTCAAAGTTTATTTTTGATT
Source organism: Drosophila falleni (assembly GCA_035045575.1). Taxonomy (NCBI): domain Eukaryota; kingdom Metazoa; phylum Arthropoda; class Insecta; order Diptera; family Drosophilidae; genus Drosophila; species Drosophila falleni. The sequence goes on from JAWNOV010000167.1 coordinate 1,196,840, forward strand.
TCAGTCTGAGGCCAACAGTTTTTGAGATTTGTATTTGCCAATTTACGTGCAGTGTTTTAATGTGGCTCTGTGTGTGTGTGTGTGTGTGTGTCTGTGTGTATTTGGTTGTAACTTTTGGCATTTTGACCAGTAATTGAACTCTAAGCTGTCACAATAGTTCAACGGGGTCAGTAATTAGAATTTGGCATTGTGACTGCTCTTTCAATTGTGGCTAGAAAGTTGCAAATTTGCTAGAATTGCGATTAATTTCAATGCATAGGAGAACAGAGAGAAAGTGAGAAAGGAGAAAAGGGAAAACAGTTGAGAGAAATATATGCAAGTTAAATAAATCGCTGGATTTTAATTAAAAACAAATTCATAAATGCAATTTGCATGAAATCCAATTAAACTTTTTATCTAATAAATCATACGCACTGTTGTACCTAGCTATAGGACGACAAAAGGCCAATCAAGATAAATATCTCTGAGCTGGGAGACAACTTGACATGTGCACATTAGTTGCTCATCCAGATAAGCTCTACTTCTTCTTCTGCTTACTGTTGTTATTTTTGTAGTTTATTTAAGCCAACATTTGCTGAAATTTGCTTGCGGTGAAATGCCAGAAAATATATGTACTTTAGTTGCCACACGAACGTGCCGCAAAAAGAAGTTAAAGAGAGAAAAAAAAGTGGCACGTACATGGCCTAAAACTCCCCTCTTCTTTCCCTTTTCCACCAATCTTTCTCTCCCCTCTATGCCCTCTCTTAGTTGTCTGCTCGTCATTTGCATTTGCATCCTTCGTTTTGTTTATTTGCGCTCGTATTTATTCACTTTTTGGCTGCTTGTTTGCCAATGGCGAATGGCGAATAATTTGTTGCAAGTGCAACAGTAACAACTTTCTGATATCAATGTAAATTTTAATTTGTTTGGCAAATATTTTAGCCAACATTTTGTGGCAGGAATTGAGCTGTGAAATTGCCAGCAGCAGCAGCACAAATACAACTAATTTTAATATAAATAAAATAGCAATAGGGAAAAAGCATCCACGGAAATTGCCAGCTCTAAATAACTCAGCATATTGCCAAGTGTTTAGTGTTGCAATACCCTGTAAAGCGCTAAAGGTTACGCTATTTTTAGATAATAGAATATTTTCAAAAAATAAAATAAAAAAATATAGCTGTTCTTATTTAATAGCAGTTCTAGGAATTCCCAGCTGTATGGTAATCCCTAGAAAATCTCAATCCGTTCAAGATAAAAAGCTATCATTTAAATTTGTCCGTTTAGGGTATTTCGCAGTCGTCACTTACGGAATGTGAAAAGTTTTTATACTGAAAACCAAAAGCATTTACCCAAAAAGCAGTTGCAAAATGCAGCGGGTAAATTTCTCGAACTCAAGTTGTTGTTTCTTTGGCAAAAGTTGTTTTACTTTTGATTGTCGGAACGTTTGAGTGCAGAATGTAAAGTTTTTCCCAGCTACATACGAGTATGGCAGTTTATCAAGTACCAAGTATGAGTTAAGTGGAAAAGTGGAAAATTTGCACGCATGTCAGTGTCCTCTTCACTGTCCTGTTAACAGTGCGTATGAGTAACATTTGCTCCCTTCTCCAACACACACTTTCACTCACTCTCCCTCTCTCTCTCTCTCTCTCTCTCTCTCTCTCTCTCTCTCTCTCTCTCTCTCTCTCTCTCTTTGCCTTTCTATGTCCTGCTGTGCTGCTGACAGACTGTTTTCAATTTTGTAATTTTCTGCTTAGGCGTCGCGTCCTCACTTGCGAATTTCTTTAGCGACAGTTTATAAAAGTGAGTCGACTCCTCAGTCAACTGACGCTGACGATGAAGCTGACGTTGTTGACAGGCCGCCAGTCAGCGAGCCAATTGCCACTCGTGTCTGGCGCTGTCAGGCACGTGTGCTGCAGTGTTGCCACATTTTTAAGTGCTTAAATGTGGCTAATTTAATCCAAAAAAGTAGCTCAAAAATTATCCAATTTCTAAAAAAATTTATTCTAAAACTAATACAGTTCTTAAACGTTTTTTTATTTACGATTTCATTATTTTAATTTAAATTATATAATATTCTTTATTATTAGTTTCAAATAAAATTTTCCACATTAATTATAAAATTTAAATAATTTTGTAAATGTAATATTTTAATTAAAACATTCTTTGAAACTTGAATTGCAGTCTATTAAAAGAGGCTCCGTCCACCTATTTGAACCGCTCGCAGTTTAAATGTTACAAAAAGCTATGAATTAGTCTCAGCTACGTTGTGTCAAAATTTCAGCCTCCTTGGTCTTACCGTTTTAGCTGCAACATCATCAGTCAGTCAGTCAATCAGGACAAACAGGTTTACATACATACATTTTGGCAATTAAAAAACAGCTAAGTCTAGCTATAAAAAAGCTTAAACAGCAACACTGTTGTTCTGGCCCTGGGCCACTTTCAATGGTGTTGCTGGTGTTGCATGCCCCCTGTGAGTGCCCCAGGTCGAGTCTAGACAGTGTCGCTGCCTGGCTTCGTCCTGTCGAACACTCGCGATAATTGCCAGCAGCCAAAAAGTTGTAATTGAAATTGGCTTCACAAGTGAGCTAAATATTTATGCACTTGCTACTGAGTTGCATTCAACTTTAATACGCTCAGTTTTTCAGTCCTACTTGATTGACAGACTATTTAGCTAGAAGAGAGTTTTGTACTTTCTGCCTTTTGCTGTTTCTTATCGCGAAACAAATTTTTAAATTGCTGCTGAAAAATTGGAGGCGCCAACAAAGCTGACGGGCATTCAAATGAGCCCAGCTTGCTTTTGCTTTTCTCGTTTTGTGCGATAAAAAATAAATAAAATTGACAATTTATGCAAATGGCAAAAGCTGAGAAGGAGACTCCAATTGTAAGCAGGGGTCAAATAAATATGCTTAGAATAAAATAGACAGGCTTGAAAAAACGAAACAGTGGAAATAAAGATATACTGCAGATGGGCAACTAAATCAATGTGTGCAGTAGCAAAAAAAATGTCTCACAACAATTGAATGAAGCAAACAATTTAATATTTAAAAACATCGTAATATAAATCTAATAAAATGTGACGTGTTATACTAAATGGACCAGGAGTATTTTAAAAGTAAGAACTTGAGATTCAAAGGGGGAGTACATGACATCGAAAATTAAAATTTTTAAAGCTTATACTTTTTAAATGCAGGATCAATTTAGAGCGGTATGCAGATAACTTCAAGTGTATGAGATTTAGTTTAGCATTGATTTTACAAGGAAAAAAAAATACTTTTTGCTACTGCTCAATAATTCAATTAATATTCGAATCTTAGTTTAGCATTTCAATTAAAACTCTCAACTTGGCCAAACACTTGTAATCAGAGAAATGACACTCAAACGTGGCACATTTGTTTATCCTCATTTCGAGTTATTACATAATTAATAATAACACAAGAATTGGATAGTTGTCGTCCAAAAAGTATTTTAATAACCCATCGTGAGGCTTAAAAAGAGCAGCAAATGGCAAATGGCTCAAACCAACAACTTGGCCAAGTTCTCAAGTTCGTTTTTGGTCAAATCAATGTGCGAAACGTGCTAATTGCGGCAGCTGTGCAAATGTGTGCTTTGCCATTTGATAGTTGGCCATCATTTTGATGGCTTTGGGGCTCAGTCAGTTAGCCACAGTCCGGCCACACCCCCAACGCCCTCGTCCTGGCATTGGACTAGTTAGCCCAGTCCTAAAAAGCTATAGAAGGTTATTAGTTTGTGAGAATGTCTATCCCTTCTCATATATATATATATTTTATAACTTAATATATTTATTGTAGATATCACCATCGATTTTAAATGTAAACTAGCTAATATTTAACATTATTTACATATACATATTTATATACATATTCAAATTACAGTGGAATTTTCGGTCAATTTATAATACAGAAAAGAATACTTTTTTTTTAAAAATTTCCCTTTATTACATGTTTTTGTTTATTATCATTTTGTTATTTTAAATTTCAACTGGGCTTTTAAAAGTCGAGCAACTCATTTGCAGATTTCTAGCTTGTTTAATGTGTGTGCGTCGTTCTCTTGGCCATTGCCAAAAAACTAATTGCCAAAGCATCAGAGTTTGAGGCAGACACCAAAAACTTTTGCATAAAATGCCTTTAGGCAACATACACACACATACACACACACACACACACATAGACAGGCATACACACAATTTTGTGGCATACTTTTAGGCCAAACTACTCGAAACTTTTTCAGTGTTTGACTGAGGCAAGTGTCGATGTTTTGAGGTGTGAGCGGGTAGAGGGTGGGGGTGTGATAGAGGGGGGGGGGGGGAAATGGAAGACAGAGGAAGGGGAAAGAGTGCGTCGTAAAAAATTGCCATACTCATAGCTGCCGTAACACGTAATGAGATACTTCAAAATGATGTTATTGCTTTATTTATAGCGCCACATAAAAGCTGCCAACGCGTTGGTTTTGGCCTCAGCTTTGGTTTAGGACTTAAATTTGTGAAAAGAGAGAGTCAGAGAGGGCGGGAGAGAAAGAGAGGAGCATGTAGATAGAGATAAAGGTGTGTATTCAGCCTGAAGAGTTATTGTTCTTCTTTTACTCGAGTCCATAACCTCTTCTTTTTATGTAGTTTTTTGCCAGTCGCATTTTTACAGTCGCCATTTATTCAACTGTCGCAAACACCTGTAAATACACACACAAACGCACACACACATAAGTATATATCTACTTGACAAACAAAAACTGCAGCCTAATAAACTTTATAAAAAATACGCCATGAATTTTTAGTAATTGCTCGTTGACTTTGTTTGAATAGATGATAGTAAAATAAAAAAAATATAAATTGGGTACAAAAGTAGATAAGGAACAAAAAGACAAAATTATGCTAAAAGAAATCAGGTGTGTTCCACAAATCTCAACACTTAAAGAAAATAGCTCGCAACTAAGATTTTTTTAAGAGCTAAACGTTTTCGTTTTAATAAAAACATTAAAGACAACTTATTTTACTTACGCATATTTTTCTTTTAAATATATCTGCCATATTTTAAAATGCTTACACATTTTTTTAAATTTATTTTATTTTTTTTAGGAATTAACGTGTTGTAATCCATGTTGTAAAATGGTCTCTTTCTTGACATGATCTCCCAGAGTGTTATTCCAAAGCTATAAACCGCGCACTTCTTCGAGCACATTTTATAGCTCATCTCCTACTCAATTAAAATATTCAATAATTGGAGTAAATTTCTCTATACACTTATACAAATACAAACCTCTGACTAGATCAGATGTAATTAAAAGAAGCAGATAGCTTGAATTTACCTTGACACATTATGTATGTTTGGGAGCAATATTGCATTAAAAAATGCCACAATTGATCAGAAATATTTTTTTAAAAGGTGATATTAAGTCATTCATGGTAGGTCGCTTCTGTGGATCTGAGTCCCAACACTTGGTCATCAAATCTTTTATCGGATCGCACTTTGTAAAAATGTTAGCATCATTGAGACCTGGACGAGTACCTGCGGAGGAAAGTATTACAAAAGTGTTCAATAATTATTTGGCTTTCTTACCTTTCACGACATGTTGCATAAGTTCTTGGGGATCGACTTGTAACAAATGGTAAAATGGTTTCTTTCTTGACATGACCTCCCAGAGTATAATCCCAAAGCTGTAAACATCGCACTTCTCCGTGTATTCCCGATTACTTATGACCTACATAATTAAAGGATTCAATCATTTGAAGTAAATTTCTCTATAGACATGAAACTTAAGAAAATAAAATACAAACCTCTGGGGCCATATAATAGGGAGAACCAACTCTGCTCGTCATCGGAGTTCCCACATCAGTCATGTAGTTCGAGCTACTAATTTTTAGTGTTTTAAAATTGTTCACAAATAGCAGTTTTGATGGTTTCAGATCACGATGGATAATTTTACTGTCATGCATGTAAGCCATTCCCTAGAAATTATAAACCAAGATTTAATACGGTAGATTGAAAAAATTTAAATAGCTGAAGTTTACCTTGACAAATTGAAGCATCCAATAAATGGCGTCATTATATATGTATTTAATATTTCTATGTATCACATTGTCAAGTGATCCACAATCCGCATACTCCATTATAAGGGCAACTTTTGTATCATTATATACACTGATTCCATATAAGGTTAGAATATTATCATGGCTAAGACGTGATATGTACTTGAGCTTTCTCTCAATGTATTGACCTTCATTACCAAGGTCTTTATATATTTTGACCGCAATTGTCTTTTCGCCATCTGTAGCTCTCTGTTTGGCTTGGTAGACGACGCCAAAGGTACCAAATCCAATAACCTATGTAATTTAGAAAACCGAAATGAACATCTTTTGAGATCGTTTGAGTAATTTACTTAAGAATTGTACCTTTTTCTGTAATATAATGTCTTGCCAAGGAACTCTATTAATCGTGTTCGGTACTTGCATTATTAAGTCATTCACTTTCAAGATGTCATAGCTTTCCGAAATCTTCACTTCGTTTTTGAATTCATTATATCCATAAAATGATTTAAGTTTTGTAAGTACATCCTGCATTGTCGGTCGAACAATTGATTCCAAATGCCAACAGTGTTTAATCAACTCTTTTATTCCAGTCAAATTTTCTGAACCTTGGATGTCACTCAATGGTGGACGATTACCTGAAGTGGTACAAATTAAACTAAATTGTAAGATATTTGAAAGATTTCTTCAGAAAAGTTTCTTACCTTGAGTGACTCTATATTGAAGAACCAAAGAATTAATATCTCCTAAGTAGTAAAAAGGCTTCTTCCGTGACAGTACCTCCCAGAAAATAATTCCAAAACTATAAACATCGCATTTTGTGTCGTATTTTCTACCAAGCATGACCTAGGTAAAAAGTAATTCGTCATTGGGAGATCATTCTCCTTAACATATGGGATTTGAAAAATTCAAACCTCTGGTGCCATATATTTTGCCGTTCCAATGTTTACTGTATTATCTGATGTGATTTCTTTCACTGTGCCAAAGTCACACAATTTCAGTGTACGAAAATTGTTAAAAAGCAATAGGTTTTTTGTTTTCAGATCCCGATGTATTATCTTTCTCTCATGCATGTACTCAATACCCTGTAAATGAGAATGGAAAATCAATTTTATACCATTATATAGATCAGTACATATGCCATAAAACATACCTTGGCACATTGAAGCATCCAAAATAGTTTAATACTGTCTGTAACATTTTTTTTTTTTTTGTGCAAGAAGTCATAGAGAGATCCGCACTCTGAATACTCTTGCAGTATGTAAAATCTATTCACTTGATCTTTAGAGCTACCGTATAAAGTGACAATATTCGGATGTCTTAAATTTGATAAGGTAATGAACTCCCGCTCAAGCTTTTCGCTAAAATCTTCTGAGTTCCTCAGCTTTTTGATCGCTATTATTTTGTCTCCAAATTTTGTGGGACACTTTGCAGTGTAGACATCGCCAAATGCACCTTGTCCAATCTATATAGACGAAAAATATAATTACTATCATATATACAAACATATTTAAGTCGGTTAAGAGAGGTGAAAGTAGTGTACAAAAGATACCGAGTATTAACACAATTAAATAAAACTATTCTTACATTTTCCAACAATATTATGTCTGTAATGTCCACGTTGATTTCCACGTTGATATCCGCGTTGATACCCTCGTTGATATCCAAAATGTTTTCCATGTTTGTTCGAGGCAAATGAATTTAATAAACTGAAATATTGCTCCACAATGCAGTCTACCTTTGTCGAGTTAACAAAAATGACTAACACACTGATAAGAAATATCGATACTCAGTACTGAAAAGATAATCGAATATGAATTCTGGATAAGATCTTTTTTGTCTTACAATGGGCAACACTCAAAAATGAAAATACACGAAAGACACTTTCTTTTAATTTATAACTCTTATCTAATAACTTTTAAAATCCCGATTCCATATGTAGATACGAAAATTTAATTTCTTCCTAAAACGTAATTATATTTGAAATACCTGTATCCTAAACTTCAATATTTATTTTTTTTTTTGAGTAATTTGGTCATTTGAGCCACTGTGCAGCAGCAATTAAGTTTACTGTACAACAAGACAGCAACAAATGACTAATTTTTTATAACCTTTATAAAAATAAAAAAAAAACCTTACAGATAATGCTTGATAACAAACTTCTGATTGAGACTATTAAAGTTATAAATTTGTAATAGTTAACTTAAGAGTCCGGAAGTTGTGCTCATATATAAATATTACACATTTTCAGTCCCCCGCAGGTTTTTAGAATTCGTTCTTTATAATCCCCAGAGCTTATCAATTTCCACACAGAGGGGGAAAATAGATAAACGAGAGAAAGAGAATAAATTATGATAAACCTTTTAAAAGAAAATGGCTAACAGCTACTCAACTTAATTTAATGCAGCTTTAAAATGCAATACACTTTCATTGCATTTTCAATAAAATTCTATAAAATGTCCCCTGGTTTCCCAGTTACCCAGTTTTGGCTCAGTTTTCCCATTTCCCCAGCTGCATGAGGGATTAACAAACAGAGCGAGCATTTAATATGCACTTTGACCCCGCAACATTGCATTAAATAAAAAAAAATGCACTGTAAAAAAAATAACAGAAAATTGTGTGCTCTAAAAGGAAGAAAATGAAGAAAAGGAAGAAAAGGGAGAAAAAGAAAAAAATGTAAATTAAAGTGCATCAATTTAATAATGCAAACATGCAGCAAGTAGCATTAATTTTTTCCCTTAAATTTGCATAATTCTTTCGAGAAAGAGAGAAAGAGAAAGACTGTGTTGTAATTGTTGCAAATGGCAACACATGCGTGCGTCCAGCACTTGGCACAATTAACGATTTTTCCATGATTTTTCATGATTTTCCATGCAAGCAATTTGCATAAATCAGTGCAAAGTATCTGTGACAACAAACTGCGTGTGTGTGTGTGAGAGAGAGAGAGAGAGAGGGAGAGTGTGCAAGTCTCTGCTGAAAAATGTTTACACATTTGCAAATGTCTGAAGGTCAGGGCGGGGGCTGTGAGGGGGCGTGGCAAAGGGCGGTTGACTGAGACTGCGACATGATTTAGGCGCCAGGCCACTGAGGCACTGAGTAATTGCGCGGTGGTTTTATGCCACTGGTGTTCCTGCCCCTTACATACAGTTGGTTGTGGAAGTATTTTGACTAGATAAAAAATTCATATATTAATTTATTTTTTAAATAAGTAAAATGCCGCATGGCAGAGAGCAGTGTATTTGATTCAGACGCAAGAGATCTAGAGCTCGAGTCTTCGTGTGTGCATAAGGAAATCTATAAAAAAAAGATTTTATTTGCTCTAAGTCTAGAGGCAGAAATAATAATATATAAAATATAATTATAAATGCGTAAAAAATATTTTTTTTTTTTTGGCAAGATAAAATGTTCAAATTTTTTTCATTTTTTCAAAACACTTTCTTGACTAACTGTATCATCTGACCCTGTCTCTCTTGGCCTGGTCACGATTTGTTGCTGTTGCTTTAAATTAATTTATGCACAACAACAACAATAACAGCAGCAACTACTGTAGTGAGAAGAGGTGTAGTGGGGAGAGGGAAAAAGGGAAAGAGGGGAAATGGGAAACGACTAAGTGGCCGCTTCAGCAAAATTAAATGCACTCAACAACGTTGTCGTTGTTGATGTTGATGTGGATGTTGTTGCTACCACTCGTCAGTGCTGTCAGCATTTGACAGACTTTTTGTCAATTTTTGTACATATTAAATTTTAAAATTTTAAAATTTTATAACAAATAATTAATAAAATTTTATTGTATTTATTTAATGTATAAAATGTTGTCACAGCTATGTTGTGTGAAAATTTCAGACTCCTAGGTCATATGGTTTGAGCTGTGCAATGATCAGTCAGTAAGTGGGTCAGCCAGGACAAAAAGTTTTTATGTATAGATACTACTAATACAATAATTTAAGTACAAATTATTAAAACAAACTTAAGGCAACAGATTTTTTCATTATTGAATTAATTTTTTAGTCTAAAATCTCCATTAATAATATTAATTTTAAAATAACCAACATTATAGACTGCTTTAATTGACGTTAAATAAATAAAAGCCTGGCAATAAATAAGCTAAACTGACAGCACTGTTGACTGGTTGCTGTTGCAGCTGCCTTAGCTTGGAATTTATTGTTATGGCAACACAATGTGTTTAGTTTTATGGGCCATAAGATGCATAATGTCCATGCACTAGACTGCATTTAGCAGCTGAGTTATTTAATGCGTAATTACAACTAAAAAAAAATCGAGTGGACTTAAGCAGCATCCTTAGCAAGGACATAGGATCAAGCAATGTCCTGTTGGGTGCTTTTTTTTTAAGTGGAAGAAGGCAGCTTAGAGTTCACTTCATTGAATTCCATAAGCAACTTGCAGTCAAAAGCAAAATCCCCCAAGTGTACAAAAGACCAAAAGCAAATTGCGAAATGCAAAGTAAGCATAATAAAAAGCAATGGCAACTGCAACAGCAAAGACAACAACAACAGGGACAGTAGCAACAACAACTGGAACAACCGCAATGGGTCGTCAAAAGTCAATTAACTGGCAACACTGGCAACAACTTCAACTAATTAGCCTGTACTTCGCCTCAAGAGTTGTGCCCTCTTCAACCCCATCCGCAGCAGATCTCCACTCACCTTTTACCCCCCCATTCACTCCCCTCCTCCCTCTTACTCCCCCCTTTCTACTCACCTTTAGCGCATCAAGCTGCATGCACGCTATAAAAAAACGTTGCCTGCTTTTAGGCGACTGCTTAGAATCCACATAGAATCCAACTAAGCACTTCAAGTGAAAATCAAATGACTATCTATGTGTAACACTTTCCAACACCTTAAATATATGTATGAACATTATTTTTAAGTTTATTTCTATAATGTTCACGTTGAAATTCACCGTGTCACTCATGTTTGATCGATTGAAATGTATTTAATAAACTAAATTTTTGATTTACGCTCGTTATCCACCTATGTTAAATTTCAAATATGACCAGCACTCTTATAAGTAATATCGATACTTAGTACTGGAAAGTTAATCGATAAGAGGAGGCACTTAAACACATAGAACTATAGAATACCCGTTACTTACTTCAATATATATAAAACGAAATTACTACCTAATGAAAACTACTGCATACTTTTAGATGGTCGTTCTTTTTTGTTGTTTTGGTTTTGAGCTAGATTAACAAAAGCGAAAACGAGGAACAAAAAAATATAATCAAAACATAAATCAAAATAAAGCCAAATATTACACAAAAAAAAACAAAACTTGATGCCTTAAATTTACGATTTACTTACGCACTTAATTTTTTATATTATTCATGATATTTCACATTAGTTAGTTATAAGAAGGTATGAATACATATTAAACATATTTAAATTCATTGTAGACAAGTTTGACTGCACCTTTATCGAAATAAATAATTGCTGTCATTTTAGTTTTGCTTTCGAATGTGATTTATCATGTTTCATTTTCTCTCCCATCGACTTGTCAGAGAATTTAGTCAATTTATTAACATCCTTCCGACTCAATAACAGAAAACTGTTTGTTAACAAGCAAAAGCAAGAATACTTGTCAATAATTGTAGTATATATTGCTTCATTTGATCAAAATCAAAATCAAATTCAAATATTATGCCTGGGAAATGATTCAATAAATCAGCAAACAAGAAATAAATTTTAGTTTGAGTAACATATTTGAAACTGCTACCAAATTGCGTTCCTGAATTGTTTAAAGTGTCGCAAGTGAGCTCAGAACTGAGCACGGCCAGTTTAATTACGATGTTTTGTGCTTATCTTATCAGCTAGTATTGTCTACTACAAGATACTGATAACAGATATCAAGAGTTCTCGTTAGTTCTTGGCATAGTTTCATTTCAAAACAAACTCTCAGCACGCACAGATGTCAACTCGAATCAATCGATGGCTGATTCCATTTGGCAGGGATTACGCATCATGTGGCAACTGCCGGATCTGCTAGGTAAGCTCAAGGACTCTACAAAAGATCAACAAAAATTTGAAAGAATACTTACAGAAACAAGAAAATTAGAACTAGAAAAATTTGAATAAGAAAAGTTATAAAGGAAAAATTATTAAAAATTATAAATTTAACCAAATTTTTGGCATTTATCGTTTATACTTCTTAATATTTTTTTGATAGCTTTTTTTTTTTGTGTTTTTTTAATTCTTTTAAAAATATTCCTAATCACCTCTGAACGTGACAGTCTTCTGTTGTCTGTGGGGCAGCGGTTTCTCCTTTGGCTATTACCTGAAATCGGCTTTTGTCTACGACAATCTCTGGCCACATTGGTATGCCTTGGTGGGTGCATTGATGGCCCTGATCCTCGCCTTGGGATGGACTCTACGTAAGCGTGGCAAGCAGCGATATAGCTATGATCATTTCTATATCATCTTTTATGGATTGTTGTGTTCCTTACTTGGCAGCTGCTTTATGCTCACCAAACAGTTGGGTGAGTTCATTTTTGTGTCGTGTTAACTATTTCTAATGCTTATGTATTAAATTTTTCAATTCATTGGCATTGTGCAAAATAATGATAGTGAAAATCGCATTTTTCTAGCTAATAAAATCCCATTTTATAATTATCATACTTATTTTTCTGTATATCGTATAAAAGAAATTATAGTTATGGGTGTTTTAACTTTTGGGCAAAGTAAACGCTAAAAAGTATGCAGTAAATTAATAATTGAACTAAAATCAGCCGCCTTAAAGTATGCAGTAATTTTTAATAATTTAACGAAAATCAATCCCTTAAAAGTATGCAGTAATTTTTTAAAAATTCTACGAAAGCCCTTAGCCCATATTTTTATATAACAATCAAATTAAGTTTTTATTATAATTTTGTAATGGAATTATTACAATTTATCTTGATAATTCTATCTTTACAATGTTATTTATTATTTTTTTATTATTTACTTATCATATTACTAATGTAATATAAAATAATTTGATTAGCAGTTCCTTTTTCCATGTTAATGAAATGTGTTAACTAGTATTACTTTTTTTGATGCAAATAAAGTGTGAATCATTATCAATAATCCACTACAGTATTTAATGCTAGCTTAATGCGATTTTAGTATCATGAATTTTTTAATGATACCAAAAGCAACTGTAAATCATTTTCAAAAATTTTTAGCTACCCAATACTTTTTTTCAATGGAAGTTTAATGTGGTTTTAGTATTATGCATTTTTTAAAGATACTTAAAAAGTAATGAAATTTAATAAAGGCCCAACTTTGTTTGAGTTGAGATTCCTTTGAACTTGGTCTATTTTCTCATCTGTCTCCTTCTCTTCCTGATTTTCTTTCTCTATCTTTGCAGCTGTTAGCTATTATTTCAGTTTCGTTGGCTTGAGCGTTGTCTTTGTGTCGAGCTTCAGTTATGTGAGTCTTCGGAGTGAAGCCTCTGGACTTCGTCCTGCTCGAATTGCCTTGGGAAATGCCTGTCATGCGTGTGGTTTAACCTGTGGCTTTGTGCTCTTCAACGAGTTTGAGCCACAGCGCTGTGGACTGATTGAGCTGGGAGTGAACTTATTGCTGCTACTGTTTGTCTGCCTCAATGAGTTGCTGCAACATTTGGGCATACACAACTACAAACAGTCAAGAGATCTGGTTTTCAATCTACTCAACGAGGAGCGTTTGGTTTTCCTGCCTCGTCCGGCGATTCTCGTTCAATTCGTGGATCGTTTGGATTACAAATTGCAGCCGAGTCGACAGTGGTTAACTATTTTATTAGGTGGTTTTGTGGTGCTTCTACAACGTTGCTGTCTTCTACATTCTCCGGTTCATCTGCAACTCATGTGGAGTGCAACTTTGGGATTTGTGGAACGTTCTCAGCTCTATACTCCATTTGCTCTCTATACCTCGGGTTGTGTCTTGAGTGCCTTGATTCTACTCAGATATACTCCCAAATTGGTTTATCTGCTTTTTGGTGTCATACAAATTACATTGGTAATTGCATTACTTTGTATTTATGATGAGGAGCATCCAGAGCATTGTTTTCTCTTTCTTTGTCTCATCTATGCCAGTGCGGGAGTTCTCTCCTCTCAGCTGATTCACTGGCTACTCGAGTGTTCTCCCTTTCTCTATGCAGAACTCTCACTTGCTGTGGGATTTTCTCTGCAGTTATTTATTATGGAAGCCTGCAAATATGAGTTAAATCTGGATTTTATTTGGACAACACTTTTGGCCAGCAGTTTAACCAATTTATTTATCACTTTGTTGGCTATAATTTTGGTTATTTTTCTACAACCTCGCTCGGCAAGTCTCGTGGATGTTCGGAATCGTCTGCTCGGCATTCGTCGCCTCAAACTTCCAGCTGCCCAAACTCAATTCTGGCACACAAATCATTTTCTTGCTCACAATAAACAACCTCATGAATTACAGTCCGTTCAATTGGACAAATCGCGAGTTTTCCAACAGTTTCCAATTAGCGATTCGAATGCCAAGGCGGACAAGTTCTAAGAACAGAGCAATCTTCGAGTCTCCGCTCTCATTACTCATCATCTTTATCATCATCATCTTTATAATCAGTTCGAATTTGCCTCTTTATCTTATCAATTTATCAACCATACATTCTGAACTTATCGACTGTCAAACGTGGCGCATATTAAACAAACACTTACCTATTTTTCAACTCAAGTACAAGTTTAATAAAAATTGTTGCTCAACTAAAGCTACACAGAAAAAAAAACTTTATTTTATATATAAGTATACATAAAAATGCAATTAAATTATTTTAAATGTTGAATTTTTAACGTGGTTTTTCATTCAGATTGTATATCTATGTTTTTAAGCATAAAAACTTAAAATAACTTAATATTAAATGATTTAATCTTAGTAACAAAGTACCAATGGGAATTATTTTTAAAAATTATTTTCCAAACATATTTTTAAATAATCAATAAATATTTGTTGTTTTTACAATTTCCAAAATAAACTCATGTTTATAAGTGATATAAACAAATCCAATCTCTAGAGCTGGAAACAAAACTAATTATTTGTAATAATGAGTTAACCCTCGTCTTCCATCGAAATTAATCGTTTTTTTTCTAGATCTTTCAATTTGGATCTATAGCTTATACAGTTGGCTATAACTGATTTAACCGCTTTCCATCATCAAATTTTCTTCCTCTTGTGCTTCTTGGCCATATTTAAGGGATAACTGAAAATGTGCGGCATAAATGATTTTTATTGATTTTAAACAAATTAAATTGCGCGTTAACCGCAAGCTGAATTTATCATAAAGATGGTTTATCAGTGCGTCCAGAAGTAACTGGTCTTACCCCTACCAGAGTTCCCCCTCTTTTAACCCCCTGACTATCTTCTTCTTAACTTTTCAGTGGTTTGCCAGCCTTTTGCCACAATTTTATTGCCAAAACATTAAACATTTATATCCGCTATCAATTTCGTTACGTCGGAAAAAACGTAATCGCATTGCAGCCTCGGTCGCAGCCAGCGTCGCTGCCTCTGTCGACTTCTCTGCTTCTATTCGGAGCTGGCACAATTTTTCCGGCTCCTACCTAATTTAATTTACGTAGAAACCCGGCCGCAACGTGCTATGGCAATAAAAACGTTAAATTTGTTTATTTTTCCAAAGGCACATAGTAGGAGAAAGGGAGAGGAGAAGTGAGAGATGGAGATAGAGAGAGGGGAGGTAGATAATATAGAAGAGACGCTCTCGGGGGCTCTTTGCCATTGAATGGTCCCAGTTCGATTTCGATGTTTGCTCTTTCTGAGTTGTAGTCCAGTAGCCAAAGGACACAGGGGATTATGAATTTGTGACATTGCCTCTTTGTTCATAAAAAACCTAGATCTCAGAGACTACAAGAGTTGTAGCACAGAAATTTGCTGATAAGGTGATTTTGACGATAAGGCTCCCGAGAAAAGATCTTTCTTTGCTAGAGTTTTCCATAGTTCCCCTTGTCACTATCTCCCAAATTTCAAACTGCCATAACTTTATCAAATCTTAACCAATTTCCAAGCGGAATATCAATTTTTTCATTTTTTGGCCTCTATTTTGATTCTGCATCAAAATTGGAAAATTTCGTTTTTCATCCATCACTGCCTATTTTTCCATACTTTCCCCTTTACACTATCTCCCAAACTTCAAACTGTTATAACTTTGTCAAATCTTAACCGATTTCCTTGCGAAATATCAATTTTTTCATTATTTGGCCTCTTCTTTAATTCTGCATCAAAATTGGAAAATTTAGTTTTTCATCCATCACTGTCTATTTTTCCATACTTTCCCCTTGTCACTATCTTCAAAATTTCAAACTGCCATAACTTTATCAAATCTTAACCGATTTCCATGCGGAATATCAATTTTTTCATTATTTGACCTATGTTTTTATTCTGCATCACAATTGGAAAATTGAATTTTTCTTCCAGCACTGTCCATTTTATCCATACTATCCCCTTGTCACTATCTCCCAATGAAAAAAAAATGGGAAAATCATCAATGATATATTTATTTTGTAATACTACTTTTTTAAATTGAATTTTTTATTGTTATATGAATTTTATTAATAAATAATGAATCAAAGAACTGGCTAGATACGGCTACTGGGCATTCGAAAGTCGATCATCTGAACTGTTGCGTTCTTATTTCCACTCAACTGTGTTGTCGTTGTTGCTTCAACTTCTGATTCTGCTTCTGTTTCTGCTTAGTGTAGCATACCTCGAGGCGCACTTTGAAAATGCTCACACACAGAGATATACACACCCACACACTCACACACATTCCAACATACACACACACACACACACACACACACAGAGAGAGAGACTACAACAGAGAACACACTCTGGAGGCAGTTTGTGTCCCTTTTGTTTCTTGCAACGCCATTGTTTTTAAGTGGATGCCTTTGCTCCTTATTCCCTTCCCACTTTCCCCCCTGTTCCTCCTTTTGCCTTTGCCTTATCACTAATGAAGTGGCCAATGAACTGCGACCCAAAGATTAAAGCCGAATTAAATGGCTTCCCAAAGTTGATTGATCGAAAAAGGTGCATGTGGTAATTTGGGCAAAAAGTAATTCCTGGAAACAAAACAAGTTTCCCATATGTTTCTACATTTATGTATATAACGAACTTCTGCTCAGAATGCGTGGGGATAAAAACAAATTTCAAATGTCGGAGCAATTGAGTTTCGCGGTGCTTAAAAAGTAGTTAAACAGCAGCAAAACTTTCTACGAAACACCTGATATTTGACAGCTCCCACAAAAAAGTTATTTAAACACATAGAAAAGTTGGCGAATTGCCGGAGATAGTGATTTGCAAATCTCTTTCTACACTAAAAGTTACAATTTGACATGTTTAGTCTGTAGTTAAACGTAATAAAAGTTGGCAATAGTTGTGAGAATGTTGTAAGAGTGTGTTCCAAATTCCTTTTTCTCTTAAATCTTAATTAAAACATATGGAAAGTTGGCGAAATTATAGGAGAAAGTGTTTTGCAAATCGCTTGCTCTCTTAAAGTGCTTGAAAGTGCTTCTTTTATATTAAATATTATTTAAATCTTTTTAAAAATTGACTAAATTATAGCAAAAGCTTTATTAAAACTTGTTTTTTTATTGCATTTGGATACAGTGAATATTAACGATACTCTAAGGAAAGTGTTTTTTAAATCAATTTTTTGATTTTTTTATAAATTTTCATACTAAAAACTGCTGAAATTAAGGTGAAATAGTTTTAAAAACTTCTTTTCATATGCGTAAGCATTTGATCATAATTTAACATCAATTTTATATAAAGATAGAATTTTGAAATCTTTTTTCAAATTATTTTATTTGATACTAGTTTTTCTTAATGTAGTCTGCACTTAGAGGTAACGCAAGTTGGCAAAATAGCAGCAAAAGTGTTTTTAGTCTGTTGAATCACATTTTTCTATATACACAAAATTAAATCTAAGTTGTAGCTTGATTTTAATCAATTTTAATTGATTGAAAAGCCTTTAGTCCTCATGTTAGGTTGGATTATAAAAACATCTCGCGCTGTTGACGCCTCTCAGATGTGAGTGCAACAGCTATAGGTTGCTTTTTCTCTTTCTCCGCTTGATATTCTCGGCATCATCCACCTGCAGGGCGAATTGTTGAACCACCTCGGGCAACTCGGCGGATTCAGCGGGATCCACAGTCCAGGTTTCTAAATGTGGTGGCCTGTGGTGCATGATGAAGGGATTTATAATTTCTGCCACACCTGGGGCATTATTGAGGTGTACGTGGTGTGTGCCTTGCACCTCATGGATTTGAAAGTGCGGATTATTGGAGCGCAGTATATCAATCACCTCCTGACTCTCCTCATCAATGAAATTTGACTCGGATCCCTTGATCACACAATACGGAACATTGCGAATAGTCCTTGCCAGTTCAGCGGCAAAAGGAGGACTCGTGTGGAATTCAAAATAATACTTGCAACGTCCATCGCGAGAAAAGAAATACTTGTCGGGATATTTAGTAGATTTAGCCACATTCCGGGCAAGTATGTGATGACTGTTCTCCAAAGATACGGAACCCGAGGATCCCTTGTGTAGCACCAGTTCCATTTCCTGCCAGGTATAGGCTGGCGGTTCCTCTCTTTTGGCATTCGCAAAACGCTCATCTTCGATCATATATCGTTCGATATTTGTGCGTAAGTAATCGATTTGTGAGGGTGGCTTACGATATCGGGTCCTCACTATATCAATGCTGATCAGCATGTCCAGGCGATGCGGATAGAGGGAGGCAAAGATGAAGCACAACATGGCGCTCATCGAGTGTGCCATTAAAGAGACCTTCGGCCAATTGTATTCCTCCATAATTCGCAGTATCACACACAGGTAGTCCGTAAAATGATACGCAATCCCCTCCGGCAGCTTTGAGGAATAACCGTGTCCGGGCAAATCGATGCAGAGGACGCCCAGGTGCTTGGGCAGCAGCGGCAACAATTTGTCCCAGGTGCCCAAATTGTCCAGCCAGCCGTGTAGGGCCAAAATGGGACGTACCTGACGATTGCCATACCAACGACCTACCACATATCCCCAGGGCATATTGATGCGCACATCCATGGGCTGAAACAGACAGAGAGTGAGGGAGAGTGAGTGTGAGTTTAAGTGTGTGTGCGAGAGAGAGAGAGAGAGAGGCTGTTAGCGGCTAATTGACAGGCCAAACTTCGGAATAACCCCAGGCAGAATGTTCAACAAAGGACAACAGTCTGTCTGTCAGTATGTGCCCCATATTTTGGGTTAATAATACCTAACCGTAAACACAAAGGATAACTGCATATTTTGAAATATCCTTAACATCTTTACCTGTACATGTCCAGTCATGTACAGTCCTAGTCATACAAATAGTACAAATCATGTAAATATATTTAAAATAAATATTTATTTTATTTAAGCATGGTTTTCAGCTTTTAAATTATTTATTTTTTTAGTTATAATCTTCCATAATTGCTGTAAGCAAAATGTAAATAAATTTCATAAAAAAAAATATGTTAAAAAATTTGAATTAATAAAAAAAGTAATTTATATATAGACAATTTAAAGATGTTTACAATTTGCTAATCTATTTAGTTAATCAAGTGTGGTAACCATTTTATAAAATTTATTTTAAGTAAAAAAAAATTGATTCTTACATGCAAATGGAAAAGCCTCTAAGGTATCTTTTAAATTTAAATGTATGGGTATTGATTAGATACAATTCTTAACGTTTAATTTGAATTTCTATTTTATTACAAATTATTATTTAACTTTAAACGAAAATATGCTTTTTCTTTCTGTACTATTTGTATGACCATGACTGTGTATATAAACCAAAGTCCAAAAATAGATTTCCCTTTAAGTGTTAAACATTTCGAAGGTAAATAATAACACATGATAACGACATATTTTAAAGAATTCGCATTGTACGAACTTATCAGATATATAAACCAAATTGATAACAGCTAATCTGTTGCTTTTTAGTCAAGTTAGTGTAGTGTATATTAGAGTCGTTGTCAATTCGTTAGATTTGCTGTGATTTGATCAATCGTTTGGTTTACACGTGAAAAAGTTCAAACAATTGGAAACTCAGGTGCAGATTGATGGGCAGCATTCAAAATGACGCTAGTCGACAATTTATCATCTGACTCTGTCTTTTTTCACGCTTGACAGCACGGGAGAGAGGGAGAGAGAGAAGTAGGATAGGGTGTCAATCGATTGTGGGGGGTATTCGATTCTGCAATTGACTGCAGCACATGCAAACTTTAAATGTCGACAAATGGATTTTCGTAGTTTTGCGCCACAAAAAAGTTTTCACTGCTGTTGTTAGCTAAAAGTTGTTAGCCCAGTAAATATCAAATAAAAAGGGCTTTAAGTTTGTAACAGTAACTCTAAGTATATAAGAGTTGCAGTAATCAAGTCTGATAAAAGAATTTTTGAATTTGAAGAAACTAAAATATCAAGTGGAAATATTTATTTATATATATATATATATATATATATATATAAATATATGTATTGTGTGGGTATGCGCTAAAAATATCATCTCGATCGGCTAATTATAATAATAATTTAAAAGATTAAATATATATTTATACTTATGAGATTTAGCACATGGAATGTGTCTTATTTTGTCGATTATTTTGACAATTATAAAAGGGAATCAAATTGTTAAATTGCAATCTTAAAAGTAGTTTTAAGCAGTTTTTTTAATATTTAAATAATATTTTTTTAAATATGTAATTTTTTAATTTGTCTTAATTGATTAGTTACAAGTGTTTGGCACTTCAAAGTCGAGCAGACTTTGATTCTGCTTTTGCTGCTGTCGAAGAGTTTAACTTTAGTTGAAAATTAGCGCAAAATGCTTTCAAGTGTGACAGAGAGAGAGAGAGAGGGAGCAAAAGTTGTATCTTTGAGTCAAAACACATTGATGAACTTCTAATGAGCTTAATAAGAGTAAAGAGAAAAGGCGTCACAAGTTCTCAACTTCTCAAGTTCTCAAGTTCCACAACTGCAACAAGTTCCACTTATCACAAACTCGAAACGGAATGTCAACTTAAAGAACAATAAGAAGAAGAAGAGGAAGAATTACAGTAGCTGTTGTTTCATGTCTAGAGTACAAATTCGGAATTGACTTTTGATTATGACGCCTTTAATCTTATCATAAGCAGACATCGCCATCGACTTAATGCCACTGATAAGCCAATATCAATATAAATATCAATATCAATATAAATATCAATATCAATAGAAATGAAACTGCAATTGGACAGGTTCACAGTTAAGGGTTCAAAGGTTATTTCAGACACGTTTCTGCATTTTTTTATAACTTGTTTGATAACACTTTTAACATGTTTATGATTGACACTTTGGTATTTAATTACCTCTGCATGTTCCGTGTCTATTCCACTGCCCTCGGCTGTAGTTGTTGCTGTTGTTGTTCTTGTTGTCATTTTATTTTCACCTCACACTAGTTTACATATATATTAATTACGCATACATTTAATCACATGTGTTTGTTATTTTTAATTAACGCGCTTGTTTTAATAAAGCGACTAAAGCGACCGCACGCTCCCAGCGCTTGATATAGACTGAAGCCAATTCGCTTTGTTCAGCTCCTTAAATAACTTGGAGAGTGTGAGCGAACTGGCGCTCAGAGAGCAAGAGAGCGGCAGAGTGACCTTTAATCAGTCAATTAACGCGCACGCTTTTAATAGCTGCCAGAGAGAGCGAGAGTGAGAGCGCGAGCGAGAGAGAGAAAAAGTCTGGCGCTTGATCGCGTGTGATCAGCTTAGATAAACATCGCACCTCTCACAAACACACACACACACACACACACACACAGAGTCAGTCAAAGGCAAAATGAGCCAGAGCGAGAGCGAGAGCAAAAGCAAGACAATGACAAAACAGTTGTCCAACAACTATAATAATTTCTTAGTCAATTAGTTCTGTTTGAGAGCAAGAGTAACTTAATACCCA
The DNA here is from genome assembly GCA_035045575.1 of Drosophila falleni. Lineage (NCBI taxonomy): Eukaryota > Metazoa > Arthropoda > Insecta > Diptera > Drosophilidae > Drosophila > Drosophila falleni. Next base: position 1,218,831 of record JAWNOV010000167.1, read on the forward strand.
GCAAGCATTTGTATGATCGTTTTAACATAAATACCCAGTTTGAGTTTTTTTCGAGCTTTATTTAAAATTGATATTTTTTAAAATAGTTAAAAATCTTTTTATTAGTAAAAAAAAAGTCTAACTTGTCAAAGCAAAAACTTGATGTTTACAATTTTGAAATAAATTTTTAGTGCAAAAGTTCAAAGGGGGAAGTACATGATTTTAGCGGGAAAAAATTAAAAAATTTTATAATTAATAATTTTAAGATGCAGAGTCATCAATTAAGACCCCAAATAATGATCAAAATGACATGAAAATCTGTAAGGTTTTGGCGAAGCTATGAGGATCTGGAGTTTTTGATATAGGGTCAAGGGGAAAGTACGGAAAAAATTGACAGTGTGAAATATATTTTGATCTAGAATGAATTAAGAGGCTAAATAATGATCAAATTGATATTCGGCATGAAAATCGGTTGAGTTTTGAGTTGAGTTTGGCAAAGTGGTCTAAAGTTTTTGGAAAGTGTCAAGTGTATGGAAAGTACGTAAAAAAATTGGCAGTGAGGCAAATGTTTGTCATGCCAAAAACTTAAAATTTAACTGAAAGAAAATCAATGAAATTTGATTCCTATTTGTAACAGATTAAAGCTATAAAATAATTTATGAATGCACAGAATAAATATTTTTACTGTTAATAAAGTTTAGAGTGGTTCTGTTTGAAAAAAGTGGCAATTTAGTTTAATTTTTATGCAATATTTGGCAAGTGGAAAAAGCATTTCAATAAACATAATTGGATTCAATTGCAGTTATTGTTGCAGTTTATTTTTATTATCTTTTGTTGTTAGTGTTATGTGAAAATCGCAGCGTAAAAAGTACTAATAAAAAGATAACAATAAATATTTCTAAAGCTCTGTGGCACTTGTATAAACATATTCAAAAATCCATTAGCATCAAAATGCCGATGTCGACAACAGTTTACACAATAAATTTTGGGAGGGTTAGTTTTCCGCGGAAAATCCCACGCTCAGCCGCAAAAATGAACATTCGGAAAATTGTAGCCTGCGGTTATTTTTTCGTTTAGAAAATGAATGGAAAAATCGAAAAATAAAAGGAGAAAAAAGTAAGAAATGATGCCAAAAACATAAATCTTGATGGTATTGAAAATTGAAAATGGCTGGTCAATAGGGGAGAATGATAGGGATGTGTAGTTGGAGGTGGGAGGTTGGGAACTGGGGTTGATAAATAACGAGTTGCAATCATAAATCTGGCGCCGAGAAGTATGCAAAGCGTTTTAATTTCAATGCAATTAAAAAGCAACGGCCACAGACTCGCACAAGTGGCCAAAGCACAGTGGGTGAAAGACCTAGATTTTCATATATTTATTTAAATTTTCGAATTAAACAAAATGTATTTATTTATAAAAAAAAAATTAAGAAAAAAATGAAATTTTCAGTGTTTGACATCGATTTAAATTAGTGTGCAACAAATTTTGGTGTGATTTTTGCTTTAATTTGTTGCAGTTTATTTCAAAATAACCGATCTTATATATGTATTAAAAAAATCCCATAATTTGACATAAAACATATCAAGAGTGTAAAATGAAATCGCTTATTTGGCCACCTGTGTAGCGGTGGAAGACGGTGAAAAGCAATGCAGCTGCGGCAGCATTTAATCAAACGCATCTGGAGCAAGAATCCGATTCCGATTCCGATTCAGAAGTGTATATCCAACAATTTGCGCTCGTTTCGAAATGAAATTACAAGCATAGTACAACGAGACCTTGCCACATGCCCCTTTCCCTCTCCCTCTGCCCCTTTCCTCCTCTTTCTACTCCTCCCCGCCCCCTGCCACACCTGCTGCAGTTGCAACATTGCTTGACCCAAAGCATTGCACTAATGACATTTGAATGACGCACAGTTTACAGTGGGCAACATGGATATTGAGACAACAGCTGCAGCAAAAATGAACAGTCGACCAATCTCTTAGTCTCTCAGTCTCTCATTCTCTCTCATTCTCAGTCCCTCAATTGGCCCATCTCAGCCGCAACCAATGTTGGCTAATGACCATACAGTGACTCAAAACTGAGATAACAATTGCAGATGTTGCAAAATTTAATTTGGATCCCGAAAATTTTTTTTATATTAAATCTAGTATTCTACTAAAGTTAAAGAATATTTAACGAGCAGTATCTATTTGTCTATTTGCGTGAAGTGCTAAGAGCAGTGAACAAGGGAGCAGACGATCAGCAGAGCAAGTGAGCAACCTGAATGACTCAGCTCAAAAAAAAGAAGAAGTGAACATGTTCATCTAAATGAGCCGTGTTTATCCAACACTAATCGAGCCACAGAATAAAAACCCCTACACGAGGTAAAAGTCTAGTTACGAAAGCATATTCCAGCCCCAAAATTTCTAATATCCAATTTTGTGAAGAACGAAATAAAGCTTAGTATACAAATTAAAAATAAATATATAAATGAGTACAAGATAACAACAACTGGTAAAAAATTTATTTTTTGTACATTCGCGAATGTTAAAAAAAAAATTATTATCTATATATTTTATACATGTTTAGGAGCAATATTGTGTTAAAAAATGCCACAATTAGTCAGAAATATTTTACCAAAAGGCGATATTAAGTCATTCATGGTAGGTCGCTTCTGTGGATCTGAGTCCCAGCACTTGGTCATCAAATCTTTTATCGGATCGCACTTTGTAAAAATGTTAGCATCATTGAGACCTGGACGAGTACCTGCGAAGGAAAGTATTACAAAAGTGTTCAATAATTATTTGGCTTTCTTACCTTTCACGACATGTTGCATAAGATCTCGGGGATCGACTTGTAACAAATGGTAAAATGGTTTCTTTCTTGACATGACCTCCCAGAGTATAATCCCAAAGCTGTAAACATCGCACTTCTCCGTGTATTCCCGATTACGTTTGACCTACATAATTAAAGGATTCAACCATTTGAAGTAAATTTCTCTATAGACATGAAACTTAAAAAAATAAAATACAAACCTCTGGGGCCATATAATAGGGAGAACCAACTCTGCTCGTCATCGGAGTTCCCACATCAGTCATGTAGTTCGAGCTACTAATTTTTAGTGTTTTAAAATTGTTCACAAATAGCAGTTTTGATGGTTTCAGATCACGATGGATAATTTTACTGTCATGCATGTAAGCCATTCCCTAGAAATAATAAACCAAGATTCAATACGGTAGATTGAAAAAATGTAAATAGCTGAAGTTTACCTTGACAAATTGAAGCATCCAATAAATGGCGTCATTATATATGTATTTAATATTTCTATGTATCACATTGTCAAGTGATCCACAATCCGCATACTCCATTAGAAGGGCAACTTTTGTATCATTATATACACTGATTCCATATAAGGTTAGAATATTATCATGGCTAAGACGTGATATGTACTTGAGCTTTCTCTCAATGTATTGACCTTCATTACCAAGGTCTTTATATATTTTGACCGCAATTGTCTTTTCGCCATCTGTAGCTCTCTGTTTGGCTTGGTAGACGACGCCAAAGGTACCAAATCCAATAACCTATGTAATTTAGAAAACCGAAATGAACATCTTTTGAGATCGTTTGAGTAATTTACTTAAGAACAGTACCTTTTCCTGTAAAATGTCTATAATATCTTGCCAAGGAACTCTATTAATCGTGTTCGGTAGTTGCATTATTAAGTCTTTCACTTTCAAGATGTCATAACTTTCCGAAATCTTCACTTCGTTTTTGAATTTATTATATCCATAAAATGATTTAAGTTTTGTAAGTACGTCCTGCATTGTCGGTCGAACAATTGATTCCAAATGCCAACATTTTTCTATAAATTCTTTTATCTTATCCAAGTTTTGTGTGCTTTGGATGTCAATCATTAGTGGGCGTTTACCTGAAGTTGCAATAAATTAAAGTAAATTGTAAGATATTTGTAATATTTCTTCAGAAAAGTTTCTTACCTTGAGAGACCATATTTTTAAGAGTCAAATCCACAATATTTCCCAAGTGGTAAAAAGGCTCCTTCCGTGACAGTACCTCCCAGAAAATAATTCCAAAACTATAAACATCGCATTTCGTGTCGTATTTTTCTCCAAGCATGACCTAGGTAAAAAGTAATTCGTCATTGGGAGATCATTCTTCTTTACATATGGGATTTGAGAAATTCAAACCTCTGGTGCCATATATTTTGCCGTCCCAATGTCTCCTGTTTTATTTGATGCCATTTCTCTTACTGTACCAAAATCACACAATTTCAGTGTACGAAAATTGTTAAAAAGCAATAGGTTTTTTGTTTTCAGATCCCGATGTATTATCTTTCTCTCATGCATGTACTCAATACCCTGTAAATGAGAATGGAAAATCAATTTTATACCATTATATAGATCAGTACATAGGCTATAAAACATACCTTGCCACATTGAAGCATCCAAAATAGTTTAATACTGTCTGTAACATTTTTTTTTTTTTCGTGCAAGAAGTCGTAGAGAGATCCGATATCTGAATACTCTAACAGTATGTGAAATCTATTTTCTTGATTCTTAGAAATACCGTATAATATGACAATATTAGGATGACTTAAGCGTGATAAAAAATGTAGTTCTCGATCAAGATTTTTGCCAGATTGTTGTGTTTTTACCACTATTATTTTGTCTCCAAATTTAGTGGGACACTTTGCAGTGTAGACTATGCCATATCCACCTTGTCCAATCTATTAAGATGAACAAATATAATTATCAGCATGCATAGATTAAATATGTCATTTACTTAAGGCTCTTACATTTTCCAACCATTTTATTTCTTTAATGTCCACGTTGATATCCACCTCGTTTTCCATGTTTGAACGACCCAACTGAATTTGCTAAACTAAATTATTGCGCGAAATGCAGTCTACACCTTGATAAAAATATCAAATCTTAGTACTGAATCCGATTATCTTGGATTCGATAATGTCTTAATATGATAGACACAAGATAACAAAATAATGGGTGAGTTCTTCGAATCTGTGTATTTTTGATCGCTATCGCTTCAACATACGTACATTTGCTTCCTGCAATAATATTGACGTTCACCTTTATCGCAGATTTCAAACAGCTGTGCACACTGGCAAAATGACAAAATTTTTGTGAAGATAGTCAAATATACTTAAATTTTGGGAAAATTTTCAGACCGGTCCGGTTACGCTTTCAGTGCCCGTCCATAAAACACTCTTATTTATTGTAATTAAAAAAAATATTATTATTATAATCTTCAATAACACGTAAATATATGTTAAATACCTGTCTCATTAATTTACATATTTTTTCTGTTTGAGTTTTTGGTCATTTGGACCACTGTGCCGTGGTGTGAATGCGATTGCTCGACAAGAAGACAACAACAACTCACAAATGTTTTATTATCCTAAAAAAAATTTAAAAGAATTAACACAGGAAATGCTTGATAACGAACTTGCGATTGAGACTTTTAAGTGATAATTTTGCAAAAGCTTATGACTCCGGAAGTTGTAGTCATAAAATTCTACATGTTCTTTTGAGTTTCGAAGAAACTTATCGCGTATCTTAAAGCTATACCTGCACTGAAAAAAAATGTTCTAAAATCAAAATTTTGTCTTAACAATAAAAAAATGCGTCGAGAACATATAATTATTAGATTAAGAAAACACATCTTGTGTTTGTAAAAAAAAAACATTGAACATCAAAAACAGATTGCCAATGGTTCGAAAAGTCATATCTGAATGATCTTACAAGTTCGGTCAGAAATTTTTGCTGTATATTTAACAATTCCGGGTAAATTCCGAAAACAGGGCGAACAAGAACATTATTAATTGCAAAAATGTATCGGCATTTAAGAAGAATAAATATCGATGATGAGCAATATCGCTACATGAGTTTAAATCCATATTTATTATTTGTTGTATACATATAAGCTTAAAACCTTACTATATGAATTATGCTGATAATAATATTTTGCCAATAAACTCAATTAAATCTTTCATAGATGGTCGCTTCTGTGGATCTGAACCCCATTCGTCTTCGATATTTCCACATTAAAGAGACTGTTTTCGAATTCAGTATATCCATAAGGTTCAAGTTGTTGGAGTACTTGTTTTATTGTCGGTCGTTCCTTTGATTCCATATGCCAACAGTGATTTATCAACTCTTTTATTCCAGTCAAATTTTCTGAGCCTTGAATGTCACTCAATGGTGGACGATTACCTGAAGTGGTACAAATTAAACTAAATTGTAAGATATTTGAAAGATTTCTTCAGAAAAGTTTCTTACCTTCAGTGACTTGATACATAAGAGCCAAAGGCACAATATCTCCCAAGTGGTAAAAAGGCTTCTTCTGTGACAATACCTCCCAGAAAATAATTCCAAAACTATAAACATCGCTTTTTGTGTCGTATTTTGCATCTATTACGACCTAATTAAGAAAAAATTCTTTACTTAAAGATCATTCTGCTCGACATATAGAATTTAGAAATACATACCTCTGGTGCCATATATTTGAATGTTCCAGTGTTTCCTGTGCCAAAGCCACATAATTTCAGTGTACGAAATTTGTCATAAAGCAGTATATTTGCAGTTTTTAGATCCCGATGAATTATATGTTTTTCATGCAAGTACTCAATACCCTGTAAATGAGAATGGAAAATCAATTTAATACCATTATATAGATCAGTACATAGGCCATAAAACATACCTTGGCACATTGAATCATCCAAAAAATTTTATTAGTCTCTGTAACACTATTTTTTTCAACGTGCAAGAAATTGTAAAGAGATCCGAGTTCAGAATACTCTAGCAGTATGTGGAATCTATTTACTTGATCTTTAGAGATACCGTATAAAGTGACAATATTCGGATGTCTTAAATTTGATAATAAATGTAGTTCTCGCTCAAGATTTTTGGTAGAATCTTGTGAGTTCCTCAGCTTCTTAACCGCTATTATTTTGTCTCCAAATTTAGTGGGACATTTTGCAGTGTAGACTTCGCCATATCCACCTTCTCCAATCTATAAAGATAAAAAATATAATTACAATCACACATATATAAAATGGGTCTTTAAGTAAAGGTTAAAGTAGTACAAAAGATACCGAATATAAACATAATTAATTCGAACAACTCTTACATCTTTTATAAATATTATATCTTTAAAATCCACGTTGATATCCACCTCGTTATTCATGTTTGATCGACGCAGCAAAATTTAATATACTGAAATATTGCTCGACAATTGCAGTCTACATTTGTCGAGTGAACAAAAATGACTAACATACTGATAAGAAATATTGATACTCAGTACTGAAGAGATAATCGAAAACGATTTCTGGATAAGATAGTGAATAGAAAAATTAACTTTTAATTTGTATTATTTTTTGCCTTAACTTAATTAATTAATTTCCTATTTGTATTAATTTAAATATGTGTATTTTTGATTTTAAATTATGTTTTTAGCTTATTATCTTTCAATATTACCAATCTTGAATTCTATAATACAATTTACTTTTTCTTCTGAGTCTGTATTTGTTTGTCTGGATCTATGCCAAGAGACATTCATAGTTACCACAGCTACAACAACAACAATATAGCACCTTGCCATCTTGTTGTCAGGTGTAAAATGCAAAGTAATGGCCTTAAATATGCCTTGGCTAAGAGCCTGGCAGCCACATCGCCATTGCCAGCAGCCTTAAAATTAACATCAACTTCGACATCATAACGACCTTTAATACTCTTTTCCCATTAACAAGTTTATGTGCAATTGTCCTTTTTTACCAAGCCAAGACCCTCTAAAATTCTAGAAAAGTTTCTATTTGAAAATTTATTTAATGGCCATGCTTAAATTTTTTTGCATGAACAGATAATAACAATACTACAATTTTGTAAAATAAAAATAAAAATTTGTAAAATTTTTCGAGTCAAATACTTTGTTTTACGAAATTTAAGAATATTCAGGAGTCAATATTTGATCAGGTATTCTAAGATACAACATATAAATTTTACAAAACTAAAAACTTCCAATAAATGTGAAAAATGTGTTTTAAAAAATATATATACTTTACAGGATGCCATGAAATGTATTTTTTTTTTTTTGTAGTCGAAAAGAAGAGCATTTTTAACTCGGCTTGATTGCTTGTTGTGTCTAATGCCAACATTTCTCAGCCAGGTTTTGTGCCTGCTGTTGGCTTTTGTCCCGGCACTCGAGTGAAAAGTGAAAAGCTTTTGTCAGCGCATGGAAATTTGACGGAAATTGTTTGCTGTGATGGATGCAGATGCTGCTCTTCTTCTTCTGCTGATTCTTCTTGTTAGTGTTGTTGTTGTTTTTGTTGTAACCAAAAAAAAAAATGGCCTACAATGAGCTGTGTCTCTTAATGGTCACAGACAGCGTCTGGGCTAAGTAAGCAGACAGTTTTAGCCAAGCTAACTGCACTCTGCCTTTTTAGGCCAACAGTTCTAATAGAATTAAAGGCGCAATTTGTTGCCAAGTGATATAGAGAGAGAGAGAGTGAGAGAGAGAGAGAGAGAGAGAGAGAGAGAGAGAGAGAGAGAGAGAGAGAGAGCGAGAATGGAGGAAAATGGAGAGAAGTGACTGAGTGGCAACCAAGCGAAATAAATGCAAATCGCATTAAAATAAATTTTGTCTCGTTCTCTCTCTCTCTCTCTCTCTCTCTTTGTCCCTCTTTCAGCTGCTTTTGTCCTGGTTTTCGTATCGTTGCTGCATAATGTCCTTAAAATAGCTGGAACAACAAACTTTGGCGACAGGTAGCAAACAGATAATTCCGGCTGCTTGTTGCAGAGGCACAAACCAAGGGGCCATGCAACATGGGGCACGATGGAAAGGGGTAGGGGGCAGGGATCATGTGGCAAGCAGCATCGCCTGCCCCGCCGCAATTACTACGCTAGAAAACACAATCAAAATCAAGTTGAACGTTGAACTTTTTAATGCATAATTTATGGCCAACTGACGGGACAGAGTCGAGAGGGGTCACAGAGTGCAGTAGGGGCGCAGTGTAGGGGCAAAAAGGTGACTGCATGATGTCACTGCACAGTGGTAAATTTTGTCATTTTACCTCGCACTTATTATATATCTAAGGTCAACATATAAAAAGTTCCTTCTTTAGCATAACAAATAATTTTGGCAGATAAAAATCGGCATATTTCATAAATTTTAAAGTTTTTTCTTAAATATTAATATAAGTGCTTTTTATTTTAAAAAGAAATAAACAAAAAATTATTTTAGCTTTGTAGGCTTGAAAACTTACAATACAAATACCAAAGTTTGTTTATTTAATTCATAAATTTTGTATTCGAGTATATTGAAAGCTTTCTTATTTGTCAAAACTTAGCACTTTCTTTTACTTTTTAGTAATAATAAATTTGTGTATTTTTAAGTGTATTTTTACCATTAACAGATGCAAAAACATATCAGTCAATTAACTGAAAACAAAACAAGACGTTAAGAAAATTGAATTAATAAGACTGATGTATCAAAAAAATTGGTTTTTTTACAAATTACAATAAATTGAAAAAAACCATGTTTTTAAAAATTTTGTTTTGTCGGATAGTATATAAAAAAAACCAAAGATATAGTGTGGGAAAAATTGAAGTACAAAATGATTTTAATTTAACCACTTTCTATTAATTTGAGCATTAATGTGACCACTGTGCAGTGGCGGTATTTTCTGCATGTGTGTGCGTAAGTGAGTGTCTCAGTGTGTATAAGTGTGTGTGTAAGTGTCTCTCAGTCTCAGACATATCAGTTAAAGCGAGGTACAGCTGTGGAATGGCTCGCTGTCATATCATAAATATTTATGAAAGCTGCCAAAAGTGCTCATTGAGAGTGAGAGTAGAAAGAGAGCAAAAAAAAAGAGAAAGGAAGGGAGAAGAATTCAGTTCTTGTCTCAGCACGTGCGCCGTGTGGCATGCCACGATTTATATGCCGCCATTGGAGGCAATATATATTTGCTTTCATCAAAAACTCATCTTAAATGCCAACACATGCGGCACATAAATATTGCCACAGGCTGAGAAATCCAAATACTCTCTCTGTCTCTCTCACTCTTTCTCCATCTGGAATGCATAAACAAATATATTCAATTGCCTCGATTCTCATCACCTTTGCTTAAGCTGCAACAAGCTGTGTTGAGCCACAAAATGAATCACTTTTTATACAGTTAAACCAAAAAATTCATAAAATCATAATCAAATGTGGCATATTGTAAAAATATTTTACTATACAAATTGTAATTCGCGGAGAAAAGAGGTACACAGGGGGAAGTCTTTGTTTTAAAATCGAATATACTAATTACGTTATAAGGATATAATAAAATAATTAATAAGGGGGACCCTGAGCATTGAAATCACTATCTATAGGTAACAAAAAAAGTCTTCAATTAAATGGGAAGCTTAATGATGTAATCTAAAAATGCAATAGATGCTCCTGATTATCTCTTAACTAGACAACTGGTCAATCTGGCAACAGTTTTCCCAACTGGCCTTCACCCACATAGGAAAACCCACACAAACACACTCACTCAATTATTTTCCAACATTTCTAAGCTTTTTCACACATCCTGACGCTAAACTTGCTCCTTTGGCTGATTGGTGTCTGAGAGAGAGAGAGAGAGAAAGAAAAAAAAAGAAGCAGCTGGCAAATAGTTGTAAGCCAGGCCAAAAACTATCAATTAAACTAATTAGGTTGATTTCCCTTCAGGCTGAACACGAAACTGGCGCAGAAATTCAATCAGCGCATTGCAGAGAAAAACGCAATCAAATGATTAAGTCAACAAATGAAGGCAAATTGTTGGGGCTGCCACAAGTTGCATAGATTGGCAAATTGCGCGCAAATTTCCAATTGCAACAAAGAAAAGAAAATAACTAAAATAAAATCATTGAAGCTACATGAAAATGCAGATGCAACCAATCGGAGCTTTGTCCAAAAAATGAAGCTCTTCCCTTAAAGTTTGTCCAACTTTTTGTGCCACAAATAAAGAGAAGATGGGAGGGGGACAGGTAACAGGTAAATTTTAGGGTTTTCTGGTGCACAAAAAGTGGACCAACTTTTTGGCTTCTCTAATGAGCGGTGGTTTTTTTGAAATTGACACTTTGAATTTTCCCAGTTATCGTACCATTTTTTTTTGCACTTGCTTAAATTCGCATTGAATTTGTTAAAGTTTGGGGCGTGGCACGTGCCACATGCAGAGCATATGCTCACATTTTATACTAGAGATTGAATTCGCTTTCTTTTTTAAACCCTGTACTTGACAAATTCAAAGAGTGTACTAGGCTGGAGATCCCTATCAAATTATAGCAACCCTTTTACCAATTTATTAAAAGCATGTAACGTGATTATTTTGAATATCGTAATATCAATTTTTTTCATTATTTGACCTATGTTTTTATTCTGCATCAAAATTGGAAAATTTAATTTTTCTGCCATCACTGTTCATTCTTTTCCATACGTTCCCTTTGTCACTATCTCCCAAATTTCAAACTGCCATAACTTTACAAAATCTTAACCGATTTTCATGCGGAATATAATATACTGATAATAAGGAAAGTTTTCTAAAAATATTCGTCTTAGAAATGCATATAATAATCATATAATTGTTTTAATAATAATTATTATTCTTATAATAATAATTCTCATTTTTCTACATTAATTACAGGGTTTTTCAATGACGTGTTCACTTGATTGTAAGTACATATATCTACTATTGTATATATAATAGAATAATTCTAATTTTAAAGATATTTGTTTTATAAATTTTGAACTAATTACAGTGTCCTTTAGAGTCGAGTTTACTCTCCTGTCATATTTTTCTACTATTTTGTGTTCGTTGCTGCTGCAGGAAATTTATTTATATTCAATTTGTGAATTTATGCCATATTTTTTTCTCAAGACGGGAAATTCAGTTTTCCGTCATGTGTAACTTGCACTCAAAGTGTGAGTGTCTGCCTGAGTGCGAGTATGAGTGGTGTGAGTGTGAGTGTATTCACTGGAAATATCGAGCTGGTAGCTCAAGTAATTTCAAGTTAATATTTTCCACAAACTCATAAAGACATTTGGCCAAGACTTAGCGGCTGATTACCTAAACTGAAGGATCTAAACTGTCAGATTTTTACCTAGCTGCAAGTACAGTTACAGTTACCTGACTGATTGAAATTTCCCTACCTAAATGAGGACCAAAAGGTAGTCAGAAAGAACTATAAATACTCCAGTGTTGCTGTTTATATTCACTCAGTCAGCGTTTGGTTCTTCAACAGACAGTGTCTTCAGCTAATAATAAATTTTTTTCAGTGTACTGTGATAGTCAGTGCCCAGTGTTTAGCCAAGGATTCAGGATGTTGTTCCTGGCGCCACGCAAGCATTTGCTTGCGAGCAATTTAATAATTCTGCTAATGATTTATGTAATGCGCAAGTGTTTGCAATTATTCTGCATCATTGAGAATAAGGCGTGCAAAAAGCCCGGTTGCAATTGTGAGCCAGAACAGGAACAGGACAAGGAACAGGACAATTGCCAAGATTCGCCCCTTGTGCAGCGACGTGGAGGATTCAAAATTATTCCGGATGCAATGCGAAAAACCATGCATGGATTTGGTTACGGCGAGGGACATTATCAGATATTTGTGGAGAAAAAGGAACGCAATTTTCCCACCAAATCTCGCTTGAATGCGGCCAGTGCTGAACTCAAGCTGAATCCCAATTAGATGACAGCTGAGCAGCTAAATCAAATGTGTGACCTCCAAATCACACCACAAACACAAGTGCCAATCACAACAACAACAACAACAATTATCCAAGTGTCTTCTTACTATAAATGTTTTCATTAATTACACAGTTTAAGCATTCATTCATTTTATAAACGAGTTCTCGTATTTTGAAGCGCATTTTCTTGGCCATTAATAAAAATTATAAAAGCTAAATCTCAGCCAAGTATTTTTTTGATTGATGTCCTTTTTGCGCGCTTTCTCTAGGGCATTGTGTGTGGAAAGTGGCACAGAAATGATCAGCAACATTTTCAGCCTTGATGATGATAATGATGATGATGTCCTGTGTGTCCTGCATGATATATTAGATGTCTTCTGATCGTGTGGGTGTTGCAGCAACATTAAATGACGGCAAATTTATCACAAAGTAGCTTAAGATACATACACACACTCACACACACACACACACACACAGATACAGAAAGAGAGACTGAAAAAAGTGGCAACAATGTGTTGAAGTTACTTACAATGCTCTAGACAAAAAATTTGTAGAAAGCATATTGATTTATTTATGCAATCTGTAGGATACAGGAAAAGATAATGATATAAGTAAAACACTAAAAGTATGCAATTAATTATTTAGTTTGCGAGGTTTATATAATGTTTAAAAAACAAAACGATGAAATGAGATTTCGACAAATTTACCTACATATAAAGATGACGAATTTCAAAAACTAAAATTAAATAAAAAATTTTAGCTTTTGAATTAGACATTTGCTTTATGAGATAGAACAAGTTTTAATGAGTATACATTTATAATTAAATAATATAAAATAATTAAAATAAAAAGAAATTTAAATTGTGTTAAATTAAATTAAATTAAAAAATTGTGTTTTTTACTTTTGAAATGGCAATTAAAAGTTATTTGATAATTTTTTAAATTAAAATTCAAAATTAATTATTTTTAAATTCAAAATATTTATTAATTATATCATAATTTAGTAGATGAAAAAGAGAGATAAAAATAAGTTTTTTAATTAATATATAATTTAATTAATATATATATATTAAAATAAGTATATCTAACATTTTCTCAATCATTTAGATCATTTTTTCATATTAAATTTTTGTAAACTCAACTATTATTGTCGAACCCTAATTTTATTAGTTTTACCTTTTATTAAATTAAATTTTGTTTCCAAACAACACTTTGATTTTATTATAAACTTTTTACCAAGCAATTTATTTTAATGCGATTATTCACATGTATCTAAGTGTTGATACACATAGGCATATATCAAAGCTTAAATTATCTCAATATTCAAGCCATTCTTAATCCTGACAATACTTCAATCATTAATTGATTGATTGATTTTGTCTGCATTTCATATTAATTGAAATGTTTATTGAAGTTGCAATTATTTTACACATTTATGCCATTGCCTTGGCCATTAATTAAACTAATTGTAATGGTAATTAGAACATCTTTAGCCCACATATGAATTATGTTATTATTATGCTCATATTTGTAGCAAGAATTTTCCATGTAATTTTCCCCAGTTGCTGAAGAGCATCTTCTTGTCATTCTGAGTGCATTGCTATTTTGCCAGTTTCAATTCATTTCGTTCTATTGTTGGGTACGTTGTTCCACGAGAGGAGAGAGAGGGGAAGAGAGAGAAAGGATAGAACAGAAGAAGAAGTGAGCTCAGCTTGAGCGTGGCAATTGTTGGTAAATCTATCATCATCATCTTCTTAAGCACGTGGCAGCATTGCTATATATGTATGTATATATGACTGTGTGTGCGTGTGTGTGAGTGTGTGTAAGCACTTGAAGAAATTGCTACAAATTTTGCTGCATTTTTTTTTTTTGTTGTGTTTTGCATTCATTATAAATGAACAGATATTTTTAGTTGTAAGCTGCGTTTTTTCTTGGGTTGCATATAAATAATGCACACACACACGCACACATATACATTCACACCCTCACACACACACTCACACACATGCAGCAAACACTTTGTGCTTGTTTGCATTAGAAGCTGTCATTATAATCATGATTATTATTGTTGTAATTCTAATTATGCTGCTTGCGAGGCCATATTACACATACGCCACGTCTGCCAGCTTGTAAACCAACAGCTTCCTGTGAATAAGTCTCGGTGTGTGTGTGTGGGTGTGAAAACGTGCTTCAGTTTTATCAATGACAGTTTTTCGAGATGTGTGTGTGTGTGTGTGTGTGTGTGTATTTGTGTGTGTGTGAGTGTCGTTGTTCATGTGTAAAATGAAAATGTCAGTCGGATTAGCGCCAGAAGCGACAGCGATAAAAGTGCGACTGAAAGACAGACTGAAAATCATTCCTCCTTTTTTTCTCACTCTCTATTTCTTTCTCTGCCCTCTCACTTCAACACTAACCTGGTCCAATGAATTGCCGAGAATATGCGAGTGAATTCCTATTGCTTTTCAACTAACTAGACCGGTGATGAGTATTAAGACAAAAAAGTATTATTATTGACATTGATTAAAATCAAATTTATTTCTTTTGTATATTTTATTTATTTTATTTATTTTTGTCCTTAATTGAAAAAAAATATCCATCAAATATTGATAAGATAAAAAAATATATATATTTATGGATATTTGCATTCGAAAACTCACATAGAATATTTATTATCTTTAAGAAGAAGCGAAAAGTGAAGTTTTACTTTTGTTTTATCGTACTAAAATTGATTTAAAATAAATATTTGTTAAGTGCTAGCCAAAAACAAATGTAATTTATTTTTCCAAACTCTGATCGATTCTCATTCCTAAACTGGACCTTGGCTAATAGGGTTGCCTTATGCAGAGGGGTTTGTCTGCTGCTCCCCTTCCTTTTTCTATTCCCCCTTCCTGGATTTTTGAAAAGCTTCGTCATCAGCATAAAAAGATAAGCTCTCATGTAAATCATGTCGACATTGTTGGACTTAAGCTCATGTTTGTGGGACAGAGAATCATTCTCTCTCTCTGTGTGTGTGTTGGACTCTCATTATAATTAACAATTTATAAAGCGTTAATACACACACATACACACACACACACACAACGGCAATTTGCCAAGGCAGCCAAAAGAGCATGCTGAGCACAGCACAAACAAACAAACAAACAAACAAACAAGCCAGATAGTCAGACATTGGCAGCAGAGAAGGCTAAAAGAGAGAGAGAGAGAGAGAGAGAGAGAGAGAGAGAGAGAGAGAGAGAGAGAGAGATGGAAGAGGGAAGTGGCATTCATTTGGCTTGTAAGCTGCTTTACCAGCTCATCCTAGGGATACCCATTCACCTCTTCTTCTTCCCTACATTCCCCCTTTCCATCCTTTATTCACCCTACAACTTTGTGCGGCACGTCGCGCGCATTAAGAAGATGAGCTGCATTTTTCATGCATGCGAAGTTGAGATTGCAGCTGCCACACCCACTGTGCCACTCTTCCCCCTTTCTCTCTTTCTTTCTCTCTCTCTCTCTCTCTCTCTCTTCGCACACACGTGACTTTGTTAGCCCAGTACTTAAAGTGTAGACAGAATTATAAGTTGATCACAATGACTTTCTATCCATATAATCAAATCTGCAATTAATCTATCCTAAATCTCTGGAACTATACAAGTTAGGTTCACTAAATTCGCTTACAATACTGAAAACCATTAGTTCCTCAAACATAACTTGCATGTCACCTAAAAAAATTCATTTTATTAACTGCCATAATATTAAAAATATTCATAATTGATTCATTAAATTTTTTAAAATTTCATCTGTCTTTTGGTGTTCTTTGTTAAATATTTATTTTAGTATTTTTACATTGTTTTTATTAAATACATATTTTTAACATTTATTATATTTAATTTACATTTTACTGGGCATCTAACAGTCGAGCAGCTCAAGTGTTAGTGCTCTTAGTTGTAACCATTTCCTTTTAGCTTTGGCTTGGCTTTTCCTGCCATGTTCCTCCCTCTCTCTTTTTCTCCCACTCCTTCTCTGTCTCTCTCTCTCACTCTCGTTCTCTTTTTCTCCTTTTCCTTCTAAACTCGCAACTTTCAGCTTCATCTTGTGCTTCTGGAGCATTATCCTGCTCATCAGCGTCATTTGTATTAATTGCTGGGGCATTTTGTTGCGCAATGATACTGAAAATGAGCTCCTTTTCTTCTTCTTTCTCCTCGCTGTTTTATTTTCTAGTTACTGTTGTTTTTAGAACAGTTTTTCCCTAATTTTCATTTGTCGTTTCCGCACAACCATGAAAAACTGTTTTCGTTATGTTCACTTTGCAGTGAAAATGTTTTCCACTTATTTCTCCACTAAAAACGCAGTTAAAAGAGTCAAAAATGGATTTTTCACTTTAATTGATAACTAATTTATTTTTAATTTTTATGAGCTTCTAAGTGCCTTCAAAAGAAAATAAAAAAAGGACAATTTTATAAAACTGCAATCAATTTTTTTAAACAATTGAAGCTAATAAAACCTAATATTTATTTAAAATTTTTAAAACAATTTTCTATTTATTATTTAAAACCAATTTAATTGGCTGTGCTGACAACTTTTCAGTTTTTCAGGCAGATTTTCATACAAAAACAGCCATAGTTTCCCATTTATTATTTAATTGCCTGCTAATATCAGTTCAACAATGCCAAACCATTTTTTATCATGTACGCATCTCATTTTTGAATCAGTCAGTCAGTAATTGACTGTTAATAGCTCATCAAAATGAACAATGCGAATTTTCCAACACAATTTTGAGTTGATTTTTGGACAAACACACGAACAACACACAATTTTCAACTAAATGCAGACAATTAATGTTCAATGGCAGTTTGAGAATTTTGGAAATTGCCGAATTACCGGAAAACATGGAAAGTTTGACGGGTTTCCGCCAAACTGCAAACTGCAATTTGAGTTTCAGTTTCATTTTCAGTTGCATTTTATGGTCCAATCTTAATTAGTGACTGAGTTGAAATCGAACGCGTTTCCAATTGAATTTTATTGAGTCTTTAATTGACAACATGCATGCGGCTTGTGGTATGCAGAAAGCTGAAAAACTGTCCACACTGAGAGAAAAAATTCTAATAAAATCAATTCAAAATTTTGTCAAATGTTTACGTATACTTGATCAGCAAAAAGAAGAATTTTTTATTGAAATCAAATAACAATTATTTCTTGATAATAGGCTTAATGAAATTTCAGCTTAATTCAAGAATTTAGATTTTTATATTTAGAAAGAGTTATAATACTTTTTTTTGTGCATGGTATACGGAAAATACTGCACGGTAAATGGGGAATCGTAACAATTGCAGCGCAATTTTCACCAATTGCCATTTGCCAGTCATTGGGCAAACTGCATAATTAGCGTTGCAATTGCCATAAACAAAGCGGCTCAAAAGAGAGAGAAAAGGAGAGAGCGAGTTTGTGAGTGGGAAAGAGAGACAAAGAGAGCTTGCGAAATGCAGGCGAATTGCTTTTAGATTGAGCCAAATACAACAATGATAATGAGAACAACAAAAATAAAGCCAACATGAGAATGATATGCGAAATGAAAGCCATTAGCTGCTTCCTTTTCCTCTTACTCTACTCCTTCACCTTCCTTCTCCTTCTCCATCTCTTTCTCCGCTTCCGCCAACTTCCTGTTTCCCACATCCTGTTTCCGACGTATTCATGTCACCTCGAAGCGGCATTTGGTAATTGTTGCCAACTCAATAAGTTAGCTAAACGATTTTCCACACATTCAAGGGTCGGTTCATCAGTTATCGTTTATATCTAGATAATTACAAAATAAAAGGTATTAAATTCGTATGATAAAATGTAACTAAACAATATAAAACAGTATAAAAATTAAGAAAAATCTTTTAATTAATATTATTTTTTCATTAATTATTTGTATTGAAAAGCAATATATATTTTTATCCTGTTGCACCAACACCCAGTAATGTGTTCAAAAGTGTATTTAACTCAAATAAAATTCAAACAATATGCATTTACAAATTAAATAATTTGTTATTAAATAAGGTTAAAAAATTATTACTACCAAATGAAATACTTCCAATTTTTCATTTTCTAATTTTTGTCCTTAAATTTTTAGTGTTATTTGTAAAAGTTCTTAATGAAAATCGATTAAAAATTTAGAATATAAATTATATTGCTGACATAATGAATACAAATAAAAAATGCAATTTTAATCGGATATCAAAGTCAGAGAGAGAGAGAGAGTGAAATATACACAATGCGTGCCACACAACCGTCCACATTTTGTGGCATCTGTGGCAGTGCTTACGTATTTATTATTATTATATTCAAGTACTCTTATTCGGATTTATAAATAAAGTACACGGTAATTACATTTCAGTAATTCAAACCACAATGTGCCAAATCCCCAGAGTCATGTGTCAATAAAGCAACATCAAAACTCGACAAAAATTCGCAAACATTTGCAATTAATAATTAATAACAATTAACTGCAAGTTATTTATGAAACAATTGGAAATTCCATTAAAATTAAATGGATACTCTCGTATCCAGCGAACTTTAATCTTTGGGGCCAACATTTCTCATTTTCCATTTTCCAGCTCCCAGTTCCGATTTTAAGGCATTGATTTATTCTATCGTCGTCTCGGCGCCATTTGCGAAGGCTCTCAATAAACAAATTTATAGACAATGAGCAAGAGACAGAAGAAAAAAATGTTTATAACGAGCTCTCAATAAACTGCAAATGCACATAAATTTGTTGACCGAAAATGCTAAGGACAATATGTAAATGTTCCATGCACAGTGAGTGCTATAAGTAGGCATAATATTTTTATTTTATTTGCACAGCGTCAATAGTCAAAAATGGGACTAAGAAAAATGATTTATTATTGAAGAAAATATTTGTAAAGTTAATATTTTAATTTAACAAATTTAAAAAAAACTTAAAAATAAATAAAATTTCAATGTATTTAGTAAACTTTTACATTAAAAGATAAACCTTAAAAACCTGATCAGTTCAATAAAATATGAAAGTAGTTCTACTTAATTATTTAGTTCTACGAATGAAGAACATTATGTTAGACTGTAGATTCAAGAAGTTATAAATTTGAAGAAAATTTATTAATATTTTCTTTTAAAGTATAATTATTGAAGTGACTTTCTATTTTTAAATAAAAAATGTGTCTGACTTATAAGCAAATCGAATGATATTCTTGTTATAAACAGACGTTTTACAACACATCTATTTTACGCCCAAATCATAGTCTAATTGCCCTCAAATGAATCGCATATGAAAAGGTCACTTGCAACTATTAGCCTGAATTGTTCAAGCAATTACCAATATAATTTCCACTGTTTGCATACTTCCATGACCCACTGTGTAAATATGGCCGCAATGTTGTTTTTTCGTTTTCATTCCCGTGTTTGCAATACGACTATTACCAATATTTGCAGCAGCTTCTGAGCCAGAAACCGAAACAGAAACCGAACCAAAAAAAAAAAAACAGAGACAGAGACAGAAACTGAAACTGAAACGGAGAATGCAAATTCAAATGCCGTGTGAGTTGAGTTGAGTTGAATTTGGTTGAGTTTTGGTTGAATTACTCGTTGACTTGGCCAATGCCAAATGGGTCAAAGTGGCAGTCAGCCAGGCGGGTCGAAATAACGTTTGCCAAACCCCAATACACTAACACACACAGCCACAGACACACGTACATTGTGCATATATGTGTGCGCTGCAAAGTATGCAACAAAAAACGAAATTGTGCGCTAAATTTGAAATCAAACAAAAAAGACAAGTAAATAAAGCAATGCATATGTATATGTGTGTGTGTGCGTGCTCCTCTATGTGTGTGTGTGTGTGTGTGTGTGTGTGTGTGTGTGTGTGTTTGAGACTGCGTGGAGCCAAAGGCAAACAGAAAGATGCACACGATCTGGGCACAAATGTTAACACAAAGCCACACACACACACACACACACGCACACACACACACACACACACACTCACACAAGCCGCATGGCCAAACATTAGTGCAAGGGTTGTCCGCATCCCCCCATATACCGCCTTTACCCCTTTTACCCCCTATACCCCTATACCACTTTGCTTTGGGCTGGTCACGTATAAATGCGATTTTCACAATTCAAATAACGTAGATTTTGAGAAACGCATTGCAAACTATTTGCTGAAAATCAAACACATACACTCAAAGAATAAACGCGAGTAAAAAAAAAATACAGTCATATATTATAACAATATTCTTAATACATTTAATTGCAAAACATATTTAAAATAAATTTAAAAAAAAACACCTTGATTTAGCAAAAAACAAACTGATAAATTAAACTATATGTACATCAAGTAAAAAATAAGTGAAAACACTTAAAATAAGCGACTGTATAGTGTTATTATAAATCAAAACAATAAATAATTAATAGTAATCTGTAAAAATTTAAATTCTGGCCTGAAAATAATTTTGTTTTACAAGAAAAGAGGTTCATAAAATCGAATTTAAATTGTATTAAAATTAAATTAAAATATGACTTAATATGTGTTTTAAACAAAAAAAATTAAATAAAAAACATAAATTGAAGGTAAACTGAAGGTAATAATATTTGTTTTGGGATTTTTAGTTGCTTATGCTCCCTCAAATTCTCTTCTTATCCTTAAATGCGTTGTTTTATATTTTATAAAATTTTAGAGTATTAAAAAAAAAGTATATTGAGAATGTAATAGTTTTTATTTTTATACCCTGAGCCCATTAAAAATGGGCAAAAAAGGGTATAATGCGTTTGGCAGGATGTATGTAACAGGCAGAAGGAGGCGTGGCAGACCCCACAAAGTATATACATTCTTGATCAGGATCAACAGCCGAGTCGATTGAGCCATGTCCGTCTGTCTGTCCGTCTGTCCGTCTGTCTGTCCGTCTGTTTGAACGCGTCGATCTCAGAAACCATAAGAGCTAGAGACTTCAAACTTGGTATGTAGGTTCCTGGATACCGGGCGCAGATCAAGTTTGTTTTTATTTTTGGATCGGACCACTATATCATATAGCTGCCATAGGAACGATACATTGAAAATGAAGTTTTAGTATGAAAAAGTTTTGTAATTGTTGAGATATCAGAACCAAACTAATAGATTATGTATCGGAGCTGGTATTATACATCCTGACCAAGTTTGGTTAAAATCGGCTTACTATATCATATAGCTGCCATAGGAACGATACATCGAAAATGAAGATTTAGTATGAAAAAGTTTTTTGTTTTTTGAGATATCTTAACCAAACTGGTAGAATATGCATTAATGTTAGTTTTGTACATTCTGACCTGATTTGGTTCTAATCGGCTTTATATATCATATAGCTGCCATAGGAACAATTGGTCGAAAATAAACTTTTATTGAAGAGTACCTAGGCTCAGGGTATCCTACTGTCGAGCGTGCTCGACTGTAACCGCTTACTTGTTTTCTCTGTACAGTGTGTGTGTGTGTGTGTGAGAGAGAGAGAGAGAGATAGACATGTTTACTTTGCTTTGATGGACCAATGAAGTTGGCAAAGAATCGCAATGCTGTTGGTGTTGTAGTTGTTGTTGTTGTGGTTGTTGTTGCCACTGAAGTTGCAGTCGGCCGTGAATTACGCGCCGCTGCGACTGAAATTCCAAATGCGTTTCGCAAATGGCAAAAATGAAGAGAAAAAAATGCCAAATGGCAACTGCTCAGTTTATATAATTTTAATTAATTTTTTGCGGTCAGCTTAAGTTGTCGCTTTTCCGACTGCCGACTGACGACTGACGACTTTCGACTGCCGATTACTCGTCTCGTTCTTCCTCGCTCGCATGCTCACCGTGACATGTTTTTTTAATGCTCAACTTTGCTTTCATTTTAATTAAAAATACGTTTAATGCCGCCCCTCATTTTTTATTTTATTTTTTTTTTTTTTTGTAATTTACAGCAAATGCGCGAGTTGTGTTATTTTACACTCTGTACTTTAAAAATGAATTGGTTCAATTAAGTTTGTAAAAAGTTTAAGTATAGATTCCATAAAGTATAAAAAAAACCGAACAGATTACGAGTAAATACTAGTTTTATTTTAATAACTTTTAAATATGATTTAAAATTAAATATGAATTATAATTAATTGAATTTTTAGACATAAATAAGGGGTATATAAAAAAGCCATTATATTATATTCTGTCACATTTAAATTTTTTCTTAATCTCTTTTTTTTTATATAATAAGTAGATAGTATTCTTTCCTACATTATTTCTTATGTTTATTTATAGAATACAAGGTCTCTTACAGCCCAGCATACTCGTCAGTAGTTTTTTCTACTTGAGTTGTAATGTTTATTTAAATTTCTGTCGCAGAGTTGCAAGGACACACACACGTATTTAAACACATACAAATGCATATTTTGATAGCCTCGATTTCTTTGCTTCAGTGTCCATTGTCCTGAGTCCTTTGCTGAACATTCAGCATCATCATTGACGCCTGCTGTGCATAAATACGAGCACAGTACAATTTGTGTGGCATGCTGCAAGTCATGTGGATGCAACATCCAGAAACCAGTAAACAGAAACCAGAATCCAACATCTGGCATGCAAATGGAACGCAATAAATTGAGAAAAGCCAAGGCACCGAAAAATGCCAACATTAAATGTCAAATAAAAATTCAAAACAAAAACTCAAATCAAAATGGCAGATTGTGAATGTGCACATCCATTTTAACTCTGTCTCTGTCACTTTCTCCCTCTCTCTATCTCTTTCTTACTGTGACATTTATACCACATCCTGTTCCGACTCCATCTCATTCTCCTTCTCCAAATTTGTCGTTGTCATATTTCTATAACAAATACCGCAGCATACACAATGTACACTCGGAGAAATGAATGCAGGGTAAAATTAAAAACAGTCATATTTGATTTCACTACATTACAATAAAAAAGAAGATGTATTTTAATAAAATTGCATGTTAAATATAAAACTCTTTGTCCTGACTCACTGACTGATCATTGCGCAGCCCAAAGCATATGACATAGGAGGCTGATATTTTCACAGCGTTTTGTTAAATTTGAATTGCAGTGGGGTCAAACTTTGTTAGTCTTAGAGCTAACTCAACTAAACTCACAGATTGTGTCTTTTTATCATATGTTATACCCAGTTCTTACATAATTTATTTTTAATTAAAGAACACTTTCAATTCACATTTTACATTCAAATATTTTTATTTAAGCCATTAAGTTTAATGCTTCAATATTTTAAATAAACTATTGACTTTTTTTAAATGCAATATTTAACAATTTCCACTAAATATGTTGTCATTTTTTATTTAATATAAGATCTGCTTAGATATAAAATTTATATTTAATTTATAATTAAAACAAACATTTCAGATTAACTTATTCTGTTTTTAAAAATCCGATTGCAAAATTCCCTAGTGTAAATATTAAATTTTTATAGCCTTTTTCTCTGAATGTCTAACAAGTTTTTCAGCACACACAATCGGGCATACACGCTTGCATATACTCTAACCAACTGCAAAATTGGCTGCTCACAACAAAGACAAACAACTTTAGCTAAATAGATATAGATATCTGTCTATCTGACTGTCCATAGTTTTGTCGACTTTGTTGACAACAAGTTGGCTTAAAAGTCATGCCACAAAAGTCGAAGACAAACTCTGTAGAGGAATTGCAGCGACAGCAACGAACACTTCAGATTTATGGGCAGTTTCTTAGCTGCAGCTGCTTGAAATTAAGTTGCAAGCTGAATTTACACTCGCCACACACACACACACACTACACACACACTCACACACTCACTCACACACATACACACACACAGTGGTACACCCAAGCGTACTTAATTCGGGTCATTTTATGAGCTGTGCATAAAGCTGTTAACTGTTTAAAAAGTGCTTAAAGTGCCGCATTAGCCTCTTGTTATTATCATCACACATTATTCACATTTTATGATGTGGTCTCCTATCTCTCTTCCTCCCCTTCTACCCCCTTTCCACCACCCCTTTAGCCACCCCCTTCGCATTAAATAAACACACACTTCGCTGCGCTCCATAAATTCCACATACTGCAATTTGGTGCATGCTTCAACAGTCACTGCTAAAAGTGAACCAACATCAAGCTCGACATTTTTATGACAATCTTGATGTTGCATCAATGCTGATGCTGCAACAACTCGCCACTAAACGTTGCACTCAAAAAATCTTAGCAAAATCTACTTCGTGATATTTAACAAAATATTACTTTTTTAATTATTCCTTTTTCTACTCCTTTTATATATTAAATTAAAAATTATTATATTAAGATAAAAATTATATTATATTAAAAACTATTTTCATATTTAAGTATATTGCAACTCTCATAACTTTTTTCAATCTCATTTATAATTGCAGTTTTGATTGCAGTTATTGAAGTTGATTTCTTTTAGTCAGCTTTAGATTAATTATTAACTTCTTTCGTTAGTTGTTTAGCTGTTCATTAATTAATCAATTTTTCAAAATATTCTGTAAATGAGCAAACTTTGACTTGCTTAAGAAAAACACGAACAAAAATAAATAAATAAATGCGAACTGCGAATCTGTTGCCCCAAGTGAATCTTTACTAATTTGTTTTGTTTTCAGGGCAGGTGGCATTAAAAGAGCGAGAAAGTATCTGCCAAGTCAATAAATAAGAAAGAGAGAGAGAGAGCAAGAGAGACAGAGAGAGAGAGAGAGAGAGGGAGAAGAAGAAAGGGAGATTCCAACTTTTATGCGTGCTGAGTAAATTTTATGTTGCGTATAATTAGAGCAAGTTCTGCCCTGGAGATTATTTTGTTGGCCACGTTAACGTATCTGCAACCATTTAAGTTAATTTCTCACTGTGTGTGTGAGTGTGCTGTTTATGAGTGGGCGTGGCAGTAGAACAATCTGACCACCAAACAACACCAAAATTGACCCAGAGAAACCGAGCAAGTAATTGAGATTGTAATCGTTACTTACTCTCGCATATATATTTCAGGATTGGCTTACAACACAGTCAATAAACTGGTCAAAAGCGAGAAGAGAGAGTGGAAAGAGGGGAGAGAGGTAAGAAAATTCTCTGGCTGAGTGTGAAAGTTTTTGGAGCATTAAGTTATTAACTCATTGGGCGTTGTTTTTGGCAAAAGGAATATTGAAATATGCTGTAGGCAATTAATAACAGATAAATGGTCAGGCCATTTTGTTGGCTCATCAATGGCATCGATAGCATCGATGGATTTCTGATAACGCTATCCCTTTCTACCTCTAACTCTGTCTCACATTTTGTTGTGTAGGATTTTATCAGATATTTACAATGCCATGGCACGTAATAACGCCAATGAATTGCACTTGAAATGCTGCGAGAGCAAGGAAAAACTCAAGTAGGAATGATACAGTAGAGCTGCTCGACTTTTAAACACCCAGTATACGTAAACTTGCAGTCGTTTAATTCAATATAAACCGAGAAAATTAAGTAGCTTTTTATGCGGAATACCATTTTAATCGCAATTTATCCTCTATTTTGATTCTGCATCAAAATATTATTAATTGAATTAATTCGAATTTTTTCCCATTCACTGTCTATTTTATCCGGACTTTCCTTTGACTTTCCCCTTGACAAATTTTTAAAAACTTCAAACTGTCATAACTATGCCAAAACTTGACCGATTTTCATGCGAAACATCACATTGATCATTATGTGACCTCTATTTTGATTCTGCATCAAAATATATTTCACCCAAAAAATTTCCATCAAAGTCAATTTTTTCCTTATTTTCTATACTTTCCCCTTGACACTATATCAAAAACTTCAGACCCTCATAACTTCGCCAAATTTTGACCGATTTTCATGCGGAATATCACAATGATCATTATTTGACCTCTATTTTGATTCTGCATCAAAATATTTTTCACCCAAAAAATTTTCATCACAGTCAATTTTTTCCTTATTTTCTATACTTTCCCCTTGACACTATATCAAAAACTTCAGACCCTCATAACTACGCCAAATTTTGACCGATTTTCATGCGGAATATCACAATGATCATTATTTGACCTCTATTTTGATTCTGCATTAAAATGTTATTAATTTAAAAATCGAATTTATTCCCTATCACTGTCTATTTTATCCGGACTTTCCTTTCTCCATGACACTTACTCATAAACTTCAAATTGTCATAGCCTTGCACCTTTATCTGACCTTTTTGGCAACTTATAAGCCTGTATATGCTTTGAGTACTGGGCCAACAAGCTCAGGCAGTCGCCTGAAAGTATACAGCAAATAGGTAGGGGGCGGGCTTTAGCGCTTTGCCACGCCCATTTAACTGTACGTTTTTCAATATCAAACAAATAGACAACGAATTACATTGTAAGTAGCTCACGTGCTTTGGATTATGCGTGATATGCCTCGAAATTACTTCATTAGCAGCCACAAATGGCGACCTGCATGTTAAATACCAACAACTGCACACACACACACACACACACACACACACACACACACACACACACACACACACACACAGACAGACAGTCAGGAATGTCATTTTTTATGCAAAGCAGATGCGTTGTTGAAATTTGCTAAACATTGCAGAGAAAAAAAACTACAGCAAGGCATTTGTTTCAGCTGTTGTTCGTCTAGCGGAGCAAGACGAAAAGCGTGATAAAGGGGGTCTTTAGATGTCAAGGGGAACCCACTTAAATGGCATTTCAAATGCGCTTAATAATCAATATTTCGAGGTGATAATTGTGTGCGTGTCAGAAAAAAAAAAATAAAAAAGAAAATTGTGACAGAAGTGAAAAAAAGCAAATAAAATCTATTTGCCATTTTCACCTTTTCTATTTGCACATTAAATCAATTTCACAGGCATTGCACGACTTTCTTGATTTGACAAACAGAAAAAAGTATACATCAATTTTAATAATTTAGCTGATAAAGTCACAAATTGTAGTTAAATCAAGCATACGCAACGTGTTACCATAAAGTTAGCTTTATAGTTATATACTTAAATTTGTTTCTTGTGTGAAAATTAAACAATTGGAAAATGAGAATAGAATAGAAAATAATTTTAAAAATTTAATATGCAAAGTAAAACTAATATTTTTTTAAATAAATTTGCAATAAAATTGAATATATATGAATTAAGATTGAAATAACAAACAATTGGCGTGCAACAAAAACAAATGCAGTGAATTATATTACTGTTGAATTTAAATGTTATTGTTGCAAACGATATAAACTCAATATAAAAATAGTCAACAAAACTTTTATTAAATCTCCAATAAAAACAAATGCGATAAATATTATTTTAAATTTATTTAAAGTGAATTTTATATACTATATTGCTGTGACAATTAAAGTGCTGCTCAAATTGTCAATGGAAATGTAAAATTGCGCTTCGGTTTGCCACTTTCCACTTTGGAGGCAATCACGCATACGTCCCGTGCGACAATATGGCCGGATATTTGCATTAATTTTAATTTAATATTTCTTTCACTCTGTTTTTTTTTCAGTATCGTTTGTCGCTGCTAGCCGCAAAATTAAATCAAAAGGCAAGCAATATTTTTTCGCTCATATTTCCTGGTCAATTTGCGTGTGATAAAAAATTGCGAAAAGGGTGGGAGAGGGGGGGGGGGGGTGAATTCACTGGACCACAAAAATATTGAGCATGCAATGGCATTGGATTTGTGCACGTAAATTAACTCAATTCATCGATGCTCACAGTCTGATTTAATTAACAGCAGCAGTTGACCAAAAAGCGAGTGCATTTTATTATAATTATTGCTGCCTCAAATCCCATTCGTTTTTCCCTCCTCTCTCTCGCGCTCTCTCGCTCTCTTTACAACATTAGTTGGCAGCAAAGGATTTGCACGATTTTGAGGGAAAACTTTTGGCCAAGTTGTGCACGCAATTCAAGTTGGCAACGGGACAAAGTCACGTGCGAGCACGAATAGAATTAATAAGCCAGCGGGGAACGCATTGCATATGTATGTGTATACACTCAAAGAAAAATTAAATGCAGTTCTTAATGTTTATACCTAATCTGAAGCAGTGTGTGATTGGAAAAGTATTAATAGTCTACAGTTTATTTATAAGTTAAATGTGAATAGGAATTAATCAATATTATTAATATTATAAATATACTTATAATATTTAATTGTAAGTATAAAATATTTCGAACACAAATAAAAATTGATAGAGAATTTTAAATAAAATATGACACATTTTTACTGAAATGTTCTAGCCGAATATAAAAATAAATTTTATGAATATTCAATTTTAAGATGAATAAAATAGTAATATTTACAAGAATATATATTTTATATGAAAGATGCTTAATTTTAATACAATTTTAAGATTTTGCTGTTAAATTAATTATAAATAATGTTAATATTTAAGTTATTATTAGTTTTAAATGTTTTTCTTTTTTAATTTTGTTTTATAACTCTGATATTTAAATAAGATGTCAATTAAATTGAATTGTTTTCTATTTAGTTTTGTTATCACTACAATATTTTTCTGCGTGTATGTGAATGTTAATGCGCCACATGTGGTACAATACGACAACGTACACCATGCGTATACGTAATGTCACTGACATGCAACACAAGATGGGGGTGGGGGTGAGAAGTGAGGGGGAGGAAGGAGGAGGGAAGGAGAGGGAGTTGCTGCAAGGACATTTGCGACATTGTGTTAATGCGGCTTATGTGACATGCCAGTTAATTACTCGCACTGTTTTGTAAGCACTGTAAGCGAAGCAAAAACTGCGTCAAACTTGTCGCCAAACAATGAGAAATGAGCAAGTCCCTCCCCAACCCCCCCCCCCTCACCTTTCTTCGTTTACCACCCCCTCCCCTCTTCAGCTTATACTCCCTGCTGAGCTTGACTTGAAAATGCTTTTTAACGTCTTCTACTTCAGTTGTTTACATTGGCAAATGCTGCCCGACAACATGTAAGTGTTTTGTTGTTGTTGATGCTCTTGTAATTGTTGTTGTTATGAATTTTGTCGGTTTGTTTATTTATTTGTGCAGCTCTTTTGCAAAATATATAATTAAATCCAACATTAGTTGAAGCACTTCAAGTGTATTTGACAGCATTTCACCAAAAACATTATTTATGCTCCTCTTTCAGCTGGCTCAACTTGAATTTGAAGTTGAAGCTGAAGCTGAAGCTGATTCCCCCGAAAGCAATTGAAGATAAAAGCTTAAGCTTCCACATAATTGAACAGCCAAGTCTCAAGTTTTACTGCCATTTAACTCTTCAAGTTATAAGTGCCTCGAAATCAAAGCAAATTCCCACTTATTTCCTGATTTCAGCTAAATCTAAAGCAAAGCTTTATAAATCTTTTCACGATGGAATTATGTATCTTTTTTTTACTTTCTGATTCAAATTTACATTTCTTGCTTATACAAAATCCCAGATTGTTGAATTTTAAGATAATTAAATCAATAAAGGTTCATATTAATATTAAAATAAATAATTGGAATAGATTAATCAACATAAGCTAAAACAAATATATCACCATTACATAATGATTAGAATTTCGATATCTTTTAAAACAAATATTGATAATTAAAACTGATCCTTTTCAAACATAACCCATCCAAAATATAACAAACCTGAGATATTCTTATTCATCAAATACGTTTTTTTTTTCTTAATTTTAATTTAACTCAACTTATTTTTTTTAGTCTATTTTTTTTTAAAATTTCGTAAATCAAGACTTTTAACATTCTTAGTAGAAAGTCGAAAATTTAGAATTCTTGGTAAAAACTCGAAAATGAAATAAATTGGTATGTGAAAAATGTAGCAAAATGTTTCGTGGAAATTGTCTTTTAAATTTAAGCGTCACCAGATGCTTTAAACTTTGTCTCTCAACTGACACTTTCTTTCTCTCTTTC
The DNA here is from genome assembly GCA_035045575.1 of Drosophila falleni. Classification (NCBI taxonomy): domain Eukaryota; kingdom Metazoa; phylum Arthropoda; class Insecta; order Diptera; family Drosophilidae; genus Drosophila; species Drosophila falleni. Next base: position 1,249,418 of record JAWNOV010000167.1, read on the forward strand.
CCTCATCTTCTCACTCTCTGTCTTTCCCTCTTTTTGGTCAATTTATCATGTTTTCAACTGCAGTCGAGTTCCGCATAAGCCGTGGGAATTTTGCCCAAAAAATGTCACAAGGCGGCAACATTAGACAGTTCCTGGAACAACAACAATTGTTGTAACATTGTAATTTGAAGAGACGGCAAAAAGTAGCGTCTGTTGTGGAGATGGAAGCGACCTCTGACCCCAGACCCCTGATTCCTGACCCTCGCTTGATCCATGTAATTTACAAGTCACAGACAGTCCAGACAATAACAGAGTATGCTTTAAAAAATCTAAACATAACCAAACAGGAGCACAGAAAAAAGGACAAAACCTGCCCGTTGGCAAACAAAAAAAATATCCGGAAAAAAATAAATTTAAAAAAATTGTCTGGCGCTAAATTCAAGCATAATCACATAATAAACAAGCACAAGATGGAAAAAGAGCACAAAAAGAGGACACACAGAAACTGAGAGAGAGAGAGAGAGAGATGGAAATAAAAAAAAGATAGAGACAGTTGTAGGCTTTCATTAAAGCAGGAAGCGAAGCGAATGAAAAAAGAAAAGCAAAAACCAACGCGATAATAAATACGAGTAAAAGTGCGAAAAAAACGAGAGGAAGACAGACAAAATCAAGATAAACAGGCATAAAGCGAAAGGATATATGCATAACACTCCTACACACACTTACACACACACTATGGATTGTTTTCCGAAAACAATTGTCTAAATATTAAACATTTTAAAAATTATTTTACTAATTTAAATTGCTTTAAAAATAAAAGAAAACTTAATTATACTTTTGTAAGGTTTTTTCTCCATCTTGTTTTCTTGTTTTAAGTTTAAGTTTAAGTTTAAGTTTCTTGTTGTTTAAGAATTAGTTTTCTAATTTAATCCATTTTTAATACTAAGTAAAAAAATTTAACATATTTTTAAAAATAGGAAAAAAGTTAAGCAAATTGCTAAAAATGAAAAAAAAATTAATAATTTTTAATTTTAAATTTATTTTTCAATACTTTATAAATTTTTTATGAAAAAAAATAAGAAAGTCTTTCGTTTGACTGTTTACTTACTCCCTTTTATATGTCACGACCACTTAAATTTAATTTTTCAAAATTTCTTTGTAGTACTGAGATTATATATTTTAAATTTTAGATCTATAACTTGTATAGTTCGAAAATTAGAGCAATTTTAGCCATAGGAGCCATAGTACAGACACACACTTTATGGTTGAAATTAAATGCGAGTCCAAGAGATTTGCTGCATTTGAAAGACGCACAAGTTCCGGCAAACTGTCAGTCAAACAGTCGTTTATATATACATATATATATATATGTGTGTGTGTGAGTGTGAGTGTGTGTGATCTATCCCAATGGTGTTGTTTGTTGTGGTTGTCGTCGTTGTTCGCTTTCAGTTTCTGTTTTCCCAACATTTGCACTGCTTTTTTTACGCTTAATTTCACTCGACTTATTTTTGCTGTCATTTTTGTTGTTGTTGTTGTTGTTCTTTGTGGTTTTAGCTACATATGTGTGTGTTATTAAATTTAATTTTTCATATTTATAGCTGAGGTTAGACAAATTTAATAGCCAAAGTTTTTGTGATTGTTTTGGGACCAGAGAAAATATAAAAAATCAAAACGAAACTGGCTTTAATGTAATTTAAAGCCGAAGCGAGTATTGAATGTGAATGCGAATATTTGTATGCCATAAACTTTGAATAAGATGAGTCATTGACTTTGAATAACATAAAGTTTAAAGCGCACCCTTAGGTGATTTCAAGTTCAAAGTTATGAGTCTCCCTTTTTCCCATATATTTTGGCCCTTATGAATTTCTAAATGATTTGTTGGCCATTTGCCTAATTGGATACCTTGTTGTTGTTGTTGCGGTTAACAGACTGAATGGAAATTGAAATGGGAATTGGGAGACGAATAAGGTACAACAGTGGTATTTTTTTTAAGCTTTATTATATTCATATTTAAGGTTATTTATAACTTAGTTCTTAGAAATATTAAGCCTTAAACGCTGTAAATATTTTTCTCTGGATATTCACAACTAATTTCTTAATTTATTTCTTTTTGCAGATGAAATTATGATGGAACTTGCATTAAATTAATAATATGAGGTAAGTCAATCTACACTTTAACATCTATATAATTTAATAATATAAATTTTCTTATACATTTTTATGTTATTAATAAAATTTATTAAAGATGTCAAATATTTAAAAAATTCTGCAATTATTTTATATATTTATTCATAAAATTTTTCTATAATATTTATGGAAACTTAAAAGTTATTTTAAATTCTTGTTTTAAGACTAATTCAATATAAATTTATTTCACTCATTATTTTCTAAAGCTTGATCAACAAATGAATTTCATTTTTCGCAGAGTTTTTTCATGTATTCAAGCCATATTCGATTTTCAATTGACTTAAAATGTTTTTTTAACATGTTTCTCATATATGAAATAAAATTTTATATAGCAGCAATGTCTTCTTCTTTTTGCACTTATCTTTATCAAAGTCAAGTTTCTGTGCACAAAAGTATTCTGACCACATTTTCACAGCGTCTTTCAAACTGATTTCTAATCTCATTTCGCGTGTTTTTCTTTTTTTTTTTTGTATTTTACTCCATTCAAAAATGTGAAATTTATAACATGTGATGTTGCCTCTTTTTTTTTCAATTGTTGTTGTGTTTGTTGTAGTTTGAACTTTAGCAAAAAATCTTCTGATTCGTTTAGCGCGTTGCGATATTTTCCGCTAAATTGTTATTGTATATGTGTGTGTATTATTAAGTTGCTGTTGTTGTTGCTGTTGTTGTTGTTGTTGTTGCTGGCACTGCTGTGTTGTCTAAAACATTACAAACAAATTGAGTTTGGCTCGAATGATGCTGTGTTGGCTGCTTTCTCTCGCCTTTTGGCCATGTCCATAACCAGACGGACGGACGGACAGACGGACAGACGGACGGACTGACAGACAGTTAGACAGCCAATGCCACGCCCCAGCCGCCCCTAAAGTGACTGCAGCAAACTGTTTTACTTTTGGTCCACACACACTCACACTAACTCACACAGACAGCAACACATGCAGAAAGCGCAGAGGGAGAACAGCCAAAAGTCACTTTTAGCTGCTTCTTTATTTCGCTTTTTCTCTATTTTTTTTGTTGCTCTGACCTCTTGTAATTTATGAGTTTTGCGCCTCAAGTTGCATGCCACACGGTGGCAACATGGCGGCATCTCCATGTCCTTGTGTCCTTTGTCCTGTGCACTGCAGCAGCTTATCGCCATTGTCTCTCGTTGTTAACCCAGTTCTTAAAGTGCCTACAGGCTTATAAATTAGGGACAATGCCTGTCTGTCCCTATTAATATTACTCTTTTATTCAGCACTTAATTAAATTTGGGTTCAGCACTTAATTAAATTTGGTTTCAGATTAAAATTATTACAAATTAATACAACTGAAAAGCTAGCATTATGGACAGGCCAATTCAAGATAACATTTCGTCAAAACACAAAAAAGCCAGGTTTTCTACGGACCCAAGAAAGTATGCTATGAAATGTTTTAAATCCACCAATTACTCAATTTCGCAAATTAAAGTATATCTAAGCAATGGATATTTTGACTATTGAATTAGCTACTGGGCATGGATGAAAGCATATTTAACTTTATATAATCCAAGATAACTAATCGTCAAAACAAAAAAAAATCGGGTTTTTTACAAACCCAAGAAAGTATGCTATTTAATTTTTAAAAGTCACAGAGATCAAGAAAGTATGCTATGAAATATTTTAAAGCCACATAGACCAATTACTCAATTTCGCAAATTAAAGTATATCTAAACAATGGATATTTTGACAATTGAATTAGCTACTGGGCATGGATAAAAGCATATTTGACTGTATATTTAAAAATATTTATGTAGTTTGAATATTCAAATATCATCTCTTGCAATCACTTCTCTTCACTTTATTTATTAAAAATTCCTTTAAATATGTTTTTAGAACAACAACTTATTTAAATTCTACTCACTATATTTTTAGTCTTAATTTTTAATTGATTGCATAGACTACATTCGACTACTGGGTATTTGACAGTCGAGCAACTCAATTGTAGGATTTTTACTTGTTGTTATTGCTGTTGCTTGGCAGTTTATGAAAACTGCAGTGGCAAATGTTTGGCGTTGCCTTCTCTCTCACTCTCTGTCTCTCTTCCTCTCTCTCTCTTCTATCTCTGTCTCCTATTGCGTTGTCGCGTGGAGCTGGATCCCCTGGAGTGCAATGTCCTTGTTTATGCGTTGACACCCGTTCTTGTTGTTGTTGTTCATGTTGTTGTTGTTGTTGCTGCTGATGTGCCGCTTGATTGAATTGTGTCCTTGTCAGAGTCATGTCCTGCAGCCAGATGGCCTCCCTCCCCTATACGTGTGTGTGTGTTGTGTGTTGTGCTGCGCTCACCTAAAAGTTTAATTAACTTTTTAGCTCAATTTCTAAACACAGTTTTGGCCTTTAGTTTTACCTTTTTATACTCTTTCCTAGCATATTCAAATTTGTTTACGAAATGTGTAGTTCCTAAAAGGTTTAACCATTATTTTTAACAAAAGAAAATAATACACCTATTTTATTTACAAAAGAAAAATACAACATGTGATTTTTCCTTTTAGTTAATTGTGAAACAAAAAAAATCAGATAATTAATAATTATATTTATAATTATTTATTATTTTCTTAAACAACTTACTCAGATTTAATACTATCTAAATTAAATTAATTTAATTTAATTTATTAAAATTATAAAATCGTTTTATTTGTTTATTTAATTCATGGAATTTACTACTTTTGTTACTTTAACAAACAGTCGACCAAAATTTTGTTTATTTTCAAATTGTGTCTAAATAGTAAAGTTTAAATTAACAGGTTTACTTAATTATCTGTTTAATACTTAATGACTGGTCTTTAAGAGTCTGGTGGATACAGAAAAATAAAATTTTAAATGTCCCAAGTTTTATTGTAGGTTTATTAAAACAAAATTCATAGTCTACAACTGTCTGCAAGAGTATCAAATTTTTGGTTTAATAAAGTTATTTTTTGCTCTCCTGTATTTTATTTTTCATATTTCAATTTTTTTTTTTTTTTTTTTTTTTTGTATATTTTATTTTCAACCACAAAAGTTGCACTAATTTCATTTGCAATTTAAATTCATTTTTACCAAAAAGAGTTGTGAATTTTGCAACAAATAAAAATGTTTATTCTCTTTCACTCCTTTTTTCTTCACTCTCTCTCTCTCTCTCTCTCTCTATCTGTCTATTCACCTGTTTCTTTCTCAAATTTTCGCTATCTTCCTCTTTAGACTTTTTTTTCCTATTTTCTGCCTTTTTCTGTACTTTAGACTGTTTCTTTTGATAATTCTGCTGCTATTGCAACTAAGCTCAAAGCTGCTTCAAAGAAGTGTGTGTGTGTGATGTGTATAAATATATGTAAATGTTTTGTGGTATTTGCTTTTTGGACTGTCAAGTGACTTAAAATGACAGCAACGGCTTTTGACAGCTGCAAGCTAACGGTATTACAACTGACAGCTGGCGCTGAATATGTGTGTGTGTGTGTGTGTGTGTGTATGTGTGATGTGTGTGTTGGTTTAAGGATGTGCACAAATTTATGTTTATGTTAACAAAGTCAAATCATTCAAGTGGCAAGCCAAAAACAACTAAACACACTTATGCTAAGAGAGAGCGAGAGAGCAAGAGATAATGAGAGTGAGAGAAAGAGAGAGAAAAAGTGAACCACCGCCTACACAGTGTGTACACACTGAATGCAGTCATGTGCACAGTGCCGAAAACATTGTTACCGAACGCGAATTTTCGAAAGATAACGAGACAGATGAATGACGATAATATGCCATGAAGTACACTGAGAGAAATAAGAGGAAGGAAAAAAAAAAGATGTAGAATCACAAGATGTCACACATTTCTACTTCTTCATCTGACGAATCGAGACAGGGAATAAGAAAAATTAGACCACAATGGGTGCAAATAATATGCCAGAAGCTACACTGAGAAAAAGAGCACAGTAAAAAAAGTATACACTTTTTAACTCCTTTTTTCTTTGGCTAAAAAAAAAACAGAAGAACTCCTCTTTACTTATATATTTTTTTGTATATTTGTTTGTAATGTTCAATGATTTCCTACACCGAAAGAAATTTAAAAGATAAAAAAAGGAGGAGAATTAGATTTAGACACAAAGACGACTCTTCTATCGAAGATGCAGTTTAAGGAGGAAAAGGTTTATAATTTTAGACAAGCACAACAAGCTTATACACAGAGAGAAATAAGAAGTTACAGAAAATTTAGACTACAGGAAGATTCATCTATTTATGGTGATCATGTGCAGTGAGCCTCGACACTGAGAGAAAAGAGATGAGGAGTGAGAAGTCAAACGAGGCAGATCGAATTTTGAGAGACAACTACAACAATACGCTACACTAAAAGAAATTAAAATAAAAAGAAATAGAAATAACAAGGAAGAATGAAGAAAGACGATTCCTCGATGAATAATGAGGTACTACACTGATAGAAATGAGAAGTAGCAATAAATTATTCCTCTTCTGGTTCAGCGGCATGAGAGGCGTGTGGGCGTGGCTGCGTGTGCCGCCCCTGAGCCTGTTCGGCGGCACTCGCCTCGGCGGCGGCAGCTGCCTCCATTTCCTCCTTGTGCTTCTGGATTTCCTCCTGCATGCGACGATTCATGTCGGCGGCATAATCCGCAAAGGTCAGATTGATGTCGAAGGGCGTGCGCAGGAAGATATTGGGCGGAGTATAATTATTCTGTATGGGCCAATAGAAGCCATCGTCGTCGCGGCCAAAGGGCACCTTTCCATAGAGATCGACAAACTCGGAGAGTGTGTAATAAAATCGAGTTGAGGCCAAAACGAGTTCAATGCGTTGCATTTCGGGTAAAAGACGCCGAAAGACTTCGGGAGCAAGACTAGCAGATACTCTGGCAGAAATGCGTTTGTTGGGTATGGACATGTGAGATGTGGGACGCTCCAATTCGCTGCCTTCGTTAATGCCCTCCATGCCAGCCTCAGAGGGAGGATCTATACCAGTCACTGATCCACCCAGTGACATTTCTGTAGTCGCTCTAGGCTCCAGACTCTCCCTAACCAATCCACATATGGTATGCATCTTCTCCTTGATGATCAAATGCTGCTTGCCCATCAGATACTCATCGGTTGGTGTGGATGGCGGAAACTTCTCGTTGAGAAAGGCAGCGGGAATGCGACGGAAAATCAATTCCTTGGTGTAAAGCTGCCAGATAGGTCAGAAAGAAAGAAATGAAATCTTAATAAATAAGTTAATAAAAAAAATTATAAATAATATATAGGAATTTTTCCCAAAAGAATTGGAAAATCTAAAAAAGAGAAAAGTTCGAAAATTTATTGTTGACCTATTATTCCTATGGCGTCTATATGATATAGTAGACCGATTTACATCAAATTTCATCTCATTATATAAAAATTTCGTACATTTATATTCTGCAAGTTTGGTTAAGATATCTCGATAAACAAAAAAGTTTTTCATACAAAAATGTTATTTTCAGCAGATGTACATATATATATTTTTCTTTCATAACTTCCATGCTAAGAAATTTTTAGAACAGATCAGGAATATAGAATATAACATAACTGCTAAAATTCAAGAATTTGACTCTAAAATTTCATTTATTTTTAGATTTTTTCGATTTTTGGGCGTCGAGGGGGGCGTGACAAAATTTTAAAATAAACTTTATCTTCTTAGGATACTATATATCAAATTTAGTAACTCGAGCTGTTATAGTAACTGAGATCTACGAAGGTTTTCAAAAGGACAGACATGACAATATTGAAAGACTCGACAACTTATGTTTTGACACACTAAATTAGGCTATTTTTAGCAAAGATTTTGCTTATATCCAACTTACATCAGTTATGTGATCCTCTATCATAAAGACGCGATTCGATTGCCAGAACTCATCGATGCAGGCCAAGAGTTCGGTGCAGAAGATGCCCATCATATCCTCGCCGCTCTCCAGCATCAACATGGTGTAATCATTCATGAAAACCAATAGACCACACATGGGATCGGGAGTATAGGATAAATTACGACACTTCTTCTGCAGCTCCTGCAGTTTCTCCGTGAGCAGTGTGTACATGTCCTTGGGACCGTCTTTCTCCGGCTCTGGCTCCGGTTCAGCCTCCTCGGCCTCCGCCTCGTCCGGGGCATCATCATCCCAGTTAAAGTTGAAGGTGCGTGTCACCGTCTCCTGTCCAGCATTACTTGGATCTATAAATCTCAATGGTGTACGTTCCCCATCATCTTCCGGCGGATTTTCTGGCTTGCCTTGGTTAATATCCGGCGTAGATGTCTCTGAATAATGTTGTTGCTCATCCTCACCGGCTATTATGTCAGCATTTTTCGATTCCGGATTGGAAATAGCAGTTCCCGTACTCAATCTTTTATCCGAGGTACGAGCTGCCTGAGCCAACAATGCACTTTCCCTCAAGGGATCCAGATTCTTGGCCAGTATAAAGATGCGTTGATAAAACACCGATGTATTCATCCTCAGCAATTCCTCATCCACATATTCCACAAGGGATTTACGCACCTGAAAGATCAGCGGACGCTTCAATGTAAAACAGGGTTGCCTTGTTGTCGATTGACGCGTCTTCGTTTGAGCATTCAGCGTCGAGGTGTGACGCGTCAATCGGGTTGACGTCATCTCTGAGCCGCGATTAATCTGGCTTTGTCGAGCACTCGAATCAATCGACAAAGCTACCAAATATTGTTATTGTTATTGCTATTATTTCAATTATTGTTGTTGTCTAGCAACAGGCACATCAAAGGGTTGCTAGGCTATGAAAATAAACAAAGAAACCAAGGCTCGGATAAATCTTTGGGAATTATTCGGAAATTTAGTTAAGAAAGTCAAAGCACTTTTAATTTACCTTCAGTAATTGTAATTAATTCATACAGAGAAAACTACTGTAGAATCTATTATAAGATGCTTTTATTTATGCCAAAAAATTAGCAAAAGTCAAAGTTATAAAAGTCAAAAGTTGTCTAAAAAAAAAAGATAGAAAATAAAAATGAAAATCGTTTAAGTTTTGACAAAGTTATGAAAGTTTTCGATTTTAAACGTTACTCCAGCTAATTTCTCGGAGTGTACGCCTGTTAAACTGTTATTATTTGACAATGTGTGTGTGTGGGTGTGTGTTTGAGTATATTTGAGGGTGTGTATAAATATGTGTGTGAGTTTTGCTGTTACCTCAATTATTATTATCATTTGCCCGAAATCCAAACGTTGTAGCTGCCTTTTGCTTTTCAGCGAGTTAATTTATTCATGGCGCATTTATGAGCAACAACAACAACAACAACAACACCAACAACCATGATGATGACAACAAGAAAGTAAAGCAACAACAACAACAACAGCAACAACTATAAAGGTAGCAAATGTTGTTAAACTTCTTCATCAGCGTTGTTAGAATCTGTTGTTGCTGCTGCTTTTAGTCTCAGCTTATTTCCTACTCTTTTACACACCATCTCCCTCTCTCCCTCTCTCTCTCTCTCTCCATCTCTCTCTCTCTCTCTTTCGCTCAGACTATCTCTGTCTGGCTCTTTGAACAATGGGAAACACTTGGGCATACAACATGTTGAAATGATAATGAGCGAAAATTGTTTTTTGACTCGCTTCCCAGGTGTTTTGTGTTGCACAAAAGCCAAGAACTTATTCCCCCTCTTACTTTCTTCCCAATCCCGATTTATCCAGAGTGTTATTCTTGGGGTTGAGCGGCCGTTTACAGTTTAGTTTATTGGCTTGAAAGTTGCGTAGCAATTTGTGGCATTCATTTTCTTAAATACAAGTACATGTCTGTCGCCCAGGAGACGCAGAAGATAAAGCTCCATTCATGGAGAGTCCATCTTAAAGACCAATTTTAAGGAATTTAAAGCAGAGGTTGCAATTAAAAATTTTTATTTTCTTAATGAACGAAAATTTGATGCAGATTTAAATTAGAGCCCAAAGAATGATCAAAATGACATTCCGCATGAAAATCGAATAAGTTATAGCAAAGTTATGCAAATTTGAAGTTGATGAAACCGTTGAATTAGCTTCTTTACCAGTCTAATTTTTTGTCAGTTTTGGAGTGGTTTAAAAGTGAAAACTCAGGACTTAAAGTTTTGAAAAAAAATTTTTTTTCAAAAATTCAAAGGGAGTAAATGGTTTGGTCGGGAAAAAATCGAAAATTAAAATTTTTTAAAGTTAATAATTTTTAGATGCAGAATCAATTAAGAATTCAAATAATGATCAAAACGGTATTCCACATGGAAATCGGTTAAGTTTTGACAAAGTTATGGTAGATTAAAGTTTTTTAAAAGTGAAAATACCGAAAAAATTGAAAGTGAGGTAAATTTTTCAAGTGAAAAATGTTTTGATGCAGAATGAATTTAGAGGCCAAATAATGATCAAAACGGTATTCCACATGGAAATCGGTTAAGTTTTGACAAAGTTATGGTAGATTAAAGTTTTTGAAAAAGTGTAAAGGGGTAAGCATGGAAAATACCGAAAAAATTGACAGGGAGGAAAATTTTTCAAGCGAAAAATGTTTTGATGCAGAACGAATTTAGAGGCCAAATAATGATCAAAACGGTATTCCGCACGAAAATCGGCTCAAAATTGACAAAGTTATGAGAGTTTGAAGTCTAGAAAAACTTTTGAAAGTTCATCGAAACGTTTTCTATTCTACATGTATGAAAGTAACTTTTATTTATAATTTGTACTAAGCAATATTTGCCACCTTTTGAGAAATTTGTCACTTTCACTGGAAATTTCATTGGGAATCAGTTTCGCTTTCTTCTCGCAAACATGTGCATTCAAATCTGTTCCGTCTTCTGCTGAGAGCTTGCTGGGATTGGGAATGTTGCAGGCAGCGTTGATTGCAGCCAAGTTCTTAGTCAATATTTGTCAATTTCAATGAAATGAGAATTTGACATGCAAGCAAACAGAGTCCTCCTCCTTCTACACAAGTATCATGAGTATCCTGCTGCATTTGTAACTGCAGGATGCACACCAGCCTGAGCAATGCAAACACAGAATCGCATGTCGATTCTGTCCTTGGACAGAGTAAAATGAAGAGAAACCTGCCGAGTATCGAGCAGACACACTCACACTCAGAGAGGACATTTGCAGACCAACAGCCAGACACAGAGACAAACACAGAGACAAACACAGAGACAGAGAGACACAGAGAGAGAGAGAGAGAGAGGGAGGCAACGAGTAGATGAATTAATTGCGATTTGTATGCTCTGGAATTTTTGTGTGGCAAATTGATTGATGTGCAGGTTTCTCGAATGCCAGCAACCAAAGCATGTTAAATACTTGGCAGTGCATTAAGCTAACTCCTATTGAGATTGATTCATATACGCAAAGTAACGAGTAAGGAGAAATAATTAAAGCAACGACTAACAATTGCATGTAAAGACAAAAATAAACTTTTAAAGAAGCTCAGTGCATAAAAAGCACGAATATTTATGCTATTCTTGAACAATAAAAACCGCGAGTAATATTAGTAACGAGTAAATTAAAGCAACGAATAAGAATTGAATATGAAGACAAAAATAAACAGCAACAAAATAATAAAGGTGATATTTATTCTGTTTCTCTACAAAAAAACGAGTAGATTAACACAAAGAACGAATATAAGTATAAAAGCGACGAATAAGAATTAAATGTCGAGAAAAAAAATAAACAACATAAGGATAATAAAGGTGAGATTTTAATTATATTTAATTTGTTATTTTAAATTCTAACAAACTATGTTTATTAATTCATCAATATATATTTTGTTTATTGAAAGCTCGTCAATTTCGTTGCTCTCTTTTCCCCGCCGCTTACCAATCAAAATGTTTAGTTAGCAATTATGAAACCAAAATAACAAATTCAATTAAAATTAAAACGGCCCAGCGCGGGCATATAAAATACATTTTGTATTTAACACTTTTGTTCACGGGGCGTATGCTGGATATTTTATTATACAATTTAATTAAATTATGTGGCGCGCATCAGGGAGAAAATAAGAACATCAAGTTGGGAAAAGTTGAGGCCAGATGCGCTGGCAATTTGTTGGTTGTCACAAAGTTTTACCAATGCAATTAAATTGGGAAACTGGGAACTGAGAAATCGAAATCGAAATGGAGAAATGCATTCAGTAAATGCGACGAGCTGTTTAATCAATTGAATCCTTGTTCAGAGCACTGAATGGACCAAAAAATGTCTGCACTTTGCCAATTAAATAGCAGCTAATTTTGTTGGCCAACAGAGCAGAAGGCCTCTTGACCCAAAATCAATACTATTGTCCCCCTTTTCCCCTCCAAGTGTCCCATTATCCACTCTCTTTTTGGCCATGTGGACTGAACTTAACTCAATTATATTTTTATTTATGCGTCAACATTCGCGCTTTCAACAAATAGCATTGAAGCATCCTTTATGGGTAGTAAAGAGGGAAAGAGAGGGATTTTATCTTAGCCTAAGACAATGGAGAATTTATTGTTTCGCCAATCTAAGCAAATTTTTTGGGCTAAAACTTTTTGTTGCTGTTGCGTTCACTCAGTGGACCATTAATAAAGTTATGTATTTGATTATGAAACAGCCGAGCGGAAATATTGCGAATGGATTCAATTGCTTGGCAATTGAAGGGGAAAAGGGAAAAGGGGAAAAGGGAGCCAGACAAATCATAAAAAAATATGCTCGTTTTATGACGCTACTTTGCTTTAAATGAATTTGGCCAGTAAAGCCTAAGCACGAGGCTCTAAAACTGATAGAATTAACAGCCAACGACATTCCCAAAAAATATTTGGTACAAATTTTGAATAAATCAAAGCAAAAAATCTAACAATAAAATTTAAGGAAACCAAAATAAATAATGAAATTCATATAAGATAAAATATAATAAAATATTATTTAAAGTTCACAATTTTATTTCCAAATTAAATGTTTTCTAGTTTTTCAATCCAAGTTTTTGTTTTCAAATAATTCTATTCTTTATAAAATTTGTCTATATTCCTGTGGGGAATTCGAAGTTCAAGTGATATTGAGAATGAGAACACATTCTCTAACTGTGTGTGGTCAGGGTAAACCTTTTCTCTTCCCTCTCTCTTTCTTCACCCTTTAAGCCATTTTCTTGCCGCATTCCAAAATGGCACATCCGGTGTCTAAGTTTCGTCTCTGTGTGTGTGTGTATGAGTGTGTATATGCGAGTGTGTGTGTGTGAACATTCCACAGATTTCACTCTTGTGTGTGGGTTGAATTTTTTCACTCTTATGGGGTCATTTAAAGCTCTTGTTGAATGCTTAAAGAGTTTAAATGAAATGTATTTGTTTTTCAGCATTTCAAATGTTTCTATTAAAATTGTGTAGTAGACTTTTCTGATGACAGCAATTAGCATTTAGATAAACGCTTTGTTACTGCCCGACAAACATTTTAGCATCCTGTTTTGAATTCCACAATTGAAACTGGAAAATGAAAATGTAGAAAAATGGAATCAAAATGCACAGGCCATGAAATTGCATTTTGTTATGGGAGCAATAACAACAATACAAGTAACAACAACAACAGCTCCCGATTAAAATAAAACTGTATAAATGTATATATGTGATTGTGGGTGTGCGTGTGTGTATTTGAAAATATCAAACAATTAAATAACACGCCAGCAAAAATAAAACGAAATCCAAAGTGAACTCAATTTGCTGGCATCTAAATCATTTTTAATTTGAGCAACAAAAAGATGCCTCTGTGTGTGTGTGTGTGTGTGTGTGAAAGACTGTGTTTGTGTGTGTGAACGTTGTACACATACACACAGAAAAAAAAGTCTTTAATAAATACACTTTGTGATCAAATTTATAGTAGTTCGTATGTAGTTTTTACCGTGGCAAAGAATTTTTTTTATAAATAAATAATTAAATTAAAAATGCTTACATTTACATAAGTCTATTTAATAACAAGTTGAATTAAACAATCAAAGTAATTTGAAAACTATATGTTTAGTTTTATAATACAACTTAATTAACTCTTGCGCCTTTTTAAAAAGTATATAACTTAATGCTTATTTAAATATGGAAATTTAAATTTTTTATTTTTAATTATATCGTTTGGTTTTATTTCATTTGGTCAATAAACATAGCATTTGGTTAAATTTAACAACGATATTATGTAATTTAAATCTTTTTACGTTTTTTTTTAAATATTATAACATAAATATTATAAAATAAAATACTTGAGTTAAATGTTTTTGCTATTTAGGCATTTTTTGCAGGTGTAGCACAAACAAAATGTAGCATACATTTAAGCATAAGTTCACAAACAAATCGCACACACACACACACACACACATACAAGAGAGAAATACTCACACATAAGAGAAGCAACAACAATAAAAATAGTAATGCAATATACTCGGCTACATGTACCGTTACACGCTGCTGCACAATTATTCAAATCCACGAGCCATGACTGCCAACAGCAGCGAGAAGCGAGTAGAAGAGAAGAGAAACGAGAAGAGAAGCAGAGTGGAAAGTAGAAAGTATGAAGTAGAGTATGAAGAAAGGACTTTTACTTTTTTATACACTTGCAAAGGGTACAGGCAGTTTTTCAGAGCAAACTTGAAATAAATAAATTTAAATAAAATTGTAAATTACGTTAAATATAAAATTAAATAGATTCCTGATGCAACTGATCATCAATTCAGTCAGATAATTCTCTAAACAAAAATGTCCATTGCTTCTACTACAATTTCAGATTGTCTATTAAATAATTGTTATTTTAAGATAAATGCACATTTATTTTTTTCATTTAAATTTCATTTATTTCGTTATGTTAAATTAAAAAGCAAAATCTCCTAGAGTATTCAGTGTTCGACAATCCAAAGACAACAATATAGTCATGTTTTTTTTCCATGCTCTTTTTTGTTTGTTCATTTATTTTGCATTGTTTTATTTGTTAATTTTTTGCTGTTGTTCTCTCTTGTAATTTTCAACAATTTGTCACAATAACAAAGCATTTGAAATGTGTACAACAATTTGCAGGTTGTATTTTTTCGTAATTAAATTACTTGTGCAGTTGTAAAACATTTTATTTTGTTCTAGATACGCTCTAAACAAATTATAGTCGAACAACTAACATATTGAATATGCAATAATGCTATTTTCTTTAATGTGTAGCTGTTTTTTGCTTTTAAATTTAACGAAAAATAAACAAAAATTGAATAACTTGTAAGTCCTTTGAAATTTATGCGCCGCCTACGTGAGTTATATGAGTTTCAGGCTGAGCTTTTTAAGCCTAAGAGAAAACAAAGCAAAATAAAAACAAAAACGAAAAAAAAAACAAACTATCAATTACGATGATCACATTGCTAACAAGCAGCTGCTGCAGTTGTCTCTTTCTCTCTCTCTCTCTCTCTCTCTTTCTTGTTCTTGGCCAAGAGCCTAATAAATACGCCTAAGCACTGTCGTTTCATTCGAAATGACAACACCAAGCAAATTACTTGAAATCAACGAGAGGTGAACGATCAGATTGAAGAGTATAAAATAATACGCTAAAGAGAATTAATTTCTAAAACTAAAATCTTAACTTAAAATCTTAAAATCAAAAATGCAAAATTGAAAATTCCCAAATAAAAATAGTTCTGCGTTGATGAATTAGAAAAAATCCTATTCATAAATATATGGAAAAAGTAGGCTTTTTTTTAGCCCATTATAATTTCATTTGGCAAACCTTTATAAGTGGTAAAGGTCATAAATTTTGCTTTTCTAAAAATGTAGTATATGCAGAAATTAAAAAGGCTTCTAATTAAATGGCTCTACTAAAATCTATTTTTGTAATTATTTCTGCAAGCTAATCATATTAATATTTATAGTTATTATTTTTAATCGATTTTTTAATCAATAAGTTTTGTTTGTTTTTTAAGTTTTCTAGCTAAGTTTTTAATTTTATGATTATAATTTTTATTTATATTTATATTATTCTATTTATCCTGATTTTTAATATTCTTAGTATTATTTGGCACAATATATGTAGAGAGTTGTGCTTGAGCAACCCTCGGCCGTAACAAAAGACATACTCTGGGTCTGTCGAGCCCATTAAATGAGCAAAAGCCTTACGCCTTCCTTGCTTCTTTCATTCGGTTGTCTGTCGTCTGTCGTCTGATTGCCTGCTGCAACATGGCGTATGAGCAACGTGACGGTGGGCTGCCACTTACAAGTAATAACATGGCCGACAGCGGCATAAAAATCTGCGATGACAATGCGTGTGTGTGCCATAAAAAGGCTTTAGAGTATCCCGAAAATAAAGTCATGCACTGAAACAAAATCTAAGCACATTCGTCGACGACTTTGGGGTCGCATTAAAAAGAGAAAGAAGAGGCTGAAAAGGTAATGTCGGTGATTGATTTACCTGTTCGACAGTGTGTGTGTGTACGAGTGTGTATGTGTGTGGGAGTGTAAAATTGATGTGCCCCAGCTGAATTAAAAGGCAAGAAGAAAGCAAAAAGAAAGTGTGCCTGGTCAACAATTTGCATTGCCTTTGCTTTCTTTTCGACTTTTTCTTCTACATTTTTTTTGTTTGGCCTTTACTCGAGTTGTTGTTTTTTCTGTTGCTATTTTTTTTTTTGGCGTTTTTTGCCTCAGTTCGAGTGTCAAATGCCGTCCGAAGTTTAAGCTCTATATCGGCGGCCCCAAACAGAATCAGACAGTTGGCTATAAAACAGCAGGGTCAACAAGCCAACAGCAAAACTTGGTTAGTTAAAAGTGTTTGTCATTGTTGACACCTTTCGTCTTGTCGAGCAACTTGAGACAGCAACTGTGACTTCATCTTCGTTTTCATCTCCATCTTCATCTACATCCACACCTTCATCTTTAGCTCCTTTTCCGACTCAAACGGCGACAATGACAGCAAACAGCGCAAAAGGGCAAAGTTTTCTTTTGCCTTGCCATTTTCTTTACACTCTCCCAACAATACCCTGTACTCAAAAAATGCTTCAAGGGAGTTTGCTCTATTTATATTTATAAACTTAATTTATTTATTAAAAATTTAGCAAGCAATCAAACTGAACCCAACATTGGTTAAGGCTTCGGTTCCGGTACGTTATGAAACAGCTATTTCGGTAAAAGGTTCTATTTCAGTTTTATTTTTTCAGTTTCGATATCAGTTGCAGTACTAAAAATTAATTTTGAAAGGGGTATAATAGATGGCTTCGTGTCGAAAAAATATAAAATGGTATTCCGCTTGAAAATCGGTTAATTTTTGATGAAGTTATGAGAGATCAAAGTTTTTGAAAAAATGTCAAGGGGTAAGTATGGAAAATTAGATGATAGATGGCTTAGAGTCGAAAAATTATCAAATTTTCTAGATGAAAAAACTTTAAATGCAGAATCAATTTAGGGGCCAAATCATGAACAAAATGACATTCCGCTTGAAAATCGGTTAATTTTTGATGAAGTTATGAGAGATCAAAGTTTTTGAAAAAATGTCAAGGGGTAAGTATGGAAAATTTGATGATAGATGGCTTAGAGTCGAAAAATGATCAAATTTTCTAGATAAATAAACTTTAAATGCAGAATCAATTTAGGGGCCAAATCATGAACAAAATGACATTCCGCTTGAAAATCTGTTAATTTTTTATGAAGTTATGAGAGATCAAAGTTTTTGAAAAAATGTTAAGTATGTATGGAAAATTGGATGATGGATGGCTTAGAGTTGAAAAATTATCAAATTTTCTAGATGATAAAACTTTAAATGCAGAATCAATTTAGGGGCCAAATCATGAACTAAATGACATTCCGCTTGAAAATCGGTTAATTTTTTATGAAGTTATGAAAGATCTATGTTTTTGAAAAAATTTCAAGGGTAGAATAGATGGCTTAGAGTCGAAAAAATATCAAATATTCTAGATGAAATAAAATGAAATGCATAACAATGTTCTATAACTCTTATTTATTTTTTTACACAACTTAAATTCAATTACTATTAACTTACTTTCTCAATTCATATTATATTATTATTTTTTTTTCAGACAAAAGCTGTCTATTTTAGGTAAGTCCATGTATTTTTAAATTAAAAACTAAGAAAATAACTTTAATACTCTTTGATCTTATTGAGTTTTCATGAGTGTTCAACAAAAATTTGTTCGATCACTTTGAAATTTATTTAATTTAACAGTTCAGTAATTAAAAAAAAAATAGATATATATATATATATATATATATATAATTTTTTTTTTCAATTTGATATTTGATTGCTTAAATTATTAAATTATAATTAATGGATTAAGCAGGAGTTTAATAACAGGACTACTGTTAGTCGAGCATACCCTTATTGGCTTGACTTTTTGCTGTTGCTATTTCTGCTGTGCTTAGTAAAGCTGTTCGCTGTCCTGAGTGGAATGAGGGCGTAAATCGCGAGTGGGCATGGTCACGTAAAAAGAGAAGGGGGCGTGGCAGGGGGCGTGTACGTTGATTGCTGTTAAATATTTGGTGGCGTCGCACAAGTTTTCGTAAATCTAATTTATTACATTGGCCAAAAGCAGTTTAAAGCCTAACTGGCAATGACACCAAGAACACACACACACACACACAACAAGCATATTGAGTTTCTCTATGTGTGGGTGCGTGTGTGTTTGTATTTTGCGGGGGTTTATTGGCATTGGTGTTAAGACCTTGTGCATGCCACATGCCACATGCCACATTCCGCTTTTGTTTTTGGCCGCAGATTTGCGCGTGGAAAGCTCATGTGACTTTTAGACAAGCTACGCCCCCTTCCCCAACACCTACCCCTCTCTATCATAGCCCCAATTTGCTGTTATGTCTTCATATCATTTGCTGTAAAATGAGACATGCGTCATTTATCATTTTCAGTTGGAAATTTGAACAGTTTCAAGTGTCGCCCCCAAAAATGTGATGGAGCACAGTCTCAGTTTCCTTCTTATCCCTCTTTATCTCCCTCTTCATACACTCCTTTTTGTTTTCCTACTATATCTGGGCCATTTAAACTGCAGTTGAACTGCAATTGAGTTGGCATTTCATTACGGCCAGCCATAAAACCAACTAAACTTGCCAAATAAAATTGAAAATGGTATAAAAAAGGAACAGGGAAAAAGAAAATCCCAAACTTATCAACGTAAACAATTCGAGCACTTCAACTAGTTTCAGGCGTCTCGATAGTGCTTCAGATAACGCCATGTTCAGAAAGTGATGGAGAGAGGGAGAGAGGGAGAGAGACAGAGAGAGAGAGAGGGACAGAGGAAGAAGCGAGAACGGGAGATACTTGTGGCTTGGTAAATTGCATAATGAAAAGTTTCAGAACGCACTGTGGTATAAAAAAACTAAATTAGCTGCAAATAATTCATGTCTTTGAACATAACAAAAAAAATATGTGTGTTGTGTTAATTCAAGAATTTGTATAGTACGTATGGTAATTTAAATATCTAAAAATAATTGTAGAAAATTTAATTTTTAATATTAATGATAAAAAATATAAATACACATTTTATTTTATTATCTTATACAAAATTTCAAACAATTTTCCATTTTAATTTATATAAAATTTACTTGTACTATAATATTAAATAAAAAAAGATACAATTTTATGAAACTATAGCAGTATAATTGGCATTGTTTTTAAATTAGTGACAACGTTTGTTGTATAAATGTCGATATTAAAATTCAAAATAATAATTTATATTATATTAAAAAGATGCTTGAAGTATTGTTAGTTAAAAAGATTATAGAAAAAAAATATTCCAAAACAATATTTAAAAATTTATATATATATAAGCTTATCTAGGTTTTTTCCCCACTGTGAAAGATATGCGGAAAATGGCAACCGGAGACAAAATTTTTATGAGCAAACTTTCAATTACCGAACTTTTTTCTTGCTTGAATTACTTTTGAAATACTCTCATTCACACATGTGACACACACACGCACACGTGTGTAATTATGAGAGTTGGCAGTCAATGTATTTGCAATGTGGTGTACAACACTTGCCACTTGCCACTCACCTGACCTTCCAAGTATTGCCACATTCATAATAATGTTGCCTGTTTATTACTTTCACAATATTCCGACTCAATTTATGAGGCCGCTTTTTAGCAATTTTTCAACTTGTTACTTAGCGTAACTTGAGCAATATTTGGCACATTTTTGCACACCATATTTAAGACAAGACAATGGCTCAGAGACTGGCCAAGAGTGCTCGGCTTTTAAGCCATTTCAGCGCCAGCTGCTGTACACATAAACATAAATCATAATCTGTTGGCACAGTACATAAATTATTGACGCTAAAGAGTTCACAAAATGTGCAAACAAACACTCAGTACACACACTCACTCCCACAGCTACACACACACACACACCAACAAACACACACACAGTGATAATAGCTACTAAACACCTACTTACAGTTTGGAGCACAGTTATTAAAATGCAACTCAAGAGCTAAAGACGAAAACGAAAGAGAAAAATACCACACGAAAAGGGTTGGCAAAAAGGGGGAGAACGGAAGGCAGGGGATGGGGGTTTATCTATGCTCTGGAAAAGCATTTTCTCTGCTTTCTTTAATGGTTGCATATGCAGTCTGTTGTGGCATTAATATGAGAGTAATCGCACTTCTTTTACTGCTCCTTTTTTTTCTTGACTTCAAGCGGTAACACGGAGCGTATGAGTTATGTGTAGCAGATTCAATTTAGATGTGCTTCAGCTGCCTTTATTCGAAGGATAAAGACCGCAAGCAGAAAATGGCTGCAAAGTGTAAAATATTGATTTATTAACTGCCTGTGACCTCCATGGTCACTTTTTGTTGTACTTCCATCGCTATTTAAAAAATATAGATTTAAGAGGGCCTTTTAAAATCGTAATATGCGTTTAGTTTCAATTGAAAGTGACAGACGCTGTCCTCCATGGTCACATTGGAATTTTTCTGTTACCATAAATATTTTAGTTAAAGTCATTTGTTTAGAATTTAAATCCATTTTATAAATTTTAAGCCAAAAAAAAGTCGGTTTTATCAAGCTAAATCTATTATAAGCTTATTGAGCTGCCCTCCGTGTTCACTTTTTAATGTTACAATCTAAGTAACGTTTAATTTGATTAAGAATACTTATAGTCTAACTTCTAGATAATCATAACAGATATTTCAACATTATTGAATCCATCCAGTTGCATTTTATTCAGCCTATTTTTTTCTATCCTCCATTGTCACTTTGCATGTATGTTATTCCCATCACTTTTTTATAGACATACCAATTTAAGTTGCCTTCCGGGAATGTCCAATCCATGTGCATATATAGCTTAATTCCTCAACTGTCACATCATTCACGATTAACTCGACTCTGTCAATGTTGCGACACTTCCAAAAATAGATTAAACACAATTTCTGCAAATCTCCACAGACCACAAATACAGATACAAATACAGATACAAATACAAACAACATGTGAGCATGCAAAAAGAAGCGGAGAAAAAAATGTTAGAATAAAAAAAAGAATCGAAAAACTGGCATTTAAATTTCTATTGGCGTTTTGCAGTTTGCAATCCAAACAAAATTGACAGCATCAAAAGGCGGTAAACAGAAATCGACAGAGGAGCTGAACAAACAACAACAACAACAACTCTAACAACAAACAAGTAAGAACACTAACTAAAAACAAGGTGCTTGACTGTTAGATGCCCAGTTTATATATATGATTTAAGTTAAAAAAAAACTAAAATCAATATTAAAAGAATTATGTTTTAAAAACTCCCTTTTGTCAATATATAAGTTTTAAAATTTTTTTTTGTAGCTTTTTGTTTACCACGCCTAAAGGCAGAACTGGGTCTTAGGGCTTAGGCATTATAATTCAATTATCTTCTCTATTTATTAACCGATCGTGATGAAATATTTAACAACCATTCAAAAAATACCAAATATTCCGTGTCCCAAATATTAAAACTGTAGCTTTAAAATTCCTCTTGTTATGCGATTTCCTATCGTTTGTGAAGGCGAAACTCTTAAATAAACTCTTACTGCATGCAGAATACAGGAATATTGTCACAAAATTTTGTTGCTTTAATTCTTACAGTCTCAGAGAAGTAGCTATAATTAAATATACGAATAGACACACATTATGAGAAACTTATGAGCCTTGTTATACTTTTGTTTCTGGACTAACAGCAACATCGACACCAAAGTTGGACACTGTTGGTTTGATTCGAATTCAGTTGCCAGTGCCACCGCCACAAACACCGCCTACCTCATTGCCGAATTGATGAATGCTGATTTTGCAGCGACCCTTTGCGGAGGTAAACAGAGTGCTAACAAAATGCTACACGAATTGAACAAAATGAACGAAATGAAATACTTGATATTTACACGAAAAGTGCAGAGAAATCCTCTTAAATTTACTGCAGAGTTGAGCTCTTTACCATGTACATGTTGAAGGGGTTCATTTAAATCGAAAAGTAAAAAAATACGTGTTTCCATTTGAATTTGTCACTCTCCCAAAGGCAGAGGCAGGTTTCAGAGTCTATGGGAGATAAATGGGGTATATTAGACTAGTGTAGAGTCTGAGTATTAAAATATGAAATTGTTTAAACAGCCTTTTATAGCTAAACATACATTTTAATAATTTACTAAAGTTTTTTAGCAACTTACAAATTTAAATAATTCAACAACCAATAAATTCTATTAAAATATTTTAATCAATTTTTTATAATTATTGAAACTTTGCAAATTTATTAACTACAGTTTAGTAATAGTTGTAAATCCAGACCTAGTAAATTTTTCCTGTTACTGGTGTGCTATTTTTAAATTTGCTCTATGTTTTAAAATTTGAGTTGCGATTTTTACTATAAAATATTTTTGTGTTTGGATTTTATCTTAATGTCTAAACGTCAAGTTTGCGAATTTTATCATAACTATTTTTTTAATGAGGATTTTTATCACCACTAAATATTTATATTATACTAAGTTAAGCAGGATATATATTTGACGCCTTTAATTTTTGCTATATTAATTTAATATAATTTTAGTATATATGTAATATGTTTTTTTGTTTTTTTTTCACAAATTTCCTATAAAAAGATCTCACAATAGTCAATTCTTTGAATGGAAAATTCTGGACTAATTCTAAAAGCAATCTTTGATTTTACTTTTTTATTTCATGGTTTCATGGGTAACTTTCTTTCAATTTTACTTTTTTACTAGAGTATCTTATAGTTCTATCAATTCTTAGAAATGTTCACCTACTTGTGCTTAAAGTGGGAGCATTTTTGAATGAAGTTGCCTGTGTGAGAATGAGTGCAACGTAGGACACTCGGAAGATAAATCGCTGGGTTAGACCAGAGGTCATGTGATTTACCATGAATCAAAGCAGAACAGACGCTTCAGGAGGAAGAATAAAGAAGAGGCATCGATTCAGCTGGGTCAGCAATTAAAAACGCATAATTCATGCATCAAATACAACTACAATATTTTGGGTTACGATAATTTTGCAACTCTCTAAAAAGCTGTTTCAACCTTTTTAAAGGTTACACCTGGTTAAGGTTGTAGGCGCATAATTAAATTGTAGAACTAATTGGGCTACAACTGCCAGCTGATGATGGAGATGAAGATGAAGATGGAGGAGACACAGTCAAAGTTGACGTCTCTTTAATTATACGCAAAAAAAACACACGAAAACACGACGAACACGAGAACACGGAAGAAAATGCGTTCCACAGCGGCAAATGGAAGAAAACTCATTTCGACAGTGCCAGAGAAAACCCCCTAATACAAACCAGAGGCAAACAGAAAAAAGAGAGAGAGTGAGAATAGAAATCGAAATGTACACTCAAAAAATATATTTTAAATGCAAATATCAATAAGAAAGTACACAACATTTACAAAAATCTATTTAAAAATGGCACTAATTTTAAGGAACTTGTTTATTAAAGTTATGAATGTAATTTTTTAGGGACTGTAATCATTATAAGTTTAATTATAAAACTCAAGAAATAGTCATTATTCACGAGTTTTATTATTTTACATATGATTACTTTTGATCAAAAAAATAAAACTCAGGAATAAGCATTATCTTTGAGCAAAAAAATAAAATAAAACTCATAGAATAATGATTATTCCTGGGTTTAATTTTTTGATCAAAAGTAATCATATGTAAAACTTTTTCAAAAAAATATTGAGAAAATATTTTCTAATTTATAAAAAATATTTTGTATAATATTAACATGAAACAAAATAAAAAAAAACAATTTACATAATCATTATTTGGTTAAAAATTTCTATATAAAAGTAGAAATATTTTTTACAATATTAAAAAATTGTTCTCATTTTTAGGAGCAATTCGAATTTTATGGCGAGTTTCTTAAAAATAGTAGATAGTAAATTTGGCGAGTGTAGGTGGAAAGCGTGTAGCGACAGCTGCGACAATGACACATGATTATCAGGCAACATGGCTGTTATTGTAGATGGCTGACCTGCATTGGCCAAGTCCCAGGACCGGTTCGAGGACCAGGTAAGGCTTTTCTCTCTCTCTCTCTCTATCTCCCTCTCTCTCCCTTGGCCATGTTGTTAGCTGGCAGCTGGCGTACAAAAACATATTATAACATATAGCTGAGCATTAGGTAGAAACTTGGACTGGACAAAACAGGAGAGCACAAAACAGGACAGTTCTTGCCTTGTTTGCCTGTAGTCAATGGGTGTGTCCTGTTAGCCTTGTTATTGTTGTTGTTGTTGTTGCTGCTGTTTTTGCTGGTACGACACGAGCCATTATGCATTCAAATGATTAATGAGATCATGTTTCTGTTGATGTTGAGATGGAGCAGCTAATAGCCTTTTAAGCCATCACAAATAACAGACATGATTTTGCTGGTAGATCAAAATCCTCCAAACAATATTGTTAACTGCCCTAATCCATAATCAAACAATTCAATATACCCCATCTCACTTGACTAGAGACAGGGCTATTTTGAGGTTTATAAAAAACTAAAACAATGTAAATGAATTCCTTTTATACAGAACAAATCCAATTTTTTATAAAATACTCTCAATTTAAATTTAAAATAATCATTTTGTTTCAATAATTGCTTAGAAATCATATTATACTTTGTAATTAGATTTATATTATAATAAAATGCTTATTTCTCTTAAACTGACAGGTTTTATTTTAAAAATGGCTGACAGTATATTTTCTTTTTAAAAGATATTTGCATTTACTTTTTAATATTATTAATGTATAATATATATATTACATCTTTAAAATTACAAATGCAGTATTGCTATGTTTTTATTTTGAATGGTAATTTATTGGGTGTAAGACATTAGATATTTTGTTTCGGGATATAAAGATAGAATATGATAAGAATTAATGATGATTATCATATGTAAATATTTTTTCAATAAATTTGTCCATGAGTTTTAGTAATTATTAAATGTTTCTTGATTTGTATTAGAACTTCAAATTTAGTTATGAATTATTATGACACTAATAACTTGACAAGAGACTCAATTATGTCATCCATGGTAGGTCGCTCCTTTGGATCTGTATGCCAGCACTTACTGATTAAATCGTTTATCGGTTGGGGTTTTTCAGGAATGGTAACATCTCTCAGATCAGGACGCTCACCTGCAGAGCTAAGTATTATAAAACTGTTTGATACTTATTTGGTTTTCTCACCTTTCAAAACTAGATCCAAAATATCGAAAGGATGAACATTAGTGGAGTAATATGGTTTCTTTCTTGACATGACTTCCCATAGTATAATACCAAAGCTATAAACATCGGATTTCTCTGTGTAAATTACCCCATTAAGCACGGCCTATACATTAAATCGAATTATTCATTAAGAGTTAATTTCTCTGTACGCATGAAAGTTCAAAAATACAAACCTCTGGGTCTATATAAAAGAAATCAAGTGGAGATTTATAGTCACTTAAGTAGTGCGAATAAAGAATCCTAAGTGTTTGAAAATTGTGCATAAATACCAGTTTTGATGATTTCAGCTTAGAATAGATAATATTCTTCTTATGCAAATATGCCATTCCCTAGAAATTATACATTAG
Organism: Drosophila falleni; assembly: GCA_035045575.1. NCBI lineage: Eukaryota > Metazoa > Arthropoda > Insecta > Diptera > Drosophilidae > Drosophila > Drosophila falleni. The sequence goes on from JAWNOV010000167.1 coordinate 1,275,540, forward strand.
ATTCAATGTGATGTAATAATAGATGCAGTTAAATGGAATTTACCTTGGCCAATTGCTGCATCCATTTTAGGGCTTGAATATATGAGTATTTTTCATCATTTGTATGAAGGAAAGTGTAAAGTGATCCACAATCCGCATACTCCATTAGATAAGCGAATCTCATATCATCATATCTTCTGATGTCATACAACGTTATTATATATGGATCGATAAGACTTGATGTGAACTTAAGCATCTCCTCAACATCTTTATCTTTCCTAATACTCATATCTATTTTCAGCGCAACCGTCTTTTCGCCATCAGCAGCTTTCCATTCGGCCTTGAAGACTGCGCATAAAAAATTATTGTAAAGCTACATATAATAAAACGAAAATCGAATTATAGAACTTTTGACATAATGTAAGTTATTTTCAGTACCTTCTCCTTTAATATGATGTCTGGCCAAGGAACTGTATCAACCGTGCTCGGTACTTGCAATGCTAAGTCTTTCCCATCCAAGCTGTCATTCGATTCCGGTATTTCCAGATTGGGAAGATTCTTTTCATTCTCAATATAACCATAAGGAGGTTCAAGTATTTCGAGTACATTTTGAATTGTCGGTCGATTCTTCGATTCCTTATACCAACACTTTTCTATCAAATCTTTTATTATATCCAAATTTTCTGAACTTGTAATGTCACTTATTAGTGGACGCACATCTGCAATAGAATATATATAAAAATAAACTGTTGGATTTTTGTTTACTTTTTTTTGGAAAGTTTCTTACCATTAAAGATGATTGCATATTGAAGAACAACACCACTGCTATTCAAGTGGTAAAATGGCTTCTTCCGTGACATTATCTCCCAGAAAATAATTCCGAAACTATAAACGTCGCACTTTGTATCGTATTTTTCAGCTTTTGCAACCTACGTACAAATAAATCGTCTTTGCTTAGAGCTAAGCTTTCGTTACATTAGGAGATGAGTAATACAAACCTCTGGTGCCATATAATTTACAGTTCCAATATCTCCTGTATTATTAGTTCCAATTTCTCTCACTGTGCCAAAGTCACATATTTTGAGTTTTTGAAAGTTGTTAAAAAGCAATAAATTGTCTGTTTTTAGATCTCGATGGACTATATTTCTGTCATGCAAGTACGCAATACCCTGTAAAGGAGAATGTAATGCCAATTATGTGTTAGTATATATAAACATATAGAAGTTCTTTCTTTTTATACCCTGAGCCCATTAAAAATGGGCAAAAAAGGGTATAATGTGTTTGGCAGGATGTATGTAACAGGCAGAAGGGGGCGTGGCCGATATATATTCTTGATCAGGATCAACAGCCGAGTCGATTGAGCCATGTCCGTCTGTCTGTCCGTCCGTCCGTCCGTCCGTCCGGATGTTTGAACGCGTCGATCTCAGAAACCATAAGAGCTAGAGACATCAAATTTGGTATGTAGGTTCCTGAGTACCATAGGCAGATCAAGTTTGTTTTTATTTTTGGATCGGTCCACTATATCATATAGCTGCCATAGGAACGGTACATCGAAAATGAAGTTTTAGTATGGAAAAGTTTTTTATTTGTTGAGATATCAAAACCAAACTGATAGAATATGCATCTAGGCTGGTAGTATACATCTTGACCAAATTTGGTTAAAATCGGATAACTATATCATATAGCTGCCATAGGAAGGGTACACCGAAAATGAAGTTTTAGTATGGAAAAGTTTTTTATTTGTTGAGATATCAAAACCAAACTGATATAATATGCATCTAGGCTGGTATTATACATCTTGACCAAATTTGGTTAAAATCGGATAACTATATCATATAGCTGCCATAGGAACGGTACACCGAAAATGAAGTTTTAGTATGGAAAAGTTTTTTATTTGTTGAGATATCAAAACCAATCTGATGGAATATGCATATGGGCTGGTATTATACATCCTGAACAAATTTGGTTAGAATCGGTCTAAAATATCATATAGCTGTCATAGGAACAATCGATCGAAAATCAACTCTCAGTACAGAGTACCTGGGTTCAGGGTATCCTACTGTCGAGCGTGCTCGACTGTAACCGCCTACTTGTTTACTCTAATTCTCTTCATAATTTTAGATTATGTTTTAATGACGTCACTGATATTCCTAAGCTTTGAATAGGGGCATAGCCAGTCGGTCTGACAAATACAACACCCTCATTGTGTCGGTGTGGTTATTAGATTTAATGCTAATTTTATGTAGGCTTTCGTTGATTTATTTTTTCTTAAAAATTTTTAAATTTGCTCTGATTTTTTTTCGTAGAAAGTTTTTGAATTGAAATTAAAAACATACCTTGGCACATTGAAGTATCCAATAATGCTTATAAATATCTGGAATAATAATTTCATCATTGCGCAACAACTTCTTGAGAGATCCGCACTCTGAATATTCTAACAGTATGCAAATTCTATTCTCGTTATCTTTAGAGACACCGAATAATTTGACAATATTTGAATGGTCCAGACGCGGTAACATCTCGATCTCACGCCGAAGTTCTTTGCTAGTATCGTCAGAGTACCTAAACTTTTTAACCGCAATTGTTTTATTTCCATAAAGAGTTGGACACTCTGCAGTGTAGACATCGCCATATGAGCCACTCCCAATCTGAATATAAAGATGAAAAACATATATACAAGCCCAAATATATGCCTCAATATTCGAGTCATTTGGTAAACACAATTGAATCTAACTATTCTTACAGGCTTTTTTAATATAATTGCTTTATAGGGCACCTCGATGTTATCCATGTCTGACCGACTCAAATCAACTTAATAAACTAAAATGTTTCTCTGTGCTCGTAATCTACCTTTGTCGAATAAAAAAGCTGACTCACACCCTTATAAGAAATTTCTATACTTAGTACTGGAAAGATGACCGAATTCGATAATATCTCGATATGTTAGAGAGAAGAAACTCATTACGCACTTTTGGTTTATTAAATTAAATTATTATTCGTATTAATTCATTATTATACATCGATGTATATACATTTCTCTCGAATTATCGGGGATTGCAAGTAAATCAAATTTGTTTATTATAATCAAAACTAGTCGGACGGAGCTACAGTTGAGCATTCTCGACTGTCGGAGACCCCGTACTTACTATGTCAAAAGCTAAGACTGCTAAAAATTCATACTTGACTTTCACCCGATCGGTCCTATGACAGCTATATGATATAGGTGTCCGATTTGAACTTACTTTGGTCAGGATATATGAAACCAAGTTAGATACATATTCTATCAGTTTGGTTACGATATCTCAAAAAACAAAAAAGTTTCTCATACTAAGACTTGATTTTTACCCGATCGGTTGTATGACGGCTATATGATATAGTGGTCCGATTTGAACCAACTTCGGACAGAATATATATTACTAAGTTGTATGCTTATTGTATTAGTTGTTTTACGACATCTCATTAAACAAAAAAGTTTTTCATACTTAGACTTGATTTTCGACCGATCGGTCCTATGACAGCTATATGTTACAGTGGTCCGATTTGAACCAACTTTGGTAAGGATGTACAAAACTAACTTAAATGCGTATTCTATAAGTTTGGTTACAATATCTCATACAACAAAAAAGTTTTTCATACTAGAACTTGATTTTCGACCGATTTTTCCTATGGGCGCTATATGATATAGTCGTCCGATTTAAAAAAGAAACAAACTTAACGTGCCTGCAGTATAGAGGAATCTACATACCATATTTGGTGTCACTAGCTTTCAAATTACTCTTATAATTTGGATTTGAAATTTTTTTTTCCAATTTGTGGGCGATATAGGGGGCGTGGCCGAATTTTGAAACAAACTTGATCTGCCTGCAGTATAGAAGAACCTACATACCAAGTTTGGTGTCTCTAGCTCTTATAGTCTCTGAGATCTAGGTGTTCATACAGACAGACAGACAGACGGACAGACGGACATTGCTATATCGACTCGGCTATTGATGCTGATCAAGAATATATATACTTTATTGGGTCTGCCACGCCTCCTTCTGCCTGTTACGCACATATACTTTTTTAAGTACGGGGTCTAAAAAACAAAATCAGTTTTTGATTTTTGATTTTTGTTTACATTCTTTTCAATTTTAATTGCATACTTTAAGGCATAATTATTTCAGAGAGAGAGAATTTGTAGCAGCAGTTTCTGCATAACAAAATTATTAAACAAACCTACACAACTAATTCAAAAAAAATTTCTACAAAAAAAAAAAGTTAAAATCACTTAAAACATTTTTTTTTTGATCTTTTTCAATTTACTTAAAAAAATAATTAGAAAAAAATTTTGGTTTTATAAATGCAAGCTTATAAAGAATCAAAATTATTTCCATTATAAGTGAAATATTTGTGTTTAATTTAGTCATCAATTTTATCTGCAATATAAATATAATTTACTAACTTTTAATTTTATCTGCAATATAAATATAATTTACAAAAATTTTAATAATTTAAGCTCATTGGAATGGACGGTAAATGCAATGCCACAACACCAACCACAATCAAAATTGCTGTGATGTTCGCTGCTGTGAGAGCATTTTCTCTATGCGCGAATTTTGAATGCAAATCCACTTCAATTTGGTTGGTTGGCCTTGCAACCGCATCACAAATTCATGAATCTTTGCCCAAAAATGCAGCCGCTAGTCACACACACACACACACACACAAAAACACATACACACACACACATATACACACACACATACACGCACATGGATTGAGGTTAGCCATCAATCAAGAGTGGGTTGAAAATCGCTTGTAAAATGCCAAGCATCAAAAATATTGTGCACCACGCGGCGTATGCGTGATGCATGCTGTGAGAGACAAAGAGAATGAGAGAGAGAGAGAGAAAATGAGAGATAGATAGACAACGTTTATAATTATCTGCGTAGCATTTTAATAATTTTAATATATTTTTAATTAACAGGCCACGCAGCCCAGCATTTGACAATTTGGTTGACAAAATTGACGCTTTGAACTTTTGATAATTTTGCAAATTGTCAACTCTATTGTTGTTGTTATTGTTGTTGTCAGTTTGACGCTCAACTGCACACAATACACATTTTAATTTATTGCGGACGCTGTCTGTTTTTGAGGCACTGTGCTGACAGGCGTTTTAGATTGATTGTCGCTGTGCCAAGAGAGAGAGAGAGAGAGAGCGAGAGATTAATTAATAAATGCAGAAGCTGGAAAAAAAAACTAATTTATAATTGTTTTTGGCTGCAAATTGGCCAAAACACGCCCCCCAACTCCTTGTAATTTCTAGTTAGCATTGTTGTTTGGCATTCATTAGTCTGTCGCTTTCAAGGTGTCGCACAAAATGTCAAACAATGCTCTGAAATTAATTTCATTTCATTGCGCATTTGGTTTCATCCCTTGAGGCGGGTGGAGAAGTGACTCAGGGGATTGGATAGAGGGAAGACAGCTTAAATTAAATGTCAAATATTGCTAAATCGCGTTGAAGCACAAAAATTAATTAACAATATATTCGCTAGACGAGGCTGAGCTTCAATTGCAGAGCTTTTATCTTTACAGAGGCGAGGCCGACGGTGCGTATGATTAATATGGTCAGGCGTTTAAGTGACTGCGTCGCACGTGTTTGGCATTTCTCTGTAGTTTTTTAAATTCAACAATGCCACGCCCACCTACAGCCTACGCACATTTTCCATCACATTTCCCCCCACTCTCACTCTCTCTCTCTCTCTCTCTCTCCAACTACACATAAATCTTTCAAGTGTCACATAAAATTTCCGCACATGTACGGAATCAAAATGAAATGCAACAACAAAGAAAGCATAAAAAATGGCAATTCCTTGATCATGACAACGAATTAAAATATACACTTTAGTATTGTACCTGTTTGCTTAAATTCAGTAGTGAGTAATTTCAAATGTTCATCATTTTTACATGTATTTAAGTTTTAAAATTTGTCAACTCTTTTCTGTTGAGCAAAACTATTTTATAATTTTAGCACTCTAGTTCTTTTCGTTTTGGTTTTATACATATATATAGTAGATCAAGTTTTTTTTATGACATAGAAAAAATTCACAATAAAGGTAATTTTTAATTTTGTATGTATGTAAGTAACTTAATTTTTTTCTTAACTTTTTTTTAAATAACTAAAAGCAACTAATAAAAGAACTAAGAAAATAAAGAATGTAAAAAAATTAAGGAAATTTTTTTAACAAATTAAAATCGGTGCACTTTTTTGTGTCAAAAAAATTACCTGACATACTGTACATATGTATATTAATAAATGAATTACAGTGTAAAATATTATTTTCAGACAAATGTGAAAGATTTGTCTAAGAAGTATTATTTTTAAAGTGTATATCTACTGAGTAAAGGCAACAAAAAGGGGCAAAAGGAAAGAACGAGATGAGAAGTGAATTGAAGAGAAAGAGAGAGAGAGTGAGAGAGAGAGAGAGAGAGAGAGAGAGAGAGAGAGAGTGAGAGATTGAGCTGTTGGGAAGACGTGACTCAGAGAACGTAGTGCAATAAGTCAAGTTATCAATGTTAATAATTCTTAATGTTAGTGCATAAATAAGACAGGGGCAATGAGGACAGACAGAACGACAAACAGACAGAGAGACTGATACATAAAAAAAGAGTATGAGCGAGGGAGAGCGAGAGGAAAAGACAGACGATATGTCACTGACAGTTGCCCATAAAAGTATGCTACATGGCAGGCAAAGCGCAGAACTTCAAATAAATACAAAGATGAATTTTTCGTAAATTTATGCAAAAAGGCAGCAAAGCAGCAACCAGAAAAAATATACATAAAATAAGAAAATAACGAAGAGCAGAGAAATGAAGAGAAATGAACAAAAAAAAGAGAGAAAAAAGCAAACTGAAGGCTAATTTGCATACAGAAATCGGCTGGCGGCAAACGAAAATGCCGAAATATGATTCCCTCTCTTTCCTCTCTGTTTCTCCCTTCTCCTTTTTGTCTGTCCTTCTTTGAATGCTCCTTGTTCAGTGGCGCGGCAAATATGAAACTCAAAGTGTTCATGCTGACATCGCGACATAAAAATATATATATATATGTATATGTATATGGATATGTATTTATACACACCCATACATATCCATAGCTACATATGCATGTATGGGTGCATGTGCGTGTGTGTATGTGTGTGTTTATTTAACAACTGTTTCCCTTTATTTGGCAGGCCTTTGTGGCTAATAGCGCACACTGTTTGCCCATTGTGCACAGTGGAATAGACGACTAGGTTTGCTATTAGTAAATTTAATATTTAAATCTCAATTGTTATTCATATTTTGTAATCATTTTTATAACCATAAATTTTGTTTAATTTTAATCTAGATATTTATAAAGCTGTGCACTTTTTCTTGGAAGAAAAATTTATTCACAAAAAAAAAATTGTATATTCTATTTTTGTTAAATTTACAAAATTAATGTATATAATATAACTTTAAATAGATCGAATGCTTACAGTTGAAAAAACAGATGGATAATATATTTGTTTATATTAATTATAATAATAAATATAAAATAATTTAACTTTATTCCCCACTGTTCGAGAGTATGAGAAAACTGAGCAGGAAACGCATAAATGCCACAAAAACCCGAGCAATAAAGCGCACAATGATCCATGCAGCTATAACTGTGTGTGAGTGTGTGTGTGTTAAGAGTGTATGTGTGTACATATGTGTGTGTGTGTGTGTGTGAAGAAGAATTTGTCATTTGACCATTGGCATTGTGGTCAAGTCAAACAGTTATCGGCTTTGGGGTTCAGTTTTATGTATTGCATATGTTGCCATTGTGTGTGTAACTTACATTTCCTTGATCCTTCGTCCTTCGGGCTTGTCCAATTGGAAATGACATTAATTTTAATGTAAACCCTTTGAGTCGATAAATAGGTAAATCTGTCAGACACTACAATATTATCAGATCTTCTAGTTAAATATTTTATTAATTTTTCGTAGTTTTCTTGTCTTTTAAATCAATTGAGAGGAGTATAAATTTGTTGAGTTAGCCGAATTTTAAACAAGAAAATCAGAGAGTAGACCTCGTGATTAAAAGTTATTTCATCTTATTTATTTTATTTTTTATTTTTTTATATTTTTTTTTAAATTTTAATTAACAAAATGTCAGAAATGAAATGTATAAAAATGATTGTCAAATACTCGTTTTAATAAATAAATGTACCAGCTAAATCTAAAATTAATTTAAATTTTTATATAATATATTTTTATAAAATAGATGAAAAATAACTATTAATTTAAATTTTTATTTTAAAAAAATTTAAAAAAAAATAATAACTTTAAATTTTTATTCTAAAATTAAAAAATAATAAGTAATTTAAACTTTTATTATAAAAATCCAAATAACAATTATTTTCAAAATAATTTGAAAAATTGTAAAGTTGACTTTTTTTTTTAATTTTTAAATTCATAGCTATAATTGGCAGTTCCTAAAAAAAATTTGTTTTACAAATAATTTTTAGTTAGGATTTTAATTTTAGTTTCAATTAAGAAGTAACGAATTCGGATGAGTCCCATAGGAAAGCTGCCATTATCTATTATTTTGTTTATTCCTCTCGCATTTTAATGAAATGTTTTCAGCTCAGAGAACTTAAAGCACATTCAAAAGTCTCTTTAAGCCAAAAGCTTATCAAACTGTAAGCGAATTCGCTCTCGTTCTCTTTTCAGCTGGAAGACAAGTGGCACTTTAAGCTATTATCATTGGCATATTACCATAAAAATGTTTAGATAGAGAGATAGAAAAGAATCACGTTTGTATTGCACTTGAGAAAAAATAAATGAGTGCGCATAAGTGGGATAGGGAGAGATAGAGATGGCGATATGCGGCTTAAGTTGGCCCTTAAGCAAGTAGTTAATTAGCCGAGTTCGTGTCTAACTTTTGGAAGAAGTTGCTTGGCTTAGTGGAAATTTACGAAAATATAATAGCTTAAAGCCGAAAGGCACAAGGAGAAAAATCGCTGAGAAACACTGAGAAAAAAAGAGAAGAGGTTCATTGTGCCACATTTTATTTCATTTGGCTAAAAGTGTGCTCGTGTTAGCCATAAATGATGACCTCGAGCTAACAACTGACTAGGCTCTCTGAGTAGAGCAATTGCATCATTTCTTGGACAAGGATACGGACATGGACAAGGATATGGACAAGGACATGGACATGGACTGCAGTCGAGGATAATGGCAGCAGCCAGGGATAATGCTGTTAGCCAACTTGCTAGACCAATTGGGAATACGCTGTTGCTTTTAATGGACACACAACCTGAGCTTTTCTTTAAAGCACACTGAGAAAAATGCTTTGAAATCTTAATATATAAGATTATTAAAATGCAAATTAAAATAAATATATTGTTAATTTTAACTATTTATTTTATAGCATTTCATTTTCGATAAAAATCAACTGCAGCCGACATGCAAATGAATATATATAATTTGAATATGGGTTTTTTCTATAAGTGTAACCAGCTATTTCTTAACTCTCCAAGGTGATTATTTTACATTTGTTGTGCCAATTTCTCATTCTTTCTGTTCCTGCTCTCGATGGGAGCAAATAAAACTTAAGCTTGGCTGAATCATATTTTGATTTCATTATTTAACATTGTATATACTTGTAATGTAATATATTTTATAGTTGCCTGGCTGCCAGGGACTACCAGATATATAACATACATATACATAAGTTTATAGATTGTACCCTCATTATTTCTATTTGTTGCCACCGTTTTAGGTCTATTTTTATACGTTAATTCAAATTATTTTACTTGTTGGCAATCAGATTGATTACTGCTCTCTCTCTCTGTCCACAGCAGAACAAAATTTTCTATCTATCTAACATATAGAGTATTTTCAAACATTAAAAAATCGGTCTCAATATTTAGAAATAAATTTCTCAATAACAATAAAACGTAAATAACAGTTTCTTTCTCAGAATAAGAGAGAAATCTTAAATATCAGAAAATGCTTTTTAATTTTTTAAATTATTTCCATTCATGATAATATTGATTATTAATTTCTAATAATTTTTAAGTCAAGTTCAAGCTAAATTTGAGAGATTTGATTTAAGTACAAGTTGTAAAGAGATCAGTTAGTAAGCAGTGCACAGTTTGCAGTGCAAGCAGTGCAAACGTATAAAGCGCAGTTAAAGTGTCCTTTCCCAGTGGGCCAAAACTTCGTTGACGGAATCATTTATGATAGTTTTGCGGGTTTCAAGCGGACAAAACGTCCGTTTTCAGATCCACGAACGATAGGAAAATGAATCATCTGTCACTCAGTTTGTGGCAGCGAAAAGCTCGTTTGCGATAGCTCGAAAAAGTATCGTTTGCGAGCCTTTTCTGATAACTTTTGCGGATCTAAAACGTGCAAAACTCTCAGTTGCGTATCCGAAAACGATAATAAAACGAATCATCTGTCACTCAGTTTGTGGCAGCGAAACGCTCGTTCGCGATAGCTTACAAAAGTATCGTTTGCAAGCCTTTTCCGATTGATTATATGATACGCTAATGATATTAAAATCGTATCTTAAATGATATTGATTTTGACTCGTAAATAATATCGAAACCGTATCGGCAACAATATCATTTGTAATTCGAAAAAAATACGTTTTGCAATAATTTTATGTGCTTTTTTCCGAATGTATTCCCCCATTAAAAAAGCACGATTTAAAATATACTTTTATATTTAAAGCTTAAAATACAAATTCATATAATGTTAAACTATCTTAGGGAAATCGTCTCTGATTAATTCCCATCCAGTTTTGCAGCCACCTGCTGAAGCATTTTCTTCACATCGCATAGATGATTATTCAGGACATCTGAAAATAATTAAAATAGTTATTTATTAATTATCACTCATTTGAAAATTACGCTGTCTTACCACTTGGTTGAACATTATTGTTCGCTGGTATTGGCGTTTCGTCTATTTCGCTGTTGTCATCGTCCATGTTTACATAAAGCAACTCCTCATAGCTCATTGATCTTAGCAGGTATTATGCTCCACGCTTTAATGTAAAAAAAAACAAATGGTATATATAATACGTACATACAAGTTATAAAAATAGCAAGAAATTCTTAAACTATTAAGTTGTTGTTATTGTTGCTTAAGGCTACGCAGCGGCGCAGCACGTGAATAATCAAAAGTAAACCACGCACGATAAGCACAACTAACTACAACTTAATATTTTGATGTTTTCACTAATATATTAAACATATAAATAAAATTCAGTTGAATACTTACTTATTCTTCACAATTTTTTTTCTTTTTTCTTGCCAAAATTTGAAAGAACACAATTGTAGAACTGCATAGAGAACGACAACGAACGACACAACCAAAAACATAACAACAACAACAACAATTGTTGTCAATACATTTTCTGTCGTGTCGTGGCCCGAAACTTATTTTTCTAGGCCGAAGTCATTAATTTACAGTCCCGAAGCAGCATCGCACTCGACAGAACGAAAATGTTGAGTTGCAACATGTTCATGTCCGTTTCCTGCGCGCTGATGAGCTTGCTGGCGAGTGTTAACCGGAACTCCAGTTTTCGCTCGCTTATGATCCGTTTACCGACCGTTCTTAAGCTCTAAAACGAGAGTTTTGCGGAACTTCAATCGTCGCCCATTTGTTGTCCGCAGCTTGTCCGATTCTAAGCTCATTTTCGAACATTTTGCGACATGCTCGCTCAACGTCCGACTTTTGGTCCACTGGGTTTAAATACGTAGTAATATACACAGGGTATCTGCCAGTCGACTGTAGTTAACATATGCATTTGTTTATTTTGTTTGTTTTCGAGTCGCGCCACAAGAACCTTTGTTAACCCTTTGTTGGCCCCTTTGTTTTTGCCATTTGCCATTTGGCATTGAATTGCACAATTGTTACACTGCTTTGCACTTTGACTACTGCTTTCTCGCTCTCCATCTCTCTCTCTCTCTCTCTCTGTCGCTCTCTCTGCAAAAAGTCTCCACACTGCGCTCGACAGGCCGCGTTAAAATCTCCACTGACCGGAAACTAATTTGAAAATGTTATTCATTATGCATAGTACTTGGGGAAAAATGGCTGTGTTATTTTTCGCGCACTTCCTGCCTCAATTTTCACAACATTTTCCATCTCTATCCCTCTGAACGTTGGTATTACATTTTTTTTAATATGTTTATTGGGGTGCTTCGATACTTTTTGCAAATAATGCTAAAGCAAGTTCGTAATCTACAATCAATTCTAAGATAAATTTAACTAGAAACCAAAATTATAAGAAAAATTACAAGTTTCAACTTTTTGAGTTGAAAAATTCGGTGTTTTTAGTCCTTGCAATTTTTTAATATTTTTTGGGATCATACAAATCGGTGCACCCTAATGTTTATGCACTTTTTAAACTATGCACATTTTGTTGCAGTTTCTCTTAGCAAGTGTGTATGTGTGTGTGGAAAAGTTTAAGGAAAAACTTTGACGCTACTCAGATTTTAACTAGAGTCTGTGTTTGGTCGGCACTTTTAACCAGTTTGTTGTTTTATTTTTAAAGCTGAATTAGCGGTCGCCATTTTCATGTGGAAAATCCATTAGATAAGAAAAGCCACTGCTTGTGAAAACTCTGATAGCATCTTGCCCACTTCAACTTGAACTAATTCTAATGGAGAGCCTCTCCAGAGAGAGAGAGAGAGAGAGAGCAGAAAGTCTCTCGAGCAAAAAGCACATAAATAATAAGTCGACAAATTAAGTTGCCTGTCGCCGAAACTAAGACAATACAACTGAGAAAGCGAGCAAGTCAGAGAAAGAGAATGGCAAGAGTGGAAACTGAGGATAGCGAAAAAAATGCAAGGAAGCGGAAAATGCATTGCTGCAATGGGGAAAAGCCAAGGGAAAAAGGAAACCCGCAGAAAACAATGATAGACAATCGCGGAAAATGAAATCGCCAACTTTTTTAGAGAGAAAGACAAAAGTCTGGCAACGATTTAAGGTTTTAAGCCACGACTCGACCATAGATAACCAGTTATCAAAGACTGCAGTGGGGTGAGCACGACTTCGACTTACCCTGTTTGAAAAGAAAATTCTACTCATATTTTACCCATTTTTTAGAAGTAGTTACTATTAAAATAAAACGGAGTATAATATAACATTTTATTTAGAATTGTACTTATTAAGCATTATTTTCCAGAATTATTCTCTGACCAAAGGCGAAAACCCAAAGCTACATTAATGAATTATTTACTTGAAAAGTTAACTTCTGCTTAACAACTTAAGTCAACATGTTAAATATTAATTCAATAGATCTTTAACTCAATTTTTACTCTAAGGTTTTTTTGAAAATTATTTTTAAATTAAAAAAAATATATACATAAATAAATATCTATTAAAACTACATACATACATATATTCTTAGCAAAGAGAAAATGTGAAAATTTTCTTTTTTATTAAAACACTTTTTTGACTAACTGTACTTTTTAAATTTTAAATTTATCTGTACGCTCTAAATTTTAGATTTAACTTAATTTAAATATGTATTTGATGTTGTCAAAATATTTTGTTGACTAATTGTTCTGGGTGCTGTTACGCCTGCTGTAATATTTTTTGTTGGCAAACTTAATAGACCCTTTTGTAGTTGTCAAGTACAGGGTATTAAAATGTTGGCGTGCGTTGAACATGAACCAAAATGGCACCCACAAGGACTTCCGTCAGACATCCGTTTTAACAACTCTGTTATGCACACACACACACACACACACACACACACACACACACACGCATAGAGTAAGAGAGAAAGAGATAGAAATACACATGTGTAAGTGGAAAATCAGCGACGATGACAAACTGCGCCCCCTGCACATTAACAAAGTGGGCGTGGTAGCGAAACTGGGCAACGCTTTTTGTCATAAACCCATTAAAAGTCAAGGGCGAAATTCATGTTGCATGTTTACAGAGATAGAAAGAGATGGAGAGGGAGGGAGGTAGATAGATAGACTGTTATACTAGCAGCAGCTGTGGCAGCAATAACAACAACAAGAAGCAGAAGCAGCAGCAGAAGAAGAACAAGCAACAAAGTAGCTTTAATTAATGAAACTCATTAAAGCCATGCCAGCCCACAAAAGCAAACTGCTGGCCAAGACTGAGAAGCAGGCCTAGACAGTGACAGAGGGTAAGAGAGAGAGAGAGAGAGGGAAAAAGGGAGAGAGGAAGAGTAAGAGACAGACAGACTGATAGAAAGAAGGAAGCGCGCGCTTTGACCTGCCACAATGCGTGTTGCCATACATTAGCCTATAGACCACGATTTTGGCCTGGCCAACGAGACGGATACTCTGGCACTCCATTATGACTGACGACTGGCAACGGACGACTGACGACTGACGACCGACGACTGCTTTGCACTGCTCTCCGACGACCACTCGGCCAAATTAACCGATGTGGACAAACACGACGCGAGACGAGAGCAAAAAACACGAGAGAGCACTTAAAACTGGGGAAATTCTGATAAAAAGCTTCACAACTCCGAATTAAAACTGCTTGCAGCAGAAGGGGAAAACATTATAGTAAGCAGTTCCGCAAGTAGTACACCAAGTAAAACAAGCAGTGTGGCGAGCAGTTAACATACGACAACAACGTTATACGACTGTTATACAAGCTATTTAACGTGTCTTATACGCAAATGTTAAATAACAAATAAAATAATATGTAATATTTTTACATAATATAAAATTTAATTTTATTTTGAAGAGCAAAGAACAGTAGTTGTTTCAAATTTTAAACAGGAGTAGTGAGAGCGGTATTTGTTTTTATTTAAATATTATTATCATTATTTAGTTTTTTTGTTATATTATAAGACTTAGCTGCTTATAAACTGCGCTTAGCACATACACACACCCAAAAAAATTGCCGCTAGAGTCGTCTTTATAAATATATATATGTGAGCAGAAACCTCCCTCAATTTTTACAAATTAAATCTCTCTCGCTGAGTTTGACTCTCTCTCTCTCAGTTGATTTATGTCTTCTCCCTCTCACACGCTCTATTAGTGCGCGTTAACACACCTGTATGAATTTGTCTGCTCTCTTTTGGTCTTGCTCTCTCTCGCTCTTGCTCTCTCAACACAGACACATGCGCCAAAAGAAGCAGTTGTTGTTGCCAGGACTAGGCCAACAGGCTGACGGCGACGTCGACGGCGACTGCGACTGCGACGGCAGCAGCAACAACAAAGAGAGAGACAAATAGAAAGGAAAAGAAAGCGCCAATCGACGCTGCCACATCCTGTGGCATGTGGCATGCCCGGCTGTTGTTGTTGTTGTCGCTGCTGCCTCAAAATGTTGCACAGACAACACAAAAGCCATTTATTTAGAATGCCAAGCGCAAAGCGGAAACACCAACAAAACAGACAACACATCAAAGGGGATTGCAATCCCTCCCCCTTCCCCTCCTCATTCCCTACCTACTCTTTGCTTGCCACATTGGTTGCCACAACAACGGTTGCCCACAACAAACATTAAAACACTAAACTCTGAGCTGCAAATTTATTATTGAATTACGAATTTTGCTTTCGATTGCAGATTAAACTTAAAGTTCGCTAATAAACACTAAACCATAAGCAATGCAATTGAAATATTTACGCACATTACTCGAGGGGCAGGTGAGACACAAGGAGGCGTGGCAAAAGTCCTTTACAAATTACACTAATTTTAAAGCTCACCAAAAAAAATCACACAAATAAGCTACATATGCTGTATAATTTAAATAACTAATCATTATTAACAAGTTTAAATTGTTTAATACAACGAAGAAATACAAGTCATTTTAAAACTCTTGTTTAAAACTTTTGTATTTTTAAAGTACACACAAAAAAACGTATTAATATAATCCAGTACATAATATCCGACTTTTGTTTTAAATTCAAAGAAAAAAATGAAAATTGTGAAAAATATACAAATTCTTATAAGAATTAAATATGAGGAACTCTTTTTAATATAGAAATCCCAGATCAGCTGATGTTTAACAATTTTTGAAATGGATTTTTTGCCTATATTTATTAATATTCTTTGCAGGAGCACATCCAAAGGATTGCGGGACTCGCCTGGTCGCCAAATCAGCAGAAACTGGCAATTGCGACCTCAGATCGTCACATTCTGCTCTACGATGATGCGGGAGAGAGAAGGGACAAGTTCAGCACGAAGCCAGCGAATGCGGCGAATGGCAAAAACTCCTATGTCATCAGAGGATTAGCATTTAGTCCGGACTCCACCAAATTGGCGGTGGGACAAAGCGACTGCATTGTGTATGTCTACAAGCTGGGAGAATCCTGGAACGATAAGAAAGTCATTTGCAACAAGTTCCCCCAAGCTGGAGCTGTCACTGCGCTCATCTGGCTGACTTCAGGCGCCATTGTAGCGGGTAAGTGGAAGAAGAAGAGTGGATCCTCTTTCTACGAACTACACTAATAAAAAAAAAATATTCTAATATCAAGATTTCGGTCTCAAAACTTAAAATATTTGGTCTAAAAATGCGTTGAGAAGATAAAAGTCTTAAATTAAGAAAACAGATCTTGAATTTAAGTACATTTCAAAAAAGATTCTCTTAAAATTATAATAAAAAAATTTTTAAATCTATTATTTTTTTGTTCTTAATTTATTTTATTCTGTCTTGGTAATTTTATAAATGATTTTTTAATTTTTTAAATTGTTACGAGTGGGATTCGAACCGGCGTCCAACATTTGTTCAATATGAAATAGTACATATATATACTTTCCTAACAATTTAAGATTTTTATTCTTGTATTAAGAACTTTGATTTTTTTGATTAATATTCTTAGTATTAGTAATATGGTCTTAAAATGTTCTGATTTTAAGAACAAAATATTTAAGATGAGTGCTTTTGATTATAGAAGTTGCTGTTTTTTTTCGCAGTGTACTAACAGTTATCTTACTCCTGTCCCCCTCAGGTCTAGAAGATGGCAAAGTGCGTGCTCTGCACTGCAAGAGCAACAAGTCGCAGAGTCTTTATGGCGGTGACAGCATCTGCATTTCCCTTGCTGCGAATACCAAGGGAAGTGGGTTTCTCAGTGGTCACAATGATGGCACCATCATACGCTATTACCTCTCGGAGGATGCCAGTGAGCCTCTGGGTCGTGTAGTCCAACATCCTGTGCCGCCCTTTGGTCTGGCCTGGCCCCAAGGAGGTTTTTGTGCCGCAGGATGCGATCAGAGGATTATTTTCTACGATAGTGTGGTGAGTAGAAAAGATGAGGGAGAAACGAAGGCGATTCTGGGCATTACCTAGCTAAGATTAATGAATAAATAGAGAGGGAGTAAACTAGACTTACGCCTTTAATGCTTGCTCGCTCGAGTGCTTGTGCGTCTCTCTGGCGCCTGTTAGGTGTTTAAGGCTTTGCCAGTTAATATCATCGAATTTTGCTTCCTTTGTGCCCTTTTCTATCTCTCCATTCTTTCCTATCACATTCTCATTCTCTCTATCATCTTTACCATTTCTCTCTCTCTCTCTCTCTTGTGCGTCTCTCTGGCGCCTGTTAGGTGTTTAAGGCTTTGCTAGTTAACATCATCGAATTTTGCTTCCTTTCTGCCCTTTTCTGTCTCCTCTTCCTATCGCATTCACATACTCTTTTTCATCTCTCCCTCTCTCTCCCTCTGCCTCTCTCTCTCACTTCTCGCTCTCAGGGTCGTCAGCAGCGTTGCTTCGACTACTCCCGCACGGAGGGAGAGCGCGAGTTCACGGTGGCCGCCTGCAGTCCGAATGGACAGGCCGTGGCGTTCGGGAGTTACGATCGCATCCGGATCTTTGCCTGGAGTCCACGTCAGAGTGCTTGGAGTGAGAGTGCCAGCAAGGAGATCAGTTGTCTCTACACTCTGAGCGCTTTGACCTGGCGACGAGATGGAGCTCGACTCGCCTTGGGATCCGTGAGCGGAGCGGTCCTACTTTTTGAGTCCGTGTTAAAACGAACCATTTGGCAGGACAAATTCGAGCTGATCTTTGTGGCGCCAAGTCAATTGTTAGTGCGTTCCTTAGCGGAGCCTACACAACAGTTGACCATCGAGTCTCAACTGGGACTGGAGATCGATGATGTGAGAATTATGGGTAAGGATAATTTCCTGGTGGGACGCACCGAAGAGTCCCTGATCCTGTGCGATCTGACGAGGAATCTGGCCAGCGAGGTGCCTTGGACCGCATCGGGAAGACACGAGCGCTTCTACTTTGAGAATCTGCATGTCTGTCTGATCTTCAATGTGGGAGAATTGAGTCTGGTCGAGTACGGAGACAATCGAATTCTCGGCTCTGTGCGCACGGAATTCGTTAATCCTCACGTGATCTCGGTGCGTTTAAATGAACGCGGCAATGGACGGGAGAACAAGAAATTGGCCTTTCTTCTGGATGCCAAGACAATCTGTGTGGTGGACTTAGTCAGTCAGATGATCAGTGGACAGATCAATCACGAGACAAAGATCGATTGGCTGGAACTCAGCGAGACGGCGCACAAGCTGCTCTTCCGGGACAAGAAACTTCGCCTCATTCTCGTGGACAACTACAGTGGCAAGAAGCAGACGCTGCTCAGCAACATCTCCTTTGTCCAGTGGGTGCCGCAGAGCGATGTCGTCGTGGCCCAGAGCAACAGCAACCTGGCCATCTGGTACAACATCGATCTGCCCGAGCACGTGACCTTGCAGACCATCCGGGGAGAAGCCATCGAGGTACTGCGAGAGAATGTAAGTATCCATGGGAGGAACCTTTTTATCCTTTTAAGGGGTTCTTCCTATTTTTGAGATAGTTTTGAATTATTTGGTTTTTATTCTCTTTATTCTCCATAATTTGTATTTTTCCCGTAACTAAGTATTTAAACTGCCCCCTTTTTCACCACTTTTCTTCTTGACACTATATCAAAAACTTCAGGCCCTCATAACTTTGCCAAGACTTGACCGATTTTCATGCGGAATATCATTTTGATCATTATTTGACCTCTTCTTTGATTCTGCATCAAAATATTTTTCACCTACAAAATTTCCATCACAGTCAATTTTTTCCGTATTTTATTTCTTCCCCTTGACACTATATCAAAACTTTAGACCCTCATAACTTTTCCAAAACTTAACCGATTTGCATGCGGAATATCATTTTAATCATGGTTTGATCTCTTAAATAATTCTGCATCAAAATTGGAAAATTTAATTTTTTCGTCATCACAATTGATTTTTTTCATACCAGGACTATTGTGTATTTCTATTCCTCAGGGTCGCACAGTGGTTCGCACTCAGGACGGACCCAGTGAGCATAGTTATCAGCTGGACGAGGGACTCGTGGAATTTGGCACCGCCGTCAGTGACAATGACTTTGGACGTGCTGTGCACTTTCTGGAATCGCTGGGCGATAAACCGTCGGCCAAGGCGATGTGGCACAATCTGGCCATTATTTCGCTGGAGGAGGGCAATCTTCGGGTGGCCCAACGTTGTTATGCAGCCCTGGGGAATGTCTCGAAAGCGTATTACCTGGCAGAGATGATCCAGCAGGCGGATGACTTTGAGCAGTCAACTGGCAGTCCGGGAATACATTGTCCCGAGGTCAGAGCGAAGTTGGCGCTGCTCGGCTCCGATCTGCGTGCAGCGGAGCGGATTTACCTGGAGCAGGGGGACATCGAGGCAGCCCTGGGAATGTATCAGCAGCTGCGCATGTGGGATGAGGCTTTGTCCCTGGCCGATAGAAGAGGCTACGCCCGATTGCCAGAGTTGAGGCAACAGCACATGGACTTTCTGCTGAAGACGGAGCAGCAGGAGAAGGCCGGTCAGGTGCTGGAGGATGAGGGGGAACTGCAGCAGGCCATGTCCTTGTTCCTCAAGGCCAAAAAACCCGCTCGAGCGGCACGACTCGCTTTAAAGACGCCTCATCTGCTGCAGGACGAACAGCTGATGCTGCAGGTAGGTCGGTTTATCCTAAATGATATCTATTTTAAGCAGTGCTGCCAATATTTGCTAATATCACCACGAGTTTTGGCCAGACTATCATCTTTATATCGAAAATCAATGGTAACAATGACAAAAGACTTCAAGCCCCCTGCTCGCTTTGCTCGCCTGTAGTACGTTTTTTTGTTTGGTATCAAAAGTTGGCAGCACTGATTGTAAAGCCCTTTGAGATGCATAAGTTAACCCCTTAAGTTAGAGGTACTTACTTAGCATTAAAGACCCTTTCCAAGACCGTTTACAATTTAAAAGTCATTTTAATGCTACAGGTCACCGAAGGATTAGTGCACTGTGAACTCTACGAGCTGGCCGGCGACATTGCGCACCGTCTGTCCCGCCCGGAGGCCGCTCTGGCGCTCTACCGCAAGGGCGGCGCCTATGCCAGGGCCTTGGAATTGGCACGCGTAGTGTCGCCGCAGGAGGTGACGGCCTTGGAGGAGCAGTGGGGAGATTGGCTGGTGAGTCGCAAGCAATTGGATGCCTCCATCAATCACTACATCGAGGCGGGAGCCACACAAAAGGCGCTCGAGGCGGCGGTCGGTGCCAAGCAATGGCGCAAGGCCGTTCAGATTGCAAAGGTTCTGGACGAACCGGAGCTGATACAACGCTATGCTCTGGATCTTTCCAAGCACTTGGCCTTTGCCGGGGATCTGGATGGAGCCGAGGATCTTTTGGTGCGTGCGAATCTCTACAGAGATGCCATCGAGCTGCTCAATCGTCACGGGAAATGGGAACGTGCCTATGTCCTGGGAGAGAAGTACCTTAAGGCGGAGCAACTAAGGGAACTCTTTGTCCAGCTGGGCAGTAGCCTGGAGGAGCAGGGCAAGTACCGGGATGCGGAAAAGGTATTAATTGCTGTCAATGAGCCCGATCTCGCTATTGCCATGTATAAGCGAAGGGAACTCTACGATTCCATGATACGATTAGTCGAAAAGTATCACAAGGATCTACTGGACAGCACGCATCTTCATCTCGCTCGTCAGCTGGAGTCACGGGGCAAATTCAAGAATGCCGAGCTGCATTTCATTGCCTCCGGCGATTGGAAGTCCGCCGTGCACATGTATTTATCCTCGTCCCGCTGGGAGGATGGCTATCGGGTGGCCAAGCAGAAGGGCACGGAGGGAGCTAGCCAACAGGTTAGAGTCCTTGATAATTTAAGACAATCAATAGATATTCTATATTAGTAAATTTTCCAAATTAACTGTATATATTGCTAGTCGCCTTTCGCAACCTTTGTGCTGCTTACGTCACTAGCGTGAACTGCCGTCCGCAGAGATCTTTATTTGATTTGACTATTATATTATAAATCTCGAAATCTGATCGATACTAATATGTTTAATAGAGTGCATCGATTTGTAGGGGCCAAAAAAAATTTACAAATGGCACCCCATATTCAAACAAAAGTTCCGTCCTTACAAGAACTAAAAACGGAAATGTTTTCAACCTAAAAAGCAGGAACTAAAAATTGATTTTAAAACTATAGTTTCTTGGTACAAGCATCTTAGATTTGACCGTAGATTACGAATAAGGTGTACCATTTTTTTCCAAAAAAATTCGATGTATCCTAATGCTTAAGATGATTCCCTACCCTGCAACAGGTGGCCTATACGTGGGCCAAGTCGATGCCTCTAGAGAGTGCAGTGCGTCTGCTGAGCAAGCTGGGACTACTGGACACGGCCGTGGGATTCGCCTGCGATTCGGGAGAATTGGAGTTTGCCATGGAACTGTGTCGCTTTGCGGGGAAACCGACGGATGAGGTGCATCTGAAGATAGCCATGTCACTGGAGGATGAGGGCAAATATGAAGCAGCCGAGGCGGAATTCCTCAAGGCACACAAGCCCAAGGAGGCGATACTGATGTATCAGCATGCCAGAGATTGGCAGGCAGCTCTCAACGTGGCCGAGCAGCATCTCCCTGATGCCATCAACGAGGTGCTCATCAGTCAGGCTTCCTTCGCGCTGGAGACACGCAATTACCAGGACTATGAGATGCTGCTACTGCGTGCCCAGCGTCCGGAACTCATCATCGAGCACTACAAGGAGGAATCCCTCTACGAGGATGCTCTGCGCATTGCCGAGGAACATTTTCCTTCGGCTCTCAATGATCTGAGGCGACTCCAAGCGCAGCAGCAACGTGGCCAGCTGCAGGCTGAGGATTCTGGCGGGGATTCCCGCGCTTATCTGCAACGTGCCGCGGAATTCGCCAAGCGGGAACAATTCCGCAAGGCGGCCGAGTGTCTCATGCAGATAGATGCGAACAATGCCGAGGATTCAGCCACCTTGGAACGTGCTCTGCTCCGTGCCGCCGACATAGTCATTCAGTTCCTGGACCGCAAGGATGCACAGGACTTGGCAGAGCTACTAGGACCACGTCTTCTGGCCATCAAGCAGATTGGACGCGCTGCTCAGCTGTATGTGGTTGCAAATCTGCACAAGCAAGCAGTCGATGTCTTCATCCAGGCTGAACAGTGGTCCAAGGTAAGGAAAGATCAGGAAAAAATGATGGTGATTTTTATTATTGTACTGATTTTACTGTACGGATTGTACTGATTTTACAAAGGGTTTTTATGATTTAGAATTTAAATGTCACTGTATGTAAAACTCTTTGTCCTGACTAACTAACTGATCATTATTTTAAATTTAAATTATTATTTTTAGCGGATTATATTGATTTTATGAAGGATTTTTATGATTTAGAATGTAAGAGTAGTGGGTCAAATAAGTCGAGAGTCACTGTATGTAAGACTATTTGTCCTGACTAACTAACTGATCATTGTGGTGCCTAAACGGTAAGACCTAGGAGACTGAAATTTTCAGACAACATAGCTGAGACTAATATATTACAAAATTTAAAAAATAATTATAAATTTTAAAAATAACATTTGTTATATCTACAATTATACATTTGGTATACACCAGGCTCGTCGTCTAGCCAAGGAAATCGATGCGGAGCTACTTTCCTATGTGGAACAGCAACAGAAATCGCGGCTGAAACACGAGGGAAATGTGGAGCAACTGGCTGACATTGATATCATCAGTGCCTTGGATCTGCTGGCTGAGCAGGGACAATGGCAACGTTGTCTAGAGAAGGCCAAGCAACTGAATCCCTCAGTGCTCCAGAAATACGTGGCTGTCTATGCAGCCCAATTGATCCGGGAGGGAGATTGCATCAATGCATTGGGATTGTATTTGAGCTATGGAGCTCCAGCTATTGAGGAGCACTTTAATATCTATGCCAGGATTGCCTTGGATTGCCTGTCCCTTCGTGAGGAGCAGTCGGAAGGGGGTCAGGTGTGGCAACGTCTGCGGGACTTTCTGCATCGTCTGCTCCAGGCGCTACGTGCCTCAGATCATGTCCAGGCCACGTTTACTTCATCCACGGAGCAGTATCTGATGATTGCCCATTATTATGCCACTCGATCCGCCTGCAGATCGGTGCAATCCCTTCAGCCCGTCGCAGTGCGTCTCTCCTTGTCCCTGTTGCGGCACACGGATGTACTCCCAGTGGATAAGGGCTTCTATGAGGCGGGCATGGATCTTCGTCAGGCGGGACGTGAAGCGGAGGCTTTTGTCATGCTAAATCATTACCTGGACGTCTGTGAGGCCATCGAGGAGGGTTCCGGCAATCTGGTAGATCACTCGGATCTGGCTGCCACAGATTTCCCGAGCTCTGTCCCTCTACCCGAGGATATTCATCTCAAGAACGAGCCCAATCTTCACGAGGAGGTTCGGGAATGGGTTTTGGCTGTGAGCATGGATCAACAGGTGGATCAACTGCTGCCCAACGATGATCGTGGTCTATATGAATCCAGTCTGGGTCCCAACGACACGCCCTGTCTGCTCAGTGGTTATCCAGTGCGTGGTCGTCAACCCGTCACCTTTCAATCCTCCAACAATCAAGTCAATCGCGATGTCTGGAGCAAATTTGCGGTGGCTGTGAAAATGTCACCAGGCAGCAACGTGACCGACATCATTGCCTTTGTCGAGAAGTGGCAGGGAACGGCCAACTATGTGATGCACTAAGGAGGAGCGAGCTGGAGAGGATTAGGCTATGAAATACAGCAAAAGAAGTAAATATCCCAGCTTCCTTTTATCATAACTCCGCCAAAACTTAACCGATTTTCATGCGGAATATCACTTTGATCATTATTTGACCTCTATTTTGAATCTGCATCAAAATATTTTTCACCCAAAAAATTTCCATCAAAGTCAATTTTTTCCTTATTTTCTATACTTTCCCCTTGACACTATATCAAAAACTTCATACCCTCATAACTTCGCCAAATCTTGACCGATTTTCATGCGGAATACCACTTTGATCATTATTTGACCTCTATTTTGATTCTGCATCAAAATATTTTTCACTTAAAAAATTTGACTTACTGTCAATTTTTTCCGTACTTTCCATTTTTGACCTTCACACTTTTTAAAAACTTCAAGCGGTCATAACTATACCAAAACTCAACCGAATTTCAATTTAATCATTATTAAACCTCTTTATCGTCTATATCGACTGGGTTGCTGCTTTCTGCTTCTGCCTGTACTCTACATCCTATAATTTATATAAATTAAACGAAAACTATTAGGTAATTATATGCTCTATTTAACCGTCAATAAATGTAAATTATAAACATGTTTTTTTTATCTTATTTATCATCTATAAATTTTGAAAGTGTATCTAGCGATTTTGACCAAATAAGGTTAAATTTTGTATAATAATAATATTAGTATATTTATCATGTAAGAATCTAGGACTTTGAATCCTCTCATATCTTGGTGTGCAGCTGCTGTGATAACTTGGATATCCATGTACAATTTTATCCAGATCTTGTCTAGGTTGACTCTGCTCTCAGTGTAGTGTATTGAAAAGATCCCCGGCTGAGGGAAGCGGCGCCAAGCCGCCAGTTACATCCGGCAGCTGGGTAAGATCGGGCAGATTCGATAAATGATCGTGGATATCTTTTTGCAAGCCCAACATCTTGGCCAACTTCTTCTTGTGTTCCTGCAAAATGAGAGAAAAGTGCAGAGATTAACAAAGTGCATGGGTAATTGCCAATATTTAAGGAAAAGGTAAGTAAAAACGATACAGCTGGGACGTTAAAAGCCCAGTACACGAAAAAAAAATGAATTTAAATTAAAAAAAATATGCACAAATTAAATATATTTTTGAAAAAAAAATGACTTTATAGATTTAAAAACTAATCGTCTGATCGAATAGATTTCTTTTTAAAAACATAAATAAAAAGAAAATATTCTTACACAAAATAATAAAAGCAAAAGACACTTTCCGGCCAAAACTCCATACATTTTTAGAGATTCTGTGGCATTTCTCTATAATAATATCTCAACTATATACATTTTCAGCAAAATTTCGAAAGGTGTTATACATTTCGTGTGCCAAATCTCAAAACTGTAGCTTGTAACTTGCTCTTTTTATACGATTTAAAAGTTTGTACAAGTTTTTTAGAACTGTCAACAAAATTGATTGCTTTAACTGCTGTAGTTTTGAAAAGTAAGTTAATTATTTAATTTAATAAACATAAGAAAGGCAAATGGTTTTTCTAACAATCAAAAAAACAAAACTATTTAAATGGTAACTAGTATTAAAAGTAAGAGACGTACATCCAAACGCTGCTCGGCCTGAGCCAGTAGATCCTTCTGCTCCGCCTGAAAGTCCCTTAACATGGCAGCCAACTTGGTGCGCTGCTCCATCTCAGCAGCGAGCCGAGCATTGTAATCGTTCAACAGATCAACGGCCTCGTTAACCTGTAAAATCGAAGGTTTATTATTAACAAGTTGCTGGAATAGTTAGAGTATTAAGTTACGCACCTGATTTGCCAACAACTTGGCCTTCTCCTTATCCTCTAGCTTGCTAATGCAGCTGATTTCGGATATCTCTGGCGGCAACTTGGCAATTCTTTCACGCACCAAGGCATCACTGGAGGCCGAGTTCTCAATGCTGTTCAATGCCTTGATCAGCTCCTCCGGCTCGGGGGGTTCACCCAATGGCAAATATGGTGATGTATGACCATTTTCTGGCTCTGCAGCTGCAGCTGGTGGCTCCAAAATTGGAGCTGCAGCTGTGGCATGATGAGATGTGCGTGATCTTTTTGATTTGGATAGACGCTCCTCATGCTTGCGTTTCTCCCGCTTCTCCGACTTGTCTGTCACCTTGCTGTGCTTATCACTGGGAGCCTTGGTGGTACCATTTCCATTGCCATTTCCTGTAGCTGATCCAGCTGTTCCTGCTGCTCCTGCTGAGGATTCCTTATGCAAACGACCGCGATAGTCGGCAATTGTCTTGGCATCATAGACGCCACGCTCTTGCCAGATATTTAATATGCGTCCCAGACTGGCGAGCAGTTTATCCGACTTACAGCTCTCGCCAATGTGTGCGAATACTTTTGGCAGCACATTGCTAAACTCCTTCCCGTATTCGGGTCCCTTTTTCTTGCTGTTCTGAATGACATCGTTGGCCAGGTACATGAATGTCAGTTTCTTGGGCTCAGCCACTGTGGAATATACTTTTGTCAGTCACTGTACACTGTTACTATGTTATCTATGCGAATACACACCATTCTGTAGCTCCCGTTGCCAGGTTTGCACGATAATCGTGTGATGTTTGCGATGATGGATTAACCATAAGGATAATGTTTGTATGCTCTGCTGACTCGTATTCAATTCGGATAATTTCTTCAGTAGCGCCGATTCTGTAAATGCTGACATTGCAGCGATTGCACTTAACACTTTCTATTTATATGCGTTCTACGTTCTAATTTTCTTCTTTTTCAGCATGCAACACGAACAATAAAAAACACACGGCCGAAAAAAACAAAAATATTTCTTCTTCTTGCCTGTAGTGATAGCTCAACAGCAGCAAACATTTAACATTCTCTTCGACTGTTATTTAACAGCAAGCAATTATTTTTTGCTCAGACTTGCTTTCAACTTGGCATTTTGTTTTTTAAAATTATGTCACACGCCATATTGCGTAAATAAAATACTGGTTTAATAAATCATGTTCGACACGACGCAACTAAAATACAAATAGTTAAATTGCAAAATCCAGCTTAACAGCTGTTTACCGGCAACAATCTAACAGTTTTTTACGGCATTAATGGCAGCATAACAGACTAGCTAATAACAGCAACATAACATAAAATCGATAAGTGTGACGGCATAACGATGACAACGATAACATGCAATGACTCTGCCAATCACAGTGAAGTAAATATTTTTTCAGTGCTGCTAACTGAATATGAAGTGTGTGCTAGGCGCGCTGTCTTGAATTAATATTTGAAAACATGCAGAATAAAGTGAAAAATAAAATGAATATCAATTATAATTCAATAATCAATCAAACAATACAATGCAGTCAATCAACAACTCGAGCAGGCTTGCAACTGTTTGGCGCACGCTTCACACTGATAAGACAGACAGTTGTGATATGAATAAAACGACTCTCTTTTTGCGCTCAGTTGATCGCCGAACTTCAAGCGCATTGGACGTGTCGATATTGTAATTATTGTGAATAAAGCAGCGCTAAACCGTAAAAGCGTAAGCGTGCGTCGCCAAACGAACAATAGCCGTAACCGTAACCGCGACCGTAACCGTAACTGGCAATCGACGAATCGACGACGCTTATCAGCTTTGTCAAAGAGTAATTTGTGATATACCTGTTTGACTGTTGTCCCATGTATTGACTTGACGAGCTTAAGTGGTGTTAATTTTTATTATTTATTTTCATTAATTACTATCGTATTTATTGGCGAACGAAAGTGAAGTGCGAATTATTTCGATTACATGCCACTTCAAGTGACTTTTGTCATCATAAATTTGTAACAGAGAAAGAGAAGCAAAAGAAGCAGCTGCATCGATTGTCCAGTTGCAATCGATAGATAACGGTCTAAATTGTGCATATTGTATGTGTGTGTGTGTTTCTGCATTGATATACGAGTGTGTGTGATTTACAAACCATTAACGCTATCAACAACACATTAGACAAATTGCTAAATTAGCTGCCGCAACGCTCACAATTTGCGATACACTTGAAAATGTTGAGAAAGAAGTGGGAAGTTGGAAGGTGAAGGAGGAGAAGAACAATAAGCCAAATATTTGCTTCAATTACAGTGGCTCGCAGCTTATTTGACCCACTACACTTACATATTACACACTTTAAATGGATTAATATTTTAAACAAAATGTAAATGCAGCTTTGTTAATTAATGTTCTAAGAAAACATTTTCAATTTATTGCTTATATATTATATCTAACTAAGCAATAAAAACCAAACTAAACCAGTCTAAATTGTAGTAGGTTTAATAAGCTGTAAGCCACTGTAAATATTATACCTTCGCTCTCTCTTACTCACTCTTTGTCCCTGCCGCTCTCTCTCTTTAAGATAAGCCCAAAAGACTGCTGTCAATCGACTCAACAGTTGTGTATTTTGTTATATGTGCTCAGGAGTTTGATCTGATAATAAAATAATACAATTTCCACCGCTACGCTTCCCCCTTCCCCTTTCGACAGGGTTGCGACTAAATTGCCACCAAAAATGTTGGAGACTTGAATTACGCCGCCGCGCAACGATAACCATAACGATAACGATAAAAGAAAATGAATTCGCAATTCGATACCGATGCTGGCACACATCCCTTTCGATCACATATCGAAGAATTCCCCACAGCGCCCAATGAAAAGAATTGGGAATGGACTTATCTTGTGGTATGTAGTTATTTTTTTTAATAATTTATTACTCTTATGCTTACATTTGCAACTTGACATTAGCGAAAATGCCGTAATCTGGAACTGGAGGAGTCTTATGACTTGTATATGCGTCGATTGCGCATTGGCTATTTATCGATCTTCATTTTTATCGAGCTGCTCGTGAGTTTAACACACGCTTTACTCCTGTTCACCTCATCGGATATGACATATGCCTATATCGATATGGGCGCCTATGTGGCCACCGGTCTGATAATGTGGCTAATACTCTCGATAAACTTCCGTAATGAGCTGATCAGCAAACACACCTGGATTGTCTATGCCTCCTCCTGGCTGGCCGTCTCCGTGATGGTCCTCATGGGTGCGTTATCTTTATCTAACCTTTTATCTCTACCTCTATCTCTCGCAGGGGAATTACGATTATTTTAATTCAAATTAGAAAATAAAGAACAATTTTGGATATCTTACTATATTATTTGTCAGCATTATTTAGCGAGAGTAGTTCTAAAAGATTGTAATATATTTTTATGCTTTCACAGATATAGGCCTAAATATTTATCACGCCACCAGCAACAATGATATACTTAATCCCATCTATGACGCCTACACTCTATATGCCATCTATATGTTCATGCCCATTCCCTACATTCTTCAGCCCTTTATCTTGGGTATTGCAGTTACCATCTGCTATATCATCAACTACAGTTTTGTGATCACTTCCAAGGAGGAAAACCAAATCCAAATGCACAGCATACTCAAGTAAGAACTCTCGATTCTCATTCCTATTCGATTCTATCTGAAAGCAATTTTAATTTCAGCGAAGCCATCTATTTGATCTGCGTCAATTGTCTGGGCATCTTTTTTCGCCTGATGCGCGATATAGCGCTGAGAACAACATTTCTGGATCGCAGACAGTATGTGGAGGAGAATCTTTTACTACGTTATGCCCGAGATCAGGAGCGAAGTCTGTTGTTGAGCATACTTCCCGCACAGATTGCTGATCGACTGCAGGAGGATGTGAGGAATCGAATTGAGCGCTCCAAGCAGCAGCATCAACAGCGCACAGGATTCCAACAGAGCATCCACAACAATAATCATGCCCTGAAGCGTTGGCGTCAACCGGATCATGGGTAAATATCAGGGATCTCAAAAAAATTTATGTGCTTAAAATATTAAATGTAAAAAAATATTGGGAAGAATGGTAGAATCTTTGATATTTTTAAAACGAAAAATAAGTTATATTATTAAAAAAATATATATGCAAATTGAAAAATTCCTGTTAGATCGTAATATTAATTTTAAAACTCATTTTTTCAAGTCAATATTATTTAGAATATATTTGAAAATTAATCTTAAATGCCTTTATAATATTTGCCAGCACACTCTTCATTGAGCCGCACAAGGATGTGACCGTGCTGTACGCGGATGTGGTGAACTACACGCACCTGACGACAACTCTGGATGTGAAGAAGTTGGT
Organism: Drosophila falleni; assembly: GCA_035045575.1. NCBI lineage: Eukaryota > Metazoa > Arthropoda > Insecta > Diptera > Drosophilidae > Drosophila > Drosophila falleni. The sequence continues at coordinate 1,305,684 of JAWNOV010000167.1, forward strand.
GGAGGCTTTGCATGATTTATTCGTTCGCTTTGACATTGCGAGTGAGGAGTACAATGTGATGAGGATCAAGTTCTTGGGAGACTGCTACTACTGTGTGGCTGGACTGGCCAGTCCCAATGAGGATCATGCCAAGTGCTGTGTGGATCTGGGACTGCGTATGATCAAGGATATTCGCGATGTGCGCGAGAAGCGACATCTTAACATTGACATGCGCATCGGTGTGCACTCCGGTGATGTGTTGTCTGGCGTAATTGGAGCTGCCAAGTGGCAATTTGATATTTGGTCCAAGGATGTGGACATTGCCAATCGACTGGAGGCCACCGGCGCCACAGGACGCGTCCATGTGAGTCAGCAAACGTTGGGACTTTTAGATGGCGAGTATTTCTTTGAGGATGGCACGGAAAAGGCTCGCGAGGATCCTGTGCTACAAAAGCACAATATTCGCACCTTTCTCATCAAATCGCTGCGCGTGAGTATTCCCTTATTTCCATCCTCCCATCTGGATGACTTGCACAATTACACAAAAAACGAAAGTTATAGGCCCCCATGCACGATCCTCGCCGGGTGCAACGGGAGCGTCAGGCAAAGAAGCTGAGCGAGGCCAGCAAGTCCAACTTCATGTACAACTCGACCCTACAGCAATACAACCAAGTGCGTAACCAGGCCAAGCTGGAAATGTGCCGCGAGCTGGATAAAATGCCCATCGGTCGTATACAGTAATTGCAATTCAAATCTATATTTCAGAGCTCACTGCAAATAACACTCAACACAAGTTTTATAAACTGTTGATAACAGCAAAATTCTATCTACAAATTAAAAAAAAAAAACACAAAAGTGTCTGAGCAGTAACAATTTAGAATAACACTTCTGTATAAGCTCAGAAAAAGTAGATAATTTCAAAACAAAATATTTTAATCCGATTTTTAAGTAGACTTTGTTTTATTTTTTATATATTTTTGTATAAGCTTACAGGAAAAATTACTTTGTAAGAAGCTGAGCGAATTTGAAATTGAATGTTGTTAGTTAACGTATTTATTTTTTGTAACTGCCAAAACCGTCTAAAATATTAACTTATAATTGTTAATGTCGTTTAAAAAACGTTAAGGTGTTGAACATAATTTGCGAGCTCTGATTTATTTTTGCTTCAAGGAATGGAAGTAATTAAATGTCTTATTTTTAGGATAACCAAGGTATGTCGTCGCTCCACAAATCCTACACAGGATGAGATCGAGGAGGAAACCTTTCGACGAAACATCAGCTCCTTTTGTCTGCTGTTTCGCATAAGGAATTGGGAATTGCAATACATCAAGGAGCCGGATGTGATGTTCAAATATAGCATTGCCCTCGCCTGGTTCGTCTATATATGCCTGCTCACCATACAGCTGCTCAGCAAGGAGTACGTTTTGAGAGTCTTAAAAGATTTAATATTTAGTAAATTCTATTTGTGTCTCTTTCAGTGCCAAATATCATTATTGGATCATTGATGGCATTACTATATGCCTGCTTACCACCTTGCTTATCGTCTCCTGGTACAAGAAGCTGTGGATTATGTATGCCTCCGATACGGAACAGTCGCGTCCTCAGGCCAAATTAAGCATATTTCTCTACAGGATGTCCGACTACATGCAAGGCAATATTGTTCTACGTATTGTTGTCTATTTTCTGATCATTGCTTCCTATTGTGCTGTGGCTGCCATGCAAGTGGTGTGTAGAAAGATGGGGATTACTTTTTTTTATCAAAAAATCTAAATAATAATTCTAAGATGAAATGATTATATTATATTATCAGAGAAAGTATTTTTATTTAAGATCTATCTTAATTTTTGAATACTTAACATTAAATTGTTAAGTTTTAATCGTATTTTAAACTGATTATTTGCTATCAAAAATCTACATTTTAATTTTAAAATGAAACGAAATGTAACTGAATTATTTTTCCCTTCTTTAATAGATAGACTGTAGCGTCCGAGATGATGTAGTGGAAGATGATAATGGATTAATGAAGCCAATGCCATTTACGTTTGAGGAGCGTGTGAATTGCTTTCATCCCTGGGTAAATTTGAATACTCTTCTGCCACATTTTAAACTTGATCATATGATCTTTGTTTAGATCCTCACCAACTGTATGACGCTGGTTATCGGCACATCCTTTCTGTTCACCCGCATACCCTTCATTGTGAAAACCTCTGTGGCTGTGGTAATCACCGTGACATATGCTATTCTTGTGGTCGTTGAGTTTGATTATATCTACGCCAGCAGTCCCTCAACGAATGTGAATTTGAATGCCGAATATTCGCATATTCTATTCATCTTTATAACACTGGGAATATTCCATTTGATGGAGCGACAAACTGAGTTTATAGCCAAGGTAGATTACAAGTAAGTTCAGTTCTTTAACTCACATTTTGTTCTGACTAATAAAAACAGCATTTATAATTTAAAATCTTCAGTTGGAAGCGTCAGCTGTTGCAGAAACAGGATGATGCACTGATCACCAATGGCACGATCAAGGTGCTGCTGGTCAATATATTGCCCTCCCATGTGGGTAAGTTTTCCAATCAAGTTCAGTTATGCTTAGAGACATGTTTATGTATTTTATTAACTAACTTTTTATTGCAGCGGAGTTCTATCTTTCAATGCAGCAGCAGCAAAATGAGCTGTATTACGAGGAATACGACAATGTGGCGGTTATGTTTGCCTCTATCAAGAACTTTGATACGGATAAAATAGGATTACGCGTGCTCAACGAGATTATCTGCGACTTTGACGATGTTGTGAGTATTCCCAAGGTCAAGATCGTTCCTTATTTAAAAACATTTCCATTGCAGCTCAACAAGTACTCGCACAGTCTGCGCGTGGAGAAGATCAAGGTGGCCAACTGGACATATATGGCAGCCTGTGGTCTGGACGTGACACGTTCCGAGCAGGTGAATGCACCGCAGGTCAAGTTTCGCAATGTTTCGCTGATGCCGAATGGCCGTAGAAGTCAGTATCGCACCTCGGGATCCGAGCAAGTACAGCGAGTTCCTTATGGCAATGGCAGCACCATTGCTTTGGATCTGGAGCGTGGTCAGTACGAGGGCAATGTGATAAGCAGCACGCCGAGAATGAGCAAGGAGGATATTGCCAATGAGAAGAGCAACGATGAGGTGATCAAGGTGATGGCCAACTTTGCTTTGGATCTGATGCGTGCCATGAGAAGATTTAATGCGGAGAACATGCAGTCGGAGTATGAGGGCAGCACGGATTATGGCATGCTCCGCATTGGCATCTCCCATGGCCGGGCTATGGCCGGAGTCGTAGGCATATCGAAGCCCCATTATGATATCTGGGGTAATCCTGTCAACATGGCATCTCGCATGGACTCAACGGGCATTCCTGGCAAGATCCAGGTCACTGAGAATACAGCGCTCAAATTGCGCAACTTCAATATACAATGCAATTACCGGGGCAAGACATTTGTCAAGGGGCGTGGCAATATTCCCACCTACGTGCTGGGTACTGATGACGAATACAAAGGATTTCTGCCTCATCAGGCGCCGGAAACACCAGAACCTACTTAGTTTATCCTCTATTTTAGCATCCTTATGTACCAATTGAATGTTTCCAATATGTAAATAAATCTAAAACAAACCAAAGCTTAATCCTTTTGTTTATCCCTACATTTATCGAATTACAAACGAAAAACGACCATACCTTTTGCAGGTCCTTGCAGATTTTGACAGGACATGTCTCGTTAGCGTCGTCAGGAAGAACTCTATCGATTGGCATCAAAAAATAGTGTCGTCATCTAAGGATCATCAACTTGATAAAATTGAGTCAAAACCCGCTGGAAAACAGGGCAAAACAGAAAGTGTTTGTCTAAGAAACACCGACTTGTTGTAAGTTATACCAAAATTGTCCCAACCAAATAACTATTTACCCAATAAAATAAAAATCTCTCTAGACAGAGAACAAAAAGTCATTAGAAAATTATATTTATTTTATTAATAATTTATAATCAAGATCAGGAAAAGATGTCCATTCTGGAGCAGACAGCACTATCTCACGGTCGAACGGTCGCTGGGGATGAAATTCAGAGAGGCTGGGAATGGAAGACTCTGCGAGTGAGTTGATCCCAGCAAACATCTTTAGAATTATCGCATAAATTAACTTATATCCTGGGGAAACAGACCCAATGCGAAGAGCTGGAAATGGAGAATTGTTATCAGCGTTATGCAGAACGTCTTGTGGTGACAAATGTGGCATTATTTCTATTCATCATGGAGCTGATTTTGCTTATTCACATACTCATTTTATTTATTATAGCTGATGTAAGTTAAGGTACAGTGGTGTTCAAAATGCGAGTTCCCTAGAGTTCCCTCAAAATACGCATTTTGAAGACCACTGTTCTAGGACTAGGATTTTTACCTAGAACCTCCTTTGCAGACTAGCTTCTTTGCATCCTTGCCCTATGTGCTTGTCATGGTCTCTTTGCCTTTCATACTGCGCGTTTGCTTCATGGATAAGAATAAGGTGCAATATTTTGAAACCTGGAATGTCATGGTCAGCTGTGGCGCCGTCGCCGCGGTCACTATAATGGGTATTAACTGTATAATATTGGGTAATTCTCTATTATACATACGTAATTGAATCTAAAAAGAATTCCCTGAATAGAATTATATTTTTAAATCAGAAAATTTTGAAAAAAAAATTTTAACCACTTTTCAAATTAAATTATTTCATTAGACAAGTGCCGTTTAAGATATTTATCTTTAAAATCAATGATAAAATTTTGTCGATCACGGATATAGTATAATAGAAAATTACCAAATAATTAATATAATTAAGAATTATATACTTGATACCTTAGAGTGATCAGATACATTGGTCAATCTGGCGATCGGTGGAGGTGTCTATCGTGTTGTGAGCGGCTACGAGTTTGTGATAATCATCTCAGTGTATTTCTTCCTGCCGATTACGTACTATGGCAAACCCTATCTACTGGGTCTAGTAGTAACCGTATTCTATATTGGCTATGACTTATGCACGATTCCTTCGACAGATCCAATCAAAACCTTTATGTTTGTTTGCTTTACGCTATATATGATTACGCTCAATGTGTTGATGATGGTCTTTCGCCTCGGCATGGAGTGTCAACTCAGGAAGAAGGTGCTCAACCGAAGACAGCTGCTAAATCAGAATCTGCTCCTAAAGGTAGTTCCCCTATTATTAAGCATTATTATAATAATTAGTATACAAAAAAAAAAATATTGTATAAAATAATATCATATTTATCGGCTCTTATTTATTATTTGTTTTTTCCCTATTTTCCTGTCTCTTCTTTTCCCAGGTTGTTATGCAGAAGGAACGTGATATGATAAATACGATACTACCTCCAGAGATTGCGGATTCGCTGCAGCAAGAAATTCGCACTCGCATCGAGGATCAGCGACTGGGCAAGCATTGTGTTACTCCGAGGTGTTTTATTAAATTAATACATTTGGGAAAAAAAACATAATTTAAAAAATCAATCAAACCTTTTTTAAATATAATTGCCATATAAAAAAGGCATAATTAATAGAAATTATAAAAATATTAGACTCATTTTAGTAATTTTACTTTGTAGACCTTTTTATTCCTTTTTTAAAAACTTTTCATTTCTTAGAACATTGTTTGTGGAACTGCATTCGGATGTCTCGATTCTGGTGGCTGATATGGTGAACTACACTCATCTGACTACTCGACTGGATGTCACGGATCTCGTGAAGATTCTGCATGCACTTTTTCTTAAATTCGATATGGCTGCCCAACAGAATAACGTGATTCGAATCAAGTTTTTGGGGGATTCCTATAATTGTGTATCGGGGATTCCCCATTATAATCGAAGACACGCCAAAAACTGTGTTGCCCTCGCTCTGGAAATGATACAGGAAACCCACGACACACGATTGGAATTTAAACAGGACATTGATATGCGCATTGGAGTGCACTCCGGTGAGGTCTTCTCCGGAATTATTGGACTGACCAAGTGGCAGTATGATATCTGGTCGCGGGATGTGGATATTGCCAATCGTTTGGAAACCAACGGAAAGCCGGGAATGGTTCATGTTTCCCAAACAACTCTCAGTATGTTGGACAATGAATATCAGTATGAGGAACGAGGTCCTTTGGACAAAGAAGATCCCATCTTGCAGAAGGCACACATTCAAACCTATCTCATAGCACCACAGAATAAAAAAAGATACACGAGCTCGTATCGTGACGTGTCCTATTATTCCAGTGAATCCTTAGGGTCGAATGCCCAGGATATTCAGGACGCTAACGATGTCGATCACGAGGAAATTCGAGCCAAAACCCATCGTGGTATGGTCGAAAAGGTCGAGCACATGCCCGTGGGTCGCATCCAGTAAATACTAATTGAAATTAGAGTTCTTAATGCAAATAGAATATTTAATTGATCTCTTACAGACTTGCTCGTGTTTTTGACTTCTCTAAGGAAACTGAAACTGGCAATGAGGATATTCTTTTCAAGCCCCATATAAGCTCCTTTTGGCGTCTTTTTCGCAACAGCGAGATCGAGTGGAACTATATGAATGAGCCGGATTATTTTATCAAGTACAGTTTATTCATGGTCTTCTTCGTCGGTTGTATGCTATTATTAGTACACATTTCTCAACCATTGTGAGTGCCTCTTTTTCTATTATATTTTAAGTACTTATTTATATTGCTATTGCTTTTTGATTCCTATTTGTAATCTGATTAATTCAAGTACAGATTCATATTCGTAATTAAAAACTCTTTCTTTAAGCTGAATCTATTCTATTCTAAATTTGTGATTCATTAATTGTTCTCATAAAATTTTCTATATTCATTTTGAATCTTTTTTACTCTTCCTATTCTCACTGTTTTTTTCAATTCCAATTAATTTTTAATTAGTGTTTTTTCCTAATTATATTTTTATTTCTAATCATATTTTTATTTCCAATTATATTCACAGTAAGATATATTTCTTTCAAATGATCACATTTCTTATTTTAATTTTCTTAATATGCCTGGGAGCCTTCTACAAGACATTTTGGATACATATAAGCGTTCAATTCAAATGGACCAAGCCCAGCTATACTCTCAGTCGCTGGCTCTTCCGACTCTCGGAGCATTTCGAAGAGCAGCTGATCGTGCGTTTATTTATATCATTCTTCTCCATATTTTTAGTATACGTTATGGCCACTTTGCGTACTGTAAGTCTTTCAATAAAACAGATTAGATAAATAAAAATTAAATTATTAAACTGACCCATCAATCTAAGCCATATATATTTTTATTAATGTACCCAATTCAATCTATATATTCATCCTTGAATTCTTCAGGTTCAATGCAACTCAGCCGAATTTGAACTAAGTCTTATTGAGGGTGATGTGGAAGACAAACGAGTGGCAATGCTTTGCTTTGAGCCTTGGGTAAAAGGTTGTTTTAAATAGTTGCGATATAAATAATTCTTCATTTGGTTTACTTACAGGTGGTAACACAAAATGTGCTTATGGTTCTCATGTTGACGATCTTCTTTTATGGTCTTCCCCTCGTCTTCAAAGTGGGATTGCTCGTCTTCATTAGTGTCTCTCACATTTTAACCATAGAGGCATACATTTTTGCCTGGAAGCGAACTCGTACGACCAATGTTGGTTTACAAGCGGAATTAGCTCATATCTGGAATATAGTAACCATGTGTTTGGTGTTAATGCTCCAGGAGCTCCATGTGACCTATATAAGTAAAGTTAATTATCAGTAAGTTTAAGACTAACTTTTTACCTAAACAATCAAATCTCACAATAAATATCCTGGAAATGTGTGGATTAATTTTCTTTACTTCTCTTCAGCTCCAAATTGCGCTACGAAGAGAAACTCAGACAGACTGAGAATCGCACTCGATCTATACAGATAATCCTGGCCAATATCTTGCCTACCCATGTGGCTGATATCTTCCTGGATCGTGGTCGAGGCGAGGAGCTCTTCTTTGAGAACTACAACAAGGTAGCAGTCATGTTTGCCTACATCGAGAACTTTCAACCGGATAAAGTGGGTTTAAGGGTGCTCAATGAATATATTTGTTACTACGATGATCTGTTGGCTGAATACGTGAGCAATTTCAAAGTGGAGAAGATCAAGGTTATTGGCTGGACTTATATGGCAGCTTGTGGTCTACAGCCGGAGAATATGACGGATTTCTCAAAAAGAAGGTCAAAACGTCATAGGAAACATCGGAGCATCTTCAGAAGTGAGTACTTCAAGATCGCAAGATCACTGATCTATTTGATTAATTCACAGAAGTTTTTATTATATTGAATATTTATACATATTGAAATAACTAACGGGTATCCTATGGACGGGATCTTGACTATGGCCTTTCCCATTTGTATTTCATTTAATATAATAAATACCTGATTTATAGGAAATGGCCTCAGTTTTCGCGCTGCGGAGGAACACGAACTGCCAAGACGCAGCACCTTCCAGCCACGTTACGTTCATCCGGAGCTCAAGACCGATGACAATTGTGTCCTGACCATGCTCAATTTTGCCCTGGACCTGCTGCGTATCATGCAGGACATTGCCATGCAGAACATGTACCTGGATTACGGAGGATCCATGCGGGGACAACTCAAGATCGGTAAATTGAAGTTTCATATTATCAATCTTGAAGAACTCTTTTTCTCCCTGCTCTCTTAGGCGTCTCCCATGGTCCTGTTATGGCCGGAGTTGTGGGTCTATCGCCGCCTCATTATGACATCTGGGGACACCCCGTCAACATGGCCTCACGGATGACTTCCACCGGAGTCCTTGGTGCCATACAGGTCACTGAGAATACGGCTTTGATATTGCGTTACTTTGACATCAAGTGCGATTATCGGGGAATGACGCATGTCAAGGGTGTCGGAGAGATTCCGACGTATTTGGTTGCCATGGATGAGACTCTGAATTTCCAGAACTATGACGATGAGGATTTGGATACGCTGCTGATCATTAACGATAGCACCGTGCCAACCACTCCCGTCGAGTCCCGAGTTGTATTCATTGATGTGCCAGAGTCCGTGAGCGATGACACAGAAAGGGAGAAGGAAAATGAGAAAGGCACGGAAACGGACCGCAAACCGGGAGGAGGAACTGATCATTCCCAATCTTATAGTTAACTAGTTAAGCACTGCAACTTATCTCTGTCTTATCTGCTGACTAACCTTAACATTAAACTAAAAAGATTACATCAATTTAACTATCTTTTTTACAGTCAAAAATTAACAAAAATATAAAACTTATTTTAGTTATGCTACACACTTAAATGTTAAACTATATTATATTGAGTAACTTATCTTTCAGTATAAAATTAACCTATTTTAATTGCTAATCAAAAAATTTATTTTCGTATTTTAATTTAAATAAATATTTAGTTATTGTTGTAGTATAAAATATGTTTTCTGATTACAGCGTTATTTATTTATGATAAAGATATAGATACATATAGCAGTATATATTACATATATTTGTATAATACAGATGTCAGATCGAGTCACGTTACGGAAAAAACACAATATTTAATGTGAGGCTCACTCAGGTAACTTGTTGTCACAAATCATTTCGTTTATCAATTATTCACTATTATAATTAAAAAATGTAACTTTAACAATTCTCAAAAAAGCAACAGTAAGAAGAAGAAGCACCAAATCGCAACTCGTTCTTTCTTTCTCTCGGGGATTTTGTGTTATATTTATTTTGTGCACAGTTTTGAGCTTAAGTAAATGAATGAGAGAAGAGAATCTACTCATTGGTAGCGCCGGAGAGCAGAGCCGTGTCCTCGGCAAGGGGTTTACGCTTGTATGACGGCTCTGTGGCCAGGTAGACAACGAGGCCACCAAAGATCACATAGAGAACGCCAATGATGTTGGCCAACACTCCAGAAGCGGGCAATGTCGAATAGTTGGCACCCCTAGAAAAATAGAATAAAAGCACAAAACAATGATAATGATAATAATAATAATATTTAGTCAACTTACAAAGCAAAAATGGCCTTCTCGGTGATTCCCATGACGGCGCTGGCAATGGCCAAAACGAAGCCAAAGAGTCCAAAATAAATGTGCAACGGCATCAGGGCAATCTTGTAATTCTCCCGCATTCCCGGCACAAGGAATGCCATGAAACCAGCCACATATTGCAGGCCGAAGATGATGACAGCCGAGAGGCCAAGCCAAGAGTGCAGTGAGTACAAATTTGGAATTGGGGGATCGACCAGATTATGCGAATCGAAGACTGTCTTCAGGGCAATCACCGTCAATATGAAGGCGGCCAAATGGATGCCGGCGTGGGTGAGCTTCAATGTCTTCTTGCGCGTGGTGCGAAAACCGCGATACACCAATATGGCTAGAAATAAATAAAAAATATATAAATGCCAATTGTTGCACCTTCTTCCGGCCAAGATAAACGCTTTCAGTGACTTACAATTGCCATATAAATAAATAAATCCAATGGTCATAAACAACGGATGCCAATTAAACTCCAACTTAGGATTCGCTGAACCGCCCAATCCACCCAAATGTTGACCAACCCAAGTTCCAACGAGCACAATCATAGTCAGACCACACAGCTGTGTCACCACATACAGCACCTTGAAGTTGATCAGCGATGGATCCATGTTGGACTTGTTCTCGTTGCCTAAAAGCAAAAAATATATAATAAGGACGGAAAAAATGTATATTAACTTAATAAATTGCATATGCAGAATCAATTTAGACAGCAAATATTGTTCAAAACGACTTTCCGATTAAAAAAAGATTGAGTTTTGGCAAAGCTAAAAACTCAGGACTTAAAATTTTGAAAAAAATATTTTTTCCAAAAAATCAAAGGGGGGAGTACATGATTTTTTCGGAAAAAAATCGAAAATATTTTTTTTTTTTAAAGTTAAAAATATTTATAAGCAGAATCAATTTAGGGATCAAATAATGACCAAAATGACATTCCGATTGAAAATCGGTTAAAAATTGACAAAGTTATGTAAATCTGAAGTCTAGAGGACGATAATATATTAAGAATATAATTTAATAGAACTTAATATATATATAATTTAATTAAAATAGATTGAGCTACATAAGTAATTAAAACAGAGCATACTTGTCAGAATCATAATTCTCTCGATTGATTGCAATTGCATTTTTTGATCACTTATGATCCATTAATTAAAACGCAATCTTGATGGCTTTATTGACCCGTCAATTCAGTTTCTACATAGCTGACATATGATATCATAACCACACGACATACAAGCCCGACAATAACAAAACAAAACAAAATAAAACAAGCTTGGTTTGTAATTTCAGAGATCTGGCGATCGATAAACCTAGTCTCGATAAACAGAGTAGCGATAAACAACGGCAAATTGAGATCTTTAAACAACACTTGCAGGTGAATTTAATAAATCCGAATTGTAGTGATTAGATTACACACTTTAAGTATGATTATTTTAGGAATAATAATGTGCGCCAATCATTTTATTTGTTTGCCCAAAATTATAAGAGAAGGTGTAAAGATGTTTTATAGGTTGGGTTGTGAGTTTCTCTTCTTATCAGTAGAACGTGTAAACATTGTCTGGTAGCCTCAAAACAATCTACGGTAGTGGCAAAATGATACCAAATCGCTTTAAATAGCATTGTTCAACGTGTATCTATTGTTTGATAATGTTAGAATGGAAAAGAGTGGCAAAAAAAGGCCTGAATTGCAAATAAATTAAAAATTTTCTGCGTTCCATTGATGAATTGAAGTGTGTTGTTTTAGCAGCAAGTATGATATATAATGAAGAAGCAAAACAAGGTAGATAAATCAATCAGAGTTACTTTGAAACAGAATAGCAACTGCTTGACTAATGAATTTAAATGTAAAACTTAAAATAATTGTGATTTTTTAGCAATAAAGTCCAATCTATGTGGAGTACAATTTTCAGTCTTATAGCTCTTATCGATTCGGTTTTATTGAATACGAGTAGAAACTAATTTAATTTGCGAATATCTATTAAACTGAAACTAAAAATTATTATTTCATTTATAACTTCGATTTCTGAAACTGAACAAATCATTAAGCAAACAGTAGGTAGACTTGTTGGATTGTTAAATTAAACAAGTTTATTTGTTGCCTGAGTATCTGTAGATATGTAAGTGTAAGAAGTTCACCTCAGTTCAAGGCAACCTTGACTTCGCCTTATCTCTTATCAGTCGCTTGAATTGAAGTTAAAACAAGCAAATGATATGCAAATTGAAAAACACAGTCATGACTAATTCAAGTTAAATTAAATGTGGCACGTGCCACACGTTATACAATAATAAATTTTGACTTTTTTATTTATATTTTAGGCAGTGAAATTCATACTTAAATACATATTAATAATGATTAAAGAGCACATTATTAATAATGGACTGTTAGTTAAGCATAGTTTTGTTATAGTTGTTGTGCAACAAAGCGTTGCAACAAATCGTGCGCAAAATTTGAAGGTAATGAATGGCTCAAAATAGGAAAAACGAGAAAAAGAGAAAAAATACAATCTACATAAAAAGTAAAACTTTTTGAAGATGCGACGCCGACGACTTTGGAAAAGCGTAAAAAGTTGAAGACAGCAAAAGTAAAAAAAAATAATATAAATAAAGCAGCACACTAAAATGCTGAAAAATTAAAGTGAAATTCAAGTTGGTGCGAACGTGCGAAGATGTTGATGACTCTGCAGAAGGAGAGGGAAAAGAAGATGAAGGAGGAGCAGACAGACAGACAGTAGGAGGAGACCGGAGATGGACAAGTAGGCGTAGGATTAACAAGGACGTAGCCAAAGGGGGGACAGAGCTATAAATTCATAGTTAAGCATTATTTTCAAGCAAGTTTCGATGAAGTGAAAGCTAAAAATATGTGAATATTCAATTGCACGATAATGAGATGGAACTGCAATTTTGTTATTTTTTTCGTATCTTACCTATATGAATCACTTATTTAATACTTGTTACTTAGTCCTTTTTATTAACGCAGCTAATCAAACTGTTTAATATATTAAAAACCCTAAAAATATCTGAACAAAATTAAATTTAAAAATTAAAGTTTTTTCAAATTAACATATATTTTAATTGAATTATTTTTTTTTAAGTTGGAGTTTTTTTAAATAAAATATATTTAAATTTAAATAACTTTCTTTGACTTGTGTAATTTATTTTTAATCTTTGCTCTAAGTGATCATAGTTGTTAAAATGTTAAGAAATAAATAACTTTGTAAAAGTAGTAAAAAAAACAAAGATTAATCGGATAATAAAAGACAAATTTTACTTGCTCATATTGTAATTTTTAATTACATAGTTGAAATCTTAAACAATTTAAATAAATAAAATAAATGTTTATAAACCTTTATTAATGAAAAAACACATGAAAATGCTAATATTATAGCATCCCCTTTTTGCAATAAGCTGACGACGTCTTTGCGATGAGCATTTGTAATGCAATTGCAACGGCATCTCTCTCCCGCTCTCCCTCTCCCGCTCTCTTTTTATGCACTGCACTGCTTTCTTCTTTCTCTTCAAACAACTGTCCGTCTGTTCAGTTTAAGTGCGTTTTGTTATAACTTTTACTAATTCGAAACTAAAACGTTCAGTGGTGAATGTTTTTAAGCCAAAACCATAATTTTAATTTACAGTGACTCGCAGCTTATTTGACTACTCTCACACTCTTACATGCTAAAAACTTTTAAATTAATTTATTTAATTTGTATCAAAATAAGTTTAGGCGAGTGTAATAAGTTTCGAATGGAGTTTTTAAATAATGTTACAATAATTTTAAGTTGCAAATTTTATTACACAAATTTAAAAAGATTTTTTTTAAATGATCGCTTTTTTTAAATGATCGTAAGCGAAAAAAAAAAATTTTTCATAATTTTGTAATTAGATTGTAGAAAAAGAGTAGTTATTTAATAAATAAAAAAAATTACAATTTATTTAATATTTTGCAATAGAAAAATAAGCTGTCAACCACTGTAAAAAGTAAAAAGGGAGCATTTCTGTCTTTTAAATTCTAATTAAAGACATAAACTCTTTCATAATTTTACAAAATTATAAAAGTACTTCTTCAATTAATTAAAAAAAATCACAAATTATTTCATATTCTGCAATAGAAATTTGAAAACAAAACATAGTTAAATATGTAGTGGATCAAATAAGCTGTCACCCACTGTACAGTGTACATGTTGTTACGGCTGTTGTTGTTGTTGTTGTTTTTGTTTTACCTATATTCGCAGCCGCATCGGCGTTAACAATTGTTATTGGCTGCACTTGTTCTGTTATTGTTGTTAATATTGTTTGTGGTTGTTGTTGCTGCTCAGCCTTGCCATTATTTTCACCATTTGTTGTTGCTGCTGTTGTTGGTGCTGTTGTTGCTGCTGTTGTTGTTGTTGTCAGCTCAACAACAGCAACAGGCTCGGCTTTAACTTCGATTGAGGTCGACATCGATGTTGACGTTTTTGTCGCCTGCGTTGCCTGCTCAATGTCCAAATCCTTTGACATGTTAACACTTAAAAATCAATACACGATTTCTTGTCTAATTGTTGTTGTTGTTGCACTTTTGATATGCATGCAGAATAATAATATTTAATTGCAAACACACACACGACACACACCCACACACAACCAACAACTACAAATGCACCGCAAGACAACCGAGCACCTCAAAGTGCAATGCGCAACTGATTTGCAAATTGCCGCTTTACCCACAAGCAGAGCCGCTAACAGCGACAGCGACGACTACAGCGACGGCGACGGCGACAGCGACGCCGCGTCGCAGCGTTGGCAGCGAAAAAGCTTCGAGTTAGAAATAACTCGCATGGGAGTAGCAGCTTTTTTATTAGAGCTTTAATAGCTGCTTCATATGCGTGTAAAGTGTCTCCTAATTATTACAAATAATTGTTTTAATTTTTAATGTTAAATGCAATTTTTTGAGCGCTCTAAACAGTGTTGTTTAGTAATTATAATGGCTAATAGAAAATCGCATGCAGTTGAGGCCTTGTTGTTGTTATTGGGATGCAAGACACGTACTGCGAGGGGGATTAAAAGGGGGGAAGAGGAAAAAATTGCGCATTCCTTTGGCTTAATTTAAATTCTTGCTGAGCTGCATTTTAATTAAGACACTGTCCATAGTTTAATAACATGTTCTATGCATAATAATAATAATTGCACTTCACACTCCGTCCCACTCGCACTTCTAATCACTTACCCAGCGAGAAGAGCATCTCGTATGTTTGTTTCCTTTTCTTTTAATATGTTTTGAATTTTAAACGTGCTAATAGCAATTTATTAATTTTCCCTATTTTTCTTAAATATTAATTTTGCTTATTTGCTGCCTTTACAGCTGTCTTAACTTGTTGAGCAAATTGTACTTTATGCAGGATTTCAGTTTTCTCAACTCATCCATATGGATGCAGCAAAAATATCTGCAAGCAGCGACACCTACGCATTTCCCCTTAAAAGCTGCACGCAAAGCTTTTCGATAAAAGCTCACAGCATTTACTTTATACCAACACAGTTACAACACAATACAAACATACACACAGTTGCTGTAAACCACTTGTTGACTGTTATATTAATGATACACTCATTCTTTTGTTGAATTTCTGTACTTTTCACACACCATAAATAATGTAAAATATTACTTACAATTTTTTTTGCCAGGTGTTAATTAACTTTAAACTCTGCCACGCGACTGCCAAAAATATAGAACGCCGCGTTGAAAGAGAACCACAACTAAACTGAGTGACAAAAATGAAACCACAACAGCAACGTCAGCGTCGACGTCGACGCTATCGCGGCGTCAACATCAAAAGTAAACAATTTGAGATCATATAGTAAACAGCTTGAGTGCCATTGACCGGTTATCAGGAACAACACTTCATGAGGAAGAAGAGGACTAGTTCAAGGTTACACTTTCCCTTAATCGGATTTGTAATCGATCTACCTGCCCATGTTTAATTTATTGTTGTTATTGTTTACTCATTTGGAAAATGCGGCTATATCAAATGTCAGCTGTGCGATATTTAAGTATCGTAAAACAGCAAAATATCGATAGCTCAGTTATGACGCATGATAACAGTGTTGTCCGGGCAGTTTTTTTGCGGTCAAATTGAAAGTGCAATTGCAACCGGCGGTAAGTTTTTTTCTGTCGTTTTTTTTAATGCTTTGCAGCTGATACCATTTTACTCTAGCAAAAATATTCGTTTGTTTGCAACTAGAACATAATTTTCAAATTGATAAATTATGATGAGGGTTTTAGCTTCACAGTTTTTCAATATGTAGCTTGTAGCGTTTTTCTTAAAAGTTGCCAGCACTGATTCAGATGTGCGATATTTATGTAACGCAGAAATGGTAGATTACAAAATATCGATAACACAGCTGCGGCTAAACGTGCATCTCTAAAAGCAGACGGATAAGAACAACAAGAAATTGCAGTTGAATTTCTTATTTAGTGCAAAAATTAAATGCAATATGCTTTCCAATTTGATTGTGACCAATCAGAAGGTCGTGCTAATAATTGGTAAGTGTATTTAGTAAACAAATATATTGAAAGTATGATTAATATACGTGTTTATCTTGCAGATCAACTGAATCGCGAGAGAATCGCAACAAAGTTCATTGACAGCCTGCTGCAGGAGCAGGGCAAGGGGGCTGAGGAGGTGAAGGTGTTGCCAATTGGCACGCAACTCAAGCACGTGGACAACATTGAGACACTGCTGAGCAACAACAACAACAACCCAGCTGAACCAACAACAACAACAACCACAACAAGTACAGCATGCAATGTCATATTGCCAACACTCGCCGATTTGCTGTGTTATCATTGCCCCGCCCACATCTTTGACTTTATTAACAAGCTGCGTCGCAGCGAGCAAGTGAGTCGCGTCTTCCTCTGGGCCTCCCCCCACCTCCTGCCCCACGTAGACGCGGAGTATATACTTGCCGGCTGCGAATATCTGGCTGAGTTGGTTCTCCGTCTGGAGTCAGACACCACATTGTCCCTGTTATCCCGTAAACCTGGCGGCGCTGTCAGCAACAAACGGTACTCGTGTCAAGTCTCCAAGACGGAGTTCAAGGTTACACCTCTCTCGGAGTCTCTGGAGGGAAAACCAACAGCTACCAAGCAGGAGGATGCCGTCCAGACTGCCGATCCTGGCGCTGGCGGCACCTTTAAAATCGAACTGGACGAGGATGAAGTCGTGGCACGCAATGCACTCACTTTGCCATACGAGCGGTAAGTCAAAAACTTCAATGTAGAATCAATTTAGAGGCCAAATCATGATCAAAATGACATTCCACTTGAAAATCGGACAATTTTTGATGAAGTTGTGAAAGATCAAAGTTTTTGAAAAAAATGAATGAATTATGAGGCCAAATCATGATCAAAATGACTAATTATACTAATTACGATATAAGGAGTAGACTAAAAGTAAAAACTTGAGATTTACCATCGAAATCGAATCTTGGTCGAAAATAATTACATTATGTGTAAATTCTAGCAGATTTTTGATTCTTTTAATTTTTGCCCTTCCAAGTCCTTTATCACTGTTCAAATTTCATAATTATTGTAAGTTTTGTATTTTTTAATACTCACTTGAATTGTTTTTCTGTTATCCAACAGCACCAGCGATACAGCAGAGGGCAACATTATATATACACCCGATGCAGATGATGATTTCGATGATGAGGATCCCGATGAGGATCTGTTGATCTAAAACTAAGTGCTCGCACAGTAAACGGCAGTACAAATGGCCTTGGCTTTAAATATTTACATAGGTCTAAACATACAATACAAAAATAACAATAATGTTACCTGTAAGCGAGCTCAATTGAAATTTCAAATTCCGGCCCAATAATGAAAATAGAGAATGAATCTTAAAAAACGTGTTCTATTAGTTAAATTGTTTGAAAGTATTTACTAAAATGCTATAGATACATACGATAAGTATATGTCCAGTGTTACAATTGCATCGCATAGTTTTACAATACTTAAACACTAAACAATTTGTTGGTAATACTCGTAAAAATTCACACAGACACTCCGGATACTCTTGCACACCAAACCTCATTACCACATTTACATATATCACAACAATCTAGAAGAGAATAATATTGGTAATTGCAAAATTGCATTTAATTTGAGTTTTGAGATTAAGTTCAAGTTTAAGTTTAACAAGTAGATATGGAGAATAAATTGTTTTGAATGCCCTGCCATAGCTAATTGACTTGAAGTTAGAAGTGTAGAGTTAACAAAAGGAACTATTTGTGCTTAATTTGAAATTTTTCTAGCTATTGTCAGGTAATTTTTGAATATTTACAGATTTAATTTATTCTTTAAATAAGTCTTTTACTACTACTTTAAAATTTATGTACATTTTTTTCTTCCAGTTTTGTGGTAATTGAAATTGTACTTTTAATGTGAAAAGTACTGGCAATAAATGTCCATTTCTTAAAAATTAAAAAAGAATTAAAAGAGACAGCGTAACGCACGAAGATTTTTAAGTATAAATTATAAAATTTTTAGAAACAAATTCTACAATAACGTATTTTTTGATTTTAAATAAATAACTTAAAATATCTACACATATTTTTGAGATTAGTTTTTATATTGAAAACTGAATTTTCCTTTCAACCAGTTCATTTTATGTTGGATTTAATTATTTTGTAAACTTAAAACTATCTGCTATTAAAAACTTGGAAAAATGTACATAAACTTTAAAATGGAAACAGAATTGAAAATTATTTTTTAAAAGATAGGCAAAGGCATTCACAGTGCGTTGAGCATAATCTTCATGGCTAAAAATCTTTGTGAATTGTGACACATATAGTACTATATATATATAAAAAAAAGTTGGTTAAAACACGTACACACACATACAATACATGGACAGAGAGGAGGACATGTTATTTACACAACAAAATTAATAACAAAATTGGATATCAATGGTAGCGTTTGCATTAACATGGCTATAACAACTCGAGGGGATTCCCCATTATTATTATCGGCGTTTGATCAGCGCCTCAATATCGCTCTTGGGATCGAGGGCAAGTGAACTCCAGTTGGTATCTTGGCAGAGCGGCAGCTCGGGAAGCACAGCGGGTTCATTCACAATGCACGTTTCACGCAACTGAAAGAATTTGCCCACCAATTGATCAATGTGGCTATTTAATTGTTGGCCAACAAGCTGGGAATTGGCCATAGCCTCTTGACGCAACGCAAAGACATCGTCATCATTGTGCAGATGCTGTTGCCATTCCACGGGCAGCTCAAACTCATCCGGCAGCGAAAGACCGAGTCCTCCATTCTGGCTCTGAGCCGCGGCAACGGTTGCCAGTGGCGTCCCATTGGCATAGGACAGGGGTGCTACCAGAAACTTGAGCTGTGCATAGATGGAGGTGCGTCCAATTAACTTTGCTGTCCAGATGCCCGGTGTGAGCGGTTGCTTCAGCAGCGTTTTGGAGTGATTGATGACATCGATGCGAGATTCCTCCACATGCAGCTCGTTGAAATCCTGCAGGCGTCCCAGGGGATCCAGCCACAGCAGCGTCAGGTTGTACGAATGACCAACATCATCTGCAGATCCTAAATGAAAATTAAAAAAAAATACAGTTTTTGGCAACCAAAAAAATATGCTAAAGTAAAAAAATTGTATTATTAATAATATGAAAATTAATAATGAAAACTCTTTGTTTAAAGGTATCCGCAAGATACAAGATACAAAGTAAGGAAAGCAATTGTTTTTAGATTGCAACAAAGTTGTTGCACATTGAATTTACGTTAGCCCACAAAACTAATTAAACTTAAACAATAAAATAGCCGTCGTACTGCCGTTATTCTTATCGGAATCATGAACTCTAAAGCGAGTACTACTATAAATGCTCCCAAGTTTCTTTCGATTGTCAGTTCTTCTTTAAGTTTGAAGCACAACATGGCTCAATTTAAGTGGCAGCTGATTTTTCTGGCTTCTTTATTATGCCAAAAGTATATTGAAGCACAATCCTCAACAATGCAGCGCACTGTAAATGGAATTCCTGCTAGACCCAAGCAATTTCCATATCAAGTCTTTATTCAAGGACGCGTGTTTATTAACTGGATAGATCTCTGTGGTGGTGTTATAATTTCAAACAGAATTGTTCTGACAGCAGCACATTGTATAGAAAATAATCTGTAAGTCAAAACTTTTTATTTGTACAGTATTACAAATAAAAAAGAAGTATAACCCTCCATTTTATTCATTAAGAAATGCCGTAAACATTATTTTTGGAGCCTTGAATAGATTCAACAATCAAGAGAGTGGTCAACAACGAATGGTAGTAAGTCGAAATAATATTGTAATTCATCCAGAATGGAACCGAGACAAATCTGTCAATGATATAGCACTAATTAAACTGCCGGTCGATTTGCAATTTAATGCGTATATTCAACCTGCTAAATTGCCAGCTCCGAATCAAAGTTATGAAAATGTAAATGGCGTGGTTTCTGGTTGGGGTAAAACTTTAGGTATATCCAAGTTCTATTCTATACAATTATCAAAATAATTTATCAGATTTTTTTTTCCACAGACAAACCCATGGGTTCCGAGAAACTTATGTATATTAATCTAAGTGTTCTATCAATGGAAGAGTGTAAACCTATATTTAAAATGTATTATCCGAAAACAGATTTTTCATCAACATGGATTTGTTCAAAGCCCAGTGATAGTAGTCCATGCGGTGGGGATTCTGGTGGGCCATTTGCCATAAGAAATGAGGATGGTACCAGCACCGTTATAGGTCTCACATCGTTTGGAATGGATGTTGTTTGTACGGTTAACAGACCCGGTATTTTTACCCGAGTCTCATCCTATTTAGAGTGGATTAAACAATACGAATAAAATGTATCTATAAATAACATATTATGAACATCAAACTATTAATGTTTTTTCTTATTATTTGAACTAGCTGCATTATTATTGCTATTTAATTTTTTAATGAAGCGTTCAATAGTCTTGTACAAACTGACAAAAATTTTATTGAAATCGGACCACTATAACATATAAATTTGTATTTTTAGTAATTTAATTAAACTACTTTTAAATATATTGAAATAAGTAACGGGTATCCTATGGTCAGGATTTTGACTATAACCTTTCCCACTTGTTTTTAAATATTATTATAAATTTTAGCTAGCTTTTTAGATCGATTTACACTGACCTGCAACTCCCTGGTATGTGTAGCTGAGGAGCAGCTCACTCCTGGGTCCCAGCAGCTTGGCAAAATTGCGAGCCACTTGCTCCTTCTGATCAAAATCCGTGGAGACCTCAAAGTTGCGCAGTCGCTTGCTGAATCGAGCATTCCTCGCCAGCTTGCCATGCTGCACGGGACGCACTCGTGTCTCCAGCTGCAGCTGCTTGGAATCGTTACTACGCTGGACACTGAAGCGCACCAGGAATCCCTTGTACTGATCTCGATGCAGATAATGCGTTAATTCCAACAATTCTTGCGCTTGCAGTTTCCATTTCTGAGCAGCAATTCGCATGAGACTATCGCCCACAGTTCGAGCCAAATCATCGCCAGATCCATGCAGATCCTCATGATGATACAGCGACTGCCAGTAGCCATGAAGATTGGCATATTCGCTGGTATATGGACCATACAGCCATTCCTCCAGCTGCAACAGCACAGCCTGATTAATAATCGGCTCAAATTTGCGGGCAAAGTATAATGATTTCGTCTCCGTGGCCTGAAGACGTGCCCAATCCTCGGGCTTAAAGTCATTGGGACTGCAGCCACACCAGTCCACCACATGTTTGTACTGACACTTGCAGCCCTGTTTCCTCTTCCAGTTGGTCACATGCAGATTGTTATCCACATAGCTGTGACAATGCGCCGTATTCCTCAGCACAGTGTGGAAAAAAGATTCGGCTGGAAGCAGTGTATGTCGGAAGAGTAACAACAGTTCCTGCAACAATTTATCATCCTTGGCGGGATGTGTTACATAGTCCACAAAGGGACGGGAAAGTGCCACCCAATCGCTGCCACCATCCACTTGTATTCCCGCTGGTAATTTGCGATCTCCGATCCGCCACATGTGCGTATCACACTCTACGAATGTTTTGTCCAATCCCTGTTTCTGTATAAAACGCTGCGTTTCTCTGCCATGTCCCTTGACAAAGTTGCGTCCACGATTCGCACTTAGGAAATCCACTAGTTTATCAAGTGTTTTCACCGGAAAATCACTTTCACTCAGATTGATCACGAAATCCCATTGCCAGCTGGACTCTAAAAGATCCTGCATGCTTTGCAGCAGCATTGTCAGCAGGGAGGCACCGCCCCAAATCGTTGAGAATCGCTTCCGAGCTAGCCGAATATTACGAAACTTTGGTTCCAGCTCCAACAGTTGGCGATACAGATAATCCTGACGCTGTAGCAACGATAAAATATGGATAAAGACATTTTATTTTTATAATACTTATATTTTATCCAACAAAATTAATTAATTTTTTAGTCAATCGGTCAAATAATGAAAAAATTGATATTCCGCAGGGAAATCGGTTAAGATTTGATAAAGTTATGGCAGTTTGAAATTTGGGAGATATTGACATGGGGAGAGTATGGAGAAAATGGACAGTGATGGAAGAAAAATTCAATTTTCCAATTTTGATGCAGAATAAAAATAGAGATCAAATATCAAAAAAACTGATATTCCGCATGGAAATCGGTTAAGATTTAACAAAGTTATGACTGTTTAAAATTTGGGAGATATTGACCAGGGGAGAGTATGGAGAAAATGGACTGTGATGGAAGAAAAATTCAATTTTCCAATTTTGATGCAGAATAAAAATAGAGATCAAATATCAAATAAACTGATATTCCGCATGGAAATCGGTTAAGATTTAACAAAGTTGTGACTGTTTGAAATTTGGGAGATATTGACCAGGGGAGAGTATGGAGAAAATGGACAGTGATGGAAGAAAAATTAAATTTTCCAATTTTGATGCAGAATAAAAACATAGGTCAAATAATGAAAAAATTTATATTCCGCATGAAAATCGGTTAAGATTTAACAAAGTTATGACTGTTTGAAATTTGGGATATAGTGACGAGGGGAAATAGATCTATAATTATTATTAAAAATGTAATTTTTCCTAAAATCCTGAATTCAATTTGATGACTATTATTAAAAATGCAAATTAAAAATTCTTGTTCGGTTATGCAAACTTTGTAAATTGTCTGACAGTTTAATTAGCACAAATGATGAAACGCGCTTTAATTAACAAATCCGGCCGAGTGTCTATAGTATAGACTCTATACCCAGCTATACTTCCTCCCTCCTATACTCTTCCCTTTCCGGTTTACTCACCGCATCCACGTGAATGTAGTAGACATGTTGTGGGGCATAAAGAGCTCGAAGCAGTCGATGAACTTGTCTCAATGCCCGTCCATTTAACGTCAGCAAAAATGCAATCCGAACTGGTTGTTGTTGTTGCTGCTGTTTTTGTTGATGTTGTTGTTCTCCCGGGGCTGGACTACTAGCTGCCAGTTGGGCGGTGAATTCTACAGAGTATAACAAATTATATGCAGCAATTAATCAAGCTGATCAACTAAATCTCTACTTAAGATAACTCTATCGAAATATCGAAATTAAAATCCATTCTTTCCGTTACTATCGGAGTATTAAATTTTCAAATTTTATGCGTTACTTCTCGATAGTAATATACTATCGATAGTATAGTAGTTTCATCAGTTGTTTTTTTTTAAGTTTATTTTGTAACAATTAAAATTATTTACAGAAGTGTAGATTTATTATTAGACAAAATTGACCTTGTTTGTTTTATACAAAATATATTACTATATAAATATTCATCGATATTTCAATTAATGAAGTTTAAGAATATATTGACGGAATAAATAATTATCTATAAAAATAAATATCGATAATTTATCGAACATGAGTTTTTATCAAACCAAATGCACTCTACTTACTGGCAATGCCCGTTTCATAGACATTCATGGCATAGAATCCACCACAGATTTCCTTGACATTCCCGAGACACTTCATGTTGCAGCTGGAATCGGGCAGCTTGGACGAGCTGGGCGGAGCATCGAAGCCACAGAAGCATTCGCGGCCATACTGAACACCCGCATAGGGATAACCCGACTGCAGGCAGAGTTCAATGCAACCCATAGGTGAATTGGACACTTTGAAGCTGGTGAAATAACCGGCGAGCAGGCGTGAATCCTTCTCATCCCGGTAGCAACCCAGGGCCACATTGGCCGTATGATTGCCGGCCGGACAGCTACTCTGGAGTTTGGTGGCATAGAAGCGTCCAGCTTGGATGGCACAGGCAATCTTAGCGATATGTTGTCGACAGTCTTTCGTCTTGGCACGTTGTAGTGCCGATATTGCTTCCTTGGCATGGATATCACATTCGGGCTGGAAGCCCAGTTGTTTGGCCGTTAAGGCTGCTGCAGTTTTAGTTGGTTGCACTGCATCCAGTTCCGCTGCCGACGCCGACTGCGCTGCCAACTCCGCTGCTGCTGCCGGTTCGTGGACATCACGTTGAGTGCGCAGAGCGCCCGCCAAATCAATGTCCAGCGATTTGTAGGCCAGAAACAGCTGTATGGCAATTATAAACAGCAATATTATAAAGTACGAACGGTAGCGTCGCAGCCAGCGCATGGATAATGAGGATTGTTGTTGTGGTTGCTGTTGTTGTTGTTGTTGCTCCATCAGCAGCGGCAGCGACTCCAAGAATGCACACGTTTTTTGTTGTTGTTGCTGCTTGTGGCTTTGGTCGTTCTATGGGTGTGCGGCAGTGGCATATCCAGCGTTTGTTTAATTATTGCATATATATATTTACAAATAGCCTAATTTTATTGCATTTTACTTAAAACACTACCGCATTGCACTTGGAAATACTGATATTGTAGGAAAACATCGATAAGTCGATACTCGCTGTAAACAGACCACTGTTAAATTAACAGTGTTAACATTAACATTCTGTTGTAGGTATTTACAGCAGTGATGCCAACTGTCTGCCACTAAGGCAGAACGAACTCTATAGGTTTTTTGATTAGTGTAAATACTTAAGCTGTTTTAAATGTCCATATATAAAGTTTAAAATCTTTTAAGAAACACAGATTTCTGCTACGGGATTTTTCGTATTTTTTGAACTGAAGTTTTTTATTTTTAATTCACGACAGATCTATGCAAAAAAAAGGCTAAATTGGCGAAACTCAGATTTTTGCAGTGCAAACATGTCAACAACAGCTGACTGTAAGATAACATTATATTATAGACTGTTTACGCTCTGGGAACATGTTAACAGCTGACTGTAAGATAACATTATGCTAAGGGTATTCCCATATTGTTTACGCTCTGCAAACATATCAACAGCTGACTGTGAGATCGTAATGTGTTTCTTTCGAGTGTTCAATAGTTTATAAAAAAAAAATAAGTTTATAGCATTCACTAGCTGCCTAATCGATATATTAAATAAACTCAGCAGCACTGCCAGATATCGCTTTGCACATTTTGCCTGGCAAGCGCAAACAAAACAAATTGCAAAATGGTTGATCCGAACAGGAAAATAAATCGAATGCCAGATAAGGATATTAATTTTCTGGACGAATGCGAGTCCGAGTTTGCCTTACGCTACAGCACAGACGATGCAGAATTTATGGCGCACTGTGCTAAGCCCGTGCCGGAGCCCCCACTGGTGGACAACTGGATGAGCGGAGGTGGTGGAGGGGGAGGAGGCGGTGGTGGTGGTGGCAGAGGAAGTCCCTATAATAATCGTTATAATGGCGGTCAGCGCAGAGGAGGGGGAGGCGGTGATCGTGGCTGGGGAAGACGTGGCGGCGGAGGAGGCTATCAACCCGATCGCTTTAGAGGTGGCATAAAATTAGCATTATAAAATAACATATGTTAATGAAAACTCTCATTTGCAGATAATCGTCGTCATAGACATGAGGAATATCCACGCCGGGAACATGGCGCTGCAGCTGGAGGAGAGCGTCCCTATGAGCGCCGGCCACGCCAGGAGCAGCCGCAACAGCAGCGGGGATCCCCCATGAATGTGAGGCGTGATTATGGCAACTTTGTGCCCGCCTCCAGAGATTAACGAATTTGCATGTTTCCAAGTGTTCCATTTGTCTAAACACACACACACAAAGCTATACATATATATATTGGTAATTGAATGTTAACAACTAGTGATGTAAATAAAAATCGATGCATCTGTAAATATCGAATATTATCTGAATATCAATATTACATTACTAACACGCACACATAGATTTATTGATATTGGTATTTGAATGTTAAGGACATATTGTGACTGTAAACTTAGTTGCTAAATGATGATGATGTTCCCTGTTTCTTCTTTTTGTGTGCCCTAGACAGCAGACTCCGATAACTTATCGGTTTTATCCTCTTTTGTTGTTGTTGTTGTGGTAGCAGCGGACATGCCCACGCCCATGGCGTTGAAGAGATTGGAAACGGGTCCTGCACCGCCCATCTGGGACTTGTAGCTGTCCATCATGTTGCGCAGTGTGTTTACATTGATGTTAATCGGTTCAAAATCCTCGATGTCATCGAAATCGTCATCGGTGGCACTGCGCTGTTGTGTAGGGTTGTCGCTCTTCCCGTGGAAGGATTTGCCAACTGTTGTTTGAGCCAATTCCCGGTCCATTTGCTCCATGTATGCTTTGATGTTGCGATCCAAACGATAGTTATCCTGACTAGTGTTGGACAGCGCATCGAAATTACGCTCCAGATCCTCCTCATCGGCGTAATCGCTCATCTCGGAATTGGAATCCCAGTTGTCCTCCGGTATCACAAAGTCCAGAAAATTGCGCACGTGTGTGCTGTCCTGTTCCTAGTGCAATGAATATATATATCAGGAATATTAATTTATCGACATATCTACATTTTATCGATAGTTTTGGGTGTCATAAATCCCAATTGTCGATGATTTATTGTCTAATAGAATCTACCTACATATCAATAAGTTATCGATAACATTTACCTACAATTTATCGATAACACATACCTGTTCGTCGGCTTGAATGAGAGAATTTCGCTGACACGCCTTGCGCATGGAGGGATTCTTCTTGATCTTGCTGGCAGCACTAGGACTTGCCACCGTTGCTTCCGGTTTCGGTTCCGCTTCCGGTTCATCATCATCATCCGAGTCGAGTTGGGCGCCCGCTTCCGCCTGCGTCTCGATGCCCTCAAAATTGGACTGTCTGTCCAGGAATTGTGACAATTGTTTGGTAAACTCATTATTAACATCGGCATTAACATCCCCATTGGGATTATAGAGTTTCTGAGGACCATAACGTTGCTGCAACATGGCATCCAAATCCTCGGCACTGATGTTAAGCCAATCATCGGCATCACTGGGCAACAGATTATTCTCCACATCACGTAGTTGCTCCTCGGCCGTGTGCAACAGCAGCTCGAGGATTTCAGCGCCAACCCGAGGAGCTGTGCGAAAACGTTCCTGATTCGCCTTAAAGTACTCTTTGGCCTGGTTAAGTAGACGCACTTGCTCCGCACTGCCTTCTAGATGATTTCCTATACGAATATCGAAATATATTATTCACAAAACGAAAATGTGGTAATAAGAGTTGGAAAAACAAAACTAGGAAATTCGGAAACTAAACTTAAGAATATCTTAATCAAATCAAGGTTTTTTCTTCCACATTTTTCTTTGAAAAACAAAACTTTTCCAAATTTTTGTAATCTTAATATTTTTTTTATTTAATTTCCTAACTTATGATTTCTTTTTTTCTTCCTTATCTTGGTTTTCTTCATTCTTTTTCCTTCTATTTTTGTAATTTCCTAAAAACTATTCAGAATTCATATGAGATACAGTTCTATATAATTACCAAAGTAATCCTTGCTTTTTAGACTGTGAAGATAAGCACGCCAGGCGGGAGATTTATCATTGAGTAGCTCCTCTGCTTGTTTCGCCTGACTGGCGAGAATCTCCAAGCCACTGGCCAGCTTTACACCCAGGAGTTGCTCCTTGTATAACTCCGGCTGCGACACCGCATCCTTAAGCTGCCAGCCGAGACGACGCTCGGGAACATATTGACTATGCATTAACATGGCATAGAGACAACGTGTAAATGCGACATTTGTGCGGATTCTCGGCGATTCCGGCGGAAAGTATCGCATGCTTCGAATCGCCTTCGTATCCAACGTGTCCCGCTCGCAGAAAGCACGCACCGCGGAGGCAACCAGACCAGGACGTTGCTTTAGCAGCTGTGCTGCTTTTTGTGGCAACTCAACAATTTGTCTGTGTATCGAAACATGACGCACTGCATCCTGAAATTCCCGTAATCTCGCCTCTATACAGTTTTGTATATCCTGCGAACAACGATAGAGTGTGGGATTTAAGCGTATGCGATGCACTGCCATCGACATGGGGAGCAACTTGCTCTGACCCGTCGTCGTTGAGTTCTGTATCAATTGAAGTCCTCCATTTACGATATAGACACGCTGTTCACACGTCTCCGGACTCGCCCAATCGGGCAATACATCGGCCGCTTCAATTAACAGAAATTCACCATCGGCATCGCAGACCCGAGCTATGTAATCCTCTCGAGCTTTGCTCAACTCGCTCAGCAGAAAAACAATGAACCATTCGTCGCCAATATTGTCGCCGTAATGTGTCACTCCATGCAAATGGGGCGGAAGCACGCCTGAAATTAGCCCAGAAATACAGATAATATGGTATAATTACTGTGCATCAAAAATGTATTGGCACACCTCTAATAAAACCCAAGACTTGAAATTTTATAATGATGTCGGTACAAATACAAAAATATACATTTTTTAAAGTTAATTGTTTTTGAATGCAGAATCAATTTAATCAAATAATGACCAAAATGACATTCCCCATGAAAATCAATTCAAAATTGACCAAGTTATGCAAGTTTAAAGTCTGGTAAGTCAAATTCTTTATCAGTTTTGGCATGATTTTCTTATTTTTCTTTATAGAAAAATGAAACATCTTAGAATCAAATTTAAAGTGTTATTTTTGACTAACTTGGGCACAATGAGTTGATTAAAAGTAAAAGCTCGAGTTTTAAAATTTTTAAAAAATAAATTTTTCCAAAAATTCCAAGGGAGGAGTACATGAAGATTTCGGGAAAAAATTCCAAAATAAAATTTTTTTTAATTAATTATTTTTAAATGCAGAATGAATTAAGAGACCAAATAATGACCAAATACACTTTCCGCATGAAAATCGGTTAAGTTTTGACAAAGTTATGACAGTTTAAAGTTGGTCAGACTATGCAACTTACTAGTCAAAATTTGATTTCTAACTTGTATTTCGAAAACCTTATTTTCGTTTTCAGATTTTGGTAGTCTTCATACTAATTGTGTAAGTTCTACTTAAAATAAATAACGCTTAAAATACTGCTAGTTTCTTCAATAATTATCGGTGTGCGAGAACATTTTGAATTCACTGTATATACAGCAGCACTTACGCTCCTCCTGCTGCTGCTCCTCCTTGTCATCTTCTTTGTCGTCTGCTTCGTTGAGCAGACGTTCCTCGGCGCTGCCTGTGCGCAACTGCAGCTGAAATTCATCCTTGTGCCAAATATAACAACGTTCTGTAACTTTCTTCTCCACAATTGCCATGCAATCTTCGCGTATTTTCTCCAACTCTTGACGCAGTTGCTCATCGCTGCGTTCTTTCTGATCCGTTAACTTAGGAAATATATAATACTCCACAAAATCATCTTCACGCACGAATTCCAAGTTGGCACCAGGAAGCTTGCTCATCTTACTCTCTCTCTCTCTTTGCTCTCTTTGTTGTCTAGCTTTTGTTTTGTTTTGTTTGGCCGTGACTCAGAATCAAGTGCACAGCACGTTGTGTCCTTTTTCGTTTGTTGCTTCTTGCCAAAAATAGCACAAATATGATTTTCACAATAATAGTTCAACAAATTGCACCTTTTATGACTATTGCAACTATTTTTAAACAAATTCTCATTTATTATTTGCCAAAAATAAATCACTTTATTGCAACGAGAGCTGTTGCTGTTGCCAATCACAATGTTATCGACATACGCTCGATAACGATAATAATAGCTATAAATATTCATCAGAGCGCTGTAGCAGTCAGTGTTGCTAGCTCAGCTAATTTAATGCTAGATTCACTATAGCCTCTATTTGTCCGTTAATATAGCCAAATTTAAAAAAAAAATGATATAAAAAAATAGGAAATGAAAAATATAAAAATAATAATTAAAGAAAAACAATAAACAAACAATTAATAATAAAATAAAATTGTTGAATTTTGCGTGCATATTCATTTTTAAATTTTTTTTAAGCTGTGTAAATTCTAGCAACACTGTTTGTTGTTGCCAATCGACATACACTCGATAGCGATAGACAAAGTTATCAATATTTGAAACATCTTGTTTTTAAATGAGAAAGAGACCACTTTATTGCATTGAATGTTACAGCTGAGGCAGAATTTAGGCGATTTATATTTAAACTATATATATAAAATAAATATAGCACTTGGGCTACACTTTAAATGCTTCTTGAGCTTCTTATATGTTCGGTTTGATGAGAGAAATTGTTAAATCAATATAGATATTCATACTTTTGTGCATGCAGCAGCATTATTTCCATAGATTTTTTGCCCTGCAGCACACCATTACGTTCCATATAGTTCCAAATGGAAGCCATAAACAGACAAAACAATATGACGCCAAAGACAATAAACTTGAGTAACAAATAAATGGTTTTAAGTCCAACTGGCGCTGTAAATTCCACAAGTAGCACTAGCAGTACAAATAGAACTGTTGCTGCACTATAATATAGTAAACGATCCGTGTTTAATTGCAATAAGGAAGCATCGCACAAGGATAAGGCTTCATTTAAAGCTGCTGTCCTGGCAGCTGGCAATTGTTGGGCCACATCCAAGCAAATATTGGCTGGAATCTCATCTGTACTGCAATCTCCAGCTCCCAATTCTCGTGAGACTTGCTCAGCAATTCGACACTCCACTTGCTCCACAATAACTGGAGATTCTGCAGATTTCGGCAAGCTGGTTAATCTTAATTTGGCCAGCACTGCTTCATGATCCGAATAGCTGAATTTC
The DNA here is from genome assembly GCA_035045575.1 of Drosophila falleni. Taxonomy (NCBI): domain Eukaryota; kingdom Metazoa; phylum Arthropoda; class Insecta; order Diptera; family Drosophilidae; genus Drosophila; species Drosophila falleni. The sequence continues at coordinate 1,336,840 of JAWNOV010000167.1, forward strand.
TGGCCAGGCACACGCTCGGGAAATGGCAGCGTATACTCTACGATCTCGGCATTAATATGATCTGCTCCACGCACAAATATATGATCAATGCGTATGCCTAGAGGATTCTTTTCCAGCGCACGTGGCGATGTATATGAATTCCGGCCACATTCATTGGTACGAATTGTATCCGAGCCGCAGCTGTCTTTCATTTTGGATGTATACAAGAGCACCTTGTAGGTAATATCCTGTGGCTGTGTATTCAGATCTCCGGCGAGAATCTGCAGCACCGAATTCCCACGCGTTGCCTCAATAAACTGAGCCGTATCAAAGGCCTGTATAACACGATGTGTCTTGTACTCATCATTGTCATTGTCATATTCCGCATGCAGATGCGCATTATAGAGATGGAGGATATGTTCGCCTACCAGGATGCGGCAGAGTCCAACTCCTTTGCCGCCAAACCAATCGGCATGCTGAATCCGATGGAAATAACCGTTGAGAGACCAGGCATGAAACAGCGTTCCTAATATGGGATATCTGGATAGGACCAGCAAGCCAGCGCCAATAACACCGCTGTGAAAGTAATGGGAATAGGGCAACACACTCGATGTGCCCTGCTGCAGTTGCTCGCTGTCCAGCTGGGACCAGACTTCCTGCAATGACACAATATCATATTGTCCGCTGTTTAGCTCCTTGCATATGGCCTCAATACGTGGCGCTCGATCGCTGGAGACAAATGGTATACCCCTGTAATTAGTTTGAATTCATTATAATTCAATTATGGCAACGTAAACAAACTTCGATTAATGCGCGTGACCAAATTGAGTTAAAGATATCAAGGTGAAATACTAACAAGGTGTTAACAGACCACTGGCAAGTGTATGTATACACCACCTTGTTTATAACTTCACCATGAAAAATACTACACACACACACACCATATATTTAACGTTAGAATTTTTAGCTCCAGCAGCAGCATTGTGTTATGTTTTGTGGTTGCACTGTTTCAAGCCGCCTCCTCATTTGCTACAACTGGCGTACCCGTGTACGCGGTTGGCGTCGATAAGATTACAATTTTGTCGTTAAACAAGTCAGCATTTCATTAGTGTTAGTTATGCGCAGCTTCTGACTCACTTGAAGTTGGCTGCGCGCAATTTCCACTCACGTGAAGTTGGCTGCGCGCAATGCTGAGTCACGTGAAGTTGGCTGCGCGCAGAGCTGAGCCACTTGAAGTTGGCTGCACGCAGCTTTGGACCCCATAAACAACACGAAGCACATGAAACGAGTGAAGCTATTCAAATTTAATTGGAAATCAAAGTAAATAAACAATAAATATGGCACGCACAGAGTTGGAGCCAAAGAAGCAAAAGCGTAAGGCCAAAAAACGTAAGCACGCAAGCAGCGACGACGAAGTGGCCAACAAAAGTTTAATTGTGGAACAGCAGCCAGTGCAAAAACCAGAAACGCAGGCGGGGACGGATGCGGAACAAACAGCTCGCAAAGGTATAAATAAATAAATAATAATAAATAACAAGCATTAAATGTGCTTTTAATAGCAGGCAAGGCGTCCAAGCGCAGGCAACAGCAGGAAATCAGTGCGATCAAAGAGAAACGCAGCAAGCAATCAAATGACAGCAAAGTGGAAGCAGCAGAAGAGAACGATGTGGTGGGGGAGGGTAAGGAAATGCCCACAGCAGAGCAACTGGAAGAGGCGTCAAAGCCCGAGAATTCCAATGCGATTGTAACGGTGCGACAAAAGAAGAAGCAGAAGCATTTGCAGCGACTGGAAGCGCAAAAGGATCAAAATGCCGACAAGGAGGCAAAACGTAATGAAGAGTATCTTAAAAAATGGCGAGATAATCGACAAGATTGGAAATTTGAGAAATTGCGACAAATTTCAATACAACAGACCGCCTTCGATGACCAAAAACTGTCCGAAGATATTTGGGAAATTGCACTAGAATATTTGGCAAGTTCAAAGGGCGCGGCAAAGGCAATTCTAACCAAACTGGCCGAGGATGTCATCCAGGAGCTGGACAAACAGTGTGACCAGCTCAGCGAAGATGCGGAACGCAAAACAATTGTGGAATCAACGCGTTATCAGCGAGCTCGCAATCTGCTGCAGAGTTTCGACTGAGCGTTTTTAGTTTAATAGTTTCAATATTTGAAAAGCAACAAATACGTTCTTGTTAATGTTTAGTGTTAAATAAAAAAAAAAAGAAAAAGAGTTATATATTTACAAACGTAAGTCAATATTTTGAATTAAAAAGAAAAGTGTGACCAGCAGCTGTGCATTTTTATTAATTTTGAATATACAACAATTTCAGTTATTCAATGAATTTTTAAACTGGGCTTGTCACATTTAATATTATTATATTCTGCATGTATTTTAAAAGTTTTATTACGATCGGATAAAAAATTTTGAAGTTTTTCAATAAAACCTTAATAAATCCTTTTTATAATAAAAATGTGACACTACCTTGTTGCCTGGCTATAAAGAATTGAGTTAAATGAAATTATTGTTAAATAAAACTATAATATTCGTAAATTAGTTAGAAAACGAACTTTATTTACATATTATGACAGTGTGATTACAAATCGACATAGGCCAACATTTTATCGAGATACTCAATGCGCTGTTTCAGCAAATGTTGTTCCTCCTCCTTGTGATCCTCCAATTTTTCCAGCATAAAGTGCTGCATAAACAAGCGAATGCTTTGCTTAAACTGCTGAAGTTTCGAATTTTTGGCAATACGCTCAAAGGCCTGATAAACCTGTCCCTCATCCCCGGAAAGTAGTAAACGGACCATTATTTCACGCATAAAATAGAAACTCAACTTATGCAGCTGCATAAAGTCCACAACTTTGAGTACGGACAACTGCAGACCCGTAGACAGTATCAACTGCTGTAGAAACCCGGCCAAGTTGCGTATCTGAGCTTTGGACATCGATTCAATATCATTGATGCGATCCCAACTGGCAAATTGAAAAGCTAGCTGAAATTTACGATTATATTGGCAGAATTTAAGGGCCAAATGAGCATAGTAAGGATTCAAACGACGTTCGTTAAGAGCACAGTGTATTATCACATAGGCTACGGTACGTTGATCCTTCAAGGATAAGTGTAATATCTTCTCAAAAGCATCCACATAATCAGCAGCGCTCATAATAATGCAGAAAATATTACGCCTTTCTTCAGTGTTCATATGTTGTTTTTTAGCGAGTTCTAAGAGTTTTTCCGTATACTTTTGTTGTCCTATGGGTTGATTGTCCTTCTTTTGTTGCTGCCCCATCTCGGCTAGATTTCCCGTCCAGGCAGAGCCAACAATCCACCATTTTCCCAGCTTATCGGCACGCAATAAATCCTCCAATGTTATATTTAGTGTAACCACATAACGTTCATTTCTTAACATGCCTTTAAGGCGTTTCCTTAATGTCTCCGCCAGTTCCGGATCATATTGTGGCAATTTGTTCATATTATTGTTTTTAACAGCATTCAAAATGTCGATCATAAAACGCAGGCGAGGATTCTCCTTGAGTTCCAGTGGTGCTGCAGCAATTTGGGTTTGCACATTTTGCATCATCTGCTTAAAGGCCAAAGGATCATCCTTGCGTAAACGGAAACCAACCGTTTGAAAGATCAGCAACAGACATTCGACAGTTTTTTCACACAAACTGTTCGAGAGACGTGCAATTATTTCCAGCAATAAACGCTGCTCAAAGATCTTAAACATGTACATATAACAGAGTAATAAAATGAGATTATTTAGACGCTTATCCTCCACTTCAAGTGTGTCCATTATCTTTAAATAACCATCAAATTGCTCTGCAAATGTTTGCAGAAAATGTGCACCAATTTCACTGCCAATGTGTGCATGTAAATAGGCCAATAAGACCATATGTTCTTGCACCAATCGCTCATTGGAGCGGGTTCTTCCCAGCAGTGATTCCTCAAGGAGCTTTGTTAGTGTCTCATTCATATTGTATCGGGAGTTCTTCATGTAAAGCGTCTCAATGCTAGTGGATATCTTGTGCAGATTCGCTTCGGACAGGCGATTGAGTAAACCTTTGCATTGCTTTTGCAATCTCGCCAATTGCTCCGATTGCTTGGCATTCGCATCTTGTCCAGCTGCCAGCTGAGCACGCTGATGTGGCGGTATATACTTTTGACCAGTCACTTTGACCTCCTCCTTCTTCTCCCCCTCCGCCTCCTCGCCAACATCTTCGGTCACTATATTGCCCTCAGCATCGCGTTTACGTCCGTAGATATCTTCCTTGTCTGTAAAAAATGGGTGGGAAATTATTATGGTGGGAATAACTATAAACTTTATAGTATAAAGTATAATTTTTATACCTCAAATTTTTAACTTTAATCAGTGTATTTGTTTTTAACTAATTTTAATTGTATAATATAATTTCTCCTAATCTTATCCTTAATTTTCCTAATGAAATTTAAGAGTGATGAAAACCCAAACTTACATTTTGACTGTTTTGCCTTCTCTTCCACCTCGTTTTCGCTGTCGTCTTCATCCTCGTTCTCCTCCTCCATTTCGCTATGTTCCATTGCCTCTTCATCATCATCATCTTGATCGCTCTCACTCTCTCCCTCTCCCTTTGACAAGTCCATTGGTTCATCATCCTCTTCACTCCACATGCCCGCTTCTTCCTTCTCTTGCTGCTCCTTTAGTTCCTTTTTTCGACGCTGCTTATCCTCCCACTTTTGCTTCTCCTCGTCATCGTCCAGCACAAAGTCAAGCAGATAATCCAAACCATCATTAAACATTTTACGCACCAAACGATTTTTATCTTTTGTTTTGTTTAATTTTAATTTCTTCTCCAATTTGGCAATTTCTTTATCCTCCTCTTCATTTTCGATTTTCAGTTGCTTCTTGCGCTGCTTGCGGGATTTATTCAGCAATTCCTTTTGCTGACGCAATTCGCGTCTTCGCGCTTCCATTTCATCCACACGCTGTATGCCGGCATGTTTTCCAGTTTTCTTTGCCAGAGGCTCAAATGTTTTTACTTTACTTCCAGCTGGAAGTCGTGCATCGACTTCAGCATCGCTAAAATCCGAGGCAATGGATTCATCGTCATTTGAATCCACTTCACCCGCCAACAACTCTTCCCTTGGAATTTCCTCTGGATTTACCGGCAATTTCTTCGCCTTCCTCTTTTTCTTTTTGTTTTTGCTTGACGCTGCTAGCGTCGCCGCTGCCGCTGCTGCTGCCGCCTCTGCTACGCGCTGCGCTCCATCTGTTTTGGCCGCATGATAAATTCTTTTGTTGCTCTTCTTTGTCTCCTGCTTTAGCTTGCGCTGCTCCTTGCGACTTAGCGGCTTTTTTTTAGCTGCCTTTGTCGTCTTTTTCTGCAGCTTCACCATGTCAACAATAATAAAACACAAATAAAATGCTTAAATCGTGTTTGTTTGTTAGTGTTGCCGAATCAGCTGAGTTCAACACGTGCGTGGACTTTTTTAGCACATTTTCTGTTGCGCAGTTGGTGCAAACAGCTGTTTTTTAAAACAGCTAAAAAAAAGCTAACCAAATTTTTGCTACCTATCTATTTTTCCCGCGTTAGACACATCTGGCGGAAAAATATCTGAATTGGCAACACTGCGTGTGTGGTATTTTTTTAGTACATTTCTGTGGCTGCGGAGTGGGGGCAAAACAGCTGATTTTAATTTTCTAGCTCAAAATATCAGTTTTCATTTGTTATTTTGTATATTAAAAACAACGCAATGTCCACACGCTGGTATCCCATTTATCAACGCGGAAATCCGCAATTGCGTGTCTTTTTGCCCAACTTTTGGATGAAACTGGTGCGTCCCACAGAAGATCAGCCGGCAAATGTCGTTACGTTTGCGGTGTCCACGGAAATGACCAAACATGACGTAAAAAACTATTTGGAAAAGATTTACAAGGTGCCTGTGGTGGATGTGCGTACACGTATTGCATTGGGAGAGACGAAACGTGATCAGGTTTACGGATATGTGACCAAAAAGGATGATGTCAAGTTGGCTTATGTAACCATGGTGAGTAGTGGCAGCATGGTGTAGTTATTGAAAAGGTAACCTCTTCAGTCTACCACGCATCCTTAATTCACCACGGTGCTGTGGTGAAAAGTTATCTTATTATATTTCACTATTAATAACAAATGTTTTTGTTTAATTACAGCCCAAAACTGAAGCATTCACATTTCCGGATCTGTTTGCCAACAAGGCGGAAAAGCAGGAGAAGGAGGAAAAGTCTATGGACGAGTCTAAGAATGGTTTTCGCAAGTTTTTGGAACGCAATAAGAAGCGACCTGGAACGCCGGGCTGGTATTCCATTTAGACTTTAGTTATTGTATAGTTTAAGTTGTTTTTGCAACGAGTAATAACATTTATTTTTGAGTAAATTGAACTTAAAGCTTTTCTCCATTTTTAATGCAGTCAGGCTGGGGGATAACGGTGTATTTATTAACAAGATAACGGGACCTTTTAAATAAATACACCATGTGGTGAACTTTTACTGCTTGGCATTCTTGACCGCTGTGGCAACCCAGGCACGTATCTTGTCCTCATCCTGCAATCCCACCATGCGGTTCACCTCCTTGCCATTCTGCATAATCATGAGCACGGGAACAGCGCCCACATCGTAATCCAGCGCCAATTCACTGTGCTCATCAATATCCACTTTGGCCAGCTTGATTAATCCCTGCTGTTCGCCCACAATGCTTTCAATGCGTGGAGTCAACAGCTTGCAAGGATTGCACCAACTAAATATTGGAAATAAGTGAATTGTTAGTAGACCGACTTTAATATGTATTTTATGTTTTAATTACGTTGCAAAGAAATCCACCACAACGGGTTCCTGACTCTTTTTCACCTTCTTGTCAAAGTCCTCGGAACTCTGCACCTTGAAGATTTCCCGCCGTTGCGTTGTCACTGAAAATGCACGGTGATTGCTGCGCACCTGGCGCGTCACATTTCCCAGCAGATTAGCAAGTTGTCTTTGCATTTTTACAATTGGTTTTTTTGCTTGACAAAAATTAGTTACGACAAAATTACAAACGACAATGACAGCTGACAAGATTACCACCCGGTGCAAAGGCTGCCACCCTGCAAAATTTCCCGAACAATTGGACGCGCACAGCTGATTTCAAAATAAAGGTACGGTGCTGCCAGTACGTATCAGTTTATTTAGTGTCAGTGTTTCCATATGAAAAGTAACAGCTGTGTTTGTAGCTGTGTGACCATATGTCGGCAGCAAAAAGTGTTTTTAAAAGTGTTGCTTTATTTTAAAATTTACAATAACATTTAGTAACTTAAGTTGCAGACTGCAACATGATTCTCAAGTTGTCTTTACATTTTTTTTAATAACATAAATAACTATAACAATAAATAACGATAGTTTACAGCAACAGCTGACAGCGCTGCTAACAGTGTCAGTGTTGCCATATAAAAAATAACAGCTGTTGTCTTTTTACCTGCTCAAAGTGTGACCGTAGTTGAGTAAAATAAAAACAGAAAATTTTTCGGGAGAGTAGCTGATTTTTATTTACCTCTGCAGGTAAACTTATTAACAGCTAGTTGTAATAAATAAATAGAAGCACAAAGTTAGTAAGCATAAAGCCGTCAATAGTGCTTGTGTTTGGTACAAAAGTGTAAATTGAATAAAATTACAAATTGCTACAAAAAATACCCAAAATCTTTCGGAAATACTAGCGCACACACACACGCACGCATACACAGAAACGCTGTAACACGTACTCGCGTCGAGCATAAAAAATTGTAATTGTAAACCAAAAAAACAAAAGTGCAATTTAACTTGATTTGCAAACTAAATTGAAGTTGTATAGTGTTAGTTACGCAGCGACAATTTGTTAAAGTGTGAATTGAACGTTTTCGCTTTAAAAGCGAGTGCAATTAAAAAGAGCGCAGCTTCAACTGCGCAAATGGCACATTAGAGGACGACAAACAGCAACAGAGAGGGAGAGAGAGAGAGACGGAGAGAGGCAGAGAGTGTAACACAGAGAGCGAGCGCAACGATCCAGGGATGGATGATCTGTCGCAGGGCGACATTTGTCGCGTTTGCCGCTGCGAGGCATTGCCAGATCGCCCGCTCTTCTATCCATGCATTTGCACGGGCAGCATTAAATATATACACCAGGATTGTTTAATGCAATGGATGCGTTACTCGCACAAGGAATATTGTGAACTATGTGGACATCGCTTCAGTTTTCAGCCCATTTATGCGCCCGATATGCCGCGAGTGTTGCCACTGCGCGATGTTTTGGTCGGTTTAATGTCAGCTGTTTTGGAGGGTGCCAGATGTTGGCTACACTATTCACTGGTGGGCATGGCCTGGTTTGGTGTGGTTCCCCTATCGGCCTATCGCACCTATCGCTATCTCTTTCGCGCCAGCTCATTTGACATGATCCTGTCGCTGCCATTCGATATATTTTCGATGGAGAATCTGGCGGCGGATGCATTTCGTGGTTGCTTTGTGGTCACCTGCACCTTGTTATCATTTATTGGATTGGTCTGGCTACGCGAGCAGATACTACATGGCGGCGGACCCGATTGGCTGGAACGTGAAGAGGCTGCGCCAAATCCGGCGCCGGCTCCGGCTGCTCAACCTGCTGCTCCGGCTGCTCAGGCTGCTCAACCCGGTGCTCCCGCTGCTCAGGGTGCTCAAGCCGCTGCGGCGCCACAGGATGACAACAACAATGGCGAAGCTCCTGCCGAGCTGCCAGCCAATAATCCCGAACCCGCTGTGCCGGACAATGATGAACAGAACTGGAATCCCATGGAATGGGATCGTGCTGCCGAGGAGCTTACCTGGGAACGTTTACTGGGTCTAGATGGTTCGCTAGTCTTTTTGGAGCATGTCTTCTGGATCATCTCACTTAATACCATGTTTATATTTACGTTCGCCTTTTGTCCGTATTGTGTTGGCAACTTTATCTTAAGTTCCATGGATCTGTTGCAGCCGGAGAAGCCTCTATTGCATTTCCATGGATTAATAACGACACTCTTTGGCTATTGCTGCATTGGATTGACGCTAGTGGTGCTACATTTTCTGGCCAGGGTCTTTAGATTGCGCCGCATCTGCTGGTTCATTGGACTCTGTTATATTGTGGTGAAGGTATCGCTGCTGTCCGTCGTGGAGATTGGTGTGCTCCCGCTAATCTCTGGCTGGTGGTTGGACATTTGTTCGTTGCCGTTGCTGGATGCCAGTTTGAAGGATCGCAAGGCGAGCTTTAAGGCTGCTCCGGGTACTTCGCTCTTTGTCCACTGGATGTTTGGCATGGTCTATGTCTATTATTTTGCCGCCTTTATATCGCTGCTCCGTGAGGTTTTGCGTCCTGGTGTCCTCTGGATCTTTCGCAATGTAAACGATCCTGATTTCAGTCCCATTCAGGAAATGATTCATGTGCCCATTGTGCGGCATGTGCGTCGTTTGGTCGCCTCCGCCATGATCTTTGGCTTTGCGGTGCTGCTGATGCTTTGGCTTCCCATACGCATCCTACAAGTGGTCTGGCCCAATTTCTTGCCCTACGCCTTGAGCGGCGACTCCGAAGTGAATGATCTCAGTCTGCAACTGCTCCTGCTGCAGGTGAGTTGGGTCCTTAAATCTTTTCAATTATCTAGTTGAATTCCAATATTCTGCAAATATTGTTTTAAGGCTTCTTTCAAAAACACATACATTTTTATTTTACTTTTTATTTCTGTATAAATTACTATCAATTTTATCAAAGTGTGAACTTTGACTTCGCATTTGACGCTCTTGCGAATTTCGCAAAACTCTGTCTGGTTGCACGATTAAATTGTCTCAGCAATGTTGTGTGAATTTTTTAGCCTCCTGAGTCTTTTCATTTTGACTGTGCAATGATCAATGAATCAGTCAGGCCAAAGAACTTTTTATATATATATTTATTTATATTTGATCTAGTTTAAAATATTTTTTAAAATATCCCTGAATATTAAGTTTAAAATTAAACTTTTATTTTCAATTCAAAAGACTTGCATATAATTTGTATTTTACACTTTTTCCAAATATTCGAAAAAACCTTTTTTTCAATTTAATCGTTTTTTTTTTTAATATTTTTGAAAGAACCTTTTTTTAAATTAAATCTTATATCTTCTATATATTGTATCTTGCATCATTTATCTTGTATCTCATATCTTGTATCTCATATCTTGTATCTCACATCTTGTATCTCATATCTTATATCTCATATCTTGTATCTCATATCTTGTATCTCATATCTTATATCTTATATAAAAGACATTATGATCTAATTAAAATTTGTAAATTAAATTATTGTTTTTTTTTTATTATTTTATCAAGTTTATTATTAAGATTTAATTTGAGTAATTTCTATATGATTTTAACATTTTTCAAATTTAAAGATGATAATTTATTTATATTTTAATTGATATTTTAAAATTCATAATTATGACATTTTCTGCTTTAAAATATTTATTTTCCTGCTTTCTATTGATAGATTGTGCTACCGGGATTTTTCGAGCAGACGCAGACTCGCATCTGGCTGAAGGGATTACTGCGTATCTGGTGCACAGCTGTCGCCTGGTTGCTGGGCATTCGCAGCTACCTGTTGCCAGCTCCAGAACCAGCAACCGAGGAGGCAACGGCCGAAGCCGCCGTGGATCAGCCAGCGGATCAGGCAGCGGGCGGAGAAGGAGGAGAAGCTGCGCCTGCTCCCGCTCCGGCTGCTGCAGCACCAGCTCCACCTCCACCGCCGCCACCAGAGCCGGCGCCACCTCGCAACTTGGCAGCTGCTCATCAAGCTATCATGCAACGTGAATTACCTGTAGGATTCCAACCCTATGAACGTCCCTCGTTTTTTGCTTTGAGACTGTGTGCGCTGTTATCGTTGATGTGTCTATCGATTGTTTGTGCTGCCATGTTGATGTTGACAGTGCCAGTTTATATAGGCAGACGTCTGATGATGTTGTGGACAGGACAGCCGGGGGATAAGGCAGCCGTGGGAATACCAGGTGGGTTCTTCTTTTTAAGGAATAACAAAACAAAATAGTAGAAAAAAATTACTAAGAATCTAACTTTTATATTCAAACTGATTTTTAAATATTCAAATATTCTGAGTAATATATTTTTTAATTGCAGGTGACTTGCCAGCAGCTCCAGCTGATCCCGAGGTGGCGCGTAAGAACGAGCGTTTATTGCGTCCCCATGAGCTGTACACCGCTGAGATTGGCGGCTATCTCTGTTGGATTGTGTCCCGGGGCATTGCGGTGGTGGTGACACTCCTGCCACAAGGACGTACTGCCATTTTGAACAAACTGAAGCATTGGGCACGAGTTGCCCTACAATATGCATTGCCTGTATTGACGCTATTGGGGATCTTTGTGCTGGTGCCGTTGCTCTTTGGCCTGCTGCTGGAACAGGTGGTGGTGATACCACTGCGTGTACCCTTACGCAATACACCCATACACTTTTTGTGGCAGGATTGGGCGCTGGGTGTGCTCTATACGAAAATAGCTATTGCCCTGACGTTAATGGGTCCGGATTGGCATTTGAAAAGGGCTTTGGAACGTGCTTATACGGATGGCTTGAGAGATTTTGATTTGGCATTTGTTATGCGTGATTTGGCGGTGCCGGTGGTGACCACATTTGGTTTGGCATTGGCCATACCCTATGTCATTGGTGGCTCCATTATGCCCATGTTTTTTGCTCGTGCCGAGGATCGTCGTTTTATAGCGCGCATCGTTTATCCCATCAGCTTTATACTTGTGGGCAGCGTTTGTTTTGTGCTCTTCCAGATCAAGCAGCTGAAGAAGCTGTATTTGTCCATCAAGGTGGACAAATATCTAGTGGGACAGCGGCTGGTTAATTATGAGCATCGCAAGAAGCAGCAGCAGGCAGCACAGGAGCTGAAGGCACGTCAGGAGGCAGAGAATCAGGAAAGAGCTGCCGCTGCCGAGCCTGAATTGCAGGCCGAAATGGAAGCCGATCCTTTGATCAATCTAGCCGAACAGGCGGCGCTGCATGCACGACGACGACGCGCTCAAATGCCACGCCCCCTGATCGTGGATGCCAATGAAGAGCTGCTCTAGGGTTACGTTTACTTTATGTGCATGTTTATAATGGAATCGCTGCTGCTGTATCTCTGTTTAAGTCATCTGCTGCATCTACACACACTTGTACACCTGGAGGAGCATCCAACACAGCCACAATCTCAGCCAGTTACCGATCTTGTAGATCTTGCTGATCAGCAGCAGTTGTAAAATTTGCAAGTTGAGATAGAAAATTCAACTTTTGTTTTCATTTTTTATATATTTTTAGTTTATTTTTCCTATTGTTTTGTTAGATTTTCATCTTTAAACTGTACAATACTTTAAGCCAAGCCGGATATAGCCAATAGTTAATCATTAAATCTACTGATTTTCTTTATATTATAATATATATATATATATATTTATATATGTATTCAATATTCAATTGCAATTTTTGTGTTGCTTTGTAAAAAGTTTGAAACTAAAAAATCCAATATAGAAAAATGCATAAGAAATTTCTTAAAATTCAGCATGCAACAGTTATATGCATCTAAATATATTGAAATATGTATGTACAAGTATCTATATATTTAAATATATTCAATATTTAACTGCGACTTTTGTGTTGCTTTGTAAAAAGTTTTGAAAAATAGTATCTTTATAAAAATTCAGCATGCATCAGATATATCTATATATTTATATATATACACACACATACACACGTATATATCTATATATGTATATCGGCAAAGAGATTACCTTGTATTAGTAACTGAAAGTCAGAAATTTGCAACTCTTTGTTTGCTAATACTCCCCATAATACAAAAATTATAATAATAATTAAATCAAATAAATAAAACAAAAAAGAACTTGGTAAATGTGGTGAAAACTTTTGAGTAGCTTTACAAACTTGTAAAAATTATATATGTATGTATACATTAAAATATAAATGGTATAATAAATTAATAAATAAACTTAACTTTAAACTTCCAACGAATATCCAATTAATTTGTTGTTAACAGAGAAGCAAACCCTTTTCAAACAGTGAGAAACACACAGAAAAAGAAAGTTTTTTGTTTTATTAATGCGACTTGATAACTACACTATAATTTATAATTATTCCACTGGATAAATACTTTTCCAAGAGTCGTGAAAAAGAGTTGTAAATTTTAAAACAATACAAATACAAAACAAATTTTCTGGATACATGCGAAAATACTACAATTTTTTTTTGAAGAGGGTTTTTTTTAAAAATCTTTTTCTTGTATTTTAAACTAATTTTGTCTTTTAATTTCCTTAAAAAATCTTAGACTTTTAGTAATTAAAATTTAGAGATCACAATATTGTTAAAAAAGATTTTAAATTATTTATATTTCATAAATATAATTTTCCATTTATTTTGAAATATTATTGAAAATTATCTTAATGCCCGCTGCTGTATAGTGTATATTACTGAGGTAAATTAAATTAAAATTGAGGTGTTTTTTTTGGTTTACCAACAAACAATGTTGAACTAAACCTTGAACCTGGGTGCTGTATTTTTTGTCATTTTTTGTTTTTCTTAGGTTGTCACTTGCGGCCAAATTAAATTTCTGAGAACTTGGCCCAAAACGTGGCCAGACAGCTAATGATGTAAAGCGTAGCTCCAACCTCATGCTTAATCTCATTCGCTGGCAGTGAAGGACTCTTAATTAAATGCCCATTACGCAAATGCAGCGCATTCCTGGGGTATCCTTTACATCCTTTGGTTACTTTGGATAGTTTGGATACTTTGACTGTGGCCAGAACGGCGCCTGCCTTTTGCATGTGCAAGTGCATCCAGCTGTGCGAGTTATAACACCACCACCACAACCAGCAGCACCACCTCCTAGAACTGAACCACCTTTTTATACCCCGAGCCCATTAAAAATGGACAAAAAAGGGTATAATGTGTTTGGCAGAATGTATGTAACAGGCAGAAGGGGGCGTGGCAGACCCCCCAAAGTATATTTCTTCTTGGAATAACATCGATAGGAAGCAGTTGGCACAGTGGCAACTAAAAGACAGCAGCCAGCAGCCAATTGATTGCTTAAACAGGGCATTAAAAAAAATGCACAGCGATTTTCCTCTGATATCCTTTTTAATTTTCCGTTATGGCTGTATGGTTAACGATTACACACAGAAAATGAAATCACAGCATAAGCTAGATTTTGAATTAAATTAAATTTAATACAAACATTGAGAGTTCAACATTAAACGTGAACATGAACATGTACGTGTACATTGAACATGTTTACTAAAAATTTAAATAAACTGGCCTAGGATCGAAAAATTATCAAATTTTCTAGATGACAGAAATTTAAATGCAGAATGAATTAAGAGCCCAAATCATAATCAAAATGACATTCCGCTTGGAAATCGGTTAAATTTTGATGAAGTTATGAGAGATCAAATTTTTGAAAAATTGTCAAGGGGTATGTATGGAAAATTGGATGATGGATGGCTTAGGATCGAAAAATTATCAAATTTTCTAGATGACAGAAATTTAAATGCAGAATCAAATAAGAGGCCAATCCATGATTAAAATGACATTCCGCTTGGAAATCGGTTGAATTTTGATGAAGTTATGAGAGATCAAAGTTTTCGAAAAAATGTCAAGGGGTATGTATGGAAAATTGGATGATGGATGGCTTAGGATCGAAAAATTATCAAATTTAAATTTAAATGCAAAATTAAATGCAGAATGAATTAAGAGACCAAATCATGATTAAAATGACATTCCGCTTGGAAATCGGTTGAATTTTGAATAAGTTATGAAAGATTAAAGTTCTTGAAAAAATGTCAAAGGGTATGTATGGAAAATTGGATGATGGATGGCTTAGTGTATTTTATCTTCGTACACCGAAGATATAATAATTTCTTTTAACTTAAGCTATACAAAACCTGAAAATACGCTCCAGATGGACATTTTAAGCGTTAAGATTAGAATTATAATAATATCATTATGTGGTTTTTGAGGTTAAATTGAAGTACAGCAATTACTTGGCAAGTGGTGACAAGTTTTCCGAGTAATCTCAACAAAGTCAGGCGGGTTTACAATCGCTTAAGGTCCACAGCTCATAAATTTACCCCAAACTTCATGGTGTGACAATGCTCAGGGGAAAAAGGGAGTGAAAAGGGAGTGAAAAACGAAGTTTTCCAAGCAGTGAGAAAGCGAGGGAAAAAGGAAACTACATATGGAGTGAAAAAGGGAGTACAAAGGGGATATCACACACACACCTACCATTATTTTGAAGCTGACCAATGCCCACGTCGAGATTATTTAATATTTTAGGCTTTGTTTTTTTCCCGTCCAGTTTTTCCCCAACCCAAAATCTCTGTTTTATTGGCCATAATCAGGCAGGCTGGCAGAGTGGCTGAAAAGAAAAAAAAGCTGGCAGCACTTGGCACTCCTTAAGTTTTATAACTTCACGCTCAATCAGCGAGAAGAGCAAACAGCCATAAAATAACGAACTTCAAACTTTAACCTTGGTCCGGGTCAGGCCATAAAAAGTAGTTGTCCTAGCAACCAGCTTTAAATTTGTCATAAAAAAAAACGAAAGAAAGAAAGGACTGAAAAAAATAAAAAGTATCTTAACCATTTGCGGTGTTAGCCTTAACCCGGAGCAAATAAATACATTGTGGACGGAACTAATTCTGGTTGCTCCTTGTTACGTTTGTTTTTTGTTTTTATAGGAAAGCTAAAGGGTATATTGTTTATAGAAATGCTATTAAAGGAGAAAAATGTAATATTTCAAATAAACACAATTTGAATACTAATACTAATTGATAAATATCAATCTCATGTATTTAGTTGTGAAGTAAAAAAAAGTGGGATATGCTATAGTCGAGATCCCAACGAAAAGTACTTTAAAGAATTTATACATAATAAAAACTATTGCATACTTTTAGGTGATTGTATTGAAATAATAACTTTATTAAAATTATTTTTAATATTATTATTCTTCTCTATGGTACTAAGAAAAAATTAAATAAAAAAAAAATTGTTTATTCAATGCATTAATTTTTTTTTGACTAACTGTATATTCTGTTACTTAAGTCTAAGTAAATGCCTAATAAATAATAAGAAAATTTGATGTTAAATTTCCAACAAAAGAGTATTTGCTGTAGTCGACTATTTAGCATTAATATTATTTAGCTTTGTTATCAATATTTTTGTTTTGCTTTTTTTTGTTTTGACTGTGGTTACATATTTTGGTATTAAATAGCACACATTTCCTCCCTCAATTCCGCATCCCTTCCGGCTTTTATACAAATTGTTTTATATGACTTTTGCAGAAAATAATGAAATATGGCTAACACAAGAATCAAAGGCCACTTCAATGTGCAAAGAACTAAAAAATAAGAAAGTAACCAAAAATAATAATAACAAACGTCGAGCGTAAACAGGAACCAAAGAGATTAACTTACAATTCTTTGTCATGGCAACGAGTAAATAGAAGAGGGGGAAGGATTAAAGGAGGAAAGGATAATGGCGTATTATGCTGCAGGATATAAGCCACTAACGTAAGCGAATTTTCCCTTTACAAAGTCAACAACAACAGCAACAACAATTTGCCTGCTTTGTTTTATAGCTAATTTTAGATAATTAATGAAGTGTTGGCTACGCTTGATAAGAGCTTGCAGCAAACAACAACAACAACAATAACAATAACAACATAAACATAAACAACAACATAAGCAAATAATTCATGCAAATGAGCGACTTTTAAAGCTGCTTGTCGCATATTCATATCACGCATACGCCGCGTCTGCCCTGTTGATGTGTGGCAAATGATAACAAAAAGAAGGGGGAAAAAGAAAGTGGAAGTGGCAGTGGCAGTTATCAGCTCTGACATATAAAGTTGTAAATTTGTGCACACCAAGAAGTATCAAAAATAAGACAGAGAGACACGCCGATATTTTGATACCCTACATTCAATTTTGGATAGATACTTTCTATGGCAGCTGTATGATTTAACAGCGCGATTTTTTAAGTTTTTCAAGATTGATTTTAAACCGATAATTTCTATGGCAGCTATATGATATAGTAAGCCGATCTGGTCGATTTCTACAGACATACTGCCTGACATAGCTGTATCAAGGTTTATCAAGATAGCTTTAACTGAGACTAAAATGATTAATAAAGTTGATACAATAAAGACTAAAATAAATATTTTGTTAAATAAGGAAATATAATTTTAGATCTTAATTTTTTAACTTTATTTTTCAAATTAAAATTATTTCGGCCAAATACTCCTGATTAAAATTAAATAAATTAAGAAATAAGAAACAAATAAAAAAAACAAACACGAAAATAAACGAATAAATAAAGACTTTAATAAATATTTCTGTAAATTAGGAAATATTATTTTAAGTCACAACATCTTTACTTTATTTTATTTCTGATTTATTCGTTTGTTTAAATATTAAAAATAAAAAAAATATATTAACATAATGGGACTTGTTAAGTCTACTTTAATGCGTCACACATTTTTTCATCTCATCCCTCAGACAGGGTATTAAAAAGGAAGGGGGAAGTTAGCGCGCTGAGTTGCTGACATGTGGAAAGGGAGGAAAAAGGGGGACACTTGGTGTTTGGGTTGTGATGTTGAGACTTTTGTTATATCATTTGCTTAATGCTGTACAAAACTTTGGATTAACTTCAGCAAAAGAAAGAGAGACAGAGAGAGCAAACGAGAGTGAGAACGAAGAAAGAGTGAATGATATAATAAGATAAGAATTGTAAATGCTGTTTTATGTATGAAATTCGTAAATTTAATTTGATTCGTTGTCTCTGTTTTATGTACTTAATTCTACCTCCTTTACAACCTCCCCGCTGTCGCATTGACATTTCAATGATAATTTTAATGTTGCTAATTAAATATGCGCTGCATAATTTAAATGACCAAATCATTTCAACGTTTCAAACATTTCAAAAATGACGACTGCCAAAAAAGTGTCGTCAGTTTCAACCCGTTGACAGTTTAATTATTTAAATGTATTTTTGGTACTGATTTCAAATGAATTTGCAATACGAGTACAGGCAATACAGACAACTTGTCGCTCAGTCTGTCTGTCGTTCTGTCAAAGCAGTGAGCATAAATTTTATTTGCTTACCCATTGAAAAATTAAACAGAAATCTCTTTCCTCCTACTGCCTGTCAGTTACTATATAGTTTACTGGCTTTGTGGCTTTTTTCGTTTCAATGCAAACACGAGTAGAACAAAAACAAGTGGGAAAGGCTATAGTCGAGTTCCGACCATAGGATACCCGCTACTTATTTCGATATATATAGAAATTACTGCATAATAAAAACTACTGCATACTTTTAGGTGATTGTGTTGAAAAAATAAAACTACTGCATACTTTTAGGCAATTGTGTTGAAATAATAACTTTATTAATAACTTTGGTTAGGTATTACTCTCGTTCTGCTTGTCCGATCTTGCTGCGTTTAAGTGATATTGTAGATAATATCAATAGATAACGTTAATTAATTAATTTGTAATAAATTTAAACTGCTGCGATAATACGGCTACTAGACTTTTAAAAGTCGGGCAGCTTGTACTTATTTTGACTGGCTGCTTTTTAGCTAGGCCAATGCGACCACCAAAGATGTGCCACAAGCTATAAAACTTAAAGCTTTAAATCCGCTTACTGCACACAAGTGATAAATTTACGTGAAATATATTCTTATGACTGAGCATGAGACTTTTGCCTCGAGCCACGCGGCGTATGCGTAATTAAAGCCTCACAGTGCAGTGTATGCAAATATTTCAAGAGTGACATACATTTTCGAGCTATATGCAATGCGGAGTTCAAGGAAATATTCACATCGAGAATTCAATTAAAGCTAATACGTATATAAATTTGTTTGGTATTAGCATTTGAATTATTTTCATTGATTACTTGCAAAATGGTAACAATATTTGCTGAGCATTTGATTTAGAGCTGACGTTACAAATCATATCAATAAATTGTCAGAATTGTTTGATTGTTTTTGCAATTAGATGAACAAAGTGATTGACAACAATTGTAGTTGACAATTAATCAATGTCCATGTCCAAGGCAATATTGAATGAGTCAGCTAGCATGGAAATAGCCACAATTGGATGTGGACAGGAGGCATCTTGTGATGCTGTCAATCATACGCACTGTGTGACAACAAAGACAATGTTTGCTCTATACCAGGATTTTTAATGCTAACAGCAGGCATTCTCCCGGGTAACGATCCCAGACAATCCACATACAGTAAGTCAAGTAATTGTCTTAACAGCAAACAAAAATCAAATTAAAATTAAAAAAAAAAAATATTTTCTTTATAATTATTAATTTTTTCCCAATTTTATCGTTAGTTATGAAAACCATTTAATTTATTATTTTGTTCAAGTTTTTACATTTTTATGGTTTATTTTTCCTTTAATAATTAAGTTAAATATATTTCGTAAGTAATTAAGATTGTGACTGCTGAAAGTGCCAAATAATTTTATTATAATTCAATTTAAATAAAGAAAAATTATTTTCACTTCATTAAACATTTTGTTTGAGTAAAAAAAAAATCAAATAGGAAATTTTTCAAAAAATTGTAATTTTATTTTAACAATAATTCTTGGATTTCTCTATATTACACAAATAAAATAGAAATTATAAGTTCTACTGTGCTTTTAAATTTTTAAAATTATAAAACGTATATGCAATTTTTTTTACACTTTGTCAAAACAATTATTTAATATACTGTATACAAAATGACATCGTGATATTCTTTTTCTTTCTTTTTTCATGGCCTGCGGCTCCAAGCTCAATTTAAAGCATTTGTTGCTTTATTCTTATATACGGTTTTAATGTTGCTATTGTTTTTTTTTTATTTTTCAAAAATATTTTGCGACAACTTTGTCAGTTTGTTGTTGTCGCAATCCTGTCTTGACAAATAGAAAAGTTTTCAGTGTTTCTAACTTAAATTGTTTTGTGGTTTAACATGACACTGACTGCGATTCAAACTGTGTGTGTGTCTCCCGGCGTTGTTAAGTATCTTGGCCAATTTAAAGTGGCTTATGTGCCGGGACTATTAAAATGTGTGTGGCAAGCGAAAGTTGCCAGCATATAAACACTTAGTGACATACACACACACACACATTCACAAACACGCACACATACGCTTACACACACACACACACACACACACAGGCAGACTGGCATAAAACAAGTAAATAATGAAATAAGTCGAAATCATATAATTTGTATTAGGCGAAAGTTGAAAGTTGACACATTTTGGCGCGCGTGCTCAAGTGGAGGGCAGAAGGCCTTGGAAGAAAAAGAGGGAAGGGGAAAATACCAAAGAGAGTTGGCAGATGGAAAAGGAAAAGTGAGAGTGAGAGAGAGAGAGAGCAGAGGGACAGCCATTTAGAGGGCATTCATTTGCTTGAATAAACTTTGGCACATGCTGCTGAATTTTCGAGTGCGCTGGAAAGTAGGCAGCACATGTTGTATTTAATTTTAATAGTGCAAGCGGGAAACTTTTCTTTTCAATCACAATATTAAAATTACACTTGTTGAATTGTTTATTTTTTAAATAAAAAAAAGTGAAGCTCCTCGGCATCAAATTTAAAGTGTCGATTTATACTGAATTGGGCACTAAGAGTTGATAAAAAGTGAAAACTCAAAATTTAAAATTTTAAATAAAATAATTTTCTTCCAAAAAGGCAAAAGTCATGATTTTCTCAGTGAATCCAATTTTTTTAAAAGAAAAATGTTTGAATGCATAGTTAAAAAAGAGGCCAATTAATGATCAAAATGATATTCCACATGGAAATCGGTTGAGTTTTGACAAAGTTATGGTAGATTGAAGTTTTTCAAAAAGTGTAAAGTGGTAAGCATGAAAAATACCGAAAAAATTGACAGTGAGGTAAATTTTTGAAGTGAAAAATCTTTTGATGCAGAATGAATTTAGAGGCCAAATAATGATCAAAACGGTATTCCACATGGTAATCGGTTGAGTTTTGACAAAGTTATGATAGATTGAAGTTTTGGAAAAAGGAAAATACCGAAAAAATTGACAGTAAGGTAAATTTTTCAAGTGAAAAATCTTTTGATGCAGAATGAATTTAGAGGCCAAATAATGATCAAAACGGTATTCCACATGGAAATCGGTTGAGTTTTGACAAAGTTATGGTAGATTGAAGTTCTTGAAAAAGTGTAAAGGAGTAAGCATGGAAAATACCGAAAAAATTGACAGTGAGGTAAATTATTCAAGTAAAAAATCTTTTGATGCAGAATGAATTTAGAGGCCAAATAATGATCAAAACGGTATTCCACATGGAAATCGGTTGAGTTTTGACAAAGTTATGGTAGATTGAAGTTCTTGAAAAAGTGTAAAGGAGTAAGCATGGAAAATACCGAAAAAATTGACAGTGAGGTAAATTATTCAAGTAAAAAATCTTTTGATGCAGAATGAATTTAGAGGCCAAATAATGATCAAAACGGTATTCCACATGGTAATCGGTTGAGTTTTGACAAAGTTATGGTAGATTGAATTTCTTGAAAAAGTGTAAAGGAGTAAGCATGGAAAATACCGAAAAAATTGACAGTGAGGTAAATTATTCAAGTAAAAAATCTTTTGATGCAGAATGAATCTAGAGGCCAAATAATGATCAAAACGGTATTCCACTTCGAAATCGGTTGAGTTTTGACAAAGTTATGGTAGGTTGAAATTTTTGAAAAAGTGTAAAGGAGTAAGCATGGAAAATACCGAAAAAATTGACAGTCAGGTAAATTTTTGCAGTGAAAAATGTTTTGATGCAGAATGAATTTAGAGGCCAAATAATGATTAAAACGGTATTCCACATGGAAATCGGTTCAGTTTTGGCAAAGTTATGAGAGATTGAAGTTTTTGAAAAAGTGTCAAGGGTAAGTACGGAAAAATATGACCGTGATGACCAAAATATCGAATTTTCGAAGTAATTAAAATTTTGATGCAGAATCAATATATAGGCCAAATAATGATCAAAATGGTATTTCGCATGAAAATCGGAAAAGTTATGGTAGATTGAAAAAGTGTCAAGAACGGAAAAAATTGACAGTGGCTTTAATTACACAAGTGCAAGGCTGACTGACAATTGAGACATTTTCGAGACAACTTTATCTATGTGAAGTGAGACAACGCATGAAAAACTTTATTTTCTCGTTGGCTGCAAATGACTTGCCACAAATTGAAACGCGACAATTATGTTAAATAAAAGTTCAAGTAGAGAGTAACATTTGCCGCTAATGAGAAACAGAGGATGTTTAAAGTTGATCCCTCTATGATGTGAATGAACAAGTAGATCATACTCATGCTGAAGCAGCTTCCCTTACAACAAAAACTTTACTACAATTAAAATTAAACTAATTTACAGGCGCCGCACAGTTAGCTGCGTAATTTGCGCATAATTAGATTTGCAAGGCGGCCAAGACCCGGGGGCTTCATTAGACAGAGAACTGGCTTAGTCACTGGTTTTTTTTGGAGCTGGTTTTAGCATGGCTAAAAAGCTAAAGTAAAAGTTGAAAGCTCTGACAGTTGGACAGCTTAAATGGCCACTCAGCGGCGGTTATATGATATGTATGATAAAATGTGTGCGGCTTTCTGCAGCTGCTCTGAGTGGCATTTGGACAGCATATGCTGCTCGTAAAGCGTATGAAAAACAAGAAAAACCAAAAGCACAAAAAAGAATAATAGAACTTGCACACAAAAAACAGCAAGAACTGAGTACGATGATCACAAACACATACACACACACATGCTAAGTAGGCCAAAATACACTCTGTAGGGCCAACGTGGCGTATGAGTTATGCACTGAGCATTCCCCCGTCGAACCATCTAATATGCACACTGGAGAAAAATATCTATGTAAACTACACGTTTGTTTATTTAAAATGTGCACAGTTAAAAATTAAAGAAATAAATAGGAAATATGAAATAAATTAATATGGTGTATAACAAAGAATGCCAATATATCAATACCTTTAACTTATTCAATACATCTTAAATTTTCTTTTTTTTTTTTTTTTGGTTATTAAATTAAGTACAATTTATTTTGAGACGAATATTAAAATACAATTTAATTTCAAAATAAAATAATTATCTAGAAAATAAGAAATAAATAAAAGTAATGTATTTTTAATTGTAATTTATAGATTTAAATATTTAAATTATTAAACTATAGTTTCTTTGAACAGTGTAGCACACATCATATGTCAGTGGGGCAAGCAGAGGAAAGCACAGGGAAAACTGTTGTGCTGTCCAACAAATTCGTTACGGTTGCGCATTGTAAACTTTTTAATAAAGCCACTGTGGACAGCATAATGGGAAAATAACAACAATAATAACAACAGCAACAACAACAAGTCTATATGCATATTGTTAACTCGGAGACAACAAACAGAAGGCGTAAGCAATACGAAAAGCGAAATACATATTCAAATACATATGTATTTTCATATTTGTGGCAAAATGAGAAAAGGGAAAATTGGAGGAAATGCGAAACTAAAATAAATTCAATGCATGACGAATTTGTAATGTTATTCGACAATTTGATGTTGTTTCCTCTTCTCTTTTTTTGTCATTGGAACAAACAAGTTGTTAGGGGGTTATATATCGCAATTTATAAAAAATGTAATTGAATCGAGTTTGTAGTGATTTCTGGTAGCGAGTACAACGACAACTAACTGCGAGCTAGTAATCAACTTGAACAATGTGTTCTTCAGCTTAATTCAACATTTTGTTACTCTGTATTATGTGAGTGCTAGAAAAGTAGGCATATTAATTCACTGTAAAATACTGAAAGATTTGATTTTTCTTCATATTTTGTCATATTTTTATTTATAAATATCTTTAACCAAAAAAAAAAAAAAAATGAAATTTTAGAAATCAATTTCTAAACAATAAAAATTCATTAAACACCGATAATGAGCTTAGCAAAAATTTATGAAATTAGCGGTTCTTTAATTTTATACTTTTAATAGTTTATTTATTTTTATCCTTTCTGTTTTAGTTTTAATATTATTTTTATATTTTTTGTATAATTATTAATTCCATATTTAATTCCAAAATTCAAATTAAAGTTTTTTAATCACAATTGGTCAACTGCTGTTAAAAAGGAAGTCCGAGTTGGTTACAGGGAAACTTGAAGTTGTTCACTTTGAATTGCAATATTCTTCCATTCTTCTTGAGCTTAATTTCACCAGTTGCTAGCATCATAAATCTAACCGTGATTTACTACTCGACACTGGACACTGGAAAACTGCCACGTATTGTGTGTTGCAAGTTGAAAAATGTAACTATTTGTTGGATAGAACTGTTGACAAAGATAGAAAGTTAAGTTCATTTGACAGTAAGTTTAACTGCAAGTTAAATGCGACAACATGTCGTATGTGTAATGCCCTGTCAGCCTGATTACCTGACCAATTAAATGCAATTTATTTCCTTTTGGCATACGTAGTTTTTTTGTGGTTTTAAAGATTAGAAGTTGAAAAGTTGTGTCCTTTGTGGTTTGTATTCGAATCATAAAAGTCAGATTAGAAATAAAATTAGATTTAAACTTTGGTTAGCCATTTCAATGTGCCTTTAAAGGGTATTATAATTTTGTTGCTTCCTTTTATTTTAAATTTTGTATTAAAAAAGTTAATTACACAGAAATTCATAAGGTAATCATATTTAACATTTTATTATACAAAGTTTATTGGCTTATTTTAAAAATTATATTACATTACTTAATAAAAAAATGTAACAGCTAATAAGATTTTAAGTAGTCTAACACTTACTAAAAATTTGTTCTAAAAAGTATATATTTTAATTATAAAAACTTAAATTAAATGGTGATGAAAAGTTTTTCAATATTCTACAGTGGTTTACAAGAGTATTAAGACTTCGTCGTACCGAAAGTAACTTTAAATGTCTGTTTTAGTTTTTTACAGTTTTAATTGAATTTTGGCTGGTCTTTGGGTAAGGTTATTTTTGTGCCTTTAGGTTTAGCCTGCCAAAGTATTTGCAGCAACTCTTTAACTTAATTTTGTGGTCAATTTGGGTTGTCTTTTTGCTTATTTTTTTTTCTATTGCGGGGAGTTCTGTGCAAATTTGTTGAATTTTAGGGGTGATTCGTTGTGGGCAAATTCTGTCATTTGTAGTTTTTGTTAGTGCTGTTGTTGTTGTTTAATTAGCAGAGCAGCAAATTGTCATGTCGAGTCCTGTATTCTGTATTCTGTATCCTGTATCCCGATTCCCGAGTCCCAGTCAAATGTCAACAGCTGCTCAAAGAAAGACGACCCGCTTGATCTGCCCTATGGCAAAAGGGTCACGCCCAAACGCGCCCACAAAGTGTCCTTTTGCACACACAAACAAAAACAAACAATGTATGTGTGTGTGTGTGTGTGCGTGTGTGGGTGTGAGTATGTTTGTGGGTTGTGTGTTCCTTCGTAGGCCATAATTAAATGCCACAGCACAGCTGCTGCCAAATGTTTCTGCTGCTTTGAAGTCGTCGTCAGGATTTGTGTTTGCTTCAACGTCAGCTGCAAATACTGAGCTTATTTAAATTTATTGTTGTTATTGTTAGCGCTGTCAAGCAAACACAGCCATAGTGTGTGTGTGTGTGTGTGGCAGCCACATGAGCCAATTGCCTCATTAAACCAATCAAAAACAATAATTTACTCGACTTCATTTCGCGCTTACAAGTTTCAAAGTAAAAGTTGACTTTCACTCACACACGCACATCAAACACACACTTTCGCACTACAGTATATCAAGTAACTGCTTTGACAAAATATATATTTATTATATTTTCTTCTTTATTAAAATTTAAGTGTTGTTTATGATTTTTGGAACACGCTAAAAATTATTGACAATGAAGGATCAATATTTTTTTTTTTTTTCAAATCCAAATTAAACATATCGAATATGGGAAAACAATTGATACATTATTTTAAATTTAAATTAATTAATGGCAAATTACTTTATAAGAACCAGGAGTTTATGAAAACTAAAAATTGAAGATTTAAATATTTAAAAAATATATTTTTTTCAAAAAGTCAAAGGGGGGACTTCGGGAATTCCAAAGTGAACTATTTTTGTGTGCAGAATAAATTAAAAGACAAAATAATGATCAAAATGACATTCCGAATGAAAATCAGATAAGTCTTAACAAAGTTATGTAAGTTTGAAGTCTGATAAAACTATATATTGACAACTTTGTGGTTAAATTTTTCAATAGTTTTGACAGAATTTTCTTAAAAAAAATTATAGTTTGCATCCAATTATTTTTTGTAGTTTTTGTTGCTTTATCAGAACAATTACTAGACAGACTGTATTTATTTAATACATTTACGCATTCAATTCATATCAGACGACGGCGCCACGTGGGCGTGTTTAATCATTTGAAAGTGCTTAGCAACCGTAGCTTGCGGCTCTAGCAACAACTGTCGAAGGCGGGTGGCGGCAACAGGGGGCGTGGCAATTGGGGGAAAAAAAGCTTAAGGAATTGAAGCCAGACAAATAGAGGAGTCTAGCAAAAGGCGTGGCTGCTTAGAGAGTCTACGAAATGCCCACGCTGGCAGTTTGCTAATTAAAAACTTGTTCAATACCAAAAAGAATTTCAATCAAACAAATCTGCAAGCAGACAAAAGACCAAAAAAACTAGAGAAGTGAGGGAATGTAGAGAAATTTCAAGAGAAGTGGCTGTAGAAGGCTTTCAATTGTAAAACAAATATTATATATATATTTTTTTTTGAACCAAAGGTACAAAACTTTTTTGCAATGAACATCCTTGACATTAGAGCAAAAAATAAAGAAGTCTCAAGTGTTTGACTACAAAATATCCTGTAATAATAAAATGAGTAACAAAGATTCTGACTTATCAAATATTTCCATATTTCTTTAGCATTTTTACTCAATAATTAATTTGAGCTATTTATAGGATATTCTACTAATTACACACCAAGTTTAATTTTTTAAGATATTATAGTTACAGAGATTGAGAAAAATATACAGATAAATAAAAATTATAATTTATAGTCAAAAAATGTTAAATTTCCTTTTCGCATACTCATAATTCCCTTTTCAAAACATTCTCGTTGGTTACAGGGTATACAACTACTTGAACTCTTCTCAGAAGAACGTAGAAATAATAAATATAAATCAAAAGTTGTATAGAATATAAATAATGTGTCGCACTTTCAAACAACTTATGATTGAATAAGTTGCAATACTTGACCAAGGGACAGACAATACCCTGTAGGAATTGCACTGTCAGCTGGTCTGACATCATAAGGAAAATTACTAGTGCTGAAGGACATTTCGATGTGCTTATAAATGTAAATGAATATCCTGTAGATGCTTATAGTTATTACTTTTTATGCCACAACCCGTAAATGTGAATTATAAACATGAGTATTGCGATTTACATAATTGATATTTAAAATATAAATTGAAAATAATGTAAGAGACGGAGACGAACTCACATACACGCGCACACACACACACACACACACACACACATGGAGAGGTCCTTTCGCATTTATAAAGTAAGACGCCATGAGACGAGCGTCATTAATTGAAAAATAATACTTTATGAAAGTAGTTGAGGGAGGGAGACAGGTTGCAGGACATTGACAGAGCTGCTGTCAGCTTGTCCTTGTCGTCCTTTTTAAGTACATGAAGTGTTTTCTGGCATTAAAGGCATTAACAGCAGGACAACAGCTTGGGCAGCTTTTGTCAGACATCTACACACGGACAACACAGATTATGAGTTAACCACACGAGAAAAGGATAAAGGGAGATGGAGTGAGAGACAGATAGAGAGAGAGAGTGCGACAGACTATGACCGTGTTAAATCTTAATTATGCTAAAGAGATGTGTTGCCAGAGCAGCTTTTTTCTCGTAAAATTTAACAATTTCAATAGATAGAAAAAAGTTAAATTTAAAATATAAATTTGCAAGATTAAGTTAAATACATTTTTATCACATATGTATAATAATAAATTATAGTTGAAGTATTACGTTCTAAAAATGTATAATATTGTAAAAATAATTTTACTAAAGATTTTTTTAAATGTTTCGAAAATAGAATTTGAAAATAGATTGATTTATATTAATATTTTAATAAAACTTTGGTACATTTTCTACATAAAATTTATTAATTTAAAATATGTTTTAAGTCGTTAATATAAATTTTCAAAATTAAAATAAATTTTATGAAATCGTTTAATAAATATTTTACGATTTAAGAAAAACTTTAACATGAACATTTAAACAGATTAGATTTTTTATATAAGATTTATTTTTGAGTAAATGTAGCTCTTTTTGACTGTATGCTGCTTTATGCTTAGCTATTAAAAGTTGACAACACTGCCAAAGAGTAAAGAATACACATTTCAACATTTACTATTATAATTAAACTTCAGTGCAAGCTGCACAGCGTCCAAACACACACACACACACACACACACAACTAATTGCAACACACACACACACATACAGATAGAAACACTTACATATAAACAGATAGTGTATTTGGCAGTCTGCGCATTTAATATGCAATTAAACATTTATCATACGCCGCGTGGGATCCTTCAATAATTGCTTTTCTCTCTCTCTCCCTCTATATTTCCCTCTCTCTCTCAGGAGCGTATTTAAACTACCTTAATTCGATTAATTTGCCAAAATATTGTGATATTAAACGAAGCTCATTAAAATTATCGCTGCCATGCAACATATTTTATTAAAATGTTTATTCTCATGTCTCTCTATGTCATTGTTTATTTCTATGGAAATACATTGTTAATGCTTATGCATTATGCTTCAAATTAATAAAAATAATTATGCATATGGGCAAACAATAGCAACAGGCAAATAAATTAATATTGTTTGGCAAATTGCACAATCTGTATTAAATTAAATTTTACAATGCTTTATGGTATTTTTGTTTGACAAAATTAATTTAAATTAAAGTTATTATCTTGTAGAAATATTTGCACTACTCTTGAGTAATTAAATATCTAGCATTGTCTTCTTTGTCCGTTTGTTCATTTGCAAGCGGTTAAATTGTGAAATTTACTGCGTAAATTACTAAGCCACTTGAAGCTTCATTTTGGGTCTACAGTTTTCCTTTTTTTTCCCTTTGTTTGTTTTTATGCCTCCCTTTTTTTTTGTCTTAGAGCGGGCACAAAATAAATATTAGGCGACAGTTTTTTTTTTTTTTTGGGTTTGCTATTCTTGAGCCTGGTAAATTCCATCATTAAAGCAGGCCACGTTTCTTGTCTAGCCAACATTTTTTGTTTTTTCCTCTTTAGAGCTCTTTTCCTGTCCAAATTACTAGCGCTAATTAATTGCAAATTTTGCTTGTTTTATTTTCTTTTGCTATTTTTGCCAACTCGGGAAATTGATCGATGACAAAACATAAATTTGTTTGCGTGTCAATGAAGCCAAAAACAAAATAATTACATATTTATATACCTATTTTAATAGATTGTCTGAATGCGTGCCTGCTTGAATGAGTTGTATATACATAGTTTGCTAAAAATGTCATTAAATTAATGAAAAGAATTGATGAAAAACAGCAAAACTTTAATTTTACCGCTTGCAGTTGCTAAAGTAAATGAAATTTTCCATTATATATAAAGCTATCATATGTCTATACTATCATGATTCTTAATTCAGCTCAAATTTTATTTATTTACGATTAAATTTTGATAGTATTTACTACCAAGCTTTGATTTCATAACTTGTAATAGTAATCACATTATACTCACTTGATTGATAATGCCAACAATTTGCTTTAATACAAACGATTATATACACTCCAATAAATTCAGAACTGATTCAACTAAAGCGTCATGATTGCGGCTTTGGTTAGTTAATACAAAGATAATATAAGCCCGAAGTTGTTAGACGTGACAATGACATTGATTTGTTAAGTTTCTGCAGCTATCAAAGATGGTTACAGACTCTGTTGTGGCGTTAAGCCCATTAAATGTAAGGCTTTGATTTAATCATCAAACCGGGACGAATGCACATCAATCTAATGGAAGTGGGCATATATAATCTAATTAAAAGGGGAGAATTATAATCATCATTCCCGCTTTCTCGTCATAAATTACGCAATCTCAGCGTAAAAGGCAAGTCATTAAATTTATGGCCATTGACCAGCCAAAGTCAATGGCAAATGGCAAATAAAAAGGTTTTTATTTAGATTTTTAATAGGCTTCCACCGGCTTCATTTCGATTGTTTTGTTGTGCAAATAATGATAAGCCATTTGGGTTGCCACCCTTCCCCATATAAAAAGGATCAAGAGAGGCAGAAAAATGTAGTAGATTTAATGCTAAATGAGAATGGGCTCGTTTATTGGCAATTAGCATATTTTTTAAATTAATTGGCGCCCAACGTGTGTCCCGTGATGCAATTTAAACGGCGCCCAAGAGGCGACTGATTGCGTGATTGCAGTGTAAACTCGAATAAAAGCAAAATATACGTTGTGTAGACTGTCAAATACCCTAGGGAAACTTTGTTACAAATGTTGTGTCAAAATTGAAGTATATTTTCTTGTTCCTAGCCCAAACGGAACAAAAAGTTTGAGTGACATTTGCATCTGCTTCGAGCCATAAATCAAGTAGCGTGAAAAGTTTTCTCAGCTTTTCGCCTTCATTTTCTTGCACTTTCCGTTCTTTATATAACTCTTTCTTGTTTGCTTAAATCTGTTGCAGTTTTTCCTTACCCCTTTGACTTACCTCCTTGACTTTTCATGCAAATTTTTTCAATTGCAATTGTCAATTTATGCATTGGCATTTTAATTGAAATTTTATGGCAATTATATAATGCATTTACAACCATTTTGCTTTTACTTCAAGTTGACAGACTTTAAGTTTTAGTTGAGTAAATAGTTGAAATAATTTATCGAGTCGACTTAAAAATTCATAAAATCAGAAATGCAAATGGAAACTCAACTACACTTCAGAGTCGTTGAGTGCTTAATGATAATTCAATTTCCTTTCAACAACTGGTTAACAATGTAATCCTCTCTCTTAGTCTGGCTTTTTGATGATGCTTTTATGTTATTTTCATGGAAATCTAGTTGATTTTAAATGCAAGATGAAAGTCGTCAGCTCAGACACAGTTGTCATTTATTTATGTATAATTTTAAGCGCTGCCATTGTCATTAAAATATTTTAGTTTAGTTTAGAAAAGGGTTCTTTAGTTTGTTGGTAGTTTATAGTAAAGTAGAAAAGGATTATAAGTTTGTGACAATATATGCAAGTTCGACCATAGGAATAACTGAATTTTAGAGATTATAATAAGAGTTAGAACAGATTAAATTTATTTTAGTATCTTTTAAAAAATAAAAATATTTTTATTAAACACAAATCTAAACATAAAGGGTATTGTAGATAAAGAATACTGTATCTCAACTCGATCATTTTTTTCAGGTTGGAATTTTTAAAATAACCTTCCGTCTCTTTTATATGAGGGTATTTTAATATAATTGTTGAAAGAAGAATGTAAACAGCTGCGAAAGTTTTGCCAGCTACTTGATTAAATTTTCAATTGATTTTTAACTGGCCCCTGAAGTTGCAACTTGCAACAGGATGTTGATGCAGCTGTTGCTGCAGGCAACAGGAAGTGCATTGAGTTTATAATGGAATTGCATGTTCATAAGTTTCATAACAAGTTCATGTAATTTGTAATTTGTAATTACATTGTTTCATGCTGATCAATATAAATTACACAAAATAAACAATTGTTTGATTTTAATTAAAATCAAGTATACGCCGCGTTGCATGGCAAAAAGGTCAAGTGAATGTAATAAGTGCCACAGTATCGAGTTGTTAACTTTAATTACTCACTCCCATTTCCCATTTGCCGTTTTCCATTTGTTGACAACTTCCTGGACAACAAAATACTCGGCTTTGTCATTCGAGTTCGAGTTTTAGTTTCAGTTCGATTTCCATTTTGTTTTTTCCTACAAGTTTCGTGCAGTTCTCACTTGGCAAAACGTGGCAAATGCTGAAAATTTTCTGCAAAGTGCCACTGGACATTCTACAAACGAGGACTTTGCCGCAATCCTTAGATCCCTTTAGTAGATGTAACAATTGCTGATTCAAGGACTTTAATTTTTTCAGAGCTTAAGGTGGAATTATCTGTCGTATGGCTTATGTTAATAAGTTCTTTGAGATTTTTAGCTGAAATCTGTATAATCAGATACGTATTATTTACAGGATTCAAAAGGAAATCAACTCAAATTGAGAATTTATGCAGAAATTTGGAAATTACATGAAGTTGAGCTGATGTTATCTTAATGGACTAGAGATTTGTACAAAGACTACGAGCAATAAGACAGTTCTGATTTGACATAAAATGAGAATTCGCGTAGAGAAAAATCTCTGATTTTCTTTGTTTTTTAAGGAAAATCTCAGCAGCTGGCTTTTGTAGCTCATGTAGCTGTTAACCCGACACACGCATCAATCATATCCTCATTCGCATTTCTGACAGTTGAACAGCAATGAGCATTGAAATCCTTTCAAGGGCAACATCAACTTTGAACTTCAGCTGCAGCAGCTGCTACTTTGCCTCAAGGATTCTTCAATGTCCTGGCAAATGGAGGGTAAAGGTTGAAGACTTCAACGCCAAATGAATTTAGCGCAGTTTGGCTATAAAGCTAACAAATTAAGCAAGTACTTCTACGCAGTGTTGACAACACAGCTTTTTATACCCTGAGCCCATTAAAAATGGGCAAAAAAGGGTATAATGTGTTTGGCAGGATGTATGTAACAGGCAGAAGGGGGCGTGGCCGACCCCCAAAAGTATATATATTCTTGATCAGGATCAACAGCCGAGTCGATTGAGCCATGTCCGTCTGTCTGTCCGTCCGTCCGTCCGTCCGTCCGTCCGGATGTTTGAACGCGTCGATCTCAGAAACCATAAGAGCTAGAGACATCAAATTTGGTACGTAGGTTCCTGAATACCATAGGCAGATCAAGTTTGTTTTTATTTTTGGATCGGATAACTATATCATATAGCTGCCATAGGAACGGTACATCGAAAATGAAGTTTTAGTATGAAAAAGTTTTGTGTTTGTTGAGATATCAAAGCCAAACTGATATAATATGCATCTAGGCTGGTAGTATACATCTTGACCGAATTTGGTTAAAATCGGATAACTATATCATATAGCTGCCATAGGAACGGTACACCGAAAATGAAGTTTTAGTATGGAAAAGTTTTTTATTTGTTGAGATATCAAAACCAATCTGATGGAATATGCATATGGGCTGGTATTATACATCCTGAACAAATTTGGTTAGAATCGGTCTAAAATATCATATAGCTGCCATAGGAACAATCGATCGAAAATCAACTCTCAGTACAGAGTACCTGGGTTCAGGGTATCCTACTGTCGAGCGTGCTCGACTGTAACCGCCTACTTGTTTCATGTCAAAAAAGCTAAATTTCCGAAAAAATTCGAAAAACCAGCGGACAGCGGATATCCAAGTTATGTTTAAATACGTTTTAATTTTACCAGTTACTTAAAAAATAAGTAATAGCTTTTCAAAGTTATTAATAAAGGTCTGAATTCAAAACAATCACCTAAAAGTATGCAGTATTTTTTTTTGGGTAGCCAATTTCTTTAAAGTACTTAATATACTGAATATATACTATATATACTAAAATAAGTAGCGGGTATCCTATGATCGGGAACTCGACTATAGCTTTTCTCACGACTTTTTTTTTAATTTCA
The DNA here is from genome assembly GCA_035045575.1 of Drosophila falleni. Taxonomy (NCBI): domain Eukaryota; kingdom Metazoa; phylum Arthropoda; class Insecta; order Diptera; family Drosophilidae; genus Drosophila; species Drosophila falleni. The sequence continues at coordinate 1,370,616 of JAWNOV010000167.1, forward strand.
GATCTTTTTTCGATATTTTATCCACTAAACAAACCTTTTTTTGCTGCTCAAATGTTCACAGCACTGTTTCTATATGACATAATTTGAATCACTTTATCTTCCTCTCACTCTTGCATGTAGCTATGTTTACAAATTGTGTGTGTGTCTCTCTCACGCGTTAAAACACGTTTGCAGTTCAAGTGCAAATTACATTTGGGTTCCCAATACACACACACACACACACACACACACACATAGACAATAAAGGGGCTTAACTGGCAGCAACAACAGCAACCGCAACAACAACCAAAACAACAACAACAACAACAACAACAATGAGGACAATAGCATAATGTCAACACCATGACAGCTACAAATAAGCGTGGCCCAAAATGGCGGAAGTTGTTATGCAAATTTCCTATCAAATTTGTTTTGTGGGCCTGTTTCACGCATTTTCATTATTTGCACAGTTGTTGTTGTTGTAGCTGCTACTGTTGTTGATGGTGTTGTTGTTGTTGCTGTTGTGATTGTTCGATTAATGCCCATGTGTATGTCACGTGTGTATTAAGCCTTAAAGCTCAAAAATATGGCATATGAGAAAACCAAAAAAAATAAAAATACCCAAAGTAAAGTTTCCAGCTTTCGGATTTTAATTCCAGGCAAACGCTTAAATGGCCGCGAACAGGTGAAAGCGATACACAGGTAAACGAATGCTGCAGTTGGTCAAGCAACACACAAACACACACACTACACTTTCAAATGCACACGCTCGTCTTTTTTCTAGCCATAGTTAATATAACCACAGGGCGAATAGAAAAACTCGCAAGAAGTGCTGAAAAAACTAGTCGTATATATTTGAATAAGAGCTTTCATTGAATTTTAGGTTTTTTTTTACGATTTTTTTCTTTTAATATTTTATTTAGTTTCAAAATTTCAAATTTTCTGAAAGTTCCGCCAAGTCAAACATTTTTCTTTAAATTTATGTATTTAAATTTTGACAAAAATGTGAAAAATGTATCGAGTTAAACTAATAAATGTTTTAACATATATCCTACTGTTTGATATTTAAATGTTATTCAGATATTTAGCATTCAATTTATTACTTCAGACTACAATTTGAAATAAATATTCAAAATAAATCGAATCTAAGCTAGAGATATTACCCAGCTGACTAAACTAACAAATGCAACCTACAGTTACTCTAACTAACACTTTTTAGTTTTTACAAAAAAAAAAGAAAAAAAAACATCAACATAATATTGCACATATTCGTGATAGTTTTTCTTGAGTGTGCTGGCAATTTTCCCGAGTGTCACACGCGTCGTATGCGTAATATGCATATATATGTATGGGGGCCGCATGTTGCATAGTTGGAAAAATTCGAATAACATTTTTGGCTCTAAGCGAAGCGAAACTCGTTGCCAATTTCGTTGGAAATGCAAGCAGCTTGTTGGCCCTTAATTAAGCCAGTTTGTTGTTACACATACGCCCCGTTGCATCCAAGACAATTAACTTGAAAATTTCTTTACTCTTTTTCGTTTTGTTTTTTTTTTGTTGTCCTTTCGCTGACGGCTAAAAGTTGCTGTCGATGGGTTAACGGAAAACGGAAAAGCTGTGCTTTAATTGTACTTTCGTACTTACCAGTTGCCAGTTGCCAATGGCCGAAAGTACAAGCAGATTAATTAACTGCTTTTTTCGGAAAAGTTTTTCCAACAAACTGCCGGCCGAGTTGTGAGTGGGTAACGAGTTCAAGAGTTGGCCTGGCTTTAAGCCTGATCGCACACGAAAATCTCCCCTTTCTCGCCAGCTTTAGCACTCTCCTTTATGCCATCTCTCTGCTTCTCTGTGTGTGCATTACAGTTTAAACTCAATTTGCCGCCAGGCTGACAGTCGACACAACAACAAAAACACTTAAACAGGCAACAGGCACTAAACATATATGTGTGTGTGTGTTGTTTGTGAATGTGTGTTTAAATGTGTGTGAGAAGTTGTTATAGCTCTTAGACAGGTGTTGAGAATGGCGTCAACTTGTTTCCTGCCTTCAGAAACTGTTAGTTGCTCAAAGAATGAGTAACATATAGATAGAGACAATAGAAGAAGAAAAAAAGAGATAGATAGATCTATTTAAGTTGTTAATCAATTATGTTTATTATATTTATCAGAGCTGTAGCAGATTAAACTTATTATTAATTTGAACAATTAATTAAAATTTAACTGATTTTATTTGATAAATTATTTTCAATAGCAGTCGTATTATTTTTAATTAATTAAAATAAAACCATTGTGCTTATATATTTCATGAAATTTATTTCAATCATTTTTTACAGTACTGTTACCACATAGCACCTTAATTAAGCTTATTAATTATTTCCTAACTAATATTTTCTTGGCATAAGTGATGCATATTTCTTATTTGCTTATTTAATACAATATTTTTTATTGCACTTAAATTAAGCTTGAAATAAATTAAGTTTTAATATAAAATATATGTAGATAGGTACTTATTTTATTTATTACAAAACTATTTATAGCTTCAAGCACTTAGTACTTATTTATATAACAATGGCGATAATTTTATTATTTATATATTAATTTGTATAGCAGTTAGGGTTATGAATGAAGTGATATTTCATTTATTTGAGTAATATACATATTTTCATTTTGTTTGTTTAAGTACAAGAGTTATTTGAGTTTGCTTTCTCCATCAATTTTATCATTTATTTTATTACGATTTATATCATTTCATTGCACAACTAAGCGGTTTATGTGCTGTTCCTGTGACAACCGATTTGGAAATATGTAAAACCTTTACCCCAACTACCATTTACTCTGGGGAAACTTGCTCTGGATGCCACAAAGATCAAAGAGTTCTTTTTTTTATTCTCAAATGTATTTTCCTACCTTATGTTTTGGGTTTTAAGCCTTTCAAACCAAGTTCAAGTTACATTTTGCTGAAACCACAGTAAAATAATTGTCGTCATGTTGTTTGCCAAAATTTAGCTAGTTTCATTTGGCAACCAAGGCAATGCACACACACAATCAAATACACACACACACACAGTAAAATAAATACAATAAACATTTAATACCATTGGATAAATGTGAAAATATTTGAAAATAAAATCTAAGAAATATGACAAATTTTATCTAGCATGAAGTTAAGTGAGAGGGAGAGATGTAGTGCGAGTGAGCCAAGCGGAAATAAAGTCACGTTCCGTCGTTAGAGGGCGCTTGAGTATTGGTTTGAGTGCAGGTCCTGTTACCAATTTCAAATGTAATACAGTCATCAAAGCAGCTACACACACACAAACACATACAGCTGCAGTTGAAACTCACATATCTGATCTAATTTACTGCAATGTTTGCCATCTGGAATACAATGGAAAATTTTAATGACTTTTGATGCGATTTAATGAACGTTGACCATTCTCTTTTGATTTTTCTTTTGTTCTACAGTCGCTTTTCCTCGCATCCAAGGACAAGTATTTGCTGGTTTTTACCTGTTTCTGTTTTAAGCATTATTTTGGCTTGTTCAGCTTTTATTGTTTCGAAAATTTATTTTCACTCACTTGGCATATTTCAAGTCACGATTTGACCTCGAGATATTTGTATTTATAGCATTCGCATTCATTTCTTACTTAATTGTATTCATTCGATCAATTTCGATCTACTCAGACAAGTGCTGAAATTTTAATAAACAGCCTCAAATAATTGCTGGCAAATTGCATTAATTAATAAATAATTTGACATCCCGTGCATTAACTACACCCCGATTATCCTGCTACTGCTACAAACATTTATCTTAAACAAGTGGGCGGTTACCGTCGAGCACGCTCGACAGTAGGATACCCTGAGCTCAGGCACTCTACTCTGAGGTTGAATTTCGACTAAGTAGGCAACACTATTTTTGCCCATATAAGTAGGCAACATTTTCTTGCCCATTTAAGTAGGCAACACTATTTTTGCCCATATAAGTAGGCAACACTATTTTTTCCCACAAAAGTAGGCAACACTATTTAGCCCATATACTTAGGCAACACTATTTTTGCCCATATAAGTAGGCAACACTAATTAGCCCATATAAGTAGGCAACACTATTTTTGCCCATTTAAGTAGGCAACACTATTTTTTGCCTATATAAGTAGGCAACACAATTTTTGCCCACATAAGTAGGCAACACTATTTTTTGCCCACAAAAAAAAGTAAAACAGTTAAACAGAATAAGATAGATATCAGAAAAAATATTTTTTTTTTAAAAGGGAAACAAATGCAATAAATTGTTTAAGCTTAAATGAAATATAAAAAAAAAAACGAGAAATCTTCTGGTTTTATTGATGTCCTTAATTGGAAATACTTTTTATGTCCTTGTCAAAAGATTTACTTGACATACTGCAGATTCTCATCATATCGAGATATGTTATATCCAAAATGATATACCTATTTTTTGTGTCCATTTGCAAAGGGTAGAGGGTATTGTAATGCCAAAATAAAGGCAAACCAGGGCTACAAACATAAGTAGGTCTTCATTTGGCTCTTACTCCGTACAAACTGCAGCCCTGGGAAATTTCTTTTTCCAAAAAGCCTACACTCTCACTAATTTATGTTCATACACATCCGGTTAGTTGCCAACAACATCAACGAAAACAACAGCAACACCAACAACATCTGCGATAACAACAAGGACAACTAAATGTTGTGGCAACTTCACTCAATTAACATGTTTAATGCCATTTTTTTGTAATACATATTACTTTGTACGTTTTGACCATGTTATTTATTTTTTTTTTTTGCTGATGGCCATTGACGTCGAGGACATGGCTCATAAAGCAGCGGGCTGTTGCCACGCCCCCTTTTGTTGGTTGCGGGTAAATTATTAACATCAAACAATTTTCGACAATTTTCGGAATTCTGTTTGGTGGCTTTTACAGGTAATGGAATCCAGTCGAGTTAAACCAAGCGTAGAGCTTAAAGCCGTGACTACTGAAGCTGTTGCTAACTGGGCTTAAATGTTGTACCTAACCTTTAGCAGTACGAATGTTGTATACTCTAATGGAGTGTACTTATAATAATTTATTTAGCTCGGTACCATGACCAGTGTATCAAATCAAAACAATTTTGGTTTCCTACGATCCGAAACAACGAGTGAAGTATTGTCAGAGTGTTGTTTTATACTAATTAAGATATAAGGAGTTGTATGCAAGTGAAAACTTGAGATTGAAATTTTTGAATTTTCCAAATTTTAAAGGAGCGACCCTTACCATTAACATGGAACCATGGCTATGATTTTTAAAAAATAATAAAATTTTCTAAAAGAAAAAATTCAAATGCAGAATGGATTTTGGAGCGAAACCATGATTAAAATTAATTTCCGCTTGAATATCGGTTAGTTTTTGATAAAGTTATGAGAGATCAACATTTTTGAAAAAATGCCAAGGCGTATGTATGGAAAATTTGATGGTGGATGGCATAGAATCGAAAATATATCAAATTTTTAAGATGATAAAAATTTAAATGTAGAATGAATTTAGAGGTCAAATCATGATCAAAATGACATTCCGCTTGAAAATCGGTTCAATTTTGATGAAGTTATGAGAGATCAAAGTTTTTGAAAAAATGCTAGGGGTAAGTATGGAAAATTGGATGATAGATGGCTTAAAATCGAAATTATATCAAATATTCTAGATGATACAAATTTAAATGCAGAATCAATTTAGAGGCCGAATCATTAACAAAATGACATTCCGCTTGAAAATCGGACAAATTTTGATGAAGTTATGAAAGATCAAAGTTTTTGAATAAATGTCAAGGAGAAAATATATCAAATTCTTAAGATGAAAAAAATTTAAGTACAGAATCAAATAAGAGGCCAAACCATGATCAAAATGAAACCTTTGACCTGGCAACTTTACTATTTCTTAATTTTGAGATGATTTCTAACAGAAAAATAAGAGGTGGTTGGTTGCATAGCTGTTATTCCGTGATTTATACAGTTTTCACTCTCAAAAGCTTAGATTAAACGGGAAGTTTTCACACTCCCATCTGTTGGAGGTCCCTCATGTTGAAGGATATTAAGGCCATCTTTCGACTTGGAGTCGTTTCCTTTTAAAGGCGAAACTAATGCGTACGGCTTAAGGAGACTGCGACAACAATTTCAGACTGTTGATCCTGACTAGTCTGAAAATTGACAGTTACACAGAAAAGCGGCTAAAGAGACGTTTTCACTTGATGTGTGTGTGTGTACGTGTGTGTGTGTGTTTGTGTGTTGGCCAGAAAAGCAATTATTTGTAGACATGAACCGTTGAATGTGTGTGTTAGGCTTTATCTATTTCGTCGAACCAGCTCATGAATTAAATAGGTCTACACATTAAAACATGACATTCCATTAGCCATTAGTTTAATTGGCCTGGAATTCGATTAAATGATTCCTCTCATGTGCTTTGGCATTTTGCTTGATTAACTAAACAGAAAATTTCATTTTCATGTAAAATTGCTAGCCCAATTCTGGATAAACAATTCAATAACATAATTATTATTTATGCCTAACACAAAACTGATACTGAAACTGAACTTAACAAACTAAGGGGAGAAATATGTGTATTCGCATTCTCTGAGCTGCAAGTGCCATAAGTTGCAAGTTAAACAATCCACTCGTCTCGGAGCGGTGCAATATGAGTAGGGGAAGGGGTGGTGAAAACTGTTGAGCACTGTAAGCTGCTAGCACAAAGCGGCAACTAAAGAAGCAACGAGCTGAAATGCTCAAGTCAAGCGTAATCTGTCTACAAAGCGTACAAGTATACACTACTAAATTTAATGAAAATGTGCGGATTTTTTAAAAAAAAGAAATGGAAAAAAATTAATTTAATCTTTATTTTTTAAAAATTTTTTTTCTTCTCAAAAATCCGCACATTTTCATTAAGTTTTCAAATCGGTTCCTTTTTTTTTAATATGATGTATTTTTCTCTTCTTTCTGTGCAATTCAATTATTTTTTTTGATTCTAACTAATGAAGAAAAATAAACTGATCGTTTGAAAATTAATCGAGCTAAAGCTTGAAGCTAAAAAATCGTTTCCGCGAAAATCGAGTTGTGGTTGCATTACTACTTTTTTATTACTGCCGCAACTGTTTTTTCTTCCTAAAACATTAAGGCAAAAGTCTAAAAAAATTTGACACACACGAATTAAATTGTAAAAATTAGTGGAGACAACAAATTTAAGGTCGCGCCTGGATATTAATATTATCGATATTTATTTGTCAAAAATATAAAATATAAAAATGAATTTTAAAGCTTAGATATACCAAATTTGAACTTGAACTGTTTGGGAATTGTATTTTTTCTGTTATGTTACCGCCCTTTTTAGCTTAAGAGGAGCAACTCCTAGCAATTTGGCATTGTAGTTCCATCCAGTTTTTAACGGTTCGAAGCCCGCTCGCGTCAATCATAAATTTTAATTATTTTTCTTCACTATTTAATATTTTGTTTTTTATTATTAATTCAATTCTTAGTTGTTTGTTGGTTGTTGATTTGTCTGTAATAAATTGACAAAAGCGAAGCTTAACGAATATATCGATATTATCGATACTTTAAGTGGTTTTCGATGTTAATATCGATATATTAATTGCCGATAACCACACCTAGTACAAACAGGAGGCGAGGAAGATGACAGGTAAAGGGTTCTACAGCTCTTGGCTAATTGTTCTTTCATTTAAATCTAATATGCAAGGTGAAACAACACGGCACGTACTCTTAAAATGCTCTGATGCGAATGCGGCACGTTGCCATGACATTATTGTGGCCCTTACCATAAGGAATTTACTGCCAGCTGTTGAATAAGCTGCACTTAACGACGCATGACTTGCAGTCCTTTCCCCACTTTGACAAATTCACTTTGTCTGCCTGAGACAAAGTTTTTCAATCAATTTCATATGAAAAGTTTTCACCACACACAAAGGCAAAGGCTGACAGTTCTTAATAAAAAGATAAAAGAGCTGCTATTATAATTAAGCATAAGCACGCTTCAATGCCAACATAAACCCAAACTACTTTCTTCTATACACTCTCTAAATTAAACAATTGAAAAATTTTCTTTAGGCAAGTTTAAGTTTGACATTCAGTTCAGATCTCTGGCAGATAACTTTATTTGCTCTTTGCTCTTCCGCTTGCTATCGTTTTTCGATTTAGCTTTCCGTCTAACTGGGCCTTAAGCTTCGCAGTCGCAACACGTTTCAATAATGGCCAAAATGGCCAGCAAGCTAGGCGGCAAATGATTGCCAACTCGGCTGTGTTTTATACACGTTATAGAATTGCAATTTACGCTTGAAAGAAAGCTCAACTTTCAATATTTGACCCAGCAACCAAAGGCTTATAAGTTTGTGACAATGTCTGTCTGCCTTTTTAAGCAACTGGCTTTCAGAGACTATAAGAGTTTTTTTTTTAAATATTTAAATACATAAGTTCAATAATTTGGCTGTTAAATTAAGCTTATGTCCTATGTAATTGTATATTTGTCTGCAATTATTTCCAAATTTAAGAAAACTTATAAAAGTTTTTAATTTGTTATAATTATACCAATTGGCAGCAAAGCTATATGTACTGGGCATCTAACAGACGAGTACCTCGACTTTAGCGTTCTTACTTGTTTTAATTGAGATAAGCAAATTAACGGCTGTTGTGGTTCTTATTGCAATTTAAACTGTCAAAATAAAGTCATTTATAACACAATTTCTTGAATTATGGCAGCAGTTTCACGGAAGTTCTTGAAATTAACTGAAATTAGAGAAAGTTAGCCACATTAAATTTGGTTAATTAATGTAGCAGCTTTTCGGCCAGTTCAGTTAAGGTTATTATCAAACGATTGACGAGCTTAGACTTTTTCTCTTTCAAGTTCTGTTGGAAAAGTTCGTTTGGAGTTTAAAGTAAATTTAAAACTGGAAAAGGCGTTGGCCTATAATACTCGACTTTTACATATTGTACTTAAAGTACAACTTATTGTTGTCTTTCTAAAGTTACGCATTGTTTTTTTTCTTCTCTCATTTTTTTTTCGTCTTTGGGGTCCAATTTTTATAATAGATATAAATGAAACATTATGAAAATGCTTATAAATTGTTCTTAGCGAGCTCTGAATTATTTTATGTGGGGTTTCCCGCTGTGACTTAGAGTTTTTCGTTTTGGCTTAATTTAAAATTATTGAAAAACTTGCTAAATTGCTAATGCAAATTATGTGAACGACCTGTTGTATATGCACAGAAAGCTTTTGAATTTACAACTTACCCAGACAGTGACAGAGACACAAAACAATTCATATTGTATTTCGCTTTATTAAATAAGTCATCAATTTTAAGCCTTGCATAAATTACAGTATTTATTATGTATATAAAGTACTTAAGATTAGTAAACTTAATTTAATTAGATCGACAAACAACGTTATTGATTATTATTATTGTTTAATACAAACAAAATGGCAACCTTTTCAATTAAATTACATTTATCGTTCTAAGTTTATATCGTTCTATAGGTATATAAATTGCTAATTATGAAACATTCGTTATCGTTGTGATTAATAATTCTAATATGTTGAAAACAAGAGCAACAAACAAATCGCATTTATTTTTCAAAAATATTATCTCGAATTGAAAATATTTGCTGGGGCTCAATTGCAAACATTTCCATCTTGATTATAAATGATTTATAAGTGTGTTTCGTTTATTCTATGCATATTTAATAAATTAATGCAGCCTTCTTACTTATCACTTAAAATTCTAGAGTTAAACAGTCGACACTCGCGATTTTAACAACAATTATTTCAATTATATATTTATCATTTTTATTGGCATACTACAGAATTTGCAGTGCTTGTAATTAGTACCAAAAGCTGTACTATTTTCATATACACTAAAAATTTCGAAATTGTAAATATTTCTGCAAATTATTTGGCCAAACACTGCAATTATCTGAGCCAATTATTTTAAATCAACTTGCAGCTAAAAACTTAAATACAACAAATTTTAACTGTACATAAGTTTCTGTATATGATTTTAAATTATTCATATATATATTATTTACATGAAATAGTTTCTAAAAAAATTCGTTATTTTTTATTTGTGTGGGCCAACTTGTTTTGCATATTTGCAACGTCGTTTGCTGTTTAAATCCAAATCAAATGCATAACAAAATGCGTTATCTATCTGCTTAGTAATTCTGTTTGACGAGTAACGGGTAAAGAGGGGTAGGTGACAGAGCAGGGGGTGTCCTTGTGCGCCAAAAAATAGATAAATTCGCTATATAACTATATTTGGCAATGAGCTGTGAAACGCTGCGTTTTGTCTCTCGCATTTCAAAAGCCATCGGTGCGTATGAATGATGTGGAATATTTTTGAGTGCTTTTCCAGGGACCATAAATGTTATAAGTATAAGTTAAAAAAAAATGAAGGAAAACTATGCATTTTTACTAAAAATATTAAACACCAAAAATTTTAAATTTCACATTTTTTTTCCTATATTTTAGTAAAAGTGCGCTAAAAATAATCATAAATTTTTGTGTGGTTTCTTCACAAATGTAATTGTTTTAAGTTTACTGTATGTAAATAAATTTTATGATAGTAAAAATTTTTACATTTCTTAAGATATAATTGTCCTTAGCTATTAATATCAAAAATAAATGTAATTTTTGTTTCTTAGCTTTTATTTCAATATCAAAAATATCTCTTAATCTTAGAATTTAAATGAAAATTTGAAATGGCAAATAAAAATAAAAGATATAATACAAAAAGATAATGGAATTATAAAAATAAAATTTGCTTATTTATTTTTGTGTTAAGGTTTTGTTTTTAGTCCCTGGTTTTTTCTGCGTCGCTTTCTTTGTGTTTTTTTTTTACAAATGTACGTAATATGCAAAACGCCCTAATGTATGCAATAGTTTATTGTGTGCACCAATAAATAATTTATCAACCGTTAAGTGTGTGTGTGTGGTTGTTGTTTCAGTTGGACCAAAAATACGAGTAGAGTATAGTACTTATCATATCTTACATAAAAGCTATACGAAACTCACGCTGTGAGCTCATCACGTCACAATGGGAGTCCGAGTCTGAGGCTGAGGCTGAGACTGAGTCTGAGTGGTTGGATCCACAACAGTGCACAGCTGATGGTCTATGGCACCACTGGCCTTGTCCACAACCACAACAATTGCCTGGAACTGCTGTGAATTCCTCCTTTCAGTCACATTGGCTCTGTTGTCCGCTTGTCGACGCCTCAGGACACTGAGAAGGCGACTGCGCAATCTGTTGTGGTTGCGTTCAGCAGCAGTAGCAGTAGCACCACTCAATGTTGGTTTTTGCTACAGATTCGTCACTTGGGTGGTGTTGGTTGTAGTGGCAGCAAGTGTCACCACTTGCGGCTGCCTCTGCAACGTTGTGTGGCACTTGTCCGGTGCTGCTGCCACAGCAGAACGCTGCAATCCATCCGCTCGTGTGGCAGCCACTTCATCCTGTGCCACCGGCATCCACTTGTCCAGGAACTTGGGGCGAAACAACAGCGTGAAAGTGCTGCGAAATTGTTTGCTCATCGAACAGTAGAGTATGAAATTGATGCTCGAATTAATCAAAGCCATTACGTCTATTACGTCACCTGTGAGTCAAAAAAGAAACCATGATAAATTAATTCACAAAAATTGGACATGTTTTCTTTTTGTCTATAAAAAAAGGTTACATTGAAGGGGGCACCCGGATTTGAACCGGGGACCTCTCGATCTGCAGTCGAATGCTCTACCCCTGAGCTATACCCCCAGTTAATTAACCCAAACTAGGAGTTGTTGTCGATCTCACAAGTCGTACGATAAGATAAACATGTAAGTAAGAGTAAGATAGCTAACATAGCTGTTATAGTCAAGTCCCCATCAACACTAACAGGAAATCGTTTAAAAACTTAGAAAAAAATTTTTTTGGAAGAAAAATTCAATTTTTCAATATTGATGCAGAATAAAAACATATGTCAAATAATGAAAAAATTGATATTCCGCATGGAAATCGGCTAAGATTTGAAAAAGTTATGGCAGTTTGAAATTTGGTAGATAGTTACGTGGGAAAAAAAGGACAGTGATGAAAGAAAAATTCATTTTTTCAATTTTGATGCAGAATAAAAACATAGGTCGAATAATAAAAAAAATGATATTCCGCATTAAAATCGGTTAAGATTTGATAAAGTTATGGCAATTTGAAAGCAAAGTTTTTCATACTAAACAATTTTCTCAACGTATGAATTTTGACTCCGAATTTGACCCCCTTTCAATTGAAAATTGTATCAGCTATCTTGTGTGAAAATTTCACCTTCCTAGGTCTGATTGTTTGGGCTGTGTAATGATCACTGAGTCAGTCCGTCAGGACAAAGACTTTTGTATGTAGGGTATAGAAAGGTTGCAACTTACTTAGTTTTAAATAGCACTGCATGAGGAAGGCATCGCCCAGCACCGTGTTGAGCAATCCCATTATACCCTGGGGAAACTCGGTGATGAGGAAGAGCAACAGCACCGCCAGCAACATGCGAGTGGTGCGATCCGTTTGTTTCTCCTTCTCCAGTGTTTTGCTGTTTTTCCTAGGTCTTTCCGTTGATTTGCCATTGATGGCAGTTTTATTGCCATTGCTCGGTGCCGGTTTGCTTGTCAATTTCTTGCGTCTTCGCTTCGCCTCAAGCAGTGCCAGAATAAGTCGTACCGAGAGTATGGTTAGTGCAATACAGGGTATCAATTTGATGAGCACACTGTAGATGAGAAATGTGGCATTCTGCAGGGAGACATTGTGTAGTGCCAAATCACTGTGATAAAGTCGATACACAGTCACATTGCGTGCCACCAAAGTGGGTGGCATTGGTGTTGTTGTTGTAGTTGTTGTTGTTGTGGGGGTACTGATGGTGCTAACATTCAACCATTGTGTCTCGTTGCTGGGCGTGGCATTTAAGGCAGCCACCAACTTTTGTTCGTTGCCGTAATCGATGACAAACTGTGTCAGTGGAATACTATTTATCACTTTTCCCTGTACATTCAACTGATCCAACCACTCGGTAATATCATAGATGAGATATATTGATGGTGACACCACCAACACACACACCACATAGGCCGTTGTTATTGTAATTATTGTGGTTCTCATGCCGCACCACACACGATTCTTTTGTGGATAACCCACGGCAATATAACGCCACACAGCCAAAGTGACTGTCAGCCAAATGGAAATCGTATGCGATACTTGGGCAAAGATCGAATGAAATTTAATGAAACACGCCCAACTGTAGCTTAGTTTATCCTCCCTCGGCAAACTGTCCGTCAGTATATAATCATGCACCGTATAGGGTATATACTCCAACATCACAGCCAAATCCGCAACTGCCAGACCCGTGAGTATCGCATTCGTTGGAGAACGCATCTCTCTTCGAGTCAGCACTATAATATTGAGAGTATTCGCTATGGTTCCCAGTATGCACACAACCAATGACACATAGCCATGCATATTCTTGTAGCTGAAAAAGGAAAGAGAAAAAATACGAATAAGTGCTATGATTTTTTAGAAATTAAACCTTAAAAACATTACAAATAAAACAAGTGGGAAAGACTATAGTCGAGATGAAAACTACTGCCTACTTTTAGGTAATTGTATTGAAATAATAAAACTACTGCATACTTTTAGGTAATTGTATTGAAATAATTACTTTATTAACAACTTTGGATAGCTATTCTCCCGTTCTACTTGTCCGATCTTGCTGCGGTTAAGTGATATTATAGATAATATTAATAGATAACGTTCATTGCCATAAAAACTGTATTATCTTAAAAACTGTGGATGCGCTGTAGATAGGGAAAAAAAATCAAATTTTTGTAGTGAATAATATTTTGATGCAGAATCAAAGTAGAGGGCAAATAATGATCAAAACGATATTCCGCATGAAAATCGGTCGATTTTTGGCAAAGTTATGGCAGTTTGAAGTTTTTGAGTAAGTGTCAAGGGGTAAACATGGAAAAAACCGAAATTTGACAGTGAGGTAAATTTTTCAAGTAACAAATGTTTTGATGCAGAATGAATTTAGAGGCCAAATAATAACAGTGAGGTAAATTTTTCATGTGGTTTTTCGCGGTTTGCGGGGACGGAAAGGAACGTGTCCTAAACTTAAAACAAAGAAATCCAGAAATTTATATTACGCTCGGAAAATTTTTCTTGCATATTAGATTTTACCAAGCCATTTAATTAAAATAATTTTTATTTTAATTGTTTCTTACTTTTTTAATATTTAATTTTTTTGTATCTTTTCAGTTAAACTTCTGTCAACTGTACTGCCAATATGTAATTTTAAAAGGTAATTATATTAAACTTTAAATTTTTATATTTAGGTTTGTCAAATTTAATTGTAAATTAATTAACCTATTTTATTTCTATTCTTGAATAAAGTAAATAAGTAAATCTAATATAGGAATAAATTGGTAGAAATAGTAAAAAAAATTGCATCTAAATTATTCTCCGCTACTGAATGCCTTTGAATGTTCACGCATTAAGGATCCCTTTAGTATTTGCTAGATATAAATGTCACCTGAATTGGACTTGGTCTCAGTTTAATTAGTTAAGCCTTCATTAATGCGTGCTCGCTGTGGCCGGGCGAGAAATTCTAACACTGACTGTCTGCTTTGGCTTTGGCAATTAGATGTGTATCTAACACTTGGCCATTTACTTTGTATATGTCAAAGACGTGCCAAATTGCTAGAGACAGCGTCAAGGCGACGCTTGACGCTCGACACAAGACGCTCGACGCTCGACGCTGTCACGAACCAGACAGACAGACGAGCCTGAAACTCAGTTAGAGAGAAACTCGGCAAAAAGCCACTCAAGCAAGACGGCACATATAAGAAAAAAATAAGAAAAAAAATTGTAATGGCAATGTGTCAACAATCAGGACAGAAAGACAGACAGACGAACGGACAGACATAGATGTAGCAAGAATCTGCAGACAGTCAGTCAAGTGCAACCCTTTCAAATGCCTTGGCAACGCGACGTATGCGCTATATATTACGTATACGCCGTGTAAAGTTGAAGCCACGCACAAAACAAGCAATTAACATGAATAATAAGAATGATGGCGACTCTTTTTTTATTTCTTTGTTGGTCGCGACACAAAAAAAATGAAAAACCAAAATTGAAATAAATATAAAAATGAAGTGAAGTGGCATAAAAAAAAGTATAATAATTTATTGCTGCATGCATGCTTGGAGAAGGACAAAACAGAGCGCTTTCCATTTTGATGGACAGCATGTCGCAATGGCACTTTTTGTAATGGCTTTTAACTAGTTTCAAGACCTCGACCCCCGAAATTGAGTGCGAATTTTAAGAGCGTTTCTATTTTTTTTTTTGTCATTGTTTGGACAGTGGAACAGTCTGTCTGTCTGCTGAGAAAACACCTTTTTTAAGAGCGAACTTTACAGCTCCATTCATCAAATTCATTGCGGGGGTCTCAGAGCATTACACTCTTGTCTCCGATGCGTAGGAGATTCTGTCTATCCGCGAGCCTTGCTTAGTTTAATTTATTGCCCTTGATAATCCACGTTGATGAATTGCAAAGGTAGACAGAGAAAGCGACAAGCAAGAACAGCAGCAACAGCAACAGAACTGAAAGCAACACCGCATTGTTTCGCTTTTTAGAATGTGAAAGGTTGACAGGGGAACAGCTAGGGATGGGTAAGTGGAAAACTATAATAGATTCCAGCGATATATATTTAGATATTTTTATGTCGACAAAAATAAGTAGACAATTAATTGATAGCATTAAAGTCAAAATTATATAAACTATACACAAATATAAGAAATTAAAATTAATAAGAAACTGTAAGACTTTATATTTAAAATACATTATGGGTTGGAAAATACCACGAAATTCGATTTATCTTGAATTGTTTTTAATGCTTTGCATTTTTATTGAATATGTTTTGATATGAATAATTTTTTTTTATACCCTAAGCCCATTGGAAACACTATTTTTTGCCTATATAGGTAGGCAACACTATTTTGACCACATAAGTAGGCAACACTATTTTTTGCCCACATAAGTAGGCAACACTATTTTTTGCCCACAAAAGTAGGCAGCACTATTTTTACCAATATAAGTAGGCAACACTATTTTTTGCCGTCAAAAGAAGGCAACACTATTCTTTGCCCTCATAAGTAGGCAACACTATTTTTGCCCATATAAGTAGGAAACACTATTTTTGCCCATATATGTAAGAAACACTATTTTTTCCCATATAAGTAGGCAACACTAATTTTGCCCACATAAGTAGGCAACACTATTTTTGCCCACAAAAATAGGCAATGGTATTATACATCCTGACCAAATTTGGTTTAATTCGGTTCCGTATATCATATAGCTACCAAAGAACAATTGATCGAAAATCAACCTCAGAGTAGAGTACCTATTCTCAGGGTATCCTACTGTCGAGCGTGCTCTACTGTAACCGCCCACTTGTTTAATTTTGTATTTTATCTAAGTTCAATTTGTATTTTCAAGAAGAATGTAATTTTCGTCATTACTTGGTCTCTAAATTGGTTCTACATATACATATAAGCAACTATTTATTTGAAACAAAATTTTTTTACTGTTAATTTTTTTTCTTCTATTTTGGCTTGACACATTAAAATTATTATTATTAAATTACTTCAATTTGATTTATATCGATCTGATCGATATATATTATGATATTATATTTTTCATATTATTTTCTATGTAATATACATTTTAGTTTTATATTTTTTCCGATGTCCATAACGATACTTTTTGCATATTAGCCATATCTAGTAGTATAAGAGCAACAGCTTCTCTTGGGCCTAGTTCAAACCTGTTGTTGTTCTTCTTGTAGTTGTAGTGTGTTTAACAAATCTTAAAGTTTATGATTTGCCACATGGGGCATGTTTGTTTTTACAGCTGCCCTGCTCCTCCTCAAAAATAAAGGGCTCTGTTGAGGCGTGTATAAACATTCAGTTCATTAAAACAACAAAACAACTAAGGGGTAATTCAGAGCATACATATTTAAAAAAAAGAAAACATAAGAGAAAAAATAAAATCAGTTTTCCTGGAAACAGATATAATATGAGCAAAAATTGCTGTCGGAATTATAATTATAACATGGCAAGCATGTGAATTCCAGCTTAAAATTTACAGTAAACATTTCATGTGCAACTTTTGAGTGTGTTTCGAGTTGCAGTTGGTAATAAAAAGAGAAAAATATGAAATGGATTGCTGCCACTGCCACATGTTGTACGAGTATCTGTGGCAAGTTAAGCTGGCAGCTAGAGATGGGTATTGGAAAAGAAAAATGTAGATATAAATACAGATAAGAAAAAAAAGTTCCGTGGAATATTATGTTAAAAACATCGTTATATCGTATTAAATATAAAAATAAAATGAAATAAAATTTAATTTAAATTAAAGTTGAATAATAAAAAACTAATTTAAAAATATATCATATTTTTATTTATTTTTCAATACTTTGTGCAGTACATATTAAATATCGATGTCAATATATCCAATTCCATCTCTAGTAGCAGCTTTAAAAACGCCATTGGCCAAAAGACTTGACGCTGCTCACATTTGTCTTGTCCAGAGTCTAATTTGCTGTACAATAAACGAGCAACAGGAACAAACACACATCTTCCAAAATTCACACACACACACACACACAGAGACCCACACACACACACACATACACACACACACATAAAATGACAGCTTGAGGCCAAAGTCAAAGCCAAAGCCGAAATGAAAGCTGGTTTTAGCGGCAGCGTAAAGTTTTTTTTGAGCCTTAGAAAAGTTGGCAATAAAAACTCGACGAAAAATTTTGGAATGCTACAAAACTAAACAAAGGGCCATAAAATTGTTTGTTATTGTTGTTTTTATTTGTCTGCCGTTATATATGTAGTAAGTAGGCAAATGCTGCAGGCTTACAGTCTTTATTGGCATTGCATGAAACTTCCTCACTTTATCCCTCTCTCTCTCTCTCTCTGTCTGTCTCTTTATTTTCCTGTTTGCACAGTGTACACTGTACACACGGCAAATGCCAGCAGACTGTTTTTATTGCCAGGCATGTATGCTGTTCCACAAGACTCTTAAATTCAAATCCAAATTGTTATCCCATATCTGTTGCAACGATTGGTCCAACATATCCCTAGGATCAAGACTGCGCTCAATATGCAAAGCAAATGCAAATACTTAAAACAATATTAAAGCCAAATTTATATGGCCAATAAAGACGTTTATAGATTTTTAATACGCCATTAAAAAACGCATCTTTACGAGTATGTGATTGCCAAACAAGTGGTCTAAGCCAGCTGCTTTTTAACTATTCGATTTGAAGTTAGAAAAATTTGTATAAATAATATTCATTTTTGAAATAATAAATCATTTATTTATTTTATATAATATATAATATCTTTAAAAATTGTACAAATTGAAAATCTTGATTATTCGCAAAGCATTTCTAACATCTCATTTGTTTTCTTGTTTTCGTGATTTGCTTTTCATTTTGTGAGCTTTTACAAGGCAAGAACAATAATAAATATTTGTTGTTATTTCAGATTCCATTATAAGCACACACATATGTATCTAATTTATGTGTAGCTTGGAATTACTTGAACAATCAATTGGCCTTGGAGAATCCGGCTTAATCGACAATTGGGGAAAGATGTCAATCACTTTGATTTCGAGAAAGAGGAAGCACCGAATTTGTGGCAAATACATTAATCGATTTTTGATGTCATACAAAAGTGAAGCTAATACTTGAATATGCTACAGACTGTAGTCTATTGTTGTTGGGTTTGTTTTCATTGTGGTTGTTATCGTCGTTCTTTGTCTGTCTGTCCTTGGGGAACACCCCTAACGATGACACTGACATTGACATTGGCAACTTACCTCGTATGAAAATTATCCATGCCACTGCCGCAATAAAGCGGCGTTGTATCATTATTTCCACTGGCCATTGTTGTTGTTATTGTTGTTGTTATTGTTGTTGACAATCTATTGTTGCTGCTGCTCGTCAGTTAGTCAGTCAGTCAGTCAGGCAAGGCCAGCAGCCGCAGCCGCGCTGCCCGCAGACGCATTAATAATTAAATATTGTGAAAATGTATGCCAAGTGCTGCAAATAGAATAATAGAGCAGAAGAAGAAGAGTTAGATTAGTACAACAAAAATAGTAAAGCGCAATAATGGTTCATAATTAATAATAGTTGCATTACGTTGCGCATACGACGCGTGTGCTGCCGGAAGTTACTTAAGTCCTGCCTCAGTTATAGTTACATACTTAATTCATAGTATTTTTCACAACAAAAATTAGCTATAATTTTCTTTATTTTTAGTAACTTTTTTTCTTTAATTTAATTCCAATTTTCACATTTCTTACCACTTTATTTTGTAATAAGTATTAGATACAATACGAAATATGAAATCTATAGGCGATAATAGGCTTTTGGAAATTATTACCAAAAGTTAAGGACTTTAAAATATTTTTTTTTCATTAATAACAATACACATTCTTGAGGAATTGTATATTTCCAAAATGAACATTTTTAGATAATAAAAAGTAAATTGTTTAAATTACACAACAAAATACATACATTTTTTATTTTTTCAGTAGATTAAAATATAAAAAAAATGCGTAAAACTGCTAAATCAAGTACATAAATTGTGTACCAGGAATGGGTGGATTATTTGTAATTTCAGAAAAAGATATAAATTATATAAAAATTCTGAAAAAATCATAACTTTTTTAGTGCAATAACTGCTATAATAAAGTGCTACAAAAATGTTCAATTAGTGGCAGCTGTCTTGCCATTTCATTGGCCAGCTTAAGTGGTCAAATGGAATTTTTGCAGCTGACCTCAGCTCAAATTAGTAAAGATCTGGTATCCACTATGTATATATATATATTTTGTATATGCTTGGTCGTTAAATTAGATTTGTTTGCAGTGTACGCAGATAAATGCATTGCATCCATCGCATTCATCTCTTTTAGCCGCATTTTCCTATCTGGCCAGCAGCTCTGTTAACGTGCCCTATTTTTTATATGTCATGTGTTTTTCTGCTGTTTCCTTGTGGCTGCCAACAATTCCTGTTTCCAGAGATTTTAATTGCATTTGCGAGACAGCTGCAGTTGGCAGAGGGGCAGAAAGAGAGAGAGAGAAAGGCGAATTTAGCCAAGTACCAGGACGGATTTAACAGGCTAACACTGAGGCTAAGGCTACAACTGCAATTAACACGTTTCATGGCGTTTCTAACCGCAAGTGCAAAGCACACACCTATATATACACCCACCCACCCACACACTATTTAAATATGCAAGTCCCGATTTCAGGCAAAACTTATTTTGGAGATACTGAACGTTACCTTTTCACATTTTTAATGCTTTTAATATGCAAATTACGTCTAAAAACGCTTAGCTATAATATTTTTTAATTATGTGTGCTGTGTCGTAAAAATTTATTTAATTAATTACATTTTTAATTCATTTAGATACATTACAGCATTTATATTATTTTTTTGTCGATATAGCAAAAAACCTCTTGAAATTAATCATTAAAAATTTAGTACTAAATAATTTATGAAAGTATTATGGTATTTTTGCTAAATAAATTGAAAAAAAATAGTTTTTAAATATATATAGTTTATATATTATTTATATATTATATAGTTTACGTTTTACATTTTTAACTTTTATATGCAAATTTTAATTAATATTGTTTCGTGCTAACATTATTTTTTAATTATGTGTGCTTGCTCGTAAAAGTTTATTAAATTAAGCTATTTTATTATTATAAAACATACTTTAAACTGAACGATATATTTTTATGCGATATGCCAAAAATGCCTCTGGAATTTAATCGACAAAAATATTTAATGCTTACATTATTTGCTAACCTTACGCTTAGTCTATAAGCGTTTTAATTAACTCTATTAATAGGCTATAATTAATTGCATTTTTATGAACTTGGGATAAATAAATTCCATATACAAAAATATTGTTGTGTTCTTGGTTTACACGCATTAATAGCATAGAATTCCCATAACTCTGTTATTTGGTAATCTTGTATTAATTTGGTTTTAATTACAAGTACATATACCCTGTATAATATGTACAAATACGAATTAAGTGCTTGTGTGTTTGTGTAATGTTATAATCAATGAAAAGCTTAATGAAGAGGCAGCTGCTTTTGCTAAACCACAAAAGTATGCTACATTTTTTTGATTCTATGCTGCTTTTGCTGAGGCACAAAAGTATGCTACATTTTTTTTTGATTCTGTGCTGATCAAGTATAAAGGATTTACTAAGTTTGACAACAAATAAAATTACGTAATAAAGAAAACGTGACAGATCTTACAAAGTATAAATATAAATATTTTTTATGATTTAATTTAATTTTATTATTATATAAATATATGTATGTATGTATAAATATATGTACATTTTGCACTTAGTACAGGGTCTCACACAGTTGGGATCGCTTTACTGTAGTATATCCCACTACTGGTAACAATAAAAGAAATCAAATCAAATGGCATTTGTATGAAACTGATTTTATTCAATTCCGTGCAGAAAGAGCAAGCCTAACACTTATTGGTCAACATAAGAATGACAGGGATAAAGGACGAATGACAAAGGACATCAATGCAATCAATTACTCAATACGAAAGTAACAACAGGGACTTAATTTAGCGCATGAAAAGCGTTTTAATAACAAAAACTGAAGCACAGTTTCATTTACACACAGTCCAATGCACACACACACCCATACACACACACACACACCCAAATACAATACAAAGCACAGTGGAAATTTTTTGATTTTATCAGAAACTAATTAATAATTTAAATTAATATTAAACTTGATATTTCGATATATTTTTAATTCATCATATATACGAGTTTTTTTTAATACAATCGATAGAAAATATGTTATTTATCAAAATTAACACAACAACTGTTAAGATTATTGTTTTTTAAGGATACTAACACATTAAAAAAATCAACAATGGACTACATTATCATATAGATAAAATGGGGTACATACATGTGTCAAAACACAAGTTTCTAAAAAAAAACCTTTATGATTTCAATGATACTACAATTTAACTATATATATAATGGTAATATTATTTTTTGCGTTAGGTTAATATATTTGCATAAACGTATTTATTAAATTGTTGCCTAAACAGAATGGATAAAAATGCACCATAGTGCAGAGGTAAATCAGAAATTAAAAACAGGCGCATTGCCTTTCAAGTAACTTAATGGATGCCAATGCCAGAATTGTTACCCTTGGCTTGGTAGAAAACTGATGAGCCTGATGGACATGTGTGTGTGGGTGTGTGTGTGTGTAGGTGTGTTTGTGTGTGTGTGGGCAGGTATTCACGCGGGCCTCTATTGAGAAAACCCAGGACGGAACAAAGCGAATCCATTCGACATGGCGAACAAAGAAAAATGACCGACAAGTCAAATTGAAGGACCTTTGAGCCAGGCTGTCTTTTTCTCTCTCTTTCTCTGTCTATTTGTCGTTGCATTAGCTTGGCATCGACACTTGATTTATGCATTGACGCAGAACATGAACGTGGCCAGTTGTAAAGCAGAAAAGTAGGAGAAAACAGGCAAGAGATGCTCGACTGTTAGATGCAGAGTTTTAGTATCTTTGAAGCCTTACAAATTTTTAATCAATTCGGCATGAATTTTGAAAGCAAAATGTAACTTCGCAGAATCTAAATCAAAGTGTTGTATTTTGAAATTAAAAAAAAAAAATATTCAAAAAAAAAAATTGAAAATAAAATTATTTATAAAGTTAATATATTATGAAAGCGAAATCATTTTTAGACCAAATAATGACCATATTGACAATTCCCATGTAAATCGATTCAAAATTAACAAAGTTAATTGAAAGGGGGACCCTTCAACGGCCATGATCAAAAAATAAAAAATTTTCGAAATAGAAAAAAATTTATATGCAGAATTAATTTAGAGGCCAAACCATGATCAAAACAACATTCCGTATAAAAATCGATTCAGTTTTATGAAAGAGGGAGAGGGAGAGAAAGAGCGAGAGCGACATCGAAAGAGAGAGAGAGAGAGCGAGAGAGAGAGAGAGAGAGAGAGAGAAAGAGAGAGAGAGAAAAAGAAAGAGAGAGAGAGAGAGAGAGATGTAAGCACTGACTTCAAAATTAATATGCACTTCATGCTATTGATTACAATTATTGATTTGATTCTGTTTACACTCCTCGGCACTCGTTGTATTTCTTCCTCTTTCTATTTGCATATTTCACGTACTTATTTTTGTGTAAACAAAAAAAAAGTTGAGTTTGGCACTTTTGTTTACCCAAGTGCTGCCAATGGCATTATTTCAAATTGTTTTTTAAATGGCCAACAAACAAGAAATGTAAGTGAATTGTCTGCGTGTGAAAAGGGATGAAAAATGGGTACAGAGAGGGAATGGATGGCAAAATAACAAAGTGTTGTGTAGAAAAAAAAACAGCTGGCAATGCGGAAATTTCGATTGATTTGTTAAATTGACAGGGATGCTGTTCAAGTGGCCCAAATGGAGCTACATTTTTGAATATCCCAGGAGTTCTTAAATTTTTTAAATAATTTTTTTTATTTTTTCCCACTTTATACACCCATTTTTTTATTAATAAATATTTTTACTTACAATATTTAGAAATACAATAATAACCGTTGGACATTCAATATTGAGCTTTTGAATATAATGGAAAGCTTTTCGTACCCAAAACCCATTTGTAGTTTTATTATATTTTTGTTGACTGTAAATAATTAATTAAAAATTTATATATTAAACATGGATTTCAATATGATGTGTTTTATTTTTAAGTGTTAATATGAATAAAATGAGTTACTTTAAAATTGTAAAATTGTTTATAGTTTTTTAAGTTGTCGCTTAAAATATTTATGTTCAATTTAGAATGCCTTAAACTGTAGGCAATTAACTTGTAACATCATCAGGGAAGAGTTTCTCATTAGTTATGCGACTTTGTTGGCCAACTGTCGTCATTCCTGTTATTTACCCCCAACCCCTGAACCCCTGCACCCCTTTCGTGCCACAAATGATGTTGCGCGTTAACAGCAACAACAACAACAACAGAAACAACAACAATGACAGCTGCGATAAGAACAATTGCTGCTAACGTGCCCCAAGGGCAACAACAGCACATTAGGGACGGCAAACCGGTTAAATGTTGGCAGCTAAACACTTAAAACTGCATGCATAATGCATATGAGATTTCCCTAACCATCCCCTATTTCCACTACCACCCCCTCTCTCTGTTACATACACAACTTTAATTGCTTGAATCTGCACTTTTGACTTAAACGCAACTAAAATTCTAAGCGTTTTACTTGTCGTATTTGTCATGTTTCTAGCTGACACAAAAGTGGCCAAGAGTTGACTATTAGAAGGCAACTTTGTTGATAGATTGTGACACACACACATACACTCTGCTAGCCATTGGCAATGACTTTATGCACAGTATAGTATTGTTTAATAGGGTGTACCTTTTTTTTTCCACAAAAAATGGTAACATTTTTTCGTTATCTACCGTCAAATCTAAGACCCAGAAACCCTAGTTCTCAAATCAATTTCTAGTTGTTACTTTAAAAATTGAATAATTTGGTGTTTTTATTCCTTGGCTAGACGAAAAATATGTTTTAAAGGACTATTGGTTCAATAAAATGTTAAAAGTCGTGGTCCAATCATGGATTTTGAAACCAATCTTTTCAGGTTCGGAATAGTTAAACTAAAGATATACTAATAATCACATTCAAAAAATTTGTAATAAATATATTTTTTAAAATCTGGGACCAGGAATTGATTTTAGAACAATTATAATTTGGGTTACCATTTTTAATTTTTTTTTGGCCCATATAAATCGATGCACCTTAATGTACATTGATATTATAGCAAATACAAATATAAATTCAAAAAAATATACTTTTACTACATTACAATTCGTAAATATTGTGTCAGACTTTCCCCGACTGTCAGCCAACATCCTAACAAATTTCCGTTTGCCGTCCGCTGCACAATCCTGATGACATTTCCACTTTGGTGTCTTCCTTTTCATGTTCTTCTTGACTCAATGCACAGCAGCGAAATAAGTTATTAAAATCTCAGCTGGTTGCTCTTCAAATAACAGGAATAACAAGAGATTGTGATCAATTTAAACTCTGGCATCGTAAATAGTACACCACACTACACAAGTCTAGTTTCTTCATTCAATAACTTTAAGCTCTCATAACTTTGTCAAAACTCAACCGATTTTCAATCGGAATGTCGTTTTGGTCATTATTTTGCCTCTTAATTGATTCTGCATTTAAATTTTTATCATCTAGAAAATTTGATATATTTTCGACTCTAAGCCATCTGTCATCTAATTTTCCATACTTACCCCTTGACTTTTTTCAATAACTTTAAGCTCTCATAACTTTGTCAAAACTCAACCGATTTTCTTGCGGAATGTCATTTTGTTCATGATTTGGCCTCTAAATTGATTCTGCATTTAAATTTTTATCATCTAGAAAATTTGATATATTTTCGATTTTAAGCCATCTATCATTCAATTTTCCATACTTACCCCTTGACATTTTTTCAAAAACTTTGATCTCTCATAACTTCATTAAAAATTAACCGGTTTTCAAGCGGAATGTCATTTTGTTCATTATTTGGCCTCTAAATTCATTCTGCATCAAAACATTTTTCACTTGAAAAATTTTCCTCACAGTCAAATTTTTCGGTATTCTCCATGCTTACCCCTTTACACTTTTTCAAGAACTTTAATCTACCATAACTTTGTCAAAACTCAAACGATTTTCATGTGGAATACCGTTTTGATCATTATTTGGCCTCTAAATTCATTCTGCATCAAAATATTTTGCACCTAAAAAATTTCCGTCACAGTCAATTTTTTCCGTATTTTCTATACTTTCCCCATGACACTATATCAAAAACTTCAGACCCTCATAACTTTGCCAAAACTCAACCGATTTTCATGCGGAATATCACTTTGATCATTTTTTGACCTCTATTTTGATTCTGCATCAAAATATTTTTCACCTAAAAAATTTTCATCACAGTCAATTTTTTCCGTATTTTCTATACTTTCCCCTTGGACATTTTTCATAAACTTCGATCTCTCATAACTTCACCAAAATGTAACCGATTTTCAAGCGGAATGTCATTTTGATCATTATTTGGTCAGTTAATTGATTCTGCATCTTAAATTTATTTTATTGAAATTCTAAAATTTTTGCTACATATTTCTAATAATTTTGTTAATATCAGCGACTAGAACTTTTTCCAATATTTTGAAGGTTAGCAGTCGCAGTAAAGATTGGTTCTAAAAACATGTAAAGTAAACAAATAAATGTTTCAATTTGTCAGAGTCTGAAGAGCAATAAATCTCAGCAATTGAAGGAAATTACTAAACAAATCGTAGGCGTTGATTTCGTTAAATAAATAAAATAAAAAAAAAACAAAGAAAGAAAGAGAGTTGGCAAAACAAAATGCAAATTGCATGCACGAAGGACTTGTCAGTCGTCCTGTGGAAAAGTAAATACGCATCAATCAGAACAAAGTGAGTATGACAAAAGAAAGTAAGAGGAAGCAGGAGCATTCGGTATGCTGTCATAATAATAAAGGCCACTCTTAAGAACTGACTATGTCTAAGATATATTTTGTCAAAAAACTTCCTGACTGCCAGCTTCCTGACTGACAGCTCGGATGAGATGCCTGGCCTGGCAATTGATTGAGGCTGACACAACAGATAAAAGATCAACAAACTACAAAAGTTGTCAGCTACAATACATTTTAAAGGCATTGGCAAATACTTACTAAGCACGTTCAGACCTTGGCCATGGGATGTATAATAAATTAGCCATGGCCAACACGTAGGACATTGTTGAATATATATATATATATATATATATATTTCGCTTGGGCAGCGACTGTTTCACTTAGACACCCGAAATATTGTCAAGTGGTCAGGACTCAGTCTCATGCAAAATTAACATTCCACAGGCAGTAAATATACAAAAGGCAACTCAAACAGTTAATGGAATGGGAGGAATGTTGAATTTTGGGAATACGTTCGTCCCACACTTGACCTTGTTTGGCATTACAACAGACAAATGCGAAGGCTGCTCAGCATTTTACAGCTAACTTGGCACTTTCTCCCGCAAGGCAGGTTTTTTTTTAATTTTTTTTTACAGCTGGCATTTGGAAAAAGGGGGAAGCTCACCCCCTTTGGGGTTACTGCCCCCCTGTGAAACACAAAACAGCACAACATTATTCATATTTGACAGGGCCTATGGATCCCACGCGGCGGATGCATTATATTTACTTTCATGCCCAAAATTCAGCGCATATTTCACGTGGGCTAAAACAAGTTTTTTTTCTTTCTTTGCTTTTCACGTTTATCCTGTTTTATATACCCATTAATCGTAAAGTTCAAGGGTATGTATTGCTGTCGTAGCAATGTAAGTAACAGTTTATAGCAAAACTTAGATAATATAATAGGTAAAATATCCAAAAAAAATCCACTTGTTAAGACATAACACTGTTTTTGATGGTTTAAGCCACTTTTTGTTATTCATAATTATACCACTTAATCGCAAAAAATTCGGTTAAATATGTCGGGAGTTAGGACTGTTTAAAATTTTTATCAAAGCGAACTCCTAAACGTATGCACTATTTTATTTATTTTATATATACAATTTATAACTATTTAAAATTTTTTACATTTTTCTACGTCTAAGAAACAGGTAAAATATCCATAAAATACAAAATTTTTACGATATATTACTCTTTTTGATGGTTTTAATCACAAAGCGAACGCCTGAAAGTATGCACTATTTTTTTTAAATTAAATATATCAATTAATAAGTATTTTAATTTAGTAACGAGTATTTTTTAGTCTGCTACTCGATTATCGTCGCATTTTTATTAGCCTTCTCTCCCTCTTTAGGCAACAAACATTGCAAGTAATTCTCATGAAAACGCTGCCAGCAAATACGCTTGATCTTTTCGCTGACGTTGGTGTGAAGATTTCAGTTTCAAGAAATACGCCTTAAGCGCATTTTAAACATATTTCTATTGCATATCATCAAAAGCAGTCGAAGCATAATACAAACGGCTTTGTTATTTGACATTTAAATAAGAGAAATGAACTCATTTTCAATTGCACAATCAATCAGCTTGACCCTTGGTTTAAACCCAAAAAAAAAAAAAACAACTGCAACTCAATTTGCAAATACCAAAAATACCCGAAAGGCAGCGACCTTTAAAAAAAATAAGACCCAAAACAATTTACATAAATAGGCACAAGAAAAAAATAGGACCCTTAACACATATGTTGCTTTTGCCACAAATATTGACAGACTCTTTAAAATATGCACAAAATGTTGGTCAGCAAGCGTTAAAGTTGCTGCAACACATATTTAAATAAATAATTCCAAGCATTTAAATTGTCTGTTGCATATTTTAAGACTTCCTTTCGTAGGCATAAATTTTAATTTGAATAAATCAGCAGGCGACAGGAAGTTGACAAAATTTACAGACTCAAACTCATAAATAGCAACAAAAGCAGCTAAAAATAGACGTAGGTGAATCTCAGGTGTATTATTTAGGCTGTTTTTGCATATGAAATGACTTATGAAATGCATATTTAATGAGCGCTTTTACAGCAAAATATATTATTGAAAAGCTTTAAATTTAAAGCTGACAATTCTTGTTGAATTATGGTTAGTAATTTGGTAAAAATTGGTCAGACTATTTGACTATTTGTCAGCTACCAAAACATATTCTCTGTCTATTTTTATACGCAAATCAAATTAACACAAGACAACAAAAACTCATGTGGGATCAAGAAAATTGCAATGGAGACAAACACACACACAAAAAACACAGCAGGAGGTCAGAACTTCGAATGTGGCAGGATATCAATGGCAAGCAGCGGGAATCTGACTGCTACTGGTATCCTGACTGGTGTCCTGAATTAAGCATGTATTTTTCTGTGGCTCGAACACATTCATTTCCATTGTGGTAAAATGCAATCAAATTACTTTGATGTTTCCATTAATGTCGTTTACTTTAACGCTGAGAGTGATGATAATGATGATAACGATGATGCTAGACCAAATTTGCAGAGTCTCATTTCGTTTCTCTGTCTCTCTCTCTCACTCCCTTCTCTCTCTCTCTTTCCTTTGCTGTCTTTGTCCTGAAAATCACAATACAATGTCCTGCCAGGCATTTTTATTGGCCAGTCTCCAAGGATATTCAAGAAATGCAAAGCACTCGAAGCACTCGCTCCACAAGTAATTCATTTGAATTATTATCCATTGAACGTTAAAGCTTCACACGACCACGCCCTCCGCCCACGAATTGTTCTTAATACACCCAAGCATCAAATTCTTATTTTAAATAAATACAGTTATATTTTGTTTTATTAGCTTACATTTAAATAAAGAACCTTTTAAAATAAATATTTATTAATTAATATATGTCAACTAAGTACCTACAACAATTAAAATTAATTTAATTAAAATTTAAATTATTAAATATGACTTTAAATTGAAAATTTAAATAAAATTGATAAAAGATACAAAAAATAAAGAAATAAATATTGAAAATTATTTATATTAAAATATAATGTATTTAAATAAAATATGCTGAAATTCGTTTATAAAACTTATTTAAATTAACAATATTCATATTTAATTTAAAATTCAGGTGCACACACTATAGAAGGAACAAATGTTCAATATAAGTGTTAATATCAAAATTTTCAGAAATTTTTTCTCTGAGTGTATGCAGGGCAAACAGCATGCAATTTTCTTTTACTTAATAATGTCACGTTTTCATTTTTTCTCAACCTCCGCAACAATTGAAAAGCATGAAACGAGTATTTGTAAAAAGAAATATAACTAAAAGAGCATTGTGTATTCGGTGTTTTTATAAATAATACAAACTTTGCATTGTTGCATTTACACAAATAATATTTACACTAGGCAAAGTGTCATTTCCGTTTTGATGTCACGACATTTCCCGTCACCATTATCTGCACTTATCCGCTCATTTTCATTGTTTGCACTTGAGGGAAATGCATTTCCTTGGCAATTGCAAAGGAAATGCAATTTTACTGAGAAAATGCATACAAATTTCATCGTTTTGTTTATGATCAAAGCGACGGGGGAGTTCAAGTTTGTATAGAGCTTCTTTTCAGGTAAATAAATGAAATATTTTTTGTGCCAGAAAACAAAGTTTCCACATGAAAGCACTCAAAATTAATAAAAAAAAATAAACGAATTGAAACCTCTTCCTTTCACGCTTAAGATATTTTCGTTGAAAGTATTTTAGCCAGTTCTTTAAGCCTGTTAAGGGCTTCATCAAACTTTTGCTTTATGCATTTTACGAGCAAACTTTAAGCTTTTAATCCGCATTTTGTTTCAAAATTTCAGAAATAGTTTTTTCTTACAATTTGCAATTTATTTCAAATTTGCGACTTTGTATTAACATTTTGTATAACTCCAATTAAGGTATAGACGTATAAATATTGCATGCTGTATAATGAAACTATTTTTTGAATATTTCCGGACTTTTCAATATTTAATTATTTGTATTTAGCCTGGGATTTTAAAAATTAAATTTTTTTTTAATTTTTAATTAAAGGCCTTAAATACCTTGCAGTTGTATTTCGATAAGTTTAATAGGTTTCTTCGTATACGCCACGTATACTTAATATTGCGTATACGCCACGTATACTTAATGTGACGTATACGCCACGTATACTTAATATGACGTATACGCTACGAATACTTAATATTGCGTATACGCAACGTATACTTAAAATTCCGTATACGCTACGTATACGTAATATTGAGTATACGCCACGTATACCACGTATACTTAATATTGCGTATACGCCACGTATACCTAATATTGGGTAAAATCTACGTATACTTAATATGACGTAATATAATATTAATATTGTGCATACGCTGCGTATACGTAATATCGAGTACACGCCACGAATACCTAATATTGCGTATACGCTACGTATACTTAATATGACGTAACATAAAATTAATATTTCGTATACGCTGCGTATACTTAATATTGCGTATACGCTACGTATACTTAATATTGTGTATACTCCACGTATACTTAAATATTCGGTTTAATAGTTTAATTTTTCTACTTGCATTGACCTCACCCTTTAATTACTATGACAAGTCCTTAGCTTGGTCAATGGCCATTTGCATAGTTTTCTTTACATTTTGTTTTCATTTTCATTTTCACACCTTTGACCTTGTTCATGGCCCGTAGCTGTCAATGGGGGCCTTGGAAGGTCTTCAAGCCAAGTAAAGAAGCTCGCGCGCCAATGCGTTCACTTAATGATAGACTGCCTGCTCACTTGACCAATTGGGGCGACAAATTGTTAGCTTGGACAAAAAGCACTTGAAAGGGGCAGAAAAAGTGGCGGGGGAAGGGGGAAAGGGGTTGTCAGACACTTAAGGCGTGTGAATATCAAGTTCAGGTGCAATGTCAGACAAACAAATTGATTTTTATTGTATACAAATGAAATGACAGCAAACATGGCGTATGCGTGATGTGTCATTAAATGGCAGCTTATTTGTTTAATAACTGTATAATAAAACAATACACGCATCAATTACCAAAACAAATACTAGTATTTAAACAGACAGGCATATTAAGACTAATTGATTGCTATGATTATAGGGCAGAAATGGCTTTAACGACAAATTAATATTGTTTTTGAGGTATATGAAGAACTAAATAAATTAAGATTTGTATTTGTGTAAAATGAATAAATAAAATGAAATGAATAAATTATTAAAAGAAATGAATAAATAATAAAAAAATTATTAATAAATAATTTTAAAAATATATAAATAATAAATAAATACAAATAATTTTAAATTTGAGATTTGAATAAGTCTAATAAATAAATTTAATGAACGCTTAAGTTAATTATATAAATATTTATTAAGATAATGTAAGTTAGATAAATAATTTATACACTTTAAAATGAAAGCCCTGTAAATAATATGTAGATCAAGCTTGTGCTAAAATCGTAACTAAATTTGACAGCAAACTTGCTGTCTCTTTTGCACACATGCTCGGTCGCATTCTCGCTCAATTAAGTGCATCTTTGTTTTGCCAGTTTCTTGGCTAAGTGCATTCTAAATCTCAGGGCGTTTGGGGAGTGATAGAAAGAATTTCCCAAGGCAAGTTGTGGACTTTCACTTAGCCAAGCCATTTGCACGCTCGACACATGTGCAACTTTTATAGTAGATGCTGTTGCAAATTGCTGTCATTCAGTTGGCCAACTGGCAACCAGTTAACAGGTCTCTGCCTGCAAAATCAGCACGTTTCAATTTGCTTAAATGTACACCGCGAGAAAAATAGTATATACTAAATTAAAAGAATAAAATATAATATAAAATAAAGAAGTAAAATATTAAATGACTTAACTGATAATACACTAAAATGGTAAAGTTATTATGAAAATATAGACCAAAGTAGGCACTTTAAATAAAAATGGTCATTTATTAACATTATCCATAATCTTACTTAATCGCACCAAGATCGGACGAGTAGAACGGGAATAATAGCTTACCAAAGTTATTAATACAGGTTTTATTTCAATACAATCACCTAAAAGTATGCAGTAGTTTTTATTCGGCTAAAAATGCCTTAATGCACTTTTTGATTTATTGAAATAAGCAACGGGAATCCTGTTTATTTTAAAATTAAAATGCACCCATTTGAAACTGACTAATTTCATAAATGACAAACCAGTCAATTACACAACATTTTATTCTGTGTGTATGTTGAAAGTATACATCTAGGCCAGGCCAAAACTCGTCTCTCTCTCTGTTCTCCTTTTCTAACATATGTTTGATTCGGCTTGAAAATTTAAGCTTGCTTCTCTTGTAACTTTATGCCTCTCTCTTCCTCTCTGTCACTCCTCACACACAGTGCTGCAAATAAGATGAACTCATGTGTAATTGCATTGATAACTCGAGTTGCTGTTACATTTTGGTTATCATCCTTGGCCAGAACACAATTACCTTGATTATTGTGCCTGCATTTGCATAGATGAACACATGGAATAAATCAACACACACTCTATGCATTAAATTATAAGCAAGAGTATCTAATAAATATGTAGAGCAGTACTATATGAAAATATATTTATATTATAATTCTCTCTTCTCAATGTTCCTATTTGCTTTTTTGGAGACAAAAACGTCGGAAATATCAGATTGCAAGTTGTTGCTTTGAAATCCAAGAGCAATATATTCTTTTCGTCTTTCACATCTTTAAGCAATTTGCTTATACAATATGCAATATGCCAAAGGAGTTTTTTTGTATTTGTCTTCAGCTTGTTTTCTTTCACTTATTTTATGTCAAATGTCTGCCCGCATTCCCACAGACAACTTGACGTATGCGTGATAAGCACAAAAACATTGAATAAGTATAATGCACTCACACTCACACACACACACACAAATACACATACAAAAACAGAAGATAGACTGCGTAACAACCCACATATAATATATGAAATTTACATGGCTTAAAAATACTTTATACATATCTCAGTGTAAGGCATTTCTTTCTTAAGAAATCCAGTTCTTTTTCTGCATAAAAAGTAATTTTGAATGAGACACGCCTCCAGCAACATCAGCATCATCAAATCAACAAGGACATTCACATTAACTGTGTGACATTTGAGTTATTGGCAGTGACAATTACAAGGTTACGCCTTGTAAATATCAACTGCGACACCTGTGCGTATGAGCAATGTGATTAAAATGGAATGAAATCAAATTAACATACTTTAGCTGACATTCATTAATGCGCATTTGCAAATCAGCAATATAGGCAATATATTACTTAAGTGCTACTAATTAAGCCAATGAATCTTTTTTAGCTATTAACAATTTTTAAAAATTCATTAATCAAATATATAAATTATATTGTTAGCTTAAAATGATATTCAATTTATTAAATGTATTTCAAATTAAGTAACGTTTTTGTTTAATTGACTTTTTATTTATCAAGCTCCGCCTGAATATTGAATAAAATGTTAAATAGCCTAAATCACTTTCAACTCTTGTTTTAAATTTTTATTTAAAAAATTAAAAAATAACAATTGTATTGCTATATTTAATTAAGAATTACGGAATAACATTTATTTGAGATTACTTAATAAAAGTTAACAAAAAAGAGTTTAGATTGTATATTTTTCTAAAATATAAGACTATTTTAAATTGAATTTTTTTCATTTTTTTCTTTAAATTTGTTTTAAAAGTTTAAAAAAATTAAATTTGTATTTGTTATAAATAAATAAAAGTTTAAAAATCATATATAAGATTGTTATCCCTATTTAAGTATGAAATTGAGGGAAATATTTTTTTTGTGTCGAATTGAAGCTTTATTTTTAGAAAGACTATTAATTTTTAATGGCTCAGTCTGCAGCTTACAACTTAACATTCTGTGGCGACTCTATTTAATTAATTTGGCCAGCTACTCGTAATTTGGATAAGTAGACAGAACGCCTCATTAGCACTTCACATATCATCCAAGTGCGGTGTGTGCCTGGGTGTGTGTGTGTGTGTGTGTGTGTATGTATGTTTGTCCCATGCCAAATGTCATCAGCACTAATGTCATAATTTGAAATCTACTTAGCTTCTTGCCTTGCCTTGCGGGGTGTCCTTACAGGATGTTTGTTTTAATTATTTTACGCAGAAACACTGAAATTACAAGAACAACTACTGACGCCCCATTTGGAGGGCGTGTCCCTGTTGTAAGTCCAGTGTCACATGCTGCGAAAAGTCTTTGCTTTAATTAACAACGAAGAAAACTAATTGAATTACAACTTGGAGTATTTCTATATAAGAGCTGACGGAGGTTGAGGTTATGATTACAATCCTCAAAGTCCCTGTAAACTCATTCGCGCCCTGAAGTAGGCAATGAAATTTTCATAATACAAAACATAAATTAATAAACGTAAAGATGTCAGCATGCTCTGCTCGACTAAGAGATATGATATACCCACAAAATATAACATAAATCAAAACATATCTATAATGCAAGAATTTTTTTTTTAATATTTCTGTGATTTAAATTTTATGACCAGCTTTTGTATTTATTTTTCATTCTAGGAGAATCTTCAAGGTATTTTGCGTAAAGTTATATTCTCGGACTTACTCTGTATGTATACAGTCTCAAAAATTGAGAATACCCTTGTTTGCATATTTTAATGGGCATAAAGCATAATGAAACAAAGTAGATTTTATTTAACCTGTTTGGCAAATTTCTAGCCTTCGCTTTAATTGATAAACGTGACAAACTTTCATAATTCGAGGGCGATTTAATTACAAAAGAAAACAGTGAATATTTCTTGGCCATTGGCTATAATAATTTGGGCTCTAATTATGCGCTAGAGTAAGCCATTAAAATGTGATTACTTAGAGTTAGTGTTGGCTTAGCCTCGAAGTGAAAGTAAACAAGTTTGTCGATTAGTAAAATGCTGTCCGCAGGGTAATCAATCATGACAATTAATTATTTAAGTGGTTCGACAAATCTCAGAGGCAGTTATTGCAAAGAAGGGGGAGAGTGTGAGAAGTAGGCGTCAAAACGATGACCTTATAATTATGGCAAAAACAGAAATTGAGAGTGGGAAGAGCTAGAGACTCAAGTTTAGTCAATGTGCATATTTTATGCACGATTAATGGCAGATTTGAAAGAGACAGGGAAAGAGAGAGGAAGGGAGAAGTCGGCTCAATCAAAAAGCCAGTCGAGCTGTTCAAATTACAAACAAATTATTGACGGCAAAGCGTAAGATCCTTGAACTAGTTTATGACCCAATTGTGCCAAAGTGTCTGCCAATTGGCGATGCGTTTTTCGCGCCACCCAAGCGAAATTAAACAAGTTCGAAAGACTATAGTCGAGATTCCTACCATTGGATACCCGTTACTTATTTCAATATATATAAAAGTATTTAAAAGAAATTGTTACTAAAAACTACTGCATACTTTTAGGTAATTTTATTGAAATAATAACATTATTCATAACTTTGGTTAGCTATTACTCCCGTTCTACTTGTCCGATCTTGCTGCTGTTAAGTGATGTTATAGATAATATTAATAGATAACGTTAAATACCATAAATTCTGTATTATCTTAAAAACTGTGGGTTTCAATGAACACAATATACCATTTGACTTAGCGTAGCGTAGCGGGTATATAAAATCCACTCATAACCCTTCCCTCTTTTAGCATTCCGTGTTTTCTCCTGCCTCCCTCAGCACACTTCAATGCACTTTTCTGTTTTGTTTCTTTTGCCCTTTTTCGCATGCAGCAAGTGGCACACGCACATGTTGCAACAACAAACAGTGTGCTCATTTGAACAGTGCTTAGTCCTTAGTCTTTTGACTCAACTATGTCTATGTCTAGTCATTCATTCAACTGCATTTTGAGTCTACTCATATTCAATTTGATCGCAACAATTGCCAATAAATAAATGAATAAAGTGAAATACGAGTACTCATTTCTCATACTCGTTTCTCAGTTTGAGTGTATGCTGACAATTACGTGCTCCAACGCTCTCTTGATTACTCCCTTCTCTCAGCACACTCAGAAATTTAGTTCTATATATTTAGGAAAATTATAAAATTTATTTATCAAATAATTGCGAAAAATTGGGACAAATTTTTCAATATTTTGAACATTTTTTCTTAAATGAAGAATGTTTTGTTTTTTTTTTTGTCAAATTTAGAAAACTTTCTTTTATTGAAAACAATTTTTTAAATCAGGAAATCTTAGGTAGATTTTTTTTGAGTGTATAGGTGCGAGTGCGAGTGCGAGTAATTTGAATAAAATTTGCCTTGCATGTTTCACTCTGTGCATGTCGCAGGCCTCGTCACAAAATGCCCCTTCATGTACATATGTTCGTGCCTCAGTGTGTGGCACGTGTTGTGGCACCCACTGTGGGGGGTCAGCGCATAAAGTGGCAGGTTATGAAATGCTTGTTATCTAAAAGCCGTTAGCCAAAGGTCGGTTCACGTTCAGTGTGTCAGTTGTTTCAGCTGTGCCCTATTTCATTACCGAAACATAACTATAAAAGACCAGCTCCATTTTCTTTTTTTTCAGCCAGGACACTGCGGCATATCAAGCGGAAAAAGTGGGTTATTCTGAAGATGTAATACCCTGTAGATATCTTGAAATATGAAATTGATTTTTATAAGATATTTTTATTTTTCAATGGTCAAAGGTATGTGATGTCTCATTAAAGACGAAAAAAGATGAAATTTTTAAAATTTATAATATTTTGATGCAGAATTAAAACTCAAAATGATATTCCGCATAAAAATCGAGCAAGTTTTGACCCAGTTATGCGATTTGGAAGTTTTTGAGAAAGTGCCAAGGGGTATATATGAAAAATACGAAAAAAATTGACAGTAAGGGAAATCTTAAAGGTGAAAAATATTTTGATGCAGAATGAATTTAGAGGCAAAATAATGATCAAAACGGTATTCCACATGAAAATCGGTTGAGTTTTGACAAAGTTATGGCAGATTAAAGTTCTTGAAAAAGTGTGAAGCATGGAAAATACCGAAAAAATTGACAGTGAGGTAAATTTTTCAAGTGAAAAATCTTTTGATGCAGAATGAATTTAGAGGCCAAATAATGATCAAAACGGTATTCCACATGGAAATCGGTTGAGTTTTGACAAAGTTATGGTAGATTGAAGTTCTTGAAAAAGTGTAAAGGGGTAAGCATGGAAAATACCGAAAAAATTGACAGTGAGGGAAAAATATTTTGATGCAGAATCAAAATAGAGGCAAAATAATGATCAAAACAGTATTCCGCTTGAAAATCGGTTGACTTTTGGCAAAATTATGACCGTTTGAAGTTTTTGAAAAGGTGAAAAAGGGAAAGTACGGATAGACAGTGAAAGGGGAAAAATATGGAATGTTAAAATTTTGATGCAGAATCAACGTAGAGGACAAATATTGATTAAATTGACATTCCACATTAAAATCGGATAGGTATTGTCAAAGTTATGCAAGTTTGAAGACTGCATGAGGATAATGCCCATTTGGCTACGATATGGGTATAAAAATGTAGTTGCCTGCAACTATTAAATGAATACACATTTTTATTGACATTTGATATACCCTGCAATGTATATAGTTCACATTGCCATGAACGCAGTCCAAACTACCCTTCGCTATCACATTGAGTGCCAAAAAATGTGTAAAAACTTGTCCCCAAAACAATTTGCCAGTAATGCTCTTTCACATCGTCCTGAACGTGCTGCAGTCTGTTGTTTAATTCATGCCACATATGCCACATTGGCCACAATTTTAACTGGCAGCTGCTGTTGCCGAATGTCTGTTGAATGTTGCCAACATTTCGCTTTGACAGCATTTAACAATTAGCGGCAGTTGGCCAACTCGTCACGTTAAGCTCTCAAATTGCTCTCTCTTTATATTTTATTTCGAATTCAAGGAACTTTACGAGCATCTGCAGAATGCTCTTAGACAATCATTTTTACAATAGTAACTTGCAAATATTTTTGTACATTTTTGCAACTCAAATTATGCTATGCTTTTTGCGTTTTCCTCCCTCTTTATTTTGCTGACCCTCTCACATCCCATTGAGTTCTTATAAATTATGCGACAGTCGACTTTTGCCTTTGCATTTTCCTTTGGAATTCATTCTGTCAGCTTCACTTGCAACTGTGATTTGGTATACCCTGTAAATATCTGCTTATATTCAGGGAGTTATTTTTATTGCCATTATTTATTCCGGGAATATTTAATAAGCTAAACTAAATTTGGGAATAGAAATGTATTGAATACAAATACATACAGTTTAAATATGATTAATAAGATTTTTAAATCACCTCGCATCTAAAGAAATCTTTTAGTTTCAAATTTATTATTACTTATATTTAAAGTCTTTAGAAAACTGTTTTAATTAATTTTATATTTATTTCTCATTACAGCTTGGATTATTGGCAATAAGAATCAAAAATTTATGGTAAGTTAGTAAATTTCCCTTTAAAATTTCTTCAGTCAACTTAACTAACAACTGTTTTTGCATACCCTGTAAAAACACAAGCCAATGGGGTACTTAATAAATTATGTACTTTTTAAATAAAACTGCCTGCTCCAATTTTAAATTTAATTCCCAGTAAGTTTACATTTTTCATCAAAAATGAAACGAATTTAAAGTATTACAAAATGGTCTTTAAGTTGAAAAAGAGTATCTATAAGTTCAGCACCCTCGTCTAGGACAGACCCAACTTTTAACTGTTGTCATTGTTGTTGTAAAATGCCACGAAACATTTTTGTGACAATTTTAGCAAGTTTATA
The DNA here is from genome assembly GCA_035045575.1 of Drosophila falleni. Classification (NCBI taxonomy): domain Eukaryota; kingdom Metazoa; phylum Arthropoda; class Insecta; order Diptera; family Drosophilidae; genus Drosophila; species Drosophila falleni. The sequence continues at coordinate 1,410,072 of JAWNOV010000167.1, forward strand.
TTTTGTATAATAAATTGTTGGCCAAGAAGTGAGGCAACTTTTTTCATGGGTTAGTTTTGCTTTCTTTTTGAGGCAAACATTTTTTATATTTATGCTATGTCTGGGCAAATACTTAAGGCGTTTTTATAAAGTGTCATGGCGGGGTGGAAAGTAGAGGATGGAAAGAACGTGGAGGAGTATGATAAAAGTGTCGGATGCAGCGTCAGTCTTTTATTTTTTTAGAAATTCTTTGTTGTTCAACTTGTTGGGAGAGTGCATAATTTATTGTGGAAGCTGAATTTCATAAGCTTTTTTTATCAAAATTAAAACTTAAACTTGGGCAAAAAGTTGGTCGAAAAATAAACAAGGCAAGAAAAAAAGAAAACAAATGATTGAACTCTCTAAAAGTGGACAACAAATCTTTGGCAATCGTCTGTCGACTTTGATATGAGTTGAGAATATTTTTGGATTTTGTTTGGCGGCCAATTCATAAATAATTTTCTGCATTGCCGAAAGTAATTTCAATATAATTGGCATTACGTGCTGCTTGCTGCCTTGACGTATCATTCGCACACAAATCTGCGTCTAAGTACGTCCATAAAAAAATGCCAAACTAGGCCAAAAAGAGGCAAGAGACCTGCGGGAATTGCTGTGGCAACAAGCAAAAAAAAAAAAAAAAAACCAAGGCAGCCACAAATAAAATATGAAACAATCGCAGCCACGTGATAGGTTTTTCTCACCCCCTAAAACCAGGGGCCAACACCCCGCGCTTATCGTACATCAGCTCAAATTACGCGTACACACGGCCAAAAAAATATACAAAAATATCATAGAAAAAAAGAAAATATGTGCGTGCAAAAAAAAAATCTGTTTGGAAATGAGGAAACTTGGCTAAAGCGAAATTCAATAAGAGTGAAACAAGAGCCAACATACAAAAAAAAAAAAAAATTGAAATAAATAAATCCATTCAATCCAACTTTGACTCCAACGCCAACTTGATTTTTATTTCTATCTTTATTACGTATACGCAGCGTTATGCAAATTGCTTGTTTACTTAAGCCCTGCTCAAATCACTCAGCACAATGTTTTTTGTTTTTTTTTTTATGTATAAGCATAATTTATAATTTATGGTTGAAATTAGTTTGTTAGTAATTTTTTGATGTTGCCAAAACACTTTTTTCTTTTACTCCGTGGCTGAGAAAGTTGGCCAAGTAGTTTGCCAACTTGCTGTTTACCCAGCAACCAAAAAGTTTCAACTGATTTTTGATTAAAACTTGCTGTTGCTTTGTACAAATATAAACCCATCATGACAGAGCATTAAAATGACGACTGTAAAAAGTTTTAATTCGATCCAAGCAGAAACTAAGCGAGAAATGATGACGATCTGGACGGCTGGCTGATAGATTTCTAGTCATTAAAGTGGCATCCGCATCCGCATCCGCTTCCGGGGCTTAGATTTTAATTAGGCTCATCATGGTCGGGCAATTTGATTGATGGCGCCCAACGTGGGCTGAACTCTACGGTAATTTTAATTAACACAAGAGCCGAAAGAATCTCATCTCACCTCATAACATTAGGGGAGACATGTGTTGTTCACACATTCTGTTTTATGTAATATAAACAATTCAATTTCGAACACTTTTATAGCAAAAAATCAGTCATCAACTTTTATTACCTGCGACATTTTTGTGCTGGATTTTCTCAACTTGTTTTCATTTTCCACACTTGAGTTTCTTTTATAATCCGCTCACGGATACTTGGAAGAGATGCTCTGGTGCAAGGAACACTCATCTTTTCAATTCATTTTCATTTTCTTTGACTTTGTTTTCACTCTACTCTACTACTATCCTTTACTTTCTGTTCTATCTTTTGCCGTCACGTGCCAGCAACGTAATCTGTTATTTTTCTACTACCATTTTGTATTATTCAACGGATTGTCATTTTCAGTTGGGCATTCTCTTCATTCTTCAGATTGCAATCACTTTGGATAAGCACAAAAGGTTGTGCCCAAGGAAATATCAAAGCAGCGATGTCTATCTAAATAATATTGGTTTATTTGCAGCTCCCCAAAAATTGCAGACTTCTCGACTTTTACACTTAATATTAATAGCATCATTCGCTGTCATAAATAGGAGCATTTGTCAATAATATGCTTTAACATTTATAACGCTTCATTTAACTTTAAGGCAGGGGCAAAATAAAATGGAAATTGGAAATGAAAACGAAACCAATTCAATTGAATTGTTCGATTGAACAAACAAACGCAACTGACAATAACAGATTAAGATTTGACGAAATTTCTCAATATTAAATAACGTATAATTTTTTTTTAAGTTAAGCAAAGATGAATGAACCTTATTAACAAATTTGAAATATTAATTTTACTAATATAAAACTCTCTAAGACATTTTGAAATAAAAGTACGCATATGAAAGCATTAAGGGTAATTTAAGAAAAGAACTGTAGTAAAAATTAAAAAAGAATTTTATTTAATGTTATTTAAATAAAAATTAATTGGAAATAACGCAAATATAAGCACTTAAAGTAAGTTTAAATTTAATGCAATGAAATATATAAAGAATGCATTAAAAGAAACGAAATATTTTTGAAATAAAACATTTAAATCAATGCCAATTTTATGGACTGTTATAAAAATAATACATTAACAATTTAAAACCAAAAGTAAATACCATATGTCAAAGTCAGTAAAGTAGCCGTAATTTCAATTTAAACGCTCTCATTTTGCGAATGAAATTCTCATTTCTTTGGCTCCGTTTTTTATGGTGCTTATTGCAATTTTCTGGAATTACGTTTTACATCGCACAACAGCACTAAACAGAAAATATATGACTGTAATAATTCATATGTGACACTTACTGCAACTGGAGATTGCGCTTTCTCTCTGTGTGTAAATTCCAAGCACAAATTGTTTTAAATTTATTGAAGTAATAACACTTGTTCAACGTGTTCCAAAACACATAATTATTATAATTTTTTTTTGTAGAATTTTTTTAAATATTTGAAAAATAAATTGAAAACACTTTAATCATTTTTATTTTGTTCATATTTTATTAAAGTAATTTTTTAAAAGTATTTCTGAAATGATTTGAAGTTAAAAGAAAGCACTTTTAAAATTTTTAAGTTTAATTTCTTAAACTTTTAAAATTATTAAACCTGGTTTTCTTTGAAATCAATAAAATATTTTTTTTATAATTTGTAATTCAAATTTGTCAACATTTCGAATGTATTAAAATATTTTTGAAATAATTTTTAAAACTTATTAAAATATTTTTTAAATAAATTATTAAACCTGATTTTCTATGAAAGTAATACAATTTTTTTTAAATAATTTGCAATTCAAATTTTTCAACCAATTTATAAAAATATTTTGGAAATAATTTTTAGTCACACTTTACAGTTTTTTAGAGTTTGGACCAATATTTTTAAAATAATTGTTACACTTAAATTTTTATATTCAAGTATTTTGTAAATAACGTTTGGTTTATTGAAAAGCTTTAATTACTTTTGAATGCTTTTAGGTATTTCTGAAATGTTTTGTAGTTAACAGATTGCAATTTTATAGTTTTTTTGGTTAAATTTAAAAAATTATTTAAATAATTTTGAAAAAATATACAATTTGTATAAAATTTTTACAGTTTTTTTGAAATTTAGAAAATTATATCACTGAATAATTTTTATCTTCAACATTTTTTTTTTAATATTTTTAAAATAATCTTTAGTTATTTCTTATTTTTAGAATATTTTTGAAATAATTTGTAGCCTAACAGCTTTTACTAGAATAGATTTAATAGTCGTTTAAGTGATCAAGCGATTAAGCCGAATCGCAGCGCACGAAATACAAAGTACAACTGACTTCAGGATACCAAAAATGCACATGATGTTGCCGTAAACGCAGCCGTAAACTGAAACGGACTCGGACGACTGACAAACGAATGGCGACTGTCGACTGTCGACTGTGGATTGTCGACTGTCGAATGGCGACGCGACGCGTTGCGAACTAAACGCCCCGAGAGGCAATCAAATTGTGCGCTTCTTGGCGGCTACTGTTGCTACTACAGTGACTGCTAGTAGCTTGCCACACAGCTTGCCACAAACGACAACGTTGTTAGCTTCCACAAAATTCAAATGCAAAGTCAAAAAAATGTAACTTTAACTCAAACAGCGTCTGCAAAGTGTTTCTCTTAATTTCTCTTAATTTATATTTATTCTCTTAACTGTCTCTTTGACGCGCAGGCGCTGCGTGTGAACAGCTGTTTAATCAGCTGTTAACTGTTGCTCATTTTTTTTATGTTTATATTTTTTGCTGCTTACTTTGCCTTCATTTCAGCTTTCTTTTATTTTCTTTTTTTTTTTTGTTTTGGTTGCTTTCACTGGTATGAGGTTAAGGTCAGTGCAAAATGCGACAATAGATGGCGCTTTAAGTCTCTGCCACACAACACAGTTGTGAATGAAAAGCAGTTGTGGTAATGGTAATGGTCTAAGCTAATTTATGCAGCCAACACGTCGTATGTGCAATGTGGTTGGAGATTTGCCTAATCTGACTACCACATATGTATGTCTGTCTGTCCGTTTGTCTATTTGTCCCATTGTGCATATATTTTACCAGCATATAAATAAATTTAACACTTGACATAATTTCGTCTGCTTATGTTTAAAGCAATAAAATACTTGCATTCGTTTTGAGATTATTTATGTAGATTGCAAAAGCTGCAAGTCAGTGGTGGTAAATAAATTTATTTAAATTACTCTATAATACATAAAATAAAAATAATACTAAAAAAAATCATATTAAAATAAATAAATAAATAATATATAATTTCAAAATATAATAAAACGAAATTGTGTAACACTTATTTTTAAATTAAATTTAAAATGATAATAATGATAAATAATGAATAATATGATGATAATATGATATGATGATTAATAATAAATAATTAAATTTATTGATTTATCCTAGGGCTATATTTATATGTAGAGCTATAATTTTTTCTTTATGAAATAATTCGTTAGTATTTTTTTTGTGTTCCCTCGTTTTTTATCGATCAAAATATGAGTATAAATTCCATGCAAATGTATAAACCTTTCACTCATAACTTGAACCGCTAGTGACTACTATTATTATTTTGCGATTGTGGGGCTTTAAATTCCATCTAAAAAAAAAGAGAGAGTTTCAATGCAATGTACATAAATCAAGCGTTCAACAATATGTTGAACCTTGAACTGCCCCAAAGGGGGAATGCATTTACCGAAATAATCGAAACATATGTTGAATTTCCCATATTTATACCCTGTAAGCAATTACTGGTTGGCAATCAACCACACTTCACAGACTGTTTCTCTGTCTGTCTGCCTTGAAATAGTTGGACTATTCAAGTCGTATTATTGTAGCTGTTGTTTTGCCAGACAGACGGACAGACAGACAGACAGACGGTTATCTGGACCGTCTGCGGGTAAAATTTATGGCGCGACTTTATGCAAATGAAGCGTGAAACTGTCAAAGTAAAAGACCAGGCGACAAAGCTGAATCCTTGGTCCTTGTTTTTGAATCCCTGTTCGGTCGGTCGGTCGGTTTGTCCGGCTGTCATGTTGAGCAGACAGATGCGTCTATCAAATAACAAAGAACTTTTGCCGCTTGTCCTGTTAATCCGCTAATCCTTTAGGACAACGCGTTCTGTCTGCCCAATTCCAATGCCAAGTTTCCTGTCTCTCGAGTGGCTAAAATTGAAATTGAATAAAATGCGCCTGGCTTAAAGTATTTACTGACCAAGTGTCATGTAACATAGTTGCAGTTTAAATGTGGATTAATCAGTCTAAATGTTCTTGGCAGCGTATTACAATTTAAGGCACTGCACTATGGATAAATCACCTAAATTAGCCAATAAAAAAAAGCTAAAATTTCTGTTGATATCGGTTGATTATTATTTATTAATTTTTTTATGGCTTATTTAATAAGAATAAATAAAGTTTTTCCATAGTGCAAGGGGCTGAGTGGGATAAAGGAATGGGGTAGGAGGAAAGGAGGAGAAAGAAAAACTTGAACCAAAATCGTGGCCACAAATGCGGCTTAATCGCAGTCGCATTTGGCAGTGCAACACAGAGAAATGCGCCCAGAGGCAACATCATTGCCAAAAATATGTATTTGCCACCAAAAATGTAGCCGACTTTTCTCGTTAGTGCTTCCGGCTTCCCCTTTCCCACTCCCCACATTCCCTTCTCGCTCTTGCTGCCACAAAATTTTCCATAATGTAATGTGCGCTTTGCATATTTACCATTTTGCTGCTTATGATGGGTCCTGATACAGGATGCCTGGTGTCATCAAAGGCCACAAGGCAACTGCAAAAGTTTTATACCCCAGTCGGAGAAGAGGGGTAAAGAGAGGGAAGACATGCATAATTAGTGCCATTGCACTTTTTGGAGGGGCAAATGCAAATGAGTCGAGTTCTGATATTTAAATGTATATTTATGCCTCTCAACCGAGTGTTCTGGCACCGAGGAAGCAATTATTGCAATCTATGGTTATAAATAAAATAAATTGAAGCAGCACATTATGGAGTTGAGGTCAAACTCATTAGAAAATTCATCAGAAATGCAATAATGTATATTTACACAAGCAGAGTATTGCCTAAAATATTGATTGACTTTAATATAGCATTTAGTTAAAATAATAAATATTATTTAAGTAGAAAATGCAATTTATTAAATTATAAATTTCATTAGAAATTATGGGTAGATTAATGCAGCATTTAGTTATGAATATAAATATTATATGAATAAAAAGTTAATTATTAGAGTTAATTATTCATATCATTAAATAATACATTTAGTTACTCAAAATATTTTTTCATATTCATTGGGCATCTTTAATCGCATTCCAGCAAAATCAGAACTGTGCAAATAAATGCAAAATATGATATATTTTTAATAAAATGCAACAATTTATGTTAGAGTATTTTTAGAAAATTCACAGCGATAATAATAAATAATAAAAAAACTGATAAAAATGTGCCAAGCAAATAAAAGCAAAAAAGAAAAAAAAACCGAAAACAAATGCAAAATATCACAGAATGGAATGAAAACATGAAGAGCGTACAAAACAAATAAATAATATTTGTAGTATATGGAGACTCGAACTCGTTGTCATATTCGTATTCGTATTCGATATAAAACAAAACGTTCTGCGGTTTTTTTTTGGGAAATACGTATAGATTCGTTTGATTGTAAATAAAAACCAAACATCACATGCGATTTTCATGTTGGCAGCCCAACAATTTTTATATTTATTGAGCTGCATCGTGTTAGCTCTCCCATCACGTGTGGGCGTGAACGGGAACGTGAAAGTGGGCGTGGTTGGGCGGAGAATGAAAATCGGGGGATACGGATGTGAACATGTGCTGACAGTTAGCTAACCCAATTCCCGCCAACTCTCACTCGGTCAATTGTCATGACAAAATGTAAATTTTACGATTCCCTATAAGAATTTTTGATAAAAAAAAAACTAAATGGAATACTAAAGTTAACAAAGAGAATAAAAGTTTGGTACGAATAATTAGAATACATGTAACTGAAAATAAATATTGGAAAGTCAAAATTAGGAAAATTGTATAAACGTTTCGTACGCCCCTCGCTAGGACAGAGACTCGTGTCTATGTCTCTTTACAGCCAACAAACCGCAGTCCATTTATCTAATGCCATTTACACAAGCTGTCATTAGACTTAAACGGTGGCAGGGGAAGTAGGAGAGAGGGGTAGACAGAGCGAAAGAGAGAGAGAGAGAGAGAGAGAGAGAGGGATAGTTAAAGGGAGAGGGAGAGAGTGAGGTGTAGCCAGGCAGTTGATTGTAAACAAACAGAACGTCAGTTGAATGTTAAACATTTATCGTTTTTTCTTTATTTTTTCTTCTTGCATTCGAATTTGAATTTGAATTGCCAAAAAGTAAAAAGGAAAAACTGTGTCAGCCAAAATTGTTCAATATTTTCTTCGCGTGGGCAGCGACAGTTTTCCACTTTTCCAACCAGGAAGCCGTTGAGGCGCCAAAGTCGAAGGCGCTCAAATGTGTTTATTTAAATAGGTGGACACGGTAGCGGACTGCGGGCAGGGCCCAAACAACGGGCGTGTTAAATTGAAACAAAAGCAAAAGTATACAAAAAGTCAAAATAAATATTATAACAAATAATTACTATAGATTTAATTGCGATTTTATTTTTTTTGTACGTTGTTTTATTCCACTTCCTTTTCTTCCTTTTCTTTTGCATAGTAAATTTTTGTGTATATTTGTTCAACGTCAACATAATACATAAGAAAATTAAATTTTGCTATTTTTTACTATGCCTCGACTATGAAATACCTGCACCAATTCCAAGACTAAATTTTCAGCTCGCATTTTCAACAAGTGAGGCAACATTTTGAATATAAATGAATAAAAGAAAAGGAATGAGCATAATATACCCCTGGTTAGCTGGCATTATAATTCGTGGCGATTTCAATTTGCATTTTATTAAAACGCCAGCTCTCGACCAAGGACAATTTTGGACTTTTATTTGGCCTTGTACATTAATCAAATAGCAAGGGCAGAAATTGCGAGGCGTTGAGCATAAAAAATATATATAATAAAAAAAAACATAAAGCAGATTCATATCCCGGAACTCAATAAATCCCCCTCAAGCCAAAAAAAAAAAAAAATGCCAGCTGCAAAACTGCTTAACTTATTCACATTTAGCGGGAAACTTGAGATGCTCAAGTTCAAGGAACTTTAAAGAGTAGGGAAACTTTCGCTGCAGGCGGATGCTATTTGAGGTTCAATTTAGATAGAAATAGTAAAAAACAAAAATAAATATTGTCAACTTATTTCCTCAGGGGTCAGCAGTTCTTTGTCTCGACGTGTCAATGACTTTATCGAAAGACTGACGAAATCAATCTCAATACAGAATTCGATTACATTGTCGCAGACGTGACGCAGTTTGTGACGTACTCTGTTTACTCTGTTAATCAGAAAAGTAATCCAATTTCATTTTATGTAAATAATACTAATTAATAAAGGTATTTTTCTTTTTATTTTTTTTTTATTAATATTATTGATTAATATAGTCACTTTTAATGTATGATTGAAATAGCTTGGAATAAATTTGGAATATATTTTTTCATAGGAAAAATTATATGAAATTTCTATTCAGTTTATTTAAATTATATTTCTTAATATGAGAATTTTTCTAGTGTTATAAAAATAGTCAACCATTAATTTAATTCGATATTGTAAATAATTCTTTAAGAGAAACGCTAGTAAAATTGCAATAAAAACAGGGCACACAGCAGGTAAAACTGTCAAACTAAATGTGTTGGCTTTGAGTTAGCGTCACTTTATGAGCAGGAAATGCAACACCAGCGAGGCCAACCACTGACCCACATCTGTGTCCCGGCCACGTTCACGTCCAGGGCAATTTGGCTTGACTTTTTCGACTGTTTCCTTAGAGAAATCTACGTAGTGACGTCGACTGGCCACAAAACACTGTTCATTTTTCACGTGGAAAAGTCTTTTACTATTTTTTTTTTTATTGCGCCTCACACACAGCTGGTAATTCTTCTTGGCAACTCGACTTTTCTCTAAGCGCAAATTAATTAAAAGCAACAGCTGCGACGGCGACTTTGATGGGGTGAAGGGTGGCTTAAAAGGGCGCCTGGACAGCCCTGTAACACTAGACAACAAAATAAAATTTCTTTAGGAAATGTTTTTTATATTTCAGAATGTTACGAGATTTTTTCATTAAAAAATAAAAAAAAATATCATATTTACTCAAAAGTAAAGTAGTAGAACTTATGATTAAAAATAAAAAGTGATTAATATATATATTTAGTATATTAAATAGCTTCCAGCAAACTTTAAACTGTTTAAAATAGCTTGTGTTTTTCAGCAAAAAGCTTTACAAAAATTATAATAATTAAAAAATAATTCTCAGCGTACAATTTTTTTTTGTGTTTTTTAGTGTAAGTTTATCATGACTCTATTGTAATTATGTTCAACGCCATTCCATGTCACGCTACGCGCACTAAAAGCTAGGTGTTACACGGCGTATGAGTTATTTATTTGTTAAATCAAATGGCACAGCAAATGCGAAACGCTATCTATATATGCAAAATTAATTATGCCAACAGTTTAATTGCAAAAGTTCAGAGCTAACTTCTGGCTAAGTAATATTGAAGTTCAACTTGGGCAACAAGAAAAGCTGCAAACAGCTGATGAAAGTTGCAATAGAAGAAACAGAATAGAACTTTATTATTAAGTTATTTATATTTACGACTCAAGACGACTCTTTGTTGCCATTTGTTACATGATTTATTGGCTGACATTCCACTCCAGACAATATATTCTAGGATACATGCATTTTAAAGTAGCTTCAGCTCAGCATAACGCATAACGCATACGCACTGTAAGCCAGTGCACAAATTTGATTCATATCTGTGCACTGAGTGATAAATAAAACGTACTCGTAATAAGCTTTAACAAAATTCCACCTTGACATTATTATTATTACTGTATGTCAGACATTTATTTCAATGAAAATTCAAAAACATAAATCAAATTGGGGATAAAAATTGATAGCGCGTGTCAGATTTTGAATAGGAAAACGTCTTAACTGTAGCTTAAATAAAGAGGGAAAAAGATTTAAATTCGTTGTTTATTAAAATTAATACACAAATATTTGAACTGTCTCTAAGTTCCGTTGAATTTAGCTATCTCTTTACTTAATGCATTTGTGTTTATACGCATTGTAATGTAGTTTAATTTGTATTTAACAAAATATAAAATAACAATTATAAAAAAAAATAAATTTTTTACTACAACTTAATAATAATTTGTTTCAATATTAAATTCCAATTTAAGAATTTAATTTAGCACCAAATTATTGTTGGGATCTTTCAGTAGAATTTATTTAAAGTTATCACTATTTTATTGAGTAAATTTTGTACCCAAAAATGTTTTACTTAAGAAAAAACTTTTTTGAATGCTGACTTTAAGTCTAACCTAAGAAAGGCACAACACTGGGACCCGGGATACTAATTTGAAGTGCTTCTCATGCCAGTCGCATGCCAAACCCTGGAGAAAAGTTAACTCTGACCCCTGGCAAATGATGCCCGGTCGCAGTTGCTGCATAATTTGTGTGTGTTCGCTTGAGAGCTGAAAGCCAAGAAAGCTTCCCGAATATATATACGTTATGTAGAAAATCCCTAACACACTCCCAGTTGGGCACCCCGAAAAAGCACATACTAATTTATGTTGGCAAATCTAATGGGCGTGGCAGCTGCTAAAAGTTTACACTTTTTGTTAGTTGAATTATGAGCCGAGTTACAGCTTCCATTCTCTCTCCACCTTCTTTTTCTCCTCCTTTTGCTCCTTATTGGCGGCACGTGCCAGTGTTGAACAGTTTTGTAGTGCTCTTCCATGAAATTAATCTGCTTTTTAGTGTGCTTTAAGAAACCAACAAACAACAACGAGAGCTGCAGTTTAATGGACTGTAGTATGCTCTAAAAGTTTGGTAAACAATCGAAATTAAATTCTCTCTCTCTCTCAGTTGGTAAACAATATGCGATAATGCATAGGGATGACAGGCAAAATAGTATCGCTTTAAGTATGAGGACAAATATCGCATAGAATATCGTATTGTTGTAATTATAAATATATTTATATATAAATCAGTTAAATTTCTAAATATTTATTTATTGGAAGACGACAGTAACTTAAATGTTGATTTAAAAAAAAAGATAGTGCATCTCTAATTTCGCAGTGTTTTAGCAGGCGATGCTCTGACTATATAAATTTGTCAATAATTAAACGTTGTTATAAATAAAGATGTGGACTCAGGAATTGCTGATAAAATCGCATAAGTTGTGCTTGGCTGCGTCTTTTGTTTCAATTTACATTGTTTGCCCTGAATACTATATATTATACATATATTGAGGTGTCAGCTGCCTTTGTTTGTTTATCGTCGTGTTCGTTGTGTTTGACGTGTCAGTCTTGTCAGCTGCTCTGTTGTTGTCCTATGTGTCCTATGTCTGTCTGCCTGTCGTTGATTTCCGCTGATTCGTCACCTGCTGAGCTGTGTGTGAGCTGTCAGTTTGTTGTGGTTTTTTTTGTGTTATTTTTTTACTTTTGCGGTCGCCTCACAAAAAAAAAAAAAAAAAAAACAGATAATTAAATTTTGTTAAATTTTGTAAAGCTTAAACCGCAGTCAAAATTCTGCTGCTGCTGTTGACGCCTTTGTACAAATTGCATATAATTAATTAAAAAGCATGCGCCTGGCATATGTGGCGCCCTTTTTATTATTTTTTAGAGCAGGCATTGCTCATACGCCGCGTGGTGCACATAAAGCAAAACATGACTATAGCTTAAATGTTCTCTTTTCTAATCTAACCTTAAGTAAAGCAATTAGTCCTCAGTCAGTTTTTATTGTCATTGCTTTAATTCTCGCGAGATAAGAAATTACTTATACGTCGCGTGGTCTCAAGGGAAACATTTGACTATTTTCTTTAGAAAATATGTGGCTTTATGTACCACGCGGCGTATGAGCTATATTCAATCAGATATTGCTCATACGCCGCGTGGTGCACCAAAATTCAAAAAAGATGTGGCTTTATGTAACACGCGGCGTATGAGCTATATTCAATCAGATATTACTCATACGCCGCGTGGTGCACCAAAATTCAAATCTACTTTAAATAGAACCAAATAATTACGGTATAATACTATTATCATTTGATTTAATTTTAAAGTCAATCATTTAAATAAATTTATGTTATAATATCTGATTTGTTTCTTTTTCTTAATTTAAATTATTACTATTTTTGTAATGTTTATATATTTTTTCTTTTATTTATAATGCCAAGTTTTGAGTTTTAACTTTAAATAAAACTTGCAAATAGTTTTATTTTTTAATTTGCTAGCTTTAATTCTTATTCACAGTTAGTTTTATTTCGCATTTTCCTCCCTTGCAAAGCACAAATAATGAGCAGCTCAGCGGAAACGGAAATAAGCTAAAGAAAAACAAACATAAAGTGAAATCAATGCGACAAGTAAAGTGAAGAAAGCAAGTAAATAAAGAGTTTTGCATTTACATTTAATTGAAAGTCGAACTTAAAAAGGAAACTATTACAAATGAAATGTAATAGCTTAGAGAAAGTATAAATTTCAAAGCTATAATTTTAACTAAGGACTTTTTATTTAAAATATTTCCTCCCAGAGCAACACTTTAAAGTTGATGGAGCTAAAAAGATGTCCGTGTGCTGTCCCTTCTGGCAAATGAAAGTCAAGTCTGAGATAGAGTCCAATGAGCCGCACTCTACTAATGGTTATATAAATCATAAGCCTATTGACTTGCCTGACAGCCCTCGGGGGGGAGACTTCGAATGACTTCACCCTGATCCCTTTTTATGGACTGCGCAACATTCGAACATCATTTCCCTTCCTTTTTCCCTTTCTCTTTCTCTGCCTTTTCACTTCTTGGGTTTCATTTTATTTTTGGGGGCTATTTTAAATTCTGTATACACTTTAATGCTTAAGCGAAGCACGTCGTCCATTTATAAAGCATTAATGTGCGTGTTTGGTCAAAAAAAAGTGACGAAGCAAAAATACGAATGAAGGGATAAAAGGTTGCCCAACTCCAAGCTGGACAAGCCTTTAATAAATAAATGCTTCTATTCTTTTATATTTCTTTTCTATTCAACACGCATTAATGCTTCTAAATGATGATATGCTCTTTCTGATTTCTTGCTAAAAAAACCCACGTAAATTTTTAAATGTACACTGAATTTGAGAGCACTTTATTTTCTGAAAATGCCAGCATTAATATGTTTCGTCTGCCTCCAGTGAATATCTATCTGTCAAATAAATTTTGCAAATGTCACAGTCCACAGGGCGTATGATTTATATTTTCTTTCATTGCTCGCGAGCAACCCACGTGCTAATTATGCGACACCTGAGTATGGCATAAAATGTTAAACAATTTTTACTCACATATTTAATGTTGGAAATATAAATTCCATTTTTTTTGGGGATCGTAAATGAAAGTTATGAGAAGTTATGAAAGCATCAACAAGAGATTTGATGTATAGTTTTCTTTATATAGAAAATAACAAATTATTTTTATTTTTTAAAAAATATTATAAAAACTTTCCCTTTAAGTTCCCGTTAAAAATTTGCTGCAATTTTTTTTAATTGATATAAAAATAAAGAGTTATCTTTATAATTGCTGATAAAAACATCATTAAATTTATATTTAAAAATATTTAATTTAAATTTTAGAAAAGCCCCTCATAAATTTATCATTAAGAATTGGCTGTAACTTTAATTAAAACTTATAAAGAGTCTTGTTACAACTGCAACTTGTGGCCGTTGTTGGCAACTGGTAACTGTTGAAGCTTATTACTGCAATTATCTGGAGCAAGTCAAATTGATTGTGCTTTAATAAGCTTTAATATTGTCTGATTGCCCTGCAAATAAGGACTTCCTGTGCTCCCTAAGCAACTGATTTCCTTAATTAGACTCCTAATTGAGATGTTATGAACTTATAACTTTCTAAGCACTCCATAACGAAGCGAACTGAAGTTAAGTGAGGAATAATCAAAGAGACAGAGAGAGAGAGAGAGAGAGAGAGAGAGACTTTATTGGTTGTCAAATGTGTAATGAAGTCACGTAAACATTTTAATTTGGCATTAAAGTACATGCAGAATGATTCCGCCTTCTTTTTCTCTTTTTGGCCTTAAGATATGCCTTCTTGCATAACAAGCATAATTTTCCAGCTACAACACACACACACACAAAGAATGTATTAATTTTGTCATGTCGTTAACTTATTAATGTATACAACTGAATCTTTCTCTTTTTCTCTCTCTCTCGCTTTTTATCTTTCATTTTCTGTGTGTGTAATTTAGCGCGCAGAATTTTCCCAGCCAACTGGACGTATGCGTAACATTAACGTGTACGTGAGTTGGAGTTCTTTTTCCTTCTGACAAGACATTGTCTGACTTTCTGCGTGTGATCTGCTTGGTAACAACGCTGATTTGATTAGGCCATATGCCTGCTAATGACAATCGCCTGACACTGCCGGAAAAATGCCATGGGAAAATGCTTTGTTAGCTGTTCCATTCTTATATGTATTTCATGTCGACACAACTCACAACTTGTTGCCTTCAATCAGTGTGCAAATTCAGACTTTTCACCAACTACAAAAGCAAATGTAAAGCTTTATATAAATACAAAATAAATATGAGATTTTTCTCGCTTTCTTTGTTCAGTTTTAATTATGAACTTTAAGCCAACTTAACTTTTATTGCCTGCCTAATAATTTTCTTACTCACAGGCCCATCAAATCAATAATAATAATTACTCATACGCCGCATGGTACGCGTTATATGTTAGATAGCTTATTGTTTGATTGTCTGACTTTATGCCAGCTTGGCTTTTGTATTCAGGTCAAATACGAGTCGAGTTTGAGATTTCGACTGACAAATGCGCTGTCGTGTCATGTTTTGTATACAAGTCTAAAGGGTGATTCGAGTGGGTAGAGGGGGATGATAGAAAGGGTGAGGGAAGTATAGGGTATTGTCGATTTTGCAGTTGTTAGCTCTAAAGCACGTGCATGTCACGCAGTCAAGGCAATTTATGCGTTGTCATGCTAACGGCGAAAAATCCAATGATGCCGCTGCTGCACAGTGGTCACTTTCGCCCTTTTAGCGCAACGAAAATTATAATTAAACAAAATTTTTACTATTTTTTTGATGATAAATTGACTGAAATATTAATCAAAAGAAAATCTGTTTAGTAAACATTTTTATAATAATTTGTTTTTAAGTTAAATTTATTTTAGTTCTTAAATGAACTTAAATTGCGTTTTATTCTTTAAAAGTTTAAAATACTTACAATTTTTTTCGCATGCCCTTAGTTGATAATAATTAGGTAAATGGGTATTTAATTTTTATTTTATTTCTCCCACTGTGCAGGGTAAAAATGTCCACTAGTCTCTTCACTTGGCTTTAATGTACAATCAATGTGCCATCAAAAATTCAGGACTCATAAAACAGCCAACTAATTAAACCAAATCACAGCAAGGCAAACAAAAGCATCAAGGATAAAGTTTGTCGCATTAAAACCCAAAATCCAAATTATCCTGTGGCCACAAAGCACAACCACAAGCTAAATATTGTTTATCGAGAGAGCGGGTAAATTAAATGTTAACTTTTCCAAAACATTAAGTGATTTAAAAGTTGGCATTTTGCCCACATAAAACATGTAGACAGTATCTTAATTCGATCAATGTTAATTAAATGCGACTCCTAATTTTAATCTAACATCTTTATAGAGTCTCTCCAAGTGTTATGGCATTTTTCAAATAACTAGTTGATAAAAGTTTTTTGTGTAAATGCTGGCAGCATAATAGTATTATACAAATTGACATTTCCGGCGAAAAAAGGAACATTTTCATTATGGCCAAAATCGAAAATGACATATCAAAAAAAAAAAAAACATCAAGAGGCAAAAGAGCAAATGCTTTAACTTTTTAGGGTTACTTGCCTCAGGACATTTGTGTGTGTGTGAGTGTGTGTGTGTGTATTAGCATGTTGTGCGCAGTCAGGCGCGAGTGTAAACGCACACACACTCACACACACTGTACATGTTGTGCCAAAAAGCAAACAAGTTGCTGCATTCAGCTTTCAGTTTTCCTTTAGCAACACATCCACTGTGTGTGTGTGTGTGTGTGTGTGTGTGTGTGTGTATTGACTGCATATTGATTTAAAACCAGTCAAGCTAAAGCCACTTGCTTTGAATAAATTTTAGAAAATAAAATTGAAATGCATTCGTCGGATAAAGTTAGAATCTTGGCCAACAGAAAGGTTTAACAAACTCAACTCTTGTCTTGGCCTGCTTCAAAAAGCCTGGCTGTAAGAATAAAGCTTCAACTTAACTGAAACGTTGCTCCATTGAACAATCTAAAGCTGGCCATTTGTCAGAGACAAAGCCACAAACTGAGCGTCGCCATTTTAGCATTTAAATTGGCAGTTGGGCTCATTAAAGTCATGACCTAAATGATACCAAAAATTTGCATTTAAACTACTGCAAAATAAACAGTCAAACGCGGCCCGACTGTTAAAAAAAATGTACTTTTTCTGTAAGAAAAAAATTGTTTATAAATGCAAATATAAATGATACAAATATAATTTTTTATTTTAAATTAATAATTCAAAATTTTTCTGAAGCGCTCCTTGAGCTTAACTTTGAAAAATTTTAATGGCTAAAATAAAAATTTTTAACAAAATAAAATTACTTAAAATGACTTCTTAAAAGTTACCAAATATATATTTTTTTTTAATTTAGAATAAATTCAAATTAAAAATCGGTTAAATTTAGATAAAGTTATGAGAGATCAATGTTTTTGAAAAAATGTTAAGGGGTAGGTATGGAAAATTGGCTTGGAATCGAAAATATATAAAATTTTCTCGATGAAAAAAATTTAAATGCAGAATGAATTTGGGGACCAAATCATGATCAAAATGACATTCCGCTTGAGAATCGGTTAATTTTGATGAAGTTATGAGAGATCAAAGTTTTTGAAAAAATGCCAAGGGGTAAGTATAGAAAATTTGTCGAAAATCGAGAATATATCAATTTTTTTAGATGATAAAAATTTAAATGCAGAATCAATTTGGGGACCAAATCATGATCAAAATGACATTCCGCTTGAAAATCGGTTAATTTTTGATAAAGTTATGAGAGATCAAAGTTTTTGAAAAAATGTCAAGGGGTAAGTATGGAAAATTGAATTATAGATGGCTTAGAGTCGAAAATATATCAAATTTTCTGGATGATAAAAATTTAAATGCAGAATCAATTTAGAAGCCAAATCATGAACAAAATGACATTCCGCTTGAAAATCGGTGAATTTTTGATGAAGTTATGAGAGATGAAAGTCTTTAAAAAATGTCAGGGGTAGGTATGAAAAATTGGCTTAGAATCGAAAAAATATCAAATTTTCTAGATGATAAAAATTTAAATGCAGATTTAATTTAGACATTTTCTTAATTTTAATAGTCAAGTCCTTAATTATACTATTTTTGTTTGCTTTTTATTTTTTTTTTATTTTCAGACTGTCACGCCCATTTAATTTTTGACAAGCTAAGTAGCCGCTTTATATTTTTTTGTCAAAGAACTGAGTCAAAAAAAAGCACTTGCAAAAAGCACATTTTGTGTTGAGCTGCTGCTGCTACGATGATGATATGTGGCTTTTGGTCAGCTTATAGCCAGGTAGTCAAAAAAAAATAAACAAAAGCGGCATGCAACCCAAAAAATAACTACCTTTCAAAAAAATGAGTATCAAATGGGACTAAGCCTTATTATTAAAGGTTTTTGCTGGCATAGAAATCATCAAAGCAGAAATCATTTGAATGTTGTGTCAGCTTATTTCTCGGAATTGTCATCAAGCATTTTGGCAACAGACTTAAGCCTACTTTGGGGCAATGGCAAGAAGAGTTGATTTCTGTTCCAGGCCAAAACATAAATCATTTTCATTAGCATAAGCCCCAAGATAAGCTGAAATATTTGTGCTCATGTTTACAAAAGCCAAGAAATTTGACTAATTACTGTCAAGTAACAACAACAACAACAAGAACAACAAAGTGAAGCATAACAGCTGGAAATACACGCATTGTATTAACCAGGCCAAGATGTTGCAAGCTGTGCTAATTATGCAAATGCTTCTCATCTCTATTAAATATAAACATTTGAGCCTCTGCCTTTGCTATTTGCTCTGAAATGCAGACAACAATTTGATTTAATATTCAAATATACAGCTAATCGACAAAGAGTTGGCATAAAATAAAATATATAATTTATTATCTTTTCAGATATTTTTCGCTATTCCTGTATGAGCCAAATTAAAGGGCCAATGCAGCGTGCTTTAATTGCTTTAATTGGCTGCGACAAAAGTGCGAAATTAAAAAATACAGTTGTTATGAATCATATTCATATCGCAGCTGACCATTTGTTTAATGTGCTAATTATGTTGTTAATTTAGATAGAGCAATGAAAAAGTCATTAGCTTTTGGCCAGGCTTTATGTGAAGGCCTGCAACCTGCCGTTTGAGTGGATCTAATTAGTGTGCCGAATTTTTAGTTGCTTTTTGGTACACGTCACGTATACGTAATGCGAAATGGACGACCTGCAATTTGAGCTGACCCCTTGGAACGTGTTTCGACTGACAGCTATTCATTATCCTAGCCACTTTCAAGCAGGTTATTAAAGACACACAGGAAATTTCCTTTTGGACATCTTTGTCTTTAATAGCCAATATACTAAATATGCTTTTAGTGTCTTACAAGTTGTTTTACATTTCGTTTTTCCAAGAAAAGTTTCAGCTTTAACATTTAGAGATGAAAGTTTACTTTGTATAGTATCAAATTGATTTAACAAAGTGACATTTAGGCAAAATTTCGCAGAAAAATACATATATACTCGAACAACCCGAAAAGTTAAGCATAGTTGTCAAAACAAATAAAAACTATGAAAAGCGAAATGCAACTCATATAAAGGCCAACTCTTTGAGACTGTTTATTTGCTTGTTTACGACTTGTTTTAGGCCAAGTTAGCAACTCATATGTTGTCGAAGAACAACAGGAAATCCATTAAACTGTAAAAGTTGGCCAAAACCCAGTTGCCAGTTGCTCTCACCAAGCTCATCAAAATTTCATTTGCCAACAAAAGAACAAGAACAAACATTAAAAAAGGCATATTGAAAAGTGCGGGGTGAAAAGCGTAGGAAAATCTCTTGAGCTGGGACAAAGCTGCTTAGCCTCGACTGATCTGGCGCGTTAATAAGCGTTTTGTTTACCAACAATTTTTGCCATACACTTTATGGCCAAGATGTTGCCGTTTACGAGCAGACACTCGACGGTTTTCTATTGTCTTGGCCTGTTAACAGCAGCATTAAAGCGTTGAGAAATTTGTGGCATATGTAAATTGTGTTGCATACTCTGGGGCGTCTTTGAAAAACAACAGACCGTTAACCATATTCCAGCATTTTGTCTTAAATCTTTTTGGTTGGCATGTGTGAGTTGCGCAGATTAATGCCACAATTCTTAAACCGCAAAACCTTTAGTTGACTGGGCAAATTGTTGGCAGCACCGAGTTTCCGATTGCATCAATTTGTGTTGTGACCAAAACTTTTCTCTCTCCCTCTCTCGCTCTCTCCCTCTCTAGCGACCCTTTTCCGCTGCAGAAAAAAGTTTTCATTTCCTGTCCTGCAGGCATTATTGTGGTACCAACCACGTGCCACAATGGCGCACCGTTGCACAGTGGTTGAACATTTCGGCTTGAACTCAATATTGACTTCTTAAAAAAGGGCCGATTTTTTTTATAATTTTTTACGGTGTTAACTTTTTCAAATCTTAACCGATTTTCTTACGGAATATCAATATATTTGGAATATCTTTATTATTTGGCCTCTATTTAAATTATGCATCAAAATTGGAAAATTGAATTTTTCATCCATCACTGTCTATTTTTCCATACTTTCCCCTTGACACTATCTCAAAAACTTCAAACTGTCATAACTTTGTCAAATCTGAACCGATTTCATTGCGGAATATCAATTTCTTCATTATTTGCCCTCTATTTTAGTAATGCATCAAAATTGAAAATTGAATTTTTCATCCATTTTTCATCTATTTTTCCATACTTTCCCATTGACACTATCTCCCAAACTTCAAACTATCATAACTTTGTTAAATCTGAACCGATTTCATTGCGAATTATCAATTTCTTCATTATTTGGCCTCTATTTTAGCTATGCATACAAATTGGAAAATTGAATTTTTTTCCATTGTCCATTTTTTTCATATAAATTCAAAAATAAATTAGAGATAAGGACATTCATTGTTTATTAAAGTAAAAACTAAAAATCTTATATTAAAAGTGTAAATCTCGAGTTTATCAAAGCTAAATTGACCACTGTGCATTGGGCCATTTGCAACTATTCAGCATCAGAATTTGTTGCAGCATGACAAATTCCTAAAACTAACACTTTTTTCCAGGAAATAAAATATGCTGCGAGATATGGATGAAGAGGAAAATTCATGTGGCTTTTAAAGAAACTGCAGCACAATTTTAAAAATTTGAAATGTAAAAAAGGGAAAACTTTAAATCAATGTGAAGTTGGGCAGCTGTAATTGAAGTACGCCCATAATGCGTGTTTGGTAGGCGTGGCAGGGTCAAAAATTTGCATAAGCGGATTAAAATGCAGTTCTTGAGTTTTGGATTGTAAAATATGTTGATAGCTAGTGGAAGGGTCGAAGGTCGAACAGTTGCAGCAAAATTACCTGTAATATTTGCATATATTTAATTAATTGAATTTCATTTATCGGCCAGCGTAAGTTATGGCCCAGTTTGTGGCTGCCAGATTAACAGCGATAAGATTAAAGTTGTATCAAATGAAAAGAGCGTATTTAACAAATATATATACCATATACGTTATATTAAATTGATTTGCCAACATTTGGCTAATAATAGAAAACATTATTTGTCACTGTTTTGCGGGCGGCTTTTATTTTATTTGCTCTTACAAATTGGGCAAAATGAATTTTACTGCTTTCATTTCGGAAGCGACCTTCGATGGGCAAAAACAATGAACAAAAGTTGCCTCTACGCATCAGATATGAAAATTGTAATTTTCCCAACACAAGCAATCTGAATATACATATATGTTTGTGAGTGTGTGTGTGTGTATTCCACATGAATATTAACGCACACATGAACAAATTGCGTATGAATAAAAGTTGCCTTTTGTTTGCTGAAAGGCATTTTTGTAGCTATATTCGAAATGCCCAGCAATTAATATGACTTGTTGTTATTCTTATTGTTTACTTATGAATATGTGTGTGTGAGTGTGTGTGTGTGTGAGTGTGTGTGTGTGAGTGTGTGCATTCGAGTGTGCATGTGTTTGTTGTGGCATGCTTGTGAATCTAACGTGTGCCATTAACTCTGATTAATCCCTTATTAAAGAGTACGCAGAGTTCGCAGCCAAGACTACAGGCATGTCTTAAATGTTAGTAACAGTCATGTCTATAATATTATGCACAGCTAATCAGGTTTCAAAACTTTGAAAAAAATATTTTTTCCAAAAAGTCAAAGGGGGGAGTACATGATTTTTTCGGAAAAATATCGAAAATAATTTTTTTTTTTAAGTTAATAATATTTAAATGCAAAATCAATTAAGAGGCAAAATAATGACCAAAATGATATTTCGATTGAAAATCTATCAAATAATGGCAAAGTTATGCAAGTTTAAAATTGGTGAAACCTTTGACCTTTGCATGTCAAAATTTTTGTCAGATTTGGCATGATTTTATACAGAAAAATGAAGCCTCTCAAGATCAAATTTAAATGGTTATTTTATACTATTTTTGGCATGAGCAGTTGAGTTAAAAAGCCAGCAGATTTAGCCGACAGGCATGTCATAAATATTAGTAACAGTGATATGTGTAATAATATGAACTAAAGTAGAAAATAAATTTTCTATGAAGTTCAGCGATGAGAAGCAAACTATTAATAATATTGTAAATACAAGAGCTTGACTGTATGATACCCTGTATTTAATTGTGAAGCATAAAAGAAGAGAATAACAAAAGATTCAACAATTACAATCAATCAAAATAGTTGAATATACCCGCATTTGATTTAAGGGCTTAAATTGTTAGATGAATCCTTGAGTAGTTCTATTTGTCAAAGGGAATATAAAAGGCTCCCTGAAATTGCACGTGATTACGCAGAACGAAACTTGATATATGGGCAAGTGTTGGAGCGTTCACTGTGTTAATTGTGCCATTAATTTGACTGCGAGAAATGAAAGCGGAGAAGGCAAAGGGATTGACTGGGTAGAATCAACTGACATTATATATATAAATTTTTTCTGTTGTCTCGGAATGAGTGGAGCAACAGTGTGATTAGCCAAATTAGTGTTGCGTTCGCTTTAAACGATGTCTGCTAATTAAAGTCTAGGTGCTTAGAAAGAGAGAGAAATGGGAGACTGAGAGCGGGAGTATCCTTTTGGGGGAGTTGGTTTAAATATCAGCCCTTTGACCGTTCTGCATAAATACAAATGGCCTGACAAACCGGTCGCCCGGCCATCGACTGGCCTTTTTAATTTAATTAAAATGCAAGTACCGAGTAAATGGAGACAAGTTAAGAAGGAGTCGCAGTCCGAGTCAAGTGTTCGCGCACAATTTGTGACAGCGCAAACGGAGCATTAAAAATGCCAAAAAGGGACAAAAACACCCAAAAAAAAAAAGCATATCCAGAGAATCTGCGTCAGTTTCAGAGCAATCAAGTACGCGATTGTTCAGAAAAAATAAGAAAGAAAAAAAGAAATGAATCAAGCAAGCAAACAAAAGTAAAGAAATTCCAAGTAAAGTCCTGATATCAAATGTTTAGTTCTTCATAAAAGAAAAGCTTAGCTTGAGAGAGCATTACAAATTCGTTGCGTATCGATTTCCCCGCACATTTTTCCGGAAGCCTCTTTAATGAGCTGCCATGATGAATGATGCTCGACTCTGGACTCTGGTCTCAACTCAGGACTCCGCATTCAGCTGTCAATCTCTGACGCCTGCTAAGCTCTTGTCTAATTAATTTTTTACAGATTCTTAAGTAGCCCAGTACCTTAAGTGAAAACAGGCTTATGATTTAGTGACAAGGTTTGTCTCTTCGTACACATCGTTAGATTTCAGAGACTACATATAAAAAAGTAAGGACAGAAAAACTTTCTGACAATACTCCTATGATATGTAGGCAGTTCACCATTATTTGTAGAGCTTTTCCATGTCATTACCTCTTCCAAGATAATTTAATAACAACACAATTCTTTGTCCACATAAGTAGGCGACACTATTTTTGCCCAAATAAGTAGGCAACACTATTTTTGCCCACATAAGTAGGCAACACTATTCTTTGTCTACATAAGTAGGCAACACTATTTTTGCCCATATAAGTAGGCGACACTATTTTTGCCCAAATAAGTAGGCAACACTATTTTTGCCCATATATGTAGGCAACACTATTTTTTTTTCCCACACAAGTAGGCAGCATTATTTTGCCCATATAAGTAGGCAACACTTTTTTTGCTCATATAAGTAGATAACACTAATCTTTGCCCATATAAATAGGCGCCACTATTTTTTGTCTATCTAAGTAGGCAACACTATTTTGCTCACATAAGTAGGCAACACTATTTTTTGCCCACAAAAGTAGGCAACACTACTTTTTGCCCTCAAAAGTAGGCAATGGTATTATACATCCTGACCAAATTTGGTTTAATGCGGTTCCATATATCATATAGCTGCCATAGGAACAATTGATCGAAAATCAACCTCAGAGTAGAGTACCTGTGCTCAGAGTATCCTACTGTCGAGTGTGCTCGACTGTAACCGCCCACTTGTTTTTAATGTATTTCTTTTAATATTTTTTGTAGAATATTTTCCTTAAAGGTTTTTTTTAATATTTGTATTTTTGTTTGTGGCTTCCAAGTTATGTGCTCGTCATCCCAAAGTCGAGCAACTCGTCGATTACCTTCTAACTTTTTCTCGCTTTAATTCAACAAACAATTGGGCCTTAAAATGTGTTAAATTTCCACTTCCTATATCGGTTTTGTCTTATCATTTATCTGCTATTACTTTATTGTTCATTGAATTGCTGTCAATTTCAAAATAATATTTACACACAATTTCCAAGCGTCTTTTGAACTGTTAAGCGATCTCTGCCACACACACACACTCCACACACACACTCTTATATACAGCGAGTGTAAGTAAAATAAACAACAAATAAAACACGAGCCGCATATAAACACTCGCAATTTTCGTGTTGCCAGCTGCAAACATGACTTGAATTGTTGGCAACTCAGAGGGGGAATTTTGGTGGGGAAAACAGTGTTTCGAGGGGGGAGAAGGGTGTGTTATCAGCCTGTGATTGCCTGCTTACGACATGAGCTCTCATGTCGAGTATTTCCCAAGTGTTTTTTGTTGTGCTTTGCGGTTATAAACGCTTGTCGAGTTATTTATGCATAATCATTTTGCGGTTATACCCTATCGAAAAAGGCTAATCAAGTTGCTGCCTCTCAAGCCGAAACTGCTCTTAAAACATATGATAAATTTTAGGAGATTTCAACTGAAAATCGCTTTAAAAATCTAATTTAATTCAATTGGGAAACTTTCGGTAAACAAAGCACCTGTAAAATAATATCAAAAATGGAAATCAAGTTCCTTTCAAGTTCCTCAAAAGAATGCTAAAAATTCTTAAGCATTAGATTGAATCAATGAAACTCCCTTTTATTTCTGGCTAGAGATTTCAACTTAAGATAAATTGAGCAATTCAAATTCATGTAAATTGGTAGCATTAAAAAGCTTTTCGTTTGCATAAAGTAGTTTTAAAAGTATAAGTTTATTTCCAGACGTTTTAAGAAATTAATTTTACGATTTAATCTATGAAAAAATCTAGTCAACTTAATTTCAAGACTCTTAACAGAATGATACCATTCATTTATTTATTCAAGAAAATTTCCGACTAAAAGTTAAATATTTTCTATATATTTAGAGTTTTTTTTGTATAAAAAGGGTAACTGCAATTCGTTCAGCACTTTAATGATATTTTCAGTCTGCTGTGTTTTCAATAATGTATGCACTTTACTGCGCTCTGCTGTTGATATTTAGCTAATAATTCACATATTTCGATTCGGAATTGAAATTTGTGCGCGGATTTCTCTTCTTTATTTTTACTGGCCACATTTGTTGGAAATTTATTTGCTGCATCGAAAATATTATTAAAATTTTATTACGCATTTTTTGTAATGTATTTGATTCGCGTGTGCGAAGAACATGAATTTAATGTCGACTTGACGCAATATGCAAAGCAGCTGGGAAAACTTGTGCATATTTGACAAATTTCCCATGACGAAGATAAACTAGGAGAAGAGGAAAGTGAGGAAGCTGAGAGCTGACTTGCTGACAGTCTATTACAGTCTGTGGCAAAAGTTTTGCACTCTCTAATGTGGCGCTGTCATCATCAGGCTTACAATGTCGTCATAAAAAAACTTTCACAAGCTCTGTTCTAAACGCCTGACAGCATGTTTGCCATATGAAAAGTGTCATTGTTTTGCAGTCAACATAAATGGAATATACACCAGAACCACCTGGAACCACCTGAAATCACCTGAAATTTCCTGGCAACAGCAAACCACATGACTTCTTGCAGCTGCAGTTGTCAACACATAAATAATATGCAATGTATTACATCAACAAAAAAGTTCATTCAGAGTTGCCCATTTAGCTTATTTAATGCTAAATCTAGCATAATTTTTAAGGACTTTAATTATTATGCTTTTTATTATAAAAATTACAGTTAATGATTTATTTTATTTTTTAATTTTCGTAAATGCTTATTTAAATTTAAAAAAAAATATATTAATATCCAAAATTTACATTTACTGATTTTTAAAGTGTTAAAAAATTTGTCAATTAAAGAATAAATAAGATATTACCACACTTTTTTTATTTTTTGTAGCTTATTTTAACCGTCATTAGTTTGACAACACTGATGTCAATCAACTTGACTGCATTTTTATGAAAGCCATATTCCAAACTGACCAATCCAAACAATAGTCCAATTTTATAGCACATTTTGTATGTGTTGGTAAACACAGAAATAATACACTGTAAGCTGTTGTGTCACATAAAGCTATTTGCATTTTGTAAATAAAGTAAATCAACTCAAATTGGATGTCATCTAAAACAATGAAGCGCCTGCTTCATTTGGCAGTTGTTAGAATACCCTGTAAATAAATCAGAATTGAATTGGGTATACTACTGCTCAGCAAATTGAGAAAATTTAATTATGTATATTCAAAATTCAGCAGCTGTAAGATAATCAAACTTTTTAGAGAACTAGTAATGTATATTACTCTTTTTAATTAAATATGATCTCATTGAACTCTGAAACTGTAAGGACTATTTTTTATAAGTTTCGCATACAATTGCTCAGTTATAAATGTAGTTAAAATATATTGCTATCTTGAGAATTCCGAAAAGTCTATTATAAATAATACCGTTGAGCTCGAAGACTGTAAAAGTAAGAATCATTAAATTTAAATAAATTTTGAATAGAATTTAACTTACTAAAGGCTTAAGATGGTCATTCAGAGCTTTCCAGAAATGCATATTGATAACTTAACTCACTGAACTGCGAAATTATAAAGGTTAGAATTACCAAAATTGGTTTGCAATTTCTTGAGTATAAATTAAGTATACGTTTTCAACAAATTTAAGATTATCTCAGAATTTTATAAAAAATCTTTTTTGAACTCAGAAACAATAAGAGCTAGAATCAGTACATTTGCTGTGTAATTACTTTGCTGTAGGAGCTAAAAGTATAGGATACTTTTCAGTCAAGCACTAAAGCTAAACTCACTTTTGGTTGATTCATTTTGTGTGCTGGTTCTGTCATTTTGTAACCTGTTTACTGTGCCTATTAAAACGTCAGCTGACAACAGCGACAGCTGCCTTGTTTGGTATCTGTTAAGTCTTTGACTAGAAGCTGCCGGCTGTCAGTCTCATTTACATGTAAATACGGGTTAGGAACTGCTGTACGGATGTTTCGACATGGCACAGTGGGGCAGAATGCATTAAAAACCGCCCAGAGGTTTAACAATGCAAAAGAAAATTTCAAATTCCCCATGACGCAAAAGTGTTCGAAATGCGTTAAAAATGCAAATTTATTTGTTGGCCAAGTGTCTGCCATTTGTTGTTAATGTATGTGTATTTGTATTTGTATTTGTATTTGTATTTGGCCTTGCATCAATTTAGTTGCCAACAGCGGCCACGTGGACAGCATCAGCTTCTCAATCTCATTCCGTGCCACACCAAAAATGTGGCACGTGTAGCCAGAGTTTCTAAACATATAAAAAAATAATATTGATTTCTGAAATCAACAATATTGCTATCTTAAAATTTAAATAGCCCCAGACAATCTAAACGTAAAACTTCTATTTTAATTTTAAATGCTAAAATGTTAAATTTTAAAATGTTAATTAATATTCTTACCTAAAAGTATGCAGTAGTTTTTATTTAGGATCTCTACTATAGCCTTTCTCATTGGTTTTTTTTTTTTTTGAGTGTAGCAACTCGAAGTAAATGCCATCAATTTGGCAAATATAAAGCAGCAACTTCGACTCTCGACTCTCAACTCGATGCTGTCCCAATGGATTTACCTGAAAGTTTTTGATTGCTCGGTTTGGTGATGAAGCCGCAACGCATGTCCATCAGCTGTTACCCTCTATACATATACATCTATGTGTGT
Source organism: Drosophila falleni (assembly GCA_035045575.1). Taxonomy (NCBI): domain Eukaryota; kingdom Metazoa; phylum Arthropoda; class Insecta; order Diptera; family Drosophilidae; genus Drosophila; species Drosophila falleni. The sequence goes on from JAWNOV010000167.1 coordinate 1,438,450, forward strand.
GTTTGTGTGTGTGTGTGTGTGTGTGTGACTGTTTGACACAACTGGGTCGTCATTTGCCTCCGTTTCGCATGTTTACAAACTGGTTCAAGGAGACAAACAATTGCAGCAGCGTCGCAAAAATGTCGTACAACAAAAAGAAGCAACAACTTTGTTAACCAAACGCACACACACACACAGACACACACACACATACACACACACACACTCATACACGGAGCATGCTTGACGTGCCTTTAAAATACTTCAGCTTCGTAGGTAGTGACAAAATTCACCACGAAACAATATTTTAATGAGCCAAAAACAAATTTAAAAAAAGCAGCAGCAAAACAATGAAAAGAAAAAGTAAAGTCCATGCTTATACCCTGTAAAAGTACTGTAAGGTGCAAGTTAAGAGCACGTTTATTTATTAATCATATTATGTACAATAGTTAATATTATATTTTATAAGAATACGACTTTTAGCGGGCTGACAAAATTTGCAGGGTATCTCCATGTCTAGCATTCAGCGCTTAAAAGCACTCGCGGCTGTTTTCTTTTGCAGTTTCCTTATGTGATTGTTTCTTTGCCTCGTGGACACCTTGGGCAAATTGGCAAAAGTGGGCGTAAGCAACTTGGACAACTTTCGGCTCAATATTTTTGTTTTTTTTTTGTTGTTGTTGTGGATTTATCCACGTGCCACGCCCACCTTTAAAACTGGAACAGCTCATCCAAAATAGCAACGAGCACGCAATGTAACTAGAGTTGTTGTTGTTGTTGTTGTTCTTGTTACGGCTTTTGTGTTTAATGAACCTTTTGCAAAGTTGTTTACATTTTTTATGATGTTGCCACATTGCGTGCCTTCAAAATGTTGTTGTTGTCATTGTTGTTGTTGCTATTATTGCTACCACTGTAGGCGTATTTTGTTGTTATACTATTGAAAAGCAATTAAGCTTTTCCTTTTTCTTTTTATATTTTTTGTGCACTTTAAGTCCTTAATACTTTGCCGTGTCGATGGCTTTTCAGGTCAACGACGCCTTAAAGTAGGCAACACTTTCTTAGAGACTTCAATTTATTATCTATAGTTTACACATTACTTAAGTTTTTATTCTCTTGTATTAACATTTCTCTTAAGGTAGCATACTGATTTTTGAAGTCACCTTAAAATTGGCAAGAGTTCTTATGCACTATACTTATTATTTAATTTAAGACAACCAAATGCATTTAAAAATAATAATCAAATATTTTTATTTGTTATTAATATTGAAATTTAGTGTCAAAATTATAACAAAATATAATAACATAATCTTTAAGAAATTTTAGAAAAACAAAAAGATATACATAAAATAAATAGTTATAACTTTTTTCTATATAAAAGTTTATTAATCTTAAAGCGAGTAACATTTAATTCAGAAATGAGACTTTAATTTAATTTAAGCACTTTTTTTATTATTATATGTATGCCTGGACCATGAATTATATCTTTTTTGAAGTATGAATACTTCATGCATGTCTGCCATGCAAATTGGAATTTTTCGCATTGGCAACTATTCGAACAACATTGTTATCATTATCTACAGATGTTGCTATGTTTGTGCCTTCAATCAATCAATTACTAGACAACAGTATTTACAATATTCACAACATTCACAGCATTCACCGTATTTACAATATTCGTTACTGCTGCCATTTTCTGATTTGATTTGATTTCTCGAATAAATATTTCACTTTTGCCCTGGCCCAAATGCAAATGTTAAATTATATTATACATAAAGAAAAAAAATCAGAAGAATACCTCAACATGCATATATTTACAGGGTGTGTGTGTGTGTGTGTGTGTAAACGTTGGCTAGGCTTAACTTGCTAAGCCGCCCACAACAACTGAATAATTCAAGCGCAAAATGCGTATACGACGCGTTGACTGACAGAAAAAGAAGCATCAATTTCAAGGTTGCTTTTAGTTATTAGAAAATCGTTTATGGCGCCATAAGAAACAAACATTTAACTAATGAATTTTCGCTGTTTGCCACTTCAAACGGAAATAATCCACAAAAGGCTTTTTAACCTTCGACCTTTACAATTACTAAACACATTTTTGGCACCTTGTCCAAAATAATAATAATGTAAATTTATCTACATCAATCGCAATTGTAATAAATATGCCAAGCAGTTCAGCTGGTCAAAATTATATTGCAATTTAATGGCAAAGTTTATAAAACACATATATATATTTTACAAATTGGCAAAAAGTTTTTCCAACATGTCACGTTTGGTTCATGGAACTCATACATCAAAGACGCCATTTCCCAGGGCCATAAAATTGTATTAAATGTTAGACAAGTATTCAATCAAAATGTGCTCGTAATATTCCCTTTAGCACACTGAGAAAGAAAGTGCTCAATTGTAAGTCAGTGCAGCTGCAGATTGAAATGCATGCCACACACAAATACAAGTCTACAAGTCACAGCATGTTGCACACACAAAGCCAAAGGAAATTTATATATTTATAAAGCAGTACGTGGGAGTAACACAACTGAGCTGTCAATACTCGTATATGTTTAACATTCACACTGAGAAAAAAAGGCATAGTAAAAATATACAAAAATTATATTTAAGTAATTTAAAAAAAATTAAAACTTAATATAATGCAAAGCATTTTAATATAAATAAAAAACATACTTTAATTTTAATATTCAAATAAATAATATTTATAAATAATAACAGCATAAATTTTGTTGTATTAATTTAAAAAGTCCTAGAAATCGTAGTATTTGAATAATTATATTTAACTTGATAGTTTAACTTAATAATTTTTTCAAACTTTAAATTAAATGAAATAGTTTATTATTTAAATTTAATTTTTTTTAACAAGTAATTTATTTAATTAAGCTATATTCATATTAACCTATGAAATTTTTTTATAGTAAATAATTTTTTAGTTATATTTAATGTTTTTGAATTTTAAAATACTTTATTTAATATAACTATATTCATAGTTACTTTATAAATAAGTAAGTTTACACAAAATAGTGCTTAATATCAAACAAATCAAAGTGTAAATATTACCAATTTAATCATTTTTTTCTCAGTGTAAAAATCAGCATCATCTTGCTCAGCTGCAGACATCAATAAATGCGTTGAAATATAAAAATGAAATATACCAAATAGTACAAGTGATTTGTTTAGTAAACGTGTCAAAAAAAAAAACATTTTCAACATATTCATTTGAGTTTGTGATAGAATTTCAGATTTCAATCGCAATATTTTAGGCAAATCACTGGCAGGCAATTCTCAGAAGCAGCTGCTTTTTGCACTGACTAACTTTAATTTAACTTTTAATGATCACGTAACTCCCAGCTGGCCATAATAATCGCGGCAAGTTGTCGAAAAATAATGAAACATTGATGAGATAACACAAAATTGCGCCATGGATCAATCAAAACTTGTCCGTGTACTTGTTTCCCCATGGACAATTTCGCACATGAAACAACCAGAAAGAGAAAGGGAGAGAGGGAGAGAAAGAGGGAGAGAGGGAGAGAGAGGGAGAGAGAGGGAGAGAGGGGGTCTAATTAACTGGTTGTTGAACGTCAGTCAGTTGGTTCTTGGCCAGCAATTTGCTGGCCATAACACATTTGCATGCTACACTCGCTCTCTTCTCGCCTCCTCGACCAATTATGTTAATTTTTTTATTTTTGGGGGCCAACTGGCGCAACATTTTAGGAATTACCAAAATGCCAAAGTCAAGGACTCAACATGGAGAGAGAGCGAGGGAGAGAGAAGGAGAAAGGAAGCTGGCCAACAAAATTTGCTACAATTGCATTTTAAATTCTTGTGGGCAGCCAGCTGGTTTGTTTCAGTAGTGGCCATTATGTAATTAACACGGCTCCAGCTGAATTTCTGAATTTGCTTTCTGAAAACTGGTATTAGCCAGAAGCCTTCCTGCGAACAAACACTCTGTTAGAGAATACCAAGAAAATCATCAATGCTGAGCTCAAAATTGACATTTCTGTGAAACGCACGCTGTTCAGAATTAAATTAGCAAAATGAGAAAAAGTGTTCGACTTTGTGACAAATTCATTTTTAGTTGGAAAAATAACATTTTAAATGTAGGGAAAAAAATTGTTAATTTTCTCTTTTTTTATAGTGATTTTTATCAAACTTTAAACTGAAATTTTTCGATTTTTAGCTTAAATAACTCAGTTGGGATGTGTTTTTTAACTTTAAATAAGTAAGTTCATTCGAATATTTTTAAAATATGACTAACTTTACTGTTTAAAAAGAACACAGAGCAAAGATAATTTATTTATATTTTAATTAATGTATTTATATATTTATTTTATTTAGGTATTTAATTATTTTATTTTAACTTACTTATTTATTTAATTATTCATTTATATAATATTTCATATATTTTATATTAAACATATTTATTTGGAAAAATTACATTTAGCTAGTCAAATTAAAAATCAAGTTTTACTTTGTGAGAATTTAAATTCGAGTGGTCTCAACTATCATTCAAAATTGTTGCAAATAAAATAGTTTGAAGCATTTTAAAGTCATTGGCAAGTCAAGTTGTTGTTCTTGTGACTTTATGCAAAAATATTTCAACAGCCACAAAATGACCCAAATACATGAAAGTTCTATGGACGTTACCACAACCAGACCATAAACTACAAACACACACACACACACACGTATACACACACACATATACACACACACATGTACACTCACACATATATACACACACAAAGAGAAGAACAACAAATATGTATAGGATAATAGTATGAATTGCAGTCCTTGTGGTTCTTGCCTCTTGAGTGTGGCATCAATAGCAAATGCAGCCACTGCTGCACAGTGGACAAAACAGCACATTTATGTATATTTATATCTGTATGCATATAAAAAAAAATACTGTATTTTACCTGATACAAATAGCTAAATAAAAAACAGACAGACGGTATTGTATTTCCTTTTAAAAAAAATAATATCTTAATATTAGATAATATATCTATTGTGTCCACTGTGCATCCTATGCATGTTTCGCAGCATTTTGATTACATTTTCTCGATTTTATCGCAAACGCAACGATTTTTTCTCCTCTATTCGCATATTTCTCTGTGATACTTTATTGACACTCTGGCAAACACTTGAAGACGAGTGAGATAGAAAGCGAGAGGAAATGAGAAGAGAGGCGAGATGAAGAGTATCCTTCAAAAGAGCTGCAAAAATTGGGTTTAGTTGCATTTACTGCATGACCCACAAAATGGCAATGCCAACAAACAATCCAAGTATCTCGAAGTATCGCCAAGTGTATATCATCTAGTCATTCATGCATTTTCAATGGCATTTAAGTCACACTTACTGCCAAAAGGAGAGACAGAAAATGTACTTATAGAGAGTAGTAAAACAGACCAAACTGAGTTTTAGATAAGTGTAAATTTTATTGGCTGTAAATTCGAGTAGCAACATACTTATATGAAATGGCAATGAAATTTCAATCAAAAGAACACTGAAATATTTTCAATAATTAAATAAAATAATCTGATATCTGTCACCACTTTCTTAGACAGTAAAACTCATTCCTACATTTCTATTTAAATAATCTGCATGTTTTATCAAATACAATTTTGGTATACTAACAGATTTAATTTAATATTTAATGTTTTATAAATGCTATTTACTGATTGATTTATTTAAAATTAAATCAATATATTATTAAATAAGCTATTTTTCTATCTTATTAGCTTCTAAAGTATCTTCTACATTTTTATTAATAGCTTTAAATTGAAGCTATAACAATATTTCCTATTTTTTTCTCATGTTTTAACTAAGCATATTAAATATGTAAATGTAATTTTATTGTTTTGAATTTTAATTAAACAGCCTGCTTGACTTCTTTGCCTCTTTCCATAGCGATTCATCGTAATATTTGCATCATTTCGTTGCTGACAAATAATAGCAAAATTGGCAATTTAAATTGTACTTTTGTTTGCAAAGAAAATCCAAATTTCTATAATCAATCAAAACAAAAGGAAATGCAAAAGGAATGTGGCGATTAGATTGTAGCGTTAAGATGTCTACATTATATTGGAATAATCGGAATGATAATTAAACAGTTTTGCTCTATAAACGCTTGAGGCATAAATTTCTTTACAGCGTGAAAAACTGTCAGCAATTTCCGTTTGCTACTTGGAAATTTATGACACAACATCTGCAAAATTTTTTCGGGAGGTTTGACTGATGGAAGCTATGAGAACGTTTTTGGCTTCTGGCTGTTTTGCCAATTTGTGGCAATTTGTTTAGCCGGTTATTGGCTTTACACCCAGCTTATGTTTGGCGTTGTTGGCGGTAAAGAGGTCAGAGTTGAAATCATCGCTAGCAGCTGCCTCAATTTTGAAAAGCCTTTACCATTTTGATTAAAATGAGCAGAGGCTTCTTCCGGCTATTAGCAGCCAGCAGTCATATATCATATCTAATAGCAACAATCACGAATGGAAATGATGCCATTTAGAGTCGAGACATCAGTTTTCGGGCTTTTGTTCAATTTCTGTTGGACATTTTGTTGCTTTGCGTGTTGTTGTCTGAAAAATGGCGACATCGCACTTTGCTTAAAGCCACAATTAATCAACGTTATTTACATTGTGTAACAGAAGGCTAAAAGAAAATAACCTTAACCTTTTTTTTGAAGTTAACCAGCTTTTCTTTTCATGGTCAAAAGCAACGCGAAAGCCAATCAATAAAACAGTTTGTCAAAAAAAGAAACTGCGGGTAATTAAGCCCACATCCAAAGGGAGACTGAAAGACTGAGAAGCATAGATAAGCCTCTAATTAATGAAGAACTGTCCTTGAAAAATATTACTAAGTATGTCATGTATGGTCAACGAATACTAATAGCTGCTTTGAACAAGAAATTTGGACTAATTTAGGTATTATGAACTAATTTAAAGCATAAAATCAAAGGAAAAATATCGAAAATATATATTTTTTTTTAAGTTAGTAATATTTAAATGCAGATTTTCTTCAGAGACCAAATAATGACCAAAATGACATTCCGCTCGAAAATCGATTGAATTTTGACAAAGTTATGGAAGTTTGAAATTGGTTATTTTTTCCAAAAAGTCAAAGGGGGGAGTACATGATTATGTCGGGAAAAATCGAAAATAATATAACTAAAAAAGGTAATTATTTTTGAATCCAGAATCAAAAAAGAGACCAAATGATGACCAAAATGACATTCCGCTTGAAAATCGATTGAGTTTTGACAAAGTTATGGAAGTTTAAAGTTGGTTATTTTTTCCAAAAAGTCAAAGGGGGGAGGTACATGATTTTTTTGGGAAAAATTCGAAAATTAATTTTTTTTTTTAAAGTTAATATTATTTATATGCAGAATCAATATAGAGGCCAAATAATGATCAAAATCGTATTCCGCAAGGAAATCGGTTAAGATTTGACAAAGTTATGACAGTTCGAAGTTTAGTAATTGCTTGGACTGACAACTTTACAAGTCAAATTTTTTGTTAATTTCGACATGATTTTTTACAGGAAAATGAAGTCTCTCAGAATCAAGTTTGAAGTGTTGTTTTATACTAATTTGGGTACCAGGAGTTGATTAAGAGTGAAAACTCAAGATTTAAAATTTTGAAAAAAATATTTTTTCAAAAAAGTCAAAGGGGGGAGTACATGATATTTTTGGGAAAATTCGAAAATTAATTTTTTTTTTAAAGTTAATATTATTTATATGCAGAATCAATAAAGATGCCAAATAATGATCAAAATGGTATTCCGCAAGGAAATCGGTTAAGCTTTGACAAAGTTATGCAAGTTTAAAGTTATAGAAGTCGGATATTGGTTGTTCTCTGGTACAAGGATTACTTTTTCAACAACTCAAACTTTTTACTTACCTGCTAATTGAAACAAGAATTATGGAATAAATAACAACGTTTTGTTACAGAAAATAATGACGCCAAAAACCTTTATTCCAATCATAATTATACATAATAATATATCATAATATAAAAGATAACGTTTATAGCTATTGACTGAGAATTGTCATTAAGATAAGAGAATCCTTTACAAAATGGCCAATGCTCAGTTATGGCTAAATAGTTGTAACTACAGTTGGTATTAAATACACGTTTGCTTAGAGACTAATAAACTATGTCAAGTATCACTTAGAGAAACTTATGCAACACCACAATAGAATTGTTTATGGGCAAACCACACGACTTTGGCGGTGCGGGGCAGGCGGGGGAGGGGCTCATTCCCCGCCTGCAACGCTGGCCAAAATGGCAGCTGCTTAAACAAATTGTGGCTGGTCTGCTAATTTTATTAACAACTACACTTGGTAACGGACATATCTGAACTTTTAGCAAACTCAATTTTTGAGCATACTTCGAGAACATTAGATAAGAAAAAAATCACTTAAATATATTATCTAACGCAAAAATTCGTAAGTTCAAAAATCGGTTATTTTTAAAAACAAATATATCTTTAACTATTGACTTTAGCTAAAAGAAAAATGAATATAATTATATAATTAAATTTCAGAAAACTTGGCTATTACTTTTTTGAGTAATAATCCAAAATTCTAGCTCTTCTCTATAAAGAGCTGAATAATATTTAGAGATTCAGCCTAAAGAACTTCGTTGCTCTGGCTATAAATCACATTGTAATTTAGGTTTAATTCCCAATCTTAAATTATAAAAATAAATAAATAAAAAATAAATTTGATCAAATTTGAAAATTTTTTATAAATATTTAAAATTACGATTATGTTTAGTGTTTTTTTTTCTTATCTGCGGGCACCATTTGTATCCTAGTAAAAAATGTTTTTGCTTAAAGTTGCGTTAACAAAAAATGCAATTTTGTTACCTAGTGTTATAGACAGAGAGACAGAGAGAGTGTGAGAGTGGGATAGTGAAAGGGGGGAAATTTTAATTACAGCCACAGCGCATCGATGGCTTCATCCAAGTCCTCGGTTGTGGTGCGTCTCAGACGCTGTGGTTGCTGTCGTTGCTGTTGCTGTTGCTGCTGTTGTTGTTGCTGCTGCTGATGCTGCTGTTGCTGTGGTGTCGTCATTATCGCCTGCTGTTCGCTGACAACGACCGCTTTCGCCTCCATTTCGCTGCCACTGAGCAGAACCATTAACAAAACGCTGCTGCGTCTCGTTCGTGACGGTTGTCTGTCCCGCTCTCGCTCTCGCTCCCAATCCCATTCATGTTGCAGCTGCTCGCCGTGTTGCAAGTGGTGCTTGTTGCGCAGCTTACGCAGCCAGTCGGTAGATGGCCAAATACATTTGCCACCCACGCTGCAGCGACGTCGATTGAACTCTCTGCCTGTTCTATTGTTGTTGATGCGGTTGCTGTTGCTGTTGTTGTTGCTATTCGTGTTGCTGTTGCTGATGTTGCTGTTGTTGCTGCAACTGTTGCTGCCGGCAGTGTCTTTGGGTTGCAGCATTTCAACCACGCAGATGTCGTTAACGGCAACAATTTCGTTGTCACATCCATCAACATCAGAAGCAGCAACATTTGTTGCTGTTGATGTCGTTGTTGCTGTTGCTGTGGTTGTTGCTGTTGCTGTTGCTGTTGCCGTTGCTGTTGTTGACACTGCCCTGCTGCACTCGTGCTACACATTTGTCACTTGTGTCGTCAGTCCCAAATCAATGGCCATACTCTTGCTAACTGCATCTGTGTGCACCAGACGCTGCCTTCCATAGCCATCCAGCCCTCGTCTGCCCATGCCATCCCTGGCATCGCCATCGTGCTGCGACAGCGGCAACCATTTGTCGAACCAACGCGGTCGAAACAGCAGCGTGAAAGTGCTGCGAAACTGGCGACTCATCGAACAGTAGAGTATGAAATTGATGCTCGAATTAATCAGGGCCAGAATGTCCATAAGGTCACCTAAAATGACACAGTCGAATGCAATAAAATGAAGACAATCAATTAGTATTCTTCTTCACATAGTGTTTAAATATATTCCAAATATTTTTCTATTTTAATTCTACTATTTACTATTAAATATAAAAAAAAACAAGTAGGATAGGCTTTAGACGAGATCCCGACCATAAAATACCCGTCACATATTTCAATATATATAAAAATACTTTAAGAAAATAAAATAATACTGCATACTTTTAGGTGATTGTGTTTTGTTTTTTTATTAAAAATATAATGGAATTCTTACAAAGGATGAGAGTCCTGCTACCTTAAAAGACAACTTAAACATAGCAGAAAATAAACTAAAAATAAAAACAAAATTATTTATGATAGATCATAACAATGAATTAAAGATAATTACGGCCAAAAAAAACTACTGCATACTTTTAGGTGATCGTGTTGAAATAATAACTTTATTAATCACTTTGGTTAGTTATTACTACCGTTCTACTTGTCCAATCCTGCTAAAAATAAAATTTACTTAAAATGTTAGCGTAATAATATATATTCTTAAAATATATTTTTTTATATTACGCTGGATATTCAATATAAAGATTTATATTATACAAACTTAAAGATACAATAAGTGCAAGCTCAATGGCGGCAATTCGTCTGCCAAGTTCAAGGACAGCAATTGCCGGTGAATAAATTATTTATTTAGCTGGTCAACTGGTAAACAAGGCAAAAATTACAGTAGCCCTACTATAATGATAATGATAGTTGGCCAACTGGCAACAGTGCGTATGATTGATGTCAAAACAAAGTAATTTACTTACTCAATTTAAGGTAACATTCCATTAGAAAAGCATCGCCCAGAAGGACATTTAGCAGACCCATAATACCCTGTGGAAACTCAGTGATGAGAAAGAGCAACAACACGGCCAACAACATGCGAGTGGTGCGATCCGTTTGCTTCTCTTTTTCCAATAGTTTACAACTCTTGGGATGACTGGGAGTGATGACTTTGCCATTCACAATCGGTTGCATGTCATTTGCGGCATGACAAGCGAGTATTTTACGTCGTTTTTTTGCCTCGAGCAGGGCACCAATCAAGCGCACCGAGAGCACGGTTAAAGCAAAACAGGGTATCAGTTTAATGAGCACACTGTAGATGAGAAATGTGGCATTTCTCAAGGGCAGATCATTGAGCGCCAATTCACTGTGATATAATTTATACACTGTAATATTGCGTTCTCCAGCAATCAGTGGTGCTGTGGTTGTTGTGGTTGTTGTGGTGTTGTACAGTGTCCAGGACATTTCCGATGTGGTGCTCGACATTACTTGCAGCGTGATTTGCTCCTCATTATCAATCACATATTGACTTAATGGCAACGATTTAATTGTCTTGCCATTGCCATCCAGTGTTAACTGATATTTGGCTATGGCCGTAACCAGATAAAGCCACGGTGACACAACCAAAACACACACTACATAGGCCATCGCTATGGTTATCGTTGTGGTTCTCATGCCACACCAAATGCGATTCCTTTGCGGATAACTGACGGCAATATAACGCCAGACAGCCAATGTGACTGTTAGCCAAATGGAAATTGTATGCAACACTTGAGCAAAGATCGAATGGAATTTGATGAAACACGCCCAACTGTAGCTCAGCTGCTGTTCCCGCGGCAGCAGATCACTGAGTATATAATCGTGCACCGTATAGGGTATATACTCCAACATCACGGCCAAATCGGCGACTGCCAGACCCGTCAGTATCGCATTCGTTGGCGAACGCATCTCTCTTCGAGTCAGCACTATAATATTGAGAGTATTCGCTATGGTACCCAGTATGCAGACTATCAGCGAGAAATAGCCATGTATAAATTTATAGCTGAAAAAGAGAGAAAGAGAGAGTTATTAATAGTTCAATTAATATTCAAAAAGTTATAATTTATTTTATCAATAATTATTTAAAAAGCTTGAATTAGTTCTGTAAAAGATTGTTTTGTATCTGGATCTTTTATCTACCTAACCTAAATATATTATATAAAAGTATATATATTCCATTCTTTATCTAAATATATTTTAAAAATTTATATATAGCTAAATATATTTTTGTATCTCTATTTTTCAAGTAATTAAAAGTTTACTTTCATTGCCATAATTATATTTAAACCAAAAAAATAGCATATAAATTTTGTTTCGAAAATATATATAAAAGTTACAATTTGCAGTTTTAATAATTGTTTAGTAAGTTAAAAATAGTTTTGTAAATAACTACATCATGACCTTATACATAATAAACTCTAATAATAATATCCAAGCATCTGAATGTTCAAAATAAATATAATTAAATATACAATAATTAAAAGTTAAAATTTGCTATTTATAAAATTATTTTCAAAATAAAAAATAGTTCGCTGCGCAGCTTTATATACTTTAATATCTTGACCTTACGTGTAATTAAAAGCTAAATTTTTTGGTTTTGTCGGACCTTAGAATGTGTACTGTTGCGTAATTAATAATACAGTTGTAACCAACCGCACAAAGTATTTCACTTTAGTTAAGCAGATGAAAGATACAAGTGCCCTTGGCAATATTTTTTCAAAAAGCAAGAGACAGCCTTTGACTACATAGGTGTAGTTTCTCATTAAGTATACGCAACGTAGACATATTTAGCAAGTATGCAAACAAATTATTAGTTTTTTTTCATAGTTAAATATATTTCCTGAAGATATATATGATTTTAGAGGTATCTAAATAATTTTCTTGAGTGAAAAAATAAATAATTGTAACTAATTTATTTCAATTTACAACGAGTAAAGATTTATTTGTTAAGTATACGCAATATTTATTTATTTTAGAACATTTATAGACTAATTTAAATTTTGTCTACATTCGTTAGAACATATACTTTTTAAATATTAAGCAAAAAAATATGTTTAACTTTGCTTAAAGTAAGCGATTTAGAATGTAAGAATAGCATGAGTTGCTTTTCCTATTACGTATACGCAGCGTCTAACTATCTAAAAAAAAATATTTCATGGTAATTACACAAATGATTTCATTATTTACACATCAGTTATCACGTAGGTAAGCAAATCATTATGTAAATTACATTTAAAAAAAAAAAGTAATTAATATGCTGACATGGCAGCAGGCCCATTCACTGGCAATGACCCCACAGCTAGCACGCCTCATGCCTCATGCCCCATGCCCCATGCCACACATTGCTTGCCACATGCCCCCCGTAACTCGCCTACTTGGCCTATTTGTCACCTCTTGACTTACTTTGTGTGAAAATCATCGACGCTGGCGCCGCAATAATGTGGCTGCGACATGTTCGTGACCATGTTGTCAATGTTGGTTGGTTGGCCGATTGGTTTGGTCGCTTGCTTGGTTGGTTGGTTGTTTGGTTGGCTGCCCAGTCGACCTTCTCCTCCTGCAAATTGTCACGCTCCTGGCTGTGGCTGTGCGTTATTGTGTTTCAGCTGTGACCTGTCAACAAGCCGCAGCTCCAACTCGGCCTGCTCATTAATTGCACCTTTTCGCCTTTGCTCGACTTCTTAAATTACTTGGTTAGTTCTCGGCTGCCTGAAATAAAATAACGCAAATATTAAATATTATAAGTTATTTGTTTATTTATGTATGTATTTTCTACTTCTTTATTTTCTAATTTATTTATTATTATTATAATTTTCCAGCGCAAGCAACAAGCTATTTAAATTATATTCAAAGTATAATATAAATATAATATTCATATTTATATTTTCACTTACATTTCTACAGTAATAATTTTGTAGATAAGAATTATAATAAATTTAATCTAATGCTACAAAACTGACATTCTAAAAGAAAAAGAGTTATACCAGTAAAAATATTTATTGATTATTATATATTCACTTTTAAATTTCAAATTGTATATAATGAAATATATTTATTTTATTTTTCTATTTATTTTCCCATACAATACGATTTATTTAAAGCTTTCTTTTTTCACTAATTTTAGTCGGCTTTAACACAATAAATAAATAATCTTGGCACATTTCGTATGCTGTTTAGTGTCGGGTTTATTGGCCCTGCTCGTGTGAAAAGGCCAAAAAACAGTGACGTGTTGCCATTATTTTCATTTTCTCACTTTTCGCTGCCAACCAATTTTCATGTAACATGCAAATGGAAAATGAAAAACTCGTGCAACGTGTGTTTATCTCAAGTTTAAGTTCAGGAATACAAAATTGGCACTAATTGGCATTGGTAATGCCATGACCCAAGGAAAGCTAAAGAAATTACAAGCAAAATGTGAGTTTATTAAATTTTAAATCAATTTCAACTGCACGAAATTCAAACATTTTTTTGATAATTTGCTAAGAATTTTAAACATCACGTGCAAGTTGAATAGAATTTATTAGAGAAGCTGTCAAGATACACTAGTAACTGTCACACACACCCACACACCCACATAGAAAACTCTGAAAATTCTCGTAGAATAAGTTTTCTTTACAGACCATAAATTTTCATGTCCAGCACAGTTTAGGTTAAGTAATTGGGCTAAATTGTTGCTCACGCCTGTGCAAACGTTTTGTGAGTCTGTTGGCCATTCAGCTGCTACTCTGTGCAATCAATATTACGCATACGCCCCCCAAGCACACACACACACTTAGTGACTGTTGAAGCTTTTGTATAGCAAAAAAGTGCAGTAACAAGTCGTTTGTCTTCCAATTACAAAGCCCAGCAATGATTTCTACACATTTCTTCAATGCTGCAGGTCAAACTTGAACACACATTGCGTATACGCCACGTTGTTGTTGCAGTAAAGGAAGATAAAAGGAATTCGCAGCAGTGTTGGCATTTCATGTTTTAGCTACTCTGGGATATTTTGTGGCTTTATTATTGAAAAAGTTATACACTTTAATTAATATTTATTTGCTAAAAATACAACTAATTTAAAAACTTTTCCTATTTTCGGATAACTTTTATATAAATATTTAATTTTATATATATATTTAATATATTTATTTTATATATATATTTAATTGTTTATTCTGACTGACTCACTGATCATTGAACAACCCAAACCATAAGACCTAGAAGGCTGATATTTTCACACAATATAGCTGAGAAAATTTTATCGTGTTTTGCGAAATTCGAATTGAAAGGAAGTCAATTTCGAATTTTTTTAATTTTTTGGTTAAAGTCAACAATTAATAACATTAAAAATGCTATTTAAAAAAAAATATAGTAAATTGCTTAGCAGTATTTACCATATTTTAGCATTTATTTATTTTAATAAAATAAATATTATACCCCTTAAAATTAGGAAGGGCCGCAGTTGCAGTTGGTGGCATCATTTGACTTTTTGCCTTTTGTCAACCACATTTTGGTTTGCTGAACTTTCGAGTTGCAGCTGTAACTGCAAATATCTCTCTTTCTTTTGCTCTCCCCCTCTTTCATTTAATTAAAACTTTTGTCTTTGCAGATAAACCGACAAATTTCTGCGTATGTTTTGTTTATCCAACTGAAAGATCTGTCCAAACACATGGAATATTTTCCGAAATTGTCAAACAAAAAGAACTGACAGTGTGTGTGTGTGTTTGTGTGTGTGTGTGTGTGTGTGTGTGGTGTGTTGTACAGCTTATCGGATTTTGCATTCATCGTATGAAGCCAGTAACTTGTGCCTTGTAATGTGATTTGGTCAAGTGCAAAATCTCACTTGGCAAACTTTCGCAAACTCATGGCCAAAAGTCAAATGAAAGCCATGGCAATTTGCTGTCTACGTTAGAACCACGATTAGTTGAAGGTGGTGCGAGTATTGACAAGCCAATAGACACATAATCCAGTGGGCCACATCTGCAGCTAATGAGCGGAACAAGTGGCAGCGATTTCAGCCATTAGGCAGCATTATTAAGCCATAACAATGTACTGGCCAGGCCAATTGAAAGCAGCTGGCATTGTAATTAAAATTGGCTGCAGCTAGCGATGGATATCGCTATAGTAATGTCGATGTATCGGAAAATATTTTAATATCTTTAGTTAGTTGAGGGACGTTTTAAATTATTATTTATGTATTTTAATCTAAGCATTATAATTAATTCAAAATTACAATATGACTTTTACAGACAGCGCAAATATGTACAGTCTTCCAGGAGTTCAGATCCTGTCCATAAAAGAGATTATTTAATACTATTAAAACTAGATTATCACGTAGAATTATTTCAAAAATTAAAATTCTATAATATAGAATTTATTCGATAATATTGCCAATGAGAATATCAAAACGTTTCTGCCGTTACTCATCTCTAAGATAGCTGGCATTGTAATTAAAATTGGCTGGAACTACAGTCAAGCCTGGTAATGTGCGGCGCCTAATTCAATGCTGCATTAATAATGCCAACTGCTAATGGTCGCAACAACTTCATTAGATCATTTTAATTGACACAGTGCCAAGTGTTTGCCACATTTCATTGCCACAACGCACTTAGGACCTTAGGAACTTAGGACATTTTGGTCTGAGCTCTGTTCCTGTCAGCCATCAACAAGTTGTGTTACGTTGCCGTTACGTGACTTGCCTCCATTTGAGCTGTTTCCGGTCAGGCCCGAACTTGACAGTCGCCTCTTGAGTGGAAAAGATGCTAATGTGCCTCACACTCCCTCTCTCTCTCTCATTCTCTCTCTCTATCTACTCTCTCTCTCTCTCTCTCTCTCTCTCTCTCTCTCTCTCTCTCTCTCTCTCTCTCTCTCTCTCTCTCTCTGTGCGGCATACGCTGCGTATACGTTTTATTTTCAAAGAGACCAATGTGACTGGCCAAGTAATTGAAGCTATTTATTTATGACTTTAACGCGCTTTAACTGCAAGAAACCTCACGCAGAATTCAATTAAGTGTAGCCCAAACAAATGTGAAAAGCTAAAGCTACTTGCCACATGCCACATGCTGTGCTTTAAATCAGTTGGTATATATTTTAAAGATGTTTTTTTTTATACAAGTCTTAAGGCAAGATAAGCTCAGCCAAGGACTTGATAATTATGGTCTGAATAAGACGGAAAGGGGAAGATGAGGTGGAGAGAGAGTAAGAGAGAGATAAGTGAAGCCCCTTAACGACCTGGCTCTAAATTGAAGGCAGCTGTCTATCAAAAACAAATCAGCAAATTAATTGAAATCCCTCAAAAACAACAGAGACCACATCAATCGATTTCTGGCCATCAGCTGAATATAAACTTAAAGTGTTAGCTTTAGTGTTCCTTTGTTCTCTATAATACGTATTGTAGATAGGGCCAAAAAGAATGCGTGAAGTGAATGCTAACAATAGTCGAAAGGGGAAACCAAAGAAAAGTGTGGCTTAAACTTAAAAGAATGCCAAAAATAAAAAAAAATTAAAAGAAAAAACACAAAAAATAAATATTTAATACCCTTGCAGATACACTGTATTAAATTTTTGGACTGATTATATCTATGGCAGCTATATGATATAGTAGTCCGATTTTTGTGTGGAGAGATGGACAATGATGGTAAAAATAGTCAATGAAGGAAAAAAAATTGACTTTTCCACTTTTGATGCAGAATGAAAATAGGGGTCAAATAATGATAAAATTGATATTCCGCGAGAAAACCGGTTAAGATTTGGCAAAGTTATGAAAGTTGAAAGTTGGCGAAAAAGTGTCAAGGGAAGAGTGTGGAGAGATGAATAGTGATTGAACTATGGGAAAAATAGTGAATGAAGAAAGAAAATTTGACTATTCCAATTTTGATGCAGAATAAAAATAGGGGTCAAATAATGATCAAAACGGTATTCCACATGGAAATCGGTTGAGTTTTGACAAAGTTATGGTAGATTGAAGTTCTTGAAAAGTGTAAAGGGGTAAGCATGGAAAATACCGAAAAAATTGACAGTGAGGTAAATTTTTCAAGTGAAAAATGTTTTGATGCAGAATGAATTAAGAGGCCAAATAATGATCAAAACGGTATTCCACATGAAAATCGGTTGAGTTTTAACAAAGTTATGGTAAATTGAAGTTCTTGAAAAAGTGTAAAGGGGTAAGCATGGAAAATACCGAAAAAATTGACAGTGAGGTAAATTTTTCAAGTGAAAAATGTTTTGATGCAGAATGAATTTAGAGGCCAAATAATGATCGAAACGGTATTCCACATGGAAATCGGTTGAGTTTTGGCGAAGTTATGAGGGTCTGATGTTTTTGATATAATGTCAAGGGGAAAGTATAGAAATGATGATATATATATAGAAAATACGGAAAAAATTGACTGTGATGAAAATTTTTTAGGTGAAAAATATTTTGATGCGGAATCAAAATAGAGGTCAAATAATTATAAAATTGATATTCCGCGAGGAAATCGGTTAAGATTTGGCAAAGTTATGAAAGTTTGAAGTTGACGAATAAGTGTCAAGGGAAGAGTGTGGAGACATGAATAGTGATTGAACTATGGGAAAAATAGTGAATGAAGAAAGAAAATTTGACTATTCCAATTTTGATGCAGAATGTGAAAAAGCTCTAAGAGAAAAGCAGAAACAACAACAGAGTCAAAATGTGGCTAAAAGTGTAAAGTAAAATGGCAACAAAAGCCAAGTTCAAAGCAAAGCAATTAGGCAAGTTTTGAATGAGAGTTGGAGGGGGAGCTGGATGGATATAAAACTTGGAGTGAAAGCCAACAAATTTTACTGGTATTGTAAATTTTTCAGTGACAAAAACAACAAATTGTTGTTGTTGTTGTTAGAGGCTGCAATTGACAGGGAAAACCAGCTAAGCAACAGAAACATTTCGTGTGGAAATGTTGTCAACGAAACAAACAGTCAACAACATTTTTCAATGCTGACCAAATAAAAACCACGAAGCACATGTGCTTTTAATTTATTTCCGTACATTTTTGGGAGGGTATTTTGTATATTAGTGTTGGCATTTGATTGTGTTTTGATTGCTGTTAGCTGCCATTTGCTTTAATGTCCATCATACATAGCTCTTGGTGCATTGCGCATACGCATCATGTGACCATTAAGCTGTTCAATTATTTACGCTGATTTAGCGTTACTTTTATGTTGCTTTCGATAATATGATTTTACTTGGTCCAAATGGAAGCCTAAGTAGAACTTACACTGGTTATTTGAACTTATGATATGTACATATATATACACTTAGAGTAAAATTATGTGATATTTAATTATTTACTATATGATTTAACTATTTTATGATTGATTTCAATATAAATATAGATTTTATGTTGAATAAAATAATAAATTAAATAATTGAAAGCATTTTTAATTTAAGCACAATAAAAAAACATTTGAAAACTACTTAAATAAATAAGTTTAAATTGAATACCATGATTTTACTATATTTATATTAACTTTCACATAAAGTTATATAAATATGTTTTTAATTTATTCGAAATACGTATTAATTTTAATTGAAATATGTTTAAATCGAAAATGATTGTGTTTATTTTATTATTATTTATTTTTACTATACTTTTTTTCTTTGCGTGTATTAAATAAGAATGTTAGTTGTGTGTGTTGCGAACTGTAAAACCGGATTTGGTTCCATCTGTGGCAGGCAGAATATAACATGTGGACACGTGCTTGCAACTCGCATGTCACTTGCCACTTGCCATTTGCCACTCATAATTTTGACCGTAATGCCTCAACTTATGCTACAACGGACACTAGTCGCAGTCTCTCCTTTTTTCTCTCTCTCTCTCTCTCTCTCTCTCTCTCTCTCTCTTTCTCTCTCTCTGTCTTGGAAAAAAAACTTTGTTTGCAGTGGCAAACAACT
The DNA here is from genome assembly GCA_035045575.1 of Drosophila falleni. Lineage (NCBI taxonomy): Eukaryota > Metazoa > Arthropoda > Insecta > Diptera > Drosophilidae > Drosophila > Drosophila falleni. Next base: position 1,458,088 of record JAWNOV010000167.1, read on the forward strand.
CGTGCCACAATCAGTGAATGCTGTGGGACAACTTAAAGCCAACAGACAACTGACAGAGGTAGAGGAGATGCTGAGGAGAGGAGGAAAGAAGAAACAGAGCAAGAGAGATAGGTAAAGGGATAGCTTAGACCGACACGCGTCTGTCTTCGGGGTATGCCGGAATCACAGTCAAGGGTATTAAAGCGAAGAGAGCACAAAAGGATGTCTGAAAATGTGACAATATTTTAATTATTTTACACTTACGAAATACATTTTATTCCCAACGAAAATTCTTAACTTTGATACAAAAGACTTAGTTTTGGAGAGTTTTAAATATCTATCATTTTATAGCAGCTTCATTTTAACAATGGATAAATATAATAAAATAGAAAATATTTAAAATAAAATTGTCTTAAAGTTGGAAATATTTCATTTGAGAAAACTTAATTTTGTAGCTTTGCAGCCTTGACTATAAATACTCTGTAAAGTATTTAAATGAATTGCACTGTATACCCTCTAATTTGCATAGTCAGTAGGGTAAATTGCACATTTTTAAGCCACTTAAGGGATTTAAAGCTATTTTTGCACACGGTTTGGCCTGTCGAGCTCTCGGCCAAATATTTGTTGAGGTAAAAGCACACACGCATGTCATACACAACAACACATACACACACACATCCCACAGAGTCACACACACAAATGACAGCATTTTATAATTAAGCATTCATAAAGCGTCGACGAAAAGCAGCTTCAACAAACACAGCGTGAGAGAGATGGAGAAAAAGGTTTAAAAATGTGAGAGGGAAAGAGTGTGTGAGTGAGGGAGAGTGCAACAAACAAACAGACAAATAAACAGAGCGACAGTTGACACACATTTGGGCATAAAGCGACCACAGCACAAGGGACAAACTGCACATTTCATTGCCGAAATAACAAAAGTCCTGCCAGGAATTCACTTCCACTGTCCCTCTTACTCTCTCCCTTTCACTCCCACTCTCCTTCTTTCTCACTCTTTCTGTCTCTTTTGTTTCGTGTCACTTAGGTCAAGGTAATTGTCAGCACACAGAGTTGAGCTGCTCTCGAGTTGCATTTGCAAATAGATTGCAAAATGACAGGACATAACTTTAAAAGCCCTTTTGTTTCAATTATCCTGCTGTGCTTAACGCTTTTCACATTTTCCTATACTCCCATTTTCCCATTTTCACCACTTGCAAATTTAGCCATTTTAGCCTAATTACAAATTGTTTGTGGCTGCATTTTAAAATTGTTTTTTTAAATTCTTGTAAATTCTGAAATAAAGTCAAAAGACATTTTTTTTTTGCTTTGGCTTTTGAAAATATTACATGCCACAAATTTATGTAAAACTAATTTATGCTCAAAAATCGTTTGCAAAAATTTTAATTATTTTGCAGGCATTCTCAGGTATTTATTTAATTATTTATTTAAAGTCAACAAAAAGCAGTCAATATAGAATAAATAGGTTTGACATTTAAATTTAAATTAAAAAATCTAAAAATTAAGAATAAAAAAATTGAACATAAGCCCAAAAATTTATTGAACTAAACGCCAATTTACAAAAGTGTAAACAGTTATACACCCTAGGGTATCTGCTAGTCGCTCATATCATTTTTTTTAAACTAAAAAGCACTTGAATTAATAAATCGAAGGAACTAAAATTAATTTATGAAAAGTATATACAGTTCCTAACTCTAGGGTATCGCTAGTCGAGCACTTGTCTTCATTTTATGACCTTGACAGCCCTCAGTTTGCATATGAACCTTATCTGGCAGCTTGTTTGGCTTGTTTTATTGTTTTGTGATCCACATTTATGGCATGTTTCCATTTCTACTTCCAATCGGCAGTTGATTAGCTGCTTTCCCTTTTACTCACACTCTCGCTCTTCCTCTCATTTACTTTCTCTATCTACCCTCCCTAAATGTAGTACATTAAATGGGCAGTCACAATAAATTATTGAAAACCAGCTAAGCGTAATAATCAATACAATATCTCGCACCTCATTATCATCTCTGACAAATACATGAATTTATGACATTTTTGTCGCTGGATTAATGAAGCATTTATTAAAGTAAAAAAAATGTTGGGTACTTAACTAAATATGAGTTGTATAATATTACATATTTTAATTAAAAAATTGCTGTTGTTTGAATTACTCATTAAATCCCATAATTGAATTTAACAATGCTAAATATATTAATAATATAAATTGCAGTTGATTAAGTTTTAAAATTAATTCAACACTTGAATTTGATAATGTCAAATATTTTAATGATAAAAATGGAATTTAATTGAGTTGATAAATAGTTTTTTAATATGAAACAATTTAAATATAATTGTTAATTAGCTTAATTCGCTTAGTTTAACTTATTTGAAAAGAACATTAAATTTTCTAATACATAATAATATTATTAATATTAGTGACTAGTGCATTTATTTAAGAAAGTCCTTTTTACGCTGGGAGTAATAAAAATAAAATAAACAACACAGCAGCAAATAAAATTTGTAAAGTGGAAAAGTAAGTAAGGAGAGAAGGAGCAAAACCTGTTAAATGTACAAGTAAAAGTACAATTCGCCAGTCAACTGACTCAAAGAAGTAGGGAAAGAAGAAGTCCACGTAAAAAATACATATATCAATTGGCTGGACTTACTCCAAAGTCTACTCAATAGGTATTATTTTTCAATTTATCATCCGAACTCGTACCTGTTTCTTCTTCTGGATTTTCACTGAACGCATTTTCTTTCTATTAAAGTGCCATCAATTTTGCGGGCCATTTGCCCATTGTCCCACTTGCCACAAGGAGGATAACAACGTTTAGTTTTGGCCAAAAAAAAGTAATAAAAATACAAGAAAATAAAATCGCGTTCACTGAAATTTTCCAGACGGCATTCAACGAAACGTAAAAAGAAATTGTGAGAAAAAGAGAATGAAGAAAAGTCAAGTTGACTGTCGAAACATTTTTACTGCCATGTCATAATAAAATTAAATGAGTTGGCCAGAAAATTTAACCAACAAGCAAACGTGGCCAGCTGTCCAGTCTGGTCTCAGCTTTATTTCTAAAATACATTTTGTACTTTTTAAATAGAAGCTGTCATAATAGATGATTTAAGCATGACAAAAATGATTGAATATTTAAACTTATTTCAGATGCTAAACTGGCTCAATCATCTTTCACATTTCTTGGCCAACAAATGCTTATAAAATATGAATTCTTTTTAGAACTTTTTTTATTACAGACTGAAAACAATTTTCGTGAAACAGAACAGAACAGAATTTGTAATTAAGCTCGATTTTGGGACTGACTAAACATTCCCGAAAGTTTAAAGGGGAAACTCAAAAACTCAAACCAGTGTGTTAACTTTTCATTTCTTGTATTAGCCACGTTATCGATTCATTACCTGATCCCTAAGCCAAAAGTCGACCCAAGGAATTTCAAGTCATAACACGCGCAATTAAACTCGACTCGCTGTCGTGTTGTAAATACTAATATATATATATATATATATATATATATATGCTATACACACTAATCTCTACGACTAAACGTGTAGGTGTATGGGTGTGTATCTGTGTGAGCAGGTGTGTGTGTGTGACTTTATGCTAATGGTAATTTGCTGCTGCTGCCTACTTGAAGGCGATGTCCCAAAACACATTTATTTCTTGCCCACGTGTGTGTTTCCTGTGTGTAACTTTCTGCTTGTGTGTGTGTGTGTGTGTGTGTATAAATAATATTCATTACAAAATTACAAAATTTTTGTTACGCCATTTATTTTTTTGTGGCTTACAAGCGAACGAATCGCTACCACACGACCTTGTGCACAATTTGCGTACATTTCTTATATTATTTCCACATTTTCATTCCTTCTCATTTTATCCACTGTGGTAAATGGAAAAAAAGTAGGGTATTTCAAGCAGCAAAAGGCATTGCTAATCCTATTAAGAAAATACAAGACATTTACAGATTTGTTTTTTATTTTTAAAATATATTTAATATTTTGAGCTAACAACCATAGGGTATCTGACTCATTCACTCACTGATCATAGTACAGCCCAAGCCATAAGACCTAAGAAGCTGAAATTTTCACACGACATAGCTGACAACATAATAATACGATATAATAAAAAAAGGATACCGATTTTTTTTTCAGTAAATAAATTTTAGAATATCTTATAGTCCATCACTGAATTGCCTGCAAAGTTTTCATTTGATTTTCTTTATTTTCGTGAAGAGCCTACATATTTCCCTTGCCGCAACTTTAAAATGATTTTTAAAATTTATACTCGTTTTTTCCAGCCACTGCCTGTGACTCTGTCTGTGAAATATTTTTTATCATGTCAGCATGTCTCGCAAGTAAATGCTGCGTATGTTGCAGGGTCACAGTGTCAAAGGGGAGCTGGGAGATAGGGACACCAGGCAACACATGAGACGCCACCATAAATTTCATTTCGTTAGTTTCAGTTTTACATTTAATGCTGCATCAGAAATAAAACAAGTGCGTGCGTCACTTGCAGCTTTTTCATGTGTTTCACTTTAAGAAGTTATTAAATTTTTATTGCGCATACGCAGCGTTGTCGCTGACAAAAAATTTTAGCAGTTAAACAGAATGGAGTTGATTTTAGGGACAACTTTTTTTGAGTTACATATGATATTCTATCGACTCTAAAGTTGTCATCTTTGTACGAATTCTGTCGAAAAAAAATTAATTAACGGAAAATAATACCAGTTATTAACTTCAATAATATTATAAAGGTAAATTTATTCAACTGAAATAAATAAACAAATATTATTATTATTTTAAAACGGTGTGGAGGTCTGCTATTAAAGTTGTATTATAATACAATTTTTCCCTGAGAGTTTACATTGACTCCTGGCTTTCATTTTCTCCCCTTTCGTGTTCCAGCTGATTGATTCACTTATAGGCCAGAGCTTTGATGCTGTGGCGAGCTCTTAAGTCGCAGCACTTCTCCTTGTAGTATGTAAATTTGAAGCAGCCCCAACACAAAAGCTGTAAGGCAAAAGCCGAAAGCCAAAACCGTGGCAAATATTGAGCCAAATTGCATATTCATACGGAAAATTGACTACAAAAGCGTTTCACGAATTTGGCGCACCACTTGCCAGGCACTCGTACACTCGCACAGTTTTGTTCAGGGCCAAAATAACAAAAGCCTGGCCGAGAACAAGAGCTGCAGCGTTTACCTTGAGTTCAGACCCCAAAAAAGGCAAAAAGGGAAAAGGGAAATGAACCAGAAGTGAAGTGGCTAACTGACTAACTGAAAAGCATTTGCTGTCAACGAATACATTTGCTTGTTCAGCACTTGCCGACTTCACTTCTGGGATACTTTAACTTCAACTTCAACTTAAGGTCAGGTTAAGACAGCAGTCATTTTAATTAAATGAAAGCACCCAAAAAAAAAAAAACAAGTGGGAAAGGCTATAGTCGAGATCCCGACCATAGGATACCCGCTAAAAAAACTACTGCATAATTTTAGGCGATTGTATTGAAATAATAACTTTATTAATAACTTTGGTTAGCTATTACTCCCGTTCTACTAGTTCGATCTTGCTGCAATTAAGTGATATTATAGATAATATCAATAGATAACGTAAATTACCGTTAAAACAGTATTACCTTAAAATCTGTGGGTGTGGTGATCTTTTATATACACTGAGATCCCTTTGTTCATACAGACGGACAGTTACACATGACTATATCGCCGAGTCGATGCTGAACAAAAATATATTTACTTTATGGGGTCACAGATGCCTCCTTCTCCCTGTTGCATACATTCCAACGAACACAATATACCCTTTTACTTATTTTTAAAGTAACGGGTATAAAAAAAAAAAGAAAGTTCCTCGAAGCGTTGAGGAAATAGCAAAATGAGGTCAACAAGCTGCCAGAGACTTAAGAAAATTGAAAAACTAAGTAGTTATGCTACAGATACGAGTATCTGTAAAAAACATGAAAAAAGGAGGCAAACAAGTAAGAAAAGATATGTAAAACAGGCTGTATATAGTAAATAGCCACATATGCTGCAAAATTTGCCTAAGTAAAAGTATGAAAAACAGACTGTAAAATGCTTGGTTTTCTATGCCACAGATGAGTGTGTGTGTGTAGGTAAAAGGTGTGAGCTGGCATTCTTTCAGTAAGAAGAACAAGTAGCCAGAAGTACTTGAGTGCGCTTGAGACATGCATAACAAAATATGTATAACAGAGATAGACAGAGAGAAAGAGAGAAGAAGACAGAGAGATGGATAGAGAGAGAATTCTTAGCACAGCAGCGAGACACGTTCAAGGTGCGAAAATTGTGGATGGACAAAGTGTTTTTCGACACTTGCCTGTAACATTCTTTCAGACATTGGCATCGCCTTTGTAACCCAAGCACCATAAAACTTAAGCCACAACATGAATACTACAGACAGACGCAGCAAGTCGACGCATTAAATACACTAAAGAATTTTTTTAGACTTCATTTAACAGTAAAAAGTCAAAGGAAGGCCACTTACAAATACACAAAATCTTAAATAAAATATAACGAACAATTAAAAAGTACTTAAAATAAATGTTAAATTGAAAACTGCTGTTTTTAAAAATTAGTAAGCGCTGTTCCTAAACCAAAATTAAATTAAAAATACTTAAGTGCTTAAATATTTAAAAAACTTATTTATATTTAACTATTACAAATGAAAGCCACTTAAAAAAAAGACAAAATCTAAAATAAAATATAACGAACATTTAAAATGTAAAAGTAAATATTAAATTGAAAATTCCTGTTTTTAAAAATTAAATTACTAAATATTTTAATATTTAATTATTTAATAAATATATTTTTGTTTAAATAACTCAGAATTATGCTCAAAACTACAAAGCTACAATAGAAGGACATTTAAAGAATATTTCAACAATAATTCAAATTAAATATAAATAATTATTTTAAATTTTATTGCATTAAATTTTTTTTTAATTCAATGAAATTTATATTGCGTCATTTTAAATTCAAGTCAACACGTTTTTATGTTGATTAAGGACTTTTATTGTCGAAAGCGCCAGCTGCGAATTAAGTGCCACAGCTGACTGCGTTGCATGCCACATCCCTTGTGTCACATCAACAATTTGGTCATTGACATATCGAGAGTGTGGTGCAAGGCAACTGCGTGGGTCGTTGTGGGGTCGACGGGGGTCGTGGGGTCGAGGGGTCGTTGGGTCGACGGGTCGGTCATATATTTTTTAGCCAAAACACGCTACTTACAAAAGCGCATTTTTCACGTGCCAAGTACGAAAGTTGACATTGCAGAAAAGCTAGAGAGAGGTAGAAAAATAGAGAGAGAACGAGAGAGCAAGAGAGAGAGAGAGAGAGCGAGAGAGAGAGAGAGATAGAGAGAGAGGGAGAGAGAGAAAGTTTGGGGATTTAACAAATTGTTAGCCATTGGCAAAGTGTTGGTCATTGCAATCAACGAATGCTCAAAAGATTTTCCTTTTATGTCCTGCATGTGGTCAGAACTAAATTGGAAAGATTGGCAGAAGAGGGCGTGGCAGCAATCGATTCCAGTTTAATCGCCTTAACAGCTCGATGACAAAGCTGTCAGTTACCTATACTTGAATTCTCCTCTTGTAGTATCACTTGAATAAATGAGAGAGTTGCCTTCAACAAGCTGCTGATGAGGAAGATTCAAATGAAATTCGGGATTCGCTATAGCTAAGACAACAAGTAAAATTGCTACAGCTCAGATGCTCGACTGTTAGATGCCCAGTATCCGTAAATTTTGAAAATTTCTTATTTCTCAAAATTTTTAAAAAAAAATAATAAAAAAAAATAAATAAAACTTTTGCTGTTATCAAAATAAAATATTATAAAATACTTATTAAGTTTTATTTCTGTTAATAACAAAATATAACTTCTATTCTCAATTATAGAAATCAAAAAGGAATTTTTTAATTTTTTAAATAAAAAAAATTTAAATTTTTTTTTTTGAAATTGTCTTTAATTGTTTTCAGAATAGAAGCATTGTCCCCAAATTTAGTTGCTCTAACCTTTATAGTCTCCGAGATCTAAATGTTTATACTTTTGACAGACAAGCCTTGTAACAATTTTGTTAACCTTTATATCCTTTTGGATACTCGGATTAAAAGCAGCAAGTACAATTTTTTTTCTACGGGTTGAAAGCAAACATTTTCCGAGAATGTCTGGCAGGTGCTGCAGTTGTTCAGTTCACTAGCACTTCTTGGAATTTAATATTTAAAAGGAGGATGACAGGGAAATTTCAATAACTGTTGAACAGCTGCCATGCTTGGATCATTTACAAGCCAGAGTTGTCACGTTTTCCGTTGCCGACCGAGTGAACTGAGAAATGTCAACAGCAGGTAATAAGCATGTCCTGAGTGTTTCCTGTTTATGCCACACGGCAACTTCCACTTGCATCTCAACAAGTCGACAAAATGTTTCAGAGCCAGACAAACAGAAACAGTTCCCAGCTGACTGTCAGTTCGACTTTTTCTCTCTCTCGCTCTCCCTTACTCTCACACTCGCCTTTTCACACTCCCTCTCTCTCTCTCTCTCCCTCTCTCTCTCTCTCTCTCTCTCTCTCTCTCTATGTCGTTACGTGCTTTGCTATTTGTCTCTGACTTGTCTTCCCTGCTGATAAAATGCAACTTTCCTTCATATTTTTTTTTTCTTTTTTGGTGCAAAGCAAAAGCCAAAGACGTTGAAAAATGTGAAAATGTCTGCGAATTGCTATTTCTTCAGCTGAACAACTGATAAGCATATATGCAAATCATGTGAAATTACCCCAAAATGGGTATAATAATACATCTTTAAAGCACGTGCTGAAGAAAAAAGAAACTTAAAGCAAGTCAAAAGCCTCATAACTCAAGCAATTGTCAAAATAAGTTGTCTGATTTCTCTCTGCCTTTCTATCAACTAAATTATATACAGTATGTCAAGTAATTCTATTCACCGATGGTCGCAATAACAATCAACACATACATATTTTAACTAAAAACACAACAGTGTTAGATAGATAGATAAAAAAATATAATTTCTATATTAAATATATAAAATAAATTTTCTGAGTGCATGTTCAAAGCGATATGCTTGGCATTTATATTCTTTATAATCTTTTAAGGGCCGTTGTCTGTCGCATCTTTTGTCTATTTGCCATTTTTGTTCTGCTTACTGTTGATTGTTGATTGTTGCTGTTGCCCTTCTCCCCTCTCGTTGTTTTTGTTGTTGCCATTGCCATTGTTTATGTGGCTCAATGTCTGGGCCAATGTCTGTTGTTCAGTTACACACAAATCTACACACTTAAATTTGGTCAAAGTAAACAAAGAATTTAACTGCCTTTAAGGCCATGCAATGGTTTAATGCACTTTGTGAAATGTGCCGGTCGAAAAGTGTTTGGTTCAACGGGAATTGTCATAAATAATCGATAAGCAATTTAGATTAATCAAGCAGAGTGTAATGCCCCAAACTTTAATCCCTTTGAAGTGTTGCGTTGTATTTATTCGAGCTGAAATGTAAATTTAATCTCTATTTTCCATCTCGTCTTAGCAATTAAATAATAATTTAAGTTTCCACGCTTTAATAGCCATAATTGCAGCTTTGCTTACTCTATCAGGTTGCCAGCTTTTCGCATCAAATATTTCATTTATAATTACAGTCTCAGCTCAACACTTTCATGCCACTTGTCACTTGCCACATGCCTTTAATTTAATTTAATGCCTGCTCTCAATGCTTTCTCTTTCTCCCTCTCTCTCTCTCCCTCTCTCTTTTTCTCTCTCTCTCTTTCTCTCTTGCTTTTCTTCGCCCTCCAGCTTGACTGCGTAATTTACACGCTTGGCAAATGCATCATAAATATCATTTATAAACGAAATACTCGTAATCATCATTTATGACTGCATTTCAACTGCACTCTTGCAACAGTTTTCCCCCCCTGCACTTCTAACCATTTTCTCTCTTTCACTGACAGATTGTTTCATAAGCATTTCCTGCGCCACATTGCGTATGCATAATATTCGCCTAGATTTATGCAATGCTTTTGCTACTGCAAGCAAGGTGAGGAAGGGGAATGCAGGGGATCTGTGTTGCCAGTGTTGAACATTTTGAAACTACTTCGGCCAAAAAAACATATTTTAAATTAAAATATATATAGAAAAAATCAACATTTTCATGAATCTAATATTTTTTACAAATTCTGTTATTAAAGACATTTATTAAGGAGCTAATGTATTATTTTTCTACGCTAAAATATTCGTGTTTGTCAGCTAACACATTTGTTAATCAAAAACAATTATAATCTATTTAAATATTTAAATTAAATCTGTAGTTTGTACTTCTTTTATGCTTTCATAGTTTTAATTCCTACTTTCTCAGCTTATTTTATATGATTTTTGTGGCGAGTAGTTGGCATCACTGTTTGGGGATTGAGAAAGCGCGAATATTCGTACTGATATTACTAGTACTATATGCAATATGGATATGCCTTCACTCATGCATATCCACTTTGATGCTCAGAATGATGCATTTCCCTCCCTTTCTCTCTAACCCCCCCCCCCCCCTCTTTCTCTCTCTCTCTTTCTCTTAGTCTTTCTCTTTGGCATTGACCTTGCAACAGTATATAATGCATACGTAACAGTTTTTGTGTGTTGCTGATACACATATGGTACACAGATTTATTTGCACTACTTAAACGCGACTGTTGCCCGCAAAGGGACTCGAAGTGGACCTCGAACATAAGCTTGGCAACATGAAATATTGATCCATTTAAGGGTCTAGCGTGCAAAAAAAAATAAAGAAAGGCTTACAACTTACAAAACGCATAGTTACAACCACATGTGGGTCACGTGGTCTTTTATCAGTCGTCTGCAACTTTGTCAACCGCACCCATATAAATCTTGCGGTTTGCCGCTTGCCACTTGAGATTCAAATTGTAATACACCCAGAGAAAAATGCTCTGAAATTTTAATATTTGAATATTTAAAAAAGATTTTAAATAAAAACAAGTAATTTGAAAAGAAAAACAAATTAAAAAAGTCTAGATATATTCAAAAAATTTTTAAATGCTCCAACATATTTTAATAAAATAATAATTTTAACATTTTTAATATCTTATAGTTAATTTTGAAAAAATTGTATATGCAATTTAATTTCTGAAATCAAAGTCGTATATTCAAACTAAAAGATTTAATTTGAATACGTTTATTATTTATTTGACTGCATTAATTTTCTACATGCGATTTTTCTTCAGAGTGTAGCTCTTGATATTGGTATTAGAATTTTCTTGCTTTGCCCGCAAGTTTTTATTGAAAAATTGTTTGCCATCTAAAGTGTCGTTTAAATTTATCCAAAGGGCCGGCTAGACATATACTTGATGTGACTCATTTGTGGCCAAAAAGGTCTTAATGTTGTCAAAACCCATTGCTATTCATTTGTCGTCTCAAGGTACACATGCTTGTATTATCACTTTTACACATTTCACATTTTATTCTCCCCCACACACATACACATGGCGTATACGCAATTTTCTTGGTAATCACAAAGTTGGGGCGCAACTTTTTTTACAAGCTGTAAAATGTTTCACTTCCCGTTGAAAAGTTGGCAATTTATGAATATGCGATGCATAACGCTAAAATGGATTCTCAATAAAGCGGCACGCGTTGCGTATACGCAATATTTTTTTCTGCGAACTTTCCAAGTCAAATACGTAGTAAGAGAGTGCTCATTTAAGGGTTCTATTTTTTTACGAATTGTTACATAGGCATTGTGAGCAGTAAGGTGCACATTACGTATACGTAATGTGTGCATATTACGCATACGTCATGTTGACTATAACAGCTTAAATATAAAAGCGTTTTTAAGAAATGTAGTTTTTGAGTTTTCCTCAATTCTTGTAATTAAGATTCGATGAATTGCATTGCATGAATTGCATGCATAACGCTAAGTTGATTCTCAATAAAGCGGCAATAAAAATGGCGTATACGCAATATTTTTTTCTGCGAACTTTCCAAGTCAAATACGTAGTAAGAGAGTGCTCATTAAAGGGTTTGATATTTTCACGAATTGTTGCATAGGCATTGTGAGCAGTAAGGTGCACATTGCGTATACGCAATGTGTACATATTACGCATACGTCATGTTGACTATAACAGCTAAAATATAAAAGCGTTTTTAAGAATTGCAATTTTTGAGCTTTCCACAATTCTTGTAATTAAGATTCAATGAATTGCATTTTTTATGAATTTCTTCAGACTTTTCTAAGTTTTATTCTCTCAGTATTAAATTAAAATTAAATTTAACACCTATTTTGCAACATTATAAATAATTTATTATATTTATTTATTTTCACTTATTATTCCAAAATTTACCTTAAAATTCAAATTAATTTTGGTCGACTGATTCTTTTTAACTTTAAATAAATAAATATTGAAAATAAATAAATACAAAAATCATTTAAAGACATTGCTTGACTTGAAATGTAAACTCAGCTGTTGAAAGTCTCAAGCAGTTAAAAATGACGAAACATTAGTTTTCTCTTAGCCAAATTGCTACAGCAGAGGGAGATCAAGTTGTGGTTAAACGGAGACAAAGGATGCTCTGCTTTTAGAAACAAAATTTGACTCGACTTGAATTGAATTGAGTAGAGTTGAGTTGAATTGAAACCACAATATACAATTACAGTCTCATTGGCAGTTGCAGAAATTAATTGGCTTCAACTTGTGCGACAATTCTTATGAACTTGACCAACTTGTCTGCCATTTGGAAGAGTCCAACTGAGTCGCAGAGTCTGCAATTACTTCTGCACTGCACTGTGCGGCTATTGACATTTGACTTTGTCCCAATATGACGAATATGACAGACATCAAACATTAGAGAAGCAAATTTATGTTCACATTCAATAGCTGACTGCGTATACCCTATATGCAACGCAGCGCTGTAGGAGGGTAGACTCGACTGGGGAAAGAATTTATATTTTTAATTTTTAACTTAATTATCAGCAACTTAGATTAAAATATTGTTAATATTTATGCAAATTTATTAAAAATTTAAATAAGTCATAATTTAAATATGAAAATAAGAAACTTAAAATTAATATAAAAATTGACTAAATCCGTAATAATTCATTTATTCATTTAACATTAACTTAAATAAGTCAAATACATGTTATTTACATTTTAAGACTGAAAGGATACAAAATTAGGAATTAAAAGGAATTTAAATAAAGTGTATACAGTTCTTCATGGTATATAATTTGCAGGGTATTCCTCAGTCTCTCTACTCTCAACTATGTAATTTACTTAATGTATTTGTTGTCTTTTGACGCCGCCAGAAAAATAGCGAGTCAACCGAATGTGGAAAAGTCAATTAAATCCAACGCACACATTCAAACATTTTGACAGCTGCATATACTATATATAGAAAATGTATAGGAAAAATAAAGGGAAAACCACAAAATACAAAATACAAAAATATGCGAGATATGCTCATGTTATTTCCACTCAAATTGAAATGTTTATGTGTTTTCTGGCTTTTATTGACAGCAGACCAGAAGTTTTGGCTGTTTGCATAAATAGGGGAACAAGAATAAATTGGTTAAAGGCTTGCACTACTCGGATTCGGACTCGGATTTTTGGCCAACTTGTGTGGCAATTTCCTTGAGGGAAATTAGAAAACTTTGGCGTTATCTCAGCGCCAACAAAACTGGGCACAAATGTTTTAACCAAAACAAACAAACCTTTCGTGTTCATTTGTTAGCTCTTCTCTTTTGGCTTTTGTTACACAAATTTCTGGACTCTCACTCTCCCTTAACAATTTTCATTGTGTGGCCGTAAAAAAGAAAAATTCCTGCTGGCAGTCTGAAAGATACAAATCTACCAGAAATGTAAAAATTTCACGTTTATGTGCGTTTGAGGTTTTGCGGTGTTTTTTTTTTTTTAGCCTCACTTTATGTTTCTTATTCGTATTTGTTATTTGTTGTCATTTTATTTTACTTTCGGCTTTTCTTGAATGCTGCTTTAAGTTGATTTTTATATGAGCTGCTTCCCTTTTTATTTTATTTTATGCGTGTTTTGCCTGCATACAAAGTGAAAAGTGAATTTTATGACTATCCAAGCAGCTGTACAAATGATTTGAGTCACTTTTACTGTTTATTGTCGACGTCTATTGACTATAAAAATCTATATTTTATGGAAAACACATAAATTTCATTTACACTTTCCAGGGAAAACTACACCCCAGTTGATAGTTGAGAAGCTGTGTGGTGTTGTCGTATTGTGGAGTTGTGAGTCCTTCGATTGCACTTTTGCGACAGCATTGATCATAAAAGAAAACCAAGAAGCTCATTCTTCTATCGCCTAAGGTATTAAGGCTTGTAATAGCCATAAGTGGTGGAACATGTGGAACATGTGGCATGAGAATAAAAATAGATAAGCGCTCGGGGATAAAATGGAACATAGCTTAAGCCAAGAATATAGTTTCGAGTCGAAAAAAAAACTAGTGGGCGGCTACAGTGGAGCAAGCTCGACAATAGGGTACCCTGTGCTCAAATACTCTGTACTGAAATACAATTTTTAACCGATCGGTACTATGTCAGCTATATGATATAGTCGCCCGATTTGAATGAACTTCGGCCAGGACAGACAAAACCAAGCTAAATGCATATTCTATCGGTTAGGTTAAGATATTTTAAAAAACAAAAAACTTTTTCATATTAAGACCTAATTCTTAATTCTTTTCCATGTATTGCTATTTTGTATTTTTCTTCTAAAATAATTTTTTTGTATCTTCCGTTAAATTAATTAAAAACTAACCTAAATTTTGTATTAATTAATTTTGAAGTCTTCAAAAATTAACAAAAGTAAAAAGTATTGAGAAATTATTCATAAATAAAATGAAACCAATAACTTGGTTTCAGGTTGATTGAGCTGCCAACTGAAGCGAGATCTATAAAATTCAGAATTTTTGCTCTGCCGGCTTAAATACTCAACTCGTTTGACAAGTACTTTAGCGTAATTTTAATTAAATTTAGCAAATGGTCAAAGAAGGATGGTTAATGGGTTTGGAAAGCCACAAAATCCTCATCAAAGCAGCTTTGTAAAATTGCCAAAACTTTTATTCGATAAGGTGGAGGTTTTGGAGACTTGACGAACTGTAGAACTCACCTCAGACTGATGTTTTGTAGCTGTGTGTTTAAGCAGCTCCAACTGAGACAGCGCTTACACGATTTCAATTAAAGTCAAGACGCGAATTGCATTTATCATTTTTCATATTTATTTATTTTTTATATTTTTTGGTAGCAATATCACTTCAACTTGATGTCAGCAGCAGGCGTAAAATTTTTCCAAAGATATTTCAATTTATTTTTCTTCTGCTGCCTTTATATTTTTGTCGGCTTTTTATTTATTTATTTATTTTTTTTTTTGACAACACAGAAAAGGCGAATGAGACTGTAGATAAGCTGAGATACAGACCGAAGCGTTTGCCGAGACACGTGCGTGCGGCGCCGCAATGGAAAACCAACTGAAAATGCTGAAAAACTCAACTACAGCAGAAGCAGCTGACGCTGACTGCGCTGCTTGTGGATTTCCTGTGCGCCTGTCGAAAGTGTTGCCATTGCGGTGGCAGCGACAGCGACTGAGGCAGCGACAGCGCCGAACAGCTGTTAACGCCCGTAAACAAGCCTTGGCATCCACAAGGCGCAACTGGTGTACGCATAACATCCACTTGGCATCCACACGCACAGCTGACGCGCAGAACTTGTTGACGTTTGCAGCGCTGCTCTCAAAATTTAAGCTCTCTGTTGCTCTCTCTCTGCAGCGCTCTCTCTGACTTTGCAGACGTTTGCTTTTGCTCCTGCGTTTGCGTTTGCTTCTGCTTTTCCTTTGTGGATTGCATGTTACGCTGCTTTTTATGAATGGAAACATCACATTTCTCATTTGCTGTTTTTCCCCTATTTTTTTGTTTTCACTCGCCTTTTTTTGATGCTTTTTGGCGCGCTATATTTTCCTACCTGCTGCTTTGATATTATTTTATTTATTTTTAGCTAAACTTTTGCCTGGTCAAAATAGACAACAAACTGCCAGAAACATGGCCACAAACAAACAAGCAAGCACACACAGATACAGTGACTGCCAAACCTGTGCACATTTGGGAATAGCAATCGTTTTTGGCCGCTGCCCACTTGGCGTATGTGTAATAAATCAACAAATGGAATGATTTAGTGCACACACTCTTTTTTTGTTTTTACTCTGCACTCTATTTCAGACAACTACAAAAATAACAACAACACCAATAAAATGGCGTTTTAATACACTTGGCAATTCCATATAAAAATATGTTTAAACCCTTTTTGAGTGGCCATAAACCGTTTCAGTTATCAGCCTGTGTTCCACTTTTATTTAGACATTTTTTTCCACATTTTGCCAAGCGCTTCATTGTTAGATTTATGTTTCGGACCAGGGTTGGAAAATATTTGCTATTGCACAAAATTATTAATAAGAAAAGCATTATAATTTTTTTTTAACAGAAATAAAAGTCCTTAAAAAAGTCTTTAAAGACTATATATTTATTTCAACCAAAATTCATACAACTTATTTACGTATTTATTTATTTTCCCATTTTTATAATTTTATTTAATTGTTTATTATTTTACCTTAACTCCAGGAGAATCATTATAAAATAAAGCAATAATTACAAACTCAAACAGCATTGGATATATTTCACAAAGGTTTTCAGTATCTCTTATAAAAGATAAAAAAAAAATAAAAATCTATTTCAACTATTAAGTATTTAAAGACCGATTTAATGAAAAACAATTTTTCTCATTATTGTTAATGGATATAATAAAATTCAATCATAATACTTAATTCTAATTTTGATTTTTTTATCACAAAAATTAGTATTTTTTTAACATTTCTTTTGCTTATTCCTCCCTGGTTTGTACACACTTCTATTTGTCATTTACATGTGTGTGTGTTTTTCAATTTACATACATTTCTGTTATTCTTATTTATTTAGTTTTGGTTTCCTTTTTTTGCTACACATTTGTTGATTAACTTAAACCGTTTATGATGCCTTTTTTGTGGAAGATTTATGACAGCAACTTTATGTGTATATGTTTTATTTATCTGTAGAAAAACTCAACACATATGTATACTCGAATTTCACAAGTTTTTCATGCAATTTATCAATGCTTTGAGTATTTGATACCGAACTCTAATATTAAATTTCAGCTATTAAACATCAGAGTAAAGACCATAATAATTCCGCCTAGGGTTGAGTTAACTCTAAACCTATCCGGAAAAATGTCCCAGTGAATTGAAAGGATTATCGCGCTGTGTTGCGAAGCCCAAAATGCTTTTGGTTTTTGTGGTTTAAGTGAACAGTTGCCATGGCAGCTGTTTCTTTTTTCTGGCAATGCGAAAGGGAAAAGGATAACGGAAAAAAGGAGAAAGGAAAGGAGTATACGAATGGGTGCGGGGATTGGTTAGGGAAATGGCGCTGTCAAGTCAGCATTTCCTGTTTACTATGGCGGGCACTTTAGCTCCCACACACACACACACACACACACACACACAAACACAGTCACATATAAATACACACACACAGCTAGACTAGACCTCAGAAATGTTTGTCCTGGGTACTTAGAAAAATTTTTTATGTATTTGACAAATTCCTACAAAATTTAATTTTCACAAAATAAACAAAAAAGAAAACCTGTCTTATTAAAGAAAACACCTTTTCATATAAATAAGAAAGTCCAAATTAAATTTAAAATGACCTAAAAATTAGGAAAAAAAAATTAATATTGAGACGATATTTCCTTTGAATTTAGGACAATTTACATTACATTTTTTTAAGTGTAGTTGTGAACGTACAGTTATAGTGCTACAGCAAAGGCAACTAATGCAAAGCAGTTGAATTGGATTTGCCATTGTATGTGTGTGTGTGTGTGTGTGTGTCTGTGTGTGTATGTCTGTGTGTGTGCGCATTTCCACTGTTAGCCGGCGGGACAACAAAATGGCTGTCAAATAACTTCCGGCTAACGTTTCGCTTTAATTTTGTGGGGTCACGTGCAAAATTGAAGTAATCTGACAGTCACGGTGAAAATCAACAACTACCTCTGCTATTTTTCCCGCTCTTTAGCATTGAAACATATTATCAAATATCTTGTTGTCATTTGACGTCGCAGATTTGATTGTATATAAAAGGTACACAAGTTGAATAAATGCTCAGCGTAAATCGATGCAATTGAAAAATAATTGAACGTTTGAAATGTTTATTGAATGCCAGTCGAAATCGAATCGAATCGAAACGCATGAAAGTGACGAGAATCGAGTGGAGTTTTTAGTTGAGTTGTAATGTGTGAGTTGTAATGCTTTATCCCAGGGGCTGTTTTTTTGCTGTCAGGGCCTTTGCATATTTAATGGGTATCCTGCCTCACGGCATGTGGCATGTGGCATTTCGGATTTACCCCAACTCTCCCAAACATTCCTCATGCCACGCACGTCTGTCTCGTGTGATAAAAAGGAAAAGTTATTGATTGGATTTTTAGCGGTGGCTGCCTTAACGGCACTTAGGCTCATAATTGAGCTCCTGATATGTGGACAAGGAATGTCGCATCTGTGTCAGCCATAATCATCTATATTATCCGAGCTGTTGCTGCCACATACATATTTAAGCTAATGCTGACACGGATTCTTTCAGTGATTTAAAAAATAAATTCAATTCAACTATTATTTTATATCATCACGTTCACGCTAGTGATGAAGGCAGACCCTGAAAAACATATTTAAAATAATAGCAACTGGAAATATATTTAAATTAATCTATATATAAAACTCTTTGTCCTGACTGACTTAACTTTAAGATATCTTCGCAGCATGTCTCCAACCCAAACTCAATCAATTGCCAACAATATTGCGGTGAATTGATAAATTTCCTGAGCCTTAAATAATGCAACTGTCTCGAATTTTGATATAAATTTAATGGACCTTAACCGACAGCTTTGATGTTAAATGAAGCTTTGTGACAAACTTCAAATGCAAAGTTGATTATGGTTGAGCTTTTGACAAGTTGACACATCTGACAAGCTTCCAGGGCTGAAATCTGAAATCTGAAAACTAAGGGAAAAAAACAGAGCACAGAATTCACCTGCAGTTAGCTGAGTAAATTTTATTTATTTTTTTGCCCAGCAGTTTGTCTTTTATTTTTATTTAAGTTTTCCCTCCATATGTGCAACAGCCCTCAAGGGGGGAAATCCCAAGGCAAAGCAAATAAAAGAGAGAGAAAGAGAATGCTAGAGGAAGACGCCTTAAAACAAAGTGTCCGTTGTGCTGTTATTTTTTTTTTCTTTTTCCAGGAAAATTATTATTATTTTATATATATAGCCCACTGTCACAGATTGTGCTTGTTTACCTTGGGTTTTTCACTTTTCATTCTCTTCTACAAAATTTAATTATGCATAGTTTTTGTCAAAGGCTGCACAATTCTGGGAAACGGATAATCATATGATATATTTTACAGTCCCTTAAACTCATCTCGATTAAAAAATCTTTCACTAGCACAGCTTTAGCACAAGTCTAAGCACCTGTGGATTTTTAACAGCTTTTACCCCGAGGTGTTTAATGCGTAAATTAAACATTTATAAGCTCTTTGTACTCAATTCTCAAGAGTTCATATGCTTCAGAATTTCGGCATTTGCCCCAGGGATAAATTATGCTTTTATTATGACTAAAGGTCACAGATTTGATGATTTTTTTGACTGGCGGCCGCTCAAAATTAAGTATAAATATGAATTAATCATGTGGCTCATTTTAAAAATTATTTATCCAACTTTTCTTGGCTGAATAAAGTAAATTGTTTATTTAATATTTAATTTTGTAGTCAGAAACCTTCACTTAGTGGTGTGGTTAAATACATTTTTCACTTTAATGGAATTCAAATTAAGTAAATACTTTATTAAAGCTGTTAGTCCTTTATTAAATATAAATTTGACAACTTTTAGTTCTTCTGGGAGACGAAAATTAATTTAAACTTAAGCCTTACAAATATTTACTTGTATGAGCAAATATTCAACGATATAATTTGAGCTCTAGTTACGTACACATGTTTCATTATTTATTTTGTATTTATTTCACAACTTAATCTAAATATATGAGACTGAGACTCAATTAAAATAAAGTCAAACTTACTGAACAGTAAATTATGAGAAAATATTTAACGAACGTTTCTTATATTATTTATCATCTATTATAATTTGTTAAATTGTTTGTTAATTTATTATTTATCTCACAACTTGAATTATTTTATGAGTTAAGCATTTAAATAAACTTAAGTCTTAGAATTTTTAGTTTTAACTATTGCATTATATTTTCATTAAATTTAAGAGAAAAAAATTCATTTAATAATTATTTCACAACTCAAACACTATTTATATTTTTTTAGACACTTAAATATGTTTAAATTTAATTCAATTCAAATTTCTACTAGCACAAATTTGTCTTACACAATTTATTAAAGCATAACCAATCAAACACCTGATTTAATACAAATTTTAACGAGTCTAAATTTAAATTTTTTTATTAGAAAGAATTCTCAAATTATGTTCACTTTATTGTTGAATCTTTTTATTACCTGAAAATGTCACTGATTTCATATTTATTACTTTACTTCTGTTGGCCCAGTTAGTCTCGTATTAACCGCATTCTGCAGCTCAATTCAACTCGGTATTTATTCATATTTTATTATCAAAACATTTTTATTTCTTTCAAAATGTTTTTAGAGCTTTTGACAGTACAAACATACGAGTGTTTTCACGCTCAACTTAAAAATATTTGGCGTCTGGCTGTGGCTTTGTTGTTGGCCAGCCTATTGTTTTGCTTTTGCCATATTTGAGTGTTGAGTGGGCCCAAAAAAAAGAGGGAAAAAATGAAAATGTGCTTTGTAAATCAAGCGGAGAGAGACAAGTTTATCGCAGGCTTTGCTGACGGATGATACGAGTTCGGGAATACAAAAATTGTCAGCTGTTTCGAGTCCCAAGCAGCCACAATGAAAACTGTTTGTTTTTATTTTACTTTTTTTTTTTGTACACTTTTTTCGGCTATTTTCGGAGTTTCGTTGGGACTAAAGCGGCAAGGGAAAAAAAATTTATTATTGTTAATATTTGTGTTGCTGTCGTTGACACTTTTATGATATGTGGACCTGTTTCCATTAGCCTGACCCTCCACACTTTCCCAATGCCTACTTGGCAGCGAGAAGCCTTTGAGCTGACGAATTTTAATTGTGGCACTAGAGAACAAACCAATTGCAACTTTTATCAAACCCACATTTTCTAATAGGATTCATTTTTGATAAGGTTTTTCAAATAAATTATTTTAAAACCCAACAATTAATTTATCAGAAAATCTTTTTGTACTTTGGCAAAACTTAAAAACTAATGCTTAATTTTTGAGCTTTTTCAAAATCATTAAATCCTAGACTATTAAGATTTTTGTGAGGTAATTATGCTTTTATTGACTTTAAAATTTCGAAAAAGATTAAAACACTAATAAAAGATTTTTTAGAAATAATTAAAAAAAATTTCGAAAAATTAGGTTTTTTAAATGGTTCACTTTCATATATTCAAATCACAGTATAGACTTGAATTTTGAATTCAAATATGTGTTATTTTATTTACTTTACTGGTAAAATTCAAATTTTATGATAATTTTTTTAAAACTGTTTAAAAATCTTTAATATTTTTTAGGTTTTTTTTTTGAACTATTTAATCATTCAAACACACACTTTTACATCTGAATCATAAGTATGAATGTTTTTGAATTAGGAATTTTAGATTTTTGTGCGCTCTCTTTTAAATTTTTTTTAAATTATGGAAAAATTTACCATCACGTTTTCATTAATCCTTACTGCTGTGCTTAAATAATGACATTAATTGGAAGTAGCTTATGATATTAAGCATTAATATTGATATAGAGACAGCTGATTTCAGCTAAACTGACCAATTTTAAAGAGGGGCAAAAAAACCAATTCTGTTGACTAGTGTAATCCCACATACACCCACATACTCATCAAAAGATTTGTACAAATAGAAAGCAATTTGTTAAATGAGCACATCAAATTACATAGAGCAGCCATAGAAGTGCCGACAATCAACAGACCTCAAAAACTTGTATCCCTTCATCCCCAAGCAAAATGAAAATCTCGACTAGACCAAAGGTCAACATTGAAAATCTCCCCTTGCTTGCAACCCTGCCACAATCCGTGTCCGAAAATGCAGCTGGTTAATTGATTTTATATTGAAAACTGTTGGCGCCTTGTTGCTGCCCTTTGAGCCAGAATCGAAGACAGACAGAGAGACAGACGGACAAACAGACAGACAGACAATCTGTGTGACTTTCAAGGCCATGCCGCAAGTAATCGAGAATGCCAAGGAGATACAGTATGGAGCAAGTGGAAGCACTCAGGAAAACTCATTCTGGCAATTCGCAGTATAATTTATCACGAATTTCCCAATTAGCAAACGTTCAAGTTACTCGCGAATTTCGCTCTCTCACTTGCAATTAAGTTGCAGACTTTGTGGGCAATAAGCAGGCCAAGGGAAGCTGAGAGAAATGATGATGGTGAAAGGGAAAGAGAGTAGAGAGCAGAAGAGTAAAGATCCCATGTTGAAATATAGCGTAATCGGGGCAAGCGTATTAAGGGGCCTTAACAATTTATTGTCATTGAAACTGTCAGCTCATAATGTGTAATGTGCAGTTATGTTAATTAACTTGTTGAATGAGGCCAAAAGGAAGGAACAGGAAACCAGACAGAAGACATGATGTCTGAAGAGTGTGAAATGGGGACACCTTACCTTTTAAATTGATTAATGTAAAGGAATAAAATTTTGATGCACAATCAGTAAAGAGACCAAATAATGACCAAAAAAGGCATTCCACATGAAAAAATTATATTACAGAAAAATGAAACCGTTCAAAATCAAATTTAAAGTATCGTCTTATACTAATTTGTTCCTCAAAAGTTGTTTAAAAGTGAAAACTCAAAATTTCATGATTTTGTCGGAAAAATATCGACAATAATTATTTTCTTAAAGTTATTAAAATTTATATGCAGAATTAATTTAAATGACAAGTTTTGATCAAAATGATATTTCGCATGAAAATTGGTTGAGGTATGGCGATGTTGTGTTTTTGATATAGTGACAAGGGCAAAGTATAGAAAATATGGAAAAAATTAACTGTGATGGAAATTTATTAGGTGAAAAATATTTTGATGCAGAAACAAAATTGAGGTCAAATAATGATCAAAGTGATATTCCGCATGAAAATCGGTTAAGTTTTGGCAAAGTTATGACAGTTTGAAGTTTTTGAAAATTTGTCAAGGGGAAAGTATAGATAATACGGAAAAAATTGACTGTGATGGAAATTTTTTAGGTAAAAAAATATTTTGATGCAGAATCAAAATAGAGGTCAAATAATGATCAAAACGGTATTCCACATGGAAATCGGTTTTGACAAAGTTATGAGAGTTTGAAGTTTTTGAAAAAGCGTAAAGGGGTAAGCATGGAAAATATCGAAAAAATTGACAGTGAGGAAAATTTTTCAAGTGAATAATGTTTTGATGCAGAATGAATATAGAGGCCAAATAATGATCAAAACGGTATTCCGCATGAAAATCGCTTGAGTTTTGACAAAGTTATGGTAGATTGAAGTTCTTGAAAAAGTGTAAAGGGGTAAGCATGGAAAATACCGAAGAAATTGACAGTGAGGTAAATTTTTCAAGTGAAAAATGTTTTGATGCAGAATGAATTTAGAGGCCAAATAATGATCAAAGCGGTATTCCACAAGGAAATCAGTTGAGTTTTGACAAAGTTATGAGGGTCTGAAGTTTTTGATATAGTGTCAAGGGCAAAGTATAGAAAATACGGAAAAAATTGAGTGTGATGGATA
The DNA here is from genome assembly GCA_035045575.1 of Drosophila falleni. NCBI lineage: Eukaryota > Metazoa > Arthropoda > Insecta > Diptera > Drosophilidae > Drosophila > Drosophila falleni. The sequence continues at coordinate 1,482,024 of JAWNOV010000167.1, forward strand.
TTTCTTAGGTGAAAAATATTTTGATGCAGAATCAGAATATAGGTCAAATAATGATTAAAGTGATATTCCGCATGAAAATCGCTTAAATTTTGACAAAGTTATGCCAGTTTAAAGTTTTGAAAAAGGTATTTTTTTGTTAATATGCACTTGCTCTTACAATTGGTACTACCTTAATTAAAATATGTAACCGTTGAGAGCAAACGCTGACTTATCACCTCGCTGAATATATTATTTGACTTTAATATAAGCTCTTAAAGCTCTTTTGTGTTACATTAAGGTAATTGACCCCAAGAAAAAGAACAAAAATTTCCTTAATCAGCAAATTTTACGAGTGCGAGTAAAATGTTGAGTAGTTGTAATCAAGCATGGAAACGAGTTGAATGCACTCATTTTAGACCATTGAATGGCAGTTGAATAAACTTGAATTGCTAAGCAACTAAATCTGAATCCAAATCCTGAATCTAAATTCATTCATATGTGTTGAAAGAGAAGTTAAGTGAGCTTAAGGAATATAACTAAATTCACGCTAAAAAGTTATTAAAAAGAGTTGAGTATATAATTTAAAAAAAGAGAACTCTTTATTGCTTAACTTAAAAACAATAACAACAACAATAAGAGCGAGTTAGTAACTAACTAAAATTGCTAGTTTATGTACAAAATGCTAAATACATTTACAGTATTTTTCCGACATCGATTCTTGGACATTTTCCATTATTGCCGCAACTGCAATTTCAAAAGCTTTTCCAGCAAAGCCAGCGCAGTAACAGCAACAAAAATTGTGTGTGTATGTAAGTGTGTGTGTGTGTGTGTGTGTGTTGAAGAGTGTGTCAAATGTGTGGTTTTGTTGTGCCTACGTACTACCAACAGCCCTGCATATGGTTGAGCTGTTGAATTGCGCCGCATCCGATACGATTTTGCATATAATCCGGGAAATTACTTTGTAGCACACGCATCGTATTCCGTTTGTAATCGGGCACCGCATGGGTGACCAGCTGGCAGGTCTGACTGCGATACACGGGCTTAAAGTTGCTCTCCGCGAATGTGGAGTTCGTGTCCCAGCGATACACCTCGGCATCGCCCTCATTCCGGAAGAATATCGCCGAGCCATTGTCCGTGCCAATGATGACCATGCGACTCGGCTTTTTGCCCAAATCTGCAAAATCAAACAAAACATAACAATGATTAATTACATACAGGTTTAATAAATATTTAGCTTACACTACGGTTTTTTTTTAATTTTATAAAATCCTTTTTCTAAATTGACAAAAAAAAAATAGGTATTTATATATAAAATTAAGATTCTAAATATTAAAAAATATTTATTTTCAAATTTTGAACACATTTTAAAGGTAATTTTTTTTTAATTTGACAAAATAAATAAAAAATAAAAAAAAAAAATTTTGGAAAAAATTAAAAAAAATTTTGAAAAAATTTAAAAAATGTTTACTATTTTTCGACATTTTAATTCTAAATCCGTAAATCAATTTTTTTTGGAAAAAATATTAGGATTATATTTTGTAAGAGTGTAGTTAACTCACCCAGAATTCGTCCATCCGCCACACCACTACGCAGATATTCCGACTTCAGGGAGAATAGTTTGCTGGTGCTCAGATACGTAAAGTATAGCTCCGTGGAGCCGCAATCCCGGCGGATCAGCGCAATGTACAGCACATCACGGGAACGACAGCCAGCAGAGACGGCTTTGGGCAGTACCACACGAAAGCCGCGATCCGCTTGAAGATTGTAGACAATAATGGCACGATTTGCGGCATCGCTGACGTAGATAAAGCAACCGCCATCGGGAGCATAGTCCACGACCAGATACTGCAACCGGGAACTGCTCGAGGTGAGACCCTCCAGCGAGACGGTCTTCAGCACCTTGCCGGTCTTCACCGACATGGCGACCACTTTGGGTGCACACTTTCGCACCGGTGTCTCGAGCGTGTTGACAATGCCCGTATCCAGCACCCAAAGCACCTCATTCTGATCCACAACGAGATCCACAACCGATTGTAGAGCCTTACAGTTGCCCTCCTCCTGTAGATCCCAGCAGGGATATGGCTTAAAGGTGGTCGAGCAGGTACCAGGCTGAATGGTGGTCTTGACGAGAGTGGCCGGAACACCTTTGCGATAACGTGGTAACGCCAGATAGATGGTATCACCAATCAGTTGAGCACGTGTCGCAATCACATTTTTGGCTATATATTTGCCGGAACTCTTGAATAATGACTTTGTGCTCGCACAGGGGAACTCAAATTGACCGCCAGTCCACTGTATCGGCTGGGTATCCGAGTGTGCACGATCCGGAGTCCATAGGCCATATTTTGTGCCCTGACTTTCCGCTTTATAGGCCAGCAGAATCAGTAGAAGCCCTAAATATAATCTCATCTCGTTTTGGATTACTTAATGTGTGCTAACTGAATGTGAACTTGGCCAACTTTGCGACTTATATAAGCCCATAGAATCAAAGACGTGCTCTAAGCCCATTTCTCAGATTGCAAAACACAATTCTCTATTTTTTATTTGGCGGGCTGGAAGAACCTTGACAGTCAAAAGTGACAGAAAAACAAACAAGCAAACTATTCAACTACTTTTTATGCATGAAAGTATATGTAAGTGTGTGTGTAAGAGTGTGTGTGAGAGTGTGTGCACAGTTGGCAGCCAATTGCATTAAAAATAATTGAAATATTTCACGCGCAGAAGCCGCTGAAATGCAAACAGCAGTGGCCATTCAAATAGATCACATTCAGCTGCATAGCTACAGTGGAGCTTGCCTAAAAAGAATGCAAAATAAAAACTGAATATTTTGTTTAGATGAATTTTCATATTATAAATTTTTGTTATCAGTAAATTTGATCCATTAAATATTTTCAAGCAGCTTTCTATGTAAAAATGAATCATGAATTTTTATATCAAAAAACTTTCCCATCACACTGTGAAATTTTATCTTGGATTTTTAATTCGAAAATGAAATACCTATTGTATATGTATATGTATATGTTCATACTATTCGGTGTCTACTGTACCACATGCAGCGTAAAGTGAATTGAATGTTATTGCAGTTGCTCACATGCACAGCTGGAAGTTGGCCTATATAGACCGAATAAGCCAGATAAGTGCCTGATGATTGCATTTGGTCAACATCAACATCGTTATCAAAATATTTATGGCTAATTGATGCTGATGCACACGAAATTATCCTTGTGATGAGCTCACAACTTTAATCAATTGATAAATGGCACAAATGATGCTTGAAATACACACTTAAGAAGCAAGAGAAATTGGCAACTACTCAAAGAAGGAAGAATGAAGAAATTGCAGAGCTCTTGTCAAATACACAGGGAGAAAACGCGTAGTGAATATAATTTTAGTCATAATTCACCATATTTAAAAAAATAATTACTTAGATTGCATATAAATTAAATATGTTTTATATTATTTGCAATTATTTTATTTAAATCATATTTTTCATATTTTATTTTAATCAGAACTAATTAATTATACCATTTATACAAAAAATTACCTACGTAATAGCTTTTAGTTTATGTTAATTAAATTTATTTCAGGCATATGTATAGCTTATTTAAATATTCAGATAAAATAAGAAAAAGTTTATTATTATTAAAGTATCCGAATATTTTTTCTTTGTGTGTAGGATGAGCTTCCAATATTATTAATAGAGTTAACTTATCATGTGAATGCCTTAACTACAGAAAATCCTTCGCAATCACAGTAGCTGCAGGCAGCAACTCACACGCACACACAGTGGCTGCCCAAAGTTTTCGAACATCGCGACATGTTTGGCATGCCAAAATGTCCGCCCCCCTCCCAAATCCCCAACCCAACCCGCATATGTGTTGGCAGCAAAAAACCGTTAACTCCCTGCCCACACTTGCGTGATTTATATGCCCACTTTTCCACACACACACACATACACACACCAGCACACACACACAGCAGGAGGAAAAAATATTGATGACAGTCACTTCCGGGCTTCTTTTCTTACATAATTTATGCAAACATTATCTCCTCCTCGGGGCAGATAAAATGAGACAGACAACAAGGATGAAAACTGACCCAACCTGACATTAGACATGACTTTTCCAGCCCCTTTTCCTGCCCCACCCACCATTGCCCGTAGCTATTTTCCCTGCGATTACTTCAACTGTTTTTATTGGCCCGTTTAACGAGGCGTATGCGTCATGTGCAGACAAAGTCTGTCCCACATTTAGATTTACTTATTTATTATTTTTTTTTTTGGCAACGTTAACAAAATGCTTTTTTAAAATACTCCAAATATGACCAATAAAAGTCGCAATTGAATAGCTTAAAACAAGCATGTAATTCGATTGAGTTTTCCTCTTGTGTTTTCTATTTTCCTTTGCCTTTTGCAATAACAAATCAAGGCAAATATAAAAGAAAATTGTCTGTGGTCATGTTGAACTTTCTTTTCCTCCCTCTCCCTCTCTCTCACTCTCCGTCTCTCTCTCTCCTCCTCTCGTTCTCTTTCTCTCTGTTAAATGGGCCGTTCAACATGCTGACCGCAGCGTTTTTATTTTCCGGCTACTGGCAAAAATTCACATAAATTATAATAATATTTCAACTTTTGGGCTTTATCTATTACAGGGTATAAGGGGCTATTTATGAAGGATATATTTATTTTGCTTTAAAGATGCAACCAAATTGATAATAAAGGTTTTTTTGTTGCCGCCTTCCAGCTATATAGCAAACAATGAACACTAGAGGGCGGCAGCTAAGAAAATTTTAAATTAAATGCATTTATTTAGAGCGTATTTAAAATTTTAACCTATACCTACAAAATTCTACTTCATAATTATTTTATTATAAGAAATTAAAACATAACTTATAGGGTAGTGGGCTAGTCGCGTTTTTTTAGTTAGTTTAACTTAGTGCTCATTCTATGCTTTTAATTTATTGTGGCCTGTTTTGTTTTTGTTTTGTTTTTACTTTCACTTTCGACTTTTTTCGTTTTGCTTTCGGATTCTTTGACTTTCTTTTGTGTCAGCGTTTGCTTAAAGTTACGATTTGTTTTAATTTATTTCGTTTTTGTGCGAATTCAATGATTTGTCATAAATTAAATGATGTTTGCATAGCTTAGTCATAACTTTGCAGCAAGTATTATTATTTTACTATAAAGTAGGAGCTTTAGTTTGATCCTTTAAAAAATAAAAAGGCAATAGAAAAAATTGCATTAAATTTAGCACTTAAAAATTAATTTCCTTAATCTCGCGTATTTTTTAGGTCCTAAACTTTAAGATAAATACTTATGTATTATCAAATTGTAATTACCGAAAATATTATAATTGTAAGATCTTTTTTTAATATCTTTCTGCTTATTTTGTGTTATTTAAAACTTAAATATTTTAAGCAAATGTTCTTGATTTTGTCAACCATTAGTGTATAGAGTATTTAATCATCGACTTGCTTTTCGTTATGTATGTATTCTTGATTTAATTTAATTAAAATGGTTTATGTGGTTGCATTGCTTTTTGAAATGTGTTGCAGAATTGAACAGAATGCAAATGTCTTTTCAATTTGTTGGCATTTTGTGTATGAATTTTTGCAACTTGTCTGCAAATTGCAATGGAATTTATTGAATACAAAATATTTTGTTTTGGAGCCATTTATGGGCATAAGCAAATGCTGTCAATAACCACGTTTGTTATTTATAAACATCACTGTATATATATGTCAGTTCAGTGAAATATTTTTTGGTCTTATTTTTTGTTGTTCTTCTTATTATTATTTTTTTTTTTTTGATTATGGCTTTTATTTATGAAAGCGCATAAATATTTATCTACAGCTTGATTCGGACAGCTGATGTCACAATAGACAAGCAAACGCCCACACACACACATTACACCCACTCAAATACACACACACATATACATCTGTTTATAAATTTGGAGATTATCATCAAAATAAGGCAGTTTATTAAAATGAATTTCACACAAATTCAATCTGGTTCAATACGATATTTGAACTTTAGACGGAAGTTATAGATATATTCAATTTTCCCCGACTCTTCCCCTGTTTTTCTGCTAGCAATAAAAGGGTCAATTGACTTTACCCAGGATTCTATTGATCTGTTGTTGGTCCAGCTTTAATTTCGGCCAAATTCAAAGCGTAACTTGGCCATAATTCAATGCACATGCTGTCTCCCTTTTCGACCCTAAACAAAGCCAAATAAACGGATAACCATTATAAAGAGGGAAATAAATAAAAAGAGAGAGAGAGAGTTGGGCAGATAATCAGGCATTTATGGATGCTCACGCATTGTTCTCTGCTGACCTTTGTGTCCAGGGGTCAATGGCAAATTAATATACCAAAAAAAAGTTAATTTTAAGGGGGCACCCGGATTTGAACCGGGGACCTCTCGATCTGCAGTCGAATGCTCTACCCCTGAGCTATACCCCCAGTTAAAAAATGCAGCCTTTAAAGTTGTTGTTGATCTAAAGAGTCGACGAAAATGACGAAAGATAAACAAATTAACAAACCAGTTTCAACTGTGCTTGCTTATCGCAAATATTATTTTTAATTTTCTAAAAATTGTCAACTTTTTTTGACATTCGCAGTTAACTGATAAATGAAACAGTTAATAACACAGCATTTAAGAGCTACAGCATGCATAGAAAAAATATAAGTTGAACTTATATTTTGGTCAATGAAAATTTGAAGACACTGGAAACTTGAAAAAAAACGTTATGTTATCTTTTTGTTGGTTATCTGAAAAATGCAATAACTAAAAACACATGTTAGACAAAATTTTGTGTACAATTTTGGACCAATGAAAGTTAAGAAAATTGAAAGACTTTATCGCAAAACTTTTACTTTAGTTTGAGAGGCAAATTTATAACATTCACATATTTGAAAAGTTTATCATACTGTGAACAGCAATAAAATCAAAATATTTTAACTATTTATTCCTAAGATATTGTCAAACTTCTTTAGCAAATTTAAAGAATAAAACTTAAAAAAACTTTTTATGCACCTTATTACTTGATTTTCGAGGTAGTAAATATTAATATTTATTTTCCAAAATTGCTCATATTCTTTATATATTTTTTTCTATTTATTGTAACAACGAGAACAAGTGTAAGTGATGTGTGCATCAATTAAAACAGAATTGTATAAATTTCACTTGCACACGCGCTGCAAACATATTTCGATGTCAGCTTCCGCAAACTGTTGAGGGGTAACGAGAGGGGGAGGGGAGGGGGGTGTCATGGCGGCTGTGCGCTTCCGCTCAGTCGCAAAATGGCGTGCAGCAGACGTGCTGACTCTGCAAATAAGTGTGTGTGTGTGTGTGAGTGTGTGTACCTAAATATATATATATATGTGTGAGACACATGTTTCCTCATGTTTACCAGACGACCTTGCTAACTTGGCCGAGACGCAGAGACGCTTTTAAAACAACACGCGCCACACATTCAAGTGTCAAATGTCGAGTGTCCAAATCTGGGCTATAAATATAAATAAAATGTGAAAAGCGCTGTGACAGTTTTACATAATCAAATCAACAGCAGCTGCATTCACAACTTTAGTCTTAACAATTCTTCTTAACAATTCTTTTAAACAAAATGGCCGCCTTGTTGCCGGTTTTATTAATCGGCTTGATTGCCAGCGTTTGTGCTGGTTACAGCTCCTCGCTCAGTGACAACTCTGGCAGCTCGAGCAACTCTATTGTCAGTGGCAGCAAGTGTGATAAGAATCCGCTCGCCGAGCTCACCTTTCAATTGAGTGGCAGCAATCTTCATTGGCCCTGTGATTCTACTAAGAATATCTATGTCCAATCGGGTCGCTATGTGCCCCGAAATGTGATCGTGACTCGGGCACAATTGCAACGCGATTCGGCATATGTGGCACTGCCCAGATACAAACAGGGCGTGCCCTTTACCCTCGGCAAGGTCAATTTGAAGAAGGGCGAGTGCTTGGCCAAGATTGCCCCGTATCCTTGCTGGGCCATCCAGGAGGAGGGCAACTGTCAGGCTCTCCAATCTGTGGTCGATGTCGCTGTGGATCCCAATGTGAGTGCAATTCAATTTAATTAAACTAAAATGTCATTTTGATCATGATCTGGCCTCTTAATTCTGCACTTAAATTTTTTTCATCTAGAAAAATTGAAATTTTTTGAATCCTAAGCCATCCATCATCCAATTTTCCATACATACCCTTGACATTTTTTCAAAATCTTTGATCTTTCATAACTTCATTAAAAATTGTCCGATTTTCAAGCGGAATGTCATTTTCATCATGATTTGGTTTCTTAGTTCATTCTGCATTTAAATTTTTTTCATCTTAAAAATTTGATATTTTTTGATCCTAAGCTATCTATCATCCAGAATTATACACAATCTAGTAGTATCTGCATATATATATTGTGGTTAAAATATTTTAAAAATTGTTTATAAATATTAATAAAATCTTTATTGGTTGAATACTTTTTTTTTGCTGATTTTTCCAATTTACACTTTATTTATTTTAATCCATTTTTTGGTTCCCATAATTTTTTTCTCCGTTTTTATATCTTTATTTTTGCAATTCTTAAAAAAAATATTCAGAATTCGTATGAGCGACCATTAAATTTGATATTCCATGTACCCAACACATACACACACACATACACACACAGACACACACTTATACACACGCGTCAGAAAAGCAATTTGTTTCTTTAAATCTGAAACTTGTGGCGCATTTTTTAACAGTTTTTCGCAGTGCATGCACTCATATTTACATACTATATATGCTCGCATTCACATCCAGATATATGCTATGTTTTCTACTTTTTTTTTTGCAACTGGACACCACGAAATTGCTTTTTTAAATCAAATAAACTGCATTGGCAAGTGGCAAGTGTAAGCACCCCAAAAAAAAAAGTTGCATCCCATGTAAATGGCATATTTTAAAAGCCACCAGGAAAAAATTTACCATTTTACACTTCAGTTCAAGGCAAAAACAACTCGTTGAACTCTATAAAAAAGCTGATAAATTTAATTGCAATTGTTGAATTTTTATTTATCATTACAATTTTATCAGTTGAGCTCAAGTTTAATAACAACTTGTCGATTGAATTTTTAAGATGCTTTATGAAACTTCTTAGGAAATTTAAATTTGAGAATAATTTCTTATACTTCATATATTTTAGAAACAATTTTTCCCAATTAATAACATGTTTCTTACTTTTTGGGCAACGTAAAATATAACATGAATTATAAAATGCTCAAGTGAAATTTCTAAATCTACTCACTTCTTGAATTAGGGTACCTTAAAGTCCTTATCAGAGTTCCCACAAACTAATGACAGGAACTTTTAGAGGGTATCTCTTAGTCGATCAGTATGATAACAATTAAATGTCATAAACAGCAATTTAATTGTATGAATTTGGTCAACTTACGAATATCTAAAGACAAAAATCAACAAACAAAAGCAATAATAATAATTATAATAACAACAATAGTCAATCAAGTGCTGAGTCGCATTTGTTTATTTATTTGCATTGTGCACAATTTGCATAAATTGTTGTTGTTGTTTTGTGAAGAAATGAATTAAAGTGAATTAATGGCAAATTCCAAGCTCGAGTCAATTTCAAATGACTTGTAATTAAAAATGCATTTTCATTTATAAGTATAATATTATTTTTTGATTAATTGATATATATGTATTTTATAGGGTTTATTGTGGGCCTTGGATGTGGGCATTGTAAATACATTGGAGCAGCCAATTCGCCGTTGCAGTCCCAAAATCGTAGCTATAAACACGGCCAACAACAAGGTGGTGAAGAGCATTGATCTCAGCGATCTTGTTACCTCCGAATCTCGACTGCAATTCATCGTGGTCGATTACTCCAAGGATAACAAACCCTTTGTGTAAGTTACAGAATCTATAAACTAGTTTAATAATAATTAAGAAGAAAGTTTTTCAAGTCAGCATGTATTTGACAACCTGAAATACATATTATGTCTGATTGGTTGAAATCTCTCAAAAATCACAAGAGTTTTCTGTACCAAAACTTTATTTTCAAAAAAAACATTCTCATGGCAGCTGTATGATATAATAACCTAATTTTCACAAAATTTTTTCAGAATATTAGAAACATTACCAAGTATACATAACAAATAAACTAAAGTTTTTCATACTTAAATTTGAATTTTGAACGATCGTTCCTATGGCAGCTATATTATATAGTGATCTGATTTTAGCAAAATTTACTCAGCATATATAAAATATCATTTAATAAAAAAGTTATGAAACAAGTTAAGATATCTCAAAAAACAAACCATTTTTTATACTAAAATTTGAATTTCGTACGATCGTTCCTATGGCAGCTAGATGATATAGTGATTCGATCTGGCTAGTTTTAACATATATAATGTCTAAAGTAAAAAGACTAAGCCATACGAAGTTTCATCAAGATATCTTAAAAAGGTAGAAACTAGTTGACATATAAATATACGGACAGTTAAACTTGGCTATAACGACTCAGTTCTTTAACTTATTTCAGAAAAAGAAAATTTATACAACAAGTGCAACCTTTTGAATGCGTTGCAATCGTAATCTTATCAGAGAGTGTTTCATTGACAGGCACACAAAGAAAGTCACTATTTGGAAAAGTCTCAAATGTCTTCCAATTGAATTTTAACAAACTTATACAATTTTTACCTCTTTCTTACGCACTCCCTGCACATTTTTAGCTATGTAGCTGATGCTGGAGCACGTAGCATTCTAGTCTATGATATAACTGGCAACAAATCCTATCGCATTGTCCTGCCCAGAGCCACAGCTCCCACCAACGATGTGCTCTACGTGGCGTTGACCTCCAAGCCCGATGGCACCTCCACACTCTTCTTCAGCTACCTGAGCTCGTCACGACTCTACTCGATTAAGGGAGAGTACCTACGAGTCGGTCAGGGAGCTGGCTCCATTATAGATGTGGGACCCAAGCCCTATGGAAAGCAGGCTGTACTTTTAGGTGCCGACGGAGGTACCTCGCTCTTCTTCCGATACAAGGGAGAGAATGACATTTATCTGTGGGATTCGGAGACCTGCTTCAAGGCCTCCAATTTGCAGGAGGTGCAACGCGGCGGAGATTGTCGTCTTTCCACACAGGTGCTGCCGGGACACAAGCGTTTCATGTGGGCACTGGAAAGTAATTTCCATGACTTCATCTCCGATCGCACAGGCTGCAATGGAGCCTCCATTGTCCTGCATCCTGTGGTGCGCGAATGCGATGATTAAGTATTGTTTTGTTATTGTATTATTTGTTATTGTATTAAATATAAAGTTGCCAAGCTTGTCCGCAACTGTTATAAGTTTTAAAATAAAATTTGCAATGTTATAATTATTTATCAAATTTAGAAAATTATACTTTTTAATTTATTTTTTTTGTAAGGCTAAAATTTGGCAAAGTTATGACATTTCGAAGTTTTTGGAAGAGTATGGAAAAAAATGGACAGTAAAGGAAGAAAAATATAGTTTTCCAATTTTAATGCAGAATGAAAATAGAGGCTAAATAAAAATAAAATTGACAATCCGAAAGGAAATCGGCTAAAATTTGGCAAAGTTATGACATTTTGAAGTTTCTGGAAATGTGTGAAGGGAAGAGTATGGAAAAATGCATTCTAAATTTTTAATTAGGAACTGAAGTTTATTAACAACCAAAATATCATATTTCATCATAATTATTTATTTATTAAATTCTAATTTGAATTCATAATTTGTAATTACTGTTGTACAAAGTTTAACACTTTCCGATGACACAATATAATTTTACCAAGTCAAAGATGTGATTATCGGGACAATTGCCACTTTTCAGTTCGATACCTTTTGCATCGCAGTGATAGAATCTAGTGCAATCCGTCAAATCTCCGATTAAACCAATACGTTGGCATTTGCCGGATACAACTGCATTTTCTTCCGGTAAAGACGAAGGCGGTGTCAAAGGTTTTCCATAACGACAGGCAGAGAAGTTGACATCGAAGTAGGAATTTTCACCCGGACATTCAGAATATTTCTTCACTCCATTGGCGCAGTAATAATACCCTTTGCTTGTCTCCGCCGGATAGAGTTTGCCATGCTGACAAGTTTCCGCATGCACAGCGAAAACTTCACTGAAAACGTAGACTGAGAAAAGTAGTAACAACTTGAATGAACTCATTCTACAGACTGTATTTGGGATCTACTCAAATCTACACCTTAAATAAGAATACAGATTGAATTTTAGCAGATAAGCAGTCTTCCAAAATTGCAACTGTTGAGTGTAGATAATTTAATAATTAAATGAAATTGCGGAAGGCACAAGAATTCCCCTGAAAATTCAAGACAATTGATAAGATTTGGCACTCAAGGCCACAGACTAATCAGAAATATTCAGACTGATAACCCATAAAGATTCAAGATTAGAATTTGAATCATTCATGTCAATTCTTCAAGCTGAAAGTAAATCTACAATCACTTTTATAGAGTATCTTTTATGGAGAAACTACGCTAGTTTATGCTGACTTTAAGGTCGTAAAAGAGTTAGAAGAATAACAATTAAGGACGGTATAAAAACACTGCATACATCTAGGCGCCAAACGTTGTATCTTAAAAGCTGTGGCTGGATTAAACGTAATAATATAATAAATAAATCACTTTCAAACACTGATGCGAAATAATTAAAATATATTTATATAATGAAAGATAAAATGGTAGCTATGGAAGTACTCTGTTATCTCTTCAGTCATGATTGATTAAAGTGTAAAAAAGAGAGTCTTTGATACAACAATAAAAGTACTTCCATTTCTACTCCAATAATTTTAGATTAAATAAAGTCATTCGTGATGCAAACATCAAGATTTTCATCATAGTAGATGGCATTGGCAGGACACATATCGTAGATCAGTTTTCCCTTCATGCACATGTAGAAACCATGTGAAGTCTCCGCAGGAGAAGTTGTAAAGTTCTTGCAGGTTTCCTCCAGCAGGCGACAGGCATTGAGTTCGGAGTCAAAGTAATATTTAATGGGACATCTCTGATAGACGAATTTTCCCTGCATGCAGTAATTGAAGCCATATTTGTTTTTGGCCGGATAATGTTTCCCCTCCTGGCAGATCTGCGTATTATTAAGACACGACTTCTCGGCTACATCGAAGTAGTAGCCTTGAGGACAAGCTTGGAAGACCAGCTTACTGTCAAGGCAGGTGAAATAGGCATTGGGATTCTCAGCGGGATAACGTGTACCATTCTGTTTGTAGGGTTTTTAATAAAATAACGATAAGTATTGTTTTTTGGTATCAATATTAAAATATTGTCGATGTTAAACGATCTAAAATTATCAACTGGGTTAAATATCGATAAATATTTAATGTCATATCTTTTACATTTTGAATTGTTATCGATATTTTATCCCTTGTAAATTTATTTATTAAAAGTCGATTAAAACTTTTAAAAGTATTATTGACAAAAAAATTGTAATCGAAGTATAATATAATATAATTTTGATATAAAGTGTTAAAAATAATAATTTAAAAAAAAACAGAACTTTCGATTAAATATAAAAAGTATCAAAAAAATATTTTTTTTTAGTTCAAAATATTCTAGATTTTGATGTTTTCAATATTAATGAAATATCGATAAATATTTTTTTTGAAAAATTTCCATATGGATATAGATATTTTTAGAAATATATTGTCAACACTCTTACCTGACAGACTTGCTTTTGTGGCTTGATCTTCACAGCTCTGTCTCTGATCTTGCTGGCATAGACACAGCTGTGATTATTGAAAACGTAGCCCGGATTGCACCTCATCATGAGGGGATAGTAGACATTCACATCTCCCTGTTTTTCACTCTGGCAGACATAGTAGTAGCTGTTGTTGGCACTCCAGGCACCTGTCTGTCCCAGCCTATCGCAGGTATACTGCTTCTCCATGCACTGTGCACTGTCCTTGGGGAGAGTGCAGCTGTTTGTCGTCAGGGAATAGGCAGCTCCATTGGTGCACTGATGTGGAGTGTCCAGATTCTGAGCACTGCACTCGTGATAGCTGCGACAATCGTAGGGATCGGGATAAATGCCAGCACCTTGGCAATAGAACTTGCCACGCACCGGAACCTTGCAACGTGGCTGCCAGGTGCAACCAAAGGTTTCCTCATCGCTGCAATAGAAGCCACGATCCGTTTGGCAGCTGGACATTTCCACAGTTTGCCAATTGCCACTCACATAGCTGCAGAAGCCCAAAGTCTGGCAATCCACACAAATAAATCCAGCGAGTTGCACATCCTGACAAGGATTCTTCACCAAAACTTCGGAATCAATGGCCTTAATGCTAGAGTTCCACAGTGCATTGGCCTGGCAACCAATTAAAGTACGAGTACTCAACAGCAGCAGCAACAACTCAACACACTTCATCTCAAAAGTCTTTTGACTGAAAGAGCTCAAAGCTACCTCTTAAATAGGCCAAGATAAGCATTTCCCATTGCATGTAAAACGCATAATTAAAAGATAATGCTGAACAGTGAACAGCCAAAATTGCCAGCTGAAAAGTTTAACCTCAAGACAAGTTTTTTTTCAATTAAAATCTACACTTTTTACAACCTAATCATTTAAAGTTGTATTACAAAAATTATCATTATCATCATATATGGCGTTTCATCAATAGGAATAATTAATTTGGAGCAATTGCTTGAAGACTTTAAATCAAATATAAAGGTTTATTGAATTCTATCAACTATAAGCTCCTTAAGTAATTAAGAATTTTAATATATAAAACTCAATCAATAGGAATAATAAAAAGAATAGAATAGATTACCTAATTCCATTTAAAGTTATTTATGATTGACTGTTATTTATGTTTTGTTAAAGTCCGATTTGTTCAGAAGTGTGAAAAATTTTGTATAGTAATTAGATTTAAATTTTAAAAAAAAATTTTACCTTTTATATAATTTTTTATCAAACTAAAAAATGTAAAAATCCATTTTTTAATGGAGTTTATTTAAAATAAACTTTTTAAGCTAATAAATGCTTTCTAAAGAGAAAGTTGTTCGCTTTGTAATAAAAGACAAAAACATTTAGCAATTTGAAATTAGTGGAACGATTGAAATATTTTTATTCAATATATTTATTTTTACAAATGTTTTCTTAGTGAATTATGAACTGACACTTTTTTTTAAGGCTTGGATATTATTATTTCTAGTGTATTTATGTGCAGGATCCTCGCACGCAGGCGGATTGCTGGGGTTGGTAATAGGTTCCGTC
Organism: Drosophila falleni; assembly: GCA_035045575.1. Classification (NCBI taxonomy): domain Eukaryota; kingdom Metazoa; phylum Arthropoda; class Insecta; order Diptera; family Drosophilidae; genus Drosophila; species Drosophila falleni. Next base: position 1,497,280 of record JAWNOV010000167.1, read on the forward strand.
GGGACACTGCTCGTGTTTGATCTGTCCATTAATGGCACTGCAGAAATAATACTTGCGACAATTATTGGCATCTGCCATGAGACCGACATGTTCGCACTTCACAGGCATCACACCGAAGCCATCGTCATTGGGATCCACACTGCTGGGAGGAGCAATCGAGGGTATCAGGGTGTGGTTGCCGGGACGACAGACGAAATCGGAAAAGATTTCGCCATCATTGCAACGATGCAGGGAAGGATAAGTGACGACTGCATCCTCGGCATTCTGATTCACCGTCGACTTGCAGACATAGAAGATGTTGGGATTCGTTGGCCAGGCAGCCACGTAACCCACATGGGGACACTGATACTGTGGCTGGCTGCAAACACGACTATCCAGAGTCAAGGAACATTGGCCAGTGCGTGCATCGAAGGCCTTGTCATTGCCACAATCCACGGCAGCTGCCACCAGGACAATGTCCAGGAAATAGCACATGTGATACTTCTGGCAATCGTACGGATCCGGAAAGATGCCCTGCGATGTGCACTGAAAGTTGCCCTCAATGCCAAACGGATGACATGGTCCTGTTGCATTGGAGCAGCTTCCCAAACGGATATTACAATAGTATCCATTGGCCACATCACACGATTCCACGGGTATGTTCACCCAGCCATTGGAGTGCTGCACACAGGTGGCCAGCAGTTCGCAGGACTCGCAGATCGGACCAGGAGTCTGACGTCCTTCGCAGCTGCTCGTCTCCCGCGGCTGCACAATTCGGGTCGTGACCGTCGCGCTCGAAATCAGCGTCATCACATTGAGCAGCAGCTACAAGAGTTACAAATATATTTATAATAAAAATATTAAATTATATTAATAATTGTCTCAGCTATATCGTGTGCTAATTTCAGTCTCCTAGGTCTTATGGCTTGGGTTGTGCAATGATCATTGAGTCAGTCAGTCAGGACAAAGAATCTTATATATACAGATAACAGGTGTGTACTTTATAACAATAAAATATATCTAATACAAAAATATTTCAGAGTGTCTATCAGTTACATTCTAAGCACAAACTTTATATACTTAAATAAATTTTCCTATTATTTGCAGCACAACTCACCAAGCTCCAAAATAGCTTATCCAGGGACATCGACATATTAAGAACAAACGTAAAAAATATCACTAATAAAATTTGAAGCACGTCCAATAGCTGCAAAGTGTTCCAATTGTCTGAATTGATAGCGTGGCTGGGAATCACAAGACGAAGTTTGAATCATAGCCCAAATATAAGTAAAGTTATCTACAACTCTTTCACTTGGCACGAGAGCTTGTCTTTATATCAATAACTTGTCTATCAGTCTGCATGTCTGTGTATCTGTATGCGTGTGTATCTATGTGGCCCAACATCTTGCGAAAGTCAGATTACAGCCGCAATAACAATAACAAAGATTGGAATGCCACAGTGATGGTTAAAATGCTTCATATTTACACACAAAACATTGAACATTGCCACAAATTCGTTCTTAGCTTAACGGCAATTGAAAGATGTAATTGTCGGACAAACATGGAAGCACTTAAAAGTTGTGTGCTCACTTAGAAATATCAAATATTTGCATAGCGTTACTTTAAAAAATATGTTAACGTTAATACTTGTGCTAAATAAATGCAAGTATAAATGAAAAAAGAATGCGCAATTAAAAATCGATACCTAGTAAAATCATTTGCTGTCAATAAACGTGAAGCAACAGCATAATTTGAAAAGCCCGCGCCCAAACAAACGATAATTTTGTAAAGTACTACATCGATATCGATTACACCAAAAGACGCTTTGGTATTTTAATTATCGATTAATTTTATACCTTAAATATACCAGACTGTTCTGAAAATAGCCAGATCTAGCTATATAATAGCTAAGCTAGCAACAGTGTATTCAACGCACAGTCACACTGACACACAACTCACATAAAATATAGCTTTAAAATTATTTTTATCTGTTTATAATGGACTTTATACACGAATCTGTGGCACTTGGTGTGGATTTACTCATATTGGGGCTCTGTGTGCGGGAATATGTGCACTACAAGAACACGGCAAGGGTGTTGCGGGTAAGAAAGAGACAGAGAATGATGCATGCATAATCATAATCATAACAATTCAATTGTTGTTGTTGTTGTCTCATTCACAGGAGGCGCCACAATTTAATATTGATAAGGAGCTAAAGTCGATTGTGGGACGACAACAGGATAAGAAAATCCCATATGCGGTCATACGCGGCACAGTGACTCCCATTGGTATTCCGCTGCGCAGCTCGTTTGTGCCCAGTGTAAGCGGCGTGCTGCAAATCGTGAAATTGCACGAACATCGTGTAATGCGCGCCTTTGCCGGATTCTGGGCGGAGCAGCGGAAACTGATTCACGAGAGCGCCAATGAGATGCCGTTTGAACTGCGCAACGGGGAGCGCGGTGTGGAGATTGTGGATGCCATGAGTGCGGCCGTCTTGGATGTGGATGTTGTGTATGACAACTACGAGTCCACAACTTTGTCCTTCTTCGATCACATCTTTGGCTTCTTCACGGGCGTCCGGCAAAAGGGACTGCAGACCACGGAGCAGGTTCTACGCGATGGCAGCTTTCTCACGGCCATCGGGGAACTGGAAATGGACGGGCAGACGCTGCGCATGCAGCCCTCCAAGCAGGGACCTCTCTTCTTAACCACCGCCACCAAATCCACGCTGATCAAACGCTTCGAAGATGCCAAATCATCAATGCTGTAAGTGTAATCAATAATTAGCGGTATTCTTATTTTTTAAAATATTTGTATCGTTATATTTAAATGTGCATATTATCGAAATATTGACATATCGATATTTTAACGGCTACCCATATCTTAATGCACATTTTTGTTTCTAGCTTCAAGATAGTGCTCTGCAGCAGCATATCCATGGTGTTAGTGGGTCTAATAGTGCGCAAGGTTTATCGGCGCAAGAAACAGGAACGTGAGGAAGCAAAGATAAGAAATCGTCTAGAATCGGAGCGCAGGGAGCGTCGTGCCAGAAGCAGACCACACACTCTGTCCCAGGATCAACTATGCGTGGTCTGCTCCACCAATCCCAAAGAAGTAAGTTCCTTGATAATTGCTGCAAGAGATCTTTAATTCATTAAAACATTTTTAGATAATATTGCTACCCTGCGGACACGTTTGTCTCTGTGAGGATTGCGCCCAGAAAATTGAATTTACTTGTCCCGTTTGTCGCAGCAATATCGAATCAAAGGCAGCAGCATTTATCGCCTAATTGTGAACTACAACTTACAAACTTAAACCCAATCAAGCCAAAGTGAAGTCAGATCAGCTGTACCTGTAACTGTCCTTCTCTATCTGTCTCATTAGTGTTTATTACTCGACAGTGTTGTACAATTCATAAAATTCGTTTAACGTGTTCATTAGGGGTGTACATATTTTTGTAAATATCAGTATCGATAGTATTTCGATATGAAACAAATATTATTTTTACTTGATGATATCAACATCTATGCGGAACTTGGAATAATGAGGTCTTTACTAAAGTAATGTAAATGCAAACTGAGCAACGATTTTAAGATTGATTTTAAGCTAGAGCTGAAATAATAGAACTATGGAACCATCGGGGAAAATCTAAGAGATTCATAGATTTTTCGTGCAAGTTTTACTAATATTCAGAAATGATAAATGAGATTCTTTATTCAGGACTTTTAGTTAATTTTACTTGATTCATCTCCAACAAAAACATCGAATTAAAGTAGTTAAAAAAAAACAGCAAAAAACAAAGGTTACAAATATCGCACAAATATGTACATAGCTATTGATATTATCGTGTGAAACATATTTCTAAAAAAAAAATACAGTTATCGAAAAAAAAGGTCCCCTATTGTTCATAAGTCAAATCCCCCCTGCATAATGTCCCTGTATTGGCGTTGATGCTCCAATAGCTGCAGGAACACCCTGTATTTTCGATTGTGCAGCTCCAGAGTCTCGCGATTTGGTTCCAGCAGCTGTCCAGTGCCACCCATGGCTTTCGAGGCGCTCTATTTAAATTTGAAGTGTGAATTTAATTCAATTTGTAAAGTTGACAGTGTTCTCGACTCACCTCCAGGCTGTCGTAGTGTCCGGAGGCAGCTGCTCCCAAGACAGCGGCACCCACGAGCACCATTTCCTGCTCGTCGGGTATCAAGGCGGGCAGATTACAAATATCCGCATGACATTGCACGTAGAGTGGATTCTTGGCCAGGCCTCCGCAAAAGAGAAGCGTCTGGAAAGCGCTACGTTTGTGCTGGTAAAGATTCTCGATGATGTGACGAGTGCCGTACTAAAAAAGAAGAGGTTGATTAATTACCAACATATATATCAGAAAGATGTCTCATAGAAAGATCCACAGAGAATACTAAGAATACCAAATCATGGAAATACAAGTGAGCAATACTATTGTTAGGAAATTAAAATTAGAATAACAAAAAAATAATGGAAAGGCAAAAGTGTTTAGTTGAAAATCGCAAGTATTTTTGATTTCAGTTATTTAATGTCAATTGCATAAAAAAGAAGAATTGCAAGAATTTGTCATGCTACTATTTCAAATTTCAAAAAAATGTTGAAAATGTGTGATTGTTAAATATCGTACAACGGAAAAAAAGTGTAAATTCAAATAAAAATTTAAACAAAGAAGAATTAAAGCTAATACTAATCAAAAAGGTTTTATTCATTTATGAACTTTGAATGTTTTTCTTATTTCAATTTCCTATTTTTTATAATCTAAACATTTTTCTTAGTTTAATTTTAATTTATCATAATTTTGGTTTTTTTTTAAATATATAAGATATTTTTTGTAATGCCTTTACAAATATTTAAAATCATTAACTTACAGCCAAAGCTTGTGTAAATGCCAAATATTTAATAGCCAGAGATTCCACGCCACGCGTCATGTCCAAGCCAGTTAACTGTGGAAAGAAGTCAATGAAATTAGATTATATATATCTATGATTATACATTTACCATGCCTCTCAGCGTGGGATCTGCGACAGGAGAACGATTCCCGTGTAGATCCGGCCACACATGGATGTTCTGCGTCAGGAAGTTTAAGTCGCTGAGACCACGTTGAGCTGCCAGCTTGGGCAGTAGCTTGTTTAAATGCTGATAAATGTATCTAAAAGATGCAGTATATTTATATGAAATATATATATACAAGTAAGTGAACTCCCCTTACTTATCTCCGCCTAGTTTACTGTTTAACTCCAAGTAACATTCATGTGTTTTGAGCACATGATCGAGCAAATGTCCGGCAATTGATTGACCTCCTTCATTTAAAAAGTATCCGGGTATAATGGCATCCTGATATGGACCCCAAACACCTTGAGCGAAGCAAGCATCCCGTGTGATGCTCATGTGGCAGGTAGAAGTTCCAGCAATTAAAGCCATTTTTCCTTGGACATCATTGTCTTTAAGACCCTTTAGGAAATTCGAAAAATTTTGAAAAAGAATAGTAAAACTTAAAAACAAATGCTCTTTAAAAGTGAAAACTAGGGAAACAAAATTGGAAAAGGCATAAATTCAGAAAGCTGAAATAATAAAATTTAAATTTAAAATTTAATTTTTTTGCATTTTGGATAGTTCTTAAATATCAACTTGCTAATTAATTTGTTCCCTGAACCTTTTCTCTTATTCGAATTTACTGAATTATGCTTTCTTTTTTTCCAACCTTCTTTAGTTTTAATTTTATTCCAAGTATTTCTTCTTTGATTTTGTTCCTCTTTCAAAAATATTCGAAATTCGTATGAGATACCTTGTTATTTTTGTCGGCTTGGCAGCCAAACATGCCCAGAGCTCCAGCGTGTGCATCGATGAGAGATGTGCTGACCACGGTGCCCTTTTCCAGTCCCAGTTCGAAGGCAGCTCGCTGGGATAAACCTTTCCCCACTGGTTTTCCCGGTGGTTGCACATCGCTGCCAAGTGCCGAGAACTTTTCCCGCGTCAGCTCCTCCAAGTCCGCGTCACGTAGAAACTTTTCATTCCAACTATGAGCCGCTGCATCATAATTCCACTTGCAGACCACGGAACAGAGGGAACGAGTATCCACCCCAGTGGCACGCCAAGTGAGGAAATCTGGCAGATCAAATGCTCGCCAGATTCCCTTATAAGTTATGGGCAGATGACGTTTCAACCAGAGCAATTTGGGTATCTCCATTTCCAGGGACACCTGTCCCCCGACGTACTGCAGCAGAGGATGCTTGGCGCCATTTATCTCAGCCGTCTCCTGCTCAGCCCGATGGTCCATCCAGAGTATAATATTCTGCTCACTTGATCCGCTTTTGCTCACTGTCAATGGTGTTCCATTCTCGCCGAGGATCACCAGTGAACAGGTGGCATCGAAGCCAATGCCCTTCACTTGCTGTTTATTCACACCGGCAATAACAAGCTAAAATGAATAAACAAGTTACAGCTCGACTGACACTTACTCGGAAACTTCCAAATCTCATAACTTTGCCAAAACTTGACCGATTTTCATGCGGAATATCACTTTAATCATTATTTGACCTATATTTTGATTCTGCATCAAAATATTTTTCACCTAAAAAATTTCCATCACAGTCAATTTTTTCCATATTTTCTATACTTTGCCCTTGACACTATATCAAAAACTTCCAAATCTCATAACTTTGCCAAAACTTGACCGATTTTCATGCGGAATATCACTTTGATCATTATTTGACCTCAATTTTGATTCTGCATCAAAATATTTTTCACCTAAAAAATTTTCATCACAGTCAATTTTTTCCGTATTTCTATACTTTCCCCTTGACATTTTTTCAAAAACTTTAAACGGCCATAGCTTTGCAAAAACTAGCCCGATTTTCATGCGGAACATCACTTTGATCATTTGGCTTATTAATTAATTCTGCTTAAAAATTGTATTCGTTTAAGAAATTTGATTTTTTCCTTTACTTTCAACTTTTTTGACAAACGCAATAGTCTTTGCATTCCTTAAATACTGGGCTAAAACCGCAATTAGGTTAATCTTATCGCAATCATTAAATGTAATGATGCGACGCTTGAAAGGTTATCAGCAGACATGTCTTATTGTGGGGCATTATTACCTTGACAACCCTGCAGATTGCATTCCAAATGTCTTCAGAGGATTGCTCATAATAATGCGGCTCTGGTGTCCAGGTTTTAATGGTCTCCACCGCCTGCTCCTCGACACGTCCATCGGCGGCAACTAGAGCTGCCCTCGCACTGCCCGTGCCCACGTCCACGCCCACAAAGTACGCCGTATCCGGACACCTTGACTTCGACATGTTGGCGGTCAAATAAATGTTATTAAACCAAACTCGACGAATGTTCGACACTGACTGATAAGAGAAATACAAACACTTCCAGAGTCTGTTACATTTAAACCGGTTTTTTTTTAAAGATCACTCACCCTATGTGTCGTACTGACGGGTATATAGGTCAATTCTTTCTCTTTAACTGAAACTGCAATATTTGAATTTGAATTTTAAAAAGGAAAAATATTAATAGCATTTTGCAAAAATATATTTTTTATGCAGCTTTATCTTTTTCTTATTTAATAACTCTTGTCTGATTCTTAAAACAATTCAAAAAAATATTTACATCAAATTTAGATAATTTTTAAAAATTAAACAAATATTTGTGTTTTTATAATTTATTTAAACACTTTGTTCAAAGTAAAATATGTTACATATTTGGTCTTTGTCGAAACAATTAATTGACACACTGTACGTACTGAAGTACTTATAGTGTAATCTTAAGCCACCTACAGTTACACTCATTAATTTAAACATATTAATTATAAACAAAAAAAATTCACTTTAGTTGGGACTGTTAACACACAACCGATTTATTTATAAAATAGAAAACTCACCAGGAGGTGCACTACCTACCGCGGTCGAGCACCGACTAAACCCCGCTTGCAAGTGCGACTTAAGTTAAACAAATTCTAATCACTCAATTTGCGCTCGCGCAAAATTCTCTCACTCTCACTCTCTCTCGCTCTCAGCTCTCACTCTCTCAACAAATTTGCACTCGGCATTCAAGGTCAATTCGCTGTTCGCGATCAATTGACGGCGTTGCCATTTACATAAGTCGAGCACATGTTATTATACAGTCTGGCAACGCTTAGCTTGTGTCGTGGTTTGTTTACAAAAAATGGTGCGCATTAAAAATCGGTAAGTATATCAAACAAATGTGTATATTTATAACATAAACTGCTATTTATATCCAACTATCTTTCTTATCAGTTATATTGCTGTGCAAATTGTGCCACAAACGCCGATGCAAACGCTGCGTTTGAACGATTACACGTTATCCAAGTGTCTGCTGCAAAATGTGGAGAAATTTTACGGAGTTTATGGTCTGGGAATCTTGGAGCACGGTTTCCGTGTGAAATACTGCAATGAGCGTACAAAGATTGCAGTCATACGTTGCCTGCATCGTGGACAACGTTATATATCCAGCATATTGCCACTGATAACACTGGTTAGTAATCCCATATAAATGGAAATTGTTTATATTAATGGTTAATGAAAACAATTTCCAGATTGGTGATGTGCGCGCCAAATTTCGAACTCTTTATGTGGGTGCCACTGTGATACAGTGCAACAAGTTTATTATCAAGCACCAGCGACAGTTTCTGGATCGCATGATGGGACAAACGGAATCGGCCAAGGAGCGACAGGATCTTTTCAAGCGCGTCATGGAGCTCGACATGGACAGATAACAGTTTAATACGGTTGATAACAAATAAAACTATAAATTGTTACATATTTTTAACTGTAAGTAAAGAAATAAAAATATAAATATTTTGTTATATATTGTTGAGTGAAGTAAGGAAGGAAACACAATCAAGTTGAACGGCAAAGACGACTAATTTGAAGTCTTTCCCAGTTATCGATATATTTTTTGTCAAAATATTTTTCTAATCGAAATACTATCGATATTGAACTATTTAAAAATATAGACAATATTATTTAATCTCAAAAAGATTTAAGTATACTCAAGTATAGTGTATAGTTTGCTTATAAATATTCTTTTATTTTTACTCAAGTATAGTACATAGATTGCTTATAAAATATTCCTTTTATAATTCGACTAAAATAAAAATGAAGGAGTTTATTTGGTACACAGCATCCTTAGACCTCAATAAGGAATTTGCGACTCGGTGAACGTGAAATTCTCGCACTGAATTGCTTAAATCTGTGCTGCAAATCCGTGAACGTCAATTTATTCCGCTTGCTGTAGACATTGAGGTAAATGCCTAGCACAACAATCAGACCAGACCAGATATATCTGTAAGAGAATAAGTTTATATATTAACCAAACTGATAGAATATGCATTAAAGTTAGTGTTAAACATCCTGACCAAATTTGGTTCAAATTGGTCCACTATATTATATAGCTGCCATAGGAACGATAGGTTGAAAATCAGACGTGTTTTCCTGAAATAAAGAGAATTATAAGGTTGTACTTACTGCACGGTGAAGGGTTTGCTGAACAGCAGGAAGGAGAAGGCGATGGTCACGGCCTTTCGAGCGGTGGTCACTGTGGCGGCCAACGGAGCACCGCTGCTCCTGACCAAGGCCAGAACGAACTGAATGCCCAAATATCCCGACAGACTGAAGAGGAAGCCATAGCCAAAGGTCTCCCACGGATGCGCCAAGCAGAAGGCGAATCCACTGAAGAAATTGCCCGTGAGCAACATGATCACAAACAGATAGACAAATCCCAGTCCATAGGAATAGAAGACCACCTCGCTGCTGGGCGCCTTGTGCTCCCTCATCGCCTTCTCCTGGACATTGCCAATGGCGGCGTCGCAGAGTAATGCTCCCGATATCATGGCCACTCCCAGCGGATTAAAGTTGGGCGTCATCTGTGAATCCGCCAGTGTAAACCAGGCCAAGCCAATGCACATGGCCAGGGCTGCAGCAAAGTCCAGGGGTCCATAGCGTTTGCCTTGGATGAGGATGCTGCCTACCAGCACTGGGATCAGCTTGCAGCACTTGAAGATCACCTATGATCAGGGAAGTTTAAGTTTTTGAAAATATTAACGCTTCAAAATATTTATCGATAAATGTACCTGCGTGGGATAATTAAGATATCCCAAACTGGAGTTGGACAATCCCATTGTGCCCAGCGTAAGAGCAGCGAGCACAAAGTACGTTCTCAGTGGAATGCAACGTGGCGCGGGTTCCACACTCCACAATCTGCCGTCATTTGAGCGGTAGGCTTCCAGTCGCCTTTCCAGCAAACCGAATCCAATGTAGTAACCAAATTGCACCAGAGTGAGAAACCAGCCATAAGGCTTGAATCCCTCCACTGTGAAGATCAGCTCTTGCAGGTAGCCATAAATAATGTAGAGTATAAAGACGCCGGTGCAGCTCAATAAAAACTGTGTTGTCCGATTGTAAGAACTTAAATCAAAGCAGAGTATCCGGAATTCCTGTGGCGGCGACTTTGAAGAGGACGTTTTACGTGCAAGGGGAGGGGAGGCGGAAGTGGGAGGAGAAGAGAAGGCATTTGCTGCTGTTGTCGTCTCATTGTTGCTATTGCTATTGATACTGATAAGGCTGTGTCCACTTCCCGTTTGCTTATCACCGGCCATTATTACCGACTTGTCAATTACTTAATGTGCGTTTGTTTGTATGTGTTTATCACAGTTTTAATATTCTATTCCCTACTTTACTTTATTATTGCAACGCAACACTTTTACGTTCGCCTTGTTGCATCTCATTTGTTCTTTAATTCTTTTTAGTTACATCATCAACAATTGCCACATATCCGTTTCAAAATTATGTTGGTCTAAAATAAAATATCAATTCGGTTTGTTTTCATTTTGATGACCACTCGATAGTATAAACGATAAATATTTAACGATATACTACCTTTGCGTAGGGCTGCCAGACTTTTAAAATGACTCAAGTTATGGTAGCCCTAAATACCGATCCAAGCCTGCCAACCCGTTTTTGGATTACGGCTGCCAGCCTCTAGGAATCCCAACTGGGTTGCTCATCGATGAGTGAACAAAAGTAGTTTACTGAAGTGATCAACTGAACATGTTCCTTCCCAATTGTTCATAAGATTTCGGTTACTTCTGGTAGGTAATTTTGAATTCGTCTTTACAATAATATATTATCATAATATTAATATTAATTTTAGTTCGATGCATCCTGAGTGTGTTACCGCACTTTAGAAAAAAAGAACAAGTGAACTTGTTCACCTAAATGAGCGGTGCTTACTCAACACTAGTGAGCACGGACAGTTAGCTTGTTTTTTTAAGCCATTTTGTAGCTATTCTTCGGTTGCATTCCAGCCAGAAACAGCGATTTTTTCCTCAAAAAGGTTGGCAACAGTGCTCAAAAACATCATTTCGTGTTTTAGCAGCTCGTTTATTGTTTCATTTTAAAAATGGCAGACGTAGAAAAGGAGCCCGAGAAGACCATTGCTGAGGATTTGGTTGTTACCAAATACAAATTGGCTGGCGAAATTGTAAACAGTAAGTAAATCAATGAATTTGTGTAATAAGTGCGCTGCTAAGTACGAAAAAAGTGAAATGTGGAATTTTTCTGCGTCGTCGTCGTCGGCAGCCGACAACAATGGATCCAACGAGGCGACGTCGGCGTTGACGCTCACGCTGACGTCGCAGTCGCCGAAGTCGCCACGCGGCGTTTGTACGCGGTCAAAAGTGAGAGCAATAACGTGCATAACCTCAAACTTGCCAGGTGTCTCATTTTTTGGATGACAACTAAAAAATATATGAAAATATTGCAAGTAATTCAACTATAACTAATTGTAACTAGTTTAAGCCGTTTGCAATGACAGTTTAAGTAAATGGACATGCTAATTGTGTGAATTTTAAAATGCCACGCGATGCTAACAAAAACTCGAAATAACTTGATTTTTATATGTATTTAAATTATTTAATTTTAGAAACACTGAAAACGCTGATTGGACTCTGCGTTGTAGATGCCTCCGTGCGGGAAATTTGCACCAAGAGCGACAATCTGCTGACTGAGGAAACCGGCAAAGTGAGTAAATAATCAACAATTAAGTTTAAATAATAATAACAATAACACAAGTCCGCTGATTAAAACCTTACAAGCTTGAGGGATTCACAGCGTGTGCAACACACAACATGCCACATGCAACATGATGTTGCAAGTGCGGGCAGCGCTGCTTCACCGCGTGCTTCCATTTCCCACTTTCCATTTTCCACGTGCGTTTTGGCGCCTCGCTTGCAGCCTGCGTTTGTGCGTGTGCGTATGTGTGTGTGAGTGCGTGCGTTTGTGACCCAAAGATCACAAGATTATGAGATCTGAGGACACTTTCCGCACAAGGTGTGTTTATTGACAAGGTCGCGCATTTACAACAACTGTTCTCAGTCGCAGATATAGACGAATTAAGAAACTGTTCCCAGCCATGATACAATATTTATAAAATAGCGACAGCAGCAGTAGCATAGTGTATTTATATAGGGCGAGGTACCTATTTTGTGTAGAAGTATAACAGTACAAAAAACTGTTCCCAGTCAAATTTAGCAAGCAAGTTAGAAAATTAAGCAAATTAAAAGCAAATCAAATTTTTAGAAAAATTTAGAATTGCTTTTCTACTTTTAGTAAAGAAAAACGGCTGTTAGGGCAACATTGTTGTATGCTGTTAAAATTACATAAACTAAGTACAGTTGTTGTTGGTAATACGTCAACTTGTTAATAATGAACACAACTTGTTTTTGGCCAACTGCCAACTAATTATAATAAATTTGATTTATTGTTTAATGAGCTGTCATTTTACTTTCCCATCCTCCCCGCCAGGTATACAAAAAGGAAAAGGACCTGAAGAAGGGTATCGCATTTCCGACATGTCTGTCGGTCAACAATTGTGTCTGTCACTTCTCGCCAGCTAAAAATGATGCGGATTACACGCTCAAAGCCGGCGATGTGGTTAAAATGTAAGTGTTATACAAATCAAGCTGTTATACACAACTTCTCATATCCAGCAACTGTTCTCAGTACGTGTTGTTGTTTCGACAGTGCTGGGAACAGATTGTTCTCAGTCAGCGTTGTCATTTTGACAGTACTAGGAACAGTTGCTTGGCACCTTGTACCAAAGTTGCCAGACTTTTTTGCACAACTAACTTTCTCTCACTGTTCCCTCTCTCTATTTGCTTTTACAGTGATTTGGGCGCGCACATTGACGGTTTCATTGCTGTCGCCGCGCACACAATTGTTGTGGATGCCACTGCGGAGAAGAAGAAGATAAGCGGACGACAGGCTGACGTCATACTTGCCGCTTATTGGGCCGCCCAAGCGGCGTTGCGTCTCCTCAAGTCCGGCTCCAGCGTAAGTCTTGTGTTCCCAGCAACAGTTTGCCATCTCTAGAGCTGGCAAACTATCGATATTGGCAGAGTTCAATGTGTTCGATAGACAACGAAAAATACAATATTATCGATAGTATAATCTAATTCATTTTTTGACTAGAAAATATACATATCACCAAAACAATTACTTGACGGACTGTAGTTATTCTCCTGCTGCAGGCAACGGATTGTCTGTTGTCCTAAATTCAAAACCTGGCACAGAACAGCTCAACGCCTTGCGGAGATCAAATGCGGCAATTTCGTGAACTGAACGAGTTTAATACCCAGAAATGTTCGGTCTTTACAATTGCACACAATTCTAACTATTTATTAAATTATTTACATCAAATCACTAAAAAAGTAAAACATATTTTATTAGATTACCAAAGTCAGGAAAATGTTAATTAGCAATTATCTTTATATATAAAAACCTTTGACCTGACTGACTCACTGATCATTGCATAGCCCAAACCATAAGACCAAGGAGGCTGAAATTATTACACAACATAGCATATACTTTCAGAAAATGATTAGTTACTTATATATTAAATTCAACTATTAATATAAAAATAAAATTAAAAACAATTTTTTTAGATTAGCGTTTAAATTATGGAGAATTTAAAATTTAATAATGTGTATTGTATGTTTGGTTATTCGATTGTAGAATTATTCAATCACCGATGCCGTGCAACAAATCAGCGAGTCGTACAAGTGCAAACCCATTGAGGGAATGTTGAGTCACGAGCTGAAGCAATTCAAGATCGATGGCGAGAAGACGATCATACAGAATCCGAGCGAGGCACAGCGCAAGGAGCACGAGAAGTGCAACTTTGAGACTCACGAGGTTTATGCCATCGATGTCATTGTCAGCAGTGGCGAGGGAGTGGTAAGCATTCTCTTCTCTCTCTCTCTCCCTCTCTCTTCTCCCTAAAATCAACTCTCTCTTTAAACCTGTTCAATGATTAAAAACACGCGCTTGAGGATTGACAAAAGCAAGACAAAGTAGTTTGGCTTGGAAGCGTCTTGTGCGCTTGGCGAGCTTTTATAAATAACTCGGCCCAAGTCAGCCACCGAGTTGCGCTCTTGTTGGCCCGAAGATTGCAAGATTATGAGATCTGAGAACGCTTAAAAAAATCATTGCTTTATTTAATAATATTATATGTTCGCATTTGCTAATACTTATTCACATGCATTTCAGGGACGGGAGAAGGACACAAAGGTATCAATTTACAAGAAATCGGAGGAGAACTATATGCTTAAACTGAAGGCATCACGTGCTCTGCTCGCTGAGGTGAAAACCAAGTACGGCAACATGCCCTTCAACATCCGCAGCTTCGAGGAGGAAACTAAAGCGCGCATGGGCGTCGTCGAGTGCGTCTCCCACAAGATGATTGAGCCCTTCCAAGTGCTCTACGAGAAGCCCTGTAAGTCATCTATCCCTCTCTGTACAGAGATTCCATTTTTTTTTTTTTTTTTTGCACGTATCATTGGCAAAACTTAATTCCGGATTTGGTGTCAACTCTTTGAGCTGCCAACTACGGCCAGACATTTTGCTAGAACAAAGCTCCAAAGGCTTTGGCGTCTTCAGCAGTTGCCACTAGTTCTATGGCCTCGGTCTGAACATGCCATTGCCACAAAATAAATACTAAAATTAGATTTATGATCAGGGGAAAATTAGCTGATGAAAATCGAATCTTGGGAAAAGTTCTCTGTATCAATATAAAAATATCAGATATAATTTTTTTTAAAAGGGGTACTCTGAAAATAATAATTTTTTTTTTCCTAACTAAGTAAAAAATATATGCTCTTCATTTTTTATAAATTTTTAATATCTTTAAAGATTTATTGATAATCTTTGTAATTTTTTAATCTATTCTTTGGCATGTTTAAAAAATTTTATCGACGTTAAATAAATATATAATATATGCTCTTAATTTCTTTGCAGCTGAGATTGTGGCGCAGTTCAAGCACACGGTTCTCCTCATGCCCAACGGCGTCAATCTGGTTACGGGCATTCCCTTCGAGCTGGACAGCTATGTGAGCGAGCACAGCATTGCGCAAGCTGAGCTGAAGGTAAGCCGCACCATAGTAATTCTCCCGTTAGCTGAGGTACTCATCATTGTTCTCTCTAGGAACTGGTTGCGCAGCCATTGGGACCCGTTAAAGGTAAGGGCAAGGGCAAGAAGGCGGCTGGCGGCAACGCCTCTGCTGCTGCTGCTGCGGCGACAAAAGTGGAATCGGCGCCGGCCGTTGAGACCAAGGCATAAAACAACAGCCATGGGAATCCCCCACAACAAAACAAAAAAAAATAAATCAAACCACGCCCCCTTAAAGCAACAACAATGTGAACAATAGCGCTGCCTACTGCTGCCGCCTCCATAAACTTTTTACTATATATAAAATTCGTTGAATAGTAAAGAACAAAAAAAAAAAATGATAAACAATTTGACAACTCGTTTTCGTTCCAAGAACTTTTTAAGATAACTAACATTTAAAACACACAATTGCGTAGCACTTGCAATTAATGCCAGATTTATCTAAAACAAATAAATCTATTGCAAGTGCCTTCGCAATTATCTAAACTTATTATTTTTCCCTCCTTATTAAATGCGTAAATATAATTAATGATTTTTGTCGAATCACAACGAATCGAGAACTTGTAAGAATTGTAAGATTTTTTAAAGTAAACCATATGATCTTTGAAATATACTTGTAATTCAAAAAGAAAATGAGTAACAAAAACGTTAAACAAAAAACCCGCACGTAGTAGGTATTAAAAATAAAATTAACATTTTATACAAAAAAAGTAAACAAAATACTCTTTTTAATTTTGTTTTTGAATTGAAGTTGTGAACAGAAATTACAATTATTAATTCCAATACAAATGATTTTCTTTTATTTTATTTGTTTGTGGTTTTTTGATGTAATTAATTTAAGTATGTTCACAATTTGTTTTTTCTTCCATTTATTTTGAATTTATCTTGCATGTAATTAAAATTGTACACAGTCTCAAAAAGTAGCAAGAATCATCATTTTTGTAGTTTATCATCATAGTTGCTAGGACACCTCCTCCTCCTTTTCCCCAATTCCCCTCACCAACCGTGCCGACAGACGCCAACAAAAATGAAACAACAAAACAAATTACAAAATTAGATTGTTACGAGAATATGAATGTGAACAAACAGATCGGACCGGTCTCTAAAAAAAATAATTAGAGCGAGAGAAAATGAGTTGGACGCTGGCGTTGTCACTCAGACGGATCGGACTATGAGGAGGATTTAATCATAGAGCTTATGTTTTGAAATATATATGTGTCTGTGTGTGTTGATGATGACATCTCTGATTAATGCTCGGCATGTGCATCAACTGGCGCTGAGGCAGTCACATTGCTCGGTTTCTCGGGTGAGTCCAAATAGATTTTAAGTGCTCGTTCACGTCGCTGCGAATAACGCGTCGTTGAAATGCAACCCAAGCGATCGAGACGCGCCTTCTCCTTGTTGTTCAGCGAGCGACGCTCCTCCTCCGACAATTCTCGCACCTGCACACTTTTATCTCTGTAGGGTATAAGGGCATTAGTTTGAGTTGATATTCATATGCTATATAGGCTGCAATACTTACTTGTACAAATACATGTTGCCGCATTGCGTTGAGGACAACGGATACATGTCCAACGTGGCGGGAACAGAGAACCAACTCATGGAGTCAACGCTTATTGCCGATATGCTCGTGTGGGGAAAGTTGCTGTTCACCTGTGGGAAGAGAGAGAGAGAGAGAGAGAGCAGACAAATGAGATGAGTTCTCCTTGTGCATGTGAAAGGAATTCCTCATACGAATTTCGACACGGGTTAAAAATTTTAGAAACATTTTTTTTCCAAAAAGTCAAAGGGGGGGAGTACATGATTTTTTTCGGAAAAAAAATCGAAAATATTTTTTCTTAAAGTTAATAATATTTAAATGCAGAATCAATTTAGAGATCAGATAAGGACCAAAATGACATTCCGCTTGAATATCGATTGAGTTTTAGCAAAGTTGCGCAAGTTTGAAGTTTGGTAAATATTTTTCGATATCTTTGTGGTTAGGCTTACCTTGACATAACTTAAGCGGTCTACGGTGATATCGCAGATTTGGGATATACAACGTCTGATCTCGCTGTCCTCTGCGGGAGTAGAAATAGATTTTAGTATTATTTAAATTCTGGGTTTTTTTTACTCAAACTTACTGTCCATGGTGATCTCCTGAAATTTGCCAAACTCCCATTTGTATGGACACCAGCGACGCACGAATATGGTCAAAGAATCCTCCTTCGGTTGCGCCACGACTCCCTCCGCGCACTCTTGCAGAATAAACTAAATAATTATATATATAAAGACAGTGATTAGTTTTAAATCGTCTAAAGCTATATACTGCTGGAGCAGCTTCTCACCTCGGCGGCAATTGTGGAACGCATGTCGCAGTACAGTGTGTCCTCGTTGTCGAATATTTTGATGGGACTGCGACCGCCTTTCAGCCAGATGCGGCAATTGTCCACGTTGAGGGATTCATACTTGGCATCGATGCGATGCAACTTGGCCACCAGCTCCCGCTTGGCCTGCTCCGTTGTGGTGGTGGAGGTGTAGACCCATTCACACACACACGGCAGTTTGGCGGTCTCATTGTCCAGATCGGCCAGACGTAAAAAGTAGATCTTGGCCTTGTGCTCATCCGCCTCTAAAGTCTTGCCCAGTTCCACGGTCAGAGTTTCGCCCTCATTGAAATAGACGAGGGAGTTATTGTTCTGACTGTTGCTTATGGTATTCTCATGCTTCCGGTTCACCTCGTGCAAGCGGAAGTAGTCGCCCGGGACACGTATCAGCTGCTCAATGTGCCGCTTAAAGTCACCCATGCGCATCAAGGATCTCACCTAGAATTGTAGATTAAATATGCAAATATTGAGATACTTCTTATTCGAAAATGTTGTAATTTAAGTCATTTTTGTAATAGCAAAGCCTTAATAGAATGCAAATTGCAAATCTTTTAATACTTTCCCCTAGACATATCTTCACAGTCTTCAAGCTCTCATAACTTCGCCCAAACTTGACGGATTTCAAATCGGAATATTGTTTTGATCATTATTTGGCCTCTATTTTAATTCTGTATCAAAATATTATTAATTTAAAAAAATCGATTTTTTCCCTATCACTGTCTATATTATCCATACTCTTCCTTGACTTGCCCCTTGACACTATTTCAAAAACTTCAGACCCTCATAACTTCGCCATAACTCAACCGATTTTCATGCGGAGTATCATTTTGATCATTATTTGACCTCTATTTTGATTCCGCATCAAAATATTTTTCACCTAAAAAATTTTCATCACAGTCAATTTTTTCGGTATTTTCCATGCTTACCCCTTTACACTTTTTCAAGAACTTCAATCTATCATAATTTTGTCAAAACTCAACCGATTTCCTTGTGGAATACCGCTTTGATCATTATTTGACCTATATTCTGATTCTGCATCAAAATATTTTTCACCTAAAAAATATCCATCACAGTCAATATTTTTGTATATTTTCTATACTTTGCCCTTGACACTATATCAAAAACTTCAGACCCTCATAACTTCGCCATAACTCAACCGATTTTCATGCGGAATACCATTTTGATCATTATTTGACCTCTTTTTTAATTCTGCATCAAAATATTATTAATTTTAATAATTAATTTTACATATCGAAATCGATATAAATATATTCGAAAATCAACTCACCAAGAGTTTATAGCATTGTGTTGGTTTGCGCAGTTGCGCCGACTCCTCGTCGGATTGGTGTCCACTGGAGGAGGCGGAGGTCGTCGTCGCTTCCACTCGATCGATTTTGATGGCATGGAAAAAGTGTGTGGCTGTGCTGGGGGGCAGTGATGTACTGGCGTCTCCCGCCTCATCTCCTGTCTCGCTGGCATAGATCCCATTGCCGTTGCCATTGCAGTAGGCGTGCACCCGCATCATGGCATCATGGGAGGCGGCCTCATCCTCGGGACTGGACAATTGGGGAGAGTGGCTGGTGGAGCTGACTTGACTGTCGCCGCCACCACGATGTTGCATGCTGTTTTCAATGTTCTCCACCAGCGTGCGATCGCCGTCACTCAGGCTGCTGTCCTCCGAGTTGGACTCGTGGCCGGGCGTGGCCAAGGGCACTAGAGGATCACCCTGTTCCCGTTGCTCCCGTTTGTAGCGACGCCAATCACAGTCATTATTGTGGCCATTCTCCATTGCTCCCGCTCCAGCTCTCTCATGAATGCCATTCATCATGGCCGCATCCACAACATCTCCGCCAGCGCATCCATTTGTCAGTGGCTGCAATGAAGAGTAGAATTAAAGGACATTAAGAAAAATGACAAATTACATGTAAATGGAATGGGAGAGGCGAACTTTGGAGCAGAGAATTTAAAAATAAAACTATTCCTTGACTTTATATAATAAATTAAATTTTTAAACCATATTTTAATTTTATAAAAAAAATTTTATAGTAAAATTATGATTTAATATTGAATAAATAAATGTACTTTTGGATGAGCAACAGAGGGAGAAAGATGGAAGAGAGTGGGGGGGGATCACCTACCTCTGGAGCAGCTGCAATGGGTTCACAGCTGGGCACGCCCAGCTGCTCGAGGCTGCTGGGATCAGTGTTAGGCACGTCCAAGTAAAAGTATGTGATATATTTGAATTGTGACAGGGCCAAGTCCTGGAGGCGCTCCTCCGCCTCCGGTGTCGGCTGAGGATCGTAGGCGACAAACGCCTGGCGGCTTCTGCCACGCACGGTGGCAAGCAGGAACTGCTGCTCGTTAATGTGCAGCCGTGTGGCAATTGAATGACGCAGCACGTCGCTGGATTTGCGGGCTGCTGAATAAACCAGGAAGGGACCGTCCATCGCCATGGTCGAGAGATCTACAATAAACACATACCACGTGGCGCCATCGCTGCCATAATTCTCAAACTCTTGATCCTCCGCACGATACTCCAACAAAAAGTCCAGATTACAATTATGTGCTGAACGTAGTTCCGTCAACGCGGGATCCGTATAGCTCTCCAGAGATTGCAGAATCGAATCCATGGTTGAATCATAGGCAACTAGACGACAACGCGATAAAGGAGCAAATTGCTCCACATTCAACATTTTGTAGGCGGACATCAAAACTAAATTCACATCGAAACTATTGGAGATATAGACCCGCGTCAGCTTCAGCTTCTTCAGCGTGGGATTATAGAAATAAACACGCGGCTTGTAGAGATCCGGCAACGCCAGATCTGTCACGGTGATGTGCCTGCCAAGACGCGTTCCCCTCGTCTCCTCCTCCGCATGCAGCTTCGGCAGCAGCGTCTTGATATGCTCCGGAAACTCATTGCACTTGGCAACCGGCTCATTCCTCTTGGCATCCACCTGGCGATACATCAGCATGTACGCATTCGTGCTGGACGTGTAGGCACTCGAGTAGTAACTGCCATTGGGACCACCAAAGGAGCGCTGAATGTCCTCCTGGGTGATCTAAAAGAATAGCAAGATAAGCAATTAATTTATTGATTAAACAAAGAAATTAAAAGTAATTAAAAAGGAATACAAAAAAGAGATTCACTTACAGGATTCACATTTTGATCGTTGAAACAGAACCAATCGTTGTTCTCAAACTCCTTGATATAGGCATAGTAATGTCCGCCCGATGCGCTGCCCGAGTGTATCATAATGGCGAAGAGCTCATAGAGATATGGACCGGGTTCCTGCTTAAGTCGCTGATCCATGTTGCCACTCTTCCCAGTGCTGCTGCTCATGTCGATGCCCTCGTCCTCATCATTCAAATCGTTCTCGTGCTGACTGGAACTCGCTGTTGTGCCGACGCCGCTGCTTAAGTTGTCCTCCTCCATGGCGGATCCGCTGTCCGCAGTGCTGCAATCATCCACATTGCTGTTGCCATTCATCTGATACGTTTCACAATGAGCGGGAGTGCGATTCACAAAGCTGTTCAGATTGAGACACTGCGGGAAAGTCACTCTATGAAAAGGAAAAGATAAAGTGCATTAATATTGTTGTATATATATTCTTGATCAGTATCAACAGCCGATTGAGCCATGATCGTCTGCTTGTTTCTATTTCTATTATTTCCTACTGTTGAATCCGCTCGACTGTAACCGCCTACTTGTATGCAAATTGTATTTTCTAGAATATTTGAGTTCCCCTTCGCTTATTTTTTGCCCCTTATTTGGTATTCTTCGAAGTTTGTAAATAAAGTTCTTATTAGGAGTATTCTTAAAGATTTACCTGTCGTTAAGCTTAATGCGATGCATGGTCTGATAGTCAAAGTCGAAGCGCTTCAGGTGCAGCGTGAGGATGTAGGGGAAGGACTTGAAGTGTAGGCCCTTGTGGGCATCGCACTTCTTCTTGCATTTCTCGCACAGATACTGATTGTTGCCATCGAGTGTCTCCGGCTGGACAAAGGCACGTAATGCCTCCTCGATGCTGCCGTAGGCGGAGCTGCTGCCAAATGGACGCACTGGCAGTGGTATATCCAAAAATGTATCCTCTCTGGTCTTCTCTGTATTGCACTCCAAACACTTGACATAATCATTCATTTTGCCCTCATACAAAGTTGAAATAAGATTTGCCTGCTTTGTGTTCTTAAACTTGTGCTCCAAGGCATCGAACATGACGCGACATAGCTCCTGGATGTCATGCTGTTGCCAGGCCTCTGTGGAGTCCCAGCCAAAGCTGCGCGTCAGATCTGTTGTCTCCACCGATGACTTGGGCGATGTTTGCAGATTGAGAAAGAGCTTCTGCAATTGATAGGGTATATTTTTGGCCTCGTTGTCATTGTCAAATTCCCAGCGATACAGGGCATTACGGAATTCAGGTGTCATATACAGAGCTTGCAGTAAGCTGTTGAGATAACAGGTCATTGCCTGATTAACCAATCCCACATAATTTCGTTTCTCCGTTTTAGTCTCCGTTTCCGTCACAAAATCAGCACTTGTTGTTGCCACTTTGTTGCTGTTTCCACGCTGCCAGGCGGGCACTTCATCTCCGCCGTATTTGCTTCCAAAGAAATTGGAGAATTGCAAATCTTGTCTAGCTTCATCTTCGGTTTTCTCGCTGCCTTCCACGCAATCTGTCGTGGCAGCCAACAGATCACTCTCTGTGGGTCCGGCATTGCCAAATTCATAAGGTGGTCCCATCATTGTGGGACTTGCCGAGGCTCCTAGAGCTAAATCATCATCCGACAGGGGCTCGATATCCGAGACGGGACTAATGTTAAATAGTTCATGTGGCAATGGCAACAATTGTTCGCCAATTTCAATGTTGGTTAACCCATCAATGGGCAACTCAGCGGGCATTGGATGTGCTTCTGGTATTGATTCCTCCATCAACTGTTCCGTAGTGTTTTTCAAGCTAATCTCGCTGGGTTTCGTTTTCAATTTGGTGCTCTTCTTGACCGGTGTTGTGGGCGTGGATGTTGCAGGTTCAGTGTCCTCCTCCTGTTTGGTGGGCGAACTTGAGCTTGTCTTGCTTTTGCTGCTGGACTTTTTCTTCTTCTCTCCAGTTGCTGTCGTTGTTGTTGTGGTTTTCTTCTTTTTCTCCTTTTCCACACCTTCGTTTGTGTCTCCTGCTGCCACTTTCTTAACCGTTGTCTTCTTCATGAGCAGCTCATAGCGCTTGCTGACATTACCATCCCAAGTTCCCAGCGGCAACAGCACAAGATTATTCTTTAGCTTACGTTCAAAACCAGACACATCGTAGAGTAACTGACTCTCCAGCGCATTTAGATGAACCTAAAAAAGTGAAAATTAGTTGGAATTCGATATTATTAAATGGTTATGCTTACCAGATCCTTATCCCCATGTGGCTGCAGCAGCAACTCAAACTTTTCATAGGCGAATTGTGTGGAAATCAATGAAATCAACCGCTGAACGGTGTAATGATTACGTGCAACAACAATGATCTTCTTCTGCTGCGAGCCAGGAGTTTGATCAAATACGGCACACTGTGTGGTGTCCTCGCCACTGTCCTTTTTAGCCTGCTCAGCCATCTTGAGCTGTTAACCAACTAGGAAAAAGGCCTGTCGAGAAAAATGTCAAATAATTAATTATCATAATTTATAATATCAGAATTTGCCAAAGGAAAGATCGCAAAATAAATATGAAACATGGTTTGAAATTAATATTAAATAATTTTTTTACTCTAAACATTTTAGTCGTATGTCCTCATCTATGATTTAATTTTTTGCTATCGTTAATTTAATTTAAATATATTTTTAGATTTTTTATTCTTTAAAAGTTATTTGAAATTCGTATTGACATGTTTTTTAAAAGCAATTTGGTCAGTTTTCACAAATAAGGAAAGCATTCAGTTCTTCACTATTCAGTGTTCATTGCTCTCGCTTTTCGCTGTACGCTTTCCGCTTTTTCCTCCACATCGCAGACCTCAATTCGAAAATAAACCAAAAATCATTGCATCGTTGATGTTTTCGCGCCTTATTTGTATCGCGTTGCCCGACAAAAAAACATGACTAACACTTTGTGGAATTTTATAAACAAAATTGCCAACTGAGATGGAGATTCTAGAAGGAGAATCAATGATTTTGTTGTTGTTTTTGCTCTGATTTCACATTTTATTTTTCAGCTTTTCGGCTACGTCTGCAATTTTCAATCAGCGTCATAATTGCCGCATAAATTGTTTGGATATTCGACCAAATGTCATTTCCAAGTTGCTTCTTTGTTGTTGGGCAACTTTTGTGCCTTGTAACGGAAGTTACACATATGTATCTACATCTATAAATGTATCTGTATCTGTATATGCATTTGCCAATATATATATCTATATATATAATATATTTATTTGGCACTTGACGCCTTCCCCGCAATGCGCAAATTCAACAAATGGAACTAAATATGTAAATCAATTTCAACAAATTAGTTTTTCAACAACTTGAATAGATTTCGATTTTAGCAAAGGAAATGCAAACAAGGAAAATTGTCGTTTAGTTGGAAAAAGTACTAGAATTATGTTATCAGTTCATTCACAATTCGAACCTTCTCCAAAGCTGTAGAAATTTTACCCATGATAAATTTATTTCAACGGAAATGAAAGCATGAAAATATGTCGAAAGAAATAGAATCTTCTTAAATCGCATCTAATGCTTAAATGTTAAGTTAAAAATAGTTGACAGATTCCAGGGATCGCAAAATAGTTTAATTTAAATATTTTTTTTTATTTAGCTTTAAAAGAATACGTATATTTTTTTAATTCTTGATAAAAATTCACAAATGGTTTTAAAGTTAATAAGGATCTCTGGTTAAAAATACTTGAGAAATACAGTGTGTATCTCTAGAGAATAATCTTTCCAGCGCAGCTGTTGCCATCAATTTGTATTTAAAAGCGATAACAACACTTTAAATATTCTGTTCATGAATCTTCCTATCTCGAATGATAGCTCTAGGATTTGTTGCATTTCCCAGGCCGGAAAATGTACGCAAATGCAGTTTACAAAATGCTTACGCAGCCTAATTAAATGTCCAAAGCAATTAGTATATGAAATGGCGCAATGTTTTTCCAACTTAAATTCTACAAAAATAGAATCAAACATTGCAGTGCGAAGAGGAGACAAAGAGGGTTGAAGGAAAGGGAAAACGGGGTGCCATTTTGGCCACAAAACATAGCTGCAATTTTAAACACATGTTGGATGGTCACAAACATCCACACAGATCTGCGACAATATATGTTTGTATATATGCGAGTGAGGAATCCAAAAATGCTAATACACGACCAGCAGAAATCAAAATAAAAAAAAAAAAACAAAAAATTGTGCGTCTAAAAATAAATTTCGACGGCGAAATTGAAAGAAAAAAATTAAAATAAACTAAAAAAGCTACGTCAAAGACAAACAAATATTCAAAGCAGGGAGCGTAAGTATCCGTCAGATACTCAGATACTATCTGGCTATTTGTAAATGCGAAGGTTTTCGATACCGCTCACACATCTCACATACGTACAGTAACTCACATAAGCGGTTTGTCAAATCAAAAAATTCTCACATTTTATTTTAGAAAAACATAGGTTTTTTTAGTTATTGAACTTATGATTTTTAAAATGATATAATAAGATTTATTGAACTCAATCATGTATTTAAATATAAACTAAATTCGTATGCATTGATTCAAGTTAAAACAATTACTTGAGCAACCGTAACTGTATCAATTGAGAATCAGAGACACATAAAATTCTCAATCTCATCAATATTTACGTTTCTCCTCCGCCTCCCTGTTGGGCGTGACGGGGTCGAAATTTTTACAGAAATTAAGCCAATATCTACAAAGATGATGATTTTTATGTTTTTCGACGTCTAGAGAATTGTGTGTTAAGTGTGTGTGATTTTTTTGCATCTATTTATAAAACTATTTCTCGATCTGCCACATGCCAGATAGTTCAGATTTCTCAGCTATATAGTACAAATGCATACACAAACACACACACATATATATATCTATGTACTATATATGGGAAGAGTTATAGAGTTCGAGTTGCGCGTTTATGTCGAGTTTTTCTGAAATCGCTCGCAGTTTATTACGAAAGCGATCTATTTACGTGTAAAATGTGGTTTATTTTTAGAACAATTTCTCGGGATATTTGCACGCTCTGCAAATGAGTTTAACTTCACACAAATTAAATGGACAAGGGATTAATAATATATATGTTGTATATATAAATATACTCTCTCTCTATATATATATATATATAGATGATTTATATATACATATATACACACACCGTCTGATTTTTAACGACTGAAATTATCCGTCGTCAACGCAAACGACATCGACATCGTTTCACGCGTCCACGAGTACTGACCAAAGCAATCCGACCAACTGACGCTGCGTCTGCCTCTGACGGTGGCGCCACACGATTGCCTCCGACTTCGATTCGGATCTGATCGGATCGTTTCGCTTCCGACTCAACGCCCGCTTGTGTGCGCTACGAATTCGTGACTGCCCCTTTCTATGGATCAGTGATGCCATAAATGAAGTAGAAAAATAATAATCTATGAAAAGTGAGGGTCCGATAAAAAAAATAATAGGTAGAAAGTAGAATTAAATAAAATAGAAAAAGATAGAATAAATAATCTATACTTATAAGTACTGATTTTAATTAAATATAATAATATTAACTTTTATTTTATCCTTTTACATGTTTGGTAATAATTTTACGGGATAACAAAATTTTAATCTTAAAAAAAGTATTACATTAACAGTATTACACTAACTAGAATATAGGCTCTATCAATAAGAAAGATTTCATTATTTTGAATTCTTTCGAATGTGAAAGTACACAATTTCCATTAAAAACAAATTTAAATGGTTAATAAATAAAACTAACATTTCAGTTGTTAGTAAATTGATCATTTCACAAGATAAGGAGTTTATTACTAGATTATTTTATATATTTTGCTCCCTTAAAGATTTATGCGGAAAAAAGCTGAGTTGGCAACACTATGTGGTGGATGCAGTTCTCCACCCCCCACCCACCCACAGACCCGCAGCTGCTGATAACAACAATAACAACTAAGAGAAAAAGAATATTGCGCATAACAACTGTTGATAACGATATCGCGAAAGTGTGCGAGTGAGAGCGCAATAGCGAGTGAGCAGAGAAGACTGTGAGCGTTAACTGATGACGCCGACTGTGTAGCTCATAAGACAGGTGAACACTGCTCAACCCATTTCGATTTCTCAATGAATAGACTTGAGTATATGGCATATATATAAATACATTAGATTTAGAATCGTTCATTTGCAGCGAAAGTGCTATTAATGTTGATTTTGAGATACAGATACGGCATCTGAATGCCTGATGAATGACTATTTTTATTATGTTATGCGCTTTTCATAGACCGTTGGTCAAGAAAGTCTTTTGACACAGTCAAAAATTTACAGAATTTCTTGTGCAAAACATATAATTGTCTTATATATTTTGATGCATTTATATTTAATTTAATTTTTAAGTTATTGTTTGTTGTCTATAGCGCCTAGAAGCTATAATAAGTTTAAAAAAATAAATACACAAATATGTATATTTTGATTTTGTCAACACACTTCTTTGACTAACTGTTTGTGACTAAGAAATTGCCGGCATTCACTTGGGTCAACTCAAAGGGAAGAAAGGGGGAAAATTTTAGCATGTTAGCAAATTTTCGTTTGCGCAACACTCAACAGAAAAAAGGCGTAGCAGAGGTCGGGGAAGGGGAGTAGGGGGCAACGCGTTGGGCGGTTGGTTGATCGGTCAAGGTTTACTGTGGAACGTGACACATGTGACAAATACAACAAAACTAGTTCAAACTGTGCGTCCTTCATGGGGAAAAACTTAGCGGCTCCAAAAAGTGTACGATTGTATTTGTATGAAGCATATACCAGATACACATATACATACGTACATCTTAACAATATGTATGTGTGTATGTATGATTTCACTCACCTGAATTGTGAAAATGTTGCAATATTGTGTGTGTGTCGTAGTATTTTATGCACAATCCGGCCGTACAACAGGACTTTTGATTGCTGGCTGTCTCACGTAACTAGGACTAAGCTGATGTGGCTTTGTGTTGATACCGAGCAGCAACCATTTTTAATAATCAAATAAAAATGAAACAAATGTTTTTTGTTGTTCTGTTCGTTCGGCTGCGGTTTGGGCCTGCACTGCTATCGATAACACTGCCGATACGTATGACACTCACATCGATATGTTGCCGATAGTTTGAGTACTTTTCTTTAACAAAAAAGTATCGATGCTAGAGCTGCAATTCGATATGTAATTTATCGAAATTTGATTTTCTGTCAACTTTTAAAATTAATACAATTTCATGCGCAAAGCATTTAAAACAAATTATAGTTACTAACCAATATACAATTGATTATTCATCCGACAAGCGATTCATGTCTTTTAAACTTTGGCGCCATTTCAGTGTTATCGCAGCATTGTGTTCCGGATGCAACCCTAAATTGCGAGAAGCATCGAGAATTTTCGAGCAGCAGACTGCGTCGAGTCTATATAAAGGCGCTTCGCGCTGTCAAGTCAAGTCATTTAGCAAAAAGTAAGAGAGAAAGACGGTTCGAAAACGTGAAGAGCGCAAGAGCAAGACAATTGATTGAAAATAAAACATACATAAAATATTATTTGTGAACACAAATTGTGCGTGCGGATAAACAGCATTTTATATTGCAAATTACAACAAAAGATCAAAATCGAAAAGTGCAGTTAACGACCAAAGTGAAGAAGCAACTGCAAAGCAAATAAAAGTACAAATACAAACACACACATTAACATATATAAGGTGAGTGGCTCAATAAGAAAATTGTTGCTTAAATTAGCCTGATTTCATTATGCACTTGTGACCCCTAAAACGAAAAGAAGAAAAACCAAAATAATAACAATGCAAATGACAAAAAGAATGCAAAATTTTCAATTTTAAAACAAACACGGAGACGTCGACGTCATAAGCAGATTGACAACACAGCAGTAGCAAAAGCTGCGACGCAGGCAGAGCAGAGGCAGAGACAGCAGCAGAGATAGCGACAGTGCTTCGTTGTTCTTGTTGTTGTCGTTGTCGTTGCACAACTCAAAGCTTCTAGCAATTTCCATTGAAAAAACAATCGAAACATTTGATTGTTGTATTTGTTGTTATCAGTCCTGTAGTTTTAATTAATAAAAGCTTATAATTTAGTGTCAATATCTATCTGTTTGTTTAAACAATTTAGCCAGTATTGGTCATTTTAAAATTTCGAATTTGGCTATTTAAAATATATTTATTAAATTTATCAGCTCTGTATTTATCTGGCACATTCAGCTATTGTTTGGATGCTTTTCCGCCAAAAATAGCTATTTTTTATCCAAGCACTATTTCCCAACACTATTTCCCATCAGAAACAGCTTTTTGTTCTTAAACAATTTGACAACTTTGGTAGGCAAAGTTTGTAGTTTAAAAATGTTACTGTTAATGCTACTGGGCATCCAACAGTCGAGCAGATCGCATAAATTGATTTAATTTCCTTAACATAAAAATATATCAGTGAGATAATTCGAGTGTTTTCTTTTGTTTATTTACAGACCGAGAGAGAGAGAGAGTAGAGTGAGAGAGAGAGAAAAGAGCAGACAAAATGGGCAAAGACTTCTACAAGATTCTCGGCATTGACAAGAAGGCCACAGACGATGATATAAAGAAGGCGTACCGAAAACTGGCACTCAAATATCATCCGGACAAGAACAAGAGTCCCCAGGCGGAGGAGAGATTCAAGGAGATTGCCGAGGCCTACGAGGTGTTATCCGACAAGAAGAAGCGCGACATCTTCGATCAGTATGGCGAGGACGGACTGAAGGGCGGACAGCCGGGACCAGATGGCATGCCAGGCCATCCCGGTGGCTACACATATCAGTTCCATGGCGATCCACGTGCCACATTCGCCCAGTTCTTTGGCTCACAGAATATCTTTGGTGCCGCGGATCCATTTGGCGGCTTCTTTTCCGGTGGCGGAGATGGCCAGGAGCAGGTCTTCATGAACATTGGCGGCGATGAGATGTTTGGCGGTGGCGGTTTCGGTGGCAATCCCATGGGCGCCTTCCGCTCCCAGTCGTTCAATGCCCAGGCGCCCAGTCGGAAGCGTCAGCAACAGGATCCTCCAATCGAGCATGATTTGTATGTGACGCTGGAGGAGGTGGACAAGGGCACCACCAAAAAAATGAAAATCTCTCGCATGTCCATGGCCACGGGCACGGCGCGCAAAGAGGAAAAGGTGCTGAGCATTACAGTGAAACCCGGATGGAAGGCAGGCACTAAAATCACATTCCCCAAGGAAGGCGATCAGGCGCCACAAAAGGTACCCGCCGACATCATCTTCATCATTCGGGACAAACCGCACTCGCAGTTCAAGCGGGAGGGCAGCGATCTACGCTACAATGCCCAGCTGAGTCTAAAGCAGGCATTGTGTGGCGCCTCCGTGACGGTGCCAACGCTCCAGGGGGATCGCATCTCGGTCAGCACTCAAGGCGAAGTCATTAAACCCACCACCGTGAAGCGCATCAGCGGACGTGGACTGCCCTTCCCCAAGGAGCCATCACGACGAGGCGATCTCATTGTTGCCTTTGACATTAAATTCCCAGACACGCTGCCACCAAGTCTGAGAAATCAATTGGCCGAGCTATTGCCAAACTAAATCTATAATCTTATACTCCTCCTAATCCAAAAATCCTTCACTATAAAATCTGTATAGTAAATTTGTATTTAATTTAAGTGCTAGTTAACATAAGTTTATCGCCCGATGTAAAAGGATACTAAGTTAATTATCGGTTGAGGATTGAATTATGTTTCCCCAATTGTTAGAGATTGTTTGTAGATACAAGATACAACCCTTTAAGAAGTGAATTCAAACAACACACAAAACATTAACACCGAAATTCTGCAAATAGATTTCAGAATATTGTGTAGTGTTTTAAACTGGAGACTGATCGTTTATTATAATAGAAATTATAAATTAATAGATCTATATAATTATTAGATTCTAATGAAATTAAACTCAATAAAGCATGTTGAGAAATTAATATATTTATTTATATCAATGTCTATTGTTGAGCATATCTTCAAATCGTTCAGTCTTCTGTAAAACACTGCACAATTTCTCTGTACTCCACATCGGCTATTTTATAATATATATATTATAAGACACCACACACACATCTGCATATACACACATATACACGTGCAGTAGGTTTAGTACGTTTTAGTACCATAATATTTATATTAAAAAAGTATTTAATAAACTAATTTAAATTAACTAAATACAATATTTTATATTGTTTTGTTTTAATGTCCAGGATCCTTTAAGAACTTTATTTAACAGGAACAAAAGGATTTTGTGTGTTTTGCCCTGTTTTCCAGCCATTTATAACTGAAATTTTTCAAGTCGTGATCCCTCAATTTTTTTGATGCCAATCGATAGAGTTTGTCCTGGCGAAGCTAACGAGACATGTCCTGCCAAAATGCGCAAGGATTTCGTCAAGTTTGAGCTAGTTTTCTAAAAACGACATTTTTTTTCTTAGCTATATCTCGAAGATGTCCTTCCTCAGATCGAAAGAACATACTTCTTTCTTCTCAATTGCGAAAGCATATCGGCATATCCTTGCTGAAATAAAACCCTTTTTGAATAAAAAACAGATTCCCAAATTTTTTTTTTGTAATTTCACATTTTATTTTGTTTTTCTTTTGGTTTTTGTTTCACTTCAAAAGGATTTTTGTAATTATTAATTTTCACATATTTTTTTTGTCACTTTCCTTTCTTTGAGTGTTAATTTTTTTGCATTTGCATTGTATAATAATTGTGTGTATTTGTTGTTGTTCTTGTATATTTTTCATCATTTCAAAAATTATTAACATCGATTGCATTGTTTTTGTTGTTTTTGTTGCAGCTGTTAATTATCATAATAAAAATGGAATTGTTTTAATTTATTTGTTCCTTTTTTTTCTTCTTGCTGTTCTTTTAACCCTTTGCTTTATAACTAGAATTATTATTATTATTTTTTTGTTTTTGGTTTAATTTGTTGTTTTTGCTATTGTTTTTGTGTGTTACAAATGTTAATTTCGATAATTTGTTGTGATTTTCTTAGCTTTTAATTTCTTATAACTGTAATACATTTGTCATTTATTTTTTCCTTTTTTGCTCACTCCAACGAAACAAGAGGAAAATTAACAATTGCATTAACAAATCAAATACGCATTAACAATTTGTTAAACCTCGAACTAAACTAAATTAAATTAAATTAAAATATATATATTGTTAATTCTTTAATTAAATGTGTATTTATACATTGTTTAATAAGTATACATATATACTATTAATAGATTAATAGATAATATATCTTTTAAAATGCATTAAAAATAGTCAAATGTGTACAAAAGATCATACTATTTTATCGAATAATTAATACGAGTATACGTATTCGATATCTTAAATGAGCTTTATAATTTAACTATTTCATTGACTAAAGTTTTCCGGCAACAATCGGTTGACTCTGATCCATTGATCATTTTATTATTATTATTGTATTAAATATTATTTTAATTTTTTTTTGGTTTTTCTGGTTGTTGTCAAACTTATATAAACAGTAAAAATGATGTTAAAATGTTGTGATTTGGTATTTGTTTTAGTTTAATTTTAGTTTTAGTTTTCTTTTTGTGTTTGATTAACATTCATTCATTTATCAATTAGACTGTTGTATAATTTTAGAATTTCTGTTGACTCGATTCTTAAGTTTTGCATTTGTTTTATCATCATCATTTTTATTTGGTTATTCTTGCTGTCTCTGTTGTTCTTTAATTAAAGTTTATTTTGTATATTTAATTCAATTTGATTGGAAACCTAAAAATGTTTTGATTATGTTTCGATTTTTTGCTACATGCGATGGAGGGTTAAATAAATAAAATAATGAATTTCTGTCGAGTACACTGAGAAAAACAAAAGAAAACATCGATGTTTTGGCACTAATTAAGTACTAAAGTACAGTGTACGCAGACTAAATGAGCTGTTGGTTAATGCATTGAATTCATTTCATTCAGCAAATTGGATAGATACGAATACTTTTTCCTGATTCGAATAACTTCCGACCTGCATTCACAACCAATATAATTATTATTCATAAACTTCTGCTTTTTTTTATGTAAACATTTTCCTTTGATAATAAATAATAAAAAATGTCAAATATCAAATGTAAAAATTGATAATAACAAATGGAAATTTGTGCTCAATATTTGTTTTTTTTTTCCTTCTTTTGCTTTTCGTTTTTCGTTTCTTTGTCTATGGAATTTGACCTATGCTTGTATTTTTTATTTTTTTAATCGAGTGAAGATCTTAATTAATATATTATTGTAATTTAGCTAGAAGGGTGAGTGTGTATGTGTGTGTTGGTTTTTTTAATGTGTGTAGTTTTTGCTTATATAAGTATTTTTGTAGTTTATTTAAATGTGTTTAACATGTTTGTTTTGCTTCTGTATTTTGGCTTTGAATGCTGCAATTAACCGTTTTTTTCGGGATTTGAAATCCCAAAAAACTCATTTAGATTTCGATTTAGTTTAAGATTTTTTGTGTGTGTTCTTTTGTTGTTTATAAATATGTTTTTTTTAAGTGTATGAAATTGTAGTTTGTTTTTCTTTTTTGTTAAGTTTACCATTTAACATTTTGACTAAATTGTTGCTATTTTTTGTGTGTTTTCTTTCCTCTCTTTGACTTCCTTTAATGTGTTTTTAGTTATGCAATTTCTGTATGGTATGCTCATATTATTCTTTTCAGTGTACTTCCTACAAACTAAACATTTTGCCATTAATTCGAGTGTGTGTATGTTGCTTAATTCTCTAAGTTTTTTTATAATCATTTTTTCGTGTTTTGTTTTTGGTTTTTAGAACATTTTTTTAAAGTTGCACATTTTTATTAATATAAGATTTTTGTGTTTTTTGCTTTTCATTTGCGATTCTTTGTTTTTATTTTAAATTGTCTAATCTTAAATACAATCAATGTCTCAACTTGTTGACGTATGTATTTCTCCTCAATAAATTTATGTATGTACGTTATTTAAATCGAAAATTGTTTACTTTTATGTTTATGTTTATTTCAAGTCTTTTTCAGCGACAAATGCATTTGAATTTGTTCACATTTGAATTCTTATTGAATTTGTTCAAAATCCTCTTTGCGTATTTGTTTTGTTTTTTCATTAATTATAAGTTTATTATAGGTTTTGCACATTAAATACAATCGATCGATAATACAGGTAAGTGTAAATCAAAGTCTTGTTTTTAAAAAAGATGTCGAGTATTATTCTCATTTTCATACTTAATATTTTCATCATCTTTTCGCTCTCATATTTTAAAAACGCGAAACACAAAAAAACAACAAACGTTTTCGATGTTTCGTAATGTTTAAAAAAACAATTCCAAACTATTCACCAATTTGTCATCACAAGCAACATTAATTTAAATTTTAATTAAATTACTTTTTTTGTTGCCTGTTTGCAATACATTATTAAATATTAATATTATAATATTAGTGTCTGGTTGGTATTGTTTTGGGGGCTGTGTTGTTTTTGTGTTCTTTGATTGAACTGTTGCCGTTTCTTACACTTGATTAGTTAAAAATTTGAACAAAAGAAATTTGTTAAGATTTCTTTCATTTTGTATTATTATTTTTCTTTTGCTTCATATCGGTATTGTTTTGCTTTTTCTGATTTAATTTTTCACATCGTCTTTGCGGGTTGTTGACTGTGGATCTGTGCCTAAATTTATCATGTCTCGTGGTTTCCACACCGGGGACCCTACAATTAAATGAAAGAAAAGAAAAGATACAATGGAAACCATATATGAAAAAATATGAAATTTTTAATTCAACTTCTTTTTTCCTCCACTTCTCTCCTTTTTCTTCTTCATCTTCAACTTTAAATTGTTCAAAAAAGATTTCAGAACTTAATTTATTATATAAAGAGCGAGATTAAGAGAGAAAAAGATAGTGATAGTAAGACAGAGAGAGAGAGAGAGAGAGAGATAGCAGAAGATAAAAATGTTCTCCCCCAGTGTTTGATAATATATAAATTTAATGCCAATTATAGTGTTCAGTTTATTTGGATAATTTCGTTAATTACTTTAAAATACATGCAAGCATTCCGCTTAAAGTGACTGAGACTCAAAATACTCGTACTTCAAACGTTCTCATTTAATCTTAAATAAAATGTAAGCAAAACTAATTTCTGTAATGTGTAATGAGCACTACTTAAAAGCTGTTTTTCTTTTAGCTACTTAAAAGGGGAAAATAGGGGAAAATGGGATTTCAGCAGCTAAACTAAGTAAATAACTAAGTAAAATTTGGTATTTTTTATTTTTAATATTTGTTTGGGGGGTATCAGAGCAGTATGGGGGGAGGGGAATAAAGTTTAGTACTGTTGTTGAAAATGTTGACATCGCTTGGTTTTTTTTTTCATATTCTTCTTCTTCTTTTTATTAAGAATATATTTATTAAGTTTCGTTTTTTAGTTAAGTTTTGTAATTCAAAATATTGTACAAATTGTCGAATTTTATAAATCTCAGTTTTGCATTTTATGCCAACATTTTTTTTTTCTAGTTTGTTTTGTGTGCAGTTGAAATGGAAATCGAAAGAAAATAAATAAAAAATTACTTTTAAATGTTCCAGATGTGCCTTAAATATTTTTTAAAATTTCATATCGAGTGCAATAGTTGGAAATGTATAATTTTCAACCTCAAATTTTCTGCTTAATTGTGTGGAGTTTTTCCTGCCCGTTTTCATTTTCATATGCAAACGTTTCAATTCAATCAAAAAAAGTTTTTTTTAGCTTGTTTGAAAAATAGTTTATGCAACAAAGAAAAGTTGATTAAAAACGATTCTCTCACAAAAATGGTAAATGCAATGCAAAAGTTGTACCAAAAAGCGAAATGAAATTTTTTGAAAAATTGTTCACAAAATGTTGAATTAATTAAAAGAGAAAATGTGTTGTTTAGTTTAAAGTTGTTGGGTTATTTGTTGGGTTGTTTGAGGGGAAAGCACGTGTGTGTAACCATAAGACATTTATATAAGTACTTTGATTATCATTTATTGTATTTTTTTTTTACTTTCAATCATAATTGATTGAGAGCAATTCGAACTTGATTTTATATTTGGCACAGTTTCTGTTTTTTTTGTTGTTGTTTATTTTAAAAATTACTATTATTGTTTTAAGTTGTAAGTTAATTAAGAAAATGCAAAACGGATTACGAATTATTATTGAAATTATTGCAAAATCCCATTTCATTTGTTTATTAATTAATTAATCAAGCGATGCCAACTAATAATAATATACTTATGTGTGTCAATTATTAATATTGTTGTTGTTGTTTTAAGCTATCAAGTGTAATTTGTTTACAACAGTTATACACTAAACCTTTGTTTTGCATTAGCTAAATTATAAATATAGAAATTCCGATTTTGTTTGGAGTTATGATTTTTTTTTTTTGGTTTATGTCTGTAGGTAGGTATTTTTTTTATTTTTTTTTTTGTATTTTGTTTATGTTTATTTATCTTGGAGATAATTTGTAATAACAAAAATTAAATATCACCCGTTTAATTGTTTAAACTCTAATGCAATTTAATTATATTAATTACGCACCTAATTACAATGAATTTATCTTTGCACTTACCTGCTAAATGATTCGATTAAACCAACTTAAAATTCAATTTCAATCGATACGATAAACTAATTTTTTTTGGGCGCCTAACAAACGATTTATGTGTGAGTTTCTATTGATAACATTTGTGGGGGAGAGTGGCTATAGAAGGGAGGGAAGGTCCAAGGGGGAATGAGGGGTGGATGGTTATAGGGTTGTCATTTTGTCGC
The DNA here is from genome assembly GCA_035045575.1 of Drosophila falleni. Classification (NCBI taxonomy): domain Eukaryota; kingdom Metazoa; phylum Arthropoda; class Insecta; order Diptera; family Drosophilidae; genus Drosophila; species Drosophila falleni. The sequence continues at coordinate 1,534,085 of JAWNOV010000167.1, forward strand.
TGTTCAAAGTGCCATTGACATTAATTTGAATTGTTGTTTAATTAGCTTTGCTCTTTGTTTACTTTTCAATATTCGTTATTTAATTTTTAGAGCTTAATTATCATTTTATTATTTGCTGTTTGATTTCTTTCTGCTATCATTATAGTTGTTGTTTTATTTGTTGTTGTTGTCGTTGTTGTTGCTGTTTGATTATTTGTTTTGATTATTTATTTAGTTGAATTCGGTTTTAGAGCAATTGCATTTGCATTTCCCACAAATATCATTTGCAGTGGTTTTTCGATTAAAGTTTATACGCGTATATTCGTTTAGTATTTATTTAGTATTTTTTTAATGCATATTTGTCTATGGTTTATCTTTGATACGAGTACGTATGTGTATGTTGTATGTATGTATATATTTATTTTATATTTAGTTAGGTTTAATAGTTTAGTTTTTAGCATATTTTAATTCAGATTTCAGATCCGTCATATCGGAAACATCTTTTTTGATTTTGGAACCGTTTTTTTGATTTTACTGCTGTGGAAAGCCCAGTGTAAACTGTATGCGATTATGTAGATTATCTTAAGTATTATCATATATCCGTTTTGATTCAACTATTTTTGTTCTTTTGTTTTTTGCTTTTCTTAGCTTGAACAACCTGACATTTGATCTTGTAAGTCCGTCTGTATATTGTATCTATATCTGTTTTATAGACACCCAAACTTAGTCTACACATGTATGTGATTTGTATATATATATAATTATATAATGTATATATGTATGTGAGTCGCAGGTTGAACGAGTTCAAAATGGGAAATGTTATTTTAGTAAATTTTTTTATTATTGAGTCTGGAAGATTTGCGTTCAGCCTGCCCATTATAATAATCGAGTGTATATCCTATATAGTAGTATATAATGGTAGCTCTAAGTATCCATCGATTTTTACTTGCATATCGATATATATATATAATTATTTGTATTTAATACTGAACATTGAGGTACGACTTACGATTATCATTCTTCAATACATTTATTTGCATTTAATTTATTGTATCGTATTTTGTTGAATGTTGTTAATAATTCAATAATTGCCTAGTACTCAATGTGAATGTGAAATGAATTACAAAAATCAATGAAATGATTAATGCATTAATTCGTATAATTTATATGCAAATTATTTGTCACAACACGCACACTTTTGAATTTTTCTCTTTTTTTTTTTTTTGACAATTGTTCTCTAACTAACTACGAGTAAATATGTAAATATTTGTATGCTTTCATTTTTTTTCTGACTTTCTATTTTCTTCCCCGCATTAGGTAGTGTGTGTATAATGTTAACCTATAGAATGTTGCCAACCCGCATTTTTACTTAGACCTTAAACTTAAATACGAATACGCTTACAAGCAGCAGCTGCACGAGTATTAGTGTGTGTTTCTCTCTCTGTGTGTGTGTGTGTGTGTAATTAAAAATGTTTTCGATTCGGAAAATGTCAGCGACACAGTTGTGTGCTCAGTTAATAGTTGGGCCGCCGACTTTTTTTACCTACAACTTTTACCCTATATTACTACATACATACAATAAATCCTTACTTGCCCCTTTTTTTTTTGTTGATTGCATTTTTTTAGTTTGCTTCGTAAAGTTGTCTCCTAGTTAGTTTACTTGAGTGCGAGTATGAATTTCAACTTTAGTTATGTTTTTTTCGTAATTACGCCACTTGAGCATTGTGTGCAACGCGGCGTATGCGTCATCTGTGCGTATACGTAATTTTTGCCTTGCAACTTCGTCCATTTCCATAATTTGTGCAACTTGGCAACTGAAATAATTAACCTGAAATGTGGCATACACCCTTTTTTTTTGGGAACACGCCGCCTCTAATTCTCTCAAGCAAGAGATTAGGGTATTTGTAGTCGTATTTGTTTTCAATTAGCTGCTGCTGCTGCTGCTCTTACTGACTTAATCTAACACTTAAGCTTGAGTCATTAACTTTGCTTTGCTTTTCGACTTTTGTAGTGCAGTGTAGTGCTGTGTTATTGTGTTGCATAGTGTTTGTTTGCTTTCAATCCCTTGTGATTAACATTTTGTTTAGTTTCCAGTTAGTTTGCATTTTACGTATATTTATTTATTTGTATTTCATTATTTTAATATATTTGTTGTTGTGTATTTTCCAGACTTGAGCTTAGGGTTTTTCCGTTTTGGTTTTTTTTTTTGTAAAATTATTAGTTGAGGCATTTCGGGTTGCTGTTGTTGTTTGATGTTGTTGTTGTTATCTTTGGTTAGTTCAAATGTCTCATAAAATCCCTGTTTTCGGTCTTCTTTTCGTATTACGATCTTCAACTTTCAACTTATTTATTCGCCTTGTTTTTCTTATTTATTTTTTAGTAATCCTTTTTTCTATCTAATATTAAATTTAATAAAATTTTTTTTGTATATCATTTATCCCTTTTTTTCGTTCGCTTTCTTTTTTTGTTTTCTTTTTTCCTTTTATATTTTTACCGTTCATACTTTTTCCAATTCTTCATAGTTTAGTGATTTTATATCCATTTTATAATATTTTAGATCTTTACTTTTTTCTATTTTTTCCTCCTTTATCTTTAAATCTTATTCCTCTTCTTTTTCGTTTTTACTTAAGACATTTTCCATTTTTCCATCTTTTGTTCTTAGCTTCTAAGAAAGATCCTTCTTTTTATTCCTTTTGTTTGCCTTTTTCTATTTTAAATTTCTTTCTTCTTATTTCATGATTTTTTTATTTGTCAAATCATTCTGTTTTCATTCTTTTTCAAATTCATTTCTTTTATTTTACCGTTTTTTCCAACTAATGGTATACTATTTTTTCTTTCTGTCATTTGTCTCATTTAATAGATTTTATTTTATTTTTGTTTCTTTTCTTTTTTCATTTGTCATTATAATTCTTTTCCGTTTCATTATTTTTATCGATATTATTATATTGTATATTATTAATATTAAATTTAATTAATTTTTTAACATCATATTTTATTTATTTCCTTTGTTATTTATTTATTGATTTATTTTATCGATATTATTATTTTGTATTTAATTAATATTAAATTTTAATAATTTTTTAAATCATATTTTATTTCATTCCTTTGTTATTTAAATATTGAATTATTTTATCGATATTATTATTTTGTATTTTATTAATATTAAATTTAATTTCATTTTAAAATCATATTTTATTTAATTCCTTTGTTATTTATTTGTTTATCGTTTAATTTTCTTTTTGAAATATCTTAAATTTCTTGATATTTATTTTTTTTGACTTTCCTTTCACTTTTTTTTTCTATTTCTTTCTTCCCCTTCTTAGACATGTATCTCGAAGTAATCATGGCAATCGACACATCCTCCTGCCTGATCGTCTCCTACATCCTGCATGTATCCCATGCCTCCACTCGCTGTGGGCTGTGTGCTGACCACCATGCCTCCCATTCCACTAATTCCTCCCATTCCACCCATTCCTGTCATTCCCATTCCCATTCCTGTCATTCCCCTGGGCGTCTTCTTCCGCGTGCGACTTTGCCGCACGCGGGACTTATGCTAGGAGGGTCTTTTCTGGTACAGACAGTCAATGCATGAGGTGTACTCGGGAGCGGAGGAGCTCAGCTGATGATAGCCCGACTGCTGGGCCGGCTCATGGGGGCAGCTCATGGGAGGCGGGGGTGGGGGAGCATAGCCCATGTCCATGTCCTGCATATAGCTAACCATGGGCATATACTGCTGCGGCGCCTGTCGCTGAGGCAGTGCATCATAGATGGGCTGCGAGGAGAACGTATTCTCCGCAGACTGGGAGCGCAGGGGTCCCGAGCTGTAGACGACGTAGTTGCGTTCGGGAGAGACGCCATAGGGACGATAGGAGCTGCTGGTGGTGGTGCTGTCCCTGGAGGTGGAACGCTCCAGGGATTTGCTGAGGCGACTGCGACTCGACGTTGGTGCGGCGGCCACATAATGATCACTACAGGTTTGATTATCATAGACCGGATAGTATTGATATGTCTCCTGTGCCTGTGGCTTGTGTCCCGTCTCGAAGCTGCCATGAGCGGACATGCTGCGCTTCCGAGAGCCACCCCCTCCTCCGCCTCCGCCTCCGCCTCCATAGGGCACATCCAGATTGTGATCGGAGGAGCCATGACTATCGAAGCTGCTGCGTGGAGAATGCCGTTGACAGCTGCTGCCACGATCTGGCGACAGATGATCCACGCTGCCTCTGGGCGAGATGCGGGGCGACAAAGTGGATCCCTCCACATTGCAGATGTGCGAGGGTCCTCCTTTCTTCAGGCAACTCCTGTCGGGACTCTTGGACTTGGCTGGACTCGCAGGCGGCTTTAATATGCCGCCTCCTCCTCCCGATGTTGTATGCTTTAGGATTCCGCCTCCTCCCTCCGAGCTGCGACGTGGACTTGGCGTGCGTCTTCCGCCGGAGAGACGATCCTGTGAGTTGTCCCGACTCGAACAGATGCTCAGCCGTTTGCCCTGCTCACTGACACTAGTTCTAGGAGATTTGATCTTGATAATCCTGACGGGCGAACTACCTTGAGACTTACAACGATCTGGAGATATGTAGATGCTCTGACGTTTTCCGCTCTTGGGCTTTCCCCCAGTGACTTTCTCCGGCGCCTTGGCCTTGAATACCTTGTCCACCTTCTTATCAATGACCACGATGTGAGAAGCCAAGGAATTTGTCGGCTCATCTTCGGTTTCATCGCCCGATCTCTCCGAGGCGCCGGTCGTGTTGCCCGTACTGTCGGACTCGGTGGTCGGACGAGAGGAGGGTGACTCAATGTCCACGGTGATAATCTGTTGAGTGTTCTCGACAATTGTTTGCGGCTCTGGCGAGAGACTGGAATCATTTTGCTGCTGATCTTGAGCTTCCTCGCCGGTATCCGCGGGATCAAAGGACTTTTCACGCAGACTGGCCATATAGGCGGCAATGTCACACGTTCTGCCCGATCCTCCAGCCAGATCCTCCTGTTCCAGTTCACTTAGATGTTTATCCATGTACCTCGAAGTGGCATCCGTTTCAATTAGCCCCCCATGATCACTTACGATCGCATCCCTTTCACGTCTTTTGAGCTGGGATTCCCTGGTGGTGACTCCCGCCGGATGTTGATGCACTACAGCCACCTGTTGAGTTGCCGCCAAGCGTTCGGATTCACTCTCAAAGATCTCAATCACCTCGATCTCCTGCTTCGGTGATTGACGTGGCGATTGACGTGGCGACAAATGTCTCATGGTTTGATTTTGGTTAGGAACTTGCGATTGGGATTGGGATTGGGTTAAATTAAGACTATAACTTGGTTCGCTACTCGCCGCTGTTGTTATTGTTGTTGTGGTGGCAAACAAACTACCGCTACTGCCTAGACTTAGATTAAATGTGGCTGCCACATGTTGGGCATGCGCCTCGGACTCCGATTCCAGTTCGGACTCGCTGCTCTTACCTAGATCCTTCATCAGCACCGGCTGATAGCTTGCCGGCGGATGCGATGATTGTATCAAGCGTGCCTGGCTTCCAGTGCTGCCCACCGAGAGAGTCGATGTGGTGCTACAGACGAACGCAGGAAGAGAATGGAAGAGACAGAGCGATAAGACAAGCGATAAGCAAGCGTTACTTGGATATAAATTCAAACAGGTGGGAAAGACTATAGTCGAGATCCCGACCATAGGATATTCGTTACTTATTTTAATAAAGATAAAAGACCTGATGAAAAAAAAACTACTGCATACTTTTAGGCGATTGTATTGAAATAGTAACTTTTTTAATAACTTTGGTTAGCTATTACTCCCGTTCTACTTGTTCGATCTTGCAGCAATTAGGTGATATAATAGATGAGATCAATACATAACGTAAATTACCATAAAAACTATAATATCTGTCAAAAATTGAAAATATACTTTTCCTGCGTGGTTTCTATAGAAATCTGTGGTCCAAATTTGGTATCTCTATCTCTTATAGTCTCTGAGATTTAGGCGCTCACACGGACCGACAGACGGACGGACGAACGGACGGATATGACTATATCGACTCGGCTGATCAAGAATATATATACATTTACAGCACAAACATGTTTTTTATGGATTTCACTTATCATAGATAACTGCAGCCTAATATTGTCATTTAACTTAAAGTTGGAATTGGAGACTTACCTCAGTGTCAGGTGATTGGGCGTGCGGCCCAGCGTGGCCTTGGGCCTGATTGTGCCCTGTTGTGAGTCCTCTTCGCCCTCCGATTTGGTGCCCGGATCGATGCGTTCAATGTCCGTGCTGTGATGGTGCAAATGGGGCTGCCTGATGGGCGGTGGCGGTGGCTCTCGAGGATGGGGATGTGGATGTGGATGCGGTGCAGCTGCCTGTTGCTGCTGTTGTTGCTGTTGCTGTTGCTGTTGTTGCTGTGGCTGCTGCGGATCTATAGAAGCATATTTATTATTTTATTTTTATCAAGCTGAAAAATAAATATTTTTCCCGAAAAATCAAATGATTTGATTTTGTCGGAAAAAATTGAAAAGTAAATTTTTTTTAAACTAAAAAGTTATACATACAGAATCAATTAATCGGCCAAATCATGAACAAAATGACAATCCGTTTGAAAATCGGTTAATTTTTGATGAAGTTATGAGAGATTAAAGTTTTTGAAAAAATTTCAAGGGGTAAAATTGAATGATAGATGGCTTAGAGTCGTAAATATATAAAATTTTCTAGATGATAAAAATTTAAATGCAGAATCAATTTGGGGACCAAATCATGATCAAAATGACATTCCGCTTGAAAATCGGTTAATTTTTGATGAAGTTATGAGAGATCAAAGTTTTTGAAAAAATGTCAAGGGGTAAGTATAGAAAATTTGTCAAAAATCGAGAATATATCAATTTTTTTAGATGATAAAAATTTAAATGCAGAATCAATTTGGGGACCAAATCATGATCAAAATGACATTCCGCTTGAAAATCGGTTAATTTTTGATGAAGTTATGAGAGATCAAAGTTTTTGAAAAAATGCCAAGGGGTAAGTATGGAAAATTGAATGATAGATGGCTTAGAGTCGAAAATATATCAATTTTTTTAGATGATAAAAATTAAAATGCAGAATCAATTTGGGGACCAAATCATGTTCAAAATGACATTCCGCTTGAAAATCGGTTACGTTTTGACGAAGTTATGCGAGTTTGAAATCCTTTACTTCCAATTTTGCTCTGTTATTGTCTCTTTATCCTACCTGTGACATCGCCCAGCGTCTTGCTGCGACTGCGAAAGCCGCCCGGCTGTTGTTGCAGCTGTTGTGCGTGTGTGTGTGGTGCATAGTGGACCACGCCCACAGTGGGCGGCAGGTCATCGCCCTCCTGGCTGCCGGACAGATTGTCGTAATCAATGTTGCCCGCCGAATGCCGCTGTGATCCGGATTTCTTCTTCGGTTTGCCCAACGTATGCGAACCATGCACAATTGTAATCTGAGAGAAGATCAATAGAGAGAGAGAGAGAGAGAAGTTAGAACAGCAGCTGGAGAGGATGAGCGGAGAGAGAAGTGTTAAGTTGGACTCTCACCTGCTGCTTGGGTCTCTCGAGAGTCTGAGAGTTGCCCGCATAGCCGCCCAGCTGAGAGGAAAGACCCGAAACGGAGCCAGAGCTGCCGCCAAAGTTCTTCATGGGAATTGACATGTTCCTCACACTTTCACGTATGATTTGCCGTATGGTCTTGAGGAATGCATTGCGAAAATCAGCAGTGCTGTTCGACAGCACATAAACCTTCTCCGAGCGACGCTGCAGCTGCGATCGCAGATGAATCAACTCCCAAAGGAAGTGGGAATCCATGTCCTTGGCGGAGCTGGCACGCACCTGAACCTCAGTCACCGGTATGAGCACCTGATAGCGGATGATCTCCACCTCATTTTGAGCATTCTTGCTCGAAACGCCCTGAAGAAAATTAAACGAATTAATTGGAATCTAACTTTAGATCTTTACAAAGCGGAGAACACATTGTATATCTCAGAAATACAGATATATATATATATATATATATATATATATATATATATATATATCTCAGATATTTGTTGTTTAAAGTTTCATTAAACTAAAATAAATAATTAATTTCTATCCGTTTTACTTTAAAAAATTTTTTAATCTTACTTCTTAACTAGACATGAAAAATATATAAAAAAATCTAAATAAATAATATTTGATTTAAAATTGATTAAATTTGTATAGTTGATTTTTATATATTGTGGAAAAGTGAATACACAAATATTTAAGTATACAACGCATTTGTTTTTTTTGAACAGTGTAGTTTACTCACCATTAGCTTCTTCTTCTGACGCAAACGCTCTTTGCAGAGGAACACAACCGCCGACTTGAAGACAAAGCACATGGCATGGAGTTCGAGTCCCTTCTTGATCTTGCCCAGAAAATCGGAAATGTTTAGCCACTCGACGCCGCCATAATAAAGCAAATCGCCTGGGAATGCGCAGCATTGTGGAGGAGCATTGGCATTTGAAGTTGAAGTTGCTACAGTGGAATGTGGTTGCTGTGGTTGCTGTAACCCACCTGGACTCAAATCGATTGGCTGCTTGCATGACTTCTGATGCTGCCGGAACAGGTGATCGAATATGGCGCCATATTCCTCATGGATGCGTTGCATTTCATTAATATGCTCCGCCACCTTCTCCATGCCCTTGAGTGCCTCTGCAAAAATGGATGAATGATATTTATTATAAATTATTTTTGAATTATAATGCATTTGTTGTATTAAAATTGTATTTATTTTTTTAAAATTACATGATACAAAAATAATACAGAATCTAAATAACGTCAACTAAAATCAGTCTAAAAAATTATTGAATTACTTAAAATATAAAATGTAAATTTTAAAATTATTTTTTTTTCATATAAATATCAGTTTATATTGTATATAACAGATCTTTAATTCCACCAGATCATTATTTTCAGGTATTATTTATTTTTAGCTCAAGAAATCTATGCGAAAATTAACAAAAAAAAATGTTACACATTTGAATCAAACAATTTTTTAATGTAATAATTAAATAAACTACAGTAATATCTTTAAATAACACCTTCACATTTGCCCCACTCCAAATTACAGCCTTATATTTTTACTGCTGTTATTAATTTTTTTTTTTACTTTAAAATTAAATAAAGTTGAAAAATTAAATTGTAACTGCTGTTATTACATTTTTTTCTCACTTTAAAATTATATAAAATTAAAATATTAAATTAATCTTTGATATTTATAGAAATCTAAAATGTATTTATTGCAATTATTTGTACTTACCACAAAGATGAACATGTTCGTCGGCTCGCGTATCTGTGAGATTGCGCATCTGTTGCAGGAGCAGAGGATACTTGAGGATGCGCTGAATGGGCTTGATCAGATACGATTCCAAGGTGCTGCTGTGCTGCTGCTTGGGATTGCGGGCGGCAAGGAACTCCTGCAGAGCATGGTTGCCCTCATCTGTAAAGGATACAAGAAAGTATATGCATGTAACTAGATGGACATTGTTGGACAATTGCAAATTGAGACATTTGGCAAATGATTTGATTTCAATGTGCTTCACTTGCCATTAATTGCAACGTTCGGGCCATTAAAGGGCAGACGGACGGACGGACAGATAAGGATATGCAGTTACAAGGATATGCGCAACGTTGACAAGAAAATGTCATTAACTTGTTCTTATTGTCAGCTGAGCAGGATGCTTTGATAAAGGCACAGTCAAAGCCTGTCTGCAGCACGGATTTGCATCTAATGGTCCGCCTATCTGCTATCCTCTCCACCTGCCTATTCCTCAGCCCATCCCTCTGCACTATGGGACATTTAGCTATTTATTTTGAAATTAATTAATGCGTCAAGAATAAAATAAAGATATTTTTGGTATTTTTTTTTTTTTCTATTTTGTTAAGATATACGAGATCGGACTAAGTACTATAGCTACTATAAAGCTGTCAAGGGGACAATTAATAGATAGGCGAGTTTTTGTTGTATATTTTGCTGTTATAAATTCGAGTTTTTTTCCTCTTTCTTAATTAATTAAAATATAAATTCCAGTTTTTTAATAAAAAAATTGTATATTATTAATTACTTGAAATTTTATTTTTTGAAATTTGAATATGCTAAGAAATAGTTTTAGTTTCTTAAATATTAATTTAGGCATGTAATTTAATAAGATCTGATTTTAAGAAGACTAAAATTATAAATTAAGCAGCTAGTTACTGCATTTTTAGAACTGTTAACTTAACAGTTTGCGGTAATGTTAAAATGTTGGGTATGTAATGTATTTCCAAAGCATTGACTTTCAAAATTGATTAATTTGGACAACTTAAATTGTCGAATTTATTTCCAAAAAAATTGACAATTGTCCCATCGTACTCTGGCTGACAGCATGTCCTTCTGCCTGCCTGCTGCATCTGCTGTTGCTGCTGCTGCTGCTGCTGCTGCTCGTAACGAAGGCACTTAAGTGCACTTCTTGCTATAATTAATTATCCTTTCAACTTTTTGCATAAAATTGCATGCAACAGCCAAGTCGAGTGCTTGTTGCCTCATCTCTAAACTAAAGTTGCCATCAGGATCTGTTGCTGCTCCTGGCAGCTCCTTTTTCCCTTGTCTCCCTTGTTTCCTTGTCTCCTTGTCAAGCTGCCTTGTCAGTTTAGTTTTTCACATTGATTGCAAATATTGCAAATTTTTACCTTAACGTATTTTTTTCGAATCTCTTTTTTTTTTGTATTTACCTCTTGTTGCATGTTGCACATCAATCAGCTACTTTGTTAAGCACTTGCCACGCCCATTTAAACAGCTCTCTCTCTCTCTCTCTTTAATTCTTTCTCTTTATCTTTGTGTTTGCTCGAGTGTTTTTAAGCTGCGACTAAGTCTAATTTAATTATGACATGTTGTCGCCCAAGCCTGAGACTTCCATGTCCCATGTCCCATGTTCCGTGTCCCATGTCTCGTATCCCTTGTCGCGTTCTCCCAGCTGCTTCAACTCACAACTCGGCTGCCTTTTATTCGCCTGGTTGCTGCCACAGCCAGTGGCAACAACGTGGCATAGTTTTCGGCACCATTCGCCATTTGCCATTTGCAAGCGTGTCATAATTCTACAAGTTTAATTAACAAAAGATACTTGACAGTTGCTGCCATGCCATGACTATGAATATGAATATGCTGACACTCCCCCTCAGCTCCCCTCCTCTCCCCCTAGACTTTCAACTCCTACTTTCCTCTTATTTACCTACTGCAGAGTTGACAAGTTTTGAGTAGCAAACAAAGCAGTTCGAAAAAATCTTTATTTTTTATCAAAAAAAAAAATTAGAAAATATGCTTAAGATTTTTCTCAGTTTAATATATCTTCAATAATATCAAAATTACTGTATTGTAGTGGCAAAAAGGCAAAAAGGCCTATGATTTTTTTAGAATTATATATTTTTAATAATTTTAAATCATCTTACTTTTATTGACTCGAAAGACTTAATTTTTTCAATAAAATAAATATCTGAAAAGCTGATGACTTATAATTTCATACTAAGTAAATTTTTCATCTTGTCAAAACAATTACTTGATATACTTAAAAAAGCGGAAAAAGCAAAAATTATTTAAAGTAAATGCTTTCATTCTTCGCTGATTTTTAAAACCCTCTCGCAATTCAATTTTGTAAAAAGCCAGATTTGTCGGAAAAAAGCTGTTTTGACAACACTGGGCTACACTACAACCACAGCTTCTTGTGTTTGTGCCTTTGCTTGAAACTCTCACCACGTCTCGGCATTTGCGGTTGTAATTATTCATTTAACATGCAAATCATTTAAAGGAGTGTGGCATGTGGCAGCAACAGCAGCAGAGGCAGCAACAGCAGCAGAGGCAGCGACAGCGACAGAGGCAGCGACAGCGGCAGCTACCGACAACAATTGAAGCGAATAGTTTGCCAATTGTTCGAAACTTGTCGCTTGTTTGACTTTTACAACTCTTTCCCCGTCCCCTTTCTGCTTACAAGCCAAACTCAAATAGACTTTAACGCTTCACACTGATTGCAATAGTTAAGCTCATGCACACACACACACACATAAATACACACACACTCGCATTTAAATGCCTGTCTCATAATATATGTATTTATGCGTATGGCAAATACTTTTCTTTTGATTTGTCAAACGACACGCACACAAAAAGAGTTCAACAACTTTAAATTTCATATTTGAAAATTTGTTTTCAACGACAGCCCAAAAGTATGCAAAGTTTTTTTTTTTTTTTTTGGTTATTTGTTTCAGACTGAAATTGAGTTTGATTGCAGCTTATAATATTTCCGAAAGGTATTTAAATTATTGCCATAAATTGTTAAGCACTTTTCATAAATTTATAAAATTTAAAATTTATTTGACAACAAAATTTGACTGTATGTACATATAATTGCAAGCTGGCATACGGGTCGTATGAGCAATCAACAGAAACTGTATTGGCTAAGAGCTTAAAATGTATTTAAATTATTGCTAATAATTGTCAAGCAATATTTTAACAATATTTATATAATTATATTAAATTTCATTGAGAAGATAATATGTTTATCAATTTGTTTGAAGACCAACGTGGCGTATGAGCAATTGAGACAATTCAAATGATCTGAATGGTCTGAAACTATGTTATTAAATTTAATTGAGAACAAAATATGAAAATTGTCTCTTGAAATGTTTGAGTTTAGTTTTAAGAACCTATTTTCTGTAGTTTGTATTTATTAATTCAACTATATTTTATTCATTAAAAAGAAAAATATATTATTTTACGATTTAATTTAATTTGGCTTAGATAATAAAAGTTGATTTGTTTTTACTTACTTGGATGCAGAACCTTTTGCGCCTTGCTGTGACTGGCACAGAACGATGAGTAGAGTTTGAAGTGATTGACATAATAGAGAAAAGCGGATCCAATTGCAAACAGTACATTCTGCAAAACAAATTGATATATAGAGAAAATGTCTTTCTATCCTTAATGAAACTACAAAAAAATCTTACCCTAAATTGACCACAATGCTCAAATTTATTGAATTCGGGCTCAAGTTCGAGCGCCTCTTCGAGATTTTGTAGAAATTGTCGCTGGAATGTGACAATCTCATGAATGTTGCCAAAGAGCGCATTGATTTCCGCATTCGATAGAAATGTTTCCCGTTTCATTGGCTCCAGATAATGTTCCAGCAGATTGTTTAAATGCTGCATGAAAATATATAATTCAGTTGTTGTTTCAAGTTGTTCAATAAATTACAATTTGTTGACACACACACACACACAAAACAAAAAGAAGAAACAAAAATGAGAGAGCGAAAAAAATATGCATAAATTAAATTAAAAAATCAACAGCAGACGCTTCAACTCCCACAGCTGAGACGGAGACTGAGGAGGAGACTGAGGAGAAGTCTGGCGTCCAGTTTGGGTAACTGAACAACTTTTTAGTTTGCCGAGTAACGGGACAGCAAACGCACACACACACACACACACACAAGTAAATATAAATATGAAGAAGGATAAAAAAAATAAATACAAATAAAAAAACTGTAGCATAGCCGCAGGCGCGCGCTTTCATTTGGAACAATACTTCCGGCCAGCGGAAGAGAGGGAGGAGGGTGGCAAGAAGTGGGGCGAGGTGGGGCGGGGGAGAATGGTTTGTGGCAGAGATAAGACTGTGGCAACGTTGCCGCAGCGGCGCTTTACATAATTTCTAAATTATAATAATTATTTGTATGCTTCCTGGGGCCGCCTGGGCATCGGGACAACACGGCCTTAAAGCCTGCCTCGGTTTTAAAGGATTAAAATTTGCATTTTTAATTGCAGCTCGCAACTCGCAACTCTAATGAAGGAACTGAGAACTAAAGACAAAAGATGACTATAATATATTTATAGAAGATTGGGTCTTTTTTTATGGCATTTTCCACAATCCTTGCTGCAAATCTTGGTCTTAACTTTATAATTTTAATACCAACTGAGTGTTTAAACTCAAAATATTTATCCATATTGCTATATTAAATATGAAACAATATTTTTCAAAATTTAATTCATTTAAATTTGGAATTGTCCTTCTGACAAACTCTAAATATAAGCTTAAATAACAAATCATAAATTGCTATTCTTTTCTGACACAGAAATTATCATTTATATATATTTTATTTTATCCCTCAGACAATTACATCAGTAAAGTCTATTATTGAATTTTTTTATAAAAAATTAATGTTTTAATCTTAATTTGATTTTAAATATTAAACACTAGAATTTTTAATTTCTTAATATTTTTTTTTTCAGTTTTTATAGGACTTTTTATTAGTTCTCAAAATATGTAAGCTAGAAATTTTGAATTTTAATTAAGAATTAATCTTTAAACTGTCAAGCCTTAATGCCTTATTATATTATAAATAAAAAAATTAAAACGATTAGCCGAAAATAATATGTTTGTTTGTATTAAAAAATTTGTTAAATCAAATGAATAAAATAAGAATATGAAATATAAATTGGGACTCACCTTTACGTAGGTGCGTTCAGTGTCCACCAGCTCCATGATGACTTTGCGCAGCTTCTCGGCGTCGGTCAGTTGGCGTGACGGTGTCAGAGCTGTGGTCGAGACCGACGATGTGACTGAACCCGTGGGGCTCGATTTGCGCGTTTCCTGAGGTGAACGACAAAATCCGGTAACCTTAACAGGTTCAGGGTTCGTTTTGGTTGGTTGGTTGGTTGGTTGGTTGTTTGGTTGGTTGATTGTGTTGTTGTGTTTGTTGTTGTGTTGTTGTTGTTGTTGTAGTTGCATGATGAGGATCGTGAAACGAAACAAACGAAACGAAAGACGAAGGCGACCACAAAAAACGAGACACCAAAAATAAATGACAATAAACAACAAAAATGAAGTTAGCATGACAGAGATAGATAGACAGCGATAGTTATACAGGGTGTCTAAATAGGGTGTAAAGGAAGGGAGGTGTTTTTATTTTTTTTTTTTGTTTTTTGTTTTTTGGGGTCATCGTTAAGCTGGCTTGACTGGAAAACATTGTGGAAATTGTGGAAACTCTCGCGGCGGCCACTTTAAACTAAGGAATACGACGATGTCGACATCGGGCTGTGGTTCTAAATGACTGTCACGTCCTTGTCGTAAGTCCAAGTTACAGAGGGTTGTAGGGCTGTAGGGTTGAGGGGATGTGGATGTGGATGTCGTTTTGTCATAGTTGTTGTCGTTTGCCGTTGTTCTACTTGTCGTTGTAGTTGCTGTTTGTGTGCGGTTACAAGCACATTTGGCACTGACAGTTGACGCTTGACGGTTGACATAGAGTGTAGTGTGTGTGCACACACACCCACCCACACACACACACACACACACACGCTCTAACACTCAACCGGATTTTGCATAAAGCGTCTAGGTGCGCAAATCTTCAGCCCTTCTTATGTCACTTCCACAGTGGTTTGAGCTCTATTTAACTTTGCTTGTTAAACTTGTTTGATGTTTGTTGTTGTTTTCTAGACTTTTTCAAATATTGAAAATGTTGCATATGATTCTAAACTCTTCGCTTCATTTATGTATATTATTCTTATGAAATTTCTAGGACTCATTTTCAACTGTACTTCGTTTTTGTTGCTCTCTTTTTTTTGACTTTTTCAAATATTGAAAAATTTTGAATATGATTCAGAGTTCTTAGCTTAATGTATGTATATGAATTATATTAAATTACTAGGAGTCATTAAAAATTTTTATTTTTTTGGTTCTTTTATTTATTTGACTTTTTCAAATTTAAAAAAAATCCAACTTCTTGGCTTTATTTATGTATATGTTGTATATGAAAATTGTAGAACTCATTCAAATGTTTGCTTCTCTTGATTTGTTGCTTGTTTAAGTTTTCCAGTTTTCCTTTCTAGTTGTTTTTTGTATTTTTTTCTTTTTAGGATTTCTCGGTTTTACTTGGCTTTATTATGCTTAACTTTGCTGTGTGTTTCTTTGCCAAAAAAGTGTTAAATGACGCGTTGACCGGAATTCACATAAATTGACTTGCCACGCCCCTTGACCCCTTGGCTTCCCCGCCCCTTCCTGCCTACAAAATATTGAGCGAATTTGCATTGTAAATGCCTAAACAAATATTTTTATGCGCCTAACACATTCTCTTTCCCCTCATTTCCCTTAGCCTCTGCTTTCTCTTCCTCTTCTGTTTGAGTGCTGTGCAATTTGCAAAAGGTCAGAGTTTAAATCAACACAGCAAGAGTGAGAAAGAGAGCGAGAGCGACAGAGAGAAAGCCAACACTGTGCTTGACAGTGATGCGAATGCGAACAGTTTCCCCTTCCCATGACCACACCCCCTTTTTGGGCGTCGGCGATGACAGCGTGACCGTGCCGAAAGGCTTAGCTGTAAATCCCTTCTTCTTCTCTTCTCCTCCTTTCTGCTACCCCTTATTCCATCTTTGTGGTATTTGATATCTACTTTCAAAAACTCAATTGAAATTCAACAACGAAAATTGCACTTTAGCTGGCGCCCTCTGTTGTTGCTAAACTTCAACTAGAACGTATACATATATTTTAAATTGCAATACCCATGCAAATTTATAATAAATATACATAAATTTGAAGACTGCCTTTTAAGCTGCACTTTGTTGGCTTAGTGACTTAGTGGCGCCATCTGGAGGTGGTTAGCCTAAGTGCACAGTTAAAATAAATGTACACCTAAATTATGTTAAGCATATATTTATATATTTTATATGAGGATTAAGCTTCAAGTAAAATTATTAAAAGAAGACTATGGACAGCTACGATTCTTTGTAAATCTGACAGAAATAAATATCGGTTCCGGTTTGCATGAATATCGAATTCTGTCAAAAAAATTTTTTAACGAGAATAATAAAATTTGAAAACAGAATGAATTTTGAGGCCATGATTAGAATGACATTCCGATTAAAAATCGGCTAAGTTTTGCCAAAGTTATGACAGTTCAAAGTTGCTTAAGCCTCGTCCCTAGCAATTTTACAAGTCAAAATTTTTGTTAATTTTCACATGAGTTTTTACAGAAAAATGAAAGGTCTTAGAATCAAGTTTAAAGTGTTTTTTTCAAACATCTTTCCAAAGCTGGCGTCATCTGTCGGACGTTGACAAAGTTGGCCCAATTATAATGGGTATTATCATTCTGAGTTTTTTACTCCGATATATGTATATATATATATATATATATATATATATTGTAACCGTGACTGAAATATTGTTTGTCACGCTGTCTCTGTGTCTTGCTCACACTTTCTCTTTGTTTCCCTCTCTCCCTCGGTCTCTCTCTTTCTGTGTCACGAGTGTGGCAAAAAGAATCTCATGAAATTTTAGCTGTCATTGTTCGTGCAACATCCAGTTGAATTGTTCTTGTTGTAGTTGCATGTTGGCATTGTGAAAGACATTTCACTTTTATGCAGTTGCACTTTGTGTATTATTATTTCTTCCTCTTTCCCTTTCCCTTGCTCTTGTCTCGATTCTTGTTCTTAGCCCAGTTGCCAAAGCATACACAGACTTATAGGCTTGTGGCAATGTCTGTATGTAGATAGTGATGTAAGATTACCTCGAAAAAATTGACAAATCGATTCGTGTCTTGAGAGAGTATTTAAAGTTATTCACTTCGATTATTTTTTCAGATTTTCAAAAACTTCAAACTGTCATAGCTTTATTAAAACATGATAGATTTTCATGCGGAAAACCATTTTGATCATTATTTGGCCTCTAAATTCATTCTGCATTAAAACATTTTTCACTTGAAAAATTTACCTCTCTGTCAATTTTTTCGGTATTTTCCATGCTTACCCCTTTACACTTTTTCAAGAACTTCAATCTATCATAACTTTGTTAAAACTCCACCGATTTTCATGCGGAATACCATTTTGATCATTATTTGGCCCCTAATTTGATTTTGCATCAAAATATTATTTATTAGAAAAATTTGATTTTTTCCATCAATGTCCATTTTTTTCATACCTACCCTTTGATACTTTTTCAAAATTTTCAAAACGGCATAACTTTGCCAAATCTTAACTGTTTCTCTGACGGAATGTCAATTTTATCGTTATTTGTGATCTTATTTAATTTTGCATATGAACTTTATCTGAGTTCGAATTTATTTTTTTTTTTACCCATTGCATTTATAAAAATTTTTAATTAATTTATTATGAATGTGTTACTGGGCATCTAATAGTCGAGTATCTTAGCTGTAGTTTTCTCACTTTTTTCTTGTCTCTTGTTCTTGTTGTAGTTGTTGTGCAGCTTGTTCTTGTCTACTTTTAACTGTTTTATTGTTCTGCATTTCTTTCTTGTTGCAACGTCGCTGATTTGCATAAGCGGCGACAGCGACGGCGACGGCGACGTCGACCCAAAACCAACAAAGAGCCTGGCACAAAGGGGGTGTGGCAAGGGGCGGGGCGGGGGGAGTTGGAGGTGGAGGGGCTGTCAGGTGAGCGGCCAGCTGCTGAGTGCCAACATTGTTGTTGCAACTGCCTATGCCGCTGCCGCTGCCTCAGCCGCTGCTGGCGTCATGCCCCAAAGATGAAAAATTTGAAAATTTCTTGAATTTTCTTGGCGCTGTGCGAAATGTCAACTTGAATTAAAAGGATTCTTATGTAACTTATGCCCTGACTCTCCAGCCTGTCTAGCCATGTGTGTGTGTGTGTCTGTGTGTGTATGTGTGTGTGTGTCAGGCCTCAGTGTGTTTGTGTGTCACAGTGTTCAAGTATCATTAAATGAAGTGGGTTTCTGCCAGTTTCGAGTACACTTGGGTAAAGCATATCCAGAAAACAAAGTGCATTCTGTGGCATCTTTGCCTTTCTTTCTTTCTTTTTTGTCTCTACTGTACACTCTTCTCTGCTCTTCTTCTCAATGTCTGACTGTCTTCTATATATATATATATCCTTGATATTTTTATGCCAGCCCATTTCTACTTTTGTGACGTTTATTGTTTGGTGACTTGCAGCACAACAAGACAACAAGACCCAATAGGCCAAATTTGTCCCCACAATTTCAGCCCCATTTTAGATCCTACCAGGGATGGCTAAACGCAAAAAAAATTTCTATATAAATATCGAAAAGAATGTGTAGTTAATATCGAAAATATATTATATCGTAATACATACTGGATATATGGCATTGAATTAAGATCAGCTGGATATTAATCCTTTGAATTCCTGAATTGTCAGCAACTTTATTTACCGAACAAATTTTTCAAATCATAAATTGACATATTTAATACATTTAATAAAATAATTAAAATTTTTTTTGTTCCTTTAAGTTTCTTTTAAATATGCGCTTGTATTAGTTTGGAAAAATTTGTAGGTTAAACGAAAATTTTAAAAAGTGTTTCTCTGTTCTCAAATATTTATTTAGAATTTTCTTAAATAGGTTTTTTTTTTTGCATTTTTTCGTCTACAATATAATTTTGCTTACTTATTTAAATATTCCTTCGCTGTATCGATATGTATATTTGGTATATTGATACCCATTCCTAGAGCACTAAAACAACATCTTGACAGCCACCTAGCAACCCCTTCCTCCACCCCTTCTTTATCCTGTAGAAACCCCTAATTCACTTGTAAGAAACAGACGCTCTTTCCCAGAGCTCTGGCAAATTTCAATTTGTGCACATTTCAATCAGAAGTGCACCGCATTCCAGGCAACCCCCAACATCCTCAACATCCCCCTTTCACCCTCTCCCTGCCTACATAGCACCCCCTTCTCCCTTATGTTCAGTGCTCGTGTTTGGCGCTCGTTTTAATAGTTTCCGTTTCCGCTCAGCGAGTTCAAAGCAATTGGAACTGACTTTAGCCGGAGCCCAGCCAAGTGCCAAGTTCCGTTCTTAAGTTGAATGTGTTCTTCTTCTTCTTCTTCTTATTTCATTTTTTTTGGCAGCAATGTAGTGTGGAAAGGATGGGGAGGGGGGATGGTAGAAGGAGGGGTTTAACGTGTTTGCGTTTTTGTTTCTTCTTGGTCATGTTTATATTACATTTACACTCAGAGAAAAATTATTGGCAATTTAGTTACTGAACAATTTTGTTCAATACAACGTGTGAGACTTTTTATTTAAAATTAGTTATGATAATAGACTTCGAGTCTAATCCAATAATGATATGATACTTGAATACAAAATAATATAAAGTTTTGCGAATTTTTAAAACTGATTGTATTTATTTTTCCGACTATTTTTCTTTGAGTGTATGCATACATTCTCGCAACAGAGATGTGAATAAGAAAAAGAGAGCGATAGGAAGGGAAAGAGAGAGAGTAATGGGTGAAGAAACTTACTTGCTCTGCGGTTTTGAGCAGATTCTCAATTTCAAAGCTGCTCGTACGCGATGTGGGCTTTGCCACGCCCAGTGCCGAGACACCGCCAACGCCCACAGACAATTGCGATACAGTGGGCTCCATAAATGAAGGCGCCGGCGAACTTTCCGCCTCCGGTGAATACAAATCCTTGCCAGTGCCATCTGCAGAGAGACAGAGAGATAGAAAAAAAGATGAGAAAGGGGAAAGATAACAACAGTTAGTCATGTTTTTATTATCATTATAATTATTATTAGTTTTTTGCTGTGCTCATAATTAGTTGCCATTGGGCTTTATTTCTTCTTGTTCTTCGGTTTTTTGGCCACTTTTAAAGTTCGATTAAGATTGTCTCATTCGTTGTTGCTGTTGTTGTTTTTATTGTTGTTGCAGCTTGTTTGTTAATTTTAAATTCCATGTTTGCGCAATAAAAAAGCAGCCGGAATTTAATACTTGCACAAATGTCGCTACAAAAACAACAGCAACAACACACGAAACGAGTACAAAGTTAAACCTATTGAGAGAAAGTCTACTCGACTAGCAGATACTCTAGAAAATACTCATAGAATACTCTAATATTCTAACATATTAGTTTCATGTATTTTTTATATAGTTATTTAACATCAATGCTATTTTTAAAATATGTTTTTAGCTTTATTTAAAATTAATAAGATTATATATCATATTATTTTAAATTAATATGATACTCTGTGCTCATTTAATAGAAGGCATTATTTTTCGAAGATATTTTAAACTTTCAAAAAAAATAAAAGAATATATAAAAAATTTTTAATTTTTAATTTTTTGCAGAATGCAGCATTTGTTTATTTATTTTATTAAATAAATTACTTCACCTTAACTGTCTGTCAATTTAAAATTGTGTATCAACCCGGTTTTAAGTAATTTTCATTGGGTACAGGATACCCAACAAGAACAACAACAACAACAACAACAAGAGCCACAACAAGCTGTAATGATTATTGCTGGGATGTGTTTGCCACAACGTCCGTTCAACGCTCAGCGAGCAACAGAGAAATGTGGCATGAAGGTGGAGAGAGGATACACACACACATACACACACACACAAGCACACACACTCCAAAAAAAATATATAGAAACAGTAGAGCAACAAATTTATGAGCCATATATGGGCTTGTATACAGATGTAAGCATAAGTGTATGACTGTATATGTGTGAGTGTGTGCGTATTTATATAACTTTCTTTGTGTGTGTGTGTGTGTTGCCAGTTTATATGGCCGTAGTTTTTTTTTGGCAGCGCCAGGAAGCGTTTAAAAATCATGTCCTTGAATGCCAGAACTCTAGGTGCTGTCCTCTTTTAACTTTGGCCCTCTCTTTCACACACTCGCTTCTACTTCCTCGCATGCAAATTGGTTACAACAAATTTTATGAACATTTTGCTTCAAATTTGACACCATAGTGTGTGTGTGTGTGTGTAAGATATTGAAATTGCCGCCTTATAAATTTCAACTTGCGGTCTTCTTACAAATTGCACGTTGTTCCTTTGTAAGTGCTAGACAACAACAACAACAATAACAATGAAAACTACAACAACAACAACAACAACTGACTAGGCCAATAACTTATAGACATGGTTTGTTGTTGTTGGTTGTTGGTTGTCGTTGGTTGTTTGTCGTTTGTTGTTCAGGTTGGAAACGTGCCAACCTTAATTTGTGCATTGCCCATAAACTGCCAGAGTTTTAGTGGCTTAACATAAACTATGATGTTGCCAGAAAAAGAGAGGGAAAGAAATGAAAAATGTCAGTTTATGATACGTGCAACGAGCTGTGGCAAGAAGATAGAGAGAGGGAGATAGGACCCATCGATTGAAATTGGACAGTTGAATGACAACAACATCAACTGCAGCGATGAAAGCTGACTTTTCTAGGGTCTGGCAACCCAATGAATTATGCTATAATTCCTAAATTAAAACTAAAATCTAATAACCAAAATGTAAGTTTCTTTTTATATATTTAATTGCGCAGATCATAGTTAAAATATTATTTTCTAAGAATATCTTATAATAATAATAAAGAGTAAAATAATCTCTTAGAATATGATTGTTAAGAATATTTCAAAGAACGCGAATATTATTACTCATACGACATGTTGACAATATAAAACTAAATGAACTGTGTAAGAGTGTTTTTTATGAGATTTGTTACATATTTATATTTTTATTTAACTGCTCAACAAATGGCAATTATTTTTGATATTTACTAAATCTCTGAGCACATCATTGTCAGGAATATTTCTAAAAATGTGATTATTACTCATACGTCATGTTGACAATAGAAAATAAATGAACTGTGTAAGAGTGAATTTTATGGGACTTTATAATTATTAAGATTTTTATTTAGCTGCTTAATAAATGGCAATTATTTTTTATATTAAATTGCGTTCCCTGAAGTTTATTTTTTGTGTTCAATATAAAATTAACTAAACTCTAGAAATTTTGAAGAAATTCTTTATTTTTTTTTACCTATTTCAGGGGTATAAGTCCTACTTTTTAAAATACAGATTAATGTTAAGCAGAGTTGCAGGAACAATTTAAATCCTTTTAAGTTCAACTTCTGAAGCTCAATTTGTGAATAGCAATTGAGAGAGTTGAAAGACCATTACGTCGCATTCCCGCGAAATGATCGTATGTTGATTTTTTGCGAAATTGAGATTTTAATGCAGAACGGTTAGAAAACGTCTGTCTCACATACTTGCAAAAAATTACAAATGAATTCGCTTTAGTTTCGGAAAAAAATCAATTTCAATTTAATCGTATGTTTACTAACATTTTTCTGTGCGCGCGAAATTATCGTATGTCCATACAAATATTTTTTTTAAGTGTTGTTAACTACTTTAAACGTACAAAAATAAGGCGAGATAAACGAATTTTGAGCTCTTTGTTTTGCGTATTTTTTGGTCGTTTTCTTTTGTGCCGTTATTCCTTGGCGTTTTAATATTCTTTGATTAAGCAGATGAGAAGCGATGCTGCGAAAGCTTTAATTAGTGTTACGTTGAGTTTCAGTGCATAAAGTCGCAAGCATAAATGTAAAATTATTAATTGCTTTAGTTGTGAGAAACAAATATAAAAAAATGTCATTTGCCAGAAACGATGTAAGTACTTTTCTACAATATGTATATGTATATTATATTGTATTTGAGCTCCCATTTAGATGTGATGATGTGAAGCTTAATTGTTTTTGTGCCATTGTAACTGTTAACATGTTTTTATATGTGAATTTTAGCTAGTCTATCGTGTTTCAGTAAATGTGAAATGTAAGTGTCACTTCATTAAAAGTATTAGTTGATGTTTGATGTCCAGACTGAAAGAACTGATCAATTGGTTTATTATAGCTTGTTAAATCACTAGTGCCCTATAGCGACAGCGATGAAAATGAAGAAGAGTGCAGCGTCGGCGAACGTGGACTTAAAATACAACGAAAAAGAAAAGATGTTACAAAGAAGACACGCAACCGAGATGTTCTTACAAACCCTTGTCTTGGGAAAAAATGTAAAAAGGATTGCCTAAGTGTGTCCGAAATTTCGCGGACACATATAAATGAACAATACTGGGGATTGTCAAAAGAAAGACAGGTATCATGGCTTCACTCTCGAATTAAGCCAAAGCTTATTAAAAAAAGGCGAGCTGAACAGAAAACAAAGCGCGTATTGAGGCGGAACTGGACTTATGAATATACATTATCAAGTGAAGGAAAAATATTTCTAGTTTGTCAGAATTTATTTTTAAGAACTTTAAATATTTCCCAAATGGTTTTGAGGCGTGCACTAAAAGGACCGAATTGTTCTAAAAGCCAAAACAGGACACCACATAATAAAACTGACATTCGTAAAACAGAAATTGTTAAAGATTACATAAAAAAATTGCCAGCAGTACCTTCCCATTATTGCCGTCAAAATAATACCAGGGTTTATTTACAACAAGAATTAAGGAATGTTTCCAATTTATATAGATTGTATCTTACTTATTTAAGGGATCAAGACTTAAGTGACTTTTCTGTCTCTTGTCGAATATTCCGAGCCATTTTTAACACAGAGTTTTCAATCGGTTTTCATTTGCCTAAAAAGGACAAATGCACGATTTGCGATAATGAAAAGTATCTAAATAATGAAGAAAAACTACAATTTCGTAATTCACAACAATTTCAAAATCACATAGAAAATAAAAATTTAAGTAAAAATTTATTTCTAAAAGACCAAAGTGAAAGTAAGATAAGGAAAGAATTTCTTTGCACAAGTTTTGATATGCAAAAGGTTTTGCATACTCCATTTTCCAAAAATGTAACCCTTTTTTACTCACGCAAATACTGCTACTACAATCTAAGTCTGTATGAAAATGGTACACGAAATGGGTACTGCTTTTTGTGGGGGGAAATTGATGGCAAAAGAGGCAGTAATGAAATATGCTCAGCTCTTGTAAAGTATTTGCTTATTCTAGATAGTAAAAAAACAACATCAAGTCTAAGCCTTTATTGCGATAGTTGTGCTGGTCAAAATAAAAACAAGGCTGTGCTGGCTGGTTTAGCACATTTTTTAAAGACTTCAACTTTTTTGAAAACAATTAAAGTCACCTATTTGCTTCCTGGTCATACAATGATGCCTGTAGACTCTGTACATAGCACCATTGAATCTTTTATTAGAAATCGCAATGTTTGGGCGCCAAGTGAATGGCCGACTCTTATAAGAAATTCAAGAACACATCCATCCGGATACGAGTGCGTTGAATTAACGTACAAGGATTTCCAAAATTGGAATCGTTTTGCCAATTCATTATTTAAAAATCAAACATTAAATTTAAGCAAATTACGTACTGCTGTTTTGCACAACGGAGAAATGGAATTGAATTATGAATATTTCGAAAACACAAATACAAAAAAAATAATTCAATTATCAAACTTGAATCAAAATATTAAAAGTTTATACAAGAACAAGTTAAGCATTTCAGAAAAGAAGTTTTTAGATTTAAAAAACCTATGTAATGTTAACAGTATACCTACTAAATATCATAGTGAATATGTAAATCTTAAAAAATGTAAAAAAATCGTAGATTGTTTAGATGAAACAGATCAAGAAGATGAAAACTGAAGATGTTTGCCTTATGCAATATTTTATTTTTTTTTTATTTTCATATATACTTTAATTTTATACAGAAAAATATGATTTATATGAATTTCTTACATAAGTTTAATAAAAACAAAAACAAAATTTTATTTTAACTTTTTTTATATAAATAAATAAGGATTTTCTCATATCGTATGTTGAACTTACATTGTTTTGCACCAAAAACATGACGCGCGAAATGAACGTATGTTTAAATAAATTGCTGCTGTAAACACAATTGGCCATATTTAACAAAAATTTAACAAGCATTCGTTATTAGAACTTTAAAATAAGATCTTATGAAAAAATGGCTGCTAAAAAACCACTCTACTTTGAGAAAATTAAAAAAAAGCTTCTCCTGTAAAATCACATTTTTCTACATACGATCATTTCGCGGGAATGCGACGATTAAGTTACGAGCATAATAACTGATTATACAGTTACATTCTTCAACGTTTTATCATTTTGGGACTTGCTTTCAAGTGGAATACTCTTGTACTCTCTTTTGCAGCTTGTTATCTGCCCCTTTTGTTATAGGATTATATATGATAATTAAATCCTTTTGGGAATTTTAAATGAGCTGAGTTACGAGCTTGACCAGACCTACAGAGAAAGAGAGAGAGAGAGAGAGAGAAAGAGAGACTTCACATGAGTTCAGCTCTTCTGCTCTTCTCTTTATTTTTTATTTCTTCGTTTTTGCTGCTTCTTCTTCGTTGAAAATTTCACTTAATTGTGCATTTAATAAGCTAAAAGTGCTTCAACATGGCCCAGAACTCGAGTTCTTATTCCGTTTAATTGCCAAAGTGAAATGTAATACACTTTTTTCCTTACTTTTCTCTCTCTACTCCCCTCTTTTTACTCCCTATTTTTGCTCCCTTATCCCTATACTTCATTCATTTTGAATGGCAAACGCTTTTTTGTGCATATGCCGTCGTATCCATAACCCATATGCCATAAATGTCCGTTCATCAGGAATCAACGAGTGTGTGTGCGTGTGTGTGTGTCATTATGGGGTATATGCCTTCTTATAGCCACCCAACAACACACACACACACACATACAACCAATACGTGTGCCAGTTGCATGCGAGTCGTTTAATTTTTGCTACATTTCCTTCTTTTTTCTGTATTTATTTATACCCTGTAAGCTGTAATTTGTTCATAAAGAGAGTTGTGTTCTATAAGCCATTTGACAGTAAAAAAATCTTTAGAAATAATTGTGACAGTTACATTTTTTTGGTGTTAAGGCCTGACTTTAGCAGACCAGAAAAAAAATTCAAACTTCATTTTTAAAAACGAAAAAAAAATCTTGGCAAGTTTTACACAAAGCAATCGACAAATAAAATTTTTTAAATTAAATGAATTTGAAAAATAATAATAAGTATAAAAGATTTTAAAAATAGTTATGAATATTTTTTAATATAAAACTGAAAGGACTATAAATCAATAAGCTTACAGGGTATTTTTGAGCTTGTTTTGCAATTTCGTGTTTGTTGCATGTATTTTATTTTAATTCTTTTTTAGTTTGTTGTGCCTTTTAATTGTTTGGCGCATAAAAAAGTTTCATTTTGTGTACAAAATACATGCACACAACACACACATATACATATATATATATATATACACATATCAGTTGTCGTTGTCGTTGTTGTTGTCGTGGTTGTTATAGTTGTTGTTTTCTGCGTTTGTTGGTTTTTAATTGTTTTGTGTTCTTAGCCACTTCGGCTTTTTGAGTGCAGTGCAGCATGTGCGAGTGTGTGGCAGTGTGTGTGTGTGTGTGTGTGTGTGTGTGTGTGTGTGTGTGGGTGCAGTTTGTAATCCTGTAATTATGCAGTTGTTGTTGCACAACGAAACCAAACGAAACCCAACCAAAGGCAATGGGGAAAAATCGTGCCACAAAAACCTCATCTCATCTGCCTTTCTCTGTCTCTCTTGCTCTCTCTCTATCTCTCTCTCTCTCTCTGTCTCTCTCTGCTGCCTGTTAGCACGCTACTTATTGATGTAATTGTTGTTGCATGTTGCATGTTGTAGAAGCACTTGCAACATGCATTAAACGAAAAATATAAATTACTTTAATGAACTTTACAAATTCGCAGGCAGCAGGAAATGCGCTTCACGTTTCCGCAAACACACACACACACGCACACACACATGCACACACATAGAGACCGCACCTTAACCACAACAACAGTAACAACAACAACAGCAACAACAACTAGCGCAGGTGAAGTCTCTGGCTGTGATTAGTTTGTTGTAGCCGGAGATGAATGTGCTGTTGCGGCTTTTAAAACCTTGTTCAAAAATCCCAAAAAAAAAAAACAAGAAAAGTAGGAAAAGTCGGAAAATTCCTCGCACAGTTTTAGTTTTTTCTCGTTGAGGGCAAACCGCTTAAAAAATACTTTTATTTAGTGGTTATTGTAGCCATTGTTCAACACTGATCAAAAAACATTATTAGTTTGCAAATTTTTAATGACAACAAATATTTCAAAATCTAAAAAATGTTGTCTTCAAAATGCATCGAGAACTATACTAATTCTTTAAAATATAGAAAACGGGGCAATTGTTAAATTTTATGTTAATTTCATATTAATATATTTTTTATTTTTAAGAATTTCAAAAACTAAGAAAAAACTAGAAATACAATATTTGGAAACAGAACTAAGTATGACAAGATAGGTAGCATAAATTAGAAGCATATTCCTAGTTTTGGTTTTTCTAATTTTTGTTTTCAAATTTCAGCATTCTTATTTTAATTCTATTTCTTGAAATTCTTAAAGAATATAAGTATTTTGAGCAGTGTACTTACTCCAACCGGGCGCTGGCACAATCAGTCCAGTTATCATCTCCTCACTCATCACTGGGGGATCTGTGGGCGGCGGGGGGCACACCAGGGAGTCAATCATGTCATCCGTGACACGCATGATGCCCACTAGATCTGGCGGTTCAGTGCGCGATGAGCTGCAATACAAAAACAAAAATAAAAAAAAGAAAATCAGTAAAAAACACAACTTTGAAGCAACTTTTTCGTTGGCAAAATTAACATAAATTTTATTAGATTTGATTTGAGCATTTTTTTTGGGTTTGAAGTTGAGCTTTGGATTTTTAGCGGTAACTCGACCTTTTTCTATGTCAGTGGCAAGAGATGCGGAAAAATGCCTCTCTACAACGTGCATAATTTGAATGGCATTTGTAGTGGGTTGCAGGGGGATGACAAGGGGGTTGGGGGGTGTAACAATTTTGAGGGGGGGGGGGGGAATGGGTTACAGTTTGTTGGCTCGACAAACGCTTAGCACAAAAGCCAAAAGCTGCGGCCATAAAGAGCAGCTAATTAGGCTATCAAAATGCTGTGCCAGGTTTTGGATTCGGACCAGGAGAAGGGTTGTCCTCCCTCCTCCCTCCACCCCCTTATTGGTCAACGTGTTTGTATTCGCCGTGTGTTTTTGACTTTTGTACAGGAGCAGGGAAAAAACAAGTAGTAGAAGCAAAGTTGTGTTACTGACTATAAAATACCTATCCCTAAATCCTAAATATATCAAGTGCTTTCTACAAATCTCTTTAACTAATAATCAAAATTTTTGCAAAAACATAATTAATGTTACAAATATTTGGTCAGGATGTATAATACCAGCGCCAATGCGTATTCTATTAGTTTGGTTCTTATATCTCAACAAACACAAAACTTTTTCATACTAAAACTTCACGGACAGACAGACGGACATGGCTTAATCGACTCGGCTGTTGATCCTGATCAAGAATATGTATACTTTTGGGGGTCTGCCTTTCTGCCTGTCACATACATTCTGCCAAACACCATTTACCATTTTTTGCCCATTTCCAATGCATTTATAGCTTACGCCTAAAAGTAGGCAGCACTATTATTGCCCATATAAGTAGGCAACATTTTTTTGCCCACATAAGTAGGCAACACTTTTTTGCCCATATAAGTAGGCAACACTTATTTTGCCCATATAAGTAGGCAACACTATTTTTGCCCACATAAGTAGGCAACACTATTTTTGCCCTCATAAGTAGGCAACACTATTTTTGCCCATATAAGTAGGCAACACTTATTTTGCCCATATAAGTAGGCAACACTATTTTTGCCCACATAAGTAGGCAACACTATTTTTGCCCACATAAGTAGGCAACACTATTTTTGCCCACATAAGTAGGCAACACTATTTTTGCCCACATAAAATACCTCTGCACTCTACAAGTACAGGGTATACAAATTAAATGCAAAGCAAAATATATTGAAGTCTGGCAAAATTGTTGGTCGTTGCCATTTTTAGGCTAAATTTCACATTTCTGATTTGTTCCAAAACAGTTTTTATATGAGTATATATGTGTGTGTGTGTGTGTGTGTGTGTGCATGTTTGTGTGGTTATAACTGTTTCCGGCAACTTCTTATTGGCCAGTCTGTCGAATGTTGACATTTTTTGGGCTTTTCCGCAACATTTTGAAGTTTGAAATTTGTTGCGATGCGGTATTTAGCTTTTAGACATGGGTTTACTCTTTTTTTTCATTTTTAAATTAATAAAAGTGGTTTAGCATTGCGTTATTTGACGAAAAAGAAAGCTAAGAAATTAATGAGAATTTTTCAATAGTGAATTTTAAAAGTAGAGGAAAATGTTGCTTATTTTTTTATAGCTTGAAAAGGTGGAAAAAAGTGTCAAAACTGAGTGAGGTTAAGAAGAGCATATGGCAAGAGAGATATACGAATTAGTTGGATTACAAGCCCATCAGTTGACCCTGGCAAATAAAATAAGAAAAATTAAGTATACGCATGATGAGACCAGTTTGTATGTTCGTAAATCGGATTGAAGGTAAAAGTTTTTAATATTAAAATTAAAATTAGATTAGATTTTCTGCTATTGAAAATTATTAAAATACCTCTATATATTTTAATATACTTTGTTGTCTGTACAACAATTCAAGACCTAAATCTTAAATTTCATTCGCTAGAATTTCTATAGTTTAAATAAATCCTTAAAATAAACTTTTCCCCAAACTATGCAAAACATTTGTTATTTTTGCAGATTACATTGTTTTAGTTGAGGTAAATATCTGTGTGTTTATAAAGTCGAAGCTAAACCTAAGCTAACTAACTAACACAAAGACAAAATTCAGTCAAATCTCTGTTATTTTAGGTATACTAAAATTTAAATGATATCCGCATGGATGCAACTACGTAATTAATATGAGGACAATAAAGTCTTGCAATTGTTTTATTTATAGTAGTTGTTGTTGTTATTCTTGTTTTTGCAGCTGATCAACTGAGGCACGAAAATGGTGATAAATTGTATTGTAAGTTTAGACAATGAAATGGCTTTAGCTACGGCGACTAAACTAGTTAATTAATCTGTGTATCAGTTAAAACAATGCAAACCGTATGCAAGACGTGCAGTGTATATTTGTCAATAGAAATAGAAATGCATTGTAAAAGGAGAGGGATGAAGGGGGGAAAAATGGGAGGAAGGAAGCTGCAAAATGGTCGCACTTAGCTGCCGTTGCATTCAAGTCAACAGATGTTTGCGGAACGTGCGATAGTTGCACAAACAATTGACAGCTGAATGAGACAGCAACATTTAGACAGAGAGGGCAGTAGAAAGATAGACAGAGAGAGAGAGAGGAGTAGACTTACCGCATCATCATGCTTAGGGATTGCTCCTCCTGCAGAACACTTTCCAAGTACATCATATCTAGATCTGATACAATCGCACCATTGATGACCATTATTTCGTCTCCTTTGATAATGCCTGCAATTGAAATTGAAACCAAAAAGGACAATATAAATTACAGTTGACTATTATAACTATTATTATTAGGTACACGCAGAGAAAAATGTTTTGCTAGCATTATAACTTAACGATAAATACCAAATTAATCTAAATTACTTTACTTTAAATTAAATAATATAATAAATACTTAATTAATCTAAATATTTAACTTTAATATAATAGTTAATATAATAATATTATGTAATATAATTAAACTATAATATAATATAATCAAACAAGTATTTAACAACGTATTTTATATTTAATTTTAATCCGTTTAATATTTAAACATAATATGATGAAATTAAATTATTTATAAATTTTAAGTTAATTTCATATTTAATGTTGATACCCTTCCTATTCAAATGCTTTTAGTAAAATGAATATAATTAATTTTAATACGTTTTCTTTTTCAGTCGAATGTGATTACATCCCATATGACTGTAATAATTTATTTTTTATTATGGTCTTTTTTTTTTGGGTGTAACTATTATAATATATATCTATTCATATAACAAATAACTATCTTTATCTATAGTTAAAGCACAAACAATGGATGCTGGCCAAGTGAGACGTAAAAGATGCGCGTTGTCTACCGTTGATAGCTTCTATTTTCTTACTCCTTTTGTTTGACTGAGTGGGTGGAGAAGGGAGTGTAGAGAGGGAGATAGAGAGAGAGAGAGAGAGAGAGGAAGGGTATATAACTACAACATCAATTGTGGTAAAAGGCAGCGACATCTCTTCCTATATACATATATAGAGAAAGATAAGCGCCCATGTCTTTGCCAGTGATAAAACAATAACAGCATTGTGGCTTTTGCATTGTTCATACGCCACGTTGCCAGTTTTACGTCTTTCGTTAGCATTTTCTAACGTGTGTCTCCTCGTAGTGTGTGTGTGTGTGTGTGTGTGTGGGTTTGTGTGTGTATTTTCTACAACATTTATTTCGACCAGGCTGCTGCTTGTTTTCTGCTTGCCTTCATTTTGTTTTGCTGCCGTTGCCATTGCGTTATCATTGTTGTTGCAGCTGCAGTTTCTTTTGCATGCAACTTCGACAGATTACATGTGCAACTCCCCACCTCTGTCTCTCTTTCTCTCTTTCTCCTTGTCTCTCTCACTCTCTCTATTTGTGGCCTGTTATCTGCCAGACAGTTGTGTAGTTTATGCCAGAATCGAGCACACCTTGAACCAACGTGCAGCACACACAATTTTTGCATTTGTTATAAATTTCAAATGGATTTTCTCTTTTGATACCCGTTACTTGTCAAGACAAGGGTATATTGAATTTATAACAGACT
The DNA here is from genome assembly GCA_035045575.1 of Drosophila falleni. Taxonomy (NCBI): domain Eukaryota; kingdom Metazoa; phylum Arthropoda; class Insecta; order Diptera; family Drosophilidae; genus Drosophila; species Drosophila falleni. The sequence goes on from JAWNOV010000167.1 coordinate 1,566,564, forward strand.
GGAAAAGGTATGACAAAACATAGGAAATATATCTCTAAATATATATAATCAACAGTAATTTAAAGTTCAAGAGCTAGAGTCTCCCAAGCTGGCACAAAAATTGTTTGAACTCCACGCAGAACAAGTTGGTTTTAATTTCTTACTATGACACCTTAGTTTTTAACTATTACAAATCTTTCCACTTAATCGCATTAAAATCGAAATAATTAAACGGCAGTTATGTCTGTTTTAATTAAAGCGCCTAAAAGTATGCAGTAATATTTTTATGAGTTTAAAATGCTTAGCTTGAAGCAAGTAGATGATAAAATTAGGTAACGGGTATTTTAAAGTTGGGCGCTTGTATTTTTTTTTTGGTTGAGAAGAGAGGTGGTAAACGAAGGGGGAGTTTTTGGAATTCGTTACGTTTACGTTTACGTTTCGTTACGTTTGCTAGGGGATTATTTGGCTTTGGTATTGCGAGCATATGCATTAGACAAATATCAACTCGACTTGTATTTATATTGTTTATTATGCGGTTGCAGCTTTAGCTCTGACTCCCTTTATTTCATGCCCTTTTTCCCCACTCCTTTTCCTGCTTCTCCATATAGTTTTTTTTCGACTGTCAACAGCTTTGTTCTTTGGACTTGAGCAAATTGTTATGCCATGTTTGCCAAATACTTTGCCACGCTTGTTCTGTTCCACACACTCGAGTGTGTGGCACATGCACCACACACACACACACACACACACACACAGGCACACACACATTATAAGCAGCAGCTGCTGCAGCTTGTGGGCATCATTATTATGGATGGGCCTCTCAGTTTTCTGGCGCTGCTTTAGCTGTTTGTTAACTTGAAAAGGCCAAAGCAAACAGAGCGTGTTGCATGCTGCATGTTGCATGTTGCATGCATTGATTTAAGCCAGTTACAATTTGCTGCCTTCATTAAAGTGCGGCTGCAAAAGACTTTTGGGGTTTCAATTAGCTCAAGAAAAGTGGCAAGCCACAGCATTTGCATTTGAATTTCCATTCCCATTTCCATTTCCATTGCCATTGCCATTTGAATTCAAATCATTGTTGCAGTTGCACTTTCATTTCCTGCTGCATTTGTGGTTGCAGCTGTTTTTGTTTGCAACACATTCTCTCTCTATCTCTATCTCTCTCTGTCTTTGTCTCTCTTAGGGAAAATGCCTTTTGGCCAGGCTTATAGCCAGCTTTGTTTTGTGGTCTTTAGCACATATTTTACTAATAGGCATTAAACTCAATTGTACGACTCGAACTTTAAGTTAGCTGCTTCAACTAACTGGGCTAGTCAACACAACACAGCTTAATTTATGCACACACACGCATTTCCATTCAATTGCAAGAAATATTGCGTATACGTAATACGATTATTTAGTTGCTGTCCTTGGATTATAAGTATTTTATCATTGTCATTGAGTTTTGCTTGTTTTGTTTGTATTTTTCAAGTCGATTCGAGATCTAGTCAATGGTATCGATACTTTCGCTGCGTCACATTGCGTATACGCAACGTGACCATATAGAATTTATTATCTATCTTTACAAGTCATTAGTTCACAAATTGTAAGCAATGTAAATAAATTTGCACTTTTAAGTGTGTTCCTCAAATCTCTAAAATTGTTCATTTATTTATTAAGTTTTATCAACAATAAACTATGTTAAAATATTTGTTTATGCTTATGAACTTTAGAACAGCCAAAATAAATTATTTATATGAAGCATTAATATATTTTATGCTCGTTTTCAATTTTTATTATGCCTTTCTATGTAATTAGATTAATATTATATTTTATGAAATCTCTTATAAATGTGTTTTTATATTTAAAAGCAATTAAAAGAATTTAATTTGCATTTAATTTTTTATAACATTTTGAAGCTATTTATTTAAGTTAAAACTAGATTTAATTGCATTGAAAAATAATGAAATTTTATCAGATCTTTCAAAAAAAATTTACATTTCAAAGCAATTAAGTTTGATTGATATGATTTAATTATTGATATATATAATGCAATAAATAAATTTATTTAAAATGTTGTCATGCTTTCTATTCAATTTGAAAATTAATTGAATTAAATTAAGTAAGTTTAAAAATTGTATAAAACTTCTCATCCTTATAAGGCAAGTTTATATAATGTTACAGATTTGTAGAAACAGCTTAAAATGATTTTCAAAAGATTCTCCTTTCTCTCACATTGTTCTCAGTAATTGAACATTGATTACACATACGAAAACTCGTATCTGCGATTGGAGATTTGCTAATGAAGCCAAATGCAAATGCAATTTGCAGTGGCATTTAATAATAAAAAAGAAAGTCATTAGCAAACTCAGTACACTTTCCACTCGAGGGGGTCGCTTTATTTGCTGCTCATTAAATTCAACACCCAAGCAAAAATAAAAATAAAAATAAAACTTGTCCAGTGGCATTGTTAACGCAGTTTTAAACCACCAAAAAAAAAGCACCAAAAAAAATTGAGAAAAACTGCGAAAAAGTCATAGCAAATTATAAACTAACCGCCAGTGGCAGAGCTAACTTTAGCGGGAAAATTTTTGGAAAATGGGATAGGGAAAAGTGGACTGAATTCATGTCTCATTCTCAGTTTTTGCCAGCGATTTTTGGTGTGCATTGTTTCGGGGTTTCAGGGACTCTTGATTCCTTCTCGTTGTCGTCGTTGCCACATTTGCACTCAACGTGCTTAATGAGTTTTCCGCTGTGAAATTTTCTTTCAGGTTCATCACTTTTGCAAGTGCAGCATTGCAGTTTTTATACCCGTTACTTAAAAATAAGTAAAAGGGTATATTGTGTTCGTCGGAATGTATGTAACAGGAAGAAGAAGGTATCTCCGACCATATAAAATATTATAATAATAATATTCTTGATCAGCAACAACAACCGAGTCGATATAGCTATGTGAGTCTGTCTGTCTGTCTGTCACACCCTCATATTTTAAGATAATACAGTTTTCATGGTTATTAACGTTTGCAGCTAGATCGAACAAGTAGAACGGGAGTAATAGCTAACCAAAGTGATTAATAAAGTTAATAAGTTAATAAAGTTATTATTTCAATAAAATCACCTAAAAGTATGCAGTAGTTTTTATTAAAATAAGTAGCGGGTATCCTATGGTCGGTATCTCGACTATTGCCTTTCTCACTTTTTTTTTTCTTACACATTTTACAGGTGCCAGAATTGTAGGGGAAAAGCAAGAGGAGAAGAAATTTTGTAAGCTGCACTGTCAACATCAGGCGACATAATTTAAAGCGTTGGCATTTCGACTACAAGCACTCGACTTGCCTCTAGGATGAGTCCTTTGCATCCCTTTCATCCCTTGCTAACTGAGGCTGCATGCAAATGCCAACTTAAGTTGATTTTAAGTGATAGAAAAACAACAAGAAAAGGGAAAAGAGAGATGAGAGATGAGAGAAGGCTAAGATGACGCCCGAAATCCCTTTAAGGACTTGACATGCAGATATGGCCCTGTGGCTGCCGTTACAGGTGCATTTGCAGAGAGGGAGGGATGTAGGGAGAGAGAGAGAGAGGGAAGTCAGTGGAGTAAGAAGACTTTGAGTGTGCGGCTCATCATCAACAACATCGTGATCTCTACTCGGTTACAAGCGCTGACTGTTGAGTTTTTATGAAGTAGTAGCTAAGAAAGGAACAGGAAGCTACAGGAGCTATAGGAGCAGGGGAATCATGGAGCAGCCTATGCCCCCAAGCAGCTATTCCAACTGCAGAGTCACTTGACTCGACTCCATGCCAACCAAAGTGAGTTTGTTCAAGTTCTTTTTATTCCATTTTCCATCTCTTTCATTTTGACATAAAAGTGAAAAGCATTTAAATATAGCAAAGAACATGGAAAAGCGCACACCAAGTGTGTGTGTGTGTGTGTATGTGTGTGTGTGTGGGCGTGCCACTTGATTATTGCTCAGTCAACAGTGCTGCACATCAAGGCCAGGAAAATCAGCCAACATAACGATTACAATTTCTTAAACATATACAAATTGTTTGCTGACTTTCATGAAATTGTTAAAAAGTAACTTGAATTTTTTGATCTGAATTTAAAATTGTTAATTCAATTAAATGTTAAGCAACCTTTTTAAACTAGTTTAGTATTTTTTTTAAAGCATTTTCAGCTCAATTTCAAGAATTAATTATTTTTTCACCACATCAAAATCAAACTAAAAAATTGTAATTAAAAAATTATTGTTCTAAACTAAAATGTTTCAATTAAATAATAATGGATCTGATTGTGTTTTCCTTAGATATCGTTGGTTATAGTTACAAATTTTCCATCTAAATTTTAGATTTTAAATATTTATTTTTATATAATTTTAAAATTTTTTATCGAAATTTGAATTCAAAAAAATATTCTTAAATTTTTGATTTTTAATATTTATTTTTTGACTGGGTTAAAAAGTCAGTAAAATTCGATTATCTTGTTTCATAAATAAATTTAAAACTCAAATTAAAGATAGTAAAAGATTTACAGAGATATTTTTTAAGATCGTTCAAAATATCCTTAACTTTAGATTAAATGATGATGATGACAACAATTTAATAATTACTCACCATTGTGCATGGCGACGCTCTTGTCCTCGACGCGACTGACATAACAACAAAGCTCGTCCTGTCGCTCGGCATTCTCGATCAGCTCCGCCTCGACGGAGAATCCCCACATTTGCTCCAGGGTGGTGCGTTGTAGCTCCACCTGGTACAGTATTTTCATGCAGACCTCGACGAACTCGTGATTATGTAGCTGGAAAGTGCAAAAGTCCAAAAATTAGCCAAAAAGCCACAAGCAGCAAGGCAACAAGAAGTATAAAGTTTTCATCTTTTTTTTTTTAATTTTTTCTCATTCCCAGCGAGTTTCAATAAATTTTCCACTTTTTTCCTACTCTCTATTTTTAACCACCCGAAAAAGTTGTTGGTTTAATTCGCAATTTATTGAGCAGCCCAAAAAGTTTTTGGAATTTTTTTTTATTTTGTCGGGTGCAGCTGCACTTTTGACCTGGCAATATTTACAGCTTGTTGTTCGGTTTAAACTTTTTAGGGAGTTCCATTCGCCGTGTTGTTCAAGCACTTAGCGGGTGAAAGGGGAGAAAGCGGGAGGGAGAAGGGGGACAAAGGTAATGGGAGGTAAAAGGTGCGACAGCAAAGTGCTAACTTGAGAAATGGCATTCTCTGACTAATCGCCCGCTAAGTGGCAACATTTGGTGGATGCAACTGCTCTTTGCTACAAATGACAACTTATCCTACGGATAATGGATAAACAAAAGCAACACAAATACAAATGAATACTTTGAACAATTTAAGAAATATTAAAGATTTTTTTAATTTGATAACTAGTTTCAATTGAAATGATTTTTGATATTTAAAATACAACAAAAATTGTTTTAAATTAAAAGCTATTTTTAATTTTTATTTGTTAAAAATACTTACTAACTTTACAATTACAAAGATCCTGTTTAATAAAATTATTTAAGAACTGACTGATTGATTGATTCATTATATAGTAATTTATATAGCTTTCGAATATTTGAGTATTTTCAAATAAACGGGGAATCATTTTCAAAATCAATCAACTAAATTTAGCAATCACATTCTATGTTATCACAGGCATTTACTACTAATTTAAAGTGTATGTCATTAATTAACAATGAATTTGATTACAAACTAATTCATTATGATCAATTAAATGGAATTCTAAACAATTTATAATGCAACAATAATTAGTTTGAGAAATAATGATTATTTAATGCCAAATTAAATTCGCACCTTGAAGTGTCGATTGAACCTTTTGACCTTTGGCAACACTGGCACTTTGTCAGCGGAAATGTGATTTAATTCTTTGAATTTAAGCACACCAAATGTGAGAAATGTGAGAAATGCTCCGAAATCAGAAATCCGAAATCAGAAATCACCCTTAATTGCCCTTAATTTTGAGCAAACAGCAAAACACGTGCTGCAAAGTTCAAAGTTCAATAGAAAACACGTATACGTATACCCTGTGAAAGGATGTGTGAGTGTAGGAGTGTAGTGGGGTGGGTTATGTGTGTGCATAAGAAGGTTACTTACATAATTTTCAATCAGATCATTGCGATGTGGCACAAAGTAATTGTGATCCTCCATGTCACGTCGCTTCTTGACGCGCACAAAGTGCTCCATGGGATTGAGGGAGCGACGGGCGCAGGCGCTGGCAAGGAATTCCTCCACAGACATCGCGTCACGTAGATAAACTGTCGAGTAAGCATTGTCGGGCATTGCAACTTTGAAGGTTTTTTCCGGCTCGTCACGTGAATTCATCTGGAAAAAGGCAGAAAATTCGATTGGATAAACACACACACACACACATAGTCATATATATAAGTACATATATGCTCATAGTCACAGACAGTGTCATTAAAGCTTGTTGTTGCCCCACACACACACACACACACACACACATACCTATGCATACACACATACGGAAGTGAAAATTGAAAAATAGCAAAAAAAAAAACACATTTCTACTCGAGCAAATGTAATGAAAAACGTCAGTAGCAGACAACCAGCAAGTAGACACGAAGAACCAGAGACAGAGATAGAGAGAGAGAGAGACAGAGAGAGAGAGAGAAAGAGAGAGAGTCAAAGACAAAGAAAAAAACTCATAAATTTGTCTTTCGTTACAAGATTTTATGTCCTTCCAGTTGTCTGCAAATTTTTTAAGAAATTAAAAATGTAATAACTTAAAAAGAAAATATTCAAAAAATGTAAGCCTACTAAAATAAAAACTGCGTGGATGTGTACTTGGCTAAAATTATTACCATACTGTTGAATGCATAAACAAATTTAATACAAAACATGTGAACGGTTACTGAGAGTTGATTTTCGAGCAATTGTTCCTATTTAGCTATATGATATAGTGGACCGAATTGAGGCAAATTTTTAAGTAGGCAACACTATTTTGCCCATATAAGAAGGCAACACTATTTTTTGCCCATATAAGTAGGCAACATTATTTTTTGCCCATATAAGTAGGCCACACTATTTTTGCCCATATAAATAGGCAACACTATTTTTGCCCATAAAAGTAGGCAACACTATTTTTTTCCCACAAAAGTAGGCAACACTATTTTAGCCCATGCGTATTCTATCAGTTTGATTCTGATATCTCAACAAACAAAAAACTTTTTAATACTAAAACTTCATTTTCGATGTATCGTTCCTGTGGCAGCTATATGATATAGTTAATGGATTTTAACCAAATTTGGTAAGGATGTATAATACCAGCCCCGGTGCATATTCTATCAGTTTGGTTAAAATATCTCAAAAAACAAAAACTTTATCATGCTAAAAGTTAATTTTTGACCGATCGGTCCTATGACAGCTATATGATATAGTCTACCGATTTGAAGGAACATCAGTCAGGTTGAACACAACTAAGTTAAATGCATATTCTATTAGTTTGGTTAAGATATCTCTCCTGATCAAGAATATATATATACTTTTGGGGGTCTGCCACGCCCCCTTTTTTCAATATGAGGAAAGAAGTGTCAAGATTAAAATTAAAATGCTTAACGTAGCATCATGTGATGTGTGCCAGTGTTGGTTAACGAGACGCAGAGACAGAGACAGACAGAGACCACTGTTGGCCAACTGGTAAACTGGTAAACGAATCAGGCGCCCAGCTGCCAGTTGCAAGTTGCAAATTGCATTTGTATTGGCAGCCATCGTTGTCGATGTCGTTGTCGATGTCGATGGTTGACTAACTTTGTCGCTGTGTTGCAAGCACCCTGAGGCAGCATCCACAGACAGGTGCAACACACTCACACACACATAGACAGCGTTGTCAAATGTTGGTTGTGTGTGCACAACAATTGAATTAGTTTGGCAGTTGCATAAAACGGAGCAAGTGAGAAGGAGAGAAACTTGCCACATTTACATGCACATCCGTCAGACTTGCCACATGAGCTGTTGCTGTTGCTGTTGTTGTTGTTGCTGTTGCAGGCAGCTGTCGCAAGAAATCTTCGCATTGCATAACAATTGAGCATGACTTTCGCATATAAATATATAAATATAAATGTAAATATATATATGGCGTGTATAGTGGCAAGTCATTATGCCACACACACACACACACACACACACACACACACACACACTGAGCGAGTTGATGCCACACACACTGAATCAATAATAAATATGTAATGCAAGCATTTTTGGCTGTCAACTTGTTATTCATGTTGAGGCAGCCAAAAGGAAAGGCCAAAAATACCCAAAGAAATGTTGAAAAAAAAGGAAATGAATTCAGCTTGTGGGTCTCAGCTGTCCTTTTTATCTTATTTTAAATTTTGTTGCACTGTCGCATTTACTTTCCGTGTGCACTCTGCGACAACATCAACTAGAGTATGTTTCCAAAATATCCACTAAAAATTTAACTAATAAAAAATTAATGCGAAGTCAATTTAAAGTATCGAAAATTGGATAATAGATGGCTGAGGGACCAAAAAATTTCAAATTTTCTAGATGATAAATATTTAAATGCAGAATCAATTAAGAGCCCAAATCATGAACAAAATGACATTCCGCTTGAAAATCGGTTAATTTTTGATGAAGTTATGAGAGATCAAAGTTTTTGAAAAAATGTCAAGGGGTAAGTATAGAAAATTTGTCAAAAATCGAGAATATATCAATTTTTTTAGATGATAAAAATTTAAATGCAGAGTCAATTTGGGGACCAAATCATGATCAAAATGACATTCCGCTTGAAAATCGGTTAATTTTTGATAAAGTTATGAGAGATCAAAGTTTTTGAAAAAATGTCAAGGGGTAAGTATAGAAAATTTGTCAAAAATCGAGAATATATCAATTTTTTTAGATGATAAAAATTTAAATGCAGAGTCAATTTGGGGACCAAATCATGATCAAAATGACATTCCGCTTGAAAATCGGTTAATTTTTGATAAAGTTATGAGAGATCAAAGTTTTTGAAAAAATGCTAAGGGGAAGTATGGAAAATATCAAATTTTCCAGATGAAAAATGCAGAAGCCATTTAGAGGCCAAGCCATGATCAAAATAATATTCAGCTGGAAAATCGGTGCAGGTTTGACAAAGTAATGAAATCTTGAAGATCGGGTTAACAGTTTCGCTACCAGTTTCGGTATTATTCACTGAATTATAACGTTAGTCTTTAATTAAAATTTATGAAATTTATCAAACAGAATTTAACCACAGCTGTAGTTGTTGTATTTTGTTTTCTCAGCTTTTATACATGTAATCAATGTTTTTTAAGCAAGTAAAATTATTTATTATTAAATTCATTGGAAGCAGTTTCAGAAAAAATTGATGGTTAATTTTCACGACTTTTTCAATCGACCTTAACTTTTTCAGACTGAGTTTAATTGCAAATATTCATTTTTTAAGCATATAAAATACTCTTTTTTAAAGATTGTTGAAAATGGTTGATGAAAAAATTGTCAGGTATATTACAAGATTTTTTTAACAGAATTTAAACTCTGCTGTGGTGGCAGTAAACAAAAAATATTTTATTTGCTCATGTATTTTTAATAAATTCTAAATTTTTTAAAGACCAATACAATTTTGTATAAATAAAATGTATTAAACATGATCAAAGATAAAATTGTAAGTAAGTTTTTTCACTTGACTTTCAAGAACTTTATTGAACGGAATTTAATCACAACTGCAGTTCCTGTACAAAAAGAACATTATACTTTTTCAATTATTGTTAATTTTCGCTGGATTTTTTAAGTTAATAATTTTTTTTACTATATTTATTGATTAATATGAATTAATGATAAAATTGAGAGTTAGTTTTCACGATAATTGCACATAACTTTAAAGAACTTTATCAGATACAATTTAATGTCAGCTGCAGTTGCAGTTGCAACTGTTGTCGATATTGCTGTTGCTGTTGCACTTTTATGTTGCTGTTGTCGCTGCTTTGACCAATCGATTAATGAACTTTGTGCTGGTTAATGGCAATACAACGAGTTGCCAGTGAGTTGGCAAGTCAATTTGTCAGTTGTCGTCTCGTTGCTTAATTCAATTGTCGACTTGATGTTGCCTCTTCGCATCGCGCTATTGGGCCAATTAAATGCGTCGTGGCGAAAATGGTTTAAAGCCATGTGTGTGTGTTATTTTTTGCTTTTCCCCATTGAGTTTTTCGCGCTCTGCTCGCCGCTGGATAATTGCCAGTTGCGTGTGCCAAAGGCAATGCGGACACCTTTAATTTGATTTCATTTCATTTTCAATTGCAATTTTTGCTGCATTGCAGCTGACATGCTGGCTAAATGAAAAGCTACACACACATCACACACACACACACACACACACACACTTGAACATGCATGAAAGTTGACTGCGCAAAAATATAAACCAAATCAAATGCACATTTTTCAAATTCATTGAATTTTCAGCGCCACATTTACAGCACATAAGCACACACACACACACATACACATATACACCTGCACAAATACAGTGGCTCTCAGCCTATTTTGATCCCCTAAATTTTTAACTATGTTTTGTTTATACTGCGTAATTCAGATATAATATACGAATATAAAAGATATAGACAAAATATTCTGATCAAGCTTAAACAATAAAAAAGAAATCTGCGCTTAAATTTCATTTAAATCTTTTTTTTCATTTAAAGATACATTTAATTAAAGCTTGTAATATATCAGAGTAGTAGAAATCTATATATATAAAATTCTTTGTCCTGACTGACTGTTTGATTGATCATTGCACACCCTAAACCATTAGACCTAGGAGGCTCAAATTTTTACACAACATAGCTAAGACACTTTTATCGTGCAATTATAATTATAGGGTCAAATTCGTGGTCAAAGTTCACACTTTGGGCCATTTTGACTAATAATATATTTTAAAAACTTGAATTAAAATATTTTGCTTAATTTTTAACATTAATAAACAAATCTGCGTTTCATTTTTATTAATATATTTTACCCATTTAAAGATAAATTGATTTAAAGCTTGTAATATATAAGAGTAATGGGTCAAATAAGCTGAAAGCCACTGTACATATTTACTTTTTTTTTTATCAACTTGTCTCATTTTGCGTTACAAACATTTTGTATTTATGTTATATTCACTTGTTTTTACCATGCATATTTTTGGCTTCACTGACGCTGACTGCGTCGCCAGCTGCGACGTCGGCAGCGACAGCGACTGCGACTGCAATTGTGCAGCGTTGGCAAATTTAATTGGAAATGAAGTGTGCACGCCTCTGTGCACTGACTGTAATGTGCGGTGTGTGTGTATGTGTGTATAATGTGGGAGTGTGGCTGTCTCTGAGTGTCTGTGTATCGAGTGCAACGCACAAGATTATTTTGCCAATAATCGAAACAAATTGAATTTATGAAATGAATTTTATTATAAATTCGAGTAGATGCAAAAATTGCCAACACTAATTGAAGTTTATCAAATAACCAACATCAAAAACATAACGACTCAAAAAGTGTAATATAACTAGCAGAAATTCAGAAATTGCTAATCAGTTTAACAAAGTTTAAACACGCTGGCATATTCTATTAGAATTGAATACTTTGTGTTTAATATAAATTTGTAAATTTCGTTAAATACAAAAAAAGGCTTTCTTTAATGTCTAAAATATTTGCTGATGTAATAAAAAGAAGCTTAATTTTTATAACCTTCCAGTACTTGCATTTTTTGTCACAAGTTGAATAAATATTAAAATGTTTTCAGGTTTTCAAGTTAAAGAAGCTTTAAATGCTTATTCAAGTGTTTAAATGCAGACTAAGTCAGCTTACGCTGCGTATGCTTAATAAAAGTGTATAACTCTTTAAGCAATGCAAATCAAAAGCATTGCACTGGTTTTGATTTCATTTTGTATTGGATAATTTTTGATTTTAATCAAAAAACGTCAATTTGCATTGGCTACTGACTGATAGACTGACTGACTGACTGACTGACTGACTGACTGACTGACTGACTGACTATTTGATTGATGGGTGCACATCAAAAAGAAAAATCTGCATTTGCTTTTAGTTTGAGTTACATTTGCTATATTTTAAACTGTGTACAGTAACGTCAGGCTATTAAAAATGAAGCTGCGTATTTTTATGCAAATATTTAGACAACTTTGGATTAGTTTCCCTTTCCATCTCGCTTTTCAGTCATTTGCCTAATAGCTTTGTAACGTGAAAACATATTTGTACTTCATAAATTTGTTTTTGTAATTCTTGATGGCCATTAAATTTAAATTATCCGAAATAAAATATGCTAAAAATAAGCCAAAAAAGAAGTACATTAGACTGGCGACACATTTGTCCATTTTTTTGTGTTAGTGTAGTTAGCGTTCAATTTGGCTTTTAATGTCCATTTCCGCTGCCTTAAATACGAATTCAATTATTCAGGCACACGCACACACACCAACACACTCCAACACACTCCAACACACGCATACAGTGGGCCATAAAAGTGTGAGACAGTCGCGTCATAAACGAGCAGCGTTTTAAAATTGATATAATTTTATTACGCATACGCCGCGTGGCAAATCATATGACTCACCTGCATGGAACGACGACTCGAACCGCTATTCGAGCGAGACAACATCGGAGGTCGACGTTTGGTCGCCCCACGTCCAGCCAGCAGATTATTGAGCAATGACGGCGACCGGGCACAGATGAAGGCGTGAAACGAGGAGACCGTAAAAACACCCAGCTTGTTCAAAGTGTTCTTCGTGGGACGTGACACATGTGTCAGCAGCGACTGTAATAAATAGAAAGAGAGAACAGATACATATATTGAGAGATATTGAATTTATGATAATCGAACATTAAAGTGCAATAAATTCACTTATCAGCAGCATCGTTTTGATCTAGAAAATATGAATAGCGAAATGAGGGGAAAATAATGTACGTAAAGACACTTGAAAGGTGTGCAAATTGAAGCACATTAATGTGGCAATGGAGAATTCTGACAGATGGATATAAAACACTGTAGAGAAATTTCGGGAATATTAAATCAAAATAAATAATGATTTATAGAAATGCTTTTTTTATTGTTGGATTCTAACATATTTTTATGACTCTACCTTAAGCACATTAATGAGACAACGGAGAACTATAACATTATTTAAAATAAAGTACAAAATTAATTTGAACACAAAAAATACTTTCTATGAAAAGTTGTATATAATTTTTAACCTTAAAAGTAGGCAATAGTTTTTGTAGCAGTACCTTTTTTACTATGCACATAAAAGTATGCTACAGTTTTTTTTAATGAAATATTGCCTGCTGTCATTTAAATAAATTTGAGCATAAATATTTAATTATGGGCAAAAATAGTGTGGTAATAAAAAAGTGTTGCCTACTTATATGGGCAAAAAGTGTTGCCTACTTTTGTGGGTAAAAATAGTGTTGCCTACTTACATGGGCAAAAAATAGTACTGCCTACTTATATGGGGAAAAAGTGTTGCCTACTTTTGTGGGTAAAAATAGTGTTGCCTACATCTGTGGGCAAAAATAGTGTTGCCTACTTATATGGGCAAAAAATAATGTTGCCTTCTTTTAAGCATTTTTTAAGTATAAACAAATAGCTGTGATTTTTAAATAACTATAAATAAGCTAAAGATTACAAACAAAAAGATTGTCTTTCCAGCAAGTTATTAATTTTAGCACGCTTATGTGACAATGGAGGACAATTATCATTAGAAAAAGAAGATTGCTAGACTAAAGACAAAGCATAAAAGACCACACATGGACAGTAAAGATTGAATCACATTAATGTGACAATGGAGAAGTAGAATAATTATATAAATTAGACAAGCAATTGTTTAGCTGAAGTGGCTATGGAGGACATGAAAAGATGGATAGAACTGATATATGTAGAGAGAGAGAGAGAGAGTAGAAAAAAAATCTATTAGGAGTAGAAACACTCACAAGAAGCAACTTGATGATGAATTTTGGTCATTTTGAGAGATATGACATAATTAATATCTGGATACGCACACACTGACGAAACCAAAACCCATTAACTAGTGTATTGTGTGTGTGTGTGTGGATGTACTTCAGCTGTAAGTGTGTGGGTGTGTGTGTGTGTGCTGTGCAAATAGCCTCCGGTGCATGCACTTTCTCGTGTAAATGGCGTTGCTGAAGTTGTTTGAGTTTTGCGGTTATTAATAATAAATGTGGTTGCTCTTTATGCCCGAGTTGTGTGAGAGTTGAGTGCAGTTCCCCTCCCCCCCCACTCTTCACTTATTTCCTCCCTTCCCTTTTCTCATTGCTCTGACAAGTCATAAAAAGCGCAATTAACTTGCAACCCTTTTTCGTCACCCATCAAAACTTGGCTTGGCAAATCTTTTTAATGCCGTGCAAAGTTCGAGTTGCCTTCGTCAGTTTTGCGGTTGTTTGCCCAGTAAACAAAGTAAATGCAGACTTATGGATTACTGAACAACTAGATCTTAGAGATTTACTTACGGCATTTACTTGCCGACTCTGCGACAACATCAACTAGAGTATTTTTCCAAAATATAATCTAAAACCTATCTAATAAAATATTAATGTAGAAACAATTTAAAGTATCGAAAATTGGATAATAGACGGCTTAGGGACCAAAAAATTTTAAATTTTCTAGATGAAATCAAATTTTCAAGATGATAAAAATTCAAATGCAGAATCAATTAAGAGACCGTATCATGAACAAAATGACATTCCGCTAGAAAATCGGTTAATTTTTGATGAAGTTATGAGAGATCAAAGTTTTTAAAAAAATGTCAAGAGGTAAGTATGGAAAATTGAATGATAGACGGCTTAGAGTCGAAAATATATCAAATCTTCTAGATAATAAAAATTTAAATGCAGAATCAATTAAGAGTCCAAATCATGACAAAAATGACATTCCGCTTAAAAATCGGACAAGTTTTAATAAAGTTATGACAGTTGGAAGTTGGTCAGACATCGAAGTTACATGGAAATCGTCGCTTTTTCATATTACTTGTCCATTGCTGCCTTTAATTGTTTAAATATTTCTTTTAATATTTATTTTGAATAGTCAATTCATATGTGATGATTTAATTAAACGACTGAGAAGATACAAGTACTGGGCACCTATAAGTCGATTATCTGAGCTGTAGCGTTTTTGTATCTTGTAGTTGCTAGTTTTAGTGTAATGTCTGAAGTTGTTGTCACAAGCTTCTGTCGCCCTTTGACCCTTTAAGCTGCAGCTCATTTAAGGCGCTTAAATTGTGTTATGGAGATTAATGTTACACATTTTGAGAAGAGTTCAGTTCAGTTCAGCTGAGTTGATTTGAATTGTGTTGTGTTGTATTTAGTTGAGTTACTTTTTCATCAATTCAATTGCGTCCCTTTTTGGCTGCCATTGTGTAAATAAGTAGGTAAAAAGCAATTACAGACAACAGGGCAAAGGTTTATGGCCAAAACCATCCTCCCAGCCATTAGTCGATTGTGTCTTTTAATCTTCGTTATGACCGTGAATTTGGTTTTGATGTTTCACAACTCTGTATGTATGGGATTAATCCCTATGGGGTCGGGGTCGGAGTCGGGATCGGGGTCGGGTTTGGGATTGTTGCTTTTAATCAATCTCAACTGCCTTGTGTGAACTTTAATCAGCTTATAGACAAGACTTTTTTTTTGTGTTGAATCTGCATGCGATTTAGAGTTCCACATTTTCATTATATTCAACAGCTTAACAACAATGCAGCAGCTTAATTAATTTTAATAGATAATAGCAAAAATTACTAATTGAATTTGCTTTTGTTTATGTTGCTGTTCATAGAAAAATGTAATACATTGGTTGAGTTTCTAAGCTGTTAGAGACTATATTTTCTATTAGTTTTATCAATTTTTTATATGTTATCTGCCCATAAAAGTAGACAAAGATTTTTATAAAATGAGCTTTTGTTACATTTTAATACGTATATATTTTCAGCTCCTTTATCTTAAGCCCAAATTGTTGTTGGAATTAAATCTAATCATAAGTTTAATGCATTTGCAAAGACTCTTAGAACACAAAAAATACTTTCTTTAAAAAGTCGTATATAATATTTAACTATAAAAGTAGGCAATAGTTTTTGTAGCAGGACCTTTTTTACTATGCACATAAAGGTATGCTACAGTTTTTTAATGAATTAAATTTGAGCATAAATATTTAATTTTTTGTTAAGATTCTCCAAACTTTTGGGTTTATTAATTTTTAGCTTCAATACACACAGTACTGCGAAATGCGTTTAGATTTTTTTCAACAAGCTTTATTTGCATTATTTACAGTAGCTTTTCCAGCACTGCACATAAATATTTTATTTCGTTGGAATTTTCATAAACACTAAGTATTTTGTTGCTATTTCTATTGCCACAAATTATTTTTGTGGAAATTATTCACACAAATTCTCCATTAGATATTCTCTATTAAACATTTTTGCTAAAATTGACTGTAACTTGAATTGCAACCCCAAATTTGATTTGCAGCGATTAAAAGTCAAGTTAACTTTACTAAATTTTTCAAATTTTGAGCTGCGACTGAAATTGACTTTTAATAATTAATGCTGTTGATTATATTTTATTGTTTTTTCTATAAATTCACAAAGATATTGTTATAATAAGTGCCCTATAAAATATTTGCTCCTTAAAGTAGGCAACAGTTTTTGTAGTGGCAACTTTAATCATCAATCAAAGCTGCAATTTGCCATGAACTCTATAAAATTAATATATATATTTTTCATGACTAACAGGAGGATAACCTGTTAGAGTCCTTGCTTGATCCCTGTTATCCTGTGTGGCACTTGACAACTGCTTTGCATTGAATAGCAGTTTGGAACATGCATTTTGTCAACCATATCCCTTTCTCTCTCTCTCTCTTTTGAGAGAGAATAGTTAAGTAATTCAAATTGACGCAATCCCAGCCACGTTATGTGAACTTTACTATGGCTTTTTTAAACAAATTGCTGCCATTTCAGCAGCTAGTGGAAACTTTCATCCTCTTTTTTTAGTACCACCCTGAAAACATAACTTACCTTTGGATTGGGCAGCTCACCGCTCTGCAGCGATGCCATATAGCAGCGTAGTCGAAATTGTTCACAGTGTAGACGCTCCAGATTCTCCTCCCATTGCAGTATCTGTGTCTGTATCTGATGTCGTGTCTCCTGATCGGTGACAACTGATTGCTGCAGCTCAGCCATGTGCTTCAGTTTGTGATCCTGCAAAAATGGAACAATAAAACAAACGTTAGACATCAGCAACATACACATACACGTAAAACAGTGTTGTCACAACAGCTTTTTTTCCGTCAAATATTACGAGTTTAAAAAAGGGAAGAGTAGGGGGAAATTCTAAAATCTCATTACTCATTACTTTAAGTTAAGTCAGTAATTTTTTATGTCAATGAAAATGTTGCACATTTTGTTTAATTTTAAAAAAAATCTTGGTTCCTTAAAATAAGTTATTTCTTATTTATTTTTTCAGTTGCTTTTTGAAATTGTTTTTCAATGTGCGTTTTTTTTAACTTTTTTCCACATTTTCTTACATTTATTTTTGTAGAAAAACTTAGGTGTTTCAACTTTATCCACTTTATTTTAATTGAATTTAAAAAGCAACAGATTATTTTAGACTTTTTATTTTCTTTTAAATGAAGAGTTTTTAAACTACTTTATACTTTTCTACAATTTTATTTTTGTTTAAAAATGTAGAAATTTTTTTTATCATTCCACTTGTTAAAAGATTCAGATTTTATTTAAATTTCTTAACGCTTTAAGCTGTTTTTGGCTTGCTATGACTTGGCAGCACTGCCCCAATACCTATATGTTTGTACAGATATATAGAGATTGAAGTTGTGGAGTGGAGGGGGATATGGCAGGGGGCATGGATGGAGGGAGGGGGCAGGCAGTGTCGCACTCGTGACGGTTATGAAAGCATCTCTGGCATGGCATGGCATCATTAGCATTTCATGGCAGCACCACAGCAGCAACTATTGCTGTTGTTGCTAGTTGTTGTTGCTGCTGTTGTTGCTGCTGTTGTTGTTGCTGTTGTTGTTGCTGCTGCGGTGGCTGCCATTTGACGAAAATACATAAATCACGCGTCATGTGCAGCAGCATTTTTCGTTGGCGCAATTCAAATATCTCTTTGGGTTTTCCCCCTTTCTCTCTCTCTCTCTCTCACTCTTTCTCTATTGCTGTCTCTGCTGAAGTGCGTTGGCAATGCACCAACTTTGACACACACAGAGCGAGACTTTGGCATCGTTAGCCACACACACGCACACACACACACACACAGATGCAACACATGGACCTGTTTTCATTACAAATAACGTTTGACTTCCGCCGCAGCGTGTCTCCCATCAGCAGCAGTTGCAGCCAGGATGCGCTTCCTAGTTTTAAGCCAGCTTTTACAACTCCTCCCCCTTCTCCCCCCTCTCCCTACTCTACACAGTAAGAAAAAAGACGTACTACAATTAAGTACATCTCTAACCAAGCCTTGAAATCGGGTCCGAATCGAACCTACTTGAGACTTCGCGTTTAAATAAGTCATATTTAAATCTAAAAAATAAATTGAAATTATCATAAAAATTTAATTAAAAAAAAAATAAAATAAAAGAACACAAAAAATACTTTCTTTGAAAAGTCGTATATAATTTTTAACCATAAAAGTAGGCAATAGTTTTTGTAGCAGGACCCTTTTCACTATGCACATAAAAGTATGCTACAGTTTTTTTTAATGAAATATTGCCTGCTGTCATTAATAATAAACATTAAGTATTTTGTTGCTATTTCTACTGCCACAAATTATTTTTGTTTCTTTACAACTCCTGAAATTAAACCAAGACTCGAACCCAAACCTTGGGTTCAGGGGTTATATAAACCAATTTGCGAGACGAACTGGTGAGTTTTTTTATTTTATGCAACAAAATTTTTGGAGGTTTGCAGCTTTGCTTACAATAAGATTAAAATCATTGACTTTATAAATCAATCTTTAACAATTGAAATAAAAAATCAAGTTTAAAGTGTAGAAATTTATTTTGCACTGTGTACATGTCTCTCTCTCTTTCTTTCTTGCTCCATCTGTCTAACACACACACTCGCTCTCTATCTCTCTCCCTATCTCTTTCTGTCTCTCTCTCTCTCTCTCTGTATGTATCTTTATCATTGCAATCCCAGTTTCACGTGCATTTATACACGCTTGCATAGATTTCATGGAGCACGTGATTGTTTCATTTTGGTTGCTAGATTTTTCCTCTTTTCTCGTTGTTGTTGTTGTTGTTGCATTGCATTCAGTTCGTGTAAGCTGACAATTATTTGCAGATGCAGCTGCCGTTGTTGTTGTTGCCGTTGTTGTTGCTGTTGCCGTTGCAGTGGCGGATGCAGTGGGCGTTGCCGTGGCAACATCAACCTGAATGGGCACTTTCGATGTTCGACATTTTAATGAATGTGTACACATAAACAGCAGCAACAGCACACACTCACACACTCACACACACACACCCACACACCCATACACACATGTAAATGTATTTGTTGGCGGCTTATAGAGGTGCGAGTAGGACACACTTGCCACTTGCCACATGCCACATGCCACATGCCACTTGCCAGCTTATGTGATGTGCTGTTGGTGTTGCTGTTGCTGATGCTGAGCTCGACGGCATTGTTTATTTTACGTGAAATAAATCATATTTGGTGTATTTTACTTTACCATCTCTCTCTTGTATGCGTATTGCGTATACGTAATGCGTATACTTAATACAACAAATCCACACACTTGCCACGCATTTGATTTTGATTTTGATTCTGATTGCACACATATTCTGAATAAGTGTGTGTGTGTTTACATATATTTCTGACAAATTGATATAACAAAAGCATAAAGCGTACCACATCATATCGATCAAATCTGATGCGAATCAAACTTATTAAGCAGCGAGTGGAATGAGAGCAATTGGAATAAAAAGAAACCATTCAAAGTTAACGAACGAGTGCAAAGACATTATTAATATCAATCTACAGTAAGGAATGATATATGAGAAGAATTCATCAGGTGTATAAGAGTATAAAAAAGTAACGAGTGAGAAAGCGGCGAGAACGAGTAAAATATGTTTTTAATACTTAAAAGTGACGGATGAAAACGACAAAAATCAAGTGATATGAAATATGTTTGTAATACTTAAGAGAGACGAGTAAAAAATATTGATTTTTTTTATTATAATCAATAGCAACGATTGATACAAACGAGAGCGAGTAAAATACAACGATTATGACGAGAACCAATAGATATCAAGTCTTCTTTCTCATATGAATCATATCTTTAAGTAAGAATTAATAAAAATAAAAGCGAGTAGAATATATGTGATATACGAGTATATCAAAACGAACGAGTGAGAGAAAAAAAATGACATCTATAATAACGATAAGTATCGAACGAAGTATGGAAGCGATGTAAAGAAATAGACTTATATAATTAATGATAATGATTTAAATTGGTAAATCATTGAAATGAAAATAAATTGCATTTATAAAGAATAAATGTGACGAGAGTTGACAACAAGATAGATAATTTATAAAATCAAAGAATGATACAGATGAGAGTGAGTAAGAGCAGCTTCATTTGACATTTCGATATTAGCTAAAAGTAACGAGTAATAAAGACATCCTTTGACATGTTTAAATTCGAATAATGCTTTTCAAATGTTCCTCTATAATTTGGCTAATTGTCTTAACTGACAATGAACTTTTGACTGCTTAATTGGATGCAATAAAATTGAAAATTGCAAATTTCAACTTGAGTTTATTGTTTATTTATGTCTTGATGTGTTCTTGATATCCTTGAGCAGCAGTAAAACAAGAAATATGCCATTTTGGCCACTTAATGAGCTCATCTGCAGCCTCACGATTGTCATTGTTAATTTAACGAGCAGCAAGCACAATAACTGGGCTTAGGATTTAATGACTGTATTTAATGTGCTTGCAATTTCCCATTATATATTACACAAACACAAGTACACAAGTACACAAACACACACATACACTGAGAGAATAATGCGAGGAAACAAGTAGCGGCAATTTGAGGCAGCTGAAGTGCTTGGCATCAATTTTATAACAATTGCAGCCAGCCAGAAGTTGCAAGTTCTTCTCAAGTCTGTGGCAGACAACAAGCAAACGGGATAATTAATAAAGCAGCTTGCCACAAGCTGAGAAGCAGAAGGAGATGGAGAGTGAGAGAGAGAGAGAGAGAGAGAAACAGAGACAGAGACAGATTTTGGCTACTAAATTTTGTTATTAATAACATTCAACAGTCAACAGTTTGTTTGGGCCAAAATCACGTAGCAGACGCCTACAAAATTATATGTGGGCTATAAACACAATTCATGTATGTATTTGCGAGTGTTTATATATTTGTGGCCATGTGTGTGTGTGTGTGTGTGTGTGTTGGTTAACGAATTGTGCACACATTAATCGTGGGCATTGTTTGTTTATTGTCGTTGTCACGTTTTGCACTTTGGTTTGGCTTTAATGGCAATGTTAATTGTCATGTAATTGCATCAAATTGCAATGTAAATGACTCGAGTGTGTGTGTGTGTTATCGACCTGTTATCGATTAATTGTATATTCCGCTACAATTTGTGTCACCTGTCAGTTGACATGTGTATGTGTTTCTTTTTATTTTTTAAGATTGCTATCTGCTATCATTTCTTTATTGTCCTTTGCTTCTGTCATGTCAATTCTTCTACACTTATCGTCAATTTTATTATTGTTGATTGTTGTGTCTGTGGTTTCTTTCCAATGCTCTTTGCTTAGTTATCTTTTGGTCTTATTCAATCTGCGTGTCCCGTCAGTGTTGCCCAAGCAGCTTTTTTCATCCCAAATTTGGGCTTTTTTTTTGGTGAGGTTGCCAGGTTTTTTTATCGCAAAATATTAAGTTATTGTTTTTAAAAATAGTTAGTTTTAAATTTTTTAATCTTGTTTTAAAAACCAGAGGTGACTACAATAAAAAAATAAATCAAGAATAGATATTTTCTTACAAAATAAAATATATTAAAGTTTGATTTGATAAAATTTTTTTTGGAAAACAAAAACAACCTGATCTTGATATATAAGATATTTCCTATATTTTACTACACTTGCAAGTTGATAAAAGTGAAATTAAGATCGTTGATTTTAAAAATTTTGAATAATAGAACATATTTTTTGAGAACCTAATCCCAGTCTTTTTCAGAAAAAATTTTTAATTTTAAATCTGATGTATTTAATATTGTCATTAATTTGTAAAGACTTCGGTATAAAATATCTGTCAATTAGTTAACTAAAACCTAAAGGTCCTTAGCATTAACTGTTTTCGTTTAAAGATCAGCCAACATCAGCCATACATTATTGATAAGCTTTGAGAGGTTCTGTATGTATTATTGCCATTTTTAAAAAAATATTTAAAAGTATAGAACCCAACAGCTTATTTACAGATTTAATTTTTTTCAATGATAGGTTTGTAAAAAAAAGAAACAAATACCTCAGCTTAGTAGCTTGAAATAAAAACAAAAAGCATCAGCTTGATTTAAGTTATGTTTGATGTAAAAAATGCCAATATCGAACGTATTATGATTGGAAAATGTAGTTTTCTTTCTTTTGAGCATCTTAGCAGTAAAAGCGGCTTTGGTTGCAGCACTGTTTGAGTGTTTCAGTGTTTCAGTGTTCTGTGTCCTGTGTGGCATGTCCTGTGAGTTTGTCAGTGCTTCTCTGTGTTCTCTGTGTCTGTTGCGCTTTCATTAAGCGGCACTCGTGTTCTGAGTTCCCCATGCGCACAATTTCAGAGAGAGAAAGACTCAAGTAGGCGAACTGTAGTTGTAGTTGTAGTTGTCGTCCTGTTTGTACTGTGTTTGTCCTGTTTCGTCCTGTCTGTGGCATTGCCATTGCCATCCTTGTTGTCGCCATTGTCGTACTGTCATTTCCGCTTCCTCAGTTTGGCTGCCTCAGTTGAGTTGACTTCAGTTCAGTTCAGTTGAGTTGAGTTCATGTCGTAGACTTTGTTGTTGTTGTTGCTGTTGCTGCTGTTGCTGTTGCTGTGATATATGTTTACCCGAGAGTACAATTAAAAAATACATTTTGCTATTGTTGTCATCGTCATCGTCGTCTTCGTCAGCGTCAGCGTCACATGACAAGCCAAAGATGCCGCAAATAGCAAAACCACAGCAACCGCAAAACCACAACAACAACAATAACAACAACAACAACAATAATAATAACCACACACACACACACACACATGCTCACACACACAATGACTGAAATAATAATAACGCACAAACAAAAACAAAAAGACGTCTTCTCATATCAGTTTTGCTGCTGCTAATGGCCTCGACTCTTTCTTCCTCTTCCTCCTGCCGCCATCTTCGATAAGTCAACTGTTCTCAAAAACAATAACGATCAATTAACACAGCGACTGACAGTTGCACTGTTGCAATGTAGAAACACAACTGTGAGAGACCCTGTACTTTTTATACACTGAGTCCTTTGAAAATAGTGTTGTCTACCTATATTTGCTAAAATAGTGTTGCCTACTTATATGGGCAAAAAAGTGTTGCCTACTTATGTGGGCAAAATAGTGTTGCCTACTTATATGGGCAAAAAAAGTGTTGCCTACTTATGTGGGAAAAAATAGTGTTGCCTACTTATATGGGCAAAAAATAATGTTGCCTACTGTTAAGCGTAAGCTATAAATTCAATTTGTATACCCTGAGCCCATTAAAAATGGACAAAAAAGGGTATAATGAGTTCCGATTTTAAAGCAAAATGTCATTATGATCATGTTTTGAGCTCTAAATTGATTTTAAAAATAACAATTATTTACTTAAGAAACTGTACTTTCTATATTATTTTCAAATAACATATAATAATAATTTTGTTCTTGCTGTTAAGCATAGCTTTGACAATTAAAGGGATCCTTTTGTATTATTAAAGTGCAGGGTCTAATAAAGCAAATAAAGCCAAAGATACGCGTTAAAATTGCGGTGCAACGCGGCGTATGCGCAACTTAAAATTTGTTGAAATGAACTGCAACAGAGCCTGACCTCAGGCAGGACTTTTGACTTTGCCTGTGCATTAAATGCCAGGCCCACACAAAAAGTCAAATGTGAGGCCGACCAACCGCAAAAGTGGTTGGTTGGTTCGGTGGTTCGGTTTTTGGGTGGTTGGGTGGTGCAAATGTCAACAAAAGGCCTGCAAATTGTGCGCCCTATGATACATGTGTGTGTCTGTGTGTGTGCGTGCACATGTCCTGCATAAATGCTGACCACAAAATGATGGCACATTATATAACATGGACGTAAGTGGTAACAAAGGGGAATAGGGGGAGGAGGCGATGCAGTTTATGCGTGAAACGATCCCAACCTAAGCCCAAAAACTGCCGCCTGTTTGTGTTTTGTGGTTTGTACACTCCAAAAAAATCTAGCCGTAAAGTCATTCTATAAAAAAAGTAAACTTGCACACTAAAACTTTAAAAGACAATTTTTTTTATGTAAGGTATAATTTTTGTAAAACTATGAAAGACTTTTATAAGTTCTAAATGATGCGTCAATAATAAGGAATTTATTTATTTTCTAAAACAATTTTTTTTATAAATTTTGCGATGCGACCTCAATAAATTAAAAATACATCAAGGCATGTAAATAATATTTTTTTCTCATAATATTAGACAATATTTCTCAATTTTAAGGCAGTTCTTAAATCTAGAAAATAAAATTTTCCTGAGTGCATGCACATTTTCTCCCCTTTACCAACCCGCTCCCCTTTGTTACCAACTGCAGCAATTGCTGTTGACAATTGAATTGAATTTGGCAGTAACGGCACAAATGCCACGCCCACATGCCAGACGCATAAAGCATATTTTCTGCATGCAAAAACCAAAAATCCCAAAACCAAAAACAAATCAAAAGCGTTTACAAAACGTTGGGTACACGGCATAGAAGGGGTGCAGTGAGGGGTAGGAGAAGGAGAAGAAGGGCGGCTAGAGGTAACACCTAGCAGTGTCAAGCTTCAGAACCTGAGTCCGGTTCTAACTGTGCACCATATGCCTTGGCCATTTCCTGTGCAACTTGCGACCAAAAGTTGCAAAAATATTCGCACGTTTGCTTCAAAACAATGCCAAAAAGGGAGAGCAATGAGTAAAGAGTTTACTTCAGCGAAAGAGAGAGAGAGAGAGAGAGAGAGAGAGAGGAAGATAGAAAGGGAGAGAAGGGTAGAGAACTGCCCCGCAACATGTGTGCGTGCTTTATGACGTTAGAACTCGGCTTTACTCATATTTCTTGCCCATACATTTTTGCCATATTTTTATTAGCCCAGCACCCAAAGAGAAGCAAAGAATTATAAATTTGTGACAGTGTTTTACCGTCTGTAGAAACATCCACATCTATAAGATTAAAAGCAACTAAACATATCGAAATAGCGATGTCTTTATTTTAATTTTAAATCAAAACGCCGACTTATTGCACTATAAAATTGTCTTAGCTATATTGTGTGAAAATTTTAGCCTCATAGGTCTTATGGTTTGGGTGTGCAATGATCAATGAGTAAGTCAGTGAGTGAGTCAGGATAAGAAATATTATAAAATCGTCTTAACTATATTGTGTGAAAATTTCAGCCTCCTAGGTCTTATGGTTTGGGGTGTGCAATGATCAATAAGTAAGTCAGTCAGTCAGGACAAATTATTTTATGTATATAGATTTCACATATTATTTCTTATATTATTTTAAATTTTAAAGAACTGCTCTTTACATTAAATAAACAAAATAAAGCAAATAAAATGACTGCAAAGATACAAGTACTGGGCATTTAAGGATCGTGTATTTCAACTGTTCCGTGCTGGTTTAACTGGTTTTAGTTTATGAAATATCCCCCTACTAGCCACGCCCACTGGCATGATATTCATGTGCGAGTGTGCGTGTGTGTGTGGGGTGTGTTATCTATTTGCTATGTCCAGTTAAAGTTACACTTGGCAACCTCACAAAATCGAGCACTAAATTTTATGGTAATTATAAACTTTATGCTTTCATTACGAGAAATTTGATTAAAAAAAAGATTCTTTAATACTTGAAAGTTGCAGCTGGAAAAGTTCGCTGGTTTATTATGTTTCGCAAAAGTTTCCACAATGCAGGGGGTGGGGCAGGCTGCATGTGGTTTTAACTTGGCCGGTAAAGAAAATCAACACACTAATTAACCAAAAATTTAAAACTTAACTAAATATGTATTTCATTATGTGCTTTGGCTTTCAGTTCAGATTCTGCAGTTGGCTCTCTCTCATTTTTACTTTTCTTTCTTTTTCCTTTACTTGCTGGTTTCGGGACTGTGTGTGTGTGTGTTTGTGGGTGTGTGTGTTTGTGGGTGTGTAATATTTTACACTGCAAATGTGCATTTAAGCGTTGTTACCCAGCAGACAGAAGGAGCAGGAAGCAAAAGAGAGGCAGAAGAGGAGGTAAGCTCTGCAAATTTAAGAATTTTGTGAGCTTAAAATTTAAGCTTAATTGTAATCAAATTAATTAATGGCTTGACGGCTTTTATAGTGTCTGCTTTTTGGGCTATAATACAAATTAATTGGCCAAAGTATGCTTTGAGCCAGGATACGGAGTTAAACAGATCCGGAAATAGTTGGCTTGTAATTTGCGATTAGTATAGTCTTGCAGAGGACTTAAAAGATGAAAACGGAGTTTTATGCAAGTAACAGTTTAAATATACAAATATCTGATCAACTGACTAGAGCTTTTATTTACCAAAAACTCGCTTTTAATTAATAAATTGTAACAAGTCTAGTATGAGCATTATTAAACTAATTATAACTACATCAGAAAATGATACTTTGAACTGGAAAATTATTTATGGCCTGGTAAACTGTATATTTTTTTTTTTGAGATATCTCAATAAAATTCAACAAATCTAAGGTAAACTTTGACTAATTTGATTAAACACGAATGACAATAAAATGTATAAAAGCAGTTATAAGAACAATAAAATTAAATATGCGATTTTTTTAATAAACAGAGATTTATTTTCAGCTGAAAAAAAGACAAATCTGCAGGCATTTCATTTATATTGATTCAAATAGTTTTTTTTGCTTAACCATTAACTGAATGTTGTTAAATGAAAACTGCCAAAAAAAAATGTGAAATAATTGTAATTTATATATTTGCCAGCGAATTGATTCAGTTTGGCAATTGCTAAGCGTTTTTATGACGCTCAATTGAATGGCATAAATAGCGTTAAACAATTAACAGCCTAAACGATGAATGAAACATTTAATTAGCCCAATTATTTATGGCATATATACTATAAAAATCGAAGCGTTGCCATGAAAGTCGATGCAACAAGCATAAAATGCATAAAAAATTTAAAAACCAAACAATTTTTAAAAAAGAAATAACAGAGACCGCATTCGACCAAGTGTGACAGCAGAGTGGGAAGAGTGGAAAGAGGGGGAGAGGGGAATGGAAGGGGTTTCGCTATTGAGCTGAAATGACAGCCGCCATTGCAAATTGAAAGCAGCAGGCAAGTGAGCCTTGTTTAGACTGCGCGCCATGGCAATTGCACACGAGCCCCTGAGTTTCCCAGGGAATAAAAAATAAAAACAGTAACAGCGGGGGGGGGGGGGGGGGGAGGTAAGGCATGAAAGCGGTGGTGAATATGTGCACACGCAGGGAATGAGTGCTCTGGCCTGTTGTAGGAGTCGTAATTAGAGCGTAAAAACCAGAGCGTACGAAAAACCAAACGCGCTCGGGCAGCTACTACCATTTTTTTTTTTTACTTTTTTTTACTTCTTATATTTTTTTACTGTACGTCTGCATTGTGTGTATAAGCGCGTGTGTGTGTGTGTAGGTGTGTGTAGGTGTGTGTAGGTGTGTGCAAGTGCTTTATGCGAAAAGTAAAATAGATAGCTGGCGAAAAACTAGAAAAGCTAAAGCAAACGAAGCGAAGTGCTGTCCCCCACTGACACATATATGATTATTTCCGAATGGTGACAGCTATAAAAAAGGGCAGACAAACAGCCTGTATCTCTGCCTGTACCTGTACCGTGTACCTATGCCCACCCACATTCGCAGGCAGGCAGTAAGTAGAAGTCGAAGACAAAAAGCGTAGACAACACTGTTGCTCATTTCAAAAAACGCCTGCACATGACTATAAAACGTTGATACCGTCACACGTTGGGCGCCAAATGGCGACACCTTTTCATGCTGTACAGCAACTGAAATGTAGCGGGTAGCTACGACTATTGTTGAAATGTTAGCAAGCTTATTAATCACGATAGACATAGAAACAGTTGAAGGGCCAGGAAGATTTAAGACCCCGTTGGGCGCCATATATTTATCAGACCCTATTAAAACTTGTTGGTATGAAAAATTCAGAAGTATAACTGCGAGTTTAACTGAATTCCCGTTAACAGTACTTTTGCTTAATTTAGCTAGTCATACGCAAACTACGTTGGGCGCCAATAACCACAAATTTTTCCATAACATTTTCTAAGCATGAAAAACAGCAGGTATATGCAAGTAGGTAAAAAATAGTAGACAGCACTGTTGTAAATTTTAGTCACGCCGCGAAGACTACAAAACAGCTATGGGCAACCCACGTTGGGCGCCACAGTCTCCAGCATAACTTGAAGGCATTAAAAATGCAGCAAAAACTCTGCAAGTTTATGCGAGTTATTTTGATAATATCATGGACAACTTATACTAATTTTAGACATGCTTTCGCGCTCATAAAAAGGGAAAGGTCGCCCACGTTGGGCGCCATATTCTTAATCGTAGCCTGTAGGCATGAAAAATCAATTTAGTTCAAAACTTTTCATACAAGGTATCTCGCTGCCTATCAGCTTCTAGTAGAAGCATTTTCACTTGTTAAACTTTCATTCAGGGCAACAATATTGCGTCTTCTTTCGTTATTTTTATGACTTGGCATCTTTGTTTATCCTCAGGCAATTAAATAAGTAGGAGAGATTTTCCGTTTTTTATTTTTAGCACACAAAATTAATTAACAACAAATGCAAATCCAAATTGTAATGCAAATGCAATTGCATTTTGTGGGCACTTCTGCAGCTCATTTAATTAATATTCATGGCGGCAACTTTAGCCTCTTATTTTGCTGTGGGCGTGGCACTTGAAAACTAAACCAGCTGACTCTCAAGTGACTCTTGTGACAGTCTCGGACCGGACTCGGACTCGAACTCGAACTCGGACCAAAGTCTGGCAAACAAAAATGAGGAAAGAAATAAAAAAAAACGAGTTGAAAACTTGTGAGTGCGGAAAGTGGATAGAAAAACGCAGCGTTCAAGGAAGTAATTATGGTTTATCCAAAGGGACAGATATCCTCGACAAACAAAAAATAAACCAGAATGAGTATAAGAGCGACAAGAATAACGATGGCTAGGAAAATGTGAAAAGGAAAACGAAGATGGCTCATAACATCAAACTTCAACTTAACGTGTAAATGAGAAAAACTAAATTAGAAAAGGGGCGAAACGCTCGGAAAATCCCAGCGACAGAGACGAATGAATGAAGTCAACGGTTTGGCCTGTGCTGTCAGGACAGCAGACAACAGACAGCCAGGATATAAGATGGACCGTCGCTCTGTCCGATGATGGACAGACAAAATAATTGTCTTTAGGAGTTGCGCTAAGAACAACAGCATGAAAAACAACCCAATCAGTGAAAATGCCGGAAAATGTTAGAGAGAGAGCATGTTTGACTAGGAAATAATCATTCCCCAAGGAACTGAGCAGAATATTCACTAATAATATAGTTGTATTTCTAGCTAAATAAATTTTAAAGAGTAATATAATAAAGCTCTTTGTCCAACTGACTGACTGAGCTTTGTACAGCCCAAACGGTTAGACATGCGACGTTGAAAATTGGCCACAGTATACATAAGAAAATTTTCCACTGCTAATAATATTAAATTTTGAAAAATATAAAAAAACCTTTATAGTTACGCGTAAATACAGGGTATGGGCTAATAAACAAACTGGCCGCAAAATTTGTCTGCTTTTTCTCAGCACTGCAAATGACATGATGCAAAAAATAAATAAACAAATCAAAGGAGAGCGCTGAAAATAATGGGATTATTCAGCGCAGCAGCTGCAGTGTCATCCAAATGCACCTCAAACTCTTTTTTCTAGCAATCTTCCTGCTTTCTCCATCCCACTTGCCACTTGCCACTTGCCCCTTGTCACTTGCCACTTGCCCGTTATGCCTGTGCCAGTTTATCTAGCCATTTATTGTGTGGCAAGTGCAGTTTCTTGTACTCTCCAACGACTTGAGTTCTATTTGGTTTTGTGTTTCCACTTTTTTGTTTTCATTTTGGGGCCGCTCAATTTTGTTCGGATTGTGGATGGTATGCTGTTCTTGCCGTTGTTGTTCTTGGCCACAAAGTTGTGCAAATAAATTGCACTGCAGTTGAGGCAAGAAACAAATGTTGTTGCTGCAAAGCCGCGACGCGAAATTGATGGGGAATTGATTTGAAAGCAAATACATAAATGGAGCAGAGCCAACAGAAGCAGAAGCTGAATCAGAATCAGAAACCAGAAACAGGAGCCACAAGGATGGAAGCCACCTAAAAGCAGGCAGCGCATAAATCATTGGGGAACTTCACTGAGAAATTGGCTAGCAATGTGCTTGTTGGCTTCGACTATTGCGAAATTGAGAAATTGCGAAATTGCGGCAGCTACTTCCTCTCCTCTATAAGTGGGTGGTAAATGCGTTTGTTGTGTCTCCTTGGCACACCACACACACACACACACACACACACACACACACACACACACTAACACACAAAAGTTGAAGTTGAGAAATCATCGCGAATTGATGTGTTCGTTCAATTTGGCTTTGTTGTTTGATTACTTGAACGAATGATTAGGTGCCGAAACATAGAAAATCCTGTTCTGAATATCAATGATGTGCTCCTGCCACAGTGCCTGCCAAATTGAATGAACACGAGTAGCTTTAAGATAATTTTTATTGATTGATTTAATGGTTTTACTTGGATTTTTGTTGATCTTTTCGATTGCCAAGCATTTAGAAAAGTTCCTTTCCCCTAGGCTCCTGTTATTGCGAATATAATGACAGTTAACTTTTTTGAGATTCTGGAGACAAGATATGAGTTTATATTTAAACGGAAAAGTCGAAGAAAGTACCAGGCTATAAATATATATATATAAAATCATAAAAGTGAAACTTGTGTCCAAAAATTTTTTCTATCGATCGCCCTTAAATTTAACATTAAAGAAATGTGTCAAAAATTAATCGACACGTATTTTTTCAATTTGAAAAATTTTCAAAATTGGGCGAAAAATTTAAGATTCATTGTTGAAAAGTAAAAGTTTATATTTATGGAGAACAAAATAATGCACACCATTATTCAAAATAAAATTTCTAGGGCAGGTTTTGGCAAATAAATTACAAGTTAACTCAGTTATTGCATATAAAAGAAAATGTCTTGAGTTCACAGCAAACGAGCTGAGTTCATAAATCAAGGAATTTAAATGTCTTCTGACTTTTTGCATATCATTTTATGGATAATAATGCTTGTAGCTTATGTGGTTGGTTGAGCGGTCGACAAACAGGGTTTTTCACACCTCTCCACTTAATGCAGAGAACACATTCAATTCTCAGCACTCGAATTTGTGCTGAAGCAGCTCAACAATTTCCTCGAGCCAAAAGCCCGCTCGGCAACAATTCAAACTCAATATCCTTGAGTCCCACACATACATATATACTTCAGACATACTCGACATAATCGCCAACAAATACTTTGAGACGTGTTACAGGTATGCATACAGGAGAAGGAAAAGGGAACAGAGAGAGGGAGAGAGAGAGAGGAAATGTTAAGTAAAACGTTGGCATTCACTTACCGATTCAATGGCCTTCTCCAAACGAAAGATCTCCTCCTGCAGCAGATGCAGTGTGCCCGTTTTGCCGCGATGACGTGCGAATGCGGCGGCACAGGCGCTGTGTATGCTATTCACCCAATTCTCCAGCTCCACCTGCGAATGTAACACAGAGAAAGAGAGAGAGACAGAAAATCAGTAAGAGGTAAATTGTGCGAGGGTGTGATTATAAGTTATTGGCCTTGGTAGGAAGCGCATAAATTCCTCAATCAAATTAAAAAAGTGTTTTATAATGCAACTAACATTTAATAATTTCAAAGAGATAAAGTAGTTATCGTGACAAAAGTGTAAAATGGACCACTAACAATTTTTAATTAAAAAAATTAAATTTTTTCTTTAAACTTTTTGAATTTTTTTGAAAACTTCAAACTTTCATAACTTGGCCAAATCTTAACCGATTTCAATGCGCAGTATCAATTTTTTCATTATTTGACCTCTATTTTAATTCTGCATCAAAATTGGAAAATTGAATTTCTCATCCATCACTGTCCATTTTTCCCCTAAACACTTTTTTACTAACTTTAAACTATCATAACTTTGGCAAATCTCAACCGATTTTCTTGCAGAATATCAATTTTTTCATTTTTTGACCTCTATTTTAATTCTGCATCAAAACTGGAAAATTGAATTTTTCATCCTTCACTGTCTATTTTTCTATACTTTCCCCTTGACACTTTTTCACTAACTTCAAACTGTCATAACTTTGTCAAATCTTAACCGATTTCATTGGGGAATATCAATTTCTTCATTATTTGACCTCTATTTTAATTCTGCATCAAAACTGGAAAATGGAATTTTTCATCCTTCACTGTCTATTTTTCCATACTTTCCCCTTGACACTATCTCCCAAACTTTAAGCTGTCATAACTTTGTCAAATCTTCACCGATTTCATTGCAGAATATCAATTTTTTCATTTTTTGACCTCTATTTTAATTCTGCATCAAAATTGGAAAATTGAATTTCTCTTCCATCCCTGTCCATTTTTTCAATAACTTCTCAGTCTACCCTCGCAGTTGTAACAAATTGCAGAGTCAAATGCACCGCAAGCAATTTGACGTTGCTCCCCAGCGCCAAATGTCGAATACGATGTTGTTGCTGTTGTCGTTGTTGTCGTTGTTGTCGTTGTTGTCGTTGTTGTCGTTGTTGTTGGTTGACTATCAGTTATGCAAATTTAATGACAAATCACTAAGGCGGCCAGGCTGAAATGCTGTCAGTCAGTGGGAGATGGGAAGTGGGATGAGAGGAAAGGATTCTTTGGGCCCGAGATGAATGAGCAGCGTATGCCTTTGAGACATGTAACAGTTTAGGCACAAGGACCCAAAATGCAACCCAGCTACTGTTACGTTCTTCCGTTCAAGGCAATCTGACAGTTGTGCAGTTGTTACACAGAGAGAAATAAAGCTGTACTTAACTTTATGTTCGAGTGAGCTCAAAATAATTAATTTTGATACTTGAAATAAGTAGGTAGAAAGGATAAAGCAAAATAAAGTCTTTAAATATTCATTAATAGTGATTGTTTTTGATTTCTCCATGCCCTTAAGTAAAAAAATACTAGAAGAATTTAATTTCGTGACTTTATAAATATTAGCTTAAGTAATTTGAATTTTGATAAGATGTCAAGCACGAAGTACTTGATTTTTTTGCGCTGTGTAGTGTTACTGTTACTGCAACAATCGCAGAGCAACCTCAATCGCACTTTAAGCCTGGCGATTTGCATTTGAGAAAATTGCGGGGCTGCATCAGTTAACGCCTGCAAGTCTTAAACTGTCAGTGTGTCTCTCTGTCTGTCTATGTGTGTGTGTGTGGTGTGTGTGTGTGTGTGTGTGTGTGGCACACATTTTGCATGGCGATTACGTGTAAGGTCTGTTGAAAGGCCGCGAGCGCTGAACTCGACACCACACGACAGCGCAAGAGAAGAAAGAAGAGAGAAGAGAGAAAGGAAAAAGGGGATGGGGATGGAGAAGAGAGAATCTGATAGATATCCTTGGTATCCTTGCGCAAACAAAACGCACGTTACACTCAATGACGACTACGAGTATCTCGTCCAAGTCCAAGTCTTGTTTTGTCAATGTTGCAGCCTGGACAAGGACAGCTTTTATGCTTATGCCTGACTTGGCCCGGACCTAATCTCCTCTCTCCCATCCTCTACTTTCCTGGCCTTAGGCAATCTTCATTTTACGACCCTGTACTTTGAAACTTCCAAAGGAGCCTATTCAGTTCCAAAATCCAAAATATTGGACATCATTTTGGAATAAGACAACTTAAGAAAAATTGGAAAATTTAATTTTTTTTCCTTTACTAAGCATATTAAATCTCTTTATCTAAATTAACTGGAATCTATTTTTATTTTTTTCGATAGACTAAATTACTTTGTTTATAGATAAAAATATTAGTTTTGTATCTTTTGTCATATATAGAGACACCAAACTTGGTATGTAGGCTCTTATATATTAAAACCGATCAAGTTAAGTTTAGATTTTTGCCATTTCGACTTCTACATCCGTAAATCCCAAAAAAAGGAATTACAAAAATCTAACTAATTTGTCAAATTTTTGATAAAAATATTATTACGATCATATAATAAGTCTCGAATATTAAATAAACATTAGTACTTGTATATTTTTTAAATTCATTTTTAATATAATTTTTTATAACAGAACAGCAGTACAGGGTCTGTCACAGTCGAGTTTGCTCTGCGACTGTAGCCTTTCGTACCAGTTTTCTAATTGAAGCCCAAGTCGTTCGCTTGAAGGACTTCCAGGCTTATGGACGATAAGCACGCATCATAATCGTATACAACTACAACTAGGAGACTCACCTGACAGGGTGCCTGGAACAAATAGGCATCACCGAATGCGGTACTCAGACAGAATATATAATCGCGTTTCGGATGCTCCGGTATCGGCTGCATAATTGCCCCGTCGACGATAATTAAATGCTTGGGCGCCGCCTCGACGCTGCGACCCTCGCGCGAATCGCAGGGATAGAAGAGCAGGGTGGTACCCTTCAGGCACACCCAATATCCCTTCCAGCCACGTTTGCGAGCCAGCTCGATTTGATGCTTCTTGCGTAGTAACCATTTCTTTACCGATAGAAAGCTGCAAAAGTTATGCAAAGAACGAAAAGAAGAGAAAAAAAATGCAAAAATATTTGATGGAAAAATGCGAAAAATCAATTAAGGTTTGTTTAATAACGTTTGGAAACTGTGTGTGCACACAGATAGTGGTCTGGGGAAATGTGATTAATGCTCCTTGCATAACTCTGCTAATTAGCTGACGGCCACTTGCATAATCATCAAGTTGACTTCATAAGCTGCTTATCAGCACCAGTTGAGAATTGTAAATAGAGTTCGCTTCTAGCAACATATGGAAATATAAACTTCATTTGTATAAAATCGAATTTTCTAATTAACTTGATTGATTTTATAGAGGAATAATTTTATGTTTATTCAACTATATTAGTTTCTTAACTTAAAAAATGTCCAGTATCATCTATAACTTATTGGTTGGTATTTATGGAAAATTGGATCACAGATGGCTTAGAATCGAAAATATATCAAATTTTTTAGATGAAAAAAATTTAAATGCAGATTGAATTTAGAGGCCAAATCATGAAAAAATTGACATTCAGTTTGAAAATCGGTTGAGTTTTGATGAAGTTATGAGAGATCAAAGTTTTTGAAAAAATGTCAATGGGTATATATGGAAAATTGGATCACAGATGGCTTAGGATCGAAAATATATCAAACTTTTTAGATGAAAAAAATTTAAATGCAGATTGAATTTAGAGGCCAAATCATGAAAAAATTGACATTCAGTTTGAAAATCGGTTGAGTTTTGATGAAGTTATGAGAGATCAAAGTTTTTGAAAAAATGTCAAGGGGTAAGTATGGAAAATGAATTTAGAGGCCAAATCATGAAAAAATTGACATTCAGTTTGAAAATCGGTTGAGTTTTGATGAAGTTATGAGAGATCAAAGTTTTTGAAAAAATGTCAATGGGTATATATGGAAAATTGGATCACAGATGGCTTAGGATCGAAAATATATCAAATTTTTTAGATGAAAAAAATTTAAATGCAGATTGAATTTAGAGGCCAAATAATGAAAAAATTGACATTCCGTTTGAAAATCGGTTGAGTTTTGATGAATTTATGAGAGATCAAAAAAAATGTTAAGGAGTATATATGGAAAATTGGATCAAAGATGGCTTTTTAGGTATATTAAATTGTATAAAAAACAATTTTTACAAGACGAAAAACTGGTGACTGACTTAGTTTTTTTTTTTTAGAAAATCTACCAAAAAAAGATTAATTGTGAAATTAAGGAAGATATTTGTAATATAAGGAAGGGTTTAGCTTGAATCTTAGACGACTGGTCCTGAATAAAAGTAATAGTTTCTTAAACTTGGTGCTAACAACAAGTTTTGCTAAAAAGGATTCCAAAAAAGGGATAAAGTATTGACTGGCCTAGTTCCTTCAATCATTATTCCACATTAATTATTTCTATTATTGATCTGACTTAATTTCCCGCAGAGTTTCTGCCCAAAGGAAGCATTCTAATTACGCATGCTGCACACAGAAGTAACTGCTTAGATCATAAAATACCCTGCAATCTGTGCAATCTTTGTGTTAATCATATTCAACATTTGCTACCTCCCTTGCTGCTATGTTATATCATATTTATCAGGTATCTAATAATCTCCTGCCACACACTTCATAATGCACGTGATAAGTGGGTTGGGGGAAGGGACAAACCCATTTGCCACATTATTTATGATGAAGGAGTTTAGTGGATGTGGCACACACGTGTCATGGCAATCCCTTTGGGGCATGTGGCATGTGGCATGCCACAGATTACTTACCCGGCTTTGCGGACAGCGCCCGTGCAATTGAAGGAGGATGCAGCGGTGCCAGTGGCCTTTGCTTTATATGGTGACGCCATGACACTTTCGCCATCATCTTCATCCGAAACGGCAGTAGTAAGGCTCATTCGATCATCGTCCGAAATCTGTAAATATCAAACAATGCCAATCGCAATTTAATAAATGAATCAATGCAAGAAAAGTTAAGTAAACAAACAATTTTCATACACTTCGACATATCATTTTATTTCAATACTTGAAAGATTCCCCATTAAATTAAA
Organism: Drosophila falleni; assembly: GCA_035045575.1. NCBI lineage: Eukaryota > Metazoa > Arthropoda > Insecta > Diptera > Drosophilidae > Drosophila > Drosophila falleni. The sequence goes on from JAWNOV010000167.1 coordinate 1,603,610, forward strand.
ATTGCCCTTTAATGAAAGAATACTTAATTTTTTATACCTAAATAAATTTTATAAAGATTAGTTCTGCAAAACTCGAAATTAAATTAAAAACTGAAAGTGAAACTGGCCTCGATTTCAACACACTTGCAGGTCGAATTTTCCAAAACGTCTCCCGATAAAATAATCTTAGGTATATTGTGTTTAAATTTTAAATATGCAAATTCATTATTATAATAGATAAAATATTCATATTAACGTTGACTTTTCTGTATTATATTTGTTGAATCAAATTATTATATTTAATTCAAAGACACTGACAAATTAAATATAACTATATTTATTGATTCTATAGATTTTTTTTGCGCTGTGTGCAAGTCACATATTGAATATCTCGCTGTTGTTGGCAACGATCAAATTGAATTGAAGTCGGAGAAATAATAATTGAAATAATTAAGTCATAATTAGCAGTACCAACGCCATCTGGGCCTCAACCCGATTCCCAATTGAAGCCGTAAGCCATTTGAAACCAATAATGGTTGACTGGCTCCTTGTTGTTGTACACGTTGTTGTTGTTGTTGCTGTTGTTGTTCCTGTTGTTGCTGCTGCTGTTGTTGCCGTTGTCACTGCCGACAGCAACATTTGTTACGTATGTCGTCGATAAAGCAATTTGTCTTCTCTCGCCTGCATTTTTAGTGAAGTTGGCAACATGGGACAGGCAACGGATGAGGTTGAGAGCGACAGAGACAGAGACAGAGAGAGAGAGAGAGAGAGAGAGAGAGAGAGAGAGAGAGTGGGAGTGGAAGTGAAAGAAGAACGGACAGCACAACAATTGACAACAACGAACAACCGCTCAGAAAACGAATCAGCAGCGTGGGAGAAGCAGCAGAAAGTAAAGGCAATGCCAAACAGTTACTTGGCCATGTTATCGAGCAAGCATTCCATCAAAAGCCGGGTCGTCAGCCAGTTCTCCTTCTCTCTCTTCCCCTCTCTCTCTCCCTCTCTTTCTCTCTCCCTCTCATTCTGGCCATCTTCCGACTTCCTTCCGTTCTCACCACAGCACCCAGTGCGCCAATTTTGCTTTTCGCAATACAGTGTGGAAAACAGGCATGCCAAGGTAAGGGGTGACAGCAGGCATGAATGGGGCAAGGGAAAAGGCAGCTGTAGTCCGTGTGGGAATCAAGTTTGAGGCAACTGGCAACGCTACGTGTCCCGCGTGGCAATAAAAATTGGTTTGCCCATTCATTCGTTTCAATTCGGGCTGGCCACGCCCCCTTTGCCCCCTTACCGCCTTGCAGCATCCAGTCACCGAATATACCCCGCCCAGAGAGCCCACAATGTCGTCGCTCACTTGCTTTTCATGCCATTTTTATTTGAGTTCCCAAGGAAATCAATTTACAATGTGTTTATTCGTTTCGTCTTCTCTTCCTGCTGTGAGGAAGGAGGAGAAAAGGAACCGAGACCCGTCAATTCCTTGGCCCCAATTTCTTGGCTTTTGGTTACTACGATACACCAGAGTTCTCCACTCTCCCAGACTCATTCCACTTTTAACGTTTCTGGCAATTTTCAAACATTTTTGCTCATATGCATGTTTTACAAGTTATTTATTTGACTGCCCCACGGGTGGGTGGCAACTCTGGTTCCCCAAAAAGGGCAGGCAACTCTCTCGCAACTGTCAAGTGGCATGTGCGTTTATATTTACACAGTCAGCCACGCCCCAATGTTCCCCCTTTTTATTTTTTTTTGTATGCAGCAGCAAAGTCATGTGTGTTTAACCCACAAGTGACGTACATACTCTTCCCCTTGCCGTTTCCATTGCCTTTTCACTACATCCGTATCCCTATCAACAAGCTATTCGTTTGTCGTTGGCCAAGTTTAATCAAATTTTATATTAATCGAAGGAGTGCAAAGGCATGCAAATACCCAAACGTGAGCTCCTTTTGCAGCTCCGACTCCACGGGCTACATAAATATTTTCAGAGTTGAAATTACAACAAAAAAAAAGATATACATACATATATATATTGTAAGATGTAAAAAAGATACGAAAATAAACGCAAAACGACGTAGATCAAAGCGTCACCTCTGTGGCATGGGTAGCAATTTTATTGGGCATTTGGGTGGCACAGGGGAATGTGGCAAGTGGCAAGTGGTATGTGGCACAAACTCCATTGATACGCAACGATAGGTGCTGATGACACATCGTTTGTAGCTCTGATTAATTGGGGAATGTCACAAAAGAAATATATGTGTGGGGTAAAAAGCTGACGCAGTGTAAGAGAATCTATTTTTTGAAGCGCTTTACAACACTGTAGGTAATTTATTTAATTATATAGCACTGAAAATGATTTTAATTTCATATATTCAATATTTTGAAAAAGAAGTGTCAAGAAAGTATCTATAACAACACTACCATATAAGTAGGCAGCACTATTTTTGTCCATATAAGTAGGCAACACTATTTTTGCCCACAAAAGTAGGCAACACTATTTTTGCCCACAAAAGTAGGCAACACTATTTTGTCCATATAACAAGGAAACACTATTTTTGCCCATGTAAGTAGGCAACACTATTTTTTGCCCACATAGGTAGGCAACACTATTTAGCCCACAAAAGTAAGCCACACTATTTTGCCCTTTTTTGCCCATTTTCGATGGGCTCAAGGTATAAAAAGCTAAAATAAAGTAAAAAAATCTCTGTTTAAAGCGTTTTACAACACTGAAGGTTATTTTATAAATCATACAACAATTTAAATGCTTTCAATTTCATATAATCAATATTTTCGGGGCATGAAAATGCTTTCGTTACCTGGTAGAAAGGTTTTATTTTATAAATACGTATTATATAATTGCAAACACCTTCAATTTTAAAGCCTGACATTTTTTAAAGCCATTTCTAACCCTGCTTGCAGTTTATGTTACTAAACCACACTTCCCATCATGTCAAATTCATTTGCCTCAACATTTTGTTAATTAATAATGTCAACCCTTTGTCTATTTCTAGTTTTCCAATTAACTCTTACACTGACTGCCATCAGTTAACGTCGAGTGGTCTATTTTGTAATAATTTGATGAAATTCATTTTCCACATTTTCAACTATTGAATTTTCATTTTCATTTGAGTTTTAAAATAGTCGCAGTCCAGATGCCAGAGTGGCCTCAATCATTTTTGGGGCCAGCTTCAATATTGAAAACTTCAAAAACACTCAAAGAGCAACACACAAAACACCCATCAACGCCACACCCCCCAATTGCCCACTTTTCCGCCCCGCCACGCCCCCTGCCGCCCCCAAACGGTCCACCTGACAACATTTATAGCGGCAAATGAAATAGTTTCCGCTTGCTCAATGAAGTTTTCCATGAAATCATCAAGCCGAACGGAAGCTGTCGAGCGGAACTGTTGAACTGTTGCAGGCTGGCAACCCTGCCTAGGTATTGCGAGGTGTGCTACGTAAATAAGTAAAAAATGAGTTGAAGTTGTGGAAAAAACATGAAGTAAAAACCAAAAGATACTATTGCATCAAAGTATCTACTCTCTAGAATTTTAATGGCAACCCTAGCAACAACCCTGTTTGGCTATATTAAAGTGTGTAAGCAATAAGTTGCAACTCTGCACAAAACTTGAAGTAAAGACCAACAGATACTTTTGTATCTTTACGCAAAAATCTTAAAAGCAACCCTGTCTAGGTGTAGCGAGGTGTGCCTTATAAATAAGTATGAAATGAGTTATAAGATACTTTTGTACAAAAGTATCTATACTCAAATATTTTAAAAACAACCCAGTTTTGTTGTTGCAAAGTGTACTTCTTAAATAAGTAAGAAACGAGCTGCAACTGTAGACAAAAACATGCCAAAAAAAGATACTTATGGATTCAAGTATCTATGCTTACAGCTTAAGCAACCGAAAGTCTGTATTTGCTCATAGTTCTAACAGCTTTTAAATCTCTCGAATGCGCTCTTCAGTCGAAAAAGGTCACTTCATTAGTTGGTCGGCACATCACAAAAATACTACTACTAAACAACACAACAATCGGGTCTAATGTAATGGAAAACCCTTTTAGAATGCGCAAAAGTGGCCAAAAACACATAACAAAAAAGGGGACAAAACTCTGGGAATTTACGTGTGTTTTCTACCTTTCTACCTTTTACTTACAACAGATTACTATGCATTTACAATTGTATGAGAGTGTGTGTTGAAGTTTGTGTGCTTGAGTGTGTGTATTTTTACTGACAAACAATAGGTTTGTTTGGCTGACAAAAACGAGACCATAAACAAGAAATGGCAGCTACGCAAAATCTCAAACTCAAACTCGACTGATTGGCCTGGAACCTCGAATAGGCAACAATTTGTGCTGGACCCCCAAAAGAGTTTGTCAAATGATTCATGAATTTTTAATTGATATCACCCCGACAAAATAGGCAGTTTTCTCCAAACCGTCGTCCTCTCATTTCCTGCTCCCCTTTTTGGGGGTCTAAAGTGTTGCTGTATTTCAACAGATTGAGTTTTGTCTTCCCTCTCTTTCGCTTTCTCTACTCACATGGGTAAGCCTAAATGGGCAACTTGAAACACGCACACACGCACACACACAAAAGATTAAATGCTCTCCTCTCTACACATTGTACCCACCCTATCAACTGATTACTTTGGCCTGATATGCCATATCTCAGCATCAGTGCAAAATCAAAATTCAATTTACGCACACACAGACTCTGGCACACACACACACACAGACACGCCCACTTAAGCAGCACACACCCTTATCCAAGCCCGGACAGGTGCCACAACCCTCCCTTCCCTCTCAACCATCCCTGTAACCACCTTTTTTCAGCCTGACTGTCGAGCCTGCGTTTTCTAATCAAGAATTGATTGTGATCCCTCGATGCGTCTGTCGTTCACGTTTCATCCATAATTATCAATGACTTTTGAATGTCAAATGTGAGACTGTCGACTGCCATTCGCACCTATACCTATACAATTCCCTCCCAGTCCTTTCGTTCCCATCGTTCCCCGTCTTTATTTCACTCGACAACCTCTGTGTAGAAAAATCATTTCATTTGTCGTTGTCACTGTCAAAAATTACAATATTTGATAGAGTGTTTATATGCACGTTGTAGTCCCAAGTCTCCTTAGTCTCCTTACCCACTCTTCCTCTTCCCTGCCATTCTTTGATTTTCCACAAGTTTTCCCAACTTTAACATTCGCACAATTTCACATATGTAAGCAAGCATTTGGTTATGGCTTTTGCCAGCTGTCAGCAAGCACCTAAAATTCCTGGCACGTTTGTCACGAGCTCAGCTTAAGTGAGACATTAAAGAGACAACTGGTAGAAAATGCTACACATGCGGTAACTCGACTGCGAGAGACCCAGTACTTATTCTATAAAAAATGCTAAAGTAATAAAAATTCTACAGAGGGTGTGAACCCACAGAAATTTTTGACAAAGTATCCAGAGTGGCAAAGGAAATCATGACAAAACTTACAAAGTTTTTGACTTGTAAAGTTGTCAGTACATAGATTTTCCAGACTTCAAACTTGCACAACTTTTTCAAAACTTAACCGATTTACAAACGGAATGTCTTCTTGGTTATTATTTGGTTTCTTTATTGAATCTGCATTTGAAAATTATTCACTTTAAAAAATTTTTTTTTTTTTCAATTTTTTCCGAAAAAATCATGTACTCCCCCCTTTGACTTTTTGGAAAAAATATTTATTTCAAAATTTTCAATCCTGAGTTTTCACTTGTAATCAACTCTTGGTGCTTAAATTAGTATAAAACCACACTTCAAATTTGATTTTGAGAGGTTTCATTTTTCAGTAAAAAACATATAAAAAATAACAAAGGATTACCAAACTTCAAACTTGCATAACTTTGTCAAATCTAAACAGATTTTCAAGCGGAATATTATTTTGATCATTATTTGAACTCTTATTTAATTTTGCATTTTTAAAATTTTTAAAATAATTTTATTGTAAATTTTCTTGACTTAATGGACTTATTGAACTTTTTAAGTACAGGGTCCTCAAAGAAACAGACAGCGACTGGGAAGGTGCAATGTCAAAATGATGCAAAATGTGTAAAATCTGCAACGCATTGCAAGTCTTTTCATGCGCTTTTCCTTTGGTTCTCTTAGTCTGTCTTAGGATCAGCTCTAGTCGCAATCATTTTTCAACTTGAAGGCATTCAAATTGCTCGACACTGTGCAGCGTGAAAAGCAATTTGGCATTAACCGTAAGTTGGTATTTGGCAATGATTAAAACGGAAATGCCAGGGAGAAGAAAGCGGTGGGGAACTGCCTGGGGAATAGACAGAGCATAACAGGTTGAAGGTAGAAGCTGCCATGTCATTTGGATTTGATTAAATATGTGCAGCAAACTGAGCGGCAGACAGAAGACGCTTAGCATTAATTGGCTTAAGGTAGGGACAGAAGAAGGGGGCCTAAAGCGAGGGAATGGGAATGGGAGACCTGTTTAGCAACAGATCAATCACAAGTAACAAGGATTTCAGTTGAAGCAACCAGCAGGCTGAAGGGATTGAAGTCAGGACAGGATTTCAGATTAACAACAAAAGCTGTAATCAATGACAAAGTCAAGGAACTAACCTCAGAAAAAGGACTAAAAGAAGTAAAGTAATTTTATATATATAGGAACTAAAGTCTATGTAGTAAAAGTAGGGAGTAGACATGTTAGTTACAGACATAAAGCAAGGGAAATTAAAACAACTTTAAAGGATTTTTTTTGTTTTTAAATATTTTTGGTTCTCAACGCATTTTTAAACACGTCTTAAACTAATATTTTATTGCTTAAAACCGGAATATTGGTTTACTTTGGTATAGACTTTAGTAGAAAACAAAACTTTTAACATTTTTTTAAGCTTCCAAAATTTATAGCTTTATTAAAGACTAACACTTTCACTTTAAGCTCCTTTAAATCTAAATCAAATATGACTTCGAGGTTCTAGTGACAGCAGCTTTGCTAGATAACCCCAATTTTGATTCAAATACCTTTAGATTAATACAATTTGAGACTGATAAACTGATATTAACTAAACACAGAGAGTCAGTGCCATTCATTGGACTTTAATTAAGCCAAGTAAAAGCTTTATCATCATTAACATCATCATTATCTTGCTAGTCTTCATCATTATTCTCATTGTCGTTGATCTGCCAATTAATTAATATGCAGCGCATTTTGCCAGCTATCCGACTGACTATCTGACTTTCTGACTATTTGACTAATGCGCCGCCATTCAAAGTGTGTGTGTGTGTGTGTGTGTGTGTGAGTGTATGCATGTGAATACTCATTTTCAATGCAATCAGCTGACTTCAATGTTGTTTTTTCCATCTATTTTTGCAGTTGGTCAAGTAGAATTAAGTCAGCTGCATAGCTAAAGATACAGATACAGATACATAGATACAAAAGATACTAAAGTGTAGATACAAGTGTTTTAGGGTTTGAATGTTGTAATGAAATGAATGCAGCAAGCACACACACTCATAGATTATGCCACGCCCAGTTGGACACACTACACTACACTACAGTGGTCGACAAAAGGACTCGCACATATGCTGCTAAGGCTACAAATGGCTTTTATCACTTTGAAACTGTGATTCATGCGAATTCCAATCAATGCCATTCATTACTCCAAAAACTAAATACGAACGGTAAATGAAAATGTGAGCTACATTTTACCAACACTTCCCCTGTCCTATACTCTATTCTCTATGTGTGTGTGTGTGTGTGTGTGTGTGTGTGTATGTGTAAGAGCTTTTTCGGCTGAAGCTAATGCTTTAATTTATTGCCTGCCTTCATTGTGGCAGTGGCAAGAGCAAAAGCAGCAAGAGGAACAAGTGAGAATGCTACAGTCAAGCTGCTCGACTTTAAAACACCCAGTAGCCGTACCTTCTCAGCCATTCGATTCAATAATTCGGACAACCCGATAATTCGGACTCTCAATTTAATTCTATAAAATAATCAGTTCGAATTTTCCAAAGCGCCAACAATTCTTAAAGTATCTGTATTCCAAGTTGTTTATACCAGTAGACAGTCACTGTCACAAACTTAAAAGCCTGTGTACCCTATTGAATACTGGACTAAATACTGGAATAAGACAGGAGACAGGGAAAAGGGGAGGAGGAAAACAGGAGGCGACTCGCAGGAGGAGCTCGAGCGTGAAAAGGATGCTTTGGCTTTGATCAACGTTTTGTTAGGCAACCAAAATGAATTTGTAGCAGACAGACAAATGGACAGAACGTAAAGAACGTTGCGACAATACATTCAAGTCATTTGAAGCTGCCGACAAGAGGAACAGTCTAATGGGGCAACGAGGCAGTGATTCAGCCAGAGAATGGAATAAAGCTGGGGACAGAGACAAGGCCATGGAGCAGAGCAAAGCTCAAAGTTAAAGCAGCTGCAAAATAAATCAGCTTGAACTGAATGGGAAATTGCTCAAGATTGAGTTACAAATTTAAAGGGAAAGGCGCTAAGTAGCGTAAAATAATTAGGGTACTCCTTAGGACCAATGAAATACATTGTATCTCATAAATACAGTAGCTGATTTAATCGGAGAAATTTAATATATATATTTTTGTGATGATTTTAGAAAAGTAATATTAAAAAATATTTGGAAATGCATCTGATAGATAAAATATATAAAAGATAAATTTACAAGAGTACAAGGAAAAGAACTAGAGAAAAATTATTAGGGTACTCCTTGAGACTAATGAAAAACATTGTATCTCATAAATACAGTAGTTAATTTAATCGTAGAATGATAAATATATTTTTGTGATGATTTTAGTAAAGTAATATTAGAAAATATTTGAAAATGCATCTGATGTATAAAATATATATCAACCAGAAGTATCTAAAATTTTTTTTTTCTGATATACCTAGTGATTATATAAATGTATCTCACAGATACGTTATGTAATTCAGTAATTTTGTACAGTAGTTTACCTTGCGAAGGAACATTTCGTTGCACTGCTTGGCGGTGCTGCGCCAATGTCGATGTCGATAGCGCGAGTTGCCCAACTTGAGGGTACCCTGTAAATCGGCCGCCTCCTCGACAACCCTCCGAATGCACTGATAACGCAATCGATTGCACCGATGTATGGGCTGGAGGGCAACCAAACCATGTTCTGGCTCCGATTCGGCACCCGAACGCACCTGATCCTCATCATCATCCACCCAGGAGCTTAAAACACCCTCCACAAAATTGTAGAGCATTTGTATGTTCGCCTGCATGGGCGCCGAACCGGAAGGCACCTGTTCCTGATGCTCCTTGATCAGTTTCCTATTCTGGCACACTTCACGCAACAGATTCTCACCAAAGTGTACGGTTTTATGGCGACGTCTTCGTGAATTTAACGAAGCAGCCGAGGCGGATTTCATGAGTTTGCCACCATTGCCATTGGTTGCATGTAGCACATGATGATGATGTTGAAAATGTTGCTGCTGCTGTTGCATATGTTGCTGCTGTTGTGGCAGCATATGTTGCTGCTGTTGCTGTTGCTGTTGCAATTGTTGTTGCTGGACGGGCTCCAGCCAGCCTAAATTCGAGTCACCGCGTTGCAATGTGTTTGGTTGCGAGTTGCTGCGATAATGTTGGTGTTGCTGGTGTTGCTGCTGTTGTGGCAGCAATGGCAACGGCTGCAGCTCCAAATCTAAAGGCGCCGGCTCAATGTCATCCAAGGTGGCTGGTGGTTGGGCAAGTGTGGTGCGCAATCGATTAAAATCGGCGGCACAGCGTGGCAGTGAATTACATTTGGCGGCATTGAGGCATTTACGATTCTGGCAGCTTAAAAGTGGCGCACACGAGCGACACTCGTGGCAAATGATTAAACGTCGCTCAGCAGCGTTTGTTGCTGCTGTTGCTGCTGTCGAGCTATCAGCAACATTTGCGCTTGCTGCCGGCGGCGGTGTTGCTGTCGTTGTGGGCGTTGTTGCTGCCGACTCGTTGATCAAATGCGACGGCACCGCATGCAATTGCACCTGTGCCAGCTGCTGATGACGCGCCAGATTCACCGAGCTGGCCGAGGAGCTCAAGCAACGTCGGCGGCGACATTCCAGATAGCGACAATGCGGATCGCTGCAGATGGGCAGCAGCGGACAGGCGGGATCGTTGCAGGGCGATGGAGAACGCGAACGCGGAGCGCGTTCTGCACTCGATGACTTGCGCTTGCCACTGGCAGAGCCACTTGCCACACGTGGCAGATGCATTTCGGTCACTGTCGCACTGCGTTGCGTCTGATGACGACGCGATCGCTCGCGCTTTGATTTTTGTGGTGCTTTTGGCACATATTGATAGCGTTCCTTGTGCGGCTTGGCATAGAGACGTTCCAGCGCTTGTGGCGTTGTTGTTGTTGTTGTTGTGTGTGTGGACACCACCTCGCTGGCGGAATGACGCAGTCGTCGCTCGCGTCGCACTGGCACATCATAGCCACTAGGCACTGTTGTTGCTGCTGTTGCTGCAGCGTCAACAGCAGCAGCTGTTGCTGTTGGATATGCAATCCAGTCTAATGTGGGCAACTGTTGCTGCTGTTGCGCCTCCTCCTCGCTGTGCCCCAGCGAGTGTCGCTTGCGTTGCAATGTGGCATGCTCTGTGCTTTGCTCCTCCTGCGAATTGGAGCGTATTGAGCCGCCATTTCGACGTTGATGCGCTCGTCGCGTTGTTTTGCTGCCCATTGTGTTTTGCATTTTGGTCAGCCACTCTACAATATCCGTTTTAAGTAAGGACACCTCACAAGCACCTGAACTCTGTCTGCTCAGCGGCTTCTTAAGCAGCTCCGCCAAGGCTTTGGCATAGGCGGAACTTCCCGGTTTCTCCGCTTGCCTTTCCCGCTCCCGCTGACGCGGCAAGTGCTCGAGCAACCACTCCGGCAGCTCATCTTTCAGCACGGTTATTTCACTGGGTCCGCTGGCGGTTCTAGCGGGTGTCTCCGCGCGCTTTTGCAATCGCAGCCATTCCATTGTCTCCTCACGCACCTGTCCGCCTTCTGCGGACCTGGCGGAATGACGTTGTTGCGCCTTGCGATCAAACCATTCGAGTTGTTGCTCGGGTTGTCGTAGGGCGCTCTTGGGCATTGCCACCTCCTCGGCGCTCTTTTGACGACGCGGCGGCAACTGCGGCGGTACGCGCACATAATGCGGCTCTGTGTGGCGCACAGAAGCAGCTTTGCTGGAACGTTTGCTGGTTTCCTCGTGTCTAGCTCTTACGCGACGCGTTATCTCAAATATATCGCCATTGATTTGATGATAAAACTTTTCCACTTCCACGCCGCGTTCAAATTCCTCTTTGACTGTGTGTGTGTGCTTAGCGGGTGGGCGTGTCTTGGCGCTGGGTGGGCGTGGCGGCGTTTCCTCCAGCTGATGTTGCTGATGTTGCTGCTGATGTTGTTGCTGCTTTTTTTCATCGCTTTCATCGCTGCTGGCGGCTTGGAGTAAAGCACCTGCACCGCCGCCATCCACCACCCAGCTTATGGAACGCTCACCACTTTGTTGTTGTTGCTGCTGTTGTTGCGGTTGTTGCTGTTGCTGCTGCAGCAGGCGATCGAGTGAACCGTGATGCAAATGCGCATTGCAAATGCAAACGCCGCTTCTTTTTTTGCTGCCAAAGCGAAACAATTGACTCGCCAATTGCGAGACATTTTCGCTGAGACCCAAACCACCGCCACCGCCACCGCCACCGCTAGCAGCCGTGCCGGCGCCCGCATCCCTTCCCGAGGCCGTTGTTGCTGATGTCAGTCGTGCCACAGGCTGTGAGACGGGTGTAATGTCGACAATCACGCAACAGCAATGTAACGAGAAGGATTTCTTGGGATCGTTGGCAACTCTGCTGCTGCTTCCGCTGCCGCTGCCGCCGCTGCCGTTGCCGCCGCCGCTGTTGTTGCTGCTGTTGTTGCTGTCGTTGTTGCTGCTGCTGTTGCCGCCGCTGTTGTTGTGCTGGCAAAGTTGCTGGTTGCAACTAGTTGTTGCTGCTGCTGCAGTGTTGTTGTTGCTGCTGTTGTTATTTGTATTGTTATTCGGTTCGCTTTGTTCGTTGTTTGCTTGTTGTTGTAGATGATGATGTTGCTTTTTCTGTTGCTGCTGCTGCTGCTGCTGCTGTTGCTGCTGCTGTTGCAGTTGTTGTATTGGGGCGGCCAGAATGAATTACAGCAACGGCGTCGGCAACAACAACAATAACAACAATGGCTGCGCTTACGTTTGCGGTGATGGGCGTGCAATGTGGGCGTGGCTAAATTAAATAGTTGCTGCTTAAATGTTGCTGCTGTTGTCGCTGTGCGGGTTGCTGTTGTTGTTGCTGCTGCTGCCATGCATGCGAACACATACATACGCATACAGTGATAAAGTGTACATGTAACTCGCGTTAATTGTTGTTATTTATTTAGTAATTAATTAAACTAAAAGCTCATTTATATAATGTCGGTTTTTCCTTCTTTATTTTTTTTTTGGCAATCTCTTTCTCTATCTGCATCTGTAGCGCTATCTCACTCTCTGCTGTCTGTCGCACACACATTTATCTATGTATAATTAATTATATTACTTGTTGCGACTGACAAAAAATTTAATTCGCTAAATTATACGAGTTGTTGAACACATTCGTTTTTCGGCGTATTTTCCTTTCACATTTATATTTATTTTTATTTTTATTGTTGTTTAACACTTTATCGGTGCGTGTGTATTATTTATATTTATTTCTGCTATTTCACATTTATTTACAATTAATTTAATTATATTTACGCTTTGCTTTTGTTGGTATTTTTTGTTTGTTTGTTGTTGTTGTATCTGAACTTAATTTTTTTTTTTTCCTTGCTTGTTGTTTTATCTCCTTGCTGTTGTTTTTGTTGCTAGTTATTTATTATTCATTGCATTGTTGCTGTTCACTTGTTTAATGTTGTTAAAGTGTTGCCACTAGTGTCATAAATATAAAAATGATTAAACATATTTTCCAAATAAACAAAAGTAATTTCCATTTGAAAATGTTTTTTGTTTTGTTTTTATTTTATTTATTTGCTGGAAAGTATGCTATACTTTTCAGCACAACACAAATTGCGCCGCCTTCAACTTTATTTTGTTGCCTAAATTTATATAATATATAAATATATTGTAGCCAACTTTTAGGCTCAACTTATTATCTTCCATAAATCTCTAAAAATTTTGTTTTTGAAAACCAGTTCAATTTCTTTTTTGACGTAATACAAAAATTGACTCAATATGTATTTATGCCTTTTAATTCAATTTTTAAATTGAATTCAGTTCAATTCAATTAAATTAAGCTTTTATCATATCTCGCAACAATATTATGTTTCAGGAAAAAATTCAAGAGCGTCATATTATTTTTAATTTCCAGTAAATTATGAGTAATTGACATATAAATAAATAAATATTTTTTCTGACATTTGTCGCCGTTTATATACGCATTTATTTTAACTGTCCAATTAGGAGTGTGTTAATTTTGTATCGTTTTAAAATTGACTTAAAATTATGTGTTAAAGTCAAACAATTATTATTATAAAACCTATGCGTATTCGACAGAGGAATTTCAATTTTTTTTACATCAAAAAATTAATTATTAACTTTTTAATTTTTTTTTTGGATAAGGATATTTAAGCTTTGGCCATTTTGTTGCCTACTTTCGAGCTGAGCTCAAATTTCAACGTTTGCAATTTTTTGTTGCCTACTTTTCAGCTGAGCAGCCTTCATATTTTTCTCTATTTTTTTTTGTGTTTTCCTGCTTTCTAGTAGCATGCAAGTTTTTTCAGGGTTAGGCTTTTGTGTGCAAATTCGACTTTTTTACATATATATATATATATATATAAATATTTTTTTAGGCACAAGGACACACAAACACACACATAAATGTAAATCTGTCTGTGTGTTGGCTGTCTTTAATTAGCATATAAAAAAAATAACAAGAGAAATAAGCACAAGTTTTTTTTTTTTTAAATTTCAACTTGTAACTGCCCTAAAATATATTTTATTTTATTACATTTTCATATTTTTCTCTGGTGTTATTTTAAAGTTTTGCGAGAACTTGCAGTGCGCATAAGGGAAGGGGAGGGGGAGTGGCAAAAAAAAGTTTTTGCGCAAATATTTTGTTTGTTATATTGCTAGCATAAATTTGCTGGCTATCTGCACACACACACACACAAAACTACACAGATAGATAGCTACACATGTTGAGTGAGAGATAAAGAGAGAGAGGGAGAGAGAGAAAACAGGAAGATAGGGAAGTTGGTGGAAGTACAAGATGTGCATATATTTATAAGCGCATACATAAATACTTTTCTGGCCTGGCGAATGCATAAATTTCTCGACGTCATGTATGTGGAGAGGCTCCAAGTCACATCCTGTAGGACCCTCCCCCCCCTCCCTCTCCTCTCCTCCCCTCACTCAACCCTCTGCTGCTTGACTTGTGTTTATGCAAAGCACAACATAGCAGTTGAAAAGCAAAAGAAGAAGAAGAAGAAGAAGTGCGCAAAGTTTTTCGGTCTGTTGCCAAAAGTTTGCTTGTTAAGTGAAAGGATTATATGATCCAGTATGTTTTTTTTTTATTTTTTTTGGCTCTCTACTTTTTTTCTACTCCTTTTCGGCTTGAAAATACTTGAAGAAGAGAAAAAAAAACTGTGCAACTTTTCCTATTTTTATGTTATGCTTATGCCAGTTTGTTGTCAGTTTGTTGTTACTGCATCAGTGCAAAATCTTGAGGAAAGCGGCAACTTGCCACAAGCCTCCAACTTGTGTTGATAGTTTTTATAGCCTACTTTCTGGGGGGCAACTGCAAAAACAAAACACAAACAAGTTAGAATGCGAAAGTCGTGCTGCTCGAATGTTAAATGCCCAGTACACGCAATTTAATAACAACTACTGCATACTTTAAGGCGATTGAATTGAAACAATTACTTTATTAATAACTTTGGTTAGCTATTACTCGCGTTCTACTTGTCCGATCTTTCTGCGGTTAAGTTATATTATAGATAATATTAATAGACAACGTTAATTACCATAAAAACTGTAATATCCTAAAATCTGTTGGTGTGGTGGCTTTTCGCGATTTGAGGTGACATTTTTTATACATACATTTTTTTAGTTTCTCCGAACTAGTTGCTTACATAGACTGACCTTCTCACTAATTTATAGGCCTGTTAAGGCTTGGATTATTGGGCTGTGAACACAAACAACAACAAGAGTTTTTCGCAGAGTAGCGAATCGTGAATTAGTGCGTCTTAGTTGCCATTTTAGTTCAAATGTGGAGCGGCTGAAGTTTTGGGAGAGGAAAAGTTTTTGGCCAGCTTGTAGCCTTAAGATGCGAGTTGTCGATAAGTTTCAGTTGCCATGTGTTTAGCTAAGATCTCCATCTCTTTTCCTATTTTTTCCTCTCTCTCTCTCTCTCTCTATATCTCTCTCTCTCACACACACAAGCTTAACTAGTTGGCAACTTCAGCTACCACTTGAAAAGGTGCTCGAACGCATTTGTTTAGCAATTTTCTCTTGATTCGCCCAATAAAGTTAATTTCTGCGCCAAAGTTTTTCGCCTTCTCCCGCCCCCTTTCATTTTACCCCTAAATGACATTTTTATAAGTGTATCTAGGCAACTGTAATAAATTATTTCGATTGTTTCTGCACTGTCAAAAACTTTGTAGCATTGTATTCTTTATATTTTGTTTTTTTTTTTTTTTTTTCCTGCTCGTTAAAGAGTTGAAGCGTCTAACTAAATTAAGTAGCAGCTACGGGCGTTAAGCAAAAGTCTATGAAAGTTTTGCATCGCTAAAAGGCTCAAAAGGATTAATGCTTTAAAGTTTTTCTGATTTTCATCTAACTTTATGAGGATTTTGCACAAGGAAATGGCTGCGAAATAAAAGCAGATTATAGTTTTCTTTGGAAAAGTCAAACATATTTTAGCTAAATTTATTTTTATAAATAAACTTCTAGATTTTTTGTATCTTATAAATGCTATCTATATATTATGTGAATTACTTAGCGTACTATATTTACATTGCTTGCATTAAAACGCTGCAAAATAGGCAACAGTTATTGTATTTAAATGCTGCGCTAAAATGTAGGCAACACTTTTTAAACGCTGAAAAGGGGGGAATAGTTTTTGTATTTAAATGCTGCGCTAAAATGTAGGCAACACTTTTTGATATTTGAAAAAATAATTATATGTTTGTATTAGTTTATTTGATTCTTAACTTGGCTTCTTGTTTAAAATTCTTATAAAAATAATTTGATATTTCTATGATTTATATGACTTTAGTGTATATATATTATTTTTGATTTTTTGCTTGGCTTCTTCTTTTAAAGTTCTTTGCAATTTGTGAAATCTATTTCCTAGAAATTTGTGTTAAATTTATATATATATATATTGTAAGGCGTTGTTCTGTTTTTGTTGTTGTCGTTGTTGTTGTTGTCTGGCAGGCAATTTGAGATCAACTGACTGACTGCTTGGCTGGTAGAAATAAATTAGATTTCCGCATAATTCGATGGGCAGCCACAGGCACTAATGAAAGGACGTGGGCAACATGTGTGTGTGTGTGTGTGTGTGTGTGTGTGTGTGTGTGTGTGTGTGTGTGTGTGTGAGTGTAGGTGTGAGTGTTGTATGTATAACATATATGTATGTGTTTGGTTGTTGTAGTTGTTATTGTCGAGCAGCATCATTTATTTTTAGTTAAATAAATTCTAATGAATTTATCAACATGATTTTAATGCATTTAATATCAGCAGACACACACACAGACACTAACACATTTACACAGCAACACGCACACTGATGCAGTCATAAATATAAATACGTTTAATGGCAGCAAAAACAACAACAAGCAACAGCAGCAACACAAATATGCCACAACAATTGTGTCTATCTCGTTCTCTTTATCTCCTTCTCTCTCTTTGTCTCTGTCTCTGTCTCTGTGTATGTGTATGTGTGTGTGTGGCATGACGTTGATAATATCCTTGCACATGCATGACGTTGCTGGTTATCCTTGCAGCTGCTGCTGCTGCTGTTGCTGCTGTTGCTGTTGCTAGTAACGACAGCAGCAATATGCCACAGCAATTGTTGTTGTCGTTGCTATTGCTGTTGTTGTTGTTATTATTGCTGTTGTTGTTTCTTTGCCCATTTGCTTGTTGATATGTATTTTATTAGCCAAGCAAGCAAAACTTTTAAATTTTACTGCTACGCATTCAAAAAATATGGCCAAAACAACAATATGTGTGAGTTGACCTGCTCAACTTTGAGATGCCCAGTAGCCTTAATTTTGCAGCTAATTGTTTAATATAGCTATAATTAAATATAAATTAAAAAAAAAAACAAAAATCTAAATATGTAAAAAAATAGTAAAATTATGTTAAAAACAATTAAGATAAAATTTAATATAAAAAGAAATACTAAAACACCTATTCTTGGGCTTAAGATAGGACTTTACGAAATGCAGGCAAAAAGATACTTTTAAAAATACATTCAGACAGCTTCCTGAATTGACATTGCTTGCATTAAAACGCTGCAAAGTAGGCAATAGTTTTTATATTTAAGTACTGCGTTTTTTTAAATTATTTTATTTGTTAATTTCCTAAAAATTAGTAACTGATTTTTATGCTTTATACTATTTTTATTTATACATAAAACTTGAGTCTGGAAAATAACTAGATTCGATTCCTCGCCATGATATTCTAAAATATGGTTCTCAGATTTCTTGGAATAAAACGCGATTCACCAATAATGTTAAGATTTTATTTTTTACGACTACATAAAAATAAATACATAAAAAGAAAACACATAGAGTTTTTAAACTATTATAATCAGGCTGCTCTGGAGCAAAATTATATATTATAACTTAAAAATAATTTTTAGATGTAATAAAATAATAAAATAATCAAAATTATTTGCAAATAAATAAAAAACTTGAAAAAACTATATGAATTTTGATAATAAATCACATAATCTCTGACTGATTTGGCATTTGAATCGTGGTCTAAGTCAATTTTAAACCTGCATTCAAATTTATATAACTATCTATAATTTTATAATCTGTGCTATTTATTAAGCAAACATACTATGAATATAAAGCATTCCCTGTGCCAAATTTAAAGCTTGCAGCTTTAAAATTGCCGCTGATATAAAATTTGACACAAACTCAAAAGTCTGCATAGAATTTGTTAACTGGGCTAACAACAGCTGGTTGTTGTTTTGCCTGGGCCAAAAACTAAATACAGTCTACAAGGCAAATGAAAATGAAAATGAAAACGAAACGAATGCTGGGAAAAAAAAACTCCTAGAAAATCTCAAGTCTCGCTTTTTTTTGTTGTGTTGCCGTTGCCGCTTTTAAATGTCGCTGTTTGTTGCTGTTGTTGTTGCTCTCGTTGTTGCTGTCGTTGTTGTTGCTGTTGTTGTTGGTATGTGTGTTAAGTGCGTTGGTATTTGCGTGTTTTTCTTCATTTTTTCTACTCTGCTCCGCAGCTGTGGCATTTTTTTCAACACTTTTTTAAGCTGTTGTTGTTGTTTTCATTTTGTATTTTTGCATTTTTATTTATATTTTTATTTTTCTGCTATTTTTGGGCTGAATTTGCTGTTGTTTTTAATATTTATATTTTTCTGCGCATTTGCTGCAGTTGTTTTTATTTAGATTTGAATTTATATATATTTCTTTTTGGCTATTTGTTAATTTGCTTTTAATGGCGATTGCCAGGCACATTTTTCATTTGATTTCTGCACACACACACACACACACACACACATAGACAGTCACACACACACGCGCAAATTTTTTTTTGGGCGGCTGCGTTTTTTGTTCTTCTTTTATATTTTTGCTTTCCTTTTGCTTTTGCTTTCTGCGTTTAACTTGTGTGCTAAATTATATAGCCTGCGTCGATTTCAGCGCTGCGTGTGTCTGTCTCTGTGTGTGTGCGAGTGTGTTTGTGTGTTGGAATGTGTGTGTGTGTGTGTGTGTGTGTTGCTGTTTTGTAATTTGATTTCTTTGCCGCCCGCCTCCTGCTGTGGCTGCTTTGCGTTTTGCTTTTTGCTTTTGCTTTTGCTTTTCCCTAGCAGCTTCAAGCTTCAAGCTCAACTCTGACGCACTTTTCTCACATGCCGCAATGCATTTTAATTTTGATTTCAATATTAATTTCTTAAACCATACTCGGATTTATTTGTTTTTATATTATTGATGATATTTTTAATTCATACGCTTTATTTATATTGCGTTTAATACACACAGCACAGTCTCTGTTGTAAATTTTGTGCTTGTTTTGCTACTTTGCTTATTCTGTGTTCTTGTCTTGTTTTCGCCTCTCGCTACAAAACACGAAGTGCAAGTGAAGCGCGCCTACAGCTCGCGACGACGTTCCCGTTCTGACTGAATTTCACCACGCAGCGTAGCCAGCAACTAACCGATGCTGTTCTAACAGACAGCGACACAGCAGAGAGAGCAGCAAGCGAGCAGAGGCAGCGACAACGGCAGCGGGAGAGAGCAACAGCAGCAGCAACAGCAGCAGTGAGAGCGCGTGCATTAGCTTATGCTCTCTCGCTCAGCCTCGTTAACATTCGTTTCGCTGCTGTTCGATTCATTTCGTGTGTACAGGCTCAGCTTACAGGAGCACACACACACACACAAATACAGTGGCACAACATTTTATACCATTAAGAAATACAAGTCATCCGAAAACCAATCAAAAACCCAAACATATTTTATGTTTTACTTTCTTTTTGGGTTTTTTTTCTTAATGTTTATATAATTTTTGTAAAAAAATTTGTAAAAATATAATTTATACATAAAGATTTATAAATTTATATTTATATTTAATCAAAATATTATTATTTTAGTTTAATTATATATTTTAATTTTTAAATTCATATTTAAGCTAAAGCAAAATATTAATAATACGATTTATTATATTTTTAATATTTTACTTATATAATAATATATTTTTCACTATTTTTTTTTTAGTTTATATATTTTCTTAATAGAAAGAAGATATAAATAAAATTTTAACACTGACTATTAAATTAATATTTACTTATAACTTAAGCAAATATATTTATCTTTTATTTCATTTCTTATAATTTATTTTTTGTTATTTATCTATTTATTAAATATTTATTATTTATTTAACCAAAAAATAGCTAAAAGTGTAATTTTTCAAATAAGTGTGTCAAATAAGCTGTGAGCCACTGTGTGTAAGACTAGTGGGTCAAATAAGCTGGCAGCCACTGTACGTAAGCAAATCGTCGCTGCTTCGTAAAGCGTCGCGTCGTCGCTGCTTCGCCTTTATTTACGTAATCAGCAAAATCAAAAAAAAAAGCTTTCACAGCATCCTAGCATATTCTCTCTCTCTCTCTCCCGCTTTAGCAGTCACATGAGCGCGGTGAAAAGCTGCGCTTAAGCTCACGCTCTCTTTGATTTTAGCCACGCTCTCTTCACTTTGGGATGCTTTTAAGAGCGCTCACACATTATAAATCTAAATAAATGTGAGAGAGACAGAGAGTGTTTCTCTTTGTATATGTGCGTGTCTGTGTCTGTGTGTGTTAGCATAATTTACAAATCAGACGACGACAACGTTGTCGACGTCATCAAAACCAAAATGCAGTTATAATGCACTCTGAGGACCAGGCAAAGAAAGTTTCTAAGGGGGTTGAGGGGATTGGGGGAGTTGACAGCTGCCAGAGGGCGAGGCATATCTTGAAATCTCAAAGGTGTTTAGTCAACATGAGCAACAACCACAACAACAACCACAACAACAAAAGCAACAATGTGCGGTAGGTCGACTGAAGCTAAAATTAAATTTATTCATTGTTGTCTTTGGAGCAACAGCAACAGCAACAGAAGCTGCCGAAGCAGCTGCTCTTTCTTCTTCTTCCTCCTCTTCTTCTTATTGTTGTTGTTACCTTTGTTGTTGTTGTGTGCACTTAGGATTTGGCTCTAGGGCGTATTAAAGCTTTTACAAATCGCAAGCATAATTTATTTTGTTAGTCTCCGTTACAAGTATTCGGCCACAAGGCGAATCTATAAAAAACATCTGAAATTTCAGTTTTTTTGAACATATTTCCCAAGTCGATTTCCACAAACAAAATAATAATTTTATGTTTTTACATGCATGAAAAATATACAAATTTCTTTGTGCAATATCAATTTTTATAAATATAAAATGATAGTCAAAGCTGCACTTAAATTGCAAGTGCATAAAGATTTCTTCATAATAGTAATTTGCCGCATTTATTTGCCCATAAAAGTAGGCAACACTTTTTGTGCGTCATTTTTCGGGCCCATAAAAGTAGGCAACACTTTTTGCATGTTTGCTTTTTCATGGCGCGCTTAAAAGTAGGCAACAATTGTTGGGAGTCTCATAAAAGTAGCCAACAGTTTTATTCAAATTGCTGATTTAAATACTTGGCTTAATTACGTGTAAGCAGAGATACGTCTAAACCGCAAATGAGCCATAAAGCTAACACCTTTTTAGACAGTACATTAAATGTTAGACAGGCTTATGAGTTTGTGAAAATGTAACCAAAAAATAGCTCGGCTTACTTATTTTATTATTATTTTATGTTATATATATATATTATTATTTTGGCAACGCCCCCGCAATGTGCATAGGTAATCACAGTTATTCGAAAAGTTGCTTAAACGACACTCAACTCAAGTAAGTCACATGGCCCACATGGCCACGCCCACACACACACACACACACACATCAACACAAACACACACACACACTCAGAGAGAGACGTTTCATTTACAGCATATAAATATTTAGCTTGCAATAAGAAAATATCTTGAAATATGTTAATAATGAGATGGCCGCATATTATTCATATATGTATATTTATAATATACAGCCAAGGGAGACTGTCTGTATGTTTGTGTGGCAGTGTGTGTGTTTGTGTGTGTAAAAAGCAGTCAGTAAGCTGCAGAAAATCTACATAAGTCGGTCAAGGACACTGCAGAAGGCTGCGGCTGCCACCAAATTGCCTTTAAATATAATTATTTTCCTTTATGCGTCAGTGACAGTGTGTGTGTGTATGAGTGTGTGTGAGTGTGTGTGTGTGTGCCTGTTAGCGACATTTAAATTTGGACTACACACACACACACACACACAAACTGACACACAATCACATATATACAGCTAGTCAAGAAAGTGTTCTGCCATCTAGAAAACATTACCGAATTTATTATAAATATATATTATAATTTTAATTACCTATTTTATAATTATATATATTTTAGTTTGTCAAAAAATTATATCATTTTTATGAATTTTTATTTTATTAGCTATTTTATTTTAAAAGAAAAATTATTAGTTGCTTAACTTTTACTTTCTAAAATAATAAAAAGAAATTTGAGTGTCAACTTTTATTTTTTTTTTTAACAAATTTTCTGACAGAAAATATATATTTTTCATTAACTTTTATTTAATTACTTATTTTTTACAACAATTAAAAAAAAAAATAAATAAAATTTCACTATTTTTAAAAAAAGTTTTTAAAAAATTATAGAAAAAAAAAATTAATTTTAAAAATAAAATAAATTAATAATTTGGGCAAAGCACTAGCTTGACAAACTGTAGATACGTCTATACATATATAGATAGATAGATAGGCTTACGCAGAATAACTGTACAGAGAGACAGCAACAACAACAACAACAACATTTCGCTTGTAGATACTCATACAGATAAGAAAAGACACTTTTATGACGTCAGTAAAGCATTTTAGGCCCACAGTTTGCAGCCTGACACAAAATGTTGCCAATGTTGTTGTTGTGTCGTTGTAGCGCGCGCAAATGCTAGCAACAACAACAAACAATAATAACAAAGAGCGGGAGAGCGAATGACGCTCTCTGAGAACGTTTCTCTCTCTCTCTTTTCCCTCTACTTAACTTGATTTCAAAGAGCGCTCAAAGCTTTAACTTTAATTTCTCTTCAGTCATTTGTCTCTCTTTAAATCACTTTCTTCCCCCTTCTCTCTCTCTCTCTCTCTCTTTGTGTGCTCTCTCATCTATAACCATAAAATCAAATCACAACAATAACCATAACCATATAGCAAAGATTTAATAACTGTGATTGGAATTTGAAAAATGAATTTTTCTCTGCTTATTTTTTTACTCCACTTTTTTTTTGTTTGTTTGTTTGTTTTTCTTGTTTTTTACTCCCCCCTCTTTAGCCATTACAT
This sequence comes from Drosophila falleni, assembly GCA_035045575.1. Taxonomy (NCBI): domain Eukaryota; kingdom Metazoa; phylum Arthropoda; class Insecta; order Diptera; family Drosophilidae; genus Drosophila; species Drosophila falleni. The sequence continues at coordinate 1,626,743 of JAWNOV010000167.1, forward strand.
TTTCGTGTCATTTCGTTTCGTTTTGGTTTTGCTTTTGGTTTATTTACGTGGATTATTTAATGGATTTTCTGTCCTTCTGTCGCTCTGTGGATTTGGATTTGGCATTGAATTTCCTGTGCGTAGCCAAAAATGGAACCTTTTGTAAATATTGTCAGTGTAATTGGAGCACAGTTTTATGGTTGTAAATAAGAGCATAAGGACTCTCTGGCATCAGAAAATTATTGTTATTGCCATTCGCGGTGTTATCAAATTTAACAGAAATATTACAAACATTTTTGGTTGAAAACAATTGAGGAGACAAAATGCACAATGAACTTGACACTGTTGACAATTCATTAAATTTTTATAAGAAATTAATTTGATATTTATTTGTTAAAAAATTTAATCTGAACTAAGCAAACAAAAAACATTAAACAAAAATGTTGTTGCCACTTTTTAATTACATTAAAAAAAATTTTAAAAATATAAATATGAATATATAAAATATGTAGAATCATCTTTAAATATTTAACTAAATGTTCGATGAATAAGAATAAGAAAGCTTACAAGTAATATAAACAAGAGAGCTCCTAAATTCTATTTAACTTTTAGTGATTAATTAAAAAACTTTTAAGAAATCATAAAATTTATTTCAAAAATGTTTGAAAAAAACAGTGTTATTATTTTTTTTTAGTTTTAAACAGCTTTATTGCAGCATGAAGTATTTTGTCATATTGATAACTCTTTTCTGCTCTCAACAATTACAGCAATAGTTTTAAACATTTTTTTGACATAGACTTAAAAATTGCTATTAATATTCTAGCAATTATGAACAATATTGTTTGAGGAAGCAATATTTTTGAGGGCACATTTCCGACTCAATAATAAAAAATGGCTGCGATGATCTGTAGCTATCTACCTCACTTCCTCCTCTCCCTACAGGCAAACCAATCAAGCTCAGCAACCGCAAATAAAAAAAAAAATAAAATAAAAAAAAAAAAAAATAGAAAGGAGAAACATGTATCTGCATTTAAGAATATTTTATAATTTCCGGCCTGATAGGTTCCGCTTTCATTTCCGCTTGCCATCTGCAATAAAATTGCAGCAACAACAACAACAACAACAGGCGAAACAGCAACAGCAACAATAACAATGACAACAATCACAACAACAATGACAAGATTTATTTGGTTGGCATAATTATAAACTGCGTTCCGTTTGGCGCTTTTTTATTTTGGTTTTGTTTACTTTATGCGCCGCCCGCTAAATTTGCTAGCCAACAAAATGAAAGGGGGAAAATATTTTGCGCCTCGAGTTGGTCAAAAGGGATACGCAATTTGTTAGTAGACAAATTTTTTTTTTTTTTTGTTTTTTTATTCTATTTTATTTGTAGTGAGTAGACGAGTTCGAGTGCGATGCCGACACGGTTTTGCAGTTTCTAGGCCAAAGCTCTGTCAAGCTGTGAGTAACATGACAGAGACAGCAACACAGAGAGAGAGGAAGAGAGAGAGAGGGAGAGGGGGCATTCTGGCCACAAGCAAAGTGCTGGGCCCAGAGCCTTTGACAGCTCAACATCAGCAGCCTCAGCAGCCAAAGCGACGTCTGTTCATGTCCAACTCGTGGAAAATCTCCGAGTATATCTCTCTGTGTGTCTCTCCCTCTCCCTCTCACCCTCTCTCTTTCTTTCTCGCTGTCTCTATTGCGGGTGCAAAAGCTTCTGCGGCTGTTGGCGGGCATTAAACACAGCCGTCGTAGAAGTGTTTTGAAATCCAATTACCAGCGCAAATTTAATTTGTTGCTGCACTCGAAAAAGTTGCCAACTTGCCGCTGTCTATGCCACGCCCCCCTGTCGTCTGTCAACGCCTACTACAATTACACCGCCCAGTGTTGCCAGCATTTCAAGCCTAAATAATTATAAAACTGCTCCAATAAAACAACCCATGCTTAAAAAATAAATTTTATTTTTTAAAAGTACCTAAAACCACTTGCTTAAAATGTGAATAATTTAAAAAAAAATAAATCAATTCATAAACAGTGATAAAGATTTAATTATCTCGCAAATTCTTAGGCCGATTACTTAATAAATTGTGGTATTTAATGCCTTAAAAGAAGTTTAAAAAAAAACGAAATTAGCTTTGTTGTAATTATAATAATAGTTTTTAAAATATTTAAAATATTTAAGTTAATTTTATATTCATTTTCTCTTTTTTTTTAGAATATTCCATTATGAACGTTGCTCATACGCCATGTGCAACCATAACACATAATTTATATTACTATTAAACTGCTTCAAATTTGTTTTTAAGCTTAAATTTAAAACAATTTTCTAGCGATTAAATGGCTAAAACGACAACACTGTGTCCGCTGCTGCTGATAGCCTATGAAAATTGTTTAGCTGCAATAAAGGGCCAGCTAAAAAGAGAGGGGAAGACTGAAGGGAACAAAAAAGGAGATGGAGAATGAGAATGAGAATGAGACTGTCGAGTGGATATCAGGCACAGCTTTTGCTCCTGTTTTCATTTAACAGCTCGCGGCATTGTTGTTGTTGTTGTTGTTGTTGTTGTTTGCTTGGTGGCATCATCAAGTGGTCAGAGTGCAAAGTTTAATTTGAAAAAGGTTCTTTTGTTGTTGTTGTTGTTGTTGTTTAGTATTATTATTATTACGAGTAAAATTTTCACTTTTTTTTTACTTTTATTAATTTTTACTGCTTGTTGTTGTTTTGAGTTGTTGTTATTGTTGTAGGTGTTGCTTTTAGGTGTTGAATTATGAGCAAAGTTCATGACGCGTCTCAACAATTTATAAGCCAAATAAAGCCATGTTATGGCCATAGGCGGGTCAGAGCCTGGCCAGGACCAACAACAACAACAGACGCTCTCCCACGTGCCGTTCTATATATACAAAAATATATATATATATATATGAATGTGTGTGTGTGTGTGTGTGTGTGTGGTGAATAACGTTTGCGCAGTGGGCGTTTGCCATTTGGATTTTCCCTTTAAGAGCACGTTTTTTGGCGCCTTTCAACTTGTTGTTGGCTGCGCTGTTAACTAACAGCTGTTAAGTTTCCACATTAACATTTCGCCTTAACAGCCGCCATTTTTAAGCTAATTGTCCTACTCAAATCTGTTGCAATGACCACGCAAAATATAATATTTTTTTTTATTCCATGACTTGTGCAATGTTCCTAAAGAAAATAATCAAGAAATTGCCGACCTTTTTATGCTCAACATAATCCCTTTTTTTCTGCTCTAATATGCAGATTTTTAAAAGCCTTGTAATATTCATAAAGCATGGCCAATTTGATTACTTGTTGGTGGTCACAATTCTTTATTCACTTTGCTAATGGAGATTATTAATTTTGGCTTCAAAAGGTAGGTATATATCAGGTGTTTTCCACAATTCCTAAGAGATTTAAATGGCAATTGCTTTTAATATAATAAGATATTGGTGTGAAGAAATTTAATTTGAATAGTCACCAAAATGTGTAGCACTAAATTGTAACAAATTTAATCATTTATTAATTATTAACATATGTGGCAAAGTATAAAAATACATTTTTTGCCATTCTATTAAATTAATAAAATTATTATTTATTGACATATGTTTTTAAATCAATAAATATATTTTCAATGTATTTTTGGGCTTTCTTTTAAACAAATAAAATTATTAATTATTGTTATAGGTTGTTTAATCAATAAATAGGTTTAAAATGTATTTTTTGACATTAAATTGATTCTGGGTCAATGCAATAAATATTAAAATTAATCAAATCTAGCCTTTACAAAATTTTTATTTTAATCTACAGGGTGTCAAAAGTGTATCTTGCTAAGAATAAAATTTCTTTCCTTTTTTTCTGTGACAGAGAAAAGAATTTCTTTTTTATTGTTGTCGATGGCAAGAGAGAAAAATTGCGCCTTGTTTGCCTTTGGCCTATTTGCGTTAGTTTATCTTTGGCATATGTATGAGTGTGTGTGTGTGTGTGTGCGTGTGCGTGTGTGTGTGTGTGTGTCTATTGGCCAGCTGCTGCTGCCACCTAATTGTTGAACGCTGTGAAAACTGAGCACTTGTCCATTCTATTCCATTCCCTTCCCTTCCATTCGAATCCATTCATTGAGGGCAATGGCAAATACTCGAGTACTCGCAACAATTGCCTTCAGTTTGAGATTTCCCGCTGCGTTTTGACCAGCACGAAACGCCTCGTGTAACTTGAAACTTGCCAGGCACCCAAGGGGCGAAAGGGGCAAAGGGGGGAGTGGCCAGAGGGCGAGGGGGAGGGGAATGCCTCTTACAATGGCTCCCATAATTTGAGAGACGCTGCGAGACTCGGACGCTTAAGCACAATGCCCCACTAAATTACAGTTAATGTTTATTTCTTCGGCCCCAATGACAGTCGAGTCTAGAGTTGCCAAGTCGCCCTGGGTTGCCCAGGGTTGTCTGACTTGGGCATTCAAGTGTCCAGGCAGTGTTGGCAGCATTTCAAGCAATAAAATAAAACATTTTCCAAAAAAAAGTACTTTAAAAAAATTACTGCATACTTTTAGGCGATTGTATTAAAAAAATAACTTTATTGATAACTTTGGTTAGCTATTAGTCCCGTTCTACTTGTCTGATCTTGCTGCGGTTTAGTGAGATTATAGATAACATTTATAGAAAACGTTAATTACCATAAACACTGTATTTACATTAAAACGTGGTGGTTTTTCGCCAAAACATTTTCAAATTTTTTCATATTTCTGATCAATTAAATTTCTTTCACTATTTGTTAGCTAGAAAATGGCAAAAAGTCTAGCTAGATACTAGCTAAAATGGCTACACTGTGCTGCCCAGGGCTTTGTTTATTCTTCTAATCTGTCTGCCATTTTTCCCATTCCCATATCCCTTCATCTCTCTCGCTCTTTCTCTATCTGTCTCTCTCAGTTTCTGCCTTTCTTTGCTATCACAAGTTGTTACTGCATTTCGATTGTATCTTTGACTGTTGGCGTTGCCTGGATTTTAGTTTTGGTCGTTTGTCCTTTCTGTTGCCTTTGTTTTATGCGCTATTCGACTCTATTCGCCTCTTTTCTCTTCTATGGCTTTGGCTAAGCACAATGCTTTATTGAGTTATGGCTTGCATGCGGATATCCGCAAACAGAGCGAGACAGCAACAACTAGGAAAGAGATACACTAGCATTTATATAACCAACGAAGCATGTTTGTTACTGGCCCTGCATTGAGGTGTCTCCGCCAAGACTATGCCATAAATTAGCTGCATTTTCAGTGGCCTCATAAATCCCACAAAAAATAATATAAACTATTTCCAAAATCACACAGACACTTACACTAGCATAATAATAACAATAACAATCAATACTTACCAACTTATTTTTTCAAACGACACAAACAACAAAGGGGAACTTACCTGAAAATAGAGAAAGAAAGAAATTTGTTTAGTTATGCAAAATTTATTATTTATTATTAATCTATGATTTATGTACAATTTGTTAAAAGAAACACACTCTATAGACTAACCCAATTTAAAGACATTTTATTAAGATAGAAAAACCTCAAATAGTTGACAAAACATTTGAATGGAACCAGATCGACTTTTTATCTATCTATAGAGCCCAAACCATGATCAAAATGCATTAAAATCGAAACCAACATCTAGAGGAAAGTTTTTTTTTTCAAAAAAAAATTAGATTTAAATCCATAATCAATTAAGAGGCCAAATCATTAACAAAATGACAATTCGCTTGAAAATCGGTTAGATTTTGATGAAGTTATGAGAGATCAAAGTTTTTAAAAAAATGCCAAGGGGTAAGTATGGAAAATTGAATGATAGATGGCTAAGAGTCAAAAAAGTATCACATTTTCTAGATGACAAAAATTTAAATGCAGAATCAATAAAGAGGCCGAATCATGAACAAAATGACATTCCGCTTGAAAATCGGTTAATTTTTGATGAAGTTATGAGAGATCAAAGTTTTTGAAAAAATGCCAAGGGGTAAGTATGGAAAATTGGATGATAAATCGAAATTATATCAAATTTTCTAGATGATAAAAATTTAAATGCAGAATCAATTTAGAGGCCAAATCATGAACAAAATGACATTCCGCTTGAAAATCAGTTCAGTTTTGATCAAGTTATGACAGTTTGAAGTTGGTCAGACTGTGAATTTAGCCATTTTAGAAGTCAAAATTTTTGTTCAATTTTACATGATTTTTTGCAGAAAAATTAAAGGTTTCAGAATGAAGTTTAAAGCTTTGTTTTATCCTAATTACGATTTAAGGAGTTGAGGAGTTATAATTTGACTTGATGAGACTAGAAGTTATATTTAAGATTTGACTTTAAAACGAAATTGAGTTTATTGTTTGATTTGTTGAAATCACAATTTTTATTTAAGATTTGTTTAGAAATCTTTTGTTTAATTTTCTCTGTTTTATTGCCACAGTTGCTTTGTTCTTGTCTGTACCAATTAAGAAACTCATTCAACGCATAAACTTAAAAACTTAATCTTAACTGTGACAACAACAACAACAGATAAATGAGAGAGAAAAAGAGAGAAGGGGCTAAGAAAAGAGACAGAAGAGAAGAGAAGTAGAGGCAAACGCGCAACATTTCAATTCAACTTAATTTCCAACTTTGGACTAATCTTTTCTTGTCATTGCCTTAATTGTTGACCAACAGCAACAACTACAACAACAACATCAAGAATAACAACAATAACAGGACAGGCAACAACTACAACAATTTGCAGTCAAGTTTTATGCGGAGCCTTTCCGTTTTAGCCCAAGCAATTTAGTTGATGGCTTTACGCCGCTTTTGGCCGCCTTGCCATAAACACCTGAGGAAGCAGGAGAAGGAGTAGAAAGAAGAAGGAGAAGAAGTAGTAGAAAAAACACTCTGTACTGTGGAAAGAGATTCGTAATTTAAACATTGCCTTAGAAGAGCTAACAAGTAGGAACGCGTAAATCGAGATGCTCGACTGTTAAATTCAAAAAAAAAAAATAATATCAAAATTTAAACAAAGCCTAAAAAAAAAACAAAATGTTTAAAAAAAAAAAACATCTTCACAGGATTCGAGCCCTAAGCAATACAATCACACACAATGATCTCATTTACTAGACCATCAAAAGAATTAATTATTTCTGCTAAAATAAATATTAAATCGCTATATTTGTAGAAACTGAAGTATTTAAATTTATTTAATGAATAGTACAATTATATAATATCAAAAAAGGAAAAAGAAATAAATAAATAACCGTCATTTGCGTCGACAGCCAAAGGATTTTGTCTATCTTAGAACCATAAAAAAATATATCTCAAATATCTTTCGGATAACGTCCGCAAAATAACACAAGTTTCATTCGCCAATTTTAAAGGAAATAGCTTAAAAATTTACTAACAATGATAAGTTTCTATTACATAAAACTATTTTCATCAATTTTAGTTCCTAAAAGAATTATAGTCTCTGATTTATATTTGTGCATACAAACAGAGAGACATTGTCACAAACTTAAAGTCCTTTGTACCCAATTGGGTGCTGAGTTAAAAATGTAGTTGTTACATTTAATTATATTCATATCTTTTGAATGCCAAACGTGCCACGTAATCCGACAAGTTACAAAGCGGATAGCCTACTCTCCCTCTCCCTCTTCCTCTCTCTTCCCCCTGCCTTCCCCCTCCCCCTAACCCTACAACCAGCTTCTCTTTATTCGCTTTGCATTCTCAGTTTTATTGCGTTTCTTGCCAACTGTGCGAAATGTACAAAAATGCTGAACACATGCCAATTACCAGGCTCCAAAAGTGTCGAGGTGCCAAAATGAGGCCTCTGCAAGGTGCAAACATACACAGAGACACAGAGGAAGAGGAAGAGGAAGAGGAAGAAGCAGCAGCCACGCCCCCTAGCGTACATATAGAGAAGCTCGCACGGTTGCCAGGCACAAAGCTTAAAAAGCGCGAATGCCAAACGACATTTACATTTACATACAAAATGCAAAAGGAACTTAACAAATGTCGATGAAAGGGGCAGAAGGGTAGGGGAAGAAGGGGGGTGGGGGAGGCTAAAGTAGGGTCATGGTCTTCATATTTGGGTGCGCTCATGTGAGCAGCACGGATTCTCAACTCGGATTTCTCAGTTTGCCGCTGACTTTTGCCTCATTGTAGTTGTTCTTGTTGTTGTTGTTGTTGTGCGTTCGCACATTTTATTATTTTTTATGACTTTTGACGCAGGTGCGAAAGAACATGTGCAGAATTGCAGCACACGACTAACAAACACCCTGTAAACGAGCAGTTTCTATATAGACAAGCCTAAAAGCAGGCAACAAAAAATTTAACTTGTTTTAAAGAGCAGCAAATGAATAAGCAAAAATTTAAATACAACATATAATAACACATAAAAATTGTATGCAGCTATTAAATCATATTTAAAATATTGTTTAAAGTAAATAATAAAACTGAAATGTTAAAAGAAATATAAAAATACATAATAAAAATAAACTCTATAAATTTGATGTTAACATATTTTTTTATTTTTTTAAAGCCTTGACTGCTTTGGGACTCAAACAGTTGTTTCAGTCTAATTGTTCATATTGTAATAAATAATAGAAACAAATTAATAAATAAACTATAACTAAAAAAATAATGTGTAAATGTTATAAATTAACTAGCTAGTTATGACAGCTAATATAAGCAAATATTTATCAACGTTTCATACGTGTTTTTCTTAACTGAGTATATTTATAATAAGCCTTAAGCCTCAACGCACTGAGAATAAAAAAAAAACACACAAACACACATACACATGACCAAAAAGAAAGTTGGCTAAAAAGGACTTTTGGTTAGAATGCTCGACGACTTACACGCCGTTTGGCGGCATCTCTGGCGGAAGGAAGAAATCAAAAGGAAGGAGCGGCGAAAAGCGAGTCAAAAGGCAGAACGAAACAAGCCATTTGCCTTTCTTTTTTTTATGCTCTTGGTAACTTGATTTGCAACTCGTATGTGCGCGGTTTGATATGGCAGTAGTAAAGTGAATCAGATGGGGAAAAACGGCAGTGAAAACGGCAGTGAAATTCACTATGTTGGGGGAGCAGGTGTTTTTTTTTCAACATCGTCAGCTTGTTCAATTGTTAAAATGTTTGTCATTGATGTTTGGCTTTTGTGCGAGTAACATTTAAGTATTTCTCTTATTCTCTTTATACCTGTTACTTAAAAAATAGGTAAAAGGGTATGTTGTGTTTGTTGGAACGTTATCTATTATTATATACTCTATGATCTCACTTAATCGCAGCATGATCGGACAAGTAGAACGGGAGTAATAGCTAACCAAAGTTATTAATAAAGTTATTATTTCAATACAATCGCCTAAAAGTGTGCAGTAGTTTTTTTTAACAAGTAGAACGGGAGTAATAGCTAACCAAAGTTATTAATAAAGTTATTATTTCAATGCAATCGCCTAAAAGTATGCAGTAGTTTTTGTTTCGTAATAATTTTTTTAAAGTAATTTTATATATATTGAAATAAGTAACGGGAAAGTTATCTATTAATATTATCTATAATATCACTTAACCGCAGCAAGATCGGAAAAGTAGAACGGGAGTAATAGCTAACCAAAGTTATTGATAAAATTATTATTTCAAGACAATTACCTAAAAGTATGCAGTAGTTTTTTGTTACGTAATAATTTCTTTAAAGTTTTATGTATATTAAAATAAGTAACGGGTATCCTATGGTCGGGATCTCGACTATAGCCTTTCTCCCTTGCTCTTTTTTTATATTTTTTTTTGAAGATTGTCATCTCGAGTTTGAGTATTTCATTTTCCATTTGCCATCAGAGTTTTCAGTTTTGACTTAAGTGTTTTGCCAAGCTTACTTTAACCTGCCAGACACCCTATCCCAGTGCTGTCTTCAATCTTCAATTGAAATGAGAGCCAGACTGTTGCCACATTCCATGCCACATGCCACATAGCTTGCCCCATTCCTCGACGTGCCTGTCATACGCCTGGTTTGGCATTTTTTGTATTCAACCATTTCATTCATTTGCACAAGTCTTTTGTAAGCTGACTTTATTAAGAGCATAACTTCCCTACATAATATATACTATAATTATACACCCAACAAAAAATCTCTGTAATTATATTTTCCCACCTTGATTTAACTAATTTTTTTAATTCAATCTGAAGTGTGTAAAATTATGTTAAAAATGAAATATAAATATATAATACTATTTATATAAAATGCAAGCTTATTTTAATTATATTATATATTAACCTTTTTTGGTTTTAATATATTTTATAATTAATCTGATATATTTCAACAGCAATTTAAATATGAAAAATAAACTTTAAAAACATTTGATTTGAAGTTGAATAAAATTAAAATTATTTTTAATGCAACATTATTAAACCTTATAATCGTTGTTATGTCATCAATTGTTATCGATTGTGTGCCAGCTCTAGGCAGCAATAGATTTGCCTAAGTGTATGCTATAGATAACTTCAATTACTTGCGAAATAGCTTGAAAACTACACTGCAATTTTCCCCCTGGCAGAATTCTATACCCGCATTCCCATTTCCATTCCCATTATCCCATTTCTCTTTCCATTCTCCCTTCCCCGTCCATTATGGATGCCTCTTGTGGTAGATTTAAAATGCTTACACAACTTTTCACTCACAGCAACGTCAGAGAGTTGAGAGTTCAGTTGAAGTGCAAACAAAACTTTTATGCCTTTAACCAAAAACAAAAGAAATCGTCACGAACTTCAATTCAATTGAGTTTTGACGGTTTGTGCGTCTGGCTCGAAGTCTGGTCTTTAATGAGTTGCTTTTAATCAAATTATATAAATATTTATATATACACTGAGAGAAAAAAAACTCAAAGTAAACTGCAGTAACTTAGTCAACGTAAGAAAATTTAATATAAGACACTTTGATTAAAATAACACTTTTAAATGTCAAATTAAAATCAATTTATCGATAAAATATCGATGACTATAGATAAAATAAAAAGCGATTATTATCAAAATACAAAACTACCTAAAAGTTCATTTCTTAAACTTTAAAATACGCTTAAAGCGAGCACAGACTGAACTTAAAAAAAGGCGGAAAAGAAGATAGAAGAAAAGTCTACAAGTTGGAAAACTTTTAGCTTTAGGCCAAGTTGATATTAAGCCGAAAACACATTAAGTTGCAACTCTTTTGCACACATATGTACTGTAACTGTAACTGTAACTGTAATTCACAGTGGCTGTGGCAGTATATTACCCAACTCGCAGTTTTTATCCAATATTGCAGCCTAAAAAGGAACGATGTGTCACTTCTCCATCCTTCTGCCCTCTTTTTTCTCTCCTCATAGATCAGAGACGGACTAACAGTTGGCCACAAAACTTTGGTGGCCATAAACTGCATGAAAACCAAACTGAACGGAATCCCCAAAAAATGAAAGAAAAAAGCACAAAAAGCACAAAAAAAAAAAAGAGATTGAAGCTGAGCCAAGTTGAAGAGGGCGCAATGAAATGCATTGCAATGCGCTTAAGTTTCATAAGCTGTGGCCAAAAGAGCCAACGGCCAAAAATCTGTGCCATGAGTACGAGAACTCAGAATTCACATTTTCGAATTGCGAATTGCGAAATGACCACGCCCCAAATGCAAGCAGGGTGTCCATGTGTTACATACGACATACGACTGTCAGTCACACAAAAAAAAAAAAAAAATAAGAAGGACATTAAACTTGGGGTGCTCGACTGTTAACTGCCCAGTATCCAAAAATGTAAATACAATGTTTAAGAAATTCCAAATTTTTAAAAGAAAAATATATTAAAAATATTTAAAAAAAAAAATACACATAAAAGATATATACCAGCTAAAAGCCGCAGAAAGATCGGACAAGTAGAACGGAGGTAATAGCTAACCAAAGCTATTAATAAAGTTTTTATTTCAATACAATCGCCTAAAAGTATGCAGTATTTTTTTTTTTTTTTGTAGTAATTTCTTTAAAGTACTTTTAAATATATTGAAATAAGTAACGGGTATTCTATGGTCAGGATTTCGGCTATAGTTTTATAAATTTATATCAGACAGACATTGTTACAAACTTATAAGCCTTTATACTCCTTTCGATACTGGGCTATAAAAGGGAGGAATTATCGAAAAGTGAATTCAAGGCAATGGCTTTGGCAAAATTTTCGACTCGTTGCAGCTCATGACATGAAAGAGACAGCAAGTTGAAGAGGGAGAGAGGGAGTAGAAGGTAGAGAAAGAGAAAGAGAGAGAAAGAGAGAGGAAGAGCATGGGATATTAGCAAAAGGGTAACTGGCAACTGAAAATACGTGTAATAGTTGAACAAAACTCTCGTTTGGTCAACTGCAGTCACAAAAAAAAATGAAACTAAAATGCAAGAAAAACTGTTATTTTTCTGTGTGTCAGATAGTTTAACAACTGTCCACGTACACGTCGAACTTTCGCTGACAGCTGCCACCGAGACATGCCCCATTCCCCTATCCCTGCCCCCAAATCCCTTTAAGGCCACGCCCACTCACGCCTTAATGCACTCGCTGCAAATTAATATTGCAGTTTTTTTTTCTTTCTTTTTTTTACCCCAAAGTTGAGATGAGAAAACTGGCAAGAAACTTTTAGCGCGTCTGCGTTCTTCTTCTTCTTTTTCTTCTGGTTGTTGTTGCACAAAAATTAGTTTCTTCACTTATTGAAATGTCAATGAAAATGTCAGGCAGCTTGAGAACGACAACGACGACTTTTCCCTAGCCCCAAATTGTAATTTCCACGTCTGCACATCTTTTTTTTTACTTTTTTTTCCTTTTTTTCATTTTTTTCATTTTTTTTTTTTGTCTTCGTTTTTAGTCCTGGCGTCAATTTGCTTGAAATGCTTTGTGCCAAATGATTTAGCGTCTGGCGTTTTTTTTTTTCATACCATTTTCACACAGACACAGACAGACACAGACACATTCACCTACACACAGTCGCTAAAAAGTTGCAGCTTTTGTTTTACAAACTTGCCTCGGGAATTGAAAGCAGCCTCAGCTGTTTGGCAACGCGTTCGTCAATTTGGCCTAATGATATCAGCGGCAACAAAAAAAATTAAATAAAAACCAGAGAGAAAATGAGTGAGTGGCAGAAAAGGTGCGAAACTGAAATTTAAACAAATTAAAAAAGCAACCTGCTCGCAATTGAGGCAACTTCTATGCTAAAGAATGAGGTACAAAATACAAAATTAAACAAGTGGTAAAGGCTGTAGTCGAGATTCCATAGGATACCCGTTACTTATTTTAATATATATAAAAATACTTTAATGAAATTACTACCTAATAAAAACTACTGCATACTTTTAGGTGATTGTTTTGAAATAATAACTTTATTAACTTTGGTTAGCTATTATTCCCGTTCTACTTGATCGATCTTGCTGTGGTTTAGTGTGATTATAGATAATACTAATATATGGCTATAACGACTCAACTGTTGATGCTGATCAAGAATATATTTACTTTATGGGATCGGAAATGCCTCCTTCCCCCTGTTACATACATTCCAACGAACACAATATACCCTTTTACTTATTTTTTATCTAACGGGTATAAAAATTCGAAAAAAAAAATTAAATAAAGGTTCACGCTTGTCTTCAGCTTAATGAGCATGCGACAAAGTGACAAAGTTACAGCTGCTAACTCAACCACAAAACAAAAAAATTATAAAAAAAAAGAGAAAGTAAAAAGGTCATTCAGCTAAGTGGCTTAATCCCCGCTCTATCCTCTTTTTGTCCTTGTTCTGTTTTAGTTTCATTTTCATTTTCATTTTTATCGGTTTATCTAATGAAAGTCGCGCATAATTTTTTTGCTCTTTTTGCCAACCACATAAATTAATGTCTTGGCTCATATTTAAAACGCTTTTCTGGTAATTAATCAATTTGATTGATTATTTCTTGCCCAAAAGCTGACTGGCAAACATTTGTGTCTGTTCCCCCAAGAGAATGTTTTATATATATGTACATATTTTAAATACTTTACATTATTGTTTGCCTATTAAGCCAATGGAGATAAATGACTTATGAGTTTGCCACGCTCAATTAGCATAATGTAAACAGGCTGTTATCTATGCTCACCACAGCTGATGTTACGCTTAATAACAGTGGGACTATTAACGCTTAAAGAAATAGATAATTTGTTCTTACAAAAAGAAGATATTTAACCCCTAAGTATAAAAAGATACTGGTTTTTTTAAGTAATTAATACATTTTTTTTATAAAAATACTTTTTAAAAGTAGTAAGAAAAAAATAAACAAAAATATTTCTTTAAATAAAAACGAGTTTTATTTATAAAAATAAATTTTATTTAAAAAGCGACTTTTTTTAAATTCAGTTTTTAAAATTTATTTTTCAGTTTTGATTTGCCTGCGTAAATAATAATAAAAGACAATATAACATTAAAGATATTCTTTATAATAAAAGATAAATTTAGCTTATTGAACAAAAAATATAGCTATAGTATTTTTTTTAATTACATTTACTATTAATAAATACTTTTTCAACTAAAAATAATCCTTTTAGACAATTACTAATTTTAAATAAAAATACTCATTATAATAAATAAAGTGTATGAATACTTTTATGATACAGACACATTTTTGAGTCCTAACTAACTGCAGTTAAATTGCATTAGTAAACCTTTTATTAAGTTACAAATTAAACTGTCACCAAATGAGTGAGAGAGGGAGGGACAGAGAAGGAGCTGAAGCGAGTGAGCGAGAGAGGTAGCTGCCATTACAGCAGCTTGTCAGAGTCTTAACAGCGACTCTGGACCACTTCCCCTTTTGGCCACATCCTGCGGACACGGCAAAGCTTTTAAATCCCCAGTTTCAAGTGCTTCAATTGCTTAACAGAGCGCAGGGCTCGACAAAGGGTAGAAAAAGCTTTCGTAAAGCTTTTAACGCTATGTTAAGGCGACAGACGATTTACATTATTTAAACAGCACTCGCAGCTTTATTTGCTCTCGCTCTCCAGCCCATTCTCTCAGCTTAGTGGACTACAGTAGAGCTTGACTAAGACGTTCTTTAAAAAAAAATGCAGCTTAGAAAAAAATTAAAAATATTTTATTCTTATATAGAAAACAAGAATAAGTTTAAAAAGAACACTTATGATACATAAGAATTCAGAAATCAAATACAGAACTTGTCCTGAAGAACAGAAGAATATAAAAAGAAATTTATTGAAGAAATAAGTATAAGACAGAATAATCAAAATTTAAATCTCAATAAGTTGTCTTTAAAGAAATTCAGAAAGAAATTAGAGACGCATGACTGATAACTAGACCTATAAGATCTAAAAATATTGATGATATGTATATTAAAAAAACAAACTTTTATATCTTATCTCTTCATTTTTAGTAGACTGAGAAGTAAAGAATAT
Source organism: Drosophila falleni (assembly GCA_035045575.1). Taxonomy (NCBI): domain Eukaryota; kingdom Metazoa; phylum Arthropoda; class Insecta; order Diptera; family Drosophilidae; genus Drosophila; species Drosophila falleni. The sequence goes on from JAWNOV010000167.1 coordinate 1,642,115, forward strand.
ACTTAGAAAGGGTTAACACAAATGATAAAAAAATTTAATATATATAAATGAAGAGCTAGATGATATTTATTAATTTGTGATTCATTAGTTAAATGGCTTCCATAATCATTGATTTAAGGTCGTTTTCAAATGCGGCTAATACAGTTTATCGCACTCGTGCGTCAATCATCATTATCAACAGACTTGTACATATATTTTTTCATTTTTTTTTCGCATTTCCCCAAAGGCAGCCGTAGAAACGCCGGCCTCATTGCTAATACACAACAATGTTGGCTTATCAAAACACAACATCAATACACACACACACACATACTAACACATAGAGAAACACACTCACACTCACACACATAGACTGGCACACGTGCCTCAAAGGCAAAAACGTGATGTTAATCGCATTTTGCCAGTGACATTTTCCAGTTATTTTCATTCTTTCATTTACATTTTCATCCCGCATTTTCCACGTCTATTCTAGCATATTTGCAAATACTAACGGCGTTTTGTTGTAGTAGTATTATAGTTTAATTGAAAATGATGCTGTGATTTAACTACATTGCGTATACGCAACGTTGTTTTGTAATACAAAACACATATGCATATTACGCATACGCAGCGTGTGACAATCTGGCAGCAAATTTTGATTGTCATTTTTATTATTATTGTCGCACACACACACACAGAGAAAGGGAAAAGGAGAGAAAAAGAGGGAGAGGGATCGAGAGAATAGCCTGAATTGCTTTTATTTTGGGCAAAGCGCTTACACCGATAAAAAAAAGGGTTGTTCTCGATTTATTTTGTAGATTTTATATTTATTAATTTATATAAAGCAATTTTTATAATTTTTTGTTTCAGTTTTAAAAAAATGCCTTTTAGAACTTAAATTAAAAAATAAATAGACAAAAAAAACATAGTTATTTTAGGACTACTACTTTGGTATATATTTAAAAAATCAAAATTTTAATTTTAAAAATTTTATCCTTTCACAACTTCTTAAAAATAAAAAGATATGTCTTAATTCTTGTGTCTCAAATTGTCATATATAAAAATATATATGGTTTGTGAAAAAGTTAAAAAAATTTGGACATTTTCTATATTTTTAATAGTTAATTATTTCATATTTGTTTTTAGTTCTTTCTCTGAAAACTAGTTTAAAGAAAGAATACTAGTTCTCCTTGAATTTAACTATTTTTAAAACTAAGAAATTTTTTTATTTGGTCAAAACACTTGCTTGACTTCATATATTTAAGATTTATGTAGATTTAAGAAACCGGTATTTTTTATATATATTTATCAGTGTAAGCACTCTTAAGTCTTACGAGAGATTAACAAAGCATTTAATCTTAGCTTGGCATAAAATGACACAGTAAACATACCCACTCAAGGCACACACACACACACACATACCAATCTACACACACACTGGTTTAGATTTTAGCCAGCTTTGCTATATTTATGATGCTTGTTTTGTTTTTTGGCCTTTTTATTGACATTTACTTGCTTAACGTGCGCCTTTCAGCTCTTCTTCTTATTATTTTGCTCTGCTTCTTCTGCTGCTTCTATGAGTTGTTGTTGTTGTTGTTGTTATTGTCGTGCTTTTATTGTTGTAGTTGTAAATTTGTTTTGCTGCTGTTTCTTTTTATTTGTATTTATTACATATTTTTGTTATTTTAGCAAAACTGCAATAAAGCGAATTTTTCCCACACGTTGCATACTTTTGAGCGCTATACACACACACACACACTCACACACAGTGTTACAAAAACAACACATACAGCGCAACTGAAAATTGCAGTGTACGGAAGCTGCTCGTGAATTTTAAAACAATTTTTATACACACACAAAATTTTGCAGCATTTTTTTGCACAATTTCAATGCGTTACGAGATTTGTTAAATTTAACTTTAATGGCAGTAACTGTTAATTTGTTTATTGTTAATTGCACACACACACACGCGCACAGTACACACATACACACACGTGAGCGACATACACACGCACGCACACACACACGCATAGAAATGTGAGTGAGTGAGTTGATTATTATAAAACGACAGAGCAAAAGTTAGCGCAACACTAGCAAAATATCATAGCGACAGCGACAGCGACAGAGACGAAAGCAAAGCCAACAAAAAAAGCTTTCGCAGCTGGAAGCAGCAGCAGCAGCAGCAGCAGCAGCTTGGAAGTGAAAAGCTTTCGCTCTCTCAAAGAGAGTCAAAGCTTTAGCAAGAGCGCAAGTAAAGAGCTTGAGGCAGTTTAAAGCGCATGCGCCGCCATTAAAATGCTGGAAAAAAGGGCTTTAACATAAGTTGAGCTCAGTTTATTGTGTGTCAGTGTAACAATGGAAGAGTTTATGCCAATTACCAGTATTGCAATCTCTCTCTCTACATATATATGTTTCTCTCTCTCACTCTCTGTGTGTGAACTGCATTGAAGTGTCATCGTTTTTGGCCTGCACCTCATTAGTGTCAAGGCAAAGAGTTCAAAATTGGTATTAACGCCTGCCACAAGTATCCCCACATTACATGCCTCAACAAATGCATAATGCATGCCACGCCCACACACACACAATCACTCACACACACACTCGTACACACACACTTTCTCATTATTAGCCGGCTTGACATGCCGGGTCGAGACCTGTGTCCAGAGTCCAAGGCAAAAATGAGTAAGAAAACTAAGTAAGCGACAGTTAAAATGCTCGACTGTTAAATGCCCAGCAAAAATATTCTCGCATCTATTCAATGCAATCACCATTAATTAAATTAAAATAAAAATTACCTCCAAAATTATTGAAAATAAATAAAAATAACAAGTGGGAAGGGCAGTAGTCGAGATCCCGACCATAGGATACCCGCTACTTATTTAAATAAAAACTACTGCATACTTTTAGGTGATTGTATTGAAATAATAACTTTATTAACAACTTTGGTTAGCTATTACTCTCGTTCTACTTGTCTGATCTTGCTGCGGTTAAGTGAGATTATAGATAAACTAATAGATAATTACAGGCATTCTCAAAAACTTATAAGTCTTTCTACCCTTTCAATACTGGACCTTAAAATGCAGACAAAAGCGTTGAGCGGCTGCACAGCGCAATTTCAAATGTAGGCATTTTCACATCATCCACAAGCTGATTATTATCTTCATTATCAACATCATTATTACTAACATCATTGTCATCACTATCATTTACAGCAGGCAGAAGAATATGAGAAGGCTGCAAACTGAGGGAGTTGCAAAAGAGAAAGTTTTGCCTTTGCCTCCATTTTGTTTTGTGTTGCAACTGTGTTTGCTTTGGAGTGGGTGTGTGGGTGGATGGGTGTGTGTGTGTGTTTGTGTGAGTGTATGTCAGTATATGTGCAATGCCTGGCAGTTTGTTTTTAATCAAGACAAAACTGGGTCAGTTTGGGCTGCAACTAAAAATATCATTTATGTTGCCCAGTTAACTTTCCCTTACCCCCTCTACTTGCTCCACCTTCTTCTACTCCTTCTCCACCTTCTTCTTCCTCTTCTTCGCTTTTGTGTGCATACATTGTATACTAAAATATATATATATACATATATTTGAAATACCACACGTCATCGTCCTCTCACAGTTTTACAATTGGATGCTGTGTTAATTGCTACAGAAATTCTCTGTTACTTTACAGCAGCTCTGTTAACTCAAAACTGCAACTGTCAACTGTTAACAGTGAGAGTTAAAGTAGCGTTAACAGTTGACCCAGTTCTGTCTATAAATAGAGCACACAGCGGTAGAGAGAGAGAGAGAGAGTGAGAGAGAAAGAGACTTTATTTTACAGCCTCAATTGGAAAAGGGAATTGAGAAAGCAGTTGAGAATGAGAAATTGAGGCTGAGACTTATGATGGATTTTTTGGGAAATTGCAAAGATGTTTCACAAAAGATTTATGCGAATTACATTTCACTTAATACTTCTGGCAAACTTGATGGATAACTTTAAAGCCAAAAGGCAACGAGAAGAACATGTAGCAAAGGAAAATATCAACAGGCCAAAAGGAAAATGAAAAATACGAGTAGGTGTAAAGAACTTCTCAAAGCAGAAGTTATTTATAAAGGTTGAATTCAGCATGATAAGATTAGTAAATTCTTTGAAACTTAGATGGAGAACAAAGAATCATAGTTTTATGAAAGTGCTAAAAGAATTTAATCCAATATTTCAGAGTTCTAAAAAACTTTCAAAACACTAGCATTTTGTCTATCCTTTAAATTATATTATTGTTGAGCTTCAGTTTATTGTAACAAAAAATTCTTATATAAGTTAAAAATATATATAGTTGTTGAGATGGCTCTAAAACTAACAAAGATTTATCATACTAAGCAATTTTCCTCAATGTGTGAACTGTGACCCCGAATTTAACACCCTTGCAGCTCGAATTTCTCAAAACGCCGTGGTCTTATATTGACGAAATTGTCCCAGCTATGTTCTGTAAAAATTTCAGACTCTTAGGTCTTAAAGTTTGTGCAATGATCAGTCAGTGAGTAGTCAGGATAAAGTTTAACAGTTAACTTCCCACTTTTTAAAAATAAAACTCACCTCAGATGAAGTTAGATAGCACATGCGCGAATCGGTGCTCTCAATAGAGGCTTGTTGTACAATTCCATAACGTGATTCACGATCACTTAAATACTCCGATCGTAAGCTGTCCTGACGAATAAACTCCGCACTAAAATTGATAAAACATAATCATTAGTATCACTATCAAAAATTCTATAAATATAGGGTGACTCTTTTAAATTGAGTAGTGCTTGAAAGATTTCGATAAATAAAATTCCTTTTCCTAATTTAGAGGTGCTTGATTATAAAATTTAATCACTATTGCTAGCTCAGTTTTTAATAATGATTTCCAAAAAATGTTGCATTTGAAGAAACTCATAATATATAAAAAGGCCCTAAATGAATCACCCTGTATAGTAATGTCGCTTCTTACCGTTGCTCTAGAGAATCAGCCCTGGCGCTTTTATAGCCAGAATCATTGAGACTACTGTCTTGACGCAACGATGGCAACGAATCCCAAGGCGAACGCTTGTGTCCCGAGCCGGGAACTTGTTGGGTCATCATGCCATGCCCGGAACCCGAGCCAATTGTCGAGCTGCCCGAGCGCCAACCGTCCGAGTGACGGAACCACTGAGCACGTGCCGATTCGCCAATGCAGCTGGCGCAACGTGAATTGGAGAAACTAATGGAGAAATTGGAAAAAAAAATGTTATAAAAACAATGAAATTTGAGTTATCTCAAGAACTCACCTAGCATTATGATCGGATAAATAGCCACGATCGCGTTCACGTTCCCTTTCGCGTATCAATTCATTGCGATCGCTATAATAACCATCTCTATCACGATCACGTTCCTTATCCCTTATAGTGGATAAGGGGCGATGTGGGGGCAGCGGCAAAGTCGAAGATTTGGCATTAGCTGCATGAGAAAAAATGTTCAAATATTATAAATAAATGGTAAATATTTTTTCAGTAACTTTTCAGAGCAACAACAGCAAATTAAAAATAAAAGCAAGCAATATATATAATTTTTATTTAAACGATAGTTATTTTTTATAGTTTATACGATAGTTATAGACATTGAAACTGTTCAACTGATGATATATTTTTTAATGGAACTACTTACGCCTACGTAGTGGATATGGACTGCGCTGTGTTGATCCTGGTAGACTTTCAGCGAATTCTGATGATTGTCATTGTTGTGATATGAGAGTTTTTGTTGATTAGTGTGTGTTGCGTGTGTGTGTGTGTGTGTGTGTGAGAGATCAGGTAGATGAGCATGTCATGAATATGCATGGATAGCAGTTAAATTTTAATTATTTATATAGAAAAGGAAAGAGAGTGGAAGAAAGAAAGACAGAGAGTATTATGATTGCAAAATTAAATGAAATAAACATTTACTATACGCAATAAAAGTTAATGCTTTAACACTTTCTTTCGACTACAAAACTATTGCATTTATTTAATAATTTTTTTAAAAATTATAACACATTCATTTAAGAATAAATGTAAATTTATTGCCTGTACTAGAAAATTACATTTCTTGTCTGTAATAATGTAAGAGTGATACAGTAGAGTCCAAAAATTTAGAACCAACACGAAATATAAAAAAAATCGTACGCTTTATAAAATGTACAAATCGAATAAAAAAATGCTGATTTAAAAGGTTCTTTTGAAGTCAAATTACAAATCGAACTATTGAAATGATTTATTTTATTTTTGAAATAGCTTTTATTTAGTTTTGTATTACGTTTTTCCCATTCTCTGAAATTCCTTTGCCAACTAATCTGCACTTTTTTTTGTCTTAATTCGTGTAGAAACAAGTAAGCGGTTACAGTCGAGCACGCTCGACAGTAGGATACCCTGAGCCCAGGTACTTTTCAATAAAAGTTTATTTTCGACCAATTGTTCCTATGGCAGCTATAGATATATAAAGCCGATTTGAACCAAATCTGGTCAGAATGTACAAAACTAACATTAATGCATATTCTATCAGTTTGGTTAAGATATCTCAAAAAACAAAAAACTTTTTCATACTAAAACTTCATTTTCGATGCATCGTTCCTATGGCAGCTATGTGATATAGTTGTCCGATTTTAACCAAATTTGGTCAGGATGTATAATACCAGCTCCGAAACATAATCTATTAGTTTGGATCTGATATCTCAACAAACGCAAAACTTTTTCATACTAAATCTTCATTTTCGATGTATCGTTCCTATGGCAGCTATATGATATAGAGGTCCGATCCAAAAATAAAAACAAACTTGATCTGCGCCCGGTATCAAGGAACCTACATACCAAGTTTGAAGTCTCTAGCTCTTGTGGTTTCTGAGATCGACGCGTTCAAACAGACGGACAGACGGACAGACAGACGGACAGACAGACGGACATGGCTCAATCGACTCGACTGTTGATCCTGATCAAGAATATATATACTTTGTGGGGTCTGCCACGTCTCCTTCTGCCTGTTACATACATCCTGCCAAACGCATTATACCCTTTTTTGCCCATTTTTAATGGGCTCAGGGTATAAAAAATCCGATAAAGCAAAGGGCATTTGGCATTAATCAGATTATCACACTACAATCCCATTCCCATTTTTATTCTTATTCCCATTCACATTCCCATTCGAAGAATCGAAATTGAAATCGCAACTGTTTGTTTAACTTGATTGATTGAGACATTGAATGGTTGAGGGGTAGGTGGATAGTTCCGAAGCTAATTAAAAATTCGATTAGAGAAGGAAGCCAGAAATGAAATAAAGGCAGAAAAAGACTACAGCAACAACAACAACGAGAACGAGAAATGAATGACTAGAAAACACGACAAATCGAATGGAAAAAAACTAAAAATAAAAATACAAAAAAAAGCTAGAGAAACTTACCCAGATTTTCCATGCTCTGTGAGAGCAGAGCCTCAAAGGTGTGCAGGCTGTAGGACTCTGCGTCCATGCCCTTAGCTAGGGTATTTCTCAAATGCATCTCGTATTCCATGAGCAACCTGGAAGTGGGACTTCCAGGTGTTGGGGTCACATTTGGTGCCTGTTGATGTTGATGGTGTTGATGTCGTGACGAACGTTGTTGTGGATGCGGCTGATGTTGTTGTTGTTGTTGCTGCTGTTGCTGTTGTTGCATCTGTTGCTGTTGTGATGGCTGCTGTTGTTGTTGCTGCTGTTGGCCATAGGATTGATCCTGATCAGAGTTGCCATTGCTGGAGCTTGGTGTAGTCGCATAGCATTGATTATCAAACATTACGTTATCCGAGGGCGGCGATCCCTCAATACAACTACGTTCCCGCTCTCGCTCCAGCTCCAAATAGAGATTACGGGGCGGATAACCACGTCCAATTTCATGCGAGGATCTGTCGAGCATAAAGATAACATAATGAGTGACAGCAAATAATATTTATATACAGCACACCGAAGATTTAATACCTGATCTTATTTTAAAAATGTATTAAAAATTGTATTAAATAAATTCTTTGCAAATATAAAAAATCTTTAATTCACTTTAATTTTTTCAAATTGACAATAAATAAATATATACTAAAAAAACTGTTAATATTTAATATTGTTAAGACTCTTGGAAAACTCAAAAGTTGTTCATATAAAAATGCACTTTTGATTTGTTATAAGTCTTTATAGTTGGTCTACAAATCTCAAGGAACAACGAAGCTATGATAAAATATCGTGCGCCATTAAGTTACATAAAGATATATATATTAGTTCGATCCTAATAAAATTTGGTTAGGACGTATGAATTATCATTATAAACACAAGTAGTGAGTTTGGTTGAGATATCTTAAGCAATTACAAAGTTATGAAACTATGACTTGATTAAGGATCGTTCCTAGGGCAGCCATAAGAAAAACTGATCCGACTTCAATAAAATTTAATAGATATGTTTTGAATATAATTGAAAAGAAAATTTATAAATTTGGTTGCAATATTTTGAAAGACAACAAAGTTATCATTGATTTTACGTTACAGATTTCGTCACGAAATTTAAATACCCTTTGCGAGGGTATAACGAGCAATTCTAGGGCTAGAAAAACTCACCTCGAGCCGGAGAAGCGCGATGACTGACTGCCGCTGCCGTTGCCACGTTGTCCCATTGTATTGTTGTTCATTGCATGATGACCACCTCCTCCTCCTCCTCCGCCCCCGCCTCCCATGCCACCACCGAGACCCATGCCCATGGCCATGGCATGTTGATGCATGTGCTGTGGGCCCAATGTCTGAGCCGCATTCGCATTGTAATAGTTGTAACGCCTGCGTCCCATCTCCGGCGAGGTGACGGGGCTCTCGGTGCTGGGCATCGGTTTTAGCATGCGCTTCAATGTGCTCGTATCGACATTCATGTCCTCGGTGCTCTTCGTCTTGCGTCGTGTGTTATTGTTGATTACGTTGTGCTGATGGTGCATGTCGTGCGAATGCGCATCGCGTGTCTGCAAAGCAACAAGACAACAATACAACAAAACGGCAAAACAGAGAGATGACAATTAGATGACCAGACCAGACGAGAACAGAACAGACAGACTAAAACCCATTGAGACTCTCTACACAGTGGGAAAAACGACTAGATTATCTAATTTAATTCAAATGTTATGGGTAAATCACAGTTAACCTTTATTTTATTTAAAAAATGTTGTAATGTCTCAGAATTAAGTTTAAAGTGTTGTTTTATACTAATTACGATATATACCACCAAACCATCGCCATGATCGAAAAATATAAAATTTTATAAATAAAAAAAATTTAAATGCAGAATTAATAAAGAGTCCATATCATGAACAAAATGACATTCCGCTTGAAAATCGATTAAATTTTGATGAAGTTATGAGAGATCAAAGTTTTTGAAAAAATGCCAAGGGAAAATTGGATGATAGATGGCTTAAAATCGAAATTATATAAAATTTTCTAGATGATAAAAATTTAAATGCAGAATCAATTTAGAGGCCAAATCATGATCAAAATGACATTCCGCTTGAAAATCGGTTCATTTTTGATGAAGTTATGAGAGATCAAAGTTTTTGAAAAAATGCCAAGGGGTAAGTATAGAAAATTTGTCAAAAATCGAGAATATATCAATTTTTTTAGATGATAAAAATTTAAATGCAGAATCAATTTAGAGGCCGAATCATGAACAAAATGACATTCCGCTTGAAAATCGGTTAATTTTTTATGAAGTTATAAGAGATCAAAGTTTTTGAAAAAATGCCAAGGGGTAAGTATGGAAAATTGGATGATAGATGGGTTAAAATCGAATTTATATCAAATTTTCTAGATGATTAAAATTTAAATGCAGAATCAATTTAGAGGCCGAATCATGAACAAATTGACATTCCGCTTGAAAATCGGACAAGTTTTGCCAAAGCTATGACAGTTGGAAATTGGTCAACTGTTTGACCTAGAGTGTTACATTCTCAAAGGAGTTACTTAACTTGTACTCGTATTAGCACTCACCATATCATCATTGAAATCCTTGCTGCGTGTACCGGTTGATTTGGTGGAGGTGCCAACACTCTGATGCAATCCCCCGCCCACCTGAGTGCCCTCGCTCTTTGACAGATCCATGTCCATTTGACAGGCTCCGCCATCGTCGGGTCCCACCTGGGAGCCCACATGATTCTGAGTGCACATGTCCGAGCCGCTGCCCACTCCGGTCACAATCACGCCGGGCGTATTCGTATTTACACCAGCATTGGCCACCATCGCGCCATCCTGTCCCTTGAGTTGACGTTGTAGGGTATCTGTTGGGTTAAAATAAACGATACTTATATCAAATGTCAGAGCTAAGAATATATATATTCCTCTTATCTACCATTTTAAGTATTTTAGAAAAAAAAACACTTTTAAAAGGAAGTGCGATTTTATGATTTACACAAACTTAAGCTATTACTACATCATAATATATTTAGTTAAGATCAAAAATACAGTTTTTTTGTATTCATAAAGTTCTTTTTTAACGATACACAAGTGGGAAAGGCTATAGTCGAGATTTCGACCATAGGATACCTTAATAAAACTACTGCATACTTTTGGTATTTATGTTCCTGGATATCGGGCGCTAAGTTTGTTTTTATTTTTGAATCGGATCACTATATCATATAGCTGCCATAGGAACGGTACATCGAAAATGAAGTTTTAGAATGAAAAAGTTTAGTATGAAAATTGTTGAGACTTCAGAACCAAACTGGTAGAATACGCATGGGCAAAAATAGTGTTGCCTACTTATATGGGTAAGAATAGTGTTGCCTACTTATGGGGGCCAAAAAAAGTGTTGCCTACTTATCTGGGCAAAAGTAGTGTTGCCTACTTTTGTGGGAAAAAATAGTGTTGCCTACTTATATGGGTAAGAATAGTGTTGCCTACTTATGGGGGCCAAAAAAAGTGTTGCCTACTTATCTGGGCAAAAATAGTGTTGCCTACTTATATGGGCAAAAATAGTGTTGCCTACTTATATGGGTAAAAAAATAGTGTTTCCTACTTATAGGGGCAAAAATAGTGTTGCCTACTTATATGGGCAAAAAGTGTTACCTACTTATGTGGACAAAAATAGTGTTGCCTACTTATATGGGCAAAAATAGTATTGTCTACTTTTAAGCGTGAGCTATAAATGCATTGTTATATCCAATTGGTCGAAAATCAACCTCAGAGCAGAGTACCTGGGCTCAGGGTATCCTACTGTCGAGCGTGCTCGACTGTAACCGGCCACTTGTTTTATTTGCATCTTGATATTCATCAATATTTTGTTTTTTGTATGTATGTTAACTTACCGCCTCCTTGAGTTGGGCCACCGCTGGCGACATTATCATAGAGTGAGGTGCTGCTCACGGCGCTTACAACCTTGCCCTGCTGCTGGCCATCGACATCGGTGATTCTGTGTGAGCCGACATTACGCGGCAATGTTGATGAACCTGCAATGAGTATGGCGATGAGATTTGATGGGGGATGCGGTGGAGGTACATTTTTTTCTTGATTCCTAATTAACTAGCTGTATATTTAAACAGGGTTTACGAGTGGTAGGTAGTTACATATTGTATTTCTAAGCTAAGCATAAGTTATAAAAAAAAAGAAATTATCTTAACGAGAAAAAAAAAAGAAAAGTCGTTAAGTAGAACTAACCGATTTGGCGTTTGGAGTTGCTTAGTTTCTTAGTAGAGTTTGGAATATGTTTCTATTTTTTTTTTAATTTTTTTTGGATTGGTTTTTTATTTTAGTTTTGTTGTATTTTGTTCTCTCTCACCTCTAACACGTGGATCGGTTCTCAGGCGCGCATACTGCTCGGCGGACATGCAGGTGCATTGGGGCTCTTGGCGGACGCGCGACGGCGACGCCGGTGTGCTGAGCGGCTTTCGTTTGGCCTTGACCTTGCCCTTGCCCGGCGGATCCAATTTCAGGGAGTAGCTGGACGAGGCCTTTCGTGAAAATTTGAAAGAAGGCGACTGTAAAACGTCGCACTATCATTAGGTTAGTTGATTGGGATAACAAGGTACTGTGTGTGCGGTTTTCTCTGCTCTCTTTCTGTCTCTCTCTTTTTTTGAAAATTCTATTTTCTCTTTTCTCTGTCTCGATCTCTTGGATCTTTAACTATAACTGGCTCAAGTTATTTTTGCAAACTTGGCGAAGATTTGTTTATTAGCTGTTTTTTGTGTGATTTTTTAAAGAACTTCTAAGTTGTAGTTTTGAAAAGTGCATATAGTTTAGTAACTTTGCTTGAATAACACATATATATATATTTAGAGTTTTAGATAGAGATAGTAGTTAGTTTAGATAGTGAATTAGATAAACATACACATACAAGCATTAATTAGTTAGAAACTACAATTAGATTTAAGTTTTAGTTAAGTTTATAGAAGTTTTCAAGTGCGTTCGTTTAAGCAGCGTGTTCTTCTTCTTCTCTCTCTCTCTTAGGATTAAGGATTAACTAACATTAGTTTAAGTTTTAGTAACGCTTAATTTGGTTCATTAACTTAAAGCCTAATTTTGATTAAATTGCTGCGCTAACAATTGCTTATTATTGTTATCGATTCGATTCTTTCGTGGTTTTAGAAACCTTTAAAAATTATGTTCCAAGAATATAATTTTATATATATATTTAATAATTTAGCCTCAGGTTAAATCTCTGTTTAACTCTATTTATTGAATATGGAATTTTCTATAGTTAACTTTTAGGTTAACTTTGGTTCTCGGTTTTCAAAATTTTTCCTGTTGCTTCGTTTTTTTATTTGATTTTCTATTATCGCTTCACGATTCTCGTTTCTAGTCTAAATTGAGCATTTGTTTTTGAAAATTGTATCGATATTTCTTTAACCGCCCACTCGGTTCGGGATGGATGGAGCTGGGACTTTTTTGTCGGGGATATTTAGGGCTCATCGGAAACGGTTTGCAGTGGATAGGTAACGGTATTGTAGTAGAGGATACGTGCGATTGTTTTAAAGCGTTTTGCGTTTTTCTTTTGCATTTTCATTGTACGATCAGCAAATTCATTGAATTCATTCAATTTGTAAATTTTTATTTGTTCATTATTTTCGAAATTTTCGAATATCAGTTTCGAGTTTTTTTTTTTGGTGGCACATGTGTCAAATGCAAACGAATTGGAAAGTTAACATATATATTTATACATACATAAATATATAATAATAAATGTAGAAAGTTGTTAAATAAAGTTTTATGTTAGAGTTAGTAAAAGCATTTCGGGGATTTTTTTGATTTTGGACAGATTTTTTTCATAGATAGAAATATAGAATTGTAAGTGTACATTTAGAGTTGTATTTTTTTTTTAAATTGACAAAATTATTGTTATATTGTTGTTATTGTAGTTGTTGTTGTTTTGTAGTTGCGTGTGTAAAGTTTTTTTTAAGGTCGGTTTTTTTCATTATTCGAATATTTATATATTTATAAGTATCAAAATGAAATGCATCAAAAATGAAAGTTTTCAAAAACGAATTTGTTTTTAATTGTTTTTCGATATTATCGTTAAAATATATATATATATATATATTTATCGATTGATTTGTTGTTTGTGTTTCGATAATGATTTCGAAAATGATTAGAAGAGAGAAAAAGAAATGAAAGAATATATAATATAAATACATTTAACAAATTTTAGTGGCTGTGCCGTGTTAAGTAGTTAGTCAGTGTGTGTGTGTGTGTGTGTGTATCTGTGTGTGTGTCAACGAGAGTGTGTGTGTTAATATACATATGCACAATTAAGTAGACCTTTAAAAAACACACACACACACACACAAATAAAAGTAAAGATACATTTATATAAATGAATGCAGCTGCATAGCCTGGTATTTAATTGGTATTTTCTCTGGTATTTTTAACTGTTTATGTTGGTATATGCTTGGTGCTTGTGATAGTTATTTTTGAGTATTTTTTTAGGGGTTGAAAACTTGTGACAAAAAGTTACACATAAAAGTGAATTTTGGGAATTTACAACAATTACAACACTTAAGGACACATTTATGCCAGTGTGTGTGTTTGAATGTATATATATATATGTATATATGTGTGTGTAAATGAAAGATCTTATACATGCCCGACTAAAGGGAGCGCTACTTGAATTGGGATTTCAATAGAATTAAATTTCTCTGCGGTGACAGTTAAAAAAGTATTGACATTTAGTAGCAGCAGTTGGCATTAAGTAGTAGTAATAGTAGTAGAAATAGTAGTACTGTGTGTTCGTGACAAATAAATATATCATGAAGCGATACTAACGTATTTTTTTACAATGTAAGATACCTGCAACAAATGAGGCGCAAAGTTAGAAAAGATACAAAACAATTATTAGATACGAAATCCAGACAGATTTTATGTGAACAGGTCAGAGTCTATGTAGGTGTGTTTGTTTCTGAGTATGTGTGTAGAGATTATTAAAAGTCTAGAAATCGAACAGAAATTGTTTAAATTTATAATTCACTAATTTGTTATCACTTTACAAAATATATTTTATTTTAAAAAATTATTTTTTCAATATTTCCTATATTTTTATATTTTTTTACTTAAATCTAATAATTGTTTAATATTAATACATCTTATTTTTTTATATTATTTTTCAAATTATTTACTTTTTAAATTTCTGTTCAATTTTTCAACCATGTTTAACATGTTAAAGCAGTATTCTAAAGCTCTGAAATGATATAGCACTACGTATAAGTCCAAATTTTACTTATTTTTTTTTAGCCAAATCTTTCAATATTAGAAACCAAACAAAAGTTATTTAAATAAAACTTAATTTCAGTACAGAACTCAAGAATTATTTTAAAGATTTAAAAAAAATGCCAAATTGTTTAAATTTATAAAACTAATGAACAAGAGTTTTTATGTATTATATATATATAAATATATGTATACTTATATGCTGATAAGTATGTTTACAGTTACAGCTGTTTTTCTTCTTCTTTTTTTAGAGAGCGTTTTGTCTGTTTTGTCTGTCTGTGTGTGTGTGTGTGTGTGAATGACAGTGATAGTGACAGTGACTGCGACTGTGACAGTGACTGTGACTAATGGCATGGCATGAATCAAAGCTTAAATAAAAGCACACGAAATTTTGAAATCAATTTAGTTTCAGAATGATATTTGTATAAGAATATTTTAAAGCTGAATTCAACATCATCACGATTATAATTAACATTATCATCATCATTAAACATTCATCACGGTCGGTCATCAAATCACAGCATCATTGTTATTAGTAAGTGTGTGTGTTTGGTTGTGTGTGTGTGTGTGTGTGTGTGTGTGTTTGTAGTGTAGTGTTAAGTGGTTGAGGTGGCTTCATTTTTTTTAAATTGGTGGTTAAGGTATCAGTTGAGGTGGTTTTTGCATGTCATCGTTGTTGGCGTTACAACTTCACAAAACTGTAAGAGAATACTTACACAGCATTCTCGAAACTGTTTAGCATCGATGGGCGATGTGAAATTCAAACCCCAAGTATCGTTAGTCATGGGATCCTTCCAGTATACAAAGCATTCCGATGCCTGGCCAATTCGAGTGCCTACAAAAATCCAATTTATAAATTAGGCAAAGCAAATTAAACATACAAGTTTTATAAAAATTTCTAACAATTATCGGTGTTTCAAAAAGTATTTAAACTTGTTTCTAAATTTTTCCAACACTTGTAAAGTTCTTGAAAATTTAATAAAAATACATTAAGTTAATAAAAAAGGAACTCTGATATTTCGTTAGAAATGTGATAGAAAAAAAGACATAGATTTTAATGTGTTGTATAAATATAGCAATTATATATTTTAGCTGAACTTACATATATATATAAATAAGTCAGACAAATGAATTTTTCTAAAAAAAAAACTCCTTTACTTTTAAGAAACTCTGATATTTCGTTAGAAATTTGATAGAAAAGAAGACATAGATTTTATGTGTTGTATCAATTATATATTTTAGCTGAAGTTATATATATATAAATAAGTCAGATAAATTAACTTTTCTTTTACTTTTAAGAAACTCTGATATTTCGTTAGAAATGTGATAGAAAAGAAGACAAAGATTTTATGTGTTGTATAAATATAGCAATTATATATTTTAGCTAAGCTTATATATATATAAATAAGTCAGACAAAATAATTTTTCTAAAAAAAAAACTCCTAAGGAACTCTGATATTTCGTTATAAATGTGATAGAAAAGAAGACATAGATTTTATGTGTTGTATAAATATAGCAATTATTTATATATATATAAATAAGTCAGACAAATGAATTTTTTTAAAAAAAAAACTCTTTTACTTTTAAGAAACTCTGATATTTCGTTAGAAATTTGATAGAATAGATTTTACCTGGCTGCACAAGTCGCACATCGAGTATTTTATCCACCTGACTGTTGTAGGCGGTGATGTGAAAAATGCACTCGGGCGAGTCCTGAATGCATGTGATGTTGACAGGAACCAAATCTTCGGACACTTGTTGCCACTTGACGGTGCCGGCGCCACTTGCCGATACATGAAAGACCTCAGCCCACAACCTGAACGAACTAGTGTTGGTTAATAAAGAATCATATGTGGTTGACAAATACATTAAGTTAGTTATTCAAGTTATAGTTATAGTTGTAGTTATAGTTATAGTTATAGTTGTTGTTATTGTTGTTGTTGTTGGATTGTTGGGTTCGTTCATCCAATTGAAATTTTGTGCAAAGTTTTTTTTTCGTTTTATTTATACAATTGAAAGTAAAACATAACAAAGGAAGCGCAGTTGTTGTTGGTTTTTTTTTACAGGAAAAGTTGTTGCAGTTGGCAGTTGGCAGATTGTTGTTTATTGTGGTTGTGATTGTTGTATTGCCAAGTGTGGTTTGTGTGTTGGTTTGGATGTGTAGGCAAAGTCGAAAGTTTTTTTTTTTTTTGTAGTGTTGTTTTGTAAAGTTTTTGATTATATTTTTGTTTTTTGGGTTAAAAGAAAGAAAAACCAGAAGAAGAACATAATTAGTTTGATTACAAAAAGTTTTATCGAAAGAGACGAATTCAATTGTTGTTTTAATTGTGCCATATATTTACAGCCAGTCAGTTAACAAAAGAGTTGAAGAAGAGTACAGAGAAAGTTGCAACAACTGAATGACACCCAGAGAAAAATGTTTTACAATTTTAATGATTTGATTTAACTATTTTGTCCTATGACATCTTTGAATACAAGTTCAATAAAATCTTGTGCGGTTTGTCATTATTTTCTAGAAAATAAAACAATCGGATTTTATATAAACACATGAAAATTAAAAATTTTTATAAGTGGATAATTTTTTTATGTAGAATTAATAAAAAGATCGAATAATGATCAAAATGACATTCCGCTTAAACATTGGATAAGTCTTGACAAAGTTATAAAGGTTTAAAATATCGTAAAACTTGGAACTGACAAATTTACAAGTCAAATTTTTTGTCAGTTTTGACACGATTTTTTACAGAAAAATGAAGCCCCTCAGTTTCAAATTTAAAGTGTCGTTTTGTACTAATTTGGGCACCAGAAGTTGATTGAAAGTAAAAACACAAATTTTGAAAAAAATATTTTTTCAAAAAAGTCAAAGGGGGGAGTACATGACTTTTTTGGAAAAAAATCGAAAATAAAATTTTTTTTAAAGTTAATAATTTTTATATGCAGAATCAATTAAGAGACCAAATTATGATCAAAATGACATTCCGCTTGAAAATCGGATCAGCTTTGTTATGCAAATTTAAAGTCTGATAGAACATTGGACTGCGACTTTACAAGTTTAGTTAAATCAAAGGGTTTTATATTTAATGTGAAATAATTTCCTATTCAAATTGCAATTAATTCCAATTTTTCTCTGGGCGTAGTGACAACCTGATGCTCGCAGCTCACCTCAATAGATGTCCATCGCGACGACGTGAACTCTGCCAGGGAGAATCCTCATAGCGATAAGCCTTGCGCATCAATGGAGCACACGAACAGCTCAATTTGTTGCCCATGGCGCAGTTAGCACAACCAACAGCAGTTCCTAATTTAATTTCAGAAATTTATATTATATATTAATGATCTTTTGATTAAGTGGGTTGTCTAGTTATTTACCTTTACCAGAGGCACCCCGATGTCACCACATGTTGCTCACGTCCGCCGTTGAAAGCGCTTGGCCGCGATTTAGCGACTGGGAGCGTTGATTATGCCGATGACCGTGGTAGCGACTTCCTCGCTGCTAAAGTACAGAAAGTGAGTGGGAGTGAAAAAAGGGAAAGAAAATATTTAGATAAGCTATATAATTAACACTTTTTAGCTGCAAAGTTTGTAAAGAAATACGATTTTATGTCTTTAAAGCGATTGTAGAAATTTATCTATAGATCTTTAACCAAGTAAGCGAAAGAATTACAAAAATAATGCGCTAAGAGAAATGCATACAAAATTATACTAAACATAAGTTATTTTTCTTATACCCGTTACCCAAAAAAAAAACCACCACACCCACAGTTTTTAAGATATTACAGATCTTATTGTAATTAACGTTATTGTTTAATAATATCTATAATCTCACTTAACTGCAGCAAGATCGGACAAGTAGAACAGAAGTAATAGCTAACCAAAGTTATTATTTCAATTCAATTACCTAAAAGTATGCAGTAGTTTTTATTTGGTAGTAAATTTTTTAAAGTACTTTTATATATATTAAACTAAGTAACGGGTATCCTATGGTCGGGATCTCGAAAATATCATTTTCCACTTGTATTTTTTAATATAATTAGAATATAATAAGTATTTAAATTCATACTATATGCGAATTAAATAAACTGAGATTGTTCACTTCCTTAAGATATTAATCAAAGTCTAGTAAATGCTCTAGCTATAATAACTCCGCTAAATGATTGAATCCTCTTTGAAAACTATAGAAACTTTTCACATCAAGCTACGAATATACACGATACAAAAATGAGCGATTTCTAAAATATAGAATTTTAGTTTTAAATTTTTTATATTTAATTTTAAAAAAGTTTTAAAGGGCATTAAAATACAAAAACTCAAAAATTAAGTGTTCTTAAAATTAAGTTTATTTCTTGTTTAAAAAAGTTTTTGGCTTTAGGTCGAAAACTAACAATTTTTATCAGTGTATAAAACTCTTTAAATAAAAACCACTCTAGTAAGGGAAATAATACTGCGTGAGCTTATACTTCAGTTGATTAATCAATCTTAAATTTGATGTAACAAAACTATTTTTTGTATCGTCAACAACAATGCATGAAAAATGTGAATATTCAGCTGCAATGCATAAATCAAAATGCACAAATATTTGAACTTGAAACAACTTCAGTTATTAGGCAACATCTGTGAGTTGAAACGTTTGAATCAACCCACGCATGGCTGATCTATTAACGCTTAATACTTTTGAGCGAGGTGCGAACGAGACGAGAGTTCAACGCTATTTGTTAGCCAAAATGCAGTCGAAAGCTGTTGTTGCCGCTGTTGCCGCGCCACATGCCGCATGCCACATGCTTGGCGTGTAGGTGTCAACACAACAACAACAACAACAACAACAGCGACAACAACAACGATTAGAAAAATCACAGCAACAACACCTTGAAGATTTCCAGCGGAAAAAAGTGCTTTGAAGTTTGCTTTGATTTGTGTTTTTCTGATTTGATTTGATCTCGGTGTGAGTTTTATTTCTTTTGACACTACACACACTCAATGTTACCAGTTTAGCTCATTCTACGCTAAATCTAAAAAAAATCTTAAAGTTTGTAAAAGTAAAAACAAAAAAATAACGATAAGAAATCCAAACTTAATATTTTAGGGTTGCATTTAAACTAATACTTTCTTTTAGCCAAATTACAATTATCAGCTATGCAAGTTTAGCTTATTAAGGAAAAGCAACAAATTCTGAATAATCTTATATATTTTGGGTGTATTAAGGTAATAACTTTTTCAATCTATTTTTATAGAAAAAAAACTATGGAAAACAAATTTACAGCCACAAAATCTTTATTAAAGTGCATTTAAGCTTCATCTTTTTTAGCGTATTTAATTTTTCCTTCTTTTTAATTTTCCTAAATAATTTTTTTTTTTAAATATAGCTTATTTTATATGTCATAATTATGGCAACACTGTCAAACACACACTCACAATCGCGCCACATGTTGCACATTTGCCGACTTGCTGCCACTTTTATTTATATAAAATGAATTTTGAATTCTTTTAGTACACCTTAAAAAATAAAAATATGTATATATCTACAAAACGTTGGGCTCTTTTTATTTTTGTTCTGTCTGCAGCGTCTGTTGACGGTTTGTTTGTTTGTTTGTTTTTTAGTCATTCTATACGAATATATATACACTCTATGATTTTTATCTATTTTTATTTACAGCATTTACCGAGCAGACACCTGTTTACGAACTTTTCAAATTGTTGTAATAATGTTTATATAAATGTTTATTTATTCCGAAATAAAAGACGCTTAAATGCACGCCGCAAACTCAAGCAAACAACTAAAAACTAAAAACTCAAAACAGATGAAATCTGAGGAAAATCGTAGCGCATTTTCATTCATGATTTCTCTCTATTTTTACTCTCACGTTGTCTCTCTGTGATCTCAAGAGTTGTTGATCGCCCACACAGCGATCTTTAAGCTCAAGAGTTTGAGAGATTGAGAGATAAATATAATTTATTTTTTTTTCGAATTTGTTGGCCCGCATGTTTTGTGCCCCCTTCATCAAGTGGATGCCACACGTGTTTTCTTTCCTCTTCATCTTCTTCATTTTGTTTAAATTTTATTTTTAAATCAATCAAAAAACACTCAATGTAGCTCTCTTTCTTTCTCTCATCAAAATGCAATCAGAAATCAAAGACAGATTTGGCGATTTTTGGGTCACAGTCTGGGTACTGTGCCATCATTGACAGATTGAATTGTCTGTGACACAGCCAATTGACAACTTGATAGACTGACAGACACTTTTGAAGATGGCATTCAAGTCTAATGAATAAGAAACTATCGATGTATTCAAAGAACAATTCTAAAAATTATCAACTTGAGTGAATTAATTAAGAAACGAAATCATAATAAATAAATTCAGTTTCCTTATATTATTATTTGTCATTATTATAATAGCTATATATATAATTTTACTTATAAAAATGTATTTATCTTTTCATCAAAGTACTAGGAAAATTAAAAAATTTTATTCTACTTGATCAAACTAAATTGTTATTCAAGAAACTACATTTCTTTTAGATTAAAAAAAGAAAATATAGTTTATTAAATTATTATAATTTTTCCATTATAATTAGAGCTATTAATTTATAGACCATTCCCAAAAATAATGCACCTTCTCTTTGGAGAGAATTTGCTTTTTTATAGTTCAATATACCTATTATTTAACCAACATTTTAAATTACATTATACCTCTTATAAAACTCTCAAAAATGTTTTAAAAAAATCTAAGCCAAATATGAATATATCAACAAATGTTTCACCAAAGATAATGGAAATTGGGTGAATTTAGCATGTATGAGTAAAAGTTTAAATTATGTTTGAACAAAGTTGAACTTAGTTCGAAAGCTGCACTGCTTAAGGAAACAATGGAAAACTTATTGCGAATTTGACTAGTAAATAATAAAAGAGCTCAAGATAGTTAGCAATGACAAATTGACAGTTTGAATAATTAGAAAATTGACTTAGGATACGACGCAAATATTATACAAAGTAATACAGTTGGTAAAGTTATAATTCAGTAAAGAAATAAATGAGAATAAGCTAAAGCAAACAAATTTGGCATACAGATTTCTTTAACGATATCTATGATTATTATCTATCATCCAACTTAATTGCATCAAAATCGGTTAAACAGAACGGTGGTAAAAGCTCTTTTAATTTATAAACTAATACAAGCTCCTAAAAGTATGCAACGGGTATTTTTATAGTCGAGGTCTCGAACATAACTTTTTTAACTAGGTATTTTTATTAAGGGTACTACATTATCTTATAAACATACTTTATTTAATAAAGGACAATTTTTATAACAAAAAAAATAAAACAAGTCGGTCGGGCTATAGTCGAGATCCCGACCATAGGATACCCTAAATAAAAACTAATGCATACTTTTAGGTGATTGTATTGAAATAATAACTTTGTAAATAACTTTGGTTAGCTATTACTCCCGTTCTACTTGTCCGATCCTGCTGCGGTTTAGTGAGATTATAGATAATAATAATATATGGCTATAACGACTCGGCTGTTGATGCTGATCAAGAATATATATATACTTTATGGGGTCGGAAATGCCCCCTTCTCCCTGTTACATACATTCCAACGAACACAATATACCCGTTTACTTATTTTAAAAGTATTGTTTTTAATTAGTTATTTATATTATTTTAGTTATTGTATTAGCTTATACACACCTCCACGTGTCCCCAGCCATCGGCATTCATTTTAACGGCTGCCTCGACACTTTCCTTGGCACCCATTGCGTTTTTGTTGTAATTCCTTTAGTTATTTGTTATTTTAATTAAATATTAACTTGTTGTTGCTGTTGTTGTTGACTTAAGTAACAGTTACACTTGTTATTTGTTTGTTTATCTGGTGAATATATTGCTTAGAATTCGTTGCAAATTGTGCACTCGAGACTCGAGTTGAATTCGAGTCGCGAGAAGAAAGAGAAGGACGAAGAGCAGGACGAAAATCAGCAGCAGCTGTCAGTTGTTATTTATTTTGGTAACTGTTTTTCTCAATTCTTTTTGATGGAGTCAAACGCGAAGCGAGAGGAGAGGAGAAGAGAAGAGAAGAGACAGAAATCCAGTCAGAAACTGACGTTGACGTTGGAGAATTGCGAATAAATATTGAGCGAATTGACGTTGACGTCGCTGCCTGTCACACACTCTTTCTCTTTCGCTCTCTCTCTCTCTCTCTCACACACTCTCTCGCTCTCCTGATGATGCTGTGCAGTTGAAAGCGGCTTTCAATCGAGCTTCGTCAAGTTGAAAGTGGTGTTGAAAGCAGTTAAATAATAGAACAGCCGAGTCCTTTATATCCTTTTATATCCCTTATATGCTACATATATATTTATGTATATATATGTACACGTATATGATTGTTGTGTGTATTATTAATGCTTTCTACTTTCACAATGTCACTTTTGGTGCCTATTTTTGCTTTGTCGAACGGTGCGTATGATTAATTTATGCTTTGGTTTCTTTTTAAATGTTGTAGTGCCTGTGTTACAGTTTGTTATTCAATATTAGTGAAGTTTATTTAAGTTTTATTTTGTTATTATTTTAATTTATTTTGCTTTTCTTAGTTTATTTGTAATTTATTAAATTTTAAGTTTAATTAACTGTGCTCCCTAGTTGCAACTTTTGATTTGGCAACGCCTTTTGCCCGTTTTTTTTTTTTTTTTGGGCAAAAAAAACACACACACACTCGGAAAAAAACATACAGCGATTTTTCTCGGTTTTCCTTTTTGCTTTTCGCAATTCCTTGTGCTTGTTTTGTTTATTTAATATTTGTATATATTTGCTTTTGTGCTGTTTTATTGAGTGTTAATTTTACATATTTATTTATGTATTTTATGCGAATATATATTTATTTTATTTAATTCACTCTACGCTGGCAGCAGCAGCGGCTGAGCAGCAGCAGATGACAAGCAGATTTGTATGTTAGTGTGTGTGTATGTCAGTCTGCTCGCCTGCCAAAATACCTACAAAACTTGACGAAACGAAATGTTTTCACTTGACGAACGCACACATACACACATAAAGGACAGAGAGAGCAGCAGCTGCCGTCGATGCTGGCAGAGGCAGCAGCAGCGCAGTAGCAGCACACTTGACGAAGCTCACAAACACGCTCTCAGAGAGCAGAGAGAGAGAGAGCAGAGCAGCAGCAGCAGATGCTGACAGTGCACAGTGGAACTGTATCGCAAAATATTTGGCATTAAATCGAAAATTTTGCGACAATATGAAATAAAAATTTTAATATACAGGTGTGTTCCAGAAATCTCTAAAGATTTTCAAGAGAAATGTTTTTGAAAACAACCGTTCGAAATGATGGTGTTCCTAAAATATTAGAGATTTAATATTTCCGTGTTTAAAGATATTTTAATTCAACTTAATAAATATTTAGTTTTTTCAAATCTCTTAACAATTTTTTTTCCATTTAAAAGCAATAATTTCTTATTTTCAGGAACACCAAAGATTAGCCATTCGATTTGTAGAACACACCTGATAATATAGTCAAATAATCAAACTACAGTCGCTTTTAGCGTGATAACTGCAATCTACGTATTTATTAACTTTGCAATATATTTTGTGATGCACTCCACTGTGCAGTGCTAACAGCGCAGCAACGGCGCAGCAGCAGCGCAGCGGACAGCGCGGATGAGCTTCGAATTACAGCGACAGCCGAAAATTGCCTGCTCTCTTGTTGTTGTTTTTCTTGTTGTTTTTGTTGTAGTACAACATATATTTTAATTTCGATTTCTTTCTTTGGCTTTTTCCTTTACATGCTGCATCGTTGTCGTTATCCTTTATTTTGTCTGTGTGTGTGTAAGCTTAGAGGTATGTGCAGTCGACTGCGCTGCTTTCCGCTCTCCACTCTCCTATCCTCATCATTTTGTGTGTGTGTGTGTCGCCGCCCTGTGCGTGTGTGTGTCTAAAAAGTTGCATAAATCACCACACCTTAATTTACTTAAATTCACATTATTTATTTTTTTTCATTTTAATTTTTCATTTTCATTTAAAATTAATAATTTTTCACTTTTTTGGATTAAAATTGCAAAAATCGCATGCAACTTGCGTAGGCGATTTAAAGTGTGCTGCCTGAAAGCAGACAACACTTTTAGTTGAAGATTTTTCTGTCGCTGCCTAAAAGCAGGCTACACTTTTTGTTTAAGAATTTTTCGCTCGCTGCTTTTAATTGAAGATTTTCTCTGTTGCTGCTAAAATGCAGGCTACACTTTTTATTTAAGATTTGTTTCTGTTGCTGCTTAAAAGCAGACTACACTTTTTTCTCGCTTGTATTCTTGTTGATTTTTCGCTTACTTTATTATATTTTTAAAAGTGGTATATATTTTGTGTATGCGTGTGTGTTTGTCTGCATGTGTGTGTGTGTTGGTGTGTGTTGTTGTTGTTGGCTTTTTACAAGTGTTTAAAAGCGTTTTGTCAGTTGCTTTTAAGCAGCGCGAGCCACACAACCGTCGACTTTGAAAATCGCTTTGACTTTGCGAGCGAAATGAACGAAAGGCAGTAGCAGCAGCAGCAGCAGCAGAGGCAATAGCAGCAGCAGAGACAGCAGCAGCAGCAGCGCAGGCAGCAGAGAGTGAGAGAGCAGCAGTAGCAGCAGCAGCTGAGCGGCATCTCACTGCCCTGCATCGCGTCGCTGTCAGCGTTAGCAGCGCTGCAACTGTTGGAATGTGTGCCAATATTTCTTTGGGGTGGCTGCCGTCGACGTCGCTGCTGCTGCGCTGCTTTCGTATTGATGCTGCTGCTGCTATGCTTATTGTTCTTGTTTCTCTTTCTCTCTTCGCACGCATTTCGTTACATTTATTTTACATGTCGCGTGCTGTTGTTCTTGTTGTTATTTTTGTTGTTGTTGGTGTTGCTGTTGCTCTTAGGACGTCAAAAGAAAGTTTCACTTTAATGTCTCCCCGATGCATGTGTGTGTGCGTGTGTGTTTGAGCATGCATGTTGTTGGTGTGTGTGTTAATGTAATATTAATGTTATAATTTGCTAGGCGTACGCGACCCCCTCCTTTTCCCCATCCCCCTGCCATTCCCAACCTTTCAACCCGCTCTCAGATAGACAGTTCGTAAAGTAACTTTTTGTACAAGAGAAAAAAGTGCAACAAACAGTTTATCAAGTAATTGTTTTGACAAGCAATATAATGCAAAAACAGTCGGGTGAATAATTTCTTTGACAAACAGTTGGTCAAGTAATTTATTTGCCAAATTGCCCTAAAAACATATTTTTTTAGTAAAAAATAGTTTTTTTTTTATTTTATTAAGAAATTTATTAATAAATAATAATAATAATAATAATAATAAAAAGATATATATAAAAATATAACAAAAATATAATACTAAATATAAAAAATTAAAAACAAAGTCATTGTCAAAACAATTATTTGACTTGCTGTATGAACGTGCGAAGCTTTTGCATTAACAGTGCCTCATAAATAATGCAGAGGGTTTTTGGCCAAGTTCTCGTTCCCATTTGGTAATGTGTGGGTTGCTTAATGGCGCTCACTATGCCAAAATGGCCAATGGTCAAAAATTCGAAATTTTCCAAAAACAACAATATTTTTATGACCAATGTTGCAACTGAAAGAATAACAACAACAAAAACAACAATGAAAACAACAACATATGATTGTCAAGGGATTTTACGGACTTACTCAACACTGTCACACACACACACAAGCACACACATACACATATATACACTGAGACTGAGGCACGTTGAAACATACACAAAGTAAAAGTGAAAAGCAACATCAAAATTAATAAGTAGAAAGGATGCTGAAAGCCTCGAAACTCTGCCAGCAGCGACAGCATCGCAGTCGACAGCGATGCCAGCAGCGCAACAAATACACAGCACAGTAGCAACAGTGCGACAGAGACAGAGAGAGTCAGAGAGAGAGCGGCTTGGAAGTGGGAGAGTGAGGAAAAGAGAGCAGCTGCTGCCACTGCTGCTGCGTCGGCGTGCTTTCAATATTTAACGAAAGCTTTTCGTCAAGTTGACTTTGTGCTGCGGATGCTGCATCAATAATAATACGAATATTTTTGTCACGCTGCATTTACCAATACAAATACATACAGTATATCAAATATTACTTTTGACAACATTATATTAAACACATTTTGGTTATTTTGATTTTTAAAATAAATTTAATTGCACTTGACTGAAATATTGTTTTTTAACTTGATCTTAAACTAATATTTAATATATATCTAGAGTTATATAAATAAAATAACAATTTTCTAATACTGCGCAATTATTTGAGACTTCGGATTAAGTAAGTCCTATTTAATTTTTCAAACAAATTTAAATTATAATCAACCGAACCGAACCTTTAACAAAATTTTGTAGGTTTTCAGTCTTGGATAAAAGTATTTAAAAATATCTTCGCTAAAATTTAAGATTAATTCATTTTAATTCATTTATTAATTAAAATTCAATTTTCTCTATTTTACAATCAAAAAATCGTCCTTATCAGTTAATAAACACTCGTTTTTTGGATAAATAATTACTTAATCAACTGTGTATATTTTCATAGACCGGGCGAAAGCAATATAAGAGAGAGTGAGACAGAGGGAGGCTGCAACAGTGGGAGGTGGGAGGGAGAGGTCAGACACCGAATTCACGCTGCAAGCAGCAACAAACTAACGGGATAGCCTCACTGACGTCAGACCAGCACACACACACGCACACACACACACACATGTACCTACAGAGCCCACGCACAACGTCAACTGCGACGTCGCTGTCGCTGTCGTTATCTCTTTAAGAAACGTCATTAGAAACTGCAGCCTGCGTCGGCAGCAACAGCAGCAGAGGCAGCAAAAAGGCGCGCCTGCACACAAAAAAAACAACAACAACAGCCATGTAAAATGTCAAAGCTCATTTCTAACAGTTGTTGTGTTTGTTGCTGTTGTTGTTGTCGTTGTGCATTTGTTGTTGCAATAATTGGCAATGTGTGTCGCTTTGTTGTTGCGTAAGGCTTTTTAGGGCAACTGGAGGGTGTGGTTCATTTGGGAGCCACTGTATGTATGCATGTATGTGTGTGTGTGTGTTAGACGAGATTGACACAGTTTTGGGTTTACGGGCTGTTTTCGGGCAGCTGCGCAAAAGCTTTGCAACAACAACGCAACTTTTCAGTCGCTGCGTTTTTATGAATGAATTCACGAGAGCAACAACAACAAAAACTACGGGAGAGCAAAAAGCTTCTTAGCGTTGACAAATTGTTTGTTGTTGTCGACACGTGTATTGACGTTATTTATATACTTTATAAACTAACATTTTAAAATCAATTTGAAGTCAAATTGAATTTAAAAAAATGTATTAAGCCATTTTATTGAACTACAAAATTTAACAATTTAACAAATTAAACCTAAGAAACAATTGAGATAATTAAAATATATATTTCTTTCTAACGTATATTTGCAGTTATTTAATAACAGCTTTTAACTTGTGATTTTATAACGCGCTTTGAATTTTCGCGCGTATCTAAAAGAAATGCACTAAAAAATACCCACTTTACAAGCGATAGCTACGATAGTGCACACATCGCTTCTAACTATCGATAGCTTGCAGTGTTGTATTTTCCGCCGCCGCCGTGAACACTGCTCGCACAGCATATGCAAAAAACAACAACAACTTGTGGCATGCAAAAATGAAATGCCGACGGCGCGAATTTTAGAAACTGTTAATAAAATAATATAATAAAACGATAAAAACATGTTTAATACAGCAGCGATAGACGGTGAAATAAGGCAACTGTCAAGCGTGCAGGCGGGACCCGAAACCAAAGGTAAGTGTGAAAATTGAAGTATTTTTTGTGTTAAGTATTTTAAATGGAGTCTCTTTTTCTTTGACAGAATACAATTTATTGCGTGCGGATGAAGAATATCGCAATGGCAACGAGGAACACTCGATTTATTATCAGGTGCGAGCGTTGTTTCAATCCGCGGACGTGCGACTTTTAACCGAGGCTCAGCAGCTGGAAAATCAGACGCCAACCACCAACGAAATTGTCAATTTCGCCAGCGACCCAGAGAAAAGCGATTACAAAAGGTGAGTTGAATATGTGAATGTGTGGTGAATAGCCGACTCCGAAATACCCCACTCTACAGTTATTATGGCTTATCATTTTTTAAATTTCAAAGGGGCGACCTTTGGTCAAAAATAATTAAATTTTCTTAATGAACAAAATTTGAGCGCAGAGTGAATAAAAAGGCCAACTTATGATCAAAATGATATTCTCCTTGCAAATCGGTTAAGTTTTAGCAAAGTTGTTGGAGATTAAAGTTTTTGAAAAAGTGTCCAGGGGTATTTATGGAAAATTATGACAGTGATGACAAAAATATTAAATTTTCTAAGTAATTAAAATTTTGAAAATCGGTTGAGTTTTGACAAAGCTATGATAGATTGAAGTTTTTGAAAAAGTGTAAAGGGGTAAGCATGGAAAATACCGAAAAAATTGATAGTGAGGAAAATTTTTCAATTGAAAAATGTTTTGATGCAGAATAAATTTAGAGGCCAAACAATGATCAAAACGGTATTCCGCATGAAAATCGGTTGAGTTTTGACAAAGTTATGGTAGATTGAAGTTTTTGAAAAAGTGTAAAGGGGTAAGCATGGAAAATACCGAAAAAATTGACAGTGAGGTAAATTTTTCAAGTGAAAAATCTTTTGATGCAGAATGAATTTAGAGGCCAAATAATGATCAAAACGGTATTCCACATGGAAATCGGTTGAGTTTTGACAAAGTTATGGTAAATTGAAGTTTTTGAAAAAGTGTAAAGGGGTAAGCATGGAAAATATCGAAAAAATTGACAGTGAGGTAAATTTTTCAAGTGAAAAATCTTTTGATGCAGAATGAATTTAGAGGCCAAATTATGATCAAAATGACAATCCGCTTGAAAATCGGTTAAATTTTGATGAAGTTATGAGAGATCAAAGTTTTTGAAAAAATGTCAAGGGGTGGGTATGGAAAATTGGATGACAGATCGGTTAGAATAGAAAATATATCAAATATTCTTTATGATAAAAATTTAAATGCAGAATCAATTTAGAGGCCAAATCATGATCAAAATGACATTCCGCTTGAAAATCGGTTTACTTTTGATCAAGTTGTGACACTTAAAAGTTGGTCAATTCTTTTATTGGTTATTATTTTTAATTTATAAGAATTTACCTCATTGTAAATACAATTACTTGACTAACTGTATCCCTACTCCCCAGCAGCAACTCATTTTTTAGCAACATTTTGAAGCATCATCAGAAACTTGAACAGCGCAAAGTAAAGCCCAAAGAAATTCCCATAGATCCGCTGGATTTTCTCGAGGATTGTCCGGATGCCATAACGGGATTCAAGCGCATTGTTAGTGTGTGCGAAGAGTTGCCACCGGAGTGGTGTGTGTTGCAGCTGTGCAAGAGCTTCAATGCTGCAACAACTTATTCGACATTCTATGACATTGCCGGTGCCAAAGGCGACATTTATGTCACCCTGTTGCGTCATTGTCGCAGTCCCGAATTGGGACCAACTTGTCTGCACTTTAACGACGATGCACTTGCTGACATCTTCAAGATATATGGCACTTTGGTAGAGCGTTTTAGACGCGTTGTCACCGTCGATCCGGCGGACGTGAAGTCGCAGGTGGCAAAGGCCAAATATTGGAAGGAGCTCAATGCATTTGAAGATGATTTAAAGGTGACACTACTCTACACACAGTGTGTGCAATAATTGTTTGGAAAAGTATACAAATTCCCATATTTACTTTTTACTAAAAGTCTTAGTATTAAAATTAACAAAAAACATGAAGAAAGCAATAGTATTTAATACAGAAACATTTGGCTATTAGCTTTTATATTGTACATTCAAAGAAAGAATATATATTTTTAAATGTTCTTATAAATGTATTTTAAATATGAAAGTATTTCGCATCATGCCTATTCTCTAATATATTAAAAAAGAAATCTTTGTATTATTATCTTTTTCCAAACAATTACTCCACCAACTGTCTTGTTAATATACTCGAATATATAATTAATATATTTCTTATGCCTTGCAGAAGTTAATCGATGAGTTCAGCAGCGTTTTTACGCCTTATTGCTTCATGTTCCTGGGGAAACGTTATCACAGCGCTGCCGTGGAGCAACAAACGAAGACTGTCTTTGCCCGCGTAGATGAGTTTTGTGTGGTTCACAATTGGAGTGATCATCAGAGAATTCTTTTGTCGCAGGCAACGTTGCATGCAAATCGCTTGCCACATGCTGAGATGACGCAACTGAGCTTCGAGCTCAGCAATCACAATGAGACTGAAGCAATGCTCGTCTATGAGCTGCTCAAGAATTATGCTATCGAATGGGAACAGCTGGAACAGCAACAAACACTGGCAGTGAAGCGTTTTCCCATCATTTTGGTCGTGGACGAGCTGCTGGATCACTTGCATTGGGAGCAGCTGGCGCCAATGCAGGAATGCACAAGAATTAAATCTCTGCACACTTTGTGGCGTCTTTTTAAATGCCACAAGTCGCAAATACAACACGGCTATTATACGGTCAACATAAAGCGTGGCCTGAGTCTCGTCAATCCCAATGCGGATCTTGTCAACTCTGGACGTCGTCTTCGCGGCTTTCTCGAACATTGGCTGTCCCACTGGCAGAACATTTTTGAGACGATGCCCACCGAACAGCTGATGACGGAGCAGGCCTTTAAAGCTGATTGCTTTGTGTATGTTCAGGCAAAAATCTTAGAGAATTTCAATATATACGAATTTTAACATATAATATTAAGAATATCAAATTTTCTAAAAAAAAATTTGGAAAGCATATAATTTGTAAATAATAAACGGGAGACCCAAATTAGTTTCAGTCTTACTAGAAAATTGCAATTAGAAAAAATATTAAGAGTAGCCGAAACTTAAAATAATATAGTTAAAAATCAGATCACTTATTAATATTCTTCTTACCATTAGGAATATAATAAATAATGTTATTAGAAGAAACCAATTGAGAAGGAAAGAATAAGAAAATGTAAACAGCATTTACATTATTATCGAAACAATCTTAGCCATCTTCAAAGTTATTAATGTTTTCCTTTTTTTTTTTTAGATATGCTGGCCATGGTTCTAGTTTGCAGTACGTTTCCAGTCGTGTCATCTATCGCAATCGCATCCAAGGCGTTGTCTTTCTCTTCGGTTGCGATTCGACGCGTGTGATGAGCACAGGACTCTACAGTGCCTTGTATGGTGCCCAGGATTATTATCATGGGGCACTTTGTCCCACTGTCGTGGGCTGTTTAATGCCAGCACTCGATGCCAACATGGATTATGTATCGGCCAATTTACTGAGCCGTTGGTTATCGCCCGCCAATCAACAGGTTATACCCTGGACACAAATTGATCGGTCTGCTTGGGTATCCCAAGGCACGGTCAAAGCCCAAAAAGGTCTCAATAAGACTGTAAAACAGCTCACAGACTATCAGGATGGCAGTCTCTGCTCGATCCTGGCCAGCATTCAGTTGGGCCAAGTTGAATCTAAGATCTACAATTGTTGTGTTTATGTTTGTCGCGGTTTACCTGCTTGGAATTTGGCCGTGAAAAAGTTGCCATTTTCAAATCCTTAACTAGCCAGTCATCATGTACAAGGTAGGACAGTAATTTAATTATTTAAAAGAGAGAAACTTTAAGCTATTTTAAAGCCAAATAAATAATGTGGAATCAAACCTGAAATGATTTTTTTATATTTCTTATCACGATTTTAATAGCTTAATTGAGTCAAGTAATTATAATAACTCGAATGAACATTTTTGTTTTTTAATTCCATCAAGTAGACTTTTTAAAATCCTTCCCCTTGTATTATTATATTATAATAGATTACAACTCTCCCTAAATATTCCAAATTACTCGTCAACATTTGCATTAAGAAAGTGCATTAAATACAAATAGATGAAATACAACACTTAGAATCGCTTTAAAACATATCAAATGACAATAAGATGAATTAGAATAAACAAAATGTGCTCTTAACTTACCTTTTTTTTTTTTAAATGTGCAAGATTTGTGTGTAGATTAGTTAAAGTTGCGTTTTTTGTTTTAGTTTAAAAATTTGTGTCGTTTGGCACTGTTTATTATGTTTTAATTTTCAGTTTTAGTTGAGTTTAACTTAAATATGATTTTTTATATTATGTACAAATTGTTTAGTTAAGCTTATTGGAACATTAACCGTTTAGTATTGCATTGTTTAATATTGAAAATTGCACTGTTATTTTAAACATGCCAGAGTCAATTATTTTTCCTGTGCAGGATACAAATTTATTTAAAAAATTTTCTTGTGACTGTGATTTTAAGAAATGAAAAATGTTTGATCAAGAAAACCGATGTGAAAGGGTGAAAAGTGAGGTGCTTTGACAGTTAGACAGATTGTTTAGAATAACAACAATTAGATCTTAAAGGAAAAATATTGTATTTTTATAAATTGAATTAATGGCGTAAATGCGGCGTGCCGAAGTCTAAATATCCTTTAGTTGAATTTTTATTAAAAAAAAAATAATTTTTTAGAGGTCAAATTTTCGTAACAAAAATTTCGGTACTAAATCTGAAGATTTAGCTGGCTGCCCAATCGTAATCAATCGTAAAACTAATAATTAAGTAAAACTTCGCTGCTTGCATTCCCAAGCTACATATTTTTTAATATCTTAGCCGAAACGGAGCTGCACCCAATTTGACTAAGAAGTTGGTCAGAACACGCCCATCAATTTATTTACTTAACTCTTGCTCGCATCGTTGTTGCTCGTTTTTTTTTTCTATTTCTATTTGGGGAAAGGGGGGAGTGAAGGGGGCTGGTACTGGGCCAAGGAAAGAGTTTGGCCCTCAACCTCAACCCTCAATCCACTTGACCTACTAACTGTCTGTCGCATTATGACACACATTTCATTAATTAGGCGCTGCCAGCGCGAATAAAATCTCGCTTTTGACGACCTTCGGCCTGGGCCAATGCGGCGTATGCGTAATATTTTAGCGATTGCTCATCGAATTAGTGTCACAAATGTGCATGTTTTGGAACGAACCACACCACGCCCGTGTAAAAATCACAACAACAAAGATAGCATCTAGACATACACAGAAAACAAATCTCTACATAAATACCAATTTTACCAGAATTTTGACAGCGAAAATAAGCTTAAATTGAAAAGAAATAAATGTAAAAAAAGATGAAAAAAAGGCTGACTGAAAAAAAAGGCTGACTGCATCCTTCAAAATCTTGTGAATCTTGTTCAATATGTATATTTTTATACCCTGAGCCCATTAAAAATGGGCAAAAAAGGGTATAATGCGTTTGGCAGGATGTATGTAACAGGCAGAAGGAGGCGTGGCAGACCCCACAAAGTATATATATTCTTGATCAGGATCAACAGTCGAGTCGATTGAGCCATGTCCGTCTGTCTGTCCGTCTGTCTGTCCGTCTGTCCGTCTGTTTGAACGCGTCGATCTCAGAAACCACAAGAGCTAGAGACTTCAAACTTGGTATGTAGGTTCCTGGATACCGGGCGCAGATCAAGTTTGTTTTTATTTTTGGATCGGACCACTATATCATATAGCTGCCATAGGAACGATACATCGAAAATGAAGATTTAGTATGAAAAAGTCTTGCGTTTGTTGAGATATCTTAACCAAACTGATAGAATATGCATTAATGTTAGTTTTGTACATTCTAACCAGATTTGGTTCAAAATCGGCTTTATATATCTATAGCTGCCTTATGAACAATTGGTCGAAAATAAACTTTTATTGAAAAGTACCTGGGCTCAGGGTATCCTACTGTCGAGCGTGCTCGACTGTAACCGCTTACTTGTTTTAAATTCTTTTCTTATTGCCAAATAATATTTATTTGTCACCTGCCTTTTTCAAAGTAAATAAATAAATAAAGTTTTGTTTTAAAATTTAGGCAGTTTAAGCAAAAATATTTTTACCGAGTGCAAAAATCTATTAAAAACTGCAGAATAAAAAATCGTAACGTAGTTAGTTTTTTTTCGCATTAGTTTTTTTTGAATATTCAGCGGATTTGCAATTGATTTTAGTTCAAAATCGCTGATGATTTGTTTTTTTCTGTGTATGTATTTGCCTATATTTGTGTGGCATATATATTTAAAAGGGATCGTCCTTTGTCCTTCATGGTGCTAATGTCTCAATGCCGTGCCCAAGTGTATAAATCATTTGAGCAGCACTAAACTGAGGTGCATGCCACGCCCCCGCAGCACGACCTCACACCTAAGCACACACACACACACACACCTAAGCACACACACACACACACAACACACACAGAGAGCGAGAGATAAACATTCAAGTCCTGCTGGAGCTTGTAACATGACAGGCGACAGCTTTAGAAACAGGATATTACATAACAGGCGCTGCCTTAACATGTAAATGTAAACTGTACATGTATTGGTGTGTGTGTGAGTGTGTGCTGTAAGTGTAAGTGTGTGTTTGTGTGCTGTAAGTGTATGTGTGATTGTGTGTGTGTTTGCTCTGATTGTTGTCCTTCTTGTTGTTGTGCTTTTTTGCATTGCATTTGAATTTCTAGCTTATTTTATTTATTTTTTATATTATTTGCTTATGCTTTCAAACACACACTTACACACTTACACACACACACACACACAACACTTACTTCATTTGCTTATTTTGCAGTAATCAAAAAATGTTGTATTAAAAAACTTAAAAAACATTTTTGCAACCTTGAACAAATTTTTGACTTTTGTTTTTGCTTGTTTTACTTATTTATTTATTGCATTTTAATTTGTTATTATTGCTGTTAAATATATGCATACAAAAATTGCTTGTTTTTATTGAATTTCATATGCAAAAAATGTGTTACAAATGTTTTTTGTTATATTTCTTTTGTTTTTGTTGCTGAAACGCGTTGTTAACTTTGTTGAAAATTCTTGTTGTTTTTATTTTTTTTGAATTCTTTTAATTATTTATTGTTGTAAATTATTTGATTTTATTTATTGTTATTGTTGTTGGTTGTTTGTTTTTGTTTTTTTTTTCTTTATATATATATATATATATAAATATATATTTTTTTAAATCCGCCGCGTTGCACACACAACAATTTGCTGGCAGAGATAAACTGAGACTGAAACTGAGACTGAGAAACTGAGACGCGACTTGTGTGTCCTTAGTTGCATCCAGAAGGATGTGCTCAGGCAACATCCTGGCCAAGGTACGAGCACAATATTTCTGGCCCAAAAAATATAAAAAGAGAAGCCAACAATGTTGCAAAAGCTGCTGCTGCCAACAACAACAACAACAACTAAATGCCATTTCAAACGCGACAAAAACAAAAAATATATATATGAAATGGGCAGAGGGGAAAGGGGAGCAGAAAAAGGGATATTCTCGCCCTCGCCCAGAGAGTCGAGTTGAGTTGAGTAGAATTGAGTGAGAGAGAGAGAGAGAGAGAAAGAGCGCAACTTTCACCTCTCGCGTGCGTGTCCTCGCACAATATTATTCTCATTGTTGTTGCTCCTATTTCACTTTCAGCATGTGGCAAGCACCACAAGGACCACAATGTTGCAGGCAGGCAGGCAGGCAAAGAGGGAGGTAGGGCAAAAGGGAGGTACGGAGCATGTGCTACAATGATTCTGCGTTTTCATGGTGATTCTGCCTCCCTAAAAAAAAGCTTCGCGTGTTGTTTTTGTTTCCTCGCTCAGCACGTGACTTTGACAGAGCTTTCTTATCACTGTTTTGGTCCTTCCCAAAGGAGGTGTGTCTGCATGTGTGTGTTGTTGTGTGTGTGTGTGCTTATTACTGTTATGTGCTGAGATTTAACGCTCTCAGGGCAAAGCTCTGCACTGTGGGCAACTTTGATAAATTTTAAAGCAATATATATTCCTGATCAGGATCAACAGAACCAAACTGATAGAGTTTGCATCTGGGCTGGTATTATACATGCTAACCAAATTTGGGTAAAATCGGACCACTATATCTATATAGCTATATAGCTATAATAGAGACGCTCAATTGAAAATTAAGTCTTAGTATGAAATTTTTTTTTGTTTTTTGAGATATCTTAACCAAACTGATAGAATATGCATTTTACTTAGTTTTGTTCATCCTGACCGAAGTTCGTTCAAAATGGTCGACTATATCATATAGCTGAAAAAAATAGCTTCAGTTTTGACCAAGTAAGTTTCCATCATCTAAATAATCTAGATAGTAATACATTATTCGTTATTTTGTATTCATTAAATGGCCTTTCGTTTATTTTTTTTTGCATTGTACAAAAAATATCTTAAGAGCTAGAGCTTAGAAAACTACAGTTGCGGTGCCTTTGCTGCCCATCAATTGATGCTCCCTGATGGCAACCAGAAAAAACTGTCTAATATCTAAAGTTTCTAAAGTGACTGCACTTAAAGTTAGTTTAGTGTTTTGTACGTGAATTTCTCTTTGATTTCAATGCGTTTTGTACAAGTTTTGAACTTTGTGGTGCCCATAGGATGAGAAGGAGTAGGAGTTGGAGTTGGAGTATTCCCTAGTTAAAGGGCTAGGGAGTTGTGACTCCTAAAGCTTCAATTGCTTCCTCTATGCTTTCGAGGCTTTTGCTTCTGCTGCTGTCGTCGTGGGTTTGTGTCTGTGGAAGGTTGGAGAATAAAATGAGGTTAGTTTAGATTACACCCTCTCTCTTTCTCTCTCTCTCTCTTTCTCTGTAGGGTTACTCACCACAGCTGCGTTGCGATGAGGACAATCGGCATGTAAATGGTCCTCGCTGCGACAGCGATGACAACGCTTCGGTTGAGGTCCTTGGGCGCATTCCGAGGCAATGTGATTGGCGAATTCGCCGCAATTGTAGCATCGCATGCGGCGAGTTTTCCTATTGCTGCAGCGAAAATCATAGTTTGTAAAATAAAGCGATTTACATATTAATGAAAATTTTTTTATAGCAAACAATAGTTTTATAAGCTGAATTAATTGTCAGTCATTTAATATGCGTTTTTATTATATATTCAAATATGATTAGCTTTAAATTATAATTTATAACTAATAGTTATTAGTAATTATATTTGTTAATACATTGAATTTATTAATCATATATTTTGATTTATCTAACTGAACTTTAAATAAATATTTAATTTGTTCATTTCTAGCAGTTTATATTGTTTTATAATTAGTTAATATTTTTGATAAAACAATTCAAAACAACATATAATTTAATTTGTTAATTTCTACAAGTTTTTTTGATTTTATTGAATAATATAATTTCGACTTACATGCGTGGCCTGTAGGTGCTGCCATGACAATCGTCGCCTTGTTTCCCGGAAACTCGAGTTGCCTCCAATCCCCTCGCCGTGCGCTGACATTCAAACTCCACCTCCTCCTGCTCCCCCAGCGAACGAAAGCCGGACATTTGTATGACACTCTGTAGAGGGGAAAGGGAAGCATTTAAGTGTTATACTCTCTTTTATATCTTTTTGGAATGCACCTGATGCACAAAGACCTCCTGTCCACCATCGTTGGGCGTGAGAAATCCCCAGCCCTTGGCGACATTGAACCATTTGCATTTGCCCAGACGCACACAGCCGCATTCCTCGACAGGATTCGCTGTAATTAACAAAAAACAAAAATAAGAAGAAATATATTAGATGTAGAAAAGTGTAGAGGTCCTTGAGTACAATTAATATCCTGAACGCAGACAGGCTGCAATTGTTTTGTTATTCAAATGAGCGGCAGCTGAACAACTTTAAGGCATCGTCTTCGTGTCCTTGTCCCATTTGCCACAAAAGAAAAACTCTTTCACAACAACAACACATGTCTAAAACAGGTTTCGTTGTTGTTGTTGTTGCTTTTATTAGAAATGCCTGAGGAGAGAGTCGAAAGACTCGGGATTGTATTGAATTAAAGTGCTCTGAAATGTAAGAAGTTGTTGTTGTTGTTCCACATTTATTTTTGGTATTCCGTTTTTTTATCTGTGACATGCGTGAGTTTCATCTACAACAAAAATACTCAATTACACTCACACACACACACACAATCATTCACTCACTCATTCATTCATAATTTCGTTTTTCGTTGAGTTGCGTTCCATTTTTATTGTTGCTTATCTGTTTGCCTGTCGTTTGCTTAGAAGTATCTCACAGATACACAGATACTTATATGCTCTCTCTCACTTACACGACTGATAGCTCTTATCTGAAAACCAAATACACTCGTACTTTTGTGCATTTTTCTCTTGCAGCGTGGAAACTTATCAACTTGTGTTTTCTTATTGAAAACATTTGTTGCCTTACTTAGTTCTATTCCAAAAAACTGGAATTTTTCTGTGATAATTGTTAAGAGATAAATGATATGTAAGGTTTCAGCCTTACTTAGCGCTCACTTGATAAGTGTCAAGGGAAATACGGAAAAAATTGACAGTGAGGGAAATTTTTTAAGTGAAAAATATATTGATGCAGAATCAAAGTAGTGGCCAAATAATGATCAAAACGGTATTACACAAGAAAATCGGTTGAGTTTTGACAAAGTTATGGTAGATTGAAGTTCTTGAAAAAGTGTAAAGGTATGGAAAATACCGAAAAAATTGACAGTGAGGTATATTTTTCAAGTGAAAAATGTTTTGATGCAGAATGAATTTAGAGGCCAAATAATGATCAAAACGGTATTCCACATGGAAATCGGTTGAGTTTTGACAAAGTTATGGTAGATTGAAGTTCTTGAAAAAGTGTAAAGGTATGGAAAATACCGAAAAAATTGACAGTGAGGTATATTTTTCAAGTGAAAAATGTTTTGATGCAGAATGAATTTAGAGGCCAAATTATGATCAAAACGGTATTCCACATGGAAATCGGTTGAGTTTTGACAAAGTTATAATAGATTGAAGTTCTTGAAAAAGTGTAAAGGGGTTAGCATGGAAAATACCGAAAAAATTGACAGTGAGGTAAATTTTTCAAGTGAAAAATGTTTTGATGCAGAATGAATTATGAGGCCAAATAATAATCAAAACGGAATTCCATATGGAAATCGGTTGAGTTTTGACAAAGTTATGGTAGATTGAAGTTCTTGAAAAAGTGTAAAGGGGTAAGCATGGAAAATAGCGAAAATATTGACAGTGAAGTAAATTTTTCAAGTGAAAAATGTTTTGATGCAGAATGAATTAAATAATGATCAAAACGGTATTCCACAAGAAAATCGGTCAAGTTTTGGCGAAGTTATGACAGTTTGAAGTTTCTGATTTATAGCAATTGGAACAGTTCTTTGATTATAGCTGAAATTTATTTATATATTTACAATTATAACAACATACAAAGATTTTATTTAAAAACTTTATTATTTGATATTTTTTAATTTTTCCTACTCTACTAAATTTAATTCCATTTAAATTTACTTAATTCAACTTTTTATAATTTTTCCTACTTAACTCAATTTAAACATATAGTTTTTCAACTCAATATCTGCCCTCGGCTAATGCTGTAAAGTATCTCAATTAGTTTATAAATATGTAAAGATTATGATCTTTTCCTTTTCTATTCAAAACAACCACCATATGCCTGAGTGAACGCTGGGAAACTTGTCTATTAACATTATTAACGCTTAATTGTTAAGAAAAATCGTTCAAGTATAAAAAAGAAGAAGCGCCAAAAATAAAGAAAGTCTTTATAAATTTGTAACATATAAGAAAACTAGTTTTGTAATTTGAAAAAAAAATTAATGTTCAACGTGGATTATGATTATTGAAAATTAGTCAAGCAGAAATAGCTAAGAAAAATGTACAAAAATTGTTTGTGGTCAGAATTTTTGGCATATATATGTAAATGTATTATGTACATAGACAGGAGGGCGGTTTACAGATGCACACTGCATTTAGGGTGAGGGGTGTCGAGGGGTGCAGGGTTGCTGGGTAGGGGGGTGTGATGGTGTTGCGATTTGCAAGCATTTTGAGGGTTGATCGAACACTTTTCCCCTCGTTGTACATAGAAATTGCCAATAAAAAAGTCCGAATGCCAAAAGCAAAACACAAAATGCGAAAAAGCAAATCAGAAATAAAAGAACTGCGCAGTACATAATAAAAAAAGAAGCAAAACAAAAAACAGAGCTGGGGAAAAAGAGAATGAGAGCAACGATCGTTGTGGCCAATCAGCAACGAGTTTGATAAGATTGTTTTTATATATTTTTGTTACTTTTTGTAGACGACATAAACAAAAATGAAACTAGTTTTTTGTTTTGGATACGCTATTTGGTGACGAACTAAAACTACACAGTTACTAAATCATAAAATTCTAAAATATAGCTTTAAATTGACTTTTGATAAAAAAATAAGATTAAGAGAAAATTATATATTTATTTATTATTTTCCCTAATTTAAGCATGTTTTTGTTGAATAATTTAATAATTTTGTCTCAAAACTCACAAAAAAAGACTTTAATATTTTCTCTTAGTGTAAAGGGGCAAAAAAGTGGAAGGGGTAGTGGTGATTTACCTGGCGAGGAGGCGCTGCTTGTTGTTTCCACATTTGGAATTTCCATTTTTGAAACTTGTATTTTTATATTAAATATTTTTTTAATATTTCAAAAAACATATATTTCTTAGTTTAATTTCGACTGCATTTTATAACTGCATGCAGTTTGTTTTAAAATACACACAGGCTTGAACACACTCTCACACACACACTTAGTTGCAGTTATAGTTATAGATACACACACATACACGAAAAACGAATCTCGAAATTGATGGAAAAACGCTGCCGCTGCGCACGACGCACTTTGTCAAACTAAATTGTGAGTTGCGTTTTACTATTTCTAGGAAGGGCCCGAATAACATACATAAATACACACACTCACTCACAGATACACACAAACATACACAACACAAGAAGCACCACAGAACAGAAAGACCCGAAAATTATAGCTGTATCTTTGAAATAATATTCAAACACGGCCACGACGCACAACATGAGTGTCAGAGTGTGTGTGCGAGTGTGTGTGTGTGAGAGTGTGAGAGTGTACCAATGTATGTGTGTGGAAAAACATTTTAGTCGAGCGTGTTGAGCGTGAAACGTAACAAGCGTAATTGTATCTGTCAGATACTTTACGTAGCGATCGCACAGCGATAGAGTGAGACAAACAACGCGAGTAGTAAAGTTGAAAAGAGACAGGCCGATAGGTCGAACAAGAGAGAGTTTTATTTTGAGAGCACATTTCGTAGAGTTTTTGGTCGTTGGAAATTTATCTGCGTTTTGAGATACTAATTTCAACTGTACGCAAAGTATCTGTAGCTTAGCACAGGACAGCAAGCTGTTATACTGTCATACTTTTATACTGCCACAGCAGTGCTAGACATAGTAATTATTTTGATTTTTATTTGGGATTTTTTATTTTCATTTTTAGCTCCACGTAGACTCGAAAAATATAACATTCAGTAAATGTTATTCGTAATTAATCTATATAAACTTGTGATTTATAACTCCACGAAAACCAGATAGGAGATACTTTAATAAAGTTTTAATAACTTTTCCGAACCCTGTTTTCATTCTGTTATATACTTCAGCTTTTATATAAATTTGATAGTTGTTTCTGATAGGCTCCTTTGGTTTTTTAAGGGTTTAAAAAACGCACAGAAATCTGATTGGTGAACCGTAAAAAAATTGCATAAAAAAACTGCACAACAACCCGCACAACACTCAATATTATACACACAGAGACAGACGAATATAGACAGATTTACCACCCCATGAAAATATTGCGAGTGTTGCAAGATTATGCACACAAATTGCTAATGTCGCGTGGCAAACGTGGCAGACATTTTTACCCCCGTGCCACGCAATCACTGTGCAACATTTGGCGAATTGTTGTTGTTGTTGTTGGCAGGCAGGCAGGACATGGATGCAATTTATCATGCCACGTGCCGCTGTGTGGCATGCCAAATCGTCGACCAATGCCACAGAAATGTTCGATGACAGCGCAACAGAGGGGCGGTTGCTCAGCTAACGAGAGTCGAGAGTCGAGTTCAACCGACGAGCCGAGTTGAGATTTTTGGAATGAAAAAGGACAAAGAACACAGTTGGAGGACAAGAAAATGCGTTAGAAAAGTGCTTAAGCTGAGTTGCAAGCAATTTATTATTAATCAATTATTTAAAAATGTTGTCAAAGGGGTAACATAATGCTGTCGAAAATATATCAATAATAAAAAATATTTTTATGTTATTAATTTTTAAATGCAATAACAGTTCAGATACAAAATAATGATCAAAATATTATTCCTCATGAAAATCGGTTAAGTTTTGACAAAGTTATGAGAAATTAAAATCTGGTAAGACTCTGGTCTGAAAGCTTTACAAGTCAAATTTTTTGCCAGTTTTGACTTGATTTTATACAGAAAAATGAAACCTCTCAGTATCAAATTTTAAGTGTCGTTTTAAACCAATTTCGGCATCAAAAGTTGGTTTAAAGTAAAAACTCAAATTTTGAAATTTTGAACAAAATATTTTTTCCAAAAAGTCAAAGGGGGGAGTACATGATTTTGTTGGAAAAAATTCGAAAATCAAATTTTTTTATAAAGTTAATAATATTTATATGCAGAATCAATAAAAAGGCCAAATAATGATCAAAATGGTATTCGGCAAGGAAATCGGTTAAGATTTGACAAAGTTATGACAGTTCGAAGTTTAGTAATTGCTTGGACTGTCAACTTTACAAGTCAAATTTTTAGTCAATTTCGACATGATTTTTTACAGGAAAATGAAGTCTCTCAGAATCAAGTTTAAAGTGTTGTTTTATACTAATTTGGGCACCACGAGTTGATTAGAAGTGAAAATTCAAGATTTAAAATTTTGAAAAAAATATTTTTTCAAAAAAGTCAAAGGGGGGAGTACATGATTTTGTCGGAAAAAATTGGAAATTAAAAATTTTTTTAAAATGAATAATTTTTAAATGCAGAATCAATTTAGAGATCAAATAAAGACATTCGGTATGTAAATCGGTTTAGATTTGACAAAGTTATGCAACTTTGAAGTGTCGTAAAACTGGAAATTAGTGAAAACTGATTTATTTTTTAAGCTAACATTGTATGCGATTTTTCATTTTTTTAAATCTCTCGTGGTTGAGAACAATTTTCCAAAGATGTAAAACTCTTATTTGGATTTGAGCTCAGTTTTTTTTTGCGTATATGGAAAGAGCATATGTCTGATTGTTTTTTTTTATGGAATCAGAGCAAGAGTCCTTTGCTCTGTTGTGGCTACTGCTGCGAGTGAGAGGTCAGTGTCTGGGGTCAGTATGATTTTTATCCTTAATAAATGCAAACAACAACAAAGAATCAGAGAAAAAGAGAGAGACTGAGAATAAACGTTGGCTCAAAGGGGCGCCTGTAATCAATATTTTGCCGACAGCAAAGTCCTTTGACTATGTGTGTGTGTGTTGGTGTGTGTGTGTGTGTCCAGGCTGCAGTTACAATAAGAGAAATGAAAATCGAAAGTACCCATTAGGGAAACGAAGCACTCACATGCGCATAATTGGAACAGGATTAACAAGGCAGCCGCACATTGTGAATGCAATTGCCAGGACATAGGACACAGTGCACTCTGGACAGCTGGACACTCGGACGGACCTGGACGGGTCCATTGTCCATTGTCCGACTTGCATTTCCGGCATTTTTAGCCGGCACAAAGGCCGAGCACGCGCTACAAACAAAAGATGCTGAAAATAATCCGCTTTAAATACATGAAAACGTTGCCAAACAAAAATTCGACTCGCTGCCTCAGCCAAATTGAAATTGGGGCAGAATCAAGCTGAAAATCTATGCAAAAATTTCGTAATCAGAAAAGGTTGCATGCAAAGTGCTGGCAACGCACAGTGGTGCTTTTTGATATTTTAGCGCAAATGGTACTACCTAAACTTTTTAAAAGATTTAAGATTCCGCCTAAAATAAATCCTAATTCTTTTTAATTTTAAAAGACAACTTTTTATATTTTTAGCTTTGATATTATTTCCAATATTTCACTGAAAAAAACTAGTTTTTGAATATTGAAAATTATTTTTTGTACTTTTCAACTTCTTAAAAATTATTTTTGTATTTAGATTTTTATTTTAGAAACTATTTTATTTACATAATTTAATAAATAAATAAAAATTTGAATAGGACCGCGCTAATTTGACAAAAATGACCACTGTGCAGTGGGCAGAAGTCCCGCTGTCACACATTTGACCCGCCCCGGCACCTCTAGTTGTTACTTTCACCCACCCTCTCTTCCATTTACTGTCTCTCTCTCT
The DNA here is from genome assembly GCA_035045575.1 of Drosophila falleni. Classification (NCBI taxonomy): domain Eukaryota; kingdom Metazoa; phylum Arthropoda; class Insecta; order Diptera; family Drosophilidae; genus Drosophila; species Drosophila falleni. The sequence continues at coordinate 1,687,054 of JAWNOV010000167.1, forward strand.
CTCTCTCTCTCTCTTTCCCACCTTTTTTCCCTCCCTCTGTCTCTCTCGATAATCTTTTCTTTTTGCGTCCCTTTTTTTATGGAAGAACGCACACAATTTGCATGTTCAGCAGGAGGCCTGATTATTATTACGATTGAGAGTAACAATAACTATGAGTATTCAAGTATCCGACTTTCACTTTTGATTGACACGTGATTGATGTTTCCATTTGCCACTGACAGCGCTCTCAGCTCGGAAAAGGAAAAGCCCTAAAGGAAGCGGAAAATGAGGGCACCTACAACAATTGTCGTTTACATCTATAACTATGAATAGCTTAGTTTAAGGATGTAAGTAGAAGGCAACGTTAGCTTAAAATGAGGTCACTTGAATCAATGATGAATGCTAAATAAAGGAATTATTCTTGTGTTAGAAAAGTTTATTATAATAGGAATCCAATAAACAAAAATCCCAAGTCCACAAATAATTTTTTTATACATAACAAATAAATTTTTAATTATGTGTCAGTTATATATAAGATTATTAAAAAATTGTTATATTAAAAAATAAACTGAAGGGTTTTTGGAATATATAGTATTTCATTAAGATCATATTGGGCACGTATTATAATCCAGACTTGCCTAGAAAACTAACAAGTTTTTTAAAAGGTTTTCTGTTATTGAACTACCATTTTAAAAATCTACTTTAATTAACTAATTTCACGTTGGTTAGCTCTGTTAAATATTTATAAAATATACCAAAAAGGGCGCACAGCAATACACTTTCTAGAATTTCAAAAGTATTAAATAAGTTGACGAAATTGTGTAATCCTAAAAGTATGCTACAGATTCTCCAGTTTTTTATTCCATCATAGCCTAAATTGTAACGATGGCCATTAAAAATTGGTAAAATATAATTTTACATAATTCAACACTACTCTACATAATTTCGACTACTCAAAAAAGCGTAAAATTTAATAATATACACAGAATATACTCAAAAAACTATTTTCTGTAGTAAAGAACTGTGGAGCTCTCAGTGGCGTCATCTAGCGCTTAAGTTTTAATATCTAAGCTATGTTTCAAAAATAAAATACTTTTTCGATGTTTTAGTATGAAATATTTTGTTTTTATTTATGTCATTTTGTTTCGTACTTGTATTAATTGTGGTTTTCGTTTAGAGATATTTGTTTTTTTTTTAGAGATATTTTATATATTTAATAGGAATTTAAGTTGCGTTCAAATAATGTTTAATAATTTTTAGATTTACGCATATATATATAGTCAATTATGGATCATCTTCTTTTAAGATTTAGGTTTGGTTTTTTGTCTGGGCTTTTTTGTTCTTGTTGTTATTATTGTGGCATAAAAGGTGAATGACAGAGACATCTGCATGTATGTATGTGTGTGTGTATATATCGCTAACATTTTAAATGGATTTAACAAAATATGATCACTAATTTAAGTTTTTAATTGCAATGTTCGTTTGTATTTTTTTCTTCTCTTTTAATAATGATTGCAAATGAAATTCGCTGCGTTTTTTTTAATTGTGTATGAGAACCAATTTTGTACATTTGTGGATACAAAAACAATTAATAATCAAATAGATATAGATATATATTGGTATTTATATATATATATATATGAATAACAAAGGCTCTACATGCACTCTATATGTAATTAGATAAATATACAGATGCAGTTTGCAGTTGCAGATAAAGATACAGATACAGATACAATTACAGATACAGATACATATATGGGAAATATTGATTCGCAATAAAAAGTTGACATACATATCAAGTATAAGTACTTATCGAATATATAATGCAATATATTTGGATTTAATTTCAATCATGATCATAATTGATCAATCACGATCAATCAATCGGTATGTTTGTTTTTGTTATCATTTGTTTGTTTTGTTGTTGACCTAAATCAGAGTCACTTATAATACTAAGAAGCAGTCATTTATTCTCCATTTAAATTTACGTGTTGTCGTCACTTTTTGAATCCTGAAACAGATTTCAATTTACTGTACAAATTCTCCTCTTTTCCTTCCCTTAGACAATGTCCAACTACGACTACAAACGTGTGCTATTATAAATATATATATTTAAATATTTATATGTTTATATATTTATTGAATATATTACAATGTTTATCGAAATTAAACAAAAAATTGCTGTTGTCCTTTGAAAAAAGTTGTTTTTTTCCAAAATATTTTCCATTTATTAGCAAAAAATTCTTGTTTTGTATAAAATATCGAAAATGGGGCGGGGCAAATGAATGCGTTGTTCTTTTTGTTGTTGTTGTTGTTGTTGTTGTTGTTGTAGTGTTTATATAAGAGAGTATATATGTATTGTATATAGTAATTCGTTCAGTCTCAGTCTCACAAATAGGAAAGTATTACTTGCTATTTATTGTATTTTATTTTTTTTTTTAATATTTTAACCCTTTCTTTTTATTAAAGAAAATTTATAAACTTGCCAAATATTGCACAAAAATAAACGAAATCACAACCAACAAACACATGCTCCGAGAAAATATAGAAAATCAACCGAAATCAAGCGAAATAAAAAATTCAATTTGGTTTTTTTTTTTGTAATTTTGATTATCTTGTTTTTATATTTCCATGTATGTAGGTCATCTCGCTCTATCATTTTGCATCGAATTAGAATTAGATTATGCGTATATAAATATTGCATAGGCTTATATAAATCTTAAAGTCTAACATATATTATTAATATTTTGTTTATCGCTAACTTTGCGTCTTTGTATCGAATACAAAAATACAAAATGTGAATTTTGCATAGTCTTAGTCTCAATTAGCGGGTCATCCCCTCCCCCCCTTATAGACATCCCTTTACAAGACGAGCGCGCGGAGTTAGCAATAAATATTGCGTATACGCCGCGTGCTCTCAAGGGGATAAATACTTAAACGTTACGAATTGGTGTTGTTTCTTACAGTTTAGAGCTTGTATTTGCTACAGTATATATAGTATATATAGTACAGTTTAAGATTAGACTTAACGCTAGTCAGCCTCATTAATATTATAAGCTTAAATGTTACATTCAATTATTTTAATCAGACAATGACAATAATTAACTAAGCATTTACTTAAATTACACATTGAGAATATATATAAAATATATATATATATAGAATATATAAAAAAACGAAGACTAATTGAGAGCGTTTTTTAATAATTTTGGTAAAGTTTCAAATACGAAGTTTTTTGGAGCTGTTTTTGAAATTGTTTCTAATTAATTCGTTTTAAGGCGCAAAGTAGAGAAATTTTATGATTAATATATATATATATTACTAAATATATTAATATATATTATGTGTTATGTAGTGTACTAATATTTTATGCATATTTATTTATTATTATTTGTTTAAGATTATGTTTATTATGTTTCATAATACAAATACAATTGTAAATGTAAATGTGGACAAATGGAAACAGTCAAAAGCACCGATTTTTCAGCTAAGTTTTGTTTTTCATCTTGGTTTTTTTTTTTGTTATATAATCATATAATAATCATAATCATAATGATAATGTTTAAACACTACTTGGCTAAGTAATTAATAGACTAAACACTAGTTGAATGAAGCGGTTCACTAATTGTAATTTAACAGGCATTCATTAGATTTTGATTTTTTCCACACATATTTTCTCTCGATCTATTTACAAAATTGTTGCACATAAAATACATACAAATATATATATTAAATATATTTATATATAAAATACGTATATGCAGTTTTCCATTAGTTTTCTATTTTTTGTTTTCTACTGCCTTTTTCACTTGTTTCGCTTGTTGTTGTTGTTGTTCTTATTGCTTTCTGCTCAAAATTTGGAATTGTAAGCAAATTGTGTATTTTATTTTCAGTGCTAACGAAATTCAAATAAGGCAACTTGAATCTAATTGTTTATATATAATTATTATGCATAATTATATTATGTATATGTTCTGTGTGTGTGTGTTTACTTCTATGCATAACTGTGTCAAATGTACAACTAAAACTCAAATCAAATTTAAATGCATTTTCTTATGAATTTTGTTTAAACTTGCTGCTTTCATTTCGCTTATTTATTTATTTTTGTTATAAACAATTTTTTTTTGCTTTTTTTTTAAATATAAAATATTTATCAAAAATAATATGCGTTTTTTTTTATGTTTTTCTTGTTGGGAATTGCCAATTGTTGAGATCGTTTTGTTTTTTCTTCATAGCGCGAAATGAGTTTAAATTTTGAGTGTGTGGATTGTGTGTGTGGATTCTATATGTACAAACTAATAATAATACTTGTGCTACAGTCACGTGCGTCTGTCTGTGTACCGTTTTTTTCAATTACTTAACTTAATTTCTACTTTTTCTTTTCTTTTTTTTTGTTATTGCACTTTAATTTCTAATTAGAATTCTGTGTGTGTTTTTTTTGTGAGTGTTTCTACGTGCACTCAATGATCATGGGCTGATTGGAGGATTCAATAACTGAGGGTCGATTCTCCTGCGTCTGCACCACATGTGCCACATGTGGCAAGTATGTATCTTGCAACGGCTTCAACGACTTTGGCGAATGTTGCGTCAAATGATGCGATGTTGCCAGTTGATGTGACGGCAACTGTTGCTGCTGTGCATGTTGCTGATGTTGCTGCTGCTGCTGATGTTGTTGTTGTTGTTGTTGTTGTTGTTGTTGTTGCATGTGTTGGTGCGGCGTTGTGGGCGGTGGCAACTGATTGGCGGTGGTCAGCAGCATAGGTGCACCGCCATGTCCATGTGGCGAGTGCAACAAATGTGATGTTGCATGTTGCTGCTGCTGTTGTTGCTGCTGCTGCTGCTGTTGCTGATGACCCTGTTGCAACTGTTGCATGTGCATGCTGCCACCCAGGGGTATGAGACGCGGCGGCGACTGTCCGCCCGCCAAATGCCGCAGACTTGGATGCACTGGATGCGGATGTTGCATGTGTTGTTGCAACTGCTCGTATGCCTCACGCGAGTCCGGCTCCGGCAAATCTTTGTCTGGAAACAAAATAATTATAAGACACTGTTAGTTAGGAATTTTAAAATGTTTAGCTGATTGATATATTATTATTATTTAATTTAATTTATTATAATTATAAAAATTATTAAAATACAAAAAAAAACAAGTCGGAAAGGCTAAAGTCGAGATCCCGACCATAGGATATCCGTTACTTATTTTAATAAAAACTACTGCATACTTTTAGGTGATTGTATTGAAATAATAACTTTATTAATAACTTTGGTTAGCTATTACTCCCATTCTACTTGCTCGATCTTGCTGCGGTTAAGTGATATTTTAGATAGTATTAATAAAAAACGATATTGAAAATTAAGTTTTAAGCTAAATTTGTATAGCATAGTTTTTTGAGCAAGATCAAAAATATGAGTTATATCCAAATTTATTGATAGGGAACAATTTCTTTTTTTCTTTTTAGACCCTGTACTTAAAAAAAGTACAGAGGTCTATTGGGTTTGTTTGTTATTGGAATATGATGAGGAAAACTCACCTAGACACTCGGATGTGGCAGCTGCCGCCATGGCGAGTTCCTCCTCGAGATTGTTGGGCTTGCAACTCGTGGTTTTCCAGTGAGTGCGCAGCCCTGAAGCGCTAATATACTTCTTATCGCAGCCCTGACAGACATAGGGACGATCATTTGTATGCAAACGCTTGTGCAACTTCAAATGCACAAATTGTGTGAACTTCTGCGGACAGAGATCACAAGCATAGGGTTTTTGACCACTGTGCAGGCGCAGATGCGTCTTCAGATTGGAGGTGCTGGAGAAACGCTTCTTGCAGATATCACACTGATGTGGCTTCTCTCCAGTATGGACCAAATGATGCTTTTGAAGATGGGCCAACTGGGTGAAACTCTTGGTGCAGACGTTGCACTTGAAAGGTCGCTCTCCGGAATGCGTGCGAAGATGCACCTTGAGATTGCTCAACTGTCCAAATGTCTTGCAACACACATTGCACTCGTAGTGCATTTTGCCATCCTTCTTCTTGAGCGGATAAGGTAGCGAACGATAGCCGCGAGAGGCCAGGGAATTGGGACTCAGAGGGCTGCCACTGCGAGGACAGGAGTTGCCATCTGGTGAAAGGGAACTGGGTGGGGATATTCTCAGCGGCGACAGTCTTTGCAGCGGTGTCAGTGGCTGCATCAGCGGATGGTTCAACATTTGTGTGCTGCTCTGCAGCAGATGTAGATTTGAACTCGAGCCGGAACCGGAGCCGGAACCGGAACCATGCGACTGTCTATCGAACGGGGAATGCGAACTGTGCGGCGGTGAGTGAAACGTGGAGGTGGCACCGCCATAAGCCGCATATCCGGCATAATTTGGAGAGTGTTGACCCGGCGAATAGATCACATGATGATGATGCACTGCAGCGGGAGGTGGTGAGCACTCACCCTTGATTAAGGCCGCTCTGCCCGCCAAACCCAAACCCAAACCCATTTCCTCCGTGCCTGGAACCAGTTGTGTATTGATTTCCGGCGCCTGACCCAAATTCGAGCTGGAATCGGGGCTGACAGCGTTGCCATATCGCTGTGACTTTTTATAACTATAAGCCATTTCAGTGGGCGATGTGGGCGGAGGCGTGGCGGCATTGGCCTGACGACAAGCCGCCTCCAAGCGATGCTGACTGGTTAAGATGGTTTCCAAAATACTCGAACTGGGCTGATTAAATCGAACATAACGGTCGCCCGGCAACGGACTGGGATCGGACTCGTAATAGGGTTTACTTAGCGGTACTATAGTCCTGGTGGGTTCCAGCACAATCACTGTGGAGCTGGCGGGTTGTGTGTTTGTGGACTCCACATGGGCATGAGTTGTTACATGTTGCTCCTCGCCAAGATTTGTTGTTGTGGTTGCCTCCTCTGGCAGGTCTGGCAACTCTGGCAGCTGCTGTGCCACTGTTGCCACTGGCAGCGTTTCCTCCACATCCTGTTTGATGCATGCTTTATGCTTAAATTCATATTTCAACGGCATTTTCACCTTAAATTTGCGATACTCATTTTTATCCGCCTCCGAGCTGGGCGTGGTCGCTGTGGGCGTTGTGGGCGCTGGGGGCGTGACACTGCTGGGCTTTTGCGTCTGCGCTATAACCGTCTCCTTGGGTGCTATAGCCTTCTTGGAACAATCCAGGACATAATTGTGCTCGCTTTCGCTATCACTGGAATCCTCGGGAGGAGTAAGGCCATCCTCTTGGCACTCGTTGCTGTGATAACCCTCATCGGAGCGTACGGAACGCACGCTGCCATCCTGCGGGGTTAACTGATGCTCATAGTGCGTATCCTTGCCACAGAGAGGAGATCCTGCGGTTTCTATGATAACCGAAGCATGACGAGAATGTTGTATATGTGGATGATGATGATTTGTAGAGGAGGAACTGACAGGAGGAGCTGAAGCAGCTGAAGGCTGTCCTGGTAAATGCAAGCCCATCACATAGGTTATATGACTGACAGCCACCTCGGCTGGAATTTCGGGTGCTGCCATTGCATAAAGTCCTTTTTTATCCGCCTCCGCCTCCTCCTCTTCCTCCTCCTCCTCCACATCCACGCTGCCGCCGAAAATGGTACGCTCGGGATCCACATCATAACCCAGACGACTGGCAAAGTCCTTGCAGTACCAGACCATCAGCTCCTCGTTGGGCAGTATATCGCGGGTGGTATAAAAATAAATGTTCTCCTCATGCTGACACGCCACCAGATTCATCACCTGCAAACTGTACGCGGAGGCCACATAACGCATCCAATTTGACTGCGATCGATCCGAGCCATCCAGATAATAATAGTCATCGTCCTTGAAGATCTACAGAGAGAGAAAAGAGCGAGCAATTTGTATGTTAAGCGAGCTTTCTTCTCAAATGAGCGTGTAAAATAAACACAATAAACACAGCAAAGCATAAACACTACAAAAAGTGAGAGAGAGTGAAAGCTTTTGGATGAGAGCTTAAAAGCTTTAAAGAGCGAGAGAGAGACACAGAGAGCGAGTGAGACAGAGACAGAGTGAAAGAGTGCAGTTAGAATTAGTTGCAGTAAGTCAAGTAATTGTTTTGACAAAATTAAATATATTTTAAATAAATAAATTATTAAAAAATTTCAAATTAAAAATATATTTTTTTCCTTTCTTAAATATTTTATTTTAATGTTTTCAAAATGGTAAAAAAAATATATATATTAATAAGTAAACTAGAAATTCACTTAATTTTCCCCTTTTTTATTATTGTTAGCTTGTGGTTATAATTATAGATATTAAAATGAAAAAGCATGTTTTGTAGATTTTAAGCTTTTAAAAATGCAAATAACCGATTTTTAACAAGATTATAAAAAAAAAATTAGTTTGAAACATTTGCTTAAAAATTATAGAAAAACTTTTATTATATTTTTAGTTTTTATAGTAGAATTAAATCATCAATATAAAAAGTGAATATATATATATATATTATTTTTTTTACTAAATAAACTTAGAAATATGTTTTTTTTTTGTGTCAAAATAATTACTTAATATGCTGCAGATAGATAGAAATAGAGATAGTGAAAGAGAGAGAAAGTGCGTCACAAATAAAATCAAAGCATAAAAGGTGGTACCTTAATATTCCCGTAGGTTATGTGGCGTGTTCCCTGCACCTGATTTTTAATATCAAATCCGCAACCAAAATGCAAAAATTGTAATTTGGAATTTGTAGGTAGGTTGATAGGTGGTATATATAATATCGTATATAGTATATGGGTATTTTTTTTTTGTATTTTTTATATGCACATGAAATTAAAAATTAAGAGAAACCAGTTGGTTAGTTGTCATTGCCAAAAACAAAATGCAAATAATTAGTTAAGAATAATTTTAACAAATAATATTAAATATTAATATTAAAAGGAGAGACTTTTGCTTACCCGCCAGAAATACCGCGCCTTATTCTTATCATTTGGATAGTTGGAGGTGGGAATGCCTTCAAAGGGGCCAAAGCGGGTGCCTCTCGGTATGACGCCGCTGCTCCAAACTCCTTCAGTCTGTTAACAAACAAAGAGAGAAAAAGAAAACAAGTTAATAAAAGAACAGCAAAAGTTATCATATATAAGAAAATATTTAAAAATTACACAATAATGATTATATGATGTGATTTAAATACATTTTACAAATAATATTTAAGAAAAAAAATAAATATCATGTTATTATTATTTATGAATTAATTTTTTTTTAAATAATATCGATTGTTATAAGACTCTTATTATATCATTATTGATTATTATGGCTATTCTTTTTTTATGTTTTTTGCTCTGTTTTAACTTTTTTTTATTAAAATATAATTTAAATCATTAAGTACGATCTCTGGTAAAGAGAGTGCTAAGAAGAGAGAGAGAGAGAGGGCTTTGCATGCTCACCTTAACATTTGGCGTTGAGTAGACCATTGAGGACTTGAGCGTCAGGCTGCGCGGCAGCGTTTTATCCGCTCGATTCGGCAGTCCACGCTCTGCCTGCACATCGGGCACCAGATAAACGGCGAGTCTCTCAAAATCCTGCTCTCGCATGCGCGTCACATCGTAATCCTGTGTGCCGTCGGGCGTCGGACTGCGACTGCGGCTGCGACTGCGACTGCGCGAGCGACGCAGCAGCTTGGCATGTGGATGATGTGGATGGTGTGCATGATGTGCGTGTGTATGGTGTGCATGTGGATGCTGTTGCTGTTGCTGCTGCTGTATGGCTATGTGTGTGGATTGTGAATTGCCTGACGTTGACTTCATTGTGAGCGACGCTGGCTGCACTTGTTGCGGCTGCTGCGGCGCCGACTGCGACTGCTGTTGTGGATGCTGATGATGTCCATGCATTTTGTATTTTGTTTGTTGTTGCTTTTTGCTACTTAAGGCTAGACTTTTGTGTGATGTTGTTGTTGTTGTTGCTGTTGTTCTTGTAGTTGCTTAAACTTCTAGCTGTTTCACTTGATCTGCAAAGGGAGAAAAAAAAACAGAGAGAGAGAGAGCGTTAGTGGGAAGCTTCTTTTGTAGCTGACTGTATTGCTTTATATATTGCTTTTCACTTTTTCTTTTTTCTAATTTTTCGCTAGAACTATTAATAAATACGTCACACACATACACTGTCAAAAAAAAGAGAGTGACAGAGAGAGCTTCGCCCACTCAGTCAGCCCAGCACTCGAAGACAGTGAGTCAAGCAATTGTTTTGACAAATAATAAAAATCTAAATATTTTCTTATATAAATATTTTTAAATAATAATAAAAGTAATAATTTAAAAATCCATTAAAAATATATATACATTTTGCCAGAGAAAATGTATTAATTTTAGTTGTTGACAAAACACTTTCTTGACTAACTGTATACGTGTATGTGTGTGTTTGCTTGCAGTGTTGCATTCGTATTTCAATGGCGTCGTTATCGGCAAAATAGCGGCAAAAATAAAAACGACTGACGACGCGAGACTTTTCGTCTCTCTTTGCCGCTCTCTTCGGCTCTCGCCGTCGTTCGTCGTGTACTCTTTGCATAGTTCAAGATTGCGGCCTTAATGGAGGTTACGCGTTCACGTTCAGGGGCAAATCGGCGCCCCCTTTCCGCCATATACAATTTTCTTTTATTAATCATATATATTATTTTATTAATAAAATGGCAAAATTGTATTAATCACACACTTTAGGTTAAATTCGTTAGCTTTTAATTAATTTTAGGCAGTTCATTTGTTGCTTTAATTTTAACCAAAAATTAAAATTTTCTAAACAATTCATTTTGTTCAAATAATGTTAAAAAATATGCTAAATAATATTAAATACTCATTACTTGTCACTTTTTTATTTTTTATATTAATTTAAAATATCTCGCAGTCCAAAAATATATAAAACATAAGCAAAATCTTGTTAGTAATTTATTTTTGACCATGTTTTTGCTTTTTATCACAGCTTAAAACAATTTATTTTGATTTTATATAAATTTTAATCAATTTAAAATGTTCGTATTACCCAAAAACCTTTTTAAATAAATGCAAAATATTGTAATTAACTCACTTTTGGCCAACTGCTGTTTGTACTTTCGTTTTTTATGCATTTAAAACAGTTTATTTGCTGCTTATACTAATTTTAATTAATATATTCCTGCTAATTGAGTTGTTGTTGCTTCGCACACTGCATAAAATTTGATAATTATTGCTTTTTGTTTTTATATTATATTATTATTTTATTTTAAATTTTTTCCATTTTTGGGCACTTTTTCGTGCTCTGGCAAATTACGCATCACTTTCCGTTTCGTTGCGGGTTTTTGTGCTCGTTATACATATATTACGCATACGCCGCGTTTGCCCAGCCAAAAAAACGAAAATTAACTAAATAAATTTGCAAAGTTTTTGTAATAATTTTACATTATTTTGTAAAAGAATTTTGTCGGAAAATTTGTCAATTATTTTTCTACTAATTTGTAACGGCGGCGGCGTTGCAGGAGGAGGTGGAGAAGGTACCGTTTTTAGCGACAACAACCGACCGCAACGCATACACGAATGCACTGAAAAATACCTCACACAAGTGCTGTGTCTTCCCGTTGGATTCTCTCTATATAATATATATACACAGATATTTGTGTATATATATATTTGTGTGTTTTAAATGGCGCTCACACAGTTGCAGCTATGCGGAAATGTACAACACAAACAGTTAAGGGGTGGGGAAGTGGGGGGTAGGTGAAAAAAAAATAATATAGAAAATTATTAAACTAATGTCGTGCAAAAGATTCGTCGAAATGAACGTTGTGCCCATCCACACAGACGCGGAGCGAGTGTTCCTACTACTGACCCACATACACACCATATACGAGCCAAATACAATACAATGCAATACACACACGCATGCAACTGGCAGAGAGACAGCAGCGACTGCGACAGCGACTGCAGCAGCAGCGACTGCGACGGCGACTGCGGCGCCATGCTCAAAGCTCAATCGCCGTTGCAGCCAAAACCAAGTGAGCGAGAGCGAGAGCGAGTCGGACGCAGACCAAGACCGAGACCGAGACCCAGAACTCTTTGTATTTGCAACCGGCATAGTGATTGCACTCACTCACACACATTGCTTGCAATATAACTAATTTTCTTTTTGCCAGATTCAGGCATTTTAATAATGCTTAAAAGTTTTTCATTATTATTATTATTAATTTTCTTAATTAATTAGCTTTTATTATAATAACTTATTATTTTCTTTTTATGTGTAACCTTGTTTATTAATATTTTATGTTCTCTAATCTTATTTATATTATCAAGTAAACATTTTTATTAAACCAGATCATTTATTTCAGATTTAATTTCTTATCTTAAGTTTTAATATAAGCCCTCTTAAATATTTTTTTATTTATTACCATATTGTTTTATTTACTTATTTAATTAATATTTAGAAACTCTCAAAATTCTGTCAGCTCTCACACTCTCTCACACACACACACACAAACATACTTATTCACTGCAACGCTGACGGCAACGTCAACGCAGCCCAAAAACAATGTGTGTGTTTTTATTTCGCTCATTTTTGCGTTCAAGGGATGCGCTTTTGAGCGCAAGCTTTCGCCGTTGCTCTGCTTGAGTTGAATTCGCCGACACTGCATTTCGCCGCAAGACAATTTGAGTGCCGGCGAATCGAACTACGGTGGTTGCAATCTAACGTTAACTTTGTGTCAGCTCTTCTGTGGCCGTGTGTTTTTGTTTTTGTTTTTGCCGTCGCACAATCATAAATATATTGTGCAAGGCTAACAGAGGAACGGCGACGTCGACTGAGGCAGCGGCAGAGCGAATCTATTGATGAGGCAACAGATTTTTGGCAACAGGGAAATTGACGTGTTGTCAATTTCTCGTGTGATGTCTGATGATGCCACAAGTGTGATTGATGCCCCCAAAGGAGGCAATTACTCAGACTTTATGTGCGCAACTGAATAATGAAAGAGACATAGAGAGAGAGAGAGAGGGAGAGAGAGAGAGGGAGGTAAAGAGGAAGACAGAGAGAGAGAGCCTGGAACAAACTGAGCGCAGCTTTTAAAAGCTTAGGTTTACACTTGAGCAGCAATATATATGCTAAGATGAGATCACTAAGAAATCAAAAACAAAAGTGAGAGAAGAGAGAAGAATTAAGGCAAGCAAGAGTGGCAGCTTTTAAGAGCTAAGCAGCATACTTTATGCTTATATAAATTCAAAAAAATTAAACAATACTAAGCATTAGAATTCGCAAACTCTAACAACAATTGATTGTTTAATTATTTTTTTTATATATCTTTATTCATACGAAATTTTTAATGTAGGTAATTTTTTAGAAAGCTACAAATTATTCATAATTTTTTAACGTATTTTTTTCTTATTTTTGCTTCTTATATTTATCCGAAAACTGATTTATTGTGAGCAAAAAACTATACAACATTTTTGCAACTCACCCAAAAGTTAACAAAGCAATTGATTGATTTTTGTATTATATATATTTATGCAAACATAAATTATTTGTAATAAAAAAATATTACTGACAATTTTTAAGCTCACTGCAAAATAGTTTTCAGTGATAAAGTGATTTAAATACGAATAATTCGATATTCGCTTTTCACAGTTTTGGTTTATTTTATATATGAACATTGCTTGTTTTTTAGTATCAAAAAAATAAAAATAAACGACATTTTTTAAAACTCACCCCAAAATTGTTTTCAGTACATTTTTGATGCTGCTTAGCGTTAAAATCGTATTACAAAAAGAATACGAGTAATTCGTAATTCGCTTTTCTACTGTTTTCTTTGTTATTATTTTCTTTTTCTTAATTTTATTTATTTATTTTTTTTTTTGGGAATTGCCGTAACAATATATCTGTGTGGCACACGCACGTAGAATGCAAACTGCGGCAACGTGCAGCATAAATGAGAACTTTTTGCCCAGAATTCTGGCAGTGTCGACAACAAATGGCAATGGCGGCAACAACACGGATGCAAACAGATACAGTTCACACAGATACATAGATGCAGATACAGATATTGTATCTGTATCTTTATGTGTCTGTTATTGCACTTGCACTTGCATTCGATTCGATTCTATTTTGATGAGTGCGGAAATGTGCGAATTTATTTTGGCTTGCTAATTTTGGGTGTAAGTGTGTGTGTGTGTGCCAATATGTGTGTGTGTGTGTGTGGGTGTCTGCTGCTTAGCAATTGGCGCCATTAGAAATGCAGACAGTTGTTCACTTTTCTTTTATTACATACAGCTAATCAAGTAATTGTTCTTATAAAGAAACAAATTTGCAAATTTGCAAAATATTTTTAAAAACAGTTTGAACTTAATATTTTACTTGTTCTAAAAACTATAAGCAACTGTTAGAAATTTAGAAAAATTATTTAAAACATAAATGCATATTTTTTTAGTATTCGAAAATATATATCATTAAAAGAAAACACTTTAAAAATAAAATCAAATAAAAAAATAATTTTAATTTAATTTAAATGAATTAATTTTTTAACTTTTTATTAGTAACATTTTTTTTTGAATATCTAAATTCTTGACTAACTGTATTTATTTTCAAATTAATTTTTTTTAAATTTATTTTTGGTACTTTCGATTTTCCGCTTGGCAGTTGCCAAATTAGTGTCTTCCCGCTAGCCGAAACTTTCGCTAGCAACTAACCAAAATTGGATACTACGATTAGTAGATCTCCAACCCCCTCTTTCCACCTTTCCCCCTTTTTCTACTCTACACTTAGAACAGATGCGTTTTCGCGTGTGTCTCTAGGAAGCAAATTCAAATTGAAATGCAGTCATCGTGTGTGTTTAGTCTGTGTGTGTGTGTGTGTGTGTGTGTAGATAGTGCGCCAAAAAGCTTTTCGCTATCGCTGTGAAAAATGAAAATAAACAGCTGCACACACACACACATACACCTACAGACAACACATTAGAAACAAAAAGTAAAAAGCTCAACGCTTTGCGTTTCTAATCATCGCACAATTGCATTTGAAGGACACGAGACGTTGCACGTAGGGCAATCAAAAGGGGAGAGAGAGGGAGGGCTGTATGAGAAATTTGCTTAGAGTGGCGCAGCAAATTAAAAATAAATAAGCGGCACACACACACACACACGCACACTCTGACACAGGCACGAACGCATTTCGTGTTTACGACATAATCAAAAAACGTTTAGTTTAGTTGACATACCTAAAATATACCCTTTAAAGTAAATTGTATTTGATAAATTATTTTAATATTACGGATTTAAAAATCTTTTAATGCAGAATGTATTAAGAGGTCAAATCATGATCAAAATAACATTTCGCTTAAAAATAGGTTCATTGGATAATAGATCGGTTAGAATTGAAAAATGATCAACTTTTCAAAATGAAAAAAATTTAAATGCAGAATCAATTAAGAGGCCAAATCATGATCAAAATGATTATCCGCTTCAAAATTGGTTAATTTTTGATGAAGTTATGAGAGATCAAAGTTTTTGAAAAAATGTCAAGGGGTAAGTATGGAAAATTGGATGATAGATGGCTTAGAATCAAAAATATATCAAATTTTCTAGATGATAAAAATTTAAATGCAGAATCAATTTAGAGGCCAAATCTTGATCAAAATGATATTCCGATTGAAAATCGGTTCAGTTTTGATCAAGTTATGACAGTTGGAAGTTGAGCACCATTTTGTTCTTTGTTTGAGATGTTACATACGGAGTGACTAATTCAGTATACCCTATGTTCGATTAAATGCAATAGCTACAACTAGAAAACTGTCAAATGAAACGATTCGTCGACTCGCAATGAGTTTAACATTCAACTTGAACGCAGACGACCCGCTGACGTTGAAGTCGACGTCGACGTCGCTGCTGGCGTCGTCATCAACGTCGTCGTCGTCGTCGTCGTCGTCGGAGTGCATTTGAATTTTGATAAGCTTTTGCACATTGCGCATACGCCGTGTGTGTTAGCTATGCGCCCAACAACGAATATATATTCAAATATGAGTGTCTATGAATACTATACTATATATGAGTAAATTTCTAAGTATTCATGCAATGCTCATAATAATTTTTATTATTTTCTGTTGTTGTTGTTATTCTAGACAGTGAAAAACTTCCGCAACGTTCGTTGTTGCATCGATCTTTATCAAATTGCAATGGGGAAGCGTGGCGAAACGAAAAAACAACAACAGCAACAACAACAACAAAAGCAAATAAACCAAATGGCGATATTTTTGATTCAAGGACAAGTGCGCGATAGGCAACGGGAACTGTACTAACCGCATTCACTATATACTACCTATATACAAGCATAAATAAATATGGTTTACATACTGATAACAAACAAAAAAAAACAAAAAAAAGAAATAGAAATAGAAATAGAAAATAAATGGTCATAAATTGGCAGTCCCTGGCATAGTGTCGTCTCGCTCGCACCTGCCGGGCTGACCTTGCATTATACTATCTAGGAAATCGACGCGTATCTAATAAGTAGTCTCAATGAATAAACAAATTTTACGATGTATTTCAAAGTGCAGTGCAAATATTTGTTTATAAAAGCTATTTGTGAAACAATCCAAGCACTTGGTATTCCCACTGTGTGATTCAGTTCCCTCAGGGAAATCAATGGAAAACCCAATATAACATTTAGCACAAAAAAAGAGTGCGAACAATTCGAACAATTTTTGAGATAAATAGTGGGAAAGTACTTTTGAACCAGTTCCAGCTAATTTCAAGGCAATTACAAGGGCTTAAGTTGATTATTATCAGAGGAGAGAGAGATGAAGTTAAAAAAGGCGCAGAGAGAGAGAGAAAGAAAGCTATGCAATTTAAGGCAGACGCTTAATTAAATTTTTTATTCGTTTTTAAATTGATATCCAATTAATTGTATTGAATTTTAGTCTGAGTTGTTTTTGTATTAATAAATTAATTATTATTGTTTAAACTGCACTTATATTAATTCCGTGCAGTTAATTAAATCTATAAAATACTATAAAATTTAAATTTATTAATTATAAATTAAAAGCAGTCGCCTTATGAAATTTTTTACTTGTTTTTAAATTGATATCCAATTAATTGTATTTGCTGAGTTGTTTTTTGTATTATTTAATTTATTATTACTATTATTATTTAAACTGCACTCATATTAATTCAGCGCAGTTAATTAAATATATAAAATATTATAGTTAACAAATGATTAATTTGAAAACTGAAAAGCATTTTTTTCAGCATTTCAGCATTTCTTGTGTGCATTTTGATAGCAGCATTTTAATTAGCATAAATTGAATTATAATCGCTGATTGTCCTTGAAGTGCATATATTAATTACACACTGTTTGTTGTTGTTATTAGATAATGTAGTGCAACTGGTCGCATCGTTACACACAAAGCACAACGAAAGATACACAGTTTGAGATACGCTTTGTTGTAGTTACAGATACAGATACATTTACAGATACAGATACAGATTCATTTTGCATTCCGTTCGCATGCACATTCTCGACTTGTGACTCAAGGTTATGATGATGATGATGCTGCCGTCTGCCATCTCACTCTCTCTCTCTCTCTCTCTCTCTTTCTTTCTCACTCTCTTCGCTCTCTTTCTACCCCTACTTCACCCCTGGCACCTACAAAAAAAAGCTCTGGCAATTATTACACACATTCGCTCACATGTGACTTAGCACACAATTTTATTTTATCAGCTGCATGCAAATGCCCCACCCACTCTCCTCCCCCTCCCCCTCCCTCTCTCCCTCCCCTTTCTCCGCCCATTCCCTCCGTTTTAGACTATTTGTTTATCTCGTTTTCGTTTCGTTTTTGCATGCACATAAAATAAATGCAAGTACTTAAACGTTACAACAATTCTGTCAGATATTTGTCGCGGTTTCTATTATTATTATTTTTGTCTTTCTTTCTCTCTATTTTATTTGTCAGTCTCGCTCTCTCTCTGTCGCATTTACATTTCCGGGTTGGCGCACATTTTTTGTGTGTAGTTATTCTAAAATTTTTGCTGTATTTCTACTCGTATCTTTATGCATAAACATCATAATTTATGCGGCAATTAACAAAAGTGCAACATTTAGTTAGTCATTAGATTAATGCAAATATGTCTTAGATCATTAGTTTTGAACACGTCATTATAATATATATTTAATTCGGACAGTTTGACAAAGTTGTAGAAAAAATTTTCGAAATGTTTTTATACTTTAAGTATATGCAATTAAATAATAATAAAATACTAGAGAGAGACATGGTAAAAATTTATAAAATTTTTTTTATTCAATTTTTGGGATTAAATAAAAAAAATAACTAGAGAATATATAAATGTATATGATTTTTAATTTATGTATTCTCATTTTATTTTAATTTTTTAATATTAAATATTTAATAAATATCTGTAGCTATACTAGAGAGAAGATATTTTTTAAAATAAATATATAAAAAATATCTGTATCTATTGTAGAGAGAGAAGGTTTTTTCTCTATTTCTCTCTTTCTTTCTCTTGCTCTCCCTCTCACACCTGAAGTTGCAATAGGGCTTGTAAAAGTATTGTTGCGGTTTCGTTGCACTTTAACCTTGAAATTTGTTGCTCAGCTTTGTTGTTTTTTTTTTATTTTTTGTGGTGAGCGCATGTGCAATAGCTAAATGCAATTACTCTCGCTCTCTCACTCGTCAACTCTCCCTCTCTCTCTCTCTCTTTCTCCCTCACTCTCTTTAGCGCTCTCTCTCTCTCTCTCTCTCTGGCTTATCAATTTGCTGTTGCTTTTTGTCAGCGCCCGCATATTAATTAGTTTTTTGTCGACGTTCGTTTTGCGGCTGCCTCACTGTACCAGTTGCTACCCCCACCCCCCGTCCAGTTACTCTGACAACTTTTAAGCAAAATTTGTAAAAATTTCATTTTTATTTTGTACAGCAGCAACAATTAAAAGCGAAAGTATCTGAAACCTTAACAAACAAATCAAAATGCAAAACTCAAAATAAATACAATTATTCTTAACTCATTTCGCTTTGCAAATAAATCAGCCAGATATATATATATATATGTGGTTATATGACTATACTATATACTATATAAGACTTAACAATTCACGTTCTTTATTAGCTTTCTGGCTTTGACGTAGGTCGTATAAGTTTTGACTTGTCTAATCATAAATTGAATGCACTTTTTTTTTTGCTCACATTTTTCTTATCAGATTCATTTACTTGCACTTCTACGCTTGCCTTTTCCCCTTACATTTCTGCATTTTATTCACTATATGCACTTGACTTGACGCTTATCAGCTGAGTTTTTCTTATTGCGCAGTGAAAGTTTTCCAGTTTGTTGTTGTTGTTGCTGTTTTTTTTAGTGTTTGCTCATTTTACAGTACCTTTTTTTGTATTTTGTTAGTGTTAATTTAAGTATTAAACTTTGTCGCTTAGATTGCATTACGTGCGGTTAGAACTGCAATGCACTACACTTGACTTGATGGGGTATATTAGTGGAAAGAGAAATAAAAAGTCAATTTGGGCATTAAAAAATCTCACAAGCTAGCTTCTAGGCAAAAGATACTTTTGCGGACGCCTTCAAGTATGCTATGAAATTTTAACTTATACATAGTTTTTAATGCTTGATTAAAAATCAAATAAATTAATTTTACAATCAATTTGAAATGAGTTTTAAATAAGTTATCTACATTGACATCTATTTTGACATTCAATAAATAATTAAGTAATTTGTTTAAAATGCATAGAAAGATAGAAACTGATAGAAAATCAATGCATTATATATAAACTTTGTTCATTTACATAATTTTAGTTAATATTATTTTAGTTCATTTTATTTAACAAAAAATCTACCATCCAAAATAATTTAATGACTGTATTCACATTATAAAAAATTCATTTTAGACAAGCTAAACTGTAATTGTATTCTATCTTAATTATATACAGAGAAGATACAAGTACGCTGCACTTCATTAACATATTTAATTAACATAACAGGTCTATGTTAATAACATTTCAAAGCTAGCTGGCAAAGTTTGTTGACTTATCAGCTCGCATTTAAACAGAAAAACGTTTTGATTATATAAAAACTTTTTAAAAGAAAATATATGTAATGTATTCTGCGTATTTAAAAATTGTTTTTAATATTAAAAAAAATAATTGGCTGTCTAAAAAAATCACTGAAACTGTTGTACCTATACTAAATACATATTTAAGATTCTAAATTTAACAATAGAATTTCTATGGATAAAACTTCCTTAGGGGTAACTTCTCTATTTCAATCAATTTCTCTAAGAAAACTGAACTGTTATATAGAAATAACACAACAATTATTAAATTGCATATCTCTTTTAAAATTTTCTTTAAATGATATCCCTTTAATAACAGCCAACTCCCTTCTATAAAATCCTTTCAACATTGCATCATCTGGCAAACTGTCGCTGTCGCTGGGTTCAGTGAACTCAAAGGTCAACTGCCAGCCAGGATACAGTGAGGACACGCTATGATGTCATGGCTACCATGCAGCTTTCATAACTGCATCAATAGGGCTGCCAACAAAAAAATGGATAATTTGGACAGTTTTCAATGACAAGAAAATATTATAAATAAAGAAATATATACAAATAATTGAGAAGGAAATAAAGTCTCCAGTCGAAGGAGCCACGGATTAAATGTATAATCCTGTGGGTGACATTACCTTGACAACATTCACAGGAACACACAAAAACAACAACAAACACGACCTACGACAAAGCGATTGAAAATGCGCATAAATTCGAGACGAGCGAAGGAAGTGCTGAAAAGAGTACAGCAGAGGTAAGGACAGACATCAGCAGGAGCTGGAGCTGGAGCAGGAGCAGGAGTCAGTCTGCCAGTAAGTGGGTGGCTTTTGGCACAAAAAAAAGTCAAAGTAAAATTTTCGCCAGACAACAGAAAAGGCGAACGACCCTTTTGAGCGCCAGACGAGACGGCAGCGCACAGTGGGCAAAAACAGCTAAATTTGCATACAAAAATAAAATTAAGTCAAAATAAAATAAATTAGAATATAAACTAAAATCAAATCAAAATTCTATAAAAAACAAAAACTACTGCATACTTTTAGGTTATTGTATTGAAATAATAACTTTATTAATAACTTTGGTTAGCTATTACAACCGTTCTACTTGTCCGATCTTGCTGCGATTCGATGAGATAATAGATAATACTAATAGATAACGTTAATTATCATAAAATTTGTCCTATCTTATTATCTTAAAAATTGTGGGTGTGGTGGTTATTCGCGTTTTGAGAAGGTGGTAAGGGGCGTGGCCTAAATTTAAGCCAAACTTTACCTGCGTCTATAAAAATCTGTGTATATAAAAATTGGTATTATTAGCTTAGCCTTTTTTTCATCCTTGAAGTTTTTAATTTAAGCATTAAAAATAATTATAAATTTCAATTTTTATAAGATATATCAAATATAAATATTGCTTGCCAATTTATATTAGAAAAATTGAAAGATGAAAATTGACTAAAAATTAAAATTAGCAAATAATTTGAATTTTTATAATATAAATTGAAATTAATAAAAATAATATTTTTTTTATAAAAATTTTACGTTGTCCATATTTTTAATTTTATAAATATTATATGCAGTGGCTGTTAGAAACAAATCAAGTTGCCTTTTTTTTGCCACTGTGCTTATGTTGCAACATGCGGCAGACGTTGCCTTGCCACATTATGTTGGGGCAGGGCCCGCAGCTCGAGCTGCTGTTGCTGCTGTCGTCTCTGCTGCTGCCTCTGCCTCTGCTGCTGCTCATTATCCTTTTCGCTTTTCATACATAAATCGCAATTGCTGCGTTGCCTCGTTCAATGAACTCTGTGTGGCACGTACGGGTTGCACGCTCAACACTCAACACTCGTCGTTTGTCGTTTGTCGTTTGTCGTTCGTCGGTCGTCGGCTTTTGCCGGCTCTGAGACTATAGTCATATATATGTGGTATACACACCCAATACGGAAAGCGAAACACACAACGACAGCAAAAGCTGTGCACACACACACACACACACAGACACACACATATATAGACACAATGCAGACAGGACCAAGGACCTCATCGCTGCTTTCCTGGGGATTCTGAAAGGCGGCTCGGCTCGATTTTTGGGTTGTGGTCTTGACAGTGTGCAGTTTTGTATGCAGTTCGACTCCGACTTCGACTTCGGCTGCAGCTTCGGCAATTTTGTCGTCGCCGTCGCTGTCGACTGCGCTGCGACTGCGGGCAAGGACCCTGAATGCGTCAGGATAATGTTTAAAGGAGGCGCAGGCGCCAGCATCGAAATTTCACTTTTAATTTTTTGCACTAACGCTGCCGATAACGCTGCGTGCGACAGAGACAACAATACACAGTCATATAGTCTGCTGTCTCGCTTTGTTGTTGTTGTTGTTGTTGTTTGTGTCTGCTGCATTACTGGCTGCGTATTTCGGAAGGTTATTGAACTGACACCGACAGCTTTTCATACGGCGCAACTTTCACAGGACATGCAGGCAGGCAGTGAGCTAGGACATGGTCAATACCTTGCCTTGTCTTGGCCAAAAAGCAAAAGTCTCTAATTACCAATAACAACTAATTCCTTGTGCTTCGAATTGTTACTAATTTTGCAACAAATCAAATGTTTTAAGCATTTTTTTGTATTTCTTATTGAATAATTAAATATTATTATTACATAAAAATAAAATAAATTAATTTTTTCGCTCTTTAGTCTTAAACTCATTATTGTACATATATATATTAAAATTAAATTTTAAATATTTAAATTCAATCAATGTTTCAAAAGCTAGTCTCAAAATTAAATTGAAGTTATATATTTTGTATTTTTGTATATTCAAAACGTAGTCTTAATTTTTTTTATATATTGCTTTAAATAAATAAATTAGCAATTTGTATTACCTTTTGGTTTGTTAGCTTTTTAATTGCTTTGGGAATTGTCAGTCTCAGTTTCAATCTCCGCTCAAGTGTTGGCCAAAATGCATTTTAAACGCGATTTGAAGAAACTGATTATCGCAAAGAGATCGCGAAAATAGATACGATGAAAGTATTGAGTTCTACGGCCGTATGAACACATTTTACGGCCGTAAAGCAATTACGTATATCTATATATATATATATATATATATGTATAATATACACTGTAAATCTTACACTTGTAACGGGGCACTAAATCGATTTATAAACACTTGAACACATTTTGTGGCATCTCTTTTTGAACTGCTTATTTTTGCATTTCTTTTGCTATAATTTACATAGATTTTATTTTGTATTTTTCTTTGATTATTTTTGTAGTATTATATTTTTTTGTTTTAGTATTTTTTTTTTTTTTGTTGTTTTGTTGGTCATGGCAGACATGACCTGCCCAACGCGCTAACATCCCGAGTCAGGACTGAAGCGACTGCCAATTCAGCGGTTGCCACTTTTTGGCCTGGCCCGCTGTCGCAGTCGCAGTCGCTGTCGCTGCTGCAGTCGCAGTCGACTTCAAATGCAGACAGTAAACAAGCAGCCAAGTGAAGAGTAAACGGGGGGGAAATGGGGAGGTTGCCACTTGCACTTGGCATGAGCTGAACTCGCTGAACAATAACAATAACAACAAGCATAAAAACAACAACAGAGAAAGCAGCGCTACAAGGGCGGCGTCGAGAATTGAGAATTGAGAATCGAGAATGTGGGTAAGAGCAACTGGGAGACGTCTGCAAAATTCTCTGCACAGCTCACAGGGGTAGCTACCCCTTGAACTAGAGGGGTTGCAGCGTAGCACTGCAACCGAGATTTATTAAACCGTATATTTTTTAATGCATTTCTTGGAATAGGTCCAGCTCGAAAGTTCGCTCAAAAAATCATTTATCAATATTTCAAAATTTTTAAGAAATTTTTTTTCATTTTTAACGCTTAAATTACTAGGTTTCTTGTTTCAAAAATGCGTAAGTAATGCATCGTTGCCCTAGGTCTGTGTAAAATCAAAAAGCGCCCGCTTCTCTTATTACACTGCGCAAAAAATTACACACTATTTCTAAAAGTCTCCAATATTATAAAAGTGTTTTCCAGTGCTCCTAAAATTTGTATTTCTTATTTAATATTATTTAAATTTATTTTTAAAAATTATTGAATTATATTTTGTATTTAAAAATGTTAAATTATTATTTGCAAAAATAAAAGATTTAGATATTGCAGTTAAGAAAAATGCGTCGTAAAAAAGCTATAACAATTTAACAGGAAATGCCAAAGATCGGCAGTTAACCAACACTGTTTACTGTAGTTAACTCAGCTGCAATGTGATAAGCCTTTTTTTAATTAATCATTAGATAAGCTTATCAGCTAGTAAGGCTTACAATTTATGTTTATCTTATCTGCAATTAAATAAACTTCAAAGTTTGCCAAGTTCATCAAGGTCAAACATTGCATTTGGTGAGTTTGCACTATTTTCTGGCAGTGCATGCAAATTGCACTGCACTGAAAAGCTCTCTCAAAAGTTCTCTCTCTTCTTTTGTCGCTCTCTATTATTGTCGCTCTCTCCGTAAATTTGAGGGTTGCTTCTGCCCTGCGTCAGTTTGACAATGAACTATAAACCGGAAGTGTTCACATACAGTTAATCAAGCAAGTGTTTTGACAAAATAAATTAAACAAATTAACATTCTTTTTTTATTTTTAAAATTAGTTAAGTCCAATAATTTATTTATTAATTTCTTAATATAACTTGTTCTAATAAACATTACCAAGATTAATAAAATAATAATAAGCATAAAAATAGCTAAAAAATATTTATTTTTTTTAAAGTAGTTCTATTTATTTCCTATACATCTAATTATTAAGAATTTAAATAAAAAACCATAAGAAACATTTCTTCATTCTTTTTTGCAATAGAAATTGTGTACATTTTTGCTGTTGTCAAAATTTGGACTTACTGTATGTATGTGTAGATTATGCAAACTGCAGCAAAAGCACTTGAAGCTTTTAACAAAATAAAAGCTTTAAACTAACGTCTGACATTCTATTCATAAAAATTGAAGCACGTACTCAACGGTAAAACAAGAAGTAGTTAAAGAATAAGAATGAATGCCGTTAGCTTTTAAAAAAAATAAAAAGACATTTTGTTATTGTGAACTGATAATTAAAGAAAGGTTCGTGGGTCGCATAACGTAATGGAATTGTAAGCAATTACGTATGCGCGACACGCAAATGAGCATAACAATAAAAGAGCGACAAAGGCAACAAAAAAAGGAGGATAAAAAAAAGCCAAAAAAAAAAAGCTAGAAATAAATAAAGAGCAGCCGCCCACACACACAAAAAATGCGCGATGCGCTCAGTCAATGTCACAGTCAATGCACAAAAGCAACAACAACAACAATAACAACATTTACAGCTAAGCAGCAAACGCGACACGCGATAGTGTCGAAATAGCAACAACAACAACAACAAAAAGAACAGCAACAGCAACAACAAAGACATGACACATAACCTGTCGCCGCTGCAAAGTTCAATTTCAACAAAAGCAGCGACGCCGACGCCAACGTCGACGCCGCTTCGGCGCATGCGCTCTCTCACAACACAGAAAAAACGGGCACACACACTCTAAGCGTTGCTCTCTCTCCCGCTCTCAGTCGCTCAGTTGGCGCTCTCTGGCTGCGTGCGTGTTGTTGCTTTTGGTTATAGCGCGCTTGAGTAGGTCGGTCATTGAACTAGCGAACTTGTTTTCTTTTCATGCCTCTCTTTTAGCGCCTTTTTCTTGTGCTTGTTGCACACACTTTCTTCCTGTTCCACTGTTCCCAGCGCGCTCTTAAGCCACCTGTGCCAGTGTAAGGCGCTCTCTTAGCTGTTGCTCTTAGAAATGCATAATAATAAAAATAAACTGATGCTGCGACTGCGACTTTGACTCTGAAACTGACTCTGCATGACTTGCAGTTGCAGTTGCAGTGCGTGGCAAGTGCATGTCAAAGCTACGCGCTGCAACAATTCTAATTGCAACAGCAACAACAACAACACTGAAAGCAAAAGGCAAAAAGCCAAGTCAATAACCCCTTGAAGTTGGCTGCAACTAAAGAAGTAAGAGTGATTTGATTCCCTTTTCATGACGTGACGTCGCAGCCTTAGAAAAAAATTAAAACACGTTGCAGCCACAGAGGCTGTTGGCAGTGTTGCCACAATTTCCACAGATAAATAAAAATCTATAGCCAGAAAAAGCTTAAAAAAAACGCTAGTTTTAAGTACTGTTGTTATAATCAAAAATGCCAATTTATTAACCAAATTAGTTAATTTGACAAAAGAAAAGATATCAAAAATTCTTATCAAATTTTTCTTGCTTAAAAAATATTCTTATTAAACAGAAAAGCTTTAAAATAATATTATATATATAACAATTCCTATCAGAATTTTCTCACATATCAATAGTTTGATATTAAGCAAAAGAAGATAAGAAGAAATCAATAAAAGAATAAAAACTTGTGGCTATAAAAATTCTTAAAAAGTTCTTTATCTAACATTATTTAAGCTAAACTCACAAGACTTTCTTAATGCAATATAATAAAATTAAAGTACCATTTAGTAATGATTTTCTTGTATGGTATTTAAGCTTAGCTTTTTCTTAGCATACTTATTTTAATTATTGCTCATTTTTCTTTAATCGATTTGTGAATCTAAAAAGTTTAATTTCCAGCTAATAGCAATTTTATTAATTATTTGAAATGCCAACACTGGCTGAATTGCAGAGGGCTTTGCTCTGATCTGCTGTGTGTTGCATGTGGCAAGAACTCGTTGGCGGTGCAAGAACCTCGGCCACAAGAACCACACGCCATGTGCCCATGAGCATTTGCCAGTTGAACGCCCTTTTCACGGCAAATGATTCCCTGATGCCAAAGTCGATGCCCAAGCCAAGTTGCCTGTACCTGCCCCAACTCAGGCCCACTCTCCTCACCCTCCCTCTCTCCCTCTCTCGTTCTCTTCCCCGTATTCGCAAGGATGCAATTGCAAAATGTTGAACTGGTTTGCTACGCTCAAGCGGCAGATTCACTTTTTTTGTGTGTTTGCTGACGCGCCCTTGCCCCAACATCATTCTAATGCCAGCATCTAGCTATCTCACTCACTCACACACTAACTCACTCACTCAGACTCTCTCACTTGCTCTGGCATCTTGGACAGAGAAATGAAAATGAAAACCGTTCGTTGCCAGGCCGTCGATCGAGTTCGTTGCCTAAGTCTTTTGTTTGCTCGCTCAGTCATTGAACTCAAGTTAAATGTGTGTGTGTGTTTGAGTCTTTTCATAAGTTTATATGCGTTTGTGTAGGTGTTGACATAACACTAGGCCCCCCCAAAAATAAATGTGACATGCCTACTGCCAACAACAACAACAACGACATTAACAAATAGTTCAAGTTTAAATTCCATACGCCTGTTGCCTCATTTAAATTGCTAAATAAGCACTTTTGCCAGTTTGTCTGCTGTTTTTATAATGCTGGGACTGCAATTATCATATTAAAAATAGAAATTATTAAATTAGAATTCTTTCTTAATTTTTATAAGAGAATTTCATTTTTGTTTAATAATAATAATTTAAATCACATAATAAAATTTTCATTAAATATCAGAAAAGGTATTTTAAGATGGAAAAAGAGTGTTTTTTATTATATCCCTGTCTCCTACTCCCCTTACGCGTACCTATAAAAATAAATCAGTTTGAATTGTAGACAATCTCTACAGGTGGCAACTGCGTCTTTTTTCAAGCTGCAGCTAATGACCTTGATATTGAAATTGTGCTTTGTTTTTGTAGTATTTGTATTTGTATTTGCATTTATTTACTTTTTTATTTTTTGCTTTTGCGTTTGTCTTTGTGCTTTTGCTGTCTTTGCTTTTGACTTTGCTTTATTCATTCATCTCGGCAACGCCACGTTTCGATTTCATTTCAAATTTGTTTTTGTTTAGATAATATATCACAAGTGGTTGTTGTTGTTGTTGCTGTCAGTGTTGCTGTTGTTGTTGTTGTGACGACTTGCGAGTCATTTAAAGTCAAAGTCAAGGTTTTTCTGCCTTACGTCGCCAATTATTCGTGCGTCTCTCGCTCCCCTCAACTCTTCTTACAAACCAACATTTATATGTAAATATATATGCGAGTATATATATAATTGCAAGTGTGTGTGCTTTTTTTTGTTAAAAAAAAATATGTGTGTAAATTTGTGTGTGTGTGTGTTTGATCATTTGTTGTTGCTGTTTATTTGTTTAAGGCCAGAAACTGGTTTTGTCTAATTATTTTTTTGCTCACTTTGCTAGCTTTTATTGTTGTTGTTCTTTTGATGATTATTAAAAATACAATATATTATTATAATGAAATGTTGACTCAACTTTCTACTGTCATATTTACGACTATTTGCTATTTCTTTTATATTCATAAATTTCGCATAAATTCCACTTAAGAACTCTTTACTAGCCTGACATTAATTAATCACCTTTTGGGCTTAGTACATGTACATAAATACATTTATATATGCATAGAATATCTCTATTTGGTTTTATCTTCAAACTTGTTTTTGATGAAGATGATTATATAATAATTATGCATTAATATTCACACGAGAAAGTCTTCATCTTTAAGGCGGAATAAATTTAACATCATGGTTAAAATTAAACGCACTTATGACCACTTTTAATCAATTGTTTAGCATTTTGTTTGCTTTGAAAGAAATTTCAAATTGAAAAGTTGTATTTCAGGAATAATCGCAAAACAATTAACAGTTATCTGACGAACAATGAAAGTCAATAACTCAATTCAAAATTGCCAAATTAAGTGGCTTATGCAACATGTTTTTTTGCTGCTTTCTCTTTAATTAAATATTTAGTATTCTATTCAATTCCATTCAATTCGATTCATTGTTTTCACACTCTTATGTAATTGCTTAAGAAATACCAGGAAGTCTTCAGGCTGCTGTCTTCAGTCTTCCGTCTAGACATTAATAATTAAACTCTGTGATCTTAAATTCTGATGTAAGCAAATAAATAAAATCATTAATCACATCATACAAGTTCAAGTCATTGTCAGTTCCATTTTAATCAATTGCAAACAATTGTTAGCTGAGTTCTTATTCATTTTAGTTTGACTTTAATATAGCTTTAATAGCTTTATTGTTATATGATGTACAATCTATTATTTATTCATTCTATTATATTGTTTTTTCTTACTTTATATAAGTGTGATCTATTTAGAAATAATAAAAATGCAATTAGGGTGCATTTTTCTACTTTTTTAATTTATTTGATCTTGAACTCTAAATCATTTTATTTACTTGTTCTTCTATATTTTTTATTCATTCCTAAAAAGAGTCTAGGAATTTTTTATATCTCCAATTTTCTGGTATAATCCAAAGTAGTTAGTTAAGTTTTTCTGGAAAAATGTTCGAATTTTCATAAAATCATCATCATCAAATTTTTCTATTTCATTCTATTTCTTCTTGAATAGATAGTCTATTGAAAGTCAAATAATTCTTTGAAAAAAAATTTTCTAGTAAAGTCCAAAGTACATAGATGTTTAAGTTCTTTCCAATAGCTTTTTTTACCTATGACAGTATCATATTATACTGAAAAATATAAATAAATGCTCTATATATAAAAACTAAATTTCAAATGATTGTTCGTATGATAATTTTATATTATACTTAATATATTTTCTTAACATAATTTATGAGTAAATCATTTATTTTTATAAAAGAATTGTATGTTTTATCTATAAATAAATTTGCTAAAAATAAAACAATATATTTATTGCTAAAAAAAAGACTCACCATTTTCATTGTTTAAATGCATATCCGTGTTGTGGTTTTGTTGTTGTTGTTTTTGTTGTTGCTGCTGCTGCTGTTAATTTTATATCCATTACGTAATTAATCCAAATGATGTTTAATGTGATTTTGTTGTTGTTGTTTTTTTTTTATAATATTAAACACTTGTTGTTATAGATAAGTATGCACATCTTTTGCACTAAACTGCATACTTGGCTTGCAATTTTGAACTGATTGCCTAATTGATTTGATTGCAAATTTTATGCGTTTTGAATTGGCCCACTGATAACTGATAACTTAGTCTTATCAATAATTATCAATATTTATTATGCTCTCAATTAGTTGCACCTTGGTATTGTTGTTGTTGCACAAATTAGTTTCAAAACGTTTTGTTTATAAAATTTATATTTATTTTTTAATAATTCGCCGTAATGTGTTCTTTAGCTGCGGCTTGCTGCTGCTGCTGCTTCTTCTTGTTGGTGGCTGCGTCTTCTTAAAAAGCAATAAAAAACGTAACGCGTGCTGCTTACGAAACCATGTCTCGATCGTTTTGTTGCTTACGGGAAACTGAACTACGGATGAGTCGCGGTCCGACTTCAATGTCGACAATGTCGACAGCGGCAGCGACGTCGTTAGAGGCTTCTGAAACCAGCAGCAGCAGCAGCGGCAGCGGCAGAGCCAAAAGCAGCGCTGCCTCAAGTAGATAGCATTTCATTACACGATACGCACACACACACACACACACACACACACACACACACTCAGGCAGACAAGACAGCTCTCTTCTTTCTCTTTGCTGCTCAGGTGTCTCAGGTTCTTGATCACTCACACACACACGCACACCGTACAACCGCTGTCAGCGTCGCACAGTGGGACTGCAGGCTGAAATGCATGGCAAAAAAAAAGCATTATAATTTTAATAAAGAAAATTGTTCAAAATATTTCGCATTAAATTAACTTTGAGTTTCAGAATTTATTTATTTATTTTCATTTTATTAGCTATTAAAGCTATTAAAAAATAATAATAAAATAATAAAAGTTGAACAAATCAAACATAAAATTTATTAACGACTTAAGATAAAGACTGCAAATATAAAAAAGTTCAATTAAGTAAAGTTTACTTTCGTTTAAGTTCTATAAAGTAAAAAACCAAAATATTTTAAAACTTAGCTCAAATACAATGCTCAAAAATAAAATGTCAAACTTGAATTTTGTTTTTATTTTATTCTATTTATTTAATTTTATTTATTATATATTGCATTTATTATTTTTTCCTATTTATATATTATTTATTTGTTTCATTATTATTTTATTTCAAGACTTCCAAAATTTTCTATAAATTCGTAAAATTTTTCAAAATCTTCATTGGTTTATTAGATATTATTTTTGCCATGCAAACTGCGAAAAGTGCCCACTGTGCGTTGCTGTCGCTGCTGCCTCCTTTTTACATTGAGCGTATCTCTTGTATTTCCTATGTGTGTGTGTGTGTGTGTGTGTGTGTGTGGTGAGCGCAACAGGCCAGAACTTTCATTCAAGGTGAGTGCGTCTCTTTGGCATTGGCCTCTCTTTCTTGCACACTCTCTCTCGCTCGCACTCTCTTTTTTGTGCGCGCTCTCTTTGTGCTTTTTTATAATTTTTGCAAATAGTTCTAAACGCTTCTAACACACACACACACACACAAACGGCCAAATGAGCGCAAATTGAGCGTGAGAGCGTAAAATTACAACATTTTTCAAGGCTTGTCGCAGCAGCAGCGACGCAAGCAGCAAGCAGCGACAGCGACTGAGCGTCAGCAGCGTTAGCATTGATCTTGACGCTCATTTGTTGTTGTTGTTGGTTGAACTCTTCTAACAAGTTTAGAATCTGCGCGAAGCGAAGCGCAACCAACCGCCACTTGTTCTCAATTCTCTTAACCCGTTTCAAATACACTCACTTACACACACACACACACACACACACACACACGCACACAGAGAGAGACATTGCTGTCTGTAATTGCTGCCCACTCTCTGCCCAGGTGAATACTTGTGAATACTTGTACTCAGCACTCACAATTGCATGTAATTGCACATTGTTGTTGTTGTTGTTATTGTTGTTATCATTGTTGTTGCTGTATTTGTTTGCTTTGGCATATTAAATTTCATGATGCTATAATTGCATATTGTAATGAGCGAATGTCTCAGCTAAGTTGCAGTTGTTGTTGTTGTTGTTGCAGTTGTCATTTTATCTAGTTGCTTGCCCAAAAATGGCACTGACAAGTTGTCATTATGCATAGCCCAAAAAACATTGAACTAGTAAATCTTAAAAATTGAAAAATATAAAACAGTGT
Source organism: Drosophila falleni (assembly GCA_035045575.1). Classification (NCBI taxonomy): domain Eukaryota; kingdom Metazoa; phylum Arthropoda; class Insecta; order Diptera; family Drosophilidae; genus Drosophila; species Drosophila falleni. Next base: position 1,719,099 of record JAWNOV010000167.1, read on the forward strand.
TGCCAAGTCGAAATTAAATACATTTAAGATACAAATAAAAATAAAATAAAATTATTAGTCAATTAAGAAAAAATATATTTATTTATACTTATCTTTTAGGACTAAAAATGGAAAAATTTTAAGCAGTGTTGCTAAGTAAAAATATAACTATATTATAAATCTAAATAAAAACAAAATAAAATTATTAGTCAGTTTAGATAAAAGCTATTTATTTGTATTTTTCTTTTGGGACTAATACAACAATCTGTAGGTCTATTGTACTAAAGAAATTTCCAATTATAATACTAAATTTTTAATTAAATTCGTAAGCATTATATATATATATTTTTTTCAGATCTTTACTCCAACTTTCTAGAATAAAACTATACATAGTTCAACTCAAATTACGAAAAGCAAGAGCTTTATTTAAAATAGAACAAAGAGCTAAGAAAAAAACGAAATGTGCGGATTGCGTAATACTCGTAAAAGCTAAAAGGCATTTACCTGGTTACAGGTAAAGACTTCCGCTGACAGCTCACACACACACACACACACACTCTCACAGCAGGCGCAACAAATGGAGATGAAAAAAAAAACAATAGAACAAATAAATATATGCTAAATCATTATTTACAGCAAAAGGCATTAAAAAGATAACTAATTGAAAATGGCATTTACATAACTAAAATGTAATCAATGAAGGGAGCTCACAAAGCTGCGGGCCATCTTGGCAACTTGGTAAGATAATCAATATTTTTAGCATTAAGTCAACCTTGAACTCTAGCATTTAAAGAATTGGACAAAAAATAGGGGGGAAATAAAGCAGAAGGATTATGAAACGAATCAAAAGACACGCACAATAAATCAGTTTGGTGCGAGATCAGAAGATCAAACAATTTTTTTTGGCCTATGGAAGCTGGCCAAAAAGTCATTAGCTTTGCAACATTTACTATCATTTTCTATAAATAACAATTGAGGCGCACAAAAGTTGATTCGTTCTCTACTGGACAATGGAACCAAAGAGAACAACAAATGTAAAAAAAAAAATAGACGAAAAATACAAAATTAAAGACACGCTCAAGAAACTTGGGAATTGTGGTCATTAGAACCTTTTGCTGTTGGTCGTGAGGCACATAGAAAGCAAAAACACTCCGACACGGGGTCAATAAATTGTTGAACAAATAAAGACAAAAAATAGTTATGATGAGAATAAAAGCCGCCCAAAAAAAAGGCAACACGAGCATGACCATAATTATAATATTTGGTATATAAATCATCATTAAGTTTGGAGCCTAGCTTGATGGTTCCATGTTGATGATGACAGAATGTCTAAAAAGGTCTAAAAAGGGAATTTTTATTATTTAAAAGCAAAGTTCCGCAATGACTATAATTTTTAAAATATAAATACCAATTTTCTAATGAGGTATTAATAAACCTTTATTATTTTTATATAAAGCCATTTTCCATTTGTACTAAATATCTATGATTTTCAAATAAAAATTGAAAGTTTCTTATATATTTTTTTTTCGAAAATATTTTTTATTCAGATCCAAGTAATTTATACTTTACTTTAATGATACAAATTAAAAACAAAAGTTTGTGCAGTTTTCAAAATGCCACATTTAAAAACAGAATATTCAAGATTTCCCCATTCATCCAAATTTTTTTCTTAGGTAATTCAGAACTTTTTTTTTTTGCAATTCCTAAAATTTATAAAAGTGATGTTTACATAAAACTATTGCGTTTTAAATAAATATCAAGTAATATCCATATTTGACAAACAAGTTTAACATAATTGAAAGTAGAAAATAAATATTAAATAAAATATGAGTCAACAACAAGTGCGTTTTAGGCCCGTTCACATTTTTGACTGTATTATTTAACACCTATACGCACGCACAATGTGAGAGAGAGACAGAGAGGGAGAGAGAGAGGGTAAAAGCGGAAGAGTGAGAGAGAGTACAGCTGGGCAAGTGATGAGCGTCGACCGCTTTTATGGCTCTTTCATTTGCCTTCTTCTTCTTATTTTGCCGGGTTTTTTTTCGGCTGCCAGCAACAATCATTTCTTTTCATTCCATTTCATTTCGTTTCGTTTGGTTTCGGGCCAAGTTTATTTCAAGCTCACGCATCCAGAGAACGTTAAGAGCGTTTTTTTTTTCGTTTTTTTTGGTAACAAGTTCAATGACTTCTTGCAACCAAATTTTTGTTGTACTCGAATCGTTTCGGTTTCTGTTTTGTGCGGGGCGCACATTTCATTTCTTTCTGCCTCTTCTTTTTCCTTATTTTTTTTTTTTTTTGGTTCTTCTTCGCACTTTTTGTTCTTCTTCATGTTGTTGTTGTTTTCGTTTTTTTTTTATACGTTCGTTTTCATTGCTGGAGTTCATTGGCCAGCAGCAACAGTTTTAAGCGAGCCACACTTCAATAAATAAATGATGGTAGAACAACTACAGCAACAACAAGGAGGAAAACTACAACAACAATCAAAGTACTTTAAGTGCTGCCAAATTGGTCATAAATATACTTTTTATTTATTACATTTAATCCAAAGAAATTCAAATAAATATTTCTGCTACCTGTAAGTTCGTTGCTTGAGTCTTTTGTTTGCGTCGTGTCACACGGCGATTGATTGTGATTGATTACATTCTTTTTTCTTTGTAAATTATTTTGCATGACAGCACAGAAATCAATTGTCAAATCCAAATTTTAAGCAATTGCAAACGAAGCAGGAAGAGCATTTCAAGTTTGTTGCCTAAGTCTTTTGTTGGAATGGCTGAAAAACGATTATAATAAACTTGAAAAATTCGGATTTTGTTTGAAATTAGGTAAGAGTGCCCGAAATTAAAGAAGCAGATATTGCATATGAGTCAAATATATATTTTACAAAATTTTTAAACAAAGCAGAAAGAAAATTAAAGGTTTGTTGCCTAAGTCTTTTTATAAAAAAAAAACTGAAAAAAACTGAAAAAATTCAGATTTTCCAGAAAGTTTACTTAAGGCAAAGTAAAAGTTCTTACTGTAGTTGTGTAAGTACCTCAAATTATGTTTTAATTTTTTATATGCTGTTTATTTTAAATCACATGTCAAGTTCGTTGTCTAAGTCTTTTGTTGGAAGTACTAATTAAAAAGTCTGAAATAACGCAGATTTTTATAAAAATTCTGTAAGGATAGTTTAAATTATAGTCCTACATTTATTTTTATTTTTTTTATTTAGCTGATTATTTTTAATCACATGATTAATCTGCAAACCTAACTAGCAATTTTAGCTGCAAAATCTACAAATAGAAAGGATCTAACCACAAATCTTAACTCCAATCTTATAAGCAACTGTTGCTGCTGTTGTTCTTAAAGTTGCTGCAATTGTTGTTGTTGTTGTTGTTGTTGTTGTTGTTGTTGTATTGCCAAATGTGGTCGCAAATGTTTGTTTTTTTGCGCTCATTGTGCATAATGGTCACTCATCAAATTACCAAGTCAGCCACCTCAGCTGCAACAACCTGCCGCAATAGCAACAGTTGCTGTTGCTGATGTTGCTGTTGCTGCTGTTGTTGTTATTGCCATCAATTACTTTGTATCACTGCCAACTGCAGTTTGGGCATTGTTTAAGTGGAGCAGCTAGCGAGAGAGGAGGCGGGGAAGGAGAAGGGGAAGGGGGGTTGATTATGCAGCACAGTTACAGCTGTGGCAATGATTGTTGTTACTGTTGCTGCTGCTGTTGCCAACAACTTGCCACTGTCGGGGGCGCAAAAGGTGCTAAACACACGCGCCAATTTTGCGGTAAAAGCTCTCACCTCACACACACACACACACACACACACACACACGCACACACACACAGATTGATAGCTGTGTCTCTGTTGATGGTTCTAAGTCTCTGGAAGTCGCGTTGTCGTCAGTTGTTGTTGTTGTTATCTATGTGCCAAACCTGATTTACTTCATGATTATGTTTGAAAAATTAGGTTAGGAGCAATGAACTTGCCATTCGTCAGAGACTGCGACTGCGACTGAGACTGAGACAGAGGCTGCAGACAAAGTGAATGTTTTGTTGCCATTTTACCCACTGTATATGTAAGTCTATATACACTTCTATTTTATATTGAAAAAAAGTCATCATAAATTTTATTAGTTTTAATAGTTTATTGCCAACTAAAAAAAGGTTGACACATTTATTATGCATAGAGAGTCAGTAAAAAGAATATAAAAAAAAAAATAGAATAAATCATAAATTTAAACATAGCATTAAATTGACTATTAAAGTTCAATATACAATAATAAAATTAAAAGAACCATATTTTTTTTCTTTGTGTATATATTTCTACGTATTGTATTTAAGAAAGTGTGTATAAAAAATTTTAAGTTGGTCAACAAATTTAAGAAAATTTTTCTTAAACAAACCATACTAATATAGATCGTTTTTGAAAATCAAATATATTTGAAAAATATTTGTTTAATTTTTAGTTTCATTAGGAATTTAAAATTATATTAAATGTATTTTAAGAAATTGTGAGTTTTTCGAAAACTGTAAGAAAATTAAACTTTTAAATCTATAAAAATATAGATCGTTTTCGAAAATCAACTATATTTGAAACAACTATTTTTTTTGTTTTTTAGTTCAATTGCCTCTTAAGGTTTTGAAACAAAATTTGCATCTCAAAATAAAGATAAAGATAAAGATAAAAATTAAGAAATTGCATCAAGATTCAAAACTTTTAATTTAATTTTTATGAGTGTGTTTAGGTGTTTGTCTGTTGCTTGTTTGTCTTAGTAATAGACACCTGTACAGGTGGTAACAATTGTTTGGACGACGGATCTTAGAATTGTGCTTGGCTCGAATTTTTGAAAGTTATTGCAATCAATTTTAAAGCCGCTTTCAAGTGCAATTGCAATTGCAATCAGCAAACGTGCAACATGTTGCAGAGAAGAGGAGGAGGCAAAGAGAAGGCAAAAAGGAGGCAGAGAAGAGGCACAAAGCACACAGATGTGCCACAAGGCAGACATTGGAATTCACTCTTTTCCGCAACGAAATGAAAAATGTGTGCTAAGCCAATGACCGACAGAAGCAGCAGCAACTACAACCAGCAACCGACAGCAGCAACTACAACCGACAACCGACAACAACCAACAAAACGACAGCAACAACAACAATGCAAACAACGGCGCGGCCAACGCACACAAAAGCAAAGTTAACTGTTTTCTGGCTAACACACACACACACACACACACACACACACATGTATATATTGAGTATTTGCAAGTTTTGCGCGAGAGTTGAACAGTAAGAGAGAGGTAGACAGAGAGTGAGAGAGAGAGAGAGAGAGAGAGCGAGGCAAAGAAGTGCCAAGTGTCTTGTTGTTGTTCCCGTTCTGCGTTCTGTCTTTCGAGTGGTTTGTCAATCCGCCAAACAGCCAACGACCTACGCCAGTTGCCCCCCTTCCCCCTCTCTTCCCCTCCCCTCTACCCATTCACACCCTTGTTTTGATTAAAGAAATTTCACACACACAGATTCTCGAAATGCTCTACATTTGCTTAAAGTGCAATTAAAATGCAAGAATCTAACGGTAAATCCGGGATGTCTGGATAAAGATGTAATATGCCCATCATATATACATATATAGTGTGTTTGTTTGCATCCACAACATTAAATACAAGTAGTACTTTTCACACATCTGCAACATTTTGTGGCGCAACATTGCTGCCACTTGAATTCAATTCTTCCGCTTCAAGTACTCACTATAACGGTCTCGAGAGTCTGTCTCTTGAGCTGAACTTTTTATTCGACAGAGATAAGATCCTAGTTGCTGGATTCGTTTTTATATTCAGAGATTTTCCTTGACATTTGGCATTGACTTTGTCACAAACAATAAAAATTTTATTATATTTTAAAGAAAATATTCAAAATATTAGAAACCCAAAAAATTTCAATTTTTGGTCATCACTGTGAATTTTTTCCATATCTACCCCTTGACACTTTTTCTAAAACTTCGAACAGCCATAACTTTGCCAAAACTCAACCGATTTTCACGCGGAATACCGTTTTGATCATTATTTGGCCTCTAAATTGATACTGCATCAAAACATTTTTGACTTGAAAAATTTACCTCACTGTCAATTTTTTCGGTATTTTCCATGCTTACCCCTTTACACTTTTTCAAGAAATTCAATCTACCATAACTTTGCCAAAACTGAACCGATTTTCATGCAAAATATAAATTTATTCATTATTTGGCCTCTATTTTGATTCTGCATCAAAATCTTGACGACTTAGAAAATTCAGTATTTTGGTCGTCACTGTCATTTTTTTCATACCTACATACATGACACTTTTTTTAAAACTTCAAACAGCCATAACTTTGCCAAAACTTGACCGATTTTCATGCGAAATATCAATTTTATCATTATTTAGCCTCTATTTTCATTCTGCATTAAAATTGGAAAACTAAATTTTTCTTCCTTTACTACTCAAAAATGTATATTAGGATTTCATACATAAAAAGAGGCATTAAATTTTATTATGCGAAAAAGAAATTCTAAGTCTTTGTATATTTAGTTTAAAGCCCTTTTGGTTTTTATGAACTGTTAAGTGCGATTCACATTCGGTGTATTCCAATTTCGCGCAGATTTTTATATTTTTTATTTATGACTTTGGCTTGTTGGTGCAGGTTGTTTGATTGTTTGGTTGTTTTGGCTGCTTTGGCTGTTTTGTTGTCTAGTTCGTCGGGTTGTCTGATGGTCGAATTGTCTGGTTGTTGTTTTGCTGATCGAATCTGTGGCCTGAGGGGGCAACACTTGATAACTGTAACAATGAACTCTTAAGCTGTTGACGCTCTTGTTTTTTTTTTTTTGTTTTTTTCATCACAACGCAATGACAACTAGACTAATGCTGATTGATTGATTGACTGACTGATGCGAAACTTGAGTACACGAACATAACTGTGCAAATCTGTCGAAAGCTGAACGGATATAGAATGGAGAGAGTGCAGGAGAATTTTGAATGTGTGGGAGTTTTTTTCTTTAGTTGAAATGACAACAACTTGCATAATTATGAACCGTTAGAGACTCGCGTATATCCTGTAAGAAAACTCTCCCACGTTTTTCTCCCTTTCTCTCTCTCTCTCTCTCTCTACTTGGGGGTAATTATCGCGTTGCGTTAACTGTAAACGCGCAACAAAAGGATTTCGATTTCCTACCACCAAAAAAAAAGCAGCAGCAGGCAAAAGGAACCTTCAGGATATCAACCTGAGGACCTAAAGAACTGGCACACCTGACGAAATCAAAAGCGTTCACAGTTAGCGCTGCAACATGAGAGACAGACAGAGAGAAAGAGAGAGAGAGAGAGAGAGAGAGACAAAGAGAGAGAGAGAGAGACAGACAGACAGTTTGATAATAATCGTTGCATCAATCGACGCATCTGTCGGCATTGCCTTTTTTTCCTCGGTTTTCCTTTTTTTATTATTATTATTTCTTCTTTTTTTTCTTGATTGGGGTTGATAAATTTCCCATTGCGCGCGAAAATTCTCGAGTTTTTTATGCCTTTTTTATTGTGTGTGTGTGTGTTGTGGAGGGGTTTATTTCTATTTATAAAGTAGCGGCATCTTATAATTATGTAATTTTAGATATTTTAGATTAAGATTCGTATTTGGAGAAAAAGAGCATAAAGGAAGTGTCAGCCTTGTGGTTTTTCAAATGAGCATTTGGGACACTTGAAGGATGACCGAGTTTTTCTTTTTTCATTGAAATCACAGCGGAAATGAACTGGAAAAGTTCCTCTTAAAATTAAATAGGGAAATGGGAAAAGGATGTGTGATCCACTTAGAAACGGAACTAGTGACCCAATTTGGCTATCTTCAACTGCAGTTATAAGAATGTATTCGATAATTCATTCAAGCATAAAAAAAACGAACTATTTCAATATTTTCATATTCCATATTATTTTTAAATAGACAACGTATTTAAAATAAATATTTAATGCTTTGATTTTAATAATTACATACTTTAATTTCAAATGAATATGAATAAAGTTAAACCAACGACAACAAAAAATTACTTTAATTAAAATTTTCATAACTGGGACTGGGAGCGGGGCCTAGGAGAGGGACTGGAGCGGGGACTGGGATCGGAGCCTGGGAGAGAGTCTTGGAGAGGGACTGGGAGAGGGACCGGAGAGAGGGACTGGGAGGAGTAATATTAATAGTTGTATTTATAGTAGCATTAGTAGAGAGGGTAAGAAAAACAAAGAGAAACTGAGGAAAAAGTACGAGTTCGAATATAGAGAAATAATACAAATGCTAATAGTATTAGTACTAACATTTGCATTTAAGTTAACTAAATTATTTTTAGTTTTTTTCCATTATAAGTTTTTTCCATAGTAACTACGGGGTCTCCGACTGTCGAGTATGCTCGACTGTAGCACCGACCGACTAGTTTTAAATATTCCCAAAAGGTTAATTGAATTAAACTCAAAATATATACGTATGTTTTTGGGACCTAATGGGAAAGATTTTTGTAGCTTATTTAAATACTTTTCATATTTATTTTAGAGCTTAGAATCCGTTTTAGATTGTCTGCTTTTGATATAAATAATTTATATTAAAAATGAATTATTTAAAAAACTAATATCATTTCAATTTGCTGTTATTCTAAATTTAATGTGAAAACGATTTTATGATTAAATCAAAGTTAAAATTTTAAAATCTCATAGCATTTATGTGTTTACGACTTAAAAAGCAAATTTCCAACTCTGTTGTCATATTTTCAGTGTGTATCTTTTTTAGTTCTTTTGTCGGCCTCATAAACATGATGGATGATTTACAATACGCGTTCCGTGCATTTTCCAGGGATCACAGTTTGCCACAATGACGCAACTTTTCGTCACGATCGTTCACAACAATCACTCAGGTCAGTTCGGATTCGTTTCCTACCCCTGAACCTACCCCTGCCCCTATTTCTGGCATTGTTTTACATGGTCCAAACATTGACACGCGCATTTTGCCAGAGGCCAGAAATAAAGAAGACATTAAAACAGTTCAAGGACTCGCAATGCTTATAACTTTCTCTGTTTTATATTTCCTTCTCTTGATTTTTTTTAAGAAGGTTGCGGTCATATTTTTTCAAGAACCGTTTACACAGGTAGAACAAAAAATTTGTGCGAAAAAAGTCAGAATTATTTTTTTTTATTTTCTGACCAATTATGAATTGACGAGCAATATGAGTAGGCATGACTTGTGTGTTGGCATTACAATCGAAATGTGCTAAATATTTATGTAAAATTTTAGCAATTATTTGGCTAAAGTCATGAAATATTTTTTGAGACAGCGCTAAGTGATTGTTTTCAAACTGAAATCATGTGAGGAATATTTTGATTAATAAACAACAAAACATATTAACATAACAAATACATTCAACTGAAAAAAAAATATTGAAATCTTCTTATTTAATTTATATGCAATAAATCAAGGAAAATATTTAAAAAAACATAAAGAATTCTGACTGATTTAAAAATAATATTAAAAATTCTGATAACTTTAAAATAATGAATATTACTATAGTTAAAACTATATTACTAGGATTATGTGTTGACTTTTGACATAAATTATTTAACTAAATTAAAATAAAAAAATGCTTAAGCTCTAAATTTTATTATGTATGGCAAACTTCTCAGTGAAAAGCAAAAAATTCCTACACCTACATCTATTTCCTGAACTCAGTGATTAGTCATTGTCGACACAAAATTTGATTGATTTCCGCATCGTAATCTTATCAACATCCCAAAAATCTCCCACTGAGAGCAGCAAATAAGAGAAGTGAATGATCAGAAAGAAAGCAAGACCAGCAGCAGCTCCCCCTTTTTTTTGAATAAACACCCCCAAAAATAAATGTAAATATGTACTAATCTGTACGAATATGAGTATATTGAGTATACTATATGGGGAGACACACCTACAAACAATGAGCAAGTCGACAGCCTTCAAATCACAAATACAAATTCGCAACTCCCGAATTTATTGTTGTTCATTTTTGGAAACGGCTCAGCGAGTGTTTGTCCAACTCATTCGACATAATTCAATTGAATGCGAATATATACACTTAGAAAAATAAATGAATTGAAATAAAGAATATTTTAAAATTAGTATAAAAAAACACGTTGTCTTAAGAAAACAATTGAAAATTAAAGAATGAATATATCAGATAACGAAATATTATTTATATAATTTATATTTGATATTTAGTCATTTGTTGGTTTATCGAGCATATTATGTTAAGTCTAATAACGTGTTGAAATTATATTAAAATTAAATATTTATCACTTTATTATATTTATTTATTTCGATTTCTTACATTTCAGCTACAATTAAATTTATTTAAATCAAATAAGATTCGTCTTAAATTTAGAGTTGTTTTTTTACAGCTTTTGCCTATTTTACTTTTTATTTGAAATATGTTGTAATACAACAATTATTTAAATTAGCTATATGCATATTAAATTTATCACGCAAAGTCACACACTTAAGATATTTAGATTCCGATTTATTTTAAACTTAAAGTATTTAATATTATAATATCAGAATATTTTTCTCTGGGTGTAAGTAAATTGTAGTCCCATTGTCCAATGCTGACGTACCTCGTTTGTCCGTCTGTCTGTCCGTCTGTTGGTCAGTCAGCGGCTACTGTGCGTGAATTAAAGTGATTCACTTCACTTTTCAACAACAGCAAAAAAAAAATACATAAAATCCAAAATCAAGTCAAGAGCGACGCCGACGAAGAGAGTTAAAGTTAAAGCTGGCGGCGAGAGTGTTTCTCGGTGTAAACACACACATAAAGGAGTATAGGGTATATAAAAGATGTAAAGAACATTGTGCGCGCTCGTTTCCATTTCATTTTCGTCTCTTGGCCAAAAAATAAAAAGAATCATTTAGTAGTCAGGTCAACAAACTCATCTTCAAGCCACGTTGTCGTTGTGCTTTTTTCGGACAGTGCGTGAGCAGGGCAGGGGGAGGGGTAAGGGAGAGAGGGGGGGAGAAAGACTGAGACAGAGCCAACTGACTGACTGATTGCCGTTGTTGTTGTTGTTCTTGTTCTTTTTGTTGCTGCTGCTGTGAGTTGGCGCTTGTTTGTAACAGAGCATTGTTGTTGTTGTTGCTGTTGTTGTTGTTGACTGTTTCATTATATGTTATGTATATATATATATTTGAATTTTGTGCGTTCGTTGAACTCACAGTCGCAGCTCGTGGCGTATTGAGCAACAACAACAACAACAACAACAACAATAAAGAGTTTTCATGGCGCGTCTTTATCAAGTCATAAAACGAAAGACTTAGGCAACGAACTTGACGCGCCTGCTGTCGAAATTTTCATTTCAATGGAAAATGGATAATGGAAAATGGAAAATGAAAAACGGCAATTTGCCTACCGTGCAAGGACAGTCAAGACGCACTGTTACCAGGAAACTGCAAAGCCCTCTAGTTGCCCTAATTGCCGCATCCTTTTTCTGGGTCAACCCTTTGACGGCCTCACGCAGTTGTAAATTTATGGCTTTATGACTGGACGGACAGCGTGTCCTTGCTTTAATTAAACCATTGTTAAGGCGGCCTGTCATTTCCGCTGGCCACGCAAGAATCCTTTAGACAGGCATTTCCCTTGTTCAATAACAACATATGTGCCAGCCAAGCAAGAAAATATCAATTTTCTCCTTTTTAGCCACCGTACTCAAAAGTTACAACAGTTTGTGAGAATGATAAGTTTGTGAGAATGACTGTCTTTATAAAAGAATGCCTAGATCTCAGAGATTTTAAAAGATATTGCAGCCAAATTTGGTGGATGAAATGACTAAGAATCAAATAATATCAATTTTAATCTCTCATAAGTTTGCTAAAACTAATCCAATTTTCATGGGGAATGTCATATTAACCTTAGTTTGATCTCTTATTTGATTCTGCATATAAAAATTATTAACTTTAAAAAAATTTGTATTTTCATTTTTTCCGAAAAAATCATGTACTCCCCCCTTTGACATTTCGAAAAAAATATTTTTTTCAAAATTTTTAATTTTGAGTTTTCACTACACTTTAAACTACTTTAAACTTTAAACTAAAACTACACTTTAAATTAGATTCAGAGGGGTTTCATTTTTCTGTAAAAATTCATACCGAAACTAACAAAAAATAGACTTATAAAGTTACTAAATCAAAGGTTTTACCAACTTTAAACCGGCATAACTTTGTCAAAACTCAATCGATTTTCAATCGGAATGTCATTTTGGTCATAATTCTGAATTTAAATTGATTCTGCATATAAATATTATACACTTAAAATAAAAAATAATTTCACTATTTTTTCGAGAAAATCATGTACTCCCCCCTTTGTCATTTCGGGCATCTGTCAGTCGAGCAGCTCAATGAAAGATTTTTTATATTTCTTCCCTTTTTCCCCGCGCATTTCACGCAATCAAATGGCAGCGGAATCTCACGCGTATCCTCAATCAACTGAAGAGCAGGGGAAATGGGAAATGGGATATGGAAAGGGGAAAGCAGCAAATAGAAAACGGTTAACAGACAATCCTTGCCAGCGTCAGGTGCTGTTATGTTACCTGCCTGCTGTTGCTGTTGCCGTGTTGTTGTCGTTGTTGTTCTTGTTGCTGCCGTGTGCGTATTCAAATAAAGCAGGTAGCTTAAAGAAAAAAAAATAAATAAGGGAGTCCTTTGTCTAATCCTTGCTCAATCAGTCAGGCGACGGCAGAAATCTCATTTTCGTCAGAATGAAAATATACTTCTCAAGCGGATCAAAACGAAAGGATTACGGTAAAACTGCTGCTGTTGTTGTTGCTGTTGCTGTGGTGGTTGTTGCTGTTGCTGTGGTAGTTGTTGTTGTTGCCGCCGTTTGTCTATTGTTTGTGTGTTTATTCCTGTTCCATTGTCTGACAGTTTTGTAGGCGGTGCGAAACTGCACGTCGTCTTGGCGATTGCTTCATTTTGAGAAATTACGAGAAATGGAAAGGAGCAACCCACGACAGCAGCAACATCGACAGGCTCGCCAGCAACATAGCGGTTTTTCTTACTTTATTTCTACATTTTTTTATTTTGTGTTTATTATTTTCTTATTTAAATTTTATTTCTTGACTGGCGACAGGAAACTCGTTTTTAACAGCAACTACAACTTGCTGTGTGTGTTGTTGGTGTGTGTTGTTGGTGTGTGATCATTTCTCAGCTCTTGTCGCTGTTGTTGCTGACTATTATGTCAAAGGATGTGTGCATACAATCATTGTATTGTGTTGCATAACTGTAAATGCAAAACAGATTTCAAGAGTGTGTGTGTGGAGAGAGAGTGTGTGAGTGTGTGTGTGTCTGATAACAGTTGGCACAACGCCTGTTGTCTAATGTGGAAGTGAAATACTTATGACGACTGAGCGGAAATCAATTATGAATGGATTGCTGTTGTTTTTCATGTTGTTGCTGTTGTTGCTTTTGCTGCTGTTGCTGCCAGCAGCAGCAGCTGATGCTTGAATTGGTGTCAAAGGATTGCAGCACCGTTAGGTTTAAAAGCATCAGTTGTTGCTCAAAGCGCAGCAGCTGCTTGACAGCTGAAAAGGGAATAAATATTTCAAATTTACATATGTATATGCTTAAGTTATATCCCTCATATAAAATTATTTAAGCCAACTAATCAAAAGGAAAAGAAAGATAGCACTTTCTTTAGGCTGCGGTTGCTTAAATATTCTTACAGACTTTTCTTCAATAAAAATATTTATGTTAAAGCTATATTCAAAATTCAATTATTTGCTCTCCCTGTTATTATAATTGGCTTAAAATAAATTCTGCATCAGAATTTTATTTATTCAAGAATTTAATTTCTTATCCGCACTGTTCATTTTTTCCGTACTTTCGCCCTAACACACTTTTTCAAAAACTTCAATCAGCCATAACTTTGCCAAAACTTGTCCGATTTTCATGTGGAATACCGTTTTGATCATAATTGGGCCTCTAAATTGATACTGCATCAAAACATTTTTCACTTTAAAAATTTTTCTCACTGTCAATTTTTTCAATATTTTCCATGCTTACCCCTTTACACTTTTTCAAAAACTTCAATCTACCATAACTTTGTCAAAACTCAACCGATTTTCATGCGGAATACCGTTTTGATCATAATTTGACATCTAAATTGATACTGCATCAAAAGTTCACTAACTTAAAAAATTTCATTTTTTTTCATTTTTCAATACATTTTAAAAATTTTCGAACTCTTATAACTTTGGCAATCTTCAAGCTGCCATAACTTTGTCAAAACTCAACCGATTTTCCTGACGAATATCTTTTTGATCATTATTTGGCATCTACTTTGATTCTGTATCAAAATTTAATTTATGTCCAGCACTGTTTTTTTTTTTTTTGTAGTAACACAACCTCTATCAAAGCAAAATATCTTGAAATATCACAAAAAAACGAATTTATGTAATATATTCAATATTAAATAAATCGTGATTGATTCTATAAATTAAAGTTTGACACGAAGTGCTCATAAAATATCCAAATATGTACTGAATTTAAATTAACCAAGCCCTTTTAAGTAAACTCCTCCCCTGATATTATATACTATGCTCAACTGGTCCTTAACCCACATATCGGATGTATAAGTAGTGATCAAATCGATTTAATGAGGCAAAAAAAATAATCAAAACTTTTACCTTTAATATCACCTTGGTATCGAATTAATTATAGATCTGAGATATTTCTGCTATTTAATTATATTCTCACCTATTATTTGCATATTCTACACGCGTTAGAGAACATTTCGAGATGATTTCAAATAAAATAAAAATATCTGAAATGCTAATCGAATTCAGCGCAAAATTTAAACGCACATCTAATTACGATATTTTAGATTTTTAAACTACTAATTTGGCAATTTGCGATGGTTTATTATGATGTGAATCTATGTATCGAATTTCCATAAATCTAGACACTATATCTATAAAGAGTGTGCACACACACACACACACACTCACAGCGTATTCATACGAGTATTAAATTTATGCATGAATTCTCACAATAGAGCCGAATGAGTTCTTTGAACTTCAGCTTTGAGCTGCGACTATATCTATTATGTCTTCATAGCTTAGCTTAGCTTCCAAAAACTTAAAAAAAAGTAAAAAGAAAACGAAACAACAACATGACATAAAGGCAAAATACATTTAAAAAAAAAGTTGAACAAAAAATTATTTAAAAGAAAAAACTAGAAAAGTTCATTCGCCTCACAACAGACAAATTAGAAAAATTAATACGCTGCTGGCCCCCACGTAGCGCCCACTTTTCTCTCTCCGTTCCCCTCTCTGTCTCATTCTTTGTCCTCTCTCCGTTCTCCCTCTGAAGTTCCCCAATAAAGCCACGCAGCGAAGTGCGTCAAGTTTTTGGTTTTATGTAAGACGCGGAGCGAGAATGTAACAACTGAACTTTTGGGTTTCTTTTTCGGGCAGTTCATTGACCACAAACAAAAGACACGACAACAACAGCAGCAACAACAACAACAACTAGCTGCAACTTTAATGTGAACTTTAACACAAGTTTTTTTTTTTTTTGGTTAGAATTTAAAAGAAAAATCCAGACTTGATACACCCAAAAAAAAAAAGCTCTGGAAATGTATTATCATTGTTGTTATTTATTATTATAATTATTAAATTAATAATTAATATAATTATTATTAATAACACTACAATATTCATTTTTGTTTTAATTTAGACTTATTTAAAAATTATTTAATTTTAATTTTAAATTGATTTATTTAATTTATTAATGAAAAATTTTTTTTTTGTAGACTGCTGTAGCTGAAGTTAAGTAAATAAAATAATTATATTGAAATAAAATAACATATTTATTATAATTCGTCAGAAAAAATAAATACAATATCTTTATATTTCATATAAAAAAAATATATATCTGTTAGATTAATTTTTATAGCAAATTATATTGTTAATAATAAAAATATATAACTTTTTTTTAATTAATTAATTAAATTAATAATTAATGGTCAATAAACAATATAAATTATTTTTTATGTAATATGGTTAAAATTAATATTATTCTAATTTTTTAGTTAGGCATCTTTTCTTCTGTGTGTAGCAAGCAGCAAGAGAATTACTCAATTCTCAGGGAAGAAACTGAAGGGGAACTGAGGAGGAAACTCTGTTCACTCGGTCATACTTTCAAATTGCAGTTGCAATCGCCGCAGAATTGCAAGCTTGGCCAGAAATGCAATGCAGAAAGAAAGAAAGACAGAAAGAAAGAAAGAAAGGCTTTCTTTTGGCCTGGCCAAAGAAAAACTGGTTGTGTGCAGAGAAAGAGATTCGCAATGAGCCAATGAAAGTATCTCCCGTTGGTTACACTCTCTTGGCTTAGTTGTTGTTGTTAGTGTTAGTGTTGCTGTTGTTGCCTCAAGACGAAGAATGTTTCTATTTAGATTTTTCTTTGGCTCTCGGCGCCGCAACGTTGCGGAAATGTTTATCTACCATCTATTGCCATAGTCTCGATTCTCCCGTCTCCAGTCTCCCATCATCTACTGTCTTCCAACTCCCGTCTCCCGTTTCTGGAGTCTCCGCATTTTCTGCAGTTCAAGCGAGTGCGTTGAACTTGCAATGGAATAGGCATACATATACATATACATATATATGTATATACATGAGCAAAGTGGAGTAGCAACACCAAGAACAACACCGCCAATAACAACAGCAACAACAAGCCGAACTCTGCCGAAAGAAATGAAAATAATTACGAGCCGTTGAAGCCGAGTTTTGCCGAGTTACCGCCGAGTCACCTCCGAGCTCTCTTTCAGCTCGACAAACTCATTGAAACTCTACACACGCATTACACTGCGCACAATAAATGATTGAGTAACACCTTTCAAAATTACAAAATTATTTACAAAAAATTATTTTAGAAAAAATTTAAGCCTACGTATAAATCATTTTCAATTTTAAATAATTACCATATATAAATTAAAGTTAAATAGTATTTATTTTAAAAATTCTCAAAAGTTAATTGAAATGTACTCAACTTCTAAATGTTTCCTATTAATATGCTCTTTTAATTAATTTCAATATGTTTCTTATTAAAGTATTTCTCATTTCTTATTCAACAATTTTATTTACATTTTTTTAAATATTCGTTGGAAATATTTAAGCCAAATATTTTCATATAAATTCTAGAATTCTCAATAATAATTATTATGAACAGTATTAATGGAAAAATTCAAAATATTTGATATTTAATTTATTAACAAATAAAATGTCATATAAAATGTATTTGTATTTAATATGGCTTGATAATTAAATGATTAATGTGACAAATAAAAGTAGTTGCAAGATAGTTTAACTAACATTTTTAAATTTAGTATCTTATATAATCTATCTAATATATTAAGATACAATTTTAAACTTCAAACTAAAAGGAGAAACAGTCCAAAAGTCCAGGAGTATTTAATTGTATCTTTATTAAGATTGGATTTCTCTCAGTGTAGTTGTGAGCTTCAACTGCCTCACAAGTGTTGTAGCAGGTTTGTCATACCACTAAAAGTCTTTTGGCCCATTACATTTGTTACAGATTTCGGCTGAGCGATAAAAATGATCATCAAAATGCTATTTACGATTGCATCTCCGACGAGGATCATTTGGGCATCATGTGAGGAGCAATTCTCTATCGTACTCACACATCATGCTGGGAATTTCAAATGGTACTCACAATACGAATAATAGTATGAATACGAGTATTCACTTGTATGTTACATGTGTTCTATCTAGGTCTTGGTATGCCAAAGAATTTATTGTGGTTGCCCGATCGTATCTCACAGATAACCGAGACTGTGAGGGCAACTGACAAATATTTAGGGCTCTTTAGATGTTTCAATTAAGTATTTGCAAGGCAATTATTAAGTAATAATTATGTGGCAAATTCTTTATTTAGCATTTGTACTCGTATTTCATGTTGCTCTTACAATGCTGATCATTTTACTTATCTAATGAATAATCTTTTTTTGAGAAGCTGTCGACAAAATATTTTTATTAATTATTTAATTCTTTTCATAATTTTCTGATCAATTTAGAATTTATTTCTATCACAAAAAGGATACGAAAATAAATTTTTTTTTAAATACTACTCCTTTTAATTAATTAATTATTTTCAATTTTTTAAATTCTGCAATTAAAAATAAATTAAAATTTTATTAACGTCTTGATTTGAATTTCTGTCGCAAAACATAAATATTTAATTATACACTGCAATAATAAAAAAAAATGATTCAAAAAAATGTTTAAGAAAATAATTTACCTATTTTTCAGAAAAGTTGATTATGGGATTGCATTTAAAAATTTCATAAATATGTTTATAATCCCAAATAATTTATTCAGTCTAAAGCTAGAAGCAAATTCATGCTATGATAGCTTACTTAAAAATGAAGTCTTCATAAAAAGATAAAAAAAAAACTGCAATTTGTTTTTCGCAATTGGTCAAAGCAGAAAAAGAAGGTTTTGCAATTTCATAGGCCACAGTTAAGCGCAATTGCGATTGTTAGGCAAACGTGTTGGCCCATTTAAGCGGGAAATACCGCAGTCTTGGAAGAGACAGCCAATGAAGAAGAAGAAGAAGAAGAGCAGAACTTACTAAAAGAAGAAGAAGAAGGTGGAGAAGAAGCAGCAGCTAAATTTGTTTACAATTTGTGGTGTGTGTATAGTTCAGTCACATTTGGCCCTAATCAAAGCAGAACAGATTGCAGGTCGCTGACTCACAAGACAACAACAACAGCAACAGTTAAAACAGCAACAACTTAAAGAACAACAACAACAACAATTTGAAGAACAAGCGTTGCTTTTATGCGTTGTCGTGTCATGGTCAAAATTTCCATAACTTTAAAACAACTCGCTCAAGTGAGTGTGTGTGTGTGTGTGAGTGTGTGTGGCTGTGTGTGTGGCTGTGTGTGTATTTGCGATTACACTTTCGTCACTGCAGCTCCGTCGGCTGTTAGCCTAATTATACAATGCTCGATAACATTTCCAATGAAAAGAAACTCTGTCAAAAAATAAAAATAAAAACAAAAAAAAATACAAGAGATTTTTTTGTATGTTTTTTTTTATTTTTGCGTAAACAAGATGACTCAGTCGCTGCTGGATTGGGCCAGTAAAGTGGGCAGGCAATTCAGTTATCAGCCCGGCAGGTGGGAATAAGGTGGGGGGAGTGGGGGGAGTGGGGGGGAGCGTCAGCTCACAGAAGTCGTTGACTTCCAAGTGAATGCGCGTTTACACGCCAAATTATTACAGATGAAAAACGAACTCGAATTCAGAAGAGCAGAAGAGCAGAAGAAGAATAAGCAGCAGCAGAAGAAGCGAGACAGACAACACAGCACAGGTTCAACGACCGTTTTTGTAACATGGCCAAAACGATGATGAACAGAACCTTTTGGCGAATAAGAACAGCCGAATGAATATCTATACTATATATATATATATAAAGGCGGGCGATGAAATGGCCAAGAAGTCTTTTTTGGAGCTGAGCAACAACTTTCACCAATTTGTTTTGCTTTCGCGGTTCTTTCTGGCAAAAACAACAACGACTTCAACGACAACAATTGGCTTTGCTGTCAATGCGCCAAAAGCGTCAATCCGATCAGCCATCAATATCTACGTCTTTACACCCAACAAAAAAAATTGCTCTGGAATTTTAATATTTACACTTTTAGCATAACTAAGTTTTTGTTTAATGACTTTGCGTTAAATATGTAAAAGTCAATATA
Organism: Drosophila falleni; assembly: GCA_035045575.1. Taxonomy (NCBI): domain Eukaryota; kingdom Metazoa; phylum Arthropoda; class Insecta; order Diptera; family Drosophilidae; genus Drosophila; species Drosophila falleni. Next base: position 1,738,839 of record JAWNOV010000167.1, read on the forward strand.
AAGTGTGTGCTTTTTAATTATTAAATTAATTTCAATCTACAAAATATATAAAATAAAATCATAAAATCATTAATGCAAATTTCTGACATGACTTTTTTAACCTTTTAGTTAATTTAAATAGATTTCCTTTGAAATACAAAACCTAAACATATTTTAAACTATTTCTAAATACTTTTATTTGGCAATATTTTACAGTTTATATACAGTATTTTAGATATATATTTATATTAATTAGCTCAGAAATTAGTATGATTTTAAGTTAATAAAAATATTGAAATATGATATAAGAAATTAATTTTGAATAAAATGTTACTATAACATAATTTAAACATTTTTAGTTCAATCAAATTAATTAAAATTAATAATTCCTTTTCTCTCTGGGTGTATGTGTATTTGTCTTAGAACTCATTTGCTTTTTGGCCTACCAAATTTGTCGCATTAATAACTTTCCCATTAAAAGCTAATAAAGCCGCTTGCAACTTCCGCTCAGACAAACAGCAAATGCCGGAAAAGTCGCATTCGTTTGATTAGCAGCAATACACATACACACAGACTTTGTCTATGTATTTGTGTATGCTATGTGGCACAACAGAACGTCACGTTCTGGCCATGCCACACAGCAACAACAACAGCAACAACAACTATAACTATTACTATTTATTCCCTAACTGACTCCACTCCCTGCTTCTCGTTTTTTTGGGCCAACGTTCGCTAATCAAATGTGCCCCTACTCCCTCTCTGTCTCCCTCTCTCTCTCTCTGTCTCTCTCTCTATGTCTGTTGCTTCTTCTGGCTGTGTTCTTCCAGAAGCCTCCGCTTTGTAGCGGTTAACTTACGGTACTTTTCGTTTTCATTGCACGTCAGCGCGAGAATGTTTAGCCTAGATTCGAGCGCAGGTTCGTTGAACTGACACTTCGGCTGCGTCTTCGGCTTCGGCTTCGTCGTCGTCTTGAGCTTCAACTTCAACTTCAACTTCGTCTTCGTCTTAAGCTTCGTCAGTTTTGCCGCTTCGTGTGTAACGCTTCTTCTTCAACTTGTTGCTGCTGCAAGTTCTGGCAAGTTCGTCGCCTAAGTCTTTTGTTTTTGGGCGTTGGCAACGACTGCGCGCAAATGTTTTTAAGCCCTCCTCGACATCAGTGCCAATCGAATTTGCAATATTTTTGGCCAGGCTTATGATTAGGCAACAATCCCACATAGAATCAAACTGGCCTATGAATCGGTACAATGGCCGCAAGTCACCTTAATGCTGCCTCCAAGTGCAACACAGTGGAAAAAACGTCTAGTTTAGCTTAGTTTAATTAAGATTATCGTAACATAAATTGAAATAGATAAGATTTTCTAAACTAATCGATTAACAATACTTTAAGCAGCTTATCGATAAATTTCGTTTAATTTTAATATCGATATTTATACAGCTGTGAGCTTTTAAAACCCAAATATTTTAATATATGTATGTATATAATATATTTAATATTTAATATATGTATTATTTTTGATTAATTGTTGTGAATATTTGTTATAAATTCTTTTTCAAATAATTTATTTAGGTTAGCAACTTTTATTAATATATTTTATTAAAGTGTTCTTTGATAAATTTAGCTATTAAATAAATACAAATAGGATAAAAAACAGACGATATTTCTTTATTTTATTTAATGACAATTAGCAGTAGTTTTCTGTAAGTAATTTTAATTTTTAAATATATAATAAAATGTAAAATAAAATAAGGAAAAATGGCTTTAGCTTTAATACATTCAAAGATATTTTATTATTATAGGCTTACCACTGTATGCAGCGAACTTCAAGTTGGCCAAGCAAAAACAAAAAAATAAAGCCAGTTGCCAATGCAGCTCAAGAAGCAGTTAAAGCCAATGACCGCAAGTAACTTACATTTGAAAAATGTGTGCAAAAGCACAGCGAAAGGAGCTGCCAGAGAGAGAGAGAGAGAGAGAAAGAATGGAAGAGAGTAGGAGAGTGAGAGGAAGAATCAAGAGATACTTTACTCTCACAACTACAAAGATGCATTCGAGTGGAGACGTGCCGATGCATTTTGCAGAATATAACAGTATCTCAACGGTAGCTTGCCTCGCGGTTCTGCAACAGCAACAACAATTGCAACAACAACAATTCTGCAATGTTTGCTGTTGCTGTTGCCAAAGATGAAACCGGTCTAAGAAATATTTCCAAGAAAATTATTGAGGGAAAGGCGCATTGCGAATCTCTGGCTATGGCTAAAAATCTGTTTTGTTAGTAGTTGCAATTGTTTTTTTCTCTCGTTGTTGTTGTTGTCGCTGCTGCTGCAGAGGCTAAAGTTCTCAACAACATTCTCCTATTTTCCATTTAATCATTACGAAAGGCATTTCATGCTGCAGACCATTTTAATATAATTATAAAATACATTTCAACCAATTGAAAACTTATGGCATTCACTTAGATTCTTGCTGTCGGGGTTAAGAAACTGAAAAACGAACTTGGGAATTATACAAGAAAAAAAATTAATTGAAATACATTTTTTTTAACAATATTAATATTTAAATGCTGAGTGAATTAACAGGCAAAATCATGATTAAAATTACATTCCGCTTAAAAATCGGTTAAGTTTAATATTTAAAATTTTCAAAAATTCAAAAGGAGATAGAAAACTATACAAATTTCTAAATAAAAAAACAAAAATACAGAATGATTTTAGAGGCCAAACCATGATCAAAATGACATTTCGATTGAAAATCGGCTAAGTTTTGAAAAAGTTATGTTAGTTTGAAGTTGGCCTAAACTTTGATCTAGCAACTTTACAAGTAAAAATTCTAGTTCAACTTTAAATGTTTTTATACAATAAAAGGACATATCTTAATCTATTTTTCTTTTTGTTCTCCTTACTTGGTTTGTATCTTCAATATTTAATTCTTTTAATTAAGTTTTCATTCTCTTCTCGATTGTTGTCTAATTTTCTCGATTTTCGATTAAATTTACAGCAGTTGACCACAAAAATTTGACATGTTCTTTTGTTGCCTGTGAACTTGCAACTTCTGTTTTGATGCTTGCGGCAACAATTGAATACTGTGCAACAAATTGAAAATAAACATCAAAATATTGTTTAGAGTAACTCAATAAATTGCCGTTGACTGGGATCTTTGCACGTTGGCCAAAAACTCTCTGACATTACGGGTATAAACAGCAACAGCAACAACAAAATCAGCACTAAAAATTCTAACCACAAACAACAAGAGTCAAGAGACAGCAACAAAACAACGTTGCACAAAATGGGCAAAAGAACAGCAACATCTAAACATACAAAAAAAAAAAATAATAAAAGAAAAAAGAATTCCCAGTGACCTAATTCTGCACTCAGTTGCAGCAATCGCAGTTATTGTTGTTGCTGTTTCTGTTGCTGTTGTTGTTGCTGCTGTTGCTGTCATCGCCATCGTAGCTGTTATTAGAGTTAGTTGGCCTTTTTATACCCTGACTCAAAATTGACATCTATAACTTGCAGGTCATGTTTGTTCGATTGTTAAAAAAAAATTATAAAACATTAAAATAGAACCTATAATTAATATGTGAAAGATTTTTGGATACTTTGACTTCGAGGATATTATGTACGCTTATTTAACATTATGTATCCCGAGAACTAAAGAAAGTTTTTGTAATTCCCAGCTGCTTAATGAAATTATAGAAATGTTTACATAAATAGTTCTTAGCTAGAAAGATACATTATTCTAACAAGAATTAAAATTGACTAATTACAATTTTCAAACTTAATATTATTTTTCAAAATACAAAAAAAATTTGGTTTATTCGCCAACCTCCGACTCATTTTGTTTTATTACACAATAAATTTGCCTCAGCTATGTTATGCCGCAATTTTAGACTCCTAGGTCTTACGGTTTGGGCTGCACAAATATCAGTCAGTCAGTCAGGATAAACTTTTATTTATATATATAGATTTCTAAATTAAAAATAAGTATTTTAAAGAATTTAAAGCTTTGTCATTATGTTTTACTACTTTGCTCCTTATAAAAAATTTAGTAAGCTTCATTAAAAAAAATTCGACCATTCAATTCGATTTAAATAGAGTATATAAACTTCGCATAGATTTCATTCTTTTTCTATTCTTGTTTCTCTGTTTGTTGTCCCGGAAGTTCTATGCGCATGCGCATAGAACGAGTCGCAGTCGCAGTTGACGTCGCAGTTGACGTCGCAGTCGTCGTCGTTGCAGTCAGGGAACTGAGCTGGCAAATAACTGAAATTATGTTTCAGCTGCTGGCAGCATTAAGAAAAGGCCATGGCTAAAAGAAATTGCCGAGTGCAGTGATCGCTGGGTGCGATTGCATCCAGGTTGAGGTGGAAACAGGAAGAGGGGATGAGTGAAAAAGGGGAAAGAGAGGGAAGATTGGAGTGCAATTGGAACGTTCGCCCAGCGGTCATTGGGCGATTGACCGACTCGGGACTCGGAACTCAGAACTCAGCACTTTTCTTTTGGCCACAAAAAAAAGAAGAAAAACCAATTTCCTTTCGGGCCAGATATGAAAATTACATATGATCGCTTCAAAACTGTTGCAATCCCAATCCCTCTCTCTCTCTCTCTCTCACTCTTTCTCTCTCTCAGTCTGTTTTGGTCTCTTTCAATTGCCAGAGTTGCCACCATTCCCATTGGCAGCTGCCACTCCCACTCCGCCCACTCCTCCCACGCTCCCATCGTTGTCTGTTGGCCGCTTTTGTATGCTGTAACAGGAGCGTAATAAACACTCGCCTAACGGTGCTTTTTGCATGGCCAGAGAGTGTGCAACAACAACATGCAACAACAACATGCAACATGCAACGCGGCAGCTAGCAAAGCTACATCCAGAGAAAAAACGCGTTGTGGAAATATAAATCAAATAAAATTCGATTTTATCACATTAAATTTAAATAGAAATCTTTTAAAAATTTAATTACAAACACCTAAATTTAACTTTAAAAATAAAGATAAAAACAATTATTGAAATATTATATTATATATATTATATTGTGAAATATAATTAGAGAAGTTAAGTATATCGATTTTCTCTTTTCATTTTAACCATTTAGCTTTAGATTTAACAATATTATTAGAATATATGATTCAATTTAAGAAATAAAATAAATCATATTTTCCAATATACTGTAAATAGATTTTAAAATTTATAAATAAGTAACAAAACAATATTGAAGTAACCAGTTTTGATAGCCATAGTGAAAAATAGTTAAATATATAATATTTATAATACATATTAAAGAAAACATTAAAATTTAAGAGCATTTTTCTCTGAGTGTATGGAACGAACTGTGCACTAAGTGAAATGCTGGAAGTGCATTATAACCGTACATTCTCTCACACATACACAACACACACATACAAACATACACACAATTTTGCACTTTTTGCTTTTAACTTGGCTCAAATTCTGTTGCATTGATAGACAGATAATTTTAATGACCGCGCCAGGTGGCAACAAAAATTGGCAATTGATTTGCGCTGATTTGGGATCTTGTTTGTTTTGTGGATGCTACTCAATGCAGTCCACAAAATAGTTTATATATTAGATTATAGTTTTAGATTAAGATTTTTGTTTCTTTAATAAATGCAAACATGTACAGAGAATTTTTGCGTAAGTTTCTTTACTGTTGCCTTTAAAAATAACTGACTCTTTAAATAAACAATTAGCTCAATCTTTTAATAAAATATATATAAAATTATTATTAATTTTACAGTTTAATAACTAAATAAATATCATTTTATTTTATATATTTTACAATCAACTTAATCGTTTAATAACATATGTTTAATTATCATTCTCTACTTAATATTTTAATTTAATTTTGATTTTTTTAAATATTTTATCAAATTTTGCTATCTATATCTTAACTTTAAACTGTCAATTTCTTTTCCATAACCTGTTGGACTTAACCGTCACATATATTTTACAATTAGCTTAATCTCTTAATAAATTGCTTAAAATTATTATTAATTTCTATCAGACATTTCGTAGTAACTTGATATTATTTATTTTGACAAGTTCTTGCTGGTTCTGGACAAGTTTTGAAATAGTCTCTACATTAGAAGCTGCCACAATATTGCGAATAGACTCGTTGCATTTATTTTGGTCTCAAGAGAAAGCAGTTTTTTTTTCTATTGCAGCAAAAACTGCAACTGCAACACACACACACACACACACACACACACACACATATACACGATCGCTGCGCATGCGCAACTAAACTTTTTTTTTTTGTACCGTCTAGAATGCAATTTCTGTTTCTCTAGCGAAACGTTCGCCGTGCGCTTCTCTTTGTCTCTGTGTATTAGTGTGTGTGTGTGTGTGTCTATGTGTGTGCTTGAACTTTGAAAAGTGGGTGAATGTACAGTAATGTTTGCTGCATGCTGAATGCAACACTGACGCTGCAAACAAAAAAAAAAATTGCAAAAAAAAAAGAGTAGAGAAAAAATAAACGTGGCAAATTCGTGATGCACAAAGCGCTGGCGGCCCGCAGAATTTGGCAGGCACTGTAGAATACATTAGTTTAGGTCTAACTGTAACCAAAAACACACTCATATTATAGATTTACTCAACAGAAACAAAACAGAAACCACAATTTAATATATTTAATTAATTATTTTATATATAGTGAATGCAAATTTGAATGCTTAATCACATTCATTCATTCACTGATTTAGCATTGTACAGGCCAAACCGCTGAAGTTACATAGTTGATATTTGGACACAATATACCTAAGATAATTTCATCGGTAGATAAGACGGTGTATTGAAAAATTCAACCTGCAAGTGCAGTGCTTTTAGTTTGTATTTCTACAAAAAAAAAAACACATCTTAAGAATAGTACGCATTATTCAATATTTATCCAGTTAATATTTTTAAAGCTATATATTTTTAAATTGCAACTCTTATGCGCCATTGTTATCAGTGAACAGGCGCTTATCAGCTTCAGCAGCAGCTTTGATGCATTGAAGGCCACGCTATTTTATAAATTGGCACACTTATGCAAAGTCAACGACTCACGCACACACTCACTCACACACACAGATACACACGCACATAGACAGCAACTAGCCAAAGCCGAGGCCGAAGAAATAAACAGTTAACTTGTTTCGCGCGCTGAGCCGAAAGCAAAGCTGCGCTCAGCTCTATGAATGTGTGTGTGTGTATGTGTGTGTTGACTGCGTTGCATAACTTTCATGCCAACGACGTCGACGCAGCCAGCGACGATTCGCCTCCAAAGTTCATTCGCCTCGTGCACTCCATTCGCCTGCGCTCTCGCTCTCTCACTCGCCGCTCTCTTCACTATAACATAGTGTCTGGCTCTCTGCTGCTGCGGCTGCTGTTGCTGCTGGCGTCGACGCGTCGCTGCTTCTTGTGCTTTTTCTTTTTGGGCTGCGCTTTGATTGCTTTTCTCTTTCTTATTTTCAGAGCTTGGCTTTCGTTTGGTTTTCTTCAAACTTTTTGTCTCTTGAAAAGGAATGTTTACTGTTGTTTTTGGGTGAATATGTGTGTTGTTGTTGTCTTTTTATCATCTGTGCTGTTGTTGTTGTTGTTGCTGTTGCCTCGATCTGTGCAGCATTGTTTAAGGTCAGTTCTCTTACCTAACTCTGATTGCATTTCTTTTTGCTTTTTTGGGTTTTGTCTCTTTCTGTTGGTCAACACATATTTTCGTGGTAAATAGTCGGCTTTTTTAATTAGTTTCGATGGGGTTCGGTGACCCGCAGTTAAAAAAACTCTATGAGGTTGCTGACATAAGTCCCTAGAGAGGTGAGAAGATCAAACAGTCTTCAAGTGTCTTGACAAATATTACAACTAAGTGTTTTTTTTTTCAGAGTTCTTAAAGTATACAAAAATTAAACCGCAATAGAACTTTTTTAGAAATACTGTCAAGTAATAAAAGCCATATAAATTTATTAAAGATTTCATAAAAATTGCTGGAATAGAATAGAATTAAGATTTTAATTATTAAGAACGAAAAATAATCATAAAATTCTTCAAATATACGTTAGGTTCCGTCCCATAACACACATCACATTTTTTGTGACTTTGTGTAATTAAATTAATTAAAATCATACAAAAAGAGGAAAGTACAAACTACATATATTAAAATGTTAATATGCATGCATATAAGCACAAATACAATACTTATGTAAATATATGCATTTATGTGCAGTTCTCATTATACAATTGAAACAAATTCAATCAATTTTCAATGCCCACGCAAAGTTTTCAATTCGAATGCACGCAAACGACACGTTACAAAAAAAAAATAGAAAAACAAACAACAAATTAAAAAAAAAAAAAAATTATTGCAAAAGCTCAAAGTGCTTAGAATAAAAAATGCATGCGAGCCCCACAAACACACACAGATACACACAGAGACACACAAAACAATAAGCAAGAACATATACAACAACCAGTGTAGCTAACATAGCTATTTTCCTGCCAGCTCTAGAGTTTTATAAATACCAAACACGTCGAAAAATTATAAAACAGCGAGAGGTTGGCAACACTGACTACTAGCAGAGTGCAAATTGTGACGCCCCATCATGCAAACACAAACAAACACACAGACAAACACTCACACAAAGCAAGAGAGGGAGAGCGCCACACTGAGCGGCAGAGCAGCAATGGCCGCGACAACGACAACGACATTCAACTTGAACTTTTTGCGCACTCGCGCTCTCTCGCTCGCTCGCTCGCTCGTTGACTCTCGTGTGTGCTCATTGGCGTTGACTGCGCTGCTGCTGCATAGAAAATAATCAAGATCAAGTTTCTTCCGGCATTTTTGCACAAAAACAAAAACTAGAGCTTTTTTGTTGTTGCTGCTGCTGTTGCTACTGCGATTGCAAAGAGAGAGAAAGAGAGAGAGAGAGCAACAGAGCGCGCGCAGTGAGCGTAGTTAAGAGAGTCGCACTTGCAATGCAGTAGCTTTTTCATAAGCTGAGAGAGAGAGAGAGATGCAAGTTTGTCTGTGTGTGTGTGTATCTGTGAGATGGCAAGTGCATTTCTGTGTTTGTCAGTCAATCTGTTATGATGTCACTGCCAGCAACTTCCCTCCCTGCGACCTGCGTCCCACCCACTGCATATTATTTGGTTCAACTGCGATTTTTTTGCATTTTATTTGCATTTGTTAAGTTTTTTGAGATTTCAGATTTTCGATTTTGAGAAAAGTTTTAGCGCGTAATTTTCACTCGCGTTGGAAAGCGCGTCTTCCTCGTCTATGACAGCAGACTACACTGGAAAAATTAGGTACTTATTACGTTTTGGAAACCAGATTATTTTTTACTTACATATGTAAGTTCTTATTAAAATAAGAAATAACAAAAAATAGATTATTCAATAAAATTCTGGGTTAATGTTGCCATAATAATGAAAAAATTACCCATTTCCAATATTTTAGATTTTGTATTTCTAAGCATTACTATAAGATAGTATAATAAGTTAAATTTAAAAAATATTTCATATTCATTTCCTTTTTTCAAACTATCATGTTCAATTATTTTTTTTATAAAGGTATGCATTTTTTCTATTTTTTATTTCAGACATAAATAAGTGTTTCCATATTAAGAAATTTATTTATTTATTTTAAATTATCTTAAGTTAATATAGTCTTAATTAAGAAAACAAATTGTTTGATAATTATGTCGATTTTTAGACAGGTAAACTTCTAAAATCATTAGTAAGTAAACATTTTTTTCTAAGTGTATGCATGGGCAATTCTTGGAAAATCGCAAGAAGTAGCTGCAGCAACAGTGGCAACAACAACAACGTCATCGTTGCAAGCATTGAACTCGATTTTGTTTTCATTGCCGCTGAATTTCTAAAACGCAGCTAATTAGTCGAGAGTGTTTGTGCTGTTGTTGTTGTTGCTGTTGCTGTTGTTGCTGTTGTTGTTGTTGGCTACGCAGTCGCTTCTTTAGCTGTGTTCCACTTTTCTGGCAGTTTTCCACTTTTCCTCAGTCACCGCAGCAGATTTCACACGCGGCCATGCAATTCATCATAAAAATTATTGTAAACTGCAGTCAATTGGCAACGCGATGCAGTTGGGAGGGGGATTAGAGGGTGGGGGGTAAATGTTTGCCTAAAAAAAAAATACAAATGAAAATAAGTTTTTCCAAGTCGCCCAGGCCGCGCCTTGTGTGTTTGTTTAAATAAAATGAAAGTTTTTTGACACACATAGAAGGCAGTCTGGCAGTCAATCAGTCAGTCAATCAGTTAGTCAGTCAGTCAGTCAGTCAGCTAGTCAGTCAGTCAGTCAGCTAGTCAGTCAGTCGTGGCAGCAGACTTTGCTTAGAGTTAGAGGCCGTTGCCGTTGTTTTGATTTTCGTTGTGATTTCATTTTCTAAATGTTGTCGCCGTTTTCGATTCGAGATTTGTTTTCTACTTGCGCTGGATTAAGTTGAAGTCTGCTCCCCAAACATGGTCATATATGAAAAGTATGAAAGTTGTGATGTAAATCAAACTGAAAATCGTCTATAAAATTGAATTTTAATAGCTAAAATTATAATTCAATTTAGTTTTAAAAATCATAGCACAGAACTTAAAATTCAAATTTTAAAATATTAATCAATTCATCGCTTTTACAAACAAATTATGCAAAAATTTGTATTGTTTTTATTTTGAATATTAATGATATGCTATTTTTAGAACTCAATAAAGTCGATTTTTTTCAATAATAAAAATAATCAACTATTTCATAATTTAATTAAGTTAAAATCCTAAAAATTCGCTAATGCAAAAATCTGTAAATCGATGTTTGTCAGCAACACTGAAGAAAAGTGCACTAAAATAAAATAACGCATACGATGCGTATGACAAGAATCGGGCTGTTAAAAGTGAAATACCCGAAGGTGCTACTGTGCGTGTGTGCGTCTGCGTCTGTGTCTATGTGTGTGTGAGCAACGAAATGGTAAAAAGTAAAAGAGAAAGAGAGTAAAAGGGAGCGCTAGCTTACGCAGTAACAGTAACAAAACAACAACAACAACGACAATATTTGATGCCGGCAACGCTTCACTTTTTATTCGGCAGGCAGTTCAACAAACTTTTTGGGCAGCAGCTTAGAAAGAACTTGGGTCAATAAACTGTGAAAGCCACTGTGATGATCTGCTGATGATCATCATCATTATCATCATCATGTTGTAATGGCGCTTTGTTTGAAACACACGCATATCAAATAAACCTATGGCAGAGGTCAATGGCAGACGCACTAGAAATATCTTTGAATCTTAAAAAGGGCATTGTAATGAAATTGCTTGTCTAAAAAAAAAAGACAAAAGAAGAATGCCCAAACAGCGGGGCCCTATTTGACTACACAATATATTTACATATAATTCTTATGTTCACTCTAAGCAGAATTCTAATAAAAGCTGTTGAATTTTAATTATAAATGTTGTCTATAGCAATACGCATTTTAAACTTAACGACTTCGTTCGCACACTAGCGCCATCTAGTTTACGGTCATGCAAGCAATGCAAAGCGATGCGCTTTGCCGAAATGAAAATGAGCATAAATCTGTGAAGCAGGCCTGCCAGCCCGTTTTTATTGCAAAATGGTTCTTGAAACAAGTTGGCAGCGCGTTTTTTGTTGCAACATGACTATTAAAAGAAGTTGGCAGCACTGCTTGCTTGCAGAACATATCGGCAGAAAATAAATAAACAAAACGCAATTCAGCAATAAAAATATGAGTTCTCCAACGAGTAAAAACGCCAATGACACAAATAGCACCAGCAACAAGCCAAAGAAGTCGGCTAAAACGAATTCTAATGCCAAGGGCGGCACCATGGACACACGTGGAGAATTGGCGGACCTCATCAAGAAGAAGGCTGAGACTTCGGTAACCACAACAAACAAACAAACAAACTGAAGTAAATAAAGAGAATGTAAATGTAAATAATATTAACAGGAGCAATTGGCCAACTTGGAGCGACAGATTTACGCCTTCGAGGGCTCCTACCTGGAGGACACACAGCTGTGCGGCAATATAATCAGAGGCTGGGAACGTTATCTCACCTCAAACAAAGCGACCAACTCAAAGGCGGACAAGCGAAATCGCAAGTTCAAAGATGCCGAACGCCTGTTCTCCAAGTCCAGCATTACCTCCATGGCCATATGCAATCGTGAGTAGATCGGCTATAAAGCTGAAAGCAATTGAGAACCTGTATGCAAGAGATACAACGGGTATATTAAGTCTGTGACCTTGTCTGTCTGTTTCTATGCTAAATAGTCTCCCAGTTTTGGGACTAACTCATTAAAACTTGGTTAAGGTCTGTCTATGTGCTTCAGGCAGTACATATGTTGAAACGGACTTGATCGGCCGACTATATCATATAGCTGTCATTGGAAAGATCTTTCGAAAATCAATCTTTAATACAAAAAACTTTTTTATTCTTAGAGATATCTCAACCTATCTTACAGAATATGTGTTGTCTTATATATGCTAGCTAACTTTGTTTCAAATCGGTCATATATATCATATAGCTGTCATAGGAACGACTGTCGCTTTTCTTGCTCTCTTTTAATGAATTTTAAATGCTTTGCAGCTGAACGCGCCAGTGAATCGGATTCCATAACAAACGAAGACTCCAGCGACAATCAGATCTCAATGAATCAGAACACGACAACCGCACACGACGGAGCAACAACGATTAAGACACAGGATGATAAGGGTAAGGATGTGCAGGACGAACTGAGCGATGTCAATGTGACTGTGGATTGAAGATTGATTCATTGATTGATCATTAATTTACGAAATGCTGTGATATGTGTCGAAGCTTTAATTAAGATACAAGAAATAACTAAATTTTAACTTAAGCAGTGAACAAACAGGTTTTGCATGCACTGTAAAGAATATACAGTGAATTAGAAATTGATTTATTAATTTGCAACTTGCAGATTCGCCGTCACATCGAAATGATACGGGCAGTATTCCCGGCGGAAGCACCAGCAGCAACCATAACAATAAGGAACTTCTGGGAACACCTACGTCCAATACAAAAAGTAAACTCACATCCAGCTCCAGTGCGACGGCCAAGAAAAGTGGACACATCAACAAGAAAATTCGACATCGATAGTAATTATAATTCATTCAATTCATCTCGATTTCGATTTTCATCAACACGTTTAATACAAATAAAAAATAAATTCATAAAAATAGGCATTACATTTACAATCTACTTGCTACGCATTCATATATTCGTATATATATGGTACTATATAAATATATTCTATCTCTAATATGGCAACTGCAATCCAGATCCGATTCTCATTTCTTCGATTTGGTTGCCATCCGATCGAAGATTCCCAGCAGCTTTCCACGTGTCATTTCCTTGGATTCCCGCAATCCCAGTTGATAAATTTCATCGTGCATCGACTTAATCTTGTCAATCAGTTGCTCCGGCGTCAGACTGGCGAGTTCTGTAAGAATTTACAATTATTTAAGTAATTATTTGGACAACATAACAATATTAAGATAATTATAATACAAAAAATATTACCATATATAGTTTTGCAAAAGAATTAAACCCTATTTGAATTCAAATAAAAATTTAGAAATTATAATAAGATTTATATTACAATATATTATTTTGCAAAAACATAAAACCCTATTTGAATGTGCAAAATATTTATTAATACTGAGAAATAATAATGAGAAAAAATCAACTACATTTGTTGGGTCCAACTATTTTAAGAGTTTAAAACAAATAGTTTTAAGCGAACTTTTAGACTTGTCAACAAAATAACTTGACTAACTGTGTGTTAAATTTATAGTTTGTTAAAACATTTACTTGACGCACTGTATGTGCTTTGAATTGGGTGCTGGACAAATGCACTTACGGTTGATCTTTGCTAGGTCCGCACTGGTGAAATTTGAATCGCCGCTCGGCGTGTGAATCGGTGTGTTGCTCATGTTCATGAAGTCGTCCATCCCTGGAAAGCGTTCCGGCCAATGCACTGGCGATTCTCGCAACGTTTCCATTGATATCAGCTCGTCCTCTTTTTTCCTGCTGTTGTTGTTGCTTGTTGTTGCCGCGTCGTCGCTGTCTCCGTCTGTTTTCAGTATGGTCTCTGGTGCGAACATTTCAACACCCGGCTCCAAATTGTCCATGCTTCAATTGGATTTGTGTAAACTTAAGGAATGCAATGAAATTAATTAAAAAACGCCGTTTGTATTTATTTAGTCATGCAGTGTTGCCACATTTTACGTTAAGTACAGTAGTTTTCTGTTAAATTGTTCGCTCCTGAACAAGTTCGATACAATCAGTTCACAAACGATATACACAGTGTGACCACATTTAACGAAACGAGTGCGATAAGTTCATCGAACAGGGCTGCCAACATTCTATCGTTAGAATATTTTTGCACTATCGATATATCGTAACATGTATCGATAGACCGCAAAGAATCCCAAACAGCAGTCAGTGAGCAGTCTACAAAATATATATTTTCGTTTAATTCTTTGCACTTTCGTTGAACAAGCAAATATACCCTGGAAAGCAACGCCAAGTGGACAGCAGGCTCAGCCATAGACCAGCATAAAGTGCAGCGAAATGCTCACGTCACAGTTGTTACTAATTTGTTTATGTCTGCTTGGCAGTAACTGCTACGTGTCGGTGTCGGCAGACGAGCACAATCATAAGGTATATTATTTGTTTGTGTTTGTGTTTGTATTTGTAATTGACTTTTGCATCTGTGGCACTTTGTACAATTCCAATTCGAATTCCATAGTACAATGATCGAGAGGAGGTCGTGTTGTGGATGAACACAGTGGGACCGTATCACAATCGCCAGGAGACTTACGCCTATTTCTCGTTGCCATTCTGCACCGGCGGCAAGTCGGGCATATCCCATTACCATGAGACGCTTAGCGAGGCATTACAGGGTGTGGAGTTGGAGTTCAGTGGCTATGAGATGGAATTCAAGACAAATGTCCCGAGAACCGTACTCTGCATGGTCGAGCTGTCCGAGGAGAATGTCAAGGCCTTTACCTATGCCGTTATGAATGAATACTGGTATCAGATGTACATCGATGGTCTGCCCATTTGGGGCAAGGTCGGGGAACGGGACGAGAATGATGGCAAATATTATATACACACGCACAAGAAGTTCGATATTGGCTATAATGGTCAGCAAATTGTGGACATCACCTTGACCACGGACATGAGGGAGGAACTTAAGACGGATGCCAAGATCAAGTTCTCCTATGAGGTCAACTTTAAGCCCAGCAAGGTCAATTTCAAGAATCGCTTTGACAAGTATCTGGATCCCAACTTCTTTCAGCACAGAGTGAGTAAAATCCATTTGATATTAATATTTGATAGTTATAATTGTTTAATTTAATTTTATTTATGACTAATCCTTGTTCTTATCGTAATCTTCACTAGATACATTGGTTCAGCATCTTCAACAGCTTCATGATGGTCATATTCCTGGTGGGCTTGGTTTCCATGATCTTGATGCGCACTTTACGCAAGGATTATGCGCGTTATAGCAAGGACGAGGAAGTGGATGACATGGAAAGGGATTTGGGCGATGAATATGGCTGGAAACAAGTCCATGGCGATGTCTTCCGCTCTCCATCAAATGCCCTGCTCTTCTCGGCACTCGTCGGTGCCGGTTATCAACTCATCTCCGTCGTCTTTTGCGTCATTATGTTTGCCATTGTGGGAGAACTTTATACCGAGTGAGTATAGACTCTATACTATAGAGTGTGACTACAATAATTGTTGACTTGGCCTATAAAACCAGACAACGCATAAAAGAGTAACTCTTAAATAAAAATACTCATTACTTTCAAAAGTCATCTGAATGAATAGAACAATTCTAGCTATACATCTCTTTAGATTCAATATAAAAAAGTATTAATTTTATCCAGGGAATACATTTTTTCGATTCTAACCGATCTATCATCCAATTTTCCCCATCTACCCCTTGACATTTTTTCAAAAACTTTGATCTCTCATAGCTTCATCAAAAATTAACCAATTTTCAAGCGGATTGTCATTTTGATCATGATTTGGCCTCTAAATTAATTCTGCATTTAAATTTTTATCATCTAGAAAATTTGATAATTTTTCGATTCTAACCGATCTATCATCCAATTATCTATACCAATACCAATGATAGGATTTTATAATACAAATTTTAACATAATAGTGATTTTTTTTGTATTTATCTAGGAGCTACTAAAAAATAAGATAATAATGATTAAAATCATTATTGTTAAATTTATAATCGTTACGGTCTCGCATTTTAGACGTGGCTCAATGCTATCTACGGCCATCTTCGTGTACGCGGCCACATCGCCGATTAATGGATATTTTGGGGGATCGCTTTACGCTCGATTGGGCGGTCGCTTGTGGATCCGGCAGATGCTCGCTTCCGCCTTTACGGTGCCCGTTGCCGTCTGCGGCACCGCGTTCCTGATCAACTTTATTGCCATTGGCTATCATGCATCGCGGGCGATTCCCTTTGGCACCATGGTGGCTGTCACCTGTATCTGTCTGTTTGTCATCTTGCCCTTGACGCTGGTTGGAACTGTTGTCGGTCGCAATTTGGATGGACAGCCGGATTTCCCCTGCCGTGTTAATGCCGTGCCGAGGCCCATTCCTGAAAAGAAATGGTATATGGAACCATTGATCATTGTGCTGCTGGGCGGTGTGCTTCCCTTCGGTTCCATTTTCATCGAAATGTATGAGATATTATTTGTATATTGACAAGGGTAATCCATTAATGTACGGTCTATTTTCAGGTACTTTATCTTTACCTCTTTCTGGGCGTACAAAATCTATTATGTCTATGGCTTCATGTTGCTGGTGTTTACCATCTTGACCATCGTCACCGTTTGTGTCACGATTGTGTGCACCTATTTCCTGCTCAATGCCGAGGATTATCGGTGGCAATGGACGAGCTTTATGGCAGCCGGATCCACATCTATCTACGTCTATGCCTACTCCTTTTACTACTTCTTCTTTAAGACCAAGTAAGTGTAGTTGAATACTAGTAAGAAGAACAAAATTTAGATTCTAATATTAAGAAAAACCAAACTTAGGATTTACTTACATATTTAACTTGTAATTTCTAGTATTACTGAGTATAACTCTGGATTACATTATTATCCGTTTGTCTTTGCAGAATGTTTGGTCTATTCCAAACGGCTTTCTACTTTGGCTACATGGCACTATTCAGTGGTGCATTGGGCATCATCTGCGGAACCGTCGGCTACGTGGGCACGAATCTGTTTGTGCGTAAAATTTATTCCAATGTGAAAATAGACTAAGTTTGTCCGGCTGTAGAATCCAAATCAATCCTAAACATTAACAATTGTATTTATTGCATAGTCTTTTAGTTTAACCATCTTGTGTTTATATATATATATATAACTTGTATTTCCTTCGATTTATCCAAATTTTGTAATTTCCTCAAAAATGAATCCCTTTTCTCATATCGGACAAGTTGAATTGATACCAAACAGCCGCTAGCTGATCTGATAAGATCTTTGTATGTATATATTTATATATATATGTGGCACATATATAATATATGTTTCGAGTGTTCATGTATGTGTGCAGGTGTGTGAGTGTAATACGAGTTTATATTGGAATACCGTCGAAATCTTATGTATGCCTGGAAACCACTTATCAAATCACAGACATGCAAATTGCAAAATGTGACTTCAAATTGATTTTTGCGCCAATTATGATTATAAACAATGCAGAACGCAGAAACGTGCTGATTAGCAATAGTCGATAATTATTTAATTAATAAAGTCAACGTATAAAACCAAAAACATTCACTATTTTACCAATATAAACTTCATATTTCTAATCGTTACGCGAGTTTCCTACGAGATATTTCGGAAAGTCTATCAATATTAAATTACAGCTAATTAAAATGTGTTTATCTTTATCGGAAAAAGCAAAAATTGAGCAATTGCGTGTTATCTCATTGAATGTGTACAAAGTGATTAATTGAAAACGATGAGTGACTAAGGAAACTTAAAGTGTATATACCCTGGAAAGAGTATTGTTAATCATTTATCATCCCGATATGAAATGAGGTAAGTTTAGCCTTTAATTTATTTTTTATTTTTCCTAAAAATGTCAAAGCAATTTTGAACATTTTAAAAAAAATTTAATTTTTCATAAAAAAAAGTCATGTCGGAAAAATATCGAAAATTAAATATTTTTTAAAGTTAATGATTATTGTATGCAGAATTAATTTGAAGATCAAATGATTATTTGACTTGACTTGATTGATTATTACAAATTGACATTCCGCTTGAAAATCGATTGCATTTTGACAAAGTTATGGAAGTTTGAAGTTGGTGAAACCTTTACCTTAGCAACTTTACAAGTAAAATTTTTTGTCAGATTCCACATGTATTTTAACGTAAAAATGAAACCTCTCGGAATCAAATTTAAAGTGTCGTTTTATACTAATTTGGGCCTCAGGAGTTGTTTAAAAGTGAAAACTCAATATTTAAAATTTTCAAAAAAAACATTTTTGCGATAAGTCAAAGGGGGGAGTACATGACTTTTTCGGAAAAAATCGAAAATAACAAATTTTTTAAAGTTAATCATTTTTAAAAGCAGTTTTAATTAAAAGCCCAAAAAATGATCAAAATGATATTCCGCACGAAAATCGGTAAAGATTTGACAAAGTTATGACGGTTTGAAATCTGGAATATCCGTGGACTGACTGCTTTACAAGTCAAATTTTTGGTCAGTTTTGTGTAAAGCATGGAAAATACCAAAAAAAATGGACAGTGGGGTAAATTTTTCCAATGAAAAATGTTTTGATGCAGAATGAATTTAGAGGCCAAATAATGATCAAAACGGTATTCCACATGGAAATCGGTTGAGTTTTGACAAAGTTATGGTAGATTGAAGTTCTTGAAAAAGTGTAAGCATGGAAAATACCGAAAAAATTGACAGTGAGGTAAATTTTTCAAGTGAAAAATGTTTTGATGCAGAATGAATTTAGAGGCCAAATAATGATCAAAATGACATTCCTCATGAACATCGGTTAAGTTTTGGCGAAGTTATGACAGTTTGAAGTTTTTTTAATTGCTTAATATTTTCCCTAAACCCCGAGTACTTTTCTACTATACAATCTTTAAAACACTTGTTCTTTCGCAATGTACATAAGAGCTGTTAAGTCAATCCACTTTCAATGAAACTCAATTCGAAAGGCCACTCAAGATAAACTAATGTTGTGCTGTGTTGGGGACATTGTCATGGTAGCATTTGATAAGCAGAGAAAGAACTCTTGAGTATGGGAAAACATTAAATTCCAAGCGTGTTCGTTTTATTCTTAATTTATGCAAATGAAAAGTTCGATCGGATTTTCTTGTTTTTCCTCCGCACCTCCGCACCTCTTCATCTCTATTCCTAATTTAACTATTTGTATGTACGGGGGACGTTTATAACGGCGCTTAAAAATAGTTTTTGACATTTGATTACCAAACATAGATTCTTTACTTGTTTGTCGTGGTGCTTAAGTGTGGAAAGGTGTCTCTTCAATCGATTTCATTCATAATTAAAGCCCACAGGGTTTTTCCTCTTGCTCCATGAGGGTAATAAACATCGAGACTTAAACTAATTTTATGTTCTGATTGACACGAAATGAGTGACATGACTTGGGATCGTCTGGAGATTGACCTAATTCAAGGTTCAACTTGGGGTGATGATGATGCTGGCACAACCCACAGCATTTCTAAAAGTGTTGTCAACTTTTAAGTAGCAAACAAATTAGATTTTTGTTGTTTAACTTTCTAAAAAAAAAGCTAAACTTTAAAATAATGTTTAAAAATGGTGATATAGATGTTTATGTTAACTTCAAATTTTTAAAGAACATTTTAAATTACATATGATTATTCAAAATAACTAAATGACGGAATTTTTATGGAATTTCATGAAATAAACCTGAATTTACAGGGACCAATTTTTTGCATTAATCAAAATTTATTTTTTGTTAGATCAAAATTAGCGGGAAAAGTAGAAGATTTAAAAAATATGCTATAATTTTCTGTGATTGATTTTTTTAAAAACCGGATTAGATGGAAAAAAGGCTGCTCTGTCAACACTGATCTGTTCTTAAGTTTCCCTCTTTTTATCTGATGAAAGCACAGTTAACTGCGTTGACCATCTCATTTCGTATGCACATGGAAAATGTCTTGCATCGAATATCATTAAAAATAGTTCAATAAGTTGCTTTTTTGGCTTATATAAAAGGTTAAGATCTTGGCCTGAGCTCAACTCAGTCTGTGTTTGCTATTGGAATAGTTTACATCACAGTTCAAAATGGGATCGTATAGTTTACTTGCTCTGTTGTTTTTTGGTAAGTTTAAAGGATTCTCTAAGAAAGGATAGTTTATAAAATCAAGAATATTGGACTTGCAATGTTTATTTGCTAAAAAATAAACTAATTTTAAATGAAAAAAAAATACAAGAACACTAAAATGAATGTTTTTCCAATCAAAATATTTTTTGAATTTTAAGAATTAAGATATAAATAAATTATATTAATTTATTTTGTTTTAAAATAATATTTTGATTGTTAGACTGCTTTTTTTTCGATTTATTTTTATTTAAAAGTGTTTTTTTTTAAATTAAAAATTTAAAGACAAATATTCTTGATTTTAGAAGCATATTTTCGATTTTTTTATTTGTCTACCTAATCCTGCAAATCCTTTCTCTCTTTCCTCTGCCTCAGGCTTTTGTGCTTCGATCAATGCCTCGTTATTGAACTGCAACTGTGAGCCAGGTCCTCCGGGACCACCTGGTCCACGTGGTCCTCCAGGTCTCATTGGTGGTGGCGGCGGAGGTGGTCCTTGGGGTTATCCGCCCATGCCGCCATATGGTCCCATTATGGGACCCAGAGGCTTGCCGGGACCACCTGGTCCACCTGGCTACTGTTTTCCCTGTCCCTATCGTCCTGGCTTTCCTCCTGGTCCTGGTCTGGGAGGTGGTCCTGGTAACTTTGGTGGACCAGGAGGCGTGTCGGGTCAGGGCATTGCCTCCGCCATTGGCAATATTATCATCATACCTTCCGGCATTAATGGACGTGCTCAGCTGTTCCGCATCACACCGGACGGACAGTTGGTGCGCATCGAAAATCCTCGCGAGAGTCTCAACGAGATTTTGCCCAGCAATGTGCAGGATCTACTGGCTCAACAGGGTGCGGTTCCCACAGCTGCCACTGTGACAGGGATTACACCTCCAACGCCCGATGATCAGCCCGAGGGTTTGGATGAGGCCATGTTTGCCGTGTCCTCAGCCAACATGGAATCCCGCAAGGATACATTGCGTGGCCTTTCGGATGCCAAAGATTGGCGTCGAATTTTACTGCTGGGAGAACCTTCTGCCCACAGTGCCGCCTCCGCCTCCTCGGAGCAGACGAACACCAATCAACTGGGAAATTCCATGGACAGTTTTCAGCGAGCCCTCGTCGATCTGAGGGATAAGTACGCCTCTTTAATCCAACCAGCTACCAACAACAACGATCAGCGTTATGCCGTCATTCTCTAGATTCTAGACCACTAAGTAGACCCAACTTATTATTCACTGATATTATAATAAACACGTACTGATAATTCCTAATAATCTTGACATAATCTCTACTCAATCTCAACAATATTGGAAAATTACTCTGGAAGAAAGAGAGTGCGTAAAAAGTGTAGAAAATTTAATCTATAAATTGGGTTTTTATTAGACAAACTCATTATTCGCTGATGACGTTGGGTTTACTTATCAATGGGCATTTCTAGGATAGCGTCATTCGCAAGATGTTGTAGTTAAAAAAATTTATTCAACTATAAATTTAAATAATATAGACTAAAATTAAAAATAAGTTTGCTTTATTTTTAGTTATTATTAGAATAGCTTTATTTTTAGTGCAAAATGAATGCGGAATACTTTAAAATGATAATGTATTCATTGAAAATATAATGAATTTAAAGATTGTTTTAAATTTTTTATTCTGAAACACTTATATAATTTCACAAAAAACAAGAGTTTTTAATCAATAACCATAATTTTATATTAGACAAACGTGCAAGGCACAGATAACGATGGGATTATTTATATATTGTTAAGTATACTAATTTATTAACTAATAACTTAAAAAAGTTAATGCCGATTGACATTCGATTAGATCTTTAAAATTGTTTGCTTTCAGTTCCAAAAATATTAATCAAGTGAAAGAGTGGGTAGTGTTAAGGGAAAGTAGGAAAAAAAAAGTGTCAAGACCTGATTACGATAGGATTACTCATATATATACTTTCATATGACGATTTATTAAACTAATAACTTTGGGACAATAACACGGCTGACATTTGATTAAGCTCTAGAAAGTTGTTTTATTTTCTTTTTGAAAAATGATTAATCCAATCACAATCATATCTCAAATTGTCTGTCGAATTTACAATCATGACAATTTAATTGCTTTGTTCACTTGTTATCAATGAGCAAGAGCGTGTGTACTTATATTATTTAACAACCATAAAATATTCTTTGTACGATTAAATTTGATTTATTATTGTAGTTTATTTTCAGGGATTACTTCAGATTTGAACAAAGTCATTCAAGCGATTATTAATCGGGAATTCCCATCAGATGTGATCTTTGTTTAAAAAAGAAGTCAATTAATGATCAGAAAATCAATGGAATTGATTAATAATGATAAGATTGGCAAGTTTACAAATTAAAGAAATCCTTCAAGTGGCTTATTTATTGTTTGATACAATTTTGTATACCCTCAGCCCATTGAAAATGGGGAAAATAGGGTATAATGTGCTTGGCAGAATGTTTGTAACAGGCAGAAGGGGCAGCCAAATTATATATATTCTTGATCAGGATCAACAGCCGATTCGATTTTGCCATGTCCGTCTGTTTGAAAACGTCGTTCTCAGAGATCATAAGAGCTAGAGACTTTAAACTTGGTATGTAAGTTCCTGGACACGGTAAGCAGATCAAGATTGTTTTTTTTTTTAGATCAGACCTCTATATCGTATAGCTGCCATTGAAACGATAAATCGAAAATGAAGTTTTCGTATGAAAAACTTCTTGGTTTTTTTGAGATATCATAACCTAACTAATAGAATATGCATACGGGCTGGTATTATACATCCTGACCAAATTTGGTTCAAATCGGTGCACTATATCATATAGCTGTCATAGGAATAATCGGAGTCAAATTCCCCTTTAGTATGGAAAACTTTTTTGTTTTTTGAGTTATTTTAATCAAATTGATAAAATATGCATTTAACTTTTATTAGTACATTCTGAGCAAATTTGGTTAAATTCGGTACCATATATCATATAGCTGTCATAGGAACAATTATTCAAAAATCAACCTCAGTACAGGGTATCCTACTGTCGAGCGTGCTCGACTGTAACCGCCCAATTGTTTTTCCTGAAAACCCTTGTAAACGACATTACATGTATTTAAAATTATTTAATCTATAATCTATTCCCTGGAATAGAGAACTTTTTAGCCCACCCTTGAGTATTACATGAGAATCGTTTTGCAATCGACTCCAAAGGAGTTCGAGTTTTTAATTAAAATGACTATCAATCAGAGCATCAATCAACCCGTCAATCAGAGCATCAATCAGCCCGTCAATCACAGGCTGTCTGCCCATCATCCAAATTACTATCAATCAGAGCATCAATCAACCTGTCAATCAAAGCATCAATCAGACCATCAATCACAGGCTGTCTGTCCATCACCGACGCAGGCGGCAAAGGCGAGCATATGGGGAATTGTGTTCTGTTCGTAGACACCCGTGAAGAGATGAGCCCAAGGACCCGAGGCAAAGACTCCGACATCCTCGCCGCCATGAGTCTCCGATTCCAGCGGAGCGGTGGCCGGGAACAGCTGAGCAGCATCATCGGAGAGCTGGCTGAGGGGATCAATACGCTCATGGGTTTCCGTATCATAGAAGCTCTCGTAGCTCTTGCCGTTAGCATAGCTCAGAGCCAGATAGGATTTGCCATCCGAGCCCTTGGACTCGGCCTCGCCAAAGATGTCGCTGCCACGTGGCTGATAGCCGCCCACACTGAACGTATGCGAATGATCCGAGGTGACCACAATCAATGTATCCTTCTTGCTGGTCAATTTGCGTGCCCGCTTGATGGCCTTGGAGAACTCGGCGGTTTCATCGAGCGCTATTCTGGCCATGGTATCGTGATGACTGATATCGATCTTGCCGCCCTCCACAAACAGGAAGTAACCCTTCTTCTCCTGCTCCAGCATTTCAATGGCCTTCTCGGTCATCTCCTCGAGCGTCGGTTCGCTGTTCTCCGGATCCGCCAGCTGTTCCAGATGATAATGCAGATGACTCTTGCTAAAGAGTCCGAGCAGTCGCTTCGTTTCCGTGGCATTCACCTTGAGCAGATTCTTGCGATTCTTCACGTATTTGTTGCGCTTGGAAAGCGACTCGAATTCCGCGACCAGATCCCGTCCATCGGTGCGTCTGCCGTTCTTGTACAGCTCCGTGTCATAGAAATTCCGTCTGCCACCGCCGAGCATCACCTTCAGTTTACTGCCCACCTCGCCATGGATCAGCTGCACGGCAATGTCATCCAGATACTCCGCCTGATCCCCGCAAGCTTCCTCGAGCACCGCATTGTTCTCCCACTCGCGATCGGCGGTGTGGGCATAGTTGCCCGAGGGTGAGGCATGGGTTACTCGGGTCGTGGTCACAAATCCCGCTCCCTTGCCCGCATCCATGGCCCATTTGGCGACGGAGAAGACATGATTCGAGCTGTTCCTCATGGCCAGACAGTCGCCTCTGCGCACATGCGCATTCACGCCAATGGTGCCATAGTTGGCCTTAACGCCACACAGATACGAGGTCGAAGTGGATGCCGAGTCGGGCACAATCTTGTCCACACAGTAGGTCTTGGAAAGACCCGTGTAGGGGAATTCCTCAAAGGACAGCTTCTTCTCCTCGCCTCCTATATAGTTCCTGGCCGCAGCCAAAGTGGCCAATCCCATGCCATCGCCCAGAAACAATATTATGTTCTTGGCCTTCTTCTCATTCCTCACATAATCCAGCTTCTCCAGAATGTGCTGCTTGCTGGCCGAGAGCCAATAATCCTGTGTGTTCTCTCCCTTGATACGACGAGCTCGGCTGCGAGAGTTCCCCAACTGTAGATCGGGATGCATTTCCTCATCTGCATCCATTGGAGGCTGGCCGGGCACAGCTCCGCTCCAAACACATGCTCCCAGCAGCAGTAGAGTTAATATTTGCAGTGTCCACATTTAAAGTTTCGAACTGAACTCAACGTCAGTCAAATGGATACTGTACTCGATTCCTCAATTGATCGTGGGTTTTATAATCTGTGTTGAGGCGTTGATAGCGTCCGTTGCCTTTGATATTTATGGCCTCAGGGTGCAGGTGCCGCACTCGAGATTAATCGTTCCGACACTCGAGATTGAAGAAATCACAATAAATATTGATTTACTGCTGGGATTACGGACAATGGATGATAAGTGGCCTCTTGAGGCTATATAACCAGGTTGGATTCGAAGCACCACAACAGTCTAACGGCAACTGTTGGACGGATAGTTAGTCAGTAAATAGAATCCAAATTAAAAGAAAAATGTGGAGAAAGTTGCAAATCTTTGTCGGCTGCACTTTGGCCCTGACATTGCTGGCGTCATCAACTTGGGCGGATCTAACGGACGATGAAGAGCATGGTAAGTGATAAGGGGAGAAACAGAAGAACAGAGACATACGAAGAAATAACAAGATAACAAGATTTAGACTTAATCACTACAAATAACTGAAAACATTCGCACGCGCACATTTGAAATGCTTTAAAGTTTAAACAAAACAAAAACTAAAACTAAAAAAAAAACTAAACTAAAGTATATAAGAAAATAAGAAAAAAAACTTTTCTTTAAATTAGTTTGTGGTTTTAACTAAGCGATAAACTTATTCAATAATATTGTGTGTAAGTAAAAAGTTGCGTATTTATACAGAAATTAACATTTACATGTTTATACATATTATATATATATATATATCTATTTATATACACTGAAATTAAAATATATTTAATAAATATATTATACTTATATTTATATTTTTTATATTATTTAAATATATTTTTATTTTATATATACATTTATTTTATTCTTATATATGTAAAACTCTTTTCGACAATCAACTTCAATTCCAATTGGGATCGCACCACTCGAGGTCTGCACTGAACTGTCTTCCGAAGGCGACTGATGCCCGCTTCCCTTTGATTGCCCCTTTTATACCTTGTTGACTCTCAGGGCGATCTCACTCAAGGCGCTCTTACTCAGGTCGCTCTCACTCAGGGCGCTCTCACTCAAGGCACTCTTATTCAGGACGCTCTCACTCAGAGCGCTCTCTTTCAGGGCGCTCTCACTCAGGGCGCTCTCACTCAGGACTCCCTCGCCTAAGACTCTCTCGCTCGGGACTCTCTCGCTCAGGATTCTATCGCTCTCTCAGGGCTCTCTCAATTGACTACACACACACACACACACTCACTCAAACTAAGTCTGGAAGTCAGTAGGAGAGAGAGATAGATAGAGAAAGATAGGAAGATCCAGAGATTAGATCTATATGTATAATACGCTTATCGCTATTTAGGCATGAGTATAGTGTTTAAAGGAGAAAGAGATATTACCTTAGAGGATCCTTAAATTATTTAATAGACACAAATTAACTTAGAAACTTAAAGGGATTTGGGAAACTTTTAGGAAAGCCCTTAATCGACCTCTGTTCCGTTAGGATCTGACAATCAGCGAGTGAGGGTAGAGAGTCAGTCGAATTTGGAGAATTTATAAGGATAGATCTTCTTAAGAAACCTCCAGTTATTTATATCCAATCCTTGTCCTTTATCTCTCTACAGAACAGCATCCCAGGCTGGCCAGCTCCCGAGCATACATCGAATTGGATGAGGAGTTGGACACCAAGTTCTGGCACGACAAAGCGCAATCCATACTGGCAGAAAAGCTCGAGCAGCACAAGAAACTCAATGAGAATCGTGCCAAGAACGTGATACTCTTCCTGGGTGATGGCATGTCCGTTCACACGATTGCGGCGACACGTAATTTCATGGGGGACAGCAACAAGCAGGTCTCCTTCGAGAAGTTCCCCTATGTGGGTCTGTCCAAGACCTATGCGGTGAATGAACGTACTCCGGATTCGGCCAGCACGGCGACAGCTTATTTGAGCGGAGTCAAGGGCAACTACGGCACCATTGGCGTCAATGCTCAGGTGAATACGGATTTGCATTTTTGAAAATTTCAATATTTTTAAAAATTTCAATAACGATTATATTTCGATTTGGAAAAATAAATATTTTTTAGCCATAAAAGCTATATAACTCGATAAACTATCTATACAATAGTCCGAAAAATATTACTTATATGTCAAATATATAAATATCGATATTATCCGCAGAAAAAATCGATCACAAATATATTATCGCTTAAAATGTTGTATCACAAAAATTACCTATCGCTCAAAAATATATTATTAAAATCGATTATGCGACTTATCGATATTTTCTCGATAACTCTACAGGTGAAACGCAAGGATTGCGAAGCAGGAACCGATACCAGCACACACACGGAGAGCATTGCACAGTGGGCACAGGAGGCGGGCAAGTGGGCGGGTCTCGTGACCACGGCGCGTGTCACGCACGCCTCCCCAGCTGGCGTTTATGCTCACGTGGCCGATCGCAAGTGGGAGCACGATGGCAAGATCACCAAGGATGGCTGCAGTGCCGAGCTTAACACGGACATTGCTCGACAATTGGTGGAGTGGCCGGTGGGCAAAGATTTGCGTGTGATAATGGGCGGTGGGCGTGCCTACTTCCGTGATAAGAGCGCCAAGGATGAGGAGGGCTTTAAGGGCTTACGCAAGGATGGACGCGATCTGATCCGGGATTGGCAGGAGGATAAAGAGGAGCAAGGCGCCGAAGCAGAGTATGTCTGGTCTCGTAGTGGTCTCAACGATCTCGATCTCGACAAGACGGATTATCTGCTGGGTCTCTTCAATGTCTCCCACTGTTCGTATCATGGCGATCGCATTCGCAACCCGGAATTGGATGAGCCCTCGCTCTCCGAGATGACAGAGGCGGCCATCAAGGTGTTGAGTCGCAGCGAGGAGGGTTACTTCCTGTTTGTGGAGAGTGGACGCATCGATATGGCTCACCATAGCACCAAGGCCCATAAGGCTCTGGAGGAAACTCTGGAGTTTCATCGCACCATTGAGATGGCACGCAAAATGACCTCAGAGGAGGACACTCTCATTGTGGTCACCTCGGATCACTCGCATACCATGTCGATCAATGGTTATCCTGTAAGTTATTCCTTTTTTTTTAAATTTATATAACTATTTGACGTTTCTAATTTATTTTCTGCTTTCCTTTTTTGCAGTATCGTCGCCAGAATATTTTCTCCTTGGCTCCCAATCTGGCCACCGATGAAAAACCCTTCACCATTCTATCCTATGCCAATGGACCGGGATATGCGAATACTTACGACGAGGATGGTCGAATTGATCTCACCGATGTTGACACCACCAAGCCAGAGTTTAAGTTCCAGGCCACAGTTCCCCTCAACTCGGAGACTCACGGTGCCGAGGATGTTGGAGTCTTTGCCTCTGGTCCCCACGAGCATTTCTTTGCCGGAAATTACGAGCAGACCGTGATTCCCGCCTTGATGGCCTACGCCGCCAATATTGGTCCTTTTGCCCAGGACGAGCTCAAGAAATAGTTGCAATAAAGTGATCATGATATTATAGCATAAGTTTTCAATAAAAGTAGTTTTTTGTCTGGGTATTATTACAGGGAGACTTTTACATAGGATTCCAGAATTACTTTCTACTTGATAAGATTCAAGCTAAGCGACTTTGCGTATACGTAATGTCTAAAATTTAATAAAGATTAGAAAAAGCATTGCTTATTTTATCTAATGTTGTTTTAATACCCTATAACTACAACTGTATACCCAAAAGCAACATAATAAATATTTAAACACTTATAAACTTCAAATAAATGTTTTATTTTAAACGTAAATACCTCCAGCCTTGTCGATATCCTTGCGCTTATGGCCAGGGCATGGCTTGCTAGAATCGCCAGGACGAACTCTATGAATGGGTATCAAAAAATTGGGGGCTTATCTAAGGATCATCGACTTGACTTATTTCAGTAAAAAATCGCTGGAAAACAGGGCAAAACACACAAGATCCTTAATAACTCGAAAACTACAAGGATGATTTAGATGTCCTTTGGTCAATCGATAGGATGTAGTCAAAGGATTCGATTGACATCAGTTTTATGAGAATCCTTCAAAGGACTTTCGAGATATAGCTAACTTTCTCTGTAATTTTCTCTGTACAAAAAATCTGTTTTTCCCGGCTCCTGTAAGGACTTTCGTCCTTTTTATTATATTATCGGATAGGGCAGGACGATTACTATCTGTGTGCAAAAGGACATCCTGAAAATCCTTAAAATGGCTGAGTTACAGGCGATTTTCTGTTTTCTTGACCAATTTTCCATACCTTACCCTATAAAAATTCAAGGAAAATTTTTTTGAAGGATACCGAAAATCCTTGAATGCAGAACGATAAAACTACTTCCTGTGAGCACAAAAAAGTGTATCCTTTTGAAATTTGCAAGGATATAGAAGAGCTAGAGCTATAAGAAAAGTAAGCTGAAATGAAAATTCACGAAATATAATAAAATGGTCACACTGTTTTTTTCTGATTTGTATAATTCTACGTACGCAACTGTACTTTCGTTTATTTGTTGAAGTTAGTATAAAGTTGAAATTTGTTTAGCTTTTTTCATTTTTGTTAAATACAGTACGAATTTCGCTTAATCTAGGAATTCGATTCAAGACATAATTTCTTTTCAGATGAATCGATCTATTTACAAAGGTTTTAGTTTCTTGTAGAAATCAATGGACTAAAATATTACGATTGAAACATAATGCATAGATTTTAAAATCTACAAAAATTAAATATAAATGCGTTTTTTGCTTAATAAAAAAATACAAAAACAAAGATATTTAAATGAAAAAAATAGAGAGAGGATTAAAATAGAAATTGATAGTGATATAATTGCCAAAGGCTCGTTGGATGCTCATAAAAAAAAACCAATATGTCTAGTGTTCATGCTTAGACTACAAAAAATAACTACTTAAAACTAGAATTGTTATGATGTGTCCAGGCGGTGCTAAGTACATGCGAGTATATATAGTATATATATATATATGTAGATATTGCCAAATGGTAACTTCAGGGATTAACTTTTGTTTTTCATTAGGCTTCCAGCAGTTGTGGTGGCGGAGTTTGCACATCGCCAGCGGTTTCTAGAGCTGGTGTTGTATGGACTTCAGTGAGATCGGCTGGCGGCTCGTCTAGGCCAGGATTACCGACATCCAGGTCTAGAGTCTTGGGCAATGGACCAATTTTCTGCAATATATCCACGGGCATAATCTCTCGCATTGTTGTTGTCACCGGTTGAACCTTAAAATGTGATGATAATGTGGGCAACGGCGGAGGCGTAAAGAATGGAGGCGGTGTTGCTGTCAAAGGCGGTGTCGCGGTGAGCACGGGAACAGGCAGTGGCAGGGGCAGTGGCACAGGCAACGGAGCAGCTGCAGCAGCTACAGGCACAGGCGTCGGCGTGATTGGATAGCAAGGATAACTCTGTGCACCCAGCACGGGAATTGGTTGAAATTCGGTTACAGCTGTTGCAGTTGTTGGAGCTGTTGGAGCTGCAACGGCTGGTGGCGGACCACGTAGATAGTGTGGCATCACGTGGTGCAATGGAGGCGGCGGATGCAGCGTAAAGAACTCCTGCAGCATGGCATCCGCCTGGGCGGGCGGTGGTGGCGGACGATGACGCATAAACGGCGGCATTGGCAGCCTGCCCGACTTGACCAACATGGCCATGTACTTGGGATCGAAACGTTGAGGCTGCGCACTCCGCAATATTCGCTCACGCGACTTGCATATCAATCCCTTGGCCGAATCAAAATGATAATAACGCAATTGTGGCTTCTTCTGCACCGGCACCGGTTTGTCCACATTCGCCGGCTTGGCTCCGGGCGGTGGCGGTGGAAAGGGCACGGCCAACAGCTGCTCCTTCTTACGCTGCTCCATGGCCGCCTTGGCGGCACTACGTTTCTGATCCACCCGCACCTTGTGATCCACCAAACGCTCCACTGCCTTGCGATCCTCGCTGCCACTCTCGTAATTCGGCAGCACCAGATCCACGAAGTTGACACGCTTCCTCTTCGGTTTGCTGAAAGAGACAAGAAGATAAAAGAGATTTGATAAGTCACATTAATGGAAGATATTAGAAGTTTTTATACCAAAGGGATTAAAGGGACTCACCTGCTGTCCTCCACTTGCTCCTCCGTTACTGGGGGCACTGTGACTATTGTCAGTGGCTGCACAATGGCCTCCATGGAGGGCACAATTTCCAGGACATTTCCCTTTTGGACGGCAACAGGCGCCTTGGTCAGTTCCCGGAGCACGGGCATGACAGAAGCCTCCATTACATGGCCAGTAACGTTACCATAGTCATAATCTGTCGTGGTTGTTCCTGCTGCTGCTGTTGTGGAGTATTCACTGTACTGTGCGTAGGCCTGCTCCATGTTGTAGGCGCTGTCCATGTAGGGCATGTCCATGTCCATGTCCATGTAGTGTCCTTGTCCCTGCATCGCATCCTGCTGCATCAGCGACATGTTATAATAATAGTCAGCTGCCTCCCGGCTCTGATTCTCCACAAAGTAGTCCGCAAAGCTCTCGAGATGACCATGTGGTGATCTTGAACGTGTGCGGGAGGGGGATCGTGATCCCCGCCTGCGTACGGGGGAACGGGAACGCGAGCGGGAACGGGATCTTGACCAGCTGCGTCGCATAGGCGGCGAGGGCGGTTTAAAAGGCAACGGCGAACGGGATCGGGAACGGGAATAGCCCCGCTCCCGGCTGTATCTCATCATCGTCGACGGCGGAGGAGAACGTGGTCCATAGGAAATCTTGCCAGGCGGCGACAACGAACCACGACGTCGTCCAATTGGCAATTTCAGACGCCGTCGACGCATTGGACTCCGACTCCGTGTCCGACTGCGACTGATACTCTGACTGTGAATGCTGTGACCCAATCGGGAACCCGATCTCGAGACCGATCTCGAACCCATTCCCGCTCCCACTCCCATTCCCTTGCCGAAGCGTCCACGCAGCGGACGACGACGTCGCGGACTCGGTGAACGCGTGGAATCTTTGCTGCGAAAGCGTCTAAAGCGCTGCCTGGACACCGAACGGGATCTGGAACGTTCGCGTTCGCGTGTGCGTGAACGCTTTAGCGGATTAGCCGGCAGCTGTGCTGTTGGCTTCTGTGTCCTGGCGCGCTCCATAATGGTGGGCTTTACTATAGCTATCTCTTTCGCTGGCTTCACTAGCTTCGTTTCCAATGCAGCCGTGGTGACTGGAGCTGGTGTTGTTTCCAGCTCATCCTTGTCAAAGATGGCGGGTTTGCGGGCAGACAACTTGAGTGGAGAAATGGTCAACTTGATGGCCTCACGATTCGCATCGAATATGTTGTTTACTGGCGAAGCGGGGAGTGGCAACGCCTTCACCGGCTGCTCCCGCTCCCGCTGCTGCAGTTGCTCCTCGCCAGGCTTCAGCTCCACCTTGCGATACTTGTTCAGTATGGCATTGCGTTGCATGATGAAGAGCGATTCCATTTTGAGCAGCTCCTCGCAGATGTCATCCCCGGAATCGTAGTTCTCCCGCATCATCTGTATGCGCGCCAAGTTATCTTCCAGGCTCTGCATCTTGCGCAGATCACGACTCACATTGTTCTTCTTGTAGCTCAGTGCGGGCGGCTTGACAGAGTTACCCAAGTCCTCTGGCATCGATTGCGAGGATTGAGATTGCGATTGGGATTGATCTGTGCTGTCCATGCTGAGCAGTTGCCTTTGTTCCTGCTGCTCCTGCTCCTGCTCTCGTTTTCTCCCCCTCTCTCCCTCTGCATCTGTGCTGGAATCCTCATCCTCATCTTCATCATCGTCCTCTTCGTCGGAGCTGTCGCTGGAGCTGCTGCTGCTGCCACTCGACGTTGTGGCTTCGCTGTCTGTGCTGGAAGACTCTTCTTCTTCTCCTGCTCCTGCTGCTTCTACGTCTTCTTCGGTGGCAGTTGAATTGAAATTGCTTAAGGAACTATTTGTTGTTGTCTCCAATTTGCTGGATGTTGCTGTTGTGGCTTGACTTGTGGCTGCTCCCATTTTAATACTCTTCATGAATTTGTCATATAGCTCGTGGATGTTGATCAATGAGTTGTGAGGCGGAGCAGCTGATCCGCCTCCTTCTCCTCCAGTTACTCCTTTTACTGCTTCTCCTGCCGCTATTCCCCTTCCTTCTTCAGCAGTTCCACCTCCCGTTTCTCTTTCTCCAGCTGTTCCTCCTCCGGTTGCTCTTCCTCCTGCTGTTTCTCCTTTCTCTACTGTTCCTACACTACTTTCTTTTACTCCACCTTCGCCTCTTTCTTCTCGAACAGCATCTCTTCCTGCTGTTCCTTCTCCTTTTGCTGTTGTTCTACCTTCTCCTTCTCGTTCAATTGCTCCTCTTTCATCTCCTTCCGCTGTTCCTTCTTCTGCTCCTCTTTCTCCTCCGCAATCATCTCCTCTTTCTCCTGCCAATTCCAGCTTCCCCTTCACCTTCATCTTGGGGGGTGGCGTGCTCTTGGCGTTCCACAGCGCATTGGAATCCTCATCCTCGCCATTTAATCTCGCCACAATCGCTATCGCTGCATTCTTTGGCGTGCTGCTGTCACCTCCGGCCATAGAGTCATCATTCTCCCAGTTGTCAATATAGTCATCCGTATCGGGACTATGCTCATCCAACTTGAGCACACTTGGAGGCACTGCAGACTTCTTAACTACCTTTTGTTCCTGCTTTCTTGCCTGCTCCAAGTGTTGTTCTCTTGGTGGTGGTGTCAAATCCCGTTCCACTTTAATCTGTCGCACTGTGAGCAATGGTGGCGTCCTGGAGCGATTCTTCTCCAGCTTAATGCTGCGATCCCTGCAGTCCAGTTCCCTGTGGCTATGCCGGGAGTGACTGTGACTGCTACTGCCATGTCTATCGCCATTGCTGCGCTGCGAGGATGCAGTGCATCTGCTATGCTCTTCAGTGGATCTACGACTGCTTGCTTCAGCTAATACTGTTTCACGCTTAAAGGGATTGGCATGGCGAGGAGGCGCAGGATTCGCTTTGCTCGAGGCTTCCATGGTTCCGGGTTCTTGCTTGATGATGTGCAGCTCCTTCTTGTGCACCCGATGCTCGTGACTCTTGCGCAGCAGCTGCTCCTTGGTCGCCAGCAGCGCCTCCAGCTGCAGTTCATCATTGTCCTCGAGCAGCGCTCCAATGCGACTGTGAATCTCGCTGTGCTTCGCACGCACGGACTCGGGAGTGGAGACAGTTATGGTGACAATGGGTTCGCATTTAATTACATGTCGCTTGTCTAGCGGTGGCGTCGTACTCCGCTCCACTAATGATTCCACTTGGCTGCCTGGACAGGAGTCCACCTTGTTCAGTCTTGGCGGCGATTCGGCAAATATATCAAAGGCTTTGGCTCGCGGTGGCGTCAACGGCTGCAGTTGCTCCAACTGCTCAGCTGGCAGTGTTTGTGATGCTGCTGGTGGTGCTTCAGGTGGCGCACGTGCTGAAGTTGGTGGCGTCTTTGCTTTGCTCTCAGTTCGGCGACTTTGACTGCGACTTTTCCTGTTGTTGTTGTTGCTGTGACTCGATCTCGATCTCTCCCTGGACTTGTCTGTGACTGCATCCCTGGGCTCTCTTGAGCCATCCTTGTGCCTATCCCTGTCACGCTCCTGCTCCTTGTGCCTGTTCCTGTCCCTATCTCTGTCTCTGTCCCTGGAGCGCTCAGATGACTTCTCTGTTGTGTGCTCCATTGCCTGTTCACTTCTCTCCAATCTTTGCTTCTCTAAAGAGCGTTCCCTCAGCTCCCTGGACCGCTCTCTATTCATTTGTCTAGAGCGTTCCTTTGGCCTCTCCCGGGAGCGTTCATTTTGTTCCACTAGCTGCTCTCTGGATTGCTCCAAACGCTGCACTTGGGCACGTTTCCTTTGCTCAACTTGATGCTCCCTGAAGCGATCATTATGCCTCTCTTTGGAGCGATCCATTGGCTGCACTTGAGAACGTTCCCTTTGCTCAACTCGCTGCTCCCTGGATCGATCTCTTTTCTCCACTTTGGATAGTTCCATTTGCTCCACTTGCTTGTCCTTGAAGCGATGTTTGTGCTTCTCCCAGGATCGCTCTTTATGCTCCACTTCAGAACGATCGCTTTGCTCTCTTGGCTTCTCTCTCGATCGCTGCCTTTGTCTCTCTTTTCTGTCCTTGGAGCGTTCCCTTCTTCTGCCTTCTCTGTGGTTTTCGCTGTGCCTGACTGCATCTATTCTCTCCTTCATTTTCTTCTCTCTGTGCTCACCATTGGAGCGTTCCCTTTGCTTCTCTTTGAAGTGTTCCCTTTGCTCTCTGTGTCTCTCCTTCGATTTGTCCAGCATCTTCTTCTCCTTGGCAGTGTCTCGCTGTTGTGGTCGCTCCTTTTGCTGCTCCTTCTGTTGTTCCTTACTATTCCATTCTTTGCTTATCTTGGCATGCTTTTCCTTGGCAGTTTCTTTAGTTTGTGTGGAAATCAGTCTGCAGTCCTTGTGCTCCGCATTGCCACAATCGTTGACCAAACAAAAGAGGAACGACATGGGAGGCTGAGTTGTAGTCCAGCTAAAGAGAAACGTGATGAAATGTGGGATCTTTCTATATATAAAAACTACTTACAGCAAATCCGACTGTGCACGCTTGCCTGTTTCCTGAGTTTGACCTGGCGGCAGTGCTGGTCCATAGGCACTGGCTCCACCTGCCGATCCCTGAGCTCCATTGGCTGCGGCGGAGGATGAGCAGGAGGAGGAGGAGGCAGGCTGGACTGATGGACGCTGAAAGAAAGGCGGACGCATGGCACGCATGACACCACGCGGCATGCGCGGCATGAATCCCATTCGAGAGAAATCAAAGCACGGCGGACGCATGTGAAACCGCAACGGACTCATGCCAATAAAGTTGTGATGCGGGAGGGGGGCGGTTGAAGGTGCTCCGGCTCCGGCTTTGGCTGCAGCCGCTGCCTCCGCTTGCTTCTCCTTGCGCGCCTGCTGCACATCCTCCACATCCTGCTGTTGTAGCTGTTGCTTTTGCTGCAGCTGCTCATCCTGATCCGAGGAATCCGTATCGGAATACAAACCTTCACTGTCATCGGCATCGGCAGATCCTTCCATGTCGTTGCCATTTTCCAGGGTATGTTGTGGTTGATTCGCTTTGTCCTTGCGTTCGAAAATCGCGCGCACATTTATCGCCTCCGTGCTGTCGTTATCGATATCGTTTTGCATTGATTTGCGCAATGCTTTGTTCATCACGTCCTTGGCTAGTATTTTCTTCAATGATGGACTAGCGCTACCCTGTATATGTTGATGCGGGGGCGTCACAAGCTCGCCAGGCTCCAATTCCCGGCTATTTTCACCATCTGGCAACTCATCGATAATGCTGCTGCTGTCTCTCTCTCCCTCTCCCACTCCCACTGCTCCGGCAGACATGTTTGCATAAATTTGCTTCTATTGAATTTTTCGAGTTGTTTTGAAACTTGCCTTAATTTAGCTTCAAGTTGATGTTGCTTGTTGTTTCTTGCTCGCCACGATGAAATGTACATATATATGTATATATGTATGTATGTAATGTAGTATTCAATGCAGTTGCGGGTTGCGGGGTGTGTGGATCATCCTCTTTTCTCATTTGACACTGTCGCTTACTTGGTTAATTGATTGCTTTTGATTTTCCGTCAATTTGCGGGTGCACGCCCTATGCACTTGTGTGTCTCAATCTCCGTGTAAGGCACACACGCTTCGTCGCATCCACGTGCACACGTTTTCAGTTTGCTTTTGTTTGAATACTTCATGTAAAAAAGTGTTTATGCATTTTCCGACCAAGTGCTAATGTTCATTACAATCAGTACTGCCAACTGGTTTTATTAGTCATCTCGCAGCATAAAGTGGGTTGGCAGGCCTGGTTCACAGATTTACGGCCATTTTCATTTTGTGATCACTTTCTGAAATGCGCTCGAATCTGAAAGCTTCTATAATTTTTAAGCTAGAATTTTTTAAAGCTTTGCATGGTTTTTGTTAGAATTATCTGAAACTTTTGGATTTAAATATATTATAACTCACTTACTGAGGCACAACGAACTCCCAGCTTTCATTAAAAAGTTCTTCTTTATTTTATCTAATTTCGAATTTATAATATTCATTTAATTTCACCCAATTATTGCATTTAATTAAAACATTAATATTGTGCGCGGTATTCAAATTGTGACCTTTGTTTTTATACTCCTCACTAGCATAAAATAAACTATCGGCTGTATCGATAGCTATTGCTGTGCGATATATAGACTTAATCTATCATCGATATATCGTTGGGACGATAGTTCAAGAGTCACGACTTTCACAGCCGATAACGATGCTTCGCCGGGCCGCATAGTGATCGCAGTCATCGATATTGCGCACTGCTACTAACTTAGCTATTTTATGGCTAGTTCTAACTATTTTATAGTTCGATTGCTAGGCAAATTTGAAAATTATTATTGACCGGAAATATGACTATTTTAAATATTAAATGTTTGTTTTGCTATTAGTATTTTTAGTGAAACTAACCAAAAAGTGCACAGAAAAATGCTTTTCAGCCAGAAGCAGCTATTTTTTCCACTAAAGTTGACTGCGATAGTTTTCTCTCGTACGTTGTTAAGCACTGTTTACACTTTATCTGTTTGTGGTCGGCGCACAATTCAAATGTGATCTCCAATTAGTATAAGTTGTCATTTTTATGAAACTTAGGTAATTGGCAAATTTATTTGAAAGCGCAAATTGAATATAAACGCACTCAAACATCACACTTTACAGCAAATGCCACTTATTTCCGCTTCCTGCTGTAAAGTGCAGTCAAATGCGAAGTGCAAAAGCAAATAAATGACAAATAACGAATACCAAGCACCCAACTGAAGCGAAACGCTTTTAGCTGCAATTGCAATGAGGAAAAGCGAAGAAAAGCCACTACAGTACACATTATGACATAGCCACAGAAATAGAAGGGCCCTCTGGGATAGCCCAAGCACAAATGCAATCTACAGCAGCAACAGCCTCCAGAAGAGAGTGCAGCAAATCATGATTTGAATTATCAGTTTGCCGTTGCTTTGGCCAAAGTTTTTCTAGCCTTTTATTTGCATGCAACTTTCACCGGCTGCTGTAGATGTAAATGTATCTGTGTATGTTGCTGCTACCACGACAGCTGCTGCCGCTGCTGCTGCTGCTGCTGCGTCTACGGCAGCAACATCGACAGCAGCAGCAGCAGCAGCGGCGAAAGGTGCAAATTAATTTGTGGCGCCCCACAATAACCTTCCTCGCTGTGTCTTTGTCATTATTATTCGTACTTCAAGTGTAATTTTCTTCATTGCTTTTCTTCTATCGCATTATCGTATTTCCCAAAAACTCCAAAATGTGACTTGTTATCGCTTTCGAAAATCGCATTTGTTAAGTGGATTTACAATATTGGGACTACACCATTGTGTTTTCTTTGAAGATGTTGACAATGA
This sequence comes from Drosophila falleni, assembly GCA_035045575.1. Classification (NCBI taxonomy): domain Eukaryota; kingdom Metazoa; phylum Arthropoda; class Insecta; order Diptera; family Drosophilidae; genus Drosophila; species Drosophila falleni. The sequence continues at coordinate 1,777,560 of JAWNOV010000167.1, forward strand.
AAAGAAAGAAAAATATACAAAAAATAAAAAGAAAAAAACCCCAAGCTGAGTGTCCCCCACTTGACAAAAGACTTTGAGTTCAAATTTGGCACCTTAGTGCGAAAACCTTGCGCTTTGTTTCGCCTCATTTCCTACCTCAACTCCTGTCGAAACTGCGACTTTTGACAAGCCTAAGGAGATGAATAAACGACACTTATTGTTTGAATAAGTTCTGAAAAGATTTTAGCTATTTATTTACTTATTTAGTTACTTATTTGGTATTGAAAAAATGGATTGTGATAAAATAAAATTTAGTTTTTTAATTCGGATGCAGAATGAATTTAGCGGCCAAATAATGATCAAAACGGTATTCCACATGGAAATCGGTCGAGTTTCGACAAAGTTATGGTAGATTGAAGTTCTTGAAAAAGTGTAAAGGGCTAAGCATGGAAAATACCGAAAAAATTGACAGTGAGGTAAATTTTTCAAGTGAAAAATGTTTTGATGCAGAATGAATTTAGAGGCCAAATAATGATCAAAACGGTATTCCACATGGAAATCGGTTGAGTTTTGACAAAGTTATGGTAGATTGAAGTTCTTGAAAAAGTGTAAAGGGGTAAGCATGGAAAATACCGAAAAAATTGACAGTGAGGTAAATTTTTCAAGTGAAAAATGTTTTGATGCAGAATGAATTAAGAGGCCAAATAATGATCGAAACGGTATTCCACATGGAAATCGGTTGAGATTTGACAAAGTTATGGTACATTGAAGTTCTTGAAAAAGTGTAAAGGGGTAAGCATGGAAAATACCGAAAAAATTGACAGTGAGGTAAATTTTTCAAGTGAAAAATGTTTTGATGCAGAATGAATTTAGAGGCCAAATAATGATCAAAACGGTATTCCACATGGAAATCGGTTGAGTTTTGACAAAGTTATGGTAGATTAAAGTTCTTGAAAAAGTGTAAAGGGGTAAGCATGGAAAATACCGAAAAAATGGACAGTGAGGTAAGTTTTTCAAGTAAAAAATGTTTTGATGCAGAATGAATTTAGAGGCCAAATAATGATCAAAACGGTATTCAAAATGGAAATTGGTTGAGTTTTGACAAAGTTATGACAGTTTAAAGATTTTAATAAGGATAAAAAGGAAATCTAATTTGAGTTGAGTTGTCCATTTATCAAGAAAATCGATTTTAATTCCTTGGCTGATCATTAAAGAAATAATCTATTTATAGTAGTTGAAATGTCGAGTTCGATGGATTTTTAAAGTAGTTAGAAGGATTTTGCTAGGATGAAGCTCAAAACGCGCCCACACCAAGCTGACAGTAACTTGTCCAATTAACATTTCTAAATGGCATTTTAAGCCAGATATATGTAGTTGTTGTAGTTGTTGTTGTTGTTGCTGGCAAGTATTTATGATCTGCTTAACAATTAATAACACAAAAGCGCTAAAAGCGCAACGCTCCATGGTTATTGAGGGCGACATTGTTGTTGTTGCTGTTGTTGTTGTTGACAAATGAACACTGCAAATGCCAGTGCCACCAGCTATATAGCTATAGCTTTAACTATAGCTTCAGCTTGAGCTACAGCTCCAATTGTAGCTCCAGTTGAAGTCATTGACATTCAGCGCGAAGAGTCGAGAGCAGCCAACAGAGCTTGAACTAGAAAATAACTAGCAAATGGGTTTGGCCAGAACGGATGGTGTTAATTGGCATTTATATACAAAAATAAATAAATAAACGCCTCCATAGCTATTTACCATATACACACTATATACAACCATATCAAAAATTTCTCTAAATTGTACAAAAATTGAAGCTAACTGAATTATTAATTTGTCTCGTCTCGCTTTGCTTTTGTTCCATTTCAAATTGATTAAATGCAAACTAAAAAATAGCGGCAGAAAGAGAGGAAAATACATCTGTTGTTTGTTCTATTGTTCAGGTGTTAATTGCAGGTAGGTGAAAAAAAGGTAAAAGGCATTTCGAAGCATTCTTGAATCACTAAACAAATAGAAGTAAGAAAACCAGCTCAAAACAATTATTTTTAATTAAGTTCCTGTTCGATGAGAGATTCAAAGATCTAAGCCCATGCACGACTTGAATATACCTGCACCAAGTATAGAAATTAAAAGGGTATTCATCAAGTCAAGTTCAATGCTGTCAGAATTTGAATATTTGAAATCAATAAAAACCAAAATTTTAAGATAATTTTTTATTTTAAACATTTAAACATTTAAGAATTTTAAAAGCTGATATTTGAGAGGTTATTTGTTAAGGGGTTATACAAAAGATGACCCTCTAAAATACTGCTATTAGCAGGGTATAATTACAATAAAAAAATCAAAATCAAACAAAACAGAAGTCGCATTTGAGTTATTGGAAAATAAATAATATACTCCCGTATATTATTAAAATTCACTCCCCGCTGAGCAGATGCTACATTGTAGACAGGGAATACCCTTTCACGATGAGAGTATAAAAATCCCCGAACAATCTTCAGACACGTAAAAACGAATTGTTATTACCGTAACAATCATTCTCCCGTGACCAACTTGAAATATAATTGCGTACTTATTGCCTTACACTATACTAAAGTATTGGCAAACTAGTTTTTACTTATTTTCTCAAGTTAAGATTCTGAATTATTAATGCCAGTTCAGAGAGCAGACTTAATTCGCAGACATCCATATTTATATTATATTATTTCTCATGACAAAGATTTGCTAATGATCTTTGTTCTTCGTATAGAGTTTGTTTTTGTCGCGTTTGTTTACCTTTTCTAATACTCTGTAAATATTTTTTATGGTTAAGATGGAGTGTTATAATTTAGTGAAAATTTAGGAAATTTGTATTAATTGGTATTAATTAAGCGAATCAGTAAAACACCTTAAAAGGTTCTAGATATAAATTTGATTTTTGGCATACTAGTATTTTATTTTACTATTTACCTAAGCAGAAAAATTCATTACAATTGAATAATAATCACAGAAGCTATGAGAAAAATAAATTTTAATATTACGGCATTTTTTAAAAACATTTTTTTTTAAATTGTTATATTCTAAAATTAATCAATTGTAATTTGAATAAATGCGTATTTCTATTAAGGTATTAATTAAGTCATAATTTTTCGATGTCCAGGGTATCTCATAGCAGAAGCATTCTCTGTTGTTTTTATCTGATATTTTAGTTTTTTATTTTGACCTTTTTTTTAATATTATTATTAGCTAATTTCAAGCAAAGCTAAAATGGCGAAGCATCGAACAACTTGAGACTGTTGTCATTCTTATTATTTATAGCTTATCATATGGAAGTGTGTGTGTGTTTGTGTATCTGTGTATGTACTTGTACAGATACTTCAGTATCTGACAGTATCTTTCGAGTATCTTTCACTGTTCCCTGCATTGAGTCAAAATTAAAGCCACATTGAAAGCGCTTTTGTTTTCCTTTTTATAGCTTGTATTTTTTTTATGATTTTTTCTTTTTAATTTTATTTTTTTTTTGTTGCTGCTTAGTTCCCAGACATGTGCCTAAGCCCCGGTACGGCGATGGTGCCAAGTCGTAACTTGGTACCGCCTCCTCTGAGTTCCGAGAGAGATCTCCAATCTCCGAGCTCCCAACTTGCAACTTCCAGCTCTCAGCTCTCAGCTTCGACGAAATTGCGATACAGGTTCGTTGGGCACATCGCAAATTTTAGTGTAAATTGAATTTAGCGATAGTAAAACTCGCAGAAAAAAAATTGAAATGAACAAAAATCCCCTATATGAAAATTAAATTTATAGCTACATGAGTACACTTAAAAATATCAATTTAAAATTATATTTTAAAAAATTTGATTTTCCGTAAACCTTTAAAATATGTATTTACATTTCTTTTTTTTATTTTTATGTCTTTGGATAAAGCATATTAAATTTTACTTTTTAATTTTTAAATTCTGTTTGAATTTTAAATATTTTTAACGAAGAGCATTCGAATAAGAAATAATTCAGTAAGAAAATATATAATAAATAAATATAATTTATGTTTATTGTTTTTTTTCTAAGTTTATTTAATTTTTTTAAATATATATACATATATTTAAAAAAATATAAAACAGCAAATAACATACATTTTTTAAATCATATTAATATGTTATTTTATTATTTTGCACAAATTCTGTTTATAATTCTTAATATATGAATATATGTGTATCAAATTAATGTTTATTAATGTAGACAATTAAACAAAAACTATTTGATTCCATTTAAAATTCAAACGAAATACTCGAGGTCCCGGATTTTTCCACTGTATATCTTTCTTCTCAGTCTCTCTCCAATATCGATAAGATTTTTCAATACACTCTTACAAGTGACATCCCTCATTAATTCCACAATTGCGCAGTAGACAATTAACTAAATAGATCCACATACCTCAACGGGATGCTTTGTGCATATAAACTGACATCGCCAGACCAGATTAGCATCTGGCCAGACTGGAGACTGGAGACTGAAAACAGGTGAGAGACAAGTCTCTTCCCAAGTCTCACGTGCAGCTCAATTGATGCTATTTCTAGATGGTCTATTAATATACTTAACTAACCTTACTACTACAAGTTCAATTTATTTCAATTTGAATTCATTATTTTCTTGATTAATAATATGCCATGACAGTTTACCGACTTTTAATACCCTAAAGACAGGAAGAAACCTCTCACTTAACTATCATATATATTTGGAAAAATTAAATAAAATAATAATATTTATTCAAGATGTGAGCGGTTTTCAATCTCTATTATTATGTATTTTAGAGTATATTAATATAATGCAATATTAGGCAACATATTTACTGAGCTGATTCTCGCAAAATCTTCATTAAATATATACAAATAAAAATGGTCCGTTTTAAGAATTACGGAAAATTGTTTTCAATTTTATTTTTGAAAAACCAATTCTAACATTAACATTTATGTGTTTATTTTTCTTAATAAACTATGAATTTTCTTTTTTAAATTAAACAACATTTTTAATCAGTGTAATATAGTAAAGAAATTTTAATTTCATTAATAATCTTAGACTGGCTTAAAATTAGATTTCTGTTTGTATAGGGTATTTTTTAGTCATTATAGCGATTACCTTGAGTTGTTCTTTAATAAGACCTAGTAAAAAAACAAGAAAGGTGACTTTTGGCAGGTATTTTTAAGGGGAATTTCCTAAGAAAATAAATTAAAATATGCTCAGAAATAAAAGATTTGCGATTACAAATAATCCTCATTTTATTTCGATTATATGTTAAACAATTCGCTTATTTTGCAAATGTTGCAATTGATTCACAGAGCTGTGGCAACTTTGAATTTCAGGGCGAATCGTTAATTAATTTGGCAAACAAATTATATGCAAATGAGGTTCATTGAATGAAAATGAAAACAGAAAACCGAAAACTGAAAACTGAAAACAGAAATGAGAAATGGAAAGTCATGCGAAGATTGTGGCTGGCAATTAGTGGAACTCCGACTTCAATGAGGGGGCAACAGCATCCCAGACATTTAATGAACCAGCCCAATGGGAATTGAGTGAAGCGTGGGGTGTCTGGGATTATATAACAATAACAGCAACAACAACAGCAACAGCAAAAGAAACATAAAAGATAAAACCTTTAAAAAAGAAATTTAATAACTAATAACTCAATGTGAGCTGAGCTCAAAGTTAAAGTTGGTGCGCCATCTGCCGTTTGGCTTGTGACATTTTAAACATAAAAATTATGTAATTACAATAAGAAAAGACAACCCACAAAAAAAAAAAACAAAAAAAAAACATAAATAAACCGAAGATTGCATAAGGAAAAATGGACAGACAAAATGCCGGTTGGGTCATTCAATTCAAAGTTAGATGAAGATATTGCCCAGTCGTATTATAATAAACGAGCGTCTAGCATGATATAAAACATTAGCAAGGCAAATCATCGGCTCGCTTTGGCTGCGATCGTATGTGATCATTTATAAGAATTAAATAACAGATCCAAGCACCAAAAAAAGCGAACCAAAACAAAACACAACAAAAACACAGCTGTTGCAATCCATGAAAATAAAAACGAGAAATATTAATAATAACAATAATAATAATACTAATGTTATTCATGTTTATAATCTACAAATTGTTGCGACTAATTTGATAGACATACTTCGTTTTAATGATAATTGTTCAGATCATTTAAAAGAAATGGCCAACGTGGCGTATGCGTAATATGCATAGATTACACGCAAAAAATAAGCTATATAACTATCAGCTTATTTTAATGACGACAAATTGAACTAAAATTAGGAAATACATAATTTAAATATTATTAAAATGTATTATTTTTTTAATAATTTAATGATAACTCAAAAAAGTCAACAAAAAATTATTAAAAATAAAAAAAATTAACTATTAATATAAAATGTACAACATCTGCAACTTTAAAACTGAAAAAGATACAATATATAAATAAGAATGGGTCTGGGAGTATACAAATAATTTAAAAGTGTAATTAAAATAAATCAAATACATGCAAAAATCAAGAATGTTAAACTTGAAGTTTAAAATGATTTTTTGTACTGTGTAGACTTATTTAAAAAAAAATGGTTTGTTATTCTTTTTCAATTGCAATAAATGCAAAAAGCATTCGATAAGTTATTGCATAGATTTGCTTTGGCCAAAACACACAAACAAGTTGGCTTTTGTGGCTCAAGTGTTTGCCACTGAGAGGTTAAAAGCACAAAGCCAAAAACAAACAAAGCTGCTAAAGCAATCAAGATGAACACCGACCACACTCACACACTACATATAAATAGTATATATATACATATATATATATCCAATATCTTGTACATAAATGTATCTGCAGAGTGCAATAATTTGTTGTTGTGGCTGCAACAACAATAAAAACTGTACTACAGCAACAGCGAAAAGTTTATGTTTATTTTTATTTTGTTTTATTTGTATTTTTTCGTAAGCAGCAACAAGTTTGAGTGGTGCAACAACAACAGCAACAACAACAACAGCTGCCACAAAGGCGACTTGATCAACGAACGTTGCAGCAGCAGCAGCAGCGACGCCAACAGCGACGTCGACGTCGACGTCAACGGCAGCAACTTTGAACCGAAGCTAGTTTTACGAGATCTGAGTTTTAATTTATGTGTTGGGTACCTTTAATTTTCGTATGACGAGCTTTAGAGTTGCGCTACAATCAACAAGACGGGCATATTGCTTTTAGCTAGTCACAAAAAATAAATAAAATAGATTAGGGCACATCTATTTTTCTCTTTGTTTATAAGTATAATTAGATATTTTGATGTATAATGTCTACAAGTGAATGAATAAACTTAGAAATTTATCTCAGTTAAAATTAAACTGTATTCTAAAAAATCAGGTGTTATTATTGCAGATATTACCTAATTTTATTACAAATTTTTGCTTTACAGAAAGTTACATTTTACACAAATAAAAGATTTTTCGTACAAATCAATTCATTTTACTTTACTGAAAGAACATACTTTAATTTATACAGGAACAGATTGTTCAATTTTGCAAAATTCCTGATAACGTATTAATCTAATTCACCCTGAGTTTACGCAAAAATAGAACATGCATAATTATTTTAAAATATGTATGTACATATATGAGTTCCAAGCCATCCATTATTATTTTGAAAAACAAAAATATAACTCACAAATAAAGCAATTTAAATGATTGAAATAGAATTGTTATGAAATTTGTTCGTTCTAGAATATAGTCTGGATAAAAAATAAAAAAAATGTGTATTAAATAGATAAGATATTTAGTATTTTTATTCACAGATTTTGCATAAGAGAAATTTTTACAAATAAAAAGATTTACGTACAAAACAATTTTAGACTGATAATTCTTATCAGAGCTATACAATCTTAAAGCTCTGCAAATTTATTATTATTATTTTTCTGCTCGGCATCTCTGCACTGTGGTTGCGCCCATAGGCTAAATATCGAATAATCCATCACAAGCTTTTTGGACAAAATGCACACAAATTGTCTCGCAAATGTCCAAACTTCTTGATGACAAGCCGGATTTTCTGGATTTGTAACTGCATTTTCTAAGAATCGTATGGTAATAGCAGCCCAAAATGCATAGGGCATGGATGTCCGTTACAACAATAGGGACGCGGCATAAAACTTTTGGCAAATGCCAATAGCAGGAATAACAATAGAACAAAAATTAATTTCATGTTGTCCTCAATGCAGCCGGTAAGTGACAATGTTGAAAATTCTTGGATAGATCCTTTACGGCTGGACTCTGCTGATATTGTTGTTTAAGTAAATGCAACACGACTTGAGTTCTTGAGATTTCGATCACGAATGCGACTTATTCTAAGACCATACCTAAATTTATACACAAACAGATTGTCAAATTTTGCAAAAATCCCTGATAACATATTAACCTTATTCACCTTGAGTTTAGTGAACATTTATTTCGAAAACTATTTGCTTAAGTCAAAACAGAAAAAATCATATCGGTTCGTATTTTTCGTAGAATTCAACTTGTTATTCTTATCAAAGCTATACAGTTCTAATTATGTTAAAATTATTTCAATTTTTCTAATTTTAGGGAACTTTAAACGCATTGGTTCTCCGTTTAAAATAAAAGGACGCGGCATGAAAGTTAAAGGCACCATGTTGCTTTCACTTGGTTGGGAGTTATTTTGGTAGTTGTCGTTTAGATTGTCGCTGGAGTTGTTGTTGTAGTTGTAGTTGTTCTTGTAGTTGCACAGCGCCAAAGGCAGGAATAATAATAACGCGTAAATGAATTTCATATTTTCGATATTTATGATTTTAAAAGTCCTTGGATAGATTCTTCAGGCCTGGTCTTTGTTGAGATTGTAGTTTAATTTAAGGCAATACGACTTGAAGACTATTCGAGTTGCCGAACACGAATGAAATTCACGCAAAACCATATTTAATATTATACATTTGAACAGATTGTCAAATTTTCGCAATTTCTGATAACTTTTTAACCTTATTTAACTTGATAGACCTATAGACTATACACAGAAAATTTTAAAATATATACACGTACACGTATGTATATGGGTTCCAAGCCACACAATTTTATTTTGAAAAACAAAGAAATAATCCATTAATCAATTAAAATTGTTTATAACAATTCTAGGCGTTCTTAAGTTTTTAGTTAAAATAAAAAAATTATGTGTATTAAATAAATCAAATATAAAGTATGTATATAAAAGAAAATTACATTTAATAAAAATTAAATGGTTTTTCGTACAAGTTAATTTTCGACTGAACATTATAATATTTTGTTTATATAAAGAAGCAATATTGAAGACATTTTCCTTTTCTTTTATTTACTTTTAGGGTGAACAGATTTTGAATAAATTATTATATTGCTGATGTTGGCAACTGATATCATTTTGGCCATGATAGAGGCTTCGGTCTTCCGTTCACTCTAATCGGTTCCGGCCTGAGTCTATTTTGTGGATTTCTCATATTGCGACAGTCGAAGAGCGGCAAAAGCAGCATAAATATTAAAGCGTAAATTAATTTCATATTTTCGTCAATCCTTGAATGGATCCTTTCATAAGTCTGAAGTTCGCTAAGGTTTTTGTTTAACTTTAGTAAAGACGACTTGAAGACGTTTTGACTTTCCGATCACGAATGTTATTTTTGTTGGCATTATGTTCACATTTATATACATTTCATTGTCTACAAGCGACTTGCGCTGATAAGTCAATAGCTCAATTAACCTTTTAAGATTACATATTTAACATATTATATACATATAAATGTATATATGCAAAAAATATAATACAGATAACAATATGTAGTAAATTAATCAATATATAGAATACCCGACCAGATGTCGATAAAGTGTCTGAGACTAAAACAAAGCCAGAATATATAAAATCAAATGTGAATAAATGACGAATAAAAATATAAATTTATTTTGAAACTATACTATTGGAGACTGTCTTTATATTTTCTTAAATTAAATTTTTCAATTTTTTCTTTTAAGTTTTTTTTTCTATAAAGAAACATATTTTAAATGTGTCGAATGAAAAATCATTTAGGATTGTTTATTTTCAATTGTTTATAACTCAATGTTATTTTATTGCAGGTTCTACTTTAAACAAATCAGCTTAAAATCATTTAGAATTATTTTTTCTTTGTAAAACAATTCAATGCTGTTATGTTGTATGTTGTATTGCGATGGTAAGGGTCCCCCTTTTGATATTTTGAAAATTAAAAAATTTAAATCTCCAGTTTTTAATTTTCATCAACTCCTTAAATCGAAATTGGTATAAAACAACACTATAAACTTAATTCTGAGAAAAACCAAAAGAAAAAAACTGAAATAGAAGCTTTTACCGAAATAGTTATTTTGGGACGTACCGGAACATTATTTGTTTCGGTTTGATATCCTGATAGAAATATATGAAAAATCGGTCAAAGATACAATTGAAATTTTTTTGGCTGTGTAGCTGATCTGAGAATTTAACAGATCGCAGTTGAAAGCTTTTAAGCTCGCTGTCAAGCTTGACTGCAAAGCACACAGCAATTGACAATGCAAGTGTGTATGTGTGTGTGTGTGTGTGTGTGTATGTGTATGTGTCAGTGAGTGTGCTTATGACTGTGTGTGTGTGTGTGTGTGCTTTGTCGTTTTACTCTTATTTTTATTCGTTGCTCGTTTCAATGTTCGTTTTTTTGTTGCATTTTTTTTTTTTGCTGCCGATCGTGTGCTGCCATCTGTGTGTGTGTGTGTGTGTATGTGTGTATAGTTGTGACTTCGCAGTCGACGCCGACAGACGAAAAAAGTTTTAAATCTGGTAGAAAAATCTGAAACGAAACGCGTTTGAGGCCTCAGACGGCGAGTGGCAGTCGTACAACAAAGACGTAGTAATATTATCGTTATCCACCTGAAAAGTATCTGAAAAGTTGATCAGACAACTTTTTCAAAAAATCAACTACAGCAACAAGCAGAAAAAAAAAAACAAATACACCCGCAAAACAGACAACGTAAATTGAACTCCTTTTACTTTTTCGTATCTGTACAAAATAAATTTCAATGTAAGTGAAGAGCAGTAAATACAAAAACAAATATATATATATATATATTCTATATATATAAAAACAAAGTGAAATTTGTACAAACGTTTTATGAAAGTGCATAAACTGAATTAAATATTAAACTGTGTAAAAACTAAAGGATAATTCGAGTGCAAAAATATATCTTTATATTTGTAGTGCAATAAGACACATAGATGACCGAGAAGGATAACGTATCCATGGCTACCGTGCAATTGAAGCCCGACTATGCGGCTAGCGAGGTCTATAGCACCGCCAGCGAACCGCCACCGGTGAGTCAAGATCCTATATATATAATTCATAATTTATACAAAAAAAAAAAAACAGAAATTTAGGACTAAATTTAATGTCAAAAGTTTTAGAAGTTTGCCGATATGCGATTTTTTAAGCCGAGCTTTCAAAAACAGCTATTATTCAACTCTTTTTAATTATTTTAACCATCGGAGATTTTGTAATAATTGTCTATATTATTGACCTTATTTTTTCCTTTTTAAAATTTATTTATTTAGTCTGCATTTTAAAATTATATATTTAATTTAAAAAACTGCAAATGGAATTTAATGCTCAAATTCAAATTGAAAATTGTATTATGAATACAAACTTTAAAGAATACCAATTGTATTAAGTTATTTTATTTTTGAATTTTTAAAAGATTTAATTCCAATTAAAATTTTTAATCTTTAGCACTTTTACATTTTTATATTTATCTATTTTAGTCTTTATTTTAAAATTACTCACTCTTTAAAAAATCAGGAATTCTATATATGAATTTTAAGTTTATCTCTTCAGTCTGCATTAAAAATTTATATATATGTTATTTAAAAATTAACTGCTTTAATAAGTGATTTTATATTTTAAATTGGCATGAATATATATAAATATAAATATTTGAAATTGTGGGGCCCTAGTAAATTTTTGGTCGATTGCATTTAATGCGTCCATTTGTCATTGTTGAATGGCGAAACTAATTACAATTTCCATATGTCATTTGGTCGTTTTGACTGACAATTATTTGCGCTACCTTTATGTAAGCTCTAAGCGGGTCAACAAATCTAACAGACAGATCTAAAGGTAGAGGGAAAAACACACACATATGTATTAAAGGCAGTCAGGGTCAATTGTGTTGGCTTGGATTAATACATCCGTTGCGGGTCTACGCTGCGTATGCGCAATATGTCGTTTTCTTTGTCTTTGTCTGTGTCTGTGTCTCTGTTGCATTTTTTGTCTGCACGCAGCTGCAAAACGTGATCATTTTCACCAAGTAAATGCAATCCAGCTCTCATGCATAAGCAATTTGACTGCAAAATAATTTTAATGCAATTTTTCCTTCTTTTTTTTGTGGTTGTTGTTGTATTTTTAAATTATTATTATGATTATATGCCGTCCTCTCGGCAAATTGCATGCAACGTGCGCTGCTTTGACAATTGTCAGTGCCTGTCCGCAACGACGACGACCCCCGTTGACATTTTAAAACAAATAAAAAGGCAACAAAAAAAAAATCACAGAAATAATAAAAAAAAATTAAAAAATAAAAAAAAACCTCAGAGCTTCAACTACGGCGCAGTTGTCGGCAAAGTGTGAATAGATTTGTACTCATTTGCAGTAAACCACAACCGCACAAATACAAAACCAATTGAAAACCAATTTTGAAATTTCCGAGATCTAATACAAGAGTCACGACTGTAAATAACAAAAAACTTAATAATGATAAACTCAAACAAATGAGCTGAAATACAAGTCAAATGCTCTATGACAACATCACAAGAGACATGAGACATGAGAAACTGGCGCAATTCTCACTCAAGAGATCTCTCAAGAATCTCAAACCATTATGTGGGCTGGCAATTGATTTGTTAATTTGCATAAAATGCATTTAACATTTGCATTTGTTCGCATTTTCCGCATCAACCATAAATTGCAACTTGTTTGTTGTAATTGCACTTACAGTGAAAGCTAGCAGTTATCCAACACTCTGATTAAAGTGACATTAAATGGTAACTAAACAAGAGTATTCAATTGTTTAATATCATATAAAAGCCACTTAACAAGGCGGTAACGTTCGTGACGTATAATAAAAATAAAAAATTCCAAGAAATATCGAATCAATATTTGATTTTTATTTTTCCCAAAAAATATCGAATAAATTTTGTATTTTTATATCAATCTAGATAATTGTAAATCGAATAAAATTTATAAAAAAAATCTATAAACGAAATTATAAATTCAGCTATCACAAATTCTGTAATTAATTTTGTGACGAAACTTTTGAGAAAAATATGTACAAATATTCAAGTCCCAATATTTAAAACAAAAAAATTTGTGACTTCAATTGATGATTTTTGGTTGTTTTTTTTCTTACAATACACAACGAGGTTTTTTCAGCTGCTCGTTAATCACACTACAAATCAATCATTTTTAAAAGCCCTACTCATGAATAACTCATCTGGGGTTCAGTCTGCAGTCAGAGTGCGTGTACTTATAGCTTTCACTGTGCGTTAAGTTTTGTTTTCCATGCAACAAACTCATTAACCTTTCTTCTTTTTTATGTTTTTCAAACAATGTTGTTACTTCTTTCGAAATGCACACACAATCTCTCAACTCAAATCGAATCGTCAAATATATGATATATGTTTTCTTTCAATCTTCCTCCCCCCCTCGCACAAAAACAACAACAACAACATCAACCACAAAACAACAACAACACAGCTGGGATTTTTTAACTTTAATCATCAGGTTTGTCGTTCAAGTCTTTTGTCTTTTAACTGCACCCAAAAAAACAAAAAAAAAATAAGCACCAACAACAACAGCAGCAACAACAACAATAATAAGTAGAAGAAGCTGAAAAAAAAAACTCATCATCCATTGGTAACGAGCAACAGCTGTTTTGTTGTTTTTGTTGCAATTGTTGTAGTTGTTGTTGCTGCCTGTGCCTAACATTCACCAAAAAAAATAAACACACTTCACTTCACTTTACTTCACTGTTAACGATGATGTTGTGACGCCGACTGCGACGCTAGCAGCGACTGCGACTGCGTCTCACTTTCGCAACTGCATTTGAAAACATGAAAATGGGCACAAAACTCACGTAGTAACACGCTGGCAATTCAAAAGGTGTAAAATTGCACATTTCGCTGCACACACACACACACACCATCGCACACACACACAGTCATATGTGAAGTTGTGGATGCCTCACCCAAAAAAAAAAAACTTATAATAACTCCAATCTCTTCTTATTCACAAAAGTTTTCACTGTGTTTTTGCCGCTTTTGCGGCGTTGTCAATTTTCATTTGCATAATTTTACACTCTTTTTTTGATGTAGTATTTGTTACTTTTCATATTATGCACTATTTCCTGCTAATGCTCACCCAAAAACTTTAAATTAAAAAACTATTAACAGAGTCTTCTTCTCTAAAAATTTGTTGCGGCGTTGCCAATTCTCATTTTCCCAATTTCACAGTATTTTTTGCTATTTTGTTTTCGTATTTGTTATTTTTTCTAGTAAGCATTGATATCTGTCTTTCCTATTCAACTCTATTATTTCAATTTTCATTTTCAAATTTTCTTAAGTCGCTTTTGCTCAACAAAAGTTTTTTCTATATTTTTTTAGGCTTTGCGCTGTTGCCAATTTTCATATCGTTAATTTGGCATTTCTTGTAGTATTTGCTGTTAACGCTTTATAAGCACTTTTTTTGGTATTTGTTTATTATTTTGACATAAACTTGGCAGTTTTTGCACCTATAAAAATTATGTAAATATTTGTCAGCTTGTGATCTAATCGAGTTACAGTTACGGTCAACAGTTACCGCACTCATATCTTTTTTTCTTTTTCTGGCCTAATCAGCATTTTAGATTATGCAACTTCAGTAGCTCTTTTAGGTATCTTTTACCTTTAATCTTTTTTCTTCATTTTTGTTTTTCTCTTATTCGCTTTAACACTCTGGTTTTCTTGTTATTTTTTTGGGGTTTTTCCTTGGGGCGTTTTCTTTTCTTTTTTTCTTGCACTTTGCACTGAAATTTTGGAACGTGAGTCAAAGACAAGGTGAACGCTTTTACTTGCTCGCAAAAAGGTCAAACCGCCAAGAGCACGAACAAACAATCACAAAAAGCAATTACAAAAATATTAAATATTTAAACTAAATTGTTAATAATATTATATTTATATTTTTTGGTTTTTTTCTAGGCCTACAAGCGCCAGGCGAATTCGGTAAAGATCGCTAAAATCACCGCATTCACCATCATTGTGTCCGCTTTTATTCTGGGCTCCTTTATCCTGGCCTCGTCGTATCTGCAGGCCAAGGCCTCCTGTGATCAGGTGCAGGCCCTCGATTCGGTGCTGGAGAAAGAACTGATGCTGGAGACATTGCAGCAGGTGAACAAGGTAAGTGAAGTGTAAAAATTAGCCCCTTTAAAGAATACCTCAGCAGAAACAAATTCAAAAATTCCACAGCCTAATATCTATCTTTTTCATAAATAAAAAAAAAAGAAATAGGACAAATATTGTCAAAAAAAAAATATTCTAAATTATAACTAATCAAGTACAAGGACGTGTATAAATAATTTCCCAATAATAAAAAAAAATACCCGCATTTCATAAAAAAAAAATAGATACACGCTTTTTTTTGTACATTACTTCAAATGTGAAAGAAAAAATCCCAAGCGCAGTTTTCGTGATAGTAAATACATTTTCATCTTTATTATTGAGCTTATTTAACATATATAAATTTACAGTCTCACATTTCAAGTTCAAAATGCTCAGAACTGATAAGGAGTATAAAACAAGTTGACTGATTGTTTCACAACAACAGGTTTTAAATAATAAATAGAAATTAATTTCTAAATCGAAAAAACTCGAAATCAGATAAATATTTAGGTAAAATAATGTAGAATGAAGTAAGACTCTACAAAAGTTAATTTTAATTTAAATTGAAAACTTTATTATGCTGATTTTTTTGGGATATTTATTATATTTTTAAATGAAATTTTCTATTCTATATTTTAATTTGTTTTCTGTTTAATTTATCCCATTTTAATGGCCCGTTGTTGGCATCTGTAGTGGCAAGCAACAGGTGGCAAGCAATAAATGTTGCACGCCTCAATGCACAGCTGAGATTTGAGATACGAGTTTAGGGAAATAAACGAACATTTCGTATCAGGCGGTGTCAGTTTTACAATCAAAAGAAAAAAACAAAAAAAAAAAAAAAAACAAAAATCGTAGTAATAATAATAATGGAAAATAATTTTGTTAGGTAAGTGATGTATGTGTGTATGTATGTATGTAGTTTATATTGCCTTTTGCATCGTTCGCTGAACACGCCACAAAATTTAATACTCGTCGATTAGCCGCAACAGAGTCGAATTATTAAGCCAAATTAATGATAATTGCCGGAAAATGTCGGCGCATATCTACAAATTCAACAAAGTATGTACACATTGTATACATATATAAATATATATGTGAACAACAGCTGCGTGCTTTTGATAATTCCACACAACATGCTGTTTATTATTATTTTGTGTTTCCTTTTGATTTCATTCCATTTTATTGCACGCACTATTTATTTGCAAAAAGGTGCAAGCGCACACTTATAGCACACACTGTATATAGATTTATAAATATTGTTGCTGATTTTAGCTGGCAATGCAAATAAGTAAAGGAAAAACCCAAGAAACTTTAATCTCAACTCTAGATTTATTAAGTGCTCCCGAGAGCTTTTCTAGAAATGGAGATTAATATTTTAATATATGTACGAGACTTCATATAATAAAACAGCTTTTTACAATTCAGTCTTTAACCTTATCATATAAAAGTATTTAAATGTAACCTTAACAACTCAAAGACAGCTGTTTTTATGAGCTGTAAAGCTGTAATGCTTGTAATTAGTTTTAATTAATAATAGAGATTTAATTGGAGAAAAAAATGGAATTATAAAAATGTTTTAATAGAAATTGACATGCATACACAAAAGGTCTTTAGACATTTTAATTGATGTATTTTAAAATTAAAAAACTAAAGATTATAAAGTGTTGCATGTGATAAACATAAGATACAAATCCAGAGAATAGAATGAACTATCTAACGAATTTAATACCAATTGATGATGATTAATTTCATTCAAAATAAAAAGCTAAGTTCGTGAGTCAATTCAAAATTTAAAAGCTGTTTAGTGCTAGAAAGATTAGAGATTATGATTCCCGAAAGCTAGAAAATAATATTGTCATTGATAATTTTAATTAAAAAGCTAAAAAAATTCAAAATAAAGACAATTATAAATAAGTTGTTATTGCAAAAGTCCCAAACAAAAGCGATTCTTAATAAACTGCAAAAATAATATATAGAAATATATAGAAATTTATTTAGTATATAATTAAATTTTTCATATTAAAAATAATGTACTGGGAAAAATCCAAATAAAATCGATTCTTAATTGACAGGGGAAAAATCAAAAATAAAATATTTAAAACAACTTCAAGCTAGTTAAAAGATCAAAGTAAAGGTCTATAGATATTTCATTGACCCAGTCGAAAAGTTCAGGGTATAAAAAGCGCATAAAAGCCATAAAATGAAGTTAAGAAATAAATATCGATTAGATATGCTAAACTGCAACCTCTGTTGTCATCGCAGTGGTAAAATTAATGATAATTTGCCAGATTGCATGCACATTCATAAATTGATTACGAATACACTCGCATATTCACGTATATGTTATATGGCTATTGAAATATGCAATTGTATAAGTGCAAATTGAATTAGCGTGTGTTGCATGCTTCCTTGAGAAATTTCACTCATGTAATCAAATCGACCATTAAGCCATAACCATATGGTGTATATATACATATATACTATACATCCATATATCAAATTTAATGGCACTCGGGTTTTTCTTTATATTTACTCATATCATTTGATTGTTATTCACAATTTGCATATGAAATTTTACCGCATCATCAATATTCAATTAACGTGCAATGAAAGTACATCAACAATAAAGCAAATAAAACTAATTAAATTGAATTAATTAATATGCAGCGGCAATTAAATTTAATGATGAATACGTTAGACAAAAGGCCAGGCCATTTTATATTGTTATTGAATGGATGCTGCCCCATTTGGAGGCGGGTTATTCAACTCCCCATACAAATCAGCAGAAACTCTCTCAACGTTATGTAAAATCGCAATGGAAAATTCAATCAAGCGAAATTCCCATAATTTGACGCTTAAATGGACACTGAAATAATAGAGCTTGGGAGCTGAGAGAGCTTGAGAGCTTTGGGAGCTGCCACTGATGCCACAGCTGCTTGCAACATAATCATCAGTGGCAACAATTGGCAAATCAAATGCCATACACAAAGTGAAAGCAGCAAACGGAAAACAGCAGCCAGACAGAGAGACAACAAGACAGACAGACAGAGAGAGACAGACAGAGAGAGAGACTGACAGACGCTGACTGAGTGCAACATGTTGCAATCTCGGTGCATAACAGTGTTGCCAACTTTTAAAGCAATCGAAACAAGCAGTCAACATAGAAAAAAATAGCTAAATTGTTCGGCAACAAAAAATCTGAATTAATAAAGTTTTTTAAAAATTTGTAACAACGCAAAAGCAATTGTTGCTGCTTCTAAAACCATCTTAAATTGCTTATAAATTTTTCAAATAAAACTTAAATTGATTGAATTAAATTAAACTTATTTTTCAATTGAATAAATAGGCATTAAATCCGTTGATTTGTTATAAAACCTCTAAGCAATGTAAAAAAATTGAAATTGATTGAATTAAATTACATTTGGTACTAAAATACATTTTAGGTGAAGTCATTTATTTAATATTAAATCTTTGAATGATTTAGTAAATTGTAAGCTGTTTGACATAAATTTAATTAAATTTTCAATTAATTGCATCGACTGAAATACATTTTAAATGAATTTATTTTTATAAAAATAGGACAAGTGTAAGAAAAATTTATAGAACATTTTTAAACAAAATACAAAATTTGCGCAGCTATTTTTTTTTTTTTTTTAAATTTTGCAACTTAATTTTATAAAAAAAAGCTAGATTTCTGCCAGCACAGCTGCATATTTAAGCCAGCTGAAGCGATTCGCGTGTAGAGGGGGCGTGGGCGGGAATGCGGGCGCGGCAAAATGCCAGAGATCATCAGCTGCAACAGCAGCAACAACAACAGCAGCCATAATGCAGTCGCTGTCACTTTTTTTATTTTTATTTTTATTTGTATTTTTATTTGTATTTTTATTTGCCGGCTGGCGCCGCTTGGCACCGTCACACAAGTAGACAGACAGGCTGTAACCAGACAAATACATATATACGATATATACGATATATATATACGACACATATTGCACATGGAGACCGACAAAGACGCAAGTCGAAGACGCGTTGACTGTTTGCCATTTAAGGCAAGTTGCTCGCTTAAGTCTTTCGTTTTGGGCACGCAAAGCAACAACAAAAGTCAAACAACTTATGGCCATTGCCCACAGGCGATTATGTAATAGCCCATAACAACAATAACAACAACACACACAACACCATAACATATATATATATATAATACAATATATAATTTATTTGACAATTGTGCAAATTTGTTTCGCCAGCGGAATTATTATGATGTCTTTTATGCCTTAACTTCTGCCAGCTTTTCTTAAGGAAATTCTGTGTATTCCTTTAGAATTTTAATGCGACAACAATTGCGTCAATGCTAAAAATAAGCGTAAATAAGGTGTTGATAAAGAGGGGCGTTTTAAAAGTAATTGCAATAATAATAACAACAACAAAATTAAATGTCTATAATTTTAATATAATTTAATTGTCAATTTAGAGATTCAGCTGTGTGTTTTAGTGTGTGTATCTAGTTTTTCCACAGCACTTTTAATACCATTACTCAAACGTTCTGTGCAGTGTAATTGATGTTATTTTGCTCAGAGTCTCTCAGAGACTTGGCCTTGAAATCTCACAACAACAGAAAAATTGAGCTGTAAACCGGAGTTAAGTTTAGCAACCAACTAAATGGAGGCGTGGCAGACAGAGGGGCGTTCAAGAGGTCTCACAACTGGAACACAGACTTGTTGACTTGATTTCTTGATTTCTTGATTTCTTGCCCGCGTTATTATTGTTGTTGTCGTCAAACTGGTTTAATTTTTTATATATTTTTTTGAGTGAAATTTTTTGTTTGATTTCTGGCGAAAAGCAAATTATGTGTCACACGCTTTTTTGGCACCCATGACTCAGTTTTGGAAAACAGCTGAAACGTTGCAAGCTATCAATTTATTTATTTAACGGCTATTAAAAGGCGGCTCAGTTGCACTCAAGTTAATGAAAATTTAGTGTTAATGCAGCTGGCCAAAAGCGGAAAAATTGCGTGACGATTTCTCATGATAATTTTGCACAGCTGCAATTATAATGAAGACTAAAAAGAGATACAATTTTGCATAAGATTCGGTTTAATGGCCAAATTTTGCTTAAATTTGATGCAGCAAGAAATACATATTTTATCAATTTTAAAATTGTTTCTTTAATTTTTTCAGTCTGTAAGATTATTAAATTTAAAAAGTTTCATCAAATTCAAAGAAATCCTAATGGATTGCCTAAGTTTTTGACGGCAAAAATTTTGTTTATCACTGTCAAATATTAAGCCTTTAAAATAATTCCATTATTAAGGAATTTCTAAAGACAAGGTTTTTATAAATTATATTTTTTACTGCTTCAAAATTTATTATTTATTTTTTATTTTTTAAAACTGTTTTCTTTATTCAACCTTGATTTTTTTTTTCCTATTCCATAAAAATTAGTTTTATTTTTATTTGTTTTCCATTTTTTCTTAATTTTTAAAGCCCATTAAATAAATACCAAAATTACAACCTTTTAATGAATCTAAGAATCTATTAACTTTCCACTTTTTTAATAATACTGCTGAAGTATTAAAATAATAATTATTTTGTTAAATAAAATGTAATTAGATTTATAATTGATTACAGCTGTTCGGCAATTGGTCAATAGATTATTTCTTAAGCCAGCTGTTCAATGTCAAGCTAGATAATGACCCAGAACCTAACAACAATAATAATAAAGCCAGCAGCTACCGGATAAATTTATAGTACGATATTATGAGGCATATAGCATTATTTGTCCAAGTCAAATTCACTTGCGTAGGCGTTTTGCCCCTGGGCAGATACAGCCGCCCTCCCCCTAGCTAACTACCTCCCCTATCCTCTTCACCCCTCCCTCACAATTCCCCCTCAAACACTTGTCCCCACTATCAATCATCATCATCTGCCGTCGCATTGAATTAATGAGATTTATTTTTTTGCTCTTTCTGTTTTGTTCAACAAATTATTTAAATTTTGCTTTTGTTTGCTTTGAAGTATGCTCAACCACACACACACACACACACACACACACTCAATTTGAGTGCTTATGTAATATGTGTGTGTGTTTGCTTTTGTTTTGTATTTATTTTTCTATTTTTCCTTCGTTTATTTTGTTTATTTTTATGGCATTTTACTTTTAGTTTCAGTCGCGTCACAATGCTTTTGTATGTAGGTTGGGGTCACATCTTCTGACGACAAAACGTCTCATTGTTAGTGGCCATAAAACAATTGCACTCACTGTACGCCTCTGTCTACGTACATTTTTCTATTGCCCGTACGTGTTCGATGGCCAAAACCATTTTAACTGCCTTCTAACAACAACAACAACAACAAAATAAAAGACAAAACGTTAACTAGAAACATTTCCTTGTCAAATAAAATGACATGTTATATGAGATTGTAGACTGAAGCTTAAAGCCTTGAGTTAACTCAGAATTCCAGAAATGATCATAAAAAACACAAGATCATGATGACAACTTGAAATTGGCTCTTTTTTTGTTCCCTCACAGTTAATTATCAGCAGAAGATTTAAGTTTAACAACAAACGATCTTGAAGACAGGTTTTTTAGTTTTTTTTTATGACTAGTATTTTTTTTTGTCATCGAAAGATCTTTAAAATGGAAATTGAAATTCTTAGTTATGGCCTTAGCTAACAGTTTTTTAGCTAGCTTGCTAATTTAAAATAAGTTATCCTTCAGAGGTTTTGTTCTTTTCCAATAAAAATAGTCTTATTCATTTCCATATGTTTATTTTTGAAAATTCAAGATGGTCTCTTTGTAATACTCCGATATTTTTCAGCTGCTAATCTTTTGAATTCTCATATTATTTTTATTCTAAAAGATAAATAAAAGTGATCTTTCGGATGAATCCTTTTTTATAAGAAAATATCTCAAATAAATCATCTTTTAAGCCCTCATCATATTCTTCATTCTTTTAGTTTGATTTGAGTAGATTTTTCTTGCTTTTATAGAATAAAATCTGATAGTCTTAAGATCATAAACATAATCTAATACTCTATATTTATTCTTCATTATTTTTAGGAACTACCGCGTGCTGAAGCTTTGCTGGGCAAATCCGATGGCGGTGAGGACTTGCAAAATCTGGATCATGATGATACCGATAAGAAGCATGATCCAAAGGCCGAAGATATTGAGCAGACCGTTAATGAGCATGACAATTCCTACTCGGAGAGCGATGAGACCGAGGAGATGCAAAAGTTCCCAGGCAAGATGCCGCTCGAGCTGGACTTGAGCGATCTCGCCGCTGCCATTTTGCGCAATAACAAGAAGTAAGAATAATTACTGTACAAACTTAAGAATATTATGAATATATGAAATATATTCATCAGAGGTCGCAAATCTTGTTCAGAATTTAAAGGTTGTCTGTCAAATAACTTTTACTGTCATGGAAAAAACTAAACTAAATTTTCATTTCGTTTCGGATTACTGTTTATTTTTTTCAATTTTTATATCACTTGATTTTTTATTTTTCAAAAAAAAAAAATATTCAATGTGTTTTTTTATGTTTTTGCTTAAATTTGTTTTTTTTTTAAGTAGTCCTTTTGTCATTTTATTATATTTAAAACAAAAAACCATGTCTAGAAAATATTTTTTAAATATTTAATAGATTTCTGTACACTTTTGTGTTGGCTTTGCTTAACTGAAAACATATGAAAGATACCACAAAAGCATCGATCCAATAATCTCTTGTCTTTGCTTTTGTTTTTGCTTAAATTTGTCTTTTAAAGTCCTTTTGTCATTTTATTATACTTAAAACAAAAAACCTTGTCTAGAAAATATTTTTAAAAAATTTAATAGATTTCTGTACACTTTTGTGTTTTCTTTGCTTAACTGAAATCACATGAAAGATACCACAAAAGCTACGAAAATGAGCTCCAATGACCAAAAAATAAAGTGTTATTCTAAATTGTTACTGCTCAGACACTTTTGAGTTATTTTTTTTTGCGATCTCTGTTAGTTATAGCTCATCTACATAATATTTATTCCCTCAGATCCCGCATGAACTGTGTGGTGGAGCGCAAGCATGCCGAGGAGTTTGTTGATTCTCCTGCTAAGACGGTCGCACTTCCATTTGGCGTCAATCTGACCACGGATCCGAAGAAGGCGCGTATTACCGGAGAGCGTATTTCCATTTTCTGCGACGGCGGCGACGACAAGGAGGACAGGGAGGAGAAGGAGGAGAGGGAGGCGAAGCGTCTGCGCGAGCAGGAAGAGGATGACTCCGAGGAGGACAACGAACCGATGCGTCCCATGTTCATACCGTTCCAGCGTGTGCCGATTCCATTTGGTCGCATTCCCGACCAGATGCCACTGACCCATATGCCACAGCGCATGATGCCACCGGCAATGCAACAGCAGCTGCCCTCCCAGGGATCCATCATCATCCGCCAGTTGCCGCCGCCGTTCCAGCATCTGCCCATGCGTCCACCGATGCCGCCACAGGTGATGCAGGCTCCACGCATGGAACAGGAGCAGGAGCAGCGTCAGCAGATGCCGCAGATACAGACCGTGAGGATTCACATGCAACAGTTGCCCTTCCGTCAGATCCACATGGCCGATGATGTGCCCATGCAGATTCCCGCCCAGCAGCAGCAGCAGCAGCAACAGCAGCGGGAGCAGCAGCTGGAACGTGAGATGCCCTTGCAACGTGGCATGCCACAGCGTGAGATGCCACAGATTCAGATCCAACACATGCCCCTGGGCATGGCCCTCCAGCGTGTGGGCATCACCGCCGACGATCTGCGTAATATACAGCGCATGGCCGAGGATCGTTTCACCGACGAACTGCGTCGTCTGACCGCCGAGGAGGCCGCCGACTCCAACGAGAACAACTCGCAGGCCAACTCCAGCGAGGAGGAGGAGCACTCCGAGACGCCCATGTCCTCGGATGAGCAGACCACTGCTGGTCAATCTCCAGCCCAATCCCAATCGCAATCCCAAGCCGAGCAGCGGGAGCAGTCACAACAGCAGCGAGAACAGGAGTCCAGTGATCAGCAGGAGGAGCAGACGCCCCAGATGCAGATCCAGCGTTTGATCCTGCAGCCGTTGCCGGAACAGCCACGTGACACAATGACCCCGCCCATGCCCGATCAGCCCGCCCAGGTGCCGTTCGGCCGCATGATCTTCGGACGCAGCCTGGCTCAACCCGTGCGCATTCCCGTGCCCATGATGCAGCCCGCTGAGGGCGGTGTCGCCTCCGAGGAGTCGCAGCGACCACACTGTGAGTACACTTATCACTGATCATAAACTAATATGGGCAATTTTCAAAATTCTCAAGGAATCAATATCTAGATATGGAGGACATTTTTTTTTTCCTTAAAGTCTAACTTTATTTTAATGCAGAAAGAATTAAGACACCAAACCATGATCAAAATGACTTTCCGTTTGAAAATCAGTCTAGTTTTGACAAAGTTATGGTAGATTGAAGTTTTTGAAAAAGTGTAAAGGGGTAAGCATGGAAAATATCGAAAAAATTGACAGTGAGGCAAATTTTTCAAGTGAAAAATGTTTTGATGCAGAATGAACTTAGAGGCCAAATAATGATCAAAACGGTATTCCACATGGAAATCGGTTGAGTTTTGACAAAGTTATGGTAGATTGAAGTTTTTGAAAAAGTGTAAAGGGGTAAGCATGGAAAATACCGAAAAAATTGACAGTGAGGTAAATTTTTCAAGTGAAAAATGTTTTGATGCAGAATGAATTTAGATGCCAAATAATGATCAAAACGGTATTCCGCATGAAAATCGGTTGAGTTTTGACAAAGTTATGGTAGATTGAAGTTTTTGAAAAAGTGTAAAGGGGTAAGCATGGAAAATACCGAAAAAATTGACAGTGAGGTAAATTTTTCAAGTGAAAAATGTTTTGATGCAGAATGAATTTAGAGGCCAAATAATGATCAACACGGTATTCCACATGGAAATCGGTTGAGTTTTGACAAAGCTATGAGAGTATCAAGTTAGTCAAGTCACTGATCTAGCAACTTTACAAGCTAAAATTTTTCTTAATTTTTTAATGATTTTTGACCCATAGCAATCAAATCAAAAACCAGACTCAGAGAAAAATATTGTTTTGAATAAATAATATTTTCTTTCTATCTTAATTTAACATCAAATTTTGTACCGCACAAAAAAGATTAATACTAATTCATGTTTCGTGATCTTTATCTTTACAGTTGTGCAGCCTCGTTCCGTTTAATTAAGAACAACTCCACGCCTGTGATTGCTGCTCTGCGAATCAGAATCTGAATCGAAACGAATTGAATCGAATCGAATTTCGTTGTTGTCATTATCGTAATTATGTCGTCATCCGTTGCTCGATTCCGAAAGAAAAACATCTCAAAACTTTTTGTGTAGCAGCCCCCTAAAACGCCAAAAATGAAACCGTCAATCGATAGAAATTTTGAGTTTTGGCCCCCCTTTCGACAATCTCCCACACACTCTATGTATCTCTGTATGATCCCTCCCACTGTATATCTCTATTACCCCACTTATCGTATCTATATATATCTCTATCTATATATATGTATTTGTATACTTATTTTCGTATATATTATATGTATATTGTACAATATATCTGTGTGTATAACATTCCAATCGGTCTCGTTAAATTTGATGTGAAAATATTATTATCGTATTATAAATTCAATTCGATTTTTGTCTACAGTTTTGATTTGATGTGATTTTTTTTTGTTTTTCTATTTTCGCCCTGGCCTATTTCACAAATAAATCCGATGAAAATTTGTACATAAATTATTGTATTTTATTTTTAATACTTTTTAGTAGTTTTTTAGTAAGTTAAAAACAACAACAACAAAAACATGAAACAAAACAAAACCAAACAAATTGTACATTTTTTATATACATACATTTTGAAGCGAATAAAATTGTGGATAATTGGAAAACAAAATTGAAATTTGGTGAATTTTGAAAGGGATCTCTTTTACAGCTGAAAATTGAAATAAAAATATTGGATCTAAAAGCTTAAAGAGCTGATTAAAACAACCCTCAAAGTACAGCTTTAAATAAATTGATTTATTTAATTTTTGTTATATTTTTTTTAACATAATCTCGTGTCTTTTCGATACGTTAGTAAATTTTTAAAATAATTCAATCTTGTGTTTAACAAATTTGAATTCTTCTCGTGGCTTAAATTAAATTTTACGAAGTGCAATTCGTAAAAAAAAAATCAAATATACTCGTACTTTCTTGCTGATTATATACTTTACACGAATATATAAATATGTAATGCATATATATCTTCGTATATGTATTTGTGTGCTTATGGGTGTATATATATACAATTTGCATGTGCATAAGACAGGGAACAACCGATATAAACGTCCAGTAGGGACGCACAGCATTTGTTTTTTTTTTACAATAAGTTTATTTAAATAATACACACTATTTATATAAACAATAAGTCAAGCCACTGTTTTGACAAAATAAAAATGAAACGAATAGTTTTATATTTAAAAATAATTGAACATAATAAATCATGTTTATTTTTTCTTAACAAGATGTCAAAGTATATGAATATATAAAAACAAGACATGATATTTGTTTGCAATTTTTAAAATAAAAAATGCGAATTTTTTAATTTGTCAAAACAGTTACTTGACTAACTGTAAATAATTTAAATGACTAATTGTAGAGTTGCATTGACGGATTAAATTGAAGGGAATTAAAGAATAAAAGAGGCAGGGAACAGTTTAGCAGTATCAAAAAAATTTTACAATACATTTTGTAGCGCTTCTTAAAATAATATTTGTTTTTAAGCCTAAAAACGTTAAGGGGATGAAAGTAAAGTGAATTTAATTGTAGGGACATTTAGCTAAATTATTAATAAAAATACATTATGTAGTGGAAACGGGTAGTCGATCGCGTTGGGATGAAGTTTGGTTTTTGGCTATCCAAGTTGGGCCAGAAACACGCCTCTTAGCCCTGTTGACTCACTCACTTGTTATCACTGATTAGTGGTATGCCTGAAACAGTTTGAGATTTCATTTAAAACTAATTGGCTTTTTTTAAATTTAAATTAAATTTTAATCTGTTTCAGGCATACCCCTATTGTTTGTTTATTTATCTTCTTGTCAGTTTCTCTTTCTTTGTAATGCAAATTGTGTGTTGGTGTGTGTGTTTTAAAAGCGATGCGATTTAAATTTAGCACACTCCTGTATTTCGTTGACTAATTCGCTAGAATGGGGAATTCAGCGAACATCCCTCGCTCGCTCAGTATTGGGTACTCTAACCATTCTCACAGTGATGTCCCTCACAGTTGCCCCAGAAGATGCAATTGCCGACGCCACTGTAGCAGATGAGCGAGACGGCCGTGAGAAAGACCAGGCTACAGATGGTGCATGGCTTGCGCTCCAGAAAGAATCCAATCAAATAGAGCACTATGAACATGACGTGTGTCTCCATTAACGCTGGATTCGTTGGCTTTGGTATCAGCAGCACGGGCAGTAAACATTGCAGGCAATACATTTTCTCTCAGTGTATGTGGTGTGTGTGTGTGTGTGTGTGTGCGTCTATCTTCTGACGTGTCTATCCACACACTTCTATGTCTTGTTCTGCGCTCGCTGCAATTGTTATAAAATATTTGCCATTTAATTGCTATAATTATTTTATCCTGTGTGGGACGTCAGCAATATTTGTGTTGTTGTTGCCGCGTCTGGCGTTTCTCAGAGATACGAGTATTTGTCTGCGTGTGTGCATGTGTGTGTTGACGGCACTTACCTTCCTCAAGCCCGCCTAGCCGTGTTGTTGTTCCTACTTAGTTGCTAATTTAAGCGTCTGTTTGTTGTGCGTTTTACTGTTATCACACACATTGCTCATGCTTCTAAATTTCTCACATCATAGCTGCACGTATTTCGAGGTTGCCACCCAGCCCAAAAGATTGGTGCCAGCAACAAATTTCCGACCTGGCAAGTTGTACCATTTTAATAAAATTGCCAAAAATAGTTGCAACTAAAAACAAACAGGTGATTTACAAATGTGCTGCCAACTTGATAACAAACAAAAAAAAAAACTGACAGGCTTAGTTTGCGGACCTTTGCCGCCAATTTTAAAAGGAAATACTTTTATATTAATTAATTTGATAAAAATAGCTGCATGATTTATTAATGTAACAGGAAGACTTATTGTACATTCAGCTTAACATGATATGACTAAAATATGATACATAAAGAAATATGTATGATTTCTCGAATATGGCAACAACACAACATATGATTTGTTAAATACTTTGCTTAAACGTTCCAATAAAGCTTGTTATCGTAGAGCGACGGTTCTGTGGCAATGGGCAGCAGATAAATCCAGCCAGCGAGACCAACAAGGTACAAGAAAATGGCCAGCACACGTCGCCAGAGATCCTGCTGCCACAGATCCTGCACATCCGGTAATCCCATGTGATTACACAAAGCGTGAACCAGTAAAGGAGCCACTACGTGTCCGGTACGGGCAAACAAATATGCCGAATAGAAACCAAAGAGTGTTGTGTACGTGAACTGAAACAATCCGATGAGCAGAGAGGTGCTCAGTTCCATTCCCAGACTCAGACGCTCGGCGATGTGATGCAGGTGAGCAACACCAAAGAAAAGCGGGGTAATAAACACGGCGGTGAGGGGCGAGAAACTCTGCAGTATCAGTGGCATCATGCAGGCGCGAAATACAAATTCCTCACTCAAAGGCGCCATCACATGATTGCGTATCCATATAATATTGCTCAACGAGCCGCGCCAATAATCCAGATCTAAAATAAGCGATCTTTCTAAATAACATATTGTGTTGCATTTGCAGGAACATACCAAAGTAGGAACGAAATGATTCATTCTGCATGTTTACATAGATGGGTCCCAGATACAGCAGCGCAGTCAAAAGATAGGGTATCACAATGGCCTGCCACAGTCCGTGCCAGCGGAAACCGAGCAGCTTGGGAAACGGCTCACGTTGCAGCAACTCAGGTGATGAGAAGAAGTAAACAAACAATGGCGCCAGCAACATGACAATGGAAACGCTGGCAAAGCGTCGTTTTATCGTCGTCGGATGATCCCGATTGTATTTGGTATCCCACACATACAGACTGCCCACATAGATGACGGCCAGAACGAAGCTGCAGCTAACAGATGTGAGCACTGGAATTTGCGGCAGTCCTGCTGCCAGCGGCGGCAATGTTGTACTTTCAGCCACCATTTCACTCTCGTTGTTCATTTATTGTTTGTCGTTAAAGTAAGTCATTAAATGCGCTTCTTTTTAACAAAAACGAAGTACAACAAAAAAAGATAAACAGCTGTTGGTCAAACTCAAACAAATTGTTGCCACACTGTGGAAGCACTGTTTTGGCGAAAGAGCTGCCATCCAGCAAAAATTTCCGTTGTGGCAACATTAAAATAAATGGTAACTTTTTTTCTGCCAGGTGGCTAAGTCTTTCAAAACAGCAGCCAACCGGCAGCACTGTGAGTGTTTGTTGTTGTTCTTGTGTGTTATTTAAAAAAAGCTGCATTAATTTGCCGACAATAAAAATATCCAATTTGAAAATCAAAAAATATAGTTTAGTAACAAATTTCAAGTTCAACATGTCGCTACTGATCAGAGCCGCTAAAACTGCACATCAGCTCATTCATAAGGTTTCTTTCCATTTAACATATGTTAACCCCGCTACTTGACCTTTGTCTTTTATCATTGTGTTCTTTGTTTATCAATTATTATTTAGGTACCTGTGCGACATTTGAATTTACTGGAGTTCCAGTCCAAGGATTTATTGCAGAAATATGGTGTGGCTATACAACAGTTCAAAGTCTTGGATAATTCAAAAACTGATGCACAAGTCGTTCAAACATTTGGTAATCAAGCGATTAGTTTTTATATAATCTTTGGCTAAATTGTCGCTAATTACCACTCACAGATTGTCCCGAGTATGTGGTCAAGGCACAGATTCTAGCCGGCGGACGAGGTAAGGGAACCTTTGATAATGGCTTTAAGGGAGGCGTGCATATAACCTCAAAGTAAGTGTACTGATAACGCGCAGTGTTGCCAATTCAGCTATTTTAGAGCTGTAGATAACTATCTTGTAGTTTCAATCAGTGCTGTCATTATATCTATTTTATATCTATTTTATTATTTAAAAAATGATTAGACTACATTTTACTAGCAGTTTTATAAGTTAACTTTTTTTATTTAGTTACCTTTTTAACCACTGAAATGCTGGCAGCACTGATACCGACAACTGATAACTGATAAGACAACGGACTAAAAATAAACATAATAATTATTTGAAAATTACAGCAAGAGCGAAGTTCTTTCGCTGAGCAAACAAATGATTGGGAATCGTCTGATAACGAAGCAAACACCCAAATCGGGTATAATGGTCAACAAGGTGATGGTGGCACGAAGCATCAACATAATCCGGGAGACTTATCTCTGCATTTTACTGGATCGCGAGCACAATGGACCTGTATTGATTGCCTCTCCCGCCGGTGGCATGGACATTGAAGCCGTGGCCGAGGAGACACCCGAGAAACTGAAGACTGTGCCACTGGACATTGCCAAGCCAATCCCGGAGAGCGTGCTGCTGGATGTGGCCAAGTTTCTGGAGTTCAAGGGCGATGCTGTCAGGCGTTGTGCGGATGAAATTCAAAAACTCTACACACTTTTCAAAGCTGTCGATGCAGTGCAGATTGAGATTAATCCTTTAGCGGAGACTGATAAGGGAGAAGTTATCTCGGTGGATGCCAAGCTAAATTTTGATGACAATGCGCAGTTCAGACAGAAGGACATCTTCAATTTGGACACCACCGAGGAGGACTCGGATCCACGTGAGGTGGAAGCAGCCAAATATAATCTCAACTATGTGGCCATGGATGGAAATATTGGATGTCTGGTAAATGGCGCCGGACTTGCCATGGCAACCATGGACATTATTAAGCTCAGTGGTGGGGAACCCGCCAACTTCTTGGATGTCGGTGGTGGCGTCAATGAGGATCAGGTCGCCAAGGCCTTTGAAATACTCACATCCGATCCGAAGGTCAAAGGAATTCTGGTGAATGTCTTTGGTGGTATTGTCAACTGTGCCACCATTGCCAATGGCATTGTAGCGGCTTCCAAGAAGCTAAAACTCAATGTACCACTCGTAGTGCGCCTGGAAGGCACTAATGTGACCAAAGCTCGGGAGATTTTGAAAAACTCTGGTTTGCCCATTCAGACAGCAAGCGATTTGGATGACGCGGCACAAAAGGCAGTGGCTGCACTTTAAATTTAAGAATAAACTTTATCAAAGACGCACAGTGTTGAGCATTTAAAGGAACAAAACACAATAATTTAATTTTTGAAAGACTTTTAAATATAAAATATATTTACACCGTTAACATTTTGTATTTAAAATTTGAACAGGGCGGGCATTTTACTAGTTACATTAATAACTCTTTAACTCCTAATTATTACCTTAAAATATATATATTATATATATATATATATATTATTATAAGTATATATTATTATATCTATATATATATATTATATGTATATATTATTAATAATATATATATATATTATCTTAGTTAATCTAGATACAGTTACATTCTTATATTAATCTTACATTAGCTTAAGTTGCTAAAGCACTAAGCACTTATCACTTGATCCGTCTCCTCCGAGCGCCGAACACCAACTGCTCGACTTCTGCGGAAGGCCGCCTTTTATATGCTGCGTGGGTGGTCGGTTAGCAGAGCTCTGTTATTTTAACAGTCTGTTAGCAGAGCTCTGTTATCTTAACAGTCTGGTAGCAGAGCTCTGTTATCTTAACAGTCTGTTAGCAGAGCTCTGTTATCATAACAGTCTGCTTGAGAATGTTATACTTACTTTGGCACTGTTAAACTCACATTGGCACTGTTAAGATAACAGAGCTATGCTAACAGACTGTTTAAATAACAGAGCTATGCTAACAGACTGTTAAGGTAACAGAGCTCTGCTAACATACTGTTAAGGTAACAGAGCTCTGCTACCAGACTGTTAAGATAACAGAGCTCTGCTAACCGACCACCCACGCAGGATATAAAAGGCGGCCTTCCGCAGAAGTCGATCAGTTAGTGTTCGGCGCTTGCAGAAGACGGATCAAGTGATAAGTGTTTAGTGCTTTAGCAAATTAAACTAATGTAAGATTAATATAAGAATGTAACTATATCTAGTTGAACTAAGATAATATATACATATAATATATATATATATATATATAAAAATAATAATAATATATATAATAAATATATATATATAATAAATGTATATATTTTAAGGTAATAATTAGGAGTTAAAGAGTTAGTAATGTAAGAGAAATAGGATATAAGATATATATATATATATATATATATATATATATAGTAATGTAAGAGAAATAGGATAAAATATATATACATACACACAAATATTATGTCAAGAGCCGGTGGGGATGGTCTTCAGGGTGATGTCTCTTGATGTGGAACTCTTGATCTTATCTTTGTAGTAGACGGGATCACATCCCTCCGTGTCCACGTATGTATGGAAATATCTCGCGCAACGGCCATCGCATATGACTAGGTCATAGACGGAGTAAAACCAACTATTCTGAATCTGAGCCGGATTTTTATTGGAGAAGAAAGAGAAAAAGAGCAACTGAGAAAACAAATGGCAGAGTTCGGGAAACGGAAAAACTACGACGAGAAAATTACCAAACAAACTAGTAAAATGCCCGCCCTGTTTAAATTTCGAATACATAACGTTGCCATTTGCTGTGGTTGCCATATCAATGCATACACATGTTCTTTTCTCATATTTGGAGTTTGTTTATTTTTAATTTGTGCGCGCTGTGTCACAAATGTCGCTGTTAATAATAGTTGCATATTGTTGCAGCCACGCATTATCGATATCTAGCTTAGTTATGAAAGCAACAGCACGCTTATCTGGGATTCTTATCGCTTAACAAAATATCGATATAGATATTGAAGACGTTGGCGCCAGTAACGATAAATTTAAATTTGGGTATTATGAAGAAAACTCCAACAAAATTTAATCAACAATTTAAAAAGTTCTAGCTTCAAAATAGTGAAGAAAATTCCAACAAAAATTAAGCTACATTTGTTCTAGCTTCAAAATTGCCAAAAAAAAGATTGTAAAAATTTTAAGTTACCAATTTTGTCATTTGCGTTGAAGTGGTGCATATTGCCAAATCGGTGAATTTGACAGGGTGGCAACCTTTAGGGCGAGTGGCAACATTTAAGCCAGTTGGCAACGTTGTGCGTAGTAAAGCATTTTGCACCACACCCAAACCCAACCAGAAACGAAAACAAACATTTAACGTTACCTGTGAAAAACATTGCCAAATTCAATGCAAAAATCGCTAGATTTTGCACGCGAGGAATCCCAGGAGCATTTACCCAGTCCACACTCTCACCATACGGTTATAATGAAGCGGAGAACATTGGCAGGCAGCTGTGGCGTTGGCGTCTTTATATTTGCCTTCGCCTTTATAGCGATTGCATTTGCCACGCCCAGTTGGCTGGTGAGTGATTATCGCATTACGGGCGCCAAACTGGACAGATTGGGTTTGTGGGTGCACTGCTTCCGTTCACTGCCGGATGTGAATGACGATAGTCAGCGTCGTTTCTTTGTCGGCTGTCGTTGGGTCTATGATCCATTTACCAAGGGATACGATGAGATTCGTGGATTTCTGCTGCCCGCCTTTATGATAGCCACTCAATTCTTCTATACGATCACGTTTATTGGCATGCTGGTCAGTGCCATTGGCGTTCTCATCTTCTTCCTCTGCGCTGGACCGGATCAGAAGCATTTCATACACCTTATACGCGGATTGGGCTTTGTTTTACTGGGCTCTGGTGTCAGTGCTGCCATTGCGGTGATTGTCTTTGCCGGATTTGGCAATCGGAATGGTTGGATGCCGGAGCATGCCAACAATTGGTTTGGCTGGTCCTTCATCCTCGCCTGTGTGGGAACCGTTCTCACTCTGGTTGCCGCCACCTTATTCCTCACCGAGGCGCATGTCCAGCATCGCAAGCGGCTGCAGTTCAAGGAGTCACAGACACGCTTCGAACTGGTGCGGGGTTAACTCCCATTCCTCCAGTCTGAAGACGAATCTTCTGTCTACAGTCTACACTCTCCAGTCTACAAGCTTCTCCTCCAACAGGTGACAATAATCTTGGGTATGTTATATAGTCTTAGTTGTCAATATTTATTTTATGTTTATTATTTATTTCAAGTCGACAAACAGTTATTTAAAAATTTGAAAAGATGATTTTAGATTTGCTATAGTCCTAGAATTTTTGTATATTTTGTGAGATTTTTCTCACTATTTTTGTTAACCAAATTATGCATTTAATTGGTTAATTAAGTGTATTTGACTCTTAGTATTTGTTTACTTCTATCATTATCAAATATTCTATATTCCTCATTAATCTAGCTATTCTGTGTCAAAATTTCGGCCTTGTACGACATACGGTTTGACCTTTACAATCTTTAGTCAGTCAGTCAGGACAAAGAGTTTTATATTTTCCCTTTTTTGTTTTATTGTATTATAGTTATTATTTACTTAATTTTTAGTCGACTGCTAAATAAATATAAATTTAAATAAATATTGACAACTATTCTTAGTATGTAAATGAAGTACGCAACATGTGGCAACATTTTAACCTTCAACAACTTTGTCTTTTGCAGCACACCAGAGACAACACATCAAAAACATTCCGTCCCCACGACACTTGACAAAG
The DNA here is from genome assembly GCA_035045575.1 of Drosophila falleni. Lineage (NCBI taxonomy): Eukaryota > Metazoa > Arthropoda > Insecta > Diptera > Drosophilidae > Drosophila > Drosophila falleni. Next base: position 1,812,768 of record JAWNOV010000167.1, read on the forward strand.
AATCTACAAAGAAATTCTCACCATACAATTAAATATATATAGTTTTAGTTGGCTTAAACCAGCCGCTAGTTGAATGTTTATGCAATTCGCTTTCAATTGCACCAATCATGCCGCACAAGAGACTTTTCAGTTGGTACTTATGAATCATCCATCCATTTAATTAACGAGGCAAAACTGTTCTACAGAAGACTGACTGAATCTGCAATGCTTCTTCTCAGTAACAACAACAACTATAACAACAACAGCTCAAATGAATCATTATCGCGTGTAATATCATTTTTTGCATATCAAATTGCGCTCAATTAACGCACAATTTTCCAACCCGCTTCCTCAGAAATTGTATTTTATTATTTTGTAAAGTCGCATGCGTTTAGAAATAGCTGTGCTGCCAGTTTAGCTTATTATAAGCTAGATCTAGCTTATTTTAAAATGTTTAAAATATGTTTAATTTAAAGGAAAACAATATTTAATTTTCCTTTAAAAACTGGCAGCATTGCTAAGTAGTAGCAACAATTAGTTACACACGTGCCTTAATTAGACAACTCTTTGTAATATTTAATAGTGCCTTAAAAATCAAAGTATTGTTAGTTTCTAATACCTTTAAAACTGTACGCTGCGACGACAAACCGATTGGATTGCATAAACTTCTACTAATCTAGTGCCTTAGTTAAGAATTGACATATCCAAAACTATACATCAAACCTAGTTAAGCACAACGAAACAATTACCGTCCAATATATAATTTAAGACATTCCATTTTTTCTCGAGTATTGTATACATTTAACACTCGTGTTTACCTGCGAATAGTCAAGGTAGCGAAGAGCTCTAAATCTCTCTTTAAAACTCTTGACCAACTTGTAACTCTCACAATTTTACAAATTTTTGTACCATATTCAAAAAGGTATTAAACTGTTTTACTATATTTACAAATATCTATTTACATGTAACTTTTTTGTACAAACGACTTTTTAGCTAAAGCGCGGAATAATAAAGATTTTTATTGTATACAAAATAAGAATACTTTGTATTTGCAGATTTTGTATTATGTGATTACAAGGCAGCAAAATGCCAAAACAAAAGCACTCGATGGAGTTTTGTCTCAAGTTTTTCCCATGAGTTTTGTATTGTTGTAGTAATTGTATTGAGTAAATAGAGCTTTACTTGTAGACTATGCAATGCATTGAATTTGTTAATTGTAGCAATAGTTAAAGCTCGGAGAAATATTGTCAGAATTCCAAAAATTTGTAAGAATAAGCTTATTGGAATTTTTTATTTTGAATTTTTGTACTCTTTTCTATTTGTCGAAATACTTACAGGAAATAGTAGCAAATAGTCAGAAATTAGATCATATATCTAAGATGGAAATTCCTCTTAGATTCTTAGCTAATTAATTCAGTTGACCACTTAAATTTGTTTTAATATGGAAACTCAAAATTGATAAATATATTAAGTAAAACGACTGCGTATTTGGCCATAATTAGTCAGACCTGTTGAGCTTAAGCCCGTAGTAAAATAGGAATTATGAAATCCCACACATACCATTTGGTAAAACAAAAGCCTCAAGAGTCGTGAGGACGTGTCGAAAAGGCAATGAAGATATTGAAGCGTGAAGAGATCAACGCAATCTGCATTCAAATAGTGAAGATTGATGGATGGTTGGATGGATGGATAAATAGTGAATTGAACTGAATTCGCTACAGATCTGATTAGCACTTGACGAACCGGATGCTCGACTGACTGACTGACTAGTGACTCATTCACTCAGTCAGCCATTCGATCAGCCTATTCAAAGATAGCCTTGATGATCGAACAGAAATGTGCTAAACGCCAATTATGGCAATCCAAATAGGAATCTTGGCATGACCTCACAACCATCCAAAACAAACCGACAATTCGCAAATTCCGTTAGTTAAGCAAATAAAATCCGCTTAGTTATTAAAACAACAAGTGCAAATTCCATAAGAAAAACCGTTCGGATTAAAATAATGTGAGAATAACGTCAAGTCGTGTTCAGCAAACCGAAAAACTGTAAGCAGAGAAAAACCAAATTCTAAATTCCGAATGACGGCATAAATGTCAGCTTTGACAGTTGCGAGAAAAATGAAAAATTTTAATATACTATTATTATAGTTATTATATTTAGATTTAAGACAGGCTTCATTAAGACTGATATTTTATTAAGTACAGTAGACACACGAAAAACTAGAACGGATCTAGAGACAAATCTAAAATTTAATCTGAGATAAGTACTTATAAATTCTTGAGAAAATCGATATCAGTTTGTGCGTCAGTGAGTCAGGACAAAGAGTTTTATATTATATGCATATTTTAGAGTTCAAAAACGTTATTTTCCGCATAATTAATTTTAGTAGTTACATATTTAAAGAAAGCACTTACCATTTTGTAGTCGATGAATTTGATTATCGAGTGATCACCGTATTTTAAAACCATTTTGCGCTAAAAGAAAACAATGCGGAAAAATTAATTTTATTTATTCAAATGGAAATAAATATAAATTAATAAGCATAGACAAAGATTTAAAAAGAAAAAATAAAAAACAACTCAAAGACATGAATACAAATAAATTCTTTGTTAATTTGTATCTAAGTTTAAGTTGCTTTTTAAACAAATTTCGTTTTCATTTGCATAAAATGTGGCTGCTATCGAGAACATGACTAAAGGACAGACTAACAAATAGACAGACAGACAGTTGGTCGATTGCTTAGTTGCTTTGCCAGCCTGTCAAAAATTAATTTCTTAGCAAAACTTCATTAACAAAGGCGATGGACCTGTTCCAAAGCGCCTAACAGAGATTAATTACCAAAAGAGCCGCAATGAGAAGCGTTTTGTTAGATAACATTCTTCTTCCAACTTTTTGTGGAGTGAATGAACGCATCGAAACCAAAAGTTTTGTGGAATTCAAGACAAAAAAAAAGCAAGAGAGAAAGGTTATTTAAAGTTTGCCGTTGATTAAATGCCCTTGCAGAGCCTAGTGTTCATTTTTAGACTGATTGTTCTTAGCAGCTATATGATATAGTCAACCGATTTCAACCAAAGTTGGTCAGGATGTGTAAGACAATACCAAATGTATATTATATGAAATTTCTTAAAATATCGCAAAAAACAAAAAAGTTTTTAACGATCTTTCCCTTAAAAAATTATTCGATCTTAACCAAATTTTGTCAGGATATAGAGGATATTACAAGTTGCAAATTCTAAGATATATCAATAAACAAAAAATTTTTTCATACTAAGGTTTGATTTTCAAGTATCGTTTCTATGTATTATTCGTTTTTCTTTTTTCATTATCTTTAGGTTGAAATATTTTAATTTATTAAAAAAAATTATATATATTTTTTTTTCAAAACAGTTTGTGACAAAATTAAACACCCTTTACAAGGGTATTAAAAATGCGTCCAGAGTGCGTCGTGTCTTTAAATAAACACATTAGTTTGATTATTGTTTACCGCACACAAACTTTCGTCTTTTGTCTCACTTTCGGAGGTTTTTTTTTTTGGGTAACAGTAAGTTTAAATATTTATTGACGGCAAAGAGATGGATTTGCCATCATCTGAAGGTCTTTTGATCAGTTTGTCGCATTCAAATTTAATCACTTTATTTGTTATTAAACATACAAATAGAACTACTTTCATGGCATTCAAATGTATATTAATGTAGTGGTCAAGACAATCGCCCACAAATGATAAACGTGTCTAGTTTATTGGTTTATTCCATTTAATTGGATTCCTTTTATGACTTAAGAATGAATTCGAATTTGGATTGAATGAATTTGCCGCTGTCGTTTCGTTGACCTTGAATTTGACCAGGACAAGTCTGATTACGACTCTGGCTTTGACGTCTGTTGTATTAATGATTCCATACCTTCCTATGGTTATGCAAATTATCAACTATTTGCATATTTGAAAACGAGCTACTTTAACTTATCTAAAATGGAGCAGCTTTTGCAGGAGCTAAAATCTGTGTGATTAGCATTTCTTATATGTTTAAAACGAGCTCTATTAGAATTGTTTATTTTTATAAACTAGACACAAGTTTACGCAATCAAACACTTTCTTAATATTCATTTATTTTATGTGTTTTTTTTTTTTTAAATTTAAATTCCAGACTAAACCAGTTTTGAAGGAAGTTATCTAATGGAGAACAATAGAAGAAGAAATGCAAAGTCTGTTAGTCATTATTATATAATAGTTAATATACTCTCCCAGTTTATTCAACCAAACACTTTTTAAATATTCTTTTATTTTATTTCTATAAAACCAGTCAAGTTTTAAGGAAAGTGACAAATTGATTTAATTAAGAACAATTGAAGAAGCTGGTTCTGCAGATATAGAAAGTTTTAAAGACTGAATTATATAATAATTTCTATAGCAGGTGCTGCTAAACTGGAAAGTCTATAAGTCATGGTTATATAAGAATATTTATTAAACTAGTCTTAAAATTATGTAACCAAACACTTTTTATATATTCACTTTTTGTTCTTTTAAATTCTTAAAGAAAGTGACAAAGTTATTTAATTGAGAACAATAGAAGAAACTGGAACTAAAGAAAAGGAAAGTATTTTTTGTACAAATTATATAATATCTTTATCCGTTCTCGAAAACTTTGTTAGTACCAAAATAAAGTCATGAATTCTGGGTAGAACATAATTTTAAAAATAACACAGTTTATTTGAATTTACTTTGAAGCTGAAATGACTTAGCCGATTTCCTTCCGGATTGTCAATTTTATCATTATTTAGCAAAAATGTATTTGAAGCTTAGTTTGTTTAATATCCTTGTCTTAGGCTTATTTATAAGTTCATTTTTTTTTTTAAATCCAAATGAATTTTAACAAATCCTTTTTAAAAATTTATTCTTAATCAATTAAAGCAATTTATTATGGGGTATTACATTTGCTAGCGTATAAAATTGTCGACTTGTCAAACTTGTTCATAAATTGATTGAATGTCGACAATATATGACTTTCTTGTAGGCCATAAAAAATCCAGATTGCAAAACAGACTGTCGTTAGTTAATTCGGCCAGTTCCTTGAACTTAACACGACACCCAAAATAAAAGAGATAGGCATAAGTTCGAATAAATATATGAATATTGTATATGATTCTAAGAGACAATAGTTTGGAGTTGGCAGGAGGCAGAACTTGTGCGATAGATATTATCATTTAAATGGCTTGGCCAACATGAAAAAGTCAAAAGACAACAGGCAAATGAAAAAAAAAAATAAAAAAACACCCGCCAAGCCGGACAGACAAGATGGGAGCATAAAAATAGTGCTGAGCACATTAACACTTGATCAGATAAAGAGCTAACTTATATGAATTTTATGTAAATAAATCTAAATGGATATGGATATATGTGCGATATATAGATTTAGATTTTTGGGTGCGTTTAAAACTAGCTGACGAACGATAATGATCATGAAATTTAGCTGAGTTATGAAAGTAAATTCCTAGAGCCTGTTGAATCCAGTTAAAGACTTGCTACATTAAATATAAATATATTTAAAAAAAATCGAGAATAGCAAGAATAAATGTAATTTGTTTCTAAATTTATGCGCACACTTTGGAATATTAAATGTTGGGCAGAAAGTAAATTATAGACTAATAAAACAAGCTACCAAATGAAATTGGCATTCAAAAATGTGGTTGACTTTTCTGGTCCTAGTTTAGTTCTAAAATCTTCTTGTTTGACTACATTTAAAAGCGTCTCTTTTTTTTAACGATTTAGATTTTAATTGAATTTTATTTGCCAATGTTTACGAGTGAAAAACAAACAAAAATTTAAAAAAAAAATAAAAAAAATGGCTAAAAGCAACCTAATTGAATGATTTGCATGCAAATTTGTTTTGTGAGCAGCTCGTAAAAACCAAATAATGAACCGAGAACTGAGTTTTAAAAACCCAATTCCAAAACTAAACTAAAAATTAAAAGCTTATAAAAAAACCCGCCTCAACAATTAATATCAAATGTGACACCTGTGCCACAAATTTATCACAATCTCCTCTCGCAATCGTCTGCTAAAATGTTATTTAATTTGATTTTGCTTTAGTTAGAGTTGCGGTTTTTAGTTTTTTGGTATTTTAGTAGTTTTGTTTAATATTTCTTCTTCTCTTTTTTTTAGTTTTGGATTAGTTTAAATTAATGTTTGTTTTTATTTGTGAGACGCTTCAATGCCACTGGTCTTATTTTGTTGCTCTTTTTTCTTGATGTTGTTTGTATTTCCTGAACGTATTCTTCAAATGTGGACAAACTAACGCATTATATAATGATAAATCAATAGACACTCTGTTTGTAGCCACAAAAATTTGAAAGTTTCATTTGAGACGAACTGAATATGACTCTTAAATGTCTATTAAACAAATGCATAATAAATTATATTTGGTTCAGACAATATTCACAACTCTATTGTAGTTGTTTGTGTTCTACTTGAGAAACAAAAGATACAGCTCAAAGATACTTATTGCTTTAGCTATTCATTCCATTCGCTAAAAGACACTTATTATTCATATTATTTTTCCTTATTTCTTTATTAAAACTCATGTCAAAATAATAAATGGCTTTTAAGCATTTTTCTTTGTTAATTTTTGATTTCATGAATGAAAAATTGTTTGAAAGTGAGCTTTAAATTTGGTGTTAATTTCATTTCAAATACTTTCTTATGAAGTCAAAAAATATTACATCTCATTTTTAGGGTCTAGGCTTATTAAGCCGAATTTTTGTCTATAAATGCATTGTAGTATTCAATTATAAATATTATTATTATTAATATAATTTGTAATCCCTTTTTAATATATCACTAAAAAGTCTAAAGAGTTCGGATTTTAAAATTAAATATACTATTTCATTTAACCAATAATTTTAGCTAATATCAAATTATTATTTCATAACTAACACTCTCTTTTAAATCAAAATTCTTTTTTTATGCAGAGTATTGTGATTAGTGTTTAGTTTCGTGCGCCTAATTTATTTAATATCTAAGCAATATCGCATATTATGTTAATAAATGAATATATCATTTTAATACCTTAATATTTAGTCAATAATTTATCAAAGACGGATTACACATTCCAAGTAAGTAGCAGATCCACTAAACAAAACAGACTTGGCTTGATTTTCATTTTGAAATCAAGTATTTAAATTAAAAATGTGTGCTAAATAAATTGGCAATAATTTTACTTTGATAAGAACACGTCTTATCAATGGTATCTGAGACGGAAGTACACAAATTCTTGTTATTTTAATATATATATTTATATTTCCGATGATGATGCTGATGATTTGGCAAATCAAATGACCTTTACACTAGAGATACAAGAAGATTAGCATTTGGAAACTGTCTTGTATCAATATTTTGATGACTCCAATTGATTGTTGATTGATTGAAATGAGCTGGTGAAAATATGTTTACAATTTGTTTAACTGACAAACTCAGATGTTTTAAGAATTTTAGAAACGCCTTAAGAGCCTTCAACATTTAATTCTTATTAGTTGATTAAAATAATATAAAAATTAATAATACAAATACATAAATAAATTAAACATGGTTGTTATTTCCCTCATATGTCTTACAGACTCTACACTGAAAGATAAAAGGTAAACTAAATCAGTTACAGCGTTAAAAAATATTAAATTGAATATTTGTAAATCTGTAGACATAAGAAATACATGACTTTAGTAATTATAATTTTAGGTTTAAAGTAAATTTGATATATGGAACTTAAAGCTCGAAATAGCTAATTTTTTCGGTCTGTGTTGAATTTTTAATTTTAGTAAATAACCAAATTGTAGCCTGACCTTTTAAGTACGACATACTGGATTTTTTTGCTCTGTGTAAAAGCCATAATATATGCATGAATTTGTATGCAAACTATTTGTCGATAGGCCTCAAACAAGTTGTTGTTCTGATACCATTGATAAGCTGACATTCGACCAACTGAGTTGACTGTCATTTTGTGACAGGTCTGTCATTTGTTTCAGCATTATCTTAATTTTAATTGGCCATAGAAACGACACGTATTTTGTTAGATTTGTCTTTTTAAAATTCTCACGCACTTTTGTGGCCAAGGGTTAGGCTTATTTAGATTTTAATTTACGCTCTGCAAATTTCGCTAATGCATTTTTAATGAAGTATCTGAATATGAATCAGAAGAATACAAAAATATGACATCATTTGTATTCTGTTCTAATTGTAATTAAATGAAAAACTCAAGAACTCATTATGAATACGAAAAGCAGATGAAAACAAAGATAAAAGATAAAGATAGAAATTGCTTGCCTTTCACATTGGCTGACATTAAAGGATTACATTTAATTTTTGCTTTTTTTTGTTGATTAAAGTCGTGAAATTAAATGACACGCCTGGGAAATACCCATGATGATAGCAAGAACGCCCAGCGCAACTTTATAGTTGATTTATCTACTTATTTTTTCTTTTAGCCAACAGCAATATTGGTAGCTCAAGGTCGAGTATGCGACGACCCCTCAAGTTCACTCCAGCTGCAGTTTAACTCGAGTCGAGAAAGTCATTCAACTTTATGCATGAGTTCGATGCTGATAAGCTTACATAAGCATTCGGAAACGAGGCATGCAACCAGGCAGCTGAATTGGATATGGATGCTGACAGACTGCAACAAGGTCAATGCATGTCACACAGGCTTTTCGCACAGGAAACGGCGGTGATTCATGCCCAGAAATTGTGAGGGACATTGTACGAGTAACATGCAAGTAACAAGTATGTATGTATGTCAGGTCACCTTCTGATTCCGGAAAGCGTATTAAATTTTAAATTGATGGGCTGAACTTTTTTATACCCTTACAGAGGGTATTGTAATATTTCATACAAATTTTGTAACACATTAAAAAAGACAAGGTTATTCTTAAAACACTATATACATTATGAACTGCGGATTCGATAAAGATATGTAGAGCAGTACATATATAAATTGGATGACTATATCATATAGCTGCCATAGGAACAATCTGTGGAAAATCAACTTTTTAAATTTCTCGAAATATAAGTTTTGTACGGTCCTATACATGTTAATGAAATTTTTTTTTACATCGGACTGTAATATTATATATCTGTCATAGAAACAATCTGTCGAAAATCGACTTCTAGTATGAAAAAATTTTTAGTTTTCCTTAAATATTTCATCCAATTACCCTGACTAAATTTTGTTCAATTAAGTCCTATATTAAATAGCTATGGAGGTTCCTATGGAGGAACTATAGGTCGAAAATCAACGTTAGGAATATATTTTTTTTTTTGGTTTCTTTAAAATACTCAACCAAACTCGCAAATTTATTAATTTTTATATTTTTTTTATCTTTTAAAATACTGAACCATTTTTGTAAAAATCAAACTATTGTATCATATAGTTGTTATAGATATAATAGATCGAAATTGTATACAGCGCATTGCAAGAGTATCAAATCTTTGACATGGCAAAGATAAACTTTCATTCTTGTTTTTTGATTGGATCAGTCATCAGCTTTTGAGTCAGAGCTTTCAGTTTCGTTGACATTTGATATTTCAACTGGATTGCAATTTACAGGCTTTCTCAATTTGGTTAGATCAAGATCTACGGACTTACCCGAGAGATTCAATCGGAAAAAGAAGTCAGTGTGGATTCTTTGCTGGTTATTTTTAGTTTTTTTTCTTTTTTTTTTTCTCAGCATACTCGCATATGATTTTGGGTTAAACTCTGTTTTAAAAAAGGTAAAGATACAACTCGTATTTGTCAGCCTTAATTCGGTTTTTGATAGTTTATGAATATATTAAAAATATTCAACTTGTTTTTCGACTTTGCTCTTGTGCTTTTGTTCTCATCAAAGGTCGTTTCAACAAAGTTTTCATCATCATCATCCACTGCGTGGGCTGACCACACAATTTACAGCCGTAAAAATTGTATTAAATTATTGAAATATATTTATTTATATTTTAGTATTTATTAACATTTCACAGCGGTCAATATTACATTCATATTGTGGGTTTTTGCCAACAAATTGCATTGCAAATTATGTTTATAATATTATTTGTTTTGTTTTTTTTGCCATATATTTTGGCTCAATGGAATGCTGTCAAAAATGCATTTACATATTCGATATCGAACCGAAAATGCATTAAATACGCATTAAGACTCAATTTTTCACTTTTGTTTTCATTATTTTTTTATGACACAGCTTAAGAGAATATCGAGTATATTTAAAGTTGTGAAGGGTTAAGCGCTTTATAAATTATGCAGTTTCACTTCGATAAGAAACTAGAAAAGGTATAACTGAACTAATAAGCTATGAACAGGAAATATCAAAATGGCATTTCACGTAAAAATCGATAAAGTTTTAGCAAAGTTATGCAAGTTTGAAGTTTGAGATAATTTGACAAGGGCTAGGTATGGAAAAAGTTCTCAGTGATGACCAAAAAATTAAATTTTTTAATTGTATAATATTTTGATGCAGTATCAATTTAAAGGTCAAATAATGATCAAAATGGTATTCCGCATTAAAATCGGTTGAGTTTTGACAAAGTTATGGTAGATTGAAGTTTTTGAAAAAGTGTAAAGGGGTAAGCATGGAAAATACCGAAAAAAATTGACAGTGAGGAAAATTTTTCAAGTGAAAAATGTTTTGATGCAGAATGAGTTTAGGGGTTAAATAATGATCAAAACGGTATTCCGCATGAAAATCGGTTGAGTTTTGACAAAGTTATGGTAGATTGAAGTTTTTGAAAAAGTGTAAAGGGGTAAGCATGGAAAATACCGAAAAAATTGACAGTGAGGGAAATTTTTCAAGTGAAAAATGTTTTGATGCAGAATGAATTTAGAGGCCAAATAATGATCAAAATGGTATTCCGCATGAAAATCGGTTGAGTTTTGACAAAGTTATGCAAGTTTGAAGTCTGATAAAACTTTGATCCCTGCTTATCCTATACATATATATGTAGTTTTTATTTCAAGTGTAGGGCACCACAGCTGTCTGTATGGCTTACCATATCTTAATCAAGCCCACGAGACATCGATTTTAAAGAGATCAGACCAATTGACATCGCCAGCTGTGCTGGGCCAAAAGGCGCTACATGCTGCGTATCTCGAATGCGTATTCGAATTTATATTTTTATTTTTTTTATGGTTTTTATATATTTTGGTTGACTTTGCCTTGACTTAAGCATTGTCGTTAACTTCATCCTGTTTACGAAGAGGTGAAACACACAGCATTTTAACTGTGTCAATTGCAGTTTTCAAGAGCAACAACTACCAGAAACTCAGAAACTAGTTGTAGGATTTATCAAACTTAGTTAAATGTTTCCTTTTTGCCAAATGTGACAGCTACAAATCCGCGACAACGTTGCGTATGCGCAATGTGTGTAAATGTCAGATTGTGCAACATTCTTAACTCTATAGTAAATTCTTAAGCGGATCATCAAACGGAAGCATGTCGTGGATCAACAAGGTGTCTCAATTAAGCCAAATGAATTAAGTTTTGTGATTGAGATTAGGCTATTTAATCGATTTCCTATATAGCATATGATCTCAGCTACCGTGTGTGATTTCATAATGAAATTATAAACGATTCGTCTTGAGTGTTTAAATTGTACACACAGTATTGTGATCTATAGCTGGTAATTTATTTTAATTATGCCGCGCTGAATTAATTAATATACACGGAAATCAAAAAATTCGCATTCTGCAGGCACTATCAAAATATCGAAAAACTCAAAAAAAAATTGCTATTATGTAAGCATTAATTAAATCAATAAAACTAAGCAACTATTTTTAAAATACTGCATACATACATTTGCTATTCAAATTATCTCGCCGAAAAAATCAATAACTGGTAGAACAAGAAGAGCTACTATCTATATTGCTAATAGATCAGTTTTCGTTAAGTTCGTTGCTCAGAATTAAGTCAAGAAAAAAAATATATGTATTTTGTTAAACACGAAAAACCCGAATTTTCAATTAAAGACAAAAGGAGTAACCAGAAAAAAAATATACGAATAAATCTTGAAATTTTAATGAACAAAATTTAAGTCGAAAAAAAGAACAACTTGAAAGTGAAGTTAAATTCTTAAAACACGCATAGTAAACTAGGGGTGGTGAGAGAGAGAGAGAAAGAGAGAGAGAGAACAGTAGCGCTGTCTCTTTTTTTGCGAGAGAGCAGCAACAATTTATTGAGTATACGCAGTGAGTTCCAGCTGCAACTAAGTTAAGCTCATCTTTACTCTTGGCCGTATAAATTAACAAATTCATCGACGAAAAAAAAAACTTGTTTCTCACACACACACTCGCACACACACACACATACAGTCGCACACACTCGCACGCACTTTATACAGAGACGCTGACAATCAACTGTCACCGGAGCTGCTCCCCAACTCATTTTTGCGGTTGTATGAATACTCAGAAATGTATCTATGTATTGGTTCAGAGCTGTCTCTCAACTAACTGATTTTTTGCTGCTTTATTTTTTTGGTATTTTTTTTTTTTGTGAGCTGCGTTGTTTATATGGCAAAGACGGGCTGCGTTCATCTTCAGTTCGTCCACATCGGTCAGCACGGTATGAGCTCTAGTTAGGCTCCCTTTTGCCACCCAGTAAATACAGTGAACAACGCCTAACTCAAACAACAGCCCAATTGAAATTCAACATCACAAAATAAAAACTCTACTAACGACAAGGACCATACAATATATATACACTATATATATTATAAATATACATATTTTTCCAAAAAAAATCACAGTGCCTGTGCAAAAATATGAAAATTGATTATTAAAAAAAAACTTTTTCTTAATTTTCTTTATATATTTCAAGATTGGAATTTTTAGTTACTGAATAAATATATATAATTGCTGGCGTTTCTTGTGTCAATTCTCAATAAATTCGTTGCAAAATGGCGCGTGCAGTTTTATGCATGGTGAGTGTAATAAATATAAATTAATTAACATATAATTATATACCTAAAAAAAGTAAATTTAAAATAAAATTCGAGTTACTTTAACTGTAAATTTTAAATGGCAATAACTGTAAAAATTCATTTAAAATCTGTCGCATAATTAAATTACTTGTATTATTACGAGTTTGAACGTAATATTGACCGTTAGATTCGGTCTTGAGTCATGGTCAGAAATTTCAAAATTCCCGTCTGTACAAGTGTACAGATTAGCACTTAAAATTTAAAAATAAAAATAAAAAAAACTGGTAGGATTGCCAAATGAGAAATGCAAATAAATAATCAAAATTTAAGTTCAAGTTTTGCGTTTGTCTAGAAATGCCTGAATACCAAGGCTGAGGTCTCTGCAAAATGCTATCAAAATTAGTAGGTTTATTAGCAGACTTTAGTTTTTATTTTTATATATATTATTTAACAGTTCAACTAGCAGATCCGGGTCAGACTCTAACTATGCTTAACTACTCACTATTTTATGGTATTCCAAGTATATATAATTTTTTTCAATAATTACCGGCATTTTAGCAAACAAAACACCGGTGATTTTCAACGATCTCAAGTTTTGTTTGTTTTAGTTATGCAAAGAAAATATAAACGTTTCGCCTAGTTAATATACATGTTCATACTGCTATTTTAGTATATTTATTATTGGCAATTCTCTCAGAAAGCCAGTCGCTAATCATTGGCTTGTTATTATCCATTTTTGCGTCAGCTGACAAAAATGCAAAAATTCACAAAAAAACAAAATCCAAGTGAAAAAATAATTCACACCAAATACATTTGGCATAAAACTTTTTACTTGTATTTAAATCAGATGCGCAGATTGTCATAAAACTTGGTTATAATCTTTGTTTTTATTTCTTTTTCGATCGAAAGTGAATAATTTAGCTATTGTTTAGTATTTATTTCATTGCTTTTTAAATTAAATACGAATACAAATTAGCAAAACTGCGTTGTTAATAAACAATTAAAAAGATTCAATTTGGATTCTGATAGAAATATCTGAATTTACGAAAATTACTCATCTTCAAGAATTTAAATTGCCCATTTCAGCTCAAAATAGCTATTTTTAAACTAAAAACTGTCTGATTTATGAGAAATATGTGATTATAGGACTGTTTTTAGGTCAGTATTTTTAATGATCAAGCAAAATAGTTAGAGTTTATGATTATAATTATTAGAAATTATAATTTATGACTAGAGTAGACTTTTTGACAAATTTATCTGTTTTGTATTTTCCAGAATTTTCATTTTAATTAGACTAGACATAAAGTTGAACCTAGGTGCAGTTTCTATATCTTATATCTTACAGTTTCAACTAGTTCAGTTCACTTTTGGTATCTTTAATCTAGAGGTAAATGTCACACACGAATTTTTACATATTTCTCTTAATTTCGGACAGTTATTGGTTTAGTTTTTGTCACATCACGACACGGTACCAAGGACATTTGAGTGGTCTTTTTTTTTACCAAGAAACCGCAGAAATTGTGCTAAGAATTCAGCAGATTTTTCGCTTACCAATGCTAATTGCCATAATTGTAGCACCAGAAATACAAAAGTGGTTAAGATGTTTGACAGTTTGTCTGCTATACCAGTAAAAGACAGGGGAAAATAATCCAAAATTTATGACAGACAATTGACAAATTAAAGAGAGTGAGAAATGAGGTGTCGTAATGAGACTCTAAGCGTTTTTGATATACATCAGAGTCAACACCTTTTTTTGCATAGATTTTTGGGTTTGTTTTTGTCACCTGCAAATGTGACTACCGTTTTATTTTATTTGAATTTTATTTTATTTTTTTTGTTTGGCATTGTCACACGTGCCACAGTTTTTTGACCCGCTGTGAGGTTAGGCATGCCCCAAACAGTTGAACCGTTTTGCATTTATTTTTTTTTTTTTTATTTTTATCAAGATTTCTGTGCTCGTCTTTAAGCCATTTGCTCTTGGTCTTGTCTCCCTGGCCACATTTTGGGCCATGGCTTGCAGACACGTACACGACGTGTTGGCCAATTTGTTTGCTCTCTGCCAACTTGGCTTACTATCACAGACTTCATATACACTTTACTGAGGAAATAATTAATCTTATTTTTGCCTCTTTTCTTTCACATTATTAACTAAAATTATGCTGTAAATTAGCTTTAATAGTAGAACATGCTTTCCAGCTAGGAAATTGTTTTTTTTTTTACATTTAAATAAAAATTTAATTCACATTCAAAATACCAGAAAATTCTAAAAAACATCTGCAGGTATTTTTTGGTTAATTTTTTATGGTTATGGTTTGTGCATTTAATATTTATTTCTCATTTTATTAAAATAAAAAATTAAATAAAACTATAAAAACTTTGATTTTTAAGTTTAAAATTTGAACTATTATTTTAAAATACTTATTTTTATCAAAATTAAAAAGCAACAACTTTCTTTTTAATTAATATGTAGAGTAAAAGTTTATCCTGTTTCAAATATATATACGCTTTAAAATAAGCTAAGGTCTTTCAGTTCCGCTACTTTATATCTTATAACCCATTTTTTGAGATATTATTAAGAGTATCTATGCTTCGTTGTGGCAAAGAAAGTGCTTTTTTTGTACTCTAATCGCAGTTGACTCGTGAATTTTAAAAAGTCGGGAATGTCTTTGTGTTCGTTGCACTTGAAGATTTCGCATTTAGATAGGCTCCCGAGTTCTGTGACATCTGCTCAGAAATTCTTGTAATAACAAGTTCCAAATCTGTATCTGTGTCTTTTGAGGTATATCATGTGTGTGTCATAAAAGTGTTGACCAAAAGTTGGTCTGGCCAAGTGTTTGGCATGACAAATAGTTGAACGTATAACTCGAAGACGAGCTGCTAGTTTTATAGCCTTTATTTGGGCCCAATATAAACTGACCGTCAAAATGCTGATCTTTAAGCCATTAAATGATGGTGTTAAACGGTTGATTGCGTTTTACAGTTTTCTTCACAGTCATAAATTGGCTTTATTGGCAGTTTCAAGCTGGTTTTTTGAGATATAATGTAGTCAGAAAATGACTTAAATATTAGCGAAAGTATCGAATAAAATGTGGTTCGATTGCAACACTGACATTCTGCACACATCACAGTTTAAGTACAGTTGCCATCTAAGCGAAAAGATGTTCTTTGATTGAATACGAATTTAATTCTAATTTAAAATTTAATTTAATTTAATTGATAATTGAATTATAATAAAAGTACAGTTGAGATTTTATTACTATGTTCGATAACATCATCTATTAAATTTGATTAACTTCTTTCAAGTTGAAAGCAACTTTTAATGGATTTTTGTGTTGACTTATAAATCAATAAACTATAGTTAAAATTCGATTACAATGGCAGATACTTTTATTGATTACCTCATGCCGCATTCACTTTCAGTTCTTAAAATACCTTCACTTTTATTAAGTGAAATACTCAGCAATTTCTTCACTTTCAATAGGAAACAAAACAAAGATGCTTTTAAAGGTCTTGGCTTATTAAATCAACCGTTGAGGCATTTTTTGCTCAAAAGGCAAACAGGCTAAATTCGATATTGTATATCTATAATTTAAAATCTAGAAATGCAAATTAGCTATTGAAAGATTAATCAGCGATAATAACAAACAAAACATATATGAAAAAAATCACAAAACCGCAAATAGTCGAGGCGAAAAAAATAAACGAAACTGCTTGAAGAATCGCCGAGTGAAGTGAGGAGTTTTAAATCTTGAGGGTTTCTCGTTTAAATAAAAATGAAAACGATACACAAAACGAGTGGAATTTGATAAATGTGGCTGCTGAAAATGTCAAAAGTCGCCGATAGAAAGTAAAAGTATTTTTTTTAATTATATAAATATATAAATAATATATTTATATAAAAAAAGAAATGATGACAGCTTAAAGTTGGTCTATTAAATTTAATTCGTTGACTGAAATTGCAGGTATTAATTGAATTCTGGATTTGCTGACAAGTTGGCTAATGAGATAAAAATAAGATATATTTATGAGTTTTTCAGCTTTATAAATAATGTTTGTTCTTAAGAGAGTATCTACTGTATCATAATGACGTCTGTAGCTAAAATCAATGAACTCATTAGCGCTATGCTTGATTTAGTCAAACAAACAAATTTCTGCGCTAATTAAATCAGTGTCTGGATTAACTGGAAATTCGAAAAAAGGTCGTCGAACAGTTCTGGATATTCTTGTTTTTTTTTTTGGCCAATGTCTAGAACTTGGAAGTCAAACTAAAGTCAGGTTTAATACATAAATATTTATTTGGTAAACTTGTTGCCGGTTTGCCTCATTTAAATATTCATAGCAGTTTTAAAAATATTTTAGCATCAATTTAAATTTATTTGATATTATGCAACACTTTTAAAACGAATTCAAAAACTGCAGCTTGAACGATATTTTTATAAATAAACTGCAGTCAATCGATTAAGGTCAAAAACAACGCCCAAAGCAGTTGCATTTTATGATAAAACATGTATTATTATTTTTACGAATAGTTATTGTTGTCTTTTGCGTGCACCAAAGATGCCAATTGACCTTGAGGTGTAAGAAAAGAAAAAAAAATGCTTAAGAAAACAAAAATAAAAAATACTAAAGAAAAGGGCAATCGAAATGGCAGAGATTGAAAACGAAATCGTGGCTAAAACCTGTTTGGCCCATAACGGGCATGCCTTGGATAACGATGATTACCAAACTCATAATGATCATTATGATGATAGCGATGATTACGATGATTATGTTAAAGTTGTAGCTTGCCATGTAAACAAAGTGTGTGCGTGCGAACAACTCGATTAATATAGTACATATATTTAGAAATATATATACTTATATGTTATCTATCTACATATATGAATTGTGACGGTTGCCTCTGTTAGAACGCCCAGCTGTCTCTCCATGTGTCTGACATCTTATGCAAAAGTATGTAAGATTCATGGCTTATTGTTGTTGTTGTTCTCGTTGTTGTTGTTATTGTTGCCTGGGGTAGTAACAGAGGCAACAGCAGCGACAAGGCTGCCAGAACTTTTGGGTCATACACAGGGGCGTAGCCAGGTGCAGGGAAGGGGAACCAACTTTTCTCAAACTTTTCTTAGAAAAATTTAAGAATTCACTAACAAAAAGAAAATATTTAAATAAAAGGCTTGCGGAATATCCATTTGTTCATTATTTGACCTCTATTTTTATTCTGCATCAAAATTACAAAATTTAATTTTTCTTACATCACTGTCCATTTTTATCCCTTGTCACTATCTCCCAAATTTCAAACTGCCATAACTTTATCAAATCTTAACCGATTTGAATGTGGAATATCAATTTTTTCATTTTTTGACCTATATTTTTATTCTGCATCAAATTGCAAAATTGAATTTTTCTTCCATCACTGTCCATTTTTATCCATACGTTCCCCTTGTCACTATCTCCCAAATTTCAAACTGCCATAACTTTATCAAATCTTAACCGATTTGAATGCGGAATATCAATTTTTTCATTTTTTGACATATGTTTTTATTCTGCATCAAAAATGGAAAATTGAATTTTTTTTCCATCACTGTCCATTTTTATCCATGCGTTCCCCTTGTCACTATCTCTCAAATTTCAAGCTCCCATAACTTTTTCAAATCTTAACCGATTTCCATGCGGAATGTCAATTTTGTCATTATTTGACCTATGTTTTTATTCTGCATCAATATTGGAAATGCCTTATTTAAGCCTTCCAAATCACTTTTTTGCCTCCCCAAATTTCCATACTGACTACGCCCATGATTATACATAACTCAAAGCTCAACTTCATTTCAAACTCAGCTCGCATGCAACTTGCAGATGATATACGATCGGCAACTTGCCACTGATGGTTGCAGTTGTTGCACGCACCTCAACACATATGTATGAACTTTAAAAAACCGCCTATTCGCAACAGTTGGCAACGCGGCAAGTTGTGTTTTATTTAAAATTGTCAATATAATTGATTTGGCTTGAAATTCAATTTGACTAAACGTGTCTTGCCTCACATTTTGAGGTATGCCACTAGCCAATAACTAATTAAAAACAAGTAAAATCTATTGAATTTAGTCTTTAACCCTGATAAAATGCTCTTAATGTTATGCAATTTCAAATGTGGGTGGTATTTTGACTGTTTTAAGGGCGTGGCAGACCAATTAATTGTCTCAATTATAAGAAATTTAAATACTCACATGTGAGGGTTTGTCGATCATATTAATTATTCAGGGTTTGTCTTAGCATCCCGCTGTGTTCAATTCATCTCAAATGCTGTAATTTGTATTATTTGCCATTTCTGATTAATTTACAACTGCCTGAAAGGAATTTGAGCAAAAATATTTCATAAAATTAATTAGACTTTAGCTCAATTAAGTTGACCTTAAAAAAATGTTTGATGCTGTTTACAGGTGATTAATTGAACGATTGCATTTATTAAGTTGGCTTATGTATAAATAAATATGCATTGCAAATTGCATTTTATCTAAATCACTTGTGACTTATGTTTATTATAATATTATAATCTGTAAACAATGGCTCTTAATTGTCAGGCTTAACGCATTTTAAGGGCCATAAATTGATGCCAAAGAGTCGCATTTGAAATGCGATAAGGTCAATAATTTTATAGCCATGGTATATTAATATAATATTGCTTATATTATAAATATCAATATCAAAATATCATATGAAGTAGATTCAACCGTTGGACAGTTTATTTGTCTATTTATTTGTTCGGTAGCATCGGCCCTCAAAGATTGTATAGATAGAAGAAGAAGAAGACTTTGCACCACAATGGCCATTGGTAACTCATTAATGCAAATTGATTTAATGGCCAACAAACGAGGCTCGAAAAACTGCGCTTTGATTGGCAGCCTCAAGATTCCGGACTTGTTGCAAAAAAAAAACAAATTTTTATTAAACAATTTATGCAGCTGCCAAGGTGCCAATTTTTGTGGTAGTGCTCCAAAATATCCACACATTGAAAATCATATTTCAAGTCTTGTTTCGATATGTATTTTTCATTTATTTATTGCAGCTGCTGACAACAAAGGTCGCCCAGTCTTCCCCAGTCTTCTCTAGTCTTCTCTAGTCTTGTCTTCTCTTGTCACCCACATATCAAGCAGTAATATTAACGGTCTCTATCTCTGTCTCACTCTCTCAAGCTATTTGTCTTTGTTTGTTGTGCGTTGCACGCATGATTCATTTGCAACATTGACCTTTTTTACACCCCACAGCTAGTTTTATTAATGTTGTGACTTCAAAACTTTGGCAGCATCACACAATAAAAAAATAACTTTTCGTCAATGTGAACAGTTTGTAAAATTTTGGAAAATATTTTGAGTGGGATTTACCCAGCAATTTAATTGGAAGAAGCTAAATAAAAGACAACAAAATATGTCTAGACTTGTTGCTGATATTTAAGTAATGTGTAAGACTAGAAGATATCCTGTTCAAAAAGCATATATTCTTGAAAGTTGGGAGCCCAAGGAAATAGCAGAAAGAAAACTAACTAATATATTTAATATCCAGTAAAAGCAGTTGATTAAAATTATTATTAACAATTTGTAACATAATACATAAATATTTATTTAATTATTTTAATTTTTAATTAACATAAAAAATTAGATGAAAAAAGTTTGTTTTGTTCAACAATTAATTATTTGTCTTAATGTTGAAGGCCAAATAGTGTTAACTTTTTCTTTTAGTAAACTCACATATTTAGATTTTATTGCATAATGATTTCTAAATTTGGGATATGTTTTTGTCAAGTATTTCTAACTGGTTTCGTTATAAGGAAGCTTCTATCATTTCCGGAACTTAAAATGAGTTATAGTCCACAAACTAAGTATATATGCTAATCTACTTGCTGCGAGTGTATTATGCTAATATTCAACAGCTTTTGTTTATAATTCATTCGTATCTTAAAGATTGCGTAATAGCAGATATTCTTAAGCCATATTCAAGTGTCTAAATGTTAAGAAGTGAATGGCTTCAGTCAAATTTATAGAAATTTTTAACGCTATTCAATTAACTTTTATTTGGCTGTCAATCGGGGCTGAAAACTAAGCTAATTGAGCATAGCTGTCAGCAGAGTTTTAACTGGTTTTTTGCGTAACTTTCGGATGCAGCCAAAAAAGATACAAATGTATCTACAGGTGACGCAGAGCAATTTGCTTGCGAAAAATGCGCACAAAATTGACAAAGGTGCAGCTAAAATAAAATTTAAAAATCCAGTTCAACTTAAACTTTGTCATCTTCTGACGTTTGACGAGTCAAATCCACCGAAAACAAGAATTCTTGTCGTGATTTAAATACTGTATATAGAAACGCCTTTGACATTTTAGCAGAGCCCATGAGAGCGGCATTTTTGGACGCATATTTTTTATTTTTTTGCAAACTAAACGTATCGAACCGGATCTAAATGGTTGCTGATTTGAATACGTAAATACAAAAACCAAACGACAAAAAAAAAAATGAGACTAACTGCCTTAAGTAGAGGCATCTTATTTGAGTCATCTCTGTGGACTATGTAAATTAAGTCAATACCAAATGAAAAGCAAAAGTTTGTGGGTGTGTCTTGCTTTTAAATAATTATTAAATAATATTTTATAAATATAAATATTAAACTAAATCTAAATTAAAATTGTTTTATATTTATTTAATTTATCGTCAACTAAATGCAGTCGGCAAAAGTTATATAACATGAACAAATAATGGATAAAAATTAACAAATTATGATATCATTATAATTTTCATTCGACTTTTTTCAGTTTATTATAATTTTTATCCAAGCCTTAAGTTCAATATAAAATTAATTTGCAAATTTTTAATTATATTTTGGATTAAAATTTATAACAGACTCAATTTGTAGTATTCTATCAAAATTAAAATTTGTCAATAAATACCTAAATTTATAATAATCATTAATAATTTTAATTAATGCGTTATTTATATATTATTTTTAGGTCGTCGCTTGCATTTATTTGCAATGCGTTTACTCTGCAAAAATTGATTCAGAGAATCGACGTCTAATTCTCAATATTAATGATCAAAAGACAACGAATCAACAATATTATTCCTCAAACTTTGACACAAGTAAGTAATGACGTTTAACAATTTGTTCAATAACATTGCTTAATCTCACATTAAAAAAAAATATCATACCAAATAATAAAAAAAGAAAAAAAAAACTTTATCGAAATTTTCTCTTCTCTCACATAATTGTTATTTGTAATATATTAGTATTTTGAAATTTGTATCATCGTTTTATCGTATATATATATATCTCTATATCTATTTCTCATAATGATTTAATCCATTCATGCAGTTTGTTAGTTTATTTATTTTTTTGTGTAAAACGTATTTTAATACCAAGTAGATCAATTTGTATTTGTAATTTGTTTTCGTTTTTAAGTAGTTGATTTTTTTCCCTACTTTTGTTTTAAGTTATTGTCTTGGGTTCCCCCTACCTGTAGGTCAAGACTTACACATTAATCCCCACAATCAACGAAATCGAAACATTCGAAACAACAATCAATCAACAAAACAACAACAACATTTATCTATTTGTAGTTGTTTTATGATTTTACCCCTGTAGCTCAGCTTTACTAAACTCACCGTAGAAATCGTAGTCTGCGTCGTAGCTAAAACTCAAAAATTGTAAATATATATGCTCAAAAATCAACAAAAATCGCTCTATTTCTATCTCTCCCTCTCTCTCTATACTACTCTCTCTCTTCTTTCTCTCTCACATAAAAACACACAATCAATCAATCAATCAACCAATCAATCAACCTCTGTCTCCTCTGTATCTTTTATACATATTTCCTATATATAGTTTTATGTATTTATTTTGTTCTTAGTGGAAAAAAGTTATACATAAAATATAAAAAAAGGCTTCGCATACTCATACTCTCTACTCTCACCCATAAACCCAAAACCCTACTCCAAGTACAATGTCAACTAAAAGTATATTCCCTGAACAACAAACACATATACACAACAAAAGAAAAAAAACATTTTCTCTACTTCAAATTTCATCTCCTTGTCGTAGGATACAATATCGTATTATCCTAAATTCTTGCAGTTGCAGCGCCCTAAAAGCAGGCAATATATATTGATGTTAGGCAGTTTAGAGACAGGTCGAAACAACAGCAACAACAACCCACAACAAGTACAAATCACAGCACAATTTTCAAAATCAATCACACAAAAATAAAAAAACAAAAAATACAAATCCAACACAAAACCAAAAGTTTACTCTATCAACATTATCTTTCAAAAATCCCCCTTCCCAACAACAACAAACAACAAAATATACCAAAACATCCTACCAAAAAAAATATACCAAAAAAATACCAAAAACCCGACCTGACACTCAGACGCCTATCGTTATGGCTACGATGTGGGCAAGACTGGAAACTTTCATCACGAGACGCGTGGTCCCGATGGCGTTACCTACGGGTGCTATGGCCTAATCGATCCCTATCATCTGCTCCGAGCCACACACTATGTGGCCGATGTGCATGGCTATCGGACTGTCGAGCCGGAAAAGCCCGTGGAAACTTTCCCGCCCGATAAATACAATGAGACGCAAGGCGGACGCTCTGAGCCAGGAATATTGCGGGAGTGGGATCAGCTCTATTTCCCCATTGGCTGTGGCAAATTTGTGGGCGGTGCCGTTCATGATATACCCTACTTTTTGGTGGATGATGTAAGACAGTTAAATTGATGATAATATTTGAGAGTGTAGAGAGATCATGGAGACACTCAATCGTATTTCTAGAACAAGAACAAGAACGTTGGAACATCGGGTTCCACACACTTTGGTTCAGGTATACCCGTGGTGCTCAAGGGTGAGGCCCAGAAGAGTCTACCCATCCACAAGCCGGGAGTGCAGGGACCAAAGGGTCTTTTCGATACCGATAAGGGACACATTCATGATCAAGCACATCCTGGAGATCAGGCACCTTCCTTCCATTCGGTTGCAGCACTCAGACCTGGCGATAGCAGTGAGCTAAAGACTTGTCCAGTGTTGGAAAGGATTCAAATCTTTGTGTTTCAGATAATGGACAATATACGCCAGACCCGAATCCCTATAAGCATGTTGTAGGCTCTGAGGGAGGTTTCGGTGGATTTGGTAACAATAACGGACCAATTGGTCCAAACGGTGGATTTGGTCCTAATGGCGGACCCAACGGACCCAACGGTGGTTTTGGTCCCAATGGAGGATTTGGACCAAATGGCGGTTTCGGACCAGCGGGTTCACCCGGCCCCAATGGGCCTGCGGGACCCAAAGGACCAGCAGGACCCAAGGGACCTCCTGGACCCAATGGACCTCCCGGACCAGTCGGCGCGGGAGGCGGAGCCTCAGGAAAACCGGTATATAGGGATGGTGATCGCACTGGCAGCGGTGCTGGTGGCAATATTGGAAATGGCGATAACTACGGACCAGGTGGTGGTGCTGGTGTCGGTGGTGGTGATCGCTATGGCACTGGTAGCGGTGCCGGCGTCGGTGACGGTGATCGTTACAGTACTGGTAACGGTGCCGGCCCTGGTGCCGGTGGTGCCTATGGTGCTGGTCAAGGCTCCGGCCCTGGTACCGGTGGTGCCTATGGTCCTGGTCAAGGCTCTGGCCCGGGTACCGGTGGTGCCTATGGTCCTGGTCAAGGCTCCGGCTCTGGTTCCTACCGTCCCGGTAAAGGCTCCGGTTTTGGGGGCGGTAATGCCAACGGTCCTGGACCTTTGGGCGGTGGTGACGCATACCGTCCTGGCAGTGGTGGCAATACCGGCAACGGTGATGCCTATCATCCAGGTGGTGGTGATGCCAACCGTCCATTCCATGGTGGTAATGTCGGTACCGGTGTCGGTGGTCGTCCTGGCAGCGGCATTGGCGATCATCATCAGCCCGATCACAGTGGCTCCTACTCTGGCAGCTATACGCACAGCAGTACCGGTTTTCCTGGGGCCATCGATTACACATCAGGTTAGATCAATTGAGATTCGTAATGCGTCGACATGCAGTTCAAAAATTTGACCAAGCCGCAAGGGATTCTTTTGCAAATGGAATTTCTGAAACTTCTAGATGATTTCTGGGATCTCTAGGTGATCTCAAAAAATCTCCGGGATTTCCAAAAGATCTCTGGGATCTCTAAAAGATTTTAGGATCTGTTGAATCTCTAAAAGTTATCTGTGAGATCATAAAGATCTATGGGATTTCTAAAAGTTCTCTGGAATCCCTAAAGTATCTCTAGGTTGCTTAGTTTCTTTAAGTATCTTGTCTCTGCTTTTTCGACGGTTTGTTCAAATTTTCGTCTGCTCGTCGGCCTAATTCTAAGTTTGTTTTAAAAACCTCTATATATTTTTATATGTCTAAATTACGCTAATGTATATAAACTTATGATCTATTTTAAGCAGATTCTTGTTTATTTTCAGCCAAGAAAAAAAACCCACACACATAAATATACTATTTCTTTAATATTATTTTGTTGTTATTTCAAAAGCAAAAAGTCAAAGATCTCAGGCACACGCACAAACACACACTGCAGGGCAACTTTAGGGCACCCAAACACCCCAAAAACACCCTTAGTTATCGTTATCGTTATCGTTATTAGAGCACTTATGCTATGAGCGCACAATCAAGCAATATATAAATATATATCGAACTCTCTCTCTTTTTTTCTCACAATTTCTATCTGTATATCTATATCACTCTCTCTGTGTCTCTCTGTCACTATCTGCACGACTTATCAAATTCACAATCGATAAATCCAACTTGTTATCGATAAAAAATTTTCTTATCACTATT
The DNA here is from genome assembly GCA_035045575.1 of Drosophila falleni. Lineage (NCBI taxonomy): Eukaryota > Metazoa > Arthropoda > Insecta > Diptera > Drosophilidae > Drosophila > Drosophila falleni. Next base: position 1,838,532 of record JAWNOV010000167.1, read on the forward strand.
TTTGTTTCTTCAGTCCAGCATTTGACTGAGAAACCATGCACCAAAAATCACTTCACAACACGTTATTTCACTCTCTTGCCTTCATGCACGAGATCTTCACTTCTCTTTTACACACACACACACACACACACACACACGCCCACATACATTCGCACCTTCAGATCGCACACTTTTTGATTGCCTCGGCTCATTTGTCAAGTATTTACACACTGCACATTGCCACGCCCACATACAAACCGCTTTAGCAATGATACTAACTATTAACGGTTTTGGTAAACAACTAATTTTGGTTTTAGTTTAACCTACTTACTAAGTAACACCCCACAACTAATTAGCATGACAATTTGTTTATTGGTTTCGGTTTACCTTGCACTTGACCTAATCTTAAGTTGTCCAGTCTTATTTGAATGTACCCTGTAGTACTTAGCAGTACCAAGTAGTTGTACTTATGTACGTATTATCGTAGTTAGTCTCTAGCTAAATTAACTAGTTGAAAAAAGAAATACAAAACAAAAAAAACTACTCAGTTTTAATCACTTTTATGAAACATTTATTAATCGTTTGCATTTTGCATTGAATTATACTCTATTTTCTCTAGGAAACGGTAAGAATTATAACGGTAACTCTGATAGCGGAAAGTATGGTGGTAAGTTAGCAATAATCTCCTCTAAACGTATTTCCTTTTTATGCTAATATTTGTCAATATTTATCGGATGCAGGTGTTGGCAATGGAAGGTACTATCATGATGATTCTGGTAAATATGTTCATGTTGAAGGCCCCACTGGACCTCCAGCTCCCCCATATGTGCACATAATCGGACCTGAAGGCGGTTATGGCGGTGAGGGCGGCAATGGAGATGGCGGCGGTACCGGAGGTTTTGGACCCAACGGACCCGGAGGCCCCAAGGGACCCGGCGGACCAGGCGGTAAGTTATTCTAGCGAAATTCATGCAAAGGTACATTTCAAACAACAAATATTTTTTAATATTTGTAGGACCAAAGGGACCCAATGGACCACCCGGCCCTCCCGGACCACCAGGTATGTTTCGAGTCGGAACTCTTGAGTAAAAGATTAAATAAAGGGCGGTACTCTTGATATTTAATAATGATATTTTGAAATGTAGGACCACCCGGACCCAACGGACCCGATCGTCCAGGACCTAAAGGACCTAAAGGTAGTGCTAACATGTTTTTATCAAGACAAAATACTCAAATATTATTGTAGGACCACCAGGACCTCCCGGACCACCCGGTCCAGACCGTCCCGGACCAAAGGGACCTTACGGCCCACCTGGCCCACCCGGCCCAACGCGTCCAGGCCCACCAGGACCACCCGGCCCAACACGTCCAGGCCCACCAGGACCACCCGGCCCAACACGCCCAGGACCACCAGGCCCACCCGGCCCAACACGCCCAGGACCACCCGGCCCAGATCGTCCAGGACCCCCTAACCATGGACACAATGAATTGAGCCCACCAGGTAAATCGAAGTTAAAACTTAGGAGTATTTTTTTTTTTTTGAAATGAATGCAGCTATTTAATAAATGTTTTACCCAAAAATTTCGTAGGACCACGTCCACCATTCGGCCCGAACGATCCCAGGCATTCCGATAAGGAGACACCCGGCTATTTGCCACCAGATGAACCGGGTAAAATTGCACCAAAGCTACCATCCCATTCAATTATCATAGAACCCGATTATAAGCCACCAACAATTAAGCCAAATTATGTTCATAAGATCGAAAAGCCTCAACCAACAAAATCACCACTAACCTATATTCCTCCTTCTTTCCCAAACGTTCCCATTCATGATCCTGTGTATCCCAAAAATCCAACTATCTCGACGACAAAACAGCCAAAGGTCCCGGCTATCACTATTAATAAGGATAGACCAACGCCAGTAACAAGTAAGCCTGTGCCACCCGTACAGTATATACCACCCGTAAAGCCACCAAGTGGCTTTAAGACGACACAAACACCGACATTCAAACCCATTTACGTACCTGACGTGCCCATACCGACTAAAAAGACAACCGACTATTACGTACCACAACCAAAACCTCAACCCAATGTAACTCCACGTCCCTCTCCCCCATTGCATGTGCCGTCGTTACCGCCAAGCAGCAGCGAAACCTGCGTTTGTAACTCGGATAAGACGCACTCATCAAAAACAACCACATCCACCACCTATACCTCCTCCACACCCACAACCTCTAACTGTAACAATCTGAATCCGAATCCGGCCTCGGTTGATTTTAACAAACAATTCGACGGCTTCAATGGAAACACGAATTTCGGCAGCATAATGAACGTCATGTCCACCATGTCACTCAATCAAATCCCCGTCGTGCCACAAGCACCTGGATTACCAGCATTCTATCCACCCGATAAGCTACCCAAGGGTGCTGTGGTCGCCTTTATGCCGGTGGTCATCTTGCCACACGAATACTATTCGAATTGCGAGGAGAATTCTCTACATACGACTGCAAATAAATATCAGACTCTGGATCCTTTCCCACTGGGCGTACAACCGGCTGCCATACCAAATGCTTTCAGTGTACACTCAATCTTCTCGGGCCAAGCGCCGAGGGATCAATGCATGTGCCCATGCTCTTGCACCCAAAACTTGTCCAACAAATCGTACAAGAAGCGTGAAACAAATGCTGAGGATGCTCCTGAAATTGTAGCTGAATCTGCTGCACCTAAGGCAGTCGAAGCTAAAGTAGAGACAACTGTAGCTGAAGCTTCTACGCCCGTGGAAGTCAAGGTTGAGTCACCAGTTGTTGAGGCAGTGAAGGCTGAAGCTTCTACACCTGCGGAAGTCAAGGTAGAGTCACCAGTTAAGCCAGTCGAAGCTAAGGTAGAGTCACCGGTTGCTGAAGCCTCTACACCGGTCGTAGCTAAGGTGGAGGTACCAGTTCAGGAAGCTAAAGTTGAGTCACCAGTCGCTGAAGCTAAAGTTGAGTCACCAGTCGCTGCAGCCTCTTCTCCTGTGGAAGTCAAGGTTGAGGCAGTACCAGTCCCTGTGGAAGCTAAGGTAGAGTCACCAGTGGCTGAAGTCAAAGTGGCTGAAGCCTCTACACCAGTTGAAACCAAGGTAGAGTCACCAGTTGCCGCAGCTTCCGTTCCTGTAGAAGTCAAAGTTGAGTCACCAGTCGCTGAAGGTAAAGTTGAGTCACCAGTCGCTGCAGCTTCTACACCCGTGGAAGTCAAAGTAGAGTCACCAGTTGCTGTAAAAACCGACGAGATCAAAGAAACGACATCGAACTAGACAAGAACAAGAAGAAGAAGCACATCTACGTTAAGGACGTCTGGACGTCACTGAAACTATAAAAACCCAACGCTCCCAAAATATGCTTTCAACCTTAATCCCAGCACTGCAAAAAAATTCCCACAGCACTTAATCCCAAGTCCGAAACTTCCTCAATTAACCCCAGCTAAATCAGCTTAGTTGTAAGTGTTTTTAGTAACGAGAATACTCTCTTTTAGCCAGAAAATCAATTAAAAGAAAAAAAAGAATGTTAACAAAAAAATGTTTAAGAAAAAAATAAGAAAAATGTTACAAAAACAAAAAGAGAAGAAAAGAGAAAGAAGTGCCCATAAATGTGTTCGATTTTGAGAAAGATTTTTGATCAAAATGCACTCCAAGCTTCCTGTCAACTACTATTTGACTCAATCTATCTGACTTTACTGTTATAGTTTTGAATTTTCCAATTTTCCACATCCGTTTTTGTACGATGGGAAAAATATGATTGTTTGTGACATGTTGTTTATTATGCATTTTTATTTGTATTTCTATGTATTAACATGTATTTTGTTCACTTTCCTTAGATTTTAGTCGATAGTTTATTTAATCTCTACTCTACTCTAATGATTTAAACACGGAGAAATGAATTGTTATGTCTAAAGAGAAAATTATGAAATTAAATAAAATGTAAGAAATATCAAAATTGCCAACGTTTTTATTTTATGCTTTCAACTTCTTCCCCCCTTTTTTAAAGCCAAATGAAATGATTTACAGTGACGCCTAAAAGTATGCAATGCCTAGCCACAATGCCGTGGTAACCACAATAAATAGCACACCTGAGTTTGTCGGAGCTCACCTGAGATCCAAACCAAAAGTCAAATCCATAGCATTTGTCAGCAGAGAAAATTGTGAATTAAGTCTTCATAAAAGTTGAAGCCAAATTATGTTAATAATGAATTGTTTGTGTTACGTCGAGAACACTTTGACCAAACATTGCTGACTGGTATTTACCCTGTAAATAGAATAGAAAATTGCAATTGAATTTTTTAACAAGTTGAAGTAAAATATGTAGGATAATCAACAACAGGTTGTCTTGTATCTATAAATATAAAATTCTTTGTCCTGACTGACAGACTGATTGATCATTGCACAGCCCATAACCCATAACCATAAGACCCAGGAGTCTGAAATTTTTACACAATATAGCTGAGACAATTTAATTGTGCAATAAGGCGACGTTTTGCAAAATTTAAATTGCAAACGGATTAAGTTCGGAGTCAAAGTTCAAGCTTTGAGAAAATTGCTTGGTCTAAAAAATGTTGTTAGTTTTTGAGCTATCTCAACCAAAGCCACAGAATATACACTTGGGACTGTCTGTTATACCCAAACCAAGTTTGCTCAAGATCGAGTTACTATATATACTAGTTTTAATAAAAAAGAATATTTTGCATATTTCATAACCATCTGACAGAGTATGTGTTAGTCTATCTTTCAGTACATCTCTTTCTAATGTTCTCTTCCTTATGTGCTCTCTTTCTCTCTCTCGTGGAGCATATTTCAACTTGTATTAACTGCGGCTCGCTGCGCATGAAATTGTTACAGGCATGAGATAACTTTGCAAAATTTTTATAAGAACAGGTAAATTTGCAGCTGAAGTTGTTTTTTTTTAAATGTGTGAGTTGATTTTTACAATTTGTGTAGCCAAAAAATCAATATAAAGCCGTCTTAAAGAAAAAGGCTAAAGATAAACAGAAAATATATATGCTAACTTAGACTTGCTGGCACTGGTAAAACAGAAGAAATTGTACAGAAATATGATAAGAATATACTACAACTTAAAAGAGAGTGGGACAGTCTCCTCTTACGTAATAAGCTTGAGCTTAAAGAGCCGCAATTTGTACAACATTTCACCTTGAATCGTCAACGTAACCCAGTTTTTGTTAAAGTTTTTTACGACTGTGACAAGTCAATATTGAAAAAAGTTTGTAATTCCCGCATTGCTGCAAGTCTCAAATCATTTTCACACGTTGAACTATAGTGTCAAAATATAGACAAAAGATATACAAGTTGAAATATGACAAGTATACACTGATAAATAAAATGTTCTAAAATCAAGATTTTGAACTCAAACGAGAGCATAAATTTTATTCATTTTATTTATTATTTATACATTTTATTCCGTCTTGATAATTTAATTAATGTAAATTTAAATATAAATTATAAAATTCTACATATTTATACATTCATAACAATTTAAGATTTTAATTCTTGTATTAAGAGCTTTAATTTTTTAGATTAATATTCTTTGTATTAATAATATAGTCTTACAATTTTTAGAACAAAATATTTATGATTCAAATAGTTGGTCTTTTCTTTTAGTGTAGGTACATGTTCAAGTTGAGGAAAAAGTAAAAGAGAAAAGTGAAATGTATCCTAATTCCAATTAGATTAGTAGATTAACAGTTCCTCAATTTGTGAACACACCTTGGAGTTTTATGAATGAATTTCCGAGTGCGTGGGCTCAAGGGCAAAGTATTTGTATTTGTATCTGTATTTGTTGGCTTATTATCTTTGCTGGCCGCGTTAGCCGTTAGCTTAGCCAAGAAAAGAAAGGTAAATAGACGATACAAAAATACACGATAGCTGGCAAATATTTGACACTGCGGCCCCTGCCACAGATTTCCCTATATGTATTTCTGTGTGTGTGTGTGTGTGTATATGGATAATTGGAATTAAAGATATAGTATGTAAACACTATGAACTGAAGTTCTCATAAAAATAGCGAGCAGTCGGACGAGATGAAAGAAAGCGATCTGTGAGCCAAGTTAAACAAGACATTTGTTTTTTTTTTTTTTTTTACAATTTTAGTCTGTGTGTATTTTGGGTTTCTTGTTGTTGTTTGTTCAAGTTTAAAGCTCAAACAAAACGTATCCAAAAATTGAAACTAGACGCACGCACAAAAAGACAGCCAAAATGAGGCATTTATTTTGTCACCTGCCCGGACAAATATTAATAATAATAATACATAATCAACAGGCAAAAGGTCGTAAGTGCTATTTAATTTCGTAATACCAAAGAATCTGAAATGAAACTTGACATGCAACAGGGTTGCAAACAAAACTAAATTATTCAATAATTTAAATAATGAATAAAATAAACGCACACACATTTTTATACACTTTTTTATTTGATCATATTAAATTCAATATTTTTTTAGTCACATTAAAAGTTTAAAAAGCAAATAAAATACATAACTTTGTGTAAAAACATTTTTAAATAATTTATTTTATACTCATATTAAATTAAGTGGCTTAATTAATTTGCAATTTATAGTAAATCACAATATTTAAAGTCACATTAATAATTTCAAAAAGGAAATAAAATACATAATTATGTTTAAGAACATTAACTACATACTTTACACCAATCACATTAAATTAAGCACTTTTATTTGTTTATAATTAATTGTAAATGCAGCCCTGACAAACGTAACTCACAATTTTTAAAGTCACAAAATTGGGAGCTTACGCTGCGTATGAGTAATAAAAACAACGTAGCCGTCACTTTAACTGGGCTTCTAAGTGCGACTTGCGACCAGGCCCAAAGTTTTATATTGTTTCGGTTTGTTTGTTTCAACGTCAACGTCGACAGCGACGCAACAACTCAGCCGGAAAATGAAAAATATAAATTGCCCCCACGGCTGGGAAACAGAATTATTTAACGTACAAACGTCGTGTCAGACTGTTGTCTTACTTTCGAGTCGTTCTTCAAATCAGTTAACTTATATACAGACTCGTCTCCCTTGGCGAATTATACTTACATTATTCGCAATTCAATTCAAGACAATAAACATGTTGGCCAAGTGCTTGACGCTTTTGGTAAGTACGAAAAGACAACAAATACTGAAAGGAATATACGGTTAATTTGAGGAAGCAAATCTCAGGACATACAGTGAACGAAAATCAAGTAGAAAGTTAAACTCAGACGGTGTTAAAAAAATTTGTGATCTTGGAATATTTTTTATTCGAGTAATAAATAGTTTCATGTATGGTTTCTTTTCGCTCACAGCAAATATCTAGTTTATCAGAGATCTTTAAAAAAATTTGTGTTGCTTATTGCTGAATCATTTGAATAAATTTGGGTTTTAGTTTTAAAATTCTTAGTTGCACAAATGTATATGGAACTTATTTTACATCAACTTAAATCAGTCAACAAAAAAACTGTGAAAAGTTTCAAAAAACTTTTAAAATTAATGGTGAAATTCTAAAAATTAAAAACTGACAAGTGGAAAAAGTATTTAAAGTCTAGAAGTATTGAAAATATTTTTATATATACTTAACAAATACATTTTTTTTACTTGAATGTTAGATTCAATTTTTTATTGGGAAACTATGTAGTTTTTCTATCGCTTAAAAAATTCACAAATTTTAAGCTAGAGTTTACCATTGTTTTTTTTTTTTGCTGTGTAGCTCCGGAAACTTAATTTAAATGACTATTTTGTGTAATAATATTGCAGTTAATTAAAATTCAAATGAGCATTTCTCATTTAAATTAGAAAAAAATTTTATTTAAATTAGAAAAAACTTGAGCAATTTTAAACTGGAATTTTGAATTGAATTATTTTTTTCCTGTGTAGTTACTCGGTCTTGTGTGTGGTGCTTGGGGAGAAGCTTTGCCGGCAACTCAGAATGCCAAAACTAACGATTTGGCCACCGCAGAAACCTCAGCGAAATGTAAGAGTTATAAGAGTTTTTGAAATGTTAAGTAAATGCTTAACTTAAAATACTTTTCTCAAGTGTTAAACTTAGGTAGTTTATTTGGCCAAGGAACGGGATATCCGAACTATGGCTCTAATTATCCCAGCTATGGATATAATAACAACAATGGTTACTACAATAGACCCAACACAGGATATTATCCAAATACAGGATATTATTATCCTAGCAACAATTATTATCCCAGCAATGGAGGCAGTTATTATCCGAGCACTGGAGGCAGTTATTATCCAAGCACAGGAAGTGGTTATTATCCGAGCACAGGAAATGGCTATTATCCGACAACAAATATTCTTGGATCGTCGGGATATGGCGGCTATGGCGGTTATGGAGGTAATGGCGGCTTAAGACAATATTCTGGTTATTGGCAGCCCGATTATAATGGTCAACGCAATCGTGGTTATGGTTATTACCGGCAAACCGATCGCAATGGTCTGCCCCGTGATTATAACAACTATCGAGATCGTGATCACAGTAACTATGGCTCATATCGTGGCTATGACTAAGTGCTTTTTGTTGTCTATTTTGTTATGCTTGTTGTTGTCGCTCATCTGCTTTTTGTGTACATATATATCTTGCTTGCTTAGTAATAAATCTGCTAATGGCTTCTTATTTAGTTTAAGCAGCATTTTAATTCTATATATTTGTTTTAATATTATAAAAAAAATTTTATAATAGATTTATTTAATTTTTTTAAATTTTTTTCTTTTATTTTATTATTTTACTTTTCATAGCCTTATTAATTTATCCATTGCTTATTTTGTATATTATTTTTTTTAGTTGCACCAAAAATTCAATTATTTATTTAATTCGTATTTTATTTAGTATTTTTTAAATTTTATGTTTTTTTTACTATAATTTTTTTTTTTATTATTTTTAAATTTCTAATTTTCTAGTAGATTTAACAAGATAAAAGGTTATCTTCGGCACGTCGAAATTGTAATACCCTGCTTTCAACCGATCGTTCCAATGGCAGCTATATGATATGGACGAACGATTTCAACGAAATTTGGTTAAAATGTTTAAGAGCAGACAAAACTCATATATTGTAAGCATTTTCTGAGTTATCTCAAGAAACTGCCAAGTTTTTTATGCTAAAAATTGATTTTCGTCTAATTTGAACTACAACTTCTACATGACATAGAAATCTTCTCTGGTTTTACACACTCAACTTGTCAATCTGTTCAAGAATATATATACTATGTCTTGACAAGCTTATTCTACCCTCTTTAAGAGTATAAATAATCATTTTCAAAGACAAGTTTCGTTTGAGAATGATACGCCCAATTGCACCCTGAAATTTTGTCATTATGGGTGTCATATGAGAATCTATTATGCAATTATGTCTCGCTATGTGTGTGTATGTGTGTGTTTGTGTTTGTGTATGGGTATAATGTGTATGTAATTGTTGTCTTAATCAACTTGTCTTGTCTCGTCTGCCAACTAAAAGTTAGTCTCATTTTCAGTTGACTGCCTAAAAGTATGCCATGTTTATTTTGTTTAACACGCGTTGCCAACTCTTTGTTAAAAAGCAAACGCATTGTTTGCTCTCCCTCTCTCTCTCTCTCTCACACTTCTTTTCATCCACAGGCTTGGTGCGCAACACATATGGCTAAAGCGCGAGTGAGACAGCAACAGAACAGAGAGCAGATGCTGCCAAGAACTTTAGCAACTTTTATGCTGAGCAAATTAAAAAAATTTAAAAATATCCTATTTCCTTAAAATTTGTTTTCTTCGCTACAAAATAATTTAATTGTTAATTAAAATTTATAATATTCTGCTTTTGTTATGAGCTCTAAATAATTACTATCTGTCGACTGATTTTAGTCCCGTAAAATAAATAAATAAATCAAATTGAAATTTATAAAATACAAGTGTTTTAAATTAGTGTAAATATTTAAATTACATTAAAATAAAAAATTTATATTTTTAAAACTAAGCAATACATATTATTAAAAAAAAATTATTATTTATATAAATACGCTTTGGCTTATAAAATTTACAGCTGGTAGCAAAAAATATTCGGTTCTTAATAACGTTTGGAAAAATATTCAATACATTTTTCCTAAAGTCAATATTAAGCAAAAACAAATGAATTTTCAATAAAAAAGAGTTAGAGTGAAAACAGCCAAGAAACACAAAAGTTTTAACGAAAAAAGGCCAAGTGTGGCAACAATGGTTTTGCTTCGGCAAGCAGCAACAATAACAACAACAACTTCAGCAACAACAACATCAACAACAACAACATTATGCTCATAAAGTTTTACTTGCACTTTATTTGCCCGCATTGCCAACTTAACAAAATGTTCAACTGCATATGCAGCAGCCACGCCCACGCCGCCCTCATGAGTTTATCAGGGAAAATTTGACATACATCTTGCGACAGCAGCGAAAGAGAAGAAGCAGCACATGAAGAAGAAGAAGAAGAAGATAATGCCAGCTGCCAACGCATTTTCAGGGCCAACTTTTGTGGCTGGCTTTATTTTTTTTTATGTCTGCATCTTAACTTATAGAGTAAAGTCGTGTTTATGTTTATACTTGTGTTCCTTTGTTTTTCGGGGGAGGCCAGTTATGGTAAACGGTTGGGAAAGAGAGGGGTAGGGAAAGGGAAGGGAACACACACACACACACACACTCAAATAGTGTACACAGAATGCAACGAAGCGTGTTTTGTGTTTTTCCCCCGTTCTGAGAATTCCGCTCAAAATGCTTTAGATGCCCACGCGTTTTCCATTTTTCACTTTTCCATTTAACATTTTCCAGTTGTCAGTTGTGAGTTTTTCGAGCGGGCAACTTTGTTGACAGTCTTAAGTCGCTGCTGATAAGGTAAAACCAATTTTCTTGTTACAACAGAACAACAATAAAGTAAACAGAAGACAGCAACAATATAAGCGTTTAGATTTTAAGCTGATAGTTGAAAATAAAAAGGGCTTTTAAATGATCTGAACTTATAATTCGTATAAAACTGAATTCTAGTTTTTTAGAATTTAATCTACAGTTGTCTTTGAAAAATTTTTCCATGCTTCACAACAAAAAGCACACACATTTTAATTAGCTAAAAAGACAAAATAATCAACTATTTAAGACCATTGCGGAATTTGGAAAAATTTTCCATCATTGAACTGAGCCAAAGTCAACACACAGAACGCGTAAATTTTTCAGGCATCATATGACAGCAATTAAAATTTTACTCGTTATTCTACCACGAGAACAAAATATTCCATTCGTTCAATTCTTTAATCTATCAATGCGCATGATGTCTCATTCTCCCTCTGCCTCTCTCTCTCCCCCTCACTCCACCTTTCTTTGTCTTTCAGTATCTCCCTTCTTTTCTCAAATGGTTCCATTCAATGAATGCGACGCTTCCTTCCGCAACGGTCATAAAAAACTCGATGTGTTGGGGTTAAAAAAGAGCAAAGAATTGAGATACATATATATTTTTGATAAGCAGACAAGTAAATACTCTGCACTGAAAAAAATTGTTTTTAAGATAAAAAATCTGATTTTTTTAAGAATATAATTCAAACTTTTGAAATTTTTTAAAAAAAGCATCGGCAAAAAATATTCTTAAGAATTCCATTGATTTTTTTTATATTTAAAGTTAAAAAAAATTAAGACAAAAATATTTTTTTTTTAGAAAACTTTTTTTTTATTTGAATAGATTTTATGTAATAAAAGTTTTACAATCTGATTACAAATATCTTTACTCTATTGCACTTCTTTTACTCTAAAATAAGTTTCTTAACAATATCCAAGTATTCTTTCTTGGCAAGTGTATACAAAATCAGCAGAAATTACCAGCAAATGATGTGCGGAATTCTATTTATCGTTAGATTGTTTAAAACATTCTCACACACACACATGCACATTTATGTGGCCATAAAAAATTGCCAGAATCGCACAATTTTTTCCCTTTTTTGTGGTGCACTAAAATTATGATCAAATGAATTTAAGTTAAATTGTTGCTTATACGCAATGTTAGCCATATTCTTATTGTTGTTATTATTTTAGCTGCAGTGCTTGTTGTTGTTAATGAAAAACGAACTAAAGGCAAAAAAAAAATTAAAAATAAAACAACAATAATTAAAGCATTCAAGAGTACACAGACAGTTGCCGTCTACAATAAATTAAATGATAAAGAAATGTAAATTATTTATTTGTCGGGGGGCTTTAGCATCGTCACGCGTTGAAATCTAATGTTAACAACATTTTAATTAACGCCAGCAATAACAACAATTATATGGACAGAGGCCAAATTAAGGCAATGTATTTGTTATTGGATTAATCGAAACAAAAACCGGCAGTTTATTTAGCGGCAAGCAATTGCCAAATATTTGCCTGGCATATATTTCTTTTATTTAAAGTAAAGTCACCATGAAATGTAAGCCAAATACAAGTATTCGTGGATGCACTCACAATTTGCAGTTGGAACAAAGTTTACTTTAATTTGACAACTTTGCAGCATGCGGAAACAATTATTGCTAGAGGTGCACTGAAAGAAAATGAGCGTAAAAAATATACAATTATTATTAACCCGACATAAAAAATATAAATAAAGTAGGGAACGTAATAATTATAAGTTATATAATAAAAATTATATTATAAAGACTGAAATGAGTTTAAAAAATTTAAATTTGTACTAACCCAAATTTTCGGGATGTAAAGTATAGTAAATTATCTACATTTTGTAAGTTTAGTTGAGATAGCTTAAAAACTAACAAAGTTTTTTTTATTAAACAATTTTTGCCAAAGTGTAAACTTTGAATTGCAAACTTCCACGAATTACACATAGTTTGTCTCAGTGTAAATAAGTTCAGAGACAGACTGACGACTGTGAAAAAAGGAAAACTCGAGTGTTGACAACTGACAGAACTTTAGCAACTTTAGCTGCTCATCTCACGTACTTATCTCAAGAGCTTTGAGTTTGGCCAGAAGCAAAATAATAAAATTGCGTGTTTAGACAGCAGCTGTTTGGCTAAAACTTTTGGCCTGCGGCTAAATGGCCAAAAAAAAAGTTTTCCTAGCACTTCATAATTTGGCTTCATTCGCAGATGCTTACGGCCAAGATTTGCTTTTTTTTTTCTTTTGCTATTCCATGGTTTAAATTGAATTGCAATTGAGTTAACAGTGTTGATTGATATGTAAAAAAGGTAACAGATTCTGTGTTACCTGTTGAGCTAATGACATTTCCAGTGTCCTGAAGTTATGGCCAATTTGAATTGGTACCCACATCAAAACATGCGATTTAACATAGATTCAAATTGTACACCTGTCACTTGAATATTCCCTATACAAATGCTTGACAGGTGTCTTGCCAAACGTTTAAAATTCCAGGAAAAACTGGAAAGGAAATTCTTCAGACGGAGTAGGGACGATTAAACTGTCAGCATAAATCTATTAGACTCGACAAATAAATAGGATTAAAAGCGTAACAATAAAAAATAAATAAATTAAGGTCTCAACTTTATTTCTCAGTTCATTTTATACCTAGACATAATTTTATTAAATTTGTTTTAAATCGCTAACATACTATTTATATACAGATTCTCTCGAGAGTTGTTCAACTGTTGTTGACACCTTTGTGATTTGGGAGTGAGTTTGATTTGATTTGAAAAAAAAGAGCCACGTGCCTGACTTTCAGGTTTTGAGTGTAAATCAGTCATTTTACACAGAAAAAAAATTGTTCCAAAAAGTCGGGAAAAAAACGAAAATTAAAAATTTTTTTAAATTAATAATTTTTAATTGCAGAATAAATTTAGAGACCAAGTAATGATCAAAATGGCATTCCGCATGAAAATCGGTCAAGTTTTGGCAAAGTTATGGTAGATTGAAGTTTTTGAAAAAGTGTAAAAGAGTAAGCATGGAAAATACCGAAAAAATTGAGAGTGAGGTAAATTTTTCAAGTGAAAAATGTTTTGATGCAGAATCAATTAAGAGGTAAAATAATGATCAAAATGGCATTCCGCATGAAAATCGGTTAAGTTTTGACAAAGTTATGCAAGTTAGAAGTCGGGTAATTCTCAAATTAAAATGTTACATTAAAAATGAAAGTCTCGAGATAGCCAAGATTTCACCACCCATATTTAGGAATATCGGATTATTTTTTTCTGTGTACGAACTAAAATCTGACATTGACATTAAGCGGGTAATAAATATTGCCAATTAAGCCTCTTTCACTCTATCTAACAACAAGAAATATCCATTTCCAGTTGACATCCAGCGTTATCAACAGCACGTGCGGAGAGCAGAGACTATAAATGATTAAAATCATTATTATTACACAATTTGTTATTATTTACCTCCCTGTTACACTCTTCCAAATCACCAAGTCCCCGCAGTTATTGTTTAATGTGCATAAATCAAATCAAAACGCCTGTCAACATTTTGCAATCTGCATTCAAGTGGAATATAAGCATAATTACATTTAATTTTATGCATAAATATCGAAATTCAAGTCTATGAAAATTCAGGCTCAAGTGTGTGTAAACAATGTAAATACTTCAACGATAATAGGCTGTAAAAATGTACTTGATAAAATTATGGAACTCTTTTAAAGTGCAGTGAATGGCAGGAAAAAAAATTTAAAAATATAAATATATTGGAAAGATAATGTTAAGTAGGTATTTTTTTTATTTTATTTATTTGTCCGGGATTGAATCCAGATTCTGATGGTAAGAGATGTTAAGAGTTAAATCACATTTTTCTGGGATAGCTTAAAATTTCTTTAAATATTTATTGCTCGAATTTTTGATGACTAAAGGTCTGTTAAATATCACATACCCTTTAATATTCTACTATCGCGTAAATAATCAAATTTAATTTGAGCATTTAGCAGACAAACTGGTAGCAGTAGCTATGAGAAGACTCTGAAAAGTCAGACTAAATACACAGACATAATTTGTTCCATCTGTATTGGTGTGAAATATATTATATTATATCAAAGAGTTGAAGCGAATCGAGTGATTTAAAGTTTATATTATGCATAAAATTCACTAATTAGTTTGTATTTAATTCAATTCACAAGTAAATAATAAATATGTATTGAAAAATATTAAAATAGATGATGTCTTATATTCTGCTTTCTTTTGTAACTTTCAGAGTTATTTGTGAAATCATTTAGAGTACTTTTAAGAGCGTAAATTAAGCGTAGCGCCATTAAAACTCACATATATATTTGTATACGATCAAAATTCAATATCAAATACATTTCGATCAATTTGGTCAGCTCAAAATGTGAATATCATCAATTGAAATTGAAATGGTATCCCAACACGCAAATGTCACTGTCAATTGAAACAATTACGGATTGACCGCAAAGTAGACACAAATTTATATACATTGATACATATTAATAAAGAGCTCACTTTGATACCTTGTAAAAGAGACATCTATACTGAAGGCAATTTTCACATTTATAAATTTTTATAAACTTGTGATTAAAATAAAATAAAAAAAAAATTAAAACTCTTATATATATTTATTAAAAAAAAAATATAGGCAGAATAAAACGAAGTATTAAATTATTATGTTTAACAAAGAATTATTGTTCATTATTTTTTATCTAAATCAAAAAATGAAAGTTACAATAAATATTTGTAATTAAAAATATTTGTATAGAAAAAAAAGGATGTTTGAGAATTTTTTTTTTCCACCCATCAAAATAATTATTTTTTCTTATTTATTTTATTTGTATTTATTTTTTCACTTTTTCGTACTATTCGCTGTTAATTTTCTAAAATTTATAATCTTTATTAATTTACTTTCAATTATAAAGTAACTGCTAGTATATCAACGAAGCTTGACCCTTTCTTATCAATGAATACATATAGTTGGCTCACATAAAGATACTAATGTTTGTTTTCGCTGAGAGATAACATACAAAATCTTAGTCAATAGACTATTTAAGTAACTAATTGAATTAAAATAATCGCAATAATAAATGATTTAATGCTTTGGGTTTTTTGTTGTTATCAAATCGAATCGACGCTTGAATGATAAAAAAAACCAATCTTCAATCTTTGACTGTAATCAAACTGACAACACATGTACAATATAAAAGTGGGTAGGTGCTGCTCTGAAAAGATAAATAAATACGACTTTTTTTTCGGTTTCAGATATAAAGCAGAGACACGCCCATTTCCATATTATTGTTGTTGTTTGTTGTTGTTGTTGTTGTTGCTGTTTAACGCAATGTGATTTTTATTGGTGTTCAGTGCGAAAATTGATTAAGATATTGCTGCACCTGCGTTTAGTCTACCTTTTGCTTGTACCACATGACGTATGCGTATTTTTTGCTGCCTTCAAGATAAAGTGCGCTGCGTTCTCTCTGTCCGTGTGTGAGTGTGTGTGTGTGTGTGTGTTTGTGTGCGCACGCCTGCCTTGTCCGTGTATGTGTATGTGTGTGTGTGTGTGGGGAATCAATAGAAGCGAATAACGCTTTGCCGGGTCCGCAAAAAAAATAGCAGGGCTGCCATCAGTTGCTTCTGTGCGCTTTCATTGTGCGGTTGCTCGACGATCCGATCAGACGGACATAACACGGCGTATACGTTATATACTCACAGCGCGTGGAATCATTGAAGTATAAATAATAAAAATAAAATAAAATCAAAAGCAACACGGCGTATACGTTATATGTTATTTATTTGTATTTAAATGAAAATCAATGTGTCACGTTTTAAATGAATTATTATTGTGTGTTGGCATTGACATGCAATTTGCATTGAATTGAGCCTTAATCAACGGCAATAGCAACAACCATCATCAAAAAAGTACTCTGAACATCAGAGTAATTAAAATTATAACGGCATTAAACTATAAACAATTGTTGATTGCGTGTTTTTGATTATCAGCATTAAGCAAATGGACGCAAAATCAATAGCAAAATAAACTAAAAGCATACCAAAAGCTAATTGCATTTGGCCAACAGACAACAACAAACAAAAGTGTGTGTGCAAATGTGTGTGTGCAAAGTCATTATTTAATTATTATTATTATACATATTATATTTGTAAAATTTAAAAAAAAAAACGTTGCTGTAATTAATTTCTCACGCCGGCAAAGTGGAAATTCGCTGCAGTAAAACAAATAAATATTAAAATAGAAAATATTGATATATAAAACCAAAAAAGTTAAACGAGGAGCATTTTGCATATCCGTTTATGACATTTGAATGCATTTCAATTGCACATTTAAATTAATTTTCATTACAATTAAGAGCATTAAATGCATTTGCGCCCTGTTTATTTGGCATCGCAATCGGAATACTAAATAATCGAGACAGACACCAGCCAACTACAAAGTAGTCAAATAATCATTTATTCAGACGATCGACTGTCGAGTTGCATAAATAAACTATTTAATTAAGTGGAGTGAACAACTATTTAGACACCCTATAAACAGGTAAGGTACTCATTTAAATCATAGATTTATCTCTTAAGTTACTACATATTAAAATTTTTATTACTGATTTATGGAATGTCTATTTAATCATTAATTTTTAAATTAAAAATTCTCTTTTTTCCCTTTTCTGTCCACTTTTTGTCACTTCAAATTTTAATAAAATTAGTCCGATTTTCTTGCGGAATATGATTCTGATCATTACTCGGTCTCCAAAATGTTTCTGCAAATAAAAATGGCTTAAATTAAAAAAATTTTTATTTTAGATTTTTTCGGAAAAATATTTTTTTTCAAAATTTTAAATCTTGAGTTTTCACCGTTGAACAACTCCTGGTGACCAAATTGGAATAAAACAATCATATCAAAACTGACAAAAAATTTGACTAGAAAAGTTGCCAGTCCAGATTTTTACCAGACCTCAAGCTTGCATAATTTTGTCAAAACTCAACCGATTTTTATGCGGAATACCGTTTTTATCATTATTTGGCCTCTATATTCATTCTGCATCAAAACATTTTTCACTTGAAAAATTTCCTCACTGTCAATTTTTTCGGTATTTTCCATGCTTACCCCTTTACACTTTTTCAAAAACTTCAATCTTCCATAACTTTGTCAAAAGTAACCCGATTTTCATGCGGAATACTATTTTGATCATTATTTGGCCTCTTAATTCATTCTGCATCAAAACATTTTTTACTTGGAAAATTTTCCTCACTGTCAATTTTTTCGGTATTTTCCATGCTTACCCCTTTACACTTTTTCAAAAACTTCAATCTACCATAACTTTGTCAAAACTCAACCGATTTTCATGCGGAATACCGTTTTGATCATTTTTTGGCCTCTAAATTCATTCTGCATCAAAACATTTTTCACTTGAAAAATTTTCCTCGCTGTCAACTTTTTCGGTATTTTCCATGCTTACCCCTTTACACTTTTTCAAAAACTTTAATCTACCATAACTTTGTCAAAGCTCAACCGATTTCCACGTGGAATACCGTTTTGATCATTATTTGGCCTCTAAATTCATTCTGCATCAAAACATTTTTCACTTGAAAAATTTTCCTCACTGTCAATTTTTTCGGTATTTTCCATGCTTACACTTTTTCAAAAACTTCAATCTACCGTAACTTTGTCAAAACTCAACCGATTTTCATGCGGAATACCGTTTTGATCATTTTTTGGCCTCTAAATTTATTCTGCATCAAAACATTTTTCACTTGAAAAATTTTCCTCACTGTCAATTTTTTCGGTATTTTCCATGCTTACCCCTTTACACTTTTTCAAAAACTTCAATCTACCATAACTTTGTCAAAACTCAACCGATTTTCATGCGAAATACCATTTTGATCATTATTTGGCCTCCAATTTGATTCTGCACCAAAATAATATTTATTTAAAAATTTATATTTTTTCCCCTCACTGTCCATTTTTTTCCTACCTTTCCTTGAAACTTTTTAAAATCTTTAAACTGTCATTAGTTTGTCAAAACTCAGTAGATTTCAAAGAATTTCTAATTGATCATTTTATCATTTCCTTATTAATTCTGCATTTGGGGAATTTTTTTTTAATCTCTTCTGAAAACCTTTAAATTTTAATCACATTATGTCTATATTTGTTATTATCTTATCACAAGCTCATTAGATCTTGTGTGATCTGAATATTAAATGGTTACAGGGTATATAAACTATTAAAAATATAAACACTTCCCGTTATTTGTTTGGCAATTGAGCAATTTATCGTGTGCTGTGTGTGTTTTAGAAAATTTATCAATGAATTTCGCATTCGCTTTTTTATTTAGCATCTGTGTGTCATGTGGGTGGTTGGGTTGGTTGGGTTAGTTTGGTGCTTTTCACGGTGGGTGGGAGCAAAGAGCAAGTACCTCAGCATACCAAATAATTTTATGTTTACTTTTGGCAAATACTTGGGGAAGTATTGTGGCACTTAATTGCGGATACAATTCTTCGAATTTAACAGAATATCAAGAGAGAATAAGATAAATATTTTGTTTGCAGTTTGTTTGGATCAAACGGGATATATAAACAACAAATTGATATGATATAAGGCTGAAAATTACCCAAAAAATTCTCATTCATTTATTGAGTTATTAAAAGTGAATTCAATAAATGGCGCAAAATATATTTGCACATATTTTCCGATGATAGTACGATTATTTTTTTTTCCAGAAATTACGTCAACAAATTGCACTGCAGGTGGTAATAGTCCAGGTGTTTTAACCTACACTAACATTGGCTGCCACGCCCAGGAAAACTAAGTGAAATGAAGAAATGTCCAAACAAATAACGAATAACAAATAACAAAGCATGTTCGCATCCGTTACAACCATTCCCCGAACCAGAACTGTAATTATGCGCTACAAGTAGAACCACAACAATATTGAAATAACCTCCCAAAGCCCCCAAAGCAAGTTGACATCCAACCCAAGAGCTGCTACACCCAGAGAAAAAACCTGTAGTAAAAAATAAGTGCAGTCAAATTAAATATTGTTATTAAATATTTAATGCGTTGCTCATTTAGGAGTAATATGTTATTTTTATTATTAAACACTTTAATTTAACTAAAATTATTGAAAATCCAAAGCAAAATAAAGTTTTAAATTAGTTTTTATTATCATATATTCTTAAAAAAATATTTTCCATACATAATTTAGAAGTCTCTATTATTTCTAGCTTGTCTACAATAAAAAGCAGCTCAGTGGACCCTGAATAACAAGACTATACCTTACTTATATTATTTAAGTTGATATAATTAATAATAAAAATATATAAAATTTAATTTTGAAATATTTTATATTAATTTCAAAATATTGCAATACAATATTAAAGGTTTTTACTAAATCTGAGTTTAATATGAATACTTTTTCATATATATATATTCAAATGTTTTTTAAATTTTATATAATTAAATAAAAATATGATATTTCATTTTAAAATATTTTATATTATTTTTAAGCAGGTCAACATTTACTTGACTAATAAAATACTAAACCAATTTTGTGCTGAGTGTAACAATTCAAGCTAAAAGACGTCGACGAGGTAAAAGAAAATGGGAGGGAGGCGGAGGAGGAAATTCGTTTGCCTCGTTGTTCATATTTATGATTGTAATGTGCTGAAGTGGAAAGTATTATTATGTGTACTCGTATATTTGGGCCCATGAAAACATGGCTTTAAATTCATTTTCCTTGTTTCCAAGACATATTTTCATTACTGCCTCACATTTTTCTTAGTTTGCCTGTTTCGTGTAAGCAAACATTTTTTTGTTGGCTTAAAGTCAAGCAAATTTCGAGTGGCATTTTAATTTATGCTTGAGTTGCGTGTTCAAGAAGCCTTTCCAAGAAGTCCTTCTGACATGTCAAGTCCTTGTTTGGTTTATACTTTGCTTTCCTTAGTTACGCTTGAATTTCATTAAGAAATTGTCACGCGTTTTTTAATTGATAAGTCAGTTAATTACTAAAGCTTAAAGTCGATTTCTAACAATTTTTAAATAAATCTGCAGAGCTTAACTATTTTTGTTTTATTCTGTTTACTTTTCATTTTGTCACACTAATTAATTTTTCATTTTCTATTTCAAAGTCTTAAAATCACAAATATATTAAGGCAATGATTGCAGCTTAAATTAAAAATTTACCAGGCTTAAATCTAAATATTGTTATTGCATTCTGTTTATATTAAATTTTTGGTTTTATTTAATGCCTCTAGTTGATATTCTAAGCCTTGTTAAATTAATTACTTTGTCATTTTCTAGTTCACATAAGTTTTAAAAAGATTACTTAGACTTAACTTCGAAATGTGAATTGTTGTTTGTACAATTGTTTGACTAAAGTCTGTTGTTTTTTAATTTTTGAATTTACCAAATGCCTCCAGTTGTTGATCCATGTGTTCTTATCTTAATCATTTATCATTTTATTGCCAGATTTAAAGTGTTTAAATCAAACATTTGATTGGCTTAAACAAAGAAGTCTCTTTCATCTTGTTTGTTTTTAATTGGCAAGCTGAAATACTTATTATAGTTAATATTAGAGAAAAATGAAAAGAAAGAAAAATAACGAAAAAAAAATATGTTCAGAGGAAATACATTTATGAAAAATTTTATTAAAGGCCATAAACAGAACAAAATAAATTTTTAAATAAAATATATATATATAGAAAGAAATAATTTCGTTTGTTTAATTTTACATTTATACATTTTTTGTCCGCTGCTTTAAGTCGACGATAATGAAATAAAAAACAATAATTTAAAGAAAATTTTGTGAAATAATCAGACTATTATTAAATGCTACAGAGTATTAATTAGTCAGTCACTTAACTTAACACTTACATTGTTAAGAATAATAGCCTATTTATTTGGGCAAACGAATAAAATGGTTTTAAATTTGAATCACGTTCTCATTTGCAATTATTCACAAAAAAGACATTAAATTGGCATATGATGCTCGTTCAAAGAAAATTACAGCAAAAAAGTTTGTGGCTTAGGTCACATTTCTATTTATTTTTAAGTTTCAACTTGGAAGTTACAGCAAAAATGTTCAATTGGTTTATTTGGCGTGGGAAAAGCTCGGTTTTTTAGCTGCTGCCTTTGATGAGCAGTTTCGTGGATTCATTGGCCACGAAAAGGAATGTAATTGAAGCTCATTGTTTACAACGCCCACAAAAAGCGAAACCCAATACACGTGAAACCCTCCAAAGAGAAAATCGATAATAAAAAGTGTGCATTCCATTCAACCTGCAACAAAAATCAGGGATCGGTTGCATGCTCCATCAATTTTCATTTTAATGAGCTTAGTGTGAAAAGTTCCGTGTAAAAAGGTCACATGAGAAAATCTTTGACGTAGCTCATTTATGAGTTTAGGTGAAAGTAACTGAAAAAAGCAAAAAAAAAAAAAAAAAAAAATTTCTATCTATCAAAATATCTATCAAAATATCTATCTATCTATCTATCTATCTATCTATCTATCTATCTATCTATCTATCTATCTATCTATCTATCTATCTATCTATCTATCTATCTATCTATCTATCTATCTATCTATCTATCTATCTATCTATCTATCTATCTATCTATCTATCTATCTATCTATCTATCTATCCATCTATCTATTTATCTATTTATCTATTTATCTATCTATCTATCTCTCTATCTCTCTATCTATCTATCTATCTTTTCATCTTATTCATAAATTTCATCAGCTTGTTTATTGCCAGGGTTGCCAGGCACAATTTAATGTGTCAAATATTCACCGAAGCACGTCAACATTTCCATTCCCATTTCCATTTCAAATTTCCACTTCCACTTCGTTTCCCTCCCTTGTTGACACTTATTGAAAAATTGCAAATTTCTGCTGTAAAAACAAAAAGTAGAAAGCCAATGGCGACGATGTTAACTGAAGAAGCAATGCAAATACAAGTATTTCTATGGCAAACGGACACACAACCCACATCACTTTTGTTGTCTGCAGTCAACGGCAATTATTTGCAAATTTAAGCAAATTTCTCCATTCACATACCCTCTAACAAAAGCAATAATAGTAGAGGGAACAATAAGTACACACTTATAAAAAGCAACAGTTTCTAAAATCAAATAATTAAATAAATAAATAAAAATGTAATATTAAAGAACTTAAAAAAATACTAAACAAACAAATGTTTTTATATAAAAGTATATATATATATATTTTTTTTGTTTTTTATTACATAATAAGTTTATTTACGTTTTAATCAAAGCACTTTCGTATCTTGAACATGGTAAAAACTAAGCAGAGAAAATTGCAGATTTTTGGCAGGATATGTTTTTTTTTTTTGAAGAATTTTTTAGTGTCTATTCTGATAAATACATTTTTTTTAATGGGTCAATACAATACATCTTTTTTCAGTGTACATACTTTAGTTTTATTCTATTTTATTTGATAGAACCAAATTATTGTCTTTATTTGGAAAATGCTTAGAATCTGTCTAAAGCGAATTTGTTTGTTTTCATTATTTGCATTCTTGTTTGTGAAATACCCTATGATCAAAGAAAAAGGGTTTTACTAGCTATACGATGTTAGCTGCAAATTAAGCTAGAAAATTTGATGGGTACGGGGTATTTTTTAGTCAATAACAATTTTTTAAAACTACGTACACGAAGTTGCTTTCATAATTTTAGCCTTAATTTTGTCTCATATTTCAGCATTAGTTTTGAATGTAATCACAGGGTATTTCTTAGTCGTTTACTCTTAAATTGCTTGATACTTGTTTGCTATTGTTCTCTTGTCGTGTTTGCATAAATATAAGCATTTTCTATATTTAGCAGTCTAATCCTGGACTTATATTAATTATAAATAATACTCGCACCAAGCTTTAAGTTACACATTTTAGTTTAAAAATCCCCCTCAAATTGGACTCTGTGGGAAATGAAGTTACTTTGCTGCTTTAGATTGTGCCATATTTTTCATCTTTCATTTTCCAGCTTTCATCTAAAGAAGTTTAGTAATTACTTGACAAGTTTGCTTAACTGCACTTTGGAAATGCATTTTTAAGCAGACTGCATGCTAGTTTTTTTTTATTCTTTCGTTCTCTTTATGCACCCTGCAATTTATTGAATTTTTCAAAAATTTCAAGCACGCCAAAGGGCAGCAAAAATTGTCGGAACAATCATGTGAAATGTTGCGAAACAGCAACGGACATAAGCAAATATTATTGTAACAAAATGTATCCCATGAAATTGTATTTCGATGGAAAAAAAATGAATAAGCTCGTGCAGCATTGTCCTGAATAATTTAAGAATAGTATGCCGGTTATTTATAGGGTATTTTTAAATTTTTAAGGTTCATTTAATGCCAATTGAGTATGTTTTACTATCATTAATAACTTAACGATTTCTATCATAAGTACCAATTTAAAATTTAATACATATAATATTTTTTATTACTTACACTGTTTTTTCATTAATATTTTAAATGCCTGGCAGAGCATTATATCTTCGATTTCGTCTGTTTTGTATTATTTGCAGCTTGTTACATATAATTTTTAATGTGATACGGAACTAAGTAGACAACTTTTCTTTGATGTAACAAAGTTATGGAAAAGCTCTGTTTCGAAACATTACTCAGCATACAAATATACTTATAATTAAAGCTCATTTTCGTTGAAAAATATATGTCGTCTGCTTCTGCAATGGTCTCAACTTGATGAATCAACTACATTTTTTTGTCGTTTTATTTGATTTATATATAAAAAAATGATTGAACCTGTTACCTAAAAGAAGTCATTAGTCAAAAATGCCGAGTTGTGAACACTGACGAGCAGCCTGACGGCAATATGTTATAAATATTTGGTATTTATAACGTTGTTCACATTACATGACAAACATTGTCACCCAACAACAATTAGTTGCATTAAATATTTATTTCGTTTCTGTGGCATTTAGATAAATGTGGTGTCTAGACCAGCAAGTCAGTAAGTCCTTTAATAAAAGTCTTACATGAAGAGAGAGCTTTTTCTGCTTGATTGGATCATTTTCTTTGTGTCACTCAGCAATGCATTTAAATGTGTTGATTAACTTGATTTATTTGCTTGAAGCCACAAGAAAGGAAAACAGATATTTTATTTCAACCAAATTCTGTGAATAAGTAGAACGTAAATTGCACTTAAACTTAATCCGTAAGTGGAATAGTTGTTGCTTAAACGCAAAACCAAAAAGGATTTTGTAAGCTCGTAAATTTAAATAAATAAAGAAAATTCGGTAAAGGGGATTACGTATACGACAGGTAGTACATTTTAATTACATTCCATGTGGCATATCTCACGCCTGGCAATCAACACTAAATACATTTCCCTCAAAATTGAAAGACAGACAAAAACGTGAGGCAGACGAAAAATATTTTAATTTCTACTGAAAAATGTGATGAAAGCATGCAGAATTTGTGTTGTGTGTAGGTTGCGGGGGTCAGGGAACATTTGCTTTTAAGGGATTTTCACCTGGCTGCAACAAAGGCAAATAAACAACAAATTATGTGCAATGTTAAGCTGTCGAAACCAAAAACAAAAGCCAGACAAATGCCACTCAGTCAGTCAATCGCCTGCGTTGCCAAGTATCAAGTATACGCAGTCTTGTTAAGTCTATTATTTTTTTAAAATATGAAATCAATATAAAAAGTATATGATTAAAATTTTTCAGCAGCAGCTGTCAGTTTCACTAAAGTTCATAAATATTGGAACAACATGATTACAGGAAAAACTTGGGCTCTCAAAAAGAGGGTCAAAAATTGTACACGTGGGTTTTCACATGCGATTATTTTAATGAGAAACGTGAACTGTTTTATAAATATCTGCAGTGTTTAACTATGCACATAATCGATTTTAATTTATGCCAACACGTGTATAAATGTCTCGTCATTATTTGTCTGAATAATTTGTTCGAAATCGATTGTTTTCTTGACATTTCTCTTGTTTCATATTTTCAAATTTCCTGCGGATTTTCTTTCTATTAACTGACATATTATTTTTGTCTTATTTTATGCTGTAGGCCAAGTATTTTTTTATGCCATACTTGAGGGCTTACTGTGATTGATTAGCCTGCAGATTTGTCTGTCTATAAAAATTGGCGTGGAAGTGAGGTAGCTGAGGCATGCCACATTCCACATTCCGCCCTCTTGACTTGAGCATTCTTGTTCTGTTGTCAAGTGTTTTTCACCTGATTTCCGGTTAATACTCAGCATTAAATGCGTCGCTAGCTCGCGTAGAATTTTCCCAACAAAATAAAAGGTAACTCAGATTTATCATGTGCTAAATCCAAAGCCGAAAACACTTAACATAAGACAGCACTCAATGGCACTTTAAAAATTTGCTAGA
The DNA here is from genome assembly GCA_035045575.1 of Drosophila falleni. Lineage (NCBI taxonomy): Eukaryota > Metazoa > Arthropoda > Insecta > Diptera > Drosophilidae > Drosophila > Drosophila falleni. The sequence goes on from JAWNOV010000167.1 coordinate 1,864,796, forward strand.
ATTTCGATATTTCAGTCATTAGCAAGAGGAACTGATTGCCTAAGTTAAAATCTGCATATACAATTTAAATTTGACGTGAGGTATTAAATATTTATTTGTGAATTTTTTTTTTAAGATCAACTTTAATTTTTCGCATTTTATTGACTTTGTGCTTAAATTGTCCATTAAAAATGTTGTTTTATTAAAATATTTATATCTTAACTTTTTTAACACTTAAGCTGCATAATTTATAATTTATTTCAATTCTTAAAAAATTGTCTGGGAGATAGTGACTAGGAGAACGTATGGATAAAAATGGACAGTGAAGGAAGAAAAATTCAATCTTGCAATTTTGATGCAGAATATAAATAGAGGTAAAATAATGAAAAAATTGATATTCCGCATGGAAATCGGTTCAGATTTGATAATGTTATGACAGTTTGAAATTTGGGAGATAGTGACAAGGGGAACGGATGTAAATTCTAAGTTGAATTTGTATTGCTAGGATGCTGAATAAATTAAAAATTAAAAATAAATTAGATTTTTATATCAAATAATTTCATTAAAGTCCTACAAATATTGTTCTATTATTATTAAAATACTTAATATTTATTAGTCCTTTTCCATGTTAAAAATTAACATTTTAAATATATTTTTAACGCTAAACAGTTCTCTTTAGTCGACTGCTTTTAGCTGACCTTAAATAAATAAATAAACATGCCATAAAAAATTGAATAAGGGTAATTTAAGACTGAGAAAACAGACTACACTATCTCATTCCTCCTTGATTACACACATGGCATGTGCTATCCTGGGGCAAAGTGCTCGTAACTTGCCACAAAGCGGCAGCAACGGCAACAGAAATGACGCACTTGGTATTTGCTTATTGCCGGAAGTAAGACAGATGAGTAAATATATATATTGAGAATTCCTATGGCATTCAATTTCCTCAACATTATACGCTCAGTGGCTCCACAAATATGTCTTAAAAAAAAAACTTAATTAAAATTTAATTATAATTATAGGCAGCTGGATAAGTTAATAATATTGTTAGCTGCGACTTCAAAGAATGACAAACAGACTTACAACTTGCAACATGTTGGTGCAACTTGTTGTGTTTTGACTTGAAGTGGCAAACAACTTGAGTTGGCCAACAGAACTTTCCTTTTGGCTGTTCTTCTAGCATCCTGTCGTCATCGTCATCCTCATCGTGCCTTATCAAGACCGAAGTCACAACTTGCCGCACAGTTGATAACGCACACTCGGGCGGTTCACATGTGCCACAACTCTTGTAACACGGAGAAAGTGAAAGTAAAATCAAGTGAAAGTGGCGCCAGATTCAAATAAAAACTGTTGAGAAACAGTCAAGAATTGCCTAGAAATTTATAAGAATTTCTTGGCAACTTTTGTGCATATTATTTAAATAATTAAATACTGAAAGAGGTATAAAAGAGAGCGTGAGAGAAAGTGAGAATCCTGCTGAGAACTTACAGCACCTGCGGGTAACATTCGCATTTATTACAATTACACTTAATACCGCAAAAACTCTCATACGATTTCAGCATTTCGGAATGCCTTTAGGTGTGGTTTTTACCTTTGTTTAGCTTTTTATTTGAATGTGACTTAGATTACAATTCGTTCGCTCGATTTGAGCACGTGTATTCGTACCTGGAAAAGGATACGAATTTTCTAACCACAAAGGAAACTGAGACTTAATTGACATTGTATTCTATAATGATTGCTACCTAAATTTAATTAAATCCTAATTTATGAGCGATTATTAAATAATATTTTGAAGAGCAAAAATATTTAAAATATGTTTTTAATATCTACATATAAATTAATACTAAAATGTTTTAATTAAATGTAGTTTTTCAGATGCATTAAATTCATAGTTTCTATTTATTACGTTTATTTTAAAATATTAAAAATATGTTTTTTATACATACTATATTATATTAAATTTTTTAAATTTAGAAATTTATCAAAAATAATTGTTATAATTGCTATGAAGTGCATTTTTGTAAGATTAGAAAATAAATATTAAAATATGCATGTATTTAACTTGAATTAATTTTATTTTGATGTTTAAAAATCGTTTTTAAAATATGAGTGTACTAAATTTGTGCTCAAAGTTTTATTTACTAATTTTTTTGAGATAAAAACATTTAAAATAATAATTGTTAAAATATAGACGAGTTTAATTTTCATATCAATAATTTTATTCTATAATAATAAGAAATTCACTAAAAATTTTAGATTAGTTATTGATATATTCTTAAGGCAACAATTTTGTTTTGTTTTTAGTTAAAAATTTAAATTTTAAAATATTTGCTATAATATGCATGTAAAAAATGAACAGAAATGGAAAAAAAATGCATTTAAATAAATTTGGGTGATAATATTTTTTTAAATATTCTTTCTTGAGTAAACCATAATTATATGTATATGCACTTTTTTAAATTGTAATATTTATTTTTTTTTAAATAAATTTTAAAATATGGACAAGAGACTTCAAAGCATGTTTTTTAGCCACGATTTCACAAAGGCTAGACAAACATAATTGTCATTTTAATATTTAATGCAGCTCTTAGACTATTTGAATAGAGTTTATTAAACCATGGCCAGAATGCCCAAGAGAGGTCATCAAAGCAGTTGTAAATTGACAGGATGCGTTGTTAATAAGCTGTCAAAAGAAGAACCCGCAAACTCATTATGTCTGTGACATAAACATCCCTGCTATAATATCCATTAAGAGTCAGCATTTAATATTCCTTCAGGCAGATCAACAATTTGTGCTCCTATTATTATCGACACAGGTGTAAAAACCTCATAATTAATAATTATAATCGAAGTAACAAAATGCCAAAGGTCAGAGGGCACATTAATTATGCGAAGCGCAGTGCAAAACTTAATTAACATTTAGTTCAAGCAATTTAAGCGAGCGTAAAAGCAGCAAACAATTAAACGAAGACAGCTGAAAGTTTCTGCACAACTGAACAAAAAGACCAAAGTGGCAGCTTAAATTGTCCTCTGGGCTAAGAAGACAAGTAAATATATTAGAAAAGTCGCTGGAGGGGGAAGGAGTGTGACTAAACTTAAGGCGGGTCAATGACAGGCTTAGACATGGCAAACATACCACAGGAAGATCACTTTTTTGTTGTCAAAAAAAAAAAAAAAAAATGCATACTCTTTCCACAAAATGTAAGCTCAATTTCAAAGTCGGTTTACGCTTTTGTTGGCCTTCTTTTCAAATTGTACCCAGTGCACAATTATATGCTTATTTCTTACTCTCTTTTTTCGCTCCTTCGCCTGCTTAATAAACTTTGTTCCCTTAAACACTTTTAGCACCGTATTATTAATATTGTGTATACGCAATATTTGCTATTTAAAGCTGCTAAGAATTGAAAATATTTATTGGTTTCTTGATGCGATATATTTATATGATGAGAATGAATATTATGAATATTTCAATCTCAACATTCACTTTGAAGTCTGTCTGTCTGTCTGTTCGTTGTACCTGCATATTTGTAATTTAATATGCGTCATTCAATAATATTTGTGAAAAATTTGCTATTTATTTCAATTTTTATTGAGTTTTGCATTGTTGTTTTTTTTTTTTTTATTTTCTACAAAGATGTTCCCTGAGATATTTGTTAAGTTACATTTCATTAGGTTGATAATTCTATTTCTTTTTTATTTGTATTCAAATGAGTTGTAGGTCCAAAGTGCAAATCCCTTGCGGTTGATCGAGAGGATGACGAAGAATCACCGAAACGAAATCTTTTACACCCAAAAGTCCCTCTTATGCAAGCAGCTGAATTGAAAAGAAAACTATTTTATTACTCGCAAAAGCGGAAAATGTTTCCAGACTTACGTTCAAATCCGCTGGCCGCAGTCAAAGTAGAGATAAGCCCAATGAGAACAAAAATTATCAATGCGAAGTATTTCATCTTGAAGACAGAAGTGTTATTTGCAACTGAGCCCAAATCACAGAAGGTGCCTCTTATATAGCAGCAAATAGAGTCGCTTATCAGAAGAAAAAAACAGGGGTTATTCCAATCATTGTTGACGGCATAACAACATATAAAAATATATATGGTTTCTCCCAGAACTTTAGCTACAATCTTGCAGACAAATCACACACACACAAAAACATTAATATGTTATATATATATTTAAAATATATTTAAATAAGATTAAAATAAGCAAAGCTTAACACAGGTCAAAGTAGAATAAGCGTAGTGGTACTTTCCCAATGAATGCGTAATATGTTTTGAGACTAATTAAAATTGAGTTTTTTTTTATTAATTGTTTAATTAAAATTGGGTTTTTTAATAATTAATTAAATAAGAATAATGAAACTATTAAGTTTGTTTTAAAATTAAGCAGAAAAACCCCCAAACCGCAATATTCAATATTTAAAGCATAATATTAAAATTTTATATTGGCCTTTTGATGCAATATATATATTTATATACGTGATGAGTATGAATATTATGAATATTTCAATCTCAGCACTCACTTTGAAATCTGTCTGTCTGTCTGTTCGTTGTACCTGCATATTTGTATTTTAATATGCGTCATTCAATAATATTTGTGAAAAATTAGCTATTTATTTCAATTTTTATTGAGTTTTGCATTGTTGTTTTTTTTTTCCACAAAGATGTTCCCTGAGATATTTGTTAAGTAAATTGAAACATTGCATTAGGTTGATAATTCAATTCAATTATTTCCTTAGGAAATTAATTTTTTAATCGATGAGTTTTAGTCCCGAAATTTTAAAGACAAACAAGTCTGTCCTTTCCCTTTGTTTCTCACGCAATTAGCTGAATTGAAAAGAAAACTATTTTATTACTCGCAAAAGCGGAAAATGTTTCCAGACTTACGTCTAAAGTGTGTGGCCGCAGTCATAGTAGACATAAGCCCAATGAGAACCAAAATTAGCAAGGCGAAGTATTTCATCTTCAAGATACAAGTGTTATTTGCACTGAGATCAAACCACAGAAGGCACCTCTTATATAGCAGCAAATAGAGTCGCTTATCAGGGGAAAAGTTCAGGGGTTATTCCAATCATTGTTGACGACATAACAACATATAAATATATATGGTTTCTCCCAGAACTTTAGCTACAATCTTGCAGACAAATCACACACACACAAAAACATTAATATGTTATATATATATTTAAAATATATTTAAATAAGATTAAAATAAGCAAAGCTTAACACAGGTCAAAGTAGAATAAGCATAGTGGTACTTTCCCAATGAATGCGTAATATGTTTTGAGACTAATTAAAATTGAGTTTTTTTGATTAATTATTTAATTAAAATTGGGTTCTTTAAGAATTAATTAAATAAGAATTATGAAACTATTAAGTTTGTTTTAAAATTAAGCAGAATAACACCCAAGCCGCAATAATCAATACTTAAAGCAGCTTAAGATTGAAATTTTATATTGGTCTCTTGATGCGATATATATTTATATACGTGATGAGTATGAATATTATGAATATTTCAATCTCAGCACTCACTTTGATGTCTGTCTGTCTGTCTGTTCGTTGTACCTGCATATTTGTAATTTAATATGCGTCATTCATTAATATTTGTGAAGAATTTGCTATTTATTTCAATTTTTTATTGAGTTTTAGCATTGTTGTTTTTTTTTATTTTCCACAAAGATGTTCCCTGAGATATTTGTTAAGTTACATTGCATTAGGTTGATAATTCTATATTTTTTTTATTTGTATTCAAATGAGTTGTAGGTCCAAAGTGCAAATTCCTTGCGGTTGATCGGGAGGATGACGAAGAATAACCGAGAGAAAATCTTGTACACCTTGAAGTTATTGGGTGTCGTCTTATGCAAGTAGCTGAATTGAAAAGAAAACTATTTTAGTACTCGCAAATGTGGAAAATGTTTCCAGACTTACGTCCAAGATGAGTGGCCGCAGTCATAGTAGACATAAGCCCAATGAGAACCAAAATTAGCAAGGCGAAGTATTTCATCTTCAAAATACAAGTGTTATTTGCAACTGAGACCAAACCACAGAAGGCACCTCTTATATAGCAGCAAATAGAGTCGCTTATCAGAGGAAAAGTTCAGGGGTTATTCCAATTATTGTTGACGACATAACAACATATAAATATATATGGTTTCTCCCAGAACTTTAGCTTAGATCTTTCAGACAAATCATTAATACATTTCTATGAACATAAATATATATAAATATTTAAAATATATTTTAGTGAGATTAAAATAAGCAAAGCTTAACACAGGTCAAAGTAGAATAAGCATAGTGGTACTTTCCCAATGAATGCGTAATATGTTTTGAGACTAATTAAAATTGAGTTTTTTTGATAAATTATTTAATTAAAATTGGGTTTTTTTTAATAATTAATTAAATAAGAATAATGAAACTATTAAGTTTGTTTTAAAATTAAGCAGAAAAACCCCCAAACCGCAATATTCAATATTTAAAGCATAATATTAAAATTTTATATTGGCCTTTTGATGCAATATATATATTTATATACGTGATGAGTATGAATATTATGAATATTTCAATCTCAGCACTCACTTTGAAGTCTGTCTGTCTGTCTGTTCGTTGTACCTGCATATTTGTATTTTAATATGCGTCATTCAATAATATTTGTGAAAAATTTGCTATTTATTTGCAATTTTTATTGAGTTTTGCTGTGAGCACAAAAATGCTCTTTGAGATGTTTGTCAATTTATCAAGTTAATTAAAATATAACGTTACTCAATATTATTTGAAAAATAAAATTTCCAATTTTATATTTGATTGAGAAAGCATGATTTATTTTATAAAATAATTATAGCTTTTTCATTACATACAAAGCAGCTGTTTAACTTGTTTTTCAATTTATTTACTTAATTGATAAATAAATAAACTTTTTTTGAATGTTGATTGACGTTTACAATGTGGTTTTTATTTTAAAATAATTGCAACATATTATCTTAAAAAAAAACTGTTGCTGGAGTTGTTTGGCAATTTCTTAAGCTAATTCAAATATTTTGCATTTCAGTAAAGTTTGCAAAATAAAATTCTAACTTGAATTTTACAAAATTTCCTATTTTGGTTTTTGATTAAAATTAAATGATTTATTTTTGTCGGTAATTACTGCATGTTTTCTGCCCATTAAACAGATTTCTTAACTTGTTTTGGAATTTATTAAGTTAATTGAAACATTGCTTTATCCAATAAATTAATTTTTTTGAAATTTTGAATGAAATTTCCTAAGCGGATTTTATTTCTTGACAATCACAGCATGTTTATCAAAACACAAATCAGCTTCTTGAGATGTTTATCAATTTGTTAAGTTAATTGAAATATTGTGTCATTCAGCAATACTTGAAACTAATTTCTCATATTGAATTTAAATTGAGATTTACAATGTGTATTCTATTTTGAAATAAACACAACATATTATCTGGCCACAAAGCAGCTTCTTAAGATGTTTGTCAATTTAATAAGTTAATTGAAAAGTCCTTTTGGGTCTGTTGAGCTTGCAACTTGTCAAGCTGTTGTTTAATAGCTTTTCACGCAGAGTTTGAATTTTAAGGAGATCCTTTGAATCTCAATAAACGTGCAACTCAATGAGCCATCAAATGCTTTAAACCACAAAATTTGTGGAGGACAACCACAGACTGACTAATTGATAATCTCAACACATTTTCACGCTTTTCACATTTTCTTTACAACAATTTTTTTTTTTTTGTGTAGCTTAAAAGGATTTTATGGTATCCTGGCTTAGTCATAAAGTCAGGGAACTGTGACGGTCTGCTGAGCTGATAAAGCTTTAAGTTAAATGAGTTGAATGCCACAAATTTTCCCCATCCTTCTACACCTGGTGTGTGAATGGCAAATAAAAGCCTTGCCACACATGAATACAATCTATGCTGATAACAATGAGATTCCCTTTCACTTCTACTTTTGCTTTTGTTGTCCTTTTTGTATAAAGGAAAAAAAATATAGTGTATGAATGGATATAAGCTTTATTTTGGGTTACGCTTACATTTAATCAATTTCAGCAAAAAAGCCTAAACTGACCCAGACTTTTGGGGCTAATTTAAGAATTTTCTATGTTGTAAGCCAAATCCGAATTAGGTGCTACCCGAATTACTATGCGTATAAGTAATATTACAACAAAATCTACTTAGATGGGAAATGTTGTTCTTAAATTAAATTGGGACCCTTGACTTTCTTCATAAGTTGCAGAAACACCGGAAATTCATTTGCTTTTCATTAAAATAAAAATGGGAACTTTAGAGTGATACTGCTAGGAAAAAATATATTAAAAAAAACGTTATATTAATTTTTTAGCATTATTCTGTAAATTAAAATTTATATTTGCGAAATGGCTTTCGGAAATTATTTTTATTATTATTAATTATTATTAGTAATAAACTTTTCATAGCCTTTAATTTAAGCACTAACATACGTATTTTAAGGACCAGCCAAATCAAATTTACCTGTTTCATATATAGCGTGCCGTTTGTGAGTTTGTCAATAAAAACAAGAAAATATTATTATACGTTATGAAAAGGTAAATATATGCACTAAACTTGTTTAAAAGCAAACATTAACATGGCCAAGGGTGCAAAGGTCCAGTCACCAGCAATGTCAACTGACCTGTGACAACAGAAGCTCGGCTAACCAAATTTGGTCACCAACTGCCTCCCACTTTTGACACGCCCCCTTTTGTGACAGGCTGCACTTGACGTACAGTTGATGGAGAAGCTTAGGGTTGAGCAAGGCTTTCAATTATATAACACAAACTTCAGCCATGAGAAACCAGACAGCTGTCCAGAACTCACTTCAGTTAAAACTGGGCTAAAATCGAGTTAACCCCATTTGGCAGTTTTTGGTCAAATAATTGCAACTGCAAGTGACTTGACTCCTAGAATATAATGATGTTAACTTGAATAATATATTGAATGATCTTCTACATTCACCTGTTATCTAATAGGACTTTGATTTATTGCTTTGCACTGTGACAGCTAGTTTATAAATGAAGGACTTCAAAATTGATTAGCTGCAACTGAAAACATGAGGGTTAAGACCACAAAGATGCTGGTCAGAAGACAAAAACAGTTTTGCAAGCCAGTCAGATAAGCAGTTGGTTGGACAAAGATTGATGGACAGTCCAATTTAAAAGCTACAAACTTGACTCGCAAAATTTGTAAACTGAAAAGCTGTCTTTTCTCTGGAATTTACCTGTTCACTCTCAAATTTCTGCCTTTTACAATTACTTAAGCTCATCTGCAATTATATCATATTTTGGCAGCCTCTGGCATTTTATTTAAATTTCCTACAAGAATTTTGTATAAAACATAATCCTCTGTCTATTTTGGACTGCCTAGCAGAAAATTTTATTTAATAAGAAATGCTCAGCAGTTAATATATAAAATCTGTAATAATTAAATTACTATACCTACAAATCCTTATATAAAATTGCATTATTATAAATTATTTTGTTTTTTAATAAAGATTTTCTTGGAAATTATTATGCTTGTGTTTTGTATTACTTAATTACGTCAATTATTAGCTTTTTTGTTTTTTAATGAATGCTTAGAATATTTATGGTAAGAACTTTTTGCAAATAATTTAAAATTATAAAAAAATGTTGACTGAATTCAAGGAAATTTAAAAATCGTTTAGTAGATAATGCTCAGAATTTAATAAATAAAATATGCATTTATTTTAATATGTATTTATAAATATTATTTTTAAGTCGCTTAGGTGATAATATATTATTTTAATTTGTTTAGTTTAGCTTAGACATTTATCATAAATGATTGTTGCGAGATTTATTATATTTAATGCTTTAATATGCACTTATTTAATTTAATATATGCTCTGAAAATATGTAAATTAAATTCTCTGCAGTAATCCGCTTTTTATAAATTTTAATCCCCTTTTCATTTTTGTCTTGCTTGCAGGCAAAAGCTGTGGCATTAAAATGCATTGCCACCATAAATAAAAACGCGTTCGAGCAAAATGAATTTTGGCTAAGCCAGAAATTCGCGCAGCTTTAACGAATAGACGCTACTTTGTCTTAAAAGGGAAAGTCGAAAGATATTTATAACAGCAACATCAACAACAACTTAAATAACAGCAACATGGAAACGGATATTACATTTAACCAACACCAACATGAGGAAATGCTGCCGGGTGCTGAGGAGGAAGCTGAATTTGGTAAGTTGCCAACACATGGGTATCTCATTTCTCTATTTCTCTATCTCATATAGTTTTTTCTCATCACTCTTCTCGAGGAAGAGAACTAATAGTCTGTTGATACATTTGACATCAACTCAATAATTATGTTGGCATCCATCATCATCATTGTCAAGTTTGTTTGTTTGTTATTTTATTTTATTTTTATTTATTTTTTGATACTTTGATCTATGTCGGTCAGCTTGTAATTGTATAAGTATTTATAACATTGTCGAATCTGATGCTTGTTTTGATAGGTCAACTGATAATGAGTTCTATAGAAAAAGGTCAAATAAATTCATGTTGTTAGGTTTTACCTAATGTTTTTGTTACTATAGCGATTATTTTTGTCAGCGGTCCATGAATCAGTACACAGGATGAATAACAAATTAATTTTAAGCATTATGCTCAAACAGTAAGGTCTCAGAATCAAGTCTAAGGTGTTGTTAAATACCATTTTCGACTCATGAAATCGACTTAAAGTGAAAATAAGAGATTTAAAATTTAAATTTAAAAAATTAGCATCAAATCCATGATTTAGAGGATAATATTTTTTTAACAGTATAAACAAAATTTGAATGCAGAATGAATTAAGAGACCAAACAAAGATTAAAATGACATTCCGCTTGAAAATCGGACAATTTTTGATGAAGTTATGAAAGATTAAAGTTTTTGAAAAAATGTCAAGGGGTATGTATGGAAAATTGGATGATAGACGGCTTAGGATCGAAAATATATAAAATTTTTAAGACCGAAAAATTTAAATGCAGAATGAATTTAGAGACCAAATCATGATAAAAATGATATTCCGCTTGAAAATCGGACAATTTTTGATGAAGTTATGAAAGATCAAAGTTTATTGAAAAAATGTCAAGAGGTATGTATTGAAAATTGGATGATGGACGGCTTAGGATCGAAAATATATCAAATTTTTAAGATGAACAAAATTTGAATGCAGAATGAATTAAGAGACCAAACAAAGATTAAAATGACATTCCGCTTGAAAATCGGACAATTTTTGATGAAGTTATGAAAGATGAAAGTTTTTGAAAAAATGTCAAGGGGTATGTATGGAAAATTGGATGATAGACGGCTTAGGATCGAAAATATATAAAATTTTTAAGACCGAAAAATTTAAATGCAGAATGAATTTAGAGACCAAATCATGATAAAAATGATATTCCGCTTGAAAATCTGACAATTTTTGATGAAGTTATGAAAGATCAAAGTTTTTGAAAAAATGTCAAGAGGTATGTATTGAAAATTGGATGATGGACGGCTTAGGATCGAAAATATATCAAATTTTTAAGATGAACAAAATTTAAATGCAGAATGAATTTAGAGACCAAATCATTATGAAAATGACATTCCGCTTGAAAATCTGACAATTTTTGATGAAGTTATGAAAGATCAAAGTTTTTGAAAAAATGTCAAGAGGTATGTATTGAAAATTGGATGATGGATGACTTAGGATCGAAAATATATCAAACTTTCTAGATGAAAAAGCAGGATTTCAAAATTCCTATAACTTATTTGAAATTCAAAAGCCTTCAGCTATTCCTTCCCTTGACTTCAACTGACACTAATGTCAGACTTTACTGCCAACTGTCTGCTGATGTTAATCAGAGTCCTGTCATGTTGAGAGCGTCGCTAAATTATTTCAATTATAATGCCCGTTTTTTGTCATTTTCAATAAATAATCGTTTGCCATTTGCTTGACTCGTCTCGACTCTAGAACGTCTTTACGCTGCGCCCGCGGAAATTGTGGCCCTGCTTTCCATTTTCTACGGTGGCATTAGCATTCTGGCTGTCATTGGCAACACGCTGGTGATTTGGGTGGTTGCAACCACGCGGCAAATGCGCACCGTTACCAACATGTATATTGCGAATCTGGCATTTGCGGATGTCATCATTGGACTGTTCAGCATACCGTTTCAGGTGAGTTACATATACAGTACACTGATAAAAACGACAATTTTCAGACAGTCAGATATAAAATTATCATCTCAAATGTTCTTAAAATATAAATTATTTATTAGTTAGAAATAAATATTAGGTGTTGTTCTGAATATACAAATGTAATAATAGTTCAATTTCAAATTAAATTGAAATATAAGAAATAAAATCAATATTCGTATTTCTATCAAAAACATATTTTAATTATCTTTTGCTATTTATTATAATAATGAATAAATTATACTTTTAAATTTCATACTAAAAATAATAAAAATTAACAATTCTATCAAAATATTTATTTTAATATTGTTGTATTATACTTTTATATTTTGCTATTCATTGAGTTTTTCTATTCAATTTGTAAATATAAAAAAAAATAGATTAACTATAAGAGTTAAGAATATTTTGTTGAGAGCAGTTTTTTTTATAAGTGTATTTCTATGTTTTGCTAATTATGCACATTCTGACCACTTTTTTTCCTACTCACAACACCGTCATCTAATTAGCCATGGCTGAAAAAACATTTGTACAAAAGTAGAACTGCAGTTATGCGCGTATAAATGCTGTATGAATATTGTCAGGGCTTAGCATTAATTAAACATTGCGTATACGCAATGTATGACCAGACAAAAGGGTGCAGCACAAAAACCTGTTAAATAAATGGAGTTTACTGATTTTTCGCCTGACTGTTAACACTTTGTGCACATAAATCAGTTGTAAATGGCATTAGCCCAGTTTTCGATATTTGGATATTGGTATTCCCTTTATGACACAACCGCAAACAAAGCGACAAACATCGATTTCACTATAATCGAGCGTCAATTTAATTTCCGGCGCTTAAACACAGCCCACACACACACACACACACACACACACACACACACTTTACCGGATTAGAACTTTTGACAGTGTCTCCGCCATTTAATCCCAATACCAATCCCAATCCCAGTAGCGCCGTCAACTGCAATGGCTTCACGTTAATGGAGCTTTATTTTTCTATCTGTCTATCGTGCCAAGTGCTAATGGGCTTAGATGCTTCGTGCTTGCCAGCACAAAAAAAAATGTGCTAAAAGCCAAAATGGTAATGCTTTATGAATTTCAATATTTCGAGCAACAAATAAATAAAGTTTTTATGAGCTACTCTGAACGGACAAACACCTTTCACTTATAATCCATATTTCTATTGATTGGTTTTGCATTTTCAAGTGGCAAATCTGAAATGTAGCAAACTGAATTTTAAATTTGTGTTTCCCATTTACCATCGAGTGTCTCTGCATAATTGAAAAAGCTACAGAAACTTCGAAACTCGATGCCTTGATGTACAATATGAAATGGGGAACCGAATAAATAACATTTATATCATGTAAGAAAAATAATAGAGAGAAAAACAAATAAAATTCCTGTAAGCTATGAAGTCAATTTAAGTTTACATGAGAATTTGTTTATTTGTGTATTTTGATCAGTTTACCGAGTTATATTAGCTTTTTATAGTGGGGAAAGCTAGAGCTATCATTTGTAATAAATAATTTACCTTATCTTACCAAATATTTGTATTTAGTTAGAAATAAGCTTTGAAAAGACCTAGATGCTTAAATGCCAAATAAAGTATATTTAATTATGAGAACGTTTACATAATTGATATCCCGTTTATCTGTAGTTTTATTGACTTATTAACTTAGGTAACTTTTTAAAAAAAGCTTTAAAAGCGCATTAAAGCTTTAAAGTCAATTAAATTAAAACAATTTTATAAAATCGCTTATTGTTTTTAATTAAATATTCGTATTTGCTACAACTTTTAGATAAAAAGCAGCTTTAAAAGCTCATTAAAGCTTCAAAGTCTCTTAAAATTCAGTTATTGGCAGTGATGAGCTTTGAAAGCTCATGAATGCTTTAAAATCACTTAAATTGTCTTCACTTTATAACTTATACAGACAGCTTTTAATAACACTTGCAGGCTTTAAGCTACCTTACAGAATTAAATATGCTTTAAATTTTCTTCAAACTAATTGTTCGTAAATAATTAAGCAATGTGTCTAGACAGAAACTACTTTGACAGCTTAAGAAACTTGGAGGTTCTTATATTATATATTAATCACCTACGAATTCAAGCGACATCTGGTTGAAATTAATGATATATTATACTATAAATAATCCAAAAAGTCGGCTCTGTTTATTTCATTAAGCTGCAGCTTCTAGAGGCTGGCTTCAAGTACAGAAGGCACACACTCGCAGCGTAATAAATATTCATTAAGTTGACAATTAAATAACAATCAGCTGTCACAGCAAATTGTCAGTCTTATCAATAGACAAGTGAGTGTACTGTAATTTGCACTAATTGTTTGGGGTTTCCCCCCCCCCCCCCCGCTCCCCACGGAAACAACGCCTCTGAATAACATGGATGCCACATGAACTCGACTCGATTCACTGCATATGAAATCGAACATAATGCGCACTTTAACTCTATCTGCAAATGCAAAACACACACTCACATATGTACAGTACACACACATACAAACTCACACACACACACGCACACTCACAACCACACACAGCACACAAATCACAGATGTTAGAACCGAAACCACGCAGTCACCAATCGCATATATGGCGAATAGTTTTGGCAATTTATGCTCGGCAAAATGCCTAAAGGGAAAGGGAGGAGCGGAGAGAAAGGAGAAATGTCCTGAAGTCCTGCTCGCTTATTATTCGCACTGTTAATGATATTTGATCTGGTGCTCTGCATTTTAATAGGGAACAACTGTGCACAGATTTTGAGCAGCGTTGTCAAGAGCTAAATAAATAAAAAGCTTAATAACTACTATACAAAAATTTTAAAAACATTTTAAACGAATTTATTTTCTATATTTTGTAAATTTATTTACTTATAAATGTTAATTATTTTTGTGTTAGAATTATTATAGGAAAATTCAGTTTTTTATTTAATGTCAACATAAATTAGTCAACAGAATGAATTTATTTAGAATAGGAAATGAAATTAGAAAAAAAATGTTTTGACATTCTTAATTTGTTTACTTTACTATAAGCAAATTTAAAATTTTGAAAACCGAAAACTTAAATCTTCTACGTTTTTTGATGAAGAGAATATTTTTGTTCAAGTATTTGACAAATTTTTGACAATCAGAAAAATAATCAAAAAATTTATTAATATAGAATAGATATTTTATTTAATTTTTTTTAGCTATTAAGCAATTAAAATTAACTACGTGTACCTATAAAGTAGCTAAAGTGGCAATTTAATTTATTAAGCAATTTAAATTAGCTACGTATTCTTATAAAGAAGCTAAAGTGACAACACTGATTTTGCAGAGATTTTTCTTTTCTTATATTTTTCCATTTTTTTCCCCAATTTTCAGTTTCAGGCCGCATTGCTGCAAAGGTGGAACCTGCCGTTTTTCATGTGCGGCTTTTGTCCCTTTGTGCAGGCACTGAGCGTAAATGTCTCCGTTTTTACGCTAACTGCAATTGCCATCGATAGACATCGGGCCATAATTAATCCATTGCGGTAAGCCAACTAGCTGATGACTTAATAATGAGTTTGTCTCATTAAAATGGAATTATTCCTGTTACAGAGCACGTCCAACCAAGTTCATATCCAAGTTCATAATTGCTGGCATTTGGTTCTTGGCGCTCACTTTTGCCGCTCCTTTCCTGATTGCCTTTCGGGTGGAGGAAATAACCGACCGCATTCGAGGTAAGTCTACACTTGGCGAAAATACTTGGCATAAATCAGCGAAAAATTGAACCAGTCAAAATTATCAATTTTTAAAGATATATGAATACTTTTTCTGAAAATTCCATTATAAAAATATATATTATTCTGAATATTTAAAAGTTTTTGAATTTCTTAATTTTTATAAAATTAGAAAATGTATTTTTTCTACTGCTTGTTTTTTTTTTTCAAGTGTACTTTCAACAGATAGCTCATTTTTGAACCTATTTTTGAACCTATCCCCTTGCAAATGTCTTTGCAGAAAATGATCTGTACTTCAATACGACTCGACCTTTTTGCATGAACAAAAACCTATCGGATGAGCAGTTGAAGGCGTATCGTTATGCCCTGGTCTTTGTGCAGTATCTGGTCCCATTTTGTGTAATAAGCTTTGTCTATATCCAAATGGCCGTCAGATTGTGGGGCACTCGAGCACCAGGAAATGCGCAGGATTCGCGTGATATAACGCTGCTCAAGAACAAGAAGAAGGTGAGTTGATGACACTCATTAAAATTTGCAATCAATTTGAAGTACATACAATTTTAACATTTTTTGATTAAAATCAAAAATTTAAAAATTTTTAATTGTAACAAATTCCATCAGTATATTGCAATTAATTTTAATATAAATAATTTATCCAACATTAAATAAATATCCTTCTTACTTTTTTTTTTAAATATTTTGTTCTTAAAATTAATTGTAGATTTAATTCTAATAGTCTTTTGTTTAATGTAAATACTTTTTATTTTGATTTTAAACCAGAAACGAAATTATAGATTTCCAAAAAATGTAAATAATTTTTTTTATTTAAAAATAAATTCGCTTTTTTCGCAGGTCATCAAAATGCTTATTATTGTTGTGGTTATCTTTGGACTCTGCTGGCTGCCTTTGCAGCTATATAATATTCTTTACGTCACAATACCGGAAGTGAATGACTATCGATTTATTAGCATTATTTGGTTCTGCTGTGATTGGTTGGCTATGAGCAACAGTTGCTATAATCCCTTCATTTATGGCATCTACAATGTAAGTAAATTTCCTTTTACATTTGTTCATCTAAGCTTCCCATTATCCGGATTAGTCATGAGTTAAGTGCAAGTAGAGTGAAGATTCTTATAGAATTGTGTCAAAAAAAAGTATATAGTCAACCAATAAACTATTAAATTATAAGTTTTTTTTTGTCAATTTTTTATTTACAAATAATTTCATTAGAAAAATTTAAAAATGGCTACATTAAATAAATTAAACATGCAAATCAAATAATACCAACAATACCAAAAATTACCAAAACTATTTAGAGTATTTTAAATATTTATGGATATATTATTTTGGAATGTCCATTAAATATTTATTTAATTAAGTTTTTTTTTATTATTAATATTAAATTATTTTGATAGTATATATTTAACGAAATGTTAACAAAAAATAAATTAAAATAACAATATCTTATTTTGTGTATTTTGTTAAATAAATATTTGCTATTTGACTTAAATTTGTAAATAAGAAAGAATTATATTTATATAATAATTTACATTTTGCAAATTAAATAACATTATAGTCTGTCATGTTTTTGTCAGTCTTATTATTTTCCCCACAAATGCCTATTGTCAATTATTTTGCATAATAACGCAGACAAATTCCGAGAATAATATTATAAATAGCATTCGGCATTTAATAGACTTTGTGCCCACTTGAGTTAATTAAAAGCACGTGCCACTGTTACCAATAATAAACACCTACAGCAATCCTGTCAAACACATAAATCCTATGCGGTCCCCAAGCCACAGGATTAAAGCAACAATCCGCAAATCGCAGGCATAAAAGCCGCAAATATTTTGCGTTCACTTTGAGAAATGGAAATCCCCCATTGAAATCGATAAAAATCGACAGGCAAAAACACAAACACAAGACACAGGACACAAAAGGCACGTAAAGTTTTTGTCAGTCCACCCACAAAATCCAGACAAAAGAATCTCTGTCTACTTTTTTAGATTTTCTCCCCCTCCTCTCTTTACACGTGTGGGCGACAGTTGCCCATAAATGAAATATATATATTTTGAGACAAAAAAGTTTGTCGACAAATATTTTGGTTTACTACCAACTGTCGAGGGGAGAGAAAACAACTTAGGGGAATAGAAGGGCCAAGTTGCCAAGTGTTGGCAATTAGGAAGTTTCGGACAAGGGGGAAACTAGGGAGTTCGAATTGATAGACCCAAGTGACAGATGGCACAATAAGTAGTAAAATCACGAGGCTCAACATTCATTAGCAACTTTTCTTTTTTCTATTTTGTATTTGTATCTATTTGTATCTTGTGCAGAGGTAGAGCCAATAATAGAGTGCATTAACTTGTTCAACAGCTTTGCAACAAGTTTGCATAGGAACTTTGAAAAAGGACAAAAAATTTTTCTTGTAAATACCTTCTTCAGAAATAGTTTTATTTATTTTCTAAGCTTTTGCATTTTTTAAATATCTAAATATATTTGTTGTCAAAAATCAGTTAGGATTTGGCAAAGTTTTGACAGTCTGAAATTTTTGGAAAGTGTCAAGGAAAAAATTGACGGTAGGGGTAAAAAATCAAATTTTTAAAATAAAAAATATTTTGATGCTGAATCAAAGTAGAGGCCAAATAATGATCAAAACAATGTTCCGCATGAAAATCGGTCAAATTTTGGCAAAGTAATGACCATTTGAAGTTTTTGAGTATGGGTTAAGTATACGCGTCGTATACGTAATATTAAGTATACGAGGCGTATACGCAATACTAGGTATACGTGGCGTATACGCAATATTAAGTCTACGTAGCGTATACGTAATATTAAGTATACGCGGCGTATACGCAATATTAAGTATACGAAATGGGATATATATCGAATTTTTTAAGAAAATAATATTTTTATGCAGAATCAAAGTAGATATTCCGCATGAAAATCGGTCAAATTTTGGCAAAGTTATGACCATTTGAAGTTTTTGAGTATGGGTCAAGAGGAAAGTCAAAGGAAAGTACGGACAACATAGACAGTGAAATGGGAAATATATCGAATTTTTTAAGTAAATAATATTTTTATGCAGAATCAAAGTAGAGGCCAAATAATGATCAAAATGGTATTCCGCATGAAAATCGGTCAAATTTTGGCAAAGTTATGATAGTTTGAAATTTTGTTTTGAAGGAGTGTCGAGGGGCAAGTTATGGGAAAGTGCGGATAAAATAAACAGTAATATATAAAAGTAACAGTAACTATTTTTATTCTGAGCGTGAATACTGTTTAAAGAGCATTCAGTTGTCGTGAAAGTTGAATTCTATTGGGATATTTTCATTAGACAGCAGAATAAAAGTTAAATTTGAGTGACATTTTTGTATTTGCTTACTCAAGTATTTTTGTTTATTTTATTTTTTATTATTTTTGCAGGAGAAGTTCAAGCGTGAGTTCAACAAACGATTTGCGGCCTGTTTCTGCAAGTTCCATACGACGCTGGATCAGCACGAGCGAACCTTATCGATGCACACCCGAGCGAGTTCCATACGCTCGACATATGCGAATTCATCGATGAGGATTCGCGGGAATTTCTTTGGAAATGGTGGCAAAAACGGAGGAGGATTGCATATGAATCGCAATGGGTATGGGAATAATGGACACGCTTTGGCCATGGCCAATAGCAGTTATAACAACAATGGACATCAAAGTGTGGTAACATTTGCCAGCGGTGGCAATACAATGCCACCATGGAGACGCAATAATTTCAAGCCGTTGCATCCCGATGTTGTTGAATGTGAGGATGATTTGGCATTGATGGAGCTACCCTCGACAAGTGAGGAGCATCCCTCGAGTCTAGGGGGTGGTATAGGCAGTGCGGGGGTGCAGTTATCGTTGCTCAAAGCGGAATCGCGAGAAAGTTCTAGTTGCATTTGTGAACAGGAATTTGGCAGTGGCATGGAATGTGATGGAACTTGCATACTCAGTGAAGTATCTCGCGTGCAACAACCAACACTTACAACAACAACAGCAACAACACAACTAATCAGAGGAGGGAGTGGCAAGCCGCAGGGCGAAACATTATGGCAGCCACTGTAAAGTTGAGCCAAATACACTGATAAAAACAACCGGTTCCTATAATCAAAAATGTTGTCCTAAGATAAGTTTTATTTATTCAAAGAAAAAGTGTTGAAAAACATCGATATATCAATATATAGATTTTTAAACAATCAAAATTTGATACATTGCTTAGTTGAGAAAGTGTTTTGAAAATATTATAAATTACAAAGAAAATATCGGTCAAATAATTTTTTTTAAATAAAAAAACGACCAATATTTAAATTTTAATTCTGTCAAGATACTTTCTTGCCTAACTGTTTATAATTATGCACACTTACAAAAACACTGCACTATTTAAAAGCCAAATTATCGATGTCAATCGATGTTCTTACAACACTAAAATTAAGACAACTTTAAGAAAAAGGAATACACAAAAGAAATAATATTTCTAAAATATTCTGAATTATCTTACAATCAAGAATATTTTTTTCTTGAATTAAAAATCTAAGTGCTCGATGCATTTTTAAGTAAATTAAATATTTTTTCCCCAAAACTTAATTTTTTATTTAGAATTACTTTGAAAACAATCAAGTTTATTTTTATCAGTGTAATAAATTGGGCTTACAGTCTGTGATTTCGTAATAATGAATTGTGATTACAAATACAATGAGCAAATTGAATGATGCAAATGCTAATGCTAATGCTAATGCTAATACGAATGCTAATACGAATGCTAATGATCGTTATAAGCTGGAATCAAGCGAATCCCTGTACAGTATTATAAATATATATTCAAAGTGTAGTCAACTTTTTGCATGTCGAATTATATTCTAGATTTAAAACTATTTTCCAACAAAGAGAAAAAAAATAAAACAATAAATATTTAGTTTTATATATGTACATACACATAAGCATAATTGGTATCAAAAATTTTCCACAGCAATTGCTAAATAAATAAACATAAATAGTTGTACTTTTTTATTTGCTCCTAGCTAATTTCTCACTTTTCGCATTTTGCTTTAATTAAAGCGCACATGAAATCAATTAACTAGCATTAAACGTAAATTATGGAATTAGTAACTAAAGAACAATACAAAAAATCTATTTATATATGTATGTTTATGTAAATTGTGTGTAAAAAGGCTAATTAATGTAATGTAATAAACATTTCGATTCATTAAACAAATCGAACGAAAAAACCAGCAATAAAGGTGTTTACTTTTGTGCGTTATGAACTGTTAATTATAGCAGTCATAATTAAGCATTATTTTCCGTCATAAATAATTCATTTAAGTCAGACATCATTTTATTTAAACTTAACTGCCTAGCGTAAGCTTTTAACTATTAACAGCTTATTTATAGCAAGTCTTTAAACTTGACATTGAAGTAAAAAGCTTTTCGATGAGTTGCCATAAGAAACTGCAATTTCTCAAGCTGAAAAAGCTTTTGTCGCCGTGTACTTAGTGCGGACGCAAACCGGAAGTTGGGTAAAGCTTAAGACGATGTTTTTTTAAAAGCTTTGAGTTTGCTTGAAAAACGAACAAAAGAAACTGTTAAAAGCTTTTATGCTTACAGGGTGTTTAATATAGACATGTTGAAGAAAGTTTGTAATATGAATTGATGAGTTTATTTTTTAGACAAAATATTTTAAAGCTATATTTTGATAAAGACAGCAAATTTTGTTTTTTGTATTTTATAATTTAGGTTCTCAGAGGCATTAAACTTTTTTAATTATATAATTATAAAATTAATTAGTTAAAATGATAAACAATAAATGTAGCTTGTGAATAAAATGGCAATATTTATAATTACTTTTGAATTTGAATCTCAGAGCTTATAAGATTTTAAATTTCAAAGCTTAAAATAAAATAATGAAAATGCTAAAATATTTTTTTAATTATAAATTTTTAAATATATTGACATATTAAAAAGATAATATTTCTTTTCAAGTTTTTTCATAATAAATAATTTTATTTATTAATCTATATATATAAATCTCTTTGTCTAATTCACTAAGCATTGTACAGGTCAAACGACTCAAGATACAAGTTCGAAATTTTACCACAACACAGATATGAGAAGTTCACAGGCGTTTTGTAAAATTTGACCTGCATGTGCGTCAAAAAGGTGGTCGATAGGAGGTTTAATACTTGAACAGTTTTAATTTAAAATTGGCGTGTGGGATATGATTAACCTGAGCTAATTATTTAATTTTAATTAACTTGAAATTACAAGCTATGTATAGTTTTGTTACCAATATTAAATTAAAATTTCTGCTTTGGCAATTTCTTTTTAAAGTTGGCGTGTGATATGATTAAACTAAGCTAATAGCAGGACAAACAAAGCGGAACATCCTGGTTGACAAACACTAACAAAATATGACAACAACAACAGCAATCATGGGAACAACAACGTTGGCAATAACAACAACAACGTAAAGAGTGTCACGCAATAGTTAGTCGGCATATGTGCGGCTCTTGCTGCTTTCTTTTATGCCACATGCAATCAAACAACATATGCTGCACTCTGACTAACACACACACACACACACACACACACACATACACCGTTAGATACACAGTGCAAAACACGCAATGAACTGACTGACTGGACATGCACATGAACATGCGACATGTTGGCCATGGCAGACACACATACACACTCTCGCACACACACACACACACACACACACTCACACACACAGAGAGAGACAGTGTCGGGAATATTTTCATATAGATGGACACTTGGTTGCCTGAACAGACAAGTGAGATCGCAACAGTACAAGTGCTCGACTGTTAAAACCCCAGTACTCGTATCTCTGTAGCTTTTTAATTTAAATAATATAAATAAGAATATTTCATAAAATAATTTTCAATCAAGTAAGAACGGCTATAGTCAAGATCCCGACCATATAATACCCCTTACTTATTTCAATATATATAAAAGTATATCTAACTACCTAATAAAATCTAATGCATACTTTAAGGCGATTGTATTTCTTGATTTTAATAAAAACTACTGCATACTTTTAGGTGAATTTCAATAATAAACTCAATCTGCGTGCACAACAAAGGAGTATTGTCACCAAATTTGGTTACCCTAACTCCTATGGTATCAGAGACCTAGGTGTTTAAACAATCATTGTCACACACTTATAATTCTTTTGAATTTTATAATTACTGGGCTGCACAGCGTTGTGTTCACTGACAGCAGGGAGAAGTGGCGCAAGGCACATTGGCTGTTGATAATTGAATAATTAACAATGTTTAAAATTGCTGGCGAGAGGCGTCTAACGACAGGGGAGAAGGAGATAGAGATAGAGATAGAGATAGAAGAGAAAGATAGAAGTTAGGTTAGCAGCCACTAACAAGGGTGGACAATGTGCGTGTGTGTGTGAGTGAGTGTGTCTGCAGTACAGGTCATCAGGTCAAATGCAACCGCAATGTCAGCGCAAGACCTCAACAGGCGCACAAACCATTTAGTTGAATAACTCATCAAGTACACCACTTACACACACACGCACACACACACCACATACACACTCACATACACACTCATGTGTATATGAAATAATTGGGTTAGAATTTCCTTTAAATAATTGACATTTCGTTGGGAAAATCTTTATGGCAGTTGGATTGTCATTTATTGATTGACTTTGTTCTATATATCAACCCTATATTATTTTTAACAATTAGAAATATATAGAACTTAAAAGTACTTTCAATGTGTGTCGTGCTTTACTGGCGAACGGTTCGTTTATATTTATTAAGGCCAAAATGCAGGAAACAAACGTCAATAAAGGTGTGTATAAAGAGATTTTAGATATAGATTAATGATACTATAGAAATGGAAAACGTTTAAGAAGTTTAAATAATGAATATGGTCTGTGGAAAATTGCTAAGCTATTTTAACTGGAGTTTATGAATATTATGATACAGTTGGACTTTTAATCTGTTTTCTTAAAAAATTTTTAAATAAAAATGATAATGATTTTTCCGATTGTCAAAAAAAAACTTGACGGATTCGTTGTTAATCAAGATAACTCCAACTTTAGAACTTAGGACAAATTTTTCTAGTTATTTACACATATCGAACTCAACTATAAATTATTTTACAGATTATATTTTGCTCTGGTTTCCAGATTTTAAAAACTTTTAAAGATTTTTCACATTCTTCTGCTCACACACTATTTTTGCAAACCGTGTTTAACATATTGAGCACTCTTTACCCACCCTATCGGTAGGTTCTCGCAAGGCATTCTCATCGACAAGTTCCTCGCGTCGCAGCAGCGGCAACAGCAACAACAGCAACAACAGCAACACGGAAAACCTCGAGGCAACCACAATGAGCAATGGCAATGGAAATGTTGTAGTTGAAGATGGAATTGGAAATGTAGATGGAGTTAAAGTTGGAGATGGAGTTGGAGTTGGGGCAACAGCAAGTTGCATGCCCGTAACGGATTTCTATAGTAATGCCACGGTTCTCATTACCGGCGGCACGGGTTTTGTGGGCAAAGTGCTAACCGAGAAATTGTTGCGGGCCTTTGGTTTGCGTAAAATTTACATGCTGATACGCAGCAAGGACAACATGAGCGTGCAGGAGCGATTGCAAGGATTCTTCAATGAGTCGGTAAGTCAATAGCAACTGGGGAAATGAGTTGCTGTCGCTTCTACATGTGTGTGTGTGTGTGTGTCTGTGTGTGTATGTCTGTGTGTGTGTGTGAATGCGACGAAGGAATAAGTAAGAGAAGGTGCTTCGTTTGCCTGTCAATCGTCTCCTGCCGGCAGGGAACAATACAAACTCAACGCTAGCGGTTGGCATTGTTGATATATACCCTGTAATATTTAACTAACTGTAGAAGGACTTCCAATCTTTCCTATGATCGTTCAGAGCTGTGCTTATAAGCATTTTCATTATCAAAACTAATATGAAATAAATAAAATATCACTATTTTAGATCGATAAAGTCTTCTTTTTAAAAAAAAAATATATACTAAAAAATTTTAATATACATAGTTCTACAGAACTTTTAAATACCAAATAAAAAAATACGTAAGCTTCAAAAATATATATACAAAAAAGTACTAAGTACCAAAAATATTAAAATTATAATCTAACTAAAACGGTCATTATAGTATGCAGTATTTTAGTATTTTTTTAATATTTTAAGGAGACTCTACTTAATTTTTTTGTTGTACAGATTTTTAATGTAAATTCGAACGTAAAATTTTTTTTTTCAGTATTGTTGAAAATTTTAAGTTCCATACATAATTTTTAAGTCCATCAACAAAATTAAAAAAAAAAAATACTTAAACTTCAGAAGACTTGTTCTGCTTAGAGGGTATATTTCAGTCTGTTTCAACGAACATCATATAAAACCGCCTAAAATATTAGAGGGAATCTTGAAGTCTATTTATTATGTTTAACAGATATTCAATACAATGCGCGTGGAGTGCCCGGAGCTATTGGAGAAGGTGCATCCGATACGCGCTGATTACAGTGCCATCGACCTGGACATCAATGCCGGCGACCGTGCAATGCTCCTGTCTGAGGTCCAAGTGAGTAGCTCCCTCTCTTTCTTATACACTATCTCTCTCTCTTTTTTCTTTTTTGTCTATCTCTGTTGAGAACAGCTGGAGAGGATCTCGTGTATTGCATTTTGTTGTCTGCTTGTTGGCAATTCAATCAATGGACTTTTGTGTGAAACTTCACTTTGCTCTCACTGTATATGTTTGCCTATCTGTTTGAATGAGTCGCTTCCCATGTCCTGCTCTCAGTCTAGCTCTTTGACTGTCTCTCTATCTATCTGACTGTCTGTCTGTCTGTCTGTTTGTTCATTACGTTACGTAACAGTGCCTGGCAAAAGCAGACGCCTTGTTTACGACAACAGCATGCAGTCGTCGCTTTATTTCCTTTTTATGATTTTTTCTCCGCATACCAAAAAAAAAAAAAAAAATAGTCGACAGGAATAAAATAAAATAAAGCAAAGGCACAAAAATATACATATATTTTCTACTTTTGAACAAAAATTGAAAACCATCACGTAGAACTGTGAAAATGTATTCCTACTTCTGCTACATAGGATTCAACTGAAGCGTCAGCTTCTCTTTCTCCTGGTTATATAAAAAACAATATATAAATAAATGAAAATTCCTGTGCATGCTTCAAGTGTTTGGCGTGCGCGAGCCATTGTCCTGCCAGGCGCATCCGTTTGCTGTTTTAGTTCCTTTTAATACCCTGCACCCATTGAAAACATCCTAGAAAGGGTGTGATAGTTTTATGATATGATATGTTACAGCTTAAAGAGGATACTTTGCTTAAAATAATACACAAAAACTCGAGGCTGATTTATTAGATATAAGATTTTTGTGTAGATTTACTTAATTAGTATTATAATGCTATAATTCCAAACGCTGCTATATGTAAATCAAATCAATTCATAAATTAATATTTAATGTTATAAAAAATGGTATTTCAGAGCCATTTGCTGGGTATTTGGCAATCTGCAGACTTTCCTTTTTTTGTGTGTGCTTTATATTTTTATTTTTTTGAAGTTTTAGCAAAACATTTTGCATACAAGTCACTCACTGGCATGTGGTGCAGTCGGCAGAATTCACTGCGCTTAGTCCTTGTACAGTTTTAAAACTAAAATTGCTTTGTTGTCGATGTTCAATGCAGCAGCAGTTGCATGTGTAGCCATGTCCTGTTTCCTCCTTTTATCCACATGTCCGCGTGTGTCTTCTTCTCCTCCTCTTCCTCTTCCTCATCCGCCTCCTCCTGACTTTGAGGTTATCAGCGAACGCAGCCAGGACGAGGCGACACCAAATGCATCCTGCAATCGCTTCTGTTTTGCATGCACTTCTCGTGCATTTTGCATGTGCTTTTGTTGTTAAGCTGCAAGTTGTTGTTATTGTTGCTGTTATTTTTATTGTTGGTATTCGTGTTTTGTTGCTTGCCATTTTTTGCAATTTTAATATGTATTACATATTCTAGTTTTTCGTTATTTTTTCCGGTTTTAGATCGTCTTCAACGTTGTCGCTTCGGTCAAATTCAATGAGAAACTGAGCGATGCTATCGACATTAATGTCCTCGGCACAAAGAAGATTCTCGACTTGGCGATGCAAATGATTCAGTTAAAGGTAAGAAATATCAGCTTGACTTAAAAAGAATTAATAATCTCAGAAGATATACCAAATACCATACTTCAAACTTGCATAACTTTGTCAAAACTCAACCGATTTTTATGCGGAATACCATTTTGATCATTATTTGGCCTCTAAATTCATTCTGCATCAAAACATTTTTCACCTGAAAAATTTTCCTCACTGTCAATTTTTTCGGTATTTTCCATGCTTACCCCTTTAAACTTTTTCAAAAACTTCAATCTACCATAACTTTGTCAAAACTCAACCGATTTCCATGTGGAATACCATTTTGATCATTATTTGGCCTCTATATTCATTCTGCATCAAAACATTTTTCACTTGAAAAATTTTCCTCACTGTCAATTTTTTCGGTATTTTCCATGCTCACCCCTTTACACTTTTTCAAAAACTTCAATCTACCATAACTTCGTCAAAAATCAACCGATTTTCATGCGGAATGTCATTTTGGTCATTATTAATTCTCTTAATTAATTCTGCATAAACCAATTATTACCTTTAAAAAATTTTAAGTTTTCGATTTTTTCCGACAAAGTTATGTACTCCCCTCCTTTGAATTTTCGGAAAATATATTTTTTTCAAAATTTTAACTACTGATTAAACGACACTTTATATTTGTTTCTGAAAGATTTCATTTTTGATTATTAGTTGGTCTCTAAATGAATTTAATTTAATTTTATTTTATTTTCCTAAAAAGTTCTGAATGATTTTCAGAATTGTGGTAAAGTCTTGATTAAAATAGCTTTTTGTTATGATATTGAGTTAAATATTCGCATATCGTTTTTAAGTAACCAAAATACATAATTCCCATGTCTGCATGTAAAATATTTGAGTATGAATTTTAATATTTACAGCACTCAGTAAGTGTGTGTATATTTATTTATTTTATTTTTAACGTAATGCTTTTTTCTGTTGTTGCATATTTTTACGGCCGCGTCGTGCAAACAATTTCAACACAATTCAATCAACATTGGACATGTTGCCACGCCCATGTCGCCCATGCCGCCCACCTCAATGGTCCTGTAGTCATTCGTACACATTTCGACACTGTACTGCAACTGCAATCGCAAATTCATCAAGGAACAAGTGTACGAGAATGAAATTGGCTACGAAAAAATCATGCAGGTTGGTTGAACGAGCAAACTCAATGCGTGGGGCATTTAAAAGGGTGTACAAAAGGGAGAAGAGTAAACAAACAGTACTCATGAATATTGTTATTATTTTATGTGCATACGCAATGACTGCCGCCTGATCAGATTGCCTTAACAATTTATTTAAATTAAAAAAGCTGCAACTGCAACATTTATTTATATAGATCTATCGCACCTTCGATGATGATACCCTGGAGAAGCTACGTCATTGTCTAATTGGTGATATGCCCAATACCTATACCATGACAAAGAAATGTGCCGAAAATCTGGTCAATCATCGTGCTTTTCATTTGCCCGCTGGCATCTTTCGACCGCCCATTGGTAAGTTTACTGCCAAAATTCTTGAGAAAGAGAGAAAGAGAGAGAGAGAGAGCAGAGATTTGCTGTGGTCTTAAAGTTGACTTCACAAACTAATTGTCAGATAATTAGCCCCAAAATGCCCCTGGGCAGCTCGTGAGATTGCATACAAAAATGGTAAAGAATGCAAAAAGAAAAAGAAATTTGAAATTCACCAGCTGCCTGGACGTGGACAGGACCCCAAAGGATCAGTGAAACAGCAGCAGCTAGAAAAAAGGAATATTTAAAATTTTGTGCAAAACAGAAAACAACGTTGCATTTTGCCCCCATACCAACTAGGGACCAAAGTCGAAGAGTCGAGTCGAGTCGAAAAGAGTCGAGTTGAGTGTGGCAAGCTTTGTCTAGATAAATGCATGGGCAAAAAACTTTTTTGTGTGTGCAACGGCAACCGAAAAACGCAACGTAACGTAACGTGGCGAAAAAGAAGAAAGCAAATACTGTCTTCGGATAGCCGAAGATTTAAATACCCTCGCAAATGCTTTTAGATAAAATATGGGGATTGAATTTTCTGAAAATTAAAGTCTTTTCTTAAAGAAAACCCATTCTCCACCGATTCTTTCTTAAGCAATTAAATGAAATAGTCCTCCAATTTTGGAAAAAAATTTGTAAGGATGTATCTTACAGTACTATAACTGAGTTTCTCTGAGTTTGAAAAATTGACTACATTTTTTATACAAAAACTTAGTTTTCGAAACAATTTTGCCTACTTATATGGGCAAAAATAGTGTTGCCTACTTATATTGGCAAAAAAATGTTGCCTACTTATATGAGCAAAAATAGTGATAAATCTTGTTTAAAATACATTTACTGCATTAAAATATTCGGAATAAGGTTTTTCTTTATTAAAAAAAAAGTATCGAAATCAGGACTATTAAATTTAAATTTTATTTAGATTTATTAAAAATTGAGGGTGGTTTTTCTGTCCGAAATTATAAATAATTATATATTTAATTAAATTAAATAAATTGAAAATTATTATATACTACTAATATTATATAGGCTCTAATATGTAACAAACATTATATACCCTCTGCAAGGGTATAACAAAGCCCAGCTAAAAGTCAGAGCATGCCTGACTTGCTCAGACCCAAAAAGGCAGACCCACAACTGGCGACTCCCGATTGTCGACTCCGGTTTTGCAGCTTGCAGCTCCGTAACAAAGCGCAAACAAATTTTCATTTATTTTAACACAAAAATGCCAAAGCATGCTAACACATCCTGGCATATCCTGCCTCTGCCCCCAACAAGAATAACAACAGCAACAAATGAAATGAAATGGTTATAAAAAAATAAAAAGAAAAGCTGCAGAAAATTCAAGTGCAAAACTTGCAATTGGGAGTCAGGCATATCAGTTAGCAATAGCCAGAAGGAGCCAAGGAAAGGAACGAGGAAAGAGGTGAAGGAGCAGTAGAAGCCATTGGACCATTATCGCTTTTGGCGTTGTCTAAAATCAACAACGGTCTCCGGACTCGAGTCTCGTTTCTCCATTCTCTCCATCTCTATCTCTCTATCTGTCTCTCTGACCAACAAAGCAGCCATTAATTCTTATTTATTTGCAGTAATGTCAACGTACAAGGATCCATTTCCCGGCTGGACTGATAATTTGTACGGGCCATCAGGTTTATGCACTTGGTCGGCCCGGGGACTCGTACATTGCATTTACGGCACCGCCAACAGCAAAGCGAACATGGTGCCCGCCGATTATGTGGTGAATGCAATGATAGCATCCGCCTGGGATATCGCCCGAAGGTTAGTCCATACACTGACAGAAAAAATATGTTCTCAAATCATGATTTTGGTCTAAAAAATGCGTCGAGAACATCAAATTCTTAAATTAAGAAAACACACCTTGGGTTTAAGAACATTTCGAATAAGATCAACTTAAGAATAAATTTTCTTAAAAAAATATCCTATTTTATAAAAGTTATATCATACGGGAACACCATTTTTTCATACGAAGTTCATATTTATACTCGCCTAATTTTATTCTTGTATTAATAATTTTGTTTTTTTAGATTAATATTCTTAAAATTAGTAATATAGTTTTAATATGTTCTTATTTCAAGAACAAAATATTTAAGATGAATGTTGGTTTTTTTTTCAGTGTATATACCATACACGACAAGGGTTAAAGGGGATAGAAGGAAACGCTGAACGGAAAACGGAGCACATAAAGTAGTTGCTCAATTTGCTAGTCTAACGGGGAGGCAAACGTATTGTTAAAGCGTTTCCAGCTCAATAGATAAAGTCTGCCAAGGAAATTAAATACCTTACAGGGCAGCTGGTTAATTAATGATTTGCGGCTCATTCTTTATTCATTTCTTATGCCAAATAATGTGTATTTTCAATTCATTGTTCAGTTTGCTATTTATCTATTTATACCAGTTGCTTTAATGACTTATACTTTCAGTTTTTATACCCTGAGTCCATTAAAAATAGTGTTGCCTACTTATATGGGAAAAAATAGTGTTGCCTACTTACATGGGCACAAAATAGTGTTGCCTACTTTTGTGGGCAAAAATAGTGTTGCCTACTTATGTGGGCAAAAAAAAATGTTGCCTACTTTTGTGGGCAAAAATAGTGTTGCCTACTTATATGAAGAACACGCATCCTGACCAAATTCGGTTTAATTCGGTATATATATTATATAGCTGCCATAGGAACAATTGGTCGAAAATCAACCTCATAGTAGAGTACCTGCGCTCAGGGTATCCAGCGTGCTCGACTGTAACTGCCCACTTGTTTTTTTCTATTTTCCCTGATTAGCTTGACAATATTGCTATTTTTATTGTGAAATTGTTTATAGTAAATATCGCATTAACTTTTATTAAATACCTTTAATAGCCATTGCCAAAAAGGGTCTAAGTAAATTTCTTCACAGATAAATTCGATGATTAAATTAACAGGCATTAAATAACATTCAAAATGATATGATTCAAACTGTGTCAAAATTAATTTAGCTAACATTTACCTACACTCTTTAAAAAGAAAGCCAACTATATTAAATTACCGCATAAAGCAACTTTACTCATGCAACTAATATGATTCCATTTTAGATACGAACAGCGTGAAAATGAACTCGATGGTAAATCCGAGCTGCCCGTGTACAATTACGTCTCGGACGTGAACAATATTACCTGGGGCGAGTACATGCACCTGTCGCGTCAAGGTTTTCACGAGCCATTCGACAAGGCGCTTTGGTGAGTTCCAAACACACACATAAATATATATACAGCTGTGCGTATTTGATAAAAATATTCTATTGTTGAATTTCAATTTCTGTGGCAAAGTTCTACACACGAATAATATTGCATGCTTGTCTAATCCGAAATGCTTAAATATTACCCTATTTCTTTACTTCTCCATTTCTGTATTTCGGAAAATTTATCTACACTCTGCTTAATACCTTGAAACAATGCAACTGAACACATGCCACACCAAAAAACCAAAACCAAAATAAAAACGGAATACAAAACATGCAATGGAAAAACCCCAAAAAAAAAAAAAAAAAAAAAAAATACTGCTATGACAAACACCAAAAACCCCAAAAACGTTAAAAACGGCAACTAAACCAAATCGAAATGGGGGCAATTGGAACCTGCAACCTGCCACACGGACATCGAACCCATTGGACCGCATTATTGTCACAGGTGCTTCTCGTACGTTATAATACCATCGAAGCCTCTGCATTGTGCAATTGCATTTTTCTTGCACAATATCCCAGCTTATATTTTAGATTTAATTGCCATGGCCACCGGACAAAAGCGCATGTAAGTACACACATACATTCACAGCGAGAGACGAAGAGGGAGAGAGCGACAGAGAGAGAGAGAGAGAGAGAGAGAGTGAGAGAATAGCAGATAGATATCGATACAGTCACACCCAACGAGATTGTGCTGTATAAGTTAGTGGGTTTCAGGTTTTTTTTTTTTGCTGCATTGAATGGATTTTAAACGTTACATTGAAAGCCAATTGAATGGATGGACAAAAAGGACATAGGGTATATTAGCTATATTATTTAAAAAGTGAAGTAGAGAGATATCAGATTTACCCTTAAAGAAAAAGAGTAATGTCAATAAATAATAATGTAATGTCTTTATATAATATATAGAGAGTCCGATATATATATATATAACTGAAAATTAACACTGGGATATACAGATATCTAAATTATTTTCAAACAGATTAAGATAAATTTTAAAATTAAAAATTTAGCTTTATAAATAAAAAGAAATAGATTTAGACTTATAGTCTTAGCTTTCCTGATAAATCTTTTAACTACAAGTGTAGGGTACATAAAACATAGTACAATCTCGTCTGCATTAACTGTGCTGCTTTTGTTGTGCGCGTACCACATGTCGTATGCGTTATATTTAACAAATTGCAATTAGAGCGCATTACCAGTGGCATTTGGCATTTATTTATGAACCGCTTGAACTGCTCTGATGCTCTCCGAGTTGCTCGAGCTTCTCCCTGTTTGCTGTTGCTGTTGCTGCCCAATTAGCAAAGGTAATCAATACTGAATGAGCGTCTGCTCTGCTTCTTCTTGTTCTGGTTGTTTGTCTCCTGTCTCTTGTCTGTCCACTGTTCATTGTGTGGTCCTTTGGTCCTGTGGTCATTAGGTACGTGAAGGCATATCGCAAAATCTCGCGCATAATCAATATGATGGCATGGTTTGGTTTGAAGGAGTGGAAGTTTGCCCATCGCAACATTGACGAATTGAACGAACTGCTGCCGATTGGGGAGCGTGAGAAGCTGCAGTTTAACATAGCAACGATTAATTGGAGCGAATATTTTCGCTCGTATCTGAGCGGCATCAGGCGCTACTTCTTTAAGGATAACGCTAACGATAATAAATTACAACAGCGCAAAACTATTTATCGCAGGTAAGAATGAGTGCAAACGAGAGAGACACAATGGAAAGAAAGAAATGATACACACAGAGAAAAAATCAGTTGTACAAACTTAACTAAAAACATGCGTATATATAAAAATATTTGAAAATTTTCATTTGCAAAAACTTTGAAATGTCATAACTTTGTCAAATTTTACCCGATTTCCTTCCGGATTGGCAATTTTATCATTATTTAACCTCTATTTTCATTCTGCATTAAAATTGGAAAACTAAATTTTTCTTCCTTTACTTTCCATTTTTTCCATACTCTTCCCTTGACACATTTCGAATTTTTTATATAATATTCAATCTTATTAAAAAAAATGTTTTATCTATGGTCAAATGCATACATTTTAGATTTCATCTTTGAAACTCAATCAAATTGTAAATATTAAAATTGTAGAACACATTTTTCTCTGTGTGTAGAGAGGAAGCAGAAACGAATGACTCTACACTAAGTACTTTTTAATTACACTTTGTTTGGTCTTAATTCTCTCTCTCACTTCCTCTTCTATATTTTTTTCTGCTCCATCTTCTTCTTCTTTAACAGAATGCTGTTGCTGCATACGCTGCTGAAGACGACATTTGGTCTTTCATTAATTATGTGCATACTGCGCTTTTATCTTCGCCTTTTCAAAATTATGCCAAGGATTGCGCTCTAAAGACGACGCTCTTAGCCCAGTGTCATTATAAATTATAATCAAGCGACGTAACCTTTTAATAAACTCTCAAACTCAATGCGAAGCGATTTCTTTCTTTTTTAAATAGGGCATTTCAACTTTGTCTCGCATTACTCATACGCAACGTGGCCGCAGCAAGAAAAACTTTTTTCAACATAGCTGACATGTGTGTGTGTGTGTGCATGTGTGTTGACTGAGGTAAGTAATAGGGAGTGAGAAGGGTTAGATTGTCAGCTAAAAAAGTTGTCTACCTGTGAACTTTGTATTTTTATATTTTGTCGCGCTTGTCTTGAAATATGATGCAATTTCTGGCGCGATAAAGTTGCAAGAACTAAAACGTCATAACACACACACTTACACACACAAATATATACACACTTTGAACAGATTGTAAGTGTTGACTTTGAGTGTGGGTCTTGAAAAATATGTACGCTTTTGCAGTTAGCTAAAGTTTTATGTTGCACTACAAGCAAACATTGCGAGCATGTCAACAGCTTGTCTTAGGAATTAAGTGCAAACAAAATCTATAAAAAAAATTTCAATACTTGGGGTAACTTTTATGAAAAGCTTGATACGCTTTCGAACAGTTTTTGAATGGAGAAACCTCTGAGATCAGCTAATAAAAGCTATTATTTTGATAGCAAAAAGTTTAGAGTTTATGAATTAGGAATTATCATAAAATATAAATAATAATTTGATTAAAAATTATCTAATTTTTTATTATTCAATTAAAAAATAAGAGATTGAATTTTAAAAGAACAAATGTTTTTTTTTTTTTATATTTTAGCATGTATAATCGTCACAGTCTCTCCCACAATTGAAGTATAAAGAGCTCTTATAAAAGCTCTTATTTATCATTTCATTTGCAAAATAAAATGGTCATATTTTGACCAATGTCATTGCGAAATTCTCTAGCTCCTTTTTTTCTCTGGTTTAAATGTAGGGCATGCACAGTTCAAAGTGCCGCATAAATTTTCAAGCAGCCTGGCCAAAGAAAAATGGCCAAGAAGTGAACGTAAACAACATGACAAACCAACACACACACACACACATACATATACATATACAGGGACGGAGTGTGTGTGTTTGTCTGTGTAACATACCATTACATATATAATTTTAGTTAAAAGTTTTATTTGCCGCATATTTCATATTCTTGTTCTTGTTTGGTTTTTGCTTTCTTTTCGCAACTTTTTCTCGTTGAACATTTGCTTGTTTCATATTTCATGGCAGTCCAGACAGTGGTAAGAGACAGCGAGTGAGACAGAGAACGAGAGAGGGAGAGAGAGAGAGAAAGAGAGAAACTGACAACACCCCGCGCGCATTCATTATTGTGTAATATTTTTACATTATTTTATTATAAATCAACAAAATGCACTCAACGCTGCTCTCTGCTCAAAAGTTGCAACATCGACGCCGACTGCGACGTCGACTTCTGCCGCTGACAGTGGAAACACATTAAACGTCATAAAATGCACGAGCAGCGAAAAGTCGACGGCTGCTTCGTCCTGTTCCCCCTTTTGCCTTTATAATTTATTTTTACTTGAATTAATGTGCATACTTTTTTGCACTCGGCTGCACAGTTGGCCCGTTACCTGATAGTAACACGCCCCCATCCCATTTCCACTTGTGTGTGTGATAAGCAAAGTGGCCAAAAATTGCGTTGACGTTGGCATAAAATACTTGCAGAAATTATCATAAGTGCATGGGCCGAACATGTGAGTAGAGTAAAAGAGAAGGAAAACTGTAAATATTTAGGATAAGTTTCCTTCTAGAAATGGATGAAAAACAGACATGACAGAAGATGAAGTGGAATAAAAACATCACCAACTGCACACATACCAAATTTCAGCTGAATCTTGACAGTATTTATAGAGATCTAATGCCGAACATCTAAAAACTCGAATTATAAAATTTTTTTAAAAAAATGTTAATGCAGAATGAATTAAGAAGCAATTCTATGATTAAGTTTTAAGTAGGTCCAGAATTTAACCAAGCAACTTTACTAGTCAAATTTATTGTCCAATTTGGCAATATTTTAGAATTTTTTTAATCCGTTATTTATTTACCGAATTTCAGCTCCTATACTCAGCTAACAACAGAGATCTAAAACCGAACCACTTTAAAACAATTTATTCATGCACTTTTCAACAAAAACGTGAGTTTTTTTCATATGTCACATAAGCCTGGTTATATCGCGAAATCTGCCTTTAGCAGCATGAGCTGATATTGCAACACTAGAAATACCAAAAATCCTATAGATATAACATATTTTGCATAAATTTGACGCTCGAATCGAATAAACATTTGTGCACTGATGCTGACAGCTGACATTTGCTACTTGCTACTTTGCATCAAAATGCCGACAAGCAAACAGAACATCATTTGAATGATGCGTCGTCATCTTACAGCGTCCCTTGCCACTTGCTACTTGCCACATGACCCCGTGGCTGTGGCATGCAACTTCATCAGATGCCAGATGCAAATGCAGTCGCCATCAGCTGTGCAAGTGCAACGGGCGGTGATAATCAAGTCATGAACTGACTCCACTCAGTTGCCACTCTGCAACCACACACACACACACACTCTCACACACACAGACACCGTGCCCCATATTGTTTCGGCCCTTTGGCAATGGAAATTCGTGGCGTGGAACGTGCGTGTAATTGTCCGTTCATGTGCAGCGATCTGGCCAACGTTTTGGAGTTGCCACTTTTTGTGTGAGTTGTCAAGAAAATGCGAATTCCATTTGCTGTGAACGTGCAATGCGGCGTATGCGCAATATTTTCATAGAAATCCATAGCAAGCAGCTGAACAAATCCAATAAAAATACATACATACTGCATTTGATAAAAGGTAGAAACATATTACTCGAGTTACCGACTAGAAGATACCCTTTGTTCAATTTAAATATCAAAAAAGAAAAATATAAAAAATACTGCATACATTTAGGCGTAGGCTTCACATATAAACTTAAAACAGCCATATTTATTGTTACATTTGACAGATCTTGAGGCAAAAAAAAGCAAGACAGTAATTTTAAAAATATTCTAATATTCCGGGAAGTAATACGACTTTCCACTGAGTCTCTAGTCTCTGAGATCCACAAAAGTATCAAAAGTATTGAGACTTAATGGAAAAAATTTACCTTCTCTCGGTTACAAACTTGACCACGAATAAATATACCCTTATACTCTATGAGTAATGTATATAAAAAAGTAAGCCCCAAGAGGCATAAATCAAATTTTTGGTCAACGAAAACTGCATACATGGAAAATATTCCAACACAGAGTGTGTCACAGTATTTGTATGTATGTGTGTGTGTTGGGATTTTTAATTTAAAACAACAAGCTGAACGGATCGAAGAGAAAACTCCACTGGCAGAGTAGGAGAAGGAGGAATAGCACCTGTGCTGTCTCGATAGCTGGTTTAGAGGTAAGAAGAGCTGAAAGCTGGACGAGAGGCTGACTACAAAATGCCTTAAAAGGCCATTAGTTGTTTGTCTAGGGCCTCTTCTAATGTGCTCTTGTCAAACTCCACACATGTGTAACAGTCTGAGTGTGCTAGTGTGTGTAGGTGTGTGTGTGTGTGTGTGTGTGTGTGATTGTGTGTGTTACCTGTCTGTGCATGCAAAAACGTAGCAGCAATAAAGAAGATTTGTGTCGCCGTCGCATTTTATGGACTCGTTTTATTCATTCTTTTCTTGTTATACCCTGTACACTGTGCTCAAAAAGGGTATGCATATTGTGTGAGTAAAGAAGTAACAGATAGAACATATAGATAAAATACTGAGTTATTTATATTATAAAAACCTGGGGGTAAAATAAAGTCACAGGTACACTTAATTAAAATATTATTTCATCTCCACGCATTGTTTAATTCTAAGTTTAGTTTTACCCTTTAAGTCCGCGAGTTAAGCGAGCCAGGGGCTGCCGAGAGAAACGAGCAGGTTTCGGGGTCCCCTAGTATTTTATATATATTTTCCTTAAATGTAAATAAAATAACTTTAGATATATAATAATCTATTTTATAAGATACTAGGGGGCCTCGCCCCCTGCTCGCTTCGCTCGCCCACCCCCGTCTCGCTTTGCTTATTAATAATGTAGAAGTTATAGGGTATCATGCATGTTGAGCACACTCAACTGCAGAATTTTGACCAGCCTTTATTTTTTTTTGCACATTCTGCACAAAATCTGTGCAGGAGAGTCAAGTCAGCTTTGGTTTAGGCTAATGACCACAGAATGGTTGCTGCTAAGCCACAAGCTAGTACTGCAGTCAAATACACACTCGCACTCACACACATGTAGACAGACACACACACCTTGGGGTCAACTTCAATGTCCTTTACATTGTCTGGGACATGCCTAATATGTAAAAGGACTCACCTGAACATGGCTAGTAAAAAAAAGAATATTTAAAAAATAGAAAGAGGCATGCCACAAACATTCATGTTGCAAACATGTGTAGAACGAGGCATACACATGTGGCATGTGGCATTTGCTATGACCGATGACAGTCTAATAGTAGATAGAGTATAGAGAGAGAGGTGCTGACAAGGCTCTAAAGGACAGATTGCAAAATGAAATGAATGATTGCTTCGTTAAACGCATAATAAACAATGAAGTGACACTGCAGTTTCATAATTCCCTTCTTCATTCCTAACTCAAAGGTCTTTCTTCTGCTTGGATTTTCGAACGAGCTGTAACTCTATACCGTAATCCATTTAGAGAAAGTCAGAAGAGATAAAGTGTATGTTTTTTTTCCATTTGCAAGTTAACACTTGGTTTTTTATGCTACTGTTAGCTTTAAACGATTGAAAGCGTTGCCACCTGTCAGCAAGTGTTATCTACCAATTATCGTCAAGATATTTTTATTTTTATTAAATTATAATAAATTATGATCGGTGAACAAAAAAATAAATTACGTTACTAAAAGAAAGATAATAGAATTTTAATAGCTATGAAAATTAAAATAAAGAGATTAAAACAAATAAAAGCAGGCGACATATATAAAGTGCATTTTAATTAGAAAATATTTTTAACAATTAATAACTAATATAAATTATATAATATTTGGATTTTATTTAAAAAATAATTTGTATGTTTAATAAATTGGTCAAGTCTTTAATGCATATTATATAGATTAATTGACTGGCCACCATAACATAAAGCTCCTATTGATATTATTAAATTTAATTGCAATCCCAAGCGGTTGAAGCTGCAACATGTGGCAACATTTGTGCCCCCCTTTCCATCTATCGATTGGCATTAACGTTGGCGACTGTGGCCAACTCAGTTTGCTGGCCTGGCCAACATGCCCATTAAATTCTCGGGGCCACAACTTGAAAACGGTTGCTCCCCAAAGATTACCGCAAATGCACAATGGTAAAATAATCATAATTGCATATAAAATGTTAATGGGCAATGGACCAGGAGTAGGAGCAGAAAAAAAGGAAAGGAAAAGAAACAGAAGGACCAAGGGGAGAAATTGCAAATGTTTGGCGAGCTCTAAAAACTTTTTAATACACCAAAGGACACATTTGGGCCTCTGCCACCCCTCCCACATTCCCCCCTCTGAATCGCCCCTCTACAATGTTTTCCCAACTGTTTTCAATGTGTGCGAGCGCCACAAATGCAAAAACAATTACGAAAACTTTGCTGGCAACGCGCCACACTTGCCACGCCCCCTTCCCCATATTCCTCCCCCCACCATACAATACCACAACAACAACAAAAACAAGAGCAAGGAAAAAAGTCAAAACCAAATGTGGAAAATTTTCGGGGGAAAAGCGCAACTTTCTTTTCGGGCCGCGCGGCGTTTTCTGCTTGTTGCTGCTTAGACCCGGTACTTAATATTCAAAAAGGGACTTTTATGTTTTTGGAAATTATAATATACCTTGAATAACAATGTCTTCAATTATTTTCAATATAATCTGAAATTTTTAAGATTAAGATTATTTAAACAAAACTTTCTAAATTCTTAAAAATCTACATATATTGGTAAAAAACTTTATTATAGTTTCTTATATTTTAAAATTTATAAATAGTTAAATTGGGAAACCGTTTATGTAATATTTTGCTTCCAAATCGACTGTGTTATCGTTATTCATAAAAATTAACATGTTATTAAGAAATAATTTTACAACTTTTCAAGGAATCTTAGCTAAAATAATGATTTTATATACCTTAACTCATTGCTTAAAGATTAAGCGGAAGTAAAAAGACACAAACATATAAAAAGATGTAATTTTATGCAATATTGTTAACGAAATAAATTGTTTTTAAATAAAGATCAGTAGTTCTACATGAAGAGAGAAGGAGTCTTAGTTGATTCTGGTTGATTAGTTGGTTCCAATTACTATTTCTTTTCTCTTTCCCGTTGATCCGTCTTCTTCTTGTCCTTTTCCCGTTGATTCGTCTTCTGCAAACACAATTATTTTACTTTTGAAAGACTTTTAAATATAATATATGTTTACACCGTTAACATTTTGTATTTGAAATTTGAACAGGGCGGGCATTTTACTAGTTACATTAATAACTCTTTAACTCCTAATTATTACCTTAAAATATATATATTATATATATATTTATTATTTATATAAATATATATATATATATATAATTTATTATTATTATATATATATATTATATGTATATAGTATCTTAGTTCATCTAGATATAGTTACATTCTTATATTAATCTTACATTAGCTTAAGTTGCTAAAACACTAAGCACTTATCAGTTGATCCGTCTTCTGCGAGCGCCGAACACTAACTGCCCGACTACTGCGGAAGCCCGCCTTTTATATGCTGCGTGGGTGGTCCGTTAGCAGAACTCTGTTATCTTAACAGTCTGTTAGCAGAGATCTGTTATCTTAGCAAAGCCAATTTGAGTTTAACAGTGCCAATGTTAGTTTAACAGTGCCAAAGTGAGGATAACATTCAAACAGTGAGTTTAGCAGTGCTGATCGTAGCGTTGACATTTGCATGCCATATTTAATTTCTAAAAATATCAAGACCCTAGTTCGATAAGTGTCAGCCGTATGGAAATGAGAGTCCGAAAGATATACATTTTCGATTTGATCATTCATGTTGCAAATACAATAAAGAGTTTATTTTAAAGTCACAAAATTTAATTCATCTAAATACTGGGTCTCTTACAGTCGAGCGCACTTGATCAAAATTTCCATACTTGTTTTCTTCAGTGTTTTTGTAGATTTCTTTTTTTATTGGTTATTGCCGTCATGTTTTTGCTTTTATGTTTTCATTGCCATGTTAAGTTTGGCAACAGGAGGAGTAGGAGTATGAGGAGCGGTAAAAGGTAGAGGGGGCTAGGGGGCGTGGTGCAGGCAGCAAGGCAAAACACTTAAATTTACATAATTTCCGGTCCACGTCACTGATGTAATGCCACGCTTCATCTGCACCAAAAGCAACAGAGGCAACAGAGGCAGCATCAGGAAGCAGGACCCCACTTTAAAAGCCTTGTGTGGATCAGCTGGGGAACCGACTGGGAAATGGGAGTGGTAGCTAGGGAGAGGGGAGAAGGTGGGCAACGGACAGCGCATTCAACTTTTAGCTTTTGAACTCGCGCAATATTTTAACGCTGCAATTTTTAGTTGAATTTTTGACTTGTTTTTATTTTTGTGCGCTCTCTTTTTCATCCCACTCCCCAGTGGTAGACCGACTTTATAGTGTATATATATATATATATTCAACAACAAAAGAGAGAACGAGAAGGAGAATAAATATGAGAACTAGTGTAGAGTTTACACTGGAGTGCTGTAACTTGTTGTGGTAAATGCGCCGTTTACAACTTTATAGACGCTTAGCAATTATGGCAATAGAAATTTTTATTGCCATCATGCCGCAAGGATGTTCAACTATCAAGCAAAGAGAAATATATATTGTGAAAGGGAGAAAAGAAGAGATAGCTAGTTAGCGATGAAAGATAGCAAGTAGTTTATCAATGTGTAAGTATTTTATGAAAAGTAAACTGATTGAATGTCTTAATTAATCACTTGATAAATGCTTTAAGACTTCATTAAAAAGCGAAAGAGAGCAGGAAAAAGATTGAGAAACTTTTAGGAATTGGGAGATTTTTTTAAAGGCAAAAATTAATTATTCAATCGTTACCGCCCAACTTTTAATAATAAAATAAAACAATTGCATAATTTAAATCATAACTAAATTTTCTTTGCAGCCCATACCTTCTCAATTATAAAATTTAATTTATTCGTTCAAAAACCATTATATCAATGCATTGGCAATTATTTGTCTTTGATTTGTGATAAAACAAGAAGAGGCAAATGGCGAAAGCGATATGAATACGAAAATGAATTTAATTAAAAATTATCCTGCTGCCAATAGGACATTATCTCTTACGTACATCCTTTCCTTTTACAATTTGCCCCTTGCATCAAATTGTCAAACATCTTGCCAGGCAAATGTAATTAAATTGGCGAGTTAATTTCATTTCATAAATCGAATTTGAAATTGTTCGACAAATACAGAAGGCGTCAATTTAGAGATGATAGCGTGAGCAGAGCGTGAGAGAAAAATGAGAGAGAGAGAGAAAGTCGTGAGTCTTTCTAAATATGATAAGTATATCTACTTCTTGTGCTCTACGTGAAATACGTTTCAGTCTTTTTAAATGCGTTCTTGTAGGTTTTTAATTTGTACACGAATTTTTTGCGATATTTTTACAATCTCTAGCTTATTTTAACTTTCAACACTCTGAAAACACTGGTTATTTGTAAGCAAATATGAAAAAAATATGAATTAAAATTTAAAGAAGAGTTTTTAAGAAGTAGAACTTTAAATAGCCTATTAACCCACTCAAACCCGTATTAAAGATTAAACGCTCTCAGCGCTAACGAGAAACTCAACAGAATACGGGACTTACAGCCACAGAGCG
Organism: Drosophila falleni; assembly: GCA_035045575.1. Taxonomy (NCBI): domain Eukaryota; kingdom Metazoa; phylum Arthropoda; class Insecta; order Diptera; family Drosophilidae; genus Drosophila; species Drosophila falleni. The sequence goes on from JAWNOV010000167.1 coordinate 1,907,887, forward strand.
AGACAAAGAGAGAGAGAGAGAGAGAGAGAGAGAGTAAAATAAAGCGAACTCTACTTCATAATGCTCTCGCTCTAATGACAATTAACATTCTTTTAATGAGGCTCAATTAAAGAACGCACAGCTTTAACTAAGATTTATAAGCTGAAACGCACACACACTTCAAGTTTTACTGAACGCCAGAGGGCGCCGTCAGTGCAGACGTTGGACGTCAGCAGTGGTTGGACGCCAGGGGGCGCTAACAGGCGTGCGTCTTAAGTAGCGACCACAGACTGAATAAAAGAGAGAAGAAGGAGGAGAGTTGGCCTTATTATTACATTGTTTATGAGTTCTGCCGTTCTCAATTTATTGTTTATGTGCTTGTATTTGTTGTGGAGTGTTCTCCTTATTGTTATTGTTGTTGTTGTAACCATTGTTGTTGTTGTTCTCTGGCTTGTTTTACAAGCGCGTCTCGGCATGTTTAACTCATGTTTCTTGGCTCTCAGCTCTTAGCCATTTGTGGTCGTCTTGGCCGTAAGGCTTTTGCCTTCCTTCATCTCCCAACCCTACACTAAAGCACAAAGTCATATTTTCTTATTATCTTCATGGAAGAGGGGTGTAAGGAGAGTTGACTCTTGGCTACTTTTGCCTGCGCTTTTTGTGGCTGGTCACACACAAAAAATAAGCAAAAAAAAGAAGGAAATAGGAATTATTAATAGCCTTCTCCATTTGCTGCTAAGTGGCGCAAATTGTGTGTTTGTTTATATCATTTTGTTGTACTTCAAGTCTTTTTCTGTTGCTCCTTTAAAGCCCCCCATTTAAAGCACCTTTTTGTGGTAAGTAAGGTAGGAAAAAAAAATAAGAAGATGGGAATGCGTTGGGGCGTTTACAGTTTATGGAGCGCGTTGAACCGCGAACTGTTGTTAATGGCACTTGAGCTCAACGCCCTCAACGTAAACCTGTACATCATGTAAAAAGAAGTGAGAGAGAGAGAGAGCAGAAAACTCAACTGTCTGCTCCAATTTTCAAGTGGATTGTGCTTAAAATTCAACAAAAATCATCATAAAATAACCCAAATGCTTAGTTGGCTAACAAAAATGGTTTAACATTAAACGCTTGCAGCACAATGTATGTTAAAGCGCTGTTAAAGTCACGCTGTTAATGTTAATTTTGACTTACCTTTAGCAGCTGTTGCTTAGCTAGGTTTATCCATTATGTTAAACCTGTTTCCGAGCAACTGAAAGAGAAATAACATTGAATTAGGTTAGCTACAAATTGTCTGTTAAAGTGCTATTAAAATGAAGAATAATGACCTAATCAACCCAAAATAAAACAAACTCCAATTAATCTATTTTAATCTATTTATATTTATTTTTATTGTTTCTATAGTAAATTTCGAAATTCTTTCCCAACTTTAAACTTTCACTGACCATACAATTTCCCTGTCTTTCTCTATCACTGAAATCCTTTATCCCTTACACGCAGCTTTGCTCGCTTGTTGCATTAATTACCAGACACAAGGCAAAAATCTGTGGCATCGCTAAATTGCACTTCAAAAGCAGCATAACGAGTGAAGCAAGCTGGAATATTGGAGTGTTGGCAAGCAGTGTTGTAAAGTGTAAAGTGTTTGCACGTGAGTTTTCGTTTTTGGCGCCCAACGTGCGCTGATTGAGTTCTCCTGGCTGGTAAGGATAAATGAAGGACGACGCTTAGATATGTAGTATGAAGAGTGATGTGAACAAAAGAGAGAAAGAGCAGCAAAGTGAGAGCTTTGAATTGCTGTTTGCCTTTTTCTTTTGCTGTTGCCACACATTTTTCATCATACATTTTACCCCATCATTCATTTTCTTTTTTTCCTATTTTTTTTTTTGCTTTTGGCTCGAGTGTTGTTCAAGCGCTTTGGCAAATATTTGATTTTAATTTTTCCAATTAATTGGTTTTCCATCAAAATTTAACAATGCATCCTTGCACCTGTGCACCCTCTTTTCCCCTCCCAAATTTTCCCTGACCTGCTGCATTTACATGCGAGTTTTCCCTGGGAAGTTTTCCTGCTTGTTGCGGCTTTAAAATGCCGCTCTAAAATAGAGAAAAACAAAAGAGACATTAAAACACAACAATACACAAAAAGTCGAAGGGCAAAAAGTTAGTCCTGTGCAGCCGCTGTTTGTCCTCCGCTGTGGGCGTGGCATGTGGGCGGCCGCAATGTCAACTACAAGAAAATTGTCACTAATGAGTGGTAAAAAGGCCGAGTCGAGTGACCAACTCTGTTTGCATAGAGACTCAGAGGCTTTACCAACTCACGGAAATCTGACTGAGTTCTGGTCTCTAAAGCAACGAGGCAGAAGTGGGCGTGGCCGTGGCAGTGGCATAGTCAATATTGGCAAATGTGTCAGCTGCATTCCAAGCTGACCGAGGAGGGAATGAAAAGAGAGAGAGAGAGAGAGGGAGGGTTGGTTAAGAGGCGGCTTATGAGCAGCCAAAAGCCAAACGAAAGGGATAATGAAAACCACGACAAAAACAACACACACACACAAGGACACAGTGAAAGCTGTGCATAGGGATAAAGAACAACAGCAACAGGACACCAAATGGATACAGTAGAAGGAAGTAAGAGAGAAAGGGAGTGACAGAGACAGCAAGAGCGCGACAAAAAAAATGAATAAAGACTCTGAAGTTAAGTTGTTCGACTTTTAAATGCCCAGTAAACGCAGTTTCGCAACGTTTTATTTAATCATCATAAATGAAAAAAAACCAACGTAAAAAATAATTATAAACATATTAATTTTATTTTTATTAAGAAACATTGACTAAATAATTATTATATAATTCTTACACCTTTGGGTCTTTGGGCCCACTTGTTAAAAATGAAATATGGCGAATATGGCATGCAAATGTCAACGCTACGATCAGCACTAAACTCACATAGGCACTGTTAAATTCATATTGGCACTGTTAAACTTACATTGGGCACTGTTAAACTCAAATTGGCACTGTTACGATAACAGAGCTCTGCTAACAGACTGTTAAGATAACAGAGTTCTGTTAACGGACCACCCACGCAGCATATAAAAGGCGGCCTTCCGCAGTAGTCGGGCAGTTAGTGTTCGGCGCTCGCAGAAGACGGATCAAGGGATAAGTGCTTAGTGTTTTAGCAACTTAAGCTAATGTAAGATTAATATAAGAATGTAACTATATCTAGATGAACTAAGATAATATATACATATAATATATATATATAAAAATAATAAAATATACATATATATATATATATATATATATATATATATATATATATATATATATATATAATAATAATAAAATATATATAATATATATATTTTAAGGTAATAATTAGGAGTTAAAGTGTTATTAATGTAACTAGTAAAATGCCCGCCCGGTCCAAATTTCAATTACAAAATGTTAACGGTGTAAATATATTTTATATTTAAAAGTCTTTCAAAAGTAAAATTATTGTGTTTTGCAGAAGACGAATCAACGGAAAAAGGACAAGTAGAAAACGGATCAACGGGAAAGGGACAAGAAGTAGTAATTGGAACCAACTAATCAACCAGTATCAACTAAGACTCCTTCTCTCTTGATGTGGAACTACTGATCTTGATTTAAAAACAATTTATTTCGTTAACAATATTGCATAAAATTAAATCTTTTCATATGTTTGTATCTTTTTACTTCCGTTTAATCTTTAGGCTCATGTATATAACTTATGTATATAAAATCATTGTTTTAGGTAAGATTCCTTGAAAAGTTGAAAAAATATAAAACAAACTCGCTCTGTATGCACAATAACGAAGTATTATTAAGGAATTTGGCAGCTCTTACTCTTCTAAACTCTAAGATCCACGTGTTTATATCAACAGAAAAACACAATCATCAACTTATCAACCTTTTTACTCTTTAAGTTACTGGGCTAGAAATATGAAATAAAGTCAGAAGTTTTTCCTGAACTTTTGTGTGCTCGTGTTAATGAGATAAGCATGCAAATGGGCTAATAGAATGGCAGTCGGAAAGGACTAACAGCAGATACTCAATTAAGAGTCAAGCAAGACGAAAGGAGAGACAGAGAGAGAGAGAGAGAGGGAGAGAGAGAGAGAGAGAACAAGTCTGGCTTAGTCTGCCGTTCATCATCGTTTATCTTAATAAACCGCGCACTCAGTCAGACATTAAACCGAAAAAGCAGCGAAAAGTCCTTTGGAAAATTGCTTAATTTGCAGTTGCAAAAGAAGAGAGTTGAATTGTAGGTAAAAGAAGGCGAAGGGGGCGTGGAAATCAGAGCCTGACAAAGCGACTGGCAACGTGTTTGCCGGAAAACGTTGCAAGGCGGCACACGTAAAAATGTTGATAAAACGCACAAAAGCCCGTTGATGATTTCAATTTATATATCCAAGTGGAGCTCATCTTCAGTTGTGCACACGTAGATGTAGTCTTTCTACTTTCCTCTCTCTCCAACACTCACTCCATCTCTCTCGCATTACTGCAACGAATTTGCTGAAGCATCTCACGTGCAACATAATTTTTCCGAGCGACTTGCCGACGACGAAACGCGTTACATGAATGCTCCACATTCATCTCCATCCCCCTCTTTCACCCCTCTACCCCTCTTAACAGCCTCATTCCCTTAGCCTGTCTGTGTGTGTATGTGTGTGTGTGTAGAATGTGTGGCATTATGAGCGTGAAGTAGACTAAATAAATTACATTTAAGCGCAAAGGTGTTACGCGTTGCATGCCACACACAACCCCTCCCCTTCCCCCTTTTCACTACACTCCCTCCCCCTTTCCTGTCCCTTTCCCTACCTGGCAAGCCTGTTTACTAGTCCCGTTACTTTCATCATAATTATGGCATGTCAAAGTGCAGCTGCTCATTAATTAACAAATTGAGAGCGATCTGGCAACGCTGCTCTTATGCTTATGACTTAACTACATTGTTAACTAAATTTAGTGCAAAAGTTTAATAAAAAGTGGAAGAAGCTTTATTGAATACTATGTAAAAAACATTACGATTATCATATACATTTCACAGATAATTTAGTGTATTTTTTAGGGTTGACAAATAAAATGTATGAATAAAAAAATTTAAATATTCTAAATTTTTTATTTTATGATTAAATAAGATTTCAAACTACATATATAGCTAAAAAAAATATTTGTATTATTTTTTCTTCGCTGATTTTTTTTAAATATGTTTTCTTTAACTTTATCGTAGAAGTTTCTCAATTTCTCAGGGTTTTGTCATTTCCGCCTCAGTTTGATCGCCAATAAAATTTCTTGTTTAAATATCAAAAGTTCAAATTGCAGCATAAAGATTCCAATGAAGTTTTCAATTTAGCGTGAGACGAAGGAAGATAGGGAGGAATTAAGGAAGTATGGTTGGAAAGAAACACACCTGGTCACCTTTAGCGCTCGTAAATAGTGAAAGTTAAGGCAACTAAACGCTAATATCATAAAATGTCGAGCCAAATGCATTAAAAGTGTTGGCGGTGTTGAGTGGCAATTGGTGGAGAGAGAGGGTTAGAGTCAGGTGAAGGGGAAAGAGAAGACAAGCTGGATAATGGTGTGGAAACTTTGGCTGGCATAAAAATGGACCAACTTTATGCAGTTTTAAATGTTTTTCTACAGATATTTAAAGTGAATATCGAAAGCAGACTTTTCCCCCCTCCACCCCTGCTAACAATCTTGTCCCCTCACCCAACAATTGGTAACTTCAAAATGCATTCGGGCTCTTGTAAAAGTTTCTGGCAAGCAAATGGAGCAGGAAACAGCTGTCCCTTCATATCTTTAGCATATCAAAAGTATCGACGACGATGAGGACAAGGACAAGGCTCTGGAGGATTGAGTGGAAGAAGAAGGCAGGCTCCACATACCCAGTGTTGTCATTTTAGCTATTTTGTAGCTATGATAAGCTTTGAGGTATAAACAATGAGGACCATTTATTCAATTTTGTTAGCTTATTTTCTACCTGTTTATATAATCAAATGAGTTATCTTATCGCTTAACCTTATATAATTTTTAAATATTTTCAAATTATTTTATGTTTTTTTTAACTATTTTTAACTGATCAAATAAGCTATTTTGACACCTTAATATTTTTTATAATTTTTAAACCCATTTAATTATTATTTAGCTTTTCTAGCTTTTTTTCTGTGATCAACAACTTTAAGTTCTAGCAACACTGCACATAACAGTGATCTCTCCCGCTCTCCCTCCCACTCGCACTGTCGCACTGTTAAAGTGAAATATATGCAAAGTTTTCCTATTGGGCACAGGGACACACACACACACACACAGCCCGAGAAAATTCTTAAAATTGCATTTGGCTACCAAAATAGCTGCGTATGTGTGTGTGTTTGCATAGATGAGTGCAAAGTTACATTCAATTTATATGCACTTGCAAAAGTTTACACCCAGAAAAAGAAGTTTTTACTCAACGAAAACTAAACATTTTGTTATCGCCATGATAATGGACTTCGGCACTGCAGCGATTGAGTCCCAACACACACACACATACATATTTACAATTTCACACATATACATACATACATGCATATTCTTGCAGACGTTTTCCATTTTCTTTTGCTGTAGTCAAAGTTTACAGCATTCGCAAATTTGTGCCAATTTCCAACGTATTGAAAAGCAATTTTTACATTTTAAATAATAATACAAACAACTATTGCAATATTGTGCTTCATTTAAATTGCAGCAAAATAAAATTTACACTTGTTTTTGTTTCACTTGTTTGCCGATACCGATCGCTCGTTAGCAGCGCAATATCGATGTAGCATGTTAGCTGCAGGCACTAATGTAATTAGCATAACTATAGCAGCGAACAATGTTAACAGTGCAGAGAGTGCTGGTAATGAGCAACACTGTTGTTAATATCCTGCTGTAAAGCATTTAGCAATAACAGTATCTGTTAGAGCTTATGTAATTAGCATAAATATCAGTTAGCAGGACATGTTAAACAACAACAACAAAAGTTATTAAACAGCAGATAAAGCTGTTTGCTAAAAGTTCATAATTCTCTAAAAATAAAGGTGCTGCGAAAATTGCATGTTTATGTGTTATCTAAAGTTTACTCGCGTTGAACAATTAATAAAGTGCGTTGAATAGAACAAGTGCATGTAACAGAAGAAGAAGCTGCAAGCAAGCAACTGTTAAGTAAAGTTGAGGATTGCAAAGGGGGAGGTGGTGGAGAATGGGAGTGGGAAGCAAGAACAGGCGATCAAAGCAAACTTGACTTATTAACTTTGCCGACGGCGTTTGGCAAAACATTTTCAAAGAAATTAAACAACAGCTGCAGCAGAAATGCATCGATTATGCAGACAGTGGATATCAAAATTAATATTCTCAGCTATGCAGTGTACAAAAAAATATGCCAAGAAAAGGGAGAAGAAGCAGATAAAAATGAGATGCTTTGAAGTTTGCAGCAACAAAATGCCGACGGCCAGTTACAATAACAATAACAGCAACAACAACAATAAAAGCAGCAACAAGGGAGAAAAATAAAATAAAATTTAAAACGGGAGAAGTGAAACAACATCAACAGCAGCAGAAGAAGAAACGCAGCTGAAAAGAAGCAGAAGAAGGAAAATCAAGTTTGCTTCATCAATGCCAGAAAAATAGCGGCAGCAGAAGGAGAAGCAGAAATAAAAGAAGTGGAAGAGGAAGAGAGACCTAAGGGCAAAAGCAACTGCATTGTGTGTAATTTCTGAAAATTCGTTGAAATCACAGCGCGAATCTGAAACAGAAAGAGAGAATGTAATTTAAGTGCCATAACAATGAAGCTGCCAATGTTGTTATTGTATCAAATGCAGGCAGACAGAGACAGAGTGAGCGCTTAATAAGCTCTGACCGAAATGCGCAACCCACTAAATACCTGACAACAACAACAAAATGGGAGCAGGAGTATGGAAGAGTGAGCGTGTGAGAGCGAGCGCAACACACTCCATAAAGAGAGCAACAGAGTGGTTATGGGGTGAGAGTGTGAGAGCGTAGTGTGAGCGAGAGAGCATGCACAGTTGGCAGAGCAGCCGCAAAGAGAATGGCAAACAAAGTAACTGACGTTGCGGTTTTTTGTGGTTTGCGCTTTACGTTTGCACAAAGAAAACAAAACCAGATGCAATGAAGAAGATGCAGCAGCGATGCAACGTCGACGTCGACAGTGCAAGAAGCAGCAGCAGTGGCAGCAGCAGCAGCAGCGAGGTAAGAGGAAGATGCAATTTGATGCTTACACACACGCACCCACACACACACACACTTATGTGTGCCTGAGGCGTTTGCAAGAGTGTGAGTGTGCGTGCGTGTCTGTTTGTATGTGCGTGTGTGTGTGTGTGAGATGCTTCTGCCCTGCGCTTTTCTGCAGCATTTTCAGTTGCCCCATGGCTTATGCTACAATTTTTTAATAAATTATAAATTGCTGCAAATATATTTGCAAGCAGGGATTACAGTTACCCCCCTCCGCCCACCCATCCATTTCGCCAGTCTCCCTCTAGTTTTCTTCCACACTCTTTTAATACATTTGCAGCGGGTATATTCGTTTTTTAGAGTATTGTGTAACGCATTAAAATTTAACTGGTATTTTTTAATTATATTAAAAAATCTAATCTAATAAATATAGAAAGTTTTGTTAGTCAAGTAATTTTTTTGTTTCAAATACATATTAAATTTTACAAAAAATATTAAATTTACGATAAACCACCACACCCCAAGAGTTTTAAAGATAATACAGTTTTAATGGTAATTAACGTTATCTATTAATATTATCGATAACATCACTTAACCGCAGCAAGATCGGACAAGTAGAAGGAAAGTAATAGCTAAAAAAAATGATTAATAAAGTTTTTATTTCAATACAACCGCTTAAAAGTATGCAGTAGTTTTTATTAAAGTACTTTTATATATATTGAAATAAGTAACGGGTATCCTATGGTCGGGATCTCGACCATAGCTTTTCCCTCTTGATTTTATTTTATATCCAATTTTCACTTAATATTGATATATTTTTTTTTCATAATATAATTTTTTTTTTAAATTTACATTACCCCGTAAAGGTATTTAATTTTCGGCGTTCCGATGCTTATGTTTTTTCTTGTTTGCATATCGCTAGTTCGACTCATGTCCCAAGTGTGCGGTTCAGCTATTGCTCAACCCTTTATCCTCCCCTTCCTCCTACACCCAACCCCCTTTTTCTCCCTTCTTTTCTTTCTACCACTTTCTAGTTGCATATGTGCTTTAGAATTTTGTATTCATGCTTAAGTCACGTTTTGTACATTTGTTAAGAGTAGTTCTTAAGGCGATTGCCACTTGCCACCTCCACGCTCTTCCCCCACACTCACCCTCCTCCAACCCTCAGCCCCCGCGAAATTGTGTAAAGTGTCTTAAATTAACTGCAACTTGCAACTTACAACTTGCAACTTCTGTTATTTTTACCTGTCTGCAATATGTGTTTTTGTCCCTCGGCCAAAAGCTGTTTTTAATCAATCACACACATGTGCATATAATTCTTGTGGCGCCTCCGGATGCACATAAAAAAAGAGTCATTTACAGTTGGACAAATAATTGACAGATAAAAAATTTGCACATTTATTTTTTATAATATTTAAGAAATTTTTTATTTCTCTTATTTTTATTGTTTTATAAAAAGGTGCAAACAGAAAAAAATAATTTTTAATGATAAATATATATGTTGTCAATATCTCTCAAATTTCAAACAGTAATAACTTTGTTAAATTTTAACCGATTTCTATGCGGAATATCAATTTTTCCATAATTTGACCTCTATTTTGTTTCTGCATCAAAATTGAAAACTTGAATTTTTCTTCGATCACTGTCCATTTTTTCCATACTCTCCCCTTGTCAATATCTCCCAAATTTCAAACAGTCATAACTTTGTTAAATCTTTCCTGTTTTATTTTGTCAAAACAATTACTTGACTTAATGTATGTAGTTGTACAATACAACTCATAAATTTCTAAAGGCTTTCCAAAACTCTCCTCTTTTCGTGATAAAGGTTTTCCTCCAACCTCTTTTAATGTCGAAATAAATTCATTAAATTTCTGTACCTTTTGTACTTTTGCCATACAATAAAAATGTCATTTTACAATGATATATTTTAATATGATATAAAGCACCCATTCCCAGAGTGGAAAAATCACGTAGGAAATTTTGCGTGGACTTGAAAAAGCTGCTGGTTTCGATAATTCGTCGCGAAATGAAACATGTTCTTTCAAAAGTTTCTTACCCATTTCATTTTTCTTGCTTTTTCTTTTTCTTAACATATTTGGTTTTTTTTCTTTTTTGCCTGCATATTAATTTGAAATTTGTAGCATACTTTTCTGCATAGGTGTGTGGATGTGTGTGTGAGTGTGAGTGTGTTAGTGCGTTGTGTTAACAAAGTCATAAATTTCCCGCACTGCTGACAGTTTTCATATTTGACTTTTCCTATGTTGCATGTTGAAAATTTCTCAAAAATGTCTAGCAAATGGATTGGGGGCAACATTTGTTGGGTTGACTTTGCATCCTTGTGGCAGGATATCTGCAGCATCCAAAGGTGTTTAAGGTCACGATCCAGCATGAGATTTGGGTTCGACTTTTTCATATGAAAGTATTTTCTTTTTGTATTTTTTTTGTCGTTTTTCACACATTGATTTATTGCGTTTTTCTTCTCTAATCTCTACCAATTATTGAAAATTTAAAATAAAATGAATTTGAAAATATTTATTTAATCAGATTTAAGTCAATATCTCAAAGTTTTAGATTTCTTAAAAACTTTTACAACATTTTTAAACCCTCATTTATTTATTTTCCTTAAGTTTTTAATTTAAAATTATTTTTTATTATTTATTCTAAAGTTTACAATATGATTTTATAATTTTACTATAAATTTAAAGAATTTTTTTTTTATAAATAAAAATAATTCAAATTCTTGAAAGAAAATTTATGTACGAAAAGTGTTACTAAATAATTCTCCAAGGTAGTTAATTAATACAACTATATGCATGTTTACTGATATATTTATTATATAAGTTTCAGTTAAGAATTAAATTTTAAAAAGTTATTTTAACTGAGTACTTAGTAAAAGTTTTAAAACTTGATGTACAATTCTTAAGGGGAGGCAGCAATTAAGGTGATTTCGAGTGATGGAAAAGTGTCGGGAAAACTGTCACAAAAGCGATGACAGACTTGATTGAAGTCTTTACAATACGCATCTCAATCAGCGGCACATTCAATCAAATGTTACGGCACAACATTTTTAGTGTATGTGTGTGTGTGTGTGCACATTTATTGTGCATTTGTTGTTGATATTTATTTACTTTCTTTTGGAGTGTGCACAACATGCGACAGCATTGAATTACATTTCCATGGAATCCAACTGAAAACTGAAAACTCAACTCAAATCGACGTCACGAAGTGCAGAAAAGTTTTCAGCTGCACTCGGCGTAAAGTTTTTCCAGCTATTTCCGGTGGCAACAACGACAAGGACAACGATTTTGGGCCAAATTGTGTGTGAAATTGAATTGCAATTGTCAATAATTCGTTGCCAAAAATATATATTTTTCACAGCAAACTGATTGAGTAAACGTTCGAATGCAATAAAAGTTGCGTTTTTATCAAGTTTTTTTACTACAATAAAAACTTAGTTTTTGCGTTCTCAGGTAATAGCGTCTAATTAAAAAGTGCTTTAAGCTTTTTGATTGTATGTAAGCATGTCTAAAATAACAATACCCAGAAAAAAAGTCGAAAAAGGACACGTTGTATGATCTGTAAATCATTTCTGCTGCAGTCATAAAATCCAATGGGTCGCAGACAATTTATTTGTTTTTTATGTGCTCACAACTAATGTGACTCTCTTCCCCCTTCCCTTGAATATGCTCCCCTATTCTACAAAAATGTCTGGCAGCTGGCATCAGGCTCAAAAGAAGCAGCTACAATCGTGCTTGTTTAGAACAGCACGTACCAAAAGTTCCGCAACGCAATTTTTGAGTTTTACTTACGTAAAATGTTCAAATCGAACTTAAAAATGTGTGTTGTATAGTTATATGTGTGTGTGTGTGTGTCATATGTCTTAGCAGTGTAGTTCAAGTGGGAAAAAATACTGACTTGGCCTTTTCTTTGGCCGCAACATTTGACACCTGCTACGCTTTTGTTTGTATACCTATTATTCTTTGGGTGCAAGGGTATATTGAATTGATTGCAATATAAAAAATGCGAAAAAATATATAAAATTTATATATTTTTTATCAGCATTAACAATCAAGTCGATAGGCATTGTTACCTGTATCTCAAGAGCTAGAGTGATAAAATTTGGCATATACATTTCAATATAAACACCTAGTTCTCACACTTGAAGAGCTATAGATTTTAAAATTGGCAGGAATTATTAAAATGTCGAAAAGCTCATAGTGCTATTATTTGTATATTTACCTTAAAATAAAAATATTTTAAGCAAATATTCTAGGTTTAATTAGTGTAACGGGTATCTTATAGACTATAACTTTCTTTCTTATTTTTTTTCCTTGCTGGTGGAAGAAATAAAAAAAGAGGCAGGTGGATGTGGCATGCCTCCCATTGTTTCCATTTTATTGTGTGCTTAAATATTTACACAATGAAAACGAAGCATTTCCTTACACACACACACACGCACACGCACACGCATACATGTATTTATGAGTGTGTCTGCTCTAACACATTGTTTTTGGGGCTCAACGTGTTTGATTTATGAACATTGCTGTGCATATTGTTGTTGTTGTTGTTGACCCACAACAACACACATATGACATGATATTTTATACTCGATTGCCAATTATGACCTGTTAAGGGTTTATGGCCAATGACTTGTGTATATAGCTGTGTGTGTACTTCTGTGTGTAATTGTTTGGCCTGAAGGGGCCAATCAATTGAACAAGCACTTAAGTGTCTCTCTAAAACAATGGCAAAGCACAGTTGTTAATTGCATCTAATATATTTTGTTAAAATTCCAATATAAATATAAGAATTCTTACTTAAAATATGCCAAAGGGTAGCAAGGTAAAGGGCATTGTTGGATATATGACTAAAATATAAAAATTGAAAAGCTATTAATTTTTAAATGCAGAAACAACTTAGAGACCAAATTAAGTTCAAAATGAAAATAAATCCGTTTGAAAATCGGTTTAGTTTTGTTAAAGTTATGCAAATTTGAAAATTGGGAAAACTTTGCACTGACAACTTTACAAGTAAAATTTTTTTACAGTTTTGACATGATTATTTACTAAATCATTTAACCCCTCAGAATCAAATTTAAAGTGTCGTTTTATATTAATTTGGATACCAGGAGCTGATCAAAAGTAAAAACTCAAGACTTAAAATTTTGAAAAAAGTATTTTTTTTGAAAAGTCAAAGGGGGGAGTACATGATTTTTTCGGAAAAAAATCGAAAATTAAAATTTTTTAAAGTTAATAATTTTTATATTCAGAATCAATTAATTTACCAAATAATGCTCAAAATGACATTCCGCTTGCAAATCGGTTTAGAGAGAGAGTTATGCAAGTTTGAAGTCTGGTAAACTATTTATAGAAATCAAATATTTCTCATATTTAGTTTAGAATTCTCAAGCGGATCACTTAAGTCTTAAATTTTAAGTTTCCCAAATTTTTTTAAACTTTATTTGATTTCGAGGTGAATATCTAAACGTGTTTGTTTGCCTTGAAGTGAGAAGTCAATTTCTGGCTTCTTTTGACTGTGCTGTTGTCGGCCAATTGAATATTTCATGACAGTTGTCACTTTGCATGCAACAGACATTCGTTTCCTGTTTTACAACAGAACCAGATCTTACTTTACCCCCACACTGCGATGACTCTGGACTAACTTGAGAGAGAGTTCGCTTCGCAGTGTGTTTCCCAGTTTGTTCCGCTTGCTCCCCTTTACTACCACTCTGCGAAAAATTCTTTTTTTTTTGCGTATTCAGCATGTCAACTGTGGAAACTCAATTTGCCTAAGTAAATAAACGGAATATGAATGTTTAATTTATTTTACGAGCATAGATATTAAATAAACAGACAAGTCAGTGTCAGTTTGTGTAGCACAGTGTAAGTTTTGCACATGTCGTTAAAGTAAAAAAGTTATCCAGACAAAAAAATAAGCGTTATTTGTGATAAGCCAAAAATTTGTAATTCAAAAAGTTGATCCATTAAAGCAGATTTATTCCGCATCTTACATCGATATCTCAGTTGTCAAAAGAAGTTTAATTAATTTGAATTGAGTGAGTAAAACGGAAGAGAAAAAGTTGAGAGAGAGTAAGAATAATAAAAATATAGAGAAGGAAGCTGACAAACATTTTCATTTATTTTACTTCCCCTCTATGAAAAAGTGCTCTTCAATTAATAGAAATCTCATCACATATATTGCCTTTGGTTAATTAATTTTACTCTAAAAACAATAAAGAAAATGTAGGGCAGGTAAATAGAAAGACAGAGAAAATGGGTGTGGCTAATTTGTACATGTATTTACATATCTCATTTAATTAAAAAATTTAATTTCAATATTTTCAATGCTTTCATCAATTTAATTAAGTTACAATTTTTTGAGTGAGCGCTCTCGTCACACGTTGCGTATACGCAACGCAATCTTTAATCAACGTGCAGTTCATAAAACATAAAATTTTTGTTGCCCAACTCATAATTTGTTGTCGACTTGTTTACACCGCACTTTCTTCCTCTTTCTCTTCCTTCGTCTTATCGCTGTCAAAACTTCCCCAGTTTGACATACTCATAATGATGCGTGTATTTTTATGAATATGAATGTCGAGTTCCGGGTGAAAGACTCGCTTAAATTTGTTCCTTTCCTTAAGCACTCGTAAAAACCTAAGCGTTAAATTTGTGAGCTCCCTTTTTATATGACAAAATCGTGTGTATTACAAGTTGTAATCGCTTTTCTTTATGCTCTTTGTCGGGAATGTTAAGTGGATGGATTTGTGCTCGCTTAGCGAATCTTATTTGCTTGATGAGCTGCACTTCAATTTACAATCAACAGTTAACCAAATTTAGCAACTTTTTTTATTGGTTTGACATATTAAAGAAAGTTTGAATTTTGTTGAAGATCTGTAAATTTCACTCGCTCTCGAGAAGAAAGTTAATTTTATGTGTCTTGTGACCTAATTTGATTGACAAATATTAAATATAAATATAAAATATAAATTAAAAATCTATTTACATATATTTTTATATTTTTACAAATATATTTTTAATTTTAATTAATTTCAAATTAAAAATTTCTCTTATGGACAGAATTTTATTTTAAATTCTAAAATAATTAATTTTAAATTAAAAATATAAATATAATTATTTCTCAGATGTTCAGAGTTTTTTTTTGAAATTCTAAATTAAGGTCACTTTAAAATAGACTTCTTGCATTTAACAGACAATAAATAAAGTAAGTCACCATGCTCCAATTATTATTTGTTTGCTTAAAAACACTTTAAATAAACAATATATCTTGCATGGTTGTAAAGTTGCTTAGACATTTGTTGAAATCGAAAGTCAAACAAACATTTTACAGTGTAAGTAGTTTGTTAGCTTTAAAACAGTTGTCACCTTGATGTATTTGTTCAATGTTTGATTAATGCGTTGTTCGCTTAAAATTTGGTAAGATTCTTTTGGCCTGCTTTTGAACACTTGTTCTAACAGTATTTAGTATTGGATTGTCAGCTATAAAAGCGACTGATTTTCATTCAGAAAGTACAGTTCAAGTTGTGACTTGTAGAATCCGTCAGTTGATCAGACATGCATATTGTTTCAGTTGTGACTTTGCTCTTGGGCAGCATTTTTGCCTACTCTCTGGCAGCTCCTCAATTTGGTGGAGGATTTGGTCCTGCTCCTGATACTGGTTATGAGATTTTGACTGCAGCTCTGGCCAATTTGGCTAAGGAACTTGCCGCACAGAAAAATACAACAGTGACAGTTGGCAATAGTTCCACAATTGTTTCGGGCATCTCCAGCTCCATTGCTAATGCTCACATCGATGGCAACCGCAATCCTGGACATGGACATCATCATCATCACAATAATGGCTGGAACAATGGCTGGAATAATGGCTGGAACAATGGCTGGGGATACTGGCGTGGTGCTGCTGAGGAAGAGGGAGATTACAAATCGTATGGTGATGAATATCAAAATGAATATCTGGAAGGTGACGACACTGACTCCAAAGATGATTCAAAGCTCTAACTGAAAAACTTACTCAAGAAAACTAACTACATTTCCTAATTTGAATTCACTTTAAACCTTAAACATATACAAAACTGTGCAACTAGTTAGAGTAGTAAAAAATTAAATAAAAATATCTGTCTATCACATCTGTTCCTTTTTATTATGTATCTTATGTTTATCAAAAACTCAAAAGCAATAACGACTTGGAATAACACTTTCAAACAAGTTCACAAAAAATGTTTTTTAAAAACAAATTTGGAAAAACGTTTAAATAAAACTGTATTGCTTAGGAAATGACAGCAGATAACATATTACAGAAATTTATGTGAAGGTTCGCTAAGTTTTATTGCAAATGTTTGTAAATTAATTTGAAAATAGTTTAAAAAAACTAAAGCTATGAGCAAAAGTTACCAAAATCTAAAAAAATGCTCTAAATTGTAATTTACTTTATTCATTTGCTGGTTTATGTCTTTTGTGATTCACAAAAAGTTAGAAGTGTCTGAGCAGTAACAAATTGTAATAACACTCTTTATCAAGCTTACAAAATAGACCTCTTAGAAAAACTTAGGGAAAAAACAGTAGAAGAAAAGAAGTACAGTACAGTAACAGAAGTAAATTTGAAATATAGTTGTGTTCATTGAATATGCCAAATATATCAGTTGAAATCAGCTAAACTATTATAAATATTATAAGTTCCAACCCACTTTAAACTTTTTTTCTACTAAAATTGGTGCAATACATTTGTCAATAAAATCTAATAAAAATAATTTTAAACACACACATCTTAATTTAAATAAACAGACAGTGAATGAATCAGGGTTCAAAATATTCTAGTTAGTACATTTGATTTAATTCTCATAAGTTCAAAAGCCTATTTCTTTGGTTTTAGGCTTGTTTGTGTATTGCAAAGGTTCAACTGAATTTGTATTTAAACACCTGTTGCAACAAAATTTAATTTTGGGTTGTCAACTATAAAAGCGACTGATCTTCATTTAAAAAGTTCAGTTGGAGTTGAGACTTGTAGAATCAGCCATGCATATTGTTTCAGTTGTGACTTTGCTCCTGGGCAGCATTTTTGCCTACTCTCTGGCAGTTCCTCAATTTGGAGGATCTGCTCCCAGTTCTGGTTATTATACTTTGACTGCAGCTCTGGCTAATTTGGCAAAGGAACTTGCAGCACAGAAAAATACAACAGTGACAGTTGGCAACGGTTCAACAATTGTTTCGGGCATCTCCAGCTCCATTGCTAATGCTCACATCGATGGCAATCGCAATCCTGGACATGGACATCATCATCATCATATTGGCTGGAACAATGGCTATTACAATAATGTTGGAGGATACTGGCGTGGTGCTGCTGAGGAAGAGGGAGATTACAAATTGGAAGGCGAGGATTATCAGAACGGTGAATATCCGGAGGGGGATTTACAAGAAGGTGACGACTTTGGCTCCAAAGATGAAGAGCAGGAGAAGTTCTAACTGAAAAACTGACTTAGGAAAACTACTTAAATTTCCTGAGCTTCATTCACTTGAAATTTAAAACTTATTAAAAGTTTTGCAATTTGTTAGAATAATACAAAATTGATTAAAAAAATCTGTCAATAAAAAATTGCTTGTTTGTATTATGTAGTTTCTGTTCAGCATAATCTCAAAAGTGTCTGAGCAGTAACAGCTTGCAATAAGACTTTTATACAAGTTGGTAAAAAATTGCTAGTAAAAAAAATATGTTTAAAAAATTTTCCAAATACTAAACAAATTTTCTAAATTCCAATTCACTTTCAACTTAATTCCTATCAAAATCTGTGCAACTAGTTGGAGTAATCAAATAATAAATACATTTGTCAATCAAATCGATCGATAAGCATTTTAGACACATAATCCTGTACTTCAACAAACAGACAACGAGTGAATCAGGGTTCAAAAGTTTCTAGTTCGTCCATTTGATTTAATTTTCATAAATTCATAAAACCATTTGTTCGGGCTTTTGGGTTTGTTTGTTTATTGCATGCACTAAAGGCTTTTATGGAATTTGCTTAAATGCAAATATTGTTACGACCGAGTTTTCAGTTTTGTAGCTATGAATTTTTATTTGCCAACTGCCATTTAATATACATATACACAATTTTATGTCCAGAAAAGGGCTCTCAAATAACTGAACTGAACTGTACTGAACTCTACTGTACTAAACTGAGCTCAACTTTTAGTCTATGTGTTGTGAAAACATGGCAAATTCTCGCGGGTGGCATAAAACACCGAGTACATTTTACATAAATGGATGGAATTGCACATTAATATTTGCAGCAAAAGTTTCATAAACTCCTCTATGACCAAAAACAGCCAGCGGGTAAAATGTGGATAGTATGCATATGGATAGAAAATGTCAAGAGATGTGCTAATTGTTAGTTACAACTGTGCATATGCTCGACAAAAGGAAATTAGGGAATTTTCCAAACTGTCAACCTGACAAAATACTGTTCTCAGCTGTCGCAAACCAAAAATGCATAACAACATTTAAGTTTAACTTAATTTGAAATGGTTTAGAAAAGTTTCTCCTTGTTCAACACACATGTCGTATGCGCAATGTTGTGATTAAGCATACGCCAAGTGTGACATTTATGAGCTTGGCTCAAGGCCCAGAAATATGCGGGCAACAGTTTTTGGCAGCACTTTCAACTTGACTTGGCCAAGTGTCAAGTAAAGCAAAATGAATGTGCAACCAAATTGTTTTTTTGTCCTATGCCAAGTTTGAAGTAGCTCTTAAAATTGGCCAATGTCAGGGGATTTATTAATGACAACAGGGCAAAAGAGATTGAGAAGGAAAGCTATTATTTCACTTAGAGGGTAATTGAACTACTTTTCCATAAGATTTAGTAATAAGTATGGTAATAGTTAATTTAATTTAACTTGTATTTTAAATAATGTGTATTACAATTATTTAATTTAAATATTTTTATATTAACTTTTTTAAATTTATTTTTAGCATAGGTTTTTTCTCTAGGTGTAGAGCTAGACACATGGAACACTTAAGGATATTCACTTCTCTCGAGGGACTTAACAAATCTCTTTTGAATCGCAATGCGTGTCTATCGTTTGAATTGCGACAAATGGAACGCATTAAGTTAACATTATTGCCAAACAATTTGCTCTGAATGTGTTTATTTCGCATCCTTGTTGTTGTCACATTACTTTCGCCTTGTTCGACAACAACAACATTTTCTGGTCTTTCTAGACACAGTCAGCAACAGCAACAACAGCTCCTAACATAATTCCTTAGCCAATTGTGCCAACCCAAAATCTGATTAGGTTTTTGGAGGAAAGAGACTCTACCAAAATCAAACAACGATAAATTGTTGTAACTTGTAAGCGATATTATGCCAAGTACGACTTCAATTTGTTCTGTTAGCCTGTTGCTAAAATTGAGTCCTTGCTGTGGGGCTTCTTTTTTTTCTGTCTTTCTGTTTTGTCGCGAGCCTCTTTCTTTTTTTCTCCCCTAAATGACAAACAGTTTGTGGCCAAATGGCTTGAATGTTAAGTGGTAAATTATCTTTTTAGGAGTACTTTGTGCTTGTTGCTTCCTTAAAAGGGTTTACTTGTAATTGATACCTGTTAGAGCTACTCGAAAGCCATACGAGTGTCATCCTTAAAACGGATTTGGGTTTGTGCACTTAGTCGATTGATTTTGCAAGTGAATGGAAGTCTACTTATGTGGCTTGAATTAAAATTGTTTAATGTTACTCTAAGTGAAATTTTGTTGAAATAAGTTAAGAAATGAGAAATTAAATAATTTCTTTAATTTCATAAGAAATCAAGTTCCTTTATTAAATTATACCCGATTATAGATTACATTAACATGTTATTTATTATACCTAACATTTTACAATTTTATAGGTTTCCTGAGGAATTGACTTCTGATTTCCAATTTTACTTGGTAAGTAAATGAAATTCCAATTTATAAAATTAGGTTATATGCTTAAAGGTAATTTAAGGAAAATCTTTTTGAAACATGATAAGATTAAGTATGAAAAGATCGTTGATTTTAAGAATATTTTTTGCTAAGATTATCCAAATAAAGTGAACACCATTTATGAGCTTTGTTTATATAATTATTTAAGTAAATATACATGAAATCTTTGTGAAATTAGTCAATATTAAAGTTTACAAATCAAGGAACTTGTTGATTGAGTTCTCTGGAAATTTATTTAGAAACAAGAATCAACACCCTCGGCGGTGCACATAAGATCAAATGGATTAAAGGCTGTACCTTCTGGACAGACCACCGAATATGGTATAGGATAGTCACAGACGACATATCTGTTGCAATCGTTGGGATAAGGTAGAATCGTTCCCAGAGCAACACCACAACAGATATTGGGTGTATCGGGATGTATTGAAGTGGTAGTTGTTGGAGAATCGGTAGTTGTAGAATCAGTTATTGCTGAAGTAGAATCGGTTATCGTAGGTGTGGAAGTAGAAGGCTCTTCTGTAGTAGAATCTGTAGTAGAATCGGTTATTGTTGTAGTAGAATCGGTTATTGTTGGAGTAGAATCGGTTATTGTTGTTGTAGAATCGGTAATTGTTGTAGTAGAATCTGTTATTGTTGTAGTAGAATCGGTTATTGTTGGAGTAGAATCAGTTATTGTTGGAGTAGAATCGGTTATTGTTGTTGTAGAATCGGTTATTGTTGTAGTAGAATCGGTTATTGTTGTAGTAGAATCGGTTATTGTTGGAGTAGAATCGGTTATTGTTGTTGTGGAATCGGTTATTGTTGTAGTAGAATCGGTTGTAGTTGAAGTAGAATCGGTTATTGTTGTAGTAGAATCGGTTATTGTTGTAGTAGAATCGGTTATTGTTGTAGTAGAATCGGTTATTGTGGTAGTAGAATCGGTTATTGCTGTAGGAGAATCGGTTATTGTTGTAGTAGAATCGGTTATTGTTGTAGGAGAATCAGTTTCCGTTGTTAACGGAGTTGTAGTATCGACTATTGTTGTTGTGGAATCGGTGGTTGTAGAGTCTGTTATTGTGGGAGTTGAAGTACACGGTTCTTCTGTGGTAGACTCGGCTGTTGTATCCGTTGAATACGGAGGAATAGATGTAGTTGATCCTGGTGTTGGTCTCGCTTCACAATTGGCCAAATCCGGGTCCATGCACTTTAATTCCGTAGGACTAAACTCCAAGCCCTCTGGACAATCATAACCAATGGGTATGGGCTTAACACATTTGATATACTTGCTGCAAACGTTGGGATATGGCACAAGAGATCCCTCAACTTTACCGCCACAAATGCCGCTAGGTGGCGCTGTCGTTGTCGTTAACTCAGTTGTGGAAGTTTCTGTTGTAGAAATTTCCTTAGTTGTTGAAGGAGTTGTTACTGTAGTGGGAGTCTTATCAGTTGTAGAAGGAGTAGTTTCAGTAGTGGAAATTTCATCAGTTGTGGAAGGAGTAGTTTCAGTAGTGGAAATTTCATCAGTTGTGGAAGGAGTAGATTCTGTGGTGGAAACTTCTGTTGTCATAATAGGTGTAGTGCCCGTTGAGGGTCCTGTAGGACCCGCATTACAGTTGGCTAGTGAAGCATCCATACATTTGCGTAATTCCGGACTAAACTCTTCGCCTTCTTTACAGTCAAAAGCCGAGGCAATAGGACGACTGCATTTGATATACTTGGAGCAATCGTTGGGATATGGAACCAAGTCTCCATCTGCAACATCGTCACAAGGACCCTTTTGTGGTGGTGGGCGTGTAATTGCTGTAGTGCTCTCTGTGGTGGGTTCTGTTGTGGTGGTTGAGGTGTAATCCCAGCGACAGGCATCGTGTGGCACATCCGCACCACAGACACCCTGTATAGGATCGTAATACTCCCCACAGTTGCACACATCCATCATGTAGACATAATCATCCACACAGCGTATGAACCACTGACAATTCTCCAGATACGGGAATGTATCTCGACTGCTGTTCGTACAAATTGTCGGTTCTAGGGGAGGTAGAGTGTAACCTGGTGTTGTGCTGATTTCCTGATCACAATCACTTTCCTCCCAACTAACACATTGTTGTCGCTTCGCATTAAAATAGAAACCCTCTAGGCAATAGAAGGCAACGGGAATTGGGGAAACACAGACTATATATTTACTGCAATCCTTGGGATAGGCAATCATTTCTCCTTCATCCTTGCCGCCACAAATTCCTGCAGGTACCTCTGGTTTAGGAGTCGTTGTTGTCACAATCTCAGTTGTTGCTGTGGTTGTTTCTGGCGTTGTTGTTGTTGTAGTTGTTGTGTCTTTTTCCTTGCAAGCTGTTGGTGAAACATTGGGACCGCAGGCCTGCGACTTGGGATCGTAATAACCTCCCGCACAAGGTGCTATATAGTAGGTACCACCTCCTAGACACAGTATATATTTGGTGCAATCCTTCACATAAGGAAAAGAGGCGCCAGCCTCCTGATCCTCACATAATTCAGCTGGTCCTGGAGTCGCTGTTGTTGGAATTGTCACCGTTGTTGGGGCTGCTGTGGTGCTGGTAGTGCGATCCCCATAGCAATACACAGCATTGGCTTCATCACAGATGCCAAAATCGGGATTGAAAAGCAGTCCATTGGAGCATTGACCAAGAATTACCTAGAAGGTATAGAAAGGGGAAAAATATGGAATGTTCAAAATGAATAATATTTTGATGCAAAATCAATTTGGAGGCCAAATAATGATCAGAACGGTATTCCGCATGAAAATCGGTTGAGTTTTGACAAAGTTATGGTAGATTGAAGTTTTTGAAAAAGTGTAAAGGGGTAAGCATGGAAAATACCCAAAAAATTGACAGTGAGGAAAATTTTTCAAGTGAAAAATGTTTTGATGCAGAATGAATTTAGAGGCCAAATAATGATCAAAACGGTATTCCGCATGAAAATTGGTTGAGTTTTGACAAAGTTATGGTAGATTGAAGTTTTTGAAAAAGTGTAAAGGGGTAAGCATGGAAAATACCGAAAAAAATTGACAGTGAGGAAAATTTTTTAAGGGAAAAATGTTTTGATGCAGAATGAATTAAGAGGCCAAATAATGATTAAAACGGTATTCCGCATGAAAATCGGTTGAGTTTTGACAAAGTTATGGTAGATTGAAGTTTTTGAAAAAGTGTAAAGGGGTAAGCATGGAAAATACCGAAAAAAATTGACAGTGAGGAAAATTTTTCAAGGGAAAAATGTTTTGATGCAGAATGAATTTAGAGGCCAAATAATGATTAAAACGGTATTCCGCATGAAAATCGGTTGAGTTTTGACAAAGTTATGGTAGATTAAAGTTTTTGAAAAAGTGTAAAGAGGTAAGCATGGAAAATACCGAAAATTTTGACAGTGAGGTAAATTTTTCAAGTAAAAAATGTTTTGATGCAGAATGAATTTAGAGGCCAAATAATGATCAAAACGGTATTCCGCATGAAAATCGGATGAGTTTTGACAAAGTTATGGTAGATTGAAGTTTTTGAAAAAGTGTAAAGGGGTAAGCATGGAAAATATCGAAAAAATTGTCAGTGAGGAAAATTTTTCAAGTGAAAAATGTTTTGATGCAGAATGAATTTAGAGGGCAAATAATGATCAAAACGGTATTCCGCATGAAAATCGGATGAGTTTTGACAAAGTTATGGTAGATTGAAGTTTTTGAAAAAGTGTAAAGGGGTAAGCATGGAAAATACCAAAAAAATTGACAGTGAGGAAAATTTTCCAAGTGAAAAATGTTTTGATGCAGAATGAATTTAGAGGCCAAATAATGATCAAAACGCTATTCCGCATGAAAATCGGTTGAGTTTTGACAAAGTTAAGACAATTTGAAGTTTTTGAAAAAGTGTCAAGGGTAAATATAATTTTATTGTATTCTAAGGTTTGCCTTTGTTTCTGTAATTCCAACACATATATTCTGCAATCGTTGACTATCGGATATATGAATGTATCATTATATATATTTAAAATTGTATATTTACCCCGTGATCATTGCACCACAAAAACTGGGAACAGTTGGCGGCATAGGGCAAACGTGTATTATCTGGATAATTTCTGCAAGCATTTTCATTAACATCAGGTGGCAATGTTATTGGTGCACTTGTTGTTGTTGTTGTTGGTATTGGTGTTGTTGTAGCTACAGTGGTGCTAGGAACTATTGTAGTGCTCGTGTCCACTGTGGAACCTTGTGTGGTAGTAGTTGTGGTTGTGGGATAAGGTTCAGGTTTGCAATTGACCGAATTGGGAGTATCGCAGATGTGGAGCAGTGGATTAAAGAGTTTATTGGTTATGCAATAGGCCAAGTTAGTACAGCCATTGCGGCAACTGATATAGGCACTGCAATCGTAGGGATAAACATAGAAACCATTGCCCAAAGACCAACAGAAATCATCCTCTATTCCCAAGGGAGGTGCATTACACTGTCCGTCATCGGGAGTTGTTGTTGTGGGTTGCACAGTAGTTGTTGTGGGTTCAATTGTGGTTGTTTTCGGTTTCACTGTGGTTGTTGTGCTTGGCAATGGAAGTGGCTCACATTGTGCCACTTCAGGTGTATCACAAATGCTCAACCACTCATTGAAAACCTTGTCGGGTGCACAATAATTCAAAACAGGCCAACCCAGAGTACAATTGATATAAGCATTACAATCGTAGGGATAACGATGCACTGAACCATCTGGATATTTCCTGCAGAATGTCTCTGATATTCCCGGTGGTGCTGGCGGTGGATCATAACTAGAAGTGGGCCAATTCTCCTCAGTGGTGCTGCTCCAATTCGCGGTCGTCAAAGTTGTATTATCTTCCGGTTTATTTGTTGTTGTGGTCGGAGTTGCTTCGGTTGATGTAAAGGTGTAATAAATGCATTTTGTATTCTGTGGATAATTACAGCCTTGTGTCTTATTGTCCCACCACAATTGAGCGGGGCAGAGTTTAACTGTTGGATAAATGCAATCGCAGACTAGGAATAAACTGCAATTATCCGGATACGGCACTAGGCAACCAAATTCTTTTCCCGCACACATCATTTGATTCTCATAACGTTCCTCATTGTCGCATGTGGCATGCCGCCATTCATCTTGCAATGCCACAGCAGTTGCTGTCAATAACAGCAGCAATGGGAACCAATCACAGCTATTGCCTTGAAATATAATCGAAATACATATATTTAATTATTTTAATATGTGCGATAAGAAACAGAATTTTTTTTAATAATTTCGCTGATAAATTTAAGATTTTAATTGAACTTTTTTTGTGATTTATTGATTTTTAAGGCACAGTTTTTATTTATAATGACTTATTTTAAACGTTCTAATACTTTTCTTTACTTGTCCATACATTTAAAAATTGCTAATATAACAGATTAGTTTACTCAATTGGTTCACTTGTGTAATATTATTTATTTATAAACACAATTTAGTCAAAAATTTACCATTCATAATGAGCTTCTTTATATTTTGCTTTAATTTTCTTTACTCAATGTTTTCACTTTGTTTAAAAATTAGTTATGTGCACTGTTTAACGATTTAGTCGAGACTAAAGTCGCTGCTCCTACGACACTAGTTATAAGAAGTTGCGATTAGCTCAAACGTTGACAATTGAATTGATAAGATATTATGGCTACTATTATTATTATGATATTCGAGTATCTATTAAATATTTAAATTGATAATGCTGGCACGAGTGAATGAATGATGTTCCCACCGTTTAATTCTTATCTAGACTCTTCTATATGAGTCGGAATGTAGAACACTTCCAAGAACGAAGACTAATATGAGCTAATTGTTGGTGAATAATACGTATTTGCACGCGTTGTCAAGTGTTATCTATTAAATATAGCTAAGTAAGTGTTTCCTTCAAAAATATCTTATTGTGATTTGACTAACAAAATATTAAACATTTTAGTGAGTCATTTAACTATTCTGAATATTTTTTTTCCAAATCTGAAAAACTTTTATCATGATTAAATTTTCTTTTCTGGGCTGTTTAATGATCAGTAAGTGAGTCAGAACAAAGAATTTTATGAGAATTTATTTAAAAACGGTAAAGTTATTCTAAGTAACGAAAGTTCACGTCTTTAAGTCAATTTAAAGAGTTTTTAAAATATACCTTTACAGTCATTATTTAGTTGAAACTCAAAGAACGTAACGACGATTGTGTTTGACATGTGTGTGTGTGACTCTTAATGCCGTTGTTATTACATTTATTGCTGTTGTTGTTTTAATGAGACAACGTGACCTCTCAACAACTCGGTGAGAATTTATGTGCAACACTCGCAGCTTAAATTACAGAAATAAAAAATTCGAACATAAACATAAATGAAGCCAGAACTCTAACGCTCCAACCATTAAAATAAAGCGACAAAACATGAGCAGTAAACAAAATTGGCACAAAACTCGGTAGCCAATAAAAAGTCTTTGGTTATTATATTTAGAAAAAAATACCGAAAGATGGTGAGAGAAGAGAAAAATGCAACAGCACTCGAAACGAAAAATAACTGAAAAGCATAAATCTATTTACCGAATTGCTTTCTACATGAAAAAGTTGCCTTTTGTCGAAGCACTCAACACCCACTGTGAATGTTCTCAAACTACGCGAAAACATTAAAAGAAATATGGAATTTTACTAAGAAAAAAAATACATAAATAAATAGTTTTCTCAGGTGTTTTCTCTGCAAGCGTAAAAGTGGCAATTGAGTTTTCCGGCAAATACAACAAAATATTTGGGAAATTCAATTTAACGTCGTAATTGAGTTTAGTTTGGTTCAAATGGAAAGTAAATAGTTTAAGGCTTCGATGAATTCTGAATGGCGCTGAAGAAATTTTTATTATTATAATCATAAGATCGTTAAAGTATTCTTAAACTTAGAAAATAAAATTTCAGGTAATAGACCAGAAAAATTTCTTATATTGCTTAAGTAAAAAAAATTCGGTATATTTTTACATTTCTAAAAGGTTTGAGGTTTTTTTTAAATAAGAGAGTAAGCAAAATTTTATTTTGCTTAAAATTTAAATTAAATAATATATTAAGGAATTTTAAATTAAAAATTTTGTTTCAGTCTAGCAATTTCAAATGAAATTACATACTTTCATGCTCCTAAGAGTATTTAAAATTGTTATAGATTTAAGCTACGATTTTTTTTTAAGCCTTAGTCTGTTGGAAACTATTCAAAATATTGTGAAAATTCGATATATTTCCTATGCTGTGTTGAGTTTCATACCAAATTTATAACAAAATATTTAAATATAATATTCAAAATTAGAAATTTTGCTATGTATTCCACTTTCTATTGATTTTAGCGTAGACTTGCTTATAGCCCTAATGGCTTAAATGGCCATCTAACATTACCAATTGCTCGATGAGGGCAATTTTTCAGCTTGATCTGTTGGCCGCTGTCAAGCGTTTGATCTGCAACAGATTGAACTATCAATTATGGTCGGGCGGACGTGACTGTCTAACATCGTCTGCCTCCGGACAGGGTTGATGTGAGCAAACACACACACATGTATAGATAAAGAGAGAGTTGGGGAAAGATGCTTGAAAGCTGGACGGACGTTTAGTTACAGCTGAGAACCTGTCGTGCTGCATCAAAAGAAAAGCGAGCGTCTGAGTTGAGCCAAAGGTGTACGTGTCCTACATGCAACATACCAGCCAGAGTTGCCACCCTAGTCTCTTTCTTCTAGTTGTTGTTGTTGTTCGTTGTTCGCTGTGCTGCATGAAATTGACCTCGTCCTGTTGCGTGTGTCGCTGACGAGAATTGAACTAGCTGTAAGTCCTTAGTCCTTAGTCCTTTCTTCTACTCCTCCTCCTCCTTCTCCAGCCTCTGTTTTGGGTGTGTGTTTCACACGGCTTACGTGAGCGCTTGATTCATGTGGGGGCAACCTTTACACAACTTGCCTCACTGTGTGGCATCTTGTCTAAGACAAAGCGCCACAAATCAAGCTGTATACGTTGCTGGCATAAAGAAATTACACTCAGAAAGTGTCCACAATAAATAGAAAAATCGTTCTTAAATTCAAGCTTCAAGTTTCTGATATTAAGATTTATATATTTTTTATTAAAATCGAAACCAACTTTTAGGGGGAAACTTCTTTTAAGCGAAATTAAATAAATTTGAATGCAGAATTAATTAATAGCCCCAACCATGATCAATACAGAATTCCTCTTGGAATTCGGCTAAGATTTGATAAGGTTATAAGAGTCCGAAGTTGATTGATCCTTCGACCTTACAACTTTAGAAGTCAAAATTGGGAGTTGATTTAAAGTGAAAGCTCGAGATTTAAATTATGCAAATTTTAAAATTCCAAAGGGGGTATAAAGTCAAAGCTACATTCAATAAACGTTCAAAGAAAGCTCACAAAATCAAAGGCAAGTTTCAGTTAGTCATACAGGACATTTGCCTTTTTTCCCTTTCTATCGTAGGTTGTTGTCTTTGGTCTTTTCTCTTAATTAAAATCCAATGAATCTCTGTTGCTGCATTTGCATTTTTACTAACCCATTTCCACTTTCCGATATCCATTTACTTTGCTTTTTTTGTGTCTTTGCTTTTGTTGTATGTTTTTGTTTCGAGCTCTTTTAATTGCATACATTTTTGCCCAAAAATTACAATTTACAGACGGCTTTCATAAGGTTTTTCACTCTGATTGCCAACTGCATACGGAATTTATTTAAAATATGCTCCCTTCCCAATTTTTTTTTTTTTTTTGATATAGGCTAGATGGATGACATTTTACCAGTGAAATTAAGAGCTGTATTGTGATTTTAATACCCCAAATTAAAAAATTTGTTGACATAACAATACAAATGCCAGATTAGTTATAAATTCAAGTTTTAAGTTCTTAAAATTTTTGAATTCGTTTTTAACAGCATTTAAAAAATTAATGTTATCGAAAATGTTATGATTCTTACTTGATTATTTCTTAATATTATTACCATGAAAGTAATAGGTTATTGATTCAAAAAATTTTTCTACAATTTATTTTAGAATTTTTGAAATTGTACTAATGACAAATAAAAATTGAAAGCTCCTAAACTTAATAAATATGTTAATATTTAATACATTTCTATTCCAATTTATACTCAATTCATTACAGTGCGAAGGATCTTTGAGTTATTTTTTTAGCTATCAATCTTTGGCTAGTTAAAAACTCGAATAAAATTTGAATTGAAGTGTTACAACTCTTATACAATTTACTTTTAGAATATTTCGAAGTTTTCCAATGCGTCGACGCGAAAAACTCTTTGCTATTTTAAAGATTATACTCTCTTATTTTGTTATTTCGAAAGCCGAAGCTAAGTTTTTATTCGTGTAAGTTCGTGCTGCGATTCGAGTGCGAAAGTAAACAGCGAAAGTGAGTCTAAGTTTTAGGGCAGTTGCGTTTCAGCTGATGCCGAAAGCAAAAGCCTGCGGAACAAAACGTCACGGATTTTCCGGCTAACCGGAATATTCACGGTAGAATTTTGCGTAAATATGCTGGAATTTTAGGTGAAGTCTAGAAGGGGAAAGTTAAGCTAAGGGCAGTTGCAATAAATATTATCTAAATGGGTATAAACAGTGTCTGCATTGATGTCCCTATCTTTGTCTGTTAGGGACTCTGACCTCAATTGTAGCAAATGCAGGAAAATGCATGAAAAACACTGGATAACTTTGCATATTTATATAGGTGTGAAAATCAACACAGCGCACAAACAAAATTGCTGCATTTCGTGTGGAAATGTAATTAAAAATGCCTTTGAACAAGAACAAATTAATTGCCAAAGGAAACAGTAGCTTCCCCCCTCTTATTTTCTGCCATTTCCCCCAAACAAGTGCTATTTTTAGCCCAGTAACCAAAGGGAATTAGGTATTATGGGTTGCTGAAAGTGTCTTAAAAAAAAAAATTAAAAAATATGTTTGCTTAATATATAAACTACATTTATTTATTATTCATAAAATTTTTTTTTTGCTATCCCATTAAAATTAGCATTATTAATAAATGAATAAATAATAATAAAATAATAATAACATTTTGAATTAATGGTACGATAAAAAATGTTATAAATGTTAAAGAAAATATTGAGAAATATTTTAAAAATGTATTTAAAATTTAAGAAACATTTTTGATATGTAGAAATTTTAAAAAGAAATTTACTGCTGGGAGTTTTATAGTCAAGCATCTAAATTTTAGTGTGTTCTTACTTGTTTTTATTAATTGAGCTGAGAAAGAGAAAAGGGAAGAGAAGAGAGAGCTGAAGAGTGCAACCAAAGCAAACAAAGCTGCACTCGCCGGGCAGGCAGAAGGACAACGGGGATAGCCCAAGGATTAGCCGCAAGTGAGAGAAAGAAAGCCAAAGGAAACAGAGGGGAGTAAGAGAGAGAGAGAGAGAGAGAGGGAGAGTAGAGGAAGAGCTAGAGTAGCTTGAACATGCAAATGCAGTGATTTATGCCAGGCTGCCTCACAGTGGCAACATGCCTGGCAGCCGTTATGCACTTGAGGCATTTGTTGCATGCAACCATGGTTGCAGGAAGCATGAAGGGAGGAAGGTAGGAAGGCAGGAGGCGTGGCTGTTGCAGGAAACGGCGTGTCGGATGTGCATTCTTTGGCCTGGCCTGATGATTGCCAGGCTACTTTAGCCGCATATAACAAAAAGCAGCACATTTTCCCTCTCTCTCTCTCTCGCTCTCTCTCTCTTTTTATTAGTGCCACATAGCAACTATCACCTCTCAGTCATTCATCAGCGTACGCGCCTCAACTTTTCTTCTTTTGCCGCCATTTTCACGTTGACAAAATTGCAAAATGGCTGCAAAGTTGAGTGAAAACGCAAAAAAGGAAAAAGCCAAATGCAGCATTTGCAAAAACACACGGAAAACGCTGCAAAATGCGCTGTGGGAAATGTGTGAAATTTCCCAGCTGCATTCAAAAAAAAATAAAATAAAAATTGAAAAAAAGGAAACTGTTGAACAACTTTTGGGCAAACTGCAACAACAACAACTACAACAACGAGACAGCGACGACGTTGCTTAAAAATTTAAATTTTCATTTTCTGCTGGCAAATTGGAGAAAAAGCACAACATGCGAAAACTCGTCGCGAATGAAAAACTTTTTTTGTTAAAGCCACAAAGCGTCTACCTTTGATACCCTGTGATTCGTAGAGTACAGAGTGTGTATTTTGTTTGTAATAATGCTTTAACATCGAGCAGGAGACCCTAATAGTTATATATTCCCGTTGATCTAAGCTTAAATACTTTTACCTATAAGAGCTAGAGTGACCAAGTTTGCCATACACAGATCAATAAAAGCGTCTAGTTCTTAAACTATAAGAGCTAGAGACTCTAAATTCGGTGGACAGTTGAGTAATCTCACCATGCACGTCAAAATATTCTCAATAATAAGCCCTCTTGAACAAAAACTCCACTCCTCCCATAGTCTTTACGATAGAATACTTTTTATGCTGTTCACTATTTTTGTTTCCTTCTATTGTTTGTTTTCTTCTATTTTTGTTTATCATTGCACTTAATTTCATAAAGATCGAATAAATATTACAGCAGGATTACTAATTTTTACTCCGTGGCCTTAAAAATATATGGATCAATTGCATAACAATTTAAAAGAAGTAATGAGTATCTTAGAGTCGGTTACTTTGGCGCTTTTTGTTTTTGTTGTTGCTGTTCTTTTTGTTGCTGTTGTTGTTGGTGCTGCCTTCAGTTTCAAGTGCGAATTGCATTCTGCTTTTGTCGCATTTGCGGTTTGCGTTGAGGCAACTAAATTTCCTACCAGACACGGAGCCACCTGCTCGACAAAAAACCTGGCAAGCCTTAACTCCGTGTGTGTGTGTGCGGGTGTGTGATGGTTTGTGTGTGTGTTTGTTTTTTAGACTGTAGGCCGCTTGTTTCAAAGTGCACTTGAAGTATCGTCTCCCCTCTTCTTGCCTCTTCTTCCCTCTTCTCCCCTTTTCTTCTCTCTTCTTCCCTCTTCTTCCCTCTCTTGCCGCTTTCTTCTTTACGCCGTTAAGCGAATTTTTCGGTTTGAATTTATGAGGTGAAACGAAATGAAGTGCACTTGGCGCCTCTCTCTCTCTCTCTCTTTCCAGTTCCTCTTCCCTTTCCCTTTTTTTCTTTGCCACTTCACATGCCACTTGACTCACTCGTCGCGACGCTGCACCACCGCACCACCGCATCACAGCACCACCGCGCACCACAACACTGGGAGTGTCGTGTCATTTGCAGTTTTTCGCCGTCTGCTTCTGTAAATGTTTTATTTGAGTATTATTACTTCGACTCTTTAGACAGTGACTAAAGAGGACAAATATATACTCAGAGATAAATGTTATGACATTTTAATATTAAATATTAATTATTTACTTATTTACTTATGATATTTTAAATAATTCAATATAAAGGCAGTGTTCTTTAAATATAAACTAATGAGTAAATGAGTAAGTTAGGACAAAGAGTTTCATATACATTGGAATATGGATATAGTTAATTTGAATATATGTTATAATTAAATAAATGCACTCTATCATGTAAAGCCGAAATAATCATTTGCAAGATATTAAAAAGTATTTTAAAATATATTTTACAGTGAATTTATAATCACCAAAAAAAAGTACCAAAATAAATAAGTTAAAGTTAAATAAATAAGTTTATAAAAATAGTTTACTTTACTATATTTTTTATAAACTTTCATATTGCATTTTACTCACTTTTACTAAGAATTTGTACTCTTTTATTATACTTAGAATTTTTTTTGCTGTGTGTAAAGAGACAAATTTTTGTCGGGAAATGGAAGTAAAGAGAAGAACAATAAAGAGAAGGGTTTCAAGTTGTGCAAATAAACAATTAATTATTTTTGTTATTGTTGATATCAATGCTTGATTTTCAAGTGAGCTATTGACAAATAAGCGTATTATTTGATTAACTCTTGAGTTGAGTATTGTTGGAAAGAGAGGAGGGTAAGGGGATGGGAGAGGAAACGAGGTCAGGGTTCAACTGAGGACAATGGAACGTTAAATATTTGAGATACATAATAACATACAACACACGTATCTTTAGCTAATGCTTGTTAGCTTGTCCGCTTTGGGCCACAATTGAGGTTTTGCCGGAAATGCCCCTCGTACGGGATGTCCATGCCACATGCCACAAAACCGCGCCCCTACACTTGCCACCTTTCCTCCCTTCTACGCCCTCCTACTCCTCACCTTTTCCCTTCCCCTTTCCATCATGTTGGCGGCGTTGAACCATGATGAGTGCTGTTGTGGTTTGTTGGCACTTCTATTTAAACTTTTATTGCTGCTCAGTTTGCCAAAAAGGTCAGTTGGCTGTTTGTAGAGAGAGGGTGGAGCGGGGCAGGAGTGGAGAGAGCGTGTGGGCGTGGCATGCCACAGATGTTAATCGTTTTTAGACCATTCCAAGTATGAATTTTAATGTCAAATGTCTTTATATTGGTCGAGTTTGATGGTTTTAAACTTTAATACCCTGTGAATTAACCAGAAAGTGTAGGAAGTAAAAAATTAAATATTTTTGATTCAAATTATACCCTTTTTTGCCCACTTTTAATGGGCTCAGGGCATAAAAATGCATTTATAGCTTACGCTTAGGAGTAGGCAACACTATTTCTGCCCTTATAGGTAGGCAACACTATTTTTGGCCATATAAGTAGGCAACACTTTTTTCCCATATAAGTTGGCAACACTATTTTTGATCATATAAGTAGGCAACACTATTTTTGCCCATATAAGTAAGCTACACTATTTTTGTCCATGCGTATTCTATCAGTTTGGTTCTGATATCTTAACAAACAAAAAACTTTTTCCTACTAAAATTTTTATTTTCGATGTATCGTTCCTAAGTGATTTTATCTCAATTGCTCTACCTTTTATTTTCCTATTTCTCACTTCCGCTTTCTACATGCTATATTTAAAATTACGTATACGTAATATGTTAAATGTTTATTGTATTTGCAGTGCTATTTATAAAATACATATTGAATCATCTTTTTCATTTTATCTTGTTTACCAAGTCAATTAAAATCTGAACAATCATGTAAACAACAATGCAATGCAAACAACAACAATAATAACAAAAAAAACAACACTTGTAAGCCATGGCTTGTACTTTTTTACTTGTTCCGCATATGTCACACAAATATCTATATATAAAATAATAAAATTTCATTTTAATTAAACATTTATTTGCGTGCATTGAATTTTAATCAGATTCCATTTTGGTGAATTGAGAATGGATATTTGTTTAACACGCGGAAAGGGATTAATGCATTTACCGCTGGTTTGGGCCAAGTTTTTGTGGTACATCAATTAAATGCCGAGTATTTTGTTTTGCAAACTTCCGTGCACTTTTACGACTCACGCAACGGCAAATTGGGAAATGGTTAATGGCAAAGGTTTTATTTTATGGCCAAATTAATGCAAACATTTTTAATGACGCCACACAAAATGATATTTGGTAATTATAATAACGAATTAAATGCGCGTTAAAGTAGGCATAAATTTGAACAAAAATATATTTAAGTATGTATATAAAACTTATAATATTTATAGCTGCAACGCATTAATGCATTAAATTTAACTCCCATGCATTGCGTATTTAATTGATTTTAATAGGCCGCTTTCGACATCGGTTTCGGTTTCAGTTTCAGTTTGCTGAATCGTGAATTCCTGTTTGAGTTTCTGTTTCAGTTTCTGTGTCTGTTTTGCAGGGCGTCATTAATCGGCTTACAGCTGACATAAATACATTTTCCAATTGGAATTTATGCCAATGCGGCTGCAGTTCGTGTTAATTGGAATGCAAACTGTGCTGCGGCACCTGCTAAATAAATAATTCATTGCATTCATAAATTTTTGTTCAAACATGTAGAAAATGTAAATACATTTCACAAACTGCAGCAAAAGAATTGCATTTAGGTTAAATTGAAATGAAATAAAATTTGATTGAGCTGTGACCATTAAAAATAATATAAATTTCTAAAAATTCATTACATTTGCATTGATTAAATATTGGTAATACATTCTGCATGTTTGCATTAGGAATCGCACATGTTGTCACACTCATTAATGAGTTAATTCAATTAATTTTCATGTGACATGTTCAGTGTCTTTCAACATGAACATCCATTTGCCTAATTAGTTAGACAACAATTTGGTAATGACTTTGCAAATTCAGCATTAATTTTGGGCTTAGAAAATTATATATATGCATATGAAATCAAATTTAAGTTAAAGGCAAACTTAAAAGTCTTTTAAATTATGTTGTGTTAAGACTACATTAAAAATGCAAAATTAAATTTGAATAAAAACATTAAGTATATCTTCTATTTTGATTTTAAAAAAAGAACTAAATTTCTATTTCGTGATTTTTTTTTAAATTTTATTTTCAAATAAAATTAAAAAATATATAAAAATTTTAATTTAGACTTAGGTTGTCTTGTCTAAAATAAAATGTAAATGAAAAGCATAGTGTTTGTATTATTTTAAATTTAACAAAATAACATTACTTAATTTCGACTTTAACATTTAATTTAGAAACATTTTAAAACTTTTTTTAAATGGAAAATTTGAATTCAGTCATGTTTTTCCTATTTAAAATGTAAACTATTTTGATTTCATTTTGAACTGAAATTTTTAAATTTGTATAAATATTTTTTGGTACTGTATATCGGGTAGGTGTAATCACAGCATAATGACATTAACTTAACTCAGGTTTTTATTGAAAAATACATGTAATATGTAAAGTGGGCAGATTTAACTTTTGTATGCTTAAAAGGCGCTTAAAATAATATGAAAGGGCTTAAACCGTACTAAAATTAAATGCGTTTAAATGTTGCCACATTATAACTTCCAACATGCATTAAATATTCATAGTGTCACCAGCATTTGGCAATTTGACTCATTAAAAACAAGAGAGAGAGTGGGACATATGTGTGTGTGTGTGATGAGCTAAATACCATTAAGCGAGGTCTAATGACTTGAGGACTAAACCTAAGGTTTCAACTGGTTGTGGCAAGTGTGGATTACATATCAGATATAAATGTAGATAGAACTTGAACCTGATTAACATGCGATCCATTATAGTTGATGTATTTTACAGACATGTGGTAAATGTTAATGCTAATGCTAATGCTAATGTAATCTGTAAACTCACATGCATTTGCTATTTACACTGACCTGCATGTTGGCAAGTTTTCGCTTGTTTATCAACTTGTAATTTGATCAAGTTCCCTTTCTTCAGTGGGGAGTACTTTACTATGTCAATTAGTGTTGGCATTTTAGCTATTTAAAATTAGTTAGAAATCTAGCTATTTAAAAAAAAAATAATTGGCTTTATTACACTAAAACAAATTAATATATTTCAAATAAATATATATTTCTTGTGGAATTATAAAATGTCGGCTCAAGAAATAATAAAATGTATGTTCAAAAAATTTAACTTTTAAATAACAATTATAAACAAATAAACAAATTCAACGCTAAATTTAATAAAAAGAAAAAATGAAAAACTATTTAAAAATATTATAAGCCTAATTGGCTAAATCAAGTTTATTTTAAAATCAATGTAGTTTTTAGCTAAAAATTTCTTAAACTTATATTTTTAAAAGAACATGTAATTTTATTTATAAACCTCACAACTAAATTTTCTGCAGCTTAATTATAAAGAAAACAATTTTTTAATGCCACTTTAATAATTTTTTAGTTATTCTTAGCTCCATTTTTTACCAAAATTATTATTTTAGCCTTTGAAAATGTGTCAACACTGATGTCAACACATCCTGTGCTCCTGTGCTCCTGTTCGCCATGCAAATGCTCATCTGTATGCAATTGCAATTGTGCCCGATTTTAAACTTAACTGAAAATACGTGTGAGTTAAGAGTCCTGAGTCCTGAGTCCTGTGTGCTATCGTATCACCAAGGCGACAGCTAGTTCAAATATTATTTGATATCCTGCGGTGGCCTGGCGACATTCATTGTTTGCATTGCTTTTGGATTCTACTTTTGATTTCTGAGTGTGTCGCAAAAGGAAAACGCCTTCAACAGAGGCGTCTGTCAACACAGATCTCTGTCGACTGACTGTCTGTCACTTACATTGTCACTTGGGCATTGTTGTAGACCCCTCTCTCTCTCCCTCTCACACTCTCTGCAGGTTTCTACCTACACGACATTTCTATATATACTCTAGATATGTGTGTGTGTGTGTGTTTGTAATCCACAAGTGTGCGCTTGTTTTGAATGTTAATATTTGCACTTACAATTCAAGCAGGCCAAGTGACAATTTATTCACTTTGTTGTTGCCCTCAATATCATTGAGTTTTGTGCTTTTGTTGCACTGCAGTGCAAACTAAAAATTATTTGCTCTTTTTACTTGCCCAATTCTCAAAGTGGTAGCACTTAAAAACCTTGATAAAAAATCGTTGAAACTTTAATTTAGAATGTAGGAAATTTCAGAATATTTTAAATCAATTAAAACGGGAAGAGTATAGAAAAAATGGACAGTAAAGAAAGAAAAATTTAGTTTTCCAGTTTTAATGCAGAATGAAAATAGAGGCTAAATAATAATAAAATTGACAATCCGGAAGGAAATCAAGTAAAATTTGACAAAGTTATGACATTTCGAAGTTTTTTGAAATGTGTCAAGGGAAGAGTATGTAAAAATTTAACAGTAAAGGAATGCAGAATGAAATGCAGAATGAAAATAGAGGCTAAGTAATAATAAAATTGACAATCCGGTTTATACTAATTACGATATAAAGAGTTGATTAAAAGTGAAAACTTGAGATTTAAATTTTTGAACTTTCGAAATTTCAAAAGGGAGACCCTTAGCAGTAAAACTAAGATTTAGAAGAAACTAATTTTTTAACGAAATTAATAAAATTTGAATGCAGAACAAGAAAAAGGAAAAAACCATGATCAAAATGAGATTCCGTTTAAAATCGCTTCAGTTTTGACACAGTTATTAAAGATTGAAATAAAATATCTTTGACAATTTTTTTATATAATATAATATAAAAAAAATTGTTTACTTACAAAACATAACAGATAATTTTTTGATAAATTTACCGTAACTTCATCCATACAAACATTTTGGTATTAGGTTTTTTAAAAAAGGATTAATTCAATGAAAAGTTATTCTGATACAAACTTTCCCCAAATTAAAAGACCAATTGACTTAATTGAAGTTTTCGTCGTGTTATCAGTAATTCAATGGCCAGCAACAACAACAATGTACTTGCAGACAAGTGCAACAATTGTGTGGTTGAAGCCAGTTTCAAGTTTTGGCCAAAGAGTAACAGAAAATGTGGCTAAATTGCAGAAGCAATTCGTCGAAGGGTTTAATTCAACCACCACACACTTTAGATGGAGGAGACAACACCTTCTGGCTGATTCTTTCACTCATTCATTCAGTCAGTCAGTCACTCAGTCACTCATTCACTCACTCACTCATTCAGTTATCCACTTAGGTGGCCCATTCAAGCTGTCATTCATTCATGTCTTAATTGCGTACAAAAGTTGCCGCTTAAGTGTTGCTCGCTCAAGTTGACATTTGTTCGTTAATTAAACCTTTTTGTTGTTGTTGCTGCTCCTGTTTTTACTGTTGTTGTTGTTGTTGCCAACTGTGCACAGCAAGCAAATTGATTTATCTTTTCAACACCTCAATTTTACTTCGGTCTAGAGATGGACATTCAAACTGACGATATTTATCAAATTAAGATAATAATCAATTATCTAAAAGTAACCAAAATAAAATAATGTATTTCTTTTTATTTTGCATATTTAACGATTTAAATATGTACCTGTAAATTAAAAAAAAATATTTGGAAATAACAAAAACATTAGTAAATACTAAAATACAAGACTCTTTAATATTAAATCTGTGGATATTTTTTTGCAATTAAAGAATTAAATCTAAATTATTGTAATATTTTATTTAGTTGCGTTTGTGTCAATAAGCATAAAAATTTCAATACAATCGCCTAAAAGTATGCAGTAGTTTTTGTTGGGTAGTAAAGAAAGAATTGTAATAATTTTAATTTTCTACTCTTTGTCCTCTCTCACAGACTGATCATTCCGATAGAAAACAATAAATGCTTCCATCTCTAGCAGTGTTATAACTTTGAAACCTTGGCTTTGAGACAGACTTACAATTTGACTTGAAGCACCCACAAGGACAGTTTGTAGACCAAGTCGTGTTACTGGCTAACATACACACACACAGACACACAGACACACACACATACCCCTTTCACCTGCTTTTGGCTGCCATTTAATGGCAAAACTTTTTCACTTAACATTTACTCATAAATTGATTTTTACTTTTTAACGAGCTGAACCTGACGCTCTGACTCCCTCACTCTCTGTCACTCTCTGTCCCTGTCTCTTTGCTTATGTTTTGGCCTTGGGTCTTGGCCCGATTCATGCATGTCTGCCAACAGTCAACTTGTTGGCCTTAATGTGAGTGTTTGAGTCTAAGCAAATTTGTTGTTGGCTCACATTATCAGCCTCGCTGTTTGGAATTTTCAATTAGTGCGAGGTGAAAAGTGAAAATTGGTCAAGTTTGTTTGTTTGGCCGTTTGTCAGAAAACGTGTTTGGTAAACAAAATTATGTGTTAATTTTACTTATGACCAAAGCCGCAAAGTTTTCGTCTGCTTTGATGTTGTGTGTGTTTAATTATGACTTCCGGCAAGTAATCAATGTGCAAATTTTAGACTGGCATTTGCCTCGCATGCTAATGCCATTCAAAAAGTGACACATTTTGGGTAAGGAAATATAGGCGGATATAGGAGATCCGACTATAGGATACCCGTTACTTATTTCAATATATAGAAAAGTACTTTAAAGAAAAACTACTACTACTACCCAACAAAAACTTCTGCATACTCTTAGGCGATTGTATTGGAATAATAACTTTATTAGTAACTTTGGTTAGCTATTACACCCGTTCTACTTGTCCGATGTCTCTGCGGTTAAGTGAGATTATAGATAATATAAATTGATAACGTTATTTACCAAAAAACTGTATTATTTTAAAAAAAGGGAAAGGGGAAGGTGCGTGACTTAAATTTGAAACAAATTTGACCCACTTGGGGAATGCCTTTTCTTCCTGCTACGTACATTCCAACGAACACAATATACCCTTTTTTTTATTATTTAAGTAACGGGCATAATAAGGGGATCCAAGGAAAATATAAGGAGTCAAGTCTGGAGAGCGTGTGTTGCCAAAGTTTTTGGCGTGGCAACCATAAATTTATGCAAGCAACTGTCTTGTCTCTCTCTCTCTCTCTCCCTCTCTCTCTCTCTCCCTCTCATCCACTCGGCTTCTCTTCCTCTCTTTCTCTCTCTTTCTGGCAACTTGTGCAGAATTACATGTGCATTTTGTGGCTGCACATATGAAATATGCATGCAATTTTGAATTTGCCATTCATTTAAATGTTTTCTTGATTACATTCTCAGCCCCTCCTGCTTTATCCTCTATTTCTCCTGCCTCAGCCTAACCACTGCTGAAGCTGTTGCAACAACAATACACACAAATAATTCCATGAAACATTATCATTGTCTTCTCCCTTCTGTCTTCTGTCTTCTGTTTGGCTTCTTCTGTGCGTATTATGTGGTTAAATTTTGCCAGGCAGCGTTTAAATGAGCCACAATGCCTTGGGGCATGCAACACAGCAAACTAAAACAGACAATGTTATTTTTGATAGACTCTGCAATGAAAGACCATGTGATACTCTACATTTATTTTAATACTTTAACAAATGAAGTATTAAATCTACTCTTTTTATGCAGCTACATGCAAATTTTTTTTAGATTTTCTTATTTATTTATTTAATAATTTATTTATATTATAAATTTTTATTTGTGTTTTTATTTGATGTATTTTTTACACCTGTGAACTTTTGGATTCAAATTTAGTTTTTTTTATATTTTTATATTTTTTATTTTTTGTTTTTTAATAAGCTCAAGCTGAGTAAATTTTTACAATGGCGGGTATTGTCAATACTCTCTTTTTTTCATGTTTAAGAAAACAGAGATGTTTTCGATTTATTTAACTAAGGGAAAATTATTGATTTTTTTCTTTTTATATCCTAAGCCCATGGCTTAATCGACTCGTCTATTTTTGCCCACATAAGTAGGCAATACTATTTTTTGCCCACATAAGAAGGCAACACTATTTTTGCCCATATAAGTAGACAACACTTTTTTTGCCCACATAAGTAGGCAATACTATTTTTTCTCATATAAGTAGGCAACACAATTTTTGCCCATATAAGTAGGCAATACTATTTTTTACCCACATAAGTAGGCAGCATTATTTTTGTAGGCAGCACAGATTACACACATTTAACTTAATTTAACGCAGGTAAGTTTTACGCTTGATATTCCCATTTATTAATTTTTATACATAGTATCAAAATTTCACGAAATTATAATATACTCAATTTATATATTATACATGATACATATTTTCAAACTATTTATATTTAAGAAATTACTTCTTTTATTTAAATACATAGTAATAATAATAATTTACATATATTAAACTCTCTCAGCAATAATTCTTTATTCGCTTATACCCCTTTTTAATATTTTCAACAGGGTATCCACGCAAATCTCTAGTTACAAAGGCTCAAAGCTAAACACTAATTACATTTGTTTGTTTACACATTTGCATTCTCAGCGGCATTCTCAATGTGCCTACAAATATGTCAGTCAATCAATTTATTGTTCTTACCAACTTTCAAGACTTTTTGGTCAAGTTTCTTAAGCTCGTCGCAATCTCAGGAAAAAAAGGACAGAAAAAATGCTGTCTGGACACAACTTTGAGAGTCAACTTGAAAAAACTCTTTGAAAATTGAAAGTTTTGATTTATAATCTGTAAAAGCTTTTTTAACGCTATCTTTTTCTATATCTGGCTATCTCTTTTGCTCGCTTCTAAGCTGTCTATGGGTATAAATATATATATATATATAAATATATATTTTTAGCTGCCTGCGAAGTTTTGTGACCGCCATTGCAATCAGATTAAAAGCATTTTGGCCTGGTCATAACTAAAACCACGCCCCCTCTTCCCTGCTTCCAGTCTACCGCCTCTTTTGGTAGAGCAATCAATAAATTTTTAATAATCGCTGACTGTGAAACTATCTGGCAAGTTCTTGACTTCATATTTATGACTCGAAACTTTCGCCTTTGCCGACTTTTGATGTGCTGCTTTATGGGACAGCTTTAAGTGCCTGCCTCCTCCTACTCCTCCTACTCCCCCTGCCTCTTCCCAGTTTCCCCTTTCCCACTCTTCTTTTGCAACTGCAACTGGCAGCGAATTGTGTCATAAACTGTTTGTGATCTCCTGTCACATCGTACTGCTCTCTCTCTCTCTCTCTCTCTCTCTCTCTCTCTCTTCTACTCTCACTCTCTCCTTGTCTCTGACACTTTTTCCCACAGTAAGTGTCATAAAATCGATAGCTTAGACAACATATGAAGCCTCATTATTCTGCAAGTACACAGAAAACAAAAATCATTCTAAAATTTGAATAAAATATATCTGATATAAAAATGTATTTTTTTTTAAATTATTTTAAAAACATAATTGTTAAACGAAGACTAAGAAAATTAAACTAATACAAAATTTTAAAATATCTAAATTATTTGATTGATTTTCTGATTGATTTTTAAAATCAAAGATTTATCTTTATTTAAAAACCCAAAAAAAATAAGAACATATATTTTCAAGAAATTCTCAAAATAAAAAAAAGTATTACACATACGCACTGTTGGCATTACTTTAAGAACTTCAAATTGATATCACATACTTGTCGAGCCTTTTAAGCAAATAAAGATTAATATCCCGTAGATATATTAGAACTTTTGACTTTGAGTTCAAAAGACAAATGTCTCTTTAATCTCAAGAAATTAAATTATATTTAATAAATTTAATTTAACACAGGTCAACAACTAAAGCAAAGCTTTCTAAAGCTTGTTTTGTATAGTTAAAAATAAAAACAAATGCCAAAAGAGCATTTAAATGACAGTTACAGTTGTAATTGTTGTTGTGTTCCTTATCGCAGTTGCGTTGCCAGAAAATGCAATGGAAAATGTTGAAAATATTTATAAAAATCATTTGTTGGGTTTAGACAAGATAATAAATTATGACAGCGACACTTTTAGCCACAAAACACACAGAAAAAGGAACAATAAATTGAGGGAGTCTTTAAAAATAAATAGAGAATAAGGAGAGAGAGAGAGAGAGAGAGAGAGAGAGAGAGGAAGAGGGAGAGTGGAAGGTGGAGAGAGAGAGTTACAGCCAAAAACTATAAACTCTAGAATTTAATGTCTTTCTTTTGCGTTTAAAATTATGCGTAACAAAATAGTTTGTTTTGGATTTTTATGTCTGAGAAGTTTTGCAGCTTGCACTTGGCCACATT
The DNA here is from genome assembly GCA_035045575.1 of Drosophila falleni. NCBI lineage: Eukaryota > Metazoa > Arthropoda > Insecta > Diptera > Drosophilidae > Drosophila > Drosophila falleni. Next base: position 1,951,443 of record JAWNOV010000167.1, read on the forward strand.
TGTTAGCCAATTTCATAGGACTAAATAGAGGAGAAGGAAGGAAACAAGGGAGAGTGGATGAATAGAGGCACTATCAAAATATGTTTAGAAGCAGTTTGAGGTTCTCCCAGTTGATGTTGATGTTGATATGGCCATAAATCTCAGTGTTTACCTTCTCAGTCTCAATTTGAGACTCAGCCAAACAATGAAATTAAAAACATGTTTTCTTCTCTCTTTCGTGTCAGACACAGCAGGATTTAGATTCAATTAAACTGTCAGCGGGACAAGCTGTCCCTCTCACTCTCCCTGTCGCTCTTTCTCTCTCTATCTCTCTCGTTTTCTTCTCCTTCTTCTTCTCTCACTTGATGCCTTCTACAATATTTGTCATGCCGTGCAGCGAGCATTAAATTCGAATTAGCACAAAAGAACAGCGTGGGAATCCCCTATCTCTCTCCCTCTCACTCTCTCTCGCTCTCTCTCTCTTTCCAATGATTATGCTAAGCACAAAACGAAAGATTCGATTTTAAATGCGCCCAAGATTTATCGCTATCGATGCCATCATTTTTCATGCCCTTCTGACTCGAGAGTTGACTGCGGAGAAAGGTGAAAGGGAGAGGAGGGAAAAGGGAGAAGTAGAGGGGAAGGGGGAGGGGCAGGCTGTCAGGTGGGCGAGCTGTCAACAATGTCAGAGCCGAAAACCGCAAAGGACACGCAAAGTTGGAACTAAGCGGGAATTGAGGCCATTGAAGGACAACAAACTGGAAATTGAAACTGAAATGCGCGAAGGAAACCACAATATCAATCTGTCTCCCTTCCTCTCTCTCTCTCCCTCTCTCTGTCTGTCTGTCAGTCCGTCTGTCAACTCTGGGGACAACTGACAACTTGGAGTACAAATATTGGAGTTGGAGAGTTGGACACCTGTGGCTTTTGCTGGGCAATAAATCAATTTGGATGACGTCTTGACATTACCTCTAATCACAGGGGACTCGACTTGAACTAGAACTAGTTCCTCCTCTACCCTCTTTATATATAAAGAGAGAGGAAATTTCCACTTCAATTGTCAACTATTGGAATAAGAATAAAGTCAGCTGGTACACTATTTATAAATAAGAAATATAAACTCTTTAAATTTCCCTCTATTTAAATTTTTAAAAAAATGATATACTAACAATCTTTATTACTTTTTTTATATCAATTTCACTAGAATTACCCTGAGATTTGTTCTGTGTGGGCGTGTCTGGTTGAGTTTGTCTCCCTTTTCAGTTGTTGTTCTTGAACTTTCACTTGAATCAAAACAAACCAAGCAAATCGTTCACTTTTTCAAAGTCAAAGAATGAAAAAGTTGAGTTAACAATCACATAAAATGCTGTGTGGGAGAATTGTCTGTTTTTCAGATAATTGTCAAGTTTTTCAAAGTATTCAGCTGACATTCATTTGCAATTTATGAATATGGGAGTAAGTACAACATCATAGCCAATGAATGCCACAAACAGGCGTCATTTAAGTGCAGACTGAATGTGAATCTGAATGTGAATTGAAGTGCGCACTTTTGGCATTAGTCCGTCTCGATTTATGACCTCACTCGACCCCAGTTATCGACGGTCATCGACGGTCATTGAGAGGACATCGGACATAACGACGATAGCCGAATTCGAGTCCTGGCAATAATCCTGCAATTGTTTGCGTATCCACCTCCAAATAGAATCGGAATAAATGGAAAGTGCAGACTGGGAAGTAACGATTTGCCTGGCGACCACTGACTGGAGAGTAACGAATTCACTGGTCTTTTCTATGGAAATTATGCTCAATCCTTTCCAGCTGCCTGTAACTACTCTTTCTCTTCCTGTCTTTGCTCCCTTTGTTTATTTTGAGTGCATTTTGGTGCTTTCAGCCCACAGCTCATGCAAATCAGAAAAGAGGAGAGAGGGAGGAAAAAGATGTCGTCTGCTCTGCAATTGACATTTATCGCTGTCTGAGAACTGAGGACTCTTTGGACCAACTTAACAGCTCATTAACACGCTCAGGAGCAGAACAACCAACAATTGTTGTCGCTTTAAATGCTGAAGATTCACTTGTTACTCACAATTATTCACTTAATTCATTTACACATTTGGGGGATTACCCTTGTCAAATTAATTAAATCGCAGGTGAAGTCAATGTCAGTTAAAGACACTCATTACGAGAATAAAGATCTCCTTAACATCCCCTTTTGCTAATCTCCTTCGTATGATAATCAGGATTTCTTTTATTAATTCCCCAATCAGCACGAAAAGGAATTTAAAGGACTATTAATTTGAGTCGTATTTGATAACAGAGTGAAGTTTTTAAATATTTCATTTCAAGAAAATATAAATATAATAAAAAATTTCATCCGGTTTTTACAATACTTGATTCAAAAATGGTATATCTAAAATTTATTTATATATTCAAATTATTATTTTAAAGTGTGATTTTCTGACACTCATATTTCATATCTGAAATTTCTGTCTTATTCATTTAATGCAACACCTTTAAGTCTGACAGAAGGACATTGGCTACTTAAGCTCACGTATCTTTGTATCTTTCCCCTCATCAGTCATCATTCTCCTCTCCCCCTTCTCTTCTCTCTTCCCCTCTTTAACCAGGTTCACATGTGCGTTTGTTGATGGGTCTAAAAGAACCCGAGCTCTTCTGACATAATTCCAGTTGTGCTTCTTCTTCTTCCCCTCTTTCTCTCCCTCTCTCTCTCTTTTTCTTAACTCGACAATTTTTGAATAACTAATGAAGGTGCCAGAAAAACAACAACAACTTAAACAATAACATAAAATAGTGTAGAAGAGTGTAGAAGAGGAAAGAGGAGAAGGAAAGAGGAGAAAAGAGAAGAAGGTTAGAGTCGAGTGCTTGGCCTGAATATGAAATTTGGATATTCGTCCAACTGTCGACATTCATCTTGGCAACTGTCTGTTCAACTGGTTGGCATTAGGAATGTCTGTCCTTTATACTCACTCTGTCCTTTGTCCAGGACTCTTGTGTTATTGTCAAAATATTAACAGCTGGCACATTCCGAGTCTCTCTTAAACAGAGACAGAGAGAGAGAGGAGGGAGAGAGTGAGAGTTAGATCATGTGAGAACTTAAGCCTCGACTGATGATGAAAAATAGGAATTTAACTATTGTGAAATATATATTTTGGCAAATAAATTTGTGAGTGGCAACTGCTTTTGAATGAATGTGGGTCAAGGCGGTCAGGATAAATCCTTTTTGATTCGCACTCCATTTCAACTAGAGAGACACAGACAGCTTTGTATCCTTGTCTCCCTCTCTCTTTGGTCCCAACAGCTGTCAGAACTACATAAATCTATGAAAATATTTAAAGAAGAGTGAGTTAAGCCTAGACTTAAAACTGTTTCAAGATTTGAATGCGTATCTAAATAAATTAAAATTAAATTTATAATTCAACACAAAAGGATTAAAGATTTTAGACAAATTGTCAGACACAAAGAATCGATTGTAAATAAGAATTTTGATAATCAAACTAAGAATTTGCAGAATAAAAATTAAATATAACAATAAATGTGTATAATAATTTATAAATAAAACTCGATGGGAGTCACAATATTTCTCAATATTTCTCAATTATTTTACCCTGAATGCTGTTTTTTCTTTAATTGATTTCCTAGATTTTGTTTCCTTTTCTTTATCCATAATATGATTTCTTTAAATATAATTCTTTTTGGCTTACAAAACAATTTCATTTCTTGATTCACAAAACTCACATCAAGAAATCACTCGATGCAATTGGAGTTGCAACTCGAATGAAAAGTATCGCAGTATTGATTTCAATGAGAGACAGGGCGAGAAATGAGAGAAAGGGAGAGAGAGAGAGGGAGAGAGACTCACTTGGGGTGTCCTCTGATTCATATGGGAAACGGAGAAATGTGTGAGGAAAATCTAAATAAATTTGCTTTTGAGTAAATGAAAAACAAACAGGGAAATCAAATATTAATGTGCTGTAACGCGATTCAGTCAACAATTCAATGGCATTCAATGGATATTCAAAGGATGCTTCAGTTGAATCAATTGAGGACAAGTGGAGTACTGATTCCAATTCAGATTTAGATATTGATTCGTTCTCTCGTTAAGTAAACAGTGACATTTAGCAAAATCAATGCGATTTTCCAGCTCACTTTATTTGTTCATCAACTGAAACAATATAAAACATAAAAAACTGTCATTTAGTCACTTGCAAATTAAGACAGACTCAAATGAATGCGAGTACCCGAACTTGCACTCACTCCGCCACTCGTTGCATATTTTTTTTCTATTTCTATTTTCAGTTTCAGTTTTTTGGGCATTTTCCCATCCTCAAAATGTCACCAGGAAAATGCCCGGAATAACTGCGGCGGAGTCTGTCTCTAAATGGAGACTTCTCCGTCAACATTCGCATCTGTCTCTGTCTCTGTCTCATCCCCCTCTTTATCCTTGTCCCTCTCTTTATTCTCATTCTCGTTAGTCTGACGCGGCACAAAAACCTTTTTTGGTATTCAAATGTTATTTTTGGCGCAACTTTTGTGGCATTTTTCTACACAAGGAAAACGTGTGAAAAGCGGAAGTGTTTTCCCTCTTGTCACTGTTGTTGTTGTTGTTGTTGTTGTGGGAAAAACGCCTTCAAACTTTTCGTTAAATTGTTTGGTTTTTATTGCCGAATTGAAACCGGAAAAGGATTCGTACTTGGGGTCATCAAGGGGTTAAAAATAAAACTTGAAACCGGAAAAGCTTTAACTTGATGTGCTTTTTAGCTACTTGAGGGTTTTCTTTATGTGAATTAACTGGAATATGATTATTTAGTAGGACAGGCCAAATGAGAATAGACTGTTTCTGTTTTCTGGGTGGATTGCAACTCCATTGAATGCATCGATAAATTCTAAACTCAGGTGTATCTGTGTGTGTGTGTGTGTGTGTGTGTGTGAGTGTGTGTTGCTGCCATCAGCAAGATTCGAGAGGCAAGCAAATATTCAAACTGGACCAACAATAATTTCGATTAGAGCATATGAGAGGGAGAAATTTTGTGCAGAAGCCGCAGGTGAAATTAATTGTTAATCGATTGTGTTTCGATTTGAAAATGGGCAACGACACGCCCACAAAATTAGAGAGTGTGTGTGTGTGAGAGTGTGTTGAGTGTGTGTGAATATTCATAATCAACCGCAGCTGAGGAAGAAGTTGAACATTTATTATTGCCTACTTTTATGGGCTACTTTCGTTTGGGTTGCATTTGAGTTTGTTGTCTGTGTCAGAAAGAGAAAGAGACATAAAGAGAGAGAGAGAGAGAGAGAGCCGCTTTGTTTGTGTGTCAAATGCGCAATTAATTGTAAATTATTGCACAAATGTCAATTGCAATTTATTAATTCGACAATGTCAAAGTGAATGAACCCCAGAGAGGAATTTGCATTGAGGAGAGTGGAATCTTAAGAGGAATCCACTTTAAATCGCTTAAATATGATTATGAATATTGATATATTAATTGCAAAGTATCACAATATTTGAATATTATTATTTGTATCATTGTGACTCGTTAATAAATTTGTATGTGATTTTAACCCAACTCAATAATCTTATTAATTACAAAATTAATATAAGAAATTGAGGGAATTGAATAATTTATAGTACCCTAGTTGAATACCTCGTTAAGGGATTTTGTATTGTACTGGCAACTATTTAAAATATTATAAAAATCAAGCATACGCCACGTTATCCCTATTGCCTATTATAATTGGCAGTTAACAAACTGCTTCAACTTGTTTACTGATATTTGCATGTCAAAGGCGTGGTAATTTTATATTACTGCGACACTTGTTCCCTCTCCTTCTCTCTCCCTCTCTCTCTCTCTCTATCTCCTCTCTTTACTCGTTCGTGGGTCGAACGCATTATTTATGACTTGTACGTTTTCCGTGTTATTTTATAAACATTTTTCAAAATATGCTACAAGTCAGAGTCAGAGTGAATGAGAGGGGATAGAGGAGAGTAGAAAGAGAGAGGAGAAAGGGGGAGAGGAGGCTGCAACTGCTTGCCGACATCATAAAAAAGGAATTCTACGCCACGGCGCCTTTATGTTTTATTTATGAGCTCACACACAAAAAGTTAACATGGAGGCCACAATGCGAGTCGCGTTTTAATGTGAGGAGAGTAAACGAAGAAGAAGAGAAAGAGGGAGAGGGAGAAGAAGAGTCCTTTCTAGAGAGATGCCAACTTTTATAGAGGTAATTACTGAGGAGGTAAGAAATGTATCTGAAATCGATTTTCATGCTATGCAGATTAAACATTATCTGCACTCATAAATATACAGCAAAGGGTCAAAGGTTGACTTGGGTTATGTTGAGTGCAGTTACAGTTAACCAGTGGCCCCTGAGTCGTTATACTTGAGTTCCCAGAGGAAGAAGAAGCAGGAGGAGGGGATGAGAAGAAACCACAAATCACCGTTTAAATATTAATACATCAATCCACTTAATATGCGAATTTACAGCAGCGAATGATGCAATAAATATAAAAAAGGGAAAAGTGAAAGACAGACAGAACAGATAACAGATAAAAAGAGAAAGATCCAAAGATGATGAGCATATGCTCAAGTTATAAATCCACAGAGAGAAAGAAAAGTCTCTTAAGTTTATGTTGTGTATTCACATGTTGTGTATTCACAAAATGATTCATATTTTTGGCATTCTTTTTCAATCTTCAATCTTGAATCTGGCCACAAAGCAAACAAGATTCTCATGTTGTAAGACAAAACAAATTTTGTTATAAGCGCGCACTTCCGGTGAATCTTCTTGACTTTTTCTCTTGTCCTCCTTGCCACACTGGAAGTAGCACAAAGGAAGTGCGCCGTTTGTTTATTTCTTCAACTTGCAATACAAACAAGAAACTTTGTTATGCCAAAGAAAGCCGCCAGTACCAAAAATAATAATAACAGAGACAGACACAAAATATCAGACTACAATTTGCATTACATTTCCCTTGGTTAAGGGAGTGGGAAAATCAGGGGCAAGTGGAGTAGGAAATTTAGCTGTCCAGCGAATTTGTGACTCTTGAAAGTTTTGCCAGTCAAAGATTTTGTGCAAAACTGTTGTGTGCGCTTGTGCGTTATGATTGCACAAGCAGAAAAAGATATATACAAAAATATGTGGAGATATATGCTTCAGATGCGAGTATTTGCCCCAACCTCCCCTCCCTTGTCACGCCCACAAAACAAAACTGCAACTGACATAATTACGTATGCTGAATATTTAAGTGCAGCTTGTATCTGCAGTCTGTCCTAGGGAAATAAAAAGAAGACAGAGGAGGGAATACTTCAAAAACTGTAGCTGCATAAAATTGACAGTGCAAAATATTGGATTTTAAAATTAGTTTAAGACAAACAATATAAGTTTGCAGTGCTAAATTTTGAAAATGCATGAAATTTTAACAACCAAAATAATATTCCAAATGAAAATCGGGCTAGTTTTGACAAAGTTATGGTAGATTGAAGTTTTTGAAAAAGTGTAAAGGGGTAAGCATGGTAAATACCGAAAAAATGGACTGTGAGGTAAATTTTTTAAGTGAAAAATGTTTTGATGCAGAATGAATTAAAAGGCCAAATAATGATCAAAACGGTATTCCACATGGAAATCGGTTGAGTTTTGACAAAGTTATGGTAGATTGAAGTTCTTGAAAAAGTGTAAGGGGTAAGCATGGAAAATACCGAAAAAATTGACAGTGAGGAAAATTTTTCAAGTGAAAAATGTTTTGATGCAGAATGAATTTAGAAGCCAAATAATGATCAAAACGGTATTCCGCATGAAAATCGGTTGAGTTTTGACAAAGTTATGGTAGATTGAAGTTCTTGAAAAAGTGTAAGGGGTAAGCATGGAAAATACCGAAAAAATTGACAGTGAGGAAAATTTTTCAAGTGAAAAATGTTTTGATGCAGAATGAATTTAGAAGCCAAATAATGATCAAAACGGTATTCCGCATGAAAATCGGTTGAGTTTTGACAAAGTTATGGTAGATTGAAGTTTTTGAAAAAGTGTAAAGGGGTAAGCATGCAAAATACCGAAAAAACTGACAGTGAGGAAAATTTTTCAAGTGAAAAATGTTTTGATGCAGAATGAATTTAGAGGCCAAATAATGATGAAAATGACATTCCGCTTGAAAATCGGACAATTTTTGATGAAGTTATGAAAGATCAAAGTTTTAAAAAAAGAAAAGTTGTAAGTATAGAAAATTTGATGAAAATTGGTAAATAGTATTTAAAAAATTATGAATAAGACAAATTATAAAAATTCAAAAAATACTTATTTATTTATTCATATAATAATTTAATTTATTTAATAAATGAGAGATTCATTTATATTACGCTTCAAGTGTTGCTTTTACTTTTACGCTTAGTTGTGGTTCGTTTTTCCCCCCTCCACTCACTGAGTGTATTCACAAATCCAATTCAAGTTCAAGGGGGTGACTCGTTATAGGCCTAAATGCCACAATTCAGAGACCCAGTCCAAAAGGACGACCAACAAAAAGGCCGCTCTTTGTATTAATTTGTGCACACATTCTTGGCCAATGAGATTTATGCCTTCTGCTTGTTTTTTGCCTTTTTTCTTTCGCTTGTTTCCCTTTCTGGTTGTTGTTGTTGTTGGGACACCCACACAATGTTAACGAAGTTCGAAAAAGGCGCGAAGTCAAAGCAAAATATTGTTTTGTTATTGTTTTTGTTTCGTTGTATTTTTTTCTTTGGTCCAGCTCTCATTCAACTTTTTCAAACGCACGTGCTTCGTTCGAAAACTGCGACGCAGGCGCAACAAAAGTTCGAAACTTAACGAAAGACACGAACGAACTGTTAACCGAAGCCGAAGCTTAATTCGGCTCATGAACTTCGCGTCTTTAACTTCGGCTTTTGTTGATGACGAAGGCTGCCAATGAAGCGAAGCGTTTTGTACGTCAGTTCGACTCGAAACTGCGCCGGAAGTGGACGCCAAATGTCGCCGTGTTGAACAACGACCAAAGAATTAAATAAAGTTCCGTTCTACAGTGTGTGTCTGTGCAGTGTTTGTAATTAAATTAAATAAATTAATATTTAACTAAATAAAAAAAAACATATTTAAAATGTTACAAATAAAAAAGGTTTAATGCTGGAATAGCTTAAAAAAAAGTAAATACCGCTTCGTTTGTGTTCCCTGATATTCTTTTACCCCAATCGCAGTTTTAATGCCAGCATGTTTATTAAAAACAATCTAAAAAAAATAAAAAAAATAAACAGGAACTAATGCTCTTATGCTTATATAAGTTATTAATTGCTTAAATCGGTTTAAGTAAAATTTAAAAACTTACAATAGTAGTAACAAGATCAAGGCTTGAACGTTAATACTGTTTTGATATTGCTAGCGTACATTCTGTATTCCCACTGCAATTTTTATATAAATAAAACATAACATAATAACAAAAATGAAAAGAAACTTATACTGCCATAATAAAATAAATTAATATGTTGCCTAATAATAATTTAAGTATTTAAAAATAGTTAAATTGGTTCAAAGTATTGAGGTCAAAACGTATTAATAATTTTGGTATTGTTATGCGACATCTTGTAATGATAATGTAATGAGCACTTTGCAATTTTAATGCCAGCAAATTTATTTTAAAACCCGGAATATATACAAAAGAATACAAGGAAACTTCTGCTGTCATCACTAAATAAATTACTTTTGAATTAAATATTTTAAAAACTTTCAAGTGCTTAAAAAATTTAAGTGATTCAAATGTTTGCCGAGGAAATGCAGTAAAAAAATCAAAAAAGAATAATAAGAAACTTCTGCTGTCATAATTTAAGAAATAAACATTTTGTTGAATTTTTTAAATATTTCCAAGTTCTGGAAATTGTTAAGAAAATACCGTTTTGTTAATGTTAGCTGATATCCTGTAATCCCCACTGCAATTTGCATTCTAGCAAATTCATTAAAAATTGCCTGAAAGCACACTATAAAAAAAAGAAACTCCTGCTGCTGCTTTTAGGTATTCTTCTTCTTCTATATGTAGTTCTTCCCCGGACACATAAATCTCACGGCAATCAGGCAAACACGCTGCAAGTCATCCAAACTTCATTTGTTGCACTGCGGCTGCCTCTGCTCCTTTTGCTCCTTTTGCTCCTTATGCTCGCCGTTAGTAGACTCCACTTTGTTTCATCCCTGGCCTGAAATATTGCTTCCATTATTTATGTTAAGTTTATGCAAGAATTTGCAACGTTGCTGCCACACCGAAGTTGTTGTTGTTGCTGCTGCTGTTGCACTTGTTTTTTATATCCTTCAGCTTGTAAAGGAATTACAGCTGCTGTGGCAACTGTGCAACTGGCAACTTGCAACTGTGCCATGTCGGTGTAACTAAAGTCGCCATACTGATCCAAATTACACGGCAATGGTTTTTCCATCATTTGCCTCGTTATTGGCGTCTCCTTTGCATTTGTTGCAAGTCGAGTCGAGAAAGTTATTGATAGCTAAAGCTCTGCATAAATAAAAACAATCGATGAGCTGCTTTGGGATTGCTTTTTACTCGACTTATTCAGAAGTGAAATGCAATCTTAGAAGAGATTGATATAAAAACAGACAGAGCCATTTAAGCAACATTTCTAGCAATTTAATCTGGCGAACATTGGTTTTTTTATTTTATATTAAAATTATAAAAATGTGCTTATCTAATGATTATCTGTTATCAATATTAAAAATTTATAATTTTTAAATCAACCCAAATATTTATTAAATAATAATGATATAAGTGAAGACTAAGAAATTCGAGATGTGTTTAAAAAAAATAATTATTATTTGCATATTGTAATATAATGTATCACACAAAATATATTGTAGTTTGTCCCCATTTATTTTTATTGATTTAATATAATTGCCTTAATTTCTTTCTCTGTTTTCATTTTTAAATCAATAAATAAAAAAGTTCTATATTTTTAATTTTATTTAAAAAACATTCAAAATAACGATTAAATTAATATACTTCTTTTTTTTTGATTAAAGAAAATAGTTGTTTTATGATTTATAAATAGTTAAAAATAAAAATGATATAAATTGGATTTCAATCAATTTTTATTAAAATTTTTTTTAGTTTTTATAAATTTATGCTTTGCTTGGATACTTTATTTTTTATTTCATATTTTTGAAGTATTCCATAAATTAATAGCTTCCGTATTTCAAAGATTTTTATTTGCCGTCTTAACTTAATTTTTCTTTTAATTATTCATTGAAAACAGTTTAAACTACCACAATTTCTGTCTTTGCCTGGTTTGCTCAAATGTACCACAAGTCTTTTGTGTGTATGTGTGTGTGTGTTTGTGTGTTGTGTCTTGTTAAGCTCATTATGTGGCACTGCCTAAACAAGGTCCTATTCGTACTTCTACTTGTGGCAACAGCCAAAGGCTTCTGTGTATTATATATTTTGCATGTCCTCCATTTCAACAAAAGATAATAACAACCAAAATGAACTAATTAGCGCTTCAAGGCGAAACAGAGAGCGCAAAAAAAAATACTCGTAATTTGTGGGAAATGAAGAAAATAAAAATTCCATGCTTTGTTTGTATTTTTTTCTTTTTTTTTGTTTTTGGGTGCCAGCAATTATAATGTTGAATGGGTTTTCTTTATGAAAATTGGAAAGTTGTAGGTTGGCAGACGGAGAAAATTCGAAGGATGCTAGTGATGCATATAAATGAAGCTTTTAATATTCATTAACATTGTCAAATAAGTATTCTTGTGTTCTTGCTGTTTTGCTGTTTGCTCGTTTGGCAAACTTAATGCGTTTTCGTGTTGTGGCTGCAGATGGCGCTTTCAAGTTGCAACTGCCTTTTCACCATTATCCATTCTCTCTGACATCCTGTCAAGCAATTCCATTTGCGCTGGCGGCTGTCAGACTGTCGGACTGTCAGACTGTCAGACTTTCTGACTTGCCACTCAAGATGCATTCGGGGAGATGACAGCCCTTGGATGCCATTGCCATTGCCATTTCTTTGCCACCTCCGAGCATAATTTACATTGTCGTCAAGGGAATTGAAAATTCTTCCATCTTCAGTCTGCTCTCTTCTGGTTGTGGGTGTGGGTGTGTGGGAGTGTGTGTGTGTGTGTGGCAAATAGAAAACTTGGCCTGGCCTGTTGACTCGTTGCCTGTTTGTCTTTTGATCTGTGATTTTTAAGCCTTGTTCATTTGTTATCAAACTGATTGCATCATAATTACCTCTGCTTCTTCAAGCTTATGGTATTTAATTTTAAATTTCTGTTATAGTAGCTATAGCACTAAGAGAAGAAATAAATGGTTAATAATATTTATATAAGCTAAAAAATTTAATAGAAAAACTACTGCATACTTTTAGGAGATTGTGTTGAAATAATAAATTTATTAATAGCTTCTTCCGTTCTACTTGTCCGATCTTGCTGCGGTTAAGTGAGATTATGGATAATATAAATAGATAACGTTAGTTACCATAAGAACTGTATTATCTTAAAAACTGTGGGTGTAGTTTTATATAATCTGTATTCAGATTATAACAATTAAAATAAGATTATTGGCGGAATCTAGAATGTTTCTCCTGTTAAGTTATGATTTTAAAGCAGTACTTGATTTGTTATTAAACTAAATTAGTCAGAAATACCGATTCTTCATAAATAACTGAAAGAGCTCAATGAGCCAAGTCATTAAATTGATTTGAAGGAATGTTTTTAAGTACGTAGTAGGAATATAATTGTCAAAATAATATAATAAATTAAAAATCAAAAAAGCCCCAATATAAATTATTCTAGTAATTGAAGTCTGCTTAATTCTGTAGAAAGATCAAATTGCCCGAATTTTTGACTCCGTTAAGATTGATTTTTATCCCATTCAGATTGTTTTTTATACCGGTTTGCCGAATATTTTTCTGCTGTGTACAAAATTCTTTACTGTCGACTGTTTGCCTGTTGAGTTGTGATTTTTTGTAGACTTGTTCATTTGTTTTTAGACTGATTGCATCATAATTACCCCCATGCCTCTGTCCCTAAGTGCTTTTTAACGAGCTACTCTGCTGCCTCCCCTCGCCAACCCCCTTGTCTGTACATTTTGGACAACCCCTTTGACCAAAAACAAATGCTGTAATTTCCAGTCATGTGCGTTTCTCTGATTTTGTCGCTATAATCTGGTACATGAACCCATAATTTGTAATTTCAACCTAATTACTTTGACTATGTGAACTGACCCCTTATGGATAGGAAAGGGGTGTTTAAGGGGAAAGGGGCGGGTGGGCGTGACGTAGGCAAAAACATTGTCGTCAGCCATAAAATGTCAACGGCAAGCAACAAAACGCCCATTTCGACAGCAGCCTTCACTTACACACATACAAATACACGCATACACATTAACACTGCCACGCCTACATAGTCAGTCATGACATGTGTGTGTGTGTGTTTGTGTGTGTGTGGGGCAGGCACATGTTGCCACATTCCTCCTGTGTTGCTTGGCATTTGTGGCGCGACATATGTAAATTTCTGACAGCTGCTTGGAGGTCATTGAAATTGATTTTCAGCTTAAATCGAGAAGAAAAGAAAAGGCAAATAAATCCAAAAATAGTTATCGTAACTTACATAAAGAATAGATTTTATGCGGAATAAATGGTATTCCTTATTCGCAATCTACTGTCAATTCTAAGATTTTGTTACCAAGAAACTATAGTTCTAAAATCAATTCCTAGCCCCTGATTTTTGAAATGATAAAATTGTGCGTTTTTACTTCTTGGAAGGACGATAATTTGTTTGTTTTAAGGACAATTTGTCTTTGTATTTAATGGTCCTTGTACTTATGAGTTGGAATAAATGAATAATAAAATTAATATATGCGAAAATAATACTGCATACTTTAAGGAGATTGTATTGAAATAATAATTTTATTAATAACTTTGGTTAGATATTACTCCCGTTCTATTTGTCCGATCTTGCTGTCAAAATTAAGTCAAATTTGAGGCTTTTAGAGAAGTTTCAACATCTCTTTCTATAACATATTTAAAAAATTGTGATAGTTGTCAGCATAAATTAAATTTGTAGCAATAATTAAATAAAATATGAATAATAACATCGATACTTTTCAGAAACATTGAGCTTCTATTTTATTTAAACTCGCTTTGCACGCTCAATTTAACAATTTTGCGACACATTTTACTGTCGCTGTGAAATATACATATTTAAATATTCGCGTAAATAATTGCGCTTTTAAAAAAATGCATAAATATATAAAATATCTGTGAATTTTTCAGCATTTAAATAGTTTAACACTATACAATCAAGTTGGTGGGTAGAGAGGGATTAACGATTGAAACCGCCCACAGATCCCAATAAATGTTGGGGTTATACATTCTTCATTATATTTAACAGCTGCAGTTGCGATATTGTATGATTTTTACACTCGTAAATAAAAAATGTGTAATGGAAAAGTATTAAAAAATGCGATGAACTCGACGGACAGACAGACACATGACATTCGGCTTGTTTACATTTTATTTTACCATGTAAATATGCATGGGGACAGTCGCAGTTTTAAATACAGCAAATAACAAAAAATAAGAATGTAAATAAACAATGATTCGTTTTTATTATTAAATGGCAGGCACATAAATATTTAAACCAAGCGAAACTGGCGAGAAAAAAAATAAAAATCGGCAGTTAAATCAAAAATTAATGTCTTGATGCGGCAACTGAAGTAGCATAACGGCATCAACCTAGATAGGGTAGTTGGAGGGAACTGAGGGGACATGAAATGGGTTCAGGAAGCTGATATGTCAGTTGCATTCATAAATCATTACACAAAATTGAACTGGCCAAGTCACAGAGCATCATAAACCCAAGCGAATCACTCGATTAAAGTATGTTCACAGCAGGTACACCTAAAGACAGTGAGGAAAATATTTAAAATTCAGGAATATTTAAATTATATACCAAATTATATTTTATTAATAAATACTTACCATTATTGTCCGTTTAAGTTTCTTAGACCAAACTTAATACTATTTTTCCCAATAAAACTTAACTTTTTCTTATTTTAGAGAACTTCAGTTCTTTCAAAAATTTGTAATAAGACGTCGTTTTGCGAAATTTGCACTGGAAGTGGGTAAAATTCGTGGTTAGATTAAATACACACCTAAATTATAATATTATTCATTTTAATTTTTATGGATAAAACACAAATCACAAAAAGTCATTTTATTAAAAAATTAAACTTTATCTATAATATTTATTATAAAATATTAAATAAAATTTAAAAAAATTAAAATGAGATACATACTATAATTTTTAAGTTACAAAATGCTTGTATTATTTTTTCTTTCTATTTGGCTTTAAAAAAGATGTTCTGTACTTTGTGTGTTCAGAATTTAATAATTATAATACAAACTGAATGACATAATCCATATGCTCTATTAAAGCGTGGAAGTTGACAATAGTGAAAGATGGCAACGAAATGAAACGAAATGTAACAATTCATGCGCAATGAAAATGTGGCCATGTTATGACAACGACAGCAACAATAACAACAATAGCAACAACAACTGCAATAACAGTAATAAAAGCAACAACAACAATGATGCGTAGAGTGGTCATAAAATAGCAACATCAATGCAACGCGTTCATTTGTATACACAACTGACCGGAATACAGTGCTATTAATAATAAATGTAGCAATGGTAGCACAGACACAACACACACACATTCACACACACTCAACACACACACACACATACATAGTGACATACAGCTGCAGTCAAATGAACTTTGCAAACCGAAAATCCCAACAAACAACAACGTAGAATCATAGCCTATTAAAGGGGGCTGAAATGTATACACAGTAAAAAATAATTGAGAAATGTTTATTAAAAATAAAATTTAATTAATAACTCGAATTCGTAAAGTTGTTAAATATTTTATTACCTTATCATTTTAATATGTACAAGTTTCAAATTCCTGACGTTATTAATTATCAAAAATTAAAAAATAGATATAGAAACTCTCATTAAAAACTCTTAAAAGAAATAAATAAAAAACCTCTATAGTTAAAAGTGTTTAAATTGTAAAATCGTTTTAAAATATTGTTATATATAATTAATTTAATCATTAAAGATGCATTTTATATGGCAATTCCGCATTTATTTATTTATTTCTGTGTATGACATAGTTGTTATTGTAGACATTGCAGTCAGCCAGCCACACACACAGATTACACACACCCTCACACACTTCACACACTCACACACACTCAACCTACAACATTGTAAAGCCCACGCAACAACAAATGAACATGCGAGTGCCATAATAATAATAAATGCCATAATCCCTTGAATCGGCGCGCCTCTGCTGTCCCCCTACCCCTCTCTGCCCCTCCCCTGAACACTCTGCCACATGGGTTTACAATTTTTTATTTTCAATTTTCATTTTTTCATCTGCAGCAACACCAACAACAACAATAGTAACAACAATAACAATGCAAAGCATCGCGTCAAGTGAATTAAGCGATTTTTAAAGCTTTACGCTAAATGAAATTTGAATTGCCATTTTCTGGAAATTGGAAAAGTGGAAAGTGTTCACTTGTGTGTGCAAATTAAATTACGCAAATCAAATAAATGTAAAATATACCCCTGAAGCAATTAAAAACAATCAAAAAAAAAAAATAAAACGGAAAAAATAAAAATGCACGAGAAATCAAAGTAAAATTGCGAAATTCAAATGCAAATAAACATATAAATGAATGGAAAACGCTGTGAAAAACTAAACTAAACAAATACAACAAAGTGTAATTAAGCTGATCATCGTGTGTGTGGTTGTGTGTGTGTGTGTGTGAGTGTATTTTACTAATTCTGATTAAACACACACAAATCTGTAAATTCAACGCACAACAAAATGTTTATCATTACGGTAATTAAACTCTTGCTAATTGCGCTCAACATATTTCCAAGCCGTTTCACAAATCGGCGGATCATGTTTCTCATCTACATGACGAATTTAGTGACACATGGTAAGCAAGTTTTAAGTAACTACTCAATAGAACTTTTTCTAAAAATAGGATAATGAATGAATAAAAAATATATTAAACTGTTTGTTCCGACTGACTGACTGATATAACAACGTGCAGTCCAAACCGTAAGACCGAGGTATATGAAATTTTGGCACAACATAGCTGAGACAATTCTATCGCCCAATTAGACGTAACCAATAGTTAAATCTTAGATACAATAAATAATAATAATAACAATATTTTGGACATTTAAAAAAAGATCATAATTTCAATTAACTCAATAATAATGATTTCCATTTAATCGAATGATATTCTTTCGCTGTATTTATTTGTTTATATTCTTTAATTAAGCCTTAAGATTAAGATTAAACATATTACCATTTAACATATAAACTTAAGATTAACTAAATTACAAACATACTAAATTAGATAAATATTTTTCATTTAATGAATTAATATGCATTTCTTATGTTTATTTTATTCATATTTTAGCCTTTTAGTTGGCCCCTTACTTTACCCCTTTCTTATTAGCCCAAACTGGAAATTTGAAGCTAAATTACTTTTTTTCTTACACACTTTAGCTTTAAATTAGATCTCGAATTAAGATTGCAAATATTTCCAAGTTAATTTGCTGGAATTTTAAAGTGAATCCCCAAAGTATTTGCACCCCAACAAGAACTACTAATTGTAGTTTCATTTGGAGAGCTGCTTTAAAATTTCACAAAATTCACCCTCATTCGTTGGCTGTTCTTCGAGGTTGGCTTCTTTGGCTCCGTACAAAGGATTGCAGACAGTTGGAGGTGTTCGGTGTCGAAACTGTTGAGAGTCGCGCCATAATTTAATTAGTAAAATGAGACCTCAAATTGCCGGGCGACGACGACGACGACGACGACGATGCTGGCTTGCATTCAATTTCAATGCCAGCTCTTTGCCGTATCCGCATCCGTGTCCGTGTCGATGTCTGTGTGTGTATGTGTGTGTGTGTATCTGTGTGCTGGTTGAAATGTATTCGTGTGGCAAGTGCGGCAGGTGCGTTGTGTTTGTATGCGGGACGCCAACTGCGTGTTGCAGATAACAAGCCCCCGTTAGCGTGCAACACACTGCCAAACAGGTGCAACCGTTGCACAGTGGGACAAAAGGCTAGATTTGCAAAAAATTATTAAGAACAATTATTAAGTCAAATGTGCATTGTTAATCTAAACATTATTTTTTTGAGTCCGACAGTTAATTTTATCTTATTAATATTTTGAAGTTTATTTTGACATTAATTAATAAATAATTATAAAATATTAATAAAACACAAATTTAAGGAGTTATCAAAAAAATCATAGCATACTTTTGTGGATAACCGAAAAAATTCAAATTTTTAAAATTTTTAACGACATAAGCCTTTTAATTTTTTTATTTTTATTTTAGACCTCTTTTTAAATATTGTATTAAAGCAATTATGGCGCACAATGACGACACATTAGCAATTTATTTCAATAGTTTTTATAGAAGTATAAATAATCTAACTTTATATATGTATATGTTACTTTTGAAAGCTCAGAACATAAATGATGTAATTAATATGGAAAAGAATCGATAAGGTGCTTAAATAAGTGTTAAACGAATGGATTAGAAAAAATAAATTAATTAGCGATTTGAATATATGATTTAATCCGATGTACCCACTGTGCGTTGTGGCATTCGTATTTTAACAGACTCAATGCGCCGTGTTTTGCTTTTGTGCAACATTTCCGCGGCACAAAATGAATGCATAGAAAAAAACAAAAGTGCCACTACCAGCAGCAGCAACAACAACAACTATAATAACAACAACAACACCAAGGACGTCCGCAATGCCTCAACAGGCTGCGGTTTTTCGACTACGACGTGACGGCTTTCTCCGGCTCTCCAGCTCTCTCCTTTACTCCGCGTCTCCGACTGCGACTGCCGGCTAGATAAAAAATTGCTTTGTTAAATTATTTCATAATGATACTAACGCAGTCGTTGATTATATTTGGCCTGCGGGTCATGGACATCCGGCAAAAGCAGCAGCAACAGCAGCTGCAGCTGCAGCTGCCACATCAGTTGCAACTGCAACTTCTCATTTAAATATGCTGCGCCATAAATTATGTCACTTTCTCTAGCAGCTTTGACGCTCGCTCTCATGCTCTATATACATAAAATTAATTTTAAA
This sequence comes from Drosophila falleni, assembly GCA_035045575.1. Classification (NCBI taxonomy): domain Eukaryota; kingdom Metazoa; phylum Arthropoda; class Insecta; order Diptera; family Drosophilidae; genus Drosophila; species Drosophila falleni. The sequence goes on from JAWNOV010000167.1 coordinate 1,970,624, forward strand.
ATTAGCAACATTAAATCAAATAGATTTATTTCCCTGTTTTTATAACGTAGCTAATTTTTCAGCTGCGCATAAAAAAAGCTATATTTTTATATAAACAAAACTGACAACATCCTTAAAAACTGGTATATAATTTTTTTTAAATGTTGAATTTTTATTACAGTTAAATATGCGTCGATTAAATATGGCTTGACCATTAATATAAGTTAATTAAAAAATCTCAGTCTCAGTTGCCCACAAAAGTAGGCTATGATTTTCTTGAATAACTCTTTAATTTGTGTTTTTATTAATATTTTAATTTTAATAATAATTTTAATTATATCTGTAAATATTATTGGTTTCTTAATTATCCTTTAATTAATTTAGATATAGAATGCTCCGTCAAAAAGATTGAAAATTAATTGAAATTAATTGTTAAATTCAATATTTTATTTGCCCAAAAAAGTATGCTATGATTTTTTTTGTGAACTTTTTAATGTCTTTTATAGTGTATATCTAGCTTCGACTTTTCGTTTAACGTTTTTGGGCTTATTATTTAGATGCTTGTTGTAGTCATGCTGCTCATTAACTAACCGACTGGTTTATGTCCCCTCTTCATTCACAGTTATGATGGATGAGCCACGTTTTGCACAGCCCATACCAAATGTCACCGTTGCCGTTGGCCGTGATGCGAATCTGCCCTGTGTGGTCGAGCACTTGGGTGGCTATAAGGTGAGTTCAATATGCAGTGTCTGAGGGGGAGAATAGGCGAAGAAGGAGGTGTGTGTCATAAATCGTTTCTACTGCGAACATCGATGTCATTCAATAGGAGTTTCAAGCTGGCGACACTGTCTAAAATCAATTTTGTGAAATGGCACACAAATAGACAGGCGTTATGTGTCTGTATCTGTGTGTGTGTGTGAGTTGAACTGACAGTCATAGATAAAGGCAGACGTGATGTTGTGTCTATGACAAGTTGTGGCCTTTGGGCAAAGTGACAAGAGAACTCTCCTAAATACTTGGAGAATTTATAGCATATTAATTGAAGGGTCTCAGAATCAAACTTAAAGTGTTTATTTTTACTAATTACAATATATAGGGTTGAAAAAGAATTTAAAATCTTTAAAAGTTAATCATTTTTAGATGCAGAATCAATTTGGAGCCCAAATAATGTTCAAACTGACATTCCGCATTAAAATCGGACAATTTTTGATGACATTATGAAAGATCAAAGTTTTTGAAAAAATTTCAAGGGGTATGTATGGAAAATTGGATGATGGAGGGCTTAGGATCGAAAATATATCAAATTTTTAAGATGAAAAAAATTTAAATGCAGAATCTTTTATGAGACCAAATAATGAGCAAAATTATATTCCGCTTGAAAATCTGTTATGTTTTGACAAAGTTATGCAAGTTTGAAGTTGCTGAAACCTTTGACTTGACTACTTTACAAGTCAAGTTTTTCGTCAGACTTTACTTGTTTTTTTATCTATAAATAGTTAATCTCAGATATTCTTATTTAACCAGATCCTGTCTTTAAAAACTATTTTTATTTGCTAACGGCGCTTTAAAATGTTAAAACCCCGATAAAGCCAAAGTTCTTGGCCCGGCTTGAAAGCCAGCAAAGTGACTAGAAAATCACTTATCATTTATCTCAGTGGTTGGCAGTGTGCGTTCATAACAAATCACAAATATTTACTCGCCATATCAACTTCATATAAGACTGTGTAGATGATGAAGAAGAAGAAGAGGACTCCTTGTCCCTGTCACTGGACACAGTCCTCTTATTGGACTTTCATCAACATGGCGTGTAGAAGAAAGCCAAGGAGATGGAGCGAAGTAGCCATTGTTGGAAGCTGAAAACGAGAAACTCATTGCTGTCACTGGACAGAAAGTAAATTTGAAAAGTTTGCTGCAGAAAATCCTTGCCCAGGCAGGCAGTCAGGACATGGCCCTGTCCATGTCCTTATGTCACACGCAGTCTAAGCAAACGAAGCCAAACTGATGCCCCAAGAAAGTGTGTAGAGTCTCTAGGAAAATACAAAAAAAAAAAACAAAAGAGAAGAGTAGAGAAAAAAGTGTACTAAAAAAGCGGAAACAGCTGTCAACTTGGCTTTTTCTTCATCTTCTGCTCGTGCGTCACAACATGGCGTTCATTTATTACAACAGTGTGTGACCTTAACTTCTATATGTGTATGTACGCTTGAAGCAAAAAAAAAAACATTTCAAATATGTAAGCAGAAAATTTTTAATTTTAGTGGATAAACAATATTATTACGAGTATTTCTATGATATAATTTGTAAATTGAGACGAGAAACTCCAACTAAATCTAAACAATCAATCTGATGGAATCAATCTGTTGGAATTTCTTTTATAAAAATTATTTTGAAGCTCTTATTTTTTGTAAATAAATAAAAATTGTAAGATAAGTTAGATATACACTATAAAAGACATTAAAAATTCATAAAAAAAATCATAGCATACATTTTTGCGCAAATAAAATATTCGACTTTAAAATTAATTTCCATTAATTGTCAAAATATATTTAACTGACAGAGCATTTTAAATCTAAATTAAAGATAGGATAATTAATAAACAAATTATATTTACAGACATAATTAAAATTATTATTAAAATTTAAATATTAATAAAAACACAATATTAAAGAGTTTTCCAAAAAATCATAGCATACTTTTGTGGGTTACTGAAAAACTGTATTTTATTATTAATTTATATTAATGATTTTTAATTCTGGTGGCTACAATCAGTAATTAAGATTGATTTTTCTGTGAATCTCTAAATTTTTCTAAGTATTGTTTTGTCTTTTTCTTTCTAGGTGGCCTGGATACACATAGATCGCCAGATGATTCTAACCATACATCGTCATGTTATATCGCGCATACCACGGTACAGTATTACCTACACGGACAACACGTGGCTGCTGCACGTGAATCAGGCGCATCAGGATGATCGTGGCTATTACATGTGCCAGGTGAACACCAATCCCATGATTAGCCAGGTCGGCTATCTGCAGGTTGTGGGTGAGTAACACACACACACATATATACATCCTCCATCATTTGATGAGCTTCTTCCTTCTCATGCCATTTACAGTGCCTCCCAATATACTGGACATTGAGAGCACACCATCTTCGGTGGCGGTGCGTGAAAATCAAAACATCAACATGACATGTCGCGCCGATGGTTTCCCAACTCCCAAAATCATTTGGCGTCGGGAGGATGGCGAGGAAATTGCCGTTGAGAAGAAAAAGAAAGGTAAGTGGAGAGGGTGTATTCACACGAGGGTGGCTTTGAAAGTTGTGATAAAAAAAATAATGTTTTTGATCTGCTAACTGAACCAACTCCAGCATAACATATAATGCAAAAAATATTGCATACTTTTGAAATTAGATATTTTTTATCAATAATAATCTTATTTTGATTTTCATTTTATAGCAATGTTTTATGTTATTTATACTTTGAAAGTTGCTATTCTCACAGGCATTTAAGGCTTACAAAATTTAGAAATATTATTTGGAATTCCAAGTTAGTTTCATGCCAAATATTAAGCCATTACCCACAAAAGTATGCTATGATTTTTTGATAGCTCTTTAAACTTGTGTTGTTGTTAATATTTTAATTTTAATAATAATTTTAGTTATATCTGTAAATATAATTTGTTTATTAATTATCCTATTATTAATTTAGATTTAAAATGCTCTTTCAGTTAAATAGATTGACAATTAATTGACAAATCGAATTTTTCAGTAACCCAAAAAAGTATGCTATGATTTTTTCAAAAGCACTTTAAATTTGTGATTTTATTAATATTTTAATTTTAATTATAATTTTAATTATATATGTAAATGTAATTTGTTTATTAATTATCCTTTTAATAATATAAATTAAAAATGCTCCGTCAAATAGATTGACAATTAATTAAAATTAATTGTTGAATCCAATATTTTATTTTCCCAAAAAAGTATGCTATTATTTTTTTTTTAACTTTTTAATGTCTTTTATGGTGTATATCTAACTTCGACTTTTGTTTAACTTTTTTGGCTTATTATTAAAATATTAAGTCTTATTTTAGTTTTAATATTCTAAAATCGCTTTAAATTAAATTAATAATAAATGGAGTTGCTTCTGATGCAAATCACTGAACTTTTAAAGCTGCCCTCGTGTGTGTAGTTCGCCATTTGATGTTTTCTGTTGTCTCATTGAAAATTCTCTATGCTCTGCACGTTTATTTCCATGGTGCGGACACTTCCTTCCGGCAAACATCAACCGTAACACACACACACACTCGCACACACTCGCACACACACTCTCACAGTGTTGGTGTATGATGGCGATGTGTTGCCACTGACCAAAGTGAGCCGCAATGAGATGGGCGCCTATCTGTGCATTGCCACCAATGGAGTTCCGCCCTCGGTGTCCAAGCGGATCATATTGGATGTGGAGTGTAAGTAGAGAAAGAGTCAGAAGGAAGAATCAAAAGCCAAAGGACTCCAAGTGTCAGTGCCAAGCGAAATGAAAACTATCTATTGACGCGACTCGACTCGACTCCATGCGACTCCAAAGCATACGTTTGAGGGAGTTGGACACATTATTATGGCCATGGCTGTAACACGCGCCTGCACTTAACGAGCACGACGACAACGAAGACGAGCAGACATTAGAGGGGGGAGTGGGGAGTATAGGTTTGGTGGGAGGGGGTAGATTGGTGGCTTGTATCTGACATCCATCTATATACGTGTGTATATATATATATATGTATGTATATATCCAGTGTACCTGCTGCTCATCAGTTCATCAGATCCTGTCGGTGGTTCTAGCTAATGCAGCTGATATACTACCACAACTATACGCTATATAGAAAACATACATACATATACATATAGCCCAGTATCTAAAGGGTTAAAAGACTTATGGGTTTGTGACAAATTCTATCTGTCTGTATAAACAGCTAGATTTTAGAGAATTTTAAAATTAAAGCATTACAATTAGTGGATATTACTCTTATTTTATTTTTAAATCGGACACGTAGAACAGAAGTAATAGCTAACCAAAGTTGTTAATAAAGTTATTATTTCAATACAAACACCTAAAAGTATGCAATAGATTTAATAAGGTAATAATTTCTTTAAAGTACTATTACATATATTGAAATAAGTGACGGGTATCCTATGGTCGGGTTCTTAACTGTAGCCTTTCCCAATTGTTTTATTCTGAATTCTTGTATTTCTTTGTATCTTTGTAAATTTTATTAGGTTTTTGGTTGCTGGGCATTTTAGAGTCGATCTCTTGGTTTTTAGCTGTCTTATTTGTTGTATTTGTGTGTATGCATGTGATGCGCGGCTGTTGCACGCCGTTTGCCCAAGTAAACGCTTGTTAATCCTAACGAGTTTCTACTCTTTCTTCCCCCTCCTCGTCTCTTCTCTTGCCACCCGCTCTGCACATTGACAATAATTCACGTCACGTACCTGCAATAAAGTCACTTGCCGGCATTGCACGTATGACTTTGACGGCGTTTTCTCTCTCACTCTCTCACTCGCCCCATCTCACTATCTCCCACTCTCTTTTTTCTATTTTATTATGAACGGTTTTGTGCGTGTAGTGGGTGGGGTTGGGGGTGTAGTGAGTTGGCCATATTACCACCACAGGTAGGCATTGTTGGAACGCGTTTCAATTTCCTTTCCCCCAATTCGCTGTTTCAATTTCGTGTTGCAGCAAAACTGGGACAAACTATTGAAAATGAGAAAACTGTTAGCAGCAGCACTAGAGAAAGGGCAAGAGAAAGGGAGAGAGGAGTAAAGAGGGGTAGAAAAGCTTTGTATATTGATAAGGCAAGCTTCGGTTGACAGAGTGAAGATGATTTTGCGAGTGCAATTAAATTGATAGAAATTTATATAGCTGCTAAAAATTGTGCGTTGTCAAAGCGCTCAATGTAAATAATATTTTAGGAATTTTTATTGAAAAATTAAATGAAATATTTTGAAAAGGCAAAACAGAAATATACGAAAAGAGTATGACAAGAGATTCTCTTTAATGTTGAGAGATTTATAAAAAATTATATGTTATTATATTATCTAATTTTATTTTTCAATATAATAGTAAGTTGAAACATTTGAAAATATAAATATAATTTTATAAATAATATATTAATAAGTTATTGATTTGATTTAATTTTGAGCTGTTGCCTTATGCTTTTAATTTGCAACTTTTTTAAGCATTTACTTGCTTAACTGAAAAAACTTTAATATTTAATTTTAAGTAAACTTTTAACTCGTTACTCGATATTGACAGAACATTGCCAAAAACTCTGTTGCAATGTCTGCTATGATGTAATAATCCCAAAAACCCACAGCACGTACTTTCTCTGCTAAACTTGGAATTTCTTTTCTCATATTATTTTGCTCGTTTTTTAAAGAACTCGGTCTGGTAACGTGTTGTGTCTCATTGCTGGATGTTAGCCATGTCTCGCATAAGTTTTTCAGCTTTGTCATTGCACTTTCAGAGAGACACGACAGAGAGACAGCCAGAGAGACAGACAGAAAGACAGACAGACACGTATTGAACATACGTAATGCTGCAGCTTATGCGTACTTTGGGCAAACGTTTAAAATGCACACAGAAATAGAGACAGACTCTTTCTATATATTTGTACAGTTTGGTCAAAAAGTGTGCTGACAATATCAAAAATTTACAAAATTTCTCTTGCAATAAATAAATATTTTGTATGGATTTTAAGTTTATTTCTTACATACATACAAAAAATTCTTTGTCCTGACTGACTGACTGATTGATCATTGCACAGCCAAAACCATAAGACCTAGAAGGCTGAAATTATTACACAACTTAGCTGAGACAATTTAATCGTGTAATAAGACGGCATTTTGCGAAATTCAAATTGCAAAGAGATTAAATTTGTGGTCAAAAATTATAAAGAAAATATGTTAAATTTGTTGTATGGTCTAAGTACTTTCTTGACTAACTGTATGTATATGTATTCAGTATTTTCCCTGTGGTATCATTTACTTTACTAACATTACTCCCCTTCGATTTCTTGTTTCTCTCCTCTCTGCAGTCTCGCCCATGATTTGGGTGCCGAATCAACTTGTTGGGGCACCAGCTGGCACAGATGTAACCATCGATTGCCACACGGAGGCACATCCCAAGTGAGTTGCACCTTTTTTTATATTTTTTTTAGTTTTTCTTTTAAATTTAATGCTGCATACCTTCTCAATTTATGTTTTGCATTGATTGTCCCCATCTACTCACATTTGTCAGTTGTGTTGCACTTTGTTTCTAGCCATTAATGTGATGAAATGTTGTTGCTTTTTACAGAGCCATCATCTATTGGGTGTACAACTCGGTTATGGTGTTGCCGAGCAAGAAATATAAGACCGACTACACGGAGAACTCATATCGGTAAGTTGAATGCACTCTAAAAAAAAGATAAAAAAAATTACTCAACCCTCCACGCGAAATACCGAAAACAGTGTTGTTAAATATTTATTATGCATTTGCACTTGGCTTCCACCTGGCAGCTGTGTCTAGTTCCCAGAAACAAATTCGCTCCCTTTTCGCCAAGTAAATAATTTATTTGGTTGACATTTTTTTTATAGAAAACAAATGGTAAAATATATATTTAAGCTTAGTTTTATTCAGGAGTGCCACAGAAAGTGAAACCAACCGAAAATCTTCCAAGTTTCCAATTATTAGATATTAGTAAATACTTTAAAACTAGTTTTTTTTATTAATTTACCTAAACACAGTCGCCAATAAAATTAATATGCATTTAATATAAAATTTATAAAGTAAGAAGGCATTTATAAAAGTTTTTACTGAATTTAAAGAGCGAATACGTTTTCTGGCACACTCTTGGCTACCTTTCACAAATGTATCTTGACTCATTCAACGTACTCTGTATCTGTATCTATTCCGTACAGCGCTCACATGAAACTGACGATAAGAAACCTGCAATATGGCGACTTTGGCAACTATCGATGCATCTCAAAGAATTCACTGGGGGAAACGGAAGGCTCCATTCGTGTTTATGGTAAGTGCATTTGTATTGGTAGCTTAAGTGCACTAGTTGCAGCAGACACACACACACACACACACACACATATATAGACACATGTATACATATATATACAACTATGAGCAATGCAATATCGAGCGCCCTTTGTGCCACAATTTTGCCAAAAGCTTTTACCTATGTGCCGCTCCAGCGCGCCCACAAGCAGCCCAGCCGAATCCGAGCCTGAATCGAGTAGGTACAAATTCAGGGGTCAGGGGTCAAAGGAGTCGGAGGCGAAGAATTGGAGCAGGAGTCTCGTCTAGCTAGAAGACGACTCCGACTCCGACTCAGACTCTGACGATATGTGCACTGTGCCCCGAAGCGTAAAACTAAACGAGCGGCCACCAACGAAGCTGAACTACCTCTGACTTTCTCTCTGACTATGATTCTGACTACACTAAAAAAAAATTGGACTAATTTCAAAAATATTTTAATTTTTTAATAAGATATTGAAAACAAAAATATAAAAATATAAATGGTCTAATTAATAGTTAATTTAATCATCACATTAGAGAGTTATGTCTTTGAGTAATTAAACCTAAAAAAAGAATATAAATAAATGGCATAAGTATAGATATTCTTTCGATGGGATGTATTTTATTTTAAATTAAATTTTATAGGAATTTTCATCTATAAAATGCCTTCAACCCACAATTATTTTTATCCGTGTATGTCTCCTACTCTTCGTCTAGATTTCAGTTTGAATTTGTAACTGGCAGCACACGTAGACACATTCACTCTAAATGTAAACGTAAATGTAAACGTAAACCTAAAATAAAGGTGCATTCCGGAATTGTTTGACTTTGTATCGTTTGCTGCACAATTCGTTGTATCAACTGCCTATATCCTACAATTTCCTTTACTCTCTCTCTCTCTCTCTCTTTTCTGCCTCAGCTCATCTTGTTTTCCTTTTATTTTTATGTGGTTTCTATTTATTTTTTATATGCACTTGGTAGTTTTCGATCGCATTTGCCTAGAGTCTCTGTTTCTATTATTTTTTTGCTTTCTCGATTAAATGAAAAAGTTTTGCTTTGGCCAAAAACTGTAGAAGGTCGTTGGTGTTTTGATTGCGACCTCAGAAGGTCGTGCTTGAAAGTGTTTTTCATGTGAGTTGCCTTTTCTACATTTTTTTACTCTTTTTTAAGCAATTATTCAGTTAGTTGGGTTTTTGGGCTTGCAATCACATTTTAAAGAAATTTGATCAAAACTTGAATTTTGTTTAAAAACTGTGGCTTACTTTAAATAATTTTTGGAGAGTGCCTAAACAGTTTATTAATTTTTTCGAATAGCATTTAATTTAAAATAAATAAATGTTTATTCATTGCTTAGTATAAATATTAAAAAGTTTATGAATCTTTAAAATCAAAATCAAATTTATCATAGAATAGACAAGTTACATGCATTTTTAAATTAAACATGCATTTTAATAAACTTTATAAATATTCAAAAATTAAGTAGCATACTTTTCAGCGCAATTAAATTGCATTTCATTTTGATATGACTTGGCCATATAAAAGAATGTGGCTAATGAAGAAAGAAGCCAAGAATTTTTAAAACAAAATCAAATTTATCATAGAATATACAATACATACATTTTTAAATTAAATACAAATTTATTAATAATTTTGATAAATATTTATAAATTATGTAGCATACTTTTCAGCGCAATTAAATTGCATTTCATTTTGTTATGACTTGTTGACCCACTTTTGGCCAAATAAAATAATGTGGCTAATCAAGAAAGAAGCCAGTCCAAGGCTGAATTGCTTAAGTTGCATGCAACTTGACCGCTGTGGCAACAAACTGAGAGCGACCTTTTCCATTTGAAACCACTTGACATAGAAAACCACAACGCAGACTCTGTTTGCATACATTTTCCACACACACACACACACACACACACACATACTTGCGTAGAGTGAAATTAAAAACTCATTTGGTTTATTTAACGATAATTAATTATGCGCTGGTTATTCGATTTCATGTTGCTTTTCTCTCCGTTTGTTTTCAGAAATTCCATTGCCATCAACACCATCGAAGCAAGTAACACACACCACCGTCGAGTCCAGGGAGAGTAAGTATAGTATCAGAAAAGCTGATAACACTGATATCAGTGTGTGTTAAAGGTGTTCAAAGAGATGTAGATAGAACCAGAGAAACAGAGGAGAGAGAGTAAACAAAGTAGAGACTGTCTTATCAGCAGTGCTGCCTGATCAGCCTTTTTCCCGTCAAATCTGACTCGAATTTGATTTGGCATTTTTTCAAAAACTTCAAGCACTAATAACTTTGCCAAAACTTGACCGATTTTCATGCGGAATATTATTTTCATTATTATTTGACCTCTACTTTGATTCAGCATCAAAATTATACTAACTTAAAAAATTTCTTTTTTTTGTCATCACTGTGAATTTTTTGCATAAATACCCCTTACCACTTTTTCAAAAACTTCAATTTCGCATAACTTTGCCATAACTTGATCGATTTTCATGCTGAATATCATTTTGATCATAATTTGGCCTCTTAATTGATTCTGCATCAAAATATTTTTGATTTTTAACATTTCATATTTTTCCCCTTTCACTGTCTATATTATTCGTACTTTCCCTTGACTTGTCCCTTGGCCCATACTTGAAAGCTTCCAACGCTCATAACTTTGCCAAAACTTGACCGATTTTCATGCGGAATATCATTTTGATCATAATTTGCCTTCTACTTTCATTCTGCATCAAAATTGAAAAGTGAAATTTTTTGTTTAAAAATTATAATATTTTTCCACCTGTTTTATCTTCTCAAAAGCTGGCAACACTGCTTAACACATGCCGTTGAGCGTTGAGTGTGGAGCGTTAAGCGAGGAGCGTTGCATAAACTGTGAAAGTCACACCGACAAACCCGACACTCACACTCACACACACACACACTCCAAAGGATACAACAGGATACAGGCGAGCCACAAACAAAACTGCGAAAGTAGCAGCTAAGCCAGACAGAGCCACAAAACACCAGCAAACACACACACACACACACACACACACACACACACACACACCTACACACACACTCCCACACACAGACTGACAGTTAGAGACACGCCCACACACACAGTGAAAAAAGGGAGATAAAGTAAAGCAAAGCACTTTTGACTATTTCAACATGGGGATTTTCGAAACTCAAGTCGAGCAGAAAACTACACACACTTTCGAGTTGTGTCTGTCTGTGAGTGTGTGTGATATATGAGTGTGTGTGAATGTGTGTGTGTGTGTGTGTGCCTGGCTTCAGGTCCAGGGCCAAAGCAATATGCTGCGGATTATGCTGCAAGGGGATTTTCGGGGGCATTAGGTTGGAAACACATTTGAAACACTGCCGCTGCCAGCAACAACAGCAGCAACAACAACAACACAAACATTAACAACAACTTCAGTGAAAGAAAGCAGCAGACATATTTTATTTAAAGTGAGTGGCACGGCGAGTTTCTGTTGCAACGGAACGTAATCCTTGCCGTGCCAACAAAAGGATATTTTTCTCAGCTATCCACATGCATATATGCATGAGTGTGTGTAACTCTCTCTCACTCTCTCTCTCTCTTTCTTTCTCTCCCTCTCTTAGTGTGGTAAATTTTTGTATTGCTGCCAAGTGGCTGGCACAAGATTTCCACACAATTTCACTTGAAAACGATGTCAACAGAGGTTGCCTCAACAGAAAGTTGTCTTCTTTCTTTTATTAGAGGGAAAAGACAACTTACTGCTTATTGAGTTATTAGTTGTTATATAAACAGGTCTAAACATACATTTAACAATCAACTGTGCTCTATAAAACTGAAAGGCTTTAAAAACAACTTGTCAAACTAATTATGTTGCTGAAATGTCAAAAACTTAAATTAATTTATATTTACTTAAGCCTTCCAATAAACTAATTCAAACATTATATTAGGGGAAAAAATTGACAGTGAGGAAAATTTGTCAAGTATTTTGCATGAAAATCGGTTGAGTTTTGACAAAGTTATGGTAGATTGAAGTTTTTGAAAATTTGTCAAGGGGTAAGCATGGAAAATATCAAAAAAATTGACAGTGAGGTAAATTTTTCAATTGAAAAATGTTTTGATGCAGAATGAATGTAGAGGCCAAATAATGATCAAAACGGTATTCCACATGAAAATCGGTTGAGTTTTGACAAAGCTATGGTAGATAGAAGTTTTTGAAAAAGTGTAAAGGGGTAAGCATGGAAAATACTGAAAAAATTGACAGTGAGGTAAATTTTTCAAGTGACAAATTTTTTGATGCAGAATGAATGTAGAGGCCAAATAATGATCAAAACGGTATTCCACATGAAAATCGGTTGAGTTTTGACAAAGTTATGGTAGATTGAAGTTTTTGAAAATTTGTCAAGGGGTAAGCATGGAAAATACTGAAAAAATTGACAGTGAGGTAAATTTTTCAAGTGACAAATTTTTTGATGCAGAATGAATGTAGAGGCCAAATAATGATCAAAACGGTATTCCACATGAAAATCGGTTGAGTTTTGACAAAGTTATGGTAGATTGAAGATTTTGATAAAATGAAAATCGGTTAAGTATACTTAATATGACGTATACGCTACGTATACTTAATATGACGTATACGCTACATAAACTTAAAATGACGTATACGCTTCGTATTCTTAAAATTGCGTATACGCTACGTATACTTGATATTGCGTATACGCGATGTATCTTTAATATTGCGTATACGCTGCGTATGCAGCCAAATTTTAAAAATTTTTGAAATAAAATCTCATCATCTTGTATTGTAAGCAATTTCTGTTATAAACCGAAACTATTTAATAAATTGGACTATTTCAAAATTAAGTAAAATGTTAATATTAAGGTTTTTATCAATATATTTATATATATATATATTTAATAAGACTAAAATCTTAAGCTTTTTCTGGTATAAAATAAAATACTAATAATAATTTCTTTTATTTTAGGCAACATCATACCCTCTTTACGCAACGATACAACGAAGTCGCTGCAAACGGATGTGTACGGCATGAAAAACGATTTGTTTGCTGGCAGTGGATCATCCTTGGCGGGTTCCGGCTCCTCATCGGCCGCCTCCTCGAGTTCGTCGTCCTCGATGCAAACATCCTTGCTGCCAGGTGGCGCCACCGGCAACAGTCTATCGGCACTTAGTGGTGGTGGAGGCGGGGCAGGGGGCGGTTCAGGACCGGGAAGCAAAGGTTCATTGGCGATAGGCAAAAGCATGTTTTACACCGAAAGACCACCGAATTCAAATGCAGCAGGTAAGTGAAATAATCTCTCTTTAAGTATCTCTCTTTAAATGTATAACTAAACTATAAATCTTAAATTTCTATCACTTTAATTCTGCTGCAATTTTTGTTGGATATTTGCAGCTGGATTGCTGCATAGGCTAAGTTGCTTAAGTGCAGGATTAATCCTGATTTTAGCTACACTTTGAAATCAATAAATTTCCTTAAACGATTAAGCATTTGTGAAATGCAGCCAAAGGGGGTTAAAAGGTTAAATGGGGGTAGCTTTTAGGGGTCTTATTGATTTCACAGCTAAAATGCAACATAAGCAAACTGATGAAATGGATTTGTTTATAACAACAATAATAAATATATATATATTTAATTGAGTTCACGAAAGCAAAAGGTATTTTTTGTCAACAATAAATGCTCATTCAATGTACAATATAAAATCTTAAACATAAGAAAACGTATTTATATCAAAACTAAAAACACACAAACAGACAAACATACATATATACATATACATATATAAATATAGAAATTTAGTTTATTTATATGTATAATAAAATGTAGTATGAAATTGTTGAGCTTTGTGTTTTGTTCAAGTGTCAGTTTTGGGGCTTAAAATATTATTTTTTCAATGAAAATAAATTGCAAAAGCAAAGCTTTTTCTCCAGCTAAAAGAACTAGATTTACTCGCAGCTAAAAGATACTTGTATCTATGTTTTATACAAATATTTTGCTGCAATGCAAATGAAATGAAAACTAGAATTTAATTCATAAAACCAAAATTAAAGCAAAACATTTAAATAGTTAATATTTACGTTGAACAAATTTATTGCATATCTAAGAAAAATATGAGAACCTACCATATCTTAATGTTTCTGATATACATATATGACAGGATATATACATATGATATTTATACTTTTTATGCCATTTATATTTTCACTTTTTAACTATATTTTATCGTTATTCACATGCAATATTTTTGCTTGCCGCATTCAACTAATTTGGGTCACACTCATTTAACCAATTATTATAATTTAAATATATATTTTTATATCGTTTTTTATACCCTATAGTTTTGTAACGGAAAAGTGTATATTTGCTTTTAATTAAAAAAAAAAAATTGAAGTCAAGAATTTTTCTATTCTTTTACCAATATTTTTTTTGTCACTTTTCTTCACACTTTCAGGCGAATTTTCTGAAAATTTTCCAGCTCAGCTGTAAAAGCAGCTTCCAGTCCAACAGAAATTTGATGTGCGTGTGTGCGCAGTGTACACTGTGCAACATAAAAAAAAAAAAAAGAATAAATGCAATTTATTTAATGAAAATGCGACGTGCGAGCTTGCAACCATGCCACGCCCACCAAAGTACAAGCCCCCAAGGAAGAGTTTTACAGTTTTACAGTTTACAGTTGTTGCCATGTGTCGATGTTGGTCGTGGCATTAAAACGCCTTAAAAATGTCATTAATTTTTACATCTCTCTCTCTCTCTCTCTCTCGTTCTCAACTACGCTCATTCCAAGTTACAGAAAACAAGGCAGCTCAGAACATGCTATTCCCTGTATTCGCTGATAAGTCTCTGTCTCTGTAAAAATTTTAGCAAAAAATATCTACGTAATATTCTAGCTAAAATTCCTGAAGTACTTCCGTTAAATAAAAATATAAAATTTAATTGTTCTAAATTTCAATTTAAAATTCATGCAAACTAAATAAAGCCTATCTTAAATTCCAACAAAAGTTCAAACTAAAATTACTGATGTACTCAAAAAAAAAAAAAAATTAGAAATTTTAGCTTGATTTTTAAAAATATATCTTACCTGTTTTTAAAGAGACGAGACAATTTATAGTTCCTAATGAACTTATAATAATCGATCTTAAATCTAAGTTAAATATTTATTAACTAGAATTTTAGCTTGATTTTTATATAAAATTTTGTTGTCCTAAAATACACAAAAAAAATCTACAAAATTTCTGATTGAATTACAGAACTTTAATAAAAGTTAAAAACAAAATTAAAAATTAAACTTGAATCAAATATATTGTACTTGTATTATGAAAATATCCTAGATCATCGAACCTTTGACACAGATTGGAAATAATGCCGTATTTTATCTGTCTACAGGGTATTGACAAGAAGGAAGTAATTGCAATAATAATATTACTATGGAGGCAGCTTTTGCTTTATCATTGCCTTGATTTTTGTGTATAGCGCAAATTGTTGCTTGTTTCCTTTTCTTTGCATGTTCGTCGTACGCTGCCTTTTGTGCGCTTTCATCATTTTTTAATAAATGCACATGCTAATTATATTATTACTCATACGACCCGTGCAACGTTGAAAAGGTTGAAGCGTTGTCTGTCCCCGAAATGCTCGCAATTAATTTCAGCATTAAATTGCGTGGCCTGCGGTGTACTTTCCCTCCGAACAATGACACACAGTTAACATGTCCAATTTATTGGTCATAACTCAAAAGAGAGGAAGAGAGAGAGAGAGAGAGACAGAGTGAGATAGACAGACGCTATCGACAGCAGCGTTGGCAAGAAAAATTGCATTAAGACCATAAGATATATTGCACATTTGCATATACGAGCAATGTGAAAGAGAGCGCAATAGTGTGTGACAGAAAGAGAGGGAGACTGAGATAGAGAGAGAGAGGGAAGGTGGGATCAGAGGGCTGCCAATTTACTGTATTTATGTCAGCCATGTTATATACGCTTTTCAATAATTTAAAGTGTTGCTGCACGTGTGGCAATTGGTCAGGTCAAGATGCAACAACAACAACAACGACAACAACAACAATAACAGCAACAAAAATCCCAGCAGACGGTTAACTGTTAAGGCCAAAGGACAACAGCATAGATAAACACGTAAGAGCGCTTCAGTCAAGCTGCTCGACTGTTAGCTGCCCAGCATTAAAACAAATTTAAAAAAAAATTAAAATATAAAATATAGTGAATAAATATATTTGAAAAAAAAAAAAATAATAAGGGAAGTGATATTTAAAAAATTTGAGTCCATTTTTGCTCTTAGCTTGCAATAAATTCTTTGCAAAAATATTTTTCTTAGCAATTTAAAAATTTTTTTACTTGATATTTTTCTCGATTCTTCTCGAAGTCTCATTCTTATTAATTTTTTAAACATAAAGTTAAGATGGATAACTTACAAAGTTATACATTTTAATTGATCAAATTAATATGAAATATTATAAATCGTTAAAAATATTTGATAAAACAGGGTCGCAAATGAATGTATGGTCAAAAGTAATACCAACAATTAACAATGCCACAGAATGAAACACTTTTTATTTAAAAGTTTTTCATATTTGCTGGTGATTTTATTGTTGTTGTTGCAGATTTTGTTGTGTTACTGTTTTTGTTGTTGTTGTTGTTGCTGTTGTCATGTGGCAAGGACATGCGCATGTTGAGTTGCATGCATTGTCGCTTCTGTCTGTTATCTCGAATGCGAACAATGCAGCTAATTAAGTATTATAAATGCAGGCAGAAAGTCAAAGAAGACTAAGAGAGGGAGAAAAGAGTAGAGTAGAGAGGAAAAAGGCCAATATTGTCGTCACATGGCCCAGAAAGCGTTGCAACTTTTCATAAATCAAAGCGACATTAATTTATGAGTTCTTACTTAATGTGCTAATCAACATTCTACGCCATTTGAGTTCATTCAACAATTACACGATTATTCTCTTAATTTTTAATTCATTTTTCCACATTTAATTTGGCATAAAAAGTACAATCTTTCTACTGGTTTTTCAACTAAGATAAAAATATGTAAATAACAAAATATTAAAGCTGTATATAGTCTTGGATTTTTATGTAAATAGCATAATAAAAATATATATAATTAAAATTAGCTATTTCCCAAAATTAAATTTAAAACAAATACAGCGCAAAGTAATTACAAATAATTAAACATAATTAGCGAGTTCTGAAAAGTAAAGTAAATGTAATGCATTGAAACCTATTTAACTATAAATATAAAACAAAAAATATAATTGTAATTAAATATATAATATGCTCACGTATATATACATATATATACATGTATGAAATAAATATAATAAATAATTATTATGTTGTTTGTTGCCTGTAAAACTCGTAAACTTAAGCTCAATATCAACTCAATAATAGTATTCTAATTGTCGCAAGCTTTTGCAATGAATGAATTTTCCTAATAATTTGTTTCTTTGCTAAACAAAAATGCATTTAATTGGGCTGCTTAAGCGAACGAAAACGAAATAAATATAATAAATCAATAACAATTTGTGCAAATGAAATTCTCACTTTGCGTAGCAAATAAAAGCAGCTTACAATTTAAATAAAAATTTTTTTAATATTATATTGAATAATTTTTGGGCATTTCATGGAGGTTTGCTTTGAGCGCAGCCTAAAACTATGCAATTAAATTTTGAAAATTTATTCATGTGTTTGCAGGATTTATTATTATTTTTATCATAGTGTTTCCATAGAAATAATTTAATTCGTTTCATATAGAATTTCATTTTACTTTATTCCCGCATTAAATCTTGCAATTAAGCTTTAAATTTGTTTTTTCTGTACATTTATATTATTTTCTAATCGAAATTATTTTTTTTCTCATAGAAATAATTTTAAAAGTTTTTTCGGTCTATTTTTTACTTGATTACATTTTAAACATTTTTTAATAATTATACAGCAGCAGTTAATTATAAAATTTACATGTTTAATTTATCATTAAGATGAACACCCTAAAACTGTATGTCTTTTCTCAGTCTTTTGTTTATTTAACGAAGTTTTTGATGGTAATTAGGATTTAATAATTCATCAGCCTCGAAGTATGCAATAAAATGATAATTTTGTATATTTGAATTTTTCTTTCAAGCCGCCCAATTAAATTGCCAAAGCTATTGTAAAATAAACAAAATAACTACGCGAAAATCATAAATAAATAAAAACAAACACTGACACACTCATACAAAAAACTGTATTTAAGATTGAGATTAATTGTAAGCAATTATTATAACGCGAAAATAAGCATAATAAAAATTAGGTTGATTGATACCAAAAGCAAAAAAAAAAAAACAAAAAGGAACAAAACGTGTAATAAGTAAACAAAAGAGGCGAAAACGTAAGCAAAACAAACAAAGTAACGAACATAAATAACTGTTGTTTTATTCAGCAATTTGCATCTAATTCAGCGCTCAATTACATGCAGCGCCGTCGACTGCGACTGCGACGTCGACGTCAGCGTCAGCGTCGCATTTATGCAAATGCTTTTGGCTTTCGGCTTTTTGGCGGGACTTTTGCCGGGGGAATTTGACATTTGGCTGTTTTGGCTTTTAGGCCAAAAAACGTTAATGAGCGCATTTATTTTACACACAGTGTGTGTGTTTGAGTGTGTGTGTGTGTGAGTGTGTGTGGTTGCTAATTGTTTGAGACACGCAAACAAATTTAACGCAAAATATGCTAAATATTTAGCGAGGCAAAGAAAACTGTTTAATAATTTAATGTTATTTGCATAGATTTGAGCTGACGCGTTGACGTTGCCCAATTAAGCTCGACACGCAGCCACTAAAACCACCGCACCACAACGCACCACCGCACACCACCGCACACCACTTGAATGGCAAGCGCATAATTTGTTTGTTTTAATGATGGCCAGGCCAAGTTTTTGGGCGACAAAACGTTTTCACTTGGCACGCACACGCTGCGTATACGCAATCTGCAATCTGCAATCCGCTTAAAGCCCAGCCAACAACAACAACAGCAACAACAACGAACGCTTCAATTTTCAGCTAAAAACTTTCGCTTTGAGCCTGGCCACAAGCATGTAAACCGCTTGGGCGCACTAACATTATCATAATTATAACATATATAGACAGCCCCAGAGAGAGGGAGGAAGAGAGAGTTGGACAGAGAGAGGATGGGAGGGTAAGAAAGCAGATATACACCTTTTTATACACTTGCTGAGGGTCTTATAACTTTGTCACGAAATGTGTAACACATTACAGGTGGCTTTAAAAATAACTCAAGATTTGTAACAACATAATATTTGAATGCATAAACAAAGAAGAGGTCAAATAATAATCAAAATGATATTTCGCATGAAAATCGAGTTTTAAAAAAGTTATGCGTGTTTACGTTTAATTCGAACGCTCAGTTTGCGTATACGCTACGTATTCCTAATATTGCGTATACGCCACGTATACTTAATATTGCGTATACGTCTCGTATATTTAATATGACGTTACGACGCGTATACTTAATATTACGTATACGCCGCGTAAACTTAATATTGCGTATACGCCGCGTATACTTAATATTGCGTATACGCCGCGTATACTTAATATTGCGTATACGCCGCATACACTTAATATTACGCATACGCTACGTAGCCTTAATATTGCGTATACGCCACGTATACTTAATATGACGTATACGACGCGTATACGTAATATTGAGTATACGCCACGTATACTTAATATTGCGTATTCACCTAGTATACTTAATATGACGTATACGACGCGTATACGTAATATTGAGTATACGCCACGTATACTTAATATTGCGTATTCACCTAGTATACTTAATACTACGCATACGCTACGTAGCCTTAATATTGCGTATACGCCACGTATACTTATAACGTATACTTATAACGTATAACGCTTAGTTCAAATCGAATCGTCCGCGATCATGCTGATCGTTTGTGAGCGTTCGTTTCGATCCAATCACGTTCGAGTAGCAATGATCCGATTAATCATTGTGCAAGGGCATTAAATCTTCGGTTTGAACAAGATAAACGTTCTATCTTGTTGGTTATGTCGTTGTTGTTGCGCTGGCGCCACTTGAGCAACTTTTCAAAAGTCATTTAAATTATGCGCACAAAAGCGCGAAAATTATGCCACGACGTGAATTCAGACGCCACTTACAGCCAGAGAAAGAGACAGCGACAGAGAGAGAGAGATAGAGAGGCAGAGACAGAACCGGAAACCACATTTGTCGGCAAAGTTTTGCCTACAGACTGAGAATGAGATTGAGATTGGGACTGAGAATGGAACTCAAAATGAGACTGAGCCGTGGAAATAGTTGAGTGCAAAGCGTGCGCACACTTAAGATAAGCTTCAAGCGCAAAACTTTCATCTTACAAATTCGCGGTGGCACGAGTGGCATAAGTGCCACATTCCCCTCACCCCTCTCCCTCTCACTCTCGCTCTCACACTCTCCCACTCACACACTCTCATTTACCCCCTTGAAGCATTCAACAAATTAATTCTGTGCA
Organism: Drosophila falleni; assembly: GCA_035045575.1. Taxonomy (NCBI): domain Eukaryota; kingdom Metazoa; phylum Arthropoda; class Insecta; order Diptera; family Drosophilidae; genus Drosophila; species Drosophila falleni. The sequence goes on from JAWNOV010000167.1 coordinate 1,991,212, forward strand.
AATGTCTGTCTGTCTTTCTGTCTCTCTCTCTTTCTGTCTTTCTGTCTCTCTCACTCTTTCTGTCTGTCTGTCTTTGCTTTGCTGCTGCAGGAAATATGTTTAATTTCATTTAAATGTAGTAAGTGCAACACTTTGGTTAGCTTTTGCCAACGTCTGCAACGGTTTCGGGTTTCTGGCTTACATTTATGCGGGCTTTGCTTTGCCTCAGCCGTTTATCTTCCTCTTTCTCCCGCTGTCAGCCCAGTTCACAATATGAAAATAGGTTTATAAGTTTGTAAAAAACCAAAATTGCAATTTTTCAAAATTTTCAAACTGCCATAACTTTGACAAAACTTAACCGATTTTTATGCGGAAGGTCAATTTTATCATTATTTGACCTCTAATTTAAATCTGCATCAAAATTAAAAAATTGAAATTTTTTCCATCACAGTCCATTTTTTCCATACTTTCCCCTTGACTATTTATCACAATTTTCAAACTGCCATAACTTTGACAAAACTCAATCGATTTTCATGCGGAAGGTCAATTTTTATCATTATTTGACTTCTAATTTAAATCTGTGTCAAAATTAGAAAATTAACATTTCTCCATCACAGTCCATTTCTTTCAAATTTTCCCCTTGACAATTTTTCACAATTTGCAAACTGCCCTAACTTTGTCAATACTTAACCGATTTTCATGCGGAAGGACAATTTTATCATTATTTGACCTTTGTTTTAATTCTGCATCAAAATTAAAAAATTGAAATTTTTTCCATCACAGTCCATTTTTTCTATACTTTCCCCTTGACACTTTTTCACTAACTTCAAACTATCATAACTTTGTCAATTCTTAACCGATTTCCTTGCGGAATATAAATTTTTTAATAATTGGCCTTTTATTTCGGTTCTGCATTAAAATTGGAAAATAATTTTTTGTCAATTACTGTCCAATAAATAAATACACTTAATAAGTCTCATTTCTGGTGAATGAATTTTGAATGTTTGTTTCCTGGGCATCTCACAGTCTAGCATCAGGACTGTGTCATTCTCACTCTCATCTTCTCCCTTCCTCCTCTCTCTCTCTCTCTCTCTCTCTCTCTCTCTCTCTCTTTCTCTCACTTTATTTGTGTCGCTTCTCGCTTCGTATCACAGCATGCAAATGCATTGCGTCAAACTGTGTGTATCTTTTGACTCATTTTACACATGTATTTCAGCTTGTGCGAACTCTGTGTGTATGTGTGTATATATAAATTTGTGTGTGTTGCAGCTCAAAGGATACATTTGGGCTTGTTAATGAGACAGAATAGTGAGTGGCATTAACAACAAGTCAGCTTTGATAACAAATCTTAAAATCCATTTGGTAAATGCTGTTGCTTTATTCACATCAAATTGCTAAATAAAATTGCATAATTTATTTACACTTACAAAGCATTCATTTCAATTCAAAGTCTTGAATTATTTACATTATTTCTATTTATAATTTTGGCAACATTTGAATTTAGAAATTATCTGATTTAAAATTTAATGGCAAGTTCTTTTTTTAACTATTTTATTAAATTTTAAATTTTATTTATTTACGTTTTAATATTGTTATACTGTCTTTAAAAATTTGACTTTAAATTTATTTAATTTTAAATTTTTGCTCCAACTTAAAAATGTTTTATAATAATTCTTGAAAATTAAATTGAAAGTTTGCGTTGATTCGTTTAAATATTTGACAGCAGCAACATCATTATAAACATTTTCTAAACCAAATAAACTTGTAAAAAATGCAATAACTATAACAAAAAAAACGGAGAATAAAGAAGAAGCAGATGATAAACAACAACAAGAGGGAAAAGAAGAAGTAGAAGAAGAACTCTAACAGCCAGCGGGGATTTATAAACTTTGTGCGCATTTTTTAAACAGACGCCGCAAATTGCAGCCAAAACTTGTCGAGCAGTTAAATTTTTGTTGCCACATGCATTCAGAGTATACAATGTTGCAAGTTGCTGTTGTTGTTGCAATTCGCTTCGTCATCACCATAGATTTTGTTGCCTTTATTTGTGGAAACTCATCTGTCAGTTTTACATAGTGCACCCCAGAGAAATTTGTGTTTGTTGCATAAAAATTACAGCGAGCATTGTTTGCAAGCGGACTTTGATGGCAAATGACTGGCCCACACACACACTCACACACACTGACACACACACTCTTGTGTTTTTTCTCTGCTTTTGGCATTTGTTAAAACCATCAGCATCAGAGGCAACAACAACAACAACCAACAACAAGAACCAACAACAACATCAGCTGCAAGTCACCGCGGGGACTCATTGATGCGACTGTGACAACAACCGAGTTGAAACTTTGCTGTCATTTTGGGGTGCAATGACATCATTGTCGATTTTACAATCTTATCTGACCAACTTGTATATATATTTTATACCCGTTACTTAAAAAATAAGTGAAAGGGTATATTGTGTTCGTTGGAATGTATGAACAGAGAGAAAGTGGCATCTCCGACCTTATAAAATATACACAGTTTCTAATACAATACAGTTCTTATTGTAAATTACGTAATCTATTAATATTATCTATAATATCACTTAACCTCAGCAAGATCGGACAAGTAAAACGGGAGTAATAGCTAACCAAAGTTATTAATAAAGTCATTATTTCAATACAATCGCCTAAAAGTATGCAGTATTTTTTTATTAAGTAGTAATTTCTTTAAAGTACTTTTATATATATATATTGAAATAAGTAACGGGTATCCTATGGTCGGGATATTGAATATAGCTTTTCCACTTGCTTTGGCTTTCTTTCTTTTCAAGTCAAGCCAACTTTAAGCACAGCAACAAGCAACTTTTGGCAATTGCCAATTGTTTCACACATTCAGCTGCAGTTTAAGATCAACTGTTGTGCAATTAAGTAGAAAGTAAAGAATTGTGCTTAACTTAAGCACATATTTGCTGCAAATGTAATTACTTTAGACATTTCCACTCTCTAGTGTTGGAAAGCATCGTAATGTGCTTAAAATCAAAATATAAATACCAGTATATATATTTTTAATATAATATATTGAATGGAAAAAAGACTAAGGCACATACCAAAAATACCAAAATGAATTTCATAAATTTATAATCTATTTTTATTTACTTAAATGCATTTCTAAAACTTATTACTTATTTTTCTTACAGCACATATAAAAATTGGTGAGTACTTTTTTTACAATTACTATGAAAGTTTGTTAAAATGCAAAAAATTATTAAGTAAAACATTCGCAGTTTTTTAAGCAATAGTTTTATACTTAGTCCACATTGTGCCTTTCTTTTTGGATATTCTTTAGCTTCTGTTACAATTTGAGAACTCCAGAGTTTCTAAATGTCCTTTTTACGGAGTCCTTTGACCACATTTTAGACGTTGCGCATATTTGTTTGACTTTATTTTTTAATTTTCACTACTTTTGACAGCTTTGCAGTTGGTCACGTAGATGTCTGGACATATATACATACATATTGACTATATATATAACTGTGGTTGACTGCCAGCTGCGTCTGACGCACGTGCCACAAAGTCTCATCCCTTTTTCAGCAGGATATTCAGCCCTCTTCCCATTCTTCTTTCAGCTGCTGCCAGGGTCAATTTTAATCAAGTTTTCTCGCCTTTCTTTCTATATTTAATTGTCAATTTACTTGGTGCGTGTCTCTCTAATAAATTATGTGCCAGACCCAAAAAAAGACAACAAAAAAATGCACTCAGAACTTAAATAAAATGCAATTTTCAATGTGTGTAACTATATCTTAAATTTATGCAAACTTTGACTTTGGAGCATTTTGTGGTGGCTCAGAGTCCATTGAGGCATCCTTATCAGTGTCCTGCAGCCGGTTTTGGTTATCTTTTCTTAATGATTCCATTGTCAAACTCATTGCTCCGGAAATTATGTACACAATTTAAATATTCAACAGGATATTGCATGAAATATACATAAGTAGAAGGCAAACACACACGCACACACACAAACACCCAGAGATAGACAGTTGAAGACACACACACACACACATAGACACACACACTGGCATCCTAATGTTTTTGGCCAAGTCAAGTTGGCAACTTGACCAGTCAACACTGCGGGCGACAAAATCTTGTTGTACCTTAAATGTCCTTTACTTTATTTATATGTGTACAACAAATATTTTACCAGAGATTTTCTTCTTTATTTTCTCTTTTTTTTTTGTGTGTGTGTGTTTCACTTGTTTTAGTTGTTGTTGTTGTCCAACTAATCTGAGATTTTGTGTCATTTCAAATATTTGTAGCTTGTTACAAATTTGATTTCATTTAAAAGTTAGTTAGTTGGCAAATGACTTTATAAATTGGTAGGTCTGTCTGCCGATTGCGGAGACTGTAATTTGATTTGTTTAAAGTATTTGGTAAATAAGTACATTTAATTTGTTGACAACAAGTTCTATAGTTATTAGTTGCCCTGAAAAGTATGCTTTGAAAATTATTTATGATTTTTTAATAAATTATCTGAGAAGGAATTATTTTATATATTAAACAAATAATTTTTTGAGCATGGAAAAATACCACAAATATTTAATAAACGTCAGAATATAAGTTATGTTCGTTTTAAGTGAAATCTTTTTTTCAAGAACTATACTAGTAACATTTTAATTTATTGACAACAAGTTCTTTAGTTATTAGTTGCCCTTAAAAGTATGCTTTGAAAATTATTTATGATTTTTTAATAAATGATCTAAGAAGAAATTATTTTAAATATTTAACAAATATTTTTTGAGCATAAAAAATACTACAAATATTTAATAAACATCAGAATATAAGTTATCTTCGTTTTAAGTGAAATCTTTTTTTTTCAAGAACAATACTTTAATTTGTGTTAGATTTGTACTGCATTTCTATTCTCAATTCCATGATTTTACTGCTTAGATTTTTTATTTCTACTTTTTCTTGATATATATTTAATTTTATTTCGTGACGAAGTTTTGTTTAATCCTTTATTATAATAATTTTATACTATTAAAAAGATATTTTACATAATTTGCAGAATGTCTGAACGCATTTATTTTCATATAATTTAGCAGAATTTGCTGCTCTAGCTCTGAGTTTATTGTCTTATTTTGCCTGGCATTGATTAGCAAAGGAATTGTATTTTCTTAAGCCTGTCACTTGGGGCAAAAATGGTCAGGCAGCTCTCGGTCCCGGTCCAGAACCCCCGGAAAGTGTGCTGTGTGCCTCCCTAGTGAGAAAAGGAGAGGGAGGAGGGAGAAAAGGAGAGGGAGGATTCTGGGCATGCAGTGGCCAAGTCGTGTCAGTAACAAATGCCACTCATTTCCGATGCCAAGCTGCACGTCGTTGCGCCAGGAGACTCAAAGTGTAGGCTGTAGGTTTGTAGGTACACTGAAAAAAAATATATAGTATACACCGAATAAGTCTATGCCAATTGAGCACTCTGTGAGCACTCTCTAAAATTATTATTTTGATGCAAATTTAAATTAAAGTTTAAAATTTTAATTTAGGAATTAAATCCTGAAAAACCTAGAAATTTTAAATTTTATATTAAGTATGAACATTTTTTTGCAGTGTAGTCTGTAGCTAGTGACTTAATCTTGAGATGGCCAGCAGCTGGCTGTTGTATATATATATTGTTTATTGTTTATTGTATTTGACTCGAGTCAAAATCAAGCCTCAACTGAAGCTGCAATTTTTGCTTGGGTTGTGACTTTGACAAGTTTGCTGTTATGACATTAGTTTGTGTTAATCTTTTACTTGCCACGGTCACAAGGGAATGGAGAGAATGGAGAAAGTAGACAACGACAATTGAAACGGGGCATAGATTTGATGGACTTTCTGGTAAAGTTTTCTAATGCAACTTGAAAAGTTTTTGATAGGCAAACAAAAAGCAGAAAACAGAAAGCAAATCACTTGATGCTTCCTCAGCCTCAAGATGCCTCGTAAACTTTAACGCGCTCATTTAGACGGCAAAAAATGGACAGAGAAAGGGAGAAAGAGAGAGTGAGTGAGAGGGAAATAGACAGTGCTTAAATGTAGATTGTTGCGTTGCTCAGTTGCAGGTTTGTTGTTTTTGGTTTGTCGCACAAACAAACATTTTTCCTCCCAAAAAGCGATGAGGAAAATAGCTTTTCATTGTCTGTTAGTACAGCTTAGGTGAGGTTAGAGAGGGTATGGGAGGAAGGAGAGAGAGGAAGAGAGGGAAAAGAGGAATAAACTGGCGGCGTACAAATGTCAATAAAATAAATACTGTTGACGCAGCGCGGTTATTTTCCAACACAATCTCCATTATGGCATTTACATTTCTATCTGTGTGTGTGAGAGAGTGTTTCTCTCTGTGTGAATGTGTGTGTGTGTGTGTGTGTGTGTGTGTGTGTGTTAAACACGTCTGCCTTTTGGCTGAGTAGCTGTATTTGACTTTAAGCGGCGTTAACGGCAACAAAGATAAAGACATGAAGCCAGACATTGCCAAAGCATAAGCGTTGACAACGCCACTGAATGTTCAGGGTGAAAAGAGTGCTGTAGGCAGGGGTGAAAAGAGTGGTGAAAAGTGCCTGCCACTCGTAGATACAACCGTCAATTGACGGTCATTGTCATTAAGTCGCACAGAATGAAGATGAGTTTTTCGCTTTTATTTTGGATGGACTCTTCTGCTGTTCTCTTCCTCTTCCCTTTATCACTTTTTCACTTTTTTCACGCCTCGCTTGTCGTTTAGTTCATTTGCCTTATCAGCGCAGACAACGTGCTGACACTGCGTATACGTAATCTTGTTTATTTAATTTATTTATTTAACTATTTATCAAACTATGAGCAGTCAATTCATTGAACAAATGTATATATAATGTTAGCAAATTTTTAATAATCATATATACAAAATAGGAATCTTGTGTAAGCAATATGAACCATTTTATTTCCACGTTTAGAAATTTGAATGAGATCTTTTACCAAAATTTTTTTTTTATTTACGAAGCAAATATATTTCATCTAAGAGCATTTTTTGAGTGTCTAGCTAAGGAGTTTAATAATTAATTTGATAATATTTGTTTGATAAAATTTATGGAAAAAGAGTTGTAAAATAGTGTTAAATATTTCAGATTGATTTGATTCTAAAATTAAAATAAAATATATACCCTTAGAACTACTGTTTTAAATGCTAATAAAATTTGCTTTGCGTCAAATATTTTTGGTTATGTCAAAAAAATTTTCAAAAAGAATTGAGTATTTTAATGTTAACAAGTATTTATCAATGCGAAGTTGCAACAAAAATGCTACTTGCAAAGTTGTAAGTTGTGTCAGAGTCAACTTTGAATCACTTTGGCACTTGGTGTTCTTGCCACGAGCTGCTTGCTACTTGCCACTTGCAACACACACTGAGCCACGTGCCAGGCCACACTTTTAGCCCACTTTGTGTTGGTTTATCTACTACTTTATTACTGTAAATCCTCAGATAATTTATTTGATTTGTACGCAGCAGTAGAGCAACCCCAACTTTCCCTACCATCCTACTCCCTACTCCCTCTTTTCACCCTTACTTATCTGTGGAAAGTAGCAACAGCTGCGCTCTTGGGATGCTTCTAGAGAATTGTGTGTGTGTTTGTGTTTGTTACTTGCTTTGTCTGCTTATATATGTATTTGTGTGTGTTTGTGTGTGGGTGCTGATTTGTATCTTCAGACTGCAAAGTGTATCGCATTACAATCAGATTAACTTAAAGCCGCCATATGCATGTGTGTTGCGTATCTATGTGTGTGTATCTATGTGTATGTGTGTGTGTTATGCTTAAATTGAATTTAAAACTTGTATTGAAACAAAATTGAAAATGAATTTGCATGGCCTTCATTAGGGATGGGTATCAAAAATAGCAATACATACATTTTCATCGGCAAAAAATAATAAAAATATATATATATATATAATAAATAAATATAAAATATAAATATATAATAAAAATACTTATTGGTCATATTTTTTAAGTAAAATTATTCAATTAAATCTAAAAATTATTTCTGGTGCGAATTTCGCAAAATGCCGTCATATTATTATATATTATTATTACATTATTTTAATATATCGATGTCCATCCCTAGTCTGCATATATTTTGTATCTTAAGTAAATTAAGCTGCGTTTCTCACACTTCTCGTCAAGCTCTTTAAAAGTGGCCAAAGGGCCTCTCGTATAGATACCATTTAAAATGCCTATAAATATTTATTTACAAAAAAAAGAAGAAGAAAAGTCTGACAGAGTGGCTTTTCTCTTTGTTGGTTGCGGTTAACCAGACGCTTTTCCCCGACCCCGCCTTCAAGTCAAAACAGTTTGGGGCGTAAGTGGAAATTTATAGCCAGTCCTTGAGCAAAATATGCAATTGAGCAGTCAGACAGACGGGACATTAAGACAGGCGGACAGACAGACATTCAGAGAGTCAGACAGACTCTCAGTCGGTATGTCCATTTATATTCAAAAGGACATTGAAACAGCAATTGATGAAGCGAGCATAAAAAATGTTGTAAATGCAAAAAAAAGGATACAATTGTCTGTGTCTGTGCGTGTGGTTGAGTGTGTCTGTGTGTTGGTATTTGGCTAATGTGATAAATCAATTTTATGCGAAAAATCCAAGTGCATAAATTCGCTTAACTAACGCATTTGTCAAGCAGAAAGAAAGCGAGAAATGCAAGCGAATTAAGTTGGCAATAAATTCGTTGAAGCTGACAAAAATATTAGTGTGCTGCTTCGGTAACGTTTACGAATAAAGCATAAAGCAGAGTTGTAGAAAATGCAATTAGGGAAGAGGGAAATATACTTGGGGAAGATTTCACTTAGCTAATCAATCTATAAAATGTTGATAATTTTTAAAATACTTCAGGAAATTTAACGTCCGCTACAGCAACGTTTACGAACGGCAGCACAAAAGGGAAGTGCTAAAAATGCTCGGGAAAATAACTATTGCATGTGATGAGCAAAATAGAAAATGTGTTTAAATACTGAAAGTATATTATAATTTTGATAAAAATTTCTGGATCAAAAAATAAGAGATATAGTATATATTTTAATATTTTAAATATAAATTAATCCGTTTTATTTATTTTATAATTTATTCTTTACAAACTTTTACAAACTAATATAATACAGAGAAATTTACGTTCTTATTTGAAAACGTTTACGAATATCGCACAAAGAGGAATTGGCAATTAGGTATGCGCTTAAGAGAGTACCTGAGAGAGGTACTAGGAGTGTGTGAGTGTGTGTGTGAGTGCATTCATAACTGTTCGTATTAACGCCTAGCTATTCAATCCATTCACTTGTTCGGCCATTGCTTTTGGTATTTGGCAATAACCACACACCGTTAGCGACAGTTTTCAGGAGCTGTAGTAACAAAGCACATGGCCAAATCAAATCCAATAATGGGGCAGACACACACAATGGCCTGTTATTTGATTGCCATTGATGCTGGACTAAAGTTTCCACAGTCGAAAACCACAAAATGTCATGGGTAGATTTCTTTTGCACTATGAAAGGGGGATTTTGTGGCACAGGGAATCGGGAATCGGGAATCGGAACGGAAAGCTAGGGAACGGGATTTGATTTTCTTTTGTGCAGTTAGCGTTACGGCTAATGCCCCAATAGCTGACAGACTGTGTTTTTGTTTGCCTGTCGACGGTTGTTGACCAATTTGTAGACCATCATCAAGTGTGAAATTTCCAATTTCCGTCATGGGGCACAACCAATAAAAAGAACGACCGAATGCGAAGTTTGATCCATCAACTCCCATTTCCCTTTGCTTCACTCGAATACAATTGCGCGCTCTCTCTTTCTCTCTCTTTCACTCTCTATTTCTCTCTCTTTCTCCACGAAATGCAAATGCCACGGTTTCATTTCTGTTTGTGCAACGCTTTTGTGTCTGTTTGTGCAATACAAATTGAACGCACTGTAAAGCGATCTGTTTGCAAAGCTAAGAGCGTTAAAAAAATACAGATTGCATAGTGTTGAATAACGTCAAATAGATATCAAATTAAACTGCCAAATATACAAAATAAATAGAGCCGTAAAATTGATAGCGGCAAAATAAAAAGCAAATTCTTTAGTGAATGCGTAACTGTCCAGCATCTCCAAAACAGTGTTGAGTAACTTCCAATTGAAAAAATAAACTGTATATTTAAATTTGTATCTCTAATTGCAGTTTAGAAACGAAACTACATAAACTAAATTATTTTTTCTGCAGAAGTATGTCTTGCCATGAAATCTTGAAATTTAAAATTTCAAAAAAAAAATTTTTTTTCAAAAATTTTTGAAATAAATAAAATTTAAATGCAGAATTTATAAAGAAGTCGATCCATGATACAAGTGACACTCCGCTTGAAAATCGGTTTAGTTTTGCCTAAGTTATGACAGTTTGAAATTGCCTCGACTCCTGCAATCCAAAACGTCTCAGAACTAAAAATAACTTACAAAAATATAAATAAACTCACAAATTGTTTACATACCTTATGCTCTTAAAAAACTGTGGTTCACAATTTACTTGAACGCTTCTTTTGGTACAGTAATTTTAGTTAGGGATAATTATACAGATTATATAGACTTCAGCTGGATGTAAACTCAAAATTGCCGTAATTAGTCACGTGAACAATAATACGTAAGTATTCCAAGCGAACACCTTTATATTCAACGCATTACAACTTCAAAGCGTCAAAGTTTAATTGAATTTAATTAAAAGCCGACAAATTGATTTGCCAAAGTTTGAGAAGGAACTCGTCAGATGAGAGAGAGTAGAGTTCATTAGCTCTGAGTCGGAGGTCAAAGTCACTGTCAAAATTTCGACGCGGCTTAAAGCGATTTGCCTCAATTAATTGCGTTGAAGCGAAAGTTTAATTGAAGTGCGAGCTGATACGCTGAAAGATGCTAAGATACTAAGATACTCAGATACTCAGATACTCAGATACTTATAGAGAAGGCAGGCAAACAACGCCTATAATTACACCTGTCTAAAAGTTTGCCATGTTATTTGTACAGCGTTTACGCTAGATGATGTTGGTTTAATTTCACGACTGATAAAACACAAAGATTGCATTTCATTTGAGAACTTTAAGAATATTTTTTTTGTTTTCTTAAGTAACTTTAATTGAACTCGCAGTAAAAATTTCCATTGAGTTTGGTCAGTTCAATAAGTCCATTTATGGTATATGGCACATTATCAATAGCTGATTACGTTGAGTATGTGCCAGACTTTTTAAAGTCACACAAAAAGGGTCATACAATGAAAATAAAATATAATAAAATAAATAGGGTTGAGTTTCAACTAAAATAAAAAGCATAAAATTGGTAGAGAAGCTTACCACAGTGAGGCAATCAAACAGAAAGGCAGCTGCTTTATTTCCAATGTGTCTGTGTCTGTGTCTGTGTGTGTGTGTGTGTGCGTTAGAGCAAAATGGCTGCCGGTTAAATTGGCAACACTTTATCAAAAAATATAAAAAGCACTAAAAGTCAAATGGTTTGAGAGGCAGCAAAAAATATATGTATATAAAAGGGACGAGAACTCGTTGAACACAGAGGACAGAGGCTTGCATATAGATTGGCAATAAGGCCAACTTGAATCATCATAAGGACAGACACATACACACACACACACACACACACAGACAGAAAGACATTCAGACAGACACATACATACATGGAAAATATGCAAATGTCGCTGGTCTCCGCATAATTCATATGATTTTCCCATTTATGAAATGCTACAAAAAATTTGACAGACAGTTGCATAGCAATACGAACCGCAATTTTGTGGGCAAGTTCAAAGCAATTGTAAGCACAATTTATGTATCCCAACTAAATACAAAATGTGTATCTATGTGTAGTATTTCCCTATGTGTATGTGTGTATATATGGCTTATAAAATACAAACAAATAAACTTTACAGCTTCATTAAAAATATGCAAACTACGAGTACAACATTGAGACACAAGTTGTGTGGGGAAAATTCCATAGAGTTTGCTGGTTTTTCCTTGTGCTTTTATTGTTGTACAATTTTCTTTGATGCAACTCAAATTGTTGAAATATTTGATTGATTTTGGTTCAAGAATTTTATGAAATACATTTTGATGAGCTGTCTAAGTACTAAGATGGAAAGTGTTACAAAATAACAACAAAAAGTTTGTAATTAAAATTATAAAATAAATAACAATACTCGAAATGAAAATGATAATGATAATGCTGCTAACGCTAATGCTAATGCTAATGCTAAAGCTAATGCTAATGCTAAGGCTAAGGCTAAGGCTAAGGCTAAGGCTAAGGCTAATGCCAATGCTAATGCTAATGGCAATGATAATGCTAATGCTAATGCTAATGCTAATGCTAATGCTAATGCTAATGCTAATGCTAATGCTAATGCTAATGCTAATGCTAATGCTAATGCTAATGCTAATGCTAATGCTAATGCTAATGCTAATGCTAATGCTAATGCTAATGCTAATGCTAATGCTAATGCTAATGCTAATGCTAATGCTAATGCTAATGCTAATGCTATTGCTAGTACTAATGCTAATGCTAATGCTAATGCTAATGCTAATGCTATTGCTAATGCTAATGCTAATGCTAATTCTAAGGCTAAGGCTAAGGCTAATGCCAATGCTAATGCTAATGGCAATGATAATGCTAATGCTAATGCTAATGCTAATGCTAATGCTAATGCTAATGCTAATGCTAATGCTAATGCTAATGCTAATGCTAATGCTAATGCTAATGCTAATGCTAATGCTAATGCTAATGCTAATGCTAATGCTAATGCTAATGCTAATGCTAATGCTAATGCTAATGCTAATGCTAATGCTAATGCTAATGCTATTGCTAGTACTAATGCTAATGCTAATGCTAATGCTAATGCTAATGCTAATGCTAATTCTAATGCTAATGCTAATGCTAATGCTAATGATAATGCTAGTTATAATGCTAAAAACAGTCTCATTAACATTAGTTATGCTCAATCCGTTTCCATATATTAATCACATTATTTCAATTATTTCCTCTGCCTTGAATTCTAAATTTTCTCTAAATAATGTTAAGCAAATGTAATTCATTTATTTATCACTTAATACCTTAACAGCTTTTCTCAATAATTGATGTATAAATAACAATATTTATTCACTCCAATGTATTTATATGAAATATTGAGCATGCTGAAGACCCTTTGGCTGCAATTGTTAAGCCACTTGAGCTGAAACAATACTCGTATTGTATCAACTAATCTGTTCAATCAGCTGTCAATTAACAACCAATTGAAAACGTGTTTGCCTTGTAAACACACACATACACATAAGTATACAACCACTCACACATACTCATAACCAATCATAATTTATTCAATTCAAACGCTGCTTTATGACACAAAACAAATCGCTTCATATCAATTTGATTCGATAAGCAAATGCGTCGAATTCGATCCGATACTCTGGCAGCTAATGTCATTTTAATCAGGGAGCAGGGCTCCAAAAAAAAAATCCGCATAATTTCCATTAGTGGAAAATAAACAAGAAATGGGTCGTGGGGTTGGAAATGTGGTAGGAATGAGAATTAATGTGGTTTGTTTTAATACAGGGATACGATTTGCGATATATAGTATAAGATATTTCAATCCTCCAATTCGATTTATTTCTTAACAGAAATTTTAAAAGCGAACTAATTAAAATGGAACAACTTAAGATGTTTTTCAAAAGATTAATTCTGTTTATATATTTTAATGAAATGATTTTATTGTAAATCAATATTTATTTCAGTAAGTTAAAAAATTAAGCTGTTAATCAAAAAGCTTTAAATTTTAATGATTATATAGATTACATTTTCTTATGTAGTGCAATATATACAATTTTTAAGAAAAATATGAAATTTTCGATAAGATTTCATTCGTTTTGATATATTTTACGATACTTGTATCGATACTTTTGTTTGGCAATACGCATCTCTAACATGGGGCATGTGACAGGTGGCAACTGATGTTGTCAGTTGACCGAGTGTAATTAGGTTGAAATTACAAATTATTATGGTTCCAATGTTGTGTTGTGGCAAATGAAAAACACACATACACTCAGAAAGAGAGAGAGAAAGGAAGTGAGGAAGAGTGAGAGAGAATGATAGCAAATTAGCTGCATGAACTGTAAAATTTGTGTAATGCCGCATCAGTTTGTGGAGCTCGTTATGAGGCACTTAAGCCATGGCCAAAACCAATTGAAAGGGGATTACAAGTGGAGCAAGTAGTCGTTGTTGAAAATCAGTTTGGAAAAGCCAATGTTGTAAAGTGCATGAATTGCAATTAACTTTTATTTTTGCGGCATGCTGCACACTGAACAGGCAAACTTGCAACTTGCAACCGGAGAGCCTGACAGTTGAACGCTGAAAACAGAAAACAGAAGACAGATAAACTGAAAGCCGAAAGGCGAAATAGAATCACAAAAGATGCCAAATCTCCAGACAATGCCAAGTACAATGTAAATTATTCAAAAGGTAGCTGAAAATACGAGTACGAGTACCACTATGAGTATGAGTATGAGTATGAGTATGAGTACGAGTACGAGTACGAGTATTACGCGATGGATGTCATTTACATTGCGGTTTCCTCAGCGTCCTCAGGCAGACAAGCACCGAATGCGCCGAATGCCACAGAATGGAAATGGTATTGTTTGTTGCCCAAAAAAAAAACTAGTAAAAAATGCTACAATACATCAAACTCGACTCTGAGAGACCCTGTACCTATTGTGTAAAATAGTAAATTATGGTAACAAATATTAACAGTAAATTATACATATTTAACAATTTTTAAAAAATTCTAGAATTGATTAAATATGTATATTTTTAATGGAAAATTTTATTTTAAATTTCAAATACTTAGTTTTTAAGATTTTAATAAATTTTTAAGATTTTTAGGATGGACTTTCAAATACTTCGAGAAGATTTTTTTATAACGAAACACTACAAATTATTAAACTACGGTCAGTTCTAAGATGAATTCTCAAAAACACTATAGATTTTAAATCAATACCCGCTTCCTTGCTTTTTAAATCAAAACAATTATTTATTTGAAAATTGTAGCATACTTATATGAGCTTTTTAGTGTTTTTAGTCCGATTCTGACAATATTGATATCAAAACTTTTGTTATTATCAGGTCTTTTAAAATTTCATAGAATCAATGGACCAATTATTCTTAAAGCATAATTTTTTTCGATGAAGGACTAAAAAGTTTTAAAATTCTAGAAATCTATTAATATACTTAATTTAAAAAATAAATTTTTTTCTTGACATATTTAATAGTCTTCAGACTTTTTACTGTACAGGGTCTAAAAAAGAGGAAAGAAGAGCAGACAAGAGTGGCAAGGGGTTTGGGATGGGATTGGGTTTGGGTTTGGGCTTGAAAAGTGCCCGGCAAATGCATTAAATTCAGTTTCGTGCAACTGAGACAACAGTTGAGTAAATTATGGCGACGAGCAGCGAGAAGTAGAAGAAGAGGAAGAAGAAATAGATGCCAGGAAAAATGCAGAGAAAGCCTGTCGACTCCATTTTCCATTGCCAGACTGCCGGAGTCTGGTCTGTTGAAATTTTTATGAAGATAGCTGGAGTGACAGCAGTAAGAAGAAGGAGTAAGAAGGCGTAGGAAGAAGAAGCAGCAGGAGTTCGCATCAATTTGAATTTTTTCAGCTGAAGAAATACTTTTGGGGCAACTTTAAGTGGCACAAAGAACGTCCACAAACTGCCGTTATCTAACACTTAAGCTTACTTTGAGCTACATAATAGGAACTTCTATAATAAGCAGTTTTCTCTCTGTCTCTCTCGCTCTCTCTGTTGCAAATGGCATCATAACAAGCAAACCGCACGGGGCGTATGCGTAATATTCGTAGACTGCAACTTCAGCAAGGTGCAACGTGGAACGTGCAACGTGCAACGTCAGTCGGCAAATGTTGCATACATTTAACATAAATAATGGCCAGCATATTTTAGCAACAAGCCCGCAAAAATATTGTGCAACTTGAGAAGAAAATGCCGAGCAAGCAAACTGAGAAAAACCTGGCGAAAAGCCTGGCAAGACATTCAGGTAACTGTCGAGCTGTTTGGCCAAAAGCCTTGCTCAATTTTTAATGAATGCCAAGACGGCATTGCCCTTTAGAATGCCAGGCAATAAAAACCAGCATTTAATGTCCACAAAAGACAGTTCAAAAAGAAGAAGCTGATATCAATTCAGTTGCCAATTTTATTTGCTCACAATTTGATGGCCGCATTTATTGTCAAATTTCTTAGCAAATATGCGCATTAATTGCGCTTATAAAATTTTAATTGGTCTACTCAAAATACGCAACTCTAAAAATAATCTTCAAAAATAAAATTAATAAAATACAGCTGCAGTGAAACCAATTTATTTGGTTGTCCAAATTCAACTGAATTCGTTTTTTGACTTCGTCTATATTTTTGGCTCGGCTTTCGTTCAGTTTTTGTGTGTTTTCAAAAGAGTTTTCTTTATAAGAGAAACGTATTTTTACTCTTTGAACTTTTGCGTCTGCGCTGTGTAAGCAACAGAGCATTTAGCAGAGAACTTGGCCAAAACACGCACTTAACAGCTCTAACTGCATAGGCTGAAATCCAAATGAAAAACTTAAATTTCATTGGCCGCAACTGTGTAGCATTTCGAAAAAGAGATTCGAAAGACCGAGCACCTAATCAAAAAAATATGAAAACTAATAAATAGATCTTATAAATTATTATAATTAAAATTTGAAAAAATAAACTTGCAAACAGAATGATAAATGGACATCTCAACTCAAATAAGGTTTCCTTTTAATCCTTTTTAAGATCATCAAACTGTCATAACTTATTCAAAACTCAACCGATTTTCATGTGGAATACCGTTTTAATCATTATTTGGCCTTTTAATTCATTCTGCATCAAAACATTTTTCACTTGAACAATTTTCCGCACTGTCAAATTTTCCGGTATTTTCCATGCTTACCCCTTGACAAATTTTCAAAAATTTCAACCTCTCATAACTTTGTCAAAACTTAACCGATTTTCATGTGGAATACCAATTTGATCACTGTCAATTTTTTCCATGCTTTTCACTTTTTCAAAAACTTCGATCTACCATAACTTACCATTTTGATCATTATTTAGCCTCTAATTTTACTCGGCATCAAAATTTTCTCTACATAAAAAATTTGATATTTTGATCATACAGAAAATACAAAACAGAAAATATTTTTGAGCTGAGGAATGAATTTTGAATTTTATTTCCATCTAAAAAAAACAAGTTTTTCTTTGTATTGCAACATGCAAACATAAACAAACGGCGCACTTCCTTTGTGCCACTTCCAGTGTGGCAAGGAGGACAAGAGAAAAAGTCAAGAAGATTCACCGGAAGTGCGCGCTTATAACAAAATTTGTTTTGTCTTACAACATGAGAATCTTGTTTGCTTTGTGGCCAGATTCAAGATTCAAGATTGAAAAAGAATGCCACAAATATGAATCATTTTGTGAGTCTTGAATTTAATGCACATTTCGTTGTGAGTACTCGTTTATGAAATGTGAATACACATCGTAAACTGAAGAGACTTTTCTTTCTCTCTGTGGATTTATATTTTCAGCATATGCTCATCATTTTTGGATCTTTCTCTTTTTATCTGTTATCTGTTATCTGTTCTGTCTGTCTTTCACTTTTCCCTTTTTTATATTTATTGCATCATTCGCTGCTGTAAATTCGCATATTAAGTGGATTGATGTATTAATATTTAAACGGCGATTTGTGGCTGCTTCTCTTCCCCTCCTCCTGCTTCTTCTTCCTCTGGGAACTCAAATATAACGACTCAGGGGCCACTGGTTAACTGTAACTGCACTTAAGTCAACCCGAGTCAACCTTTGACCCTTTGCTGTATATTTATGAGTGCAGATAATGTTTAATCTGCATAGCATGAAAATCGATTTCAGATACATTTCTTACCTCCTCAGTAATTACCTCTATAAAAGTTGGCATCTCTCTAGAAAGGACTCTTCTTCTCCCTCTCCCTCTTTCTCTTCTTCATCTTTTACTCTCCTCACATTAAAACGCGACTCGCATTGTGGCCTCCATGTTAACTTTTTTGTGTGTGAGCTCATAAATAAAACATAAAGGCGCCGTGGCGTAGAATTCCTTTTTTATGATGTCGGCAAGCAGTTGCAGCCTCCTCTCCCCCCCGTCTCCTCTCTCTTTCTACTCTCCTCTATCCCCTCTCATTCTCTCTGACTCTGACTTGTAGCATATTTTGAAAAATGTTTATAAAATAACACGGAAAACGTACAAGTCATAAATAATGCGTTCGACCCACGAAAGAGCAAAGAGAGGAGATAGAGAGAGAGAGAGAGGGAGAGAGAAGGAGAGGGAACAAGTGTCGCAGTAATATAAAATTACCACGCCTTTGACATGCAAATATCAGTAAACAAGTTGAAGCAGTTTGTTAACTGCCAATTATAATAGACAATAGGGATAACGTGGCGTATACTTGATTTTTATAATATTTTAAAAAGTTGCCAGTACAATACAAAATCTCCTAATGAGGTAATCAACTAGGGTACTACAAAATATTCAATTCCCTAAACTTCTTATATTAATTTTGTAATTAATAAGATTATTTAGATTGGTAAAAATTACATACAAATTTAATAACGAGTCACAATGATACAAATAATAATATTCAAATATTGTGATACTTTTCAATTAATATATCAATATTCATAATCATATTTAAGCGATTTCAAGTGGACTCCTCTTAAGATTCCACTCTCCTCAATGCAAATTCCTATCTGGGGTTCATTTACTTTGACATTGTCGAATTAATAAATTGCAATTGACATTTGCGCAATTATTTGCAATTAATTGCGCATTTGACACAAAAACAAAGCAGCTTTCTCTCCCTCTCTCTCTCTCTCTCTTTCACTTTCTCTCTCTCTCTCTCTCTCTTTCTCTGTCACAGACAACAATCTCAAATGCAACCCAAACGAAAGTAGCCCATAAAAGTAGGCAATAATAAATGCTCAACTTCTTCCTCAGCTGCAGTTGATTATGAATATTCACACACACTTAACACACTCTCACACACACACACACACTCTAATTTTGTGGGCATGTCATTGCCCATTTTCAAGTCGAAACACAATCGATTAACAATTAATTTCACCTGCGGCTCCTGCACAAAATTTCTCCCTCTCAGATTCTCTAATCGAAATTATTGTTGGTCCAGTTTGAATATTTACCTGCCTCTCGAATCTTGCTGATGGCAGCAACACACACACACACTCATACACACACATACACCCACACACACATACACACCTGAGCTTAAAATTTATCGATGCATTCAATGGAGTTGCAATCTACCCAGAAAACAGAAACAGTCTATTCTCATTTGGCCTGTCCTACTAAATAATCATATTCCAGTTAATTCACATAAAGAAAACCCTCAAGTACATCAAGTTAAAGCTTTTCCGGTTTCAAGTTTTATTTTTAACCCCTTGATGACCCCAAACACGAATCCTTTTCCGGTTTCAATTCGGCAATAAAAACCAAACAATTTAACGAAAAGTTTGAAGGCGTTTTTTCCACAACAACAACAACAACAAGAGTGACAAGAGGGAAAACACTTCCGCTTTTCACACGTTTTCCTTGTGTAGAAAAATGCCACAAAAGTTGCGCCAAAAATAACATTTGAATACCAAACTAGTCGGACGGAGCTACAGTCGAGCATTCTCGACTGTCGGAGACCCCGTACTTACTATGTCAAAAGCAAGGCTGCTAAAAATTCATACTTGATTTTCACCCGAAAACAAAAAAGTTTTTCATGCTAAGACTTGATTTTCACCCGATCGGTCCTATGACGGCTATATGATATAGTGGTCCGATTTGAACCAATTTCGGACAGAATATATATAACTAAGTTCAATGCTTTTTGTTTTAGTTTGGTTACGACATCTCATTAAACAAAAAAGTTTTTCATACTAAGAGTCGATTTTTGCCCGATCGGTCCTATGACAGCTATATGTTATAGTCGTCCGATTTGAACCAACTTTGGACAAGATGTATAAGACCATGTTTTATGCACATTCTATACGTTTGGGTACGATATCTCAAAAAACAAAAAAGTTTTTCATACTTAGACTTGATTTTCGACCGATCGGTCCTATGACAGCTATATGTTATAGTGGTCCGATTTGAACCAACTTTGGTAAGGATGTACAAAACTAACTTAAATGCATATTCTATAAGTTTGGTTAAGATATCTCATACAACAAAAAAGTTTTTCATACTAGAACTTGATTTTCGACCGATTGTTCCTATGGGCGCTATATGATATAGTGGTCCGATTTAAAAAAGAAACAAACTTAACGTGCCTGCCGTATACAGGAATCTACGTACCAAATTTGGTGTCACTAGCTTTTAAATTGCTTTTATAATTTGGATATGAAATTTTTTTTTCCAATTTGTGGGCGATATAGGGGGCGTGGCCGAATTTTGAAACAAACTTGATCTGCCTGCAGTATAGAGGAACCTACATACCAAGTTTGGTGTCTCTAGCTCTTATAGTCTCTGAGATCTAGGTGTTCATACAGACAGACAGACAGACGGACAGACGGACAGACGGACAGACAGACAGACGGACATTGCTATATCGACTCGGCTATTGATGCTGATCAAGAATATATATACTTTATGGGGTCTGCCACGCCTCCTTCTGCCTGTTACGCACATATTCGGTAAAACAAACCCAATAGACCCCTGTACTTTTTTTAAGTACGGGGTCTAAAAAGGTTTTTGTGCCGCGACAGACTAACGAGAATGAGAATGAAGAGAGGGTCGAGGATAAAGAGGGGGATGAGACAGAGACAGAGACAGATGCGAATGTTGACGGAGACGTCTCCATTTAGAGACAGACTCCGCCGCAGTTATTCCGGGCATTTTCCTGGTGACATTTTAAGGATGGGAAAATGCCCAAAAAACTGAAACAGAAACTGAAAATAGAAATAAAAATAGAAATATGCAACGAGTGGCAGAGTGAGTGCAAGTTCGGGTACTCGCATTCATTTGAGTCTGTCTTAATTTGCAAGTCACTAAATGACAGTTTTTTATGTTTTATGTTGTTTCAGTTGATGAACAAATAAAGTGAGCTGGAAAATCGCATTGATTTTGCTAAATGTCACTGTTTACTTAACGAGAGAACGAATCAATATCTGAATCAATATCTAAATCTGAATTGGAATCAGTACTCCACTTGTGCTCAATTGATTCAACTGAAGCATCCTTTGAATATCCATTGAATGCCATTGAATTGTTGACTGAATCGCGTTACAGCACATTAATATTTGATTTCCCTGTTTGTTTTTCATTTACTCAAAAGCAAATTTATTTAGATTTTCCCCATACACTTCCCCTTTTCCCATATGAATCAGAGAACACCCCATGTGAGTCTCTCTCCCTCTCTCTCTCTCCCTCTCTCTGATTTCGCTCCCTGTCTCTCATTGAAATCAATACTGCGATACTTTTCATTCCAGTTGCATCTTCAACTGCATCGAATGATTTCTTGTTGTGAGTTTTGTGAATCAAGGATTGAAATTGTTTTGTAAACCAACAAAGAAAGCATAATATGTATAAAGGCAAAGGAATCAAAATTTTGAAAATCTAATTAAGAAAAAACAGCATTTAGAGTATAATTAAGAAATATCTGAGATAATTATATTAGAAAAAATAAGTTTAATTTTCTAGACTCCCATCGAGTTTTATTTACAAATTATTACACACAAATCTATATTTTTGTATTTAATTTTTATTCTGCAAATTCTTAGTTTGATTATCAAAATTCTTACTTACAATCGATTCTTTGTGTCTGACAATTTGTCTAAAATCTTTAATCCTTTTGTGTTGAATTATATATTTAATTTAAATTTATTTAGATACGCATTCAAATCTTTAAACAGTTTTAAGTCTAGGCTTAACTCACTCTTCTTTAAATATTTTCATAGATTTATGTAGTTCTGACAGCTGTTGGGACCAAAGAGAGAGGGAGACAAGGATACAAAAAATGTCTGTCTCTCTCTAGTTGAAATGGAGTGCGAATCAAAAAGGATTTATCCTGACCGCCTTGACCCACATTCATTCAAAAGCAGTTGCCACTCACAAATTTATTTGCCAAAATATATATTTCACAATAGTTAAATTCCTATTTTTCATCATCAGCCGAGGCTTAAGTTCTCACATGATCTAACTCTCACTCTCTCCCTCCTCTCTCTCTCTCTCTCTCTGTCTCTGTTTAAGAGAGACTCGGAATGTGCCAGCTGTTAATATTTTGACAATGACACAAGAGTCCTGGACAAAGGACAGAGTGAGTATAAAGGACAGACATTCCTAATGCCAACCAGTTGAACAGACAGTTGCCAAGATGAATGTCGACAGTTGGACGAATATCCAAATTTCATATTCAGGCCAAGCACTCTACTCTAACCTTCTCCTCTTTTCTCCTCTTTCCTCCTCCTCTTCCCTTTCTACACTATTTTATGTTATTGTTTAAGTTGTTGTTGTTTTTCTGGCACCTTCATTAGTTATTCAAAAATTGTCGAGTTAAGAGAAGGAGAGAGAGAGGGGAAATAGAATAAGAAGAAGCACAACTGGAATTATGTCTGAAGAGCTCGGGTTCTTTTAGACCCATAAACAAACGCACATGTGAACCTGGTTAAAGAAAGAGAAAAGAGAAGAGGAGGGGAAGAGTTGGATGATGACTGATGAGGGGAAAGATACAAAGATACGTGAGCTTAAGTAGCCAATGTCCTTCTGTCAAATTTAAAGGTGTTGCATTAAAAGGTTTTTTTTTTATTTAAATAATAGGTAATATTTATAAAATATTTTTGAAACTTCATGCTGTTAAATAGGACTCAGATTGCAAGACCTTCAAATTCCTGATTGCTGATTGTGGTATAAATAAAAGAAATTCTGTTTATCATTTCAAAGAAATTAGCATTAGGGGATGTTTTTTTATTCTCGTAATGAGTGTCTTCATCTGACATTGACTTCACCTGCGATTCAATTAATTTGACAAGGGTAATCCCCCAAATGTGTAAATGAATAAAGTGAATAATTGTAAGTGAATCTGCAGCACTTAAAGCGACAACAATTGTTGGTTGTTCTGCTCCTGAGCGTGTTAATGACTTGTTAAGTTGGTCCAAAGAGTCCTCAGTCCTCAGACAGCGATAAATGACAATTGCAGAGCAGACGACAACTCTTCCTTCCCTCTCTCCACTTTTCTCCTAAGGATTTGCATGAACTGTGGGCTAAAAGTACCAAAATGCACTCAAAATAAACAAAGAGAGCAGAGACAGAAAGAGGAAGAGTAGTCACAGGCAGCTGGAAAGGATTGAGCATAATTTCCATAGAAAGCACCAGTGAATTCGTTAGTTCCCAGTCAGCGGTCGCCAGGCAAATCGTTACTTCCCAGTCTGCACTTTCCATTTATTCCGATTCTATTTGGAGGTGGATATGCAAACAATTGCAGGATTATTGCCAGGACTCGAATTCGGCTATCGTCGTTATGTCCGATGTCCTCTCAATGACCGTCGATGACCGTCGATAACTGGGGTCGAGTGAGGTCATAAATCGAGGCGGACTAATGCCAAAAGTGCGCACTTCAATTCACATTCAGTCTGCACTCAAATGATGCCTGTTTGTGGCATTCATTGGCTATAATGTTGTACTCACTCCCCTATTCATAAATTGCAAATGAATGTCAGCTGAATACTTTGAAAAACTTGACAATTATTTGAAAAACAGACAATTCTCCCACACAGCATTTTATTTGATTGTTAACTCAACTTTTTCATTCTTTTTTCTACATTTTCTACTTTGACTTTGACTTTGAAAAAGTGAACGATTTGCTTGGTTTGTTTTGATTCAAGTGAAAGTTCAAGAACAACAACTGAAAAGGGAGACAAACTCAACCAGACACGTCCACTCACAACATATCACAGCGTAATTCTATTGAAATTCATATAAAAAAGTAATAAAGGTTGTAAGTATATTATTTTTTAGAAAAGATTTTAATAGAGAGAAATTTAAAGAGTTTATAATTCTTGATTATAAATAGTTTACTAGCTAGCTTTATTCTTAACTGAAAATTTAAGTACAAATTCAGTCTCTTTGGGCAAAAAATAGTGCTGCCTACTTATGTGCGCAAAAATAGTGCTGCCTACTTAAGTGGGCAAATATAGTGTTGCCTACTTATATGGGCAAAAATAATGTTGCCTACTTATGTGGGCAAAAAATAGTGTTGCCTACTTATATGGACAAAACAGTGTTGCCTAGTTGTGAAGTTAGAGTATGAAAAAGTTTTTTGTTTGCTGAGATATCAAAATCAAACTGATAGAATATGCATCGGGGCTGGTATTATACATCCTGACAAAATTTGGTTAAATTCGGCTAACTTTATCATATAGCTGCCATAGGAACGATACAGCGTGCTCGACTATAACCGCCCACTTGTTATATATAAAGAGGGTAGAGGGGGAACTAGTTCTGGTTCAAGTCGAGTCCCCTGTGATTAGAGGTAATGCCAAGACGTCATCCAAATTGATTTATTGCCCAGCAAAAGCCACAGGTGTCCAACTCTCCAACTCCAATATTTGGACTCCAAGTTGTCAGTTGTCCCCAGAGTTGACAGACGGACTGACAGACAGACAGAGAGAGAGGAAGGGAGACAGATTGATATTGTGGTTTCCTTCGCGCATTTCAGTTTCAATTTCCACTTTGTTGTCCTTCAATGGCCTCAATTCCCGCTTAGTTCCAACTTTGCGTGTCCTTTGCGGTTTTCGGCTCTGACATTGTTGACAGCTCGCCCACCTGACAGCCTGCCCCTCCCCCTTCCCCTCTCCCTTCTCCCTCCTCTCTTTTTCACCTTCCTCCGCAGTCAACTCACGAGTCAGAAGGGCATGAAAAATGATGGCATCGATAGCGATAAATCTTGGGCGCATTTAAAATCGAATCTTTCGTTTTGTGCTTAGCATAATCATTGGAAAGAGAGAGAGAGAGAGAGAGAGAGTGAGAGAGAGAGATAGGAGATTCCCACGCTGTTCTTTTGTGCTAATTCGAATTTAATGCTTGCTGCACGGCATGACAAATATTGTAGAAGGCATCAAGTGAGAGAAGGAGAAAGAAACGAGAGAGGTATAGAGAGAAAGAGCGACTGGGAGAGGGAGAGTGAGAGGGACAGCTTGTCCCGCTGACAGTTTAATTGAATCTAAATCCTGCTGTGTCTGACATGAAAGCGAGAAGAAAACATGTTTTTAATTTCATTGTTTGGCTGAGTCTCAAATTGAGACTGAGAAGGTAAACACTGAGATTTATGGCCACATCAACATCAACATCAACTGGGAGAACCTCAAACTGCTTCTCAACATATTTTGATACACTTTCCCTTGCTTCCTCCCTTCTCCACTATTAAATCCTATGAAATTGGCTAGCAAATGTGGCCAAGTGCAAGCTGCAAAAGTTCTCAGACATAAAAATCCTAAACAAACTATTTTGTTACGCATAATTTTATACGCAAAATAAAGACATTAAATTCTAGAGTTTATAGTTTTCGGCTGTAACTCTCTCTCTCTCCACCTTCCACTCTCCCTCTTCCTCTCTCTCTCTCTCTCCTTATTCTCTATTTATTTTTAAAGACTTCCTCAATTTATTGTTCCTTTTTCTGTGTGTTTTGTGGCTAAAAGTGTCGCTGTCATGATTTATTATCTTGCCTAAACCCAACAAATGATTTTTTTAAATATTTTTAACATTTTCCATTGCATTTACGGGCAACACAATTGCGATAAGGGAAACAACAACAACAACTGCAACTGTAATTTAAATGCACTTTTTGGCATTTTTTTGTATTTTTTACTATAGAAAAGTAGATTTAGCTAAATAAACTTTACTTATAGAACAGAGTTTAATTTAATTTATTTAATAAAATTTAATTTATTGACATTAAACAGACATTTGTCTTTTGAACTGTCTGAAATATGTCAAAAGTTCAAATATATCTGCCCGGATATAAATCTAAATTTGCCCAAAAGGCTCGACACATATGTGAAATCAGCGCGTAAAAGATTTATCGACGTTTAAGTCGCATTCAGCAGATGTCCATTCGACGGTAGATAAAAAACAAAAAACAATGTGTGTGGTTTATTTATATGTATTGAGAATACTTTACATATGCACATGTATTTGTATTTGTATTCATATGTGTGTGTAAGTTGTATTGTATGCATAGAGTTGTATGCAAAGATTTTAAAGCTGTTGGGCAGACGCTGCGTATGAGCAATATTAATTAATATGCGAACTCTGCTTGCTACGTTCTTGGCCCAGTACACAAAAGGAAAGGCAGACTGATGAGTTTGTCGCAGAGTCCTTGACATTTTTTCAAAAACTTTGATCTTTCTTAACTTCATCAAAAATTGTCCGATTTTTAAACGGAATGTCATTTTCATTATGATTTGGTCTCTAAATTCATTCTGCATTATAATTTTTTTTATGTTAAAAATTTGATATATTTTTGATCCCAAGCCATCCATCATCTAATTTTCCATACATACCCCTTGACATTTTTTCAAAAACTTTAATCTTGCATAACTTCATCAAAAATTGTCCGATTTTTAAGCAGAAAGTAATTTTGATCATTATTTGGGCTCCAAACTGATTCTGCATTTAAAGACTACTAACTTTTAAAAATTTTTAATTTTTAATTTTTTCGAAAATCTCATGTACTCCCCCCTTTAAATTTTTGCGAAAAAAAATTTTTCAAAATTTCAAATCTTGAGTATTTACTTTTAAACAACTTCTAAATCAAATGGTTGTAAATATATAGTTCCTGGGCAACTAGCATTCGAGCAGCTTAAGCTTTCTTAATTTTGTTTTTGCATTTCAGTTGTTTTCTTGCTTCTTCTTGCTCCTTTTCTGGCTTGCAAACCGTATGAATTATTGTTTGCCTTTTGCCATTCGCACTCGCATGCCACCTGCCTTCGTGCCACATCCTTTTCCACTCCTCTCTCCCTCTTTCTTCCTTCTCTTGGCCTTCGATGCGTTGGCAATTCATTAACAAAATGAATGAAGAGCTGCAGCTGGCAAAGAATTGACGGCTTGTACTTCCTTCTGACATGGAAATGTAAATGATGCTGCTGCCTCTTGTTGTTTATTGATGTATGAAGTATCGAGTAGTATGCATGCCAACAACAACAGCAACAACAACAACAACAGCAATTGCAACAAAAACTGCTACAACAATTGCAATAACAATCGCATTCCCAATTCATCTGCTTAAATGAAATTTAATACCATTTTGCAACGCCGAATTTCCGATTTCGCATTTCCCTCACAAGATACTCGAATTTGTATGCCGATAATTATGGCCAGTAAATGCATTTAGGACTATCGATTGCTTGCTACAAAATACTTGTGGTCTTAGTCTGTCCCTTTCTCTGTTCTCTTCCCTTTCAACTCTTCCTATTTCAGCTTAGTTTGGCTTTGCATAATGAGCTCAATGCGTATTAAATTGAATTCGTGTGTTACCTCAAAATGAGGTTTAAAGCTCGTTTGTT
Source organism: Drosophila falleni (assembly GCA_035045575.1). NCBI lineage: Eukaryota > Metazoa > Arthropoda > Insecta > Diptera > Drosophilidae > Drosophila > Drosophila falleni. The sequence continues at coordinate 2,018,815 of JAWNOV010000167.1, forward strand.
AACGTATTGAATTTGTATTTGGTATTTGTGTTGATTCATTATATTATGGAGAATTTTTTAATCTTAAAATAATATCTACTAGTGCCTTCAATAATTTTTATTCATTATTAATTAATTATAATAAGCATAAGCTTGCAGCACTAGAATATAAATTAATAAAAATAAATTACTACGTATTTAGGCATTCAATAAATAAGTGAATACACTATAAAAATATTTGGTTTAATTTAATTTAATCTTATCAAGCTTTCAAGATTTTTCATTTCATTTTAAATTTGTGCTTTTTACAATTTTATTTTACATATTATTAAATATGTTGTTTATTTTGTTATGCAGTTTAGTAAAATAAATTTTTATTTTTACCTCTTTATCTCCTATTTTACCTCGATGCCATTGAAGTTTTTGGTAAGCCTTCAAGCCAAAACTTGTTGTGCCAATCAACTGAAAAACAGAAGAAACCTATTTTTGTTGTTTTCTCCAAAACCAAAGAACAAAAAAAAAAGCATTTTTTTATAAACACAAGAATACTGTTGTTTCTTGTTGCCCCAAAAAATGTTAACCAGTTTCGTTTTAATTAACAGTTTGTTTGTACAGCTTCTGTGTGTTGGCTTAAAGCTCATGTATCAACAAGTTGAAAGAGCCTGAAGCAAGTGTTGTGCTTCAAGATACCCTCTAATTAGCTAACGAGAGTGAATTTTCTTGGCTTAAGAGCTAAATTATCTTGAAGATAGTAAAAAGTGTAGACGAGATTATAGGGAGAAGAGTTTTAACGATATGTTGTGCTAATAAATACCCTGTAATCAGTTGTAGCTTGCGATTTTTGACTTTGAAGTACATTTTTAAAAATAAAAAAAAAAATAAAAATAAACTATAATCAAATGTGAATTAGAGCTTGCCCTGCTAAAAAAATACCCTGTAATCAGCTAAACACAGCTCGTTTGAAAAGATTAGAAGCATTTCGGTTAGCAATAAAGTCTGAAGAATTTAAAAAATGGACAAGCAGACGTCGTGTGCTGTATTAAAGCATACCCTGCAATTTTTCATAGACATGATATTCAACTTTAAATTGTATTTATGATATAAATGTATATTAATTATATGTTTTAAATACTTTGTGTTAGCATATTCCTTGCCTTTATACAAATTGACAGACTGCAGGGTATTTGCTGTTTGTGTTTTAGTCAACAACTTGATGAAAGGCATTACATAATTTGTCACCCACACTTTTGACTTTCAATTTTGAGACTGTAAATACGGCATGAAGTCAAAGTTGCAGCAAGTTCATGAGTCTTGGAGATTGTGGCAGCCACAGATGTGCAACAGAGTTTATATATTACTTTGCGATAGACATGTGAACACACAGAAAGAGAAAGAGTTAGGAAGAGTGAGAGAGAGGGGGGAAAATACACACATAACTCATAATATGGCAGACACACGCATGCAAAGTCATTACTCAAGCAAAAAGTCGTTAAAAGCGAAAGAAATCAATTCATCTGAAGGTTAAGTGAAAAACTTTTACCATTAAAACTGACAAGAGGTGAGTTTGGCTCTAATGCCTGCTGTCAGGTGAGAAAAGTAACGCTCCGGGTCAATAAACTGTAACTGTTAACTGAAAAGTGGAAAGTGGAAAGTAGAAAGTGGCAACTTCAGTTACATCAAGCCCATAAATCAAGTTATGGAAAAGGATATTTGAAAAGGCTTAAGCAGCTGTTAGACAAGTTATTAAATTGTTCAAAATTTATACACAGAGAAAACAAGCATGGGAAATATAAATAAATAAGAAATACAATGAATTTTTGTATTCTTTGACTTAACATAAAGCAATTAAGACGTGAAAAACATTTAAGCTTAATACCACATTTAATTTAACTTTAGTTGATATATTTATTTAAATATATGGCAAAATTTATTTTAAATATAATGAAATTAAAAATGTAATTAAATATGTCTTACCATATTTTACCTAAATTCAAAATTGTTCTTATATAATTTTTTACAAAGAAATAAAGTCCAAAAGCCTAACAATTTTTTTAAATAGATAACTCTACTAGGAGGTTGATTTTCGACCAATTGTTTCTATGGCAGCTATATGATGTATGGAACCCAATCAAACCAAATTTGGTCAGGATGTATAATACCTTATAAGTAGGCAACACTATTTTTTCCCCTAAAAGTAGGCAACACAATTTTTGGGCACATAAGTAGGCAACACTATTTTGCCCACATAAGTAGGCAGCACTTTTTTTGCCCACATAAGTAGGCAACACTAATTTGCCCTTATAAGTAGGCAACACTAATTTGCCTATATAAGTAGGCAACACTATTTTTGCCCAAATAAGTAGGCAACACTATTTTTGCCCATATAAGTAGGCAACACTATTTTTTGCCCATATAAGTTGGCAACACTATTATTTCGTTAGACTAGATTCAATTTTATACAACTTAAGTATGTATCATATTATTTTATTTATATTTATTTTAGCTGAAAATTCACAATTTTTTAAATTAAAATAATTTTTGATAATTATATTAAGGTCATATATTTCGAGATTGTTTCTTTAAGTGTGTCAGCATTTTAGAGAAGTTCTAAGACAATTGTCATAAGTTGCCAGTCATTTCCATTAGAGCAGAAGTCTTTGAGCTCAACTCGTAAATATAACAGAGAAGCTCAAGAAACTGTCTCAATTTCTTGACAAAGTCTCTGTGTTGGATACTGTGGAAAATGTGTGTGTTAACCAGCAAAAAGAGAAGAAAGGAAAATGGCAACACCACCGCAGGACATCGATGCACAAGTATTTCACCACAAATATTTCATTTTACTACGAATAAGTTTTCGGTTTCATAAATCTCTTTGTGGCATACAAAAAAAAAAAAATATATTTGCATGGCAAAGTTAATTAAAAGAAAATGCCATGCAACACATATTTCTTGCAATTTTGTCTTATGCAACGTTGGTTACAAAAATGAATTGAATATGCTACTCTATTGGTATTAAAAAATGTGTCGATCCATAAGAAATTCTTTCAGTTCAATGCAATTGGTTACCAGCCAAATATCATTGTGCCCGGATATTGAATTATTCGAGTAAATTTCATGCAAGAATGAAAGATAATAAAGCGGCAGATAAACAACATTAAAGTAATCCTTCAGTCTTGTGAAGTGCACACAATTAATGCTTTAACCAAACGCGTGTTTTTCCACTTGTTTACAGGAAATACAGACATATTTTTTAAATACCCAGTAAAGAGTCTTCTAAGGGTATATCTGACTTGTGAAAAACTGCAGAATGTTCACTTACAAAATGCATACAAAAATTTAGGAATTTTAAAACTAAATTATCTTAACTTAAATTTGGGGAAGTATTTTTATTTTTTGATATTTAAACTTAGGGTAACTGCTAGTCGAGTTTTATTTCACTTTTTTCTCTTACACATTTTACAACACTTATTTCACTTTGTACTTTATGTATTTATATCAATTTCGAAATTTATTAAGCTTGTTTATTTTCGCTCAACATCCATTAAATATGATTTAAAGTGCACTCGCAACACTAACAATGGCAAAAATGAACTCTGAGGGCAAGCTTTTAAATCGATTGCATTTATCGATTTGATGCTTAATGCAAGTGTAAACATTATTGCCAAAGCAAAGCAAACGCAATTTGTGAGTAAACTAAGCGAGAAGAGAAGCGAAAGGAGGGAAAGGAGCGAAACATAAAGCAAAGAGGAAACATTGTTTAAGGCACAGAATAAAGGCATGGCAACTCTGGCAAGTCGGAGTAAAATGGCGGAAAATCCGTGCAGCGGAAAGCGTGCAACAACAACAACAACAAAAACAAAAGGAAGAAGAGGATGAAATAGGAGCAAGACATCAATAACAGTGGCAGGAACTTTAAACTGGCCAAAACACAAGCAAGCAGGCAACCCAAAGAAGGGAGATAGAGAGATGGGGGGACAGAGAGAGAGAGAGAGACAGGAAGTTCTTCCCTTCACGTATTTATCAGATTAAGATAGCAAGTAGAAATTGGTCAGTAGAAATTGGTGGCAAGAGGAAGACCTCAAGTTGCAGACAGACAGCTTCTAATTTTGTGGTTGCCGCTCTAGAGTTGCCACCACTTCCGCTGTTGTTTGCCACCCCTGTGCTCCATCCTGCACAGTGGACCATTTGATAAATAAGTGTTAAAGGAACTTATACTTTAAATTTTTGTAATTTATCGATAAATATTGCATTTTTTAAAGCGATTGTCGAGTATTTTTCTTGTTTTTCGCTAATATTTAAACAGTACTTTTCTCCAAATTAAGGCTAGCATTTTATAAATTTATTTATCTGTTTATAATTTTACGAAAAAGTTCATTTGAGCTAAAAATTATCAAAAAGTACCACTGTGCTCTGGCTGACTAAATGCCGCTGCGGTTTGATGTGTTTCCCCTCTTAGCTCTTCCGTCTTCTGTCTCATTTCTTGGCCAAACAATTTGCTGCGGCTGCCTAATGAACGGCGACATTAAATAAAATGTCGGTCAATTGTCGTTGCGGCTTATCAGCGCCAGACAAGACGCCACAAACTGCGGAGATTGTAGTGATAAGAAGGAGAGAAGGGAGAGGGGGCGGGGGAAGGTACAGTGGGTGTCACTTGCGTGTGGTAATTGATTTTCCAAATGGCGTCAACTGATGCTCAGCTTTTTGCCAGTTCACAAAAGTTTTTGTACTCATTCGACGACTGATGCACTCGGTAATCTTTTATAAAACGCCGGCAAAAAAGTGTTGCAACAGCGTGAGGCAAGTGACCACAAAAAAAAATAAATAAATAAAAATAAAAGAGGAGAAGTTGGCATTATGCCAGGCGACATTCAACAAACTGTTGTAAAAACTTGTTAGCCTAATGCATGCGATGTCAATGGCGAAGCTGGCTAACTGAAATATATTTTATACAAGTCAATATTTGACAGGCGTTTAAGGCTTTAAAGCAGCCAACTCAAATAAGAGTTATGAGCTCAAAAAAATAACAGTTGAAATCAATTATAATAATTATTACGAGAAATTTTTGGATGAATAGGAAAATTTAAAATACACTATATCAATTTTGTTTTTATCAATAATATCTAAAATATTTTTTAAGAATGCAAACACTATAAAATAATAATTAAATTTCCTGTTTGATATGCAAATATTAAATTACCAATAAAAGGTATATAACAAAAATATTTTTGGTAGTTTATTTTAATTTTTGATGTTATTAAAACTCAATTTATTTTTTTTTTTTTTTTTGATAAAATTTCGACTTAAATTTTAGTTTAATGATTGATATTATGAATTTTATGGCTGCTGCTTTAAAGTCAAAGCTGAGTTTCTTGCATATAGACAATTGCAATTGAAATTGACACATAAAAGAATAAACATAGAAAAATACAAGAAGACAGACAGACAGATAGAAAGAGACAGCCAAGATAGATAGAAAAATAATTCAAAGCGACGCGCACATTAAATATTAACACTTTAATCTAGTCGATGGCTGTGTGTGCCTATGTGTGTGTGTGTAGGTGTGTGTGTGAGAGACTTTTGTGTTATACTGCCGCCTCTGCCACGCCCCTGTCTCCCATTTCGTGAGCCGCATGTTAAACAGTTTTTCACTGCACACAAAACTTGCCAATTGAAAAGTGAAACAAGCTAAGACATAAAACTTGTTGGCAAGTCGGAGCAACAGAGAGAGAGAGAGAGAGAGAGGGAGAGGGAGAGAAAGTAGGAGAGCTATGCCTGCAAAGCACGCAACGCGGTAGACCATAAATTGCCACACACACATACAGCAAACACTCACACACACACACACACACTCGGGCAAAATAATTATACGGCTAAAAAGCGTGATGGGGCTAGAACCGCGACCACAAATAAAATCAACATGAAACGCCTCCAAGTTGGCGAAAATATGACTCATTAATATTCACGCCCACGTTAAAAGCACATAAATAGGCGTGGCACAACAGCACTGACCCAGGTCACAAAAACACTGGCAAACAACAACAGCAACACCAACAACAACGACAACAATAATCGCAACAAGAGAGCAACAACACATTGAAAGGTGCAGCTCTTTGTGTAGCATTTCCGATTGCCGCCTAAAATTATGCTACAAAATTTAATGCATACAGCAATTGACAGGACTCGACTGTGAGAGACCCTTTACTTATTTTTTTAGTCTTTAGAAATTTTTACAAATTGAATTTATACCTTTTTATACCTTATACCTTATTGGAAAATTAATATTTTTAAAGTCTCAAAAATCCACTGCTACAAATTTATTTCCAATCATAAAAAAATTACTTATTTCTATTATATAAAAATTCATTAAAGATTTTTTTTATATTCATTAGTTTTAAGAAAAGTATGAAAAAATAAAAAACTGAATTTTTTTCTTAAAAAGAAACAAGAATGGAAAAACTTAAATTTCTAATATAGTTTTTTTATTTTAAAATAATTTTAAGTATAAAAACTTTTAAAACTGGATTCTAATCATAGACCCCCGGAATTCTGCAATTTTATGAACAAAGGGCTTACTTCACCCCTTGTACTTTTTAAGTACAGGGTCTAACAACATGGCAAACAATAACAACAAAAAAGAGAGGTTTCTGAAACAATGCCAGCAACAAAAACAACAACAACAACTATGCTAGTAAATCACCCAAAAGCAATGAGACAGCTCGGCAAAGTGTTGAATGTGCCACGCCCACAACAAGTGCAGCGCCCACAAGGAACAAATTGTGTGCTTGGATAATTGAATACAGTTCCAAAGGCAACTCCTTTTTTCGCCTTTTCCCCTCAGTCTCTTTTCTCCCTTCTCTCCATAAGCATAATTATATATGCGAATTTCATGAATCATTGTGAACCATTTCTTAACTTCGCTTTATGCTGAGCCAAGAGTATTTTATTTTCTAACAACTTGAAAAGTATTTTAATAATTCGAAAAATACAAGAGATTTAAGGGATTTGAATAAAATCGAAATCGAGATTTGGTGAGACAACATTATTTTTAAGCATTTTAAGTAACATTTTTAAGTGGTATGAGCTTAAATTCTTGTTTTATAGCAATGAATGAATGGTTGAAATAGAAAACTGGACACTAAAAAAACTTGCCATAGGCTTTTTGCTAAGGAATTTTAATAAGTTAAGGATATGTGATATTATTTTATTTTAGTTGTCCCATTTGCTATTGTTATTTTTCTTCGGCTGCAGTTTTGTAAAACTTTGTGGTATTGAGGTGTTTGCTGTTTTTGAATGTTTTGACAAAAAGTTAAACAAAAATCGAATGGAAAGCTTTTGGCTATTTTTGCTATGTTAATTGAATAAGAGTGTGAGAAAACGTGTGTATGTATGTATGTATGTTTATGTGTGTTAACTTTCAATGTTTATCTTTGTTTAACTGAACCAAAACTCATAAATTTTGCAATAACAAAAGCAGTTGAAAAAGATTTCAAAAGAAATGCTTTTGCATTAAAGTGAAAACTTAAAATTCTGTGAATATATATATAAATGTGAGTATGTGAGTGAGTGTCTGTGTGTATGAGTGTGATTGTGACATACTTTTTCCAACAATTTTATCCCATTCGACCCCAACGTTGCCTGTGAGCAATTTCAAATGTTTAACGGCTAACGGTAATCGTTACTTCTATTATTTTCTGCTAATTCTTCGATATTACGGTACTTTTAAGTGTTTACTCATAATGCGAGCAAAAAAATTTTAATTTGGACATCAGTTGACGAAAATATTTTCAAAAAGCTGAACGTGCGTCGGAAAAAAAATTGTTGTGAAATTCTGAGACTTTTTTAAAGTGAGTGATTTACTTATAAAATTAATATAAAAAGGTAAAAAGTACAAATGCAATATTGTTAATCAATGATTTAACTAAACTATATTAATGTTAAATTTAATTTATTTTCAATAATAACCAGGTGTCGAATTTTCAAAGTTGTAAAGTTGCTTGTGGGCAACCTTGGGCCATTGCGAGTATATTCTATAGTATGAAACTCAAAGATAAAGGTTTATCAAATGATGACATTGAGAAGATTCTCAACTTCGATTGGGATGTCTCCACTGACGAAGAAAGTGGAGATGAATTGGAAGATATATTTTTGCGATGCTGGAGAAGAATTAAAAAGGGATTGTGGATAAAGGAGAATCACTAGAGGTTGAACTTATTGAAAATTTGATCGAAAAAGAATGTAACCAGGAGCCTAGTGTTGTGGCTAGTAGTTGCCTTGAGAAAGTTGAACCTAATACACTTAAATGGAGAAAAAGGCCATTTGAAGCTTCAGAAAGTATTTGGGAAGAAGACGATAAATTCAAAGTTGATGAAGTGATGACACCTGTGGCGTATTTCTGCACATTTTTTGACATCTAAGTAATAGATTTGATAACAAAGCAAGCAAATTTGTATGGGTTGCAAGAGCATGGCAAAGAGCTTCAATGCACTGGGGAGCACATCAGCAGATATATTGGAATTTTGTTATACTTGGGTGTAATAAAAGTTCCGCAACTGAAAATGGCTTGGTCAAAAGAATTAAAGCTTACTGCTATATCAGATTAAATGCCACGAGGAAAATTTTAAAAAATCATACCATGTTTACACTTCAACGATAACACCAAACAATCCAAGAAAGGAGATTTAAACTATGATAAGCTGTACAGACATTCTAAATGAAAGTTTTGGTAAATTACCCCAAGAACATCAAAGCGTTGATGGGCATGGTTTGACAATAAGTCAGTTCTAGTACTATCTTCGTGCAAACCCCATCAACCAGTTGGGATATGCAAACGATGGAGCCCAAAGGATAAAGTTTACGTTGATGGGAATGGGAGGAGTAGACCTAGCGGACATGCTCATGGAGTTGTACAAAGTCAACCATCGTTCAAGAATGTGGTACATGCTAATTTTTTATTGGTGCTTGGGAACATCAATGACAAATGCATGGCTAAGGGAGGTCGACCATTAATTAAACAAAGAGAAAGGTCAGTAATATCCTTGGGCTCTCCATCAAGCAGTGTGTCATCGATGCAATCCAAAAAGTACAAGTTTCAGCCAGACCCGAAATATTCTTGGCGTTACGATGATGTGGGTAGTATTTTGTGGGTGGTATTTGGTGAAAAAGGACGTTGCAGATTGTGTAAGACGGGAATCCCAATGTCAAAATGCATTAAATGTAAGGTGCATCTATGTTGCAACACTAATAAGAACTGTTTTATATCGTATCACACTTAAATTTTAAGATAAATAAAAATAATTGCTATCTAAAGATTTTTTTTAAAATTACCACTATGGCCCAACGTTGCTCACAAGCAACATCCGGTAGCGCCAAAACTGGTGGGCGTGGCGACTTGAAATTTTGCTCAAATACTTCTTAAATCATTACAAAAAGAAAAAATTGAAAAAAAAATTTTTAATTCTTCAGGAAAAAAGTTGGGGTCGAAAGGGTTATAGATTATGCAATAAAATGTACAACGCTTTGCGGTCTGTTGCCAAATAAAACAAAACTTTAGCATATTTAATGCCATTTTCGAGTATTTCGTATACTCGACAATATCAGTGTAAGTTTTGGCCAGTTGCGAACACACAGACACACACTTTGGGCCAAAAGCAAACATCAAATATTTACCACACTTGCCCGCATTTACATTCATACACATACACTCACATAAAGTAACAGCTGTGATAATGTGCATCTGTATGTGTAAGTATTTGTGTGTGTGAGCTCACTCCAAGCAAGTTTAACATTTTAAATACCTATATTTAAATATTGTTAAATATCTACTATATATATATATATATATATATATATATACTCAAATTGTATCTAAGAATTCTATTGTTTTTTTTTTGCAATCACATCTGTTGCAGCTTCAAATTAAAAATTGAAATTTCTTATTTCTATATGTAATTTTACATTAGCGTAATTGCTGTGCTTCAATTTCATTATTTTACCAATGGCAAAAATGTCGAAAAGTTGCCGCATTTCAAGTTGATTAATTATGAAACATACATCAATTGTTTTCTGAAAACGACATTCAATATTTATTTAAGGCTGACAATAATTGCAATTTTCTGAAAAGCCGCTTTAAAATTGGATGCCTCCAATACACTGGAAACAAATATTAATTTGTGGTGATAATAGAAAATAAATATTTAAAAAATTAATGCCTGAAATATGACATTTTTATATTCCAATATAAATATTTTAGAGGCCAAATAATGATCAAAACGGTATTCCGCATAAAAATCGGTTGAGTTTTGACAAAGTTATGGTAGATTGAAGTTTTTGAAAAAGTGTAAAGGGGTAAGCATGGAAAATACCGAAAAAATTGACAGTGAGGAAAATTTTTCAAGTGAAAAATGTTTTGATGCAGAATGAATTTAGAGGCCAAATAATGATCAAAACGGTATTCCGCATGAAAATCGGTTGAGTTTTGACAAAGTTATGGTAGATTGAAGTTTTTGAAAAAGTATAAAGGGGTAAACATGGAAAATACCGAAAAAATTGACAGTGAGGAAAATTTTTCAAGTGAAAAATGTTTTGATGCAGAATGAATTTAGAGACCAAATAATGATCAAAACGGTATTCCGCATGAAAATCGGTTGAGTTTTGACAAAGTTATGATAGATTGAAGTTTTTGAAAAAGTGTAAAGGGGTAAATACGGGAAATACCGAAAAAATTGACAGTGAGGAAAATTTTTCAAGTGAAAAATGTTTTGATGCAGAATGAATTAAGAGGCCAAATAATGATGAAAATGACATTCCGTTTGAAAATCTGACAATTTTTGATGAAGTTATGAAAGATCAAAGTTTTTGAGAAAATGTCAAGGGGTAAGTATGGAAAATTGGATGATAGATGGCTTAGGATCATATTTCTTTTCTAAAATAAGGATTCAAATTTAAGTTTCAAAATGTTTCCATAGTGCTAGTTACAGGGTATCTACGATTATCTCTAATAGGTAACTTAGGCCTATTGCGATGATTAACGTTGACTGTTTGATTGTTTTTGGCCAACTGAAGTGCTTGGTAAGCTGCAGCTTGTTTTTGATTCCCATGCGACACTTGCAACACAAATACAAACACACAGGACTCAATTACATGTTAAGTGATTTGCAAATTAGGATAACGCTTTGCCAGGATAATTTAACAGATTCGGGTGGCGAAAGAGGGAAGGGGATGGAAAAGAGAATCGGCGTAATCCCCTAGACAAAGGCATGACAAATCGCAGCTGGATTGGGTTTGATTTGGACTAGGATTTGAATTTTGTTTGCTTAACTCAATGAGTTGTCGGTTATTTCGCGACGTGCAAATATTTTGACTGTTAAACTGAATTTTGAAGAGTGTGTAAATGTTTTTGTGTGTGTGTAGCATCAAAGGAAGGCATCATATTACACATAAATTTCCCACAACTTGTTGTTGTTTCCTGCACTGAAAAAAAGAACAACTTAAATTGTTAGGAAGGAAAAAAAGTATTATTTTATGTTGAACAATTAGAATACCCTTGAGTAGAAAGCAGCAGCAGGCTCCGGTTCGAATCCCACTCGTAGCCAGGTAAAACACACAGTAAAAACACATTTATAAAATTTTATTAATAAATGTTATATATCAAATTACAAAATCAATAAAAATTATAAGTTTAAAAATATTATTTAATTATTTTTTATAATTTTACTTAAATTTTAAGAACATTTATTCTTATAATAGCAGCCAAGATGTCTTTTCTTACTTTAAGAATTATTTTTGTCAGTGTAACCGTCAAAAAGGAGCAGAAGAAGAAGAAGAAGCAAAGCATGCCACAAAAATGCGAAGCGGATGTGAATTATGTGTAGGAAGCAGCCGAAAACGAATCATTTCCCACAGTCCCAAGTGTGTGTGTGTGAGAGAGGGTGTGTGTGAGAGGGTGTGTGTGTGTGTGTGAGGGTGTGAGTGAGACAATGTGAGCGTGTGCTGGGGGAGGTGGTTGAAATGACAACAACAAATAACACAAAATAAACACGATTAGAGTGAAATTGTTTGGCAATAATGTTAACTTAATGCGTTATATTTGTCGCACTTCACACCGATAAACAACCGATAAACACGCACTCCATTGTGCCCCGAGCGAGTGACAAGTGATTCGTAATGCTTATTGGTTAGACAAGTACGAACAAGTGCCAACATGAACGCACAAGTTCACTTACCTTAACCAGCTAACTCGCTGCTTAACGAAGTTTGCGCAGTACTTAAAGATTATTAAGGCTTATTTTTTCGTAATATATTTGGTATTATTCAGGGGTGTTTCACAAATGTAAAACAACCAGAAATCAACCCAATATTTAGGTTTTTTTCGTTGGTTCGCATTTCTGAAAAACCTCTGATGGAATTTCTTAAAATTTCATAAATTTATTCATAACATCTTACTTATTCATAATTCGGAAATTTCTTAAGAGATGTTAAGAATGTCTTTGGAAAACATCTGGGCATATTCACAAATCTCAATAAAAAAGAGGCAAAAAATAATAATATAATAGAAAACTAAATCAAATGTGTCAAAAATTGAAAAAGTGTGTCATCTTATTGTTCAAAAAATTTGTCAAAGATCAGTCAGTCACTCAGAACAAACCGTTTTATATATATAGGTATTAGAACAATACTTTTATATTTTTACATTGAATTAAGTGTATTAATTTCCATGCAAAATAAAAACTAAATTTCGTAAGTTACAAATATTTTATGCTTACAATTTCATTTTTACATATTTTTATATTTTTTAGTTTATTTTATCTATGGGAATTGAAAAAAAATGTCTGCAAAAAAACAGCTACTAGGCATCTAGAAGTCGAGCAACTCCACAGCAGCATTCTTACTTAATTTTTTTTACTTTTTCTTCTCTCGATTCAACAAGTTTCCCAAGTCGCTAACGGCCAATAGATAAACCCGCTAATGAGCTACCAGAAACCGTCTAAACAAGAGCCTAAAGGCCAAAAAGCAATTGGTTTTTATGAGCCTTAACTTTTCTGCGGCGTATTGAAGACGGCTTTAATTAATTGTATTTTTATGGCCAAAAGATTACGCAAGTTAAGCTGCAAATCTGTTGCGAGAGATTTGCAATGATTTGGTCATGGGGAAAATGTTAACAATTGTTGCGTATACGCCACGTTGTTGTCGCACACTTCTTAAGTGCTTCGTCTGTTTTCTTAGTGTCTTAGTTTCTTAGTTACTTAGTTTTGTTTGTCATGGTCCATGAACGGGCATAACTTTATAATTTCATCAAATTCAGAACCAAAATTGCGTGCATAATTTTATTATTTTGAAAGCACTTCAACGAAGTTTATCTAAAACATGCAGACATGAGAGAAAAGGGCGATAGAGAGAGAAAGAGATAGAGAGAGGAGAGAACTCAATTTAAACACCCTCTCGAAGCTTGTAGAATTTTGAGGCTTTTGGCCAGAAAACTTGTTTTCCAACAGCAATTAAAATAAATTACATTTTGCGATTTTAATTGCGTCTAATTGCAGGTAAAAGCCAGCAAATAAGTTGAAACACAAAAGTTCAAAACGCTCTGTCGCGTACTAGTGAACAAGAGGAAAAGGGAGAAGGGTATAAGGGGGAGAGAAAGAGAGAGAGAGGTGCGTGTTGCCAAATTAATTTTGTCCGTTGTCAGTTATGAGTGCATGAAGAGCACAAATAGTAATAGAAATAGAAATAGAAACTTTTCGAAAAGCACACTCCAAAATGGACATGCACATCAAAATGACAAAATTATAATACAAATGGATAAAATGGACAATAAGTGTACGCGCTGCGTATACGTAATTTCAGTGTGCAACTTTTATGAGTGACAATTTGTACAGTTTGTGTGCAATTTTAGTTTGATTGACAGTTGTCGTAAACTGCGATTAGAGCTGCACATGTTCAAATTGTCCGCAAACTGTGGCCAACAATTGTCCTGACAATAATTGCGAAATGGAAAATGTAGTCAGTTTAGAAATATAAGCAAATTATTACTTATTTTCATTTGCATGGAATCAATTTCATTACAATACATAACATTATTTTTAAAACAGAAAATATAGAGCAACAAATTTTAATCAACTTAATTTTTCATTGCATTCAACATTTTTTTTTGTGTTAGGCTATAAGATTTAAAATTAATAATTAGAATATTATTCAACATTATTCATTATTAAGGATTAAGCTTTAAGGGTAGGTATTTTATTAATTTTTTTAATTTGCAATATCTGCAATTTCTAAATAAAATTTAAAGTGCCCGCTTTTCATTCTTTCGATTCCCCAGTGTATCGTTTATTAAATAAATTTCAGACAAATTAAGCATATGTACGAATGAACTCACGAGTTTCGCTTATTTGCTTAGGCAAATTGAGTTTTCACGGTTGACATGTTTGTTGAATTTGAATTTGAAAGCGTTCCCCAAAAAATAAAAAAAAGGAAGAAAAATTGTAGCGAGAAACTCAAGTGAATCATCATCAGTGTGTCTCCAGCACGTAAACTGACACATGTCATGAAATATTCAAATGGCAAAACAATTTTTCACTCAGCTATTTTTAGGTCTTCAACTTGGCCCACAATTGTGAGCGAAGGAAAATGACTTTAAAAGGGTTCGAAAAAAGCCATTTCCATTGGCCTAATTAGTTTACTTTGCAGCCTGCAAGTGGCACTTATGTGACAGCTGACAAAATGATGCCACACTCAGGAATTAAGTGAAGTTGCAGCAGTTGCAACTGCATTTTTAAAGCTTTACAACTTTTAAATTACTCGCACAAAGACAACAGAGTTTTGTTTTTTTTTTTGCTCTCACAAAAAATTAATTTTCTTTGTCGTTGAGGCAGACAGCTGTGTGTATGTGTGTGTGTTTGGCAGAAAGCAGCAAGATTATTTTCAGTTTTGGCCACAGGTAACATAAAATGAAAAGTGCTGCAGCAAGAAAAACTTCATCAAAGGTAGCAATTGCAGTAGAGAGTGGCATTTGAAAATTACTTGCTGCAGACAATGACGAAAAAATACAGGAACCAAAGCTTATTTTGGTAAACTGCAGTTTTAATACCCTTTTCAAAATTTAATACATAAAATTTGGCTAAACCTAATGATAAATAAAATAATTACAAAATTGAGATATATAAAAATAGTGATTAAAAAATTGGAAATTAAATTGAATTAAATAAAATAATTAGAAAAAAGTATAATGCAAGAGAAAAATAATAATATGCATAATAATTTAAATTTAAATGAGATCTACAACTTATTTTTTTTTAAGAATTTATTTCTTCAAAAGTGAAAGTTATTTTCATATTCATAAAAATAATAAAAATGATGCATATAAAATTATAAAACGCTTTTTATAAGTTAAAAAAATTTGAATAAAGTGACATCGAATTTAGTAATTAAATTCAATTTAAATATTACAATTTATCCAATTACATACAAATTGTAATAACTCACGAGCAGAGTATAAACATAGCTAAGCCAAAAACACATAGCGACTGAGAATGATAATTTCATTTGCCATTTCTTTTAGCTGAGTAAAGCAGTTGGACATTGGAATTGCACAGGATAAACGATTTACATTGACCTGAGCACATAAACTAAGCCATCGAATTGTCTTTACTACAATTCCCACCAAATGCTGCTTCACTAAATTGCAGTCCATTTAGTGTCCAGCTTGTGAGAAATTCCCTAACATTTGTATGCGCCACTTGAGCGTCATGTAAGCCCATTAAAAATCGACCATTGACCATTGAACATTGAACCATCGACCATCGAACACTTGAGCTATAGCAGACAATGGAGTTGAAGCTGCATTGCGCATACGCCGTGTAAGCCAGTTCAGCTCTTGGCATGAATTATAAATTGTAGTAAATATATTCTGCGGTTGGAATTACTTTGAGCCACACACACAATTCTCGACTGCAACTTCAACTCGAGCTCAAGTTATGGAAAATTGTCGATTGCGCTTTTAGTCACGTTTCCGGCATAACTTCAATTATTTTCATTCTCTCTTTCTTCTTGCTCTTTCTCTTTTTATGTGTGTGTGCATCTGTTGTGCCTTTCGCCCACACTTGGAATTCCTTTATTTAAGTTTGTTAAACAATTACTACAACTTTTTAATGCCTTGCAACCGGTTGAAATAGCCAAGTTTATGGCTTATTTGTTCTGGTCGAGAAATTCTCTTACTCCTTTTTGGCCGCTTGCTCATCATGTTTTCCAGTGCCATGAGCCAACAGTACACTAAAAACAAAAACTAAAAAATATTCAGCGAAAAAAAAAGAAAAACACTTAAATTTACATAATTTCCGGTTCACGTAACTGATGCGGTTCTCCCTCCTCACTTCCTGCCACTTCTTCTTCCCTGAGAGGAAAGGCGGAAAAGAGGAAAAGGCCGCCAGCGAAGTGCAGCCAGTTTTCTAGTTGCCTGTTTGCCTGGTTGGCTGTTTGCTTTTAGCTTTTAAAGTGCTGCATGCGGCAGCAGGTGCTAGTTTTTTAAGACCCAGTACCTTCGAAGTGCAATAAGTATATACAGGTCCTGAAAGAAAATATGCGTACATATTATATTAAAATATAATCACGTAACTTATTCTCTTACGTTTATTTTAAAACAAACAATTAAACTTCTGCCATTTTTAAATAAATATTAACACTATGAACAATTTTTAAATTAATTTATTAAAAGTAAAAAAATTAGTTAGTCCGCAATTCTTAATCCAAGAAAGGAAGTTAGTGATATTCTAGATATTATTTTAAGAATTAAAAAAAAACCATTTCATAACTTTTGAAAAAAATATTTAAATATAAAATATAAATTTTTTTAAAACAATTATAGTAAATAATATCTCATAGTCTGAAATATACACAGACAGTAAGTGATTTTCAGTGAAATTTAGTTCATAATTTGAAAATAAGGTTTTTTCCATAACGTTTTAATACCTAATTTTTAGCATAATTTATATGTTATAAGTACAGGGTCTCTCACAGTCGTATTATTTTTACCAAAGAAATTTTCAACTAGTTGTCGTTTTTAGAATATTTCAATGCCCCTTGGCATGCATATTAACAGGTGACTAAAGTCCAGAGGCTATTATGAACAACAGCTGTTGTCGAGTATTTGCTTAGGTTTCAAATGCGCTCAAATGATCCGCAGTTGCCATTGCCATTGCCATTTCCATTGACGTTGACGTTGACGTTGATTCTGATGTTGCGTATACGCGCCGTTGGCTGACCCAACTTTGCGCCTTTTGCGCAAATATTTACAAATGTGTCAAGTGCAGTGCAAGTGAACTTTGTCGGCAAAGCTAAAAAGGATACTCTCAACTCTTGCTGGGCAACATTTGCATGCAAATGCTGTTGCAACAACATCTGCAAGTGGCATGGCAATATCCACAACAACAACAACTCGGAAAGGCTATAGTCGAGATCCCGGCTATAGGATACCCGTTAGTTAATTCAATTCATATCAGAGTACTTTACAGAAATTAGTACCTAATAAAAACTAATGCATACTTTAAGGTGCTTGTATTGAAATAATAACTATATTAATAACTTTGGTTAACTATTACTCCCGTTCTACTTGTTCGATCTTGCTGCGGTTGGGTGAGATTAAAGATAATACTAATAGATAACATTATTTACCATAAAAACTGTATTATCTTGAAAACTGTGGGTGTGGTGGTCAAAAATTTAAAATCAACTTGAACTTACAGATGGACATGGCTATATCGACTCGGCTGTTGATGCCGATCAAGAATATATATACTTTATGGGGTCAAAGATGCCCCCTTCTCCCTGTTACATACATTCCAGCGAACACAATATACCTTTTAACTTATTTTTTAAGTAAGTGGTATAAAAACCGGAGACGTGCTCTCTTGGCTTGGCAAATGAACTTGTTTGGTACCTAATGAGATAAGCATGCAAATGTTGGACTTCTTTTTACAAAAACGAGAAAAAAAAAGAGTATAAACTGCCGCGACAAGTCAATTAACTTACAAACCGGAAATTGTCAAGTGACTTTTTTAAATGGGTTGACTTCCTAAGCAAATTGACTAAGAGCAGATCCAAGTAACCGTATCTCCAAAACACGTTTTAAAATGCTTTGTAAATTGTCTTTTAATAACAAGCTTTTGGTGTAGTCATGACAACAATTGATTTCAATGGCTATTTATATTAATTTATTTTACAGATATAAATATAGTAAATAAATAGTGAATAAGAAACTATAACTATAATTCGCTATTTTTATTTATTTATTATATAGGTGTGAGTGTAATAAATAAATATAAATATTTAATAATAATAATATTGTTTAAATATTCTCTTAAAGGATTTTTCTCTAGCTAAGTTCCCAAATAAATTTCTTTCGAGTAGAACTAAATATCTACAACTCAAAAGCATAATACAATAAGTACTATTATAATGCAGTTGTAGGCCCTTGGGCCTTTTAACCAAACAACAATTCACATGAAAACTTTGCATGACTTTTGACTCAATTTTGCATTTAGTTATCATGCAGAAAGTAGGCAAAACTTTTAATATATCTGTTTTATCTGGCATAGTTTTGGCTTGGCAAAACTTTTGTTTGCTGTTGTTCAACAGGCGAAATGTGTGTATGAAATGTTTAAGCAACTGGGAGATAAATATGGCATTTATTTATTAATATTATAAACAAGCTTAGCTGCATTTATGAACATGTAATTATATTAATCTACTTAACAAAAAACAGAACACATGAAGTAATTTACTCCCCTTTTTATTATGGCAATACGTATATCTAAAACGCAGTCTCGTTGCATGTTGACAGCTCATAAGAAGTAAGTTGGCCATTAATTGTTAAGAGAAAGCGTAATTACGCACATTTGCCGACAGCTTTGAGATTAAACGAGAAGCCAAAAAAAGAGAAGGGAGAAAGTGCTCTCAGTATGTCAACTAATTTTATGACGTGCTGTTGATTTAATTGCTTGCCACATGCAACAAATTCAACTACATGTCACAAACTATACACTGAAAAGGAACGCTATTTAAAATAAAGAAATTATCCTAATTTTTTTATGGTAGATTGTTTTTGAAAAAGTGTAAAGGGGTAAGCATGGAAAATACCCAAAAAATTGACAGTGAAGTAAATTTTTCAATTGAAAAATGTTTTGATGCAGAATGAATTTAGAGGCCAAATAATGATCAAAACGGTATTCCACATGGAAATCGGTTGAGTTTTGACAAAGTTATGGTAGATTGAAGTTTTTGAAAATGTGTAAAGGGGTAATGGAAAATAGCCAAAAAATTGACAGTGAAGTAAATTTTTCAAGTGAAAAATGTTTTGTTGCAGAATGAATTTAGAGGCCAAATAATGATCAAAACGGTATTCCACATGGAAATCGGTTGAGTTTTGACAAAGTTGTGGTAGATTGAAGTTTTTGAAAAAGTGTAAAGGAGTAAGCATGGAAAATACCCAAAAAATTGACAGTGAGGAAAATTTTTCAAGTGAACAATGTTTTGATGCAGAATGAATTTAGAGGCCAAATAATGATCAAAATGACATCCCGTTTGGAAATCGGAAAATTTCTGATGAAGTTAGGAGAGATCAAAGTTTTTGAAAAAATGGCAAGGGTTATGTATGGAAAATTGGATGATGGACGGCTTAGGATCGAAAATATATCAAATTTTTAAGATGAAAAAAATTTAAATGCAGAATGAATTTAGAGACCAAATCATGATGAAAATGACATTCCGCTTGAAAATCGGTTAAGTTTTGCCAAAATTATGACAGTTCAAAGTTAGTCGAACCATTGACTTAGCAATTTTTCAAATAAAAATATTTCTTAACTTTGACATGATTTTTAACAAGAAAATGAGCTCACTCAGAATCTGAATTCTCTAAAAAATGCGTCTAGAGAATGATTTATTTTTTCTCGTGTAAACTGTATGGGTGTCGCACTCAGCTTAAAGTTGTACCAAATTTCAATATAATGCAATGTTTTACGTAATGAAGGAAGCAAAGAAAGAATGAAAGTAGAAAAGTAGGAAGGAAATTGTATAACAAAGTGGCCTGACAACATTGCGTATGGGTAATCTTACACTCGTTTCGTTTCGCACATAAACATGTAAACACATTCCGTTATTTCTTTCAATGTGTGTGTGTGTTTGTGTGTGTGTGTGTGTGTGTGTGTGTGTCGGCAGCTTCTTTTTATGACAAGCAAATGCATGCAAATCTCGAATTTTACAAACGATAAACGCCTTGAGGCAAGCTGCTGTTCTCTTGCCTGCGAGGTAAGAAGGTCCTTTCTTCCATCTCCTATCTGCCACACAATTTATGCCAGTTGCCACTTGAATATGTATATGTGTGTGAGTGTGTCTGGAACAAATCCTGCTAATGCCCAAATGCGTATGTGCACGCATTCTATGCTCATTTTTCTTTTGCCACAGCAAATCCGCTTTTTATGCACAAATCAAACAGAAAACATTAAGCAAATGGCAAATGGTGAATGCGAAAAAGAAAGACAAAGACAATATGCTAAATTGTAACCTATTTTTATGTAGAATTTCTTATAATAGATCGATGATTGTCTCTCAGTTTCAACTCACAATCATCATCACTTTTTTTTGTTTGCTATCAAAAGTATGCAACATTTATTTTCTGTTGTTTGCATATATCAAACACTTTTATTTATTTATTTTTAGTTTTAACATATTTAAATTTCAGTTAAGCCAAATTCTATAACTATAATAGCGTTATATATATTTATTTAGAAAAGAAATAATTAGCAAGAGTATTTAGTCTTATGCTTGCTGAATATATCTATATAATTTATCTATGCAACATTTATCTAGAATTTTTAATCCTAAGTAGTTGCAGTTTCTTAAGAAATTCGTTGTAATTGATATAAACCACCACAATTAGCGTCTTAAAATATTGTTAGCTCTCTGGCAAATATGTAAACTCATTTAGAACCTAATATCCCACTAATGCTTAAACCGCAAAATGGCATCCCTTCTTCTTCTGTTCCTTCTGTCACACACTTCTCTCCAGAGAATGCTCAATCCGCCACAACTCAAAAGAATCCAAAGATACATTACGTTATTCAACACTAAGCGACACAAGATGCCACACTCAAAACATCTGTTGTCCTTCAGGCAGCAATGTGTCTAGTTGTTGTTTTTGTGGTTTGTTGTTGTTGTTGTTGTTGTTGCTGTTGTTCGCTAGTGAAAAGGATAAGAAACATGGGGCCCCTGAGGGGTAACCAAGCAACAGCTGCATTTGAAATGAAAAGCATTTGTTTCTGACACAACTCGTCCTCGCCTCGTTCTCATCGTAGTTCTGTAGTCCTATAGTCCTCTTGGTCCTGTTGTCCTGTAGTCCTCCTGTAGTGTATCCTTATAGCTGGCTATACAAAGGCGCAGTCCATTGAGATAGCTCGCTCCAATGCGCTCCACTCATTATGTTGATTATCCCAAGCGGCCGGGACAAGCTCTCAAGGATTTCTCAAAAACTAAGAATAAAATATGAATTGAAATAAATGCGCTTACATTCGCTTTCTCACAATTTTCTCGTTGTTTTTTTAGACTCTGTACTTATAAAATAACAAAGAGTTTAAATTAGTCAATATTTTATTATTTTTATATCAAATATAAAAGATAAGATTACTTTTTTAATTAACAATTTAAATTAATATTAAATTTTTTTCTATAGAGTGTATATAAAAGGTTCCCATTTATTCAGATAATTTTTGTTTTCAGATATTATTTTTTTAAGCTCATAAATTTTGAAAATGATATGTTTTTTACGCCCTATATACAGGATCCCTCAATTTCGAGCCCACTCGCCTGTAACCTTTTCTACTAGTTTTTATTTATTTCACAAATTTTATTAGAATCGTTATAAATTCTGCTGCTGCAAAAAAAAAAAAAATAAGAAATAGAAGCAACAGCAAAAATACCGCACCATTAACCCTTCTTTGCGGTGACTTAACCCATGTTCTATGACAATTTTTTGTGACCTTACTGTCCAGCTAAATTTATGGCTCTCTCTTTGGGTCATCTAATGCAATTTCATATGGCCATTTCCATTACCATCATCAGTGGAGAGTGAATGAATACTGTCAAAGCCGACTCGGTCAATTGATGAGCCAAAAAGCCAACGAGCATGAAATGAAGCCAACTTCTACTGCCAATATTTCTACTGCCAACTCTTCCCTACAGTGGCTACTAAAAGGAGTCAGCTCTCTTGCTTATGTGGTTAATGTGATAAATCAATTTTATGCGAAAATCACAGAGCATAAATTTATTTAACTAGCACATAACTCATGTGGACCTTTGTACATTTGTTTTCTCTCCTCATGGCCCAAATACGTTACGTTGGTTAACTACTCGAATCTGTATTGCCAAGTCAGTTAAAGCCAACTCTCAACTCTCATTGTTGTGGCTGCCTGTTTAACTGATATATCTATCTGTCTGTCTCTCTGTCTGTCTGTCTTTTGGCCAGAACTGAATGCCTGCTCTGGGTCATTTGACACTCTCGTTTTAGCCCCTTTATGACAGCAACGAGACACACACCCACACACACTCTCTCACACACACACTGGGGAAATCAAAGGACACGGCGTCAGTCAGTTGCCCAACTGAAATCAAACTCTAGTTTTTGATGCGGGTTTTCTCTGCCCACAAAATAGCAGCAATTCCGCATTAAGCTGCCCAAAATGAAAACTGGCCACAAAACGTCAAAAGAACACTTTTCGCATAGTTTTCTCTTGGCCAGGATAAAAATATCCTGGTCTGCAATTGTGAGTTGCAATCTGAGCGACATCATCAGGTGAAAAGAATTCCAATTTCTTTCTTAAATGCTTACAAATTGGACAACAAGTAAACAACTGACATTATGAGCCATTTAACCATAAGTCTTTTAACTAGACGTTCTAAAAATTAAGCTGAAAATTGGCTTTTGAATATTGCTAAATTAAATTTAAAAAGTGTATTTTCAATTTATATTCGCTTTTAAACGATATATGTATATATCTTTGACAATTTTAATTTTTTATTTTAACAATATGTTTAGTATATATTTTAATAAATTCAAAACTTAACTTGCAATTATTATATATTATAGTGTTGCCTATTTATGTGGGCAAAAATAGTGTTGCCTACTTATATGAGCAAAAAATAGTGTTGCCTACTTATAAGGGCAAAAATAGTGTTGCCTACTTTTATGGGCAAAAAATAGTGTTGCCTTCTTATTTGTGCAAAATAGTGTTGCCTACTTATATGGGCAAAAATAGTGTTGCCTACTTTTAAGCGTAAGCTTAGTAATTTTGTATTCACAAGTGGATTCTGTTCAAGTTTTGATTATTTTTAAATATTGTTTTAAATATAAACAAGCTTGGTATAACTTTTTTTATTATTGACGGTAAATATATTTTAAATAATTTGTATGTATAGAAAGAGTATAGTTTCAAAAGTGGATGCAGTTCAAGTCTTGTTTACTTTTAAATAATTTTTTAAAAGTATTTTATAACTTTGTGGGTACTAAGAATATTTTTATTAGATTTGCTAAATACAACTCTTTTGTATTTTTTATTTCACATTTGGCATGCGTTGAATTCGCATTAAAATTCATTAAGATTTTTCACCTTTTATCTTCGTATGCACAATGAATAAAATTAAAATAATCCGCGGCCAAGTGACTGTAAAAGCGGCGAGTTTATAATTTTCTGTTCTGTATTTCTATTTTTTTATTTCTATACTTCTCTTTCTCTGGTTCTGGTTCATTTGAATAACTGAATTGTTAAGTGAGCGCGGTGTGACTGATGAATCTAAGGAAAAGGAAGGGAAATGGAAAAGTTGGCATTAATCTGCTTGGCTTGGAATGTGCGCAGACTTTTAATTAAATTTAATTACAAATGCCAACAGGCCAAGACGCAGGCAGTTGACTGTTGATAAAGCCATTTGGCAGTAATTTGCATATTTGATGCCCAACTCAATTGATATGTCACCAAAAAAAAAATAAAATAAAGAAATAGAGTTATTAAATGGGACGAAGCAACTACCTGAGAAATGTCAAATGTTCATGTAACTGAGACTAAAAAGCAGCTTCTGCATTTCTAAAATATTGCAGCATACTTTGCGGCAGACAGATAGAGAAAGGGAGACAGAGAGAGAGAGAGAGAGACGGACAGACAGTGAGTCCTTTATTGCATGTGTCGCACTCAAGTCACGTTTGCCAACTGGCAAAAGCTTCAGCAAATGTTAAGCTCAAGATTTATTGAGCTACTTAAGTTGCTCGATGATGATGTTCCCTTTTTATTCCCTTTCTTTTTTTTCTCTCACGCTCATTTCATTTTCACGCATTATTTTACACGAATTAAAGAGAGAGCGAATTTATTTTTAATGCACTCTCTCAACTTTAAGAGTCTTTGTTTCTATTTCAAAAGCTATCACAAGTTAAAGTATAGATCATTAGAAGCAGCAACTCTGGCTCATAAATAAAACATCAGAAAAAATATATATTTTTATTTTTTTGTGTAAAACACAAAAAAAAAAGAGAAAGAAGCGAAACGTATAAACCATAAATAATGTGTTCGAGACCAAAAAATGTTGCGTGCTGAAAATGTTTAAAACGAGCTCAAGGTAATAACAACGAGCTGTATCTTAAGCACTCGGCTCAATATTATGGCCAACGTGTGTCTTGGCCGGGCTCAAAGCGTTGCCCATATAAATGTATAACGTGTTTCGTATGCAAATACATATAAAAAAAAAAGTAGAGAATCCCCAATGCTTATCATTTTGATGACCTGTCTGTCTGTCGTGTCTTTTACTATGTCGACCACACGGCGTATGCGCAATATTTGAACATATGTTTACAATTTTGCCAACCACAAACCCCAACAAAAATATTTTCTCTTATCGTTTATGGTTTCTTTTTTTTTTTGCTTTTTGACAATTTTTACAATTCAATTGAATTGTTGCAAAGTGTCCAACAAAATATGTGGCACGACCTCAAGCCAAATTTGAATTGTCAAAAATGTAACGAGGTTTTTCCAATGCTTCCTCTTTTAACTTTCTTTTTGACTCCCTTTTCCCACTTTTGGACAGTGAGAACAACGGCGAGAATTCATCATGTATTATAGTATTTAATAAATTTGCAATTAATATATAATTTCGTCTGTTTTTCCCCCGTCCGAATGTAACTAAGAAAAATATATATTTTCTATTTTCTGTTTCCAAAAAAATCTCTGTATGTACTGCTTATAGTTTAGCTATTTAATTAAAATATTTTGACGTTTTAAACAATTAGTTCGGGACAAGAAAATTTAAATTATTATTAGGAAATCTGGCTGTTATCCCCACTGTGCTTTTACTAACTTCTCTCCTCTTTTCTGTTGTCCGTTGGCTCGTTTCGCTGACATAAACTGCATTGAAATGTCATAAAAATTGAAACACGTTTCCCTGCGTCCACCTCTATTTCTCTCTTTCTCTCTCTCTCTCTCTCTCCCTCTCTCTCTGTCTCTCTCTCTCTCTCTCTCTCTCTCTCTCTCTCTCTCTCAGTTAACCAGCTGCCTCGTCGTTTGTTCTGCTGCTCTTGGCTGACTTTGAATGACAGTTTGGCTTGTGTCGCATCATGTTGTTGTTGTTGTTGTTGTTGTTGCTGCTATTGTTGTTGTTGCTGCTGCTGTTACTGCAGTTGTTGTTGTCGGTTTTGGGCTGCTGCCTTGCATACAAATAACCGGTAATCTTTAGCCCTAGTCTGTCTGCTTCTGGCCAGGTCTATTCCCTCTGCCTTCTCTCTGTTTTGAACTCTTCTTCCCCTTCCCAATCCTCTTCTTCTTCGTTAACCCATTTCGCTGATGTTGCGCTCTTGCACTTTACACGTGGCATGTGGCACGGGCCAATAACTGGTGGGCGTGGCCATAACCCTTCCATGTGTGGGCGTCAGTTTTCAGGCTATTATGAAAATTTATTGTTTTACGTGCGAATTATTTTTCGGACATATTTTGAGCATTTTTGAGCATCTATCAAAAGTGAAATTTGCTTTATTTCTTAATTAATTTCAACTTAAAGCAGTCCATACAGCTGAAGGAAATGTTTCTATGTATGGTAACCTAGAATGAATTCATAAAGACAACTTTCATGTATTTTACTTCAATTTAAAAATAAATTGTATTCATTTTAATAAATGTTATATTTAACATTTAATATTTGATTTGGAATTAAAAACTTTTTGAAATTGATGTCTAATACTACCAAGACTCAAATTTCTTTAGAAGAAATAAATTCAGACAAGAAAATTAAATAGGAAAGTCAGCTTTAATCTATTGTAGCTGTAAGCTGCAGCTTCAACTTGAGTGTTTTGTATTAATAAATTGGCCATGACATGTGCACAATTATTTTCAATTAATTATAGCGAATTAACGCACAAAACGCGAAGCTCGGACTTCAAAACAGGAGTCGAGGTGCCATCAAATGCAGAAGAGACTGCCAAAAACAACAACAACAACAGCAACAAGAACCGGAGTTGTTCCATGCAAAGCAGTTGATTATGTAAGCACACAAATACACACACACACACACGCACAACACTCAAACACATACACAATCGATTTACATTTAATTGTGGCATCAGCTCGCAAATTCTGTATTTGAAATTATTGTTCGGCATATAATGGAACTGTCATATAACACACACACACACAAACACACACACACATAGATATACTCACACACATAGTCAAACTCACACACACATATGCATATACACAGTGGTCCACAGCTTATTTGACCCACTACTCTTACATACTACGAAAATTTCAAATAAGTTTATTTTTTAATACAAAAAAGAAATAAATATAATTTAAGTGCAGATTCTTAAATTAATATGTAAACTTAAGCAAAGTAATTTTATTTTATTTTTTATATATTTTTTAGCTGAATTAAGCGATTAAATCGAAATATCTCTGAAACTGAAGTGGGTCAAATAAGCTGTGGACCACTGTTTAAATATAGAGAACGGATACTCGTTGTGTATGTATTTATTAGTTAAGCCCACAGGCAGCTGCTTTATTCATTCCCTGGTTGTCTTTTGTTAACAAATGACAATGCAAATACGAGAGTGAGACAGAGAGAGAGAGTGAATTGTGTTAGGACACTCGTATTATACACTCATTACCATGGGGGCGTATACGTGTTAAATGCGTCTGACAAATATTTTTGCTTCCACAATATTTGCACAGCAACTGTTCCCCCTCCCAAGTTTCCCCCTCTCTTTCGCCATTCACAACTTTTATACGTGGCATTATTACAAACAGATTTTCAGCTCAGATTTTGCAGTTCAGATTCAAGTTGAGTTGAGTTTTCCTGCTGTTGTTTTTCATTTTTTTATTTACATTATTCCCATTGGTCAAGCCAGTGCTGGAAAACTCTGTCACAGCGGCTTTTCTTCTTTTGTTTTTGCTGATTTTCCTTGTGTCATATTTACGTTTATTTGCCAAGTTGATATTTCAATTCCCTTGAGTCGCATTACATTCGCAAAAAGTTTTTAGACACATTTATTGAGCTCCAAAGAGACTGCGACTTGCCTACAACTAAGTGCGGCTTTTCTTCCGCTTTTCCTCCCTTTCTTCTCTCCTTCTTAACATTTCCAGCTCACATTTTCTATTCGTTTTGTTTTCCTTTAAATATTTGAAAAGGCATCATAATAATCTTAATGCATAGGCTGCGACCTTTTGTAACATTTTCTGCTCAAAGTTATAACAACTTAAAGCTGTCTTTTTATTTTCTTTAGATATTGGCCAACTGTGATTTTAGTGGCTGCTTCGTTTAGCCCATGGCCAAAAGGACTTGCTGTTAATTGCACTTGGTTGTGCTATTAAAATGAATGCAGTCTTTGATTGATTGAATTTCCAAGTGGATTACAATAATTTGCCATTCGATGTGCCAGTTTTTTATACCCGTTACTTGGTGAGTTTTCAGGGTATATTGTTTTTGTTGTAATTTAAGTAAAAATCAGTAACTATAAGAACTAAGGTAACCAAAAAAAACTTAGAAAAACAGATTTTGAGAAAGAATTCTTTTGTTTTTTAAAAGTTTTCTTTCTGATGAAATTCTTTTCATTTCAATATTATCTATTATCTTACTAAATCGCATTAAGATCGGACAAATATATAGATAGTAAAGCCAATTTTAAGTTTAATTTTTTTTAAGTCTAAAATTTGGTGATAAAATGAATATATCTAATAAAAATATATATATATAATTCAGTAACGGGTATTTTATAGTCTGAAACATGGACATAACGTTCTCACTTTTTGTAGACATAAAAAGAGAGGCAAAACGAGGGAGGGAGAGAGATGGATAGATGGCTAAATTAGTGCGCTTTGTGTCATTAAGTTTCGCTTCACTTGGGAACCATTTGCTGTTCCGACTGCAATCAAGAGTATGCACTTAACAGCTTTTCAATTCCTCCCTCCGTTCCCTTTTTCCCCCTCTTAACGGGAACTCCAACTGTGGAGTGAGGAGTGCGGAGTGCGGAAAAGCGCTTTTCAATTTTCGAACATTTTACGCAGCACACAGTTTTTGCTTTTAACCCCTTTTGCCTTTGTGGGCTTATCAAAAGTTCCTGTCGCCGTCGCCGTCTTTTCGTTATTTTATGCGAAAAGGCCAAAAACAGTTTGGCAAAAACTTTTAAGCCCTAAACTGACTTGTGGTTGGCCCAAAGTGAAAACCAGAAAAAAAAAAATAAATATCTGATAAGCTAAAAGAAAATATAAATAGATTGCCAAATTGACTTTAACTGAGATTCTTCTTTTTCAGTTAAAAGTACATAACAAAAGGTGTATGATAAGTTTTTCAATTTGCTTAATATGCATATTACAACACACTTTTCCGCACAATTTTCTGCACTGAGTTTTCTATTCATTGCGGCAGGCGTTAAGTCAAATTTCCGCCTGCTAACTGGTTTGATTGATGGCCAAGAAGTATAAAGGACGAAGGACGAAGGACGCAGGACATGAGCAGCCACAGGTGTGTATGTGTCTATTCAAGTATTAACTTGACTTGCGTGTGTGCATGATGAATTACATTCTCACCCCCTGATTCTCTCCCTTACCCTATACTTATTATTCCATTACATTTCTGCTTTGTCACGCTGTGTGTTTGTGTGTATTTACTGAGCTGTCAATAAGCAAATGGCCGCGATAAATCTCATATGAAAATATCTTACAAGAATTTTTCTTTTTTTTGTATTTATACAGTCGCTGCCAAAAGCGTTTTACCCATTGTTGTCTGGCAGAAGCTTTAAATAATACTCGTTGATATTAGTGACAGATTGTGTCCAACATTGGCCTCACATTGTTGACATTTTTGCGGCTTGTTTTCCGCTCTGACAATTTAATTGAATTGTTTTCCCCTTCCTCCTGACACACAAGAGAAAATATGTTTTACCCGTATTTTGCCACTTGTGTGTTATTAACTGCACAGTAGGGATGGGTATCGGTAGAAAAGTATCGAAAATAACATCGGCAAAAAATTAACAAAGAATATGAAAGCGAAAAAAAATCAATCAATTGAATATTAATCAAATATATTTCACTTTCTCTATAAGTTTTTCTTCATTTCTATATCATTTACTACAGTTAAAATTAATTTAGTTATTTAATTTAATATATTTTGGACAACTTTTAGTAAACTTTTAGTTAAATTAATTATTAATAAATCAATGAATATTCAGTTAAAATAATAAATAAAAATAAAAAACAGGGTATTGGAAATTATATATCTTCTTAATAATCGATTACATATTGTATAATTTGTTTAATTCGATGAATTCATATTAATAATATCAATATTAAAAAATATTACGTATACGCACTTAAAACGGGTATGAACAGCTACGATATATCTATATTAATAATATTAATTTGTTACCCATCTTCATTGCGTATACGTAATATTTTTTTGCATAGCTTTATGCTGCCTTTTTTGAATGCAATTCGTTTGGAAATTTAATCACAAGTAATTCCTTTGAATGCCCTAGATATTATGTCAAAACTGGAAGCTGAAAAACTTTGCCACTTTCTTAATATCTTGACAGCTGTATACGACAAATTCAGCAGCCTGACAATCGACTCAATGCAAAACTGCAAAGTCGGCAAAATGTTCATAAAGAGCGACAGTTAAGCACAAGCAAATAAAATATGCAACTGTCAAGAAAAAATAAAAAAACTAAGGCAACAACACGAATTTTAAATACGCTAAGAGTTAAAAAAAGATGTAAATAAATCTCAGGAGTTACAACTTTGTGGACATATTAAAAATACCCTTTGGCAAGTGTATGAAGCAGCGTATTTTATGCTGCGAATGAAGCGCAAAACTTTCGCGATTATAAATCAAAAAACTTTCAATTTTCTTTAGTTTTTCCGGTTGCTGCTGCTTGGAAAACTGGGAAAACTGTTCAAACTTCCGGCGCCATCGGCTAGACAAGAGAAAAAAGCGAAAAAACCATTCAAAATGGCAGAAACTTTTTTTTCTAGCTATAGATAAAAGTGAAACTTGAAAGTGAATAACGAGAATTGATCGAATTTGAATACGAGTACCAACTGAAATACTGAATACCCATACGAATAATGATGTACAGTCTGAATACTTATTTAAAGCACTCGCAAAACTTTTTCCAAAAAATTTAAATGTTGCACAATATGTTTTTATCAGCGAGAAAATAGAAATTGTGAATGGGAAATACTATTATCTGTATCTAATGTATTTATGCATTAGACAGCAATTTTATGTTGCTAAAAACTACCTGCAAAAGTTGATAAAAATGTTTAATAGTTTGGCACTTTGCCAGCGCTAAAATACGAAAAATATAAATAATAATCATAAATTACTGTGGCAAAAACTGTGTGCGGACACGTGTAAATAAATACATTTTAGTAAAAGTGCAAATGGAGGAAATTAAAGTTTAAATGGCACAAACAAAAAGTAGCTAACTTTTTTTAAATGGACAACAAACACACACTAACACACACACACACACACATGCTGACTAAACTGTGCTTAAACTATTGCCAACGCTCAATTATACATAATTGAGCCTCCAATATGAATTATTTATGATTATATACGCTTGTGTATGTGTGTGTGTGTGTGTGTGTGTGTGTGTGTGTGTCACGACCTGACCAAAATGGCAGACCTAAATATTAATAATGTCAAAGCACACCACAACTCCTAGAGCGAGAGAGAGAGAGAGAGAGAGAGCAAAGGAAAGAGAAAGAGAGAGACAGCAGGTCACATAATTGTTTTGGTAGCCTCATTAAGGGTCACAACTTGTGGCCAAGTTAGCAAGAAGCCGTTCATACGGTCACACAGCATGAGATTATTATGATTATTAACTTTAATGGAAATTACACACACACACAACACACACACACACACACTTAAGCATTTATGTGATGTTCCTGCGCCAATTTATGTCTTTAATTTTTATTAAATTACAATCATTTTGCTGTTGTCTTTTGTGCTCAGTACAAATGCTCGAAATTGAATACAGCTCTCAGTGTCACGTGCTTGGCATTCTAATGAGTTTAGTTTTATGCTGAAACATATGTATTTATTAAAGAACTGCAGATACCAATTATACACAAAATCTCTTCTAAATATACGATTTTTTTGTAATTTAAGATACTGTCCTATACTACAAATTTTATGACTACACGATAATAAACTCAGAAGTTGTAGTAGAAACTAATTCACATAAAGCGTAAAACTGAAAAAGTCAGCACTGGCGCCATCTAGCGCTCATAGCCTGCAACTTTATTTGCGCTTAAAAGTATACTATAAAAAAAAAACGAGTTTTTTTACCTCTGTAGACTTTTTTTGTACTTTTTTTATTGTTTTTAATGTGTATCTCATTACAGTTTATTATGCTTTAATTAATTTAATAAATAACACGGATTTCTATAATAATTTTTTTAATTGCAATCATTATCAATTATATTAAATCATTTTTTTAATATTAATTTCTAATATGTATTACTTCCCTATTTATTAGTATTGTATATATTATATATGTATATTTTTTTCGTATAAATAATTTCTATGTTTAGTTATTTTAAATTTTATATCTTTTAAGTTCTTTTTTTTTATTTTTTTTTAGTTTTAATAATAATTTAAAAATGTCAATTAATTTTTATAACATAAGCTGCATCAGTAGCTACTCAATTAAAGCAAAGTTAGCTCAAATTAGTTGGCTTAAGTTCTCATACTTTCTGTCTCTATTTTCTCTAATCTCTTTTGGTCTCCCTCTCTTTGGACTGCATTTCTTTTCTCATGTGCAGCTGTCACTTTTAAAAAGTTACCATCACCTCACGCTGCAAATTTGGCGCATAATTCGTAGCTCTGTATAAAATTTAATTAAGACGCTCAAAGTTTTTCACACTTTGACACAAGCCCCAAGCATATGCACGCTCTCTCTCTCTCTCTCTCTCTTTCTCTCTACACTCTCTTCTCACTCCCTGCCATTCTCTTTCTACCCAATCTTTATGGTCTGCTCGCTTAGGTCTCACTTGGTTTGCTCCAGGGGCGTTAAGGCAACTACTTTACATTGGCTTTGGCAAAACTTTCCATTTGGCCAGACCGCGCACCATAATATTGTGCACTGTGAACTGAAAAATGAAAATTGTGAACTGCGAACTGAAAACGGCAAACGGGTAAAATTATGCGCCCTGCTGAGCGCTTTGTTAATTATGCTGCAACTTGCCGCTTCTTGCTGCAACTTGCTGCTACTTCCTGCCACTCTTGTTAGCTGCTTTCTTTGGGCAAAACCGCAAAAGTTTTGTTGCACAATTTGCGCTTAAACAAAGCCAAAACAATTTAATTGTCGCTGCGTAACAGACGAGTTTACCCTTCTCCTCTTTCCGCCCCTCTTCCTTAGCTTCCTTTCGCGTCTCTCCTTTGTGTATAGATTATGCCATCTGAAGCCCCATCGAACCCGTGACACTTGCAACAAACTAACCCCACAACAAGCATTACCAAAATGCAATCTCTGAGCAGAACAGCAGAAAAAACCAATATGAACTTTTGACACAAGTTGATAGACTGTTAAATGCCCAGTATACAACATAAAATAAATATTTTTGCACTTCATTACATTCCTAACATTTTTGAATATCCTTAACAAATTTTAATATTTTTAATATGTACAAATTTCCAGTTTTTTCACAGAAAAAAATATCTCTAAATATTAACATTTTGTTAACATAATGTCTATACTTTTAACATATATATTAAAATTTTACATTTTTTTCTTAAACTTGTTAATTTTTTTAAAGTACAAAATTTACCATATTTACAGACAGTTTTATCAGAAATTAATAAGCCTTTTAACCCTTTTTTGACTGGGCTAAAAACTATTGAACATAGAAACCCGCAAATTCACTCAGCACGCCATGTTTTCTGCACTTTATAGGAACTTCAGTTTTTTCTTCCTTCTGCTGTTGTTGTTGGTTGACCTCGTTGTCCTCGTTGTTCTCGTTGTTTACGAGCTCTTTGAACTGAATGAGCGTGTGGTTGCTGCAGCAGGACATCGATGTATGCCTTGGCCGGCTAATGAGCAAGGACATTAAATAAAGGACAGCAACAGGAGCAACTTTTGATGCAGGTTTCGTGTACGACAAAATCTGCTTGTAATTGATTTCTAGGCTTGTTGCGGCTTTGCTTTGCTCAGCGCTAATGTTTTAACAAGGACATTTTTTTTTTTATTTTTTGTTAGTCCTTTTTTTAGCACTTTTCAGTATAAATTCGACTGAGGCTGTTTGTTCGTCGTGTACGCAGACTGCGAAATAAAAGTCTTTTCAAATTTAAAAATGCCTAAGAGCGTCACTTTGGCAACGTGCCAAGACGTTGGTCTGGGCCACAACTTTGTGTTGTATGCTGACAAGAAGCAGCCTCTTGCTAAAAGCCACTAAAAAGGCAGAAAAATGCCTGTTACTGAAGAGAAAGAGTAAGAGAGAGGGAGAGAGAAAGGGAAGGAAAGCAGCAAAGATGGGGAAAAATGTTACAACTACTGAAAACTTGTTATCTTAATGGATATTTTGTACTTCGTTTGTGGTTTAAATTGACTCACTCGGCCACAGCGAGAGCGCTTCTTTTGCCTACAGCGCAAAAATAGTAAAAAAAAAAAAGAAAAAGAAAAAGGGAAAAACAATTTTCAGTTTTCCTCCTGCACATTTTACTTTCCAACTGTTTCTCAACATAAGTAAATTCAATATATTCTGCGACTATTTGTGTGTTAAACAAGAAGTTTAACTCACACTGTGTCACACGCGTCGTATACGCAATGTATTTAAATCA
Organism: Drosophila falleni; assembly: GCA_035045575.1. Classification (NCBI taxonomy): domain Eukaryota; kingdom Metazoa; phylum Arthropoda; class Insecta; order Diptera; family Drosophilidae; genus Drosophila; species Drosophila falleni. The sequence goes on from JAWNOV010000167.1 coordinate 2,053,153, forward strand.
AGCTAAAGCTACTTGAGCCGCAGGTCAATTTAAATAAAAATCAATTAAATAATCGTAATTGGATTACACTGTCTTACGATGACTCCAAAATTTAATTATGTAACCGGTGCTATGTGCGAAAGTTCATTTAATTAAACTTTCACCTCTCGTCAAATGCTCGAAATATTTGCGCGGAGATGAAAATCAATTCCGCTTTGTGCTCGACACAGAGAGCTAATGAAATGGAAAACGCAGAAAGTGAGAATCGACTGTAAAATTACACAGGAGAGTGAGTGTGTGAAAATTTAAATTGGTTGTTCACATTTTTAAATTATTTAAATGAAAAGTTTGAAAATTCGGAAGTGTTCTATTAGTCCTCAGAATCTCAGAAGTTGCTCTTTTTATCTCTATTTTATTTATTTATATTTATTTATATTAAATTATTTCAGAAAATTACTAAAAAGTAATTAGAAAATCAAAGTCATTCAAAACCAGATTTTTTGAGTGCCTCTTCTTATATAATAGGTTATACTTTGTACAAGTTCAACTCGATTTCAATTCAATTTATAAGCTTAAAGCACAGTTTCTTACTATGATATTGCTAAAGCGGTTAAGCAAATTTTAATATAAGAAATATTTAGTTCTTTATTCATTAAAAATAAAGAACCCTGCTTTAATTCAATTTAAAAACAATGCGAGATTTCCACTTGGAGTAAACAATCTCAAATCCCAGCACCATTAAAGCAATGCCATAGCTCAAGAGGAGAATCATTAAAGCCGTGCTCACAGTATCCATATCAACCTGAAAGTTATACAAAAAATATACAAATTAAGAATCGAGCCTAAAATCAAAATGTTAAAATCATAGAAAAAGAGTTATCGATCAATGAGCATATGATACCGATACACCGACTTATTAAAGAAGAGTATGAAAGAAATGGACTCTGATCAAAAAAAATTTAAATTTTCTAATTTTGATGCAGAGTTAAATTAGAGGTCAAATAATGATCAAAACGCTATTTCGCATGGAAATCGGTTGAGTTTTGACAAAGTTATGGTAGATTGAAGTTCTTGAAAGAGTGTAAAGGGGTAAGCATGGAAAATACCGAAAAAATTGACAGTGAGGAAAATTTTTCAAGGGAAAAATGTTTTGATGCAGAATGAATTTAGAGGCCAAATAATGATCAAAACGGTATTCCACATGGAAGTCGGTTGAGTTTTGACAAAGTTATGGTAGATTGAAGTTCTTGAAAAAGTGTAAAGGGGAAAGTATGGAAAAAATGGACTGTGATGGAAAAAATTTCAATTTTCTAATTTTGATGTAGAGTTAATTTAGAGGTCAAATAATGATAAAATTGACCTTCCGCATGAAAATCGGTTAAGTTTTGACAAAGTTATGGCAACTCGATGCATATATCGAAATTTCGATATATTGTTACATGACCACCCTTAAGAAATTCACGAGATAAAGCTATAAATTCAAAACTCACATGCAAATCGGAGGTTTCAATTTTCTTTACACATGGCGGTTTTCTCGAGTGCCAAATGTTGAATTGATAGGAAAAGATGCCCGCTTCCGTGACGCGTCTTAATCTACAAAAGAAATTAAATATACTTTATAGGTATTTAATATTAATTCAATACTCTTTCTAACCCGTATGAGATGACCTTACGGATCGGAGAATTCTTTTGGGTTATAGATACAGTTTTCTGTGGAGCAAACATGCTGACTTCTGTTAGATCGCAAATCTCGCGCTCGGTAAAAGTTTCGGAAATTATTTTGTAGGCAGCCGCAACATCCACATGAAAAGCGAAGCCTAAGAGAAGTTTTTACACTTCATCACACACAATATTTAACACACTTACGTTCGTGTTTCACTCGCGATAAACCCGTATCGGGATCTAGCCAATTACTAGCCACATTATCCTTGGCATGAGCCCCAACCTCATGACTGTGCACAATATCGCGATAAGCCTTGGCGGCATCTTCGCTAGTTGTTTCCGGTTCCTCCTCGGCAACAGTTGCAGTCGGTGCCTCAGTTTCCTTGGCAGTTGGTATACTGGTGATTTTCTTGGCATACAATTCCATGGAAACCGGATCCTTGGTGTTCTGTATACATATAAAGCAAGAACAGTTTACCGAAAAAAATAAATTAAGTGCTTGAGTAAAACAAGAAAAGTTGGACTAATAAATAAATGCAAAATTAAACAATAAACTTCCAGAACCCACCAAGAAATAATCGCGATTGTAGACAATATCCTCAACGCCCACCTGCAGCGAACTGTGAACCAAATCGCTGAGTGTCTTGATGGTCTTGGGCTTCTCCATGAGCAGAGTGCCGACAATACTGGCCGAGTAGAATTGATAGATGCTGAAGGAGAACAATAGACTGGTGATGACAATGGTGCGGCCAGAGACGAAGCTGGTGGAGAAGCCCAAACCCTGTTGGCAAATGATGCCTACAAAGAACAGCACCGATTCCAGAAAGAGACCAACGCGTTTCGGCGATTTTTTATTTGCCTGCCTTTGACTGATGTAGTTACTCAATTTTGCATAATAGCGTTGCCAGAATCCTCCCTCCACCGGCAAGAGGTGCAAGGATGCCACAGATTTTGCATCGACCTTCAATTAGGGATGGTAATGGACAAAAAAAGTATCGGATAACATAATATTTTCCCCAATATAAAGTCTCAAACATCGATAGGTTATATATTATTGTTTTTTACTTCATTCTCATTACCTGTGTGGAAAATATTAATATTTTCATATCGATGATACTGATAATATTAAAAATATCAGTATCTGTAATATTTCGAAATGAAAAATATTTTTCTGGATATATTTAAAAGTAAATATATTGATAATATTTGGTTTCGACTTAAGGTTATTTAAATAATAGTTGTAAGAATCATTAAAAAAAAAATATCTTAAAAAATTGACAAAGTTATGGTAGATTGAAGTTTTTGAAAAAGTTTAAGGGGGTAAGCATGGAAAATACCGAAAAAATTGACAGTGAGGTAAATTTTTCAAGTGAAAAATGTTTTGATGCAGAATGAATTTAGAGGCCAAATAATGATTAAAACGGTATTCCACATGGAAATCGGTTGAGTTTTGACAAAGTTATGGTAGATTGAAGTTTTTGAAAAAGTTTTTGATAAATACAAAAAATTGTATTTTGAAAAATAATAATTTATCGGTATATAATTTGCAAACCTACCTCCAAAGCTGCCTCCTGCTGGGCAGGATTCTGCTGATGTTGTTGTTGTTGTTGTTGCTGATGCAAATGAAGGGGTGGTGGGGCGCCTCCCTTGGGCTTGATCAAAGCCGCGCCTTGATGTGGCACCAGTTTCCACTCGATGGTGGTTAGGAGCCACAGTATGACCACGGTAAGAACACCACAACACAAAATCAATATCCAAACATCATTGCTGAATGGCTGCAGGAACACAATGCGATCCTTTTGCGTATTCCGCGGATGACGAAAGATGAAACACGGTCGACTCGACCAGCTGCGTCCGGCGGCATCGATCCATTTGTGCCGCTCCAGCCAATAGAAAATTGGTGCCCCACCAATGTCCGTCTCGTTGCGTATGAGAGCACCAATCATGCCATCGTATCGGCCATTTTTCATATATCCCCAGGTGGAAGTACGCGACAGCACAAATGTCCAGTTGAACATGTCGCGTACGACCATCAGCAGATTGAAATTGAAACGGTTCATCGTATCGATGTGACTGGATACCGTATGTGTTAGATAATACATCAAAGTACCAGTCATGTTCTTGTTAGTCACCTGACAATACAAAAGAGCGACAGGAATATTGAGTGGTTATTCCCCTTTTTCCCTAACGATTTCACTGCCTACCACAACCATGCAACGCACTTGCGCATGCTGCATATTCAGGCGTCGCAGCAGCGTCGACGTTGTGCGAAACCAGCGATGTATCTCGAGTCCACCCGTCAAACTGTAGCTGCCAATTTCCGTTATGTTGACACGTCCCCCAAAGTTCAGTCCTGGATTCCTAAAAGCGTGAGTAAAACTAGTATATAGTAAATAGAGGTCTTAAATTATTCTAAAGTCGTTTCTAACTTGTATTTTTTAAAATGTCGTTACTTTTCAAATATACTGTCTTTTGTATGCTATAGATACTTTTGTATCTTACAAGTTTTTTGACAACTTCAGATGTTTTTGAATCTTGAAGATACTTTTCTACAGTTATCTGTATGCTAGAGATACTTTTGTATCTTTCAAATGCTTTCTTAAACTCCTTTGCATGCTGTAGATACTTTTGCATCCTTCATAGATTTATTAAACTTTTACATACTTTTTTAGATAATTATGAGTTTGAAATACAATTTAGCTTGAATCTTCAAATTTTTAACATTTATTTATAACTTTACTTAAAATTATTTGAGTAAATAATTTTTTTCATCAACATAATTACTAAAAACATGGCGAAATTACAATTTAATTACTTGAGTAATTACACTTAAAATATGCCTGTTAAATTACTCGAAATATCAGTAAGGCAACTGTGTGTGATATAATTATATTTCCCCTTTCGATTTAATGCACTCAGTGTACTCACTACTGCTAGCACTCACTGTCGCCTGCAACAAGTAAATAGCAAGCACAACTGACAGTTGTCGCTGCCAGATGCAAATGAGAAGTGGAAGAAGAAGAAAAAGAAGAAGATGGAGAGAAGAAGAAGATGCAACATACCAGACATCGTAGAGTGCATAGCTGTCGTCTTGGGGCTTGAGTCGCTTGGCCAACGTTAGTTCGGTGTTCATGTAGAAGTTCAGGGTCTCCATTAAGTCCTCAATGGGCTCCAGTTCATCCGCAGTCGCATCCTTATCCTTATCCTTATCCTTATCCCTGTCCTTATCCTTATCCTCATCCGTCAGATCCAGTCGTGGATGTTCCGCCAAGTAGAAGACGCCTGCACTTACGTGCAGCGAATAATCCTCAATCAATAGCCAGTGATATTTATCGTTGTAGAGCATCTTTGCTGAAGCCTTTCAAATAGTTGGAGCAGCTGCAGCTGAGCACTCAATATGCATAAGGACATGCCCTATTGCACCATGGGATAATACTAACATTTTTCTGGCATTAATTAATAAGTGTATTTTCTAAATCAAGAAATAGTTTTTTGCAAATTTTTCAAACTACTTTTTCGCATTCACCAAAAATAGTTACTGATAATTTGTTTTTACTTTTGGATAGGATATGGGCAAAAAACGTGTTGCCTACTAATATGGGAAAAAAAAGTTTTGCCTACTTTTGTGGGGAAAAATAGTGTTGCCCACTTATGTGGGCAAAAAAATGTTGCCTACTTATATGGGCAAAAATAGTGTTGCCTACTTATTTGGGTAAAAAATAGTGTTGCCTACTTATATTGGCAAAAATAGTGTTGCCTACTTATATGGGCAAAAATAGTGTTGCCTACTTATATGGGCAAAAAATAGTGTTGGCTACTTATATGTAGAAGAAGCATCCCGACCAAATTTGGTTTAATTCGGTTCCATATATCATATAGCTGCCATAGGAACAATTGGTCGAAAATCAACCTCAAAGTAGAGTGCCTGAGCTCAGGGTATCCTACTGTCTAGCATGCTCGACTGAAATTGCCCACTTGTTTAAATATGGATAAATGGCTATTTACATTTCAGAAAAGATTAGTTCTATATATTATGAAATGTATTATCTATTTTAAAAGATAAATTGCCCATGAGAACAACTCAAAGACATTTTTCTGAAGATATGACTTAAAAACGTGTCGTTTTTTGCTGAATATAGTTTTTACAAAGAGGTAAATTTTTGCAGGAAAAATGTTAAAGATTTCCCATGGTGCATTGGCAATGTTAGTGCCACTCTGCCAGTGCCACCGTGCCACTTACCATTTGCAGGAAACGACGACTTAGCATGCCGCATGCCAGATCCACGACCACAAATTGCCGCAGGGCTTCCACCGTCATCACATTGTCCAACCAGTCGGCGTTTAGCTGCGAGTTGAATGCTGTGACGCTGTTGCCACTGCCACCGCCAGTGGCGCCACCTACTCCGCCTCCTCTGCCACGATTACTCTGTCCCGCTCTGCCCTTGCCCCCCGACTTGCTCTTGCTCTTGCCCTGACTGAGCACATCGAGGTGCACAATCCGCACAAAGGCGCCGCTGCTCGCGTAGAGACTCTCAATCAGTTGCAAATTCTTGGCATCGAATGCCACGCGCAGTTGTTGCAAGTTGGCGCGATTGGCGCGCACATTGCCCGTGTCATTGTTGGCGGGATTGCGGCAGGTGAAGTAAGTTAACCTTGGCATCTGTTTGTGCCGCTGCACCAGCTCCAGCATCAGCCGTTGCTGCAACATCGCCATGCCACGTGCCTCCGCCTCCAACTTCAACTGCAACTCCGACTCGGACTTCACTTCCTTGGTCTGAGCTCCTAAAAGCAGACTAAATAGACACAACACTATGGGGCACATTTTAACTAATGCTGCCTCCAATTGCAGTTGAGCTCCTTTATAAGGATGTGTCCCATGCTAGAGATGGGCATCGATATATTGATTTCTATATTGCAACAGTTCAGGGAAATATAAAATACTTTGCAGATAAAAATAACTAAATTAAATTAAATTTACCAATCATATTAATTAAATATTAAAAAAATTAATTTCGATTTCTCTCAGTTTCATTTATTTATTTTTATATAGTTATTTAAAAAAAAAATAGCGTCTTTGCCTAAATTAATATCCTTTCTTTTAAATAAATTTTAATTAGGCTGTTTATTATATTTATAAATTTATATCATTCATTAATTTTTCTATTTTTTCCGATGATAATATCGATAGTTTTTTTCCGTTGCCCATCTCTAATTTGAGTCAAATTGCGTGTCGCTGTCAAAAAATTGCAGTGATATGTTTAATTTCAAAACCATAAATCGCTCATTGGAATTTCACTTTTCTTGTCAACCCAAACCACTCATTATTCAATTTCATTCAATTAGCCTTCATAATTCAAAAGCAACTCCTGCTCTCTTTCCCTTACATATGTCATATGAATGTGAATATTTATCTTCCTTTGTGTCTCTTTGTCCTTTGGGTATTCATTTGGTTTGTCCTGCATCGTCCCATGTCACAAATTTTGACAGTTTGTCACTTTAATTGAATTTCTATGCAAAAGGTCGGAGGATACTATATAGAACTGTTTTCGTTGTACTACAAAAAAAATATTAAGTCTTGTTATATTAAATTTACTTGTTGTATTTTGTATTTTCTCTAATTAGCTTTTAAAGAGACTTTTCCAAAGAAATTTAGTTACTTATGTTAAAAGCTTAGCTAAGAAATAGGTTTATATTAATCTTGTATAAGCATAATAGTCGTATATATTCTATAATAATTTAATATCATATATGGAAAAATAAACTTACTACCTTAACAAAAAAAAAAAAAATTGACTGTAAAAAAGGCAGTCTAAAAATACTTAGCTTTGAATGTATATTTCTTACTTAATATTTTAATTAATTTTGTTTTAAATTACTTGTAGCTATTATTACAAGTCTAATGACTTTCTTTAATTTTAAATTTGTCTTTTCCGTCAAACTTAAATGTAATTCTCCATTTTAATAGAAGACCTGAAGCTAATCAACATATTAAGCTTTATGATTTTCGTGCAAGTTAGCGTGAAGCATTTTCCTGTCGCATTTTCCTGTTCTTTTTCTCATTATTTAATTCCACGTTTTGTGCTGCAATTTGTGAGCTTAAAGCAAGGCAAAGGTCAGGTCAAGTCAGGTCAGGCAATTTTGGAACAAAAAAAAGCCACAGCCACAGTGTCCACAAAATGTCATATTTCCTTATTATCTAGAGGGGAATGAGAGAAGCTCTTATAATACGAAAAAACCGAAATGGAATTATTAATGGCGCTGTCCATTTGCTGCTAAGTGGCGCAAATTACATTTTTGTTTATTTTACTTGAGGTTTTCCCTGTTGTTTTATTTATTTATGTTTTCTTTACTTTTTTTCCGGCTGCTCCAGCTTGACTCCTTGGGCCTTAGGGCGCCTTGGCTCCTGTTGACTGTATTCCTTATTTATATTTATATTTTTTTTTTTTTTGGTTTTTTAAATTTCATTTCGTACTTATTTTGTGTGTGGCTTTTGGCGTTCGCCGAAATCCTTAATTGTTCTTGGCAGCAAACGGAGCGAGAAGACTTTTGCCAAGCGCGTCGACCCGTAGAACTTTAATGGCTCCAACGATGCCTCAATACCATTTTTATTTTATTTTTTTCGTTTGAAAAGTTTATTTATTTGCCTTGCAGTTTACTGAGCGTATGCGTAATATTTTGTTGTAAGCCGATTTGCAGGCGAAACTAGAAAGTTTTAACTTTGCAGACTTACTACGAAATTTGAGACACGAAAAGTCTTGTTTATATTTAAAGTAGATCACAGTTTAAATAGTGTCCAGCAACTGGAACTAAACTGTCTCTAATGAGTGGTTAAGTGCAACATTTGCAACTGCAACGAGCTGTCGTCAACCAATAAAAAGCAACAACACACAAAAAACTTGCCCTGAAAGGCGAAACTTTTCATAAAAGCCCTCGTTGTCCCTCTCTGTCCCTCCCATTCGCTGCACTGCTTCCTCCCACTTGGTCCTGTTGAGTGCAGGGACGTAGTCAGCTTTGTTCGAAAGGGGGCCAATTTATGAAACCTAATTTTTATGGTAAATATTTGAATTAAAAATTTAACTATTTACTATATAAAAATTTATTTTTGTTAAAGCTTCGCAAATTCATATATGATGAGAAAAATTCATTATAATAATTATTTCATTAAACTATTTTTATTCATCATTGAAACGCGATTTAATTATTAAAAATTCTTAGCATTGTTTTGAATCTCATATTCTATATGTGCAGATAAGTTTTCAATTAAGTAATCGCAAAATATATTGAAATAAAATTGAAAGAAATTAACGTCCAGTTTAAAAAAAAATATTCTGATTTGAGCAATTTCATTCTTCTTCAATATAAAAAAACATCTTGATAATAAAACTACTTTTATTTTTAATTAGATCTATTTTATATTTTTATCATAGAGTTGTCTAATTAAATATGAATATTTTTGGTCTTTTTCAGAGCATAAATTAAGTGAGGGGATCCTGGTTACGAAGTGCCCCTCTTTGTCTACGCCCTTGTGTGAATGCCTGGCATATTGGCCTGTGAAGTGTCAACGGCAGTTGCAACTGTCGACGCTTTTGGGCTTGCTTTATGAGCTGCCTTAGTGTGGCTTAAAGCCAAGCCAAGTGCAGGACTAAACCACAACAAAGGCGTGCAAAAGCGCAAAATGAACAGCTGAAAAAAGAAAAGCAGCGGCACGAACTGACAAAGGCAGCAACAAGAGAAAGAGAAGGAGGCAGAGAGAGAGAGAGAGAAGGAAACTAAAAGTGCCAAACGACATTTGCATGCAAATGATACAAGCAGGCAGGCAGTGGCAAGTGGCAAGTGGCAAGCATAGTGTACTGCCAATGGGTGCAAGGTATTGGCCATGTTACTACCAAAGTGGCAGAGAGAAGAGAGTAGAGAGTATGAACTTGCTGCGTGCTAATGAGATCAGCATGTAAATTTAACAGTGGCAGCTGCAACTTCACTCAATAATCGTAAGCCAGGAAATTGCAATGAAAGTAAGCCATTATATTCCGGCCATTCTACAAGTTACAACTTACATTACAGCCAAGTCTTAAGTGACTTTTAGCATTCATCAGCTACAGAATCAGAGGCCATATTATGACAAGCCACATTAATCAGCTCACAACACAGCTCAAAGGGCAAAAGTGCCCGCTGCTGATGATGATGATGATGATGATGATTTCAATTTCTGTTGCTGCCTTCAACTGTGAAAATGTTGCAGTCATACCAAATAAAAGAAGAAGAAGAATAAGAAGCAAACTGTGTGCCACAAACACGACCAATGGTAATTTTTCCAGTTGAGCTGCTGCCCGACTCGAAAAGCAGCTCAAGCCTGCAGCTAAATTTCATATTAGATTATGTTGCACGTAGTATTATTATACATATATATGGGTCAAAGTGCTACATGCTACTTGCTACTTGCTACCTGTGCTTACACAGTTCACTGCAAACGGACTCTGGTGGCATGTGGCATGTGGACTCATCAATCAGCGCCACTCACAAAAGCAGCTGAACTTGAGCTCAAACACAACTGCAAATTAAGTCTCTCTCTTCATAACAATTTTTATTGAAACTTCTCATTTTCCACAATATTTTTCCACATTTTCTAAAAGAATTTGAAAATTTTTGTTAAGTATTTAAAAAAAAAAAGATGTGCGTAAAAAGTTACGCGATAGAAGTGAAACTTCCTAAGAGTGCATACGGTAGTGGCCTGTTTTTTTTTACTTCAAGATGACAATTTTTCCATTTTTCTTTTGCACACTTCTTTATACAAGTTTACTTGTCACTAGAATTCTCGCTGTGTAATTAAAAACTGTCGTCGTGTGAAGAGCAAATAGATCTTACAAGACATATAAAACAAAACACACTATATGTACATACTATACAAATAAACATATAGAATATGTACATATACATACACACATACATACACACATACATACATACATACTACATATGCTTAAACACAGAGCGTGCGAAGTTTCACTTTCACAAATTAAGCACTCAACTAATCCATTCTTATATGTACATATGTACATACATACGTACATACATACATACATACATACATACATACATACATACATACATACATACATACATGTTAAAATGACGCGCAAAACAAACACGTAAGTAACATGCGATAACGTAACGAGAAGCAAGCCAAGCTTAGAGCTTTTGACTCAGAGTAGAAAGAGCAGCTTAGAGCTTTGCATACACACACATATGTATGTATGTACATGTGTTTATGTATGTAATTAGGAGTAGCAAAGTCAGAGCTTTGATATTCCAACCTAATAATAAATCAGTGCTGAGAGCATCTAAGAGAACATATTAAAGCTTTATCAAGCTCTCTTTTATTATGTCGGTTTTTCGTTACACACGCGGTCAAGCGTATTTTCGATTCACTCCCAACGCGCCTAAAGAAGTTTCACTTCAAAAATCCTACTGTTTAAGTTTGTATAGTAAAATCAAAACTAAGAATCGCTGTTCTTAAACATTTCTAAAATAAATTTTAATAATTTTCTATGTCTCAATATTTTCTATATTCTTTCAGCATGAACTTTTAATGACAACGAATATTGCCGCTGTTGTGCCTTAAACTTTTGTGACTTAAGCTGTCTTATTTATATCAAAAGGAAACCGAAGGTAGAGCGAGGATATGCGAAGACTGAAACTAACTTTTAAATGAAAGGCATTTCAGCAAGAATTTTCACTTTCTTCTAGCCAAGTTTCTGTCCCTTACTTTCGCCTTTTTTGCATTAATAAACTCGACTGTCATGTGCCATTTTTCATCATTATGCAGATGCCGCAACTTGACAAATTTCCGTGACATTTTCTTCTACTTGTCGCTGAGCCAGCAACAACAACAATCGCAATAGCAACAACAACAACAGCAACAGCATTGGAAAGTAGAAGAAAAGGATGAAAAGTGCGCAATGCTTTTATCCTTGAAACAAATTTGCATCTTTCAAAAGTAAAAACGCAGCTGACTGACAGTTGTGACATTTGTTTCGCAACACAGTCAAATGCAAAACCAAAGCGTATTTACTTTTATCCTGCGGCTATCTACTAAGAATAATTGTTTGCAAAAAATATCTGTGTAATTATCTATTATTTAAAAAATGTTTAAAATATACCAATCTTTCAATATTGCACTTGATAATAAATAAACAATATAACAGTTAATAATACAATTGTAGGATTACTTTGTGTTTTTCCTATTTAATTTAATTTAAGAATCGTATCTGTGCTAATATCTAAAATTTTATATTATTTCTTATATATGTAATTTTAGAAAAATATGGAAATACATTTTAAAAAACTTTAAATATTTGTTATTTTCTTTTACGATCCGTTTACTAATATAGATATTTCGCTAACTAGTTTTATGTACAGAATCAGCTTGGAGACCAAGAAATGAACAAAATGATTTTCGCTATACAAAAATCTGATTAGATTTTGTTTGAGCTTACAAAAATCGTAGCATTAACAGCAAAATGCGATCACAAGAACTGCTAAAATACCAGGCGATCAGAAATGGGCAGCAAGTTGCTGAGTCAAATTTATTTATAAAAAAAATTGTAGCATACTTTCATCGGCTGTTTTTAATTAAAGTGGCTAAATATTGTTGCATACTTTAGGTTGTTGTTTTTTACTAACGTAATTAAATATTGTTGCATACTTTTAGTTGCTTATGTTTATTAACATGGCGTAATTTGTTCTACTGCATTGGCTTCATTTCCTGCCTGCTGATTGCTGTTCGTCAAGTATTTGCTGGTCCACAAACACATGAAATCCTTCCTTAAGCCGATTCGATTTTGCATATACCTAAAAAATTTAAAAGCTTTAACAGCAAAATTTGATCGCACGAACTGCTAAAATACCAGGCGATCAGAAACAAGTAGCAAGTTGCTGAGTCAAACTTATTTAAAGAAAAAAACAATTGTAGCATACTTTCGTATGCTGTTTTTGACTAAAGTAGTTTAATATTGTAGCATACTTTTAGTTGCTATTTTGAACTAAAGTAATTAAATATTGTTGCATACTTCTACTTGCTTATGCTTATTAAGAAATAATAGCATACTTTTAGTTGCTATTTTTTAATTAAAGTAATTAAAAATTGCTGCATACTTTTAGCTGCTTATGTTTATTAAAAAATAAAGCATACTTTTATATGTCGTTTTGAATTAAAGTATATATATATTGTTGCATACTTTTAGTTGCTCATTTTATTTAAAATGGCTTCTGCTTTACTGCATTTTCTGCCTGCTCATTGCTGATTGCCTGGCAATGGCAGGTCTACAAAACCCATGAAATCACTCCTCCAGTCGATTCGATTTTGGGTGTGCCTAATAAAATCAAAGCTTGAACAGCAAAATGTGATCTCACAAAACGGCTAAAATACCAGGCGATCAGAAATGGGCAGCAAGCTGCCATGTCAAAAGTATTTTTTTTAAATACTGTAGCATACTTTTACGTGCTGTTTTTAAATTAAATTTTCAGCTGCTTAACTAAAACTAAAAATATTGTAACAGATTATTATTATAGTAAGTATATTTTTGTTTTGTATTATGAAACATGCTTTTTAAATATCTTTAACTTATAAATAAATTATTTCAAAATATTTTACTATTTTCCCAAGCTGTTATCTTTTTAGGGGCTCTTCCCTGTCTCAGTTAATTTACATTTCAAGCAAATCTGTTGCCATTAGGTCCCGGCTTAAGTCATAACTTCAATGCCATAAAAAGAAATCGCAGTGCAATCTTTTAGCTCCTTTGGCTCGGCAAAAGTTGCCACGTCAACTGAAAGTCGCGCTGAGTGCATTTTGTTGATTTATAATAAAAATAATGTTAAAAACATATTACAATATAATGAATGCGCGCAACGGGGCAACTATAGCAAAAGAGACTCAAAAGCGCCGCCAGATACGAGTATGAACAAGAAAGCAGAAGAAGAAGCAGTAAAGTAAAGTAAAATAAAATAAAATAAAATCTAAAAGAATGCAAAAATATACTATATATGTATGTATGTATAAGAGGCAGCATGGAAAAGGCGTCGTAAACAACTTTCGAGTGAAATAATAAAATGCGCTTTTTATGCATTTCTCTTGGGGAGGAGGTCAAAGAGGGTAGATTGAAGAGAAGGGAGCTGCTCACCTAAAGCTTTCCGACTTGCTCCTTTGTATAATGCGTGTTATGTAATAGTTTTCGTTCTGCCACGCCCACCTGCCGCCCCCGCCCCCGCCTTTCCTGCCATGCCTTGCCATTATTAAGGCAAGCTGTCGTGACGTCCTTGCAACTTTGCAGCATATTTCAACGCTGTGGCACAAAATGTGCACAAAACTTTCGCTTGAGACGATGACTGCAGCACTCAACCAACAACAGCAACAACAACAGGAACAACAACAGGAACAACAACAACCACAACAACACTGAGCTAACAATAGCTAAAGAATAACATGAATAACCTGCACATGAAACGCACACAAAAATAAGCGTGTCCGTAAAAGAAGCCACAAACTTTCACCCCACAATTTTTGACACCTGAACCATTTGCCGTGTTGACAACGACCCGGCATGTTAATCCCGGCTTCAACAGCAGCTACAACACCAACAATAACAGCAACAGCAGCAGCAGCAACTTGCCAACAGCAGCCACAGCCAAAAGTATAACAAAGGTTGCCAAAAACAATCAAAAACTGTAAAACAAAATACAAAAAACCCAAAAAAAAACAGTCAAGAACAAGTAAGATTTCTACAGTCAGGGTGCTCGACTTTTAGATGCCTAATATACTCGGGCACTAAATATTTATCTATAAAATATAACGCCGTCATATTATCTTAGGTATATTGTGTTCAAATTTCAAGCATCTACCTTCAGCGGTTTGACATGTACAATGCAAAATCAGTCAGTCAGTCAGTTGGACAAAGAGATTTATATATATAGATAAATAAATACAAATTTCTCATGTTTTTTTAGATTATTCTTTTGCCTAGGACTGGTGATGCTTTCTTGATGCTGATACTTAATTTGTCACACACTTATAAACCTTTAAAGCCGGCCCCTTCAATACTGCGGCTAAAAAAGAGCAACAGCAGAAACACGCGCTATTTGCGGTTCAACGCGGCGTATGAGCAATGAGAGGATGCTTAAAATTTAAATAAATAATTTCAACTGCTGGCAGTCGTCGTTCGAGGCTAAAATTTGTGAATCCTTTGAGAGTACTCTTGATAGATTATACTCGCACTACAAGTATTCTCTCTATTATTAACACAGCAGCTGACAGTGCTCATAATCTGCTGCATAGCTATTAAATTCGTCTATTGTTTTACTAGCCACGTTTTATAGCAGTTTGGAGAGAGCTTAAAATGAGCAGAATTTTCTTTTATATTTCTAAGAATATTTTGCTTTCTTTGTGTTTAATTTTCACGCAAAAATAAACGAAAAAATTCCAAGCAAAAATCTTTAATCAAACATTCGTTTATTTTATGTGTGTGTGTGTGCGTGTGTGTGTGTTGTACTTTTTATTACACGTCGAGCTCGCTTTCACTAGACGCTCTTCAATCAAAAGCTGCCGGCACATATGTAATGCTGAATTGTTATGGAAATCCATAAATAAAAGCGCACAGACACATGTTTACACGCTCATCAATTTGGCTCGCAAGGCAACTCAGCCACTTGCAGGCGACAGCCAAGCAGACAGGGGAGAGAGGGGGAAAGTGGGAGTGTTAGAGTGTGGGTAAAAAAGACTCTCTAACTGACTGGCAGTCAAACGTCAGGCGCGAACATTTGTTAATCTTGGCAGCGTTGACAATAATTCACAGCACGTACCTGCAATAAACTTGGGCGCCAGCGGAACGTGTAATATATATATAGCTGAGGGGTAAGAAGTGATCCGGAGGGCCGCAGAGGGGAGTGAGGTATGACTGACTAAGCAGCGAATGCGACAAACACTAAAACTACTAATATATTTAAGCAACAAAGTCGAAAACATGCGTTTCAACCGCAGCAGACAAAATGTGTTGCCTACTTTTGAGCGTTTTAGGAAAAAAACTCGAGTTCAATTGTTTGCTGCTTTAAAGAGCATCATGATGGGGATGCATCAGTAATAGAAGTTAAATTTCTTTAAAACATAACATAAAATAAGAAATATGTAAAACAAGCACTAAAACTACTAATATATTTAAGCAACAAAGTAGAAATCCTGCGTTTTAGCTGCAGCAAACAAAAAGTGTTGCCTACTTTTGAGCGCTTCAGACAAAATCAAGATTTAAAATCTTTTTCTACTTTCAATTAAATTACTTTAAAAAAAAACCAAAATATGAAATAAAACGAAATATTCTGTTGAAATGTCAGTCAATTTATGTGACTCGAAAAATATGTTTAAATAATTTAATCTCTGACAGTTAAGTTATGTTAAGTTTTATATTAAAAAAAAAGGCATGAAATACATTTTTAATGAATTTATTGTATAAAATATGCCAAAAATAAAAATGTGAAAATATGAAATGGCAGTCGATTTTTGTGACTCTTATAATATGTCAGAAAATTAAAATATTTGACAATTCAGAACCACTGACTGCTATTCAAATCTTAAAAGATTTATTTTTACTTTAAATAATTCCATAAATCCAATACAAGTTTATTTTGACTACTTTTAAGCCCGCCAAAAAATGTATACCATTATTTTTAATCCTTACAAATATTCTCAAAATTTTGCTGTCTATTTTTAGCTGCTAAAAGCAAACGCAGCTTAACAATTGAGAAAACCATAACAAGTTTATTAAACAAATTTGGTTTAAGCATGAGAAACTTGAGCTATTTTTGGCCAAATTTGTGTTGCCTGATTTTGAGGCGTGTGGCGAAAACACGCTGAGTTTTCCGTGAGTTTTCCATGATTTTTCCATTGCGTTGCGTGTCGCGAGCTCATACAAATTTCAGGGGCGCAATTCGTGTTGACATTTGGACTAGATTAAGTTATAAACAAATACGAGTGCGAGTGCTAATGAAGTGCTTGTTTAACTCTCACTCTCATTCTCATTCTCAGCTGTGAGTCAATCAAGACAGAAAATGTCAACAACTTTTATTGTGTGAAGCTGTTTATGGCACAACAACAAATGAACAAACGAATGACACGCAAGGCAAATTAAGTCATGAAAACGCCGATAGAACAAGGACTAAGCATTAAATGAAGCCCAGCAAAAAGGACAATGGGCAGAAGGAATCTGAGAATCTGAGAATCTGAAGGCAGCAAATGCCAAAACATCTGTGCATTACATTTGCATAATTTGTCAAAACAAACATAATACACAACGTAATACAAAGTGCCGTTTGCTGTGCTGTTGTATATGAGACCCAAGCACACATTGCGTATGCGTAATCTTGCAACACAATGTTCCCAAAACGCCCCAGCAATAAACACATATACAAAGTGCAAGAATTTTTGCCCTTTTTTTGTGTTTTGTGGACAAGCACAAAAATACATGCAAATCGAATACAGTAAAAAAAACAAGATGGAGAGGTTTTTTTTGACACGCCGAAGTTGTAATGCCCTTGATCTGAATAATCCTATTACAAATATGTAATAAAGTAAGACGATTTTAATACTTATTTTTAAGACTGTATAAAACAATAAGGACAAAAGAATCTTTAAGATTTATTTATTTATAGTAGTGAGATTCGTTAAAATATCTTCAAAAATAAGCTAGTTTTTCACAGCCATATGAAATAGCAATTATATATTAAATTAGACACTTATTTGCTTAAAAGCCGACAAAAAGATAGATATGATCAACCTGTTCAGGAACATATATAATTTCAGGACTCTAAAAAGCCTTCTTTAAAATGTAACACATTTTGTGACAAAATTAAAATACCCTGTAAAGGGTATAAAAATAGAATGGGAATAAAACGAAGTGAGAAACCGATAAGCGCCTGTAGGACACGGCAGCAACAATTGGACAAAGAAAACAGCGAAAGGCGTGAGGAAAATGAAGTAGAAGGGGAGGGAAAATGGAGGAGGAGCAGCAGGCAAATCCCACTAATACCCGAAACCAAATGGATGCCGTTTGTTTGGCAAATCCGTTCTTTATGCTAAAATCAAACAACAATAAAAACTGAAACGCAGCAGGGAATGAAATTTGGAATATACATAGGTATGCAATGGAAACTTCCACCATTTTATGGTTATCGCCAAAATGTGGGTTTATGTTTGATGACCCCGAAACAAAAAAAAGGGAATATCGAGTCAACATTGTGCAGCTAAATTTTGACAACATTTTATAATACATATATTGGAATATTTCAAGTGGTTTTCTGTTCATTTCCTTTAATTAAGTGCGAGTGATATAAATTGACGATACGCTTTGACTTAATGACAATTATCAGCACTTGATGACCACACACACACAGTATCACTCAGTGTCAAACAGAATCTCTACACAACAACATAGTCAAAGATACAGTAAAGCTTCACTTTGTAGAAGAAGAAAAAAAAATACAAATAAAAAATAAACGCGCTGCATCAACAGCATTCGCATTTATTTTTATTGACATTTCCTACACCGTAAAAAAAATTGAAAATGTGGAAAAAGCGCAAAGGAAAACCCTCAAAAAAAGAAAACCGCTAACCAGCAGCGGGAAAAGGAAAAACGGCAGCCGGAAAACAGCCAAGCAAAGTGAAAGAGCGATTTACGTGACGAGACCGCGACGGGCATTTAATGCTTTTCCCCCTCCTTTCCACCAGCTTTCCCCCTCTTCCCAACACTCCCCCTCTTTGGACAGGAAAACGCGACAGGCACAAAGAAAATGCCATTTTCCGTTGGTGGCCATAATGAATGCGTAAAAGTTTATTGCAACAGCTGAAGTTCAGGAAATGCCCGAAATGGGGAAATTGGGCAAAATACCCGAAAAGGTAGACTGTGTTGATTTATTTGTCGGTTGTCGGTGGAATACTGCTGGGAGTAACTGTCAATTGCAAGCAGATCAACACAGAAAGTACCTCATAATATCAAAGGCAGCATTGATTGCATTTGACTCAGATATTGATAGAAATTAAATTCGTGGAATTTTTTTTAATATCATTCACATCATTAAAATCCAATTAGGCCGAGATATTTTTTCTATGCTCTAATCTCTTTTTACTTTCACTTTTATTCCCCTCAAAAATGCCTCAAATGCCATTAGCCAAATTATTTGTATTATTCAGATAATGTTTAGAAGTTAAACTAAAGTTAAAGCAATAGCTTGAAAACAATTTAAGTAATGCCAAAAAGTTGCATTTACCTTACAATCGTACAATTGGCCCAAAGGACATTGACTTTTGTGCAGGAAACTAATGCCAAAGGCCAAAACAATTAGCCAACCTACAAAAAAGTCAGCAAATAATTAAACTACATAGATATTTAAACGGCAGTTACGAGCTACAAGCTATATTTAAAATTGCGAGGGCAGTTTAACAACTAAGCAAAATATAAACAAAGTCCAAAAAATTTTAAATACTGTCTACAGTTTGTAAGCAGCTTAATCAAATATTTTTAATTTTTATATGAAAATTAGTCTGAAATAAACTTACTATACTTTCTAAAATGTAAACAACATCAAAATAATATATTTAAATAAATTTTAAACTCAAACAAAAATAAATGAATTTTAAAAAATATATAAAAATTTTGAAACAATGAAAAGGTAATGTGAATACAAAACTTAAGTAATAATAAAAAAATTAAAATTTTTTGGTTTGTAATTGGTATTTTTAATGATAATTTAATATTATTATTTAATATTATTATTTAAGACTAAAGGAATATTATAAAAAATTAAAGGAATGCTATTAAATGACTTTTTAAGTAAAATACTTTAATCCTTAATTGTTTACTATCTGCCTGTTTATTTATTTTAGTAGCAACCCTCGTTGTGGTACTACAATAGTGTATCTACAAAATTCTATCCTGTGGCTATTGACAAACATTGTGCAACCGAATCTTTCCACCTGTCCAGGTAACAAATTGCTGCAATGGCAAATAATAAAATGCCTCGCTAAATGTAAATACACTCAACAAAAAGGGGGGCAAATTCAAGACAACTCGAGACAGTTCAATGAGAGAAGCTCAATACAAGTAGTAGTTATTGTTGTTGTTGTAATAGTTGTTGCTGTTGTATCTGTACAAATTTGCACAAATATCTGGGAAATATCCATGACAGTTGTTGTGGTCGAGTTGATTTTGCTGCGGGTCTTTTGGCCATTTGAACATTGTGGCCCGTTTGTTGGCCCATTGAACATTTCGGAAATTGGAAATTTCGCACTTGATGATGGTCCACAAATTGGGCTGACAATGAAGACAGTCTATGCCCAGCATTTAGACCATGGCCCAAAAGCTGCAATCGTGCGTGAGTCAAGTGAGAGATTCTGGGCCAAAATCAAACAACTGTTTTGGATTGAGGCTTTTGGTGTGGTTTTCGCTTCGTTTCGGTTTTTCACAGTTTTTACGCCCGCAGTTTGCAGCAGTGTTGTCAACTATTGAGAGCAAAAAATGGTGAGAAAAATGTCAAAAATAAAACTAAAGTTTTCAATTAGAAATCCGAAAAGAATTGTTATTTTTTAAGTCTCTAAAATCTCTAATATTTTAAAAACCTCGACAATTCGCATGTTTGTTTTCAAAATAAGTAATCTTAATATTTCTAAATATTTCTGTAAGATACTCAAATTTCTTTTAATTTATTGAAATCTAACATATTATTATTTTATTTTAATTTTCTATAAATACAACATATTTTTTTATTTTATTATTATTTTCCAAAAAACTCCAAGATATATTTATATTTGTATTTTTTTAAAGTTGCTTAAGCAAGACTTTCATTATATTCTTTTTTGTCTAAAAAAATGTGAAAAAAAAAATTTTCAGCTCATGTTAAAAAGTCCAGAAAACTCTGGATTTGGCTCGAAAAAAAGCTGTACTGACAACACTGATTTGTAGTGTTACACCAAGTGAAAGAGATAGTGAGAGAAAGTGAGTGAAACAGTTTGATGTCATTGTCACAATGTTGCTGGCTGCTTTTGGGGCACGTCTGATTGATGCCACATCGTTTGATTTCCCAAGTGTGAGACAGCGAACTTAAACCCCGTTGGCTCTCTCATAAAGTGTTTATGAGTTCTGTCTCTCTGTCTGTCTCTCTCTATCTCTCTCTGTCTCTCTCTCTGTCTCTGTCTATTTGTCCATTGTGCAATGCATTTTGTGCCAAGTTTGCAGACAGCTTTTATGACCTGACTTGGTGTTAACTTAACTTTTCTGCACATCCGCAACCAACTCATATTTTACAAGGTGTTAACCGACAATTTGTGGCACATCAAGGCGCTTAACTCGGACTGCAGCATAATGAGTTTTTCCGCTTTTATTTCCACAGCTAAGCCCACAATTTTTCTTATAATACATTTACAGGCCAGCTTAAATGAACCCTTGAATTTATGTGCTCACATTCATAACACTCTTAATAAATGGAACTTATGAATTAAGCAATTCTCTAGTCTTAAAAACAAAACTCACTTTTATTAGCACTTTCTCATTTTCTCACTTTCACTAACAACTTTGTTGTTCACTCGTGAATCGTTTTCAAAGTATCCGATGAACTGCAAACCATTGTCAATTGTCAATGTCCGTTTTTTATTTCCTGCTCAAAAGCATTTTCCATTCCCTTGTCAATAAAACTTGTCCGGCGAGAAATCATCGATATTTCATTGTTCATTGGAGTCATTCACTTGGGAAATCCTTAAAGTTTGAACATGTATTTTGATTTTATCCATAGTAAAAGGTTTTACTAGACTTTTGAGTAACAAGAAGTAAAGTTACTTTCTTGTAAAGTATCATTTATATAATGGTTGAATTTGATGATTAATACGGCAAGTAGAGTTTTTTTTAATAAGGTATATTTGTTAAAACTAAACCTCCAGCTTAAATTGAAATTTCTTTCACATTTTCTATACTATTTTTACAGTTCCATATTTAAGGACTCAAACAAGACTTAACTGAATCCTTTCGGTATTAAAATGACTTCATCAACTGCAGCTAAACATAAAAATCAATTAACATTTTCAAAGGAAGCAATAAAAAAAAAGGAATTTCAATTGCAGGTGATTTAATTAAAGTGAAATAGTTAAGAAAAGCTTCGCAAAGAGTTGGCTGATTAATTAGATGTTCATATACTGAATAGTCAGTACCAGGGATGTGAATATGTATTTGCAAACAGAGATGACATAAAGAGAAGAGGTTGTCATGGTAATACACTATACAAAAATTCTAAGTTTATTGAGATAAACATTGTTAAAATAGATTATTAAGTTGTATAAATATTAGATTCCTAAAATGTAGCACAAACATCTTAATTTATTTATCTCTTAAATAATACTAATAAATATTTAAAATTCAAAAAAAAATGATATGGGTAACCATTATTTTTTATCAGTGTAGGTACCGTTGGAGGAGCAGCCACTTAGATGCCGTTAGATGCTTCACATAGCTCTCAAAGCATGCCACAAACATAACACGCATATAAATAGCTCACGCGCTTTTGCCTGTCGAGGTGGCCGAAGGAGTAGGGAATCAGGGGGGAAATCAGGAAGGAATCAGCAGGGAATCAGGGGGGAAATCAGGGGGGAAAAGCGAAATTTTGCGCCTTACAACAGCGACAACGTTGGCAACGCGAATTGCGACTCACGAATTGCGCATCGGTGGCTTTTGAGGTGACACAAGGCGTGTGTTGAGAGCTCAGCTTCTCTGCTGAGGTGAGAGGTACAAGGATCTAGAAGGTGACAGGGAGGAAAACATGCTGTGCCGGAAATCGTCAACACACACACACACAACCACACACATACAACACCACATTGTCTAAGAAGCGTGAATTTGCCGCTGATTCTATGCGTATTTGTATTTGTATGTGTGGCAATGTGTCAGGCAAATGTTGCAGCTGCAAGCAGTTGGTGGCACATGTTATACTCAAATACTCGAATACTCGCACTCGAGTACTCGTTCTCGTATTTGGGGCATGTTTTGCATTTCTGCCAACATTCGCAATTCTTGCTCTCTGTTATCCATTTGGTCAGATTTAAACACTTCTACGCAAAATTTATGCAAAATGTTTGATCCCGCTGGAAAGAGTGCGATTTTCCCACATGTATTGCACTGTTTAAGCCCTGTACTTAAAGTGTACAAAGGTGTTGGAAATATTGGACACAAATATGTGCAATACAATAAAAAATCCAAAAAGCCAAAAATTCTTAGTAAAAAAAAAATTCATTAATTAAAGACAATTTTTTGATAATATGCTTGTAAATTTTTTTTGTATTACTATTATTTTTTTTTAATAATATAATATGTTTAAGATCATTATTCAAATTTTAGAAAAATGTTGTTGTCCCTTTTTAGAAATTTGAAAACAATATAAAACAAATTTAGAAAGTTAATTTAAAAGACATAAATTTTATTTTTAAAATATTTTTAATTTTAAATTTTATTTTAATAATTTTTTTTATATATTTATTACAATAATATTTTTATTATTTTGAGTTTAGTTTTCAAATTTTTACTGTTAATGAATAAGTAGAGTATTGCCTAAAGTCGAGTGTGCTCGACTAGTTTCCATTCGCTTTTATTTATGTGCACTCTCTTTATGTAGCCTGGGCATGGAAATTCAATTAAAGTGACAAACTGTCCACATTTTGACATGGACACAAAACAACAAACAAAAGCAAGAAATAAAAAACAAGAAAGAAACCAAAACAGCACAAAATGGAAGTAAAAAGATTTCAAATGAATGCCCAATGGACAATCAGAGTAACAAGCACGAAAAAGTGAAAAGCACACATGCATATTCATTGCGATTGTGTGAGTGTGTGTGAGTGTGTGTGTGTGTGAGTACACAACACAGGCCACTCATGAATTATGAGTTGTAATTGAATCAATGCCCAGTTGAACAGAAATCTCAAATCTTGTGCTCAAATTTTTGTTTGTTTTTGGGACTTGAATATCTTTTAACGATTCAAGCAGTCAGTCGAAAGACTTAAGTTCCCCCCTCGAATTTCCCCGCATCCAATTCCCCAGATACTGTCATCAACTAACTGTAAGTGTGTCCAAAGTGTAGACAGGACTCAGCAGGCAAAGGATTTAGCGCATCAGCAGTATGCCATATCGATTTTGGATTAGCTTCTTATTCTATCTGACCTGCAGTCTCTTTAATAAATGCTAGACAATATATGCAGTTCACAGCATGCAAGTTCATTCATGTTGAGAAGAATGTGATAGGGATGATTGTGCAGCTGAGACCACAGCTTAAAATTCATAATGGGTTTCACTTGATACTTTAGCATATAAAGCGAACAATAAGTTGGCAAATAAACATAAGACAGTGCGTATACTTAATATGCAGGCCTGCAAGCATTATTATATTAAGATAAGATATATGGATGGAACTTAGATCAATTGTGTTACTAAACTAGTGTTAATATAAAATATATGTATACAAGCTTCAAATATTTGATCTAAAAACAATCTTAAAGGATGTCCTAAATTTAAGTTTTGCTATATTAAATACATAGATTTTATTTGGAAATAAAAATTTGCTAAGCTAAAATATATATTTAGAAACTAATTTAAAAAATATTTTAATAGCGAATTAAAATAAAAATAATTTCCATTTCTAATATAAAATGTTTAACTTAACTTGATTTTAATCTTGATTTTAAGACTGCTAAGCTAAACTTGATTTTAACAATACGTATACTCAACATTAAGTATACGTCACTTGAGCCATTCAAAGTGAGTTATTCATAGATTTAAATAATAATTTAAATTGTTTACATAAATGGATGTTCAAACTTATTATTAATCATTTTCTTAATACTTAATTGTATATATTTCTTTATTTTAAGCCAATTGCAAAGCTAAACTTGATTTTAATGATACGTATGATCAACATTAAGTATACGCCACTTGAGCCATTTAATTTATTTTAAATTGCTTACATAAAATGAATTACCAAATTTATTTTAAATCAAAATTTTAATACTTTATTGTACTTATTTCTTTATTTTATGCTAACTGCTGAGCTAAACTTGATTTTAATAATACGTATAATCAACATTAAGTATACGCCACTTGAGCCATTCAAAGTGAGTTATGAGGCAATCGACGAAAACGGCAAACGATTGTCATTTGATGTTAGGAAATGACATGCAAAAGAGATTTCGATACTGGCCCTTTGCCAGCTGAGCAGTTGCGAACAGTTGAGTAGACAATGTGCTGCAAGTGATTTGGCCAAAAGCAACACAACAACACATTTGAAGTTGACTTTTATGGCGCTGCACATTTGGCAGCTGCTCGAAGCCAACTTCAATTTGCAACACACAACAAAATGTTGGCATAAAACTTGTGATTTACTGGCCATTTTGAAAAGCAATCAGCGACAGCTGCATTGACCGAATGACTTTTAAATATCGAAACTTGGCAATCAGCATTTTTGTCATTTATTATTATTATAGTAGCATAGTATGGTCAAAATGACAGTGTGCTGCATACAAATTAGCCAGGCTAGAACTTCATTAGACCACAACAAATTCAATTGACGTGATTGAGACACTTTAACCCAACAACAAAAACAACAACAACTACAACAATAGAAATTTAAAGCGAATTCGTGCGTTTAATTTGAAAAATTCCTGAACATTTGTATCAATGCTCTCGTTGGGTTCAATCAGTTGAGTGCCCAAAAAACAGCTCACAGTTCATTTAAACTCAACTCAACAAGCATGCTGATAGCAGGAGAAGGAGGAGGAGGCGTAGGAGTATAGGGGGCGTGGCTTGGCCATTTTTAGATAACGCTACGCATAGCAATTTCTTAGTGCACAGCGGTGTCAAACGTTTGATCTGGAACAGATTGAACAATCAATTACGTGCTGCCAGACACGCCCACAAGTTCCACCCACCCACGGTGCACTGTGGACGAATTAGCTGATCTAGTGAAAAAAATTAATAACTAAACAAAAAATAAAATAATAATCTTGAAAACTATCAATTTTATGGAAATCTGAAATAAAAAAAAAATTTACTTGCTTGAAAATTTGAATATTCTTTCGCCAGATCTGAAGTCTGAATTGTCCAGTGTGCAGTGTTAGGTGTTGCTACGACTCAACGACAAACAGCGCACAAAAGAGAAAGAATGGAAAGAGAAGGAGAAAGAGTGAGTGAGAAGAATAACACGTATACGTGCCGTTGTCCAGGTTGTAGAGGTCGAGTTGCCGTTGCCGTTGCCGTTGCATGAAATTGACCCGCGATGTCGAGGTTTATAAATGCATGTGTGCACTTGATGCATGTGACTCAACTTCAGCAGGTGTAGGTGTGTATAAGTGTATGGAGATGGGGGTGGGGGTTATGAGAAATGCAAGAAATCAACCAAAAGCGAACGTGCGATGCATGCAAAAGCTGCCGGAGAACGGATTGTTTTCTTATACGAGTTCTTTTCTACATATTCGCACTCGAAGTTGCAGCGTCTGAAAAATGCAATCAACTTGAGGCGAGAAACTTGCACATGTAAACGACTAACTGTATATATATACTTTTATATACTTATGTGTGTGTGTGTGTAAAATTGCTAAGGCAAGCGGAACAACACACACTCACACACACATATCCACACCTGTGGGGCATGCAACGGCAGCAGCAGAAGCAGCAACAGCTTCACAGGTTCAACGATTTTAATAATATGAAAATATTCAAGTGGAAACGTTTTTATAGCCGGCAGATAACAAAGATGCGCTCAACCAAAGGCAAATGAGTGGAGTGTCCTCATAATGGTTCCCATTCAAAAAAAAAAAAAAAAAGAAATGGCATCAGAGAGCATAAAAGCAAAGCGAGAGCAAAGTGTGCACCAATTGCTAAATCGTTCTATATTTATAACAGATTAGTTTTGTTGAAATTTAAGTTTAAGAAATTGTTTGGAATTATATAAAAATAAAATAGGATACCCGTTACTTATTTCAATATATATAAAAGTTCTTTAAAGAAAATTTTACCTGATAAAAACTATTGCATACTTTTAGGTGAATGTATTGAAATATTAATTTTATTATTAACTTTAACAAAGGGAAGAGGAGACTCAAAAGACATCACCCACAGGATCTGCCCACCAGAGTCCTGTCGTAGACAACTGTTGTAAAAATGTAAATATGTATATACTCAAACGAGTTTAATGTAAAATCCGAATTGTATGTTTCACTGTAATTGTTATTATGTAATTGTAGTCACTATTTTTTGTCTCTGATGTAAAACTAGCTTAAGCTGCCATATGGTAGCAGTATAATAGTTAAAATGTTACATTTATAAAAATTTAATAAAAATTACTTTTTGAGAAATAAAAAAAAACTTTGGTTAGCTATTACTCCCGTTCTACTTGTCCGATCATCCTGCGGAGAGATTATAAATAATATTAATATATAGCGTTATTTATCATACAAACTCTATTATCTTAAAAACTGTGGGTGTGGTGGTTTTTTGCGATTTGCGTAGTGGTACTTTGAAGAAATTTTAGACTGATAAAAACTATTGCATACTTTTAGGAGAATGTATGAAAAAAATCTGAAAAAATTACCTATAAATATTTGTAATTCCTACAAAATCAAATCGACTGTTAATTATAGTAAAACAAATGCATATCAATTCAGACAAGTACATTAAATGGATAAAAGATATAACATGATAACTGTTGAATTACAATTTGCAAATCCGTTTCGGGCGATATTATTGTGATTATGATTATGTTAAATGAAACACAGTTGAGCGTGATGAGCCTGAGGACAAGTGTCATGTGAATGCATATATCATATTACTATATCTATCCCCAGGGCGGATAATCGACCTGTCTCTCTAACTAACTGTCGGACTAACCTGTCTGTCTGTCTGTCTGTCCGTCTGTTTAGTGGCATTTAAAATGCAAGGACAGCGCTTTGTACAAGCGACTGAACAGCTGACAGTCATTTTTGGGTTCCATGTTGAAAATGCTTGGACAGCAGAAAACGTGAAATGTGGAATGTGATTTTCATTTGAAATATGAATATTAATTTCCAACAATAATAAATGATAAAAAAAGAAAACAATTGGCTTAGTCAAAGTTGTAGCTTGAATTTAATGTATTCAATTAGCTGCCAGAAAACGTTGTTGGCCTCAAGTTAACAAAGCAACAGAAGCTGACTAACAATTTGGCTCAAACGCTACAAGGGATTGGGGGTTATTTTGTATAGAGAGTTAAGGGTTGAGGGTTGTTGATTGTATTGGCGGTGTCTGTGAATAATTTTGGCATTATTGCCTGTGCTTAATTCAAATGAAATTAATTTCACCAGGTAAACTTCGCGACGTGTCCGTGGAGAAAGCAGAAGCGGAAGCACCGAGAAACACCGAGAAACACAGAGAAACAGGGGAAACACAGAGAATTGCCAGCTTCGGGGCACAGCTCATTGTTTTTGGTGATTTAATGGCGAGTGTGTGTGTGTGGGAGTGTGTGTGTGTGTGTTTGTTTGTGTGTGCTTGTTTGTTGGGGCTGCTTTTGTGTGTATGTGTGTGTTTGTGTGTGTGGGCCGTAAATGAATTCATCCCTTGGGCAACATTTTATGGCATAATTTGAGGCGTCAGGAAGTGCGGCCATGCCAAAAGGTCAGTGCCTGTCTGATGTGGCATGCCTCGTGCCCATTTCACCCACCCCCCTCTCTTTATACATCCTCCTGCTCTCCCTCTCTCATGTGGGTGTGAATATTAATGCTTCATATTTTATTTTCAGCGCTATTTTCGTGCTGTTTAGCTTTTCACATTGTGTACGGTCGAATTTTTTGGGCAAGGCGTAGCTTGTTGAATTTTGGATTTTATACCCTGTATTCAAAGAATGAAAAGGGTTATGATTTTGAGAGAATGTCTATGTAGATCTCAGAGAAAAATATACTAATTTGGGAACCAGAAGCAAATTAAAGGTACAAAAACACAAGATTTAAATTTAAACAAAAAATGTTGATGCTGAATCAATTAAGAGGCCAAATAATGTTCAAAATAATATTCCACATGAGAATCGGTTAAGTTTTAACAAAGTTCTGAAAGTTTGAAGTTTTTCAAAAAGTGTAAATTGACAGTGAGGAAAATTTTTTAAGTGAAAAATGTTTTGATGCAGAATGAATTTAGAGGCCAAATAATGATCAAAACGGTATTCCACATGGAAATCGGTTGAGTTTTGACAAAGTTATGGTAGTTTGAAGTTCTTGAAAAAGTGTAAAGGGGTAAGCATGGAAAATACCGAAAAAATTGACAGTGAGGTGAATTTTTCAAGTGAAAAATGTTTTGATGCAGAATGAATTTAGAGGTCAAATAATGATCAAAACGGCATTCCACATGGAAATCGGTTGAGTTTTGATAAAGTTATGGTAGATTGAAATTTGTAAAAAAGTGTAAAGGGAAAAATGTTTTTCGGTATTGAAAATATGACAGTGATGACCAAAATATCGAATTTTCTAAGTAATTAATATTTTGATGCAGAATCAAAATAGAGATCAAATAATGGACAAAACGATATTTCGCGTGGAATTCGGGTTAGTTTCGACAAAGTTATGCCAGTTCAAAGTCCGGTAAAACTAATTATATATTTGAATATAATGATATTTTTTATTAACATGTTTATTACTTAGATTTCTTTATGCTAGGCATCTCTCAGTCGAGCACCACGAGTGTATCATTTGATATTCCTCCGGCTTCCTTTATCCCAATCTTTCTCGCCTCTTTTTACCCCCCTTACACTCAGCTGTAATTATTTCGAGCTGTGCTCCAATGAAGTGCTGATTCAGTGCAAGTATCTCAATGATGCCTCTAAGCCTTTGCCGACAACCAACTTCAGTTCCGGCTCATTCTCATTCTCAGTCCCAACTCCAACTCCAATTCAAACCAAAACATGGCCCAAAGTTCCTGGGAGGGGATTTTTGCACCTTTCGCATGCGAATACTTAGCTCGAAGCACGTTTTAAACATTCACTACAAGTATTTGAATCCTGGCCGCCTTTTTCTGCTTTGTCTGCTGGGAAAATGCCAGAGCGTCTTCTGTCTTTCCACCCGTCCGTCTGTCTGACAGTCCGACTGTCGCTGTGTCTGATTTGTAAGATATTTTGCTATTTTTTATTGCCACACCATTCGGTTGTGCCACGGAATGTGGCATCGTCTGGCTTTGGCGGCTTTGCTCTCTGCCATTGAGTGGATTAAAGTGTAAATATTTAATGCACGCGATTTGTGGCGGCTTACGTTTGTCGGCCTGACTTATTATTATGTATATAGATACTATACATATGTATATTTTAGCTACTTCAAGTGTTACATAAGCACTTTAAAAACTGACTTTAAGTTTGCTGTAAAATCAACTCTTGCTCTTGGCCACATTTCTTACACATCATTGCTCATTAGTAAGCCAAAAAGTAAGCAATAAATAAAAACCTCAAAGCTCATAACTGGCCAACAACGAGCGGAGAAAGAACTGCAACAAATACTGTTCATCGTACACTCTGAAAAAAATCTCTAAAGTTTTCGAAAAAATATTAAATTCTTGTTTTAAAATTTAGTATAAATAAAATACGATTAAATATAGTTAATTTAAATGTATATCATATAAAATTTAAAGTTTCAACTTATTTTAACTGAATACGTTACTTACAATGTATACTTTATAAAATGTTATATTTAATATTTCAATTTAAATTTACCGATTTAAATTATTTTAATTTTTTAAGTAAATATGATTTAAATTTAAACTAAATATGGATCTTTAAATATCAAGTCTTTTTAACATGGGATTGAGTATATTTATTTTAATATTCGAGTTAAAGAATATGCTTCTTATTTTTTTGTAATGTTTATTTGTTGTTTATTTTTGTTTTGCTGTGTGTTTCTCTGAGTGTATCTATCGAAAGTTCATAATGCTGCTGCATGGATAGATAATGTGGCATGCCAGTTCAATGGCTGCAACAGTAACGTTTTTATGTTGCCACTGGCAAGTTGCAGCTAAAGTATCTGCCAGATACGAGATACTTGTTCAAACATGCAACACACAACAAGCAACAACAAACAGTTTGTTGTTGTAGTTTCTGTTCTTTTCTTTTCCTTTCTTCGCCTCACTCGATTTCTGGTTGAGGCTTTTGTATTATTTATGACTCTGCTAAGTATGCTATAGATTTGTGACTCTGAGATAGATGATAGACAGAAATAGAGAGAGACAGAGAGAGACAGAGAGAGACAGAGAGAGACAGAGAGAGACAGAGAGAGACAGAGAGAGACAGAGAGAGAGAGAGAGAGAAGAGAACTGCAGACAGCAATTGATTGTAGATACATCTCAATTTCAACATTTGCAATTATTAATTAAGTGCTTTTTGCATTTTAAATGCTAGTTTTTTATGCAATTTCGATTTGGTGATTAAATACAAGTAAATCATTCAACACAAAGTTAATACGTAAACAAAGCAGAGCATTTGTATCCTTAACATAAAAACGATTAAATACCCTACTAAATTATTCATTAGGCAAATGTATAATATTTGTATTGGATTATAAATTAAATGAACCATTAATTCTAAGGCTATTCAAATATTTGTTGAGCCTAAATTAATTTTCAACAGCCAGTAATTTTAATATAAATTTATCATTTCATATATTTCATAAAAAAATTCTACAGTCTTCAGGTAAGTGCATTATAACTTTATTGCTGTCATTGTAAGCTATTTAAACATTATTAATTTTTCAATATAAAACTAATAACAATCAAAGCCGATGAGTGAATGCACTTCAATATCAGACAGTCAAGTTAACAAATATATTTTACATATTTATTATTAATTTAAAATTTTATCCATACCATAAAGTATTCTTAGGTATCAGAAAAAATCTCTTTACTGTTTTTATTTTCCTAGATATCAACAGAAAATCAATTAAAAGTCGAAAAAAATATTTCCAATAAATTATTACAACGTTAGTAAACTTTTTATGATACCCTTAAAAAAAAAACAGTTCCACCATTAAAATGAATAATGCACATTTAAAATATAATCATTTAATTGACACAAATGTTGAAATTTAATTCTAGACAACCATTTGCTGAGTGCTTTGGCCTCAAATTCAATTAATTAAAATGTTAAAACTATTCAAATAACTGTACAATAACAAGTGTGAAATTAAATACCATTTATTGAATTGTTGAAAAAAATTGTTTTAAATTGAATATCGAAATAAAATTGTGAGAGAGTGAAAACAAATTTTTTTACAAGTGATTTTTGGTGTAGAAAAATTTGTGCTTGACACGACGACACAAATTAAGAATCCAGCACACAATCTGTGCAATCTAGAACCTACTTGCCACGCCCCCTTATAACCCCCTTTTGGCCATATGCGCCCCAATACTAATTAACTTTGAACGTGTGTTTAACGACAGCTAAATGAACTACCAAAAACAGACGAGAGGCACAAAATAGAAAAGATAACGACACACTCATTATCATTCCATCCACACACAGATACACGGACACACACACACACACATACATAAGCTGTACTATGGTTCAGTTGGCTGAAATTGTTGGTAAAAATTTGTAACTATCTAAAAACTAAACTAACTGAGATATCAATCCAAAATTGGATATACATTTTCACTACAAAAAAATTTAAAATGGAACTAAAATGGACAATGTTTTTATTATTCAACATCTTCTCAAATATTTTGAAAAATATTTAATTAAAGTATGAAATTACTTTAAAAATCAACTCAAAGAGTGAAACCTATTTAAAACTATGAATTCATATGAAAAAAATGAAATAATATTCTTGGCTTTTATGAGACAACTTTTATTTTAACGCAATGTGTTTCGATATTTTGAAATTATTTTTAAAGTAAGCTCAAATAAATAAAAGTTAGCAAATTTTAATTTACCTTTATAAAGGATTAAAACATTGTATTTTTAGTAATTTATATTTGGAATCTTCCAAAAAATTTCTTTAGTTAACTTTTGATCGAAAAATTTGAATTTTTGTCATCAACTTAAGTTATTTGAACCATAGTGCGCTGCTTGCCACATGACACAGGGGGCAGGACACAGTAGACACGACACGACACGTTTCACACGCAAAAGACAAAGATTTTTGGATTGCACAGATTGACATAATGACAACGAAACGCCCAAATGATTGGCCTTGACTATAAGCCAGAAACGGGGTGTGTCACAGAGAGACAGAGAGAGAGGGGGGATTAGAGGCAGGGGGGAGCTCTGCAATTATAGAACCTGCCCGGATAATTCCAAACAGAAGCCGAAATTTGCAATCATTTTATGTGGCTTTAAAGAGCCAAAACCAAAATGTGGGCAATCTCAGCTCCATTCCAAGTTAATAATCGTCATAATCCCCCATGCTGTGTATTTCCGAGAGGATTCATTCACACACACTCTCACACACCCTCACACACACATATGGACACTCACACTTGGGCTTAAGTTCTGGCATTTAATGAGGCTTTCAAAACAATTATGTGTTGTGCGTGGGAGATTGTGTGTGTGTGTGTGAGATAATGTGTATGTGTATTTGACATTATTAATATTTAAGAGTTTCTTGCTCGAACTTAATAGGGATTTGCTGTTTATTTTAGTTTGTGAATCGACCTTAACTCTAATGAGAATGCTTCTGTTAAAAATAAATGATTAGAAAATACCCTGTAAAAATGTCTAATGTATTAAAATATTTATGAATTATAATTAAATAAAATTACGCAATTATACATTGCACTGAAATCAACACCTCGATATAGAGGAAAATATTTTAAAAAAAATTGATTTGAATTTGAATGTAGAATGAAGAAAGAGACCAAACTATGATCAAAATGACGTTCCGCTTCAAAATCGGTTCAGTTTTGACGAAGTTATGCATGTTTAAAGTTGGTCGAGTCACTGACTTAGCCACTTTACAAGTCAAAATTTTTGTCTTACTTACCATGATGTTTTACAGAAATATGAAAGTGTTGTTTAATACTAATTACGATATAAGGAGTCGATTAAAAGTGAAAACTTGAAATTTAATATATTGAATTTTCGAAATTTCAAATGTTCGCAAATTTTAAATTTTGTAAAAAAAAAAAATAAAAAAAAAACATCAAAATGGCATTTCGCATGAAAATCAGTTCACTTTTGACAAAGTTATGACTGTTTAAAGTTGGTCAAGCTTAGATATGAACATTCTTACAATTTATTATAATACCCGATGTTATTTAAAGTGTTACTGGGTATGCTGTCAGTATTTGTGACTAGCTAAATGTCACCAGAGCATAAACTAAATTTAATTAAAGTTTTTGGCCTGTTTACAGTTTACAATAGTTGCGTTGAGTTAAGTTTAGTTAAGTTACGTTGACTTTAGTTTAGTTTTAACCAAAGCTATGCATATGTATATGTGTATATATGTATGTATTGTATGTCTAAGGATATTCCCGAGTCATTGTTTGCTCAACTCGACTTTGGACTGGTGTCTAGTGTCGCTTGTCGACAGTCAGTCTGTCTGTCTTTCTGCCTTTCTGTCTGTTCTGTCAACTCATCGTCAGCTGATGGAGTGTGCGTGGACATGACCTGTTGTAGGGAGGAAGGGAGGGGGTGTTGAATGGTGTTAGAGAGAGGAGGGGGGGTTTAGTTTGAGGGTTGCATGCCACAAGTGTGTGTGCTTGTCTTGAATGTTAATATTTGTGCTTTCAATTCGCAGTCGCTTCAAGTGACAATTTATCATCGTGAACTAACTATGCAGCCATCCATCTCTGTCTGCCATCTCTCCCTCTCTCTTTCACACACTTTCTGCTTTAAAATGCGCAATGTGGCAACACTTGCAACCACAATTGTGTGGCATGTAATTGAAGCATTCCACATTTTCGACTGGCTGCAATTATTTAAACATTGCTCCTGCATTTCCTGCCATTTAATATGAATTAAATCTGAAATTCTTATGCATTTGTATGTTTTGGTCAACAAAAGGCAACACAAATGCATTTGTCCATTGTCCTCAAATTGCTCATGTGTGTATGTGTGTGTGTGGGTGTGTGTGTGTTCACTCATATATCCTTTTTGCTTTGTCAGCAACAATGCGAGAAATCCAAATAAAATTGTTCGCTTTTGTCTAGCTTTTTTTGTTTAGTACCAATTTTAAGACCTTCATAAATTTTTGGTATTTATTTTAAGTGCTTCAATGAAAATTGCTGACTTTATTGAAATTCTCCCTCTACAATTATTATAAGTAAAATGAAAACCGAAACGACTTTCCATTATGCTGTTAATACGAGCACCAAAACAATTGTCCTTGTCTAGGTTATTGTGAATTGTTTTTCATTTACCTATCAAGAAAATAATTCATCAACAAGTGTATAAAAAACAGGATGTGTTTCATTTAACAGAGCGTTGAAAACATCCTGAAAAATAAATTATTAAATAATATAAATACCCTAGCATAAAGAACAAATGATGGAAGGGAAACTGTGTTTTCAATTTTTACCTTAGCAATTTTATTTTCTAATATTAAATTCTTAAAAATTTACCAAAATTTAAAAATTATTTTCATTGCTTAACATTAACTCAGGAGATTATTTTCACTTCCCTTGTTTGTGTTTTAATATAAATTATGAATCTCCAAAAAATGTTTCTTGACTTGCTACAGAAATATTGTTGTCTTGAAATTGAAAACAAAAACTGAACTTATGCTTAGTTTATTGCCAACAGATGCTGAAAGATTTTTGTTAAATGAAATATTTAAATAGGTTATTTCAATGCGAAGACCCTTGCAAAGTGTCCTTATCCTTAAAGTTTGCACATGGATTATGTTTTTGGGGGGATTTTGTGTGCTTACAAACACAACAAACAACAATAACCTTTAGGCCCGGTTTAAGACATGTTTTTATAAAGCCTTTTTCCTTTTCACATTCTTTTTTTCCTGTTTCTGTTGCTGTTTCTGTTGCTGTTTTCGAAAGGGAGTCGTTTAAGGTCTCTGTAAGCATTTGTGTATCTTTTAGGGTTTGTTGTTGGTTTTACGGCTAACCGAGCAAATCGTTTGAGTTGGTCATGCAAAGTGCCAAAGTTTTTACAGCCCCCCAAAACAAGAATTGGGGTTAAGTTTTGAGTAGGGGTACAACAGAGATTCAAATGGATGCTTAAGTAAAAACATATTAATAATGGACTTGATGCCATAGTGCGTTAAAGTTTTAGTTTTATTGCTTGGGAATTGTCTGTTTTTCCTATTTCCCCTCTCTCTCACTCTTAATGTCTCTGTGTCTCTTTCTAAGCCTAAGCTGAGGGATACTCAAATCCTTGCTGAACAGCAATTAGTAGAATTACTGCAATTGATAGGTATAGTTTTACTCAACACTTGACAACAAGATATAAATTTTAATGTAAAAAAGTTCTTAAAATTGGATTTCAGAATTTTTGGGACATGAAAAGACATTTGTCACTAGACTATTACCTCGTAAAGAAGTTTTTTTTGGAAGTAAGTTATAAATACAATTAAATAAAACTAACTTAAAAATTAGGATTTTTAAAATATTAATTATTTGTTGATTCATAACAAATTATAAAAGTGAAAATTAATTTAAAGCTTTATAATAAAGTAGGTTTATCCTGTCTACAGGATATTCCATCCAAAAATATTTGAGTAGAAAAATATGGAGCATATGATTTTATATCAAGGATTTTTTGTAAATTCCTACATGAAAAATAATTATATATTTTTAAAATTAAATATTTGCTTTGTGAATTCTTTTACAAATTGGGTTTTAAAAGTTTGTTAATTAGTGTCGCTTTGGTTATTGCAGAAAATTCTCTTTTAGGTTTAACTGACCAACAATGGAAGTAATATGCAAGTGGTTGAAGTTGAGGTTGAGGTATTCGGTTGCATCCTTTAATTGAACTGAATTCAATGGCAAAGACAATGGCAATGGCAGCTAAAAATCGAAAAGAGGATTTGTAAGGCAGCAAGTTGGTAAAATTTCAGTAGAGATAGCCTGACATTTGTAGGTTGCATGTTAGGACAAAAGAGACAGGAACCAGGAACAAGGAGAGGGACAGGAATAGGAACAGCAATAGAGTCACTTTAGTTTCACTGATGCAGCAGCTGCAATTTCCACACTCCCCGCCACGGGGTTGTAGTGAGGGAGGAGGGTGAAAAAAAAACCCCCTTTGCAATTGTGTGTGTTGATTTAATTTATGGTCGCTTTGCGTTGCTCCAACAGCAGTTGTAACATCAGGCAAAAGACTGAGGCTGTCCGCCGTTTCAGATAAATGTGTCTGTACTTCGACAATGGGTACATTGCCCAGCACAGCGAACACAATATTCCCCTGCTTAAAAACGGACTCTCTGCTTCTTTGACCACATTTCGACCACAGCTGAGTGACCGGACCCCAAAAGCAGACCACAAGGTAAACTGCCCGACCGATGACGAAGTAGATAAGAATAATTTATGTTGATGCCGCATGAATTGTGTGTGCAACATGCGCAAATTAGACATGCAGACAAATTTATTGGTCCAACAAATCTTCATTCCTTCCAAACTCCCCATCGAAATTGGCTTAAAAAATAGAGTATAATAACAATGTGGGAGATGAAGACATCAGCATCAGATTTGGCGATAAAAGAAATAATTATTGCGAAATACCAAATTTACAGGTATGGAGAAATATTTTTCTAAAATTTCAAATCGTCATAACTTGATCAAAACATAACCAATTTTCATGCGGAATATCATTTTCACCATTATTTTGCCTCTAATTTGCATGTGCATCAAATTGCATTCATTTAAAAAATTTCATTTTTACAAGAACTTCAATCTACCATAACTTTGTCAAAACTCAACCGATTACCATGTGGAATACCGTTTTGATCATTATTTGGCCTCTAAATTCATTCTGCATCAAAACATTTTTTACTTGAAAAATTTACCTCACTGTCAATTTTTTCGGTATTTTCCATGCTTACCCCTTTACACTTTTTTTACCATAACTTTGTCAAAACTCAACCGATTTCCATGTGGAATACCGTTTTGATCATTATTTTTCCTCCAAATTCATTCTGCATCATAACATTTTTCACTTGAAAAATTTTCCTCACTGTCAATTTTTTCGGTATTTTCCATGCTTACCCCTTTACACTTTTTCAAGAACTTCAATCTACCACAACTTTGTCAAAACTCAACCGATTTTCATGCGGAATACCGTTTTGATCATTATTTGGCCTCTAAACTCATTCTGCATCAAAACATTTTCCAATTGAAAAATTTTAAAATTTAAAATTGTATTTCCAGAAATTTATGGCTCTTCAATATCTGTGATTTTTGGCATACTTATGACTCGACCCTACATTAAGACTATTTCTAGGGCTGCATACTAATTAAATACTTAATGTTTGCTATTTTAGACTTTTCAATTTATCTTACAGAGTAAGTTATTGTTATTATATCTACATTTTCGCCATCATAAATGTTGATGTAGCAGCCAAATGTTAAGCACTTTATGGTTGTCTACTTTGCTTCCATTTAGCCCCCTTTTACCGTCCCTTCAGTCCGTCATTTAACTAAGTTTATATTTAGTTTTGAATGTGTTTTGCAGTGCTATGAAAATAATTTTAATGGCATTTAATGTACGCAAATGCAATATCTAAAAGCTTTTTACTTTTCAACATTCCAAATCAGATTATTTAATGCTTTGTTTTGCATTTTAAGTTTTGGAGAACGCACAAATTTTAAGTGTTTAGTCAGCTGTTTTGAATATGTATTTTGTTGGGGAGTGTAAAGGTGTAAAGCTCCAGTGATAAACGCAATTAGTGAGAGAGTTGAAGGAATCTAAAGTTTGCCACTGCAATCACACAAAGCAAATTATTAATGTGCAACTAAAAACAGAAAACACAAACTTGCAAATCCGACAAAGTGCAAAAGGACACACTTGAGTAATGAGTCCTTTTGGTCCATAAACCAACCACAGACGCGGCACAAAAATATTCCACATTCTCTACTCTATGCGGTTTTGTGCAGTATAGTGAAATTGTGAAAGCTTTGTGTACATTCCAAATGAGAAAACATTACAAATGTGCGGTTTACTTTAATGGAGTTGAAGTTGAGGCAAAAGTTGACCAGGAAGTAGAAGGATATATGTAGAAAATACTCATTTCCGGCATTCACTTAAAATTATAATATTACGTGACCAATCAAAATGCATTCCATACATATTTTATACTTAGCCAATCTCAACTAAATAAATTTGCTAGAGCGCAAATTGAAAACAAACAACAATATCAAACATTAATATATTTCAATCCCAGCACACACACACACACAGTTATTTATATCTATAGAGCTCTCATCTTCCATTTTTGTATTAAGCTTTTGCAGCGCTCCAAAGTGTAATTGAAATCTGTTTACTATTAAATTGCATTGATGGTATGCAAATTGTAAACGCTGCTCTGCATAGAATCAAAGCAAAATTATATAGTTACAAACAAAAAAAATACAAAAAAAATAGCAAGAATTTATGCTAATAATTCAGCAAAACGAAGCTGAAATGAAATTACAGAAAAATATATATATGTAATATAAAAGAAATAACTGAATTCCCTTACAGTTTCATTCTTTATTTAAATAATAATTTGAGCCGAAATTGCTTTATTTTTATTTAATTTTCTTAACAATTTATACAATTATTTTTATTCCAAAAAGTATGCAATGCTTTTCAAAATATTTATTCCAAAAAGTATGCTATGCTTTTTAAAAAAGAGCTTAAAATTTAAATGCAGACTTCATTTGGACACATTTATTTATTTAGTTTCCAGCGCTAATGAAATATAGCTATTTCATACTTTACCTTAACCTTACCTTAACTTAAGAAAAAAATTAAAATGCACATTCGTGAATTGAAAAAAAAAAAATTTAGTTGAGACTTTCTTCTTTCCAATTTTTGCAGCGGGGTGTAAGTTTTTCCTTTTCCTTTTTCATCGTGCTAAGCTAAAAAGCGAATTAATTAAAATGCAAAAACTATATGAAAAAGTAATATAAGAAAATAACTTTACATTTCTTTAAGAGCATTTATTAAACAGAACTTGAGTTTTATAATTAATTAGAAATATGTAAATTTTAAGCTGTTGTATTTTTTCATTTTCTACAATGTTGCATTAATTTATTAAGTCCAAATATGCACACAATTAAATACAGAACAAGTCTTCGTTTATAATTCTTAAGGGTTTTAGCAAGCACTTATTTAAATGAGCTGCTAAAGTGTCAAAAAAGAACAGTTATAAAATTAAAATAAAATCTCATTTCTAAGCCTTTTATGAGTCCCATTTTGGTCGTTCTGGCTCTTAACTGTTTCACATCATTAAACACTTGAGTTGATTGTTGCCAAATTGCTTAAAGCGATTTCAATACCCAAAAGCGCACTAATTCAGCGTTTTACAAACCGAATGCCAAGAGCAATTTCCTATTATTGTAATCCAGCTAAAATTCAATCAAAACTCTGCCATTTTACTAAGTCACGCCCACCACAGCCCCGCCCCCCATTGCAATTGCCTTTATTCTGGTTTTTCTGTCAGTTTGCCAAAAAATCAAAGACGACGACAAAAGCAGAGAAAAAGTCATGGAAATCGCAGCAATTATCTGACAGCACCAGAAGCTAAAATGAAATCACACATACATACACTCAGAAAAAATAGTGATTTTTTTAAAATAATATTACATTTTTTAAAATTAAATTTAAATAGAAACCGTTTACATTACCTTTTTTTTTTTAAATGACTTAATTTATATTAAACGCTAAATCATAGGAAAATAAATAGTTAATTTAAAATGTTACAACGTTTTTCTCTGAGTGTAGACTTTCTGATACACTTTCAATTGGCAGTTCGCTGTTCAAGCAAAATTGTAACAAAATTCAGTCAAAAAAAAAGAAAATAAAAGGAAAGCGAATGGAAAAAAAATAATATTTACTTTTACCATGACAATGTCTGTGTTGTGACTCCTACCGCCCACTGCCACGCCCACTCACTCACTCACTGAAACTTTGATGGTGTGCAAGTTGTTCCAGATAAGCGAGGGTATAGGAAGAGTATAAAGGAAAGACAAGGGAAAGCAAAGGAGCAAAGCAGTCACGGGGTATTATTGGCTTCTGATTGGGGATTATGTTTTTAATTGACAAACTTGAATAGATAACGACGTTGTCAGCAGGAGAAAGTCGCATAAAAAGTGCCGACAAACGAATGCATAACAAGCAACTTGTTGTTGTTGTTATCCTTGTTGTTGTTATCCTTGTTGTTGTTATCCTTGCTGATGTCGCAGTCCTTGTTGTTGGCATAAAATGGAAATTGATACGTAGCTTACTGCAGACATCAGCCTCTTTATTGTTGTGGATTCGACCTAACGAGCTGCCAGATTGCAGGCAGAAACAATTCAACAACCTGAGAGGTGGCAACCCTACCAAATACATATTGATTATGCTCATTTTGTGGCAGAGAGAACGCCTATAAGTTAATAAATTGTGATATATGAGTAAAATCAATTGGACGTACATATATTTTCTTGTACAGATCAGTCGGCGAGCAAAACGAGCAGGGGGCAAAAGCCTGTAGTATAATTTTTTAAAGTTGATATAGTTTACTAACGCTCTAAACTATTGACAGAGATACGTTGAGACAGTGGCGATTGATTTAATTTTAATTTTCAAAGATTATGCATATTAGAACACAGATAAGGGGATTCTACAAAATATATAGAATATACAGATAGCACACATTTTGATAATGTATAGACATTGAGTTCACTTCTTCGGCCGTATCATCATAATGGCACTTTTTAGGGAGTACTTGGGACCCCGAAATTTACCCCACACTAGGCTACTTCCGTTGGGAGTCTTACTATATATTCCAGTCAAATTGCTGTAAAAAATCAAGTTATTAAACGAAGCTTTTAAATAGCGTTAACATTCTATCATACCTTGTATAACAATTATGGTACCACCAGCCACCTTTGCCCAATTCGGCGCAGCTTCCTTCTAACCAATCATCATTATCCCTATCAAATGTGGAAAATTTACTGCCACAATGAGCTCTGAGTAAGTCTCCAGCATTACCATTGGCTTTTCCCAAAGATTTTAAGACGAATTGTTCTTTCTCATTGCCGATTGTAAAATTATCATACGTTTGAAATCTTTTATCTCCCTCGAAGTCCTCAAGAAGTACAAGTAGCTCCTGTCTGCTTTGTGTAGTTAATGCGTGTATATTATCCAAACCTAAAAAGAACTCTTCTTTAAGATAACCGAATCCATTTTTATATTGAGTCCAGTTTTTTTGGAAGTCCTCACTTCCATCCATCCGACGCAGGATAATTAACCATCCACCTCCTTGAGTTTCCGCATCACAGAAAACTTCAAGATGACTTCTTGAGTTGGCGAGGAATATGTTATAGATGCCACTTGACTCGGCCTCGGTACAATTGTGTTTAAACCGCGAAAACTCTTCAGCAACTTCTTCTATTTGGGGTCTCAGTTTCACCAGCACCCTTCTTAAAATTTCATTTTTCAATTCATCATCAAGTTCGGGTTGCTGAATATCAATTGTAATAACAACACTGGTCTTATTTGGTTGAAATTGTGGAGCTGCATTCGAGAATGTATTAAATGAATTTAATACAAAGATTATACTAATTAATTTCTGCAACATTTTGCAACTAAACTTTACTGAACTAAATTCTTAATACGACTGACTGTGACGATATTTCACTTGCTCAGAA
The DNA here is from genome assembly GCA_035045575.1 of Drosophila falleni. NCBI lineage: Eukaryota > Metazoa > Arthropoda > Insecta > Diptera > Drosophilidae > Drosophila > Drosophila falleni. The sequence continues at coordinate 2,095,641 of JAWNOV010000167.1, forward strand.
GAAATGAAATTTATATGAAATATAAATATGCATGCAAACAGCAGCCTGAATAGATTTTAAAGGTCGCATGACTTGACCCCACTTGACTGGGAATTTTTGGCATATTTTGAATTCCGATTCTTCGGAAATCATAAGACACGAAATTATCAGCAATACTTTTGCTCTGGAATTTTCGACGCTATCATAAAAAATACTAATCAAAAAAAAATTAAAAAAAAAAACAACAGAAAGGAAGGTTATCATTGGAGTTGGCGAGCGTAGTGAGCAGTGGGCGGAGCCCCCTAGTAAGTAAATAAAAGGATAAATTATTAAATAAATAAATGAACAAATAAATAAATAAATGAATGAATTATAAATATATAAATAAAATAAACAAAATAAATTAATTAATAACTATATAAACAAATATACAAATAAATTAATTAATTAATAAATGGGCATATATCAACACGGGCAATGCCGCGTTACACACATTTTTCATATTTAAAGTTAAATATATTTATCTCAAGTTATACATTTGAATTATGTTCGCTTGATTAATTATGACAAATTAGATGGGAAAACATTTGAAATACTGTTTTTGGCATGGCCGCAAACACAAAGGGGTAACACAATAAATAAACCGAGTAGATTCATAACAAACCATTGAGTGCAGACTTTAACTCAATTAAGCATATTACAAATGCTAATTGTCAGTGTTGTGTGTGTGTGTGTGTGTGCCTAATCAGTTTAAATTGTAAACATAAGCTTGAGTGTGCTCGACAGGTAGAAAAACAACAGTGATATAAAAGGGAAAAATAAATTTAAAACGTTTTTTAAAAGATTTTATAAAATATTAAATTTAATATTTATTTAAATTAAAGCTTTGTTGCACTTAAACAAATATATCTCTTGTTTAACTATTCGCTATATTGATATATATAACAGGATAGCTTTTTGGTATTATCTGAACGCTTTTCAATTCAATTGAATTGTTGCAAAGTGTTCAACAAAATATGTTGCATATGGCCTCAAGTCAAATTTGAATTGTCAAAAATATAACGAGGTTTTTTGAACTACACTGAAAAAAAAATATCAACTCCTAAAATCAAGTACATTCATCTTAAATAAGAAATAAAAATTGCAGCTCTTAATAAAAATCTTAGATTGTCAGAAATAAATAAATATATCATATTTTATTTGAAATCAATAGTTTTTCCTAAAACAAGAGCATTTTAAGATCAAAATACTAATATAACTTATCTTGGTCCGCTGAAATAAAACAAAATAAAGGTATATATTATAAAGCAACAAAAAATTTATATACATAATAAAAAATTAAAAATCTTACTTAATTTTAATTTGTTGACTTAAGTTTTAAAAACATTTGTTTTTATAATAAAAACTTGATATTATTTGAAATTTTCTAAGAACCAAGAAGTGTTTTTTAAATTTTCGAATTTTATGTTTTCTGCGCATTTTATAGAACTAAATTTTAAAAAAATCTTGATTTTAAAATAATTTTTTTTTATATAAGTGTAGTTTGATTTTTCTACTCTCTTTTCAGTACGTTTTTCTGTTCTCTTTACATCAATATTGCTAACTTCTTCTCTCTTTTCTGTTGTCCATTGGCTCGTTTCGCTGACATAAACTGCATTGAAATGTCATAAAAATTGAAACACGTTTCCCTGCGTCCACCTCTATTTCTCTCTCTCTCTCTCTCTCTGTCTCTGTCTCTGTCTCTCTGTCTCCCTCTCTCTCTCTCTCGCTGTTGGTTAACCAGCTGCCTCGTCGTTTGTCCTGCTGCTCTTGGCTGACTTTGAATGACAGTTTGGCTTGTGTCGCATCATGTTGTTGTTGTTGTTGTTAATGTTGTTGTTGTTGCTGTTGTTGTTGTTGTTGTTGTTGTTGTTGTTGTTGTTGTTGTTGCTGCTGCTGCTGTTACTGCAGTTGTTGTTGTCGGTTTTGGGCTGCTGCTTTGCATACAAATAACAGGTAATCTTTAGCCCTAGTCTGTCTGCTTCTGGCCAGGTCTATTCCCTCTGCCTTCTCTCTGCTTTGCCCTCATCTTTCCCTTCCCCTTCCTCTCCTTCATCTTCGTTGACCCATTTCGCTGATGTTGCGCTTTTGCACTTTACACGTGGCATGTGGCACGGGCCAATAACTGGTGGGCGTGGCCATAACCCTTCCATGTGTGGGCGTCAGTTTCCAGGCTATTATGAAAATTTATTGTTTTACGTGCGAATAATTATTCATGCATTTTTTGAAGAATTTTGGCACTAAACTCAAAGCTTTTTCCATTAATTTCAACAGACGTGCATATTTGAAATTTTCAAAATTATTAAAAGAGTTGCAAAGACATCAACATAATCTAAGTAAATAAAATTTCGGCAAATAAAGATGAGAAGGGATACAAAGAGATGCATAAATTAAGAAAATCAAAACAGAAAATAATTTAAAGTTCAAGAATTTAAAACTTGAAACAAAAAATAACAAGTGGGCGGTTACAGTCGACATTAGGATAGCCCGAGCCCATAAAAGTAGGCAACACTATTTTGTTTGCCCATATAAGAAGGCAACACTATTTTGCCCACAAAAGTAGGCAACACTATTTTTGCCCATATAAGTAGGCAACACTATTTTTTGCCCACAAAAGTAGGCAACACCATTTTGCCTATATAAGTAGGCAACACTATTTTTGCCCACAAAAGTAGGCAACACTATTTTTGCCGCTAAAAAAAAAAGAAATATTGATTGAATTTATATTAAAATTTATATTTATTTGTCTGTACTCGATATATTTTTATATATAATAACATACCATTTTTTTCATTATACGATTACGAAAGTATGCTAAGTTATTCAAAGTTAATTATGCAAACGTCAGCTCTATAGACAGATAGAGATAAAGAGAGTGAGCTAGACAGAGAAAGAGAGAGAAAGAGGGAAAGAGACAGAACAATCCGTAACCCGTGACAAGGAAACGTCATTAACTGCAGGTAACTCGACTTACAATGTGGCACTTCAAGGCAGTACACACATAGATACACTCACTAATACACACACTAATACACACTCACACACACAGAGTTTACCACTTGATTGTGGGCGTGTCATTTGCCCAAATAACAAGCACAATCGATTTGCATTTAATTGCAACTGCGGCTACACAAAATTATCGAAATTATTGTTCACATTGTTGTAATGTTTACACATTTGTTTTGTTTGCTGCTTTCATTTGCTTCAAATTTGTTCTACACATGATTATAATATATATGCGTGTGTGTGTGTGTGTGTGTGCTAAGAACTCGAAATTCGTATTGCGAGCTGTGTTTTATGTGCATATTTGAATATTCGCATATTCGGATATTCGGGTGTTAAGTGCTTTGCACATCCGAAGGCTACACCTTTTGTTTATTATGTAATTACCAACTGGGCGTATGCTTGATATTTGCATGAGAATACCAGCGCTTTGTACAAATACATATATTAACACATTTCTAATGGCTCGCAATTTATTATGCATAATCTATCAAAGAAATTTGCTTGCTTTAAATAATTCTAGTTATTATAATTACCAGCTGCTTAAGAATATTTAACTAATTTTTGAGAAAGCTTACATAGCTTTAATAAATGTACATTAAAAGTATTACATAAATACATAAATTTATGTATATTTCAAGGCAAATATAGTTAATTGTGTACAGTCTAATTACTACATTTTCATATTATATAATTTATTCAAAGCCACAAAAGTTCAAAAACCCTCAAATGATCATTAAAAATATATCTACACTTGTCATACATAAATGCTTTTAAAGAAAATATTCTGAAATATTTTCCACTTAATTATTTCTTAGTTTCAGAGCCTACACCTTTTTCAAATGTTTTTTTTATTTCAACATTGCATTGAGCTTAAAACAAATATAAAATTGGAATCATCAAGGGCAACTTGAGTGTGGCAATAAATCTAGAGCTTAACATGTGCTGAGGCTGCTTGAGAAACGTGACTAACATAAGTATATAGACAAGACACAGTTACACTACACTACACACACTTTGTTTGCTTGCTTGCAAAAGGCTGGTGATAAATTAACGCATTAAAAGGAGAAAGGCGAATGGGAAAATGAGAGAGGAAAAAGGAGAATGCGGCCATGTTTCAGCTTTTAATAACACAAATTGCAATCGAATATGCGACGCAGCAAAAGCAAAAAACGAAAACAGAATGCCAAATGAGTAGATAAAGCAGGAGAAGTAGTTAGAGAGAGAGAACGAGAGAGAGAGAGAGAGAGAGAGAGAGAGAGAGAAAGTAAGAGGAAGCTAGAGAGAAATTAACTCAATTAGTTAGCATGTAAATGTTGGGCAATTGTTAAGAGCATAATTAACTTAAATTCAGCATTCGTTGAAAGTTCAACAATATTGAAAATTGATATGTTGTCGATAGAGAGACAAATACAAAAAAAAGACACATATACATGCAACAAATAGTTGCACATAAATAAAGCACACATATTTACACAACAATTTCAGCTACAGATATAAAGATACACAGATACAAAGATACATTGATAGACAGATACACAGATTCAAAGATACACAGATACAAATGATAGCCTTATTCAAACAGCATTTAATGCTGCCTGCAGTTTGTGACACTGCTGCCAAATATTGTGCAACACCAGCAAAAAACAACAACAACAACAACATCAAAGACAAACTCATGCCTCGACTGGTCAGCAAAATGGCAAATAATAAAATAGCTCGACAAATGTAAATAAACGTGTTCCATTTTGCCCCAACTCCTCTTCTAACGGAGGTACGGTCTATACACTGCAAAAAAAAAAAATATTATATAATTCAAACTTTAATTTTGAATAAAGAAAAAATTTGTAAACTTTTTGTATTAAATTTCCTCTATTAACATTTATTTAATTTAAAAAAAAGGCCAAAAAAACACCAAAGGGTTAAAAGAATTTTGATTGATTTCATCCTCAAATCTCGCATTATTTTCTCTTTGTGTAAGGTATCTATGACAACATCTGTTCTCATGGCAGTTGTTTCCTCGTGTGGCACATTTCGGAAATTGGAAATTTTCGCACACAAATCGAAGACAGAACTCAGGTAAAATTGCTGGCACAACAACAATAACAATAGCAACAACACTCAATGAACTCAAACGATAGAATGTGGCAAGTGTGGCAAGTGTTTTGTGCTGTAGGCTTTTAGGTTTTACCTGTGTACTAAACGCATCCGACACCCGCAGATCTGTACTCGTTTTCGGATTCGTATTCGTATTCGTATTTGGATTCACATGCCACTTGAGGCAAACTGTCATTGATTGACGCCACGTCTTTTGATTTCCCAAGTGTGAACAATGCCCTGTTGTTGCCACACACACGCGCACACACACACACACACACACACACACACACAATGCGAGCTGCATGCAACTGCAGCTTCCTTTTATGCCACTTCCTGTTGTCATCAAAGATTCCATCCATTTTATCGCAAAATCCGATACAACGAATACAATTCCTTAAATATAAATTATAAAATAAAAATTATCCTTAAATCAAAACTAACTAACAAATAAATAACAATTAATAATTTATTAATCAAATGTTAAAATTATTTTTAATATAAAATAAAAATATATTAGAATTAAAAATAAAAGTTATTTCAACTTTTTTAATAATACATGGAAAATATTAAAAAAAAAATGTATTCAGTCTTTTTAATGTTTTTTTTATATTTTTAACTTCTGTTATATTTGGTTTATTTTTGCACTTTTAATTTTCATAGCATGTTCATTCCTTTTTATTACAACAGGTAAAAATAGCTATTATTTCTACTTAACAAAAAAAAGTGTAATACACATAATTGTTATACTTTGATTTTTTATAACAATTTTAATTTATTTATTATTTAATTTCTCTATCACTAGGACAAAAACTTCAGACACTCCAAAATCTTCAAACGGTCATAACTTTGCCAAAACTCAACCGATTTTCAAGCGGAATACCGTTTTGATCATTATTTGGCCTCTAAATTCATTCTGCATCAAAACATTTTTCACTTGAAAAATTTTCCTCACTGTCAATTTTTTCGGTATTTTCCATGCTCACCCCTTTACACTTTTTCAAACACTTCAATCTCTTATAGCTTCGTCAATTCTTAACCGATTTTCATGCTGAATATTATTATGATCATCATTTGGCCTCTACAATAGCCTTTTTAATAGTAATTTCTATTTAATTATTATTGGATTAAATTTTTTTCAAGCTTCAGAACTATTTTTATAAATAAAAAATTAAAATAAAAGTATATCATGTTTCCAACACGCCACATCCATAAATCGGCTTTTCTATTTATGCAAATAATTCAATTCATATTTAATTATTTTAAGCTCGAAACCCAGATTTGCAATCTTAATCAAAACCTGTTAAATAGTTAACTGAATTTGTTCAAAATATCGTACAGTCTGATAAACGAGCAAAATAAAGCGGGTCGACCATAAATTGAATTCATACAAATTTATAGGCGCAAAATAACAATATTAACTTGAAATTCGTTTAAACTACAAACTGATTTGGTAACTGGACATTGTAATAAATTATGGCAAAAACTATTTGAAGAAATGATTTTAGATTTATTTGGCAAACATATTGTAAACGCTGACAATTGTCAAATCAATTTTTGGCATCAATTTGCATGCCAAATAGAATGTTTATTTCAATTGCAAACATGCTCGTATCTATATATACTATATGTATGTTTCTTTGTATGGGTGTGCGTATACGCAATTTGATTGTAATGTTAAACTGATAAAGTGATGCAATTTATCGATACAAATCAACGCCCAACTGTTGCACATTTCACTCGATGAGCGGCGCAAATTCAATAAATTAAGTTTCCATTTACACGGACCAGTGGAAAAGTGCAGAAAAACGATTGTAGAAAATGCAATGAAAAGCAGAAAGATGCAGCTGAAGAAAGAAAATTAAGTTTAAGTTTAAGTTCAGCTAAGATAAGCAGAAAATTAATAATTCAATTGCAATTGCATTTTAAGCCTCTTGCAAATATTTTCTTTAATTTTGCTAAAATGCCATTTACTCGAGAATTTTCACTTACTTAACAAACTAAGTGAAATCCTTTAATATTGCACTTAAAGGCTAAGTCAAGAATCTGGGCATTAACACGCTTTTGTAAATGTTATATTCCGTCTAATTGCATTTGCATATTTTGATTATATTTAGGGGAAATGAAAGTGCCAAATGCATTGAGCTCAGGTATGCGATTTAAGTTCGTAGGGTTGCGGGGAATCCCATAACGTTCAAGCAGGAAATTTGATTGTAGCGGAAGTGAGTGTCAAGACAAGAACGAAAATTCAATTGAAGCAATCTTCAGTTAATTGTTGAATATAATACAATTAATTAACTAGCTCAACTTAACCAACATGTAATACATAAAAGAAAAGAAAAACTTTATATAATAATCAGCATTTAATTGCTAATAATTCATTTATTAACTGCTCACAATTAACGTAATCTTTATTCTTCGTCTGCCCTCAAGCGATTTAGTGGCGCCATCTAACAGTTAGCAGCAGTACTAAGTCATAACATTAACAGCTTTGACAGCGCTGTAAAAGCGACATATTAACAGACAGACACTGTGAACTAACACTGCTTCTCAGCTATAAAAGCGCCATCTGTGCATTTTTCAAGTTAACAGAAATCTAAGCACTGTCAACTAACAGTTTGGTAAACGCAATAGCTGTGCAATGATCAAGTAAACATACAACTAATCTTTTAACTAACACTGTGTTTGCTATGTTAAGCAGACGTAGATTCGACTTTTAAACAAAACTGGCGCGTAATTTAAACTATGCAAGTGAAAAAGTAACTGAAGTTTTTACATTTATTAACTTAAAACAATTATTGATTGTGTTTCATTTTATAAGACATGCGCGACATTTGTACAACTATGACTATGAGATGATGCGACTTACTAACTAATTAATACATATTACAATCAACGTAATATTAAGAGAAAGCAAACACTAAAGAAATTCACATTTATGACAATAATTGTTTGTATGTGTGTGTGTATGTATTTGCGTCTTCCTTTTGGTCTAAAAACAATAGACAAAAGTCCAGTAAAGCGCATTAAAGGCCAAAAACATGCCCGGAAATAAAAGACGGGATCTTCTATCGATCCACATGGCAATTTCCTGTGGCGTCATGGTGGTAAATGTGGGTGGATCCTTCTCGGACTTCTTGTCCTTGTCAATGTCGACAACGTGATCGTTTGTCGAGCGCTCGCTGCACACGGAAACATTATCGGCACACTCAGTTCTTATGATAGGCAGATTGGGCTGCAAATAATTAAATTTAAAATTTGTTGAAAAATTCTCAATTAAAAAAAAAGTATATATATTATTTATATATTTATATTTTATCAGTTTTGATTTCTAAACTTACATGAACTGTGAGATAATTGTTAAATCCTGGATTGACAGTGCCATTTCCATTCCTCACGCTCTCAGTACTGGACACAATATTATCCAGACTGGAACAGGAACGAGCTCGGGATTCGTTGCTCAAACTGCCGCCCAGTTGACGGCGTGAGGGGCGTGGCGTTAAGGTGGATTTAATAATGTATTTACTATTGACCTTCTTCAGCTCAATATTCTCCTTGCGTCGCCATATCGTATTGACAAAGGCGAATTCCACCAGACTGCCAAAGATGAAGAAAGTGCAGCCGATGAACCACACCTCAGATACTTTGATATAGCTGACCTTGGGCAGAGTTTTGCTCTGCGACGAGGACAATGTGATGAAGGACAACATGGTGCTGGTACCTAAAGGAAAATTCATTATTAAATGATATACTTTCTGTTAGTAGGGTATTTTTAAACTTACCTAACATGATACGTGGTGGAGAGGCATCTGCTTGCAGCCAAAAGGATACCCAGGATATGGCAACAATCATCATGGAGGGCAGATAATAATCCAACAGATAGAAGCCAATCTCACGCTGTAAACTGACTGTAAAGCTTAACGAGCTGTAATTTCCCTCTGAAAAAAAAGGTTAAATAAAAATTAATATTTTAAAAATGAATCAATATTTTTTTGTAGTTTGTATGTTATTTGTATTTCTTTACGTATTTTATTAATCTTTTTAAACTTTATTAACAGTTACTCCACTAACTATAAATACTTTCTGGCAGACTTTCAGTTCGCTTTTAATGTGTTACAGATTTCGTGACGAGAATATAATATCCTATGTAATAATATAATATAAAAAGGATAACTTACGAAAAGCACCGTGTCGCATATTGATGTGATCTGAATGCACAACAGTTGTATTATGCCAATATTCTGCCAGATTAAACTCAGTGAGACGCATATCGGGATCAAAGGATATAGGCGCATGATCCTCCCACTCCAGCAGCAAATCAGAAGTATTATACATCCCTAAAAAAATATAGAATATTTAATGATTTAAAATTGCAATTTAATTGATAGACTTACAGCTCTCCAGTATCGTTGAGCAATATTGCTGATCGAAGGGGAACTTTTTAAAGTTCATCCAGCAATAAAGTGATGCCTGAAGTCTGGTGGAGATAATGACATTGCCATCACGGGATATAGAAGTGAGCACATCCTTTTCATCGGTGCCCAATATACTTGACTCTCTTTCATTGGCAAAGAAGATATGTGGCAACCAGAGACGTTCACTCAAATGCTTCTGACCCAAAATCGTCTCCCTTCGCTCCGGTGCAAACTCCTTGTAGGCCAAACGTTTGTCCTGAAAACTGAGCTGCAGCAATGCGTGTGTCTTGAATTGCAACAGATCCGAGTTGAGATTCTGCAAGAGGTAGACATAGATGCGTGTCTTCACCACAATCGGTAGACGCTTCTTTGTCAGCTTGTCATATTCGATGGGTCGCTCCAGGCGATCGTATCTACAGACGTGAGTCATCCTTTGTATCAGTTCCGTGTACTGCAGACTGTCCGCATTGGCCAGCGAAGGACAATTCTCATCCACGATCGTGTCATTGATAGCGCTGCAAGCGAACGTTGCGTATGAGTAATATTTATCAAGAAATTACGCATACGTAATGTGCAATCAAAAGGGACGTTTATCCCTATTTAATTGTGCAAATTATTTAATTCTTATGCTCGTTACAAGAACATATTTATATATACCTTTTTTTTTAATTTTATTCAGTTGGCCATTTAAATGTTTTGACAAAATTAATAAAGATTAAAATAATATTTAAATAGAGTTCGGCAGAACAAAGTGTAGCGTATGAGTAATATGAGAAATCCAAAAGAAAAATCAGCTGTAATGATTATAAGAATTCTAGAATATATTAAATGCCACACATTAGAAAGATAAGATTTTTTCTAATTATTTTTTCTAAGCGTACATATAATATCAATATTTACACTAAGGTCTAGTTTGTGTGTCAATAATAATATTATTCGCTTACGTTGCGTGTGAAATTTAATAAGAAATGCTACCAATAGAAAATCAGGCTTAAAATGTGATATAATAACGACATTTATGGCGAGTTCGGCATTTCAAAGAAATGCAGCTAACGCTGCGTATGAGTAATATAAGAAAATTGCACAATAGGTGCTAAAAATCAAAACAAAAACTATTGTTTAATAGCAATTAAATCATATTTAAATGCAGCTGGCAATAAGCTGAAGCACGTTCTCAATTCCCAATTCATAAGATGCACAAGATTTTCAAATGCATGAAAATTTTCAACTTCAATATTAATGAGCGTAGACTTTATTACATTAGCAACGGTTATTTGTTTACGGTGCATTTATAGTCAATTATGAAAGTATTTGTACATCAGCTGAGTTGAAAATATGTAAAAGGGTAGTAAAATAATTATATTCCTCTTTTTTGCAGCTGTGCAAGCTTATTTAAGAGAGATATTTGCCAACTCTGCTCTAATATTATTGTAATAAATAATATTATTATTTACGTAGTTTCTTTGTATTTTTTTGTTGTTCCCAGCGGGAGTAATAACTACAAAATAAACATGCAAACAAATAAACCAATTCAATTAGTGCACTTGGCTTGATCCCTAACCAGAAATTCATAAATAAACCGAGCTCCGTTCATTTCTGGTTGTGTTTTCAAATATTTACCTATTGACATTGCATTTAAATGCCAGATAATAATTTTTTCACTAAGCTCTCTAACCGAAAGTCGGCATAATTAATTAGTTACAAATTTGCTGCCGCCTTCAAATTATGGAAATAATTCGAGCGGGCGTCGGTGGCGTATACTTAATAACCTGATTCGCACGAGGAGAACGCTATAATATATTTCTAGATCTTACCAAATTTCATGTTAAATTGTTTTCGCCTTATCAACTGATGAAATCAAGTATCTTCTACCTATATTTTATTTAAACAATTTGATAAACCTTTTCGCCTTTTGGAGTTTATCAAAAAAATTGTACCAGGAAATGCGTTTGTTACATTTGCGATCTGGTTAAAACAATTTCCTTATCAGTTTTATCAGTTGTGTAACTGTCATTCAAGTTGCAAGCGTTTACAGCAAAATTTTAACTGAATATTTAAAACAAAACTAAAAGCAAAACAATAAAAAATTTAACAGCTATTTTTGGTGAACATTTTGTGGTATCCAAGAAGTGGAAAAATATCACGAAATGTTTTATCAGTCGCTACTTCTCTTTGTGTTTTTTCCCATTTTGTAAATACCCAAAAAAAAAAGAAATACAAAATTTTAATCATTATCAGCATTTCTTTGTGTCAATGAGACAACGTTGAATTCAATTGATGAATGAGAGGTAAAATTTAAATTTCTAGTAGTTAATATAATTAGTTATTAGCTGACTGAAGGTATATATAAATATTTAAGTCAATTTAACAAACAAGAGACTTGCAAAAAAAATATTATAATTTAAATAAAAACTTTTTTTATTTCATATTTAATAAATAGCTTAAATAACTTACCTGATTTCTGTTTGTAGCAGGCTGCACATAACTATAAATAATAATACTTTGGTATATAAAGACTTCATTTTGTTTAAGCACTTTTTAACTGGTTTGTTTTGTATTTGAATTCTGCTTCAATTTCTTAATTAATGCGTCTAGGTTTTAATAAAGCTCATGTTTTTTCAGACACTCAAACACTTGTTCTGTCACACACTCGATTTGCACTCGATTCAGATTCAGTTTCGTTTGTGCATTCACTTTAACGATCGCAGGTTTATATATTAAATTTTTGTTTGAATATTTTAAAATAGTTTCACAAAAATTAACCACAAAAATTAACAATTTTGTGATTAAATTCAATTCAATTTAATGTTATTTGATTTTTTATTAAACTTGTAGATTCTTTTGAAACGAGTACGTGGATCTGTTGCTTCTCGTTGTCGTTGGCGCTTTGAGATCGCGTCGCGTTTGCGCCTCGCAGAAATACCTGAACTCTCTATCTACCTGACGCTGCTGCTGCTGCTGCGACTGCTGCGACTGCGACTGCGGCGTCTACTGCGACGTCTGCCTCTGCCGACGACAATGCCTCACAGCACACTGAGCCAAAACACTGAGCAACTGAGAAGCGGCAAAAACTGTAACCAACTATTTAGTTGTTGCCAAAAAAAAATATTGTTCGCCTTTGCTGATAAGCCAAACAACAACAACAACAACAATAGCAGTAACAACAGCAACAGCGATAACAACAAACACAGCTCGGCTTTTTTAAGTGTTTCAGTGTTTCAGTTGTTCAGTTTTTCAGTGCGTCGGTGTTAGCAGGTGAACAGCGAAAAGACGACAGCGCAGGGTCGCTGGAGATCAGCTCACTTTATAACTGGCCACAGCATCAGCAGCTGCAACAACGGCCAGAAACAACGACTAAAATATACCCTATACGCTTGACTTAAAAAGCTAAAATTCCCCAAACAAAATAGAGTTAAAATTTTAACATTTCTAAATCATCAAATTGTCTCAGCTACGTTATGTGAAAATTTCAGCATTCTAGCTCTTACGGTTTGTTCTTCACAATGATCAGTCAGTGAGAGAGAATTAGGACCAAGAGCATAATATAAATACTAATTTAATTTTATAAAATTCTCTAGTACAAAATGCATATTTTCCCAAGCCATCTAGTTTTCTAATCAATTTAAAATGATTTGAAGCCATAAAGAATCATTTTAATGTCACTTTTTAAAGTCAAATGAACATGAATTGTTTAGGGCGCGGAATAATTGAATTTTTACGACCGATCTATCAAATAAAACGCTCATGCTTTAGGATCTACTTTAAAAACGATAAAAAAAAAACTAATTATTACATTTTAGATCAAATGGAACCAAATGAACTCTCTCCTACTATTTTGTTTAGAAAATTTGAAAAGCAATATTTGAATTAATATTATATTATATATTACCTTATATTTTTTACGTTTTTACAATAAAATTTACAGAATACACCTTATTCTGTATCTTAAATATTAATATCATAAGTATGTACTATTTTAATAGTGTTATTTTGAAACATATATCTTTAAGGGGATAGGTTTAACATTTTAAAAAAAATTTATAATTTTAAATACATACTGATTTATTATTATATAGTTCTGAAGCATATCTTTTAAAACTAACTCAATATATATAGTTACAAACGATTCTTAAATGTAAATATACCCGTTTGCTTATCTTATTTTTTTTTAAATGGCATATATAATGTGAATAATCAACTTACTTATCGGAAGCATTACCTGGCTACTGTAACCGGTATCCAAAGACTAGGGAATGCGTTTTAAAAACAACAACGACAACTACACAAAAATAGAACGAAGCTAGACAAATTGATAGTAAATAAAATAAGGTAAATAAATGCACATCAACAATTATGAATGTGTAAATGAATGCAACAATTCTTGTTTCAGCATTAACATATGTCAAAAAGTGGCAAGAGGGGAGGGAAGGGGGAATGCTGAAAGTGTGTGTGTGTGTGTGTTGAGTGTGTGTGCTCAGGTGTTTTTAGCCAATCGACGGATTGTAATTAAGCGATTGCCGGTTGCTTCAGTTAGTAATATTTAAATATTTGCGCAAGGCACACGCTTCGATCATTTGTTTAAACAAATGTGATCACAGAGACGCACATGATTTGTGCAAATTAATTATAAAATACAGCATATAAATAATTATATAACATGTGCATAACAACATTGTTATATATATTTGTTGTGGTATTCAAACAGTTCAATAAACTGTCAAAAACTTTGAAAACTGTTTAATTCTTATCAGCTAACAATTATGATGAACAATCAATGATCATTGATTATTGATTTATTGGTTGAACAAACTTTTCAGCTCGCGAAGGGAATTATGCTTAAAGGTCGAACTCTTAATGTTTAAACAAACAAACAAAGCAAAAACAATAGCAACAACAACAATTACAATAAATTTAAACAACAAAAAAATCAGCGAACGTGACATAGAGAAATGTGTGACAATAATTGGCAATAACAAATAAATAAGTTAATAACAATTACCTATTGATCAATGGAAACAAAGTTGCGATGCGATTTTGACGGTAGCTAAAAAGCCCTCAGATCATGCCTTGTATGAATAATAGAGTGCCGACTTTATACCCTGTAATAAAAGGCAAAAGGGTGGTAAAAATCTTTAAAGATTAATAAATATTTTTAAGCCGATTTTTCGATGTCAAATTAAATCTAAAACAAGTGATGTTTTAATTTTGCCAGTAATTTACATATTAATTAATTAAAATTATAATTAACTCATAGCTCAAGGTGCAATTATTCTTTCAATTCAAATTCAAGAGTATCTGTCAAGTTTAGCATATTCTTCTTCGTCGCTTGCTTAATGAATAAATATGATTAAATGAAAATCACTAAACGAATTGTTAATTGATTTTTAATTAATTACGACAGCTTCAGTTGTGATAAAATCAGAGAAGTTAAAGATTCTTATAATATTTAAACAAATTCAAATTTAAAATGCCTTTGAGATGAGTCTGTTTTCAACACGAATAATTTATATTTAGAACTCAAACAAATTTAGAGATTACAATTTATAATATTTAAACAAATTTGTGTTTATAATGCCTTTAAAATTACTATGTTTTCAGCACGTTTAATTTGAAATTCAAGCCGTCAAATGCGCGTCAATTAGATAAGATTTAAAACTCAAATAGTAGTCAAAATCACAAAGTTTATTTAAGAATAATTAACTTGTTTATCAAACTGAAACTGTCAACATAAGCTGAAGAATTGCCCACATAAAACACCAAATTGCAGACACGTTTCCGAGTCTATAATTATCCAATATATGTCAAAGCTGAAAGCGGATATTTGCCTTATTATTATTGAACTTTGAAACTGCGTCAATTTGCATGTTGACCAAGTTAAGGGAATTTCAGACGTATTTTATTATATTTTGTTCTTATCAATACGAGTACTTTAATTAAATAACTCTCGAGCAGCAGATAAACTAAACAAGAAAGCATTTTTAATTAATGCTCCGCCGTATGTCAAATAAACAAATTGCTTTGTTTTATTTTCATATACGCTTTCTTCTGTCGTCAGATACGCGGCGTATGCGCAATGTCGAAAAGAAATTTGCTCAACAGCTACTGTTGGAGTGTGTGTGTGTGTAGGTGTGTGTTGGTGTGTGTGTGTGTGTGTGTGTGTGTGTGTGTGTGTGCTCACACAACATTTGCTCTCCTTGCGGCCTCGAGATCGCAGCGAGGTGTTGCTTGTTGTGTTTGGGAGCGACGCACAACACGGCGTATGCGTAATGTCGCCCAGTTGGAGGTTAAGCATTTATTTATTTGCATTTATTTTATGGGTCGCCGAAAATGTGATTTCATATTTGTTGCCAAATATTGACTATTTACTGTTGGGCCAAAAGCCATACAAGTTAATGAAAAACCGCTTAAGCACGTGATATAATTCAATGCATAACGGGAGCTTTGTACTTTTGCCGACAGACAGAGAAAGAAAGCGATGCAAAAGAGTAAAAAGAGAGAGAGATGATGAGCCATATTTAGTAAATTTAGAGTAAAACTGTTACATTTTTAATTTATTAGTACATTTTTAGAAATTCAAATAAAATAACATAAAATTAAATACATAAAATAAAATTGAAAGTTAAAATAAAAACAATTTTCTAAACCATTAAAAATAAGTATTAATTCCTGTAATTTTATTTATTTCAAAAATTTTAATTCCTTTTAAACCAGTTTACCCAAATGAAATCTAGGAGTTAAACTATCAACCCTGAATGGATAAAATTAATCATAATTTTTGCACTGTTCAAAAACTATGTATTTCACACTTGATTTGTGAGGGTTAAAAGATGAAGAAAAGCGATACAATACATTAAATATATACTTTATCCATTATTATATTTAATTTTAAGTTCTTCAGTCAAATTTAAAAACCTGTTCTCCAATACTGATTTAAGAAATTAAATTCTCTTTCTATCTGTTTCTTAGAAAGAATTTTTTCTTAAAATTAAATAATGATTTAAGAAATTTGATAAAACGAGTTTGTTAATATTACCCTCAGATAATTAAAAAATATTACTTTCGTAGGTTTTTCCCTTAAAACTGTTACAAAATATTCTCATGAACTGACAGCTGTGTCTGTAGCAATATCTTGATATTATCTTTGCCATAGCATGAGTCACAGACACCCCCATGCATTTAGCTAGGGTGTGCCACTGAGGGGTAGAGTATAAATTTTTTATCTGACAACTTGTTGATGATGACAACTTTCGGGCAGACAGTTACTTGTGTTTGGTGGTCCGCTTAGCTGGGCCAATAAAACGAATACGAAAACGAAAAGAAGAGGGGAAAAAACGTTTAATTAATTAAAAGTGATTGCACGCTGGCTAAGCAAATATTTAGAGCGAGGGGATATACACAATTGTCAATAGGCAAATATCATAAATAGACATGACAAATACTTGAAATTAAAAATAATATTCATATTATATTTTCGCCGACGTCCGTCAAAATGATAATCAAATCAATTTCAAGTCAAGTCAATTGATTGCGGCTAAAATTAAAAGCATGACAGTTACAACTAAACGGTTAACGGTTGCAACAAAATTGTCCTAAGTGGTTTATCTCTGTATTGAGTGTGTGTGTGTGTGTGTGTGTGTGTGTGTGTGTGTGTGTTATTTCGGTTAACACTCGAGTGCCCGACAATTAGGGATACGACTGTGTCCAGAGTCAACAGTCAACTCTCTTATCAATGTGACGTCTGTTCGCATATGTAAGACTATATTTATATTTATATATTTATATCTGTACCTCTACCTCTGTTCTATTTTGTTAGCATTGCTTTATTTAACTTTCTTTGCCAGCCATTTTTATAATGTGTGATATTCCAAAGAGTGTCGTGTGTGCTTAGATTATCTGGCGTATGCGTAATATTTTGCACTAAACCAAATCACTGACAGAATTTACAAATACCTGTAATCTGAAAATGTCAACTGGTCGACAACCTTCATCTTCTCTTTTTTACAGCTCAATCAGTGAGTCAGTAAGTCGTTTGATGACGATGCGCTATTATGTGTGACGTTTTGAGCAACCTGCCGCAACATTTTTATAAGTATTATCAGAGAAACAGTCTCTTCATACTTTTCCAGCTTGTTTAACAGCAATCTGTCAGTTTTTAGTGATTGTTTACAACAATTAAAAGTAATATTATCATTTTATCAAGCATAGATGCTCACACTTCCTGTGTTGCCGCTTTTCATAAATATTCATGAAAATTGACAACATTGCAGAAAATTTTAAAGATGCTATCTTTTTACTCTAGAACTCATTTAATTGCTCGAACTTTATGAATTGCTACTCTTCATAAATATGCATGAAAATTGAAAACGTTATTAGATGTAGTCAATAATCCTTTTCTGTGTAAAGTCATTAAACTTTTTTACCTAGAAATTTCTTATATGTCATTCTTCTTAAAACTTTTAAACAATGTCTTCTATGGAAATTATTTGTTTGCAGTATGAAACATCTAATTGCTTTTGGGATTTACCTATTTCTGCATTCTGTAAAGTTAAGAACATTTCTTTATGGGCTTCCGCTTGTCATATAAATGCATGAAAATTGGCAACATTGCATTTATCATGCATTATATTTAAAGAAAGTCAAACAATGATAGATAAAAATCTTTTTATTTATTTTATTAGATTTGTTATTCCAAGGGAAGTTTAACCATTTTACTCCATATATCGTTTATTACATTTTGTCATCGTCATGCTAGCTCGCATTATTTTTTAACTTCTTGGCCAAATATGCGACTTAAGCCAAATTTATTTGTCTGCGATATAAATAAGAGTATGTGACATGTTTTGTCTGTGGCTTGAAATGACAAAAAAGTGCTCTGTTTAAATAATAAAGAGGAAATCGCAAATAAAAATATAAATTATATTAAAAAAATTTTAAACAAATACTCTATAAAAGGAGTATCTTAAATTTTTGATGATTTCATGATTAAATGATTCTCAGAACATTTTTCAAGGCGACTTTCACGCTTAAAACATAATTTTCGTTTATTGCTAGCATTGAAATCTTTTCACATTGAGAGAGGTAAAATAAGTATTTTTAAGCATCTGCTGCTCTCGACATTTCTGGACAACCGCCTCCCCTCGCAAAACTGCTCGATCGGAGGGGAGGTTGTAAAGTTTTGGAGGTCTTTGATACATAAACATAGTATTCAATAGAACTAACTATAAACTAACATGAAGACAGCCTTCTAATGCATATACAGTTTGGTAATTAACTTTTTTGACAAAGAAAATAATATTGATATTTGTTTTATATTTTTAAATATAGTTCAAGACAAGGGAACTTATTACTTTTTTTCTTAAATTGAACTAAAAACCAAAAGCGAGTATAATTTAATAATAAAAAATATACAGAAAACCAAAAAGGGTTTTTTAAAATTAATTATAGCAAGTCAAGTACTGTTTTGACTGTTACTTGACATACTCTGACTATTATTCTTTGTCAAATGAAATAGTTGACATACTGTATATACTGTACATTGTTTTGTTGTCTATTTCGCCGTCGCCGTCGCCTTTTCGCTGCTTCCTGTGATCGCTGGCGATTTGGCAAACTCATCGAATGTGTCTTTCACCTTCTTGAGGCCTCGACCCGCATAGCAGGGCAGCATGTGAATAAATCGGAATGAATTCTTCACTCCCTCGTTGTAGTAGTGTTTGGCCAGGAAGCGCATTTCTCCAGCCCTGGGCAGCTTGGGTACCTCAAAGGGCAATTTCTTCTGCGCCTGCTGCACATATGGACCGAGCTGTGCTTTTACATTGTTATACAGTTTATCCGTTTCCTCCGCGCTGCCCCAGATGCCCGCCTTGCGGGTGTAATACACTGTTCCAGCGACCAGACCGCCGCGCACCAATAATCTAACAAATTATAAAGTTTGGGGTTACGTAATTTTTGCTGGCCAAATTTTGCATTAAACTTACCCAATTACCATCTTGTTTCGTTTGTTTATAAGCTACGGAAGGGAAAGCGTGTTCAGTGGATAGTAATCCAAACTTTGGCAAGTCTGGTCGTAGGTCGTTTAGTTGCTATTAACTAAAAATCCGCACAAAGTGTGTATATTTGCGGAAAACAACAATTTGTTAGTGCCAACTTCTTAGGAGCAAAAATAGTTGTTTCTGGCTGGAAAGCAGCCGAAAAATAGCTGAATTTGCGATGCGGCACAGCTGATTTACAATTGTAGCATGCTGCATTTAAAAACAAGTTGGCAGGCTTGGTTCGTGGATTTCAGCTCAGCCAGTGCTGCCAATTTTTAGAGAAGAAATAGCTATTTCTGTCGGAAAGCATCTATATTTGATTTCGCGCGCACTTTTAAGTAGTTAAAGAAACAATACTAATAGTAAAACATAGCTGCGGTTAGTTGCAATCTTCAAATTTTTCGAACAATTCAACTTTAAAAATAACCAGTGATGTAAAAAAACATTACGTTTAACAGCGTACTGTAAGCTAACAGAACTCAACTTTAAATTCAACATTCAAACACATTTCGAAATTTAACACACATATAATTCCATTTTATTAATATAAATATTGTTTGCATTGCTAATGGATATGGATTTCTCATGCAATAAACAGTTATATAAAACTCTTTGCACATCAATAATGAGCACATTTAACATTTGTTGGGTTTATCTGATTTTTTTATCATCATAAGTACAAATTTCTTCATATGGTTTTTTAAATTTAAGTAACAATACCTGATTGCACTCAATTTTATTAAATAGATTTTGTTTTTGCTCAACACATTTATAAGAAACATGGATTAAGAAACATTATTTCTTGATTTTATAAATTAACACTCAGATATAAAATACATATTTATGTGTATAATTCTTTATATGATTATCAATATTTTGCCATTTGTGAACTTATTATTTATTGCTTGAAAACAAAGATTATTTTAGAATAGAGTTGTTTTAAGTATAAACGTAATATTTTAATTGTGGCTTCCTCTCTATAATTAATTACAGTTTCGTATTGCTTTTCATTGTCTTTGAACAAAATTGACACATTTAATTAAATATTTGTATATTTAATTAGAACTCTTTTTTTATCGCACACAATTCATCAAATCTAGAACATTATTATATTACGAACATCAGTCTTCGCTTGTAAGCTGATTGTATTCATTAATTTTTTTTTAGTATAATTATGTACAATTTGGAAAGTTTTAAACAGGTTTTGCTGGGGATCAAGTCGAAAGTGGAATTTGAGAGCACTTAATTGTTAAAAGCTCGCTTTCATATTTATAGAAAATGGTAACATTTGATAGCTATTATTTCAATTTGGTAGTTTCAACAACAATTAGAAAATTTAACGATAGGAAGACTACGTTTTTGAAACACATAAATATATAAAATAGTTGCTGTCGTTTTTTCAATACATCAATTAATGCCTAAGGCAACACAGTTAACGATTTTGAGAAGCAAATAGACTTTCAGATCGTATTTAGATGGTATACTATATATATATTCTATATATTTTGTAAACCTAAATTCAAATTCGGTGTACCAATTTTGCAAGTTTTTGAATACTGAATAATTCGCTTAACTGCACGGCTTTTTTGCAAATCCAAACACATATTCTAGTTATATATAAAAAAAAATTAGTTAAATTTTATAAACAAAAAAACAATATTCAAATTAATAATTAATAAATAAAATATATGAATTTGTATGACCCATATTCTAGATTTCCAAATTTAACTATATTTTTAAATTAATATCATAATTAATTGTTAATAAACCTTGAAATTTGCTATGTTTTTAATAAAAAAAAAATAATATTAATGGTTTATTTATTTGAATAAATATAAGTATATAAAATTATATAGAAAAGTAGCACCTGCAATTAAGCTTATCGATCTGTTTTAAAGTAACTGTCGTTGGCGTTTGGTTACTAATTATTCCATACACTTGTATTATCTACAGGGTATTTAAACTTCTTCTTTTACTACTTCTCTTACTTCTTCCTCTTGTTTTTTTGGAAAAGTTGCTGTCTCCGTTCTGGGTGGATCCTCTATGTCTATGGAATTCTCTCGCTCCGTTATATCCGGCATTTTGAGTGAAAAACTGCTCAACTTACGCTCGGCAGATCCGAGAGAACTCTGAGAATCCGCCTTGAGCAAAGTGGAGCGTCGTTCATTGATAACTCTCAAGGAGTCGTACATGTGATCATCGCCACTTGTGGAGCTGGCACCTCGCTCCAGAGAGCGTATATAGAACACGGAGTCATCCCTCTCATTGGCTATGCCCGGCTTGGGTCTGTAGAACTGCCTGGAACTGTTGCTCCTATAGAGCGTAGTACACTGGAAAAAAAAATAATGTGTTTCATAATTAATAAGTGGTTATTTATTTTTGAAATTTCGTAATACATGTTATAATAAACAATAAAAAAACAAGAATTAATTACATTAATTAAATTAATTTCTTCATAATCTAGACATTTTTAAAGAAAATATTTTAAACTATCATATTTTCAAATATCCAAAAACCGTCTAATTTCAATCTGAATGTGTCTCAGCTATGTTGTGTCAAAATTTCAGCGTTCTCTGTCTTACCGTTTGGGCTGCAAAAATATTAGTCAGTCAGTCAGTCAGGTCAAACGGTTTTATATATAGCTAATAAATACTAAAATATATCTAAACAAATTAAGTAAATATCAATAATGTAAGCACAAAATATACAAAAATATCCAAAAATACTAAAATAAATATTTGTCAGGACATACCTTTTGATTTTGTGTCAATTGAGGTTGATCTGCACTACTGCCGAGTGGCAAAAAGTCAGGACGTGGTTTCTTTGGTGGCAGGTTGCTTTTGTGGTGCTCCAGTTGCGTTATCTCAGTGTAGGAGACGTTGCACTCGGCGTTGACGTGACGCTCATCGATTATTTCGATGCTCTCCTCCGGCACTGCCGGCTCCATGCTCGACTGTCCCGACAATTGACGCATCGGCGGAGGCGGCTCCGAGCACACCGACAATTGGCTGCTGCTCAAGGACATTGTGACAGTCAGTTAGTCAGTTGCCATATATAGCATATATATTTGTATAATAATAGAATTTGAGTGCTTCACTTACCGGAACTCCTTCTCAACGGATGGCGTTGCCGAGGGACCGGAACTGTAGCGTTTGGGTGAGCGTAATATTGACTTGGGCATCACTTCCGGACTGTGCAGATCCACTTGCACCCGCCGCGAATCAATGCTCGAGGTGCGACTCGCCACCGAGGCACAACGCGCCGTCCAGCGGCCGCTATACGACGAGTCCGACATTGTCGAGTTTCTGCAAATATACGTATTTAGGTCAAAGTGCGTCATTAGAAAAAGTGCTTTAAATTCAATGATTAAACAATCATTAAAGTAAACTTTAATACAGCATAGAAATATTATTAAATTCTTAGTCAAACTTTTAAGCATTTAATCTTTTTAAAAAGTTCATTAAAACAAAGATGCAAACAGAAAAAACAGAGTGACAAATTTCAGTATTAAGCTTTTAATCTATAGAAAATATTCTAGTGTGCTTAAAAACTACAAAGTGCAAAGCTTTAATGTGCTTTGAAAGCTCAAAGCGCAAATCGAATATAGATTGAATAAAGTAACTGCATAGATCTATTTTCTACTTCATTTTTTAGCAATTCTTATATGTAAAAAGTTTTAAAAAAGCGAAAATTAAAACAATTAAAGATCAACTCGCAGAAGAATAAAGTTAATGAATAAAAAATTAATTATTATGTTAAAAGATTTACAAAGAGTGTAAGTCTTAGTAAGAGTGTGCTTCAATGTGATTTTAAGCCTAGAAATAAACTATAAGTATATCAAATTAAAAAAATTAATTAGGTATTAAGAAGAGTGTAACGATATCAAGGTGCTTTCAAAGCTTAGAAATAAACTCTTAGGTCAACCCTAAGTCTTTAAATCTCATAAAAATATCTCAAATTAAAAAATTTATTAGGTATTAAGTGTGTGTCGATATCTATGTGCTTTCAAAGTCAACCTTAATAATAAATCTTAAAAATTTTTAACAGTATATAAAATGGAAAATATAGAGATATATTATAAAGAGTGTAACGATTTTATTGTACTTTCAAAGCTTAGCAATAAACTCTTAAGTCAAGCTAAAATCTTCAAAAGTTATAAGAGTATATAAAATGTAAAATATAGATAAATATTAAAAAGAGTGTAACGATTTTAATGTGTTTTCAAAGCTTCCTCTCGTGTGTTTTAGTGCTGCAAACAAGTAAAACATGCAGTGTTGAGAAACGAGCGAAGGAGCATGAAAGATTTGAAGCTGGTGTCATTATTGGCAGTGCTGTGTCCGCCTCTGCAGTACTTACCGCCTGTGCCCCAGCGGACTGCAGCGTTCTCGTTCTCGCTCCCGATCTCGATCTCTGTCCCTCTCCCGATCTCGATCTCGATCTCTGTCTCGTTCCCGTGCCGCTTCCTCCTGTTCGATGGGACGCTGACGTGAGAGCACGTGTCGCTTTGCCGTGTCGGAGCGTTTGTTGCGCTCGGCGCGTTTCTCGCTGCCACCGTGTGCCACGCCTCCGCTCAAATTGCCGCCCATGCCGGCATCAAAGGATGAGGCGTGCCAATAAACGCGACTCGAGGCCGTCGACGGCGGTTGCAACAAGGTGCAGGTGGCATATTCACGTGTGGCACGCTGTATTAAACTGGAGGAGTTGCTAATGATGCGTGTATTGGATGCACCTTTAGAGCTGGTACCACCACCACCTCCATAGGCAGTACCACCGCCTCTTTCGGGTCGTGCCACAGCCGTGTTGCGAACACGACGAACGCTACTGCTCGACAAAAATAATTGTTGTTGTTTGCGTTGTTTGTGTGAATGATGAGAATATTGCGAATGTTGCGAATGTTGATGATGTGAATGATGGTGATGATGGTGGCGATGATGACGTTTGCAGCACAATTGTTGAAGTTGTTGTTGTAATTCCAGCGTTGTGTTGTTGTTATTGTTGTTGTTGTTGTTAAGGTGCGACGAGAACAGATTGCATGGATTAATGTCGTTGTTGCATTCAGATGGATTTGAATTGGAATTGGAATTGAAATTTGTTGGGATGGTGGACAAGTTGGGCACCGAACCGGTGTAGTGTTGGACAGTGGACAGTGTTGGACGACGCAGCTGTGACTGTGGCGAGAAGCGTGTGGATGCGCTAATGGTTTCAACAAATGCAAACAAAGCGTGAGCGTAAAAGAGACAGAGAGAATGACATAAAGAGCGAGTGAGAAAGAGCGTGTGTATGAGCGAGAGAGCGAGATATTGAGAAAGTTGCAGCCAATTCTATGAGTATGTCAAATTTACAATATGCAATGCTTTTATGTGGGATCAAAGGCAAATAAATAAATATAACTTTCATCTCTAAGAAGATGTTAATAATGCACCTCTTTCAACTGTCATCTCTAATGATATGGACTCTTGGACCTCTCATGTTAGAGAGATATTCATCTTTATATATCACAAAAGGATAATAATAATATCAGAAAATAACAAGTTTATCTCTAATATAAGAGATAGATCTCTCTTAACTGTCATCTCTAAAACCCATGCTATAAATTATCTATTTCCTTACTATCTATAAAATTAGAGTCATCTCTTCTGGATATTTGTCAATTGTCATCACTAATATTAGACACTTACTTTCCAATATATTTAGCTGTCATCTCTGATATAAGAGATGGACTCCCAAACTGAATACCTTCATATACATGCTCAAGATGCTTGACATAAAGTCTCTAATATTAGAGATGAGTTTTTCAACTGCTAAGATATATGATTTTTTTCGACGTGCCTCTCTTAACTGTGATATCTTATATTTAATATCGAGTCTCTTATTTATTCAACTCTCCATATATTATATAAACTCTGCAAGCGAAATCTCTAATAATTATTATTATTATAATAATAATCATGCTAGGAATGTACCTGCCAAACTACAAAATTTCATGCTGGTGTCAACTCTAGTCTGTTATTTCTAATGAGGTACTCTAAATGAACATTGCATTTTCCATCTCTAATATAATATATGAACTCTACAACTGTCATCTCTAATTTGAACTGTGACGGGGTATTCCCTCGTTAAATACCTGAGTGACTTGGAGAACTTGATGAGCTCCGCGGTAAGGGCTTCCCGATCAAAGGGTTGTTGTTGCTGCAGTTGCTGTTCACCTGTTGCACCTGTCACCGCCTGCAGCTGCTGATGAGCATCGCCAGGTGAGGAGCGAAAGACGCCAAAGTGTTGATCCCAACGCGTTGACTGATACTGGGCACCTATCAAAAAAATACAGAGTAAAGTCAGACAGTTATTTCTTCCTTTGTTTCTAGAGTTCATTATAATATCATTCAAGATTAATGATAATAATAAAACATTTATCTTTACTAATTTTTGCCAATGAATATACTAGGTAATGATGATGAAGTGATTTAATTATTATTAAAAAAAATTAATGTTAAAAAGATAAGCTTTTCATTATAATAATAAAATAAAAAATAATGAAAATTTGTTGTTTTGCATTATATAATTTTAATGTAAAGCGATTATTATTAGAATTTGTAATTTTTTCATTTGAAGAAAACTGAAGCTATCAAAACTTCAATAAAATGATAACAAAAAAAAAAATAATTTAATTATTTTTATCATTAATTATTTAATCATTATCATTATTATTATTATTAAATTTAAATAAATGCTGATGACTTTTTTAGTGTTAATGAATTGATAAATGCATTAAAATTAGTACTTAATTGGGCACAATGCTGTCACTTACCCATGCCACGCCTTTGGGAGGCGGAGCTGCCTTGATTGCTGCCGTGTCGAGCCGATGATTTGTTGCAGCTGCCACCGCCGGCACGAAGACGAGCAGGAACCACTTTGGCGGCCGAGTCGCGTGCCTCGAAGGTCATCACACAGGAGGCGACGACAATGAAGCCACCAAAGCCCATGACAATGGGACCCACATATGAGAAGTTGTTGAGGTGAAAACCCTTGAGGTCGTTCTTCACTCGCACCGTGACATTTCCCCGCAACTCGGAGCCCATCGACAGATGATCCGCATAGTAGCCAAGGGTGGCCATTCCAGCACCCACCAGCATCAGAGTGAGGCCGAGGATCAGGGCGCGACAGGCGTGCCACAAGCACTTGGAGGACATCTTGCCACGCACCACCTGCACATTCCACGTGGCACCCGATGCCGGATGCGCCCTCCTCAGATTACCCACCGAGTGCTTGCGTCGTGTGGTGCCAACACCACCGCTGCGACGTGACGGCATTACAAACACAGACACAAACACAAACACAACCACAACCACATCGACTTAGACGTCAGATAATCCCTCTGTGCGGTATTTATAGACCAATCACAATTCCCGTGACAATTCCAAGCCCAAGAGCAGCTCATCAACGTCGAATACACTGCGGGAAAACAATATTTAAAGATATAAGAATTTGATTAAAATTGAAAGCTTGAGATTTAAAATTTTTAAAAAATATATTTATTTTTGAAAAAGTCAAAGGGGGATATTCCAGATTTTAAGCTGTCATAACTTTGTCAAATCTTTACCGATTTTTATGCGGAATATCAGTTTGATCATTATTTTACCCCTTTATTAATTCTGCATTTAAAATTAATTATTTTTAAATAATTTTTTATTTTCGGTTTTTTCCGAAAAAATCAAAGGGGGGAGTACATGACTTTTTCGGAAAAAATTCGAACATAAAAAATTTGTTAAAGTTAATTGTTTTTAGATGCAGAATTAATAAAGGGGCCAAATAATGATCAAAAAGATATTCCACATGAAAATCGGTTGAGTTTTGACAAAGTTATGGTAGATTGAAGTTTTTAAAAAAGTGTAAAGGGGTAAGCATGGAAAATACCGAAAAAATTGACAGTGAGGTAAGTTTTTCAAGTGAAAAATGTTTTGATGCAGAATGAATTTAGAGACCAAAAAATGATCAAAACGGTATTCCACATGAAAATCGGTCAAGTTTTGACAAAGTTATGAAAGTTTGAAGTTTTTGAAAAAATGTCAAGGGGAAGGTATGGAAAATATGACAGTGATGGCCAAAATATCGAATTTTCTAAGTAATCAAATCAATGACTTTTGCGCTTCGCATCACAGATTTCTTATAAATCAACATTTTCCACCTGAATACCCTGTAGAATTGAATGTGTTTTCTCAAACAAAAGAATGCAATTGCGAAGTGTAACAATAAGAGTAACTAGTTAAGGACTCTCTGTCTGTCTGTCCGTCTGTCTGTCTGCCTGTCTGTCCGAATAGGTTTGGTATTCATTCATCCACCTGTTGTTGTTTGCTTATTGCAGTAAGGTCATTCTAAATAAGTATGAATCGCCTGGAGCATGCTTAGACAGTGACTGCTAAAAGTATGTCATGTTGTTGCTGTTGTTGTGTGTACAATTAGTTGAACAACAATAATGTCAGTGCCAAGAATAGTAAAAACAACAACAACAGCAACAGCAAACGAGGGAGGCACTTGAAAAGGAACCACAGAAGACAACGCATCCGCACAATTAGCAAGAAAACTCAGCACGAGAAGAAGCTGAAGAAGAGGGGAATGGGGAGAAAGAGGGGAGGCAGGAGGGTAAGGGCTACTGACAGCTGAAGCATCTGATAACAAGCAGACACATTTGCCGTGTGACATTTTTCAAGCGATACAGAAACAGGTGTGCAGAAAAACATACAGAGCACAGGAAGGAGAAAGGTAAGTAGGTAGATGGGTAGGTAGGTCGATCGTTAGGTGGGTAGTTAGGTAGGTAGCTAGTCGCATATATTATTTATGTTACTACAACTATACACACTCACACACACAAACATACGCACACTTATGCTAGATACTCACACACTTGGCATAATTAATTACTTACGCGTCTCAAATTTTAAGTGTTGCTTAATTTTGTTGGCAGCAAACTCAGCGCTTTAATTGAAATTCATTTGCATTATTAATTTCATTATTATTACCAAGTCAAGTGCAGCTTTTTTTAAATTTTTATGTATATTTTTTTATGGCCGTGTTTTATTTCACATTATTATATTTAATAATTTTAGCTTAGCTTTTGTTTGACCTAAAACAACTTTGGCACATACACAAGCAAATATATGTAAATGTGTGTTTGTGTGTATGTATGTACACTTTAGGTATTCATTAGCAGGCTTCAATTGTCCTTTGTCCTTTGTCCATTGTCTCGATTATAACAAAAAGCAAAGCACATCATCTTGATTGCTTTATGTGAAAAGCACTTTACTCTGCCTTTGTATGTGTGTGTATTTGTGTGTGTATGTATTGAAAGCTGGTCCAGAAAAATACTTCGAATTTTCACGTTTTCGCACTTTAAACTATTTGCAGCTGAACTTCTTTATTCAAATTGTAGTGCGACGTTCAAATCAGTCCGAAAATAACAGGCGAAGGACGTCTGCTCCCGACCAGCATCCAAGCGTTTCTGCTGATAAGGACACCAGACACAACACAGATTCAAAGAGAGTGAGAGAGAGCGAGAGAGGGAGAGGGAGAGTGAGAGCAGCAGCTGGTTGGCGCTCTGAGAATTCCGTTTACTCTGGGGTATAAAAGTAAAAGGTGGCGCCATCTATGAACGTTTTGCTGCGGCTTTTAATTGAGAGTACAATTCAGTTAGTGTGGCACCATCTATCAGCGTTTGGCTGCTGCAAGCAAAGTGTCATACGTATTAGAAATTTTGTGTACTACTTATAATTATAAGTATTCAAAACTGGCATACGCAGACTTTCATGTCTGACTTATAAAACTGTCATAAACCGACTTAAAACAGTTTAAAATATAACTTAAGCAGTTGAATTTGAAAATAAATATTACTCCATCGAAAATTTGCAATTAAAATAGTTATTATATAATTATTTATATCTACAAAAATTGAAAATTAATGCATTGAACTGCAACAGCAATATCTTATTTTGCTAAATGAAAATTCAAAAGTCTAAATTATTTAATCTTAAAAAAGTATTTCAATAAAAATTTAAATTCTGAAAAGTTTATATATTTACAAAAATCATAGAAAAATATAAATATACATTTTGCTAGCTGAAAACTGTTTGTTTGAAAGCAAAATCAACCCTTGTAACCCCTTAAACCACTTGAACAGCACTGCTTAACCGACATTTCGACCTAAGCCTACCCCTAACTAAATTCCGAACTCCGAAACTCAACAAAACTCAACGAAAAAAGCTTCGTTCGCATCAAATTTCCCCAAGTAAATCCGAGTGTGCAAACGAGGCAGAGATTTCGTTATTTTGACGTGTTCGGCAAAGAGTCAACAACAATTCAAATTCAACAATATACTGATTTTGGATGCCATCAGAAGGACAGTCATAAACGAAGTGTAACGGCGTGTTGACGTTTCTCAAATGTAGAACGGTAGAGCGAACCTAAGAAACCTAAAAGAATCTAATAACCATCTAAACATCTAACGTCTATTCTAAAAGTCAGCTACGAAACAAGTTGAAATCAAACAAAAAATTCGCGTGTAATACATGAAATCAAAAATATTTGAATTTCAGCTGTGCAAGAAATGCTAATTTTTGTAGCCATGCAATGGAAATAAAATATATATAATAAATTTAAATAATTTACTTGTTGTCGAGTGAAAAACTTGTGCTATTAAAAAATTTAAGAAAAGTTTAAAACGTTTTAAGAAAATTGAGTAAAATTGAGGGCGTAGCTTTTTGCGGTTTAATGCCAAAAAAACGGAAAGTAAATTGTGTGCTTCTAGTGAAATTGTATCTTCAAGATACTTAAATCGCGTATGTAACTGGATACAAAAACCAAATTGAATTACGTTACGCATACGCAACGTATTTTTAAAATTTTTTGTACATCCCTTTATGGCGTTAATTTACATTTTTATTTGCATATATTATACATTCAGTTTCTGATTGAATGGACAGGGCATGTTGACTTTGATAATCCAAACAAATCTGTATACTAGCGAATATAGAAGATTCATTATGAATGCAACAAAATAACAACAATGTTTTATTTTTTTTTTTTTTTGCTGTTGCCCTAGTAATGGCAGCCATACATTGTACATAAATTCTTGTATTCTTGTATAGGCGGTAATAAAAAGCTGCCAAAAAAGTAGTTTATGCAAAAGAGGTTTAGCTGTCATATTGAGTTGAACACATGTCTGTTCTGTTGCACCTACAACCGTTATTTGGGGCACTAACAAAAGCAAACAAAATTCTGTTTGTCGAAGATTTAATACCCTGTCATAACGGGCGTAATTTTTTACATACCAGAAAAAAAATGGTAGTCAGCTTGAAATGTGGGTTTATGGGCTCGTAAATGTTTCCTGCAATGCGTGACTAAATTATTATAGCTTACACGGGACTATAAAAACTCATACATATAGAGAAAAAGACTCGTTTTAACTGAGTTCTTATTAAATAAGTAATAGATTTGTTAACAATTATTGCAATTAATTGCATGCAGAGCGCATTGAACAATTCATTGCCTACTTTTAAGCGGAGGCATTTAATTGGATTTATTAATTACGTCAATTATCATTGCATACTCTTAGGCTGTGGTGTATAAAAGGATTTGTTGGATTAAAAAGGCACGCAAATTGTCATTCAAGGTAGCAGGACACTCATCTTTTGTAAAAATTCATTATATATTTAATAAATAAATAAAAAAATTATCATTGCATTGTAATAATTGTAATAATAATGGTTGTAATAATACAACAGTTTGTAAATGTAAATAATCATTGCATACTTTTAGACAGCGACAAATAAAACTGCTCAAAGTAAAGTGTTCAAATTAATAAAAATAGAAAATTCAAACGCATAATTAAACCACAAATGTAAATTGAAAATAAGTCTAATTAATTTCGTGACAGTGCATACAATTTAAAATGCTAATGGCAAACTAAATCAGCTGCATAAATTATTATTGCATAAAAAATGATGTATTATAAAAGTTTTAAAGTGAAACTATTATTATTGCATACTTTTAGGCCGTGACATATAAAAACTGCAGCAACGGAATTAATTCAATTAAAACGTGTACAATAAAATCAAATAGTTAAGCTAAATATTTAATGCAATAACTGACAGTGGGCATATTGGAAATGATAATGTGAAAACCAAACAAATGCAATTAACAGCGCATAACTAACCAATAAACCAATAACAATACAGCAATAATACTAAACACATCAAAATCAAATTTAAAACTAAAAACAACAGTAAAAAACAAATAACAAGTGCAAATTGCAAATTGCAGAATAAACAAGCTCAATGCAGTTAGTGAAATGTGTTTTAGTTAAGGCAAATTCCACGCAGGAATTCACAATTGCAAAATGCGTTTAAATGCAACAACAACAGCAGCAACAACAACACGCATCAAAACAACAAAAACAACAACAACAACAAAGGCAAAAGCAAAAACCAAACAAACGCTTCAAGCTGCAACAACAACAACGAGGAGATTGACAACATTACACAAAATTGAATATTTTATATGCAATTTAATACAATTATTTGTGCTAACAACAACAATTATTTGTACTGCCAGTGCCATTGACAGTACAAGTGGTGTGAAAGGGGCAGGGGAAGGGGAAGGGGCACGCAACATGGACGCGTTTAGCGGTCAATTTGATCAACTGCCACCGCCGGCGTCATCAGAATTTGCCTCTTCATTTGCCACAGCAGCAGCAGCAGCATCATTTCAATTTTCAACGGCTGTGCCACACACACAAACACACCAACACCAACACACACACACTCATCCACACCCACACAGTCACACTCACAGTCACAGTCACACACATATGCAGTCGGCAACAACGTTACGTGTTAGTTACGGTAAGTGCCAACGTATTAGTGCTGCCATTTTAGCTATTAAATAGCTAGATTTAATTGAAGAAATACTATAAGCTAGAAAAATGCAACTTCTTTTTATTATTTATTAATAAATTAATTTAGAAGCTTACTAAAATAAATATAAGCTACTTATTAATTACTTTAAGTAATTTTAAAATAAGTAAGCGTTTAAATTTTATGTAAGATATATTTTTAAAATTCAATATTCAACATATTGTATGCATTTTATATCATAATATCTCTCAAATAATTTTCAGACTCTATTAAATAAATTTGCCTTAAGAAAATATATATTTTTAGAAAGAAAATTTTTTTAAAGAAAAACAAAAATTTAATAATTTAAGTAATAATATATTATTTATTATTAATATTTAGAGAGCAGAGTGCATTTAACGTGTTTATATGGTATTTTTAGTTGTAAAAGAAAATAACAGTATATATTTTTGGTACTCATGGAAAAGTTTTAAGATTTTATAAGCTCAATATTAATTAAAAATACCAAAAAAATGAGTTCTTTCTCACATTTACTAAATTATTATCTATTTAAAGCTACCAATTTTGATAAAATGAGCTATTTAGGCCGGAAATTCTGACAGCACTACAATGTACCTCAATTGTGCGGTTATCTGACTGATAGAAGAATGTGAAATGTAATTGGGCAACGCCCACAGCCACGCCCATTTGCCCATTTACCCATTTGCAGTACGTGCGCCCTTGAACTCACTTTCCAATAAGACAGACAAGTGAAGCACTTGCCAATTGGAATGCTTACCAAACTTAAACCTCACAAAAATTCCTACAAAATTAAATTTTGTCAGCTTCCTTTTTCACCCTATTCGCGTGAAAAACTTTATCCTTTTACCTTTACTTTCAGTTAACTCGGAATTTTATAAGGAATCCTTTTGTTGTACTGCACAATCGGCGTAGTTTATAAAGAACTTTTATATCTGCGAGAAATTAAAGAACTTTTTATGCAGCGTGTGTTAAACACAAGTAATAAATGCTTAAAAATGAGATCATTGATGTGTACCATGTTATTTATAGTCTCATTAATCTCCAGACATTTTTTGCGTCAAGCTTACGATATTTTTTTTCTTTTGATTTGTAACAAAAATTCAGGACAGCTTTAACCTAACACGAACACAGTTGAACCCCAAAATGAATGAAAGAATAGAAAGAAAGAAAAACGTCCCGTCAATGTTGTTACTTTATTAGAACATATTAATCACAAGGCTGTTAACAAAAGAAAGCAGCAAAAGTCGAAAAATAAATACCCTAAAGAGTGGGTGCCACTTTAATCTTAGTATTCCTAATATTATTCCTATCTTTAACCAGAAATTAAATGCAATAGTTTAGTTTAAAATGTTAGTCATATATAATACGAAAGTAATAAGTTTTATATAAAAAATAAAATTAAACCACAATGAATTTAACGTATTTATTTATTAAGGACCCTTGTATTGAAAATATTTAAAATAATTTTTTAAATCAAAAAATTATTTGATTAAAAAGTCAGTCTATGAAAATTTAATTCTATGCAGCCCTAAAAAGTATGCTATAAAAGTACCATTGGCAAGGGTAGTGAACTGACACATATTTGATACAATGTACTATATAGAAAAGTGTCCTTAGTAGCATGACAATGTCCTCAAACTCAATTTACTGTTGTCTTTCATTATGCGACATAGATTCCAATGAAATCGATAATTCCTATGCCGTCGCGGGAGCAGCAGCTGCTGATGATGATGTGAATGTGGATGTGACTGTGGATGTGACTGTGGATGCTGATGACGTTGAAACAGTCGCCGATGATTACGTCATTGCGTTGGGTCAACCACAAAATACAACGAACGAGAAAAATGACAGAGCAGCAGCAGCAGCAACAACAACAACAACAACACTCTCGACAACAACAGAAAATGGAGAGCATCTAATGAATGCAAAAAAACCACAAGATTTATTATCCTTATCGCAGCTGAGTTCATACCAAACACTGAAGAACGCATCAAGTCTGAATAAAAACTCAAATACGAATTCCAACTCGATTGGAGGCGCCTCATCTGGTGGCAACTTCCAGCAAATTGGCTCGCAACGCGTCAATGGCAATGTCTCGCCCACATCTGCGTCATCAGCTCAGAATCTTGGCCCAAACAGTCAACAAGTTGCGTCTAACGGTAGTTTGATAACAGCACCCACCTTATCAACATCAAGCAATGCGAGAAACTCGGCCAAAAAGGTGGACAGCAAATTTATACTGCCTAAGCAGCAGAAAACCGATGCTCCCATGTTGAACTATATCTTTGATACGCACTCTGCAGCCAACAAACATCATCATCATGATCAGAGGTACGTTCCACACTATATATAAACTTTTCTATATCTTTCAAATATTACAGAATGTTCATATACTTAAGAAAAATCTACACCCAGTTCAATAATAATACAAATATATAAAAATTACCAGTTTTTAAAATAAAGATCAATACTTTTTAAGGAAACATATAATTAATATATCAAATATAAAAAATAAAAATTAAGTAATATTACATTATGAAAGGTTTTTATATTTTTAAGAAGCTCTTAACTTCGTCATATTAAAGGAAAGGCCTTAAAATTTATTTTATTAACATAAGAATCTAATTTGAATAATTTCTATTTATATAATTTCTAATTAATCTAGTTTAAATAATTAAAAAGTAAAATTAACAAATAGATTATATTACAATCAATTTTAATTCATAACTGAAAATATATAAAAATGTAAGTTAATGTTGAATAATCTACTCCCAATTTATAGTTCTACTTACATTTTTTATATTTTGTCAGTGCTGTAATTATTCATCAAATTATTTATAACTAACATGTATGAGAAACTTTCAATTTAATTGAGCCCAAAGTGTGGCAATAATAAAAGTTTTCCTACCATTAAAACTTATCCGAATCGTTAAGTGCTACCTTAATTGTCACCTACCTTAACTCTGAATTTTATATGCTACTCAATTATAATTGAGTGATAATTATCACTTAAATTATCACCTAATAATTATATAAAATATAGTTCGTCTATCTTTTTCCCTACTTTTCAAAGTGTAATTATTTACCAAAAAAACTTTTACAATTTCGAAAACAATTCAATGGTGGATGAAACGAATATTTGAGAAACTCACACCTGTTTTAATTTTATTTCAACTTGTGGAAAGAATAATAGTTTTTTTACTATTCTACTCTAACGAAATGTTGGATTCATAACCCCAAAATTTAACACTTAAGTGTAGCCTTTACCAACCATATCATTATTATAAATATAGTTCTTCTTCTTTATTGAAAGTGCTCTTCCAATTATAATTATCTATCAAAAACTTTTATAATTTCCAAAACAATTTAATTGGAAATGAAATAAATATTTCAAAAACTCGCACTTGTATTGTATTTTACTCCAACTACAATATAATTATTTTCTTACTATCTCAATTTCCGAATTGATGAAATACTGCCTAATTATTCAACCCTATAATGTAACCTACCCCAATTCCATTTTTTTTTAATATTCTACCCCTATTATATCATTAAACCCATCATTATAATAAGTACAGCTCTTACCTCTATCTTAGCCATTTTTTAAAAGTTGTCAGTCTGTAATTACCCATCAAATACTTGTATAATTTCCATAACAATCCATAACAAGTATTAATATTTAAGTAACTTCCACATCAATTGTGGTCTGCCTCCAACTTGTGGCAATAATAACAGTTTACTCGAGGTCCTTGCCATGTGTGTTATATCCGGGCAACTTGAGTTTTTTTTTTGAGGACTTTCGTTGGCCGTAATAAACATTAAGCATAAAGGGAAACAATATCCGACTTTTTACTTCTTGGTAGACATACTCTACTACATATTAAATACACCTGCTGACCAATAAAACTGCATACCATATATAAGTATAAGTATGTCTGAGTGTGTGTGTGTGTGTGTGTGTGTGTGTGTCTTTGAGCTTATTCGTTTTTCATCTGTTTTTCATCTGTGTTTTCCCTTGCAGATATGGGCCGCACTTTGAGGACGTGCAACGGGTTGGACCAACAAATATGACTGTTCAGGCGGGTAGCAGCATTCATTTAAATTGCAGAATTTCATTGCTGCAAGATAAGACTGTAAGCATCCATATTTAAGTACGACTACGATTATTACTCGCATTCGTTTCTACCTATTTGAGATACTTAAGATATTACGACTGCTTGTAAAACGACAGAAATGCACACAAGTCTAGTATATTAAAGAAATAACGCATAAATGTTTTTGCTAGTGACGAAAGTAGTTATTTCTTGGCTAGTAGTTTTAATTACGCTAGTGACAAAAGTATAATTTATGCTTAATTTCTCTACTTTTACGCGTTTTTGCTAGTGACGAAAGTAGTTATTTCTTTCTTAGTAAACAGTCTCTTTACTCTTTGCGCTAGTGACAAACGAATTTTTTAGTTACACCTCGACTGGAAAATAAATTATTATAGTAATTATAAATATATTTTTTACAACGATTGTAAAGGGTGCTATATAATATATTATAAAAATATCCTACAGGTCTCTTGGGTGCGTCGTAATGCGCAAAATGAGGAGAATGCATTGGACCTGCTTACCGTAGGTCTTCACGCTTATACGGGTGATAAGCGTTATAAGATGGAGTTTCAGTATCCCAACAATTGGCGACTGAAAATCATAAATGTTAAAAAGGATGATGAGGCGACATACGAATGCCAAATCTCAACGCATCCGCCCCGCGTCTTACAAATTAATTTGCATGTGAATGGTAAGTGAAAGAATTGAGGGTATTTCAAGTATATGAAATAATAAAAAATAAAATTAGATAAAAAAAAGTTTAGAAGAAATAAAAAAATAAAGAATTAAATTAAAAGATGTAACATTTCTAATTTAAAACTAAAAGATAAACCAAAAGTTCTAGAGTCTGGGGGTACTCATAATAATTATTAAATGATATGATATGATATGATATAATATGATATGATATGATATGATATGATATGATATGATATGATATGATATGATATGATATGATATGATATGATATGATATGATATGATATGATATGATATATGATATGATATGATATGATATGATATGATATGATATGATATGATATGATATGAAATGATATGATAGATATGATATATGATATGATAATATTATATTATATTTTATGTTATGATATATAATATATAATGTATCCCTCTATTTTCCTTTAGCTCCCAAAGTGATGATTGTGGATGAGTATGGAGATCCACTGCAGGAAAAGTACTATGAGATTGACTCAACTCTACAATTGTCCTGTGTGGTGCGAAATGTGGCCATGAGTAGCTCGGTGGTGTTCTGGAAGCATAGTGAAAATGTACTCAACTATGATGTTACACGTGGTGGCGTTAGGTAAGGGACTTTTAAATCTTTTTAAAGGGGAATACCCTCACAAAACATATGTGTATCTCTTTGCTTAGTGTTAAAACTGAACTGATGGAGGATGGCGCCAATTCGACTTTGTCTATTGCGAAAATCCACAAGGCTGATTCTGGGAATTATACGTGCTCCATTAGCGAGTTCAAGAACTTTACAATTGTGGTGCACATACTAAATGGTAAGCTAAAAATACTTAACGTTAATTTTTAAATAAAAAAAAAATTTAACTGTACTCTCTTTTATTTTATAGGCGAAAGCTTTGCTGAGCTGCATCATGGTGGGGCAGGAACTGTTGCACATGCAACATGGCCATATATAATGGGATTGTATCTATTACTATTGCTACTACGATTTATGCGATGGAGTTGGAGGTAAAGATTAAACAACTGAGCACAAGACGCCTAACTTTAACTAAGTTACTTATATAAATAAATTATGATAGGAAATTATATATAAACAAAAATAAGAAATGATGATTAATAGTACGAGTATTACATTAATTGTTTTCCTGGTATCAAGTAGTCTTCTTGTGTACATTTTTGTTAATTAATTGTAAAGATTTTTGGATAAAAACACTACGAATAATCGTAGCAACAACAAGTTATTAGAAATAACTAAAAAATTACTAAACGAAATAAGTTAAAGAAAAATAAAAAAACTGAATTGTTAAGCAACTAATTTAAGTAAAATGCCTATAGATATGATATGATGATACAGAGGCGTGTTCCCGTTTACACTTTCGCTGCAATTTCACGAAAGTGAAACTGAGAACAGCTCAGAAATTTGATATTCGTTAGCATCAATTTGTACATGTAAAAGCACACATTAAATTAATAATAAATTAAGTCCAGATATGCAAAAGATGCCAACGAATTTCCATAGAACAATTTTCAAATAAAAATTATTATAAACAAATTAAAGGAAATACAGGAAACATTGGCATTGCATATGAAAGTTAAAAGCATAAATAAATACAGGAAATGTAAGATAAACAAAATATAAACCAATGTGGGCTGGCTTTTATAAGTAAAAAACAAAATATTTAAGAAGAAAAAAAGAATGGAAAAACTTAAATAAAATAAAGCCCCACACACAACCATACACACTCACACACACACACCGTCACAGTACTATTTGAAGCTGCCGCAGCGTAAAAACATGTGTAATTTAATGCTTACTATATATTTAGAAAATAAGACGAGATATGATTAATAAATAAATCGACACAATGATATCACTGGTCCTTTTAATCAATTGCCATTACATAGAAATCACAAGAGTTTTCATTAATGGATTTAATAATCAAACAATTATTTAATAGCGAACTGGTTTACAACTTCAACGTTACACTTTCAGTGCTTATAGCATTATAGATAAATGTATTATCAATTGGCTTGTATTGCTTCGTAATAATCTTGATAACCTCCTGGGCAGCACAACCTCCTGTAATTAATAGAAGTGAATGAGTATGGATAGTTATATTTAATTGTGTAAATTTACCAATGAAAGCAGAGACTGCATGCAGTTCAGCGCCTCCATAGCGACAGATCTCATGGAGCACATCATCACTGATGCTCACATGTAAGCCCAAATCGTTGAGCATTTTACTGGCAATGCTCTTGAGCCGTCCAATATCCTGTTCGACGGCACACTCGCCGGGTATGCTGCCACACTCGCTCAGGAAACGCTCATAGGCACGCAGGGCAAAATTGTAGGCGGTTAAAGTACCCTGTAGTTCGTTGTCCTCTACTGTAAATTTTATAGAATAAAATTTATGAATTTAAAAAATTTGTTTAAGAATTACTTTAGGAAGAAATACCATGGGGTATCAAATAAGTACTGATTCTATTGTTCATTTCATCCACTCACCCAAGGGCAGCAGTCGGCAGCTCTTCTCGTACTCATCGGCAATACGTGTGCCACGTATTATTGCCAATCCGGCGGATTCACGGCACAATAGCCGTACAGTGCGCTCGTCTATGCTGTCAGCTGGCAGTGACAGTTGCTTCAGGTAATCCTGGCACTTGTGATACACCTGATCGGCATCTTGCAACGCCTGCTGTCGATAGATATGTTGCAGTGCAATGTACGAGTCCGTGTTGGCCGTCATATCGGGCAGTACGCCAGGAAGTGGCAAATATCCCTTGTTCTCCTCAACCACAAAATGCTTCAGCGCCTTGGCCATAATCCAGAAAATATCACTCTGTTGTAAAAGACAAAAAAAAGTTGTAAGAAAAACTTTAAACCAAAAAGTTTTAATATAAACATTATTTGTAGATATTAGTTCTAATAAGACACTTTTAATTTTAAATTTTTATTACTAAAATTGCTTAATAAAATTTATTTTAACTGTAGAAAATTTTGAAAAGTAATAAAAATTTTAAATAGGTGGCACTTTATGATTTCTAAATAAATAAATATTTTAATTTATTCATAATTCAGATCAATAATAAGAATTCAATAAAATTGCTAAGGATAGACATTTAAAATAAACCTTTTTCCAGGATACTTCATTCCAAAATAATATGTATAAAATTTTTCTAATAAATTTTATTTTAATAGGGTATTTAAGTAGTATCTCACCTTTTTGTGCAGCTGCTCGCAGGCATCATCCTCGAAGATGGTCTTAAGAGAACTTGGCACCATTCCAGCGCCAAATGCGGTGTTTACCGCCTTGATGGCCTCCTCGTGGTTCTCCTCATCCGATTCCATGCCTGCTCTGATAGCTTCTCTTAGGGCGGTCTTTTCTTTGTAGTTGCCAGGCGCCAGTTTTCCAGTTTCCTGCTCTTGCTGCCAAACTTTCAGGTATTTGTAGAGCACCAGCAGCCAAGGCACCTTGTTGGTGACCTCTGTAGATTCTAAATGCTCTCGCAATGCCTCAAAGGGTTGCTCCAGACGCAAATCAAACTGACGATTATCGGGGTGAGCCTCTACAATGCAATGTTCCTTCAATTGCAGCCGAATGGAGCCAATCATGCCTAGAGAACGGCAATAGACAAAGGGCACATTGGATTCCCACAGTCGATTGGAGAGCAGCAGCAATGACTGCTCATTGAGATTCGAGGCAATAACCAAATCAAAGCTATCAAAGAAATTTGCACGATTTGCCAATATGTAATCAACGCTCTCATCCACATAATCTCCATTCACATCCGGATTGAGCTCCTGCAGCAGTTGCTTACAAGCCAGAGCTTTGGATTTGCCCAGATAACTGCTATCTAAAAAGAAGCTATATAGAAGCTATTAATTATTACATTTGAACTAGAAATAAATACACAATTAATCAAGTAATTTTTTTAACAGGGAAACAATTTACATATTTATTTAGTATTTTTAAAATTAGTTAAGCTCAATAAATCTAAATATTTCTTTTCTGCCCATGTTCTGAGAACCATAAACTACGATAATGAAATAAGAAACAAAAATCGGAAACAAAGATAAGCTTATATATATGCAAAACAAATCCAGTACCCGCATTATTGTAGTGATTGATATCAAAGAAATTGAACCTGCATTAAACTATTAATAAATTTATTATTATCTCTGTTGATTAACCATTCCAAATAAAATGGGGCGTGTCTGCGTTCAAGTCAGCTAATTTATAAACTCTAAGATCTAGCTGTTTGAACATTATACTATAAACTTATTAAACTTCGTACCCTTCTGGGACAAAACTTATAATCGTTGTACCCGTTGGGTACTGTTCAAATTGTTGGGTACAAACTTGTAATCTTTGTACCCTTTTGAGTACTGTGCTATATACATATGTGTATTTTATCCTCTGTCAAAA
The DNA here is from genome assembly GCA_035045575.1 of Drosophila falleni. Taxonomy (NCBI): domain Eukaryota; kingdom Metazoa; phylum Arthropoda; class Insecta; order Diptera; family Drosophilidae; genus Drosophila; species Drosophila falleni. The sequence goes on from JAWNOV010000167.1 coordinate 2,137,359, forward strand.
GAGCTACTTGACCCACTGTATGACTGTATGTGGTGGACTTACTTGTTGCCCAGGTCCTCCTCCTTGACTGTGCTGCCATCGGCCACAGTGAATCCTCCAATGCCAGGAAGTACGAGTCCCTTTGCCGCCTCGCAGCCCACAGCCGTCACATTGACCACACAAATTGTTGCCGCCTCCAGCAATGTCTGTCCATGCTCGCCCCAAAGTCTGTGGTAACATGTCAGTCTCTTTATTTGCCATATCAATAAATTTACTCGTATTTACCTGATTTGTCTATCATATTTCTTGCTTTTGTCTGATAGTTCTGGGGATTTTGGTGGCGCAGGCGAAGACATTTTACAAGCCGGTTGCAAATAAAATTGCAATCAAGTACAGTGCTGCCAACTTGTTTTAGAAGTCATGTCGCAACAGAAAACGAGTTGGCAGGCTTAGCGAATTTAAGCTCAATCTCAGACTTATATAATTTCTGCAATTTCTATAATTTTTAAATACTCACAGCATTTATAATAAAATTAAAATTTATTTTTTTTAAATTAAAATCAAATATTTTCATAAAATTGTACATTTTTTACTGCTAAACCATATAAAATCAATTCAAATTGCAATCAAGTGTTGCAAAAATCTTCCATATTATCGTAGTGTGTTATCGATATGTACCGCTTTAAGAAAAACAGCACGCGCCAATTGAAATATTCAAAACATTTATTAAATAAATCGTATTACATTTCACATTGTTCACATGGTTTTAGCTTTTGCTTTAAAATTTATTACGTTCAACTTTCGGAGCTTACTCAACTACATACAAGAAATCAGTCTTTACAAACAAATTGTATTAACTTAAAGTTTTTGTTTTAACATAACGGCAAAAATAATACCACGTTCTGAGCAAAACCATAATTGTTTGGAGGGAGGGAAGGGCACTAAATATTATTTTCATTTACTATTGTACAAAAAATTTAACTATTTCGTGAGTACACATTCAACTCGGATAAATTAATTGTATAATACCGCATCTCTAATTTGCCTCGTTTTTCAACACTGGCCCCATGAGGGCACATATGTTTTACAATTACGCTTTGGTACATCGTTCGCGTTGTAATTTCACAACGACTTGCATTTGTTGGCTACATGTTTTGTTGCTGGCTGCTGTTAAACAGAAATTGCATTAAACTAAATACAAATTAAAATTATCACCGAGAGAATGCCAGCCAGGAGAAGCACTGCAGGGACGTCAAGAAACAGCGGCAATGAGACAAGTCCACAGTCGGAGGATCCCGCATACAAGTTGAAAAGAAAGAAGAATAATGAGGTAAGTGTAAATAGGTAAACAAGAATGTTGAACAGCAAGGTGACGTTTACACCATGAGAGCAATGAGAAAGAGGCCGTGTTAAATAAAAAGTCACCTCATAAATTATTTCACCATGTCCAAAAATAGCAACAGGGAATTTGTAATATTTACTGCATTTTCTTATTTGATATTTACTTATAGGCAGTGCAGCGCACACGTGAAAAGACCAGGCAAACGGCCGTGGAACGAAAGGAGCGCATAGAGAAATTGAAAATTGAGAATATAATGCTAACACAACAGATTAAATCGGAAAAGGGACACATAAGCACACTACGAAAACTAATCATTAAAGGAAGAACGAACGAAGATCAAGATCGTCTCATTGATGAAATTTTAAATAACGCCGATTACGGCAATCAGAAGGACGACGGCGACGATAACGAGGATAACGATGACAAATGAACAATTATTACTTATATACTTAATATTATTCACATATTTTTAAGCATTACTAACCATCGTATACATCGAGCTTTTCCATGTGTAATGAGAAAACCTCGTCCATTTCTTAAGTTGTTGTTGTCGAATGTAAAATACAAATCGAAAATGTAATTAAAATTCTCTCTTTCTCTTTTTAATTGTTGCTGTATCCAGTGTCCCGTTACACTTGCTGCCTCAGACTTGTGTTCTTTGTTGTAGTTGCTTTCTGTTTTGGTCACTTCCGCCTTCTCTCTGTCTCCCTTGCACAGCTGAGCATTGATTTATTGCACTTTTCATGTGTTTGTGTGCGTGTGTATGTATTGCTAAACGTTAAATTTAGTCTACAATTTTTTTGTTTTTGCTGTATTGCCGGGAATGTATTATGTACGTTGATTTATTATTGAAATGAGCTGCAATTTGTAACTTGAGTTTAAACTATGTAATTAACACCCCCGGCGTGATTTAACAGCTAAATTTTAATGCTGGAACGTCACATGCCAAAACCACAATGAAAAATGCTTAGCCAGCTCTGATATTAATTAAACGACGACCTTAATTGATGCTGACGTTTGCAATTTCAACAAGTTCTCGGTTTCTCGATTCAGATATTTGACCATGTCATTTACTTTATTTCGCTTATTTCCATTTATGTTTCACGTAACTTTTTTTTGTTTTGTTTTTTTATTGTTGTCCCATGGAAAGAAGAAGAAGAGTTTGACAATTCTGTACGTTTGCAGCGGAAAATCACTTGCCAGACTATTGTTTAACAGTGCTTTAACAGTTTTGGCATCAGCTGCTTGGGCTAGCACCACCACTGTTGCCAGCTAAGCTATTTTATAGCTAGCTTTGGCTAATTGAAATTGGTAAAGCCTCTGTACAATTTGCAATGTTTGTGATCTAAGTACTAAAATAAACATTTTAAAAATAAAACAGCTATAAAACTATTCTATATTAAATATTATATATAAAACAATTATATATAAAGCAATTATATATAAAACAATTATATATAAAACTTTATTATATACACAACTATATTATATATAAAACTCTATTATTTATAAAACTATATTATATAAAACTATTCTTATTTAATAATTTTTATAATTAGCTTATAACGATCTGCTTCTAATGCTACGAAGTTGCCCGCCGTTGCTGATCCGTCTTCTGCGAGCGCCGAACACTAACTGCCCGCCAACTGCGGAAGGCCGGATTTTATATGCTGCGTGGGGGGTCAGTTAGCAGAGCCCTGTTATCTTAGCAGTGCCAATGTGAGCTTAACAGTGCCAATGTTAGTTTAACATTGCCAATGTTAGTTTAACAGTACCAATGCTAGTTGAACAGTGCCAATGTGAGTATAACATTCAACAACAACTTGATCAAAACTTAATATAAATATATAAATAAAATTTATTTGTTTGCTTTTAACTTTTAATGCAAACTCAAATAATGATCAAAACGGTATTCCACATGGAAATCGGTTGAGTTTTGACAAAGTTATGGTAGATTGAAGTTCTTGAAAAAGTGTAAAGGGGCAAGCATGGAAAATACCGAAAAAATTGACAGTGAGGTAAATTTTTCAAGTGAAAAATGTTTTGATGCAGAATGAATTTAGAGGCCAAATAATGATCAAAACGGTATTCCACATGAAAATCGGCTTAGTTTTGACAAAGTTAAGAGAGATTGAAATTTTTGAAAAAGTGTCAAGGGGTAAGCATTAAAAATACCGAAAAAATTGACAGTGAGGTAAATTTTTTAGGTGAAAAATGTTTTGATGCAGAATGAATTAAGAGGCAAAATAATGATCAAAACGGTATTCCGCATGAAAATCGGTTGAGTTTTGACAAAGTTATGGTAGATTGAAGTTTTTGAAAAAGTGTAAAGGGGTAAGCATGGAAAATTGGATGATAGATGGGTTAGTATCGAAAAATATATCAAATTTTCTGGATGATAAAAATTTAGATGCAGAATCAATTTAGCGGCCATATAATGATTAAAATGATGTTCCGCTTGAAAATCGGTTAAGTTTTGATCAAGTTATGACAGTTTGAAGTCGGTCAGACATTAAAAACTAAAAAAATCTAACTGAAAAAAACAAATTCTAGTGGCCTGTCTGTCTAACAACACATAATTTATACACAATTTGTTTGTTTTAGATAATGTTACAAAATTAAAATAAAAGTCGTAATAATGCTGCCGCCTTCACATAATTTCGTGCCCAATTTGTACACAAACTCCACAATTTACCTGCTGAAGCGTCAAATAGCTGAGCATGGAACACAATCACAAACAAAACTCTTACAGGCGTTCCGAAACGATGTCCAGGATCGAAAGCCATCAGTCGAAGTCGATAATCAGCAAAGGAGGAATCACGAAAAATATGAAGGGCTACCAGGGATCCAGAGGTTCCAGTAACTCATGTCAACAGACGCCCCAAAATACAAATTCCAGCGAAAGATCAAGTGAAAATACGAATAGTACAATTGGTTCCCAGGTTTCCAGCGAAAAATCAAGTGGAATTGCGAATAATATTAAGAGTTCTCAGTATTACAGTGATCTTAGTTCATATGAAGAATTCCAAACCGATCATAGTACGGTTTCCAGACATGGAAAATTCCCTAATGATGCAGCTTCTAGTATTCACAGTTCGTATGTCCAGTCGGGAAGCGGTAATAAAACGATTTCCAGCGAAAAGTCCCATGGAATTCGGGGATTCCTGAAACTCTTACCATTTCTGCCTAGGTTTAAGCATAAAATACTTTCCACTAAACCAAACAACGCTCGAAAACAAACATCACTAGGCAGAATTCGAATCCATCCCAGTTCATCTCTAGAAGAACCTGATGTACGTAAGCTTATTCGGCTCTATGAATCCTATGAAAATCTCTACAATCCCAAACATAAAGATTATGGAAATAGTAAAATCGAAGAAAAATGCTACTCCAAGATTGCTGATTGTTTTCCCAACAAAACAAGCCAGGAACTTCAAAATCTTCTCTATGAGCTGCGTTTGCTCTTTGAACGGGAATACACCATTATTGAGAACAGGCAACGTTGTTTTGGCCATGTTGTATTGCCCTCGATAAAATACTATGCCGAATTTTTGTTTCTGGTGCCATTTTTGAACGTCGAATGGGAAAGCGGGGCTTGTCTTCCACCAAAGATACCGCTCTCAGAAGGAACCAAAAGTGTTAAATCTGATGATTGGAGTTTGACAATCTCTAAAGATTTTACACTCAAGAAACTGAATAGAAAAGTCAGCAGTAAAACATCGGGGGAAGATTCTTCGCTGGTACAGTCGGAGCAAATAATAAAACAAGAAAATTTACAGATTTTAAATTCACAGCCTAAATCTCTGACTGAAGAAAGGTCAAGTAACATAGGTCCAACTTCGGGTAGCAAAGAATCTACGCCTCTGTCGGAAGAAGGTACTGAAGAAGAAAATTTGCAGAGCTCAAATTCACAGCCTAATTCTACGACTAGATTTCAAGAAAATTTAAGTGACTTGCGTACAGCTGCGGGTAGAAATCTGTTAGTTATACCAATTTATGGCAACCAATTCATGGGCTTTGGCAAAAACAAGAGTAAAGATAAGAAAAAAGATAAAACAACCGATCCTTTGACTGAACAGAAAAATCCCTTAAGTCAGGAAGGAATAAGTCAATCTGACAACAACGCTTCAACTGAGAAACATACTGGAAAATTGTCGCCATGTCAGGGAACTGTAGATCGGGAACCTTGTCAGGCCTACTGTAATGAATATCGAGGTCAAACACCAAATACATCTTGTGCAGAAACATTTACAACTGTCAATTCCACAGTTATATCAAATGGAAGCCAATCTGGAAATCAAGAGCAGCTGCAAATTTTATGTGATATGATCAAAATGGAGCTCAGTTCATCACCAGATTTCATATATTACGATGCCAAGTGGCGCATTATTGAAATATTACGGGAAGTGCAAAAGCGTAACTTGATACACAGCAAATCCGGCCCGGAAAGTAATTCAAATGACAATTGCAAGTGTAGAAACCGTGAAGAGTTTGCGGAACAATCTACAAGAACTCGTATACGCGGTCCAAAAAAGGCCACAAATTGTCCCTACTGCAAGCGTTTATAAATCCCTTGTTGATTAATCCCTCGCTGAATAATCCCTCTTATCAGTCAGCTGATTGTCGGCCCTGACCAAATTTGTTGTGAGATAAGCGAAAGTATTGCCTGGTACGCTTATCGCTTGACAGTTTCCCAGCAGCTGTGAGCGAAGATGGAAGCACTCTTCAATAGTTCCAAATTACTGAAGCATTGGCCTAGCATTCTTCTTGGTCTTCTTCTTGCCTTTACCTTTAAATACATTAAGGAATATAGAAGAAAGCGATGTACAAATGTCAAGTTGGCTGGTGAGGAGGATATTGCAGGTAATTGGCATTCAATTTGATAATACCCTGTACATAAAAATTTCAACGTATCTATTCAGCTTTGATAAACTTTCGAGTTTATTATGCGATTCATATTAAATTTCGAGGACAGATGCGGAATATATTATACGTAACAATTTTAAAGTCAAAGATTCCACATTTTACATAAAAAAAGGGTCTCTTAGAGTCGAGCTCACTTGAAATTAGACTTTTGTAGAACTCATTTTTGTTGCTTATAATGAAATCTTATTCCCCAGTCGACTTTCCACTCGAGGATCCGGATGCACTGCAGCCCGCTTTGGAGGAGAAACCACATTTGCCCTTTGTGCAGGGAGAAAATCTCAATCCCGATGGCGCTCGGCGTTTCTACGAACTCGTTCGTGGTCGACGCAGCGTGAGAGCTTTTAATGCCGAGAGAAAGCCGCCAATTAATGTAATTGAGGATTGCATTCGGGCGGCGGGAACAGCGCCAAGTGGAGCACACACGGAACCCTGGACATTTTGTGTTGTGCAACAGTTGGCGATGAAGCAAGCGGTGCGTCAATTGGTGGAGCAGGAGGAGCACATCAACTACAGCACACGAATGCACGCACAGTGGGTGACTGACCTGCGACCCTTGCAAACGAATGCCATGAAGCCATATCTAAGTGATGCACCCTATCTCATACTGATCTTTAAGCAAACATATGGCACAACTGCTCAAGGTCGTAAGAAGCTGCACTACTACAATGAAATATCCACATCTATTGCCTGTGGTGTCCTACTGTGTGCACTCCAAGCAGCTGGACTCTCCTCCCTGGTCACCACGCCCCTGAACTGCGGACCTGCCTTGCGGCGTTTGCTTGAAAGACCCGCCAATGAGAAACTTTTAATTTTGCTTGCCGTTGGCTACGCTGCCGAAGATTGCAAGGTGCCGAATTTACAACGCAAGAGTCTTCAAGATATTATGGTGAAATATTAAAAATATAACGCACATTAAATAAATTTAAAAACTCAGTTTATTCAATAAATTTGCTTGAGCTGCATTCTCGGCTATAAATGGTGGTGGCTTGTCGATAAGCAATAATCACCTCTGCCCCGTTATCAAGTCAACTGTGAATGTCAACAGCTGTTGTTGCTATTCACAATACACATTTAACGATAGTCACGAGCAGTGCTATCGAATTATTTACTTCGTTACTTATTTTTGCGTGATTTCATTCAGCAAACATAATAAACAAATAAGACAAATTTATTTTAAATATTTAAGCAATTTATACCATTTTGATTACAGCTATTTGCTAACAATTAATACTTGTCGATACGATAGTGCATGAATTAATCGTCAAATCATCGATACTAATATGTGCAGTGCTGTATTATATCGATTGCAGTGTGTATCAAGTCATTTTATAAATAACTTCAATGTGTTCGGTCGCGCCGTCGGGAATTTATCGAAATTACCAAAGACTCGAGTGAATTAATAAGTAAATATAACAAATTTGTTTATAATCAAAAATACAGTCGCAGCGGATTGAGAAAAATGCGGGCCTGCAAATACATTTTTAATAACTATAAACGTGTGCTATACTGTTGTCGATGCAACAGCAAATAAGTGGGAAAGAATGAGAGCGCAAAGCAGATGGCAAAGAGCGTCGCGCCGCATTGGTGTTGGTTTATACATGTGTGTGTGTGTGTATATGAAGTAGAAAGCGGCGGTAAAAACTTGTAAAAACCACACATATTATACACATTTATTGTATATAGTAAATATATAACGTTTTCAATATCGTTGAGATAAATTTGATCGCCAATTGAAAATTAGAAAAATTGTAATTTTGTTGCACTCTAGAATCTGCAAGTCAAAACAAAACAAACGTGAAACGTAGCCGAAAAACGCCTGCGTGTGACAGTGTGTGTTGTTGTGTGTGTGTGCGAGCGTAATAAGAAAAAGACACACAGCAAAAAGCGAAAAATAAAAAAAATAGTGCATACGAAGAGCAATCGCAAAACGCAACTGATGAAATTCGTGATATTCACAATTTTATATTAACAAATGGTTAAATAATATTTAAGCCAGGGCTTTAAAACGAAAAACTGCAAATAATAAATAATCTTAAAATAACGCCTGGCAACCAAAAAAGGGGTATTATTTAAACAACGTATGCTAAAACAATAATTGTGCTAAGCTGTTGTTGTCGACACATTTGCGCCTTTTGTTGCCTTGAGGTGAGTTGTAATTGTTGTAGTTGTTGCTAAAGAGTTTTCAGTCGGTGCTTGTGTTCAAACTGTACTAGAGATGAGTGCGTGGTGTGTCGTGTTTTTCGTGTTGTGAATACAATTTATTATAAATGTAAATGAAAATTAAAATTACTAACTTATTCGATAAAATTTGAAAATAATTTGTTAAAAATATAAATATATGTATTTTTTATATTTAATTGCAAAATATCTGCTTATTGGAGACATATTGGAATGCTTTACATTGTTTGATATTACGATTCATATAAGTCAGTTCATTTGAGTTTAATAAATATATTTTTTATTAGAAAATTGTCAAAAAAAAAACAACTAAAAAGAAATAATTTAATTGCTTATATCGACGTATTAAAATTTGCGTTGTGTTAAATTGCACACACGCGCCCATCTCTAATCCAAACTGTACCATATTGTTGTATGGCCAGCCAAAAGAGAGAGAAGGAGTTAGGGAGCGAGAGAGAGAGAGTGCATGAGAATTGCTTGCGCTCTTTCTCTTGCGGCACGACGTGATAATCAGCTGCTGACAACAGTTATATTTACAATCAACAGCAACGACTTACTACGTAAGGCATATAATACGTAGTGTCTTATTCCGTCACGCAACGTCAAACAAATTGGAAATCAAAGATGAGTCGTCTGCAAAAACAACAACAGCAACAACAAATTGTTGGCAGCGGCAGCAACAACAACGCGAAGAGCAGACGCAAAAAAGAGGATAATGAAATGGTGAAACATATGAATGGACATGCGACGAATGGAAGTGGAAGTGGAGGCAACGGCAAGTCAACGAAACGACGTCGACAGAGCGACGAAGAACAACAGCACTTGACCAATGGAATCAGCAGCAATAAAAATGTCAAACTGACAACTTCCAGTTCCAGTCACAACAACAACAGCAAAACGGTTAACTACAATAACAACAACAACGGCAGCAGCAATAAGAAAAACAATGCAAATGGACGTCAATACAACAATAATAATAATACAAACAATAACAATAACAAGAAGAAGCAGCAGCAGACAACAACCACAACAACAACAACAAATATGGCCTACAGTTACCGTAATAACATATCCACGATACCCACACCCCCTTCCCCCGCCTCACCAGACATCGTTTGCATTTCGGATGCGGATAGTGAGGAAAACGAATGTGTCGAATATTACGAAGATGATCAAGAAACGGAGGAGGATAGCGATTTGGAAATCAGTGAAGCAACAGCAACTACAACAACTACTGCCAACACTAGCAATGCTAGGCAAGCCAACAACAACAACAATGCAGCTGCGGCAGCGGCTGCAGCAGCGGCGGCGGCAGCAGCAGCGGCAGCGACGCCACCCACAACATACACGATGCCCACGAGCAACAGCACACCGTTAGATCTGGACAACGAGGCGCATCAACGGGATCTGGAGCACGTGACTGATCTGCGTTCCTATGGTGAGTACATCTCTATAAATACAGTAGGTCAACTTACATTTTTGACATGTTTAAAAATTCACATATAAATAAGTCACAAATTTAAAGAACATTTTCTTGGCATTTATTTGGGGGGTTTTTTTTTTAATATAAGTAAATAAGTTCATACAGTGGGTCAAGTAATTATACTGACAAGTTTAATAGCCAAATTTAAATCAGTTGAAAAATTTTGAGTTTTTAGTCCTTTCATGAAAGAATATTATGTTTTAAGAACAATTTGTCTTTGATTTAAAAGTCCTGCTCCTAACAAGAGTTTTGATATAAGTTTTGTTAGGATCGGACTAACATCACTTAAAGATATGCTAAAAATTTCAAAAAATACATTTCCCAATTATTCATGGTGAAGTAATTCTTTTGTCAAATTCCAAATTTATTTTTATCTTCAAAAAATAAAAACATTTTCTTGGTGCTTATTTGGATTATGTTCCAAACAATTTAAAAAAATTAACCTAATACTTTTATGTTTATTTTGTTTGGTTTTATATACAAAACTACAGATTTTTATATATTTTCTAATATATGGAAAGACATGTTTCAAGATACACAAAATCCATAAAATTTTAACAAAGTTAATAATTATTGGCATATTTTGTACAATAAAAAAATTAGTTATAAATATATTTTGTGTCCTTTTATTCAATTTCGATATGAGTCTATACATAATTCAATCCATTTTAAAATTATTAAATCGCTCGAAGAACGCTTCGAATTTTCAGAGTAAGTAGACGAACAATGAGAATTGCTTTAAAATTGTTCGAGATTAAATTAAATGAATTATGAATTTAAATTATAATTAATTAATAGAAACTCGTGATAAACATGAAATACTATAATTACAAATATAATGTTAAATAATTTAGTTATTTTCCAGCTGTTTTCCACTCAAAACAGCTACTTAATGATTTTCAGAAGTTTACAACACTGTTATTGATAAGGAATTGGGTGGTGGTGGGGGTGGTGAGTGGTCAATGCAACATGACAACGACCTCGCCCTCATCCGCTCTCCCTCGCTCTTTCTCTCTCTCTCCCTCTCGCAATCCTTTCTAAAGTGGAGCACATGCATTTAACCTTGACATACTTTGGCACACAAACGTAAAACGTGTAGAAATATGCTTGTATCTGTATGTGTGTGTCTGTGTATATATATTTGGGTGTTTGTGCATTCGCCCGCTGCAATTCACCCCAAAGTAAATTCAACTCACCTTAGCTCACCACAGTGCAGCAACAACAACAATAACACTCGACAATCGGACATGACGTTGACTGTCTGTGTATGCATGTGTGTGTGTTACAGTGTGTGTGTACATAGGCAATTGATTTACTTGAACTTGGCACTGCAATTGTCCCAGCAACAACTTTGTATATTTATATACATAGATTATACTCTTATGTATGAGTGCAAAACATGTTTGCCTTTGGCGCCTAATTGACAATTTGCTATTTACCTTTGAGCATAAGTTGAAATTTGACACGAGAGCAAGTCTGATAAAATAAAAAATAGAAAAAAGAGTGGCAATCTTTTTCCTCTCACCGTTTTTCACTGCAATTTTGCAGTCTGAAGATCTCTTTCGCTCTCTCACTTCAAAGTCAAATAGAGCGTAAGAGAGGGAGCCCATTTGCTCTCTCTGTAATGCTAATGGATCTGAGTGTCTGTGTCTGTGTCTCTGTGTGCGTGTCATGGACTCTGTGCACAGCTGTCTGCTTTCTGTTGTGTGTACAGCAACGCACATGATGTGACAATCTTCTAATAACATAACAAGTTTATACGACAGCTTAACAAATACCAAGATAAAAGAAAAATTTAAATATTGGTAAAATAGTAGAATTGGATGAATATAAGTTTTTCTTTTAATTTGTCAAACTTAGAACAATATCCGAGAATATTATTATATTATAAAACCATTGTCGCTCACATAAATTCAAATGAATCTTAAAAATTTATTTAAGTAGCTCTATCATGCAGCTGTTTATCATATTATAGATTATTATGATTCCCACATTTCGTTAAACATTTAAAAAAAAAGACAACACAAACAGCTTTATGTGGTTCAACAAGTAAAAGGTCTTCTACAAAAAAAAATTGTATATATATATATATATATATATATATATACTTCTGTCACTAATCAATTCCAAAAGTTGCTTGTTGCGGTTGAAAAATAAAGTATACTAATAAACATTTAATTGTACCGATGAAAAGCATTTATATTTATTATCTGTGCCATTTTCGATTGTCATTTTGATAGCAATTATAAAAAACAAGTTTCCTAACATACATAAAGTTGTTCGTTTTGTCAATGCAGATTATATTTGTTTAGCATTGCATTTAGTTGTTGTTTTTATTTTCTTAAACAAATATTTTTAAAATGAGCAAAGAGCGAGAAAAAGCAAGAGAAGAAACACTAATAAACAAAGCCCATATCACCCATTTCTTTCAGTCGTCTTAGTAATACCTGATAAGACTTCTTGGTAATTTCTTAATCTGCGCTTTTTAAGTTAATAATATAGCTAGAATATTATTCAGGGGCAAATAAGTAGTCGCTGAATTCAAATAGATATAAATTAAATACATACTTGTTGATCATTTTTGGATCTTTTTCTAATCAAAATCTTAAGATTAATTTATTAATTGCTAGCTTTTAAACTTTTTTTATTTCACTCGACTGCTTTTATGCGATATTAAAAAAATACAGTATCCCTAGTTATCCCTACAATTGCATGTTGTGTTTGTTGGATCAATAAATTTGTTAGTCATTCAAAAACATATATATTTTTTTAATATAAATACATCATCACACAGAAAAGGAGGGAAGAGCTGTCTCTACTGGGTTCATTGTACCTTATAAAAATGAATTCGCGCGTGTTAGCAACTTGTATTTTTGAAATTAAATACATATTAAAAAAAAGTATAATAATATGTAACTGGTTTATATTTATAATGTGATTTCATTAACCTTTGTGGCTTCTGTCAATGCACTAAGAACAAATATTTCACAAGTTGAAATTATGATTATAAAAGAAGAAAAAAAGTGAAATGCACGCATCTATCGACAAATTTTTGTTATTACTTTTCACTTGATTCACTTTTTTTGATATGAAGTACATAGTACTTCAATATTTCCGTTGAAATGAGTATGAAATACAAATGAATCTCATAGAAGAAGAAGAAAAAGGCCACAGGTTCAAGGACAAATGTCCAGCAATGGCATTCAACTCGCTTTCTCTCTCCCTCTCTCTATTTCTATCACTTGCTGGCGCTCTCTTCTCTGCCCGACTGTTAAACATATTGTGGTTATTCGTCAAGTGAGGTGGCGAGGTGAACCAAAAAAAGTGTTAGTCACTTGGGAAATTTTATAAATGTTTACGAAATTGACTGTCCACAATGTTTTTTTTTATTATGGGTGGGAAAAAATATTCTATGCATAAATTGCAAATGTTGTCTGGAATGTAAATTGTCAAAATACTAGACAGGGCCAATGAACCGATAAGGCTGTGTAGACATCGTGCAAACGAAGGGAAAGAGAGAGAGAGCTGGTTAACAGACTGAATTTGATTGGCTGCTGCGTAGACTTTTGCTCTCTCTCTCTCTCATCCGCTCTCAGTGGGTCAGCCACCTGCAGCAATGCCAATCGTTTGTTGTTGTTTAAATATAATGTATTGTATTGTATAGTTATTGATAGCAGAAAATAAATATTCTTCACAATTGCCATTATTGCCAAGAGTCGCACGTGCTGCGTTCCTATTTAATAGCGATAGTGCTAATCACATGTGTCCAACTACAAAACAAACAATTGCATAGTTTTAAAGCACTTGACTCTCTCGCTCATTCTTAGTTCTTTCTTCTTCGCATTGATTAGTTTGAGTGTGTGTGAACGTTTGTGTATCGATTATAGTCAGTTGTGCCAGCACAGATATTTTTTTCGGTTTAATCTAGCGTTTTTTCAATTAAATGAAACGGCAGCGAGAAATGTTTTTCTTTTTATCGCTTTTTTCTTCTCAAGAATTGACAGCACTGATTATTGTTGCTCTCTCGCTGTCATATGTGTTTTATCCTAAAGTTATTTCTCTCTTTTTTTCAGTAAAGCTATTTACATGACAACTTGCAGTTAAAAAACGTTTTTAAAATTAAAAAACATAATAAATTAAATATAAATATAAAAAGATATTTTTTGCAAGCTAAATTACTTATGAAGTTTTTTTTATCAATAAAAATACTTATTGTATCTAATTCAATTTTTTTCCCTCTTCTTTTGCAGTCAAATTGTACAGCGATGAGCGTGTCTGTTTAAATGATTTCAAAATCATTCGCGTGCTTGGCACGGGCGGTAAGCAACAATAAAAAAAATTAAAATGAAATAAATAAATTTATTAATTAATCATATATTTATTTATTTATAGCGTATGGACGCGTTTTTCTGGTGCGCAAACTGACCAGACACGATGCAGGCAGATTATATGCGATGAAAGTGCTCAACAAGATAACGGTAGTGCAGAAGCGTAAAACGGCTGAGCATACAAAAACCGAACGTGTGGTAAGTGAAACAGCACAAAATAAATGTAAAGCGTAACGAGAGAGAAAAAGTAGTAAGAAAACCCTTTCAATGATGCCCAAACGTGTGTAAATCAAAAAAAGCGCAGCTAATTGAAATGAAACCTTCAGTTGCTGCACGTACACAAAAAATCAGAGGAAGAAGTAGAAAATAAGAGAAGAACTACCAACGACAGCAGTGAGAATCAAAACGTGTTCTCGTGACACACACATACAGTGGCTCACAGCTTATTTGCTACACTACAATTTGCAACAAAATTTTTTTATTGCTCAAAGAAAATTAAATGGAATTATCATTAAGGAATCAAGTTATAAATTTAATTTAAGCAACTGAGCTGAACTGTTTTCTTTTATATAATTTTCATTCAAACATAAATTTAATTTAATTTTGTTATATTTTTAGCTTTTCTACGACTCATTTAAAGTTTGTATTATCTAAAATAGTCGCTATTAAGTAAAAATATTATAATACAATAAATTTGTGTCCATTTGTTAGTGAGTGAAATAAGCTGGGAGCCACTGTTCACACACGAATATGTACAAATACGCCATAAGCTCGCTCAACTTGTTGCACCGGCAAAAAGCTAACGGGATGCCAGGAAGAGAGAAAAAATCGAAGAGAGGCACCGAGAGTGAGATTCAGTGAGAGCAATAAAGCTGATCTACTACGTATACATTTGTGTATCTGTGTGTGTACATACACACACATGTGTATCGATACTTATGTTTTGTATGGGTGCAATCACGACCGGTTTGCGGCATTGAAAAATAGAAAAGCTAATGCAAAACTTGGTTAAATAACTGCAAACAGGTGTATCTAGTAGGAGACAGACAGAGAGGGAGAGTCAAAGAGCAGGAGTGAGAGTGTTGGCCAGATAACAAGGGCACATATAATTTGGCTGAACAATTTTCAAAGATTAAACAGTGAGTTTGTTTTGTTTGTTGTTGTTGTTGTCTCACGCATTTGCTATCTCACTTACGCACTTGTAACGGTGACTATGACGCTTGTGCTACTGACCCAGATTTGCAAGCAGTGTAAGCGGGAGAGAGAGAGAGAGAGAGGGTAGGAGGGTAATTGCCGGCTCTTTTTGTCTTGTTTATAAATTGTTGTTGTCGATTCTGCCAAAAATGGAAAGGAATTAAGACGTAAAAATGTGAAAGTTGTACAAGAAGAAGAGATGCTTAAACATTGTCTATGTGCGCAAATAAATCAAAAATAAGAGATAAAGTAAAAAATTTTAATATGCAGTTAAATGGTGCTAAAATAATCTTTTCACTTTAACATACACACACAAATCACACAGACAAATCAAAGATCAGCATATACATATGTATTATCATGGTCAAGGAATATTTCATATTTGGGCTTTTCATTAGGATTAATTTCCCAAACAGCTGTTTTGTGTCCACTGTACAGTTAGTTAAAAATTTGTACTTCAAAAATTTCTAATAAGCTCTAAATAAATGAAATATTTTAATGATTTTTGTTTTTTTCAGGTATTGGAGGCAGTTCAGCGTAGTCCTTTTCTGGTCGGTTTGCACTACGCATTTCAATCATCTTCTAAGCTGTATTTAGTGTTGGGTAAGCGTAAAATTTTAAAGATTATTTAAACATTTCAATTAATTTGTTACATCTTGCAGACTTTGCCAATGGCGGCGAGTTGTTCACTCATCTCTATCATGCGGAGCATTTCGAGGAGTCCCGAGTGCGGGTTTATATAGCCGAAGTGGTGTTGGCGCTGGAGCAGCTGCATCAACTCGGCATTATCTATCGCGACATTAAGCTGGAGAACATTCTGCTCGATGGCGACGGTCACATTGTCCTCTCCGACTTTGGACTCTCCAAGATTCTCTCCGCTGAGAATGAATATCGTGCGCACAGTTTTTGTGGCACCTTGGAGTACATGGCGCCGGAAATTATACGGACGGGACCTCCAGGTAGGGCTGCATAGAAATTAACAATATCGATAATAACTTATCGATATGAAAAATAGAGCTGTATATTAATTTTCCTTGATGCATTTAAAATAAAATATCGATACCTAGAGCTAAAAAATATTCCACAAAACAATCGATATTAATATTATTGTTGGGAAAATAAATACTAAATATCGCTTAAAAATAAACGATTATTAATTTTAAGATATAAATAAATACATCGATATTGCATCAACAATTTTATACGTGCAGGTCATGATAGTGCCGTTGATTGGTGGTCAGTGGGTGTGTTGACCTTTGAACTGCTAACAGGCGCCTCGCCATTTGCCACCTCGGACGGACAGAGTCAGCAATCGGAGATCTCAAGACGCATCCAGAAGGAACAACCATTGATACCATCGTCATTCAGTGCAAATGCCCGCGACTTTGTGCTCAAGATGCTGGAGAAGAATCCGAAGCGTCGTCTGGGCGGCAATCATCGGGATGCCAGCGAGATTAAGGATCATCCCTTCTTCAATGGCATCAACTGGCAGGAGTTGAGGGATAAGCGTCGCAAGGCGCCGTATAAACCCACATTGAATGCCGAGGATGATGTGCAGAACTTTAGCAATGAATTCACCGATCAACTGCCCGAGGATCCCGAATGTGATTCTCCTCCATCACGCATCCGACTCTTTAGGGGCTACACCTATGTGGCACCCGAGCACCTGGAGCAGATGCGTCGTGACAATCTCTGCCAGATTGAGTACTGCAATCCGGATTTGCAGGTGAGACAAATCAAATGAATTTCCTACAATTTCCCCATGTCCGTCAAAATCAGAGAACGTTTACGTTCTTAAGTCTTAAAATTCAAATTTCCAAATGAAAAATTGTTTTCAATTTCATTTCGCTTAAAAATAAAAAAAATTTAAATTTAATTTAAAAATTACAAAATAATTAAATTTTTTATATTATTAATTAGTTGTAAGTCTGAAACGGCTCCAGATACAAGTTCGAAATTTTATACGGCTTTTTGTGAAATTCGATCTGCTAGTATTGAATAACTTTAAATCAAAATTGAAGTATAGTTGATATTTTGATTTTAAGCAAATTTCGAGAAAAAGTTTTTGAAATATGTTTCATATTATTTAATTGATATTTAAGACTTTTTTTGATTCCTTACTAAAATGTATTAAATTCTTTTGCAGAATATACCCACACGACCTGATGATCTTCAGCTGGGAACGAGCACGGTGAAAGGCGCCTACGGCACCTGTTATTTTGTGGTGGATGTCACCATGGAGATTGTATTTCTGGCCAAAGTGATACCACTGTCCAAGTTCCGTGCCTCCGAGGTGGATGCACTCACATCCTGTGCCCTGGACCGACAAAGTCATCACAGCATTGTCAATTATCACGGCACATTCCGGGAGAAGTGCGAGGTGTGGATCATCATGGAGTATCTGTGCGGCGAGGAGCTGTGCACCTTCCTCCAAAGCAATAAGCTCGACGAGCAAATCTGCCGCGAGATCTTCTATCAACTGGTGCAAGCAGTGCGACATGTGCACTCCAAGAACTTCATTCACGGCGATCTGAAGCCCGAGAACATCATGTTTGTCAAGCGGAATTGCATGGACGTTAAACTGGTCGACTTTGGCAATGCCTGGTGAGTGGAAAAAACTTCAAACTAGTATAACTCTGGAAATACTTAACCGATTTTCAAGCGGAATGTCATTTTGGTCATTATTTGGTCTCTACTTTAATTCTGCATCAAAACATTTTTCATTTGAAAAATTTACCTCACTTTCAATTTTTTCGGTATTTTCCATGCTTACCCCTTTACACTTTTTCTAAAACTTCAATCTACCATAACTTTGTCAAAACTCAACCGATTTTCATGCGGAATACCGTTTTGATCATTATTTGGCCTCTAAATTCATTCTGCATCAAAACATTTTTCATTTGAAAAACTTACCTCACTTTTAATTTTTTCTTTATTTTCCATGCTTACCCCTTTACACTTTTTCAAAAACTTCAATCTCTCATAACTTTGCCAACACTTGACCGATTTTCATGCGGAATGTCATTTTGATTATTATTTGGTGTCTATATTGATTCTGCATTTCAAAATAAATAACTTTTAAAAATTTGTTATTTTCGATTTTTTTTTCCGTCAAAATCATGTAATGGAGTTTTTAATTTTAAATTCTAAAGTTGGCTGATTATATTGGATATTATTAAAATAAAAAATAAATGCTTGCAGTTACAACAGTCGCTTTGTTAGCTGGAAGGATAAACCACGTTATACGTTGGATTATGCGCCGCCAGAGCTGCTCAAGGATCCCAATGTGGTCACCTATTCACCGGCTGTGGATGTCTATGGACTGGGAGCAACGCTGTACACGATGCTGGTGGGACATGCACCCTATCGCCTCTACCAGGGTGATTCAGATCATGGCCCCGATGTGCATCACAAGCTGCGCAAGCGCATGGAGAAGGAGAGCTTCAATCAGACCTCAAAACGTTGGCTCACAGCGAGTCCGCAGTTTAAACAATTGGTTAGCTGGTGTCTGCAGAGGGATCCGGCCAAGAGGCCGCAATTAAACCAAATACTGGACAGCGATTGGCTGCTGCAGCCAAGTTCAGATGGCGATCCTGATGTGGATATTGTGCCGCTGCCAGCACAAATTGTGGTGGATTTGAGTGAAGATACAATGGAGCAGCCAGCAGTTGTTGTTGCCACACCAGTTGTGAAGGAGCCGGAAGAGCAGCAGCTGCCTGAGGAGGAGTTTGTCATACAAGAGTTCTTTGACTCGGACTTTGAGGCCACCAGCGATTTTCTGGGCTTTGATGAGAATGCGCCGCCTTTGCGTTTACCCGACGAATACTATGCGGAGCTGCCGTTGCCTGCAGCTGTGACAGATGCCACAGAGATGATGCCGCCACCAGCTGTGCCGCCTCCGCCAGTAGTTGCTCCTGCTGCATCTTTAGCTCCTGCTGCCGTTGATGAAGTGCAGCTGATACGTCCGCGAACGCGACAACAACGTCGCACCGAGTTGAGTCAGACGCCATTTGAACCAGAGGAGGACTCCAAGGCCGCTTTATATGCATTAATGCAACAGCTGGCGCCACCTGTTGAGGTCGAGTTTAAGCTGCCGTTGCCATTGGCCAGGCCAAGACCAAGACGTTTGCCAGCTGCTGTTAGTGCAGTGCCCGAAACGGATGAACTATGCTATGGTTTTGCCAAAGTTCAAAGAACATGGCGTAAATCGCGTGCCAGTTGGCGTCATTTCTGTCTGCTATTGAATGGATTGCAGCAGGTGCTGAAGCAGCGTTTCAAGAAGCAGCGACGTGTCTATTATCCAGGACCCAGCATTAAAGCCGAACGGCTGGATGAGCAATATGAGAAACCATTGATATTCCCCAGACCAAGACCGCCCACGCAGCGCAAGGCCAAAAGAGCGCCAAAAGTGCCACGCCCACCAACACGAGTGCAGCCGGAGAGGGCGAGGGCGCTGAGGCAAAGAAATGTATATGAATGACGGCTGATGGACGAGAGAGAGACGATAGAGGAGGAGGAGGAGGAGCAGCTGGAGCAGTTGCAAGAGAAGAAGTCGGAGCTAATGGAACTGCATTGGCAGCAACTGCGCAGCTGACGACATACGCTGGAAATGACGCATAGAAGACGTTCAAGACGTGGCTGGCAATTGGCCAGCATCTAGTAAATAAATACATATATATATATATGTATATATATAGCATAAAAAGATGATGTTGAAAGTGAGCCCCTCACCCTCACAAGCGAAGGATCATGGAGCAGCACCAAAGATCCTGTCAAATAGCGTTAAAAACTTAAGAAAAAAAGAAAACTTTAAAAAAAAACTTGTTATTTTGTAAAGTTTAAGCTTAAGCTAAAATTTTGACTTTTTATAAATTACACACACTCACAAGATTTAGTAAATTTGTTTAGCATATTATTATGTAAAAAGTTCAACAAAAATGCAACAAAAAATACAAAAAAAAAACATTGGCAAATACATTTTTAAAAGATTGTAATTAATTAAAATATTTCTATAATTTTTTGAAATATATATAAAGCCAGGCAAATAAACAAATTAAATACATTAAATTTTTGCAATCAAGTTAAGTGCAAAATTTAGTTAATTAAGTTGAAAAACTGCAGGCAAAAATAAGCACATAAATAATGCATACATAATATATATATCTATATATATATAATTAATTATAATAAGCTTTAAGTTGTGCTCTATGTTAAGTTTAAAACATAATTGTTAAGCATATAAAAAGGAAAGCAAAAAACCAACACAAACAAAAAACACCAATTAACTAATGAATTAACCATAAAATCTAACTATATTTCCTTTGTTTTGTTTGTCAACAAAAAAAAATATATGAATTGAATTGAAATAAACATTTAAAATAACACATTTTATATTTTTATGCTCTATGTTTTCTTTATGATTTTCCAACAGACAACACATATCTGCATTTTAGAAAGAAAAAAGGTCCCAAACAATTGTGTTTAGTGTAAAAAATCGAAATAACATTAAATATATTAAAGTTGCCTTTTAACAAGTTGCCTTAGAAAAAAGAAAACAAAGTAAAGAAATAAAAAAAAGTTAAAAAAAAAGAAAACATTTATAACAGTTAAGAGGAAGCCAAAATACAAAATGCTGGGTTATTAATTATAATTAATACTTACGATCCAAGGAACCACACACACACACAAAACCGATCAAGTTTTTACAAACGGAAGCAATAGACTCTTAAGACTCCCTATAGTATAATAATGTATCGAATAATATATGTTATAAGCAACACACACACACACAAACACAACAAGGGGACTTGAGAACCTTAAAAAAACAAAACAAAACAATCAACTAAAGTATCTTTTTATTAGCATACAATATCATTGATGCATATGTACGATAGTTATATCTATTGATCTATCCAGATATAAGTATAAAAAAGCGCATTGTATATAGCGCCCAAAATCGATTTACGGGTTTGCTTAAACAGTTGAGGGCGTTGTTTTTAGATTAAAAATAAAAAAATATTGAAAAAAACAACTTATAAATTTACTAAAAATTAAGTCACCAAAGTCTGTACATAAAGTTAAAATAAAATATTTCAAATAATAAACAAACAACTCAATTATCATATGAACTATGGGAAACAACGATTAATTTAAATGCTCGAAAGTTAGTTTTTACTCCACAGAAACTATAGAGTTTTCCTTAAATTTCATCTCTTTTTTAACCGTTTAAAATCTCCTACAATTTTTCCCTGCCTGGTTTCTGTATAGTATATTTTTAAAATTAAACAATATTAAATTTGATGGTATTATTTATTGCATTTTGCATAAAAACAATTTGTATTACTAATTAGTTATCAACATTTCGTTTAATGTTTTCTCTTCTTGCCTCCTCCTCCTCCTTTTGCACCCTTGTTAAACTTTTTGCTTGTGTAATTTTTGCTATTGGAGCGTCGCTTTTCTTCCCATTTCAATTGCTTGTCGGAGGATTTGTCCTTGTTGAATACCGCATTGCTGGTGCCCTGTCCCTTGAATTTGCCCGTCTCTTCCAGCAGAGCGGAGAATTCATCGGCACCGGCAAACAGTTTAGTCATGTCTAAAAAAACCAACAATTATGAGTATTTATATATATATAAAATTATAAATTAAATTAAAAATTATAATATTTTAAATAATTTATATACTAAAAATATCTGATAAAATTTAATATAATATAAATAATATATAACTCATACGCACCGTTGCTGTGCTTCAATTTCTGCGCAAATCCGCGTTCATTTAGCATTGAATCCTTGCGTGATTTCTTTGACTTGGGTGCATCATCATCATCATCGTCATCCTCATCTGGACTCTCTGGCGCCTCGCTTGAATCGCTATCGCCACCATCCATAGAAATAGAACCCGCTTCATCATCATCATCTTCGTCATCATTATCATCCAAGGGTTCCAAGTCAATGGAACCCGTCTCATCATCGGACTGCTCATCTCCGCCTGACATTTCACCACCATCCTCATCATCATCATCATCCCAATCATCTGCCATGTCTTCCATATCATCATCCTCTGTCTGTTTCTTTTTCTTCGGCTTCTTTTTGGACTTGTCCGCTTGAAGTTCACCTCCCAGCTCCTGCAGATAGTTAAGTTCATCCTCATCCTGCTCGGCATCGTCGCCATCCTTGAGCTTCTTGCCAAAAAAGTTATCCAAATAGTTTTCAAACTCATCATCATCCACTTCGCCTTCCTTCAAATCATCACCATCCTCGGCTGCTTCCTCTGTTTCCTGCTCCACTTTCACCTCCTTTTTGCCCTGTTGTTCCATCAATTCTGCATGCTTACGCTTCTGCTCCAGATAATTGAAGATGAACATCTCATCCTCGGTGCAGTTGGATTTGGTCAAGGATCTCACTGGTTTGCCACGTGCTCCAAAGGATGTGTAACGTTTGTGTGAAACTCCCTCGACTGTCGGCTGATGTTCCAGCTTCTTGGGATTCTTGAAGGCAAAACGTTCCAGAAAATGTGGCAGACCGAAATCTCTCAGTGGATCTCCATAGTAATCAATGCGTTTCTCTTAAAGAAGAAATTTAATTTTAATTTTTTAACGAAATTCTTTAATTAAATCAATTAGGGCTTATGCTTATTGACAGACTTAAGCTCTGAAGGTGACTTACCCAGCATTATCTGCTCGGCAAAGACCTGCACAGTGGGATGATAATGTTGTCGCAGCAGGAGCAGCTCATGTCGGAGGGCGTAACCGGCGCCAGCAAAGGCGGGAACACGATGATACGGATCATATTTGCAGCCATCAATGTCACGAACTTTGGCGTCGCTAGAGACTAGGTTCAAGTGATGCCAGGAGGAGGAACTTTCCTTTTTAATCACCGACTTCTTATCATCTGATTCCTTATCAGCTGTCTGCTGCTCCTCCTCAACCACATCCTTGTAGATCTCCTGCTCATCGCTGCCAAATTTATCCAGCTGCTCAGCTGACAACACAGCCTTGTTGCTCTCCTGGGTCAACTCACTGTCGCCCAATCCGCCCAAGAGTTCCTTGCGCATGCGCAACAGTTTATGCAACACAATGAGGCAACCAGCGGCCATATTAGGAGGCGCATACAACGCCAACTGTAGCAATCTCTTGACAAAGGCCTGAGCACGGGGAATCACCGCATCAATGTGTATAGCCCGATGCACAATGTGCAGCAACTGGGCGGCTGTCTTGGAGCCAATGTTGATCAGATTGAGATCCACAAGTTTTATGTACAAAGCATTATAGAATCTATCTGATTTTTCCGTTTTAACCGTGATCAATTGCAGCAGCAATCCAAGAGTTTGTACGGAAACTCTTATATCAGCCAGATGCACTAATCTATAGATGGTATCCTGCATTTCTTTAGTGAGGATCTCAGTGCTGCCCTTGGCGGGTTGTGCCTCCGTTATAGCCTTCTGAAGACAACGTAAAATCGCCTGCATAGTGCGATTATTAACTGCTCCCTTTTGCACCAGCACCTTGAACAAGGCAAAGCATATGTTGACCAACTTGGTGCACACTTCCGGTCTTCCCGAGGGCGCAATGCTGGAGAGGAAGCAGAGAGCAAAATGCTGAGCACGTTCCGAGATGTTGTTACGGAAGAGCAACTTTTCCGCCTCGGCCACAATGACGCCACACATATTGGGATGTCTTTTGGCCACTTCACTTAAATGATGCAATGCCTTGGAGGCTATTTTGGGCACGGGATCACCCAGTTTATTGATGAGCATGGTCAGCAGCATTTGCTCCTTCTCCGGCGCATAGGCCAAGAGTCGAGCAGCTGCCACAATGGAGCTCATTTTATTATGCTCCTGTCCAGTTTGCAGTCCCTGCATCAGATTCTTTAGGTACTCATGATACTGATCCTTCAGCTCATTCTCAAAGTACCAATACGCATAGAGGCGACGTTGTTGATCCTTGTGCAGTTCCTGCTTCTTCAACTGCTTCCAATCGGCGCCACGTGTGTGTATTGATAGCAGTTTGCGATGTGGCGGCAACAACACTTCCTGCCACAGATCCGTCAGCACAGCGATGACATCGTTGCTGCTCTTATTCGATATCTTGCAGAAGCCAATCAGATTCGATAGCGCCTCCAGATTGCCGAGTGGATTGCTGGTGACCAACAAGGCGCCTGCATTGGCACGATCCTTGGCGGTTCCCTTGTGCAGCGCCGTTTGCAGCCAGCGGGCATCGGTGGGATTGCCTGTGTAGCGATGGGAGATTGTTATTAGTGATGTGCGTAAAAATCGATGTATTGTTTTTAAATTTTAACTAAAAGTATATTTTGGTAGATATCGATATTCACTAGCAATATTAGTATCGATATTAGTATTTGCCAAACGATTGCCATCACTAACTTGTAAACAAAATCCCCTCAAGAAATCTGTTTGTTACCTACGTTTATTGTATGTGTTTTTCTCCGCATCGTAGGCATTTTTGCATAAATTAAACAGTTCCAGTTGCTCGTTCTCCTTCATGTCGAGCACCTCATCGCTGCAGGGATAATCCGTGTGCTGTTAAATAAATATAAATGCTTGAGAGGATTAATCTTCTCATTAAGCCGTTTTCCTCTTACCACTTGATACCATTTCTTTTGGGCATCATCTTCATCAGTGTGCGCTTCATACTTGTTGCGTTTCTTAGACTTTTGCAATTCCTCCTCATCGTCCGTGTCATCATCAGCAGCTGCTTTCTCCTCCTCCTTCACCTCCGTCTCCCCTCCCTCATCGTCAAACTTTATGCGCTGTGGTTTCTTGACTTTTCCCGCTTTATCCAAGATTAATTTATTGTTGTTATTTTTAGCTGGCTGCACTTCTTCCACTTTATCATCTTCGTCTTCGTCAAATTTAATGCTTTGTGGTTTCTTCTCTTGTCCTTTATTTTGTCGTTTTGGAAATGGAACTTTTTTGTTGCTGTTGTTGTTGTGTTTTTCTTTAACTGGTTTTGTTTGCGCTTCACCGTCGTCATTAAACACAATCTTTTTGTTTTTCAATGATCCATTGATTTGCACACCTGTTGCCACTGCTGCCGGCATGTTTTTAATTAATTTTAAGCAATTTTAGCATTAAATCAAGTTCAGTAACAAAATCAAAACGCGCTGCACGTGTATTCAGCTAGAGTTGCCAACTTAGCTATGTTATAGCTAGATGTGGCTCTAAAAATATTTAGAGTTCGATAGCTAAACAATTTAAAAAAAACAGCTATTAGCTGAAAATCGGACTATTTGAAATAGATATTCAGCTAAATGTTGCTATCTATATTTTTTTGTAAAACTGTGCAAAAGTGCCCATAACTAATCAACATTGTTTCTAGACAGAAGCAGCTAATGTTCCCCCTAAAAACTTGGCAGCACTGGTGTGAAAGACTGCCACCCAGCTTAAAGGCTGCCACCCTGCTAAATTTCCATCTATGAACGATCAAAAGATGTGAGCTAGTGAACTATATGAACGTACTTCGCTCGTTCACTTTGTTGACTCGTTCGTTTAATCAAACTTGTGATGAACGACTCGATAACACTGTAATCGGTTGTACTGCAATTGCTCAAGTGCTCACTTGTACTACAACAAGCTAGCAAGCGGTTGGTTTTGTGCGTCGCGTTGTTTTTTTCGCGCAGGTAAATTAAATTTTATTAAGCGCTTCGTTAGTGCTTCGTTTAATCGTGAGCTTGCTGGTCAACAAAAAACAAGCTTAATCGTGACGCGTCTTGAAGCTTAATAAAAGAGCAACGCTTTGTGCAGTAACAAAAACAACAACGACTTTTCGTGCAAGTTTTGTTGTGTTGTTGTTGCTAACTTTATTTTGTGGCTTGTCTTTCGTGCGCGCATTTCCATGGAAAAGCGTTAATAGTTGTTGTTTTAATTTATGCGAAAAATTGCACAAAGCAAATGTGAGGGAATATGTAACAAAAATAAACGCTAAGCACGCACACAAGCAACAACAATTACAGCAGGCAAATGAAAAGGGGATAAAAACGTAGAAATATTTGTGCAAAAAACTGTGACGAAGAGAGCGAGAGAGGGAAAGAGAGTGTGTTATTGTGTGCGTGTGTGTGTGTGGGCAACTAAATTAATATTAAGCGGCTTCCTTCTTGCTCCTCCATTCGCCATTTCTATACACATATGACGACAATGATGATGGCCAATTTCCATGTAGAAACAACTTCGCAGCAATGTTGGCGTCCAATCCAAAGCCAGCTGCTCTGCCAGCGAGTGTAAACAAAGCAGCACACAGACACACACATTCACATATATAAACAGACGCAGTCGCAGCAAGACATCAACAGCGACGTCGACGTCGCAGCCTACGTCCTTCACCTTCTGCTGCTGCTGCTGCCAAAGCAAACAACGCATATTAAGTTTCAGTTTCATCTTTGCAACCTGTTCAAAAAGACAGGAAGTTTCGCAAAGTGCAGCAGCCGACAAAACAACAACAGCAATTAATACGACAACGACGTCGACGACAACGGAAGCGTCAACGCTTCGCTGAGTGCAGCTGTTCCCAAAAAGAAAGAATCGAATCTGTTCCCAAAGGGTAAGTGTCCTCTTAGAATAGCCACAGCTGTCAACAATTTCATTCTTAGTCTTTTGTTATTGCAACTGTCACAATTTTCGAGTGCTTTTGGTTAGTGGTGGAAAACTAATCTCTCTTTCAGTTTGTTATTTTTGTATCTAGTCTAGTTTCAATTAGTATCCGCTTTTCTATACAAATTGTTTCCGGCTGAGTAATTGCTCAATGGCAATCACAAGTGCTTTGTATGTTAAACGTTATTATTAGTGTGGAGCTTTTAGTAAAGCTTCTCATTGGCATTAATATTGACTCAAGCTTTAAAAATACCTGCTGCTGTCGCTAAGCCCTCCCTCTCTCTCCCCCTTTCACACTGTCTTGCCCTCTTTACACTCTTCACTTCAACTCTTATCTCAGTTGAGCCAATATAATTGAATTTTTAGCACGCGTCAAGAATTTTTTAGAGATGGCGTCATGATTCAAACAGTGTTGGCAGAATTTTAAGCGATAAAAACAACTACTCTGATCGAAAAGATAGCTACAATAGCTATCTAATGTGTTCAAAAGGTAGCTAAAAATAGCTAAATTGTAAAATGACAGCACTGGCGGTTGCAGCTGCGCTCTTTGTCAATTGTCGCCAGCTTCTTATACTCTCTCACTCACACACACACACATGCACAGCCACTGCGTGGCCCACTTGCATGCAGCGCAGTCGCAGTCAGCGTTGTCGCCGTTTTGTAGCTGACGTAATATGGCAAAGCGTCGCAGTCGCTGCTGCTGGTGCTGATAATAATAAAGCAGCGACGCAACGGGAATTTTAATACGCCTATTAATTTGTTTTATTACTTACTTTCGCTTATTAAGTACCAGAAGTCTATAAAGAGCATGAGTTCAAGTTCGCTGTATCTTATCAAAAAGAAAACACAAGCAAAGTAAACCAAAAGTAGAAGAAGCAGAATTGTAGCAACAAGTTTGTTAATAATTTCAAACTCAAACCGCATTTCAAGATGTTCGAACTGACTAAGCAGACAATGCATAGTTTTAGCTGAAAAAGAAACAAAAGTAAATACAAAAATTGGTAACACACAAGCGACGTGACCGGCATGCAAATACAATTTCTCAAATTGTTGAGAGCGTGGGAAGTCCCTCAATAGGGGAGTTACCAAGAGACAAAACAAAACAAAACTGAAAAATATAGAGAGCGCACATTCCCAGCTGTGAAATCGTTGTTAACAAATTGCGAAAGAGTTCAGAAAAAGAGTTGCTAATTAATTAGAGGCAAGTGGGAATCGGTTTAAGTAATAAAACTTAAGATTATCTATATAGAAACTTATCAAAGTCAAGAGATTGACCTATGGATCACTTGGGAAATTCGATTTATCGATAAGCTATTTACGGGGCTAAGTGCAAATTTCCCTGGAGTGAATTTTCAAGTGGTATAATTTAAAAGGATTCTGAGAGAGCGAGAGAGTCCTGAGCGAAAGAGTCTTGAGCGTCGGAGTCTTGAGCGTCGGAGTCCTGAGTGAGAGAGTCTTGAGCGAGAGAGTCCTGAGTGAGAGAGTATTGAGCGAGAGAGTCCTGAGCTAGAGAGTCTTGAGCGTCGGAGTCCTGAATGAGAGAGTCTTGAGCGAGAGAGTCCTGAGTGAGAGAGTCTTGAGCTAGAGAGTCCTGAGCGAGAGAGTCTGGAGCGAGAGAGTTCTGAGCTAAAGAGTCCTAAGCGAGAGAGTCTTGAGCGTCGGAGTCCTGAGTGAGAGCGCCCTGAGAGTCTACAAGGTATAAAAGGGGCAGTCAAAGGGAAGCGGACTTCAGTCGCCTTCGGAAGGCAGTTCAGTGCAGACATCGAGTGGTCCAGTCCCATTTGGAATTGAAGTTGATTGTCAAAAAGTGTTTTACATATAGAAATATATATATACAATATAATATGTATAAAAATGTAAATGTTAATTTCTTTATAAATACGCAACTTTTACTCACAAACAATATTATTAAATAAGTTTATCGTTTAGTTAAAACCACAATCTAATTTTAAGAAAAGTTTTTTTTTCATATTTTCTTATATATTTTTGTTTAGTTTTTTTTTGACATAGAAAGGTGAAATTTGTGCACAACGTAGCTGAGGCAGCTTTTTGGAAAGTTCGTCCTGCAAGTCGTTTAAATCTAACACTTATCTTTATTTAATAATTTACTCTATTAAAGGAATATAACCTGAGATAAATTTGTGTATATTTATATTAGTTCCCATAGGAACCTCATTAATTTATGTTAAAATTGTATAGATTCATGAAATCGTTATTTACAGGTGCAGGTGGTGGTGATCACATATCCAGGATGGGTTCACCAGCCGGCGGTGATGGCGGTCAGAGCGAGACGGCCTGGCTGGAGGATCTGTTGCGTGAGGTGCAGCTGGAGCAGTTTCTGGAGCGGATACGCGATGATCTTCAAGTGACGCGATTGGCGCACTTTGATTACGTGCTGCCCGATGATCTGGAACGTTGTGGACTGGGCAAACCGGCGATAAGGCGACTCATGGAGGCCGTGAGAAAGAAGAAGGCGCATCAATGGCGTAAGAATATATTGTCCAAGTTGATTGGCGGTGGCAAGCAACCCTCCTCCAAGAAGCAACAACAACAGCAGCAGCAGCAACAACAGCAACCAGGTGCATTAACCTGTCTAATACATGAGAAGGATATTACCTTGGGACTGAAACTGGGAGATGGTTCCTTTGGCGTGGTGCGACGTGGAGAATGGAGTGCCTCTCCGGCGGGAAAGGTGCTACCCGTGGCCGTCAAGGTGCTCAAGTCGGATAATCTCACGCAGCCCGGAATCATTGATGACTTCTTTCGCGAGGTGCAGGCAATGCATGCCTTGGATCACTCGAATCTGGTGCGTCTCTATGGCGTAGTCCTCTCCCAGCCCATGATGATGATCACGGAGCTGGCGGAGCGGGGATCTCTGCTCGACACGCTGCGGAAACAGTGTCGTCACACTTCCCTGACCCACATCTGGAACTGGTCGGTGCAGATAGTCACGGGTATGGCCTATCTGGAGCAGAAACGATTCCTGCATCGCGATCTCGCCTGTCGCAATGTTCTACTCACCGCTGGCAATAAGATTAAGATCGGGGACTTTGGTCTAATGCGTGCTCTGCCCCAGGAGGATGATTGTTATGTCATGTCCGAGCACAAGAAGGTTCCGTTTCCCTGGTGTGCACCCGAATCTCTGCGCTTTCGTCAATTCTCCCATGCCTCGGACACTTGGATGTTTGGCGTTACGCTCTGGGAAATGTTTAGCTTTGGCGAGGATCCCTGGGTGGGTCTAAATGGTTCACAGATCCTGCGTAAAATCGATCGCGAAGGAGAGCGACTGCATCAACCGGACGCCTGTCCGCCGGACGTGTACGCCATGATGCTGCAGTGCTGGGACAAGACGCCCCAGGAGAGACCCACCATGGCGGCACTCAAGTAAGTTAAAGAAACCTTAAAGAAGTTGTTGAAAGTTCATTTTTTACAGTGGTTCTTTTGGTCAATTTAACCTTGGATTAATTCTATTTTTAATAAAAGTCTCTCTGACTTTAGTTCTTCATCAAAATTCGAAAATCCACATTTTTTCAACACTTCAAACTACCATAACTTTGTCAAAACTCAATCGATTTTCAAACGGAATATCATTTTGGTCATTATTTGTTCTCTAAAATGATGCTGCATTTAAAAACTATTAACTTTAAAAAAAATTTTATTTTCGATTTTTTCATGTACTCCCCCCTATGACTTTTTCGGAAAAATATTTTTTTGTTTTTTCTCGACTTAAAACTTTCATAACTTTGTCAAAACTCAACCGATTTTCATGCGGAATATCATTTTGATCATTATTTGGTGCCTTATTTGATTCTGCATTTAAGAATTATTAACTTTAAACAAATTGTAATTTTCGATTTTTTCATGTACTTTCATGTACCACGTTAATAAGACCAAAAAACCACAGTAAATTATCTCTTAAATAGTATTCTCTATCTAATCCTCTACCTTATTTAATAGGGAATACCTGGCAAGCATGTCGCCACCAGTGTTGAGAGCCGCCCGAAGTTACCACGACTCGAAGGGACTGCAGATCGAGGCGGGAGATGCAATTGCCATCATCGATGGACGTGCGGAGTTGAAGCTGATCAAGGGACAGAATCAACGCACCTACGACATTGGCGTCTTTCCACGTGCTCTGCTTCAGGAGCAGCAGTCGACGTCGACGTCGCGTCGTCCTGGCGATGTCACCATGCGTGGACAATCCTCGCAGTTTGGTTTCTGCTGGGGCGGGGCAGGTGGCGCCACAGCGCCCATGGGCAATGCTGGCGAGGAGCGGCAGAGGAAGTGCGTCTCTCTGCAGGCTGGACATGCCAAGGAGTCCAAGAATAATAGCAGCAAACAATTTGCCTATAATAAATTGATAAATGATACAGCTGGACTGCAACGTCGCAATGCGGTGAAACAGAAGCTATCCGCAGGACCACAACGTCCTCCTCCACCTCAACAACAACAGCAACAGCAACAGGAGGGCATACTCATAGACATTTCTCCCATGAGCATGGGTGAAAGTAGCTCTTTACAGCTGGACAATTCCTTTTGTTTGTTGGATGCGCCCATTGATGTGCCCACATTCAATGAGAGTGGAGTAGCTAGTGGTGCCTCCGATCCCACGACGCCCACTTATTACCATGAACAGCCGCAGTTTGATTTTGCTTTGGATGCTTCTCCGGGTCGTCTGCTGCAGCCGCCGCCTTATCAGATGCCGCCCACCTACTCCAATACCATGGAGTTTGCCCAGAAACGTGATCAACAGACGCCACAACGTGATCCCTTTGATACCAGCAGCTTGGTGGACTCAACTGCCCTCCAGCTTTACACCAACGCGGCTGCAGTTGCTCCTGTTCCTGTTCCAGCTACTGTTCCAGTTGCTCCCTGTGCCTCGCCAGCTGTTCGCAAGAATCTATTTGGTGCATCCTTGAGCAATGGTCATGCCAACAAGGAGAATATACCTGCTGTGGAGTTTCAGCTGAGTCAGCTGTCACTGGAGCCAGTTAATCCTAATCCCAATACAGAAAGCGTGCTGCTGGACAAATCCTTTATAGCGGAGCTGGAGAAGGACATGTACAGTGGCAGCAATAAAGCGCAAGAGGATTATGAGCGCAATTCCTCACAGATGTATGCCAACAAGGAGTTTGTTTACAAGACAAATCTAACGCCGTTAAAAAATGGAGGAGGAGCTGCAGGAACAGGAGTAGGAGCAGCAAGCAGTCTATCCAATCACTCCAGTCCCAATGACAGTGGGAAACAGAGCAATCTGGAAACCAACAACACACAGGCTGTAGTGAATCGCATTTGGTATGAGCGTGTGGCAGCCACGCCCTCCGAGTACTACGACCAGCCGCCTGTAGAACAGCCTCCTGTTCCTCCACAGCAGCCTCTAGATCCTGCCGAGCAACTGTATCAGAACCAAGCGGACACCTCGCACTCCTTTGTGGCCATCTCGAATCGTATGGTCACACCCAAAAGCAACAACAGTCTGTATGCCAGCTCCAACTCACTTTATGCTGGCGGAGAACGCTATGATGCAGTGGCTGGATCCAGTTACTATGGTCAGGTACCTACAACAAACAATGGCGCTGCCCTTTATGATGAAGTCACACTCGATGATTATCTGCGTCCACATCGTCCAGCTCCGTTGGCGCCGCCTCCGCTCTCCGCACAGCAAATCCAACGACGTCTGGACAAGATGCGACTGCAGCAGCAACAACAACTGGAGGGAGCACATCAGCTGTATGCACCCATACCAGCGGATGCACAGCGGGAGCAGGAGAAACTGCAACAACTAATGCAGGATTTGGGCAGCTCCGCCTTGGAACAGGATGTGAGGAATGCTCTGCGTGCAGCCAGTGGAGATCTTCAACTTGCTCTGCGTCACTACAAGATCGATCAGCTGTGCCGACTGGGCGTGGCTGGGCGGGCACAGTGTGAACAGGCGTTGTCGCAAACCAATTGGAATCTCGAATTGGCTGCCGAATTCCTACTGCAAAACACTGTGGATTAATCCACAAGTCACAAATCTGTCTAATTTAAGAATTTTAAGCACACTTCTTTTTATTTGAATTAACTTAAGTCTCGAAAATAACTCGAATTCATCTTTTTTGCTAAAACAAAAAATACTCGTCTTGAATTTCTGTAGCAACGACACGAATACATATATATCTCGATATATATATACATTATATTTGTTTTAAGTACTGAAGTTTTTAAGAAATCAATTGTTATTGCATTACTCTCTCTAAATAAGTGTATGCAAATGAATTTAATTTTGCACGCTATTTAAAAAAACTAATAACAAACTCTCGATGCAACGGCTGCTACCTATTTAGTTAGTTATTAAATCAATAAATTATATGTAATTGTTACAAAAACAAATATGAGTGTCATTTAACAATAACATTTGAAAATTAACGTTACAATTTATTCAAAAATTACGTTTCATTCAAATGTAACGATATATTTAAAAATAGCTTCAGTTATAAAAAAACGATTCATTTATTTGACTCGTTACACATCTCCAACGATAATATGCTGCTATCGATTACGTATTAGTATTTTTGATCACAATATGGAAAATTTACTCAAGTCCGCGAACCAGGCCTGCCAGCCCGTTTTTTGTTGCTACAAGACTATTGAAACAAGTTGGCAGCACTGAAGCTCGCGTTGCTGCAGTTGCAAACGAAACGCCGAAGGTAAAGGACGTGTGGTGCGCATGCGGATTGTTTTCGCACGATAAAACGATATAAAAAAACAACAATTAATTGTGGTCGTGTGTGTTTGTGTGAGTGCAAATGTCGCCTAAATTATGACGCATACTAAGTGCAAGCGCATATTAATGCGATAAAATAATTGTGCAACACTTGCAACACTAAAATAATATAAATATTGATTGCATTTCATATCTTCGATGCGCGAAATGAAATAAGAAAAAAGAAGAAGCAGAAGCAGAGAGCGTGCACTCGGCCTACGTGTGTGTTGTGTGTGTGTGTGCGTGCGAAATTATGTAAAAACAACAATAGGATATTTGCCTATTGCTTGGTTGTTGTTGTCGCCAGCGTTTAAAATAGAAAAGCTAAATTAAAACTAATGGCAAATTCAATTAAAAAGACGTGTGCGCGTGTTTAATATTTATACAATGTGTATCGACAGTCTGTCATAAATAAATAAATGATTGCTTCGAAATTCAAATTCCAATTTGTCTCTCTCTCTCTCTCAATTACGAAATGCAGCAGCGCTCTCTCTAATGCGCTATCCTGCTCTTAATCGCGCTCTCTCGCTCTCTCTCGCGGCTGCAACGTATTGCGAGTGCACAAAAATTTATCTTGACGTCAGCAGCGACAGCGACTGCGACTGCAGCAGCGGCCGGTTTTATTTGTTGTTGTATCCCTATCTCTTATCCCTATGCTTATTGCCGTTCCCATTCCAGCATACCAAATTCCTTACTCATTCCACACATTTCTTTTAAACGCATTTTTTATCGGTCTACCTGCCGCTGCCGGCGTCGCAGTCGCAGTCGCTGGACACGTCTGCATTTTATGGAATTGCTCTCTTTACTTTTTTTTTTATTATTTTGTTTAT
Source organism: Drosophila falleni (assembly GCA_035045575.1). NCBI lineage: Eukaryota > Metazoa > Arthropoda > Insecta > Diptera > Drosophilidae > Drosophila > Drosophila falleni. The sequence goes on from JAWNOV010000167.1 coordinate 2,171,968, forward strand.
ACACACAGACACACACATTTAAAAGCAGCAGCAAAGGAAATGTAAAACGAAACAAAACGAAAATTCTCAGTTTATTTAATACTTGTCTTGTTCTTCTGTTTTGCTTCATGTTCCGCTCTTGTGTTAATGAACAACAACAACAACTACAAAAACAAACGATAACAACAGTGGCAAACGGATCAAAGCAGCAAACAAGCAGAGCAGCAGCAGCGCAGCAGCAGCAGCAACTGGCAGAGTCAGCAAACGCAACGCAGCAGCGGCAGCGCAAAACTCCAACAACAAAATGAGTTGGGGTACTGATCTATGGGTAAGTTGTTCTTGTTGTTGTTCTTTTTGTATTTGATTTGTCTTTGAATTTATTTGTTGTTATATATTTATTAAAGCTCTCTTCTTCTTGTTTGAGCTTTAAGTGCAGGAGCGCAAGTATTTAAACGTTTTTTTTCTCTCTGCTTCTCGCTCTCTTCGTCTGCTGATTTGACCAACAGAATTTAAAAAAAAATATAAGAAATACTAAAAACTGGTTTTGCGTGTTTTATGTAAATTGCGGGCTCGCCATATGAGAATAAGAGACAGAACGAGACAAATAGAGAGAGAAATATGCCCCAAGCGTAGAATTCCGCTTGTTGTTGTCGTTTCGTTTGTTTTAGTTGTTGTATTCTACATTTTTGTGTAAAGTCAGCCCGTAAATTTTGTATATATTTTAACTGCTTTTTCATAGCCCCCTGTCGTAGTTGTGAACAGTGTTGCCACAATTATGACAGTTAAAATAAGCTAAAAAGAAAAGCAGTTTAAAAGATAAAGAAAAAAAAAACTAAAAAAAAATACAAATAAAATTTTCGAGCTTTTATAGTTTTTATTTAATTTATATTTGTTAAAATAACTTTTAAGTAACACCACTTTTACTATTAAAAAATTGTGTTTTTTAATTGGTAAGCGAACTTTCTATTTTACTATTCTAAAACAATTTTTAAATTAGCTTAATCTCGCCTTTAATACAGGCAACATTTTAGCTTTAAAATATAAAATGGCTAAATCTGTCGTTAAATTAGCTAAACTTACAACACTTTAGCCGACACACCCGAAATTGGCGCTTTACCTGATTCCTGCTCTTCTTCTCCCCTTCACTCTCTTCCTTTCTCCCTCTCTTAGCCTACGCCCTACGCGCATTGCTCAAAAATTCGCTGTTTCAGCTGTTTGCCAAAAAAGGTGGGATAAGAAGAGTGGGAGAAGGAGGAGAATAAGAAGAAGAGCAGTTTGCTGATTTTAGTGCTGATTTTATTTTTGCTTTTTTTTCAATTCAATATACAATGTGATTTTTATGCGTTTTTCAATTTGAATTCGTTTCGATTTTGGGGGTAGTTTTGTTAACCACAGCCGGCAACACACACACACCCTCAAACTATGTCTGTATATGTAGGTGTGACTGCGTGTCTGTGTGTGTGTGTGTGTCTGTGTACAGCTGGTAAAGTTGCTTCCGCGTCAGCTTCAAATTCAGCTCCAGGATAAAATTGCATGTCTAGACACAGACTGTCATCTATTAGCATTTATCCTTTAGTTTTTTTTGCTGATGTAGTTTTTGTCGTTCTGGGATTTTGATAGTCGTGTAGAGCTTTAAAGCTCGCCAAAGTGTCCAAATTTGTTTGGGAAAGAACTACGTATTCAAATTTGTGCATACAGTTAGTCAATACAGTTTTTTTTAAGAACAAGTCATTGTAAAATATAGAAAGAATAGGATCCATTAAAAAATAAAAATTTTAAATATAAGAAATCAGATCTACAAACTGCCTGTCAATTTTTGAATTAAAAAATAGTAAAACTGAGGAATAACTATAAAACAAGTGATAAGTGATATAAGTACTTTTGTAGATTCCGGAATTTCTCCCAGTTTCCTCTTCCATTTCGATATCTTACATTCGTAAGTTATAGCTTTTGAATGTAAAGAATAAAATTACAGAAATAAAAATAAGAGATAAGAGAGATTTATGTAATCTGCAATATCTGGAATGCATTAAGATAGTTCTACTTCCACTGAATATTTTTTAAATTCTTTTGTATGCTTAAATACTTGAGTAGATTCTGAAATATATTACATCTCTTACTTCCTCTCGAAGTTTCAATATCTTTCTTTTGTTTTCTCCTATAATGGTTATCTATTGTTTAAGCCGTTTCTATATCGGTAGCCACAATGTGCGATTATTGTTTATTTCGAAAAGCGTTAAACATTTGCATAAATACAAGTAATTTGCACGCAAATTGCTAAGCCAAAATAAAAGTGGAAAATATTCGTAACAAACAAAGCAAAGAAAGTGCAAACCAAGTTTTAAATTCGGTTAATGGAAATTAACACGTAACGTTAAAGAAAAAGCCTTATTATTATTATTTTTCCTTTTTTTTTGTTGTATTTTTATTTTAAATGCAAATTCCAAGCTTTAAGCCGAATCGGAGCGGACCGGACTAATAAGCGGGTCAATTGCGAGGCCTGCATAAAAATGGAATTTGAAATAAATATAAAAAACTATTGTTGGCCAAGTGGAGCCAAAGCCAAAGCCAAAGCCAATTGCCAAGCGGCGTCACTCAACTAAAAAAAATCACAACGAAAAAAAAACTTTCTTTGCATTTTATGAACACAATATTTTCACTTTAATTAAATTTAAAGCATGCGCCAAACAACGTCTTAAATGTCCATTAAAACTTGGCTCGTTGCATATGCAAAAAGCCTGAAAATCAAATTCGAAAATCAAATCAAATTGTTATAAAAATAGTAATAAAAACAGTTTTTTTTTTGTTTTTTTGTGGGGTGAATTTCTTTTTCCTCTGTTACATCGCCACCTTACATTTCTTTCTTATTCTCTGCTAAAAATAGTCGCCTGTCTTTTTAGATCTCGTTATACACATCTGTGTGTGTGTGGGAGGGAGGAGGGGAGGCGGGGGTGTAGCACGGAAAAATTTTATGTGGTCTATGTTGAGTATATTTGCATTGGGAAGCTGCCTATGTAGTCATAACCTGCATAAATTACAGATTAGTGCCAGGAATTTAATATCGATAAACATCCCTCGATTATACTAATCAACTTAAGATTTCTCATAGTAAATTAAGAAGTTATTAAAATAACACATATGCTCTTACTTTTATTGGTATTACACTGAATATAATAATTCTTTATAATGATTTCGGACTTTTCAGACCTTATAATGCAGTTTTATGAAGAAATACTATCAAATCTGTATTAATTACTTGCTAATATTAATAAGCCGCTCAGATAAGCAATTTTCTATTGTTAATAGATTTTTTTCTTAATGAAAAACTCTTAGTTTTGACAGTTTTAACTCGTAATAAGCCAAATTTATGCGGAAATCAAGTTTTGTACCTGACTAATCAGTTATTTCCGCATATTCATCAATTACAGCTGTTTATTATCTGTATGCTGATGACTGAATAAATAATAATAATAAGATAACATCGTACTATACACCAAATGATAACTGTTATTATTGTTGCAATCTATTGTAATTGCAGCCCTCTTTTTCTCAACTCATTCTCTTTCGCTTTGTAGCGCAATTTGTCTAGATTAATGTATCTTTGAAATGGTTTTCTGATTTGTATCTTTGTATCTATGTATCTTGTTGTTTGCTTGATCAGCTGTTTGATCATAGTTGTCTGTCTCCCCAACATAATCAGGCACTTGTCTTAGCTTCTCTCTCTCTCTCTCTCTCTGTCTGTCTGCCTGTCTGTCTTTCGAGGTCTCTGTTTTAGCTCCTTCACACTCTCCAATCATCCACTTCACTCGATTCAATGCCATCGTCATCGTCGTCGTCGTCATCGTCATGGAGTGCAGCTGTTTTATGTTTTTTAGAGCACTCTGTAAATAATTTTTTTATAATGTACTTGTTTTTGTGGTTGCTCTGGTTTTTGTTGTTGCAGTTTTTTGTGTTTTCTGAACTTTTTCTGACATTGAAATTCCGTATCAATTGGCAACTTTACAACTTTTTTTCTTTCAAAGTTGACATTTTTCTATACTTAGTAATAAAATTTTTAATATCTGTTGTATTGTATTTTCTAATATCAATTTCAATGATAAACAAATATAAAAATGAAATTAATTACTTTTAATTAAATAATAAAAGCAACTGTTTTATTTATTTATTTATTAATTATTTAATAAAAATCTACCTTTCCAAATTTTATCATTGTTTAATCTTGAACTAAAAAAAACCCAGCTAAAAATAACACAACAACCACAACTGCAACAAGAAAAATGGTGTTTTTTTTTTAATGATCTTTATGAGTGACATGCAACGCTGCAAGTCTTAAAAAAGCGACACCAACTTGTGCTCATATATCTTTCATCACTTCTAATTACTGTCTTCGAAAGGGTCGTTAAATTTGGCTAACGTGTGCGCCATGATTAAAATTCTGGCACACCCCAAAAGCCAACTTCAATTTGACACTGCCTGCCCCTTCGGGCAAGTTTCCAATTAAATCAAAAAGAAGAAGTGAAGGGTCGATGAATTTATGTGCTCAAGGCCAAGGAAATTACGAGAATTCATCTTGGTGTCGCACCCTAACTGCAAAAATCTCGCTCTTAGCTCATCTTATCGATTTTCCGAGACCTTCAGACAGTTGCAGCAGTTGCAGAGATGTCAGAGATGTCAGCGAGTATGAGAGTCGGAGAGTCGGAAAACAGTAACTTGGCGCCAGGAGTTTCGCCTTGGGATTTACAAGGATTTTCCCGGCATATGACAGGAACTTTTCTCGACGGGTGGTTGCAAAAACTGTGGCTAAATTTTATTGCATCCGGCAACTGTTTTGGCAACCTTTTCCCTTTCTGTTGTTGGTCAACCAGTTCAAATGCAACGGGGGGTAGAAATATGGGTGCTATTTGCAACAAATATGATTTCAATATTATAGAAAAATCTTAGAACAGAATAGAATGTAACCAACAAAGGGGATGACAAAATTAAAAGCACAAATTGAAAATTTGAGCTAAGAAAAATAGTTATTTTAAAATGTTTTAAATTAAATTAGGAAATTAAAATAAAAAAGAATCCTGAGCACCAAGATTAGTAAAAATTGTATTCGTAGATATTAGAAAAAGTAGATTATTATTTTTTTTTTGAAGAGTAAAATACATTTTTTTTTCTTTGTTTTTTCTAATTTTAGTATTCACATTATTATAAGTCAAATGTTGTGTAGGGAATTATATACTTAGGCAAGTTTTACTGTATGCAAGATATTTTCTTGAGCTCAATTTTGCTCTATAGATGACAATCTTGCTGCGCAAAGATAATTGCAAATTCCATTCACATTGTCCAAGTGCATTGTACAATAAACTCTTGTTTTTGTTGCCATTTCTGAAGTTGTTGTTGCTGTAGTCGTGCCTGGTGTTGTTGTTGTTGTTGTTGTCTGGCCTGGCGTCTATTGAGTATTTGATTATTTGAGTAGCCTTCAGCCTGCGTTGCATGCATATTAAATAAACAGCGTACCTGCCTCGACATCCATCACGTTTTCATATGCAAATTCCGTTTGACCGTTGCGATTTAAAATTGCGGCGCCTGTTTACCATTAGAAATCACAACTTTTATGGTTTTATATATGTATATATGTGTACATAGTATGTCATATAAATGCTATATTTACATGGAACTGATAAGCAAAGACCTTAAGCAATGTATGGACTCATTTCTTACACTTCCTTTACTCTTTACGCATTCTTATCATTTGACCAACTTTTTGCGGCTGCGATAAAAAAAATGCTTAGCAAATTGAAATAAATATAATATTGAGAAAAATAGCAACAGATATAAATAAGTTGAGAAATCATTTTTTCCAAATTATGGATATTTGAAATTAAGAATTAAATAATTAAATAAAGTGAAAATTTTAAGTAATTAAAAAAAATAACAATAAATATTTAAATAAATAAAGAGCTTTGGAGAAATATTTCTAAACAATTTGTTGAGCATTCGTTTTAAATAAACAAACAATTGAAGTGCAAAGAATTTTGTTTTCTCCTGCGTTTTGTTTGTATGATTAACACCTATGTATAAATAGTCATGCCACGCCCTCTCACCGCCTAACAGCGCAAATAATTCAATTTGTTTAAATTTTATGCGTCATAGCTAAAGTTTGTTCTTCTAGTTTTTTATCTTTCTCTGTTTTTGGTCAGCATCTTGAGTTGATTCATAGTTTTGATTGTTATTGAATTTAGTTTTATGGAATTTATAAGGCATGTCGTCATATACAAATTCATTACACACATTTCCGCTTGATATAACGATGTATTTGTTGTAGATTTTATTTTCTCTTTGTATGCGTCAGAAATGTATGTGAACAAGTTATCAGCAAATCCATTGGGGCATTATTTTGTGGACTGTGACTAAATTAAATGAACCTGTTGACGCTCATAAAAATACGTATATTAACGGTACAGGTGTATATGAGTGTGTGTAAAGCTGTGTGTGTTTATTAATATTTTTTTTATCGGGAATTAGGTCTTATCTCCAAAACAAACTATGACAATATTCAATTTGTTATAACATTTGCAGAGGTTTTTTTTAAAGAGGTGCAGTTTCAAAACTAGTTGAGAATTATTAAAAATTTCAACTTAAGTAAAAGCTTGTTTAAAAAATGATTGATATCTTATTATAAACAATTTTTAAATAAATTTTTGAGATTTTTACCTATAAAAATAAAAAATTAAAATAAATTTTAATTTTAGTCAATGTTAAATAAATAAATAAAAAATAAATTTAAATCAATAAATATCGAAAATTAACTGCCAACCTTACGTCGTAGAGCGGAAAATTTTTTTTTAGGTTTTGCATTCGTTTTATCTAAGCAAAAGGTCGAGTTATTTACCTACCTAACTTATCAGTGTCTGGTATCTTTTCACACACACATATAAAGACATACACGTACACGCGATATGGACAAAGGTTAATAAGCAAATTTTAGTTGGATATTAGATACACAATGTGACAGGTAACTTTGAGAACATTTTTTGTTGTTTGCAAAGCCAATTAATGTTGACCATAATAGGTGTGGTTGGTGCAAAAATATAAATAAAATAAAATGGGCAACAGACGAACGCAAAATACAAGATGAGGTATGAATATGTTTTTTTTTTGTAAATTATAAATTCCACAATGATAAATGTGAGGGAGAAACAAAGTAGAAATGTTTTCCATAATTGTGAGCTTATGTTAATAATTTCTTTTGTTAAGTGTGTGGTTTTATATTTGAATTTCTAGTAAAAAGTTATATTTTTAAGGAATATATAGTTATTTATATTTTTTTATCTTTATAAGGAATAAATGATTAATTTAGTAGGAATAGCTCACCGCAACGATAAGAGTTCAACTCAGAGATTAACGAGGTCGTTTTGAGTTCTTTTGTTGCATTTTTAACCCTGTGCTGTATCTTTATATATAGATTTATTACTTTATCGATTTATGACTTATTTTTGGACTGCATAATTCATTTACGCCTTGTGACGATGTCATGATGTGACACATGTGGCTGCCACAAACATTTTTTTGCGAATCGACCGCAAATCATTTTAAATACCGAAAGCAAGAACAACCCTCAGTTCAAGTTATGTTAGCCTTGCATTGGGTATATTCATTACTATTTCTTATTTACACTGTTCAAATTAATTTATTAATTTATTTTTTTTTGATTATAAATATTCTTATTGCTAGACTTCGGTCTTTCATTTATTAGTGTAGCCAGTCTTTATTGTGTATAAAATTTACATTTGTCCTTGTTTCCATTGCCACTTGACACGAAGTGAACAATTGTCAGGAGCGGGAATTTTAGAGTCATGGCAACCAGTTATCATATACCATTTCACATGTCACATTTACCAGTTGCCAGTTCATTGTTTATACACAAATTCCTCCCCTTTTCATTTGCCTCTCTTTATTCTGCCTTCTGTTTGCTCCAATTTCAGTTAGTATCAAGTTTTAGCTGTTGATGATTACACAGAGCAACACGTTCTCCTTTATCTGCTTTGACAGTTGACGAAAAGCTTTTCCTTTTTGAGTCATTCCCCAGTTTTCTTTTGCTGACTCATCTGAATTAGGGGGTGGTGGGGGTGGCTGAGGGTGACTGAGCCACCCTCTCAGTAAAAACCACCAACCAACAGCTGTTCTCTCTATGACTCACACAGAGAGTCAGCTGTGAATGCTAAGGGATAGAGAGAAAGGGGGAGAGCGAGCGAAATTTCTCCCTTTTGGATGAGTCCTATATGTGGGTGGCTTTGTTTACTCTTCCCCCTCCACACCATACATAGACCCTTGTCACTAACATTGCGGCAAAATGCTTGATTATGATGTTTGTTTAATGCGTGAAAGTGGAAAAGAATTCAGTTTAAACTACACTGAGAGAAAAACGTTAAATATGGTATATTTTAGAAGTCTGAGTTGTCAGAAGAGCTTCTCAGAATTCTAGGCATAAAACTAGTAAAGATTGAAATATTAAAAATTGTTCTTAGTGAAGTCTTATGACTGACGTATCCAATAATATTTTAACAAACTTTTCTTCAGTGTAACCCTAGTTAATTCTATTTTAACAGCAAGGAATATTAACTAGAACCGTCGTATATTTTTCGCACAGTGCTGTTTGTTTTGTCATAGTAAAAAGTTTTCATATGCCCAAGGCAAGTTCAAAGGCAAAGCAAGAAAGAGAGGGAGAGAGAAAGAGGGTAAGAGAGAGTGAGAGAAAGATGCGTGGGGCTTATGAAGAGTATGAGAGGAAGTTTCCTTTGTTGTGAATGCTTTGTATGTGTGTGTGCTATGTGTGTGTGTATGTCCCGTGACGTCTCTTCATAAAATGTTATGCGCTTTTATCCACTGTCGTTCAGGCTGTATATAAATGTATGTATTTTGAGGACAGAGTCTTCGTTTGCCTTGGCCTGGCTTTTAGTTATTTTTTGCCTGCTTTTGTGTCCGTCCCTCTTTTTGGCCACAAACACAGCTGCCACACCCCGCCAACAAATTAGCTTCATTTCCTGTCACATGACAGGCCCGAGGTTTTAACCCTACCAAAATTCAACGCTATTATACATAACTCTGGTTGTTATTCATAAAATATGTTTGGCCATCTTTTTAATATTTTTGCCGTGGTGTGGCATTGCAAAAACTAAATTATTTATTTGCTTGCAAATACCCTGCATAAATGAAGAGAAGTTAAAGAAGATGGTACAAAATTGTATCATTGAATTATAATTATTAATCTTACTATTATAGTCTTTTGTGTTTATATTGAATATATTACATTTGTTTATTTATTTTTATTTATAATTTTATTTATATAAATACATTTTATTTATTTTTATTTATTTTATTATTTTTTATTCATTTTATTAAATACAAAATTTAAAATATTTAAAAATAAAAGTTATAATATTCTTTTTAAGTTTCTTGGTAAAAATTGGGGTTTAAATACTTTTTTCATAATATTTTTGGCTTTAATTTATGTAAATTGTGTAAATAGTTGCAGGGTACTTTGCTAGTCGAGCACACTTTATTAAAGCTCTGCTTGTTTTGGTTCTGTTATTGTTTTTTCTTTTTTTTTTTGCTTGCGTGGGCAACTTGTGAAGGAGTCGTGAGTGAGCTTCGCCTTTATAACTAACGGAAATCGTTAAATGCTTTTGAGAGCAGCAACATGAGAGTGAGAGATAAGAAGCAGCGGCAGCTGTGGCAACATGTTGCAGCAACATGCTGCCAACAAGTCATATTTTGCAAGCGAATGATGCCAACGAACTCATTTTTGATTTGGTTGTGTATAAAGCAATCGATTCTTTCGGACCGGAAGGGACAACAACAAGTGTAGAGCGTGCTAAAGGGCTGAGAGAGAGAATGAAGAGGAGGTAGGGGGATCGCTCACGTATCTGGCTACTGGGCACGATCCCCAGAGTGTTTGACTCATTGGACTGTACGTGGTTCGAAAACAACACATAAAATGGGGTCGCTTTCAATTTCTGCACAATGCTAAAAACTAAAAACAAATAAAAATGCAAAAACTGAATCATTCTCCATAAATATTGCAAAGGAATCGCGTGCCACATATAGACAAAGAGGGGTAGAGAAAGAGAGAGAGAGAGAGAGAGCGAGACAGAGAGAGAAAGAGACAGGGAGCAACGCTTTGTTGCCTTTGATGTTTATGACAATTTGAAATAAAATGCATCAATCATTCAGTGCGAAAAAAAGCATTCATTCATTCATACATTCATTGACTTTGTTTAATCGTGAGAAATTGCATTGATATTAAGTTGGATCATCAGCGAATCCGCTGCTCAGTTGCAATGTTGCCATGTTGCCATGTTGCAAAGTTGCAAGTTCGATCATCAGGCGGCACACTTTTTGTGTTGTTGTGGTGTTGTTGCTGTTGTGTTGTGTGGCACAGTCGAAATAAGTCAAGAGTCTGAGACGTGTCTCCTCGCTAACTTTGTTGCCACTCGACGTGGCATAATAATATTAAAACTCCACTCGCTCCATAAAAAAACAACAACAACAACAATGTTGTCGACAGGCATAAAAGTTGCGCGTTGTTTGCTGCCAGTCGAGCAGAAGCTGAAGCTGAAGCAGAGCAACGAGTTGAAGTTGCAGTTGCAGTCGCACAGTGAGGCAAATGACTAAGTTAGCGCAGTTTAATTAATAACTTAAAAAATAATAAGATTTTGTTAAAAAAATAAAAGAGTAGCTTTAAACTGAAAATAATATAAAACTACAACTACTACTATATATAATTTAAAATTAGATAAAAAAAAAATAAATTAAAGATTTTAAAGTTTGGAAAGTTATTTTCTTGGTGGCACATTAAGTTGCTTCAGTCCACAGTGATTTTCGTAAAAATATGGGGCTTAAAGAGACCCATAAAACGGTAGAACATACATTGTATTGTTTATTATTAAAAATATAGGTTTTTATTACATTTGAAGACTTGAAATTTTTTTAAAAGACTAACTAACCCTTTTGGCCCACTGTAAATCGGTGTAATGTGTGGGGCATGGGGCGGGGTCAGGCTGCAAGAAGTTGTTGCACAGTTGTTGGCGGTGCAATGCACTCGCTGTCATTGTGGCAGCTGCCTCAGCTGCCAACTATTTTGCATCACACACACCATGAGACTAACTAATGAGTGTTGCAAGTAAGCGAGTGTGTTGCATGTTGCATCTACTTGTATGTGTGTGTGTTTTGGGTCGTGTCATGCAACTCGTTGTTGTTGTCGTTGTCGCCTTGTGATAATGCTATTATGGTATGACGGTAGCGTTGATTTCAAATAACTAGAAGAAGATGAACAGCAACTAGAAGAAGAATACTTAGCAACAACATTAATATGAGAAGAAGAAGAAAGACGCACCAGCTAAGAACGTTGACTTTGATGTTGCCCCCATTTGATGTTTGCCACAAATTGTAAAACTTAACTTGGTTTTAGTGCTCTGTGGAGTGAAATGTTATTAAAATATGTTAATCCATGTGGAAGAGGCAGATTAATTAATCGATTAGTCAAGCGATCGATAAGATTTAATCTATTTTGTCGTGCTCCGCATACCTGGTGATTATTCAGATCATAAATTATCAGTTGATATTAATGCGATTCTATTAGCGTTTATAATATGCAATTATTATTAATATATTCAATCTATTTCTGTCGGTAAAAATATGATATTATCGAGAACGTTATCGATTTGAATAGCTGCAAAAATTATTAGTATTCTAGAGAGTTATTTGACGCTTGGTTGGGTTAAATAGAAGATATTTATTAATAAAAAATTCTTTATTATTTGAATATCTTCGAAAATTATTTTTAAACGAAACTATTCTCGACGGGACAGAACTTTTTAGAAAAATATAAACTAAGGTGTCTTTTAGTTAGCACATATTTTCAATCTCATACAATTTTTGGCTATATTTAATAATTAATTTTAAATAAAAGCAAACAATTTTCAATGCATTTTCACTAACTTTCTTTTTTTCTTTCTTTTCAGGTAAGTTGAATGCACAATTAATCAAGCCACGTGAGTCGCAGTCTATCAACTTAAATACTATAAACACATTTGCCATTTACACTTTTTATAAACAAAAGGTGAGCAGAAGAGGGAGGAGGTGTAGTGGGAGGGAGGGGGAATGAGAGGTGTCTGTTGCCGGCATTGCAATTGATGCGTTTATTTTTATAAGCCTTGTGCATTTATTATAAACAAAAAAAATATATATTTTCAAGCGTTGGAAATTGTGCGATGTTTATAGAGTTGTTGTTGCTGTTGTTGTTACTGCTGCTGTTGTGTTTATGTTAATGTTAACATTGACTGCTAGCGAGAAGTAGCAAAAAGTAGAAGAAGAAGCTAAATGAAAACTCATCTTGACGCATTTCCTTGGCATTCTTTTTCATGAATTCTATTTTTCTGTTTAGTAAACAGCACGTCGAACGAATTCCAGACCACACCCAGTTTTTTTTTAAAGAGGGAGGCGGGCTTAACTTTTACTTTTGTATATATGGTATTGAATCGTATTGAATTGAAAAACGAATCGATTTCTGTTTGATACGCAAAATGCGTTTATAATTCTCATTATTCCAACTTTGGATGTATTTCCGCATTTCATTTTGGCACTTTCGGTTTTCATACAAGTCTCTGTCTCTGTATATGTATGCATACAATAACTGGATATATACATATATATAAATATTGTATAAATATGCTTATTGTCTCCTCTTAATTTTGATGTGCTGACTAATGAAGTTGCTGCCTCTTTCTCTGGCATTATTCATAAGCATAATTAACATTACGAATCATAAAAAAACGTCAGTCAATTTGCATTTCCATTGTTTACAACAGCAGCAATAATAAACAAATGAGAACATTCCAGTTGAGAGACTAACAGATATCCTGCAAAGTTATTTTTCGTAAAAAAAACGGGAATAATTGAAACTTAAAATTAAAAAAAGATTTCTCAACTTTTTCCTTGAAATGTTTTCAAACTGTACTTCAAACTGTAAAAGCTTTGTCAATCTTTTGACCAATTTGATTTGCTTCCTCTATATACTTCCAGCAGTATATTATACCTCTTAAATGGGTATATCAAGTAATATTTTTGAAGTTTTTACTTGTTGGTTTTTCTTATTTGTTTAGAAAATTATATATGCATTCATTTGCGCCTCTTTCATAATTTCACACACCAGCCAAGATGAGACAGGTGCTAACCGGTTTTTAAGGTTTACAAATCCCCCCAAACCTTCTCTATCGACTTTCTTACCATATTTCTTGTCAATTCATAAGACTGCATAATTTGTAGTTTTTTTCTTTTCTGAATTTGATTTGATTTTGTTTGACTTTTGTGTGCATTTCCATAGGAAAGTGTATTTGGTATCTGTTTTTGAATTCTTTTGTTAATTTGCGAAAGTGAAAACAACTTTTTTATTGCTCTTCACAACAGAAACAACAACAACAATAATAAAGTGTAATAGCACAAATGATATGCAAATTACTCAGAAAATAAAAGAAGAAAAAAAAACAAAGAGCAACTGTTGGATCATAAAGTTTTTCTGAATTGAGACTCTAAAAAATTAACATACTCACTTTATCATGATAATGTTTGTTTAAGAATCCCAGCTAACGGTAGTTCAAATGCATTCTAACAGTTGATGCAACTGTTTAGTTCTTCTAATAAAAATGCCGGCAACTGTATTAAGCTATGATTAATATTTTCATGACAGTTATACTGAGTTAATAGAAAATTATTTTTATGGTTTTATGATTAATCGATGACTATTATTTACAACAGTCTATTAAAATATATGTATGCTTGAACCATTTTGAATATGATGTTGATAGTTAGAAAAATGTTTCTGCTTTTAAAAAGATTAAAAAATATATTTCAATTTATTTTTAACAGTCGACAAAATGTACCCAAAAAATAGATAAAAATATACTTTGCTGCTCTGACTAAAAATATAAACCAAAAAATTTTCTCTCGCTGTTGTTGGTACACAAATATTATTTTTATGTCTACATTGAAAATGGCCACTTGGAAAATGTTTTTCTCATAGGAAAATAAGCAAAAAATCGCCCACGCCAACAGCCGGCGAAAATTAAGAAAACACTTGAAGTAAAATAGAAAAACAAATGTATAAAACTGATTTTTAGTATCGTTCATAAATCGTTTGCTTTATTTGCCATTTGGCAATAATTGTTATGAAATCATGAGCTCACTTAGTCCCCCTCCCACATTTCTTGTTAGCCTGGTCAGGTTTGTGCAGACGCTTTTTCTCATTGTGTTGATCATTTTCAATATATTTTTTTGTGTTTTTTTTTTTTCAAAAGGCGGTGTCCGACTCGACGCTTAACTGAAATTGAACCAGGCCAAAAACAATGGAATAACCCCAGACTGACTGGCAACTTGGCGCCGAAACTCGTTTAGCTATTTGATGTTGATGGAGTTGCACTCTCTACTCCCCTCTCTTTCTCCTTAACTCTCTCACTCTTTTCTCTCTTGCCACTTAACGTCGTCAAGCAGCTGGAACAAACAGTAAAAAAAAATATCTCGGCTAAACAATGGCAAAGTCCCGTCTTGCCACATCGTGTTGCACTCAACCAAGCATAGGAAATCTAAGTTAATTCCAACAACAACAACAATAACCGCGAGCAATTGAAACCAGAATTTTCATTTGGTTTAGATTTTCACTTTTTTGCGGGGCTGTCGGTCAAAAACTCCCCCCTTAGGAGGCGTCTAACTGCCCCTCCTCCTGCCTGCCAACTCAGTGCCAGCTTCGTTTTGCCAATCCTCCATTTGGGTCTGGGCCAGGCACGTGTTCCAACCAACAACCAACAATCAACAATAGCAGCAGTTGGAGAGCCAATTTTCTCTTTGTTCTAAGGCGCAGATTTCCTGCTTTTCATTCGCTTAATTGAAAACGTTCCTTTGCCTCAATTTCAGTCTCTGTGTCTATCCCTCTATGATTGTCCACAATGATTAGCAGACAGCTGCTCAATTGTTGACTTTGAAATTGTTTTAGATCTTAAAGAGAAGGGCTGAAAATGCATTCAAATTTTCATAAAAGCAGCTGATTTTCTGAGGTCTTTTTTTCTGGTTATATACAATTTAGAAAGGTTTTTACAAGAATTTAATAAAAAGTTTTGAATGACGAAAAAACCCAAATTTGACCCACTCGCAATTCGAATTTCGTAAAACGCCGTCTTGTGAGTGAGTGAGTGAGTCAGTCAGTCAGGACAAAGAAATTTATATATATAGATTATAGTAATGAAAATTTGCTAGGTCTGTTCAGAATATTATGAATTAATCCAACAAAAGTTTTAACGTTATTTATGATCTTTATCTATTAGTTTTTCCTATAATATATATTTTTGTAAGCGCCAGAAAAAGTTTTTAAAAGTTAGGTTTTTCATATATTTTTCTAAAATTTGCACTCTTTCGCTTTTTTTATTTTTTAATTTTATGCAGTGTTTTATGCATTCCTATATCATACAAGGGATTTCAAAGAACTTCAAACTAATTTTCGAAGTACTAAAAGTGTGCAAAATTTAAGTATTTAAATATTTTTAGCAGTTCTTCATCTTAATTTGCAACTTCTCGCTACAACAATGTGCTAAATTCAAATGTTTTTAACGACGCTTTTGGTTTTTGTCTAGCTTAAAGAAGAAAGAGATTCTTCTGGTCATTTGGGCAGCTGCTTCTTTTAAGCAGACGAAATTCTTGTATTCCGTTTCTCAAGCAGCTTAATTATCTCTTCTTCGGCTTTTGTTTTTTAGACATAACTTAAAGTTAAGCAGAGTTATTTTTAAGTTGTTTTAGACGAAACTCTCTCACGTTCATGCAGCTGGCGCAAAAGTCCAAGGCAATTTAACCTTTTGAACTGACCAAGAAGAGGCAAGAAATGTGGCTGTTGTGGCAGCTGTGGCAACTTGTGACGTCAGTTTGTGGCATGTCTCGAGTGTCTTCTGCTTTCTGTTATTTGTTGTTGTTTCTGCAGCTTGTTATTAATTGACTTTTGAGTTGACTTGCTGGGCGAAACGACAGCGTTTAATTTATTGCGCATACGCCCCGTTGTCTATGTCTGTGAATAGCACCCACAAGATCCGTGTTGTTGTTGTTGCTGCTGCGGAAGCTGCTGCTTAAGGAAGTTGTAGAAAAATTGAAAACGGGAAAAACTGCAGGCAATTGTCGATTGTCGAGGTGTGAGGCGCATCGTCGCCGGGAAGACTCGAATTGCATTTTCATGGCTCATAAATATTGCATTATGCCATACAGTTGTTCACACTGTCATCTGTTCTCTGTCAGCGAATACCCTTTAATTTATAGGAGCAACGTATAAGGTATAACTAACAAACGGATACAAGTATTCTTGAATTATTAATTAATTAATTCATTTATTTTGCAAAAAAACCTTTTTAACTTTTATTTAAAAACAATAAGATTAAAAATTTTTATTTTAACTGTCTTATTTTGTACAAAATAAAACACCAAATAAAATTTTACTTAAATCCCAAAAATAATATATTTCATATATATGCTTATTTAAGTTTCATTTTATAAAATTATATTCATTGCATTTATTAATGTTCCCAACTTTATTTCTTATTGTGTGGGCTCAATAAACAATGCAGCGCATTCCATAAAAATAATATCATAAAAATTGCAGCGAAAGTTGCGCTCATTTCCGTTTTCAGGCTCAACTTGCCTCTTGAATTCTCGCATAAAATATTTCATTAGCTTTTTGTTTATTTACTTTGAGTATCTTGTGGCATGTGAGAACAAGCTGTGTTTTCCCTCTCTCTTTCTTTTAGTAGTCACACTCTATCTCTTTTTCTCACTCTTTTCGTAGTAATCGCATGGACTTGTTAGTTCTTTTCGCTTTTACTTGGATAATTGCCTCCTTGTTTTCCACGAAACGAATCAAAAGCGTATGTAAATATTATATGCATATACATTCGTGTACATATCTATGTGAGTATTTTAATTACAGAGTCAGACAACAACAAAAACAACTAATTACTTACATAGATACAACGTATATGAATTTACAGTGGCTCACAACTTATTTTATCGGAAAAGTTTTTGACTATGTAGTTTTCTTTTGCGTAAATTTAGCCAAAAATAATAGACAACAAAATTAACCAAACTTCAAACTTGCATAACTTTGTCAAAAGTAATCCGATTTTCATTTGGAATATCATTTTGATCATTAAATTAATTCTGCATTTGAAGTTTATTAACTTTGAATTTTTTTTATTTTTAAATCTTTTTCCGAAAACTTTGACTTTTTAGAAAAAATATTTTTTTTCAAAATTTTTACGTAACAGTGTGTAAATAAGCTGGTAGTCACTGTATGTCTCTCGCCACAGAGATTAATGATAAAGTTGAAGAGAGGCGGAGAATAAGTCGAGTGCATGGGAAATTACTTACTTGGAATTGTTGTTGCTCCAGTTAAAGAAAAACTAAAAAAAACAACAACACTATATAATGATAATAACAACATTGCATTTCTTGACGTACAAGCAACGGAAATGCAACAAATTTTTGATGTTGTCTACTCTTGAAAACACACGCTGGAAAAGCGAAACTATGGCAAGTCCTGTCCCCATGTCTATTTATAGTTGTCTTTTTCTCCCCACTTCCCCTTAATCACCTTGTCCCACTGTCAATGATGCTTCTCTCTATGTGTGGAAGCAGATTCTAGCATGTCCGGGCTGAGTTGTTGCATTGGGCAATGCGCATGCGCCACATGGCCAACAAAACAACAACAATAATAACAACAAAGTAGTTCAACCTGTTCGGCGACTTCTGAGCCAACCAAAAGAATGTGGCTGCGAATTTATAGCTCTTTTGCTTTCAACTTTACAGCCGGCTTACAATGAAGACTTCTTTAATATACATACATACAAACACTCATACTTAGGCAAATACTAATACAAATGTGTGTATTTTTATCTAAGCAACAAATTTTGTTAACTTTCTTGGCAATTTACGTGCAAAATTTATGCTAAAAATGTTGCAGTAAATGTTTATGCCACATAAAGAAGCACAAAGATAGCTTAATGAGCGGGAGAGGGAATTGAGGAACTAAAGAACTAAAATCCGAGCTGATTATAGGTTTCGTCATGGTGCGACAATGGTGCGATTTTAGGGTTATTTTTTAAAATATAAATCTGCAGAACCAAAATTTATGTTTTATTTAATAGTATAGAAGCATTTCTAATAAAAAGAGGAATTAGAAATTGTCAAGTTATAAAACAAAACAGTATTAAAAACTTATAGTATTTATCTAAAACAATGTAGCGTATTTGAGCTTTGTCTCTAGAGAATAGATCTGATTTTGCATATGAAGTGAGCTTAACTACACTTAAATGTTAAGTGTCAGCGAGATCCGTTGTCATTCAATCATTCCTTCATTCATTTATATATACATATATATATTTAGTGCAGTATCTTTTGACCGAGCTTTTGTCTTAAGTTTCGTTTTGTTGTTTGCGTCTTCTCTTCAGTTTCTTTGCAGCTTCTTTGTAGCTTCTCTCTTGAGCTTCTCAATTAAGTTTAATGAGCACATGGGCATTTTCATAATTGGAGCAAATTAACTTGATGGCGCTTCACATGCTTGATGAAAACTATATAGTTTATAAGTGTATATATTTATGTATATATATATATTATGTGCTTAAAAAGCCGGAAGTTTCTGTTGACCAACTGTTTACTTGACCAAGCTGGTGGCAACTTGACAATTGAATTCGTATTCGTATTTTATATGTGTGTTTAAATTGTTGAAATTGTTGTTTAGTCACTTTAACTCAACAATTGTGTGTAATGAGACGCAATTGTCAACTGGCCAAGTTTGTTAACCGACTGTTCTTTTTGGGCCTGGCCAAGAGCATGTCACGTTTCGAGGTCACTTGGCCAACGCGTTATCAGCTCAAAAAATATGCCACAAAATAATACAATAAGTAAATCTTAAATAAACGAGAATTACAATTAAATTGTTGAAAAAAAGTGGTATCTTCTTTTTCTTCTACTTCTGCTGCTTCTTCTGGTTTAAGCCATTTGCTGATACACTTGTGTTTATTGAAATTCTTGGCTTATCGACCACTAACAAAAAATATCACTTTTCGGACCACTTTAGCTTTTGAGATGCTGCCTGCCACTTGGCCAATTAGTTTGCTTTTGGCTTTCAACATGAGCTGCCTATTTGGCCATTTGACGCTGGCTGTTACACATTTCAGCCACAAGGATTGGCATCTGGAATTTTTGGTTAGTGCCACAGAGACAACAACAACGTTAACAACTAGAACTGCACCACAGGTGGCTAACTGGCTGCTAACCGTTGACGGTTTTTTACATGAATGTGGCCAACCAGTTTGCAATTAAATGTCGCCGTTTAAATGTGCTTTGATTTTTGCATAACCAAATGCAAAGCCAGCCAACACCAAGTGGTGCACTGTGGTGCCAAACAGCGCAAATTGTTTAAATACCAGCTGAGAAAGTACAGTCCAATCCCAGGAACTAAAGGAAAAGTGGTTGAAAGTAGTGCAAAAGTTGAACCTAAAAGTGAAGTGAAGCTAAAATGAAAAATGTGACTTTAACTGTTTGGGAGTTATAAAAATAATTAAGAAAGTGTCAACTGAAAAGATATCTCTTAAAATAATGAACGAAAAATCTATATTATATTATTATTTTTTCCATACTTACCCCTTGACATTTTTTCGAAAATTTTGATCTCTCATAACTTTATTAAAACTTAACCGATTTTCAAGCGGAATATCATTTTGATCATTATTTGGCCTCTTAATTCATTCTGCATCTAAATTTTTATCATCTAGTTAATTTGATATATTTTCGTTACTATGCCGTTTATCATCCAATTTTCCATACTTACCCCTTGACATTTTTTCGAAAACTTTGATCTCTCATAACTTTATTAAAACTTAACCGATTTTCAAGCAGAATATCATTTTGATCATTATTTGGCCTCTAAATTGATTCTGCATCTAAATTTTTATCATCTAGAAAATTTGATATATTTTCGATCCTAAGCCATCTATCATTCAATTTTCCATACTTACCCCTTGACATTTTTTCGAAAACTTTGATATCTCATAACTTTATTAAAACTTAATCGATTTCCAAGCGGAATATCATTTTGATTATAAATTGGGCCCCAAATCAATTCTGCATTTAAATTTTTATCTATTTATGTATTATATTTATATTTATTTCGATTTGATTCTCTGTTTATTAGTATTTGTTTATTAGTATTTATATTAATAAGTATATTCAAATATTTTGCTCGAGTTTTATCAATCATGTCACGCTGTAATTAGGCGTGTCACGTGCACATCTCTGAGCTACATGCATTGGCCACATTGGCCACATTCGCTGCTACCAAGTTGACCAACTTGCTTGACTTGGCCAAGAGCGCTTAAAGTTAAAGTTCAAATAAACGGCGTTGTTCAAGTATTTTTATGATTATTACTTGTCTTAACGCTCTAGCCACTAACGGTTTCACACACACACACACACACACTTACATATAGATGTATATTTGTGTATGATATATGTATGCTTATTATACACATTTGTAGATTTTTTCGGCTGCTGCTTTTCTGCTGCTTCCTGTTTGGTCTTCTAGCTTATACTTTTTTTGGCTTTTGGCTTTTATCAGTTGGTCATCGTCATCATTACGAGCGTGAGCTGCTGCTGGCCAAGATCATGTAGCTGTTTTTGTATCTGTATCTTTAGTTGCTGCTCATGTTGTTTTTGTCTAGCTTTGGTTTTGAAGTTGAGAGATTCTTGAGATTTGTTTTTGTTTGCCCAGCGGCTTTAACTTTGCCTCCAGAGTTAACTGTGAATAGGCGTCTCTTGATTTATTCATTTATTCACATTCAGCTGCTGTATATTATCTACTATATGTATACAGTATACATTATGTACATACATACATATTTATGTACATTGTGTATGTAATTAATAATGCTTGTAAGAGACGGCAATTTGTTGTTTGCAAGTTATTGTACACATGTTTCTTGGCTGTGAGACTGTGAGTCTGGCAACTGTACCTATTCATATACCCTATAATTTTGAAATGCCTTAAAAGGGTTTGATTAAGACAAATTAAAGTGTTTATAAGAGCTAATTAATGTCAAATCTCTCTAAATGTGCTAAAGAAATTTAAAATTCTTTTTTAATTAGTTAATTTGTTACATTTAATTGCTAGACAAATAAAAAAATAAAACAATTTAAAGTTGAAAAATTAAATTAAATCATAAATTTGAGTATATATTAATATTAAGAATTATTAATTACATAAAAATATGTATAAAGAAGTTTGATATTGAATTTCAGTGTAATAAACTAACTTAAGACCGACTACAGAGTATCGCATAGCTTAGCAATTATTTTAAACTTTATTTTTATTCAATTTTTTCCATTAAGTATCTGTGTTTTGTATCTTGTGTATGGTTTATAATTGGATAAAGGCGCGTTGCTTTTGATGTTGTTGTCGGTTTAGTTGTTGTTGTTGTTACTCAACGTAATATCGATATTGGTATCGATTTATGTGCGCACATTGCAAACTTATTTAATCAATAAGAGCAACAACAACAACTAAAGACGTGACACACAAAAGTGGCGCTGACAGCCAAACGGCAGCGAACAACGGGTTAACGTGCTAATTTTTGGTACGCTACACAACAACAATAAAGCAATAAAAGCAACAGCAACAACATTTGCATGTGAAATAGTTAGAAAAGGGGCAACACACATATACAAAAAGCAAGTAGGGGTTAAGAGGTAAGAGTACACTGAGAAATAAATACCATTCTAAAACTCGGTACGACCGTACTTGAATCTCTAACGTTTTCTTCTGACATTTTAAAGATTGCTGTATACTACAATATTAGATAAGTATAAATTGATTTTCCGATTGTTTTGTACTCTGATAATCTGATAATGTTTTGTACTAGAAACAGAAAGTACAATCTTAAGTTAGTTGAAAATTGTTGAGTGCTAAAATTACTATTTTTTAATATTTTGCTGACTTGAATTAGATATATAAATATTTAAGGAATTATTTTTAAAGATTTTTGGGTCGATTGCTTTTGTAACCGTTTTAAATACGAAAATCTTAATATTTTTTTTCTCAGTGCAAAAAAGAGTTTAAAGAGGCAAGGAGGGGATTTTAACAAGTGGCAAGCCGATATTCACACAATGTTTGCCCACAAGGGCTTCGTCTCTGGTGTCATTTGTTTTTGTTGTTGTTGTTGTTGTCGTTGTTGATGCGGAAAATCGTTACAACAAATTACCTGAAAATGTGCAAAAAACAACAACAACAACACCAATGTGAAGAAAAAACAAAATCAGCTTATAAATAGCTAAAGAAACGGGTCAGGAGTTGTACTTTGTTATTGTTGTCGTTGTTGTTAATGTTGTTATTTTCTCTTGAGGTTTTGTCTCTGAAATCAAACCAAATTAGTGGAAAATTGTGGAAAATCGTATGAGACAGCTGGGCCAAAAATTGTTAGTTTCACATTTTCCTTAAGTTTTCGTTGCTTTTTTTGTTTAAAGTATATGTTGCAAATGTTTGCTATGTGTGTGCTGGTTCATTGAACTTGCCCTGAAAGTAAAAATAAAACAAATATAATGCACTTCATGATGAGTTTGACAGTTTATGGTCAAAACAAAGGCGCCGCCGTTTGTTAAATAAATTGTATAAAAAAATGCACTACAGTAATACTCACACACATGCACAAGCACACACACTCATACGGTCACTCAGAGGTCGGAGGGCGGTCAGAGAGGAAAGGGGGCGTGGCAGCAGGCAGCATTAAAAACACAGCCAATGTCAATTTGCGAGGCACAAGGCAACGACGACCAAGAGACCAAGAGTCATCATTTAAATGTCAACTGGGTGCAGCAGCAACAACAAAAACAACAACAACAATTCATGCAACAGCCGCAACAAAGCACTATGGGTATATTATAAATTTTTTTTATTTATCAAATACATTAAAAATACAACTAACTTAGGTGTGTATAAAAATCAAGTTTTTCTAATAATGCTAGTCATATTCAATGTAAGAAATTTTTATTTACATGTGGCATAATTATTAAAATTGTTAGCAACATAGTTTTGTGTTCGAAATAGTTCTAAACAACACTAGAAAAAAAAACTCCATAAAAATATTACATTTTTCGTAGTTATTGGCGTTATAAATTATAGATGGAAAAAATGGTCAATTGCCCCATAGTGCAATGGGAATAAACCATGCGACACGCTGCAATGCTCAACTTTATTGTTGTTGATAGTTGCAATGCTTATCAGTTGTTGTAGTTGCTGTAGTTGTTGCTGCTGTTCTTCTTCTTGCTGCTGCTTTTCCTCTTGCTGCTGTCGCATTTCTTCATTTTCTTATTTTGCGTTCCACGTCCGCTGCAGATAAAACGCGTGCTGCGGAACTTCCACTCAGAGTCATCCGACAATTCCGTTACAATTCTGTTTGATTTAAACATTTTATATTGCATTTTGTTGTAATCATTTTATTTTTATATATTGACAATGCGTCAGCTGAAGAAGCCACTGCACAGATAAAAAATGTACTAAATTCAACATTTTGCTCTCAAAACTAAGAATTTTTTTTCTTAAAAAATGCGTTGAGAACCTAAAATTCTTAAGGTTAGAAAACACACGTTGGTTTTGAAAATAGAACCGAGTTTCTGTTGTAAGAAAAAGTTTCCTGAACAATTACAAAAAGTTAGGAAGATTTTTTACTTTTTTAAAACAATATTTTTTTTGGCTATGTAATTTTATAAACATTCCCTAACTTCTTAGACAATAACCTGAGTGATCTTTTATTTGTTTAAATTTATCTGCAGTTTTTCGCTTAACATATTAAACATTAATTGGTTTTTCGCTCATAATTTTGTTGCAGAGTGTAATTATTGTGGCATGCCTCAGCCTGATAGGTCTAAGCCTATAAAATAAAAATAAAAGAAAACCCAAATCCTCCCTCTCATTATTCATTATTCATTACTCAGTTGCCTATGGCTTCCAACCACAAAGCGAATTGTTGCCTATGTTGTTATTGTCGTTGTTGTTGTTGTTTTTGTTGTGGGCTGCACCTGTTACCCAGTTTTTGTTAGACACTGTTAGCCTGGCCGGGTTAGCTGTTAGCCAAAGCTTGGTTAGTCGGTCGTTCAAAACTGGGTCTAAAAACAAAAAACAAAAAAAGAAAATGAAAAACTGAATACTGTAAACTGTTAGCTGAAAATTGTAGACTGAAAACAAAAGCCAACCAAAAAGGAAGCCAATGTTTCTGGTCGACTGAATCCGTCGACAATTGTAATGTAAAACAGGAACAATATTTTTTCTATATGCGTAATAGACGCTTATGGCATTGCAATGGGTGTGAGTGAGATAGATATATGTGTATGTTGGTGGTTGTTGTAGCTGCTGTCGCTTTCTGCTTCAATTGACACCCTTCAGTTGCAGTTGCAGTTGTTGCAGTTGCAGTTGCAGTTGCATTACATAAAGACAAACATTGACAGAGTGACGACTTGCAGCTCATTTGGCGGCCAACACATTTGTGTTTGTTGTTGTTAATGTTGTTGCTGTGGATTTCCCCTTCACCTCTTGCACAATATTTGATTTGGCTTTAACTGTGCTGCTTTGTGGTGTCTCATTCACCTTCTGTGGTTTACCATTCGATTAGATAAGCCCGATTCTCTTCCCTCTCCCCAAGCTATCATTAGAATTGAATTTATGAGTGCCCCCAAGTGCTACAACAAAAACAACAACAAGAACAATCACAACAATTTGCTGCAGTTGTGACTTTGTGTAAAAGTATGCATGTTAGATTTAACAGGTGACATTTGAATCTAGCTATCATAATTTTTAAAATTAAGCTAAAATTATTTGTTGAATTTGTATCAAAAAATGTACCAGTTGATTTGCTCAAAATACTTTAAAATTTACTAAAAATAATGTAGCTTAGTGTTCTTTGTATTTTTGTTCTCTCTCTCTTTTTATCATTAACGTTTCACTGGCTGCATTACAATAACAAGTATTTAGTTTTAATTGCAATTTGTACAAAGATTGCTGATGTTGTGGTAAATGTTTTAAAATGTCTCAATGCAGAGTTGTACGTTTATTTCTGATAAAAAGCTTCCTCCTCAAACGTTTACGCTCCCAAGAGAGCAATTAAGCTTTCGTAAACGTTTCACTGGCTGCATTACAATAAAGAGTATTTAGTTTTAATTGCCATTTGTACAGTTTAGGTACACGTAATTCGACTCGACATTTCCTCAGCTCTTGTGCATTGCACTTTATCTGGTTTCTTGGGCATTGATCAACTGTCACGAATCGAAACACAACAAAATAAAAAACAAAACGTAACGAAACGAAACGAATTGAAGCAGACACACGATTAATTTAATGAACTTTGAGCGACTGCGATTGCGAGTGCTTTAATCAATCGCTCAAATTACAATCTTGACCCAGTGGGACGAACCTCAAATCTTTGAGGTCTCTTTTGAGAATCGTTGGGGGGTAATGGAAACGCCCTTATAGATGGATCGCATGTGATATGGATCGATTGGAATGTGGACTCTGTGATGAGGTCGCATCGATAAAATACTTTGATTGCTCACACACAATCAATCGATGACAATCTTCAATTGAATTTAACACTTTTCGTTTTATTTGTGTTTTGTTTTTCCCTTATTTTCGTTTTGTTTTGTTTTTCTTGTTGTCGTGTTTCCATTTCTGGCATTTGTTATTGTTATTTCTCTTGGTTTGTTAATTTCTTTATTGGTTTTTATTGTCATTGTTTCTATTTCTATTTGTCTTTCAGTCGTGGAAAGTGTTTAGTTATTGTGGTTGTCATTAGATTCTTATTGTTACATTTACTTGATTGTCTTACGTATTAAAGGTGATAGGTGTGTGTGTGAGTGTGTGTGTTTGTGGCAAGTATTAGTGAAAGCGTGTTTTGGGATTGGCTTGGACTAATACTCGCCAACTTGATGGATTTGAGGCGCATACAGTTAGTCTGGTAATTTATTTGACATAATTAAAAATTAACAAATTTGTTTTTAATTTTTTAAAATAGTTGTAGTAGTTTTCACAGCATATAAAATTTTTGATCATAATTTTTTCTTTTAACAGAGAAAAAGCAAATAATTTTTTTTTTTTTTAAATTAAAATTTATAAATTTTGTTAATTGTCAAAACAATTATTTGATAAACTGTATATGCTTGATGACATTTGTTGCCCCCTTGTCTTGTCTAACTTTCGCCATGATTTATTGGCCAACTTGTTAGCCAGCTGAAGTATATTTTTTTTGGTCACATTGTGACATTAATCTTGTGACGCTCTTAAGTAAATAAATATTATTTAAATGTTTATCTTTTTGATTACTCGTATCTTCAATATCACATATCTGCGGGGAGGTTATTAACCTACTCATAAACTTGTAGCAACTTTGTTGCCATCTTTCATTCCCTGCTCATTTGGCATCGCGTGCATTCGCTGCCACATGCTACATGCCTCACAGGGGAGTCTCTACAGTTGACAGTGGGAAGAAAAAAAAAAGTTTGATTTTTTTAATTTATTTTTTCTTTTATTTTTTTTATTTGTTTTATATTTTTCATTTTTTTATTTATTTTTTTTTGTTTATTTATTTTTTTTTGTTTATTTATTTTTTATTTATTTATTTTTGTTTATTTTTTTTTATTTATTTTTTTTTATTTATTTTATTTATTTTTTATTTTTTTTTTTATTTTTTTTTTATTTTTTTTTATTGTTTTTTATTTTTTAATTTTATTATTATTTTTTTTTTTTTTGTAAGCACAGTTTATTTTTTGCGATCTATTGTTATAGTAAAATTTTTAGAATCGGTTTTTTGTAACAAAATGTGAATTTTTGTTTTATTTTGAATTTTTTTTTGATAAATAAAATTACTATAATTATTAAAGTATTAAAAGTTAAAATACTTTACAAGATAGGCAGCTATTGTAGCACAAGTTTCCACAGTGCACTTTTTGAAGCAGCATGCCATATATTTTTTTTTTAAAACCCTTGCCCCAATGCTGTTTGCTCCTTATAAGTTTGATGTATGTTGCCTTTTATAGTCGAGTCGCGCGAATCATTTGCTCTGCCTGCCTTCCAGCCTGGTCAAGGTTAACAATGCAATGTGATTCGATTCGATTCGATGAGACTGACGATGCGATGAGACTGGCAAATAACCTCCAGAGTCGTCTGTCAATGTCAACCATAGAAACGAGCCACAAACTGAACTGAACTCTTGATTGTCAGTCGAGCATAACATGAGCAGCATTTTAATTTAAATTTAATCTTGATCAGTCGACAGCTGAACAAAAGACACCACAAGACTCTTATGTAATGAGAGTAATGAAAAGAGGTTACAGATTTCATTTTAAATTTTGCTATAAATATTAAAAAAATTAATCTTTATTGCTGCCCTTCAATTAATCATAAATAAGTACCTTAAGCTGATAATCAATTAATTGTATTTTCATTTTTATTATAATTAATAAATTGGGTTTTGCCAGACACTTAAACAGCATAATTATATTTTTAAAATGAGAGTAATTTAGTGGTAATAAATATGCTTGAATTTATAAAAGTCAAATTGTTTAAATAATTGCAAATAGCATAGACATTCCATTCTTTCATACAATTCCTTATCTTGGGGTTGAAAAGCCTGCAACCGATTTAATTTGACAACAATCACTTAACATAAAGATATAAGTGTGTGGAAATACGCTTTAATCAGAGTTTAATGCTTCAAGAGACTTCCCCCAGTTGGTTTTCCTCAATTTTGTGATTATCGCTGTTCTCTGACTCGTAATTTGAATGCAATCTTATTATTCATTTTGCCGCTCACCTGGTTATTAGCTGTTTATATAAATCAATAGCGTTAATGGCAACTTTCCTGCCACAGACATAACAACAGACACAATTTAATCAATAAAAAAGAAAAACTGGCACAGTATCTATCAAATTGGAAAAGCAATTTCCCGCTGGTAAAGGATGTTGCGCAAGCTTCAAGACAAATACGAAATACGTTATAAAAAAAGCTGCAATTTGGTAACACACTCTTAACCTGGTGCAAGCCAAAGAGTCCCTCGGGCATTATGTAAAACGCGAGCAGTGACAGGCCACCCACATGGCATCCACATGCCGCCCACATGGCATCCACAGTGGCAAACACATTTGCAACTCAATTATCTGCGTGTGTGTGTGTGTGTGTGTGTTGGTCTGTGTATGTGTGTGGCAAACGCATTTGCCTGATTAGTTTTTGTTAAGCCACAAAAATGCCACACCCACACTCACACACTTAAACTGAGTGAAAGTTGTGGGACAAAACATTCTACAAATGCCACTTAAAATTGTATATGATACACTTGCTAAAGCTGTTATAAATTGTTTGTAACCTATAGCCTATTTTCTGACAACATTAAAAAATATATAAATATTCTTAATCAGATTAAGAATTTGAGCTAATAGTGGTATTTGTCTGTTTGTGATCCTGAAATTTCCTAGACGCGTATTCGCTGTTCAGAAACTTATTTTAAAATTCTGAAAAATTTGTAATTATTGGTATATTTTATTTATTTTGAATTTTATTTATTAATTACTTTATTTGAAATTTTAGTCTACACATTTTGATGTAATTTAAACTTCAACAACAACTTAAGATCTTGGTACATTTAAGCAATAAATAACTTGATTTAAAATCTATTTATCAACCTAATTTTGTTAAATAATGTTAAAATTTTCTTAAGTCGCTCAACAAATTGTTTGTCATTTGAAAACAATGTTAATTTTTTTTAGTATAGCTGTAATAATAGAAAACATTTTGAGGAGTATTTAAGCGTCGGCACTCTGTAGCAAATTATATATTTGTTGTTTATTTTTGCTTAATTAATTGCGTGCACGTTGCCTTCAATATCGAGTGAAAATCGAAGCCAAAGTCGACGGCGACATTGCAAAATTTCACTGATTGAAAACATTTAAATTCGCTACATAATAAACATTAAAGAGCAACAAAACAGGGGGGAGGAGAACTGCAAAAAAGAAGAGACCCAAATAACGTAAATTGATGACCCAAATAGTTTTTTTTTGAGGTAGTTGAATCGTGATAGCACCGTATTAACTGTTATTTTAGTTAAGTTTATTATGTAATTGTTGTTAATTTTTGTTAGGCTTATGCAAATTTCTGTGCTTGGAGATTTTTGTCTACGAGTTTGTTTTTTTCTATTTTTTCTTAACTGCTTTGAATTCAGTTTGTTGATGCGGTGTTTTTTTTTTTTCATTTTGTGGGCGTGATTGGCACAACGGCAACGTCTTTTGATGTTACGTATTTTGTTTCTTTTTTGATTTTAAGTATATTATGTATTTTTACATTTTTTTTTCTTTTTTCTGTTGCGTGCAAAAATAAAATATATATAAAAAAAAAGTGGAGCGCAGTTTTGTTTGTTTTGTCTATTGACAATAAATTTATTGCAAATTGGCATAGCATAACTTAAACATTATGTCACACGGCAATTTGTGTTGAGGAAGTTGCACAGTCTCCGCAAAAACAACAACAACATCGACTTCCATATTTGTGACTACACTTAATGACAAATGTTTAGCATCAAATCAAATGTAAATCGTTTGCAGTAGCTCAGTTAATGAGAGGCCCAGTTTCAGTTTCAGTCTGTTTATGGAACTTTAATCGCTTATATATTTCCACTCATCAAACCGAAAAGTGATTGTAAATTTTAAAATAAAAATAATAAACATAATGCTTTCCGTTTTAAACAAATAGATACATCATATAAGTAGATACTCGTAGATACATTTATATCTTATTTTTGTATACATAATTCAATTGAATTTTATTTTGTTGCGCATACGCCACGTTGGCTGACGCAGCTGCTGCCTAATGGTCTAATTAAATACGAAATTCGATTAATTTCAAGAGATTTGCTGCTCAGATACAAATACAGATAAAGATACAGATACACACATATACAAATGTTGAGATACACAGATACTTGGAACACGCAATTCAGTTTCGCTCTGTTCGCTCAATGTCAAGTTTGAAAAATTTCTTTTACTTGTTTTTGCGTCTCACAAAAAAAGCTCTTAATCCGTTTCATGTGTCGTCTTATTTGCATTCACATTTTTACTAATATTAAAATTATTTTTCTATTTGCAGGATCAGTACGATAATCTGTCAATACACACAAACAGAGGCATTGAAGTGCTCGATAAATATGCCAATTTCTTACGCGATCGAGTGGCCATAGAAACCGAATATGCCGGTAAATTGAGGTAAGTAAAACTGATTTTATAAGCGAATTAATATTATGTATAAGTTGGGAATTAAATATTATAATGAAGACTTTAATTTGCACTTTTAATATAATCAACATTCACTTGCTTTCCATACTTTTATTACGTCTAAAAATAATTTTATTTGATTTTCAAGCTATATGCTCTAATCTAATAAAAATATTTTTTATCAAATCAATGCAATTTAAACACTTTCAGTCTCAGTCTCAGCTCGGCACTTTATTTGCAGCTTTGTTATTAAAAATATTTGGTGAATTATAAAAGCTTTTAAAGCCTCCGAAATATGTGTAAATCATTTGGCGCCACTTAATGCCTATATATGTAAGACAATTAAATGGATTTTTTTGTTTGTAAAAAGTTGTATTATTATTTTTTTATGCGCTTGCATCGATTGGTGTCACAAGCCGCGCCCGTTAAAGCAGCCACAGAAATAACAACAAATAATTCCTTACAAGCAACAAGACATATTAAACTGAATGCAAGTGCAATGCTCATTAATGTTAAATCTTTTTTTATATACTTATACCATTTATAGATATGTATAGTTAAAACAATAATAATAAGCACAAGGTCAGCCAGTTGTGGAGATTGGCCAATTCCTGGGCAGTCATATTAATTTATACAGAGACTCGGAGATTAGAGAGGGAGAGAGAGAGGAAATACAGCTTGTGGCAAGCTCATAAAATAAATATATATTTATGCTTATTTTATACAGTGTCGCACTTCAATTGTTGCCTTTTAGAAGCGACTGTTGGGGTCACTTGGTGAGAATGAGCAGAGCCGCACCTCTGTGTGGGCAGAGGAATGGAGAGGAAAGTGGGGGAAAGGAGTGGAGAATGGGTACCCACCCTATTAAAATACCCATGTCTGTGTCCACTCGCTGGCTAAATTGCTCAATGGAATGACAACTGAATAAACAAGAGCCGACCGCGACCTGCCCCACGCAACTGACACGCGACGCTGCCCCAAGAATGAGGGGAAAAATTGATGGGAAAGAGTAGAGGAAGAGACAGGGCATACTCGTCGTAATTCTACCCATTTCATATGATTGAGCTTGGATTACAAGACTGACAGACTCGGGGCGTCATAATTGTTTAATTTACTTCATGATTATATTGCTGCTGTCGCTTTGCCCAAGGTGTTTCAACATTTGACAACACAAGCATCGTTATGTGACATACCCTGTAAATAAAAAAGTGTTTGAAAGGGGCTATGTGATAAACAAAAAGGGATAGCTTTTATTATTTAAAAAATAATCTAATTTTTTATCTATATAAATAAAGTTCTTTGTCCAACTGACTGACTGATTTAAATTAAAGATTAAAGTTCCCATATATAATATATATTATGTAGATCAGTGTAGATTAAAAAACAGCACTTTGAATTATGTCTTAATCCAAGCTTAATCCAAAGAAAGTAGTATTATTTCAGGTATCTTTTATTCGAGCACACTCGTTTGTTTACTTGTTGACTCTTCTTGTTTTTTACATGGAAACTTTTTTGTATTTCTTAACGTGGTGGCGTCAGTTCCCACAATTTGAATGCCGCAAAATGAGTCGAGAGTTG
Organism: Drosophila falleni; assembly: GCA_035045575.1. Classification (NCBI taxonomy): domain Eukaryota; kingdom Metazoa; phylum Arthropoda; class Insecta; order Diptera; family Drosophilidae; genus Drosophila; species Drosophila falleni. The sequence continues at coordinate 2,203,895 of JAWNOV010000167.1, forward strand.
GTTTGATGACTGACTGAACTGAACTGAACTGAACTGGGTTGAACTGTGGCCCTCTGCCTGAAGCTACTGTTGTGGGCTTGGGAGTACCTCTAATGACATTATCATTGCTCGGAATTGAGTTGGCGTCTTCCCAGGCTTCTTCCCAACTAGACCACAACTAGCGGCCACATGAAATGGAAAACTCAAAACTCTCTGTATTAAATACGAGTACACAACCCAGTGAAATCTGTAGACTGAAAACCGTAGACTGTAGACTGTAGACTGAAGATACTGCTTTGCGTGTCTCGCAATGCCAAAATGAAAAGTCTCGTGTTATTGCAAATACTTAAACATGTTGCTGTTGTTACTATTTCTTTGTATGCATAAACAAAATTTCACTAATGCCATGTTATTTTTTTTTCTTCTTGATTTTCTTTTTACAGGCGCTTAGTGAAAAATTATCAGCCCAAAAAGAAGGAGGAGGAAGACAATGAGTAAGCACAAAAATAATAAATATATAGTTATAAGCATAATAATCATATAATAAGAGTAACGAGAGAGTTGCTAATTACAGCTGCTGAACTGTGAGTTACCCTGTATTTAGGGTTGTATGTAATTACAACCATATAAAAGTGACAGCTATGTAATAATTTCAAAATAAGAATTTTCGTCTCGAAAAGTTACTTAAAATATATTTAGACGAATACTCTGGATTATACCTTAATTTTTTAAATTTTTAAATATAAAATACTCTATCACAATTTTATACAGGGTATTCTCAAGTTTCGTGTGCTTTTTTTTTGCTTTAACACGATTGCACAAAATTTTGTTAAATCTTTTGGAAAATTACCTTTAATTTTGTGCGATTTTGTGTGTTTGGACAATTTGTTAGCAAAGTGTTAAATGAATGCTCATATGACTAGACTATAGGGTATATACGAGTTTACTTAGCCGTAAGATGTGCTGTGAAATATGTGACTGTAGCCACTCGCACTTTATTGAAGTGCGTATCATACTTATGTGTGGTCTGAGAATATTTGCGGCCTGGCACTCAGTTTTAATTACATGCGAGAGGCAATGCTCCATTCTTCTTGTTCTCAAATGGAGGCCTGACATCATGGCCTGCAAATAGCAAATAACAAATAGCAAATAAGAAATAACAAATGGCAAAATGCGGCGCAAATTTGTTGGCATTTTGTAAGAGTCGTAAAATAACTATGAAGCCATTGAGCCTCGATGGTTTCAACTAGAGATGGGTATCGAAATAGGGGTATAGATATTTTATTGAGAGAAGCTATAAGATTACTTAATATTATTTTTATTATTTATTACCTTAATGTTTTTGATATCGATCTTAGCGATATTTAATGCGAAATCGCCTTATATATTACGCTGATAAAAACGTCTGTTTTAAAAGTCTAGAATTTTGTTGAAAGTAAAAAATGTAAATAAAAAAAAAATGATTCCTCTATTTTGCAGAACTTTCATGATTTTTTTTTTTATAAGAAAGATTCAAAAATAATTATTTTTGTCACAAAAATAAGCATTCATTTAATGCAATATTTTTTTCTTTAACGATATCAATATCGATTTACATTATTCCCTCGATACCCATCTCTAGTTTCTCAATTGGCAACTTGAAGAGTTGGTAATGAAATGACAGCCAGCCAGTCATCGAGTTCAATATGTTTGCCTTATACAGTTGTAAAAACTATAAATTTATTCATGATTGCCTGACTAACTGACTGACTGGCTGACTGACTGACAAAGTGACTCTGACTGTGACTGTGGCGTGGGCGTCGTGTCTTGAAGCGCGTGTCCAAGTCGAATGAAGCTATTCGAGGGACAGGGACAGATTTTGTCAGGCGCTAAAAGGCGTGGGTCGTTTTGTAAACTGTAAAGCCGTTAACTGATTGACTTGGCTTTGACTTGATTTCTGACTTTGACTTGGCTATTTACAGATTTACATCGAGGCAAGCCTTCCGCAATCTGCTCAAGGAGGTGGGCGATTTGGCGGGACAGCGTGAGGTTGTGTCCGAAACCCTGCAAGTACAGATAATACAGGGTGTTACGTTGCTATCGAAAACACTGCGTGAGGATCGTAAGGTAAGTTTACATTTGAATAAATTACTAGATCTTTTAAAAAAATTGATAAAAGATATAAAAAATATTAAATTATTTCTTTTTTATTAATTGTTAGTTTGAAAATTATAATGGTTTTTATTATTTTGGTGTACATTTTTTTAATTCTTCCTCTCTGTTTTTTTTTTCCTCTTAGAAATGCCTCAACGATGGCACCATGTTGCAACAGACCCTCAGCGCACAGTTATCATCATTAGAGCGCGCCAAGCGCAACTATGACAAGGCCTATCGGGACTCTGAAAAGGCCGTGGAGAATCACAAGAAAGCCGACATGGATTTCAATCTGAGTCGTGCCGAAGTCGAGCGTTACAAGAACATTATGACATCGAAAATCCAACAATCGGACGATGCCAAGAACGAGTACGCCAATCAACTGCAGAAGACAAACAATTTGCAGCAACAGCACTATGGTATTCTTCTGCCCGCCGTCTTCAATCGCTTGCAGGAGCTGGACGAGAAGCGTACACGTGGCATCCGTGAGTTCATCATTGGCGCCGCGGATGTGGAGTCCTCGGTGGCGCCGATCATTGCACGTTGCATGGAGGGCATTGTGAAGGCCGGAGAATCTATCAACGAACAGGAAGACTCGTTAAAAGTGATCGAAAGGTGAGTTAAATTACTTTTTTTTTATTTTTATTCTTTTATTTTATTTTTTTTTATTTATTTTTTATTTTTTTTTTATTATTTTTTTTATTATTTTTTTTTTATATTTTTTTTAATTTTTTTTATTTTATAATTTTTTTTATTATTTTTTTTTATTTTATTTTTTATTTTTTTTTTTGATTTTTTATTTGATTTTTTATTTTTTTTTATTTTTTTTTGATTTTTTTTGATTTTTTTTTTTATTTTTTTTTTAATTTTTTATTATTTTTATTTTTTTTTTATTTTTTTTTTTTAATTATTGCATGGAAAATTCTTTATAAAAATGTAAAAATGTTTATGTTGCTTCGAGAAGTCAAATAAAGTTTAAATTTATTGCTATACTGTATCTAAACTTTCTTATTAGTAAATATAGTGTTATTTTCAGGTTTTATTGTTTTTTAAATAAGAGTTATAATTATAAAATGCTTGAGACTAAAGTATCTTTGTTTTTGATTGCTGCTGCATTCCAGATACCAATCGGGCTTCACACCACCACCGGACATACCATTTGAGGATCTATCCAAGATGGATTCATCGATTACACCGCAATCGACCTACAGCAATGTCACCTACAATCACCAGACCATAAGGGGCACAATCAGCGGTCCCAAGTTTAAAAAACCACGCGGTGGCATTTTGAACAGCATCTTTGGCAGTAACAAGGTAAGAGATTCCGTTGACAATTCCCGGTTCTGGTTTACAATATAAAAAAACGACTTAGCTGCAAGTTATTTTTTTTTAATACTTTAAAGTGTTGAAGTTTTCCTGGTCCTCGCTGTCTCTTCTATCCCATCATTGCCTGGCACTTTTGAGCTCTCTCTCACTCTCTCTCTCTCTCTATCTCACTCACTCTCTATCTCTCTCTCACTCACTCTCATTGTTTGTTGGTGTGAGAGAGTCAATCCGTCAATCAATCAATCTGTCAGTCAGTCGCCTTTTGTGTTTGGTTGCTTCTTGTTTAGTTTTAAGTTAATTCTTAAGTCGTAGGCATTCTCCTTCGTCTTCTTCTTGTTCTTATAGTTTTACTCATGCCGTCTCTATCTCTCTTTCTCTTTTATTTTTTCTGTTTCTTCATTTATCGATAAATCGTTATGCCATTTGTCTTTTATTTACTGTACGAAACTAACGGACGTTGTTACCAACTTTGCTGTAAGTACCAAGTGTCAAACTCGGCTCACATCTCAGCTCCGTTATCGTATCGTATCGTATCGCCTCGTATATCGTATATCGTATCGTATCGTCTCGTATCGTGCTCTTCTCTCATGTCTCCTCAAATATGTTAAATAAAACTGATAAACTGATTGTTTCAGTCTTTCATAAACCATTAACTCTATCTCTACTTTACTTTTAACTGGGAATAGTGATTTAAATTGTTTTTAATTAAATTTTTTCACTTTGTCGAATTTTGTCAGAACTACACAAATATTTTATTTAGTTAGATTAATAAATAAACTATCACTAAATAAATTTAAAATTTTATTTAAACTTAGTTTTTATTATTTTTTAAATAAATTAAAATTGAACTGATTTTTTTAAACTAAAATTAATTACTGAAAAATAATAAATACATATGTAATTTAGCTAAATATATAATCACTATTCCCAGTTTCGACTCGTACTTACAAACATAACATATTCTGTAAATGATAACTCCATTTTGCTTGTTGACGCTTTTTCACTCGCTTCTCATTGGCATCACGAAATCAATTAATAATTGTGTTTGATTCTTGAATTCTTTTATTCTGCATATTTATATACATATATTTGTTGCTGTCACAAACACATAAAATTCTAACACAATTGCTTTTACTTACAACAAAACACACATATACACTTAACATGCGGATATAAAAACAAAACAAAACAACATGTGATACGTTATCAATAAAATAACATAAACTGTATAAATAATATAAATGATTAACTCAATTCGCTGCCAATAGCAACGGCAGATAATTGAAGCCTGTATCACAATGAAGGTATGATGTATATGATATTCAACCAGCTCAACTAACTAACTGCTCCTAACACCATTGTACTAATATAAATAAGCTATCGCTATCGACATCTTACTACTAATCACAACTGCTAAATTTAATCGACACTAGCATAAGCATATATAACTATTTCTATCGACTTCTGTTCACATTGAGTCACATTTCACTCACGATTCCTTAACTAATAAAAACTATGATAAAAAACATATCATTAACTACTCAACTACTTAGTTAAATAATTAGTTAGTTAGCAACAAGCCAAAAGCAGCACACTCACACACAACGCAAAAACAATGTTAATTATTTATTAAATTTATAAGCATGTTTTTTTTTAAATATTTTTAACTACTTTTCCATGCAGTTTTTCAATTTGTTTATAATTTATTTATTATGTGTTTAGGTTCAGTTTGTCTATTTGTTGTGAATGTGTTTGTTAAAGCGTTTGTTGTTCCGCCTTGTATAGTACATACTCATTGCACATAGTTCCCATATAAAATTATCGTTCTTTTAGTAATCTCAACTAATTATAATTTTTATAAATCCCAATAGAATTCCCTCACTGCGGACGGACAAAAGGAGGATTTTAGTGATCTGCCACCGAATCAGCAGCGTAAAAAGTTACAGGCAAAAATTGCAGAATTGCAACATAAAGTTGAACAGGAAACAAATACGCGAGATGGTTTAATGAAGATGAAAATTGTCTATGAGGCGAACTCATCGCTGGGCAATCCAATGACCGTTGAGGGTCAACTTAACGAATCCGAACATGAATTGGAAAAACTGAAAAATGATTTGAAAAAATATCAAGGCTTCTTGGACAAAGCCAATCAACTGTATGTGGTCAACAATAGTCCGCAATCGAATCGCAATCAACTGCAAAACGGACACCGAACATCAAGGTGAGAAACACTATCTTTAATAGGCATGTTCTACAAATCTTTAGTTTCAAATCTTTAAAAATTTACTAAAAAATTTGGTTAAATTTAAATTTTTTCAATTAATTTCAGTTTAAAATTGAAAAAAATACACATTAACCACTATTTGAATAATATATATTATGCCAGTCGATTTTTGTATGGAAAATGTTGACATTGATAATTTTTAATTTCCATAAAAATTATAACAATACTTTAAGGAATTTATTTATTGAATAATTATGCTACTAGTCAATAATGTCCGAAAAGTAAGTTCTGTAAAGTTCTCTAGAGATTTGTAGAATATACCTGTATAACTTTATGTAACTGAACTGATTATTAACTTAATTGTTTTTTTAATAGACATTCCAATGGCAGCGCCAGCGCTGATGATCATAATGATGCCGATGATCAGCCCGATGATGCTGGCAGCTTAAGCAGGTCAGATTCTGAGGATAATGTGGCGCAAATACAAAATGGGCATAATAATAACAATAACGGGTACACTCATAAGTCTACGTTCAATGTTTATATATCAACAACAAAATACACACACAACACACATAGATCTACACAAATACACTTACACATAACATTATTTGTCTATCGTATTGCGCTTATGATTTGGCTCGTTTTACTCATTTTGTATAATTTCCTTTCGCCTCTCTTTATCATTGTACATTGTTTCTCATGTTTGTTGGCATTTTTGCGGTGTTGGTTCTTGATTTTATTTATTTTTTTTCGCTTTGCACATCAGCACGAAATTCTTAATTAAATAAGTTAAGCCCAGAAAAAAGTCCACAATATGCCAAAGAAACAAAATTTTTAAATTTATTTATATAATTTTTATTTTATAAAATATTTAACATTTACTTATAATATTTTGTTGATTGCTTTACACCATACAAAAAAACACTTGATTAATGTTCAAATTGCAACTTTTTTCAAATATTTCGTTTCATTTTGCCTTTTCCATGGTGAAATCCAGCAGTTCGGCAAGTCCCGAGAGCGGTCTAGGCACCTCGCATACCTCACTGCCTGGTTCCGGACAGGGTAGCGCCAACGAGAATCCAATTGGCGAGGAAGCGTGCTATGAAACGGAGGTGGAACTGTTGCCAGCCCTGGGTACATGTCGTGCACTGTATCCTTTCGAAGGTAAGTAGACACATGTTTAATTTCAAACAGTGACCAAAATGATATTCCGCTTAAAAATTGGTTGAATTTTGACAAAGTTATGGAAGTTTTAAGTCGGGTAAAAAAAAAATATTTTTGCGAAAAAGTCATAGGCGGGAGTACATAAAAAAATCGAAATTAAAAATTAGTTTAAAGCTAATAATTTTTAAATGCAGATTCAAAAAAGGCCCCAAAAAATGATCAAAATGATATTCCGCATGAAAATCGGTTGAGTTTTGACAAAGTTATGGTAGATTGAAGTTTTTGAAAAAGTGTCAAGGGGTAAGCATGGAAAATACCGAAAAAATTGACAGTGAGGTAAATTTTTCAAGTGCAAAATGTTTTGATGCAGAATGAATTTAGAGGACAAACAATGATCAAAACGGTATTCCACATGGAATTCGGTTGAATTTTGACAAAGTTATGGAAGTTTGAAGTTGGTTGATCGGACCTTTTTGGGTTAGGGAACACTTTGAGACCTCTACTTAAAACATGTTTTTCTTGTTATTCTTATACTAATCTATGTTTTTTTTTTTTTTTTTTATTAGCTACCAGCGAAGGCAGCATACCCATGAACGAGGGCGAGGAGCTGCAGGTGATTGAGAATGATCAGGGCGATGGCTGGACGCGAGTGCGACGAGCGAACAACTCAAATGGCTGGGACGAAGGATTTGTGCCGACTAGTTACATAAATTGCACGCTCTTTGCTTAGACAATGGGACAGGGGAAAAGGATTAATCCCTAAGAAGTATAAACAGAAGAACAGCAGGAGGCAGTTTAAATGTTAACTACTTAACAGCATTTTTGCATATGTTCCATACATTTGTGTATTTTTGTCATAACTTTGCGTTACTCTGGACAGCCATAAAACATTTAAATCACATCAACATACAACACACACACACACACTCTCACACACACGCACAACCATGTACATTTGTCTTAAGATAAGGTAAAGATATTGTTTTTTATACAAATGTTGTATACTATTTACTATGATTTTAAATGGCATTGATTATGAAGTAGATATATCATAAAATAATAAAACTAAACCTAGTTAATTATACTATATACACTATATATGATACTATATATGTATATAGTATATTTATATGCACCCCACGAGCAGACCTCACCTAATTCTAAGCAAAACGCAAACGTTTCCCTCTTCACAACATTAAATCAGAACAACAATTTAAAACAATCATGTATTAACTATTTAAATACTGTATACATCAATTTATACATATATATATATACATATAAAAGTGTAATTTAATTGACACCTAAAGCATATTTATCTCAACCATCATAAAAAATAAGCTGGTAAACATATTGAAGGCACTCCAAAAAATGCACTTTGCAATATGCTTACTACATTTATTTTTTATATTTGCATTTCGCATTTCATATTAATAAAAAAAAAGTGGAAAATATATACATACATACATATAGCACCTGCTACTTTTCGAGCTGACCAAGAAAAGCGACAGACACTGTGGCTATTAGATTGTAGAGAGCACATTTAAAATCATTGATAAATCAACTAATTTAATGAGAGAACACGCTTCCAAACAACTATTTAAAATAAAAAAAACGATCTAATGTATGGCAAAAGTTATGACAATGTTGCTTGTGTGGCATATGCAAAATTGGCAAAAAAAAATATAAATTGGAAAGCAAATAACGCGCTAGCTTGTTATATATGAGAAATAGCAACAATTGTACATTTTACTTTACAAACTTAATTATAATTTTATACCTAAATAACTTTTGTATTGCTTTTTTGCCTTGTACATTTTCACACACTTACACACACACACATACATACATAAACACATTTATATGTATTTAAATAACGAAGGAAATGTTTTTGAGAGAATTTTGAAATTAATTTCGTTATAGGCAAAACATTTTAGTTATTTAAGTTAACAACAATTAAGGATTAAGTCAATGCAAAGCCGGGCGGCGCTACCTTTTGTTATATGTGTTGAACGCCAACTTTGCAATACATTTATATTTATAATTTACATAATATATGTATGCATAATGCTATATAAACAAACATATATATAAATAACCGAAATCAAAAGATATAAGTCTGCGGCAAAAAGCAAAAAAATTAGCTGACCAGGCGAGTGAATTAGAATTTTAGTTAGTTTTTTTCAACATTTTATTTTTCGGCAACAATCTTCTATATGTCTGCAATCTGGGAGTATTACGCTGAATAGTTTTACTCTACTATATATAATTTAAGCAGGTTGTTAACATATCGGAGATTTAATGCTTTCATTGAACAAATTTTTATCTTATTTTTTCATTTCATTTTCATACAATGCAAACGAAAGAAAAACTGAATACTAAGTGCGAGCGCAAATGAATTTAAAATACGCGTAATTCCAAAATTCTTAAATTTATATAATTTATATATAGAAACTAATGCCGAAAATAAAAAAACAGACACTTGATGAGAGAACTGAGAAAATGTTTTACATAGAAAAATGTGTGAAATCAGTTAAGAAATTAAGTGGCAAATGGTGTCATATGTGGAAGTGGTCAATTTTAAATGAGCATGACAACATTTGTAATAAAGAATAACGAAAATAAAATGAAGATTGAATAAAATAAACGTTTTATATTTGAATTAACGTATTTTGTGAGACGTACTACAAGCTCGCTTGAAAAAAAATGTCTGTCAAAAGCTGACTGCTTTGAATTTAAATTGAAACTGCTTTTTTGTTGCGATTTGAACTGCTTGCCGAAAGTTGTGTTAATCAAAAGCTGTTTACTATGACACTTGTTATTTAAAAACCGAACTGGCGCCATCTTGATTTTTAGCACTATTATTAAATTGAAAGCGCCATCTTTTGTTCATCTTTTAAGTGAATTTACTCAGAAATTTTCAGTTTTTTCCGTCAAATCTGGCCTTTTTGGAAGGACAATTGCTAGAACAATTTGGATATTGCGGGAGCGGAATTTTTGAATTTTTTGGGGAAAAAGTATGCAAAATGGTAAGTTCATAATTATTATTTTTGAGCCCATTGAAAATGGGCAAAAAGGGTAGTAAAGTGAAGTAAAAGTAGTGAAAAAGTGAAGTTTTATTACGAAAAAGTTTTTTGTTTGTTGAGATATCGGAACCAAACTGATAGAATACGCATGGACAAAAATAGTGCTGCCTACTCATATGGGAAAAATAGTGTTGTCTACTTTTGTGGGCATAAAATAGTGTTGCCTACTTATAGGGACAAAATAGTGTTGCCTACTTTTGTGGGCATAAAATAGTGTTGCCTACTTATGTGAGCAAAAATAGTGATGCCTACTTTTATGGGCAAAAATAGTGTTGCCTACTTATATGGGCAAAAATAGGGTTGCCTACATCGAAAATGAAGGTTTAGTATGAAAAAATGTTTTGATTGTTGAGATATCAGAACCAAACTGATAGAATATGCATCGGGGCTGGTGTTATACATCCTGATCAAATTTGGTTTAATTCGGTTCCATATATCATATAGCTGCCATAGGAACAATTGGTCGAAAATCAACCTCAGAGTAGAGTACCTGGGCTCAGGGTATCCTACTGTCGAGCGTGCTCGACTGTAACCGCCCTGTTGTTTTTTAATCTATTAGTTGCTATTTAATATTCTCAAAAATTAAAAAAATAATTATTTACTTTAATAATTAAAAAAATTCACAACAGAGTTGTTAACAACTATTTTAAACTCCCACCAGACACTTCCATTTTTCCTCTTTAAAGATAAATAACTACATCGGAGTCCAAATAAATATTGTAAGTTTATTGAAACTCAATTTGATATACATATTGTTTGTGGGTGTTGTATTTTGTTTTGTTTTTATGTTCTTGCTACATTTAAATATATAATAATATTTGTATATGGTATATATATATTCATATTGTTCACATCTGTCTATATATTTAGTATAGTTTACTTATGTTTAACAAAATTGTTAAAATTAAAGTTATCATACTACAAACTCGTGTATTCGTAAGCCTTGCTACACACACAAACACACCTATACCCTCTGACACACACGCACGCACACACACATACATAATCGGCACTTTTAAAGCGCGCTGTCCTTAATCCTTAACCCATGCTAGCCCTTGTCCTCAACGCTTCACGTTGATATGGTGTTGTTTTTACAGTGTTCAAAGTACTCGTTGCAATTAGAATTAATATTCAACCAGTAGTTATAAAGAGTAAATATATAATATATATATATATATAGTTAAAGTAGAGATCGTGTAGATCAAATAGACTTAAGTTTCAGTTACAGCAATAGTTGGTAGTACTCACAGTATTATGATAGTACCTACAGTTTAGCTTTAACAGCCGAAAAATAGAGTTTCAACAATGATTACAATAGTTTCTCTCTTAGCACAACCATTAATTTTAAGTTATCGTTTTCGTTTTTGATATCGGTATCGTTATCGATTTCGTTTCATATGTTTTCGAAAAAAGTTTCGGCCTAAAGCTAACAGCCAAAATGTAAAGAGTAATTAGTAATTATAATAGTAGTTTTAACCAGGGATCGTGTAACAGCAATTATTTAAAAAATATCAAACTTAATATCTTAGATATATTTCGATGATGCATCTTGACAACAGATAAAACCTTTTTTTTCGACAATTTTTATTAAAACTATTACTATTACATTTTTATACTAAAAAAAAATGAAATTTAATATTAATAATTATAGTAACAAATTTTTTTATTTAGATCAGATGTAATTTTTATTTTAATTCAAATTTAAATTAATTTTTTGTATTATTTTGAAATAAAAGAAATTCTAATAGTTACGATTCCTGGTTTTAACATAAATGTAGTTTTTAGACACCCCTCTGTCTTGCTCTATCTCACCCTCTCTTTCTGTGTCTCTATCCATCTCTTTTTTGGTTTGTTTTTACCCTGTTTACCTGGACAATTACAGACATACTCGTACATTAAGCAGTTGCGTTTCGCAGGTTACAACAATAATAATGTTTTAAAGTAGTTCTTAACTAGTTTTTGGTTTTTTTTTGGTAGTAAGCAACATTTAGGATTAACCTGGAAAATTGAATTGTGATAGTGTATTTCTGTAGCTTGAAAATGGCTTAAAGTCCTTTCGCTAACTAACGGTAAAAAGTCATCGCAAAGTGGTAGAAACAGTTAAGCGAGTTTCGCAGCTTGTAGTAAAAAGTTTTGACTTAAAAAGTACTCTAGTTTCGTATTTATAATATGACACAAGTATGCGTAAATATGTATGTGTGTGTATATATAGTATTTTAGCAATTTGATTTGATTTCGTTTTTCGAAAACTTTTTTCTACTGATTTTTACTTGAAATTTTCCCAAGTTTGAAACTCCGAGTCAATAAGTTGTTTTTTGTTTGTTTTTTTGTTCACATTTTCAACCTTTAGTTTGGATTAAGTTTTTTATTTTTCATTACAAGAGATTGTCCTGTTGAAAGTCCAAATTTTGAAGCTGAATAATAGGGGAGTGGGGGCAGATTTTCTGGCTAGAAAGAAGCTAAAGATTTTTTTTCAACTGTTGTGTTTTGTGCCTAGCAAAAAATGACTACAGTAAATTCGTCTTAATCACACTTTAGTCTCACTCACACACCCACACATACATAAGAAGATTGTCATTTTAATTAAGCTTTTTTTTGTGATTTTCTTTTTTGTACACTGAGAAAAAGTTTAGCTTGGTTTCTTGCTTTTCTTTAGATTGTGGTTAAAATAGTTTTGTTTCGTTGGCTTAAATAGTGTGGTTAATTTGCGCAACATTTAGCTAACATTTAGTTATACATAACGGTAAATATATATATATAAATTTATAGTATATTGTAGTTTCAATTATTTAACTGCCTTTCGTTGCCTCGCATTTTCTTTTCGATTTTATTGTTACTTTCCTGGTACAAACACAACAAGAACAACAAGCGTTAAACACAACAAGCCAAAAATATATTTATTTATATATAATATATATTTTTTTTGTATTGTTTATCTTTCTGGTACTCTTGATTTCTCATTATTATTGTGCTCTCTAATTGTACCTTACCATATTTAAACAAAGCTCTCTCTCTGTCACACACTTTAACTATCTTTCTCTCTAACTCATCTAACTATAATTATTACAGAGTATATAACTTTCTGGTTAAGGAAAGGGGAAGTGTATTAATTTGTTGGTAAACAAACTTATTAACTAACAAATTGAGCTTTAAGTTGTAAGTAGTATTCGCATATCGTTAAATTTTGGTGTTATGCATTTCAATTTTATTGTATTTGTTGTCGGTTGTTGTTGTTGTTGGCATTGTCGCATTCGCGTGTTCGGTCAAGGAGAATTATCCGAGTCCGAGCCGCCATAACTGTGCATGGGAAATAACGGATACCATCCATTAATGTGCTGTCCAATGTTCACCTTGTCCAGATTCACCTCCGTGCCGCCAAGTCCCTGATTGTGCTCAAAGCCCACACAACGTTGCCACACCATGATGACAATATTCCGTCCAAACACATCAGCACTCTGTGAGAGAAAGAGAAACGGAGGGAGAGAGAGAGAGGGAGGGAGAAGGAGAAAGTGAGTAAGTTTATTTGCATACAAATTGCGTTAATTTTACTCAGTGTGCGTAATTACTTGGCAACATATAAATAAATGCACGACCGAGTGGAGAGGATATCAGGCTGACCAAAAGGCAATGGCTGCTTCCGTTGGACAGTGGTACAAATTGACAAAATACTGCTACACTTTTCATTACAAACATTCGATGCAGAATTAAATTAGAGGCTTAATAATTATCAAAATGATATTTTGCATGAAAATTGTTTAAGTTTTGGTAAAGTTATGACAGTTTGAAGAACAAAAAAATTTTTAACTAAATAAAATTTTAGTACTAAATTATATTTATAGCTATATAATAATTTAAAAGACATTGTTTTTTGAAATCAGAAAATTTTAATTGAAAAAATCTTAACCCACACATTTAGATAATAGTTTAAAATATTTAAATTTATCAAACTTAAATTTTTCATGTATTTCTTTATTAGCTTAGACTTTAAAGGTGTAGTTTTTGCAACAGAAAATGACAAAAGGCCCCACTGTGCTGTACTGTGCTGTTTCATGCGTGGCAAATTGGCCGTTTGCCACATTTAATCACATTACAATCACAAAAACAGGAAGAGTATTAAGCATGTGCATGTGTTGTCACAATTTAAATCAACATCAACATCAACTCACCTGATACTTAATGGTCTGCTTGTAGATGGGCTCTGCCGCATGCCGCACCACGCGCGTCTTCTTCTTGTGCCGCAGTCGTTCGCCATCTTTGATGTAGCACTTGACATACGTATCTGGAGGTGTCTCGCAATCGGCATTGACGATATTCCGTGCACAAATCAGCTGAGATTAAGGTAAGATTTCAAAAAAAAAAATAAACCATTTATTAACTTTTAGCATATATATAAATTTTTACATATATATTTTTACATATAAACTCATTGTCCTCAGTCACTGATTATGCAGAATATCCCGAACTATGCCTAGTTTTATATAAAATGATAAGATTTAAACTCTTTTCAAAATAAAAACAGATTTCAAAATTTTTGAATATTTTATTATTATATTTTTTAATATTTTAAACTTCTTTTATATGTTATATATTAAACTTAGGGTATTTCAATATTTTAGAAAATAATAATAAAAATGTAGACCAATAAAAATTGTTTATTATACAATATTTTGAAATTATTTTTTAAAAATGTTGCAACTATAAAATTATTAAAAAAAAAAATTATGAATATGAGTTTTCCATTGAACTAGAAACTTAAAAATTTGTAAAAAATTAAGAATACATTTAAGTAAAATACATGAACATCAAAAATATAAATTAAAAAAAAAAAATTATATATAAATTAATTACTATTTTCCTAATCAAAATCATACAATAACAAGTCAAACTTTTATTTATTTCTAGTTTCCGGATTCATCAGGGAATCATTTAAGGATACTCACCTCCACTTCGACATTGCCTTTGATTTTGACAAAGCCCATTTTGAGTTCGCCATAACGTGCGGTGGTCAGACGATAGCCCTTGGGATGGATCTGTGAGGGGCCGAGTTTTAACCCATAACTCGACTCGCTGCCCGTGATGGCAGCGACGTTGACGTAGCTGCCGCTGAGCGTCTTCACCACACTCTGTTTCCGCTGTGGACTCTCGTTGCTGCTCTCCGTGCTGGTGCGTTGATAGATGCTCCCCTTGCGCTGTGGACTCTCATTGCTGCTGTCCACACTGGGACGCTGATAGACACTCCCCTTGCGGGTGGGCGTGCCCATGGGAGGCGTTTCACTTGAGGAATGCACATACATGCTGCCCTTGCGTTGCATTTGTGACTGAGACTGTATTTGTTGATCTCCCAGTTGGAAGATGCTGCTCTTGCGTTGTCCAGCTGTTAGAATCTCCTGACCCCTTAGATTAATCATGCTGCCCTTGCGTAGTGTCTGCTGTTGTTGTTGGTTGCCATCGCCAAGATTGCTGCCCAGCATCTGATGCAGAGTCTGTTTGTCCTGTGCCACATTTGATACGGAGGCAGCCTGTTTGAGGCGGGACAATGCCTGCTTGGCGCTCTGTGGTGGCAACTGGCTGACCGATCCCTTCCAGCGTGGACGAAAGCGTTTGTCCTCATCATCGGACGGTGGACTGGTCTCAGTGTTGCCAATGCCAATGGGCAGCTGTTGATGTTGATGTTGCTGCAATTGCTGCTGCAACTGCAACTGTTGCAGCTGCAGTTGTTGTTGCTGCTGCGTGAGATCGAGAATGGAATTCTTGCGACTGTTGGGACCACTTGGCAGTCCCACGCGACTAGCACCTGCAGGAATTAAGCAAGTCAAGCGTATCAGTAATATATAAATAATAAATACATGCTATTATAAGGACAAATGTCGCTCAACGGAATTCAACTCCAACTCAATATACCAAAGTTTTTACTGGGCGAAATTTGAAGAGTGTTACAAGTACAAATTTCTAAGACTAAATCTAAATTTAAGTTCAGTTCTAGGGAGAAAGTAATGTAACAAACATGCAAAATAACAATAAATTGGCACACACTGCGTATACGTAATATTTGAATAATTTTCTTGGATTAAAATAAATGCTGTTTATTTAAAAAAAGTTTAAAATAAAATTAAATATGTCAAATGATGTAGTGAGACCATGTAACCAGCATATAAATAAATTGCATGCACTGCGTATACGTAATATTTGTATAAAGAAATATTAAAAAAAAATACGTATACGTAATATTTTTATATCTTGCTATATTTATAAAAATGATATCAAATGATGTAGTGAAACCATATAAATAAATTGCATACACCGCGTATACGTAATATTTGTATATCTAGATATATTAAAAAAATAAAATACGTATACGTAATATTTTATATCTTGCTATATTTATAAAAATGACTGTTTATTTATAAAAATTGTATTGCAAATCTTAAAATTGTACCCAGAATACATCTAAGTACTGATCTTACGCGGCTTTGCCCGTGTTGAATATTGTTAACAATCATAAATTATTGATTTATTATTAATATTAAGGATTTTAATAAATAAAAGTAAAGAATAGATTATTTAATGGAAACAAATAGTCTTTTTATTTGTCATTAAAATTTATATCCTTTAGAAAATTAAAAGGCCTAATAATATGTATCCTTAATCAACAATTACACATAAGTTAGCCATATCCTTGCGCAAATTGACAGGACATAGTTTGCTAGGCTCGTCAGGACGAACTCTATCGATCGGCATCAAAAAATTATGGGGTCATCTAAGGATCATACACTTGGAAAATTTCAGTCCAAATTCGTTAAGAAAGAGGCTGAAAACACAAAATCCTTGATAACTCCTAAAGTAACAGGACGATTTGAATGTCCTTTGGTCCATCGATAGCCGTGGTGAAAAGGCTTCGATAGACACCAGATTCAACCTGATCCTTCGAAGGATATTCGAGATATCGCTATTTTTTTCTATACACAAAAGTCCGTTTATTTTGGCTCCTGCAAGGACTTTCGTCCTTTTTAATACATATTCGTATTGGTCATGACTAGGGCTATCTCTATGCAAAAGGACATCCGGCTAGTCCTTGAAATAACGGAGTTACAGGCATTTTTCTGTTTTTGGGCCAAATTTTCCATACCCAACCCTGTAAAAATTTAAGGACAATTTTTTTGAAAGATACTTAAAATCCTTGAATGCAGTTCGATAGTCTCGTTTTCTGTGAGTACAAAAAACGTTGTCCTTTTGAAATTTGCAAGGATGCAGAGGAACAAGAGCTATAAAAAGAATGTCCTTTTTCGAAAATTACGCATAAGTTTTCCAAATCCTGACATATTTCCGTAGGACTTAGTATGCTGGCTTCGCCAGGATTAACGCCATTGATTTGCATTAAAGGATAATGAGGTCAAGTCCCAAGTTCCAAAGCTACTGGAATTTGATTGAATTGAAAATAACTTCAAAGTTACGAGTTTATTGAAATAAATACAAAAATAAAATATGACAAAACACGAGTACTACATATTTGTTGAAGGTATTAAAAGTTGTAAACTATGGCTGAAGTGAACATTGATGACGTGTTGAATGTGCTGGGTAAAGATTACGGTATCCATTTCGAATACATTATTGTGGTTATTTCCCCGACAGGTTTTGGTCGTATGCAATTAATCCTTTTCGTCAGTTGTGCGACTCAACAAATGTATGTATCAAATGAACAATTTGGATTGGGATTGGTGTCTGTGGCGGCGAGTTGTGACTTTCAGATCGATGAGCATAGAATGGCATGGTTAATGACAGCTGTGTTTATAGCACAGGTGGGATCGAGTCACTATTTGGGCTATAAATCGGATGAGATTGGTAGGCGTAAGCTGATTCTCATCTCATCGATGCTGACCATGTTGTTCTCATTGATATCATCTTTTATGCCAGATTTTTGGTCATTTCTTGTCGTTCGCTTCATTACGAGCTGCTTGTAAGTCTTGAAATATATATCTTCAGTGGAAAATTCATTAATTTTTGACAGTCTTCCGGGTCCAGGTTCGACCGTGCTCACCTACATGAGTGAGTTTACACAGATCAAGCTGCGCCCCGAAGTCACCAATTTTCTAAGCTATGCTCTTGGCGTTAGCATGATCTATGTGCCACGTAAGCAATTTATTTACAAACCTTTACACTGACAAAGAAAACTTCAAATTTCGAAAATTTGTGTGGAAAATTTTGTATTTTAAATTAGACAACTTTAACAAAAAAAATATATATTACCTAAACAACGCGTTCAATAAGAAATTTTTGTTATCGACGCATTTCTCTACTAAAAGTTTTTAAATTAAGAATATTGTTTTGAAACTATAAGCTTTTGTTCAATAAATTTTTTGAATGGATTGGTAGTTTTTGAGACTAGTGAACTAGTAAGCAAAAAAAAAAAATGTGTACAGAAAAAAATTTTTTAAGAGTGCATATAAATAAATTCTAAATAAAGTCTTTCAAAATGAAATAAAATTATTATATTTCAAATATTTTTCTATTAACTGAGTCGAGAATTAAAATTTTTTTATCAGCATAAATGTGAAAAAATCGTTGTTGTAAAAAGTAACGTATTTTTTTTTATCAGTGTAGAGATCTTTAAAATCTTTAATTCCTCAGTTATGAGCATGTGGTTGTTACCTTTGAATATCCGCCTAATGATAACGGACAACTATGGATTTACCAGTTGGCGTGCTCTTATGGTCGTTAATTTGCTGCCTGGTGTAATTTCCTGGATCATGATCTTGTGCATGCCCGAGAGTCCCAAGTATTATCTATCCATTAATCGGGTGGACAAGGCTATGGAGGTATTGGAAAGGTGCTGTCGATATAACAAGGGTAAGGATGTCACCCTCAAGAGTTTAGGCTTTGAAAATGTGTCACAGCCTCGATTACGCGGTGATTCCTTTGTTAAACATAAATTGTGAGTAGTTTAATTGTTCATTTTTTTAACACCCATTTAAAGTGATCTCTCAACAGTCTTTTGGTCCGCATGTGGAGCGAAACGAAGCCTTTGCTGCAGGGCATGTATCTGCGACATATGCTGCTCGTTACTTCAATCCTGATCTTCGAATTTGGCACGTGGGTAGACAGTTCTAATAAACATGTATTTAAAAAACCTACAGACATGTTTGAAAATGCTTATTGAAATTTTTTACTTAAATTTATTTCTCGACTTCATCACTCTCCTATTCTATATCAAGCCTCCAAATACATGTAGGATGTTTTTTTTTAGTTTCATATGTATTGCAAAATAATTTCGAACTTTGTCCTCGATTTTAAGGCACTTGCAGGTCGAATTTTCAATTATTCAATTTTCTTATCTCCCGATGAAATTAACTTAGGTATATTGTGTTCAAATTTTAACTATGTAGCTACAGCGGTTTGGCCTATGCAATGCTAAATCAGTGATAAATGAATGAGGTCAAGCAGTTTTTAATATATAGATAAATATTTAATTATTTTCTTAAAGTCGATTTCGCTTTAAAGCTATCTACATTTATCTATTTATCAATTTAAGATTCTTGGTTCTTCATTTAATTTGATGCATTATCTATTTACAGGGGCTTTGGTCTGGCCGTTTGGATGCCGCGCATACTGAAAATGCAAAGCGATGTTGGCGATCCAATGATACTCTGCGATTTGGTAGAAGCAGCACATGCCTTAAATAAAACCCTATCCAAATCAGAGGTATGTGTCAAAGGTATAAATATGTCATACATATGATTAATTGATTGATATTGATTGTATGATCATATCTTACTTTCATAATTATTTTTCTTAATTTTTTATTTTTTTTCAGTGCAATGTTCCTACAAGTTTTATGTTGTATGCAATATTTAACGGATGTTGTTGCTTGGCCATGTTTATGTTGATCAGTCTGCTTTTGATTTGGATTAATCGCAAGATTATTCTGTTGGCCTTTGCGATGCTCGCTACCATTGCGGGTTTTATGCTCAACGTGGTCAAGACACATTTTTTTGTTACCGCGTGTTTTGTGTTTCTTGCTGTGCCTCCACTGTGTAGTCTGAGATTGATATTATCTGTGCTAATTGATGTGATACCCACGCATTTAAGGTGAGTTTAACAGGCACTTTCAATAGGAGTTGTGAGATTAAAATTATTAAGACCATTAAAATCGAATCTTGGCTATGATGATAAAAAAAAATTAAATTTTTTAAAGGAACCAAACTTAAATGAATGAATTTAGACGACAAACCAAAGTTTCAAGGGGTTAAGTCAAGGGAAAGTCCGAATAAAATAGACAGTAGTCGGGGAAAAAAATCGAATTTTTTAAGAACATTATATTTTGATGCAGAATCAAAGTAGAGGTCAAATAATGTTCAAAACGGTATTCCACATAGAAATCGGTTGAGTTTTGACAAAGTTATGGTAGATTGAACTTTTTGAAAAAGTGTAAAGGGGTAAGCATGGAAAATATCGAAAAAATTGAAAGTGAGGTAAATTTTTCAAGTGAAAAATGTTTTGATGCAGAATGAATTTAGGGGCCAAATAACGATCAAAACGGTATTCCACATGGAAATCGGTTGAGTTTTGACAAAGTTATGGTAGATTGAACTTTTTGAAAAAATGTAAAGGGGTAAGCATGGAAAATACCGAAAAATTTGACAGTGAGGTAAATTTTTCAAGTGAAAAATATTTTAATGCAGAATCAATTTAAAGGTCAAATAATGATAAAAATGGTATTCCACATGGAAATCGGTTAAGTTTTGACAAAGTTATGCAAGTTTGAAGATTTTCAAAAAGTGTAAAGGGGTAAGCATGGAAAATACCGAAAAAATTGACAGTGAGGTAAATTTTTCAAGAGAAAAATGTTTTGATGCAGACTGAATTTAGGGGCCAAATAATAATCAAAACGGTATTCCACATGGAAATCGGTTGAGTTTTGACAAAGTTATGGTAGATTGAAGTTTTTGAAAAAGTGTAAAGGGGTAAGCAAGGAAAATACTGAAAAAATTGACAGTGAGGAAAATTTTTCAAGTGAAAAATATTTTAATGCAGAATCAATTTAAAGGTCAAATAATGATAAAAATGGTATTCCGCATGAAAATCGGTCAAGTTTTGACAAAGTTATGACAATTTGAAGTTTTTCAAACTTTTCATCTAGCAACTTTAAGCTATAATTTTTGTTCAATTTGAAAAGATTTATTGCAAGAAAATAAAACGTTTTAGAATCAATTTAAAAATGTTTTTGATGACAGTAACAATATTTGTAATTAATTAAGAGTAAAAATCCAAGATTAATTCAATTTTAATTCCCTTGCAGAAATAAATCTGTTGCCCTTGCAATGATGTTTGGACGGATTGGAGTTTTGTTTGCCGGTTTGTATGTGGGTTACACACTAGAATGGAATTGCTTTCTCACATTCAATGCATTCGCTGCTGTCATGTTAAGTAGGTGGAATATGCTGCGTATACTTAATATTTACATATGTCTCTTACAGTCAGCTTTATTCTCATTACACGTTTACCTTCGGATGCGGATGTTATTGACATTGCAACAAAATAATTTGTTCATCTAAGTATATATTTATTTTAAGTGATTTGTATTATATGTCAATAAATACTTATGAAGTTACATAACAAAAAAATGTTCAAATTGTTGTTGTTTAAATTAAATTTTTAGTTAAGATGTCTACAGATATAGATATTGTTTTGGATATGATTGGTAAGCAATTTGATTCTTGGGTTATCGAGCAGTATTTTTAATGTATATGAATATATATATTTAGGTCTTGGTTGGACACAGGTGTTGATATATTTGGGTTGTTCGATGGCACAGATCTATTTTGTCAATGAGATAATGGGCATCAGTACTGTGGCCATATCGATTGCCTGTGAATTTAATTTATCCCCTTCCGAACTTGCTCTATTAAGAAGTGCGGGATTTATAGGTATGATTATATTTACCTATTATGTCGGTTACAAGTCGGATCAGATTGGAAGACGTAAAGCGATGATATACTCATTAGTGATGTCATTAATATCGTCATTTATTTCTATAACCATGCCTATATTTTATTGCTTTCTCATTTGCCGCATAATAGCTGGGTTATCGTAAGTCTACATTTCTTTTTTTGACTCAGTATACAGCTTGTTTTTTTTTTTAGGCTTTCTGGCATTATGGCGACTGCTTTCACATATCTTATGGAGTATACAATAATCGAGGTGCGTCCTAGAATGGCAAATTTTTTCACCTATGCCGTTGTCATGTCTTTTATTTTTGTGCCACGTGAGTATATCAAAACATGTATTATTTTTGAGCTAATTTAGAAACTCTAGTTGTGGCCCATGTCCTTGAGCCCTTGCATACTGTTCTGTGGAGCATGGGCAGCTTTCATGTACGTGTCTGGCGACTTTGTATGCTCCTCAATCTGATTCCAGGCATCATTGCTTTAATAGCATTTTCAGTGTTGCCAGAGTCAGCCAAATATTTACTCTCTGTGGGGAAAAATGATGCTGCCTACGAGATACTCAATCGTCTTTGTCGAAGTAATCGCCGAGAGGGCTTGGAGAGTCTAAATGTGACCAGAGTTACACAAGCACATATTCCACCTATTCTTGAAAAACACTCGAATTGCTTTTATCGCCTGTGGTACGAAACGTTGCCATTGTTTAAGCCACCCTATGTGAAACAGTACCTGATCATTGTCTTGATTATCTGCGGCTATTTCTTTGTGTGAGTATTGTAATATATTTTGTAATAGAGAATATTATAAGTTTTGATAAAAAAATGAATTATTTAGGTGAATGTAACAAAACTTATACACAGGTAGACAAGAAAGTGTTTTGACACAACAATTCTATTGTTTATATGATTATTAATATTATCTTTTGCTATTATCTATAATATCACTTAACCCTAGCAAGATCGGACAAGTAGAACGGAATTAATAGCTAACCAAAGTTATTATTTCAATACAATCACCTAAAAGTATGCAGTAGTTTTTTTTATTATTATTTTTTAAGGTATTTTATATATATCGTCGCATTCCCGCGAAATGATCGTATGTTGATTTTTTGCGAAATTGAGATTTTAATGCAGAACGGTTAGAAAACGTCTGTCTCACATACTTGCAAAAAATTACAAATGAATTCGCTTTAGTTTCGGAAAAAAATCAATTTCAATTTAATCTTATGTTAACTAACATTTTTCTGTGCGCGCGAAATTATCGTATGTCCATATAAATTTTTGTTTTTAAGTGTTGTTAACTACTTTAAACGTACAAAAATAAGGCGAGATAAACGAATTTTGAGCTCTTTGTTTTGCGTATTTTTTGGTCGTTTTCTTTAAGCAAATTACGTACAGCTATTTTGCACAACGGAGAAATGGAATTGAATTATGAATATTTCGAAAACACAAACAAAAAAAAAATTTTTCAAATATCAAACTTGAATCAAAATATTAAAAGTTTATACAAGAACAAGTTAAGCATTTCAGAAAAGAAGTTTTTAGATTTAAAAAATCTATGCAATGTTAACAGTATACCTACTAAATATCATAGTGAATATGTAAATCTTAAAAATTGTGAAACAATCGTAGATTGTTTAGATGAAACCGATGAAGAAGATGAAAACTGAAGATGTTTGCCTTATGCAATATTTTATTTTTTTTTTATTTTCATATATATTTTAATTTCATACAGAAAAATATGATTTATATGAATTTCTTACATAAGTTTAATAAAAACAAAAACAAAATTTTATTTTAACTTTTTTTATATAAATAAATAAGGATTTTCTCATATCGTATGTTGAACTTACATTGTTTTGCACCAAAAACATGACGCGCGAAATGATCGTATGTTTAAATAAATTGCTGCTGTAAACACAATTGGCCATATTTAAAAAAAATTTAACAAGCATTCGTTATTACAACTATAAAATAAGATCTTATGAAAAAATGGCTGCTAAAAAACCACTCTACTTTGAGAAAATTAAAAAAAAGCTTCTCCTGTAAAATCACATTTTTCTACATACGATCATTTCGCGGGAATGCGACGATATGGTCGGTATATCGACTATAGCCTTTCCCACTTGTTTTATATTATTTTTGTTGTTCTTTTGATAAGAACCATAATTAATCAAAAAAAAAAAAAAAAAAAAATATGAATTAAAATAAATATTCGTAATCAATACATATTTTTTTTGCAAAAGAAACTTTAAAATTGTGTCACTTTTTTGAGTAACTGTATACTATTTTTAGATTTGAACCAAAATTATAAAAGAGTAAATTTTCAATAAAGTCTTTTTCTGTTTTCAACAGCGGCAATGGCTTTCAACTGTGGTTCACAGCGATTCGTTATCATTTGACTAGTAAAAGGAGTATTATGTGCGATCATTTGAAAGAAGACATTAGTTCACCGAGTGATTCGACGTGCTCAGATAAGCCCTTAAATTATACAGAAAGCATTATTTTGGGGCTTTCTGCTCTGTGTACTTGTGCTTGGATTACCATATTGCTTTGCTTTTTAAGTCGACGCAACATTATGCTTGTTAATGCGATAATTTCGACCATAGGAGGACTGAGTCTCAATTTTGTCAAACATCAGATATTGCAGCTATTTGCCATGGTGATCTTCATAACAATGCTGACCATGGCCATTCCACTGGCCAATTCTGCCGTAGCCGATATGGTGCCGACGTATTTAAGGTAAGCATTAAATATAATTAATTTATTTGATTCTTTTTTATTTTTTTTTATATATATTTTCCATTATGTTTTACTTGAATTTCTCAGGGGAAAAGCGATGAGTTTCTCCCTTACGCTTGCACGTTTATCGGTCATTATTGCCAATAGTATAATTGGACATTTTCTGTACGATTATTGTTTGATTACATTCAATATATTTGTGCTTATAATAATTGGTAAGTCTTAGTCGATGCGTATACTTAATATTTGTATATGTAATTTCTATTATTTATTTGCAGGAATTGTCATATTGATAGTATTTCTACGTGTGTAATAAGCAGACAACTTTTCATATCTAGATTTTGTATTTTTGGATACTGTGCGTATACGTGATATGCGTAATTATTTAAGAGATTGAAACTTTTTACAACTAAATTGATCATCATTGTTCGTCTTGAGTCCAAATTTCATAGAAAGATTTATAGCTAATTTATTATGGTTGGTACGCGTATGTATTTGGAAAATATACATTTATTATAAAATCAATACCAATTCTTCTGGTTATAGTGAGTAACACACTGCGTATGCTTGATATGCCATTTGCATTAAGTGTCAAGAATTCATTTAGAAATCTTTCAAATCCTTGTTTAATATATATTTTATATTTTTTATATTGTTTATTGTTTATTATTTTTATTTCTTGTTGTTGTGTAGCATGGCAGACATTGATGAGGACGACACTGATGTGGACGATGTTTTGGATCTCATCGGTAACTATTAATTTTTCTCAAGTTTTACTCTCACTCTCTGCCTTATAGGATTTGGATACATGCAGTTGTTAATGATGTTGACCTCTGCCATGATTATTCTCTATCTGAACAATGAATTAATGGGCATTAATCTTGTGAATTTATCAATTGACTGTGAATACTCAATGGATAATACCCAGCTATCAATTTTGTCAATTGCTGCGTTCGTGGGCTTAATTTTAACCTCATCTTATGCTGGCTATAAGACTGATCATGTTGGACGACGTACCATGGTGATATATTCATTAATGTTCTCCTTGGTATCAACATTCTTTTCCTCACTTATGCCCAATTTTTATTCATTTCTCTTTTGGAGATTTGTCACTGGACTCTGGTTGGTATAAATAGGATAATATTTTGGACAATTTATGTTAACTTTATTATTTTGTATACTAGTATTTCTGGTGCTGGCATAAATAGCTTGACTTATATAATGGAGTTTACGAAAATTAAACTTCGTCCTCGCGTAGTTAATTTCGTATCTCATGCTGTGGCTCTGGGTTCGTTGTATATGCCAGGTAAGTAAATTTCGTAAACTATGATGCCTGTCTTTCAACCTTAATTTATTTATATGTTTTTGTAATTTCTAAATTAATATTTGGCATTCGTATGAATAAATAAGAAGAGCCTTCTATATTGATAAGTCCTATTATCAAAACCACAGCCTTGGCTACTCTAATGCGTCCTTTGGGTCGAGTGCTTTGGAGCATGGGAGATTATGATGTGCGCGTTTGGCGATTTAATTTGTTGCTACATTGTTTGCCGGGTGTTTTAGCCTTTATTGGCATGTGGGTGTTGCCAGAGACGGCCAAGTTTCTGATCTCCGTGGGCGACTATGATGGCGCCTATAAGGTACTGGATCGCCTCTGTCTAAAGAATCGCAGACAGGATCTAAAGAGTTTTGGCGTAACTGGCGTTACACAACCACGTATGGGTCCCAGACTGTCACAGTCAAAGCGTTTTGTGACACGTTTTAGCCAGGATATGAAGATGATTTTTGGCAGATCTTATTTAAAGCCCATTCTGCAAGTTACCATCATACTCAGCGCATTTACTTCTGTGTGAGTATGTTAATAATAACTTAACTTCATTTGCACATAAATTATAGTATGTCAAGTAATTATTCTGACAACTAAAAAAGTGCCTTTAATTTTATTTAGATAAGAAAAATATTTAAACATAAAACAAAATCAAGTAAAGGTTTTTTTTAAATATTTAATTATAGTTTCTTAAAGTTTAATATTTATACTTTATGTGGATATTTTGTGTACTCGACAACCTGTATATTATAGTGCATCGATTTGTATGGGGAAAAAAAACCACAAATGGTGCCCCGTAATCTATGGTCAATTTTTAGATATTTTTACAAGAAAACCATACTTCTAAAATCAATTTCTAGTCCCCGCTCTTTTTTTTCAACTTAGGGGACTAGAAATTAGTTCCTTGGTAAAAACATTTTAGAATTGACCGTTGATTTAGAATATGGGAGTACCATTTTTTTTTCTAAAAAATCGATACACCCTACTGTGTAAATTTTTTTCAGGGGCAATGGCTTTACTTTGTGGTTCACGAAAATGCGTAATGATTCGTCCTCAGAGGATGCAATACTTTGTGAGTCAATTGATTATTGTCAAGCGACAAATGAGACAAGTGGAGAACAAGATTGCTGGCAAAAACCTATAACATATACAGATGGCGTTATCCTAAGTTGCAGTGTTTTCTGCTGTTGCGTTTTCACGGCTTTGCTGCTTAAGTTCCTAAGACGTCGTACTGTGCTCACTTGTAATGCATTTCTGGCCTCAATGTGTGGCTTTATTCTTAATTTTGTCAAGCTAAGAGAACCACAGCTCGTTTCCCTGGTGCTCTTTATAACGCTGTGTACCAGCACCATTTCATTGGCGGGATCTGTTATCATGGATGTGGTGCCAACTTATTTGAGGTGAGAAATGTATATTTATCTATATATATAAATTTGCTTGTCCAACTGACTTAGCATTGTACAGTCCAAACGGTTTGACGTACAACCTTGAAATTTGGCCACAATTATTTTAAGATAGGTTCATCCACGCTTAATGATTATTATTTAACTGATTATTCTTTAGATTTAGTCTATGATAACCACAAGAATTGTTGTTTTATAATACTAATAGAAAAATTGTTGAGCGATTTAATGATATCTGAATTTAATTATATTAATGAAATATTTCTTTTCAGAGGCAAATCGGTTGCTTTAACTTATATGTGTGCACGACTTGCCATTATAATAACAAGTATTTTACATGGACACATGATGTGTGATTATTGTTTGATATTCTTTAATTTATTTGTTTATTTTCTATTTGGTAAGTTTCAAATGCGTCATATACTCAATATATTTATTAATGATTATTTTTTTCATTACAGTGGCAGCTGTTTTATCAATATTTCTACCGGTTTAGTAAAGCGCTGGCTGCTGTTGATGCAAAATTCTTTTATATTATTTATGAATAAAATTTGAGTATGTACGGGTACTGTGATGTATACGTGATATGCGTAATTATTTGACAGGCATGCGTCATTAAAAGTTTTGCAAACCAACCAGAGAGAGAAAGAGAGGGAGAGGAATCTATCCCTATCAGCGGACACAATCAGTCAATCAATCATTCAATCAATTGAGCGCACACAAAGCACGCTGTGAACATTTTTGTTTGAGGCAAAAAGGATTATGACAAAAGTTCAAATATTTTTCTCAAGGCCCATCAGCCAAAAATAAAATAAATGTCAAATAAACTTGGCAAAAGTCTCGCTGTGTGGGTGTGTATATATGTGTGTGTGTTAGCCGGATATGAATGTGCGTTAAATGTTAAAGCAGCAGGAGACTCAAATAAAATTGAGCTGAACGAAAAGCAGCTTATTGTAAAGAATGCAGAGGCGAAACATATTGAAAGCAAAGTCAGCAAACTTGCTTAACTGACGCTATAATAAGGACACTCGATTATTGGACAGAAGCAGCTAGAAGAAGATACGCGGTGGGTGTGAGGATGGAAATAGTAGTAGAAAATGGAGTAGGTGTGGGAGCAAGAGTAGTAGTTAGAGAAGGAGGAGTAGAATAGAAGTAGAAGTAGAAAATGGAATACGTAAACTAAGAGGAAGTGGAATATGAGATAAAATAAAATTAGTAGTAGAAATAGGGGTAGAAATAGTAGCAAACATATGAGTATTCCGCTTGAAAATCGGTTGAGTTTTGGCAAAGTTATGACCGTTTGAAGTTTTTGAAAAATTGTCAAGGGGTATGTATGGAAATAACGGAAAAAATTGACAGTAAGGGAAATTTTTGAGGTCAAAAATATTTTGATGCAGAATCAAAATATAGGCCAAATAATGATCAAAACGGTGAAAATCGGTTGAGTTTTGGCAAAGTTATGACCGTGTGAAGTTTTTAAAAAATTGAAAAATTTATTATATTATCTTTAAAAAGAGGTCCATGTATTATATTTAATACAAATTGTATCTAGATAATTTCTTAAAATTTCTTTGGCATATTTCTAGCTTGTAGCAAAAGTATCCATTTTAAATTAACATTGATGGATTTTAATTAATATATTAAAGACGAATATGTAGTCGAAGTAGTTATAAGAAAAAGTGGAAGTTTAAGTAGTAATTACAAAAAGGAGTGGATGTACTTTTTTTTTTATTTCCATATTTAACGACTTGTTTGTGGCATTTCAAATTTTTTTTCGTAGCTTTTTAGCATTTTATTTGTTTCGTTTGTTTTTTTTTTTTCTTTATTTCGCTTTCTTATCCATATGCTTTTTGCGTGTTTTTCATATTTTAAAAGTTAATTTCAAGGTTGAGCTATTTTTGGGCCGTTGAAGATGCCGTTGAAGGGTTTTTGGCAGGCGTCAAGCAGTTGTCAGCCAACATGTAACAGGTTACAGGTAACTGGTTACGGGTAACAGGTAACAGCTAATGAGGCGTGGCAGTTTCCACATGTGTGTGTGTGTGCTTGTGTGTGTATGTGTGTGTGGCTTTGCATTTTAAATAAAATTTGTTGAGGCTGCTTTTGTTGCTTTGTGCAAATAGCAGCAATAAGCTGAAATAAGCCCAACCAAATGATGGCATCAAAAGTTTTCTTGTCTGCTGGGAATTTTCCTGACTTTTACTTTATTTATTTATATATATATTTTTTTTGGGTACGCCGCGACACACAGGATTAAGCTGTGTGTGTCTTAATAAGATGACAACAAATGTAAGAGACAACAAATGTGGAGAAGTAGGCCAGAAAAAATTTGTGAAGCTCAGGCAGCGTGCATAATAAGTAAATTGTGTGTGTGAAAGTGTGTGTTAATTAAGTGGCATGCAACTAGCAGAAAGTCGAGCATTATATTCCCTCTAAATGAAAACAGGAAATGCTCCAAAGTGTGGCAAGCATAACTCAAGTAACTCAAAAAACGCAAACCAAAGTACATTTTGCATTCTTACCAGTGGGTGAGTTGGTTTTATTATTATTATTTGTGTGTTATCAAAATACTTTTGCTTTGCTTTCTTGTTGTGGTTATAGTTATAGTTGTTGTTGTTGTTTTCGGTATTTGTTTATAAATATTTTGCAATTATGTGTACATAAACATTGATGCTGCCAAGCTCAATTTGCAGTGTGGTTTTCAGTTGTATAATTTACAAAATTTCAGTTTCTTGTGGTTTTTTTGTTTGACTACTCGCAAATTATTTCATTGCGATTTACAGCCGTGCAAATATATATATATATGTAAATATTTATTAAGTTAGATATTTAGTGTCTGAGGTGCATTCGTTATAATCTTTGTAGTTTATAGTTTTAGTTTTGTTTTAATTTTAATTTTAAGTTTACTTGAATTTAAAATAGTGTAATTAAATATTTTTTATTGCAGAGTTTTCATTTATATGTGTTATTTGTCCAGTTTGTGTAGGGAGTGTCAAAGCTTTGATAATGCGACACCGATATTGTGGCTAATAGGTGTGAGAGAGATGGAAGAGCAAAGAAATTAGATAGACAGTTGTAAATAGTAATAGAGGTCAAGGCAATAGATCAGTTGGATTATATATGGTAAAGTATATCAAGTTGCAATAGCTTTAATTAGGTGAGCCAGAGACACACAGCAAGGCAGGTTCAAGTGAGAGCGAGAGACAGAGACAGAGACAGATATATATATGTATAGAGAAAGATAGCAAGTGTGTAGCTAGGTCACATAGAGAGAGAGAGAGGCATAATGAGAGTACTCCTTGTACTTCCCAAGGCTCAATATCACATTCATGTATTATATTCTTCACATTTTCAACACCCAGAGAAAAATGCTTTTAAAAATATTTAAATATTTTCACTTTGATTTAACTAATTTTTTTCTATGATTAAGCTTCATATAAAAATAGTTAATGTAATTAATAAAATAAATGTGTAAAACACAGCCTGGTTTAAATTTATTCAGAATATTTACACTATAAAAAACGTGGAATTTAAGTTTAATAAATTAATTATTAAAAATTTTTCTGCGTATTTAAATTTATACCGAATATTTAGGTATTTATATAAAACTGTTTGTGCTGACTAACTGATCTTAGTGCAGCCCAAACGGTAAGACCGAGAAGCATGAAATTTTGACACAACATAGCTGAGAAAATTTCATCGTGCAAGCTTTAAATTTAAGTTTAATAAAATAATAATTAAATAAATGAAACGTATTGAATATAGTACTCCTATATTTTGTAATTTTTTTTTAATTATAGTAAAAATTAAGCTTAAGTGTTTATTTTTCATGTTTGGTTTTACTATATTTAGATTAAATTTAACATTTGTTTTAAATTAAATCAAAGTGTTTTATATTTGGTATTTTAAAGTGACTAAATAAATTCGACTTTAATTGTATTTATTTTTGGTATGCATTCTTTCTCTGGGTGTTATCAGTTAAATTATCGATACTCACGTCTGGATCCCATGCGCTGTTTGTTGTGCTGCTCGGTGCCGAGGCTCATGGTGCGTCCCAGTTCGCCGCGCACAGCTTTTAAGGACTTCAGGATCTCATCCGGATCGCGGCGTGCCACCGAGGAGCGACGCCTGCCCACCAAATAGGAGGTGGGCGGTGTGGCGATCGCATCCTCCTCGAGCCGATGCTTCTCGGCATCCTGGAAGCTCGAGCGACGCGATCCCGGCAATGAGCGCGAGAAGTCCTTACCCAGCTGATACACCTCCACCTCCATGGTCTCCGACTGCGACGAGCCGCGTCGCGAGCCGGCAATCCAAGCAGTATCCGGATGCAACAGCGACGCACCATCCCCAATAGAATCCACCTCATCCGATATCGAACGTTGCATGTTGTAATCGCGTCGCAACAGACGTGACACATCGCCTCCAGCACCGGCTGCAATTGAACCCCTTGGCGAGACACTCGGAGATTTACTGATGCTGATGCCACGCAATCCCTTGGGATCCTCCAGGCGACACCAGATGGCCTGGTCATCGAGGAAAGCCTGCTGCAGCTCAATGTTGCACTCGCCCAGGAAGATGGACTCTGTGTGCGGCACCAGATCCCACAGCTGTATGTCTATATACCGATCCATCAGACTGTCCGCCTTCACATGGGCAAAGGTCAAGGTCGCATTCCATATCGGATTCTGCGTGGGACGACTGACCTCTGTCTGCTGCACGCTTCCATCACCACTGTAGTGATTAAGAGAGAGGAAAATATATTTTAAAATTATTTATTTATTTCTTAATAAATAAAAATAAATAAATATAATATTTAAACAATTTCTAAATATTCTAAATCATTCGATTATTTAAAGAAAACTTTAGCTAATAATTTAACACATTACTGTTGAGCTACAATTAAAGTGAAAATTATAAATTAAAAGAAAAATGATTAATAAAAATCAAGACATAATTAATTAAAATCATTCTTTTTGTAGGCAAAAAGTGAGAATTTTGTAACCGCAAACATAACTTATTTATATTAAGCTTTATATATGTATGTATAGATTGCTTGTGAAATTATTTCATTCGATTAGTAGTGAAAGTATGTCGAATGTATCGGACGTGTGTTATACTGTATCGCTTGGAAGAAGAATTTCAATTATTTAATATTTTCTGGAAAAAAATACAGCAAGAACCAAAAAAAAAAAAACAATCACAAACAATATTGACAACGAATTAAGCGAGGTGAGCAGGTGAATAAGTTAGAAACTTAAAATTGTGGAATGGAAAGTATAAAGTCAACCTTAAAAAGAAATTAGGGTTTTATCTGACTTCCTAACAGAATTCCTTTCTTTTTCAAACAATAATTTTGAATGTTGATATGTTGAGATGGCAAAAATTCGGCTTAACAGAGTCCGATAATGCCCCAGTATGTTTTGCTAATTGCTGCCAGTGACGTCGACAGAGAAGTTTGCGAAAAATTGCGTACAAATAATTAATTGAAATCAGTCTTCGATTAGTATTGAAAGTACGCCGAAAGTATTAGACGTATACAATAGAGTCTCGCTTGGGAGAAAAATGTGACGTGTGTGAAGCCGAGGCAACGAATCAGCTCAAAGAAAACCAAAGAACCGACCCGTAGAGAGATCAGAAACTGTGTCGCCAACGTATCAATCGAGGTGAGCAGGAGAATAAGTTAGAGACTTATAAGTGCGGTATAATAAAAAATTAATGAATAAGCAGAATTTGATTCATTTTAAGATGGTGAATTTAAGTCTGATAAAGTGAAAAAAGATATTTTTAAGTTACTTTTCCTTAATGCAACCTGAAAGAATTACATTTTACGAAATTCAATAAAACTGGAAAAAAATTACTGGAACAGGTCTGTTTATTATCATATTTAGATAGACAATCGGTAATTTAAGACCTAGCATATGCTTAGTTTTAGTATTAAAGGTAAGAATGTATAAGACTAACTTAAATGCATATTGTATCAGTTTGGTTGAGATATCTCAAAAAACAAAAAAGTTTTTCTTACTAAGACTTGATTTTCGCCTGATCTGTCCTATGACAGCTATATGATATAGTGGTCCGATCGAAAAAAGAAACAAAATTGATCTGCTTGCATTATAGAGGAAGCTAAATACCAAGTTTGGTGTTTTAAGCTCATACAGTCTCTGAAATCTAGGCGCTAAGACCGACGGACAGACAGACGGACATTGTTTTATCGACTCGACTGTTGATGCTGATCAAGAATATATATACTTTAAGGGGTCGGAGATGCCTCCATCTCCCTGTTCCATACAGTCCAACGAACACAATATAACCTTTAACTTATTATTTAAGTAGCGGGTATAACAACAATATGGTTGAGTTCTAAATTATATCTATTTTTCATTTTCTTCTTTTGCAGCTTAAAATGTGAAACGCGACAATCACAGTAACAACAACGACTATATCTGATATACATTATAAAGAGTGACCTAGTAAGGAACGGAAGCGAAAACGATAGACATCTAGAGAATTTACAATAAATGCAAATGGTGGTTCGTTCGAGAGTTGTAAGATTATAAATTGGCGGATTCCTTGAACAGCAGCATCTTCGATAACTTGAGTAATAGCATAGAATATAGCTCATCGGAATATGATATGAGTGAACCAACGTGGATAATGAAATGTATAGATTCATACGATCCGCATTTGAAGTATAATCTTATCCAGTTTTGGGTAAGCGGTGTCTCACTGAATATAGTTGGCGTCCTCGGTATTCTGGGCAACGTTATATCCATGATAATACTTTCCCGTCCGCAGATGAGATCAAGCTTTAACTTTTTGCTTATTTCTTTGACAATCTGCGACACAGTTTTTATTATCTGCGCCATTCTAGTGGTCGGCATATCCTCGATATACCCGTATACGGGTCAATTATTCTGGTATTTCAACAATGTATATCCGTTCATCACACCCACACTGGGTGCCATCGCCTACATAGCCCAGACGGCAAGTTTCTACATGATCTTGATGGTGACAGTGGAACGTTATGTCGCCGTCTGTCATCCTCTGAAAGCACGTCTTTTCTGCACCTACAGACGGGCCAAGATCTCTATAATGGTCTGTGTCTGCTTTGCATTGATCTACAATTTGCCACGATTTTGGGAGACGTACTTGGAGACGGTTGAAATTCCCAAAACAAAAATTGTGGCCCATTGTGTGTATGCATCGCGCTTGAAATGGGATCCAACCTACGTTACAATCTACACGTGCTGGCTTTATTCGATTGTCAACTATGTAATACCATTCCTCACGCTGCTCATACTCAATTGCCTGATCTACAGGCAGGTTAGGCGAGCGAATCGAGTCCGGCAAAGCTTGTCGAGATCGGACGCTAATGAAATTAGATTGGCAACGGTGTTGTTGTGTACGGTTGTCGCATTCTTAGTGTTAAACAGTTTTCCATTGGTGTTGTACATCTGTGGGGCATTCCATATTGAGATCGATGATAAGGCGTATCCAGTGTCCGATTTTCTCATCACTCTCAACAACAGCATCAACTTTGTCATTTACATTACTTTTGGGAAAAATTTCAGGCTCGCATTTTTAGTCATCTTTTGTAAGCGACGATCCGAAATTATATAGTTTTATTATAATAATATAATTAAAAAACAGATAAATGTAATTCTAAACTGTGCCATTATATGTTTTAAACCAATAAAGATTATAATGAGTTAAACTTTTTCTGTTAAATTTTTATATCTTTATTATATTCACGCTAAAAAATTGAAAATTTCCTCACATTTTCAGTTCATATGGTTCATATAAAAAGTACTTTTTATTCTATTTAAAGAATTCAGATTTATTTGAAATGAATTTCTGTATCTTTTATAAATAGTACATCAGTTAGAACTTATAATCAACACCGTTTAAGCAATAAAAGACCCAGAGTTTAAAATTTTGTTGCTATCTGATACAACTCTGAGTAGATTCAGCAAGTACAAAATTTTTTAGCCACGAGCGAAGAGGGGAGGGGACAATGGCACCTTCTCAGTCCCCCCGCCGACGCCCGTGGATGTTGAGAACTCAAAATACTCGAATGTGATAAAGAATTTCCTAAAATGCGTCAGCGGCAACAAAAACTTTTGGCACACTTACGCACACAGCATCGATAAGCTGAGAATTAGCAAACGTACAGCGATGGCAAATATTTCAAATTAATGTTACTAGATTACTATTGTGAATAGTTATGAATAATACTTTTTTTATGATTTGCATATATTGATATTTGAAAATGAAAAAGTTGTATTTGTGTTTTTAGCTCTTAGAGTCTCTGTAAATACAAGCGGACGGACAGGTCTAAATTCACACGATTATTAATACCGATGCAGAACATATAGGATCGAAGTTACCTTACTATGTCTGTTAAATATTGTACAATTGTGCAAAGTTATATTGGCTCAATGGGTGCAAAGTATAAAATTTCTCTTTTAAGTTATTATTTTTAATGATGATTAAGCCTTTGAACGCCCTGGAAAGTTGGCAGAAATTCTGTTAAGCAGAGTCCGATAATGAACCAGTATATTTTACATAACGCTGCTGTTGACGTCGACAGAGAAGCTTCAGAAAAAATCGCTTAGCATATAAATAATTAATTGGAATCAGTCTTCGATTAGTAGTAAAAGTACGCCGAAAGTATTAGACGTATATTCTAGAGACTCGCTTGGGAGAAAAATGTGATGTGTGTAAAGTCTAAGCAACGGATCAGTATTTTTTTTCTAAATAAAAATAAAACAGCAATATCGAAAACCAAAATACCGATCCGTAGAGAGATCAGAAACAATATCGACAAGGAAACAGGCAAGGTGAGCAGGTGTTGGATTTACAATGGATTTACCAGTGCATTTTACTAGAAAAAAAAAATAAATAAACAAGGTAGAGCTTTTTCAAATTGGCTTTGACATTCTTAAGAAATCCTGAGATTTGCAAACTGGAGTTATATAAAAATCAAAATTTTTAAATTGATAGAAAAGTGCCTCTTTAATGTCAGAGACTTAGTTTTTTTCGAACATATTTTCGAAGGCCCTATAATTGGTTATCTTCCAGTTTTACCAACATTTTTAGATTAGAAAAAATTTTATATTAAAAAAATCATTAAAAATTTATTTAATGCATTTTTTTTAACTTAAAGAATAATTTAATTTAGTTTAAAAAATATTACATTTTGTCAAATCTCTCAACAATTTTATAGACATTTTAAAGCAATGCTTGAGTGTTGTCAGGAACACCAACAATTGCTTTTGGGTTGCTTTGGCTTAGAGATTTGTAGGACACCTATAATTATAATACTATCAATGATTTTGTTTATCCTCAGTTCTAGTATCAAATAACCTACTGTGTGGGAAAAGTGTTTGTGTTAAACTTGAACTTCGCGTTAAGTCAGTTAGCTGACCAACAAAAATTCTAAGAAAAAAAGCCATTCACTTTATATTTTCTCTTTTACAGCTCGTGATAATGACAAAAGCAACAACAGCTATATCCGATATATAAAGAGTGACCAAAGAAAGTGCTTGAGGCGGAAAGCATAGCAGAAAGAGATTCGGCCACGTCAACAACCATTTTATGATCCAAAGGAGCAACTTAAGAGTTTTCAATGAATAAAAGCGATTTGTCGCCGATCAGTGACGATCAGTTGCTCGACCTACAGTGGATCAATGCAGAGGATTATCACCCTGCGGATTCCTGGAACAACAGCATCATTAACTTGAACCACACCTTCAATGAGTGGAATATTAGCCTTTCCTGGATTTGTAAGGACCAACAAAATTCGGGTCTGAAAAAACATTTCCATCTGTTTTGGGTCTGCGGCGTCTTTCTAAATATAGTTGGCGCCCTCGGTATTCTGGGCAACGTTATATCTGTGATAATACTTTCCCGTCCGCAGATGAAATCAAACTTTAACTTTCTGCTTATGGGTTTGGCAATCTGCGACACAATTTATATTATTAGCATCATTCTGATGTTTGGCATACACTCGATAAACCCGTATACGGGTCACCTATTCTGGTATTTCAACAATGTGTTTCCGTTCATCTCACCCATAATGGTACCTATCGCCTGTATTGCACAGACGGCGAGTTTCTATATGATCATGATGGTGACCGTGGAACGTTATGTGGCCGTCTGTCATCCTCTGAAAGCACGTTCTTTCTGTACCTATAGACGGGCCAAGATCACTTTTATAGTCTGCCTCTGCTTTGCTTTGGTCTACAATATGCCACGATTTTGGGAGTACTTCGCAGTGACGGATCAAATGTCCAATACGACAACTGTGCTCCATTGTCTGCGTCCGTCAGCAATGAGAATGAATCCAACCTATATTCGTATTTACAGGAACTGGTGCTACTTGGCTGTCAACTTTATAATACCCTTCCTCACGCTGGCCATACTCAATTGTTTGATCTACAGACAGGTGAAGGGAGCGAATCAAGTCCGGAAACATTTGTCGAGATCGGAGACACGTGAAATTAGATTGGCAACGATGTTGTTGTGCTCGGTTGTCGCATTCTTAGTGTTAAACTTTCTTCCTCTAGTGCTGCACATCTCTGAGGCATTTTACATTGTGATCGATGATAAGGTGACCCCGGTGACCGATCTTCTCCTCATTATCAACAACAGCGTCAACTTTCTTATTTACATCAGCTTTGGCAAAAAGTTCAGGCGCATTTTTTTACTCATTTTTTTTAAACGACGCGTCGCAACGCCTGAGATCTCATAGTTTTATTATAATAGAATTATTAAGAAACCGACCAATGTAATTCCAAAAAGTGGCATTTGAAGATTTCGTAAAGGGACCAGTTCTCAACCGAATTTCATTTCAAAAATCATATCTTTTGAACCAATAAAGATTTCACATGACAACTCTAAATCAGGCTACTTTGACCCTACTATGATACAATTAAGAGTGAACTCAATGGGGGATAATGGCCCCCCGCCGACGCCCATGGATGTTGAGAACTCAAAATACTCGAATGTGATAAAGAATTTCCTAAAATGCGTCAGCGGCAACAACAACTTTTGGCACACTTACGCACACAGCATCAATAAGCTGAGAAACAGCAAACGTACAACTATGGGAAATATTCCCAATTATTATTACTAGATTACTATTGTGAATGGTTATGAATAATAATTTTTTTATGTTTTTAATATATATTTGAAAATGAAATAGTTGTTTTTGTGTTTTTAGCTCTAAGAGTCTCTGTAAATACAAACGGACGGACAGGTCTAAATTCACACGATTATTAATACTGATGCAGA
Organism: Drosophila falleni; assembly: GCA_035045575.1. NCBI lineage: Eukaryota > Metazoa > Arthropoda > Insecta > Diptera > Drosophilidae > Drosophila > Drosophila falleni. The sequence goes on from JAWNOV010000167.1 coordinate 2,242,512, forward strand.
ACATATAGGATCGAAGTTACCTTACTATGTCTGTTAAATATTGTACAATTGTGCAAAGTATAAAATCAACCTTAATAAGTAAATAGTTCTTTATCTGAATTTCTTGCACAATTTCTTATGTTTTCAAGCTATTATTTTAATTCTTGATAAGGTTTTATCAGGCCCTGGGAGTTGACAGAAATTCGGATAAGCAGAGTCGGATAATGTAGCAATGTGTTTTGCTTATCGCTTCCAGCGACGCGTCGCGTCGTCGACAGAGAAGCTTCAAAAAAAGGCTTAGCATGCTTAGCATAATTTTTTGAAATCAGTCTTCGATTAGTAGTAAAAGTACGCCGAAAGTATTAGACGTATATTCTAGAGACTCGCTTGGGAAAAAATGTGACGTGTGTGAAATCGAATCAACGGATCAGTTTTTAATATTTTCTGGAAAAAATACAACAATAAAGAAATCCAAGCAACCGACCAGTAGAGAGACCAGAAACAATATTGTCAACGGATCTAGTGAGGTGAATAAGTTAAAAACTAAAGAGTGCAGTGTAGGCAAAGTCTATTGAACAAGTATTGAGAAATACTCGAACGAGGATGCTCCAAATGTTCCCTGAGAGCTAGGCAAGAATTACCAGTGGTCGGGTTCAGTTCAAGACTAGTTTCTTAAGTGACTTACATCTGCTTATTAAGCCAATATGAGAATCGTATTATTTTGTGACACATTTACAATGCTATAGTTGTCCTTTTTTATCTTAATGCTGAGCAACAACAACAAGAACATTATTCTTTTTTTATTTCCTCTTTTGCAGATTCAAGTGGAAAACTTGACAATAACAATTGCGACAACTATATCTGATATACACTATAATCAACCGCAAGAGCGGCTATAGAAGATACAATGAACGACACCTGTAAAGTGGAATACAATCCGCATCTGAAGGAAAATATTTTTGACTTTTGGCTATTTGGAGTCTTAATAAATATTATTGGCGTTCTCGGTGTTCTGGGCAACGTGATATCCATGATAATACTTTCCCGTCCGCAGATGAGATCAAGCTTTAACTTTCTGCTTATGGGTTTGTCAATCTGCGACACAATTTTTATTATTAGCGTTATGCTGATTTATGGCATATCCTCAATATACCGGTATACGGGTCACCTATTCTGGTATTTCAACAATGTATATCCATTCATCGAACCTATAATGTTACCCATCATCTATATTGTCCAGACAGCGAGCATCTATATTATCATAATGGTGACCGTGGAACGCTATGTGGCCATCTGTCATCCACTACGAGCACGGGATCTCTGCACCTATAAACGAGCTAAGATCTCCTTTATAGTCTGTGTCTGCTTTGTTATGGTCTTCAACATGCCAAGATTTTGGGAGTTACGCACGGGGACGTATCAATTGCCCAACACGACAATTGTGCTCCACTGTGTGCGTCCGACACTAATTACAAGAGATCCAATCTACATTTTCTTGTGCTATTTGCCTGTCAATTATTTGATACCCTTCCTCACGCTGGTCATACTCAATTGCCTGATCTTCAGACAGGTGAACCGAGTAAATCGGGAACGACAACACTTGTCGAGATCGGAGAGGCGTGAAATTGGATTGGCAAGGATGATTTTGGGTGTGGTTGTCGTATTCTTAGTGTTAAACCTTCCTTTCTTGGTGATTTCAATTCGTATGGTATTCCACACTCAATTCGACTTCAAGTTGTACACTGTGTATATTTTTCTCACGACCGTCAACCACAGCGTCAACTTTCTCATTTACATTATCTGTGGCGAAAAGTTCAGGCGCATTTTTTTACGCGTCTTTTTCAAGCGACGCGTCGTGACGCCCGAGATCATATAATTTTAATATAATAATATCATTAAAAAAAAGATCAATGTAATTTTAAGGTATGCCATTTTGCGTTTACAAAATTATATGTTTTCAACCAATAAAGATTTTTATGAATTTTTTTTTTATGCTCATCTCTTTCTCGCTCTCTTCAAACAACCTATTTAATATAACTTGATTAACGTAACCAATAATTTCAGTTTTTTATGCTAAAAAACCTATCCCTATTAAAACCTGTCCCTATCTAAATCAGCCTTTGACTAAGCTTCTAATACTAAAATCTTCTAAATTTAAAATCTATATAAAAAATTACTTTTTATTCAATAATGAGTATTCAGATTTAGAAAAATCAAACTTTTTGAAATAGAACAACAAAATGTTTAATTTATGCAAAAAAATCGGAAGCTGGTTTGCTGCGAATATTTATATTGTTTCTTGATCTATCCCAGCGTATTTTACGATTTTTTTCAAATCGGCATTGTTTTATACATTAAACCAAATTCGGTGAATATCAGATCAGAATTTTAATATAGCTGTAATAGGAACGATTGGTTGAATACTGTATAAATCGAATTATTGTACACCAAGTAACGTTTTTAAAAGGGTTATTATTGGAAAACTTAATATAAAAATGTAAAAATAAATTAAACTACGTTTCATAATTTTTTCGAAATAAATATTGGATTAAGTTAACAGTATCAAAATGAAATTGTTATAAAAAAAATTCAAAATTAGTAAAAGTATATATTTTAAGGTTAACATATTTTTTTGTAAGTTAATATCTTAAATATAAAATTTATAAGGATTTTTCCACTCACCATTTGGGCAATATGCGAACCTTGGCATACGCTTCCGGCAGATTGCCGTGTCCGTAGGCCTCGTCCCTCAATGCCAGATCATCGCCAGCCATAAGGGAGACAACCAACTCACTTCTCTCCGCATGATACCAAACCTGAATCTGTACACGACCACTGACCATTTTTTCCCGTGCAATTTGCTCCTATATTTATGAGAGTTTCATTAGCAAAATGATTTAAATATAAAGCGTAGCAAAATTCAAAATCAAATCAAATACAAATTGAAATTCAATTTCTTCGCTGTACAGCTTTCAATTAAATATTTAGTTATTAATTAGCCTAATGCCTACTGTCTATGATAGTTTTAATTATTACTTATTGTTGAATTCGCATATTTACAGCTGCTGTTCAAGTTGTTGTTGTTTTAGTTGTTGTTTTTGTATTGTTGTGTACATAACTGAACAACAAATTAAAGCAATATAAACATAAATGAAACTAATTAAACGAGTGAAAACAAAGAGAGAGACAGAGATAGAGAGAAAGAGAGAGCAAAGTATAATGAAATGCATGCAAATCAACAGAGTGGAAAAAATGCATTGCATACCCACAGGCGCTAAACAAACACACACACATAAAAACACACACACACACACACACATGTGCCTGTATTTGTAGATTGACCACAGAGGGAACCGCAATTGCAATCTGCCGTGGGCGATATCTAGTGTTTTTCTTTTTTCCATTTTTATACCCCAAGTCCATTAAAAAAGGGTATAATGTGTTTGGCAGAATGTATGTGATGTATATAGATTCTTGATCAGGATCAACAGCCGAGTCGATTAAGCCATGTCCGTCTGTCTGTCCGTCTGTCTGTTTGAACACGTCGATCTCAAAAACCATAAGACTTAGAGACTTAAGGCTTGGTAAGCGGTTTTCTGAATATCATGCGCAGATCAAGATTGTTTTTATTTTTGGATCGGATCACTATATCATATATCTGCCATAAGAACAATACCTCTAAAATGAAGTTTTAGTACCAAAAAGTTTTTTGTTAGTTGAGATATCTTAACCAAACTGATAGAATATGCATCTGGGCTGGTAATATACATCCTGACCAAATTTGGTTTAATTCGGCTCCATATATCATATAGCTGTCATAGGAACTAGTGTTTGAATATCAACCTCAGTACAATGTACCTGGTCACAGGGTATCCTACTGTCGAGCGTGCTCGACTGTAACCGTCCGCTTTTTTTTTTACAAGCTTGGGTACACCCTCCCCTATCCCCATCCCCCAATGACCGCTAAAACGGAAGTCATTGCTGCGCAGTTGCGCATAAGAGTCATTGTTGTAGCTGTTGTTGTTGTTGCAGTTGTTGTTGTTATAGTGTTGTGTTTATTATATGTGTATGTCGAGCATAGAGAAGTCGGCCTCATAACATATTCATAGCGTGTACATGCGCACAATAGCAACAAAAACATCAACAACAACTGCCACAGCAACAATATGAACAACAATAACAATAATAACAACAAGTTAGAAATCAAAAGCCCGGACTGATCGACTAGATTAGTTGCCCAGCACTTGTATATTCGCTGCCCTTTAATGTATTCACCATAAATTTAATAAAAGGAATTAATTAAATAAAAATAAATACAATAAACAAAAAAAAAGCAATAAAAAAAACATATTTAAAAAAGTATTATCAAACGTATTATACCAAAAAGAATGATCGATTTCCACCTGGATTTGAGCCCGCTATAAGCTATATTTTGGATTTAAATTTGAAGATTTTCCTTATTCGTTTTTTATTTTTGTTTTTAATTTTTGCAAAGAAAATAATACAAGAATTAAAACTTAATCAACTTTTCGCTTGGTATTTATTTCTGTAATACCACTATATAATATACACTGTATATCCCAATTAAACTGGCTGCGATTGAAGTCAAATTTTCAACGAAAGTTTGCAAAATATTCAAAAATATATAAGAATATTTTTTACAAACTTTGGTAGCTCTTACTGTCAATGGAACAAAAAAGACAACCATTGTCAGCTGCTTATAAGTCTGTGTTTTTTTTTTTTAGGCACTGGGCTAACAATAGCATCAACAATAACAACAATCATAGCACGTTGAATGAAACGACTGTCGAACTGTCTGACATTCAGTTTCAGCTTCAGTTTCGTTTTCATTTTCATTTTCAGTTGCTGCAATGGCAACGGAAGCCGCCATATTGCAATAACGTGTGCCAAAGCGGAAATGGACCAAAAACACACACACACACACATACACAACTGTTGCTGGATATGTGTGTGTGTGTGTGTGTGTGTGTGTGTGTGTGTGTGTGTAGCAACTCTTTATGGTTATGCCAAAAAGTTTATTACATTACGAGACGCATTTCTCATCTCTTGACTGGTTACCGCACATCGAAATCGAAATCGAATTCGTGTTGGGACTTTATATAAGGCACGCGCACTTATCTAAAGGTACGCAGTTATCCATACACACATATCAAAACAAACACACACACACACATACAAATACAAATACAAATACATGGCTGGATTATTGAAGTTTATCAAAATGGCAGGCTGGCAGGCAGCGATAAGTGCCTAAGCACTTGAAAAACTTTGCTGCAGAGCCATATAGAGAGTTAGAAAGAGAGGGGGAGAAAGAGAAAGAAAGAGAGAGAGAGACAGAGAGAAGTGGGAGAGAAAAAAAGGTAAAGTAAAGTGGCGGCCTTTCAAAAGCAATGCCGATAATAATGACGACGACGTCTTTGCTGCCTTTGAGTTTGTGTTGTGCTCAAAAGTTTTCTAATTTTCGACATTTCAAACATTTTCATGCCTCCCAGCTGTCAATTAAAGGCGACAGCACCTGTTGCTGACAGCAGCGACCTTAAAACAACGCCCAGCACTGTGGCAAAAGTCAACTGTTGCCGGGTAATGAAAAACTCGCACGCCAAACTTGACACCTGTCTTCCCCCATCCCCTCCAATGAGAGACAGAGACAGAGAGAGAGAAAACAGCTGAAAAAACCGCAACTAGGCAAAGTTCTGCGGTTCTTGGCACTCCCCGTTAACCCTCCCCTCCCTATACCCAACCATAACCATAACCAGTTTGCCTGTGTGTGCGTGTGTGGCTTAAGTAACTAAAATTCATAGTAAACTTTTGCGACTACGGTGCGTATGAATAATAAATGCAGTGACAAAGAAAGTGAAAACGAATTATACACATACATGTATAAAAACAAACACATATATAGTTACATAGATGATTATACACAGAGGTGAGTTTTAAAACGAACACATGGCGTATACGTAACATGCATACATATATAATTAACTACAGCTTGCTTCGCTTTTTTTTTGCTGATATACAATTTGTATATCAATAATTTTTTAAAATTTAATTCATTATGTGTAGATAATTATACACAGAGGTGAGTTTTAAAGTGTACACATGGCGTATACGTAACATGCATAAATATATAAATATATAATTAACTACAGCTTGCTTCCCTTTTTTTTGTTGATATACAATTTGTATATCAATAATTTTTTAAAATTCAATTCATTTTGTGTGTGTGTGTGTGTGATGTGTGTATGCACATGTCAATGAAATCATTACATTCAATAAATCAATCAATCAATCATAAAGTCAGACGAGAAACAGCATAGCTCATAAAGTCAATCAATCAGCAATCAAATTGATGACAGTAATTTTACTTTTGACTTTTTATTACTTGTGACTTCTTCAGTTTCCAGCTTTTTCTCTCTCTCTTGTATTTTAACATGATTTGGATATATATTTATTTTTGTATAACATATATTTATAGATTTCTCGTTTATCGTTTAACTGTGCTGCAGTTTATGGTATTAAGTTTTCAAATTTGTTGCCATAACTCGTGCCAGCTGGGGTTACAATTCTTGTACAGGTGAAATGAAAATTGAGCTCATACAATTACTATACAATTAGCATAGGATTTTGTTATATATAAATTTATAGGTATAAATTATTATTATGGTTGGTTTTTGTTTTTTTGTTTTTTTTTGATATTTGTTTAAGGAAATGCTAGTCAGTTGTTAGTTGTAGGTTGTTAGATTAAAGAGCCACTAGTTAAATGCTAGTCAAACAAATTCTGTAGACTTTGCGTACATTTTATGCAAATTAAGCAAAATGCAATCAAGTTTAAGAAAATACATTTAAATAAATCGATAAGAAAAACTAAACAGAGTAATGCAAATAAATTGTTTAAACAACTTAAAGAATTTTAAGATTTGTTCTGTTTCATTTTGTGGTGTTTATTGTTGTTGTTTTGTTATTGCCAAGCTTCTAACTCTACAGATCTCAGAAAGTACCTGTTAATGCTCCTTGAACTTTCAGCTAGTATATTACATTAAATGTACTCTCAAATTGTATTATTATTTACAAACAAAATTGGACAAATTGAAGGCAAGTGTATGCATATAATTAAGTATGTTACAGGGTGTCACTTTGTTGTTTGGACAGCTAAGGAAAAGTGTTAGAACGTATGCAACACTATGTACGAGTACAGATTGGACAGACAGAAAGAGAGAGCGAACAAAGGGGAAGAGAGATGGATCATTAAAGAGTCAGGAATTATGCATAAATCAAAAAGGGAGGCATAAAGGTTAAAGAAAGGGAATGGCTGAGAAAGGTAAACATTTGCTAAGCGAAACGCAAACAAAAGCTCATAAATTGACAGAGAAATGGAAATTGTTTACAAGGACACAGCGCAGCACAAAAAACAGGGCGTATACGTAACGTACAAACAGAAAGAAAAGAAACAAAACAGGGCAGAATAATGAAAATAAAAATATTATAAAAAAAAATTATAAAGAAGAAAAGCGCACTTTATATATTACAAACTTTTTTTTTTTGGTGGGCATTACAATATGTATAAGTACAACTTTTAGAACCTAACTATATTACAGTTAAAATTTATTTAATTTTTTTTTGATTTGGTTTTGGAATTTCTAGCGGGACTTTAATTTGTGGTTGTTTCTTTTGGGTGTGCTAAGAAAACTGTACAAGTTATGTATATAGAGAGTATAATAATTTTGTTAGGGGATGCTTCATTTACACAAGTAATATATAGAGTACGATACGATACGATATAGAGTTGATAGAGTTGCATTTTAGTTCATTTACCATTTGGGCATCGATTTGTGGATCATTGTGGTGGCTGAAGCTCGGAAAAATCTGTTGAATTCGCTGCTGTACAAAAGTGAGATAATGCATTTCCCAAACTCGGATTTTTGTTAAGTTTCTTCAATTTTTCAATTTGCAGTTAAATAGAGAGACTTTATTTTTCACGTTTCTTTTTTTTTCGTTCGGTTTAGCACATTTTTTTTTTGGTTACGTATACGCATTACGTATACGCATTCAAGTGTTAGAATTCAAAATAAACTGGGTGTATATAGATATCGTATAGAATTGTAAAGTTATATGTATACATTGGTATATATAGTTATGTATATATATATATATATCATTCATGTATAGTTAAGCGAATGTTTTTCTTCTTTCAAATGATGATTTTTTGGCTTTCATTTATCTCTTATTTTCACCGTTTACTTTCAAGTTTTAAACATATACAAAAAATGTTGTGAATGCAACACAGTTACAGTTACAGTTACAGTTACAGTTACGGTTACAGTTACAGTTATAGTTACAGTTACGATTACGATTACAGTCATCAGTTTTCATGTTTCTCATAATTTTGTTTTTTTTTTTTAAGATTTTCTGGATTGTACTTAAGTCAATAGCTTTGAGGGCGGGGGGAAGTACTTGTATTACATACAGTTCTCTAAATACATATGTGTGTGAGTGTGTGAGTGTATGTATATGTTTGTGTAGGCTATACAAAAGTGTAATTACAATAAATCATAGTTCAATTCATATCACCCATCTGACAGGAGTTACACAGCTTTAAGCAGCAGCTTTTTTTTAATTTTTAAATATAGACTACGATTAACGGCATGTTTTCTTTTTTATCAAGTTACTCGCACTGTTTAAGTCAAGTGTTAAACTGTCTAAATTTTTTCAGAGCACTTTCGTTTATTATTGTGTGTGTTCAGTTAAAGTTGGTGGGTTCCACGATTTCCTAAATTTGCATTATGCTTAACATTAACAAACAAACAGCACTAACAATGACATACACAAATACAAAGATACTCGTATATATGTTGGCGTATGTGTGTGTGTATACATATACATATACAAACACAAATACATGGTAAATATAACTTATAATTGGGTCCAACAAATGCGCACAACTCTCGCCTCTTTCCAGTATATATAGTAAATATATTTATTGTATGTTCATACAGTTGGGCAAATAATTATTTTGACACTATCAAAAATGCACACATTAGTTTAATAATTTTTAAAATTTTTGTAGCCAATTATTGTTCTAAGAACCATAAATATTTGCAATAAATTAAAAAAAAAAATAAAAAATGTTTGTGTTTATTTTAAACTTTGTCAAAACAATTACTTGTCTAACTGTAGGGAGTTTTGGGTTTTTTTTCGGTTAAAAAACATTTAAACATTTCAACAACAAGCTACTTTTAAATTTGATTTGGTTTTTTGGTTTTTGTTTTTATTTTTTTCATAACGCACTTGGCGCTTGCTACTTATTTGTTTAAGTTATAAAGTTAATAACATTTAAAACACACATATATATAGTTAATTTTTGCTACAATTTGCACTAGTAACATTTATAAAGATATATACTTGGGTTTGTATTCTTGTTCTTAATTTTCTTTATATATAAGTAACTATATAGGTTTCGATATCAATATTGTTGTGTTCAGCTGGAGAACTGGAGCTCTAATGTTCTACACAACACGAGTAGGAAATGTTTAAAAATTCGTTACTGTCTTTAAGCGAAAGACAACTAACAATTAAAACTCTTTTTTCTTTTTTTTGTTCAGCTTATAACTCTATTGTTGGTGCTTTGTTCTTACTGTGTTCTTTTACTCGGACAATTCGATTGTCCCGAAGAGAAGTATCAACTAACACAAAATATACGTATTTAAATAGTAGATTAAAGGATGCTTTTTCGTATATTTCGTATGTAGTTCTTGAGCATCCATAGCTATCCTTTTTATTTATTTTCTTTAGTCCTTAAGGTAAGTTGTAGCCATTTAATCGTATTATAAGTATATGTAGTTTTGTTTTATTGTATCTTTTAGTTCACTAACAATTATTTCTACCAACACCGAAAAATAAATACTGTATAACTTTGTGTGTATTGATTATATGACAAAATAGCAAAGAACACATTTATCCATTTGTTTTATGGTTAGTTACTTGGTTAGTTAGTTAATTAGTTAGTTAGTGGTTGTAAGTAATATTAACAATTCAATTAAATTAAAGGAAAACACATAGAAAATCATATGGGAAATACTCAATTTATCTACTACAAATACAAATACCAAATACGAGTTCGATTACTTCGATTCTCCTATTTGATAAAATAAATAGAAATGATTTAATTATGTGAATTCAAATAAGGTGAGTTTTTTATAAGTAGTAAAATTTTTGAAGCTGCACTCAAATGAGAATAATATATTTTTTTGTTGAGGAAAGCTGAAAATTGTGTGGGAAAAATCTGCGTATGCTTAAGCTGCATAGTTCTTTTTTATAGCTAATTATTGCATTATAGCCCATTGTGTATTGTATACTATATATATACTAAATGTAGTGTATATATATAGGGTATATAAGTTTTTTGTTTGTTCACTTTCTTAACTCTTAGCTCAAATTGAAATGAATAGTACGAAATTGTTTTTTATACCGGAGTTTTTGGTAATTTCCGTCTAGTTGGCGATGCTGGTGATTTGTCAGTGTTGATTTCGGGGTCTGTGTTACAAATATTGGTAAAGATTTTTGTTGTTGTTGTTTTTTGGGAAAAGAAGTAACAAGAAACGAGAACAACAAATGAAAATTATGTAAATGTTCTTTATCTGAAGGGTACATCAATATTTGGTGGTTATATATATATATATATACAGTGGGAGGAACAACGGGATTATATAGTTTAGTGACTGACACTTACCCGCTATGAGTCCTAGTCCCACAGGACCGTCGCCAGATCTTCGAGGTCCACTCTGACCTCCACTATTACCCGGAGGCAAATTCTCATCAAAGAGATCACACATGCGAAAATCTGTGGCATGTTCCACCAACAGCTCAACAATGTCCCCAGTGCGATCCATAATGGAGCAAACCTCCTCAAAGCTACGATCGATCAGCGACATGCCATTCCACTCAAGTATCTATAGAAGAAGAGAAAACATCCATAGTATATTAAAAAAAATAAATTTGTTTTCTCCCAAAGATGTTAGATCAATTTCTAATTTTTAAATACACCCAATATATTATTTGATATATTTAGAAAGTATTAATTCTCTTATTTATGATTTATTTTCTCTACTACGTTAAATTTTCTTTTTATATTTAATATTTTTAAATTAAATTGTATTTTCTTATTTTTAGATTTTTATATGTTTCATTTTTTAATTAATTATTTTTTTCTTAATTTTTCGTTTACCTCAGTTGAAATGAAATTAAATAAATAAGTTAATCATTTGACAGCTGTCATAAAAGGTATGCCATAAAATTTGAATGTCTGTTGCATTTGTCAAATACTTAAAATATTATGACAGCAACTAATTAAAGTTTGTTGAAAGACCAGTAATTACTCATTGAGAAAATATTCTATAATTTGTAGAGAAAGTTCACTCACCTTATCGCCTTGCTGTAAGCCATTTTTCTCGGCTGGTCCGCCAGGCACAGTCCAGACAATGTAGGCAAATAAACGACCATCAGCGCCAGTTTTGCCGCCAACAACTCGCATGCCAAAGCCTCGTGCTGCAAGTGGTAACAAAACAAAAATTTAATAAGAAAATATGCTGACTGATTATATGGCAGTAAAGAGAATAGACAAATATATATAGAGAGAGAGGAGAAGGGAGCGAAAAAAATCAATATTAAATCTTAGACTCGACACAGACACAACGCACGTAGCAACAAACAGATTTGGTCAACAATTTGTGTTGATTTCATTTGCAGTTTGCACTGTGTCTAGTGTACATTGCGTATACGCCCCGTGTTGTCTATAAAGCAAAGCACTCGACTCGACTATTTGCTTGGCTGTCTGGCTGTTTGCTTGTATGTCTGTCTGTCTGTCTGTCAGTTCGCCTATGTTTTGTGCTTAGTCAACTTTTATAAGTCTCACTCCGTAAATAAATATATTGTGCTCAAAACGAGCTTGACTTGTTGTGACCTGCGTCTTCGAATTGTCTAAAAAATTAATCAACGTTTCGTTTGACTTTTAACTTATTTTTGTCTAATCAGATATTAATAAAATAGTTGCATAAAATACTTAATTTTTTTTATATTGTTTGTTGAATTTATTGTTTTATTTCTTTTATAATATTATCATCAATTCTAAATAATATTTTGCTGTCGACTGATTAAAATATATTATTAAAATCTATATTATATACATAAGAAAATTATAAAATATTTAACAAATAATTAACTTAATCCTTTCAGCTATCAATTTAAATTGTAATAAACCCACTTTGTCATTTTAAATTTATACAGTAATATTTGTTTATCTCTTATCTTAAATAAATAACTAAATGTATTTTTCAACCTGTCCAAATTTAGCTTTCAGTTGAGTTGCAGCTGCACTCTAAAGATTTCGCTGCGAGATTTCTAACAATTTAATTAATTTAATTGCAATTTCAGTTGCCAGTTACCAGTTTGCCAGTTGGCAGCGCTCAGTTTCAAGTACTTATCATTGGGCGCAGAAAACTAATTTCAACAATTTGTGCACGAAAACTTACGAAGCCGGATTTCCGTTTCCCCCCCGCCAAGAAATCCCTTACTGTTCACATTACCCTCGTGGACAGACAGTTGAACGCTTGCTGCAGACAATAGCCAAGAAAGTTAACCAGAGACTTGGCTGCAGGGCAGGCCAAGAAAAGAAGAAAAAATAAGAAAAGAGGAGAGTTTGTCATTGACAATGAAATTTGGTCCCCAAGGTTGGGTTGATATTTTCAGCTTGCAGTTGCGTTGATTTCCAGCAGAATAATTCAGGGCAGGTGGCTTCCGTTTTGGGCCAAAAGTTTTGCAAAAAAAAAAAAGAAAGTGCGCCCCGAAGTATGCAATAAAATGTTGCGTATCCGCCACGTTGCTGTTGACTTAGGCACATTGATACCCAATTAGGATAACGCGACATTTTCTCTCGAGTGTTTTAATCAAAAGTTTCTTTATTTTAATGTCTGTATTCTGTTCTCTTTGTTGTTTGTTGTTGTGTGCTGTCCACGCTTAAGACAGCAATAAAATCCAAATAAATAAAACACAAATCCTTTGCTGTCAGCGTGCTCTGCTCTGACAGCAGAAAAGCGAATGTCACTAAGGATGTAAAATGCGCAGATAATTTCAGAGCTGACCAAGTTAAGAGTCGGGAAGTAGTCCGCTAAGATGACACAGCAGTTCTAGAGTCACACTAGAAGTCATTTGGACAAGGTTATAAAAATTAAGATTAAACAATTATTTACCAATTCTTTACCATTTCTTACAAAAGTTTTCTTAATTTTTTTTTAATAAAAATTGTATGCAAAACAATTATTATTCAATTTGTGTTTAGAAATTACGCTTTATCACTTATTTTTAACATTTTTTTAATTTAAAGTATTTAATTTATTTTTATTAAAAATAAGTTTTAATTTAAGCTGTTTAAAAAAATCTTATTGTACAATATTAATAAAAACACTAAAAAAAGTGTTATTCATTAACTTTTACTAAAAGTATAAATTAAATATTATTCTATAATTTTTTGCTAAAGAAGATTTTAAAAATTTAATAATTAAATTAAAAAATTAAATTATTTTTTAGATTCGCTGCTACTTTTGAATATTTTTCTCATTTATCTTAGTTACATATTAATGAATTGACTTTCTTTAATACAATTTTGCTTTAAAAGTCTTCATTTTAGCACTTTGCTGGGCAGTGTATTAGTTAGTCGTACAGCCTGTGTTTTTAGTTTTCTTTTTTTAGCATGCACGCTGAGTGAATTTTCGATTTGTTCTTTTCCTCGTCTGGCCATAAAAGTTGCCACATTAAAATCATGAGACGACCCTGAACGAAACACAGCTCTACTTCAAGGTGAGGTAAGATGAGGTGAGGTGAGGTGAGTTGAGTTGGGACTTTTACTTTTACTCTGGCTCTATTTTTGTAGCTTTTGTCTCTCATTGTTCAGTGTGCTTTCGTGTGTATTTGTCATTCATTCAGGTCTCCTTTTTATACCCTGAGCCCATTAAAAATGGGCAAAAAAGGGTATAATGCGTTTGGCAGGATGTATGTAACAGGCAGAAGGAGGCGTGGCAGACCCCACAAAGTATATATATTCTTGATCAGGATCAACAGCCGAGTCGATTGAGCCATGTCCGTCTGTCTGTCCGTCTGTCCGTCTGTCCGTCTGTCCGTCTGTTTGAACGCGTCGATCTCAGAAACTATAAAAGCTAGAGACTTCAAACTTGGTATGTAGGTTCCTGGATACCATACGCAGATCAAGTTTGTTTTTATTTTTGGATCGGACTACTATATCATATAGCTGCCATAGGAACGATACATCGAAAATGAAGTTTTAGTATGAAAAAGTTTTGTGTTTGTTGAGATATCAGAACCAAACTAATAGATTATGTATCGGAGCTGGTATTATACATCCTGACCAAATTTGGTTGAAATCGGACCACTATATCATATAGCTGCCATAGGAACGATACATCGAAAATGAAGTTTTAGTATGAAAAAGTTTTGTGTTTGTTGAGATATCAGAACCAAACTAATAGATTATGTATCGGAGCTGGTATTATACATCCTGACCAAATTTGGTTGAAATCGGACCACTATATCATATAGCTGCCATAGGAACGATACATCGAAAATGAAGTTTTAGTATGAAAAAGTTTTGTGTTTGTTGAGATATCAGAACCAAACTAATAGATTATGTATCGGAGCTGGTATTATACATCCTGACCAAATTTGGTTGAAATCGGACCACTATATCATATAGCTGCCATAGGAACGATACATCGAAAATGAAGTTTTAGTATGAAAAAGTTTTGTGTTTGTTGAGATATCAGAACCAAACTAATAGATTATGTATCGGAGCTGGTATTATACATCCTGACCAAATTTGGTTGAAATCGGACCACTATATCATATAGCTGCCATAGGAACGATACATCGAAAATGAAGTTTTAGTATGAAAAAGTTTTGTGTTTGTTGAGATATCAGAACCAAACTAATAGATTATGTATCGGAGCTGGTATTATACATCCTGACCAAATTTGGTTGAAATCGGATAACTATATCACATAGCTGCCATAGGAACGATGCATCGAAAATGAAGTTTTAGTATGAAAAAGTTTTTTGTTTTTTGAGATATCTTAACCAAACTGATAGAATATGCATTAATGTTAGTTTTGTACATTCTGACTAGATTTGGTTCAAATCGGCTTTATATATCATATAGCTGCCATAGGAACAATTGGTCGAAAATAAACTTTTATTGAAGAGTACCTGGGCTCAGGGTATCCTACTGTCGAGCGTGCTCGACTGTAACCGCTTACTTGTTTTATGATACAATTTGTTGTTCTTTTACTTTTTCTTTATGTGGGTATCATTAGGATTTTAATAAGCCAAACACTGAGCATTGTTGTCTGTCCAGTAAAGGGATTATTTTTTTTATTTTAGCAACTTTTTATGTAGCCACCCACATACTAATTTTTAGGGACCTTTTAAAGTGATATATGTGTTGAAAACTTTTAAAACTTGTGTCACAGAAACTGCTCTGCATCCTAGAAGTAATGTCATTAACTGTGCAAACTTTTACCTGGCAGAGACTGAACGACTTAATCGATGCACACGAGAGATACAGAGAGAAAAAGAGAGAGAGCGAGTAAAAGAGTGTGACTAAGTTTAGTTTTAGTGCCTGTTATCGGCAGCTATAAAAATTGATTCTTAATTAAACTAGAGCATCGCAGAGTATAGAGCAAGATGTTGGCAGGCTCCAGTTGAGGTTATCAACTTAAGCGCAAAACTAAAAACTAATAAACAAACCCCAGGCATCTACTATACTATATGTATGTATGTGTACGTGTGTGTGCATCCAAGTGCTACTTGGGAACACCTGCTCTTGATTCTCCTTAGCGCCAGGCAATTGCTCGTTTATGTCAACAGATGAGCGACAAGTCTGGCTAAAAGGACGAAAGCACGAAAGCACCACAGGACGAAAGAAAGTGGTTAAGTAATGTACTTAAGAGCACACTAAAACTATGAATGAGAAACAGTGCTGGTATTTTAGCTTTTTTATTGACAAGTTTAGCACGTTAAAATGATACCAATACACAGGGGAAACGAATTCAATAAAATTTAAATGCAGAATTAGTTTAGAAGCCAAACCATGATCACAATGACAATCCGCTTGAAAATTCGTTAAATTTTGCCAAAGTTGCCAATTTTTTGAAGAAGTGATAGGGAAAAAACGTTAAATTATTTGAATAAATAATATTTTGACGCAGAATTTAAGATGAGGGCAAATAATGATCAAAATGATATTCCTCATGAAAATCGGTCAAGTTTTGAAAAAGTTATGGCAAATTGAAGTTTTTGAGTATGGATCAATGGAAAGTCAGGGGAAAGTCCGGATTAAATAGACAGTAATCGGGGAAAAATAGGGGAATTATAGTAGAGGCCAAATTATGAACAAAATGACTTTCCGCATGAAAATCGGTTAAGTTTTGGCAAAGTTATGATAGTTCTAAGTTGGTCAGACTTCTGACCAAGAAACTTCTCAAGTCAAAATTGATCTTCTATTTGACATGTTTTTTTACAGAAAAACGAAAGGCTTCAAAATCAAGTTTTAATTCAATTAAAGTTAGTCAGTTTATCCACTTTCAAGTCGAGATTTAATTATCTTTATAATTTTCAACAAACGTTGAATTCTATGCATTTAATAAAGCTGTTTTTAAATTTATTTCTGCATCTTATGAACTTCGAATATAGCTTATTTTGATGGTCTAATGCCGGCAACACTGATAAGAGCCAAGTTAAAGGCAAAAGGAGGCGAGTCAAGACTTTGCTACCTGTTGCCCAAAGAAACGATCCAATCACACGCAAAACAAGTCCACAGTTAACTCAACTTTGTAGGAACAAGAGTGTATAAGGGCATATGTATATGAGTGTGTGTATATGTGTGTGTTTGACGTGATTTGCAGCAATAAATGTGTGTAGCTCATGAGGCTGCATAAAATTTCATTAGCCATGTTAAGACGCCATTTGGCCATTTGGCCAAACAGTAGCGTTGTCGTTTATTGCTTTTTGTTGTATAACACTTAAGCTGTTGCATAATTGACAGCGTATTTGAGCATTCATTTACAATTACATACATATTGTGAATCGATAGCGATTGTGAATTGCATTTGATGTGCATTTCAGCTTAATTAAACACTTCCATTAACTGCAAAAGCAACTGCTAATTGCGTCGAGTTTCGAATTGAATGTGTACAGAGTTTGCTTTTAAATTATAAGCAGAATGCCAATCACACACACACAAACACAGATAAGTTCAGAGATACACTGGAAAAAATTATTGATTTAAAGTAAAAAATAAATTACATGGAAATTCTTTTTCTATAATGAAAAAATTTTAGCTTTAAGCGCTATAGTCTTAAAAATTCATTAAGAGTCAACAAATTGTTTAATTTTTGTATATTTATAAAGGTGTGTTTTTTTTTCAAATATCAACTAAATTTAAGCTCGAATGAATTTTATAATTTTGAATTTTATGTTAATTTTTAGGTATTTAACGTCAAAATACCTTGCAGCTAATTTATTTCTTTCTTTATTTATTTAACGTCGACTAAGGGCATTCGACAGAGAGAAAAAATAATTAATTAATGTTTACATACAATTATATATTAAAAATGTAAAACTAAAAATTAAACTACTTTATAATAAATTTTAATTTATAATTGAAAAGATATACATTTAAATTTTAAACTGATAATTGGCACCTAATTGGAATTTAAACGAATATTCTTGATTTGAGAAACCTTTGCTTTTTATCAGTGTATGTACACACATGCCAGTCAATATTTCAAGGTAAATTGCAACAGAGGATGCCGCTGTCAGGTGGCACAACAACAATAACAACAACAACAACGAGAACAACAACAACAATATCTAGAAAAGACGCCGCAACGTTCGTCATGCGTGTGCTTGCGGTTAAGCCGCAGCTAAGGATACGAGGCAAGGATATACAAGGATATTTTGCCGAGCAGCTCGTATAATAAATGCCAGCAGCGCCAGCAAGCCAAGAAAATGGTTTAGCACATTAAAATTCCACTTGCTTCGTTGCATATCAAATATGCCAGGCAGTCAGGTAACTGAAGAGACAAGAGAGCAGAGAGAGGGGAGAGAGGGAAGTGTAGAAATACGCAGAGAGGACACATAGACACCAAGCAGCCAAGTGAGAGCCTGCTTAACTCCTGATACAAGACTTGAGCATATCCCACTCCAACATTATATTCTCCTCCTTTTCTTTCTCTTTCTTTTTTTTCTCTCTCGTATCGTTGCAGCTGCGCTTATGCGTTATTTGTTGGCTATTGACATATTTTTTTATGGTATGCAAATTGAAATTTTACTATATAAGTAAGGCAGTCTTGAGTGGCAGCCAGCTGGCTAGAAGAAGAAGAAGCAGCAGAAAAGCAGCCATTGGTTAGTTATTTTGATTGAAATTATGTGAGCTTGGGCCAAGGCAGTTTGACATTTTAAGCCAATTAGACGTGGCATACTTTTCAGTTAATCAACTTGAACAGTTCCGGAATGTGAAAGCGGGAATAAATTAAAGTAATATATTAATTTCATAAACAATATTATTTGACCAAAATGAAGGGAAAATATGAAAAATTGACTTTTATAGAAAATAAACAAAATAAGAGGCCAAATAATGAATAAAATGATATTCCGCATGAAAATCGGTTGATTTTTGGCAAAGTTATGGCAGATTATAGTTTTTAAAAAAGTGTCAAGGGGTAAGCATGGAAAATACCGAAAAAGTTGACAGTGAGGTAAATACCGAAAAAATTGACAGTGAGGTAAATTTTTTAAGTGAAAAATGTTTTGATGCAGAATGAATTTAGAGGCCAAATAATGATCAAAATGGTATTCCGCATGAAAATCGGTTGAGTTTTGACAAAGTTATGGTAGATTGAAGTTATTGAGAAAGCAAATAAAAGGGGCCTGTAACGGAGAGTAAAGATAAAAAGGACAGTGATATTAAAGTTAAGTGTTTGATTTTTAGATGTAGTTTTACATTACTAATTGTAATAGCAATAAAAATAAAATTAGCTGACTCGAGGATATATAGGCGTACTTTATATATTATAATCGCTTGGGTTCTTGATAAATTATTTTCTAGAGTTTCTTATAAAACCAATTTAGCTTCTTTAGAAGTAGAATAATTCTTAATCGCATTCTATTCACTTGCTGATTTCATAAATGAATAGCTCTTACGATCTGTGCGCTCTCTTGATTGTCAATCAATCAGTCAGTCAATCAAACGGCACAAAGAGGTTTTACATATAGAGCGTTTGTTGTTGAAATTGTATTGAAAGCGATTTGAGTTTCAATTACGAACGACTAACTGGCAAATCGATTTTCAATTTGCGCTGTTATATTTGCATAAACTTTGCACTCCACTCTCAGCTTGTTTTCCCCTGCTTTACCACCGCTTTTCCCTCCTTATGCTCCTTATGTTCAAGAGTTACAACTTTTCACATTTACAAGTCCTTCGTTGCAGTTTTTGTCAGTTTTTAGAATTTTATTTTGCCATTTAACGAACTCTGTGTGTTTTGGAACAAATGCTGAAGCTTCAGGGTATTGAGAAAAACAGAAAGAGATAGCAAGTAAGAGAGATAGCAAGAGAGAGAGTGCAAATAAAACTAAAACTAGCCAACTTTTATTTCATTTGATTTTTGATGTGCGAAAATGTGTCAGACAGCATATGAAAACATGAGAATAAAATATCTATCGGCTAAATCTATAGGCTAAAAACATTTATGGTTATTTATGGCACTTTCATTGATTAAGCTCAGTAAGCCGGAATAGAGCTTAAGAGCTCAATTAATAAAGCAGTTGTTAATATAGTAGTTCTGTTTTTAATACTCTTTCGGAAGTTATAATAATTTTGTCATAAAAATGTAACGCATTAAAGGCGACCCTATATAGAAGATATAAAAAATAAATGTATTAAAAATATTTAAGATTAAAAACTACTAACTTAGTTTATTTGCCTTGGAATTATTTTTTGTTAAAATTAAATTAAATGCAAGAAATGTTTTTAAATAAAAAATGGTATATACAAAAAATTTTAAACAGACCTCAGAAAATTTTCTGGAAAAGTCTATATCAAAAAAATAGAATTCAGGTCTAAAACGATTAATATTTTCTTAAACAACAAAGTGCAGAGTAATTTAGCTTCGTCTGTTTGCTTTTCTTTTTTTTTTATATCTTAGTTCTCTCATTCTCTAAATTCCAATTTTATGCATTTCCTTTGAATTCTAATACCCAGGCACGTTTTATGCTATTGATTTTTCACTGTGCTGATAATTAAAAATTCATTTGCACGGTCATTTTATGCGCATCGTTTGTCGAGCAGTTTCTGTCCGCTGCCGCAGTCGCAGTCGGCGTCGCAGTCGCTGCTGCCCAGTGAAGTATGCAACAAAAAAAATGCATATAATTAATATACTCACACAGACAACTATGACAAACTGTCATTGTGTGTGTGTATATGCATGTGTGTGTCTCTAGTTTAAGCTGTTATACTGTTATATGTACTGTTATATGTATGGGTAGTAAGTAGATCTTTCATTGTGGCCAGGTCTGTGTGTGCTTGGCCTTTATGTCGATGAAATCCGCTCAGTTGCTTAATCTGCTACCAGTTTTGCTTCCGCTTTTCCACTTTTCCGGGTTTCATTTTGGGGCCCACGGGGTTTCGTCCAACCACATTATCCCTAACGGTCGTTCCTTGCACCACGCTCGGGGAATTCATGGAGAGCAGCGGTCGAGTTTCCCTCTCCCCCTCCGAGCGCTGTGGAACAGGAAATGTTGGCGGTATACCAAAGTCTTTTTGGTTGCTCTTTGGTAGCTTTGTTTGTTCATACGTTCAAATAGACGGCAGTAGAGTGCGAAGGACAGACGGATAGAGGAACAGAGGTACAGAGGAATAAAGGAACAGAGAAACGAGCGGAAGGACGTGTCGTCGTTCTGTCGAATTAGCATAACCAAACGTTGTAATGAGTCTTATTTACTTGGCTATTTCCGGTGTGGCCAACAGGCAACAAGGTCCCAGTAAGCTTTCATCAAATGCGAAATTTGCTGTGCACACACACATCCAACTATTCTACGGATGGGTGTCGATATTGTACGGACATAGATATATGATTTGTAAAATAAATATGATATTTAAAAGGATATAGGTGCAATGTAAAAATGTCATAGGGGGAGAGACGTAAAAAATTTGTATATTCTTAAATATTTTTAAATACAGATTTAATTTAGAGACCAAATAACGATTCAAATGATACTCCCCATAAAAATCGGGCTAGCTTTGACAGAGTTATGCAAGTTTAAAGTCAGGTCAATTTTTTTATATAAAATCATGATATTGACAGAGATGTAAAAAAAAAATATTTTTAATATCTTTAAATACAGATTAAATTAAGAGATCAAATTACGATTAAAATTATATTCCGCATAAAAATCGGGCTAGTTTTGACAGAGTTATGCAAGTTTAAAGTCTAAAAAAATTTTTCTAAATATATAGGGTTTTTAGAGTTTGACGAATAAAAAATAGTCAGTGCAATTTCACCAATATTCATAACTTTATATTCTTAGGGATATAATAATATACTTAGCGATATTTTAAGAAAGAAAATTCCCTATTACATATATTCCCCGAAAGTTTCATTGCAGTAAATTTTTTTGACAACACCCATTCCTAACTCACATACACTCTCTCATACACACACAAAACTCACACATTAAAGTCGCTAAGGTCACTTACTGCGATGTGCTTTGTCCGTGGGATCCCGCCGTAAAATAATGCGTCGCTTTGATGCACAAATCGGTCCGGAATCAACGTCGTGTATAACAATGCGTATGGCCTCGCCATCCATGGATGTTTGCCGTCTGGGCGCCTCCAGATCCTCCAAATTGGGACCCGTAAAAGCGGCCATTGGCGCCGGAATCGATGCCGGCAGACCCGTTGGCAATGCACCGCGATTCTGCAGCGCCGCAATATCCGGTCTGAGAAAATGGTGGAAAAAGTAGAAACGTATGGTGTTAAAATGCTGCAAGGTGGCAACTGTGCAAAGGGTGTCCGAAGGGTGTTCGAAGGGATGTTCAAAGGGTGTCCACTTACAGCTGCGAGCCACGTCGTCGCATCCGTCGATCGTCGTCCACAGTGAGAACGGGACTGCCCTTATCGGGTGAACCGGGCGACTCGTCGTTCTGTAAATCCTCCGAGGCATGTGGCACACGGAACGAGGGTCGTCGCGAGCCTGGCAACTGCACGGGTGGCATAATGCCACAACCACCCCCAACACCACCACCACCCCCGCCTTCTCCGGGCGAACGTTGCAACTGTGTGGCGACTGTGGAGGCTCCCTGCATCAAACCAGGCGCAAAAACATCGTAGGCCGATTTTCTAAATGAAATGCAAAGTTTAAAATATAAAATAAACAAGGAATTCATATAAGCAACTATTTTAAATCCATGTTTTAATGTATTGAAAAATTCGATAAATAAATATTCAATACTAAAATACTACAAATGTCTAAAACATTCCACAGAGATTTGACAGAATTAAATATTTGTTAAGGTGAAATAAAAAAATCTCTTTCAATCAAATAAAAATGCAAAAATGCATTTATCTATTAATATTATCTATAATCTCACTTAACCGCATCAAGATCGGACAAGTAGAACGGGAGTAATAGCTAACCAAAGTTTTTCGTAAAGTTATTATTATCGCCTAAAAGTATGCAGCAGTTTTTATTGATAGTAATTTCATTAAGGCACCTGTATATATATTGAAATAAGTAACACATATTCTATGGTCGGGATCTCGACTATAGCCTTCCCACTTGTTTTGTTTGAAATTACGAAAAATATGCTTTTATAGTTTTTAAAGTTTTTCTTTTTATAAACACTAAATTATGGAGAGCACTTTTGTGAATATGCAGGCTGTTAAGATACACGTAGAAAATACTATATATATCATGAAAAAACCTGTTTTTCACATCTCAAACTAATTAACTGCAGCGATTGTTGTTGTCGTGGTTGTTGTGGGAGCTTACCTGCGTGGCATAGCTGGTATACCCAACCCAGATCCATCGGCAGCCATGCCCAAAGCGGGTCCCCCGCCGCCCATACTCCCCCCAACGCCACCGTTCTTTATGTCATCGTCGTAGCTGTGCTGCCGTGAGACACGTGAGCCGCGACGTGATTGCATCCTGGAGAGAGGCGCTCCAAATGCGGGCTCCAGTTCGCTGCCACGTGGCGGACTATTGGAGCGACTGGGCGCCATGCTGCGACCGCCTTTCAGCTGCTGAAATTACAAGTGTACAAGTGAAATGTGAATGTGAAAATTGTAAAACAATGCCACAGAGTCAGAGTGAAGGAGGAGGCAACTTACACGCTCCAGCTCCTTGAGCGATGCAGGTGAAACATCCGAGTGACGTCGCAACTCTGGACTGCGTGGCGGGGCCAAGGCGGAGGAGGCGCCATTGCTGGGTGCCAGCGTCTGTGTGCTGCTGCCCAGTTTGGCATCCGAGTGTCGACGCTGCAATGCCTCCAACACGGGCACGTCCAGCGATGAGTCTGTCGAATCCTGTGGAATGCACACACGGGAGGCCATTTTACGGCGACACACGCTGCAGCGCCACATATTCTACCAGAGAGAGAGAGAGATAGAGAGAGAGAGAGAGAGAGAAAGAATATAATTAGTTGCAAAGTGTGCGAAAAATCAATGCTTGCTTATATCAAGTATACGCCACGTAGCGCTCATTAAAATTACCAGCTAAGCGCACAAAATTCTATTTGTGGCAGCATCATATTTATTAGCTAGTTAAAAGTTGTTCAACTGCAGTTGTTGTTGTTTTTATTTCTATTCTCGTCGAGTGAAAATAAATATTAATTACATGTCGAACAAAAGTTGTGGTGCTTTTCAACTTGCTTCACATAGAAAAAATTAATGAATGTTATTCTCTTTACACTTTAATTCAATTATTTGTAGCTACAAGCTTTCAACACAGACTTTTATTTGGGTTTCAAGTGCTTAATTCAAATATTTGTTTTAATACGGATAAATAAAAAAAATAATACTTATTTAACTTTCGAAATACGAATACTTTTCATATCAAATTTATTCTAAAAAAAATTTAACTAAATTATAAAAAGTTAAATATGTTTTGCATTAAAATCAAATATTAAATCAATATATATCCGAAAATATATTTTTGAGCAATAGGTACTCAATTATAAAAGAGTATAAATATGTTTCATGTTAAAATTAAATATTTTAAATTTAAAAATAAATACTATTTAATGTTATATTTCATTTTAAAATTTTTTCTATTTATATGCCACACTGTAATTATTTTATCTATTCTCTTTTTCTCTCAGTGTTGTAACCACCAGCTGTGAAAAAATTCTATGGCTCTGCGCACGTGAAAAAGGACCAAGGGAAATGGAGAAGAGGTTAAATGAAAGCGAATCCCACTCACATTCGCATCACAGGTGGGCGTGGCAACACCCACAAACATAGCTAAGCTAAAACAATGGCCGCTACATTTTCACCTGTTCGCAGAGTCATTTCACCCGCAGCGTCATTTGTATGTATGCGTCTGTATGTGTGTGTGTGTGTGTGTGTGTGTGTGTGTGTGCGTGGATGCTGCAGCGGAAGTTGCGCCATTTTAATTAAGTTGCCGCCAGTTGGCGTTAGTTTAGCAGCGAGTGTGTCTATAATCATGGCCATTGCTGTCGCTCGCTGGTTTCGGTTTATTGCTTTTGTTTTTTTTCCCCTAGTTGCGTGTGCTATAATTACAGTTACTGGGAAGCTGCAACTGCACCTGCAACAATTGTTTTAAAGCTGTGGTTTTTATTCTGACTCTGAGTCTGACTTTGGCAGCTTGCCAGCTATGTTAAATAAAGCCAAAGAATTTCCAATTGAAAGCCTTTTCGAGTCGATTTGAGCTGATTTGAAATGCATAACCAGGAAATCGATTTTGATGAATGCGAAAGAGCGACAGAGCATCAGAGCAACAGACCGTTAGACAGGCAGGAAGCCCTGAAGATTGAGTATATTGAATAGTAAACGAATTTCAGCTTAAGGAACTTTTTTTTTCAGAACTTTTGACATTTGATTATTTATAAAGACACAAAATAACCGAAGCATATCATCCTTATATTCAATAATGACAAACAAATCATTTTGAAAAAAAATAAATATGATCTTAAAAACCAAAAAAAGTCTTAATGACAACTTATTTCAGTGTAAAAGAATGTTTTTTTTAACGATTATTGAGCTGATAATAGCTACAAGCAAAACATTTAACTTTGAAGTAGAAATTATAATTAGTTTTTATAAATCTAAAGCTACAAAGAAATTTTTATTTTTACTTAAAAGTATTTAATATGAAATGTATTTCACTAAGATATATTAATGTTTTTAAAAATTTGTATTTACTCAAAAAAAAATCAGTTTAGAGTATCCAAATAAAGTCAAATCGCATTTGGTAAGCAAAGCAAACCAATTTAATTTCAATAAAACAAATATTTATTTGAGACACATTTTAAAAAAACAGTTGATCAACGAAAATATTATAATAAATAAAATATAGTATTGTAAAGAAAAGTAAAAGTAGCCAGAAACACTTTTTCTTGAAATTTAAGATCCTTAAATAAATAATTTCATTACTATTTCAAAGTCTACTAGCCAACAGAAAAACTAAAATATGAAAATATGAAGTTAAGAAACTTGCAGATATTTTTAAAATCTTGAAACTTGCAGATATTTTTAAAATCTAATATGAAATTGCATTTAAATATTGCATTAAAATAAGTGAAAAAGATTTATTTAAAGAGAAAACTAATTTTAGGCAGCGTTAATATAATTTTAATAATTTAAATGACAATTTAATATAGCCATATCTGGGCTGACTTAAGTATGCAATGGTTTGTGCATTCAATTATCTTGTTTTTGGCCTGGCCCTAAAAACCTCAAAGCGTCCGGCTGCTCATGGCTTCTGTTGACAGCGGTTTGGGCCAGCTTGTGGTCTGGCCAATAACTGCCAGCAACATGCACATCCAAATGTTGGCCATAATTACGCAGCTGTGGTCAGCACATGTGTGTGTAACGACGGGTGTGTGTGCGTGTGTGTGTGTGTATTGGTATGGGTGTGTATATGATCCGCCCACAAACATCAATTTCAATTAACCAAAGTGGCCAGACTGACGGACAAACGTTAAATTTAATGCGCAAGGCGTTGCCAAGTCGTTTTCCACCAAAATGACAGCAACTTGAAGACAATGTGGTGTTGTTAGTGCTGTTGTTGGTGTTATTGTTGCTTGTGTTGTTGTTGTTGCTGTTGTTGTTGTACACC
Organism: Drosophila falleni; assembly: GCA_035045575.1. NCBI lineage: Eukaryota > Metazoa > Arthropoda > Insecta > Diptera > Drosophilidae > Drosophila > Drosophila falleni. Next base: position 2,268,926 of record JAWNOV010000167.1, read on the forward strand.
AACATTGTTGCATGGTTACTGCTACAATTTATTTATGCTTGTTATTGTTGCCTCATGTCAATGGTCATTATGTGTGGCCTAAAGCAGTACTCGTATATTGACTATGAGTGTTGCAAATGCAACCTACAACCACCTTAATGATTGGAACACCCCTCCCCTATTGACCCCTGTGTTATTGTTGTTGTTGTTGTGGCTGTCATTTAATCTCGTTAATCTGGCTTTTATCTTGTTAAGGCAACTTGGCATTGTTGGGTTAACTGGCATCTAAATGTAATCTAATTTGTGTGCAGACAGCGGTTAATGTTTGCCACTGCCACGCCCACCTACCAGGTGGCAAACACGCCCACGCAATCATTGTCATAGTTGAAGACCAGTGGTAGAATAGATAAGAGACGAGGAAAGCAGACTGGTGTAGACCCTGTACTTATTCTTAGACTTGAATAAAAATTAAAAAAAGAAATTAAATAAATAAAGATAAAATTGTTTTAGAAAGTAACAACTATAAAACCCGTGTTAAAAACAAAATAAAAAAAAAAACGACATAAAAATTGGAATAAATAAATATTAAAAAAATTAAATATTATTTATTATTTATAAAACTAAAGTTCACTTAAATCAGGTAGTAAATTTGACTTTTGCATGTTATGTGCATTTTTTTTTTAACAAATAAAATCTAATCTGCTATTTTAATCGCTTTTTAATAAGGAGGTGTTATTTTCAAGTCAAATTAAATGATATTTATGCTTTGAACCAAAACTTTAAATATTTGGCAATATTAAGTCAGATTTCACTCTCGACACACTCATTAGGCTCTTAGTTATTTTGAAGTACAGGGTTTAAAAACAGAAATTATATATATATGTTTTGCTATGGTTTTGTTTTTCTGTTTTGTTCTTCTATTTTGTTATTAATTAAACACGCCGCAGGATAATGTGTTTATAGTATTTCTGGCACGACCTACAAATGGACATTTGCCCAGTGGCATGGAAGCATTTGTCACTGCATGTTGCAACATGTTGCAACAAGAGATAAGTGAGGGCGGTAGGGGGAATGGGAGTTAGGAGGTTGTACTTACCGCATCCTCGTGCTCATCCAACTTGCTGTAGCTGGCGCAGTCCTCGCACACTCGCTGCTGGCACTCGAAGCACGTCTTGTGGTAATCGTCCGGCTTGAAGGACTTGAGGCACACGCGGCAAGCGCCCGCTCTCCGTCCCGGCTCCTGTTTGGCCGCAGCGCCTGCCCCGCCCCCTCCTCCCGTGGTGCTGTTGTTGTTGTTGTTGTTGCTGCTGGACTCCTGCTGTTGCTGCTGTTGTTGTTGCTGCAGCTGTTGTTGCTGCTGTTGATAGCTGGGCGAACCGTAGCTGCCGCTTGTGTCGGCGTCTGTGGGCACCAACGACGGACGTGGCGACATTTTATTAACTGCAATCGGAACAAGAACAAGCAAAAGAAGAAGAAGAGTTGCAACATTAATGAATTCTGTCAGCTGAGTTTTGTCTTTTGACCAGAAAAACAACCGCAAATGCATTTAAGCTACTCTAGATAGTAGAATTGACTTTGTAGCTACTTTATAGCTAGTTTTTAACTAAGAATTATTTATTAAAATTTATAATTAAATTTGAAGATAAAAATTGAATTGAAACATCATTTTCGACCGAATATTCCTATGTGCGCTATAACGCTCAAATATTATTTCGATTATTGCTACTCATAAGTGATCGGATCGAAACGAACGCTCACAAACGATCACGATCAAATCAGATCGAATGATACCCGCTACTCGATTGTAAGCAGTCGCTGAGTCGCTCTGGTGTTCGATCATACACGAACATACCAGTTGCAGCTCTCTGTTGCGTATACGCAATGTATACTTAATATGACGTATACTTAATATTGCGCATACGTTACGTATACTTAATATGACGTATACGCCACGTATACTTAATATGACGTATACGCCACGTATACCTAATATTGCGTATACGCTACGTATACTTAATATTGCGTATACGCTACGTATACCTAATATTGCGTACACGCCACGTATACTTAATATTGAATTTTGTGTTCAAAAATTTATAATCTGTATTTTTCGCCACTCAATTGGAGGCTTTTTGGGCTTAAATTATTTCAAACTCATTATTATTACTTGCGGTAAAAAGTTCAGGCGCATTTTTTAACTCATCTCTCTGAGATTTTATAGTCTAATAATAAAAGAATCATCACGAAACAGTTGAATGCTACTCCAAGCGTTTTGTTTTTTGCATATTTAAGGAATAGTACCGCAGCTAAAAGTTATACTCAACAGGTTTTAGCAAGCTTAAATTTGTTAGTCATGAGTGAAAGGAGGAGGGAACAATGGCCCCCCTCTGTCCCCCTGTCTACGGCCATGGACGTTGACAACTCAAAAAACATGAACGTGATAAAGAATTTCTTAAAATGCTTGCTGGTTAGCATCAGCAGCAACAAAAACTATTGGCACACTCACGCACTCGGCATCGATAAGCTGAGGAACAGCAAACGCACAACTATTGGAAATATTTCCAATTGTTATAACTAGATTACTATTGTGTATAGCTATAAATATTATTAGTTTTTATGATTTTTATATATTAATATTGATATTTGAAAACTGAATGCCTATTTTTGTGTTTCTAGCTCTAAGAATCTCTGTAAATACAAACTGACAAACAGGTCTAGATTGAAACGATCGTTAATTCTGATGCAGAACATATAGGATCGAAGTTACCTATTTACTATGCCTGTTAAATACAATTGTACTAAACAATATTGGCTGAAAGTATAAAATCAACCTTAAATAGTAAATAGCTTTTTATCTTTCAGAATTCTTTACTTTTTCAAGCTATTATTTTAAATGTTGATAAAGCTATTTCAGGCCCTCACGAATTGGCAGAAATTTGGCTTTGCAGAGTCCGATAATGGACCAGTATGTTTTGCTTATCGCTGCCAGCAACGTCGACAGAGAAGCTTCCGAAAAATAGCGTGCAAAGAATTTTTTTAAATCAGTCTTCGACTATTAGTTAAAGTACGCCAAAAGTAGTAGACGTATATTGTAGAGTCTTGATTGAAACGTGTGTGAAATCGAGGCAACGAATCAGTATTTGTTATTTACTGGATACAAATACAACGATAAGCAAAACCTAACAGACAACCTGCACAGCGACCAAAAACAATATCGACAACAAATCAAATAAGGTGAGCTGGTTAATAAATTTGAAACTTAAGAGTGTGCGGTATAGGGAAAAGTCGTATTAAGAAAATAAAAAAGAAACAAAAAAGACACTTTCCGCGACAACTCAAAGTGATTTACCTGTGTTGTGAAATCTTGCATTATACTTACAAAAGAAAAAAGTCAGTTATTTAAATATATCTCTGTATTTTGACGTGGCAATTAATAATTTATTAATCATAACACTAGGCAACAAATTAAATAGGAATTAAACCAATTATTTTTTTTAATGACAGAAAAAATTTTATTTTTTTTTTTATTTTTTGTTTTTTCAAATTGATATTGGTATTCTCGACCAATCATGAGATATGCAAGCTCACGTCTGAAAAAACTTAATAAAATCAAAATTTTATCAATAAAAAAAAAGTGCACCATAGAACAAAATTTCTTTTTGGTCTTAATGGGCCTTATATATAATATATAACAAAGATAGTTTTTAGGATGTTGACTAGTTTAATTATTATATTATCTTACACAGCATTGTTGTAAAAGTGTTTGTGTTCCCTTCGAATTGAGCGTGAAGTCAACAGCAAAAATAATAAAAATAACAAAAACTATCACCTTGTGTACTAAAGACCAATCTTTTTTATTTCCACTTTTGCAGGTCGTAATAATATAAATAACAATAAAGGGTATATCTGATCTACACTTTAAGTAGTGACCAATAAATGTATCTAAAGCGAATCGGATGAAAAAAAAAAACGATTAGGCAACGTCGACAACGTTTTTTACGAACCAAAGATGCTCCTTACAATTACAATGAATAAAAGCGACAGCCCACCGATCAGTGAAGATTATTTGGCTATCGAACAGTTTGTGCTCTCGCATGTAATGCCACAAATAGATTCCTGGAATAACAATAACTGGACCAACACCCTCAAAATATCGATTGCGCGTGACAATGTTGATTTCTATCTTACATGGATGAACTGGTGTGGAGAAGATTACGATCCACATTGGGAGAGTAATCTCATTGATTTTTGGATACGCGGCGTCTTACTGAATCTCATTGGCGTCCTCGGTGTTCTGGGCAACGTAATATCCATGATAATACTTTCCCGTCCCCAGATGAGATCTAGCTTTAACTTTCTGCTTATGGGTTTGTCAATCTGCGACACAATTTTTATTATTAGCGTTATGCTGATTTATGGCATACCCGCAATATACCGGTATACGGGTCACTTATTCTGGTATTTCAACAATGTATATCCATTCATCGAACCTATAATGTTACCCATCGCCTGCATTGCCCAGACAGCGAGTTTCTACATGATCTTGATTGTGACAATGGAACGTTATGTGGCCGTCTGTCATCCTCTCAAAGCACGTGATTTCTGCACCTTTAGAAGGGCCAAGATCTTATTTATAGTCTGTGTCTGCTTTGCATTGGTCGGCAATTTGCCACGATTTTGGGAGTTACACACGGTGACGTATCAAGTGCCCAACACGACAATTGTGCTCCACTGTGTGCGTCCGACAACAAAAACACCTAATTTAATCTACCTTAGAATCTACAGAATCTATGTTATTGTCAACTATTTGATACCCTTTCTCACTCTGGCCATACTCAATTGCCTGATCTACAGGCAGGTGAAGCGCGCAAACCGAATCCGGGAAAGCTTGTCGAGATCGGACACTAATAAAATTAGATTGGTAGCGATGTTGTTGAGTACAGTTGTTGTATTCTTTATATTAAACATTGTTCCCCTTTTGTCGATATTTGCAACATTCAACAAATTTATTAAATATGAGATGTACTCGGTATTCGATCTTCTTCCTATTATCAACAACAGCGTAAATTTTCTTATTTACATCAGTTTTGGCGAAAAGTTTAAGCGCATTTTTTCACAATTTTTTTTTAAGCGACGCATCACGACAGCCGAGATCATATAATTTTATTATAATAATATCATTAAGAAATAGATAAATGTAATTCCAAAGTGTGCCAAGGCTTTTATAAATGGAGCCATTTTTAATGGACGCCGATTTTTTGTATCAATTCTTAATTTATGTTTAAGAAATTATATGTTTTCAACCATTTATGATCAATTTCTATATCTGAAAATCTCTTCATACTGCCTATTTTTATATAATTTGATTATCATTATTGCTAAAAATTTTCGCACTTTTTCAGTCCACATGTTAACTGTAAACTAGCCTATTTTGACAAAGCTTTTAATATTAAGAGTATCCCTTAAGAATCTAAAAATAAAAAATACTTTTTATTCAAAGACAGATAAATATAAGCTTTAAATAAAATGATTTAAATATTAAAAAAATTTGTGTGATGTGTGTTAATTTTATTTTGATAAACTAATAATATTTTTTTTTAAATTTTACCTCTTAAAATTCTAGCGGCACTCTTTTTTAGATTCTTTTTTCTCTATCTCTGCCTCTATTTACCTCTCTCTCTCTCACTGTCTCTCTCTCTGTCTCTTTACGCCTCTCTTTCAGTCTATCTCTCATTCTCTCTCTCTCTTTCTTTCTCTCTCTTTGACTTACTAATTAACTTGTTGCTTGTTGCAGAGCATTGACCTGATTTCATAATTAATTCATTCGCAAATTGCTAACGTGACGTTGGGCAGGCGACAAATGCAATAAATAAAATAAATGTGCCCGATTAGCGATAGTCAAAACGGAAATTGCTGACAAGCCTCCCATAAAAACGACAAATGGGCGTGGCTCACTGCCCTAATCAAATGAGCCAATTAATGCTGGAATATTAAAGGCATAAGGAAAAAAAGCAGCTGCTTTTGGCATATTTCATATGTTAGTGAGTTTCCTTAAGTTTTTGGTTTTTTTTTAGTGTATTGGTATATATTGTTAATTAAATTTGTGTATTATTTTAGCTGCCATTTGTGCACTTTAGCCGCTAAGCTTAAGTCGGTTACTATGAAAAATGTCCTTATGCATTAGTTACAGTCGAGGAGCAAGCACAAAGCGTTCTTTGTTCGACGCGTTGCGCATACGCACAGTTGCACAGTGGCACGTGCACTTTTTCTCCTTTCTTTGTGCGCCTTTGGCAAGGTGAATGTGCCACATACATGCACACACATACACACACACATACACATACATACATATATATTTAGTTGTTGTCAACTTTTGACTGCACTTTATGCATGTTGAATATTTTTATAAATTTTAAATTGCATTCAAAAAACTGCTTTAAATTTTATGCCATTTAATTTAGAATTTCATTTGTTTCTGCTTTTTTGCATTTTGGTAAAATGTTGCAAATTGGCAGTGTTCAGCTTTAACTCTATAAATGTTTGACAGCTCGAGTAAAAGTGTCACAAAATATTGTCACAATATTGTTGAATATATTTTTATAAACTGCATGCAGAAATTCAGTTTATTTTGATGTCATTTAATTAAGAAATTAAATTTTGCTTGTTGAATGTGGCTGAAATGTGGACCAATTTAATTTAATTTGGCAAGGTTTCAGCTTAACTCTAAAATTGTTTGAAAGTTCGAGTAAAAGTGAATACAAATATTGTCACAAAATTTTGTGAATACAAACAACAAGTTGAGTAGGCACTTAATGGGTTTTGTGGCCAACTGTGGATTGTTAGATGATATAGAGTTGCTTTTAATCAACATCATAAAATATCATTTTATTTATTTCTAATAAATCTGCTATGGTCGCAATAAAATCACAGCAGGAAAGAGGCAGAAAGAGAAAGAAAGAGAAAGAGTCCCAGCAGAGCTCTGACTGCCAACTAAAATGCAATAAAAATACAACACAAAAGTCAACACACTCACATATAATGTGTGTGTGTGTGTGTTGGGTGTGTGTGTGTTGGGTGTGTGTGTGGATGTGTGTGTGTGGTCTGTTGCTGCTGTGCGTCGTTTATTGACATTGGATTTGTGCTGTGGACACTAGTAAAAATCTACAACTCTCGCTCACATTTATGACACCATAACAATGACAATGATAATGCCAATGCCAATGACAATGGCTTGGTAATGCATTGGCCAGCTCTGACACTGACCTCGCACCCCTCTTTTCCCTCTCCTCTCACTCTCTTACATCCTTGCATAATTCAATTTGCTCAGCTGAAGCAGAAAGCAGCAAAAATATTGCGTATACGCACCGTTTGATGCTTTGTACAAGCTTAAAATGCTGTAAGCTAGAAAGTAGAGTAGGGGGAGGGGAAATGGAGAGGGGTGTGAGTGGGGGTAACGTTGGCTTAGCACATCCGTGCATTGTTATAAGTTGCGTGCACTTTGAGCGCTTACTTAGCTTTGCTCTTTTGTTTGTCTTGGCGTTACCGTTGCGTATACGTAATATTTTTTGCAGCACAACGTCAGCTGGCTTTGGCAGCAGCAAAAAGTTTGCGCAAAGTTTAGCAGCAGCTTTATGAGCACTTGTATAAAAATTCATGCCATAAATTCGCATGCACTTAGAAAAAAAAGAAAAAAGAAAGAAAAAATACCCCACACCCCAAAAAAAAAAAAAAACCCACCCCATTTCCTCGGCATTCCTCGGCACATTCCCACTTACCTTTGTCTGTGACGGTTAAAAGCGATGAGGAGAGCGTTGCCTTCATTTTGTTTAAGGCGCCAGTGTTGGAGGCCGAATCTGTTGCATGTTGTTGCCGCTCGTTTGTCTGCTCATCGGTGGCCACCATCTGCACGGGAAGAAGAAGAAAAAGCAGATAAATAAGAGTAAAACAAGTGGAAAGTCTATAGTCGAGCTCCCGACCATACGATACCCGTTACTTATTTCAATCTCTATCAAAGTACTTAAGAAATTACTAACCAACAAAAACCACTGCATACTTTTAGGTGATTTTATTGAAATAATAACTTTATTAATTGCTTTGGTTAGCTATTACTCTCGTTCTACTTTTTCGATCTTGCTGCGATTAAGTTAGATTATAGATAATATTAATAGATAACGTTATTTACCATAAAAACTGTATTATCTTAAAAACTGTGGGAGTTGTAATCTCTAATAGTCTCTGTATAGACGGTCAGACACACATTGCTATATCGACTCGGTTATTGATGCTGATCAAGAATATATATACATTATGGGGTCGCAGATGCCTCCTTTTCCCCGTTACATACATTCCAACGCACACAATATACCCTTCTAATTATTTTTTTTAGTAACGGGTATACAAATTGAAGCGCATAAATATTAACAGAATATTGAACTGAAAGTGGAAATTTTCATTTGTGCGGCAGCTACAAAAATATTTATAGTTATTGAATTTTTATTTCAAACTGCAATAAAGCTTTTTTTTTAAATTGAATTACAGTATAGCTTTACGAGCTTAACTGCTGCCTCAGCGTTTTTGTAACAACCTTATGCGATTTGTTAATTTTATTTGAGTTTTGCTTTTTACTTTTTCCACATTTTTATTGAGCTCATTTTCAAAGTCTCGTCATTTTTGAAGTACAAAAAAGTGAAAGTAAAAAGCAGACAGGTGTAAATAAGGCATTGTTTTTTTACGGCTAACTTTTGTTGCTGTTGTTGTAGCTGGACCGGCTGTGCCTTTGGCGCAACAAATTGCCGGGGAAATCGTAAAATGTGGCAAGCATTTTTTGTTGCAACTACCAAAAGAGTGCCAAGTTTCAGTTTAGACTCTGACAAAAAAATTGCCGTCATTCTTTTTAATGCACAAGCAGAGAGTAGAGGGAGAAGAAGAGAGAGAAAGAGAGAGAGAGAGAGAGGACCATTCGAGCCTCTGGAAACATAAGTGCTCTGCGTTGTCAGCATTTTATGAAGTGGAAATTTTCTATTTGCCAAAGCGATGGCGGCGACGAAACCGGAACAAACAGCCGCTACACACACATACACACACACACTATCACTCTCTCTTTATCTCTATCTCTTTCACTCTGAGAGATAGCGCAAATTACGCTAAGTGCTTTTGGCTACAACGTTTTGTTGTAACTACGCTTTGCCTACCTTTTTTGGTAGGATAATAGAAAGGCAAGAGGGAGCAGGAGAGTGAGAGAGAGGGGAGACCTCAACTAAGCGCCACCTAGTGTCAGATTATGGCCGCTTTGTGCCGCAGCGTATGCTACATTTTTGATGATGTCATTTGAAGTCGGTCTCAAGGTAATATCCATGCTGCGGATTTATGTGCAACTATATGTTGCCAGTCTACGTACAACTTGCCACCATTTTCATAAGCAGATCTGAGTGAGTTCTGCACTTGAGAAATGTATTCTTATATTTAGGAAAGTCGATTTTAAATTAAAACTATAATTTATGAAATATGTTGTAATATTTTTAAATTTTATTTAAAAAATTTAAAGTTCAAATTATGCTCTATTTATTCAGAAAAATTGTCTAGAAATTAAATTTTTTTTTTATGAAAAATATGTATAATATGCCACTAATTTAAGAAAGGAGCTTAAAAAGTTTTGTGAAATAAAATTCTAAAATTTAGGTTAGTTTTCTTATTGTTTTTAAGTTTTTTTACATGAAGTTTGACAGGAATCTTTATTTCCCGGCCTGCTGGAGTCAGGCCTTCAGATAGAACTAAGGGTACTATTTTGTTGAGTGTACACTTGCCTATGCTCGTTTATCTTTTGTGTCTGTGTCTACGCCTTTAGTCGGTCCTTTAATTTATGTAGTCGCTCGACTGGCGCCATTATTCTTCCATTTCTTTCTCTCGTCCGTGTCAAAGTCTTGGGCCTGTTTCGTGTTGCCTCGCACATGCAATTATTGCCGTGTTAATTCTGTCATTTATTATGATTTTGTTTCAGCCAGGCTACCAAAAATAGTTACGTGTTTAGTGCCGAAAAATTACGGCTCGTTCTACGTGAATTTAAGTGCTGTGAGCTGTGGCCAAAAGAGCACAATAATCCGCATTCACACACATACACACACATATGCCATATGTGCGCCCTTTACGGCCGTAAAGTATGCTACATAAAATGCAAGTCAATATGTAATCAGAGGCAGCGGGGAGTGAAAGAGAGAAAGAGGGGTGAAAAGCTACCACAACGTGAACAACATCAACATCAGCAGCTTTTAGCGTTATGACTGAATTGCAGCTGAAAATGCATATGGAAATCAATAAAAGAAACGAGAAAAACGGCAAAGGGAAAACAGCTGCCAAATATGGCAACGAATATGTAATACACTCGCTGTCGTATAGAGATTTAAAGTAACCAACTTGGCCTTAAAGGGCTTAAAGTTTAAAACTGAGCTGTGGTAAAAAAAAGTGTAGCATACTTTTATGGGCAGGTAAAATAAATAACAGCAACTAGACATCATGTGGTTTTTAAATGCACTTTTCTCTACGTGTGGTTGCTGTGCAACCACAAACAACTGTGAGCCACAGAGAGTACTTTTTATACCCTGTAACCATTGGAATTTGGGGTATAATGAGCTTATGTAATAAGTGAAAGTATCTGAAAGACTGCAAATTGGTTATGTAGAAATCTTTGTAATATTTTCAGCCCTGTATTTTGAGAGTAAAAATAAATGCAAGGGTACCTTAAAACAAGTTTTAATAGTTTCACATATTCTAGCCTTTCAACTGCAGCAATTCAACTCTTTCAGTCTTACGATTTCATGTTGTGTGTGCTGATAAAGTCCAGGAAAACTATTAAGAAAATTAAGGCACATAATTCGCAGACTCTCTGTGTGTCTTTCTCTTTCCTCTCCCCTTCTGTCGGTCTGTCTGTCTGTCTACAACACATTCATGCTCCACTGATTGCCTTTGAAGTCAGCTGTTTTCTTTTTGCTCTGCACAAATTGCCAAGAAACCAAGTAAAAAGTGTGTGTGGAAATAAAAAGAAAACATAACAACAAAAATTCTGTTAGACATTTAAATGGTAAAAACAAATAGAAAAACTTTGCACAATCCTTTAGATTGTTGTTTGCTTGTTTCTTGTTTCGTTAATTTTTTGTATATATTTTTTTCTTGGCTCAAAGAAGTCTTTCTGAGAGAGTCACAGAACTGTCATCAGCACATCATCATTGTCTTGAGTTGGGTTTTTGTGGGTAATTTTGTGCTTTGATTTTGTGCTTCATTTGGCCTAATCAAAGTTTTGCTAAGAAAAAGAATGAAAGAACTCTTCAAACACACAACTTGAGCAGTTGCTTGGCATTTGCTTAACTTATTTTCTGATACTTTTTCCTTTACTTTTACTTTAATTTTGTTTGTTTTTTTTGTTATAAACTTTGTCAAGTATTTTTTTGTGTGGGCTAAATAAGAATTTCAGCGGAATTCACACTTTCCCTTTTTGACTGGTTTTTCTTTGGCACATCTTCTTTGTGTCTCTCTCTGTATTTTTAGCTGAGCTTATGTCTAATTTTATTCGGCCTTCAGGCAGGTGTTTGCAGGACAATTGAACCGCTTTGATTGCTGTCCCTTTACAAGTATTTATGTATTTCTCAAATATATATTTTTGCTTTTTTTTGAAATGAAAAACGCGAAAGGTCAGCATTAAAAGAGTGAAATTCAGTGAAGCGTTCAAAGCATTTAACGGACTTTTTAATTAAAAAGTTTTGTTTGTTTTTGGGTTAGAGGAATACCCCTGCTGCTTTTCTAAACTTATTTTTCTTTGCTCTGATCCCTGTTAGAAAAAGGTTTGGTTGATAATATTACCAATATACCCTACCAATAAAAGGGCAGCTTAAAGCTATGCGAAAATTCATTTGTTTTTGTTGCAAAAAAATGCTCATTAAATTTTCAGTGCGAACGCCGAATAATTAATTAAAAAAGAAATTCAGCAGAAAATGCGAGAATAAATGAATGAATAAATGAAAATGGATATAAAAGAAATTATCCATAAATTACGAGACTCCAGCTGTCAATGACAAATATAAATGCGTGTAGAATGAGGGAATTTTCACCGAGATTTATTTGGTAAGTTTTTTACCTCATTTGATAAGCCACTTACCTTCTTCATGAACGTCATCACATTTGTGGGCAACATTTTGGACTGTGTGTATTTTCGTTTGTATTTAAAGTGCAATTAATCACGCATACGCCGTGTTGTTCGACTGCCTCTTGTATTTTATGTCAATGCGGCTTTTGTTTTTATTTAAAATTTTCTTTATTTTTTTTTTTAATTTCTTTCTTTTATTTTTATATTTTTTGGCGTTGCTTTTAAGCCGCTTTAAGTCATTTCCATGCGCTTTGTTGTTGTGTTGCTTTCACTGTTGGTTGCTTTGTTGTTGCTTTTATTGTTGTTGTTGTCCATTCTGTTCACTTTCGCTTCAATTTGATTGAAAACAAATGGCCATTTTTCATATGCCGTGTAAATAGGCATTGACATTGTACTCAGTATTGTTTATTTAAAGAGCTTCGTCCTTATAGCGCACGCAACATGTTTGTTCTACATGTTGTTTTTGTTTGCTGTCGAATTGATTGATTTACGAGCATAAAAGCTGTTTTCACTTTTCATTAACATTGGCTAGAAAAAAGTAGAAGCAAAACGAATTGAAAATTATAATTAGTCATTCGTTCTAGGCTAGAAAATTGCATGCAGACTGGAAATTTCCTTTCTTTTTTTTCAACTAATCCCCTCTAGGCTTACACCGTACTTAAACTCAGGCCCATAATTTACACAGCGATAAGCATCAACAGTGTTTGGGTTGGCTAACACACACACACACACACACACACTCGTTCTCTCCTTCTCTCTCCTTCTTAACACGGCGCTGAATACTCAAGCGGCAAAAGTTTATAAGGCGGAAATAATGTGAATGTCGCGTTGCATGCAAAGTGACTTGGAGGCTATTGTGAATTGTGAATTGTGAATAAACTGACCGTTATAATGGCACACTTATAACTTACAACTAGGTTAACACACTTAACGCTTCAACTTGCGTGTAAAAATAAACGAAAAAAATATTATACATATTTAAAAAATCCTTAAGAAACTTTGTGCTTGTTTAGAAAGAAAATTACCCTTACAAAAATAATGTACATTTTAGAATTTTGTCTTCAAACTAAATAGTTTCTTTTAATAAGTGTATTGATTCAATAAATAAAATCCATAAAAAAAATTTCATTTACAAATATTCTTGATTAAAAAATATATTTAAAATTAAAATTTTTCTTACTAAGCTAAAAAATATTAAAATTCAAAATTTAGTTATACTTGTATGTTTTTTTTTATTTATTTTATTTAATCTCAAACTTTAATCTTCCCTCTAAATATAAATTTTAATAAATAATACAAATAAATCGTACATCAAAATTTTAAAATGCTAAACTAAATTACTAAATCACTAAAATGTAGAATGGAATATTTAAGATGAAAATTCTTGAATTGAGAAAAGAATTAAAATAAATCTAATAAATAATATTTTTATTTCAAAATTATTTTTAAATGTTTTTGACTTTAGTTGAAAATGATGTATTTAAACAAATATGTATTTTTAATCATAGTGGGTATTTCTTTAAATGTGTGGGTGTAAGGTAGGGAGGAGGGTACTTATTTTGCACCTGCCACACTTTGAAGCTGCTTTAAGCCAAAGTATCCTTTTATACTTTTTGTTGCTGCCACTGTCAGGCATTGTCATCAGTTACTGTTACTAAACTTGGCTTGGACAAATCCTTGGCATGCTCATAAGCTGCAAAGAGCCATTCACATCTCCCAGTGCTTTGTACAGCTTATGTCGAATTCTCAGAAAATCTCATTGCCCCTCTCCACTCTCTCTCTCTCTCTCCTCTGCCATTTCTGTTAACTGCTCAGAGGTCTTAGCTGGCTTTGACTTGGCTGCAGTATTATTAAATCAAATGACCCACATAGCAATTGAATCGCTCGATTTGCAGGCAACTATAATGCCAATACTACGTTACTGCAACATTTGCAATTCCAAAGCACACTCACACACTCACACACACACATGGATGGATTAAATACTGTTACTGCTGCGAAAGTTCGAAACTTGTGTTAAAAGAAATTGCCAAAGAAATTTCATTTGAATGCATTCATTGTTGGGTTATTTCAATCTTTTTGGGCTTCTCTCTCCCATTCTCTCTCTGTCTCTGTGTTGTCATTTTCGCCAGCACAAAGTTCATAAAAAGCCATCGAAGCGCAGTTTAAAAGTTCGTTGCCAACTGTCAACTAACAGGAATAAAAGCTGGAGAATTTGTTGGGTTCATGACATGCTGAATGTTTACGCTAAATGAAATTTTTGACTTGCTAAATGAGTTGAGTTTGCTCAACTTTTTCAAATGCCATTTAAAAAAAAGCAAGAGGGAAAGAAAGAAAGGGAAAAATTTAGCTAAATTAGTTGGCGCTTGAAACTGTCAGCATGCCAGCAACAGGAACAGGACGAATTGCAGTCAAAGACAAGCGAAGACAGGGAAGAAAGGGAAGAAAAGGGAAAGACAGGCGAAGATTTCACTGCAATGACGACAGACTGACAATTTTCGGGGGCGTTTGCCCTCAAAATGTAAAGCAAACTGTTACAAGTGTTTGAGCTTGCCACGCCCCCCAACAGCCCAGTCATCAGCAGGGCTATAACAGATCGAGAAGGAGTAGAAGCAGGCAAGGATGCTTCTTCTCCTGTTGCTGTTGCTTACACAAGCTTAACGCGCCAGCAGGATGTGCTCATAAATTGTAACTTTGCCAATGCTGCCAAAGGCAACAAGCATGAAATCACACACACAAACACACACACGAGCATACACAAGGCACTGTGGAAACATTTTCAGATTTTTCAAAAAATAAAAAATTATATTTTGATGCAGAGTCAAAGAAGAGACCAAATAATGATAAAAATGATATTCTACATGAAAATCGGTTAAGTTTTGACAAAGTTATGGTAGATTGAAGTTTTTAAAAAAGTGTAAAGGGGTAAGCATGGAAAATACCGAAAAAATTGACAGTGAGGTAAATTTTTCAAGTGAAAAATGTTTTGATGCAGAATGAATTTAGAGGCCAAATAATGATCAAATCGGTATTCCACATGGAAATCGGTTAAGTTTTGACAAAGTTATGGTAGATTGAAGTTTTTGAAAAAGTGTAAAAAATTGACAGTGAGGAAAATTTTTCAAGTGAAAAATGCTTTGATGCAGAATGAATTAAGAGGCCAAATAATGATCAAAACGATATTCCGCATGAAAATCGGTTAAATTTTGACAAAGTTATGGTAGATTGAAGTTTTTGAGTATGGGTCAATGGAAAGTCAGGGGACAGTCTGGTTAACATAATATTTTGATGTAGAATCAAAGTAAAAGCCATATAATGATCAAAATGATATTCCTCATGAAAATCGTTTAAGATTTGATATTGGCTTGACTGTTTAAAATATTTTGAAAATGTGCTAGGGAAAAAGTATAATAAAAACTTATACTTATAAGTACACTTATAAGGACTTATAAGAAACAAATAAATAAACAGAAAATTGATAAAAATTCCCACTGTGCAAGACCTGGCAAAGTTCCAGCTAAAATTTTGGCAAGACTTGGCACATAGTTAATTAGCGCGAAATTGAAGGGGATGAGAAGGAGGAGAAAAAAAAAGAAAGGAGCTAACGGCAACCTTCAGGCTCTGGTTTTGTGGCTCCGTTTCGTCCTTTGCATGCTAATAGGTAACTGATCAGCCTTGCCAATTGCGTTAAAGGTCAAAATGTGTGGAAATAATGCGTGCATTAGCCAAAATCAAACAAGATTTATCACCAACACTGAGAGATACTAAGAAAAAGTGCCGAAAATGTCACGCACATGCGAACGAAATCGAAATTGAAACGTTCGATAAATACACAAAAAAAAGTAAAAAAAAATGAAAATAAAAGCTGCTGTTTTTGTTTTCATTTGCGGGCCAACAAACACTGTGTTAATTTAGTGTCGTAAGTGAATTGTAATTCCAAACTTTGGAAACGTGCGAAGGACACAAATTGACTGCTAAATAACAAACCACAAAAATGGTCAAAGTTCAAATCAGGCAGTATGAAAAAATTCGAGTAACTTCAACATGAGCTTAAATTGTGGTTCAAAAATCGTAGTGCAGTTCATAAATAAATTAAGGGTGCTGAGAGGAGAGAAAAGAGGAGAAGGGGAAGAGAAGAGAGAAGAGAAAGAACACAGCGGGTGCACAGCCTCATGAATAGCATGAATGAAGCACTGTCAACAATGTCAAGCAAACTGTGGGGAAAAACACAACTGAATTGCGTTGCTATTGGAAAAGGGAAAAACAATGGGGAAAAGGGAGGGAAATTGCTGGGGAATTTCAACTGCAACTGGTTGCCTGTTGTTTTGTTAGCTTGTTAGCTCATTGAATCCTGCCCCATGTTGCCATGTTGCCCTGTTGCATGCTGCGTGGGAGTTGTTGTGGTCAAGCAACGAGATAAGATGAATGTTCAATTTTCTGCTGAGCTCTGTCAACTCGGGGAAAAGCCGGAAAACAACAAGTTAATGGCATGTAAATCAAGCCACGCCCGCCACTGACATTTTCAGGTCAGATTAACTGCAATTTGTCCATTTTTAAATGTCTATAATAATTTTAATTCAAATAACTGACTTTCTGAAATTAAAGTTCTATCCATTTAGTACGAAAAATCGAAACCAAGAACCAGAGGTAAAATTTTTTTAGCAACTTTACAAGTCATATTTTTGTCAGATTTCTCTTGATTTTGTACAGAAAAGTGAAGGAACTCAGAATCAAATTTAATTCTCGTTTGTCGTTGAATTTATTTCTGAATAACTAAAATAATATTTAATTAATTTTAAAAAAATATTTTGTGTAATTATGATTAAATAAAAACTTGAGATTAAAACATTTTTCGCTGATGTGAATCCACTTAATTCGCTTCGCTAAGCAAACGAGTCAAGATTATCAAAAGTAGTAATTAAAACTAGACTAAGTAAGACCATGTTAACAACTTAAAACACAGTTTCATATATGCACAGAATCAGGATCAATGTTGAAACCAAAAGACAGACAGGGAAAATGGGGAGAAAGTTAGAAGGCAGGAAACACAGCCATTATTGTCTAACAGGATTTTTAATGAAGCTGAAAACGAGAAGTAGAGCCTTGAATAAGAGGAAGAGGAGGAAGGACCCAGAGAGGGAGGGAGGGAGTAAGGTAAGCTGCTCTCATTGTCAACGCCATTTGCCTAATTCACAGCAGCATGTCGAGTGCCTGGTTCACATGGCGAATACGTAATGTGGCAGCGCTTAAAAGTATGCAACAGAAATCAAGGCACGACTTAAAGCGAATGAAATTAAACATTTAATCGCATCAAGTAAATAAAGTAAATGACAATGTAGCAGTAGAAAACAACAACAGGCTGACCGAACAGATTGATGTTTTGGGAGAACAGCTGCCAGTTGCCATTTGCCACTTGCCACTTGAGTTTGGCAATGCGAGGCACGTACACGACATCCAAATGAAATGAAACTGCGCCCAACTGGGAGATAAAGAGATAGAGATAGAAAAAGAGAGAGAGATAGAGAGACGTTTAAACTGAAAGTCAAACTCTCAAACCGAAACTCAATTATTCAAATGCCCCCCAAAAAATGCAGAATGTAACTGCGTAGGCGTGCCACATGTGGCATCATTACACTGATACTCGCAATTTGGCATTTAATCAACCAAAAATCGAGTGTCGAGTGACGAGTATCAAATGTCTCTCAAAAAAATAAAGAAACTCGCTTCGAATTTCAGCCACAAAGTTCAAGTGTTTTGTTGCGGTTTTTGGCTTGCTTTCATCTTAATTGAAATCAAATCAAAGTGTGTTTTTCCACTCACAAAATGTAATTGTGTGGCAAGCTTTGTTCTTGTCAATTTCTCTCAATTTATTGGCAGTCCATTTATTTTTATTTTTTTTTGATTTTGTGTCTGCTAATGACTTCCTATTGTTCCATGTTGTCTGAATTTTTTGTGTTTCAATTTTATACTCAATTTACTTGCTGTTATTGTGGCTTATTGTTGCATCAATTACACTAGGCAACAGCCCAAAAGTTACAAGAACCAAAACCACTTTTTTGGATAGACTTGGTGCCAAAACCGACGAAAAACATTTTTTTTTTTTTTTTATGGTGAGAATTTTTTTTTAGAATTTTTCAAAAATCTGGCTTTTTTTTATTCCTTTTTTTTAGAGGTGCGCCCACATTTGTCATCATTGCATGAAAATGCCTAAACCGATTTATCAAAGCTTTACTTTATCTAAAAGCTAAGGAATATATCTATATTTCATGTATACACAGTCTTGGATTTAAACCAGTAGTTTAAGAGATATCAATTTTTGAATTAAGAAAATGATGATTTTTTCTTAGCTTTTTTCTTAGCTTTTTTCACTAAAAAATTCGAGGAAAATTCGAAACAATTTTTTTACATTTTATTAACTATTTTATTTGCGTAGCTGTTGTAATTACGCGTTGTTTAGGATATGATTCATTAAAATCTATGGTGAGACGGCGATATGATATTATGTTGAGTCGAGGCATATTTTTGTCGACTTTTTTGACATTGTTGTGGTGCGGCATGAACTTTAGTATCAAAATTTTTTGTGTTTTTTGAGATATCCCAACCAAACTTACACAATATCAATTTGTTGTTATTTTACACATTATGACCAAAGTTGGTTTAAATCGGTTAACTATATCATATAGCTGCCATAGGAACAATCGGTCATAAATCAAGTTTTAGCATGAAAAACTTATTTGTATTTTGAGATATTTCAACTAAAATGTATTTAAGAGGGTCATTTGAACTACATAATTTGTTACTATATATTTAGTTATATTAATTACCCATCGTTAAGTATGTTTACCGTTAAAATCGATGGAAAGATAGCTAAGTTATTAGCATATAAACAATGAAACAAGTTTTTCGCAAAGGTTGATTTTTTACCGATCGTTCCTATGGCAGCTATATGTTATAGTGGTCCGATTCCAACCAAACTTGGACAGATTGTATAAGACAATACGAGATTCTTAACTTGTAAGTTTGGTACAGATAACTTAAAAAATAAAAAAGTTTTTCATTCTAAAGCTTGCTAATCGACCGTTCGTATCGATCGTTCCTATGGCAGCTATATGATATAGTGCTCCGATTTCAACCAAATTCGGTAAGGATGTGAAGAACAATTAAAAATACCCAATTCATGAGTTTGATTAAGGTATCTCAAAAAAACAAAAAGTTTTTCATACTAAAACTTGATTTTCGACCGATCGTTCCTATGGCAGCTATATGATATAGTAGACCGATTTGAACCAACTTTGGTAAGGATGTATAAGGCTTACTTAAATGCATATTCTATAAGTTTGGTTACGATATCTCATAAAACAAAAAAGTTTTTCATACTTAAACTTTATTTTAGACCGATCGGTCCTATGGCAGCTATATGATATAGTAAACAGATTCAAACTAAAATTGGTGAAGATATGAAGGACAACATAAAATACACAATGTGTGACTTTGGTTAAAATATCTTAGAAAATAAAAAAGTTTTTCATACTAAAGGTGGATTTTTGACCGATCGTTCCTATAGCAGCTATATTGAATAGTGATCCGATTTGAACCAAATTTGGTAGGGATATGTAACACATTTCCAGATATACAACCTGTGCGATTGGTTGATATATCTCAAGAAATAACACAACCTTTCATACTAAGGATGGATTTGTGACCGATCGTTCCTATGGCAGCTATATGATATAGTGGTCCGATTTGAACCAACTTTGGTCACAATGTGTAAAACAATAACAAATTCAAATTCTGTGAGTTTGGTTGGGATATCTCAAAAAACACAAAAAATTTTCATACTAAAGGTCATGCCGCACCACAACAATGTCAAAAAAGTCGACAAAAACATGCCTCGACTAAACATAATATCATATCGCCGTCTCACCATAGATTTTAATGAATCATATCTTAAACAACGCGTAATTACAACAGCTACGCAAATAAAATAGTTAATAAAATGTAAAAAAATTGTTTCGAATTTTCCTCGAATTTTTTAGTGAAAAAAGCTAAGAAAAAAGCTAAGAAAAAAACATCATTTTCTTAATTCAAAAATTGATATCTCTTAAACTACTGGTTTAAATCCAAGACTGTGTATACATGAAATATAGATATATTCCTTAGCTTTTAGATAAAGTAAAGCTTTGATAAATCGGTTTAGACATTTTCATGCAATGATGACAAATGTGGGCGCACCTCTGAAAAAAAGTACTTAAAAAAAAGCCAAATTTTGAAAAATTCTAAAAAAAAAATCTCACCATAAAAAAAAAAAAAAAATGTTTTTCGTCGGTTTTGGCCCCAAATCTATCCAAAAAAGTGGGTTTGGTTTCTGTAACTCGCAAAAAGTGCGATTTTGTTGCCTAGTGTTATTTATGCGAGATTTTCATTTGTGTGTGTGTGTTTTTCTCATGGGGGAAAATGGTGCTCTCTGTTTACCTGACAAATGGATTTGGCAAAAGTTTATTTGATTATGGACTCAAAGGAGCATAAATGTCAGCTTTTATTTCAGCTCTAGCTGCACATAGTCATATTACGCATACGCAGCGTTGTCACTCTATGAAAATGCAGCTGAGTTTACTACCAGCTGATGAGACAATAATAAGCGCAAATTACGCATACGCCGAGTGTGCGAGTGTACATTTCAAGTCACACATTTCACAGCTCACAGTTCCCAGTTGGCCATAAAACGGAAATCATTGGTATATGGGCAATATAAAAAGCGCGTAGAGCTCATTAACTTGGCTGCAATGCGGTTGGCCATTTGCCTGCATGACGGCACGCAACAAACGAAGCGTATATCCTCAAGGATACGCATACAGGACTCCTTGTGTGTGTGTGCGTGAGAGTGACGCATTTATGATGTCGCACCATAAAAGCACATTAGAAATGCGTGAAATTCAAGAGCCAAAAAAATGGGCAACAACTTGCCGAATTTCACTTTTGATTTATTTGATTTAATTAGTTGAAATTGATGCGGCATAAAGTGACGCTTAACCCAGCAAATTAAATCAAATTGCAAGTACGATGAGAAAAGAAAATCTCCAAAGGGTTTTAGATGCCGCAGGAAATTCAGCGAAAACAAAGTGACCGCAATTAATTAACCACAAGAAGCGGCAATAAAAATAATGATAAAAATAAAATGAAGAAAATATAGCAAAGAAAAGGGTTGAAATTGCATTTAACTGGCGATTAAATGACTGAAAAAAAGGGTTAAACTGTTTAACTGCCACATATCAAATTAAATATTCAGTTGTGTAAAATCAATTGCAAATACGAATTGCGAATTGCGAGTGGCGAATGCTGAATATCAATGTCAGTGTCAATGTCAATGTCAGTCTCAATGTCAAGCTGTCGCCAAACTAAACAAGCTAACCAACTTGCCAGGCCTTTGGCAGCTCAATGGCCTCATGAACTTTTGCAGCGCATCTAATGTGAATTCAATGTCGACCTGCTTTTCTCCATCTATTTAGAACTGGTTCTGTTACTGATGCTGGCAAGGACGACCTCGTCCGACTGACAGACTGACAGTCTGACAGTTTGTCAGCGCGTCAGCTGGCTTTTGATGCCAAAGTCAATTAAAAATATGAACGACAACTAAATAAATTTGCATTAATATGCAAGTGAGAGTTGAAATGTATGCAAATGAAGGACATTGCAGTTTGCGGTATGTGTAAGGTCCTTAAACAATCCAAAGGCCTCGTCCTTAACCAGAATAAAGCAAAGCAAGGCTGCTGTAATCTATTTATTGAGCGTGTTATAAATGCTAAATAAATATTAAGTTATTTAATACATTGAATGAGACTGTTCTTATAAATTTACGATACATATATTTATGAATAATTTAAACAGACACAAACTGTGACTTTGATTGAGATAGTTCCTAAATCAACAAAGTTTATCTAAGCAATTCCTTGGTAGTGTGAACTTTGACCTTTGAACCATAATTTGACTGACTTCCCGTTTGAGCTTTACAAATCGCAGTTAAATTGCACAATAAACTTAGCTATGTTGTGAAAAAATTTCAGCCTCCTAAGTCTTACGGTTCGGATAGCATAAGAATATTAAGTATTCGCGGCGTATACGCATTATTATGAATACGTGGCGTATACGCAATATTACGTAGCGTATACGCAATATTAAGTATACGTGGCGTATACGCAAATTACGTATACGTAGCTTATACGCAATATTAAGTATACTCGACGTATACGCAATATTAAGTATACGTATCGTATACGCAATATAGATTTATAAGAAGATCAGTTAGTCAGACAGGACAAACAGCTTTATATAAGCACATATATAGATTTATAAAAAGATAAGTTACTCAGTCAGGACAAACAGTTTTATAAAGGTACATTTATAGATTTATATTTATATTTATTTATATCTATTTATATTCTTGAAGTTGTCGCGTGTCATTGACTAAGAAAATTGAGCAGAGTACTTGTATTAAGTTGCCAAGCAATTCACTTTTGTGTGCTGCTATCTGCAAATCTATCTTATAATACTATGCACACACAACAAACACACACACACGCACACTCTTTCGGTGTATGAGTATTTTCCTGCTCAATTCTCATGGCGTGACTCTTTGTCTCCCTAGAGAATTGACAAAGTCACATCCTTGCTGTTGCTTTCTCGCTCTGTTGTGGCCTCTGTCGCGCTGTTGTCATTATTGTTATTACTATTTCATTGTTGTTGTTGTTACAGTTGTTCAGTGCTTACTTATCGTACACATTGCAACGTCACACATGTCTCGTCTGTCCCCCCCGTTCGTCCTCCTGTCCCCCTGTCTGTCTGTCTGTGTCTCTTCTTATAAGTTCTCCATTTTTTTGTCATACGCCACAGCAAATACTCAAGCGTATAAATTGCATTTCTTGTTTGTTTCATCTTGCAATACTCTGTAACTTTAAAGAGGATGTATCCATTACATCTAGGAATGACAAATAAAATAAAAATTTGTAAATAGTTCTGAATAAGGAAGTAAATAAATTTAAATAAATTAAATTAAATTTTCGTAAACTTTGGTCTTTCATAACTTCATCAAAAATTGTCAGATTTTCAAGCAGAATGTCATTTTCATCATGATTTGGTCTCTAAATTCATTCTGCATTTAAATTTTTTTCATCTTAAGAATTTGATATTTTTTCGATCCAATTTTCCATACATACCCCTTGACATTTTTTCAAAAACTTTGATCTCTCATAACTTCATAAAAAATTATCCGATTTTCAATAGGAATGTCATTTTGGTCATAATTTGGTATCTTAATTCAATCTACATTTAAATTTTAGACATCTTAAAAATTTAATATTTTTCGATTTTAAGCCTTTGACATTTTTTCAAAAATTTTGACATTTAAATTTAAGTGTTTTTAATTTGGTTCAAATATCAGAGTTATTCCATTTTGTACAAAGTAAAAAAACAGGGTATGTGCTCATCGAAGTACACTACACAACACTTGTTTTCTACTTATATTCATGCAATATTTAACAAGCGCTTGTATTGTTTGTTCTATTTACTTGCATTGCGTAGACGTCGTGGACTCAATCTCTCTCTATCTATTTCTCACTCTCTCTCTCTCTCTTTCGCTCTGTGTCAGTGCATGAAGGTCAAATGTCAAATGCAGCTGGCAAACAGATACAACAGATAGACAGACAAGTCGACAAAGAAACAAACAAAGCGACAGCTGGACAGACAGACAGTCAGCTAAATGTTACTGGATTTTATTGTGTTGGCCGCAGATTTTGACTTGTGCTTCATTTTACCCTCTCCCTTTTATTCCTTTCCCTTTCCCTGACATTTTTCAAATATAAAACGTATTTTTTTGCCAGCAAAAACAAAACTGTCAGTTGCGCTTGGCTTAATCATTTAATACGTGTAATTTTATTGCTGTCTCATAAACAATTCAAACGCTATTTAATATTTATGCCCTTTAATTCGATTGTAACGAGCTGTGTATTAAATTTATGACTTTATCCCCAACTAACTGACAGTTTAGATAAGCTGAAAAAACTGTGTCTGTTTATTTTTAATTATAAATGATGACCAAAATTTATTTAAATTTTTGTTGGCAACTTAATTATGCATCTATTCAATGTATTTAACAGTTGTCATCAATTAGGTCGAGTGTGTTTTGCGAGTACTATATAGTCTGTATTTTCAGACTAATTGTGATTATGTGACGCCATTAAAATCAACATCAATCATCATAATTTATGATGTTTATACGAGACGACAACATGCACAAACCAATTGCTTTTGATCTCACTCACACACACAACGTGTCGTATACGCAATGTATATACAAGGAAACTTCACATGTTGCGCATACGACGCGTGGGACGCCTTGAAGTGACTTTGTCAAATCATTTTTCTTGTTAATGCATTTAACATGGTTATTAATCAAACACACACACACAAACACACACCCACACACACACAGCTGGAGAGAGTAGCAAAGTAATTTTGTTATTGAATCCGGCAATTTAAATGAATGAAAATGGAAATGGAAATGAAAATGGCATTGGCAATGGCATTGGAAAAGCAATAA
Source organism: Drosophila falleni (assembly GCA_035045575.1). NCBI lineage: Eukaryota > Metazoa > Arthropoda > Insecta > Diptera > Drosophilidae > Drosophila > Drosophila falleni. The sequence goes on from JAWNOV010000167.1 coordinate 2,293,630, forward strand.
TTGCTGTGGTTTGTGCCTTGGCACAAAACCGCATTGACATAGCCATTACTCAGCCGCATTTGCCTCGGTTAGCCAAGTTAGTGTCTTTGGCCGGCTTACAGTTTGGCTTGTGGCTTCCTTAACAGCCCGCAGTGAGTGTCAAGCTGAGTGTAAGGGGGTTAAAAAGAGTCAAAGATTTGCACAGTGTAATCCCCAACATTTATAATACAGACACACACACACACACACATATATATATATATACAGATTCCTCTTCTTCTTTTATAGCATACATATTTCTACCTTTTTGTGACAACAAATTACCTGTGCGATTTGATTTCATTTCCGTTCTGTTGAAGCCACCAACATCATCACCATCATCATTATCATTATTATCAAGCTGCTCGATTTGTTTCGGTTTATTCTCTTGCTGGCTTCATTTGCTTTCGGGAATTATATTCGAATTTTATGGAGAGCTGCAAATGAAAAATGTGTATAGAGTTGATTGAATACGAGTGTATTTGTAAGCATATATATATTCGTATGGCATTCGACAGCTGTCGCATTTGGAATGTACTCGTAAATCAAACATAAGGTGCAATCAACCGTAAACTTGAATATTTCTATGGAATTTCTATTTTCTCTGCTCCCAAAACTGCACTCAAACTTAATTAACTAAAATATTTTGAAGCACTTTTAAATATTTTTAACACTCAAGCAAAAGTGTCACTGGAAAAACTCTAGCAATTTTTTTGTGCAAATATATTAGATAACCAAATTGTCACGAACATTTTGTTGGGAAAGAGTTCTTCTTAGAGTAACGTGTATTTTTGTAAATAATTGCTAAAATATTTTTACACTCAAGCAAAAGTATCACAGAAAGAACTCTGTCAACATTTTACTGAAAATATTTTTAAATACAAGTTTTTCCATGAGAATATTATTGAAAACAGTTTTTAAAGTTATATATATTTGTAGTAGTACTTTTAAATATTTTCTATGATATTATTATACTCCAAAAACAGTGTCAATGAAAAAACTCAATCAATGTTTTAGTAGAAATTTTTTTAAGTAAAAGTCTGCTCATCAGATTGTTGTTGAAAAAGAGTTCTAAAAGTAAAATGTATTTTAAATATTTGCTTAAGTATTTTTACACTCAAGCAACAGTGTCAATATAAAAATCTCAATCAATATTTTAGTGGAAATATTTTTAAACACAAGTATTTTCATGAGAATGTTGTTGAGAAAGAGTTTGACCAAGTTAAGTGTCTGGCAAAGTTGCCGAAAACTTTGCACTAAGTCATATTCTACAAGGCAAATATATTTTTGCATCGTTAATTTCTTGACTGACTGGCAAAGTTTTCACTTTCGTAATTATGAAAGTTGGTCAACTGGGAGCTGCTCTGGGCCAACTGAGACTGCGGTCTGGCCCATTGGGCAATGAAGCAGAGGCCTTAAAGTATATGGTATATATACACTTATAGTGTATTGTGGTTTTTGCCAAACTACAAATGTTGGTGTTGGCACAATTTTGAGGCACTGTACATGCTCATTATGTACCAAGTGGCATTACAAAACAAAGTTTGTTGGCAACGACAAAAGTTGATTTAAATATACGCGGCGTATACGCAATATTCAGTGTACGTGGCGTATACGCAATATTAATATTTTTCACACGCTCAGCTCGAACGATCCACACCGATCACTTGAACAAAATGAAAGAATAACAACGAGTCCGAGTCAATATTCGAGCCTGATCGAACTTCTCTTACCAGTTGCAGTTCTCTGATACTTAATATTAAGTATTCGTGGCGTATACGCAATATTAAGTATACGCGGCGTATACGCAATATTCCGTATACATAGCGTATACCGTATACATAGCGTATACGAAATATTACGTATACGCGGCGTAAGCGCAATGTTAAGTTTACGCGGCGTATACGCAATATTAAGTATACGTGGCGTATACACAATATTAATATTTTTCTAATCAAACGCTCAGTTCGAACGCAATACTAAGTATACGCGGCGTATACGCAATTAAGTATACGTAGCGTATACGCAATATTACGTATACGCGGCGTATACGCAATATAACTTATTCGCGGCGTATACGCAATATAACGTAAACGCGGCGTATACGCAATATTAAGTATACGTGGCGTATACGCAATATTAAGTATACGTGGCGTATACGCAATATTAAGTATACGCGGCGTATACGCAATATTAAGAATACGCGGCGTATACGTAATATTAAGTATACGCGGCGTATACGCAATATTAATATTTTTCGAATCAATTGATCCACACCGATCACTTGAACAAATTGAAAAAAACACAACGAGTACGAGTCAATGTTCGAGCCTGATCGAACTTCTCTTACCCTTTGCAGTTCTCTGATGCACAATATTAAATAAGAGTAAATTGAAGAATGCCAAACAGCAGCTGTCAGTGTGAAAAACTCACTTGACGTTCTCGCCGGAAGTTGTCAATGTCAATGGCAGCAACAACTACAACAACAACAACATGACTTTCTTCTCCTGCCAAATTGCACACAAAAAACAAGAGCATAAATTACACAAAGAGGAAAGTTTTGTGCCAAGTCCTAAAGTTTCAGTCAGTCTCGTTGTCGTCCTTGTATTCCAAGTCCAAGTCCAAGTCAAAATCCAACTCGCAAGTTCATTTTCGACAGCATCAAAGTCGTTGAAGCACACGAGATGTAACTTTCGGCTAAACATGGCTAAAAGCACGATGCGAGTATGCATATAGCCAGGCCCAAAAATTATGAAGCACTGCCAGAAGGACAGACGGACAGACAGACGGACGGACAGACTGCCAGACAGCCAACCAGACAGACTTCCTGTACGTGCCAGGCAAGAGTCGTTTGACTGACGGACAGACAGGCGGACAGAGTGTACAGTTAACCGCCAGTGTTGTCGTTTTAACTTATTTATTGCTAGATTTAGCATATTTGGAAATGCTCAAGTTTTATTTAAATCAATAAAACCACAATATATTTTTATATTTTTATATTTTTCAGTAGATGTAACCTTTTTTTTAAATTTACACTATTTTCTATTCTTTTTTTAACTTAAATATTTCTTCGGTAATTTAATTTTTAATTTTTCTTTTTTTTTTACTTTTGTTTTTTTATTTTATTTATTTTTTATGATAATTAGATACAATAAAGAATATTATGCCTATTATAGGTTACGGTGTAATAAGTAAAATCATTGTTAATATTAATATTAACTTTTAGTTATATTACAATAAAAAAAAACTTTTTTATAGTAATATTCTAGACACTTTTTTTATTTTAACTGCCAAATCCAGTCAACACTGTTAATCATGGTTCAGAGCCACGTAGTCACTTTACTCCACTTCACTTCCTTTACTAACTTGTTTTTGTTCAATCAACAATAATGCTATATCTATAGCTATAGCTATACCAATTGCTGTTGTTTTTGTTGTTGCTGTTGTTGTTGTCCTCGCTCTTTGTTTGTCTAAGTGAAGTGAAGTGTGCCAAAGATATTTACGCCCGATATGAGTTCAAGTTCATGTTGGTAGTCGATTTCTGTAGAGTGTCGAAAGACATTTTCTTCCCTGACTATATCATGTAAAATATGCGATTACTTTGACCTAATAGAGCAATAATCAGTGCGGATAAAGGACAACCTTTTGAATTACAATATTTCTGTTTTGCATCTGTTCTAATGAGTTGATTCTGAGTCTGCTTTTAACTCTGCTTCTTAACTCTCTTTCTTATTCCGCTGCTTCCTGATAACGGAAGCAAAACCGGAGACACGTGTGTGCACAGAAATTCATCAAGAAAATGATAACAAAAGAAAGTTGGCACTCTGAAATCTGAGCTGACACTTTGGGGATTTAGGTGTGACTTTCTCCAAGCACACACACACACACACACAAATGGCATTTATTATAATTTATACTAACCTTAAAGTGTTCATACGTTCATACAATAAAAACCAGGCAAATTATGCGCGTGGCAAACTTATTAAAAGCTCGGCAAACTCGACGCTTCCGAGAATATTGGACAAAAAAGCGTGTGATGGCACAAAAGTTTTTAATCTAATGATAAGTGATTAGCACGTCCATGCGCAGACAGAGATAGAAAAAGGAGAATGGAGAGAGAGAGAGAGAGGGAGCGAAAAACTGAAACTGCAGCTGGGAATATGCAGCCGAGTGTGCCATAGAAAAATAAAATAAAACAAGTTGGCGGCACAAGCAATTTTCTTTCTTAACCCAGTAACTATGGTAGAAGTACTTTTAAGCTTATGACTAAATCAGTCTATGAAAATCTTAGAAACATATAGAGAAAGAGAGACGAAATTGCGTAAATAAATTATCTATTATTATCTATTTTAAAAAAAGTCTTTAATTTATGAACTCTTTGTCTTTAGTTTGAAAGACCACAACTGGAGTATAGGAACGGTTGTTTTTAATTTTTTTTTACCCATTATTTTGGTGCACTTTTTACCCAAAACTTGAAAAATAAGATTATACAGTTTTTATGGCAATTAACGTTAACTATTAATATTATCTATAATCCCACTTTACCGTAGCAAGATCGGACAAGTAAAACAGGAGTAATAGCTAACCAAAGTTATTAATACAATTATTATTTCAACACAATCGCCTAAAAGTATGCAGTAGTTTTTATCAGGTAGTTTTTTCATCAAAGTACGTTTATATGTACTGATATTTTTTATAATGTGGATTGAATCGGAAGATTGCAAGAATACTGGGCAGCTAGCAGTCGATCAGCTTAACTGTAGCGTTATTAGTTGCTATGCTTTGCTTTTTTTGCTGCCCACACACAAAAGCTTGATTCATGAACCCCTTTTTTTAGAGTGTTTTTTGCCAATGTCCAGTTTTTTTATTTTTTGCTGCTACTCCATACATACTCCACTACTGGGCATAGTCAGCGAGGCGTTTGTCCTTTTTTGTTGTTGTCATTTTTTGGTTGGTCCTGTGGCTGCTGTGCGTTGAAGGCAAGTTTCACAAATGATTTCACATTTTTGCATAAATAAATGTCAAGTGTGCGTTGAGAGTTGCTGACAGTTTTCTAATAAACCCAGTGGAAAAAAAGGATAATCAGCGCACAAGAAGGATGTGACACACACACACACAACGAACCCAAGCAACAAGTAGCAGCAATCTGTGTGTGTGTGTGTGTGAGTGTGTGTGTGTGTGTGGGTCCACTTTGACTTAGCAATAATAATAATAATAATAACCTTGGCTGCCATGACGCCTCGTATTTTTCAATGTGCGCCTCAAGAGCTTGGGAAAAATGAGACTTTTCTCATATGAAACTGACAATTTCCATTGCCACTACAAAGGCACTCGACAGGGGGCGCCACAGGCGAGACTCTCCCTCTCATTCACTTCCTCTCCCTCCCTCTCTCACTCTCTCTCTCTCTCTTTCTTCTTGTGTTTCCCACTCTAATGCTTGGTCTATGTGCGTTCTTTGGTTATTTTAGGATTGCCTGGCAACGGGCGTTGGCAATTTTAATAATGTTTACTTAAGGCGCAGCAGCCTAGCTGTGTGTGTGTGTGTGTGTGTAAGGGTGTGGGTGTGTTTCTGGGTGAGGGTGTGTGTATGGGTGTGTGTGTGTGTGTGTAAATAAATAAACCAGCAGCAACAGTGACAAAGACAGCGGCAGTCAAGTGTGGCACAAAGACGCCACAGTAAAAAAAAAGACAAGTAAGAAGTGCACAGTCAAACTGCTCGACTTGTAGATGCCCAGTACACAATTCTTCTTGCTTTAAACTTGCATTACATTGTCAAAACCTAACCGATTTTTGTTCGGCAGGTAATTTAGATTACTATTTGCTCGCAATGTTGGTTCTGTATCAAAAAAATTTCACTTTCAAAAATAATCATTTTTGGTCTACTTCAAACTCACATAACTTTGTCATAACTAATCCGATTTTTATGCGGAATGTCATTTTGATCATTAATTGGTCTCAAAATTGATTCTGCATATAAATATTATGAACTTTTAAAAATAATTTATTTTTGATTTTTTCCCCAAAAACTTCGACTTTTTGGAAAAAATATGTTTTTGAAAATTTAAAATCTTGAGATTTTACTTTTTATCAACTCCTGGTACCCAAATTAGTATAAAATAGATTTTGAAACTGAGATATTGTCACAAGCTTATAAGCCTCCCACTTTGGTTACTGGGCTAAAAAACTGTAGCATACTTATGCGGACTAGACAAGGGCGAGTTGAAGGTGCAGCGAGGCATGCGAAATGACAGCTGCTTATACATTGTGGCATAGTTATAGCAAATGCCAGCAGCTCGTAAACTGCAGCAAAAGAATGCAACGCAAAGTGACACTTAGCGGCAGGTGAAGCTTGGCAAATGATGCTACCTGACCAACTGTAAATCTTTGCCACTGTGTGTGTGAGCTATAAAAATGGTAATTTATGGTATGAGAGCTTAGAAAGAATGCCAACTCTAAGGCTACCTTCAGAAGTCACATTATCCCTTTTTTTTTGCAGGCCATTTATATATAAATATCCACTTTATGTTGCCACTTGCTGCAGCTGTTGTCTAATGAGCGGATTAAGTGGCCCAACTGCAATGGGTTCTTCGTATTCGTATTCGTATTCCTTTTCCTTTTCCGTTTCCCTTTTCGTTTTCGTTTTCCGGGCAACCCTTTTGTGGACTCGAGACCTTCGGGCATTTACTTTGACAAATGGCAGACCTTGAAGTGAATGGAGATCGAATGATGACAGAATACTTTAAGTTGCTGCTCTCCACGTTGCGTATACGTAATATGAGTGCCACAGCCATATCCTAACATTATATAACAAATAATTTTGGGAAACTAGAGCAAACTCGACTGGCAGATACCGTGTACTTATATTATAAATATTTAACAATATTACAAAAATATTAGTCTTAAAAAAAAATATTTAACAACGGATATCCAAGAAAAAATATTTAGTTTTAATAAGGGAAAACCTTGCTAATCTTATATCCAGATGTTTTTATCAAATTAAAAATTGTTTATTTTTCAACTCACTTTTTGGACAAATGGATTAAAAAACTTTTTTCCCAAAGCTAAAAATTTTATTTTTAAAAATCAATAATTCTTGAACTTATTTTCCGATCGAATTGTAATTTAAACCATAAATAATCTAGGCTTATTGTATGTGATTTTAATGTCTATATAAATAAATTTAACCTTTTTATTCACTCATCACTATTTGGGACGTTTTAAGAAACCTAATAAGCCCTTTAAAATTCCTAAGTACAGGATTGGAAAATGCTTTATGCATTGCCAAATAAACCGAATAAATGCAAATGTGAGAGCGGGAAAGAAGTGTGAACAGAGTGGCAAACAAAAGCAGCATTAAATCCGTGCGAATTTGACACGCATCCTGACAATATAAAAGTCCTGGCTGCTTTTGTTTGCCAAAAGGATTTGCTTGCGATGCGAATAACAAAAACAAAAAATACAAAAAATGTATTTTGCTGCTCATGTGTTTTATATTGGAAAATATTGATTTACCTGCTATCAAAGACAGCTGCCACACGTATAAAATTGCCTGCAACAGTGAGTTGAACATGTACTCAACCTCAGACTTAGACTCAGACTCCAACTCAAATACATAAACGCAATAATCAATAGAGATTTGCTAAGGCTTAGCTGCCACTGTGGCCCGCAAAGTGGCACATACTGCCAGCAGACACTGTTTGCTAATGATGGCAATGCTGACTGTGGCACAGATTGACGTTTTGTGGCAAGACACAAGTTGCTCGTGTGTGCTCAACAAGTGCAGTTAAGGCCACATCATTAACATTTGGCGCCTGTCTCAATGTCAAGGCAGCGTTGTCCTTTATACAAATATGTATGTGTATATACTGTAAAACACTTATATATAAAGCATACCATTTAAATGCCATTTACGTGTCTGAGGTCGAATTTCGACTAGGCAATTATGCAAAATGTTGCAGTGACTTAGGAATTTGTAGGCAGGCTTGAAGATGTATATGAGAAAGACCCGAGCCATCAAACGAAAGTTCTCTCACATTTCAGAGGATTTTTTTAATATTGAAAAAAAATTGAAAAAAAAATGAACTTAAACATATTGATATAAAAGTACTTTAAACAAATTAATACCTAATAAAAACTACTGCATACTATTTTAAGGTGATTGTATTGAAATAATAACTTTATTAATAACTTTGGTTAGGTATTACTCCCGTTTTACTTGTTCGATATTGCTGCGGTTTATAATAAATTAAAAATAAAATAAATAGATAACGTTATTTAACATAAAAACTGTTTTTTTTAAAAAAGTGCGGGTGTGGTGATTTTTCTCAATTTGGGGAGGCGTATGGGAAGCGTGGCTTAAATTTTAAACAAACTAGATTTGCGTGGGATATATAGAAATCTGTGTGCCAATTTGGTTGCCAAAATTTTCAAACCCTACATTTCGTTAAAGCTTATAAAATTAATATTATGGAATAAAAAAAAAATTTTTTTTGGGGTCAATTTTTTTTTAATTAATTAATTCCTTTGATTAATTAGAAAGGTTTTACTTTCTCTTTTTCTCTGTTACTTATATTACTCTCTATACTTTTGACATGATTTTTCTAATGGAAGTATCTTTTTTTACAGCATCTTCTTCTCCCTCGCTCTCTCATTATCTCCCTTTTTCAAGCTTCCTCTACCGTTTTTTACCTCTTCTTTTTCATTTCAGTCTGCTTTTGACACCTTCTTCATAAGTATAATAGCGCGTATTTTTAGCCACAGCTCTTTTTCTACATGAAGCGGACTTGGAATTAATAAGATGACAGCAGCAGTCAATCAGTGCCATGCTTACACACACACTCCACACACAAATACACTTACACACACTCACAAATACACCTACACACACACACAGCTAAAGAATTCAAGCCATTCCATCGACTCTCTAAGTAACTTGCTCATGTTTCACATGTTGATTTTCTTGCTGTGTTAATTTGGAATTTGGTTTCATATTTCATTTGCTAATTTGGCAAATTGGCATCATTTGGCAGTTTGCTACTTTAATTAGCATTTAAAATTGCAATTCTGTCTGTCTGTCTGTCAAAATGAAATCAGATTTCATTTCATTTCATTGTTTCACGCGTGTGTTAAATGCAAATGCTGTGCAATAACACAGCTCATAAAATCTAGCAACTAATGCCAAACGATGACAGCTGTGACACACCCCCTCAATATCCCCGCAACCCCCTCAAAAGACCCTTATTTGGAGAGCCTGTTGCGTGGCTTGGTCGGTAGATGGCCATGAGCTTGGGCAAAATGTTACTTTGCGTAAAATTATGCAAATTTGATGTGCGTTTTGTGAGCAAGAGAAATGCGTTTGCCTTCAGTTGCCTTCTCTTCTCTACTGTGGTTGTCCTCTCTATCTCTCTCTCTCTCTTTCTCTCCATGTGTGTGTGTATGTGTGTTTGCTTCTGTGTGTGGTTACATGCCCAAGCACTGTGCAAACAGTCCACACTGCACCAAAAACCCAACTGAGCTCAGTTTGTGCAAGTTTTTCGGACAGCAAACCAAAGTGCAGAGTAAACAAAACAGTTAAAAATAGTTACAACAAACAAAATGCATCAAAAGTTGCCTAACAACACTTAGTTTTCTTCTATCTAACATTGTTTTTAGGCACAATTAAACTAAAGCCATGTATTATAATGAAATATAGTCAAATTCTGACAGAAAAATTATTTTAAAGCCATCTAAGCATTTGTTTTAATTGCTTTTTAAATAAAAAGGTATAAATTCTTGTAGAATTTTCAACAAATTTTTAAAATACATTTCAGTTATAGAATGCATAGATTTATTTATATAGAGATTTATTTAAGTTAAAGCATTTAAACATTTGCCTAAATTTCTTTTAAAACTCGCACCAATGAACGAATTTATTTAAAATTGCCAGCAAATTTTTAAAATATATTTGCTAGAGTTCAATCAACTGGCATTGAATAAATCCAATGATTTATGTGCACTAAGTAATTAAATTTCAAGCATTTTAGTATTTATTTAAATTGCTTGGCCAACTTGAATTCAATATGAAATTTATTTAGAATTGTTATCACATTTTTAATATACATTCTGAATAATTTAATCAATATATTATACAACAAATATAAAAATTATAAAATCAAAGATGTATAATTATGGTTGAATTATACAAACGTATGTAATTCAAAGCATTTGCTAAGAAAATATGTGGTCACATTTTTAAAATATATTCTGCATAATTGAGTCAATATATTATACAATATTCATTCAACCAATATATATAATCAATATTTTATAATTATGGCTTAATTATGCAAACTTATGTAATTCAAAGCATTTGCTAAAAATAATAAATTGTGAACTAAATATGCTAAAATAAAGGCATACTTTGAGAATTTAAACCAATTGTTTTTATATAAAATTTTTTAATAATTTAAATTGTTATGTTATTTGTTTTCATTTGTTATCTTCAAAAAAATATGTCCAACTAAAAGAATTGCTGATAAAATATGTTTAAATACATTGCAGAAATTCCAACATATTTGAAGAAGATGGACAAAAAATAATTAAAAATGTATATATTTAAATCTGCTCATTCTGCATGAAATAGTTGGCTATTGCAATTTACATTGGCTTAAATGAAGATATAAAAGCCAAGTTTGTTATGCCATATTTGAAATAACTTAATTATGTAAATCTCTCTCTCTCTCTCTATTTTGTTATCAAAAAATATTATGAAGCTTCAAGTTTGCGATGCAGTATTTTCTCTTGTCTTTAATCACTTTTTATGGCAAGAAGCGGCTGAAAATACGAAGAAAAAACACAATTTATTTTAGGCATGCTATATATATATATATGTATATATAACTTGGTTGCTGTTTCAAGGGACACGGAGACTCTCAGTACTTTGGCGTGTTAATCTGATCAAAGTGCGGCAGCCAAGAAAACAACGCAACAATTTTGCGCCAAATGAAAGAAAAACACGAAAATTGTGAAAACTTCGTCGTTTGTTGTGGCTCGGTGTGTGTGTATTTGTGTCTTGAAAGCGGAAGCCAAACACACACACACACACATACACTGATACACTCACATATGGAGTAAAATAAACTGCTCATTATTATGCAAAGTTTTGCTGCTTTTGCTTTATCTGTCCGGACGGAAGTTGAGAGTCCGAGAAGCAACAGCCTGTTCTTTACTTTTCCGGCTGTTTCTTCTCCCATTTCTCCATATGGCCTAATTGCCGCACAGTGGGTCCCATATGACTATATATATTTGATATTTTTGACATCGTCTGACCGCGTTTAATATTTCACTTAGCAAAGCACTCGTTGGGGATTTTGATTATAATTTTTAACTCGACTTGCAGCAGCACAAAAAAGCTGCACATAAAATACAAAATTCAATTTACACACACAAAAACGGAAAATAAAAATGAAAAAAAGACGCTTAATGCGCCAAAACATTTGCCTGTGTCATGAAAAATGAGTTGAGTTGTTGTTGTTGTTTGTGGGGCAGACTGCGTTTAGGCTAACGGAAAAAGGGAAAATACGAGTATATATATGAGTATATATGATTTATGGGGGCAGCGAACAAAGGCAGCATGGAGTTTGCCAAAGCGTAACGTTCGCTTTTCAGGCTTTTGTCAATTCCATTACTTTTTTTTTAAAGCCCAACGATAAGGACGAGGCCTTGGCAATCAGCATATGCACGGCCTCGTTCTGTAACACACATATATACTCATACAATTAGTCTTAAAAGTTTTTAGACAAAATATAAAAATTATCTATTCGTTTTTTATTTATAGAAATATTGAAATGCGTTAAAAATTAATTTTTATTTTATTATTAAAAAAAGGTATACATTTTTTCTTAAAAAAATTTATTTATTTGTTTACTTATTTTTAAAAATAGTTTAAATAGATAAGAAAATTTATTCCATTTTTTAATTATGTATTTGTTTTTTATTTATAAAAGTAATTAAATGCTTAAAAATTAATTTTTGGTTTATTTTAATATTAAACTAAAAAATATATTTATATGTATTTATTTTCTTAAGAAAAATTCTAAAAATTTGTTTTCTTATTTTTAAAAATAGTTTAATTGCACAAAAAGTTGCATTTCCTTTTTCATTTTGTTTTAAAAATCTTGAACAAGAAACAAAATAAAAATCATAAAAAAAACATACGTTTTGCTTTTATTTATTTATAAAAATAGTTATATGAGATGAAAATTCTTTTTTCGTAATATATATATACATAATAAAAAACGAAATAAAATAGATGTCGTCCAGAAAAAAAAAATATAGTTTTTTGCAAGCAATCTTATGTACATTTTGTTGATTGTCACAACACTTTCTAGACCAACTGTACATACACAACAAAGCGCCGTTAAACATGCCAGTAAAACACACCCAGCAAAACCACGCAACAGCAATGAGACCAACAACAACAGCAATGAGACCAACAACAACAGCAATGAGAGCAACAACAATAGCAACAACAATAAATGTACTCGTAATTGCCTCGTTTCATTTTTAATAACTGTCAATCCTTTGGCTTTTTTGGGCGCGGCAATTGCCAAACTGACAAAACCGCTTGTAATTTGTGCTCAACATATGAGCAACAATACAAAACCACAGCAACAGCAACACCCACAATAACAACAACAACAACAACAATAATAAGCCAAGTAACAATACACATTTTTGGCCATGTTCTCGACAAAAACTCTGACACAAATTGTACCAAATGACAAAATTACATTACATTTATACTCTTACAACAAGAGAAAATAAAAATAAAAATACTAGAATATTCTTCACAATTCGTTGAGCGTAAGACGAAAAAAAGAATGGAATAAGTAAAACAATCGAAGCGAATTATATCAAAAGAGAAATTTTGATAGCAAAGAGATCGATAAGAATGCATTGTATGTACATTTCCATTTGCTTGACATCTAACATGTGTTTCAAGTTGGAAAAGACTTAAAAATTGGGTTAATTTTTTTTAAACTTAAAGCTCCATCCGAATTTCTATAGTGTCAAATTCTTTCGAAAAATATGTAAAATAAGTGTAATTAGTAAAACTGTTCTTATTTCATTTTCAAATCTGCATAAATATCTTTACTCTATATTTTAAGGTATAAAAATAATGTTCATTCGAAAAAAATTAATATTGCGTATACGCGGCGTATACGTAATATTAAGTATACGCGGCGTATACGTATTCGTAATATTGCGTATACCCCGCATATACTTAATATTGCGTATACGGTACGTATTTGTAATATTGCGTATACGCTACGTAAACATAATATTGCGTATACGCCACGTATACTTAATATTGCGTACACGCCACGATTCGAAAAATATTAATACTGCGTATACGCCGCGTATACCTAATATTGTTTTCCAGTCATTTCCTCTTTTCACTTTTGGTATTTTCCGGAATATTCTTTATATATAGGTTTGATTCAATTTGCATTTAGAGTTTTTAATCAGACAGTTAATCAGATAGTTAGTCAGTTAAAAAAGTTAAAGTGAATTTCATGGAATAATATAAAGACTGGTAATAGAAAAAAGCATCAATAGAAAAATCATCCATACCGTTTCAAGGGCATTCAAATGTTGTAATTCATGTATTCGAGACAGTTTCAGCATTTTAGCTATTTTTGCAGTTTCTATTTATTTATTTTTTTTATTTTTTGCCAGTTTTTCAGCGCTTGTGGTAAAAGTTTTCGGTTAGCTCGTTTGATAAATGTTTGTCTGAACTTTGGGCCAAACTGTTGCTCGGCTTAGACTCTCCGACTCTCAGGTCGCAATTTGCAACTTTTGGAGGGATGTAGCACAGCGATATCAGCGAACCACAGCCCAACAAAAAACTAGAGACTAAGAAAACAAAAAAAAAAATAAATACAAAAAAAAAAGTAGAAATTTGCTTAAAACTTTAAGCAAACAAGCATGGCCAGAAGAAGAGAAGCGAATGTTTGGCCTTGGCCAAGGATTCTGTTGCCGAAGGAACTTCGCTGAGCCTGAAGCTGATGCTGAAGCTGAGGAGCTGTCAGAACTTCGCTGAGCTGCCATCCATCTCAGTCTTTATTATTTTGCATTTTTATTTTGATTTTCTTGTGCATGTTTAACTTTACATTTACTAAAAAATTCCATTCATTCATTTATTTATTTTTTTTGCTTACTTTGCTTTATTTTTGTCAGCTTTAAATTTATGACTTCGTTGTTTTTTTGTTACAGCTGCTTTAGTTTTTTTGTTCTGCCTGTTGACTGCGAGCTGTTTCTGTTGTCATGGCCATGACTGTTGCTCAGTGCATACATTAATCATTTCAAGTGCACGGCGTTTTTGGGGTTTTCAAGTTCGAAGTGCCAAATCGTTCCCTTGGGCGCCAATTACATTAATCAAAAGTATGAAAAAGCGAGAAAAGTAGGGCTCAAATATTTTTCTGAAATCCACTCGAACTATGACAAGACATAAAATGGCAATTTTGTTGGCAGAATTGAGGGGCTCGACAAAAATAAACCATTATCAGCTGCTTCCAAGAGATTACAGAGCCGAGGAATTTTTGGACACGGGTCAGAGGGACACGTTTAACAAAATGTAAACAGCTAAGACCCCAAAAACACCTTTTGTCTATAGCTATTCGTGTCTGTCTCTGTGTGAGTGTGTGTGTGTGTCTGCCGGATATTACGGTTAGTCCGCGTAACGGTAATGGCAATGCCAACAGCCGTCGGCCATGCGCATCCAAAATCCGCATCCAAATCCAGCTGAAGACTTGACTCGACTGCCACACGGAAATTGTTAAATTTGTTACATTTTGTTGTGTCCTCGGCGCGGATTTTTTTTTGCATTTATATGGAAATTAAGTTATTATGCTAAGTAAAGCAACAACACAATAAAGTGGAAGAAGTGGAAAAACTTGAGCAAAAACTAACGAAAATATTTAAATTCTGACTATTGATTTAATAACATTAGCACACAACCAGATTGTAACACTTGCCTAAAACACTTATTTTTTATGCAAAGAAACCAAATTAAATTGTATTTTTTAATACAACTAAATCTTAAAAATTTGTCAAATTTTTTGTATAGAATTTTTAGAGTTGAGTTGCATTTTTCATCATGAAAGTCACTGTTCTGTTATTGTTTATAGATAATTTGGAATCCTGAAATTTTATATTTTTTTTTCAAAAAATACCAATATCTAAACAAAATAATTGTTTTTAAAATGCCAATTTTTTTACTTTTTTCCGTATGAAATTATTTACTGTATTTGGAATTTTTTAAAATTAATTGAAATATTTTCGAGAACTTGGGGGAATTTGTTGTGAGAATCTCTCATAACATCAGCATATATGCAAAACCAGGGCTGCCATAAGCACTTGCTGCTGCACGTGGGTTTTCAGAGCAAACATTTTAATTGAAAATTGCAGAGCCGCAGAAAGTAAATAGAGAAGCGGCAACTGCAAACGACAAGTTGAGAACTGATTGCATGGTTGAGTTATGCATACATGTGTGTGTATCTGTGTGTGTGTGTGTGCCTGGGAGTAAGTGTGTGTGTGTTTGTGTGTGTGTGTCTGTATTTGTCTACCTCCTCTAACTCCTCGTTTGATTTTTGCATAAGCCTGCACTTTGTGCGGCATTCGAAAAATTTCTGCATGAATAATAAACGGAAAAAGGCAGCTCGACTGCTGCCACGCCCCCTTTCTGGACATGCCAACGTAAATTAAATTAATTAAATTCCATGCTGTGTATGTGTGTTCGACAGCCAACACACAATTTGTTGAACTTCTTTCATTTGCAAATATATATAAAAAAAATACATGCATAAAAAGAAAGCGACAGATATGCGAGTTATTTAAAAATGTAAAATAAATATTTGTGTCTGTGGTCGCAGTCAAAAAAGCATTGCCAATGGCAGTAAAAATTCGTTTGTTTCTGTCTCTGTCTCTGTCACACTCAGTATGTGCTGCCCAAAAAAGTATGCTATAAAAAATTGCGTATACGCCGCGTTGCTTCGTTGGTTTATTAAAAATTTGTGTAAATGAAGTGGCAATTTACAATTTGCAATTGAAGTGCTGGTCACTGGAGAGTATTTACACACACGAGCACACACACACAAATTTGCAGGGCAAGGGTAGCAGAGTAAAAAAAGGAGCTAAAAAACAGGGAACAATTGTTTTGGCGTTGGAGTTAAAGTTAATTAATTTCTGCTGCTGATTAAAATACTTGCACAAGGTCAAAATGTGGGCCAGCAAAGGAACCGGAAATGTAGGGGGAAAAGGCAAAGGAAAAGGCTTAAAGAGCCCACACACACACACCAACACACACACACACACATATGTCTAATCCAGGAGCAAAGAAAAGGATATGCCTGAAGCGTGTACAACATTTTAAACACTTTGACTTTGCAGACATTAATGAATATAAGTATATATAAGAGAGAAGAAGAGACAAAGAGGAAGGAGAGAGAGAGAGAGGGGGGGGGGGAGAGCATGAGAAAGTCGAGCACACAGCAGAGTAGTTTAAAATGCCATTAAATGCTGAGAGATGGGCAAAAACTGTCAACCAGAATAGTGACATGTCGGATGGCAGCAGCAACAACAATTCCCCCACTGTATGTGTATTAGTGTGTGTGTGTGTGTGTGTGTATTTGTGGAATGGGTGGCAGCTGTCAGCATGTATAACTGTTGCTGTCAGGATTATGGCTTGTCATATTATGTATTATGGTGTATTTTATTTGCATTCAATTAAAACGCACGTGTCACTCGCCCTCGCATATAAATTGCTAACAAAATGAGGCGACTACAACAAAAACAACAACAGAAAATATTATGCAAATGTGACCAGCTTTTTATTTGATGCCTGCCAAATTGTAAATGAGTCTTGGCCATAAAAAACAACTCAACTGAAGCAAAACAACTTTATTTACGCTATAACAGCTCTGGGAAAGTATAGGAAAACTTTGGCATAGAAAATATTAGAAAATGGTTACTAAATATATATCTCCCCTTAAAAATTTTAAATTTATTGAATAAAATTTAAAAAAATGTATATTGTTCTTGAATAAAAATGCTAAAAGAATACATATTAAATGATTTTATTCCTACTATAAAATATACAGATAATTAAAAGCTTTAAAATATGACTCCCAAAATAGGAAATAAAAAAATAAGCAATCTAAAAAATTAAAAATTAATTTTAAAGAAAAAAATTAAAATTAGTATCAATAAATTATTGTTTTTAAATTTAAAAATTAAAATTCTGGCAGAAACACAAAGGTTTTCGCTAATTTGTTTTCATAATCAATGGTCATTAAAATCTCTAGAGATTAGCAAAATACACCTCTATATTTATTCTCCATTAATGTACATATGCTGACGCTTTTTCTAGATTTTAAGCAAAATAAAAAAAGCGCAGTAAAAATTCGTTTGTCTCTGTCTCTGTCACTCTCAGTATCTGCTGGTTTGCCACCACCCAAAAAAGTATGCTATAAAAAATTGCTGTAAAAAATTTAAACACAAAGGTTTTCGCTAATTTGTTTCCAAAAGCAATAGTCATTAAAATCCCTAGAGATTAGCAGAATGCACCTCTATATTTATTTTCCATTAATGTACATATGCTGACGCGTTTTCTAGAATTAAAAAAATATAAAAAAAAGCGCTGCCACAAAATGTGACAAATACTGTGGTCATTACAATAATAATTTTTAATGTCTCTGACCTTAATATCGAGCGTTTAGTTGAGCGCACAAAATGCTTATTACGAATTGATATGAATCTAAATTAAAATGGCATCATAAAAACACTTTGGTCCTAGACTTTTGGCCAGGCCAATACAGGTATACAGGTGCAAATGCGAACTTTAATGGCGAAGCGTGGAGGGGGAAGAGATTAGGCCAAGAGTAATGACAGTTCCAGCAGGTAGTTCTATGGAACTGCTCTACAAATGTTGCTCCTGGGAATGCTCCAAGACTCCCGCTTGGTCCTGGCCATCAATATGAACAGCGAGTCACGTTCTTTAAGTCTTAATCGAAAATCTACAACAGTAAAAACAGCTTAAAGCACAAAGAAACAGAAACAGTTTACAAGTTGGCATCAACATGCTGTCTGGCAAATTGCTAACTTAATTATAAATTAATTAACTAACAAAGCATAGCATAAGGCTTGAACATCAAAGTATCAATAATTAATCGCCTCGATAATGTTTTCAATTTCTTGCTTCATTAGCTTATTTTATTTGGACCGTTGAAGGCGTTTTGTGGCCAGCTTTTTGTTTTCAGCTAATCCCTCTGAGTAGACCTGAGTTTTCCCGAGGGACATTCAAACAATATACAAAGCTGCGTTAATACAAATTGCATTAATTTCAGGCGAAAATAAATAAATAAAAATCAATAGCCAATAGCTATATATATATATTTTTTTTCAGTTGAGAATTGCGTTAAACAGTCGACAGATGAGTTATGAGTGTATAACATTAAATAGATTTATATGCGGCACATGCCACAGCAAATTTGAGAACGTGAGGCAGGCAGCAAACAAAACTGAAACCGGACGTGCCGCTGACGAACAGACCGGAAATTAAACTATTTGTTAGTCCCCAAACCAATTCCTATTCAACAAGCTGAGGCGCAAAACCAAAATAAATATATATAAATATACAATAATAATATAAATAGAAAAGCAAAAACATACAGTCACAATTGTTGACAGTCTTTTTTATACCCGGTACTTAAAAAATAAGTGAAAGGGTATATTGGGTTCGTTGAAAAAGCTACCACACCCACAGTTCTAAAGATAATACAGTTTTTATGTTAATTAACGTTGTCTATAAATATTATTTATAATCTCACTTAACCGCAACAAGATCGGACAAGTAGAACGGGAGTGATAGCTAACCAAAGTTATTAATAAAGTTATTATTTCAATACAATCATCTAAAAGTATGCAGTACTTTTTAATAGGCATCAAATTTTTAAAGTACTTTTATATATATTGACTATAGCTTTTCCCACTTGTTTTTTAAATATTTTTTGTAGACTCACCTGCAAAAATTATTTTCCTTTAGGCATTTTTTTAATTTGTATTTTGAGTTTGCATTATTTCTGTGTGTGTTTTGTGGTTGTTGTGTTTTTGTAATTGTGTTATTAAATTTTTGTAATGGCGCACAAATCTCAAATTATGAATTTGGCGTATAATTTGCAGCACTTGAAAGATGCCACTTGAAAGTTGTTGCTGCTTTACACACACATACACACAGTCACCAGTCACAGTTACAGTCGCAGTTACAGTTACAATCAAGCTCACCGTTACGCACACACACTCACATACACTCACACTCACACCCTCACCCACACACACCTTGAGTGTTAGAAAACATTGCAGAACGCGGCGCTTTTGGCTTTAATTTCTATATATTTTGAACTTGTTCCGCGTTTTGTGTCCTGTTCACGAAACGGCTCAACTCGAACTGTAACGACGCTCAGCTGCTGCGGCGACAGCAAGTCAAGTTACGCTCTCTCTCCCGCTCTCTCTCTCTCTTTATTTTACTCTCTCTTCGTGCGACTGGAAAGTATGAATGTGTGTGTGTGTGTGAGAAAACCAGCTGGCGCAGCATTAAAAAGTAATATCAATTTCCACCTTGCTAACAGCGTCGCAACGCGAAAGCAACAGCTAAGCGATTTCCCAGGATGCAGCCACATCTCTCTGTCTCTCTGTCCCTTTGTCCCTCTCTGTCCCCCTCTCCTGGAGTCCCCTGTCCATGTCCGTGTCTAACTCGGGAGCCCCGCCTCCTTGTCTGCCCACGCATTTGCGTTAGGTGCGCGTGCTCTTCACGTTCCGCTTACTCTACTCTACACACACACACACACGAACACACAAGCACACACACACACACTCCTCCAACACAACACGTAGTGTAGACTTTTTCACAATTGTTGCATGCGATGATATTGCGAATGTTGCGTATACGCCAAGGTGAACAACTGTATTAGGTTTGAATTATCAACGGACAGCTGTAAATAAATTAATAATACATAAAAATTAGGCTAGTAATATTGATAAAAAAAATATATTTTTTAGTAATTCACACCGTATACGCAATATTTTGACAAATGTTGCGTATACGCCAGGGTGAACAACTGTATGTCAATTATATAAAGAAATATAATTAATATTTATTTTTTTTTTAATGTTAAATATATTTAGTGAAAATTTAAATTTTGTTAACAATATAGTTTTCTAGTTTTATGTTTTAAATAGGTGTGGTTTACTCAGACGTAAGAGATAAATAATATTAATAAACACTTTATAAAAATATATTGCTACAAATGTTGCGTAAACGCCAAGGTGAACCACCGCTATCAAATACAGATGTAAATAAAATAAAATAATTAGTAATTTAAAAAAAAATGCAAAGCAAAATAGTTCACATTGCATCAAAATTACTTTTGTAGTATATTTTTTGTTTTCTAATTAAATTACTGTTTTACTTAATAATACTTAATATATCTTATTTAAATAAAGAAAAGCATAAGAAAAAAAACAAAGTGTGTGGAGTGTTGTTATTTACGCAACATATTTTCTTACAGAAAAAAAACAAATATATTCTAAAATTTATATATATAAATTATTTAATATAGAAAAAACATATTTCAATTACTACTTTCCTTATAAAGTAAAATCTATTTATGTATTTTAATTATGCGAAAACAATTTATAAATATATTTTCAATTAATATTTAATTAATACTAATAATAATATCTTAATTTCAGAGTATATTTCTATTTATTGAATATGTTGATAAGCTGTAATCACAATTTATTTTGTAACAAGTGTTGAGTTGTAGGAAAATGACTTTGACAACTTCAATTTGGCTTTATAAACATTGAAAGCCACAAACCAAAGGACACAGTGAGACTCTCAGAGCCACAGACACATGGAAAAAGCGCAACAGGACCAAAATAATTGCGCGTTAAACATGTGCCAATGTTACAAGGCGCAACAGACGAAATACATCTCAATGGCAATCAAAAGGCGAGAGAGAGTGACAGAGAGTGAGAAATAAAAAGAGAGAGAGAGAAAGGGGAAAAAATAGAGAGCGAATAGAGCCGAGTGAAGCCGAAGTTGAGAGAGCGTAACTGGAAATGTTCAACTGGTTGCGTTTTTGCAAGCAACAGGATATGTTGGAAGCCTGCAAAAACATCGAAAAACATCGCACACACACACACACACACACACCAGGCAATCCCCAATAACAACAAAAGTAACAGCAACAACAACAATACGAATTGTTAACACAGCAGGAAGGCAGAAGCTGACTGGCTGGCTGAATTGTTGGTCGACTAGTTGCCTGATTGGAGGGGAAGAAGGAAGAAAGGGAGGACGAGAGGAAAGAGAGGGAAGGACAACAGCACGGCCTACAAACAGTCGCGTGCTTAAAGCCTCAATACCAAAACAATTTGAGAGCACACAATAAAATTGAATGGACGCCAAAGAAAGGACGAAAGCAACAACAACAACAATAAAAAAAGAAAAGAAAAAATATGTGAGGAGGCAGCAGAAAAATGTGCCAAATCGAAAAAAAACGCAGAAGGGAAAACAAGAAAGAAAGATTAAGCGCGGCACGCCGAAGATTTAATACTCTTGTGGAGCCCATTTTTTTAAATATGATATTTTTCTCCTAATTTCTTTCCGTAACTTCCCTTTTACACTTTCTCAAACACTTTTCAAAAACTTCAAAATTGCATAACTTTGCCAAAACTCAACCGATTTCCATGTGGAATACCGTTTTGATCATTATTTGGCCTATAATTTCATTCTGTATCAAAACATTTTTCACTTGAAAAATTTACCTCACTGTCAATTTTTTCGGTATTTTCCATGCTTACCCCTTTACACTTTTTTAAGAACTTTAATCTACCATAACTTTGTCAAAACTCATCTGATTTCCATGTGGAATACCGTTTTGATCATTATTTGGCCTATAATTTCATTCTGTATCAAAACATTTTTCACTTGAAAAATTTACCTCACTGTCAATTTTTTCGGTATTTTCCATGCTTACCCCTTTACACTTTTTTAAGAACTTTAATCTACCATAACTTTGTCAAAACTCAACTGATTTCCATGTGGAATACCGTTTTGATCATTATTTGGCCTATAATTTCATTCTGTATCAAAACATTTTTCACTTGAAAAATTTACCTCACTGTCAATTTTTTCGGTATTTTCCATGCTTACCCCTTTACACTTTTTTAAGAACTTTAATCTACCATAACTTTGTCAAAACTCAACCAAGTTTAATGCTGAATATTATTATGATTATTATTTCACCTTTAATTTCTTTCTGCATTAAAATATTTAATAAAAGTTTAGTTTTTTATAGCTTAGCTTTCAATCTAAATTTAAATTTTAAATAACTAAAAATAATTTTAAAAAAATATTAAAAGCCGAGAAGAATTTTATTTTAATATATGGCTAAGACATAAGTATTGTAAATATAATTTTATTTTACGAATTTTATGATAGATTTAAGGAGCCCTCTGGCAAGGGTATAAATAAGAAGAACAGTAGAATGTTGCGTGTGAAAGGAGCAGCGCCTGTTGAAGGACGAGCGGCCATTAGAAAGCTGCAAAAGCGAATGGCACAAGAAGAGAAAAAAAAAGGTGGGCAATGTTTACAGGTAGACAGGTGGCTGAGGGAGGGATAGAGAGGCAGGGAGAGAGACAGGGTTGTTGTCGTTGTCTACCTGCTGTGCGAAGGACACACCAAAAGGTACGCAGCGTGTGTCGATTAAGATGCCGAGCCATTGTTGATGTTGCTGTTGTTGTTGGGATTGGCGTTTTCGGGTCGTGACAGACAGCGAGACGTTGAGCCGGAGACGGAGACGTCGACGGAGTCCTGAATCCAGAACCGGACCCAGGCAGGCGAATGAAGAACTGTAGCTGGCTGTCAGCTTATCAATTTGTATGCCTGCAGATATTTATTTATGAATATCCTTTGAATGCTTAAGCGCTTAAGAAGAAGGGAAGAGGAGGAGAAGAGGAAGAAGAAATGCCTCTCACGCCTTTAATGGCGAATCCTGCCGCGTAATCCTTGACGCTTGGCTGCGTGTGTCCATTCAAGCATTTTCTCTCGCTTCATTCGCCATTTCACATTTCTCGCCACTTCTGCACTTTCTCATTCTTATTCTCTTTCTCCTTTTCCTCATTTCTTTCGCTTGTCTGGCATTTGCTTGAGTCCCTTCTTAATTTTATTTTTATTGCAGATTGATTTTTTCAGATTAAGTTTCTACGCTTCTTTTGCTTTTAAGTCGCCTGTAAAAAAAACTGTTGCCTACTTTTCAGGGTCAGCAGAATAAAATATATAAATATGAGTCAGTTCGAGTGCAGCAGTTTTTTAAGCCAACTTGTGCTTCAATTAGCCAACAAAAAACCAACATGCAAACAGGAAAAAATCTTTCTCTTTCCCCTATACCCATTTCTCAACCGACAACAAAACCGTAAGCTCAAAGTAAAAGTAAAACATTTTCATGCAAATGGTTTTGTTTAACCACGAAATATTTTCAGCATTCAACACACACACCTCACACACACACACATTTTAATATGTATGTGTGTGTGTGTGTGCGTGTGTGAGTTGTGCGGCAAAAGTTTTTAGCACTCGCAGCTCTCAACAAACAAAATCAAACCGAGCGCAACAAAGTACACAAATATTTACCTACACTCACATCTATACAGGAATATATATGTGTCTGTGTGTGAGTGTATGTGTGTGTGTGTGTGTGTACGGTCAGTTGGCAAAGTCATAAAGGTAGCGGATTAAATTGAGATGGCAGCAATAACTAAGCGACAGATTGATGAACTTTGAAAGCGCGAAGCGCAGCAAAGTATGCAACAAAAATTTTGCTGAGAGTTCTGGAATAAATTTTCGAAGGAAAACCCTAGACAACAAGGGTAAAAAATCAAAACTTGCTGTTGTAAAATAAAGTTAAGTTGAATATCTTTTGAGCCATTTTCGGTATTTAAAAAATTTTAAAATATTCTTAGTCTGGACTTCAGCTAAACGCGATAAATCCGGCATTAAATCATTAAAACTACTTAAAAATTATATTCCGCTTTAAGTTTAGAATTTATCCTCTCAAAATATATAAACTAAATAGCAGAAGATTTTATTGGTGTTTATTTGCATTCGTGGGTTTATTTATTTATTTCTGCAAGTGATCAAACAGATGTTGGAGTTTTTTAAAGCTGATTACTGAGTACTAAGATACCAAAAGCATTTCACATCTTCTATATTAATTTCGCATTGATATTGGCTGCTAATTGCTGGTTCTTAAATCGGATTAAAATTCTATTAAAATGCCAGCAAAGTGCAGATAAATGTGCATTTATTCACAGGCGAGTGCAAATGCTTTTAAAATGTCATTTAATTGGCCGAGTTTGGTTCGAATGAGGGCTTAAGATTCTTGACACGAGCGCAATTAACGCAAATAAAAAGAGAGAGGAAATATAGAGTTTAAGCCAGGCTTTTACCAATAGATACGACCAATAGTTGGCCTAATCCTTTGCCGCATTTCAACAACTTAATTATGCAGAATCATAAAAAAAATGACGCTAATGATGACAGAAAACTTTTGAAAGTATAAGTAAAATGAGTAAAATATTATGACTGACTAAGAGTTGCTCTGTAAAAAATAAAAATTTACATTTCTATTCTCTAGAGTCCTTCTTTAGAAACAACTCATTCAATCATTAAATGACTTAATACAGAATTTGTATACTCTAAGTGTTTGTTACCTGTACAACAACAAAAGCGCTTCATTACAATTTTAATTTGACATTTTATCCAAGCTTAATTAGAGCAATTTGCGAGCAGGACAAGTGTACTAAGTCCAAAGTCTCAGTCACTGAAAGAGCAAGTGAAAGAGACAGAAAAAAAGAAAGAGAAAGAGACTTGAGTAAATGGCGACAAGTCGACTACTTGTTGTTGTTTTTGAATGTTCAATGCAAATAGTTGGGCCAGAAAGTGCGTGGAAGAGAGAGACAGAGAGGAAGAGGGACGGAAGAAGTAGGCTTGAAAATACCCTGTAGCGAGGGTTTAACTAGTTTGTGCAAATGTATGTAACAGACAGAGAGAGAGACGACATGAACGAAAAAGCAAGCAATTTCTTAAAAATATGTTGAATAATAAAAATTTTAGATGGGGTGTACATTTATCAACAAGTCAGATAAGCTATGGTAGAGATCCCGACCATAGGATACCCGTTACTTATTTCAAGCCATATAAAAGTGCTTTAAGAAAGTTACTACCTAACAAAAACTACTGCATACTTTTAGGTGATTGTATTGAAATAATAACTTTATAACTAACTTTGATTAGCTATTACTGACGTTCTACTTGTCCAATCTTGCTGCGGTTAAGTGAGATTATAGATACTATTAAAAGATTACGTTAACTAACATAAGAACTATCTAAAATTCTATGGGTGTGGAGGATTTTCGCGAATTGTTTATATTCAAAATTTAGGAATAGATGAACATTTTATTAAAAAAAATTCATAAATAAACTCGAATTGATTTTGCTTCATTACTTAATAATAATATCGGTATACAATCTTATGTATGATTTTCTTATTAAGTACAAGCACAGGTACTCTTACAGTCGAGTTAGCTCTACGCTGCCATTGCCAACTTGTTTTTTGTACTCGTACTTGTATTTACAGCGCAAAGTTAATTGAATTTTCACACCGAAAAGCGGCGGACAATGTTGAGCCTAAAGCTATTGACGCTGTGCAGATAGAAAATGCCAAAAAGGGGAGGTAGAATGAGAGAGAGAGAGAGGGAGAGAGTTAGAGTAGGGGCACTCACTAAATGCCTTATTTGACAAAGTAATTAAGTCAGAATAATGCGCATGGAAATTGCTGTCAAGTGGTTCATAATTTGTTAGGCAAATGCGGCAGTCAGCTTCTTTATGGACTGCCAAAGGTAAATTCCTATACACAAACGAATACTAGACAAGCGAGGAGAGAGGGTGAGAGAGCGAGTAGTGGCGTGGAGAGGAGTGGAGAGAGAGAGAGAAAGAGAGAGAGAGGAGTAGGGTGTTATGTTGCTGAGAATGCGTAAGCCACGATTCCGAGCCTTGTTCAAGCAGTGGTACAAGTGGATACAGAATCGTCAGGCAAGTGGCATGGCCGTCACCCACCTGGAGTTACCCGATAAATCCGAGGGCGATAGGAAACTCTATCGGGCCTTGAGTCTATCGAATGGCGTGCGAGCCATGCTCATCTCAGATCCTGGCATGGGACAAACAAGTGCAGCATCTCTAACAAATAAATCCATGCCGAGTGCACACAGTTCCGGTTCTAGTTCCAGTTCCACGCTGGAACAATTTCATGGCAAATTGGCAGCCTGTGCGGTCTTAATGGGCGTGGGTTCGTTCAGTGAACCTCAGGAGTTTCAGGGACTCGCTCATTTTCTGGAGCATATGATATTCATGGGCTCTCAAAAATATCCAGAGGAAAATGCTTTTGATGCGTTTGTCACAAAAAGCGGAGGTTTCAGCAATGCGCATACGGAAAACGAAGATACGTGTTTTTATTTCGAAGTGGAGGAACAACATTTGGATAAAACAATGGATATGTTTATGAATCTGATGAAGGAACCTTTAATGTTGCCCGAGGCAATGGCCCGAGAACGTTCCGCCGTGCAATCGGAATTCGAGCAGACTTTTATGGTGGATGAGGTGCGGAGGGATCAGATTTTAGCGAGTCTGGCAGGCGAAGGATTTCCACACTCCACCTTCAGTTGGGGCAACTTGAAGTCCCTCAAGGAGCATGTAAATGACGACGATTTGCATCGTGCTCTGCACGAATTCCGGCGTAAACATTACGGCTGCAATCGCATGACAGTTTGTTTACAGGCCAAATTAAGTTTAGATGAACTGGAGCAACTTTTGGTCAGACACTGTTCAAGCATACCAGAAAGCGGGGAACCCCCTTTAGATATTACGAAATTGCACTATCGCGATGCCTTCAAGGAGAAGTTCTTCAAGGAGCTGCTCCTGGTGCAGCCCGTGGAGGATGTGTGCAAACTGGAACTCACC
Organism: Drosophila falleni; assembly: GCA_035045575.1. Lineage (NCBI taxonomy): Eukaryota > Metazoa > Arthropoda > Insecta > Diptera > Drosophilidae > Drosophila > Drosophila falleni. The sequence goes on from JAWNOV010000167.1 coordinate 2,320,769, forward strand.
TGGGTACTGCCACCTATGAGAAACTATTACCGAACCAAGCCGGATTCATTTATAGCACATCTGTTGGGTTACGAGGGTGTTGGCAGTCTGTGTTCCTTTCTCCGACGTCGTCTCTGGTGCATGAGTGTCATGGCGGGTGTGGGAGCCAGCAGTTTCGATACCAATTCCATTTACTCACTCTTCAACATGTGCATTCACTTAACAGACGATGGATTCGAGCATCTGGATGAGGTCATCTCGGCCACCTTTGCCTGGATTCAGTTGATCAATGAATGCGAAACATTGCCAATTGCCTACAATGAACTGCAACAGATTGCGGCCAATAATTTTCGCTTTCAAATCGAGATACCCGCCATGGATAATGTGCAGAGTATTGTGGAGGCCTTGAGATTCTTGCCGCCCAAGGATGCACTCACAGGTAGGCTTAATCATAAATGATTGACATATTTTTAGAAATCGTTAGATAAAACGGCAGTAATAGCTAATCAAAGTTATATATAAAGTTATTTTTTCAATACAATCACCTAAAAGTATGCAATAGTTTTTATTAGGTAGTAATTTCTTTTAAGTACTTTTATATATATTGAAATATCTGCATTATTTTTTAATTATTATTTTATAAATAAGTATTGTTACTAAAATACGTCTTAAAATTGTTCCTTTAAATAAGATAAAAAATTGTAGCATATCTTTGAGCGCAACTTTGATAAAATCAAAAAACTGTAGCATATCTTTGAGCGCAAATTCAAATAAATGTTTTTCTCGGCTATAGCTTTTCCCACTCGTTTTCTCCAACAATAATTTCAATATCATTACAATTATGCAATATTAAAGTGAGATATTTTTAACTTTTGCCTCTTTTTTTTTTAATTTTTATTTCGTAATAAAAATCTTCCTAATTTTGGTTTCATAACTTTTCTCTTCATATAAAAAACTTTCTAGTATTGTTTTCCTAATTATTATTTTTAAATTTTAGTTTTCTTAATAATATTTTTCGACATTCGTATGGGGAAACCGAAATGTTATAAATATTTAAAATTACCAACATATTCCTACATACAGGGACTCAGCTCTACTTTGAATATGATCAAAAGGCCATGCAGATGTTGAGACAGCATTTAACAGATTTTAAATTTAATATGATGATATCATCGCATATACCCTACGAGCACTACGAGTATACGCAACGTGAGCCATGGTTTGGCACCTATTACACAAGTATTCCGATTCCCGAAAAGTGGGCACAAATGTGGCATAATCCCGAGCCGCATCCGGAACTCCAATTGCCCGAACAGAATCCATTTGTGACGACGGATTTTACGTTGCAGTGGATAAAAGCGGGAAAACCGCACATTTCCCGCCGTCCGAAGGCGTTGATAAGAAATGAATTTTGTGAACTTTGGTTTCGACAGGACGATACATTTCTATTGCCCGATGGTTTTATAAATCTCTATTTTATTACTCCATTAATGCGCAATAGTCCGAAGGAATATGTGGCTGGTGTATTATTTACATATTTGGTCGAGTTTTATATTGCCGAGCAACTTTATCCGGCTTTAATGGCAGGTTTAACTTACGGTTTGGATGCGGCGGATAAAGGATTGGTTTTACGAGTTAGTGGCTATAATCAGAAACTACCTTTACTTATAGACATCATTATAAATGTAATGAAAACTCTAGAAGTTGATATGGCACAGTTAATGTCCTTTAAGGAACTGAAGAAAAGGCAACTTTTCAATGCCGTTATCAATGGATCATCCTTAAATCTCGATCTGCGTCTCTCAGTGTTGGAATACATGCGATTTACACTGCTACAAAAATACGAAGTTATCGATGACATCACTGTGGATGATATATTGAAGTTTAAGGATAATTTTCATAAACAAATGTATGTGCAGGCATTGATCCAAGGCAATTTTACGGAACAACAGGCGATTGAGGTTACACAAAAAGTGTTGGACACCTACAAAAGTCAAAGGGTTGCAAATCTGGTGGAACAACACAATAGAATGGTGCAATTACCTTTGGGAGAGCATTATCTAAGAGTTAAGAACCTCAATGAAGATGATCCCAATACATTTATTGTCAATTATTATCAAATTGGTCCGGCTACACTTAAAATGGAGGCCATGCTGGATTTGGTTGATTTAATTGCCGAGGAACCATTCTTTAATCAACTGCGAACTAAGGAACAACTCTGCTATAGTCTGGGCTTATTTCAACGTATTAGTTATGGCATTATGGCTTATATGCTGATTATCAACACTCAGGAAACGAAATTCCAAGCGGATTATGTGGACAAACGCCTGGAGGCATATCGACTGCGAGTACCGAGCATTATAACCCAAATGAAAGAACAGGAATTCATTGAGATGCGTGAAACTGTGATCAATAACAAACGACTCGGAGATCACAGTCTATTTGATGAAATGATGCGAAATTGGAGTGAAATTGTCAGCATGGATTATATTTTCAATCGCAATGAAATTCAAATACAAATGCTCGCCGATGTGACCAGAGAAAATGTTATTGATTTTCTGCAACGAAATGATCGACACAATCTACGAAAACTCTCGGTACAGGTTATAGGCACTTCTAGGGTAATACGACGTTCGCAAACCGAAATTCCCGATGCCATTTCCGATGCTATTGCCGCTCGGCATGGCACGACATCGGGTTTAGCCGGTAGACCTGGTTCCCTAGCCGTTATCCTAGACGAAGTGCAACGTAATATATCCGAGGAGCAAATGTTGTACGAAAATATTGGTGATCGGATACATTTGGAATACATTGGGGAACGTGAAAATCGCAGTCATATAACGAACATTGAGGAATTCAAAAAGAATCTGCATGTATATCCGTTCTTAACAGCCGATCCCAAATATCGTGGCTTATAGAAAGTCTCCTTCAAGTCTCTGACTCTGACTCTGTCTCTATATTAAATAATTATTTACAAACACACACACAGAGTGGGAGGAAACTTTTCGCATTGGTTAGCAACTGACGCCATTTTAATAACGCAAATTACAGTCAGCTGTATAAATTTCTGTACGCTCATGGCAAGAGAGAAGGAGACAAAGAGAAAGGACGTAGAAAGGAAGCAAGGAAATGCCAATTTGCTGGGCAACTGTTGCTGTCACATATTGTGGCTGCTGTTGCTTTCATCAAACAACGACAACAACAACAACAACTTCAGCAACAACCATAATAATTCAAAATAATTGTGTATATTTATGCATAAATAAGGATAGATCAATTTTGTATGACCAACTTCTTGATACTCTGTAAGAAAATAGTTAAGAAAAATATGCAAAAAATAATATATATATATAATTTGCATACTTTTGTGCGCTTAATTAATTTAAAATTTTTATGTACGTATATTAACTAATAATTTCAATAAATTCAAAATATTATATATACACAAACGAAAATAAATATAAATAATTTTATTTAAAACCAAATAAAATTTGAAACTGAAAGCCGAAGCTTAAGTATTTTAATGGAATTGTATACATTTAATTCGTTATTGTTACTGAAATATGTATTGAAATTGTACCTGTAAATATAAGCAAAAAACTGTTACATATCTTTGAGCGCATTATCTGCATATTTTAATAATTATTTATAAATAAGTATTCTACTAAAATACGTCTTGAAATCGTTCCTGTAATTAACACCAAAAATTGTAGCATACCTTTGAGCGCAACATACTAAGAACAAAAAACTGTAGCATATCTTTGAGCGCAACTTAATAAGACCAAAAACCGTAGCATATCTTTGAGCGCAACTTTAATAAGACCAAAAACTGTAGCATATCTTTGAGCGCAACTTTAATAAAACTAAAAACTGTAGCATATCTTTAAGCGCAACTTTAATAAGAATAAAAAACCGTAGCATATCTTTAAGCGCAATTTTAATAAAACCAAAAACTGTAGCATATCTTTAAGCGCAACTTAATTAAGAATAAAAAACTGTAGCATATCTTTAAGCGCATTTGCATTTAATTTTAAAAATTTTATAAGTAAGTATTGTTACGAATTTACGTCTTGAAATTGTTCCTGTAAATATAACCACAAAATTATAGCATATCTTAAAGCGCAATTTTAATAAGACCAAAAAACTGTAGCATATTTTTAAGCGCAATTTTAATAAGACTCCAAAACTGTAGCATATCTTTAAGCGCAACTTTAAATAAATGTTTTAACTGTGAGTCGATGGTTTAATTAAAATGAAGATAGATGTGAAATTTAGTGCTTGGCCTGGTCTATAGCCAAATGAACTGTACACACAACACAAAGAAGAAGAAGAAGCTGCTGCTGGCGTTGCTAAGCATTGAAAGCTTCATTATACAAGGAAAACGACATTGTGTTCGCACTATGTGTGTGTGTGTGTGTGTGTGTGTTGCCAAGTTGGCAACTGTCCAACTATGCAGCATTGTTGCTACAAATTGTGTGGCATAGTCAGAGATGCTGCAATTTTGCGTCATATTGTTTGCTTATTTCGTTTCGTTTCGGGTCTAAAAATAAACAAACAACAACAACTTATCACGCCCAAAAGCCGCCCACCAATCAGCCAATGGGCTCTTTTGCTAATGATAAGCCTTGTTTTCCAGCTCATCGTCATTGTTGTTGTGGCCATAAAATCATTATTATGATTGCGTTTTATTGTTGCCATTGATATAAGTTTTAATGCTGAATTTATCAAGCGAACATTTGTCTTAATGCGCTTAAATCGGAATTAATTATGCTTCGCAGCACTTTAAACTTGGCTAACACAATGAAAATTTGAACCAATTAACTAGCTAATTATTAATTAAATCTGTTCAACTTACTGCTGCATTAACATTGTAGGTAAATTGAATACTCGTTCTGCCATTTTGGAAAAATGAGTAAAGTTTTTATTTACGCAATAATTTCTTGCACAGTTATGTGTATAAGTATATGTATATCACTTGTTATAATTAATTTATATATAGTATATTTATTTATCATTCGTTCTTTTATTGCCAACAAATTATTTCAGAAATTAAAAGAACAATACACAACTTTTTTTATGACGTCAAATAATTGATGCACTGCATGTATTTTTTTTATTATTTATTGTAATGTATTGTATTTAAATTAAATTTTAAACGCAACACACAGAAAATGTTTAAGCCAACACTAAAGTAGATAATATATGTATTTATGTATCGTATTTATTAAGTATATATAATTTGAATTAAGCATTAATAAAAACAATAAATTTAGTTATGGTAATTAAATTCTGTTGCACCTGTCAGGCGCCTAACAATAAGTAAACTTTTAGCAAACTCTTGATTTTTATTTTTTTTGATGTGGTTTTACACTTTTTTGCATTTTTTTGATACTTAAATTAATTAATGAATTGTGTGATTAATGGAAACATTTTTAAAGCGCGTTGATGAGAGTATAATATACTTATTAAGCATGCAATTCAATTGATTTTTGTTCCATGAACTTTGACATGGACCTTTCTTTTTTTTTTGCAAATGTAAACAAGTGTCAAGTTAATTGTTGTTTTCTTCATTCATGTCGACTAAAGCTATAATTAAATCAAGTATATCAAGTAATGTACTTATATAAAAATATATATACTATTTATCATTATTATTATTATAAATATTTATATTTTATTTTTCTTCTGCTTTTTGAAATGTGTTAATTAACATATTGTTTCAGTTGTTTTAATATTACTTTTAATTTTGTGTAGAACACTCAAAATATGTCCGAATGCTAAGCATGCTTTATGATTTACACTTACATTTACTCAAAACGAAACTTTACAATTTATGAATAAGTTTTCTTGAAAGTTTCCATGAAGTACTTTGCCGCATTTAATTACATTAAATTAATTTAAGTAACGGAATTTCCTCCATACGTTTGCATTTAAATAATTGGCTTAAGAAGGCATTAAATGAATTATTCATAATTTATTTAAGTTTTTTTGTTTTTTCGACTACTTTAAAGGCTTTTTCTTTCCTTGCAGGAAATACTTGTCAAATGGTTTACTTTAAATTTTATTGTAAATTTCATGTTGCTGCAATTGTTTTAAATTTGTCAAAAGTAATTGCTAAAAATTTAAATTAATTTCATTTTAAATAGAACTTAAAACAAAATTCTTGAATGTGTTTTACTTGTTTCTCTCGCAATGATAAAACATGTTTTTTGTTTAGTTTTTTTCTTTAATTTCTGTTTCTCAACTCACTCCAGGCTCAACCAATTCTCTCATTCACTACGTTCTCTCTCTCTCTCTCGCTCTTTCACACTTGCTCACTTTCTCTCTCGTTCTCGCTCTCTGCTAGACTTTTAGTTAGATTTCACTCGCGATATTTTCAAATTGGAATGACCTTAATTAGAAACATGTACTTTTTTTCTTTCGAGCTTCACAACATTTTTTTTGCGCTTATTATTTTAAATTTATATTTTTTTATATTTTTCTTTAGTTTTCTAAATGTTTTGGCTGTTGTTTTTGTTGTTGCTGTCGCTGCTTATAGGAAAGGGTGCGGAAATATTTATAGTGGAGTGTTTGCTTCGACCAACGCTCCCGGCAATTTTGGCTTTAGTTGTGTTTTTTTTTCTTTCTTTCTTTCTTGCTTTTTTTCTTGTTGTTTTTTTTTTTTTGGAAATAGTAAAGTTTTGAATTTTTTTTTAACTATATTGTTCAAATGATTTAAATGCATTTAGAAAATAAATAGGACTTTTTTTTAGTAGTGTTTGTGTGTGTGTGTGTTTCTTTTTTCTTTTTGTATTTTTTTCGATGCGAATTTTTAGGAATATTTTTGAGAAAAGCGAGCACCTGAACAATCAAACTGTTTAAATCATGTAAATATTAATATAAATAACCCTTATTGAGTTGTTTTCTTTATCGATGAAAAAACACATTTTACTTCCAAATTTCTTTCATATTAAATTGTTGACGAAACTTGTACAAATATTCAGTTCTAAAAAATGTTCATATTATTTTGAGAAGTTGGGAGTCAAATTATGAGAAAAATTTTGGAAGTTGAATATTTAAATATTTTTGGACAAAAAACTAAAAATTAATGTGAAAAAATGAAAACATATTGGGAGTTGCATATGCGGTTTCATCGTTAAAAAAAAAACCTATTTAGAGATTATTTATAAAAATATCATATGTTAAATTTTCACCTGCCTTTTTGTAGTTATAGTTTTGCTTTATTTAAATGAAATTTAAACAGTAAAATCGCCAGCTGCCCAGGTCATCTTGTAGTCATCGATGTTGAACAGATCAAAGATGTCGCCACTTGCCACATTGAATGCATCGACAGCACCATTGCTGCTGCTGCTGCTGTCCATGGCCTGATTGCAATGAGCTGTTGCTGTTGCTGCTGTGTGTGCTGCTTGGCCATAGTCGGAATGACCAACAATTGCTGCTGGCTGTGAGACAGCTTGCATGATGGAGTTTAAGGTGCTCTCGAAATCATCACAGACATCCATGGGTGTGCTATTGTAATGACCATTTGAGTTGCCACACTCCGATGGACTGTTGTTGTTGTTGTTGTTGTTGCTGCCATTGCTGCTGTTGCTATTGGCCACATGCTGACTCAACTGTGCCACAAAACTGTCGGCATCGAAATCAACATCATGATTGTTGTTGATAAGCACACTATCCGGACTGTTGCTGGCATCGAGCAACTCATTGATGCTTGGCTGCAAACTGGGATTGAGATCGCGTCGCATGTTGCTGTTGTTGCTGCTGCTGTTGTTGTGCTTGCTGCTTGCACAATAGTTGTTCGAATCATCACCAATGTCCATTTCCAGCTGCTGTGACATCAATTCTAGCAACTCGTATTCATCGAAATGATTTAACTTGGCATCGGCAGGACTGTTGCTGTTGCTGTCAGCAACACCATTGCTGTTGCACTTGGCTGGCTGCTCTAGGAATATATCCAAAGTTTTAACCGCATCTGGTTGCAATGGCGAATTCATATTGATATTCTCGATATAACTTTGTGAATTGCTGTTGGCATAATTAACATGTCCATCATTGGTGTCCATTGCCATATCCAGATTGGGCAGCGATTGAGGCGTGGCTGGCGCCTCCAACTTGGGTACAACTGTTGTTGTTGTTGTTGCTGTTGTTGCAGCATTAAACATGCTTAATTCTGGCAGCGGTTCCAAGGCAGCACTCTCTGGTAATTCACCTTGTTTAATTAATATATCCAAAACATCGCTTACTTGCTCCGATTTAATGCCATTTGTTTTAGCTGACATTTGATTAACTGTTGCTGTTGTTGTAGTGGCAATTGTTGCTGCTGTTGTTGCTACGGCTGGCTCCTCTTTGATCTTCATTAACGGCATGTTGCTGCTGGCAGCAGCAGCTGCTTTACACGCCGCCAACTGTTTGGTGGCCTCCTCATATTGTGGCGGTGGGGCTGCTGTTGCTGTTGCTGGGGTAGTTGTTGCTGCAGTGGGTTTTATGTCCAGCAACAACTGTTGGCCTGGCTGAAACTGTTGCTGTTGCAGCTGCAACTGCTGCAGTTGCTGTTGTGTTAATAACGGCTTGGCTTCTATGGGAAATACAATGCTGGGCAATGAATTCGTGCGTTGATGTCCATTAAGCAACTTTTTCTGAGCAACAGTTGTTGGTTGTTGTTGTTGCTGTTGAGGTTGTGCCTGTGTTGCTGCTGTGTTAGTTGTAGTTGCTGTGAGACTGATGTTACCTAGTGTGTGTGCTGTCATCTGTTGATCGTTGAGTCCGAGTAGGAATATTGTTTGATTGCCCTCGTTCCACACAAGTCCCACATTGTTGTTGCTGTTGTTGATGTTGTTGCTGGCAGCTGATGGCTTGGCTGCCTGCAATATTTTTGTGGGCGTGGCTGGCAGCTTTGTATTGTTGTTGTTGGATGGAATGAGTACAGTTTGTGTCTTTTGTAGCAATCGCAGCTGCTGCTGTTGCTGCTGCTGCTGCTGCTGTTGTTGTTGTTGCTGTTGCATTGCTGCTGCTGCTGCAGCAGCTGCTGCCTTTTGCTTTTGTATTTTCGCTTCCAGTTGCTGTTTTACAACCATTTTTTGATTAATTGGCGTTGTTTGATTATTGCTATTGCTGCTGTGATTGTTGCTGCTGCTGTTGCTGGCGGGTTTTTTCGCTTGATTGCTGTTGCCATTGAGCTTGGCTGTTGCTGGCTTCACTGTCACCTTGGCTGGTATGCTCTTCTCCAGCTGCGGCAACATTGTCAACGTTTGCTGTGCTCCATTCGCTGTTGCTGCTGTTGTTGTTGTTGTGATCAATGTGATCTGTTGCGACGGCAATGCATTGACAACTTGCGCCGTAACAGTCTGTTGTTGCTGCTGTCGTCGTATCTGCTGCAACTCCTGCTGTGAGCGTTGCAGCTGTCGCTGCAATTCATCAATTTTACGTTGCTGTCGTCGCAGCAATTCCTCATTTTGTATGATTGTTGCTGTCTGCGGTTGTGGCGTTAATATTGTCTGCAATGTCAGCGCATGATTGTTGTCCAGTTGCTGCTGCTGCTGGTGTTGCACCACATCCATTTGCTCGTGCTCCTCCGAAAGCAACATGGCAACTGGTTGCTGTTGCTGCGGTGTAGCATCACAATTGCTGGTGTCCATGGCATCGCTAATGGTTATGACTTCAGTTGTTGCTGTTGCTGCTGCGGGTGCTGCAGCACTTGTTGCTGGCGTGCAGCAATCGATTGCTTCTAATGGTAAATACGGCTTAAGACGTTCGATTAATTGCGGTTTTGGTCCGGAAACGGGCAAATTGCGTCGCTTTAATTGTTGCTTCAAATCGGAGACTTTCATTTTCTCCAATTTCGTTAAATCTGTAATGGAACTTGTTGATTCTGCATAACTTGTTGCTGGACTGGGAGGAATTGACGAGCTGACGGACAGGGCAGGTGAGGGCATTGGCGGCGGATGTTGTTGCTGCTGCTGTACGTGCTGTTGCTGTTGTTGCTGCTGCTGTACGTGCTGTTGCTGTTGTTGCTGCAGCTGCAATTGTTGCTGTTGCTGCTGCAATTGTTGCTGCTGCAACTGCAACTGTTGCTGTTGTTGACTGGCAGCTGTTGTCTGTGTAATCAGCGACAGCGTTGGCGGCGTCGACATCAAGTTGTTGCTATTATTATTGCTGCTGGCATCGCCAAAATTCAACGGTGCCGCAGCAACATTGTTGCTACTTATGGTTATGGTATTTGGCAACGTCATGGCAGCAGCAGCAGCAGCTGTTGCTGTCGTCGCTGTTGTGGTCAGACTTTTGCTGGTGACTGTTATGCTATTGCTGCTGTTGTTGCTGTTGCTGTTGGCAGCAACACTTGCACTTGCTGCCGGCAATATCGCTTGATTCTTGTTCAGATTTTCGAGAAACTTGAGCAAATAATTCTGTTGCTCCAACAGCAATTGATATGATGTGGTTTGATCCACCTGCAATTGGTCCTGACCCACCTGACCCACGGCAGCAGCACTCGGTGGTCCCTTGTATTCATGGAATTTAATGGTGCGCGCTTTTGAAACTGGTTTCGATTTGGATTTCTTCCGATTTTTATCCTTGCCCGGTGCATCCGATTTGACAGCAACTGGTTGCAGTTGCAGGCGTGTTGCTGCTGCTGTTGTTATTGCTGCTGGTGGTGGCGAGGCAATGGAAGACAGTGGACTAAGTGTTGCTGTGGTGCAGGGTGACGCCAACATTGGCAACATATGATGATTGCTGGCGGGCGTAGAGCCTGCAACACTCTGGCATAACTCCTCAAATAGATTCGCCGTCTCCTGTTTGACCTTAATGGGCGTGGGCGTGACTGTGGGCGTGGCAGCAACTAGTGGCATGGGCGGTGGTGGCGGTGGCGCCACAATTTGATTGATTGCTTCCGTATTGCTTAGCAATTGTAATGTTGGCATTACGCTCAGCAACAATTGACCGCAATTGTTGTTGGTGGGCGTAGAAGTGGGCGTGGTCAGTGCCACGGTGACAATGCCCGCCGAGGCAGCTGCCGCTTGTAGCACATCCTTTGGTGGTTCCACTGTAGCTGGCAGCACAGTGGGTGCTGCTGTTGTTCCAGTTGTTGCTGTTGCTCCAGTTGTTGCTGCTGTTGCCATGAGCTCATCCAATCTGGGCGGCGTTTGCCTTGTATCGCTCTCGGAGCTCTGTGAATCCTCCTCGTAGCTGACATAACTATGCGGATGCTGTGGCCGTGTCAACAATCCCTCACTGGTTGCCTTAAATGGCACTAAACCCTCCTTCACAATCTTCTCAATCGGTTTCTCCGTATGCAGAATGTTCTTCTTGATCAGCTCCAAGGGACCCGGTCGATGTTGTATCTGTGAGTTGAGCTGATCCGCCAGACGCGCCTTCTTCAGCATTCGCTGCTTCTCCGCCAGACTCGGATCAATGTGACATTCATCCTCCTCCAGAATGTGTAGACGCTCCAAATCTTCGCGATTTGGACGCTGCTGTATCTTGGCCTTTAGCAGATCGCTCGTCTTGGCCCGTTCCAGTTGTTTGCATTGTTCGTGGATGGCAGGCGAGGTTTTGAGTGCTTCAAGAGAGAATGGAGAGAGAGAGAGAGACAAACAGAGAAAATGTCAATATGCGAAAAATCATAGCATACTTTCCAGCACTTAAGCAGCAATTAAACTAGCTCCGATTCACAACAGGGATTTAAAAAAAAATATATATAATATCTAAATAAAAAAAAGTACTATTTTACAAGTTTTATTTATGACAATTTTTAAACAATTATATCACTGCAAAAGTCCCACATATTCTTTATTTGGAAGAGCTTTTGTACAACAGGTTAAAATTTTAAATAAATATTAAATTCAATAAAAAAAAAAAAAAATATATTACAAATTTGGTATAACCTAACAAAAAATAAACTCCATTATAAAATGGATTTTTACATTTGCTACTTTTTACATATTTTATAAGATGTGCAAGAAATTATATGAACAGAAAATTATATCAATAGATATTAGTTAATTAAAATGGAAATTAAATATAATACAAAACTAAGTTTCTGTATCACTTTCAATTTTCAACTTTTGCGGAATTTTGTGAGTATTTATTTTAAAGCAGCTAAGGATTATTATTATACCATTTATTTTGGCGCTCGACTCGCGCATTGCTGTTGAAAATTTGTCATTTAAATTCAAATTCAAATTGAAATTCACTTTCGGCTGCGTTGAGCACATTGAATTGGTTTGTAAATTCGCGTATTTTGTTGATTCTTTTCGACTTTCTTCCGTTTGTGTGTGTTCGTTTGCTTCAATAAACTCCCCCCAATTCTATTGCTTAAAAGTTTTATATATTTTTTTTTTTCGGGGCCCTACGCATAAATTTTGGCAAGCAAAAGAAACCATTGAAAATGCGCACATATTTGCATATCCTTTTCTGACGGGCTTTTACATAATACATTTGCCAGGACTCTATGCTTTTGGCTGAAGCACATAAGTGAGGCTAATGTGTGCTCCTCAATACTATTTATCGATTCACCTAGACTAATATTAAGTATACGTAACGTGGTGCGGTCTACTTACATGGTATGATGCCCTGCTCGACAAGTTGCGAGTGCGGTCGTCGCACCATCAGCTTCACTTTCAGCGCTGCAAAGACAATAGAAATAGATTTATTATTAAAACGCTCAACTTTCAAGATGTAAATTAAGTTTAAAATTTAAGAAATTACTATAGTATTAATATACTAATAAATGAATAAATAATAAAAATAATAACACTTGGTTTCTTGACACCTAAAATTAATTATTGAATTTAAAAATAAACAATTATTTTATTAATTTTTGATAATTAATTATACATGGTGTATTATTGATAAGGTAAATTATTATTATAAATTCGTTAAAAATGCAACAAGTTTGCAACACACACAATTTGACAGCCAACAAACATAAATTATTATATAGAAACGGGGGTCAGATCAAAACATAAACATAGCTCATAAAAAATACTCTAAACAGCTGGCCAACCAAAAACTCGAACGCAAAACTTTTTTACCCATTCTCTTTTTTGTCAATTTTTTGTATTTTTGACAACGCAAAGCAATAAATGTCGAGCACAACACAAAAAGCAGCTGCAAATGGAAAAACAAGGCAACAAAACGCACAAAAATATTACAGCAAAAAAGAATATAAAATAAAAAGAGAGAAAAAAAAAATAAAAAGTTTTAATATGTTTATGTGCGGTCGATTTTGTGTTGCTGTTGGTGTGTGAAACTTTTTTCTTTATTCATTTTGACTGCTTAACGCCGCTGAGTGTAAAGTTGGCGCCCAAAAAAATTTATTATTTAAGCCGAGCGTCAAGAGTGCTCGGTCTTCTTCCACATGGCGCCATGGGGCGTATGCGTAATAATATGATTATGTGGCAACTGCTACTAAATGACAGATTGATGTCAATTAACTTGACATAAAGTCACTAAAGCCAGCTTGCGATAGCGACAGCAACATAATAATCCCAAATGGGAAGGATAGACAGAGAACGATAGAGAGAGGGAGTCAGAGTTAAAGAGAGACGGAAAGAGTAGGAGCACAGGATATTCAAATGACTTTGATTGACTTTACACACAACAGCAAAATGTTTTGTGACAATCTATGTATAACATTAATTCTAAAGCACGAAAAAAATAATTAATTATGGTAAATAATTTACTTGTTTCTGATCTAATTAATAATTTTAAAAATCAATCATATATTTAAACTATAAATCAATCATATATTTAAACTATGAATAAATAACAATTCATTTTTATTACTTTCTGCACAGTGACACTTCATAGTTCAAACTGTCATAACTTTGCCAAAACTTGACCGTTTTTAATGTGGAATAGCGTTTTGATCATTATTTGGCCTCAAAATTCATTCAGCATCAAAACATTTTTCACTTGAAAAATTTACCTTACTGTCAATTTTTTCGGTATTTTCCATGCTTACCGCTTTACACTTTTTCAAAAACTTCAATCTACCATAACTTTGTCAAAACTCAACCGATTTCCATGTGGAATACCGTTTTGATCATTATTTGGCCTCTAAATTCATTCTGCATCAAAACATTTTTCACTTGAAAAATTTTCCTCACTGTCAATTTTTTCGTTATTTTCCATGCTTACCCCTTTACACTTTTTCAAAAACTTCAATCTACCATAACTTTGTCAAAACTTGACAGATTTTCATGCGGAATACCGTTTTGATCATAATTTGACCTCTACTTTGATTTTGCATCAAAATATAATTTACTTCAAAAATTCAAATTTTTTCTCCTATGACTTGCCCCTTAACCCATACTGGAAAACCTAAATATCTTTGCGATGCAAGTTTGTATACTAGTGTAATTGCAACTTGAGTAGAATCATACAACATACGTATGCGTATTATAGCTCAGTAATCTGTGTTATGTATACGACCTGTTGTCTCAAAGTGATTAACTGCAATTAGGCTCTGGCCATTAGCGACAGAGACAAGACAATTTAACAAAACGTTTGTCAAGTCACGTAATTAAAACGAAATAATGCGCATTAAGGCCCAGTACAGAACAGAAGGTAAATAAATTCCGAAAACCACAGAAAATGAAATGAAAACACAAATCTTAAAGTCTCCAGCAGAGAGAAGAGGCCAGTGCACTCGTATGGTGGTTGGATGGTTTTCGGTGGATTTTTGTTTTGTGGTTACAGCTCATGAAATGCCAAATGCAGTGTAGGTTTTATTTTTATTATTTGTTGGCATTTGCATGCAGATATTTATTTATTTGTCAGCGAAACGAAATGACACGACCATTTTGGCCAAGCAAAACAAATGGGCAACACTTGACGCCACAACAAAGTCGCCAGTGAATGGGAAAAAGAGAGGAGAGAGAGAGAGAAAAAAGCAAAAACAACGACGACATCAAAGTGAGACGCTGACGATGACGTTATTAAAGTAATTTAGACTCTTGGAAAATCATCATAAAAATGAAGGAGACAAAATACAAAAAAAAATACAAATACAGGGCGCGTAATTGTCTGTTGCTTTTTGGCCAAAACGCTCGTAGACTTAACGATTGAAGTGTGTGCACAAATGTGTATAAAAAATTCATTTATCTTTCCCTATCTTCGGCTCACTTTGCCTGTCTCTCACTCTTCCTCTCCATTCTCAGATCTGTTCATTTATGCCGACGCAAATATTTGTACTTGTAACACGGCTAAAACAATTTTCTTTTTTTTTTGATTTTTTTTGTTTTGTGTTTTTGGTGACGCTGCCGTCTGCCAAATTAATTACGCGAGCAATTTATTCTTTATTTTTCTGTTTCTTTATATTGTTTTTCTGGTTGTTGTTGTTGTTGTTATTGGCTTTTCTCAATTTCTAAATGGTTTCGCTGCTCTGTTTACGTGTCGATTTTACACCTACACACGCGATTGATAAAAACAATAACACAAAATTCCAAATTAAACACATAAAAGTTTTTATGCGCCAGCAATAAAAGTGTAGACGTAGCTAAATCGTTCTTCTTATTATTGTTGTTGTTATTATTATTATTGGCATTGTTGTTGTTGTTTTGTGGGTGGCTGCCCTTCTGTACAGAGGCCCCAGTTTCCCAGCCGAAGGTCAGGTAAACAAAACCAAAGTAAAAGAGGGAGAGGGTAAGAGAGAGCGCATCAAATATGACCAAAGCAGAGAGAGAGAGAGTGAGAGAGAGAACGGCAACAGCTGGCTGACCAACACACACACTCAAACACGCCCACACACACACCTATAAAAATTTATATCGAGAGAAGAAATGTATTATAAAATCGATTACGTGATCAGCGGCAACAACGGTTAAAGCCAAGACGCCATCCGCGTGGGCCAAAATCAATGAGCTAAATTACACACACACACACACACACACTCAGTTGCAGCATAACTGGCACAGTGGAATACTATTGAACAACAACTAAATGCCAAGTGCAAATCATCCTAAAAGTATGCTATTTAAATTGTAGAAAATGCTGAAGCTAAAAAAAGTATTTGATTTTATTATCAAAAGAGGTTGATAATAAACAATATATTAAATAAATTATATTTCTAAACGCATTAATTTTGAAAGAAATTTAGTTTATATATCGAAAAGAGAAAGTTCGCTTAATATATTATTATAAATGCATTTTTAACGACATAATTTATTGTACCAAAAATATCAATTTCAAATACCTTTTTGAAAGATAAAAAATAAAAAAATTGAGAGCCTATGCTTTGTATAAATGATTTAGTTTTCACATTTAACGATTGATTGATTTGATTTAAAACCAATTGTCATTATAATATCTAATAATTTGTGGAACACAACAAATTGTATCATTCTTTGTTTCCTCTTACATTTTAGTGGTCTTTTTGTGCTACCTTGAACCACTGTGCATTGGCAGTGGCATTTAACATGGCATTTCCGCCTTGGCGTTAGTTTGCAGCATCCACAGAATGTTACAACACCCCTTTCACCTCCATTTTTCTACCCAACTATTCTCTCTCTATCTCTCTCTCTCTCTCTCTATGCTCCTCTTTCTCGCCGTTTTTCAAGTCGCGTGCAGCGTGTTTATTTGTCAAAACATTTTTGCAGCCGCCTTCGCCTGTTTTTGGCCGCCATCTGTTTATAATAAATTTTAGTTGCAAATTGCAAAATGTTTACAGTGGGCCCAGAGCAGCCATTGCTGTTTGGCCTTTTTCTTTTCGCCTTCTATCTCTGCTTCTTCTACTTCTGCTTCTTCTATTTCGATTTGCTAATATGCAGTCGATGTTTATTTGTTAGATAACTGTTTGCTCTAGTTGCTTGTGTTTGCGCCTGCCGGAAAATTTGACCGCCCAATGATTTGCCTTTTGGCAGTTTATACGTCTTTTAATAAAATTGCCAAAAAAAAAAACAAATAACTGCGAAAATTAAAGAAAAAGCAAAAACTAAATAGTATAGATTCAGTATGATGAATATTCAATACCCTTGCAGTTGATTACTGTAACTTTAAATATATTAAAAGATATGCCTATATGTAGATACAATTCTTTTTGAATTTAAATCAACTGAGTTAAATAGTCAGAAACGTATTTTTAAAGAGATTTGGAAAGTTTTGTCAAGATAATTACGTGAAAAAAGTATTTTGACTATTTTTGGTATAAAAAAAGCATAATATCTTCGGAAAACACTTTAACTAAAATTGATTTTTTTTAGTTTTCTAATTACAGAAATTAAAGTTATTCCTCTTATATTAGTAAAATTAGATTAATAATTAAATAAAATGCTCCGAACCTCCTTTGTTTGATATATGAACTAAATTTGATTCAAAATTAATGCGTTTAGTAATACTATTTATTTAATATATATTGTATTAATACATATTTTTAATACATTTTTTTTTATAATAATATATATTTTTTATCGACCTATCTGGAATAATATAGTTTGTTTTAAAATTTAATTTAGAATTAATTTTTGTGCCAAATTTATGCAACTTTTTGCAAAGTGTATAAAAAAGCGCATTGGGGAAGTGCATAAAAATAATTGGCGCCCCTTTTTGTCAGGGTCAGGGTGTGTGAACTTTTAGTCTGGGAAGCTAAAGCAGAAGCTGATTTTCTACAGTTTGTTTGTTGTTTGTTGCTGTTTTTTTTTCTGTTTGGCAGCCAACAAACACCGACAAAAATGTCAAAATGCCAGCGAAGCGCAGGCGACAAGTGCTGTCAAAACTATTAGCGACCAGCACAGTGAGACACAGATATTTACACACAAACACACACATAGAAATTAACACATATTTAGAACACATTCAGGCCATTCAAAACGAATAAGATTATTTTCTTTCTTAAGTCGAAAATGCCAAGAAAATATGTAGGCCAACAAAAGAAGCCAAAATGAAAAAACTGTTGACAATTTAACATACTAGAGTGTGTGTAAAATATGTGTGTGTGTGTGCATGTGTGTGTGCGTGGGGGCATGAATGAATTGGTGAATGGGCGTGGCACATCAAGTGCACGCCTCAAGTGCCTGACAGCTTCATTAAGACTTTGTGCGCTTGTAAAAATGCCTCCAAGTCCGATAATGAGGCACAAATCTGGCAATAGATGATGCTGTTAATCATGATAATGATAATAATGATGCTGATAATAATGATGACGGTTGGTGACTAAACAAAGCCCACAATGTGAAGACAAAAACAACGAGACGAATTGAAACAAGTTGACAAATGTCAAACAGCCGCGAGTTGGTCAAAATGAAAAGTGTGGGCGTTTCCACCAAATTTGTAAACATGGGCCAAACACAAAACATTTAAACACTAACAACAAAGGGCTAAGAGCTGAGACTCAAAGCTAACAATTTAAGAGAATATCATTAAGTTGAACAGGTTGACTTTGAATCATTCAACATGCAGTTTAACACTCAGTTAAAGTCGATACTTCCCCTTGACTTGCCCCTTGACCATACTCTAAAACTTTCCGTTCTCAAAACTTTGCCAAACCTTGACCGATTTTCTTGCGGAATACCATTTTGATCATTATTTGACCTCTAAATTCATTCTGCATCAAAACATTTTTAACTTGAAAAATTTACCTCACTGTCAATTTTTTCGGTATTTTCCATGCTTACACTTTTTCAAAAACTTCAATCTACCATAACTTTGTCAAAACTCAACCGATTTCCATGCGGAATATAGTTTTGATCATTATTTGGCCTCTAAATTCATTCTGCATCAAAACATTTTCCACTTAAAAAATTTACCTCACTGTCAATTTTTTCGGTATTTTCCATGCTTACCCCTTTACACTTTTTCAAAAACTTCAATCTACTATAACTTTGTCAAAACTCAACCGATTTTCATGCGGAATAGCGTTTTGATCATAATTTGGCCTCTTAATTCATTCTGCATCAAAACATTTTTCACTTGAAAAATTTTCCTCACTATCAATTTTTTCGGTATTTTCCATGCTTACCCCTTTACACTTTTTCAAAAATTTCAATCTATCATAACTTTGCCGAAAATCAACCGATTTTTATGCGGAATACCATTTTGATGATTACACTTTTATAAACTGAATTATTTTGTGTTTTGCAGCGCTTTGTAAATATGTGTAGACTGTTATAAATTTTACAGGGTATCTGCTACTCACATTCTTTATTTTTATCCATGGCCGGCTGCAGTGGACTAGAGTCGACAATGGCTTTTGGCGGCGACTGTCTGGCATCGTAGCAATCGGAATTGTTGCCATCATCGCTGCTGCCCAGAAATGTAGCGTGCAGACGCTGCTCACCTGTAATTAGAGGGTAGATTGATAGAACGATTGATTTGACTGACTGATTGCTGCTGATTGGATAATTGAAGAAGGGGGCTCCGCTCCCTGCTCGCTTCGCTCGCGGTGTGTTGCGGCCACAGTCGAGCATGCGTATTGTAGTCAGTAATCTACATACCAAGTGGGAAGTCTCTAGCTCTTATGGTTTTTGAGAACGACGCGTTTAAACAGACGGACGGACAGGGCTTAATCGACTCCGCTGTTAATCATGATGAAGAATATATATACTCACCCTCGGACATATCGTCGTAGGCCTCGTGCAGCAGTATAATGTCCTGAAATGTATGCTCCAATGTCTTGCCACTGAGTCGTGTGGCAAACAAGCCGTTGCAAGTGGCGCTTGAGATGAACTCAACGGTGGTCAGCGGCGATGTGGAGATGGTGGCAAGCAGCGATGAGGCGCCGCTGCTGCCACTGCTACCACTGCCACTGCTTAGACTATGCAACGATGCCGATTTAACCAATTGACCAAGCTTGGAACTATTATTGTTATTACTATGATGATGATGATGATTATTATTATTATTGTGATTATTGTGCGTCTTTTGTGTGGCCTTTAAAGTGCGTGACAAACTTTTAGTTGGCGTTGCTGCTGTTGTTGCTGGCAATGTGGATTTGTTTAACAAACGTTGCGCCGTTGCGACACCAACAGATTTGTTGCTGCAACTGGAACTGTTGCTGCTACAGCTGCTGCTGTTGCTGCTGTGGCTGTTGCTGCTGTGGCTGTTGCTGCTGTTGCTGCTACTGTTGCTGCTGTTGGATTTCTTGGAGGAATTTGAGCTTATAGAAGATGCGGGCGATGCGGACGAGCAACAGTTGCTCAATATTGCTGTCTGTTGTTGCTGCTGTTGCAACTGTTGCTGCTGCTGCTGTTGGAGTGTATTGTTGCTGCTGTTGGTTGTTTTGGTGTCAATGCTAATGGGTATAATGCTGCTGCACACTAACTTCTGTTGTTGCCGCTGCTGCTGTTGATGCTGTGTTTGCTTATTGCTTGTATTTGTTGCTGCTGCCGTTGCCGCACCTGTTGCACCTTGAAACCAACTGGGAAAGTTGCCCTTGAGCGTGTCAATTAGATCCTGATCGAGCGTTAAACGCCACGATGCAGGTCCGCCGTCCACGCTGTGCGTAGACTCTGCAAAATAAAAAAAAAATAAAAGGAGTTTACATTTAGTAAGGTAGCACTGATTAATATCATTAAAATTTAATATTTACGTGTATAGTATATATTATAGAACAGATAAATACCAAAATTAAAGTAGAGCACACACAGCGTATACTTCATATAAAATATAATACGTAAATACATACAACTGTTCATAAAATTGTTCTGACAGTTTGTTTAATTTACGCTCAATGAATCCCATTATTTATTATTCACAACTTGTTTTAATTATAACTAATTTAAAAAACTTATTTAAAATTCCAAATATCTTTATCAATTTCAATTGTTACTAACTGTAAATACAAGTGAAGTACACGGCGTATACTTAATATTTTAAAACAATACAATACAGTGTACACAGAGAATTAATTACGTCTATATTTATTCATTTATTTGTATTTCTTATACTTATTTATTTATTTCCTTCGTTAAGAGTATATTTGTTCATTTATTTTTATTTATTTTACTTATTTATTTATTTATTTCTTTAGTTGGATTTTTTTTTCGCATTTATTTATTTTAATGTCCACCCTTTGGTGGCAAAGCCAATGACGCAGCTGCCACTGTGCTAGTTATTTATGCTAAGCACTGCCAAGTAACCTACTTAGTTCTGTTGGCAACCACCTCCTTATTCCCCACTTCCCCGCAGCACATACTCCCCCCAGCACTCTCCTCACTCCCCCCTTTTCACTAGTGAAAACTTAGCAACGCGCGTACTTGGTATTTATTTTAATACACTTACTGCGGGAATTACCATTATGTCATTGAATGGGCAATTTTTACTTTTTTTATTATATATTTAATTCTCTAATAATATTATATCTATAAAAAAAAATAATTTTCTTTTATATTACAATCATAAAAAAAATGCTCGACTAATGCTAGTCGTTAAATTAAATAATTAAAGAAGTTTGCGTATTTATCATAAATTATTAAATTAATCAAATTTGAAAATAAGAAAATTTTTCAATCCATTAGCATAATAATTTTATTTTTTTCTAGTTTAATCAAAATTTTCGACCAATCTTATCTATTTTTAATTATTTTTAATTATTTTTAATTATTTTTAATTATTTTTAATTATTTTAAATTATTTTATTAAATTACAAGAATTATTTAAAAAGAATTTAAGTTAACTATTAAATAAAGAAAAGTCAAAAATCATTTGTTATTATTTTTTTTCCTGGAAAAGTCATGTATCTCAAATAACTATAAATAAATATTACAATTGCTTCGTATTTTTTTATCTACTCATAATTTTCATATATTATATTTATAGCAATTTAATGTTTTAACCATGATAATATAAATTTTAACTTTAATATCAGCTATTTGTAAGAGTCTATAGACTTCGTCGCATCAAGTTTTCTTTCTAGTTGCCTTTTTAAATTCTTTCAATTCTTTTTTCACGCTGTACTCTTCACTCTTGACGCTTTCCTCCATTACCTTCCGTTTGCCTTGTGTTGATTTACGCACTTGTCAATAGTTTTTAATTTTCCTTTAAATATTTAATGCAACTATTTTCCTCACTGTATGTGGTATTAACTTGTTGTAACAGTAATAAAAATGTTGGCAGCATGCGGCATTGCATCATACACGCGACATTCCCAGACGCGCCTCAAGTTATGCAACAATTTGTGTACATTTTTAGCTCTGTCCGCAAATAGAAAAGTGCTAAGAAAAACAAACCTTTTAATACCCTTTGCCAACAGAGAGACAGACTAAATGACTGAATGACTGACTAACTGACAAATAGAATGACATGCACATGTCAAATGCACATTTTTGTCTCTGCATTTTCCCCGGCTTACCAAATTTTCTTTGTTATTTTTGGCAATTGCTTTATCTTTATCATATGTTTAGCGTCTAAATTTAGTTGGGCGGTGTTAAAGGTTTTATTTACTTTGTCGTTGAATGGAACTATTTATAGAGAGCTTAAGTAGCAGCTGCAATTCGATTTCAATTTTAAATATATTGAAATTGAGTAATAATGTTACGAAATAATTATTATTTATATCTAGTTATGGTCTCTGCGATGTCGCGACATTTATTGCTCATTAATGTGGGCGCCAACAAAACAATGCACCACCAAACCACCAAATCACCAAACCACGCGACTGCCTGTTTCCGCTTGGCAGTCAGTCACAGCACAATTGTGCCCCGTTTTGTGTCCTATTCAATTGTGTATGCTGCGGCACGGCAGCATAGCTTTGATGCTAGCTGCCTCTCAATGGCGCGACATGTTGTCCACACGCAGCCAACACTCAACTACACACAACAACACACAACAAACGTTCACTGCGACACTCACAAAGCCATTGCCAATTCTATTTATATGCAACCCAGCCAGCAACTAGCCAAAATGCAAGTGGTTTTCTTATATTCCTCATTTTTATTTTCCTTTTTTTCCTTTTCTTATTTTTTTTGTAAATGTCTCCAAGTTGTGTGCAACAGACGAGAACGAGACGCGTTTGCAACTGACAACACCTTGTCGATAATAAAAATGTGTCAATAAGGCGTATGCGCAATATTTACAATGAATAGCAAATAACAATTCGATGTGAAATGTTTTACTCAATGAATACGCTAATATGTTTACCTTTTTTCTTTAGAAAATATAATTTATAAAGTTATATATCTTACAAGCAAACAACAACCGGCTAAAGCGAAATTGATCTCGATCTTAACGCACTTGCAGGTCGAATTTTTAAAAAACCCTGCAACACATCAAGTTTCAACATTAATATGATTTAACTGACGAATTGTAAAAATATTTAACCAGGACATGCGATTAGAACTAGAATAATTTAACAAACGATAATTTTTCAAAGCGGGTTTAAATTTTTTCTCGATTGCTGTGAGTTCTTTGTCAAACAAGTAAGTTAATTTAGGCAGTTTTCTAGCGCAAGCAAAGCAGTAAGATTTCTTTTAGCTAGTTTAAAACATTCGAAAACTTGAAAACTATTAATTTATAATTTAGATAAAGGCGTAATCATGGACGATGATAATGTAGAAAGCAAAGAAGCCGTCAGCCCCGAGCAGGCGGTTAAAGAGAAGCCAGCTGGCAAAGCCAAGGAGGGTAAGGAGAAGAAAAAGGACAAAGAGGAGGATAAACAGGGTCGCAATTCAATTGGCATGCCAATGGGAGCTTTGGTTCAAGCCAAACCCGCAGCACGTTATGCTCCCACTTATCGCCTCGAACCAAAGAATCCCTTGAGGAAGGAACGACTAGAGCTTATTGTCAAGGATGAAATGGATAAGAACTATCATGATGAGTATACATTTCATCCAAAATATTCACTGCATATGGCTGCACAGGTCAGCGAAGATATTAAAACACGCATCAAGGCATTGAATTTCGATAGATATCGTTATATCGTATTGATAACTGTCGGCGAATACTTAATGCAGGGACTGTACTCGCTGGCCAATTTTCTGTGGGATGCCGAAAAGGATGGATATGTTAACTATACCATTGAAACACCGAAATTCTTTGCCGTTTGCTCTGTATTCTATTTATACTACGACTAAGACTTTAAATTGATTTTTACTTTGAGTTAGATCAATTAATGTGTATAATTTACTGTGCAATAAAAATAAGAACGTATAGAAATTCTGAGGGCAACTCAAAGACCAAATTGTAGTTGATTTTATGGCCAAAAGCAACAGTCGGTCCAAAACTAATCATTCAATGCGTTAAAGGAAGTTGCGGCGGAAGTTGTAGCAAGTCGCTATCTATCTCTTTCACACTCTCTCTTTCACTTTCCCTCTCTCATTTTAGTTATGTAATCGCTTAGAGTAAACATCTATTATGTATGCTCCTGTTTACTTGATGCCAGCAGCAATATACGATTCAACGCGCCACAAAGTATGCTACGTTTCTTGTCTGTCTCTCTTTCACACTGAGTGTGTGAGTGTGTGTGTGTGTGTGTGCGTGTGTGTGGCTGGCACTTCCTTTCGGCAAGAGGAAACAGGATGCTGTAAATGTTACAATTCGACATAATCGATGCTTGTCGTACGAGACTCGCATTTAACCTGCCAATTTGTCGGCTGCATAAACATTAAGTTTTATTTGCAGCTCGTCTTGCTGTGTGTTACCTGTAGTGCTGACGATCTTAGTGGTTTAACCTCTAGACTTAGTGTTTCCTCTTTTGTCTGTTTTTTATAAATTTTTTTTCTTAATTTTATTGTTAATACAGCTGAATTATTATTATTATTGAAAACTTAAAATTTATAAATTCAGTGATAGCATTTTAAGTATAAAATTAGGTATAAAATGAATATTAATATTCAATATATAAAATAAAAAGAAATTTTCAAAAGTTTTAAATGATTATTTAGTGAATTTATTTTTAACAACATTATGTTGGGTTTATTTGAATAAAACTGCAACACTGCTTAGCTGCCACATGCCACACACACTAAACAAATTGTGTGGGGCAACTAGCAACTTTAATGGCATATTTGCAACAGTTTGTTGATTCAGTTTTATGGCCACAATAAAAATCAAACAATCAAGTGCTTAAAAAACTTAGAAACGTGCAAAACGCTGACCTTTCAGTCTGCAACGTGACGTTGCAAATTGTTGTTGTCTTAGTCTAGTTGTTGCAGTTGCTGTTATTGTTGTTGTTAAACAATCGACGCGACGTTAACATATTCATTTGAATGCCAATGGCAGCTGTTGCTGCTGTGCTGTTGCTGCTGTTGCTGCTGCAAACGATGTTGCTGACAGGTTCGACAAGCGAGGATTATGCAAGCGCCACAGTATCGTGAACAGAAACCAAAAAAAAAAAAGCACTAACAAAATAAAAAATCAAATATACAACAACAACAAGCAAACGCTTCACCATGTGTCGTGGGTGTATCTAAAGATACGTACATGTATCTAAAGATACGTACATATATCTATATATATATATTTGTATCTCTTAGTACAAGTCTACGGCTGCAAATTGAAATGTATATTTGTAAACAATACGCAGACGTCATAGACAAAACTCATTTAAATGGGCAACAACATAACAACAACAACAACAACAACAACCTACAACAACTAATATATATAATAACAATTAAAAATTAGAAAAAGTACGCACAGTTTCAGTTCAAAATTAATAATACTCTACCAAAATATATTATGATATTTTCATTGACGTTGATACCTATTGGGATCAATTAAAAAATATTTTTGACTTCTCCCAAAATTAACATAAACTTTATAATCTATTCAGTTATAAATTTCATTATGATAGAACCTTTTATAGAGTAATGACTTATCAACGATCTCTTAAATTTTTATATTATATTTTATTAAATTTACAATAAAAGGTTAGGTTAGGTTAATACATAGGAGATAATTATTCAATCTTCTTTTGAGCTTCTGATAAGAGAATAATCAAATTATTCAGAGCTGTGTGCTCGGTAAAATGATTTAATTTACTAGCATATTTCAATCAAAATGAAGTGTTTCGTATTGTATATTTTTTTAATCGCCCTGCTGAGCGTTGCGAATGCTACATCATCTTATAAACCTTTCGGAGACTGTAAGATTTCATATAATGTTTCAATTCCAATTTTACTTTAAAAAACCAGCAAATTATTAAAAAAAAAAAAAAAAAGCTGTCAAAATTCTGTGTATTATTTAATTTAGAAACATTTTTGTATTTCAGGTCGTAAAGTTTATTATGTCAGGTCAGGACCAGAAACTGATTTGGAAATTGAGAAGTGTACCCACTGTTACATCTTTGATATGGGAAACGGCTACACAAAAATCGAAAAGCCTTGTTAATTTCAAATTACATAATTTTTCTATTATTTCTATAATATAACGTGGTATACAAAATAAAAAAAAATTAATTCATATATTGTTAAGAGTATAAAAACTTTCTCTGTCAAATTGAGCAGCTCTTTTGATTTAATTTTTTGGTTAAATTGCTACAAACTATACTAATCCAACTAAAAAAATTAACATCTAATTTTTGCGGCTATACGTTCCGGTTATGATAAACAGCAAGTTACTCTTGTTTTTTTTTTTTTTATCGAATTAAGAGGTTAGGTTAAGAGATAATCATACAATTTGAATTCAAAAATTCAAATTTTTGAGAGTAATCAAATATATTAAAATGAAGACGTTTTTGGCTATTTAAACGACTGAGATTTTGGCGAAATTGATCAATTGAGCAGCGTGTTTCAGTCAGAATGAAGTATTTCTCATTTTGCTTTATTTTAATCGCCTTATTGAGCGTTGTGTTTGCTTTACCAGAGGTTGACGAATACGGAGAGTGTGAGTATTATTTTCTAAATAATAATTCCATTTATATTTACATTAAAAAAAATAACAAATTAGTGACAAAGTTTTAAATATTCTCTGTATTATATATTTTCACAACATTCTTGTATTGCAGGTGTTAAACGTTATAATTTCCGGCCAGGACAAGATGTTGATCTAAATATTGGTCTGTGTAACGAATGCAGGGTAACACCGTTGCCATATGGCGGCACAACAGTCGAAATACCCTGCAGTTCCAATTATGTTCCATCACTTGATTAAATTGAAGTGAAATTATTTGAAAAAGAATATAAAATCTTTTACTGAACTGTTCTGTTGTTTGTTTTGTTTTGGTATTGGTCGAAAAAAAAACATATACTAGGTATAATAAACAGCAAGTAAACCATTTAACTTTTAACTGTTTCCTTTACTTTTATTGATGGTTTGGCGAATCAAATAATTAATAAGAGATTATTATTCAATCATATTCAGCTTCTGATACGAGTATAATCGAATACATCAAGATATAAAAGCTTCCAACTATATAAGAAATTTAGATTTAAGCAAAATTATTTAATTCAAAAGAGAATTTCAATCAAAATGACATATTTCGAAAAGAGTATAAAATCGTTTTCTGCTCAAATTGAACTATTCTCTAGTTTTGTTTTTATTTTTTTTTACTTTTGGTCATATTGCTAAAAACCTGTTTTTCTACTCGACAACAACAGCAACAAAAATGTATACATTTAATAACAATTTATAGCAAGCGATATTTTGTTTGTTTTCTATTTTTTTTTATAGTTTTAATATTCAGTGAGTTGTTAGTTGATTTGCCCTTTTGGTGCTGGACAGAAATTTCGCATGTTATCGCAACTTGTCAAGTGTCAGCGATATGAAATATATATAAATAAATAAAAAAACATATATGTAACACATTGAAACGTAGCAGCGTTTAACAATTTGACAAAACGTGTTAGTTATAGACACAACAAACCAAAAATCCAAAAAGTACATTTTATAAACACAGCAAAAACATTTAGCCATAATTTTGATTGGCTTTTCATAAGGTGCTTATCAGAATTGTGAGTCACTTTGCAGATCAACTGAATCAGATAAATATTGGTGGTGAAAATAAACTTAACACATTGTTTTTGTTTTATATATACTAAATTTAATGTTATTTTAATGTAATTAAAATCGCAGACATTTTATTTCGTTGATATTGCTTTTAAATTTGACAAATTTTTATTGTGATTTTTGTTGCACTTTATGTTCAATTTCGTTTATTAGTTTCCCTTTTAAGTATACTTACAGATTTTTTAATAACTTGATATATGCTTTAAATACTTTCTTTGTTATATTTATTGAATTAAATATTTACTTTCTGTTTAAGAATTATCTTATCAAATTGAATTACAACAAGTCGTTATTATTTGTTAAACTTGTAATTATTTCTTTGCTTTGTTTTGTTGCATTTTATGTTTACTTTCGTTTATCAGTTATCTTATCAAATTTGCTAATTTCTGACGATTCGTTTGTTGTGTTCTATCACTTTTAAAGCAGGCGATTAAGAGAAGACTTTGTAAATGACTCATTGAGGTGTTTTATTTTTTTTATTATTTAATTTTTATCAGTTGTGATTGTAGTTTTGTCGAGCGGAACGCGTGAATATTGTTGTCCAACTTGTGGAGCGCGCACCGGCAAACTAAGTTAAATTGTTGAAGTGTTCAAACTGAACGAGGTGAGAACTGTGTTACCTCAACTGATGACGTATGTATACAAAAAAAAAAAAAAATAAATGACCAACTGACTGACTGACTAGGTGACTGAAGGTGGGCGTCGTCTATCGACTTAACTGGCATTATGTGAGGTTCTCTTTTAATTTAAACAGCATACATATTATGCTTTGTTGACATATTTTTGCGCTGATTGATGAGAGAGAGAAAAAAGAGAGAACGGGACAGAAATGGCAACCGTTACACTGATAAAAAAAACTTTTAGTATCAACATTTTGGTCTACAAAAGAATATAAAATTCTGACAGTTAAAAAATTCGATTTTACATATTTTCAAAAACTTCAATCTACCACCCTTTTTCAAAACTCAACCGATTTTTATGCGGAATACTATTTTGATCATTATTTGGCCTCTAAATTCATTCTGCATCAAAACATTTTTTACTTAAAAAATTTACCTCACTATCAATTTTTACGCTATTTTCCCTTTACACTTTTTCAAAAACTTCAATCTACCATAACTTTGTCAAAACTCAACCGATTTCTATGTGGAATACCGTTTTGACCATTATTTGGCCTCTAAATTCATTCTGCATCAAAATATTATTTATTTTAAAAATTCGATTTTTTCCCTTACTGTCCATATATTAGCGTCCATATATCAGTGGTCTTAAAATGGTTTTATTTTAAGATCAAACTAAGTAAGAAATATGATCCGGACTTAAAGTGTTGTCCTTTTTTTCAGTGTAGAACAATGCCTGGTTAATAAGCCAACAACGGTTGTTGCCAGTTGCACTCAGCTGTTGCTCAAATTGAATAAAAGCTCTTTTACAGCCTCTGTTGCATGCAAATGAGTTGTGGCAACCGTCAACGCCTGCGGAGACATTGCCTTTCAGTGGTCTTTCTCTTTTTAACCCTCCCTCTCTCTGTCTCTCTCTCACTCTCTTTCGCTCTCTCTCTCTCTCTATCTCTCTGTTACCTGACCAAACAATTGCAGCAAAGCAAAAGTCAATTGGACAGGCACTACACACCAACACACACACAAATTCATACAGTCCGCACTACCGACTGACGGTCTGACAACATGTTTTGCATACAAAGCAGCGTCAGTAATGACTTCGACTGCCCGTCCAGGATGTGGTGCCTTATTGTATCACTTGGGGCACAATACGCATTGTGTGTGCTTTGTGTGGGCAATACTATGTCTGCACTGCAAAAAAAAATCTTTTTCTTTTTAAAGTTAATTTCGAAAAAATCCTAAGCTTTTAATTTATTTCCGTTAGCTAAGATCAGTTGAAAAAATTAGTTGAAAAATTTTAAATAAAATTTACAAATTTTGTTTGATAAGTACAAATTATATATTAATTTTAATGGATGACTAAAAATCAAAAAAAACTCAATCAGATCAGTAAATATTAATATTCGAAAAAAAAATATTCTCCAATTTAAAAACAAGAATTTTTACAGTGTAGGTACGGATGATCAGCTTCTAATTACACAGAATTAAAATAGCTAAATAGGCATAAGGAAGAGATAAGCCAAGATTAACAAAATAATATATTTATTTAACTAAATATTTTATTTATTTATTTACTTTTTAGAAGAATAAAAAGTTTGCCGTTAGTTTTGTAAAAATTTTACTATAATTTTATGTTGAATTTTTTCTCGTGTGGTTTCGTACGTCTATGATGACTTTTCATTGGCAGCTGGCAACCGCAGGCATTACCAACAACTAGTCTTAAAAGCTTTGCTTTTAGCTCAAAGCTCAGTTCTACTTAACTGTAGCTTTAATGTGGTTTCAGAGCTGCATTGTTCGTTTACAGTGGAAAATTCTTTGGTAAAACTTAAATAAGCTACAGTTTTAATGCGCTTTTAAAGTGCTTTTAAAGTTTTAAGTTGTGGGTGTAAAACAAAAACCATATCAAAAATGTATATTTTTTCTGAATTTTTGAACTTTGGTCATCCGAAATATGTTTGGTTTTGTTTTACTACTGCCTTAATGAAAATGGCAATTTATAAATACATAGTTTATGCCTTTCTAATACGAATTATGCGGCTGACAAGTTCATAAACAACATTTGCCATGCATAAACAAATCAAAATATTTATCAATTAGTTGCGTTTGCCAATAACAAATCACAATAGATGGAACGATGTGTTGTTGTGAACGAAAATATTAGTGGAAACAAGGCCATTTGTGACATTGTGGTAATCTTGTAATTATCTTGGGAAATCTGACTATTTCATGGCCTGTACTGTACTGTAGTGTTCCGGCTACCGAGCGCCATATAAATAGCCAAAGCCGTTGGCCGAGCTGTGTTCTTATGTGTCCTCAATTAAAATTAATTATGCCCAAACGATACGCTCAATAAAAATTTAATTTACAAAAATATGAGTCAAGAAAATGAGACTATTTCTTTTTGGGACATTTAAGTGCTGCACACCCACAAGACACATATTACGGCTCGAATAATTGAAATTGAATTTTCAATGATAGAACAGAAACACAAGAGTTAACGATGTCATCTCATCTTCAACCTCATCCTCAGCCACATCCACATGCTGATTGCCATCCCCATCCTAAATTCATTTCGTTGTTGTTGCTAGCCACCCCCATAAGTATTTTGGCAAAAAAAAAACTATTTTTAATCAAGTGCACACGTTGGTTTGCTTTTGGCAACTGCAACTGAACACACACACGCATCCAGAAATATACACAGAGAAAAATGCTCTGCAATTGTAATATTCATTATAACAATTTAAGTATGTATTTAATTTAAATAGATTATACATTAAATATAAAATTAAAATATAATTAAAAACTATTTCTTTTGAAAATATTTCTTACGTAACTTATAAAACTACTAGCTTTAAAATTGTTCTGTTATTCCCTTAAACAAACTAAATAGACCCATGAACTTTTTTTAAGTACGAAATTAAAACCTTGACCATTCTGGGATTCGAACCGCAGACCTCTTGGACTTAAGACTATGCACCATCCTCTGCGCCACCTAGTTAAATCTAAATTAATATGAGCTTTGACATCGATTTTAACGCACTTGCAGGTCAAATTTCCAAAACGACCCATTTCAATTTAAATACACTCATGAAATAAACATTTAGAAACCAAATATAATTTAAAATCACCATTTTTCAGTGAATAATATTCAGAGTAACATTTATGTTTTTAGTTAAATTCAAATGTTATATGTTTACTTTTAATATGCGTTTTATTTAAATGTATAAATCATTTCATTAAATTTTTAATTACATTATTTTGCTATGCGTTTTTTCTCTGCATGTTTATCTTACAGGCCGGATGTTGTGGACGAAAGAGAAAGATAGAAAGAGTAAGGGAGAGAGGTGGCAACCCTTAGCAGCAAACAGTTAACAAGCAAATGTCCAGAAGTGGGTTTCAAGTGGGCGAAACAACAATAAACACTTGGCCGGAATAAGCAGCGAATAAATAGTCTTATATTGAGGTACTTATGCTCTGCATTTAGTTTTTAAGCAAACGGGCGAGAAACGAAATTAAAAATACAAATAAATACAAAACAAAATCAAAAGTGTAAAATTCAACTCGTGGTCTATTTGGCCAAGTCTCAGCCTCTTGGCCATGTTGCGTGCCAAGTGGAAAATATTTCGCAAGTTTTTCTACATAGTACGTATTAACATTGCTGTTGTTGTTGTTGTTGTTGCCGCTCTACACATTTATTTATTGTGCGAAAAACAAAAAAAATATATATGTAAGAAAAGAAAAGAAAAGCGAAAGAAAATAGAAAATAGAAATACTAGAGAGCAGATGGACGAACGAGAATTGCCAGCCGGGCAGGCTGCGTGTTATGTTTAGTTTTTGTTCATTTAATTTGGCATTGTTGTTGTTTTTGTTATTGTTGCCGGCTAAACAATAAAAAAGCATAATAAGCAATAACAACAACAATGCTAAACAGCAACCAAGCGTAGAATGAACATTTTTTGGCAAACAATTCAGGGCTAAATATTTTGTTTATGTGTTTTTATCACACGGCGGCAGCAAAACTTTTCTAAAACAAAGCAAAATCAGAAAGAAAAAAAGGAATTGAAAAACTGCTTAATGATCAGCTGAGGAAAAAGTTATATCTTTATCTTTTGTTGGCATTCCATTTGTGGACGGCATCACCTGATTAGACAAATCAGCAAGCATATCATAAGAACTGACCAATAAATTGCAGTGTTTATAAAAACTTAAGCCTTTTCATATACTAAAAGATTAGCATCACATTTATAATCCGAAAAATAATGCTTGCTAGAAAGTAATTAAATAACCGTGGAAGTTGCTTTTTAATTTTATTTCTCTTCGATTTTGCATTAATGCAACTAAAAAATATTTTAAATCGTAAATATTTCATCGAAAAAAAACTATCTACTTAAAGTATTTAATTTCTATAAACATTTTATTTAGCTTTGCTTATCATTGAAATAAAAACCTTTAATTTGCCATGCATTAAATAGATTAAACTCGTTGCTTGGAACGAAAAGCAAAGCAACTAAATCAAATTGAATTAGTTTGGGGTTGTTTGTTTTGGTAGAGAGGGGTTAAGGTGTCTACCCACACACACACACACAAACATTTAATTGCAAAAATGCTTAATTATGCATGAAACATTGAAATAAGAAAAGAACTGAAACTGAAACACACACGCAACATTTGAATAATTCATTTTGGGGCAACAGCAGGTGAAACATTTGTTGATCGACATCGCTCTTTCTCTCTCTCTCTCTCTCTCTTTCTTCTTCTCTTTCTCGCCCTCTTTCTCTCTCCCTTTCTCTTTGTTTATCGTTTTTTTTTCTCTTTTTTGTATAGCGCGCGTTTGTAAAACAAACAAACAAATAACATAGCCCACTGTGCACACTACAACAACAGCAAATAATTTGTGTGCCTAATGACGTCGACGTTGACGCGCCTTTCCAGACGGCCAACAACTTTTTGGCCTGGTCAACAACAAAATCGTTTGAAATTTGCACACAAAACAACATTACATATTCCTTTTGCACATTCTAACTGACGGCAATGGTCAAGTTTGTTGTGCTATTGAAAATACGGCCTAGCTACCCTACATACCCTACAGCATAGGGTAAAACAGCTTTTCTAGTCAAAAGTTGTGATGTGGAAGGAAAAAAACATTACAGTTTCAATAAGATTCATTAAAAATGCTTCTGTTACTAATTAAACAAATAAGCAAAAATTAAATTAAATATAAAAATAAAAACCATTAAAACATGTTCTTAAAAATTTATCTGATATCTTTATTTAAAGATTACATATAGAAAGTTTCTTTATAGAAAAAAGAATATTTATGACAAATATTTTACAAAAAAAATATGCAAAAAACTATATAATTATTTTAAATTTATCGAGGGTATTCTGTAAGTCGAGTCAGTTTTTGTGGCCTTTACCTTTTGTGTATTTGCTATGCACACACACTTGTTTACATCTGGATAGACAAATACACTTACCATCCGCATTTTGTAGGCTTTTATGCTTTAACTTGGCCAATGAATGGGGCGCCAAGATCAACAAAAACAACAACAACAAGTTGTTTAATGCATTCAAAACTTACCTGCAAAGGAGCAAAAAGAGAAAGAAAAATTGATGGTTAGCATATAAATCAAACAAAATAGAAAGAGTAGAAAATAACAACAAATATACATATGTAAATCAACTAATTAGGCGCCCACATTGCGCATACGCCATGTTGCGTTTTGGTCAACGCACTCTCAAGGCTGTCGCCGGCAAAAAAAAAAAAAAAAAAAAAAAATGGCAGCTGCAAACATGTCGCTAATCATAATTTTTGATCTACAAATTAATTAACGGTACGCCCGAGTGTGATTGCAATTTATTGGACACCAATTGAGATGAGAATTTCATTCATAAACATTAGAGAAAAAAAGAGGAACCCGAAATGTAAATTTATTAATTGCTAGCAAATGTTGCGCGTTTTCTAATGTTGTTGTACTGTGTTGCAAGCGAGTGTCGTCAGTGCTGCAGTCACCAACACCCCCCAACCCTTACCTCCCCTTGCCGCACAGTGGGGCAAGCAAGCCATATTGCAGCTCTCAAAAGTTCAA
Source organism: Drosophila falleni (assembly GCA_035045575.1). Taxonomy (NCBI): domain Eukaryota; kingdom Metazoa; phylum Arthropoda; class Insecta; order Diptera; family Drosophilidae; genus Drosophila; species Drosophila falleni. Next base: position 2,355,330 of record JAWNOV010000167.1, read on the forward strand.
AGTTGCTAAAATCTTGAGAACATAAAAGTTTTTCGCACGTTTTGTAGGTGTAGAATGAAGGGGGAGGTTAGGGGACTGCGATTCGGTATTATTCATAGCGCATATTTCGACGCTTTGGCAATAACTGAGCTGCTCCCGACTGCGACTGCGACGTCGACGCTGGCAAATTGAAATAAATAATTGCAAATATTATTGGGCACTCAGAGCGTATGCCAAATGGCAACAACTACAACTACAACCACAACAACAACAATTAAAATAGCTAACAAAAATTCAACTCGCATAGTTTCGCAATAAATGTGCGATGACTCAAACAATTTTTGTGCAAAAATTAAAATTATAGCCATAAAAAAAATATATTACACGTTGCTCGTGTAAATGTAAAATACAATAAAATTTTTGCAGCAACCTACACGTATATAAACAAATAATAGATGGATTATATATTTTGACAGTGCATGAAGAGTAAATCTTTGAATTAGACACTGTATTTATAGACACTGTAATCGACTGTATAGCAACATGGCCAACAAAGGATGATTTAGACTGAAAGAGCTACGAGTTTACGAATTTATGTTAAATGAGACTACGAATGTATACCAAAAATTACAATTTAATCAAATAAACATTAGTTTTCTTCCTTAACAAAAATTTGACAGAAGACTACAAAAAATGCAGAATGAATTTAGAGGCCGCTTTAAAATCGGTTAAGTTTTGGCGAAGTTATAAGGGTCTAAAATTTTTGATATAGTGTCAAGGGAAAATACCGAAAAAATTGACAGTGAGGTAAATTTTTCAAGTGAAAAATGCTTTGATGCAGAATGAATTTAGAGGCCAAATAATGATCAAAACGGTATTCCACATGGTAATCGGTTAAGTTTTGACAAAGTTATGGTAGATTGAAGTTTTTGAAAAAGTGTAAAGGGGTTAGCATGGAAAATACCGAAAAAATTGACAGTGAGGTAAATTTTTCAAGTGAAAAATGTTTTGATGCAGAATGAATTTAGAGGCCAAATAATGATCAAAACGGTATTCCGCATGGAAATCGGTCAAGTTTTGACAAAGTTATGGAAGATTGAAGTTTTTGAAAGTTTACAAATTGTGCTATATTTGCTATCTAACAACAATACAAGTGTAAGGCCCTTATTTATTTCATTTATTTATCCATGCCGTATTTTTCTCATGCTCCTTTGACACACACACACACAGACACGCACTTGTACACACATGTTTTCTAAGGTACAAAACTAGGAATATTTGCACAATTGCATTGTTAAAAGTATTTGTTGTGGGGGCTTCTCAATGATCCAGCACTTCAATGGACATGATGTTCCTTTGATAGGAGACCAGGTCAGGTTTAGTATAGAACAGACCAGGTAAGGTTGGTATTTGTTCATGCAACAAGCAGTTGCCTGCACTTTCTCCCCCTTTCTCAAAGCCACAACCGCACGTCACCAACACACACACACACCCACCCACAACACACACACTGAGATGAGTGTAAACTTTATGACCAAGGCAAAAAACTACAAACTACGAGTAAGTACAACAAAACTGCAGTTGTGGTCGCCCATTTCTTGGCAGCCAACAACATTACAGCCACCCGCAACACCCATTAACTATATATATATATCTGTATATACTTGTATGTGTGTGTGTGTGTGTGTGTGTGTGTGGGTCATTTCAATTGAATTTATGCGCCTCACGGCCGCCGTGAATTCTCTACGAAACTGAATTACGTTAAATTCGATTTTGAATTATTTATATTGAATTTACAAGCATTCAGGATGTGTCCTTGAATTGGGCGCCAGTTGAATTTGGCTTTGGATACAGTTTTGAGATTTGAATTGTGGGGATAAGTTGACCTAAATGCAGCGGAACTACATAAATCTGCATTCCACGACAGATTTAAATTAAATTCAGCCCAGTGGTGATTTATGAACTCTGCTTTTGGTTTAACCAAATAAATATCATCATTTTGTGCGCTAATTCCGTTTGCATGCTAAATTTCGTGTAATGGGCAAAAAAAAAAAAAAAAAATTAAAAATTTAGAAGATTTTCATAATTTTCACACTTGAAAGCGCGACGTTATTTCTTAATTAAATTTATTAATTGCACACAACATGAGCCAACGTACAACGGGGCGTATGTACAACGCCCACAACACACACGAGAAAAAATCAGAAATTTATGTATACATATAACAAAAAATATACATTTTAAATGATTTATTTATGTGTTGATAACTTTATAATTTAGAAAGAGTTTGTTAGTTTTTCTTTCAATTCATCTGCTGACATTTGTTCCTTAAACAATTAGTTTTAAGTGGAGCAAAACCGTCTTTATCTATGACTCACACAATACGAATGCGAATATGAATATGAATAGATTTGTATAAGAGAAACAAGCAAACCACAGGGGTCCCTAAACACAAGAACTGTGACAAATGCCAAAGTAATTAAGTGGCCCCGCAAATGCAGACTAAAAATCTCTTGCCAAAATGTTTAACAGCAACAACTACAACAACGCAGACAGTTGAGAGGGTGGCAAACTGTGGTACCTGATTTTCCATGACAATTTTTGACTTAATTCAATTAATTAGATGAGATTTTTAATGCAATAATTTGAGCGGTTAAGCTCTGAAATGTTGTGGATAATAAGGAAAAACAATCTTCACAGAAATGATAAACAAAGCAGACACTCTAAATAAATAAATAAAAATAAAATAATCAAAATTATTATTTCATTACACAATAATTCATAAAAAATATTTAAAACGTTAATTTAATCCGTTTAAAAAGACAGAAACCCAAAAGTTAATCAAATTTAATAATCAATTATTAAATTTAAATTGTATCATATAAATATTATTTTATTTGTTTTATATTTTTTTAGGTATATTTTTTCGATCTGGTTTTCATGATCATTTATAACTTTTTACTCCCACAATTAGCGCATACATATTATTGAAGATTTAATTGAATAAAACGCTGTGCTACCCAATTCACATTTCATATAGGGTATTTAAGGAATTTACATGATTTAAAGCTCTGCTGACGAAACCTCCCACAACAAAATGGCGTCGTTTTAGCCGCTTTTAGCTATAGTGCAGTGTAACAGATGAGAGGCAAGCCATCAAGCGATCAGCGCCACTTGCCACACTTGGTTGCAACGACAACAAAAACGACAACAGCAACAATGTTGCATGTGGGTGACTGAGACAAACTAAAAGATGCGATTGAAAATTGTTGCAAGATGCGATTTATTTGCATTTCTCTGTCTTGTGCTACAGGTGTTTGTCTTGTTACTGTACACGAATTTCTATAGAGCGAAAGCAAATAAAATAAAGAGAAAGAAAAAAAATAGAGAATAGTCTATTGCATGGCGTTAAAATATTTGCAAGCTGTTTTCAGCTTTTATTTTTGGCCATTTTGCTGCTGCTGTCGCTTTGCTTTATTCGCTTCACGAGCAGTTTGAAAACGTTTTTCATTTTGGCTTTTGTTATTTTTATAACGTATGCATAATCTGTCTGATTATTTAACTTGCGCTAAATACAAATATTTAGAAATATTTTGTAGCAAATTTTTATGCTATTTTTCTTGGCTTTTATTCTTTTGATTTTCTCTTTTTTCTTTTGGCCAACTTTGCGCTGACAAAAATGAGGGTCATTAAAGTATATAATATAGCCTTAAGTCTTTAAGATCTATATATAATGGTTTCTTTTTTACTTTTTGTCAGACTTTGGCTTAGACATCACAATTCCTATTGTTATTTGTGGCCTACAGGTGGGCAACAAAAAAAAGAAATATCATTGAATAAAATATTGCAGAGATAGCAACTTTTTTCTTCTCTCATACTTGTTTTTATTTTATTATCATTTCATAACCTTGAAACGCATTGAGAAAATTTCAATGGGATTGTTTCGAATACGCCCACAGATCACTTTTGCTGGTCTTATAAACTTATTTCTCAAAATTTAGCTAAAGACCGGCCGGCATAAAATTATACTATGTTAAGCATTTAGAAAATAACTAAATACTTCAACATTTCTGCAGATAATGATTAATAAATTTAAGCGCTGCTACAATAAAAGAAACAACAACATATTCAAACAGTCTGGTTAACTTTGTGTATTTAGGTTTAGTATAATTAATGTTTTGACAATAGAATCACAAAAAACTATTTAGTAAATAATAAAGATGAATATTTCTTGTTTGTCTCAGCATTAAAAATAGCAAAATTAAACATTCTATTGTAAAAACAACATTTATTTCTCAACATAATAAATTGTAATATCAACTATTTATTTATACGTGGAGGTTAGTGAACTAAAGGTGCTGACAACTTTTGCGAAAAAAAGTTTACTTATAGTGTATTAAATAAGAAAAACAAAAAAAAGATTATAGTGACATTCTGAATAAAAATCAGTTAAGTTTTCAGAAAGTTATGCAAGTTTGAAATATAAATATTTTTTCCAAAAAGTCAAAGGAGAGTACATGATTTTGTCGGAAAAAATCGAAAATTTTAAATTTTTTAAAGTTTATTATTTTTTGATGCAAAATCAATGAAGATCTAAAATAATGATCAAAATGATATTCCACTTGAAAATCTGATAATGTTTGGCAAAGTTATGAGTATTTGAAATCTGGTAAATCATTTCCAAAAAGTTAAAGGGGGAGTACATGATTTTGTAAGAAAATAAACAAAAATTTTAAATTTTTTAAAATTTATTATTTTTTGATGCAAAATCAATGAGGATCTAAAATAATGATCAAAATGATATTCCTTGCAAATCGGTTATGTTTTGATAAAGTTATGAAAGTTTTAAATCTGGATTATCCGTAAACTCGCAGCTTCACAAGTTAATTTTAATGTCTATTTTGGCATTATTTTTTACAAAAAAAAAAATAAATAAATAAATTAAATGAATAAAATTTATTTAATTAATACGAGTACGCTCTCGAGAGAGTAAAAATAAATGGAGAGATTATGTTAACGTTAACTTAAGCCTTGGCACACTTATCACCTATGGCTCGACCGATTTATAGCGGCTGGCATCGAATACAGTCATTAAATCAGCTAATTCTCTATTAAGCCAAAAGCAAAGTACAATTTAGCAGGCAGCACAAAACATAAATTATAAACATCACATAAAAAACTCAATTAAGATGCGACGGCGTCGCTCAAAATGTGAAACATGCCTAAAAGTGTCTGCAGCACAAAAATGCAATAAATAAACAAAACACAAAAAATAAAAAAAATGATTAACAAAAATATCGAAACAAGAGAAAAAAAACACAATAAATGGCAAATGACGCTAGAAAAATTGACAATTTGAGGGAAAACAGCCAAAGTGCAGCGCCATTTAACATATGCGGCAAATTAAGAGCATAAATATAAAAATAATAAAAATAAAAATACGAATGGGAAAAGTTAAAGAAAGCCAAAGAAAATCAAATGGGCGTCAAAGCGACCCACGCATTGAGTTGCATATGACAAAATTTAGGAAAAAACTGAAGTGAACTGGAAAAGTAAAATGAAAAGCAGGCGACAGTTTTTCAGTCAGTCAGTTGATAAATTTGTATGGAATGATATTAATTAAAAACCTGTAAATCTGCACGACAAGCACAACATTTATGACATTTTCACAGGCTGTGCCATAAAGTTGTCAGCTTACCGACCGACTGACTGACTGACTGACTGACTCACTAAATGACTGAAGATGCCCACAGATTATGATGGATGTGTGTGCGACATTTGCCAATTGTTCTTGCTCTTCATTTTTCAATTTTGCGTATTTCGACTCTCGCACTTTGTCTTTGTTTCTTGCATTAACATTAATCATCATTGTTTATGCCAAACACAAGCCCAACAACAACAAAAAAGAAAAAAACGACAACAAGCCAACACAAAATACTGTCTATTTCATTTGCAATTTATTAGCATTTAATTTATTTATTGTATTTCTGCATTTATTTTGCGGACAACGCATTCTTATATTTTTCATCATTTTATTCGCATAACTTTTAATTAATTTCTCATTTTTCATCAAGACTTTCGTCAGTTCGTTTCAAATTTATGGAAGATTTTAAGTTTAGCAAATTGTGCAAACATTTTTAAAGCCTTTAAAAAGTATACGATTTTGAGAAATGTTTTAAAATGGTGTTATATCGAGGGATCGTTATGAATAAAATTTTTGAAATAAAAAATAAAAATTAAATGCAAAGATTGCCGTTTTCAAGTATTTCTTTGATTAATTTCTAGCCTAGAACTCTGATTTCGATTTTTACTTAAGAATGGACAAAATCAAATTTAATACGAAAATTTGATTTATAAACCAAGATTTTCCCAATAGATATCTATTTAGTTTTGTCAAAATTCAGCAACTTAAAATTTAGTTACAACCTTTTACCCTTTATAGAACTGGTTAATCCCTAATCTAGAAACAAAACCTTTTTGAAAGTTGGCAACAAAACTTTCAAGACAACGTATTAAAATGCCAGATTAATGTATGTTTCTCAAATGTTGCTTCGACTAAAATTGGGACACATTTGCGCCCACTCGAAATGCTGTAAAAGTCATCTAGCATTTTCTCGACATTTTCCTATACACACACACAGTGACATACATACTTATGTATGTATTTATATATATTTATATATGTATCTAAAATTATTTGGTGGCTGCTACCTTTAGGCAAACGTCAAAGGTAAAAAGTTTTTTTTTTCTTTCGTAAAAGTGGAAAAATGGAACGCAACAAATCTTTTCCAAAAATAGAAGACGACAGCATTGGGACTAAGGGAGAGAAATATGGAGAAAGGGAGTGATAGAGGGGGAGAGGTAGAGAAAGGAAGACTTTCAATGTTGACTTTTGGGGGCGATTGAGTGCAAAAGTTGTCAGCGAAACTTGTTCACGCATTGTAACTAAGTATCTAAGCTGATTACGTAGAGTACGAAAACACACGCTTTTCCGACTTTCCCACTTTCCGCTTTTCCCTTCTCCTCTCTCACTCTCTCACAGTTGCTTCTTGAACTTTTGTGGCCTGGTCGGAAGTCATTGCACAAGGCCAAACGGAAATGGGCAACAGTTGTCAGCATTTTTTCGACAACTCCGCCCAAAACACACAATTTTCCTTTACAACAAATATTTACATGGCATGCGGTGTGAGTGTGTGTGTGAGAAATTTTCCACGCTTTTCGCTGGACGGCGTAAGTCAAATGGGCGATGCTATATTTGCTTTGAAGGGAAACTGTCAAAGGCATTTAACAAGATTTTCAGTTATGTGCGAGTTTCCTCTGTCTACTTTTCTCCCTTACTTGAGCGTTTTCCCTGTCCCATTTTCCTCCAACTCATTCAAGCTTTCAGTTATCTTATATGGCACATTCTTGGCTACCTTCAAGTTGTTGAATTCTATCACAAAGTCAAAGTTACATTCTTAAATCTGCACAAAATTAAATCACCGCACACACCATCAAAAACACTAACATACAGTAAGTGAAGAAAGTGCTTTAACAAAAAAAATTCACAGATCTGTTTATTTTTTTTTAATAAAGTTAAGATCAATGAAAGTTAAATATTTTTTTTTGTTAGTTGTTTTAAGATTATAGGATAAAGAAAAAAAATTCAAAAGAAAATGTATATTACATAAATAAATTACACATATGCTTGTTTTTTATTTTTAAATAAAGATAAGTTAAATGCACATTAATTTTTCTATTTTTTTTAATTGTTCCATGCTTATAAAAAATTTAAAGAAATAAAATTTATATATCTTGCTAGAGAAAATATGTACATATTTGCTTTAGTCAAAGCACTTAATTGACTAACTGTAAATACTTTTGCCACAGGCTTGTCTCTTTTTTCTGTTCTTTATTTTTATTTTGATTTTTATTGTTGTCTTTGTATTTTGCTTCTCTTTTTTCGTCTGGTTTTTTTTTTTATTTGGAAGTTATTTACATGTGCTGCAGTTGCCTGACAATTGACAACACGCCCTGCTCTGCCCTGCCACGCCCCCACCGCCCACACAGTCAATGTAAACTTTTCTGCCAGCTAGTCAGCGCTTTTTTTTCCTATTTTCTTTTTTATCAAGCGCTTAAATTTGTTGACAACATGTTGCGGTTGATTGTTGAATCTCATCGTCCCCTCTATCTCACACTCGCATTCTCCCATCTCCCATCTCTCTCGTGTTTTCTACCACTCAAACACTGTGATATCTCTCGTGTCTGTTACAGTTGAACAAATCGATTGATTGATTTCTCAGGTGTTTTTGATTGCGCTGACAGTTTGCAGAAGGCCGCAATGATTTTTTTGCAGCCTATAGTGTTGGCATTATAGCTATTTTAAAGCTAAACGTATACTTACAGTGATCTTTTTGATCAAAAGTAATAATTATTTCTGATTTTTATTTTTTTCGATGAAAAATAATTATTATGTTGTAAGGTTTATTAAGTTACTCGAAATTAATAATTATACTTGGTCAAAACATAAAGACTTTAAATATAATCATTACCAAGTAATTTTTATAATATAACTTATAATGTTTGTTTCAAAAACTTTCATCTCTAATAACTTCATCAAAAATTAACCGATTTTCAAGCGGAATGTAATTTTGAACATGATTTGGCCTCTAAATTGATTCTGCATTTAAATTTTTATCATGTAGAAAATCTAATATTTTTTCAATTGTAAGCCATCTTTTATCTAATTTTCCATATATTTTAATATTTTAAATTATACCAATATTTTCAAGAGATCTCCAAGTTGTTCTTAATATGTCCTTGCATCAATTTTAAATGTATTAAATAATTGAAATATCAGCTTTTATAAGCAAATTCTTAATGTTACTTAAAAAATAATATATATTTCTATCTTATTTTATGCTCAACACTGTCTATTGTCAGCTTACAGCGTTTAGTGTTGTGTAACGCCAGTCTTTTTTATGTACATACAAAAGGTAGTTGGTTCAGCTTGATTTAGTGGGGCTTTTAGTTGCTTTTGTGGGGAGGTGTAGCAAATATTTGTGACTAGATATGAAATAGTTCTGTTGACATCGCGACTTGCAGCTATTTGTGTGTCTGCCACAACAAAAAACAATAACAACAACAGAGACCAACTGACTGACTGATTGACTGGCTGACTAACTGACTGACTGACTGACTGTGTGTCTGGGCATTTTATAGAGCTTGGCAAACGTCAAAGTGATGCGCATTGAATGCGTTTGGTTGAAACGACCTAAAACCTAAATACGGCGCTATTTTCGAAAGTGCTTTCAAGTACGCAAAAAATGCGCCTTGTCGTTTGATGTGCATCAGAACAGAACAGAAAAAGAACAGAAAAAAAACAGCACAGAACTGAATAGATCTACGTAGATCGAAACATCAACGAGCTGACCAAATGTGCAAATAAACAAGCCAAAATCAAGTCGAAAATGGCAAGGATTTTTGTGGCCAGCAAATTAATTACAACAACGCAACAAACGTCGAGACCAAATAAAAACCAAACACAACACAAAACAAAAGAAAGTCACTAAAATACTCGTAATAATAATAAAAATAAAAAAAAAGATAAAAGAAACACAAGACGAGCAAAGAAAGGCGAACCAAATGCTGTGCATTTTTTAATGCAGAGTCCTAAATAAACAAGACCAAAAACTGCACGGATACCAGAGTTCGAAAAGTTGCACAGTGGAACAAGCGGAAAACAAAGTGTAGTGAAAAAAATGTTGGAAAAAAATTTTTTTTTTATTTTATAAAAGAAAACCTAACAAAAAAAACCTTAAAGTGATGAAAATAATTTGTTAATTGAGTAGATGGCCTAGTAGCTAGTATTCTAGTTTAGTTGTTTTATATTTATTTTTAGGAACTCATGTATAATAATTAGTTTAAGAAATTAATTAAATTTAATAAGTTACTTATCCCATTCAATTTTTTTTCTCTTCTTTACAGTTTATAATTTATTTTTAATATTAATTTTATTTTTGTTTTATACTTAGGAATTTTTCTTTTCCCACTGCTTTTAGTCGTGCATAAATAAATAAATAAATTCCGCAAAATCAGCCAATTTTTCCACTGTTCGTGGAGCAACTTCTCAACTCATCTCTTAAGTCTGTGGCAGCGGCAAAAGCAGAGCTGTAGGCCGTGGCAAGTGAAATTGCATTAGAATCTTTGCTCATGCATGGCCACGACATCGTCAGTCAGTCAGTCAGTCCCTTTCTCCCTCTGTCGCTCTGCTTCTCTGACCGTCCGTCCGTCTGTGACTGCGTGCCAAGTTATTTGCATTGCTGCTGCCGCTGCGTATCTTTGAGATACAAGTGCGTGGCATGCGTATTTTTGCGCTTATTTGGGCTAAAAAACTTTGCCGTTTGGGGCTCAACATGGCTGACAATGCTTAGATGCTGTTGCTGTTGCTGTTGTTGTTGTTTTTGCTGGTTTTGGCCTGACAGTTGGCTCGTGTCGATAAAATTTCGTTGCTGCCCCGAGCTGTGGCTTAAGTGGCGACGTTGTTGCCCCCATCTATTTTTATAATGCTGGCCGATCCGGACCACAGCAGTTCTTGATCTTTGTCTGAGTCCGCTCTCGATGTATATATCTATGTATGTGTCTTTGTGACGCATAAATAAAAACTAAACGAAGCAAACTCAAAAAAAAAATTGCTATTCATTCGCATAATAAAAGTTTTAAACAAAAAAAAGACTTAAAAATACACCAAAATAAATGCATAAAAATTCAAATTAAATCAAGTATATAATACATTAAAATAAGACAGAAACTTAAATATGTTTGCTGCAAGGGAAAACGAAGCGTAAATACTCTATAAAAAATTTATGTGTATTAACACTTTTTTTAAATATTTAAAATAAATTAAATATTTCGTATGAGTCCGAAATTTTTTATTATTTTCTTGTATTCTTTCCAGTTCAAAATTTAATATATATTACATATTCGTTTTCTTCTCTATATATTTTTAATTTCTAAATTTTAATGAATTTTTTACAAATTTTACTTAGTTTAAGCCAAATTTATTTAGATAATTCTCACATATTATTCAGTTGCCAATATTTATGCTTGACCAAGTTTGTGTAACCTTTTTTTCTATTAGTGACAAATTTCCCAATAATCAAACATAGAGCATAAAAAAAACTGGCAATAACGCACAGTTTAAAATCAAATTACGCACATAATTTATATTCAAAGCCTCAAACAAGAACAGAGTCGACATAAAAACGACATACACACTCGCTCACACACACACAATGCACACCCACCTACATAACACACCTCTCATATACACACACAAAAAAGCAAGAAAATTCAACTGCAAAACTTTTATAGTCCGCCCTCAACATAATGCTAGCTGCCCTCTTTGCCCCACTGTACCCCCCTCCCTAGCTTCATCCCTCTGCTGCCAATTGCCACGTCGACGACTTTGTTTCTATTGTTGTTGTTGGATGGAGAGGCATTGTTGTTGTTCTTGTTTGTTTGTTGCTTGGCTCGACCATTCAATATTTGTCCTTCATTTGAAAGTCAAATGCGTGTGGAGGCAAAGAAATCTGTTGCGCCACGACCTGAGAAATGGGAAATGGGAATGGGAATGGGAATCAAAATGAGAATGGAACTGCCTGGGATTGTCTGGGGCTATGGACTAGCAAATGGGAATGGGTTTTAGGTATGGGAATGTCATTGGTCTGGTCACGGCGACAGACACGACCCAAGCAAAAGATTTTTATACAGAAAAATAAAGTAATAATTAAAAAGATTGTGCTGAAAGATTATATACCCTTTAACAAGATTTCATTCTTAACTTTAATCTTTACCAAGCCTTATTGCATATATAATATCTTAATGAAATGGAAATTTAAATTTATTAAATCGAAAAAACTATAAGTTCCAACTGTAATTTTTACCTAAGCCTTACGAAATTTTGAAAACACAAAACTGTTTATTAAATATTGCATCATGTTAAAAATCAAGGCTTTAGCTTTCAAAATGGAAATGTAATTGACTTTTTAAGGTGTCAGAAATATTAGCCCATTTTTAGAAAAATACTCAGAAGCGAAAATAAAAAAAAAAAAATTGCAAATGTAATTAACCTTTAGAAAAGTGTATATACATATTGTTTATATAAGCTATTCTCTTTCTAATAAAATATTTTTTAAGTAGAATAATGATATAAAAGAAATATGGGAATGTCAAGAATGCAATTTTAATTAACTTTTTAAAATTTGTGTAAGTGTAAAGATATTGCTGTTCAAAAGTTAGTTATTTATAGCAATTAAAATTAAATTATATATAGCTGCTATCATACTCCACCCGCTTTTCCTATTTTACGACTACAGGGTATCACAAAATATAATGAAAAGCGAATGAAAAGCGGCAGCAGACAAACCAAAGAATGTATGTGAAAAAACATAACATAAATTCTAAAAAGCCTGACAAGCATATACTACACACATAAAATGCCACACACACAACCAAATAAATAATAAAATAAAGTTGATATAAAAACTACGAAGACGAATTCGGAAATTGGTTTAAAAATAAATGCTGGCATATACAAATTTATGATTATGAGATGATACCGTCGACTCTTCGACAACTTGAATCAATTTTGAGCTATTAACAAGAGCGCAATTGAATTTAAGTACATGAATTTAGAAGTGAATGTGACTAACTCATTGAAATGTTTAAGTTAACAATCACAATGAGTAAACGGAATGTAAACAACAAATGGGATATGGGAAATGGAAAATGCGCAAGTGAAAAAACACCAATAAAAAAGTCAAATACTGAAAAAAACAGACAGGCCGTAAACTGAAACAAATGAGAATTAGAATGAAAATGAAAATGAAAACTAAACAACAAGTCTGGGCATATATAAGTAATTTATGCAAATGTAGAAATTTCCACATAACATGGCTCAAATGGCAATCAATTAAACGCAAGGTGGCAGAAATCGAAATTGATCGAAATATGGGCATCATGTGAATCCCAATATCAAGAATCCAATACCAAAATGTGTTAATTGCTTTTATAAAATGAAAGAATCGGATCAAAAGTTTATACATATATATACACTTAGAAAAAAAAACGACACTCAAATCGGAATATCGCCTTTGATTTGTCTTCACGATTTTAAAATGCGCCTTTTTTTATCAACATATTTTTTAAAGACATAAAAATCTAAACTAAAATTTTGAGCACTTTTAGACTTAAAGGGCAATTTTAAAAAGAATTTCGAATTTTAATACGTAGTCAAAAATAATATATGTTATAAAAAATCTTAATCTGCGCCCAATACTATTCTAAATATATAAATTTTTTAACTTATTTTAAAAACAATTTAACATTGCAAAAAAAGAGCGAATATTTTTTTTCTATTTTTTGAGTGTATGTTGGCGCCTGGATGGGCGTGGCAGGCTGAGATTGCGTCTGCTGAGTTACATTTTCATTATGCTGCGTGCCACAATTTTCCATAATTTTCATATTTATTTGTTTGCTTTCAAATGAGGACACAAACGGCCGCCCGCCTGGCTAATGGCAACAAATTGCCAAAATGTCAATGAACCAAAGTGTCTGCATGTGCTTGCTGGCCAAAAGAGGGAGAGAGTGATAGTGAGAGGAAGGCGGGTCGGGCATCAGTGAGAGGGCGTGGCAGGGTCTGCCATTATCGAGCACAAAGTTCAACGTTTGCGCATACATCTTCTTTTTTCGGCTTATTTTTTTTCGACCAACTTGTCAGGAAACGATTTTCAATTAGCTGCCAAACAACGAACTCAGTCTTAGCATATTTATTTTCTCAGAGATTTGACCAAACCAACAAATGATAACAACAACAACAACAATAAGAAATACTCTTTACACTTTGTTGATCAACTTAACGCCTGTGTTTGTCCAGGTTCTCGGCTTGACCAGGCTTAAACCGAGGGGATAAATCTTTGGAGCTCTCTGTGTTTGTTTACCTTTGAGCGGGCAAGTGTTGGATAAATTTTGCTAGCACTGTATGGACAAGAAGAAGAGTTGGAAGTTATCACAACAATGTCACAATCAATTTAGAACACGTGTCAAAATTCTGACGTTAGCTTAAAGATGTTTCTTTCGTATGGACAAATGAAGAAATTCTCTATTAAATGGACAATAATTATAAATTATCATGCGTTTAAATGAAATAAATTATAATTTTGAAAAAGAAAATGATTTAATAATTCAATATATTAACATAAGAAGCATGTTTCAGCTTTTTACAGACTGGGCATTATTCGCATTTCTAGTAAGTACAGGGTAAGTAAAGTTCACAACGCATTTAAGCACGTAGCTGCAGTTTAAAGTAGCTAATCAATAAATTTGTATAAATAAATTTATGTACAAATTTCAACATGAGTCAAACAATTAATAAAAAAAACAATGGTTTTTATCGTGTTAAAAAGCTAACAAAAAGTATAGAAAATATTAAATGAGCACGTTGTATATTCCCACATTAAACAAGCCACGACTTTGTAGCTGTTATTAATTATTTCGTTTAAATTAAAACAATATTGTATGCAAATTTAAAGCTCTCTTTCAACTCTAAACTGCGGCAAGTAATACCAGTTAAGAGACCCAGGGGTGCTTTGTAGTCTAAGGGTTGAAGCTTAGGTGAACTTAAGGGCTTAAACGATAGATGGCGCCACAGCGAGAGTGACATTGCACATACGCCCAGTTGCCCAGCCGAAAATTACTTTTTATGCCCTTTTAAGTTGACAGGTTCTTTTTTTGGTACAACTTTTCCATTAAGACAACAAATGCAGTGGCGACCTCAGTGCAGATGCCACGAGTCAACATTAAAATAGTTTGGGGATTTGTATTTATGTTGATTGCATTGTCGTGCCACGTAACTGACATGTGTGTGTAGTGAGTGTGTATGTTGAGTGTGTGTTAGAAGTGGGATTTGTGTGAGAAATTGAAAAGTTGATGCCACGTAGCAGATTTGCACTGCCAATGTACGAGTTGAATGCAATTTTGTGCCCTGACACATGCAAACAGGCAAATAGGAAAAATTGGAGAGCTGTAAACTACAAACTGCAATGTGAAAAGTTCAGAGTGCAAAGAATCAAACAGTAAAGTGCTCTGGCCAGTTGAAAAAGCAACTGCTGGCCAAAAGCATGTACGCAAATCAACACACAACATCACCAACTACATAAAACAGCAAACTTTATTACACTCGACACCGCACTGCAATGCACAGTGGAACAAATTACTAAATTAGCTAATAAAAATACAACAAATTTTCAAATCTCAAAAAGGCTTACTTTTTTAAAATGTACTTTATTTATTTTCTATTAATATAAATAAATTTTTATATCTATATATAAGAGACTTTGTCCTGACACACTCACTGATCATTGTAGAAGGCTGAAAAGCAAAATCTAGCCTTTTATTCCACTGTACCACATGCCGCACTGTGGCATGCACCTGTTTCAACTTCAGTTGAAGCTGCTTTATTTATAGACGGACTTTGCAGCGCCGCCTGCCTGCCTATTTGCCATGTTTGACCCATATCAAGTGCCTGACAATTTCTAGTTATTAATATATACAGACCAGACCCAAAGGAGCATCCCAAGTCTCTAAGACAGCTGTTGTTGCTCTTCCTCTTCTCGCTTCACTGGAAATCAAGTTATCAGCACGAAGGCCTCGCTTTTAATTGCCAGACTATGGAATAGGGGGAACTAAACTACATAATTACCAGGCAGAATTTTACTACAACTTTTGAAATAAAAACCATTTGAATGCAACTTCTTTTTATGCTCTTGTTCTTGAACATAATTAATTGCAGGTAACTAGAATATTTGCTGAAAGTTTACTCAACAACCGGGGGCATTTAGTTATTTTTAGTCTAGTTTTAATATAATAGTATTAATAAATAAATTAAGAAATAATTATAAATATTCTCTAAGCAATATTTGCTTCAAACTACAGCTAAAGGAATTTCTCATACCAGTTTAAGGGACTATACTTCCAATTACTTGAAATCCACATAAATCTCACATCAATCAGAATTAGTTAAGATTTGCTATTGTATCTAATTAGACAATCATATCACGATTTTGTCTCTGCAAATAAAATCATTTTTTGACGAGTTTTGTTTGGAATGGGAATGACTATAGACCGTAGACTGAGAATAATGCTCCTTTAGGCACTGCAAGCCTCTTGGCAATATATCTATATCGAAGTCGCATTAAAAATACAATGACCACACTTCTTGACGTGCCATGGTCAAATTTTTGTGCATTTGTCAAAGTGAAAATAAATCAGAAAACGCCAAACAAACAAACGCAACGCAAATGACAAATTTTCTTTAGCTTTTTGGCAATTGTTTTCAGTGTTTGTAATTTTTGTTTCTCTTTGTTTTTTTGTTGTCTTGCTGTTTTTTTAATTTTCTGTTGTTTTGGTCTGTTTTTTTTTTTTTTGGCTTTCGCTTAGAATAAAGAAATGCTTCATGCACCCGAGCTAATGAGCAATGTGACACAGTTTGCAGGACGCCCACGTTTGGTAAGATTAGACTGTTTTTTAGAGGAGGATTCAACCTCGATTCGATGACAGCGTTACGCAGCGGCAAAATGTTGTTTAAAAATATCAAAATATAAGTGCATATCAGAAATATAAAATGCAAATTTTATGCCACATTTAAAATAGCCGGCGCAATGTTTTGTAATTTATCAACGACCGCCCGCATAAACGAAAACTAGCAAATAAGACGTACCAGTGTTGTCAGAACAGCCTTTTTTACCGTCAAATCTGGCTTTTTTACAAGTTCAACGGCGGGAATATATTATTTATAATAATTAAGTTTATTTAAAATTAAAAAAAATGTATTTAAATCATTAAGGTATTGCTTTCTGGATTGCTACAAATTTATATGTCTTAGCTATGTTGTGTCAAAATTTCATCCTCCTATGCTTATGCGGTTTTGACTGCACAATGATCAGCCTGACTGGCTGAGGGGCAGAGATATTTAAATATATTATTGCTTACTAAACATAAAAAATATACACGTTTTTAGATATTATCTTTTTAATCTAGCTTTTTCTTCGATCGTATTCCCACTGCAAAACAGCTTTATTTGGTTTGTTAAGCATTGGCAACACTGAGACAAATGTGGGGCGTGGCAGGCGTGTGACTGCAACTACAGCTGTGTCGTCAACAACGACAACGTTGGCGAAATTGTTGCAACAGCAACGGCAACGCCAATGCAGACATTTCTTGACACTTCTCTAAATAGTTTTTTGCGTGCGACGCAATGAGAGAGAGCGCAAGTGCGTTTGCCAGCGGGATACAAGAAGAGAGAGGGGGATGGGAAACTGCCACACGGTCACTCGAGTGCCAAAATGTCCCCGCCACGCCATTAAAAATGTTGCGAAAATTACACAGCAAACTGAAAGGTGTTCTAATGAGGCGTGCGCCGGAGTCTTCAATGTGTGTGCGTGTGTGTGTGGGTGTAAATGTGTGTATAATGTGGGTTGCTTGAATAACTGTGGCATGAGTGAGATCTCTATGCTTAGAGCAAACAAAATGTGATGAAGCATAACCTACTAAAAAGAAGCACTTAATTTAATCGACTCGTTTTTTGTGGCATTTTCTAGAAAGGCTTGGTGTAAAAATCAGACACCTTATCGGATTTTATTTTTAAAATATATAAGAAATAAAATATATATTATTTGCTAATCGAAAAATAAAAAAAGTAAGTTTATCTGAAAAAAAAAAACATATGAATTTCGATTTTCCCCCTATCACCATATGTTTTATGCGTACTTTCCCTTGACTTGTCCCTTGACACTTTCTTAAAAACTTCAAACTGTCAAAACTCGACCGATTTTTATGCGGAATAGCGTTTTGATCATTATTTGGCCTCTTAATTCATTCTGCATCAAAACATTTATCACTTGAAAAATTTACCTCACTGTCAATTTTTTCGGTGTTTTCCATGCTTACCCCTTTACACTTTTCTAAAAACTTTAATCTACCATAACTTTGTCAAAACTCAACCGACTTCCTTGTGGAATACCGTTTTCATCATTATTTGGCCTCTAAATTCATTCTGCATCAAAACATTTTTCACTTGAAAAATTTACCTCACTGTCAATTTTTTCGGTATTTTCCATGCTTACCCCTTTACACTTTTTTAAAAACTTTAATCTACCATAACTTTGTCAAAACTCAACCGATTTCCATGTGGAACACCGTTTTGATCATTATTTGGCCTCTAAATTCATTCTGCATCAAAACATTTTTCACTTGAAAAATTTACCTCACTGTCAATTTTTTCGCTATTTTCCATGCTTACCACTTTACACTTTTTCAAAAACTTTAATCTACCATAACTTTGTCAAAACTTAACCGATATTAATGCGGAATATAATTCTGATCATTATTTGGCCTCTTCTTTGATTATGCATCAAAATATTATTTATTTCAAAATTTTGATTGTTTGCCCTATCACTGTCTGTTTTGCCGGACTAAAAATTCGATTTTTTCTATATTCAGCCAAAAAGGAGTTATGTTATTTAAATAACCCTGACTCAATATTATTATTTTTAAATAGATTAAACTGTCCTTAATGTCGACCCAATAACTCAGCCATTAGCCTCAATTTAAATGCTGCAATCCTCATTAAATAAGTTCAAAATCAAGGTCGTCTTGACGATGGGGTAACTAAGGAATGGTCATGCCACATCATCCATGTCTCGAACTCGTTGCCATGAATACAAATTGTTGCATTTTACACAAAAGAAAGAAAATAAAAGGGAAGCAAAAAAATATGGATGGAAAATGGAATTCCATTACAATAAAACGTCTCTACAGTCAAATGCAATTGAAGAGAAACAGTTGAAGCTTATTAAATATATAAAGCAATGCGAGAACATGGAGATTGACCTTAGCCAATGGTAGATAAAAGGCAGGGAAACAAAAGGGGACGGAGCACACACATGTTGCACGGCAGAACTTTAACGTACTTGGTAATTGCCAAGAAAAATATTTTGTTGAATAAGCCAGCAGCATACAGAAAGCGAAATGAAAAGAATTTAAAAATACATAAAACAATAAAAACAAAAGCCAATTGCGTTAAGAATGGGGCAGAAAACACACCTGCAGATTGCCAGAGATACACATTGTCTCATTTGCCTCTCTTTATCTGCAGTCAATGAAAAATGCTATGAAATTTTGATATTATTCTATTTATTTATTTTTAAATAAAAATTAATTTGTACATTAGTTTTAATATATTCATATTAACTTTGATATTAAATTATTTTTATAGTCTTTAGTAAATGTAATATTTAATTGCTAAATATTATTTTTCTGACTTTATCTCTCATTTTTCGCTCTTTCTAACTATGACTCCTATTTGAAAACTAAAATGCAGCAGCTATATTTCATCCTTTCATTTTTTCCAACATTTCTCTTTCATTGTTTTTGCCATTGTTTCATTCCTTTATTTTTTTTTTTTGTTTATTTGCACAAATGCGTGAGCTTTCATTTCGAATTTTTTCCGGCGAATTCCGAGGCAGTATTCAACGCTAATCAAATGTGGATGCTACACAAGGAAAAATTTGTAGCACCAAATACAGAAAAAAAAAAGAACTTGGAAGGGAAGAAAAGCAGCGGCCTGTTGCTCTCTGTCGAACATATGTCTGCAATATGCAAAAGTAATGCACAAGCTTTGCCCCGACAATGGCAGAATGCTCGTAACCGCCCCGTAAAGTAAACCGTAATAATTCTACCCACCCTACAATCATGATTCTTCTCTCTACACAAATCATTTTACACGAATTTTGACTTTGGCGCGCATGTGTGTGTGTGTGTGTGTGTGTGTGTGTAAACATTGCGCAAAACTGAAAACAACTGAAAATTATTCATACGCCACGTTGTACGGCGGAAAAGACGTCAGCGAGACGCGGCTGATTCAGACAGCCAACTAAACGAAATTTGACTACAAAAATGGGCAAAATACAAAACAGCAGCTGTCTGTGTGTGTGTTGGGTGTATTGTGTGTATGTGTGTGAGTGCGTGTGGCTTTTTCGGCAATTTTGCGGCATGTTTTTCACACTTTGGCGCGCAGTTTCGGACAAAAACAATTGAACACGACGCCCTGGCTGCCATAGATATTTTTTGTAATTGTTGTTGCTGTTCTTGTTGTTGTTACTGCCGCTGTTGATGATGCAAGTGCAAATTTATTTGCCACTTTGTTGCGCGTCCAGCGGCAATTTCAAATATGTTTTGTTGACTGAGCGACCAAAAAGGGATTTCTAATTGATTTTCACTTCTGCCACTTTGGCTCAAAATTGTACAAAATTAGTGGCAACCATAAAAGCTCTTATCATCAGCTCTAGTTTCTAGAGAGAGTATATAAATAACAGCACTAAAGTTACTACAAAAAATTGTAATAAGTTTAATTGTCTGATCTAATGCTTTAACAATTTAAATAAAAATCAATTCAACATAAATTAATTTCATTTATAAATTTTTTTTCAGGCGGGGGGTCAAATTTATAGCAGGTGAAATATTTGTCGATTTACTTAAATTTAGATCATGAATAAATATTGAATTATTGTAATTATAATTTCATAAATATTTCAAGTAAGTTGTTTTAGAAACTGAATGATATTTGGATGTTAATTTTAAATATTAAAAATTTTTTTATTAATAAAATAAATAAAATAAAATTAAAAAAAAAGTAAATAACAGCTAGCTTAAAGATTTTAATAACTATTATTAAAGAAACCCAGCGAACCAAGTTCTAAATAAGCTGTCTAAAGTGCCATTCAGCAGCATATTAAATAAATAATGAAAATGTTGAATATCCAACGTGATGCTGGACAAAGATGAAGAAGAAAGGAACAATGTTGCGTGCCGTTTGGGGACAAATGCTAAAAATAGCAGCTGCGACACTTACTTAAAGTGTTTAAGAGCACAAACAACACACACACAGACACACACCAATACAAGCAGCATTCGTACACACAACAACAACACCAAAACACTAAAAATTACATTGAAAATGGCCATAAAAAAAGGCAGCAAATGCCAGAAAAAAAAACAAGAACAACAGCAACAACAATAAGGCGGCCCTTTTAGTCTCTTATTTCTCATTTGGCTTTCATTAAATTTGATTTTATTATTGTTGTTATTGTTGTGTTTGTTGTTGATTGTCGCACGGCAGCTAATTTTGAACATGTAAATAAAAAAGCCATAAAAAAAGAAGAAAATGAAAATTCTTCAATTCTTTTTTGGCATAACAAATTTAAAATTGCATTTTACAGCCACGCCCACAATTAGTTATAGCAAATATCTATATAGATATAAATATTCCAAAGAAATCATAAAAATCAAAAACATGACGAAAAGAGTGTCAAGGCTTTTGGGACCTATTTGAGCCACAGAAATTAGTTTTTCTTGCGGCTTTTTCAACTATTTGTAAACATTGCAGCATTGTTGTAAACAAGACATTTTACGAGTTGTCTATTGTCTATTGTTTCTCTTTCTCCTTCTGTCTTACTCGTCTTGTCTCACTCTAGTTGTTATTGTTTTCTTATTGCCTGCTTTTTAGTGTGATCGATTCTGGGTATTACAATAATTTATTTATTTTTAAATGCGTTTGATTTTGAGGTCTCGCAGTTGTTGCGGGAGTAGGTCGGAAAAGTGTTGGAAAATTTGAGAATTTTTATTGATTGCCTTAAGCAAATACAGAAAATGATTAATGAGCTTTTGAGCAGCTGCTAAAAAGGAGACACTTGTATAGACTCTGCATTTCATGTAGAATTCTAGTAAATATTCTTAATTTATTTGCCAATGCTTTCAATAATTTTTTTTAAACTGTGTCAAAATTTAGCGTATTTTTTAAAATTCTAATTAAAATATAAAATTATTTTACAATTTGTTGATTTTAAATAATTGTTTTTATATTTCTATAAGCAAAACAATTCTATTAAATATTTATAATTTTCTTTGTATATTCATTTATATATTTTAGTCTATCAAATTTGTTCATTTTATTTAATTTTATTTATTATTCGCGTTTTTATTTCAATTTATTTAAATTCATTTCGAATGTCGTCAAGTTTCTTGACAATTTTAAAAGCAGCGAATATTATTCGTCATAATTTGCGGCACATTATTTCTAATATATAATTGCAAATTATTTGCATTAGTTGACAACATTTACATTGTTGCAAAATAACAAACAAATATATTATAAACAGCTCGCTAGCAAGAGAAACAGAGAGAGGGACACTGACATTGAGCACGTGCCAACGCCCTTCCTGCCCCCATTTGTGGCAGCCTCATTGCTAAACTAATGCTAAACTAAATCCTTAGCTTTAAGCTAACCAATAAATAATAACAAATTAGGTTAATCTGGCATTAAAAGTACTTTAAAATTTACTCACAGTTTCTAAAAAAGTTTTTTAAATTTATTATAATATATAATAACACGTAATAATTATGCAAATTTATTTAAAAAAATATATAAAGGAACCAATAAAAAAATCTTAAAATTTTAAAAAGATGTTCAACTATTTAAAGGGCACTAAAATTAATTTATTTTGATATTGTTTTGACATTTCCGTGTAGAAAAACATAAGAAAAATATATAATATATAATAATAATCGAAATTTCAATATTGTTGGGCTAATTTGGAGGCCTAATGCGACCAGTTGGCTGTCATGATTTTGAAAATTTTAAGTAGTCACGTCAGCGGCTTTTTAGTGGCAGCAAAGCAGGAAAAACAAAGTGCCCCCCTCCTTAAAACACCGCACAACAATTGCAGGCGTTCCTTTGCAACAACAACAACCCCAACAACAACATGAAGAGAAATTGAAAATTAAAACAAACAAAATGCTGAAAGGCAAAAACTAAGAGCCAAACTCGGGGGCACAAAGTTAATGCCAGTCAAGACAGTCAAGTGCCGTCCGACTGACTGACTGACTCAGTGAGTGGGAGAGTGGGAGAGTGAGACAGTGAGAGAGTAGAGAAAGACCGAAGGGAGAGAGCGAGAAAAAGCGCTATAGAGAGCGCGTTAATTACGCATAAATCTTTCAATTCAGTTTGGGGAATTCAATGTTTGGATTTGCCGCTAGTTAATTACCCCCGTGTACAATCGATACAATCGATACAAGAAGCTATCGCATTTTGTTGTATTTTTGTTTTGGGTTAGTGAACTTCGCTTTGGTAGATCGCTTAGATCAGTGGTGTTAGGGAATTTGCATTTTATACATTATTTATTTTATTTAAATATAAATTCTAGACACACCTTAACAATATTAACTAATATATAATTAATTATTCTCTCAACATTAGTTTATTATAATTTATCTATATAAAACTGCTTGACCTTATTCATTCACTCATTGATTTAGCATTGCACAGGCTAATCAGCTAAAGTTATATAGTTGCAATTTGGACACAATATACCTAAGATAATTTCATCGGAAGATAAGACGGCGTTTTTGAAAAATTCGACCCGCTAGTTATATATAATTAATTATATGAAACTTAATTTATTTATATATAAATTCTAGGCATACCCTCACAATATTTGCAACATTTTGCTGGTGGCTCATCGTTGGTGGCTTCGGCAATGATCGGCATGGTCCCTTGCCCTGTTCCGTTTCCGGTTCCGGCTCCTTTAAACCGACTTTCTTTTGTTGTGTTGGATTCACGACCAACACAATGTCAGCTGGCACATCATTTGACACACACACACACTCAACACAACACACAACACTTTCAACACACACACACACACTCGCGGCACGGTGAATTTCTTTATATTTTATTCAAGCTGTTCGAGGATTTTTTGACCACCTGCCTGCTAAATTTGCATCACTTGCTTGCAAAATCTTTCAACACTTTTGTTTTTATTTTCCGTTTCTGTTTCTGGAATGTTAACAGCATTTTCTGCAGAGTTTAAAACTTTTCCTGGTTTTTTCCCTTTCACATTTGAGATACGAAATGATTTTAAACTGATCTCAACCGATCTGAACTGGGTTCGCTTCGTTTTCCTACTGTTCAGTGTTTTATTCTATTTTTTTTTTGGGACGTCACGCCGTGGGCTATTTCTAGTTTCTTTTGGCTTTCACATTGCGCTTTTCCGTGAAAATTGTACGAGACGTTCAAACGTGAAACCTCCGCAGAGATCACTGAGCAGCCGTGCAACGTATTTTTTCGAATTTCAGAATATTTTCGAACAGCGAGGAAAACTGCTCAACTGTTAGATAATTTGGCGTCGGCGCGGCCCCAAAAGTTTTTAAACATTTTTCTCAATGAAACAATGAACTTTCACATTTCGAACAGGCAAACTCAAAACAACAGACGTGCACTCTCTCTCTCTCTCTCCATCTCTCAGTTTCGAAAACGTTTTCGAAAATAGCATCATCGGGAGCAGCGAGCACGTCACAAAGACAGACAGAGAGGGAGAGAGAGAGAGAGAGACCCAGAGACTGACGGTAAGAGAGAGAGAAGAAGGAGCTCGATTCGGCTCATTTTCGAAAAGTTTTCTAAAAAGTTTTTCCAATATTTTGTGCTCCGCGATTCGTTTGCATTTTGCACCCTACGCGTCGAGTTCTTAACACGGCATTCGGGATTCTATAGACGTTTCGTTTGTTAAGTGGGTTTCTGGGTCAAGGCGCAAGCAATTAGCGAACTTTCTTTTGGATCATTTAATTTTCAGGTGATATTTGAGCATAAGCTTTCTATTGACGCAAGTCAAACCAAGGTAGTTCACTAACTTATATTCATTTTAAGAACTTTTCATTTAAGAAGACATCAAAAATATCTTGTGAACTTATATATGTTTTTATTACTAATAAATACTTTATTATTTGATATATCTTTTATAAAATAAAATAAAAAAAAAATTATAAAATTATTTGATTTAAATATTCAACAAAATATTCGGAATTTATAAATGAGATCCCGTATCTAGATTCTTAAATAAAATAATACATTTTTTACTTTTCCAATTAGTAATTAGCTATCTAACAGTATTAATACATTAATATTTGACCTCATAACCTTTTAGAACCTCAATGCATATTTTATAATAAATATCAGATGTATATTTAAACTTAACAGAGATCTGTTACTTAACTAAACGCGTAACAGCTTGAAGATTTATAATAGTATGTGTACTAAAGATTTGGCAATTGGCCAAAATAATCTTAACTACACACAGTCGAACATAAGCGGAGCACTACGAAAATCCTTGCTAAGCGGCAATAACAAACAGACAGCGACCTTGAAGAAGCAAGTAAGAGTGAAATTATAGTGTGTGCTAGACCAAAAGATACTCTGTACTTCTGATATTAATTTTACAGACTGAAGGAAGGCAGTCCAAGCAAATGTAAGCAGTACACATTGTATAATGTTTAAACAGCTTCCCTTATGTTTCATTTTAATAGGTAATACATTTTTATAAACTCCCAAAACTTTTATATTTATTATGCTATTACTATAAAATTAGACACAAAGATAGAAAACATATTTAGCAACACACATACCAAGTTTCATTGGAACTCAAAAATAAAGTAACCTCTAGCTCTCGAATAAACGTACATCTTATTTATTAAGAAAGATGACTTGACTTTTATAAGTTAATAAAACTTATGAATTCTTTTATTTTGTTTTAAAATTTATCAAGCCGTATTCTTAGAATATTTAATCAATACAGGGTATAAAAAACTAAGTTTTTAACCACTTTCGCCAGAACAGAGCATAAATACGCCTAAACAAATGCACAAATTGGCGAGCGCCGTTAAGAGGCCAATTATCGATAACACCAAATATAATTTTGATGATTTTATAAATTAATCTAAACATAGCACAAATTGTCGGCAGAAAATCAATATGTGTAAAAACACCTGAATGACTAATCAATGAGATAATTGCTCTCTTTCTCCCTCTCTCTCTATCAGTTCTCTTTGAAGTGTAGAGATTGAAGTAATTTGCCAATTTAAATTTAGAAATCCGGCAAATAATTAAGTTAAATATAGCTTCAATATGATTTGAACTCAGAATATATATTCGCATTCAATAAAAATATGTGGATAATATATAGAAAATAGATTTCGAGCGCAGCGTTGGTCAAAAATAAATCGCAATCAACCAATTTCCACGCCCCCAACCACAGTGACAACCTCCTCCCACTTCCCAACCCCCTCGCAAATACACCAAAAAGTCAAATAGCAACTAAAAATAAGAAAATTGACTCAGCTTTAGCTTTTATTGTTGTTGTTATTTATTCAGCTTCCTCCCTTCTCCTTCACCTGCTCTTCTTCCTCTTCTTGTTTAGCGACAAAATTTTTGTGCACGAAATATAAAAAGATTTTTAGAAAATAAGTTTTGAAATTTATTGCCAAATTGGGCGCAAGTCAAAAGTCGTACGTCAACAGCTGTCGCAGACTGTAAAGGGGCTCGAGAGTCCCCCTCGGGAGGAAAGGGATCTCGCGGGATGCATTTATGTGGGCAAAATTACCAGACTTCAAACCAATTACTAATTGCTCACGGTGCATATTTGGGACAGAAGTTTTTAAATTATCAAGTAAAAAAAAATATATTGTTTAATTATGTATTATTAATAAATAAAAATAATTAGACATAAATCAAAAATTTTGAAATAAAAAATTGTTTAAAATTTTTTCTATTTCTTTAACTTTTTAAAAAAAATTTAATTCATATACAAAAAATTTATCCTGTATATATATATTACATGAGATATATATTATTTTATATATTTTATTATTTGAAAATATGCATTAAACTATAAATTTTTATTATATATAATAAAAAATAAAATAGAAATCATAATTATAAAAATTCAAAAGAAGTGTCATTATATAATTTTCAAAAATAAAAATTATTTAAAACCATATTTTAGTAAGATTAAAAATAAGAGTTTGAACTAATTTTGATAATAGTTGAAAAATATAAATTGATCCTGTTTTTTTAGAAAGAAATATAAAATATCTAAGAACTTCCATTCATTCAATTAATTTTTTTAGGTTACATATTTTCAAACTCATAAATTTGATTTACAATCCCTGGTTTTCGGCGTCTGGGAAAATTGCTCACAGGAAAATCGCACACACACATTTTTCTTCCATGCTGCAATGTCAGGGACAAAAACCGAAAAAGGGAGGGGAATTCATGGGGCCCGAAATTTATTGTGCACATGTTTGAAAACATAAAAAATATGTGCAATGACATTTAGCAACCATTACAATTGTTATTATTGTTGTTGTGGTTGTTGTTGCTGTCAAGCACCTCATCCAGGGTCAGTTGAAATAAAATTTGCAAATAGTTTTTGGCTTATGAATTATGTGTGGGCCGACAAACTTTATGGCCCACTGTGCTTCATTTCTCGAATGTCTTATTTGTTGCACAGGCAACATTTATTTTATTTTTTTTATTTTTCTTTGCAATATAAATTATTAAAGCGGCTAGCATAAAAAAAAAGAAAAATTAAACAAGCAAAAGATCAGCCAGAAAAACTAAAATCGAGCGCGTCAGAATTTTCTTTTTTTTTTTCTTTTCTTTTTCGTTACTTTTTCTTTTCTTTTTTCCTCATTTTTTGTTGGCGTGGGCGAGAAATTGAAAAACATTTTTCACTATGCGAAAGTTGCTCGACTTGACGTCGTTTATAATGACGAAATGCTAAGCATTCAGTTTAGAAATGCCATAAACAAACAACAAATGGCAAAACAGCAAAAGAAACAACAGCAACAAAAGAAACGGGAATGCAAATACAAAATATACAAAAAAAAAAAGGAATTTGAATACTACAATTTGGCAGTTTAAGCGATTTGCCAAATTAAACATTAGCTTTGCAGTTAATACGCAACTTTTTCAATTAATTACAAAGTTTTAGTTTACAGTGTACTTGGAGTTTTTTTTAACAGGTGGAAACTCAGTCAGGACAAACAGATTTAAAATTAATTCCACAGATATTTCAAATATCAGTCAGGACAAACAGTTTGGCAATTCTGAGCGCAGTACTTAAGCAGATTTTTTAAATATCAGTCAGTCAGTCAGGACAAACAGTTATATGGATATAAATTTAAAAAATTTTTTTTGAACTTACTTGTAAGATTTTAAATCTTATCTTTAATGCATGTAAATTTGAAAAGCGGACAACTCTGTTTGACTACAGCTAACTACTTTAATGTTGATATTTTAATAAGTTAAATAATATCTATTTTATTTAAATTCGTTTAATGTCAAACTTGATATTGTAAATAAAATTTCGGTGTAATATTTGTATGTTTTTAGAGATGTCCAAGCCTATTAAGGACCCCTGCAAACCCTGTGCGAGTCGCATAGAATCCTGTTTGCAACACAACAACTACCAGGAACAGAAATGTATTGATGTACTCGAGGAAATGCGTCAGTGTTGCATAAAGTGGCATAAAGAATCATTTTGTTGCAACGGAATTGACTTGAAAAAATCCTATTTAAAACAAACTGCAGCCAGGGTTGTCAAGTAGTAGAATAAATATGTGTAATATGCGAAAATAATTGGAATATATTAAAAAAAAGATAAAAGCTGTCCTTCAACTATGACAATAAATTTAAAATGAAAAATAACTATAAATATGAAAGAATTTTTCACAATTCTTCAGTTCAGTCCAAAAAAATCCAAATGCATCCAATGGAAGCCAGTTTTAAAATAAAACAATTCTTTATATAAAAAATAATGACAATTAAAGCAGCATTATTTTGTAGTCAGCTGTCAAAATGACAGTGCAACAACAACAACAGTGCAACAACAACAACAGTTGCCCTGAGGAAAAGCGCTGATGGAAAATTTCAACTGCTTCATTTCAAAATCGGTGATAATTTATGTGATTACTTAAATGAGCAGAAGAAAACCGAATAAAACTATGCCAAGAACAACTAATTGGTGCACACAAAACCAAAAGAATAGAAAGATATATACATCTGAGGGGACACAGTGCGTTTGAAAAGTATGCGCTTAAATAAATGCAACAGGTGCGAGCAAAGTGTGGAACATAAACTTACGACTGACACTGTGACGGACAAGCAGAAACAACAACAACAACGCGACAACACGCCACAAACTAACAACATTTAACAAACACGACAACAACTCATTAATTATAGCAAATTAAAAAAAACACTTGGATGATACCAAATAAAAATCAAATCTATTTTAAATATATTTTTTAATTAATACAAAGTATAAAAAGAAAAAAATTAAAATAAAATAAAAATTGATAAATAAAGATTGGGCAAATTTAAATCTATGTTTTGAAAACTGGAAACAAACCATTAATCAATGTGTCGATAACAATCACCTGCGTACTTGTTGCGATAACTTTTGTTATGGGAAATACAAAAGGAAAAGGACTGAGAAAGCAGTGCCATAGACATTTAAACTGCTTGACACTTGCTATTATCTAAATAAATTGATAATTTAATTATTTTTTATTGACTTTTAGTTAAAAATAAATAAATAAAAAACTGTAAAAAGTATGTAAATAGTTTATAATTATTATGCTTATAATATTACAAGTTTACAAAAAAATCAAATGCTAATTATTTAATAAAAAAATCTAAGCAACAGCTGAATGAATTGCCAATAAGAATCTTATAGGAATTGCCAGGCTGGCAACAGGTTGTCTGGAAGTTTTCTATAGAAAATGCATGCGGGAAAACTATGAAACATATTATTGTTGTTTTTGTTATTCTAGTTTTAGTGACTGCGGTTTTTATTGTTTTTAGTCATAAATAAAAAACCAAAATAAACCAAAAATAACTGCAATATTGTTGCTAAGAGTTAAATATACCCCCACTTCTGCCACCCGCAGTTAGATTATTGTTCTAATAGGCAACCAAATTTCATAGGAATTAAATGATTGCAAGTGTTTCATATTGGATTCCTGTTGGAGTATCACACACACACAAAGAGAGCGAGTGCGTCAGCGAGTGAGGGAGAAAGAAGACAATGCGACCAGCTGCACATGCGACTTCTGATTGGAAAAGGGCGTCGCAACGCAGCCGGCAAAAACAAAGGCAAAACAAGGCAAAAGCGCAAGCCAGTCAAAGCAGAAGAAGAAGAGAAAGAAGCAGAGACCGCAAGCCTTCTTTTTTTTTGTTATTGCATTTTCTCACACACAATTTATGGTGAGAATTTTCGAAATAGAGCAAACTAC
Source organism: Drosophila falleni (assembly GCA_035045575.1). Lineage (NCBI taxonomy): Eukaryota > Metazoa > Arthropoda > Insecta > Diptera > Drosophilidae > Drosophila > Drosophila falleni. The sequence continues at coordinate 2,385,531 of JAWNOV010000167.1, forward strand.
ACATTAAAAAAACACTCACACTCACACACACACACACGCACACACTCATGTAACGGGGCAATAATAAAAATAAACAAAAGCTACATAAAAAATAGCAAAATTACCTCAGCGCTGCTGTTGCTTCTGCCGCTGCCTCCGTCGCTGCCTCTGCGATTGTTGTTGGATTCCGTTCCCGTTTTTGTCTCACTGCGACAATTTGTTATTATTATTATTGTTGTAGTTGGCAACTATAGTTCGCGATACGATAACTATGATATGTATTGATAACTTTAAACACTTATTGCACTTGGTATGCCACCAATCAATTGTTTTATTGCATTAAAGTTGCTTAATTTTAGAATTTTATGCACAGACGTCGCGGAATTCACAAAAACACTTGCATTGCACAGTGGCGCCGCCTGCAGCTGTACGCGTGAACTAAATTACAGCGTAATAACAGAGAGTTGGCAGCACAAACTGTCAGAGTTGCTTTGCGCTGCGATACGGATAGCAGTGCTGTATAACGCTGTCGACGACATCATGCAGCAGGGCTGCTAACACTATAGTGGCTGTTGTCAACATAGCAATTTTATAGCTAGCTCTGGCCATTTTAAGAGTTATTGCAAGAAAAATCTTAAAATTTACATTTATTAAGTATAGGTTCAGCAAAAAAAAACTTTCCAGCCAAAAACAGCTAATGTTTTTAATGGACGTTATATAAAAAATTTAATATATGTACCGTTTTATATATCGATTATTTAAATGTATCGAACAATTGTTACGCCAGCGACACAATCGAATTTGCCGGCGATTTCTTGTGCAGCCCTGCAAGCAGACTTGCAAATTTAGAAACACAAAAATCACAATAAAATATTAATAAATTTGATGAAAATTAAAATTTAGAAAAGAGAAGTTAAAAAATAAACATTTTGTTAAATTTAAATATAGAGCTTGAAGCTGGAAACTGTAGAACCAAACAATCAACTGTGTGTAAATTAGAGTTGTCCATCGCTGTTCAATTGAATGATTTAGTTCAGTAGTTCATTTTTTATGAACAAACTTATCTATTATATAGTTCGCTCGATTAGTAAATAGAATTATAAGATTATATAATCAACAGAGTGGGTTCTTACCGAGATTGTATTGGGATTCAAATCAACGAACGAACTTAATTAGAATTCTAGTCACTAGTTAGGGAATTTTGTTCGCTCGTTCACTTTAGGAACTAGCTCCATAGAACTTAATTCGAACGATTCAATACAACTCTAGCTTGCAAGTTGCAACCCTATTAAGACGCCGGAGAAGGTATAAAGAAAAAAGAAAACGCAGCCGCTTCGAACTGAAATTGAAAAAAAAAACGCGCAGAGAAAATTAATTAAAATACTATAGACAGGTGAGCAGTGATGAAAATGTGTAATTAATGAGTATTAAATTAAATAAATTTATAAATACACGCTTTTTGCAACAAATTTGCAGTTGCTGAGGAAACGTGTCTGGTTTCTGAGTCTGCGTCAAACGAAACGAAACTCAACGCAACTAAACGAAGCGAAAAAGCGAATAAAACGAAAAGCAAACAAAATGTCGGACATCTCGAGCACTCAGCTCAGAACGGAGATTCAGGCGGTGCTCAAGGATGCCGATCTATCGACCATTTCGGCAAAACGTGTGCGGGAACAGGTGGAGGCGAAATTGAATTGTTCGCTGTTGAGTCGCAAGAAGGAGTTCGATAAGATTGTCATGGAGGTTATTAACGAACAGCAGGAAGAGGAGGATGACGATGAGGATGATGGCAAGGATCCCGATGCGGAGCCCCACGATGACAGCGAGCCAAGTGAGGAGGAGGTACGTCTTCTTGATAACATATCGATAGCTCGATAAGTATTTTTAGTTGTTAAATGCTCGATTATTTAAAGACTGTTATAATTCAAAAAAAATAATCAGGGGTGCCACAGAAAGCGAAACCAACCGAAAATCTCGGAAATCTCCATACATTTTTGGGAGATTTTCAGTTGGTTTTGATTTCTGTGCCACCCTGATTTGTTTCATATTGATATTAATATTATTAAATTATTAATTTTATATTATAAATTTTATTGGTTATAATATTTTTTTTAAATATCTATCATCTGTAGGAGGAGGAGGTCGCCAGCAGCAGTGAGGAGGAGACAAAGAAGAAGAAGAAGCCGGCACCAAAGAAACGTCCACAGCCGACCAAGCACAAGGTGTCCGCCAAGAAGAAGCGCAAGACTCTCAATGCCGATGATTCCGGCACCGAAAGCGATGCCGGCTCCGATTCCGACTACGAGGTGGTGAAGAAGCCCACCCCCAAGAAGAAGGCTGCCAAGTCCGGAGGGGCTGCCGGCGGAACCGGACGTAAGAGTACCGGATTTACAAGGGCCTATAACCTATCGCCAGAATTGTCGGCTTTAATGGGCGCCGATTCGTTGCCACGTCATGAGGTGGTCAAAAAGGTGTGGGCCATCATTAAGGAGCGGGATTTATATGATCCGAAGAACAAGCAGTTTGCCATATGCGATGATGAGCTCATGAAGGTCATGAAAATCAAACGTTTCCGCACCTTTGGCATGTTGAAGCATCTCAAGCCGCATTTCCTTGATTAAGCGGGGATTCCCCTAAAGTTCCTCCTAACTTTCCAGCCCTCCCCGTCTTACATCTAATCCAACCCAGCCCCAAGATAAATCCCATCCAGATGCAAATGGACAGACTCACACACAGACAGACACATATACAGACATACATACATACATCGCTTAACATTTAGTTTTAGTTTTTGCTCTTCTTATTGCAAATTTTCGGCTTGTTCCATTTTTGGTTTAAGAATTTTTGAAATAATTTTCTTGACTTATTTTTTGGGTCGCCATGTCCCCCACCAATGCGTTAGGATTAAAGACGAATCTACAAATAATTTCATGTAGTCTACGGCATTTTATAAAAAAAAAACTAAAATAAAAAGAAAAATTAATGATATAATTTTTTGTAACGTGTAATTTACGATTTATGGTAAAAAATAAAAAATATCAAAGAAACAAAAAGAAATTTTAAGCCATAATATCAAATAAAAATAGACGAGTGATGCATCTGATTAAAATAAAAACCAAGTGTATTTATTTAAAGGAAAAGGGGGAATTATTTTATGATTTAAAAAATTTTAATTTGTTTTCTGTTCAATTCTGAACAAATTTAAATTGTTAAATATTTAAAACCATGGGTAAGAATAAAGAAATAAAATTTTTATAGACAACGTACTTTTAAGTTTTTTTTTTTCAGGCTGCGGTATTAAATCAGTAAATCGAAATAAAAGGGGAATCCTACGGATTATATGAACTGAAGAAAAAGATTTTAATGAATTTATTTAGCTCACATATCTTCACAACTTTTTCCAGCTTAAATTCACAGAAATTCCTTTTGATACTTATTTATTTAATTAAAAAACAAACTACACGTTTTGCTCAATAAAACTTCTTTTTTTATTGTTTTTTTCGGATTTCTCACAATTTTTGCTCAAAGTTTAGTTTAGTTTTTTTTTTTTACAAACATTTTGTTTAAATTTCACGTTTTGTTCAATTGTGTATTTTATTATACATAAAGTTCTCTAATATATTTATGTATATGCGTGTATATATATATAGAATTCTTTATCGTTATCATTATCATTATCTGATATATATGCCTGCGTGTACCTCAATAATTGAATAAATGGAATTCTTTGCACTGCATTTTCATCAATTAACTTTCATTTTCATTGAGGATACAAGAAATAGCGGAAGAGGGGGCAAAAAGCATTGTAACAAATTGTATAATTAAATGGTAAGTACATAAACAAAATACAATTACATAAACAAATGGTACAAAATTTATATATATGTATATATATAGTAGTATTTTAGTATATAAATGTAAGTAAATTCCAAGCAACGGCAATAAAACGTTTCAAATTTATAAATTCAAATTCAAATGCTGTGAAATATTTGCACGGTTGCCACATTTGGTATATTTTTATGGGATAAAGTACAAAATTTTTTAAATTTTCATTTTTATATGATGAAAATAAAAGTTATTAATTTTACACAAAATAGTCAAACTTTTAAAAGGAAGTTTTTTTCAAAGTACCACTTACTTCCTACTAAAAAGGGTACGTTGTTTTTCAAAATGGTACTTTTTTATAAAGTAAAATTGAGATGGTAATTTGATCGAAAATTATTTTCTTATATTAAAGTAATATCTAAAATTGACATCTAGCGGCAACCGTGATTATTTTAAGTACACCAATGAGAGAGGCAAGAGAGTGAGAGAGGGGAATTGGGGGAGAGCGGAAGAGAGCTGTGGGGATTAAGTTTGGTTAGTCACCGAAACCGTTAATTCTAGTGTTGCAAAATGACGGAAAAACAATGTAATGAAAATTAAATACTTTTGCGGCTTGTTAATTGTTTACAATTTAAATGCTAGCAACTAAAAAGCATCCGTTTAGTGTTGAAATGTTGTTAATTTATGTTTTTGTGAACTGTGTTTTGGTGTCAAATTTATATATAATTAATATAGTAACTTTTGTTAGTGTTGTTTTGTGTTTTGCTTGTTGCTTTCAACAATGTTTTTTGTTTGGTTTTTTTTGAGAACTTGTTTGAATTCTCGCATAAATAGTTTTATAATCTTGCAAAGAAAATACTTTCGTTGGCGTTGTGTTGCTAATTGTTGTTGTTTGTTGTGTTGTTGTGTTGTGTTGTTATTGTCCCTTGTTTTTTTAGTAGCGATAGTAATTGGGCTTGAAAGGACCGGCCTTATTGAGGCCCATATACTTGGCCTGCTCATCGCTGAGCTCCGTCAGATGTGCATCAAATGTGGGCAAATGCAGACTGGCCACATACTCATCCATCTTCTTGGGCAGCAGATAAACATCGGACTTGTAGCGCCCGGGAGGTGCATTAAATAGCTCTATCAAAGCCAGCGCCTGCGTGGCAGATGTTATCGATACCGCAAACGAGGGTATACTCGAGCAGCTCAAATTGACCAAACGACCCTCGGCGAGCAGTATTATGTATTTGCCCTCGGGCCAAATGATGTGATCCACCTGGGAGCGCACCTTCTCCCAGGTTAAATCCGGTGTACGCAGTCCATTCACATCGATCTCTGTGTTCGAGTGTCCCATATTGCAAATGATGCAACCGCTCTTCATCTTATCCATGTGCTCACGCACCACAACATTCTTGTTGCCCGTCGCCGTCACCACAATGTCCACGTTGCGGATCACTTCGTTCAACTTGACCACTCGGAATCCATCCATGCTCGCTTGGAGCGCACAAATCGGATCGATTTCAGTAATGTACACAATGCAGCCCTGCAAACATTAAAGATATATTAATAATTAATAATAAATATATATTTATATTCTCTTACATTAATAACTCATTAACTCCTAATTATTACCTTAAAATATATAAATTATATTAAATATAATATAATAATATTATATTATATTATATATATTATATTATATATATTATATTATATTTTATATATATTATATGTACATATTATCTTAGTTCATCTAGATATAGTTACATTCGTATATTAATCTTACATTAGTTTAAGTTGCTAAGCACCAAAACACAAAAAAAAACACTAAGCACTTATCAGTTGATCCGTCTTCTGCGAGCGCCGAACACTAACTGCCCGTCTAGTGCGGAAGGCCGCTTTTTATATGCTGCGTGGATGGTGTTAGCAGAGCTCTGTTATCTTAACAGTGCCAAAGTGAGCATAACAGTGATGTTAGCAGAGCTCTGTTATATTAACAGTGCCAATGTGAGATTAACAGTGCCAAAAAGAGCTTAACAGTGCTGATCGTAGAGTTCCCTTATGCTGTGGTTGCACTATCAATGAATACACATGTTCTTTTTTTAAATTTGATCAAAACGATATTCCGCATGAAAATCAGTTGAGTTTTGACAAAGTTATGGTAGATTGAAGTTCTTAAAAAAGTGTAAAGGGGTAAGCATGGAAAATACTGAAAAAATTGACAGTGAGGAAAATTTTTCAAGTGAAAAATGTTTTGATGCAGAATGAATTTAGAGGCTAAATAATGATCAAAACGGTATTCCGCATGAAAATCGGTTGAGTTTTGACAAAGTTATGGAAGATTGAAGTTCTTAAAAAAGTGTAAAGGGGATAGTCAATGGACATTTTTCGAAATTACGACTTTAGTAGGAGCTTTGTTTTATTTTCTTATTTTTACTTGGTGAATAGTTGCTCTTACCTGTCCCTTTAGAGCTTGTGCACATCCCTTGCCCACATCTCCGTAGCCACAGACGACAACTTGTTTGCCGCCGAACATGACATCCGTGGAACGTTTGAGACTGTCCAGAATGGACTCCTTGCAGCTGTAGAGATTATCGAATTTGGTCTTGGTCACCGAGTCGTTGACATTCATGGCCGGCACTGTCAATTTGCCCGCCTTGGAGAGCTGATAGAGACGATGGACACCGGTGACACTCTCTTCGACAATTCCCTTGACCAGCTTGAACATGGTTGGATACTTTTTAAGCATCAAATGTGTGGCATCTCCGCCATCATCCAGGATCATGTTGGGCTGCCAATTCTCGGCATTCACACAACGATCAATGCACCACCAGAAATCCTCCTCAGTCTCGCCGCGCCAGGCAAAGATTGGTATTCCCGATTCCGCCAAGGCAGCGGCCACTTCGTTCTGTGGAGAAAGAGCATTGAAAAGAGTTAGATTAAACACGATGTAAACTATGCATAAATATAATCGAGAATTTAAATTTAAAAAAATAGACGAATATTTATGCTTTATAATTTTACACTAGATAAAATAAAATATCTAATTCAATAAGATATTAACTTTATATTATTTGTTGAAATATTTTGCTTTTTACTCTGAAAAAATAAATTATCTGACTAAATAATATATTTACTTTTTATTATTTTATTTGATCTACTATTTTATTGAATTAGGTCGGTTCTTTTGAATACCAATTAAAATTTATCAAAGAGATATTTTTAAATATGACATTAATTTTTATGCAATTTATTGTTATCAGAGATTGCTATCAGTTCGATTGTGAACTAGATATTGAAGAAAAATAGGACTTAAAAATGTTGTAGTATTTAATTAATGTTTGCTCTTTATCATAGTTATATTTATGCATTTAAAATCAGTTTGAATAAATAGAAGTCAAAAGAAGTTATCATGATGAATGGGTTTGGTATTTAGATCGTGATGAAAAACACTTTAATTTTAATTTCTATTTAATTAATGAATAACACGAGATTAAAAGTGTCGATTTGCATTAGTAATAGAAAACAATTTGCCTATTTTTTGGTCAAATTTGTAAAATTAAAAATGACTTACTAAAAGCATATTTTTCATATATTTTTTAATGGCAACTGTAGAAAGAAAGAAGTAGGGTAAGAAGGTGTGTAGGTGTGTTTAGGTGTTGACTGCACCTAAGCACAGCACTTGTCTGATAAGCTGACAGCTCTTGGGTGTGATTCAGTTGTGTCAATATAACAAGTCGATAAGAGGATCGATTCGTGCTTTTGTAGCTGGTGCGTTTAATTAGACGACACATAAAAGAAATGAACTGGAAAAAAACAGGGTATAATAATGTGTTGTGTCCCTGCTAATTGCATACGATATGGTTATTAAAATAAGAGAAATAAAGGCAGCTCAAAGTCAGAGCTGCTCTTAAGCGACAGAAACCAGTTTCATGGGGGGAAGGGAGAGGCAGAAAGGGGGGATATAGGGGAGCTTTCAGACCTAATTTTAGGCGCACACACATCAATTATCAGCGTCGCCTCTTTGATTGCCAAAGCAACCACTTGAGCCACCCGCGACCCCTTTAGCCCCTTTCAGCCTGCGTCATTTGATTGATGATATGTTTGTTCACGTATATATATATATATATATATGTGTATGTGTGTGTGTTGTGTTGTGCGTGACCGACAATTGGCTCAAGTGTCTGGCGTTGTCACAAAATAATATTCCCCCCTCTAGACTGATACAGATCGAAGCTTTGTTTTTTCTTCTCTTCTCACATGTTATTTTCTCCATTTGTTCTTATCGGTATCTTTTTCAATTTCTTCTCACAAGCTCTTTAATTATATTAATTTAGAGATATATACTCTACTTTAAATATGAAAATAAAATTAATAAAAATTTAATATTTTAATAAAGATCTTAATTTCTTTATGGAGGACCTACTTGTTCCTATTCTCACGAGATATTTGTATTTTTTTTATTCTCTCTTCTTACAATTCACTCTTATTCTTCCTACTTTCCTCTACCTCCTTCATCTTCTTCTTCTTAGTTCCTCCCCTCTTCTCACTTGAGTGAAGTAAATGCTCCTATTTTTCTTATATATATAGAGATCCTCTTATATATATCATACATCTACTTTATGCTCTTCTCCCAATACACCTTTAGACTCTCTCTGAAATGCTTCCTACTCTCTGGAGCTTCTTCTTCTTCTTCATCATTTCTCTCCGCTCTCCCCTACTCACTTTCAGAGAGATCCAAAATAGGGATATATAGTGATCCTCTCCTTTCTATTTAAACAGATCTACTTCATGCCCCAGAGATTCTTCTCACTCTCTGGATCTCCTTCTTCTTTCTTCTTCTGTATTCCTCTCCCATCTCACTTATCCCGTACTCACTTGGGTGGAGTAAATGTTGCAAGCAGCCCAACGAACGCTCGCTCCGAGTTCCGCCAGAGTTTCAATGAGAACCGCCGTCTGGGCATTGATGTGAGTGCATCCCACGATCTTGGCATCCTTCAGCGGTTTATCCTCGGCAGCCCGCTTACGCAATGCCATAATTCCGGGCATCTCTTGCTCGGCAATCTCAATCTCCCGCCTCCCGAAAGCATGTTGAGCCGTAATATTTCTTACACAGAAATCGGAGCTGCCCTTGGAATTCTTCTGCACCTTCTCCCGGGGAGGAACATCGTCGCCATCCTCGCTGCTGCCCGTGTACGAAGCGGAGCTGAAGGAATCCGTGGAGGAAGCGCTTAAAGAGCGACTCCGATAGCGACTCGTCTTCTTCAGCGCCGAGGATTGCTTGGTGGCAGGAGGGGGAACCACAACACTCGCGTCCTGCGGTTGTGTTGCCACCGCCTGTTGCTGTTTATCGCCGCCACCGAAACCCGGATCAACCACAACAGTGTCGGCCAAATTATTCATACCGCCTGCTTGGTTGTTATGTAAATATAATTACAGGATATCTCGGTAGCAGTCGAAATAATTACGTATGCACGTAATTAACACGTGATGTGCGATCAGTTATTGAGCTTGGCAGCTTCGTTAGCTTTTGCTGCGGTTTGCGACAGCGACAATTTACAAAAATTAATTGTGTGTAGTGTTTTTTTTATTGTGTGTTTTGCGCCTCCTTCTTTGTTTCGCCTCTTTCGCTCTCGCTCACACTGTGCACTGTTGTGCTGCTGCTTCTTCTTCGTCCGGCTCGAATGCAATTAAACGAAAAAATCAAACACAAGCAGCTGGAATTTATTGGGGGAATTTAACGCGTTTCGTTTAATTATTAAGTTGCTTTTAGCTGTAGAAGAGAAACGAACTGAATGCGTGAGTGCCGCAAAACAAAAGGTATTTATGGTAGAGTGGAAAGAAAAACAACAAATTGCCGTGAGCTTATCTGCCGACCGCCACAAGTTATCGCACACTCAACGCAACGATACGCCGTGCCTGGGTATCGCAATTACAGTGCATATCGATTAAAAACAAATTTAATAGTTGAAGGAATGTATGGACGTTAATTTAATTAAATAATTGTTGCAATTTTAACTTATTTATTTCAAAATGTTTACAAATCTAAAAATAATATAATCAATGTTATATTGAGGTCACGCCTTTTTATCCTTGTACATTTTGTTATAATATTTTCTAACAATTTTATACATCAGTTTAGTTTGTTTTTTTAAAAATATGCTAGCCTTAACGGTCAAAATTCTGGCAACTTGCTATAAAATAGTTATCGTTTTTCGCTCAGTCGCCACAAGCTATTGTCCACTCAGTGCAACGATATGTCGTACTCATTTATCAAAATGACAGTGTGTAACGTTTACAAAGTTCAAAACAATTTTAATATCTTAAGGAATGTATGCCGTTAGATATTAATTAATTTATATTAATGCTATAATATAGTATTCGATTGTTTTGGTAGTAGTTAAAAGGTAACAAGTAGCTACATGTGCTGCTGCAAGTAACCGCACAGCTCGCTGTCATCCAGATCGGTCACAAGATGCGCCTCAGTCAAAAGCGCTGCTTTATACGAATCTCTCTTCTCCACAACTCGCGAGAGATTCGGCAATGAGAGAGGACCCTGTTTGGCATATTTTCGAATGAACTGTGCCACCTGCTTCTCGTCCACCACCGACATGCTCAAACTGTTGCTCCAGGCGAGCAGGGCCAAAGGTCTCTCTGGAGAGAGCAACTGAGAGGGTGTTATGAGATGGCGATAGAGACAACCTTGTACAATGTGCTGCAGTTGCTGCACTTGTCCCTGGTAGGCGCAGGGATGGAACAACATGATAATGGCGCCCTCGGCCAGATTCCGCAAATACCGTTGAGGTGGTAAATACTTATAGCTGCCATAGACAGCGGGCAGAGGACGAAACGCACCACTGTAAAAATTATAAGAAATTATAGTATTAAACTACAAAATTAAATAATCAATCACTTTTTAGTTGGAATTACAAAAATTAAGAAATATAAAACAAAAAATAAGGATGAAATAAAAGAGAACTTAAAAAAAAAATTGTACTTACTTTGTGGGCGGTTCGTGACTGTAACCGATTGACTCATTCAAACATTTGGAAGGTGGCACGTAGGCACTCGGTAAAAAGTGGGTCGTCAGTAGAGCTTCGGTATTCAAGTTGGGATTAAAGATGCTGCGATTGCTTTGAAGGCACAGATAATTGTAGTTCTGGCGTATATCTTGCGGGTCGTAGTCAACAGACAGATTGTGCTATATAATAGAATTTTTATGAGTAAGCTAAACAAAAAAGGAAGCTTATCTGCGGCAAAAAGAAGATTTTATACCCTTGCAGAGCACTGTAAATAAAGAGTTTTAAGCACAAGTTCAAATTGAAACGATCGTTCCTTCGATATAGCAGTCCCATTTTAGGAAAATATGGTCAGGTTGTTTGGGATAGTACCAAATACACTATCTGTGACAACAGAGATTTTTATAGTCAACTATTAAAAAACTAAGATTTTTTTACTAATTAATAATTTTTGATCTTTCGGACGGACTTGGCTATAAAGACTAAGCATTTTACAGAGGTTATTGAATACTTCAATCGTTTTTTAATGTGTTACATGTTTCATGACCAAATTATATTACTCTCTGCAAGAGTATAAAAGGGGGAAATCCCAAGAGAAAAACTTACCACGCCATCATCGCAAATGGGAATTGGAGACTGTTTTACTGTTTTCTTTGTAGATTTTTCATCCTGCTGATAAGTGTGTGATTCCCCGGGCGCAAATGGAAACCATTTTCCTTGCCAACTGTTCCTTAGTTTGGAATTGGGATCCTCTTCCTTTTTGGGAATATGCGGCTCACCAGGAGCATAGGGAAACCATTTTCCCTGCCAACTATTATCAGTTTGTGCGGTTCCAGTGGACTGCACACGTTGCAGGTTCTTCTCTTCTGGATTCTCTTCTGGTTTATAGGGGTACGATTTGCCCTGAAAAGGGCTGAGTTCTTCGGGGGGTTTTATTAGATTCGCCTCGGCTTTTTTAATGGTTTTTCCATGGCAAAAGTTAAGCGTGGCACAGACTAAACACAAAACAATCAAACAATGCAAATAATATTGCATTTTAATCTAATTAAAAACAAAACACAAACCGAGCAACAGGTGCTAAAGAACAAAGCCGACTGCGCAGTAAACGTTGAGCATAAAAAAACAGCTGTTTCTGGCACACGGTGAAATAATAACAAGGTGACGTTGTCACTTCACCTCTGCTGGTACTTTTTTTTTTGGCTTAGCATAACTGGTACATTTTTGTTTCGTTGATAAATTATTTATTTTTTATTTTAATTTATTAATAATTTAATAGAGCTTGAGTTGATCCACCATTCATTTCCCATTCCCTTTCCTGCTGTCTCCGTATTATTTCTTGTTCTTCAATTACCCGTTGCCGACGCAGCTGCCGGCGTCGCTGCTCCTTACAGTAGAGCAATTGTTAATATTGGCAAGTATTTAGTTCACTCTCTTTTTACTTACTTCGGGTGGTATTAGAGCTGTCTCCTCTTCACAGTGGTCGCAGCAGGATTGACACAGTCCCATATCGTTTGCCCCCCGATACTCTACAAAATGAATGATAGCGCAATATTTATCTTTCAGTTTATGCATGCAAAAAATCCCCTAGGAGCTCATTGTTGAAATTTTTCTGGCTGGAAAGCATCCGAAAAGTAGCTGAAATTGCGATGCAAAATAGCTAAAATACTAGCCAACTTTAACACCGTATTTGGTATTTTATTTTAATAAATGCATTACCTTGTTTTGATTTCACCATGTGTTACACAGCACTGATCGATTGTTTGTTTTAAAATTTTTAATTTTATTTGGTGGAATTTTGGTATTAAACTTGGGACCAGTCGTAATCACAAATGTAGTTTCGGTTAGTACTTATATACACAAGAAATTTTTAAAACAATGTAATAGATAAATAGAAAAATGCCTGGAAACACAGTCTACAAAAGGGCGACAAAGGCACAACTAGGCAGCTGCATGTAAGTTTGTTATATTCCAGTTAGATCTTAACTTGCCTGCCACTGTAAATAAATGAAATATATATTCAATTATCAGTTCATTTAATATTGTTAACAAATAACGTATCGATCTGAGCGGCATATCGTAGTTATCGATAAATTCTTACTTACCCGCAAGGTAGGGTTGCCACCCTGGCGCGCTGCCTCCTCCTCTCGGCGCTCCATTTCCTCTGCTCTTTGCTGCTGACGCCGCACTTTATCCAGATTTTTAACTCCTCGTGATTCGTTTTCCTGCTGCCGACGCTCTGCCGCCTCTAGCTGCTGCCGCCGTCGCTCCTCCTTTAAGTGGAGCAATTGTTATTATTATAGTGTATTTAGTTTACACTTTACTTACTGCGGGTGGCATTAGATTTGTCTCCTCGGCACTGTTGCCACAGCAGGATAGACACATTCCCATTTTGTTGCTGTTCTTTTGCTGCCACACGAAACTCTACGAAGTTAATGCTAATTAATGTACGGCTTCTTTTTGCGCAGTTTCGCTTTAATTACTCTGCATTACTTTTTACTTTGTCTTGTTGCCCCTTTTGTTTTGTTGTGACATTTCGCACAGCTGTTTCGTTGCCAGAGTGTCATCACTAGCAATCAGCTGCTTATTTCGCTGGTAGAGATGATTTTTATGGTGACTTATCGACTTTTAAAAGCTACGATATATCGTATTGTTTAATAGGGTATTTATCAGTAAAAAGGCATTAATTTTTAAAGGCATTTTTAATTTAATTGGCAATCAGAGTAAGTGTTTAAATAATGCAATTAATTTGTAAGACAATTATTTATTAATGGCTACAAATACCGTATTACAAAGCGTTAAAGGTTTTTTACTTTTTGACATTTAATGTCTTTAACGACAAATCAATTTATGGGCAATTATTATTAATGACCAAATAATATTTTTTTTATATTTATTATTATTATTACTTTGGTTAATTCTTGTGATTTTTCTTGAGTCACAGTGACTTGGTCACACTTACGCTTTCCCTGCTCATCTCTATTTCTTCGTTTCGTTCTCCAATTAGAGAACTAGACAACAACGGCATCAGTTTTGTATCGTTTTCTTGCCGCTCTTGTTGTGTTTTTATTCAGTTTATTAAAATTCTTTGCGTTGCGTGGTCGTGATTGCGGGCAATTAAAATTTAGCTAAAATTAAGTAGTTTTACTGTTGATAAAATAATATAAACAATATGTTGGATATACCACAAGAAGCGAAGGTAAGTTTGATATTTAATTGTTGTTAACTGCGCTTATCTGCCTCTCTCATTCTCGCATTCAGTTTGTCTCTCTGCACCTGCCACTCTCTCAGTCTCTCTCTCTCTCTCACTCTCTTATAAATGCAGTTTTTTTATGCAGCGCAAATTCTCCAGAAAAATGCAACAACTTTTGCCGGTTTTTATTTTCACTCTCTATTTTTAGTAGTGCAAAACTTTTGGCGGAGGTTGTTGCACTTCTGATAGGAATTTCCCATGCCCTGCACTGTTTACGGATAACCTTCAAGTGACCTAGACGCCCCAAGTACATACGTGTATATGTATTCATGTGTGTGTAGCTGTCTTTGCCCAAATTTGTTTTTAGTTTTATTTGTTATGGTTTTTCGCTTTTCGACTACAGCAATCCAATTGAAATCCATAGTAAACTGCTTATCGGAGCATGAACATCCAATTTGAGTCTATTGCAAACTTCTTATCGGAGCATGAGCAACAGCATGTCTGTCTGATAAGACAACAGTTGACTTCGAATTTCACGATAATATTAGTTGACAATTCTTGACCTAATTGGTTGTGGGCGTGGCATAGGGAAGGGGGCGGGGAATGTTTATCGCCGTGCTGATAAACAGCTGCTGCCCCTATTTCCTACATTTCCTGCCTCTCTCTCTGTCTACCAATTTCTAATCAACGCATAGGTTGTGTTATTTGAGGGTATGACAGTTATGTCATCCAGTTCGTTACATTCCAATATTTATTTCAAATTGTCATAGGTTGTGGTACAGCTGTAATTAATGAACGCTTAGCTAATGTAGGCATTTAAATAATCAATAACATTTAAAATTTGGAATATAGGTATTAAAAAATTTTAAAACTTTAATAAGGAGATAGAACTTGATCTGTTCGGCAATAAACACTGACTTCCAGGCTTAGTTTGAGTGAGAGTGTGTGTGTGTGTGTGGTTAATTGAGCGCCCTGAGAGATCCTGAGAGAGCGAGAGAGTCCTGAACGAGAGAGTCCTGAGTGAGAGAGTCTTGAGCGAGAGAGTCTTGAGCGTCGGAGTCTTGAGTGAGAGCGCCCTGAGAGTCCACAAGGTATAAAAGGGGCAATCAAAGGGGAGCGGGCATCAGTCGCCTTCGGAAGGCAGTTCAGTGCAGACCTCGGTGGTCCAATCCCATTTGGAAGTGAAGTTAGTTGTCAAAAAGTGTTTTACATATAGAAATATATTTTAATTTCGGTGTATATATCTGTATATATATATAATATGTATAAGTATTACAAACAATATTATTGAATAAGTTTATCGATTAGTTAAAACCACAATCTAATTTTAAGAACATTTTTTTTTCATATTTTCTTAAATACTTTTGTTTAGATTTTTTTTTTAGTCTTAGTTTTTGTTTTGCTTAAACTTTAAAGCATTTCAAATGAGCGCCTGCGAATGTTTTCAGCTATTTGTAGTGTTTATTTGTGTGTGTGTGTGTGTGTGTGTTTGTGCTTTCAGCCGATCATCTATATAATTCACATTTTGGATATTAGACTATTCCATCTGACGATGGGCCTCCTGGAGGCGTGCCATTACTCCCTGATAGATAAGTTTGTTTAAGTGTTCTGTTGTCTTTTTTATGTAGTAAAGTTTGAGTATTTTGTAAGAGTATACAAAGTGCGTTGCGACTGAAGAGAGTGCGTCTCCCTTCTTATTGTTTTGCCTTTTCTACACTTTTCTACACTTCTCATTAAGAGGTCGTGCTACTTGACTTGTCTCTTGTCTTTTGAACGCGCTTCTTACAATTTGTGTGTGTTTTTTTTATTATTTATTTTTCTGCCTTTTTTGTTAGTTTTATTTTATTAACTGCTGTCACAAAAACACACACACACACACATACATACATACACACACTTCTACACCGACACTCGCTATCACTTGTTGCTGCTTCACTTGTCGCGCTGCCAGCGTCGCTGCTAACGTCGCAGTCGCTGCCGCTGTCGACGCGTGTTGAAAAATTGTATTGAAATTCAAATTCATATTGAATTCTAGCTGTATTTTCAATTGCACAGTCGACGCGCAAAGTTCGCCTTCGGAAACGTTTTGTTTTTAAAGCGCGCTTTTGTTTTGGCCAAACAATTAAGAAACATACAGAATATAATTATTATAAACGTGGAGAAATACAAGTGTTTAAAAAAAAAACAAATAAATGTAAAAGAATAACTACTTAATTGAGAAATAAAAAAATTTAGTTACTCAACTTGGAAAATATATAAACATTTGCAAAAGTTAGTCGTATAACAATGACGTCAGCTATAAGACCCATTGATGTGCTACTGCAACGAGCCGGTGTAAGTTTCCCAAGCTATACGATATATGGGCCAAGTGCGAACCGAGTATTACCACATTCAAATTGATAATGAAATACAGAAAGAAAATATATATAAAATTGCTGTGGACATAACAAATTTCTTACTCTTTAAACACATATGAATTGATAGTAAAAATGTTTGCAAAAATAAAAATAAAATAATTGTGGAAATAAACAACAATTTTTTATTAGTAAATCCCATTAAAATTGGTATCAAAGGTTATAAAAACAATTTATAATTAAAGTTATTGTGGAAAAACAATAAAATTCTTAGCAGTTAGATCTGTATAAGAAGTTGATCGTTAACAGTAGTTGGCAACAATCTTATCTTGACGCTTAAATTCCTAACATTGAAACATTTCAAATTACTTAAAAAAAAAGACGCTCTCGATGTCTGAACAAACTTTGAGATAAAAGGAGAGGAAAAAAAGATAAATGTTTTATTAAGACATTTTTTTCAGCTGTTTTTTAGCCTTTGTGGCTTCTTTAAAGCCATTTAAGACGAAAACGTTAAGCAGCTCTTAACTTTTCTCAATTAAAAATTTAAAAAAATATAAAAAGCATGTAAATTTTATAAGAGCATGATCTTTGTCTTATTTTCCTACGCGTATCTGCCAACAGTTTTGACCTTACTGAAGTTCAAACACTGATCAATCTTTCTTATCAATCGACGTTTATAAATAGCCCACATGCAAGCGTCTTGGTAGGCGTGGCACATTGTCTGTTTTGTATGTGCAATCAAGACGTTAAAAAAATACTTAATTATGGCAATTACGACTCTAATAAAAATTGTATACTTTGCATATGTTTAATTGCCACTCAACACGCGAATCTGAACGCTAGATGGCGCTGTCAGCGGCACTAAAAAAATAAGTCATTGGCCAGTAAATATTTGGGCTTAAATTGTTTGTGGCTTGATTGATTTGCCATCTTCCACCAACTCAAGTCAAGTCAATTTGCAACCTTGTCTGAATGTCAATGCACAGAGCTCACAAATAATTACACAACGATTTAAACTTTTTGCGTTTGTCATTGCATATTTGCCAAATCATTAATAAACAAAAATATAAACAATATATTGATAAGCAAGTCGTACACTTCATATAGCCAAGTTGCTAAGTTTTCTAATGATTTCTGTTGCGTTTACAATTGTGAAATTAATAAGAGTATTAACGTTTTAAATTTTGTAGATGTTTAATAGACGGAGCCTTAACAGCTGATAAAATTGATCTTCTATTATTTTTTTTAGTAGATCTAAAATCTTAGAATGAAATTTATGAAAACAAAAATACTTTCTATTAAAGTTACAAGTTCTTAAAATTTTGGTATTTTTCTCTTAAAAAATATTATATATCAATTTATGTATTTACTAAAATATTATTCTTATTATAATGATGATCTTTGTTGATGAGCTAAGTTTTAGCACGTACTTAAGATTTGATCAAGTCATGATCTCTGTGCAAGTAAATCGTGGGGCCCAGATTAGTACAATACGATTGTACCTAGGAGTAAACCATGCTAGATATAGAAATATGTAGCTATAAGCCAGAGACAGCTTATCAGATGATGATAGCGGTAAATTGCGAGCTAGGAAAATGCCTATTTGGCATTAGGTATTACATATAGAGCTTATGGAGATCATTATAGTCAGTTGTTGCATTTTAGAGGTCATTTCATGGAACATTAGCGCCATAACGGGACGGCTCTTATCGCTAAGGTCGTCACTAAAAATTGGAATAACGATCCGATTATAAAACAAAACGATTGATTTATTGATTAGACTAAAAATAAGCTAATTATAATGCCAGTTGATTATATATTTGCGTCTATTTTTAAAGATAGGCATGCTTCAGTACAGTTTAGGGTCACTCTAATTGGGGTTACCTCTGCTGAGTGGAAGATTCTTTCAACAGATCGATTAAATTAAATGTAAACTAATCCTTATGCAATTTAATTATTAATAAAGGCTTATATTTTAGGGTTACCATATCCCAGCGATGTGTAGAGTTTCTTAAATTAGAGTTACCTCGGCTCAGATTAAGATTCTTTCCAAAAAACTATGAAATTAAATATAAATTAATTAAATATTAAAATTTAGGGTAACCATGATTTAATACAGTTTAGGGTCACTCTAATTAGGGGTTTCTTTGTTCAATTGAAGCTGTTAAATAAATACAAACTCAAATAATACAAGATAATTTTAAATATGAGTATACTGTTAAAGGTAACCATAACCTAATTCAGTTTAGGGTCACTCTAATTTGAGTTACCACAGCTTAGCTGCTTTAAATATTAGTTTAATTGTTTTTAGAGCTGTCATGCCTCTGCTTAGTCATTTTAATCTCTGATAATAAGCGCTATTAGGGTTACCATATTTCTAGGGCTTGTCTAAAGTTAGATTTCGCGGACAATGCTTGGCAAAACGTGTCTCACAGCTCACGCCGTGTTCTTTGTATTCATGCAAACTCGGCAAATACTTGAAGAACATATTTGCATTCATGTAACTCTCCTCATCGTGCTCATCGGGTTCTCCCGCCAGACGCTTCTTCAGAGATTTCTGCATGCCCCAAATGATGGGTGAACTCTTGCACATGAGCAGCTTCAGGCAGGCGGCTTCGTTGCCATCCGGTGACTCTTTATCCTCAATCATGTCGACAACATGCTCGGGCAATTTATGATCCATTATGCGACGCAACATGCGTTGAGTATTTGGTCCAGGACGCTTGAGGAACCACTCGATGGGACTGTCAGATGGCAAAGATCTTGGCTGATGCTCGCTGGGCTCAAAGAGAGCCTCGGGTCCAGTATCCTTGTCGCCCCCACCACGCGTAGCTTGGATAATAGTGCTGCCAATCTGGAAGAAAATAAAGAGTGTTGAGTTTGATAAATAAATAATATTGTTGGGGTATATATTAAAATATCTATTTTGAATTCATTTGAAAACTTGCTCATCTTTTTCATAAAATTAAAAAAATTTCATTATTACTTGATGATTCCCTGCGGCTTTATTTCTTTTCGAAAAAGATTCAACCAAAGGCCGAAAATATTGCCAAAATAAAATTTTTAAAATTTGTTTTGTACTAAATAAGTTTCTTATTCGATCTCCCAATTTTTGAACCCTCAATATATATTTCTTAGTTTT
Source organism: Drosophila falleni (assembly GCA_035045575.1). Taxonomy (NCBI): domain Eukaryota; kingdom Metazoa; phylum Arthropoda; class Insecta; order Diptera; family Drosophilidae; genus Drosophila; species Drosophila falleni. Next base: position 2,405,025 of record JAWNOV010000167.1, read on the forward strand.
TTCCTTTTGTTTTTTTTTATCCTATTTTATATTTGGTTTTCTAATAATTCATATATAGTTGTTTTAAATTTTGTTTTCTATTCTTACAAAAATATTTGTATTTCTTATGAGGTATAGTTTTGTAGGGTAACTCACCGCTTGTGCAATCATCACAATGGCATTGAGAGCCAGTGCACCCAGTTTCCGTGGATCGAATCCAATCATGCGCATCATATTCGTCAGCATTTGAACACTGTTGAATTGCAAAGGACGTCGTCTTGATCCTTGATCCAGTGGAGGCGACTCTTGTGCATTCTCCGCCTCCGATTGCTGCTCCCCTTGATTATAATCGTCCTCCACTTGTTCCTGACTCTTGTCCTGCTCCTCCCATTCATACTGCTTTTGGGACTCGAATCCTTGTTGTAATACACTCATAAAATCGGGTTTCTTGCGTGTTGTTGTCTTGGAAAATGCCTTGGCCACCAAATTGGCCACATCAGCGGCCGTATTGATGCCAAACATTTGTCCAGCCAGCTTTAAGCCATCATTCACATTATCCATTACACCACCAATTGTTAGTTGGCTTAGACTGAGCAGGAGCAGAGTTGCCACAATGGGCGTCCAACTTCTTGCCATGACTGTCTTTGGAAAACTGTCGCCAAAAGCGCTAACAACAATGCCATCGTCTGCTTGCCACACGATGCCTGTAATTGCCCCAAAACACGCATTACGACAGCACCAACAATTTGTCTATGTTTCCACGTCTTGTTGTTGTTGTTGTAACTTTTGTCACTTGAGTGCTTTTTAACCTGTTGCGCTTTGCTAGACACTTTAATCATTTGCCTGCCACAATTTCGCTCAGTGTAGGCATGTTTGAAATTTCAAATGCAGCATTACCAATGTTTTTTTAAAACTGAAACCTTGATTTTTAAAGTACTCCCAAATGTGAAATGAGTTTTAAATTCAACAAAATTTTTATAATGATCGTTAGGGAAACACATAAGGAATTTTCATGAAATTACAATTATTGAAGCAATTTTAACGTTATTGCCTCGATTTTTGATCTACTTCCTTGTTTTAACTATATTTTCATATTCTGAAAATTTTATGATAATCTAAATTAAAACCCAGAATTTATGAAGCTTATTGAAATCAAAGAAATTACTTATTTAATAATAGCAAAATATTATTTAATTGAATTAACAAACATGTAAGAATTTGAAGACAATTTCTTTGATCATGTTTGCTCTAAATTTATAATTTTATCTAGTTATTAATCTTATTCTTATATAAAATTTTTTTAAATAAATACAGTGTATGGACAAAGAAAGGTGAAGCAGCCCTCTCTTTTTCACTTATTAGTGATTCTATTTGTATTTTTATTTTTCTTATAAATAATTCCCTTTTATTACAGGTCCGCGGACATCAGCGTGCTCCCTCCGATTCCAAGGAGTTCCACGAGGTGACCAAACGCGATGCACTGCGTCTGTTGGAGAACGATGTGGATCGTCTATTGCAGACCACAGAGCCGGCCAGACGTCCAGCACTACAAGCTGAAATGGGTCGCTTTGCGGATCTCTTTGGACGTTTTCTGCAAGAGGGTAAGCTTCAAAAGATCTACACTGAATATTTAAAAAAAAAAAAACAAAAATATGAAAATAACTGATTAAATTGTAATATTTCAGAGGGTCCCGCATTGGACTGGAATAAAATTCAAAAGCTGCCAGAGAATGCGGTGATGAACTACTCCAATCTGAAGTCGCCCAAGAATGAGCAGGTATGTTAGAGATTACACACATTGGGATGCCCATATCAAGGTTTGCTGGCCCTTATACTATCCAAATCCTCAACTCAAAATAAAAACTTACGCCTACCTCAAGAATCCAAAACTACCTTATGATAATAATATCTCTGTTATGTACATTTTTTTAAACGATATTTTATTATTATTATTTTTTTTTAATCTCTACATATTTTCATGTACTTTGATTTGAATACTCTGAATTGTACTCATTGTCTGCCGTTGTTATTATATGGCTAATGTCTGCCTATATATACCATATCATATATAGAATGAGGTAAAAGCGTTTTCTTAACTCAATTTTCAATTCTGCTACGCTTCTCTCTGGCGCTCGCTTTTGCTATTCTAATTAATTGGGCTTATGGACGCTTTAATTGTATTTATTTATTATTATTATAAATATTAGTTGTTTGTTTAAATATGTTTATTACTGCTTTAGTTCCTCTAGCACTTTTTACTAAATTCCAAATGCAGCTTAAAAAATTCCTTTTTGTGCTAACACTGCAAGAAATTTAGCGAGAATTTTTAACTAATCTTTGAATTTTAATACAGATACGCAATATGTTGGATAAACTGGTGGTGATTAAGTTGAATGGTGGTCTGGGCACCTCGATGGGTTGCCATGGACCAAAGAGTGTTATTCCCGTGCGCTCCGATTTGACCTTTTTGGATTTGACCGTGCAGCAGATTGAGCATCTTAATAAAACCTACGATGCGAATGTTCCTTTAGTGCTGATGAATTCCTTTAATACCGACGAGGATACCGAGAAGATTGTGCGTAAATACAAAGGTTTCCGTGTCCAGATTCATACCTTCAACCAGAGTTGCTTTCCACGCATCAGTCGCGAGCATTTCTTGCCCGTCGCCAAGGACTTTGATGTGGAAAAGGATATGGAAGCGTGAGTACAATTTAAATAATTCTATTTTCTTACTATGTATTCTAATAATACCTACACTTTCAGCTGGTATCCTCCTGGTCACGGTGATTTCTACGATACCTTCCGCAACTCTGGGCTGCTCAAGAAGTTCATTGGCGAGGGACGCGAGTACTGTTTCCTCTCCAACATTGACAATCTGGGCGCCACCGTCGATCTGAATATACTTAACAAGCTCGTGGGCGAGGAGAGGGCGAGCACACCTGTCGAATTCGTCATGGAGGTGACCGACAAGACACGTGCTGACGTTAAGGTATATTTCCATAATTCAAACTGTCATAACTTTGTCAAAACTCAACCGATTTCCATGTGGAATACCGTTTTGATCATTATTTGGCCTCAAAATTCATTCTGCATCAAAACATTTTTCACTTGAAAAATTTACCTCACTGTCAATTTTTTCGGTATTGTCCATGCTTACCCCTTTACACTTTTTCAAAAACTTCAATCTACCATAACTTTGTCAAAACTCAACCGATTTCCATGTGGAATACCGTTTTGATCATTATTTGGCCTCTAAATTCATTCTGCATCAAAACATTTTTCACTCGAAAAATTGACCTCACTGTCAATTTTTTCGGTATTTTGCATGCTTACCCCCTTACACTTTTTCAAGAACTTCAATCTACCATAACTTTGTCAAAACTCAACAGATTTTCATGCGGAATATCGTTTTGATCATTATTTGGCCTCTAAATTCATTCTGCATCAAAACATTTTTCACTTGAAAAGTTTACCTCACTGTCAATTTTTCGGTATTTTGCATGCTTACCCCTTTACACTTTTTCAAAAACTTCAATCTACCATAACTTTGTCAAAACTCAACCGATTTCCATGTGGAATACCGTTTTGATCATTATTTGGCCTCTAAATTCATTCTGCATCAAAACATTTTTCACTCGAAAAATTGACCTCACTGTCAATTTTTTCGGTATTTTGCATGCTTACCCCCTTACACTTTTTCAAGAACTTCAATCTACCATAACTTTGTCAAAACTCAACCGATTTCCATGTGGAATACCGTTTTGATCATTATTTGGCCTCTAAATTCATTCTGCATCAAACCATTTTTCACTTGAAAAATTTACCTCACTGTCAATTTTTTCTATACCTTTACCTTGACATTTTTCCAAAAACTTCAAACTGTCATAACTTTGTCAAAACTTGACCGATTTTGATGCGAAATACCATTTTATTCATTATATCACCTCTTATATGATTCTGCATCAAAATATTATTCACTAAAAAATGTTTCTATTTAGGGTGGCACGCTCATTCAAATGGAGAACAAGCTGCGCTTGCTGGAAATTGCTCAGGTGCCGCCAGAGCATGTGGATGACTTCAAGTCCGTCAAGACCTTTAAGTTCTTCAACACTAACAATATTTGGGCCAACCTGGCAGGTAAATAAAAAATGAAGTCTACTTTTAGGCTGTGATTAAAACTCTTTACTTATGTGCTGCAGCTATTGATCGTGTTTTGAGGGAACGCACACTGAACATGGAGATTATTGTTAATAACAAGACTTTGGAGAATGGTCTGCGTGTTGTGCAACTGGAGACGGCGGTGGGTGCGGCCATGAAATGCTTTGATGGCGCCATTGGCATCAATGTGCCACGTTCCCGTTTCTTGCCCGTTAAGAAATCCTCAGATCTGTTGCTGGTCATGTCCAATTTGTATACGTTGAAGAATGGCAGTTTGGTGATGTCACCGCAACGCATGTTCCCCACCACACCGCTTGTCAAACTCGGTGAGAATCATTTCTCCAAGGTCAAGGAATTCCTGGGTAGATTTGCCAATATACCCGACATTATTGAGCTCGATCATTTGACGGTCAGCGGGGATGTGACCTTTGGACGTGGCGTCTCCTTGAGGGTGAGTTTATTTCTGTATAAAGTAGTTTTAAAATGGATTAAAAATATTATTTTTTATAAATTATATAACCATTTAAATTCAAATATTTTATGCAGTGATTGGTTCTTAATTTTTCTTCTTATTCTATTTTAGGGCACTGTGATTATCATCGCTAATCATGGTGATCGTATCGATATACCCGCTGGCGCCATTCTGGAGAACAAAATCGTATCTGGCAACATGCGCATCTTGGATCATTAAGCAATCAATTGATATATATATATATATACATACTATATATGTATATATATGTGTGATATATGCCAGAATCTATCATTAACTCGGTAGCATAATTAACTAAGTTTATGTAGTAGCCATGTTCAAAAGTTCCAAATTAACTAACGCGTTTCATTTAGCCCAATTGTTGTTATTAAGCACAAAGTGTCATTTAGTATATATATTTATATTAATATATATATATATATATAAAGTGCTTCAGATTTGTATATAGCTAAGTCCATGAGAGTTTTTAAACATATTTGCAAAATTGAGTCAAATTTAAATATTGAATAAAGGCATGTTTATATAATTAACTATAAGCAACAATTTTATCTATACAAATTCGATGTGTATTTACAATAATCTACATTATTCTATTAACTAATCCAAATCATCTATCAGCTGATAATCGGAAGCTAGAGTTCCCAATTTGATCCCACTGGAGAGCAACTCGTTTGCTATGTTTCTTTGACTTGTTGTTGGCTTTGATTGACAGACAAATCCCACAACGATTCCCTCGAATTGAGGCACTTCACAGCTGTGGTTCCAACCGCGACCCACATAAACGTTGCCATCGCCACCCACCACAAAATTGTAGTTGATGTCCTTATGGTTTAGACTCTCGATGTGAAAGGTTTGCAAAAATCGGATGCGAAAAGTGCAACTAGCTTGTGAGTCACAGGAATCCGATGATGTGCTTTCAAAGCGCACTTTTTTGACAGGTAACTGTAGGGGCAGGAACTTTTCCGTCGACGGTTGAGCCAGCCAGGCGGGACGATCCACCAATCTTAGTGGTTCCTGATTTAAACGACGTACTGTAATTGGAAAACGAAAGAAATTGCAATAAATTGGACAGGGGCAAGTGAATTATAACCCTAATAGCAAACCAATCGAGAAGCTCCCAAAAGCTCCCTATGGCAATTTGAATTTTTCCAAACGCCATCACATCTCACTATGAATTTCTCTCAGATATATTGTGTGATAATTTCAACTTCCTACGACATACGGTTTGACTTGTGTGCTGCTCAGTCAGTCAGGACAAAGAGTTTTATATACATATAAAAATGGTTCAGCTATGTTGTGTGAAAATTTTAGCCTTTTAGGTCTTTAGGTTTGGCCTGTGCAATGATCAGTCAGTCAGTGAGTAAGGACAAAGAATTTTATATATATAGATGAGTGATTCAAAAAAACAAAAATACCCACAAACTAAAAATATAAACGGTCTTGTGAAAAGATGTTTTTTGTCTATTTTTAAATATTTTAGTTTCTATAAATTAATCATTTTTGTCCATAAAATTAGTTGAGCAAAGCAATGCTTTTTTAGCAGTGTAAACTTACGCGTAATCACGTCCTCAGACCAGCGTGGCCAGAGTTTCATCAGTTCGAACAACTTCTCGCCAGGACTCTCCGTCGCACTCAATTGCCTATGGGCATAGATGTGATAATCCGCATCTAATTTATGCAATCGAACTCCCTCCTCCATCAATCTTCTTGCTGCCCACAATTGTTTCTTCTTTGGCGTCACGTTGATAAAGGTGCCTATGAAGGCAATGCTTATGGATACTGCACCATATCCCTTCACATGTTGACCCTGTACCTGCCAACCGCGTCCCACATACACCTGTCCATCGCCACCAACCAGAAAGTTATAAGCAATATCTGCAAATCCCATAGATTTCATATGAAACGTTTGTATCATGCGCATTCTATAAATGCATTCTTCCTGAAATTATTCGTTAATATATGTTAAAATAATTAGTTAAAAAAAATCACTTAATATTATAATAACTTAATTTGAAAGCTTTCTTCATCTTAAAAATTTGTATAGATATTTTTTTTGTATTTTAAATTAATTGAGAATACGAAAATTCGAAGAATTTCAATTGTTTTTTTTTTTTTTTTAAAGTACACCTACCTCTCTCTCGCATCCCTCCGTCGCTGTGTGATGGATAATAACATGTGAAATAGGCGCAATGAGGTTTTGAACCCTACTCGGGGGTTCCCCCAACCATTCGCTGCGATCGAGAATGCGCAAACCTCTGCTAAACGTGTCGACATTTTTAGCTGCAATGCATCGATTAATATGTTATAGAACTTATCGATAGAGATGGTTCATTATCCGTACTCATCATCCAGACAAAGTAAACGATGGCTGTGGACACCAGAACCATGAGAACACCACATAACCATATCAGACCCCTCATATGTTTGCCATTTGCATGCGCTGCTTGATCCTCAACGTTCTCTGATCTTGTTTGTATGTTTTTCATAATGAATACAGAATACGCAATAGTTCCAATCAGCTGGAAGTTTATTTTCTTCAAATTTTAGAGCGCTCTCTGCGTTGTCTTCTTTCTAAGCCGGTTGTTCGATCTGAACTGAACTGAGAACTTGTTGATAAACCGCAAATTGCTAACACATGTATTCCATATACAAATGTGCTACGTTTTGTTTGTTTATTTTTATTAATGGTAGCAAAAAATCCCCGCACTGAAATGTGCAACAACAATAATGTGTCAATGAGCTTTTGTCTGAGCGCAAAATTAATTATGTGACGCCCGTCTTAAAAGCTCTGCTTATACCCTGTAAGATTGATGTTATAATAGGATAGTTATGGTACAGCTGAGAAAATGATAAAGTAAAACAAAATTTTTAAATGGAACTTAGGAAATAATAAAGCCATTTAAGTAGTGAAAGTTTTTAATTTTTTTAAATTATAGAATCATTATATTGCATTAAATATTTTTTCTTTTAAGTATGTTATATAAAGTGAACGTAATATATTTTTCCAGAGTATTTTCATAGTCGTTATTCAATTTAAGCAATATCTACTACCTGTCTTAATTGTATGTGTAATGTTCTGCCTTCTCTGAGCTATACTATCAGCTGAAACTTTTCACATATAGTGTATGGTCTAATACGCTATTGGAATCATGATGTCTGAAGTAGAGCTTTGGGCAACGCTTTGAATTGAATCACGTAGAATCTGAAAAAAATAACACTCAATACGCGATAAGACCCATTACAAATCTAACTAAAAAATGAATATAATATACATTTCCATAAATTGTTTTTTTTTTTTTTAAATTCATCAGAATTGTGAAAAAACAAGTCTTAATACTTGCTTATTCAAATATGCCACATATCATATTATAATATACTAGAAGGCTTCGTCACCTGCTCGCTATTATATTTTTCTTTACTTTACTTCTTTATCAATTATAATTGCAATAGCATTTTTCTAAGAACATAATACAGAATTACTCACCGAAAATATCTTTTAACTTTAATTAGAAAATAGACTTATAAGCAAAAAGATTATGTTCTGATTTATATTTGAGCTTTCTAACTTATAAGTATATACAAATTAAGAGTAATCATTTTTGTACAAAAACTATTAAGGTTTATTTGTCCAATGTGGCCATTTTTGTATAATGCCGTACAGTACTTCTCCGGGACTTTCGGTGGCGCTCAGCTGACGTTGTCCGTAGAGTTTGTAGTTGGGATCGAGTTTCTTCAGGCGCACACCTTCTTCCAGTAGCAGCTGACTGGCCTGAAGTTGTAGCTCTGTTGGTCGTTTTTGGTTAAAGGTGCCAATGAAAGAGATGCCAATGCTATCGACATTATTGCCCCTTGTATGAGCACCCTGATCATCCCAACCGCGACCCTCGTAGACAAGTCCATCGCCTCCAATAAGAAAATTATAACCGATGTGATCCCAATTCCAGCCATCCATGTGAAACCCCTGAATCTCACGGACACGAGCGGCACACACATCCTTAAAGTGAATGAGAATATTTTTAAGAAACTGTTGGGATTTAAATTCAGTATATTACTTACGTCTGATATACAGTCTTCAGCCTGGGTATGGGAAATGATCACACGATGTACAGGCAGCTCTAATTTAGTAAGATTTCGCTTTGGCTGTCGTCCTCCCCAGTTGTCCACACTGATCACCTGTAATGACACTGTGCCACGAAATTTTCTTCTTATTTATTATCAATTAAAACCCATTAATATTCCAGTCAATTTAACTAAGTTTGAATCAATTTTAAGTACTGTCTTACACCCAAACAATTTATTTCTTTTGTAAAATGAAACAAAACTGCACCTATTGTTAAATTAAGTAAACATTCAGTGAAGTATTGCCATCACCAAGCTTACCTTTACTCATAATCATCATCCAGACAAAGTAAACGATGGCTGTGGAGACGAGCACAATGAGAACACCACATAAACCAATCAGACCCTTCCTACGTTTCCCATTTGTATTCGGTGCTTGATCTTCAACGTTCTCAGATTTCCTTTGTACGTTTTCCATACTGAATACGCAGAATCGATTTAATCAGCCGTGAGTTTATTTTATTCGTATTTTGATGCGCTCGCTGCGTTGACTTCTTGCTAAGCCGGTTGTCCGATCTGAACTGAACGGAGCAAATTGACTTGTTGATAAACCAAAAATTGTTAAGCAAAATTCGACCATTACCGACTTATAATTTTAACAGAAACTTTTCAAATTGGCTGATGGTCTATGACTCATTGGGAATCGCAATGTCTCAACCATAGCTCTAGACAAAGCTTTGAAAAATTTAAATATAAAATTAATTTAATATGCACTTTCATAAATTGTTTTGTTTTTATTTTTTTTTTATCTATATCACTTAATACTAGCTCAATGAAATATGCCACATATCATATTATTATATACTAGGGGGCTCCTCTTCCTGCTCGCTATTATAGTTTTCTTTACTTTTTTTCTTTATCAATTATAATTGCAATAGCATTTTTCTAAGAACATAATACAGAAATGCAAAAATATATTTATAAGCAAAAAGATTATGTTCTGAATTATATTTGAGCTTTCTTACTTATAAGAATATACAATTTAGGATAAATTTTATGTTTTATTTGTCCAATGTGGCCATTTCTGTATAATGCCGTACAGTACTTCTCCGGGACTTTCAGTGGGGGTTAGTTGACGTTGTCCGTAAAGTTTATAGTTGGGATCGAGTTTTTTAAGGCGTACACCTTCTTCGAGTAGGAGCTGACAAGCCTGAAGTTGTTGCTCTGTTGGCCATATTTGGATAAAGGTGCCAATGAAAGAGATGCCAATGCTATCGACATTATATCCCCTTGTATGAGCACCCTGATCATCCCAACCGCGACCCTCGTAGACGAGTCCATCGCCTCCAATGAGAAAATTATAGCCAATTTGATCCCAATTCCAGCTATCCATGTCAAAGTTCTGCACCACACGGACTCGAGAGGCACAAACATCCTTGGAATTAATTAAAATATAAGACAATTGGTAGGATTTACATTTATGGTATTACTTACTCTTGATTCACAGCCTTCGGCGGCGGTATGCGAGATGATCACACGATGAACGGGAAGGTCTAGTTTTGAAAGACTATTCTTTGGCTGTCTGCCTCCCCAGTTGTCCAAACTGATCACCTGCAGTGACACTGTGATACGTATTATTTTTGATATTATTTAAAATTAAACTCTTCATATTCCAGTCAATTTAATCAGGGTCACCCTCTAAGCTGAAAGCATTTTTCAACACTGTTTGTAAACTAAAAATTTTTTTTGTCGAGTTCTTAAGCGTTTTTGAACAAATAAAATAAGAGAAAACTGTACCTATTGTTAAATTGAGTGGAATATTTTGTCCGGAATCTTCGGCATGAACAAGCTTACCTTCATTACTACTCGTCGGCCAGACAAAGTAAACGACGACTGCGGAAAAGATCACAATGAGAACCCCACATAACCATATTAGATACCTCCTATGTTTTCCGTTTCTATTCGGTGCTTGATCTTCAACGTTCTCGAATTCCGTTTCTAATCTTTTCATAATGAATTCGAGGAAGCGATTCAATCAGTCGTGATTTTATTTTCTTCGTATTTAAATGCGCTCGCTGCGTTGACTTCTTGCTAAGTCGGTTGTCCGTTCTGAACTGAACGGAGCAAATGGACTTTTTGATAAACTGCTTCCACAAGTACTCTACACATATATGCACACATACACGCTATGTTATATTGTTATCTATGTATTTAAAACCCTTTGATTTGACTGACTCACTGATTCACACGACATAGCTGAGAAAACTTAACAAGAGATAAGACGGCGTTTTGAGAAATTCGAGCCCATTACAAATCTAAGTAAATATAAAATTAATATACATTTTCATAAATTGTTTTTTTTTTTTAATTATATCACAATTGTTACAAAACAGAGCTTAATCACTAGCTTAATGAAATATGCCACATATCATATTATAATATATAGAGAGAGAGATACTAGTCATGACTACAATTTGTTAGGTTGCCTTAATTTACTTTCGTCCAATGGGTCCAATTGCTAAAACTCTCGTACAGCTGCTCGGCATTATATTCGGTGATAGTGGGCTCCAAGCTGCTGGCTCCAATCAACTTGTAATCGGGTGCAATTTTGCCCAGATTAACGCCATCCTCGAGCAGAAGGCGAGTGACATTCAATTGCTTCGACGAGGGCTTTTCTTTTTGAAAAGTGCCGATGTAGGCTAAACTTATACTCCGCGTATTATAGCCATGCATGTGAGCACCCACAATATCCCAACCACGACCCACATAGACATTGCCATCGCCACCAATCAGGAAATTAAATTTAATATCATCATGACGCTCCGACTCAATGTTAAAGGTCTGCAAGAATCGCACCCGGAAAACACACTGCGCCTGTGTTGAACAATTTTCCGAATTTGTGGGCAACAATATGACAATGGGCACGGGCAATGAGAGATCGGGAAGTTGCTTCTGCGGTGGTTGAGCCAACCACACGGGACGGGGCACATATCTCAGTACCAAACCACCGCCAATGTTGTCCTTATCTATTAAACAAATGGAAAATAAACATAGAAAATATTATTATTATTTATTGATAATCTAAAATCACAAATTAATGAAGGATTAAAGTGAATTGGCGGAGTTTTTATATTGTTATTATAATATATTCACTTGTCTTTTTAAGTTTTACTTGGTTTTTCCCAATGATCTTTACAAATGTTGAATTAAATATATTTCCCCACACATAAAACCTTTTACCAGACTTTTTTTCCATAAGTTTTTTCAGTTTCTAAATATAAATTTGATTAATAATAGTTAAAACTATCAATTTCAGGTTAAATATATATATTTTAATCCTTTTTAATTTAGTGGTTTGCATAACTTAAAAAAGTTAATTCAAAAAACTAACTAATAAAACTTTAATAAAAATGAATAAGTAGTTATAATACTATATTTATACTATATTTTGTTTGGACCATTTTAGTTAAAATTAATATATAATTTAAAAAAATAAGATAGTTACTATTATTTTGATTAAATTTAAAATTTTCAAATAATAGTCAATATTGAAATTTAATGTATAATAAATTCTACGTTTATTCAGTTTGAAAATACAGTTGGTTACTTGAACAGTTCAAAAACGACTGGCAAAGTGTGCCCAGGTTTTAATAATATTGTATAGTTTATCGCCTGGACTTTCGGTTTCCAAAAGCTGTCGATGTCCAAAGATTAGGTAGTCCGGCTTCAGTTTCTTGAGACGTACTCCTTCTTCTAAGAGTAGAAGACAGGCGTTCAACTGTTCTTTGGTGGCTTCCATTTGATTGAAGTTGCCAATGAAGGCAATGCCAATGCTAATACTATTAGAGCCACGGGTATGGGCACCTATATAGTCCCAACCACGTCCCTCGTAGACACGTCCATCGCCACCGATCATAAAATTGTAACCCACTTGACCCCAATTTAAGGTATCCATGTGATAGGCTTGTATAAATCGTGCTCGATAGGAACAACCATCCTGATATAAATAAAAATGTATAAAGAAAACATACTTAAAATTGGGGAATACGGTCACACTTACCAGTGATAAACAACCCTCGGAGACAGTGTGTGCTATAATTACACGATCCACAGGCAATTTAAGTGCATCCAGTTGCTCATTTGCAACTCTGCCGCCCCAGTCTGCAACGCTGACCAACACTAGTTTGTCATCATCGTTAGCTGCACAAAAAGGCCATGGTTAGTGGGTCAGTTAGACAACACATATATATTTATATATAGTATATACTTAAGCGTGCATATTGTACATACATTTATACGTGCAGTCTGTGAGTATATTTATTCATATGAATAATTAAATTCCAATCAACTCAACACTGGCGTTTGAACTGCAAACACTTCACAACACTTTTTTGACGGCACAGTTATGAACAACGCGAATATTAATGGGGTGAGTTTTAGTATGGTTAACAACACGATAATAAAAGCGTTCAATGTCCTCAAGCAAATTTATTAAATATATACTGAAAGAGATCTTAAGTTTAAGTAGTTGAATTTTTAAATGATGATTTAATATTTTGGAAGAATTTTTTATGTTATATAATTATACTTCGATTATTTTTCGTAAGATTCTTAACATCGTAATTTATTGTTAAAAAATGTTAATATCTAATTCTATAATCAAGTCTTTAGAAGGACTAGTTATGGGCTATTTTAAAAATCATTATGACGAATTTGAGTTTTTTTTAAATAACCTTTTAAGAAAATCACTGAAATTTCGAAATATATTTTAGAATTTCTAATTGATACGAATTTAAATTATATTCTATTTGAAACTTTTTCTATTCATAAGGGAACTCACCAAAGTTATGTTTTATACATTTTAAAGTAAATATCTTTATAAGTAAAGATATTTTTGATTGATTTGTTCATAAGGAATAGATGTGTGATTTCTTTAGCTGCCAGCTTTATTCAATTGCTTAAACTACATACTTATAATGACAATTTACAACTTAAGACTAATAATTTAAATTAATTATATATATACAAAAACTAAGGTTTATTTGACCAATGTGGCCATTTCTGTATAATGCCGTATAGTAATTCTCCGGGACTTTCGGTGGCACTTAGCTGACGATGTCCAAATAGTTTGTAGTTGGGAACGAGCTTCTTAAGGCGCACACCTTCTTCCAGTAGGAGCTGACAAGCCCGAAGTTGGAACTCCGTTGGCCATATTTGGATAAAGGTGCCAATGAAAGAGATGCCAATGCTATCGACATTATATCCCCTTGTATGTGCACCCTGATCATCCCAACCGCGACCCTCATACACGAGTCCATCGCCTCCAATGAGAAAATTATAGCCGATGTGATCCCAATTCCAGCCATCCATGTGAAACCCTTGAATCACACGGACACGAGCGGCACACACATCCTTGGAATTAATTAGAATATTGATGAATCGGTAGAATTTAAATGTGGGGGATAACTTACCTCCGATTCACAGCCTTCGGCTGCGGTATGCGAGATGATCACACGATGTACGGGAAGGTCTAGTTTTGTGAGATTCCCCTTTGGCTGTCGTCCTCCCCAATTTTCCACACTGATCACCTGCAGTGACACTGTGCCACGAATTTTTCTTGTTATTAATTATCAATTTCAACACTTTCATATTCCAGTCAATTTAACTAAGGTCACACTCTAAGTTCGTAGCACTTTCAACACTGTTTTAAACGCAAAAAATGTATATTCCGATAACGATTTATTCCGATTATGAACATTTTTTTTTTGTAGTCATATGTTGTTAATAATGAGGTGATGTTTGCTTGGGGTTAAATATAAATGGAGAAACAGTTAAATGTTTGGGCGTCAAGTGTGACCAATTGCTTTCACCAATAAAATTTCTTTGAGCGTTTTCGAACACATAAAAAGGGGACAAAACTGTACCTATTGTTGAATTGATTGGAATATTTTGTCTGGAATCATCGCCATCACCAAGCTTACTTTTATTTAACGTCTTGCCAAATAAGTTGGTCGTTGTTGCCAATATAATGCCCAGTATGATGGTAAATGCCACGAATATAGCCGTTATTATAATGGCCTTGCGACTGATGTTGTGAGGCAGAAATGGACACAAAGCGGGCGCCTCACAGGATTCATTTGATTTGGTACCTAAAATTAAATAATTTGGGGGGTTAGTAATAACGTAAAATTGAGATTTTGTGCGATGGGGAATCTAAGAAATTGACGGATACATTTTTGAAATATTTTTTGAGAAAGTAGAAAATCGAAAATATATGTTTTTTAATTTTTAAGTCGTTTTTTTTTTTTAAATACGTAATTTCTTTTTAATCTAGTTGTGATTCGTTTCCTGAGTGAGAAAATAATTTATTCAAAATTTTCACGGATTCATTTTATGAATAAATAATGTCTAATTCCCTCAACTCACTTCTATTAAAGCCCTGTTCTAGAACTTCTAAGCGCTTCTCATGCTGCTTCAGCCATTTTTCCAGTTTCAGACTCAATTGTTGCTCATTTTGACGCTGTTGAAGGCAGTTATCACAACGCCAGCTGATATTTGGCATTATCTGAACGAACTCAAGCTGCTTAACGGTCAAAGCAGAGCAGTGGGCGTGACAGACACGCCCACAAATGCCATCGCACTTGAGTGGACTTTTCTTGATAAAATCGCCGCACTTTAGACAATATTGAAACGCGTAGCTCGACATCTCTGAGGCCACTGAGTATCAGCGAATTGTTGAAATCGCAGCAAAACAGAAATCCCGTGGAATTCAGGTTCTTTTTTTTATATTTTGCCTGCTCTATATAAACATACATAATACGGGTATAAGTCAATATACAGGTAGTATATAGAAAATCAGCGTGTGCGTGTTATGTTTTGCACTTGTTTGAAGACAGGAATTATAACAGAAACAGCAAATAAAGTTCCCCCTGCTGTTTTAATTATCTCTATAGCCCAGTTAAGGGGAAGCACCTTTAATGCCTAATCTTAGTAGCTTCTAAGACGACATTTTGACCCACGTCTGCTAATTTAGTATTTCAATTAAATTTTCAATTCAATTTCTTGCTTTGTTTGCCATTTCGATTTTTTTTAATTATGGCAATTGTGAGAATCATTAGAGTAAACAATGAGAGCCAGCTGGCATTATTTTTGTTAGTTTGTGGGTATTATTTTGATTGATTTACGGAGCGTCCATATGTGCGCATTTCTTTTCTTTCTTTGCAGCCCACGCTGCGTATGCGCAATAAATAGAGCAAGATTTATTGCTGCATGTGTTTATCAATGTATATGTTTGTAGAAAACTAGTTGCTGATAGCAACAATATTCTTTTCTTTTAACTTTTCCTATATGTTTATCATTTTAAATTATTTTTGCAGCCAACGTTGCGTATACGCAATGAATAGCAAAGATTTATAAGTCCAAGATTTATTTGTACACAATTTTAAATGAAATAATATTAATCTTACTATCGTCTAATATTTGCAATATTTTAAAAGATTTCTTCATTTTCTCTGTCGTTCACATTGCGTATACGCATTGAGTTATATCTGCAAGAGTTTGGGCACATCTTTATTGAAATGTATGTTTGTTTGAAATAAAATCTAAAAAGGTATTACATTTATCTCACTTTCATATATTGTACAGCTTTTTTAGCAGTTGCTTCCTTTCTCTGTTTGCTGACATTGCGTATACGTAATAATTATTATAAGTTATAATTGCAATGGCCTTGACTTCTCTATGTGGAATTTGTTTATAGAAATGTTCTCTAGTGGTGTAAGCAGCTTATATGCAAGAGTTTGGCGGATCTTAATATATATGTAGTAAATATAGTTGCTATAGGAACAATCAGTGGAAAAATGAGTTTCCTATAAACATAAGCGAATTTTCTTAGCAGATATTACGAGTAAACTTTAAAAATTTAGGTTTCTTTTTTTTTAGCAAATTTATGTTTAATTTATAAATAAAATTAAATATATAAAGAAATATATAAATGCTATAGGAATAATCTAGAAGTGTATATTAACTTTATTACCTTTTAATAAATTCTTATTTATTCCAATTCCAATTCAAGTTTGACGAACTAAATTGATTAGCTTATCAAAAAATATATAAATGTTGTGGGAATAATCAGAAAGGGTATTTTAGCTTCGGAATGCTGAATGCTTTCCGGTATTTAATTAGCATTTAACACGTAATTTTCCAGCTTTTCTGTATAAGTTGTCTGTCTGCCTTGCGGTCGTTTGCTACCCGTAAACAAAAGCAGAAAAATAAATACGAGCAGCACGTAAAGGGAAAAGAAAGAAGCAGAATAGAGACAGAGAGAGAGAGAGAGAGAGAGACAGAAAGAACAGCAGATAGACAGAGGAAAAGTAATCAAATAAAATCTATATGTATATGTATAAACTTGAAAATTGTTGTTGTTGTCTCACCTGTAGCATTGGGCGTGGCCTGTGGATCAAAGGCGGGATTATCCTGACCTTCGGCCGCTTTCCACTTTTCCCGACTATCGATGAGAATCTGTTGTATCGTCACCGGGCCCTCATAATAATGCTTATCGCCAAAGGTGACATCTGTAGTGTTGGTTAACGCAATGCTGCCAATTTGCTGAGACGTTGCCGGTGTTGTGGGCGTGGCCAGTTGCATGTTGCCATTGAGCAGCTGTTGGGCGACAATATCGGGAGCATCGGGAAGATCGGGTGGACCCTGACCAGTGTTGGGCAACACCTGGCGACTGATGACAGTCAGACCTTTATTCAGTTGCGTCAATTCGTCACTTTGTGGCGGGTATTTGAGCTGTTGGCCCAGTTTGTGCACCGTACAACCCTCGTCGGGCTCGGCCTCGGAATCGCTGTCAATGCAACTGGAATCGATGGCATCCTCATCGATGGACACTATGGAGATCGTAGTGCTGCGTATTGAAAGTGCGGGTGATGTTTTCCTAACCTTTTTATTGAGGTTCACTTTAGCCTCAACCTCAATGCTGATGCGTTGTGTATTAGTTTCTTTTTCTTTTTCCCTTTTCGTTTCCGCTTTTTGCTGCTCTCCATCAATATAACTTTTATTTGTTTCTTCGCTGCCTTTTCTGCTACTATTTTTTGTTGTATATGTTGCCGTATTATCCACTAATCCCACTCCCGAATCTGTTGATGATGTGCTGCAGTTTTTACCACTTGTCCGATTTATTATGTGTATATTGTTTGTATTCAACTCTGTCTCACTATTGACATGCATTCTTCGACTTGTTGTTTATCAAACTTTCTTCACGAACTTTTCTCTTAACAGCTGCAATTTTGCAATTCAGCAGTTTTTGCACATTTTGCTTGTATTATCTTTTATATTTTTTATCTTTATTCTTTTTTCCTGGAACGGCTGGCGCTCTAGGCAAACATCATGTCATGCATTAGCATCTGTAAGTAAATAATACATATTTTTTTAACCTTGCATTTTCTGAGAAGAATGTAATATTTCATATTTATTTGCTGAGTTGTTTAATATATCTCTTAATGCCTTAAATAAGCAAAAATTAAGTAAATAGATTACTAACTTAATTTGGTATTTTCTTAGACAAATCTGCAGCCTAATATAATCTTCTTAAATATTATATTTTGTATTTATTTTCCAAGTTGTTTAATCTATCTCTTAATGCCTTAAATAAGCAAAAATTAAGTAAATAGTTTACTAGCTTAACTTGGTATTTATTTTTAATTTAATCTTCTTAAATATAATATTCTATAATTATTTGCCGAATTCTTGAATGCTTTCTTAGTCATTTATTTATTCAGCTTATTAATAACTTTATGGCTTAATCATTTGCCTATTGAGTCAACTTTTATTTGCCCAATAAGTAAATATTTCAAGTTTGTTTATTTATTTCACTGATTGATAAGCAAATGTCATGGAAGTTAAGCATTTACAAGTATAATTATATTTTTGATAATGTTCAATAAAACTTCCGCATTTTACAGTTCAATTGCACTCAAAGATACTCAAAGAAAGAGAGAAAAGTTGAAAGATAATACTCAAGTATAATAAACCCTACATATAGCTCTGTTGTTACAAGCTCTGCACGCTAGGTGGCGCTATCAATTTTAATGTTTTTCTGTAGAAATTTGTTTTCAAATTTTAAAAATCTGGTATATTTATTTTTGTTTTAGCATCAATTGGTTTTAAAACTGTTTTTTAAAGGTGCGGTTGCATTTTTAATCATTTCTTAAGAATTTGCTGTTGTGATAATAACACAGCCGTCTGTTCACTGACTTTAAATATTAGTATTTTAAACGATGCTCAATAAAGGCAAATTTGTAAATATTAAGGTGAGAAAAAAGTTAAAATTATTTTAAATATTCCCAGAATTTTTAAGTCGTAACATAAAAAAAATGACGCTTAAAGATTGGAAAATTTTTAAAGCAACAATTTATATTTTACATTTTATTATAAATGATTTATATATAAATTCTTATTAGCTTCTAGCTGTGTAAGGCTTTTAAGAATCTGTCATTCTAGAGTAATGATCAAAATTCTGACTATTAGCTAGTGTAAACAAGTCGTAAAACAGATTATAGCAAATGTCTTTGTAATATTCGCTTGATTGACCAATATAATGATCAAAAAAGTTTACTAACTAGACAGTCTAGTAAGAATGTGAATAGAAAAATATCCATTAAGCCTAAGTCTAATGCGAACTAGAACTAATAGTATAATTCCACGAATCGAGTTGTGGAAATACGAGTAGATCGTAAATAATGCAAAAAAAGCAAAGGTCAGTTCGATTAAAAGTATTAAAATTATAGCTATGGTAATAATGAGAATATATGTAATAAATAATATTCTAAGTGAACTCAGGTTACTGAGGGGACAACAATCAAATTCTTTCATTGCGGAATCGAAGAGTTTTTTTCTCAGAATGAAGCGATAATGATGGAACGATGTCACAGCTGAGCTATCGATAAGGTTGCCGCTCCCGTAAAGTTGGCACACAGCGCACTTGGAGATAACAGTACGACAGCAACAACAATAATATTAATAATAATAATAACAATAATAATAACAACAACAGCACAAAATGAGGCGGCGACATCGCATTGCGACTCTGAGCGCACCAATACACAGACACCGGCATTTAAAGCGAGGCAGCCATTGCTCCAAGTATGCACAGTAAGTCAAGAAAGTATTTTTACAAAATAAAAAAAATATTTTTATAGTTTTTACTATATTTCCTAATTTATGCCGCATTTTTTTAGTTTTTAAAACAAGTTAAAAAAAGAAAAAACATGTTTAAAGAATTTACCTATTTTTAAAAGTTAAAAATCGGTAATTTGAATTTTTGCTTTGTCAAATCACGTAGTTCACTAACTGTTTGTATGTCTGTGTGTGTGTTTATATAGCTGTGTGCTGGCCTGTTCACTGACTGAGCTTTGTTGTGGAGTCTCTGGCAATATCATTACCAAGTTCTGTTTCATGTGTGCCTACAATTATCATTCACTGAGCAAATTAATTATATCTTTGTCTTCTTCTACTTTTTCTCTTTTGAGCAATATGACTAGATTAATTTTTTTTTATTAATTTTTTTTAAATATTTATTTTTATATATTTCCTCAAGTTGCGCGTTTTTTCTTTAATTTATTTTATGTACTCAAGTCGCGCTTGATTTATGATATTTCACTTTATTCTTAATTACTCAACATATTTTTCCACTTTTCATCTGCAGCCTCTGCAACAGGTGAAATTTCTTTATCTTTTCTTTACTTAAACTCTTAATCTTGAATACATATTTATTTCTTATGGTATGCAATGTTTTATATTTAAATAATATATATTTTTTTAAATTTTATTTTTAAATTTAAACTTTGAAATTTCATAGTTTGTATGGTTTCCAACTTATTTAACTGCACCTTCTTTTGTTTATTATAGTAATACTATTTATTAAACAATTTTTCGTTTCCGTTTTTAAGTATTTTACTACATTTTTGAATTGATATCTTTAGTTTAAATTGCACATACTATAAATTAGTTTATTTATCTTTAATATTCTTGATATCTTGCCTAGGATCCCTAACCTGAATTCTTATTATAATTAGTCATTAGTTTTTATTACACATACTATTCATTTGTATATTTTGAGCATTCACGATTTTTAAAAATTATTATAATCCGAAATACTTAACCAGAATTTATATTATCAAGTTTTTTTTAACACATACTATTTTTTTTTTGAATATTTTATACATTCACGATATGTAGAGATTATTATAATCCGGAATCCTTAACCTGAATTCTTATTATAACTAGTTGCTATCTTGCCACTCTAGTTTTTATTACACATACTAGTATCTAGACACTATTTGAATTATTATTACAATTATTACAATTCAATTATTACAATTATTTAATTATCGAGAGTCGCTTCACATTTTTTAACACTTTCTAAAAAACAAGTTTAATTGCTTCCGTAAAATATATTGTCACTTCAATTATAATTATTGTTTCTCTGTTTTTTTTCTTTTTTTTTTACGTGGTTATTATTAATTTCATTGTATTTGCTTCATTACCGTAAATTTGAGACATTTGTGCGACGGAACAAACAACAATTAAAGAGCGTAGAAAACTATTCAGTGCGCGTTTTTTGTGTGTGTCTCACCAATTTTAACAACAACTACCACTTGAATATTTTTTTTTAAAACTGTTGCTTAATACACAAAGCGTAGTATTTGAATACTATACGTTTAACGTATATATGCAGTATTTTTCTTTTTTTTTAGTATTTTGATATAAATTTTTTTTGTGTTGCAGACAAGCGCGTGCCAAATGGAATTCACTGAGCAGCGACGCGTTCGAGAGGCTCCGATCAACTGAGCGGCGATCAAAACGCGATGGAAGTTGAAGCGCCGATAATGTCGACTGCTGCTCTCTCTCTCCCTCTCTCTCGAGACAGAGATAGTGAGAGTGTAAGCAAAGCAGCAAACAACAGAGAGAGCGAGCTGTTGACTAGAAGAGCGTAAGCAAGAGAGCGTGAGAGAGCGTTAAACAAATATCAAATAGACAATGAGAATCAAGTTCGATTTGCCAGTTTTTCAGTCTATTACAAAATTCCAAAAAAATCATTTATTTTTTACGTTATCACTTAACTATTTTTTTGACTTTTCCCATTTGTAATATCTGTGTAATTTTGTAATATATATAATTTCTAGTCTAAAAATATATATTTGCCAGTTTATCTGTCTTTTAAAAAATTCCAAAAAAATCATTTTTTTTTTGCGTTATCATTTAACTATTTTGTAGGCTTTTCCAATATGTAATATGTGTGTAATTTTGTAATATCTAAAATTTCTAGTGTAAATATAATTATTTGCCAGTTTTGCTGTCTATAAAAAAAGTCGGAAAAACGATTTAATTTTTGCTTTATCACTCAACTATTTTTTGTGCTTTTCCGTTATGTAATTTGTCTGTAATTTGTTTCTATCACAAATTTCTAGCGTAAAAACCTTGTTCTAATTATGCCTATATAATATATGGGAACATATATTTTTTAAGTTTAACTTTCAGTCTAGCCGTCTTGGCAGCTTGAACAGTTTAATTAGCATTAATTAAGCCCACAACAGGTTATGCCTAGTTGCATTTCATTTAGTGAGACATTCCAAAACTGGTTCTAAATGAAGAAAAACCCAATGAGAAATGATAAGCAAATTTATTAACAACAAATGCACTCTAAAAAAATGTTTATCATAGATCTCATTTCAGTGCGTCATTGATGTTTTCAACCAGTTTTTTACTCAATTTTTAATGTATCTTTCTTTCTCTGTTACCTTTTGCTAATATTTTAGCTGAGTTGTGTGTGCACAATTTATAAACAACAACAAAAAAGCACGTACATTGAGAGTGTGGGCCCAAAAAATATACAGAATACAGAATAATTCTTTTCAGAAATTCCTAGAATCTTTTTTGTTTGTTTGCCTGCGGCGATCGTCAAATAGATATGATTGTAGCATCAACTGAGTTCAGAGCTAGCAAGTGACCTTATCATAAATAGTTGGAATAGCAAAATTTGTTGGAAAATGTTTATAATTTATTTGTAATGACTTTGTAGCGATTATCAATTAGGT
The DNA here is from genome assembly GCA_035045575.1 of Drosophila falleni. Lineage (NCBI taxonomy): Eukaryota > Metazoa > Arthropoda > Insecta > Diptera > Drosophilidae > Drosophila > Drosophila falleni. The sequence continues at coordinate 2,427,813 of JAWNOV010000167.1, forward strand.
CTGTACTGATAACTCAGCGAGTGTCTGAACAATTGTTAACGTAGGTCTACAGAAAACTTGCTCATAATTCACTTAAGCTAGTTTGCAGTAAAAAAGTTTAAAAACTTGCAATTTTCGTATATTTTTTTTAGTACAATTTTTCGCTGTGTTTTGAGTTATCAGTGAAAATTTAATGTTTCCAAATGATATACAGTTTTTAATTAACTCGCAGCAAAAACAACTTCAACAGCATCAATTTGTATTGTGATAATGATTTACTATAATTGTATGTGTGTGTCTACTATATTTGTCGACTTACAACTCGTCGCTATATAATATGCTGATAGGTTTTCGCTTGGGTATTTCCAGCTTTTGAGCGCTGCGCAAAAATCAACAATAATTTTTGAGAGAGTAGGAAATTTAAAAGTCTCTCATTATCTCTCTATATCTCATTCTCTCTGAGCGCTGTGATTGAGCTTTGGAGAGTAGTCGGAACTCTATAAATAACACACCTGTGGCACACACACGCCCTCGAACCGGTTCCAAGTCGTCGAAGTAAACACAACTACAACTGAATATTTGCATTTTATTTATATTTGTTTTTTGTTTATTTGGTTTACTTTTTCTCATTTTTGTTGCACAGTTGTCGTCTTAATACTAAAGCTTGGCTTAAAGTCTGTTTTCTGCTTGCAATCAGTTATCTCCATTGTACAGTTACTGGTTACTATTCCAGGCGGCATCCGTCATGCCCAGTTCCTTGCCACATTTGGGTCCCAGTTTTATGTCGCAGGGATGAAAATGGCGCCATTTACTAATCTCACGATACACATTGATGCCAGGGCTTCTCGATGTTTTCGTCTGTAAACAGAAACATTTAGATATGAGTGACTATCCAGAACTTTGAGGTAGTTCAAGATATATGGAAATTTATTCTGCGGTTGTAATAACCAAGACGGGAAATTCCATTTGTATAAATTAAATTTTATATATTTTTTTAAGCCATTCAAAACAGCTTTGTGGGAAAACTTCACTCTTATGAGATAAATTGATTGTTTTAAAAATGTATTAAATTTCTAAACTTAAGTGCTAAATTAATAAATAAATTTAAAGTAATTTTTTCAATATTTTTCTTTTAATTATACAACTTTTTTTCTGCTTGAAACTAGGGCTATCGCTTTAATTTTTTTTTCTCAAAACCATTTCTAGAATCTATTTATAATATTACATCCGCTTAAAAAAGCATAAATAAAATATTTAAAATTTCTATATTTCTAAGAAACCATTCTATATTATTATCTACATTATTACAGGAAACTCAACAAAATACCTCTATTCCCATTAAAAGATTCTATAAACAATCTTATGAAAAATTCTAATGACTTACTCTCACTATCTGTTAGCTTTTATAAACCAGATCAACTTCTACATGATTAAACTATCTTCAACCGAATCTAAGATAGGTTACAAAATGAATTGTAAAACGAATCACGAAATGTTTAGGAGTAATTTATCTATAAAGTTAAGTTTAGGGTAAGAGTTGGAGTCGGTTTTAAAGATAAGGTATAGATAGATATTTTGTTGAGCTGTTGAGTGCTTACCTGATTTTGGGCGACCAGCTTGTAGTTGAAATCCAATTTGTGATTGGCCACCGCATGGGCAAGAAGGTACTGAACACCCTCAAGTTGTTTGCTTGAGGGAATATATCGGTCATAGTCGCCCATAAAAGTAATGGCCAGTGTTTGATTGGCATACGTGTTGGCCCAGTCCCAGCCACGTCCCACATAAATGTTGCCCTCATCGGATACCTGGCAACACAAAAAATCAAACACAATTTGCGTAAGCGGAAATCGACAAAGTTCGTAAAACGAAAATCGAAATATTTAAAAATGTGTTTTGTTAAACGTGCTGGAAATTATAATTCCCATTATTGAAGTTACAGAAAAAATGACAAGGGGTAGGTATGGAAAAAATGTGCAATGACGACCAAATAACAAGTTAAATTTAGTTAAATTTTGATGCAGAATCAAAATAGAGGCCAAATAATGATCAAAACGGTATTCCGCATGAAAATCGGTCGAGTTTTGACAAAGTTATGACAGTTTGAAGTTTTTTAAAAAGTTTAAAGGGGTAGTAAGCATGGAAAATACTGAAAAAATTGACAGTGAGGTAAATTTTTCAAGTGAAAAATGTTTTGATGCAGAATGAATTTAGAGGCCAAATAATGATCAAAACGGTATTCCGCATGAAAATCGGTCGAGTTTTGACAAAGTTATGGAAGACTGAAGTTTTTGAGAAAGTGTAAAGGGGTAAGCATGGAAAATATCGAAAAAATTGACAGTGAGGTAAATTTTTCAAGTGAAAAATGTTTTGATGCAGAATGAACTTAGAGGCCAAATAATGATCAAAACGGTATTCCGCATGAAAATCGGTCGAGTTTTGACAAAGTTATGAGAGTTTGAATTTTTTGAAAAATGTCAAGGTAAGGGTATAGAAGAAATTGACAGTGACGGATAAAAATCGAATTTTTTACGTAAATAATATTTTGATGCAGAATGAAAGTAGAGGTCAAATAATGACCAAAATGGTTTTTCGCTTGATCATGTCAGTTATTGTAATAAGTTACTCACATAAAAATTGGACTGTATATCGGGTAAATTCTTCTCGGCAATTGCCGCATCCTGTATCGTTCTCATTTTGATGGAGCATTTGTAGAGATTGTAGCACGGCACAGACTGCACACCAATATGTGTGATGAGTACATAGGGAACTGGCCGATGTAACGGTCTTGTTAGCTTTAGGGGTGTTTCGGAGGTGCCCCATTGTACACGCTCGATAACGAGATGACCATTTCCTAAATTTGGAACTGCACAATTTGTGAATAGGCTATGACGGTCGATTTAGCTGCCCACTTACACGTGCCATCCTCGTAGGTGTTGCCAAAGTAGATGGATTTATTGGCCAATGCCAGTTCGCCGACATGTGTGCGATTTAACTCCACAAACACAATGACAATCGCCGTAATCAGCACCAAAAGCAGCAACAACATCAGTAAAAGCGTATTTCGTGTTAGACGCATTGATTTTTGCTTTTTGCTACTACTGTTGTTATTGCTGTTGCCACTGGGATTGTTACTGCTGTTGATTCCTGTTGAAGTAAATTTATTAAATGTTTACACAGTTATTACGGCATGAAATCAATACCAAATGCCATCAAAAGTTAATAATATAAGCTTAAATCAAGAATGTTGTACTTGAATCTTAAATGATTATTTTTCTCAATAATTTTATGAGAATTAAAACAACATAGACAAATGGAGCTAACAATTAAAATTAAAAAAAATTAAACAACTGTTTAAAATTAAGGAAATTTAAGTAGCAAACCATTTCAGAGTTGAAAAAATAAGACAAAAAAAAATACATAGTTTTATTTATTGTATCTTTCAGACAAGTATGAAAAAATTTGAAATGTTTTCTTAATTTTGTATTATTATTATTATGATAGTATTATTTGAGTGAATTCCTTTAGAATTCTGATTAGTTAAATTTAGTTCATAATTTTTGATAATTGAAATTTCCAAAAGATATTTATGAATAGTATAAATTTCTTTGAATTTTACGTCAAAATATTAAACAATTTGTTATCAAACCCCTTAGCTTGTCATTGAAAAATATGGGTCTTGGGTTTTATAGTATTTGTATGAGAAATCTGAGTCATCAAATGCAATATTGTAGTATTTTGTTCAATACAGGAAATCTGATTCATTAATTGAAATTATGTAGTGTTATTTTATAATAAACTTTTGCCCTTAGTTTTATAGTTTTTAGTACGTCAAATTTTTTGTGGAGATTACTTTTATAAGTAAATTTATAAGCTATATAAATCAGGGTTATTGAAGCTCGTACTTTTATATTTATTTATTTAGTTTCCACTAAGAAAAGTTAAATTAGGTTAAACTTGACATTTGAAAGTATCTTTAAAATTAAAATGAATTATAATACTTGTTGCGGATGCTGCTCTGTAGGTGCGTTCAGGTGTTCGACGATTTCGCGCTGTTCGCTCGCCGTGTACTTTGAGTAGCAGCTTCATGATTGACCAAACGACAGAACTGATTAAGGGTACTTTTTTGTTGTGGTTTGTATAACTGTTGCTTGCGCGTATAACAGTAGCAAGTAAGCACACAAATGCTTATCGACACACACACACACGCACACACTGACACTTTTACTTTTTTATTATAAGTAGTAATTTATTAGATTACGCATACATAAATAAAATTAAACTAATTTTTATTGATAATTTGGTCATTTCAGTCATTTTCGAATTTGCGTGTCGAAATAATTGAATGAAATTGTTGTGTGGCAAATTGTAGTGGCTCTGTTGTTGCAAGCACAACAAATAGATGTAAACGAGCTATATCCGTAAATAAACGTTATCCGACGCGACTTTAGAGTCTTTAAGCTTTTAGCAAAGCAACAACTGCCGCACCTGAACCCGTCACTTCAACGACTGAGAAACGCTGCGCAATGGAACGCAAGTTTGCCAAACGACTTCGACAGCGACAGCGACGACGACGACGACGGCGACGGCGACGGCGACAGCGACGTCCAGTCAGTCAGTTAGTCAGCACGTCTGACGTCTCACTTGTTGCCCTGCCTCTTTTTCAGTTGTTTCAGTTGCTGCTGTTGTTGTTGTGCCCTATAAGCGCATTGGTTGACATGTTTCCAGTTCGGACAAAGCGTCATGCTTTGCCGGGCTTTTTTTTGTGTAATTGTTGTTTGCCATATCATTTACATTTATTTTTTGCTCTGCTCTTTGCATTTCTTTTGTTTCTCTCACATTGTTTCACTTTGTTTTTGCCTCTTCATTTTTGGTCGTTCGCTTTTAATTGCGGCGCGCGTCGCCAGACAACGTGACGTATACGCAACGCGCAAAGCTGAGCATTCGAAATGCGCTTCTGCCTTGTGTCTTGCAATTTAAACAACAACATATACTATATATTTATTTAGGGAATACCTGGCTATAAGTTATGCTTATTTATACAGCTGCAATTCCACGAATCAATCGTAAACTACTTGGCGCTATTTGTTGTGAACTTAATTGCCGCTAAGTGGCTTAAGATATGCTTCTATCTATATTTCTATCTTATTGCGCTATCTCTATCTTTATCTGCAATTAGCCGCAGCTATCGGTCAAAGCTTTTCAAGCCGTCTTATTGGCTATATACGTTTGTGTATTGCGGTTTACTCCCACACTTTTGTTAAATGGCCCATAAATATATTTTCTTATGCAATTTGTTATTTGAAATTATTACTCAACGAAATTAGATGCCCTTTGAACTTGTTTTTAACTAACAAAATATTAATTTTTTAACTTAAAAAAATATATATTTTTGTTAATGATTTGTAATATTATAATAGTATTGTTAATCATATATTTTTTTAAATTCAAAATAATATTTAAAAATTAAATTTGGTATTTTAAGTTTGAAGTATGTTGAATAACAGAATACAGTATGTCAAGTAATTGTTTTGACTATATAAAAAATGCGCATATTTTACATGTCAAAAATATTATTATCTTATTTATTTATTTTTGTTTTCCTTTATTTAAATGGTTGCATATTGTTCTTCGATAAAATTCACAATTTTTTAAATAAAATAACAAAGAATTTAAACATTTTGCTTGGCAAAACAATTACCTGGCACTCTGTAAATGATTTGTCATTAATTATTGAAACTATTTAAGTGACTTAAATCTATATTAATATAAAAAAAATAATGTTTAAATGTTAAAAAAAAATCAAAATTAATGAATTTTATTATATTAAAATGTTAGCCAAAGATATTAAAACATTTTATTATATATTTTAGTAAATATTTATAGAAACCGTCAGCATTTTAGCTTTACCTCATTAGTAATTAATTTTTGCTAACAAAAATATTGTACCAATGTATTTCTTAATATTATTTAATTTTTAAGTCGAAATTCTATATATAAAATTTTAGAAAACCGTCCGGACTTTAACTTAACCTCTTTAGTTATTTAAAGGAAGTTTCTTAAGAAATTCGGATAATTTTAATTGTATTTTCACCTTGTGGCCACTCACCTGCCGCCGTCTGCATGCTGGCATCCATATAGTATATACTGACCGGTCCCTGATACTGCGTCATGGGGCCAATGACCACGTCCGTCGAATTCGACAGATTAATCACGCTCGACGGCTGTATTGCCGGGTTCGTGAATATATTCTGCGGCATTGGCATTGTCGAATGATTGCTGAGGTTTCGCCTGGCAGATCCCTGGCGAGAGTGCAAGAGTGAGGCGACGCCCAAGTTTTGATCCTGCTGATCATACATTTTAGCCAGGTTAAGAGTTATATCCGCGTATGTTGCGCTTGACGTGACAACTGAACAACGACTGACCGACACTCGACACAACTCGACAGAATTCGACAGACAACTGCAACTGTTGACGCGCTCTCAGATAACTGGGAAAACATTTTTAGCACGCGATTTAGATATAGGGCCCGGCAACTGCCGACTTAGTGTTTAACAAATATATATATATCGCGTTATTTTATTTATTTTCTTGGCTTTGACAAGCAGCTAAAACAATTGCAAGTACTTTGACACTTGTCTCTCTATCTAGTAAGTAAATATTTTCATATAGTATATGTATGTACAACTCTATCTTGCTTATTTATTTGCTCATTCGAATTGTAAATCGGTCTGGAAAATTCATTATTTTTCCATTTATTAAAGTTATAAATAAATTTAATTAACTTTAAGCACATGATTATCCAGTAACGCCAGTAAATTGCCTATAAAGCATGCTAATGAACTAACTGAGGGTATTTTGAATTTTGTCATGAATTTGAATAGGGATTTTATAAATATATAATTTACTTTGTATTCAAATCGAAGCCAAGATTCAAAAGCAAAAACTAAAGAAATGTATTAAATTTGAATCTAGAATAAATAAATAGGCCAAATCATGATCAAAATGACATTCCGCTTAAAAATCGGTTTAGTTTTGACAAAGTTATGACAATTTAGAGTTAGTCCGAAAAACTCAAAGGGGGGAGTACATGATTTTGTCGGAAAAAAATCGAAAATAAAAAAATTTTTTAAGTTGATAATTTTTAAATGCAGAATCATTTAAGAGATCAAATAATGACCAAAATGATATTCCGCTTAAAAATCGGTTAAGTTTTGACAAAGTTATGAAAGTTTACATTTGGTCAAGCCTTTGACTTCAAATTTATTGTCCGTTTTCGCTTGATTTTTTACAGAAAAATGAAAAGCCTTAAAATCAATTGTTAAATGTTGTTTTATACTAATTAACGAATAAGACTCTCACAATCCTTAACAAGAGTATTCCACCGACGACTTGCCAAAGTTCGTTTTTCTCTATTGTTAACAAAATAATTAACATTAATAGCACGAGTTGTGAATCTTTGCTAAAGCGCCATCTGTTGGCTATATTAATCATGCATGAAGTCAAAAGCTGTTGCAAAGCTTTTGTTAGTACCAAAATTGGCCAACATGTGGAATTATAAGCATTTACGCGCATTTATTAATCATACGCACCATTGCACATACCCATTTCAAAAGCAAAATAAATGAAACAGGCAAGCAGAAAAGTTTTTAGATTTAATGTTTATGTGAATAATTATGCTTAAGCTGATTTTAAAAAATAAACTTAAGCTATAAGTTAAATTTGTCATTAATGTATTTTTCAAGTCGAAACAGGAAGTCTTAAAGTTAGATAAATTCAACAGTTGCACATTGACTCTCACTCACTTTCGCCAGACGTCAGCACTTGACTTGCCACGCCTCCATAAAACAGTGACGCCTTGTGTCAAGTCATGCAACCACGGATGGGGGCTATTAACACGCAACAACAACAACAACAAAGGAGCACAGACTTTGACGTACTATGTGCCCTCCTAATGACGACCACGAGAATGGCGAGCATAAAGACGACAACGTGAGAGTGGATGATGTAAATGTAAATGTGAATGTGAATGTTGCTGTGACTTTAGGTGTCGCTGTGGCTGTGGCTGTGGCAGTTGCAAGCTCCCCAAAGGGGCCACGACTTTGTTACTGCTCAGCTGACTTTAGTAGCAGTTTTTCTACTCTTGTCATACACTCACTTAGAGGGTATTTTAATTTGAATCTGAAATTTGCAGTGTATTTATATATTGAGTTTCATTTAATTTAAATGCCAGCTATACAAGGTTGCCTTATTTTTAGAGTGATATTCATATTTATAAATATTTAAAAATAAGTAAAAAAAATTATAATATTAATTTTACACACGCTTAATGATTAACTCAGTCTAAAACACTTTTTAGTATAAGTATTTGTTAGAGTGCATCGATTCGTATGGGCCAAAAAAAAAATTATAAAAACGATACCTTTATTCTTAATCTACGGTCAATTCTAAGATATTTTCTCAAAGAAACCATGGTTCTAAAATCAATTTTTGGTCCCCGTTTTTTAAGTTAAAACACGTATTTTTTATACTTTTATGATAAGAATGATAAGAAGAAAATCGAACACTGGATAGATTAAAAGAGTGTCAAATCTTCGGCATATCAAAGATCAACTGTCTTTCTAGTTTTTTCTGCTACTTATTTTATTTAACCTTTTTATGCTATAGGTGTCTGTGTGTGCGTGTGTGTTGGTGTGTGTCCGACCATTGTGCCGCAGTTGCTGGAGTTGCAGGTGAAAACCCCAAAGTGCCCCAGGACAGTGCGAAGTGCTGAGTCAAGTGTCAACTGCAAATGACATTTGCATTTCGCTGGCAGCCCAAAGCTGCCGCTGAACCTCCAACTGCAACTGGAGCTGAAGCTGAAGCTGAAGCTAGAACTGAGGATGATGCTGTATATATACATATATAGTATATGTATACAGTAGTTGGTGGCATGTGGCAAGTGGCAAGTGGCAAATGGTGGCTGCTGCTTTGGTGGCTACGCGTCAACTACGACTGACATTTGTTTTAGTTTTTCTTCCGCTTTGCGCAAGCCATTTGGCAGTTCGTTGTGTTTCCTGCACACTGCGAAAAAAAAGACCCCCAGTAAAATATGCAACAAAAGCAAGGCAACAAAAAAACAAGTGGGAAAGGCCATAGTCGAGATCGTGACCATAGGATACCCATTACTTATTTTAATATATATAAAAGTACTTTAAAGAAATTACTTGTTCAAAAACCACTGCATACTTTTAGGTGATTGTATTGAAATAATAACTTAATTAATAACTTCGGTTAGCTATTACTGCCGTTATACTTGTCCGATCTTGCTGCGGTTTAGTGTGATTATAGATAATTTTAATAGATAACGAAATTACAACCTAATAAAAACTACTGCATACTTTTAGGTGTTTGTATTGAAATAATAACTATATTAATAACTTTGGTTAGCTATTACTCACGTTCTACTTGTCCGATCTTGCTGCGGTTTAGTGTGATTATAGATAATATTAATAGATAACGTTATTTACCATAAGAACTGTACTATCTTAAAAGCTGTGGGTGTGGTGGCTTATAGTCTCTGAGATCCAGACGCTCACTGAGACGGACAGATGTCTATATCGATCCTGCTGTTGATGCTGATCAAGAATATATATACTTTATAGAGTCGGAGATGCCTCCTTCTCCCTGTTACATACATTCCAACGAACACAATACACCCTTTTACTTATTTTTTAAGTAACGAGTATAAAAATTAAAAGAGGGTGAAAAAAAGAAAAGCTGGCGCTGTGGAAATTTAAACTGTCAGGAGAACTGCTAATACTTAAGTTGCAGCGTTGCCAGCTTTTGCCTAGTTGGTTAGCTGCTTGGTTAGCGGGGCGTGGCAGGGGTTAAGGGACAGAAGGGGGCGTGGTCGTGACAGCTGGCCAATTTGCAACACACTGTGGCGAGTACATATTTTTCGCCTGCATTTCAAATGCGATTGTGTGCAACTCTAAATATTAATAAGCCGCCCGTTAAATGTTAATAGATTTTTATGCTAAATTTTTGCGTCTGCATAATTATGTTGCGCAGTGTTGGCTGCTTAAAATAAATAGCTGTTGCCACCTTTTGTTGCAACTCGTTGCTGTTGTTGCTGTTGCCTTTGTGGTCTAACCTCGACTCTTGCAGCTCTTTGTGGCTACCTTGCCACATGTTTACTTATTTCCAACATACATAATTACATTTTCATATGCAGAGCATACAGAGAGTAATTAGTGAGTGTTGCCACGCCGTGTGGCAAGAGTCTAGACCTAACCCAAAAGGGACAGTTGCCAATGTTCTTACTCCAAGATTTTGCAGATATGCAGTAAGATATTTGGTTTGATTTTAATTTAATTCAGAAAATAAAAACAATTTGGTATTTATCAAAGTGTATTATATATTTAAATTTAATTCGTTTAAATAGTAGAAAGTATTTGAAATTTAAATTTAAAAATAGCTTTAGCTATTACATATACGCAATATTAAGTATACACGGCGTATACGCAATATTAAGTATACGTGGCGTATACGCAATATTACGTATACGCGGCGTATTCGCAAAATTAAGTATACGCGACGTATACGCAATATTACGTATACGCGGCGTATACGAAATATTAAGTATACGTGGCGTATACGCAATGTTACGTATACGCAGCGTATACGAAATATTAAGTATACGGGGCCTTTTTCGCAATATTACGTATACGCGACGTATTTGGAATATTACGTATACGCGGCGTATTCGCAAAATTAAGTATACGCGACGTATACGCAATATTAAGTATACGTGGCGTAAACGCAATATTAAGTATACGTGGCGTATTCGCAATATTAAGTATACGTGGCGTAAACGCAATATTAAGTATACGTGGCGTATACGCAATATTACGTATACGCAGAGTATACGAAATATTAAGTATACGTGGCGTATACGCAATATTAAGTATACGCGGCGTATACACAATATTAATATTTTTCGAATCAAACGCTCAGTTCGAACGATCCACTCCGATCACTTGAACAAAATGAACAAATCACAATGAGTACGAGTCAATGTACGAGCCTGATAAAACTTCTCTTTTCCGTTGTAGTTCTCTGATATGCAATGTTATATTTTGAGGGATGAATAATTTTAGAGTTGCAGCCAAAAGTAAATTTGATTTTGGTTCTCATTTCATAAACGCACAACAAGTCAATTGATTAGGCAGCAACTTAATGTGGCACACCCCCTAGACACTGCCCCTTCTACACTTGTCCCCTCCACTCTGCCTCCTCCTCTTCTCTCTTTCTAATGTATTATGCAATTGGAACAGACAAGATGCAAATTAGTTAAACCTATGCGATTCAGTGCAGCTGTGAGCGTTTGAAATGCTAAATTGTGGGCATAAACTACATTAGCACACACACACACACACACACACACACACATGCATTCCACATGCCACATTCCACATGGCAGAGCTGCTGCTTCTTCTTCTTGATGCTAATGCTATATATAAGTGGCAAGTTAGTTGCTTGGCAGCACGCTTTAAATTGCTTACGATTTGTCTGTGAAAGCACATCCAATTGTTACTAGCGGGGGAAAGAGGGAGGAACACTGACAAACAAATGAGTAAAGTTAACTTTAATTTGTATACTATGCACAGCTGACGAATTATTGTATTGTATTCCACTCACAGTGGCAATTGGGAAGGTGGTACTACAATTTTCTGCCATGACTGTAATGCGATTACCGTGCTAAACTCGAATTTTGGGGGGCAAAGCTCATTGTTTAATGATTATTGATTATCTTACTGCTAATTCGCATATCAGTTGTACCTAAATTCATCTAATTGTCTATCATATTCATAAATAATTCTGTTTCAATCATTTGCATGCCAAATATCATTCAAAAACTTATTTTCAGTCGCATTTAAGCGCCTTTTAATTGAGTTTAAATTCAATAATTAATCAAGCTTTGTTAGTCAATTGAAAGCTCTGGCGAATTTGTTATTGTTGCTGAGCAAAGAATATGCTTAAATAAATATAAACTTGAGTCGCATAAGGTGAAATAAATTTCAGCCTGTTCAAATTAAATATTTTTTCCAATGACTATCGAATTTTGCTGGATTTTTAAAGCCCTTAAAATTAGTTTATTAACTGTAACTCGAAGTCTCACAAATTTTTTTTTAAATTATATGTAATTTATTTGAATAGTTAGTAATTGTTTAAGCTTGATTTTTTTAAATGTTAGTGGAATAAATTTAAATAAATGTCAGTTTATTTAAATAATATTTGAAATAAAATTAAAACAAATTTGTAGTGTTCTTAGAAATAATTGATGGACAGTATAAAATATTTAAAAAGTGCTGGAAGTATTTAAAAATTTTAGCAGTAAATAAAGTAGATGAAGAGTTGAGAAAAACTAACACAGTGGCGTCTGTGCTTGTGTATATAGAGAGTAGACAGCAGTGTATACAGTGGTGGCCTGTAAGCTAGATATCTTTAGTTTAAGGAGCTACTTTAAAGTGTCATCTTCTGCCTGTAATGTAATGTGCCACACGGCGTATGCGTAATGCGGCAACCAGCTGGGGCAGCTGCTGTGTGGCAAGTGTGGCAACTGTGTGGCATTTGTGCCACACTCGGCACTGAGCGTGTCATGAGACATGAGTGTGGCTGTAAATACAATAAATGGTGTTTGCAACAATTTTTGACTTTTGGACGCCTGCAGTCAGCGTTGACGTTGACGTTGCATTATCGCAGAGTACACACACACACACACACACATACACAGACAGTACACACATTTTGACGCTCTATGACGTCGATTGCTGTTGTTGTTGTTGCTGTTGCTGTTGCTGCTGTCAAATGTAAAACAAACACAGAACAGACAGCGCAGCCAGCGGCAATAGAGAGAGTATTCTCCCTCTCCCTCTCCCTCTTCTCCTCTCTCTCCCTCCCTTCTCCCCCCTTTCTCCCCTTTCCATTCCCTTTATACACCACTTTCACCCCACTTTGTCCCCTCCTCTTCCTCCTCGTTTTAGCTACTCGCGTTCCTAACAATAAAATCGAAACTTTTGCATTGTGCATGAAAATTGCCATTGATGTTGTAGTTGTTTTTATTGTTGCTCTTGTTGTTGTTGTTGTTATTATTGTAGTTGTTGCTGTCGTGGTTGTTGTTGTTGCCATTATGCAAAAGAAAAACTTTTTTGCAACGAGCATAAAATTTTATTTGTTGCTACTTTTGGGCTTGCGCTTGATTTGGCAGCTTGTACACACATACACACACACAAACACACACAAACAGTAGCATACACTCCCAAAAATAAAATTGATATTATAACTTAAATTGTATTCCCTATTTTTCTAAAACTAATTGTAAGTCTTAGCAAATTTAAAATCGATTTTCTTTCACAGACACGCAATTTAAAAATATGCTACAGCTTTTTCCTAAAAATTTTGAAGTTATTCTACCTTAATTTAGATTGTATTGAATTAATATAGAAAGCGTTTTGTTATACTTGGTAAAACGCTGAACATCGGAAAGTTTTTTTTTTAAATATATTCAAGATGTTAAAAAAAATATTCTTAAATATTGGTCGATATTTAAGAACATTAGAAATATCAGTACTTTTTTCCCATTCTATATATATATTTTTATTCTATTCTATTTACTAACAAACAGAGGAATATATGGCATATCTATTAACTAACTGATTTATTGAAATGATATATATTTTATATATCATTTTATATACGACCTGATAGTTTAACCCAATAAATTGAACTATACATAATATTTTAAAATTTAAATATATATATAAAATCATATTTAATTAAATTCAACTTTTAAAATTAAAATATATTAAATCATATTTTATTTAATTTATTTTATTTTTAAATTATTCGACGATAGAAAATCTGTTTTCATTCTTAGATGATATTTATCAGTTGTGACGCAGTTTATATTTTATTAGATTTTTTTCAATATTTTAATTATTTCTCTCTGTGTTTAAAGTTGCAGCAACAATTCAAACACATGTAAAGTGCTTGGGCGGTATCCTAGTTGCAATTGTGGCACACACACCCGCCTACGCGACCACATAGCCAGCCCCACCCCCCTCCTTCTATAGACTCCCCTCTTTCCTCTTTCCCTATCCCTCCACCCCCTTTAGTGATATTTGGCATATTTTGTGCACATCAATATATCGCGTGCTAGTTGGCAGCGTCCGCAGCGGCCTCAACTCGTTCCCAATCCCTACAATATCAATCCCTATGCCTTTCATCCCTCAGCCCCTCCCCTAGGCCACAACCCCTTTGCCGGAGTTGCCAAGGGGACCGCGGGCGCATTGGCAGCGCGTTTTGTGGTGCGGTTACAGTGGAGGCAGAGAAGATTGAACATGCCTTCATATGTGTGAGTGTTTGAGTGTGCGTGTGTGTGTGCGTGTGTGTGTGCGGCGCATATTTCGTATTTCATTCTTGAACTATGTGAGTTTTGGTTTGCGGCATTTAAGCAAATATTTTCAAAATGCAGTCAGAAAATCGACTCTGTTCTCTGTTCCCAGTTCTCAGTTCTCAGCTGTGTTGTAAGGTATCCTAACTGTATCCTCACTGTATTCTGACTGTGCATCCTTCTTCTCCATGTGACTGCTTGCATACTTTTTGCAATTATGGCCTGGCATAGTTGTACTCCCAGTTTTTTGGGTAGTGGGCGTGGCAAGCGCGTGACTTTGGTCTAACAAGTTTTTCTAATGACTTTGACAACAAAATGTTGCACAGTAATTGACGACTGAAGCAGCTCAAGAAATCTCTAAATTTGAGTTTAGTTCCTCTACAAATTTGCAACAAAAATCTATTAGTTTTCCTTTGTTTTTTTTTCAGTGAATACTTTTATATAGTATGCAATATTTTGATACTAGTTTTAATTTTTTGTTAGTGATATTTTCAATGAAAAGTAAAATTTAATTTCCCTAATTTTAAATTCAAAATGTCTTAATTATATTTGTATAACTTACTTATATAATATTTACTTGGATACTTACTTGTATAATAACTACCAAAAAAATATCAACATTTTTAATTAAGTAAAATTAAAACTAATATTAAATATAAGCACTTCAAATTTACGTATTTTTTTTAAATAAAAATCTAAATACTACAAAAATCTGAGTACTTTATTTAAAAATGAAAAAACAAACTTCTGAAATATATTATTTTATAATTTATTCTTACTATGTAGTATGTCAACGAATTTTCTTTTTATTTTATTAAATAAATTTAACTTTTTATTATTTTTGCAATACATATTTCACGCTTTAACAGACACTGTAAACTGCAATCCACAGCTGGGAACAATTTCTAGGCTTCGCAGGGGTTAAATTTAGCAGCGCTGTTAAATAACACTTGACTGTTACGCTACAGCCTCAGCACAGAATAACTTGTTAACAGACACTGTTAACTGCAGCACACAACTGGGAACAGTCTTAGCGCCATGCAGGGGTTAAGTTTAACAGCGCTGTTAATAAGCATTCTGCTGCTATGCTACAGCAGGGGTTAATAACATACGTTAAGCTGCTATACAATTTTAACATAAACAGAGGTGATGAGCATATGTTAAGATGCCATAAATTGGCTGTTAAGCTGATAAAAAGAGAGGGGCGAGATGTTGCTTAACATTCTGTTGCGTTAACATGGCTGCGTGGAATACAAGTGGAATTTATTAACGGATTTTAATTAAATTGAGTTCAATTTGCATGAATAATGGCAATTGAACGTGGCCTAAGTGAATTTTCGCATAAAGTGGCAACAATGCCACGACGAATGTGCTGTGTGCTGTCTGCCTACTTGCAACATGGGGCACACACACACACAAGTTGCCCCCAGTCATGTGATTTAACCGTACAGCACCCTAAGGTATGCTACAAATTATAATATCGCACACACACAACAACAAAAGCAACAACAAGAACAACTGAACGTTGCATGTTGTCGACTGTCGCAATTGTGGCGACATTAGCATTGAGCAAATTGTCAATTGAATTGTGCAACATAATTGGAATATTAAATGTTTACAAAATGCAATACTCAAATACATGTACCTTCTACAACAACAACAACAACAATAACAACAAATACTCGGCCTACAATTTGCACTTAAATACATACACATACGCAAGGCCATAAATCAAATAATTCCCCCTTTTCCTCCCTCTCTTTCTCCCCATTGTTGAGTGGCCGTTTCCAATGATTTGCATTTGAAACAATGACAGCACTTTGATAGAAACCAATACAACCCACACTCCACACACACTTTACACTCCACCTTCCACCCATTTTAAGCCGTACCTAACCTCACTAACTGTACACACAGCGAAAAAATCAAGTATTTCCTACTTAAGACCTCACATTTGAATCTTGATTTCTCAATAAATTAGAAATGACTGTTGTCAAGAAATTTCAATCATGTAATTAAGAATTATCAAAATTAAATTTTAATAAATTTTTAAATTTAAATTGTGTCTTAAATTATTTGATTTAAAAAAATACGTTTTGCGGACATTTTTTTTAAATTTGTTTTATTAGGTAATTTATTTAACACATATATATTATAAATATAGGGTAATTATGTAACCGCAACACATACTTTATTTACCCAACTGATTTGTGTACATATATATTTAAAATGCGATTAAGAATATAGCGATTAGGGTTCTATTTGCTCCCGATGACGATGACGTCGATAAAGCAGTTTCTGAAAAAAAAGGTTTAGCGTTCAATTAATTTTGTTGCTTTGTACTCTGTGCTCGATTAGTATTAAAAGTACGCCGAAAGAATCAGACGTATTTCATAGAGTATTACTTGGGAGTAAAACTACTAAATATATATATATATATATATAACGTTTACGAAAATCAAACTATCGATCCTTAGATCAACCAAAAACCATATCGACAACGAATCAAGTGAGATAAGCAGGTAAAAAAGTTAGATACTTAAAAGTAAGGTAAAGTTAATAATAATTATTATATTAGAGTATTAAAGAATATGATTATCTTAAAGAATTATTTTTATTAAAATTAAAGCTTATTATATTTAATATTAATACGTTTTCAAGTTAAATCTAAAATAATTAAATCAAATATGATTATATTTGTTTTCACTATGTTTTTTTCTATCAGTGTAGTTTATATATTTATATGTACTAAAGACCGTCCATTTTTCATTTACTCATTTGCAGATTTTAAGTTTAAAAACATTTACAATGAATGATAGCAACTTATCAGCGATCAGTGATGATCAGTTGTTCAATAACGGGAATATTAGCTATGCCGATCTCTATTTGGTTTGGACGAAGCTGTGTCGAGAGAGCTACAATCCACATCTGGAGAATAGTCTGTTTCAGTTTTTGATAAGCGGCGTCTTTCTGAATATAGTTGGCGTCCTCGGTGTTTTGGGCAATGTAATATCCATGATTATACTCTCCCGTCCGGCGATGAAATCAAGTTTTAACTATTTGCTCATGGGTCTGGCAAGCAGCGATACAATTTTGATTATTAGCATTATGCTGGTGTTTGGCATACCTCCGATATATCCGTATACGGGTCGCTTATTCTGGTATTTCAACTATGTGCATACATACACCGCACCAATAATATATCCCGTTGCCTTGATTGCCCAGATATCGAGTATATATATGACCTTGATCGTGACCGTAGAACGTTATGTGGCCGTCTGTCATCTAAAAGCACGGACTCTCTGCACTTATCGACGGATTTACATCTATCTTACAGTCTGCATCTGCTTTGCATTGATCTTCAATTTACCACGATTTTGGGAGTTTCACACAGTGAAGTATCAAGTGCCCAATACGACAATTGAGCTGCACTGTGTACATGCGTCGCCATTGAGAAAGAATCCATATTACCTTAAAATCTACAGACACTGGTGCACTCTGATTGTCAACTATATAATACCCTTCCTCACTCTGGCCATACTCAATAGCCTGATCTACAGACAGGTGAGGCGTGCAAATCGGATCCGGAAAAGTTTGTCGAGCTCGGAGAGGCGTGAAATTGGATTGGCATCGATTCTGTTGATTGCGGTTGTCGCATTCTTGTTGCTGAAATCTCTGGCCTTGGTGATAAACATTTTGGACGCAGACGGGATCGTCTTTCCCGAGCTGATAAATGTGTCCAATCTACTGATCATTATCCACAGCAGCATTAACTTTCTTATTTACATCATCTTTGGCAAAAAGTACAGGTGCATTTTTGTACGTATGTTCTTCAAGTGTCGCGTCGCAAAACAGGATGATAATCTATATATATAAAACTCTTTGTCCTGACTCACGGAGCATTGCACAACCCACACCATAAGAGCTCGAAGGCTGAAATTTGCACAGAACATATCTCAGACAATATTATCGAATTTACACATTGAGAAAAATGTTGAAACTTTTAAATTAAGCACTGTTAAATATTTATTAAACGTTCAGTTTTTTAAAAAAATTTTCGAATTAATTATATCGAAATATTTGCAAATATTTTTATATATTATTATTTAGATTTTATTATTTTCAAGATTTATATTATATAAGTTTCTATATTTTGTTGTCTACTTATGTGGGCAAAATAATGTTGCATACTTTTGTGGGCAAAAATAGTGTTGCCTTCTTTTGTGGGCAAAAATAGTGTTGCCTACTTATATGGGCAGAAAGTGTTGCCTACTTATATGGGCAAAAATAGTGTTGCCTGCTTTTGTGGGTAAAAATAATGTTGCCCACTTATATGGTCAAAAATATACCATAAATCATATAGCTGCCATAGAAACAATTGGTGGAAAATAAACTTTTATTGAAGAGTACCTGGGCTCAGGGTATCCTACTGTCGAGCGTGCTCAACTGTAACCATCCACTTGTTCTCCCTGTGTATTGCCTGTGCGAATTGAGTGTGGATCATGTTAAATGCAGCTAAATTATTTTCCAATTGTATGATTTGTTGATATTTGGATTGTTGTGTGTTGCCAAACGAGATACACACACTTAACATATTTGTTGTTGAAAGTTTTTGCTGTCAACATAATATTTGAATAACATGGCCACACACACACACACACACAAAAAAATCGACAACAACAATAATTGAAGGGCGTTATAGAGGAAACAACAACAACAATTGGGTCATAAATATTAACACTTGATAATGGTGATATTTTTGTCACATTTAAAACGAAATGAATTTCGAGCTGTAAATGGCAGCAAAGCAACATAAAATATACATGAAGCATAATGAACACTGCCACGCCCACTTTATGCCCCCCCTTTGGCCCCCCTTTTGGCTGTGGCAGCCAGTGTGACCGTGTGGCACAAACCGCCCACAGCTGGACACATGTGCAACTGACAAAAGCACAAAATCGCCAGCAAGCAGCCAAAAATTGTTTGCTCAGCCAACATAAATAAAAGAAAAAAATATTTAAAAAAAAGAAAATGTAAGAAAGAAAGAAAAATGCCAAAAAAAAATAAAAATAAAACGAACAAGTGGGAAAGTCTTTAGTCGAGATTCCGACTATAGGATATCTTTTACAGTAAAATTTTACAATGCGATTATTTTAATACATTTCTTATATTTCGAGAAAATATCTGTGAAATATGCAATAAATGTAAGCACTCCTTTTAAGCCATTCGGGTAGAAATATTATCTAGTTTTGTAAGGTCCAACTATAAAAAAAACTACTGCATACTTTTGGGTGCTAGTTTTGACTTAATTATTAATAACTTTAGTTAGCTATTACTGCCGTTCTACTTGTCCGATCTTGCTGCGATTAAGTGGGATAACAGATAATAATAAGAGATAACTTTAGTTACCAAAAAACACTTTATATCTTAGAAACTATGGGTAGTTTTTGGTAATTTTAGACAAAAATTATGTTTTCAGGACAATATGCGGGGACTACGAATTGATTTTAGAACTATGGTTTCTTGATGAAAATATCTTGGAATTAACCTTAGATTTCATTTTTCAATGTGTTTTGGCCCATACAAATCGATGCAATATTATATATATACTTTATAGGGTTTGGAGTTTTCTTCTTTAAACGAACACAATATACCCTTTTACTTATTTCTTAAGCAAAAGAAATGTTGAAAAAATATATATATATATATATATATATATATATATTATTTGTTGTTGTTACGCTTTGGTTTAGTTTTAAGTTTTTAGTTTTTTGGCCAGCAGCGTTTTTAAGTGCGGATATTTTATGAATTTTATACGCTGCTTGACCTGCCTGCCAGCAACGTGTCCTTTTCTCCCTCTCTCTTTCTCTTTGTCTTTCTCTCTCTTTCTATCTCTCTCTCTGTCTTTCTCTCTGTGTCTTTTTATGTCCCCCTCCCGAAAAATGCTCCACTTAGTCTTATTGTGTTTGCTTTGGGCTTCCGTTTTTGGTAACGTTGCCACAACTTGTCGCAAGTCTTGTTGTTGTTGCTGTTGCTTCGGTTATTTTCTGGTCATTGTGCGGCATGTTTACGCAGTGGGCGCACTGCCACGCCCACCACACACACACACACACACACATTGGCAACTGCCTGCAAGGCACATCTCTGGCCCAAGTTAGTGACACTCAATTTAAATTTATGCCGGTTTATAATCATTGCCTGCCTGTCATAAAGCCGTGAAATACACTCCCTATCTCTCTCTCTCCCTCTCTTTCTCTCTCTCTCTCTTTTCTCTTTCTTTATTTTTGATGGTCTCTGCTGTTTTCTGGCTTTATACCATATAAATTGTGTAAACTGTTTAGCAGTTTACTGTTTGCAAGAATGTCCTGCTCAATTAAATGATAATAAGGCATTTTATCAGCAGCTTTTTACACGGCAGCTGAACAATAGTCTCTCCCATTTTTCTGAGTGTATAAATGTCAGTCGACTTAAGCATCATTTACAGCTAGTCTAAGACTAAGTCAAGTTAACTCTACTTGTATTTAGTTGCCCCCAATTGTTGCAGCTTCCTCAATTTCCTTAGTTTATCATTATTTGCCATAGTTTACTTAACAATTTTTATTTTTTTTCTGTACTGTTTATTTCAACTTTGCTGGCGAGTATTAAAAACTTAAAAAGCTTTAACTTTTATTCTTTCGCTTTCAGCTTTTGCAAGTTACTCGCAACTTATTTCAAGTAAATAATCTCATTTTGTAATTTCCCTTTTTCTATTTTTGCTTAATTTATAAAACAGAATTTATAATTCTTAAGCTCTTTCTCTTTTTCTCTCTCTCTCTAGAGAAAGTATCTGTGTTTGTAAATGACTTGAAAGACGTTTTATTAAAAGCTAACAGATTTTGATCGTAGTTAGAATAATTGTCAAAATTTTCTTATTAAATTTTTATTAAGTATTATACAATGAAAGAGTTTCATTTTTTTACATAAAATAATACAATTTCCTTGAATAAAATGTTAAATTAAAAAAATTAAATCTTAGATGAAATAAATATCAATGAACTATAACAAAAATACAATCTAATTCTAATATTTTTTATAATAAATATTTCCTTGTAGCTTAAGAGCTAATAAATCTTTAATGAAATCGATTAGTTGAAGAAATTCGGAACACTATTAATAGTTTAGCAACCATAGCAACATAATTCCAAATCTCAAGAGATGTGTTATAAGTATATGGAATTGAATCTTAATAATGGCATGTGTGGAAAGTTGCCACAAATTATTGAAATTCCTGTTGTGCAATCGCCGCAGCTGAAGTTTAATTATTAACTAATGATTAAGTCTCATTACTCATCCTCAATTAAATGTATGCGCCAAGAGGGACTGAGAACAGAGAGAAAGGGAGTCAGAGAGAAAGAGAGAGAGAAAGAGAGAGTGAGAGAGGGAGACGAAGAAAGAGATGGCAACAGAAGTTGGGTGAATTTCAGCTTTAAATCAATGCCACTTCAAATACAAACGAAACACTTTACACTGTAAAAAAAAACGTTCTAAAATTAAGATTTTGGTCTTGAATTTCGGGTAGAAATTTTATGAAATTTTGTAATGTTCAACTATAAAAAAAACTACTGCGTGCTTTTAGGAGCTTGTATTTTCTTTGTTTTTCCTTTGAAACACTTTACACTGATAAAAAAAAACGTTTTAAAATCTAGATTTTGGTGTAAAAACTAAAAATTCTGGTCGAAAAAATGCGTTTTAAGAATATTTCAAATAAGACCATAGTCTCGTTTTAAGATTATATGTTCTCTAAAACTAAAATTCAAAAGTAAAACAATCTAAAAATGAGTGCCAAAAGGCAACAATTTATTTCAAATGATATAGAACATATATATACTTTCCGAACAACTTAAGTTTTTTATTCTTGCATTAAGAGTTTTGATTTTGTAGGTGGATATGCTTAAAATTAGTTAGATTGTCTTGAAATGTTTTTGATTTAAAAACAAAATCTTTAAGATGAATGTTGTCGATTTTAGATGGTCTTTTTTTCCGTGTATATATATCGTATATATATATATATGTTTAAACTTGCAAGTCGTGGCCGTTGCAGCTGAGAAAATGGCAGCCAGTGCAACCACCGCACCACCGCACCACCGCACCACAGCATCACCCAAAGGCCGCCATGAAGCACTCGGCATCCACTTTAAATTGCGGCCATTTGGCCACTCAACGTTTAATGAGCAACAAATGTAATTTATTTATGGACGTCCACTGTCGAGGCCTTTTGGCTCAGTTTTCAGCCCACAAAATGCTTCAAGTTTTCAGCACAATTACCATAAGCACACACACACACACACACACACACGTACACATGTATACACACATGTAAAGCGGCAAATGTAGATAGATGTAAGGGAGTAAGTGATAGAAAGGGAGAGAGAGAGAGAGAGAGAGTGAGAGAAACTGCTGTGTAAATCGTTGGCCACTTTTAGCTGCCGTTTTCTCAATTGCCTTGACTGCTCTTTGAACTAACTTTCTCACTCTCTGTCCCTCTCTCTCTTCCTCTTTCCCTCTCTCTATCCCTTTCTAGCTGTTACTGTGGGCAAAAGTGTTGATATTTATGGATCATTTGCATATGTGTGCCAATGCCTTCTTTCGTGCCACACAACAATGGAGCAAACAAACCAACAACACAAAAAAAAATGGCAACTGGCGAGACAGTAAAGCATTTGCTGCCACTTCCGCACAGCTAGAGTTACACTGAGAGAAATGCTTTGAAGCTTGCAATAATTGCACTTTAATTCAAGAGTTAAATATGGAATTATTTTAATTAAAAAAATTAAACTATGGGTAGAATAAATGTAATGGTAGTTTATTTAATTAGATAGACAAGATTCAAAATATTTAAATTGACTAATAAACTCTTTTTAACATTAAAGTATATAGTTTTGAAACTTAAATCAATATTAAGTAGCCCTAAAATTTAAATATATAAAAATGTTCTTAAAAGTACACTATAATTATAAAATAAGTATGAAAATAGTTAATTGAATTAGATAGATAAGATTAGTAATAAATTTAAGATTAAAAAATATTTTAATTCAACAAAAAAGTCTTTTTAACATTTTAATATTATATTTTAAAACTTAAATCAATATTAAGTAACCCTGAAATTTAAGTATAAAATGCTTTTAATTATACACTATAGTTATAAAATAAATATAAAATTTATTTAATATTATAAATAAAAAAAAAAATTTATAAATATTATAAATATAAAATTTATTTTATTATTCAATAAAAAAATAAAACTTTTGTCTTTAAATATATCTTGACATAAGTAGTTTGTAGAAATTTAATAAAGTAAACAATTAAATGAATAATTAAGATTATTTCTTGGATATATTTGAAGTGATCTTTATTTTTTTGGTATTCGTTTTTTCTTTGAGTGTAGAGAAAGGAGTTGGAATGGAAAGGGGTAGGAAGAGGGAATCTATGGAGCTGCTTTTGAAAGTTGTCCAGTTGCGGTAAACATAAATTCTCGTTGACACGTTAATATTGTTCCCTTTTGGGTTTTGTTGTGTGTGAGTGTCCGGGTGTGTGTGTGTGTGTGTGTGTGTGTGAGCTTGCCACTTGCACCACACGCCGCGTAGTGTGTGCTGCAAGTCTGACAATGCCACTGCCACTGTGGCACACAGTGAGTGCCACACAGCAACTGCCACTGATGCTGCTATTTTGCAGAAAATGTCCAACAAAAGCTTAAAAACATTTAAAAGGGATTTATAGACATTTGGGGAATATGCTAGCCAGTCAGACAGACAAACGGATGGACAGACGGACAGACAGACATACAAACGGACAGTACATTGTGGCAGAAAGTGCCACGTATTCAAGAGGCAGCCACAAAAGTCATTAAGCCCGTACTGAGAAGTGGCCGAAACCGAAAACAATAACAATTCTCTAGCTCAAATCTAATTCATGATTTCATTACCAAGGCAACGCCCTGAAAAACCGTTCCCCTCCCCCTCTCTTCCACCCACCTTGCCTGAAAATCATTTCCTGTTTAGCACTCAATGTTGTGCCTTTTGGCTCATTGTAGACTTTTTCGGTAATTGTCTTTGGGCCTTTTTTACGGGCCACTGATAACAACAACTGAAAGTGTCCGACTATCGATGAAAATGAAAAGCCATTAAATGAAATTACACAACTTGACATTGAGTTTCATTTCGCATTAAATGGCACATTAGAAAAGCTACCATCGCAAGTCCTTTCAATGTCCTGCTAATCACATTGTGCACATTGTGAACAATTGTGAACGTTGCTCATACGCCACGTGTAACCATAATAAACAATATTGAATTGTCTAGTTGCTGTTGATTTTCCACTCAGTTTCAAATGAACAATAAATCAAGTTTGGCTTTTCTGATGATCCACTGGATTTATATATTTTTAGTAATAACTTGTAATTTAGATAATGAGTTGAAGAGCATTTCATTAAAATAATAATTGTAAAACTTGTTAGAGTTATATTTATTATTTATATTAGCTCTCTAATTATATTGCTTATTTCGTTTTAACTATAACATTTAATTAAGTGAATATTGCGCATACGCCAAGTGCAACCATAACACATAAAATAGCTGCTCTGGATTTTCCACACATTTTGCATTGAGCAATGATTTAAGTTTGGCTTATTTTTAGTATATATATACATTTTTAATTTCATTTGGATTATTTCTTAATTTAGATATCAGCATTTATTATTTTTCTTATTTATATACTAATCCTAGTGCTACATATATAAACTTTAGTTCTTTCTTTGCTGATTTCCAATGATTTTAAAGTAGATTAAAATAATTTTTAGAATTTTCATAACAAATTAAAAAATGCAAAAATAATTAGAATAATAAAGTTACATTTTTAAATGCAGTCTGTTTATTTATTTCGATTTATTTGTAATATAAAAAATTGTAAAAATAATGAGAATAACAAAGTTACCTTTTTAAATGCAGTCTCTTTATTTATTTCGATTTATTTGTAATATTTTAATATTGAAATGTTGCTCATACGCCCTGTGCAACCATAAAATTCATATATCAATTGCATTTGATTTTTATATTCATTTGTTAGTAAACAATGAATGATATTTGGCTTATATTAAGCATACGTTTACATTATGCGATTTTTTTTCTATGTTTTATAACCGGTTTTATTCGTGTTATTTTTTTGTTGGAGTATCTGAATTTGGCAATGATTAAAAATGATTTTTATTACAAAAGTTGTAAAAACAAATAGAAATAGTGTTGAATAAAGTAAAGCGTGTTTATTTACATTAGTTTAACTATTCATATTATTATTTACAATTTTTTATTTTAAATATTTGTACAAATCAAACGTTGTCAGTTGCTTTTGATTTTCCACTCAATTCACATTGAAAAAAATGAATCAAGTTTGGCTCTTTTTTTGTATACCAACTGTGCTGGCAGACATCATCTGTCTGATGATCCACATTGATGGCTCGCTGCACTTGCAGGAACCGATGCCCCACAATATGATATTTTGTGGCACGTTTGCTGGCTTCATAATAATTCCCGTAATTCGTGCCGTGCACATTTTGCTTGGACTGAAGACACATCTCTATCCGCAGATTTTAATTGATGGCTGTGGCACAATAATGCATTTCCTGTGCGCTTTATTGTCGCTGCATTATGCGGAGAATGATTTCCATTTGATATTCATGGGACCACAGCAGGAATTGGATCATCATTATTTTGCCTACTGTAAGAAACAAAGTGTGGCATGCATTATAGCTGGCGCCTTGTATCTGCTAGAATTTGTACTCATACTGGATTTTATACAAAAGACGCCGCTCTTTGAGGATGAGAAACCCATCAGGATCATTACGGAGCCACCCAAGTGGGATGAGAGCTATCAGAATATGAGCATCGAGGAGCACGACAATTTGGCCAGAACCCAGGCAAATGTCTATCTACTTGGCCGACAACTGGATCATTGGTTTCGGGTTAAGTCCAAATGGTTTCGACAACTTGCCGGTGGTCAGGAACTTATTCATAAGTCTGAATTGCTGCCCGTTGTTAAGAAAAGACAATCATCAAGACCTCGTCGTATTGACAATTCAGATGACGATGACGATGATGATGACGATGAGACTGATGATGATGGTGATTTTGAAATAGAGATCACATCGAAGATAAATAGCCCGACTGAAACGCCAAAGAGAACGAAATTTGATTTTGATCCTGAAGTCATGCTAGATACGAGCTCAACCTCAAGTAAATCAAGTAAACCATCTGTCAGACGTTGAATTTGGGTTTTCTTTAATAATTCCAACTAATATTTAACTACTTAATTGTGACATAAATTCGCTTTAAACTTGCATATTTTATTTTTATATATATTAATTGTTAAATCAGATTTGGGAACAAAAAAAAAAGTGTTGCCTACTTATATGGGCAAAAAAGTGTTGCCTACTTTTGTGGGCAAAAATAGTGTTGCCTATTTATGTGGGCAAAAATAGTGTTGCCTATTTATGTGGGCAAAAATAGTGTTGCCTACTTCTGTGGGCAAAATAGTGTTGCCTACTTATATGGTCAAAAAATAGTGTTGCCTACTTATTTGGGCAAAAATAGTATTGCCTACTTATATGTATAACACGCATCCTGACCAAATTTGGTTTAATTCGGTTGCATATATCATATAGCTGCCATAGGAACAATTAGTCGATAATCAATCTCAGAGTAGAGCTCGGGTATTCTACATCTAGCAGCACTTACTTATATTTTGAAGATAAAACCCTTTGAATATAACTTTTTTGACAGAGATTTTTAGAAATAATACATATCTTTATCATATAGAATATTTTCGTACTTGCTGGCGTTGCCACCTTGACAAAAAAATTCAGGAATATTGAAATCTCTAAAATCGAACTATTAAAAAAATTGGGACACTGCTTTGCAGTGAGACGCTGTTTACTTGCTCATACTTTAACGATGCCAGACTTATTTCTATATAATCTTAACAGGCTGATAAGAAAACGTAAATAAATATTTCAGTTCCCAGAAAAAAGGTCTTGATTAGAGGACAATGCAAGGCGGATGTGCACGAATTATGGCATAAATAAAAAAGCAAATATAATTCGAAAGAAATTCTGGGAAATGGAAATGCTGCTGGTTTCCCTGACAATTATGGGTAAAAGTTGTAAAAAAAAGGTAGGGCAGCCGAAGCAAAGGAAAATGAAAGAATGAAAAGCAGATGATAAAGCGCATAATGCCGTTAATGTTAAACGTAGCTCATAAATACAATTGTTAGGACATAGAAAATGCTCATAGATCTTTTGCTTTTATGCTCGAATATTTGAGAAGGCAGCAAGTCAAGCATATATATATGTATATATATATATTTATGTGTGTGTGTGTGGAAATGTCTAGTATTTATGTGTGTGTGTGTAGATTTGTAGATGAGAAACCCAAAATTGCTGTCACATATCCATTTCATGCATTTGACTGCCCAAATTGTCAAGTTGACATGACAGTCAGCCTGAAATTAGAAATGCGCCAGCATTTAAACTTGCTCCAATATGCAAATGAATATGCTCAAAGAAATATTTGTACATTTCTCAAATACATACATATATATATATATATATATATATAGAGGGAGAATGAGAGAAAAATACATAAATTTTTGCATGAATTTTATATTGTGCACAAGTTTGCGTGTGTGTGTGTGTGCGTTTTGAGGCCACAAAATGCTGTGATGACTGCATAAAATATTAAAAAATCTAATTTCCAAGTTTTCTTGCTTTTCCGTAGCTGCCACGCCCACTTCGCCGCCCTCTGCTGCGTAATTTGTATAAGCTTTTTTAAAAGCGCCAAATGCAAAAATCGCTGGCTGAATGTCGTCTCTCTGTCTCTGTCTGTCTCTCTGTCCGTCTCTCTGTCCGTCTCTCTGTCCGTCCGTCTGTCTCACTGTCAGTTAGTTTAAATCTCTTGCAGCGCTGACAGTCGCTCTCTGGCAAAATGAAATAAAAATAAAAATATGCATGTTAAATAAAATGTCAACGAGAATGCCATTTAAGGGTGCAGGGGTAGTTGGGGTGGTATAAGAGGGAGGGGGCGACCCAAAAGGGAGTTCGCGTGTTGTAAACTGAGCTGGATTTATGTCAAGAAAGCCAAAACAGCAACAAAAGGCATTCAAAATGCTTATAGCTCCTCGTTCTCGTTCTTTTAAACAGCAAACGTAAAGCGAAACATAAAAATACATCAAAAAAAAAAAAAAATAAGAACATAAAGAAAAAAATGTTATGAAAAAAATTGCGTACCTTGGTCAGCTGGACTAACTGTTAATCAGTTGACGTCAAGAGCTGTGAAGAAGGTCAATGACTTGACGTTCAGTCTCCAATCGATTTGACATTTTTCTGCACATTTAATAGCTCAAGTTGAATTCGATTTGTTTTGAGCCTTTAAGCAGCTTTTAAAGCACATAAACGTAGTATTTTTAAATATTTATCGCATTGCATCGATAAGATTTAAGCCACTTGAAGCTAAAAATTAATTCCAAGCGGCTTTTAAGCAGCTTTTAATGTACATACAAGCTTTCTTTTGCTGTACTTAAAGCAAAGTAACGCTGAGAATTGCACAGCTAAAAGCTTTAAGCTCCAATTTGTCTTTAAGCAGCTTGAAAAGCACATAAAAGCAGCTACTTACATAAATTTTTTGCATTTTATCTTATTTACTTAACTTTCTTAAAGTTTTGAGCTCTTTTTAATTAGCTTTTAAAAAGCTTTGAAAGCTCCTTAAAGCTTTTTTGAACATTTAAAGCGTTGCATCTATTAGAAATAAATAACTAATAGCTTGAAGTCGTTTTTTAAATTGTCTAAGTCTTTTGAAGCTTAAAAGTCAAAGTTTAACTATAAAATTTGTTAAGCAGCTTTTAAGTAATATCTTAAAATTTATTTAGACTTGAAATATTTAAAGCTTTTTGCTTGAATGTTGTTTTTTATAAAGGTCCAATGCACTTGAAGCTTCAAGCTGCTTTTAAAGCCCATCAAACTTTTAAGCAATTGCAATTAAATTAAGTGCTCTTAAAGCTTAAAGCTTTTAAACTCTCTCTCCCTCTTTTTCTCTTTCTCAGATCTTTTCGATGGCTGCTAATGTTATTAACTCATTAACAGTTGGCTGCATTGCGAGTAAAAGTCAGTTAAGAGGTGCAGCTTTAAGCCATTCATTGATTAGCAACTGGCGCCTTCAACTTGCCACATGTGCTGCAGTTCTTTACTTGACTTGAATAGCGAGTACTACATGCTCTCTTTCTCTTTCACTCTCTCTCTCTTTCTCTTTCGCTCGCTGTCTGTCTCATTCAACGTCATCCATCTTTTGTGTGGCAAATGGCACTCGGCAAAAGTTGCTGCAACCACTTCCGGCAATGCGATGGACTCTTGGCCAAAACCCTTGACCAACTCAATTGCAGCTTTTGTTTGTTGTTGTTGCTGTTCCCTCTCTCTTTCTTTGTAATTGTATGTGTGTCTTACTTTAATTGAATTGCTGTAAAAACGCGGCACAAATTATTGACTTGAAGTGGCAGCTAGCCAGCATATTTTCCAGCTTTTACTTGCCTCTCTTTTTCACTCTCTCTCTCTCTCTCTCTCTGTCTTTCGCTGACGCTTTTTGTTGGCTGCCACAAAATTTTACCATAATTTGAGTGGTCTGTGTTGCTTCAAGGAGTTTGTCGAGCCAAAAAGCTCCCTAAAGTTTTCCATCAAAACGTTTAGAATGTTTTTTCCTGTTGCCTGTCGGCGTACACACATTTCTTTTTATCCCACATGTACCGCCCTCTCTTTCACTCTCTTTCACTCTCCTTGTCTCTCTGTCTTTGCACGCATTTTGCCATTGTTCAAGTTTGATATTGCTACCGTTTTCCTCCTCCCTTCTTCCCTCTCTCTCTTACCACCTCGTGAACCTCTCGCTTGCCCTAACCTACTTTTTTTGGCTTTCTCAGTGTTGTTGGCTTCTTTTCAGCGTTTCATTTTGTTGTTGCTCTTATTCTTCTCGCTTTCCCTCTACTTTATTTATATTTTTTTTTTTGACATAAATTTTAAACTTTTCAGTTTTATTGTTGCGGACTCGTTGGCAGTAATGGATTTCAAATAGAGTTACTCATGGGTAAAATGTTTCATACTTTGGGGTATTAGCAAATCTGCAACGATGATGACGACGACGATAACGACGAGACGCATTAATGTGTGTGTGTGCGTGTGTGTGTGTGTGACTTTAGCATATGCTCAGTATGCACAACTGTTCTTTTCCATTTGATTTCAATAAAAGTGATCTAAATATAGAAGACAGTTTGAAGTTTTTCTTAAGGGGAAAGTACGAAATCAAATTTTTGAAATAATTAATATATTAATTCAGAATGAAAGTAGAGGCCAAATAATGATCAAAACGGTATTCCACATGAAAATCGGTTGAGTTTTGACAAAGTTATGGTAGATTGAAGTTTTTGAAAAAGTGTAAAGGGGTAAGCATGGAAAATACCGAAAAAATTGACAGTGAGGTAAATTTTTCAAGTGAAAAATGTTTTGATTCAGAATGAATTTAGAGGCCAAATAATGATCAAAACTGTATTCCACATAAAAATCGGTTGAGTTTTGACAAAGTTATGGTAGATTGAAGTTTTTGAAAAAGTGTAAAGTGGTAAGCATGGAAAATACCGAAAAAATTGACAGTGAGGTAAATTTTTCAAGTGAAAAATGTTTTGATGCAGAATGAATTTAGAGGCCAAATAATGATCAAAACGGTATTCCACATGGAAATCGGTTGAGTTTTGACAAAGTTATGGTAGATTGAAGTTTTCCTTCCTTCATCTTGTTTATGTTTTATTCTATTTTATTGCAAGGATACATACATATGTATCTCTAAGTCAGCTTCTTTTTAATTTTGTATTCTTCTATCTTTCTTCATCTTTATCATCATCTTTTGCTTATTCCATTCCATTTCATTTAATGTATGACAAGTGAATACAACTGATTTTTTACTCCTTTTTTTATGTTACTCTGCATGTTTCATTCGATTTCATTTTATACCATTTCGTTGCGTTTCGTTTCGTTTCTTTTGGCTTTGTTTTGCATTTGCTGTTGCTGCTTTTGAGGTACCCGTTTATCGTTCGTCGTTTGCCGTTGCATACTTTTGTGCGCACTAAAAGCCTCGAGTTATTTGTTGCTGCCTTTTGGTCGGCTAATGCACATTTTATTGAAATAAATTCCGTGCTCACTTCAAGGCATCTGCTTGGTTACTGCTGCTGTGGTCTTGAGTCCTGCTCCTGTTTCTGCTCCTCTTCTATTCCCTCTTCTACTGCTGCTTCTGCTGTGGCACTTGGCTCGTGTTTTGTGGCTGCTTTTAGCTGATTTTATGGCCTTAAGAGGCGTCCGCTGCGGTTGCCAGCGTTGATTTGCTGCGGTCTATATACAGCCCAGGGGCCAGTTTATGGCTTCAACTTGGCCCGAACAGCTTAAAGACGCTACAAAAGCAGCCGGCCCAATTGCAGGCGGCACTTAAAAATGCAAATGATATTTACGCTTTTTCAGCTTTAGCTAGAAAATTCAACTACGGCTTCAGTTTCAGCTACAGCTTCAGCTACAGCTTTAGCTTGAGCCTGAGCTTCTTGCTTAAGTGCTAAGCTAAACGACGCCCCAAAAAGTATGCAACACTCGCTGTGTTTTCACTTGGCCTGCATTTTTAATTACGCACTGCAAATCGGTGCAGATAACTGCTGCCAACAGACACTTCCCCTTCCTCTTTGCTCTTCTCGTCTCCTCTCACACTTTTCTCTTTTATGGTTGCTCCTAAAAAGCAAATCTCTTAAATTCAATAGCACTTTAGGCTGCTAGCTCCATTTTAAAATTGATACGACAATTCTAACAGATACATATCAATCAGTTGCAGCATTTGCATTTTGTCGAAGTTTGGGCAAAAGTGTTTTACCTTAAGTACTACAAAAATTATACGAACTGAATATGGTGGGTCCTCAAATTTAATTTTTTTTTAAATTTTACAATTCACAAGCAATTAATTAAACTCGACAGAGAAAATAAAATATTTGTTATGATAAGTCAAAGGAAGAAGTCAAGGATATAGTCGTAAAAAATACGAAAATAAAATAATATTTAAATTTAATTATTTTTATATGCAGATTAAAGATATGTGCCAAATAATAAGAAAATTTACATTTTAATTTGAAATCTGTTTAGTTTTGGCAAAGTTATACATGTTTAAAGTTTGGTTAATTTTCGGATTGACCACTTTATCAGTCAAATTTTTTGTTAGTTTTCTCATTATATACCTTCTCACGATATACCATAGAAAGTTGATTAAAAGGGAAAATTTGAGATATAAAATTTTTAATTTTCGAGATTTTAATGGGGGGACCCTTATCATTAAAATTAAATCCGGGATCCAGAGAGAAAACAAAGGATGTATATATTAGGTATATGTGATTTACTAATTTTGTTGTGTATGTTTAATATTTCTAATAAATGTACTTAAATTAAGTACAATTTAAACCACAACACCCATTGGTAATTGGCGAAATTGAGGTGAAAGCGATTTGCTCAACCTATTTAAGAAGATATGTGTGATTTTGGCTTATCTTGCGCTGAATTTGGTGTCAAAATCATAATTTAGAACACAATTGCTGATGGTATCTGATGGAGGCAACGTATGTGGGCCACATTTCCGTCGGCCAGAACGCGACGTTGGCGCTTTTTAATGGCTTTGTCTTTTGGCTGGCAGCCCACTTGCTCACCTGCTCACTTTCCCACCTGCCCGTCTGCTCACCTGCCCATTTGAATGGTGGGCCTACCAGGTGTATGCATAAAGTAGGCGTGGCTGCATTTCAGTGTCATGCTGGCATTTAATTTCACTCACTGTGAAAATGTTTTATGTCTTGGCCAAACACTTGCCTCCTTCTCTTTCTTTCCTTCCCTCTCTTTCTCCTGCTTGAAACACTCGCTCAAGTGAATTTTATGCGCCGCACGACATTTTTGCAGCTGGCGCTTTGCATTTTTCCGTGTTGCCAACTTTGGCGAAAGTGAAAGCAAACGAAAAAGGCGAAAAAAGGCAACAGCAAGAAAATACAAAAAAAAAAAAAAATAATATGAGAAAGTACAAGAATAACGACAACAAAAGCAACACACAGGTGCAAATTTTATGTGCACATTTCACACCTGCAGCGACACAAACACATACACATGCACACATACATGCACACACACATACATGCACACTTGCACACATGAAGTGTAGCGTGTAAAAATTTGCTACTTTAAATGTTGGCCAAGAGGGAAAATGTGATGAAGGTGTTAAGTGAAAAGGGGCAGCTTGCTGGTTTGGCGCCAAAGTGCTGCAAAATCACAACACAAAAGAATTCAATCAGCAGTGCTTAGCTGGTAGCCAGGCATACACACACACATATACACACACACACATACAACACACACACTCATACATGGCAACCATTGCAGCTGCGGTTAACAGGCCAAGCGTAATATAAACTTGAGCTCAAAAGCGAGCTACATTTCAAGGGAAAAGGTAAAGGAAAAAGGGCAACAGAGTGTTAACTACACGTAGAGAAAAATATGAAATTAAATATCAATATTGACAGTTTGATTCATATATTATTAACTGCAGTTTATTTTGAATAATAGTTATTCAAATTTATTAATTTGGTGTTTATTGGTATTTTTTATAAGCTAATAATAATTAAAGCCTATCAAAGACGTGATCAGGGTTAACTACACAGAGAAAAAAAAATACAAAGTAAATATCAATATTAACAGTTTGATTCAAATATTTTTAACTTCAGTTTAGCGTTGTTTTATTTAAAAAAAAAGTTAAGCAAAAATCATATTTTATTATATTAAATTAAATATTATATTATTAAATAAAATAGAGCTTAAATAACTTTTGCGAATTTTTCAAAGTGAGTAATATTTAAAGTTTAACTTTATAATGGCATAATTTAAAATTAAATATTTTTACTTTATTCTTGCAATACTTTGATTTGTTTTATTTTCTTTTTATTACTTCATTATTTATTTATTTTTAGTTATAGTTATAGTTCAACTCATATTTTTTTTTAAGTGTAAGGAAAGACGAAAAGTGTGCGCGATGAATATATGTATGTATGAGTGAAATGTGAAGTGTGTGTGTGTTGTGTGTGTGTGTGTGTGCTGTATATGTTTGGTCCATGCGTGGCATTTATTTTTGCATTTTAAGCTTAACAGCAGAACGCCTCTGTTGATGGCGACGACGTAGCTCAAAACCGGAAATGCACATACACACACACAGCCATACACATCAATAAGCACACACACACACATACACACACACACACACAGACACACAGACACACCTTAAGCTGTTTGAAAGGGCAGCTTTTAAACTTACTTGCCAACAAGGTGCCAATGTGGAAAAGCCGCCAACTCAACTCTAAAGGCAACAATTTCGATTTGTGTTTGCTCAATGCTCATTGGTTTTTCCACTTTACCCATTTTGCAATTTAACATTTGCCATTCTCTCTCTCTCTCTCTCTGTTTTTCTCCCATTTTGATTGCAATTCAACAAAATGGGTATAAATAAGAAAGCCACTTATAAAGCAAAAGTCTCAAGTGACTTTTTAACAATTACAAAGAACTTTATTCTTCTAGCAATCGACCTTATTTCCAATTGCACTTCAAATATAGAGAGAAAATAGAGAGAAAGAGATAAAGAGCGTATGATAAAAATTAAATAAGATTCTGTAGTCTGTAGTTTAATTCGCTTTATTTTCTTTAGTTGTTTATTGTTTCAACTGTGAACTGTGAGCTTGTCATAAATTTGCGATTGTCAATTTCATTTAAAGCCTTGATTATTTATGGCTCATACACGTACTTATGCCTTTGCAATGCAGTAAATTCTTGTGGCAAATAAATTAAATATTTGCCACATACAACAATATTTAATTGGGGTCGACTTCAACTCCTCCCTTATCGGTCTGGGGACAAAAACCACTTGGCCGTTGTATTTATTTTGCCTTAATGAAGCGAGTTTTCTGCTCAACTGATAAACAAATATGAGAGCATCAACAGCTGCGAAAACTTCAATTTTGTACGTAATTTTTCCACTGCCAAAAACTAAACGAATTCACGTGTTGAAAATTGGCATAAAGAAATTGTCTCTTTCTCACTTTTTATACACTGCGCCCATTGAAAGTGGGTATAATGTGTTTGGCAGAATGTATGTAAGAGGCAGAGAGGGGCGTGGCAGACCCCCAAAAGTATATAGGTTCTTGATCAGGATCAACAGCCGAGTCGATTAGCCTACTTTTGTGGGCAAAAATAGTGTTGCCTACTTATATGGGCAAAAATAGTGTTGCCTACTTTTGTGAGCAAAAATAGTGTTGCCTACCTTTGTGGACAAAAATAGTGTTGCCTACTTATGTGGGCAAAAATAGTGTTGCTTACTTAAATGGGCAAAAATAGTGTTGCCTACTTATATGGGAAAAAAAGTGTTACCTACTTATGTGTTTGAATGCGTCTATCTCAGAAACCATAAGAGCTAGAGACATCAAACTTGGTATGTAGGTTCCTGAATACTATACGCAGATCAAGTTTATTTTTATTTTTGGATCGGTTAACTATATCATATAGCTGCCATAGGAACGAAACATCGAAAATGAAGTCTTAGTATGAAAAAATTTTTTGTTTAATAAGATATCGTAACCAAACTACTATAATATGCATCTGAGTTGGTATTTTATAACCTAATAAAATTTGATTCAAATCGGTTTCCTCTATCATATAGCTGCCATAGGAACAATTGGTAGAAAATTAACCTCAGTACAGAGTACTTGGGCACAGGGTATTCTACTGTCGAGCATGCCGGAATGTAGCCGCCCAAATTTGTTTTTTTTTTCTCTTTTTGCCTGCAGCTCATTTGCAGCTAAAACCAAATTATATGCTTCTTGTCAGCGCTGTTGTTCTTCTTATCCATTTCCATTTCCATATTCTTTTCCTTTACATTGTTGTTGTTGTTTTTTTGAAGAAATTTTCCATTTTTTATGCCTGACGCCGGAGCTACCTACTAATTTTCTGATACAAACGAAATGTATGTAATTTCCCTGGAGCCAAATTGACATAAGCAAACGTAAAAACCGCCAACAGACATAAATGACAATCAACTGGCTGACAGAGCTGAAGAGTGTAAGGTGGGCGGTGGACGGTGGTCGGTGGGCGTGGCAAGAGCCTGGCTTCAATCATTACTCATCATCCATCAACGTTGCAAATTTTCTTTCATTTTTTTTTTTTTTGCATCTCGTATTTTAATTTTTTTGGCACGCAAAAATTGCAAAAAATAAACGTGAATGTACAAAAAACAAAAGCAAAAGAAATGAAAATAAAAATAAATGAAAATGGTTGCCGTTGGCAATTTTACAGCCTTTTTGGCCAAATTGTTGGACCAGGCCAAGGGGGGGTCAAAGGGGAAACTAATTCGTGCATGCGATGCGAACGGAGTATAAATTATCATCATGGAAAACAAGTGCAAAATGTCATTTATCATATTTTTCGGTACAACGGCAGCAAAGCGACAGCAGCAGCAATCACAGTAGATACTCCACAAATACACATAAATATATATATACACACACACACACATACTCATGCACACACACATTTGCCTTTAAAATGCCCGCAGTTTTGTCTAATTTCATTTATTTTCGACTATCTTAAAAACTGCAGTCTAAAAACCGATTCTTAGCAATAACATGAATTGTATTTGTTGCATTCTTTTTTGGGCGGCATACATGTGTGTATCTATGTGTGTGTGCGTTCATGTGTGCGTGTAAGTGTGTTAGTTAACTGGAACACATTAGCTAATGAAAACACTGGCAAATTTGTACAAATTTTAAATGCATAACTTGAAATGGAAATCGTGCTAAAAAAAAAAGACAAGTAGAAATGCAGAGTTGACAATGTTAAACAACTAGCAGATACCCTGTAGCTAGTTACATATTAATTGCATATTCTTTGAATAAGGCAGCATGTCGACTATAATTTTAAAATAATTTGTGGATTTTTATTATAAATATGAAATAAACATTTTTTTTCTCAGAAGAATATAGTAAAATTTTTTAAAGAAGATGAAGTCCCATCTTTCAGCCCATTTGTACTTGTTACAGGGTATGATTACACGATTTCGAGCTGCTTTTCAACAACAAAATGCGACAAGTTGAACCAAAAAAATGACTCTGGAATTTTATTCTATTTTTTCGTCCCCGACTTTTTATCCTACGTTTTTTTCTACGAATTTTTCCTAGGAATTTTATTCAACTTTTTCCATTTTTTTTTTATATTTTGTTTGGCATGCGCGATGACAAATTTACAAATGTTTTGCCGTTTTCTAGGTCACACTTAATTTTTATTTTATTTTCAGCAAATATTTCTTTCTATTGGCTTGCCTTTTTTTCAGTCTTTGTTGTTAGTGTTGTTGTTGTTGGTTGTGCCACAAAAGGAGGCACATGGAGTGGGCGGGTCACGGTGGGTTTCTCTGGTGGGTCTTGGCTCGTTGCCTGTCAACTTCATTAACATTTTTATGATGCGCCTTGGCGACCGCACTGTGATCTGGGCAAGGAAATCCTCCATGTCCCGCCTTAATCCCCTCTCTCCATATCTCTCTCTGTGGCTTCCTAGAACTGGCATCCAGCAATTCTTAAGGCCGCATGCCAAATGTTTTGTTGTATTCCTATTTGTTGTTGTCACACGCAGCCTTGACGTTTTTTTTTGCGCTCACGCTATTATAAAGATTTTTTATCTAACTGCTTTTTGTTTTCCAGCCCAGTAGAAATTAGAAATACAAAGGTTTTTAAATTGGGGACTCTGTCTGTCTGTCCGTTCGTATAATCAGCTAGATCTCTGGGACTATAAGAGTTAAAGCCATGAAATTTGGTGAAAAGACTTCTATAATGTGACCGCAGATCAGAAATATTTTAAAACTTGGCCACGACTTCCTTCGCCTCGGAAAATCGAAAAAAAAAAGTTTAAATTTGTTATTTTTAAGATGTAGTCTTTAAATTTGGTACACGGAATATTTGATATTTTGCAACCTTTTTATACAAATTTCATTTTAATCGGTTGAAGATTATGACAGAATGATTAAAGAAATGAAAAACACATATTGAAAATTTTTGTTAAAATTAAAGCTTTTTATAATATATTTTCTAAGCCTTTTTAATATTTTTCTTAATTATTTTTTCTTAGTTTTGATTTCCATTTCATTTTATGTAATTAAATCAAACTGCTGTGAAGTTATTGAGCTTGATTGGGCAACTAAAAGTCAAGCAGCTCATCTGAAGCATTCTTCCTTCATTTTTTTATAAATTTGTGAGCAGGACGAGAGCAAGGACTCGGCATTGTCCGAGTCGGGCTGTAGCTGCGAGGGGGGTTCTAACAATGTCAGCAGCACTGTCCTTCGTGGCACCTGAGCCATGACCAAAACAAAGCCATTACAGTTATTTGTTCGCTATGCTGCGCTCTCTTGTAATTTACACAATAAATATATACAAAAGGACGACCCCGCCCCCGCCCCCTTCCACTTAGCCAACTTGAAGAGGAATGCGCGAATTGTAAGGCGAATCACGAGTAGGGTGGGTAAAATGGAAGTGTGTAGTCGTAACTTTAAACTCATGGCTGTCACTGACTCCGATGCGGATCCATGACTCCCTCTACACATGACACTGTTATTTGAACAGCCTATAGGAAAGGATACACCACACGGCACGAGTCCTGCAACTCAACAGGACTCAAAAGATTCAAAAAGAGTCGAGTTGACTTCACTTTGAACGCGTGTGTTTTTCTTTGCTTTGTCATTTTGCTTTATTTTCTTATGCGCTTCCTTTTCGTATTTGATTTTCTTTTGCTGCAACTATTTTTTCTATTTGTATACCCGTTACTTCAAAAATAAGTAAAAGGGTATATTGTGTTCGTTGGAGTGTATGTAACGGGAAGAATGAGGCATCTCCGATCGCCAAAAGTCACCACACCCATAGTTTTTAAGATAATACAGTTTTTATGGTAATTAACGTTATCTACTAATATTATTTATAATCTCAATAAGCCGCAGCTAGATCGGACAAGTAGAACGGAAGTAATAGCTAACCAAAGCTATTAATAAAGTTGTTATTTCAATACAATCACCTAAAAGTATGCAGTAGTTTTTATTATTATTATTTCAAAATATTGACCTAAAAGTATGCAGTAGTCTTTATTAGGTACTAATTTTATATATATTGAAATAAGTAACGGATATCCTAAGGTCGGGATCTCGACTATAGCCTTTCCGACTTGTCTTTTTCTCTTTTTTTATTTTGTGTTTGCCTTTTGTCTTCTAGCTAAGCGTTTTGGCTGCAATCACGACTTTTCCGCAGATTTCGAGTGCAATTTTTTCCCTTCTTTTTCAATGTTTGCTGCTGCTCAGTTTTTGCTCAACTGTTTGCACAGAGACAGCGAAAAATGCAGACGATGACAACTACAATAGGGGTAAGTGAAGTGGGCATATATAGAGGAGGGAAATAGAGGGGGAATAATAGAGGAATGGGGCTTGCTTATAAGAATGGCAATGACTTTGGTAATGTTGATGCTGCTGCAGATTGTTCGCAAGTGTCAATTGTTTTCGGCAACTTCTGTGGCGCTTGCAACTTTGTGGCACTCAACTTGTGCCACAGCATACAGCTGAAGACTCTTAAATGAAAATAATGCAGCTTATACTTATATCAAAAAGGATTGTGGATACACTTACTCTCACCACACTCTCCCCTTTCTTTGCTTTGCCTCCCTTCTCTTTTCTCCACACAATGCACAATGGAATCTCGCACTCAAATGACCCAATCGTGCATTAAATCAAGACTCCCTCTCTATTTGGTCAGAACTGGGGCAAGTCTGTTGTCAAGTTGAACTTTGACTGGGAGCTTGACTCAATAAAATAATATATATGTAAAATTGTATGTATGGAAATATCTCAAAGAAATAATACCTCAAAATATAAATAAATCAAAAATAAAAAATCAAAACAAAGACAAAAGACTGAGAATAAAATTTAAAAATAAAAACAAAATAATTATGGGAATAATATTAGAATACACTTAGTTCATTACTGTAAAAAAAAGTCTCAGTCAAACAGAAAATCGATAACTCTCAACTGTTGAATTTCAATTGTTTAGATGCCCAAAAAGGTAGGCAACACTTTTTTCTAAGTCCGATAAAAAGTGTTGCCTACCTTTTTGGGCATTTTGAAAGTAAAATTAAAAATTGATAAAAGTTTTGAATATGCATATCTGTTAGCAAATAAAACAAATATGTGAAATATAATATATAATAATACCTCTAGTTCATTACTGTAAGAAAAAAGTTAAGATTAATTAAGCTGAATACGTTTAAGCCATATATGCAAGAAACTATATTCAAAAGTGAAGAGCAGGGAAAATGCAACACTGGCGCCACCTAGCGGATGTATTTCGATTTGTGCATATGTGAGAGAGAGAAAATGTATTTAGTTATCTCAGTCAAACAGAATATCGATAACTCTCAACTGTCGAATTTCATTTGTTTAGAATGAGCAAAAATGTAGGCAACACTTTTTGTCTAAGCCTGACAAAAAGTGTTGCCTACCTTTGTCGGGCTTAGACAAAAAGTGTTGCCTACCTTTTTGGGCATTTTAAAAGTAAAATTAAAAATTGAAAACAGTTTTGAATATGCATTTCTGTTAGCAACTTTAGCATTCTAATTGGATTAGTTAGAACAGCGTGTCTATTTCCATGATATTTCATTCGTTTCATTCGTTTCATTTGTTGCTTGCTTTGATATTCCCCTTTTAATACCATAAAGCAGTTGCTTTAAGCACTTTAAGTGAACTAGACATTGCCTCACAATCCAATTAGGCAACATTTTGGCTTTTAAGTAGCTTAATTAGCTTGCTACACAATGTTTTGTACGCTGCATTGGTCTCTTTGTGCAACTGCCACAAATTTTCGCTCAATATTTCAATTTCACGCTACCAATCAATGCGACTCCTAAAAACCAGAGGGAGGAGAGAGAGGATTTTTCTCCCCTCATTCAACTGCTGCGATTAGCAGGCTTTCCCACCCTCGGGACACTCCTCTGGTCTATGGCTTTGCATGCCTGACATGCCAGAGTACAACAAAAAAAAAAAAAAAAAATAGAAAGAAGGTCGAGCAAAAAAAGGAGAGATTTCCAATAGTTTTTTACTGGTTGCGGCTGCTCTTTGCTGCTGGCCAAAACATTTTTTTAACGCCAAACCCCAAAACATCAAAAAGCGAATACGCCAACACACACATTTAGAGGAGGTCAGTGAGAAAAGAGAAGTGAGGAAGTGTGGAACGGAGGAA
This sequence comes from Drosophila falleni, assembly GCA_035045575.1. Classification (NCBI taxonomy): domain Eukaryota; kingdom Metazoa; phylum Arthropoda; class Insecta; order Diptera; family Drosophilidae; genus Drosophila; species Drosophila falleni. The sequence continues at coordinate 2,469,649 of JAWNOV010000167.1, forward strand.
CGAAGGAAGGGAACAGAGCAAGACATATGTATGGGTAACCACGTTCACATCCTGGCCATCATCCTGGCCAGCATATTGGCCGCGAAGACCAGCAGCGTTGGCATTTAGGTGAAGGTTGCATGCACACACATACACACACACACACATTCACGTACACATAGAAAATGCCACTGATAAATTTGTGCATGCCGCGCATAGATTTCCACGCATCGCAGTCTGAGCTACACTCAGCGAAAAAATGATCATATTAAAAAATAAGTACCAAAAATAAATAAAAATTCTATCAATCATAAATAGAAGAGATCTTAAAATGATAAAGTTACTAAAAGTACGTTAAAAAAATTATTACCTAATAAAAACTACTGCATACTTTTAGGTGATTGTATTGAAATAATAACTTTATTAATAACTTTGGTTGGCTATTACTCTCGTTCTACTTGTCTGATCTTGCTGCGGTTACGTGATAATATAGATAATATTAATAGATAACATTAATAACCTTAAAATTTACATAAAACTGAATAAGCTTTTATTTATTAATTTTAAAAATTGTCATAAGTTAGAAAAATATATTTAAATAATATACTTTTCATATTACATTTAAATATTTAATTAATGTTCAAATCAAAAATTTTATCCTTAAGTTTTCACTATACTTATTAAAAAAAACTGGTCAACTTTGATAAAGCTACATTCTAATTAAATTTCATTTTAAATTTTATTATTTTATCTTAATTATATAATTAAACTATCAAAATTGCTCTAATCATTTTTCTCTGGGTGTATGAAGACTTAGACTCTGAGTCGGAAAAAATGCGGAGATTCGTAGAGACCCTGTAGTTTGAGCCACGTTCAACTTAACCGCAAATATGAGCGCTATGTGGGCGTGTCCTTTGTAGTTGCGGTTGTTTCTCTACTCTCACCTCTCGCTGAAATAGCTAAAATCGGTAGAAAATAGAGAGAAGAATGTATAAAGGATTGCCTGTAGAGGCGATAGAAGAGAAGCCGAGTAAATATATAAAGAACCTGCACTCTGATTAACTTTATGAGCTACGTGCGGCGTTTTTAATGGTAAACGGGGTCGGTTTGAATTTGCCTTATCACGCATACGCCCCATTGCACCATGACCTCGTCTCAAGTGTAACATTTTGTGTGGCGCTCACTGTGTGCACTGTTGAAATTTATGCAGCTGCCAGGATGCAACGAGTCCTGAGTCCTGGACGCTAGCTGGCATTTTATTTTATTTTATTTGCATTAATCACGTCGCCGGCGACGCTATTGAAAAATATATTTGCCTGCTGGGAAATTTCGCGCCTTTGCTTCCTCTCTCACTCGCTCTCTCTCGCTCTCTTTCGCTCTTTCTCTCGCTGTCACAAGGACACGCAGCAGGACGAAAAGCAGAAAAGCAGAGCAGAACACGTTGCACAGTGTCTTGGCAAGTGCATACGTTTCGCTTTGGCTGTTAATGTGAAAACGATGGCTCAGGTTTTTTGGCTGCCAGCAAACCCAAAAGAACTCAACTCAATGTGGAAATGGTAAAAATATTGCATAAAGCTCGGCAAAGATACAATAAAATACAACCAACGACTATATATGCGAGTGCATGAATAACTACATATATACATTTACTATACACACGTATATATATATATATTCTTATACTTTTACATCTCTCTTTAGTTGTACTTGTAGTTTGCATTGTACACGATTTTCTCAGCGCCAGCTGCAAATATTGTAGCAACATTTTTATTGAGGTTTTGTCTGTTTGCGCAACAAAAGCAAAAGACGTTCAACGTGGGAGCTATTACTCTATATATATTTTTTTTCCATTCTTTTCTTTTCATTTCATTCTTCATTTTTTTTTTTCTCTCATACTTTCTTTCATTGGTTTCATTCTTTTTCATTTTGGTTTTGGTTGCTTCGACGTCGTCGCCTTGCATAATTTCAATGTAAAATTGCTGCAATGAAACTTGCACTGAAATGCATTGAGGCGCAGACACACAAAAGCCAACGCGGCGTATGCGCAATTATTTAAAAATGACGCTCAGTTTGCCGAGTGCTCGGCTAAGGGAATGCTCTGCCAGCCAAAGAAATTGAAGTGTAGCTGCCAGCTGAATAATATTCACACAATATATATCAACAAATAAAAGCTACCAGCTAAAAAAGAAGCTTTAAAATATATATATTCTTTACTACTTATTTATTTTTATTAAAAATCAATCACGAACTGTCAATAAAATGTATATGACATTTATATTAACATGAGAAGCTACATTTTTTAATTAAGAATTAGGATGAGATACATATTTAATTTTTAATTAAAAAGAAATGTTAAAAGCTTTAAATTCATATAACTCATTAATTTTGGATTCAGCGCTTAAACTAATAAAGAAAAAAAATAGATAAAAAAAATATATATATATAGTTAACGACTTAAATAATTTTAAATTTAACAAAAACTTTACAAAGTCTTTAATTAAAATGTAAGATAATAATAAACTTAATTAAAATAAAACATATGGATATTTTAAAAGATAAATAAAATATCACAGAATGATAAGCAGGATTAATCTAGACTTTAGTGAAGCTTTCAGATGCTTTTATATTTGCAGTTAAAGTTGAATCTTTTTTAAGACTTTTTAATATTTCCAGACTATAGCAGCTTTTAAAAAAATTGATTAGTTTATACTAATTTTATATAATAAATTGCCATATTATTTTATTCGTTTTAAAGGCTGTTAATTGCATTAAATAAGTGTTGAAAAACCAGTTAAAAGCTGTCGTTCAAAAGTGTAGAAGTTAATTTATTAAGCTTAAGAAAAATTGATTGCAGAATTAGAAAAGATTTAAGTTTGCTTAAAGCTTTTCATAAGCTTTAAAAGCTCATTCCCAAGTGGCTGCAATCAGCTGATGTGCTTTATCTGATGTTTGCCATTGGAATTGGTGGCATAAAGAGAATTGTTTGCCATGTGCAAATCTTTTGTGCTGGCGTTAAATCTTTGCCAGCTCTCTCTCACTCTAACTGCTCCTCTCTCTCTCTCTCTCTCTCTCTCTGTCTTGCTTTCAGTGTTGCATATGCCTATCAACACTCTCGCTTCAACATGCAGAGAAGTTGCCTTTTAATTTGTTTCATATTGCAGCGTTTTGTTTAAATGCAACGCTTTGTTGAGCTGTTTGTTGTTGTTGTTGTTGTTGTTCTCGTTGTTGTTTATATTGTTGATACCCGCTCGCTGGCTGCTGTTGCATTTTATGAAAATTCAATTGGTTTCGTTGTCGTCAACAAAACAAAGCGAAAGCAAAACAAAAACAAATACAAAAGCAAAATTCCCTCACTCTCTCTCTCTCTCTCTCTCTCTCTCTCTCTCTCTCACTCTCACTCTTTGTGTTGAGTCGGAATATTTGGTTAAAATCGTTGCGTTTCACTGTTTGCCATTTCAATTATGTGCAACGCGGCGTATGAACAATGTTGTAATGAAATGGGCACACAGCCTGCCAACAACAACAACAATAATAACAACAACAATAACAACAACAACAGCAACAGTTACATGAGGCATACGCATAAATATTGCCAGAAATGGCCATTGGAATTGCAGTTGAATGCAGTTTGGGGCTCAGTTTGTTCAGTTTTCACGAATTGGTTTCTGTTTCTGTTTCTGTTCTGTTTCGGTTATTTAAAAGCACATTTCTCGTTTAGCATTACGATGACAAGGACGAGGACGAGGACTGAGGACCGAGGATCGAGAACGAATCCGTTGAGCACGTTGAGGACAAAACTGCAGCTGTTTCTGCATAGTGTTAAAACTTCATGCATATTTATGGAGTCATTCATATTAAAAACGTTGAACATACTCGTAAAACGCATTTAAACGCTCTCTCCCAAAAGCCAAAAGCTCTTAAAACATAAAAGTAAATCGCTGACGCCTTCATGCAATTGTAACTTCCATTGCCATTTTCAAAAATATATAGAGAAAGTTGTCATTCAACCGACTACTATGCCTATCAATCATTTAAGTACATCTGCTTTCTCTTCTTATTATCATTTAAATAATTCACATTTTTTTAATAACATATTTTTTAACACTTTGTATTTTGTTATTTCATTTTAGATAGTGCCTATCAATCAATTCTCCTTTCTGTTTTTAATATCATTTGTCATCTCTTGAATAATTGATTTTGTTGTAAATTATGAAAATTTTTAATACATTTCCTTTTTATTGCATTAAATTTATTTTTTTATTTTATTGCTATTTATTTAAATTTTTTAGAATTAACAACACTAAATAATTTTTTTTGTCATTTTACTGAATATTTTGTGTTATGTATATTAATAAATTTATTTTTATTACTTAAATTATTTTTTTTAAACTTATATTAATTGTTTAAGAAATTTACATTATTTTACTTTATACTTAAGTATTTATTTATTGTAAATTTTTAATGTGCAAAATTGTTGCTATTAAGTTTTAGATTCATTTTACATTATAATTTAATTTAGCTTGACTCATTTTACGTTATAATTTATTATTCATCTTTTTTTAATTCAATCATTTATGTTTTTTTTTATATTATAGTCAAATTTATTAGCATTATTTCTTTTATATTTAATCAATCATGTATTACATTTTTTTTGCTGACTTTCTTTTGTATTGCAGAGTTTAAAGTTGAGTTTTTCAATTCAAAAGTCCATCCGACAGTTACTCATATGTCAGATTGAAACTGCCAACTAATTTTATTTTATTTCTTCACCACAAACCCCTCGTACCGCTATTTCCCTTTGTCCTTCGCATTGTTCCTGTTTCCCCTTTGGTCAGCTGCATAATACGGCTTATTTTTGTAAAAGTTGCCTTTGGCAATTTACAAAGTTTACTACAACTTGGGCGTTCTGCTATCCGTAATACCCAGCTGAAGCTATAGCTTCCAACTGCAACTCCCCAACTACAACTACAGCTACAACAGTCACCCCCAATCCGAATTCCTATACCAATCCCATTCCCATTCCCATTCCCATTCCCAATCCCGATCCCAATTTCAATTCGCATTCACCATTAGCAGCTAGTTTTCAATGTGGTTAGCTGGCAAACAAAGCGTTGCACATTTGCGCAGATAAAGTTCTCACTCAATAGACAGGACCAAGGGGGTGGTATTTAGGGGAGGGTTTTAGGGTTGAGGTGGTACCGCTCTGAAAATAGTTAAAAATATGTAAAAGTATTTTACTTTACTATACTTATTTCCTGTTCTTATACTCTAACTGAGGGTATGATCAAATTAAATTTAATTTTAAATTATTAAAACACTTTGAAGACTCTCTGAAAATCTTAAAGTCCGATTTACTAAGCTCGATTTGGTTGAACAAAAATATGTATATAAATATATATAAAATTAAAATACAATTATATATAAAAACACTTAAATTTATTAATAGAAAATGTGTCATCTTACTCACAAAATTATATATAACTCGGAACTTATTTAAATAGAAATTGTATTAATGCAATCTCTATTTTTATCTTAATCAATTCAATTTTCCTAACAAAAAACGAATTGTATTAAATTGAATTTCACGCTATTTACTTTAATCTTTATTAAAAATCGCAATGCAATAAATGTTACTAAATTCAGTATATTTATAAAAAAAAAAATTGGTATATTTATTTATAAAGGTAACAGCACAAAGGCGAATTTTACAAGCAGGTGAAGAAAAAACGTTGAATCAAACCAAAAAACCCAGAGGATATTTACACGGCGTTTGCTTTGCTCTCTTGCCAATTTAAATGCTTGCAGTAGCGGCATTTTTTTTGGTAAACGTTTTCGTAATTAGCCCGCAGTTTTTCACATGTTTGAGCGTTCAAATAAATTTCGATTGAAGTGAAAGTAAATAAATATTTAAAGCAAACACAATTTTAAATCTTTTTCGCTTGCAAATTGTAATTAATCAATAAAATAAAGCGACTGTTGCATTTAGAGTATTACAATTTCGTTGTATTTTTTGTCTTATTTCTTGTCTTTTTATTTATTTCTTTTTTTGCTGCTACTACTTTTTTTATTTACGGAAAAGTTCAGGCGAAATGCACAACAAAAGTTGACCATAGAAAACTGCACACATAGTAAAAGTTAATTGCGTATGTGCAACTGTGTGTGTGTGTGTGTGTGTGTGTGTGTGAGTGTAGAAACTTTTTATTTAGGTAAGTTTATGGGTAGAAAACATTAAACACGACCCCAGAGCGAGTCGTGTGGCTCGTAATAATTAAATACACATTTTATGGTGCTAATGAAACATTTGTTGTTTACATTTAATTTGGTATTTAGCACCCTTTTAGCAACACCCTGTATTCAAAGAGAGATAGAGAGAGAGAGAGAGAGAGACAGGGACAACAGTTCATCATTAAAGTGAAAAGCTTGTGGGGCAAAAATTCCAATTGTTCTGATTTCTTCTTGGCAATCAAGTTTGCTGCATTGCCTCGAGCTGAGATTTCTATTTTTGCCTTTATGATTTGTTGACTTTCGGCTGAGATTTATGCTCATAACATACATTGTATTGTTCAACTCGTATGTGGTCTAAAGTAAAAGCCGCTTATGCATGCAAAAATCTAAAGATTACACAAAATGTTGCACTTTACCCCGCATTGACCTGAATTTCCAGCTTGTAATTTATTGGTTTGATAAAGAAATTGCCAAAAAGAAAAAGAAAATGTTGTTTGCAATAAAAGTCAAAAGCTAAAGAAGACAATAGACTATGTGAATATTGTAAAATCATGGCAAAAATTCAAAAGTTCAAACGACTCTATTGACACACAATGGGAAACCGTGACATTTATCATACACTCTGATTGACTTCGATTGCTAAGGGGAAGTCACAAAATATTGTAGATTCCTGAGATTCGGTTTGTAATTTATAAAAGCATTGGAATATGCACTAATATGTATAGAAATATATACATATAAGTCAGGTAATGGCAGTTGCTACCAACTTTATGGCGAATTGTATGCAACGATGCATGAATTTCATTTTGTTGGCCAAAAAAAAGAAAGAGAGGCGAAAAATGTGCGCCCAAAAAGTATTAAAAATAGCTCTTCAAAGTGCTGCCTACATGTTGGCAAATGTTTGCGGTTACATTGTGTGTGTGTGTGTAGGTTTTTGGCTCACTGTGGATTACATTTATGTGGTTGCAATTCACAAATACTATGTTACTCCCGCTATAGTATAAAAAGTGATCTCAAAATGTTACATTGCCAAATGCTTATGCTTTTCCACATTTCCATTGGCATTTCATTTTTTTCCGTTTAATTAATATGCCAATTTCGACAAGTTGGCAAATAGAAAAACGTCAAAAAAGCGTCGAAAAACTTTGCAAACTAATTGAAACTGTCAAAATCATTGCCGACTAATTAATGAAATCAAAAGCAAAACCAAAACCAAAAGCATTGCATAAAATCAATAGAAATTAATTATTATTATTATTATAATCATAAAAAGAAGAAATAAAATTGAAATGAAAACAAAAATAATATTAATACTAAAAGAAAAGCCATCGAAAACAATTATTGTGCATACGCCCCGTGAGCCAGAAAATCCCCGTGAGCCAGAAAATCCAATGCTTAATTGCTTTTAGTTGCATGTTTTGTCATATTTCATTACAAACGAAAAAATAGAAATACAATTAAAAATATTTATAGAACATTGTTTTGACTGCAAAAACGACTAGGCCAGGCATTAAGCATAAATCTCATTTAATAGTTCTTTATACTATTATATATATACAAGTATTTATCTCTTTGTCTACCTGTTCAACATTTTTGGGGGCAACAACTCATAAATTTCAACAGCTTTTTGAATAATGAAATTATAGTTTTGCTTCGTTTATTTGCTTTTTTCGTCGTCAAGTGCGCCTTATGATAACTCTATGACAAAAGTTGTGACTTCCTTCGTGACCCCGACAATCCCAATCCCAATCCCGAGGCGCAAAAACTTATCAAAAACTTTCACGTTCGTCATTTGCAAATATTATGAGTTTTCGTGCGAGTCGAGAAACTCTAGAATTTGTTAGAGTGTTGAGCATGCATATGGGAAACATCATACTTTTTATTGCAAATGCGTGTCGCGCCCCCTTACGCCCCGCCCCCTTTACGCCCTCCCGCAGTGCCACTTGATCTGTGTGTCAGAGATGAAATAGACAAAAAAAAAAAAAAACAAGAAAAAAAAGAAATAGAAATGAAAATCCGCTGTGATTTTTGGCCATTACCAGGCAGCAACGCTTATCTCTGGCAACAAAGCATGGCAAATACATGGAATATACATGTCATACAAGTACACACATGCTACACTCAGAGAAACAATCAAGACTTTCGTGCTTAAGCAGGGCTTATTAGAGTACAAACGATCTCAACCCCTGACTGAGTACAATAATCTCATTTATTATTCGCTTTTTGCAGTCCCTTTTCTGGAAATCTTTTATTACGTTAACATATTTATTTAAAATACACAAAAATCCCAAAATTAGCTTTTATTTATTTCAAAACATTGTCATATATAGTTAAGTTCAATTTTAAAGCATACTATTTAACTATCAAAATAACTTGAAAACAAGAAAAATATAAGAAGGGCATTATTTTTATATATTGTGTTTGGCAGAATGTATGTTACAGGCAGAAGGGGGGGTGGCAGACCCCCAAAAGTATATATATTCTTGATCAGGATCAACAGTCGAGTCGATTAGCCTACTTTTGTGGGCAAAAATAGTGTTGCTTACTTAAATGGGCAAAAATAGTGTTCCTACTTATATGGGTTAAAATAGTGTTGCCTACTTATGTGGGCAAAAATAGTGTTGCCTACTTATATGGGCAAAAAATAGTGTCTCCTACTTATGTGGGCAAAAATAATGTTGCCTACTTAAATGGGCAAAAATAGTGTTGCCTACTTTTGTGGGCAAAAAATAGTGTTGCCTACTTATATGGGAAAAAAAATAGTGTTGCCTACTTATATGGGGAAAAATAATGTTGTCTACTTTTAAGCGTAAGCTATAAATGCATTTTAATACCCTGAGCCCATTGTTGCTAGTATTAGGATAGCATATTTTTGTGAGTGTACGAGTACACATGGTGTTCGTATGAAGCTATATCTATGCACATATCGCACGACAGAGATCTGCGACACACACACACACACTCACACATATACAAACACATTCATTTCTCAAACGCATTCCTCATGCCGTGCCACACTAGCTCCCGGCACTGTTCCAGTCGCTGTCGCTGTCTCCGGCTGCGATTCCGAATCTCCCAACTCCCGATTCCGCTTCCCTATTCCATCTCTCCCCCTTTTCCATATTGTGTCCCTGTGAAAGTTTCAACCACATACGCCGTATTACGCAAAATGCAAAGCATGAGGATTGACAAAATAAATAAATATGAAAATTTACGGCAAAACTTTTTTGTATTTTGGCAGTTCACTTAAAACTGTTTTTCGGTCATATGGGTAGGGAAGAGAGATGGAAAAGGCTTTGAACTTTTCTGTTTTTTTTTTTTTTAGCAGTATTTCGCAATTTATTGAAAAATCGATTTTTAAGCATTAAATGCAAACGCGCTGTGCAAAAAAAAGTCAGCCTGCTTACAGTGCCACAAATCCTGCGGCTTTTCAGCAAATCAACACGGCTTGAAGCAGCCATTGGCCAAAAAGGCAGATGCCTCTTCTCAGCTCCTTCCAGGTCCTCTTATATCCTCCCTTCATCCAAATCTTCAGCTCGCAACTCAGCGCGTGACTCTGTCGAACTTTGCTGCCCCAACAAAAAAAAAAATAATATATATATAAGAAAATGTAAGAAAAAGAGAGCAGAAGAAAAAAATCAAAATTTATGCAAAGCGCCTGCAAGTTACTTAAAGTAAAGCCAAAGCTTGCTGCTGCTAGTTTTTCTCCACGCACAAGAAATGGCCCCAAAAATTGAGAGACTGGTAAGCTGAGGTTGCCACTTGTTAAGGGTTAAAGGTGAAACTTTGGAGTTTGTCTAGGGTTACAAAGTGCCAGAGCGTGATGTATAAGTATTAAGTATTGTACAACGACCCACTGCGAATACTCGTAAGATAACTTTTTGCTGTTTGGTTTAACTATGCGGGTTAAGCGAGAGATGAAAGCGCTTTTTTGTCCTCAATTCCCAAAGCTGTCAGCGATTGCCATGCCATAGGTACAAGCACACACCGGATAGATGGGTTAAATCGGAAAATTGGTAGTTGGGCAGATGGCAAATGGATATAACACATTCTTCCTATAAGTAGCTCAAAACTGCGATAAGCACGATTATAATGCTGTAAATTCAACGCACATTAAACAGAAGAAATTTATTAGATATATAAAATGTATGAAATAATTAAAGACATTTTCTAAATAACAATCTATCAAAGTAAATACAACTCACATTTAAGCGAACAATAGTAAAAATTAATAAATAAAAATATTAAAAACTATATTACAATAATTTAAATTAAATTAAAGTTCAACTCACAATATTGCAGAAGAAATTAAAAAGGTATTAAAAGCTGATAAAATAAATTATTGGGCATGAAAAATAATATGGCAATCTTTAAATTTAAATACAACTCACATTTAGGCAGAAGAAAATTAATAGATATTTACAATTATTGATATAAATTTCTCTCTCTACAAATAATACAAATGACAATATCAATCGAAAGCATTTATTTAAATATTGTTATTTATATATTTCGTCAAATTGTACATTTATTATGATGACTATGTTGTTTGAATAACATCAGTCCATAATTAATGCAAATTTAGTCAAATTTGTGGTTTCTTTTTATTTGTTGAACTTTGAAATGTTGCAAAATCATAAATTAATTTAGTTGAACTGCAAATATTTACCTTACTTGCATTACATACCAAAAAATTATATTAAATTTGTATAGACTTTTTTGCAATGTGTGAAATTAACAAATTGCTTATTAATGTATTATTTGCTCATAATCTCATAAAAAGACTTAAAAAAAAATTCAAATTATATGGAAACCAAAAAAAAAAATAATTTAAATTCGATATAATAAATTGTAATTTATAGCTTAATAAATAAGTTACTTTGTTTAAATTTTTATTAAGTTTATACTGTTTTAAAATAATGTTTTTTTGCAATTTAAATAAAAATAATGATATAAAATTTTTACAGTACTTAGGCCTAGTGTAATGCAATGTTTAAGCCCATTAAATTGTCCACAAATTTGCAAAACTTTTTAGATAGCCAACATTTTTCTACATAATTTGATGCGTAACCAATTAGTATATTAAATAATCCCTAAATTTGGCATTTAATTAAATATGCCCGCAGACATTTCAATAAAAGAATGCGCTGGCTGACAATTAAAAGCGGAAACAAGTAAAACGAAAATAGAATAAAAAAAAAACATATTTGAAAAATACAATAATCAAAATAAAATCTGGCTAATTCTTACAAAGCTGATTTGCCGCAATTTGGTTAAAATAAAAGGCAGCTGCAAATAATTGCAAGGCATTAATGTGAAATTCAATTCAAATGCCAATTCAATTGATGGCCAATATCTAATTAAATGCACACAACCGCAAACATGTAATACACACACACACAAACACACACACACTTACAGACAGGATGATAACAATTATCGTGAGTACATTTGCTGCTCATTACATTTTATTGTTTGTATTAATTTGGCTCCATTACAAATTGAAACTATGCAAAAAAAAAATTGAGTAGAGCAAAGAGATAAAAAAAAGGGAAATAAATTAGAAATGGAATGAAATAAAAATTCACTAACTCTCTTGTTTGAGCTGAGCTGCGTTGGCTTTGTTGACGTGTTTGTGTTAACTTGGCGTGCATGCATAATTTAGAGTCAACTGCCAGCTACGTGCCGTGCCACGCCCCCACAGCCAACTTGCCATCAACCGCCCCTCTTTCAACCCCTTTTGAGCCCTCAGTCCGCAACCCGCTAAACGCAAAGTTTACATTGAAAGCCGCTTAGGTTTGTGCAGTCGACGTAGCTGCTTTGTTAAAACTTTAAGTCAGCTAAGCGGCTTACCGAACACACACACACACTCACACACACACACACTCGCACACACACGTACGCACAGGTGCGCACTTTGTATAACTCATACGCCACATTGGCCAAAGCTAACGCTAAAGCGAAGCCAAAGTAAATCAGCTTGTAAATGATACGCTTGTGCCTTTTTTTTGTTTGTTGTTTTTTGTTTTTGCTTAAAATTTATGCTTTATTATTTGGAATAATTTTCACTTAAGCGCTAATTACAGCTAGTTGTTTTTTGTTTTTCGTTTTTGTTTTTAATTCGTTATTATGCACTTCCAGTGTATACATTTATCAAAAATACAAATAATTAGACTGTACAGTTTTAGAACGTCGCCAGTGTTGCCCCAAAGTCGCCTGTGTTTGTTGTTGTCTTCCAAGTTGATTGCCAGCGTCGTTTAGTTACGAGTAAGTGTGTTTCTATATATACAAGTTAACTTGGCCAATTGGCTTACATGCTGTACTGATAGCGCACATTCGAAGCCAACTGAAAATATATAAAAAAAAATTAGATATTAGAATTAATTGGAATTTTAATCAATTATCTAATTAAATATATTTGTTTACTTAAAATCTTAAATGTAATTTAATTTTGAGTTGCTTATGATTTACTTGTCGAGTAATTTAATGTAGTTTAAATACAAAAATATCCAACTATTAAAAAAAAAAATAATTTAAAACAAATATTTATTAACATATTTGTAGTATCCTCAATAACTATATATTAATAAAATAACTATATATTAATTAAAACAAAATAAAATCAAAGAATTAAATGATTTCAGTTATTTAGTAATTTAAGTAGGTTTTGACTGAGAAAAATGAACTCTCTTTAAAGTTAATAATTTTGTTATATTGGTAATTTAAAAATATAAATATAACTTTAAAATTTTTGTATAATTAAAATAATATTTTGAACTCTTTATAATCTTTTGTCGTCTAAAAATTATTAAATTAATAAAGAATTCCAAAAATAAATAAAAGGTTTATTCTTTTGTATATTTAATAAAATAAATAATTAAATTATAATTTAAATAAATAAATAATAATTTAAAAAATTAAATACATAAATAAAATGATTTATTCTTGTTGTGTTTTACCCACCTCAACGCCCACAAGACGCTCATCGTAATAATTGATTTAATACAGAAATAATAATATGAATTATAAAATAATAATAATTTAAATAATTTAATTTAATTTTAAATAATTAAATAATAATATAAATAATTAAATAATAATAAAAATGGATTATTAAATTAATAGGTGATTTAAGTAGATTATATTAATCTCATTGTGTGTTTACTTACCTCAACGCCCACCAGACGCTCATCGTAATCGCTGCCCGCCTGCATGGCCAACTTGGCCTGGGACTGCATGATGGCATCCGAGAGGGAATCCCGCTGATATGTAGAGGAGCCCAACATGCCGCCAGCTGAACCATTTGCTGGCGCCTTCAGGCGCGAACTCTTGCTGCGGCAAACGAACTCGAGAATGGCCACGAATACGGCGAGAAGCAAACCACCGATGAGTATATAATAGATGCCAGCCACATTGCTCAGCGATAGCTCGTTGGGTGTCGTCGTCTCCTGGCTGTCCAAATTGGGATTGCATTCGGTTTTATCGAACCACCATTTCTGGCGCAGCCTCAGCAGTTCGCCATTCTCCTTCAGCGACAACACGGCCAAATTGAGACGGTTTCTACAGTAGAAATCAACGATTAAGTAGTTAAATTACCTGGCTAACAGATCAGTTTGTCGACTTACCGCAGTGGCGAACCAATGGGCGTGGCCACACCAAATCCTTTCGTATCAATATTGCGACCCACTTTCATGGTATCACACGGCGACCGAGCATTCACATATTCATTCTTGGGCGACTCCACGAGCAGCGCGTATTTCCCCTTGGAGGTGCGAACCCGTCGAATGCCCTCGTCGTAGGTGTGCACCGACAGGTGAGGATTGGCATTCATGTACTCCCACATCTTGTTGTGCAAGCCCAGCTTCGAGCGCTGCAAAACGAAAACCAGCACTTAAGACATTCAATTCATATTTTAAATATTAAAAAGTATTTTTTTTATTTAATTAAAATTCATATTTGAATTTAATAATTTGATTTCTTAATTTTAAATTTTTTAAATATTCATTGTCGACTTTTTTCGATGCTTGCTCCTTTACACTTTTTCAGAAACTTCAATCTACCATAACTTTGTCAAAACTTGACCGATTTCCATGCGGAATACCGTTTTGATCATTATTTGGCCTCTAAATTAATTCTGCATCAAAACAATTTTCACTTGAAAAATTTACCTCACTATTAATTTTTTCGATATTTTCCATGCTTACCCCTTTACACTATTTCAAAAACTTCAATCTTCCATAACTTTGTCAAAACTCAACCGATTTTCATGCGGAATACCGTTTTGATCATTATTTGGCCTCTAAATTCATTCTGCATCAAAACATTTTTCACTTGAAAAATTTACCTCACTGTCAATTTTTTCGGTATTTTCCATGCTTACCCCTTTACACTTTTTCAAAAACTTCAATCTACCATAACTTCTTCAAAACTTAACCGATTTCCATGTGGAATACCGTTTTGATCATTATTTGGCCTCATAATTCATTCTGCATCAAAACATTTTTCACTTGAAAAATTTACCTCACTGTCAATTTTTTCGGTATTTTCCATGCTTACCCCTTTACACTTTTTCAAAACTTCAATCTATCATAATTTTGTCAAAACTTGACCGATTTTCATGTGGAATACCGTTTTGATCATTATTTGGACTCATAATTCATTCTGCATCAAAACATTTTTTACTTGAAAAATTTACCTCACTGTCAATTTTTTCGGTATTTTCCATGCTTACCCCTTTACACTTTTTCAAAAACTTCAATCTACCATAACTTCTTCAAAACTTAACCGATTTCCATGTGGAATACCGTTTTGATCATTATTTGGCCTCATAATTCATTCTGCATCAAAACATTTTTCACTTGAAAAATTTACCTCACTGTCAATTTTTTCGGTATTTTCCATGCTTACCCCTTTACACTTTTTCAAAAACTTCAAACTGTCATAGCTTTGTCAAAACTCGACCGATTTTCATGCGGAATACCATTTTGATCACTATTTGACCTGTACTTTCATTCTGCACTTAAATATTTTTAATTAAAAAAAAAGTGATTTATCAGTCCCTCACTGTCCAATTCTTCCGTACAAAGTTGGCACGTTTAATTAGCAAGAATTTTAATTTTACATCAAATATTTGAATATCATTAATAAAATAGAATAAATTAAAATGAGATAAAATAAATAAATAAATAACCTACCTGAAAGAAATCCCAGGTAGAGCCATGAAGCAAGGTGCCGTATTGTATATCAGTTTGCATGGCCAGATCCTCGGGTGACTTGATGGGTGCCACCATGCGTTCGACGGTAAGAAAGGCAGCCAGGTTGGCGGTGTACGAGGAGATCAAAATGATGGTGAAGAACCACCAAACGGCGGCTGCAATGCGTCCGGCAATCGAGGGTGGTGTCAAGTCGCATCCTTGTTGCATAAAGGCGGCCAAGGAATACCAAAAGGAGTTGAGCAAACTGAAATCATTGACGGGGACACTCGAGTGCTGTTGCTGTTGTGGATGTGAATGAGGATGGGAATGGGAATGAGGATGAGGATGTTGCTCCTGTGACTCGCTGCCACCAATAATGCCGGGTGGCTGTTGAGTGGTTGTGGCATCATTCGTCGAACGTCGCACAATGCGCCACTCGTGGGGCGGAAAGCGGGTGACAAAGTAAAGCACAATGCTGACGCCCACATAGCTCAATATGACACTCATCTAAAGCGGTGGAAGAGAATACTTAAGTACTAACAAGAAAGAGCGTTTCTATTCGGCAGGCCGAAGATTTAATACCCTTACAGCGAGCTGTACTCAAATTTCAACTGATTGTTCCTAATGATATAGCAATCCGATTATAGCCAAAATTTGTTAGAATATATTTACTACAAAATTTAAAATCTGTAGACATGCCTAAAATATTTTCAGAGAGAAATACGTTTTTTATGCTTTAAGTCGATATTTGAGCGATCGTTCCTATGAAAGCTATGAGATATATTGTTCTGATTTTAGCAAAATTTGGGCATAATGTGTAATCCAACAAAAAATAAATATTCCACAAGATTGATTGAGATATCTTAAAAAACGAGAATGATTTTTATAATAAAGAATAATTTTCGACCGATCGTTCCTATACCATATAATAGTACTTCGAAACGCGCTGAATTTTTCAGAAATGTGTTAAATAATTTTCAATGCATAATCTGTCTGCTACACTCTATTTTGTATTACAGATTTCGTGTTTAAATCATAATACTCTCAGCAAGAGTATAAAAAGTGTTTATGACGTTCCGGGAACTTACCCAAATCTCCTGCGATAGCGGATTGAGAAAGCTAAAGACACCTGGCGTTTGCTTCACCGGCTTCTTGATCATAATGGAAATGCCCAATGACATAAAGGGCTTGGTGAAGTCGATGACACGTTCCCGTTCCGCTGTTATCGTCATGGCTGCTATGGCAATATCCGCTTCCTTTAAGCCCATAACCAATCAACAAAAGAAACAGTTAACAGTGTTACCAGTTGCCAGTTGCCAATGTTACAAAGTGTTGTCTGTTGAGAGCCTGAGACTGTGTCTCTGTCTCTCTCTCTCTCTTTGTCTCGTTTCTCACCTTACGAACAAGTTCTCCGACCATGCCGTCCCAGCCTCCAGGAGCAAACTGATTCTCAGATCCATAGCTGCCATCCTGCACCAAACGCAGCTCAACTGAAGGCAAAAATAAATCATAACATTTGTTGAGATTATAAGTTCGTACACTAATAAAAATCAGGGTATAGAAATTAATGTTTACAATGCACTTTTTTTTATAAAAATTTTTAGTTTTTTGACAAAAATTTTTAAAATGAATAATTTGATTTAAAAAAATGTTGCTTAAGTATGAAAAAGTTATTTGTTTGTTGAGATATCAGAACCAAACTGATAGAATACGCATGGGCAAAATAGTGTTGCCTACTTTTGTGGGGAAAAATAGTGTTGCCTACTTATGTGGGCAAAAATAGTGTTGCCTACTTATATGGGCAAAAAAGTGTTGCCTACTTTTGTGGGCAAAAAAAGTGTTGCCTACTTATGTGGGCAAAAAAGTGTTGCCTACTTTTGTGAGCAAAAAATAGTGTTGCCTTATAAAATATTCAAGTCATAAGTACGAGTACTTTTGATTTTAGAAAACTGTTTCAGTTTTGTTTCAGTGTAGTGCAACTCACATTTAATGCCCAGTCTGGCTGCCAGTAACTCGGCCAGATCCTTGCAATATCCCTCAAAGCGTTCGTTGCCAATCAACTGGTCCCCATAGCCGGCCTTATGCATTAGATATGGCTCCTCCAGCACAGTGGTCACTATGTAGGTGTGATTGCGTGTATAATCCCCATTGCTGGCGGCCATTGAGCGTGAATTGCCAGCTCCAAAGCTATGACCATGCAGGGGCAAAAAGCCAGCATCATCTCGCCACACTGCCACCTGTTGCAACGTGCTGTTCACGGACATTTCCACCACCTGCAAGGTGTAGTTGACACGCCGACCGTCGTCATCAAAGCGCACTTCGCCAGTTAATCCATCGATTTCCACCTACCAAAGCGAAATAAACCGAAACGAGTCGAAATGAGTCGAGTCGAGTTGAATTGAGTTGAGTTGAGTCCGAGTATATGAACAATGAAATTAGCATGGGGAATTGGATGATTGCAATAGGGAATCGGGAATCGGGAGGGAAACATCCGCAAACAAACCAAAAAGCATTGGGCGGTAACTTTCCAACTGGGAACTGCTTACATCACAAATTAAAATGAAAATGAAAATATCTAAGCAAGAATTTTCATTCTCTTTCGCTCTTTTCCTTGTCTCAAAATAATTGAGGTCCTTTGAGGCATAATTTTCTTTTAATTTAAAGACAAATATTTACAGAGCGACCAAAACTTGTCAGCCTTCATTTGGGAAACCCTCGAGTTGGCCAACAAAGCACATAAATATAGATTATTCTCAAGTTTTGTTGCAGTTGTTGTTCCGCATTTTCTAAAGCATTTTCCTGCAAAATTTATTTTTATTTTTAGCTATCCAAAATATCTCAAATTACATGAAATAATTTGCTCAACATTTTGTTTAACGCCTGAATAAATTTCTTAAAATATGTACAGGACATACTCTCGTTATTTATGTTTAAATCAGGGCATATCAATTTATTTTTGTCTCATTTTCATTTAAAATTAATTCGTACAAAATTTTTCTGGCATTTCAAATATTTTAAATAAATCAATATTATTAAAAAATGTTTTTTTATAAACTATAAGTGTAGGAAAAAACATAAAATCTTTATAATTATCTCAGACCTTAAAAATTATTTGTAATGGGTATTTAAAAGCCTCTACTTTTATTTTAAGAGTTTTGTATCTTTTCACATCAAAACCTTAAAATAATCTGACTGAATTCATTTAAAATGTAAATTATAAAATAATAATTTACAACTGTAACAATTTTGTAAGGCTTTCCGTTTACTTTTTTACTTTGGGGAAAATTGTGCGATAATCTTTAACATATTCTCATAAATTTAAAGTTGATAAATAACTTGAAATTCAATAAAAAATAATTCCTTAAGAAATTCCTTCATCTTTGGCCTGGCAAATTGTAATTTGTAATTTCATCAACATTTTTCAGGTCGCTTTATTGAGCCAATTTTGTTGCTTACCTTGCGCAGAACTCGGGAGATTTTCTCTCCCTGCTCCCAGGGTGTGACCCAACCCTTGGGTGTATTGCAGTCCAACAATGCGCTCGATTCATTGAGGGTATTCCCACCACCCGAGCCACCTGTGTGGCTGCGTCTCTGTAGATGATTGGCACGAAACTGATCCGGTTTCTTGCGGAGAATGCGATTGAAGGCCTCGACCAGAACAAAGACCGCATCGTACATGAGAGCTGCCTGTGCCTTAAAAGTGGAAAATGGAAAATGAAAACGAATGTGAGTTGCTTATCACACACAGTACACTCAGGAAAATGTGCCATGCTAATAGGTATAAGGTAAGTCCGTACTTGAATTTATTTCCTTTTGTTCTTAAGAATTTAAAATTTTTGTGTGCTAAAATTCTTTAATTAAACACGAATCGATTTTCAATTTTAAAGGCAGGCTGACTATTCATTTGATAGATATCTGATATTATAGTTTGCTTTTAATTTAAGTGTATTACCAACTTCAAACTTCCATAATTTTGTCAAAACTCAACCGATTTTTAAGCGGAATATCATTTTGGTCATTATTTGTTCTCTAAAATGATGCTGCATTTAAAAACTATTAACTTAAAAAAAATTTTATTTTCGATTTTATCATGTACTCCCCCCTATGACTTTTTCAAAAAAAATATTTTTCTTAACCCGACTAAAACTTCCATAACTTTGTCAAAACTCAACCAATTTTCATGCGGAAAATATGTTTTCCATATTTAACAAACTTGAATTAATCCAAAAACGTACTTAAGTATCCCAATAAATTCTCATTTTAAGATTTTAAAAATTTAACTTGAACTAAATTTTTTAACTAAGTTTCCAAAATTTCGAACTCAATTAGTTTTAATATATATATAGTTTATACTTGATTATCCCCTGTTTATGGACGATAATCTTGATTTTTTCTGAGTGTATAGACTGTGAATATATACCGAAATCGCTGGCATGCCACCATGGTTGCCTCCTGCCTGTCCTCCCACGCCACTTGGCGGCTCCAAACGCTTCCGGCTGTCATGAAAATCACGCAATGCACGCCGATTAGTGTCCACAATGCGAAAGCCAGTGATGTTGATGGCTCCGAATTCCACCACATCGCTGGGCCAGTGGTTATCCATGACCTACACCGAGAGAAAAAAAAAGCAAGCAGAAAGAGTTACAAAAAGAAAGCAAGGCAAGGATAACAAAGCCCAACGGATGCTGGCAATAATTGCTTATTAAAGGTGGGCAGAGAATGTTGCCGCTTTTGTTAACTGGTTTCCTGGTTGCCTGGTTTTTTTTGGCTTACTGTTTTACTGGACTTCTGGTTTTTTGGTTTTTTTGGTTTTTTGGTTTTTGCACTCACCAGTCCACTGAGCAGATAATGATAGGTGCGCCGTCCGAGCTTAACATCCCGCACATGCTGTATGATGATCTCTTTGGCCATTTCCGCCGGGCAGTCGAGCACGATGCGCTTTTTGCTGAACCGTCCCAAATCCTCCATCGTGTGCAAAAATTCAATGGCCATCGTTACGTTGGCGATGCGTTTGACCATTTGCACACGAAATGTTTCATTTCCGGGCTTCAGTTCTTGATAGATTTGCTGCAGGCGCAGTAAGCCTAAAGGGGCGAACAGAGGAAGAGAAAAAATACCAGAGATGAGCCACAACAACAACAACAAAACAAAAAAAAAACACACAAAAAAATCCACAACAAAATAAGGACAAACGCAACAAACGTGGAACGGTGGCGTATGCGTAATATTGAGTATACGCGCTGTAGTTAACTAAGGGTGTGTCTGAGTGTGCGTGTGAGTGTGTGTGAGTGTGTGTAAGTGTGTCTGAGTGTGTAAGAGTGTGTCTGTGTGTAAGTCTGGCTATCAAAAATAAAGCTTTGAACCTTTCCACACTCTGACAAAATGGCAATCAAATAGATCAAAAGAGAAATTCAAGGCATATTCATAAGATTTATGCCTTTGTGAAGTGTGCAGCTTAAGAGCTTAACTTATGTTAGATTTCACCATACCAGGCCATACCATGAAATTCCTTATCTACAGTATGACATACATAGTAACTATTTTGACAAAAAAAAAATAATTTTATTTGCCTTATTCTAATAAAAAAAATGTAAAGCCCAATGAATCATATTTTTTTTTTTAATTTGAGCAACTATAAAAATAATAAATAAAAATAAGACGGTCAGAAAAAATTGTTGTAACAAAATAAATTGTGCTAAATTTATTTTTATCGATATACTTATTTAAATATTTATTTAATGAGCACTAAGAACAAAAGTAATTATAAATCCAATATAAGAATAAGTAATTTTGCTTGACATAAAAATAAATTTAAATTATATATAAATTCAAGACTGAGAGATTTCAAGGAAATTAAATTTAAAAATCCAATATAAGAATAAGAAATTTAGCTTGACATAAAAATAAATATAAAAAATATACAAAGAAATTAAATTTAAAAATCCAATATAAGAATAAGAAATTTAGCTGGACATAAAAATAAATTTAAATTATATATAAATTCAAGACTGAAAAGATACAAAACAATTAAATATGATTTGTTTGAATATTTGTCAAAACAGTTGCTTAACATTCTGCAACTTAATCTATTAACTCAACTACACTTAACTTAACTTTTTGAACTTTTTAGTTGTTTCTAATTTTCTAAATAAATTTTGATTGAATTTACTCACAGTTAATTAAGACAGAGAGAAATGTATAGCATTAAGACTGGAATTTATGTCAATATATATATATATCTTATTTTATCTTAATCCTTACTTAACTTAACTTTTTGAACTTTTTAGTTGTTAATTTAAAACTGCTTGCTTTAAAAACATTTTATCTTATTTTTCTAAATAAATTCCAGCTAACGATTGAATTTACTCAAACTTAATTAAGAAAAATGAAATATAGCATTTACACTGGAATGTCTGTCAATTTAGACAAAGCATTTATTGAATTTGTTGCATGCTGGCAAAAAGTAAATTACTTTTATTAAGAAAACTGTTGAATATTGTTGTTGCTGCATATTTGATGGCATTTGAATATGAATTTTTGAGCCAATACCAATACATATATCCAATCCAATGGCAACAGCAATACAAATACTATAAAATGTTTATGTTTATCTGTTAACGCTATTTGCTATTTTAGGCCATGCATAGAAACGAGTTATCTATTTGTTTATTTTCTTGTGAGTGTGTATCTGTGTCTGCTTA
Organism: Drosophila falleni; assembly: GCA_035045575.1. Lineage (NCBI taxonomy): Eukaryota > Metazoa > Arthropoda > Insecta > Diptera > Drosophilidae > Drosophila > Drosophila falleni. The sequence goes on from JAWNOV010000167.1 coordinate 2,491,748, forward strand.
TGAATACTTTATACACACAAACACACACACATAGATAAACACTCAGTCAGTCAGTCACACTCAATCACTACCTCAATCTCATATTCTCATATTCTCCAACTCATTCTCTGGCCGCAAAAAACATTTTCACGCGTCATTTGTTGCACGTCGTTGTTGTCACAGATGTTGTTGTTGTTGTTGTTGTTACTTTCACTTGTTGTTGTTATTGCCATTGATTTCTGGCTGCATGATTTGTTGGCATTGGCCACAAAACAAAATAATAATAAAAGCAACAACAATAACAAAATAACAACAACAACAGCAACAGAAGAGGAAACGGAAGTGCACAGACAATTGAAGTACTTTTTTGTGGCACGTTGGTAACATTTCAATAAATAGCGAACCTCAACAACAACAACAAATAATAACAACAGCAACAACAGCAACAAAATAATAAAAACTGTGTGCGTGCTGTTTGTTTGTTCAGCCATTTGTGTGTGTGTGTGTGTGTCTGTGTGTGTGTGTCTCTCTCTGTGTGTGTGTGTCTCTCTGTTTGTGTGCAATGATGTTTTATTGAATGCTTCCTATGTTGTCGCCGTATTGCTTTTTCTGCAACTTTTGTATTCATGAATGCGCCAAAAAATATGCTACCAATTTGTCGCCGTGTGCGCTCTTCGTTTAACGAACAACGAAACAACAAAATGACAACGAGTAGAAGACAAACAAGTGATAACGCAACAGTTGAACTGCTCGACTGTTAGTGACCCAGTAATTATAGACGTTCTGATAGGTCATCGTAAATTTAATAAAAATTAATAACAACATAATTCAATTAAATTTCTAATTAAAATAAAATATATAAAAACTGCAAAAAAATGTAAACAAAAAGATATATAGATTTATTATTTTTATTTTATTGTAAGTTTTTTATAAATTTAATTTAAATAAACTTATTTAATCTTAATTTTTCTTTTAGCGCTAGCGCTTAAAGAATATTTACACTAAAATGTAAATATTGATCCAAAATTCGATGGTTGAGTTGGGGAAAATAAAATAGCTTTTTCTCAAATATCTTCTTCTTAATTATTGATTGATCAAGATTATATTTTTTGCAAATATCTACAAAATATTATCAGAGCTGTTGCTTTAAAATTTCTCTTTTTAATTAATTTTATTTTTTATTAGCGTAAGCAACATAAAATTATCTTAGAAAATGTAATTTATCCTATTTTTATAGTCTCTGAGTTCTATTTGACACTGTCGCAAATTCAATAATCTGTCTATAATTGAAGTTACTGGGCTACAAACGTGGCCGATAACAGCGGGCGGGTCTAGAGAGCAACAACAACAAAGCAATAACAACAAACTGCTGACAGCGGCATTAAAATATAAAGTCTCGCTGTGGAGCCTTCTTCTTTTTTGCGTTAACAATGTAAACGTGTATTGAGCTGAAGTCGGCCAAAAAGCAGCCAGCAGGCCAACAACAATAATAACAACGGCAGCAGCAGCAACAGTGAGAGAGAGAGACAAAAAGAAAGAGAGAGAGAAGAAGAAGGAGAGAGCAAGCTGCTGCTGCTTCTGCGGCATTTCCTTTTCCTGTGCCGAATGCCAGCGGCAACAATGTCGGCCTACTTTTCGCCAAACGGCGCAAATATTAAAAAATGGCCAAAATAAAAAAATGGCTGCAAAAAAAAGCAGGCAACCAAAAAAGGGCCAAGCGCTGCCAGCAGTTGCATAAAGTCATAAATTTTATTTCACACAGAGTCATTAACACATGACACACACACACACACACACACACACACACACACACACACAAAGAGAGTCTGCTCGAAGTGCCACACACACACAAAAGGAGCAGCTATAACGACAGCTTGTGAACTCATTACAAAAGGCGCTACCAAAAAAAAAAAAAAGAAGAAAGAAGAAAAAGAGAGAAAAAACATCCAGTCAAGGCGTCGGCATAAAAATGCTCAAATAACACACGCAGAAATCACTGCGGCGTATACGTAATATCATATGAAATTTTTACAGAGCTTTCGCCATTGTGTGTATTATAAGTAGATACACACACATATGTGTGTGTGTGTGTGTGTCTGAGTGTGTGTGTCTTGATGTCTTCATCTTTGGCCGTAATTGCTGTCGTCGCCGTCGCCGTCGCAGTCGCTGCTGACGTCGACGTCGACGTCGCAAGTAGACTGCAGGAAATTGCTTTGAAATAAATTTCAATACAACAAAAAGACAGCCTACGACAGCAACAACAACAACAACAACGACAATGACAATGGCAACATTATGTGGCATGTTGCGCATACATACACTGATAAAAATAATGTTCTTCAATCAAGATTTTGGTCTTAAAACTAAGAATTTTGGTTAAAAAAGTCGTTGAGAACATCAAATTCTTGCATTAAGAAAACGCATCTTGGTTTTAAGAACATTTCAAATAAGAACAAGTTCATGTTCTAAGAATAAATGTTTTTGAAATTAAAATTAAATAATAAAAAAAATTTTAAATAATCTATAAATTTTTAATTTATGATTGTTTTATTTTTGATAGATTTTATTTTGTCTTGGTAATTTTATAAATAATATTTTAATTTGTTACGAGAGTGGGACTCGAACCGGCGCCTACTGCTTTACAACTGAATATGAAATTATATGAAAAAGTACATATTTTTACTTTCAGAACAATTTAATAACTTTAATCTTATATTAAGATATTAAGATTTTTTTAATTAATCATCTTAGTTAAAGAATCTTGGTCTTTAAATAATCTTATTTTAATAAGAAAATATTTAAGAGGAGCGTTTTGGATTTTAGAAGCTGGTCTTTTTTTTCAGTGTATGTGTGTGTGTGTGTGTCATATGTCGTGTGTGTCTCATGTGTGTGTGTGTGTGTTGTCGCTGTTCAAGCAGGCGAACCACTTCTAAGCGCTTGAAAGCACTCAAGTCTCAAGTCTCGAGTCTCAACTCTCGACTCGACTCGACTCCATCCAACTTGTGTCTTGTCTGGCCTCAGACTCGTCCTTTTTTTTACTTTTACTTTTAGCAAGCAGGCGCGTCCTCTTTGTGCCGCTTATTTAATTACATATTAGCAAAAGCAAAAAAAAAAGTAGAACCTAAGAAAAGAAATAAAACTGAAGGGGCAGCTGAAGTTGCCCTTCGAAAATGTGGCACAGCCCCTATAGATACTAGATACTAGATACTCGTATTTCGACATGTGTTTGATGTCTGATTTCTATTTACATTGGTCCCGCTTTCTTCTGGCTCAAAGCGCACATAATAGAATGATAAATAATGGCTTCAGAACTTAACTCGACTGAATTGAGTTTAGACCATTTGTCATTACTCGGAAATTTATTACAACAGCGCTTTTTCTTTAATAAAAGCAATTTTTTAACGTTTAATTGCATTGCAACTGAAAGATTGCTTTTAATTTATTGAGTATTCTATTCTAAAATATTTAAAATTGAATTTTTCTTCCATTACTGTTGATTTCCCTTGTCACTATCTCTCAAATTTTAAACTGCCATAACTTTATCAAATCTTAACCGATTTCCATGCGGAATATCAATTTTTTCATTATTTGACCTATGTTTTTATTCTACATCAAAATTGGAAAATTGAATTTTTCTTCCAAATATATTTTTTCTAAATATTCATTTTTATTTCTATAATTTAATTTTCTAACATAAAAGCTTAATTTATTATAAAATTTTAAAAATAAATATAATTAACCTTGTTACATTTTTAATATTATTTTAATTTTTATTTCTCGAAAAATTTTTCTATCTCCACTTTATACTCTGATAACTTTTCACTTGATTTAAATAAAGAGAAAGCTCAAGAACAACTAAAACAATTTATGTAGCTCTAATAAATTGCGTTGAAAACTATGCAAAATATTTGCATAAATTTCAATTAATTGTCACATTTTTTGTAGCAGCCCTCGTGCTTAGCTGACAACAAAAACAAAAGCACAACAATAATGTCAAACACTCAGTCAGACAGCAACAACAACAACAGCAACAACACAAAAATGAAAATGGCAAAAACAACAAACGCCAATTGGCGCCTCATTTATTTAGGCACTAACGAAAGCGAAATGAAATGAAATGAAATGAAATCAAAATACACGCAGTAAACAATGGGATAATATAGGCATCCCTTTCTTCTATCACTCACACTCACACTCTCTCTTTCTCTCTCTGTTTGTTTGCTTATATATATACTCACCATCATGCGAATCGTAGAGATAAATAATGCTTTGCCAGCCGTAATATTGTATGGTATCAATAATTGCCTGATGATAATCCGGACGCATGCTGATCGCAAAATCCAACAGTCCCGATGACGGGGTAAGCACCTAAAAGTATGCAAAACAAAGCGACACACACATAAGTGACAAGGAAATGAATTCTCTCTTCATCTCTCTCTCTTCATCTCTCTCCCTCTCTCTCTGTTAGGTTCGGGTATAATGGGGCTTTCAGTGGGGCAGGCTTGATTTGCCTTCCCTCTAGAGTATAACAATGTAATGTGCACGCTACATGAAGCAATAATAAAATGAAACGCGTTTCCGCTTTGACGCTGCCAGCGACAAGGGAGACACTGTCGAGGGGTGGCAAGGAGGGGGGAAGCAGGGGAGAAGAGGGGGACAGTGTAAAGGACATGTAAGTCCTGCCTTTTGACTGGTGGCATGCAAAAGCAAGCAGGAACACTACAGTCGAGTTGCTCGACTTATAGACTTCGACTTTTGATTTTGATTACAATAAATTAAAAAAATATATATTGAAAAAATATGAAAATTTAAAAAAAAATAATTAATAGAAATATCAAAAAAAATAAAATTAAAACACGTACAGATAAAAAAATTGCTGATACATAGATTTCTTTTAAAATATATCTCTAAATGTTATTAAATATTTTGAATTTATTTTTTTTTTTTTAATATTTTATCCGAAAAACATTACAAAATCTAATGAATATTTAAAAAAATTATATATAAATATCTTAAATGATATGGCAAAGATTGCTACAACATTCGTTGCTAGAATTGGGGACATCTTTTTTTATCGCTTATAACTTCTCTGTTTATTAACCGAACATTATGAAATTTGCAGGAAGTATCTGCTAGATATTTAAAATTCATTGTGTCAAATCTCATAGCTGTAGCTTTAAAATTGCGCTTGTTATTAAATTTTGTATTAATTTTCGGAGGGAAAATTTTGAAACAAAATTGATGATATAGATGAATTCTTAACAAATTTGTTTGCTCTAACTCTGAGATCTATCTCTTATGGATTTATGAAAATAGATAGACATTGTCATATACTTATAAGCCTTTGCATTATTTTGATTACTGGGCTAACAAGAAGCAGGCAGATATACGCACAATATACGAGTCTACTTGTATGTACATCAAGAGAGAAGATACACAGCGACCCGTTTCCGTTTAGCTTTATGCACACACACACGCATACACACACACACACACACACACACACACACACATACACACACACACACACACACACACACATACACACACACACACTCACGCCTGAAGGCACACGCAAATGCGCAGTCTGCTGTGTATGCGTGTGTGTGTGTGTGTGAGTGTGTGTGTATGGAGAACAAACTGTGACTCTTGTTGTTGTTGTTGTTAGCTTGCTTTGCCGACGCCATATCTTGATTTATAGTGATTGAAATAAAAGAGGCCAAGAGCGCATCATAAATTTTTTTGCGCTCACTGTAGAGCGGGGGAGAGAGTGAGAGAGAGGGAGAGGGAGAGAGAGAGGGTTCTCGCTCGTTTGGCATTGTCTTCCGGCTTTGGCTTTTCTCTCGCTGTGTTTTTGTGAAGTGCCAGGCACAGTGACAACAACAACAACAACAACAACAATAACAACAATAGCGACTTGTTGTTGGTAGTAAATTTTCTTCAAATTACAATTATTATGATTTGTGCTTGGCTTTTGATTTAGTAGAGCGTCTGGCAGACACCAAAGAGCAGCAACAACAACAACAATAAATGGATGTGTGTGTGTGTGGGTGTTACTATATATGTGTGTGTGTGTATATTTGAACTTATAGCCACTTATTGCGATGACTTTATTTTTATTTTAATAAACTAAACTTCCAACTCTGTGAACTGTAGCTTGATGTTTAAATTAGAAACGTGGCGCCTTTTTCCTTCAACCCCTTCCCCTAGCCACCCCCACCCTCACCTCCACACCCTTTGCACCCCCTTCCGCCCACACGCAATAAACTGCAGCTTAAGCTGTTAAGTGAGCTGTATGAAAAGTTATGACCCTGACAAGGACAAAAGCATAAAAAAAAAAGGAAAATTGAGGAATGCAAAACTATTCAAAAAGAATATGCTCGCAAAAAAAAACTTTTACTGCAAGCGCCTCGAGCAAAATATATTTTAAAGTGTTTCAAGTACATTTTTCTATATATATTTTTTTTTCATCTTTTTAGTATTGTCCAGCATAACGAGAACCTATTGACCTAAATTAAATGGTCAGCAATTTCAGTGGCTGACAACAACAACAACAACAACAACTGCAACAAAAGCTGAAAATTGTGTTGTTCAATCTGTTGTCAGTTGACATAGATAGTGAAGTTGCTTTTATTTGCATTCAGTTTTTCATTCGCTGATGGGCAAAAAGAACTTGGCTGAATAATTGCATTGACAAAAAGTCAACCAAAAATACCCTGTAATTTTAAAGGCAGATATAGCATAAAAAATGATTTTAAAAACAGCTTGAATCACTGCTTTAATTAAAATTAAAGCTAAGCTTATTCTATTTAACTATAAGCAGGGTATCTGCCAGTCTGTAAGTAAATTAATATTATTACATGTAAATTACAGGATAACTGCTAGTCCATGCCATTAAAAAGCTCCATGCTTAATTGTTTTTCAGTCGCTCAACTTGAAAACGCAAATATGCAACCATCAATTTGTTTGTCCGCCTATTTTGTGATCAAATTTATTTTCATTTTCCGCTATAAATATTATTTAGCATTTTTTTTTTTTTGCTCTGTCCGAATATGCAAGTTAGAACTGCTGTTTAACTAGTTGCTATGTTTATTTTATTGCTTCAATTAATTTAAGTTATTTTTGCCTTTATACTTATATTTACTTTTATGCTTGATATATTTTGATTTCCATGCGAGTTGACGGGAATAAATATTTGTTAAATAACTTGACGAAACGAATGAATGTAAAATGGGAGTATAAATTCTTGATTCTTTGAAAATCCGTATGCTGTTCTCTTCATTTTTATTTTGCCTGGTGGTAAGCGGCTTTAATTATAATTTCTGTTGCTCGTCGAGGGAAAATTCCGCAAATATTCCACATATTCTCTTTGTTTCATTACGAACTTTTTGCCCTTTTTCCGTTTGCCCGCTGGCAACTTCATTACTCATCAACTGGCACAAACACTCACATACACATACACACACATACTTATCTATATGTGTGTGTGTATGTGTGTGTGTGTGCATTCACACACATGTGTGTTAGTTTATTGACTGACTGTGCTGCAGGATGACTGACTCGCTCGTTGGTAACAAACCACATCAAATGTAAATAACTGCACACAAAATCAATTACGAATGACAATTTTTTCGTTTTTTTATACCCGTTACTTAAAAAATAAGTAAAAGGGTATATTGTGCTCATAGGAATGTATGTAACAGGGAGAAGAAGGCATCTTTGGTCGTTAAAGTATATATATTCCTGTCTTCCCCTGTCTTCCCCGTCTGTCTGTCAGTCTGCCAAAGTTTTTAAAATAATACAGTTCTTATGTTAATTAACGTTGTCTATTAATATTATGTATTATCTTACTTAACCGCAACAAGATCGGACAAGTAGAACGGTAGTAATAGCTAACCAAAGTTCTTAATAAAGTTATTATTTCAATACAATCGCCTAAAAGTATGCAGTAGTTTTTATAAGTTACTAATTTCTTAAAAGTCCTTTATATATATTGAAATAAGTAACAGGTATCCTATGGTCGGGATCTCGACTATAGCCTTTCCCACTTGTTTCTTTTTATTCGTGTAGCATTACGTTACGTTACGTTCTAGTTGCTTTTGTTACTCACCTTCTCCGGAAACCAGGGCGTCACGAATGGCATTTGGAACGTATTCGAATAGGAGTGCAATGTGTCAAAGGAGTCCGGCGATACGGCGCCCAGCATTGAGTAGACTCCACGCGAGAATTGATTGCAAACTGCAGGTTACACCAATAAATATTTTTTCCAGTTTTTTTGTCGATTTTTTTATTTTTTGGGAGTGGGAGAAATGAGAAAAGAGAAACGAGAAACGAGAAATAGCCACGCGACATGGCAACGGTTACAGGTTGAAAATGAAGCTGGGTTTCGGTTTCTTTTTGTGGTAAATACACTGATAAAAACAATAGTTTGTTTTCAACATATTCCTAAAATTTCTTAGTTTTATTAAAAAAAAAATATTTATTTTAAGATTCGTCAATTAATTAAAAATTATCTTGATTCTAGATTATTTATTTTTATTTTTTGATATTTTATTTATATTAGAAATTTAATAATATTTCTTTTTTATTTTTTAAGAAAAATCTGTTTTTATCGCCTCTTTTAGACAAATGTCTTGAAATTTAGATTTTCGTTGCAAACCTATAATTTAAAATTTCAGAAACATGTAAAAACAAACAATTTTTTTTTAGTGCACTTGGTTTCACAAAATCAGATAACATTTTTTGGAATTGATTTAATACCGATTCTTTTTTTGCTGTGTATAGGAAAATATATAATTTGGTGGGGGGAGTTAAGGTATCTGTAAGAATGCAGTGTGTAGAGTGTAAAGAATGTGGCAGTGTCTAGGTCGTGATGTAAATGAATGTGCGCAATTAAATAGGAAGCCCTTGGAGGGAGCGAAGAGAAGGGAGTGAGGGGGAAGAAAGAAGAGTGGGAGAAAGAGTAGGAGAAAATGTGTAGCAAGTGCAATTTTCAATAAAAATGCGCATAATTAATGCAGACAAATGCTGTGTGTGTTTTGTGTCTTGTGTCTTGTGTCTTGTGTGTCTGTTGAGTGGTTTCACTTTATTGTACTCGCATGTTGTATTTGTTTTGTCATTGTATGGCTTTCTAAGGGAGATAGGGATGTAGGGAGAGGGTGTGGGTGTTAAGGGGTGGTAACACCTACTCAAGCGCGATAATTTGAATGCATCCGCCGTATTGATGACATCAACATACGCCTGCAATTCGAAGCGACGCGAACTGACATTCAGATTGTGATTGAGCATTGCATATTTAAAGGCTGATTGCACATCGTCCGTGCCCTGCTCAAAGATGGCGCCTACAACCATAGAAAGAGACAGAGAACAAAGTATGAGAGAGAGAGGTAGAGATACAGAATTATATATAGCATACTTTTTGCTTCGTTAAATATTTAGGCAGCTTTTGACACAGTCCTCTTAATATTAAACGAAAGCGCACTGAATAAATATTTATACAAATGATAGTATGTATAATACACAAGGACACACTAACATACACACATACACTTCACACACTCATACAGACATTCATACATACGTACAAATACTAGTGGCAGGCACTGTAATGCAAACGAAGTGTTGATGCAGCAATTTTGCACGCTGCGCTTTTTGCATGGCCTGCTAAACAGTGTTGTCTTTTGAGTCATTTTATAGCTATTTTTTGTTATTGCAAAATCAAAAAACTAGTTAGAAAAGCTAGACATACCAGGAAGTTAATTTGGAATATTCGCTGAAAGTTGGAATACTTAAAAAAATGATTACTTTTCAGATTGCAAATTTACTTCAAAAAACTGAAGAAAATAAATATTCTTTCTTTCTTGCTATTAATTAGAAATAATTTAATCTACTTTATTATATATATTTTTAATGCATTGAAAGACAAAAAAAATATAATTTTTATTAACAATGTATTGTTTGAAATATTTTTTCTAAAGAATATATACTATTAATTGAAAATAATTTAATTGACTTATTCAAATATATTTTTAATTCAAAAAAACTGATGCCGAAAAACCGATCATTTCCATTGACAATACATTGCTTGAAATATTTTAATAAAATATATAATGAACAGTTAAAACATTAAGCTTGTGAATTATTAAGTATAATAGCAATTAAAGACTTTTTTAAAATCGTAAAAAATGTTAGCATCTTACGATTTTAATAGCATTGTAAATATTCATTTTTTGTAGGGCTTTCCATTTTACATACATGTAAATATGCTAATATCAATAATAAAATAATGTGATGAAAATAAAAAGTAGAGTAAATTGATTCATAGTAAAAAAACGATGACAAATAGCATTTTTGCTATATGATAAACAAACATTAAGATTTTTAATTAAAAACATTCAATCTGCAAGTGAAAAAAAAACTATATTGAATTTTAATTAATAATATTCTAACAAAAGTTTAGTACTTTTAAAAAAAAAGTGGAGTTTTAAATCAATTATAAAAATGTTTGATTAATTTCTGGCTACCTTTTTTGGTTAAATAAGTTTTTTGTTAGCACTTAAAATACTGGCAACACTGCTGGCAATTGAGAAAGAGGCACAGTCAGGTGGCAGGAGGCAGGAGGCATGTGTCATGTGGCACTAAAGGCAGAAACATGCCACAGGAGCAGCAGCAATCGCAGCTGGAGCTGCAGCTGGAGCAGGTGAATGGCTTCGTGTGCAAACCAGTCAGCATGACTGTCACATTAGCAAGCACACCCAAACACACACACACACTCTCTCTCCACTCAAAATGACTGCAGGCGCAGTGACTGAGGCGCCATCGCGTAATAAAAAATAAAGTAGCACAAAAAGGAAAAAAAAATCAAAAAAAATACGAGCTGAAAAAAGGGGAAAGAAAATCCAAAAAAAAAAAGAACAGAAATAATACACAACGATATTTCGAAAAATTCAGGAAATAGCGTTAAATTGTATTGTGTGTGTTCCCGTTGGCTTTTTCGCCACAATTTCAATTATTATTCATATGCCATATGCAAATTAAATGAATTTCGCCACTGAAATTTTATTACTAAAAAAGTCAATGCAATTGAAGGAAATACAAATTTCGAGTTTATAATAAATTCTACGGCAATTTGCAAAGGGTATTATAAAATTATTAAATTTAAGTCGTAGTTAAATTAAATATTTTTCCAATAAAAAGGTAAATTTTTTTGCTTTGCAGCTTTCATTACAAATAATATGTAAGAAATTTTTTGAAAGAAAAAAAATTGTTAAAAACTTAAATCTTGCTTTTTAAATGTAAATGAATTATATAAAAATAATTTGATAAATTTTAGTTCAGATTAATTCACTTGAAACTTAAGTGGACTTATGCTATTTGTGAATTGTCAACCGAAAATATTTCATGTGAAATATGATTGATTTAACACTTGCAAGTACTATGAATTAGAAATTTTAAAGTAAGGATTTTTCTCCAAACGTCTTTAAACTATATAAAAATATAACATTTAACAATTTTAAAGAATGAAAAAATGAATAGTATCATTTTCATTATTAATTTCATTATCTTAAATTATTTTTAAAATTGAAATAAAGTATCTAAGAATCGTAAAATAAATAGTGTTTAATAAAAGCTAAACTCCGCTTTAAAAAAGCGCTAACTTCTGCTACCAATTGCTGCTCTTGACTTGGCAATTACATAAATTTTTGTCAAGAATTCGAAAATGGCAAATGGAAAATGGAAAACGATTTAGGGAACAGCATTCCATACGTGAATGGGAAACTCTCACACAAATACAATCACACACTCACACACTCACACACACACACACACACACATTGCCACTACACATTGTTGCAAAAATTCTAGCGACAACTGTGAATGCAATTGCAACTCCTTTTGGTAACTTGCCACACGGATCTTTTGGTTCCTTTGGGTTGGAGACTTTTGCGACTCACCTAATGGTATTTTCTCGGTTAACGATGCACTTTGTTGCTGTTGCTGTTGTTGTTGTTGCTGTTGCAGCAGCTGCTGTTGTTGTTGTTGCTGTTGTTGTGGCTGAGCTGCGCTAAATTCCAACAGCGAGCACATTAAATGTAAATATGCCAGGAATTTTCGACTCGAATGCATTTTGTATATTATTTCTCGTACTCGTTGTTGTTGTTGCTGTTACAAATTCGTTGAGAATTTTCCCACTTGTAAGTTGCTCTTTTTTTTATTTTTTTTTATTATTATTGAATGCCAGGTGTATTTGTTGGCTTAATTTGTAGTTTTTACTTTGCTTGTTGTTATAGTTATCGTTGTTGTTTGTAGTTTGTTGAGCGCTTTGCCGTTTGCAAATATTTGTTGCCTACTTTTGAGCGCTTCAAGTACTGGAAGTTTATTTGATTTTCTGTGGCTTATAAACGTCGCGTTTATGGCCAGTAATTAATTAACTCTAATTAGTTGATACGTTGTTTATCAAATTTGATTATGTGTTATATATTTGTATATATTTATTATACAAGTTAACTAAATAATTACCATTTACTTTATGTTGTATTTTATTTATATATTTTATTTGATTTGGAGCTTGTTATATTTTAATTGTTTTACATTTAAGTTTAATTTTATGTGGCTTTTAAGCGTCACGTTTATTACCGCAATTAATTAATGCAATTTAGCTATTTAAAAATTTGATTAAGTTGTGTATTAATAAAATAGTTGAGCTTAATAGTTATTGATGTGTAATTTATGTATATATGCTTAGCAGTTAGTTTTAAGTGTTTATTAATTAGTATAATTTATTTAATTATTTATAATTAATGCTAGCTATGCTTGCTGTTAAGTAGTCACTAAGTAAGTTGCTTGTGTCGCACTTTAAAACTTAAGTACGCTTGACTTTAATCGCAGTCAAGACGCAACTTCTTAAGCTTCCCTCATCCTCAAACACACACACACACACACTTGCACACACGTACAGACGCACACACTCGCAGTCCTACACAGACACATGTGAACAGTCGCTGTCACAATAACAGTCGCAGTCGCAGTCACAGTCACAGTCACTGTCCGCTTGCATGAACCAAACGGCAACGCGTTGTAATCAGCACTAAAAACGTCTAAGCTGCTCAGTAATATGAGCACCCAGCATCCAAAGCGACAGCGACAAAGCCACAATGTAGCTTCAGTTACAACGGGCGAGAGTGTGAGTGAGTCTGAGAGCGTGCGATAGTGTGTGAGAGAGTGAGTGCTATGATTGCTGGATGCTGCGCTCTTTGTACTAAAAGACGAGAGAGCATCATTTTATGTTGCCTTGTGCTCGCATACGTTTGCTCTCGCACGCTTACTCTCTTTTGCGCCCTTGCTCTCTTGCGTCTGCAAAGGAGCTTCGGGTTTGGCTTTGACTTCGGCTTTAACTTCGTCAATTACTGACCTACTACGCTTAGTGCTATACAACTTGCAAATTGTTACGCATTGTTGTTGCTGTTGTTGCTGCTGTTGTTGTTGTTGCTGCTGTTGTTGGTAAAATGTTTGTTTACGTTCTGCCTTGCATTTTTGGCTGCATAATTGATACGGACAACAGCAACAACAACAACGAGAAGCGGCAACAACTGCAGAATTTCGTTGCTCGATTGCGTTCAAATCGTTTTGTCCCCCTCTTTTTTCACCACCTCTGCATTTTTTTCTTATCATTGTTGTTGCTGGCATTTTCTTTTGCTTATATTTTCTTTTTTTTTTTTGTTTTTGGTAATTAGAAACAATGCCGTGACAATCCTTTTAACAAATCTCATTAGGCTGTCAATTACGTGCCATTGCTGTTAGTGCGCACTGTAATGAAATCTCATTAATCGACTTTAATTTTGTGAAAACAAACTTAAGTGCGAGCCAGCATTTATAGCTCTCTCTCTCTCTCTATCTCGCTCTCTCTCTCTCTCTGTCTCGCTGTTAGCCATATTCGAAGGAGGCTGCAATATTGTCGAGGTCGTGGCGTACAATTTCATCATAATCTGTAATTAGTTTATAATGCGCACAGGAAGCGAATCGTACAAAGCAGGAAGAGAATAAAGTGCCAGGACAGATGGACAGACTTAGAGACGGACGGACAGACAGACGGACGGACAGACGGACGGACGGACGGACGGACAGAACATTTCTACTTAACCTACAGCAAACTGCGCTTAACTACAACAAAAACAACAGCAACAAACACAAAAAAAACAAAGTAAATCAGTCTAGACGAGAGTGATAGACTACTTAATATCCTGCTGCATTATTTTTAACCATTTAATTGGCATTGATAAAAATTTATAATAAAATAATTCAAAAATATAAAAGATATACAATTTTTCTTTTGGTCATAAATAATAATAATGAGTGTAATCATAAATAAATACATTTTTAATTTTCTCAGTTTATTGAGAAACTTAAAAAAAAAATGTTTCAAATATAAAAAATGTGTTGAAATCCTTAAAAATTTTACAAATGTAACTTATTTAATATTATTATTATTTGTAAATTTAATCAGCATCTAAAATTTGTAAATCTTTACACTAACTAAATATACCCTCAAACAGGGTATAATAATGAGAGCAACAACAACAAATGTTAAAAGTCAAGCCAAAAAACATAAAAGTTGATGGCAAAATTTTTTAATTAAGAAAATCAATGAATATTTTTTCATCAATCCATTTTAACATTATGGTCTTTTGCCTCTTTTTAGCTTTCGCTTCCTTCCCTCTTCCTCTTCCACTCTTCCTCTCTTTCACTCTTTAGCTGACTCCCTCTTTCCGCTTTTGATTTTCCTTCTTTATGACCCGTATTTCCAATGTTCATTAATAGGTTATTACAACTTTCGTATGCAGTTTCGATAAAAGGAAAAAGAGAAGTTTGTCCGTTGATCGCAGTAATTTCTTATTTATCTGATTAGTTTAAATTATAATTAGTAGTAAGTACCTAAAGCTGACTGAACGGAGCCAAGCTAAAGTGGGAATTGGTCATTAGGAACATTAACAATATAAATGGATTTAGCGATTGGTTATGATATTAACTAACAAACTTATATTCAGCATTTAAATTTTAGTTCATTTAAAACCACACTTTAAACTTGATTTCGAGACGTTTCATTTTTTTCTGAAACATCTGTCAAAATTAAGAAATATTTTGACTTGTAAAATTGCTAAGTCAGAGTTTTGACCAACTTCAAACAGTCATAACTTTGGCAAAATTTAACCAATTTTCAAGCGGAATGTCATTTTAATCATGGTTCGACCTTTAAATTCGTTCTGCATTTAAAATTAATTTAGAAAATTTTATTTATTTTTGTAAAATGCTTAAATCTCAATTTATTCAATTATTTTTATTTCCTTAATTTCTTTAGAACCAATTAGTATGCTGTATTTAGAATCAAAGTCAATGCTTTAACATTTTGAGCGTGATTAAAGCAAAAACTGGAAATAAACCAAAACTAAAGCAAAGGCAAACAATTAAACAAATGAATAAACAAACAAATGTGAAATGCGAAATGCGAATGCGAATGGAGTTTGATATTATAATTAAATTTGTCTATCATTCCTTTCTTATATATATCCAGCTGGGACTATGCAATTTGCAAACAAATATTCGACTTTGTGTGCAATTATTTAATGCGAACGCCAATAAAATTTTAATTGCTCTTTTTCATAAATATGTAAATTTGAAAAATGCGTTCTTTTTGTTCACAAAGAGTGGGAAAGATGGAGAAAGGAGGGAGGAGAAGGGAGTTGGATATATCAACGCTAATTATTTACAATTAAAATTTATGCGGCTGCCTAAATCAACAAAACTAAATCGTTTAATTAAAAAGCCGCGAGCACACAAAATGAAACAACAACAAAATCAACAATAGTTGCAAGAGGAATAAAAAAATAAATAAATAAATAAATATAAAAACAAGTAAAACAGCAGCAACAACAACAACAACAACAAAAATGATATTGCTTGAAGCCGCAACAAAATCAGAGCCGCAAGTACAAAGATAAATAAGTGGCATTGTCGGTTTCATTTCCGGTTGTTGCATTTGCATTCAAATGGTTGGGTGTCTAACTGTATCTATAGCTGTAACTGTAGCTGTATCTGTGTCTGTGTGTGTGTGTGTGTGTGTGTGTATCTGTGTGTGTGTGTGTGTGTGTCTTGTAAGCGGTATATAAGCACATTTCCAACTGCTTTTTAGATTTAAGCGCCGCGGCAGCTAAAAGCACTGAAATAAAGCAATAAAAAGCAGCACGCCACAAGAATTGATGCTAAGCGTGGTAAGGAGAGGGGAATTTGTGGGGGGAGGGAATGGATGAGAAGGCGTCACTGCTTTACAGTTAACAGCAGCTGTCGTTTCCTGCCACTTTCTCTCCTCAACATTTTGTATTGCCTGCTGTGACTTAGCCTCGACTGTCTTTCAGTTTCTCACTTCATCAGTTACGCCAAAAAGGAGACTCGGCAATAAATTTCGCTGATTGCTTCCGCTTTTCTGACCCACCCTCTCCCCCTTTGACCCCCCCCCCCCCCGCCCTCCCCAGCATTCCCCTTGACCTCGTCAAGGCGTTTCGGCCGACTGCCTCATTTTTTATGCCGCTTGATAAAGTAATATCCGTTTTAGGTACACACTTTGGCTTTGTTGCCGCTTATACCCTGTAGTCACGCAGCATACTTGCATAAATATCTGCTGCTTAGATATGTATGGCATATATTAAGCGAAAAGACAGGCATTTAAATCGAATTAAGCCATCGCTTCGATGCGATGCGATGCGATGCGGCATGCCCATGAATGCAAAGTGAGTGCATAAATTAAAGGGTATTAAATTCATTTTCATTTTCCAGCTACTCTCTGCAAGTAATGTGCCAAACTTTATGCTATAATTTGGTCACAAGCGAGGCAACTGCAGTTTGGCTTTTTTTCTGTTTTTTTTTTTTTTTGTTTTTTATGTTGGTCTAACACAGATTTGTGGCCTTGCGACGGCTCTAATGGCTCATGGGGCGTATGCGTCATATCAGAGCACGCATACGCAGTGTAGGTCAATGCTGTTACGAGCCAAAAAAGTGACTCCCTTTTCAGCATAAACCCCAAAAAAAAAAAGAACGCTACAGTTGAGGTGCTCAACTGTTAAATGTCCAGCAAACGAACCTTAATAAATAAATTAAAAATTAAAAACATTAAAATCAAAGATTAAAAACATAAATTTTTTATTTTTATAAATAAAAGAAAACAATGATTTCTGTCTGAGAACTCGGAGTCAATTTCCAGGTGACAGCTCTTATTGCTAGACTACCAAATACATCTAGAGTTTCCAGCTAAAATATATTTAATAGATCGAAATTTTAATATATACTGTTTTTGCAAACTTTTGCAAAATTTGCACACAAATACAAAAAAGGACGTTGAGCAAAAATAGTATTAGATAATAGAAAAGCGGAAAATAATTTATTTAATTAATGTCTGACGTTCTTTATTTTCCTTTACCATAATATAGAGGTAGAAATAAACAACAGGATCACTTATAATTCAACATTTTTCTTGCTAAAAAAATATATATTTCAATATTTGACAACTATTTACTATATATTATTTATCTGCGTTGTTTATTAACTGATTAAAAACTGTAGTTTCAAAATTGTTTGTGCTACTCGATTGTTTTCCATTTTTGGGCTTAAAAGTGGGCGTGGCTCAATTCTAAAACATTCCCCATCTGCTTATTTAACTTAGGATTATTGACACCAAATTTCGTAGCTCTAACTGTTATAGTTCCAGAGATCTAGTTGTTTATATGGACAGACGAACATTATAATGAACTTATAAGCCTTTGTATACTTTATAAACTGGGCTTATTATGCACTGGCCTTGCAGAAACCCGAAATTGCTGTGTGTGTGTGTGTATGCAAGTGTGTGTGTGTGTGTGTGTACATGTGTGTAATTGAAACTTCCGCTTTGGTCAGTTAGCGCAATTTAGCAAGCTGCAAAAAAGTTAGATACGACTGAAGTAACAGGCAAAGTGCAAAGTCCATTGCAGCTACTTGGCTTTCATTTCAATTTAAACTTTAAAAAGCCAACAAGCACACACATACACACACACACACACATACACACATACACACACGCATACAGTGATAGAGAAATGTGTGCAGCCACATGTAGAAATGAAAATTATTTAAAATGATTTATTTCACAACAATTTTCATTAGGCGACCAACTGCATTGCAGGTTTCCTTTGCCACGCCCCTCTTCTGCCCCCTGCCGCCTGCCCCTTTATGCCGTGCACTAATTCACTTTTGCTGATTTTTGTGCAAAAAATACAAAAAATACAAAAAATAAAAAATTATGCGAATGTTGCCTTGAGAAGACTTTGTTGGAGGAGTAGGAAAAGGGAGAAGGTTACGTGGTTCTGGCATGTTTCATACATGTTTCATATGAAATAATTATATATGCGGTCAGCCGCCAAGCTGCAGGCAGTGCAGCATCAACCTTTCTCCCTCTACCCCTCTACCCCTCTCCCTCTGCCCATTAGACCCCTCTTCTCTTTTCAGCAATTTGCTATTCGCTTAGCCAATGAGAAAAAAAAAATGTGCTTGCTACATGTTCCGTGTTCCGTGTTCCATGCTCCGTGTTCCATGCTTCGTGTTCCGTGGCGACTGCTGCATAACTTTTGCGGAAATTTGACTCTAGGGCGCTGCTGCCACGCCCCCTCCGCCTGCTCGGTCACTGTCAGCAGTGTCTCACAGTGGGTAAAGGACGCTAGATTTGCTTAATTTGATGCAGAATGAATTTAGAGGCCAAGTAATGATTAAAATGATATTCCGCATGAAAATCGGTTGAGTTTTGACAAAGTTATGGTAGATTGAAGTTTTTGAAAAAGTGTAAAGTGGTAAGCATGGAAAATATCGAAAAAATTGATAGTGAGGTAAATTTTTCAAGTGAAAAATGTTTTGATGCAGAATGAATTAAGAGGCCAAATAATGTTTAAAACGGTATTCGACATGGAAATCGGTTAAGTTTTGACAAAGTTATGGTAGATTGAAGTTTTCAAAAAAGTGCAAAGGGGTAAGCATGGAAAATACCGATAAAATTGACAGTGAGGTAAATTTTTCAAGTGAAAAATGTTTTGATGCAGAATGAATTAAGAGGCCAAATAATGATCAAAACGGTATTCCACATGAAAATCGGTTGAGTTTTGACAAAGTTATGATGGTTTGAAGTTTTTGAAAAAGTGTAAAGGGGTAAGCATGTAAAATATCGAAAAAATTGACAGTGAGGTAAATTTTTCAAGTAAAAAATGTTTTGATGCAGAATGAATTAAGAGGCCAAATAATGATCAAAATGATATTTTGCATGAAAATCTAAAACTTTACAGCTGTATGAAAATTCAGATAAAAAACAACAGAGATAATATTAGTAAAGCCCTTACTTGATCTTTTAAAATATAAATTAATATGAGCTAATCTAAGTCAATTTCCCACTGTGCGTCAGTGCGCAAAAATTAGTAGGAAAGAAGAAAAGTGCAGTGAAAAAAAAATGATTTGGTAAAAGCAACTTGAAAAAGGTTAACAAGCGGCAGAGCAGCGCAGCATTGGGAATAGCCCAACAGCTAAAAAAAGAAGTTATAATTTTTGGCAGGCAACAGCAACAACTGCAACAACAACAGCAACAGCAACAACAACAACAGCAACAGCAACAACAACAATGGCAGCAGCAGCTACAAAAGGGAACGTTAATGAAAAGCAAGCGTGAAATAAAATCATAAATTTTGCAGCGCTTGCACGACAGTGGAAAATGACAGTGTGTGTGTGTGTGTGTGTGTGTGTGTGAAAGAGTGTTGTTTTTGTTTTGCATTTGTGTGTGTGCGTGTGTGTTTGTGTGTGAGCTTGGACAAGTGCATTTGCGGTGTGCCCCCAAATGCATGCTACATTAATGCCGAGAGTTGAGGATATGTCCGTGTGAGCAGCTCGACATTAACTGTAACTGGCCAACACACACACACACACACACACACACACAATACTCTTGCGTCTAGACTTGGTCCAAACAGTGGTCAGGCTTAGTGTGCAACCAAGTGGCAGCTTCAATGTGTGTTTGTGTGTTTGTGTGTGTTAAGGTTTTGGTAACTTAGAAACTACTACGGAATTGAAAGTCCTTTCAAACATCTGCTCTGTGTAATGTAGAGAACAAGTGTGCACTCTTGTTAGAAGCTACTTATCTGGCCAAAATTGTAGAATTGAGAGGGACAACCAACTGCTAACTGGCTTCCATTAAGATGGCTTACATTAATGAAAACTTCTAGTATTCCATTAGACTTATTCAACATTTGATATGCAATTTACAAATATGTTTAAATGAAAAACAAGTTGTCAAAAGAAACCATAAGAAATAAGTAATCAGGCAAAGAAATGAGCTCTCTTTTCGAAATACTATTATAAGAAAATTAAATTAAAATTTTAAAGCTATTAACTGCTTAGAAAAATTTTCTAAAATCAAGATATTGCTCTTAAATATAGAAAACACATATTGGTTTTAAGAACATTTCAAATAAGACCTAGTTCTTATTTTAAAAAATTAACTTTCTTTTAAATTTTATTTAAAAATTTAATTTAAATTAAATTAAAAAAATAAAACAATTAAAAATAATTTTTTAATTCAAAATTTTCATTTTTTTCTCATTAATTTGTATTCTGTCTTATTTATTATATAAATATAATTTTACTTTGTTATGAAGTGGGATAGGAAAATTAATAAGGAAATTTAACTTTATTTAGTATATTAATGGAGAGGAAAAATCTATTATTATCTGAACATTTTTTATTTGCTCTTATGTCAAAAGTTAAACAGTAAAGTTGGTTGGTAAAATCGTTTTAAATAAAATAAAATATATAGGATATTTTTCGATCAATAATTATTATGTCAGCTTGATTTTTATAAGGTCTCAATCCGACTTAGTAAGATAAAAAAATATTTATTTATGATCTCCAAAGCTAAAATTCAAGTTGACTTATTAAACAAAAAAAAAAATATTATTTTGACTTTTCTGTACAGCGTAACTAACTCTACCATGTAAAAGTCTAAAAACGAAAGATTTTAATGCCCCAAAATGTTTGAAATCTTATTGAAATGTACTTAAGCTATCGTTACTTTATCTGGTTTTAATTTATGAAGCTTGTGCCGATTCATTTTCTATTTCTACGAGACACGTGAACACACAATGATTAATTTCATGTGCGATTTGAAAAAAGTGACTCATGCATATGCTCAAAATGTTATTTATTGAAATTTTTATAACAAAGTGTTAAGCAATCGTAAATTGAGCATGCAGAGTAATAAAATGAGAGTATTTAAATGGAATTTAAACGGAGCTTTGCAGCTTCGAATAATGATGAGAAATTTTATAAAGTAAAGTTTATAAGTAATACAAGTAATTTCTTTGAGGTCGGGATCTCGACTATAGTCTTTACGATTAGTTTTTTAGTAAGTACGAGAATTTTAATAAAACTTAAAACTTAAGATAGAGAATAATTTGATACATTATTGTTGACACAGAATACAAAAAAATGGATACATCCTTTTCTAGAGTCTTACGAAATTATTTTAAAATTATTTTTTTCAAATTAATTTAATAAATAGTTGTTTAGAAAAATTATATTTAAAAATTCTTAGAGTTTCTGTTTATACAAATTTACAGACAGGTTGTAATCAACTAAATTGTCGAACTGATTTAGAATATATACATAGCTTATATACATATATGCATTAGAGAAAAAGCCAAATTGGTTCAATGGGTGCAGAGTATAAATAATGGATCTTTATCTGGGTTTCTTTTCTCGCTTATTTTAGATTTTTTATTAATGGTATAGTTTTTGCAAATTCGGCTAAGCAGAGGCCGATAATGGACCAGAAAATTTATGCTTATCGCTGCCAGCGACGTCGGCAGAGAAGTTTCCGAAAAACATTCTAAGCGTGACATTATTGTTTTGCAATCAGTCTTCGATTAGTTGTAAAAATACGCCGAAAGTAATAGACGTATGCCATAGAGGCTCGCTTGGGAGAAAAAATCCGACTTGTGTGAAATCCAAACAACGGAGCAGTTTTTGATATTTTTTGAAACAAAAAAAACAGTGATAAAGAAAAACTAACAACAGACCATAGCGCGATCAGAAACAATATCAACAACGAATCAAACGAGGTGAGTAAATTAATAATTTAAGAGTGCGGTATAGGTAAAACCTACGGTAAAGTCATAATAATAGAATAATAAAGAAACGATCATGGTAATGTCGAAATGTGCCATATGGGGCCCCATATGAGAAATAACATTTTTATTTATTTAATTCTAATTTTTTAAAGCTTGACTTTGACATTGCTGAGAAATTAGGACATATGCAAGCTCAAATTTGAAAAATGCTTAAAAAAAAAATCAAAATATTAATTAAAAAAAAAAAAACAAAGTTTTCAAAAAGTGCGTTTAAATCTAGAAAGTTTTAAGCGCTTACACGGACGGACAGACAGACAGACGGACATAGCTAAATTGACTCGACTGTTAATGCTGAACAAGAATATATATACTTTACTTGGTCGGAGATGCCTCCTTCTCCCTGTTACATACATTCCAACGAACACAACATACCCTATTACTTATTTTTTAGGTAACGGGTATAACAATGACATTATGTACTAAAGACCATTCTTTTTTTATTTCTTCTGTTGCAGCTTTAAGTGTGAAACGCGACAAGAACAATTGCAACAACGGCTATATTTGATCCACATTATAAAGGCAACTTTTTTATGAACCAAAACAGCAACTTGAGAGTTTACAATGAATGAAAGCGACAGCTCACCGATCAGTGACGATTATTTGACTGTCGAACAGTGGGTGCTCTCGAATGTAATGCCATATATGGAATTCGGGAGCAACAATACCTGGAACAACAATAACTGGAACAACACCTTCAAAAAATCGATTCTGCGTCGCGTTGTTAATATGCATCTTACATGGATAAACTCGTGTGAAGAAGAATACAATCCACATTTGGAGTTTAATCTCATCAATTTTTGGGTATGCGGCGTCTTACAGAGTATCATTGGCGTCCTCGGTGTTTTGGGCAACGTGATATCCATGATAATACTTTCCCGCCCCCAGATGAGATCAAGTTTTAACTATTTGCTCATGGGTTTGTCAATCTGCGATACAATTTTTATTATTATCGTTATGCTGATGGATGGCATATCCTCAATATACCCGTATACGGGTCACTTATTCTGGTATAACAACAATGTGTATCCATTCATCGCACCTATAATGTATCCCATCTTCTATATTGCCCTGACAGCGAGCATCTATATGATCATGATGGTGACCGTGGAACGTTATGTGGCCGTCTGTCATCCGCTGAAAGCACGTTCTTTCTGCACCTGTAAACGGACCATGATCTCTTTTATAATCTGCGTCTGCTTTGCTGTGGTCTACAACATGCCAAGATTTTGGGAGTGGCACACGGTAACGTATCAATATCCCAACACGACAACTGTGCTCCACTGTGTGCGTCAGACAACAATAATATATAATTCAACCTACAAAAAAATCTACACACACTGGTGCTATTTGATTGTCAACTATTTGATACCCTTCTTCACTCTGGCCATACTCAATAGCCTGATCTACAGGCAGGTGAGGCGGGCAAATCGGGAACGACAAAACTTGTCGAGATCTGAGACACGTGAAATTAGATTGGCAGCAATGTTGTTGGGTGCAGTTGTCGTATTCTTAGTGTTAAACTTTCCTCCCTTGGTGTACCACTTTTATAAAGCATTCGACTTTAAAATCGATTTCGAGGCGACCTTGGTGGCCGAACTTCTCCTCACTATCAACAACAGCGTCAACTTTCTCATTTACATCAGCTGTGGCAAAAAGTTCAGGCGCATTTTTTTACTCACTTTTTTCAAGCGACCCGTCGCGACGCCTGAGATCTCATAGTTTTATAACAATATAATAATTAAGAAACAGATCAATGTAATTTTAAAGTGTGCCATCTGGAATTGAGTCTTTTCTCAATTTGCTTTCCAAAAATCATGTATTTTGAACCAATAAATTATTTATAAAATTAAAATTTTTTTCCAATTATTTAAGTGTTTTGTTTTTTATACCCTGTAACAGGAATTATTATTAAAACAATTTTAAAGCGTTGCATTTTGCATTTTGTGTGTGCTAGAATTTTCCTCAAAAAAGTTTTTTTTATAAGTTATCAGATATTGTTTTGTTTTTATATGATCCTAGCCTTGTTATTTCGCTAGAAGACTATTAATACGCATATTTCAAATAAAAAAAAGACCCTAACAATAATAAATGTCCGCATTTTCTATTCTTTCTGCTTTCGTTACTAGCGCTTACTGCCGTCCGCAGAAATAGTTAAAATTTATTTCCTGATATAACATCGATTCCATCCAAGTGTATAAATAATATTTAAGAAATCGTTACAAAAACTTTAAAAAAGCTTTAAATAGCTTCTTAAAAGCTTGACCGAAAAAGTTTCTTGTCAATTGGTTTGCAGCTTAGCTAACTAAAGATTGCAATTGGTTTGCAGCTTAGCTAACTAAAGATTGCAATTGGTTTGCAGCTTAGCTAACTCAAGATTTTGTGCTTGACGCGCTGTTAAACAATCTAAAAGCTTTCGTTAACTTAACATAGCTGCAAATGCCTGCAAAATGTTAATATTTAAATAAAGATGAAATATGTTTTAGAAAAATTGTGTACATACTTTATTTAACTAATTTTGGTTTAATGTTGAATGTACTTTTGATGTGAGGACGTTGGGAAAATTGCCAAGTTGATTTAAAACGCAACTAAAGCAACAGAAATTATTATTAAAACAATTTTAAAGCGTTGCATTTTGCATTTTGAGTGTGCTTTTTTTAATATTAACTAATATAAAATGCATAAATCTGTTAACAATTTGTACGTGTGTGTATGTGTGTGTGCATGTGTCTGTTTGTTAGTATTGACATAATTAATTCGCTATGATTAATGCTAATCTGATTGTTATTTGTTATCTAAGCGATTTTTGAGGATTTAAAGCCAAAAACCGAGCAACAAAGTCAACAGAGCTTATATAAAATTTTTATGTTCACACATTAATTAAAAAAACATTCATACACACTCACACACATACAATCACACATGATAATAAACAATTTTTTTTTTTAGCTATGAACGGCTGAAAATCCACAATAATTTGAACTATTTTTACGATTTATCAATTTGATGATTGATTAATTTCAATGTAACTTATAGTATTTTTTTTTTTTTTTTTTGTAGTTTTATTTTAGTTTCTTATGCTGTTTATAGACCAGTGATAAATGCTTATCAGTATGTTGTATTTTTTATTTTTTTTAACTATACCTATATAGTTAAGGTAATTTGTATTTTGTATTTTGAGTCCAGCTACAAAACGTTGCATAAAGTTTGTATAAAATTTGTTGTTCTTATTTTGTTTTCCTGTTTTGTTTTTTGTTTTTAATTTGTTTGTTAGATTTTTGTTTCTCATTATATATATTTGACTAGTTGAATACAAAAACCCAATCAATCAGTTGGCGACGACAGTTAAACCTACATTCGCTATATATGTAACACTATATATATATATCTTTTTTTATATAGTACTTGTATAGTAAGTATGTTAGAAACAGCTGCTATAAAATCACTGCCAGACACATTTGGCCAGCACTTGGTAACACTTGGTAATGTGTTTTAAAATGTATTGCCCATAAGACTAACATCATAATCATTAACTATATATAACTATGTATATATGTATGCATGTTATGTATGTATGTATGTATATATGTAATTCATAAGCGCTAATATTCGTTAATGCAACAAGTCTATGTGGGATTCATTATCGCCGGTTCTTCGTCGTCATCATCATCAGCAACATCATTATCCTCATCATCCTCATCGTCATCCTCATCATCATCATTCTCATCCTCTTCATCTTCATCATCAACTCCGCCGGAACGTCAATCGAAAATGCAGACAAACACACGCAGACAATTGATTCCCACCTTCTCCCAGCAACCCTCTTCGGTGGCACGACCCTCATGAGCCAACCTCATCTTCTTGGGGTAGTTTTTTGGACTGCTGCGATCACTGAGATGAACCGGCATACGGGCGTATTCTGCACGTGGCGTGCGAAACTTCTCCAACAGCTCCGTTTGCTGATCCGTCAGGTTCTTTAGCTTTTTGCCTGCAATCAAAATAAAATGCGAGTTAATATGGGGTGATTTCTGTAATTTAGCTACGTTTGTTCTATGTGAACTCGACTTTCGGCAATGCAACATTCATGAAACTTGGTACAGCTTTATCTTTTTACTGCTGCAGTGACATATCACAGAATCAACTGAATCGATTAACTATATCATATAGCTGCCATAGGAGTAATCGCTTAAAAATGTGTATGTTGCATCAAAAACTTTTATTGTTGTTCAAACTGATTGAAATCCAACTCTGTCATTACAAACTATAAGAGATCTCACACTTCTTTAACAAATTTAATCGAAATCGATATTGCTGTCATTTAAAAAATCATGGGAATTGAAAGACTATTTCATAAATCTTACTTGTTAAACGAAGATTGGAGAAATAATGAAAAATTGTTGTTTCAATACACATATTACTAAAAAAATGTACCCAATTTAATATTTATTATGTCTGCCCAAGTTTCATTATAAATCCTAAGATAATCTCTTATATTCTTTCTTGGGATTAACCTGTCGCAAATAAAATTGTAGTAATAGTTACTCTTTTGATTTTGTAAATATTCGGAGATAATTCGTATTTAGCTTTCTTATTTATTCTTTAGGCTTATTAAATTTTATCACAATAATCTGTTTATAAATCTTTTAGGGTTGTTCAAAAAGTATATAAACTTGTTCTTATATTTTTTTAAAATGAGTTTTAATGTATGTTTTTCAGAAATCTTTTCGAAACTGTATCACAACAAGAAAGCTTTGATTTGATGATTTTCGAAAAGTGGATAAGGTTCAGCTTATAAATGCCGATAAAATGAAGAGCGCAGATATGAATCAATATAAAAAAAATAAAATATAACTTTCTTCATTGATAATATTAATTAAATTCAATTCGCTCCGAGTGTAAACTAGGCAATACCCTAAAGATACTTAGAGTTCTTACTCTCAAAAATGTCTTATGCATATGCTTTACTCACCCTCCAGTGCATCGCTGATTAGAGACGTCTCCACGGGTGGCAGCAACTCGATGCGATCGCAGCAGCGTCGAAATTCGGATGAGGTCATGCGCAGATAACGCGGCGTGAGGCAGAGCGGACCGAGAACCGTGCGACGGTTTTCGGGTGTGGCATCGAGATTCTTGCGGGCACATTCCGCCAGACTCCAGTTGGCCAGGCACTCGAAGAGAGTGATCTCCGAGCGCAGCTGGAGGGTGTCTCTCTTGGCGAGAGTCTCCAGCTCCTCGAAGCGCAGATCACAGATGGCCGACATGGAGAGCAACAGCTCGGCATGCATATCGATCAGCTGGAGTGTGTTGTGGAGCAGTGCAACGCCATAGTCCTCAGTGGTGAAGGGATTCGGATTGGGTATGAGATTCACCTGAGCACCATCGCCATCGGCGCCATTCTCCTTTGTCTGCGCTTGTGACGCTGCCAATTGTTTGGCCGCCGCCTTCGCCTTGGACGCCTGCTTTCGGGCCAACTGTTGGGCAGTCTCTTGTGTGGTGATCACCGTCTGGTGTTGGTTGGTCAGCGCAATGCCCTGGTAGAACCACAGCGCCTTGAATATGTCCAGTGCGGTGGCACTCGAAATGCTGAGATCAAGTTCACGTATGCAGTAGATGATCTACGAAAAGAAATACTAATTATTATCACTTATAAGAGATCGTTGAACTGATCGGTTGGAAATTGATAAATCAAAATAAGATTATTATAAGAGATGTGAAGAATTTAAATAGATCCCTCAATTGATCGACTGTTATTGAAAAACGATCGATATGATCGTATGCATTCATAATTCATCAATGATCCATTAAAAAAAGGAGTAATATTCTGAATCTTGGATACAGAAGGAAAATTGTCTGCAAAACAACAACGAAAACGATCGATTCTGAATAAGACGTGATCACTATGATCAAGCAAAGATTTAACAGAGTTTTAGTAAAAGAGGACTATAAATGTGGAATGATTTATGAGGATAGCAGAGGGAAGCTTTAAAATAATTGTTAAAACTGAGAATATTTTTTATAAAGATCATAAAATTGATCAACTGTTAGTAAAGTATTATCAGTAAGATCGATAAGGAAGTTTTAACAGAGAGTAGTAAATTTATATGGGAATAATTTGAAAAGATTGTAGATGGATACAAAATAAATTATAATCGAAATGATCGATATAGATAATTCAATGGAAGATCAAAATTAAATTATAAATAATTTATAAGAAACGAATTAATGATAGATATAATAAAAAATATCACTTTGATCATAGCTTTTACTCCCTTTTCTCTCTCTCTCTCTCTCTTTTTCTTTCTCTCACTTTTTCTCTCTCACTTTTTCTCTCTCACTTTTTTTTCTCTCTCTCTCTCTCTCTTTTTCTCATTCTCTCTCGTTTTCTTATTCTCTCACTTTTCTCGCTCTCTCTCTCTCTCTTTTTCACATTCTCTCACTTTTTCTCTCTAACTTTTTCTCTCTCTCTCTCTCTCTCTCTCTCTCTCACTTTTTTTGCTCTCTCTCTCTCTCTCTCTCTCTCACTTTTTCGCTCTCTCTCTCTCTCCCTGTCTCTCTCTCTCTCTTTTCTTATTATCTTTTCAGCTCACCAAATCGGGCACATTGAAGCGATCCGCCAACTCGAGAATCTTGAGCAGATGCTTGTGATCGCGATAGGGAATAAAGTGTTTCTCCATATATCTGACGATCAGCTCGAAATCGTTCTTATCCACATTGAGTATCTGGAAATGGTTGTCGCTCTTGCGGCCACTGTTTGGACCCGCATGTATTAACTTGGCCAACTCCACGCTGCGCTCCAGCACCGATTTCCGTTCACAACGTATCATATAGCGATCGTCGCCATTGACCACTATAAAGTCGATGTAGGGATTCACAATGATGGGCACACCTGTGTATATGTTGGTCTGGCCACGGGCATACAGTGGTGGCACCACCATGTGAGCCGGTGGTGCACTCGGCGCCGGAGCACTCTGTATGGCATCCACATGGTGGCCATCGGGACCAAGGCCGAAAGGCAAGACCATTTTGTTGCTAGAGATCTCGTTGTTAGTGTTGTTGTCAGTGTTGTAGTTGTTGCTTATCTCCAGTTGCTGTAGATCGGTGTCACTGTCGCGTACTTGCAGCGCCTTGTGCACCAAAGCGCCCACTAGCGGCAACTTTGTGGTGCGCTCCTTCTTGGTCAGCTGCTGCTCCAAGCGACTTGGTACGCTTCTCTGGCGATTCTTGTTGCCACACCGACTGTTGGGAAACTGCAAAGAGAAAGGACCAAGAAAGAGAGAAGCTTAGTAAGTTGTACTATGAAAGGGAAATAAGATACATAGATTTTAGAAAAATTGAAAGAAAAGATCAGCAGAATGGAAAAATTTAGTAGAAAGAAGATCAGTAAACGAAACCAGGAAAATTCAAATTTCAAAGAAGATCAGTAAGCGAACCCAGGAAAATAATAATAGCCAAGAGGATAAGTAGACAACTTTGACAAAAATTAAGATCAATATGCCATCAATTTTGAGGAAGAAAATTTAAATTAAAACTCAGTTTATTTAATTTAAATAAGAAAATTCAAAGTTAGATCATTAGAAAAATAATGATAGCAAAAAAAGATCTTTACACGATCATTATCCAGAAAAAATGCATCGGTTGATAGGTAAAAATGGTGAACTCAGGAAAGGAGATCATTATGCGATCCATATTCAAAAAAAAACAGGTGGGAAAAGCTATAGAATACCCGTTACCCTTAAAGAAATTACTACCTAATAAAAATCTACTGCATACTTTTAGGTGATTGTATTGAAATAAATTTTATAATTACTTTGGTTAGCTATTACTGCCGATCTACTTGTCCAAACTTTCTGTAATTCAGTGAGATAATAGATAATAATAATATATAACGTTAATTTCTGTATTATCTTAAAAACTGTGGGTGTGGTGGTTTTTTGAAATTTACGGAGGTGGAAAGTTGCGTGGCACAATTTTGAAACAAACTTGATCTGTGTGAGGTCTATATTAATCTGTGTGCCAAATTTGGTATCTCTATCTCTTAAAGTCTCTGAGATCTAAGCGCTCACACGGACGAACAGACGGACAGAAAAAATTAATCATCAGATCAATAAGGCAGGCGAACTCAGGAAAGGTTCTCAAGATATAATGATTACCTAAAATATCTGATCGTATAACTGCTTATCTACAAGTAGGTTAAGTAGCTCTGCTTGGCAGTTATATGGCCACTTGTTGCAGATAAGCCTTAACAATATTTCTTAGCCAAATTGGTAGTAATTGCGACTTCTACATAATTTCAAACCTATTTCTTACAACAAAAGGGGAACTCCACAATTTATATCCACTTTTAAGACAATTAGTCAGCTTGAGCTTTCCCAATTACACCATATTTGTCAATCGATATACTCAGCTTTATATATGGGCAATATAAACATTTTAAAAGGTAAGTGCTTCCCACAAACATTGACTTTATCAGTTTGGTTTTATCTTTCAATTGCTGTACTTAAACACAAATCGTTTAATGTCTCACGCTGAGTCTAATCGGTGATTTTTGCACGCGACTATAAATTATGTAGTATATGATTTTAATCATTCATAAGTTCGACTAAAGTGTTTCGAGTACACCCAAAATATATATTTATTTTGGGCAGAGGTCAATCGATTTAAGGCTTTGAATCGTTTGATTGCTTCACAACCTGCCTGCAATTCATCATCGGCTGGCGATAAATCATGTGGCCCACTATCGCGACTATTACGACTATCGCGACTATCACGACCATATCGACTATACCCGCTGGACGTCAGATACACCACCGCGTGACAGCTCATAAATTGTATAATGCCCCCGAAAGTATCCATCGATAGTGTCAGCAGTAACCCCCAAAACTCCTACCATATCATATCATTACCCACACTGAAAAAAAAGAATAGTTTCTAAAATCTAGAACATTTTAAATAATTTAAAAATAAAAAAAAAATTTTAAAATTAAATTTTAAAAAACATAGATCAAATAATGAAAAAATTGATATACCGCATGGAAATCGGTTAAGATTTGATAAAGTTATGGCAGTTTGAAATTTGGGAGATAGTGAAAAGAGGAACATACGGGAAAAAATAGACAGTGATTGAAGAAAAATTTAATTTTCCAATTTTGATGCAGAATAAAAACATAGGTCAAATAATGAAAAAATTGATATAACGCATGGAAATCGGTTAAGATTTGATAAAGTTATGGCAGTTTGAAATTTGGGAGATATTGACAAGGGGAACTTATAAAAAAAAATGGACAGAAGAAAAATTCAATTTTCCAATTTTGATGCAAAATAAAAAATAATAAAATTAAATAATGATAAAATTGATATTCCGCATGGAAATCGTTTAAATTTTGAGTTTTGAGACCAAAATATTTATTTTTTAAACTATTTTTTATCAGTGTACCATATTTGGCAGTAGCTGCTGCGGCACTTTACACTGCCTGCCAAAAGCACTGCTGACAGCCTAATTTCCCTGTCAATTTGCCTCAATTTCTAAGCACTCGAATCCACCGGACATGGCCGATGAAAGTACTCGAAAATAAAACCCTATTGGCCATGCCATATAACATATATGAATCGATTTATGGCTGGAAGCCGCACAAAATCAATTAACTGCAGTTGGTAAGAGTCATTTAAAGAGTAATTTAAAGCAAAGGGATAAGCTAAGAAAATAAT
The DNA here is from genome assembly GCA_035045575.1 of Drosophila falleni. Classification (NCBI taxonomy): domain Eukaryota; kingdom Metazoa; phylum Arthropoda; class Insecta; order Diptera; family Drosophilidae; genus Drosophila; species Drosophila falleni. Next base: position 2,523,670 of record JAWNOV010000167.1, read on the forward strand.
AGTAAAATAAGTTACAACTGTTTCATCATTAAGAAGAAGCTTTCAAAGGGCAGAATTATCAGTAATCATCTTTATATACTAAGAAGATTTTTTAATTTAACAAGAGCTCGCCTTTTTTTGTAAGTATTTAACCTTAGTTCAATTTATGTAAAATAAGAAGTCCATTTTTTTAAAGATAGTCAAATTGAATGCCAGTTTTTCAATGTCTCCTTAAACTTTATCAAAGAGCTATTTTCAAATTTGACATTAAATTCTACACATTTTACGTCAAAATATCTCGGATATAGTTTTCAACCCTTAAAATATGAATTGAAAACCCGGTCCTGAGAATAGCTTAACGTTTTAGTTATCTAACAAAAATTATAAAAATTTTTTAAGAAAGCAAATTTTTAATTAATTGATAAAAATTTGAAAAATAATTAATTGATAACTCAAAACAGTTGACAATGGGATTAAAAAAATTTAGTAGCCATTGTGTTATTTAAAAATAAATTAAGATAAATGAAATTTCTTAAATGAACTCATCATAAATTTCAAGCTTATTACTCACTATATTAAATTTAAGTCGCATTTATTTTAAATAAACAACTTCTATATAATGACTTCCTATATAACTTCCACTTCAACTTCAATATCTGGAACAGTTATGTTAAGCCTAACCATAAATACCATATTTTTCCGTAGAAAGACAAACATTTATTTCGCATTATCTCTAGCTCTCGAGACCCCAATAAATGGAGAGAATTGTGTGCCCTAAAGAACTGAAACAGAAACCGAAACCCTACAGAAATTTTATAGACCAAACACAGTTTTATCACAGTTTGATTCCCGTGTTGGGTTGTTGTTATTATTATTGCCATAAGTAGAATGCAAACAAAATTAATTACGGCATGCCATGATTACAAAGAAGTTCGCAAAAGCGCAACAGAAAAAAAAATAAAGTTCAAATATAAATAAAAAAAAATAATAAAAATATGAGTAAAAATTGAAAACCAATGTTTAAACAGTTGTAAGGAAGACAAAATGTTGTAGCTAAAGTTGCGGCTATAACAGAGGCGGAAAGTCGATAAAGTCTTCACTCCCCTCGTATTCTCTTTACTCACTTCTCTCCCTTCTATAAATCTCCCCCTCTTTATACGAAGTGCGAGGGCAGTAACGTCTGTTGTTAGTGCAATAAAGAAATTATCGTATGCAAATAAATTGATGTGTGTGTGTGTGTTGTGAATGATTTTCACCATGTTATCAGCACATGCACAGTGGAGAATTCTCCTTTCCCCCCACCCCTTACCACTCCCCTCCTCTCTGTCCATACCTTGCCACAGTCACCGCTCGGTTGCTGACCACAGACTATTTTTATGTGGATCACAATGTAGGAATTAACACCCTTCGTTTCTTAAAGTCATAATCTAAAGTTGTTGCCTTTGTTTTAATACTGCTTCTCTCTCTCTCTCTCTCTCTCTCTCTCTCTCTCTCTCTCTCTCCCTCTCTCTCTCTCAGGTGTGGGTGTTTATGATGCTCCAATAACACTTTTTTATTGTTTTTTTTTTTTTAAGGTGGAGGGTGCAGCATTTTACACCCAAAACAAAATGATATTCCCAAATAATATTTCAAGGCACGCACTTGAACTTTACGGCTCACATGTCTGTTGGCCGGATATCAGTCTACATATGGTTTATATATATATTGAACTTGTTGTTGTCTCATGGTCAGAACCTGCACTTCTTACATTTTATAGTTTATTTTTATTTGTTGTCGCTTATCACTGAAGGCTTTTTCCATCAATCAATCAAATGCGATTTATTTTTGGTTTGCTGCCGTCTTTAGATATATATGAATTTCTGCAAGTGTCGCTATTTATCTGTACATGTGTGTGTGTTAACATTTCATTCAACTTATTAATAATTATATTGTTAATTAGGCGCACAATTTATTTAAGGCCCGCGATCCGCACGCGGCAACTTTAGAACTTCGACTGTTATTTGCAAAAGTCCAACGCAGACGTCGCTGCCGCTGTCGCAGCGTAAGTCGACGCCGACGCTGACTGCGACGGCGACGGCGACAGCGACGCGGGCGTGAATCCCAAGTGATATAGAATTAGCAAAGACTTAAAGACGTGCTTTATGCTGATCAACTTAGACAAGGTCCTACTTTAATGTAACAATAATACAGTTTTTGATTCGCAGAAAATATTAGATACTATTAAATTTTTATTACTAATATTATTTATTATTAATTATTAACTTATTAACTTTAAAAAAAATTAATGATGCGGAGGAACAAAAATAAATAAATAATTTCAAACAAATGCTGCTTTTGTATATTTACAATAAATAAAAAATTTAAAAATATTACATAAAATCAGAAAGAGTATAAGAAACAATTGTTTATTAATAATAAAAAAAGGTTTAATCAAATGACAAATAGTAAGAGAAACAATTATAATACATTTATAAATATTATTTTCATTTTTATTTTTACAGATTTGTATGCTTATAATATTTTTAAATCTATACTGTGATGGCGGAAGCTCAAGAGATAAAGGAAAAGAGAGTGAGGAGTTGACCCGCATCATAAGAAAAATCTCAAAAGTTGCAAAAAGCCAAAGAGAGCGAAAGAGAGACGCTGAGAATTAATGGAATTACAAGAGGCCAAAGATAAATGCAATGGTTGAAAAGTGGGAGAAAAAAAGAGACGCAGCGGAAATAAAACTGAAACTGAAGTACTTCGTGTTGTTGCCGGTCGACGGCTCAATTATCAATTTAATTTATTCAACAAACAAGGGACAAATAAATAAATATAAATAAGTAAGTATAAATTTATGCCAAAAAAAAAAAAAAATAAACGCAGTCAGAATCAATGTTTGATTTTCAAATTAACAAGCCGATTGCAGAGCACGGTTCATGGATAGGAATAAGGGTGTGTGTGTGCGTGTGCGTGTGTGTGTGTGTAAATGGGGTGTGGGTAGACCTCTCTTTGTTGTGTGATATTTGACAAGTGTAATTGTTGTCTAGGCGTCTTGTATATTTTATTGATAAGCACTATCAATTCATGCATAGCCAACTCAAATCTGAGGCAGTTTTGATTACGTTAAGTCTAAGCTAGTTTAAAGTAGCATAACTTCTTTATTATTATTATTTATTTATACTTAGTGTACCTTAAAAATGTAACAACAACAAGAGCAGTCGCCTTAAAAGAGAATAAGTAACTAGATCCAAGGTCGTGACTAAGCTGCAGCTATGTACCTAAGTTGAACTGCATACAAGCGAGGGCCGCTCGAAAAGTTTGTGAGTTTAGCACACCCTAAAATGTCTTTATTCTGTTTGGAATTTAAGCTACGTATATAAACCGGAATGAGCCTTAATATTTCAAGAACTCCCCTTTTAATTTCTCTGTTATCCAATGGTTTTTAAAAAGTTCTTAAATCTTTTATGAGAAGTTTGTTGATCTTTCTCTTATTTCCGGAATGTGTAAATAATCTAATTACGTTTATAAATAATTCATTTACGTATTTGCTTAAGTTTCGACATTAGCAGTCTATTCTTTTTTATACCTGTGCAAATTTCGAAAGCATTTTGTTATTTATAGAATGAGTCAACTTTTGTATGCTGTTTAAGCAGCCCTCGAAACAGACAGCATACTACAAACAGTAAGTCAAGAAAGTTCTTTAACAAAATGTAAAATTTGTATATATCATATTATTATTATATCATATTATTAAAATATTAATTAATTTCTTATTATTCTTGACCTAGAAGACGTTGAAATGAAAAAGAAAATTATTAATTTTGTATTTATCATATTATTATTATATCATATTATTAAAATATTAATTATTTTCTTATTATGAAAAAGAAAATTATTAATTTTGTATATATCATATTATTATTATATCATATTATTAAAGTATTAAATATTTTCTTATTATTCTTGACTTAGGAGACGTGAAAATTAAAAAGAAAAAAAATTTTCTTCACATATTTTTGGTCATAACACTTTCTTGACTAACTGCTAACATAGCTCTAGTTATTGACATGTTTACATGTGATGATGCGGCAGAGCTGCTCTCGCTGCTGCTGCGCTGCTACTGCGCTGCTACTGCGCTGTCTGCTAATGAGTTGTCATCGTCATCGTCGTCGTCGTCGTCATTTCGCGGAAGCCGTTGGGGAAGCGGCTAACAGTTAAAAAGTCACGCACTACCTTGACACAGCGCCCAACTGAGTGGCAGGCTTTGTGCCTCCCCTTTACCACCCCCCCCCCCCTTACCCCCTTTTACACCCTATCCCCCCGCAGTCCACCCTCCAAATAATAATGCGAGCAGATGTAGAACATTAAAACTCGTTTATGATCGCAAATATGAATTGAACTTATCTTGTTCACGTCGCAGATTAAATATTTGTGTTCGTACGGAAAATTAATTAGCAAAGTGTGAGAAAACAGCAACAACAACAAACAGTTGAAAAGCATTTAATTAGTTTAATTAAACATAATTATGCACAAGGCGGCAAAGCATAAACAAAATGTAAACAAAACAAAACAAAACGAAATCGAAAACAAAAACTTAAACTATATTTAATGTTGGCAAACAAACAAAATAGCTGGAAAATGCGTGGCGAATTTTTAAAAAGAACTTGCCCCATGATCGCGTCCAGTTTCGGCACCTGTACAGGCGGCACTGGCAGTCGAAGAATTTGACGGCAACCAAAAATAAAACACTTGTCACAAAAATACACATACTTTTTGGCCAGAGTTTAGCCAAGAGTTGGCCGAGTGCGATGGCCCAGAGACTCTATTTATAGAGTAGGTTAAGTTTAAGGAGGGGAAATCCCATTTTAAGACACTATAATTAAGCTATACACTATCAGAATATTGTCCATTTGTCACAAGATAAGGAAATGTATTAAAATTAATGTTCAACAATATATATAATTGAATATAGTAAAAATACAAACTAAATAACAAATGTAAAAACCAGCTAAAAATTGAGTTTATTGTTATCTCTATAAAAACACAAAAACAAAAACTGAATTTTTAAAATCAAAATACTTTAAAATATTTAAATTAAGATGAGGAATAAAAAACAATTACTATATCTAAACAAATTTGTTGCTAAGAAAAAGATAATTGCAAATTTATAAAGTTTAATTAAAGAGTATTAAAATAATTTATTTATTTAAACTTTAAATTTGTTGACCAAAAAAAAAAAAAGAATTGAAAAATAAAAATCAGTCTAAAAGGGTATTTAATATTCTTATTTTCAAAGGAAAGCTTTATTTCTTGTAGTACTATATGATTATTTTTAGTATGAGTCGATAGCCAAAGCAAATGAGATTTGGCAATTGAACTTGTGTGACTTTTTAGAAGCCTGCAAAATGTTCAGTGAACTCGACAACTTTGCCGAGTGTGAGTGCTTGATAATTTGATTTGCAACGCTGTGGCACCTACAACATTTCACTTCCCTAACTGAGACACTGAGTCATAAAAGATAAGGGCCCTATGCACCGACAGACAGACAGAGAGAGGGAGAGAGGGAGAGAGAGAGAGAGAAAGAGAGGAGCAGGATTTCACAATGAAGCAATGACATCATGGCCAGAGGTGCTTTAATTCAGACAACAATACTATAATATATAGCTGCACCATCGTATGACTAATCGACTCTAAGATATAGAATATAAACAACAATAAACACAGCAACAACAACAATAGACATTGACGAGCTGCAACTGAGACGAAAAATTGTTTTTGCTATCAATTATTGGCTGTAGGCCAAAAATTAAAAAGCAAGCCATAAACTTGGCTAAGACCAAACTGCCAAAATAACACAAAACAAGCTCTGCGGGGGTTGCAATTGAGTCATTAACTAAATTAGCACAACAACTAATTATAATTTTAATTAAGAACTGCTTGAAAATGCAAGGAAATTCAAGTTGAGAGCAGAAAAAGTCAACAGCAATTTTTTTTTTGGCCAACCAATTGTACCTGACTTGTAACAAAAGCAACATCCCCCCCCCTTCCTCTACCCCTTGAACTCCCTGCCTCTCTCTCCGCTCTCCAAAGACAGGCAAACAAAACACAATAAAGGCAAAAGCGAGAGAAAATGAGTAGAAGAGAAAAACTCACCCTCAAAAAAGCTGAAAAAAACCCTACGCAACATGTTCCATGTTCAACGGGACCGATGGGGGGTGTTATTGTGGGTGGTAGGGGGTGGGGGGTGGTGGTTGGGTTGCTTCTTACGGAAACTGGAGCAAACGCTCGCAGAACAACAATAACTACACCCAGGGAAAAATATTTAAATATTTAATTTTAAATATTCGATTTCAATTGATTGATTTTGATTTTTCCTTGTGATTTTGCGCTTTTTAGTAAAAATTTTAAATTGACTATAGTTTTATTAAATAGTTTTTATATTATATTTAAATCCACATACTTAAATTACATATAAAAATGTTTGCCTTTATAAATATTTTACACTTAACTAGTTATACTTTATTTATGACATTTAATTTAAGAAGCAATATAAATCAAAATCGAGTAAAAGAATAAATTTTCTTGAAATAAATAAATTAAGATAAATATAAAAAAAATAAGCTAAAAACGATTATTTTAGGAGTGCCACAGAAATCAAAACCAACCGAAAAACTCCCAAATCTCTACCCCTGTATAATTATATAATATAAAAAATATAACAATTTAATAAATAATAAAATATACTGTATAACATATTCAATTTAAATGCAAGTTGGTAAACTACTTTATAAATTTATTCAATATTGCAATTTTAAATTTTAAGTGTATATTTAACGAAACTATAAACAAAAACTATTGCAAGTTGAATGAATTACAAAACAAAAAAAAAAAAAGTAATTAATATGTATTCTTATTCAATGCTTAAGTTAAATATAAAGGTCTTTGATTTCATGTTATATTAAATTTAAATTTATAAAATATTAATTAAATATATGAAATAAATAAAATAGAATATGAAACATGTTTCATACTAATAAAATGTTAAGCAACTTTTGCGAGTTTCTTAAATAAATAATAGTTTAGTTAACACTTATGTTTAACAATTAATTTTAATATGTTAATATGTCCAATATACCAATTAATATACCAATTGTAATTATATTTATATTTTTCTCTAGGTGTAAGGAAAATACAAATTTTCGCTAAAATACAAAAATCAGCGGCAGCTGTAAACAAAATGCAATGTGGTACGAAAGAGGAGAGAAGAGAAGAGAAGGAAAGCAAAGGGAGGGGAGGGGAGGGGAAGTGGTTGCTGGTGTTGCTGATGTTGTTCGTGGCTAGGCCAATAGCCAATATCAAGTGCGCGACGATGGCCGTTAGGATTTGAATTGAGGATTGGGGTCGACGGGCAACTGGCAAACTAGCAAACTGGCAACTGGTGCCAAGGGCGCAACAAAAGGGGGAAGAAGATACAGATAAAAGTAACAATTGACAACGCGGCGTATGCGCGATGCGTTTGTCTCAGCTGTTGTTGCTGTCGTTGTCACTGTTGTTGCTGTTGTTGTTGTTGTTGTTACACTGACACACTGAACGAGTTTTGGTCTGCACTCACACACATACAAACACACACACTCACACACACACACACACACTCACACAGTTACAGCGAAATTTTCCTTTTTACAGGCGCGTGTATCTGTGTATCTTATGGATACACAATTTATGCTTGCCAATTGCACGCTTATGTTTAGATACGCTTTCATTATTATTATTATGATTATGATTATTCTGATCAGACTTTGTTTTGCTGTTGTTTGTTTTTATACAACTTACCCCAGTTTATGGCAGCAATTTCAAAAATGTATTTATTTATTTAACCAATGCCTTTTTTCTATTTGATTTGCGCAAACTTTTAAACTCTGACCGCTGAATTTGCGCCTTGAATCGATTTGCAAACGCTGTTTAAACAATCAACTAACCGCATTTGTTTATGCCAATTTCATGCTGTACACAATGATCTGTGTATATATATTATTTTAATGCATATAGAAAAAGATTTATGTATATATATAAATCGGTAGTCGCGTAAATTTTTGAGCGCGCGACGTGCCAAGGAAATTGAAAGGCAGCAACTGCGACAACGTCGCTGCTCGAGAGCCGAAAAGCGTGTATACAACAAAATATTTGGTGTGCCTTTTCCGTGAGGATTACACACACTCACACACACACACACACACTCACTCAGTCACACACACAGCTATTGAGCAAACAGCGGCCAAAAACATTTCATATATGAAAAACATACCAAATTTCCCAAATTGGCGTTGCCACAGTTTCCCTCCATCATTGCTGTATTTTACATGTAAATAAATACAAACAGTGTCTGCAATTAATCTGCGTATGTCTGGCAATGCAGCGTGATACAAAAGTTTTCAGAATTTTTTCAAATTTTCTTATGTTGTAGCAAATTAATGTAAATTGATTTTGACAAGTTTTTGGAGTTGAACAATCTGGCAACTTTGTGTTGGGGAAAAACACTCTCGCAGCTTTTCCGCCAAATCAAAAATATATATAGTATGTTTGTATAGATAAGAGACATGCGCAGTGTGTTGGCAGAATTTTCCGCTCTGACGTTGACCCACAGGTCGTATGAGCAATGCGAAGGCGCAACATTTTCGAGCGTGTGATAAGACAGCAAAGATGACGACAAAACGAGCCTACGCACTATTCCACTACTTTCGCTTTTCCCCAGCACCAGAGACAGAGAGAGAGACAGAGAGAGAGAGAGAGAGAGAGAGAGAGAGCTAGAAAGGGAGAGCGCTCGTGACTTTTGTTGTAGGGAGACTTTTTTTCGGGCCCTAGACAACTGAGCGTTGAGTTGAGTGAGGTAGGAAATTTATTGCTGTTATCAGCCCCTCACACGCACACACACACTGACACACACACGCACACACGCACACACAAAACAAACACAACAAAGCACCAAACGATGGAAAACTAGGTCAATTCCCAGCACCAGAAAAACTCCAGCTGCCATTTCGTAATGCATTCTTCGGGAATTACGGAAACTGTGAAAATAATGCTAGCCAATTAATTATCTACTTATAATTAAGAGTTTTTTGGAATGCGAGTTGTTATTGCTATCGAATTCAATACATTTCAGAGGGGCTATCAAAGAGTTTAGAGTATATTTACCTTTGTAGATTTTTTTAATTATAATTTTATTTTTATGTTTTCAAAAAATATCCATTTATAATTTAAGAAAATTGTGCTTTTTTAAGTTTTTCATTTTATTTTATTTTTAACCTTTGGCCCTATATATATTTATCTATAATTTGATGTAAGAAAAGGTTTATCTTATATATAAATTAATTTTCAAGCGATATAAGTTGTTATAGTTGTCCTATTTTGATTAAATTTGGTTAGGGGGAGTGACAGAAATTTTAGCGTAGATTTGGTGGGTTTAATTAATTTATAAGTATATAACATATAATAGAAATGAAATTTGGCAATTTCGGTAGAGAAATATTTAAAAGCAGGTATTTTTACAAAAACTGATTCTTTGAAAGAATTCCGTATAAAGATCCAATCCAATGAATATAATCTATTTTAATAAAAATATTACACCATCTGGAATGCTAAAATAATTTATTTTTCTTATCAAAAATATGATTATTAGCCCAAAGAAAAAAAAAATAACAGTCGGCATATTTTTTTTTTCTAGTTTTAAATATATTTTCAGTATATTTCTTATATTCAGAAAACTCGATAATTTTCCAAGAGTTTCACTTGATAAACACTGTATTATATAAAATTTAGCAACTAGCAACGAATCCATTATAATTCATAATCCTGTTATAAATACAATAATAGCATTAAAGTCAATTCTATAGATTCGTAAATTGATTTACAAACAAAATGATTTTATTTATTGATTTCGAAATTATGTCAGTGATATATATATATATATATTTTTTTAGATATTTTTTCATAGTTATTTTTTTCTCGTTTTACATAGGATTGGTGTATTGTATTGTTTATATGGTTTACTGTAAAAGGTTTATTGCATGACATTAGTGAGGAGAAAGGGGAAGGGGGAGGGAGCGAGGGAGTATTTCAGCAAAATTTGCCCTTTTGTCTATTGTGTTTTTGTTTTGGACTCTGGGGAAATATCGAAAACTAAACGCGAATTTAACATTATTGGATTTGTTTTTTTTTTTGTTGTTGTGATTGATTATGGGATTATTTATCTGACTGCTACTTTCTAGACTTGCTTAATGTACGTATGTGCAAATTTGTATCTTGTACATATATATGTGTGTCTGTGTGTTTGTTTGTGTGTGTGTGTGACAGTTATGTGTGTGTGGATTTAATGGTAGTTAGTATTGGACTCTGTGGCACATTGCCATTTGTTAATCTTTTGATAGCAATCTTTGCCACGCCCTTTTGACACTCTGCCGAGCCGCCCATGAGCACAAGGAAGAGTCCATTGTGTGCCACTGTATTCCAGATGCGTTCTATGAAACTATCCAGCTTAGCTGCCGAGCGTTCGGCCTTCTCCACGAAGAAGTCCTGTTCAAGCACACGAAGATTGGCAATGGTCAAGGCATTCTCGAGGGCAATTTCGTTGACCTTGCGCACCGCCTCCTTGGTGCTCGACATCTCGTGGACATGCACCGTTTTGAGGGCATCCTGGGAGGCGGATGCTGCTGCCTCCTCCGCCTTTTGTATGACCAGCTTGAGGCGTGGCTGCAAATCGCCGACTGTGACAATGGCCGTGCGTTTGTCCCGTTTGGTGGCATGGGCCAGGAGATTGTTGGTGAGTCCGTCGCCACAGGTGGCACGTATCACGTCGTGAACACGTTTGCGTTGCGTTAGAATCTCATCGCCAAACTCAATGCTGTTGGCCAGCTTCATTTTGACCAGCTTGAGTGTGGCCCGTGAGTCCTCGATGGAATCGTGACCATCCTCATTCTCCTGTATGCTCTCCTGCAGAAATGTCTTGGCCAGAAACTTGAGTTTACTCTTGCGCTTGCGCACACCGGATATGTTGAAGCAGACACTGGTGTCTATCACATACGGATGCATCATTCGCATCGCATTCAGATCGGAATTGAGCGATTGACCCACCAGTATCGCATCCGGAGGCAACAACTTGGAGACCTCACGTTGCACATCCTTCAGCGTCTTGGTGACAGACTCCATGATGTCCGCCGTTATGCCCGAGTATTGGGTTAGATAATCCGTAATGCGATTCACCGGACGCACCAGCGTCTCGTATACCGTCTGATATTTCTCATCCACAATGGAAATACGCGTCAATTCATTGGCTCCCGTCACCGTCCTACACATCTCACAATCCACACCGTACATGGGACTGCGATCGGTTACGGGTGCATAGGAAGCCTTGGTGAATACGTAGGACTTGAATCTCGCCTGCAGTTCCCCTTGCAGCGGTATCGGATAACCCTCATCGACCATCTGGAGTGCCGAAAGCAGCAGCTTTGTCCTCGGAAACTTGTCATCCGCATGCAGACCAGTTGCCTCCGATGGCTTGGAAAGTTTCTCCATCGGAAATATGGCCTTAACAAACAGTGTGGGATCCTTGTTAAGCTCCACAGCCGACTCCAAGGATCCGTGCTCATTTATCAACTTTTGCGCCTGCACATTCGTCAGCGGAATCTAAAAATTAAACCATTTGTGAGTATATATTTAAGGAACTTTAAATATTCATAAAAACAAAGACCAAGCATAAACTAAGAATACAATTTAAGGAAACCAAAGTAACCGGAAATTTTAATAAGAAAAACATTGAAAGTACAAAGCTTGTCTAAAATCTAATTTATTTTTATTTAAGAAATACAAAATTTTAATTCTTTTTAAATACCTATACATAGATTTCTAGATACCTGTTCCTATATTTTTATTTCCAATATTGGATTGCTCGATAATTTGTATATGCTTCAAGGGAATGGGAAGTATTTTCCCCTCCTTTCCTGCACTCACCTGGGCAATTGTGTCGATGATGTTTCCCTCATCCTGGGGTGGCATGACCATTTCCAGTTTCGTCTCGAAGATGCGATTCGTGGCCTGGAAGAGACTCTCGTGGGAGAGATAGTGATAGAGGGACAATCCCTCCAGGATGAGGACTACACTGTGCGACAGACTCTGCAGCTTCTCGGCACTGCACCAGCGATCTGGGACACAGGGACTCTTTTTCCCAATGAGGGCGGACATCAACAGATGCTGGATATCGGTGAGGAAAATGGGAGTACGCTCGTCCTGGGGGATTTCCAGGTGTGCCCGTCTGCCCATGTCGCGCAGATTCACGGCGGGCACACTCTCCAGTTCCCGCTTGCGACGTCGCAGCTCTGTGGACAGGGATTTGTATTGTTCCTGCGACAGTGTGAGATTCACATTGTCGATTGTGTTGTCGCCGCCAGCTGAATGATTGCGACTCCTCTTGATCTCCGGTTCATCGGATCCAGAACCAGAACCAGATCCCGATCCCGAACCAGATCCCGTCTCGCCTGATTCCTCGGCATTTGCTCTGGTCGCACTGCTGTTGTCTGTCATGATGGTCAGACGATTTCGCGGTTTCCTCTTGCTGCACACTGTGACAAAACCATCATCCTCCTCCTCCTCCTGCTGCTCCTTCTTCGCCTCCCTCGCTTCCGACTCCTCACGCTCCGATTTCCGCTCCTCCGCCTGCTGTATGCGATCCCTGTCATTCATCTGGATTATGTTGGCCAGTGCCGCCAGCTTTTTCTTTTTCTTCTCATTGCGCTCCTGCTGCTTCGTGGATAGTTGTTCTTTCATCTTCATTGGCCTGTTGTTGGTTAAACTACAAAACGCCAGAAATATACAAAACACATGTGAGTTCGATTGAGTGATGCCAGATAGAGTTGTATCGAGTCAAGTGTTGCCACTTCAGTAAACATTTCGATCAAATGATTCACTCAACTGAACAAATGAACCAAGTTCGTTCAGTTCGTTCATTCCCTCAAAACTAACAGAATTATGTAAATAACAAAACTGAACACTGTTATTTTAAGCGGGCGTTTTAAAACAGATTAATTTAACGTAACATAACTTAAGACTTATTTTAACAGTACTCATGTAAGAAAACACTACCAAGTATCAACAAAATATTATTAAATAACGAATCTTGCAATATTTACAATTCAATTAGTAACTAAATGGAATTGCTGCTCCAGCTAACAGTTTTGACTTTACATAACAGAGACTGTTATCTGTCTGTACTGACTTTACTAGCAGAGACTGTTATCTGTCTGTTTTGATTTTGCATAACAGAGACTGTTAATGTTACATTACATTGTAATCGATAAATTTAATTACAGCACTGCAGTCAGTCACGAGAGTCAGTCACGTCAGATGCAGTGCTGCACAACTCCATTCACTTTAACCGTTAGAATTCCGCGTGCTCTCAAAATTTACGGCTACCACGCAATACGATTAAAAACTAAAGTTTAAACTCGGTGAATACTATTTATGGCAAAATGTACACAGCTGTTAAGCCGCTCTCGAAGTACCTGCAACTGAAGTCGGTGCGCATTTACGACGGCGTATTCACGCTGCACGCGAAATGCACTTGTGCCATTTTATTGGCGTTCACATTTCTGCTGTCATCGAAACAATATTTCGGTGATCCCGTTGTGTGTATATCGGAAATACCCCAGAAGGACTTTGTGGTGTCCCACTGCTGGACAATGGGCATGTACATCATAGACTACGACGATGCTCCCCTGATGGCCAATCTGAGCAAAACAATTCAAAGTGACTACAAAAAACACATTAATACCAACAAGGAAATGGACGAGAATCTACTAAATAATGCACTCGGATTAAAGGAGGTGATTGGACGCGATCGTGAACGTGTTTTTCTGCGCTATTATCAGTGGGTTGTTCCCGTTCTAATGCTGCAGTCGTTCATCTTCTATCTGCCCGCATTTCTCTGGAAGAAATGGGAAGGCGGCAGACTGAAGAATCTGTGCGCCAATCTCGAGGATGCACTCGCCTCCAACGAGAAGACTCTGACCCATCTCCGGAAACTGGCCAGCTACTTTTCACGGGATCACAAGGAATCCCACATGCGCTACTTTGTATGCTACACTTTCTGCGAAGTCGCCAACTTTGTCATCAGCGTGAGTATACCCTGTAACTAGTATCAATAAAAATGCTACAGATACCATGGTTTATAGAAATTTCTATTCTTGTTTTGACCAGGGATCGCCAATAATAAAATAACAAAAAGCAAACAAATTTTTATATAACGAATATCTTTGAATGCAGAATGAATTTAGAGGCCAAATCATGATTAAAATGACATTCCGTTTGAAAATAGGTTAAGTTTTGACAAAGTTATGGTAGATTAAAGTTTTTGAAAAAGTGTAAAGGGGAAAAAATGGAAAATACCGAAAAAATTGACAGTGAGGTAAATTTTTCAAGTAAAAAATGTTTTGATGCAGAATTAATTAAGAGGCCAAATAATGATCAAAACTGTATTCCACATGGAAATCGGTTGAGTTTTGACAAAATTATGGTAGATTGAAGTTTTTGAAAAAGTGTAAAGGGGTAAGCATGGAAAATATCGAAAAAATTGACAGTGAGGTAAATTTTTCAAGTGAAAAATGTTTTGATGCAGAACGAATTTAGAGGCAAAATAATGATCAGAACAGTATTCCGCATGAAAATCGGTTGAGTTTTGACAAAGTTATGGTTGATTGAAGTTTTAGAAAATGTGTAAAGGGGTAAGCATGGAAAATATCGAAAAAATTGACAGTGAGGTGAATTTTTCAAGTGAAAAATATTTTGATGGAGAATGAATTAAGAGGCAATATAATGATCAAAACGGTATTCCGCATGAAAATCGGTTGAGTTTTGACAAAGTTATGGTTGATTGAAGTTTTAGAAAAAGTGTAAGGGGGTAAGCATGGAAAATATCGAAAAAATTGACAGTGAGGTGAATTTTTCAAGTGAAAAATGTTTTGATGGAGAATGAATTAAGAGGCAATATAATGATCAAAACGGTATTCCGCATGAAAATCGGTTGAGTTTTGACAAAGTTATGGTTGATTGAAGTTTTAGAAAAAGTGTCAAGGAGTAAGTATGGAAAAAGTGGAGAGTGATGATTACGGTTAATTGAGCGCCCTGAGAGAGCGAGAGAGTCCTGAGCGAGAGAGTCTGGAGCGAGAGAGTCTTGAGCGTCGGACTCCTGAGTGAGAGCGCCCTGAGAGTCCAGAAGGTATAAAAGGGGCAGTCAAAGGGAACCGGGTATCAGTCGCTTTCGGAAGGCAGTTCAGTGCAGACCTCAGGTGGTCCAATCCCATTTAGAAGTGAAGTTGATTGTCAAAAAGTGTTTTACATATAGAAATATATTTTAATTTCGGTGTATATATAAATATATATATATATGTATATATATATATATATATATATATATATATATATATATGTATATATATATATATATATATATATATATATATATTATAATATAATATATAACATAATATAAGTTAGTAAGATTTTGATGCAGAAACAAAATAGAGGCCAAATAATGATCAATGGTAAATCGGATCAATTTTGACAAAGTTATGACAGATTGAAGTTTCCGAAAAAGTTTCAAGAAGTTGGACAACCCTTTGACCTAGCAACTTTACCACAACCGTACCGGTACAAACGATAACAAAAGAACTCACAAAATTAAAAAGAATAGTAAACCAAGCGGATCTCACTTATTTTTTCTTAATAAATGTAATAAATAAAAAAAAATGCCTTGAAAATGTGTTATTTTCTACTAAAATAATATACAGTTAGTCATTAAAGAGTACTGATAATTTGTATATCATACAAAATTATTCACTTGAAGATTATCCTAAACTATGACTAACTTTAAGTAATTTCCCTTTTTAGATGATTAACATGCTGCTGCTCAACGTGTTTCTGGACAACTTCTGGTCACACTATGTAAAGGCTTTGGCTGTTGTTCCCGCCTACAACTGGAACGAATGGAATCGCATAACGACCCACATCTTTCCCAAGATTGCCAAGTGTCAGATATTGAAATTTGGCTCCAGTGGCAGCTTTGAATATCGTGATAATCTCTGTTTGTTGCCACTGAACACATTGAACGAGAAGATCTTTGTGTTCCTCTGGCTCTGGTTTATACTGATGGCCATATTGGCGGGCTTTAAACTGATCTATCGCACTTTTGTCATCTTTCACCATGGATTACGCCTGCAACTGCTGCGTGCTCAATCTCGTTTCATGTCCAAGTCATCGATAAAGCGCGCCTTTAGTGGCTTCAGCTGCGGGGATTGGTTTCTTCTGATGCGTGTGAGCAGCAACATCAGTCCGGAACAATTCACCCAACTCATGAGTCTGCTCTGCACTGAGAAGTCCGTCTCTCACAGCCTGGAGACCAACTGAATTTAAACTAAACTATCCAATATGTATATTTAACGAAAAATACAAGTAAGTAATTGTATTTTTCATTATGTCAATTTGTTAAAGAATTTTTTTTTTTCGATATGAAGCCATTTTCGAATTGAAGCCAACCCTTTTTTTGTATTTGAAACTTATAAGGAATACTAATTTTTCCTCTTAACTATTTAAAAGTCATGAAACTGTCTATTATTATTTTTATATATATAATTAAGATCCTATCGCTAAATAGGATAATATCTCGAAATGAAAACAATGAAATGAAAACTTTCATTTAATTTTCTTCATATTTATAATTTAAAAACTGAAACTGAACTGCTTATTATACAATTCCATGTATAAGATTCTGAAAAAAATCATTAAATTCATAGTACGATGAAATCAAACTTTACTTTTAATTAAAAACGAACGAGAAATAAATAGTATTTTTTTTGGCTTGTAAACGCTTCAAGTAAAATTAAACTGCCTATTATTTTAAGAGTTCAGCTACGAAACTACTGTAATAATTTCAGCCTTCTAGCTCTTACGGTATAGATGAAGTTTTACTATGTGTAGAGCTAGAATTTGACCTATAAGATCTTTATGTAATCCGTAATTCGTACTCACCATTCGTTCTGACTCTGCTGGGAATATATAATAGTTCCGCACATTTTGCTCACCCGTTGTGTGAGGTGAACTAATCGCAGTAGTTGATAAAGCAGACACTTTACTGAATTTTGCATCAATTTTTTGTGATAGATTTCTGATAAAGAATACAGCCATTACATACTGAATTTATTAAAAAACATAGCTCTATACTTACTTTAAATCTGATAATAAAATTTTGATAAAAGTTCGGACTGTTACCTCGGAAGTTTTCATGGAGGGTATTTTTTTTTTGTTTTTGTTTTTTTATTAAAGGTTTATACTTATTTGCGTGTCTGTTTTTTGTAGGTCTTTAACTAAAAAAAAAATATTTTTGTTGTACGTTTTTAGTGTACGGAATTTGTAAAATGACGACTCAAAAATTAATTTTGAAAGTCTATAATTCAAGGCTTGCTTGTCAATTCAATTGACAATTGACAGTCGTTGTAAATTACAATTTGTTGATGAGTTGGTCATTTTTTATAATCCATCAACCCACCAAACCAACATTTGGGTGGGTGGTTCGTTGCTCTGCAATTCCCTTCAACTTGCACTCTTCGCGGTTCGTTCTTCTTTCTTTTATTTTTTGCGTTGCTCGCAATTTTCAGCACATTTTCATTAACCAAAAAATTGTTAAGTACAAAGCACAGCACAAAATGCACCACGAAATTGGGTCGACGTCGTCTGATCCACTTTTTGGAAAGCTTTAAAAGCGCGTCCAGAGCCGACGTCCAACTCAGTTGCCGGTGGAACGCGCCGAAGAACGAATACTGAAGACCGTACAAATTGTCGTAAATTTTCGGAAAATATTGGATTACCAACAGCAACAATTGCTGATTATATTTGTTGTTTTTTTTTCTGTGTATCGGTTGCTTGTTTAAGTGAATTTTATTTGGTTCCATTGTAATCTGATGCTCCTTGCGATTGAATAATTAATTAAACAAGTGAAAGTGCAAGAATCATTTCCATAAACTGTGTAAAGTGATGCAACAAATTATAAATCACAGTGAATTTAAATAATATAAAATGAAACTGAGTTTGGATGGTAGGTTTACTTAATTAAAATATACCAAAATTATAATTTTAATAAATACGGTATTTATAACAAGTTAAAAATAACATAGATAATAGGATCCATTAAAGTTCATAAATATTTTTTATGATACAACTATGTACCTGAAATTCTGTATATTTAATTTTAATTTAAATATTAATATTAATTGCCACATAACTCAATACACTAACGGACAGAATATTAGTCAAGCATTCAATTTTGCTCAACTCCACAATTTTTATGGCATCAGCAGTTCAATAAATTGCGAAATATTTCGGCCAGCAAAATAAGCACAACAAAAAAATTATAGTTATTTTTTGTGCACAATTTTTTATAAAAAAATTGTTAAACTATGTTAAAGTTAATAACGTGTAAACATAAATTAATGCATAGCTATTCAAAAAAGTTTTTTAACTCCTACAAAGAAGTGGATTGAGTAAGAAAAAATAATATTCACTGTCGAGTCGAAGTTTAAATGCACTTTAAATGGAAAACAAAAATAGTAGAAATGTATAGTGTTTAAGTTCTAACTTGATTCTAAATGAATTGTTGGTAAGCTGAGCTTTGACCTTGACATTCCCAGAGTTGGAGGCCAAACGCTTGAAGGGCAATCCTCGACGTTTTAGCCTGCCTCGTCTGCCCTGTTCCCGCATCCTGATTATATCCATCCTGGTGCTCATTGCGCTATTGATCTCCTTGATCTATCATGGCATTGTGATTGAGAGAATGGGTAAGTTTATCTGAATTTTTTTGATAAGGTTAAAAAATAAAATTATATATTTAATTTGTATATTTTACAGATCGTTTGAGACAGATTATGGTGTTGAATGAGGAGCATGCTCAGAAGCTGCAGTCCATCGATGAGGAAGCCTTTGTGGTACGTCCGCAATCGCAGCCCTTTCACATTCCGCTGAAGAAAGCGAATCCTTTGGTCCTGGCAACTGTCACAAATAGTGAGGAGCAAGCGCTGCGCATGAAGCATCTGCGTTTCAAGTTTCGACTGAAGCAGAAACTTCGACCAAGACGCAGTCTGCAGGAAGTGGATCTAATTGATCCTCTCCAGCTGGAGGCCAACATGCAGCATATTTATACCAAGCTAAGAAGCAAGCGTGCCAAAGCGGCATTAATCCAGCTGGAGAATGAATATGTGCGTTGCAAGAAACAGACTCAAGAGGATTGCATGAATGCCTTTATGCGCATGTATCAAATGGCCAATGAGATCAATGAAAAGCTGGGCAGAATGAGGGAAATGATTAAGGGACAACTCGACTCAAGCAGCCTGGAATCTGTCGACTTTGAACCCTTTGTGCCGGCAAAGAAAACGCGAACAACTGACGGACAATTGCCAGAGGTGACAACACCTCTAACCAATGGCAGCATTTCCACTGGCAATAACACCACTGACACCACACTGAAACCCATGAGAGTAAAGATAAAACCCGCCAAGATTAGCTGGATTATTGATGGCCATGGACACGATGAACAGGAGGCGTATATGGAGAACACACCAAGAGTTGTGGCCACCACCGAGCGTATAAATACGACCGCATCTGTAGAGCACACCACGGTAACTTCTGTGGAGAGTACTATCGCAAGCACCATCAGCACGAATGAGAGCAATAGAACCACCAGCACCACCGTTAATCCCCTGTCTAGTCTGACAACGGAGCTGCCCGATTTGGATGACATTGCAGATAACATCACTTGGATCTTGGATCGCTTTGATAAGCCCAAAGAGATTGTGCACACCACTATGGGTGGCAAAATCAAAGCAGCAACCACTACAGAGATTACTATCTTAAATACAGGGTATGTATTGGGATTACAAAACCAAGAAAATAAAAATAAGTAAAATGTAAAGAAACAATAAAGGAATGGAAGAAAGGAATAAATAACTAAGAAATAATATTAACAAATATTAGGTCTAAAGAAAAATAAGAACATCGATATGAAAAAAATATTTCGGTCTTAAAAATTAGAAAATACAGAGTTCAAAATTTATCAAATTAAAACAAAGATAAAAAATAATATAGTATTAAAATTCTTAGGAGATCCTAATTTTTCCCTACACTAAAAATGATTAGGTCTAATTTTAATTTCATGATATCTAGTTTCTACTGCAAGAGATAAAGTTAAAAGAATATTATTAAAAATAGCAGAATATCAAAATTATTCGTTTTCCCGAACTTTTTTGTATACTATAACATTCCTAATTTTGTTTACTCAAACTTTATTTTCGAATGAAATGCTTGTTCTCTTTACAATATTTTTACTTATATTTCTTTAAACTCTTAAAGGGAATCGAATACAGAAGACGATCGTCTGGACTCTAGCAGTTCAACAGGAGCTGGTAAAACGGAATCAATTCACACCACCGAGCCTACAACTGTTGGTATGGAAACACAGACAACCATGGCAGCAGCTGAGAAAGAGACACAATCTGCAGTGGAAAAAGTAGAGCCACTGTCTACACTCAGTCCAATAACAACCACACTCAGTCCCAGCACAACCACCGCTGCCGTAGAAGCTGTCAACCACACAGTGCATCCCACCAAATTGAAGCCAATAAAATACAGTTGGATTATTGATGGTGCTGAAGACAGCAACGAAGTGAGCAGCAATATCAGCACCACTCCACCCACAACCACAGTGGCAAGCTTAGTCAATGAAACAACCACTGAGATTTCCAGAGCTGTGCATCCCTTGGACAATCCCAGCAGCATGGAGAACATGTTGGAGAGTTTTGAGCGAAATGAGGAGCAAAAGCCACTGATTAAAGTGTTGAATGAAAGCACAACAGTTACACCGCAGAAAACGACTTCATTTGAAGAGCAAGTGAATCCACCAATTAATGTGCTGCACCACAATGAAAGCCATAACTCGAATGTCTATGATCGCACACATTGGATGCAACAATTTGAGTTGCAGGCAGCAAATGGACAGGATGAACTAATCGACACTTTTGGCAACGAACTGGATGCAAAGAGTCTGGAGCAACTGGGTCCTAAACTGAATCCGGTGAATGGCAAGACTACAAATGGTAAGTAAAGCTCATTACACCGTAAATCAAGTGAACTCTTAATATAAGAGTTACAGTTACAGAGCTATGTATAAATGGTCATAGCAATGTTGTGTGCAATGATCAGTGAGTCAGTCAGGTCAAAGAGCTTTATATGTATAGACTAGAAAATCACTCAAAATTTAAAAATTGAATGAGATTTAATGCAGTTGAATATTCACTTCCAGCTGGCGATGCCCAACTCATCACATTGTGCGCACACATTGCGCGGAAGATGAGACAGAAGGCGGCCTCGGAGTTGGCCCATGGTGGACTCGGGGACACGGAGACTTTCACAGCCTCGCCCAGTGTGCAGTTTACGAGTCGTGGCCCTGGCGGATTTCCCGTATCCGGCGAGACAATGAAGGCATCGGCACAGTTTATGTTCAATCCGAACTTTGGCATGCCGAGTATTCCTGTTTGTTTCTACATGACGCCAGCGAATTTCCGGATGCCCATGTGGTCGCCAACGCCATCGTTTATGGGCATGCAGGGCGGACACTTTGGTGGCTCCTCCAATGCAGGTGGCAATGGTGGCATCTTTTTTGTGCCCCAACAACAATTCGGACCGACGGGCAATTTCTTTGGCGGCACAGCGGGCACAGCTGGAGGTTCACAGAATCAGCTGCCGAACATCTTCTCGAAGAATGCATCACCTCAGAAGCAGGGCAATGGACAGCAGCAGGTTTACTGCACCTACATGCAGAATCAGAACCAGAACCAGGCTCAGAACCCGGCACAGTCTCAGCCAATCCAAGGAAATCTTTCGCCGGGCAGTCAGTCTGGTTTCTCCAATGCCAACTTCAAGATGCGTCATGCGAATCAAACAGGAGTCGGCGCACATCAAAGTCAGATCATCTACGCCTCCTATATGGACGCGCCGCAACAGATGCTGGAGCGGCACAGCTGCCCAGATGCGGATCAGGTGGCCTGCTATGGGAAGAAGGAATGCATTGCCGCCTCCAACTGGTGCAACAATGTCGTGGATTGCTCTGATGGCAGCGATGAGTCCGCCTGCACCTGCGCCGATCGCCTGGATGAGGAGCGTCTTTGCGATGGTTACGAGGATTGTCCCATGGGCGAGGATGAGCTGGGCTGTTTTGGCTGCGAATCCCTGGCTCACTCCTGCTATGGGAATGCTGAGGAATATGCGCGACACAATCGCTCCACGTTGTCCATGTGCTACAGTCGCCTGGAGCGTTGTGATGGCTTCCAGAACTGCTTCAACGGACGCGACGAGTTGCAGTGCAACATGCTGGTCACAGATGTGGCAACTCACATGGTAAGCAGAGATCTGAAATAATGTAAATCGTTTTGAAAACATAAATTTAAATTTAATTATTATAAAATCTCTTTTTTAGTCCCATGCCGCATCTGCCTCCGAGGGTTATCTGTATAGGAATCATCGTGGCGATTGGTATCCGGTGTGCAACAATGGTGGCAAGTGGGCAGCAGCTGCCTGCGAGCTGCAGGATGTGAATCAACCCACAGATCTGAGCTTCAGACAGTTGACATTGTCGGGTCCATTCATTGAGCCCTCGTTGCATGCGGGGATTCACTTTGCCCAGGGCTGCCATGGACGCAATGATCACGATACGCTGGTGGATCATGTGGCCTATGTCAAGTGTCCGCCTCCAAAATGTGGATTACCCAGTAGGCAGCCAGAGAAGCTTATAAAACGCTCCAAAAGAGCAACGTTTAAGGATCAAGAGGAGCAGGAGAAGGGTAGGATTGTAGGTGGCGGTTATACAAATCCTTTACAATGGCCTTTTGTGGTGGCCATCTATCGAGATGGCAAGTTCCATTGTGGAGGCACCATTTACACAGAGCGTTGGGTAAGCTGATGTCTTTAAGAAGCTATAGAGTCCATCTCTAATACCTTTTCCTTTTAGATCATCAGTGCTGCTCATTGTGTCATTAATTTTTCCAAGTATTATTATGAGATACGTGCTGGACTCTTGCGCCGCTCCAGCTACGCTCCATCCACGCAGATCCAAACAGTTTCCCATGTTGTGGTGCATCAGGGATACGAGCGGAGAAGCATGCGCAATGATCTCTCCCTGCTGCGAGTCGCATCTCCCCTCCAATTCAATCGTTGGGTCAAACCCATTTGTATGCCGGACAAAGGACGCTCCACATTTGGCGATGATTGGATCTGGGGACCTGAGGAGCACACTCTCTGCACCGCTGTTGGCTGGGGTGCAATTAGAGAGAAGGGCCCAAGCAGTGAGTAATCATTTTTCCATACCTACCCCTTGACACTTTTTCTGAAAATTCAAACAGCCATAACTTTGCCAAAACTTGACCGATTTCCATGCGGAATACCTTTTTGATCATTATTTTGCCTCTATTTTAATTCTGCATCAAAACATTTTTCACTTGAAAAATTTACCTCACTGTCAATTTTTTCGGTATTTTCCATGCTGACCCCTTTACACTTTTTCAAAAACTTCAATCTACCATAACTTTGTCAAAACTCAACCGATTTTCATGCGGAATATCTTTTTGATCATTATTTGGCCCCTTATTCTTCATCAAAGTATAATATATTTTAAGAATTTAGTTTTTTTTTCCCTCTGTCCACTTTGAATTCACACTCCAGGTGATCCATTGCGTCAGGTGATTTTGCCCATACGCAAACGTTGCACAGATCCCGAGGATCAGGCATCGGAGGATGTTTGTGCTGGCGATCCGGATGGTGGACGCGATGCCTGTCAAGGAGATTCTGGTGGACCGCTCTTCTGTCGCAGTGTGAATCACACGGATGAATGGTATCTGGCGGGAGTTGTGAGTCATGGCAATGGTTGTGGTCGACCCAAGGAGTTCGGTGTCTACACGAGAGTTGCTCTCTACCTCGACTGGCTCGAGTTGGCTGTGAATCCTCGCCTGCTTCCGGCGAAGCAACCAATTCAACTCTGTCCAGGATTCATGTGCGTCTGGGGTGGGAAACGTTGCATTGCCCAGCGACAACGTTGTGACCGCAAAGTCGATTGCTTGGGAGGCGAGGATGAAGTTGGTTGTGCCTACAACTTTATACCCGACATGGTTGGGAGCAGCAAACAGAATTTGAGTACAACCACAGAAAGTGATTATTATCCAGAGGATATGAAAAAGCAGAAGTTGATAAATAAGCAGCGACAGGATGTGGCGATTGAGGATGAGGACTTGTTTGCAGACATTGAAGCCAAGCAGCAGAATACAACAACAACTGCAACGACTGAGAGTTTCATTTCTACAATTATTGAAGAGGAAAGCACACAAATAACTGAGGATACTGTGGAAAATGATACAACAACAACATCAGCAGCAATGTCAGCCACTTTAACAACAACACTGCCAGCTGAAGATACAACCACATTTGCAACAGCAACAGAAACACCCGCAGCAACAATATCTCCCACAACAACAACGTCTTCCACTGCAGCATCTCCCACAACAACATTCGATTCAATAACATCAACAACATTGTCTCCCAGCACAACAACAACTTGGCCAACTTCAACGGAGGATTTCATGAAATTAACAGATTTAGTTACGCAACTTTTGCAGGAGACAACGACAACAACAACAAATGCTGAAGAGTTGTCAACCATAACAACGGATGCACCCAGTTTAACCACAACAACTATAAAAGATACAACAATGAAGGGAACAACAACTGAAATAGAAACAACAACTAATTTAGCAACAACAGCAACAGATATAGAAACCACAACTATTGAAAGTTCCAGCTTGGCGGACAACAATTCAACGGATACTTGGACAGAACCAGCAACAGTGGAGTCAACAACGAAAGAGCTAACAATGAAGGAGACAACAACAATGGATACAACAACAATGAATACAACAACCAAGGAGACAACACCACAGTCAACAACGAAAGAGTTGACAACGACACCATTAACAATAAAAGATTCAGCAATGTCAGAGACAATAAAGACACATTCAACATTAGCTCAACCCACAGCAACAACAACAGCAACAACAACTACAAGCACTACAACTGCAACAACATCCGCAACAACAACCACAACTGTACAGAGCAAAGTTAGCTCAAAGTCGCAACTGCTTAACAAGTTTATTTGTCATAAGTAAGTAAATATTTCAATAATTACATCAAATAATTTTTCTTATCTTTCAGATACTAGTTGATTGATTTGAAGATAGTATAGGTTGATAAATGATATAAAATAAAATTAATTTGCATATTGCTTCTACCCTTCAGAATGCCCCAAATTGTGGATCTGTCACATCGTTGTGATCGTAAACTCGACTGCGAAGATGGAACCGATGAATTGGACTGCACTTGTCGGGATTATCTAAAAGGTAGTTTAAGTGTCCTCATCTGCGATGGAAAATCGGACTGTGAGGATCTGAGTGATGAACAGAATTGTGGTAAGTAATTTATAAATAGAATGTAACGTATTTAATCACCATCGAAAAATAGTTTTAGCCTTATTTAGAATAACTTCACAATAATAATAATAATTTAATTAATTCTCAGGCAGCTGTCAGGATAACGAGTTTCACTGTGCGCTCTCCAAGAGCTGTTTGCCGCTCTCCAAGCGTTGTGACAATGTCGTGGACTGCAAGTTCAAGGAGGACGAAAAGGATTGCTGTGAGTATACACAAACCGAACTCCTGAGTCAACATTAATCATTTTTTTGCCCCATTTAACAGTTGCCTTAACCAATGGCCATGATGTGCATTACGATGCCCATCAGCAGCCTAAATTCAGCAGCGTGGGCATCTTCTCCAAGAATGCACATGGAACCTGGCGCGTTGTCTGTGCCCATGAGACGGGATACCATGAGCATCAGTCGGAAACGGCGAATTCAGTGTGTGCTCTGTTGGGTTTCCATGGTGCACACTTTTACAATAGCACAGAGTTTGTTAGCCAGAAGGGAATGCATCCCATAACACCAGAGTTGTCGAAGCAGAGATTTCTGGTTGGAGCACCTCTGGATGCGCTAATGGGTGACAATGAGCACTTTTTACCCAATCATGATCATACTCATCATCATCATCAAAAGCTGTCCAGGCAACACAAGGATTCCATTCACACCAATTCTCACAAGTGTCTCGGCATCTATGTGGAATGTAATCCACGTGCGAATACAACTGTTCCCATTAAGACATTCAGCGCTGGACAGGCTGTCAAACCGAATCCCTCGGATCATCTACCAGCCTTACTTCCTACTATTGAAACCCACAATATGCCAAATGTGCACTTTAAGCCACATTTGCCGGCACAAATGGTCAACAAGAAGGATGAGATAATGGATCGATTGGACATTTTGATCAAAAGCAAGAAAAACAAGACATTGTTGGTGCAGGATCAGCTGCATGAGGCCATCGAGGAGCTGCATTGGCCCTGGCTAGCAGATGTCTACGCGAATGGCGAACTCTGGTGTCTGGGCGTGCTCCTGGATAAGCACTGGCTCCTCGTGCACGAGAGTTGTCTCTCAGGCATCAGGTAAGCGTAATGATATCTTTAATTATAATGTCTTCTAACAATTTATTACTCTGCAGCTTCGATACCCACTATATTACCGCTCTATTTGGCGGTGGTAAGACTCGACGCTCCTTGCATCGCAGCAACCACGAGCAGATTCGCCGTGTCGACTGCTTTGAGGCGGTGCCCAAGTCAAATGTTCTGCTCTATCATCTGGAGCAGCCGGCAAGATTTACACACCATGTGCTGCCCACCTTTTTACCGGAGACGTAAGCTAATTTAATTCTCATTGTATAATATAATTTATAATTATACCTATTCGCACCTCAGATCAAGTCAGCAGAAAGAGGAGTCAGAGGATTGCATCAGCGTGCTTCATGATGATCTCTCCGGACGCATTAAAACCGTGGCAATTACCAAGTCCAACAGTGATAGCGACTGCAGTTCCTGCTATCAACTGCAGGAGCAGCGACCACCTGGCAATTTAATGCGTATGCTTAATGTCAGCGCCGAGGATATGGCTTCCATATCGGAGGAAGTGGAACTGATAAGCGGTGTCACAACCAAGGAGCTGCCTGCTCTAACAAAGTTCACCAGTTGCACGCAGTTCGGCCAGAAGAACTACAGTGACACTCAGAGTCATCCCAGCGATCAGGGCGTGCTTGTCTGTCGCCACGCCCACTCGGGATGGTATCCAACCGCTATTTTCAGCTATAACAATACAAATTGTCACAGCTTCAAGGCGCCTTTTGGCATCAGGACACTGGAACAGTCCTACAAAACGCTGCAGGATATAATGGGTATTTAATTTCGCAATTTTCAATAAAACTTAATTATTAAATTCTTATTTTCTTTAGATCAAGCACATTGCAGCAATGTGCAGTCATCGCCAGCTTGTGCCACACATCGTTGTCCTCTGGGCGCCTGTTTGTCGCATTCCTCTTTATGCGATGGTCGCAGCGATTGCCATGATAATAGCGATGAGGAGGAATCCAAATGCCGTGAGCTCAAACAACGCTGTGCACCGGGTGAAATGAAATGCCGCTCCAGCTCCAAGTGTGTGCACAAGAGCAAGTTTTGTGACCATGTGCCCGACTGTGAGGACATGACGGATGAACCCACCATATGCAGCTGCTTTACATATTTACAGTGAGCTAGACGTGCCATATTGTTGAAATAGTAAATTAATAGACTGTTATTTATAGAGCCACAGATCCGTCCAAAATATGTGATGGTAAGCGCAATTGCTGGGATAAAAGCGATGAAAGCTCCGTGCTCTGCAATTGCACGGCGGATCACTTTCAGTGCACTTCGTAAGTGAAAAAGAAACAAATTCTTTTGAGATAATACAAAAATAAAAAGTAAGCTTATAATTTGGAACAAGTATTTGAAACTATTCCTATTCCAATTTCCCATTTAATGCTTTTTTTTCATCCTTATATTGGTTTCGTTCAGCTTTATTCCACATTATTTTGCTGCTTTGTTTTTGTAAATCTTATACAAATACTTGGTGCAGATTTCTGACTATAACTCTTTTTATGTACAGCTCTCCGGGGGATTGCATACCGCGTGACTTTGTGTGCGACAAGCAGCCGGATTGTCCCAATGGCGAGGATGAACGCTACTGCTTTGGCATTGAGCAACCGCTGCAGGAGCAACAAATGGATTATTGGTCAGGTCATCAGCACTCTGTGTCACAGTATGGCCAGGTTATTGAGCAGTCCTATGGCATTTGGCACACCAAATGCTTTCCCAAGAGCACACCTCCAAGTACCGCTGAAGTGCGTGAGATTTGCCGAAAACTTGGCTATAATCCGGATCGACAGCCCAGCTATAGACTCATAGACGATGCCGCCAATGAGGCAGTGCATACTTATGAGTGGGCAGATAGACGAGGACGCAATTTCAGCAATGACACCTTGGTGGGCAAGTATCGAGACTCCACCAAGGCGCAGATCATTAGTAAATTCTCCCCGCTGCAATTAAATGAGCGACTCACGCTCTTCCTCAAACCAAGTCGTCCCATTGCGGAGCTGGTCAGATGGAACTCCACGGACTCGAGTCATTGCTTCAGGCTGGAAATACGCTGTGCCTGAAAGGTATTTCCATTTCCGATTTTCCTATTTGTGTTTTTCTTTTTGTACGTTTTAGTAGCAAAATAAAAAACAAGATGCAATTTTTATAATTATATATTAACTTTTTTTACTTTATTTTTTACTATTATCATTTTTATTTTTTTTAATCAGTTTTCTAGTTGTTGCGTAATTTTGTTTTGTTAATTTCTTTAGAATCGTTTTGTTAATTTTATAAGCCGGGTTTTTGGAATTTATTTTTTATGTTTAACAAACAAATTTCTTGTTTTATAAATGTAAAAAATCGCATGTTTTTCTTCATGTTGTTAATTTTTCATATTTAGTCAAAATTCAAACAATTTAATACTTAAAGCACTTACTATAATTTTAATTTATGTTTCTTTTTAGTTGTTATTTTTGTTTTAGTATAAATTCGTTAAAAAGATTTAAGATTGGTTTGTTTTGAAAAAAAGGTACTTGAGAATTATGAATGTATAATATCTTAGGAGCAGTTAAACACCATTTCATATGGGGATTAATCCAGTTTAACGATGCGTTATAAGTAAATTTAACAATAGTTTAGGGTTTAAATATAAATATTTAACGAGCATAGGTTTATAATTTTTCAAAAACTTTTAAAGAAGGCTGGGCATAAATTGGTTTTGTTTTTTAAATATTTTTGCAGAAAGAAATTTACATTTTGAGATGTTCCTTTTATAATAAAGCTTTTTGCAAGAATATTTTTATTCGGCATGCCGAATTAATATAATTTTTCTTGTTTAAAAATATTTTTTTATAAGTCTTTGGCGCTGATTACAACAATAAATATGGATTAATGCATGTATATATAAGCATGTATAATTAATATAATTAGGTAGGTATAAACATAAATGATTAATGATTATAGGAAACTTTATTTAAATACTTTTTAAGTTATTTAGTTGTTTTGTCAATTTTTTAGTAGAGATTTCTTGTTTCTCGTAAAAAAACAATGCTGTTTACTTTTATAATTTCAAATTGAATCACAAATCTTTTCAAAATATTTTTTTTTTTATAGTATGTACTTAAATTAATTTTAGTGTTTCGTTAATTAGATTGTTTGTTGTTATATTTGTATTTAAAATGTGCATTGGTTTAAAAGCTATGCTAGAGTGTGTGCGTGTGTGATTGAGTGATTGATTCGTTTCTAGGAATTTGGGATTTATACATAGTACATATTATGTAGATAGATCGATCGATAGATCAGTAGATATAGATAGATAGAGGCATAAAGTTTTCAAACACAACCTTTTTGCAATTCTAAGTTCAGTGAAGGTTTAATCAAAAAGCGTAAAACAGTTAAACAGTGTTTTTTTAGTCTTATACTAAACTATAATTAAGCTAAATTTTTGTTGCCTTCTTGCAAAACAATTTCATAATCTAAAATTTTCTTTACGTTGTCATGAAACACAGCAGTTTATTATATTTACATATACAACTACCAAATTAGTTGCTGTTACTAATGTTATGGCGTCATTTTAAATGTTTATTTTTATTTCTGTTAAATTTCTTAGGAATTTCGTAAACTTTACTAACTACATATATATATATGTATGTATGTTTGTGTGTGCGCGTGTTAATTTTTTTTGTTAAAATTCTTAATGGATTAGTTGGTGCGTTTGTATTTACAATTTGTTATTTGTATCTAGTTAGTTAATATGTATATATATATACGCTAAGTAAGTATATTAAAGCTTAGGAAGTTAGTAGATTTCACTGCATGTTTTCACGTTTCGTCTTAACTCGAGAGTCATTTAAGTATAGAGGTGGTTAAGTATATGACGATCTTACTCAATGTCATTTTATTTATTTAGTATTTTTGATAGGTATCTTTTTGTGATGCAGAAGATATACCCTTAAGATTCCCATTGAAATAAAAAATATCTTTATTTCAGCCTAAAAGTATGCAATTCTTTTTAGAAAAGTGAATTATTAAATTCAGCTCAAAAGCATGCTACAAATTGGCCTTAAAATTAGCTAGAATTTTGTTGCCTTACCTAGGGATGTAAGTCAAAAACTCAAGTCCCCATTTGACTAAAATAAAAAACGGTGAGTACTCGAAATCTTAAGAATATTTCTGCTATGAAAATGAAATGAGAATCAATGCGTTAGATATAAATTTAAATCAATTCAATTTGCCACCAAATACAAGTGCATAAAGCATAGTAAGGATAAGTATGATTTATATGCTAAAAAGAAAATACTTTGCTCTCCCATGCTGAAATACAATTCTTGTGCAGGAAAAAAGGCACAACATCAATAATATTCAATAAATAATTCATATATTTTACTAGAACTTTGCACATAACACACACAAAATTGCATTTTAAGCTTATACAAACAAATCTCACTCACTGAATAAATAACTAAAAAGTAATAATAATAAATAAAAAAGCAAATACCCTATTCGGCTTTAAAAGTGCGTCATTTTTTTTTTTGTTGAGCCGATAAGGTTTAAATATTAAACATAAAATATAGTAGATAACTAAACATTCGGTTAAACAAAAAGAATTGTGATACAATTTTCAGTAAACGCAAACACATATACATATAAATCCATTTATCCACATATGTAAATATATATATATAATTCTATATATAAAGGTGACTATAATTTTGATCACTGTTCTTTTTGTGCGATTAACATGAGCTGAAGGACGATAAGTTGATTGATTCACTGATTGATTGATTGATTAGGGATTTGAGTTTCAATTTCTTTGTAGTAGTTGGTTGGCTATATTACTAGATTTTCCCTCTCTCTTATTTCTCAACTTCTACCCTTACATATAGTCTCGTAACTGTTTGCTACGATGTCTAGAAGGAGTGGGATATTTTAAGTACTCTTCTCTTTGCTCTGCTCCAAAGATTTGCTCTCATCCGTGGGCGGTGTGTCCAGTTGGGTGCGCACCAAATGGGTCGGCAGTTGCATGTTGATAGGATCATTTAAGCGTCTCAAATTATATTCTAATTCCGCCGTTCTACGCTTCAGTCGATTATAGGTTTCCACATCAAACTGATTCTTCTTGGCATTCCGATAGATGTTCAACGTGTACTCACGATTGTACACATTCTCCAAGATGTATTCCTAAAAAGGGTTTATCCATTAATATTTTGTTAATTTAATAAAATATTAAATTTAAAGTTTACTTACGCGCTTGGTTACACAGTAGTAGGCGTACATGGCCATTGTGGTGCCGTAGGTGACAAAATAGGTCACCGGCTCCATAATATCCCAAGAGTATTCCCACCAGGTCAAGCGTGCCAAAATGCCAAATTGCACAGACATCAGTCCCAGTCCCACCCAGGTCATCATATTGGTGCGACGTTCTGCCTTCTTGGCCAGTTCCATTTTTTTCTAGTAAAAAAAGAATTGAAATGAATCATCAATCATTTTACAGAAATTATTAAATAAATAATATTTAAATTAATAAATAAATAATCTGAACGAGTAAAATTTTAATACTACTCGTAAATTTTGATTTGATAACTATAAAAAATCTTTATAAAATTTAAATTTTGTATTCAAATTATTAAATTTGAAACCAACCTCCTCTAGTGGCTCCAGTTCATAGCGTAGACTTTCCAATTCCTGAGCCAATTGATGGCTTTTCTCCAGCTGATATTCGCCCACATTAAAAGCCTCGTAGAGCTGTTGAATTATTCAAAATTAAGCTGGCACATTCTTCTAATTACTCCAAATTTAAATTTCTCTCACCTGTGCTATGATCTTGCGTACATCGCCCATCTTATCAACCGTTTCCACTGTGAGCTTCTCACGTTCTGGCGGCTTCACATCCAGACTACGATTGTTGATTTGTATGCTATGAAATCAAATCAAATAAATGTTTGATTGAATTGAATCAATAGATTGAATAGAAGTTACTCACCTAAACTCGTCATCCAGCAATCTGTCAATTGTGCAGGAGGAGGCAATTCGCACGCCGTGCTTATTGATGATCGCAGCACGATCAATGCCACGATCCTCCTCCCTCAGCATCGTCAGCAGATGACCCACTGTATGTGAGATGGGCTTCAATGCAAACTGACATAATTCATTGCGACTGGGCAGGCGAATTGTCAAATGGGGCATTCCATTCACATACTCCAGACACACATCCTCTGTGGAGGTAGATACAAGAAAATGTCTTGTTATTAATTCATTTATTAATTAAATAAATTCTTAATTTAAATTTATTTTAAGCTGTGTTCTACAATCTTTAAATAAACTATAATTGATTACTTGCTTTCAACTATCACTGCATTTGATAAAGCTGCTAAAAACATTTGTTTCTTTTTGCATTAAAAGAATTTTAAAAATGAATATATATTAATCTATAATTTATAGACTGTTTTAGATGTGTAACCATAAATAAATCAGACAGATCAGATAAATCTAGGTGAATTCATATTGAACACGTCTAAGTAATGGTAACAATTTAATCTACAATTTTATTATTATTATTGTAAAATTGCGATTAAAGTAAGTTTAGCAGTCAAAAGAAGAAAGTATAAATAAACTAGATAATATGCTTAATAAAACTTAATTTGAATTTTAATATTGATTAAAAATGAGCAAAATACATTAAAATTTAATATATTTATTGCTTATTCTTAATTATGAAAATATTTAATAATTTGTTGGAAAATTTAAAATAAATTGTGGTAACAATCTCTCAAAATTTTCAGATTGTCATTAAAATTTCTAAAGATTTGTAGAGCACAGCTGTTAATAGAATCTAACTAGATAAATTCTAGTGCTAACCTAACCCAACAGTCTTATAGTTAGTTAGTTAGTTATACTATCTGCGGGTAACTTTAACTGTGCCACATTGCGTTGCAGTAAAATATTATTTATAATTGCTGTGAAGAGCAGCAGCAACTCAAGGTTGTTGAATGCAGTTAGATGTTCGCATTGTTTGCTCAGCCATAACCAGAAGAGGCAAGAGAGGGGTAAGCTCCCTTCCTCTCCCTCTCTCTCTCTCTCTTGCGCACCCTTACTCCCTCTCTCCTTCTTGCTCTGTGTGTGGCAAAGATTGGAAGTTGCTACAAATGTGCAGATGACACACAAATGACAGCTTTAACAATTCAATTAGTTGCTGTTGCACACACTGTGTGTGAGTGTGTTTTGAAGTGTGTGTGTTTACGCACACCTCGCAAAATGAAAAAAACAAATTTGAAAACTGTTTTTCTTTATTGTTATTGTTTTTTTTGTTACTTTGTTTTTGGTGTGTGCTCTGCAAAGTTTTCACTTTGTCGCATGTGGTGGGCTTTCAAGTAGCACAAACAATGCACAGATACTCTATATATACATAGATACAAATGTATGTGTACATGCAACACGCCAAGTGACCAACGAAGCAAGTAACCAAACACCATGCAACAAACACCCTCTTCTTCTTCTTCTAGTTGCAACGTCAGCTGCTTCTAATAAAGATCTGCCTCAACTTAATCGCATTTACTTTACTGGGTCTGGAGCTGGAGTCGCATCTCAAGTTGTTGCCTATTGATTGTTGCTTGCTGTTAGCCCAGTATCTACAGGGTGTTAACTGGCTTATAAGTTTATGTCAAAAGTCTGTCTGTCAAAGTGAACAGCTAGATCTTAGAGATTATGACATTTATATTGAAAGTGTCCAATATTTTGTAATCGTTGACTGCAAATTTCATTTAGGTCGATTAATAAATTGATAAGATAATTCAAATAAATGTATTAATTCTTATTAAAATTATTTGTTAACATTTTTTAAAATTTATTTTTATTTGTTTTAAATATTTAATTTATAATTTTATATAACTTTGTTCATGTATTTATTTTATTTGTTTTTAAATTTGTATTTCATTGATGTAGATTAAATCCAAGGTCTTCCAAGTACTGGGCATCTTACAGTCGAGCAGCTTTCCTTTAGAGTTCTTACTGGTTACTGTTGTTGTTATTGTTGTTGTTTTGCGGCGCCACTGAAATGTGGGTAACTAGTCGCGTTGTTCTTGTTGTTGTTGGTTGGCTAACTGCTAACTAAAGTCTATAGCTGTTGTTGTGATTATTATTTTCATGCACTTTGATTTTTTGGGATTTTAAACACAATTTTATATATGTACGTGTATGTACCACTCGTATTTTATGTATGTTTTCTTTTTCTGCAGATCTTCTTCTTCTTCTTCTCATTGGCCATGTTGCGGCTTCTTCTGCTTGTGCTTCTTCTTTTCTTTTATTATTGATAGTTTGAAGACTGTTTTTTGTGTTAATTTTGTTTCAGTTAACTTTCTGATTTTCGCGCTTGCAGACGTGTGTGTCTCGGTTTGTTGAGTCTCAATTTCGACTGCTATCAACAGAGATTCTTCAAAGTGTTGTTGTTGTTGTTGCTGTACGTGGCAAGCTATAAAGCATATGTGTTATAAGTTACCTCAAGTTAACTAACTAAATAAACTAACTAAATAAACGCTAGTAAAAACCGTTTGCAAGTTAAAGTGCCTACAAAAAAGTTCTATGAACTTTACTCTGTGTAACTTGTGCTTGCCACATGTGCCACACATGCCATATTGAGGCAGTTTTATGAGCCGCAAAGACCACACACACATATATATCTATTATATAAATATATATGTATAACATTGTTCTTACATCCAGCCCCAAATAAGTTTAATTCTGCAAAAACTCGGAGAGAACTATACCCGAGGCATAGGACTTTGTGTCTGATAAACAAACCACAGGATACATGATGCATGCCACATCTGACCAAAACAGAGACAGAATACACACACACACACACACACACATGTGTGTGTTGTCACTGATTTAGTTGTTGCTATTGTTCAGATATATATTTGTATATATATGTGTGCACAGTTAGTAAAGCAAACGTGCTACATTGATTAAATTCCTGTTACGAGTATTTCGCTCCCTTCTTTTCTCTCTCTCTGTCTATGCCTGCTCTCTCATCAAAACTTAATGCTGCGAGGTTGAGGTTAACAAGTGTCACATACACACACACATACTTGCACCTGTGTCTGGCCAACAAAATGAGGTCAAAGTGTTGCAAATGTTTGTTGTGGCAAGCAGCGGAAATGCAAGCGCCAATCAGCCTACAAATTTATAACAGTCCACCTACCCTACATCTGTGTGTGTGTATGTGTGAGGGTGTGTTTACAGTGTGTGTGCGGAGTGTGCTTGTAATTAACGCTTATTTAAATTTACTAAGCCACGTTCAAAGAGCTGCGCATAAAAACAAAATTAGTCGCCAAGTTTGTAGAGTATTCATTGGGTTAGCAGGTAATTTAAATATCCTGCATACACTTCATTAATTAAATATTCACTTATTATGAATTGTTAAATAAAAAGTTGCTGGTTGTTGAACCATTTTTTAGCCCAAAATTTATAGTTTTGTGACAAACATTCTTATTTGAAGAACTCTGTCCTAAGAAACTCAATTGAGAACCAAAAGATCCTTAAGTTCCCTCTTTATAGTAAGTCCACTAATCTTTACCTTTTTAACTATCCCAGTTTTGTCGTGAGATTTGTATTTTATACATATTTTATCATATAAGAAAAATCATTTTATTATCAGCTTATAAAGGAAATGAATTATGAAATATAGTAAATCTGTTGTGTTCCTGAAAACAAGAAACCATGGCTTTCCAATGTCTCAATGTCTAGAAATTCATAGGAGTCTTGACAAAATTAAATATTTTTTAAATTGAACTGAAATATCATTAAAAATATTAAATCTCTAACATTTTAGGATCTACAATTTTTAAACGGTTGTTTTCCAAAACATTTCTCTTCAAAATTATAAATTTTAATTTTTTCTCTCCTTAAACATTTTTTACTCAGCTTTTATATTCTTCAATTTAAAACAATGTTTTCAATTTACATTTTTCCTTTACTCTACTTTTCTAGACTCCGCTCTTTTTTGTCTTAAATTTAAGTAGAATTGTTTTTCTCATTTTAAATGTATGCATATTAAATATGCAGGTGCGCTTATCCAGCTGCCAGTGTTGTTCGCCAAGCTCTTTTGAAGTTTTTCTCATATTGTCTTCGAAATTTCTGCGGACAATCAAAATGCCGGTTTATAATAATTTTGGTAGCATACTTTTGGGGCTGTTGGCATATTTCAATATCGCATTGCGCATACGCTCCGTATACATTGCATGATTACACGAGTGTGCAACATTTGTGCGTGTCTCTGTGTGCTGGTTTTCCCTCTATATTTCCCGTTTACCCCTTTTCACTTTGCTCCACTTGCCACACATGCAAAAATTGTCCTTTGCTGCATTATTAAAAATGCCTCGTGCTGCACAAATCGACTGTGATTTCATTTCAGTTTGTTTTTGTTTTTTTTTCAACTCGCCATGTTGTGCGTGTGTGTGTGTGTGTGCGCTTGTGTGTAAGTCTGGCTATTCGGCATTTAAATTAAATTATAAAAACGCAGCCGCGAAACCAACACAATAAGAAAAAAAACTGCATGCATAAACAATTTAAGCTTACAATTTTCATTAAACGCTAAGCAAAAGCGCTAAAAGAGGAGAAGCACAAAGTGAAACAACAAAGTGAAAGAAAAGAAAAGCAGACACTGTAAATTGGCTGTATTAGCGGGTAAGTTCAGTTAGTAATCGCAGCTGCATGTGGGTTGCTTTGTGTTGAGTTGATGACAGCTCTGCAACTCCTCCGAGTTTCGATGCTGGTTTCCTTTGAGGTGGGTTTTTCCCCAGTTTGCACCTGACCAACATCAGCTACACCTATGGTCATACAATTGGCAACAAAACCTTAAATAATTGTATTTTTCTTTTATTTTTTTTTAAATATCTGTGAGTGGACTTTAAAATTTGTCATGACATGGACTAAATAGTTGAAAAGCTACAACTTCTTAATCAACTCAGTCAATCAGTGAACAAATAAAGTAAACAAGTGGTCGGTTACAGTCGAGCACGCTCGACAGTAGGATACCGTGAGCCCAGTACTCTTCAATTTAAATTTCTAAATTTAATTTTTACAAAAACTTCAAAATATCATAACTTTGTCAAATTTTAGCCGATTTCCTTCCGGATTGTCAATTTTATCATTATTTAGCCTTTTTTTTCATTCTGCATTAAACTTGGTAAACTAAATTTTTCTTCCTTTACTGTCCATTTTTTCCATACTCTTCCCTTGACACATTTCCATAAACTTCAAAATGTTATAACTTTGTCAAATTTTAGCCGATTTCCTTCCGGATTGTCAATTTTATCATTATTTAGCCTCTATTTTCATTCTGCATTAAAATTGGAAAACTAAATTTTTCTTTTTTACTGTCCATTTTTTCCATACTTTTCCCTTGATACATTTCCAAAAACTTCAAAATGTCATAACTCTGTCAAATTTTAGCCGATTTCCTTCCGGATTGTCAATTTTATCATTATTTAGCCTCTATTTTCATTCTGCATTATAATTGGAAAACTAAATTTTTCTTCTTTTACTGTCCATTTTTTCCATACTCTTCCCTTGACACATTTTCAAAAACTTTGAAATGTCATAACTTTCTCAAATTTTAGCCGATTTCCTTCCGGATTGTAAATTTGATCATTATTTAGCCTCTATTTTCATTCTGCATTAAAATTGGAAAACTAAATTTTTCCTCCTTTACTGTCCATTTTTTCCATACTCTTCCCTTGACAGTGAATTTAACCTTTCATCTGCACATTTTCATTTGCTCCAATTGTATGACCATGACTGTACCTGCAACACCTACCATTTTCTGGCGTCAAAGGCGTCGCGTTGTTGCCACAGGCATCTCCGTCTCCATCTGCCTCTGCAACACTGGCAACACAATTTACGAGCTGCTGTTGATGTTGCTGTTGTTGTTGTTGTTGCTGTTGTTGCGTGGTTTCCTCCCCGTGGCAAATCGGCGACAAATTGTTGCTTGTTGGTGTTGCTGTTTCCGCAGTTGTTGTTGCTGTTGTTGTGGTCGTTGTTATTGTTGTTGTCTCTAAGCGTTCAATTAGAGTTTGCTTTCTGCCCGTTGCACTAAGTCCGCGTTCACGCAGACGCGCCCTCAAAACGCTGAGATTGAGGCGCCTCAAATCCTCAGCGTCGCCTGGCAACGTAGCAAATAAAAAAGTATAAAAGTAAAATGAAGAAAAAACACGAAAAAGAAACAAAACGAAAATCCAAATAATAGGCGTGCCAGAAAATAAGTGAAAAGAAATTAAAATTTTGCCATCAAAGGTGTTAGACAAGGCGTGGAAAAAACAGAAAAAAAAAAAAAATTATAATGTAAAGAAAAAAGGCAGTTGAAAGGTGCAGCAAAAGCAGCAGCTGTGGCAGCCACCACTTCTGTGCCTCGTCAGCATTTTTCCTTTGCATAATGAATGAATAAAAACAAAAAAAAACCAAAACAAACAGCACCAAAACCAAAAGGACAGCACAAAAGATGAAAAAAGGAAAGCAGGAGGTAAAAAGCGCAGTTAAAATTGATGGCACGTGCAGTTAACGCCACGCAAAATGCACATAAAAAACATAAACAAAAACGACAAAATGTGTTAAAAAAAAAATAAGTAAAAAATAAACCAAATGGCCTGCCAAATGTTGATGAAGACACGCGCAGCACACAGAATAAAGGACACAGGACCAAAAGGCCTGTGACATCTTTTTTCTCTGCCTTTATTTCCTTTATTCTTTATCAAAGTCAGGAAATGACACGCACAAGTGAAACACATTAATGCAGGGAATGTCATGAAATGCGGGAAAAGTCGAGTTAAGAACGAGCTGAAGTAGATGAAGGAGGAGCAGTAGAAAAGAGATGTAAAGATGCAAAGCACAAGAAAGAGAAAATATTTCAGTCAGTTGACGGCTTTTGTCAGAGCCAAATGCTCTGATGACGAGTTGCGAGTCTTTAATCTGATTGTGCGATTTAAACATTTCATTGAATTTGTCACGCAAATGATAAGAAACATAAAAAAATATATAAAAAAAATGGTTACCCAGTCCCAAAATTATTTATCTACTTTTAGTATAATAACGTTTACCCAGCTCTAAAGATATTTATCTACTTTTAGTATAATATATTGTTAGTATTTTATGAAATTAATGTGCATGATTTTGACGGAAATTTAAAGAACATTTTTAGCATTGAATAAGTCGTATCTGCTCTGAAATTTAAACTTTGTTTTTGATTTTTAATATACAATATTACAATATTTCATAGTTAAGATACAGTATTTTAATATGCGAATTTTCTCTTAGTTTATTCGAATGACAGAACAATCCGTTTCAAATTTTTAAAGGTCTTTCAATTTTTAATTTTCCAAGATTTCTATTTTAATGATATCTTAACAATAAGAGACACTATTAAGCAACTTCTAGAAACTCTTAAGTTAATTGAAGCAAGTTATTAAAAATATACATATTTATATTTTCAACAAAGGCTTTAAATCAAAGCCCGTTTATAGAATGTAGTTTTTACTCCTTCCATAAAGGCAAAATCGCTTTTAGCCATTTATCTTCAGATTCATTTCCCCTACCACTCGAATGGTCTTTTACTGGCTTAATGTATAACCTTTCTGACCACTTTGGGTTACTCAAAACCTGTAAAATTATACGAGTGTCCTTCTTTATCCTCAGATACATTTTGAAGACCTCTTAAAATGCTTTTAATTTAAGAGCAACAACTAAACAACACAAACACAGAGAACAACAACAGCAACTCCAACTTTATAGATCAAAATATGAAAAAGAATACAAATCACAGCAGCAAAAACAACATCGACAAAAATCCAATGTGCCTTTAAGCTAATCAAATATTTATGAAATTTCAGGCTGACTTTTATACGCTCCACACTTTTATATATATTTATGTACATACCATATATATGTATCTGAAGTTTACTGCTGCCACGCCCCCTTTCCACCTCTGCCCCTTGGTTTATTTATTTATATTATGCGTGGCAATGAATTTGCTGCCAGATTTAAACACCGTGGGCATTAAATAAATCGCATTTTATGACGCATTCAAGTTCAAATCATTCTGTGTTGCCACAAATCAAATAAAAAGCAAAAACTTGAATGTTGCAACTTGAATTTTAAGCAGCAACATTTTCAAGTTGTCGTTGCAGTAGAAGCAGCTGCCAAACCATTCAGAAAAGTGCACTTAATTAATGAAAAGCCATGAGAGACAAAGCACAAGTGTGTAAGAGAAAGAAAGAGAGAGAGAGAGAGAGATAGGTCCTATACACTGATAAAAAAAAGGGGAAGTTTTGGCTATTAAGAATATTCGTTTTTAATATTATTCTTCTTAATTAAAAAAACATTTTAAGAAATATACCATAATAAGAAAAATTCTTAATACCAAGATATTTTTCTCTATTTTAGTTTTAAATATGAATTTTTTTTGGCACATACAAATCGATGCAGCCTATTGAGCACTCTTAAAATTATAAATTTTTTCTATAAACGGGGAATTTGTTTTGTTTTTTGCGATTTTAAAATAATTCTTGTCAAATAAATACATAAAGATCCATCATACTTTTTTTATCAGTGTAGAATTTGTTGCGGCTGTTGAAAAAATGCAGCAAGTAAAAGAGACGAATTCTCTTTTATGTGTCTGTGTGTGTCTTTGTGTGTGGGTTGGAAAACCGCAGCCACAACAGCCGCAACTGCAACCGCGTCGACCATTGTGTTAACCATTGTGCTTAGGCTTTTAATATTTTAGTTGCGTTGGCTTTTCATGCTCTTGGCCCCAAATGCGGTACTTTACGCGCTTGTTTGCTGATGGCTTTACCTTGGCTCAGCCCCCTGCCCCTGCCACGCCCCCGCTCTTCGAACGCCTCTTCAGGGCAAAGCAACTGCACAATAAACTCTCAACCAACAGCGCTAACAAATGTAAACAAAGCAAAGAACTTCGCTGCGCACAAAAGTAGGCAATGCTTTTTGTATTTTCAACAGCAGCTCAGAAAATCATGTGTGTGTGTGTGTGTGTGTGGCAGAGTGTGTGTGTGTTCTTGGCACACAATTTAGCACAGCAGTTTTGAAGTTCTTAATATGTGAAAAAGCAAATACCAAACATTTGCCATTTAATAACGCGCTTCAAAATTCACTTTCGTTGATATTGGCAATCAGAAGTACCAATAAAAAGATTTTTAATAAGCTAGCATGTATATTTAATGAAAAATCAGAAAATAAAACTGCAGTAATGAAAATGACAGAAGGTTGCAGCTGAAAGTATTAAACTAGAATATTCACTGTATGAAATATACTAATACAGAATTCTACTTAAAATTAAATATCCAATTATAAGAAATACTACTACATAATGCTACTCAAAATATCACTTATAAGTACGCAGCGTATTTCGACTAGAATATGCCATTTTTCCAGTTAGAAGAATAATAAAACTCAATTATACAATTATATTAAATTACGTATACGCAATGACATACTTTCAAAAATTAAAAAGCATATTTTTTTAAAGTCTTTTCTGAATTTACACATTTTTTACATTACTAAAAAGTGTGGATAAAAAGTCCTAACAAAACAAAAATTTTTACCAATAAAAACAGGTATATAATTTACATAAATTTGTTAGTAAAAAAACAAGAATAATTCACAATTGCAATTCGAAACAAAGCTCGTTCAATAACCATTTTAATTGCTGTATTAAATTGCTTTACATTTCGTTGTTGCTCTTGAAAATGCTTTGCAGATTTTCCATGATTTTTCATTCATTATTTATCTATCACGTGTCCTGCTTCAATTTATTCGCAATGAACTGCAGTTCATGATAACGCAATCAATATCCTTCTCATTATCTTTGCTGCTTCCTTTCACAGCGTGTTCATTATTGATTTGGAGTTTATATTCCTTTTTGGCTGTTTTCTTTTTTGATTTTTTGGGTTGCTCCTTCAGTTTTGCTGCAACAAATTGCTGCAGTGGCAGCAACATAATCGATCTCGGTGGAGCTTGGCCTTCAGCTGTGCGCACAGAGCGGAAATTGCACAATATGTAATCCCATTTGGGGATCTGCTGCTGTTTTTAACTGGCCAAGTGAAAAAACAAGCTCTCGAAAGGAAAATCTCGAGTAGAAAAAAACCTGTTAAGCACATGAACTTTGACGACAGACAGGCAACGATACAACTTGTGATTGCCTCAAGTGTTGTCTTAAGTCTCAGCCCACCTGCCACGTGAAGTGGCGCCACCTGGTTGCTCATTATACGTACCACACACACACACACACACACACACGCGCGTTTTACGGCTTTTCAACTCATGTGTGTGGCATGTTCTCAACTTAAATTAATTGCTCAAACTTTGACAAGGCAGCGAGAGTATTTTCAAGTAAAATTATCTACCACTTGCAGGCACTGTGCTTATCAACATCATCATCATCATCATCTAAAATTGGCTCTCTCTCTGGGGGAGCTTGCCATTATTTTTCACGCTGAGTCCGGCACATTTTGCACGTCAAAATAGGCTCCGGACAGAGTCACAGCCTCTGCTATGGCGGCACCATGGGCAACGGTTACTTTCGAACGTCACAAACGTCGACATCGTCACGCCAACGGGACAAGCGGTAAGTCTAAACTCTATCTACATACAGTTGGTCTGGTAAGTGTTTGCACAAAGAAGAAAAATCTTTTATTTCGTACGTAACCGAATATATAGTAGGAAAGTAGACCGTAGGATACCCATTACTTATTTCAATATATATAAAAGTACTTTAAAGAAACTACTGCATACTTTTAGGCGATTGTATAAAAATAAAAACTTTAATAATAACTTTGGTTAGCTATTACTCCCGTTCAAATTGTCCGATCTTGCTGCAGTTAAGTAAGATAATAGATAATATTAATGGATAACGTTAATTAACATAAAAACTGTATTATCTTAATGGTTTTTAGAAATCTGAGTATAAGAATTAAAAAATTATAAGCAACTATAATAAAATAGGAAAACAAAGATACAAGAAAAGTCATTTGTTTTAATAAAACATATGTGATATTTTTGTTTGTCAAAACAATTCCTGTATATACTGTATTTGATGTGGGCTTAAGACTCTAGTTTCAGCTGATGCAAGCCTTAATAAACTATGTATGTATGAGGGGGTGGCAAATTATAGGGTTGCCACTAGAGAGGACCTTTTTTGTGCCCTCTCCAACGTTTGTCGGCCATAAAAGTCAATGACGTATGCAGCAATGTCTCGAGTCAACTC
Source organism: Drosophila falleni (assembly GCA_035045575.1). Taxonomy (NCBI): domain Eukaryota; kingdom Metazoa; phylum Arthropoda; class Insecta; order Diptera; family Drosophilidae; genus Drosophila; species Drosophila falleni. Next base: position 2,567,576 of record JAWNOV010000167.1, read on the forward strand.
GAGTCAAGTTACAGGCAACTTCTCATAATAAGCAACAACTGGACATCAATATTTATGGCCGGGTTGCCACTTATTGGACCAATTTATGAGTTTGACAAATGACTAGAGCTGCCAGCAAAACAGGGGTTAACAAGAAATGCGAGAAACCCGTCAAGAAGCTGATTTCATGTCATAAAGTTACCCAGTCAATTTACGGGCAATTGAATACGGTAGAGTTCAAGTCTTATAACAAACAAAATGAGTTTTAAGCTTAAATTTAAGATATTTAGCTACACTTAAAGCCTACAATTTCAATGAAAACAATTCCGCTTGAAAACGTGCTTGAAAACTTTATATTTGAAAGTCTAACATAAAACATTTTTAAGTTTTTACATTGTTTTCACTTTAAAGTCTTTCATCCGAATACAAAATAAAGACAAATTCTTTTGACTTACACAAAAAACACACAAGGGTCAAAACGAGGCCATAAGAAAGACAAATAAAAATGTCGAAAAATGTCGAATAAAGTTTGATGCCCGCAACGAGAGTTTAAAACAGGAAGTCCAAGTCCTGTCCGAATCCTTGTCAGTGCAAAAGATAAAAAGCCAAAGAAATAAAAAGGAAACTTTTTGCCTTTCTCGTCTTCTTTAAGCATTATTCGCAGCTGTAAAATTGAATTTCCCAAAGAGCCACAAAAGAATGCGACAAACACAAAATTTAACCAAAGAGCAAACAAATTAATTTCATTTCGAGGTTTTTCCTTTTTTCTTTTTATATTATTTCTTACACTTTTGCAATTAGCGCCTGTCTTTCGACACGTTTCTTACTAATTTATTTTTTTTCCCCCGTTTAAATCGATTCGATTTACAAGCCTTAGAAATGACTTGGAACATTTTTCCAATTAATAAATGGGCAGCAATTTAGCGCAGACTGTGTTGCAAGCGAAAAAAAAGAAGAATTGCAATAAAAATACCTACAAATAAGAGCAGAGATGAAAGGGGCGTGGTCGCCACAAAAACTATTGCCTATTGGCATTTGCCAGGAGTACAAACATACACATCCATTTCCACATACACTTTCATACATACATGTACACATATATGTGTGTATATATGTATGTGTAGTCGAGCCATTAACAATCTGCCAGTCACTGCGGGAAGCTCAGATGTCAAGCTGTTGCTGCAGCCCTAAATGGAATTGCCATCAGAGTATGTTGGCTAACTGAGAGGTTGGCTTAAGCTGTCAATCAATCTACTATATCATTGTGAGCAACTAGATCGGAATTCTGTTATCTTACACTCATTTTGGAAATTAAAAAACTTTAAATTTTTGATAATATTTGAAAACAGCATTAAGTAAGAGGCCAAATAATGAATAAAACTACATTCCACATGAAAATCGGACCATTTTTGGCAAAGTTATGGCTGTTTGAAGTTTTTGAGTAAGTGTCAAGGGGAAAGTCAAGGAAAAGTCCGGATAAAATAGACATTAATAGTCGAATTTTTTTAGTGAGTAATATTTTGATGCAGAATCAAAGTAGAGGCCAAATAATGATTAAAATGATATCGGTTGAGTTTTGGCAAAGTTATGGTAGATTGAAGTTTTTGAAAAAATGTACAGGGGTAAGCATGGAAAATACCGAAAAAATTGACAGTGAGGTAAATTTTTCAAGTGAAAAATGTTTTGATGCAGAATGAATTTAGAGGCCAAATAATGATCAAAACGGTATTCCGCATGGAAATCGGTTGAGTTTTGACAAAGTTATGGTAGTTTGAAGTTTTTGAAAAAATGTACAGGGGTAAGCATAGAAAATACCGAAAAAATTGACAGTGAGGTAAATTTTTCAAGTGAAAAATGTTTTGATGCAGAATGAATTTAGAGGCCAAATAATGATCAAAACGGTATTCCTCATGGAAATCGGTTGAGTTTTGACAAAGTTATGGTAGATTGAAGTTTTTGAAAAATTGTAAGCATGGAAAATACCGAAAAAATTGACAGTGAGGTAAATTTTTCAAGTAAAAAATGTTTTGATGCAGAATGAATTTAGAGGCCAAATAATGATCAAAACGGTATTCGGTTGAGTTTTGACCAAGTTATGGCAGTGTCAAGCTCTCATGATGTGGTTTTTCCTTAATTTATTACGCCAACCAAGCTCTATAAAGGCGCCACAAAGTTATCAAATTGTTGCAATTTACGTCAACAAGCTGGCAAAAATGATTCAGGAGAGTGAAAGGGAGTAGGTTGCTCTCATTCTATATACCACCAAGTGTGGCCAAAAATTGAATTTCTTTCTCGAGGCGCAGCCAAAAATTGAATTTTTATTTTTTTTCTGCTTTTTCGCGCTTTTACGTTTCGTTGCATACGCACAGGCGCCGCTTAATTTGCATATAGAGAGAAGTACGGCCTTTCCGGCAGTGTTGCCATAATTTTAATTGATAAAATAGGCAATTCAATGAAAAAAAGATAATAAAGAGTTATAAAAAGTGCTTAAATACGAAAATTAAGTTAAGTTTTATTTAAGTTTTTTGAAGTTTTCTAGAATTTTTGCAATTACAAAATTGCTGAAATAAAATCTAGCTACTTAAAAGCTAAAATGGCAACACTGCCGGGAGGGGCTTAGAGCGAAAGAAAGAAAGAGAGATGCGGTTAGGAACTGAGGGAATAATAATTGGAATGTATAAAGTGTAGTGTGTGTATCAGAATGTTAGAGACATGAAATTGGTAACCAATTTTGCAGTTCTGATGTTTTAAAGCAAACAATTCGATTTATGCATACAAAACACAGACTCGTACAATCAAATTCAACATCTACATTCCAAACAGAGGCACAGGCTCAGCTGACAAATGGAGAAGGGGATTCAAGTAAGACGCATTGACAGGAGCAGCTGGAACTAAAACTAAAACTGCTCAAAAACATTTGATCACGTGCCAATGACGATGCGGACTTTTATTGAAATTACTATAAAAATGTCTTTAAATATATATGTAAGTGTGTGTGTGTGTGTGTGTTTGTAGGTGATACGTGTGCTTGTAAATCTAGTATAAGTGTGTGTGAGTGAGTGTGCATACTTATCACATATATTTGTATTTGACCTTATCCCCAGCATGTGTTTTATGTGTCAACTCACCTGCAATGACAAAGAGAGAAAAGAAAAGGAATTTTTGTTAGAATTTTTCGGGGCAATCGAATAAATTTATCGAATGTGCATGTGAAGTGTGCAAATTTGCATTGCATACTTTTAGGCGAACCAGAGAAACTTGTCCATTCGATGTTCATTAAAAAGTTTCAAGCACACATTTTGGCACTACATAAAAACAATAAAAGCAACGACAAATATTTGACGATATTTGAGAGCGAGCGACTAATATATACCCTGTAAACAGCTTTCAGATACTCACATAAAACAAAAATAAAATTGAAAGATTAGAAAAAGTTTGATATACAAATTTATGAATATTTTATTAGTAATCTTATTTTGTATGCTTAATAATAAATTTTCTTTACAGGATAATTTTCCAAAAAGTAATAGCAACCAATTAGACCCGCTTTCCATGTTTACAGGGTAAAACCACAGCAGTAATAACAACAACAACAACTGCAATTGGCAGCTGCACAACTTTTATGAATATAATTTTCAAGGGTTTACAAAAATAGAGAAGAGGTAGCCGATGACAGAAAAAAGGACCGAGAGAATAAACTAAAAAAGGCCTTGAGAAAGTTTACCAATTAGTTGTGGTTAAAAAGTTCATCATATTTATTTATTTTTATTTTTCGTAAACATTTTCCAAAAACGAAAAATTCAATGGAAAAGTGGCAAATAATTGCATTTTGTTGTAGTCTATGTATGATGATGCCAGCGTATTTTATGGGTTTCATTTATATTTCATAGCAAATTGCACAATAAAAGAGATTTAAGATAGTGAATAACAGTAGAGAAGAAGATGAAAAAGCAGAAGCAGAGTAGAAAATTGTCTGCAAGGCAAAATAAAATGAAAATGAAAGCAAAAGTTAAGACAATTTCCGATTTGGTGTCTGTGACGTCAGCGCCTGAAAGCAGGCAATACAAATTTAGAGACAGAGGAAAAGGGAGAATTAGAGGGAGACAGACAGTCAGTCAGTCAGACAGTCAGCCTATGCGTATGCTACAGGATAAAGGCGTAACGAGTTTCCTATACAATTGCAGAATGTCTGCAATTAGTTTACGACATTGTCAACGTCAAGACAATTTGACTGTCTCCTTTTCTCCCTTCTCTCTCTCTCTCTCTCTCTCTCTCTCTCTCTCTGCATACTCCCTTTCACTACACAATCTATTGTTTGCTATTGAAATGTCTGATTATCGTTGCGATTTCTTCATTCAATTGATAAATATCTTATGCAAATTGACAGGCAAAACAGTGAAATGCATTTAGAGTCAAGTTCAAAGCAATTTGCCACATGTCTTTATTTGTTACAAAAAAAATATATACAAACACATACAGTCTGTCTGGCTGTTTATTCCCCACACTCTACACATTATTTTATGTCTGCCTGTCTGTTTTATTTACATTCATAAGCTGCTGTTTTGCTGCCAGGCAAAAAAAAAAAAGATTCAAATAAAACATGGCAAACATGTGCATTTATTTTGGGAAAAAAAAACAAAACATTTCTTTGTTTAGCCAACAGAGCAAATATTTGTGCATATAGCTTCATAATATTTGAAATTTAAATACTAGTCAAATTTAGTTTCACATTTAAATATGTTGCATAAATTCACAAATGTGTCAGAAATAAATGAAATTTATCTACAATGAAATAGATTGTAATCTATTGAAGTTATTAAGAAAGCAGATGCATTCTTTGAATTATTGTTAGAAATTTAATTGCAGTTCAACATAAAATAACTTTTAATAAGATGTGAAAATATATCATCTTATTTTGACAAAGTCAGCAAAGAAATTGAACTTAAATTTTTATTTATTGTTTTTTTTTTTTAAGTCAACTGTTATAAGTGAATTTTACACATATAAACGAATTAATAAAATAAACTATGAATCATAAGAAATTAAAGAAATTAAAGTGAAACTGACAGTTTCGTTTCTTAGTTAAAGCAGTATATTAAGTTGATTAGTATTAGAAGCTTGAGTAAACTAAAATCAGTTTTAATTAGATTTGAGTACAAACATTAATCTTTTAAAAACAATTTTGAAATTACAAATTGATTACAAGATCTTAGACACAAACGTTACAAAGTTTGACCCAAAAAGTTCGCTTCATTTGTGAAATTGAAAAAATAAAAATAAAAGTCAGTTGGTTTGAAAATTTGAACAAGTTGTGGTGAAAAGTTGAAAAGCTGTCTTAAAGTCACTGAGCTTGTTGTGCCATGTAGGAGTATTTTTTTTGTTGTTGGCATGTGTGTGTGTGTGTGTGGCATATGTAAGCACAGAAACTGACATGTTGTGTATGGGAAAAAGTGGTAAACATGTTTGCCATCATTTTGATTCACTCCTTGAGGGATGGAAACAAGCAAAAAAAAAAAAACTCTGGAAAAATTTCACGTTTTTTATGCATATGCACAAAGTCAGAGAGAGAGAAGCGACAGAGAGAAACAGAAGAGAGAGAGAGAAAGGGGGAATGATGTGGCAGGTATGCAAAATAGAGGCTTATGTTTTATTTATTTATTATTATTGCATTGTTGTTGCTGCTTTTTTTACCATGCTTGCCTCGTTTACATTTCTTGACTTGGCTTTATTGGAATTCTAAAATTCCCTTTTAAAGGCCAAGTCAAAAACTGAGTAGCATGTCTAAGAGACTTTGTGAGAGATGCTGCCACGTATAACTAAGCCTCGATTACGCCGTACTCTATACTCTTGCCACATGCCCCAAGGCGCACAGTGGCGAAACAATTCCGAGGCAGAAGTTGCAGCCTTGACGCGGCATGATTTGCTTAGCATTTTGAATGTGCCTTGCCCCAGAGAGACAGAGATACACAGAGAGAGAAAGAGAGAGAGAGAGAGAAAAAGCAAAGAAGGAAGAGATAGCTAGAGAAATACAGCAACGATTCTAGTTATCGTCAGATGAAAATTGGCGCAACATTTGAGTCGTTAGAGCGTTACTTTCCGGCTGCTTGCATTTCAAATATGCACACCGAGACATTTCCAAAGCTTTTCTAATAAAAAAGAAGCAGAAGAAATGTATATATAAAAACGACACGCAAATGGAATGACCAACTTAACTGCACTCCCATCAAATACACACAAACAAATCACAGTTGGACTGACCCCTCAATGGAGCGCTTGAAAGTATGCAGCAGTTTAGCATGCGCTAACTAAATATACCCTGTAAATAAAAAACAAGCAGGAAAGGCTATAGTTGAGATAACCGCCATAGGATACCAGTTACTTATTTCAATATATATAAAAGTACTTAAAAGAAATTACTAACAAATAAAAACTACTGCATACTTTTGGGCGATTTTATTGAAATAATGTCTTTAGTTAGCTATTACTGCCGTTCTACTTAACCGAACTTGCTGTAATTCAGTGGGATAATAGATAATAATAATAGATAACGTTAATTACCATATAAACTGAATTATCTTTAAGACTGCGGGTGGTTTTCGCGATTTGTGGGGGCGGAAAGGGACGTGGCTTTAATCAGAAACAAACTTGATTTGCTCCAACGCATTTGGAGTCCATGGGTAAAAGTATCTCCATCTCTTATAGTCTCTGAGATCTATATTTATTAAAATATTTAATATTTAATTATTTGATGATGTGTTTATTCAATTCAAGCAATAATTTTATAATACAATTGTGTAGAGTCTGCTTTTTATCCATATGTTGGATTACCTTAATTACAAATAGTCGTGCATACCCCACTCTTAAGATGACTGCAACTGTTTGTTGTTGCTGTTGTTGCAACACATTCTCGCACGTATTTTAAACGTCACTTGGGGCGAATTTCATGTGATGCTCACAGTGAAAACAACGAAGGAAACCAAACGAAGCTCAACGAATAGTTAGAGTTTTAAGTTTGAGCATCAAATCCTTGTCCCAAGTGTCCTGTGTACAATTCATATTAATTTCTGAACTACGTGCAATTGCCACATGCTACCTGCTACAATTCAAAACTCAGTTTTTCAGACATTTCAACTCGTATTAGTTGGTCAAAAGTATAGCAATTTAACTAGTAAAGTTTGCTCAATTACTGAAAGTGCTCCCAAACTTGCAGTTATTTATTAAAATTTAATCGATATTTCGCTGAATTTTTAGATTTTTCCTTTGCCTTAATCCTTAATGTTGTTGGCCAAAAAAAATGTATATATATCATTTAGCCTGACAGCCTCTTAAGCTGATGACATCCAACTTCATGTCGGTCCAAAGAATAATTGCAAAAAGGTTCGCGGTTCACTTAATTTATGACACATTTTAAGCGCATTTTCTGTATTTGATAAATAAAAGCGAGCTTGAAAAGGTTCACGAAAAGGGCAGCAAAAAGAACAGAAAAATAATCATTTCATTGGTCACGGACACTGAGCAGAGAGAATGGAGAATAAACAGCGAGAACAAAAGAGCCACAGAACCGCCAAATAGAATCTGGACCTCAAAGTGAAATGTGAACCCAAAATGTCTGAAATGTTTGGCATGCAATTTCCATGCGTCGCGTCGTCACACGTCAAAACAGTTTCCAGCCAATTTTCGCTAGTTTTCCCTACACGCAGAGAAAAAACGCATAGTAAACAATAGTTATTTTAGTCATATTTAATTTTGCCATATTACATTAAAATAGTAATATTAAGAGAAGTGTTTAAGTTCTATAACTTAATTTTAAATTAAATTTATTACTAAATTTAAATACCTTGAAATTTTATATTTAAAATTACATTAGATTAATTAAATTCTTGATTTATTTATAATTAAAAGCAGATACCCTAAATTTACTAACACCACATTAATAAAATAGATCATTGTTGAACAGCATTTTTCGCTGAGTGTATGAATTTCAGTCTAAATAGTGACCACTGTTTAGAAGGGAATGAAGAGAGAAAGAGAAAAAAAGGTAGGGAGGGAGGGGACTTTGGCTTGGAGGCTTTTACGTCATTTCGACATATTCGCGCTTCACTGCATCCCAAAACTCTTTTCAACCGGCGACACAAAGTGAGTGTGTGTGTGTGTGTGTGTTAGTTGAGGTGCTACAAAGCAGCATAGAGTGCCAAGTGTTGCAAGTAGCTTTTATATTTTTTTTTGATTGTTTTTTTTTTATTATGAGTAACTCACTCACTTCCGGCATATACGTACATATGTACGTATGTATGTAACGCATTTCCGTTGCTTTTGTTACCGCACAAACACACAAACACACACACACACTGAGAGAAGTTAACTAGGTGACGTATGCCTGATGACGAAATAGGCAAACAAACCAGCAACAAAATAATAACAACAGCAACAGCAACAATAACAATAACAAAGGCAGCAGTAAGAGTCAAGAGTTCAATTAACGTGTTTGCTGTACTCACAGTTCAACTGGGTTCATTCCCAAACGATTGGCAATGCCAACTTTTCTTAACTTTATTTTAATTTTATTTGATTTTCGCGTAATTTTCACAGCCGATGTACAGTGGTGCGAAAGTTGAAAGTTTGAGCAAATAGAATTAATTGAGTATGAAAATGAAGAGAGAGGAAGAGAAAAGAGAGAAATCTGTTGATATATTTCGTTCCCATATTATAAGTTATTTTAAGGGACAAAGCTTGTTTCAGAAATAATCAAGCCGCATTTTTTTTCTCTCTTTTAAATAATATTATCAAAATCAATGCAAATATTGTTAAGAATATTATGAATAAATTACTTAATCGCTGGGCTTAATATCAAGCCGAATTACCCGACAAATGTTTATGTTTTTATTGAAATATTAAATAAGTATTTATTTTTATATTATTCTTAGAAAAAGGATTAAAATTTTGTGGGGGAAAGTGGACAATAAACACAGTTATAGGTATTAGAAAACAACAGCAGCAAAAGTCACATTAAAGTCACATTGGAAACTCAAAGTTGACCCTAAAGGGAAACCTTGAGAAAGAAACTCTCACTAAACGTGCGAAAAGTGTGGCAGGGGAAGGGAAATGGGGTACAGATTTATTTAGAGTGTTTTTGGCAACACATGTTGCTAATTCTGAAAATGCGTTAAGTGCATTTTAATGGCCCAAATTTAGCAACTTGTTTAATTGAGCCTCTAAATAACTTTTACTTTTTTGCCTGCCGAGCGAAACTCAATTAAACAACTCAACAAACTTAATTAAGAAAATAACAAACAAAAAGTACACAACAAAATAAAATGTCGCGCTAAAGTTCAAAAATTGCATTAAAAATCTAAAAGAAAAAAATAGAGAAACAATTGTAAAACTTGTGAAATTTGTAACTAAACAAAAAAAAAAAAAATCATAAAAATTGCCTCATTGTTGTTGTTGTTGCTGTGGCAACTGTGGCATGTAATTTTGTTAACCTTAAACCAAGCGCTGCAGGTGGAAAAGAGAAGGGGGCAGCGGCATGGGAACGTTTGGCAATGAAACACAAGTCAACGGCGCCGCTGTCGCTGCAGCTGCGCAGTCGCAGTCGCAGCTTCAGCATTGGCGTCGGTAGCGGAACGCGAAGCTTGCAGACGACCGACCCTTCAGTCGATCGCGGGACGCAGGCGCGCTCACATCACAATTAACGAAGTGCGCGAAGCAAGTGCACAAGTGAGAGAGAGTGTGAAAAGTGAGAGAGAGAAAGAGCGCGCTAGAGAGCGTAAGCAGATCATTCTGTTTTTTGTTTATATTGTAAGTTGAATGCTGTGTTGCCAAATAAAACAATTAGAAATGCAAATAAATATACTAAATCTAACAGAATAAAAATAAATAAATACCATTATAAATTATAATTAAAAAAACAAAAATATAAATTTGCAAAAAAAAAAAAAAAATGTTACGCAAAAGAACTGTGTTGATAAATACACCAACAAATAATTAATGGTATAATTCTTAAAAATATAGTCTCTGAATAATAGTTATAAATACACCGAAATCAACATTAAATAAATTTGCTTAAAAAATTTAAATATATATTAATATAATAAAAATAAAATAGTTGGAACGACAATTAAATATGCTTGAATTCACCAACAAATATAGACCATGAATAATGGGTTTAAATGTACATACTATAAATATCAGTTTAATTAATTTTCTAAAAAAAAAAACATTAAATTATTATGTTTGAAAAAAATAATAATATCAATAATAAGCTAAATTTCTCACTATGTTTATTATTTTTTTAAATCAAAAACAATTTATAAAGCTCGCTCTAGCATTTAAAAAAAGCTAAACTACCAACACTGGATTCATGCACAATAAAAGCGCTTTTTTTAAAGCCCTAACTACAAAAATCAACAAAATGTGCAAAAAGTTGGCGCCAAAAGAAAGCTGTCATCCCAACGTCCCCCTTTTTACCCGCAGTGTAGTTAACTCGTGGTTTTTATATTTCGGTTTTAGCCAAAAGTGTGCAAATAGTGAAGCCAAGGCTCAATTGTATGCCGGTATTCAAGTGTGCCAAGCCACAAGATACGCAACTACAACAACAACAAAGACAAATACACACACAATTTGTCAATATTTGCTTTTGCAGTAAACAAAAGCCACAGCATCATTAATGAGCGCCGCCTTTCAACTTTCCCCTCTCTTCCTCTCAATCTGCCGCATTCAATGACTGAATTAATGCGCCCATTTTCATTACCATTAACGACAGCAACCTTAAGAATTGACTCATAATAGTCCAGGTAATTGCTCTGCTGCATTAGCCATAATATCTCTAGGGCCATTAATTACAGCTTGAGGATTGCCCAAATTATTGATGGTCTTTTACCAAAAGTACAACAGTTGACTGCAAAAAGTTATCAGAGAACTTTTAAAGAAAATGGTTAATATTTATATTATCAATGCAAAATATATCATTTATAATATCATAATATTTGTCTATATTTTTTTTTATTAATTTTCTAATTTAATTTAATTTAAATAAAATACCATTATTAAATGGTATTTAAATTTTGTTATTTTGCAATCAGTGTAATTTTTAACGATTTTTTTCACATTTCTATCTTATGATATACTAAGTGCAATTTATATTAAGGTTTTCCCCAGTTTTAAAGCGGTTCTAAGTTAAATCAAAATATACGTGATTGTAGAATATATAATTATTTTACAACATAAAATATAATAAATAAAAGATTTTTTCATAATATTTTAGTTCAGATTATTTAAACACTTTTTAAAATCATATATTCATTTTAAAAGTTTTCATAAATCGGAAAACTGTGATATTATATTTTTTATATGTTTTGGCAAATTGATTTAATAGTTGACATTTATTATAGTCTATTTTGCCGAGTCTTCTGTTCTCATTTGGAATTTCCTTTTACGACTCACTTTTCTTGAGAATACTGCAAGATAATTTTTCATCATTATTGACAGCTGCAATGCTGATTTTAACGACTTTCCCAAAAGCAATTTGTGGCAAAGAAGACAAACCATATATAAGTTTTATTTGCAATATTGATTCAACATTTGTTAGTGACCGATGTCGTATTTGTATTCGTATTATGAGTACGAGTATTCGCTCTCTCCACACTCGATTTATTCACTTTATTGTTGTTATTGCCACATCGATGGAAATTGCCAAATTTTCGAAAATGTCATTGCAAATGTCGCGTGTTGTCGTCGTCTTTGTTTTTGTTGTTGTTTGTTGCCTGCGGTGCTGTCATCAGGTTATTTTTTTTTGGCAGCTGCCTGTTTGGCTATTCATTTGTTTCTAGGTAACAAGGAGGAGTACCATGGAGGGAGAAGCTCTTCAATTTCTATCTGCTCTGATTGTTCAAGTTGTGTGCGCTTTTTTCTCTATTTTTTTCTAGTTTTCTGTAATATTTATTCTATTTATTCTAGTTGTTGCAATTAAAAAATATGCTGTGTGAAAAGCGCCATTCCAAATTTTTATTTTATTTTTTTTTCCAACTTTAGTTTTTCTATAGTTTTTGCGGTTTTATTTTTTGCGAGTTTATGCTTCGTTTATTTTTTTTGTATTTTGCCGCTCCTCATGTAAATTGTTGGCTGTTGCTTATTGTTTTAACTCGCCCAATAGTTTTCTGTGTTAATTAATTTGAAGCTGTCATGCGAGTTTCCCATTTTCATTTCCATCATTGCCATGAAATAATCCACTTTTTCGCCATATTCATCATATTCTTTGGTCTACATTGTATTTGTGGTTGTTGCTTTTGATTGTTGTTGCATATAATTAAATTAGTTGCTCTTTAATGAGCAATTGGCGCCGTTGTTCAGAAAAAAACCAACGTTGAAAGGCATTAAATATGCGTTTAACATTATTTTTCTTTTATTGAGAGAATATAAACTTTTTGTTAATTTAAGCCTCAGACAGAGAACAGCAGTAATAATATTTGTGCATTTTTAATTGAGTACAGGGTATATTGTAGTCGTAGCAGCTTTCGAACTTGTTCTGAGGTAGCTTTTACAAATCTTTTTTTTTTTTCTTTATTGGTTTTGGCAGCTTTTGTATTTTTAATTCTTTTTATTCCACAGCATAAATTATAACATTTTAATTAGCCGTCGTTTTTATTTGAAGTATTTTCAACAACATAAACTTTTATTTACTTTATTTTTATACATTTACAGCGTCTTTGGGAATTAATTATTATTTTTTTTTTTGCTATAATTTTTTAAGTGAAAACATTTAATTTTATATAGATGGTAGCATTAAATGTTCAAAAAAACTTTATTTAAGACTGCAACTTATATTTGATATGCTGCATGCTAAAAATTTATAATTTTTCCTTGTTTTTTTTTTGTTGATAGACTAAATTTGCATTCGCATACAAACTCTAGAAATGTGTTTTTTATAGCCGCGACAAATTTATACGCTGCACATGTAAATAAGCTAAAACACATTTAAAATGCCGCTAAATGCCAACACGTGACTTTAGACTTAATTTAAATTGTGTTTAAGTTTGAAATGCTGACAGCGGCAGTCGTAAAACGGCGCAAAATAATAAATAAACTAATTAGCGCTTCTCTACATAGCTAATACAAGTTAGCAAATAAATAAGATATTAAAAAAATGTATATACAGTTGTATTTCTACATTCAAATGTATTAAAAAGTAATTAAAACTGAAAGCCGCAAGCAAATATATTTAAAAATAAAATACCATAAAATATAAGAATTAAGACAGCTCTTGACAGCAATGGGAGACTAGTAGATACTCTTTCCCAGTACTTCTTTGTTTGTCTAACAATTATTATTAAATAATCAAATTAAAAAGTTAACAAACAAAAGTACATGTCCATCAAAAGTCAAGACTTTCATTTAGAAAATGTTTTTATTATGGCAGTTACAAAAGTTGGAGAAAAGTTGAAGTTAACACGAGACATAACATAAATGATTAAGTACTTTAGAACTTATTTCTTCTGGATAAGGGCTTATAAAAAAATAAAGTGGTAATGGTAAAAAGACAAAAGATTATTTTACCCATATAAGCTTAAAGTTAAACACGCAGAGAAAACTGAGGGAAAAATGGGTTTGTCACATGCCTAAAGGTGGCAGAGTGGGAATTTGGCAACGCTAATGACAGTCGCAAGCTAATTAACTTTTAATTGAATTGCAAAAGAAAACGCGACAAAAATGTTACCAAAAATGTGGACAATTTGTGCATTAACCTAAGCTTCAACCTCTTGACCCGCAATTTGATGCCAACATGTGTGAGTTGACAAAGCCAAATGGGGTTAAACTAATACTCAGTAATTAGATAGACACACGCAAAAGTTGAGGCCAGAAAACAAATGCTTAAAAGTGAATTAGATGAAAAATTCATTCTATAAACTATATTATATTTTTGCATTTAATATGAACAAATATTTAAATATTTTACTTTTAACTTACATTCTTGATTATGATTTATATTAAAAAATTAAAGATGTTATAAAGATTTTATTTTACAATTTAAAAAAAAAGTGAGTCTGAAGTTTTCTTATTCATTAATATATAAATTTTTTTTCTGCAATATTATTATTTCGATTAAATAAATACGAAAGTAGTTGAAACTAAGTTGGATATTTGCAAGTAAAGTTTTTTTAGTTTATTTGTAAGTAAAGTGAAATATGTGAATAATTTTCAAGAACATGAGTTATTTGTATGCTAAACTAAGCATATTTCCGTTGAACAAATACGAAAGTGCATTTTGGAGCAACCTTGTAAAGTCTCCATATGGCAGGTCAACGTCAGCATTGTGTTGCATGCCGCAATTTGGGTGCAGCTTAGACAGGCGTCGGCATCATCCATTTGCAGCAAGCAACAAGACTCGTAAATTTCTAAGAGTCGAGCATAAAACAAGAACAGCAGCCAGTGGCAGCAGTTGCACTTGCAACAAAGGCAACAGCAACAACAGCAACAGCAAAGGTTGCCCCAGACAGGCAACAGCAGTTGCCGCCAGGATGTCGCGCCAGAATCCTGGCGATTCGCATTTGCCTTCCTTTACACATTCGCCAGCATAGTTAGACATTTTAGATGGCAACATTTGCAATTGTAATGGAAGCAGCTTCCCATTTTCCGCTACTACGGAATATTTTCATCTTCTACTGCTCCTCCTTCTCTCTATTTTTATACGCGTTACTTAAAAAATAAGTCAAAGGTATATTGTGTTCGTTGAAAAGTATGCAACAGGAAGAAGGAGGCATCTCTGACCCTATAAAGCATATATATTCTTGATCAGCATCAAAAACCGAGTTATCTATTATAATTATCTATTATCCCACTGAATTACAGCAAGTTCGGTCAAGTAGAACGAGAGTAATAGCTAACCAAACTATTAATAAAATTATAATTTCAACACAATCACCTAAAAGTATGCAATATTTTTTTAATTAGGTAGTAATTTCTTTAAAGTTCTCTTTTATATATTGAAATAAGTAACGGGTATGCTATGGTCGGGATCTCGACTATAGCCTTTCCCACTTGTTTAGTTGTGGCATTAAGGTCAGGGCAACTACTAAACATTGTGGGCCTGGCAATTAACATATACGACTTTTGCAACTGGGTTGCTGCAACAACGTGCCAAATGTTGCATAAGAGTCAAGTATTTATTTTAAATATCTCACTAAAAGTACTGCAAATAATGCTGATTAAATTGGTTGGCAGAGCTTTGAAAGTTGATTGTCTGTTGCCATTACATTTAAGTTCGCTTTTATGTAAACGAGTTGGAATGCAGAACTAACAAGGGTTTAGTGTCAGAAGCACCCACTCTTCAGAGGAAAGCGCATTGATTTAGAAATTGTAAGTGCTAACTGTGATAGGAGTCATTTTGAAATAGTTTTCTCTTAGCTAGACAGCTGGAAAATTCAGTTGATTAAGCACTTTAAAGACTCTTTTAATGCAAATTTAAGAAACTTTATGCTAATTATTGTACGAGCTGGAAATTAAAATAACTTTGATAACCTTTTTTCACCTTAGACTTAAGTATAGGACTGGCTACTGTTGAGCCTATACGCTTAACTAATGCAGCTGTTATTAAGTTAAATATCTGTACATAAGGGTGCATGGATTTGTATGGGCCAAAAAAAAATTTTAAAAAGGGTAATCCAAATTCGTAATCTACGGTCAATTCTAAGATACTTTCACTTAGAAACCATAGTTCTAAAATCAATTCCTATTCCCTATTTTTTGAGTTAAAAAATGTATTTTTTCGAAATTGTTATCATGATTTTGGAACTATGATTTTTTACCGAAAATATCTTAGAATTGACCGTAGGTTTCGAATATGGGCTACTAAGTAGTATCAGCTTTAAAAAACAAAGAATAATTTAAACAAATGGTATACGAGTATTTCTGACAGAAAATATATGTTTTCTTTCCATGAGCAGCTTTTTAATTTCCGCACCCAATCAATCTATGGCCATCAATCATGTAATTCACCTGCAGCAAATGGTTTTAGCTTTTACCTACAGTTCTCCATTTCACCCTCTGACAATGGGAATTCCAACAAAGCAATTGTCGCAATGGTTTCCCCCAAAGCTGTCACAGCTCCCACGCTTCATTTAACCGGCGACTGCTTCGAGGTACAACCTTTTAACTTGAAATAAAGCTACAAAAAAGGGGGAAGGGGGGAAAGTAAAGGAAAAGCGGAAAATACTTGTAGCTTAAGTAAAGGCAATAAGCAATTGCTTGGCTTTAATGCTTCGATGAGCAAAGTGTTTCAGCTCGTGTTTCTGCTTTTGCTTCTGATTCGACTGTTGATTCGTTAAATATCTTACTTCGCATGTGTGTGAAAGTGTGTGTGTGTGTATCTGTGTGTGTATTTAAGTAGAGTACAAATGAATGAGTGCAATTTACGATTATCGTACCAGACATTTAGGCTTAATTCACTTAGTGGTCAGCTCCGTAAGCTGAAAACGTGCCGAAAAACAAGCGTAAGAGTTTTCAAGAACACAGCAGCAGCCGAAAAGGAATTTAGGTAGAACGCAAATTAAGCAGAGAGGAAGAAATAAACAGAAGGAGAGTTGGAGAGAAGTAGAAAAGCTACAAAGTCAAAGTCAGCTTTCTTCTTAAAAGACAAAATTAAAATGAGATATTATGGTAAGAAGTCAATTAATAAAATTGTCAATGCTATTTTATTTCAATAATAAATCTTATCGTAGTGTTTTTTTAAATCTTCAAAATCTACCTAAATTTGTGAATTTTTGTAGTAAGGATGTTTTAGTAAATATGCAGAAGCATTTCGCTTAAAGGGAAAGATTTACAACATTGTAGAAATACCTTCATCTCTTCTTTATCTTTTTCTCACAGCAGCAAGGACAGCTACAGTTACCAGCATAACTACGTTGATCGAGTGCGTCTGGAGGATACGAACGGTAATCTTTACCAGCAGCACCATCACACACACCAGCAGAAAACCACACACGATCCACGCTGTCCACAACTGCGAGCCGCCGGCTGGCGACACACACACAAATCCGTGTCGCATCTCGATTTGGCCACCAGCTGCCATGGCGCAGCTGGAGGTGGCATAGATCATCACAGGCACAGGCAACTGCAGCAGCTGCACCACCACCAGTCGCACCACCATCCACATTCACATCAGCATCATCATCATCAGCACCATCTGCATCATGAACATTATCCACAAGCGCCGTTGACACCACATGCACAGCCACATTGGACGCAGTGTCGTGTGGGAATCGCACCGGGAACTGGACACGGTCAGCTGAGAAACGCTCGATCCTTGGACTACACACAGTTGGAGCGGGAGGAGAACGCTTTGGACATTGCCGAGTTCTATTGGCATTTTGATGCGGAAGCGCCGCTTGAACAGCTCGACAATTACGCGGGTGAGTTAAAGTCTAGACTCTAGAGTCTTAGACCTTCAACTGGACGCACTGAAGTGAGACAAAACGTGTGACCGGACAACTAGATACCCTAACACACATAGTTTTAGTGGTATTATTATATAGACAACATAAAAATCTACCTATTGCATGAGAAATTTGTCTTAGCTATGTTGTGTCAAAAATTCAGCCCCGTAGCTCTTACGGTTTGGGATTCGCAGACTTAATGTCACTTTAAGTAGTCAGCATACTTGTTGGTTGGTTTCAAAAACTAAGTAAGAAAAGAAGACTTTAATTCAACAAATAAACAATATACATTATTTATAAATCATGTAGTGAAAGTCTAAAAAAAGAGTATTAAAGTTAAAATACTTTTAGTAAATTTTATTGTATGTCAAAAAAATGAACTGACATAACGTATATACTTTTAAGGGTCGTAGCTGTCTCTTCTGTCTATTACATACAACCATTATACCCCTTTTTACACACTTTAAATGTTAAATACGAGTATTTAATAATAATTGAATTGCTTTCAGTTAACGACAACAGCTATGAGCCAGCAACAACACCACAACCACCCTCACCCACTGTCACAACGGCAACAGTAGCCACCACAATAGCAGCAGCAACAACAACAGCAACAACAACTGCTGTAGCAACAACAACAACAACCACCACTACAAACGCAGCAACAACAGCAGCAGAAAAAGTAGCAACAGTTGAAGCAACCGTAACCGCAACTTATTTGGACTTTGGCAGCGAATCGTGCAGCTTGAGAAGATCGCGCAGTTTGGCGGTGATACGTGAGGAGACGTTTAGCGATCTGCAAATTGGATCCGCAAATAGCAGTCGACGACGATCGCAGTTAATACCGCGTGCCCGGCTAGTTAATCGCGGTTTTTTCCGTGAATCGCCACGGTAAGTGAATCACTTGCCCGCAACCAAAAATCGACTAAATACACTAGACAACAAGGTTAATCGAATGGAAAATAGATACAAATCAACTTGGCTATAAAGTTAGTAATTGTCGTAATTATTATGACTGAAATAGTATGCAAAAATGGTATTAAACAATTGCCAAAAATACACCGGACAACAAGGTTAACTAAAATGCTACAACTGATAAGCCCAAAATTCGTTTTAGGCTATGCACAAATCAGAAATTCGACAGAAAAAAAATAAATATTAATGTCAGCTGGAGTGTAAAACTAATTAATCACTTCTCAGACAGCATACACTAGACGACAAAAAAAATATGAGAGGGTATTTTTCTGTAATTATTATGCAGCTCTAATTCAATTATATTCGTTTTGTTGCAGCTTTTCCAAAACAAAATCATTGTCAAATATATATTTTCTCAGTTAACTGGGACATGTGAAGTGAACCTTTTTGAAAATTCAATATTTAGATGCCATGAGAACACAATTATAAATGTTGTAAATTGATCATAATTATAATTAATAATTAATAATTAATAATTAATAATTGCACATTATAATTAGTGTACTTCATTATTGTGTTGTCTAGTGTAGCGAGAGAGATATCACGCATACGCCGCGTTAACGTAGCCAAAGTCAATTTGTTTGCCAGCGTCTCAGTTTCGCAGTTGTTACCGCGCAACACAGTCAACAGGTTGTCAGTTGGGGAAATTTGTGTGTGTGTTGTGGTCGATTTATCGGTTTGTCGGTTTCCGATTTGCCAATTGTGACTCGTCAGGCTAATTATTGTGCCACGCATTGTTGCACTGTGTGGTTTGACATTTGATGCCGCCGCAAAATTGCGTTTTATGTGTGGTATTTTTTGTTTATTTTTTTGAAAGTTCCACTTAAAAAGTATTGCGTAACTAAATTGTAAATTGTGTTAATTGTGTTAAAAACAAAACTTTTGGCATAAATTGTAGCTGTAGAAAGAGGAAGAGTGCAAGATTAAATGCCACATCATGTGTTGCATTGTGCGCATCCTTTTCTGATTTATGGTGCATTCAAAAGCTTTTAGCTTCAGGCTCTCTCTCTCTCTTTCTCCTAGGACATATATCCACGTCCTGACAATGACAGCTGAGCTGCGGATGCAACTGCTTCTTCTTCTTCTTCTTCTCGCTCTCGTCTGTCGTTTAATTTGCCACAAATCGTCGCGTCAAGTGACTGAGCAAACATTGCGACTAAGTGCAACGTGAGCTGTAAACTGAGCTGGCAATAGAAAGGGTTTAAGGTCGAGGTTCGAGGGTTGGAAACATAAAGTTTAGGGCGTTTTTGGATACGCTAAATGTGTCGTAATGGAAGATTAGATAAGGGCTCTGACTTCCCTGCAGCCGTTAGACAAACTCAACTTCGAGTATTAAAGCAAATTTGTTTAAGCCAAGTTTTAGTTTTCATCCCCGACTGTCAGCAGGTTCATTATTGCGTTGATTGACTGACTAACGAACTAACTAACTGGGTTATCAAGCTGCTGACAAACTGACAAACACTTCATTCTCAATTTAAACTATCAACGCAAATTTTTTTAAGCCAAGTTTTAGTTGAAATCTGCGACTGTTAGCAAGTCTATTATTCCAAACAGTAGTTTAATAAACTCACAAATATTTGAATTTTTTTGAGTAAATAATATTTTAATGCAGAGTCAATTTAAAGACCAAATAATGATGATATTCCGCATGAAAATCGGTCGAGTTTTGACAAAGTTATGGTAGATTGAAGTTCGTGAAAAAGTGTAAAGGGGTAAGCATGGAAAATACCGAAAAAATTGACAGTGAGATAAATTTTTCAAGTAAAAAATGTTTTGATGCAGAATGAATTTAGAAGCCAAATAATGATCGAAACGGTATTCCGCATGAAAATCGGTCAAGTTTTAACAAAGTTATGGTAGATTGAAGTTCTTGAAAAAGTGTAAAGGGGTAAGCATGGAAAATACCGAAAAAATTGACAGTGAGGTAAATTTTTCAAGTGAAAAATGTTTTGATGCAGAATGAATGTAGAGGCCAAATAATGATCAAAATGGTATTCCGCATGAAAATCGGTCGAGTTTTGACAAAGTTATGACAGTTTGAAATTTTTGAAAAAATGTCAAAAAAATTAAATTTTTTTTGTGAATAATATTTTGATGCAGAATCAATTTAGAGATAAAATAATAAATAAAATGATATTTCGCATGAAAATCGTTTCAGAATTGGCAAAGTTATGACTGTTTGAAGTTTTTTAAAAAGAGTACTATTTTTCCCTTGATTGAGTGACTGAACTGCCGTTTGATTGACTGACAAATCACATGAATTGCGTGCATAAAACTGATGTCAATGTCAATGCAATTACAGTGGCATCAGTCAGTCAAGCAGTTGATGAACAAGGCCGTAAAACTTGACTATAATTTACGTTTGATCAGCAACCGACAAATGCAAAACAATAGCAACATTATAATACACCTTTTTATACCTCTCTCTATTTGTCTCCTCCCCTTAGACTGCACCACAAACAGTCACAAAGTGAGCAACAAAGTGAGGAGGGAACAGAAGACGCTCAAAGCAACACAAGCGGTGCAACAACTTGCGATTCGCATCAGCAGCAACAGTTGCTGAAGCAACAGCAGCAGCAGCAACAACAGCAGCAACATTCACAACAACAACATCGACAGCGACAACATCGCGATTCACGTGATTTTGATGTCTACTATGATAATTTAAAGCGCTTGGATGCCTTGGCCTTGGGATTGGGTTTGAGTGAGCAACTGCATCCGTGGCACAACGACAAGAGCGACTTGGAGAGCCTCAATTCGGACTATTTCAAGAACTCGCTGCATCAGAATCCCCATCAGCAACCACATCCCCATCACGTGGAGCAATTGCAGCCTTCTTCACTCGAATTCGAGGCGCTGGAACAGGCGGTGACTTTGTTGAGTGAAAGACCGAGGATTTATCAATCTCGAAGACAGCAGCAGCAACAACAACGTTACCAGCAACGTCACATTGATCTGGGTGTGGAATCCTGTCCAGAGCATAGTCAGAGTAGTGTATTTCCCGAGACAACAACCAGTAATTCGGATGATCAGACAGATAGTCCTTCATTGTCGGAGCAGGAATACGATTTAACGCATATAGAACAAATCTATCAGGGAGAGCAGGTGGAGGAGAGTTACGAGCTAATTAGTCTAACAACAACAACACGCACACGCTTTGAAAGCAGCGAGGAGGAGGAGCAGGAGGAAGAGCAAGAAGCTAGAGTTAAGGAGCAAGAGCAAAGTCTGTTGACCACGCCCACTGAAACCGATAGTGATGGCACTTTAAAGCGTGGACAGCTGGACAAATTAATTGCCTACGATTCGGTTTATTTATCCTCCGAGGATAGCTCCGAGTGCACTTTGATAGGCGAGAGTTGCGACTCATTTTTGGAGAGCGTAGAGGGAGAAAGTCGCAGTTTGCTGCACATTTCTATAGAGGATACAATCTATGAGCCGCACAAGAAAGAAGAGAGCAGGAACAAGGAGGAGACACAGATCTTTACGCAAATACTGAAAATAGAAGGTGGCAGCAAACCACGCATTCTCAGTGTCGTGGAGAAGCGCAAACAGAAGCAGGAACAGGAACTAAAGGCAGGAATAGGAGCAGCAGCAGGAGGAACAATTGCATCCACACCGGAACTAAAGCGTCAGGCGACAGATAGCTGCATTAACCACAAATCGAATCTTGTGGAGAATCAATATCATAGTTTGCCGGATGTCAACATTGGCGTGAGTCTCAAAGTATGCGAGAGCATTGACAAGGAACTGAGAACTTCCTACAATCTGCAGAGACAACAACAGCGCAAGGAAACAGCAAAGCAAAGACAAAAACCAGCTGGTGACCAGGTGGTAACCCGAGCAGAGACCTACGACTCCATACGGCGCTTTGGGCGAGCTCATCAAAAGGCGCGGCAAAAGGAGTACGAGGAACGCGAACGGCAGGAAAAGGAAACGGGGAAACAAGAGGAAGTCGAAAAAGAGAAGGAAAAGGAAAAACAAAGGGAAACACTGCTGGAGACATTGCCAGCGCCCATTCAAGTGGAGACAGAGGAAAGGCAAGAGGAGGAGGAAGAGGTAGAAGAGGAACCACTGCCACCACCACCACCGCCTTTGACAGAGGCAGAGGAGGAACCAGAGGAGGATAAGAATAATCTGTCCGTGTCAATTTCGCAGGCGGAACAGAACAAGGAAGCGACTGTCATTGAGGTGGCCAACTTTAGCAAGTTAATTGAGAGACGGGCACAGGAAATAAGACAGCGAAAGGAACAGGTGGAGGAGGAGCAAGTGGGAGAGAAGCAAAAGTGGAGACAGGAGCAGAGGTGGAGAGAGCAGGAGAGGTTGAGAGAGGAGGAAAGGTTAAGAGAAGAGGAGTGGCTGAGAGAGGAGGAAAGGTTAAGAGAAGCGGAGTGGTTGAGAGAAGCAGAGAGGCTGAGTAAGGAACAGCAAAAGAAGGAAGAGAAACAGCTGAGGGAGAAGACAAGGGAGCAGCTGAGGAAGGAGGAGGAAAATCTCTGGAAGGAGAAGAAGAATTCAAAGGAGCAGCAGCAGCTAAGGAAACAAGAGAAGCTGGGGGAACAGAATCAGCAGCAGAGGAAAGAGGAAAGGTTAAAGGAACAACAGCAAAGTAAGGAAGAAAATTCAAGGGAGCAACAGCTGAGGAAAGAAAAGCAACTAAAGAATCAAGAGAAGTTGTGGAATCAAGAGAAGTACCCTGAGAGGCAAGAGGAGAAGCCAAGGGAGCAGCTGAGGAGTCAGGAGCAGCCAAGGGAGCAACATCAAACACCGCCGCAATCCTTTCGCATTATAGTCACCGACGCACAGAACAACATCATCCAAACGGAGGCAATACAGGAGGAATCAACACACTTAGCTCCCATTCCCACTGTCACTGCCACTCCAATCACAACCTCAGTCACACACTTCAACTACAGTGCTGAAACCACAACAGCCGCAAGCACAATCACAACTTCTCCACACTCTCAGCGCTCGCTGCGTCGCTCCAGCAGCTCGTCGAGTGGCAAACCGGCTGAGAGACGTGTCCTTAGCACCGGAGCACCGATTTACAAGGCACGACCCATTAAGGTATTAGCCAGCGATTCGTTTGCAGCCAGACAGAAAATGTCACGTCCACAGATTCTGCATGTGGTGGACAGCAATGTCAGTGGGAATACGCTGAGAAGACGCAGCAGCTCTAAAAGCATGGCCAGCACTGTAAGCAATGGAGCTGGCGAAATAGCTAGCGAATATCTGCAAAAAGTGGATGCCGTCAAATGTTATTGGAACAAGTTGGCAGGCAATGAACCCAGCAAGAAAGAGACTGAAACCCAGCAGGAAACAAGTACCCGTTTGCACTTTCAACTGGGTGACAAAGTCACTGAGAAAACTGCACCGATTTCCAATGACTTTAGCAGCATTATGCCACCTTCCATTGAGATTGTGGAACTTGGAGATGGTTGCAAGAAGGCGACAATTGTGAGTGCCGCCCAGGATGATAATGATGATGATGACGATGATGAGGATGCGGCACAGTTTGATCACATACGTTACAAGGTGCTCAAGTCACAGCAGCTCATCAGGAGCAACATTATGACAGCCAGGAACAAGAAGGAGGCACAATTCGATGGACTTATACAGTATCTACAGGTAAGTTTATTATAATATTGATATTATATACTATTTACGTTTCGTTTACGATGTATCGTTCCTATGGCAGCTATATGATATAGTGGTCCGATTCAAAAATTAATACATACTTGATCTGCGTATGGTATCCAGGAACCTACATACCAAGTTTGAAGTCTCTAGCTCTTGTGCTTTCTGAGATCAATGAGCTCAGGGTATAAAAATATCTAAATATCAATAAACTTTGTTTATTAATTTTTTTTTGTCAATATCCGTTTCTATTCGCAGGATTATAGTTTCCAGGAGCTGCTGAGCAACAACAATGTGGTTATTGTGGAGCCTGTGAGGACAAAGATTGAGCGACCATTAACAGTGGGAATGGGAGTCGGAGGAGTTGCGGCTTCTACAGTGACTGCTCCTAAGCCTGTCAAGCAACAGGTCGCAAATGGAACTGCCAGCAAAAAACCCAGACAACGTCAGATTGGAGGAGCTGCTGCCAAGCGGCATTTCTTCTATCAACCCGTCAGAGTCAATCGGGAACTCTATGAAGATGAGTTGCCCGATCCGGATACGGTGCGCAATGTGCGTCGCTTTTTCGAGCAACATGTGCTGCCCACTCCTGGACAGGGAATCCTGGTGCAATCCCAGCAGAAATTCGGTGGCTCCGCCTGCCAACTGAGTCCCAAGTCGAGGAGAGCACGGGGTTATCGCTATTTGACTATTGATACGAGCTATGGAGGCAACTCGAATGCATCCATTGCAACGGAGGAGCAGCCCAAGGGCATGGAATTGCTGGAGGAGCACAAGGTGAAGCACTGGGATAATGCCAGTCTATCGAGTGGCATTTCCAGCGGGGATTTATCCTCGCCATGTGGCGAGTGTCACCAACAATCCGAAACCATGTCCAAGGAGACGCCAGTGATGGCTTGCAAAGGTGTCCATGTGCTGGACGTGGTCAGAAGACACAATAGCAATGCGGCCAATGCCAAGGCCAGAGCCAAATTGGCCAGTCGACGCACCTGGTGTGTGGGAGTGGGAGGGGCAGGTGATTCTCGCTATCGTCAGATTTATGAGCAGGCCAAACTTGAGATACAACAGGAACAGGGAATTAATAATTATCATCATCATGTTGGGCATGAGGATAACGATGACGACGATGATAATGATGAGGATGATGTGGAAACGGACATGTGCGAATCCTATTATGTCAGCAATGTAAGTACACTGCGAGAAAAAGTAAGGCTTTCAAAAACAAATTATAATAAAAATAATATTTGATTAAACAACAAGGACAACTTTCAAAAATCTTTATGAAAAAACAACTATAAGTGACCTTAGGTATCAAGATAATTTCTCTATTATTAACAGAAAAAAAAATTACGGGATTAAACAAATTGAACCAGAAAAAAATTAAATGGATGAATGAGAGTGAATGAAAATGAATGAATATAAATTCTTTACATTGTTATTTTCCAATTTTAATATATTAAAAAAAAAAACGTGATGTAAAATGTTAATTTATAATTTTTTATTTAGATCATAAAATGGAAATATTTTTGAACTATTGATAACAATTTTTCTATAATAATTGTTTTTGTCTGTGTACGAAAAGCATCAGCAGCTTTATATCCCATTAAGGACTTTTCATGACAGCACATTAACTTGACCATTTCCCGCACATTCCTTTTCCCCTCTCCCGCAGGATGTCTTGGCCAAAATACGCGAATGCGGCTCTACAGTTACCTATTATGGCGGTCGTGTACTGGAACCAGGGCAGTCAAATCCGCAGCTGATGAATGGAAATGCGAACAATGCTGCCACACGCACACGTTCTAGAGTGCGTCAAATTGAGGCATGCAACGAGTGCTATGAACACGAAAACGAAGCACAACATCAACAACAACATCAGCAACTGCAACTTTTGGAGGGACAACAGGATTCCTATCAAGGTGAGTGTCATCCACTTTAAGCCTAATTAAATTCCTTCTTAAACCGCCACTAAAATATTTATAAATATCTAATTTTAAGGTTTTCGTTTTCTAATTGCTGTATTTCTAATTAGTTTGATTTTAATATACTTTTTACAAAAATTTGTCTTGCGTTTGTTGAAGCAATTTTTGGGTAATAATTAAATAGTTAAGCCTTAAATAAAAAAATGAAAAATTGTTACAGGGAACGTTATATTAAATACCTAGTTAATTGTTAATAATACATTTGTACATACGAATTTGTATGTAGTATTTAATTAAACTCGATTAGTTAATCAATTATAATCAAAGGTGTCAACTTAAATGGTTTATTATATTTGTTTGTATTAAATAATAATTAAATTTTTTGATTCAAATGTAAATTCAAAGCTGATTAAATAAAATTGTGTTTTATTTTTGAATATTAACTGATTAATGTAAATAATTTAATGAGTTGCGAAATAAAAAGGTTATTGACACTTTTTTAAGTAAATTATTTAATTAAAGGCAGCAAATTAAATTGAAAATGGCTATAAAAAAACTGATGATACAATTTGTTGAAGTAAATTAATTAAAAATTACATCAATTAATGACTATATAAATTGCATAACATTTCAATTAATTAAATTAATGAAGATATTGACAATGGCTTAAATTGTAACTTAATTAAAAACTTGCTGCTTTATATGAAATATCTGAAAAATGAGCTGTTTAATATTGAATTTCTAAGTAATAAAATGAATTCTTTAATCATAATGGTATTTAATGGTATTAATGGTAAAAATACTAGTCAAATTCAATGTTAATTTCATGGAAAAATTGGCTGTTTAACAGGGAATTTTTTCTCTCAAGTATAAAATGATATCATTGTCTTATTTGCAGGCATTAAATTCAAATTGGTCAAGTCGAACAGTTGCAGCAGTCGCTTGGAGTTGGCGGGTGCGGAAGAGGGAGACGGCAACAGCAACATGAACCACATGACAGAGACGGAGGTGGTGCGTAAGATGGTCCATCACTTTGAGTGCAATCAGCCGACGGGAGATGGCAATCCAAATGTGACCATTAACAGTCAGGGGAACGTTAGCAAGACAGCGACACAGGAGATTCTCGAGGCGACAGCTCGAAGACAAGTGACAGTAAATAATCACATAAATGTGATGCCTCAGGAGAGTGAGATGATGTTGCTGATGCCACCAAATGGACAACAGGAGGAGGCAACAACAACTTATCACAGTCAGGCCATGAACATACGCCTTGAATTGAGTGCGTTGGGCGCTGCTGGGCGTGGCAGTGATAAGCCCAACAATAACAGCAAAGTATGTCGCAATCGAAATGTGGATTTGGCCTATACACTGGCCAAGAATCCGAAATTGCCCATACCACACCAAGATGGCCAGGAGGAGTTACAAAAAGGCGTCAAGACTTGTCAGCCGGAAGTCATTGGACGTGAACAAATCATAGTGCCCATTGAGATTCATGAGTCCACGGTTCAACTGCCAAATCAGGAGCGTCGATTGAGCAATGCCAGCAGCAGTGCTTCTACCGTTGTGGACAAGACTGTGGTTCGGCATTATGTGGCAAATGATAAGAGTATCTACGAGCGACGCAAATACGATGAGATTGAGTTTGAAGAGTTCGAGATATACGATCCAGCTAAAGAGCAACAACAACAACAACAACAGCAACAAGAGACAGAGGAGAGTGTCAATTCACTGGACAGACGACAGACAAACGATGAAAAACTCTACGATAGTCTCGACGATAGAATGTGAAACAATTCAAATGCAACCAAGCAACGACTTTTGGTTTTGGGGTAAACAATAAGTAAATAAACTAAAATATAATAATATATAGGAACCATATTCATATTTACCAATAAGTTGCTTAGCTTTACTGGTAAAGCCAAAACACAGAATTATCCAAATATATTATTATCTACATATATTATGAGCTCAATCTTTTAATATTTTTTGCTCCATTGTATTTTGTACATTTAAGTTAAATAACTAAATAAACAGACCATTTATTTAATGAGCTATAACAGCTGCGCGCATATTATCTATAGTTTATTTATAAACTAAGAGTTCTAATGCCACAAGGGTACATATTTTTGTACCTGCTAATTATAGATGACATTGCTGTTGCAGCGGGTGTTTTAATTTGTGGGTGGTTGGTGGGACAAGGACTCAGCTAATTGCAGTCATAAATTACAAATTTAACAAGATAATCAGCTAATATACAATTTATGCTTAATCCATTAGAATATAGACTTGTATAACAATTGGAATTAAAGTGGCGCCTAAAAGTCGGCAACAAAATATTAATACTAATAATGGTCGAATAAAATAAAGTTTTTACATGAACAAAAACAAAACATAAACAAAGAGGCTAAATAATGATGAAACTGATATTCCGCATGAAAATCGGTCAAGTTTTGACAAAGTTATGGGGTTTTGAAGCTTTTGAGTAAGTGTCAAGGGTCAAGTCAAGGGAAAGTATAGATAAAATGACAGGGATAAAAAATATCAAATTTTTTTAGTGAAATATATTTTGATGCAGAATCAAAGTAGAGGCCAAATAATGACCAAAATGATATTCCGCATGAAAATCGGTCGAGTTTTGACAAAGTTATGGTAGATTGAAGTTAGTCAAGATTCTGACCTAGCATCTTTACATCTTAGTTTTGACAGGATGTTTTAGCGAAAAATGAATCGTCTCACAAACAAGTTTAACAAAATTTAAATTTGATTTCTTACAGGGATTTATTTAAGTCAGGGTTCCGCTTTAGGTAATTAAAATGGTAATTTTTTTTTTTTTTTGTTTATTTGTTTAATAACTGTGGCTTTTTTAATCGATAAAATTTGGATTTTGCTGTCTCAATGTCTGAAATCAGACATCTCGACAGCAAAAGCCATATTTCATTAACCCTGACTGCACATTAATTTTAAATATATTATTATTTAATTAAATGTTTAAAAATTGTTTTGCATTGTTGTCAATTTTGTTTGCCTTTGTATCTAAATTTGTTTTTTTTTTCATTGCTCTGAAATTTCTTGACTTGCGTATAATTTTTTTTGGCTACATCTTGCTAGCTTTTTTTTGAGTTGGTTTTTTCCATTTGAATACGTTCCATACTATCTTTTTCATTTCTTTTAGAGTGTTGCCAGATTCTGTTTGAGGCATGAGGGTAATTAAAATATAATTGTCGAATAACTAAATTAACTCACTAGTTTTTTTGGATTTCCATTTTTTAATTTTATCAATTTTATTTTGCATAGCGATTTTGACGTCAGCTGCTCTAATTTCTCGATGGATTTTAGCTCGAACTTCTTCCAACTCTTGTTTTTTCCTGTAGGCCTCATAATTTTCCATCATTACTTTGTGCTTGTAATTTTTCATAAAGCTTTCAGCTCTAATGGCCAAATCATCGCCGGGTCTATGTTTGTATTCCAAATCTTTAAAACGTTTCACTTTTGATTGGCACTCAGCGCAATGTTCCCACACAACTTTAATCTCATTCTTTTTATCATTATCTTTCTTATTCACATTCTTTTTTGAGCTGACCTCTGTAAAATTACGTGGAAATAGCTCAAATCATCTGTCCCCAAAACTAATAAGGCTAACAAGCTCTCAGCTCTTGATTCCCAATCAATTTTCGTATTAAAGCCAAATATTTACAAAATAAATATTTAAGATATTCTCTTACCACTCGTTGGCGTTTCCTTTTTGTGCTTGTCCAGTTTTTTTTGCTCATCATCCGAAGAATTCGTAGACGAGGCAAAATTTCTGTGCTGTTAAGGATAAAGAGAAAGAGAGAGAGAGAGAGAGAGTGTCAGTATGAGTGAGTGAATGAGATGGTTAAATTAACATTAATGACTCCATTTTGGCTTATTGATTGTGGCTTAAATTGGCCATAGATCTTTTGACTGCCAAAAACACTCGGCGGTAATACAACGTAAATATTTATATAAGCCTCCGACAACTCTGGAGGATTACATCAATCTGTGTGTATGAGAGTGTGTGTGTATATGTGTGTGTGTCAGGCTGCCTGTCTGTCTGTCAGTCTTGCATGCTTCAACCGTTCCTAATTAAGTTAAAATGCTCCCCAGCGAAATCACGTGCTTCCCATAACGAAACAGCAAAAGCCACAAAATGTGGCAACATCATGCGTTACCTACAGCAATATTATATGATGATACGGTAGAGCATAGAACACATATATAGAGGGAGTAAATTACTATAGAGCTAGACATGAAATCCACCTCAACTCAACGCACGTTTTACGCCCACATTTCACGCCCAGTTTTCTGCTCAACAACTTTTATATATTCGTAATTTTCTTTCATTTTTTCTTCCTTTCGTTTTTTATTATATTTTGCGGCCAACGTTGCGTATGAGCAATCGCACGCACAACAACTGAAAAGTTTTCCACTCTCATTTTCTTCTTTTTATTATTCGAATTCAGTTGGGAGAAAGGCAAAAATAAAATAGAAACTCACAAACTGTTTACCTTGTCATTTTTCTCCCACTTCGACAAAGATGAACTCACAACTTCAGTTGGAAGTAGGACAACAAATGATGGCAAAATAAATTGTTATAAGAATTTATACGCTCGAGATTATGAGACCTGTTTCGAATTACAATTCAAATTTTATACGAAATCGCTTTAGATTACAGGTTAAATTGCTTTAAATAAATCGATCGATTTGTTTGCAAGTGAAACTTGTAACCGATCTTATTTCTTAAATTGTAATTTTAAATTGGCATATCTAAACTTTTGTTACTAAAATTTATTTAATTTTTGTAAATTTTATATTCATCAGAATTTTTTATTATTAAGAATAGGTTAGCTGACTTGAGGTCTAGTTTTATAGTCAATATATTTTTATTTCTTTGTAATCTCTTTAAATAAGTACTTTAAATGATACTCGGAACGGTAAAATTAAATTCTCTGCGTTGTATTTATATATATTGAAGTTTTGAAACATTTTTAAAAACGGTAAGCGCTCGTATTTATTTTAATTTTAATTGAATTCGAGATTGAAATTACTAAACATACACGTAATTCAATAACATCGCTCGCATTTGTATTAATTTTAATGAATACATTTTATTTATTTTGCAATTCTCTTTCGTGAAACTAATACTACATTTTAACTTTTAAATTGGAATTTCTAACAATTTTAAACTATTTTTCCACTCATTTATTTATTTATAAATTCTAAAACCGTCGACAAAAAAAAGGCAATTGCATAATTTGATCTGAGCGTGCAGCTGTCTATCGTTACGTACATCTTTGTGTGTGTGTGTGTGTGTGAGTATCTGTGTTTACTGATTGGATTTTACGCTCAGCTTCAATCAAGCGTTTCAATAATTCAACAAACTCGCAATTTTTCAGGGTCGCAAGGGGCACGTGAGTAATTGAAATTTAAATAGCAAATAAATGAGAAATCGGTTGATTGAACAGACCCTATAGTAAAAACCCTTTAGTTTACAGCGCCTTCCTAACCATATAAATCATAAATCATATTTCATATTTATTCCTTTTGTTGCTGCGGGAATTCGGATTTCGGATTTCTGAGTTGTGATTTGTGATTTCTGTTTGCACTTGAATTGGGAGGTAAGAGGGAGGTAGACAGGGAGTAAAAGAGAGTGAGAGAAATCAGACAAATTGACAGCTTTTTCTAGTGTCGCCATTGAGTAAATCGACAGTTTGACAAATGATAAAAGGTGAACAAAAAGAAAACAAAAAACTTAATAAAAATAAAAAACCAAAATTGCTAATAAAATGCAAGACTTGGCAAATTGAGTTGGCCAACAACTGTCAGCCAAGTTTTGAGCAGGGACATGAATTTAACAAGCTTCGACAACAGACAGTGAGCCCCCCAAAAATAGGCCACAGATTTTTCAGTCTGGCCAAAATGGCAAAAGTTTTTTTTATGATCAGCCCTAAAGTAAATTGAAATCACAGTCACTCGCTGTTGTTGTTGTTGTTGTTGGTTCAGCTTATGGCTTTAAAAGAAAATGAGAATGAAAATGAAAATGTTATTTTTTAAATTACACCTGTCGCCACTTGGTTGCAAGTTAATTTGTGTTTGGGGGCAACTTTAAATGGCAACAAAAGTCATCGCAAGTTATACATATTTTTCCACAGAGGCGTTGTCTTCTTTGAGTTATGCGACATGTTGCACGAATCGCTTCAACAACAGCAACAACAACAACAACAATGTTGCCACACGCCACTGAAATGGGCCAATTCAGGACTAAACAAGCGAGGCAAACAGAATTCGCAACAAAAACCAACTCAACTCAACTCAATTCAACTGAGTTGCGCTGACAAAAGAGCTTTCAGTTGAAGAATAAAGAAGGAGGAAAAGGAATAAGGTAGAAGGTAAAAAGGAGGGGGAAGCATAGCTGAAACTGCCTATTAGGGTTGTTGAGCAGGGGAGAAGGGGGAACTGGCAATGAGATACTGAGCTGCCAAGCAGCCTAGATAATAACAATAAACAGTGCAAGTGTAGTAAACGTGCCGGTTCATAGTTTCTAGGCACATCCTATTCCCCAAATCTCTTTCGCCACAACTCAGTCAAAAGAAAAATAAAGAAATTAATGCATACTTTTAGGCGAAAACTTTAGTTAAACTAAATAAATTCTCCATCTCTAACTTCATTAAATTACTTGCGTTATTCTAAATTCATTAATTTATACTAAACCCTAATAAAATAATATAATAAAGTTTTTCATAATTAACTTTAGTATTATATATTTTCTACTTTAATTAGTATTAAATTTCTTTACGATTAAAAAGTTAGATATATTAAATGTGCTTTAACTAAATTGCAGCACAAAAATCATTGCATACTTTTAGGCGCTGTGATATTTTTCTGGTTTAAAACAAATTGTCAATCAGGGGTATTCTAGAAAATGTAAACTATCAAAAATTAAACCAAAAATATAAGAGTTGGTATAAAAAACTTAAGCTTGAAAAATTGTGAACAATTTTGTAGATTTCATTTTGTGGAATGCTTTTGCTGTACAAATTGCAGGCAGAAGAGCAGACCGAGAATAAACCCACACAATAATGTTTACAGTGCTTGCATTCTCATACCCTTATTTTTCTTATTTCTTCTCCTTTCCCTTCTCTTACCACTCCTCTCTCTTGCTTTCTCGGTCTTGCTTTCATTGTCCTGACAGTGGGCAACAAGAGTCGCGTGTCAAGTGTCGCATGCTGAGAACTCAACCAAGCGAACCCTTTCATGCACTTATTGTTGTTGTCGTTGTTGTTGCGTTTGTTGCTGTTAAGGCTGTTAACGCTTTTGATTGACGCTGAATGTGTAATTAAGGTAAACAATCATATATGTATATATACTCGCAGCATATGAGATGATGAATGAAAGGAGAATGTCTGTGCAATTCCATCAACACATTTGCCAATAAATTGTAATTGAACTTTCAAGCTTGCTTTTTATGTGAAATAAAACAAACACAACTTAAAAAAAAACAAAAATCGCAATAAAAAATGAGAGGGAATTTCATACGACGCAAACGTTCTTAATCTCACTCATTCTGTCTCTCTTTCTTCCCCTCTTTCTTGCTCTCATTCTCCCTCATGTGCTCTAACGATTTATGATTGTGACTAGATGATTCATGGCATTAAAATTTGAAACGAAATAAAAGAATCTAACCGCATTTTGCAATAAAAAAAACAACAGTTGAAACTAGAGCTCAACAGCAATATTTATTTCGTATAGTATTTTATATATAAAGACGGAGAAGCCCTGTCGATAAAATTCTATAAATAAAAAATGAAAACAGAACCAAAAAAAAAAAACTAATAAATTAGCCGTAAAACATTTATTTTATGCTTGTTATTTTTTTTGCAAAAGAGTAAATAGAAATTTCTACGAAAAAATTAATATTTATATAGTGGAAATGTGAGAGAGAGAGCAGGTAAACCAAAAGAAGTAGAATCGACAGAGCAAAAGATTATCTCAAAAAAATAAAAAAAATAAATAAATATCAACGAAATGTTTTCGCACAAGCCAAAAACGAAGGCAGATAAAAACGAAAAAAATAAGAAAAGCAGACAGACTAAAATTAGTATGCGGTATATGTATATCAGCAAACACACACACACATACTCTAACACAAATAGACAGCAAAGTTGTCGAATAGATATTAATACAGAAAGATAGAGAGGAAGATACGTGTACTAGAAAATTAAATGGATTTCCGAGCACAAATCAAAAAGTAAGAAAGAAACATGAACAAGTGCATAGCGATTTCTACAATTTGTCGCACAGTCATAATTCAAGTGAAAAACGATAAAAAGCACAGTCAAATGTGGGTGGAAAAATCAGGGAAGGCGGAGGCTATCTGTTTTACGGGTTATAAACATGGCCAACATTATGTTAGCCATCTGTAAAGAATCGCACACAAACTTTGTCTATCTTTATAAATTTACCCACGCTCTATGTCGCTTTTGTTCTCCCTCCCTCTCTCTTTCTCTCTCTCTATGTAGCTTTTGTTCTCCCTCCCTCTCTCTCTCTCTCTCTCTATGTCGCTTTTGTTCTCCCTCTCTCTCTCTCTCTATCTCTGCCTGCCTCCCCTCTTTAGGCCCTTTTATTCAACGAGGTCTATGGATTATATGTTTTATGACCCATTTAGGTATGTTGACCCCAGAGTCGAAATGCACGTTGTGGGAATTATGCGTCGCATTTAGCTAAAACACATTTGAATTATTGTCTTAATGGGCAACGGGGCGTATGTGTGCGAGCACACAAAACAATATTACGTATACGCAACGTAAACGCATGTTTATTGTCAATTTTCAAGTAGTTTACATAGCCAAGAGGCAAGTAATTTTCAAAGGTAACTAAAACAATTAATGTGTGGGAAACTGCTTAATTGAAAATGCAAGTTATAATTAAACTGTAATTGCTGACGAGACCTTCAGTTTTAAAAGGAATCTCATTTCAATCCATTACATTGCCCGCCTGCGGCAAAAATGCCAATAGCAGTTTACAGCAGAACTATTTTAAAATTATAATAGGTATGCATAAAAAAGATATCCTTCTTTTTAAGAACTAACATTTAATTATACTTTTTTGATCTGCATTAAAATTAAATAACATAGTTTAAGCTTATATTTCAAAATTAACAATTTACGCTTATTAGAATTATTTTTGTTTAGGTTTATATTGTTTTACAGTGTTGTCAAACGTCCAACATAAGTCTGCACCTTTTATATGGCACTAAAACTATAAGCTTAAACTACACTTAAATGCAGTTTATACTTAACACCTTATGCTAAACTACTACACACAATTTTAAGACACTCTTGACGTAAATGAAAAGCACTCGTAAAACAGAATTAAGCAATTACATAAAGTCTCATTAAACTACAGATAAACTGAAAACCTAACACAAAGACAGCCATCAATATGTGTTATTTCTCGCATGGGAATTCTCTATAAAAATAGATGTGATGTGAAAAGCAGCAAAAAAATATTTTTATATGCATAAAAAATTCACTTTACACACATTAAAGCAAATAGTGTGGAGAAAATGCGGGAAAAACAAGAAAATAGAAGCGACCGCAAAAGCCAGCTGCCAACGCCTTGAAAAATCTGCACGAAAAATATGTTCAGCTTTGTGCCCAAAAAAAAAAAAAAAATAAAAGAAAAAGAAAAGTGGCACTTACATATTGCCATATATCCTTTGCCAGCGATAAAGCCTGTCTGTGTCTGTGTGTTTTTGGCCCGAAGACCTTGCCTAGAACATGTCTTTGTGCATCTTTGGGAGGCACGAGCGATTTTAATTTGCTTACAATTAGATAGAACACCATGAAGCAAACTCTGGACCTTGGGGGCTCAAAGAAGAA
Organism: Drosophila falleni; assembly: GCA_035045575.1. Taxonomy (NCBI): domain Eukaryota; kingdom Metazoa; phylum Arthropoda; class Insecta; order Diptera; family Drosophilidae; genus Drosophila; species Drosophila falleni. Next base: position 2,603,411 of record JAWNOV010000167.1, read on the forward strand.
AGCAGCACGAAGAAGAAAAGCCCAAGGACACGCCTTAAAAAAAGCGACTGAAGGGAGACAACGGCGCGTGATTATTAACAGCAGGCGATAAAAGTAGAAAAATAAAAATATATAAAAAGAAAAGTGGAAAGGAAACGCGATGTGTCTGTCTATCTGTCGGTCTGTCTGTTAGCCTGCTTAGGCTAAGTGGCCCACAAGCTGTGCTGTCTACTAAAAGGACATGCAAACGACATAATTCAGGAGCATTTTGGTAATAAACAAGCTGTGGACCTAAAAGTAGCATTAAACGAGCTGCAAAGCAACACAAATACCCTGCAATTTATAACGATAGTAAAAGGAGAACGATTCATTATTTTCTTGCATAAATAAATGCATTTTTCCTATCAAAAGAATGATTTCTAAATACTAATTAAGGTTAAATTATAATTTTAAATTGTTTTTAAGTATTTAAAGTTAAAGTTAAAGTTTAAAATATATTTATATACGTCTTATTTTAAATTTTTGTTATATATTTCAATTATCGAAATATAAAAATATATTTAAAAAGAAATTTACAAATTTAAATTTTACTTCTATTTGTATCTTTTTTTAAAAAGATCAAAAATAGATGTTGGTACAAATTAATTTAACAATAGAAGAAAAGGATAATGTATGTATTATCAAGGATTTTATAAATATTTTTAATCTTAATTAAAAAAAATTCTTAACTATTGTCTCGGATTCCTAGTATATTATTATTTTTACAGCTCTTACAATCAAAAGAGCTAAAGAACTTTACCAGACATTAGTCACTGACTAGCCCCCTTCTATAACTTTAATGCATTCCACTATCATAATTATCTTCCACTTGAAAACAAGTTTCCATGACAACAATTTCACTTTAGTTTTATGAGCTTTTCAGTTGAAGTGCATATTAAGTCTCAAGTGAAATCTAAATTTTCCGTATTTAAGATTATGATAGGGAAAAAAATAAAACATTGTTTAAGTTTCAAATAAATATAAATGTTTAATAATGTCACAGTTGAAAAATTTCCAACTAAAATTTGCATACTATGAAAAAAATACTCCATAAATGCATACAACATATTTATGCTGTCAACAACCCATTTAAATACTATAAACACTTTTTGCCTTGTATCCTAACGCAATGAAAAATCAAAAGCAACGCGTGGACAATTTATGTAGCTCATTTTGTGGCAAGTTGCTTTTTGGAGTGAAAAATTTGCATATAATAGGAGAATTTGCACTTTCGAAGGGATGCTGACACTTTTGGGATGTCAAGATGCCAAGAGATGAAAATAAAGGGAGGTGAGTCTTAGACACGTTCTGAATTATTAACAGGCTTCTTATGCAGTTAACTTGGGACTTTTGGCAGCCTTTGCCTCAGTCTACTGTTGTTGTTTTTCTGGTTGTTGTTTTTCTTGTTGCTTAGCCTGTTTCCGACGACCTTTTAAATTGTCGGTAAATTTATGCAAAGATTTGGGGTAACCAGGCTATAGGGTGGTGCTTGGTTTCTGCGAGATGCCACAAGTCCTCGGGTTTCTTACAATCCTAATATTTGCTATATAAATTACAAGTGAGTGTTTTGTTGTTGTTTGTCGAGGGCCATTATCAGCAACGAACCAATAAATTGACTTTAAATCTCAGTCAAAGTTCAAGCAGAAAGCGAGGGGAGGTTAAAAAGGAATTTCTTAATGGAGAACCATTTATAAATGGTCATAAATAATTCATTGCGGCATTGAAATGTTTTTATGAAGTACTTAATTCAATTGTGATAATTTAATGAGCGAAAGCACAAGACAATTGTCAACGAAAAGCATTAAAAAATCAAAGCTCAGCTGATAACTTTTATCAGTAGAGGTCGCAAATGTTGATTACTAATTTAAGATTGTCTATCAAATTAATGTTATTTTTTTTTTTCTTTACAGATTGTGTTTTGAAAGCGTGTACAAAAGTGTTTGTTTCACTTGTTAATGCTCAGACACTTTTGTGTAATTGCTCAGCACACTGAAAAATGTCTTTGGTAGAGTGAGAAACCCAGTCAATTTGAATTTATTCTGTTTGTATGTGTTGACTGTTATTTGGGACATCTTCATATCAGTTAAAGAGTAAACTCGTAAATGATAAGAAAAAGCGACAAACATTGAAAACTATATCTATTTAAAGTGTTTACAGTTTAGCAAACACTGTAAACGATTGAATCCATTGGATACGCGTGCAACATGTGTTTTTATTGCTAGTTGCGGGTGTGTTGCAACTTGCAACACTTGTTATTGTTGTTGCTGTTGTTGTTTTTGAGTGGCAGCTAAACGAGAGTCAAGTGCAAAGCAGAAAACAATAACACGCAATTGAGGAAAAGCTAAATTGAAATGGCAGCCAGACACACACACTCACACATGCTAAAGATAGAAATGCAACTTGCAGATACAAATGTATCTGACAGTTATATATATATAATAACAAACTTTTTCAATATCTAGCGACAAGGACTTAATGAGCGCTCTCACCTGTCGAAACTTTTCCGACATTTCTCTGGTTTTACTCTCCCTTTCTACTTTTTCCCCTCGCTCATTTCACGCTCCTGTTTTCCTTACATCTTCCCTTGTAATTCTTAATAAGTTTCATTAACATTAATTAGAAGCGTATGCCGTGAGTTTCTCTCTCTCTCTCTCATTCTCTCTTATTCTCTACCTTATCTCTCTCTCTCTCTCTCACTCTGCTCATATGCAAATCGTTCCTTGCCTATGCTTTCGCTATATATTTTCAGCTAGATGAAAGATTTCGTTATCCTGATAAATGTGGGAAAACGTGCACAAGTTTCCAAGCCAAACTGTTTGAGGCGTCATTTCCCAGGAAAGCTTCATTTTGGCCAAGAGGGGGTGGAAATTTGGGGGGGGGGAGGTAGCTCGTATAATATGCAGATTTGCTGCGGTTGCTGTTTGTGAACGAGTTAAGTCGGAAAGCTTTACGGTATTAGACCCACTTTCCACCTTTACCCTCCCACACTCTATTGTTGAGCTTTAAGTTTGGCCATTAAACAAAATTTTTGCTGATCCAAACAATGGCAAGAAGTCGCTTTGGATTATAAAAAGTTATTGCCAACTGTCGACAAGCATCTGCCTTAATTAGCCAACTTTCAGATAAACTGCAATGTTTTCAAAGACGTTAGGAACACACACTAAAAGCTTAAGTAAATTACTAAATTTGTTAAAGATAAATCAACTGAATGAGAAGAGTTTATGTAAGTAAACATTTTTAATGGTTCAAAAACGGCAAATGAAGCATCATTTAAATATTGATATCTTTGGAAAATTTACTGATAAATTAGTACTTAACTAGGCTACAGTCGAAAGTACTCAACTATGAAAGACCCTGTACTTATTCCTTAAATTTTTAAATATTTCACTTACTTTGATTAAGAAAAAAAATACCATTGAAAACTTAAAAATTTAAGCATTCTTTAAACAAAAATTCTACCTTCTTTTTTTACGTTATTTTTAAATCTATTAAGTTTTTAATGTCAACTGCATAATACTTTTGAAGTGCTGCGTCTACAAATAATCAAAATCACCGATATCCAGACTTAGAGCCTAAGGCTTAGTACTAAGATTATACAAGTAATAATATATTAAATATTTTAATATTTAAGATAACAAATAAGTGTGTTGTAGGTGTCTTATCACAGTTTGCATAGTAATCACAACCGTATAAATTTTAAAGTGCAATCGAAAACGAAACAAGTTCCATTGTTCTGAATTCCATTTGCATTATGTTAATTTGTTGCTGTTTGTGCAGTGTATTTAAGCAATGGGATATAAACAGACTCCACACACACATACACACAGGTGGAAGTAGAACTCAGTTTAAAGTCTGTGCACTAATCAAATATCAATTGCATCGCTTTTTTCTTTGCTTGCATATGCAACATTTATTTGTAGTCGTTGCACTGTCCAAAAATAATTGTTATTGTTGACCGCGACCACGCCCCGAAAAACTTAACAATAAAAACAGTTAAAAAACAGGGCTGACAGAACGGTATTTTTAACGTTAAATCTGGCGTATTTGAGTATTATGATATGAAATATTGAACTTTAAAGGAACATAAAAAGATTAATGTATAACTAATTACTCTTCTTTAAAGACACATAAAATGTTAATTAACACTTAGAACATTTTAATTTATTCCAAACTATTTTGAGGAAAAATTTAGCTTTTTTTATATTTTTAAATCTTTAAATACAGCTTTTTCTGCTTCTCAAAATTTGACAGCACTGGTTAAAAACAAACCAACAATGCATGAACAAAAATCCATGCAGAGCAAACGGAATTGAACAGACGGTTGGACAGAGAAATGATGCAGGATGTGTGAGGGGGAGAGAGATGAAAGAAGAGAGTGGAGAGAGAAGTAGTGGGGGGTCTTTGTTCTAACATACATTTTGTGTTATGCGGTAGACCGAATGGCGCCAATAAAACTTTTTGACAGAGAGAGCGAGCGAGAGAGAGAGAGAGAGAGAGAGACAGGGAGTGGAGAGCGTAGAATGCCAACAACAACAAGCAACACAAACAAATACCAAAATTGTTGTGGAAGAAAACCAGAACTTTAGTTACAATTACAGCGAACAGAGCTTGAAATGTGAGAGAAGAGAAAGAGAGACAGAGAGAGAGAGAGCAACGAAATGTGGAGCAAAAACGTGAGATAGAAAAAATTATGGCAGGCTTAACAACAACAACAACAACTAAAAGACTAAGTAAAGTTGAGGATGTGGAATAAATAACACCCTGTGCAACACCCTGTGAAGTGAACTTTTTGACTCATGTGTGTGTTAGTACGTGTGTGCGTGTGTGTGCCTTTGAAATGCAATCAATGTTGTTGTTGTCGCTTGGACTCTATTTGTAGACTTCAATCAGAAAGAGGGAGAGAGAGAGAGAGGGAAAGGGAGAGAGTGTGTGTAAGAGAGAGAGAGAGGGAAAGAGAGAGTGATAGGAGCGCGCAAAACAAATGCAAATTAAGTAGCAGAAACGCGAACAAAATGTGACAAGCAAATAATGTGCCGTTATATCTCTAGCAAGTATCTAACCCTTAACCCCCTCCAACTCCACCCCTTATCAACCCAACGACCCCGACCTTTGAACCCCTCTCATCCCCCTCCTCTATCAACTCGTTTTGTTGATAAAACTTTTTTTTACAGCGCTGTGTTTGACACTTTCTGTCAACATTTTGTATTGTTTGCTTTTATTTGCCTGTTCTCCTCTCTCTCTCTCCCTCTGTCTCTCTCGGTCTCCGTCTCTCTGTTTGGACAGACACAAATAACAGCAAATTTAATCATTTCGTATGCAAATCGTGTTTACCATAAAAGAACATGTTATGAGCAGACAGGTAGACAAAGAGACAGACAGACAGTCGGCGTAAACGACTTATTCCTTTTGCTCTTCTTTCTTTCGCTTTTCGCAGCGTAGGCTGTTAAATGTTTCACCTGAGACAAGCAGCTGATAAACATATCACACGCTCCCAAAATATACACTCAAAAAAAAGGTCGCGAGAGAATATGCAAATAAAAACGAACTTAAAAACTGACTGATTTCGGAATTTTCAAAACGGAGTATTTAAATCTCAATTCATGTTTGCTTTTTGCAATCTCGGAAATCCTAAAATTAGAATTTTTTAAAGTTGATTAGCTCTTTCGAAAAAATTTTCCAAATTAAGTACAGCAAAATTTTATATTTATTGAAAAATGCAATCGTTCTTAGTACAAAATTAAATAGTCATTTTTAATTTCATTTGAATCTTTAAAAAACTAATACAAAAAAACCTAACCAAACTCACATGATCCTTTATATGGCATGATCTTTTATTTGCTGACAAAGTTTTTTTTTAAATCGGACTATTATATCATATAGCTGTCTTAGAAATGTTCCTTAAGAGTTTTATACCTAAGATCGTTTCACGCTTAATATAAGTATTATAGAAAACAGCAAACTTAAATTTTTAATCGTTAAAAATTTAGGAACAGCTGTGTCTAATTTTAATTTTTTTAAGTGTACACTTAAGCAACGGTGGGAAGGGGGTTCAATGATTCACAGCTGAGTGGTTCAATCGAGACTTGCGATAACGATTTCGATTTCGATTCCGTTTCTGTGTCCGTATCCGACAGTTATTCCAAGCTTGAGCATCAATTAGATGAGTGTATAACTCAGCTGTCTATTCTCTCACACTTTACACTCATTCTCTGTCTCTCTCTCTTCCCCACTCACCACACAGTCAGACAGAACTCAACGATAAAACATTACTGACAGCTTTTCCCTTTGCTTGTGTTGAGTGCACGCTAAACAGGTGCCAACAACAACAATAGTAAAACACACACACACACACAAGTTGAATTGCAAGCAATGAGAGCGAACTTCAAATAGAGTTTCGCACAATGCAAAGAGAGTGAGTGCACGCTCTCTATTCTGAGAGCAGCAAATAAATGCGTAAGAAACAACAACAATCGACAGAGAGTAAGAAGAGGCTGGCAGTAAGAAAGCAGCGACTAACATAATAGAATGTATAAATACAAGTGTAGTAAGTAAAAGAGTATGTGTTATATGTATGTTATATGTACGTCCGCCTCACTCGCATAAATTTAAATAATTTAAAAAATGCGCCCACAAGCGTTCAGCAAGCACACGCATTTTTTATAACAAAAAGAAACATATATGTGTTATATGTATTTAATATGTTATATACACATTTATATACACACTGTATATTTTTATAAATTTCGATAGTCGCCGGCAGTCTCGACAGCTGCTCTCCCGGAGCGACACGCGGTATATACGTATGTACATTGTACATACAGTGCGTCAAGAAACTGTGTTGACAACATTTAAAATGTACACAATTTTGCTTGCAGAAAATCTATATTTTATAAAGATTATTTATTTTTTTATTAACATAGAACATAGAACAATGGCTATGATCGTCGAAAGATAATAAATTTCCTAAATGCAAAAAATTTAAATGCAGTATGAATAAAGGGACTGAGTCATGATTAAAATGGTATTCCGATTAAAAATCGGGTCAGTTTTCATCAAGTTATGACAGTTGGAAGTTCGACAACTCTTTGATTAATCAACTTTACCACAACTTTACCGGTAAAAACGTTTCGATTTTCGGTTCTTGAAAGAGAACTAATTTCAGTTACGGTTTCAGTTTCGGTATTAAAAATGAAGCTGTTCGTTTCGGTAAACGGTTCCGATACCTGTTACAGTGTTAATCCCTGATAAAAACTAATCTAAAAGCGATATTAAATTGATGTAAGCGCTGGTTATTAGCTTAATGTTTCAACTTACTAGCTAAAATTTAATTTATTTTTAATATATTTAATTAAGTTCTTAATAGAATTTTAAACTGTAAAGTCAATCAAATATTTTGCAGTGGTGTAACGTTACTTAAGTTTGCAGAATGATATTATAGTTGTTTTCTTTTTCTTCTATGCTTTGGTGCTGGTTGAAATAAGCTGTGAGGCACTGTGTGTGTTAACGTATGTTATACTTTGTTTATAGGATATATTTTCACTTACCAGGGTTACAAACGATGTTGAGAGCGGCGTTAGACGCAGTCCACTCAGTTCAAACTGACGCACATGGTGAGAGCGGCCGAGGAGCAAACGAATTGAGCTCAGAATGACAGCGCCGCGTTTGCTCATTTTGAGAAGGGGTGGTGGGTGGTAGGTGGTGAGTAGAGGGATACGGATGAAGAGGAGAGCTTGCCACTCAAGATCACAGCAACAACAATAGCAGCAACAATTTGCTTGACGACGACACACACACTGCGAAACGAATAAGGATGATTAAGCTCTCTCTCACTCTCTCTCTCTCTCTGATTAAGCACTCTCTTTTTCTATCTCGCTCTTTCCCCCTTCCACTCTAACACGCGCTTACTGTGTTTTGTTGTTGTTGCTGATGCTTCTCTTTAATTTGTATCAAATCAAAAGTCAAAACTTTAATTTAACTTTACCATCAAATTTATCAAGCATTGAAATCGAAATTTAGAATTTGGCTGATTTAACTGACAGTTGAAATAAATATATTTAAAATATTTAATAAAAAAAGTAACTTTGCCATTTAATTCAAGGCAAGCTGCAAACTTAAGCAGAGTTACATTCAGTGTTGCTAACTCAGCTATTTTCCTGCCAGATCTGCAATTTTTCGAATGCCAATCGTGGCAAAACTACTGAAAATATTATAAATTATTATAACTAGATTACCATTGTAAAATATAAAAAAAAAATTGTAAAAACATTTATAATGATAAAATTAATTATATTGTTGCTTAGCTTTTGCAATCTCTGAGATTTTTTATTTTTAATTTTTAGGTTCGACAAAAATTAATTATCTTTTTTTAAATTGATTTTAGAATCATAGCGAAGAAAAATAAAATAAGTATTAAATAAAAATCCTTAGATACATTATTTTATTGCCAGAGAAAATTGGTTGATTTTAGATTTTTTCAAAGGATTTTTTTGACTTACAGTTTGTGCATATAGGAAAATGCACAATTACAGGATATAAAATCAACTTAAAAATTATAATAGCTGAATTCAGATATCCTCGCTTTTTCTAGCTTTATTAAAATGTCAATTTAGCTCTAATGAGTTGGCAACACTGATGCGGAGTTACAATGCAACAGCAACAACAAAGGCGGCGCCAAAAGGTGGAGAGACGAGAATCAAAGAGTGGGTAAAACATTTACCGGTTTTTCTTTTGTTGCTTATTTCGTTCTTCACTGTGAAACAATAACAACGCGGCACATGTTCCACAAAAACACAAATATACAATGATTTAACTATTAATATCAACAATACGATTTTTTTTAGATTTAATTAAGCTCTTTTTTTAGCGGCGGCTTTTCCCAATCAACCTGCTCTGCACTTTGCACTCCGCGCTTCACTTCTCTCTTCTTTTCGCACTCTCTTCGCTTCTTACACGAGAACAGACACACACACAAACACACAAGCAATAACGGCGACGACGTCGGCGGCTTTTTAACCAGTTGTTGTTGTTGTTCTAGCACGTGGTTTTTTTAATGACTATTATTTAATTGTGGTGCTAAATATAAAGCTTAATTCCTAAGGAAAGCAGCCGCAACACGCCAACGCCGAAACCCGAACCGCGCGCGAGAAAGTGTGATAACAGACTGCTGTTAAAATCCAATCCGCCTGTTAGACCCCCTTTTGGCGCAAACGCGAACAGCCAGTTCGAAAATTCGAAATCAGCTGTGCGCTGGCTGGGCTGTTATTCGACAAAGGCTGGTATGCTGCCATGACTTTCGATTGTTTGCAAATAATAATCGATAAATCAATATTTAATAATAAATGCAGATGTGAACTGCAGCTTAGCTATAAACTTGTTGGCATCAGCATATAAAGTTTAAATTATTATGAACCCAACATCGCATCTCTCACATTAACAGACATGTTAAGCATAACATTTGCGTTAAGTGACCCGCTGTTAAATGACTGTTTTGTTGAGTGAGCAATGAGATTGTGCTAAGTGCTGCGCCAACTGTTTAAAGCTAAAAATAGTTGTTTCTGGAGAGCGTATGAATTTGTTTTTGTTGTGACTTTTGCACAGATTTAAGAAAAATTATAAAAGCAGAACATAGTTAAAAAGGATTTTTAAAATAGCGGGACCTGCAGTTAGTGGCAATTTTCAAATTTTTCTAGCAAACAAACTTTGAAAATAGCCAAAACTAGCCATAAAATAGCTAAGTTGGCAACAGTGAGCATTACAGTGATAAAATTTTTTGAATACGCCACCTATGGTTTCAATACTAACCGCCACCTTCAGTCTGTTAACGAAAAGTACTCTATCTATGTTATATTTTTACAATAGTGCAAAAAAAGGCAATAATTAAAATTTGTTATTTGAAAAACGTCAAGATATTTTGGTTATTTGGTATTAGTGATGTGTTCAAAATTTGTAATACACTCCATCGATATACAGATTAAACGATATATGTTTGCAGGGGCTGCATTTGAGTAATGCGATATATGAATTAATTACTCATCTCTAGTTGCCAAGATTTGCGAAGTACAAAAGAAATTATTGTAAAGAGCTTTGGAAAGAACAGAACAAAATGAATTGGTGTAAAACATCGCCCGAAATTAAAAAGATTTATCACACATGGACAATCGAAAACTATGAATTGTTATATTATGTGCAAAAACATCAAAATCTTAAGTCAGACGAGTTTCCAAACGACGGAGGTGATCTGCAATTTTTCTTGCAGCTAGACAAGATATATAATGCGGAAAACTACACTGACGTTGTGTTAAAAAACACCTCAAAAAACTTAGCCCACTTAGGAAAGGTAAACCTTTCTTTTGGAAAATGTCTGGAAGGCAGTTTAGATTTCAAATTACCTAAAACTGGAGTTTATGGCCAAAAATACTGTGGGAATGCCTTTCTACTTAAAGTTGCTTCCTCGCACGGTGGCCACCTATTAATAAACTGTGAAATCACTTTAATTGGAGAATGTACAAATAAAAGTGGACCCCAAAACATGTTAATCAAAGTGCCTGATTGCAAATTAGCTGAAGATTTTTTTGCTATGCTTGATACAAAGGAATTGGCAGATGTGACAATCGTCACAGCCGACGAACAAAAGATTCCAGTTCATAAGAATATATTATCAGGTGCGGATAAATACTATATACAAAAAATATAATAAAATTGTTGTTGTTTTATGTTTGCAGCACGAAGTCCAGTCTTTGCAGCCATGTTTAAGCATCCAATGCAGGAAAATACTAAGAATTGTGTCGTCATTAAAGAATTCAATTCTGAAGTTGTCTCTGAGCTGATGCGATTCATATACTCAGGGGAAGCCCCGAATTTGAAAGAGATGAGTGGCCAACTTTTGGCGGCTGCTGATAAATATCAACTGGACAGACTGAAGATGATGTGTGCCAAGTTTATGGGTGACAATATAAACATAGATAATGCAGATGCAATCCTAAAGTCAGCCGACCTTTACAATTTGCGCGATCTTCAGTTGAAGACCATTCAATATATTCAAAATAACATGGAAAAAGGTGCTGGCAAAGCAGACTACGAAAATATATTAAAAATTTGTATAGAGCAAAAGCTTCAAGAATTAAAACTAGATGATTCATCAAGCAGCCAAAAGAAGTAAAAACAATGGAGCTTACACATACATACATATATACTGAAATATAACTTTTCATATTATTTTATACATACATTTGATACAATATATTTATGGGAAATAATGTACTAATTTTTCAATAAAATTTTCTAATAAATTTCGTTGATTCATTAAAAAATAAATATAATTGCGCAGTTATTTCTCATATAATTTAACTAACTGTTAGCCAATTCTTTCAAACGAGATCGACTTACATTTAAAAGTAAAAGAACAAGCATTATATTTTGTACAGCCTAACAAACAACAAAAAAAACAAGGTTTTTTATCTGAGCGGAGCATATCTGTTTAGTAAAATCAGAGTAAATAGGTCACACTCTTCTCATAGTGGCCGTAGGAAATTGGTTCTTTTCGAAAAATTTAAGAGTTTGACCTATTTCGGCAGATTTGTTATAAATATTTATAATGGTATTTTTTCATGTACTTTTGATATAAAAAATATTTTATTTAAAATGACATTAAAAAGTACATTTGATATTTTTAAAATATCAATTTGAACATTAAAAAAAAGTGTGGCAGCCTTGCCATATAGTTCATAAATGACTCGTTCACTCGCTCATTTCAGTGATCCGTTCATTTGAGTTTATTCAAATTGAAACGACTTAAATCTACTCAACTCATTACTCAAGACTTATCTCTTATTACCAAGTCTGGTGAAGCGGATTTATTATTATATAAAATCTAACAAATTTAAATGGCTTGTGGCAATACATCGATCGAATTTAAGAATATTTCTTACACATGGACAGTTGAAAAGTATGCAGATTTACATTATTTAAAAGAGCATAAAAATAAAAAGTCACCCGTGTTTTCAAACGACGGAAGTGACATGGAATTTTCTTTGAAGCTAAGTGATGTCGAATCTAACAAATACCAGACTGCTATTACATTGGACATTATCAAGAACAATAATAATAAAAGGATTGTCATGTTAGAAATTTGGTTGGGAAAAAATCTTTCAGATAAAAAACGTTGCAAATTAACTGAACGTAACTATATACGCTATACGGATGCCGAGCTATCCAAAAGTGCTTCCTCGAACGATGGCAACCTAATCATAAGCTGTGAGATAACTTTAATGGGAGAACGTAAAGATGAAAGTGGACGCGAACCGTTAATTAAAAGCCCCAATGTCAAATTAGCTGAAGATCTTGTCGCTAGTTTTGATATAAAGGAATTATCAGATGTAATAATCGTTACAGACGACGGAACTAAATTACAACTTCATAAGAAAATTCTTTCTGGTAAGAATAAATCCTACTCCCCAATAAACTTGATATACAATTTTTATGTTTGCAGCACAAAGCACAGTTTTTGCGGAAATGTTTGAGCATAGGAATAGCGTCGACATTAAGGACTTCAATTTTGATGTTGTCTCGGAACTAATTCGATTCATATACACAGGGGAAGTCCAGAAATTGAATGAGCTGAGTGGCGAACTTTTGGCAGCAGCTGATAAATATCAACTTGACGATCTGAAGATAATATGTGCCAAGTTTATGGGCGATAATCTGAGCATACATAATGCTGATGCAGTGCTAAAGTCAGCGAATCTTTACAATTTGCCGGATCTTAAGATCAAGACCAATCAATATATTCAAATTAAAAAAGAAACTTACGAAGCAAATCCCAATATCTTAAATATTTTGCTCGGTCTTCAGGAATTAAAACTAGATGATTCATCGAGCAGCCAAAAAAATGATTAATACGGAGCACATACATACAATATATACACACATATTTAATAAAACATAACTATACATTCCATGTATACTACAGATTTATCAAATAAAAGCAATTATTATAAATGGTATGGTAAAAAGAGGTCTCAAATGGGGGGCTTTATTTTTGTGGTTGATAAGAATTGTTTTGTATAAAAACAAACAGCACTCAAGCAACGACGAAAAACGTTTTAGTCTTGGATTCTTTATCTTCTCAAAGCTGAACCTATGTGTGTGGTATTTAAAAAAAAACATATACGAAAATTATAATTAGAACAATTAAAAAAAAATAATAATCCGGAAAAAAACTATAAACGTGAAGCAATTTGAAATTTAATTATATTTGTCGATATCGCTATTCGATGTCTAACTCTTAACACATTGCGTAAGCGCCATCTCTTGTCTGTTTGTGCAACATAGAAACGCCATCTATGTTTGGTTTTCAGCTAGTGTAAAGAGACTTAAAATTTAAAATTCAAACTCGCTTGTGAATCGTTTAAATTTTCGCATTTATTATTGTCGCATTACGAATCTAAACTTGAACTAGTTATTTTTATAATATATCCAACTATACAATATATATATATATATAGATATATATATATGTATTTGTATTTCTTTATACTATATAGAGCTTTGCTTAGTGCGTTAAACATACAACTAGAGGTTTTTTTGTATTCTTTTGTTTCGTTTTTTGTTAAGCATTGTTTTGTTTTTCTTTTGCATCGTTAACACTAAAAACATTTATAATACACTTAATACAAGTAGCAGCCTTATTAAATACAATTACAATTATACAATTTAAGCTATATTTAACATATTTATAGCACTCGTAACTGCAGTGATATTTTTACAATTTTGGCATGTAATAAAATTTCTCTTTAAAATATAGTATAGTATACAAAAAAAAATAAAATTGTGTTGCTGTTTAAAAAGTTAAAAATTAAAAAGTTGTTCAGTTTTATAAGTTTGAGGTAATTAAGGAAATGAATCAAGTCGAGTTAATTGGGCGCATAATATCTATAACTGTACACATAAATTGGCTCTGATTTATTTATTTACTATTTTTGCTGGCATTATTGTTGTTGTTTTCTTTTGCTTTTTTATCTGTAACAACATTTAAACAACTAACAAAGCGCATAAATGCATTTATTTATGCAATTTATTCATGCAGCTTCTCTATGAATTATTATATCACACACACACACACGCATACATTATCATATAAGCCATTATTTACATAATACAACATACACATACACACATGCACGCTAGTTAACTGTGTTTTTGTGTTTTTTGTTTTGTTTTTTTCTTATTATTTGCTCTGCGTATTTTACAACAATTCAACTGACAATTGCAGCGACATCATTAAATGGATGCCAACAACATAAAAACAATAACAACAAACATACAAATCTGCTAATTATGTTTTCTATTTTTTTTTGTTTATTATCTTTGTATTTGTTTTTGTGTTTGCCTATGCTTTTGTTTTGCTTTTGGCTTTGCTTTTGTTCTGCTGCTTGCTCTACTGCTTGCTCTACTGCTTAGTCGTTGTCGCAGCGCTGCTGACGTCGCTGTCTGCGGCCGCTGCTGCTGTCGCTGTCAGCTTTAGTCGCTGTTGCTGTCGCTGTCGCTGTAGACGCCTCTGCCGCCGCCTCTGCTGCCGCCAGCTGCAGCCAATGCAATTGTTTCCTGAGTTTTGCACGCATTTTGCGATATTTGTTGACGCTGCCATCGCCGTATCCCATTCCGTAGCCAATTCCTAGGCTGACCACGCCTCCAGAGTCTCCTTTTCCTCTCCCTCTTCCACCTTCGCCTTCCTCTCCCGCCGCAGCGCTGAGAAACAGCTGCTATCACGTTCCCGTCGACAAATCGTCCTTCAGCCATTGCGGTATCGGACGCGATCCGAGCTTTTTCAGTAGCTTTACCAGCGCCGTATTGTGATTCAAATAGTAGCTGCAGATCGATAGTTACAAAAATATTGAGAAAGTTAGTCAAAGCGAAGTTCAACAACAATTTTATTCAACTTAATTTAGATAGTCTGCTTAAACTTGCAATTTACCAATAAGTCTAAAAGTTACAAAAATACCAAAAATACCAAAATTTATAAAAAATAACTTAATCTGTAATTTATAATTAAAAAATGTACTTTAAAAAGCTATCAAATTTATAGCAGTTTTTTTTATGAATTTTAAATTAAAACATAGTTCTATAGGTTTATTTTTTGTAAATCCGCTCAAAAAATTAGATTTTTTTTTCAACATTTTTGCTAAAAATCAACAAATAATTTTAATATATTATATTATATCTTTGTAACTTATTTATACTTGAAGGTAACTCCAATGAGTTATACTTATGAGTAAATTTATTTTTGGTTAAGATTCTTTATATTTTTTTTTCTTTCTGGTTTATTTCCCATTTTGTACATCTTGTAGAGAGACTGTTAACCTATATTTGGTGTATATGGAGTATCTGTGCAATTCTTTTGTGCCTTCTTGTTCATTTCGCTGTCGTTTAACTGCTGTGAATCGCTGAATATAAAAAGAGACTCTCTCGCATTGCAATCCAGCCAAACTGACAGCTGGCATCCCAAATCGTAGATTCTACAGCAAAGTGCACTTTCCATGGCCACAGAAATTTCATTGCTTTCTTCCTCCCGCATTCCCGCCCTTAACTCTTGAAACTATTCTATCTACCGTTACACACACACTCACACACACACACATATATGTTCATTAATCCTTCACTCAAAGCAACGTTGTCGACGTCGGCGTCGACGTCGTCGTCATCTGTCTGTCGCCCGAAAACCAACCCAAATCACTCATACGACCCGTTTTCTCTCTCCCCTTAGCGATTTACGTTTACGGTTTTTTTTCTTTTCGGTTTATATGCACGGTAACTGAAGGTTACAGAAGTATTATAAATTTGTGCAAGTGTATGATATAGACTGAAGAAGGCATCTGATTTCCCATAAATTATATTATATTAAAATGTTTAGAAATTGATGTTTAGTATCTTTTAATTTTAATTACAATTTAATTTGATTTTTTTTTAAGTTTTAGAAATTGATCTGTCAATTTTTTGACACTTTTTCAAAAACTTCAAACGGTCATAACTTTGGCAAAACTCAACCGATTTTTATGCGGAATATCAATTTGATCATTATTTTGCCTCTATTTTGATTCTGCGTCAATATATTTTTCACTTTAAAAATTTTCCTCACTGTCAATTTTTTCGGTATTTTTCTTTACAATTTTTCAAAAACTTCAATCTACCATAACTTTGTCAAAACTCAACCGATTTCCAAGTGGAATACCGTTTTGATCATTATTTGGCCTCTAAATTCATTCTGCATCAAAACATTTTTCACTTGAAAAATTTACCTCACTGTCAATTTTTTGGGTATTTTCCATGCTTACCCCTTTACACTTTTTCAAAAACTTCAAAATCGCATAACTTTGCCAAAACTCAACCGATTTTCATGAGGAATATCAATTTGATCATTATTTTGCCTCTATTTTGATTCTGCATCAATATATTTTTCACTTAAAAAATTTCCCTCACTGTCAACTTTTTCGGTATTTTTCATACTCTCCCCTTGACACTATTTTTTAAATTTATCTTTTATCTTTTAATTTTAATTACAATTTAATTTGATTTTTTTTAAGTTTTAGAAATTGATTTGTCAATTTTTTGACACTTTTTCAAAAACTTCAAACGGTCATAACTTTGCCAAAACTCAACCGATTTTCATGAGGAATATCAATTTGATCATTATTTTGCCTCTGTTTTGATTCTGCATCAATATATTTTTCACTTAAAAAATTCCCCTCACTGTCAATTTTTTCGGTATTTTTCATACTCTCCCCTTGACACTATTTTTTAAATTTTAACTAGTCGTAACTTTGTCAAAACTCAACCGATTTTCAAACGGAATATCATTTCAATCATTATTTTGCCTCTATTTATATATAAAACTATCCTGTCTAAAGTTGGTTCGAATCGGACCACTATATCATATAGCTAACACAGGACCGATCGGGTGAAAATCAAGTATGTATTTTTAGCAGTCTTAGCTTTTGCCATAGTAAGCACGGGGTCTCCGGCAGTCGAGAATGCTCGACTGTAGCTCCGTCCGACTAGTTGTTACTCACATATTTCCCTCAATTTTTTTTGGTGGTGCATTCAGTTTGAGTATGAGTTGGGGTTGGGGTTGGGGTTTTACTTACCGCTGCAACAGCTTGGCACTGCGCTCATCCATCGCCGGATATTGTCGTCCTTTGGACTTGCCGAGGCATTTATTGCGCTTCTCGCTGACAGCCTGGCAATAGAATCCCTTCTTCACATCGTAGCGCAGGTGATTGGAATAGTCGAGTTGCGGTTGGATTTTGATGAAGCGCTGCAGTTCATTCATCACATCGATGGGATTGAGACGCAGCTGCTCTCCGTCAATAATGTGCACTTGTTGGGCCGGATAATAGGCCAGCCAATGCTCCAGATGCTGGGCGTATTTACCGGGATTAAGGCAACGATTACGCAGATCCTTAAGAGCTCTCGGCGCCGAATCGCTTGCAGTTATTACCTGCAAATAAGAAAAACAACAAATTAAATAAATCATTATAAAAATTAATTTAATTTTTTTAAATTTTATTTTATTTTTTTCTTAGATCCTGGTCCAATTAAAAAACTTTGTGAATATTCTTATATAACTATTTTATTATCGTTTCAGTTTTAAATACAAATTTTTACTTAACTTATATCTAATGCTTATTAAAATTCTCATTCAAAATCTAATTAACAATATTAATTTAAAGTAATAACTTTGTCTATATTTAATAAATTAATTATTATTTTATTTATGCTTTACAAGAATATTCCAATAAAAAGTTAGCTTCCCAACTTATTTAGATATTTTTTGCATTTTAAATTTATTTAAGCTGATATCTTTTCTAATATTCCCTGGTTAAAAAAAAAACATAGAAACCGAAATGCGTTGCATGCCACATCGAGCAAGTTTTCTATGCTGGACAAGACATTTGAAAAGTTTTTGCGATTGTCGAGTGTCGCAAGGTTGAACACATGTCAAATACGTGTATGTGTATGTGTGTGTGTGTGTGTGCCACATGAGGTGGCAAGTTGAAACATGTGTTAAGCTGGCCAATGCAGCAGGTGCAACTAAATATGCTGCAATCGGAATTGAGTTGAATTCAACTTGCCACTTGCCACTTGCCACATGCCACTTTAGCCTAAGAGGCATCTGCATGCAAATCGAAAAATGATGCCGACAACTTGTTTTTCCAAAGCTCACATTAATAGTAAGGGGAGGGGAAAAGGAGTAGGAGAAGGGGGAGGGAGAAATAAAGGTGGTTGTGGTCCGTGTTGCATGCAGCAAATGAAATCGAAAAGCTATTTTGTGGTGCACCAAATGAATTTTCCGTTTCTGTTTCTGTTTCCACATCAACAACGATCTATGCTTCACTCTCTCTGTCTCTCTCTCTCTCTCTCTATCACTCTCTCTTTCCCTCTCTTTTATTCAAATATTGGAAATTTTCATTAGGTTTTCATGCAGAAAAGAAAAGCTTCAGCTCAAGTTGTCATTTTGCAGTTTAAAAGCAGCTTTGCCGCTCTCAAAGGAAATAAAAGGCAACTATCTGGTTTCATTTGTATCTGTATCTTTATTTGAAACTGCAGCTATCAATGCAAAACGTATCTGTATCGTTATTTGTATCTGATTCTAAAGGTGCCTCGTTATTTCTGCTTGTATCAATAAATGCATCTGAATCTGTATCTGCTTGTCAATATATATTTAAATAAAACGAATTACAATTTGTATCTCTGCCTATGTATAACTCCATTTTTAACTGTATTTATAAAGCTATCTGTATTTTTCTCTTTATACCTGTTTGCATCTATGAATGTGGTGTATCTGCATCTATAAAAATATTTGCATAAAATTGTATCTGTATTTTGTATATGCATCTGCAACTGAATGTTCAGCTGTATCTACAAATGATTCTTTATTTTTATCTGCACTTACACAAAAAAGCTGCATATCTAAATTTGTGTGTAAATGTATTTAAAAATGTATCTGTATTTGTCACAACCTAAGTTGTTGTATCTGGCAACATTGGATTTTGTATCTTTATTTATAATTGTTGCTCGATTTAAAGATATATTTGTAATTAAGGGGATTTGAATAAATGTATCTTTATCTACACTCTCATTTGTAAATGTATCTTTAACTTTATTTCTATGATAATAAATGCTAGTTTTATCTGAATTGCATCTTTAGCAATAGTATCTTTAATCCGTAAGAGTATCTTCAACTTCATTTTTACGATAAATATTGCTTTTACCACTGTAGTTGTATTTTTAGCTGTATCTACAATAGTATCTTTATTCTGTAAGTGTATCTTCAACTTCATTTCTATGATAAATATTGCTTTTACCACTGTAGTTGTATCTTTAGCTGTATCTTCAACTTCATTTCTATGATAAATATTGCCTTTACCACTGTAATTGTATCTGTAGCTGTATCTACAATAGTATCTTTATTCTGTAAGTGTATCTTCAACTTCATTTCTATGATAAATATTGCTTTTACCACTGTAGTTGTATCATTAGCTGTATCTACAATAGTATCTTCATTCTGTAAGAGTATCTTCAACTTCATTTCTATGACAAATATTGCATTTACCACTATAGTTGTATTTCTAGCTGTATCTACAATAGTATCTTCATTCTGTAAGAGTATCTTCAACTTCATTTCTATGACAAATATTGCATTTACCACTATAGTTGTATTTCTAGCTGTATCTACAATAGTATCTTCATTCATTTCTATGATAAATATTGCTTTTACCACTGTAGTTGTATCTTTAGCTGTATCTACAATAGTTACTTCATTCTGTATGTGTATCTTCAACTTCATTTTTATGATAAATATTGCCTTTACCACTGTAATTGTATCTGTAGCTGTATCTACAATAGTATCTTCATTCTGTAAGAGTATCTTCAACTTCATTTCTATGACAAATATTGCTTTTACCACTGTACTTGTATCTTTAGCTGTATCTACAATAGTATCTTCATTCTGTAAGAGTATCTTCAACTTCATTTTTATGATAAATATTGCCTTTACCACTGTAATTGTATCTGTAGCTGTATCTACAATAGTATCTTCATTCTGTAAGAGTATCTTCAACTTCATTTCTATGACAAATATTGCATTTACCACTATAGTTGTATTTCTAGCTGTATCTACAATAGTATCTTCATTCTGTAAGAGTATCTTCAACTTCATTTCTATGACAAATATTGCATTTACCACTATAGTTGTATTTCTAGCTGTATCTACAATAGTATCTTCATTCATTTCTATGATAAATATTGCTTTTACCACTGTAGTTGTATCTTTAGCTGTATCTACAATAGTTACTTCATTCTGTATGTGTATCTTCAACTTCATTTTTATGATAAATATTGCCTTTACCACTGTAATTGTATCTGTAGCTGTATCTACAATAGTATCTTCATTCTGTAAGAGTATCTTCAACTTCATTTCTATGACAAATATTGCTTTTACCACTGTACTTGTATCTTTAGCTGTATCTACAATAGTATCTTCATTGATTTCTATGACAAATATTGCTTTTACCACTGTAGTTGTATCTTTAGCTGTATCTACAATAGTATCTTCATTCTGTAAGTGTATCTTTAACTTCATTTCTATGATAAATATTGCTTTTTACCACTGTATTTGTATCTTTAGCTGTATCTACAATAGTATCTTCATTCATTTCTATTATAAATATTGCTTTTACCACTGTACTTGTATCTTTAGCTGTAACTACAATAGTATCTTTTGTGTTTTCTTGCCACTCACCTGATAGAAACTGTAGTTGTTGGCAATGACATCACCATGGGCACGTTGATGCTGATACCAGGAGTAAGCTCGCTTCGCTGGCGAGATGAGAATAGTGACGATCTTGGCGTGTGGCAACAAGGCATGAGCTCGCTTGGGAACTGCCTCGCCATCAAAGTACGTGGCGCTCTTCTCGAACATGAAACGGGGAGTGCCCACAGTGGTGGGCATGGGGGAAGTGGAACTAGTGTTGGGCAACGCATCCGATGGAAAGAAATCCATATACCAGTCGAGACCCCTATAGTAGTTGTTGCCATTGAAGAACTGCACCTCCTCAAAGGTATCTGGACTCGGTATATTGCTGGCAATGCTGCCGTGCATGGAGAGGAATGTGTACAAAGCTGTCGTACCCGTTTTCTGTGGTCCAATCACCAGAAACTTGGGCAACGAATCACAATTCTTGGTCTTGGACCAGATCTTCTTGTGACGCGCATCATCGCAGGGATTCCCCCAAACCGGATCCACCTCCTCCGGATGCAAACGGAAATACATCTCAGCCAGCTGTATGGGCGGTGCTGAAGCCAATTTCAGATTTGTCCAACACTGCAGGAATTTAATGACCGATTGGAATGTGTAGAGAGCCAGGCGATCGGAGCCATAGTTGGACATATGAGTCATGAATATATTTATAGGATTATACACAATTGTCTGAAATAATTCGCCACCCTGTATGGACTCATCCAGTTTATCCCTGCCACCCGGATAGCGATCAATATACATGGTGTGTGTGAATAGACCACAAGTCTGTCTCGGCAATACCATAATATTCCGATGGATAAAACCACGACGCAATCGAGCCGGACGCAAATGTGGATACTCCTCGGTGGAGGTGACCTTCACATTCCACACACGCTTCCAGGCATGATAGAGCAACTCATGGGCCGGATAAACACCCGAGTGATGTGGCGATATCGAATATCCCGATGTCGTGGGTATATTATGCTCCATGGCAAAGCCAAAATTCAATTGCATTTCGGCCATTAGCAAGGTGAGATTGTCATACAAATGCGGCTGTTGATGCTTCCACATGTGTGAGAACCAATTAAATTCCTGCACATTTTGCAGCAGAAAATCATCGCCTAGATTTTCCTCCCGAGTGCCATGATGATAATACTTGCCGGAAAAGCCCAAATTGAAGCGAAAACCCGGCACCAAGCCACCAATAATCTTCTGTGTGGCAATTAGAGCTCTGACATCGTCTGGTCGCAATCTGGTGCCCTTTTCACCCACAAAAATGTCATCAATGTCCACCAGAATCATGCGCTCCAGACTGAGACTCAACTGGCCGTGGCTTAAATAGCTGAGCGCGTCCAGAAAGACCAAACGATGTAGCCAGAAGCGCAGACTGCTGCCAAAGAGCACACGTTGTATGCCATCCAGTTGGCCGCGATCTTGCAGCACGGTGGTAAGTGGCAGCTGCACTTGCCCCACACTATCCGCCGGATACTCTTGTGTGTTCCGCTGTGCCCACTCCACCGCCTCGTAGGTGCTGTGATTGTGCTGAAACACCGCCCAATCATCACCAGGCAATGCTCCCCACGCCGTTTCTCCCGCTCGCGTCAATCTCAGCACTGAGGATTGCGGATTGAGACTCGCATCGCGCAATCGCAGATTTGTGTGCACAAAGAGCGGGAAATCTCGCAGCTGGGCGCCGACGAGTGTCTCCTCGCTGGGACTGAGAAAGCCCACAATGCCCACCGCATACTCGCGACAGTATTTGTCGAGCAGCTCGCGATTCCACTTGTCCATGTTGAGATACTTGTCCAGATTCTCAAACACAATGACGCCATAGCGACCCTTGTCCAGATTCGTCAGCACTGGAAGACTTTTGCCAGCCACCTCCAGTTTGTATCTGCAACGGAAGAGAAAGCGCACAGTGGGATAAATAAATTAGTTTTCAAGTTACTTTTAAAGTTAAAAAATCAAATTATTATATTCAAATATTTTGATGCAGAATCAAAGTAGAGGCCAAATAATGATCAAAACTATATTCCGCATGAAAATCGGTTGAGTTTTGACAAAGTTATAATAGATTGAAGTTTTTGAAAAAGTGTAAAGGGGTAAGCATGGAAAAAACCGAAAAAATTGACAGTGAGGTCAATTTTTCAAGTGAAAAATGTTTTGATGCAGAATGAATTTAGAGGCCAAATAATGATCATGGAAATCGGTTGAGTTTTAACAAAGTTATGGTAGATTGAAGTTCTTGAAAAAGTGTAAAGGGGTAAGCATGGAAAAAACCGAAAAAATTGACAGTGAGGTAAGTTTTTCAAGTGAAAAATGTTTTGATGCAGAATGAATTTAGAGGCCAAATAATGATCAAAACTATATTCTGCATGGAAATCGGTTGAGTTTTGACAAAGTTATTGCAGTCTGAGGAATTTAAGGAAGTGTCACAGTGCAGACAGTAATTTCAAGATACTTGGAGTCAGAACAATCACAGATAGATTCGCAAACTGCAGGAAAACTCTTGGCTCAACTTTGTCAGAAAACTGTCAGTTGCCAGGATATAAAAGTGAGTGCCAAACTGCATGTCAGTCTTGACATTAATAGACAGAGGCAGAGAGAAAGAGAAGGAGGAGAGGCAGTACAGGGTTGCATTTGACATCAGCTGTCAGAAGCTGTTTGCTGCGACACGAAACCCGCAGAGCTGCATTGGCATTGGCAATAAAATGCGACTGTTTCAGCTCAGATAAGCTAATAGAAATGGCTAAAGTGTAAAAAAAAGGGCAAAGGAGAAAGAGAAAAGAAAGAAAGCATAAAGTAAACAAGATAAAATTAAATTGTTTAAATACTTGTAGGAAAACTAACTTAAAATTAAAATAAGAGTAGCAACATAAAACGGAAAGGATTCCTGAGATAAATTGAAATATATCGAATGTTGTAAATATTAATTAATATTTCTCTGGCTCTTAATTATCTTTTGTTAAATATTTCACAAATAATATGCAGAAATTAAACTTGCGAATGATTATTACCTTGAATTTAATTTTTGCGAAAACTTTTCACAAATAAAATGCATAAATAAATAAACATTACAACCTTTGCCAATTTGATTAAACACTTTTGTCTAATTTACTTTGATATTTCACTCACTCGACTCCACTAATTAATATGCATAAATATTTCACTTTCATATAAATTTCCATATTTGCACATTTTCGCAATTTTCACATTTTCTTTTTCAATTTGCATTACAAGCATTCAGCTTTTGGGGCAAAAAACCTCAACAATAATTGCATTGCACATTTTCGAGCACATACATAATAAAATGTGTATAAATAAAATCAATTTCAATGTTATTATTTTAAATGTCCAACTGCAGTTGGCCTGGCAAACCGGCTAAACCGCCACTTTTGGCCAAAATGGCCCCGACCTCTTCCTCGATTTGAGTCCGGGAAATGGATTTTGGCTGTGCGTAAATAGTTTTGTATAAATATGAAAATATTTTGCATGCAATGGAATTTACAGTTGATTGAATGTGAAACGGATACCTGAATCGAATCGAACCGAATTCAACTGATATATATCTATATATATATATATATAAGCCATATATGCCAACAAACCTGGCAACGTTCATTTAGCGGGCTTAAAGCTAAACAACAAAAACAACAAATGGGCAAACAGCTTAAAAACTTGGCCAAACCTGATTCAATATGCCAAAACACGTAAAATCCCAGCGAAATATTCGAGAAAAAAATGTATGATATAGGAAAAGGATTAAAAAAGTGAGGATATTGTAAATATTTCTACCTCGGTTGGAAACACAAAAATAAAATAAGAGTGGGAGATCTATTCATTCTTTCTTTTTCAGTGTGCTTTAGGGATGAGTATCAAATGTATAAGTGTTAATATTACTATCGGCAAAAATATCGAAAATATTTTATCATTACCAGGGACATCGCACTAAATATCGATAAAATCGGTATTAACTAATTTATTTAAATAATGTAAGATATTCATAAATTTTTTTCAACAATAATATTTATTATTTTCTCCATAAATTATTTTATAGACAAGTTTTTATATTAAGCTGAACATTGAAGTGAAATTTGGGGTATGAAATTTTCTTTAATTATTCAAAATAAGCTCACAATTTTAAGAAAGAAACCGTTTTGTTTACAAATATAACTTTAATAAATACCAATGTAGGCCAAAACTCAGAAACAAAATCAATCTTTTTTAAAAATATATTATCTCCTAGGTTTTTTACCCAACTAGGATCATTTTGAAATCCTTAGACTCTGTTTAAATTTTTCTAAAATGCATAATGAATTAAGAATCTAGAAGATATATCTTATTAAAAATGTAGATATTGTAAAGTGAATATCGTTCTTTTTTTGTAAACTAAAATAAATCTTCTCTTTATATAAAAACAATATCGATATCGCTATATCAATTCCCATCCCTAATACGCATTCTCTGAAGCATATTAAAATATTTTGCAGGTGGACGTTCGACGCGCTCTGCATAAAAGTCATAAGGCAAAACATTTTAAGCACACTGTGTGTGTGTATGGTGTGTGTGTGTGTGTGTGTGAGGGGGCGTGTGTGTGGGCGTGGCACATTATTGATAGTTTTTTCGTGCAATGGGCTTGACAAAGAAAAAAAGTATGCAATGACTTTTGCCCCCTGGGAACGAGTTATGATACGAATGAACGAAGGGAGGGTCGGAGGCAAGGAGGAAGAGGGGTTGAAAAAATGTAAAGGGGGAAGGGAAGGGGGCTGACATACTGCATGCATTGCATATTTTATGGCGCGTCAACACGAGACCATGTGTCACATGGCAAAAAGGAGCGCGGACCGCAACACAACCCCAGGGATAGTGGGCGGAGGGGGGCAGGGGGGGAGGGGGTGTTCAACCGTAAGGGGTAGCCATTCAAAATGGCCGTTTGTCCAACGGTATATTGAAAAATCGCACGTTGCGCGCTTGACGGCCAAAGAAAATAATGGAAAGTTAACTGAAGCGAGTCAAAGATGAGATATGCTCCATGCAGATACACTATATAAATGAATTGACCTATGACACAGACAGTTAACTGTCATTTAGGGTTAAAGGTAAATGAGTTAAGGGTTAAAGTGACCATGGAGGTTAAAAGTATGCTGAACTTTTACCCTAAACGAAGTGAGTTAAAATAAAAAATACAACGCAAATTGAAAGTTAAGTAAGTTAATTGATCTGATAAAGTGACCATGGAGGTTAAGTTTGTATAATAAAAAAGTGACCATGGAGTTTAGGAGTCGGATTTTCTTATACTCTAACTAATGTGAGTCGAAGGAGAAATGAAATATAAGTTATGAGTTGAAAGAGTTAATAAAAAAAGTAACTATGGAGGTTAAAAGTGATCAATAAGGATAAGATAAACCTGTGCTTCAATCTAACTGAACATATACGAAGAAGATATGCAAAATGAGTTAAGAGTAAAGAAAGTTAGGTAAAAAAGTGACCATGGAGGGTAAAGTTAAGTGGTAGTGTCTACTAGTCTACATTTAACAAAGCATTTATTATTTAATTTTAGGCAACAACATATATTACAGTGATGAATTTGGCTGCCAAGTGACTATGGAGGTGAGATTGTAAGTAAAATCAAGTTATATAGTGACCATGAAGGTGTTTAATACAGAGTTTTATTTCAATAAATGCTACATAACATTTCGCCATAAAATGCTTATGATAAATTTATATAAATTTAAAAGTTTATAGCTTTTATTAATTTTTCGCCCTAATCACTTTTTATTTTTTTAAACCACTTTTACCAAATGACTGATCGAATCAAGACACCTTTGAGTAGTTGTAATTAAAAATATTCATTGCATACTTTTAAGGTGTTAAGCATTTAAGCGCTGCCTCGTTAGTCTCGACATGAAGAGCATTAATTAAAGTGTTTTAACAGCGCCAAATGTTTGTTTAATTAACTATATAATGACACTTGCCATTCTCACACTATCTCTGTCTCTGTCTGTACTCTCTCTCTCTCTCTCTCTTACTCATATACATTTGTTGATATTTGAATTTTAATTGCCGACCAAGATAAACTGAGTAGAAAAAGCGGGAAAAGGGGGAGAGAAAGGGGAAGATTCATTTGCAAGGCCCGCAGCGGATTTGTTTTAAAAACCCATTAACGGGTATTACTTGCAAGTAAATAAAGCTTGCTTTTTTAACACTCATATAAGTGTGTGTGTGTTGTAGCTCGCTCTCATTTGTTTGCATTTGTACGAGGTGTTAAATTATCCTCAGGATGCACGTAAAACTGCAAATGCCGACGTGAGCTGCTTATTTGTTGTTTGCTGTAGTTGTTAATGTTATTGCTATTGTTGTTGTCGTTTTGTTAACCCAGTAACCAAAGACTCTAAAGGATAATAAGTTTGTGACAAAGTTTATTAGTTTGAAAAACTGGATCTCTGTTTCATTGGTAAATAAACAGCATTGTATAGGCCAAACCGCTTGAGGTACAAGCTTGAAATTTGGACACAATATACCTAAGATAATTTTATCATAAGGCGGCGTTTTAGAAAATTTGACCAGCAAGTGAGTTAAATCTTCCAAAGAAAAGCTTCTTACGAGGTAAAAGTTAAGTTTATTTATATAAATAAAACAGAGTAAAATGTTTTTAATTTATTTTTCTGATAGGATATTTAAAATTCAGAATGGGTGTTTTTTTTTTTAATATTTGTATTTAATTTTGGTGTTTAAATTCAATGGGTGCGTATTTAAGGGATACTGGGCATCTAAAAATCGAGCAGCCTAACTATAGTGTTGCTACTTGTGACTACTATTGTTATTGCAACAGTTATTTCCTGTGTTGTTGCAACTGCTTGAGTGTCTTGCAAGTTGCAACCCCGTTGCGACGTGTCGCTTGTCGCTTATGCAGCGCATTAAATGAGCTTAGTTTTAGTTGACTTCCCGCAGTCGCACTTTGGCTTACAGCTGAGTGTTGCCTCTTTGCCACAAGATTCCCTTGCTCCTTTCTTTGCGTGTTGTAATTTCATTAAGGCGCTTTAGCGGCAACTTCAACTTTGGTGGCATCTTCAGCTTTGCCTTTTTAAGCTTCCGGGCTTGAGATAGACAACGATTTTCACTGCTCACTAATCGATATAACCACAATAACAGCGTATCCTTAAAGCAGACATTTTATATCTTTTATTTGATGTTTGTGGCATAAAGAGTTGCCAACATTTAGCAGCTACAAAATGGGCCAACAACTTGGCCAAGAAGTTCAAACAGCCGTTCAGCTGATTAGCTGTGAGAAATGTCGCAATTAGGCGAACAACTTGCAACTTGCGTAATTGTGTCGCCTCACACTTTGTGGCACACACGTGTTGCCAATCACTGTGAACACTTCTACAAGTTTTTCGACAGATTAAACACAAAAAAATGCGCCAATTTCTGAGTTGAACAAACGTTTAATAGCCGAGGGATAAATCGATAAAAGTTGAATACTGTGAAGTAGAGTTTGTTATAGCCAAGTTTAGCTGTAGTGATTATTTTAATTGAAGCTACGAGTAGATAACTACTTAGAGTAAAATAATTTGAAAATAAAGTAGATAGAAAAGTCTTTACAAGCTGAATGTCTACAACAGTATTAATATAGTTCTCATTTAGAATTCGCAACTATTTTACGAATTCAAGTGAAGTTAAAAAAATCAATTTTAATATTAAAATACTATTGCTATATATTTCGTATTTTCAATTCGTAACTAGTTCAAGAAAAGTCGGTAGTTTTTAGTTGGCTATAGCTACAGATGAAAAATTTCTATATTTTAATATTAAACACAGTTTTTCAACATTTTTAACAACATATTTTATTTAGAAATCACAACTAGTTCACTAACTAACTAAAGAATTAGCACACAAAGTGGTTTAGCTGTCAAAATTATATAAATTGAACTGCAATCCATTAAGAGCCTTAAAATGGAGTAATAAATAAGAGTAATTAACCACTTTTAGCATAATTTAGCATAATTATGTGCGCCGTTCTCGATATAAATTTATGCAATAACGTGTCGGAAAATTAATGCCATATTGTAAATGTGTTTTAGCCACGTTTTGTAGCCAATTTCACGTGGCACGAATTAAGCTATTTTCGGCCATTAACATGACCTACAATTTGCACTTAATATTAAGTATACGTAAGCACGTGTGGTCGTCTCATCATTTATACTCCACTCACACAAACACAATTCCTTGTCGAGTTCTACCGACACTTTCCAACACTCGATTTTACTTATCCTTAAGCCAGTCACTGGCAATCTATACATATATCATAAATAAGAGCCAGAGCCCACAAAGCAACTCAGTTTACTCTCTTGCTCGGGACACTAAACAATGTGAAAATTATACAACAAATGGTCATTGGGGTTGAGAAAAGGGAGCGGGGCATTGGGGCAGGGAATTGGAGCTGGGGATTGGATCTGGGGATTGGGAAACGAGCTCAGCGCCAGTCGCGGGGCAATAAATGAGTTTAAACTAGAAAATTTATTATACGCGGCAAAACTACTTAAGACGACGGCAAACTCTGTGCTATAGAAAGCAAGTTCAGTTTAGGGATGGAATGAGTATCGGTAAAAATATATATCGATAATGACATCGGAAAAAATCACACATATTATTATAATAATAAAAATCACATACCACAGTAAATCAGTTTTTGAATATTTTATTTTAAAAATTAAGAAAATAAATAAGTCGAGGCCTACTTCTAAAAAAAAAAAATTAAAGACTCAAATAGAGTTATTTTTTTGATAAATTTATTGGTAAGAATAAGAATATTTTCCAAAATAACGTTTAAAAACTCTATATATCGTGCAAACAGCGGCTTACAATGACTGACTGATCATTGTGAAGCCCGAACCGTAAGAGCTAGGAGGTTGAAATTTTCACACAACACAGTTGAGATGAATTTATTGTTTATTATAAATGAATTAAGCGATGGAAATAAAATATGGTAAGTAATTTAATGGGTTCAATAAGCTGTAAGCCGCAGTATATTGCAATGGGTATCTTATAATTTGTATTCTAAATAAATATCGGTTCCTTTTATCGCTATGCCATCCCTAGTTTGAGCCGAGGACACGCAAAGGCAACGTCCTTACAACATTGTGGCATCCTGACTTTCGCGACTCCCCCACACTCCCCCTGTCGCCTGTTTGGGCCAATATAATCAGACAAGGCACGGGTTGTGGCTTCACTTACGTACATTTTAGTTAAGGAAAGGAGAACAGTTTGTATGGAAGACAGCCTGCTGCTTGAGTAATTCAATAAAATAACCAATTTGTTGAAAAATAACAACAAACGGCGCACAAAAGTCAGACCAGCCCAACTTGTCACACAAAACAAGGCGTGGCAGCGTATCCCCCCGCCTCTCTCTGTCTCCCTTTCTCCTTCTCTATGTTCATCCAACCCTCTTTCAATTGTGGCAAGCTGAGAATGTGGCAGTGGCAACAACAGCAGGCAACAACGATAACAGCAGCCAATGGCCCCATCATGTGGCAAGAGTGCGCGCTAGAGAAAAATATTTTTTATTTATATTACACACACCAAAACACACACACACACGACGGCATACACTTGTATAGTTATATATGTGTGGACTATATTGTATAGTCATATTTGCTGCGGGTCGACTTCTAGCTGTTGTCTGAGTTACTTGCACAGTGGGACGAATTGGTAACATTTTGAAATGCAAAATATTATCCAAAGGCAAAGTCATGTTTATATTAATTTTTATAATAGAAATTATAATTTTCTCATTTGATTAAAATTTTTAGACTGCTTTAATAAAAAAATTCCGTTAGTATTAACATTAATTCTCAATATAATAAATTCGTTTTATTTAATCTTAATTAAAATATTTTTAAAAAATTATCCAATTATTTTGATAGTATAATATATTAGATATACTAAATTAATTGAAATTATGAAGTAATATTATTTTAATTTTATTTTTTTGATTGAAAAAAGTAATATAATGCAAAATTTATAATTATTATTAATATATAAAACAACTTATTATTATTATTTTTTTAAATAAAAAATATTAGAGAAAGCTTTTCTTGACTTATTTTTTTTAGCAGTGTACGTTCAAATTTATATTGGAATATACAAAATCTTTGTTATATGAAAATCAAGTGTTTTTTCACTAGTCTGGTTTTTATTTTATGCTCATTTTATTTTTATGCGCATTTAATTTAACAATGCGCCCCACTGTGCCATAAAATGTTGCAGGTTAACTCCATTGACTTGTGAAAAATTGAAAATAAAAATTTTCCGCGACATTATTAAAGTAAACATTGGCGCAAAAGGGTGTGATTATGATGAGTCAAGGAGTTGTGGCAGCTGCCACATAGTGTAGACGTCAGGGGGTAAGAGAGAAGAGTGGGGGAAGGGGAAGGGAAGGGAAAAGCTAAAACAGCAGCCAAATCGCATGACGTTGCCATGGCAAGCTTCCAATTGTGGTGGCTGTTTATGGCGTTCGCCATGTGTCTGTGAATTGACGTCAGCGCAATAGAAGATGGTTTTTTGGGTGGTGATTTGGGTGGTGGTTTTGGCTGGTGCAGTCATATCGAGTAGTTGCTGCTACCTTTTGCCATTTCGCGTTTTAAAAGTTTGGGCTCCCAGTGGCGCAATCAGCGCCAACGAAGCCAACAAAGGAGATGAGCACAGGTTCTATGGCTGCTGCCACAGCAAAGTATGCTACATTATTCAGACGCACACACACACACACACATAGACACACCTACACACTTTACTATGGAATGCTTGCGCATTTTTTTAGGCATTTAATAAGATCTTATCCAAAAAGAAACAAGATATTTTTGGTTTATATTCTATCTATATGTAATATTAATTTAGCGATATTACAAATTAAATTTTTTACAAAATATTCATTATGAATTTACATCATTAATTTGAACTTTTTTCTTTGCGTACTAAAATTCATAACAAATTTATTTAAAGCATTTTAATACTAAAAAAATAAGTAAAAGGGTATATTGTGTTCGTTGGAATGTATGTAATGTATGACCCGCTAACCTAAGTTATTATTTCAATAAAATCACCTAAAAGTATGCAGTAGTTTTTATTGGGTAGTAATTTCCTTAAAGTACTTTTATGTATATTAAAATAAGTAGCGGGTATCCTATGGTCGGGATCTCAACTATAGCCTTTCCCACTTGTTTTAATTCAATAAATTTTAGATTTTGTCAAGTCTCTAAATGATTTTGTAGATATTTGAAATTTCTTTTGGTAAGCTTAGAGATTTTAATAATATGCCTAATAAATGTGTAAAGTTTCCATAGTACACACTCACACACACACACACACACACGTGGCACATGATAACAAGGATGCTGATGACTTCCTGCTGTTGCTGTAGCTGCTGTTACCTCCTGACTTTGCTCCTGATTTGACTTGGCTCCTGCTGCTCCGCTGACTAATGTTATTAGTGTGTGCGTTGTGTGTGTGTGTGTCTAGGCACAAAAAGCCAAATCAAAAATTGAAAATAAGGTTAAGTAGCTATTAACCGCATAATGTAGGCGTGGCATTTGGCAATGCCAATGCCAATGGCAATTTAATAAACGCGCTACACGTCTTCTTTATTTTTTTGGGGGGCGGTTCTTTACGTAATTACCTAGGAAATTCCATTAGAATTTCACGGCGCATTAGATGCCAACATTGGCAGCCAACTTGGCGTGTTAATGCTTTTGGGTACACTTGTAGTCCAGCTTTGGGTTTTGTTGGCCCGCATTTTTAGCCGAACGGCCACTTTTCAGGCGTAAAAAAGTTTTAGAGCAAAACTTTTGCATACTTTTCGGGACAAGTTTTCGCATTCTCATTCTCTCTCTCTTTCTCTCTCTCTCTCTTTGAGGGCAATGCTATTTGTCTGCGTTGCTCAAGCACAAAATTGAGTCGAACAACAACTAAAAGGTAGAAAGAGTGGGAAAGAGAGGGGAAAGAGAGAGAGTGAGAGAGAGAGGGCAAGAGAGAAGGCGGTTTGAAACTTGGCAATCAATCAATTTGGGTACTGCAGCTAATTGGGGCACAAAACAAAGGTATGCCAAAGGGTCTCAACTAGTGATGTGCGAAAAACATCGATATATCGATTTTTTAAATGTATGACTACAATTTCAAGTCAATTTGATTATCTAAAAAGAAATTTATCGATGTATATAAAAAATATGAGCTTTTTTTTTAATAAAAAATAAATTAAATAAGATATACTGTAATCAGTAATAAAAATCAGTTTTAAACAAGTGGACGGTTACAGTCGAGCACTGCGTGTTCTACATATAAGTAGGCAACACTATTTTTGGCCACAAAAGTAAGCAACACTATTTTTGCCCATATAAGTAGACAACACTATTTTTGCCCATATAAGTAGGCACCACTATTTTTGCCCACATAAGTAGGCAACACTATTTTTGCCCACATAAGTAGGCAACACTATTTTTGCCCACAAAATTAGGCAACACTTTTTTGACCATATAAGTAGGCAACACTATTTTGCCCATATAAGTAGGCAACACTATTTTTCCCATGCGTATTCTATCAGTTTGGTTCTGATATCTCAACAAATAAAAAACTTTTTCATAATTAATTATGGTCAAGCATAACTATGGTCTCATAAAGTTAGCTTAATGAAGTTCATGAAATATTTTGACCTTCCTTTAAAGTTATTAGGATAAATTAATTAAAAATAGCAGTTCATTCTCAAATCAAGAGCACCTTTAAAAGAACATATTCAATCGTTAGTTTGTCAAAAAAAATAAATTTTTAATTTAAGTATCGCCAAATAGATGCATTGATTTTAAATCACATCACTAGTCTCAGCAATTAACTGACCAGACATGGTAGCTCCCTCTTCCTCTCTCTTTCTCTCCCTATCTCTCTCTCTCTCTCTTTCTATGTAGGTG
Source organism: Drosophila falleni (assembly GCA_035045575.1). NCBI lineage: Eukaryota > Metazoa > Arthropoda > Insecta > Diptera > Drosophilidae > Drosophila > Drosophila falleni. The sequence continues at coordinate 2,637,173 of JAWNOV010000167.1, forward strand.
GTGGCAAGTGAGTGTCGCGCATTTTTCAGACAGCTAATTGAGTGGCAACTTGGGCGCAATTTGCAGCAAGGCGCGACGCATGCTCATAAATAATTGTTAATTAAGTAGCACCTGCCACACATATACATATACACATACGCACACACACACACACACGACGCAGGACGCAACAGAGAAAGCGAAAGAGAGAAAAAGACAGGAAGAAAAGGGAGACAGAAAGACACACAGAGACAGTCGTTAACTTTAATGAGTTGGAGATAGAGAAGCTGGTAATGTTAATGAAATTTTGTTGCCTGCAAGTCAACTGAAGAGCTCTAATGAAGTCATTGATAAGCGCACACACACACGCACACACACACACACACATACACACACACACACTGATTAGCTGTTGCAGCAATGCGTACATTCAAAGTCAGTTGCATATTCGGTTACTGCACAGAGACAATGGGGCAGGCTATGGGTACATCAGGAAGACGAAGATGAAGCTGCATTTGGAATTGGTAACCTCTCTCGTATTTGTGCTGGAAATCTCATTAGAGTTGAAGCACTTGCCCTGACAACAGCAGCAGAGATCAACAACAATAACCTTTGCAGTTACACAGTGAGAAAATTATTTAACTTAAAGTACATTTAAATAAAGTTAAATATTTATGAAAAAATGTTGTTTTTTTTTGTTATGAACTATAAATACTAAACAAAAAATTATTTAATATTCGGAATTGCTTTCTCTTTTTCTTTGACACAAAAGTAGGTGAAAAAAAAATAAAAATATACTTGAAAACATATTGGCTTTTTCATTGATTTTTCTTAAGAAAGTAAACTATTGTGTTAAAATAGACAAAATTTCAACATATTATATTATAAAAGAAAAAGTTCAAAATATTATATTATTTTTGGAATTTTTTTCTATTTTTCATTGATATTTTATAAATTTTTTTAATAAGATTTAGTAACAAAGAAATTACTTTACTTTATTTTTAAATAATTAAGTTAAGACAATGATTCTATAATTTTTTTTTTTTTTAATTTTCGATTTTTCTGGATTCTTATTTTAGAATTAATTCCAATATAACGATTTTGTTATTAATTATTTATCATGCAATTTATTGATTGAAAAGAATTTCAGGCACTTTTACATCTAACTAAGTTATTAAAAGAAATTATTTTGAATAAGTTCAAGATTGAATAACGTTATCAATTATATCTTAGTAAAAAAAAAAATTTAAAAAGTGTGAATTTTTGAGTACAAAATACTTGGTATTTTCGCTCTGTGTACTTGTAGTTTGGCTATAACGACAAAATTTAATTATACAACACAAAGCAACTCGAGCTGGAGCTGAAGATGGAAGCTGGAACTCTGTTGCCTCTCAAGAGCAACGACAACATCAACAAAGCAGCAAATTGAAATTTTTAGCCTTTTGACTTGTAACTTGCCTCCATCTCTCTCTTGCTCTCTCTCTCCCTCTCACTTGGCTGAATATTCTCATACTGTCGCCTTGTAACCGCAATTTGCACACGTGCCCTTAATTTCTCATGTAAAAGTGAAAAGTGTGAAATGGCTAAAAGAAAATACTTATATATATGTATATATATATATTTAAAAAAAAAAAATGTTATTGAAAAGTTGGTATGCCAACTTCCTCTTTTTATCCCTCTTTTCCGACTCCCTATCCTCGTGCTGTTAGTTTTATAATTGCGGTTTTACAGGAGGCTGCAGCCTGCGGTCAACAACACACAAAGCATTCTCTCGCTAAAGAATTGCTTTTTTTCATCCAGTTGGCTAAAGGTAGGGAAGTAGAGCGGGGAGCAATGGGAAAGGTGTGTGTATAGTAATTGGAATAATGGTGCAAAGCGAAGCCAACAAGCTCTGCACAATGGGATTACATGCATATATTCGCAGCTAAGCTTTCATTTTTTCTAGCCAATTTTAAGCTTGACAATTTGACAACTTTTTCAAAGCTTTTTGAAAAGCTGTGGAAATGTTCTCCCTAAAGACTAAAGTTAGATTTATAAAAAATTTTTTAGTATATTTTTTAGCTTGGGACGTTTTAGTTGACGCTGATAAGTATACTATAGTTTTTTTAAGAGAGATAATCATTCATTTTTTCTAGCCAATTTTAATTTGACAATTTAACAACTTTTTCAAAGCTCAGCTAAAAGTGGCTTGAGAGCTGTGGAAATGTTCTCTAAAGATTATTCCAAATTAGATTTATAATTATTTTATAACAGTCTTCAAGGCTTGTGATCCTTTAGTTGACGCTGATAAGTATGCCACATTTTTTAGTTGACGCTGATAAGTATGCAACAGTTTTTTTAAGTTTTTAATCATTAATTATTGCCAAAAAGTATGCTATGGTCACATAAAGTAGTCCAGAAATGTAAAATAACCGAAAACCAAGCACAATTCCGCCTAAAGTGATGAAAGTGTATTACAATTAGATTTGAAATTTTAGAAAGAAAACTATATCAATTTGAAACGTTAAACTTCAACTCTTTAAGATTTTTCAACAATACTAAACACGAATTCCAGGCTTATTAAAAATTTAAAGCAATGAAAAAGTTCAGTATTATTGTAAAACCGGAAACGAATTCAGCAAAACGAAACCAGATTAAAGACAAAAGTCGAAGCCGCAAAGCGAAAGCTCATTAAAATTCAAGAGCTTTGCAGAACTGCTTGTTAAAATTATACCCCTCAACTTAGGGAGAGAGGTAAGAACTGCTGAATTGAGGCATGAGGTGGCAGGTAAGAAAAAAAGGAAGAGACATGACACTGGCGGTTTTCTGAAGAAAGAGTGGGAGAAAGAGACAGAAGAGGAAGACGTTGTCCAGTCGACCACAAAAGCATAAGTTGCCAATTAAACTCGGAATGCTTTGCTTGCTTCAACATTTGCCTTGCAGCATGTGGCATGCAACCATGCAACCAGCAGCAAAGGCAAAGAACGGCATTAATTTCATAACCTGCCTTTTTATGGCCAGTTGCCCAAATTGGGTCAACATTGACAATGGCCAGACGCAGACACAAAAGGCAGGAAATGCAGGGAGATGAGAGATGAGAGACTGAAGACGGGAGTTGTGGCATGTGGCAAGTAAGAGAGATGCACAAGGGCCAAGATAGATGGCAGCTTCCACTTGCCACTTGCCACTTGGCTGCATTCGCAATTCATTTGCTGGTGTCGGTTACGCTGCCACTTCCGGTTGCCAGTTACTTTTTGGTGCCACAATAATTGCATCGTTGCCTTTTGCAATTATGCAAATTTGTCTGAGCTAATTGTCTATGGTTCCTCTTTATACCACTCGACTCGACTCGAGTCAGAAAGCACTTACTTGATGCGATTGTAGACCAACAGCTCGGCAATATCTCGGCCCAGTCCCGAATACGTTGTCTCCACAAACACGAGCACCTTGGGATCAATACGCAATCGTGCCTCCGAACGATGATCGGGCGCTGGCGAGGCATCACGTATGTGCTTCCCGGCGGAGTTCATCATCCGGCAGTTGATGATCGGCGCCGGATGCGTATCACGCTGGAAGACACTGTAAAAAAAAGACAAAAATTTTGGGTAAGTTTGAGTTAACGCTACTAAATATGCTATATTTTTTTTTACAAGAGATAAAAGCTTGTAACATTTGTTATCTATAAAAATAATTCAGAGATAAGATATATATTTCAGATATAAAGCTGTTTGTCCAACTGACAGAGCATTGTACAGGCCAAGCGGCTTGACGTGCCACCTTGAAACATGGCCACAATATACTGTAATAAACATTTTTCAGTTGGCGCTTTGAAGTAAAAGCTACGACTTTTATTGACCCTGCAAAGTATAGTACGTTTATTTCTATTTTAGGTGATTTTTTTCAACGCTGAAAACTATGCTATAGTTCCTTAGTTTGTTGCTAGAAAGAATGCAATTTATTAAGTTAGAGACTTAAAGAAACTTTAAGTTTACGCTGATAAGTATGTTATCGATTTTCAGCCAAATAATACTAAATTAAAGCATATTTTAAGGGGCCCAAATTTGTATGCTACATATAATTAAATAAAGTTATAAAAAATTGTATTTTAGTGTTGATCAAATTTAAGCTTGTATTGAATTTAATTGAATTCATATTTAAATGGAAAAAATGGCATTTATTAATTTATTTAACGTCAACAAAAGAAGTCGACAAAAATAAAACACATAGTAAATTAAATTATGGGTTGTATAAAAAATGCCAATAATTAATAATTTAGTAAGAAATCAGAAATAAATTGATGATGTTGAACTGACAGACAAACAATTGTCATTTAAATCTTTAGAGGTTTGTGATTGATTGAATGATTTTTAATTGATAGAAATTACGGATAATTTAACGATGCTGAAGACAACGATATAATTTTTAATCAAAGCTAAAATTAAATATTAACTTTACTTTAAGCTGCTTTGTAAATAACGAAAATTCAGTCCTAAGGGCAACTGAATGCAGCATAACAAAGGTCAAAGCTGAAAGAACTAAGAATTTTTCCTATAGTTTTTGCTGTCGGCATTTACTTGGAATACTCGAAATCCGAGTAGAAACAAAATGAAATGAAATGAAAAACCTATTTGAAAAACATAGGGAAAATGGGGCTCACCATTTATTTGTTGTATTTACTTAGTCAAACAGCAGTTGCACCCTACAAATAATCTGTGGCAAGTCAAAGGAAAACAGCCGCAACAACGTTGCGTATGCGCAATATGCAGACAAAGGCAACAAAAGAAGCTGCTTAAAATACAATGGCAAGCAACATTGTTATTGTTTCGAGATGTTGTTGCTGTGGTTGTTGTTACTGCTGTTGTTGTTACTGCTATATCACATATCTTCATTTGCATTGCGACTCATTAACAAGCCAACAAGGAGCTGCAAAAAACTGAGGCTGATTCTGAGCGACTCGGGTAACTTCATTGGCAACTCTCTCTCGAAACTTTTCTCATTGTGAGCTGCCAAAAGTTTTTACGAGTCCAGCCAGCTCTGGACCTCCTCACCTTTGACCTGTATAGTAAAGTACAGTTAAGCATATCCTGTATAGCCTTGTTCAACTTCGTTTTAAATTGCATTCCGTTTGGCAAAGCGGCAAAGCATTTTATTATATGGGGCTTATGCAATTTTCACAGACGCAACAAAACGACTACAGCAAGTAAAAAGGTTACAGTAGATATGCTCGACTTAAAGATGCCCAGTATGTTAATCTTCACAGTCATTTAAAAAAAAAACAAGTTGAAAAACCCATTTAATAAAAAACATATTAAAAGAATTATATAGAAAAAGAATATAACAAAAGTAAGTACGTGAACAAAAATATTAAAAACAATGAAGTAAAGAAAATATATTAAATAAATTCAGAAATAAATAAAAATATAATATGAATAATACTATACAAATAATACAAAAGGGAAAAAATAAAAAAATACATACAAAACATTAATTGAAATACAATTTAAAAAATTAACAAAAATAAATATGGAAAAATTAAAAAGAAAAACAGTTCTACAAAATTTGTAGCTATAAAATATTTTTTCCATTTCTGGAGGCCGAAAAGGCATGAAAAAATTTTTATAAAAAAAAAACGTTATAATAAAGGAGTATTCTTCACAAATTTGGTTGCTCCTTTGTATCCTTTTGATACTGGGCTTCCAACTGTAAGCGGCAACATGTGTTAAAGTCCTTTTGAGTCCCTTTCAAGCAGAAATCCCCAAAAATTAACAAAAACCTATTAGGCCAAGCCCAAGTGCAAGCCCAAAATGTGCAAAGGAAGCACCCTTTTTTGGCCTTTCACACATGCAGCTCCGCCTTCTAGTTGCAATGAAAAATGTAAATACTTTTAGCATGCGGCAAACTGGAAAGGACAAAACGAAACAAGCCAAGGAATGGCCTGGTTGCCAGGACCTCTTCCCTACTCTCTCTCTCTCTCCTTCGTTCTCTTCTGGCAGACTGGCAAAACTTTAACGCTGGCAAACAAAATATTTAGATAACAAATACACATGCACAAATTTATACACACACAGTACAAATGAAAGGAGAGAGAGAAAGTGAGAGAGCAAATAGTGCACCCAAAGTATATACAAGCTTTTCTTTCTTTGCAAAATACCCTGTAATCGCAACATGTGTCATTGCGCTGCTAGCAAATGAAATACAAGACATTTGAAAAGCTATAAATCAAGCAAAGCATTTGGCATGCTGAGACGAGAACATAAGCTACTTTAGGGAATATCTTATACATATTAAATAAATATTATTGGCTTAGAAATTCCCATAAGCTGAGGTCTCAAGAAAAAAAACTTGACGAAGGGGGAAAAAAATACGGGTATGTTATGTTTGCAGACGCCGTAACTATTATAATACTAATAATATAAGTTAATTTAAAATTTACATACCAAAAAAATATATTATTTAAAATATAATTACATTTAAAATAAAATTCTCATTCCAATAAAAATAAAAGAAAATACAAATGATTTAACTTAAGCTAAGGAAATATATATATATTTAAAAAAAAAAATATTTTACTTTTCTAAATATCAAAATAAGTTTTTTTCTGATAATTTCTACCGAATAATTACAATAACAAATATGATTAAGTTCTAAGCAAACTTATTTAATTAGTTACAGTTTTTTAGCTTTTATAAAATAAATTATAGCTCTTAGAGTTGATTTTCTTTAGAGTGAAGACTTAAGTTCTCTTTTCAGAGCATTTCATATTCGATCTGCAGCTATTTCTGTAGCACTTATTTTTTAAGCACTTTTGTGGGTCTTTCGTGAGCATGATGAAGAAATTCTTGTTGCAGTTGCCTTGTTTGCATTTCGTGCAACATTTGCGTGGCATGCAAGCGAGAGGCAGACAGCCAAATAACCAAACAGCCAAACAGCCAAACCAGTCAGCTCAACCTGGCCTGCTTTTCAGTGTTTTCTGACGCTATACGCTGATTTATTTGTGCACAGCACAAAATTTCCGTTTCCGTTTCTATGGCAGAACCTGAATAGGCAACCAAATAGGGGCGCAACGAGTTGAAGGGGCGTGGCGTCTTTTGTGCTGCATAAATTAGGCAACAAAAAGTCAGTTTATGCATTTGCAACGTGTTATTTATGCGGGCGTGCAACAAACTTGGCAATCGACAACGAATACGACGACACACGCAAATGTTGCACTGTCAACTGTGGCAGCAACAATGCACAGTGGCAATCATTGTGGCCAGAACTTATTAGTCAAGTTGAAGACACAATACCCGGAGCTGCTTTTATTGAAATCCGTGCGCACATAAACTTTGCTCTAGGAATGGGAACCGGCGAAAAAGTATCGATAATGACATCGTGAAAAATATCGCATACAAAATATATAGAAAAATATGACAGTGATGACAAAAACATGGAATTTTCGAAGTACTTGATATTGCGTATACGCTGCGTATACTTGACATTGCGTATACGCTACGTATACTTAATACTGCTTGTACTTGATATTGCGTATACGCCTAGAATACTTGATATTGCGTATACGCCTCGTATACTTGATATTGCGTATACGCCTCGTTTACTTGATATTGCATATACGCCTCGTATACTTGATATTGCGTATACGCCTCGTATGCTTGATATTGCGTATACGCCTCGTATACTTAATATTGCGAATACGCTGCGTATACTTGATATTTATATTTAATTCATCTAAATATTTGTTTCTTATTTTAACTTAACATAAAAATAATAAATAAGCACCCCAAATAACTTTTTTTTACTCAACAAAAAGCAAAAATAGAAGGAACACATTTTTGAAAAAGAAAAGATTTTCTAAAATAAATAGACAACCGCACGAAATATAAATTATATCAAAAATAGTCGGTATATTTTTAACAAAAATCTATGTATCCTGCATGTATCAGATTAAATATCGTATTGTGTTTTATCTAAATATAGTTTCGCTGACAAAATTCAATATCCATATCGTCCATTCCTACTTCAAACACACATCACGCATTTGGGGACTCACAATTCTGTGGAATTTTTATGTGTGTGTGGGTGTGTGTGTGGGGGGCTTTAAGGCCACAGCCACGCCTCCGAGCGTAATAGAATACCGCCCACCATTCGTGGGAGTGGCGGCACGCTCAAACAATAAATCGTATGTAAAAATTTGTAATAAATTTGCAAAGTAGCAAATGCAGCAGCCGCAAAGAGTGTTGGATTCCAACGCGACCAACGGAGCGCATACGTAATGCAGCCTGGTATAACGTAGCATAATAAAATGGCGAATCTAGCGCAAGGATATGTGCTTTACATATGTACTATATATAAATATACTTGCAGACATACTATATATGTATAGCTATTCCCTTACCGAAATAAAAATGACTAAAGCATAAATAGAGAAAAAGCAAAAAGCAGCTCAGCAAAAGAAACGTACAAAAAGACAAAGCGACCATTTGGATAACCTGAGAAGTGCAAAGAGAGGCAATGCTTCAATAACCGCAAGTTGGGAGAGAAAAAGCTCCTTGTAATACGATAAAATTTGTTGATTATGTAAGAATCTAAAGAGGTTGCAACTAGCAAAAGGATTTGATTTAATTCCAGAGCAATAGCAACAGTTTCCTCGTAAAATCAAAGCAATTGCCAAGTTTCTAATTAAATTCATTGCTGGGGAGTATTGATTGAAATGGCAATGATTGAAGAGGAAACTAGAGGAACAAGGATTGAAGAATAGCCTGGGTTGTTAGTCAATTAAGGGAGAAAATATTGTTGTACCCATAGGGAAAATTTAAAGGTACACAAAGTTTTTAAATTACCATACCATTTAGCCATTTAAATCCAAACGAATTGACAAATTATATATAATTAGAATAACTTAGAAATCTCAAAAAATATAGTTATAGGTTAAAAAAAACATGTAAACTAAAAAGAATTATCTGAATGAATGGGAAAATTTCAAATGTATTTTTTTGGATAGGTTATTCTGGAAACTAGTTAAATTTTTGTTTTTCATAATAAAACTCCTACTTTGTATCTTAGAAAAAATAGTTAATAATAATTATATTTTTATTTTAACCCAAACAATTTTTATTTTAATAATTTTAAAAATTTGTTTAAAACAAAATTTTATAAAATTGTAATGCCTATATATAAAAGCAATATCGAATAAAATTTTTAGTTTATCTATGTATATAAAGTCTATGTAAAACAAATTTTCTTTTTAATTATTATAAAAAAATTTAAATATAATATTAAATTATTTTTATTTATTTATTAGTTTTCCTAAGCAAATAAATGTGATCAAGCTCAATTCTTTATAGAGCAGTTGAACTGTGGCAACGATTGATTATTCGCATAAATTTCTTAGTCATTCTCACATCAAGTCATTCTCACTTCAATATGCTACCACTTCAGTTAACTCAACCAGTTCCTCAGTCCTTATCCCACTTTCTCTGACTCTTTCTCTGTCGTTCACTTTGCATACAATGAAAAGAAATTGCCGCCACTTACATACAATGAGAATCACAAAGAGAGGCGCAGCTGAGGCAATTGAAATTCGAGAAGAGGAGTGGGAAACTCTTTCTCTCTGGGCTTAAACAGAAATTCCCAAAACGATTGCGGTGCTGGTGTTGCCAATTTTTTAAGCGTTCGACAGCAAGTGGAAAACGAGATGAAAACCGAGCAGAAGAGAAGGAGAGAAGAAGAGAAAAAACAAGGGCAAGTTGAGGAAAAAAAGCAGAAAAGTTAATTAAATAAATCAAGCAAGCCAAGTTCAATTGGATTGCAACGGAAATGAGTGGTAAAATGTCGACAGAGAAAGCAACAGAGAGCGAGAAAGAGACACAGACAGTTCGCCAAATGAACTGTGAACGTAAAGTGAAGAAAATGGCCGACACTATGGCGACCAGGATGTGTCACGATATGCAAAAGGCATTCGAATGGACAGACAGACGGTTGTTTTCTTCCCCTGGAGCAACGTCTGTTTGTTTGTATGATTGCAACTGAATTTAATGCAAATAAATGTAATTATTTATTGCAGTTCGCCAGCAGTTGACACGACAGAGTGGGACAGAGAAAGAGAGAGAAAGAGAGGTAGCATGTCCGGCCGTTTACTTAATGAAAATCATCGTCCAGCGTTAATGGTTGAGTTGTTCTTGTGTTGCACTTGCAACGGGCATATGTAATCACTTTTTGAAAACATGACACACACACACACAGCAAACAAAAACAAGGTGATCGACTGCTTCATGCCCAGTTAAAAGGAATACATATGTATGTATATTCAAAAAAATATAAATATATTTTAATTGAATAGATTTGAAAATTTAAATAAATCAATAATTATTCCTTACTTTGCAATATTTGCAAACATATTTGTATTCTAATAATATTAATTAATAGAACAAGCTATACATTTAAATGTCTTTTTTCAAGAACGAAAATGGTCTCACAAGTAATATTTATTTTAAATAAGACAACTTTAAGTAAAAAAAAAAGCTTTAAAACCAAGATGCGTTCCCTAAGCTACAGAAATTAAGTTTTTGATACATTTATTAAACAGATAGTCTTAAAAGTAAAATCAAATTAATATTAAAAATATTTTTCACACAAAATTAAGAAAAAAAAAACATAAAGTTTTTCAGTGCAGTTGTTGATATTGCCACAAGCTCATAGGCCTTTGTATTCCTTGAGTACTGGGCTAAAAATGCCACAACAAAGCTGGTTGATGCCCTTTGGCAATTGTCAGTTATAATCGCATTTAGCATTTAAATGTTTAGTCAATTATTGCACGCAACTTGTATTGCATAACGTATACGCCATGTTGCACATAAACACAAACACAAACACATACACACACACTGTCTACTGTTTTGTGCTTAAATATTTGCACAATTCAGTGAACTGGCAGAGTAATTCATGTGTTTATTATCGAGTGGCAGACGCGTATTTAGCAGTGTTTTAGTTTTAGTTCAGTTAGTTAATATTCTTGACAGTGCCACGCCCCCCAAAAAGCCTGCAGGTCAAATGCAAAACATCAAATCGCATTTATCGCACTTAACACGCAAAGTAAATAAACCGCCAACTACAAATATACATATTATAATCATATATTAATCAGGGGATGTGACTTATAAGAGCTAAGTACAGGCGACAAGCTAAATTTATTTCACTTATTAATTTTGCATAATTATAAAGCTAATTTAACTCTAAAATATGACTAAAAACAATGCAAATTGAAACGAATATTAATATAATAATTAAAATACAAACTGTTGTTAAATTATTTGGGAATATTTTTTAATAATATTGCAAAAGCTTTCATTCTTCTAAAACAAATAATGAATTGCATACAAATCATTTAAAAAGCTGTCAATTTAATTTGGTTAGCGAATTATTATTATTCTATTAATATTAATCTATATATATATATATATATATATAAAACTGGGCTCAATATAGCTAAGAAAACTTCATCGTGTAAATTAAAATCTCTAAATACGATATGGAAATAGTTAATTTTAGTAATATAAAAAGTACTATAAAATTTAATAAATAAAAAAATTTAACATTTTAAGACATACAAAAATTAAAATTGATTCAAATAAAAATTATTTAACTGTAATAATATATTTTTGAATTAAAACTATCACAACTATTCAAATATCCTATAAAAAATATTTACTTTCAATAAAGAAACGTATACAATGTGAAATATTTGGAAAAATTAAATCAAAATTGGTTCAGAGAATAGAAAAATCTGCATTTAAATGTCATTAAATTTGATAAAGACTATATTGCTATTTTGAAATAAATATTTTATCTAACAGACTTGTGTTTTATTGTGCATCGCTGCTTTTTTTTTCATCATTTTTCATTTCGCTTTTTGATTAAATGAAATATGTCATAACGTTGTTGACATTTTTGTAGTGTTTTTTTGCATGTTTAGCATTACAAATCAATTACAGCAGGCTGTCAGGCGACTTTGTGTGTGTGTTGAAAGTGTATGTGTGTGTGTGTTGTGACTGCATGCAAATCACGTAGGTTTGCATTTTGCCAAAATGCGTTTTGCACCTAAAACGACAGTTGCAAAACAAGAACAAAAAGGCAGCTAACATGCAAGTGTGTGTGTGTCTGTTGAGTGTGTGTATGTGTGTGTAAATAATGACAGACAGCATAAACAAACACGCACATCAGCAACTGGCGGCTGCCTGTCGCCAATGGGGCAACCACAGAGGGACGGACAGTGATAAGAGAGTGGAAAGGACAGAGACACGTCACATGTTTCCGCTTTTTGCACGTAAAGGACGGATGGACATGAACATGGGCAGGATACACACCCTCACACACACATACAAACTGTCAAAAGCATTTGAATTCATTAAAATTGAGCAGATTTGACTTGAGCCTCTCAAATTGCCATCGTTTTCGTCCTTCAGTCCTCTAAATTGATGGCGTCCACTTGGATAACTAATGAACTTTGCCCACAGTTAAGCTCATAAATTAAATTTAAAGTGCAGTCAGCAAGTAAATATTTAATAATCAACTGCATTTCAGAAATAAATATAATAAGAAAAGTAGTAACACCTTAAATGATGTGCTCGACTGTTAAATGCCTAGTATCCGCAATTTAAATAGACAACATATAAAAATAAAGTATTTGAATAAGAAGAATATAAAATATTAAAATAAAAATAAAAAAATCAGAAGAACAAAATTTTAAAATGGAATTAAATTAAATTTTTTTGAAGAAATTGCGAAAATTAAAATTTATTAGAGTTAATAATTTTTATATGCAAAATCAATAAATAGACCAAACAATTTTCAAAATGATATTCCGCTTGAAAATCGATTGAGTTTTGACAAAGTTATGATAGATTGAAGATCTTGAAAAAGTGTAAAGAGGTAAGCATGGAAAATACCGAAAAAATTGACAAAGAGGTAAATTTTTCAAATGAAAAATGTTTTGATGCAGAATGAATTTAGAGGCCAAATAATGATCAAAACGGTATTCCACATGGAAATCGGTTGAGTTTTGACCAAGTTATGGCAGTTTGAAGTTTTTGAAAAAGTGTCAAGGGGTAAGCATGAAAAATACCGAAAAAATTGACAGTGAGGTAAATTTTTCAAGTGAAAAATGTTTTGATGCAGAATGAATTTAGAGGCCAAATAATGATCAAAACGGTATTCCACATGGAAATCGGTTGAGTTTTGACAAAGTTATGGTAGATTGAAGATCTTGAAAAAGTGTAAAGGGGTAAGCATGGAAAATACCGAAAAAATTGACAGTGAGGTAAATTTTTCAAGTGAAAAATGTTTTGATGCAGAATGAATTTAGAGGCCAAATAATGATCAAAACGGTATTCCACATGGAAATCGGTTAAGTTTTGACAAAGTTATGGTAGATTGAAGATCTTGAAAAAGTGTAAAGGGGTAAGCATGGAAAATACCGAAAAAATTGACAGTGAGGTAAATTTTTCAAGTGAAAAATGTTTTGATGCAGAATGAATTTAGAGGCCAAATAATGATCAAAACGGTATTCCACATCGAAATCGGTTGAGTTTTGACAAAGTTATGGTAGATTGAAGATCTTGAAAAAGTGTAAAGAGGTTATTCTTAAAGACTCATAAATCTCAATTTGTCTAGACTTTGTCACAACCTCACCAGCCTTTTCCCTTTTGCGTACTGGGCAAATAACTTTTTTAGGCAACTAAAGTTAAGACTGGCATGCAAAAATTCACAAAAAAAAAATACCTAGTCAAGGACTACAGCTCCTGTTTCTACTTTTGCTACTCCTGCAGCTGATGAAAGTAATCAAAACTTCATCCGTTGTTGTTTGTGCAACTGCAACTGGAGGCGTGTTGCACTTAGCTGAGGCATGGCGCATTTCTCTACCTCGAAATGTTTGTAAACCATAATTGCGCGCAAAAGTAGCTAACAGCCAGGTGAATTATCCCCACCAACCCCTTTGCTCTTTTAAATGAAACAGCTAGGGAAAAGAAATGGTGAAAAACAGCCAACAAACTAGTGTGAAAAGCAAATAAATATACAGGAAAAACCTTTTTACCATTTTTTTACTTATGCGCGCAATTAAAAATTATGAGAAATATTTCTCAACTTCCACTTTTATCCAGTTTTCCTAAAAATAACTACGTGCACTTCTGCAACGGAACTTTTAGTTAACCAAAGGTGTAAAGTTCAGACTGTTGGACTCATTGGGAGAAACTTTGAAAAACAAGTCACATAAAAATCGTTGATCATTCTGCTAAGAAACAATAAAAAGGAAAAACTAGTTAAAAACTTTGTACAGCGTTTGGGAAACAGCTGAAAATGCTGTTGAATAAAATACACACAACTTGTAGAAGTTTCAGGTAGAATGAAGTACACACATGAAGTGCATTGTGTGTTGAAGCTGACCAGCTTAAAGGTATAAGAAGCGCAGAGAAAATTGAACTTTAAGCTTAAATTTAAGGTCTTACATATTGTCGAAAAAATACCAAAAATATATATTTTTAAAAGTTTATCATTTTTATGTGCAGAGTTAATTTAGAGAGCAAGTAATGATTTAAATCGGAAGAATCGGCAGAAATAATTTAGAGGTCAAATAATGATCAAAATGACAATTCGCATGAAAATCGGCTAAGTTTGGACAAAGTTATGCGAATTTGAAATCTGGTAAATCGTAGAACTGGCAACCTTACAAGTCAAATGAAAAAAAAATATATATGTTATGCAACGTCTTAGAATCAAATTTAAGGTATTTAAAAGAGAAACAGAAAAGACGGCAATAGAAATTCAGGAGCTTTAAAAAGCTTAAAAATACTTTTAAATGCTTTTATGTATTTTATTTTATATGCCAAATTTAGCAAAGCTTTGATTGAAGACTTGACATGAACACAAACATTTAAACAAGTTGAAATAAATTTTTCACTGTTGTTTAAAGCCAATTTGAAAGCGCCTTTGTTAAAGTTTGTTTATTTGCAAACTTTAACAACAATTCGATGAATATTTGTTGCGCAATTTATTTGCATTGTTTTTGCAAGAGCACGGCAAAAACACAATGCGGCAGTGCAACATGAGCAAGAGACTTGAACTGCTGTTCGCACCTGCCACACACCTGTTTATTATTGCAAAACAAAAAGGAGAAAAATTCTTTAAAAATTAAAAAAATAAGAGAAAAAGGAAATCCAATCAAATACGAACACAACAAACAGCTGGACACCAAAAAATGTGAGATGGGATGATGTGAATTGGATGCACATCTGCTGGTTAACAGTGTTGTCATTCTAGCAATTTTATAGCTATTTTTAAAAATGTAAATCGTAGAAAATCGCAATAAAATTAATTAGCTACAATTCGGACTGTCTTCAAAATTATTTGACTACTCTTTCTTGATATGAAATACATATACTTTCCTAACAATTTTAAGATTTGTATTCTTGTATTAAAAACTTTGATTTCGTAGATTAATATTCTTAGTATTAGTAAGTTCATATTTTAAGAACAAAATATTTAAGATGAATGTTCTTCATTTTCAGTTTATGTCTTAGCTTTTTTTAGCTACTTTTTAATATCAAATTAGTCGTTTCGGAACTTAAAGTTCTAGGAACACTGTTTGGTAGATGGCTACACAATGAAAAATGGTTTAGGTATGCGTTGGGTAGGAATGAAAATAGGAGGGAAATTTGAGAGTTTTAGAATTGAGAGAACGGACGAGTACTCACCCATAGACCACGTCGGTGCCCACGTAATGCGTGTAGTAGAAAATGCTAACCACGGTGATGGCAAACAGAACGTAAACGCAGCGTCGCACATTGATGCCAAAACAGCGACGTGCAATTAAATTACAACAACTTGAAATGGTTGTGCCTCCACCGTTCCCACTGCTTTTGCCACCACTGTCCTGGCAGCCAATACTCGTTGATGAGGTAGAGTTAAAATTGTAGTTGTTGCTGCTGTTGTTAATGCTGCCATTGGTTTTGGCCTTGTACGTGACAATGCCGCTGCTGTTGGCCAGAAAACCGTTAGATGATTGCTCCAACGTTGGCAACAGCATTATGCGATCTGTGATGTCATGTTGCAGGTCGCCGCTAGAGGGCGTGACTGGGGCAGGAGTATAGGCATTGCCATTGCCGAAATGCTTATTGAAATGGTTGGAATATGTTGTTGTTGCTGTTGTAGTTGTTGTTGTTGCAGCCACATCCGCAGACGTTGCATCCACATCCACATCCTCATCCGTTTGTGTTCCGGTCACGCTCGTTCTGCCCAATTCCGAATGCATTTGCGGCTGTTTAATGAGTTTTTCATATTTCAACGATTTGCCAGGCAAACGATTTGCAATTTTATATGTTTTTGTAGCTATTGTTGGTGTTGTTGTTGGTGTTGTTGTTGCTGCTGCTGTTGTTGTTGCCGCTGTTGATATTGTCATGTTGTTGTTTGGTTGGACTTTCTGTCGTTGGGTTACTACAAGTTATCTCTAGTTATTTAGTCTATATTTCTATATGTATCTCTCTTTTTTTAAATTCACTCTCTCTCTCTCTTTAATTGGCAGCGTTTGCTTTTGGGGATATGTTTGAATTGTTTAAAAAAAAAACCCGCGTCTTTCTTTTTTTTATATATTTCTTATGGCACTTTTTGTTTAGTTTTCAATATTTTTAAAAGTTTTATTTTAATTTTAATTTCACTTTTCAATTCGCCATTTGATATGTTTCCAAATTTTTAAATATTCATTTTGTTTGGCCATTGTGGCTGCTCTTTAAGTAGTTGTTGTTGCTCTTGTTGTTGTTGTTGTTGCTGTGGCAGCGAGCGTTGAGGGCCATTATCAGTCATATGACGGACCCACTTTCAATTGCAGCACAATTATCAGGCATTGACCGAGTTGAATCGTTGTCTTATCTGCAAATAGAAAAAACGAGAAGGAAAAAAATTAAATAAATAAACATAAATAATTATAGTTTATACAAAGTAAACAAAAGTTTAATGTGCTCGCAACTATTTAAAAGTGTTGTGTAAAGGGGTTAAGCAACACTCAGCTATTTAGAGTATTGATAAGTTGTCATTTCAAGTATTTTCTATGATTAAACTATTATTGTCTACCTTGCATTTAAATATTGCTATTTAGCTGTGAATAAGCAAGTTTTGTATAAAAAAGGTTTTTGATTAAACCTATCAAGATTTGATTAAAATTATGTAAGTTAAAAAAGAAATAATATATAAGAAGTGAATTTAAAATGGAAATAACTCTAAGGCAAAAAATACAATAAATGCAAAGTTATAAATACTTTTCCCAGCTATAATACTCTTAAGTTTCACTTCACAAATTTAAGAAAATATTGTAATTTAATGAATATTGTTTTTGAATTATGAATGTTTCATTTGCATTAAGCTAAAAATATAATATTTCTAGTCTGCTTCAATTTGTTTTCTCAACTAATTGACATACATTTTTATAGTATTGACATTTATAAAGTTCAAACTAACGCCCTTTTGTTATCTATTTGTAAACTAACGACAATTTGCTGTCATTTCAAATCGAATGTAAACAAAATGCGGATAGAAAACTGCAAATAAAACGAAGCAGCTCAACTGTAGCTGTAGATACAGATGTATCTATGTATCTATATCCAAGTATCTTTTTGTGTATTTAGGTGTATGTGTGTGTGTGGTTGAGTGTGGACTTAGCCATTAACTGCACATGTGGCTTACTTTAATTGCAAATGGCTGCGGCTGTCGCCTAAATAATGACAACATACTTTCGGGCGCTTTACGGCCCAACCAAATGAGTCAATAATGAGGTTTAGATGAGCAACAACAATATTTGCCCTGGCTACTCGTATCTCTCTTGTGGTTCTCACAATATCAACATTTGTCGACACGTGTACGTTGGGTTAGAAAACACACACACACACACACACACACACACACACACACACACACACACTTGAAATATGTCAAAGCCAAAACTTAAAGTAGAAAACTTGAAGTATAAGTTGGTATTGTTCTCAATTTCAACAACATCAAAGTAAAGTTTTGGGGGGGGGGGGGAAATAAAGACTTGATTTACCAGAAAATTTTAGGGAAAAATTACCCTATCTCTAAATGTTAAAATGCGGTATTTTTCAGCTTAAGGGTAAGAAAATTAAAAAATAAAAGATTTTACGGATACATAGTTAATTTAATGATAATTTTACAAAGGATAACAACTTAAGGTTTAATTTTTTTCTTTCGAATTTTTTTGCTACAGACAAGAATTACTTGTTAGCTCAGCTATTCAATTTAAGATTTTTTTTAAATTAGAATTTGGGTACTTTAATAATTATTATAGTTGCTAAAGTTCAATATTTTTGCTATAATATTCTTTACTCCAGTTAAAAGTAGCGAAAAATATCTGTAAACAAAATAAATTTTCGACGAAAATAAATTTAGTTCTTGACAGACATTCAATTTAATTTTAGCATTTCATTTGCAGTGGCAGTTATTTATTAAATTTAACAAGAATTCAGTTATTCACTTAATAAAGTGCAGTTGCTTGGAATGTTGGAAAATAAGTGAAATTCCAGAGAAACTAACCTGAGCAATCTCTCTCAGTTCTTAGTAATGTACAAGGCACATTTCGAGAAGAAATGTCAAGTACACTCTGATTATTTCTTTTATTAATTTGACAAGAGTTTAGCCATGGCAACTGTCAGCAGCAGATGTTCACAAGTTCATCATCATCATCAAGGACAACAAGCAAAAACTTTGCCATTCATTCTTTTCACTTTTGCACATAATGTAGGTATAAGTTTTACCAACCAACAACAACAATATCAAAACAAAAAACAACTGCAGCCATCAACATGGGTCAAAACCACTTTGAAAGACACTTGCAATAATTTACAAACAGCATTTTTCTAACTCAACAGTAACTGACTGACTGACAGACAGACAGGCGAATGCTAACAACAATAACGACAACAACAACATTTGCCACATTCTTGGCAAATTTATCATTAAAATGTCAGAACTTAAATTGATTCAAAAAGTTTACTGACTCAAAAGCAAGAAGAAGAAGAAGCCGCAGCATCGCAATGTAACTTAACAATGCCACGCCCCCTAGCCTCAGAATACGCCCTCCCCCACTTGCATTGTCACTAAGTACAATGGGAAATTGTCACATTTTTGAAAAAACCGCTAGCTTAGCGGAAAAACGCTAGATCCCGCTAAAACTTAAGCCCCAATCGTTTCCAAACCATAGAAGCTACACATATGTTCTATATATCATTTGAAAGGTGTGTTTAAGGGCTTATATTTCTGTTTTAAATGTATATTTTAAATTTTATATTGTTCTTCAGAAAATTAGTTATTAGAAATGTTGGGGCATGGAAGGATTTTCGTCACTAGACTTTTGCCTCGAAGAGTTTATTTTTTGGATAAACATTTTCAAAATAGTACATATTTTAAAATTTAAGGATTGTAAAACAATAACAACGCTTAAATTTTTAATATAAATATTAGGACATTTCCCATAGTGCATAGACTCAACATTGTTGTATGTGTGTGTGTGTGTCTTTGTGTGTATCTGTGTGCTTGCGGCTGCTGTTTGTTTGCATCTTTTGCTGCATACTTTAAGGCGCGCATAAAAAGTTTGTTTTCTTCGTTAGGCAAACTTGTTTAATTTCCTCTTCAATTGTGCATGGAACCCCATACAGTGGCTGCCAGAGCTGCTCCTTCACCAGCTTTTCTCTTTCTTTTACTTTTTATTTAATTTTTTTCTGTGTGGCATAAATACTTTATCTAAACTTTTGCATCACTTTGTTTGTTGTTGCTGATTTGCTTGTCGTACAACTCTGACTTCAAGTGTCTCAGCAAATGTGTCTCCCCTTCTGCTGTCTCTCTTTATTATCTCACTCTCTTTCGCTCACACTGCTTGTACAATTATATCTACAACTCAGAGTGTATATATTTATTTACTTGTATTTAGTTGCCGGCTCTAGAACTTGCTTCAAAATTTATGTGGCATGCACTTTTCAATTTACATTAAATATTTATGTTTGTCGCCTGGTCGGACAACTCTTTTGGCTTATTTCTCATTCATCCCCCCTCTCTCTCTCTCTCTCTCTCACTCTCCATTTACTGTTTTAATAGCTATGTATTTTCTGGCTAATAACACATGTCTCTCCAAAGTTTTCGTGTCGAGTTATTTCGGTTTGCTACTTTTCAATTTGCTTGCAAGACGATTCCATTTCTGGTATTTATGTTTACACTACAACAGCATCATGTTGCAGGGAGTGTGTGTGTGTGGTGGAAGGAGGGAGAAGGGGGGAGGGGTAAGTGGTGTTGGGGTACAACCATTAAACAATTTGCTGAGCATGTTGAAAACTTAATGCCACAAACTTCGCGCCTGGGTCTTTAAGACAAGAAGAAACCTCGACAGTTTCTCGCGGCTTCCAAGTTTTTCCTTTTCTCTCTCCCTCTCTCTCTCTCTCTCTCTCTTTTACTCTACACCCCCATTCTCTCTCTTTCCATCTCTTTCATAATATACCTACTCCTCTGGTTGTTTCTCTGTTATTCTTTTCGCTGGCCTTCTCGTTTCTTTAATGGTTTTGAAAACTATTTATTTTACGATACATTCTGTTTACATTGTTGTGCTCTGCTGGGGCATCGTTTACGAAAACTCCCCCCACTTTTATGAGGGGAGGGCAGAGTGTTGACTCTCAGCATATTTCACTAAATTGCATTGGGGCGTGTGGCAACAACAACAACAACAACAGCAACAGCAATGCCAACACTTACAGCTGGACCTCTGATAATGAGCAGCAACAATCAACTTAAGCACACTGCAGTTATTATACTCTTTAGCTACATTTTAAAACATTTTAAAATAATTTGAATTTATTTATTTAATTCCTAAAATAAAAAAAACAAGTGGGAAAGGCTATAGTTCCGATCAAGGAGTACCCGTTACTTATTTCAATATTTATAAAAGAATTTACAACCCAATAAAAACTACTGCATACTTTTAGGTTGTTGAAATGAAATAATAACTTTATTAATAACTTTGGTTAGCTATTACTACCGTTCTAGTTGTCCGATATTGCTGCGGTTAGGTGATATTACAGATAATATTAATAGATATCGTTAATTACCAAAAAAACTGTATTATCTTTAAAACTGCGGGTGTGGTGGCTTTTCGCGATGTACATTTTTTGAAGCTTATCTTAGATTTGAATAGCTTTTACTGCACTTTAATAATATATTATTGCAGACATCTAAAAGTAATATATACATTAGTCAGTCGATTAAATAAACAGTTCGATCTTAATGAGTTTGAGCCACAGAAATGCGTCGAAAAATACGTTTAAGCCAAACCCAAGGGAAATCGATTATGAACTCAATGTTAGGGTGTGTGTGTGTGTGTTAAAACAACAATTGCAGCAATAACAACATTGAAGTGTGCCCCAGAGATGGCCATAGTAATCTATGTACTCTCCCCTGTCCCTTTCCCCTGGCCCCTCCTTACATTGCTACTTCCCTCATGCTCCTTTTTCACGACTCTTTATTATTTTTATTTTTTTTTTACTCTGCTGTTTTTGGCTGCCCATTTATCAGTCAGCGTTTTGTTGTTGTTTTTGTTGTGGTTGCTGCATTTGTTGTTTGCTTTTCTGGCCCTTTTTGCGTTTTTTTGTTAGCTTTTCGCGCTTTTCGTGGCTTGAACTTCCCCACTGTACACACATAACGGCCCCTAAAAGCGCTATGGCCACGCCCCCGCACCCTGCTTGAACTCCTCGAACGTCCTGACAGCTCAGACATATTGATAATCGTTTTCAATTTGTGTAGCACCCAAAAAAAAAAAATAGAAATACAAAATAAAAAATGTTAGAAATGGAAAATAGAAAATAAGAAGAAAGGGAAAACCATCAATTGTCTGTAGTAAATTGAATACAACGCCAACACTTGCCCCATGTTGCAGCTCCACGGGTAGCATGACTTGCAGCAAGCAACTCAGTTAACCCACTGACGCCCCACAGACTTAGCGACTACTGACTCATTGGCCAGACAATTGTCAGACGGCTGTCTGTTTGTCTGTCTGCCTCTCCGTGTGCCCCATTTGACTGATGAATGCATCTCGAATTTATGCAGTTGCCTCTAACTCTCTACACTGAAAAAATGTACCAACTTCTAAAAAAAAAGAACTTTCGTCTTAAATATTTTGTTCGTTTGAGACCATATTACTAATACTAAGAATATAAATCTAAAAAATCAAAGAATAAAAATCGTAAAACATGCTCTAGTTAGAGAAACCGCGCCGGTTTGAATCCCACTCGTAACAAATTAAAATAACATTTATAAAATTCCCAAAACAGAATAAAATGTATAAAATTCAAAATTAAAAAAAAGGAAGAAAATTAAAAATACATTTTTCCAATCATTTTTTATTTACTGATTTTAATTTTAGGAAAACATTTTTTTGAGTTAAGAAATTGGTCTTATAATGAAATGTTCTTAAAATCCAGATGTGTTTTCTTAATTTATGTTTTAGACCAAACATCTTAGTTTTGAGACCAAAATCTTGATTTCAAAACATTTTTTTAACAGTGTACATTACTCCCTCTCTCTCTCTCTCTGCCTTGCTCTTCTCCGGTTGGAGTGTAGGCGTCACGTTTTCCCCTCTTCTCAGTTCACAAGTTCCCAACATTACTAAATGTTCCCTCTATAAACAATTTGTGTGCGTTTAATGAGTTTTCACACTTTAACGCTTGTGTCTTTCGTCTTCGTCTTTCAGTTTCTAATTCCTCCCTCTCTCTCTCTCTCTCTCTATTGCACTTCTCCATAGTCTCCTGCTTGTTTCTCATCTTTTATGCTGTCATAAATCAATGAGACTGACATCAATTGCTGCATGTGCTGAGATTTCCACAGTTGCTGCTCAAAACACGTGGGTTGACAGCAGGTAATCGCGTTTCTATATAGGCAAATCTGCGGGGGAGTTGAGAAACGCAGTCTGAGATTTTACGTTAAAAAAAAAACTCCCTCCCTCTCTCTCAAGGGAATTTCTAGGTATTTTTAAATAGCTCATTGAATTATTGATAATTTTATTGGAGAAACTGTTGAAAAAGAGTCAAAAATGCAATACGAAAATTATCTAATATTTCTCATATCAAATAATAAATAAACCAAATGATTATAAATAATATTATTAATTCCAAAACTAACTACCGGGAGAAATTTCCCTTTCTTCCTGAATGATTTTATAAGTCTTAGATCAAATAAAGCCTTTCCATTTTCAAATTTCTTTCTCAGTTCGCAAAGTTTTTACTGCTGTTGATTGCGCTACAAATGTTAAATTATGCTTAAGTTACCACAAATTAGGCTTTTTCAAATTGCTGGTAAAATATTCTTATTATATTTACAACTCCCCAGATTGTGGCACTTTATATAAAAGTTGTTAAAACTCAAATTTGTAACAATTAGAAATAGTCCCATTCAGTTGTTGGGGATAAGTTCAGTTGTCGCATATATATTTGAGCGACATTTTGGGGTATCTACGAATCACTTGACAACAATTCCCAGGGTGCATGCAAAGTATCTTTTGGAGTGTGCACAAGTGTTCTTTGTTGTTGTTGGTGTTATTGTAACTTTGGCCACACACCACTTAGGAGATGTCACACTGGCATTTATTCCTCTTGTTGCTGTCAATTATACCACACTTAGGTTTATAATTTAGTTGATGGAGAAAGATTTCCCTTCTTTAAATAAAAGTGTCTTTAATATGCAAAAAAAAAATATACAATTAAAAATAGATAGCAGAAAATATTCATTAAAATGTGGGAGGGAAACTTATAGATATAAACAGTAGGTCAATAAATTTCGCTGATAATTGTATTTTACTCTGTAAACGAAAAAATATACAAAAATATATTGACTTTTATTTTAATAGTTAGTATTTCTAATGTATACTATTATTACTTGTTTTATTTTAATTGTTTTTAAAATAGAACCATAAGCAACTTCCATAAAATAAAATAATCTATAAGACAAGAAAAATATAATAGTAAAAATATCATGCGTGTTTTTTTTCGCTTAAGGAAAGTAAACTATGATTAATTTTAAATAGTTTCTTTATATTATATATACAAGATTTATTGGTATTTATTGTTTTTTTCAGCATCACAACAATTATTTGATATACTTCTTGGTATATAAAAAATTCTGCCTTTTACTGTTGTTGCTTAATTAAAGCATTAGCAAACAGTCTCTCAGTCTGTGCACTCGACAGAAATTTTTATGCACAGTTGACTGACAGACAGTCAGAGAGACGGACAGATAGATCTACTTGCCACCACTCTAAACATGCCACATGCCACACAGTGCGGTTCGAGGCGTGCTTAAAACACAAATCGTGTACGGTTTGCCAATGGTCCAAACCGAGAGCCGTTCAAGGAGACACTTGCAATGTGTTCATTTGTAGATTTTCTCTGTTGATTTCGAGAAGGGGAGAGACAGACAACAGGAAAATGAGAGGAGGAGATTTGGACAGGTGGCAAGTTGAAATGACCTAGTTTCTAAAAATACTGTAGCAAAAGCAATAAAGCAATCCCAAAGTGTTTGAATGTATTTTACATCAATTTGATTTTATTCCATTTGCCTTCAAGTGCCAAAATGAACTCAAGAGCCAGAGGCGACAGCAGAGAAAGGGATGAAGGGAAAGAGAGAGAGGAAGTAGATAGATAAAGGTTTTTCCCTGTGCAGCTCTGCAAATTGGGAAAAAACTGTTTTTCACTTGCCATCGGCTAATGAGAACTCTCGCAAGAGTTGTACTAACAATAGCATAGCAATTTTCTATTTTTCCACATTTCCCGCAATTTCGAAACTTAGCTCAGCAAACTATGTAATTCAATTAACTTCAGTGACGTCACCAGAGGCCTCTGCTTCTTCTTCCACCGGGATGCTGTCAGTAGAGTCATGGCATTGAATTTATTTCTAAGCCAACGAACGCTTATCTCCTTCCATTTCATTGCCTATCGAGTACCCGACTGAATACTGAATACTGAATACATATTTATAATTACGAGTATATTGATACGCATATATGTTTTGATGACGAAGCAATAACAATACGCCAGACACGTGCACTGTTTAGATCCCTAGGCGCACAGTGGGGCAAAGTGTTAAAAAACTTAACTAAAAGGCAAGTATTTATTATGAATTATCAAAACCACAAAAAAATAATAAAGAACTATACAAAATTTTAGTGCAAATGCAATTTCCGACCTTGTAATAACATTGATATTTATATGTTATATAGAAAAGTTAATAGTATACCGGAATGACGTAAAATAAAAGCCACGTATAAATATAGAAATTTTTAAAATAATATATTATTAAATGTGGTCGTGCGGAATGACTCGCCATCATATTATTCAGAAACATAATCAGGACCACAAAGCAAACCACTGAAAAAATACGTGAGACGGGAGTAAAATAGAAATTGAAATCTAAGTACGAGAAAAAATATCTAATTGTAAAATAACTTAAAAATATTCTTTAGAAATATATTATAAAATTCCTAAGAATTGATTTGAATTGGATTAAGCAACAAACAAGAGATACTAACTTATAAATTTTCCCACCAAAACTGTCCTTAGATTAATTAAATTGAAATGAGAATTGGTATAATATTTGGTTGAATTGACAAACCAGAGAAAACAATGCTATTATCAACTGTTGCTCTTAAGCTGTCTTTTGAGTAGTTGAAATGAGAAGTTAATTTTTTTCCAGTATTAAAGCTATTTTCTCCACTGTGCCGTGTCACACAAATTGGGCCAACGATTCGTTTGAATGGACGCCCACGTGGCCACGAGAATCGAGAGTTGAGAGACTTCGCTATCTGCAGCTTAACCTCCGTCAGCTCCATGGTCTGTGTCAATGTCGTTACACACACAGATACACACACACACACACATACACGCGCATACAGAGCTACAGTAAAATCTGCAGCTGGCGGGATTTCTGGTTTTGGCTGATCCGCATGTCGTTTCGACCACAAGCGTTTTGCGGCAGCCACACCCACTTTTTCTCGGTAGGCGCAAGTGCAGTCAACGATTTGGCTAAGATTTAAGCGTGGGTTTCTCGGTTCTAAAACCCACGCATGTCTCATTGTTGTTGTTGCTGTTGTTGTTTGCTGAGTGAGAGTAAAGCCTCAAATTGCAGACAAGCGTGGAGCCAGAGAAAATTGGAGATTACCAAAGGTAGCTTCGAAGGAGGTGGCAGCTGGGAGATGTGGGACCAAGGAGTTCCCAAGGGGGCTGCTGCTGCTAACGATGCGTTGGTGTTGCCTCTCAATGTTGGTTCTTTGTGTAATTGACTAGGCGTGTAACTGGTTTTGAATTGTTGTTGCCATTTGCCCGTTTGTTGCTTCTACTCGCTGTTGTTAGCCCAGTCAGCTATAGGATCAAAGGCTTATGGGTTTGTGATAAAGTCGGTCCATATAAGCACATTGGTATCTTTTTTTTTACGAAAATTAGTTTTGAGTTAGGTTGAGTTTTGACAAAGTTATGGTAGATTGAAGATTTTGAAAAAGTGTCAGGGCATGGAAAATACCGAAAAAATTGACAGTGAGGTAAATTTTTCAAGTGAAAAATGTTTTGATGCAGAATGATTTAAGAGGCCAAATAATGATCAAAACGGTATTCCACATGGAAATCGGATGAGTTTTGACAAAGTTATGGTAGATTGAAGATTTTGAAAAAGTGTCAGGGCATGGAAAATACCGAAAAATTTGACAGTGAGGTAAATTTTTCAAGTGAAAAATGTTTTGATGCAGAATGAATTAAGAGGCCAAATTATGATCAAAACGGTATTCCACATGGAAATCGGTTGAGTTTTGACAAAGTTATAACAATTTAAAGTTGTTCAAACTCTTGCCGTAGAAAATTTACGAGTTCAATTTGACATGATTTTTTACAAAATAAAAATGAGACGTCTTATTTACTGGATTGTCTCTTTTTTTAATACATTTCTAAAAATATATTGATTTACTTATTTAATTTATGTTTACTATAATTTACTTTAGAATTGCTATGAAATATGTCAAATACTGTATGGATGGTTTTTCTTTACATATATATTTAAATATTACAGCGGAAATCCCATACACTGGGCCTCTAAAAGTCGAGCACTTGCACTATATCGTATTTACTGGTTGTTTGTTGTTGCTGCTGCTTGTTGCTTGTTGCACGCAGTGAGCTCAACATTTGCTATTGCATATGTGGTTGCGGATTATGAGGCAGCAAATGCAAATACAAAATATCCGCACAAAGTAAAACTTGCTTTCATATATGACCTACAAACAGCTTATGATACAACTGCGATATGTTTCAGGGGAAACAGAGAAAGGAGAGGGAGGCAAACAGAACAGAACTGCACTGAACTGAACTGAACTGTCAGAAAAGCAAACCGATAGAAAGTAGACTCAAAGTAGGAAGTTTGCACTAAGCTGCCTGTTAAAAGGATGAGCTCTGGCAAATGTGCTGCTAAAAATGTTTCACTCTTTGGCTTAACTTATTCATATAAGTCAGATGAGTGTTGTTTTTTTTTTATTTTTCAAGTATTCATGAGTGTATTCATGTGTTTATTGCAATTCTGATAGCTGTTGCTCGTTTTAATGCTCTGGTAGAAGTAATTTTCTACCCATCTTTCCTGTGTCCTGTTAGAGTTAAGGGATTTCAAAAAAACTTGTCTACAATGTGTGTAAAATACTTATATTTAGACTCGTCAAGTTTCATTATGATATCTGTTGAAACAACAGAAAAACTTGTATATATAACAAATAATTTACAACCTATTTCACCTATTTTAGCTATATGATATAGACCTCTAATTGGACCGAAAATTTATCTCTGCATGTTAGGTATTCTTTAATTTGGATTTTTTCAGTTTGATTCATTTAAAAACTGATTTTACGACCTATCCTTCCCATAGCAGCTATATGATATAGACGTCTGATTTTAATGAAAATTTGTCAGGATATTTGAGTTGCTGTTTAATTGAGATTTGACAACTTTTGTGAAGATGCCTAAAGGAAAAAGCATTTTTAAGCCGTTTTTCATGCAGTTGATCTGTAAATTTTATAATCAACATTACTTTATACACATTTTGTATGCAAAATAATTACTAAATCTTGTGGTAGTCGAATGCTTATTCATTTGTAACATTGTGGCAAATTCATCTAACTATTTTATACGAAGGAATTTTGTTAAGTCGGCAACCGCAATGTAATTTAAAATATTTGTCATTCAAAAGTCTGATGGCTTGATGAGTGTGCTCTTTGATGCGAATCAAATGAGTAAGAGTATGAGTACTCGTTTTAAATCAATTATGTACACAAAATCAGATACAAGTTGCAAATTCAAGAGTCAAATTGAGTTGCTGGCCTAATGAAATCTGCTGTACAAACTATAAGTACTAAATAGTTGCAATGGGCTTAAGCAATTGCTGTATTTCAGAATTTCCAAATTCCTGATTCGAATAACAAACAAAATAGTTGACATAACAACAATGGCAGTGGGAGAAAGAGAGGGGAGTAAATATTTCCTATCTTTGCCACAAGCAAGAGAATTCCATTGAATGATGTCTTTCAGTCAAGTTGATGCTTATATATAAGCAGATATACTAAGCTAAAGACTTGGCTCTTCAAATGGCCCACAGCATTGTGTGCTGCATTTAAGCCAAGTAGCGAAAGAGATAGCTAGAGAAAGGAAGAGAGAGAGAGAGAGAGATAGACATAAAGCCACAGCGTTGTTTCTAAAGGGAATTCCCTTGCAATTTGCTGCTCTATCATCAATTTATTATGTTATTTGTGTGTTGTGTGTGTGTGCTAAAATTAGTTAATGAACCTGAGCTGAATGCCATAATGAAACCCCTAAGTCCCTCTTACCTCTCCATCCTTTACACCTGCCTACAGCTTGTCCAGTTAACTGTAAACCAAGTTGTGATTGAACAGGCAAAAAGTTGTTGTTGCTTCTGTTGTTGTTGCTGTTGTTGTTGTTGTGTGTGCAGTGTGTATAAATTAATTCCCCAGGTTAACTGCAGGGTAACATTTTATAATTAAGCCAGCTGCATAATTATGATAGCCATACACAGACACACACAGATACTCACACACAAACACACACACCTGGGCATATATTGAGCCGAGCGCTGAGATACACGCAATTGGCGACATTTAAGCACGCAACGTTAACCCAACAATGCCGGACAGTGCCAGCAAATAACAACAAATTAAAGAGCTGCAGTCGAGATGCTCGACTTTCACATACCCAGTATTCGTAACTTGGTAATCGTTTTATGCAATTGACATAAATCAAATAAAATTTAAAACTAAACTAAACAAAACTCTCATAAAAAATTATATGAACAATAAAATAAAATACAATAAAAAATCTTAAAAACATTATAATATACATTATACATAAGATATATCAAAATTCTAAAACAAAATTTTCATCACATTTGGTTGCTCTAGGTTCATATGAACCGACAGATATTTTTTTTCAAACCGATATACCTTTTTACCCGATTGGGTGCTGGGCTAACAGCAACAACAAACTGATTATCATAATGAACATCAACATCAACGACAACGACGCGACTTTAATGTCACGGCAGAAGAGTGGAAGGAAGAGGAAAATAAGGAGAAACCCCCCAAAAATGCACCCACTTTGCATATTTCCCTAGCTGGTTAAGTGCTGTCTGTCTGTCTCTCTTCCTTTCTCTTTCCCTCTCTCTATCTCTCTCTCTCTATCGCTCTCTTTGTCTGCTTATCCACGGCTGGCCGCATAATCAACGCTTGGTTTGGTTCCTGGCCCAGAGACCGAGTCCTGTTCATTAATACACAAAGCCTGGGCCAGCCGCAAAGTGTCCCGTCACGCATTTTCCACTGATATACATCGTCCTGTTCTGTTCTGTCCTGTCCTGTCTTGTCCATTCCTGTTTATTCTTGTTTTGTTCTGTTTCATCTCTCATTTTTCGACATTTTTTCATGCCTTTTGTCAGTGCTTTGAGTTTCATTTTGTTGACCTTTTACTCATGTAAAAGCAATAAATAATGGGCCCAGTTTGTGTCGTGCCTTGTTTGAGGAGACGCCTCCATTAGCCGCCACTAAAAACAACAACAACTGCGTCGCAGCTATCATAAAAATATTTTATCCATTAGCCATTGTCTCATTTTAGTTAGTTGCCTTCTGGCCTTGTTTAATGACCATTAATAATCGTTAAATTTATGTTAACTGTGCAACGGTTCAAAGTTGAACTTTGTCCAATGCGGCGTATACTTAATATATACGTATCAAACAGAACGTTGGATTTTTTTATAGATGTCTGTTTGTCTGGCTGTGTGTGTGTTTGTGTGTATTTAAGCACAAACGGTTTAATTATACTAAATACAAATTAATTCGTTTATATAAAGCGCTTTTTATGTGCATTCAATCACGTAAGGCCTACAAAAAATTACTATATAAATAATTAAATATTGTGTTTAAAACGAAATATATTAAATTATGCAAGGCGTTTAACTTTCTGACAGTTTAATGAAAATGTCATACAAATTTTTCATATTTATTCTTATTCTTCTGCAGTTGAAGAACAATTTTGAATAGACTAACATCATTCATATTATCATGTCTTAATTACTGAAAATTTCAAAACTTAAGTAAAATATATATTTTAGCCTCAAGTCCTTTATTTTAAGTTCTC
The DNA here is from genome assembly GCA_035045575.1 of Drosophila falleni. Classification (NCBI taxonomy): domain Eukaryota; kingdom Metazoa; phylum Arthropoda; class Insecta; order Diptera; family Drosophilidae; genus Drosophila; species Drosophila falleni. The sequence continues at coordinate 2,667,880 of JAWNOV010000167.1, forward strand.
CAATACAGATTTAAAGATAAGTTCAGAAAATCTCGTAATTTTAACTTCATTATTAAAATTTTCAAGCTAATAATAAAATCTTTAGTGATAAATTATCGGATTTTAAATAAAATAAATTGCCTTTCAGCAATTTGTAAATTTTATATTTTAAAATGTTTTCAATATGATCTATAATATTGAAAACATTTTTAGAAGCATAATTGAACTCATTATTCAAACAGCAAATTAACCTCATTTCAATCTAAACATCTATATAATTTTAAACAATCTTTAAGCTCGAAAATTTCTAGAATTTGTGTGCAACTTTTGCTGTGCTCATTTTTCCGATTGCTTGCAAATCAATTGCCTGCATACGAGACGGGAAAATCAGCTAAACAAATGCATCAAATAAATATTATTCATGAGCATGCCAACATCATCATTTCACGCTAAGAGTGAGGGAGGCAAAGACTCTGTAATTTTTCATTTTCAGCAAACAACAAGAGCAACAACAACTGAAATTGGGGCATGCAGCAGTTCAATGACATAATTTGTCGCAGCACATCAATAAACTGGACAGAGCAACAACAGCAACAACAGCAAGAACAATGGGAAGCTTCAAATGCCATTCAAACGTCAACGTCAACAACGTCATCATCAAAATGTTCATGTTGATCATCAGCATTATCATTATCATCATCAACATCCAGAGCAACGTCATTGTTTTCGCTTGAACTTTATTGTTTTGATTTATGCGCGTGCATAACAAAAAGCGGGAATAGAGATGAAGCAAGCGGAAAGAAGGGAAGGAAGGAAAGGGAAGGGGAGGGCAGGGAACGGAGTCCGGACTAAGCTAAAACTTTGCGGGTTTCAACTGTCAGTATTTCCTACTCCCTTCCCTACACTGATAAAAAAAAATGTTCGAAAATTAAGATTTTAATTTCAAAACTAAGAATATCGGTCTAAAAACTGAGTCGAGAACATGAAATTCTTAAATTAAGAAAACACATCTTGGTTTAAAGAACATTAAATAAAAATGATTTTTTTAAATCTTTTTTTTTTAATTTGGCTAATTTTATATATGTAATTTTTTAATTTAAGATTTTTATTCTTGCATTAAGAACTTTGATTTTTAGATTAATAAACTTAAAATTAGTAATATGGTCTTAAAATATTCTTATTTTAAGAACAAAATATTTAAGATGAATGTTCTTGATTTTACAAGATGGTCCATTTTTTTCAGTGTACGCCCTCAAATCAGTTGCCTGCACTGGACATGCCGCGTTGTTTATTCCGCCAACGTCAAACAATAGCGAAGCAGCCGCGTTGTTGACACTGCGGGTGCAGCCACAGTGGCACAACGGGAAGGGAGCCGGTAAGGGGTGGGGGGTAAGGCGGGGTTCGGGGCATTGACGGGGCAAAGGGTATAAGTGCAAATGAAAATGATGTTGTAGCTGCTGTTGCTGTTGCTGCTGTTGCAGTAGTTTCTGCCTCTGCCACTGCCACATTTCTCGAAGCATTCGCAGCCTGCGTCCGATTATGTTAATGTGCCCAGAGCACTGGCATTATGATGTTGTTCACTAGACGACCACTCTGCATATTTGACAGTGCACAGTGCCAGCGATTTTTAGCTCACTTTCTCACTCCCATACCCCTTCCTCCCCTCTCTCTCTCTCTCCCTCTACCGAGCTCTCTTTTCTCTGCTTGCTAAACATTATGAGACCCTGCAAAATTGGCTTGCAGTCTTCTAACTATTCTAAGCAGATAAGGACTATATTGTATTGAATCAAAAAATACGAATCTCTGTATAAATATATTACGAAATTAGTCCTATTCTGTCCTATAACGATTAAATAATAAACCCTAAAGTAATTAAACGTAGTTAGTAGTACAAAGTCTCTCCCAGTCGACTACACTCTACTCTTAACTCTTCCAGCAGTTGTGGTCTTGATTGTTGCCACTGGCAACGAGGCAGTTGACAACTGAGCAACTGTGCAAGCAAACAAACTACTGAGTTTTCTGTCTCTTAAAGTTTTTTGGTTACTTCAAGATGTTGTTGGTTTTGTCATCGTTCGAGGTTCGTATTCAGAGAGTTTTCAGAGCTAGGGGAAAACAGGTAACAACTTGCAAATTATCCTAGAGAATTGCTGAGCAAAAAGGTGTCACACCAAATGCAGTCACAAATTGCAGCTTCCAAATTGTTGAATTATTTATATGCAAACATTTTTGTTTAAAATAAATTGAAGAAACTGGAATAAATTGTGGAATATTTAATACTCTATGCAAATTAATTTGCAACAAGTTTTGCTAAAAATTTATGTAAAATTCTTAAAACTTTTTATACAGATAAATTTTTCATAAAAAAAGAAAATAACTCGATTCTTGAATGATTATTCTAATGGGAGCTATATAATAAATGCGACGATACTGACATTATTGAAATATAGAATACCCTAAGTCAGAAGAAGCAGAAATACCAAACAGAGGAAAAAATTCAATGAGAGTTCAGTTCAAATAGAACAATCACAGAAATAAGTTACGAAATATAGTTTTTTAGTTCAAAAATGTGTTACCAACTTTATGGCATAGTTAAAGTACTCTATATTAATGTATTTGCCAATTTTATTTAGCACATAAAAGCTAAAAGTCATTTTATAAATTTGCCAAACTTTGTTTATGTTGATTTAGTGCTCTTCACATGGAATACAGAAAATGGAATTTGGCATATTATAAAGCTAAAGTATGGCTTAATTAAAATACAAATTGAGTGTGTGTGTGTGATGCGGCAGTGTATGGTCTGAATTGTTTGTGTTTTATAATTATTCATAGCCAAAACAACAACAATAACAACAACCAAGAAGCGTATTACGAGTTTAGCATAAAATTCCACGAAAACATAAACAATAATAATAATAATAATCTAATTTATGTAATGCCAGAAATCGTAGCATAATTAAACAGCTAGAAATTATTTCTGACAGCAGCTGCATTACATTCTTCATATTTCATAATAATAGCCAGAAATAAACTCGGAGTTTTTCCTTTTATTTTTTTTTTGCTTTTTTGGAAATTGCAAACACCAAACAATTTTCAACTGCAATTTTTAGCGCTGCGCAAAAAATATTGAAACAAATTTTTCGTCTCTGGCGGCGACGGTGTGAAAAATTGTTGCAAACTTTGACAGCTTTAGAATTATGATAGTTGTTTGAGGTTTTCTGCGTGTTGTTTTGAGTTCTTATGAAGTTGTTAACAATTTTATGACATTCATAAATTCGTCGAATGGGAAAACAAGCTGCACGTAAATTGAATACCATGACTTGCCATCTCTCTCTTTAGAAATTCTCTCATATTACACCCACAGCACAATTAACTGTGAGCGCAAAAATTCCACATCCACATCAAATTAGCAAAGGCTATTAAATATTAACTGTCATCAGATGCACGTTCCACATGCCACAGCCAAGAACGAATAATTTCAACAATTTCTCGTTAAAGCTACAAATTAAAAATGACAGCCTTTTTTTAATATGAGAGTTGGCAAAACATTTTATGCGCGCGCCAACGTTGCGTATGCGTAATGTCGTATACAAATTAAAATATAACCAGCGAAAAGGCTTTAGTCTTTACATTTTAGAGTGTAAGTGACTAGAAGATACCTTTTATAAATCAAATAAATCGGGAAAACTGTGTAGAAATTTATATATTTATTTATAATAATTTTTATTTTTTTATATATAACTTAAAACATTTTTTAAAAAAAATTTACCTTCTAAGCAATTCAATATCTTTTAATTTCAGCTAATGGTCTTCGTTTTTATTACTAAAAAAATGTTAGTTTAAGTCAAATTCAAAGCTACACTAAGATTAGTTAATAAAAGGAATCTGTTAGTTTTAAATTTACATTTATATTAATCGTCAATTTAAAATCAGAGTTTCCCATTATATTTTAAGTTTTATATTACCTTTGTCGACTGCTCTTAGTTAAAAGTAAATAAAACAAATAAATAATTAGTAATAAAAATGAATAAATAAAAATATAAATAGCGTATACTTGATATGCGTATACTCGATATGCGTATACTTGATATGCGTATACTTAATATGCGTATACTTGATATGCGTATGATATGGTCACAGTTCTAAAGATTATTAAAAATTAATTTAACGAATTTTTCTTAAAAGGAATTTACAATTCATGATTTGGAAACTCGGCAGGACTTTTTCTAAACATTTAAAGGGTATCTCTGCAATATGCCAGCAGCATTGCAACTTGTGCCATTTACTCATTTTATTATATTTTTATGGGCTGTTGAATGAGCTGACAAAACACTGAGGCAGGTTAACAAAATTGCTGCAGCTGACAGACTTTATGAGAGTGCATAAAAAGTCTTTAAAAAGCAGAGGAACCCTAACCACTTTATAAATAAATATTATATATGTGGTATATATGAAGCAAAGGCTTCTAAAAAAAAATCTATAAACAAATCTATGAGCAAAGTTTCCAGTTCCAAGTTGAAGTTGAAGTTGAAGTTGAAGGAGTTTGCAGTTCAGAGTTTGGAATTTTCAAGAGTTGGCCGGGCTGATAATGAAGCAGCTACTGAGATAGCAGGCAGAGACAGTTACTTTTGGCCAAATAGCACAGACAACGAGCTAAAAGTTCAAGTTAAAATATTTGTTAGCTGTACGTTTATTTACACACAAAAAAGCGTTCAAAACTTTTAGTCGGCCGGCAAAAGTTAATCGATGCCGGTTGGCGAACCCAAAAAAAAAAAAAACAACTTTCAGCAAATTGACCGGAAAATGTTTACCAATTGCCAATGGTTCCGGGAATTCCAGAATCCGGAAATTTTATTTTGGGTTCTGAGATTTAGATTGGACAATTGTAAGTTGACTATCGACAACAACGTCACATACCAAATTAAACAACACCAAACTTACAGTTAAATCACAAAAAATACTAATAAGAAAGTGCGTGCACGACTAGCAGATACCCTTTATTAATAGATAATATAGACCTCAACTTTTTCGAGCTCACTTTTGAAAAGTAATATTAAGCAGTAAGTAGATTTCCGCGAATCTTTATAATATTTAATTGATATTATATTATCAGGATATTTGGAGAAATTTGAAGAAATGTTTTTTAAAATTTCCTGTAGTTTTTGATTCTTATGAAATTTTCAGAACATATGTATCAAAATTTTATATATCTATACAGCTGACATCGAGACTTTATCTCTTAAGATGCTGTTCATATGCAACTTTTAAAACTTGGCGTTAGGATTAAGAAATTCTCGTTTTTCTGCTTTTTTACAGGGCATCAAAATTGTTTTATTGCAAAAGTTTTTTCTTTGTGCGTCCGCCGCTGACCTCGTTGACATATATTGATAAATTTCTCCTTTTTTTTCGCCAAGTGCTAAAAGTTTTGAGCGGCACTGTTAAAGTTTGGCGAATTAAGGGTTGCCTAGGGACAGACTATAATGAAATTTATGAAATTGTATTTCGACAGTCAGTGGACAACAATGAAAATCGTTTCAGAGTTGTTTGCCCCAATTTGGGTCAATGAAAGTTGCGCTTCAAAATCAATTGCATTTTGATAAAGTTTTACCGAGTTTTGGCTACTGTTATTCACTGCCCTTCCCCCATCTTTATTCCTCTTGCTATCTAGCTATGCGTACTGTCAATTTAACTTTGTCGCTTGGCGAGTATCTCTCCCAAAGGAGCAAGGAGAAAAAAAGGGAGAACTAAACCAAATGACAGTCATTGAACTATCAATAAAATTCGCTTTAAATAAATTGCACAGTGAGTCAAGGCAGTTGACATATCTGAGAGCGGGTTGTAGAGCAGGGTTCAAAAGTTTCATAAGTGCAACAACAACAACAACAACAACAATGACATTTGACAGCTGCTACAAAAGATGGCGGACGACAAAAGGCCTGCGGGTTTTTGGAGCCAAACATTGTTGAAGCTCTATCCTCCAAAATGCAGCATATTGTTGTGTTCGACATAACAAAAAAAAATAATAAAATAAAGAAAAAAATAGAGAGAGAAACAAAGCGCACAAAACTGGAGCAAAAATTGTAGCGCAGAAAGAGTCTGTGTAACCGCAACAGAAAGCCGCCAACTATTTTAGATGCCAAAACCGACAACAACAACAACAACGACCACAACAACAACGACCACAACAACAACTGCCACAACAACAACAGCAACAATGTTTGCATGTTGCCCTGGCTGCTGCATTGGGGGACAAAAACAATGCCAAAGGCCATGTGTAAATATGCCATGCACTTTTTTGTCAGTTTCCTTTTTTTCTATTCAAGGTGCCACAGTCTGCATAGTGAGAAAATAGTTTTAAAATATAATAAAATATTAAAAACACTCTTGAAATTAGATTTTGTTAGGAATGGAAAGGAAAACGAGAACAGAAGGGAAAAAAATCAAATTCTTAAGGTGAATAAAATAAAATAGGTGCAGAATCAAATTAGAGGCCAAATAATGATCAAAACGATATTCCACATGGAAATCGGTTGAGTTTTGACAAAGTTATGGCAGTTTGAAGATTTTAAAAAAGTGTCAAGGGGTAAACATGGAAAATACCGAAAAATTTGACAGTGAGGTAAATTTTTCAAGTGAAAAATGCTTTGATGCAGAATGAATTTAGAGGCCAAATAATGATCAAAACGGTATTCCACATTGAAATCGGTTGAGTTTTGACAAAGTTATGGTAGATTGAAGTTTTTGAAAAAGTGTAAAATGGTTTGATGCAGAATGAATTTAGAGACCAAATAATGATCAAAACGGTATTTCGCATGAAAATCGGTTGAGTTTTGACAAAGTTATGGTAGATTGAAGTTCTTGAAAAAGTGTCAGGGGAAAAGTCAAGTCAATTTTTCATAATTTTTCCAAAGTCATAGTCCCATTGTATCTTAAAATGTCTACTATTTTTTTAAATAGAAAAACAATTGTTGACAATGAGAAGAACTAAACACACTGCTATTGTTGATGCAGTTGTTGTTGCAGTTGTTTTGCGTTACTATTGCTACTGTTTTTTTGTGTTGTCTTGTTAGGCAGTCAACCAAAAACAGATTTTTGTCACACAACAACGACAAAAAAAATCGCCACAGGCTGAAGCACAAAATGTATAAAAGAAATCAAATTACAAGCTGCAACTTTTAACTTGCAACTCGCGAAACATGCAACAAAAAGCGGCGTTCTTAGTTAAATGTCAGTGACCGAGAAATGTGTGGCATGCGAGTTGAAAAATTCTAAAGTTGAGGCTAAAAAAGAAGAAGAAGAGAAAAAAAGCAGAGAAGCCCGTGGTTTTATTGCCAGTGGCAGGATACTAGTAACAACAACAACAACAACAGTGACGACGGCAACAGCGAAAGGACAACGACAGCACAACAATGGGACTACAGCAGAAACAATAACAATGCCAAGTTGTTGTTGTCATTTCTATACACAGAAAAAATTTATATAGTTTCCAATCTTAAATTTGTTTTCTTTAGCTGTATTTATAACCTTGTAATTTTTTAATTTATTTAAAATTTTTAAGTCACTTAAATTTGTTCTGTTTTTCACTAACCACCACAGTTTTAATGGTAAATAACATTATCTAATTATATTATCTATAATTCTACTCAACCGCAGCAAGATCGGACAAGTAGAACGGGAGTAATAGCTAACCAAAGTTTTTAATAAAGTTATTATTTCAATACAATCACCTAAAAGTATGCAGTAGTTTTTATTGGGTAGTAATTTCTTTAAAGTACTTCAGTTATCAACTGAAGATTGTTTCATTTTATCCTCAAATTAGTACTAGATTTTTTCAGTGTAGCGCCATCGTCGACCATGTCGCTGGCTGAGTCCTTTGGAGCCACAAGCCACCTCCTCTATTCGTTCCCCTTTCTTTTCCAACCTTTAACCAATGTCCATTGCACTTGATTTTGTTGTTGTCGACACTCGCCGAACAGTCAACGAGCCAACTTGATTGTTACGGTTCTTTTTTTTTTACTCCTACTCCTTTATTCGTTTTTCTTTTTTTGCTCTTGATTTTTATTCGCTGCTCGTGTCTTGGCCTTTTGCACATTTGTTTTGTTTTTCACGTTCTCTGATGATTTGGCAAATTGAATTTCAACTCAATTTGCAGCTAACAATAAAGACTAATTAGCTGCCTAGCAGTCTAAAACCAAACGCTGAAAAGTATGCTTTTGAAAAATGTGAGCAACTCTTGAATTTCACATTGAGGAACTGAAATCGATAAGAGCCAATCAATGAATGTAACTCCAAGTCAATCTAAGGGCTACAAATTCCAAAACGGGTAGAAAAAGCGCAACTTTCTGAAAGAGAGATTTTGCCAGACAGAAATTGTGGCATGAAAAGTGTTGTCTGAGTGCTGCATAAAATGAATATCAATTAAGCAAACGAATATTCGCCACATGCAGAGAAAGAATTGAGTTGCTCTGGGAATAATTCCAAACAGACTTGTGTTGTTGCAAATTAAAAAAAAAGGCAGCTCAATTTGCTGAAACGTAGATAACATGGCAAAGAAGGCATTCAATCTGGGAAAATTTTGGTAAATTAAAAGCAAATTGCTAGGTAAAAGGTAAATTCTGAACTTTGATGAAAAAGCAAGGTAACTTGAGCTAAGATTATTCTGTGAAAAGCTATGTTAAAATCTGCACAAATTAGTAATAAATATATCTAAAGGAAATTTAATAAAATGTTAAAAATAGCTATTAAATTAAATGAAATATACTTACAATAGTACACTGTAGAATAGTTGGAAGGAAATTAAAAATTGCTGAAATAGAAAAGAATAAACTTTTATTAGAAAAATTTAATATATATTTGAGCGGAGTAAAATATATTAACATATAGGAATAGCAAACTCATCGATTCGGTGCAATAAATTTCTTACTTTTCATATTTTGCTATCCATAAATGTATGTTAACTTTAATTTAAAACTGTGTGAATATATATTATTTTCAATTTAAATGATATTAAAAAAACCTTTGCACTTTGTTTATATTCAACATAAGAACTTGAAAATATTATTCTCCTTAAACTTGTTTACAAATATATCGTATGCTCGTATCATCTTTCAATGCTGTCATTGTGTTGTGAGAACTGCAGATACGAAAACAAGTCAAGATAAAAGATACTTTGTCAGACGATTGCTATCCAAAAGAAACGTTAATTAGCTTCCACACGAAGCGACAACTTCAACGTTTTTTTTTTTGCCACATCAGCTAAAATCTTTGCTTTTCATCTAGTTTTGTCAATTTTGTTATTGCTTCTTCTTTTAGAGATATGCGAAAATTGCTTTAAAAGAAAAAAAGCGGCGGCAGTTTTCTTATATTGGTTGATGTTTTGCGATTTTATTATTTCTCGAGTATCTGTGGCTCCAAATGTGAATGTTTCTGTGTGTGAGTGTGAGTGAGTATGAGTGTGTATCTGTATCTATTTACAGCTGTAGATTCGCCTTTCATGCTTCAATAAATAAAATGAATTGAAAAAGCAAAAAAGCAGAAACCTCACACACTCAGCCAAAAAGATTGAGATGGATAAAACAAGAAAGCTTTTTTTGCAACCTCGAAGATTTTATACACTAGAAAGGTTTTGTATACAATATTTGATCAATATTTATTTAAAATATTTTTTTTTTAATTTTTTTTAAAATTTTTTTTTTTTAATTTTTTATTTTTTTTTTTTTTAATTTTTTTTTCCTTTTTTTTAATTTTTCTCTTTTCCTTTTTATTAAAATTTTTCTATTTTTTTTAATTACTCATGGTTCTTAAAAATAATTAAAAAAGGGGTGTTCCTGAATTACAAACCAAACAAAGATCAACACATTTTTGGTTGGCTTAGATTTAAAAAAAAATTCCTGTAAAAAATCTATTGGGGGTATATCTATTAATTTTTTTTTTTTTTTCGTAAGAAGCAATTACTTTACTTTATGGCTGCCACGCCTTCTTTAATGCTTCGCACAATTTGTGACAAATTCCTAAAAAAAACCTTTAGCAAGTGTATAAAGAACGGAAAAAAGAAAGAAGAAGAGAGAGAGAGAGAGAGAAAAGTGGGAAGAGTGTGGCGATGCAGCCAGGATAACAGATTAGTTGAGCTGGCCAACAGACTCGTTTGAAATCAAAACATTTTGTTAAAAGGAAACGCACACACACACACACACACAGATATTTATACACAGATAAAGAGAGCAAGTCAAGGCCTATTCACACAGACAGATGCGCGCGTTTATCTGCGGAAACGGAGATACGTTGTACGTGCCCAGGACGCGCACAGGACGTGGCCAGGACACAAGCTCTAAACTTTGCCTCAATGCCTGTATCTATGTGTCTGTCCGTCTGTATGTGTGTGTGTGTACGCATTTGGCAGCCAACTTATGTGTAATAAAATGTAATAAAATAAAACTCACATATTAGAAATGTTTTGCCATTTTTTTTTCTTTCTTATTTTCTATTTTTTTTATTTTTTTTTTTTTTTTTGCCCTTATTGAAAGACACATAAAAAGCACATAGAACATTTTGTAGTTGTTGCTGTTGTTGTTGTTGTCAGCCCATAAATAAAATGTGCCATTGTATATTGTGGCTAGTTTTCGGCTTATAGCACATAGTATTAGCCATTTTGCCATCTTTACATAATCACAATCACAATCAGCTTCACTGTGATTTTTGTTTGCGCCTGAAAATGTGACTTTTATGACACGTTTATAGGCCATTTAATGGCTGACTGAAATGACAACAGCTGCCAGTGGAGTCATTTAAATGTATTTCCCGTGAATTTCATTTCCGAAATCAACATCATTGAAGATTACATTATTATTATTATTATTATTAACAATATAAAATGTCATAGGCTTTTAACTATAATTTATTCATAAATCATCATCAACTTGAGCTTGATTTTCGTTCAATTGTTTGCTTTAATATTTAAAACGTTTTTTATGTTTTTTTTTTTTTTTGTTTATGAGTACGGCAGTTTTTATGGAATAATTAATGTGCATTGAATTTATTTCTTGTATTAAAGCAACCATGAAACCATTTTCCAAAATTTAAAGAGAAATTTATTTACACACCACATTTTGTAGAGCTAGCTCTTTAAATCTCCAAGTTCAGTGAGTTATCTTAAATTTTACAAGTTTGATAACACATGGTTTTAGACCTTTTTGTTTGCCATTTCACTTAATTTCTCTACATAAAGTACAAATGCACACTCATACTGAATTTCAAAACTCTAACTCATATAGTCACTGAGTTCAATGGGTTATATATTAAATTTAAAAAATTTTCTAACATTTTTTGGTATGCTAAAATTGTAACTATGTCTTGCAAGTGTAGAAAGCACCTAAGGAACATAATACCTAAATTTCCTGGCTCAAACTGTCATAAATCTTAAGTTCAATCAATTTTATTTAAGATTATATTCGCTTTTTATGGTCGTATTTCTACTAATTTCTAAATTTTGTATATTCGAGTTCGATATTATAGGTATATTTACAAGTATTCGTATTTATCATGTATAGAAACGTTATATACATCAAACTTCTCAACTTTAATGATGCATATTTATAATTTCTATATTTTCCGTTGTACTCCCGTATTTAAAAACACATTAAAGCGGCGCCGTCAAATTGATAACCTCAAGCCAATAATTGACAGCTGCTGGCATAGCTGGCATAGACATCGATTAATTACATTAGTTTTGTTCGATAGCAAATTGAATTAACTTTTGACAAAGTGCTGCATATTGATTTTCTAATTGGCCGCGTCACAAAAAGCAAAAAGCCAATTCAACAATTTTTTAATGTGCAAAATTAATGCTTTTTAATGAAATTTTCAGCAATTGAGCAAGTCGTGATGGAGGGGAAAGAAATGGAGGAAGAGGGGCAAAGAGAGAGCAGGACAAACAACAAAATGGCGGCCAACAGACGGCAAAACTTGACTTGACCATTAAGTTAATGAGGGTCATTGCGGCAACATGTTGTTGCTTCGCACCTTGCCACCAGATGAGACCGACAATGAGTCTGTGTTGTTGTTGTTGTAGTTGCCGCCAGCCTGTTGAGGATAATGACGTTTATTTGAGGGTGAAATTTGAGGGGTGAAATTGGTAGGGTGAGATTTGTGGACTATGCTTTTAAATGCGCCAACTTCCTGTGACGTCAACGTCGGCGGAAACGGAAGCCAAACAAATATAAAAAGACAAAAACAACAATAAAACTTTATTTTTAATGCTTTTTCAGTGCGCACGTAAACAGTGGAGGGGGTTGAAGTACAGTGGTTTGACTGCTTTAAGCTAGAGTTAAGTTATTTATCTTAATTTAAAATTATCTTAATTTATTTAATTTAAAAGGGCTTAAAGCTTAGTGAGACAGCTATTTTTCGACTTCATTTAGCATAATTAATATTAATATTTTAGCCCCTATACCGAAAAGTAAGTAAAAGGGTGTATTAAGTTTGTCTAAAGCGAAAATTGTGTAATTAGACACTCTAAAATACATATATATATTTTTGTTAGAGCTGCGTAAGCTTTTTAATAATAAAAATGTAAATTAATAAATAAAAATTAACATTTAAATTTAAAAATATTAATTTTTCACTTTTGATTATTATTAATTCAATTTTTTTAAAATATATTTAATTTTTTTTATTACAAATTTATTTAATTTTTTTTATCTAAAATTGAATTACATTTTTAAAAAAAATTTAAAAAATTTAATTTTTTAATTAATATTTCTAAGTTATTATTTTTAATTTTAAGTTTGCTTTTTCAACAAAAGTACAGGATCTTTGCCATTGTTAGGTTTCTCAACTGAAGTCTTTTCTGCTAGTTAATTAACAAAATTTGGCTTTTAGCTAATTATACGCTATCTATCATCATTACTGTGCTTCGTACCACTGTGCTATATTATTTAAAATGAATTTTTGGTTTCATATTTCAGCTAATTCTTGCCAGCAATTTTCATTTACAGTTTGATAAATGTGTGTCGCATTTATTTTTTTTGGTAGTTATTCGTGTTTTATTTAGGGCCATTTATTTTAGCCGCCTGCGCTTAAGGAAGGACACAGTTTAGCCCCAAGGGGCAGTCAGACAGAAAAGCAGAGTGACCACTGTGATAAGACTGATGTGACGATAATGGCAATGAGAACGACAATGATAATGATAATGATGATGAAACAAAGCAAAGCCAAATGGCTGGACAAGAAGAAGAAGCAGAAGCAGGACAATAACATGACAGTAAATAGTACATAAGAACAATTTAAATGACATTTTTAGTTGTCTTTTATGTGACCTCACACTCAGTCTCTCTCTCTCTCTCTCTCTCTCTCTCTCTCCCCTTTGCCCTTTCTGTCTCTTTTGTATGGAGTGACATGCGATATTTGATCAATAACTTGTTAGTCTAAAGGCTAAAGGAAAGCAGAGACTTTACTTTGGGGGTTGCCAACATAATGGAGTGGCTCTACATATGTGTGAGTGTATTAGTGTGTGTTATGTGTGTGTGTGTATTAGTGTGTGTGCACATCCTGTTTGGCTCGTGTCTGCAGCTTATTTGTGCCCGATTCTGCCTTTGCTTTTCTTTTGCGGCATTCATTATGGAAAGGCAAACAAGTTGGCTAGAACGCAGGCAGAGAACGTCAGTCTAGGCCAACAGCGAGGCCATCAATCTGCCAGGTTGTTAGGGTTGCCGCTCTAACTGTTTTTCGCACGTTCCATTGCCGCCCCAGATCAAAGGCAGCGACGTCTCTTATCCTCCGTCCCTCCCTTTCTTCACTCTTCTCTCGTTCTCACTCTGTCTCTCTGTGGCACTCAAGTGTTTGCCTGGGCCAAAACACAAAAAGCCCTCGACGCTGTCTCAAGCGTTATTTATTGTTAACGAAATAGCCGACGTTGAGGTCCTTTGCCATATAAGTCAAAAGCCAGCGTTGCCAGATCTAAACACGTTAGACAGTCTAAATGCAGGGAATCGACTGCAAGATGCCCAGTAGCTGTCTTAAAAAAGGCTTTTAATTCTATTGCCATAAATAATATAATAATATTTTTTGTATATCTTATAATGTATTGAGAATTGTGTTTTATTTCAAGGAAATAAAACTAAATAATAAAATTTAAATATTCTTAACCGCAAATAAAAAAAAATAACAAATATTCTTTAACTTAACTCCTGCATTAAACCAGGAATATCTACATATTTATATCTACAACAGGTTTGGAAATAAATTATTCTGTCAAACTTCATATAAAAAAAAAACGAAAGAAATTCCTGGCAACGTTTTGTTATATGAAGTTTTCTGCTTATAAACCAATTGAGCTGAAATTTTTAGCAATTGTTTGCAAAATATATCCAATTATGTGTGCCAAATTTTAAAACTACAGCTATACATTTCCTGTTGTTATTCGATTTTTGTTATCATTTTCGGGACACGGCAAAAATTAAGAAAAAATTATTAAAAATAAAAAAAATTTAATCTGTATGTTAAACATAGCAGTAATGTTTCCAAATTTAGTCACTCTGAAATCTGGGTTTTTTAACAATAAAACAAGCAGTACCACAAACTTATAAGCCTTTCTAATAATATGCGACTTCCTCTTAGTCTCCTCGCTCTCTCTCTCCTTTTTTCACTCGCTCTCACTCCTATTTTTACTCCGGCAATTAATCAAACGCTAAACAACATTTTGTGGTTTTACAAGCATGTTAAATGTTCCTATTGTTGTTGTTGTTGTTGCTGATAGCAAATTAATGCCGTTAGAAGGCTGTAATCCCAAATTGCCGCCGTCTCTCCATATCTACGTATCCCTCTCTCTCTCTCTCTCTCTCTAAATCATTCTTTCTCACACTTTGCATTTCCCTCTGCGATTCTGTCTCACTTGTCTCTCGTTATTGTTTCAATTGTTTTGGCAGCCTGCCCGTTGACAACATACTAAATTAACACGCACAGAGACAAAGCTTATGCTCTACCCTTTACTCTTTCTCTTCTCTCTTTCTCCTCTCATCTCTCTCACCTCTCTGCTCCTGCTTCTTTGCCCTGCTTGCTATGTGTGAGCCAATTGAAAGCAGTCAAAGAGCAGGATTACAATCTATCAGCTGCAGCACAAATTTGGCTTGTCCAGTGTACTGCAATCCCTTCTCCTCTTTTCGTGCTCTTCCCTCTTTCAATTCCCTACCTTTTCCCTTGTGTTTCATGTCCAAGTCCTTGTTCATATCCTGTACAGCCTCTGACTCTCCTGTCGCATTGCAGTTTCGGGTTCAAACGCTTTCTGTGTTAAATCCCCTTTTTATTGTTGTAAATTTTTGCTGAGTGTGTGTGCGAGTGTGTGTACAAATGATTGCCATTGGTTTTGTATTCCACTCATTTGCATAGTATGAGTGTGTGTGGTTGTGCGTGTGTGTGTGTGTGCCTGGCAGGCAACTCTATTACACTTAAAACGAGTCAATGCGTTTTAAAAAAGGGAACAAAATCCAATTGGGGCCTGGCAATTCAAGTGCGTATGTAAACAGCAAAAGAGATAGCAAGAGTGAGATAAAAAGAGAGAGAGAGAGAGAGAAAGAGAGAGTGTGAGAGCTGCTATACAAAGAATCCCCCGGGGAGCTTTTGTAATTGAGGCACGCGTATGCTAAACGATTGTGATCTCTCTCTGTGTGTTTCATTTCAAATGTGAATGCAATTAACAACCCAAAATGCAGAAAGGTGTAAATTTTAAATTTGACATTTACAACCTGCAAAAATCTGATAAACAGAGACACAAATAGGACTGCTAATAAATGCCAAAATTAGAAATGACATTAAACCATTGGAAATTATAGATAAAACACATAAGATAACATTTTTTTCGCTTTAAACTGCGGAAAATTAAAGTACTAGTTGTGAAATTAAAGCCATTAGAAAATATTTTAGGAGAATTGTGAATTTTGATTACTTAATTCCGTGAACTTCAGACTAAACATTATACAGCAAACGCGCTGCTTCGAGTTGAGGCGCTGAACACAAATCATTTTTGACACTACACGCAGCAATTCAAAAAATTTAAATTTTTGAGGTTTCTGTACATTAAAATCGCGAAATAAATTAAGCAAGATCATTTTATGATGTAAGGAATATAATCTAATAGAATATAATAAAAATTAATAACAATAATACGATCTTAAAGTCATCTCCATTCATCTTCAAATTACACAGCAGTTTTAAAACTATATTGCTTAAATTTTAATAATATAATAATAAAACTTAGCTTAAAGTCCTCTTAGAAATCTATAAGAATTTCAACTGAAAACCGGTTTGCAGACTTCCTGTAGTAAGTAGCTCAAGTTTCATATTTTAAGCCAAACCATTATTAGTTTAATAGCCTGTCGTGGCAATTGCAAAAGTAATTTTCAACTGTGCTATTGGCACAACTTCGAACCGAATTCGCAGGCACCTCAAAATTGTTTCATGTTTCACGCAAAACACACACAAATTGCCGCAGTTTCCATTTCCATTTTCATTTCCCGTTGTTTTTATTTTCTTCTTCTGTAGATTTTTGTTTTCGTTGTTTTTTGCTGTTGTATTATGAGCTTTTATGTTTAGCTCGTAATCTTCATTCTCAATTACGAGTGCTGTAAACTGCCACACTTGCAATACGAGCTGGCTCCTCTCCCGGTCCTCTCCGCTTCCTCCTCCCTTTTCCAAATCCTAACTCCCTTTCTTTGCTGACCAACTCTTGCTTCTCTTCGTTGTACACCAGTGTTGCCATAACAGCATTTTTTCCACAAATTTCAGAGAATAAAACCAAAAACAGCGAAAATACTGGAATATTTTTTAATGAGTGCTTGTGCGTCTCTCTGGCGCTAGTTATCCAAACATAGCGGTTAGAGCACTTCTAGTAACTGTAAGAAAACGTTAAATTTACCAAAATTTCTCTATTGATTTTCTTTTTTAGTTTTATAATAAATTATATATAATGATTACAGTTCCTGATTTTGACAGTAATAGATTAAAATAACGTGCTCATTATTTAATTAAATTAAAAAAGATGCAATAAAATTGATTCACTTTGGAAAGATATTGGATACAAGTATTATGGAAAATTTATTTAAATAAATATTGCTAAACATACAAATAAATAAAACTTTTTCAATGTTTTTAATTAATTTTATATTTTTCTTTTTATTTTAAAGGTAGTTTTTTTTTGGATTTAAAGCTTTTTATTGGTTCTTAAAATTTGGCCAAACTGCTCTTCACTACTTCCTCTTTTACCTTCCCCTTCTCTCGCTATTTCTCTCTCTTATCCCTCTGCTCTCACTCACTTTATCGCTCTTGCAGCTTGCCACATTTTGTGTTGCATTTAAAACGTTGCAAATCTTTAGCAACATTTTTGACGATTTTGCCAGCTGCCACCTCGCAACTCTTTGTTCTTGTGTTTCATGTTGTTGTTTTTATTTCCGGTTTAGTTGTTGTTGTGTAAGTTGTTGTTGTTGTTGCTGGCTCTACACATACCATAGCTGGCCACAGGATGCGCCAGTTTGGCCGTTTTTCGCACATATATTTTTCACTTGGATTTTTACGCGCTCTCCTCTTACATTTTCCCCTCCTCTCTTCCCGCCGCGCTTTTCATCTAGTTTTCTTTTACGCTCAAAAGTATGTGTGTTTCTTCCTTTGTGCTGTTGTTGTGGTTGTTTAAAAAATTTGTATGCTGCGCTTAAAAAACAAAACGAAATGGCATAAAAATAAAATAAATGTTCCTACAGCTAAGCCGCCTTTTTGTTTATGTGTGTGTGCGTGTGTGTGTATGTGTGTGTGTGTGTGCGGCAAGGGGCGTGGTTTAAGCTTGCCTCAGCTGTTTCGCTTTTGTGTTGTGTTCTTTTGCATACACAAATTTTTTAAAATTTTTTTATGTTTTATGCGTTATTGTTGTCGCTGTTGTTGTTGTTGTCGCTGTTGTTGTTGTTGTTATTGTAGAGGAGACGCCACGCATGGGGGCTGCTGATTGCTTTGTTCCGGCGCTTAAGCGCCCCAAATCCCCTACATTCCTCGCTTTCCCTTCCCCTACCCTCCTCTCTCCTTTTATTCTTTTATTCCCTCTCCTCAGCATGACATTATGTTTATGATGCCTGCAATTTTATTTATTTATTTATATTCGCTTTCTGCGGGCTCGACTATAAATTAGTGCACGGTTTTAGCAGCACTGCAGCGACTGTCAAACTGTGCATAAAAATCAATTAACAAAAGGCACAAAAACAACAAGAACTACAGGTAAGAATGCTAGAGTAAAGCTGTTCGACCTTTAGATGCCCAGTACTCGAATCTTTTCAGCTCTTAAATTTAATCAAACATAATTTAGTTCTTAAAAAAAAATATTATAAAAAATACATTAAAAAAAACCGAATTAAAATAAGTTCATATAAATAAATGTAAACAAAAAAACCATTTTGTTCACAATTAAAAAAACCTTTCTTTTTATCAAATTATTTATTCTATATTATATTTTAAAAAATATTATATTGTATTAATCCATAACTTTATAATCCTCTCAACTCTTTGGTTACTGGGCTAAAAATTGCTGACAAAACTTTTCCCGTGTGTTTCGCATTTAATTACAAAATTCAGTGTGGTGCAATGAGCAGCTGGAAGTGGGTGGGATGTGGTTTGGTTTTGGGGGGAGTCGCAGATGGGGCAAATCAAATTGCGAATTACAAAAATTGTTTGTTTTCTTGTTGTTGTTTAAATACGAGTACACTTGCAAATTGTTGGAGTATTACATTTTGTCACGAAATGTGCAAAGCATTCAAAAAAGGCGTGGCAGTAGCAATAACTATAAAGTATATTTTTTATTACTGATCAATATAATGAGAAATGTCATTATAGTCAAGGTTATTTCTGATCAATTTCTACGCAAACTGGGCATGAGAATGACAATGGAAGCAGCTGGCGTTTTTATGACAGGCAAACAAAGCAGATCGAAGCACTTTAATATATAACAATTAATATAAGTATACATATGTGCACTTAAATATTTGATTTCCATTTTATATCCAATTAAATGAATTTGTACAAATAGAAGAATATTAGAAATAAAAAAAAAAAAATATCGACTTATAGAGACTTATATCGACTGAAACTGAAAATCTCCCAAAGATCTAACAATAATATATATTTAATTTAGCAACAATCTGTTAGTGTATTTAAAGATTCTTTATGTCAAATTCTGTTTGTATTCTTGTTGTTTTTGCTGTTGTTGAACCTTTTTTTGTGGAGGACAAATGCCAATGCAACCTTTGTCCAGCAACAATAAAAACTGTGCCAAATGAGCAGCTGAGAGGCGTCAAGGGGGGCGTGTCACAGCTTGCTGACATTTCACGCATTTAGTTGTTGGTTGTGTCCCCAAAATCCCCTTAACCACCGATTTCTCCTCTGTTCACATTGTCCGGCTGCGTGTCCGGCTTTTTTTGCCTTTGACAGAAACGAAATGAAACGTCGTGTTCACAGGATAAAGGATAAAGTGTGCGTGATGTGCAGTCAGATAACTCTTCGAGCTCCCCTCTCTCAGCTCTCCCACCTCTACTACAACTACATCTAAAGCATTTTACTGTTCATTTATGTGTCGCCATTTTAGCAGCTAAAAGTGACAGGCAACTTCAGGGGGGAAATGGGAAGGAAAAGCGGTGAGGAAAACCTTCCAAATGCACGGCATAAAGTCAATTTGTAAAACGCCGCGCATCGCAGCACTGTTTGGCCATCAATGGACTGGAAAGCTGGCGCTGCCAGGATATGCACAAAATAGAAGAAAAAAAAAGAGAAGAGGATATCGCATTATCTGCTGCAACAGCAGGACACTCTAGATATCGTTGCAAAAATTGAAGACAAGCGACTGAAATGTCGAAATGGCGCAGACAATTTGTGATTGCAGTTTACGCTGAATGCTTAAATTAAACAAATGCTGCGAAAACTAATTTATCGCTGAGAAAATCAATTGTATGCAGAACAGGCTACTATCGGGCGATAAATGCAAAAGATATTAGCAGTATTAATCCAATTTTGATGCGGTCTTTCTAAACGATATAAATTTTAAATACCACGTATTTTTTTTTTTTTTTTTTGAATTTTGGTAATTACGAAAAACGTGGACAGTATGTGAAAAAATTTAATTTTGCAATTTAAAACAATTTTGATGCAGAATGAATTAAGAGGCCAAATAATGAACAAAACGGTATTCCACATGGAAATCGGTTGAGTTTTGACAAAGTTATGGTAGATTGAAGTTTTTGAAAAAGTGTAAAGGGGTAAGCATGGAAAATACCGAAAAAATTGACAGTGAGGTTGATTTTTCAAGTGAAAAATGTTTTGATGCAGAATGAATTTAGATGCCAAACAATGCCCAAAACAGTATTCCGCATGAAAATCGGTTAAGTTTTGGTAAAGTTATGGTAGATTGAAGTTTTTGAAAAAGTGTAAAGGGGTAGGTATGGAAAAATTGTTAAGCGGAAAATACGGATAAACTTATATATTGAATTAAATAAGAGTTAATTCGTAGATTTTCCATTAAAAATAGATTATTACTATGTTTCGATACTAATTTTTTTTTTCCTATCAATAGATAATTTCAAATGATATTTTTGGAAATTTTATACGTTACTATAGTGTTACTGACTGTAAAAGTTGGTAAAGAGGACACATTTTCCACTTTTTTCCTCCCATTCCTCCCTTTGTTATCTGCCCACATAACCAAGTTGAGAGCAGTCATCACACAGCTGGTAGTACAACATGAGGCAGTAATAACAAAGCCACAACAAAGCAATTATTAGCACCGTCATTAGCAGCGAACCGTACCAAATCGAACCACTCCGCCACACACCACCTCGCACCACACCGAATCCTGGCAAAATGTGTGGTTTTTGGCTAATTAGCTGGTGACTGGCAATAAGTTTTATGCAATTTGAATCGATGACGGCTACCAGAGTTACCTCCCCAACAACTCTCTGTGTAGTTTTTCCCGTGAGGCCAACTAAAAAATCTGCATAAGGGGGCAACTCCTAAGCAAAGGGGTCAAAGGGCTCGACGAGGTCACGCCCTGTAACGCCCACAAGCTGAGTGAAATCCAGTTAATCGCTTTGCTTTAGCGCATTTCGAATTAGACTTTAGAGCCCAAAATCCTTGCAACCAAGCTTTCCTCTTCCTTCCCCTTCCTTCTTCTCCAGGGTTGCCACGCCTTGTGGCGCCGCTTTTCATGCAGCTTATTTGGCATTTTGTTGTTGCCTCTCAGCTGCTTTTGTCTTGCCAGCAGATCATAATAAACAACGCCAGGCACAAACTCAAACAGAATACAAGCATCTTCAGGCAGCGTATTAAGAAGAAGAAGAACCAGTTTACCTCCACTCCCCTCTCACCACCTCTTTATCAACCACTCTTCTTAAAATTCCTTCTTTGAAGCAGCTTTTGATTGTCTTGCCTGTCTGCCAGTGGAAGGGGGGCAGGTGGGGCAAATATAATGACTAAGCCGAATGCATTTTTTACTATGATGTGGCAGCTACTGTGCAACTTAAGTTGCACTCAAAAGCTGATTTTCCACTAAAGAAAAAAATACAAAAAATGCAAAAGGAAACAGAACTTCTTCCCAGCAATATTAAAGATTATTATGCGCATTCAACGTGCCATCAATTTCCAAGTCAATTCAACTTGCATCATTAAAAGTAACTTCTTCAAATTAACTCGCAAAAAATTGCAATTTTCAGCGTAATTTTATTTTAAGTTTAACTTAATTGCAAACACAATTAGAGGTTCTATCAATAAACGCATAAATCTAACAATCATGTGAATAATTCAAACTGACAATCAAAACTTGAAGATGTTCTGCCGAAACAATACTTGAAACTTGTTTCCCTTAATTATTGTATTGTCATTTAAGCTCTATTTAAAAATTAATAATTAACAAATGATGTGCATTAAAATCAGCAAAAAATACTGCAATGCTAATTAAATTATCTCATTTTAATAAATTGTCTGGCGGCGCAACAATTTTATATTGATTGTATAAAACTATATATCAGATGATAATTGCAGTCAAAGCTGAGCTGAAATTTATATAAATGCATAAAATCAGGAAGCTCTGATATGATAATAAAGCGTAGAGTTGATTACAATAAAGACCCGATTACATAAATCTCAGTTTAACTGATTATTCTAAAAGATATAATTTTTTATTTAATTAAGTTTAATACAATTAGTTGCATTCAGTTGTAGAAAAAAATAATTAATAATTAAATAATTTAAAAAAATTTATTAAAACCCAAATATATATATATAAAAATATAATTAACTCATTTTGTTAGGAACTATGTTAAATTCATTAAATACTTTTAGTTTAAAATGAATTATTTACTATATATTTTCTGCTTTGTATTTAAAAGGTCTCTCAATGTATATTAAAATCTAAGAAAATCATTTTGTTGAAGTACATTTCTTTTTTGAAAACATCTGCTTTAATTTATCGTGATAAACTTTGAACTTTGTCGAGTCTTCAAGCATTAAAAAATATTATTATGTTTGGGGTAATTCCCTGATAATTAAGTCTTCCGCTGCTGACTAATAGAAAGTTAATGTTATTAATTATTATCGACGATAAGTCAAAGGTAAATGAGTTGCAATTTGAACAAGTTGCAAGTCGATTGGTTGCTGCTGCTGCTGCCAAAGTTGCATGCCACCGGCAGCTGTGGCATAACGTAAACCTTTGTGGGTGGTTATCAAGTGGGCAATGTCAGGACAATATGTTGCCAGCTGTACAATGGGCCACTTAAGCGACAACAATAAAAAATCATTAGAGTGCCAAAGGCAGCCGTTGCATTCGATGCCAAAGGATGCCAAAGGATGCTAGAGAATGCACACAGGATGTATGTACACAAAGAGAAAAATTCTCAGAAATTCTTACACTTTAATTGGACTATTTTTGCTCTATGATTTAGCGTTAAATAATAAAATTGCCTGACTTTATGATCATTGTGGAGTCAAAACGGTCAGACATAGAAGCATGAAACTTTGACACAACATAGCTGAGACAAATTTATCACGAAAGGGTTTTATAGTTTGCTTAATTTCTATAAAATTTGTAATGTTTATTTTAAATATAGGATGGTTTTATACAAATTGATCCTTTTTTTACTGTGTGTTTTTTCTCCGTGTGCATGCACCCCATAATACTATATACTTAGTGTATACGCCCACGTGATGATGTGAAGGATAAGGATGAGAGAATGGGGAGGATATGGCAGTCGGTTTGCCTGGCCACTTCATAAATCTACAAGGCATATGAAATACGAGTATCCTGTGCTGAGTGCAGCAGCCAATCATGTTGCATGCCTTCCACTGGCAAAGGACCAAAGGACTAGACAGTCGGCTTGTACAACTTGGTCAAAACAAAAACAGAAAAACAAAAAACTTTCTGACATTGTAACGAGTACTTTTTGCTGGAGTATACAGGACACACTTCAATTCAATAGCAGACAAAAGGACCTAGGACCAAGGACAACGGGACAACTGGACATGCAGCTGCACGTTCGTTGTTCCCATTTGATTTATTAACAAGCCATCGTTTATCATGTGGCCAACAATGGGTTAAAGCCCACAAAGTAATGCACCCAACAAACCAACAATTGCAAATTTGTTGCAATGCAATCGTTGATCTACAAAAATGAAAAAGAAAAATCTTCAACTCTCCATCTCTTTCTACTCTTCTTCAACTCTCGCCTCTCTTCAAAAGTAAACAAATCGTTGAAAAAATAAACAAAAAACATTATGGAAAAATATAAAGCACAGATGAAAAATGAGACACGCCTCTGGCCAAGTTTATTGAAATTAAGATATTTTTTGTCTCCCTCCACAAAAACAATAACTTTATGAGATACTAAAAACTAACGGAAAATGCTCATAATTCATCTACATAAAATATGTGTACATAGTTTTGTTGTTTTTTCCCTTTTTCCTCCAATTATTTATGTGTTTGTTGACCACGTTTCGGAAAACATTTTGGAATCAACATCGGCATCTAGAATCTTGAACCGGTTGCCAGCGCATTGAAGCGTTAAATTTCCATGTGGGCGTCCAACACACGACCGACATTCTCGACCCGGCCCAAAACGATCTGGACCCAAAACAAAAAAATAAAAATAAATAAAGAAAAAGAAAAACAAGTTGAAGGAGTCGCCGTTGTCGTCGCGTGGGTGCAAAGACTAAAAGATAAAATGTTGACCAATAAATTTAGTGACCATGAAAGACAGATGAAAAGTAAAGCAAAGAACTTACAATAATACAAAAAGAATAGAGAAAAACTAACTCTAGTCAAATGCAGCGAATTTTTAATGCACTTAATATCTTGAGAAATAGAAATATTAGAAAAAGGTGGGAATTATAAGTAGCTCCAGAATTTATTATCAACTTAGCAAATTAATTTTATAATGACTTTTGAGTAATAAACCATTATTCTACTGTAAAAAAGGGAACCCTCACTAAAAGAGTTCCTTTTTAAATTATATTATTCTAATGACATGATAATAAAAGCTGATTTCAGGACAATAGACCATAAAGATCATTTACGGCACAATTCAGCTAAGAATAGACATAGAAAACCAATTATGGGAATTTTTTGTTGATCTGAACAGCAGCAGGTAAAAAGAAAAAATCTATTCACATGTAAGGATCATTTATAGCATAATTCTCTCGACCTTACTATTGTCGTTTTGTGTATTTTTGAATAGAAGAAATTATACTTAAAAAAAACTACCAAAAAATATCTATGAATGAATGGGAAAATTCTAGAACTACTACTTGAAGACTGGAACTGGTTAAAATTTTACCATACATATTTTTTTCAAGAAAAAATCCAAATTTAAGTTCTTTTTAATTGATTTCAATAAAATTTCGTTTTCGTGAATTATACATAAAACACTCTGTTGCTAAGCAATTCACAAATTTATAGAAATCAAGTTTATAAAGGGTATAAAAATGTGGAAAAACCAGCGACTCCGACAAGTTAAAAGAGAATGACAGCAGACAGATAGAGAAGCTTAGGAAGTTGGAGCAAGAGAGAACTTTAAGCGGGAGAGGGGGAAGGATGGATAGTGGAAGGGAGAGAGGGAGACAGTAACTGTCGCCGTGTGTACAAATGCTCTAGAAATGTCATTAACTTGCTTTGCTTTTGATGTTGTTGCGATTGTTGGTTCCTGTTGTTGTTGTTGTAGTTGTCTTATCTCAACAAACGTAAAACGACACTGCAACAACGCGCATTGCTCTCTGTCTCTTTCTCTCTCTCGCTCCCTCTCATTCTGTGTGTGGAAAGTTACCTGCAAAGGCGCCGCATTTGGTTTACTAATTGATAACTTCATATTTATAAGTGTGTGTGTGTCACTCTCTCTCTCTCTCTCTCTCTCTCTCTCTCTCTCTCTCTCTCTCTCTCTCTCTCTCTCTCTCTCTCTCTCTCTCTCTCTCTCTCTCTCACACTCTTGACTTCTAGCTGCTTAAAAGTAATTAACTAAGTTAATTTTGACACTAGGCGGCAAAGCAAAGGGACCCACTAGGAGTATTCCTAAAACAGATTATGTTTAGTTTAAATTTAAATTTGGATATTATTTGTTCCATACAAAAAAATTCTTATTCAAGAACCGAAATATGAAACATTTCTATAAAAATAAAAGAATTTTTAATTTATTAATCTGTATTTGCCTGCAACTTGTTAAGGTTTGCTTGAATTAAATAAAAGTCTAATCAGATTCTGTTGCAGGAATACCACTACTAATTTAATATATGTTTGATTGTATTAGCTTACCTGTCGCATCTATGTATCAATCAGTGCATTATTTACACGCACATGTAGAACTCGCACACACATTCACACATGCATACAACTGCATTCTGGCGTCTCTTTCCCGCCTACGCAACGCATGCAGTAACAGCAGCAGAGAGAGAGGAAACAAAAACACAAACGTGTTGCGCTCAGCTGGCCTTGCAGCGAATGAGCAGCACAAAACACAGAAGCAAAAAGTTATCGTTCTGTTATTGTTGCTGTTGCTCTTGTTGTTGTTGTTGCTAGTAGAATGTATTTGGCACGTGAAACGACATCGGCATGCGGCGCTTTTATTGTTATTGTTGCTCTGCTGCTGCTGCTTCTTCTTGTTATAGTTGTTGTTGGCATTTTTTGTTATATATTTGCACATAAATACTTTGGATTTGCATTTGTTTACGTCACTGCACCAATACACTCACACTTTCAGTTGTGACGCGCGTACGCGTGTGTGTGTGTGCGTGTGGAGCCAAAAAACACAAACAAACAACAGCAACAAAGCGCAAGAAATGACAAACAAATTCACCGATGACACAAACTAAACAGCATTTATTTATAATCGCTTTTGACTTGTTGTAATTATAAATCGCATAAGTTTATAGGCCCTGCATTTTATTTTGGCAGCCTCTTTGTTGTTTCTCTGCTCTTCTCCCTTCTATTTCTTTTCTTTTTTGGAGACAAACGCGATTCATGCAAAAATCGAAATTTCCACGGCCGTTGGCAACGCGCGTTGTTGGTTAATCTTCCGGTGGACTCAACACGCACTGCCCCACACTCTTGATGCCCACGGGCGTCAATTATTATTGTTGTTTCACGCACATTTCACTGCTAAGTTATGCATTTAATTAATTTTTATGTTCAATCACGAAACAACCGACCGCAATTTTTCCGCATGCGACTTGTCACGAGGAAGGTTAAAATGAAACTGAATGGAACAGCAGCTGTTGCTGTTACCTCTAACAGCTTGTACACCCCACTGTTAAGTGCAATAACATGACTGATTCACTGTTAGTTGAATTGGTTCAGCTACTATTCAAATTTGTCGCTCTCCAATAGAGAAATTAAGAGAGCTTTGCGCTATAATTTTGCGCGCACCTTAATAAAGTTTTAGAAAAAATATTAATAGCAAAACAGATATATATATTTCTCAAAATAGCAAGATTTTTGGCCAACAGTAAGTTTTAATTATGTACACATCCAGCAATCTTTGAAAATAGCAGAGCTAGCTATAAAATAGCTATGCTGGCAACAGTGCTAACAGAACGTTAACATGCTGTTATTTTACAAGTATCGATATATTAACATTTATTGCACGATACTGCCGGCGTTTCGTACATCGATATTTACAGAATTGTAAGAGGGCTATCGATAAAATGGTGGGCGTTCATTGATAAAAATTAAGAACAATAAAAAGTTGTAGAAAATTAAATTTAAGGACAATTTTAAGCGGATAAAAAGTAAGCGCATGGCGGAGTTGAAGGCACCGTCGCTGCAATCGCTGCTGGAATCGGATCGCGGCTCTACGGACAGTTTGCAACTTGATTTCGAATTCGAAGACGTGAGTATGAAAAAGCAAATAAATAAAAGAATGTACAAAATTAAATAGTTTAATTTGATTTTGTGTGTATAAGTTGGATGATGTGGAGTTTGCCATACCGCCGACAGATGTGCTGCCCACGCTGGCGACGGTGCTCAGTGAATTCGAGGCGGATTCGGATGTTGCCTCCGAACTGGGAGTTCCGGTGCCGCGAGCGACGCCAACGCCCTCTATCGGCGAGGATTGTGGCGTGCGTGCGGATGGCAGGGGCGGGGGTGGCTCTGGCTCCATAATGCGTTACACTCTGCTGCACGGCATTTCGGCCCAGCTGACATCGGCAGCGGAGCGTGTGAATGCGGGAGCAGCGAGTTCCTGTGCCGTGGCAGCTTACATAGCCGTGGGCACCTCACATGGACACATACTGAACTTTGATGTCACCCAAACACTTCGCTGGGCGCATCAGGACAAGCACAGTCAGGGCGCTGTTTCCAGTCTGGCTTTCAATGCGGATTCTACGAGATTATTGGCGGGATTCGCTAGAGGATTGGTTACGATGATAGACACACAGTCGGGTGATGTGCTCCGGGAACTGTTCGATGTCATTACACCCAATACGGGTGTGCTGCACGTCAAGTGGACGTCACGCTCCTCGCTGGCGCTGTGTGCGGATGCGGGAGGATCCGTTTGGTCACTCAGTTTCACTCGTAAGCTGGGCATACGTGGCTGCAGCTCACGTTGCCTGTTCTCCGGTGCTCGTGGCGAGGTCTGCGCTGTGGAGCCACTTCTTATGGATGTGCAGGGACGTCATGAACTGGATCAGTACTGTATAGTAGCTCTCGCCACCCTGTCCAAGTACTTCATTGTCACTGTGCGTCCACGCTTGCGTGTCATCAAATACCATGCGCTGCAGGGACCACAAGATTGTCTGCCACTGCTCGCCTGGCATCTGGTGCTGATCCAGGCGGCGGATACAAGTCGTTCCGTGGATCCCGTCATTGTCGTTGGCCGCGGCAATCAGTTGTTCTTTCATCAACTGTTTGTGGCCAATGGACGCATCACTTTGCTGTATCTACGTCATGTCCAGCTCCAGAGCAGCCTCCTCTCCGCCCACTGGCTGGGTCCCAAGTGTGTCGCCTCGCTGGACACCTCGGAAATTCTGCATTTGGTGGATGTACGCTCCAGCCGTGAACTGGAGTGCATGGATATGGCCAATGCCGGTCTGGTCTATGGTTCCGCCCAGTTCAAGGGTCTCGCCACGGGTGGAAATGTTTCACCCGCCTTCGCCTTGGCCGGCACCAATGCCTGCTACAATTCCGTCGTCTCGAGAGGCACACAGCTTTATGTCCTCGGTGCCAGATCCCTGCACATCATTGGCGTACGCACCTGGTCGGAACGCATCAGCTACTTGGTGAGTAGACTTGAGTAACTTTGACTCCGAATTCGACCGAATTTCGCAAAACGCCGTCTTATTGCACAATAAAATTGTGTCAGCTATGTTGTGTGAAAATTTCAGCCTCCTAGCTCTTATGGTTTGTGATCAGTAAGTCAATTAGTCAGGACAAAGAATTAACGAGTCTTTTTATTTAACAATTTATTTAGTCACAATTCTTATAAGCAATAAAATTTTGCATCTTCACAGGTGAAGAACCATCGGTGGCAGGAGGCGTGTCAACTGGCACTCGATGGCTATGTCGCCTCCACGGATCGTCCACGTAAACGTGCCCAGGCCAAGGAGCGCATCATAATGCTCTTCAAGGAATACATTGCGAATTCGGCGAGAGCACCCGATTATTGTCTGGGTGCGATTGTGAATTGCCTGATAACAATTGGGGAATTGGAGCTGCTGTGGACACAGCTCTGGGAGAGATTACACAACAACAACACGGAGCTGTTTCTGCAGCACATCTCGGAGCACATTGAGCAGGAGCACATACACAGCGTTAATCCGGTCATATCACAGGCTCTGGTCGATTACTGGCTACAACATTCGCCTGCCAAGCTGGAGCAGCTGATCCTGAAGCTGGACTGGATGTGTTTGGATCTGAATCAGGTGCTGAAGGCCGTGAAGCGTCATCGGTTGTATCGGGCACAGCTTTATCTCAATGCCTGTGCCTTGAATGATTACACGGCCGCACTGACGGAGCTGCTCCTGATCCTGACACCCGAACAAACGGATCTGGGCAATTGTCTGCTGGTCTATGTGTCCAGTTGTTTGGCTGGCAGACGATATCCAAGTGGAGATATACCCGCGGAGCAGGTGCATCAGGTGAAGCACGATGTGCTGCGTTGTCTCACCTCACAGCACTCCACGGGCAGTCCGGCGGATGAGTTGCCCTATCCATATCTGCGTTCGCTGCTCAAATTCGACACACGGGAGACTTTGAATGTCATCTCGCTGGCATTCCAGGAGCGGGAGTTCAGCAACGAACTGGGTTACTCTCACCGCAAGAGGATCATCTATCTGCTTCTCGAGATTATGACGCCCGAGAATGCAACGGTAAGTGGAACGATAAGATTGCAAGGATTAACTATGAATTAGTTTAGAACAGGAAAAAGTTTGAATTTTTATTTGCAAAATTCATCTTTAACAATTGTTTGTAGATCTTGTAGATCCAGAGTACCTGGGCACAGGGTATCCTACTGTCGAGCGTGCTCCACTGTAGCCTAGTGTCTAATATGGTTAGCAATTTGTTTTTCCTTTTGCAGTGGGCGGAAATTGGTTGCCTGCTGAACTTTATAGCGCAGCAGATGTCGACGCAGTGTCTGCCGCGGGACAAGCAGCTGCTGGAGCGAGTGCTGAGCTACCTGGCGCAGGAGGAGATTGCCAACGAGAGTACACGCCAGCATTCGGAGCGGGAGAGCGCCTGGCATGAGCTGCTCTCCAGCAATTGCCTGGTGGACATCAGCAGCGATGAGGAGCAACTGGAGTTGGCACAGCGTGCCAGTTGTTACTATGTGGTGGAGTATCTGCTGGAGAAGCTGCAGCGTTACGATAATATACTCGATTGTTATATACATAATCAGGCGCGGCATGAGACCATGTTTGCCTACATGGAGCGTCATGTGGCGGCCAAGGAACGCTGCATCTACGAGCAGCTGGTGTGTCACTTGGCACAGCTGCTGGAGATCAATGCACCGGAGACGACGCGTCTGATTGCGTTGCATTATCCGGACAAGATTGAAGAACTGCTGCAGCTGCTCAGTTGCCAGAAATCCTTGTTGTTTCGGCTGCTGCAATGTCTGCATGAGAGACAGACCAAGCTGCAGCCCATGCAAATGGAGTTGCTCTTGGAACTCTGCTGTCAATTGGAAACAGCGGATAAAGTGCTAGAGTTTCTTCGAAATAGCACTGGTTATCGTTTGGACAAGGCCATTGAGATTGTGGAGCGACATGAGCTGAAACGTGCCGTCATCTATCTCTACGAGCAGCAGGAGAGCTATGCGAAAGCCTTTGATCTGTCCATGGAACTGCTGCGTACAGCCGACCAGGATGTCGCTGTCCAGGAGGCAAAGAAAATAGCCGAACTCTTGGCGAGATCAGCTCGCACATTGCCGGCACAGCAGCTGGAGCGTTGTTGGTTCACCTTGTTGCAATATATACTGGCGCAGCAGGAGCTGCAATCGATAACCAAGTCCATGTTGCACGAGGCATCACAACACATTGATCTGCATAATCTTGTCCAGCTTATTATGAATACGCACAATGTATCCAGCAGTTTTGGCGACATTAAAGATCTGCTAATGAGCATGTTGATCAGTTCAAGACAGGAAACTGAGGCGTTGCGTGATGCAGCCGATGTTTTGTGCCAGAATCTGCACACAGAGTTCGCCAGGCAGCGTCATCTGGCCAACCGTGGTCTTTGGGTGACCAGCATGCGTTGCATTCTCTGCCGGCAGCGACTGTACGATCAGACGCAGGTCACTGTCCTGGGTGCCTGTGGACATGCGTTTCATCAGCGTTGTCTCGAAGATTCCACAACAACTCAACTGGAACAGTGTCCACGCTGTGCTGTCGCCTTGCCGCCTCTGGAAGATGCAGTGCAGCCTCTTCACTTGCCCTGTCCCAGTCAGCATTTGTTAAACGGCACTCGAAACTCCCAGGAATTGGGCACACTGCAATTAAAGGCACCTCCTCGACGCTTTTGCTAAAATATCTACTCGACTTTTATGTACATATATATATATTCCATATGTAAAGCCATTCCTTGTATTTATTGTAACCTCTCTATTTTTGCGTTGTGTGTAAGTAAAACAAGTGCTTGTCAAGTATTATTGCTAATCCTCTAGAGATCTGTAGAGATCTCCAATTAACTTAACTAAATTGTAGTCGAAAAAACGATTAAAGTATATTATTTGTTTAAATTTTCACAATTTAATTCCCTCAAGTGGATTCACAAAATTTGTTTTGTTGTTTATGCCTAAAGTAATTTATAAAAATAGTGAAAATAAATTATTAAAATATAACATACCTACATTTATTTTTAGAATAAACATGCACAATTTCAATAAATGAGCATTTGAAAAAATTATTTATTAATGTTTATTAAAAATTTTATTAGATTAATTTACAAAACTTAAACTATTTATAGACTCCAGTGTGAATATTCCGATTATTAGCTAAATCACAAAATTAACTCGAAAGTCAAAGAAATCAGTTGATCTGTATTTTAATGGTGCTATCCGAAGGGAAAGTATTATTATAATGCTGTATAAACTCGGTACACTGTTCAGCTGAAATTTAAATGGAATATTAATATGAAATTAAAGTAGAATTATTATTAAATAATTGCTAACCTTTGGGAAACGCCAAGGTCTCGTACATGCGTAGATTGCGCATTTGGAAGAATCTGTAGACGCTGTGAAAGATGAGATCATCTTGGGTTTTATGGGCTGCCTCCAGGAACTTGCGCGCTGGCACCTTCTCTAGACCCAACGAGTTCTTGGCCAAACGCAGTGCATCAATGACCTTGCCCTGACCCAGCATCACCTCTATAATAATCTCATGTGCCTGAATTTTGCCCAACATATCGATGGCAACCTGTGAAATGGCCGAGTTGACATCGGAATGGGCCAAAAGAAAGCATGCCACAGACTTGGATTCCTGCAGCATGGAATAACTGACCAAACGACGCAGTGTATCAAAGCTGCGATTGCGTATTAATTCACTGATGATCATCTTGCTGAGCTCCTCCTGAGCGGAGATGTTGTACTTGTTCAAAGATTGCAGATACAACATCAGCACAGATTCCGTATAAGGACGTTCGGCAATTGTTTGTAGAATCTGCACCATGTCCGTCTGCTCGATGAGCACAATGGGCGGTGCAGCATGTTTGGTGATCGTGGTCTTCACATTCGAAGGCTGCGCCGTCTGATTCTGCAACTCCAACTGCACCCAGGAGCTGTTAAAGAGGAAAGTGTGAGTAAAATCAAGTTTTTTAAGTGAGTTCAATTTCGATGCAGAATTAAAATAGAGGCCAAATAATGATCAAAACGGTATTCCACGTGAAAATCGGTTGAGTTTTGACGAAGTTATGGTAGATTGAAGTTTTTGAAAAAGTGTAAAGGGGTAAGCATGGAAAATATCGAAAAAATTGACAGTGAGGTAAATTTTTCAAGTGAAAAATGTTTTGATGCAAAATGAATTTAGAGGCCAAATAATGATCAAAACGATATTCCGCATGGAAATCGGTCGAATTTTGGCAAAGTTATGAGAAATTGAAATTTCTGAAAAATGGTCCATGGAATGGTATGGAAATTACATACATTCCTAGTTGTGTTTTTCTAATTTTTCTAATTTAAGTATTCGTATTCTTATAATAATTTGTGAAAATTGTGTAAATGAGAAATTTTAAAAAGTGTTATTTTGGATATTTACGCATAGATCTTGTTGATCTTATCAAAGATGGTCTCCAGCACTGGAAGGAGAGTGCCCTTGTACTGTTCATCGATCAGTTGTTGCAACACCTTGAGCAGCATCTGCTTGCCACTGCAACGTTGCAGCAGAAACTCCGTGAGTCGAATGCGATCCGAGATTAGATGACAGAGTGGTTCAATGGCCAGATTCAGATACCACATGCAACCCAACTTGGCATCGATGACAATGTTTGGCTGGAACAACACCCAGTGAGTGGAATCTACACAAGATTGGAGATTTAATTGAGCTGCATATGGTTTAACTTAAATCTCAGTACATACAAAGCTCGCACTGCAGGATTTGTCCATCTGGCGACAGCGAGGGCAGCTTGAGACCAAAGGGTTTGATGGAACGACCCGGTGTAATGGGTGCATGATAGGTCACCTCATTGATCATCTCTCCGCCGAGAGCAATGTCAAAGAGCAGCGATGTGGCTGTCGCCTGATGATGCACCACAATCAGATTGTCCACAGTGTTGATGGCAAATCGAGCCTGAGTCGAGGGAATACTGAGACGTAGGACGTGGCATTTACGTGGTGCCAGACCAGGACCATTTAACAGGTGCACCTCCACCTCCATCAAACCCGTGCTGCTGTTCGCCTCCAGTATGAGCACGGCCAGCACGCCGTACACTCTGCCAAGCGTGACTCTGCTCTCGAGCACCTCACGACCCGGATTCCCCACTGCAAACAAAGACATGTGATAAATCAATATATATAAACAAAACTTGGGTTACTCACAGTCCACCTTGGGTAGCTTGGTGATGACCTTCTGCTTGACAAGCACTGGGACTAAGGTGTTGCCTTCCTTGGTGCATAATAGTGCCACGTTGGCGTCACAGCACCAGGCGAACCACAGGATACTAATGCTCAATGCCTTCACGGATCTCACTTGACGCTTCTCCGGCACTATTTGAAAGATCTCCACACCCGTGTTGGATATGAGTGCCAGCTCGCGATTGTGCACCCAAACGAAGCCATAGATGACCGTTTTTACCTGGTGTGTGATGATGTCCTGCAACATGGGCTGCTCTCCTTGGAAGCACACAAACTCCACGGCGTTTTCCTTGCGCTGCACGGCCAGAATTTGATTGTCGGGTGAGAATTTAATTGAACGTATTGCTCCACCTCGATCATTCATGCAAAACGATATGACAGTGTCCTCCACGGGTCCCTTGACTACCACTCCAGTTGCTCCGCCCGAACGCACTGCAAGAATCTAGAAGAAAAGCAAATCCTAAAGAGAATTCACCTATGGGAGCTTGTAACTAATTCTCACCTGCTTGTTGGAGTCGTCGAAGAAGACATTGGTCAGCTGACTGGCGGCATCGAAGCGTATGCAATTATTGGACAGCTCAATGTAATGTATTCCATTTGTTTTTTCCATTGTTTCGAGTGCATGCAACAAATACTCTAAGAAATTATCCACCCACAATTCGAGCAGCAGTGTTGGCAAGCGTCAAACGATTAATTCATTTGTAGACAGTGCAATCAGTGCTGGAGCACAGTGTTGTCAGCTTGGCTTATTTAATGCTAGATTTAGCATATTTTTGTAAGTGCTTGAAACTTTTAATGTTATAAGATAATAAATCAAAATTCTCGCTAATACAATACCATATTTTTCACATTAGCATATCTGGAATTAATTGCGCGTATTATTTATTTTTTTTTCAACTTTTTAAAATTTACATATATTTTCTAAGACCAAAAAAAAGCGGAAAAGCACAGTGTTGCTTACCGCTAGCCTTTTTTTCTAGCTGTAGCGACAGCACTGTTCTCAACAGCTGATTCATGCATAAACATAAATAAACGAGCGGCAGTGTTGGAAAGTGTCAACGGATGTGTTCATTTTTGCACAACAGATGAGTGTAATTTTTGCACACTAGTCTGAACAGCTGATTCACGCATCCAATATGAATAAAAATATCTTGCACACTGTGCAGCAAAATTGATTTTCAATAATAAAACATTGTGGAATAGCTTCAATGACGAGCTTACCCAAGTGCCGAGTATGCATTTGCTCACTGGATGCAGAAGCTGAGTGTTATGATATGCGAAAGTTGCCCAAATTGGCGCACAAGTTTGTCACCTGCACAGATTTATCATTTTCGGAGGAGGAGCGTCTGCCAAGTGAACTCTGCCAGGGCTGCCACGATCAGCTGGAACGCCTGTATGCATTTCGGGCCAGGTGCATTGCAGCCGACACCAAATGGCGCATGGAAATCCTGGCATTCTGCGAGGACACGGAATCCACGGAGGATAATGAGCAGCTAAAAATCACGGATGAAATAACAGAACTAGGAACAAATACTCCAGAGGCAGCTGCGATAACAGAACTGCAACCTGCTCCTGAAGAAGCTCCAGTGCCAGCTGAGAATATAACACAAATTCCAATAGTTAACTCGGAAATTATTTCGGAAGAGGTGAGTCTCAAATTAAAATACAGTCTATCAATTCACTCTTTTGACCAAGGCTACAAACTGGTTCTGAACCGGCTCGCTTGGGTTTTTTGGGCAACCCGATCTGAATCATGAACCGATCATTTGAAATTATAAACTCCGGAAATTTTAGCCAGTTTTCATTGAATAAAACTTGACTGAATTTCCTATTTCTAGGTTGCTTCACAACCAAAGACTATCTACAAGTGCGACATTTGTGCCACACAGTTCCTGGAGGAGCATCGTCTGCATGCGCACAAGCGTCAGCATGGACTCATGCCATATCCCTGCCCCGAGCCAGATTGTGATCGTGGCTATAGCCATAAGAATACTTTAAGTGTACACATGCGCAAGTGCCACAAGCTAGGCAAGGAGCACAAGTCGCATGTCTGCGAATTCTGTGGCAAGACTTTTGATACCATGTGGCGACTGAAGAATCATCGTTTTACGCACAAGGACAAATCTGAGCTGCCGTATGTGTGTGAGGATGCGGAATGTGGCCGACGTTTCTCCAGCAAGCAGCTGCTTAAGGTGCATATGATGCGACATGCCGGGATTAAGAATTATAGGTGCAGCTATTGTGGAGTGCAGAAGACAACGCGAACTGAGCTCAAGATCCATCTGAATTATCACACGCTGGAGCGCACTTATTGCTGTCGCATCTGCTCCAAGGTTTGCAACAGTTCTAGTAATCTCAATTTGCATATGCGCACCGTGCACGAGCGCTCCAAGAACTATCCCTGCACCTACTGCGATCGTAGCTTTAATCAGCCATCGCTTCGGAAACAACACGAACTCATTCACACCGGAGAGAAGCCCCACGAGTGCGAGGAGTGTGGCCGACACTTTAGGCAAAAGGCCGCTCTTCGCACTCATCGCAAAATACATGAGCGAGAAATCCCCCCAACTCAATCTCAATGTTAACTGCTTCTGTAATGCAGAGTACGAATACTGCAATTAACAGTCATTTTACAGCGAATCGCTCTCAGTGACTGTTGTAGGCTCAATGTTAACTCGTTCTGTAAATGCTGTGTTCGTTTAATGCAATTAACAGTAATTTTACAGAGGATCGCTCTCAGTCACTGTTACCTCCTGTAAATGCAGAGTACGCATACCGTAATTAACAGTCATTTTCCAGCGAATCGCTCTCAGTGACTGTTGTAGGCTCAATGTTAACTCCTTCTGTAAATGCAGTGTACGTTTACTAAAATTAACAGTGGA
Source organism: Drosophila falleni (assembly GCA_035045575.1). NCBI lineage: Eukaryota > Metazoa > Arthropoda > Insecta > Diptera > Drosophilidae > Drosophila > Drosophila falleni. The sequence continues at coordinate 2,704,787 of JAWNOV010000167.1, forward strand.
TCGCTCTCGGTCACTGTTATAGGCTCAATGTTAAGTCCTTCTGTAAATGCTGTGTACGCATACTGCAATCAACATTCATTCATTTTACAGAGGGACGCTCTCAGTCACATTTATTTTTAATTTATCGTTAAGACTACTTAATATTTAATGATATTTATATTTAAAACTACAACACTAATGCAGCTGTAATTATTGATGTATAAATATAAGTCAGAGGAACATGAAAGCTTAGAAGAATCCGAGTAGACGTTAAATTTCTACTAACATTGTCAAGTTTAACAGTGCATGTAACAGTCGCTTTGCAGCTGCTCTTGAATTTGATAACATTTCTCTGAACTTTAAATTTCTACTAACGTTGTCAAGTTTAACAGTGCATGTAACAGTCGCTTTGCAGCTGTTCAATTGCCGTCGTAATGTTATCGATAGGCGATATACGATGAACAGCTGATTTGCAAAAGTAAACAAATAAACGACTGCTTCTAAATTGAGCAAATAATTTATTTTTAGCTTAAACTAGGTTTAAAATTTAGCTGATGATGTCAGTTTTAGATGCAGCCAAGTGTCGAGTGTGCACTTGTTCTCTAGCTGCAACAGATGTTTGCTACGACATGCGGCAATTACCCAAATTGGCGCACAAGTTTGTCACCTGCACCAATTTAAACATTTCGAAAGAGGAGCGTCTGCCAAGTGAGCTCTGCCAGGTGTGTCATGATCAGCTGGAGCTGCTTTATGCATTTCGCGACAGGTGCATTGCAGCTGATGCGCAATGGCGCTTAGAATTGGAGCAGATTAAGTCCAATGACAGCCTGAAGATGCTGGAGGATCGGGAAACTGTTGTAGAAGCTGTCGTGGAGCTGCAGGAATGTAGTTTAAGCAGTGTAAGCAAGAGGCGTACAAGGCAACAAAGCAAAGAGGCTAAAAGAGAGCTGGAGGAAACGGAAAACTCAACGGAGGAGCAGGTAAGCTGCTGATATTATGTCCAAACATACGTTAATTCTTCTGCTTCTATTTTTAGAGCTTGTTGTCCAAGTCAACAACTAGCAACTACATATGCGACATCTGCGACACACGCTTCCTGGTGGAGCATCGTCTGCTGGCGCACAAGCGACAGCATGAGGGATTAATGCCATATCCCTGCACTGAGATCGGCTGTGACAGGTCCTTCAATCGTCTGCACTGTCTGTCGGAGCATCTGAAGCAACATGCGGGCAATTGTCGCTGGTTTAGCTGCGAGCAAGAGGGTTGCCACAAGAGTTATCGCCACAAGCCGACGTTGATGATGCACATGAGAAGAAGCCACAAATTGGGAGCCGCATTAAAGTCGCACGTTTGTGAATTCTGTGGCAAGGTGTTCAATTCAACGGCTGTGCTGAACGATCATCGCTATACGCACAAGGACAAGTCGGAGCTGCCACATGCCTGTCCAGAGTCCGACTGTTCGCGTCGCTTCTCCAGCAAGGAGAAGCTAAAGGTGCATCTGCTGCGTCATGCGGGCATCAAGAACTTTAGCTGTCCCTATTGTGGCATGCGCAAGACGACAAGAAATGAGCTAAAGATACACATGAACTATCATACGCTGGAGCGCACTTGGCCCTGTCGCTTCTGCTCCAAGGTGTGCAACAGCTCCGGCAATCTCAAGATGCATGTGCGCACTGTGCACGAGCGTGCCCGGGATTATGCCTGCAGCTATTGTGATCGGAGCTTTGCCAAGCCGGATACCCGCAAATACCACGAGATGACGCACACCGGCGAGAAGCCACACGAGTGCGAGGAATGCGGCAAGAGATTCACACAACCTGCCGCATTACGCACTCATCGCAAGATTCACGAGAGACAACGCAAGCAAACGGATGATAAATTGGGAGTCTATACGGTTGTCATTACGCCGTCCACTGAAATAGCTGAGAAATTGCCACTGGAAAGTGACTATTCAAAAGACTCAGCTTGATTATATGATATATATATTTTAGACTTATAGTAAGTGAAACCAAAGATTCAAGATTTGTAATCATATTTCTAATCAATTACTGAAAGATTAAGCAAGTTTACAGATAGCTTACCTTATCAAACTATAAAATACATTCAAGCTTCGCTATAGTGAACTTCTATACGTTGAAAAACTTCCTATAAAGAATTGATTTAGATTTGCGAAAACTTAATTTTTTAACTGTTGCACAATACTTAAAAATACAATTTTTATTTAACAACTTTATAAACAACTTTATAAATCAATTTAATATTCTAAAAACGTTTTCAAAAATTCGACTAAGAATTCAGTTTTCTGTGACATTTCATTTTCATTTTAGCGAAGCTCAACTGTGTGCACATTTAATTGATATTTGACGTCATTTAATTTTCTTTTAATCTTTCACAGTGCAAAGTCCAAATTCAAATCATTCGAAAACGTGTAATTTTAAAAATGATCAAAAACATCGCTGTGACTTTCTGTTCCCTTAGTCCAAAGTACGAATTGAAAATGAAATTGATGTTATTTTCTAAAGACATTTTATTTTCAAAAATTCGACACAAAAGGTAATCAAAACTTGGCATAATTCGCTAAGGGTTGGACTCTGATCTTATTTACTAAAAATAGTGATTATTTAGCTAAGAATTTAATTCAAATCGATGGGACCAGTTGAATGGACTCCCTCCTCATCGAAGATCTTTTGCGAGATCTTTTGAATCATCTTCTTTTCGGTTTGCAGTTGACCCGACGAGGCCTTCTTCAAATGTTGGATAACTCGTTCGGATGCCTGCAGTGAAAGGGCTTTGGTTAAATTAAGTTCATGCTCCGCCGTGGGCAGATTAAGTTGAGCCGCTCTCGAGGAACGGGAAAGTGTGGCAATCATGGCATAAATGTCAATAGAGGCATTTGCCAGATGATTCAACACAATTTGTTCGTTGATTATATTCTTATTGTACTTCATGAGCACCGCTTCGGTTGTTCTACCAAAGAGATCTATGCAGACAGCAGCATTCTTGGCATATTCCTTTAATTCCGGCATCACAAAGGCACTCAGATCGGTGCCACCAAGTCCAATTGTGGAGGTTGCACGCTTGGAAGCCTCTCTGAAAATGAAACCCAAATTCGAGGCGGGATTTCTAAATGCGCGCTGCAGTTCCTTCAAATGATTGCCGGCGTATTGAATGCCGGAGAGCGCGACAAACAGACGTAGAATCTCGCTGGTGCCCTCGAAAATTCTAAAGATGCGCAAATCTCGCATAACACGCTCCAAGCCCGTCTCCTTCATGAATCCCATGCCGCCCAGAATTTGTATAGCCTCATCACACACAGTCCAAGCCGATTCCGATGAATAAATCTTTGAAATGGCCGTCTCCAAGTGATAATCCTGACTGCCAGAATCCATATTCTGGGAAATCATAAATGCCATCGATTCTGTGGCATATTGAAGTATATTCATTTGTGCTATCTTATCCTGTATGGTATCAAAATTCTTGATCTTTTGACCGAACTGTGTACGATTGTTGGCATGTGCGGTGGCAATCTCGATGCACTTCTTCATCGTTCCCGACAATGTGGCTCCCATGCCAAAGCGTCCATTGTTCAGGATATTTACAGCCACCTTGAATCCTTCTCCCTCCTTGCCCAGCACATTCTCAATGGGTATTTTGCAATCCTCAAAGTAAACTTCTGCTGTATTGGATGCTTTAATACCCATCTTCTTCTCGGGAGCACCATTTGTGACACCTCCAAAGGAACGTTCCACAATAAAGGCGGTTACTTTATCCTTCTTTTCACCCGTCTTCTTATCAATTTGTTCGGTTTGGGCAAACACTGTCATCACATCCGCCAAGCCTCCGTTTGAGATCCAGATTTTGGAACCATTTAAGATATAGTGTTTACCATCTGCAGTCTTAACTGCTCTGGAGCGTATGGAGTTGGCATCTGAGCCAGAACTGGGCTCGGTCAGAGCAAAGGCAGCATAGACCTAAAGAAAATACAGAAATCAAATTATCAAAATTGGTAAGTATTATAAAAAAGGGTATATTAAATTGAGAACCGAATTTACAGAGTAAAAATAAGGAAAGAAAAGAAAGATTGGTATGTGGGTTCCTGTATACCATAGGCAGATAAAGTTTGTTTTTATTGTTGGATCGGAACACTATATCATATAGCTACCATAGGAACGATTCATCAAAAATGAAGTTTTAGTATGAACATTTTTTTTGTTTATTGAGATATCTTCACCAAACTGATAGAATATGCATCTGGGCTGGTATTACACATCCTTACCAAATTTGGTTAAGATCGGTTAACTATATCATATAGCTGTCATAGGAATGATTCATCGAAAATGAAGTTTTAGTATGAAAATTTTTTTTGTTTGTTGAGATATCTTAACCAAACTGATAGAATATGCATCAGGGCTGGTAGTATACATCCTGACCAAATTTGGTTAAGATCGGTTAAGTATATCATATAGCTGCCTTAGGAACAATCGGTCCAAAATCAACTTTTAGTACAGAGTACCTGGGGTGCAGGGTATCCTACTGTCGACCATGCCCACTTATTTGTTTTTTTAAATGTTATTCCGGATATCATGATTCCCTATATTTTATTTTAAAACTTCACGCTTCCTAGTTTTGCTTTTCCAATTTTACTTATTGAGATTCTAAATATTATTTGTCAAAATAATAGTGCTGAAATTTTTGTTGATTAAAATATTGATAAAATAATACCTCTTCAGCGGCCACTTTGGGTAGATATTTCTCCTTTTGCTCTGGGGTGCCATAGAGCAGAATTCCCTTGAATCCGATGCTCTGATGAGCACCCAGTGTAATTCCCAGTCCCAGATCATGAGCACCCACAATTTGGCAGAGTCTCGCGTATTGGGTGTTGTTCATTCCCAGGCCACCATAATCATTGGGCACCTGGATTCCCATGCCGCCGAGTTCCCACAACGCCTTTAAGGTCTCGGGATCGATGACAGAGTTGTCATCGTTCCTTGCCGCGTTGTTCACATCGGTGAAGAAACGCTGGAAGGGATCGAGCAGACTGTTGGCCGTCTCCTTCTGTTCGAGGGTCAGGACATCGGGGTAGGGGAACACTTGCTTTGTCACCAGACTGCCACGAAATATGTTGGCCATGAAAGATTCATTATCTCTTTTTGGCTCCTTGGCCACATCGTGCTCCGTTTTTACTTTGGGTGCAGCTGTCGCCGAGGCCGAATATAATCGATTTTTGCAAACATCGAAAATTAGTTTGCGCGTTCCGTAATTATTTAATTTCAACATTTTCTACTCTTTAGACTCTCGTTTAATGAACTTTGTACCCAAACCACGACGTAAACAATAATGAATGCGATGCGGGGGTGACCTGTTACACCAACCAGTGTTGCCACCAGGTACAAAGGATGCCACCCTGCAAAACTTCCCGATCTGGTTTGATTTATTGTACTAACAAAAATAAGTACATTTTCGAAATTGGGTTTTTTGGTAGAACTTTTTAAATTCTTGCATAATTTTTTGAACTTCAAGCCCCTATTAAAATGTTCTTCTTAATTTTGTGTAGTTTCTAAATTTTAATTTTCTTCAAATTATTAATTTTTTTATTCAGTTCTTTACATTATTTAATTTGCAGTTTTTATCAGTGCTGACGTTACTCCTCATTGGCAATTTTCTCCTCACTGTATTTTAACACAATTCTGTAAATGTATAATTACAGAGTCTGTACAGTAACAGTAGAAACTTAACATTTTATTATTAACATTTCTTAGCATTAACAGTGCCTCACATTGGCACTGCTAAAATAACAGAGTCATGTTAACTGACCACCCACGCAGCATATAAAAGGCGGCCTATTCGCAGTCGACAGACAGTCAGTGTTCGGTGCTCGCGGAAGACGGACCAAGGGATAAGTGCCTAGTGGTTTTTAATTGTGGTGTTTTTGGTGTTTATTTTTACTTGTTTAAGTAGAGTCCTTATATGGCAACTTAAGCTAATGTGAGATTAATATTTATAATTAATATATAATTAATTAATTAATATATAAAACTATTTACATTATGCATTATTTTAAGGTAATAATTAGGAGTTAACGAGTTATTAATGTAAGAGAAATAGGATAGAATATAAAAAAGTGATATATATATAGATATTACAATATATATACATATATATATATTCAAAAATTGAAGTTAATAATGAACAGGATGTTTTAAAAATGCTGGAAGATGTCGATAAGGAATCCGAGATTGTAGATAATCTGGAGGATGAATTTTATGACAGTGGAAGCGACTATAACAATGATGATGCGGACTTCCAAGTGGATAGCAGCGAATCGGATGATGAGATACCTCTGTCTCGCCTACGAAGTAAAGCGAGAGCCACAAAGACCAAGACCAAAAAGAGTGATCAGAAAGAGGAATCGTCTGACTTGAATGATGAAGAGAAGCCGAAACGCAAGCGAATTCCAGAAACTGAGTTTTATTTGCAACGCTTTCTTGAATGTAACGTCTGACGTTACTCATTGGCAATTTGCTCCTCACCGTATTTTAACACTGTAAATGTACAATTACAGAGTCTGTAAGTCGTCTATCGACTTATCGATAGACATTTAGTGCACAGCTGATTTGCGCGTAAGGAAGTGCTGCTGTGATTTTAGATTGCTGTTGACAAACCTTTTTTTTTTTATTATTAAGCAAAACTAATGTAATTTAATTATTGGAATCGATGGCTACATTTACCAAGTGTCGAGTGTGCTGCTGTGTATTGGATGCAACCGTCGGCAGCTACGACATGCTGCAATTGCCGTTGGTGGCTCACAAGTTTGTGACCTGCACAAATTTAACCATTTCGGATGAGGAGCGTCTGCCAAGTGAGCTCTGCCAGGTGTGCTATGATCAGCTAGAACAGCTTTATGCCTTTCGCGCCAAGTGCATTTTGGCAGATACAAAGTGGCGCATGCAAAACTTGACTAATCTAGATGATGAGAAAGTCACTTGTGATTTAGATGCAGTTAAAGTTGTGGAGTTGGATAAAAAACAGAGAAAACGATATAACAAAAGAACCAAATGTGAAAGACAGCAAGGGGCAGCGATAGAAATTGAGCGGGTCGAGGCAGAGAAAGATGAGGAGGATTTGGATGAGAGTCAGTACCAAGTAAGCTGCCAGGATACACCTGTATTCACATATTCATAAACTAAATTATTTACAGCATCAAGATGAAGAGGATCAGGAACAGGTAAGCCACTAGAGCACATATGTATTCACATTACTCATAAATATCCCTACTTGCAGGATTCAATAGGCATCTACAAATGTGATAAGTGCGCCGCACAGTTTCTGGATGAGCAGCGTCTCTTGACCCACAAACGCAGACATGGACAGATGCCATATCCCTGCACGGAACCAGGCTGTGATCGTGGCTATAGTCACAAGCATACATTAACCCTACACATGCGCAAGTGCCACAAATTGGGCAAGGAGCACAAGTCGCACATTTGCGAATACTGTGGCAAGGTATTCGATACCATGTCGCAGCTGAGGAATCATCGTTTTACGCACAAGGACAAATCGGAGCTGCCTTATGCCTGCGAGGAGGCGGATTGTGGCAGACGCTTCTCCAGCAAGCAGCTGTTAAAGGTCCACATGATGCGACATGCCGGGATTAAGAATTATAGATGCAGCTACTGTGGAGTGCAGAAGACAACGCGAACTGAGCTCAAAATCCATCTGAATTATCACACACTGGAGCGCACTTACAGCTGTCGTTTCTGCTCCAAGGTGTGCTATAGTTCCAGTAATCTGAACAAGCACATGCGCACCATACACGAGCGGGCGAGAAACTACGCCTGTTCCTACTGCGAACGCTCCTTCACCCAACTGGCCATCTGCAAGCAACATGAGCTCATCCATACGGGAGAGAAGCCTCATGAATGCGAGGAATGTGGCAGACACTTCAGACAAAAGGCGGCACTACGCACACATTACAAGGTACACAGACGTCAGCAAAGGGAATTGGATGAATCCTTTGGAACTGTTGTAATTGAATCACTTGCTAATGAGGATGTCTGCAATGTGGCAGAAGAGCTGGAGGGGATTGACTACGAATAACTAGAATATTTATTATATTTTTCTTGTTTTGTATTTTTGTTTTAATTGTATAATTTTAGTTAGTTTTCTTTCAATCTGTATATAGAACTCCACTGTTTTCAGGACAATACTCCTGTCCTTATTCACACTGATAGTCCTTAAATTGTTAAATAAGAATAGACAATAAAAAAGTAAGTGTCCTTCAAGAAGCGAAATTAAGGAAACCATTTTGTGTGATGCATTTTGTGCATTACTCGAAAGTCCTTTAAAGGATACTGTTGAAACTAATGAAAATTAATACACATCGTCCTTTCGAGCCTAACAAGCCATTTCCCGCCGATTTCTGCTAGGATATGGCCAACTTATACGTAATTTTCGAAAAAGGACATTCTTTTTATAGCTCTTATTGCCCTACATCCTTTCAAATTTCGAAAGGATAACTTTTTTTCTACTCACAGGAAGCAGGACTATCGAACTGCATTCAAGGATTTGGAGTATCCTTCAAAAAAATTGTCTTCAAATTTTTACAGGGTTAGGTATAGAAAATTATTCCTAAAAACAGAAAAATGCCTGTAAGTCCGCCATTTCAAGGACTAGCCGGATGTCCTTTTGCATAGAGGCAGCCCTAGCTATGACCAAGCTGAATATGTATTAAAAAGGACGAAAGTCCTGACAGGAGCCAAAATAATCGTACTTTATTAGTGTAGAGAAAATTAGCTATTTCTCGAATATCCTTTGAAGGATATGGATGAGTATGGTTTCAATCAAAGCCTTTTGGCAAGGACTATCGATGGACCAAAGGACATCCAAATCGTCCTGTTACTTTAGGAATTATCAAGGATTTTGTGTGTTTCAGCCAGTTTCTTAGCAAATTTGAACTGAAATTTTCCAAGTGTTTGATCCTTAGATGATCCCATAATTTTTTGATGCCTATCGATAGAGTTAAGCCTGCTGATCCTAACGAGACATGTCCTGTCAAAATCTACAAGGATTTAAGTATGCTACGAATAATTTTTTGAGTTGGTATAAATAAAAAAAAAAAAATATTTTAATAATCATTTTTATATTATTTATCAACTGAAATCGTCCTTTTTAAATAAAACACATGTTTTTTTTGGATTCAGAATGTAAATAGCAATATATTTTTTAAAATCATATATTTTTAACTAAAACAAAAATGTACAATGATTAAATTAATTAATTATAGATAACCGCATTGGCCGTTGCTGATGCTATATCTAAAATACAAAATTGCTAAATTGTAAATGCTTGGAAATTGTTTGTTTTTGTGTATATCGTAGTATGTGTGTATGCAGTGTTATTTTTTATATTGAGTTAATGCTGTAGTATGTAAATGATATGATGTTTGCTACTTGAAGTTTATAGAGATAGACAGCTGAGAGCTGATAGCTGTATTTCGGGTGTATTACATACGACGAGTATATATTGTATATATTGTATATGTATTTTTCATGCAGTATAATAAATAATTCTGTGTGTTTAAAATCGTTGTAAATATTTCATTCCTGTAAGCATAAATTCATTTGCTGTATAAATACATACAGTTAGTCAAGAAACTGTTTTGACAAAATACAAATTTACATATTTGTTTTTTGTATTTGTTAAAATAGTTAAAGTCAAAATTAATATAATAAAAAATACAATAAAAATTGTTATTTAAATTTTGTCAAAACATTTTCGTGACTGACTGTATATGTGTATGTGTGCCATTATATGATTTTTGGGTACATTTGTTGGGCATTTTTCGTATTTGTTTAAGAACTTGAATTAAATATCTTTCACTTCTTTTCAGATGATTTTTGACAATTTGTATTGTTTTTTTTATACATTTTTGGAAAATGTTAAAGTACATAAGAACATAAGAATATAGCATATTTAGGCTAAATATCACCCACGATTAAATCGCTGTTTAACACTATATAAAAACTAGATTTATAATACATGCTTGTTGTATGTAAAAAATCTGTTCGCACTATTTTACAATATTCAGACATAAACCAAAAGACACAAATCGAGACTACGCTAACTCTAAGCTAGCATTATAATATAAATATATTATGCATAATTCTAATTGTGTATATATATATATGTTCTATATACTATATATGTATATGCTTAGATACTCTGTTTTTTTTTTAACGTATTACATTAACATTTTAAGCTCGTTTTTCTTTCTTAAATAACTCGATATTTTCACTTTTTTAAAGTAAAACATTTATAAAGACTTGTATAAGTTATATATATTTAAATGCTTAAACATAATCTGAGGGCACTGTGCTGGTGCTCGTCTCATTGATGGCCGCCAGACGTGGCATGCGTCGTTGCGTCATTGCCGCTGCTGCAGCTGCCTCACCCGGCGCCAATCCAACATTGGTTGTTGCCACTCCACCACTGACAACGCCAACGCCAACGCCAACGCCATTGCCACCACCGCCAACACCACCGCCATGATGCTCCCAATTGGGCAGTGGCTGGGACATGACATTTAGGCCAACTATCTCATAGGCGCCCTGGTTACTGCCACTGGCGCCGCCCGGCATCGCCGTCACCGACAGATCCGAGTAGTAGGCGCTGCTCGGCGCTGACGACACCACCATGGGAATGTCTTGCTCGTGGCCCTGGAAATTGTATTTCTGCAAAGACAGAGAGAAAAAACAATAACAATATTAATATTGATACTTTTAATAAATGATTTCAATGTCAATGATTAAACTATTTTAATTCGAATTAATTTGAAATTTAACATTTCAAATTTTATATACTATGTAAATTCAATTAAATTTTTAAGTTTCACATTTCAAATGTTCACATAAATAATTTTATATTTAATAATAAATAAGTTAAAAATTTAATGCTTAAAATTCAATTCAATTTTAAGTATTTTTTTAATATTTTACAATGTAACAAGCTTTTAACTTTTCAATTTCAATATTAAAACTTAAAATGGAATAAAAGCTTATTTTAAATTCAAATTAATTTAATTTTTAGTTTTTAACAAAAAGGTTTATATAAAAATAGTATATACTGCAAAGATTTTAACTTTTCATTTTTTCTTTTGAAATCAAAACGTTAAATTAGAAATGAAATTAAGTAAAATATCGTATATAAAAAATGCGTATTCAGCTTATATTATTTAAAGTTTGAAATTTATAAAGACTATAATTATATTTTTTACCTACAAAATTTTTAGAAATTTACTATTAATTTTAGCACCGACAGTTATTTACATTTTTTTTATTATATTTATTTTTTTTTTTTGGGTTTTCTAATTAAATAAATAATTATATTTGTTAGCTGAACTCACCTCGCCACACTGACTGTACGCCGTATTCTGATACGACGGATTGGCTGAGCGCACAGATTCGCGATCGAGTTCCGCATAGAGAGCTTCACTGACTCCAACCGGACTATATGCATCATCCATATGAGTATAATGATTCTCAGCTGGCGATGTCGATGGCGGACCAATCTGATCGGGACCCGCCGAAGAGCGTCGACTGCCTCCGAGCCAAGTCCAGACACCGGAATTACTTGTGGGTCGCCTGATGCTATCCGCCGAATGTTTAATGGAGATTGGCGAACGATTCTGTCCGCCAGCATTGCGATTATTGCGACACCACCACGGCTGCGGGCGACCACCTGTAAAATTTAAAGAAAAAAAAAATAAATAAATAAAAAATTGTAAATACAAAATTTAAGAGAGAAGCAGCACATGAGTAAGCTGCATTGGTATGTGGCATTGTGGCCAAATCCAAATCCGAATTCGAATTCGATTCCCAATTCGAATTGCAATCGAATGTTGCAGAGACGCAGAAATCTATGACATTTGGGGTTATAATCGGGCGATAAATCAAACATTCACCTCATTGAGCGCGACAGCGAAACAAACAGCACAACAAACAAAGCGTAAATTAAACGGCTGTCAACTGACAACAACAACAACAGCATCAACAACAACGAGGTGACAACAACAAAACACCAACAACAACCACAGCAACACCAAGTGGCTGCATTCAAGCCAAAATGCCAAATATTGTACTTTATTTTATTTCTATACCCTTGCATAGGGTACTTTAATTTTGTCTCGATATATGTACCGCCTTAAAGGAGGCGTGGCAGATCCCGAAACTATCTAGTAAGTAAAGAATTGGCTGTGACATTTACAAAAATAAACAATATCTATATATATATAATTCTTTGTCCTCATACATTCACTGAGCATTGTAGAAACCAAACCGTTTGACGTGCAACCTTGAAATTTGAGCACAGTATACCTAAGATAATTTCATCTCAAAAAACCTTTATTTAGTGTTTTATATATATCATAAGCAAAATTGGCTAAAATTTGACCACTATATCAAATAACTGACATGGAATCGATTGGTCAAAAATCCACTCTTAGTATAACAAACTTTTTTTATTTACTCAGAATTTTTAAAAAAAATTTATAAGCTATGCATTCTTAAAAAGTTGGGCAACAATCGGTTGACTATATAATATAGCTGTCATAGGGATAATCAGTCGAAAATTGAAAGAAGAGAATTTAATCTTCGTTGTGATGATATTTTTTTTAAATTTTTTTTTTTTTTTTTAGTATTTTTCAGAGACCTGAGAAAATGCGGCTTATGAGATCCTTTACAATCAGCTTGTGTGATCTCATTGTGCAAGTACAACGATGACTAATCATGGTTATACTTGTATATCATATAGTATATCATAAAGGGGACTGTAATCATTAAACCTAGTCATATAGGAAGTCAATAAAAAATATGTTTGTGCTATTCATTAGACTCGACAATTTATAGACTGCTTATCCGCTAAGAGAATCTTTATAGATTCCTTTGGTCAAAGACCAGTTTTAACATCCGCCAGCTCATCCACACTTGGCTCTAATGACTGTCTCAGACTTTGGTCAGCTTTTAACACCGCCTTTCACTCTCATTATCCCCCAAGAGAATTGACTTGGATGGCTGTAAGGCAGAAATTCAACTAATTAGCTGTGTGCATACGCAACTTCTTAAACATCTTGCAACTGCCACAAACTGCTGGCAATTTTCCAAGTTATGCACATGCATAATGCAGTCATTTCGCCACTCACTCTGTTGGCTTTTAATGCTCATGATTTACGTACTGCACCACTGTGAATGTCCAGCTGTTGTTGTTGTTGTTGTTGCCCCCCTTCTGAATCCGACTCCGACTCTGACTATAACTATTGAGTCTGGCGATTATTAACCCGCTGCCTTATCGTATGTAGGTGCTCATATATACATGCATTTTGTGCATGTCACAACTCTAAACTCCTATTCCAACTGCAACACGGATTGGAAGTCGGAATCGGAATCTGACTCTGACTCTGTCTTTGACTCGAACTCTCATTTCTCGTCTCGAACTTGGACTCGGACTGGACTGGGTTGATAATAGTTGGCTTTAATGGCTGTTTTTCTGCTGTTTTAACGATGTTGCTGCTTCTACCGCTGCAATTGCATTGAACTTACGCTGCACAGTGGTGCAAAGCTGCCCAAAAACTGACTGCACTGCATACAAAAAATTAAGGCTGTTTGGATGAAACTTTTTAGATATGCTTATTTTTGTCAAAAACAGCATTTATATTAGCAGCTGGCGAATCGGAACACATTAACATAAGTATAGCTGCTATAGTAGAGATCGGTCAAAAAATATATATTTTTGTGCAAAAATTAAATAAAATTAAAAGACAAAGCATACGAAATTACTTTAAGAATTTATTTTTTAAATACCCTGTCCAATTTTTTCAAAAACCTGAATACTATAATTTAAAGAAAATTTCTCTTTCTGTATAAATTTAATATTTTGTCTCAGTTAATTTATTTAAAATTAATAAAAGCTTGTTTAAATAAATTTCAAATCTTTAAACCTAGTTCATTAATATCAGACTTCTATAACATAACATATGTAGAGGAAAGATTGGTAAAAAAAAATTAGTTGTTGTACTATGATAATCGTATATATTCTTGGAAAAATTTCAGAAATATTTTCTAAGTTCCCAATGTAATATTTATTAAATGATTAATAGGGAAAATTTCTAGTACCCACCAAGCTTAATTAAATATAATTTTTTCTGTTCAAAATACCTCATATAAATTTTGTAAAAATATTTTCAAAATTTCTTAATGATGTTTTAATAATATTGTACCACTGTGCAGTGGTAGCCGCTTACAGTTGCTGCTGCTGTCGTTGCTGTTGCTGCTGTTGCTGTTGCTGCTGTAACTGCTACCGCTGCTGGCCTTATCTGTTGCTGCTTATCTGCGTGCAGCGCCAGCGGCAACAACGGCGAATTTTGTTAACAAAATATTTCGCAGCCGATTTGCAGCTTTTGACCACAAGCAACAACAAAATTATTAACGAGCGTTTTTATTTTTTTTTTGTTATTTTTTTCTGTGTGTTTTTGGGGTATTTAATGTGTGTTTTGCGTCGCATTCGTTTTGGTGGCAACAACAACAGGAACAACAACAACATCAATGAGTCGCCCCGGTGGCAGGCAACAAATGGCAAATATGACATGTGTAATGAAGTCTTAATAGTCGAACAGATAATGCCCATTGCCTGTCAACAAACTAGTATTTGTATCTTGAATGCATTTTCCAACTCTGCCTATTACCAAAATGTCACATTCTCGTATTTATTTTATCGCTGTAGTGTGCAAAACAATTTTCGTTTTTTTGCATAATTAAAATAATGTTTTGTTACTCATACGACACGTTGCCGAGTTGCCGCGTTGCCGCGTTGCCAATTGCCGGCAGCTGCCGTTCAAGATAATTGCAGAGAATGCAATTCAATGCAATTGACACCAACAACAACAACAACAACAACAGCAACAACTGCCACACGATGTTGCAACATGCTATGCGAATTGTGTTGCCAATAAACTGCGAAGATGTTGCAATTTGCTCGTTCATTTGACTTATGAAATCTTTAAGAATTATTATTAATTAACTTTGATTTAGTGCAAAAAATATTGTGAGAAAAACACTAATTAAACTGTTAAGCGTATTAATGATTTTTAAAAAATTATAGCTTTTTTAATTACATTAGTAATTGATTTTATTAAAAATATATTTTTGAAAGTACAAAATTGGTATTTATTATTATTATAAAATATGTAAAATGTGTTTTATATGACAAACAGTAAAATACTAAAATTAAAAGCTAAGTTATATTTTTAAAGTTCTTGCACAGGGTATTTTCTAGTCAAGATTTGTTGTATATTTGTAAATATTTAATAAATTTCAGTTAAGAATTTCTAAAGCCTCTTTTAGAAACGGGTTTCTAAAAATTAACTGTTCAGCTTTAATACTTGGAAGTTAATAAAAAAAGTTGATTAGTCAGCCTTAATTAAAAAAATTATTTAAATATATATTTTTATATTTATTTTGTATAAAATCTAACTATTTCCTTAACTGCCAGTTAAAGCTGAAATGTAGTTTTTATCTGACAAAGTAACATTTTAAATGGTGGATTTTAAAATTGTTTTTGGGCAATTGAATAATTTTCTCTTTGGCATTTTAAAAACTGTTTTGGGGCAAATGACAAAGTGGCAAACTGGCGAACTAGCGCCTGTCGCGATACGACGTCGACGTTGACGCTGACGTTGACGCTGACGTTGACGCTGATGTTGATGTTGCTGACGTTGACGTTGACTGCGACTTCGAATTCGTATTCGACTTCGACTTCGACATAATCACGCGCTTTAAAGGCTGCTGACAGTTTAACGATTTGTGTTGATTGTTTGTTTTCTGTTAATGTTGTTGTTGTTGTTGTTTTTGTTGTTGCTGGTGTCGCTGTCGACTGTTGTTGTTGTTGTTTTTGTTGCTTGTTTGTTGTTTTCGCAACATGCAACCGTGCGTAGCAGCAACGAAATGTCCACAAAAAAATCAAACACACACAAAAAACTTTACCCAAAAAAATGTTATAGCCAAAAAAAATAAAAGAGACAACAGCAACAGAGAGTGGAGATTTTCATGGGACAGCTAATTGGCTGCTGTGACATTAAATGCCGTCAACAATTTGTCCTGCATGTCGATGTCAGCACCGCAGACAGACAGAGAAAGATAAAGAGAAAGAGGGAGAAATTGGCGCCATATAAAAAGAGAGAGTTTGAAACGCTACAAAAAGGGACAGAGAGAGTGAGAGAGAAAGAACTTTTGGCAGGGGGTGTAGTGTTTGTCAATAATTTCGCCTACTGTTCAAATGCAAGAATAAAGCGCCAAGCAACTAAATCAAAGAAAAAAGTTTATTGCACGATTTGCGAACGTGTTTTTGGTGTAGACAATGTCCAAAAGAAAAGGCCAATGCCAAAGCTAAAGAGACAGAGAGAGAGAGAGAGGGAGAGAGAGGGAGACAATTGTTAGCCTTTGCCTTAATTTGTCTACAAATTTTCTTGAGTCTGCACGTAGAGAGCAACATCATTGGTTTTTGATTTTGGTTTCAGTTTCAGTTCGAGTCACTGCAGCATCTTAGATTTGTGGCACGAACGTGAACTTCATGCATCATGTTGTCGTCAACTAAAAACTAAATTTGTTGTGTGCACAGACAAAACAAATTAAATTGTCGCATGCAACCGACAGAATTATGCAATTAAAAATGGAAATGCAAATGCAAAAAAGAAAACAAAAAAAAAACTAACAATAAGTAGATAAACCAGAAGCAACAGCTGAAAGTAGAAGTAGAAGTTGATGCTGCAAATAAGACGCTGACTTGCTTAATTAATCAAACGAGTGGCAACTGACTAATTGATGGAATGACGGAAATACTCGTTGCTGCTAAATTGCGCTGAGCTTATGGGAAAAACGTCGCTAAGCAGCTGCCAAAGATCTTTTAACTTAACTTATCTTAAGTACATACTTGCATAGCCAAGTCTATACAGTGAGAGCTTATTAAAGCGTACAGCAATGTTTTTATAGCTTTACAGTGGGCGAAGAAGTCTTAGATTTAATTGAATACGTTAAGAAGAATATACAAGTTTTATATTATTTTTAAGTGAAAAGTAACTGAAACAAAATTATTCTTATTTTGAATTTTTTTTAAAATTAGTCATCTATTCATCAACCTGATTAAGAATTTATATTTTTTTTATGGCATAAATTTAAAAATGTTCCACTGTACCTAAGAATTATCAACAGCTTAACCCCAACACAACCTTTTTTCCTTCCCAGATATAAATAATACAATAAATAACTTACCATTGGCATTCGCTGATTTAATTCTGTAAAGATAAGAAGCGTTTAGAATGTTGCAATTAATAAACATATATATAAATACAACACAAATTAGCGTAAGAACATAAATATTGCAACAACAACAACAAACAAAAATATGGCAAATGTCAAACTGTTCAATGACAAATGGCAAAACGAAAGACTTAGGACACAAACTTGTCAGAACGCAAATAACGTTTTTTGCGTGTGACACGCAGATAAACAACAGCAAGTTACATATTTATATATGTGTCTGTAGTTAAACCACATAAGAATACAGCTAAGCAACAATAACAACAACAAGAAGAACAAGAACAACAGTGGAACATTCTCTATTTGTTGCAACAGAAATGTTGCGATTAGATTAAATAGAAATCAAGAGAGAGACACAGAGAGAGAGAGAGAGAGAGAGAGAAGAGAAACGTGCTTTGCTTTTCACTTGTTGTTGTTGCCACAAATTTGTGCCCGCTTTCAATTGAAGTTTAGCAATTTCTATTAACTGTTTGCTGCACATTTGCCATTAACTTTGGCCCCAACCCCAAGTTGAAGTTGCTCCGCTTTTCTGGGTCATAACAAGAGCACGAACTTAATGGATATAGATTGTGCGTATCAATTAACTGAACCGATATCTGTCCGCTGTCCATTTGATTGAGTGCAGCATTTGTGGCAGGCGGCTTAATTTTCCCCTCGCTTTGCCTTGATCGATTATAATGTTAACTTCAACTGAATCAACTTCGATTCGAACTTTTTTTTTCAATTCGCATTCGCCTCTTTTATTTTATTTTATTTTTATTTTTTTTTCTATCCTACTCGCAATTCAATTAAACTGAACAAGCTCACCGTGCAGTCAGTCTCTCTGTCTGTCTGTCTGTCTGTCTGTCTGTCTGTCCATCTGTCCGTTAGTCAGTTAGTCTTTACCTTGCCTTTGCTTTGCGCTAATTTTCCAACTGTGTTTTCTTTATTTTTCGTATGTTTTTCCTTTGAAACGTTATGTTCAATTTTCTGCGCTTGTTTTTCGTCAGCAGTTTTTTTTTTTGCGTTTTCTTCTCAATCGCATGCTAATTGAACACGCCTTTTTATGTTGCTCTCGAGACTTGCTCTTGCCACAGTTTTTGAGCCATGGCAGCAGCTGCTTTAAAACGTTTTCAACTTGAATTTCGCTTTTTCTATCTAACGCGAGCACGAAGCGACAATTTTGTGCAATTTAACAATGTTATTGACAAACTGAAAGTCAGCTTAGGCCTTGCCTGGCGGGCCTTACCTTGAAGCACTCCGATTTTTGTCAAAAAACAGCTAAAAAAAATCCTTAGACGATCTCTTTAGACGTTTGACTCACTTAACTTGTTCCAATTAAAATGAATTTTCATCAGCTTTAATCAGTTAGAGTTTGCTTTTAAGTTAAATTTACATAGCACATTAATTTGCTATTTTACAAATTTTTATTTATTTTTTAAGACAAATTCTTGATTTAAATAAAAATTAAACGAGCATAGAAAAATCAAAATGAAAATAAATTTATGTAAATAATATCTTATGATTTCTTTCTTTTTCAATAAAATTTAGATAAAGTATTTTAAATATTATATTCACCAATATAAACATAAACTTCACCCCTAAAATTTCTTAGAAACTAAAAGGATTTCCAAGGATTTTATTCCATCTATTTTTAATCTCCAGTCTTAAGTTTTGACAATTTAAGATGGTCGATAATTTTTAAGTCAATCTTAAACTATTTTAGCTTTCCAATTTAGCGCTTTACTTTTTATTGAATTAAATTAATTGTTAGCTTTTCTATGCATAGTTAAAAACTTGTGCTAGTTTTTCCTAATTGAAAGAGAATTTTAAATGGATTTTTAGTACTTGTTTTAGAAGCCCAAAAACGGCAGTCGACAAGCAACTGAAGAGTTGTTTGATTTAAGTGTCTTCAATGTGTAAACTGAGCTGAGTTGTGAGTTGCTGTGAAATCAAAAATCAACTAAAATCAAACGGCACTTTGAGTGAGTTCTTTTTTAATGCCGACGACAAGTGGGACTCGAGAAAAAGACATTAAATACACACACAGTTAGTCAAAGCATTACCATTACCATGTCTAGACATTGAGCAAACATTGTCAAGTTGTATGGCAGGTGCCATTAGAGCTGCAATTCTAAGGTGTCCACTAGCAAATCAAAGAAATAAAAAATAGCAGAAAAAAAATAAAACAAAATTTATAGCGCCATTATAGAGATCGAGAATGAGAATCGACATCAATATGCAAATACGTGTAACCGATATTACATGTAATTGCTGCTAATTTGGCAGCCAACACGTCGGAGCACGACGCCCGAACTGAAACAGCAACAGAAATTGAAATGGAAACTGAACTCAACTGAAACGACAACTGACATGAAACAGTTGCCACAACAACAACAACAACTACAACTTGCAACATGACTGACTAAAGCTGACGGCAAGGTGAACAGCGTGACAATCGCATTGCCCACTAAATGTGGTAAGCTTAAAGCGGGGAGAAGAGGGCAGAGAGTTATTTAAAATAGCCAAAGCCCAGCTTAAAATAATGGCAAATCGAAGCTAGTCAAAGCAGCGTGTGAATGCGTACCCAAACATGCACTAAGTGCCAACTATGAGTACCCCTAACCCTCCCCACCCCCACTTCCACTCCCACTCGCAACTCTCCCCACCGCCAACCAACTTGCCACAGTCAATTGTACAACTTGCCTATTGGTGCAAACGATACATTCGTTATTGAGTGTATACCCTACTAAATAAGAGTGTGGTAGATTCGTGTCAAAAACATCAGCGTTAAGTATAAAATTAAATTTTTTAAATAAAAAATGTTTTGATGCAGAATGAATTTAGAGGCCAAATAATGATCAAAACGGTATTCCACATCAAAATCGGTCAAATTTTGACAAAGTTATGGTAGATTGAAGTTCTTGAAAAAGTGTAAAGGGGTAAGCATGGAAAATATCGAAAAAATCGACAGTGAGGTACATTTTTCAAGTGAAAAAAAAAATGTTTTGATGCAGAATGAATTTAGAGGCCAAATAATGATCAAAACGGTATTCCAAATGGAAATTGGTTGAGTTTTGACAAAGTTATGCAAGTTTGAAGTTGATCAAATGGTTCCGGTATCAGTTCCGTCATTATTTACCTTAATAAAGGAACTTCCTCTGAATCTTTAACTAACTTATTTGTAACATTATTAATTTCCAATTAGATATATTATTGTTTTGCTTTACATTAAGGGTATTCCCAATTCGTCTACTTCCAAGCGGAATAAACATTTCACTCACTTGTCTCGCATTTGTGTTTGATTTGCACATTTGTTTGTTTGTTTGTTTGTTTTGCTTTGGCAAATTATTTGCAAAAATTAATTTTATGCAAACATGCCGCCAAAATACGGACAACATGACAATTTAATTGGACGCGACATGTGGCCGGCAGCGAACGTCGACTGCGGCAGCGACTGCGACTGCGACTGCGACTGCGGCGCCTGCGCAAACGCCAACGAATAAAATATTTGTGTTAATTTGGAGCTCGCGTGTTGCGTTGACGCCCCCGCAACACTTGACGAAACTTCATACCCCCTTGTCCCCCCAAATGGATTGATGCCAAAATGAATGTCCATTTAAATGTATCTTGTATCTTGTATCTTTTGTGTGTAAGTGTGTGGTGTGTGTAAGACTGACCCACTCTAGACTTTTGATAGACTTCAAAAAGAACTTAAAGAATGGCCTGTGGCAAAAAATATAAATAAAATGTAGCCTCTGTTTGTTGTTGTTATTGTTGTTTGTTTATTTTAAAGAGCAATTAAGTAATAAAGCAATTTCATGTTCTTTTGTTTTGCCATTCGATTATTTTTCGCCGCTTTTCTGGGCGCTTTAAAAGGTTTCTCTTTCTGTCGTGGGCGTTTAATTGAATTGCCTTTGTTGTTGTTGTTGTTGTTGTTGTGTGTTGGCAAATACGTTGTAAATCTTAAGTTACAAACACACACATGTATATATAGATTCCTTAGCTGATAAATTCGCGCATATATTCAATTTGTCTGGCATTGTAAATGTCGCGGCATGACGGATCGTTGGGGTCGTCTTTGGGGTCGTTTTTACTTTGAGTTGAATGTCCGTTCTGCCTAGTCGGCGATACCCCATCATACTCATACTTATACTCATACAAAGCCACAGAACGAGTCACAGTGTCTTTTAGCATTATTATGACTAATTGCGGTATTTTTCTAGCTAAATGCCAAAATGTGTCTATTTATTAGCATTTGTTATTAATTGTTTGTTGTTTGTCTTGGGCAATTAATTTAAATTGCAAATTTTTATGACGCTATTTTATTGCTGCTATTGAAAACGTGCTAAATAACAAATCGATAACTTATCGATATGTGTGTTGTGGCAGTTTTAAGACTGATTTCGATTTAGAAATATTAAAATATGCTCATTAATTGATTTGAAAAACAACAACTAGATCAAACTATATATTTTGTTATCGATAAACATATCTATCGATTTTTAACTCGATATAAGCTTAAAGTTAAATTTGTAAAACTATCGATAAATTTCGAAGTCAGTAAAATAATTCGATTTTATCGATTAAGAAGATATATTCTTTCGACTCACCTTCTACATCTTAGAACTATGACCATTACAATAGCACCTATAAGAGCCGATATGATTGAGACTACAATTAGGGTGAATGCCCATCCAAGTTCGCCGGCTTTATCTGAAAGTAAAAAAGAAACAATGAGAATTTTTAATTAAAATAGATATCATGATAAAAAATGTAATGAGTGTTACGAAAAACTAGATGAACTGACTATAAAGTAATGAGGGGAACCAGGTGTAAAAGTTATTATGATAGCGCGATGGTGATAAAGATGATAAATTCATAAAAAAAGAGCAGCTAAGTAAGAAAAAAGTTATGAATATAAAGTTGCAAGGCGAATGGAATAGCTGTAAAAAAAATTGTAAACGCATGAAAATTCGTGAGTGAAGTCAATTAGACGTCATCAAAAGTAAAAGATGTTTTTCTAGGCGATTAAAACTGCTCTCGAAACTGAAATTCAAACTGGAGGAAAAGTAAAGAATATATAAGGGGAAAGATGTCTTTCATCCATTTAACGATGCAAAATTAATTACAAAGTTTATTATCTTAACAACTGGAGGCTTGCCACAAAGCAACGCGCAGCGCGCTACTTGCAACTTGCTCTCCTCGCTGCTGATTTCGAATATTTATGGGTCCAGCAGTTAAATGAGGCAATGAATAAAGCGAGCTCAAGCTGTGGGTTATTCAGGGGTCAGACCAGCACATGCGACTACGTTTTGACCCTTTTTATTTTCATTTTGCCTAGACCTTATCTACCAACGGACATCTGTTAAGAGCGGGAATGAAGATGGAGAAGGGAGAGGGGAGTGAGGATGCTCTAGGCCCAAAAGGTTAAATTCAGCAAACAGAAATCAACACGCATATAAATATTTCAGTCAGCCCTCGCTAGGCTAACCTTTTGATAAAAGCCGGCGAAAGTGTAACAGAAATTAACAAAGCGCTGCAGAGCAGGAGTATTAAGAAGGATAACTTTTAAGCCGACTTGTGTGTACTCTATTAAATTAAAATCTTGAGATTTTAAATGTTGAACTAAAATAAATCTTGTAAAAATTGAAAGAAACATATTTTGAAAATTGAAAATTTTCGAAACATATTTTTATTTGGAAAATAAATATTTTTCAAAATTGTGTCAATTTTTAGATAATTTTTTACAAAAAAAAGAATTAAAAATTGTGAATTTTAAGTGCTAATATTAAACTATAGATCTAGTCAAAACTCAAGGCAGCTAGAATTCAAAGGAAAATATTCAAAAAACATCGAAAATATGGTATATATTTCGATTTAAATTATTTTAAAATTTAGTCAATATATTCTAAGTTTTCAAAGTCTGGTCTTGAACTTCTATCTACGATCTGGAAACTTAACAAGTTCAAATGCGATGTTTGAAATATTTAGATATTTCTTCCTTCATTTTTCACTACTTCTATTCTCATTTTAAAAATTTCTAAATCATGTAGATTATTCCCACTTTATGTAGTCTACTTTGTTGACTTTGACAAACCACATGTCTAGTTGCAAATACCCTTCTTTTTATTAAAAGCGTAGCAAAATGTACACACATAAAATCTACTTGTTATATGCTGAATTTTATATAGCATTCTGGCTAAATGGACCATGGCTAGTACGCTTAACAAATTTGACCCAATTTCGTTGATAAATTTGATTCTTCTCTTCCACCTTTTCTGCTCTGTTTTAATGTCTACCTTCTCTCGGTTATCTTGTTATCCCAGTTGTCAGTTGCTTAAATATTTATGCTCTCGGTGCTATAATGAAAGCAAACGCCATTACAGTGTTTTTTTTTTTTTTTTTGGGGTTCCCCTTTCCCTTCTGTTGGCCCTCTAGAGTGTGTTGGCCATTGTGTGTTGGCCGTAATAATTCAATTGGCCGAAAATGCAGCCACGAGGTAACAAAAAAAAAAAAAAAAACGTAATTAATAACAAACAAAAAGAGAAACGAATGAAAAGCAATTTTCGCTCAGTGTTATGAATTGAGGATGTGGGCGTGGCAGTGGCTAAGGAAACAAGCTAATAAGCGGCGCCTCAGAAAACACGCGTTAATTGCGCCAAGTGGCAATTGAGGCAAAAAAAAAAAAAAAAACACACAAAAGAAGCCATTAAAAAACTAAAACACCTGTAGTGGAAACTAGCAAAAGTTGGAAAATATTCTCAGCTGGGAAATGATTTTTTTCTTCCATGTTAAGTACTCTTATTTAGCTATAAAGTAGTGTATAGAGTTTCCCAGCGGTATTTTTATTTTTAGTTAGATAATTGAACTGAAACTTGCCACAGTTCAAAGTCTTTGTATGGTTTCCCTTAAGTTTTTTTTTGTAAAACCCGCTGAGTTTGTTGTCGGATGCTGTCAGCTTGCAACTGGACAACAGCATCGTAAAGTTCCACTTGCAACTTGCAACTGACGCAAGTTATGGGCTTGTAAAATGCGAAAACCCTTAACATATTTATGCCACTCGCCAGGGGCACCCCAATCCCAATTCCAATCCCAATTCCAATTGCAACTCCAACTCCAATTGGGAGCGGTAGCATGCAACAGGTGTGCGGCGATTCACGCAATGAGAATGAGAGGCAAAGTTGCACATTGGACTTGTACTCAGGTATTTATTAGCAGTCGACTCTTTGGCTGATCTATTTGGGATTCGGATTTTGGCATTGGCCTGGGCAACAAGTCTAATTGGCAACTCATTAAAATAATTTCGTGCCACATCATGGACAATGGGCAGCCTGGCAACTCTGGCAACTCGTCACTTTTTAATACCCATGAGTTTGTTTAAAATTCGCAAAAGAAGGATGTTATAGTTTTGTGGAAGAGTGTGTAACAGAAATGAGAAGACAATTGGATAAAATTATTCGATAAAAAAGACTGGTTGAAAAATGTACTATGTTAGTTATAAATATTTAAAATAAAATAAGAGAAATAAAAAAAGGTAAATACAATAGTAAGTGCTCTTTTTATTTAATAAAAAAAATTAGCTTTATAGAATTATAGAAGTTTTTTTTAATGTATCAGAAAACCAAGAGTTAGAGGCACCAAAATTGAAATTCTGTTTTAAAATTTCAGAACAAAGTATGCATTATTTTCCCCCTAAATTCAATTGGAGTTAGGAAAAAGAAAGAAGAAGAGAGAAGAAGAGTTAGAAAAAATATAGATTGAAAATAGAACACAGAATAAAAAAAAAACAATGTACCCTCTTTTGTCAGTTTTTAACGGGCTCTAAGTATAAAAATAATTCAAAAATTAATGATTATGATTTCTTATTTTAGCAGGAATTTTATTAAGCATGTATTCAGACTATAATTTCTAAATTGCGACAAATGAAAATTATTATTCAGCGTTAAAGTAGGCGAAAATATAAGTACAAAATTCAGTCAAGAGATTAGATTTTCAAAATATAAATATTTGCCAAGAGGAATATGGAAAACCTTACTTTAATTAAATATTTCTTATACAGTTTAAGAGTTTTTTCTGAAATTCAGTATTACTTTTTCTCGGTGTAAGTACAGGGTACCTCAAAGTTGCGCACACTCGTCTAGCGCATTTTTACTTGTCACTTTTTGGCATAGAACATGGCAAAACTTTTGGTTTTCTTGGAACTTTTAGGACTTGACACGAAAGCAACAACAACAACAACAACAAGACAAGAGAGGCAATGAGAAACAAAATACAAAAAAAAAAAAATAAAGAAACTGTTGCAGCTGTGCAACGTTGCAACTGCAACAGTTTCCATGGAAATGCAAACTGGGCTTGCAAGCAGTTGTTGTTGTTGCTGTTGTTGTTGTTGTTAAAGTTGCAGTTGCAGTTCGCCAGCAGCAGGAGGCATACGAGATACATCCATCAGATACAAATGGCTGCCCGCAGATGTAACTGCCGCCAAATCGCTTCTCTCTTTGTCTCTCTCTCTCTGCCCGCTTCTCGCTTCTCTCTCTCGCCTGTCAGCAAATTGTAATAATCGATCTGTGGCAAGATGATTGATGATGCCACAAAGCAAGCTAAAACCAATGGAGATTTATGTTGCCCCCGCCAATTGATGGCACTGCATGCCACATGCCACAATTCACTCCCCACTCCACTTTGCATCACTCCACACTCTTTATGGCTATCTCAAACTGCCTCCAAATGTGGCAACATCATTTAATCGCCATAATGCATTCTCTCCACTTATATGCTAATTTTGTCTGTTGCCACCACCTGCTAAATCATTGGAAAATTGTTGTTGTTGCTGCAGTTGTTGCCCCTTGGCGTTGCAGCTGAGCATTTTGGCCGCAAATTGTCGCACAGTTGCATTTTTAATTGCCACACAAAAATGCCGAAAATAAACTGCAACTGAGGCAACAACAACAACTGAGGCAACAACATTTGAGGCAAGTCGCGCTTTATCTAACAACGTATCATTGGGGGGCGGTGGGCGTGGCAGGCATTCGTTCGTGCAACTGCGGCAAAAAGCGGGCCCAAATACGACTCAATTAACAGTCCACACAATTAAATTAAATGCTCGCATTTGTTTTCAAATTGAGCAATTAAGAAATGATTTAGCGCATTTTTGGTGGCTCCACATTTGGCAACTTGCCTCCTGTGGTTGTTGTTGTTGTTGTTGCTAGTTGTTGTTGTTATCTTTTTTGGCAGTGGGCGACTCTTTTTTTTTTGGCGACACAATTTCAATTTTGATTAAATGCAATTAATTAACAAGAGTCTTTTTTGAGGCTTAATTATTTATAGAAACTATATAAATAGCTATTCATTTAAATTGTAAATCATACTCAATACTAGTTTTCTTAGATAATTTTTTAATCACTATTCACAAAAAATATTTGAGCGTTGACTTGGCATATTTTTGCTAAAAAAAGGTTTTTTAAATTACTTTTCATTAAAATGTGATTACTATTTATTGGACTTGTGAATAATATGCAGTATCTAGTGGAAACTTAATTAGATAATACCTCTATTTTATTTCCCAAGTTTGTTAAGGGTTATTTAGTTTTTGGTAAGCATTGAAATTTATGTAGCTACTATAAAAATAAGTGACTTTTTTTAAATACTCATTAGAGTTGTAAATAAAATTTTAAATATTCAGTTTTATGAGAATTCGATTTATATACCCTGAAAAAAATGGATATAATAAATTTAATTTAATTCTGGGTAAATTTAATGGCAGAATGACTAGCTTTCTATGTTTTAATTTTAGATAAGCTCAATAAAATTTTAAATATTCTTACGCAATTATTTTTTAATTATGTTAAACTGTTCCCTTTATTTTCAACCTTCAATTGATATAATTTATGCAGTTCTCCAAAACAGACAATTAGATTTATATACTTAAAAAAAATAAATATACAAGGCAATATTTTTAATAAAATTTAAGTTCTTGCACAAGTAACTTTTCTGTTCCTTAATTTTCAATAAACTAAAAATTCATATAACAACAAATTAAAAATTTCCTTACGAAATTCTTGTTCAATTATTTCAAATTGTTCTTTTAGTTTGCTACCGCCTTTCTCTGCGATTCAACGAAACAGTCCATTGTTAAGGCAAAGAAAGCGAGAAAATAAATAAAATATAATTTACAGTTTGCTGTGTGGCCAAAAAGGAAGTAGCATATGTGGGCCAAAAAGTCATGAATATCAACATAAAGTTGAGCAGACAAACAGATGAACATGCGAGTATACGAATACCCCCCATATATATTCATTACACACTCGTTTACCAGACTGTATTCGCAACATATGGCAGAGTCTGAAGAAGCTGTAGGAAAAAAAAAATTGCAGAAGGCAGTGTGGCAACCAAGTTAAATGACAAATTAAATAATGTCAGCAACGCGGCGGTTGGCAAAAGGTTAAAGCCATAAAAATAAGGGCCACAGTCGGATATACATATATATATATATATTTTTTTTTTTCGTTGACCGAAAAGTCAATATAATAAATTACACGGCGACAGTGGCGATAATCAAATGAACAACAACAAGAACAACAACTGCAACGAATTAAAGAAAATACAAAATAAAAATAAATAAAGAGTGCAACATGCGTTGGTCAAGCGGCATTTCTGACTCTTCTTCAGTACTGGAATTCTTTGCTTTTTTTTGTGCTTTTTTTGGGGTTGCCGAAAGTCGTTAAAAAACGCACAAAATTTTTGCAGCGGCTGCAAATTGTCAGCGAAATAAAAATAAAAATTAAATTGAATGCGCAAGCGTGCGGACAAACGACAGGAGACTGGAAAAAAGAGTGAGGAAAGAGCAGGGAAAGAGGTAGTGAAAAGGGACAGGACCCCCAGCGGCGGCGCCACCAGATACAAGATACAGATACGACTGTGAATGAGCGAGTGTATCTGAATGTGAATGTGAATGTCGAATGTTGAATGTCGAATGTTGAATGTCGAATGTCGAATGCGTATGCCGAATATTTCAACAGAAGTTTGGCACAGAATTTCACGTGAATTTCAAGCAACTGAAGGCAACGGGGGAATTTTGAGGGATATAAGTTCAAAAACTTTTGGGTCGTAGTTGTGGGTACGTCAGTTAATTACATTGGGGACCCTTAGCTAATTTTAAAGGGCCTTGTCTCGTAATTTGTTGCGCTGACAAGTGAGTAATTTCTCTGTCTCTATCTAACTCTCTCTTTCTCTCTCTCTTTGTATCATTAGCGGGCGGCATTTTGGTTTGAAATCCTTGGTTTGTGTTTTGGCCAACAATAGCAACAATTAAATGCAATTAAGCCAATTGAGTCGTCAAACAGTGCAATTCACATGTAAATGCAACTCTTCAAACACTACACAGAAAACAATTTAGAATTAGAAAAATTTTAAATTTTAATTTAAATTAAAAGTATTTTAATTAATAAAATTAAAGGGATTATCGACGCGTTTTTTAGACGGTATATATTTTAGTTTTAAGAGATTCTTTATATTTCAAAATCTCTGTAAATTAAAAAATTAAAATTTTTTAAAAATTTTTTTTAAAATTAAGGTTTAATTATGTTCTAGCATTTCGTATATTTTTTTCTGTGTAAGCATATCCTACTCTCCTCTCTCTTTCTAACTTATCTCTCTTCCTCCTCTCACTCTTATCTCCAGTGCAACAACAATTTATGCATCGCTTTGGGCCATTGTCAGTGCCTTTGTGCACCTTTTTGGTCTAATTAAGCGCCACAATTAAGTGCAAATGTGCGTTGTCTGTGTGTGTGAGTGTGTGTGTGTGTGTGTGTGTGTTGTGTAATGTGAGCCGTAATTACGCACTGCAGACGTCGTCGCATTTGTTGCCCTTCAGCAACTGCCACACACATTTTTTTATGGCCTCACTTTATGTTTTACATAAATTGTTCTAGCCAAGAGCCCAACGAAATGTTGCAACTGTTAATTTGTGGTCAATACCAAAACACGTTGCACAAGTTGTTTATTGTTATTTTACCCCAATCCCTGTCACCACCACCCCTCGGGCTCTTTATTTGTTTGTTTGTTTATTTAGTTTCTGTTTTATTTTATTTTGTTTTTTGGTAAATTACCTTTTTCGGCAGGTGAGAGAAACACAACAAATGCAATTGCCACTGCAACAACCACCGGCTACTGTATGCACAGTGTACACTCTGCATCATTAGCGTTGGGTTTAAATTACAAGCTAAAAACTTGGCTACAAACTCCTAATGACTTAATTTTGAGCAGGTTTTTTAAATAGCCCAAAGGGGAAAACTACGAGTATTGAGAGATAATTATGTAAGGAAAACCAATTTAGAGAAAAAATTATGACTAGAAAAATGGTACGCATTGGAAACCTTTTCAGTTTTTATAAAATTCAGGATGCTGCATGTGTAGTAACATTATAAGGAAAATAGGAGGGAAAATTAAATTTTTACATAAATTAAATTTTAATGCAGAATGAATTTAGAGGCCAAATAATGATCAAACCGGTATTCCGCATGAAAATCGGTTGAGTTTTGACAAAGTTATGGTAGATTGAAGTTCTTGAAAAAGTGTAAAGGGGTAAGCATGAAAAATACCGAAAAAATTGACAGTGAGGTAAATTTTTCAAGTGAAAAATGTTTTGATGCAGAATGAATTAAGTGGCCAAATAATGATCAAAACGGTATTCCACATGGAAATCGGTTGAGTTTTGACCAAGTTATGCAGGTTTGAAGTTTTTGAAAAAGTGTAAAGGGGTAAGCATGGAAAATACCGAAAAAATTTACAGTGAGGTGAATTTTTCAAGTGAAAAATGTTTTGATGCAGAATGAATTTAGAGGCCAAATAATGATCAAAATGGTATTCCAAATGGAAATCGGTTGAGTTTTGACAAAGTTATGGTAGATGAAATTTCTTGAAAAAGTTTCAAGAAAAGAGTATGAAAAAATGGACAATGAGGGAAGAAACAAAATTTTTTAAGTAAAAATTAAAAAAATTTAAGGAAAATTGAGTAGAACTAGACGCTAAATAATATTTAAAATATTGCAAGTGTGTTACGCACATTTCTAGGAATTTTCAGCGCCACAGTAAGCTACAGTAGAGACATAGAAACGAAAATATTTTTCACACACAACAATCCCTTAAGTTTTGATTGATTTATGTGACTTGGAAAGTCCAAAAAAGGGCACTTACTATGGAAATTTCCTGCTTTTCCTTTAGAGTTTCAAAGTGCGCAACTTTTAACTCGACATTTGCACCCTTGAATTGCACAATTTTCCATTTTTCAGCTAAGCAAAGAGATGGCGTCTGCCAAGTTCCTTTTTTTTTGTTGCTGACTTGATTACTGGCATTTTGGTCGTGGACTTTGTGCCAAAAATGTGTTGGCCCTGTTTTTTGGCGCCTTGCCAATGAGTGACATGTCTTGGCAACTAAAAGCCAAAATCTGTTTACTGTCAGCGGCAAAAATAAATTGAATTATGCAAAATAATAAGGGAAGAGAGTTGAAATTCAAATTAAAGCTAACTCTTTAGTTAAGTGAGTGTATTACTGGTCGGTGTGATGTTCAAAACATAAATTCTAGTTAAGAAAAATTTACAGTTCTCACATAAACATTGATTAA
The DNA here is from genome assembly GCA_035045575.1 of Drosophila falleni. Lineage (NCBI taxonomy): Eukaryota > Metazoa > Arthropoda > Insecta > Diptera > Drosophilidae > Drosophila > Drosophila falleni. Next base: position 2,735,729 of record JAWNOV010000167.1, read on the forward strand.
TTGCCAAAAACAATTAAAGCATTAACGCGCCTGGAAAATGTAGAGAAGAAGAGCGAGAAAGAGAGTAGGAGGAAGAAGAAAAATGATATAGGAATATTGTGTATTGAAAGCGGGGCATTTCACTTAAGCCGCATGCATAAATTAAGACCTGAAGTTGCCACATAAATTAGGCATTACCAGCTGATAAGGATCAGATGCGAAAGAGAAGCAAAGCAAATTAAAATCGAGTGTGTAAAACAGAAGAAACGAAGAGAGAAATGAATTGAAATGAAATGAAAAGAATGTTGCCGCCATGACATGGTCATATGTCAGGCCAAAATCTACATACAAGTTATTAATAAATAATACCACTAAAAAAGCATAAAAAGAAACAATAAGAACGAGAACAAGAAGAAGTAGCAATCAGTAGAACTAGAAGATTTAAAGCTCATTAAATATGCTAAAGTTTTGACTGAGATTTGCATATGCTTCCAACTTCTCTATAAATTCCCGAGTGTTGCGGCAAATGTCTCAATTATAAACCGAACCGAACTGAACTGAACTCCATTTGCATAACAATGCCAACAAATTATTAAAGTAGTAAACATTTCTTTAATTATTTAGAATTATTCGAAAATATTTTCAGCATTTTATCGAAACGTGAAAATGTCTTAATTGAATTTTATGCTTCAGCCGAAAAAAAAAGAAATGAAACCTTTTAGGGGTCAAGAAGTGAAAACAGTTTTATATGTCACACGACTTTTAACTTTATTCTATTTCTTCCCATTCCAATTACTAACTCACCTTGAGCTCATTAGGTTTATCACACAAACATTTCACCGTTTGTCCTTTATTTTTTCAGGTAGTTTTTCCCATTTTTGAGCAGGTAAATAAAGTCGGTTGCTGTCACTTTGATATATGTGTCTATTGTATAATTCTGTATAACAGCTTTATTAAGAACTTGTACTACAATTTGTATAGAGTGAAAATCTGGTTATAAAGCATGATTAATTGTTTCCACTGCTGCGCTGATTAGTTGGGAATTACTTAGTATTAAGCAGCATTTATCAAATAAGCCAAGTTTTAAGGCAACCTATCAATGCCAGAGAGCACTCTTTCTCCCTCTCTCTACCTCTCTTTTCTTTTCTCTATAAATTTATTTTGCTCCTTTTCAAGTTGAGAACACAAACAAAAACTTTGGCAGTCAAATGACAAATGGAACCGCATGGAAAACTCAAGCAATGCCAGGAAATGAAAATCGAGAGGGAAATATAGTGAAAAGTGGTAGGAGAATTTCTTGCATATTTTACAATATTTATTGCTTAGGCTAAAAACTTTTTGCCAAGTTGAATTTTAATTAGTTTATGGCTTTTGCATTTCGACTAGAACTTGGCGCAAATAATATAAATCTTTTGTGTACTCTTCCAACCTCTCTTTTCCTATGTCACGCCCCCTCGATCTTAGGAAAACCGCCCTAATTTGTTGTCCCAAGAATTGTTTTGGCAGTGGAAATTGGGAATCTGCATTGAGCCAAAGCTAATGTTAATGTTGCCAAAACAAATGCAAATTTGCTGATTAAATGAAGCGCAAATCAAATGTTAATGTGCTTCCCCCATTTCTGATTTGACTTGTTAATTGGTGCAGAAAGCTCATTTTTTATTTTCTAATAACTTATTTTTTTTCTAAAACAAATTTTATGTTTTATTTATGAGTGGAACCTACGCCCTAATACTGCCTATAGTTGCTTACTTTATTTTTGGATGGCTATAAAAATTTGACACACGCCCACTTTATAGGAAAAGACTTTTCCAGCGGTTAATGGAAAACTTATGCACCAGTTAACAGTTCTGTTTTTATTTCAGCTGATAATTTATATGACGCATTAGCAAAGAACTCTGTGTAGCGGTTTTTATATGTATTATTAAATTGTTGATACTCTGTAAAATACTTAAAAGGGTATGATATGGCTGTGGGAAGAGATTTGTTATCAACATTAACAGTCTAATAGAAATAGACAGTAAAAGCTGATAATAACAAAATTTAACTTAAGTATTCAATTATTTCTGATTATTTCTCCAACTTAACCAATCTTAAAAATCCCTATTAAAGACGTATCTTTAAAGCTAAAGTCGTGATTCTTAGCAGACATGTATATAAACATCTAAGCTTCAAGTTCTAAATATTTCAGAAAGATCGAATAGTAAATAAAGACAAAAACAACAAGAGTACCATCTATTCAACATACGTGCAGCTTAATAATTTTTTAAGGAACTTAAATAGCTTATCTTGTGGTGAAAGTAGCTATAGGACAAGCAGCTATCTATGTAGTATCCATAAATAAACTTTGAGCTATCACATATTGTAAGAGTAGTATTTCTTTTCTATTCTTGTTGACACAACTAGTTAAATAATAAACCGAAATGCAACATAATAAAAGACAATTAAATAAACAAGCTACAGGTCATAAAAGAGAACACATTTAACTGTTGATTCTTATCACAGGCTATGCAAATCGAGAGACCCTACAAAAACATAAATGTAACTAGACAAACCCAAGAAAAAAAAGAGAAAAAAAGTTAAGGGCCTCTTTTCGATATCAGGGCGCGATCGTCAAGGAAAAGTCAAAGTCAACAGTTACACGAGGTTTATCTAGATGAACGCAACGTCTAATCAAAATTTAAACAGTAGAACACAACGAACGACGACGAATCATAAAATGATAATAAAGAGAGGGGGCTGACCAGGTAAAAGAAAAAAAAAATAGAAACTGACAACTGTAACCGAAACTTAAACTAAAACGCGAGACCAAGAAACGCTTGGAGAGACTCGTAAACATATTTCAAATTAGTAGAACATTAGGTGTTATAGTAAACATGGGACGGGAGCTGATTCGTTGTTGTTTTTGTTAAGTGTTGTCAGTGTTGATACGTTGTTTGCTCTTGTCGTCGTTGTCGTTGTCAGTTCATAAAAACTTTGTTTTTATGATCTTTTCGGCCAATAGTCCTCCGGTGTGTACGTGGGTTTTTACGACTTTAACCACGCAATGACCAATCTCCCCAAAATGAATGGAACAGCTGCAGAAAAAAGAATTTGAGCAAAAGAAAAAAAAGAACCCATTGACCATATAATGGACACCTGTTTGCACCTTTGGCCCATGTGCTAAAATTGTTCAATTTAATTCTAAGCGTTAACTGTTGTCATTCCTACACGATTCTCCTTTTCAGCTCGGACTTTTCTTCAAGCTTCTTTTTTTATTGTAATTTTTAATTTATTCGCAAAGTTTATGGCCAAGTTTAGTGTAATCCTTTGACTAACTTGGTTAACTGCAATTCGTGTGTTAATGTCAACAGGTCAAACTACGATTCCTTAAAGTTTTCAATTTGAAGGGAATGAAATAAAGTGATTTTTAAAGGGCACAATCTTTAGGCTATCAGTTGAACTGTTAAACTTTTGATATAATAGAAAAATATAATTTTTTTAGATAAAGGTTGAAATATTAGGAATGTCTAGCCTGGCGGGCAGTCTGGCAACGCTGCCACTCCCTAAGAGAATGTTGAATGTAGAATGGGAATTTATGCCTGTTTTCTTTTACAGTTGTCCAGAAGTGAAAGAAAGCATACTAAATCTTCTTTACGACTCTCTGACATTTCTCGACAGGCGATTCCCTTCATTTTTTGTAGACCAGACAGTCTGTCAACACTTAAAAATGAATTGACAGTCTGGCAAGTCGGCAACAGACTCTTTAAAGAAATTCCACTCCATTTTTTTTACATACTTCAGCTATCAGAATTTTAACCTTCTTAATAAAAAATTAATTCTTCTGCTCTTAAAATTCAAGTTTTAATTTAAAATTTCCCACATTTCACATACCAACAAGAACCGATAGAAGTTGAAATAAATAGAGCTGCTTAACCCAATCTAGCCTTTATTTTACCACATAAATTTTCCTGCTCTTCCAGTTGTTTCTTATCATTCCAAATTCTTTAAAATTCAGTTTTCATTTTCTTGCTTTTACAGTTGAGCAATTTTCCACCTGCCGTTGCACTGACCTCATCCATTTACTCGGCTGAAAATTCCAAATTTCCAGAATTTGTTTAGATAATAAATATTAAATGTAGGTTCATTTTACGCCCGAAATTTTTAATGCTGTCTGACAGTCATAATTATCCGCGCATGGATTTTCAATTAGGCGCAATTTATGTGCATATTTCGAATACTCATGGCTCATTAGTAAATTAGATTTTCAGCACTAAAAATAACACCCACTTTGCAGTGGACTTTCCTCTGCTTCCCACTCTCAGCTTTCCTCTTTAGTCATGACAACAACTCCCGCATGTTGGCAGACTTTCAAAGAATTTGTCGCCTCGGTGCAAAATTTCGAAAGTTGGAAAACTGAAAACGTTTTTGTGATATGATGCGCTGCTAATGAGCTTGGGGGGAGGGTCGGAGCCTTAGGAAATTGATTTTTAATTTTTTCTTTCATTGCAACCCAAAAAAAATTAAGAAAGGAACTTTTTTTTAAGGTGTCGAAGCTGAAATACTCTTGGAATAACTTGTTAAAGCAAACAGATCTTAACTTAAATTTGTTAAACAGTAGAATTACATGTTGTACTACAATAGTAATATTCTTATTAGCTGGGTTCTGACATGGGAAAAGCTATTAACAAGTTTCAGCTGCTTAAATAGAAAATTGAAAGAAAAGTTTAAAATAGATGAGGAGAGTCTGAGATAGAAAGGTAAAAAACCTTATTTGATATAGGGAGATAAAAATAGTTAAAGTTTTACCAAAATATTTAAGTTTTTATAGTTCTAATATAGTTAACAACATAGATAGAGCAATTGAAATGTAGTTCTTCAGTCTTATCAAGTATTTAGACTCCTTTTCAACTTGTTTCGTCGGGTTCCGACTTAGGAAATGACTATACCAAATTAAATAGAGATTGATGGACTTATTTTTAAAGGTAAAAATAGATCTTCAGATCAATTATATAGTTTTTCGTATGAAAATTGATATACCCAGAGTTAGAGTAAAATAAAAACAAATAGAGCCGCCAGTTATAAGCGTATGTTTATGTTTTGGGCAGGAAAACAGCGTCTAAAATTTCCTTTGATGTTGTTGTCGCCGCCGGAGAGCGAACGAAAGGGAGAGTGAGAATCAAAGAGAGGGGGAGAGTGCGAAAGAGAGACAATGTATCTCTGGATTTCTTTTTTTTTTTTTTTTGCGGTGGCAGTGGCATGTTTTTCAGACGTGTCTCCTACTTCCACGAGTCTGTATATATATATTTTTGAGGTCTCTTTGATCTTATTGTAGGGGTGCCCTCGGGCCCATTTGCCTCAATAATTAGTAACAAAATGAGCAGACAGCAAATGCATAAATTGTAATTAAAAAGTGAAACTATTTTAATCAGCTTTTCAGCAATTCTATTATCTGTCCTTGACTGGCTCTTTAACCTCTGTCTCTTCCTATATTTATATATAAGTATATCTCTTTCCCTGGCGCCCGCATTTGACAGTCGCTCAGTTGTCTTTTTTGTGTGTGGTCTTCCCTTTAGAAGAGAATTCCCTTACTTTTCTCCACTCTTTACTCGACTCGCTTTAATTGATTAAGAACAACAAAAGCAGCACAAAATGCAGCTAAAGACGACGCCACAATAAAAATGCAAAATGTAAACAAAGTTAAAAATATTATGCTGGCATCATACACACACCACACACACACACATCGTCAACACCCCCATATAGTATCTAGAATATCGCTGCAATAATAATTTCTGTCGATCTTCTTTGCGCATCTTGTTTACTTTTTACCATTTTGCATAGTAAAAACCACAAAAAAAAGAACTTCAACAAACGAAGCAGAAATTATGAAAATTCCATGAAAATAGCAAATAAGTTTTCTTCCCCAAGTTCCTCAGTATCTCAGTTCCCCTAGCTCCTACAATTTCCCTGCCTTGGGTTGTGTGTGTGTGTGTTATGTTTACTTTTTATGGCTTCGGGGCCGCAATGCGTTGCAACAATTATACGAGTGAGAGCACAGGAACAACAAAAGCCAAGCCAACAAAAACAATGCCGCAAAGCAACAAAAACATGAGAAGAATTCACTCATTTCCGCTTACAATCTGAATAACCTCAGTTTCAACTCAGACGCCGTTTTTAGGGGCCCAAAAAAAAAAACCAAATAATAAAGAGAAGCAGCAAAAACACGGATGGTTTTTGCGGTTTCCCGTGCACACATTCCATAATCCGCGGATTAGTCAGATATTGTACCAATAATATGGAAGTGAGGCAGGCGTTAACGAGCAAATGCCACTGAGCCGACAATTCATGGGCCGTGTCAGCGCAAACGATGCGGAAAACCTGAAAAATCATAATTGCCTCGCAAAGTGGCCAAGGAAAATTGCACATTTCAATATAAAATACATTTCCAACTGAAGAGCAATTTCAATTGTTGCTTTCTTATTACAAACGTCACTTTGATAGCGCCAAATGACTGCTAGGTGAAAAATATCTAATATCGTATTTGTTTGACCACATATTTTTGTATTTTATTTTTAAAGTTGTTTAATCTTTAAATTAAAGTATTTAAGATGAATGGAAGAAAGGAATATCTAATAAAAATCGCTTTCTCACAGTGTAGTTATGCTCTCAAAATAGCTTTTAAATTATAATAGAAATATTTTGAAAACCTTTCCTACTGCAACTTAAATTTTGCAACTAATTTCCATTCAAACTTTTTTCTATATCTACTTTTCATCAATTTCCCTTCTAATTTTACACAATATAACATCATCTGCTTAGCCATTTTCATATTGTCTGATCTAGTTAACTGCTAATCTGGCCCAAACGCAATTTGGAGGCACTTTCAATAGCTTTTTGTGTGCATAAATCTGTCAATAATTATTTCGTCTATGGCTTTACAATATTTATGGTGTTTGTGCACAATGCCATTATGATATTTATGATATTATTATTCCCTCAGGAGGCAGGGAGAAAATGTGTTTAAGTTGCGGTTTCCCCCAGAATACACCCCTAATATTTAGGGCTTAAAATGAGGAACTTAAATTTATTTATGTGATTTTATGTATATTTCGCCACAACAATAAAAATATCAAAAGTGCGGTTAGGTGGGGGAAAGTGGGAAAAGTGCCTTTAACAGCTGTTGTTCAACGGATTTTTGCCTTTGTCATTGTTTGTTGTTATTGTTGATGTTGATATTGTTGTAAAACATTTGTAAACGCCCAAAGTCAAAGTTGGTCCTTTTTTTGTGGGTTCTTTGGCAAGTTGCTAAATTTTTTTTGTGCTTTATTTTTATTTTTTGGGCCTGGTCATTTTATTTTTATTGTGTTACAAATTTCTGTAAATATTTGTGGAATGTTGAATTGTTACCCTTTTATTATTGTTAGTGTTGTTACTGCTATTTTTGCAAGGCTAAGCACAGAAAGGTACAAATAATAGAAAGAGCTGAAACAGCGCATAAATTATATAAAATATGCGGCTCGAAATAATCAAGCGGTGAGCTTAATTTGCCATAAAGTGACGCTGGAGGTGAGAGCAATGGAAGTGGAGGTAGAGCTGAGATCGTGAGGCGATCAAATTCAGGAGAAATATAAGAGGATAAAAAAATGCATTAGTGCTACTTTTAATGCTAATGCTAATGCTAAGGCTATTGGTAATGCTAATGCTAATGCTAATGCTAATGCTAATGCTAATGCTAATGCTAATGCTAATGCTAATGCTAATGCTAATGCTAATGCTAATGCTAATGCTAAAGCTAATACTAATGCTAAAGCTAATGCTAATGCTAGTGCTAATGCTAATGCTAATGCTAATGCTAATGCTAATGCTAATGCTAATTCTAATGCTAATGCTAATGCTAATGCTAATGCTAATGCTAATGCTAATGCTAATGCTAATGCTAATGCTAACACTAATAATAATAATATTGTTGATCCCGATAACTAAAGAAATTTAAAACAAATTAATAATAATAATGTTAATGATAATACTAATGATAACTCTAATGCAAATGACAATGACAATGAAATGCATAATGACACTGATTATGACAACACGATTGCTACTGTGACTGCTACTGCTCTACGTATGACTAATCCTAATGTTAATGATAGTGGTAATAATAATCCTATTCCTTTTAAACATAACTCCAATCCACACCTATTTATTAACGCTTTTGGCCATCTCTAGTGGCAGCCAGACAGCGTTGCCAACTACCTAACGAGGCACTGTGCAAAATTGGTCTGCCAAAACTTTGTGCTCATAATTTAGACATTCAGGCGGCTTCGACCTTTTGATATTTTGTCAGAATTGTTGAAAATTCTGGGAATTGTCTGGGCCGGGATTGGGGCAACCTACAAAATGTGTCGCAAAAACAAAAAGAGCATTATGTTGTTGTTGTGTAACATTTGGCACTTTTGTTGTGGTTGTTGTGGTTGTTGTTGGTAGACAATTTTGCATGCCATTTGATTAATTGCCATGCAAATTATGGTGTAAATATAATAACATTTTATTCAGCTGTCAATTTGAGCGGCAAACAAAACAAAACGAAAGAGTTGGAAAATATAAAAAATACTCGTAAGCTAAATATCTAGACATGGGCCACGACATGCAAAGAGTCAATTTGCTAGGGCTCCATGGATGAAGCGAAGTGAATGGCATTCGCTGCAGCCCAGGCACGACTTGGACCTGGAGTTACACTGAGAAAAAAATCAGTCATAAATTTAAAAGAAACATTCCTGATTTTAGCATAAATTTTGTAAGTTAGAATTCAAGATATAATTGTTAAATTTCGACTATAAGCGAGTTAATTGTTAATGTTAATTATATCAAATAAGCATAAATAAAATGAGCATAATAATAGATTTCTGATAAAACAATTTATAAAATAAAAAATACCATTATTAAATGGTTGACTAATTTATTTTATTTTGCATAACGACAAGTTAATAAATTATTTCGTAGTCATACAAAATCTCAGCACCCCAAACTTATTACTTTTTAACTTTCTAACTTCTATCTGACCTCCTTAATATTTTATTTTAATATACGGAAATTTAATGCTTCAATTTAAATTGTAAATATATAATTTTTTATATATTTTCTTAGTTTTAAATATTTATTTGTCGATACATAAATTATTTTTTTTTTATAATGATTTTATTTTGCTATTCCTGAATTTTTCTCTCTGTGTAGCGCTTAGAGTTTGGGTAGCGCAGCATAGCGATCGCTCTGGCCGAAACTACCCGAAACACCTAGGCGCAAAATTAAGACATTAGTCAAATTATTTGTTAGTCGTTTTTGTTTTGTTGTTAAAGCTGTTGCCGCCGCTTAATCCCTTCGCACACAGCGTCAAAAAGGCAGCCGCAGGTATTTCCATGGAACTGACCAGGTCCTCTACCCTTTACTCTCTTCCATCTAGCCACAGAAAAAAAATACAGTTCAGGCGAGTGTTGCAAATTAGTTGACACGTTGCTGGGGCAGAGGAAAAAAAAATAAAAAGCAGTCGAGACGACGGCGACAAACAGTCGGCATGAATAAAGTCATTTATACATATAGTATATCCAGTTCCATATGAGCGCCTGATGAGAAATGCTGAAATACTGTTTGCCCCACTCTATAATTAGCCTAATAACCCCGGTCAACAGGCAACTGGCAACTGGCAACCGATTCAGCTGCAATCTCCTTTCATCCCTCCCCACAAAGTTCCCTTTTGACTTCTTCCTGGATAATGACTTCAATTTGTGCTGAAAGCGATTCCTGGAAATCAAATACACCAAACGGCTAAATGCCATGCCATATATATTCCCCAAACCAAACCAAAACTCGTAACCCTAATCGGACTCCATTCCACATGTCTGTATGTCTGTATGTCTGTGTGCTCCCCGTGGTCAGTTATTTCTCCATTCATGGTATTCGCTTTGTGCATTTATTATTTGGGTTATTCCCTGAGTTCTAACCACTTTTTAAGCGGGTGACTTTTGATTGTGACTTTTCTAATTTGCACTCGAAATTCTCGAAATTGTTATGCAGATGAACTCACACGACATACCCTATAAAGGGAGTTGCTAATGGGAACAACATAAATAATTACTTAGATAAATAGTCAGATAGGTTTTTTGGAAATTTTCTAATGCACTTTTTTTAATTTTTAATTTTTGGAGCGACAATTATGTAGAATAGTTTAATGTAAAACATATAATAAGAAATTTAGAATCTCTGGCTAATATTTGTACTTATAGTTCTTACTATTCATTTCTTTATATGTATGTTTATTTATATTTTTCAGTAGTACATTGGAAATTCTGAAGTTTCCTTCTAAAAGGACTTTTCGGACACTTTGGAAAACTAGTTATTTTAAATATAGCAAATATAAGATAATTAATATTTTTTGCATTAATTTTTTAAAATATAATATTTAAAATAAAATGTTTACCATTTCTTGAAATACAAATCTATGAAATTATTGTTTTAGAATTTATAAAATCAATTTACTATTTATTCTAGATTTTTCCTCTTCTATCTCAATTGCATTTCCGTTTCCTGTTAATCCAACAATAAATTGCCTTAGGTTTCTTCTAATTGTGACAAGATCTTGAATAGATTTAATTCAATAGTGCTTGCAGATTGTCTACGTAGTGTATATTACTTTATTTCTTTTCAAATAAATTAATGAAAATGCTTTATAAGCAGCCCACTGAAAATGTCTAGGCCCGGAGACTTAATCATCGGCATAGAAATCGGGATCGGCAGTGGGGAATAATCTTTGGGTTGTCTGCATTGCTTCTGCACACGCCCACTGCTTCATATTCTCCTCCCTCTCTCTCTCTCTCTCTCTCTCTCTCTTTCCCTCTCTCAGTCTATCTCTTTCTCTTACCAACTCTTAGTGATGTTTCGTCTAAGGCAAAGTTACAATGCTTGGTTTTCTTTCTGGGATTTTACAAGCGCAGAGACAAATGACTCGAGATTTCGATGACTGCGATAGCGCGGAAGAGCAACGTACATATTCCCGGATCGAGATCGAGGCCTATAACTACAACAACGCCTAAGCCAAAGGCTGTGCCACAAAGAGTTATGTGCTAAATTAAATTTGCAAACGCAGCATACACTCAGAGAAAAAGTGCTTGTGCATTATAACACTTTGAATTAACTATTTTGGCCTTTGACTTAGTTTTAAATATGTCTTTATGAATCTTAATAAAAAATATAGAATTATTAAATTTTGATCATTATTTGGCCTCTTCTTTGAATTTGCATCAAAATTTTATTCACTGAAAAAATTTGATTTTTTTCCCCTATTACTGTCTATTTTATCCGGGCTTTTCCTTGACTTGCCTCTTGACACTTTTCAAAAACTTCAATCTACCATAACTTTGTCAAAACTCAACCGATTTTTATGCGGAATACCGTTTTGATCATGATTTGGCCTCTAAATTCACTCTGCATCAAAACATTTTTCACTTAAAAAACTTACCTCACTGTCAATTTTTTCGGTATTTTCCATGCTTACCCCTTTACACTTTTTCAAGAACTTCAATCTACCAAAACTTTGTCAAAACTCAACCGATTTTAATGCGGAATACCATTTTGATCATTATTTGTTATTATAAAAGTAAACAATAACTGAGAAGAATTATCCTTTAGTTAATTCAAAATGTTTCTTATTTAATGTTTATACACCGGCTATTTAAATAAAGTAAAGCTAAGCTTGCAACTATATTCGCTAAGCGCTTTTTTCTCTGAGTGTAGGGAATGGGGATCAGGTTTTGGGACTGGGATTGAGACTGAGATTGGGCTCAACGCCGAAAAGCAATCGCGCTACGCACGCCCAACATCAGTTTGATAAATTGATATCAGCGATCGATGTTGGAGGAGCAAGTTACTCTCGTATTGTCTTCTCCCTGATTTTTTTTATTTCGAGGAGTTGCCAACTGGGACGGGCTGAGTTTTTAATTGAAAAACGCGACTAGGCAACCGACTACAATGTTAGGGTTAGAGAGTTATCGCGATATCGCCACTTACCTATCGAACCGTCCAGGGAGTAGGCATTACGCTGCCAGGCCCACGTGCATAGATCACAGGTGGTCAGACCGTCAGCGGCGACGCTTTCATCCAGAAAGGGCGGACGTGGCGGCGGTGGCACAAAATGTCCATTCCACAGTCCATTCTCGCTGGCATCGAAGGCCAGCGGCGAGTCAAATGTGTCCACCTCAATGGCATTGGACCACCAATCATCGTCCAATGGATTATAGCCAGTTTCCACTGTATCTGGCGCTGCCAATTGACTGTCTAAACTGGGATCATGTTCCGTTGCGGGCGTTGGATGCGCTGCCAGTGAATCCAGTCGGGAATTGGGAAATGCCGATCTCAATGTTGACGTTGCATCCAGATCCTCATTCTGATCATGATCCTGATAAATATCACTGCCTCCGCCTGCAGCCGGCAATCTAGCAAACATTTTTCAGCTGCTCTTTTATGACAAGGCGACAAGTGTCTGTCTCTATCTCTCTCTCTCTCTCTCTTACTCCCTCTCACTCTTGCATTGCCGCTTGGGTGTTCCAACAACGAGTCTGCAAAAAATAAAATTAAAAACCAAATATCGTACACATTTATTAAGAAACTTGTCACAAATTATTACAAAAAATATTTAAAAACTTGCTGGAAATATGTATTGCCAAATATTGTCAAATTTGCGGCAACTTACAACTTGCAACTTGCAACCTGCAGCTTGTTAGCACTTTTTTGAAAGTTGTCCCCACAAAATGTTGCCGCTTAGTTAATAAATATATATATGAATATGGTATAACTTGAATAACTTTAAAGACATTGTTCCGATCAATGGAAAACTGTGAATAGTTTGTTAAGCAGGTTATGCCGTGGGTTGTAGACAGTGAATTGAGAGTTAAGCAATATTTACTATACTCCGTTTTATCAAATAAATTAGTTTTAAGATTATAAAATTTTTTAATCGAATAAAAATAATTTTACTGTATTTCAGCAACAGAATATTTATTTTATTAACAAATTTTTATATTCAAAGTAGACAAAAAATTTGAAAAGTAGCAAAGAAATATATAAAATTTTGAAACGATTTTTAAACAAAATTAAAAAATTTTCAATTAGTCTTTTTATAAAAATTTAGTTATAATTGTGTTTCTCAGTCACATTAATTTGTAAATTAAGAATTGTCTTTTTACAATAAAAATAATTGGAATAAATTTCAATGTATTAAGTGTTCGTGAAATAGTTGAATTTTTAAAAATAAATCTGAAAAATTTATTAAATCTTTGTGATGCTATTGAAAATAAGTTTTAATATTTAAAAAAATAAGAAAATAGAATTCATTATTTCAGATCTTAATTATTGAACTGAAATATGTCACATTAAAAAATATCTATCAATTTAAAAATGTATCTAAACTATGAAGAGCTGCGTATCTTTGAAGTTTGAATAGAAATTAGTAAATACAATCTAATCTAACATTTAAAATAAATTTAAGATATATTTTTTAAGGTTGTTTTTTTTTCAAATTTATTTTATACGCCTTCAGTAGCCAAGTCTTATCTAAGACATTAAGTTTAATATATCTGTTATAAGGCTCTTGGGGCAAACTAATGATGCAGTTCCACCTTTCTGCATAAAGTCTACAATAAAGACTTCAAATTGCAGGCGACCAACATGAAAGGGGCGTGGCCTATGCAAACAGAGTTGCATTGTGTGAGTCAGCAACATGTTGCTGCTGTTTTGGGGCAGCAACTATTGCTGGTCGGTATTACACGTTGTAGCTGTAGTTGTAGTTGTTATTTCCGCCTGACATACATTAATCAATGCGGCAAAGGCGTCTGTCTGTCTGTCTGTCTTTGTGACACTAATGAAGTATCTTAACAAGATACGAAATATGCGATAAGCCAGGCTAATAAAAGAGTAACGTTAAATAAATAGCCAGTTAGATTGCCAGCAACAAGTAGAAGAAAAATAATAGTTAAACAAAAAAAAAAAATAGCAGGTACTCGTACTTTAACTAAACAGTTCAATGGGTCAGCGTTACATGAAGATTCGTTTCGATTTCGCTTCGTTTCATTTCGTATAGAAAAAAAGTGAAAATCCCATTCAAACAACAAATGTGCTAATCAACTACGGTCAGGCAAGCGATCATCTAACAGAAATTATACTTATCTTTTCACTGTGATTTATAAGCCGGCAATTACAACCCCAACTCGCTGATCGCCCATTATGCGCCATAATAATGCAAAAAAAAAAAAACAAAAAAAGGAAATAAAAAACTATACAGAAAAATACCAAACAATGGCTGTAGCCGAAAATAAAAATAGTGAAATACAGAAATCATTTATCATAATCATTGTGATTGATTCGTTGAGAAAAGAAGTAAAGAAAATAAGTATTAAAAAAAATATCAAAGTAAATATCACAAGTGAACAACAAAAATCTTATATTTATCGTGGGGTTATGACTAATACACTGAGAAAATTAATCTAAAAGTCAAGTTTAAAATTCTTGAACTTATTAATTTTTTTTTTAAATATATACTGAGAATATAATTGTTAAATAATGAATGAATGAATATGCGGAGAATATTTATATATTTTAATATTAATTTCTAACTTGTTTTAATCAGATTTTAATATTAAACATTTTATGACGTAAGTAATTAACTAGAATGTTTAAGAATTAATTTTTGTTTTTTTTTGTAAGTACCCTATTTTTTTTTCAGTGTACTCGCTTTCAAAGGCGCCCGCTCATCAGGCATATAAACGTTGCTTATTCTTGTCTTTGTTGTTGTTGTTGTTTCACGTCTTTTGGCTCACGAAGTCAGTCAGTCAGTCAACTGCGTTACCTCCTGGCCAGCCATGATCAAAAAAAACTATATATATATAAAAACTCTTGATTCGTTTACTGACCGGTTAGCAATTGAACCGCAGTGTTGCTTTTGACCGCAGCGAATCAATACAGAAATTTTAGAAGGCGAGAGGCGAGTGCAGTGAGGAGGGGGAAAGGGCAATAGTGCGAATTCTTATATCATATTTTGTTTTTTATCTTTTTGTGTACTTCCCAATTCAACATTGCGGTCAACTTGACTACGAGTATAAGAAAAAAATTGCTTTCGAATATTATCAATCATGCGTGCAGACATTTTTTTGGCCCATTTGTTTCTCCCGCGGAATTCAAAGTGTTTTTAATGGGTTAGTTGTGTTTTTTTTTTCCTTTTTTTTTAATTGAATTCTTACACTTCAAAGACAAGCAGTAAAAAAAAATATTAGAACAACAATTTTTTCTAGAATAAATAACTATTTGGATCTATTAATAGATTATTATCTATTAACATGACGGATTTCCGTGATAGCTTAACACTTAGGGTTAGTCCATAAGACAAAAAAAAGAAATTCGCTAAAAAAAAGTTTACAACAGCTTAACATAGTGTTCAGTTTTTCAGAATCTTCTATGATATTTCCAACTTTTTACACAGAAAAATAAAAACAAACAAATCTAATTCGGTCATAAATAAAAAAAAAAGATATTCCTCTAAAAGAGCTGAATATAAATTAACTCCAACTTCTATAAAGAGAAATAAAAATTTCTTGGAACAATTTAAATAAAAAAAATTTAGACTTTTTACAGTACGTTTAAAAATAAAATATTTGACGTCTTTTATTTTGTTAAATGTTAATATAATTTACTAGGTACAGAAAAATTAAGATTATAAAATAATTTTTTCATTTTATAAAACTGAAAACAAATTTAGTCAAAATATAAAAACTTGAAAAATGTATTTTTTGTTTAGTATATGATATATGTGCATTTTTGTATAAAATTTTGTCAAATTAGTTATTTAACTAACTGTTTGTCTTAACTATTTTTAAATTCACATTCTTTCTACAGTTAAATAACCTTGTTTGCTTTATATTTACAGGGTATTAACAGGTAGCAACACTCAAATTGACACAGATTTCATTCTTTTTTCTTGATTAAGTTGTCCCACACTCAACTGTTCCCCTCTTCCCCCCTCTCCTGTTCCCATCTTTCGTATCATGCAAAAGTACGATATTTTGGCTATGGATCTCTTTTGGCCATCTTCCATATTAATCACGCCGCATGAGTTGCTTTCAGCAGACAATGGCGCGATATGGTCAACTCACCAAGAGCTGAATTTTTTATTTTATTTACATTTTTTTTTGTTGCTTATGTTGGCAACATGAGATACAGTTAGTGCAAATCTGTTTGGCCAAGTTTTTAGTTAGCGTTTTGGCAGTTGGAAGTGCGTTTCAAGTGCGTTAGTCAAGTGACTTAATTTATATTTATGAAACACAGCACGAACATTAACCGAGCCGCCTTTTGGCCAACATTTAGTCCGGGCCAAGACTTTGGGCCACAGGCACTGCAAATTGTCCAACTGCCGAACTTGTCGAAGAGTTATGGTTTTGACCCACAACATACCAAAGAGACATTGCGACACACACACACATACACACACCGTCTTGGCCAACAGTTTTTTATGAGCCAAACTGGACTCGACACTGGCCGTAATAACAATTTAGGCTTGTTTGGCGTCGCGACTGGCAATTTTTCACATTAATTACAAATTACAGATTTATTAGGTATGAGAGCCATGTCTTGGTCGAGACGTCGCGTCGCTGGGCGTGTCACGCCCCCTGACCAAAGCCGAGTCTGACCAGCATCCGTTTCAGGGCCTTTTTCAATACCCTTAAAAAGGGTATTTTCATTTGGTCAGCAGAAAGTCCCTAAATTTTAAAACTAACTTATAGAAACTTTATAAGGCTCGAATTTTTGGAACTAGACAGTTCATATGACATATGTCAAAACTGCGCGGATCGGATGACTATATCATATAGCAGTTATAGGAACGATCATTCAAAAAAAATGCTTTAGTACTAAATTTTTTTATGTTTTCTGAAATATCTCAACTTATTTAATGTATATTAAATTGGATATTATTTTATACATACTGACCAAATTTGGGTTAAATTCATTCACTATATCATTAAGCTTCCATAGGAATGATCATTTAAAAATCAACAATTAGTGTGAAAAGTGAAAAGTTTTTGAGATATCTCAACCAATTTTACAGAATATGCATTTTGTATGAAAAATTTTCTTCTTCTTTAAAAAATGTTGACCAATTTCACAGAATATGCATTTAGTATTAGTATTATATTTCCTGAATAAACTCGGTTGTAATTGTACCTCTATATCATATGGCTGCCATAGAACCGATTGGTCAAAAATTGAATACAGGACTCAGTAAGGGTATCAAATCTTCAGCATTTCTAGTTCAATTTTTTCGTCTTGTTTGTCTTTCCTTACTGCCTTCCTTTTTGCTTTGGCACTGGGCACTTGCTGCAGCTACGCAAAACTTGGCTTAAATATTAATGAGTGCTGTAATTTGTTGCATTGTATGTAATAAATTAATTTGTGTGCGTCGTGAGAGTCGCCTCGACGTTTCTAGACCGAGTGGCGCAAGCGAAATTTGCATATGAGGCACAAACCACTTGCAACTTTGCCGACTGGCCAGTCAGTTAGTCGGTGAGTCAGTCAGTCAGTCAGGTTAAACTTCCCACTCTCGGGCTAGGCATGCTACACAGAAGTGCATGAGTAGACACTCGAAAAGTACTTGCCACTAGACTGATTATAGTCAATTCGTTGAATTGGACCACCAAGTGGCAGCAGCAGCACCAACACCACCACCACAACCACCACCAATAACAGCAACAGCAACAGCAGCAACATTCAACAGTCAACAGTCCACGACAGACATATCGTGGAAGAGTTGGCTAAGCCACTGAACAGGGCAAGCAGCCCAGTCATTGTCAGCGTCATCCACATCAACATTATCATCATCATCCTCATCATCCTCATCATCATCATCATAATCATCGCCAACGACACCAACACAAAATCCATGCGTGTCTTTGCACAGTGGTGCGAAGTGACAAGAATGATAAAAAGTGAATAAATTTACTTTAACTTAAGCAAGAGATCTTAAAAATTAGTATTTTCTACATATATATTTAAAATTAAAAAAAAACTTTGTTAAATCACATCAAAAAAGTGAAAAAAATAAATAGTTTTTAGAAACACATTTAACAAAATCAGTTGAGCTTTAACACAAATTGTTATGTCTCATTACCAAACTACTTTATTAATTTAGTTATTACAATGAACTGCTTGATTAGCATTGCTCCATACCATAAAATTTTTATTGCAATTACTCAATTAATCAGCAGTTTTCTAATTCAATTAATCAATTCATTGAAGTAGATATTTAATTGAGTTTATGAGTGCTGAACATTAAGGCTTTCAATGCTGCAATTGTTCTAGTAATTATAATCAGCTTATTTTTAATGCATTTTTAATGTTGTGCACTAATTTATCTGTATTTTTTTAATTTCATATTAATTTCGTGCCATTTTCTATAGTCTTTGTACCACTGTGATCTGCAAGCAGCGCCAGCGCCAATAAAAACGTAAATGGCGCGTGATTGTGAGGCGTCTTCTTCTAGTGGCATTCATACACAAACCCCTACACACACACACCAACACACACCAACACACTCACACACACACACACATAGAAAGGTACAATCGCCCATTACAACAACCACTTCAAGATGGCCACAAGAGTAGCATCTTATTTTGCTGCCTTTTGGCTTCGATGGCGGGCCAATGGATAAGCAGGGAGGCAGATGATGAGAGAAGGGGATGAAGAGTGAAGAGAAGAGGGCGAAAAGGGGTGAGAAGGGGGGGGGGGGGGGGGTAAGCAGTGGGGTGGGTAGAGTCAGGAATGAAGCTACATAATGAAAAGAGTGTGTGAAGAATTTTAAATTCAAAATTGCATGAAAAGTCGTGAGTCGCAAATAGCTTGTTGCTGTTGTTGTTGGTAGTAGTTGTTGTAGTTGTTATTGTTGTTGTAGCTGTTGTTGTTGCTGTTTGTAGTTGTTGGTAGTTTTTGGCATAGCTGTAGGAGCAGACAGATATCCTACTCATCACTTGAGAAAATGAAAAAACAATCATAAACAGCAGGCAGTACACAATAACAACAACAGCAACAACTACTACCAACAACAACAACAACAATGCTCAAGTGTATACCAAGTAAAAACCACTCGAAGTTTAAAAAAAAAATGAAAGAAATAAAAATGAAAAACTTGTGCCTTTTGGTTTATGTATGTTTTCTGGCTTTGAGTTGTTACCTGTTGCCAATTGTTGTTGTTGTTGTTGCTGCTTTCATTGCACTACACCTGTTCCCAAGCCTAGGCAAAGGAGAGGTGTGTGTGTGTGTCGAGTGTGTTTCAAGTGTGTGTGTGTGTTGCAAACGAATTCAGTTTTGCCCACTCGCCGAGTCGCGGCTTAATAAAGTTATTATAATTTAAGCGTTTTGATTATGCGCCTGGCAATGTTTAAAATACCAATGCAAGCACCTCTCCCCCTTCCCTTCCCCCTTTTACCACACTCTTAACGAGTTTACAGCGGGGGCGCTGCCTCCTTTGACTTGATTTCTCTACCTCTCTCTCTCTCTCTCTCTTCCTCCCTCTCCCTCTCTCTCGTTGTGTGTGTGTGGGGGTAATCTTTGTGATTGGTTGCGATTTGCGTTTAATTTTGTTGCTTTAAGTGTTGCATGCACCACGACGCTCGCATGCATCCCGTTGGCAATACTACATACAGTTAGTCAAGTAAGTGCTTTGACAAAATCAAATATTTACACAATTTTTTTAAGTAAAAAAATATATGTATTTTTAATATATATTTGTTTTGAATACCTATATGATCTCGAAAAATAGCACTTTGAATACCAAAATTTAAGTTTTAAAATACAAATTCTGTAAAAACAATTCATTTAAATAAAATGTTTTTGATAAAATGTTTTTGATATTGCTTTTGGACATTTTTTCAGCATCTTTTTATAATTTTGCTAGGTTTCAATTTTTTTATTTCTATTTTTGAATTTATGTACTTTCTTATTTTTTTAGGCTTTCAATTTTGTTTTTTTTTTTGTATTATTAATATTTTTCTTAATTAAAGTTTTGAATAGTTTATGATTCTTGTTTTTAGAATCCTTGTTTTGATTTTTTAAAGTTTAATTCTATGATTTTAAATTTTTTCTAAATTTTTGTAAGCCAAAAAAAAATATTTGGAATTTGTGTGGGTAGCTTTATTCTAACTCTTATTTTATTTCTCTTTCTTCTAACAGAAAAATTATATGCAATGAAGTAAAGTATTATTAAAAATAAAACAAGGAAATATGTGAATTTTTTGATATTGTCAGAACACTTTCTTGACTAACTGTATGTGCATGTTGTATGTGCAATACATTGAAGCTGTGCCCACTGTGCGGGGGTGCTTGCTTTGCTCCTTTGCTTACATGTTGCCTCCAGTTGTTGTTGCTGTTGTTGTTGCTATGATTTTGTTCAAGTCTTTATTAGAGAGGCAAATGCTTTGGAACTGGATTCGCAGCACGTCGTCAGACTTGCAACATTTGCAAGAGGCATCAAGGCAGTTAATTGGTTGTGGCATGCTCATCCGCTCCACTTTGCCACAGATCACGTCAACGGTGACTAATGCAACTTTTGGCAAAACTAACTAAATGAGTCAAATAAATTTTGTCACACTTCATTTGCATATTTACAACTTAATTTTAACAAATATTTTTGATACTATTTTATTTTCATAGATTACCTTTACCTTTATTAAACTTTTGCTAATTCTAACCTTACTTTTTCCCAATCTAACCCCACGAAATACTGTTAAATATCTTTAATATCCAACTAATTAGCAAGAACTTCACATTATTTAGATGCTAGCCTTACAAACTGTAAAATAATAAAATAATCACCTTATCATCACATTTTTGTCAAGCTAACCTCACTTTTTATCCACCTAACCTCACTTTATAATTACTGTTAAATAACTTAGCTTTAAATTTAATCTAAATATATAAGTAGTTAACTTAAACACCAATTAATTTAACATAACCCCACATTTTTGTCAAGCTAACCTCACTTTTTGTCAACCTAAGCACACACTTGCTGTAAATTAAACCTAAATGTTTAAGAAGATGCCTTTCCTCATTACAAAACCCCAATAAATACAGCATAACCCCAAATTTTTGTCATGCTAACCTCACTTTTTATTTGAACTTAACCTCACTTTCATAGCTAGCATTCAATTTAACCTCATTCTTTGATTGAGCACACACACACACTTTCTATGTCACACTCAAAAGGTGACAATTACTTTCAATTTTGCAGCAACTGGTTGCCACCTTTCGGTTGCAAGCAACTGTGGCAAATATATTTATATATGTAGACGATATTTAATGTGGATGCAACGTGATGCCAGGCCAAAAAAAAAAAAACAGAGCTGCAGCTGATGCTTCA
This sequence comes from Drosophila falleni, assembly GCA_035045575.1. Lineage (NCBI taxonomy): Eukaryota > Metazoa > Arthropoda > Insecta > Diptera > Drosophilidae > Drosophila > Drosophila falleni. The sequence goes on from JAWNOV010000167.1 coordinate 2,757,132, forward strand.
ATTTCACTGTGCAGCAAACTTATTTGCCACAGTCACAACTCGCTGAACTCTTGCCCTTTATGTCGAGCATTTATGCCACAGGCATTTTTATGGCAAGACCTGCTGAATGCTGATACTGAATACTGCCTGCCGCATGTTGCATGTTGCATGCATTTGTGGAAAGTGCAACATGATAGCGAGACAGCCGATGATCGCCAGCTTCGATTTGTATCGCCTTTGTGGCACCATTGGATCCGTGCCGCGTGCTGCATAGATTTGTAACTTGCAGCCGATTCATTTTACATTGCGCTTTTCATATTTCATAATAGACTGGAGACCTCGACTGGAACTGGGACTGGTCTTGGTCTTTTGGACCTACAGCAGACCATTTGGTACCCTGGAGGCCATAAAAGAGCGAAAAGCGAAAGTCGTAAAAACTTACACAGCGCTTTGTCATATGCAAAATCAACAAATTCCCAACTCCGTCTTCGTCTACGTCTCCGTTCCCAACTCTGCCTAATTTAATTTTATTTATTTTTATTTACTCGTTTTTTTTTTTTTTGGTTTGAAACAATGGTTCAGCATTTGAAAACGTTCACATAAAATCGGACGCAAAATCAACTCAACCTTAAGCTCAAGTTCTTTTTTTTATGGCATCGATTCGGAATGGTAAGTGAGTATAGTATAAAGGGGTCCCTCTCATATTATATCATAAAAACCCCTACGAAAAACCGCTGAAATCTTTATGGGCTTTTGTCATTTTGCTTGGATCAAAGTCGCACATTCATTCAGTTTGCCTGCGAATCAAGTTTTCTACAGTTTTATGAGCTGTAATATATTTGCCAAAAAACTTTTCAAATTGCCTAAAAACCCAAAAAAAAAAACAAAATAAATGTTAAATAAACAAAATGTATAACAAAAGCAATAAGCGTGCATTTTATTGATGATTCTGCTTGGCATTTAATCATCAGCTTTACGATCGCCTTTGATTAGCTATGAAACTATTTAAACAAATTTGAATAAGGCAGCAAAATTTCATAAAAATTGCTGAAAAAGAACAGTGAATACCCTTATTTGACACAAAATTAAACAAAATATGGATTTATAACTCATTTTTATGGGCCAACTTTATGATAGAGACATATGATTTTGATGAAATTTGATCAGCGTGCTTATAATATTCTAGCATTTACAAATGTCAACATTTTTTGAAATATCTCCCATACATAAAATTTTTTACAAAATCTTTTTCGGATAGGATCTTTACTTATGTATGTACTATCTTAAATACATAGTAGTAACTGTACCAAATTTCAGCAACTTAACTCTGTAGACTTCACAGTTCACATAGAACATTCTAATATAATGAGCCTATATCATCTTTCATAATTCTTAACACGCGTCGATTTCATATTATAATTTCGTCTGTCATCGTATTATAAAATACAGCATGTGCTTCTAAAAAATTCTTAACAATTTGAGCTATAAATGTTGCTAAATTTTAATTTATAGCTTACGGCTTTAAAATTGCCTAGTAGAAAACTAGTTATACTCGGAATGATATAAAAACGTATAAATTAATTGGTTGGCTGGGCAAATGATATACATTTGATACGCATTATAGATTTAATAGCCAAGTTTTTACTATTTTTTTTATAGCAATTTACAGAATCGATTCGCATGTTGTTAACAGAACAAACATTCCAAATTCCAGTTCCATTCTCAATTCCCGGCAATTCCTACACCAATTCTCCTTTAAGCGCAACAAAATCGTGCTCAGACATCTAATCACAAATAGAAAACAATATCTATGCTAATCTTAGTACAAGATCAATGACAATAAAAGGGGGCTAAGTAAGAAAAAAAAGGCCGAAAAACAAGACAAAGACAACAGAAGACAACAAGAACCTGTAAGTTGCACCACCCCAACTACAACAAGACACTAACAAGCAACAATAACAACAAATACAACAACAACAACAACAACAACAGTAATGAGCCGTAATGAGCAATGATCGCCACACAATTAGCCAAATTTCGTTTTGTTTTTTTTTTTAAGCCAAACGATTCGAGCAATTTTTTAAGACAAATTAAAACAAAAAACTTGGCGAATAAACACACGAAATTAAACAAACATTCGAGCCGCATTTTAGCCATGGCTTTAAAAGCCAAACTGCCGGAAAATTACAAGAAAATCGTGCAACTCTTGAAAAAGCGACTCCCAACCTACTTACCTTTCCCCTCTCTCAAGCGGCTTGAAGACTTTCCAACAAATTTAAACGTTACATGCGAGCAGATTTCAACGCGATCATCGATTCAATTGATCACCCACACACATATAGATATATATATAAATAAAATAGTACACTGTGTGGCAGCAACAGTTGCTTGCAGCATGACGCAACGGCAACGGCAACAACTCCTTGCCCTCAGGTGTTTGTGGCAGCTTTTCACTTTTTTCCCGCCAATTGGCAATTGGCCAACGTCTAACATTCAGCAGTCAACAGTCAATAGTCAATAGTCAACGTGCAACAGACAACAGGCAACAGGCAACTTGCAACATGCAACATTCAATGCCGAATGTCGAACACCAAAACTTAGTCATTTAGTGTCATTGTCTGCGCATTTTCCCTCTGATTTTTCAACTGAAAACCGAAAACTCTAAACCGAAAACCGAAAAGCGAAATCCGTTAACTGAAAACTGAAAACTGAAATAGCTGCAACTGTCATTTTCGATTGGCGACCTGCTGGGCTTGCCCCGTCTTGCAACAAAACATTTTTCTTGCATTTTGTTTTGTATTTTTTTTTCTATTCTTTTTTCTTTTTTTGACTGGCAAAATGTCAATTTGCGTTGTTTACTTTTAAAACTTTAATTTTTGTCTGCGATTTTATTTTTGTACTTTTTTTCTTGTTGGAGTTGCATTCGTCGCGCCTTCAATTGCCGCAATTTAGCTGCCCCACTTCCCCCCTGGACACCATTAGCTCCAGCTATTGAGTGTTAATTAAGCGTTTATTCAGCATTTTCGGTGTCAAAGTTGTCTTTAAAGAGCCGAAAATTAATGCCGTATTTGCTATTGTTATCAATTGAAAACCTTTTTTTTTTCATTTATTTCGTTCGTTCGTTTCCATTTCCGATTACGATTGCGATATCGATAGCAATGCCAAAGACCAAGTGGCAACTTCATCGATCAGTGAGTAACCCCTTGACAATTTGCCTTTGATATGGATATGAATATGACTGATTGTCGGACAGCGATTGATTAACTGAATCATGATACCTTTTAATTGGCTTTTAATGAGTCGCGTTTATTATGTGCCAGTCTCTCTAATAACAGAGGAAACACGTAAAGTCGAAAATAACTTTCGAAAATTTACATATTTGCATTTTATTGACATTATTCGAGTTTTCAGGTTTGCTTATTGCAAAATTTTTAACATTAACATACGAAATTGATGACTAACATTTATGATATCCTGTCAGTGAATTGATTTCCGCTTGAGCTAACCAATTTTATCATTTATTTAAATCTAATTTGATTCATCAACATTTTTTCAAACTTTTACTTCTACACTTTTTCAAGAACTTCAATCTACCATAACTTTGTCAAAACTCAACCGATTTTCATGTGGAATACCGTTTTAATCATTATTTGGCCTCTAAATTCATTCTGCATCAAAACATTTTTCACTTGAAAAATTGACCTCACTGTCAATATTTTCGGTATTTTCCATGCTTACCCCTTGACACTTTTTCAAAAACTTCAAACTACCATAACTTTGTCAAAACTCAACCGATTTCCATGTGGAATACCGTTTTGATCATTATTTGGCCTCTAAATTCATTCTGCATCAAAACATTTTTCACTTGAAAAATTTACCTCACTGTCAATTTTTTCGGTATTTTCCATGCTTACCCCTTTACAAATTTTCCAAAACTTCAATCTACCATAACTTTGTCAAAACTCAACCGATTTCCATGTGGAATACCGTTTTGATCATTATTTGGCCTCTAAATTCATTCTGCATCAAAACATTTTTCACTTGAAAAATTTACCTCACTGTCAATTTTTTCGGTATTTTCCATGCTTACCCCTTTACAATTTTTCCAAAACTTCAATCTACCATAACTTTGTCAAAACTCAACCGATTTCCATGTGGAATACCGTTTTGATCATTATTTGGCCTCTTATTTCATTCTGCATCAAAACATTTTTCACTTGAAAAATTTCCCTTACTGCCATTTTTTTTCGGTATTTTCCATGCTTACCCCTTTACACTTTTTCAAGAACTTCAATTTACCATAACTTTGTCAAAACTCAACCGATTTCAATGTGGAATACCGTTTTGATCATTATTTGACCTCTTCTTTGATTCTGCATTAAAATATTTTTCACTTAAAAAATTTAATTATTTTCTCACTGTCCATTTTTTCGTACTTGACTCTTAACACTATTTCAAAAAATCTTAACTTTAGCTTCATTTGTTGTACAAATGTTGAGCCTAACTTTAAAGTCATGGATGGCGCAATGCAGGAAAATGGGAAATGGAAAAATGGGAAGTGCAACTGTAAATATTATCATTAGCAAGTCTGGCTGCGTGTTGAAACTAAGCCAAGCTAACGGACGCGACAGACTGATAAGCATCAGTAACAGCAGCCGGCACAATGCTCCTTTCCCCTTTCCCCTCCCTGAATTCCCTCTGTCTTCCCACTCGCTTTTACAGGCTTACAATGTGCCAGTTAAGCAGTCAACTGATGTGTGTGTTTGTTGTGTGTGCGTGTGTGTGCGTGCTACCTGCTAGCTGCAACACTTTCAAACAACTTTATCACAACTGAATCTCAACGGTGACTGACTGAGCTGACTGACTGACTGAGCTGACTGACTGACTGAATGACGTGGACTTGATTGAAATGCAAGGAGCGCGTCGACATGCCGAGTGGGTGGCAAGCGTTGCCCGGATCCGCCTGGGTGCATGTGGCATGAGGCAAGGTGGCATGTGGCATGGTGGCAGGCAGCTCTGCTCTGCGCTTGGTGCGTATGTATTAATTAGTGTCAAGTGTTGTCGCTTTGAGTTACGCGCCCGAGGGATTTACCATTGCCCTGCAGCCTAAAAGTTGCCTCTGCGTAATCGATGATGACACGTTTTGCCTTTTGCCCATGCGCAGAGTTTTCCCAGTCGTTGCATTTGTTGCTGCCACGCTGTTGCAAATTGCAAACAACACACACACACACACACACGCAAACACATACACAAGAAAATGACAGGCCAACTGACAGAGGCTCGCTGTACAATTTATAAACATAGAGAGAGAGTGTGTGAGAGAGGGAGAGACAGAGAGAGGGATACTCACACGGGTACTCGTACTCGTACCCATACTCATATGGGTATTCACTTTGGCCAAACCACTATTTTAGCGCATCCAATTACATTTATATGCTCGTAAACTTAAAGCTTGGCAGAACCAGCAACAGTAATTATCAGACAAGGAGGGAGTATCGAAAGGAATAATAACTGAATACCCTATAAAAGAAATATATAACTTGCAGTATTCAAAAAATGAATACAAATCAATTTTTTTTCCATTCTAAAAAATTGCAAAGAATTTTAAAAACCTTCTCATCTCTATATTATAAATAGGAATTGCCAGAAATTATCACAAAAAGAGAGAGAACTATAAGAAATAACATTTAAATACACTCTAAAAGACAATACATCGTACATAACTAATAAATTTACTATAGACCTATTGATTCAATTTTTTTCCTAAAAATCTTTTTTTCATTTTTTTTTTTCTTGATTTTTTTGAAGAACTCTAAAATTTATAAAATTTTACGACTTTATATTATTGTATGTAGTTGTTTAATAACACGCTCTTACTAAAAAGTTTTTAAAATAAATGAATGATACTTAATTTAATTTCCTAACTAATATGTTTCTAAGTTTTTCAAAATATTTTCAATCTCAATATTACAATAAATTCTATGCCACCTTAAGCAGCAACTACGATTAGAAACAAATCTCTAGGCTACTCAATTAATATACATCTTATCTAAACAAATATAAAATTATACGAATAGGTAATCATTTGAATAAAAAATCAATTAATTATCGATGTACAAATTTGAGAAACTTGCCGCCTAAAAGAGACAGTTAATTATTGAATTCTGTCTGCGAGAACATTAATTATAACTCTCGGCTCTCGCAGCTCGCACAGTGTTAAGATTTATGATTTACAAGATAGTTGAAACTATCTTACTTAATCACAATGGAATTTTAATTTAACTAAAAAGATTGAAATCTTTGGTATCTGATTTATATAGTTATTTTAAGTATGCTACATTATTCAAATAGTTTTGAGTGTTACCTCTTAAGAAAAATGATTTTGTGAGCCTTATTTAGGAAAAAGAATTTTAAATTCTTGATGTTAAGACAAAAATAAAAAAATAGTAGAAGAGCTCTATATTTTCGTAAAACTTTTTTCTTTACTATTCGATTGTATTGAATTTTCATATAAGATAAAAAGAATTTTAAATTCTAGCTGTACAAAATTTCAGATCTATATCTTCTGTCTTTAATCTCTTAAATCGAATATTTAAAAAGGACAGGCGTTATTAATCCTTTTCACAAAGTTACTAAACTCTTTTCCACACATGCTCAATGGGTAAAGTTAAAAAAGAATGGGAAAATATGATATTATATTGGATTGGTGTGAAAATTGTTTGCCTCGAAGGTGCAAGGCAGCAAATGTGGTTGCATTACTTATGTTATGAGTGTGCATTGTGGCACCTTCATGAGGCGTACCAATAACAATAACTGTACACATATGTCTTGTGGCAGCAAATGCAGTTTTCAGTTGTTTTCTAGTTCATGAGCTGGTCGCAAAGTGGCAAGGTGGCAAGGTGGCAAAGTGGCAAGGCAAGGCTAAGTTAGTGGCAATTAAAATTCCGCTTCTAATACGATATCATAAGCATGAAATTAAAACATGTTTTCTCAATCAGCGCTTAATTATTTCAGATACCAGATACTCTATGGCTCTTTTGGCTTTAACTGCAGATACAACTGAATCGGAGGCTTGGTCTTTAGACATTGTTGGTTAATAATCAATTAAGTACGTGTTGTCATTGACCTTCAATCTAAGCCAAAGATCTGTCGGCCTTTATTTTCTTATAAAAATCCACGCCCAGGCCTAATAGCTACGGCAATTACCTTATTATAAAGCCGATTAACTTTTATTTTCTTCTATTTATGAAATTATAATTTGATATTTCAACATAGTTGTCAATCAAAGCCACGTTATGTCTCTAATAAGACATACAGCTGCCGTTTTCGGCTTTAACCATTGTATACTTTTAACTACCGACCCTTTGGCATACGACTGTATTTTTTATTTATTTATTTTTCGTTTTTTTTTTTTTGGGTCCGTTGTTAACTCATTTTTTTTTTTTTTTTTTGATCGTTTCGTCTTTTGTGGCTGCCGTTTGACATGATGTTTTGGTGATGGGTTCCCGAACCCGCTTTTTTACACCACACATATATTTTATTTGAGCTTTTGGCCTCTGGTTGTGTTCGACCCACGCACTTGTCATAATAGATTCATTTATGATTTTATTTCGTGTCTTTTCTCTACTTTATTTCCATTTTAACCATATGCAGGTTGGTTTTTCTGTTTTTTGACTGGGCATAAAACGTAAGCTGATTTGCGCTTTGAAAGAGCTTTTAATTTTTGGTTCTACATTAAATGTACAGTGGCACAATTCTATAAAGCAGTTGCAAATATTTTTAAAAGTGCAACAATTAATTATAAAACTGAAGGTGTGGAAGCTTAAGGCTTGTTTTTATAAAAATCTTTAAAATTATGCCTACAAAAATTTCTATAACAAGCGATTGTTTCATGCCGTATCCAAAATATATATAATTCTGAGAAATATATTAAGTAATGCGAAACATAATAAAGAAAGAATATAAAATATATCTAAATAAATATTAAAAATCTTATTTATATTTTAAATTACATATGCGTTCTTTAAAGCAAAGTTCCACTGTAGCAAATGTAAATAGCAATTTTTTTACATACCTCATAAATACATGAACGAGTTCTGCAATGAAAGAGAATTGAGTATGAATTTTAATATCATTTGTGCAAATAAAACTGTTTTAATTAAATTTACTATTTTAAGCGATTTTAATAGAACATTTTTTTTTAGAAATAAAATTCATGTTTAATTTAGTAGCCGTTGATTGTTCAATTTTAGTTATGCAAATGCACAACTGTACCAATGAAAAAAGTCGAAAAAATGCTGCAAATGAATTTAAAAAATCAAGCACTCGAAATGTGTTGCATGCTTCAGGGCGTTGAAGCATCATCATCAGCAACACATTCTAATGAACATGTATATAACAAAAAATTTGTGAAGTGCATGTCGCGACGATGACGAGACACATTTTTTCTGCCTTTGCCACAGAGCCCAAATGCCACGCCTCCAACTCCAACTGCAACTCAAGGGAACGTCTGCAAGTCCAATTGGAGGAAGAAGGAGAAGCAGTTGGAGTTGCAGTTGAAGCTGGAGTCCAACTCTGTGTGACCGTCTGTGGCAGTGTCTGTCTAGCCAAAAGATTGCGTTAAATGCAGCTATTGTTGTTGTTGTTCTCCATGTTGTTGTTGTTGTTGTTGTTTTTGGGGGCCTACAAGTCTCGCAGGCGCAAGACAATTGAGTCTGAGAGCGTAATTTGCAACTGCCTGAGACGGAGACTGAGACTGACGAGCCTGCTCAGGATGCAGCCCCAAATCCGACCTGCCTGCCTCAAGTGCAACAGCGCTTAATGACTACACTGATAAAAAAAAGTGTACTACGATCAAGAATTTTGGTTTAAAAATTACGTCGTGAACATAAAATTCTTAAATATAGAAAATACAGCTTGGTTTTAAGAACACTCAAAAAGACAAATTTCTTGTTTTAAGAATAAGTATTCTTGAAACTAAAATACAAAAATTAAAAATGATTTTTAAATTTATTATTATTTTTTTTAATTTTTTAGTTATATAGATTTTATTTATACTTTGTAATTTAATTTAATTTGTAACGAGTGGGATTCGAACCGGCATCTACTGCTACATTTGTTTTATATAAAATAGCACATATTTATACTTTCCTAACAATTTAAAATTTTAATTTTTCTATAAAAAACTTTGATTTTTTAGATAAATATTTTTAAAATTAGTATTTTGGTTTTAAAATGTTTTTATTTTAAGAACAATATATTTAAGATGAATGGTCTTGATTTTAGATGATGGTATTTTTTTCAGTGTAGGGAGAGAAAGAGAGAGGGAGAGTGAGAGGGGTATAGGCTGTCTGCCAGTCATGCTGCTACGCCTACTCCCCCTAAAGCTAGGCGACATGTTTGCCTCTGTTGTTGTTTTTGTTTTTTGCCCAGATGCATTTTGCAACCAAAGCTTTGCTGCAGGCAAATGCACCAAAAAAAAAAAGAAAACGACAAAAAAAACATGCAACAACAACATGACGAAAAGTGTGTGTGTGTGTGTGTGTGTGTGTGTGTGTGTTTGCACAGTAGCCAGAGTTGCAGCCTGCAACTAGAGTTGTTGCAGCAGACGAAGTTGCAACCGACGCGACGCGACGCAGACTTCGTCCTGTGGCATACCCAACAGGCGTTAATAATAATCTCGTTTTTTTTTGCGTTTTACAAAAATGCAACGAGTTTGTTTGTTTTTTTATTCTTTTTTTGTTGTTTTGTTGTAAGGGTGAACTGCTGTTTGTATACCCTATAAATATTTATAAGCAAAGTTATTTGGCTTGCTACAAAAGACAACAAAAGCATCTCTAGTCGAAGCCTCTGACCTGTCAGATAGTTGAATAATAATCTTAGATTGAAAAAATCAAAACCCTGTCCTTTTTTTCTAATAAAATTATATCACTTTTAAATGGAATATTTTGGAATATATTGAATATATATATTTGGAATATATTGAATATTGGCGAACGAAGCGAGAAGGGCGCGAAGCTCCCTATTTTCATATACAATTTTGTTTTCTTATACCCTTACTTTTATTGAAATAATATCTTTTCAGTTAAAGTAAATGAAAATTATAAAATATATGTCTATAGAACTTTATAGTCTATAATTTTATATTATTTACACACAAAGGGTATGGCTAGTCGAACCTTTTCTAAAGAGAAATGCCTATGCAGTTTTGTGTTTTTCTTTTTTTTTTTGTTCTGTTTGTTTGTTTCAAGTTTTTCCTTTTGGGCCTTGGATTTCAGCATTTATTTCGAAAACTTTTTCATTTTGTGCAGTCAGACGACGTCGTCATAGAGAGTGCATTGACTGAAGTCTGCGAAAAACCAACAAAAAACAGCAAAAAAAAAAGAAAAACGACAAAAATGTGAGAGAGAAAAAAACAACGTCAAGAGTGTAGACTGAGAATGAGAATGAGTCGGAGACTGAGATGCAGATGGAGAAGCTGGAAATTGAGTTGGAGAACTGAGGCAAAAACTGCATCCTTTGTTAATATGTTGCGACATGCATTGCTGGAGGAGTCTGCGTTGAGTCGTTGCATGCTGCAAGGTGCATGCAGCATGTGGCAAGGCTCAGTAGCTTTTGTGTGTGTCTGATGGGAAACGCTTTAGCGGAAAAGTTTGCCATAATTAACGCTTAGCATTTGGCTTGCCGTTTAAGTGGTATTAGTTTAGGCCAAGTTGCACTGCGTTTTTTTTTTTTTTGGCCAGGAAGTGCAGTCACACAGGAAGTGCACGAGAAGTCGTTGCACTTGGCCAAGACAGTTAAAATTGGTAAGGGTAACTCATTTTGGCCACCCACCACACGCACTTGAAGCCAACTACAACAACAATAAGTCAACAAGGCACAGTTGAAAGTCAAACAGTTGTTCTGACGTGCCACACGTTGCATGCCCCTTCTTCTTTCTTTTTTTTTGGCCACCTGCCCCGAAATGAAATTCGTTTAAATGACGTAAATCATTAAAATGGCAGCCGCCAACGAAATGGCTAAAGAAAAACATTTGCACAAATTTCAGCAGCAGTGAAGCCTGAAACAAAAGGCACAACCAGAAACACACACACGCACACACCGGTACACTCAGAAAATAATGTATCCTTTTTAACCCTAAAATAAAAAAAATTGATTTTAATTTATTCTCTAAAGTGAATTATAATAGAAAATATATTTCTTATATTGTGGCAAATCTTTTACCTTTTTTTCCTTTTTTTCTTTTTCTTTTTACCCAATTTTTTAAAAAAAAATAAATAATAATAATATTTTAGAAATAATACTACGTAAAAAACATTTTTTTGGCTAATTTTATCAATAGTTAAAAAAAATTTCTGATTGATCGATATTTTTTCAACTATTATAGTGATTTTAAGTCAAAGGTGTATTTCTAAAACAAGTGTTATATATTTCTCTGAGTGTACACACAACCGTGCAAATAAAATACATTTAATAGGAGCATTTCCTCTGTCTTCCTCTTCTTTTGCGCTTGAAAAACTTGCCACAACGCGGCGGCAACCAGGACCAGGCCAAAAAGGAGCTTTTGCTGCAGGAAACTTGCCGCGGATTATTTATTTTATTTTCTTTTATTTCTGTTTATGTTTTTTTTTTTGCACATTTATTTTTTTAATCCGTTGTCCTCCAATTGGTTTTGTCTTGGTGGTTATTAGTGCGCGGTTGCACGCGAATTTGCTTTAGGTTTTTGTTGTTGCCGTTGTTGTTGTTGTTTTGGTTGCAAGCAAAATCCAATTAGCTGCTCAAAAGTTTCGCAAATGTGCGCAGAAATTTAATTAATGTTGACACAAGTTGAGCGCTGAATTCAATTTAAGCGAGAGCGAGCAGGCAAGTGTGTGGGAGAGAGAGAGAGGGATAGAGAGAGAGAGAGAGAGAGAGACAGAGGGAGAGAGAGAGAGCAGGAAAGAAGAATATCGAGAGTAGAGTCTTAAGGTCTTTGCTTTCTCTCTTTCTTTGCTCATATTTAGTTTGAAAATTACTAACAAATATTTAGAGAGAGAGAGAGAGAGAGAGAGAGAGAGAGAGCGAGAGCAGGAAAGAAGAATATCGAGAGTAAAGAGTTAAGTTCTCTGCTTTCTCTCTTAAAAAAAAAAAATTATAAATTTTAGAGTATCAACTAAAGTTATTTAAATAGTTGAAAATGTGTTAAATTCCCTTAAAACAACTCATATATACTAATAAATTCATAATATATTAATTAAAAAAATATTTTTTTTATGTAAATTATAATAAATAGGCTTTTTAATTTTTATTCACCTATTATATTATTTTTCATTTTGGTATCTTGATTTTTTATTCTATTTTATAAGCCTAAAAACGTTGAAGCAATTATTTTTTTAAAAGTCAAATTTTATCTATGCAATTATTTTGAAAAGATAATTAATCAAAATCAACTTAAACTTAATTTAATTAGTTATTTAATTAATTTCAAATTTCCAAAATATTTTCTTTTAAAAACTTCTTTGACAACTCTTAAGAATAAAATTCCTTTCGGAGAGTCTTTTCAATTTGTCGACCTTCAGTTGTTGAAAAGAAGTTAATATACCTTTTGGCCTCACCTTTCACCGTCACCTGCCGTCATTTCTTTGTTGCCACACACTCCATTTGCCAACATGCCACATGCCACATGCCGCATGCCACACAAGCGCAGCAGTCAATAACTCAAACTGAACTTGCCACACATTTGCAACATTTCAAATGCCAGAACAACAGTCCAGAAAAAAATAAAAACGGAGCACGGCCAGAAAGTGTGGCCAAAAAAAAGCTGGAGCAGTCTTTCAATTGCACTTGGCTTTTTCCCCAGTCCTATTTCCATTCCCATTTTGGCCAAAACCACTGATTTCTGGTGGTGCAGCTTTTCAAGCGTTAAAACATAAAAATGTCATTAACACTCAACAGATTTCTGCTGTGCCAACGGGCAATGGCCAACACCAGGTAACACCAGCTAACAGACAACAACAACAACAACAACCAGAACAACAAATGGCTTAAATGGCCAATAACAAATTGTTGCAAATGCGCGTTGCAAAAATAAAAATAAAAATAAAAAAATACACAACAGCCCAATGGGAATAGTTTCAAACATATTTTTATACCCGTTGCTTAAAAAATAAGTGAAAGGGTATATTGTGTTCGTTAGAATGTATGTAACAGGGAGTAGGAGTCATCTTCAACCCCATAAAGTATATATATTCTTGATCAGCATCAACAGCCGAGTCGATATTGCCATGTGTATCTGTCCGTCTGTCTGTATAAACAAAAGGATCTCAGATAGTTTGTTTCCACTACACCCACAGTTTTAAAGATAATACCGTTTTAATGGTAATTAACGTTGTCTATTAACATTATCTATAATCTCACTTAACCACAGCAAGATCGGACAAGTAGAAGGGCAGTAATAGCTAACCAAAGTTATTAATAAAGTTATTATTTCAATACAATCGCCTAATAGTATGCAGTATTAATTTTTTTAAGTACTTTTATATATGTTGAAATAAGTAACGGGTATCCCACAGTCGGTATCTCGACTATAGCCTTTCCCACTTGTTTTTTCTTTAGTGCTGTTTGTTGTTGTTGTGTTTGTTATTGTTATTGTTGCTGTTGTTTTAACGCAGACGAAAATTTATTTGACGCTTAACGCGACTTGCAGACAAGAAAATGACACAGAAACCGAGTTAACTTCCAAACGCGTTTCAACTGAAATTTGCGAGCTCAACTCGAGGCCTCTAAAATAGCTCCATATTTTCCCCCCTTCCGCACCTCTATTTTCCACCTCTAGGTCGCTCGTTTATTGTCTTGAGGGGGTATCATTTACGCCATAATTTTTCACAGCTGAATATTCTGCTTAATGGTTTTTAATGAGCGGTTGAAACACTGCAAAATAACAACTCGAATTTAACTTCAGCTTCAGTTTGCAACAAAAAAAAAAAGGTGTTGAGAAATATGCCTGATTTATAGAAATTGCAGTCTGTATTTAACGCCCAAAAGCCGCCACTTCCCCTACCCTCTACCACTGTTGCTCCTAGTTTTTTTTAGGGGCGTTACGTACAACCTACATTGACAGTTCCTAGACTAAAGCTATGCTCTAATAATCGTTGTTTGACTTGAGATAAGCGCCTAGAACTGGGCCAACTTTATAGGTTTATGCTTTGTGCTGAGAAAGTGACTTACCAAGTGGGTATATTTTTACAGAGGGAGTAACATTTTCACTTTATTCCAGCAGCATTATAATCAATGTAATTAGACTGTGAAAAAGAGACGAGAGTTGAGAAAATTCTAATTATAGCATATGCTAATTGTTGAGGTTTTCTAAGCAGACTAAACTAGCCGTTGGTAAGCAGTGCTATCCGGCTTTGTCCGTGAACAATTTAATAAAATAAAGCAACAAATTGAAAAATTAAGGTAAATATTTAAAAATAAACTAAATATTTAAATTGAAATCAGGAAAAATGGTTAAAGGAAATTTATGAGTATAAAGTTATTCATAATATAAGATTTAGTAATAAGAATAAAATAACTAAATAAAATTTTAATCAAGATAAATTGTTTTAAAATTAATATTTAAATAAAAAAAAAAATTATTAATTTTTGTAAATAATTTCAAATTAAAATTTAAATGAAAAAGTATTATTAATGTTACATTAGTTAATTTGTTGGCTGTTTTAAGTTGTCAGAAAATAAATAAATCAATTTACCTAACCGTTTCACAATCTTAAAACTTTTATTTATCACTCAAAGTTATTACTTTTTTATCAACCTTTCTCTATTTTTTTATTTCAAAAAACCGTTGGCAAAATTAAATTTAATATTGTATTTAATTTTTAATTTATATACGATTTTTATGCAAGTTTAATTCCGCTAAGTGCCAAATGAATCTTTAAGTTAAGACTAAGCTACAGACTACATGATAAAGTACTCGGATAATAGAATTAATTACAAATTCTTAAGCCAGGCAGTTAGCAGTTAGTTGGTACGAAGCCATTCTTTAGCTGTATTCACAGTACAGGTAACGCCCACTTTCTCTCACTTCTTTTGCTTTAAAGTATCTTTTTAATTTGAGTGCAATTTTTTATCGCAATGTTGCCTTTTGTTACATGCTGTGCGTTTATCAGA
This sequence comes from Drosophila falleni, assembly GCA_035045575.1. Classification (NCBI taxonomy): domain Eukaryota; kingdom Metazoa; phylum Arthropoda; class Insecta; order Diptera; family Drosophilidae; genus Drosophila; species Drosophila falleni. The sequence goes on from JAWNOV010000167.1 coordinate 2,772,258, forward strand.
TTGAAATCTTTAATTAATGTAATTAATATAAAATAGGCATTTGCTGGCTTTTCTCATCATTAGCCATGACTACGTGTATAATTTTAAAGAGCCACTTCCTTGCCTAATGCATTTTTATCAAATTAACCGTTTAGCTTTGAAATTAATTTTAATTACGACAACTAGCTGATGCAGATGCAGTAGAAGATACAGATACAAAGATGGAGATGGAGTTGCAGATACAGGTACTTGTAGGATATGCTATGATCATAAATGTGTGTGCTCTAAACGCATTCACAGCGGAAACAACAACAAGAGTAACAACAATAACAACAACTGTTGAGAACAACATCGAGAACAAGTAAGAACGATAGAAGTGAAGTGCTCGACTCTAAAATGTTCAGTATCTGTATCTTAGCTTTCGTTCAACTCAATCATTATAAATGAAATAAATATTAAAAATAAATTTATACATTTTCTAGATTATATTCGGCTTCAAAAATTCTTTAAATACATTTTAAAATCAATAAAATCAGTATAAAAATAAATTTAAATAAAATAAAAACAAATTAAATTTGGATTTAAAAAAAATGTATTGCATAAATTTAAAAAAAAAATAAATAAATAAATACCTAAATTTAATAAAATAAAACAAATATTAAAGAAAAAGTAGAAACTTCAAAACAAAAATAAATAAAATAATTAAAATAGAAATAAAAAATAGATTCGTTTTAAATAATGTGTACATAAATATATGTATATAAAGTTTCTAATAATTCTATCAGTCTTTGTACATTTAAAATGATATTATTACTGGGCTAACAAGCTATAACAGCCAACTGAGAGAAGGAGGCAAAGTTACAAGTGAAGCAAATGCTTCGTTTTGGCAATTGAGCGCGAATTCGTTGCCGCCACACAATTCACTTTGTTGCATCCTCTTTTAGCACTTTGTGTGCAACAGCAACAGCAACACCAACAACAGTAACAACAACAACATGAACAACATCCTCAACGTGCTTCACTGTGTTTTACTCAATATTAATGAAGTCATTAAGACGACATCTTCCCCAAGATCGCGCGTAATGCGAGCGAATTATTAACAACACACGAAAACAAGCTCCAGTTCAGTTCAGTTCAGATCTTGTGGCGTGTCCAAGCATCGCTGCCAACGGCAACAACAACAACAATCACCGCAACAACGACACCAAAAAGCCAACAACAACAGCAACAACAACCACAAAAATTAATATACGAGCAAGCAAAAACAAAAACAGCAGAAATAATAAAAAGTAATAATAAGAAACACAGGCAAAAGCGGCTTTCATAAATTTGCATGTCGCTGACGACGTCGACGTCGCTGCCGCTGCCTCTGTCGCTGCCGACGTCAGTTCTGGGGGCGTGACAACAAGTCAATTCGGCTCAAATGTGGCACAGCCAACAGCACTCATTTTTTTTGGGTTTTTTTGGCAACCCCAGCAAAAGCAGCAAGAGCAAATATTTGGCATATTAAACGCAGGTTTGATGCCCTTGCCAAAAGTATCTTGAAGATACAAAATGTATCTCAAGGAAGAACCTAAGCAGCTTGTTCATTTTGAGAATTCTTATGCTCCTTTGATGCGGTAGTAATTTTAAATAGTTAGATTGCCTTAGAAAAGTATCTCACGAATTAAAATTGTATCTTAAATAAAACATCTGTGTATTTTTAATTGAAATATGCGCGTTTATAAATTATTTAGTATTTTTATGAGCTGGTTTTTTTATATAAAAATATTTTGATTCCCTCCTTAAAATATCTTAAGGATACAAAATATATCTGAAGTGAAAAATCGAATCAATTCGTGAATTTAATGAATTTTTATACTCCTTTGATGATTGTATCTTATTTTAATTATTTTATTTAAATTGCAACAGCTTTTCCGACTATATTGAATGTGTCTTGTGTTTTCATTAATTTATTAAATTGTCTAAGTATCTTAAAATAAGACATAGTTTGATTGTCTTGCAAAAGTATCTCTAAGATACACAATATATATCAAGAGCAAGCTATTAAATGTCAATGTTGCTGTCATTCTATTTACAATGTCTGCAACAAAAAAATTGACTTACTCAAAGTATCTCAAAGATATACATTGTAACTAAAGCAGCTGGAAACTTGTTAAACCTTAATTAAACTACACTAAGCTACTTAAAGTCTAATAATAACCTGAGTTTTCTCTCTCTTTTGCTACTTCTACTTAAATTTATTTATAGCATTATCAGCACAATCTTAACAGCAAGTAAGTTAAAGATACTTTTACTTGCTTTTCAATTGCTTTCTTCAACTTTGACTGGTCAGTCTGTTGACCCACTCAACACCTTACTTGTTAGGGTATGAAAATCAGAAGAAGGAGAAGTTTGTACATTAAAAGTAAACACCATGGTTGTTGTTGTTGTTACTGTTGTTGTTGTACTTTACTTTTGCTCGTGCTCGGCAATAAAATTGCAGCAACAGCGCAAAATTTTGAACGCATTAGAAGATTGATGCTGGCAGCTGTTTATACAGGGCCCCCAAAAAGCCGGTTCCCTGGTTTCTCCTCGGGACCAAAGTGATTGCAATTTTGCCGTGTTTACTTTGTGCAGATTTTCTTTTTATTGGCGCACAGCAAAAGTTTCTTAGCGACAAACAAACAAAAATAAAAATACAAAAATACAAAAAAAAAATCTAAAGCGCAAGAAATGCAAATGTAAACATAGAAAAGAGTTTTACTTTATTCCATCATCATTTTGTTTTTTTTTTTGGTGTGGAAAAACTGTATGGAAACTGGGTTAATAAGATCGTCGTCGTCGTCTTGTTGCTGTTGGCCAGTTCATTTGGAGCATTAATAAATAGCTGCTTTTAGCCGCTGAAACTAAAAGCAGCTCATTTATTATGCATCAAAGATAAACCTAACTGAGATTAATGTCTCACTTCAGAATGTTAGACAGCAGCGTTTGTCCATTTTGTTTGTTGCCGACATCAAAAAACATGGTAAAAAATACAAAAAAAATATATATGTATAAAAACAGGAAGATAAAGACTTAAAGCAAGTAGAGTCACGCAAAGATCATCTTCCAATCAGGCCAATTATGTCGGCAGCTCATAAAAAACGCATTCGACAATTATTATGCAGAGTCAAGTTGCAAGCTGCAAGTTGCTCGTGTACTCGTGTATTTTTTGTATCTTGTATCTTATGTTAAGTAAGTAGTTGCCACAAAAGTTGCTAGTTTAATTTGTTGCAGCAAATTGAGCTCCTTTTGTTGGCCCTGTTGTGCAGCAAGGCAAATTTGCAGCACGCAAAGCGAAAGTTGTTGAAATTCATTTAACCTTGGATCTGTTACACGTATCCCTAAGATACTTGCTTCTTTTTTACTTAACTTTTTTGCGACTAATTTGAATTAATTTTGTTGTCAACACATAATCATTATGAGGATGTGAATTGTTAGCGAGCAATGTGAGAAGCACTTAAAAATCAAGTAAGCAAGCTTGAGTTGAGAGTGCTCGACTAAAAGATACTCCAACCTGCAGATTTCTTTAATTTTTATTAATATTAATATTAATTGATATTTATTTTGTCCTGACTCACTGACTGACCGATCATTGCACTGCCCAAACCATAAGTACCAGAACGGTGAAATTTTGACACAATGCAGCTGAGACGATTTTATCCTGCTAAAAATGTTTCGTAAATATATATCAAGTTAATTATACGAAAACTTTCAAATTTTCAGGAAAAATATAAAATTTTTTATATAACCTAAATGTCAAAGATTGTTTTCAAATTTTACTATTAATTGTAGTAGATGTCAGTTAGTCTATGTAAAACAAATATATAGTGTGTCTAGCTCTTACCATCTCTCAGATCTATATATTAATACAAACGGATACGGATGCTTAAATAAATATACTTCACATACTGCCTTCTACATATTTTCGATATTTAAGATACCCGCTTGGTATAGTGTATAAAAGTCATTAAAGTCTGTCAAAGGGTTTTCTCTAGAGGATATGTAACTTTTTAACTACTTGCATGTATCAAATGAAACTCTCCGAACACATTCTGCATTCATAAAACTACAATTAACAAATAAATCGTAAAATGTGCTCCTCATTTCACTCCAGAATATATATATTTATATGTACAATATATAGCTTCCCTATTTGCTCTGGCAACTCCCAAGTTGGAAGTCATTTGCTTGTCGGCAATTTAATGCCTGTTTGGTTTACTTCTGCTCGTTTTTTCCACGAATTCGCGTATCAAACTCATCAAAAGTAATGCTTAATAGCAATAAACACATCAACATGCAACATGCTGCATGCAACATGTCACATCCGTATGACGACATCAGAGCAAAAAAATAATAAAAAAGAAAACAGAAAAAATTGAAAATAGCGACATTTTATTGAGTTGTCAGCTGCACGAAGCACATGCAAATGCGTTAAATGCCACGCCCCCAAGCCACCTCCGCCTTTGAATTATGGGCCCCCCATCGTTAAGAGTCTCTAGTCTCATTTCAAGTACACACCCCAAAAAAATATATGTATATAAAAATTCTTAATTCAACTGCACATATGTGTAAGATCTGGCTAAAGGATGAGGTGCTGACTTTCAACGCCTCAGAGAACAGCCTCCCGACTCTTTCTATATCCCTTTCCCCCCCTCTCCAACTCTCCAACTCTTCTTCTTTCCACTCGTAATCTCTACGTTTCTTTGGCAGAAGTCAAAGGCAATTTATACGAGTTTTATTCGCATGTGTTTTAATTTGACGCCGTCGTTCCAGAAATTTGCAAATATTTATGTTAAACATTTTGTAGGCGGCACTGTACGTGTGTGAGTGTGTGGGGGGCGTGGCAGCAGCTCCAACAATATTTATAGATTTTAATACAAAACGCCTACATTTCTCACAGTGTATTACCGCTTTACTAACCCTTCGTCTAAGCGTGTATTTCGCATAATTTGGCAGAAATTAAAAAACAAGGGTAATATTCACATGAATTGAAGTGTAAGTGTTTAGAGTACTCGTTGCCATGTAGACTGAATGCATTCGACAGACTCTCGTGCTTGTTCTTATATTATTATGTGCTTGCCAAACAAAAGAAGGGCGTTGAAATTGACACCTCGAGTGTAAAAAACAAATAAAAGCAGCAAAAAAAAAAACTAAAAAAGTAAAAAATAAAAGAATATATAATAAAAAAAAAGTAAAATAATAAACCCTTTTTCGACAACGACAGGCGAACGAGCAAAGGAACATATTAAAAACTGGGTCTGCTTAATGCCGCCTGCTGGCAATGCACTCAAGCTAGAGATGACAGTACAGTGGAAACACTAAGAGCACCGGAAGGAAGATACAATTTCTATAAAAGTTGTGAAAATGGGACTAAATTTATGAGAAAATGCTTTGAAAGTATATATAAGAAATATCCAAAATAATATACATAGATGGATAAAATAAATAAAATAATAATAAGTTTTAAATTTACCTATAATAGTTTAGCTTATGTTATTTCGCTCGTCAACTTTTAGCATCTATCATCTCTAATCCTTATAATTATATTTCCTTCCAGGTAATTGAAGGATCGTGGAAGTTCCCAACACAAGCTAAAATTAAATAAATATATAAAAAAAAGGTTTAAGAAAATTTTAAATTTTGAGAAGCGGCCAGATTATAAATATAAAAATAGTTAATTACTAATTAGAGCATATATATTTTTTAAATAAGTTCATGATTTGTTATCCAATCAGCATAATTTTTTTGGCGTAGAAAAAATGCTTATATAAGAAAATGTCTATTCTAAATAATAGCAACGATATTAAAAAATACCTTTATTATTTTTTGCAAAAAACAAAGTTGTTGTGATATTTATTTCTTCCCTACAAATTAAGTTTTTTAATAAAATATTTTTTATTTAAAAACCCCCAAATAGTACTTAACACATATAAACCTAAACTACTTAAATCTTTATTGGTATTGTATCTTTATACCTACAAAATATCAATATTATTTATTATTATTAAAACTATTATGTTTTTCATCTTTTATATAAAAAAGCTACTTGTAACTAGTTTCAGTGCTTGAGAAACTATCATAAAGTGATAGTTTTTTAAATTAATGCCATCTCTAAGTTATGCAAATATCTGCAGGCAATTCGCCAGGCCTGACGAACGACGCGCGTCTGTTGCGGACACACTTTGGCAATTCGTTTAATTATTATATTATAACGACACACACACACTCGACACACACACACCGCTGCATAATAATAAAGAGGAAAACGTCCATAAAACGCTGCCAGGAAACTTGTGTAATTCATATCGCATAAAGCAGAAGGAAGCAAAGATGAAATCGGGGAAGGGGAAGTTCTCATAACAGCCGCAGGCAACTGTAAAGATACACACATACACACACACACACACACACTCACTCAGATACTCTCGCACTTGGCATTTACATGGGCCAACAATTGGCTTTGACAATCGAATACGTATCTGAATCTGAATTCGAATCCGAGTCGGTTTCCCAAATCCAATTCGTATCTGAATCCGTTTTCAACGTCCGTTCGTTGTCCTCTGTTTCTGTCTCTGTTTCTGTCTCCTGTCGCTATCTCTTTCTCTGCTTGAGCATATCAATTGCATTCACAACGTTTCGCTTTTTATTTTTCTCTTCAGTTTTTTCCCTTTTTTTTGTATTTTTTTGGTGCCAAAACCACAAAATTACATTGAGTTCGGGTAGTTGGCCAATACCAATAGCAATCTCTACTTATCGCCGGTTTGGCCATGTTAATTTTTAACCTCAGGCTTCGCCAAATCGAAAGCTGATCGTATAAAATTACGCCTGACAGCGGACGCTGAGAACCGCAAAAGGTGACACTCGTTGTAGTTGTTGTTGTTGTTGGTTGCCGCCTCTCAACTTCAGATACAACTTGTAGTTGTTGTTGTTGTTGTTGTCGATATATGCATATAGATTACATATAAAGATAGCGTACAGTGTGTGCGATTAATACAAGTTGATAGCTGCAGTTGAAGAGACGCTTGCGAGTCTCGAAAGTAAAAGTATGAATACTTTGCTAATTGTTAAGCATTTTCGTATTTTTAACGCCTTCTTTTTCAGATTCTCTTGGTAAATCATGTCGCGTCTTTCTAGGACATTTTCATAATTTTATTTGAGAGAAATTTTTAAGGAAAATAAAAAATAATACAACAAATTTATTAAAAAAATTTATATTTATAATCCTTTGAATTTAATTATTTTCTGAGACTTCAGAATGTCATAACTTTGTCAAATTTAAGCCGATTTCCTTACGGATTGTCAATTTTATCATTATTTAGCCTCTATTTTCATTCTGCATTAAAATTGAAAAACTAAATTTTTCTTCATTTACTATCCATTTTTTCCATACTTGACACATTTCCAAAAACTTCGAAATGTCATAACTTTGTCAAATTTTAGCCGATTTCCTTCCGGAAAATTTAATCATTATTTAGCCTCTATTTTCATTCTGCATTAAAATTGGAAAACTGAATTTTTCTTGCTTTATTCGGAATTTATTTATATAAGAAATATAAGAAAAATCTACAAATAGTAAATCCTTATGCTGCTCCCAACTATAATTGGAAACACTAAGAAATACTTGGAAAATAGCTACGCAGTCATATAAGAAAATCCGCAATTGGAAAAGCTCCTTTGGACTTTCACTCACAATGCCAAATACGAATACGAGTACAACTAAGTGCTAATTAGTTTTGTGCCGTTGGCAATTGGTTTTCCACGCAGTCATTAGTCGCCTCTTGGCGCAATCACGAGATCAAGCCAACAACTACAACTCAAATGGCCAAAACAAACAAGAAAAAATAAGAAACAAGTCGGAAAGGCTATATTTAAGATCCCGACCATAGAATACCCGCTACTAATTTTAATATATACAAAAGTTCTTTACAGAATATAACTATCTAATAAAAACTGCTGCATACTTTTTGGGTGGTGTATTGCCTTAATTATAATTAACTTTGGTTAGATATTAAAGCCGTTCTACTTGTCCGATCTAGCAACAATTAAGTGGGCTAATAGATAATATTAATAGATAACGTAAATTGCCATAAACACCATGCTGATCAAGAATATATATACTTTATAGAGTTGGAGTTAATTCCTTCTCTCATTTTACCGAATTTAATATACCCTCTTACATATTTCTTAAGTAACGGGTATAATAAAGATTTTGCGTTGTTTTCCATAAATGCGTAGGGTGCAGCCGTTAGTTGGCCAATATCAGATGTGTTATGTTGGCCTGGGAATTGGCCAAATTCGAATTCGAATCGAGCCAAGTGGCCAATGAGCGGTTATTGCGTGGGAGTGAGAGTTGACGATGCCCCAAAAGGGTTAACAGGTTTCTTTTTTTTATCGATAGACACCCGCTGAGAGAGAGAGAGAGAGGGGGGAGAGTGAGAGAGAAGGAGACAGAGAGAATAGTGCTCTAATGCGTACATTTATTTTGTCATTAAAGTTCGGTTTGGCAATAAAAATAGTTTCTGTTACCATAAATATAAGCATTGAATAGACCCGGCTAATAAACAGCAGAATGTGACACAATGCGGCTTATTTGTTGATAACAGTGGGAGACCAGCAATATATATATATATGTTTATAGAGAGACTCAACTGAGATTGGCCATAAACTGGTTTTTGTCTAAGCCATATAACTGGGCGTGTTTAGCATTTGATATGATATGCGAGCACGACATGGTCAGCCGGACTTAATAAGCATAAATACAAAATTTAATTAACAAATCAAATGCAATTTGATAAATGACTCTCAGCCAAAGTCAATTGCAGCCAAAAGGGAATGCAAATGTCGATCCTGCAATTGAGCACAGCGGCGTAGTTGGTAGAAAATTAAGGGGGGTTTAAAAGTTGCTGAGAATTGAGTTGAACAAAACAGAACAGAATGTTCAAACTTTTGATAAAATTAATCAGTTTTCAGTAAATTTTATTAAAAGGTTTTTAGTTGAATTAAATTTAATTTCAAATGGAATAATATCTTTATTATAAAGGCAAAAGATACGATTTTTGTTTATTTACTGTATTAAATATGACAATATCAAATAATTTTGAAAAATTTGATACAATTCAATAGCTGCTGATTTTTGACAAGTCTCTCTCCCTCTCTCTCTCTCTTCTCTCTCTCTCTCTCTCTCTCTCTCTCTCTCTCTCTCTCTCTCTCTCTCTCTCTCTCTCTCTCTCTCTCCGAATTTTATTGTTATATCCCCCTTTTGGTTAATTCTAGTCGACGCCCTTGTGTGTTTTGAAACTTCCTTTCAGTTGGACTACGGCTTATTTACTAAATAAGAGTCACTTTGACTAATGAATCAATTTGCCAGGCCGCCAAGTTAATGATGAAGATGTGTGGACACAACAGCGAGTCATGACTGTATCCCGAGTTGAGTCGAATTGAGTCCATTTGAGTTGAGTTGAGTTGAGGTTGATTAGGGCGGCTCCATTAATGACAAGCCCGACAGGATATGGATACAGTTCCAGACAAGTTCACATCATGACGTCGACCTCTCTCTCTCTCTCTCTCTCTCTCTTTCTATCCCCCCTCTCCCTCTTTGTTTATCTGTCTCCTGCCGTTTGTTTGTTTGTTTGTTTGTCTGACTTTTAGATTCTTTCGTACGCGTTTCTCTCTTTTACATGGCTTTTTTTATTTTTTTTTTTTGGGTCGCTCGTCAATTAATTGCAGGCAAAAAGCAGCAACAAAATGTAATGAAATCAACAACAACAACAAAGGCAGCTTAAGCAAAAGTTGAAATACCGTTTAATGCCCATTGGACACGCCCACTTTTCCCACACTGCAACATGGTGTGGCAAGCAGAGGCTGTGTGTGTGTGTGTGTGTACATGTGTTTGTTGCAGGGGCAAATGCGTCAAGAGTCAACTTTGGCTACACACACATGTGACTACTCTAAGTACGCATGTGTGTGTGTGTGTGTTTGTAATTGCAGTTTTAGCTTTTTATATACCCTACAAAACAGGGATTAAAAGATATTACAGCTCAACTGCAGAAACTCTTCTATTATTTTATGTTTATTATATTTTTTGATGGACTAACTTCATAACTTTTGGTTGCAGAGTGTTGAAATTTTACACATAAAAGTGTATTTCATGATTACCCAAAGATTATGTGATTTTCGCTGAGTATAAAGCACAAGTTTATAGGGTATGCAGCTATAGAAACTTCAGCTAAAATTATATATCATAAAATAAAATTTTTAAGTTTATAAAATTTTTAACATTATTTAAAATTTATTTTAAGAATATATTTAAATTATCTAGACCATATTTTGAAAAGTTCAAGAGGGATGCATTTAAATATTACATGTTATAGTAATGTTATTTTATCTAAATGGAAAACTAGAAATTATAGAACATTTTTATTATTATTTCGATTCAAGAAAAACGTTGGCTTTATAGAAGTTTTATGGAGATTAAAAAAGTTTTAAAAAGTATTTATAAAATGAGGATAAATGAGGAATATTATTTTTATTAGAGAAAACCTTCAATTGTATTTTAAAAAATTTTCACAACTATTCTTTTTAAACTTAGTTCACATTATTACATCTAAAAGATGTGACATTTTCTGCAGCTGCTGCAGGGTATTTACTAGTCTGGTCACTTAAGTTCTAGCTGCCTTAGTTGTTAGCTTATGCATTTTGTTTGCCCAGTGTCTGCATCTCGAGTTGAGCAGAGTTGAGTTGAGTTGAGCTGATTGCAACAGCTGCCACCTACGCCACTTTATTCCTGCCATCTCCCTTCCACACTCTATCTCTGTCTCTCTCTATCTCGCTCTTCCTTTTGCCGTCTGTGACTCATTTCTATTGACAATTTGTCATTTTATGCACTGATTAATAAATTAAAAGTTTTATTTTTATCTCCTTTTTATGCAGCTTAAACATTTTACTTTTGCTGAGTTGAAGAAAAGCGCAAAGAAAATGCAAGGAAAAAAGCTGGAAATTGTTTGCTAGAGTTGCAAGTTTTTTGCAATGCTAACAATGACAATTTATGTAGCATTGATTTTTAATACAATTATTTTAGTTGAAAAACATTTTTTTTTAATGGTATTAAAATAATTTTTATAGACTCTGGAAATTGTCTGACAATGTTGCAAGTATTTCTTTAAACTGTAGACAATGTTAATTTTAGTAGCATTGATTTTTAATTAAAATAATTTTAGTTATAAAAAACAATTTTCAATTGTATTAAAATAATTTTTATATACTTTAGAAATTGTCTGAAACCTTTGCAAATCTGACGATGACAATTTTAGTAGCATTGATTTTTAATTAAATTACTGTTATCATTATTATTATTTTTAAATTGTTTTAATGTTTTTTTTTTTGGTTCTTTTGCGCGAAATTCAGTGAAAGAATTTTGTACGTGCCGCTATTTGAGGCAGCTATTTTGCTATTTTAGGGGGCACGTGCCGCTGATAGCATATAGAATAGGAGCACATCTAATAAACAAGTTTCGCCTGTGGCAGCCACTTTGGGGCATGCAACAACAGCAGCAGCCGCAGCAGCAGCATTTTCCAGCTGCCTCGCTAATCGCTTGCGTAATCTTAAACGCGTCGCGGCAATTGAAATGGATTGCGCTCTGGACTCTACCTGAAGTTGGAGATATAGTTGGAGATGGAGTTGGAGTTGGAGTTGGAGAAGGAGACGGAGATGGTTATGCTGGTTATATGCGGTGGTTATGGCGGTGCAGCTGTCTGCTAAGTGGTTGCAGCAGAGCCTGTTTCTTTTCTTATATAGTATATATATATATTTTTTGGGGGGCAGCTGTCGATGAGTCCCAATGTGACCCACAATCGATGCTCAAATTTCATTGCATTTTTGCGCGTTGGCTGCATAATTTTTTTCAATTAATTTTTATGCTATGCCACAGTGTCTGCCACAGGCTTCCCCCAAGACTGTGTGTGTGTGTGTGCGTGTGTGTGTGTGCGTGTGTGTGTGTGTGTGATTGTGTGTGTCGCTGTGCGCCAAGAATAGTTGAGGTTGGGGGCAAAAGCAGCTAATTGCGGCGAGTAGCAAAAATAAAGACAACTTGCAGCGGATTAAAGCGTAGACAGCGAGTGTGAAGAGAGTGTGAGAGAGAGAGAGAGACAGAGAGAGAGAGAGAGAGAGAGAGAGAGAGAGAGAGGAGCAAGGGGATAACTGCAACAGGAGGCAGCTGAAGCTGTGCCGTGGGTCATCATAAAAGCATTATGGCTACACAAAAAGAAAATAGTCCAAGATACTCTGTCAACTTTTCAATTGAATTTTTTTGTCAACTGCTAACTAAAAAATTTTACAAGCTATTAAAGTAAGGCAAATTTAATTTAAAACAAAAAAAAATAATAAGTCTCGTATTTTTTTAAACCGCGTACTATATACTTAATATTTTATTTAATATTTTTATTATTAGGGTTTTATAAGTTTATACTTAAATCAAATATTTTAGGATTTATTGCCTATTTTGTAACCAAATCATTGACAATTTTCTGGCGTTTAGTCTTACTTTTGCAATTATCTACCAAATTACTTAGTGGCTAAAATCAATTTAATTTCAATTCATTAAAAAATATATATTTAAATTAATTGAAAATTGACATCGTATAAAATCAACTAAGTTAAATTAAATCGAAATATAGTGGATACAAAGTTTATTCTTATCTAAAATAGTTAAAAAATGAAACGAGTTAAATTAAATATTTGTTTATTGCTGAAAAACTCCAGTAAATAAAACAAAATTTATTTGTAAATAAGAGTTGCTGAATATTAAAATTGAATATTTAATGTTTTACAAAATCTGTCATTTTTCAACTGAAATTTAAGATTGATTTTTTGCAGTGTAGCGACGCGCAAAAAACCAACAAGAACAGCGCCAATGTTTAGCTGCAACTGGTGGATGGAATTTTTCAAAGGAATTGCAGCCAAGAACGAGGCGTGGCTGTTGCAACGGGGGGAGTAAAAGAAGAAGAGGGAGAGGAGGGGAGGAGGAGAGGAGGGGAGGAGGAGAGGGAGACAGTTGCAGCAGCTGCAGATGCCACAATGTCAACGTCTTCGTCGTCTCCATCCGTCTGTGCGTGTGTTTGTCACTGCGGTTTGACAGGCAACATGCGAGAATTTGATGAGCATGGCAATGTTGCCACTGCCCCAAAGTCCATACACTCTGCCCCCTTCCCTCTCCCACTCACCACATTCTGCCCTCTCTCTCTCTCTCTCTCTCACTATCTCCAACTCCCTCTCTCCTCTCTCTCTCTTGTGTCGCTCTGCTTGCGCTTCTTCGTCGTGTGGCTTTATTTTTGGGTGGGTGTGTGTATTGCTTTGAGGGTCGTTGCACAGTGGAACTTATTTTAAATTTTTCGCTACAGAAATTATAGTAATATTGTGTCTCTAACTTTTAAAAATATAGGAAAAATTTTAGAACTTCTATGAAAGTAATTTTAGTAGCAACAAAAGTTAAAATAAAAATAATAATTTAAGCAAGATATGAAAAAAAGGCTTTAGACTGCATAAAGTGCTTAAAAATATTCGCTTGAATGTAAAATAATTTTCTTTCATATTAATAATAAATATTTAAGTTACAATATTATTTAACATATTTATTATTATTTAATATAACTGTATATCACTTCAATAACAAAGAATTGTTGTAGATTAAATATTTAATACTAATACTAATATGTAAAAAAATAATTCTACTTTTAAGAGAATATTTTTATTAAATATTATTTTAATTATTATTATTTTTTTTTTTTATTAGAAATTTTATTAAAAAACTTTAAAAACTAATTTTTATTTCATAGCTTTTTTGAGTTAAGGCCCCACAGTGCGTCGTAGCCACAACAAAGTCTGTGTTGTGTGTTGTATGTGTGTTGGGTGTGTGTGGCCATATAAAAAGGTCATGTTGTCTGCCCATTGTTGCCGTCACGCCGACGCTGACGCCGACGTCGACGTCGACGTTTTGTCAGTTGTTGTTGCGAACACGTTTTGCACTGAGATTGAAGCTCACAGGTGTTTCTGATTCTGATTCTGATTTTAACTCCAACTCTGACTCCGATTCTGTTGTTGGGGACTTCTGGGCCCAGGGGTCTGATCAATGGACAGTGGGCAGTCGGACAGTGGGGCAAACTGCACGAATTGCACTTCAATAGACAGTCGCCTGTCAATTGTTGTTAGTTTTTTTGTTATTGTTTTTGTTGTTGTGGTTGATTCTTTGGATTTATTTGCAAGAACCGCAACTTGTGGCATTTATTGTAATGCTTATTGTTTGTCGTTTATTATTTATTTATTTCATTTGTAGAGCACGATTGTGACAGCTTTCAAAACGATAATTGTGAAGGTAACGCGTTGGCAGACAAAAGCTGCTTGCTATTGTCTACATCGTGGGTATTAAGTGTCAAGCTGGTTGATATGCAACTTAAATCCTTCGACCTTTTCTTTAATAGGACTAAAATCAATTCAATTCTTTATAAATCAAACCTAATTGTGTTACAGTCCAACTTCTTAATTTTCGATCTTAACAACAATTCAGCAACCAGTTGAAATAAAATCGAAACTTTTCCAAAAAGGTCTCATAAAAATACTTAAACTTAAATTGATCAATAAACAATATCTGTTACTCATAAACAAACGAAATGTTGTTGAATTTTAAAAATTTCACACAATTTCACATGTCATAAAAATATTTCTTTAAGTGTTGAAGATATAAAAAATAATTATTAATTATTTCTCATAGAAATTTCACGAAAACTTTGATTTGCATAAATTAGAGACAAGTTTTGACTGTTATTTGAATTTATATTTTCAAATCAAGTTATGAAGTTGTTTCCTCTGTCATATTTAGATGAAACTATATCTTGGCTACTGCTTAAAATGTATCTTTGGTGACAGAGTAAAAGGAATTAAATGACGCATTAATATGAGTCATGAATTAATCTCTTGAATCAAGTCAAATATTAAGACAGTTTGCATTCGATAGCTTAACAACTCAATGGCCAAAATGTAATGATCAAACATTTAAAAAACGAGTCAACAGTTGTGATTACGAGAAATGTGTAATAAGAGAATAAAAGACGTGACTTTGATGTGGATGCCACAAGACAACAAAAGAAAACACTACAAAATATGTGCAACAGCTGTACAAAAATTGTTAGCTTGTAATGCAATTTTAATGGCAACATCGACAACATTTTTTAGCCCAATTTTAGCCATGACCTTCTTAATAATGTAGTTGTTGCTTTTCGCATTCATCATTTTATTGCGTGCGTCTTTCATTTTCGCAGCCATAATTAAAATGTTTGCTGCAAGTAGCAGTTTTAATGAGCAGAGATATGTATTAACTGTATTGTTGTTGTTGCTGTTATTATATTTAAGCCAAGCTAAAAGCTGATACGCTGACCACCCGGCGCGGCAACGTCGTCAATTTGGCAACGCTGGAGGCGACTCTTAAAACTTTTTGTTAATTATGACGATAACGCAACATGTTGTCCATCTATCTGACACTCTGACAGTCTGTCTGACACTCTGACAGTCTCTTCTCTCTGCATATAATTATTATTATAATATTTTACATATTTTTAGCTGTTTATTTTCAGCCAAAAACTTTGATGTCGCCGTCGTTCCATCATCAACTTTGACCTCATCTATTTTATATATGACAAAGAAAATATGTTTGTTTGTTTGCTGTTTTGTGATGGATGTTCACTCATAAAGCTCATCATTTTTATTATCATCATGCAGCTACTAATAAGCTGACTTGCAACTTGCAACAAAAGGCAGCAGGCAGCTTATAAAACTTACATACAAGACTATCATATTTTATAACCCATAAAATATTAAATAGCCAATAACCATGGTCATGGGTCAGTTTCACATACCGTATAAACTTTTTATAATTCAAATATATTATCTCTGAAAGGGCAGAATAAAGTATAATAAACTTTTGCAAACTAACAAAAGCTAGTTGATATGAAAGTAAAAATATTGAATATTAAAACATTTTTTTTAAGATTGCTGGTAGCTTACATTCTTGATAGTTATTTTCTCATGTCCATACTATTTTTACAAAAGACTTTTCCAAATATTTTAATTGACAATCTCAAATAGCTGTTTGCTATAAAATTGTTGAGGATGTACAGCTGCCTGCTATGCAATTTTTAAGTAAATTCTGCTGTTTTTATTTAAATTTAAAAAAGAATATTTAATCGTAAAAGCACAAAAAAAAGCTGTCAGCTATAAAACTGTCAACCTTTGACCTTTTGGCCAACTGTCTGTGGGCCAATAAAGTCAGCCTGTCTAATTGAATTGCATTGTGGCAAAAGTACAAAAAATACAAATATAAAAAAAATATGAAATCTTCTAATTGGCAGCGCTCGTCGCCGTCATTGTTGTTGTTGTTGTTGTTGTTGTTGTTGTTGTTGGCACGTTGTTTGGCATGCAGACGCGGCTCAGTCTGTCTCCCCCCTCTCTTCAGCCTCTCTTTAACCCCTTGCTGCCCCTGAGTGCTTCTATAAAGAGCTGCTCGGTCTGCGGCCTCGGCATGCATTTCCTTTTTGGGCTCTGCAGCAGCGACGACGACGACGCATAGAAATTTTCTTTATAAATCAGTTGTTGTAGCTATATGATGTTGTTGTTTCTGATCGTTGTTTGTTGTTGTTGCTCGTTGTTGTTGCTCGTTGTTGTTCGTTGTTGTTCGTTGTTGTGTTCGAGCAACAAGCAAAAGTACAAAGCAAGTTGTTAAAATTCCTGTTTAAAGTTTTGTACGCACATGCAACAAGCTTCTACCCCTCCCCCTCCCCCTTCCCCTCCCCCCATTGTTGCCCCCTCTTGCAGCCAATAAGCAACTTCAAAGGAAGCTGCTTCATGTGCTGCATGTTTGCATTAAAGACGCATTTTGTTTGCCCAGATCGAAGCGAAGACGCGTCTCCGCAGCGTGTTAGAATACACAACATGTTGGGGCCACTCATAATCAGGTTTTAGCCTGGCTCAAAGACCTAGGCCTAAGCCCATCCATCCCATCCAACTCCATTGGCCGTGGCTAAAAGGGAGTAAGTTCTTGGCCTCGTCTTTGACTTCGACTTTGGCGTTGGCGTTTTGCCCGGACCGCTTATTGACTTGGTTGCACATGACTGCACAAAAGAGCAACAACAATAACAACAACGAGAACAACAACGTTACAGACGAGTGTGCTAAGCTGAAAGATACCCGGTAAGCATAACTTCTCTTAAAAATTGAAAAAAACATACGGAAATAAAAAATATTTTAAGTTTAATTTTTGATGCAGAATGAATTAAGAGGCCAAATAATGATCAAATTGATATTCCGCAACAAAATCGGTTGAGTTTTGACGAAGTTATGGTAGATTGAAGTTTTTGAAAAAGTGTGAAGGGGTAAATTGAGCATGGAAAATACCGAAAAAATTGACAGTGAGGAAAATTTTTCAAGTGAAAAATGTTTTGATGCAGAATGAATTTAGAGGCCAAATAATGATCAAAACGGTATTCCACATGAAAATCGGTTGAGTTTTGACAAAGTTATGGTAGATTGAAGTTCTTGAAAAAGTGTAAAGGGGTAAGCATGGAAAATATCGAAAAAATTGACAGTGAGGTAAATTTTTAAGGTAAAAAATATTTTGATGCAGAATCAAAATAGAGGCGAAATACTGATCAAAACGGTATTCCGCATGAAAATCGGTTGAGTTTTGACAAAGTTATGGTAGATTGAAGTTTTTGAAAAAGTGTAAAGGGGTAAATTGAGCATGGAAAATACCGAAAAAATTGACAGTGAGGAAAATTTTTCAAGTGAAAAATGTTTTGATGCAGAATGAATTTAGAGGCCAAATAATGATCAAAACGGTATTCCACATGAAAATCGGTTGAGTTTTGACAAAGTTATGGTAGATTGAAGTTCTTGAAAAAGTGTAAAGGGGTAAGCATGGAAAATATCGAAAAAATTGACAGTGAGGTAAATTTTTAAGGTAAAAAATATTTTGATGCAGAATCAAAATAGAGGCCAAATACTGATCAAAACGGTATTCCGCATGAAAATCGGTTGAGTTTTGACAAAGTTATGGTAGATTGAAGTTTTTGAAAAAGTGTAAAGGGGTAAATTGAGCATGGAAAATAGCGAAAAAATTGACAGTGAGGGAAATTTTTCAAGTGAAAAATGTTTTGATGCAGAATGAAATTAGAGACCAAATAATGATCAAAACGGTATTCCACATGGAAATCGGTTGAGTTTTGACAAAGTTATGGTAGATTGAAGTTTTTGAAAAAGTGTAAAGGGGTAAGCATGGAAAATACCGAAAAAATTGACAGTGAGGTAAATTTTTAAGGTAAAAAATATTTTGATGCAGAATCAAAATAGAGGCCAAATACTGATCAAAACGGTATTCCGCATGAAAATCGGTTGAGTTTTGACAAAGTTATGGTAGATTGAAGTTTTTGAAAAAGTGTAAAGGGGTAAATTGAGCATGGAAAATAGCGAAAAAATTGACAGTGAGGGAAATTTTTCAAGTGAAAAATGTTTTGATGCAGAATGAATTTAGAGGCCAAATAATGATCAAAACGGTATTCCACATGAAAATCGGTTGAGTTTTGACAAAGTTATGGTAGATTGAAGTTTTTGAAAAAGTGTAAAGGGGTAAATTGAGCATGGAAAATACCGAAAAAATTGACAGTGAGGAAAATTTTTCAAGTGAAAAATGTTTTGATGCAGAATGAATTTAGAGGCCAAATAATGATCAAAACGGTATTCCACATGAAAATCGGTTGAGTTTTGACAAAGTTATGGTAGATTGAAGTTCTTGAAAAAGTGTAAAGGGGTAAGCATGGAAAATATCGAAAAAATTGACAGTGAGGTAAATTTTTAAGGTAAAAAATATTTTGATGCAGAATCAAAATAGAGGCCAAATACTGATCAAAACGGTATTCCGCATGAAAATCGGTTGAGTTTTGACAAAGTTATGGTAGATTGAAGTTTTTGAAAAAGTGTAAAGGGGTAAATTGAGCATGGAAAATAGCGAAAAAATTGACAGTGAGGGAAATTTTTCAAGTGAAAAATGTTTTGATGCAGAATGAAATTAGAGACCAAATAATGATCAAAACGGTATTCCACATGGAAATCGGTTGAGTTTTGACAAAGTTATGGTAGATTGAAGTTTTTGAAAAAGTGTAAAGGGGTAAGCATGGAAAATACCGAAAAAATTGACAGTGAGGGAAATTTTTAAGGTGAAAAATATTTTGATGCAGGATCAAAATAGAGTCAAAATTATGATCAAATTGATAATCCGCATGGAAATCGGTTAAATTTTGACAAAGTTATGCCAGTTTAAAAATTAGTAAAATCTGTAATTTGTATGAAAATTGGCAAGTCATTTCTTTATGCTTATAATAATAATATTTTTTATGGAATCTTCTGTCTGCTGTCTGTTCTATGCTTTCTCACTCAGTTGAAATACCCTTTTGGAGTTTTTAATGCCGGGTATAAAACAACGGCTGCTCAGGTGGGCCAAGGCTAGGGCGGTCGCTTTGGCCGCTCTCGAGCTAACTAAACAATTATGGCAACGGCCTCGCGATCAACAACAACAAAAGCAACAACAATGAAGATGATGATGACGATGTTGACGATAATAATGACGATGTTGCCAACGGCTGCACATCCTCATTCTCATCTCCATCCTCAACTTCATCCTCATCTCCATCCTCTTTCTCATCCTTTGGCTCGTCCATCTAACTATCGCTCGCTATCTATGCATCTATAGTTATTTGTATTATTATTTTGCGTTGTTTTTTGCTGCGTGTGCTTGCCACAAAACAGTCTCTGCCACAAGAGTCTCCATCTCCATCTGAGTCTCAGTCTCAGTCTCAATTTCAGTGCAACTTTTGATGCATTCACATGTGTGTTGCATTTCCCTTCTCCTTCTACTCTTTCTCCTCCACCTTGGCTATTGTTGCCTTTCGGTTTTATTTATAGTTAAAGCTGCTTTAACGCTTCTCCGGATCCGTTCGTTGGCTCCGTTGACTCCGTTTGCTGCTGCTTCTTCTTTTAGTCGTTGGGTTGCTTGATGATGCTTGGCGAGCTTAAAATCATCATAAATGCATGCTTACACATACGAACAAATGCTACACTGAGAGAAACACAGACAGACAGACCGAAGAGACAGACAGACAGACAGACGGACAGACAGCTAGACAGACCTAGCAAAGCGAGGGTGGCAATTGTTCTTCTCAAAAATACGTACGTACTAAAAAATTATGATTTTGTGTGCCGAAAAACTACTGCATACTTTTAGGCAATTTTATTGAAACTATAACTTTATTAATTACTTTGGTTAGTTATTACTCCCGTTCTACTTGTCCGATCGTGCTGAGGTTAAGTGAGATTATAGATAATATTATAAGATAATGTTATTAACCATAAAAACTGTATTATCTTAAAAACTATAGCTGTGGGACCGTGTGAAAAATTTATAACAAAATTGATACTTGTGGTATCTCTATGACCTGGGCAAATAGCTTAATTTAAGCCCTGTAAGACATTCAGATTTATTGACAACAAATAATTATTATAGTTTATATTATGTTTGTAGTTATAATTTAACAATGCAAAAAAATGTAGTACAAAAACTTTGTGGAGGATATTAATTTGAATATTAAATAGATATTCTTAACTCATTCATCTATTTTAAGCCTTTACTTGCGAGAACTCTACATTTTTATCGGCAAGTTAATCTTTTCAAGCCAAATTTGTTCAATTTATAAATATATTTCATTAATTATACTCTAATTAATTTTATTATATTGATTTTATTGTATTTGATTTTTATTAGTATAATATATATATATATATTATACTAATAAAAATCAAATACAATAAAATATATATATATATATATATATATATATATATTATTTAATTGCTGTTCTAAATTCTGGACAACTTTTCAAGCTACCCTCGCATGTTGTGTTGTGTGTTTATGTTGTGGTGCAATACACGCAGAGTTAATGTTCTGGGTGAGTGGGGCTGCATTTTAGTTTTTATTTTCGTCATATTCAAGAGATTCTTTTTTTTGCAGCAGTTGTTGTTGTTGGTGTTGTGTTTGTTGTTGCCGCACAGCATTTCTTTTTGCATTGCGGTTTTTCACGTGTTGCTATTTTTGCAAGCTTTCCCATTTCTCGTTTTTATTTTCGCTAGTCATGAATAAACAGCATAAAAAGCAAATGAAACTGAAAATAAAAACAATAACAAAGAAACCGAAACGACTTTTCGGTCTGTCTGTCTGTCCGTCTGTTCGTCTGTCTGTCTGTCTGTCTTCCGCCCCGCCCCTTCAACTGACCCCACGCGCTGCCCACGCAGACGCCGCTGTCGACGTCGACGTCGCAGTCAGCGTTATGTTGCGCTAATAACTCAGCATTTGTTTCAATTTCTGTTGTGTGTGTGTTTGTTGTTTGTTGTGTGTGTTTGTTTGCCAAATGTTTTGTGATTTTTTCTGCTTTTGTTTTTTCTGTTTTTTTTTTTGTCTGTTTTAGCAAGTTTGTTATTTATTCTACACATTTTTTGCTTGCTACTTTTTTCTGCTGCTGCTTCTGCTGCCGGTTTTAGTTTTTGGTAAATTATTTTCTGGTAGCCACATAAATACACATACAATTTATCAACTTGGCTTAGAGCAGCAGTTCTTTTATTTTTTCCACCTCTCTTTTCTCTGTGTTTTTTTCGTTGTATTTCTTTTGTATATTGTTGTCTTTATCGTGTGTCAAGTCGTTTATCAGACTTGAAAACATATTGAACATCATCACTTAATAATATTGACACATTTAGATACAGATTTTTCTCTATTGAACATTTTCATTTGAATACATATTTTATCTTGCCCTCTCTTTCTATCTCTCTCTCTCTCTCTCTCTCTCTCTCTTACTTAAAGCAGCGCCCACGATTACGAATCGAATATAAAGCCACGCACACAATCAGCAAATTAAGTGATTATGTTAACCGGTTGTTCTTCTACCTCATCTTCTTCTGCTTCTTCTTTTTGTATTATAGCCGGGCCCAAAACAGAAATTTACATGAAAATTAACTTGTTATATGGCAAACAACAACAAGAGCAACTACAACAACTACAACTATAACAACAACAACAACTCAAAAGGCAGCGACAATTTAAAGTTAAGACAACGCAACTGAAATCGAAAATTTTAACTGAAACTAAAGACATACACAGAAAAAAATAACTGGAATATACCAACATAAAATCAATTTCAAAAGGAATCAAAAAATCGATGATTTTAGATTTTATTTTACAAGATTTAATAAAGTAGGCTTTTTCCCCTTAAAATTTTAGGAATATCAGATTTTTTACTAAATATTTAATCAGCTATAAATTATTATTTATAATTATCACATATACAAAAAAAAAATAAATATTGTGATAAACACATTAAAATTTAATGATAAAAATATAGGAGAATCCTTTTTTTGATGTGAGATTATATAATTAAATAATATAATTATTATAATTACTGAAATATTACACTTTAAATTTGTAGTTAAAGGTTTTTTTTTCTGTGTACATTTCCTCTTCCTTCAGTTAGCTAGCTCCAATTTTATTTCCATGTTTTGCTCTCTTTCTCCCTTACTCCACATATTCTTCTCTCTTTCTCTCTGTCTCTTCACCTTTGAGTCGGCAATAATTTTGTATAATTTCGAAATTAGAGCTCATCATCAGCCCATATCAAAGTCGTTGGCGTTCTCTCTCTCTCTGTCTCTTTCTCTCTTTCCTTACCTATTTCCCTCTCCTTCTCTCTTTTTTTCCTGCTCTTCCACTCTTTAAGTATCTGTATCTGTGGCCATGGTCTGTTGCCTGTTTTCTGAGCCATAAAGCGCTTCAATATTAGCAACAACTCCATATGGAATTGCTTTATGCTCGTTTCTGATCTAAATTGTTGTCCCTCTTTATAGATTAGATAATGTCGACAATTTGCATAGCCCAAGACTGTGGGAACCCAGATTGTATTTATCTAAGAATTGAGAGCATTAATCAAGTCATGAATTAGACACGAAGTATTTAAATGTATTTCAATTTGACGTGACTGTTAATTGTTATCTCAATTTTTAATTTAAATTCAAAAAATTTAAATATTAATCTTATGGAAAACTTCCTTATACTTAAAAGTATGTTAAACATTTCTCTCAGTAAAATATTTCCAAGATTTTAGTACAATATTCAAATGTTAACTTTGGCTCGATTAAAAATAATATAATAACTATATTATACATGTGTAGTTACTTTTTAATTCTTCAATATTTATTAATGCATTTTAGCTTAGTATATTTATAAATAATAATATTTTAATATATGTATTATATATATATTATTTCAATTTATTTTAATTTTGAGTTTTTGTAAAATTAAGATTTATTTCTTCTTTGTTAAATTACGATCGATTAAACATGAAATTAAAACAATATTGTAATGAATTTCATAGTTCTACATTTAAATTTATTTATTAAATTTTTCATATTTATGCATTTATATTTAATAATCTAAAAGCTTTAATTTTTCATAGATGAATTTGATAAAGAATTAAAAGTTTTCTAACGTTTTATTCACCTTATTAAAGTAAACAGTTCTAGCTTAAAGCCAACTTATTGGCCACAGCTGTGGCAGTTAACAAAAGTCAGCTATTTTATTAGCTGGCCATTATAATGATTACAGCTGGGCTTAAGCCCACAAACTGTAACAAAAGATGTAACGAACTTTTGGCCAACATATTTGACTTGCATATTAATTAGATTGGCGTTGATGTTGTGGCCAAAAACAATAATGATATTTGGCTAGGAGATGCTTGTAAGTTGGCTAAGAACACGTGCCAATTGCATTAGCATTAAGATACTTTGACAAAAGTTGGGCCAAAAGCACTTGTCAACTAACTGAAACAAGCTGCAAGCATATTAAGTATACGCAATGTGTGCAAAGTTTCAATTATGTTGCTGAGTTGCTGAGTTTGCCAATCTAATGATAATAAAGGAGAGAATCCAAGCTAACAAATGCCAATAGAAATGTGTAATTAAAATCATGACAATAGTTGGCAGGCAGGCAGACAGACGACAGACGACAGTGCTTGCTAAAAGTATACAAACAGAGAGAGAGAGAGAAATGGAGACTGTAAGCACCCCATATGTGACAGACATCAAGATCTCTGGCTAAACAAAGGTGTCTGTGTCTGTCTCTCCGTCTCTCTCTCTCTCTCTAACTTCCTATCTCTTTCCCTCTTAAATGAAGGGTTTTAAGTCCCTTTAGCTACTTAACAGTCTCCCCCTTCTATACATATACTCAATTCATTCATGAATATGTTTTGTTTAAAATCGTCTCATATGAGGGTTGCATGCTGTTTGTATGCAGCCCTCGTCTTGGCCAAGTTCAAGTGCAGCTTGTAGAGGCTTCCTTCCGTCCAAAGTCTAGAGTCTAGACGTGGCAAACAGACAGACAGACAGACAGACAGACGCGACATTCTTTTTCTGCCCCAGACAACAGCTCAGAGTTCAAGTCAAGAAATGTCGCAAAAATAAAAAAAGAAATAAAGAAGACAGAAAGAAACGTTTGCAATTTGAATAAACATTAGACAGATACGAGTATAGAGAGAATGGAGACAATGAGACAGACTGATAGATAGATAGAGATAGCAATTGAGTCGCCGGCAAAGAGTGAGAATTATTCTAATGGCTTTGTGGTCATAAATTAACAGCACAGCAAAAGAATATGCCGACCAATAGGCAATTTTATCAACAGCTAAATAAATATGCAATGCATACTTAAAGATACAGATACAAAGATAAAGATACATATATCTATAGTTAGTTTTTATACAAAGACATCAACGAGTTTGTCTATAAAAAAAATGCGACTAATTTGAATTAAACGCGACTAAGTCTCAAAAATAAAATTCCACAATTTTCCTTCACTCTTCTCTATTTTTCTCTCGACATTTGACAACTCTAGACAACTCCAGTTATGTGCTACGTGCCGCTTGCTACGTGTTGCATATATATATTTTGAAAATCTACAAAATTCTTTGACGGAAGTCGCCAAAAAAAAAATCTAAAACTACTTCAAATATTCGTGAGCTTTTGGACTTAGACTTAAAGCGCTATTTTTAATGCAATTTTAATTTCGCTTTGTCACAATTTCTTTCACATCTTTCTCTTGTTTTCGGCCTTGTGCTAATTTTTATATTTTATGTAATATTTTAGCTTGTTGCATTTGGCCAACAACGAAACCAAAAAACAATCAAAAGTTTCGGCCGGAAAAATAAAGTTGTTGAAAATGAAAAGTTTGCAGTTAGTTTCGGTTTCTTTTGGCACGTTTAACTTGGTCTAAAAATTGTCCGAGTTTAACAAAAATTTAACAGTTGCTGCTTATATTATTTTTCTTAATTGTATGAAATTTTAGTGAATTTTTAAAGGTTCATAAATAGAAAAATTATGATATGTAAATATATAAAAAATTTGGGACATGTAAATGCTTTTGACACTAGACTTTTACCTCGTGTAGAGTTTACTTAAGATGATTTAAGCTGCTTCTTTGTTCTTGAATGAATATTTGTATATTTATAAAGCTTAGAGTTAAATTACCATCATTAAAGTTACAATTATTTCCTGACTGACATAACCATGACTTGAATAAATAAAAAATAAAAGCATAAAAAAATAAAATGTAGCTATTAAATCACGCCCTTGTAAACTGGGCCTAATGTGTTGTCATTTGGTTGTTGCTCTAGTTAATGTGCTTATTATGCCAACATCAAGTGGCTTGTAACACACACACACACACACACACATAGACACACACACACACACACACACACACTTTGGGTCAATGTCGATAATTTTGGAGTGTTTGTTTTTGTTGTGTGTTGTGTGTTGTGGCATGTAAAACGCCACTTGAATTGTCAATTTATAACAAATACACACACACACACACACACAAACATATACACTGTGCAACATTAACACATTTAAATGACAGACGAACAACAAGAAAAGTTGTCAACTGTCAAATTTAATCATGGATATTATAAAATCAGGCAACAACTGAACAACAGCACATTTGATAGATACATAAGTAGATACACAGATACTCAGATACACAGCTACAGATAAAGATACAAAGCCAAAACAAAACAAAACATGCCAAAAAAGCAAAGCTAAGCTAAACAAAACAAAACAAAAGCCAAATTGCAAATAATGTCAAAGTGTCGTTTAAATCTCGAATTATACTCTTCACTTTAGGTATTTGTTAATTGTCAATGATTAAGTGACAAATTCAATAGATTTTTGTTGATTTTTCTAAATGAACTCGGCTCGTGTTTTAGAAAAATCTTCCATAGAAATTACTTATTTTATTACTATTTTTAAAGAAAATTAAAATTAAGCTGCATATTACAATTTATAACACATTAATCAACACTAAACAATAGTTTAAGCAATTCCTTACTTTTCACGTATATTTTGACAATTTGAAACTTAATTCAAGAAAAAAAGGAATAAACAAAAATCACCACTATTAAATGGTGTTATCACAGTTAATAAAGTTAATTTCAAAAACTCACATATTTTTTATATTTAAAAATAGTTAAACCAATACAACTCATGGAATATTTATATTAACAAGAAATAAAATAATAAAAATCTAGAATTTTATATTTAATTTATTAAATATAATAAAACAGTTGTTATACGTGACTGAATGTATAGAACACAAATTTATCAAAATTATCTAATTAGAATTTCTTAAAAAATCTCCCAGCTAGATAACATAATCCATTAACACTTTTGGCAGTGTATTTAAATTGTTAAACTGTTAAATTGCGGCACACTTCCTAACCTAATAACTGTTCTCACTTGTTGTCATACTTTTTTATTGTAATTGTTATTGTTATTGTTGTTATTAATGTTGTTGTTTGCGGCTAAGCTAACTGAATGACAAACTGACAGACTGACATAATTTGGTCAGGTTTGCGGCTTTTGGCTTTGTCATCTTTTATTTTGTTTTATTTTCCTTTATTATTTTTTGCCTTTTTACACTTTAAATATTTGCGCAAAATTTGGACAAAAAAGAGTTAAATTAATTTGTTTTGATTTAAGCACTTTTTTATTTAATTTTATTTGAAATTAAATATATTCTCATCTTACCTTTGTTGTTGCTTTGAAGTATTAAAAATGGCGTCGCTTCCGTTTGCTGTTAACGGCGAAAAAAGAATATCCAATTAGAATTTTGCAGCTGCGCAGGCGTCACAGCGGCAGCGGCAGAGACAGCGATAAAAGCGAAAAAAGCGTTAAAAACTTTGATTTTCTCACTTAATAATTTTTCAATATTTATTTAATTTCAATATAATTTCATTAAATTTGTTTGCACTGTTTCACTTTATTTTTTTTGCACAATTTTTCATTTGTTTTGGCACTTGAACAATTTGTATGTATTTTATGCTAACTGTAAATGCAATTTGTTATTTGTATTTTTATTTCTATTTTTATTAAAAGGCGGCAGCTGACTTATTTGAGGCACTATCAGGCACAACACACAACAACACATTAATTAATTTAATAATTTATATTCATTTACCGATCAATTGTTAACTATGTTTTGTATTTTCACGAACTTTTCGTATTTTTATCGAAATGCAAAAGATAAAAAAACGCTGCGAACGCGACGAATTTTGTCGTACGAGCGCCAAAAATCAACTGACTCCAAACGCAGCGCGTCGTTTTGACTCAAGCATCGCCGCAGCAGCGTTGCACTCAGCGCGCATGTTTGTCACTCGAACGAATCGGTTGCGTGTTGAATCGAACATGTTCGGCATCGAACGCGTCTGTTCCAAGTTTGTTCAGTTCGTTTCATTTGCCAAGCGTTTCGCTCGTAACCTGTTTGCCTGTGTATTGTGTGTGTGTGTGTTTGAGTTCGAGTGCAAACAGGTTTCATTTTGCCTGCGTTTTGAGCGCAATTTGTTTAATTACTCAATTATGCTGCGCGGCGACAGTGAGAGCGAGCGGGAGAGAGAGCGTAACATATGTACATATGTATGTATGTATCTATGAGTTGAACTATGCAATTTAGCGTTTATATTTTCGATATTTATTATTTTAAGCAACTCATGTTGGAGTTGAAGACTTTTTTCATTTGTTTACAATGCTGGCGCTGCTTTTATTGCACTTTACACTTTATTGTTGATCGCTGATTGTGTTTTTTACCTGCTCAGGATTCTCACTCAAAAGGCGCTAGAATTTAATGAGCGTGTGAAATTTAAACTTTATTAGAGATGAGATGATTCAAATGAAGCGTTTGTTCAGAAAAAGACAAAAGTACTGTTATAAATCAACATTTGTGTCTTAATGTAAAAATTCTTAAAAATCATATAACAAACCCTAAAAAAAATATACGTCTTTGATTTTTGACATATTTAATTCTTCAATTCTTAGCCCAATATCTGTAAGTTATTATAATAAATTTTTGAAATATCGTAAGATTTGTATAAATTTTAAAGAATACTACAACTTTGATTTTTTATTAAAAAACGGAATAAAAAGCAGTTGAAATAAAAGTTACAAAAATATTCATTTTTTATAGAGTTTGAAAAAATTATAAATATGCAAACCAACGAAATAATTAAAATTTTTGTTATATTGCATATTAATACTTTTTTAAGACAACAATGAAAAAAAATATTATTGAAAAAATGGTCTTATTATCATTTAAATAAATATGTAAATTTTATGTTTTAGCGTATAGTATAGAGTATCTGCTAGTCGAACTTGTTTGCCTTAAAGAGTTCTCAGTGCATTTTATTTATTTATTTTCTTGCAACTTGTTGCACATTTTGCCAATGAAGCAAAGCGAACAACGAATGAATTCTGTCATTTCACTTGAGCATTCATAAATATTAATGTGTGTATTCGTGTTGCATGAGTTCTGTGAGTGTGGCAACACCAATTCCCATACCCCAAACTTTTCTACCGACTTTTCTACAGATTTTTCTATAGCCTTTTCTATGGACATTTCCATTTTCATTTCCATTCCACGAACAACTCTGTTTTTTTGCATCTTTGCATCTCTCGTCAAATTCTTAAACTTGGAAATTTGTTACGGTACTTTCGAGCTACACGAGTCTCTTCCAGAATCTCTTCTAGCTGCAACTTGTGGCACAAACTATTTATGCAAGGCAACGTTGTCGCCTCTTAAAGAAGATGCCGCATGGATAATGCCCCCAAAGTCTCTACAAATGAGTTAAAAAGAGACAGAGACAGAGAGAGAGAGATAGAACATGAGTGTGAGAGGGAGAGAGGGAGAGAGAGATTTATGTGTGGATATTTGTGACAAGTGTCTTTCATTAGCATAAGTAAATCTTCTCGAAATCCTCAAATTTATTTGTCAACACTTGACAATTTCATTGTTGACGCTTAAAGGCGCAGCTGTAAACGAGTTGTTGCTCCCCTCTCCCTCTCTCTCTATCTCCCTCTCTCTCTCTCTCTCTCCACTCTCAGCTAAAACGTCTACAAATCATGATTTGTCTCTTGCATGTCATTTTAGCATAGCCTAAACAATACCCTTTCCCTTCCCTTCCTTTCCCCCCTTTCAAGACCAACACAATGCAGTGGTCAAAAGCAAATGCCGTCCTAGGTACTATGGAGCAAATGTTTAATATTCTGTTTATAAAAATATAATTAAGAAATTTTTCAGAAGCTTAAAATGTTATGATTCTTGTTTAAATCCTAAAACTTAAGATAGATAAAAAAGTTAGTAAGAAAAAATGTTAATATGAAAAAAAGATAGATTAATATTAAAAAAGGGAGTATACAAATTCAAGAATCTCAAAGAGTGTCTTAAATATTTAATTTGTAGAACAAATTATCTATAAAAAATACAGATTAGGAAAAATTAAATCTAACAAGCAAGATATATTTTCTATTTCAAAATAAAATAAATTTTTAATAGACATTTTTTTAGTAACTGGGTTGTAATTTGTATATTTTTCGAACATAGAAACAGAAAATTTGTAAATTTGAGAAAACTTTAAAAAATCTCCATCTGTATACACTCAGAAAATAAAGTCTCGTTTTTCATCCCGAAATTCAGAAATCCGTCTTTGAATTGTTCTTAAAGGCGATTGGCTTTTCATAATAGACATTATATTTCTTAAATAAGTGGAAAAATGTATAACAAATTTAGAGTCTCTAGCTCTTTAAATTCTCAAGATCGGTGGGTTCATAATGATAAAAAAAACTAAATAGTACAGAAAGTCGCAAGATTAGTCTTGCTTTTTTTTAATTGGTATTATTTTTTATTAAAATTTTTAACTAAAAATCTGTCTTTTATCCCCACGGTATAAAGTTGCAAGTCCAACAACGGCTTAAATCAAAGTCAAATATTTGACCACAAAGCAGACACCATTAGCTTTGGATTTTACTGTGACTTTGACTTTGGCTTTAATCTTCAGCTGTGGCTCTGCAACTATAGGCTTGACTTGAGATACCCTGTAAATGTCATAAAAACTGTCATAATTCTGTCATAACTGTGGGAATTTTTCTGTGAAATTTCGCACTGTTTACAGTTTGTGGTCAAACTTGATTTGGCTAAATTAAGTAAGTTATAAAATATTTATTTATATTTTAGAAAAGAAATTTGCATTTGAGTTTGAAGCAAGTTTTATAATATTTTCACATTTTTCTCATTTTTAGCATAGATTTAGAAAGTCCTTCCTTTTTTCTGACGGCCTTTCACAAACTCTTTTTTTTTAATTATTATATTAAGGTTAATAATTTGTGTATAAGACAGCTTTTTGGCCATGGCTAATTGTCTCTTTTTCTCCTTCTGTTTTTTTTTTGGCTTCGCTGTCTTGAAGCTTTCTTATCGCTCTTATCAGCTGTGGTGTCAACATTGTGGTCATCATCGTCGCCTTAGCCACACTCTGGACATTATGGCCAACACTCCATTGCCAACAAAAGTCGTTGCCATTCATTAACAATTCCCTTTCTTCTCTTTCTTTCTTTCTTTCTGTCTTCAACTTCCTTTAGCTGATTTGGTTTCTTTTATTTTTTATTTTTTGATTTTCTGCTGTCTTTGCTGTAAAAGTTGGCAACGTTTGCGACTTGAACTTGGCCAAGTTGTGGACAGTGGTGGGAGTGAGAGGGGGAGTGAGAGAGACAGTAGACATAACTGACCAACGTAATCTCAAATTACTGCAATTTTTCGCTGTTCAGATTTTTCTACTTTTATTTTATATTTCTCATTTTATTAAGTTTAATTTTTACTTCTTCAACTTCTTCATCAGTTTCTTTACCTTTTTCTACTTATTTTGCATTTTAATATGTTTTGTTGTAAATCTAGAATTATTTTGATTGTTGCACATTTTATTGTTATGTCAATAAGCCGCAGTTTTATGCCTCCAAATGTATCTTTTAGATGCACAAATCGCGACAGGCAACAAACAACAAACATCAGACAACAGGCAACATGCAACGCATTTCCGTCTTGGCCAACTTGTTTAGCCTTCCTCCTCTCCCTCCCTCCTTCTCCCTCCCTCTTTATAGCCACCTGAAGCTCTTTAGAATCCTCAACGATCTCCGTGTGGACAGGTGTGCGCTGAAGGCCATTGAAAAGCGTTTGATAGCGTCTAAGAGTGATGGATTTAATGATTTCTTTTCCTAAACACGCATGTTCCTCTCTCTATCTCTCTCTCTCTCTCTCACTCCCTCTCTCTCTCTCTCTCTCTCTCTCTCTCTCTGTCTCTCTCTCTGTCGCCTAGCTGCCGGGGAAATACTCGTACCAAAGTTTATCTCAAAGATAAATATATAACTTATGCAATTTTCATTCATTCAAACTTCCTGCTTGAAACTTCTGGGAATAAAGTTGGCATGACAAACAGAAAAGTTGTATTTTTAAGACTACATTATATTACCAAATTATAATACTTTAAACTAACATTTAGAATATTTAGATATTGATATGAAATTGTAATACAGTTATTATATTCGAATATTTTAACTTTATAGTTCAATCTAAATTTTCTAATATTAATAAGAAAGTATTTAGAAAATAAATAAAAAAAACAGCTTTAGTACTTTAAATTTTAGAATATTTTTTATGATTTGTCAAAACTTAAATGATAATAAATATCAAAAAATTCTAAAATATTTAAAATTTTAAAGTAAAAATAGTGTTAGCTATTTAAATTGATTTTAACCATTCAATTTAATGCATACTTGAGAACTTTTGTGATATATAAAATATTCTGTTTATTCTTTTATTTTTTTAATGTCAACTTAGAACAGTTGACATAAGTTAAAATAAAAATTACGAAAATATATTGAAATGATAAAAAATAAAAGAGAATTAAAATGAAAAAGAATTCAAGGTCTAATAAATTTGTGCTCGAAAATTTGTCCAACAAAGTCTATAACATAAAATATTAAATCATTTAAATTCTATGTTGATTATGTTTTCATTATATGCCTATTGAAAAACTATTTTAAAACAACTATTCAATTTATTGTATTTATAAATAGTTTCTTGATTTTAAAGTATACATTACTTTTATACTTAAATAAATATCTCATTTAAAACTACAACTAAAAATCTGTCTTAAAATCATTTTAATTTTTTGATTTCAACTTTTTTGATTTGAACTAAAATACTCTAAATATCAACGACTTTTTTTAATGCAGAATTCCTAAACATCTAATAAATGCATACTATTTATCAGTATGTATTTGTTTAAAATATTCATAAAAATCTACTAAAGAAATTGGTAAACTATTTCAATATTAAAATTTACTCTTTTCATATTTAAATAATTGAATTGAATTGAATTAAATTAAATTATGCTGTGTTTTTTATTGCAGATCAGCTAATAGATGACACTTGGGCAGCAAATCAATTACAGATAGATAACTCAAAGTGTCAGTCCATATGGCACCTACATTCAACTCGCACTTGCCACATCGTTAATGTTGCATGAGGCAGGCACCTGTTGCAAGCAAGGCATTTGCTTTAACAAACTTGCCTCCAAATTGGGACTGCGACAATTGCTGTGTACTGTGTACAGTGTACACTGTACATACATCATACAGAACTTTAATTGTGCCTGGCACTCAATCTTTCAATCACAGTGCAACGCAAAGGGGCACGGATTACATGAGGTTGAATGTGGCAAGGTTGTAAGTGAGGCAAAGTAAAGTGAAGTGGAATGAAAAGAAGAAGAATTGCCAAGGCAATATAATCTATATAATCATAAGAGTGCAGCATGTTGTAACATAGTCAGTGCCTCACTCTGTCCCACCTTGCCCCACTCTGTCTTGTCTGCCACATGCCGCACGCATTTGCGACATGTTGTCAACTCGAATTGCGTTCGACTGATTGAAGGCAGAGCCCAACCCAAGAGAACGATGACGATGCCCATCCCAAGACCAAGTGGAAGACCAAGTCGGGCATAGGCTAGCTGCCACAAGTTGTGGCAAGTGGACAGACAGGTTTCAACGACACGCAGAGGGACAACCAAGAATTTCTTTGGCTTTTTGGGTAGGCGTTGCAGATTGATCAACAGAGCTTGGACCTAGAACAGATCCCAGACAGTCGCGACATTTGTCTAAGTCGCTGCCCCTTCCACCTGCCCCTTGCTACTTGCCACTTGCCACAGTGGCCTTTGCAACATCTTGAAGTGACCACAGGTCGACAAACATTTCGCGTAATTTTGCCATCAATCTTTCACTTTTGCACTGCTTACAGACAGTCTATCTCCCTCTCTCTCACTCCCACTCTCTCCCTCTCTCCCTCACTCTCTCTCTCCCTCCCTCTCTCTCTCTGTTTGACCTTGTCCTCTGCCCACTCACCTGTGCTCTGCATTGCGTACAGTTTATTTTGATCTTGGTGTCTCCACGATTTGCATAACTTGTCATCTTCAGCCGACAACGAGGACAAAGATGAGAATAAAGAGTGGATAAAGAGGACGAAGAGGAGAAGAAGAAAGAAAATCCAAGGAGGAGCTGCCATCATCAGAGCAGAGTTCATTGTCAGTATCAATAAATATCAACGCGCTGAGCGACAACTTCTTTGCCAGACCACAACGTTGTTATACCCTTTACAAAACGGGGTATTATAATTCTGTCAAGTCACATATAACATCATCTCTCTCTTTTTATTTTTTTTTTTCTATATTTATAAAACTGTTTGTCCTGACAGACTGACTGACTGATATTCGTGAAATCAAAACCGTAAGGCCCAGGAGGATGAAATTTGGGCACAACATAACTGAGAAAATAAGTATATATATATAAATCTTTGCTAGATCCAGAAACTATAACAGAACCGTTTTTCTAGTGCTCGCTGTCTTAATATTGTTATATATAGATAGAGAGTTTCTATAGATTACTACGATTAAATAAGTTAATTAATTTTAAATAATATTTAGATCCTTGTATTTTTTTAGTAAAGCTCTTTTATTGTAAGCTTATATATGATAACTATCAATATCACCGATTAAAAGTGGCTTTTATTAAAAAAAAACAATTAAGTAAAAAAAAAATCATTTCCAGATATAATTTGACCTTTTTCTTGTCATGCTCAAAATCCATTTTTAAAATTTTCTAGAGCATCAAAACTTCGTTAAGCTCTAGTTAGCTATCCTGACTTGTTGTCTTAGTCCTCATTACCTTCCCCAAGCACATCGTCATCCTCAAACTTATACTCATACTCAGACTTATACTTATACACTTCCTCAAGCACATCCTCTGTCCTCAGTGACATCCTGATCGGCAAGTCGGCTGATTCCTCATGGCACTGATGAGGCCATCGTATGTCAGCAGCATATTTCGTGTGGCGGTTAACATTTAGCTATTTTATGAGCACTGATATAAATGATCTTTTAATTAATATCACTTTAGATAGAAAGCGAAGACTGAGACTGAAACGAAGACTTGAGAGACTGAGACTGAGACTGAGGCTAGTCCTCAGTTCTGGATGGAATTGATGGAGCATTCTTCTTATGCAAAGTGATGTTTACGATTATGCATTGGGATCGAGTCAACGCAACGTCAACAACTTTGCCAATTGTCTCCTTTCTCGATTCTCCACTCTCCATTCTCCATTCTCAATCTCTGTCTCTGTCTCAAGTCGTTGGCATGGCTCTTAAATACTTTTAATGACATTGCCATTGGATTAAGGCTTATAAACTGGTAACCAGGCCAGGACAACTTGGTCTATGAGGTTTGTAATGTGGCTTTGAGGATTTGCTGTGGATACTCTGGTTATGTGACCAGTCAATGATCATCGGATCAGATTACCATTCAGATAATGTTAAAAGCTTTTTGCAATTTGCAAATACAAATTGTTGTTGCTCTACTCACTCTCTCACATACACTCAATCTCTCTCTCTCTCTCTCTCTATCGACTTATTTTGCACTTAGCCAAGGACATGGGAATATTACGCATATTCTATAGTATTTTCCAAATTCAAATTGTACATTATTTGCACCCAAAAAGCCTCATCAATGTGTTTACGAGTTGGGTTGGGTTGCTTGATGGAAAGATTATGATTATGAGGCGTTATATGGCAGCTGAAAATGTATCTGTTGCTAGTTAAGATTCAGATATAGATTAGAGATATATTTTCTGAGCTAAAAGCTGAAATTGTTTGTTAAAATAGCATAGAAAAAAAGAATTTCTGTAATGGAAAAATTGGGATATGGCTAAAAAGCTAAAATTAAAAATTATCTTCAAAAAAAACAATTCGCTACATATGCTTAGAAAATTTTCTACATATTTTACATGTTTCAGAGTAAAATATTTTCATCTGATGTGTCTTAAGATATAATATTTTAACAAAAAAAAACTATGCAATTCATCTGAAGATTGGAATACAGCTTAAAGATACATTTTTAAAGATAGCAAGTTTCAAAAAATATGTTGCGAATTGAAATGCGAGTTTATAGAGTAAAATAGAAAAATTATAATTATATTTCTTTAAAAAACGTAGTATTTTAATAAAAAAAAAAGGAGAAGATTCTGCTAAAACTTTACATACTTATTAAAGATACATTTTTAAGGGTAGCTACTGCTAAAGACATGTTTCGATAATAAAAAATGGAAGTTTAAAGAGCAAAAAAGTAAAATTACATATACCAAATCGAAGTACTGTATAATTTTTACAATGTATGATAAATATACAAACTGAAAAAAACTTTTTAGCTGCTCATTCGTCTGTACACGCGACTACCCCATGTATCTGTTGTATCTACGGTATCTGCAGTATCTACAAATTGTGATAAGATCGCAATTGGTATGGAAAGCGCCACTATTTGCTGACGGTAGAAATGAAGTCATTAAATGCTATTACAAAGCGTAATTGTTCACAAATTATGCGGAGCACAGGAACTTGACTTGGCACTTCCTTCTCGCATGTGTACAGGGTACTATATACACATACCCTGTATACGCCCCAGCAATGTGCATTTACACCACTTAGCTATCTTAATTATAGACCAGAAAGTACCTTCAGTTCTTTTGTGCACCTGTCATAAACTGAGTGACACTTGCCCCACTGATGGACACAAAGGTGATAGGAATTAACATATTTATATTTCCCTCAACTCGAAAAAAATACAAAAAAAAAAAAAAATGAAAAGAAAATGCTGGCAATTTGGCAAACAATGCGCCGCTTGAACAAAATGCTGGTTAATATTAAATTTATTACAAATCATCATCATCATTTAGTTTGCTACTTACAGTGAGCCCTTGTCCATGTTGAACTCTCAACTGTGACGCGACTGTGAGCTTTGAAAATTGTATTAATGTTCCAATATACTTATTCTCAACACATTTTGCAAAGTCATCGTCCACACAGAAGGCAAAAGTCATGTGAACTTCCTGAGTGAAAAACAGAACCAAGTCAAGTCAAGTCAAACCCAAGTTGAGCACTCATCGCCCCTATATAACATAATATGATATACGATTCTCATCGGCGGAAATTGTGTCATGATTATAGACTAAAGCGCCTATTTAGTTACGCCTTATTATTTCCTTTTGCTTGATGTCTGGACTCAACATTCACCAAAATTGAATTGAACTCCGCCTAATTGAAGTTGTCTGGAGAAATGACTTGGATGTTTCCTTGCCTTCCCTTTACTTCGAGTTCTTCTCAACTAACACTGCATTTGACTCATTAAAGTTCATTCTGTTTGAATTCATGCTCTTAGTTTTCAGTTCCTGCGATCTAATAGATCTAATTCTTTGTGAAAATGAAACATTTACTTAGACTTTAGCTATAACAGTGGACCTTAATTAGCTTGAAGCAGAGTTCAGTTTGATTAGCTGGATGATTTTTAAGCTATTCCAAGTACTATAGAAAATTGAATTTACTTAAAATTTGGTTTATTGAATATTAACTATTTGTAGTTAACAAGTCTGCAGTTAAAAATATCCTAAATTGTAAGAGAAGATCACTCAGAAGATCTCATTTTCTTGAAGTACTGATCTCTTGATCTATCAAACTTATTTTAAGGATCATAAGATTGATCGTATTAACTACGACACTAGATACGATTTGAGGATCATCAGGATCATCAGTATATAGTGGTCATTGAAGCATAAATTATTATCTAAGGATCATTCGAAGATCAATTCAATTTAAAAAATTAAAATGATATATTTTATCATTTAAAGATCACTTGAAAAGCTTTTAGATCAATTAAACAGGCTTTAAGATCATTTGATTGATCGTATAAACTAAGACACTAGACACGGTTTAAGGATCTTTATCAGAATATAGTGATCATTTAAGCATAAATGATCATTTAAGGATCATTCAAAGATCAATGGAATTTCAAATTGAAAAATTGAGGATTGATTTAAGAAATGTCATTAGTTAAAGCTTATTTAAAGCTATCTCGTAATTAGTTCTATATAAGATCAAAGATCATTTGTGAAACAATTTTTAATTCTCTTCTCTAAACGATCACTTAAGATTTCCTATCAAGTTAATTGACATATTAGAGATCTTTGGTTAGGGAAAACTTTAATGCATTGACTATAGATCAGTTTCATTATGTCTAGTCGAAATTAATTTTTCCTCCTGTCAAATAGTTGCCATCAATAGTTCACCAGGTGTCAGGCTGCCTTGTTATATGGATATACCAAGAAAGTCTTAAGTGGAAATTAATCAAGAGAGATGAAGAATTTCTCATTTGTCTGGGAAAGCTGATGTGCGCATCAATTAAATACTTTGGCTACCGGTTCGAATCTTTCAAAACGGCACATTGTCTTAGCCAAATTAAAAGTTAACTCAGCTAGAGAAGAAGATGGTTGAAAGTTGTAGCTGGTCTATGAAGAAGTTAGTCGACACCTGAGTTGAATTTGGTTTTTGCGCATGCGGAAGCGTTTTTCGCGTCATTTTTCATGCTGAAAATTTAATAAAGAAAATTAATTTGTGGACATTTGACTCGAGGCGAGACAAAAAACTGCGCTTGCCATTCAGTTGGGATCTTACTTCCCTCTGCTTGCCCCAACTACGTTGCATCTTCGTTGAGCCTGTTGCATCTACTCAAACAGCACGCAGACTTTGATCGATGGCACTCACGATGCTGCAGGCGAGTGCAGCTCCCAAAACGACGACAATTTCAACTGCCACCAGGGAGAAAGGAAAGGGGCATGCAACATACATACATACATATGTGTGTGTGTGTGTGTGTGTTTGGTATGTCGCTAGACCTTGGCCTAGGAAGGAAGGGCCTCATAAGTATATGTCCTGTGTGTGTGCCGCATGAGTTGCAAGTTAGCGCAATTAATTTATTTCAACACGAATTTAACTCTCATCGTGTGTGCTTGAGTGCTCGCTCCTCACTTCATTTCATTTTCATTTCCCAGTGCGTTTTACATCATTTTTATTAAACCAGCGTCTACTTCAACTCCGCCAAACAAACTGGATGCCTACACTACTAAATTGTAATAACTAAGCATGCTTATAGTCGAGTGGCATCGACTGTGAAATACGGGTTATCCACAGTAATAAAAATAAATATAAACAATTTTTAAAATAAAAAAAAAATAGTAATTTTAAAAAATTAACATGGGTAAAAAATATATTAAAAAATATATTAACACAATATTTATTAAAAATATATATATATAATATAATATATATTTTAAAACGCATAAAAAATACTGATAAACTATTTTCTGGGCTTCGAACCTGCGGTGAAATATCCATATTTCTTAACATAAATAAAAAATATTACAATAAATTTTAAAATTAAATTTTAACAAAAATATAATGAAAATTTCAATAAATAATAATGTTTTTTTTAACTATTCCCTTTTTACAATGTTATTTAGTACCCAAATCGGTATATTCTGTTATGTTAAAAATTCTATTGCTTATCTAGTAAAATAATCTAGTAAATAACATAAATAATTAAATATGGTACTGTGGAAAATTTCTTCTTCTGTCTGTTACAAACAATGTCACAAAATTATCATACTCCTTTCATTCTTTAGTTGGTGAGTAGAAAAATTTTGTCGTTACCTTATCTAAATATGGCCATTGCATATAAAGAGTTGCTTCATCCGTTGTTGTTCTTGTACCTGTAGTTGTCGTTGTAGTTGCTGTTGTAGTTGTAGTTGTAGTTGCTGTTGTCGTTGTAGTTGTAGTTGTTGGTGGGGCAGCTGCTTGTGGCAGGATTCAGTGTCTCGTCGTTGGTTGCATCTCTCATCGTCTGATCGTCTCATCGTCTGATGCTGCGTCACTCATTTTTGCACAGTCCATTAGTTCGCGGATGCAGTCAGTGTTGAAGGTTGTACAGTGGTTGTTGTTGTTGTTGTTGCTGTTGTTGTCTACCGGTTTGACAGTCGCTCAGTCCAGTCGCAACTCCATTTGAAGCCACAAAACTACAGTTCGCCAACTGGCAACTCCATTAGTTGCCCCCTGTTGCATGTTCCTTAGCGCATTTTTCGTTTCGTTTTTCCCGCGTTTATTTTAAGCTCCTACCTATAGATACCCCTAGAAATCCAACTCTTCTTCTCACTGCCAACTGCCCTTCATGTTGCATGTAGTAATTTTCGGTTATGCGAAGTAATTTGAGATCGCGCCACACGCGCCGCTTTTAATGACTTCATTAAATGCTCGATGCCAAGGCAAAAGCAACAGCAAAAGCAAAAAAAAAAAAAAAAGGCTAAACTAGTTTAACCAACTAAACAACGGCTAGTTGTACAACTGTTGTACCTGGACCGAGTCCGGTTCGCTGGAGCCTTTGTACTACTTCCGATGATGACTATAAAATGATTCCTTTAGGGCATCTTCTTCACTTACTTGCCACTTGAATCGCTGCGGTCGCTCAAAATGAAAGATGTCGTGCCCCTGGACCACCTTGAATGACCATGAATGCTCTCTGCCACAACAGAGACTTTGTTAACCACAAACAGCTTGAGTTATATACAAGTAAGAGTATAACTAACTAGTTACAGTTCAAAGGTAAAAGCTTTCAATTAGGGAAAAATATCGAATTTTTAAAATAACTATTATTTGAATGCAGAATCAAAATAGAGGCCAAATAAGGATCAAAACGGTATTCCACATGGAAATCGG
Organism: Drosophila falleni; assembly: GCA_035045575.1. Classification (NCBI taxonomy): domain Eukaryota; kingdom Metazoa; phylum Arthropoda; class Insecta; order Diptera; family Drosophilidae; genus Drosophila; species Drosophila falleni. The sequence goes on from JAWNOV010000167.1 coordinate 2,812,907, forward strand.
TTGAGTTTTGACAAAGTTATGGTAGATTGAAGTTTTTGAAAACAAGTAAAGGGGCATGGAAAATAGCGAAAAAATTGACAGTGAGGTAAATTTTTCAAGTGAAAAATGTTTTGATGCAGAATGAATTTAGAGGCCAAATAATGATCAAAACGGTATTCCACATGGAAATCGGTTGAGATTTGACAAAGTTATGGTAGATTGAAGTTTTGGAAAAAGTGTAAAGGGGTAAGCATGGAAAATACCAAAAAAATTGACAGTGAGGTAAATTTTTCAAGTGAAAAATGTTTTGATGCAGAATGAATTTAGAGGCCAAATAATGATCAAAACGGTATTCCACATGGAAATCGGTTGAGATTTGACAAAGTTATGGTAGATTGAAGTTTTGGAAAAAGTGTAAAGGGGTAAGCATGGAAAATACCAAAAAAATTGACAGTGAGGTAAATTTTTCAAGTGAAAAATGTTTTGATGCAGAATGAATTTAGAGGCCAAATAATGATCAAAACGGTATTCCACATGGAAATCGGTTGAGTTTTGACAAAGTTATGGTAGATTGAAGTTTTGGAAAAAGTGTAAAGGGGTAAGCATGGAAAATACCAAAAAAATTGACAGTGAGGTAAATTTTTCAAGTGAAAAATGTTTTGATGCAGAATGAATTTAGAGGCCAAATAATGATCAAAACGGTATTCCACATGGAAATCGGTTGAGTTTTGACAAAGTTATGGTAGATTGAAGTTTTTGAAAAAGTGTCAAAATTGAGCTTTTGAGCACACAGTGTGTATAATCTAAAGATATCAAAGTTCCTCACATTTCAATTAAATAAGTGCGTTTTTTAACACAATAAGTAAATGAGTGTAAATTACAAGCGAGTCAAAGCTGTGCAAGTATTAGTAATATTATGTGTAGCAGTATTGGTGAGCTTTCAAGTGCCATTATAGGACTAAGCCGTAAGCTTTTAGCTAAGGTTCTGTGCGTGTGAAAAGCTCTCATTGCAATGCGCCAGAGAGTTCTCACATGTCGGAATTTAGCTGGCATTATTGTAGGATTTTCAACTGGTTGTAAATCTCTTCCATCATAGCTTCTGTCACGAGCCTGGTTAATGGCTTAAGCTGCGCAAAAATGGGTAAAAAGGGTAAAAAGTGTAAAAGGAAAAAGGAAGTTGCGTCTGTTTGCTAAAATGCAAATTTTTCGCAATCCTCTCTGATGGGTTTGACTAAATTCCAAGTTGTTGCAGCAAAAAAAAACAACTGAATTCTCCGAGATATGCCATGAAATAAACAGCAAAATGTGTGTGTGTGTGTGTTGCAGTTGCAAGTTCACTGATAAAAAAAATATTCTAAAATTAAGATTTGTGACTCAAAACTAAAAACATTGATCTAAAAAATGCGTTGAGAACATAAAATGTATAAATTAAGAAAAGACATTTTAGTTTTAAGAATATTTTAAATACGTCGAAGTTATTTTTTTAAAAATAAATATTCTTAAAAGTAATATAAAAAAATTAAAAGAATAAAAATGATTTTCTAATTTGAAGTTTTCTTTTTTTTAACTGTGATTTATATTACATTTTATTCTGTCTTGTCTTGGTAATTTTATAAATGATATTTTAATTTTATTTAATATGATCTAAAAATTTTCTTATGTTAAGAACAAAATATTTAAGATGAATGTTCTTGATTTTAAAAGCTGTTGTTTTTTTTCAGTGTTGGAGTTTGAAACTTGGAGTTTTGAGCTTGGCGTTGTCCATTTACCGGCGCAGTCGTTACTCATTCTCAGGGCCTTGGACATGGACATGGATGTGGATGTGGATGTGGATGTGGTTGTGGATGGATAATTATGACGTTGCAACAATTCCAGAACGAGTACTCGTATGTGGCAGTGGCACTGAGCTTAGAGGAGTGCTGCCTCTGTGTGTCTCTCTGTTTCTGTCTGTGACTGTGGGCAAGTGACAGTGCAACATGATTGCTCTCGGGCTCGCCACATGCCACATTTATCATTCGTCGAAACGTTGAAAAATTAGTCATTCCTTTATTTTACACCCAAATGCCGAGAGCTCTTTTTGTCTCTCTCTCTCTCTCTGTTACTCTATCTCTTTCTGTCTCTGTTGCTCTAGGCAAACCAGTTGCAAATCCTTCTTACATTACTTGCCACAACTTGCCACATGCTCACTTGTAGTCTCTGCTGCTTGCAACAACATGCAAATGACTCTTTTAATTTTTATGAATTTCTCTGATTACGAAAATTGCTTCTGGGCTTTTGGCTGCCACAGATTCTCCTGGACACGAGTGCGAGTACAGATTCAAGACTCAAGCGGAGGCAAGCATCTCATGATGCATCGCGCATCTTCATTAGTCGACGCTGTTGCAGTGTCACACGGCCGAGTTGCACGAGTTGCAGTCTAGGCCATCATTTTTAGGCCCAGTTTAGACAGTTGGCCGCAGAAAACGCTGCTGGCCTTTTGAGCCAAGTACCTGATACCCAAAAGGGAGCTACGACTTATAGCTTTGTGACAAACAGGCTCACTATATAAAACTGTTTGTCCTGACTGACTGACTAATATTCGTGGAGCGCAAACGGTAAGGCCAAGGAGGATGAAATTTGGGCATAACATAGCTGAGAAAATTTCATCGCTTTTAGCGAAATTCATCTAAACAGAGAAAAGACTCTTAAGTTATTTTGTAAAGAAATTTGTAATATTTAGAGGAAGTGGTTTGAAAATATTATCTTTATCAGTAAATAAAAATAAATAAGACAATAAAACTTAACATATCGTTCCAAAGTTCTTTTTAAAATTTATTTACCTAACAAATAAATATTTTTTGGATTATTATTTTAAATTTGCTATTTTTAATAAAATCAGTTTTAATTCAAAAAGTGTAATTTATAGACTGGATTATGTTTATGCAGCCAGATAGAAATGTTTACCCTTTCTTTTTATTTCTTTAAAATTTTGTTACCTGTTTTTTTATATTTTTCTTTTTAAATATTTTTGTGTATTTCTTTTAATTTTTGTTACCTATTTTGTATTATTCTTTTTATTTTCATTTAATTTTTTCCACTGCGGAGAAACGATATGCTGATTAAATTCGAGTACTGGGCGTCTAACAGTCGATCAGCTTCACAGTTTCCTGCTTACTTGTTACTTGCTGCTTTGGCAAACACAGTGCGATCAGTGTCCATGTTTGCCTTTGCTGTCGCATGTTGGACACACACTTGCAACACACACACACACACACACACACACACACACACACACACTCACACACACTTGCCTCGTTTGGCAGATCTGCTCGACTCATTGGCGCTCAGCTCGTGGGCTCCAATGGAAATTACAAACGAATAAATCATTCGAGGCAGGCGTTTGCCACACAGCCATATAGACTGTGGCATGCAACACAGCAACAGCAACAGCAACAGCAACAACTTCCATCTTCCAGTTACCAGTACCCGTAATTAGTTGGAATTGTAATTCATGGCTCGATTAGATAAAGATCTGCTGCCAATTAGCAACGCACCACAACCCTGCATAATATTATATTAGATGACAAAACTGACGACTCTATTTGACTTTGCACTTTGGAAAGTTAATTCCCTGTGACACCCTGTGACACCTTGTGGCACCTTCTAATACCAGGTACCTCCAGTTACCTGCTGTTGTCTTCTGGTCAACAGCTGTGTGGTATTTGCCAGCTGAGCATTGATTTGACCTCTTGCCAATCTTGGCCAATTAGATTCTATCAACTGCTCCACAATTCTGGCCAAATTGGCCCGCAACTTGATTTCAATAAAAATCCATTTAATTCGACATTTGTGGCCACAACAAAACAAAAGCAACAAGAACGAACAAATAATTGTGGAAAATAATTGTAAGTATATGCCCCAAAATAAATACACTATCCTATATTTATTTCAAATAGAATAACTATGCAGTAAGTTTTAAAATGCTCACATCAAAAACAAATTTATATACAAAATTATTGTTACATTGATATATATTTCGATTTTATGAAATCTTGTCAATTTATTTGAGATACAATAAAACAAAGATATAGTATATTTGATTGCGAGTATATGGAAATAAAAATATCTTACTTTTTCAGAATTATTCGTAATGAAAGATAGATTTTAATAAAAGTAAGACACCAACGAAGATTTAAAATGTTTGATCAAGATTTTTTAGGTAAAGAAAAAAACTTATTCATATAAAAATTGAAATTTTTACAGTTAGTTTTAAGACAGCTATAAGTAATAGTGATTTGATTCAAGTGATTTTAACATATATACTAGCTATCATTATAAGAAGCAGCTGTACCAATTTTCAGCAATATTCCTCTGTTAAAAGTCGAGTTCTTATAGAGCAGTCTGATATGTATGGCTAATTTGAACGAGTTAAACATCAAATTTAACTTAAAATACACTTTTCTAACAGATGTAACATATTTTTTAACAAATTTAGAATACCCACTTGGTAAGGGTATTCAAGTGAAACAGTTGCCGATTAGTTGCAACTTGCAACGCTTTTGGCCGCCGGCTGGCAACGTTTGAACTCGACGCGCCTCGTGCGGGTGCTGGCCAATCTAAAGTGGCACAAGGGGTGGAAAGCAGGGGGAAGAGAAGGGGGGAAAGGGAGAGAGGGAGAGAGGTTCCATATAAATCTCTCGTTGTAATTGCCGCGATAAGAGCGACGGCGGCCTCTTAACAAAAACAAAAACCAAAACCAAAACCGGTGGCTTTTGGACACAGCAGCTACCAAAATGTATGTACTTACCAATATATTTTGGGTCCAAACTACATAAATATCGCGTGAAATGCATTTGCGGGCGATAAATTTTGGCAACGGCTGCTGCAACAGCGATAATCGACGCAATTGCAATCGATTTTGGCGTAATTTAGGTACGGCTTAAGTGGTAAGACTCTTTTTTTTTGTTATTCGGGCCAAAAAGGCGGCTAACAAGCGGCTAAAACCACTTGCAAATGGACACTTTGATTGAAAATACACAGACATACCAATCTCTGTGTGTGTGTGCGTGTGTGCGTGTGTGTGTGCGTGTGTGTGGGCCAACACCTAAGCGGCAACAACGGCCAACAACAATGGCAACAATTTAAATCAAACAGCGTTGATCGCTTCGCATTGTTGTTAGCCAAACTACCGTTAAACTCACTTTCTCAGCGGGCGGTGCACTATCAAAAAGTGCAGAGAGCGGGCAGAGAGAGAGTTGAGAAAGGAAAGAGAGGGGGAAGGGGAGTGAAATTACTCATACGCAGCATTGACCCCGAGAACTTGCAGCCACCGTCTTGCAGTTGATGTGAAACCTTTCCCACTGTGACAGATTACACAGAGAAAAACAAATGAGAGAATCCAGAATAAAATAATTGACATACAGTGAAAAAGAATTTAACATAATTTAAAAGAAAATTTGTGATAGTGGATTATATATACTAAAAATAAATAATAGCTAAAAGGCCACTCTCTGAATACTTATTTAAATTATTTATTATTTTAACTTTATAAAATATTAAAAATATATTAATTCAATTTCAACTCTCGGAGATAATTTAGTAATGAACGAATGATTTAACCTATTAAAAACTGCAGAGCAAAAAATTTCTTAGCTTAAAAGTTCCTTACAAAACCATTTAACCAAAACTAACTGAAAACTTACTTAAAAAAATATGATAAAATCGTTAATTTCATATATTTGAAAACTATTTTTTTTAAATCAATGCCAAGCATCAGAGATAAAATTTTAACTAACCTTAAGCGGATCTAGTAATAAACTCTAGTATAATGAAAAACAAAAATTTTAAGCTGAAAAATAAATTTTTTATTTAGATGAATCTTGAATAGATATTTAAGAAAAATATATACATAAATCGAAAACTAATTCATTTTTCCTTATATATTTTTTTTAATATAAGTTTTCATATATAGAAGTGTACATTATTTAGTTTAAATAACTCAATTTTAATTTTAATTTTTAATATTTTGTATATTTTTCAATAATCTCTTGAATTTTTAATATTTTAGTAATATAGATTATTATAATTTTGTTCAGTGTAGACTAGGTGTAAGGGGAGATTGAAAAGGCGGAGTAGGGAGTACAGAGAACAGTCGATAGAGGACAGAGCTGACACTCGACCTCGCCCCGTTTGACGCGAATGTTGCGACCAGATGCGGCAGGCAGCTGACTCGACTCGACACGACTTGACTCAACTTGACTCGCTTCCAATGCCGCCGCCGCTTCCAGTGCTGATTAATTACACCGCCCGCTGTGCGAATTCCTCAATAAAAATCATAATTTCATGTTTGCGGTCAGACGCTGCACATTGGGCCCAATGGCCGTTTTTTTGGCATAAAGTCGAAAAATTCATTGAAAAGAAAATCACTTCTAATGTTACAGATTTGTAGTAGATAGTCTATATATAAAGAATCGATAAAAAATATCAATATTTTTAAAGCCCTAAAATTTTTATCGACCTTCAAAGTCAGCTGTTCAGAGAGCGGTCTGTTTTTATGAAATTGGCGGGAAATTTTTGTTCACTTTGTGTGCGTCTAACTTTTTAACCCTTGGACTAAAAGTAAATATTTAAAATGGAAATTGAAGGCCAGGGTATTTAGAATAGCAAAACCAAACTTGTTTTCTTATTAATAATTGTTTTAATGTTCTAAATGTGTGTTATTTGTATGTCCAATAACAGAAATAACTTAACCAAAGGGTTCGTCTTTTGTAGACCATAACTAATTTGGCGCAGGGTTGCGCAACATGTAATGTATGTTAAATTAAAGTTGAATATGTGTATTAACCATTGGTAATAAACTTTTATCCGGCTTTATCCGGCCTTGGCGGTACTTTTAACTTATAGATAAGCTTAAGTTAGAAGAATCCGAATTTTTATAAGTTGTTTTTTTTAATATTTTATCTTTATATTTTTTTAAATGTTAAGAAAACTAGCTTTTATTTAATATCTAACTAACTTCTTACATTACATATAAAGAGAAATTAAAATTTATCTATTTTTATTATTACCATACGTATACGCAATGTGTTCTTGTATGGGCGGTATGGGTAGGCGTGGCCAAAATTTTCAATTTTTGTTTCTACGTTCTAAGCTATTTGTATTTGTGATATATACAAAGTTTGAGCTCGTTAACATCATTTTTAGACTTTATGCCAAAAAAACGGCCATTGGGCCCAATGTGCGCTGGCCAAAATGTTGATTGTTGCCGCATTTATGTAAGCCACGGCTTATTAGCTGCACGAGCTGCCACATTCTCTCTCACTCTCTTTCTGTCTCTCTCTCTCTCTCTCTGTCTTTCTCTTTTCTTCCCCACCCCCTGCCAAGTGTAACGAATTTTTGATTGAAACTTTAAAATACTCGTTAGGAGGGTTTTTCTCCTCGTCGTCGTCGTCGTTGTGAGTTTATCTTTTGATTAGATTCGTTAGAGTTTGTATTGGCCTTTTGTAACATCAAATTGGGCAGCACACACACGCACACACACACACACACACACACTCATAAATATAAATGTGTGTGTGTGGCACGGTTTTTGGCTGGTGTGTGCTCGATGGAGTCATTATTCACAATTTAGTAACACTTGATTTGCGTTTGGCGTTTTCTATAAATTTTCTTAAATTGTTTCTACTTCTTTTATTTTCAATATACCCTCTAGACATTCTATTAATACAGCAGGGTATTTTGTTTTATATTGTACATATATCTTAAATAACTCATTATTTTTAATATTAATATTTATTTGTTAAACTTGATGTTGCTTTCTCTCTATTTCTCTGGTCTTCTCTCTGAACAATCCCATTGAACCCAGCGAATATAAGCGTAATAATCATAAAATTTCGGATTTATATAGTCAATATACTTATAAAAATGCTCATATGAAGTTTTCCTAAAAATTTGAATGTTTTTGCCTAAATTTGAAAATTTAAAAAGTGCCAATATAAACAGTTTCTTACATATAAAACCTTGATTTATGGCATACGTTTTTATTCACAACTCAACTCAAGCTGCTAAATATTTCAGTGATATAATAAACATAAGAGTTATATAGTCAATAATTAAGTTAGATAACATGTTACTTACATTTCTAAGATGAGTTTTGTCTCTACAGAGTATCTTCCAGTGCATCACATCTTTAATACCATATTAATTATATTCGTTGATTTACAGCTTCTAAAAAAAGATACAAATTTATTAAGCAAGTAAAAATGGTTATTTCTATGAAATATTCATAAGTTACTTTTATTTTATTTTTTAGTTGATTGCCAAAGCTGTTTTAGCCAAAATTGTTTTGACTATAAAAAAACAAATTGACCCAATTGCAATAGCCTATCAATTGTAAAGGCCAATTGGCAGTTCCTTAATTGTAAGTTATAATTAAGCATTAACTTCGATTTAAAATAACTATATACATTTTATTTATATTTAAAAGTTAAGAGATGACCCAAAAATGTCATAAGTATAATATCATTGTTGGCCAAAATAAAATGTGGCAGGTAGTATGTGGCACATCTAATTAAGACACCGCAACAGATTTAACAAAAAAAAAATAAGACAAAAAATATAAAATAAATAAATAAAAAAATGAAAAGAACATGAAAACAACGAGATATGGTCCAACGAAGATTTTATACACTTTGTAATCAATTTTCGGCTAATCATTCCTATGACAGCTATGTGATATAGTGGATCGATATTAGCCAAATTTGGTTAGGTTGTATTTAAGATTATTCTATAAACAAAAGTTATTCATACTTAAGGTTTATTATCAAGCGACCGTTTTTGTGATAACTATGTGATATAGTGAACCGATTTCAACCAAATTTGACCAGGATATATAAGATAAATTCAGATAAAAATTTTGTAAAATTTGTTAAGATATTTCCAAAAACAAAAAAATTCCATACTATAGGTTGATTTTCAAGGTATCGTTTCTAAGACAGCTTTATAATATGGATTGATTTAAACCTAATTTGGTCAGGATATATACGATAGATCCAAATGCACATTTAATGAAAGTTGTTAAAATATTGTCATAAACAAAAAAGTTTTTCATAATATAGGTTGACAGCTCTATGATTTATAAATATCTCAAACACTAAATAAGTTCTTCATACTTTAATGCATTACTAAATATATAATACCCTCCGAAAGAGTATTGAGAAGAATCTTCCGACAAACTGACAACTGTAGAATGCAAAAATATACGCAAAGAGTGTGTTTGTTGTGTGTGTGTTGTGCGTGTTAAAATGAGCCCAGCATGATGTATTCAAAAATCATTAAGAGCCTCTTCACTGGGCCAGTGAGGCTGGTGAAAGGAGCTACTTGCAGCTTGCCACATGAGGCAGGAGACAGGAGACAGGAGGCAGCTGATCCACATATCGTGGCAAAGTGAAGCGAAAAATTACTTTGACGTTGCGTCAAAATTTCACACTTTTGCGAGAGATAAAAGCCAAACACAGTGGATGACGAAGTGGCAACTGGAAATGTGGCAATGTGGCAACTGGGGAACTGACAACATTCCCCAAATATTTGGCATATGCATTCAGACTGCACATCATTAAAAAGCATGTTAAGTGGCGGGGCAAGCAGTGAGGCATGCCACAAGAGATCCCAAACAGAAACAAAAACAGCAACTGAGACAGAGAAACAGACTCTGGTCTCTGAGAGATCTTAGCCTGGCTGCAAATTAGCATACAAGCCGCGCTTTTGCCATAATTTGCATATAAAATTAGCGCAACACTTTAAGCGCCTCTCCTCTCTTCTCTCTCTCTCTCTCTCTGTCCTCCTTGCCACTGCCACTGTCTGTGGTGACACTTGGCAACTGCGGCTGCTCATTTAGCGCCTTGCTCTGCCGCTGATTGGTTGTACATACAACACAAAACTTGCCTCTGTGCGCTATGATAATTAAGCTTAAGAGGACGACGACTCCAACTGCGACGCCGACTGCGACGCCGACTGCGACGTCGACTGCGACTGCGACGGCGACTGCACTTGTTGCTGCAATTTGCATGGCTTTAATGACTCACTATCTATATGCCTATAAGCAAATGTCTACACAGCAAAAAACAATTTATATAATATATTTCATTCCAAAAATCAAGTTCCAAATTATGAATTCAGAACATTCAATTTAAATGTATTTTTAAATTCAGAATTTTTAATTTAAATGTATTTTGAAAAGCATGAATTCAGAATATTCAATCTAAGATTATTCTTCAAAGTATAAATTCTGAATATTTAATTAAAATTTATTTTTAAAAGTATGAAATCAGAAAAATCAATTTAATATTTATTTTTAAAAGTATGAATTTAATTTATTTAATTTAAATGTATTTTTTTTAAGAAAGAATTCGAATTATTCAATTATAATGAATTTTTAAAAGTATGAATTCAAAATATTCAATTTTAAATTTAATTTTAAAAGTATGAATTCAGAATATTCAGAATATTATTTTATAATTTTTGTGATTTTTATTAAGTATATATTCCAAAAACGATCTAATATAAAAAATATATTTTAGAGGAATATTTGAAATTTGAAAAATCCGGTCTTTTCGAAGGATTGGGAAAATGCGAAATCACTGAAATTTTATTTATATTTTGCGATTGATTTAAAATTCAATTTTTTTCAGTGTATATATATTAGTATAAAGCGAGCTGCGTCGCCTTCACGGCAATTAGCAGCAAAGTTCCGTTTGCCTGATTAGTCACGCCTCACGTCGCAATCCCTGAAAAATGGCAGCTCATAAATAACATCGAAATATTCCATACTCAAAACGTACTCTTACTTATCTATTCTCCCCTCTTACAACTCTTTCTCTCAGTCTTGTTTTCTCATCAATCTCATGCGTGAAAATGCTAAAGGTTAATAATTATGCTGTTTAATTTCAAAATGTGAGAACTAAAGAAATGTGTAAAAAAAAATGGTTTTAATTTAAAGCTATTTTCTTTTAAACATTTCTGTTGGAAATAATTTATTGGAAAGCATAAAGGAATGTAGAAAAAAAAATATTAGAGTGTGCCAGAACAAAACAATTAACAGAAAGCTTTACTAATATTATTAATGATAAATTATATTCAATCTTCTAAAATAAAATTATAATTGAAATTTTTAAATCTTTTGAGATACAAATTTAAAGTTAAGAATTAACCAAACAGCTTTATAGAAAAATAGCAATGCAATTTTAAGGTCAAAATATGAAAGCAACCAATTATTGATTTTCTTATAAAATTTCATCAATTGAAATTTATCTTCTTGTTTATATTTTATTTGGTTTATTATTATGAAACTGGCACTAAATCAATACATGTCATAAACTGCAATACGGTTCTTTAATTTATAGAATAAATGCGAGGCAATAAATGCAGTGAATAAATAAATAGCTATTTAAATAAATATTTATTTACATACATATAATTGCATGTCGAGCGATGGAAATTAATGCGATTGCAGTTTATGACAAGCGATTAAAATTGAAAATGACAGCGCCGAGCGTATCGAGAGAAGAGTACCTATTGCATTTTATTATTTTCTTTAATTATGCAAAATCATTTTATACTGGTAATATTGCAGGTTGTGTGGTTGAGTATTGGCCAGGCTTACAGCATTCGGCACTTGAGGTCTCTGGTTTATTAGCTGTGGCTCAATTAAGTAGCACAGATGCCATAAACAGATAGCTTGTTTTACTCAAGACTGACATTTAGATAGGGTTATCTAAAATGGCCTGACACAGCCGAGAGGCTACTGAAAAAGCGAATACAACCCAAATGAAATCTTCCGAAATAAAACGAAACGCCAAATAGTCGAAAACATTCTTTGTTCATTAGTCAAACGTTAGGTGACAATCAGATAGGGCCACCTTTAACTGGTACCTGTTCACTAACAGTTATCCACTTTAATGGGGACAACCTGTAGCATTCCCATGTCAACAGACAACAGACAAACCAACTGCCAGCTTATCAGCTGTTGTGATAGATTTCGAGATTTTCAATGGTGAAAGTCGTCGTTTCTTATGCTTCTTTTTTTTATTAATTTATTTTTTTTTTTTTAGGGCCATGCAACTTGCCAACAAACAAACACATGAATTACTACAAAAGCCAAGTGTCAATAAAATTGCGTAGATTATTGCTGGCGAGCTCATAAAATTGTTTACAATCCCAAATCGCAACATTCGCATTCGCATTCGCGCTCCCTGGCGATCCATTGGTCTGCCCATTCAACTGCCAATTTCCGTGTGCGTGTTCTCGACACACACTCGACTTTCCAGCTTCCAGCTTCCACTTCCTTGCCACTTCCCTTCCCTTCCAGTTGCAAGCTGCACTAAGATACATGTGCCACGCTGCCGGCATTATGCAGCATTTATTATTTGCTACATACATACATATGTATATACACTATATGAATTTATTAAATAAATGCATTAGGCTATAAAAAGGCGAAAGAGAAAGCAATTTATGGATGCACTAGATACCCTATCTCACAGCCCATACATATTTATAATTTTCAATAGTGCAATTCTCCTATATATAATTAAAGTTTGTAAGCAACTCTCTGCGGAATTTTGTAAAATTCTTATGATAGGAAAAAAAAAGGAGAATACTTTTGTTTGTAAGCTATTTTTTGTAGAATTCTTCTTAAAATTAAATTTTTTTAGATCTATGCCAATATTGTTTTTACACATGTTTCAGCAATTTCAGGAAAGTCGTTGCCGATCACAAAACATTTTTTAGAAAACTGTTGCATATTTTTTTTGATTCTTTTGAAAATTAAATTTCTAAGATCTACGCTAAAAACTATTTGACACACTTTCAGAAAACTAAATTCGAATAAGTAAAATAGTTTAACAAATAAACTCCATTATTTAATGGATTTTTACATTTGGTTTTTTTGTAGGAAATAGTTGAAGCTGTTTAGTTTTTGATATTTTTTTTTGTTTAAAGTAACTTTTAAAAAAGTCAAATTATTGATTAAAAAATAGTAAGTATGCATTTAAATTGCATGCAGTTTTGAAATAACTAAAACGTTATTTTTCTCAAACAAATTTTATATTAACTTCGATAAAAATAATGCCGCTTCGGAAATTATATATAAACCTGTTTTATGAAATTTCGGTATATTTCTTACTATTTAAGATTTTCTATAAACAATATTTAATCTGTATTAATTTTGCATATCTTTATATTAAATTGAAATTTCTATTGACATTAATAAACAGTCAGATACTTTTGACAAGTAATTTTGTTTTACAGGGTATAACAGCTGCCTTTCTTTTACACTTTTTATATGGGTTAGACTGACTCAAGTCAGTCGACGGGGTGTCCCCAACAACTCCTCAGTTGCGAGTTGCAAGTTGCAAGTTGCCAGTTGCCAGTTTTCCAGTTGCAAGTGGGATTTGAAGTTGCAGTTGTGCATCTCGTGTTCGCCCTCAGCGTCCATGAGGACAACTGCAATATTATTGTTAATTTCATCGTAAATTTGAAATTCTTATGCTTATTGAATTTTCATGTTTGCCTGCTGTCCAGGCGACATGTCTCTCTGCTCCAAAGTCTTCTAGTTGTCCTTGTTGTTGTTGTTTTTGTTGTTGTTTGTGTTGCTTGTGTTGTTTGGCAATACATGCAAATGATTTTAGTTATGATAAGACAATGTCAATAAAAGTTGCTCGAGAATTCCCATTGCAAAAATGAACTGCAATTGCAATTTTATCAAGTTTCCTCTTTAGATCTTACGTTTGCTTTTATTTTATTTTATTATTGTTGCTGTTATCAAATAACAATTAAATATTTACTCGCCAGCCACAAATTGCCATTTTAATGTTTGCTCAAAGCTTTTGACCAACATTTTTCCGAGTGCAGCTGCCATTTATCAAAATTAAATTGGTTTCTTGCCCCTCCGCACGACTTGACCCCTCTCTATCATTCACAGGTGATTGCATATCGGAATTTCAAACGAAATTGACTGGTAATTAAACAGTAGAAAGGCTTCTAAATAAATACACAAGTTACATGGCAAACAACTATAGAAAATCATAGCAAATGCACAATGCCCAACAATGAATATGAATTCAATAATATACCATTTTTATATTTTTTATTATGATAAATAAAAAAATATTCTACGGCGAGTACAACACACTATTGTTCCTATGATATTTATAAACAACTCTTCACAGAAATTAAAATACAAATTAAAAGGTAAAAAGTAAAAGTTGTGCATACTCTAAATAGATTTTCTAATACAAGTGTGACCCTATAATATTTTAATGCAACGCATTTTCTGACATTTTCATTTCACTTGTGTGGCAACACTGATTATCATTTTCTGATTCTTGGACACTGCGCAGTTGCTCATTTCATTTCAATTGGATTTCACAGCAAAAGTTTGTTCAAATATTGCCAATCATTTAAGTAAGTTAATTACGAGATGTTAATTACATATAATAACGATTTAATTTGTGGAAAGTTCTTACTTTTAGTAATTACGGAATTAGCTGGAATTATTTTGCTATTCTGAAATTAAAGTTAATTCTAAGAAGGGGAATCACATTGAACCACTTTTAAAATGGCAGAGATTCAATCAAGCTTGGAAAATATTCCCGAAGGTATTTCAAATGAAGCTGAAGTTGCCGAAAACTTAGAACTGGCCAATCCTGAAACTGACAAAGCACTAGAAGTGGAAAAATCCAAGGATGATTTGGCTAAGGAGTCTGCTGCTATAATACAACAAGTCAAGGAATTAAGTGCAGCATTTGAAAAACTTGTACTGCAAATCAAGCCTCAGGATTCCGATGATCAGAATGAAGTTGCAGTTCAAAGCATAAACTCCTTCTACGATCTTCACCGTTTGTGGCAGGAGCAGGTTGCAAATCTGACAACCATTCAAAATATGCAGGCCGAAGACTTTCAAAGGCAAATATTGGAGAAGGATCAAGTGCGTCAGAAACTACTAGCTGATCTCGAAAATCAGGGACATTCCCATTTGATGGAAATTGAAAAGTTGAAGAAACAATTTATAATCGATCTGGAGGCTAAGGATAAAATATGCTTGGAGCTAGAGGAACAAATCGAGCGACAGCGAGGAGATCACGAAGAGAGTGTCTCCTGCTCGATATGCCTGGATCCCTGGACTCTGTCTGGATACCACCGATTGGTATCCCTGGCTTGTGGACATCTCTTTGGTAACCCTTGCATTCGAGAATATCTGGCAAAACAACAATTTTGTCCACAGTGCAGAGCTCATGCTGAAATCTGTGATATTCGTTATCTTTATGGTCGCCCATTATAATTTCATTTTTGATTAATTTCTATCCCACTCAAAAGGTTACAATGTGAATAACTACTTTTCGGCTTGTCTTAAAGTGAAATGCCAAATTAAATATACATAACTGTATTTTTTTTCAAATGTATATTTGTTATTCAAATATGAAATGTGAAATGGAATAAAGGTAATTTAAGTTTCAAGCTATGATTTATTCAAATATTTGCATTATATGAGCTGCGTACCTGACTTTATCTTGCAATCAATGCGTCGTGTATCGATTTACACTGGACAACAACCACATTTTCTACATGCGAACATAACAAAATAAAAGAGAAAAAAATATTATCTTTGGCATGCCGAACATTTGATTCCCTTGCAGAGAAGTAATTAGTAAAGTTTTATGAAACATTATCAAAAACATATTTTGTTGGATTTGTTAAGATATTTTAAAAACAAAAAAAAATGTTTATTAATACAAATTCCTGATTCTCCAGTTATCGTTTTTATGGCATCTATATATATATGATATATAATCAAATTAGATAAAAATGTATTTAAAATGTATAAGATAAAATAAGACAGCAAAAAGATCAAGAATACATATAAATTCTGGGGATTACTTCAATTTATTTAATGCATTACATATTTAGCGATCAAATTAGATTACTGAGAGTGAGGGTATAATAATGAAGGCAAAGAAGAAAGAATAAAAAGGTGACAACATCCCCAAGGCGCATTGAGGAGACGACGCTTCTGCTGAAGATGTGGCGGTGAATGTGGTTGTGAATGTGGCTGTGCTTTGAACACAGGCAAATAACTCAATCCTTAACAGAAATGACAGAAACCTTATAAATACAAGAATATGTTTTGCCCGTTTGCCGCGATCATCGGATCACCCGATTCTCGATTCTTGATTCTCGACTCTTGATTCCCGATCCCGATCAAATTGTGGTTACAGCCGCGACATGGGAATGCAGCTCTCTCTGGGCCTGGCCATAAGCAAGCATTTTGTTGTGGTAAGAACAAGTTTCACTTAGTTAGAAGCCAGTTCTTATCGTGTGTGTGCGTGTGTGTATTGGAAAATTGAAAATAACAGATTTAATTTGTCTAACAAACTGCAGACAAACAAACAGACAGACAGCCGTCATATTGAGATCTCATCAAAAGACCGCACAACAAGTTTGCTCCCAGACCCGAAACCGAAGACAGTGATAAAAAAAAATGAAATAATAAAAGAGAAAAAAAAAGAACTCCCCATTGAAATATTTTGACAGCAGTGTGGCAGGCGTTGAAGTTCAAGAGAAATGTCTCAAGTGCATTCGAAGTATTTCGTAGTCTGACCGCCAAACTGACAGCTGCAATGCACAGATCACCAGATCCACAGATCTACACAGATCAGAGAGGGAATTGAGAAACAGAGAACAGAAACTTATCAATTTGGAATTCATACTTATAATTTTACTAGCGTTAATTTAAAAAATATTATTAATATCAAAATTATTATATTGAGTAACGGGTATCTTCTAGTCGAATATTCAACATTCAACGTGCATACATGATATATTTTCTTAACCTTAAGTTTGTTACAGTTGTCTATCCCTCTCGAGGGGGTCTCAGGGGGGCCTCCAAAAAAGGTTTTACTCATTTGGCTGAAAGCACTTAAACCAAAATTTGAAAACGTGACGCGCTTTCATATATTTTCTCAAGTGTTTGCTTTAGATTTTTTAAATTTTTTGAAGAGTCAACAATATAAGTAGTGGTAAATTTTGAAACGTCATGAAATTAACATAAAGTTCAAACATTGAGAGGGCAATTCCCAACTTCAGATCAATATCGATAACTAAAGTGAGACTAGATTGGTAGACTTATGTGTGTTTACTGCACTCGTATGCAAATCCAAGTGCAGTTTCAAATTTGTTATTATAACAAATTAATTTTGACATTCGAGTTGATTGCAAAAAAAAAAAAAAAAAAAAAATATGTGTCCAATTGGCATTTAAAAAGCCTACGCGTTAAAAACAGCATGCTCTATTGTCCCGGGCGGTCTGGAGTTTCTAGAGTTGCCAGAGTTGCCAGTCTAGAGTTGACAGCACTCCAAATGCAGAAACAGATCAAAGCAAATTATGTGCAACGCCTTTTAGCTGCTTAGCGCAATGATGATGATGATGATGATGATGATGATGTGGACAACTTGTTGGCCATAAACTCGACTGGATTTTCATTTGCAACCAAAGATGCGGCAAGTATTTCATAAATCAACAAATGGTTGCAAGCAGACAGCATGCCACAATCTGATGGCTCGATTAAATGGATTTCAATTCCCTCTCTCTCTCTCTCTCTCTCTCTCAGTTGCATTTCCATTTCATCATCTACAACTTCAACTTCATCTCCACAACGAACTCATAACAAATTTGCGCGCTTTTATGCCCACAAATTGCCATGTCTTCAGCCAAGTGACAGCGCAATTATCGAGGCCCTCAGTCTGCAGTCTACACTCTACACTCTACAGTCTACAGTCTAGACTCCATATAGAATACACTTCTGTTACCAATGGAGCTAATGGAACGCTGCAGTTGACAGTTTGTTAAAGGGCGCTGAATTGATGAATTGTCTATTAGTAAATGAATACAAAGAAATAATAAAAAAAAAAACCATTTAGCATTTGTCAGTCCATTATGGAGTTCTTGTCAGGAACTTTCATTCACATCTAATCCATGCATGCAAATTCATTATGCAATGTATTTAACATGATTTGATCTTGTAGTCCATCCAATTTATTATTATTCCTGTCTTTTTTGGTTAATCCAACTCCATTGCAGGAATTTCAGTGGACTATCTTTACGAGCATATTTGTAGTTAATTGATGCAATCTTTAATTGTGTAAATAGTTTTCAAAATCAAGTATTTCTTTTCAATTATTTTATTTAAAATGGTAATTTAATATATATTGTAATAGAACTTAACACTTTGCAAGTTACAAATAGAAAATTCAATGTTGTGCACACACTTGCAAAAGGGCGTTGCCAGAGATTAGAGATTTTCTAGCAACAGTGTGACCCTATGAAATGTTGAAAGCACGCGTTTTCTGGCATTTTCTTTGCACACATGTGGAAACACTGTTCTTCTTTTTCTGATTCTTTGACACTGCGCATTTACTCATTCATTGTTACTTGGGTTTATTCAAATATTTCTATATTTCAAATATTGCCAAGCAATTAAGTAAGTTAATTACAAGTTGTTAATTACAATATACGTATATATAATTTTAATAAAATTTGTTGAAAGTTCTTATTTTCAGTAACTAGGGCTGTCTCTCACTGTCGCGTCCAAAAGTATACGCACACACACACACACTCTGAATTTAGCTGGAATTCTTATGACATCCTGAATTTAAAGATATTTCTAAGAAAACACCAATTATTTTTGAAATGGCAGAAATTCAGAATAGCTTGTCCTCTATTGAAATTAATAATGAAGAAGAAATGTTAAATGAAAATGAAGTTGATGAAAATAGAGCTGTTAAAAATGAAGATGAAGATGATGAAAATGAAGACCACCAGGAGCAGGAAAACACACCAGATGCTTTAACACTGGAGTCAACTACCATAATACAACATGTTAAGGAGCTAACTTCATCGATTGGAAAACTTGTATTACAGATCAAGCATCAGAATTCAAATGATAACTCAATTTACGATCTCCACCAATTGTGGCTGGCTCAAGTGGCCAATCTGAAAAATATACAGCATATACAAGTTGAAGAGTTTCAAAAGCTATTATTGCAAAAGTATCAAATGCGCCAGAAATTATTAACTGATTTAAAAAATTATGATAAAACATATGTGTTCGAACTTGGAAAGCTAACGCAACACTGTAAAATCGAAATTGAAAATCTGACAACCCTACAGAATAGTTGGCAGACTGAAGACTTTCAGAAGAAAATATAAGAAAAGTGTGAAGAGCGGCAGAAATTATTAGCTGATATAAAAAAGCTAAATGAAACCCATTTGATTCAAATCGAAAATCTGAAGCCACAATATAAGAAAAATGTCGATTATGTAAAAACCTTGCAGAATAAGCAAGCTGAAGAATTCCGAAAGCAAATTATGGAAATTAATGAAATGCGTCAACAAATAACTAACCTTTTAACAATTTTAAGAGAAAGAGATGAAAATTATTCCCAAGTAAGCAGAATCAGCAACGTGAATTACTAATTTTCCATTTGTCTTTAAGTCGAATTTGCAGATAATTATGCATTACTGTTGTTGTTAATTTGAAAAATTACTTATAAAGATTTCAAATACTTTTTCGTAACTTTTGAATGTGAAATCTATATTTGCTTTGTTTTATACAATTTTGACGTAAGCTTCAGCAACTCGATAGTTTGAAATATCAAATGAAACATTATTTATTATTTTAAGCCCAATGAATTTTTTGCACAAATATAACATAAATTCAAGCAAACTTAATGAATATTTTTAATTACAATAAATGCAGCATTTACGATTACAATTAAATTTGGTTGCAATCTATAATAGTTTTTGATCTTCAATTGATAAGTCTAGCTAGACCTCTGTGGTGGACATTCTCCGGATGTCTGATTGGAAATTATCATACCAGAATCAACAATTATGCGCTGTTGGGAGGAAAGTTGGGAATGCGATATATGCAATAAAAAGAAAAAAAAACAGAAGCTGCAACAGCAAAAGAAAAATTTGTGGCAAAACAATGGATGCAATCTGCAAGTTGCTGTTGTTGAGCCATTTGTACAAATAGCATTTGCAAGGGGCAGAAGAAAAAAAGAAGAAGAATGCCAAAAATACAATTATGTCCGCCGATCACAACACGATCAGCATCTGCAAAGAAAGCAAATCAATGGCTGCGTTAAACTGTAATCGGCATTCCAGCCATAGAGACTTTGAGCATATCTCATTCTAATGCAAACAGCGACAACATGGCCAACACTGGAAGTTGGCCAAAACACAGACACCGAGACACTAAGCCACCTTTGGCTATGGCCAACACTGTGGCTCTCGCTGCTGCCAATTGATGGTTATTGCCAATTTGTATTTGTATGCGACTGGACATTTGCCGAGAACCAAGCCAGCATATCATTTTCAGCTCTAGGAAGTGGCAACAGCAACCACACAACAACTACAACAACAACAACAGATGCTGGCGATAATAGCGATAATAATTGTCTTTATCTTTTCAGCTCAAATGCAGCCACAAGGCCTTCATCCAAAGAGCCTCTTTCCCAATGCCGTTCTCTAACAATGAACATCCATACAATTGCCCCGTTTGCCACACTTTCCCAGAGACCCACAACCCGCACAATGGACAACAGCTTTAAAATTAAGCCCAGTATTCAGAAGGGTGCAAAGACTTATAGGTTTATGACCAAGCCTATTCGTATGAACATCTATGTTTAATTTTAAGTGACTAAAAGATTTACAGACAATACTCCTATAGAAATAGTTCTAAGAAAAAATATATTTTTTCACATTTTTAATAAAATGTTAATGCAAATTGAATTAAGAAGCCAAACCATGTGCAAAATGACACTCCGCTTGAATGTCGGTTGAGTTTTGACAAAGTTATGAGAGTTACAAATGAATAAGCATGGAAAATACCCAAAAAATTGACAGTGAGGTAAATTTTTCAAGTGAAAAATGTTTTGATGCAGAATGAATTTAGAGGTCAAATAATGATCAAAACGGTATTCCGCATCAAAATCGGTTAAGTTTTGGCAAAGTTATGGTAGATTGAAGTTTTTGAAAAAGTGTAAAAGGAAAATACCGAAAAATTTGACAGTGAGGTAAATTTTTCAAGTGAAAAATGTTTTGATGCAGAATGAATTTAGAGGCCAAATAATGATCAAAACGGTATTCCGCATCAAAATCGGTTAAGTTTTGACAAAGTTATGGCAGATTGAAGTTCTTGAAAAAGTGTAAAGGGGTAAGCATGGAAAATACCGAAAAAATTGACAGTGAGGGAAATTTTTTAGGTAAAAAATATTTTGATACAGAATCAAAATAGAGGCAAAATAATGATCAAATTGATATTCCGCATGGAAATCGGTTGCGTTTTGTTAAAGTTATGCAAGTTTGAAGCTGGTCAGATATAAGATCTAGCATCTTACATAAGGACATAACATAAGGATTCTATTATATTTTAATTTTTTTTTCTAAAATAATATTTTAATTATTTATTACATTTTTATTTTATTTGTTTATTTGCCTACATTTATTATTGTAATTTTATTTTGAATTTGTATTTCTCTTATTGTAATTGAATTGAATCGCTATAGTTACTGGACATCTGACAGTCGAGCAATTTGACCTGTAGCGTTCTCACTTGTTTATCATAGAAATGGCCAAAAAACATTTCACAGTGTGTCCAGTTTGCATTCATTTCGTAAAGCTCGGCAATAAAATTTACAAAAATATGTGTTGAAAACAAAATTTTGGCTATTTGCATATCAAGCAAATTGGGGGCGCCACAAAGATAAAAAATAAAGAAAAAAAGTGTGTGTATAATAAAAAACAACCAACAAGCACTCAGCTCCAAATGGAGTCATAAAACTTGATAAATGCTACACATTTACTGAACTTTTTCCTAAATGATAATGCTCTTGGCGACGCCTCACACAGCTCTCTATTTTTTTTCTTTCTTTGAAACTTGGAGAAACAATAATAAAAACTTGAATTTGTTGTCAACAAAATAGAAATAAGAATGAAAGTTGAAACCACAGATGCAAATGAATATATGTTATAAACTTGACGCTTTGGGTTTATCTCAAAAGTATCCTCCAAAGCTTTAAGTTACGACTTTTCTTTAACGCATAATTATAGCATTTGAAGCTCAAACATTTTTTTGAAGTACAGTAAAGCTTGCACAATTAAAAATTTCCCAAGTTTGACATAACATTTTATATAATTATGCATACATATTAAAATCTAGATATGGACTTTTTTAGCGTAAGACTTTTAATATTTTATTTTTGATAGGAATTTCTCCATTTTAATGTTATTAAATACTTATAAGAGTATAATAATAATTTGTCCAACCCAATAAATAAGTCCTTAAGCTAATATTACATCAATTGCATAAACTTTTTTATATTATTATATTAAGGATTTATAATGTCAAGGTTTTTCCTACTATGATCCATTCTACCTTCGTTAAGAAATTTTAAGCCAATTTAGGTATTTACTAGCATTTTATAATATGAGTTTTAAATTTCTGAAAGCTAACTTTTGTATGTTTTATTTCAACTTTGTTTAAAATTTATTTGTCTGCTAAAATTTTATTTAACGTCAAAGCAGTCGACAAAGCTTTAATTGAATTTACAATTAAATTTGTCGTTATGATTTACAATTATTTGAAATGATTTATAGATAATTTTAATTAAAAATAAAACAAAATTTTTATAAATGTCCCAGTTCTCATATTCATACTTATGTACCATTATAACTTTCTTACATTTAAGTAAAGCTGCTGCTCAGCAGTTTTTATACTTTGACTAACTTGAAAAAGTTGTTTTTTAATTTTCTCAGTTTTTTGTTTTTAATTTGTTAGGTTTAAGTATTTCCGCTGTCACCCTTTTGGCCCGCTTTCATTTCGTTCCGCCCAAGTAACAATGTTGTTTAGCCATAAATAAAAAGAGTTTGGAGCAGGTTCAATAGGTGTATAGCTCCAGATTTCAGCATTGGTTTTGGCTTAAACTTTGCTAGCAGGTGTTGTTGTTGTTGTTGTTGTTGTTGGTGTGTTGCTGCTTTTTGCACGGCACTAAAACAGTTATGACGCTTGTGTCAAAGTCAAACTACTTTACAATCGCCGCTGCTTCAGCTACGTCACTCATAGATACACACACACACACACACACACACTGGCAGTTTATGTCTTTTTTAATTGAAAACTTAAATTTGAAGCGACATGGAAAGGCTTTTATCTGCGCCGTAGTCAATGTTACGGGCGCTGGGCTGACGATCCCCTCTCTCCCTCTCTCCCCCTCTCTCTCCCTTAACACCCCCTCTTCTCCCTGCCCCTTTCCTCTAGGTTCTAAGTGGAGTTGTAGTTGTAGTTGTTGTAGTTGCTGCTGCTACTGCCTCGGCTACTGTCTGCTTGTCAGCGTTGAGCTCAAAATGATGTTGATGATAAATAAAGTAACGAGTTGGCATTAAAATGATGACAGCCACTTTATAGGCAACGCAAGGGGGGTAATCAGTGGTAGGGGGAGGGAGTGTAGAGAGGGGTGGGAAGGGGAGGGGAGGGGGGATAGTTGGAGCCACAGCAAACTGACAATGACAACCAAACGTTGGCGTTTATTAATAATTAGGTTGACTTTGCCAGCATTGCTCGTGCCCAAGCTCATTATAATTAGAAAAACTTTTCAAGTACAGCAAACACTGGCTATAACGAACGTCTCAACACAACATTTGTTGTGGCTATTCAAAAAAATATTAATTAATATATTGCTTTGACAATAAATATTTACAACTTAAGATAAAATTATGCACTTAATCTATTTTAATACTATACTTTGTTCGCCACAGTATATAAGTAAAAAGCCATAAAAAACAAAACAAATTAAATATGGAAATATGTAATATTATATTATTTTTAATTTTATTTTTTCCTAATATCATTAAAAAATATTAAATTGATTTTAATTGAATACTTGAAATTATATACAACAAAAAATTCTTACATTATAATAAAAAAAGGACTTTAAAAACAAAACAAATTAAATATTGAAAAATGTAATTAATATTATTTTATTTTTTAATTTTATTTTTTCTAATATCATTACAACTTATCAAAGTGTTTTTAATTGGATATTTAAAATTGTATTTCAAAATTTTCATATATCCTTTATTATAGGACTGTTTTTTTTTTAAATTATTAAATAAAAAAAAATATTCTGCAATATCTACTATAGCCAGGTTGTACTGTAGCTATTGCCAGTTTAATTACTACATCGAATTATACAAAATTTGTCACTTAATTATATATATTTATATTAAATTATATATATTTCTTTGCATTTTAAACTTTTTAATTTCAATTATTTTCAAGTTTGTTATAGCCTAGTTTCACTGTAGCTTAAGCTAGTAAAATCGTTACATCAAATTAAGGCGAAACTCTTTGAGCTTCTCTCGCTTCTCGCTTCTCACTTCTGACAAGTGCAATCAACTGCAGCCGCTGATTTTCTCCCTGTTAGCTCATAAAACTTGCCACAAAATTCATATTCATCAACTTAAACGGCATGCCCCAAGTGCCTCATATATATATATACATTTATATATATATATATATTTGATGTGTGTGTGCCTCTGTGTGTGTGTGTGTGTGTGTGAGCACGCACAGTGCATTCTTGTAATTACCCATCGTTTTTTGGCACAATCTTGACCACCTCGTTAAATGTTTGGCGCGGTGTCTTTTGAAAGTGGCAACCCCAAAGTTCCAATTTTCCCAGTCTCAGCCCCCAAATTGCATGTTCTGCTGCTTCTTCAACTTTTTCTACATCTTCTCCACTTGTTTCAATGGAAACAAGTTCATTTGGCGCACAATTCGATCGCTGCTCATTTCAATAAAACGCTTTTTCCACTCAAACTCTTATTACTTTGGAGAGTTTTTTTTTTCTTCCACAGTTTTTAACGCTCATAATCATTACCGGAAAGCCTGTTGCGCCTTCTTGTTTTCTTGCCTCCTTGCCACATGTGGCATGAAAAAAACAAGTGCTTGTTATTGAAATGATCGCACTGCAAAACTGGGTTTATTGTTATGTTTTCATGCTAAACATATCAATTTTATTAAGCTGCACAGCATACCAGACCTCAAGAAGGTGATTTAAAAGCTATAAGGATATATTTATGTCTGAATACCTTGTTCTTTTTATTCTGCATACCAAATTTAATGTGATTTTTTTTATAAGATTTCAAAAATTTCAGTAGATATTATAAAAAATTTTATATAATTTTTTTTTAATAATTGTAATATCTTTTTTCTTCAATAACATAATAAGTAGCCTCTTGTTAGCTAGGCTCTATTTTTCTAATATATTAAAAGGGTTCTCTGAAATTAAATTATAAATTTAAATTTGTAGGTATACTATCTAAATATTTATTTGTTAAATTTCTTTTATTAATGGTCTACTTTATTTATATTTAAATTTAAAATATTAAGAATTTGTCTTTAGTATGAAATGTATAATACAAATTAAATAAAATAATTCTCTCTATACTAAAATTTCTTATGAAGAAATACTGATTCTATTGTCAAATATAACAATCTCAAGTAGAACATATATTTAAAATA
This sequence comes from Drosophila falleni, assembly GCA_035045575.1. Classification (NCBI taxonomy): domain Eukaryota; kingdom Metazoa; phylum Arthropoda; class Insecta; order Diptera; family Drosophilidae; genus Drosophila; species Drosophila falleni. The sequence continues at coordinate 2,838,501 of JAWNOV010000167.1, forward strand.
GAGTATTAATAAAGTAATTGTCTTACAATTCTTTGAATACGAAGTATATCATACAAATAATAATAATTTTGTTCAACTCTATGCTAAGATAACTTCTAAAGAAATACTAATACTACTGTCAGATTTAAAAATCCAAAATAGAAAACCATTTTCTTAGTTGAGTTTTAATAAATCGACTGTATAAATTAAATTTCAAATTTCCTTAGCATTTTCCTAGGTTTCTTTAAGGTTTGCATAACAAAACAAATAACGAAAATGTTGGCAATAAATAATACACAGATTTATTGCCCTCAGCTGATGGTTTATCCTTATGCGACAGTCGAGAACTAAGCGTTTGCTATCGGCTATAAATAAAAAAAGTCTTCATGGGAGTACTAACATATAACTCTTTTGCATTGGCGTCACTTGCCGCTCTCAGAGGCAGCTGTCCAATTTCTTAAATGTCCGATACAACACACACACACACTAGAGAGAGAGAGAGTGTGTGTGTGCACAACCAGACTGAGGGCCGCCTGCCGCTGTCAATGTCAGCACATCAAAAGTTGTCAAATATCAGTTATCAGCAATGGCAAAAGAAACAAGCTCGAAACACACACAAGAATCGAGTAGGAGAAGTAGGAGAAGCAGGAGATGGAGAAAAAGAAAAGAGTCCCGAGTCCAGAGAGTGCCACATATTGATGTCCAGTTGCATGTCAGGATAAAAGGGGAAGGGGAAGGGATAAAAGGGGGGCATGCAACAACAGACTGACTGACTGACAGTTGACAGTTCAGCCAGGGAATGTTACCAATGAATGTGATACCCTTCATTGCAGCCAAGCTGTCTGCCAATTCATTCTACCTCTTCTTCTTGTTGCTGTTGTTGTTAGTATGACTATTGTTGTTATTGTTGTTGCTGCCATTCAGATAAAGGCAACCTTTCACAATTAAGGACAAAAACAGAGTGTGAAAACTTATCGCATTAGCAGCCTGCCAATGAAATGGAAATGAAACTATAAAGAAAAATGGCACACCATACCTTAAATCTTATCTAAATATAATGTTTGAATTCGAAACAAACTGAACAATTTTAAGACACAATTCCCTACACTTTCTCTATGATAAAATGTTAAGTTTATATCCAATCGTTAAAGCATTTATAAAATTAAAAAGTAACGTATTATAAATACTTACTAAAAAATAACGTAACGTATAATAAATACTTACTAAATAAATACTACGGAAAAAATTGACAGTTAGGAAAATTTTTTAGGTGAGAAATATTTTGATGCAGAATGAATTAAGAGGCCAACTAATGATCAAAACGGTATTCTGCATAAAAATCGGTCAAATTTTGACAAAGTTATGACAGCTTAAAGTTTTTGAAAAAGTGTAAAGGGGTAAGCATGGAACATATCGAAAAAATTGACAGTGAGCAAAATTTTTCAAGTGAAAAATGTTTTGATGCAGAATGAATTTAGAGGCCAAATAATGATCAAAACGGTATTCCACATGAAAATCGGTTTAGTTTTGACAAAGTTATGGTAGATTGAAGTTCTTGAAAAAGTGTAAAGGGGTAAGCATGGAACATATCGAAAAAATTGACAGTGAGCAAAATTTTTCAAGTGAAAAATGTTTTGATGCAGAATGAATTTAGAGGCCAAATAATGATTAAAACGGTATTCCGCATTTAAATCGGTTGAGTTTTGACAAAGTTATAACCGTTCGAAATTTTTGAAAAAGTGTCAAGTGTATAGAATATTTAAATTATTTGTTTAGCGAATTTATACCAAAGATTTGCATACTTTATTTTAAAATTTCCCTGCAAACTATTGTATTTCATGAAATTCCAAGTCGATATGCGAGCTGCCAGTTAGCTGCTGTGAGGAGCATTTATTAAGTTGAACCAAAATTAGCTTTTCTTTCTATGTGGCATCAATTTATTGTGCTTGGCCTACGCATTCATTAGAAGCTTCCTATGTTTGGGTGGCTGGCACATTCCTTGTCCACGGACATGGCCACAACTCACCGAGCAGTCTGCAGTCTCTTCACTGAGAAAGAAGAGGGAAGGAGAGAGAGATCCCGGTTAGCAGGTATTCATTTCAACGCTGCTCGAGCTCGTAAAACTGTCAAAATGCACCGGCTACCGGACGGTTGTTGCCTCAATGTACTCTCATATCCCAACTACGAGTATCTATCTATCTATCTGTCTGTCTGTCTGTCTGTCTGTCCGACTCTCTAGCTGGCGGCTTGAAATGCTATCTACGCCACACATGCAACAATTAGCAAAACAAACGCGATATCATAAAATAATATTAATTTGTAAAACAATCGCTAGCGTAAACAACAACACACAACATTGCCAATCCTCCAGGTTCAGGTTCAGCTTCAGCTTGAGATTCATGTTCACGTCTCTTCCAGGTTCCAGGTTGCAGGTTCCCGATTCCACGTATTCCAGGCACCCCACAATTAAAAGCAGCGACGCGACGTCGCGCATGCGTAATAAGCACTTTTCCATCTGACAACACAATAAAATGTCATGATATGCCCCACGCTCTGTGGGATCCCGTCTCCACGCTAGAGCCACGGTGAAGCCTCGCTATGAATGCCAAGCAAGACCGCAAGGTCTACCTTCATTCCCTCCTTTTATTTGTTTGTTGCCTGTATTTGTTTTCAACTTGTCCAAAACTATGGCCACTGTCAAGCTTTAACTGCCAGTGTTGCCATATTTTGTCGGAGAAAAATAGCTAGATTATTACGAAAAAAATGTACTCATAAAGAGTGTTTTCACAAAATGTAATGAAAAAATATTTGTTATTAATAATCTTTATTCGATTTCCTATTTTATAATTTTAGTCTATGATCTTTAGGACAATTTTAAACAAAAGAAATACAATTTTCATAAAATTCTTTTGTAATTTGTCTAACCACTTTTTTGATCAACTGTATAATGTTACAAGAAATATTTTTTTTTAATAAAATAAATAATTCTATTTCTTCTAACTATTTCTCATATCTTAAGCACAACATTATATATTTCATATAAGAATATATTCAAAGCATGATACTTTTTAATAGTATAATAAATGCATACCGAATTAAAATCTAATATTTTTATTTCTCGAACTTTTTAAAGTAGAAAAAAGGCTGATTTCGATTAAAACTAAAGCAGAGTGGGCAACACTGGCAGTCGTCGACAGTTGGAGCGAGTTTTGTATGCAGTTTCGGGGCCTTTTGCGCATTCTTATAGCATATAAACGTCTCGGGTTGCAATTAAAATCAATAAATCGGTAACTAGCCTGCCAGCTGGTTTATAACCGTTGAATTGCATAGCGGGTAAGATTTACACTGACTTCTTCCTCTTCTTCTTCTTCTTGTTGTTGAGGTAGTCTTTAGATGGGCAGTTAAAGAGTGTCTTCCTCTGTGCTTCTTCTTAAAGTGGTTCTCTTTAAAATTAAACGGTAACAGCTTAACATTTTATTGTGCTTTAACGAGCATAACGAACTATTTTCATATTATTTTGTGGATAACTAATTGTAAGTCATGTAAGTTGTGCAATTTTAGAACTAGGTTTTTCATCTTTAACAACTTAAAATTAATTCAAAACATCAATAACCAAATATCTTAAAATGAGCCTAATTTTTTTTTCAAATACATTTGTGTTATCTTGAAATAAATAAAATCCACAATGCTTATAAATTTTTTCCAAACTTTATAATTTTCTTAAAATTGTAAATTTGTATAATTCAGATCTGCCTTTACACTATATATAAATTGACCTGGTATCATTGTCTTATTATGATCATTTGTTTTCATAAAGACCAGAGAATTTTTATCACTTAGAAATGTCAGTTTTTTTACTCGACACACTTATTGTATTGTACATTATGTGTTATCCAAGCTGTTTAGTTCTATCTTTCTTGTTATCAGCTTAGTCATAATTCAATCAACAGCTAACAGTTAAATCTCAGACTGTTGTTGAATCAATTCTCATATTTCAAGTCACCCTGTTGATATTTGATCTGTTAGTCTGCGCTGACAAGCACTGGAAGATTGATAGTCTGATCGTCTTCAGATCGTTTTCTGGCCGCCTCCAACTTCGACCCTATTTTGTGATATTTGGCCTGATTATAGCTGGTGACAGGTGACCGGTGTCAAGAGTTGGACACGATCGACACAGATCGACCACCGACCGTGTGTGCAACTCCTTTAAAAGTGTGTGTGTGTTTGTGTGTGTGTGTGTGTGCGTGTGTTCGCCTTTTAATCGCTTCCAATGGCGTCTTGAATGATGCCTCACTTATGTGTGAACCTACCAAGCTGCTGTCAATATATATCTGCCGCTGCCTGTTTGTAACGATCGATAGATCGATCGCAAGTCCCCAGAACTGACTGCCTGCCAATAGAATTGTCCAGGGTATGGTTAGAGCACTCTTCCAGTCAGTCCTGGACAGCCTGGTCTGCCTTCGAAACATTTTGTTGATCATGATTTTTGAGTTGACAAGATGTCACCGCCGGCGATCGTTGGCGATCGATGATCGCAACGTTTGCTCGTTGCTAGAATGTCTCAGCCTCAATGTTGCGTCCTTGTTGAGCAACATTTTCTTCTAGTTTTTCTTTACACATTTTCCTTATTTATTTTATTTTATTTTTTTTCTTTGCAACGATCACTTTCCATGCTTGATCGCTGACTCTGCTTTACAGCCCAGTAGCCGAAGTGTAAAAAGTTTTATGGGTTTGTGATTCAATGATAAATTTTAATATTTTTCCTATTATAATATATATTTATTATTATATTTAATATTTATTTTACATAGTTTTTATGCGATATTAATACTTTTTTAAGTAGTTCTCAAATTTTTTATTTAATTTTTTTCGAGTTCTTAAACTTTTTGTTCTTTTGTTTTTTATTTAAATTATTAGAAATATTTTCTATAAATTTGTTATTTATTAATGTAATTTGTATATTAGTTCTAATGTGAGTTTAATTTATTTTTCATTATTATTTATATAATTTTTATTATCATACACACTTCTGTCTAGAAATATTTTAAAAATTAAAATAAATAATAAAACATTCGCCGTATTTTTGGTATATTATTTTAAATATTTTATTTAATTTTTATATAATTAATGTTGATTGAATCAAACGAGTATAGGTACTGGGCATCTAACAGTCGATCAACTTGCCTATAGCGTATTTACCAGTTTATTTTTTGCTCTGGAAATTGATCGCAATGCCGCTGATAAGCTTGCTGCAAGACCTTAAACGTGGTGATGCTGCAGGTGCCACATTTTGGACATGCCTCTACCCCAGCTGCATGTTTACAAGAACAAAAAAAAAAAAAAACAAAACTGAACTGAAATGAACTGAATGTTGCATTGGAATTTTAATCAGCTGAGGCAACTTGAATGTATTTATAACAATTACATGCCACGCTTGATATGTGTTGGGGTTTTAACCTCGGTTGACCCAATGCGGGTCATTTCTTTTATTTATTTATTTTTTTTTTGTTTTTATTTTGATTATTGCGTGGGCTCTTTAATCAGAGCGTAAACTGACTCTGCGGATCGATTCATTGATTGATTCCGATTAAAGTGGCCGCACTCTGGTGACAGCTTTTGTAAATGGTTTCCGGCAACACTTTTGATTGCAATTAAAAACGTAAAACTAGCAGAAAAAGGGCACAAAAAAAGAGAAGTCTACCTCTCTCTCTCTCTCTGTCTCTCTCCTTTTCTCGATATCGTGGCAATGTATCTGTATCTGTTGGCTGTATCTTTTAGCTGCCGTTTCTTTGGACAATTGCGCGATTAATCATTGCGCGCTCAGTGAGTTGTCAGCTGTGACTGTAACTCCGCCGCCGCCTTAGAGATCGCATCGGAGATCGTTCGTCACAAGCTATTGGACACCCAACAGTCCGACAGTTAGACAGACGGACAGACAGACAGACAGACAGTCAGACAACCTTTGCCTTGTATCTGGCTCGCTATTGGCGCTGGGAGAAACCTTTGAAATGCAATTCAAATGCTTTTCCCAAACACTTTTTATTTCTATTTGTTGCTGGCAATACCCTGTATTTAACAAGTTTAAGTCACAGGTATAACCAATTCTATAAATTATTTTAATATATTCCAGTCACTTCTATCACTCTCTCTCCCTCTTTCTGTTTATTTGTTAGTTTAGCATTCAAAACTCTAAGCACCGAATTTCTAAAATTTCAGATAATTTTTTCTGCTTCTGCAATTTGGCAAATATCTTTTCATTTAAAAATTTTTTCTAAATAAAGACTTGATTTTTGGTATTTATTTGTGTATGTCAGTAATTGCAGATAAGTTTTTTGGTTACTCAAATTTTAAATACTATATATTTCTAAATAAAAATTTAAAAAGTAATATTATTTGATATTTTTTTTAAGATAAGCTAAACTAATTTATAAAAAATATTGCCAAATGATAAAATGTTTTAATTTTTTTGTAAGTATATATAAGTCATATTATTTCTGTGCCTTAAAAATTTTCAATAATATTTTATTCCTTATGTTTTTTTTCTAATGTTTTTATTTTTTATAAAAAGTCTTGAATTCCGAAATCTAACATACACTTATATAAATTAGTTTTGTATGACCTTTTTTTTTTTTAATAATTTAACAACCAATTAAAACGTTTTATATATCTCAAGATAAAAATTTATTTTATTCTAAGAAATAAGTCTGATAATATGAATAATTCTTAAAAATCGGACAATCAATGTAAAGTTCATCTATCAATATTTTTTAAAACAATCTGTTGATTTTAAGATATATGATTTATATTTTAATATATCAGCTTCATATCTTCAATATTTTAAAGCAAACGGTCAATAAAAGCATTGTATATCTATGCAAAGAAAAGTCGTTGCTCAAAGGTATGCATCATACTTCTGTAGGGTATCTGCTAGTCGCTCAATTCAGCCTCTCAACACTTTCTTGTTGTATGTGCCGCCTTTTGCCATTCATGCGTTAAGAATCGCCTTCAACTTTTGTCCATTTTACTGTGCAGCGCCGTCAATTTGCAGTTCCCAGTTGCTCCTGGGCAGCTCCTTCAGTTCCTCCTCTTTCACTTCCTCCACTTCCTCCTCTCTCCTGTCTGTTTCTTCTTGTTGCTGCTGGAGAAGAAGGTTCTGTCCCTTGATTTGGGGCCTGCTTTGTTTGCACTTCTTGGTCTAGAGTTCTTCCTCTGCGCTTGTGTGTTTTGCTCCATTTGAGGTGGAGAACTTCCGCGATTCCGCCGTGCCCACTGAACTGGGAACTGGGAACTGGCAGGGCGGAGACGCAATCAGTGGAGCGAGAAGAAGTCTGTATCGATGTGAATGTGGATGCGGATGAGTTGCCAAGTTGCAAGAGTTTGTTGAGTCTTTGTATGCACAGTGTACACTCTACACACAGACTGCGTGTTGCTGGGCAATTCCATAAAGTGTTTTATTTAATGGAAAATCTTTCAATTGTGGAAAAATGGTGTTAATTAGACGCCATTAAGATCATAAATTAGTCGCTACAAACGATTATGACGCGATTGTTGTTGCTGTTGTTACTCATTATTATTGTTGTTATTGTTGCTGCTGACGTTGCTTTTCTGCCGGCATTTCTACAAAGTGCTTTCTTCTACTTCCATCCATCCATCTATATATGACTTTATATGGTTAAGTGTTGGGTACATGTTTGCTTTACGGTACATTTGCTGTTATGACTTTACTTATATTTTATGTGCAGATGTTTGATTTAGGTAAGTGATTTTTATGGCTCTGAAAGCAGCTTCAATAGAAAGGCCATAATACTAGAGTTGAATTAAATAGGGGCTGAACAGGGCGTGAACTCAATGCAATTTATGAATATAATGATGATAATTGACGACAGTGAAACTTAATGAAAATGCTAATGAAAATGATAGTGAAAATGTTAATGCTAATACTAATGCAATTTTTGATAACTATCATTATCCGAATGTCAATGGTAATGAAAAAAACGCATGAGCTTTGTAATGAAATTGCTAATTACAATGAATTTAAAATAGCTAACACATTAAAAAATGATTTTGATATTTATTATTATAATGCAAATTCATATTCAATGCCAATGAAGATAGTAATGGTATTAGTTGTATATGTAAGTAGTAAAAACAAGTAGGTAGGTCCAGGTACTCTACGCTAAGATTGATTTTTGATCAATTGTTTCTATGACTTTTATCAAGATTAAGTTTGATCAATATATCTCAAAAAAAAAACCTTTTTCATACTGAGACTTAGTTTTCGATAAAGCGTCTCTATTGCAGCTATATGATTTAGTAGATCGATTTTAACCAAATTTGGTCTTGGTTTATAATACCAGCCCCGATGCATATTCTATCAGTTTGGTTGTGATATCTCAACAAATAAAAAACTTGTTCATACCAACACTTCATTTTCAATGTATTGTTACTATGGCAGCTATATGATATAGTGGTCCGATCCAAAAATAACAACAAACTTAATCTGCGTATGGTATCCAGGCACCTACATACCAAGTTCGATGTCTCTAGCTTTTATGGTTTATGAGATCGACGCGTTCAAACAGACGGACCGACAGACAGACATGGCTTAGTCGATTCGGCTGTTGATCCTGATCAAGAATATATATACTTTTGGGAGTCTACCACGCCCCTTTTTCCTGTTACATACATTCTTCCTTTTCTGCCCATTTTCAATGGGCTCAGGGTATAAAAATATGGATATATACTTTTTGTTTTTAATATTTTAAATCAATTTCCCTAGCATGATATAGGAATTGTTATTTACTCAACAAATCGTTTAATTATTTGGTCGTTGCAGAATCAAGCATTTATTCAGACATTACGTCATACCTAAGCTAGTAATTAGGGCAACAAAAACTATTGGCACTCTTACGCACTCAGCATCGATCGGCTGTTTTGTTTTTTCAAATTATTTTAATATATAGTTCTTTAAAAAAATGATATTTAAAAATTCTTAGAGTCACTGACTATACAAATTTACAGACAGGTTCTATTCAATTAAATTGTTGAAGTGATATATACATAGTTTATATACATATATGCTTTAGAGAAAAAGCAAAATTGGTTGAATGGGTGCAGACTATAAACTAAAATGGCTCTTTATCTGGGTTTCTTTCAGAATTCCTTGCTTATTTTAAATTTTTTTTATTAATGGTGGTATAGTTTTTGCAAATTCGACTAAGCAGAGGCCGATAATGGACCAGTATATTTATACTTATCGCTGCCAGCGACGTCGGCAGAAAAGTATGCGAAAAACATTATTAGCGAGCAATTATTGTTTTGCAATCAGTCTTAAATTAGTAGTAAAAGTACGCCGAAAGTAATAGACGTATGCCATAGAGTCTTGGAAGAAATATTCCGACTTGTGTGAAATCCAAGCAACGGAACAGTCTTTGAAATTTTCTGGAAAGAAAATTACAGCGCTAAGGAAAACTAACAGCAGACCCATAGAGCGATCAGAAACAATATCAACAACGAATCAAACGAGGTGAGCAGGTGAATAAGTTAAAAACTTAAGAGTTCGGTATAGGTAAAACCTATAAGAAAGTCATAATGATATAATAATAAAGAAACAATCATATGACAAAAAATATTTTTATTTATTTTATTTTAATTTTTTTACTTTTCTTGACTTTGACATTGCTGAGAAATCAGGAGTTATGCAAGCTTACATTTGAAAAATTATTCCAAATAAATCAAAATATTAATTTAAAAAAATAAAACAATTTTTTTTTTGTCATATGACAAGGTGCGTTTAAATCCAGAATTTTTTGAGCTGTTGCCTAGTCTAATTAATTTATTACCATATTATAATACTATTAATTAAAATGTTGTTGTGTGTTCCCTTCAAAATGAGCGCTAAGTCAGTCAGCTGACCAACAAAAATAGAACAAAAACTAGTCGGAAAAGCTATAGTCAAGATTCCGACCATAGGATACCCGTTACTTACTTTAAAGAAAATACTTGTTTTGCTCTGAAAATTTTAATTCGCCATAACTGCTGTTCTACCTGTTCTATATATACCTTATTGGGTCGGAGATGCCTCCTTCTTTCAGTTACATACATTCCAACGAACACAATGTACCCTTTTATTTATATTTTATGTCATTTTAACAATTACATTATGTACTGAAGACCATTCATTTTTTTATTTCTTCTGTTGCAGCTTAAAGTGTAAAACGCGACAAGAACAGTTGCAACAGCGGCTACATTTGATCCACATTATAAAGGCAACTTTTTTATGAACCAAAACAGCAACTTGAGAGTTTACAATGAATGAAAGCGACAGTTCACCGATCAGTGACGATTATTTGACTGTCGAACAGTATGTGCTCTCGTATGAAATGCCACATGAGAAATCCTGGAATAACTGGAACAACACCTACAAAAAATTGATTCTGCGTCAAGCTGTTGATTTGTATTTAACAAGGATGAACTCGTGTGGAGAAGATTACGATCCACATTTGGAGTTTAATCTCATCAATTTTTGGGTACGCGGCGTCTTAATGAATGTCATTGGCGTCCTCGGTGTTCTGGGCAACGTAATATCCATGATAATACTTTCCCGTCCGCAGATGAGATCAAGTTTTAACTATTTGCTCATGGGTTTGTCAATGTGCGATACAATTTTTATTATTAGCATTATGCTGCAGTGGGGCATACCCGCGATATACCCGTATACGGGTCACTTATTCTGGTATCACAACAATGTGTATCCATTCATCGGACCTATAATGTCTCTCATCGCATATATTGCCCAGACAGCGAGCATCTATATAATCTTGACGTTGACCGTGGAACGTTATGTGGCCGTCTGTCATCCCCTAAAAGTACGTTCTTTCTGCACCTGTAAACGGACCATGATCTCCTTTATAGTCTGCGTCTGCTTTGCTTTCGTCTACAACATGCCAACATTTTGGGAGAATCACACGGTGACGTATCAATTGCCCAACACGACGACTGTGCTCCACTGTATGCGTCCGACACCAATAACATTTAATTTAACCTACCTTAAAATCTACACACACTGGTGCTATTTGATTGTCAACTATTTGATACCCTTTCTCACTCTGGCCATACTCAATAGCCTGATCTACAGGCAGGTCAAGCGGGCGAATCGGGAACGACAAAACTTGTCGAGATCGGAGATTAGATTGGCAACAATGTTGTTGGGTGCAGTTGTCGTATTCGTAATTTTGAACTTTCTGCCTTTGGTGCATCACTTTTATGATGCATTCCACATTAAAGTCGATTTCAAAGTGTACTTTGTGTCCGATCTTCTCCTCACTATTAACAACAGCGTCAACTTTCTCATTTACATCAGCTGTGGTAAAAAGTTTAGGCGCACTTTTTTACTCATTTTTTTCAAGCGACGCGTCGCGACACCTGAGATCTTATAGTTTAATAACAATACAATTATTAGGAAACAGATCAATGTAATTTTTAAGTGTGCCATCTGGAGTTGAGTCTTTTCTTAATTTGCTTTCCAAAAATCATGTATTTTGAACCAATAAATAATTTGTAAAATAAAATTTTTTTAACGCAATTATTTATATGTTATATTTTTTATACCCTGTGTCCATATAACTAGACTTTTCCAGGAGCCTACATACCAAGTTTGATGTCCCTAGCTGTTATGGTTTATCAGATCGACGCGTTCAAACAGTCGGACAGACAGACGAACATGGCTGTTGATCCTGATCAAGAATATATATATTTTTGGGGTCTGCCATGCCACCTTCTGCCTGTTACATACATTCTGCCAAACACATTATACCCTATTTTGCCCATTTTTAATGGGCTCCGGGTATAAAAAGTAATTTTGTATATAATGCTAATGCTTATAATACCGCTAGTCAGTTGTAATAATAATTCAAATGTTAATAAACATAAAAATCATAATTCAAATCCCAATATTTGCTATAAATCTAATAATAATTTTGATGACAATGACAGTGCTAATAAGATTGCTATTGATATTTCTAATGTGAATGAAAATTTAAATTATTAATGCTTATGACAACGCTAATGATGATGAAAATTCCAATGAAAATCTTAATGCTATTGATAATAATAATAAATAGTTTTTAAGCATAAAATCGTATAATGGGGTGCTAAAATCTCTTACAAATTGAACTCCCACAACAGTGAAGGGTTCACTGCTCCTTACAACTAGGCAACAACTAAACAGCGAACCACATTCCGTGGCTAAAACACCACACACACACTCTCTCTCACACACACACTACCATACTTGGAGATGCAGATTCATTTGCATGCACAACCCACACCCACTGAACGGAGACTGAGACTGAGACGGAACGAGAGCTACATAAAGCTAATCAGTGATCACACTTAAGGTACTTCGTTGCTGTCCAGTCTGCCCTAATTGAAGCAGCCATCGACAGGAGTCGAAGGAAGGAAGGAAGGTGGGAGGTGGGAGGAGACACAGGATACCTCGTATTTGTAGCATCCAATCGCTCATTATCAGTTGTTTGTTGCCGCTGCGATTGGTAATCAAGGTAGGCGTGCAGATTTGTCAAGCGGCAACAGCATTATATGTAGGTTAATTCCGCGCACAACTCAAGATATGGCCCAGACACACGTCCGAGGTGTACACATGGCTCTTACACCGCACTACAACTAGAGATGGTAGCGTGTCGTGATTTATGTGAGACAAACTAAATTACATATTTCAAATATGCAAGTCCTAAGCGGTTAAGAGTCGTTATAAGACGTCTTTATTTGGATTAAGTTGTCTTCAAGTCGTATTTAGGTAGTGTAGAGCCGTCTTAACTTAGTGTAGGGTCGTGTTCTCTTGGCTTGATTTATGTTCGGCTCGTGAAGAATCCTTTAAAGATCGTGAAGGGCCTTTAATGTAGTGTACATTCATATTAAATTTGTGAGGATCAATTTAAACCCGTGTAGGGTCGCGTAGGGTCGGGTGTATGGTGTTAGGCTTAAGTAAAATCAATAAAAATTCGTGTACTGTAATGTAAAGTTCGTGGGAAGTCTCTATAAGAATAGTATTCTGTGGAGTAAATGTAAGCAGAGACGTTTAAGCCTTGTGTAGAGTGTTACTGTGTAGGGTAGATCCGAATTAGGTTGGTGTAGAGCCGTTTCAGGTTGATGTAGCGTAATGTTTTTCGTGTAGGTTCGTGGGAAGTCTTTTTAGGTTAATATATGGTAGAGTAGTGCTCTGTGGACTTGTGTAGGGTTGCACTGAGTAGGATAGATCCGAGATAGATTGGTGTAGAGCCGTTTCAGGTTAAAGTAGAGTAATTTTTTTACGTAAGCTTACGCTAGCATCGAAAGAGTTCCAGAAAATTTAAGTTAGGTTTCCTCTCTAAATAGATCCGTGTAGAGTTGTCTCTACTTAATTTTGGATGATGTTCTATTATGTAAACCTAGTGTAAAGCCGGTTTACCATGATACCTCTTCATATTAATTTCTTGTAAGTCAGATTTGTGACATTTTCAACACTACTATATATTGAAACCAACTTGATCGTGACACGATCTCATCTCTAGCTGCAGCTGCATTGATTAGCATTACAAATGATGCGAGTAATGTGCACTTAAGCGGTCGCAGTGCATCGTCAACCCTCTCGATCAGCCCTGGTTCTATCTCTTTCTTTCTCTCAAAGTCTCCGCAGTGTCTCGCACAGAGTTGAAAAGTCTCTCGAGCTCGTTGCGACTTTATCCTAGACAGAGTGACGTGTGTTCTGGATATGGCCATTGGAACGCACCCGATGACTTGCAATTCATTTTCGGAGTTGTCTGTGTGGGCAACTGGCCAAAAGTTCTGGCAGTCCGACTGACCGTCTGACAGTCTGACCGTCTGACCGTCTGACAGTCTGTCTGTGGCGCCTCAGGCGAATATGCAAAAGAAGTAAGACTCACATTCACACTTGCTCAACTTCAACTTCAACTCCAACGCGACTCCTTCTCATTCTCAACCTCAACCTCACTCTCTTCCTCTCTTCCTCATCGTTAGTCTCTTTCTCAACTTTAGGCAGTCTGTGCTTGAGTTTCGACCATAAAATATCGGCATTTTATTAGCGCGTGCATCCCATTTGCCGCTTTTCATTGCGATTTTAAAAGTGTTCCCGTGTTTTGATAGCCGCACTATCAGTGACCCATGGAAATAAATGTGGCCTATAGAGATAATGCCATCCTGCAGACGTCTTTGCTGTTGTTGTGCCTGCTAATGATGGTGGTTGTGATGGTTGTGGTGCTTCAGTGGATTTTCAGTGTTGCACACATGCCTAATGAAATATGGCGCAATAATGCCGCATAACGGCTATTTAGGGCCACTCATCGCTGTTTTCCTGGCTTAATCACTCGACCCAAGTCTAATGCCCACAATTCCACAGAGCAGAGCACCACAAATTAACTGCACATCAAACATAATCATTTGTGAAAGCTGCACAACACCTACGGTGTGTTCAAGTCTGGCAAATTACTTAAACACACGGCGATCGTTGCCAAAAATACAATCAGACAGCTTGTTAAGGCTTTAGATGATCGACTGAGATATACCCTGCACACAAGGAATTGAAGTGCTGCGGGAAATGTGTTAAAAATGCAATTTTAATAAGGAAATTATGTAAAAGACAGGAGTATTAGTTGAGTATACATAAATTATAGACCCAATTATACCCTGTAAATAGTTATGGTATAGCGAATATAAAAAATATGGCAACAAGAACTTCAAATGTACCAGCGATATTTTACTTACGAAGTACAAAGATTAAAAACTAAGACAATCTAAGAAAATATACAAGGAAATATCTTTAAAATCAAGAAAATGCAGAAAATGTAATAAGAGTAAAGAAATCTTTACTTTATAGATAGTAAAAACTTTTAAGTGGATTGAAATAATATGATTATGTAGATATATACATTTTTTTGGTGAAAAAAAATTGAGAAAATCAAATACGTAATTGAATAAAAATATGGCTGAGCTTTGGGAAAAAAATAAAGAATAAATTTCATTTTATAAAATATTTTTTAAAAAAATTTAAAAAAAAAAAATAAATATTTGAAACCATATATTTCTCTTCTGAAGAAAAAATAAATAAAAAATAAATAATCCTTAATACTAGGCACCCATATATCTTATATTTTCCCAATTTCTTTTTAACTTCTTTTTTTTCCGCAAAACGTAAGTATCTATCTACTGTAAAGTTATATATACCCTAAGCTAATTCCACTGCCTACAGTTCTTTATAATAATAAACTCACACTGTCCGACCTTGCTCGGGAGTCGCAAAGAGTCGCTTTGAGTTCCCTCATCCAATTGGCGAGTTGACAACAAAATTTTTGGTGGACCGCCCGCCACAAGCGATAATTCTTCGAGTGCTATGACAACTAAATTGCCATGGCCGTATTTGCCAACAACCCAAAATCCAAAGAAAGAAGTGCTTCAGAATTTAAAGAAAACCCTATGGTAAGTCCCCAGTCTTTCAGTCTTCAGACCAGATAATTCGCATGATGATGAATTCCAGCGAAAAAGGGCTAAGTAAATGGTATGAAAGAGTTTTGGGGTTAGTTCGATTCGAACTCTTCCGTTTCGGGAACTGTAATTGCAGGTCTCTTAGAGAGAGAGAGAGAGAGAGGGAGAAAAGTTGTCTTCTTCTCACTCTTATACGAAGTTCGTGGGTTCCACACATCCAGTTAGTCAGTTGAGTTCTCACTTTTGTATAAACTTTGCCTTCGTTTATTCGAAAATTTCTTCATTTTTCGGAATTTCGTAATTGCCGGCTCTCTGATTCTTTGACTCTCGGTCTCTCAGGTTGTTTGCTGATCTTTTACTGATTCTTATTTAGGTTTTTTTTTTGTTGTTTTTGTTTGGTGCCTTTTTGGCATTGCTGTTGCTGCTTCTGCTTCTGGCTGGAACTGTTATCATTGCGCTCTTGGTGCCAGTGATTGCCACTTAAACCGTTAAGCAAACGCCGATCAGGGGCAAAAAGAGGGAATTTCCAACTTGGCGACTTTGTTTCGCAAATGACTTTGGGGCTTGGTTTGGTTCGGTTCTTTTTTTTTTTGGTTTTTTTTTTATTTTCTTTTATTTCTTAAATGAACTCGGATTTTGTTGGGATGGGCAGCATTCAGCATTCAGTTCAGTTTGCATTCCAATGCACTTAACGCATTCTCAACTCTGATAAGTTTCAATTACAAATTGGGTTTGTTGTTTTTCGGGCTTTTAATTGACAATGCTGGCAGTGTTTGATATGGATCTGACTTCAGATACAGATACGCATATCAACTCATCTGAGTATCAAATGTATTTTTTGCACTTTTTTTGACTTTCTTTTTATTAAGCTACAGGGTGCTTTTAAATTGGAGTCAAAAATGCCTGTTTTTCACTTGATAATATTTCAAGTTAGTTAAACATCTTAAAAATATATTTTGGGTAGATATTTAAAGTCTAATAATTAGATTAGATTTTAACATGTAAATTTTTAAAACACATATTTTCTTTAGTATTTTATTTATAAGATAAATAAATTGCTAAAAAGTTTCGCTGAAATTGTGAAATTTAGAAGTATAAAAAAACTAAAAAATTAAATTACTTTAAAATCTGTAAAATATATAATTTATTTCATTGAATCGAAATGCGTTTTTATTTATTTTTTAAACACTATATAATCTAAAAGAGATGGGATATAAGTCTGCTCAACAGTTCATAGATGAAAGCTTTGGTTTAATGTGTAGACTTCTTAGGTATTTTAATATATGTTTCTCTGTTAAAGTGTTAAGCGAACTGCTCAGCTTGAGTCTGGTCTTTTCAAGGTCTTGGTTTTTGCGCCGACATTAGCATTAACCTTCATCCAGAGTGAGCTCGTTAGCAGCCCATGGGCAATGATGGTCAATGGGCATCAGGCAATGGCCAATTTAACTACAGTGCTCTCTCCATGAGCACGAAAACTAACATAACAGCGAAATAAAATACACGCATTTTACATGCTCGTAAACGTGTGTTACATATGCAATGGGAATGGGTAGGGAAAGGATGAAGGGAGGGCTAAAATATATAACTTCAACTACTTTATGCATAAATTTAGCAAGATTGCGAAGCTACCCCATGGCGAGCTAATGTTGTAAATTATAAATATGACACCTACTCCTAGTCAAAAAGGCCCAGAAACCTGGCCCAAAAGCCGTGGGCAGGCAGCCAGCCAGGCAACCAGGCTGAAAGGAAGGCCAACAGGCTTGTTGGCCAGCTATACACTGAAAAAAAAGACCAACTTATAAAATCAAAAAAACCATATAACTAAAACTAAGAATATTTATGTAAAAAATCAAAGTCCTTAATTTATGAATAAAAATCTTAAATCATTTAAAAAATTACTAAGATATTACTGAACAAAATGTATATGAATCAAAATTAAAATTACAAAATTATAAATTTAAAAAATAATATTTAATATTTTTATATATCTTGATTTTATTTAAGAACATTTACTCTTAATTTGTCTTATTTGAAATGTTCTTAAAACCAAAATCTTGATTTTAGAAATTTTTTTTTCAGTGTACGACTGGCTGACTGTCTGGCCACAGCTGCCTGAAATTTATACGCGCCAGCACTCACACACACATACACACACGCACACACACAAACAGGCAAATGACAGGAAATATCCTTGGTCAGTCTCCGTCTCTGTCTCCGTCTCTGTCTCTGTTTCCGTCTCTTTCGTTGCCGGCGGCGTCTTAATTGGTTGCCAAGCAGCGGGAAATCGCCGCCGGAACGCGCTTAATTAACTAAAATGCATTTCAAGCTTAGATCGCCGCTTCGAACTTGGCCAATTGCCAAAACCCAAACACCAAACATTACTAACAAACACTCACTGACCTAAGCTGCATACCACAACAACTTCTTAACTTCTTAACTTAGATATGCATTTGGAGTCGCAAGCTAAGCTAAAATCAACTCATTACAGTGTGCAACAAAACCAAAAAGAATCAAATGCTTATTTAAATAAAAGAAATTGTAAAACAGTTTTCCAGATTTTTTTAGTTGAGAAAATATTTTAAAAAAATTTGTTAAAAATTCAGCATAATTCTTAAGAGAAATCTTTATAGTATTCCCTCAAAATTTGGTACGTAAGATAATAAATATCAATGAAATGATACGCAAAAAAATAATTTAATTCTGCATAAAAAATAGGTTGTATAAAAATTTTGTTAAATATCTTAATAGATTTTTTTTAGTTGAGAAAATTATTTTGAAAGACTTGTTAAAAGTTCTGTATAAATTTTAAGAAACATCTCAAAATTGTGCCTTTAAAATTTGATGTAGTTAAGTTTTGAATCTCATTAAATATATTGTTGCAAAATGAAATGTACTGTAATATTATAATAATATTATTATTCTTGCAAGCTATTCTCCCATTGTATAATATAGTATTTAAAAATCTATTCTTTTAAAATTTATTAATTTTGAAATATGTCGTACTCACCATTTTTTTTAATCTGTAAAAAAGATTGAAATTTTAAGTTAATGAATGAATTTCTTAAGAGGGTATTTTTACGGCGTATATAAATCTATGCTATATTTATAGCAACTGATTATTTTTTAAAGGTAATTCTACATAAATATTACAGAAAAGTTTTTAAAATAATCTTATAAATTAATGAGCTTATAACACACGTGTTTTCTTATTCCCTCTGAGTTTGTCTTTGTTATAATGGCACACAAAAATCTTTGAAAAGTTCTCCAATTTGAATATTCCAATTGCTGAATCTATGATTGGAGTAGGTAAGATTTGCTCTCTTTTGCTGTGCAGTGTGGGTCAATTTCCAATTGGAAAGCTGCGTCTGCCTTAGATACTTGCTACCAATCGATGCTACTGGCTACGCATGCGCCTTAAGTTTTCCACTGTAACTGAACCTGAAACGGGTGCTGACTTTGGGACTGAGTTTGGCAGTGCTCCTGTGGGTTCAATGTTGGTCGCATGCATTGTTTTTTTGTTTGTTAGCGGAAGAATGTAACGGTGCTTTATGGTAAGTTGGTCGCTCGATGCTGGCCAACTGATCGCATTCCCCCTTCCCCTTCGCCACAACAACAAAGTATTGGCCTCTTTACACACTCACACACACACACACAGCTGAGAGATGCGTGTGTAGTTCGTTTTTTTTTTTCAAAACGCAGAACAAAGGCCGATTTTCAGCAGATTTAATCACGCGCGAGCGCAGCGACGGCAACAATGGGTTAAGAGTGTTTTGGGTAAGTGGCAAACGCATTAGAAAAAAAGAAAAACAAGTCGAAAAGGCTATAGTCGAGATCCCGACCATAGAATACCCTAATACCTTATAGAAATAACTATGTTATTAAAACTGCTGCATACTTTTGGGTGCATGTATTGTCCTAATTATAATAAAAATTATTTTTAACTTTGGTTAGCTATTACAGCCGCTTTTCTTGTCCGATCTAGCTGCGATTAAGTGTTTTAATAGATAATATTAATAGACAACGTAAATTGCCATAAAAACCATATCGACTCGGCTGTTGATGCTGCTCAAGAATATAAATACTTTATAGGATCGTAGATGCCTCCTTCTCTCTGTTACATAGATTCTAACGAACACAATATACGCTTTTACTTACTTCCTAAGTAACGAGTATAAAAATACATAGAAAATATAAATGTATACAGTAAATGTAGAAACATTGAAGCATTTGAAGTTAACCAACTGTTGACCAAATAACCAACCATGACTATCGACAACTTCCACTTGGACTTGGACTTTAAGTTCGCATTCTCTTTGGCATTTCATTTTTCCGCATTGGCTTTTCCAATGAAAAATAATAATAATTGACAGGCAGCGGCGATGTGGGAATTTGGATTATTAACGAATTGTTGTTGCCTGTTTTTAGAGGACAACAACAAGAGGTACAACTACAATGCGGTATTTGCAAGCGGCAGACGCATTAAATTTATGCCCTAGCCAAGAAATTGTTGGCAAACGGGGGGTTAAGAAGGAGGGTTGGGGTAGAGGTGGGGGAGGCTGGTGCTTCGATCACGTATGCGACGCAATTAAATGACAATTCTTTAGCTACTTTTGTGCCGGTTGCCAGTTGCCAGTTGCCAATTGGCATGTGCTGTGGCAACAAAACCCGGCAACAAAACCAGGCAAACTAAGGCATAAGAATGATGCTAACTATTTAGCGCATCCAACAGATACAGTAGCTGGCAACAAGCCTCTCTCTCTCTCTCTCTCTCTCTATCTATCTCCCTCTCTCTGTCTCTCTCTCTCTCTCTTTGTCTGTGCAGCTGCTAAGACAATTAAATCTTTTGCAGTTGTTTTTTTTTAGCCCAAGACCTGAGAGAGCCGAGATTCCGCGACAGGCGGCAACTTGACTCTGATTAAGGGCTTCAGCAGCCTTAGATTGTCTTTAGGATTGTACAACGCTTGTTGGGGGCCAACAAAGAAATTGTCAACCACAACAACTACAACTTTTGGCATAACTGAGAGATGTCTGCTCACAACAACAACAACACTCTTTCAATGAATCCAGCTAAAGCGTAGACAGCAAAAGTCACTAAAACATGCACTAAATACTCCTTAAAACTAGCTGAAAATATGCAGTACATGCCTTAAAGCATGTAAAAGGAAGGGAAAAAGGCACTACTTATTGAGTTACATCAATCTATCAGAAATAAATGCCAAGCAAAAGCAAGAATTTATCAATTAATTTTACTCAAAGATTAAGAAGAAAAAAAAATAGTTTATAGAAGTGAAGAAACTAAGTTAAGTATATATATATTTAAAAATTGTTTTGAATGGATATTTTTAAATTGTTTTAGTTTGTTAAATTACGTAAAATTATTTTAAGGCTATCATTTAAATCTATTTAATTTTAATTTATTGTTTTTAATTTACATGTCTGATTTAAATTATGTAATTAAGTTAATATTCAGTATTCAGCTCAATAATTTATAGGTTGTATAACCTTTAGTGCAATTATGCTAAGTAAATAAATAAATTAATTAAAAATAAATTACAATAAATTTGAAATACTTATTGAAAATTACAGTTTTTTTTTTAATTTCTCAGCTATAAAAACAGACTAGTCACTATCTCCACTATTTAGGGCCATAAATTTATCAGTTTCCCATACTATATTTAAAATAGGATCTACCTTTGTGCAGACTTTGAACTCACTTTCCACTCGTCCACTCAGATGTCTATTGGCGGTCTTTTCTTTTTGGGCAAGTTCTAATCAGAAGCTGCCCTGCAGCAAAACACAAGACGGAAGTGAAAACTGCCTTCGGTGCAGGCAGCAGGAAAAACCAAATATGGAAATGTTTACAAATTGCAAAAGACGCGAGACTGCAACATAGAATGAGACTGCGACTAAGACTGGGATTTGGATTTGGAATCGGGAATTGGGGATTGGGGAAACTGGAATGATGATACGCAGTTTGGTTGGTGTCCAATGGTCAGCAGATTTGCCTAGAGTACAGTTGTCTTAGCTCCTGTTCTCTGTCCTCTGACTGCTCCAAAAATGCACAAAATCAGCGTAGACAATAATGAATACTAGAGTGAAGATAGTGATCGTGTCACGACTCAAAAAAATAACATATAAAAAAAATTTTTAAAAATATAAATATATAATTTTTAAATAAAAAATTGCATTGTTAGTGAATTTTGTGAATGACTTGCAAACTTAGAAAGTCTTTTCCATGGTTAGTGTAAGTTTGGTGTAGACATTAATCTTTCTTCATTCCATTTTTAGTAAAAAACAAAATACTTATATGCAAAAAAATAAATATAAGTAGCTAGATATTTTTCTTAGTACATTTTTTAACAGAAAAATATTATTTACAATGATTATTTTTAGTTGATAATGTATATTTGTTTTACTCCGTTTTCGTTACATAATTAAAAAAATACTTAAAATTATTTAAAAAATGCGAAAAATATATGAATTAATAAGAAAATAATTATGTTATTTTGCTTAACTTGAAATTCATTAAAATGAAGATATTTTATATTAAAATGTTCGTGACTCACGCACTCATCTCTAACTAGAACCTATTCGCACACAGAGACAGAGAGAGACAGGAGAAGTATGGTAAAAAGAGAAAGGGAGAGCGTATGTTAGCGATAGCGACACCGATACTGAAATCCAACGTCTCATCATCATCATCATCGTCATCCTGTTGGTCGGTCGTCAGTTCTTCAGTTCTCTGTAGTTCTCTATTTCTCTGTCGGCGCATCCTTTGGCTTGCCTATTTTGTAAATTCGTTAGTGCTGCTGAAATATGTTGATTGAATTTTTCGGGAGCAACTGCATTTGATTATAACGACGACATGGCCAAAGAGCTGGCCAAGACCACAGCAGACCGGGCTAACAGGCGGGAGCTGCCTCCCCCTTAAAAACTTAGTTGACCAGATGCAGACGCACCAAAAATGGTCAGCAAACATGGCCAAAAAGAAGATGAAGTAGAAGACGAGAGACGAATGATTGTTATCGTAGGCAAATGCTCACACAGAAACACATATAAACAAATACACAGACAGTGTCAGCTGGTGAGGTCAAAGGTCAGCAACAGGAACTTAAACTAACAGCTATAAAATCTAATTTTAATTTTATAAATCAAGTTCATTTCTTGGCCCAAAATTTCGGTATAAACGAAAGACTTCTTTAAGAATTAAAAATCAAAGTAATTATAAAATAAAACACCAAATAATTATTTAAAATAATAAAAAAGTGGCATATAATGTTACATTTAATTAAAAAAAAATATTTTAATTCATTTTTCTTGAATAAACTAAAATATTTAATATTTTATTCGATTTTATTGATTAAATTATTAATAATATATTTATTCACTCGCAATTTTTATTTAAGAATTTATAGCATTTACGGTGCCTGGTCAGCATTTAAAATACTCATTTAACATGGAGAGTGAACCCATTTCCTGTCAAGATTTATTAATGTCCAAACGATTTACAAGTGATTTACACTTAATTAACGGCACCCGGCGAAAGTTGTCGATTGCGTGGGTCGCTTCCGGTGGTTGGCTTTAAGACCTGACGACGCGTATTAATTGCTCAAAAAACGAAAATTCCAAAAACTTTAATTTATTGTTTTAAGCCAAAGTTCCCAGCCCGAATTTAAAGCGGGTTCCCAAAACTGTTGCGTTGGCGTTGTGTCGCAGGAAATACCTAAAGTACCTAAAGACCCGCTTTATAAGATATTTTACCGTCTTAGTACAATTAGAATTTGAATCTTTCAATTGGTCATTTGAAGTGGGCTACAACGTTAACTGATAAGCCAAGCAACCAGTCAAATATCATTTTTAATTTTTGGTATTTCTCTCATTTTGTGTAGGTGTTGTCTGCCTTTATTTTTTTTAATCATCAGCTTGGTTTTTATTTCTTTATTTCATTTTAGTACCCTTACTAAGGGTAATATGATTTTCACAGAAAATTTGTAAGACCTAACGATTGTAGATTTAATAAAAATTGTTGCTAAAATTCTTAATTTAAAATACAAATTTCACTACAAAATGGAATTTTTGTAAAAAGATATTTTTTTTTTTCAGCGTATCTTAACTGAATTAAATACAACCTATACTCCTTTTATGTGGATAAATTTACTAAGTTCGTTATCATATTTTATTTTTATTTGTACAAAGCTTTTCAAGTGTATTAAATCTTTGACTTTACAAATTTATGCTTTCTTTCGTGTTTCTTATTATTATTTTGTGGTTACGTGAGTGGGAGATTTCGGGCTGCGGGTTGTCGACTGGTCAGCTCAGCCGCAAAATGACTTCATTAACTTATATTTCATATTTTTTCGTATTCTGCGAACAAATTAAGCCGAAATGCACCACATTAAGGCAACAACAACAACAAAAGCAACGGCATTAACATTGTTGCGCCTCTTCTTCCTCCACTTCTCTTCTACAACTCTCCTCTAAAAGCACCTCTGACACTGAGCCGCTAAAAGCGATGTTAAAAACTTCATTATGACTGTCATACTCATATGTTCAACGATTTAAGTGTGACATATTTCAGCTTTACTCGGATGTAGGTCGTCATTACAGCAGGCCTCAAGGAAACTTTGTATATAAGTATAGGTAAATATTAATATTTTAATCAAATTTTTAAAATAAAAAATGTTTTGATGCAGAATGAATATAGAGGCCAAATAATGGTCAAAACGGTATTCCATATGGAAATCGGTTGAGTTTTGACAAAGTTATGGTAGATTGAAGTTTTGGAAAAAGTGTAAAGGGGTAAGCATGGAAAATATCGAAAAAATTGACAGTGAGGTAAATTTTTCAAGTGAAAAATGTTTTGATGCAGAATGAATTTAGAGGCCAAATAATGATCAAAACGGTATTCCACATGGAAATCGGTTGAGTTTTGACAAAGTTATGGTAGATTGAAGTTCTTAAAAAAGTGTAAAGGTGTAAAAAATTGACAGTGAGGTAAATTTTTCAAGTGAAAAATGTTTTGATGCAGAATGAATTTAGAGGCCAAATAATGATCAAATCGGTATTCCATATGGAAATCGGTTAAGTTTTGACAAAGTTATGGTAGATTGAAGTTCTTGAAAAAGTGTAAAGGAAGCATGGAAAATATCGAAAAAATTGACAGTGAGGTAAATTTTTCAAGTGAAAAATGTTTTGATGCAGAATGAATTTAGAGGCCAAATAATGATCAAAACGGTATTCCACATGGAAATCGGTTGAGTTTTGACAAAGTTATGGTAGATTGAAGTTCTTGAAAAAGTGTAAAGGAAGCATGGAAAATATCGAAAAAATTGACAGTGAGGTAAATTTTTCAAGTGAAAAATGTTTTGATGCAGAATGAATTTAGAGGCCAAATAATGATCAAAACGGTATTCCACATGGAAATCGGTTGAGTTTTGACAAAGTTATGGTAGATTGAAGTTCTTGAAAAAGTGTAAAGGGTTAAGCATGGAAAATATCGAAAAAATTGACAGTGAGGTAAATTTTTTAAGTGAAAAATGTTTTGATGCAGATTGAATTAAGAGGCTTACCCTGGACAGTGAGGGAAAAAAATTAAATCTTTTAAATAAATAACATTTTGATGCCGAATGAAATTAGAAGTCTAACCATGATCAAAATGACATTCCGTTTAAAGATCTGTTACGTTTTACTAGAGTTATGAAGTTTGAAGTTGGTGGAGCCCCTGACCCAGAAATTTATTGTCCAGTTCGGCATAATTAAAAAAAAAGTGGTAATACCTTAGAAACATTTACAGTATTATTTTATTGATCTTGAATTATGATCTATTGGCTTATAAATATTTCTTCACATTCATTTTGATTTCCTCCCTTTAAAAAATGTATTTATGCTTCAATATTTTAATCCTGTTTTAGAAAAAAGAACTCACACAATTGCTCCAATCAGAATCACAAATGAAATATAAACAAACCCAAGCAGCTTACGAATTTGTCTATGCAATTTAACCCTGGATCAGGACAATAGTTCGACAATTGTGAGGAAAGCAAGAGAAGAAGACGGGAGAAGCGAGTGGAAAGAGGAGGGTGAGCTACTTGAAACGTAATCGACAGTGCAGCACTTGAATGACCAACTGGTCGACTGTGCGACTGTTGAACCGTCGGATGCTTCGACCCTTTCAATTATTTGCTGTTGGCTCTACCGAAAAATGCCGAAAAGCAAAACAAAATGCAAACATGGACCAAGAAGAAGAAACAGAACCAGAGTGTGCTAGACAGAGAGCACTCGGCTGTGGTCGGTGCACTGAGAGAAAAATGTCATACTTAATTTAAATAAGACTGATCTGATATTTAAAAATTTCTACTTGATTACAAGTTACTAAATATTATCTTAAAAATTTTTTTCCAAGTATAAATAATCCTTATATAAGCTAAAAAAATTTTAAATTTAGAAAAACTCTAGATTTACGGGTTAGAGGTTTTAGAAATTCGTTAACTTAGTTTAAAAGTCAAGTTCGAAAGAGTTTTAATAGCGAATATATGTAACTTTTTAAAAGTTTTCGAAAGCTGACAAATTTATTCAGCACTTATAGTTACTTTTTATAAAAAAAAAAAAAATAACATACTTTCATCTCCAGACCTGACGAAAATATTTGAAATAAATGCTTTTTCCTTTTTGCTTAGATTTATTTTTAGCACTTTTGCTAAATTCTATGTTTGAAAATAAAAAAATCCTTTAGATTTGGGACTTCAATCTTATTTTTGCTCAGTGTATTGTGTGTGTTTTTCATGGACGGTCGAAGGTCCCGGTCCCAAAGGATTTCCTTGTTATGCGTGCGACGTTTGTTTAACCCTCTCTCTCTCTTCTCCTCTCCCCTCTCTTGGTGGCATGGACGGCTGCAAACAACGACTGCCCTTTGTCCAGGCTGTGGTTCAGATCCAGGTCGTTTGTTTTGCACCATCTCCATCCCATCCCATCCCATCCTATCGTATGCCATCTTCCGTCTCCAAGTTCCCCTCTTCTGACTGCACTCGAATGGTTTCGTTTACATTTTACGTGCGAATGTTGCTGTTTTTTGAATTATGGCGACAGGAACAGTGCCACAGTCGCTGTGGCAGTCGCAGCTTCATTCTCAGCTTCAGCCTCAACCCTGCCTGCGGTTTGGCCTTGCCCCCTTGCCCCCTTGCCCCCTGGCTGCTTCCTGCCTCCAGTCCAAACAGAACCCAACCCAACTCGACTCGACTCAACTCAACTCGACTCGAATCCAAGCTGACCGCAGTCGAAAGTGTTGTGTTTCAACATGCTGCAACGATGTTCCCGTATTTTATTCAAAAATGCTGCCACGTAATAGAATTTTTGATGCCAGCATGTCTGGCTACCATAAAAATGCCATGATAACGGTCAACGCCCGGCTCGTAACTCCCAACTCTTAAATCAAACTAGCCAGATTTGCTACAATCGAGTGTGCTGGACTGTGAGAGACCCTGTACTTATTTTCTGCAAAAAGTAAATTATACTAAAACTTAAATAATATTAATGAAATAATAATTAAATTTACTTGCATTAAAAAAAAGTAATGCTAATACAAATGTCAGCGTTTCTTGCATTTCAAAAAGTAAAGCTTATAAAAGTGTCACGTTTTTTTTGCATTTAAAAAAGTATTGCTAATGCAATGATTTCTAATCATAATTATAATAAAAGATTCTTAGCATTATAATAAACATTTTATTACATTAGCATTGCTAGTCAAATTTTTGGAAAAATAAAAGTTATTGATATTTGCTATTAAAAAAATAATCAAAAAAATCAATGAAATTAAAAAGTAATTAATGAGTTAACAGAAATCAATAATGCAATAAAATAACTATATAAAAAATATTAAAATATATATTTAAAAATATTAAAATGCATATAAACAAAAATTTGGAAATAAAAGAAAAACAAGAAAAATAATGCAAAGAAAAAAAAATAATAAAATTATATATTTTTTTTTTTTGTTGACTATAACTTTTCTGTATTTTTTTTTAAATATTTTTCACTTTTTTTGACTCTCTTTTTGATGATGAACAAAAATGTATGTACTTTTTATGGTCGGAATTGCCTCCTTCTGCCTTTTGGGAACATTTAAATAGACTACTTAATAGAGTCTCTGTACTTTTTGACTACAGGGTCTCTGAAAACATAGCCACAGTCGCATTCGCAGTTGGAGGCAGAGTCAGAGTCAGAGACTGAGCTTTTTGGGCTGCGATTTCAATTGGACCTGGTGCTGGTATTCCTGGTCCAGGACTGCCTGCCAATTGGTAACTGGCAACTTGCAACTGGCAACTTGCAACTTGGCTACTGGCTTTTTGGCTGCCTCAGAAACTCATCATAAATTCATTAGTTGCAACTCGTCGCTGCACGCAAAATTCCTGGCTGAGCTTCCTTTTGGCCTTCGCTCACAAGGTTGCATGCAACGTGGGTAAGGGGAAGGGAAAGAGAGGGAAGAGTAGGGGAAAGGGGGCAAGCAGCTGCTCGCTGTCGCTGGAGGTGTGGCACCCAGCAACAGCAGCCGCCCCAAATGATTTATGCGCCAAGTTGTTTAGAAAATATGCCAAATGGAGAGTTTGGTCTGTCTTTGTCTCTATCCCAACTCCGACTCCAAGTTCGAGTTGTAGTCCATGTCTGGACTTGGGCTTGGGCTTTGGCTTTGGCTTTGGGTCGTTTCTGTTCTGTTCTCTTTGGGTATTTTGCCTAAGCCCAGAAGGGATTTTTGCAGACATGCATGGACTTGTCATGGCGGCGGCTCCATGTTTGATTAAGGCGCACAACTTGCGGCCACTAAACGCAAATCAACGACGGCGTTGATAATGGCCAACGGGTTCCACCATCTCTCCACGTCCATTTCAGCTTCCCTCACATCATCTGGCCCAACTTTGGCAGTTGCCCAGTTGCCAGTTGCCCAGTTGCCACGTTCACTCATGTCATGACTTGTGAAAATATACACCTAGCTCGTGTTATTTTAAATACCCTGTACCCATTAAAAAAGATCAGAGAAAGGAGCATAACGATTAACTAAAGCAAGCACCGATACAATATTAAATTTAAAAAAATGTTCACTATTTATTGAATTTTATAAAAAAAAAATTATATATTGAAAACAATAATTCCAATTTTTTATCTGAATATTTTTTAAGATAAGAGTTATTTTAAGCTTTTTTAATTTTAAAATCATTTTATATAAAATATATCGCAGTATAAAAACAAAGAATTTAAAATTTATTTTATGAAAACTGTAATCTAATTTACTATATTCCTATCCAAAAATAGTACGTTCAAAATTTTCCAATTATTTAGAAATTCAAGTGATTGTTCTGAAA
The DNA here is from genome assembly GCA_035045575.1 of Drosophila falleni. Taxonomy (NCBI): domain Eukaryota; kingdom Metazoa; phylum Arthropoda; class Insecta; order Diptera; family Drosophilidae; genus Drosophila; species Drosophila falleni. The sequence continues at coordinate 2,867,327 of JAWNOV010000167.1, forward strand.
TTTTATAAACTCTTTTTATAGTACCTTTTGAATCTATAATCCAAATTTCAGATTGATCGAATCATAAATAAAAAAGTTATTCAAGAAACTGCAATGTATGCAATTATTAATATATATACAATCTACAAATTTAAAATAACTTCAGAGTACTTTTGCTTGCATCACAGAGTATCTTACTGTCGTATATTCTAAGTAGAATACTAACTCCCTCTTATTAGTTTTTCGGTCTTTGCGACTGATTCCTGTATTCTAGGGTTCTCCATCCGACAACCTGACCACGACTACAACATCCACAACAACAACAACCACAGTAAGAAGCACAACAACAACAACAACGACAACGATCAAAAGCCGCGACAGGTGTTGCTTATTTCTAATCAGAGGCGTGTCTACAACGCTGTTCTTAACAGTCTCCCGCAGACAGTTAAATGGCTTGTTCTACTTAGATACTAACTGACTTTCAAATATGTAGACGAGACACTCCAAATGGAACTGAGGAAATTTTCATTACTCAAGCGAACGTTTCTTGGAAGTTAAGATCTGTTACTGTCACGCTTTATATGCAATAAATTCAAGATTTACAGTTTCACCAAGCTGCTTAATCCCCCACTAAATGACTCAATTAGAAGGTGAATTACAATTATAGACGTTAGGATCATATAAAGCTTGGCGATTTTTAATCTTTGTATAAATTCGAAAATAAAAAAAAACTTAAATTAATTCAATTGTTTGGGAAAGAAATCTAACTCATAGAAGATCATTCAAGATCAATTTTAATAATACTAAAAAAAAAAACATACAATTTAAACCTACAATTGAAATAAAAAGCTTAAATCCTGCTCAATTAAGAAATTTGATGATTTTAAAGATATTATAAAGTTAGGATCATATGATAACTTTGACTTTTAAGTATATTTTTCGAGAAAAAAGTAAAAGAAGTTAAGATCTGTTTATTTATTTTACTAAATATCTCAATTAGTAAGAAAATCACACTTGAACATATTTTGGCATTTCCCTTTTCAACCTGTAATATATATATATAGTCAAGATCATATGTAAATATGTTTATAAATATGTGAGAAGTGCGCCAGTATTTCCATATTTCCATTTCGAATCGTTATCGTTAATTTGGTAAAGTCTTTTGTATATTTTCTCTTGTTTTTTTTTTTGTTTTTCTGTTTCGCTTTTTTCTACTTCTTCTTCTGGTTGTTGTTCTTGTCTTCAGTTATTCGCTTTCAGTTTTGTAAGCTTATGACCATAAATTGCCCAGCAAACCGTGACCATAAATTGGAGCTAACAAAGAAATTATGAAATTCAAATGAAGTGCGTTTGCCAGGGCAACTAAACAACGAAGCAACCAGCGATTTCATCCTCATTCTCATCCTCATCCTCATCTTTAAGCTGGACATTGGGGTAAACAAGACTGAGGCGCACCTGCCCCATGCCGCAATGTCGCAAGGTCTGTGGCAATTGTGAGACCTTAAGCGAGGCAAGGTCTTGGGGCCCAGATTAATGCCCAAATCCCTCCCCCCCCCTCTTTAACTGCCTTGGGGAGGCCACCTTTTTATAGAGCAGGATTGCAGTTTGGACTTTACAAGAGTAAATTGTGCAACTTGTTCACTTTTTGCATAAAAATTGTTCATTGAAAATGCATAAATGTGCAATCTGCACAAAAGAAATGCGGCATAGTCTGCAAAACTGGACGGCGGCTCCTGTTTTTTTCCCCCATTCAAAGAATTATTATGGCCTGGAACATTGAACCCCAGTTCGATATCGATGCAATTGCTGATTGCTCTTGTTGTTGTTGCTGTTGTTGTTGTTGTTGTTTCCCCTCTCTTTGTCTAGTTCTCTATGAATTGTCTTTAAATACATATCATTAAATGGCATTTATAATATATTCATGAGCGATCCGCTTCCCGGTATTGCTCGAAATCTAATGTAGAGACAACGGCTGCCATATCTTCGACTATCTCCTGCCTGACAACCCTTCCCCTCTCCTCCCTCCCCTTCAATCACTCTATCAAAAAATATAAAAAAAAAAACAACAGCGAAAGAGTTTTAACCGTAAGCGTGCCCCCAAGACAGTTGCATGCCCCATTTTGTGCGCCCCGGGGCAAGTCAAAGTTGCACACAATAGAGCAAACAATCTTAAGATGCAACAAACAACGACTACTAAATGCTCTACAAATTAAAATTAATTTTTTAAATATATTTATAGTTCAATCACGTTTTAATCAACGTTACATAAATTGTTTTACCATTTAAATTTATATCCTTGTATTGTGTACTTTAAAACTTTGATTACTAATTGCTCAAAAATAGTTAAATTAATTTAAAAATATTTAAAATTCACTTAGCAATTCAGATTATGCAACAACTATGTGTTAACAATCCATCTAAAATTAAAATAATATAAAATATATATATGTAAGTATAAAAATAAATATTTAAAGTAAAATAATGATAATAATAATAATAATAATATAATAATTTACCTCCTTTTTTATACAGGTTATTTAAGTACTACATATTTATAAAAATCTTTGTCCTGACTGACTGACTGATATTCGTGCAGCCCAAGCGGTATGGCCGAGGAGAATGAAATTTTGGCACAACATAGCTGAGACAATTTCAGCTGTTTTCATCCCTTCATCATAATTTTTCCAAGTTTGTGTTGTGCTTTCAAAAATCCAATTTAGCCATTTTTTTGAGTATTATAATCATGCAGTTTTCATTAGAAATGTTCGATTCTCTATTTTTTTTATTTTTTGTGTAGTGTATTTGAAACTGCAACATGGCGGTTTTATCCGTTTATTTCGGCCCGTTTTGGTGGCCTGAGAATTGTGCGTATACGTATTGTCTATTGTCTATGGTCTATGGAGCCCAAGCCACGCAGTTGGTTTTCTATATTTGGTTTGTGAGGCGGCGAGTCGTGAAATCTACGCAATGTTTTGTGGCAAGGTCCGTTTGGAGCATTCAACCATTCTCTCTTTATTTTTGCCTGGCATTCCACAATTGCCGAGATTTGCCTTTTGGCTTCCACCATCCACTGTCCACTGTCCACAATTCAGCATCCACAACCTTACACCTTCCCTCCTCGTTTGCCATCAAATGCAATTCAATTACATTGAAAATTGGCTGCATTGTCTTTATTCGCTGGGTGCGTGAAATTTATAGTTATGACCAGGCGGCATTATGACCTCGCCTTTGTGACATTTGATTTTTGGAGGTGACAAAAGTCGCTGCCACAAATTATTATTATGGCCACGGAATGCATAAAACTTGCGCACATTCACTTATTGTACTCGTATACTTTTATTAAGGCGGAGAGTAAGAAAATTGAACTGATAACATATGCATTTAAGTTAACTAAGTGAATTTTAGTTTTTTTCCATTATAAGTTTTTTCCATCTTAAGTACGGGGTCTCTGACTGTCGAGTATGCTGGGAGAGGGACTGGGAGCGGGGCCTTTGAGTGGGACTGGGAGCGGGGCCTTTGTGTGGGACTGGGAGCGGGGCCTGGGAGAGGGACTGGGAGCGGGGCCTTTGAGTGGGACTGGGAGCGGGGCCTGGGAGAGAGACTGGGAGCGGGGCCTTTGAGTGGGACTGGGAGCGGGGCCTTTGAGTGGGACTGGGAGAGGGCCTGGGAGCGGGGCCTTTGAGTTGGACTGGGAGCGGGGCCTTTGAGTGGGACTGGGAGCGGGAAGGTTTTGTGTTTTAGTTTAAATTTAAAATCTTCATTGATAGCAAATAAGTAAAGATGAGATATATATTTTAATCAGAATTAAGTATTTTATTTTAGAGTCGACTACGAAAATCATATTGGTGCTGAAAAATTATTTGCTTGTTGGAAAAAGGCAAATTACAAGAAAGCCAGAAATCAGCGCAGCAAATCAGGCAAAAATATAAACTTGACCAGCTGAGTGCCGAAAAAAATCAATTCATTAGGGTTAAAGAAGGAGAAGAGGGAGGAGAAGAGAGGAAGAGAAAGGAAAAGAGAGAAAGGGGGAGGAAGAGAGAGGAAGAGAGAGGATTTGCGAGTGCAATTCAAAATTGAATTCGAAATCAGAAAACACACATCTCGATGAGATCATTATCGCCGCAACAACGACAGGCCAATTACATTAATTAATTATTAAGAGAACGCAGCTGGAGTTGCACGGGGAAGGGGCAAGAGAGGGGTGGGGAGGGGGGAGGGGGCAGTGTCACGTACAAAGCGCCGCAAAGCGAATTGTTGTTGCTGTTGTTGTTGTTCCCAGGCGCAAGGAGCAGCAATCGTTGCCTCTTCGGGGATGATATCAAGGAATGCAATCAGCGATCAGAGGCAAATCGAACAAGCTTGAGCTTGAGCTTAAGTTTGAGCTGAAAATGAAGCTGAAGATGCAACTTTAACTAAAACTGTGGCTGTGGCAACGTTTTGACTGGGGGCGTTTTTGGCAGCGCTGACTAAGCAAGTGAACTAAAGTGAAGTGAATTGAAGTGAAGTGAAACCAGGCGGACCACAAAGATCGATCGATCGATCGTTGTGTCCAGTCTTATGATTTGCAAATTTTCAAATATGCATCTCCTGCTGTTGGTCAGAGATGCTGCCTGTTCCCGGTTCCCGATTCCCAGTTCCCGATTCCCTGTTCCCGATTCCCTGCTGCCTGCGTTAGGTGTGCGATGATTAATTGCTGCCGTTGCACGCAATCCTCGAGTTTCTCTCCGTGTTGTCCAGCATGTATTGCAGGCAGTGTTGCCATTAAGAAAATAATAGCTATTTTAGCGAGAACAAACTCCAAAAACAACAGAATATTCTAACACAAAATTTGGCAAAAAAAATTCTGTTTTCTAATTTTTTAAAAATTCAATAAAATAAGTTTAAAATAATTAAATATCCTTATAATAGAATATTTAATCATTTTATCCGGTTAAATCTTCTTCTGCTTAATACAGAGCTCGCTAATTTTAGCCTCGCCTTTAAAATATCTAAAAAATAAGTATAATTTGAGACCCATCGATAAACTGTTTAAAATTTCATATTTTTCCTTTATTGACGTAAGCAAGCAATTTTAGTAATAAGGGTTGAACGTAATTTGGGAGCTTTGATTTATTAAATAATATTTAAATGGTCAGCCTTGAAAATTACTAAACTTGCTAATATACAAATCTGGAAACATACTGATATTTTCCTATGATAAAAAAAAGAATTATTATTTTTTGAGTTAAAAAAAAGTCGAATACATGAAAATACATTTCAAAAAACTGAATTTTCCAGCCGATTTGATCTGATTTTTTCCCGCTATTTATCGTAAAAAAACGCCAGATTTTGACGGTAAAAAGCTGTTGAATCAACACTGTTTGCGTGCCTTTTTCAGATCTTGGCTGCTGTTGAATAATGATCTCTAGAATGTCTTGTTTCAAAAAAGCTAATAAGATCATTTATAACACAGTTAGTTGAGGTTCAGGTTCAGGTTCAGCTCTGGGACTGAGACTGGCGAGATCTGGTTGCGACTTCCTGCGTCATCATAATGCGAACCATTTATTATATACACTTTAATAGGAACTCGTTCTCGCTTGGCAAGTGTGAAGGATTCAACTTGTTGTGGATAGAGTATGGCCTAATCGTTGTTGGCCTAATAAAAATGCCTTTTTGCTCAATTAATCGACAGCTCGGCATGATCACAAATCATTAAATAAGCGATCGATACACGAGCTCCCACTGTGACGTCAGACAGAGTCTACTATAAACGCCTTGGCAATGTTGCAACTTGCAACATGCAGCAGGAAGTGAACACATGCGTGCAACTAACTAGGACACTTGCCCCAAAATGTTACTGCTGCTGACAGCTGATTGGTTTACTTTGTGGCCAGCAAGGATGTGCGTGGCACAATTCAGACAGAGAATGGGCCACAGAGTTGTTGCCACAGTCAATTAAACTGCCAACACTTGTTAACAAGCTGCAATCAGGAACACGCCCCAAGCGCCTGTGTCCAGTCAACCTCCGACTCTGACTTCAACTCCGATTCCGATTGCGACTCCTTCTTCGTCTCCGACTACAGCCATGAATTATCACTGACCCAGGCAATGGTTCTTCTTCCTTTTTTAAACCCTGTACTTAAGTGACACAAAAGGTCGACTTGGTTTTTAATAAAGTGAAAAAGTGCGTAAAAGGCAAAACGGTGTCCATTTTTTTTTATTGGTTTATATAAATAAATTTCACAGGGACCATAAGAGCTAGATACTCCAATCTTGGTATACGGTTTCCAGATAAATAGATGTACTAATAAGTTTGAGAGTACTAAAATCATTTTTTCTGTTCTACAATAAAAATATATATAATTTGAATAAATTTTTATTGATTTTATTGAGAGACAGAGACTTTGGGAGCTAGAGGCACTTAACTGGGTATGTGACTTTATTTATTTGTGTATTTAGTAAATACTATTTACGTCAACTTAGATCAGTCGACAAAAAGTTAAATTATACATAAAATTAAACAAAAATTAAATTAATAATTAAATTAAGAATTAAATTATAAAACTTAAACTTCCAGAAAAATAGAATTTAAAGTACATTTGAAGACTATCTTTTAGGTTTTTTTTTAACTGATTGTGAACTTTAAATCTCTTCTAAAATTTTGTCGGCGATCGTAAGTTATTCAAGTTATTAATTTTTCGGAAGTTAACCTTTGTCAACAATTTTTTGTTTTATTAGTGGCGTTTTTATGTGAACTAGATATAAACAAATCCCTGGTTCACCTATCATGAAATGGTGTAGAAAATTAAATTTAAAGTTTAAATTTAATATTTTTATGAATCAATTAAAATTTTGTTGATTTTTTCACTAGTAAAAAAAAGGACAGGTTTCTTAAATTATTAGGAATTTACTAAGGGTAGTATTGCACCTAAATATTTATATAAAATTTTCACAACCACTCAGTTAGGACTTACTTCAAAATATTCATTGATAAGTAAGTATTTAGTTATATGATTTTCTTTAAATTTTTGATATTTATAGATTAAATACAGGATCAATTACAGTTGTGCTCACTTCACTGTACTTTTTCTGGCTAGTTATTATTTTCTTTATCAAGCGGAGGGCGTGTCATGGGGGCAGTTATTTTGAAAGCGCCTTTTTCGGTTGCATTTGTTGTTCTTTCTCACACGCTGGCAATTTTTGTTGTATTATTTTTTTTTTTTTTTTGTTGTGTTTTTTATTTATTTGCAAAAGGCAATTTAAGCCACGTCGGGCAGAAACTTTTGTTTCGCATTGAATTTCAATTTGTGTTTCCGCATAAAAATGCGCTTCGTATTTATTTTAGTGGGTTACGCTCTTCACCCTCTTCTCTCTGCTCATCTCTTCTCTTCTCTCTTCACGTTGTCTTCGTTGTCTCTGATCTTTTATCGCTGATAAAATGCAGCCCCAAAAACTTGGCTGTTGTTGTTGTTGGTGTTGTTGTTGTTGTTGGTGTTGTTGACTCTGTTTTTGGCCCGCACCCGCAAATGGGCTTTGGTAAAGTTGGCAAACTTGGGTCACTCCCTGATATCGCATTGCCCCCGAGGGCTTCTGGGGGGCGTGGGCGTGCAATGCCAGCCACGCCTCGTTTTCAGTTCTGTGTGTGTGTGTGTGTTGTTGTTGTTGTTGTTGTGTTTGTTATGTTGTGTGTCGTTGTCGTTGCTGTTTTACAATTGTTTGTTTTGCTGTTTGTTAAACACCTTCCTCTACACGTTCGCTTGCCAATCGCCTCCGTTTTGGCCCGTTGCCTGCCTTGCACATCCTTTGTCATGTTTTGGGCCCTGCTAAGATTTAAGGCCCCTGCTCAGCCCCTGGGCATCAGCATCGGCATCGGCATCGGCACCAGGAACAGCCCAAGCAACCGGTGACCTCGTCGTCGCTCTTTCTCCATATCCCATCTCCATCTCGTCGCTTTCTTGCAGCATCTTCACTAGATTTTGAGCCCAGCAATCAAAGTTTTTTCAGTTTTATAAGTTTGTGACAATTTCTTTTTGTATAAACAGCTGGATCTCAGAGTCTATAAGAGTTAGAGTCACTAAATTTGGTGACCACACTTTAAGGTTGTTCCCATAGATCAAGCTTATTTTTTTAAATTTCCACAATTCTGGGAATTTAAAAGAATTAACTAACAAGTGAAATTATAAAGCTACAGTCTTGAAATTTGGCGCATGTATTGTTTGCTAATTTTCAAACGATTGTTGAAAATTTTAGTAAGATCGTTTAACAAATTGTGAAGATATTTAAGCTCAAGTGAAATTTTATTTCAAAGATTAAAGAACTATGGTAAGAAGAAGCAAATACTGGAAAAGAATATTTTTTTGTCACCAGATGACGCCTTCTTGTAGCTGCTATAGAGTCCCAATGTGCATTTTCCATTCTTAAAATTCATACACTAGGTTAAATATTTGTGTAAATATTTCAAAAAATAAAAAAAAAAGTTTATATTTTCTAAATAAACAAAATATCTATTTTTTGGCATAGCTCTAGTTTAACTACTTCTTTCTTAATTTTATATTGAATTTATTTTTATTTGTTGAATCGTAGGGATGTAGCTACTGGGCATCTAATAGTCGATCACCTCAACTATAGCCTGTTTAGTTGTTTAAAAAGGCTCTGGCAAATGCCCTTTGATGTTGCCTGTTTGCAGCGTCCTCTTGCTGCTTGCTTCGCATAACTTTGCTTGTTAACAATTGCATTGTACAACAACATCGACAACAACAACAGCAACAACAACATCATCGACAACAACAGCAACAACAACACTGCTGCGATCCTCTCAATCTGTGAACCGGCTTTTGCCATTTTTAGTTACTCGTTGTCGGCACCCCAATGACCAAGACCAAGACGAAGAGCAAGGCAAAAGCCAGGCCAATTCAATCCAGGATATACAACACACACAATGGACACTCTTTTGAAAATAGGTGGCTTGATTTATTTGTCTGCAAATTCGCTTTCTCAAAAGGCATTTGGAGCCTTACATTTTGGCTCGAGCAACTACTTAAGGCAACTTCCTACGAGCCTCCACCAAGTTGTCAAAACACACACACACACACACATCCATGTTCCGCATTTGGTGTGTGCAAGTGTGTGTGAGTGTGTGTGAGTGTATGTGTGTGTGTGTCTTTGAATATGACGAAGCATCGTTGAGTGCCGCATTTATCAAACAAATGCCTTCAATTTTTAGTTTGGGAAACTCAAGTACATATTCAAGCGCTAAACGAAGGATTTGCTTAAATTCCTTAATATGTTAAAGAAGTTTGGTAAAAAAGCATCAAAAACTTTAATAAGTGAGCACAAACAGTGGTACAACTCTACTCTAATTTTTTATAGTTAAATCTCTGTAGTTTCATCTCTTTACTTTAATGGATTCCAATGAATTTTTAAAGCAATCTTTTTTTATAGCCAAATAAAGTTTACTTCTTATTATTATAATTTTTAATTAAACGAACTTCTTTATATGAATGTTCTCCTTAACTATCCTCTATATTAGAAGTTTCTATAGTAGACTTTAGTGAACTTTTACTTATTCCAATTTCTATTTAATAAACTATAATTTTTTTTCCACGTTTCGACTGTGATTTTCTGTAATTTAAAAAATTTTTTTTCTATTATTTGAACTTCTCTTAATTAAAGCCTTTCATAGGGATTTGAGTAGGGGAATTTTACTATTATTTATCGGGATTTTTAATACCAGGTAAATTTTCTTTTAGAAAAGTTTCGCAGATAGAAAAAAATAGCTGTGGGATAATTGTCAAAGGAAAGAGAGAAGAATCGTTAACAACCTTAAGATTTGCATCCTTAGAATAAAAGTTTAAGTGTAACCAATAAATTTTCTTTTAAAAAACTTTACGCAGAAAAAAATTTACTTTAGGAAATTGTCTTAGAAGCAAGAGAAGAATCGTTTAAAATACCTTAAGATTTGTATCCTTAGAATAAAAGTTAAAGTGTAACCAATTGTATGGTATTCTATCTGGCATGATCTGGCAGTCTCGGGCAGCATTTAACAAGCTTCTGTGAAATCGATCCTCAAGCAGAGAGGCGGCATAGTTGCTGTTAAGGTCGCTGATTCGATTGCTCCGATTACACACACACACACACTACACACACACACACGGACTACACACACACACACACACACACACACACACACACACACACACACACACACACACACACACACACACACACACACACACACACACGGACTACACACAACCCTTCACTTTGCGGTTACAAATAAAACTAAAATGTGTTTTGCTTCTTTTTTACTTTATTTTATTTGTATTTTTTTGCTGTTGCTGGTTGCATTTTCATGGCTGAGTGGTTGCCAGCAATTCCTTAAGATTGTCACACTGACAAGCCCCCATGTATCGATCGGGGTAAACCAAACCTAGTACAATTTAAGACTCTACATAGAGTCGAAGTCGGACGTTCTACTTAAATCACAACAAACAGACAAACAAATAGAAAAAAAACCCTATGGTGTACACACAGCAAGAGCAAGTGTTCAAATTCCATTAAAAGAACATTTACAAATTTGGCAAAGATCACAGTGAGAAGTGAGTAGAAGAGAAGAGAAGAGAAGAGAAGCAGAAGAAGCAGCAAAGAGCAGGCAGAAATAAAAATAAAAAAAGAGGTGCTATGCAATGCTAAACAAAAAAGCGACACCTTCTTCGATTGGAGGCTAAAAGCGAACCAATTGCCAACAGAAAGACCTTGAGATCAGGCCAAGACAAACAATAACAAAAACAGCAGCAACAGCTACAACAATAGCAACAACAACAACAACAACAAGGATAAGCAGAACTTTTGTCTCCAACAGCGTTTTCCCTAACAACCGAGGTGATAAATAAAATTCTTTATATGCAATCTTTTAATGCAATTTACAATAAAATCAACATGGAGTTTAGTTGCTGGCAACAGTTGCAGTTGCAACAACAACGGCGGCAACTTCTTCTTCCCCTGGCTGGCTAAATAACAAGAGGGCACAGCTTGATTTGACATTAGCACAATCCCACAGATCACCTTCCCAAAATGGATTTTGCCGCCAACAGTCGTCTGTGTCTGAACTTTGTTGCAGTCAAGAACGGAACGGAAATGGAGGTCCAAACCGAACCGATCCAAACTGAACCGAACTGAACTGAACTGAACTGAACGGCGATGATCATTGCAGGCAGGCAATAAATACACCATAGAAATGATGTACGGAAAGTGATCGCAGCTCTAACTCTAGCCAGACAGCGGACCCACAATTCCTTAGTCCTCAGTCCTCAGTCCTCAGTGCTCAGTCAGTCAGCCAACAGTTGCCAGTTGCCAGTTGCAACAGAGGCAGCTCAACGGGGGTGCCTCCTGGTTGGCTGCCTTTTCTAAAAGGGAGACGCTGCACAGTGGGCAGCTATTTATAATTAACTGCAGTTAAATTAAATATGTTAAAATAGTTCTTGTCTGCCTTTTCTTTCTTTTATTTTTAATTTTACATTAATTTCATCTTTTGCATTTTAATAAGTTCTGCAACTTGATGTTTTCAGTCTTGCCTGTTGACTTTTAGCCTGTTTTTAACTGCTTTCGCATGGGTTTTATATTTAAGTCGTATAGTCTTATAGTCTAGATATCAAATTTCATGGCTTTCAAGCGGCAAATGGTTTTTATAAATTCTATAATTCTTGAAAGGTTGCCATGGAACTGTTTATTTATATATGTATACATATAATTAAATTAATTTGTTAATATGTAATTAAATTAATTTGAAATATTTGAAAATTTGTATAGTTTTTTTCAAAGTGTGGTTACAACATATTTTAGAAAAAAAATTAAATAATAGATAAGTTATTACAAATATATTATTGTTCTACAATATTATATACTTTCTATAGTCTTGGTTTTATAAATTCTTTCTGTTTTTCTTTTCTTTGAAATAATTAAAAGCTTGAAATTTTTTTTGTGTCTATTCCTTAAGACTCGATTTTTGTATATGCGGAAATCATTCTATGAATCTGTTCAAAAATGAAAGAATTTAAATATAATTTAGATAAGCAGACATTTTCCCCATTTTCCAATACATTATATAAATTTCATTTTATTTTTTTAAATTGGTTCGGAGAAAATTTCTTCAAAAGCTGATTTTTTTTCATTGTTTCTTTTTAAATTTCTCTGATTAAGTTGCACATTTTCATTGCTTGATCAGTTGTTGATTTATTATAATTTCACCTAAATTTTATAGACAATTAACCAGTGTGCGAGCTTAGAATCTAGCAGCTGCCCAGATAGAGCGGATCGAGCGGATCGAGCGGATAGAGCGGATGCTTGGGGGCTGCCGCTCGTTTGGGCTACCACTTTGCGTCTGGCGTTGCGACGGTGGCAACCGATGTTGCTGCCGTTGCCGATGTTGCCGCTGCTGATGTTGCTGTTGCCATTGCCATTGCTGTTGCTGTTGCCGTTGCCGTTGCCGGCATTATTAATGATAAATGTGGCTTGCACTCATGATAAATACAGAGAATCGTTGAAAGGTATAAATCAATAATAGAGAAGTTTGTTTGCAGTTAGGCGCAGGATGGAGCCGTGATTTAGCCAACCAAGAATATAGAAAACTGCAAAACAGCCTGCAGACAATGAGTATGCCAAAACATAATTCAAGTTAAAGTTAGAGGTCTGTGTGGAAGCTCATCTGATTAGGGACTTCTAAGCAGGGATTCTTCAGCTTATTGATGGACTAATTAAACGAGAATTTGAGTTCAATTGAACAGAGACATAACTCTGATTATCAATAACAATTAGCCAGTGTCCAGTTTGCCTGTCAAATGCAAGTTGCCACCCGCTTTTCACTTGCCACTTGCCACTTGCCACATTTGAATGCATGAGTTACGCATCCATCAAATGTCAATTGTTTGTCTTGGCGCTCCACCTTCTTGGCGTCAGTCTGCAGTCTACAGTCTTCAGTCTTCCAGTCTCCCAGTCACAGCATCCTCAATGTCTTCAATGCGCTTTGCCATTTCTCATAAATCATTCCAAGGCTCTGGACGAGCTTCAGCTTCGACGACGACGACAACGTCTCTTGTGGCTGTCAGTTGAGAGAAGAGAGTAGCGATGAGAAGAGAGTACAGAAGAGGCGTCTCCCGAGCTGCAATCGCTGCTTTGATGCCCATCCATGGCATTGAACTTGTCTAGCATTGAGTGTTAGCCGGTTTGTCCAACTCGTCGCGGCATCAGTTGCCATGGAAAGTATTTGAGATTGTCTTTAAAACGCACAACTCAAGAAAATTGACTAAACATACGACTCGACACATTAAATATATTAAATCTGCAATATTGTCAAATATTTTATGGCTTATCAATGAATCTTCGTCTTCAATTCGTCTCAGTTTGATATAAGTGAAAAATATTTTAATGCAGAATGAATTAAGAGGCCAAATAATGATCAAAACGGTATTCCACATGGAAATCGGTTGAGTTTTGACAAAGTTATGGTAGATTGAAGTTCTTGAAAAAGTGTAAAGGGGTAAGCATGGAAAATATCGAAAAAATTGACAGTGAGGTAAATTTTTCAAGTGAAAAATGTTTTGATGCAGAATGAATTTAGAGGCCAAATAAAGATCAAAACGGTATTCCACATGGAAATCGGTTGAGTTTTGACAAAGTTATGGTAGATTGAAGTTCTTGAAAAAGTGTAAAGGGGTAAGCATGGAAAATATCGAAAAAATTGACAGTGAGGTAAATTTTTCAAGTGAAAAATGTTTTGATGCAGAATGAATTTAGAGGCCAAATAATGATTAAATCGGTATTCCACATGGAAATCGGTTGAGTTTTGACAAAGTTATGGTAGATTGAAGTTCTTGAAAAAGTGTAAGGGGCAAATTAAGAAAAAGTACGGACAGTGACAGTGATAGGGAAATCAAATCAAATTTTTCAAAAGGAAGAATTTTACAGAGATTTAATTTAATATATTTTTTATTTTATTGAACCACTATTGATATCCTCAATTAATGGCTTAGAATGTTGGCAGAGTTAAGAGCTGCGCTATAGATGTATCACCAAGTTTATAGATGCCCTAAATGTGTTAATCATTGAAAGAGAGGATTTAACTTTGTTCATTTTATGTGGCGATTTAAAGCCCTGTTGTTAGAGAGCTCTTCTGTAGTCTTCTTTAGTGGCTAACAGTAGCTGCATGAGGGCTATTAATAGACTACACTGTCTGTATCTGTATTTGTGTCTGTATCTGTGTGTGAGTGTGAGTGTGTGGCAAGTATTTATGTATTTATAAGCCCATTCGGTGGAGCTTAATGTGCTAGCATGGGGTCAACTGTGGTTTTACTCCTGACAGGGCCAACTTTGCACATTAGACCAAATGAAACGGACGGTTCGCGTCCTTTTCCGCATTGAATATTCCATGGCAGCCACCTGAAAGAGCTGGTAAACTTTGCATAACAAAACAGGTGCACTCGAGTGCTCAGGTACAGTTCCTCCCCTTACATCCCTACATCCTCTTATTCTCCCGCTATCTGGGAGTTTTGCCCTTGTGGCCATTTCCCTTGGCCCTCTTGTGTCCACCTACGCGATTTTACCAGACACTCGCAATCAGCTGAGTCACTCTCTGTCGGAGTTTTCGACTCGGTAATTTCGACTCTTTGACTTTGACTGTAAGTGTGTGTGTGTGTGTGTGTGTGTTTATGTGTGTGTGCGAAACACTCTCAATTTATTATCTACTTGCAGGGAGTACTTTTGCTTGTGTTACGCATTTTCGTAGCCTAAAAGTAGAAAATTGTTAAGGAAAGTGGGAAACAGAGAACTGTTCTAACTGAACTCAGCTTCTGCTGATTAAATCTGACTGAAATTTGGTACAGCTGCTGGTATTGAGTATAACTAGCACATATATCAGAATAGAGCCATTCGGATCACTACATTATATGGTTGTCATAGGAAAAATTGTTTATTAGCTTAGGTGTTATATGGGAAAGATTTTTGACGTTGTTTTATTAGCTTTTGTATGAAAAAGTAAGTTCAGCTCTAAAATATTTGAACTAAATATTATTTATACATATATTTTTTATATTATCAATTTATATATTTTTTTCTGAAGTTTCTCAAATATTTGGAACAACGAAATTACGTCAATGGCCCCAGATATTTATTATTTGTATTGTGTTTAAATATTTAATTTAAAGACATTATTAAAATAATATAAAATTTATTTTATTGTTAATTTAATTTGTATTTTTTTCGTTTATTGTAAAATTTAACGTCTTTTTCTGATTGACTTAAAATAATACTTCTAATTTTTGTGAAAATTGTGTTAAAATACAAGGGAATGTTTGCAAAACTAACCGTGGTTGTTTCATCTTATTTACGACTGTTTCATCTTTGTTAAGGCAACGACCTTAGAAGATTTAACAATATTTTCTGCTTAAGTTTTCAGTTGCTCGTATATTTATTTCAATTGTGAAGCTGCTGCTGCTGCTGCTGTTGCAATCAAATAAAGTTCGTGCAGCTCACTTTCTTTTGGGCCAAAGAAATGCGCTCGCTGCGACGACCCACATAAATCATTCACAATTAGACGCTGCAGCAACATCAGCAGCAGCAGCAGCAGCAGCAACATCGACGGCAGCAGCAACATCGACGGCAGCAACATCGACGGTCACGGCTCTAACACCTGACCGACTTGCCGACCGTCACTCGAAGTGAACTTCACTCGAAAAAGAGTGCACTCAAAAAAAGGAAATGGAAGTGAGTGTTTCACTGTGTTCACTCGTTCCTTTTGAGATACTCTGCAACATGTTTGATGTTGTAGCTGTTGCTTGTATCTGGCAGATACAACAATTGTATCTGCATTGAGTGGCAAGCGAGGCAGCGACTCGAACTCGCAACTTGTTCTGTTCACTGTGAAGCGTCGAGGCGTGCGGTACTGAAAGCCGGACAATATAATAATAATATCAAATCAAATACGACGAATACGACGAATACACAAACAAAATAATAACACAACAATTCAACAAACAACCGGTTCGGCAACAACATAAAATAAATAAATTGAAAATAAATAAATTACAATTAAATCAGGCAATTTTTATGCTTTAATATTGATTTGTAAATTCAGATAAATTAAATAAATTTATAAATTAAATGTGTGCTGTGTGTTTTGTGTGATCTCTCGCATTTGTCTCAGTGTATTTGCGCCGATAATTCGCATTAATTGAGCTGTAAGTGCTGATTTGTAATACAAATTTGCAACTGGCAACGGTTGTGGCAACAACGGGCGAGGCATAAACAAATCTCGGTCTTGCTTCACTGATTTAATGCCACAAACAGATTGCAGATTGCTGTTTGCCGTACACCAACAACCAACGTCTTCAACTGCCGCCCTGCTGTCCTGCTTGCAACCTGCTTCTCTGATTCTCTGCTTCTACTTGTGGCAAGCTTGTTTCTGCGGAAGACGCTGAGCAGATCCGGCAAAAGCAAAAAAAAAAAATAAAGAAAAATAAAGAAAAACGACGACGACGTCTTCCAAACATTTTGCCATTGAGCAAAAGAATTTCTTTAAAACAACAACAACAACAACAAGCATTGCAACCACAGCAACAACAACAACATAGCAAAGATTTACAACGCGAAACCAAGCAAAAAGTGTAAAGCAAGCAAAGCAGCAAAAAAAAATATATATATAAAAAAAAATAAATAAAAAAATTAGCGCATACTGCAAGTGTGTGTATAAGTGTGTACAGGTGGTGTGTTCGTGTGTGTGTGTGTTTAAGCCAAGTGCAGGCAAAAAAAAAGTTGTTTAACTAACCAAAAGAAAAAGTTTGAAAAGTGTCAAGCTAAAGCGACGCGGCCAATAACCCAACGACAACCAGCAACAACAACAGCCACTTAGAACAACAACAACAACAGCAACAACAACAACTATATATAGCCACATTGTACTTGGCCCATAGATGCAATGGCGACCCCAATGAACGGGTCTAGACTGCGGTTTAATTACCGTTATCCTTGCAACAGCCGCAACTAAACGGCACTCAACACTTGGATTACGATTTACGCGTCGTGTGAAACCCAAAGGACAAACAACAACACTTCTAACAACAACAACAACAACAACGAGGAGACAATTCAAGTCACTTGCCACATTCCAATTGGCCAACAACAAGCGGCTAATTGGCAGCAACAACAACATTCATTCACACTCAACATTCAAATAGCAGGTGAGTTTTATAGACTTGATTTTAGGCCACAAGTTGCATGTGGCAAGTTACAAGTTGCATTCCATGCATAGATTAAGACACTTAATGAATCATAATATCATAACTGAAATAGTTGAATAAACTGAGAGGATATTACAGGTTATTATTATTTAGTATATATTTGATGAGAAACATTATAAAATCTATAAATCCAATCTTACGATTAGGTATTAACTAATTGCTTCTAGAATACTTCATTATTTTAACTCCCTAAAACCTTTATTTCCTTCCAACATGAATTCACTTTTATAGCGATTATAAATTCATTAAAATACCCAAAATATAATTCACAAGGTTTTCTAAATATATAAAATTTTGATAATGTGATCGTCAAATTTTTAAATATAAACCTAATCAATGTTTTTTTTTTTAATATAATCCTTTCATCATATTCTACTACATGTCCTATACTTTTACTTTATATCAAAAAAACTTCCCATTGATCATCTTAGTTATTTTGTTCATTATCTTCAGTCTCTCCCTATTATCTCACACTCTTCCAGAAAAACCCGAGTTTTTTGCCTTTGTAATACAAATGTTATTTGTTGTTTTTGTTCTTTTCTACGCATCATCTTCTAGTTGAAGACTTTGTTATGAAGTGGTTCGTGGTTCGTGATTCGTGGTTCTTGGTTCGATCAAGCGCTCTGCAGGATGCCTCAAAGAATGAGAGATCAATCTGCTGTCAGAGAGCGACTTTATAACTAGGCGCTAAGTTGCTTCTCAACATTTGCGTACCACAATTCGTTGCACGCTCCCATTATTATAGCTCATGTATCCACGCATCCAGATACGGATCGATGCATTGCATTTAGCGTAACATTTTCGATTATACACAGCAATAAGCAGGCACTTTTCTTTATTTTTTATTTTCTATAGTTCTCAAGGCTTGTTAGAGCAGACAACTGGATGCTGGATACAACTTCTTGTTGTGGCTTTGATCTTTTGTTCTATGTGGAAGTTTGGCAGATGGGCTTAGTCTGTGTGGCCTAGTATTTAAATTATATAAAGGCTTATGTGTTTTTTATATTGTTTGTATATTATTTTTGGGAGATTAGACAAAATTTACAACTTATTTGTTTAATAAGCAGAGAATTTAATTGGTATATCTCTATGAAAAGTTTGCTTTTTTATTTACTTTGATTCCTAGTGCTGAATGGAGGTAATAGTCTAATGTCCCAAGCATTTTCATGCCCCAAAATTTCTGATATACAATTTTATGAATTGAATATATAAATTATTTCTTAAGAAATAGTTTGTCACTAGAAAAATTTCATAAAAGAGACCCGATTCCTTTTATTTAAACAAACCAGGAAATTATTTGTCTCAATTTTATTTTGGACTTTTAATTTGATTAAGAATACTGGGCAACTAAAAGTCGATGAATTCGACCGTAGGGCTCTTACTTGTTCTATCTGTCTTAAGGTCGAGTCGGTAGATGAAAGACAAACGAAGCTAGGAAAGCCAATTCCAGGGAAGTCTTCACTTGAGAAACTATCGACTTGTTGTCCATATGTGCCACTTGGACAATCGTCTGACATTGCAACGCGACTCCCAAAAGGGTTGAGCAGACACAGGCAGACAACTTGGCTCGACTGTCAGTCCGTCTGACTCTCTGTCTGTCCGTCTGTCTCTCTGTCTGTCCGGCTGTCTGTATCTCTCAATTCCATTAGACAGCAAATGTGGAGAGTGAGTGAAAAGTGAATTTATGCCGCACGCTGCAACAATTGATGCTGAAAAATGATGGCAATGACAAAGTGATTACTGCAGCGTCTTAGAAAGCGGCAATCAAAGCTCAAACTTGAACAATTTCAATTTCAATTCTTGTTTCTCAGTTCTCAATTCTCAATTGTGCGGCAGCTGAGAAAAGTGAAATGTGGCATCATTAATCATTTACTTGTTGTTTATACAACGCAATAAACTCTGTGTCTATACACATGTATACTATATAAAATAAATATATATCTATATACACCTTTGAGTAGTTTCAAGTTGAAAGAGTTGTGTTGAAATGTGGCAAGTTCTTGTTGCATTCTGTTTCTCAAAAAAGGGCGCACGTTCTTGATTTGAATCTCACTCTACCTCAGTATTTGGTTTTCATATTTTTTTTTTTTTTGGTAAATTGCTCGTCGTCATGCTTTTATGATTTGGTATTTTTGGTGGTATTTTTCTTCTGTTTTGTTGTTATTTTTATATTTTTTGTACCAAATTCGATGCGCCCAACTTGATAAGCCTCAGCGCGCTCTGCAGCACAACTGACTTATTGTTATACCTCTGTGTGTGTGCCTCTGTGTGTGCCTGTGTGTGTGTGTGTGTGTGTGTGTGTGTAGGTGTGTCCAAAGCCCAGCCCCTGAACCATCGCAGAGTACTCCAGAGAGACAGCTAAACTTTTTTTTTGAGTACCTGCGCGATATCAAAATGTAAAATGTCTCGCATAACAAAGTTTTCCGCAAAATATTCAACTTTATTGTGACAGTTATGGGATACCCTGTGTTTGTTTATGCTTTGTTATTCCAGAAGCTACTAAAAATCCAAATTAAACTTGCTCTGCATGTCCTAATTTTCTAGTAGAAGACAAGATATGGTTCAATGTAAACATGGAAAATTATTCTGAAATATCTTAACTTCCCTTTTTTGTTTTTTTTTTATTATAGAAACATTTTGGTTCTTTTATGTTTAAATTTCGTCATCTGCTTAAACTCTTTCTTTCTATATTTCATTTCTTTTGCACCCTTAACTATTTTAACTTTTCCTTAATATTATAAAATATCTCAATTTTTTTAAGTATATTTTATTTTAGTATTATAATTCTTCCGCTTCTGCACTCTATATACCCTTTAAGTGCACAAGGGCATTAAAAGCAACCTGTACACAAAGTTGTAGACAACATTGAAGGCGGCAACTGCTGCGCATCAAAATTTTATATTAGTTACATCAAATTGAGGAACACCCTTACCCTTACACCCCCTCTCTTCCTACTCTTGCACCCCTCTACCTTCCCCCTTTTCAGCGTTACACGCAACCAAATACAATAATTTCACTTGCTGTACAGTTTATTATATAATTTTTGTCCCTTTTTGACTTTTATCTTACGTTTATTATGCCCCATGGAATTTGCGGATTTTGCAGGTTAAGAGTGGGAGAGAGTGAGAGAGAGAGAAAGAGAGAGAGAGGGGGGTGAAGGTCAATGTCTCTTTGGCAAGACATCGCCTAGAGCTGTAATAACTTTGGCCCGACAAAACTTTTGTACATTCGACCAGCAGTTATATATATATAAAGCCCCTGACCATGCCCCCTTTTGTCTCCCCTCTGGCTTCCTTTAATTCTTCCCCTTCTCTCTGCTCTTTTGGCAAAAGTGCTAAAATACTTTGACGCATTCTTTGCACTTCTTTCTTTCCTGGAGCAGCTGTGCAAATGCCAAACAGTGAATACACCTACCAACCATCCACCCACACACACACTTACACACACACACACCCACACACACAATCTACCCTCGCAAGGAGACAAAAGTGGCAGAGAAAGAAGAGGGAAAAAATAATGTTGACTTGTAATAATCATAATCGTAAATTTGCAAAAAGCTGGCCAAGAGCTGCGTCCTTTTAAATGCGTGTGGAGTGTGGATTGTGGATTGTGGAGTGTGGATTGTGGAGTCTGAAGGTCCTTTGGGGCCATTTAGCATAGAATGAAGATGAAGCTGAAGATGAGGCTGAAGAAAGCGTGAGTTTTTTTTTTTTGGGTGTGGCCTTTATTCTTGGCTGTATTTTTGTAGGCGTTGTCATCATTATCGGACGCCTCTTTTAGATTTGCTTTTTGTCATTTTGTTGGGTTCCGAGTACAAGGAACAAGTGCCTAACTTCACGCCCCCTGCGGCGCATCAAAATATATAAAACGATATTTAAAATCCTCTATATCACGAGCTCTTTGCATTTATATTTTCTCTACTTTTTTTTGCTGCCAAAAAAGTTTTAAAGTTCAGTGATAAAACTGCAAGTTGACTTGGAGTTAAATAGATTTTCAATAGAAATGACTTTTTAATGACAATTCGAGGCATTTGATAATCTTAGGAATTTTTATCTTTTTCTAATTATTACAATTTAAAGTGAACATTTTTGAGTAAACACTCTGCTTTTAAATGGGAAAATATGTATTTTTAGCTAATCCAAATTGATAGAATTATTTTCAAGAACTAAATTTATTAACTTTAATTTACCTATCTCTAAAATTTTTGCTTATTCCTTGATTTCATAATGTGAACACCGTACTGTTTTGCTCTTATAAATATATATTTAACACTTTTTAGTGAATCGAGTTGCATTAAATTTTCTTAGGTAATAATTTCATTATTCTTATTAGCTTGATTGTGAATATTTTTTTATATTTAAATATTTTGTATTATTTGATATTATTATGGGAACACCATACTGTTCTTGTTTTTAAAGTTATATTTTAGTCTTTAAACTGAGTGGAGTCTTATTAAGTCTTCACCTTAATCTGAATTTGATTTTTTTTTTAAAGTATTAAAATTCTCTAATCTTCATAAAATGAAATTATTGTTCTTCAACTTTGCAGCTTAAATATTTTAGTGTTTGACAATCCAAATTAAATTAAATTTCTTGACAAAAAAATGCCATGTACATTTTTACCTTGTCTCTGAGTTTAATTAAAAATATTTAATATATAATATTCGCGTCTGCCTTTTGAACAGCTTTAGCTCCTCAGCTGCTCTGAGCCATGCCTTAGAAGGCATTTAAAAAGTTTTCTAAACTTCATTTGGAAGTTTTATTGCCAGCGAAAAGAAAAATAAGGACAAGCAGCCGTTTCGCATTTTTGCGTTGAAATTTGCTCTATTAAAATTCCAAGACGGCGTTATGGCATCTTCGTCGTTCGCTTCCTTCCAATCGCTTGCCACCACATGCTGAAAAAGTAGCAGCCAAAGCAGTGGGGAAAGCAGTAGCAGCAGCAGCAAGCAGATGCCACAATCAACGCGTGGCAAGCAGCAGCACAAGCTTCAACATGCAGGTTGCAAGTTTATCATCCTTTTTTCTGGTCCACATTGCCTTATCCCGGAGGCTTAACAGTTTTGTTCGCTTGCACAGCTGCAGCATCCTGCAGGGTCCTTTGCCTTCGCCTCTGTCTCTGCCTCTGTCTCTGCCGGGATAAACCTTAGTTATGTGGCGGGAAGAGAGAGGAGAGGGGGGAATGCGAATGGACGGGTTGCACTGGCATTTATCTTCTGATAATAGTTAGTTGTGCGTTGCGAACAGTGGCGTCTCATCCAAAAGGAGGACTTTAGTTAGATTTAAATATTCTTATTTTTTTAGTTTCCAAAGTTTTCCATTTTAGCGACTTTTTATATTATTCTTTGTACTTCTTTTTTAATATACTTTCATTATTGCTCATTTTTTTTTTATTAAAGGCTTCCGAAAATCTATTTTATTTTTTTAATTTTTTTTTTAAATGTATTTTTAAAGATTGCTCCATTATAGCTCTGTTTTTTTAATCAAAGGCTTCTTAATTCTAATTTAATAAATATTGCAGCATTTCCAATATATTTTTTCTAATTTTTTATAAAAATAGTTCAGCTATACATAATTCTATTTTTGCTTTTAAAAAATTGAATTTTTAAAGTCCAAAAAATAGTTTAGAGTTAATCCCCTATGAAGTACGCCTCTGATTAAATATTTTCAGCAATTTTTTCCACTTTCTGGCAAATATGTGCAAGCTTACATTGTAGTTTGCCACCCCCTTACCACATCCCTGCCCAAACTACGCCCATTTCAGGAGCAGGTTCCCTAGAACCAATTCGTCTGCTGTTTTAACGAAAATGTTTATCCATATCAACTGTAAGCAGACTGAAGAACAACAACAACAATAACAGCAACTGCAATAGATCTGTTTTATGTACAAATAGTGTCAACTTCTCATTCTACCTCCTTTTTTCCTCCCTTTTCTGGCAATAGTTTTGTGGTTAAGTTTAATGCCAGTTTTGGGGGCGGCGTCTTGGGAATGGGCGTGGCATGGCCAAAAGTTTTTTAGTTTTCCTACGGATGAAAGCGTTATTTTATTGAATTTTCTGCTTTTCTTTTTACTATTATTTGTTGCTGTTGTTGCCGAAAATTGTTGCCACAAAGTTTTCCATTTCATTTTCCATTCTTGTCCATTTGCCAGAATTTTTCACAATGCTCATTTACTTTGTTGTTGGCAGTGGCAAGTTTTTAAGAACTTGTTAGTTTTTTTTCGTAGATTTTCTGTTCTCCCTCTCTCTCTCTCTCTCTCTTTCACACACTCTCTCCTTCTCTTTTTGTTGCATTAGTTGGCTGTTGAGGCGTAAAGTTCAATGGCGGGTTAAATGGACTTAATACGGCAACTTTTTAGAACTTTTCTCTTCCTTTTCCCCTTTTTTTTTTAGTTTTTTTTAGTTTTCTTTTCGGTTTTTTTTTGATTTTGTTATTGTTGCCTGTGCTAAACTTCTAGCGTTGATCGTTTTCCCCACACTCCTGCGCCTTTTCCTACTTACTTTTCCCCTTGCAATTCTGCAACAAAGTGAAAGTTTTTTGTTCAACAGCTTAAAAGGAGATTGGCATTTCTTTTTTTTCTATTTTTTTGAAAGAGTTGAAAGGATAACAGGTTGAAATGTTAGCTACGTGTTTTCTATGTGTGTGTGTGTGTGTTTGTGTGTGTGCGTGCGTGAGTTGGTCACATATTGAGCTAAAGTTTTGAATTGCCAACAAAGTTCTGTAAAGATTTCTACCAAAAACTATTTTGTCGAAAAAACCATAAAATGAGAAGTGTGTGTAAATATTTCTATTGAAGTTGTTGTTGTTGCTTTTCACACGCTACAACAATGTTGGAAAATGCCGCAGAGCTTTGTTCTGGAAGTTTTAAAAATGTCAAACAGTTTAGTTTATATTATAAATAAAATAATATTATTTTAGCAGTTGATACTTGTAATTTTATTTAATTTTTTTGTTTAAAATTCTGTACATTTTTTTAAAGTTAAGAGAGTTTTTAGTAAGGAAAAATATCTATTAATACCGCCAAATATATTTTTAATATTATATAATTTTATCTGATATTCTATTTTCCTGTTAAAGTACTTGTTTTTTTCACGTCTCCAGTCTTTTTTTTTTATTACTGTATTATTTCTATTTTTTTATTCTTTAAAGGCTCAACTTTTCGTTACTGCTGTCAGTTAATAATAAATGTTTTTCCTTCTCTTAACATGTTACTGCACTTCATTTTTTTTACCTTTATTGCTTTTTAGAAAGGAATTCTAATAACAGGTATAATTTCTCGCTTCACTGCACAATTTTATTTATACTTAAACAAAGCTGAGAATTCGAAGCATTTTTGTTGTCAATTTTAGCTATAATTTTTTTTATTTCTTTGCTGTCTTCTTTTTCTGTTAGCTAACAGCAAATTGTCTACCTTAACAAATTTTCGCCAGTCATTCAGCAAACAACAATGAACAAATGGGAAAATAAAAAACAGAAACAAAAATAAGTGCAAAACGCTGAGCGCGTGTCAAAAAATTAGTTTCCCTCACGAGCGAGATGGCAACCCTGCAAACTTCAACCCTCTTTACCCTACCTGCAAAAGAAATTTGTAGCGAGTTATGCAAAAAAGGCTGAAAAAAAGCGTCCAAAAAGTTGGAGGGAAGAGTGAAAAACGGCGGGAGTGAAGTCCGTGACAAGTTTTTATGCTTTTGGCCAAAGGACATGGCTATTTTTTTGTTTTTTTTTTTTTTGGCACTGACAGGGTACTACCCCTATAGGGGGTGTAAGGGTGTTAAGGGGTGACAAGTTGTTAAGTAAGCAACAGCAACAACTCAAATAAAAAAGGCCGACAAGTTTCGAGGAGGGAAAAAGGCGCCCAACACATTTTTTTTTTTTTTGGGATAGTTTGTGGAGCGTAAAAAGTTGTGTATGAGAAAAAGAAAAAAAATATGAACCTTATAAACTTGAAGACTAAATAGAAAGAAGATGGATTTGAAGGTGTGAAAAAGGTAAACCAATGCCGGACAAAAGACCAAACTTATTTGCAGCTTTTTTCCCGCTGAGATTTTTCTGTTTTCTGTTTTGCTGTGTTTTGTTTTATGACAATGCAAACAGCAGTGAAAAAGTGAGAAAAGTCAGCGGATTCACTTGGAGAATCGCCGAGGAATGTCTTTGTATATGCATATTAAAATTTGCTTATGGCCAAGAGAAGAGAGAAGCGAAGAAAAGAGAAGTATCGGAGTGGAAATGGAGCTGCTGAAGCTGCTGCTGTTCTACGGGGTCTCTTCTTTGTACCTGCAGTTTTTCTTAGGCGGCTTTTGTTTGGTTTCCGCTTCACACTTCACTTGAGCCAAAAGGGGTTGCTGACAGGAGTGCGATGGGGGGAGTGGGGAGTAAGGAAAGGGCAGGGGAAGAGTTGTTGTCGTTGTTGTTATTGTCGTTGCTGCTGCGGTTTATGTGACATGCGGGCGACACTCGCTGTGGCAGGTGAGTGGCAGCACTAAAACGGGCGTGGCAAGCGCAGAAGTCATACAACAGCCAACAACAACAATAACAACAACCAGAAGAGAGTGAATTTTTTGGCATGCCGAAGATTTGATACCCTTGCAGAGTCATATAATCAAATTTCGACTGCTCCTTCCTAAGACAGCTATATGAAAAACTTAACCGATTTGAACCAAACTTATTCAGTATATAATATATACTATATATACAACAATAACTACTACATATTCCGTAAATTTGGTTTAATTTTCTTGAGAAACAAAAAAGTTTTTCATACTAAAAGTTCATTTTCGACTGATCGTTCCTATGACAGCTATATGATATAGTTGTTCGATTTGAACCAAATTTGGTGAGGATTTGTATAAAAATACCAAATGCATAATATGTGAGTTTGGTTGAGATATCTTAAGAATAAAAAAAGTTTTTAATACTAAAAGCTAATTTTCACCTGATCGTTCCTATAACAGCTATGTGTTATAGTGGACCGAATTAAACCAAATTTGGTGAGGAAGTATATAAAAATAACAAATGCATAATCTGTGAGTAAGGTTGAGATATCTTAAGAAATAAAAAAATTTTTTATACTAAGAGTTGAATTTCAAGCGATCACTCCTATGACAGTCATATGAAATAGTAATCTGATACGGCGCTACATATTTTCTAATAATTTAATAAAAATTAACACACAAAAATAATAATAATTAGGATGCTTTATAGACTTAGGCGCAAAATCTCCGCGGTTCGAATCCCGAACTAGGCAAAGTTTTATTTTCATTAAATAAAAATTCCAAAAATAATTTTATCTCATTTAATGACTAGCGCTTTAATTTATAAGTTTCGTGTTATTGCGCTAAAAATTAGGTCGTAATAAGAAATTAAATTATAATACCCAATGTAAGAGAATAAGAAAAAACAACAGCAAGCAGACAAGAGACAACACTGCCAGCTTGTCATACAAAACGGTTGGCGAGGCGACAATCAATGGAATTTATATGTGGCAGGAACAACGCGAGTTGCACGGATTGAAACGGAACCTGAAGCCAAAAACAAAACCAGAACCTTCTCATGCCTTCAATGTGTGTATGTGTGTGTATATATATGTATATGTACTTAAACATTTTTAACGCCATTTGATGCCTTTTCACACATCGGACGAGGACGAGGCGAAAAACAAACAGGCAAACTCAAGAAACACTTAGTCAGTCGATCCCTTTCCAGTTCCATTTCCTCAACTGCCACTTGTCTTTTGTGTCAGTGTGTGTGTGTGTTGTGCGTGTGTGTGCGTGTGTTTGTTGTGTGTGTGTGCTTATCCTTGAGTTCATTCCATCACACACAGAGACAAACATTTGATCCTGAAAGCAAGTCGCTTAATGCTTTCTGTGGTTTTCTGTTTACACTAAACGGAATAGCTAAACCAAAACCGAACCCCTTCTACTTCTTTTTCCCTTTCCCATACCCCAGTCTCTTCCCTTTCCAACGCTTAGTGTATTGAATTTCACGCATCATTTGCCACAGGCTGATTTTTTGGTAGTAACTCTAACTCGGACCTCGTCCTGTGGCAAGTGTGGGTGCAACTTTGCAACTTTGCGACTTTGCGGCTTGTGTTTTGTGTTTTGTGCCCCCAAAATGCTTGTTTAAAATTAAAACAAATAGACACACGCACACACACATAGCTGTGGTAAGGTGTTAGACTTCGCATTTAATTTCAGACAGGTGTAAGACCTTAAAAGGTATACGAGTTAAGAAATGTAATACGCTTTGCGTGTATTTGGCAATTGGATTTGGGTTTAGGCTTCTGCGGTTGCCAAAATTAAGTGGAAAGCTATAACAAGTAAGCGGTTACAGTCGAGCACGCTCGACAGTAGGATACCCTGAGCCCAGGTACTCTTCAATAAAAGTTTATTTTCGACCAATTTTCCTATGGCAGCTATATGATATATAAAGCCGATTTGAACCAAATCTGGTCAGTACAAAACTAACATTAATGCATAATCTATCAGTTTGGTTTTGATATCTCAAAAAACAAAAAACTTTTTCATACTAAAACTTCATTTTCGATGCATCGTTCCTATGGCAGCTATGTGATATAGTTATCCGATTTTAATCAAATTTGGTCAGGATGTATAATACCAGCTCCGATACATAATCTATTAGTTTGGTTCTGATATCTCAACAAACACAAAACTGTTTCATACTAAAACTTCATTTTCGATGTATCGTTCCTATGGCAGCTATATGATATAGTGGTCCGATCCAAAAATAAAAACAAACTTGATCTGCGTATGGTATCCAGGAACCTACATACCAAGTTTGATGTCTCTAGCTTTTATAGTTTCTGAGATCGACGCGTTCAAACAGACGGACAGACAGACGGACAGACAGACGGACGGACGGACAGACGGACAGACAGACGGACATGGCTCAATCGACTCGGCTGTTGATCCTGATCAAGAATATATATAATTTGTGGGGTCTGCCACGCCTCCTTCTGCCTGTTACATACATCCTGCCAAACGCATTATACCCTTTTTTCGCCCATTTTTAATGGGCTCAGGGTATAAAAATTGTTTGAGGAAAACCTAAAAAAATGGACAGTGAAGGAAGAAAAATTTAGTTTTCCAATTTTAATGCAGAATAAAAGTAGAGGCTAAATAATGATAAAATTGACAATCCGGAAGGAAATCGGATAAAATTTGACAAAGTTATGACATTTCAAAGTTTTTGAAAATGTGTCAAGGGAAGTAGATAAAAGGTTAGAGAGGGTGTTCAAAAATTGCGTATAACTTCTTTAATTTTAGAGGGATTGTTCTGAAATTTTCAGAGCATTAAGTATAGATGTTAAGATAGTGACATACCAAGTATCAGGTCTTTAGCATCGATATTATGACTGTTATTGAAATTTATAAATTTGAAAGGTGCCGGAAAAATTGCTCTGAAAATTGAAAGAAATGAAAATTAATACTTACGGTAAAAATATAATAATATTATAAAATAATAAATTTATGGTAATAATAAAAAAATCATATTATATTTTAGAGAACCGTACTATTGATAGTTATTAGAGTTGCCCTTTTTCAGGTATTTACCTGGTATTTTCATGCATTCAATACGCTTTTTATTTTCTAAAGTGCAATTCTCTTTATGTCTGCCGCTTTTCAACCCCAAAAACCACAAACAGACAGTTTGTAATTAAAGAGATACACATCTATCTATATATCTATATATATATATATATTTTTTTTTTATCTAAAGTTGGTCAGTTGTTGGTTTTGCTACTAATGCTGATTAATGTAGATTGCGGGCCAAATGTGTGCACGTTAGCATTAAAAATTGTTCGACTTTTATTAGAGCAATTAAATTGCGGTTGAAAAACAGGACAGACAGACAGACGGTCAAGAAAAAAAAAAGAGTTCAAAAAAACCAGAAATCAAGCGGAATTTGTGTTAAAATTTACGAGTGTATTTGGCATTTAATGTGCAGCAATTTTCACTCAACAATGGGACAATCGTGTTAACCATGGGACAGACAGACAGGCCGCAACTATTAGAGAAATGAAGATATATATATATATAGATTCCCTCTTTTTTTTTTAATGTGTGGGAAGTGGTGGGGGAGGAGAAGGGGAAGGGGGAGGGGAACCAGGGGCAACTGCTCAACTAATTAGCCATCATCATCAGCGGCGTCGACGGCGTCTCTACACATTTTCCATCAGACACGAAACAGTTAAATGCATTTGGTTTGAGTTCTTTTTTTTGTCAGGGACTGCCTCTCTTGACTTGGCTCTAACCGCAGGTACATGAGGGTAACACACACGCACGCACACACACACACACACACACACACATATGTATACATTGAGGCGGGTGTTAGTAACTAAATTAGCGGCTGGCCACAGCAACAAATACTCAACGTGCTACGGTTTTTTTTCGGCTATCTCTGGTTTAGGTTTTGGATTCATTTATTCTCCTTTTTTTCTTTTTTTAGCCCAGCACAAATTTAGTACAAAGGCGTCTAAGTTTGTGACAAAACTTTCAAAGCCATTTTAAAACCTATAAAGTGTATAAAGTTAGCCAAAAAAGTGTTTTGAAAACTAAATAAAATTAACACAAATTCTCTAGCAAAAAAATTAAGAAATATATAGATTTATATTTTTGTTATTTTCTATTATAAAATATATTTCTTATTAATAAAATGTGTATATTTATTTAGTTTGTCGTTTATTTGTCTTCAATTATTGCAGTAAAAAAATTAATATATTTATCTGTATACATAAAACTCTTTGTCCTGACTTACTCACTGAGCATTGTACTGTTTAAACTGTTAATGTGCGGCCCTAATTTAAATAATTTAAAAATTTATTTATCAAAAATTTTTTTTTTTCATGTATTTTATCATTATTTAATCATTATTGATAAAATATTTATATTGTCAAATTTGTTTGACATATTTGTTCTATACTTATTTATATATTTTTCTTAAATTTCGAATTAATTTATGGTTAATCTGGGCATCTAACAGTCGAGTATCTCTTTCTAACTGAATATTTTTTTCTCATTCTGTGGCAACCACAAATTATTGAGCCGCCGTGTGTTTTAGTTTTTGTTGTTGCTGTTGTTGTTGTTGGTTGTTTTCTTGTTCCATTGTCTGCCGCTTAATTTCCAGTTGTTGCAGTCGCAAGTTGCAGTCAACTGGGCTAATACAGACATCTTTCGTTTTCATGGCGGACACTTTTAGATAAAAGGTTTTTCATGTCGTCTCCATTTCAAAAAGACAAAAAAAAAAAACACACACACACAAAATTCATTCTCATAGCCAGGGTGCAAAAAGCAGCTAGGAAAAGAAGAAGCAGCAGCAGCAGAAGAAACGGTAGTAGCCAGACTCGAATCTTCTTCTTCTTCTCCTAACTCCAACTCTCTCGTCACTTGTGAAAACTTTTAGTGGAAACCGTTGGACAGCAAATTATGCATGCAGTTGTTTAAAGAGTCTAGAGAGAGTGTAGAGGGGGAAGTTTTTTAAGGGGGGAATAGCGTACTCTTAAAAGCCCAGAGTTTATTAATGTTTGTCCAAAATTTAAGTGTCTTCTGTCTGGCATTTTGGCCTCTCTTCGTTTTTATGTGATTTAAGTTGAGTTGGCTAAAATCATTTCGTCAGTCATTAATTTACCCAACGTCAAAAGCGAGTTATTAGCGTGCGGGTCTATCAAACACGTTTCCACTTACACAGAGAGAGAGAGAGAGAGAGAGAGTGGAAGAGAGAGAGGGGAAAAATCTTCACAGACTCCACAGAATCGCTGCAGGCCTCTTTTGCCGCCTTATTGCTATCTTGTGTCTACTGAAGAAGCTCACGAGTCTGTGTCTTCTGTCGTCTGTCGAAATGACAACAAATTAGACAGTTAATGTTAACTATCTTTTATGATATTTACATTTGGAAAATTGTTTATTGTTTGTGTTGATTTTAGCTCGTCACACGACAGAAATGTGAAATTCACTTTACTCCATTTAAGTTGAGAAGTTTATTTATTTTTCGGAAAGCTTTTAACTGAGATTTCTTAGTTGGAAATTAGTGGGATTTATTAAGATGACAATGAAAAAAAGAGAATGAATAAGGAGTTTTATATAAACTAATTAAAATTATTTCAAATTTGGTGATTTCAAAAATTAGTTAGTATGCATGCTTTAATTAGATGCTAATTAAATAAATAAAATAATGTTAAAGAAGTATTTAGTAATCGAAAGCTTGGGTATTAATATCTTGTATTCATTCATACATAAATAATATCAAAAATTTTTTTTACTAAAATCCATAATTAAAATGCATAATTCAAATATTTTATGACAGTGTTTCATAAAAATATTTTTCAAAACTAATATTGCAAGTGGAGACAAAACGGTTTTCAAAAGCTTACTAAAAAATGTATTTAAGAAATGTTGTAATAGTTATTATTTTAATTAATTATGCTCTCACAACATATTTTCTAAATTTTTAATACCTTATTATTATAATAGTTTAAAAATTCCGCCCTGCTTTTTTTTGTTCCAATTCTTTCAAAGCTTCTTTGATTTATAAGAAACTGAAAAAAGAACTAAGTATTTTAGGAAATCTGGGTCAACAGCTGGCTCAGTGGTTATTATACATAGTTAATGGTACTTGCTTATCCTTCTTCCCTCTCCTCTAGTTCTTCCATTCCCCTTTCCACCACAATATCTTGACTTATCTCTAGAAATGTCGAATAGCTGCTATTTCCATTACTTTGCTTGCTTTGCAATTTGCGTCGTTATTTTTAACGCTTTTTTCTATATTCCTATTTTTTTCTTTTGGGCCATTTTAAAGTAGAGCATTGGCCTGGCCATCAATCATTTTAGCCAAGAGAGGGAGAGGGGGCAACTGAGAGAGAGAGAGAGGGAGAGGTAGGGAGAGAAAAGAGAGCCTCAGCCGTTGAGCTGTCGACTCGAATGCGTATCAGTGGGCGTATCATATGCCTGTCTGCCACGCCCCCCTCGCCCCCTCTTACAACATGTCAACAATACAAATGATGGGCGCGTTTTGTGCCCAAGGAGTGGGCGTGGCAAACAACGGCAGCTAACTGTAATAGAGATAAATTCGCATCATTTTTTGTCGCTGTGATAAAAAAAAGTACAGTGAGAGCGAACAGTGCACGCACAGCTCAAGCTTTTAGGGAGGGGTACTCTTTTCCTCTCTCTCCTCTCTCTCTCTATTTCGCTCTCTGCTCAATAAGCGCTTCACTGAGCTGACAATGTCATTTGGCGACCACTTTTAATGATGGCACCAAATTGTAAGGTGTCTGTGAATCTTAAAACAGCTGCTGGGCATCAGCGTGTAATCTGCTGTCCACAAACGAGTACCCCTACTGTGGATAGACACCCTACTGCTCTGCCTCTGCCCACAATACGTGCGATTATTATCATCAATTTTCCGCCGAGTGAATGAGTGATGATTGTGCCAAAAAAATCTAACGGAAACAGGCACAGTACTTGGCTTAGAATGTTAAGGCCCAGTACCCCCAAAAAACAAACACAGGATTATAGGATACTAATAGTGAAGACATAAATACCAAAGATGATTAATATATAGAATATATTTATAATTATTATTTATTATCTAAGTTGTCTCATCTATGTTGTGTTAAAATTTCAGCTTTCTAGGTCTTATGGTTTGGGCTATACAATGATCAGGGAGTCATTCAGTCGGGTCAAAGAGTTTTATATATATAGATATAATATTTTTTTAGCAAGTTTGTATCAAGTTTATTTATTTTTTTTTAAATATATATATTTTAAAACATTTTTGTCTATAGTTTTTTTTAATTTTTTTTTTTTTGTAAATTCAAGTGTTTTATATTTATTAAATTTTATCTGAGGTTTATCGAGTACTGAGCATCTAATAGTCTATCATCTCGACTGCAGCATGCTAACTTGTTGTTGTTGCTTTTGTTGTGGAGTGGGTGGAATGTGGTAAGTGGGATGAGGCAGATAAGAGACCAGAAACAAGAGACAAGAGAACTGCAAAGCCAACTCCGACTTCAACTTCAATTCAGTTTGCGACTCGAAAGCGTTAAAACGAACTCAAGTGGAAAACAATCTAATTTGCTAAAATTCCTTCCGCTTTAGCTCAATCCATCTCCCTCACTCCCTGCCTCTCTCTCTCTCGCTCTCGCTCTCTCTCTCTGTCTCTGTCTCATTCCTTTCTCTATATTTCATTCTATCTGTGTATATATTTGTACCGTTGGATTGCCTGCTATTTTCCTTCAACTCAATTAAAGTTGATGGCAATTTTCCTCAGTTCCTCAGTTGCCATCTCATCGTTGTTTGTTGTTCTTGTTCCCGTTCCTGTTCCTGTTCTTGTTCTTGTTGTTGACGTTTTCTTAGCCAATATTGTTAACTGCTTTTGGGTTTATTTAGTTGCCTTTTGCTTGTTTTACGAGCTTATAAAGCATTGCCCACAGTCTCCCAGACTTCATCTTAATAAATACATACAAATATATATAAATTTATTTGCTTATAATTTAATTGAAGTCAAAGCAAACTGAATTTCTCTCTGCTTCTTTGATGGCTTAAAATGTCTTCGATTGAACTCTGAGCCCTGTGACAGTTATGATTAAACTTTGACCCTTGTTTGTGCATTAAGTAAGTTAATTTGCTTAGAATTTATTGTAATTCAAGTATTTACAAGTAGTTAAATTAGGTTTGCATTTTAGTTTTGCTTTGACTTGAGTATTAATTTGAAATCAAATGAGAAATTGTTTAAATAAATAAATATATTTATATGATTTTCTTTTGAAAGTTTATCTTGGACTAAATCTTTAAGTTTTCCTCTATTAAAAGTTGTTCAATGTGTATTTAATTATTAATAAAATATTGCCTTTTTATAAAAGAAAACTTTAATTAAAAAAAGGATTAGTTTTATAGAAAAAATAAATATCAGGTATTCATCATGAAACTTAACTAAAAATTGTATACCAACTTGAGAGTAAATTGATAAAAAGTAACATAATTATATTTATATATATCTCTAACGTATCTTTAATCAATTCTTTTTATTATTATACCTTGTTTTATATCAATTTCAATATTATTTATCTCCTAAAGTAGTTACTTCACACCTTTATCAATTGTATTCAGTTTTTCCAATTTTCCCATATTTGTACCCACATTAAATGAACCCTTAATGAACCCTCTTGGATCTCTGATAATCATATATCACAATAGATATATTTATTTTTCTTGCTCTTTCTGCGTTTCTTTTGCACGCTTGGGCAATTTCTCTATTAGCTGGTCGTTTCGTTGACCTTTTGCCATTTTTGCTGACCTTCTTTTAGCCTCTCCCCTTTTGCCCTTTTCCCCTGAAGCAGTCAGAGGACATGCGTTAATCTATTGTTTTGGCCGTCTCCCTTCTAACCAGCTGGTATTATCACTTTTTGCCTGACAAAACAAAATACAAATAGAAATTTATATAGTAGTATATATCAGAATAGCTAGATGTCCTTTTCTCCCTCCCTCTCTCTCTCACTCTTCTCTTTCTTTAATATATTTTACTTGTAGTTGGACATTAATGTCATGGAAAATGTTTTGCTGGCGATTGGAAAATTGTTTGTCTTTTGGCCCAGTTCAGCTTGACATTGTGTTATCCTTGTTGACCAAGTTGACCAATGGTCAAAAGTCGGAATGGGAAGAGAGGGGAAGGGGGGTTTGCTTTCTAGTTTATGACTTCACGGCCTCTTGATATATGAGGCATTTGCATGTGCTATAAATTATTGTTGAGCGGAACGAGCTTGGCTTTTCCTCATTTAATATTCATAAATTTAGAGTTGTCCTTGCAAAAACCCGCAAAGAAAAACAGACAGCAATGTGTGGAAATTGTCTCTGTGTGTTGGGAAATAAGGCTGACTAATTTGGACTGTTGGTTTGTCATTTGTTTTAGACGCACTTCCCATTCCTTTCGCTCCTCCTTTAATCCACATAATCCGCCCACTGCCACGCCCCTCCCTGGTCACCTCCCCCCACTCCAAGCGACTGCTAATTGTTTTATGTGCCAAGATTTGTGTCTTCTGTCGTGTTTGGAGCTTTTTGTGTCTGTCTCAGCCGCCCTAAACATGTTTTCAGCCTGCCACGCCCACTCACAAAGCAGTTATTGTTTTCCTAAGGGCTGGAGAGGGGGATGAGTGTGTGTGTGTGTGTGAGTGTGTGTTGGGTCTTGTTTTCACTTGCTTTTCGATTAGAGCGCTGCCTCTGCTAACAACATGGAATTAATTCGTTTTATGCTTCCTGTTCCAATGACTTCAAATGTATTTACGAGCAAGCACACTGAGAGAAATATGGGTATTGTATTTAAAACAGGAAATAAAATATGGAAAAATAATTATTTTAACGAAAAATAAATTAAATTTGAATGCAGAAGGTATTTGGAGGTCAAAACATGATCATAATCAGTCTAAATTTGCCAGAGTCATGAATGTTTGAAGTTGGTCAAACCTTTGATCTAGCATTTTTACAAGTCAAAATTTTTGTCAGATTTCATATGATATTTTACAGAAATTTGAAAGGTATCAGAAACAAACCTAAAGTGTTGTTTTATACTAATAACGATATAAGGAGTTGATTAAACGTGAAAACTTGAGATTTAAAATTTTGAATTTTCAAAATATCAAAGGGGGGACCATTAGCATCGAATCCATGATTTTGAGAAAAATAAAATTTTTTTTTAAATTAATAAAATTTAAATGCAGAATGAATTTAAAGGCCAAACTATGATCAAAATGGCATTCCGCTTGAAAATCGGTGCAGTTTTAACAAAGTTATGTTCTTTTAAAGTTGGTCAGACTTTTGAACTAGCTATCTTTGCTCTCAGTGTAATTCTGTATCTGTATCTTATGGATACAGGCGCTGATGCCGCTGCTTACGCCTACATATTGATTTTCGTATTTATTTTGCGCTTTCTGCTGCTTTTCATTACTTTTTCGCTGATGATTTCTATTGGCCCTGGACCTGCGAGTTAACTTGACTCGCCTCGACTTTGTTTGTGCCTGCAGCGACTGCCTTTGTGCGTAGAATTCCCTTCTCTTCTTCCCTTCTCTTCTTAGCTTTTTCTCCTGTGCTTCTATTTATGTTCAGCTTTTATATTTGCTGCAAGAAAAATGATTGCAAGCAAAGTGCCTGGGCAAAAGGTGAGCAGCATACCATTCCCCTTACCCGTTCCATTGACTTTTCCATTGGCAGTCTTAACCTGGCTTCTTCTGCGTGTGTGGCCCGCGGCTGCCTGGCAAATCTATCAACTGCTGGCTACCATCTATACACAGCGTCCCCTCTTCCCCTCTTTATCACTCTCCTTATGTGTGGCTTCTTTATTGAGTTTGTGCGCCAGCAAATTGCATTAGACACTTGGCCCAGACTGTGGCAAGCTTTAAGAAGCTGCAACTTTACGAGTTTGCAGCAGCTGCAGCTGCAAGTTGAAATTAGATTTTATCCTTAATATTCCATATCATAACTATCCTAGCATCACATAAAATATGCATTCAAAAATCCTGTAGAAAATATATAATGGTTATCCATAATAATAAAATGCGTTTATTGAACGATTTTGAAAACTTAAAATAAAATAGAAAATATTTAGAAAAGCAAAAGACATTTTCTGTCAAAATTGAATTTTCTTTCAATTAACAAAAGATCACATTAAAAATATCTAAAAAAGCTTAAGGATTTTTTTTGAAAAAACTATTTTTTACCTACTTTTTTTTATCTTTAAAATGTAAAAAATATCTCATTACAATCCTAGCATATAATAAGAAATGCAGAGAAATATTCTTTACAAATAAAGGTTGCCCATATAAATAAACAGCGTTTATTAAAAGAATTTGAAAATTGAAAATACTAATAAGCTATAATTTTCTCTAAGCAGTATGATTATTAGGAGATTGTAACAGCTGCAGCTCAATATTCAATTTTATTCTTTATCTATACTATGTTATAAATATCCTAATATACTGTAAAATATGCATAGAAATATTCCAAAATAAAAAAGAATGCCCAAAAAAAAACCAACTTAAGTGCTTGCTGCGTTTGTTGAAAGATTTTGAAAAATGAATATAAGAAAGCAATAAAATGTAATATTCTTCTATTTTATGTTTTTTCTACTTTTTAGTTTTATCTTTTATAGCTCTGGCTCAACAAGTGCGTTTGCCTGTGTGTGTGAGTATCTGTGTCTGACATCCTTTTTCAATCATCAATAGGCGCTGAGTACAAAGGCAAAGGCAGCGTTTTGTTTGTAACTCGATCGCCCACATCTCTCACAACTCACAACTGGCTGCAGTTCCAATTCCAATTCCAGTTGCCAATCCCCCAACTCCAAAAATCCTCTTGAGCTGAGCTGAGCTGAACTGAGCTGAGTTGAGTTGAGTCGAGTTGAGCTGTGTGAGAAGCTGGCAGCATTAATGTCTTATTGACAGCTCAGGATTAGAATGAAGCCAAGTGTCTGTTCTTGAGTATGCGTGTGTGTGTGTGTGTGGTGAGTGTGTGTGTGTGTTTGGTGTGTGTTTGAAAAGGGATTATAAAGCGATTTGTTTGTCGAAAATTATGAATCTGTGGAAACTGGCAGACAGCCAGGCAGACACAGAGTTTAACTCAAGTTTCTCCCACACGCTGTGTGTGGTTTGTCTGTCTGTCTCTCTCTCTCTCTGTCTCTCTCTCTCTCTGTCTGTCTCTCAGTCTGTGTGTCAGTCATCGTCATCGTCAGTCCCCAAAGTTGTTGAAATTGTTTGGAAACCAGCTTAATGTTTATTATACCCTGCAAGCATTTCAAAGGGGTATACAAATAAGACAATGTGTGTGTAACAGGCAAAAAATGGCATGGAATTTAACTGGCTCAACCATTTAAAAAAAAAATTCAATTTATAAAGGCAATTATCAAAAGTAAGCATTATTTGTAAAGATAGAATTTTATATTTTAAAATTTACCAAATATTTTCAAAATATCATGTATTTTCTAATACAAACCTTATACAAGAAACAGACTAATCTCTGCACCACTCGACTAATTGCAAGCAACTAAATTTTTAGAAATAAATATAAAGCTTAAGTCGCTTCATTTTGCTAATAAATATAAATAGATAAATGATTCAAATAAAATAAAAAATAGATATTAGATAATAGATATTCTTAAAGTTTATTAGAATTGCTTGCTAGATTTGGTTTAAATCGGCTCCATATGTCATATAGTTGCCAAAGGAACAATTGGTCGAAATTTTATTGAAGAGTACCTGGGATCAGGGTATCCTAATATCGAGCGTGATAGACTGTAATCGCCCACTTGTTTTATTTGGAATATGCGTACTGATAGCCCACTTCGAAATAACAATCTTAGGATCATATAAAATCAAAACAATATCTGATATCTTATAAAAAAAACTTTTTTGAGGAAAAGTCTAGTTATATGGACACAGGGTATACAAAATATAACATATAAATAATTGTGTTAAAAAATTTTTAATTTTACAAATTATTTATTGGTTTAAAATACATGATTTTTTTTAAAGCAAATTGAGAAAAGACTCAACTCCAGATGGCACACTTTAAAATTACATTGATCTGTTTCCTAATAATTCTATTGTTATTAAACTATAAGATCTCAGGTGTCGCGACGCGTCGCTTGAAAAAAGTGAGTACAAAAATGCGCCTGAACTTTTTGCCACAGCTGATGTAAATGAGAAAGTTGACGCTGTTGTTAATAGTGAGGAGAAGATCGGACACCAAGACAACCTTTTCATCGATATCAATGTCGAATGCATCACAAAAGTGGTACACCAAGGGAGGAAAGCTTAACACTAAGAATACGACAACTGCACCCAACAACATTGTTGCCAATCTAATCTCCGATCTCGACAAGTTTTGTCGTTCCCGATTCGCCCGCCTCACTTGCCTGTAGATCAGGCTATTGAGTATGGCCAGAGTGAGGAAGGGTATCAAATAGTTGACAATCAGATACAACCAGTGTCTGTAGATTATAAGGTAGGTTAAATTAAATGGTATTGTTGTCTGACGCGCACAGTGGAGCACAGTTGTCGTGTTGGGTACTTGATACGTCACCGTGCGGAACTCCCAAAATCTTGGCATGTTGTAGACCAAAGAAAAGAAGACGCAGACTATAAAAGAAATCTTTGCCCGTTTACAGGTGCAGAAAGAACGTGCTTTTAACGGATGACAGACGGCCACATAACGTTCCACAGTCCCCATCATGATCATAAAGATGCTCGCTGTCAGGGCAATTCTGGCGATGGGATATATTATAGGTCCGATGAATGGATACACATTGTTGAAATACCAGAATAAGTGACCCGTATACGGGTATATTGAGGATATGCCATCAACTAGTATAGCGCTAATAATAAAAATTGTATCGCAGATTGACAAACCCATGAGCAAATAGTTAAAACTTGATCTCATCTGGGGGCGGGAGAGGATTATCATGGATATCACGTTGCCCAAAACACCGAGGACGCCAATGAGATTCAGTAAGACGCCGCATACCCAAAAATTGATGAGATTAATCTCCAGGTGTGGATCGTAATCTTCTTTACACGAGTTCATCCATGTTAAATAGAAATCAACATAGTCACGCAGAACCAATTTTTTGTAGGTGTTGTTCCAGTTATTGTTGTTCCAGGAATCCTCATGTGCCAAATCATGCAAGAGCACATACTGTTCGACAGTCAACAAATCGTCACTAATCGGTAAGCTGTCGCTTTCATTCATTGTAAACTCTCAAGTTGCTGTTTTGGTTCATAAAAAACGTTGCCTTTATAATGTGGATCAAATATAGTCGTTGTTGCAACTGTTCTTGTCGCGTTTTACACTACACTGAAATAAAAAAAGAATGGTCTTTAGTTCATAATGTCATTGTTATACCCGTTACTTAAAAAATAAGTAATAGGGTATATTGCGTTCGTTGGAATGTATGTTACAGGGAGAAGGGGGCATCTCCGACCCAATAAAGTATATATATTCCTGATCAACATCAACAGCCGAGTCGATATATCCAGGTCTGTCCGTCTGTCTGTCTGTTCGTCCGTGTGAGATCTCAGAGACTATAGTAGATGAAGATACCAAACTTTCACCCCCAGACTTCTATATACCTCACGCAGATCAAGTCAGCTGACTGACTTAGCGCGCATTGTGAGGAAACACACAACAAAATTTTCATTAATAGTATTACCCTAGGCAACAGCTCAAAAACTTCTGGATTTAAGTGCACTTTTTCAAAGACAAAAATTTTTTTTTTTTTTTAAATTAATATTTTGAGTTATTTGGAATCATTTTTCAAATGCGAACTTGCATATCTCCTGATTTCTCAGCAATGTCAAAATCAAGCAAAGTAAATAAATTAAAATTAAGTAAATAAAAATATTTTTTTGTCATATGGGGCCCCATATTATTATGGTCGTTTCTTTATTATTCTATCATTATGACTGCTTTATAGGTTTTACCTAAGCCGCACTCTTAAGTTTTTAGCTTATTCACCTGCTCACCTCGTTTGATTCGTTGTTGATGTTGTTTCTGATCGCTCTACGGGTCTGTTGTTAGTTTTCCTTATCGCTGTATTTTTCTTTCCAGAAAATATCAGAGACTGTTCCGTTGCTTAGATTTCATACGAGCCGGATTTTTTCTCCCAAGCGAGACTCTATGGCATACGTCTATTTCTTTCGGCGTACTTTTACTACTAATTTAAGACTGATTGCCAAACAATCATTGCACGCTAAGAATGTTTTTCGAAAACTTCTCTGTCGACGTCGCTGGCAGCGATAAGTAAAATATACTGGTCCATTATCGGCCTCTGCTTAGCCGAATTTGCAAAAACTATACCATTAATAAAAAATCTAAAATAAGCGAGCAAAGAAACCCAGATAAAGAACCATTATTTATACTGTGCACCCATTGAACCAATTTGGCTTTTTCTCTAAAGCATATATGTATATAAACTATGTATATATCACTTCAACAATTTAATTGAGTAGAACCTGTCTGTAAATTTGTATAATCAGTGACTCTAAGAATTTTTAAATATCATTTTTCTAAACAACTATATATTAAATTAAGTTGAAAAAAATAATTTTTAAATAATTAGTTTAGTTAATTTAAAATAATATCGATGGGAAAATATCTGAGTTGGCAACAATGCTGCAATGTGCTCCGATTGCTTTGGAGTTCGACCCTCAGCCGATCGATGCTGAGTGCGTGAGAGTGCCAATAGTTTTTGTTGCCCCAATTACTAGCTTAGGTATGACGTAAAGTCTGAATTGATGCATGATTCTGCGACGTTATAAACTAACGTTGTTTGTGGGCTCATTATATATATGGTCACAAGCTTCATAAATTAAAACCAAATAATTTAACGATTTGCTGAGTAAATAACAATTTCTATTGATGGTGTGTTTTACTACAAATATCATGCTAGGGAAATTGATTTAAAATATTAAAAACATAAAGTATATATCCATATTTTTATTTACTTTTATTTATTTTTGATTACAGAGCAACTTTTAGTCAATCATCTCAACTGTAGCTCTTTTAACTTGTTTCTTTTATGCATTTTGATCCATTTTGACTTAAGCTTCGACTTAAGCAAATTGTTTTTCAGCTTATATGTGAACTAGTTACAGTAAGGGAAAAATCTGGCAAATATACAAGTCAAAAGTTAATTTAAAATGATGTACAATACTTGACTAGGCTTATCTGTAACCACAAAACAATTCTCCCAAATCGAAGCAGCAATTTAATAGCTCAATCTGACTTTTCAGCATTGTTAACCAACATCTTTTTAGCTTATCTACTCGTAAACTCAAGTCTCAAGAGTCAAACCTTTAGTTTCGGTTTCAGTTTCAGCTTCATTAGCTCAGTTTATCAATGTTATGCGGATGTTGACAATACAACGATCTATCGATCGATTGAAAGATAGAAAGATTTCATTTGAATTTGAATTGGCAATAAAACGTCAAGTTTATCAGTTGTTGAAGTGCCTTTAAAAAAAAAAAAAACAAAAAAGAAAGAGATGAGATTTCTTTCGACCAGTTTTTCCGGTAACTTGTTATACAACTCTATTATTAGATTTTCCATGCCATGTGCATACAAATCAACTAATTTGCTTTCGAAATGCAACTACTTGAGGTTCATTCCCTGATATCATTTCAAATATTTCGTATCCCAAACTCGGTCTCATAATTTATGGAAATCTGTAAATCGAACAGATTTTGGTCATTTTCATTTGAATAAAATTTCAATTTTCATGCATTCGTTTTTGTATAATGACTAACTGAAAGTTTATCCACGTTTAACATTGTCTTTTGAGAGTGAAAAAAAGAAAAGAAAAGATAGACAGTTTGTCTGTCTGTAGTTCTCTCTCTCTCTATCTATCTATTATATTTATGCTAGTTAACTCAATTATTTTGTTGCAAATGCTTTGCCATTACCTACGACACTAGGGGCAGACAGAGAGGGAGAGAGAGGAAGAGAGAGAGAGAGAGCGAGTGCCTTAGGTCCAGTCATCATGACAGGCAGGCCAAGTCTCTATTTCCCAGTTGCTTCATTATTAGTGCAAATTATGGTATCAGCATCTTCTCTTACTCCTCTCTCCTTTCTTCTCTCTCTCTCTCTCTCTTTATGCACTCTTCTCTGCTGCTTCCTTTGTCCTTTTTACTGCCTGCTGTTGTTTCATTCCCTGGGAATTGAGTTGATGACTCGCCCACAGTCCACAAAAAAAAAACAAAAAAAAGAGAAAAGTTTTATGCGCAAAAAAAGAAAAAAAAAACACAGGAAAATGAAGAAAATTCAAGGCACGTTTTGCTCGCCTGTGTAACATGAACACACTTGTCTGTATCCCTGTCTATATTCCTGTCTGTATCCCTGTCTATATCCTTGTCCGTATCCTTGTCTCCATATTCCTGTCTCTGTATCCTTGTCTCTGCTTTAAAACCAACTTGAAACGGACAACGAAGTGAAATCAAATTTGATTGTCGGTGTCAGTCCCAGTCACAGTCATAGTCAGTTCATGTCCTTCAGGTCCTTTTCTACTGACATTTACTGCTAAAATTATGCGCCCACGCAGCTTGTTTATGTGCCCAAATTTGACGCTCCATTATATTAAATTATCTGATGCTGCATAAATAACTGAAAAATGAACTCTACCCATATTTAATGCATAAATTTCCGAAAATTTACTTTTTAATCCAATTT
Source organism: Drosophila falleni (assembly GCA_035045575.1). Taxonomy (NCBI): domain Eukaryota; kingdom Metazoa; phylum Arthropoda; class Insecta; order Diptera; family Drosophilidae; genus Drosophila; species Drosophila falleni. The sequence continues at coordinate 2,910,788 of JAWNOV010000167.1, forward strand.
AAAGCAATTGATTTTATCCCTTGAACTCTCTTTAATATTATTACAAAGCTTTCGTTTTACTATTTTCGAAGATTGCATTTCTGTTTAGCAGCAAAAGCTTAAATTTTGTTTTTATGAAATTTTTATCAATATTCAATTACAAAATTTTCTATATATTTAGCCTTTTTTTAATATTTGGAGTATGTTTTTCGAAATTTCTTTTTTAATAAAATGGACAGACTCTAGTTCTGTTTAATTATTAATTAAAAAAAAAAAAATCAGGGCAATAAAAACACATGAACTTTTATAAATCCGGATTTTTTGAAGCTTTTATAATTTTTTTTACAATAAATTAAAAAGTTTTATTTAAAAATATGAATTTAATACTTGAATCTAAATATTTCCCTTTTACTAATTGTTAAAATTATTACATTTTAAATACTTTATTAATTGTTAACAATCTTTAAATCACAAATTTCAATAAAATCCAGATTAAATATAATTTTTCTCAAATCTATAAACGCTTTTACGCTCTTAAATGTTATTAAAGAGCTATCGTTTTATAATTATTGGAGGATTCCAACTTGGTTTAATTAGTATTTATTTCAGAATATTCAGCCATATTTTCTGTGGTACGTGTCAGCTCATAGTGAGAGCGAGAGGAAAATAAATTGCAAGGGGGGAAATGGAAGTCAACCATCAACCAGTGAATTTTTGTATTAAATTAAAAGCCAACTCGCATTGTTAACATTTGGCAATGTTCCATGTTTATGTAGTTGTAGTACATATTAAGAAGAGAGGGGAAAAGTGGGTAAGAGGGGGTGAAACGGGGTTGTAATGGGGTGGTAAACGTATTAAATTTCAATATGCATTTGGCCCCATTTATATTTACACGCATTTATATGTGACTCGGGGCCAAAATAAAAATATGCGAAAATAATGTTCAAACATTTGTGCTAATTAAAAAGCTGTATGTGTGTGTGGATGTGTGTGTGAGTGTGTTAGGGTGTGCGTAAGGGTGTGTAAATACAGAAAACAAATATAAGATACATTTATGCAATGAGAGAGAGATAGATAGTACAAATGAAAGAGAGAGATGTGGTAATTGTAGGACATGTGTAATTGCTTTTCAGTCAACAATGCAACGAGTTGTTGTTGTCGATATTATTATTATTGTTGTTGTTTTTATATTGTCATATATATGTACAGTTACATTGCAATGTATATATGTATATATATATTTTTGGGTGGGCGTTTTCAACCCAACTTCATTCAATTGGCAAACATTGAAGCCCGCGGCTTGAAAGCGATTGAAACTGAAGACGTTTTGGACATTGGCGGACGCGACGCCCACGCACTTGAGGCATGAGGCATGTGGCATGTGGCAGCTGTGGCAACTCTGGCAACTGTGGCAACTGCCAACTGGCAGCTGACAGCTGTCGCAACAGAAAGCGACTCCACTGTCATATCAAAGGCAAATCAAAGAGCAAGCCAAATGAAATACATACACAGCAAAAAAGAAATTATTCTAAAAAAGGGGGGCTAAATTTTGTGTTAAAATTGTGCTTTATTAATTTGATTTTTTTCAACTCAAATAAAATAAATTGACAAGAATAATTTAAGTTTTATGATGAAATTAGAAAAAAGAATTTAAAACTAACAATAGAAAATTATATTTTTTTTATTGAATGAAAAACAGAAAGGTCATTTTTCTGTATAATTAAAGCTCTTTGTCCTGACTCACTGACCGACTGATCATTGCGCAGTCCGATTTATTATAAAATAAAAATTTAAATATTCGTAATGTTTTGATTACATATTTTATTGATTAGAAAACTGAAATGTTATCTATCTATGTATATAAAACTCTTTGTCCTCACTCACTCACTCACTCACTGACTGACTGATCACTGCACAGACCAAAATTATTACAACATAACAATTTAAATATTCGTTATGTATTAATTAAAATATTTTTTTTTATTCTTTTTTTATTCTTATTGATCTTTAAAACATAGGTGTATTTTTAATATATATAATATCATAATGACAATTCTATAATACTTTAGTTTAGTGCCAGATTTTTTGTTGCAGTGTAAAAAGGGGAACTCACGTGTCTTTACAATTTATTTGAGGCATGCAACAAAATAAATTTATTAATAGCCGACGTCAACGTTGTCTTCGCACACACAAAATAAGAGAGAAGAGGAATTACAGCCACCCACACGGTTTGACTTTGAGTTGAAACCCGGTTCAACCAGGTACTCAACTCCACCCATACTAAGTACAGCTGTGTGTGTGTGTTTGTGTGTGTGTGTGTGTTTGAGTGTGTTCATTCATTCAAAAAGATTCACAATTCGCATTCACAAATTCGCTTGCGTGAAGCAAAAAGTTCTCGCTACGAAAAACTCGCGTCAATTTATGCGCATCACGTTTTCTCATTTTCGAGAATGACTAAATATCGTTTACTCCACTCGACAACAACAACCACAGCAACAACAACAACAACAACACCACTGTGCGACTAAAGCAGCAACCACAGTGCAACATAGTTGAAAGTTGGCCTGCAGTTGTTGCAGCCAATGGCATAAAATATTATTTAACCATTTGCCAAGTGCAAAGTTTTCAACTTTTATATAACTCTAACTCTCTCTGTCGCTGTTTATATCTCCGTCTCTCTCTCTTTATTTATATATAGGGGTGTGGCAGGTGCAACGGTAGTTCTGCTTTTTGGTAGCCTCAAGACCTCACCTGAAGTTGCATATTTCATATTTCATTTTGGCGTTGAAGTTCGCCAACTGTCGGAGCTGCTAATGCCAGAAACGTGCCGACTTCATTCATCCGCCATCCGAATTTCGTATTTCGGATTTCGAATTTCGGATAACGGATGATGTCTTGCCGGAGGGGCAACTAAAAAACTGACAGTGGTGACAGTGGCGTCCTCTGCATAGAGGAGAGGGGGACGAGTTTGCTTATCACTTTAAGCCAGCAAACTTGATTGCAGAAAGTTAACTTTTAATTGCTTAATAAACTTTTGCCAACTGGCAAATTTCAGCATTATTATTCTAGTGCTAGCTGTGCAGGTGCTTTTAGGTATTTTTATAACATCAAATTATATAAAGCGAAACATAGATAAACTTTTTATAGAACTGACAAGTTTCGCATTCTTTTTTTCTAATGTAAATTAAATAATTTTAACATTCTAAATTAATATTTAAATAGATTTTTTTAAGCATTTCTTTTTAAATTATCTTTATGATTATTATAAGCACTCTACATGCTTTTTAAAGCATCTTTATCTTTATCTTATAGAGTTTTTTTTAGAGCATCTATACTGCAGTTTTAATATTTTATCTGAGACTAAATTTCCATACATTTTTCAACACTTTTTTAAGGGTCGAAACAATATTCCCAAGACAATTTCCCACATTCTATGAGTGTATCCCACGCAATTTCCTACCCATTCTCGCCTATTAATTAGCTTACTTAGCAATTGTCTGTGAAATACCAATAAAAGGGGGATAAGGGAGGAGCTACCCCCTTAAATGCCATGCCTCTGGTCGTCTCTCTGCCGACTGAAATCAAATACAAATGCTGCACTTGGCGCTTGCAAATTAGTGTTAATTTATCATGATTATTGTTTCACAACGATTCGTAAATTAAGTTCGTTTAGTTAACTGATGGATAACAGTTGCAGATATGTCTGCTGAATATGGCAGGGAGAATGTCAGGGAGCTGGAATATTGTAAAAAGGGCATGGAATATTTTTAATACAGCAAACATTTCGAGTTGAAAACGGAAACTGTAACTAATGCTGACTTTCAGACTGATATCAAACTGTCAAGCTGTCAATTCTTGTTAGCAACGTTCGGGGAGTATCTAAAAACGCGACCAAGAGAGAGAGAGAGAGGGAGAGAGAGAGAGAGAGAGGGAATGAAAGGAGAGAGAGACAGGAAGAAAGAAAGGAATAGAATGGAGTATGTGCTGCCAATGCTGCTCAAAAATTCAATTTCCAGTTGAAAAGATACATCGACAGCAGGAGTCGAATGGAGAGGGAGAACTCATGTATCTTCTACCGCTGTAGTAGCTTGTGTATCTGTGAGATACAAATTGGAAATAGGTAGAAAACAGTCATTGAAAAACGATTGCTGACGTGGCTTTGGCATGTGATGCATGACTCCTTCCTTTCTCCCTTCTATCCTTCCCTTTCTCCTTCTGGCCAGGATTAGCAAAAGATACTCTCTGCTGTCGCTTAGGCTGAGCTGAGATATATGAAAAATGTGAAATGTGAAAGCATTGCTCAAATTGAGTGAACAATTAAGACTTTAATTGGCCAACGTTTCGTTTCAGAGCTCACAAATGGGAGCTATGAATTAAAAAATTAAGCCTTAAAGAACATTATTTTGCGATAACAAATTAAATTTGAGAAAATTTAAGATATTCTGTTTTTAAAATTAATATTATGTTAACTCTTCTTTTTGATCTAAACTGAAAAACTTCTGTTAAAATAATTAAGTTTCAATTTATATGCTAAAATCATATCACCAATATTATTGCCAATTTTTGTTGGATTTAAAAATACTAACTGCAATTCGTACTTAAAATTGTAACTTAAAAAATGTGAATAAAAATATATTTTCAATGTTCATGAAAAAGTGAAATGCGATTTTTGTTAATAAAAGTGGGGTTCACTGTAAAATCAAAAAATCATAACTGCCAAAAAAAAAAAAAAAAAGGAAAATTACACATTTTTAATTTCGAAATATTAAATACAATTTTTAGTGAAAAATTTAAAAAACATTTTTGTTTAATGTAATTTAATCCATAATTTTTTTATACCTAAAAATTTAAGTTATAAATTTTTTTAAAATCAAATTTTATAATATCTTTTTTTATAAAAATAATTTTTAGCAAGAATTATTCAATGATTTAAAATACAGATGAAAATATTATTAGTTATTCATAACTTATTGTTCAGATAAAAATAAGAGTTATTTCTTTAAGGAAACAATACGAAAATAAATTTAAATACTTAAATTTTAATTTTTCAAAATTATAATCATAGAAATATTATAAGTGATTCATAATTTACTATTTAGATAAATTTAAGAGTTTTTTCTTGAAGGATAAAAATCAATGGTTAATTTGTATATTTAAATTAAATTTTTTTAAATTATAATCCCAACGATTCCAATTTTGACTACACTAACAATTACCCTCTCTTTCTCTTTCTTCTTTCGCTTAGTTATCGATTTGGAGCTTGGAGCCAAGGCGAAAGGTGTTCAAAATGGAGTAGACAACTGACAGTCAAAGGATTGTTAGCAGACAGTATCTCGAGCAATTGGGAAAACTCGGTGCCGATTTAAGCCGGGGACAACAGCATGCCATCAATTGCCAACATCAGCGTGAGCTCCAGCGCCAGGACAATGGTCAACATCCTGCCTGGCCAGGATGCGCGTCTTAGTTACATTGTAAATCAAGTCACATCCGCCTCCGCCTCCGTCTCCGTCTCATCCACATCCGCCTCCACATCATCCTCATCCGCATCCGCATCCTCCTCCTCCTTGCCCACATTTAGTCCGCCGCGTATTGAGAGTCTGGTGGCAAGTTCAGCGGAGCAGGATTTGAGCAGCTTTGGGGATGTGACATTCGACATCTTCGATGACGATGACGATTTGTTTGGCTCGCCAATGGCCTTTGATGCCAGCGAGCAGGGTCTGTGGAACGGTCGCTTTGTACCGCCCCCTCCCCGTCCCCCCTTCTTTGTGGATGAGCCGGTGCTGAGCGACGGTTTAACCACATGTGATTTATGCTCCTGGGCCATGCCCACCAAGAGCACGTTCATGTTCGAGGGCACGATAGGTAAGTCACAACACACAACTCACAACTCCAATTGTCAACAGCTTTTCCTCATCACTCTCTTTCTCTCTCTCCCTCTCTCTGTCCTTTTTACTGCAGAAAAAGCCACGGAATTGGGCTGGCCGTTGACGTTGATCATTGTGTCCGTGTTGTCGGCGCTGCTCGGAGCAATCATCATGATTGCCGTCGTTCGCTGCCGGCGCAAAAAGAGCTCCAACAATCGCAATGGTGAGTACTCCAAATAATCTAAACACTCTAAGCACAGTGGGTTAATCACAGTGGTAGTACACGAAATTACCTTAGGCTTATCATTTAAGCCGTAAGGAAATTCTTAAGATATTGTAGGAAAATAAAGTATAGCCGGGAATATTATTCTAGGGCAGTTCTGTTCAAAATTGGGCTGTAGAATATTTATTTCCTTCACATAAATGTGAAGGATACAAACAGTCTACTTTTGGACACCATTTTACATTCTACAAAAGAATACAAAAACAAAAAAAATTATATAAAAAAGATTGGAATCAGAAAAAGAATCATTATAAATAAGTATTGCAGATTTTGCATCAAAATATTCTTTATACCCTTTACACTTTTTCAAGAACTTCAATCTACCATAACTTTGTCAAAACTCGACCGATTTTCATGCGGAATACCGTTTTGATCATTATTTGGCATCTAAATTCATTCTGCATCAAAACATTTTTCACTTGAAAAATTTACCTCATTGTCAATTTTTTCGGAATTTTCCATGCTTACCCCTTTACACTTTTTCAAAAACTTCAAACTGTCATAACTTTGTCAAAACTCAACCGATATCCATGTGGAATATTGTTTTGATCATTATTTGGCATCTAAATTCATTCTGCATCAAAACATTTTTCACTTGAAAAATTTACCTCATTGTCAATTTTTTCGGAATTTTCCATGCTTACCCCTTTACACTTTTTCAAAAACTTCAAACTGTCATAACATTGTCAAAACTCAACCGATATCCATGCGGAATACCGTTTTGATCATTATTTGGCATCTAAATTCATTCTGCATCAAAACATTTTTCACTTGAAAAATTTACCTCACTGTCAATTTTTTCGGAATTTTCCATGCTTACCCCTTTACACTTTTTCAAAAACTTCAAACTGTCATAACTTTGTCAAAACTCAACCGATATCCTTGTGGAATATCGTTTTGATCATTATTTGGCATCTAAATTCATTCTGCATCAAAACATTTTTCACTTGAAAAATTTACCTCACTGTCAATTTTTTCGGTATTTTTCAATTTTTTTTTAACTTTATAGGAAATTTAAAGAAATATATATGGTATATTTAAGCAGAGATTACAGAGTGTCTTTTAGATAGTTTTTTTCCAGCAGCTTTTCTAGACTTAGGTTAAGTTGCCACATTGCTGCAGCTGATTGCAGCTGAATATTGTACCCAATATTAAATGCGTGCCACATCTTTGTTTTATCTCTCTCGTTGCAGACACACATGTGCAGTGGTGGTCGCGCAACAAACGCGCCCACGGCAACGGGGCGGGTGGCACGGGCGGCGGCGGTGGTGCCCCCATTGCCGGCAACAGCGGTGCCCACAGTCACCACAACAACAACATTAGCAGCAGCAACAACAACAACAATCATCTGAGACGCAGCAACATTTATACAGCACACCCGGCGGACAGCATAAGAGGCTTGCAACCGCTACCCTTGCCACAAGCGTTGCAACTGCCACTGCCGCCTACGCAACAGCAACAGCAACAGTTGCAGCCGTTGCAGCAACAGCAGCAACAACAGCAACAGCCACCACATTATTTCCATCCATATCATCATCATCATCATCATGCTGCACATCATTATGAGGATGCCGCTTATGAGGAGCCCGAATATCATCAGCCGCAACAGTTGCCGCTGCCGCTGCCGTTGCCGTTGCAGTTGCAACATGGCAGCTCCAACTGCAACTCCATCTCCAATTCCAATTCCAACTCCAACTGCAATTCCCTGTCGTCGGTCACGTCATCGCCAGCGCCCACAGAGGCAGCGACGCATTGGCCGCCACATGCCACAGGATGTGGCACCATGGTGGTCGCCAGCTGAGACGCTGCCGCTAGCTGCACTTGGTCGCGTCGACGTCAGCAGCGGCGTCGGCATAGCCTGAGCAGCGGCTGGATTTGGCAGTGACATGTTGCACGACGGCAGCAACAGCAACAGCAGCAACAACATGCAACAAGCAACATGCGGCAGCAGCAACAGCAACTCAAAAGCCGTTGTCTACTTAAAATGCGGCTCACAAATTCTGGTGCAGATCATAAAAAGGATTACACGTAACATTTTGTGAAGTTTATATAAGTATATATATATATATTTGCGAAGCAGTTCCTTCAGAAGGATACACAGTAGGGTGATTCGATTTGTAAGGGCCAAAAAAAAAAGTTGAAAAATATTCACCAAAATTCAGAATCTACGCTCAATTCTAAAAAGTTTTCTCTGAGAAAACATAGTTCTAAAATCTATTTCTGCTTTCCGCTTTTTTAATTGAAAAATATGTTTGTTTTTTTTTCTTAAATTTTAATATTTTGTGACTTAAAGCGGAGACTAGCAATTGATCTAAAAACTATGGTTTTTGATGAAAACTTTTTAGAAATGAGTTTTGTAACCATATTTTGTGAAAAAAATAGCTACACCCTAATACACACTCTCTCTATCTATGTGTGTTTGTGTGTGTTTATGTCTGCAATTGGGAAAACCGAAACGAATTTAGTGTCACTTCCACTTCCGTTTTGCAAACTATCGAAAACCAAAAATCCCACAGACAGACAAAGTAAAAAGCAACATAAAGAGACGGATAAGGGAGAGTGAGAGAGAGAGAGAGTGGGATAAAGAGAGAGAGAGAAGCATTTGCTCTTTACATGCCTGGCACGTTTTATCCTTTATTGCCGTTCGGCATTAGTACAGGGATTTTGTCAGATTAAAGCAAATAAAGAGCGTGCTTTTTGTTTTCGAGCTTGCAACTGGCAACTGGCAACTGACGGCTTTTCTCTGCCTGCCACAATTTTAAATCGTTCTAACGTTGTGTGTCTGCGTGTGTGTGTGTGTGTGTGTGCGAGTGTGAGGGTGTGTATCTGTGTGCATGTTAACACTAAGCACATGACAAAGGGCATATAGTCATAGATATCAAAGCAAATTTAGTTGAACATGAAGCTTGAACATTGCAAACTCACTAACTGACAGGCATACAGTGTTACCTCCCTATGACAACTTTGCCTTTATAGTCAGCTTATTGAATTTTATACCTCATTTATTGCAGTGTCAGAAATTTATGGATTTTTTCGACAATTATGACTTTGTTATTTTTGAAAAGTCCTTTCTTATTTTTTTTGCATATTTTTTGATAGGATTAAAAATTAATTAAAGCCCCGTTTTAAAAATGTTTTTTATATAATTAACTTTTGCTAAAAGCATATTGAATTTATTTCAATGAGAAATCAGGTGAAATCATTCCTTTCCTTTTCATAATATTTTAGAAAATTCTTAAAATGCAACTAAAGAAGGTTTCCTAAATTAAATCAATTTGAAAAATATTTGTAATATTGTTTTGACAAAATTACAAATTCAATTATTAAAGTTTAAAAATAAACAACTTACCTAATATTTGTTAAATTCTGTTAAATCTGAAAATAGAAGAAATAAAATTAATTAATTGGGCTTAATTAATTTTAAAAATAAAATCAAATATGTGAATTTTCATTATGTCTAAACAAATGCTTGACATACTGTAAATCGCTTTGAACTTAAAAAGACAATTTCGCCAAAAGCCTTTGTTGTTTTATGTGTGAGTGTTAGGAAGAGAAAACAAGTGAGAAAGAGTGAGAGAGAGAGAGAGAGAGAGAGAGAGAGAGAGAGAGAGAGAGTGTGTTAACTGGTAACTGCCGGCATGTTCTCAGCTGCAAATGGCACAAAACTTTGTGGCTTTTCACTTCATTCCTTTTGTTTAGTAATTACAAAAGCAAATAGTTTCGATTGCCATGGCAAACGAGCAAAATAAAAAGACAAAAAAAAAAAAGAAATAGAAAACCCACAACAAACAAAAAAACGAAAAACCGAAAAAAGAAAAATTTAAATCTCTAAATGAAAAGTTTTGCAAATATTGGCAATGTTCTTTGAGCCTTTGTAAAAGGAGAGGACACTCCTCTATCCCCCCTTAAAAATATATACCCAGTTACAAAAATATTTTAATTTATATTTAAATAAACTTGCAACATGCTTAAATATTCATTCATTCATTCACAACACTTTGGGGTTGCATATTCATAAACAATTCATGTCATGCATATCAAATAAGCTTAAAAACAACTACAAAAATAATAACAAAGTACTTAACTCTCGCCATTGTAAATACACTGTAAATAAATTCAAGTTAGTTATTTGCAATTTGCTCCAATTAGCAATTAATTGAAAGAGCGTGCAACATAAAAAGTTGCCACAACTTAAGATTTAAATAATACAAGAACAAAAAACAGCAAACTAAATGAAATAATAATAATTATTATTAAATGCTGGAACAACTGGCTAACGGTACATTCCTCTTCAAAGTTCAAGTTTTTTGTTTAAGCAATAGTAAATAAATAATAAAAAAAACAACAACAACAACAACCAAAGACTAGTCATAATGTTGCTATGTACAAACTATTTAGTAGAAATCGTAATCAAATGAAATTAACTTCAAAAAATTACACTTTACCAGTTAATATAATTCGATTAAACTCAATTTTTCACATTCGACTCTAATTTGAATGCATTTTAAATAGTTATAAAGAGAAAAGCGAGAAAATATACTATCATATGGATAAACAAAAAACCAACTGCAATATTGTATTTTAAATATTTATTCATTAAATGCACACATTTCGCATCATAATAATAACAATTTACAATTACAATAATAATGTTAATGATAACGATAAACTATAATGATAACACTAATGTTAATGTTAATGATAATTAGCAAGCATAATTAATAACTCAAAATGTCAACAGAAATTAAACAAATAGAACTGCTGCGAATTCAACTACTAAATGCAACTAAAAATGTTCCAATTTAGCTTAGCCCAACTAATTATGTGCAACAACAACTTGACAATTATAAATAATTATTTTCACAATAAATTCCATTAAATTGTGCAACAAAACAAACAAGAAGTCGAGAAAAAAATGACAAAACAAAACACATTGCAAAATGAATAATGAAACAAAACAAAATAAATACAAAACTGAAAATAAAAATGATATGATAATTCCTATAAATGCATTGTTTTAATTTCATTTTATTGGAAAAGCATTTAGCAAATTGCGGCAATAAATAAACCATTAACGTATTGAGCAAATTCTCTACATATATTTATTCTTTTTGATTGTTTAATACCTTTGGTAAGTTGAAAAGCTTTATTGATGAAACTGGCAGACGATTCCTTTTTTGTATAAATTTTCAGATGGGATTAATAGGTAACAGATATTTAAAAAAAAATAGTGTTTAATGAAAGTATTACCTCTTATTTTATTATTAAATGCAACAATAATTTTGCAAACAAATTATTTTATTTTTAATTAAGATATTTAGTTTGTATGCATACAAAATTCAGCTCGTTTATTCTTCAGATTGTCATGTTTTATATGAAAACCTGGCCTGTTTGAACCCGGAGCTGTCATAAACCTTATCTTGACTTTTGCGATCCCTGCATAAAAATGAAAAACGATTTAATTTCATTTTCATAAGCCAAAAATGCAAAGAAAAAATACAAAAAAATCAAGAAAGATCTGAGTTAAAAGTGAAAGTTTGCGATCGCACATTGTTATAATTTTACTCTGGCAATGACAGACAGAGTGGAGAGAGGGAGAGGGGAAGAGAGAGAGAGGAGAAGAAACTGAGAGACGAGTGCAGCAAAATATTTAGGTTGCCCGGTCAAGATGGAATATTTATGCCATTTATGACACGAAAGGCCCTCGAAACGTGTGCCATGAATGTCTCCTTCTCTTTCTTCCTCTCTCTCTCTCTATCTCTCTCTGTCGCTGTTGCCACATTTTTGCATATTTGCAGCACGAAGTGAGAGAGGAAAAAAATCAGTTGGCCAGATAAAGCTAAGCCGAAAATAAAGCGCAGCCAACGACGTCGTAAAGCCAATCGAAAGCGAAAGATCTTGAAGACGATATGAACATATGGACACATGGACCCATGGATTCTCGTCTTTCTTCTGGACCTCTCTCTCTGTCTCTGTCTCTGTCTGTGGGTGGCAGCGGGCGGCAACCGATTTGCATATTGGAACGATTGAACCAGGTCCAAATCGACAACAGACAACCGACAACCACAAAACAATTGTGTGTACGACAGCGCCCCAAAACACAACACACTCTTCAAGGGGATTGTCTGACAAAAATACAGAAAAATACAAAAAATAAGGAGAAAAAAACTAAAAAAAAAAAGTGAGATCTGTTTTTCGTGTGGAGGCAGCGAAAATGTCATGCGGTTTTATGACTTCATTAGCGACAAGCGTCCAGGAATTTAATGGCCACTTCAGGCAGTTGTTGTTGCAGTTGCAGTTGACAAACAAATTTGTGGCACATTTTCGTGCATTTTCCAAGCGCTTGATGAGCAGCCAAACAAAACGAAAGTGCAGCAAAAAAAAAAAAAAAATAGAAAAAAAGAAAAACAAAATACAGAAACTAATCAGAAGTTTTGGCCGAAGCAATCGAAGAACCTGGTCGACATGTCACGAGCCATGGCAATCAGAGTGCTACCAGTTCGTAATGATCACAATGATGATGATGTTGCATATGAGGTTGCCTTATAATGAAGTCGTGCATGCAACAAAACGACAGATTTACTATGCTTCGATGATTAACTAAGCAACTCGCTCAACTGAAAAATAGTTGACACCTTTTTCTTTACCACGGGAATTGGCGCATATCAAAAAAATTAAAAGAGAAATGCAGCCAGAGATGCAGCTAAAACAACCAAGAGTTCAAAATAAATATAGAATATTCAATTTATAGCATTTTTTAATAATATGAAAAGAGGCAGAGCTCATATTATAAAAAAGCTAAGATAATTTTAGGAATATTGATATAGAATATTTCTAAAATTAAGGAAAAATTTAATTTCTAAGTTTATTAAACTAAATATTACAACATTTAAATAAGTTATAGCTAATGTCTTAATTTTTTAGGGACCTTACAATATTTTTAGAAACAACAAAAAGCCAAATAACAAAATTAAAATACAATTTAATGATGGGGATTTCTTTTGTAATATATAGAAAAATGGAAATAATTATTAATAAAAATCACACTCAATCTCATTGGAAATCTTGTAAATTATATTGTATTTAAATATAATCGTTCTTTTAAGCTTATTTTAATGAAAGGTAAAAAAACACTTCTAAGTAAACGTTTAAATTAAAAACAGTCTAAAAACTTTCAAAAACTCTTTTTCACTGAATGAAAATTGGGTTTTTTAAACCAAATTAAAAAGCTTTTAAATTTTAATTGAATTTTTTCTTGATATGTATTGACTTTTAAGAGTCATATTTTGGGGTTAATTAGATTTAGATATCTTGCACTTTAATTACTGAAAGCTTCAGCTCGATACGAGTACGTTTGATTTATTGAGGCACAATTTGTGCTGTGGCAATATGTATATTTTGAGAAAACAAGACACAATGCTCGTAGATTGACGTTTACAGGCTTTCAATAACTTTCCATGGGATTCGGCAAGCCCACACTGAAAGAAAAAGAAAAGATACATTGTCGGATAAGAAGAAGTACAGAGAGCTCAACTGACATCGCTGACTTCTGACTTGAGGCTGACGATAATGTCGTCGTTGTTGATGCCGACAGGCGAATCATTGCCTATTCCCCATTCCATTGATTCTTCCCCTCATTCCCTCTCCCTGTGTGTTGCCACGATCGAATGCCACATGCATCATCATTATTATCATCATTGTCAGCTGCATGCAAGCGAAAAATCCAACTACTGCGCATGAATGAATCACTGAGGATAGTCATGGAACCAGGCTATGACTACGGGCACGTCTAACGAGATCGCCGGAGGAGAAGGAGCAGGAGGAGGAGTGAGAGGAAAGGAGCGTCATGCAACGTCTAGCGAAAGTCGCGACAAAACTCTCATTGAGCTCAAGAGGCACAAGAGGCAGAAAATCCAAAGCAGGCCGTGTAGCTCCATAATGATGAATTAGGCTGCTGTCATGTCATGACAAAGGCGCTGCATCTGCATGCGATTGCCCGCACAGTGGGGCAAACATGCAAGCATTTAACTCATTTAATTTATTAAGTTTAAGTTCAAGCATATAATCTATGTAAATACATTTATTTTGCTTTTATAAAATAAGCAAAAATATACATATAATTAAATTAATTTATTTATTTGTTATCAAATAAATTTAAATCAATAATTCAAATTATATTATGTTTTAAACAACTAAAATTAATGTTTAATATAATTATATTTTATTATTATATATAACCCAAGAACTACAGTAATTTTCTGTATTTAATGCGCATATTATAAATCTTTTAAATTTAATTTATTTTGTATTTTTATAGAAATAATTTTGATTTAGTATTAAAAGGGCTTTAAATTTTAATTTAATTAAATTTTATATATTTGAAGGTCGCTAGAAATTTACGCTTATTGTAAAGGTTAAGCCTTAAGATAAGTCTATTTTATAAAATGGATAAATAAATATATTTTTGGCAAACTTTTTTAACAATTTATGCCCACTGTGCGGCGTAGAAGCTGCGGTTGTGCTAAGTAAGTAAACACTGGCAAAATGCAATTGCAATTGCGAATATTCAAACGTAAGTAGGAAGTGCAGTTTTAAATGAGCAGCCAAAATACACAAAAAAAAAATAGAAAATAGAAAAGGAGAAGGCGAACCCAAGAGAGATGCCTGTCTGACAAATCGTTTGCTGTTCGACTTAGCCATCGTTTACTGTCCGTTGTCCGTTGTCTGCGGTCTGGCTGGGATTGGCGCTGCCTGTTCCTAAGTGAAATTCGGTGTACAATATGCAATGAATTTGTAGTTTTTGCTGTGGCACGTTAGACGATCCACGGTTGCATGCAAATTGCCAGAGAGAAAGAGAGAGAGAGAGAGAAAGAGAGAGAGTGTGTGTGTGCCTCGATTTGTGGACTGTGGTTTTGATCCGTTGGCGTTTTGCTAATTAATTGTGGCGACTTGTCGTTGGCAATTAGTTGTGGCATAAGCAGATGACATGTTGTGTCATGTGTCATGTGCTCTTGCTTGTTTGCAACAAATGAAGTTATTATCCATGCCACAGAACTGGCTGCTGCTGCTGCTGCTGCTTGGCCTTCTAGCTGCTCAGGTTAATTGCCAACAATAAGATTCAATCAAGCTAATGACGGAGCAGGCTGCACTAACCAAACCAGCTTGCAACAGCTTCTCCCTTCTGCTTTCTTGGTTTCATGTTGCATGCTCCACACAATTGCAATTTATGACTGACTTCAAGTTGCTGCAACTTGCTGCAAGTACGGATAAGCAGACCTTTCGGGGTCGCATGCATAAAATGCAACCTCGTTGCAAAACTTTCTTCGAGCAGCCCCCAAATTATTGATAAACTGGAAAAGAACGATGGAGTTCAGCTTGCGAAAGATTTAATACTCTTCTAGAATTTATAGAGCATGTAAAAGATTTTCCATAACTTATTTATACCAATTCGACCTTTCTGATCTTACTTCAGCTCGATAATTTATATCCCTAAATATCCTTTCTTAAAACGAGCTTTAAATTCAACAAACAGCAGCGAATTTAGACAGTACTAGAGTCGACAAGTTCATCAATCAAAACTTCAATGATTGAATTCAAGAATAATATCTAAGGATCATTATCAAAAGCTTTGCTGAAAAAATCACAATACCTTTAAAAAAGAGTATATTTATTGCCGGTGAACAGTGTACTTTTAAAAGCGTAAATAGTTTAGTTGCCGTGGGGCTTTCACAGTGAACCCTCTGCCAATTGGTTCAGGGGGCAAATTCAGCAGCAGACACTGCGATTTATGAAGTTGAAGAGGATGAAATAAGTAGCTGGAATTACTTTATGAGCAGCGATAGAGTTGCTCAGGCGGAAATTAAATTAAATTAGCTTAGTAGGCCCAATAGTTGTTTTTTATTTAGTTTTTTACTGAATATTTTATTGAACAAAATTAACATCGCAATGGTGCTTCTAATTTAGAGTCTCTGGTGATAATAAAAAAACTTCAAATATTTTATATTTTTGAAAAATCAAAGGCTATGATGCTCAAAATAATAAAATTTTCAATGACAAACTACTTAAGCTAGGTTCTCTGGTGGCATTTCTTAAGTTTAAGGTGCCTCATAAGATATTCCAAGTTTGGAATATCCAAGCTTGGAATATCCTATGAGACACCTAAAACTGAAGAAATACCATCAGAGAACCTGGCTTAAGAAGTTTATATTTAACACCTAAGAAGCTGGAATATTAGTATAAATAGTAAAAAAAATAGCAAAAAATGTTACTTCATTTCAAGGTGTCGTAATTTTAGCTGTTACATGAGAACTATTTACGCCAAGATTTTTAAAGGTATTCCTTGCATTTTATGTGTCGAATAGAAACTACTTAATCCAGACTCTCCAGCAGTACCGTCAAAATGGTATAACATTGTTTGAGTATCTGATGAATATTGAATATATTGTAAATCTGATAAATACCAACGATAAGTAATACTTACGCCCATATAATTGAAGATATTAAAGCCCGGAAAAGGACTTGCGGCCATGCCGAGTGGCACTTGGGCCCGTTGCATAATGAACATGACATCCAGCTGGACTTCCTTTTTATAGGGTAACCATACGTAGACCTCGTAGGCAGCCTGGGCTACTTTCTGTGAATGCTCGGTGACCATATCACCGGCAAAGCACCAATAGGATAGGTGCATAAATGATAAAATCATAAATAAGACAAATCTGCTTGCCACCGAGGGGTCATTACGGGCGACAAGGGAAACGAATGTCGACAGAGAGATCATGAGAAAAGAGGCGATCATCTGCATTATCATTGGGGCATAGAAGGCCTTATTAGTACGTTCAACAAGGCTGTAAAAAAATAACAAATAAGCATACCAATAAAAAATTCAATTTAATTTGACTTATATAAAATGAATTAAATCAAGATTTAAAACTTCTTTTAAATGAAATCAAAAATAAAACAATTAATATGACATTTCAATCTGCAATCAATTGTTTTAAACATAAAGGGTAGTCCTTAATAAAAAAAAAATAAGTTTATTCAAAAAAAGTGTAAGCTACAGAACAATATTAGAGATGTTTGCTCTACGACTTTTTTAACAAAAGCTATTTTAGCGGGAAAACGCTAGGTCCCGCTAAAATTGAAACCCCAACAGTTTCCAAATCATTGAAGCTATAGATATGTCCTATATATCGTGGGAAAGGTATGCTTGAGGGCTTTTAGAAGCATCTTTTTCTCAAGCACTCAAGTATAATTTTACAGGTGAAATAGTTTATATATTTTTTTTTTTATTTTTTCTATTTTTATAATTTTTCCAATCATAAAAAACCTTACATTTTGAGTAATCGAATATCGAATATTTAATATTCAAACAAAAAACCTAATAGATTTAGTTAACCAATACATACCTAATAATTCTTTGATGAAATTCAACCAATTTGTAAAGCTCCCGACGAAAGAGTTGCTCGTTATTTCGGCTCAACTTGCATAAGCCTTGAACTTCCATGCACAGAATCTTAAAATTGCTGCCGAGTTGCATAAATACGTGAACGGCTAATAGATCCAAATATAGAATACACGTCAAATTGTAGGTGAGCGCAAAACATTGCCAGATGTAAACGATAATGTGAGCCAAGGGATGTTTCTCCGGATCGTGCCAGTTAAAAGGATATATGGCATGAAAGGGCAACTTATTTTTGGTCCAAACCGGCTGTGTCACAGCCAAAATATCGAACATGCTACAACCAATATGCCAGCCCAAACTTAAAATTGATTCAAGCAGAAATAGATTACGTTGATGAGCACGTATTTCAGTTGCACTTCGATCACATTTCAACTCTCGATGACACTCATCGATCTCACTGACAATTTCGTCCACGCTATCCGCACAAAAGAAAAGATAATGCCACTTGAAGGTCATGTACAAGCTCTAGAAAAAAAAAATATAAAAAATTATAATTTTGTTATAAAATTACTATTATTATTATTTAAGAAATCTAAAAAAAATATGCTAACATTTTTAAATGATATTTAGAGTAAGAACTCAACTAAAATCAACTCAAAAAGTATTTAATTTTTATGTAAACCCCAATAACTCACAGGAGATTTTGACACAAATTGATAATTGATTATCAACAAAATATAAAAATGTAAGAATCTAAATAAAGAACTTTGAAAAGTTATTTTTATACGAACCCCAATAAGCCATAAGAGATCCTGACCCAAATCGATTAAATTATCCGCGGATTCCGGCAACGCCCATATAAGAGTAACAGAAAAACCAAGAGTATGAACTAAAATAAAGATATGCCAAATACGACGAATGGACGAACGACGCTCCTCCTTAGTGGGAAAGTTCCATAAAGTTCTACGTTTAATGATATATAAATTAAAATATCAATTGATTTTTTTTTTGTTATTACATGAGCTGTAAGCGATTGTAGTAAACTGATGAGTGCTCTGGATGCTTTTGATATCGCCACACCTGCCAAAATTCAATGGCCTGTTGATAAAGGTGCCTCAAGCTCTTCTCCTTAAAGTCACCCATTGAAACTGATTTCAATTTGACTGACAACGCAACATCTCAACACTTGCATTTATATAGAAAAGATTTCAGGGTTGCATTTGTGTAAATCGATAGAGAATTAAATATTTATGTTCAATATTTATATTAATTATATAAACTCAAGGTGAGTGTTTACATTTTCATAGAAGTGAGGTAATAGTTTTCTAGTTTCTTATTGAATCATTATCTAGAAGCAGTTATGTCGGCCCACTCTTCAGCCTTACCACTATATTATTATTATACATTATATTCAGGTTGTGTAACTGCCTTCAGATTTATAAATATACCCTATTGGCATTGTCAATAAGGGTCTAATGGGTATATAAGGGTAAATTGGGTGTATACCAGACCAAATAAGGCGTGGCAATCCCCGTAAATTATATACATATATATTCTTGAACAGTATCAACAGCGGAGTCGATTTTTCTGTCTTTTTGAACGCGTCGATCTCAGAGACTATAAGAGATAGAGACTTGGAACTTGGTGTAAAGGTTTATATATATTGCAGGCAGATCAAGTTCCGTTTTTTTTTTAAATTAAAAATGAAAACTTAAGATTTAAAATTTTAAATTTTCGGAAAAAAAAAAAAAAATTTTAAATGAACAAAATTTAAATGCAGAATTAATTAAGAGGCAAAACCATTATCAAAATGATATTTCGCTTTAAAATCGTTCGAGTTTTCACAAAGTTATGCATGTCAAAATTTCTGTCACAAGCAATCTTTTTAAGCCAAGTTTTATTTATTATTTTTATTGTTTTTATATATGCCAATAAATACTACTTAAGCTGGGGTCTTTGGGAATATGTTTTCTTCTCTATTTATACTATTATTCCCGATTTTTGGTGATAAATATAAACTACTTAAGCCAGGCTCTCGGATGGTATATTCTCAGTTTTAGGTGTCTCATAGGATATTCCAGATTTTCTGCCGGTGATGCTTCTAGGTGTCTTTCTAGGGTTCGTAGTGAAACTATTTAAACGAGATGTTTATCTGTTATGTGTTATACTTAATATTTTTATTGGTATTCATTGCATTTAAAGTGTCGCATAGAAACTAACTAGTCCATGCTCTCCAGCAGTACCGTCAAAATGGTATAACATTGTTTGAGTATCTGATAAATATTGAATATATTGTAAATCTGATAAATACCAACGATAAGTAATACTTACGCCCATATAATTGAAGATATTAAAGCCCGGAAAAGGACTTGCGGCCATGCTGAGTGGCACTTGGGCCCGTTGCATAATGAACATGACATCCCGCTGGACTTCCTTTTTATAGGGTAACCATACGTAGACCTCGAAGGCAGCCTGGGCTACTTTCTGTGAATGCTCTGTGACCATATCACCGGCAATACACCAATAAGATAGGTGCATAAATGATAAAATCATAAATATGACGAATCTGGCTGCTACCGGAGGATCATGACGAGCGACAAGGGACACGAATGTTGACAAGGAAACCATGAGAAAAGAGGCAATCATCTGCATTATCATTGGGGCATAGAAAACCTTGTTGGTACGATCCACAAGACTGTAAACGCAAATCGAATGGAACACATCATTAAAAAATGTGTTTCAATTTCATTTCTATGATTGAAATCTAAATGATATCAACTGAAATCTAATGGAGTTATTAAATTAATACATGCCTGATAATTTTCTGATGAAATTCAATCAATCTGTAAAGTTCCCGACGAAAAAGTGGTTCGTTATTTCGGCTCAATTTGCATAAACCTTTAAGTTCCAGGCACAGAATCTTTAGATTGCTGCCGAGCTGAAGAAATATGTGAACGCATAATGAATCTATATACAGAACACACGCCAAATTGTAGGTGAGCACAAAACATTGCCAGATATAGACGAAAATGTGAGCCAAGGCATGTTTCTCAGGATCGTGCCAGTTAAAAGGATATATGGCATGAAAGGGCAACTTTTGCTTGGTCCAAAGCGGCTGTGATAGGTACAAACTGTCAAACATGATACAGCCAATATGCCAACCCATAAACAAAATTGTCTCGAGTAGAAAAAGATATCGTTGTTGAGCACGTATTTCAGATGCACTTCGATCACATTTCAACTCTCGATGACACTTATCGATCTCATCGACAATTTCGTCCACGCTGTCCGCACGAAAGTAAAGAAAATGCCACTTGAAGGTCAAGTACATGGTCTAGCAAAAATATAGCAAAAATTTTAAAAATATTTATTAAATTATTATATTATTTAATTAAAAGCAATCAATAAAAAACTAAGTTTTTAGAAGTTGTATAATTTTTTAAAAGTCTAAATAACTCAAAAAAGTTACATTAATACAAACCCCAATAATCCATAGAAGATCTTGTCCCAAATCGACTATATTATCAGAGGATTCCGGCAGCGCCCATAAAAGTGTCAAACTAAATGTTGTGATATGAACTAAAATAAACATATGCCAAATACGACGAATGGGCGACCGACGCTCCTCCTTATTCGGAAAGTTCCCTGCAATTCTACATTCAAAGATGTTTAAATTAACAATATAAAAAGAGTTTTCTTTTAATTTTATTACATGAGCTGTAAGCGATTGTAGTAAACTGATGAGTGCTCTGGATGCTTTTGATATCGCAACACCTGCCAAAATTCATGGACCTGTTGATAGAGATTCCTCCAGCTCTTCTCCTTATAGTCACCCATTGAAACTGATTTGGATTTGACTGACAGCGTAACATCTGAGTACTTGCATTTATATAGAAGAGGTTTCATGGTCGCATTGGTGTAAATCGATTGAAAGTTAAATATTTATATTAAATATTTATATTTAGTTCATATAGCAGCAGGAGCAGTGAGGAAATAGGTTAATGGTTCCTCACTTAATCATTATCTAGAGAGCCCTTTATTTAGCCTTACATCTGTGAGTAATACTCAACATCTACATTATATTCAGCTTGTGTTGCTGCAGACAAATATATAATTAAGCCCTGTGGCCAATAAAAATGGCAATGAGACTAAGAGAGCTAAATACAACAAACTCGGTATGTAAGTTCCTCTATATTGCAGGCAGATCAAGATTGTTTTTATTTTTGGATCGGACCACTATGTTATATAGCTAACATAGAAACATAGGTTAAAAATTAAATTTTAGTATAAAGACTTTTTGTTTTTTTGAGATGCATCATCGGTTTAATATCAAATTTCAGTATAATATAAATTTTTTTTTGTTTTTTGAGATATCTTAACCAATCCGACAAAAAAAAAACATCTGGGGAATGGCGAGTGAAGGGAGCAGGGAGCAAAGCCCCCTTGTTCATTTTAAGTTGCATAATTCTAAGCTGTTCTTTGAGTTCTTTCAGTTTAAATTTAGTTTTAGTTTCATTTAAATGTTATCTAGTTTTATGAGATGATCATGGATTCAGAGCTCTGTCGTAAAAGGACTATATGGGAATAATAAAGTTTATTATGCGATGAATTACTTCTTAATTTCTGTAAATGTAGTAGATCTTATAGTTCCATAAATTAAGAATTATTCCATTCCCAGTTCCTATATCTATATCTATTGCTTATTTCAGCCCTGTTTTTATAATGATCTCAAGTAATTTGCAGTTTTACGCCCTCAAAATGGGAACTACGATAGACTTTTCCACCTGCTCTAAGACTGGATGATTGCTAGAGTAATTGGCATAGCAATGCTATACTATAACATACAATGCAATACTATAGGAAAATAGGAAAATTATAGTCCAAGACTCCAATTAGGCTACTGATATGCAGTTCCTCTTGTATAAAGAAAAACCATAACACGATATTTAGCATTGGCAATACACGTATTCCCGTCGATTTCCCAGTCCCACTGCCTGCTGTTTGTGGTGCTGATTCAGCTGGTGGTTGCTCTGTCAGTATTTGTGGTTCGCAGTTGCTACAAAGTTTGCACTTTTTATCGTGCGTTTTGCTTACTTTTTCCTTTACTCGCTTCCTTTTATGGCAACAAAAATGCATTTTACAGTTCGTTTTTTTCCAAGCGCAAATCTTTAACGGCTTGCAAAATATTGGATTGCCAAATTTGGTAGTCAACGATATGGATATGGATATGGATGGAGTCTAGAACGTCGCATTTCTGCTGACTTTTGACTTTTTGCTATCTATCTTTCGACATGAACTCGATTCAACAAATTAAAAATAAACTATGCTGTGATAATTTGAACATCACCCCCACATTGAGTGACATGGGTCTTATTAATCTGGATAGCATTTAGTTGAGCCTTGTCGCCGCATATTCGTATTTGGCAAATGGACATGTCGCTGCATGTCCATGTCGTCGCTTCATTAGGCTTGCAACAATGTTGCATCAACGAAACAACGACAACTCTGACAATTTCCATCAAATTCTGTCCAACTTGTTGTTATTTTATGCACTTTCCAAAGGTATTATGGATATTCTTGGGAATTGTGTAACATTTGACTAGAAAATTATTAAGGTAGTTTTCTAAGTTCCATATGAACTAATCTATAACTGCAGCAATGTTGCTGAAATTTGTTACAGTCACCTCTTTTTTTATTTAAATGTATTGTATGTTTGATAGGATTCAATCGGATCACTAATTCATATAGTATTAATAGAAACGTTTTTTGAAAAAAATCTATTTTAATAATAACAATGATCTTTTATACATTCAGAATCAATTTTCTTAAGCATTAATAATAAATAAAATGGGAAAAAAGTGTATTTCAGCGGCGTCATATTTTTTTTTCGTATTAACCTTTGTGGTTTTTTTTTTTTTTTGGCTAGACCAAATAATAGTCAAAGTTTTGAGATGCAAGCTTTTGCTTTTGGCCTGGCCAAGAGTTGGCTGAGAGAGGCTGATAGCTTGGCAGCTTGCTAGATTGTAGCCAGGTTGCTTTTAGTCTGTTGGTCTGTTGGTCTGTTAGTCTGGCAACTGGCACAGGTAGCACTACAATTTGCGCGCTTGTCAAGTGTACGACAACATTACGCGCAATTGTTCAATGTCAATGCATTTGATGGGCATGAAATGCCTCTCCAGGCACAGTTGATGTATTGTTGTTGTTGTTGCTATTGTTGCCGTTGTTGTTGTTGTTGTTGCTGTTGTCCTCATTCATTGTTTTTAGGCGGCATCTTCAGCTGGCTACAATTCCCATGTGCTGACATGTTGTGTGATAACGAAGCTGCTTCTTAAGTGCGCCATTGTCGCCGACAGACAGACAGACAGACAGACAGACAGACAGACAGACAGACAGACAGACAGACGGACAGACGGACAAAGCCAATAGCAAACAGTTCGCCAGTTAGGCAATCGGACAATTCGTCAGTCAGTCAGCCATGTTGTATGCAACTTGTGGCAGCCTATGAACTCAATTAAGTTTTACACTTTTTCCAAAACTTTAATCTACCATAACTTTGTCAAAAATCAACCGATTTCCATGTGGAATATCGTTTTGATCATTATTTGGCCTCTAAATTCATTCTGCATCAAAACATTTTTCACTTGAAAAATTTCCCTCGCTGTCAATTTTTTCGATATTTTCCATGCTTACCCCTTGACACTTTTTCCAAAACTTCAATCTACCATAACTTTGTCAAAACTCAACCGATTTTCATATGGAATACCATTTTGACCATTATTTGGCCTCTAAATTCATTCTGCATCAAAATATTTTTCACTTGAAAAATTTCCCTCACTGTCAATTTTTTCGGTATTTTCCATGCTTACCCCTTTATACATTTTCCAAGACTTCAATCTACCATAACTTTGTCAAAACTCAACCGATTTCCATGTGGAATACCGTTTTGATCATTATTTGGCCTCTAAATTCATTCTGCATCAAAACATTTTTCACTTGAAAAATTTCACTCACTGTCAATTTTTTCGATATTTTCCACTTTTACACTTTTTCCAAAACTTCAATCTACCATAACTTTGTCAAAGTAAAATATATTTTCGTGTCTCGCCTAATTATATTAAATGTATTTTATTATCTTATTTATGCTTTATATTTTTAATTTAGTTATAAGTATATATGTTTTATTATTAGTTTCTTTTTTTATATTATTAGCTCGAGCTATTTGAACAACGATACTATCAAACATTATGCAACTTAACTACTTGTTTAAGTTTTCTACATTTTCCTACAAAACGATTCGAAATGACTCAAAACAATTCACAAAAGTATTCATGATGATAGGCCAAGAAGAACTTGGCATGCCTTTAAGCCCAGTTGCAGTTGCAGTAACGCCCCAGTAAGCCAACGTTTTTATTACAACTGATCATAGATCTCTATGTGGAGATGGACAAACATTCTCATTCCCATTCCAATTCCCATTCCCAATGGATATGCCAGCTTCGGGCTCTCAAGTAGCATACAATGTTTAAAAACCGCTCATTTCAAGTGATTTTTCGGTTAATAAATGCATCAAAATGTTGAATCTAAAACATTTTTATGTCGTATAATTAATCACAATTATATACGTATTTCTATGGGCCCAAAGTAAATGGCCTGGACAATGGCCAACAAAGCGAAACGACTTTGACTTTGACTTTGAATGTGAACATGGATGTGGATGTGGATGTGGTTTTCAATGTGCTTGTTGGTGGATGTTGTTGTGGACTCTGGGATGCGGTTACTTGTGCTTGTGGCGCCACGGGGGGTTGCATGGGAGAGAGAGGGAGACAGAGACAGAGAGAGAGAGTGAGAGAGAGGGAGGTTGAATTTTGCCAAGCGGCGCACTAAAATTTTATGACTCTATTATGAGAGTGGCGGCCATTCAGTTTCCAGCTAAGTTCCCGCTGCATTGTCCAAGCCCTGGCTATTGTTCTAGCGGGGACTGAGAGTAGAGGAGGGGTGAGGGGAGGAGTGAGGGGTAAGGGGCAGAGACTGTAGTTGTAGTTGTAGCTGGGTGCTGAGTCTAAAGTTGCACTTGCCTCTTTGCCTTTGCTTTTGGCCTCTGCATATGCGCAAGTGGATGCCAAAGATTTCAGCATACAGATTATGCAAGCAACACACACACACACACACACTAACACACACACACACAGCTTGCCTTTGGGCCGCCGTAATTTATAACTGAGCTAAAATAGCCGAGAAAAAAGCTTTGCGGCAACACACAAAAAAATAATGCACACAAATTTGCGTTGAACTCAAGAGTTGACTCGACGTTGCTGCCCCTTGACTAACATGTGGCCCCCTCTCCACCTCTCCCTGCCCCTCTTTGTGCCCCCTTTTGACCAAGTGTCTCTTCTGGCTGCCACGCCTCAACTCCTGCGCCATGCAACAATAAACTGCATTCCTTGGATATTAATCACAGCAGCGCCACGCTTATGAAAAACTCAACTCAACTCGACTCTCGAATCTCCATTCTTATCTCTCTCTCTCTCTCTCTATTCCTCTTATATTTCTCCCTTCTCTCTCTTCCTCTCTTTTACTCCTTTATCTTGACAATTTCCAGCACTCTCTGCAGCTTCTCTCGGTTCTGTGTGCTATTGAAATTATGCAATCACAAAACGCAGTTAAAGTTTCAGAATGCAATAGAGTTACAAATATTAATTTAGAAATTAAATGGAAAGAGAAAACTTTTAAAATTATAAAAGAAATTTTTATTTTGATTCTTAAGTTATAAGACCTTAAGTTTCGAAATGAACTGATTAACCAGTGATTCTAAATCAATAAAAAAAAATCGTTAATCATAAATACTATAAATATTTATTCTAAAAGAAAAATTAGCTTGTGAAAAATTTTCATGTTCACTATCTGGAAGATATTTGAATTGTTGTCAATTAATTGATATTTTTCGTTGTTTTGAACCTTGAATTATCTAAATTTTAGAATTTTAATAATTTTATTTTATTAATTATAGCCTAAAATTTTATATATATTAAGTAAATGAAATTTAAAATATAAATTAAATTTAACATATTTTTTACTTAACATTAAAATATTTTATTTAAATTTTAAATCTAATTATTGTAATTTGCTTTATTTATATTATTCTTTTTTTTTGCAACACTTTAAACACTGTCAAGATAATATTATTGTGTTCAACGGTTTTTAATTATATGTGTACAATGTACAGGGTATCAGTTGAGCTGATAGAACACATGCTGTAACAGGACTGCAATCTGGAATATTTATTAACAATATTGGCAACTTGTTGTTGTTATTGATTCGAGTGGTGTTGGCCGCTAAGCAAATGCAGCTCGCGTTCGATCGATTGATAATGACAACAATAACAACAACAAGGAAAAACAACAGCAACAACAAACACTCGCTAGAGGCAAACACAACAACAGGCGAGACATGCAAAATTAAAGGCCAGTTCCAGTTCCTGAACAGCCGCCAAACCCGAAACACACAATTAATATTTATGACCTTGCCTAGCTGATATATTTACCTGGGCGCACACAGGTAAATGCCTCGATTTATCATAGTCATAGTCATAGAACCAAGCTATGAAAGGGTATGAGTATGAGTATGAATATATGTCTGAGTTTGAGTCTCAGTCTATGTCTTTGGTTAGACTTAGATACAACCACAGGGATAATAGAACTGTTAACATGAAAATAAAATTCAAATCAAATGCATGCTATCTCCGGATAAGTCACACGAATTACGAATAATTTTTGAAGGAATTACAATAAAAATGAATAAAACTTAAAGAAGGAAATAAGGAATTATAAATTAGGAATTAAGAAATTCAACTAAGAAAAATACTCAGCTTACAATCATTCATTTTCAATTTTTTTTTTTTTTAACTATGTGATTTATTTGTATTAAATATTATTAATGTTGAATTTTTTCTAAATTTTTTACCAACATTTATTTTATAATAAAATTATTCCTTGTTTTGGTTTTCAACTTTTTATTTCTATATTAAATGCTTCCTAGTTTTGTTCTGAAAAAATATTCCCCAAATTTCAATATTTTAATTTTTTTATTTTTTTTATTCCCAAAATGTTACCTAAAACATTCCTTATATTTTTCTCGCTTATAATATATGCAAATTTAACTAATTAGCTGCCCAAAACCAAAAACTAACTGCAGAAAAACTCAACTCAACTGAAGCTCATGTCAGGTGCACAATGGCTCAAGTGGCAGAGAAAGAGAAGGGGATGGCGAGGGAAAGTGATAGAGAGAGAGAGAGAGAGAAGCCCTTTGACTACCTTGCTGGGTGGCTAATTAAGTCAACTCCCGTGGCAGCAACAACAACAACAACTATAACAACAACAACAACAAGTGTATGCATATTTTAGCATGAAAATATTCATAATTAAAGTGCGTGAGTCTCAACACAAGGGTGGCTCTACACCTGTGTGTGTGTGTGTGTGTGTATATTATTGTAATAGCATAATTAATTTATTAATTAGTTTTGTTTTCTTTACTTTTTTTGTTTTTGTATTACTTCGCACTCACTGAAGCATGAACACAGCGGGAGAATGCGAGTAATTGAAGCTGCCCACGCACAAAAACTCGGAAATAAACCCCATACCATTCCAATAAGAAACCCTAACTATAAACCAGACACTGATACAGATACAGGTACAAAATACAGGTACAGAGAGCCAAAAAGCTGCCAGACTGTTGAGACAGGTTCAAGGTGGAAACAGTAGCGACAACAATTAAATGGTTTTTTGGTCAGGTTTAACTAAACAAACGAGTTAACAGAAAGACAGGCACGCCGAAGATTCGATACACTATATTTATATTTTCGACGAATTGTTTCTATGACAGCTATATAGAATAGTGAAGTCAATATTTAGTCAGGATAAACAGAAACTATTCGATAATCTGTAAAATTGCGGGAGATAACAAAAAATTTGCATATATTTCGGATTTATTTTCCACAGTCCTATATAAACCAGATTTGGGAGAAATTTATAATATTTATATCATGTATAAATGCTAAGATTTTGTTTTCAAAAATTAACATAGAATTTCATATTAAAATATTTCCTATCTTTCCTATATTAGCTAGATGAATTAGTAGTCCGATTATAAAAAAAATTGGGGCAGGATATATATGACACTGCTAACAATAAAATTTTTTAACAACACTAGTTTAATAAAATAATATGGACTGATGAACATGACTCTGATATCAAGAATATATACAACTAGAGCTTTGACCTCGATGTTGACGCACTTGCAGTTCTAATTTTCCAAAACTCCGTTTTATCCCAGGATGAAATTATCTTAAGTTTATTGTGGCCAAGTTTCAAGGTCGCATGTCAGGCCGTTTGGCCTGTACAATGCTAAGTAAGTTGGACAAAGAACTTTATATCTATAGATTTACGGGTTCCGTCATGTCTCCATTAATGCGTTACACATTACATGACAAAATTAGAATACCTTTTTGCAAGTGTATAACAACCATTCACCTTCAGCTTCAACTCCATTCAATGGCAATTATCAAGACCGAAAATGCGCACAAACAGATTTTTGTATGCAAGTTGCGAGTTGCAAGTTGCGAGTTGATAGTTGCAAGTTGCAATTTGCGGCGCTTTTCATTGTCGGCTATGCGAGCAATGCGACGACCTCCATCGTTGTCGTTGTCATTCTTTTGGCTGCTACTGTAGTTATTGTTGCTATTGTTGTTGTTGTTGTTAGTCTCAGACAATTGCAAAATTGTCGCCAGCTTTTGGAGCTGAACCTCAACCTGAAGCTGAAGCTGTAGCTGTAGCTGAACTCCAAGCAAGCCGGTCTTCATAGGCAGGCATACCTGTCGCGCATACTCCAAATCGTTTAGCAATTGACTGACGATTGTTTTTCGTTTTCTTTTTCTTTTTTGTTTTTTTTTTTTTTTTGGTGTTTTATTTTTCTGTTTTTGGTTTTTAAAAGCGAGAACTTCGGCGCACAAAAGGCCAATCGAGTTGTTCGTTCTGCGTCTTCTCAGGGCCAAGTTTGTTGGCCAGGCTCAAGCTCATTGTCATCTGCGTTTGGCTGCCAGACGCGCCTAAATGGCCAACTCTTTGGCTCTTTGCCAATTTACGTAGATCGTGAAGCGCTTCAGACTACGCAAAACTATTAAAGTCTTTGGTAATTGCAATTCCCAAGTCTTCCCACTCATGAACTTATGTAAACTTGGCCAAATCTCTGACGATTTTCATGTGGCGATATGTTTTGACCTTGGCTTTAGTTTTGTTGAGCTTAGTTTAGCTTGAGTTTTGACAAAGTTATGGTAGATTGAAGTTTTTGGAAAGTGTAAGCATGGAAAATATCGAAAAAATTGACAGTGAGGTAAATTTTTCAAGTGAAAAATGTTTTGATGCAGAATCAAAATAGAGGCCCAATAATGATCAAAATGGTATTCCACATGGAAATCGGTTGAGTTTTGACAAAGTTATGGTAGATTGAAGTTTTGCAAAAAGTGTCAAGGGGTTAGTATGGAAAATACCTAACAAATTGACAGTGAGGGATATTTTTCAAGTGAAAAAAATAATGATCAAAATGGTATTCCATATGAAAATCGATTGAGTTTTGACAAAGTTATGGCAGTTTGAAGTTTTTGAAAAAGTGTCTAGCTAATTCGACATTTAAGAATGGAACTTTAATTTTTCTGAAATTTAATTTATTTTACACCAAGTTTGGTTTTCGAATTTCCAAAATATTATTGAGGAATCAAAGAATTTTGCAGTGTTATTAATGTTCTCTCACATTATTAGCTATCTAAGAAATGTTGATCAAATGTTTGGCATATACTCGTAATGCCCTCTAAGCATTCGCCTGTGGCAGTTGCAAGTCGCCAAGTTGCACAGTTGCAATGTTGCATGTGGCTAAACATGCAGCGCGATAATCTTGTGGCAAGTGCCCCTCATACCGATGGCGATTTCATTCAGTTGAGCAATTTTTTGTTTGCTTTGCAGATCATGGAATCTGAGGAATTGAGACAATTATTTGCACATCGTGTATGTGGAGACAAGTTGCAGTTGCACAAAAGTCGCAGAACTCTCCACACATGCGTGAGATGCTGCATCAAAAAATTTGCGAAATTCATTAAATAAAAGTCGTGAAGAGTCGGCAAAGAATCGGCGTAGAATTGGCGAAGAATCAGCAAAGAAGCTTCAAACTGGCTGCGCGTAGAATTGTCTGCAAAAATATTTGACAAAACGCCACTTGCGAGACGCCGCCGAAGACGTCGTCAGCCATTTTTGGCTGCCACACGGATCGCACACAAAATGCGGTAGGTACACTGCAAAAAAATACAGTTTAATTCTTGCTCGAATATATTGCTTGTATATATTAAGATATTAGATAAAAGCGATATGTAGCGAAAGATTATGAGGGAAGAATAAGTTAACGAATCTGAACTAAGGAATATGATAGATATTTCATCAATTGTAAAAAAGACTTTAAAGTATCAAATATATTTATTAATATTAATATTTAATCTTAAATTCTATTAAATATTTTTGAATGTTTCTACACTAAAAAAAAAACGCTTGTTACTCAAATTAATTAATTTAGATGAATATTCTCAATTTAGAAATCAATAGAAATCTTGAATTTCTTGTCATTTTTTTACTTAATGTATAGAAAATGAGAAGTACTTAAAACTAGAGAATATATTTTTTATTATTTATACTAATTTTTATTTTTTATAAAGTAGTATAATTTTTGAGAATAAATATGTTTGTATAAAATAAATATATTTAATTGTAGCAGTCGATCATTTTTTTAAGTGTAGTTTATTGCTTTCTACAAAAACCAGGGGCAAGTTCGAGAACGTTTCTACCTAAATACAAACACGACAGGAGTTTAGTATAACGCTCATAAACTAAATCGATTTGGTTTTTGTTGCTTTTTATTGCGTTCGTTTCTGAATTTTAGCCAAGTTAGTTAGATTTGAAGCCACTGGTAACGCCTTTTTCGTGTCGCTTTCTAGGCGAATTGCTAATTGAATTTTCGTATTAGTTTTGGCCTTGAGACGGAAGTTGGCCAACACACACACACACACACACATAACTATTAGACACGTTGCATGTTTATGCAAATCGTCGTCTGTGCCTTGCAGCTTCGTGTGGCAAGGCGCGAAAGTAGGCGCTTAACTAACTCCTAACAATTAACATTTAACAATTAGCCAAAAGGTCGAACAAATGCGATATTAAAGTGCCTGGTCAGAAAGACATTGTTGCCCCCAGGCTGTGTGTGAGTGTGTGTGGCAGCAACAGCTGCAAGTCTCGTGCCACATTTTGGTAGCAGACTTGTATAAAAAAGTTGCGCATGTGGCGAATCTAAAATGCAAACGCTTGTCGTTTGGGTCAAGACTCTTAACGCATTGCCAATATAAGTATCAAATTACAAAATGGCTAAAATATTGGCATGCACATGTTCAGGGACGAGTTGCAACTGCCACATTTATTTGTGCTGCATTTCCTGGCAATGGCAACTTGTTAGTGCCACAGCTAAATTCATGCGCATGTTTGTGCTTCATTTTTGGACATTTTCACTGGCAGCAACAACAACAACAGCAACAAAAACAACAACAACGCAAGGGCAAAAGTTTCGTTGCATTTATGCGAACGGTAGCCTCGTAACTGAAACTGAAACAGATCTGAAACCCACAAACACAAACTCCAAATGTCCAATGCATAGATATGCACTCACTCACAGATACATAAACAACGAGTTAGCACACTCTACTAGCGATTGATTGACCTCAAGATACCCTATGAACAGCTGGAAAGTAGCACAACATAATTACCAAACTCTCTGATTAACAGAACATTTATTTTCAACATTATTATGCTTATATTTCTTTAGAAAACTTAAAAGCCAATTTTATGATTTATTATATTCAGTTCGAAAACCTATAACTATAATTGTAGAAATTTATTAGATTTTTGATACTTATATTTTTAAAAAATAGAGTGCAAATCAGTTTAGACTGCATTTTTGGGGATATTTTCTAAAGCTAAGGGTAAAAATTTGATTGTTCTAAGCTTTTTTTTCGATTTATTTTTTAAAAAAAAATTTAAGGAAAAACTGAAAATTATGTAATAAAAAATATAATAATATAATAAGATACTGATTTTATTACAATACTATCTAACGCTAGTAAGATATTTATCCAGAAGATACTTTTCTTCCAATGGTAAAAAATACAGGGTATAAGTTTATATATGTTTACATGGATATCTACTTTTATATATACTCATACCTAGCATATATCTCCATATAGAATAAACGCATTCGCTATTTTCCTGTTTGTTTATTTGCCTGCTTTGTGTCGTTTGTTTGTCTGTTTGTTTGTTTGTTTGCGTACGTTTACTTGTATCTCGCACATCGTTTTCAAAAATCGAAATTGAAATATGAGACCCCAGTCGAAATATATACTCATACATGTATATATGGCATATGTGTGTTAACCAAGGGAAGAGGTGAGTTCGCATACCTATGCATTTATTTGTTATTGGCATTTGTTGCTTTTCTCATTGTTTATGCGACACATTTTGTTTTATTTGCCCCCTCTCTCTTTCTAAATTAGTAGCAGATGTAATGCCAGGTTATTGGAAAGATTGGGATAAGAGAATAAATTCTAGCACAAATTTGGAAATTGCAATGTTTAACTTTAGGCAATAAATAAAATACAGCAATTATTTGTTTTTTTTTTATAATATTTGTTGATTTATTTCATACATATTGGAAATAATAGCAATTAGACAATCTAGATATTGTTTATGGGCACTCTGTGGTAAGTTCAGTGCTGCCTTCAGTGCTGCTTTCAGTGCTGCTATCAGTGGAATTTTCAGTGCTGCTTTCAGTGCTACTTTCAGTGCTGCTTTCAGTGGAACTTTCAGTGCTGCTTTCAGTGGAACTTTCAGTGCTGCTATCAGTGGAATTTTCAGTGCTGCTTTCAGTGCTACTTTCAGTGCTGCTTTCAGTGGAACTTTCAGTGCTGCTTTCAGTGCTGCTTTCAGTGCTGCTTTCAGTGCTGCTTTCAGTGGAACTTTCAGTGCTGCTTTCAGTGGAACTTTCAGTGCTGCTTTCAGTGCTGTTTTCAGTGCTGCTATCAGTGGAACTTTCAGTGCTGCTTTCAGTGTTGCTTTCAGGGGTACTTTCTGTGGAAATATCCGTAGTCGAAGAAGATGAAATTTCTGTAGTGCTATCCGTAGTCGAAGAAGATGAAATTTCTGTAGTGCTATCCGTAGTCGAAGAAGATGAATTTTCTGTGCTACTATCTGTACTAGAGGAAAAGGAACTTTCTGTAGTGATCTCTATAGTCGAGGATGAGGAACTTTCCGTAGTGCTATCTGCGGAACTTTCTGCCGTGCTCTTTTCATCTGAACTATTTTCTGTAGATTCTATAATTATAGAAATGTTGTCTTACAACTGATTAAATAAAGTTCTTATGAGATTTACCTTCAGTTGGTGCTTCTGTTGTTGATATTGGTTCTTCAGGTGAAGGTGGTGCAGGTGGTGCAGGTTTCCAAAACGAACCAAATATATTGAATATAATTGGCTTGTACATGCTAATGTTTTGATTGATATTGAAAACATTCTTGGGACTACTAGTATCGTCCGCTCTCGGAAAACCCACAGCATTTGATTGCTTATCAAGAACACATTTCTGTTCTGGACCACTAAACAAAAATCCCTCATTGCAAGAATTTCTTATTTTGCCCAAAAGTCCCAGGCACAAATAATATGATTGCGGATTCTCCAAGTCGACAGCTTTATAGCCAAACTTTTGATCTGTGCAGATATCCAGGCCATGGGAAAGGACAACAGTCAAGAGACCAATGCAAAGGATATTTACTATAAATTAAGTTTTAGATATTATTCATATTAATTTTAGGAGAAGGAAAATTACACGAACTTACCCACTTGCATTTTGAAAGTTGTTTGAATTACTGAAGCCTCAATTTTCTATATTTATAGCTCAACTTGTAAACAATTAACTGAAAGCCCTTGTCTCAAATGGCAAAGATAACAACAGTTTTGTAATCAACAAAGTCATTTAGTCAAATGAGAAATGTATGACAAATTAAATGCTGTAACATGGAAAGTTAGTACAGAGTTTAGTTCTAGATTGTTCTACATTGTAAACAAATGTTTTGCAGATGTAACATATTGTAGATACACTTACAGAAGCAAAATTGTCACGAAATATGTATTCCTTTTTTAAAATCGTGATTTTTAATGTAAAAAATATTTTTTTTGCACAGATATAACAAATAATGTATTGAAAATAAAAATAAAATCGAATCGAATTTAGTCGATAATTTTCCTAAAATTTTCCTAAAAACTAAAAACTCTTGCATTTTCAAAAAAATTAAATTTTAACAATTGTTGTCTAAACTAAAAATTTATTTTATATTTAAGAAAACACTTCTTAACATCAAAGAACCTTTCTTCAATTTGATCTACTTTATGTGCGTTTTCAACATTGTATAAGGAACTTTAACGTAGATCATATCAGATCACAGCAGGCAGTTTTTCCAGCTAGATAGTTAAATTAATTTAAATATCGTGCTGTGTAAATGTAATCTCATAACATTTTTATACTTTTATAAATGCATCATTACAACCAAATTTTATTGGCAATCAAACAATGGCCAAAAACTGGCCACTTGACGTGGGCAGAACCCGGAGAGAGCCGTATATATATATAGTACCATATACATTACTGATTTATGACACTCTGAGACGATTCATTAAAAAATGGGGAAAAATGGGGAAAAAAGTCAAAATTCTTTGGAGAAAACATTGATTTTATTTGATTTTAATAGCGCCGCGTTCTCTGACCGAAATACGTGATCAGCTATAAATCGGTTATAAAATGTTACAAACTGATAGGGCGGTCAAAAAGAACCGCTAACGCCAGGGCTTAAAACCAGCAACAGCTGTGAGCTAAAGTCCCAGTTAAAGTTCCCAGTTAGCTCATAAATTTGTATAATTAAAAATGATGCTGAGTTTTTACAGCTCATATCAAATTTATGTGTTGGGCGCCGTCGTTGTGTTGGAAAAATAAATCAGAAAATGTTCAAAAATCAAAGTTGAACGTTTTTTGCTTTGGGCCCTAAGAGAGAAAAATGAAAAGACCTGGCCATAAAGCTTGTTGGCTCGTAAAAATGCAAGTGTTAGACAGGTGAAGCTTGGCTTGACTTCGTGGCTACAGTTTTTTGTATATTTTAGATTTTCAACCCCCCCATTGAGTTGTCTTAAATGCCACACATCGTATTCAAATTTATATTTATATTTTGTTTAATAAATCAAAACACTATTTATTCATTTTGAAATTTTAATTAACTAGACAGCCACACCCAGTTTTTTTCCTCCTCTATTTCTACCAATTTCCCCCCGAACCCAGTGACAAGTTCGTAATAAAATAATTAGACCGCACGCAGCGCTGCCAACGCAACGGAATTGGGAATTGAAATGGGCAATCGAACTGGAAATGCAGCACCGATAAGCCCATTAAATCGTGACATTCCTCATGGCTCAATCGTAAATCATATTTTACGAAGTACGCCCCGTAACCGGCCATAGATCAATCTGACTCGATAGTTCAATTCCTCGATTGTTCGAGTGCGTGTTCGATTTTTAACGACCCCAACGACGTGTGCCGCATTTTGAATGCAATCGACGTCTTAAGGTTGCAGTTGAGGTTGCAACTAAAAAACCATGCATAATTATAGAGTAGTGTAGGATATATTGCTTGCCTAAATGTGTTTGTAACATGTGTGAATTTTATAAAAACAAAAATACGATTATACTTCCCAAAAATACAAATTTTTTAAAATTTTTAATTATTTCAAAAATTAAATTTTCAATTTTTAAAAAAAATTACATTTTTTATTTTTGAAAAAAATTAAATTTTCAATTTTTGAAAAAAATTTAATTTTCAATTTTTGAAAAAAATGAATTTTTTCAATTTTTTAAAAAATTTAAATGTAGAATGAATTTAGAGGCTAAGCCATAAACAAGATGACATTCCGAATGAAAATCGGTTTAGTTTTGCCAGAGTTATGGATGTTTGAAATTGATAATACTTTTGATATAGCAATTTTAAAAGTCAAAACTGTTGTCCAATTAGGCATGATTTTTTACAGAAAAATGAAAAGTTCTCCTTGGTAAAATTCAGACTGATTTTTTCATTAAAATATTTAAAGGGTATTCTTATTATTCTTAACACTTTTCTGTTTATTCCTGTTTTCTACCTCAACTTCTTTCCAATTCATAGACAGTGTAGGGTTAAAAATCACATGTAGTTCTATGAAGTTGCCTCGGTAAGTATCTAATAATCTAACAATTTCGGGACTGTCTTTTTTTCTCCGACTCTCACGCACTTATCCACCAAAAATCTTGCACGCCCAATTTCAAGTGTCACATCGCCGACATCGTTGGCTGATGGCTAATGTTATCCACTTGACAGCTAACAACCACACGATAAATCGATGGAATATTACCCCCGATATCCCCTCTCTTCACACTGCTCGAAAAATACAACACAAGTGAAGTGTGGAGGATTAATTTTTTTAGGGGAAAAATAAAAAAAGTGAATAAATAAACACGATGCGCATTAAGATCAAATTACGTGATAACCGAGCAAATGTTGATAGAGGCAAAAGGCGTGTCTTGAAATCGAAATCGCTATTGAAATCGGAATGTGGTGGCAATGTTGTCAATGGCAGCAAGTGGGAGTAGGGGTATTCCCCAAGCAAACAAATTGTATGCGTAGGAACAGATCAACACCCAAAAAAAGAAAAGTAATAAAAAAATAAATGCGACGATGCAGTGAAAAATGATTATTAATAATGTCATGAGCGAGGGGGAAAGAGAGAGAGAAAGAGGGGGCGAGTTGCAGTTGAGATTTAAGCGAGATCAAGAGGCCAAAAATGAGGCTGGGGCAATGAAAAATAACGAGCTACGCTAAAATATAACTAAGCATAAAATCGAAATGGCAAACCGTTAATAAAAATGCAGCAGCAACAGCAGCAGTTGCTGTTAGAGTACGAGTTGCCGTTGTGTCGACACCAGCAACATATGGCCAGGGATATGTGAGAATGTTGCCGATTGAAATCAAACGCCCACTGAAAGTCGAGCTGAAAGTCAACTTTAGCAGCATCAACTGGTCATGGTCATGGTTAGTCGGCTGGACTGCTGCAATTTGCATAAAACCCCTGGCCAACTGACAATTGACAACAGCAACAACAGCAACTGTTGCCTGCGCATGCGCAGCGAAATTGTCAATTCGGCAACATGTTGTGGCAACTGAGAACTGAGAGCTGAGAACTGAGTGTGGTGCAATGGTCAAGTGCAGAAACAGGTTGCCACGCGGTGGCAGCCACTTCCTTGTGCCTTGTTGCCAGTGTTAGATTTTCAAGTGCAGATTGCTGCTGTTGTTGCTGTTGCTGTGGCTGCAACGTTGAAATTTGTAGCAGTCAGCAATCACACACACACACATACACACACACTCACACACATTGAAAACTGTCGCAGCGAAAAACGTTCTGAGTTTGGGGTAATTGTTGCCAACGCCAACATGCTCTGTCCTGGCAACATGTTGCTGCCGCAGCTGTTGCAACTGTTGCTGCTGTTTGTTTTGTCGATTGTTTGATAGGCAGAGACTGATGATGACCATCAGAATGATGCATTTGTACACCCATGAGTTTTGACGTGAAATCTGCAGTCGTCGCCTGTCCGCAACTTTGGCATAAATTTTCGTGTGTGTTGCTGTTGCTGCATTTCCCACAGCCAAACAAACACAACAGCAACATCTCGACTTCTAGCGCCAAGATTAATGCGCAACTCAATTGCATACACACAGAGAAAAATACACTTTAATTCCACTAGCAGAAAAATTATATACTATAGCATAGTAGAAGTACTCCACAATTTTTTAAACTAAAATAATAAATAATTATAAAAATATAATAGATTAAAAAAGAAATGTTACAGTTAATATGTGACATTTTTTTTAACGAATTCAATGAATTAACTTAAATTAAATTAGTGTAAACTTAATCTCTATGTATTAAAATATAAGTCTTGACAACTTAAACTTCTTTAATTTTTTTTCATACATTAATTTTATTTGTACTATTAGAGTATTTTTCTGTATGTATTGTAGACTCTTCTAGGCTCGTTGGCAATTCTGTGCCGGAAGCGATGATCTTGTTAATTTGATAGTCTTGTTGGCAATGTTGCCACAGCGCCACAGTTGCAATTGCAATTGCAGTTGCACTTGCAGCAATATATCATCATTAGAAATTTGTGAGCTTTCGACGCATTCGAACACGTACTTCATAATTGCAAAAATGTCTCGATTTTCTCGACTTCTCTGTCGTCTCTTCTATTTGCCTGCCTTTTGTGGCACGCCCACTGCAGTAACTCCAGTGCCCCAGATTGTCGCTGCACCTGTGTTGTTGTTGTTGCATGTGGCAAGCTACAGTTAGCTCATGTCCACACGACTCCAACTCAACTCGATTTGAGTCGAGGCGACTCCTCCTGATACGGTTTTTGGCCTGGCCTAGTCGTGGCCTGGCAATTAACACTAAAGCAGCAACAAATCAATTTGGCGCGCTGTTGTTGCAACTGAAGCTGATGTTGAGGCTGTTTCCGCAACATGTTGCAGGAAGATGCGTACCAAATCGATTTGAATGCGCTGCCAATGCGCATTGTCGGCAGCGGAGGCATGCCCCCATATGTTGCTGATGCATTGCACCACACACAAAAAAAAGACAAATAAAAAATATAAGAAAATATGCAGAAAAAGGCAACTGTTGTTGCTGTTGTGCATGTGGATGTTGCTGCTGCAGTTACTGCAATAATTGCTCCACTTGGAGCAGCAACAAATCGTCAGGCTTAAGCTGCGGAATGTTTCCCTCTCCCTCTCTCTTCCTCTCCGTGGCGAACGTTACGCGCATACGAAATGAGATAGACATGGAGAGAGGGAAAGAGAGGGAGAGAGTGAGAGGGACACACCGAATGAGACAGAGACGGACGACTTGAATGAAGAGGTTTTCCGTTGCCATTTGGCTAGCCATTTTTTTCTCCTTTTAGCTGTCTTCTACATTTTTTTTCGCGTTCATTTCCATGCTCAATTTTCCAATGTTTCCTGTGCCCAGCTAACAGCAACAACAACAACATCAGCAACATTTACAACAACAGCAACATCGACGACAGCAACAAAGCAAACGCCGGAATGCGTTGAGGCTGCACAAGCTGCAAACAATTGTGATTATCGAACGTGGCTTTGGCTCCTTTTAATACACTAACTAAGGCTACTTTAGCTACCTGATGAAGTGAGTGCAAATTTAGAAATATATTCAAGATGACTAGATAATTCATTTCCCTGAATGCTACATTTTTCCAAGCTTTCCTATTCCCTTTTTCAAAAACTTCAATCTTTCATAACTTTGTCAAAACTCAACCGATTTCCGTGTGGAATACCGTTTTGATCATTATTTGGCCTCTAAATTCATTCTGCATCAAAACATTTTTCACTTGAAAAATTTACCTCACTGTCAATTTTTTCGATATTTTCCATGCTTACCCCTTTACACTTTTTCCAAAACTTCAATCTATCATAACTTTGTCAAAACTCAACCAATTTTCATGTGGAATACCGTTTTGATCATTATTTGGCCTCATAATTCATTCTGCATCAAAATATTATTTATTTAAAAAATTTGATATTTTTCCCGCTTCAATGTCACTGTTCCTTGACACTGTTTAAAATCTTGAAGCTGAACTTTTATTACTTGGGTACTATTTTCTGTTTTGCTGATTATTCCTTATCAATTTTTGACTATTCTGTCTATTCAATTTCCGCATAAGGGTATTCAAGTTCTGTTTAGATTTTAGTTAACTTGATTCTAGCTTGTTTCTTCAGAGGATCGTTTGGT
The DNA here is from genome assembly GCA_035045575.1 of Drosophila falleni. NCBI lineage: Eukaryota > Metazoa > Arthropoda > Insecta > Diptera > Drosophilidae > Drosophila > Drosophila falleni. The sequence goes on from JAWNOV010000167.1 coordinate 2,951,312, forward strand.
ACGCCGGTGGCAGTTGGGGCAGTTCAAGCACTCGATGCTTGGGATAGCAATCGTATTTGTGTTGCTCTCAACTTGGGCTGGTCTTTGTTCTTCCTCTTCTTCTTCTTCTAGCTGTTGCTGCTGTTGCTGTTGTTGTTGTTGCTTGTGTGGGGCATCACAGCAATATAAATTGCAGATTTCTAACGCAATTTTCATAGTTGCATCCTCGCAGCGACTTTGACATTGCCATTGTTGTTGCGGCAGCTGTTGTTGTTGTTGTTGTTGTTGTACCCATTGTTATTGTAGTCGTTGTTGCTATTGCTGTTGTGTGCAATTGACGCTGACTTGTTGCAAATTTCCAACATTTTTACTCAATTGAATATCTGCGCGTTTCTCCAGCGACTTCACAATAATTTTTAGTTATGATAATTTTCGGTTACTGCCACAACAATTGCAGATGGGGATGCTATCGCAGATCTAACCCACATTTCTGTAAAGGAACCAACTGGAAATCCACTGGAAAACTGTGAGAATTGTAAGAGAAACTGGCCAACATTGTGACAGTCTCATATATGGTTATTTATTAGAATAAACTTGATTTAAATAATATTCGACATCTCTAGATCTGATATACACTATGATCTTGATAATGTGTACTATAGTTTTTCCAGAAATGCATTTGTTTATATCTTAAACATGTCTATCAAGTTGTTGATTTTGAATATGATGTTATATAATTTTTAATTTAACTTAAATATTATTTTATTTTTTCTTTACATCTTAAGCCTTTTTTAGTTAGTTACTATTCACTTATTTTAAGTTTCCTAAGCAAATACCTTTGTGCAAGTTTTTCCCATAACTGTCAAACATATTATCATAACTTATAACTATGCATAACTCTTGTGATTCTTTGCAGGACACAAAATAACCACATAATTTAGCAAATTTGCAATACGTGCATGTCTTGCATAAGATTTCCTTCATCAGGGACTGACTGAGACTGGGGATACAGTAACTCAAAGTAACTGCAACATACATACAATATATTCAAGATATAGTATACTCAAGTCAGGCACACGCCCACGATAATATTAATTGGCCATTTGCTATGCAAAGCGCAGGCGATGCAATAAGAGAGACCAAAAGACAGGCGACAAGACACAATGACAAAATACACCAACAACAACAACAGCAACAACAACAATTGCTATTGCAATAACAACAACAATATTCAATAAACAACAATTGGCATTCGCTTTTCGCATTGTTTGATTCTGGCTAAGACTTTGACTTCAGTGATGAAAGAATTTCAAGTGCTAAAATATCTTATTTTATCAAAAAAATCTAGAAATCATTAAATAAAATATTTCATTTAAAAATTCGATAACTATAAGCTATAATAAATAAGTGTAATTTTAGAAATACTCACTTTGAAATAAATTGTTTTTTTTTGTTTCTGGAAAAATAAAAATGAAATTATTTATTTAATATTGTCTTAAATAGTTTTTAAGTTATAAATTAATATTGCTTATAAGACTTTTAAAAAATCTTCTTAAATTATTTTGTTTTAAATGCAGTGTTAAATAAGTAACATACATAAATAAAAAATAGCTAACTCTAGCTATTAAATAGCTAAGCTGTCAACACTGTCTCGGTCCTGGTCTGAGTCTGTTTCTCTGTTTCTCTGTCTCGAGTCTCGATATCGAGTCTCGTGCCCGGCAAGCAAAGTTGTCGCTGAATGGCAAACAATATTTGACGGCGTCTGACAGCAACTGTCATTTTTATTAAATATGGTATTTTTTTTTGTGCTGCTCCTTCTTGATTTACCGAACGACCGCCCACTCAAATAACCCCCCTTCCTCCCTCCCCGCTCTAGCCAACACTATTGCCATATTCCATTACCAGAGTTTTTTATCAGCGTTCAAATCCCGTTGTCGTTGTCAGCGTTAACAAGTTATGCGACGCGTTGCAGCGATTAACGAGCAGAGGGTTAAAAGGGGGTGGATGAAGGAGAGAGGGTGAAGAGGCAGGAGGGGGTAAGGGAGGGTAATACGGCGGGTGTTGCATTCAACGGTAGCCAACAGATAGCAACAGGTGTTTCTCTTGCTTCTTTAGTCTTTTGTGGGTTGCGTCACGTAGCAGCAACAGCAACAACAGCAACAATTGCAACAACAACAGCAACATCGGACGTCAGGAGCAACTGGTAATTGAGGTGGCAACTGTGTGAGCAACGGTATTGCCTTTTGATATTCAAGAGTTGTGCGCTGGCGATTATTATAAAGAAGACTAACTCCCTCTCACTCTCTTTCTCTCTCTCTCTCTCTCTCTCTTTCTCTCTCTCTCTTTATCCAGCTCATCACTCTTAGCTGTTGTGGGAGCTGTTAAAACAGCCAAGATGAAAAGATGTATGGAATGCTAACATATTGCAGTTGCTGTCAGCTTTGAAGAGGCGTTTGTGTGGAACAAGTATCCGATTAGATATAACACGTTTTAAGACACTGGAAAATCTGATTATTTTTTAAACGATTATGTTCCATATTTAATAATCAATGTATTCCACAAAGTTTATAGAGAGATAATCAGCAGGAATAAAAATATGACTCAGATTATTTCAAATTTTCATACGAATTTCAGTATAATTAATAACGGTTATACAATACTTTAATATAAATTATATACTACTAATCCAAAGCAGCCCCATAAAAGGTCATACTTTTAGATGAACTTCAATAGAAGTTATACCAGATTTATTCTACAAACTTATAAAATAAAACGTTGTATAAAGCAATGCATTATTAATTTTTGTTGATTAATTTCAATACTATAATATACTAATTTCAACACTATACCATGCTATTGAAAAGTTCTAAATTAAATTCAGAAATATATCAGTTAAGAGAAATCGCATTCTTTAATTAATTTCAAATGAAACCCACGCCAACTTTCCGTCAAATGCTCAATTTATTTCTAAATTTTTTTTTTTTGGTATTCAATAACACCTCATCGCGACGAAGGCTTTATGCAGCCAATCAGTGCTAACTTGGCTGCTTGAGGACACTATTCAAGGCCCAACAATGTGCTGCATTTGCTGCACTGCTGCAATGTTGCATGCCCCAACGGTTGCACTAATTGCGCTAATAATGGGGATTACCTGCAACCGCAAGCCAAAAAACTAGTAGAAGAGTTTACAAGCGATTAAACTCGACTGGGAAAGACCCTGTATTTAATTTGAAAAATAAACCAATTAAGAACTTAAGTTAAATAAAAATAAATACAAATATTATTAGCAGTTCTTACAGTCACTGAGATCTAAGTGTTCATAACAATCCAATTCAAGATACTGATCTAAAATACATATTTTTTATAATATAAAATAATATACCAAAATTTCGGCCTCTAGCTCTTACAGTCACTGAGATCTAGGTGTTTATAAAAAATAAATTTAATATAATTATCTAGAATACATATTTTATTGCCACTTACTTTCATTTCTCTTGAAAAGTTTAAGTAGACCCTTTTTATCTACTAAGTACAGGGTCTAACTAGACTAAAAGTTAAGATGCCAGGCCGAAATGAAGAAAAAAATGAGTATGAGTTGGAGAATAAGGACGAGAATGAGAATGAGAATGAGGAGGACAACGCCAACGCACTAATGGACGCTTTTGTGGTGCACAGTGCTAACGATGACAACGCAGACTTTGTCCCACTTCACTAATACACCCCTCCACTCCTCCACTACTGCATCACTCCACAATTGAACCACTCTCACCCACTGTCCCTGTTGATTGCGTGGACAACGGCGGCTGATTTTTTCTTATTTTTATTTTTTTTTACTTTGCATGCGTTTATTGTAATTTCATTAAATGCAAAATGATCACTAGGAAAATAGTCAAACCACTCGCTGTGGTGTGCAACCACAGTCAACACACACACAGTGGACACACAGTGGACACACAGTGGACACACAGTGGTGCGCAATTAGAGCTAAAAATTATTACAGCGAGTCTCTCTTCCTCTCGCTTCCTCTCTCTCTGCCTCTCTCACTCACAGAGACCGCTTAAATAGGTGACAATTTATGAGTGGCACTCGCATTGTGGTTGTGTGTGTGTGTGTGTTTAAGTGTGTGGGCGTGTGTGTGTGTGTGTGTGTGTCTGAGAGGGCGATTGTGGCTACCGTTGTTGTTGGTGGCAAACACACCCGTTTATGCCACTGCGGTGGCAACCAGGTGACAATGCCAATTTGAAGTGAAAGTGCCGCATCGAATCTTTAATTCAACCGATCTTTTGCTCATTTTGTGGTCAACTCTTTGATACATATATTAATCAATTTCAATCTTTTCTTCCTTTATTAAACTCACAGCTAATAATATAAAATAAATATATTTTCATAAGAATTAAAAATTAATTTTATCATAAAATAAATATGGAATGAACTCAAGATGAGTTTTATTTTAATGCCAAAGGAATTCTAGCGAAACTCTAGTTTTAGAATAACAACATTTCAAATGACTATTAAAATATCTACTTATGCATTTTGGTAAAATACAGATATAAATTCAAAGAGTATTCGAAATCATTAGCTGATTAAATTCGTTGAGGATACCAAAATAATGCCTTACTAATTCCAAAAATTTTTAAGACAAATACCAAAGGGATAACAAATTAATTAAATTAAATTCTTGGTTATTTCATAAGATTATTGGTCGAAATTCAGTTAAATTTCTAACAAAATTGAAAAAGATTTCAAATAAAATACAGCTAAATTGTATATTAGTTATAAATAAATATAAAATAAACTATATGGGCAAGTAACAATAACATTGAGTGAAAGTGGCGTGTTGAAATCTTTAATTCGACCGATCTTTTTGGTCATTTTGTGGTCAACTCTTTGACAAGCGTCTGGGCAATTTATCAATTTATCAACCGCAAATTGTCCGTCTCTTTCCTTCGCTATCATTGTAACAAATTAAAGTGCAATTTATTTTCAATTAGCAATTTGCGTGTTCACCAAAAAAAAAAAAAAAACTCACTTCAAGTTCAAAAATGGCCGCAAGCCCTTCAGCAACTGCAACTCTGCGTCATTTTTGATGCAGTGACAAACTAATGTCATTTTCCCCTTTATTCCCCTCTTTTTGTTCCCTTCCAGCTGTCGGAACTTGTAATGCAAAAGTTGCATGCAAATTGCGCAAAAAACCGCAGCAAATTCATTAAAACAATTAGGGCGGACTGTGGCAGCTGTTGCACGGACACACGCCTCTTAAAAGCCTACAACGGAACAGGTTCCACTGTCCACAGTGTCCACAGAGTCCACTCAGTCCACTCAATCCTCAGTGGGCTGTCACAACTATAACTGCACTTCAATTAATTGGCATATGAATAGTATACTATATAGTAACTACCCTATTACAGATACGTATAAACTGACTCTTAAGTCTGCAATTCCTCATGCAAAGTATGTGAAAGACTGCGAAGAAACAGCAGAAGAATTGAGAATTGCATGCAGACGGTGGGAAGAACATGTCAAGTTAGGGAAGCACTCAAAGACAAGTCTGTTGATTGGCTGGGAAACTAGTTGACTTCAACGAATAAAGAGCAATCATCACCAGGCATAATAAAAGGGCGGAGCTTAATATTATAAATGAAGAAATTCATAATAAAAATCTATGAAATATTAAGAGAAATGACTCAAAATCAAAGTTTGAACATATGTTTTTATTTAATTTCCTTAATTCCTTCCTAAATTTCCCTTACAATTTCCCTTCTTATTTGTAAACCTATATCAAAATTTAACAAATAGTTTTCTAATTTTTTAAAGATGTTGGATTAATTATTATTTCTTGGTGATTACATTAATTTTCTTCTTATTATATTACAACTGCTTCTTAATCAAAAACTAATTAAATTACATAACGAAAATATATTATTTTTTTTCTGATAAGTCTTTACTATCTAGAGTCTCCATTTCAAAGATTTCCAATCGTTCACACTCATAAGCTTAAGTACTTGCTGCAGCTTTAATGATATAAAATCACAAATTTTCTTTAAAAAAAACTTGCCAAGTTTTAGGATTAGGTTTTTGGCATGTCGCTGACATCTAAGAGAAAGCATCGATAGGTGCGTTTTATGGTTTGATTAGGCAGCAGATCTTAAGTGTTTTGCTATGGACAATATAATGGTGTAAAGAGGAAAAGGGAAAGGCCAAGAAAATGAGGAGTTGCGGGCTTTATCCCGTTGTGCCAATAAATGTCAAGGCGTCTAGTTTATGCGACTATTAAAAAGCCGCACAGTGGTGCAGATGAAGATGATGGTTGCTGGTGGTTACTGGATGTTGCAACGGCAGATAATCCCAGTCAGATGACTTAATGACAATGCCTGACCAAGTTGATGGCGATGAGGATGAAGATGAGAATAAAGCTGATGATGGTTGGATAAGAACGCGTGCGAAAAATCAACAACAAAGTTTAAAAAAAAGAGAACAACTAAAAGACAGTTGCTACGGTTCAGTTTGGTTTGGTTTTCTACGGGCTGCTCGACGGGGAGTTGTAAAATGCTGCAATTAAAAAGCAGAACACAACAACAACAAAGAGCAAAAGTTGCAGAAGCGCCGGTTGGCGGTTGAAATGTTAACAAAAAAGGCAGCCACAGCTGTCAATTATTTCGAGTACTTTTCACCAACGCCTCACGCAGCGCAGAGCGGCCAGAAGACTGAGGACTGAAGACTGCAGACCGCAGACAGAAGACCGGAGACAGCCGACTGAAGACTCAAGACTGCAAGACACCAGACAGAAGACAGGCGAATGTAGCATCATTTGACAGCAACTCACAACAACAAAAAAACAAAGCCAAAAAATAAGTAAAAATTTGTATCTACGGCAAATCGAAGATTTGATACACTAACCGAGTCCTGTATTCAATTTTCAATTTATATTTACTATGACAGCTCAGATGCTAAATTTGATCTACTTTAATAATTATATTTTTAGACTTTGAAATTGTCTCAGCTATGTTGTGTCAAAATTTCAACCTCATAGTTTTTACGGTTTTGGCTTCACAATGATCAGTGAATAAATGAAATGAGTCACTTAGTGGCAATATAAAAATAGAAATATAGAATATAGAAATATGCTATAAAACTCTTATCCTGAATTTGAGTCACTTACAAGTTGAATTTATAGACCAAAAAAATGGTCTCAGCTGTGTTGTGTCAAAACTTCAACCTCATAGTTCTTACGGTTTTGGCATCACAATGCTCAGAGAATGCATAAAATAAGTCAGTAAGTGTCAAAAGTTAAATATGAATATAGAAATATGCTATAAAAGACTGATTTGTTTTTAACTCAAAACAAACTTTGTGACAGAATTATAATACCCTCTGCAAGAGTATTTAAAAACCCAAAACGAAAACCTGCCACAGCATCGGCATCAACATCAGAGTCGAGGTTCGAGGTAAACATAAATATTGGCAACATACTCGCATGTTGCCCCAAACTGTCAAATTATTTCGATTCATGAATATTAACGCCCATCTGCCAAATGGGGCAGGGGCATGGCCCAAAGGGGGCAAGGGGCAAGCGGGGCAGGCAGCTTGGGAATACAGAATGCGCGATTCTCAGTGTTCATTGCCGTCTCCAACTCCAACTCCAAAGGAAGAAGCTATCGTTGTTGTTGTTGTTGTTGTTGCTGTCTTCGTAATTGACAGCCGCACTTCATCCTCTTCCTCTTCTTCAGCCTTCTTCTTTTTTTCCAGTGTACGTGTGTGCGTTGTGCTCTTTACCGAATTTATCAATTAATTAAAATTCGTGCATTTTATATGAAAATGAAAAAAAATGAGAAAAAATGAATGAAATGAATATATGTACATATATATATTTATATATATATATATTCATGGCAGGACATTTTCTTGTTGTTGTTGTTGCTGCTGCAGTCGTAAATGACATTTTATTGCCGCACTTTTCTCTTTCATTTTCCCACTCTTTCTCCCTTTGCTCTCCCTGCAGTTGATGTCACACAAATTATGCAATTTTTTCGCCACAATTTTAACTCGTTTTCGGTGTTGGTAATAAACCGCATGCCGATTTTAAATACCCTGTAATTTCCAAATGATTCAAATGGAGTATACTCTTTAATATTCAATTTATAGACTATATAAGTTAAAAGACTGTTTAAACACAATTTCTGAAACTTTAATATTATGCATTTTTTTAAAGATTCTTTTGATTTTTTTTAAATATATATTGGAGCATATTTTCTATAAATTCCCAAAAATTTCAAAAAGTTAGCTTGGTTACATTTTTGATTATCCAATTTCCTAATCTTATTTCTATTTATAAAGATTTTTACATAAATCTATTTATTATGCTACCAATTTACATAGATTTATTTATATACAGGGTATATTTAAATCAATCTCTCTCATCTAGCGTATTTTAACTTATTTTTTCTGTTTGCTCTTTTCCAGCCTGTCGCTTTATATGGCCAACTGTCAAGTGAATGCGGTTATTGAACTTTATCGAAGTTATTAAACGGCCCACTTCTTGTAATTGTCACTGAGGGAGTTATATAATTGTCCTGCAGGTCAGATATTGCGGTCATAAAGGGATATAAGCTTATGCGATCTTAATTATTGTGAGAATATAAGAAGAAAAAAAAGTTAAAGAAAAGTTTTAAGCTTAAACAGGGCAACAATGAAACTTCTGATGAAACGTTTAATGATATTTAAGCTGTAATTGATTTTTTTCTTTTCTTTGTCTTCAATAAAATTTTTTTCAAAAAGACAAGACTATAATAAATTTGTACAGGCTATGGAAAAGATGGTAGCTAAAAATAGGTAACTTTATAGAGAGTCTTAAAGAAAATCATTGATATTTTATTTGTAAAAATTAATTCAAATATGAATTTTGACATTAGAAATACTAATAATACCAATGTAGAGGGATATTAAACTATAAAGACGAATACTTTCAAAAATAAGAAGCAAACAGAATTAAGAGAAAATTAAGAACTATATCAGCAAAATATAAAAAAAAATATTTGATTTGAGTTTCTTCTATAAGAAAATTTTTATAGCTCATTGCCATAATTTTTCAGCTTTTTAGAAAGTGACAACTGCTACAAAATTTGGAAAGTTCATTGACTTTCTTGACAGGCATTTCTTGAAGGTGAATGTGGCAAGAAAAGAAGAGCAAATAAAGGAGCTGGATGGGAAGGAGAAGGAAGAGGAGAAACTGTTACCAAACAAGGCATTGCCTAATTTTCCATGAGTTCATAAATCAATGTCAGGAGCAAGCGCATTGATTGTCTTCAATTTCGCTTGGATGTGGCAACCTGGCAATGTGGCAATGTTGCAGTGTTGCAGTGTTGCAATCGCTGTTGACCCAAAGCGAAAGCAAAGCGGCACCACCTAAGGATGCAACTGCAACTGCAACTACGTGTGGCAATTATGTTTGCTACGCCGCCGTGTTGATGTTGCAACTAAAATCTCTGCTGACGGCCAAAAGACCAAAATCACAACTAAAACTACACTTCGAAAAATCAAGTTAATTTAAACATGTAAAATACCAATTTCCGAAAAATGCACCTATTTTTTAAGTTAAGAATATAATTGTTAAGTTTAAAAGGACAATAACACTGCATTAAAATAGACAAAATATTAAAAACAAAAATGTATGTATATTACTTTAAATATATTTAATCTAAGCAAAAAATTCTCATAAAAGCACCTATAAGTTTTTAAAATAATACACTTTTTTTATCTTTAATATATTATTATATTATATCTTTACTATAATTTAAATTTTAAATATATAAAAAAAATATATACAAAGTTTATAAAAAATACGTAATAAAAATACATAATAACTAAGTAAATTTAAAATTTCTATTAGTGTAGTCCTGTAATGGTTTTTTTTATCAGTGTAACTGCTTGCAAACTGTTGGCCAAGTTACTTGCAACTAGGAACTTGCAACTCGTCTGGCATTAGACTCATTAGCATATTTGGTCATTTGCATTAACACCTTCGCTGGCATTATGTAATTTCGTTTTGGCCAGGTTCCAGATTGGAGAGCCGAGTTTTTTTTTTTTGGCCCATGTCCACGGCCATGTTGAAGCGTGACTTTCAGCGCCTTGAGGCTTTCCCAAACATTTATTGTCCTTGTCACATGCGGCTGTATGTTGCACTCCAACTACGTGTGTATGTGTATGTTGCATGCCCCATAGTTAGCTGAATTATTACAACGCTCAACGTTGTTCGCCTCGCGATTTCGTGAGTGCATCTTATAATGCTATTAATTATTTGCATGTTGCACCTTAGAATGTCAGCTCGTTGCGTACTCCTTGCAGCAGCATCAACATCGGTTGCAGTTGCAGTTCCACATGCCACAAAACTCAGCTCGAAATTTATGCCGGCAACACGAAGAAATTGTAACAACATGGCAATTTATTCCAAGGAGCTGAAGCTGAATTTGAAGCTGAAGCTGAAACTGCAGCCAACTCTTGATTATCTTTTATTGTCGAGTATCGGAGAAAAATCGGAGGCGGGAAAGGAACTTAAAGTGCCCCAGTGACAAGTCCCTGTTCCAGGTCCCTGTCCCAAGGTATTCGCCTGGGAGCTGCGCATTACATTTTCCATCCGCAGACGCTTGCCACATTCAGTTGCAAGCACCTTTTTTGGGGAGCAGTGGCAACTAAAGCTCTGCATAGACAGCTTTGTCTGCGCCACATCCGAGATTGTTTGGCTGGGTTGTATGTGAGAGAGAGAGAGAGAGAGAGGAGAGAGGAAAGGAGTTTGGAAGAGTGAGAAGCATATTTCCCCACTCTTATTGCGAATTTAATTCATAGGTGTGTGTGTGTGTGTGTTTTCTTTACATACGCTAACATATATTAACATGCATCTGTAGAATCATGTTAGCGAGTGTCTACTTTAGCATACAGCTAAAAGTTTTTCTTTTATCAGAGTGCTTTAAGTTTTGTACAATAAACTTAGCTGAAAGTGATATGAATATGGATTGATTACGAATAAATCTATTGAAATATTGCATTGAATTCGTATTGAATTCAGAGTTGACAGACTTATTAAAGTATAAAGCTCTAAATAAATCATATATAATTGACAGTATGAGTGAACGGACAAAAATATAATTAATCTAAAAAACTAATTTTACTAAGTAATTTATTTGAGTAGTTTAGTTGTTGTATTAGTTTTTAAAGAGTTTTTTTTTCTTTACATTAATTTTATCTTTTAATGATTCTTATTATTTTATTGTTTTTAAAAGCTTAGAAAATTGTTTAATTAAACGAAATTCCAACTGAATGGAGTTTTTAAAGTTATTTATGAAGACTTTTAATAGCCTATATTAATAAAAATTGTTAAAAAATGTTGAAACAAAATTCTATAAAATATAAAATAAATATAAAAAATCTTTATCTAAATCTAAGCTGTATTATAAGAAAATCTGCTACGAGGAGCTTAACTAAAAGGTTCTTCAGGCATTAGAGTGACCATATTTAGCACTACTTAACGTTACCAAAAATCAAAGAAATACATGCTCCAATTAATGCTGCTTCCTTTAGTTTATAATGTGGTTTCTAAGCCAGATTTTCAACTGCTGCAACGGTGCTTGCACGTTGATTAAATGAAAATACCAAAAGTGTGGGCAACAACACAGAATCGACAGCAGCAACAACAACAACAACAACTTCAACATTAGTTGAAGCCAAAAACCAAAGCAGTGAGCATTCATCTTTGCCAATTTGCATTTCGCAGTTTGCCATTTTCCATTTTCCGTTTGCTTTTTGCCTTTGTGGTTGCTGGCAACGACAGTAAAATTGCCTTATATGCACCGCCCACCACATGTGCCCCACCAGCAACAGCAACAACAGCAACAGGAACACACTGATAAAAATAATGTTCTAAAATCTAGATTTTGGTCTCAAAACTAAGATTTTTGATCTAAAAATGAGTCGAGAACATGAAATTCTTAAATTAAGAGAACACATCTTTGTTTTAAGAACATTTAAAATAAAACAAAATTCTTATTTTAAGATTAGATAATCTTGAAATTAAAATCAATGAATACAAAAATTAAAAATAATTTTTAAATTTATATTTTCTATACATTTTTTTTTAAATTTTTTTAATTTATTTTATTTTGTCTTGGTAATTTTATAGATGTTATTTTAATTAGTTAGTAGTGGGTTTCGAACCGGGATTTTGGGATTTTCTAGATTAATGGTCTTAGTTTTTGTAATTTAGCCAAAAAATAATCTTTTTTAAGAACAAAATATTTAAATTGAATGTTCTTGATTTGTAAAGTTGGTTATTTTTTTCAGTGCAACACCACAACCACATTGCACCACAGTGAGACATAGCATAGGCTCAGCGGGTTTTTGGGTTGCAAATGTTCCTGGGGCACACTTTCCTAATTAGCTGTAGGTTGTCTGCTGGCGCGTCAAATTTGGGTTACCAACAACAACAACAACAACAACAAAAACAACACATTGTCAGAGCAACACATTGCACTTTGGCATCAAATTAATTAAGACTGAAGAATGCAACGCAACGTGGCCAACAAAAGTTGCTGCATATCAAGTCGAAAATTGGCTAAAAGTAAATGCGAGTGGCTTGTAGACTAATTAGTCGATTATGATGCAACTAATTGTGGACCACACACACACAGAACTTAGTGACTTCACAACAAATTGACCTGCAACATGTTGAACAACAGCCATAAAGAACAACAACAACAACAACCACTTGAACCGCCGAAAAAGAAACATGTTGATTGCTCTATCCAAAAAATTAATTGGACCACACACGAAGAAATCGACGACGTCGACTTTGACTTCGAGGAGGCAACAACCACTTGATGCTACAGAAAAAGAGAGACAAAGAAAGACTGAGAGAGTGGCAGACAGATAGAGAGAGAGAGAGAGAGAGCGACAGTCAAAAGGGCTGTGTGTGATAGAGACAGATAGACTCGAGTTCGTGGTGCTGTGGGTGTCATATATATTTTAATGACCGCTACGGGCCTCCACATCGATGGATTCTTGATAACCACAACGACCAAATGAAATGGCAAAAAAATTTCAAGAAAACCATGAAAAATAGATTTCATTTCGACACGACGACTATTAAAGACCCTTTAATAATATTCGATTGATCGTATTATATAATAGCTTTAAGATATAGTAATCCCATTTAAGTCAAAATATATCAACTTATTCATTTTTAAACAGAAATCACAGCATGTAATTATTGTGAAGATATCTCAGAAAACAAAAAAGTTGTTCATACTAAATGCGGATTTTCAATGAAAGCTAAATGATAAAGTAGTACGATATTAGTAAAATTCAACCAGGATATATAAGACAATTTCAAATACACAATCTGCAAGTTTTCTTGAAATAGTTTAAGATATAAAGTATTTTTTTTAAATTAAACAGTGACATTCGAGTTTAACAGTGTTAATCGATTTTAACAGTGTTAATCGTGTTTAACAGTGCCAATGTGAGTTTAACAGTGACAATCGAGCTTAACAGTGCCAATGTGAGTTTAACAGTGCTAATCGATTTTAACAGTGTTAATCGTGTTTAACAGTGCACATGTGAGTTTAACAGTGACAATCGAGTTTAACAGTGCCAATGTGAGTTGGCACTGCTTAGATAACAGAGTTCTGCTAACTGATCACCCACGCAGCATATAAAAGGAGGCCTTCTCGCAGTAGGCAGGCAGTTAGTGTTCGACGCTTGGTGAGGACGGATCAACGGGAAGTGACAAGTGAAGTGTAGTGAAGTGACAATTGGACCAGCAACGGCGGACAACTTCGTAGCATTAGAAGCAGATCGTTATAAGCTAATTATAAGAATTATTAACTATTATTTTATAAGCTTAAAAATTAAATAGTTTTGTATACTATATAGTTTTATATATAGTATAGTTTTATATATAATATAGTTTTATATATAATATAGTTATTATTCGCATCAAATCTAGTAATAAAATGAAAATACCCTTGGTTAGGGTATAATCGAAATGCGGCGCGAATGACTGCATAAATCCATGTGAAATGCAACCAACTGACTCGCTGACTCCCTGACTGACTGACTGACTCCCAGACTAACTGAGGGACTGTCTTGAAGATTTGCCTCGCCCTGGCCTCGTGTCGAGTGAGTGGCATGCAACCTGGCTGCCTTTGCCACAGATCTCCAACTGCCAAAGCTGCTGTCGTCGTTAGTCTGCAAATGCAAATGCAAATGAGTCGGCGCATATGTAGGTCTCCTGGGTGTCACTCTTAACCTTATTTCCAGTCCTCATAAATGGGAGCAAGCATGCTGACAATGGGTGGCCAACTGCCAAACAGTGTTGCCAACTTTTCTTAAACACGAAACACACGAAATGGTGTTAAAAATACTTACAAATTTATCTGAGAATGTTTCTCAACTCATTAAATTGTAATTCATTTAGGTTTCCACACAGTCAAGAGAGTTTAAAGATTTTGAAAGAGTGTCAAGAATCAAATTTTTTTAAATAAATAATACTTTGATGCAGAATGAATAAAGACGCCAAATAATGATCAAAATGGTATTCCAAATAAAAATCGGTTGAGTTTTGACGAAGTTATGGTAGATTGAAGTTTTGGAAAAAGTGTCAAGGGGTAAGCATGGAAAATACCGAAAAAATTGACAGTGAGGTAAATTTTTCAGGTGAAAAATGTTTTGATGCAGAATGAATTTAGAGGCCAAATAATGATCAAAACGGTATTCCACATGGAAATCGGTTGAGTTTTGACGAAGTTATGGTAGATTGAAGTTTTGGAAAAAGTGTCAAGGGGTAAGCATGGAAAATACCGAAAAAATTGACAGTGAGGTAAATTTTTCAGGTGAAAAATGTTTTGATGCAGAATGAATTTAGAGGCCAAATAATGATCAAAACGGTATTCCACATGGAAATCGGTTGAGTTTTGACAAAGTTATGGTAGATTGAAATTTTGGAAAAAGTGTAAAGGGGTAAGCATGAAAAATAGCGAAAAAATTGACAGTGAGGTAAATTTTTCAGGTGAAAAATGTTTTGATGCAGAATGAATTTAGAGGCCAAATAATGATCAAAACGGTATTCCACATGGAAATCGGTTGAGTTTTGACAAAGTTATGTGGGATTAAAGTTTTTGAAAGTGTCAAATTTCAGCAACAAGTAAGAGTACCTGACAACCCTGTTCGCATTAGCTCAACCAGAGCTGTCATACGTAGAAACTAATGCCGTCTGCCTAATTAAACAGTTTTTCTTTTCTTTGCGCTTATTTATGGGTTTATTATAAGGGAAATAAAAAGAATTACACTGGCAATAAAAGTATGTGTATGTTTGCCACAAATCGCCAGCGGTTGCATGCAACCAACAGCAGACAGCAGACAACAGCACTGATGTGGCACGCATGTGCAGAAACATGTGTAAAGTTTATACAAATGTAAATAGAATGCGGCAAGGATCGCAATCGAGCGGTGTCTCTATTGTTGTTGTTGTTGTTGTTGTTGTTGTTGTTGTTTCTGGGGACTTGCCTCCGCCGAGAGTCGCCTTGTAACAGAATCCGCCCACTTTGGCAAGCGGTTACGCCCCCAAGCGACCAGAGACCGAACTACACTCAGCTGTGGCAGTTGCACGCCGTGTTGCAGTTGCAGTCGCATCTTAAACTCAGCACGTAAATTATGATCAGCCAACGGCGTTGAATATTAATTGCGGCGCATCGAAATGAACAAAAGGCTGCATGAACAGCAACAGCAGCAGCAGCAGCAACATTCCACCTAGACTCAAGACTCTAGACTCTAGACTCTTGCCACATGTGGCAGCAACAACAGCTCCATACTTGGTGGTCATGTGGACGCGCGCATCTGTAACGGTGCCTTTGATAAGCGTCGATAATTATTGAGGAGCCGTCGCTGTCTTTGGTCTTCTCTTTGGACTTTTTCTCTTCTCAGATCTTCTTGCAGTTACTATAGAGCTTTAATTAATTTGCAGCTAACTTTGATCGCACCAGGCATGGTTAAGACCAGGGATGGATATCGACGAATTATGTGAGCTTAAAAGCCAACAAAGTTTTTCAAACTAAGCTGTTTTCTTAATGTGTGAACATTAACCTCGAATTTGACCCACTTGCAATTTGAATTTGAAATTGTCTCAACTATAATGTGTCAAAATTTCAGCCTTCTAGTTCTTACGGTTTGGACTGTGCAATGATAAGTGAGTCAGGTCAAAGAGCTTTATTTTATCGATATAATATTGAGATACTTATGTTAGAAATGCATCCCTGGACAGTACTCAGAATTTTTGTAGCTTTTGTTTTCGCCATTGTCGCGGTCATCACTCAGCTGGAGTTGAAGTTGAAATCGCCTCCGTCCTCTGTCAGTGTCAACACAGCAACGACCCCCGTTGCTCCGTTTGCTGTCTTGCTGTTTGATGTATTGTCGCCAGTTCGAGCAGCAGCAACATCAACAACATCAACAGCAACATCAGCAATATCAGACAAGGTGTGGTCCAGGTTAAGGTCCTTTAAGTGCTGTCATAGTTGTTTGCTTCTAACTTGAAATATTTGTTGCGGATGCGCCTCTTCACTGAGTGCCAATGAGAGGCAGCAGCAGCAGCAGCAGCAACAGCAGCAACAGCAGCAACTCTTAAATTGTTGACTCAACAACAGCAGCAACAACTGCGTTCTTCGACCTGCTTTGTGGCCTGGTATTTTGTCCTGCGGCCACCAAAGCAGAGAATGCATGAAAACCCCCCAAAAAAATATAAAAAAAAGAAACCTGAAAATGGTTTGTGTATTTATCATGGCCGACAAAGCGGCGCAAATCTCTCAGCAACAAAATCACAAGGCTATCAACAGCAACAGCAACAACAAACAATAATAAAAATGCCAAGCACAGTTGTTGCTTGTTGACCAAAATACAAACGAAACACAAAACACGAATCTACACAAAACCTCATAAAAGAGAGAAAAAAAACAAATTAAATACTCTACAAAAAACAAAAAGCCCGGAAGCAAGTTTGAAATAAAAAAGAGTTCAGTTTATTGAATTCTTGCTTCGATCACAAAACACAAAACAGTTGGTACTATGTACTCTTATAAATCTAGAATTGCGGCAACAATGTAACACAGTGCTAGCTAAAACTATGCATACATTAATGGTATTGAAAGAAGCTTTAAAAAGTGACTTTTTATTGAGATATTGTAACATTTTGAAACTTTTAAATTATGTAGTTGGAATTTTATTTACTAAAGAAATAAAAAAGCAAATTGACATTTTAAATCAGATTTAAATTTTTTAATGAATTGTTTTTAAATATTATAAATACCATTACAAGAACATTTTATTTAAATTATTTTAAAAAAAAGTCGCACAAATCTTTAGAAATCTTTAAAAAATTTTAATAACAATTCCTTTTGAAAACAAGCGGCAACAATCGGTTATTTCTATATTCGGACATATTTTCGTAATCACAAAAAAAAATTTCATAATTTTTTGGTAAATTAAAATATTTTGCCATAATTAAATTAATATAAAAAATATTTTTCGTGACATTTTCTTCTAATAAAAATAGAAATGAATTGAATTTTAGACCAATTTTAAGTTGTATTCCATTTCTAAATAAATATTATAAGTATAGTTCGGTTTGAGGAACCCTAAAAATAGCATTTTATATTTTAACTGGTTAAGTAGTCATCTACTGCTGGCAGTCACTGTATGTACACAATCTTAAGTAACTCCACCTTGAGTAATTAGGCACGATTTTAAGAATAATTACCACCTGGTCGGCAGGCCCACATGTTTTCCACGTACAAATTGCCGCCGTATTGTAAAGTTGATTCGATTGTTGGTCGAGTTTCTGATATGTTTTCCAAACGATATTTAAAAAATTGTATGGGCCCCCCCCAGGCGGGTCATAAGCAAAACGCTCGTAGTTCGGAAGCGAATTAAGCGGCAAATAATAAATAATTTGAGCTCATAAAATGCAATAAAAAAAAACGCCGCTCATAGCGCTGCGATTTATTTCATAAGATAATTTCAAACTAATTTGGTAGCATTTAGTTTGGAGAATTATCGGCCACCCCACGTTCAATGACAGTGGCGAGCACAGCGGGTAGCAGCACCAATACCACTGTACCGCCATACCACCGTTCCACTGTACCACCACCAACAGTACTAACACCGCCAGAAACCACAGCTGAGTAATGGCATTGAAAACTGCATAAATTTTCGCAGCCATGTGGACAACGCCCATTTCAAATCACTCAAACGACAACGGACAGCGAATAAAATATGCAGACATATGGCGAAAAATTGCAATGAAAGGAACAAAAAAAAAAAATTAGAATATATTATGGGAATAGATGGATGTAGAAAGCTCGGAAAAAAAGTGTTGGAAAAACCAGGAAGAACTTAAAGCTTGATAAAGTTTGAAACTGCATTGATAGTATTCCGATTGATTGACAGAAATGGAATATTTTAAAGATAAATCTAATATTTGAATAAATTCAAATATACTGTATCTTTTTGGGAGTATATAATTAAAGCTTTAATATATAAATATATATAGACCTAAAGTAGATTCTATAGAAAAATAAAATTAACACTGAAATATTCTAAAATAATTTAGATCTTAATATCGTTTTTAGATTTATAGGACAAAAAAGAAGTAGCATATTAACCAATTGCAAGATTTTTACAAAAATTGAATAAAAATATATTTATTTCTTTAGATCTAAACCATATATATTTATAATAAATGTAATTCATTAGAACTTATATTCTAATTCAACTGAGCTTTGTATATATATTTATATTTATTATATCAAAGGTTTTTATTTTCATCCTTATACATAATATTTTAATCTACAATAGTTTAAGGTCATTTTAATCCTGTACTCATATTGGCGACAGAACCTTTTACACGTGCTGTAATCGACCCGCATTTATAAGATACGCCCATCTGTCAATCTCAGAAAATTATATTGACATCCCTGGACTATTTGGCTTATATAATTTGTAGTCAAACCAAACGTCCACGTAGCTTTTTTTTATGAAATAAAACTACTGCAATTGCTGTCAAATGTTGAGAACGTTGGCAGCTGAAAACTCTTGAGAGTAGAGTTCAATTAGAAAAATTCCCACGTCAAAATGTTATAAAAAGAATGTCGAAACGTTTAGATGGTACAGTTCTAGTTCAAAATTTAACAAAATTACTAGCAAAAGTGCTAAGATGATATTCAAATATTTAAAAGAATCAACTACAGGAATACTATTTCCATCACGTTATGGATACAAGTATTTGGAGAGGGGCATGAAAATTGTAGGATGGTTGCCGCCAGCAAGAGATTCTTCATATTACTGGATCTACATGATCTGGAGTGTGTTGATAGTGTTTACTATGGTTCTATATCTGCCAGTTGCATTCTTCGGGAGTTACTTTATGGACTTCGAAGGCTTTACGCCGGGAGATTTTCTAACCTCGGTGCAAGTGGCATTTAATGCCGCATGCCTCGCACTCAAAATTATCGTGTTGTTGCCACAAATGCAAATCTTCGAGAAGGCCAAAGAATTGCTCAATGTGATGGACAAACGTTGTGTGAGGCAAGAGGATCGCCAGGAAGTGCACCGATGTGTAATACTCTGCAATTACACCTATATGATCTATCAGGGTGTCTACTCATCCTATGCCACATTAACCTATCTCAGTTCGGCGATTACGGGCTCAACTCCCTGGGGATTCTATCTGCCCTTTGTGGATTATCGTGATGGCATTCGTAGCTTTTGGGTGGCAGCTACTGTGGAATATATTATTGGCTCTGGTGCTGTGTTTTGTGATCAACTGATTGATCTTTATCCTGTAATTTTTGGATTTTTGCTGAGAACCCATTTAAAGCTCTTGATCGAGCGTGTTGAAAGATTACGCACAGCTGAGGCAGAAACTGAATATCAGAGTTACGAAGAGTTGGTCAACTGCATTAAGGATCATAAAATATTGTTAGAGTAAGTTTTAAATAATTTTATTAAGTAATATAAAAGTGCAAGTAACCCTAATTTTGCTGTGTAAAAGAATAGTTCATAAAAAATCCATACATATTAATTTATTTCCTGAAAAAATTTCTAATCTATTATTTGAAAAAAATTACAATTAAATTGATTTCCAAAAAAAAAAAATTTAAAGGTGTTTCCAATTTTTTTAAATAAAGAAAAATTTGTACATTTATTATAATTATTATTACTCTAATTTCAATTTAATATATTTCAATTAATTTCAATAAGAATCACTGTTTAATATCAATCTTTTTTATTCCCAGCATTTTCTTAATTTTTATTAAATTTTTACATGTTGTAATATTTTATTTTATATACATATTTGTAAAATATACATTTTACGACTTTGACTGATGATGATGAAATTTTCTATAGCTTTAAACTAAATTTGAAGTCTTTAAAAAATTGTTTTTCAGATATTTGAAATGTTTTAAAAAGACGCTTTACACTCTTTAAGTTTGCTTTAAATAATAAACTTTTTCCTTGCAGATTCTGTGATGTATTTCGACCTATTATATCTGGCACCATATTCGCTCAGTTTCTGGTCATTGGCTTGGGTCTGGGTTTATCCATGTTGAATCTGCTGTTCTTCTCGAATCTGTTGACAGGATTGGCAACCTCGGTATTTATAGTTGTGCTAATGATTGAAACATTTCCGTTTTGTTATGTCTGTGAATTGATTGACGAAGATTGCCATATGCTGACTATGGCCATATTCCATTCAAATTGGCTGGATGCCAATAAACGCTATAAATCGACGCTTGTTTATTTCTTGCATCAGACTCAGCAGTCGATTAATTTTATAGCCGGCGGCATTTTTCCCATTTCCATGAAAACCAACATTGAAGTGAGTCCTTGTCTAATAATAAATGTGCATTTAATTGCTTGACTCAAATTTCTTTTCAGGTAGCCAAGTTGGCTTTTACAGTGGTAACGTTTGTCAAACAGATGAATATTGTGGAGAAACTGGTGAAGGATTAAAAAAAACAAGAGGATTACAGAAGCCTTATCTATTTAAAGAAAACATTTTTCGTATTTTAGAACATAGCTGCACACTGAAAAAAAATGTTCTATGAGCACAATGAATTTTTTGAAATCCTAAAATCAGATCTTCAGTCAAAAAATGTGTCCAAAAAATAATATATTACTAAAGGAGATACCAATTTTCTTATTCTATATGATTTGTCTTATTATAAATAATAAAAATATATAAAACAATTATTTTTTCTTTTTGAAAACTTTCTTTTTTATCAGTGTAGATCACTTGCAAGTTTCTACACTGCAATTTATGTTTTACGTTTTGCAGCTTGACAAGAATCTTTGGACAAAGCGAATTCGAATGGATCCCTAATCGCACATTTCGACAATTCTTCTTGAATCTACGACCTATTCTTTGACTCTTCTTGAGCAGAAGAATTGCTGTTGAGTGTTCTGTGCCGTTTGAATGACTCATGGCAATGCCTTTGCCATTGTATTGAACGATCCCAACGGGAATTGCTTGTTGATCGTTGAACTTTGTTGGGTTTGATCATAAAACAGAAAATATTGCGTATACGCAGTGGCTGCCAAGTAGAAGAGGAAATTGAATGTTAAAACCAACACGTTCAAGGCAAACAAACATTGATTTTGAGTTGCAGATACAGATGCGAACAGAGCTATAGATACAGATACACAGATACAGATACACAGATACAGATACACAGACACTCGCATAAATCTATCTTTTAGATTTATGGCACAACAGAGCCACGTTAATAGGCAAATGAGCGAGAGAATGAGTGTGCTGAAATGCCTCTCAGTGTGTGTGTGTGTGTGTGTGTGTGTGTGTGTTAGCCAGGTTAACTGTACTGCACGCTGTTGCAGTCTAGGCCAACTTGTGAAAATGGTAATAAAACTTTTTATGCACATTTATGGATGGTTCTTTTTATGCCAGGTTGTCTTGCAAAATGAATTATGAAATATTTGGCAATGGGATGAATCGGCCAATGAATCTGGAGAAAGAATAACTCTCTCTCTCTCTTGGCACCGGCATGCATTTATCATGGCCATGTCGGTAAAAGGACATGGCCAGAAATCTGCGCTATCTGCGTGCAGATAAATAAATAACCGCAGCTAAAAAAAAGATATATGAAAAATAAACCTGTAGCCCAGGCCCATAAAAATTGAGTTATTAAAATAGCCAGCTGCGACAGGTGCACGAGAGAGATAGACAAGGAAAGCGAGAGAAAGAGAAAGAGAGAGAGAGAGAGAGAGAGAGAGAGAAAGCTAGAGAGTGAGCACGAGCACAGTTTAAACTTGGCAATCAGTGCGTTGTTAAGGAAGCAAATGCAGGTCAATTGTGGCCAGCTACTGTTAACACACATATTCCCATGTATTTTTAATTCAACTTACAAATGTTACCAATTTTCCACATACTCGTTGTACAACAAAAGCGTGCCAAGTGGCGCAACGATAACAATGGAAAATGACACTAGTTAACAGGCGAAATAAAACTCAACTTGGCTGCTTTTAAGAAGCGATCTTTACTTTCAAATAGAAATTGCAAGGCTATAATTATTTACTACATTTTAATATGGTTTAAAAAATATTATATTTATAAAATATTATATATATAAAAAATAAATATATTATAAATAAAAATTAAGATACAGCTATCACTCACAATTTTTACAGTAAATATAAAAAATAACAGACATTTATGATTTTTAACAAAGTGAACAATACCAAAGAATACATTATGATTTAAATTAAATTGTTAGATTCTCTAGTTGAATTTTGATACTTTTTGAGGTCAATTTTATTTTTTTTAAATTCTAAAATTTGCGGTTTTTTAAAGAGCATTTGTTTTTCAATGTTAAATTTTGTTAACTAGTGTAATTTAAGTGAACTGCAGAGCAGAGCGCGAGAATTCAACAGCAAAACAATTACAGCTGCCAGTTGAATGTTGGTCCAATTACGAAGGCGGTTCAACGGGAAGGCACTTGGCCTGGCCCAAATCGTCAGACCAGTCAGTCAGTACGTCCGTCAGTCAGTCAGTCAGTCAGTCAGTCTGGCAGTCAGCCAAGGAGGCGTCTCTCTGTCGTTTGCTCGCTTTGGCTGTCGAATATTTTCCGGCAAACGTCGAAAAAGCGCGATAACATTTTAACACACAACGCAAATTTCATGCACACACCCAACACACACACACACACACACAAACACACACCCAAATACAGTTAGTCAACAAAGTGTTTTAACAAAAAATATATATATTTTCTTAATTTTCCATTTGTTGTGAGAACCATCGACAAAAATAAAAAAGATTAAATAAAATATCCATACTTTATTTTATACTTTAATTTATTTATTTATTTATTTTTAAATTTCTTAAGTTTTAATTTTAAATTTTTATGATTTTATTTTAATTTTTAATTTAAAGCCATTTTTAATATTTTTATTCTAAATTTCTTTAGGTCAACTGTAACTAGTTGAAATTGAATAAACAAATAAAACTGTTTGTCCTGACTGACTGACTGGTATTAGTGCATCTCAAATGGAAAGAACAAGGACGCTTAAATTTTGACACAACATAGCTGAGAAAAGTTTATCTTGAAAAATTGCAATAAATAAAAGTATAAATAATAATTAAAAGTATAAATTTTTTGCATGTGACTTTACTTAAATAATATTTTTATATTATTAGTCGCTAACTAAAATCGTTTATAAGTTTTATAATTTTAAAGTTTATATTTATAATTTAATTCTGATTTTTTGAAAACTTTTCTAAGTTTCAGAATACGTTAAATAAATAAATGCAAGTGAATAATTATAATAAAATAAATTTAAGTACAGACAGAAAGTCTGTACATTTTTGATTTAGTCAAGAGACTTTTTTGACTTACTGTTTGTAGCACACCCATGATAGAGTCAGACCAAAAATTTAAGCTGCTGAGTTCTCATGTGAAGGTTTTTTATCAACAACAACAACAACAAAGAGAACAACAAGAAAAGAAGCAACTGAAGCTGAAGCTGCTGTTTCTGGCCAAACACAATATGACCCTTGGGTCTGCATTGGGGATAAGATAAATGAAATGAAGTTTCCTTATTCGTATTCGTATTCGTATTCGGCAACAAATATGTACTCACATGTACTATGGTATATGTGCAGCGATAATGCCCTTAAGTGCTATAGTCGATAGCAAATTGTGCAACTAAGTGAAGCTCTCTTTATTCCTTTATTCTTATTTTCTCAGGTTAACCCCATCGAACATGTCTAAATTGGCAAGCTAATCATATCCAGGCCATAACTGTTGTCATCTTCTCTGACATGTAAATAGAATCATGCATGCCACATGACCCAGCTGACCTATTTACCATTTACCTTCTCACTGTGCCACAAAATGTGCCAATAAATTAGCATATAAGCACAAACAGGTAAGAAATTCAAACCAAAAAAAAAAAATAAAAATAAAAGAAAACAGAGTTGGAAAATAAAAACATAAAAAGCAACGGCACAAACATAAAATCTGCACATGAAAGGATTTTTGGCACAAATGAAAACATAAACAAATACAATTTAAGAGTGTGCAACTGAAGGAAAAAAAAAATAACATCCTGCCAGATACAAAAGCAAACAATTCACAAATACTAGTTGCATGACATCCTAAAAGTAGACTATACTATGCTCAGTGAGTATTTGAATAATAGGGTATATTTATGAGTGCGTTTTCCGAAAATTTCTATTTATAAATGATCATTTAAAAAAACTTATAATATTTATCTTAAATTATTCAAATTTATTATATATTAAGATTTTTATTAAACCATAAAATTCTTAAAGTAAAACTTAAAATAAATTTATTTTACTATACAAGTGGACATTTATATTTTAATTAATTCCTCTAGGTATACTATTATACTGATTTTTATTATATTCAATGTGTATTTCATTCAATTCAATTTATATGGCACATTTTACCTGCTATTTTTACGCTCTCAAAGCTCTAATAACCTCAGTTTTATTTTCTTTTCAGCTGCAGGGTATAAAAATGTGAAATTTATTAAATTCAAAATGTTCGTGGTGCTTTTCTTTGTGCCTTTTTATGATGCATACAAAATTTGCCAAAAGGATTTGCTTGGAAAAAAAATTCGCAATGCAAAATACAAAATACAAAAGATACGAAATACAAAACGAAAGCGTAGATAAATGATGGCTTAGTAAAAATAAAATAAATCAAATTGTAAATGCTTTTGGCATTTAAATTTGATCAAGAAAAAATTTTAAAATATAGAAGAAGATAACTAAAGCAAAATAAATAAAAACCTATATAATATGATATATAGAATGGGAGATAGATATATACTTGATATGTAGATTATCGCATTAAGTTAAATAAATTGTAAGATAGTTACATATCTGTAGCTTAACAGCTGCCACTTTTAAGCGCATTCCACAATTTGTGGCATGAACAAAAAATATGCACACATTTTTTTTTATCAACACATGCAGCAAAATCAACTGAATATACAATCAAACCCACACACACACACACACACACTGTAAATTGTGCAAAAAAAGCGTTGTAAGTAAAACAACAACAAACAGACAATGTACAACGAAATTTACAAATAACTTAACAATTTGCTTTTGGCCCTGTTGACGTGGTGCCATGTGGGCCAAGAGTAAAGGCTGAAGGGCGAGCGAACGAGTCATCACGACGATGATGATGACGACAACAACAACAATTGCTGGTGAAAGTTAAGGCCAATCATTGCAGTGACATCAACAACATATACAGCAACAACAACAACAATTGCTAACAGAGACATGAATTTCAATACGTTTAAAGCACAAGTTAGTTGGGATTGGTAGCATACATATGTTATATATGATCATCATGCCAAAAGTCAATACTCAACAACAGCAGCTGAATTCTTCAAGTCTTCAATTCTACAGTTCTGCAATTCTTCTCTTTCTTCAACTTTAACAATGCTAATTTTTGGTACATTCTTTAAAAGTATGATGAACCTGCCATATAAGGATATACTGTTAAATAAAGAAAGTTATCTGCTGATTATTAACTGGAATTAAAATTTAATCTTAGCATTTCTTATCTTTCGATTTATTAAAGTTATTCTTAATCTTTAATCTATACTAAATTTCACAATTCTATGACAAGCTTTAACTTATATCTGACTCGTTCGCCATCAAATCAACCCCAGAACTTGATGTTAGCTTATTTTGTGCTCAGCGCACATAAATTATATAGTTCAAGTTTATTTTCATACCCTATAGTCAGAAGGATAGCTTAAAGGGTAGCATAAGTCTGAAAAATCTTATGAGAAAAAACAAAAATCCAAAACATATACAATAAGATTTTATCTTGGTTTGAAATACGTAAAAATATAAAAATAATCCTTAAGCCCTTTATTAAATTGCTTTGAAAATCTTAAAACCTTTTTATTATATACCATTTAAAATAGTAATGTTGTTGGTTTATTTTAAAATAAAATCTAAAAAAGTTTTAAAACAGTTACGAAATAAAATATTGTGTATAAAATTTAAATCTGTTTAATTTATTTTTCTCACTTTTATTTTAAAATCTAACTTTATTTGTGTCAATTGCTCTGTTTTAAGATTGTTAAGATTGTTTCTTAGCTCATCTATCTAAATGAATAATTGTGAAAGATACATATTATATAGAGTATCTAATAGTCAATACCGTTCATTTTGTAGCATTTCCATCTTTTGTGAATTTTCTCATCCGCTCCTATCTCTCAATCCATCGCCCATTTTCGACTTGAACTCGTCATAAATTTTAATACACATTTTGGTTTGCAAATTGCTCAAAAGATGCATTTCTCGCGGTCTTCTCCGCTTCATCCTCCATCTCCATCCTCCTCTCTTCTTACTTCTTACTCTCTTTACCCTCTTTCACCTCTCCTTTGTCGTCGTTTCGCTGCTGTTGTCCTTTTGCAGCGACAACTGTGACGAGCCCGTCAACTTTTGATTGACTGGCTAAGTTCAAACCGTTCTTGTCTCTTGGCTTTTGGCTCCTTCTATGCCAAGTTTCTTCCCTCTTCTCTTCTCTTTTGGCCACTCAACGCACTGGCATAGAACGGCAGCAAATTGCATAATTTTTACATAAATATGCTGACGTGCATTCATAATCATAAAAAGGGTTAAAATTCCATTCTTTCATTGTTGTTGCTGTTCCATTCTTTTGTTTTCCCTCTCTCAGCCTCCTCTTGTTGGCCAGTTATTTATTTGGCCTCATGTCTACATACATACATACATTTCATATAATATGCAGCCTAATAGGCATTCGCTATAAGGTTTCCCCACTCCCCAGTTTCCAATTGACAAAATGTATGCAAAGCTAAAACAACGACAACAACCAGAAGTTGAAGAAGAAGAAGAATAGTGCATAAAATATTTATGATATAGCATTTGGTATTGGCATTATTTTCAGCTTCAATGACGGCTTATAAGTCCAAAACTACTCTACATGAATTACGAATGCATAAAAATGCAGATATTTTATACGGATAATATTTACCACAGAGTTCAGTTCTCCTCTACAGGTGCAGAGTTTTCTAAGAAGAAATTCTTTGGGTTGATTAAGCTCTCAATTTTTTTTTTACTATGATATAAAATACAATTGAAGGTTTCAGCTAAGGAAATATTAAGTAAAATCGGACAAAGCATTGAAATCGATATGAAATGTATACGGGAACAAAGTCTTTTTAACAAAATAAATAAATTTAAATACAGAATGAATTTTCAGGCCAAACCATGATTCAAATGATATTCCGTTTGAAAATCTATTCAGTTTTGACAAAGGTATGAGATTTTAAAGTTTTCGAGTAAGTGTCAAAGGGAAAAAGGGAAAGATATGGAATGTTAAAAATCAATAATATTTTGAAGCAGAATGAATTTTGAGACCAAATAATGATCAAAATATTATTTCACATGAAAATCGGTTGAGTTTTGACAAAGTTATGGTAGATTGAAGTTTTGGAAAAAGTGTAAAGGGGTAAGCATGAAAAATATCGAAAAAATTGACAGTGAGGTAAATTTTTCAAGTGAAAAATGTTTTGATGCAGAATGAATTTATAGGCCAAATAATGATCAAAACGGTATTTCACGTAAAAATCGGTTGTGTTTTGACAAAGGTATGCGAGCTTAAAGTTGGTAAAACCTTTAACTTAGCAACTTTGCAAGTAAAATTTCTTGTCAGGGTCTCAGAATAAAATTTAAATTATTGTTTTATACTAATTATGATATAAGTAGTCGATTAGAAGTTAAAACTTGAGATTTAAAATTTCAATTTTCAAAATTTTAAAATCGAAATATGGCGCTTCATAATCTCAACTTTAACTTTTTGTAGTTGAATCCTTGTAGTCAGTTGACGACTAAAGGTCACTCATAAGTTTAAAGTTCAGCGGGCGAAAAAGGCGCTTTCATTTGGGCAGTAAATAAGTATGTGGACATAAACATCATGTAGTCTTATAGTAGATGGCTCCAAGGCTGCGAGTTGCGTGTTTCCTCGTGCTCATCCATAACGCACATTTGGACAGTTAAAAGCAACGAGCTGTGAGAGTCAATTGCATGCAAAACTGTGCCATTGTCAGTTGAATGTTGTTGCTGTTGTTATTGTTGTTGCTGCTGCTGCTGTGACAAAGGTCTGGCCATGACTATGTGACGACCTAGGGTCTTCTCAATGGTGGCAGACAAACAAGGACAACCACAAAATGGCCACCGCAACAGCACAGCAGCAACCGTTGGCTATAAACGACATGTGCGGGTCAAAAGGACGCCCCCACGCACAGCAGCAACATCAACAGCAGCTGCAGCAGCAGCAACATCAACGACAGCAGCAGAAACAGCAGCAACATCAGGTTGATGACGACAACTACACGCATAACAAGTAAGAGCGATACTGACTTTTAAAGGCCCAGCAGCGGTACGAATTTATCAACTTCAACTAAAAATTCATTAATAAATTATACTCAAAAAAAAAGCAATATAAAATAATTAACAATAATAAAACTAAGCCTAAAATGGAAAAATTGGACGAATAGAAAATTTTTAGATAAGAGATTTTCGATATAATTTTATGTCCTATTCAGAATTATATCGAAAACCTTCTGCCTAGAAATTTAAATATAAAATACTTAACAAAAATAAAACTAAACCTATAAAAGAAAAATTTGTACTTGTAATTTTTACTTTCCCTGGCATAATAATCCTTTGTTACCTTTGTGAACTGGGCTAACAAGGCAACGAGGCAACCAATGAAGCCGCACTAAAGGCACACCCTAGAACTCTCTTGCCACAAGCCACCTCCGAGTTGCTGCTGTTGTTGCTGCCTAGCAATTGTCGTTATAAATGGCAGTCATAATAAGTGGGTTAAATGCCCAGGCAAACATGCCACACTCTGGGTCTCTGTGTCAGCTGCAAAAGTGTCCGAAAGCGAAAGAGAGGAGAATCTCGAAGGGAGCTGGACTTTCAGTTCAGTTTCAGTTTCAGGTCATGTGTTGATTCGCTGTTGATTTTGTGTCTTGTGGCTGGTGGCAAAACTAATTACCGATAGTTCAAGGGGTCACTTGTGCTGCTTGTCCATTGAAGAACTCTTTAAATTGCAATTAAATGCCACTTGGATGGCAAGCGTCTTTCCAGGCGATTATAAAGCAATCAAGCCCGGACTTGCCCCCTCAATCTTGCCACAGCCACAGCATTCACATCATTTGCAAAATCATAATTCGCGTGTTAAGCGCGCATTAGTCTCACGTTGATTTATCACAGCAGGTACAACTCTAGAAACTGGGTCTGGGTCTCAGCATTCGGATCTGGATCTGGCTTTGAGTCTCTCTCTGTCTGCATCTGGGTCCTTGCACTCCTTCTCCCTCTCTCCCT
The DNA here is from genome assembly GCA_035045575.1 of Drosophila falleni. Lineage (NCBI taxonomy): Eukaryota > Metazoa > Arthropoda > Insecta > Diptera > Drosophilidae > Drosophila > Drosophila falleni. Next base: position 2,981,256 of record JAWNOV010000167.1, read on the forward strand.
CTCTCTCCCTCTCTCTCTATCTCTCTCTCACGCTTGTGGCATGCGGTTTTAATAACCGAATTCGCAGCTAATTTCAAGCAGAAAGTTCAGAGCCAGCGGCATGTGGGTGAATACCGCATATCCTAGAGATGAGCGCGTGACTTGAACAACTAACTAAAGCACTACAGCAGGTAAGTATAAAGGTAGGAAAGAATGAAGAATGAATTAAGAGGCCAAATAATGATCAGAATGGTATGCCACATGAAAATCGGTTGAGTTTTGACAAAGTTATGAGAGATTGAAGTTTTGGAAAAAGTGTCAAGGGGTAAGCATGAAAAATACCGAAAAAATTGACAGTGAGGTAAATTTTTGAAGTGAAAAATATTTTGATGCAGAATGAATTTAGAGACCAAATAATGATCAGAATGGTATTCCGCATGAAAATCGGTTGAGTTTTGACAAAGTTATGAGAGATTGAAGTTTTGGAAAAAATGTCAAGGGGTTAATATGGAAAATATCGAAAAAATTGACAGTGAGGAAAATTTTTCAAGTGAAAAATGTTTTGATGCAGAATGAATTTAGAGGTCAAATAATGATCAAAATGGTATTCCACATGAAAATCGGTTGAGTTTTGACAAAGTTATGGTAGATTGAAGTTTTGGAAAAAATGTCAAGGGGTTAATATGGAAAATATCGAAAAAATTGACAGTGAGGAAAATTTTTCAAGTGAAAAATGTTTTGATGCAGAATGAATTTAGAGGTCAAATAATGATCAAAATGGTATTCCACATGAAAAATGGGTAAGTTTTGACAAAGTTATGGTATTGAGAAGTTTTGGAAAAAGTGTAAAGGAGAAGCTGGTACTATATATAATATTTATTATAAGATTGAGCACTTTTATTTAAAGAAATCAAGAGAAGACTGTGAAATAAAGTTGGCAGACATTTATTGAAAATGATTCTATATTTTCTGATGGCAGCAAAAGGGAGTTTGACTGTAAATTTGAATACAGCCGATTATATGTTTTATAAATTTTAATTCAAAAGGGAATCTCAGTGTGGCACTTGCCACTTGCCACACGACTTATCTCATCTCATCTCTAAGGGGCATACATCAAGGCAGCGTTTTGTGTCTCTGCCAGCTGCGAATTCGTTAAGCCAACGACTTACTTTTTCGGCTCTCTCTCTCTCTCTCTCTCTCTCTCTCTATCTCTGTCTCTCTCCACTCCTTTGACTGCAAAGTGGAGCAAATTTATGCCCAATTTCATGCGAGTGGCAAATGATTTATGCGACAGGCCGTTGCAATTGCCAAAAAGGATATGTGCGTTGATTTCGCATGGCCTCAGGACAAATAACTTCATTAGGTTGCTCGCTGGATCTGTAGATGTTGCTGCTGCTCCTCCTTCTGAAAGCTGCTCCTCAGCTAAAAAGGTTGCCCCCGTAATGATGTGGCATGTTGTTGTTGCTGTTGTTGCTTGGAATTGGGTTTGGATTTGGTTTTGAATTTTTCTACTTATTTTTTTTTTTTTTTTTTTGTGAGGATTGTAAAATATATGCAAGGCAAATCGCACGATTCTCGTGATGTTGCTCATATTTGGGCACCGTAACAAGCGATGCAACACGCGACAACAACAACAACAACAATGGCAGCAACTAGTTGCAACAACAACGCGCGAAAATCGCATTCTACTTATGGCGTGAATTTCGCGATCGTCTTCTGACTTTTTTCAGCATTTCTGTTTATTTTTTTTGGGCTTTGGCACTTGGCACAACCGAAATTCGATTCAAATTCCCAAATTCAAATTTAAATGCAACAACAGTGACAGCAGCAACAGCAACAACAGCAACATTGCAGGCAAGAAATTGGCAGGAAGTCACGCCATTTGAACCATTTGTTTGTTAACAATAAACCGTTAGTAACATGACGCTGATTACACATGCAGCCATACTAAATGACAGCATTTATCATTAGGCGGACAACAACAGCAACAGCAGCAACAACATCCACTTGCAACTCGCAACCGTTAATTGCAGCTGTGCAACTTCAAACTTCATCGACAACTGTCAGCTTAAGGGATTCCATTGACAGTCATTGCCAATGTCAAAAGCCTTGGTCAAAATGTCCTTAAGCCCACTACAGTTGTAGTTGTTGTTGCAGTTGTTGTTGTTGCTGTTGCAGTTGCTGTTGTTGCTGTTGCTGCCACGCACTTAATTAAGACGACAAGTGAACGACCTTAGCTGTCAGTGCGTTGCATGTGGCAAGCTGGGAATTGCTTTGAAATTGCTGTGGATCAACGTCTTAACTTATTTATTATGTGGCTAAAAGTGCAGCGGGAGATCAAGTCCAAAAGGTAAGCGAAATGTAGCTCAAGAAACAGTATAAAAACTGGCAAGCAGAGACTGAATAAAGTAGAGTTTAAGATAAAAATTAGGCTTCGCAAAAAGCTTAAAAGGTAATAAAAAATAAATTTATATATACTGAAAAAAAAAAAATATTGATTGTAGAATTCTAAAAACCGATAAAACTATTCAATTATATATTTTTAATAAAAATGGTAAGTCTAAGACAATTATCAATTCTTTTGTCTCTCTTTGATTTAAAAGTTAAGTCTTAGCTAATCTTATTGTCAATTTTAAAAAAAAATATAACCTAAAAAGGCCGAAAATTAGTATTGGAAGGGAAAATAATACAAGTTAAGATTTAAAATGTTATGTACAAATATCTTCTAAGAGAATAAACGACAACGGAATACAGAGAGAGGAAAATAATTTATGGTGCGTAAAATTCAAAATTCTCCTCCCTTTTCATGCCCTCTTTTTTTATCAATTCTTAGCCAGCAGCTCCTTCGTTTTGACAAACTTATGTGATTCTCAGCCATTGATTTGGGCCATAAAAAGCACACAAATCTTTTTGCAGTTCGCCTTCTTGGCTTCCTTTTAGTTCCAATCGATCAGCAAGTCGAACAACAACAACAACGAGAGCACAAGAACAACAAATAATAATAAATATGTTTTTGTGTATTAATAAAAGGCCAGCCACGAAACGATACAACGATTGCACTTCACACCTCATTGAGATTGGCCATAAAGATGCCTTAATAACTCAGCTAAGCTGCAAAGGCGCACCAAAAGAGTGCAGAATAAAAATATAAAAAAAAAAAACAAAGTACGAGAAACAAGGATGCCACAAATGGAGGCAAGTATCAAACAGTCTCTGCCTCTGTCTCTGTCTCTGTCAGTATCGTTTATGGCTGCCCATATTTAATTTGCCGCTTCGCTTCGATGGCCAATTGAAGCGTTACGATAAGCGGCCAAATTCATAAATATGAAAATGGCTTCATTTAGTGCAACGATTCGAATTCGAGTTCGAGTCTTGTGGACTCGAGAAACTGCCAACGATTTTGGTAGACTTCGCATTCGAGACTTTGCCCTTTCTCATATCGCTTAAATTAAAACTGAAATTTCAACACTCACGATACGGGACCATATTTTACGGCCAAAAGGCAAACACACCAATAACAATAACAATAACCGTAACAAGTAAGAAGGAGACTGTCAAGCTGATCGACTGTTAGATGCCCAGTTAAAGTATCAAACAACATAAAATATAAAATAATTAAATAATTAGTAATTAAAAAATATTTAAAGAGTTAATCACAATAAATAAAGTGATAAATGAATTAAAATAAATATAATAGAAAATATTGAAAGACTTAAAGGCCAGATCACAGGCGAAGGATATATCCATATTTGAAAATTTGAATATATGTAATAGTCGTATATTTCAATAAACTTTTCTGTTTATCAACCGATCGAAATGAAATTTTTAGCAAATATATGAAAAATAGCAAACATTCCGTGTTTAAAATCTCAAGGATATAGCTATAAAATTGATCTTGCTTACCGATATTTAATATTTAGAATCCCTAAAAAAAAATAAATAAAATAAAATTCTGTGTGCCCAATTTAGAAATAATGTCAGCAAATTTGGTTGCTCTAACTTCTCTAACTCCAACAGTATCTAAGATTATTATGTTCATACGGACAGACAGACATTATCAAAAACTTATAAACCTTTGCTTTCCTGTTGGGTACTGGGCCAATAACAGTAACCACAGCAAACAGTCAACTCAGTGGCAAACTGACAATGAGAAAGGCGTTGCAGCATTTTTTTTATCTGACAAATGCGCGTATATCTTGAAAGTTGTTGCTGCTGCTGATGTTGCTGCTGAAATGTGGCAGCAACAGCAGCCGAAACGAAATGAATTGAAATGAAATGAAACTGACCCTCACATTCATTTATCAATGCAGCGGAATATGTCGCCGTTGCCAGGAAGAAAGTGCCACAAAATGCCGCACCTCTAACGGCTGCCACAGTTGATGTTGCTGCTGTTGCAGCAGCATGTTGCTGTTGCTGTTGCTGCTGTATGTTGCTGCCGTTAGCGATCATCGTCTGGGCAATAGAACCCAACTGACTAGCCGGCTTGTCTTGATCTGCCGACGCTCAGTTTAAGCAACAACAACTACAACATTAATAACAGCAACAACAGCAACAACAACAACAATAAAAACAATAACATTGAGCGGCGTCTACTTCATCATCATCTAAAATGTGCGACGCGTAGTCATGGGCTGACATTTTTGAGTCGCCTCTTGTCTATGCCAGCGCCCAACGGCAGCAAAAAGGTAGCAACATCTACAGCAGCAACACCAACAACACCAACAGCAACAACAGCAACAGCAGCAACAATAACAAACAAACTGACCAGGCGAACGAAGCTTCTCTCAATGATTAATTGACTTTCAAAATTGCTGAAATTTTTAATTTATTATACGCGCCAAAGTGATTAATCAGTAGACAAAGCTGTGGCCAAGGGGAGCTGAGGTAAGACTAAGGGGGGAGAGGGGAAGTAGTAAGAGGGCAGAAAGGTAAGCAGCAAGACCAACAGCAACAACAGCAACATTCAACGGCAATACACGTAGGCAGCAGCAACTGCGGTGACGAGATTGAAAGTGCTGGGCAGCAGCAACATCAAAAACAACAACAAGTTGTTTGTTTGTTATACCCATTAAAAAAGACCGAAAAGAGTGTGTTAATTTTGGAATAATGTTAGTAATGAAAAGAAGAAAACCACCAAGTCTTATATGTAGCAAATTGGCGGCATTACCCATCTATATCCATAAAATCCTTTGTCCGCATTCACTGACTGACTCACTGATCATTGCACAGCTCAAACCGTAAGACCTAGGAGGCTGAAATTTTCACACAACATTGCTAAGACAATTTAAATGTGCAATAAAATGGCGTTTTGCGAAATTCGCATGGCAAGGGGGTCAAATTTGGGACCAATTACTTATAAACTTATACCAAAAATAAATTTCTTAAGAAAACGAATATGGAAATTTTATGCACATTTAAAAATTTGGTATTACTTATTCTATTTTTCAACTTAAGTGCTACAATTTTTTTATAAAATCAAAAATAAAGTATATATTTATTTTTAACGAAAGAATATATTTTATTTTAAATTCTGCCATTGCATGCAGGGTATTTAATAGTAAAGCATACTCGACTAAAATGAGCTGCCTTATTTTGTATGTCGCTTTCAATCCTTTAGAGCGCATCAGTCAGCGTCAGAGACGTTTAAAGCTTTTAATTGCCGCCACTGTAGCTGTTGTTGTTGCTGTCGTTGCTGTTGTTGCTGTGGTTGCTGCCGTGTTCTGACTGCAACATGCTGCAGTCATGCTTAGCTCAGATTATTTAAAGCGATTTGATTGAGTTTAAATCATATTAAGTATATCAAACTACACACACTGTAACTGCATTGCCCTTCCGCCCCTTTGGTAAATCAAATAGAGGGCGTGGTCAGGTCTTTTGACCCAGTCGAAAAGAATAAAAACAGAGAAACCATCATAAATTTTAACGAGTACGTGTATTAATTAAAGCCAAGTAAAACAACAAAGGAAACATAAATTTACCAATAAGACACTTTCCTTGTGTCGAAAATATGAAAATATGAGAGCCTGGTCCAAAAAGCTGGGCCTAAAACCAGAACCGTTAGTTAAACTGCGTTGCGTTTTTTTTTTGTATTTTGGCTTTTGATGTTCGGCGCACAAGACGCATTAACATAAATATGAGCTTGAGATAAGTGAGGAACACACCCCAAAAAAGATTGAAAAGCAGGAAGAAGCGGAAGAAGAGGAGGGGGAGAGAAGAAAGAGGAATGGGAAAGTCGCATCTGCAGGCCAGGTTTGCATTGACATGCGTTAGACAGCAGAGTTGAGTCGAGTTGAGTCGAGTTGAGAGGCGGGCAACAAGGGGGCGTGACCTGTTTCAAGTCGCAAAAAAACCAAAAGGAAAAACAAGACGAAAGGTTATCGAAGATTTGTTACCCTTGGAGAGATTTTCAACTGATCGTATCTATGATAACTATATGATATAGTAAAGCGATTTAAGTTAAAAATTTATTTGGCTGTGTAAGACAATACTCTATACTCAAAAAAATTGACTTATAAAAAGATGATTTCCGATTGATCTTTCTATAATAGCTATACTATAAAGTGGTCCAATTGAAGTCAAATTTGTTTAGAATGCTTAGTTGAGATATTTCTAAAAACAAATAAATTTTTCATATAAAAGTAAAATATTTGACTGATACTTTCTATGACAACTATAAGATATAGCAGCTATAAGATAGCAAATTCGGTAAAAATGTCTAAGGCAACACAAAAAACAGAATTGGAAAGTTTTTTTGAAATATCTTAAAAACCAAAAATGATATCCATATCTTCCGGCTCTTTCGGTAGAAATTCCTAATACCCTCTGCAAGTGTATAAAAATGCGAGGAAAAGCCAGAAAAATCTCAATAGATGATCGTAAACACAATTACGTTTTGCGGTCAGAGCAACAACAACAACAGCAGCAGCAATAACTAGGAAAAGTGGGTGTGGCACTGCAAACGCCGGCAACATATTTGACGCATCGCTGGCAACATTCAAATGTTGCAAGTTGCAAAGATGTGGCATAGACTGTGGCAATCAAATGCAGCTACAGTCATGATCAGACTGATGATGATAATGATGTGGATGATGAGGATGTTGTTGCTGTTACTGCTGTTGCTGCTGCTGCTGCTGCTGATGAGTTGGACAATATCGCGGCTTGTTGCTGTTGTTGATGGGCCAATGTTTCGGTCAGTTTGCCATAACGAATCGCGCAACACATTAAGGGTTGTCCATGCCACGAACTCAAGAGGCGGCAACAACAGCAACAACAACAACGCGCAATTTATAAAAATGTCTTAATTTTGTACGTTGCCATTGCCACAACAGCAACAGTAACAACATCAGCAACATTCGGGCGGGCGTCAAGGCTTTAAACGCCGCAGGAAGAAGTCCAGGTCTGGCCAGTTGGGCAGTTGGCTAAAATGACTGACGCTGATGCCTGTCAGTTCGTCAGACAGACGGCAACTTGTTGCTGTTGCTGTTGCTGCTGTCGCCTTCATCAATTGTGTGTGCTGTTGCTGTTGCTGGTGCCGTGCTGTTGTTGCTGTTGCTGTTGCTGGCGATAAATTGCATTTTAAGCGTATTTTCCCTGGCATTATTATGACTTTATAAACTCTGCGGGCTTTATGCCATCGCACAATGGGCACTTTGCATTTGTTGTTGCCGGTTGTTGTAGCTGTTGCTGTTGTTGCTTTCTCACCGCCCCATGCAACGCCTATTACACCGCAGCAACTGGCAAGCATTGCAGCAAGGTGTGAGCTATTTTTATGCATATAAAAATTTTATATTAATATATATATTGTACACTCAAAAAAAAACCCGGAAAAAAATAAAATTCATACCAAACAGATTTGCTTTAGAGCAGTTAGACATGCTTAATTCAAGTGCGATTTTTCAGCAAGTATTTTGAAATTTGGGATTTAAGAATTTATTTACTTGAATCAAATATAATTTATATTATTAAGGACTATTTTCCTATTTAATTTGCGATTTTTAATGCATATACTAATTATCAATTTAATTATATTAATTTATAAATTCAACAAATGGCCAAAAATTATAGCATTAAATTTAAAATTATGCATAAAAATTTTAAATTAAAATTAAAATTAAATATAAAAAAATTAGAAAATAAATTAAGCAATTCTGAAAAATGTTAAATAACGATATTAAATTTCAAACTCATTTAAATACTATAAAATTTATTAATTTAATTAATTAGCTTAAATACTAAACAATTTTTAATCTAAAATTTTAATTTTAATACCAAAAATTATTTGCTAAGATAAGAAATATTTAAATTTAATTTAAGAATTTTTATTTTCTTTTTGTGTATATTCCTGTGATTGCTAGGGAGCATAATGAGTGGCAGAAAGGGGGGTAATGAGGGGGTTATAGGGCTGGTCAATCGGGCCAGTTGATGTGCTGCCATGTTGCCTCGTCTGTGCTCGTAACAAGATAATTGCTTAATTTGATTAGCAATTGTTGCTGTTGTTGTTAGTATCGCTGTTGCTGCTGCTGTTGCTGCTGCCGCCTGCTGCAACTGTTGCTGGCGGCCAACGCACCGCTGGGCGTGCAAATTGCTAACAATTTTGATATTTAAATTATTGAGCCTGTTGCCGAGTCGAACCGGCAACAACAATAACAACAACATGACAGCTCAATAAACATTCCATCAAGAATGGAGTGTAAAAATCCAATTTTCATAAGTGGCCGCCAGCCAACCGACAATTCTACCCAAAACCAACTGCTGACCACTGACTACTGTCCACAGTTTCGTCCTCTCATCCTCCATTTGCTGTCCTTGTCCTCATCATCGTCCTTCGTTTCGCTGCTTTGCATTGGCATTGAGTAAAATGGCATAAATTAGCAACTGTTGCCGCTGTTGCTGCTGCTGCAGCTGCAACCCGAGAGCAACAGCAACAGCAGCAACTGCGTCCTGCACGCTGACAACCAGCTCCTAATTATGAAATGCACTTTTTATAAGTGCACTTAATTTGTCAATTATACGGGGGAAATACACCAACACACACACATTGAGGTATGTATTTTTTATTTAAAAATAGTAAAGAAATACTTTCTAATTTCAAGTTCCCAATTATAATTTTTAATTTTTAATTTATGCTTTCTTAAATTTTGAAATGTTTCTGAGAAAACGTATTAAATATTTATTGATTTATTTAAGATACAATATATAAAATAATTTATTTTTGGTCAAACAACTTTATAACTTTTGCTTAATCTTTAGTTAGGTAAAACATTTAACAGGCAACTAGAATGATTAATTATTTAATTATTTAATATTAACTAAGAGCAGTTGAGCTAGTGTTATTTAAAATATAAAATAAAATTTATGATTTAGTTTAATTAAAAGTCGTAGTTCATTATATTTTTTAAACTTAAATAATTGCCTAGATATCAATAGATATAGAAAAGCATTGAAAAAGTTAGTTGGCAATTTAAAATAATACCTTATAATTAAATGAGTAAAGTGGCGGCTTAACTTCCATAAAATTAATGTTTGTTTACAGTTTCTAATACGAAAGTGTTCAATTTCTAGACACTAAGATGCTTCGATTAATTTTGTGGGTAGCTGTTTGGAGTTGTGCTTAAATTTGATATTTTAATAAATTAAACGCAAGAAAACTAATGCAACTGGCTATTGAAAACTGAGAACGGCCGAAAGTCAAAGACTGAGCTAGAAAGGGAAGACAGAGATTGAGACGGAGACTGAGACTGAGACGAAGAAGGGGACTAAGGAGATTGGAAGATCAACGATCCGGTAGCCAAGTTGGGGCGCTGTTCATAGTAGATGCCTGCCAACTGATTGCCATTTGAAATATTCAACGATCGCTGTACAAGTAACAGGAACAAACGACAAGAACTTCTGTTTTGCTTGGACAGAATGGGCGGACATCCCAGTCGGACCAAGTGGCAGCAAAGAAGGTGAAGGTAAGGCGACCCAAACATGATTGGCATGCGGCCAAGCTTAAACTCAATCCCGATTGCCATTCCAGTTGCCAGTTGCCAGTATTGCTGACCAGCTCAGTCTCTTTCCCTAGTCCTTTCCCTAACTACCTACCCACTCTTTCCCTATTCCTTTCCCTAACTACCTAACTACTCTTTCCCCTCATTCCACAATTCTACTAGTTGTACTACCTACCGGTACGATCAGCGATAAGTTCAGCCTGCTCATATACGAAATGGTTTTAAATTTTTCGTCTAGTGTTTGATTCTTATTAAAAGATTGGCGAAAGCCTCTTACAAGCGCATTCCCTCCATATCAAACTCTTCTCGCCTCTCTCTCTCTCCAGACAAAACTGGATACTCGAAGCGTACCCAACCCAAATCACACTCCATTCACATTTACATCACGCCAGAAGAGACTACAGATGAAGAAGGAGTAGTCGACTCTTCTGCATACAATTAGCCCACAACAATTTGAGGCACAACAAAGTGCGCTTGTAATTTATTTAAATCTTGCAACGTTGCATCAACAGGTCCATTTCGACAACAACAACATCGAATACTCTCAAGTCTTATGAACCATAAGCCCAATCAGCTAAATAATCAGCAAAACAAACCAAACAAATGGCTAAAGAATCAAGGCTTGGCAAGGTTTTATTTTCCCCTCCTCTTTCTTTCCATTCATGCCACACTCTTGCCACTTGCCACTTGACACAAGACACAAAGATGAAAGTCATGTGGCAATTCTATTGGTTTATACAACTACAAGCGCTTTCCCAATGTGCGATTCCATTAACTGAATACTTTACTTTTATTTGCAGTTGAGCAATTGGCAATTGAAGTTGAGTATATCGTTATCATATCAGAAAAACCTACTTTATATAAACTTTCGAAAATGGCAATTATTTTAATTGCATTTTTATAATCTCTTGACTATAGTTAAAACATTCATTTTTATTGCAGCTATAAATGCGCATATTTTCCCTATATTCTGAATATTTCATGAGAATCGCTTGGATAACAGAAAAGTTATTGAAGTAACAGTGATTACTATTCTATAAAGATGATTACAAACTCATTTTGAAAGTTCAAGTTCTAATTTTAAATAAACTTATAAGAAACCATATTATCTTAATATTCTGAATATTTCAGAAGGATTGATTGATAAATTCAAAAGGTTTTGAAGCAAGAGTGTAAAACCCTAAAATGACTTCAGAAATGGATGCTTTCTTATATAACGATTACAAATATATTAAAAAAGGGAAAGCTTTAATTTTAAAATTTAGAGGAATCGTCTAATAACTTTAAAAATTATAATAGAATCAGTTTAACATCTATTTAAAAACCACAAAAAATTTTTATTTCGAAAAATACCAATTATTTTTTTTATATCAAAGCAATTTAATTTAGATAGATAAGTTACTCACAAGAAAGCATATTCTTCTTATATTCTGAATATTTTTAAAGCTTTTCTGCATAAAGAAAGTGTGAGATCTTATTAAAGAACCCAAAATATCACTTGCTGTTGCTCAATTTGTAAGTTATTTATAGTTTCTAACAGTTAACAAATTGTTTCTCATGTGGACTAGACTTTTAATAACGAGAAACAGTCAATGCCAGAATAAGAATCGTATCTTGGCAATTTATGTGGTCGACTCCAACTGTTGTGGGGCCAAATCATGAATGAAGTATACCCCAAATTGTATATATACTAAAATATGTGAGTGTGTGTGTGGAAAGCAATGCAATTACTTATCACAGTTGGAGCTAGAGTTTGAAGTTGGCATTGAAATTACTTGTACTTCACACAGACTGACCGAAAAGTCATCCTATTTGTGTATGTACACTGAAAAAATAGACTAACTTCTAAAATCAAGAACATTCATCTTAAATAGTTTGTTCTTAAAATGAGATTTTTTTAAAAACCAAATTACTAAAAATAAGATTATTAATCTAAAAATTCTAAGCTTTGAAAAACAGAATAAAATGTAAATAAATCAAAATTTAAAAAAAAAATTATAAATTTGAAAAATAATTTTTAATTTTTTGTATTTTTTGATTTTAATTTTAAGAACATTTATTCTTAAAATAAGAACTTGGTCTTATTTAAATTGTTTTTAAAATCAAGATGGGTTCTCTTTATTTATGAAATTAATGTTTTCATTTTTTAGACCAAAAATCTTAGTTTTGAGACCAAAATCTTGGTTTTAGAACATTTTTTTTATTAGTATACTCGTATTCGTATGCAAATGGCACAAATGCCATGTGTCTCTAGGTGCTATGCGGTGCCGTGGACTGGACACGACTATTACCTGTCACATTGTCAGGTGATTGCGAAATTGTTGCGTTACGCCAGCAACCATCGCACATTGCCCATCGCACATTGCACATTGGGCCCAATGGGCGCGACGTCCTTTAAATTTGTGGGAAACATCAACTGCAACTAAGTGCCGGCCCATTGATGAGGGGCCCCCAGTTGGAAACGTGACTCGAACGTGACGTTTGTGCAAACAGGAAGATTCAACTGACAGCAGCAACAGTTCGCGGCAGCAGCAACATCAGCAACAGCAACATCAGCAACAGTTTGCGCTCTTGGGACTCTTGGTCCAAACTCAACTCCAGAGCAAGTCCAAGTCCAATTCACTGTCACAGTTACAGACAGACAGACAAGAGTTAATACAGTTCAACTCGAGATGGAGCTGCAGTTAGAGTTGGAGCTGATCTGTAGTTGACTTGATTGCCAACGTTGAACAGTGGAGCAACAGCTTCAAATTTCTGACAAAAACAAATTAGAAAATTGTCAACAAAGATCACATAATAATATGATGTTCTCATTTTAGTATTCCAAATAACTTGAATATTTATAATATTCATGTAACATTTAGATACAATTTTAAAATTCATTTCTAAATAGACTTCTACGAAATTTTGAATTTTAAAATATTTAAAAAAAAATTTCAAAACGATAATTAATAGGATTGTGTAAAATATTTGTAAAAAATCATGACAAACTAATTTTTAAGGAAACATTTTTAATAAATATTACTATTTTCATATTATAAATAAATAAATAAACACATTTTTAAAAATCCTTAAGTATTACTTCCTTTTTACTTTCATACATATTTTTCCATTTTTGAAAACATTTATATTTGTTCTCAGTAAAATTTCGAAGAAATAAATATATTTTTTTAATATAGAAAAAAAATTATGTAGTTCCTCACCCTTTGTTTTACTCTTTAATTTAATTTTTTTAATTCATTTTAATATTTTGTCCATATCTCCCACTGTGCAACGTTGCTGGTGGTCAAGGCGAAAAGGCAAAAAAAAAACCCGAAACCTAAATCCAAAACGGTATTCGCAAAAATTACTCGTACTTAAACGTTTGTTATTGTTGTCGGTTGTTGGCCAAGACATTGAATGCGTTAAGGCTGAGACGAGAACGGAGACGGAGACAGAGATGGAGATAGAGACGAAGACTGAAGACTGAAGTTAATGTTGATGTTGGCCAAAAGCCGCAATGTCTGGGCCAAGGCGTTTTCGCCAGGTTTGCTTTAGACTTTATCAGGCGCTTACATCACACAACACAGAGAATACAGAATACAATATGCCATGGCTTTCAAATCATTTGCATTGTAATATTTTACAATTTGGCCCGAACTCATGCGTAGGCCGAGACGAGATCGAATGGGCAACAACATGTTGCATGTGGCAACAACAAAAAATGCTCGTGTGTAATTGATGAAAGTCTCAAATCGCTATTAATGTCATCGATAACAACATGTTGACTGTCCGTTAGAAAGAGACCCAAAAGAGAGAAAAAGAGAGAGAAAGAGAGAGGGAGATATAGCTACATCTGGTGGGTCTGTCTTTCTTTCGTTCATTCTTAGAGTTTGTGGCTCATAAACATTGGCGACACAAATCAAAACATGTCACAAACAGTTGCTACGCCTCAAAAATTCTTGGAAAGCGTTCTTACTTCCTGGTGCCAAACTGTCAACATGTCTGGGCTAAGTTCAGCCAGCCATGGTTAGTTTAGGTCTCCAGCCCTTTTTGCCTGATTTATGAGCCGCGTCAATTGCGTTCAAGCCTAAGTAGCTAGGCCCAAACAATTACCAAGTCATAAATGTTGCCCATAAAACGTCTTTTTCTCTCTCTCTCTATTTTTTAACAATGTAACTGCATTTGCATCTCTTCTTTATTTGCTCATGGGAAAGCACATAAAATATATTTTGTATTTCCATTATTTTTTTAAGTCATTCCACCCATAAAAGAACTGATCAGATGTCCTGCTTTTCACTCACAGCCAACGCCTTAAATCAGCTTTTATACAAACACTCAACTTTACTCAACTCCAAATGACAGGCCATTGTATTAACTTGGCTTATCAGTAGAAAGCCCTTTTAATAAACTCACATACATAATGTGCAAACCGTGAAGATTCATACCATTCTTCTGCTCAACTGAATATGAGCTTAATCACTAAATCAAAACTTCAGACATGCCAAATATGAAAATTGAAAAACGCTGCAGCAACCCAAACAAATACATATAAATATATAACTTTTTGATGGATTCCAGGAAACAGCCAAAAGCAAATTTTATCAAAAGTTCAATTGGTTCAAGAAGTTTTAATGCCCTCTCTTATATAAATAAGAAATCTTTTATGAAAAATAATTTATTCAAAAGCACTACAATTTTTCAAAATACGTTTAAAATTAATCAATTTTCAAAAATTAATATATGTTTTCGCAGACATATTTATTAAATATTTTCAACATGTGGAAGAAAATATAAAAATATATTATAATAAAATTAATTTTCCATGGTTTGATTATTCAAAAAATATTGGAAAAGTTATACAAAGTTTATAAAAATTATGTATAGATAATGAAAATGAAAAAATCACTACTCACAAATGGTTTCCCAAATATTTCGATTGGTTGTCTCTATAAAAAATAAGAAAAATGTTAAAAATTAGAGTGAAATCGGAATATATAATTTCTATGACTAAAAACTACATATGTGAAAAATTTCAGCAAAATATCTTCAGAGAGAGCTTAGTTCATATAGACAGATGGTACTTTTTTTAAAAACTTTACCTTTAAAAACGATTCTTTATGCACCCTCTTATATAACGCTTCTATAATGGGTTACATTTCGCTTTAATAAATCATAATACCCTTTTCATGTGTATTACAAGTAATAAAGCTCCATTGATGTGCCATATCTGTGAAGGGAGTCTGACTTGAAGATGTGCAACCGAAATGGCCCAAAGCGCGATACTCAACACTTCAAACAAGTTTTTGACACCGAAAACTGATTTGCTCATACCAAAAAATACACGTGAAATAAAAAAAAATATCAAGAAAAAAGGGAAAACATTTTTATATTGGCCATTTCAATTATCTTAATGCACTTTAATATGAACACAGGGTTCAGCTGAAGAAGGTCTCCTCTTTTTACCGTTCTCTGACGCACCTTCAGTCAGTCTGCAAGTCCCTCAGTCTTCTTCTTCTGCAGACTTCTCTACTCTTCTCGCACTCGTATGTGATTGTGATTATCAGCTAATAAGGCATCAATAAATTTTGGTAAGCAGCAGCAGCGGCAGCAGCCGAAAATGCCATGAGGTCTTTGGGATCGCCTCGAGATGATGCCACAGATTGCGGCAGGCAGATTGCAATTAATTTGCAATAACTTTTGATAAATGCTCAAGTGTTGCCTTTTGTTGTTCTTATTATTATTCTTGTTTCCCTTTGGAGTGTGTGTGTGTGTGTGTAAGCAGGAAAGTGGAATTACCGTCGCCCGATAAAAAGTTGACGCGATTAAATGCCAAAGATTGCATAAAAAACCCTACAGGAACTACCGTTAACAATGTGAACCTTCAAGTTTCAATAAAAGTTTTATTTGCAGTTCTTTGTATAACCAAATATTATAAAACTCTTTGTCCTGACTCACTAACTAACCACCAAACCTCAAAAACCGTATGATGTAGAAGACTAAAATTTGTACATATTATAACTAAGTAACTTTTACATTGTCATTTATCAAATTGATCATATAAATATACATTTTTACAGTTGCACGTTTCATACTGATAACAAATAAAACTACATTAGTTATTTAAATGATTCCAAGGGTAATTTTTTTTTAAATTAAAGCTTACATAATTCAAGAACTTAATTTACCTTAAACAAACTTACTGTCAAGCTGTCAAGATATTTATCGCAATAATAAATTCTTAAATTTAATAAACTTCATATCGAGTGCTTTAAAAGCTCGGATGTCTTTTCCGCTTAACAGTTGTTCTTTAAGTCTTAAGCTCAACATGTCTGAATTCAAGTGGCAACTGATTTTCTTGGCATTTGTATTCTTCTATCAAAATAATAAGGAAGTACAATCGACACCAATCCAACGTATTGTAAATGGATTTCCAGCAGTCACCAAACAATTTCCATATCAAGTACTGTTAAATAGACAAATAGATACTGAATGGGAACCATTTTGTGGTGGCGTTATAATATCAAAAAGAATAATCCTTACAGCAGCTCATTGTATTGGGGATAACTTGTAAGTCACTATTATTATTTTTATGTCATCTTCTAGATATAACTTCCTCATTATATTCACATAGGCATAAAATCAAAATTTACTTTGGAGCCGTAGAAAGATCCAACATTAAAGAACCGGGACAACAACATATGATAGTTAAACGAAAAAATGTTGTTGTTTATCCAGAATGGAAGGGAGGAATCAATGATATAGCATTGATTAAACTGCCAAAGGATCTGCAATTCGATGAGTATATTCAACCTGCCAATTTGCCGGATCCTAACGAAAGTTATGCGAACAAAACTGGTCATGTTTCTGGTTGGGGATATACTTCAGGTATATATATTTCAGTGATTTTTCTCCCAAATTTCGATTATTATTTATTTTCAACAGATCTGGACCCGCTTTCAGAGCAACTTCTGTACTTCGATGTACCCATTCTATCAAATGAAGAGTGTAAACCTATTGTGCACAAGTATCACCCAGGATTGTTCTTCCCATCATCTTGGATTTGTATAGAGCCTAGTAAGAGTTGTATATGCTATGGGGACTCTGGAGGTCCATTGGTTATATGGAGTGAGGTTGGTAACAGCACTTTAGTGGGTCTCACATCATTTTCCATGGCAGGTGAATGTACAGTTAATAGACCCGATGTTTTTACCCGAGTTTCGTCCTATTTACCGTGGATAAAAAAATACATATAAATTAACTAAACAAATTATGAACATAAAACAACAAATCCATCTTCTTCTTCATCTTCTTACTACTAATTTCAGATTTTAGTGACTTTAAAATATACACTGTCAGAAATACATATGTACAATTCTTTTATTTCAGTTTTTTGGTATAAACAAAAAATCTCAATTTTCTTTTAAATACCAAAACATAATATTTAATTTATTATTTAAATGGTCTCTTACTGTATTGAAAATTCACAATTTACCTAATGCAATTGCACAATTTGTGAATTATTAATCGCTAATATCAACAGCTGCTTCTTTTCAAAAATTTATATCTGTGAATTTCATATTTCCCTTAAAGCTGCATAAAAAATTATCTCAAAGAGCATCTAAAATGGTAAAAAAAAATAAGGTAGAAAAAAAAAATGCTTTGAAATAACCCCAAAGGCTATATCATTTTATTAACTTGCCATCAGATTTTATGTGCAACCGCTAAGAAAAATGCCAAACGATCAGCATAAAAATCGCATGCGACAAATTTGCCATTGCCAATGCGGCAAAATGTTGCAACGTTGCAACATTTGCTGAGAGTCTGTGTCTGTGGTATGAGTATGCTGGAAATTTGAAAAATGTCATCAATAAGCGAAAAGTTAATAAAAAATAATTAATTTAAGCGAGCAGCAACAGTTGGTGAATTGGTGAAACTGGAGAATTGAAGAATTGATGAACTGGAGAATTGAAAGTTGGGCGTTTCTCCTTCTAGCCAGAAACACACACATGTGTGTATGCGAATTGACGCTGCAAGCGCATTTAAATTGAATAAAAGTCGCTGAAAAGCCAAACCAACTGACAACGCCTCAAACATTTGCCAGCAACGGCAACTGTTGCTGTGGTAACAGCAACAACAACAACTGCTGCTGCTGTTGCTGCCGTTATGCGCTTAACATCTTGGCATCCAATCAATTAGTTTTTATGCGCTTCATTCCTGTCCCAGAGCCAGAGTTGGCCAAACCCAGTCGTCCCTCTTTCTTCCCTCTCTTTCTTCTCTTGCCCCTGTTGCATGTTGAGACTATGGCTAAGTCGTCAGCAGTGTCAGCAACAAATTGGCGAAGGGACAACGACGACGACGACAACCATGATGATGACGACAACTCGCAGCTGGCAACCAGCAGCTTTTGCCGCCAGCTTCTACTAAAACGTAATGCGCCATACTTTCCCAAAAAAAAAAAAAAAAAAAAAAATTGGAAAAAGGCGGAAAAAGCCAAGATAACACTCCGACTATGAAATACCTGACACTTTATTTAAATATACATATAATGTAGTCACGAGTACTTAAAATTTTTTAAGAGTACCTATAACATATATGTATCCATTGTAATCAGTTTTTCCTATCCGCTTCTGAAGTTGCTACTGTAAATAAAAAAGTATGATTACATACAACTTTTTAAAAAAATGTGTTGCATACTTTTAGGCGTTACAATTGCTTATAAACTTTAAACAGCCAGAGCTACCTTAGTATACATCTAATGCTAATGCAATTAAATAGACTGGTGGATAATAACATAAGGAAACTATCATAAAGGCATTCTATCTTTAAAAAAGTATTTTTAGGGAGTTTATTCCGACTTACGAGGCCTTAGAATACTCAAAAAAACACACTTAATGTAATCAATACACATTTGTTTATTTAGTTGGAAGCTTCTAGTTCTTGAAATATATATCTAATTTTTCTCATATTTAATATTAAATACGATAAATATTTATGTATCTATTTTTTAATAATCAGGACAATAATGACACAGAACTTAATCTTTTTTGACTATTTTAAGTGGCTTTATGAACAATATATATTTTCCAGAAGTAGTCTAGCCATAAGTTTATCAAAATTTTCATTTATAGCTTATCTAAGGGCTTACTGAAGGACCAAAAGATCGTTGTATTAATTTGTTAAGACTGTTGATATTAAAATAATATTACAAACAATTTTTATACTGTTACAAACTATGTAATAAATTAAATATACTCTTTTATACTACGTTTAACGGATATAAAAACTGAAAAAATGAGGGGAGAAAAAAAAGAAAAGGAAGAAAATATCAAGAGCTGTCGACTGCGATGTGAACCCAGAGTTGGGAACAAGTCAAGAGAGAGCAAGATATTCAAATGGCTTTCAAATGCCAACGAAATGTGCGCAACTTTTGCGGTTTTTTTAGCGATTGACAAATCAATTTGGTTGCTTGTTGGCTTTTGGCATGGAGTTTGGAGTTTGGGGTTTCATGGCTTTTGTTTGCACAAAATGCAACACCTGCTGGTTGCTGTTGTTGTTGTTGCTGGTGTTGTTGCTGGTGTTGATTTTAGTTTAGCTGAAGGCCAAGAATATCCGCTAGCTGACACCTTAACCAGCCAAGTCAGCCACGTCGATCAAAGACATTTGAACACTTGGCAAATAAATATATGCGCATTGCTTTCAGCAACAACAAGCAGAGAAGAATGAGAAGTTAGGAGGAGAAGCAGGAGAAGCAGGGAAGAGAAGATCGACGACAAGCTGCATAAATGCATGAGGATGGGCTCAAGAATCGAATCGAATCGAATCGCATCTGCATTTGTTGCCATTGATGATGTGGCATGCTGTTTTGGCCAAGTCATTGCCGCTTTGTTGTTGTTGTTGCTGCCATTTGTTGGCATTGTTGCTGTTGTCCAAACACAACTAAAGTGTTAAAAACATTCCCATGTCTAGTATTAGCAATTTAAGTTAAGCCCCTTCTCTTCCACTTCTCTGCTCAGAAGTATCCACAAGATACAAGATACAATGTAGAGAAAACATTAACACTCTGATTGCAACAATGTTGCTGCACATTTTAGTTACCTAAGAGAAAAACTAATTTACCCTAAATTAAGTTGCTGTCGAGCTGTCATCAGTCTTATCGGAATCATAAATCTCTAAGGACAAAATACCTCTAATCGAGCGCTATAAAAGATCTAGAGTTTCTTCCATTTGTCAGTTCATCTTCAAATTCAACATGACTGAATTCAAGTGGCAACTAATTCTTCTAGCTTTTCTATTCTTTTACCAAAGGAATATTGAAGCAAAATCAACACCAATCCAACGCATTATTAATGGATTCCAAGCAAAACCCAAGCAATTTCCGTATCAAGTGTTGATTTATGGACATGATCTTACAGGAAGTAACCTTTGTGGAGGCGCCATAATTTCAAAGAGAATTATTCTTACAGCAGCTCATTGTATACCTAGTAATATGTAAGTCATGAGATTCTATTTTTTAATATCCAATATTACAATGATAATCATCCATTATTCCCACTCAGAATAAAAATTGAAATTCTCTTAGGAGCTGTGGATAGATTCAATCCTCAAGAAAAGGGACAGAAGCGTATGGAAGTTAAAGCAGAAAATATTGTGGTGCATCCACGGTGGAACTCAAGACATAAGAATCTCAATAATATAGCTCTGATCAGACTGCCAAAGGATCTGCAATTCGATGAGTATATTCAACCTGCTAGGCTGCCCGATCCAAATCAAAGTTATGAGAATAAAATTGGTTATGCTTCTGGTTGGGGTCAAACTATAGGTATGTCCGTATGATATTCAACCCCAATTTCAAATAAACTACAATTATTTTCAACAGGTCTCGACCCGGAATCAGACTCACAGAAGTTGAAGTATTTTATTGAAGCTGTTCTTTCAAATCAAGAGTGTAATTCCCTTTTGAACAAGAATCCCCATAGAAAATTCTTCTCATTACCTTGGATTTGTCTGAAGCCTAGTGACAGTAAAACATGCTTTGGGGACTCTGGTGGTCCATTGGCTATAAGAAATGAGGATGGTACAAGCACTTTGCTGGGTCTCGACGCATTTGGCGTAGATATTGAATGTATGGTTAATAGACCCAATGTTTTTACACGAGTTTCATCCTATTTACAGTGCACTATGGGCAAAAAGTCCGAAAATTGTGCATAAAGTATTTTTTTTTATATTTTAAATACTCAAAATTGAATGTGTTTTCCAATTATGCATACTCTAGAGAAAATAAAACTGTTCCGAAAAAATTTGTAAAGCGTGTGGTTTGAAATTGCCGCGCAAACAAAGTCAGCTTACTAAATGCATGCCTGACCTATCGAAATGCAGCCGTGAATGTCGATGAGCTTTGCGCGTTTGTTGTGGCTTTTTCTTTAAAGTGAAGACAATTTGGAAATATGGCAAATAATCGTACAGGTATCTAGATTCAGCGTTGTATGTTAGTTTCCATATGTTCTGTATGTTTTGTCTTGTATCGTCAATTGTTGTTGGAGTATTTTTACAGCTCAAATTTAACAAATGTAATTGTGTTCTGTGGTGTGCAACTTATTTGGAGCGCGCGCGCGCGAGCAACTAAAACTGGTATGTTTTTCGTAAAAGTATATAGAATACGGTGCTAATAATATTCATTGCCCGTTTTTGCCCGTTTTCGACAAAAATGACACATTGCAGCAGAATATGAGTTTCGCCGCTTAACACTGCTGGAGGTTTGGGACAACAATGGACGCGACGACTCTGCCGTAACGAAGTGGATGTTGGAGAAAATGAATATAAGTCAACTCAGCAACTCACACGTTAATCAAATTGAGCAAAAAGTTTCAAATTTTATCAGGCATATTAAGAAATATTTGCCTAAATGCAACCGTATGTTGTCAAGGTTTAAAGTAAATCACTCAAGGTGGCTTTCGCAGGCGATTATTATAACCTTGGATGAAGAGCTTACGGATCCATCTCCCTCTAAAATGGGTAGACCAACGCTAAGCTATACACAGGCTGGAATGCGTTTGAAACATAAATTAGCAAATGATCTTGCATCGGACACTGACTTTTCAACGCAGCACTTATTGCATGCTGCTTCTGTTTCTGCGAAGAAGGCTAAAGAGGATGATTTGTTTAGCGCATTAAAAGTCGTCAGGGAAGAACAGACAGGGAACACGACAGGAGGCCGGAAATCTCAGGTGATTATTCCCCTTACCCCTGAAGAAGCATTGGCATTTTTGTTGGAAAATGGACTTACCAAACAGCAGTATATCAATATGCATCATCTTAATAAAGCGCGTGGCTGCAACATTTTCCCCCCATATTCAGCACTTCAAGAAGCTAAGACGATTTGCAGACCAACTCAAACAGAAATTTCTGAAAATTGTGCGCAGGTTTCAATGCAAAACCTTTTGGACCATACAGCCGAAAGATTATTGGTCCTGCAAAAAGAGGTCATATCTCAAATGGAAAATGTTTCACGTTGCACATTAATAGTAAGCTACGGATTTGATGGGTCTACTGGCCAAAGCTTATATAAGCAGAAGTTTCGATCAGAAGAACCTGCTTCCCTGGATCTATCCCTTTTTGTCAGCACTATGATACCATTAAAATTAATAGATTCAAATCAACGAATTATTTGGAATAACAGAGCTCCACAATCTGTTAGGTTCTGCAGGCCACTTAAAATTGAGTACGCAAAGGAAAGCCATGAGAAAATACTAAGAGAAAAAGAATGTTTGGATATTCAAGCCGCCGGTTTGAAGGATTTCATATATAAAAAGGAAGGCAAAGAAGTTGTCATTACCTATGAACCACAAATGACACTTATTGATGGTAAAGTACTTAACGCTTTAACTGGTACGTTATCAACTCAGTGCTGCCCAATATGTGGGGTCAAACCTAAAAAACTCCTCGAGACCATTGATTTTCACTCCGAAGTTTTTAAGCCAAGGCCAGCGACTCTAAAATATGGTGTCAGTCCATTGCATGCCTGGATTCGATTTTTTGAATTTGTGTTGAACGTGTCCTATAGGCTTAAAATTCAAAAGTGGCACATCACCCAGTCTCACAAATTCGAAATGATGGCTCGGAAAAAGGAAATTCAGGAAAGGATGTGGACACAAATGGGTCTACATGTAAGCATTCCCAAACAAAACGGAAGTGGGAATAGTAATGATGGAAACACGGCTAGAAGAGCGTTCGAGAATTACCAATTATTTTCCTCAATTACAAGCTTTGATCAAAACATTCTATACAATTTGTATGTAGTCTTGATCACAATTTCAAGTGAGCATTCTGTTGATGTTGATAAATTCAAAGCATTTTGTGAGGACACATTTTTATTATATGTTAATACATATCCTTGGTATCCAATGTCACCGACGGTACATAAAATATTAATTCACGGCTGGCAAATAATAAACTCCTCTTTGGTTCCGGTTGGCTGTTTAGGAGAAAATGCTTCAGAAGCAAGGAACAAGTACTATAAAAACGATAGGAAGTCACATGCCCGAAAAAATTGCCGCTTAAACAATATGACAGATGTTTTTTATAGAGCTATGGATTCTTCTGATCCATTAATATCCAGTATTTGCTTAAATGAAAGGCAAAAGAAATTAAAAAAAAAACCCCTCCCGGCAGAAGTAATAAATCTTTTAAAATGCCCACCTCCCCCGAACTATGAAACAATCACGTCAGAAATAGAAAATGAAGATTTGGACTCCGGTGATGATTCTGATGATTATCTAGAAATTGAATTAGATGATGAAGAAGATTAAACCTATCTGTAAATAAAATTATAAATTAATAGCAAAAAAAATTTTTTTTTTTACTTGGGTGTGGGTGGATTGGTTGAAGGAGTAGTTTTATTGCAAAACAGAAATAAACATAAATTCTATATTAATATTTTAAATTTTTGTGCCAAATTTGAACGCTCTAGCTTTAAAATTAGACTTTATGCAAAAATTTCGGACTTTTTGCCCATAGTGCAGTGGATAAAACAATACGAATAAATAAAATTTATCAAATTATGAACATTAAACGATTGATGAGTATTCTTATTTTAAACTAGCTTCGGTAGTCAAAAACCTGTTACAAAAATACAGTTGTTTTGCATAACAGGATAACATATTCAGGATATGCTTCTCCTTCACATTATCAACTTATATATATTTTTTCAATAGCCTTATCTTACAATAAATATTTCTAAATATTTTCCAAGTTTTCTACATATTTCCAAAAACTAAACATTTGAATTCACATTGGCTTATTTCTTTAAAGTTAGAGATTTTTCAATTATATGATTAATAAATACAAATTTTAATTATTTTTAAAATTTTGATTAGCTGTATTACTAAATAACATATACATTTATAATTTGAAAGATTTATTTTGGGCGAATGTCAATTTACCATTGTTATGTTAAATAAAAAATTTAAATTATATATAAGTTTATCATGAATATGAGTAAAACTAATACTTGCATATATGTATTAATTATAAGGAAAAAATGGAGAAAACTTAAGCATAGTTAAATAAAGCTATTGCAATACCCATTGGAATTTTAAATAGTTGGGCTATTACGATTAATTTAAAAAAACAATGTAGGACTTCCGATTGCAACAAAGTTGTTAAACATTCTACTCAAAACTAATTAAGTTAAATAAAGTAACTGTCAAAATGTTATCATATTTATCGGACTCATAAATTCTAAAAAAAAAAACATTCCCTTGTATCGAGTGCTATAAAAGCTCAAAATTTTCTTTCGTTTCTCAGTTCTTCGTCAAGTTTCAAGTTCGACATGACTGAATTAAAGTGGCAACTAATTCTCCTGGCTTTTCTATTATATCAACAAAATGTTGAAGCAAGAACGGACTGCAAGAGAATTCAAGATCATGCATTTCCCAAACAGTTTCCGTATCAAGTATATATTACAATATTCAAAGATTATAACATTAGTGAGGAAATTTGTACTGGAGTTATAATTTCAAACAGACGTATTCTTACAACAGCTCGATGTATACCCAAAAACTTGTAAGTTAAAAATCGAATTTTACCCTTTTTGTGAAATAAGAATCTCATGAGTTTCGAATTCTATTCTTCAAGGGATTTTATTACAATATATTTGGGATCTGTGGATATTAAGAATGAAATGGAAATGGGAAAACAGCTTTTATACGTAAGACAAAAGAATATTGTGGTGCATCCAGAGTGGGATCCAGATCAAAATATCAATGATATAGCTCTGATCAAACTACCAGCCGATCTGCAGTTCGATGAGTATGTTCAACCGATCCAGTTGCCTGATCCGGACAAATCTTATGACTCCGAAATTGGTGTATTTTCTGGTAAGACAAATATAATCAAATGTTTTTTTTTTTAATTTGAAAACTAATTTAAACTATTTTTAACAGCTTATGGTTCTTCCAACGGTCAACTTATGTATTCAAATGTAACCATTCTATCAAATGAAGAGTGCAAGACTATAGAGCTGAAGAATAATCCTGGAGGATTCTTCACATCATCCTGGATTTGTCTAAAGTCCATTGGATGTGGTAAATGCAGTGGGGACTCTGGTGGTCCATTGGCCATAAGGAATGAGGATGGTAACAACATTTTACTGGGCCTTAAGTCAGCTGTCACGGATGATACTTGCAGGGTTCTACTGCCTCGCATTTTCACCCGAATTTCATCCTTTTTACAGTGGATTAACAAATACCAATAAATTAAATAAAATAATCAAAATATGGACATGAAAATATTGTTTTTTACACACTTTTTCCACTAGAATTGTATGCACTTACACGCACATATCTCAACTATTTCACACATCTGAAAAATGTACACAATTTATTAATTTTAATATCCGACAGTTTTTTTTAAAGACTTAAAAAAGTCTGTAGATTGCCAAAATTTAAAGATGGTAATAAAAGAATTTTATGAATTTATTTGGAAACAGGATATTTTATTTTTATCTTTTTAACCACAATTTCATCCTTTTTAAAGTAGATAAAAAAATACAAATAACTTTAGTATTAGGAAAAATAAAATCGCTGTCAGTACAAACTTCAATTAAAGAAGCAGTTTTATCAGTTATATCAAAATATTGCTTGTGCGCCTTGGTGGCGCCCACACTGCATATATGTATTTTGTTATAGTTACAGTTATAGAAAAATAGGATTCATAAAATTCTTATAAAATGTCTGCTGCAAGAAAAACAACCTACTAAAATAAGCAATTAATGTAAAAAATGTTAAAAAATTAAAATCAACCTGTACTCAACATATTTAAATTATTTTGTTTAATTATACTAAAAATAATTTTAAAGAATATTTGGATGCATACCAAAGACTTCAGCACTATAATTAAAATTAAAAATGAACTAGGAAGGGGAAAAAATGAGGAAATGGAACTTTAAATGGTTTCAGTGGCAAAAAAACATTAAAATTTATGCACATTCAAGAAAATAAATTTCAAAAACTAATTTAGTTTAAATAAACTTACTGTCGAGCTGTCATCATACTTATCGGGATAATAAATTCGTCAAATTTCACCCTGATATCGAGGACTATAAAAACTCAGAAGTTTCTGTTGGTTGTCAGTTTCTCCTTAAGCTTCGAGTGCAACATGACTCAATTTAAGTTCCGACTGATCTTTCTGGCTCTTCTATTCTATCAACAGAATGTTAAAGCTGAATCCAGACCAGTTGAACGAATTATAAATGGATTCCATGCAAGTCCTAAGCAATTTCCATATCAAGTTCTTCTAAATCGTCTAATAGATACTGAATGGGTACTACTTTGCGGTGGCGTTATAATATCAAAAAGAACTATCCTCACGGCAGCTCATTGTATTGAGGATAACTTGTAAGTCACAATTAATCTTATCTCATCTTATAGAAATTACATCCTCATTATATTTACAAAGGAATGTCGTTAAAATTTATTTTGGAGCCGTGGATAGATTCAATATTAAGGAAACGGGTCAACAACGTTTAATAGTAAAGCGAAAGAATATTGTGGTGCATCCAGAGTGGGAGCTTAGTCAACTTATCAATGACATAGCTCTGATCAGGCTGCCAGCCGATTTGCAATTCGATGAGTATATTCAACCTGCAAAGTTACCTGATCCAACTCAACTTTATGAGAATGAAATTGGTGTTGCTTCTGGTTGGGGTCTAACTAAAGGTAAGTCCGTATGATGCTCAACCTAAATTTTAAATAAATTACAATTATTTTCAACAGGTTCTAACCCGCAATCAAACCCAAGGCAACTCCAATATTATAATGTAACCATCTCATCAAATGAAGAGTGCAGGTCTATTTGGCACAAATATGAGCCAAGAAAATTTTTTTCATCATCGCGAATTTGTTTGAAACCCAGCGAAAGTATTCCATGCTTTGGGGACTCTGGTGGTCCATTGGTCATAAGGAATGAGGATGGAACCAGCACTTTATTAGGAGTTACATCATTTGGCGTAGATAATGAATGTACTCTTAATAGACCGACGGCATATACCCGAGTTTCATCGTTTCTGTCGTGGATTGAAAAATACGATAAAAATATAATAATGTTTGATAAATAAATAAAATTTCAAATGCGTATTTCAAAATACTGTAGCTGGTTGTGAGTGCTATATAATTTAATTATAAACGACTTAAAGGAGTCGAAAAAGAAAAATATACTAAGAATAAAAATTATGTTAAGAATTAAAATAAAAGTTAATAATAAATATAATTATTAAATACAATAACGAATTTTTTATGTAAGGGTTTTATTAAGTAAGACTCTAAGTCTATTATTTAAAAAGTATAGGCAGTGAAATGAATATTCGTCAATTTTTCGGGTATAAATTAGATAATTTTCGGAAAGTTTTTAACAATAAAAAAAGGCTAATACCATATACACCCTTTAGAAAAACAGTATTCTAAATATCTTTTGTATTTACAACGCTAGTATTGTATTTAATTATAGAATACTTCCTACAAGTACAACAAAATCACAATCCTCAGATTCCACAAAAAAATATTTACATACAAAATAATCCGACTAAATTAACATAAAGATAAAAATTTCTCTTGAAAATACCTTCAGGAAAATTGAATGCTACAATGTGTCAGAGGCAGAAGTGTCTGATTACTTCATGGTTTTAGCATATTCAGGCAAAGTCATTGAAAAAACCAATTTACTTGAAATTAAGTAACTGTCGACCGGTCATCATTCTTATCTGAACCATAAGTCCCTCAAAATACAACCTCATATTGAGCGCTATAAAAGCTGAAAAGTCACTTATATTTTTCAGTTATTCTTCAAGCCTCGAACTCAACATGACTCAATTTAAGCTCCAACTGATCATCCTGGCTTTTCTTTTTTACCAACAAAATGTTAAAGCTGAATCCAGACCAGTTGAACGCATTATAAATGGATTCCATGCAAGTCCTAAGCAATTTCCATATCAAGTACTTTTAAATAAACAAAAAGATACTGAATGGAATCCATTTTGTGGTGGCGTTATAATATCAAAAAGAATTATCCTCACGGCAGCTCATTGTATTGAGGATAGCTTGTAAGTCACAATTAATCTTATCTCATCTTATAGAAATTACATCCTCATTATATTTACATAGGAATGAAATCAAAATTTACTTTGGAGCCGTGGAAAGAGCCAATATTAAAGAATTGGGGCAACAACGTTTAATAGTAAAACGAAATAATATTGTGTTGCATCCGGAGTATGATGATGTTCAATCAATCAATGATATAGCTCTGATCAGGCTGCCAGCCGATCTGCAATTCGATGAGTATATTCAACCAGCAAAGTTACCTGATCCAACTCAACTTTATAATGACGTTAGTGGTGTCGTTTCTGGTTGGGGTCGAGCTTCAGGTATGTCCATATAAAATGTTACATTATTTTTAAACTAAATACAAATATTTTCAACAGGTCAGGGTAATATGACTAGCCAACTTCAGTATTATAATGTCACAGTTATATCAAATATAAAGTGCAGGTCTATTTTGCACAAGTATATGCCAACAAAATTCTTTCCATCATCGTGGATTTGTTTGAAACCCAGCGAAAGTAGTCCATGCAAAGGGGACTCTGGTGGCCCATTGGTTATAAGGAATGAGGATGGTACCAGCTCTTTACTGGGTCTCGCAGAATTTGTCATAGATATTGAATGTTCTATTGATAGACCGACGGTGTATACCCGAGTTTCATCTTTTTTATCATGGATTGAAAAATACGATAAAAAATACAATAATGTCTAAAAAATGAATAAAATTTCAAATGTGTATTTCAAAATACTGTTAGTGTATTCTTATGTTGACAGTTTATCTATTATAAGAAAGTTTAGGCAGCAAAAATATTTCTAAATATTCTGAAAATTTGAAATTACTGAAAGTTGATTTTAGACCGATTGTTCCTATGACAGCTATATGATATAAGAAACCGAATTAAACCAAACTAGGTCAAAATGCAAAAAAAAAAAAAAAAAAATTAAAGGCATATTCTAACAGTTTGATTAAGATATCTCAAAAAACAAAAAACCTTTTCATACTAAAACTTAATTATGGATTGAGCGTTTCTATTGCAGCTATATGATATAGTGAACCGATCTTAACCAAATGTAGTCAGAACGTATAATACCAGCCCAAATGCAGATTCTATCGATTTGATTTTAATATCCTGACAAACAAAAAACTTTTCATACTAAGACTTATTTTTCGATGTATCTTTCCTATGGAAGCTATACGATATAGTTAACCGATCCAAAAATAAAAACAATCTTCATTAGCCTATGGTATCCAGGAACCTACATACCAGGTTTAAAGTCTCTAGCTCTTATGGTTTCTGAGATCGAAGCGTTCAAACCGACAGACGGACAGACAGACATGGCTCAATCGAGGGCTCCAAAGTTTCAAAGACAAAGAAGTGCTTGTCTGATTACTACAAAGTTGTTGCATATTCAGGTAAAGTCATTTAAAAAACCAATTTACTTGAAATTAAGTTACTGTCGACCTGTCATCATTCTTATCGGAACCATAAATCCCTAACTATACAACCTCATATAGAGTGCTATAAAAGTTCGGAAGTCATTTAAATTTTTCAGTTGTTTTTCAAGTTTCAAACTCAACATGGCTCTATTTAAGTTCCAACTGATCTTCCTGGCTTTTCTTTTGTACCAACAGAACGTTAAAGCTGAATCCAGACCAGTTGAACGCATAATAAATGGATTCCATGCAAGTCCTAAGCAATTTCCATATCAAGTACTTTTAAATAGACAAACACGAACTGTATGGGAACCATTTTGTGGTGGCGTTATAATATCAAAAAGAATTATCCTTACAGCAGCTCATTGTATTGAGGATAGCTTGTAAGTCACAATTAATCTTATCTCATCTTATAGAAATTACATCCTCATTATATTTACAAAGGAATGTCGTTAATATTTATTTTGGAGCCGTGGATAGATTCAATATTAAGGAAACGGGTCAACAACGTTTAATAGTAAAGCGAAATAACATTGTGGTGCATCCGGAGTTTGATTATGGTCAAACTATCAACGATATAGCTCTGATCAGACTGCCCGCCGATCTACAATTTGATGAGTATATACAACCGGCCAAGCTACCTGATCCAACTCAACCTTATGATAATGAAAGTGGTGTCGTTTCTGGTTGGGGTAATCCTTCAGGTATGTCTATATAAGATTCTACCCAATTTTCACACTAAATTCAAATATTCTCTACAGTTCCAGGCTCCATGTCTAGGCAATTAATGTATTTTAATGTAACTATTCTGTCAAATGAAGAGTGTAGGTTTATCGTAGGAAGGTATAAAACGGCACGATTCTTCCCATCATCGTATATTTGTCTGAGTCCGAGTGAGAGAAGTCCATGCAAAGGGGACTCTGGTGGCCCATTGGTCCTAAGGAATGAGGATGGTACCAGCACTTTACTGGGTCTCACATCATTTGGCATGGATGGCAAATGTACGGTTAATAGACCCGGTATTAATACTCGAGTTTCATCATTTTTGAAGTGGATAGGTAAATACGAGTAAATGAACAAGTGGAAAAGGCTAAAGTCGAGATATCATATATAGAAAACCCGTTACTAACTTCAATATATATAAAATTACTACTTAAAAAAATCTACTGCATACTTTTAGGTGATTGTATTGAAATAATAACTTTATTAATAGCTTGCCGATCTTGCTGCGTTTAAGTGAGCTTATAGATAATATTTTTAGATAACGTTAATTACCAAAAAAAAAACTGTATTATCTTAAAAACTGTGGGTGTGGTGGTTTTTCTCGATTTTCGGGGGCGGAGAAGGGCGTGGCTTAAAATTGAAACAAATTTAATCTGCGTGGGGTCTATGGAAATCTGTGTGCCAAATTTGATTGCTCTATCTCTTACAGTCTCTGAGATCTAGGCGCTCACACAGACAGACTGACGCACAAATGGAGATGCCTCCACCTACCTGTTACATATATTCCAACGAACACAATATACCCTTTTACTTATTTTTTAAGTAATTAACAAATTTTAAGCATACAAAGTATTGAGTATGAAATATTGAAGTATGAATAAAGTTAAATTCTTCAACCGAATAATATTTTTTTTTGGGCTATTCTGACCTATAGATGACTTGCATTAGAAGCTTATAAAGCGTTGGAAAATTATACAATTTATGAGCTAACGTCCATGGGCGTTGCATGCAAAAACGCAACGCAAAACACGCCCCAAAATTTGACACAGACAAAGGCCTAAACAAATATGCCAAGTCTAAAAACCCACTCAGAGATACAGACTAGCAACAACAACAATTGCAATTACAACAACAATAACAAACGTTTTGTGTCACAAAATATTTGAATGTAAAGTGCGCGGCGCGACTTGCAACTTGAGAGTCTGGCAATTTAAGCTTTGCTGTCTCTATTCCTTGCTTGCAACCAAATGGTGCAAGTGCCTGACGCTGACGTGCGCCTGTGCGACTGTTAGGCTCCCTCTCTCTATCCCTCTCTCTCTCTCTCTCTCTCTCTCCCTGCCGCTTCCTTCTGCCCCTGGGTCGAATCACTAATTGGTCACGACAGCAGCCAGCGTTGAGTTTTCAAAAGCGAAAAGTAAAATCCATTGAATTTGGCAACGGTCGATTGCCATTTGTTGTTGTTGTTGTTGTTGTTGGCCAGCTGAAACCTTCAATTTTGGTAGCCAGACGACAGCCAAAACAAAGCTGGCCTCAATGATCCCCTCTCACCTTCTCCACCTTCTCTTTCCACCGTTGGGGTCTTAAAGTTTAACATCGCAATTGATTTTAGTCGTCAGTTTTGTGCGCTTTTGAATTTTTCTTATTAGTTTTGTTGTTGTTTTTGTTGTTGCACCGATGGCGCAAACTTTAAGCATTCAACATTAAACTGTTCGATTAGTTTTAGTTGTTGTCTCTTTACTGATTTTTTGTTGCTATTCAGCTAAATTTATAAACGACTGCATTCAGTTTTATTATCGAATATCAATTTGAATGCATTTTTAATCATTGTTTAATGTTTTGGCCAAATTGAAAATTATTCTTCAAACTGTTATTAATTTTAATATTTATTGTTATTTAATAATGCACAACGCGCAAGACAAAAGGCTCTTTTGGTTTGCCGATGAATAAAATCAATTTCAAATTGGCCAAAAATAAATGCAGATAAATTAACAACTACAAAGGCTGGCAAAAAGAATCAATTGAAGAATTAAAATTAAATTGAATGAAGTAAATAAATTAAACCATATTAAACTTCAAATGACTTAAAATGCTTCTAACATTTCGTGGAAAATACATTAGGTTCTTTTTTAACAACTCAATGACAGTTTGAAGTTGGTCAAACCTTTTCCGTGGAAAATATATTAGGTTGTTTTTTCACGAAGTTGGTCAAGCCTTTGACTTAGCAACTATGGAAAAAATGGTCAGTGAGGGAAAAAAATCGACTTTAAAAAAACTTATATTTTGATGCAGAATGAATTTAGAGGCCAAATAATGATCAAAACGGTATTCCGCATGAAAATCGGTTGAGTTTTGACAAAGTTATGGTAGATTGAAGTTTTGGAAAAAGTGTAAAGCGGTAAGCATGGAAAATACCGAAAAAATTGACATTGAGGGAAATTTTTCAAGTGAAAAATGTTTTAATGCAGAATGAATTAAGAGGCCAAATAATGATCAAAACGGTATTCCACATGGAAATCGGTGGATTTTGACAAAGTTATGGTAGATTGAAGTTCTTGAAAAAGTGTAAAGGGGTAAGCATGGAAAATACCGAAAAATTGACAGTGAGGGATATTTTTCAAGTGAAAAATGTTTTGATGCAGAATGAATTTAGAGGCCAAATAATGATCAAAACGGTATTCCAAATGGAAATCGATTGAGTTTTGACAAAGTTATGGTATATTGAAGTTCTTGAAAAAGTGTAAAGGGGTAAGCATGGAAAATACCGAAAAAATTGACAGTGAGGGAAATTTTTCAAGTGAAAAATGTTTTGATGCAGAATGAATTTAGAGGCCAAATAATGATCAAAACGGTATTCCAAATGGAAATCGATTGAGTTTTGACAAAGTTATGGTATATTGAAGTTCTTGAAAAAGTGTAAAGGGGTAAGCATGGAAAATACCGAAAAAATTGACATTGAGGGAAATTTTTCAAGTGAAAAATGTTTTTATGCAGAATGAATTAAGAGGCCAAATAATGATCAAAGCAGTATTCCACAAGAAAATTGGATGAGTTTTGACAAAGTTATGAGAGACTAAAGTTAGTTAAACCTTTAATCTAGCAACTTTGCAATAACATTTTTTGTCAGATTCGACATAAATTTTTACAATTAGGTTGAGAGTTAAAGTGAATCTAAAATACTCTAATCGCTTTATTAAATCTGCAACAGAAATGAATCATTTCATCAATAAAACTTTGCAGATTTACGAGTATCTTTTTAAGACGCACGACTTTCCGATTGCTTTGCATATGGACTCCCAACACAAACTGCCATTAAACACTCTGTCTGTTGTTAATGTAATTTTGCGATAATTTATTGGCTCGCTTATTGCAGCAGCTTGTTGCAGCCACAATAATCGAAATTTTTGGCAGTCGCCAGCGGCAACTGTTGTTGCCAAAATAATGAAATAAACAAAAAAGAAAAAACGAAAAAGAAGGTAGACAACGTCATTCATCAAATACAAATTTACTTAATGAAATTAATAAATAAATTATGATATAAATCTTGTTACAATCGCCGTATGAACGATGCCGCCAATGTTGCTGGTGTTGCAGTTGCCGCTGTTGTTGCAGTTGCAACTGTTGCAGCAGCAGCAACAGCAGCAACATTTTTATTAAAAGCTCTAAATTATTGGCAGTCGCATAGCGACTTTGGCGGCAACAAAGCAAACGAGGCTGGTCAACTGAACAACTGGACAACTTGCCACTTGGACAGACAACTTGCCACATGGACTACGTGGAGCCCAGCCAAGTGGCCTGTGCCACATTAACGAGCAAATGTCAATTTCGCAGCAATCTTTTTGCAATTTTTGTGTTTTTAGTTAATAATTTTTGCTGTCCAACTGTCGGCAATAGCAACAGCCGGCGGCCAACAACAGCAACCAGTACAACAGCAACAGTTGCTGCCGTCGTCGTCGTCAGCGATGCGCGTGCGCAGAAGCAACAACAACAACAGCAACAACAACAACAATAAGTTGGACATTACGTAATGTGCTAAAAAATATTTGTGTCTTGGCAAAATTAAGTTAATTTATGTTTTTTTTCTGTAATAATTTTAATTGGTTTCTTATAGCATTGCTGAGGGGTAGTTTAGCTATCTGGAGTTTAAAGTGTTAAAAACTTAAATTTTTACATTAATATTTGTAAAAAATGTTTTTTATATATATATATATGGTTAAATAGGAACGAGAATATATTCAGATTTATAAAATTATATTATATGTATACCCTATATCTAAAGCATTTGTTTTAATTTTCTGTATTAATCATTATTAAGAAAATACAACATTGTTACTTAAATTGCTGATTTTCATAAAATAATTTCAAAAATGTTGTTTAATTGTTATCTTTATTTATATTTAAATTTTATGATGTTTATTTGAATTTTTCATTTTGTTTTGCATACTCTGCAACTTTCTACAAATTTTATAAGGGTATTTTTGCAACAATATACCCATTAGTAAAAGTGTTAAGCAGTTGATAAACTTTTTCAAAATTGCCGGCATTTATTTTGTGTGATTTTTTTGTGATTTTTGTTGTATTTTTGTTGGCACGTAAATGTGTCAAATATTGACAATTTATATAAGTAATGCACATAGGTGCCTACGCTCGCTGTCCCGATGAGGGGGAGTTTATAGAGGGGGAGGTTGCTGGGGGGCAATGGACAGGGGGAAGGGGAATTGGGAACCTAGGCGATTGGCAAGAAATATGAGTTGAACGCGTTTTTTAGGTCGATGTCATTTTTTTTTATTTTTTCTTTATGCTGTTACTGTTGTTGCTGTTGCCTGTATGTTGCAGCAATTGCAATTTTGATTGCTGTTGTTGTCGGTTGTTGTTGGTTGTTGCTGCTGTAAACAGGAGATTGTTATTTGCAACCTGCTGTGCGTACACCGCAAACTGGACAACTTAATTTGGCTAAAGTCGCTTGTTAGTGTTTGCCAGTGTTGTTGTTGCTATTGTTGTTGCTGTTCTTTTTGCTGTTGTTGTTATTGTGGTTGTGGTTTTTGGCCTGTGATTGCCGTTGCCGTTACCGTTGTCGTTGTCTTTGTTGCACATATGACTGCAGTCTCTGCATAAAGATGAAGTCATCTCTCCCTCTCTTTTCTTCACTCTCCTCTTCTCTCCTCACTCCCCTACAACTCCGCACTTGTCAAAATGGCATTGAACAAGTTTACATAAATCTTTTTGCCATCTTTCACTTTGTTGTTGCTGTTGTTGTTGTTGTTGCAACGGCAACAATTAGAGAAACATGTAGTTAAAATTGTTAATAGAACATTGCAACCACTGAGCTGACTTTCTTCTTCTTGCCTCTTTTTTGTCAACCTGGGAACATTTTGGATTTTTTGATTTGTTAAGATAATCTCTTAAAGCATTTATCGATAACTGCTAAGCTTTAACGAGTCTGTAAAATTAATAAAAAATTATCAGCAAAAGTTGTATGTAATAGATATCAATTTAATGATAATTGTTGCTAGCTATAATCGAGTGTTTTCTGCAGCTGTTATCGACAATTTATAGTAATCGTTATCGATAACTTGTAAGCGTATTATTTTTATTTCTTTTAATTCTTTAATTAAATTTTAATTTAATTTGGTTTAATTCGGTTGCATATATCATATAGCTGCCATAGGAACAATTGGTCGAAATTCAACCTCAGTGTAGAGGACCTGGGCTCAGGGTATCCAACTGTCGAGCGTGCTCGACTGTAACCGCCTACTTAATTTTTAATATTTGAAATTAATTTCCCTAGCATGATATTTGTAGTAAAGCACTCCATCAATAGGAATTGTTATTTACTTAACTAATCGTTAAATTATTTGGTTGTAATATATGAAGCTTGTGACGATACATATAATAGGCCCACAAATAACGTTGATTTATAACGTCGCAGAATCATGCATCAATTCAGACTTTACGTCATACCTAAGCGAGTAATTGGGGCATCGATCGGATGAGGGTCAAACTCCAAAGCAATCGAAGTACATTGCAGCATTGTTGCCAACTCAGATACTTTCCCATCATTATTATTTTAAATTAATTAAAATTAATTATTTTAAAATTATTTTTATCAAATTAATTTGATATATAGTTCTTCAGAAAAATGATATTTAAAAATTCTTAGAGTCTCTGTTTATAGAAATTTACAGGCAGGTTGTAATCAACTGAATTGTTGAACTGATCTAGAATATATGCATAGTTTATATACAAATATGCTTTAGAGAAAAAGCCAAATTCAATGGGTGCAGAATATAAACTAGAATGGCGCTTTATCTGGGTTTCTATCAGAATTCCTTGCTTATTTTAGATTTTTTATTAATGCTGGTATAGTTTTTGCAAATTCGGCTAAGCAGAGGCCGATAATGGACCAGTATATTTATACTTATCGCTGCCAGCGACGTCGGCAGAGAAGTTTTCGAAAAACATTCTTAGGGTGAAATTACTGTTTTGCAGTCAGTCTTGGATTAGTAGTAAAAGTACGCCGAAAGTAATAGACGTATGCCATAGAGTCTCGCTTGGGAGAAAAAATCCGACTCGTATGAAATCTAAGCAACGGAACAGTCTTTGATATTTTTTGGAAAGAAAAATACAGCGATAAGGAAAACTAACAACAGGCCGTAGAGCGATCAGAAACAATATCAACAACGAATCAAACGAGGTGAGCAGGTGAATAAGTTTAAAACTTAAGAGTTCGGTATAGGTAAAACCTATAATAAAGTCATAATGATAGAATAATAAAGAAACAATCATTTGACAAAAAATATTTTTATTTATTTTATTTTAATTTTTTTTACTTTTCTTGACTTTGACATTTCTGAGAAATCAGGAGATATGCAAGCTCACATTTGAAATATTATTTCAAATAACTCAAAATATTAATTTAAAAAAAAAAAACAATTTTTTTGTCATATGAAAAGTGAGTTTAAATCCAGAAGTTTTTGAGCTGTTGCCTAGTGTATTAATTACACTTTATTACTTATTACTTATTATTAGCATATTATAATACTATAAAATAAAATTTTGTTGTGTGTTCCCTCAAAATGCGCGCTAAGTCAATCAGCTGATTTGATCTGCGTGGGGTATATAGAAGTCTGGGGGTGAAAGTTTGGTATCTTCATCTACTATAGTCTCTGAGATCTCACACGGACGAACAGACAGACAGACGGACATGGCTACATCGACTCGGCAGTTGATGCTGATCAAGAATATATATACTTTATTGGGTCGGAGATGCCTCCTTCTCCCTGTTACATACATTCCAACGAACGCAATATACCCTATTACTTATTTTTTAAGTAACGGGTGTAACGATGACATTATGTACTAAAGACCATTCTTTTTTTATTTTCTCTGTCGCAGCTTAAAGTGTGAAACGCGACAAGAACAGTTGCAAAAACGGCTATATTTGATCCACATTATAAAGGCAACTTTTTTATGAACCAAAACAGCAACTTGAGAGTTTACAATGAATGAAAGCGACAGCTCACCGATCAGTGACGATTATTTGACTGTCGAACAGTGGGTGCTCTCGCATGAAATGTTACAATTGGATTCCTGGAATAACAATAACTGGAACAACACCTACAAAAAATTGATTCTGCGTCAAGCTGTTGATTTGTATTTAACAAGGATGAACTCGTGTGAAGAAGATTACGATCCATATTGGGAATTTAATCTCATCAAGTTTTGGGTACGCGGCGTCTTACAGAATATCATTGGCGTCCTCGGTGTTCTGGGCAACGTGATATCCATGATAATACTTTCCCGTCCGCAGATGAGATCAAGTTTTAACTATTTGCTCATGGGTTTGTCAATCTGCGATACAATTTTTATTATTAGCATTATACTGATTGATGGCATATCCTCAATATACCCGTATACGGGTCACTTATTCTGGTATTACAACAATGTGTATCCGTTCATCTACCCCATAATATATATCATCGCCTATATTGCCCAGACAGCGAGCATCTATATAATTATGACGTTGACCGTGGAACGTTATGTGGCCGTCTGTCATCCGCTAAAAGCACGTTCTTTCTGCACCTGTAAACGGGCCAAGATCTCTTTTTTAGTCTGCGTCTTCTTTGCTTTCGTCTACAACATGCCAAGATTTTGGGATTGGCACACGGTGACGTATCAATTGCCCAACACGACAACTGTGCTCCACTGTATGCGTCTGAATCCAATGATTCTTAATTTAAACTATCTTAAAGTCTACACACACTGGTGCTATTTGATTGTCAACTATTTGATACCCTTCCTCACTCTGGCCATACTCAATAGCCTAATCTACAGGCAGGTCAAGCGAGCGAATCGGGAACGACAAAACTTGTCGAGATCGGAGACCCGTGAAATAAGATTGGCAGCAATGTTGTTGGGTGCAGTTTTCGTATTCTTAGTGTTAAACTTTCCTCCCTTGGTGTTGAACATCTCTAATGCATTCGACATTGCAATCGATAGAAAGGTGGCCTTGATGTCCGTACTTCTCCTCACTATTAACAACAGCGTCAACTTTCTCATTTACATCAGCTGTGGCAAAAAGTTCAGGCGCATTTTTGTACTTACTTTTTTCAAGCGACGCGTCGCGACACCTGAGATCTTATAGTTTTATAACAATAGAATTATTAGGAAACAATTCAATGTAATTTTTAAGTGTGCCATCTGGAGTTGAGTCTTTTCTCAATTTGCTTTGAAAAAATCATGTATTTTGAACCAATAAATAATTTGTAAAACTAAAATTTTTTTAACGCAATTATTTAAATGTTATATTTCTTATACCCTATGTCCATATAAGTAGACTTTTCCTCAAAAAAGTTTTTTTTAAGATATCAGATATTGTTTTGATTTGACCAATTGTTTCCTATGGCAGCTATATGATATATGGAGCCAATTTAAGCCAAATCTGGTCAGAATGTACAAAACCTACACTAATGCATTGTCATTGTCTTATTTGTATACCCCTTTGAAATGGTGGCAGGGTGAAATAAACATTAAGCTGGGTTTAGTTTTCATACTGATCATCTTTATATTTTATAACTTCAAAAACATTTGTATATTTGTTATTGTTAGAATTTGACTCATGTTTATAGAGATTTTTCAGTTAATTTAACTCAAATTTCATTACTTTGACTAATCATCAATTCTGCTATCATTTGTTGAACATTTTCCAACTGTTTTTTGTTGCTTTCGTCCTGATCGTTCATCATCCTTTGCGACTTTAATTACTCACGTCTTTTGATTAATTTGTTGACTTGCTTAGCTTAATAATTGCCACACGAACAAAAAAAAGAGAGGAAAAAAAAAGAAACGACAGTTTGCCATTTGCCACGCCAAGTGTGTTGCAACAACTGCAGCTGCAACAACAGTTGCAACAACAGCGGCAACAACAACAACAACAACTGGAAAGTTGTCGCGTCACATGCAACAAACGACATTTATCATGTTAACCTTTGAAGTGCATTTGTCTAGACGTCTTCAACGAGACTTACTGTTGTCGTTGTTATTGTTGTTGTTGTTGATATATATTGTTGCTGTTGCTGTTGCGTTTCCT
Organism: Drosophila falleni; assembly: GCA_035045575.1. Taxonomy (NCBI): domain Eukaryota; kingdom Metazoa; phylum Arthropoda; class Insecta; order Diptera; family Drosophilidae; genus Drosophila; species Drosophila falleni. The sequence continues at coordinate 3,021,537 of JAWNOV010000167.1, forward strand.
GCCATTGCTGCCGGCAGTTATGACAGCATAAAAAAACGCACGGAAAAACATCAGAAAGCAACAAGGAATCATAATAATTTGTAATAAATTAACGCCTCGTGTGCGCCGCGACAACAGCAACAACCACAGCAACAGCAACAACAACAGCAACAACAACAGCAACAATGACAGCAACAGCAACAACAACAGTTAAATAAAAAAAAAGGCGGCATTTCGTCTAGGCGCAAGGATTAAAACACGCCCATGACTTCTCCATGCTTCCTCGTCATCTTCATTAAGTCAAGGCGCGTTGTCGACTCGACATCACACACACACACGCACACAACACACACACACACACACACACACATTTAAGTAAAGTAAATAATAAGTCGACAGAGAATGCGCGACTGTTAGATGCCCAGTAACTGTTTCCTCAAACGTAAAATAAAACATTTTTATTAAAAAGAAATTAATTCAAAATCTTTGTATACACTCTACCCATTAAAAATGGACAGAAAAGACTTAAATGTATTAGACAAAATGTCAAAAACAGGCAAAAGGAGGCGTGGCAGATCCTATAAAGTATATATATGTATTCTTGATCAATAGAAACAGCCGAGTCTGTTCATACCTGTCCGTCTGTCTGTCTTTCTCTCAGGCGATCTCAAAGACTATAAGAGCTAGAGGCTTCAAACTTGGTATATAACTCCCTGAATGCTGTACAAAGTATGCAAAATTTTATTATGTTTTGAGATACATTCTTTTACATTCTGACCAAATTAAGACACAATCGGACAACTATATAGCTACCATGGGAACGATGGGACGAAATTGAGATTTAATACAATAAGTTCTATCATATAGCTAAAATTAAAACGCTTGGTCGATAATTAAGATTTGGTACCAACATCTTTAATATTTCTAAGATTATTTAAGCCAATTTGGTAGAAAAGGCATCGCTTTTACTCTTTACTAACCAAATTGGATTTAAATCAATCCACTATATCATATAGCTTTAAATTAGCTTAAAAATTTAAAATTCTTTTTACTTTTTGGAGCGGTGAAGAACTGAAAATGTGCTTGAACGAGCTATATGTAAAATTTGGTTGCTCTAGCTCTTATTATTTGAACAGATATTCTCACAAACTTATAATCCTTTGCACCGTATGCTGAATGGGCCTACAAATTGTATGTATGTATGTATGTAACTGAGGTACAGGTAACTTCAGGCCAACTCCCTCTGGCCCATATCCTTTTGTCTAATTTCACGCTGTCGTCTCTCATCAAAGTCTGACGCGCTTCCTTGGAGAGTAATTCATCATTTTGCGTGACATACTCGTACTCGCCTCCAGCTTGCACACACACACACACTCCACACACAGCACACACAACACACATGAAGACACACATAAATTCTCAAGTGCCAAATGCATTTTTTATATGCCTTTGAGTTGCCTCCAACTTCTGCAACTTCTGGCAATGGCGTGACAATCGACGACGCGATGTCTCCAAACATGTTGAGTCTGTCCCTCTGTCTGTCTGTTTATCTCCTTCTCCACACTCTTCCCCCTTTCTTCTCTACACTCTCCGTCTTTCAAGTCTCGGCAGTGTCGTTAGCTGCTAATTATTCAAATTAATTGTTTGGCTTGAAAGACATGCGCACGCGCAGCTCAAACGCCAATCAAAGGCGACTGTTGGCCAGGTTAACATGCCAGCTTCTCTGCTTCTTCTTCTAACCCTTCTCCCACTTCTTCTACTCGCTGTTGTTGTTACTATTTGCTGTTGTTGCTGTAATTGCTGTTGTTATTGCCTGCACTCTTAACGACCTACGATTAAAAGTTGCTCCTCAAAAAAAAAAAAAAAAAAAGAAATACAAAAACCCTTTTGTGACCACTCTAAATGCCATTTTCCAGCATTTTTAATTGAGTTGTTTGGGCGTCTGTTAAGCTCAAACTAGAGATGAGCGCGTGTCGTGACACGATTTAAAAATTAAGCAGCTTTTGATGGAAGAAAAAAAATATAAACAAATTAATAAACATCTATATTTTATACAAACAGAAACTTAGTTTAAAAGCTTAAGTAAATTAAAAGAATCAATATATCAATAAAATAATTAGTACAACAGATTTAAGTACAAAAACTAAAGTACTTAAGTTCCTAGCATTTTCATATGCCAGCAAAATACTTACATAATTATAAAAAAAAGATGCAGACATATAAAAATGCTATGAAAATAGAAATTTAATTTGAAGATCTAAGAAAAATTAATGAATCCCGTTGAATTAAAAATTAGAATTTATAATTAAGCAACAAAATAACTTGCACTATTTTCTCAATCAAAACTATCAATTTTGGACATTCTTAAAGTAACTACGAAATTTCTACTTAAAGAATATTATTCTAATAAATAAAAATACAAATAGTATTTAAATAGTATTGATAAAACAAATAATTATAATATAGAAATGATATAAATAAATATTTCGAAATTTAGCTACATATAAAGTAAAATTTAAAGTACTGTTAATAACAATAATATTTTCTTTTATATTATTTTTTATCAGATAAAAAAAAATATTGTAAATAACAATATTTTCTTAAGACACAATTAATAATTAAATATCACTAATGCATTAAGAATCGTCAAAAAACGATTAACAGTGTTTTCTTTTTTAATCAATTATATTTTTATTAAAAAGTTTACTATTTTGACGGAAATTCCATCACGCTCTCATCTCAAAATACTTTGTATGTTAATTCAGCATTACGAGCACATTCTGCAATTATTGTTTAGACTGGGAAAGTACTAATACTATACGATTCGAGTGCGGACTGGGGCAGTTCCTTTCGAAACTGCCAAACAAATAGAAATGCAATTTGAATGCAAAGTTTAATTTGAGCAGTTTTGTAGTTTTGCGACTTGTTTGCAAGCTCCAATTTAGGTCGACTCAATAGCATTTCTGGGTAGATAGGTGGGTAGGTTGGAATACCTGTCACAGTCTTTATATACAACTGACAGTGGGAAATGCAACTCCCAACTGTGTAGCGAGTCTCTCCACTCTCTCCATCTCTCTATCTCTCTCTTTTCCCTGTAGCTGTCTCTATTGCTGATAGACTGCCAGCAAATTGCCATTAATGGGTGTTAGTTTAAGGAGGAGCTTCAATATTCAACTGACAATTTAGCTAGCATAAAATTTAGTTCTCATGTCTTATAGCTAATACTCGCATATCTTCAATACTGCAAAACAACTCTGAAAATTGAGTTGTTTTTTCACATTCCAACAGCTTCTCATATTTTACTGATAAAAGCAACGATTTTTGTTTTTTTTTTATTTTTTTAAGCAAAGGACGAATGCAAAAAGCGAATTACGACAACTCCATCTATTTGCTTTAGCTTCAAGCAGTTGGTTTATGTACTCCAAAAAGGAGACAACAGCTTAAGTCAACTTGCAACTGATGGACTAGAGCATACCCTTTATTTTAGGCATGGGCAAAGTAAGCACAATAATAGATATGCAAATAATACTAATAAAAAAAAATTAAATAATGTACTTAATTAAATTTAATGAAAATTCTTGTTATGCGAAAGAATTTACAATTCACGGCTTCAAATCAATTTTTTACATTTCTAAATAACTATAAAGATAAAAAACTTGTTAAAAATTTATATATTTAAAAAATGTTTGATCGCTAACAAAAATTTTAAAAACTTTGGAAATATGCATTAACTAAAACAAATTTGAGGAAAAAATATACGTCAAGCTAAGATTATTTTCATATATTTAATATTCAAAATGCAAATTTATAATTTTACTATTTGTTTTGATTTGTAAATTATTAAATAAATATTAAATATCTCTTGACTTTATTCATAACTAATATACCCTATATGGACTTCTGATTGATTTAAAGGATATTTAAAAAGTAAACTGGAAATGGCGACCACATTTTTTTCTCCTGCTGCCTGGCTAAGATTAGCATCGATTTCTGGCTACTGTTGTTTCTGATGTTGATGTTGTTGTTGTTGTTGCTGGTGTTGTTGGTGTTGTTGGTGTTGTCAAAAGCGGTTATTTTGGGCTTAAATGGTTTTGGAATCAAGAAATGAAATGAAATCGGCAGGGATAAAAATTGTTGTTTGGCCTCAGCCAAAAATGTCGACGATTATGACGACTTTTTGAGCAGCAGCGAAAAGACAGTGAGACAGAGAGACAAACAGACAGTGAGACAGAGAGACAAAGTTGCAGAAACGACAACGAAAACGTTTTTGGGATAAATGTTAAAAGGAATGTTTATGCAAATTAGAAGCGATCGCCGCATCTGTTTGATGTCCTTTGCCGAATGAATTGCAATGGGAGTGAGAGGTGCCTCCGGCTGCTGCCACAGATACACTTGATGATAATCACAACAACAACAACAACAACAATGATAATGATGATGCTGGCCAAGACGATGATGAGTTCAAATGCTAAAGACCCCAACAAAAAGCGTTGCCAAAGCGATTTTTGGCAACACGAGTAGCAGCCAGCTGCCAGGAAGAGATTAAATAGCGATACCAAAAAGTGGGCGACTACAGTCGAGCACGCTCGACAGTGGGATACCCTGTGCCTTGGTACTCTGTACCAACCGATGATTTTCAACCGATTCTTCCTATGGCAGCTATATGATATAGAACACCGATCTGTGCCAAATTTGGTCAGGATAAATAACAACCACTAAAATGCATTTTCTATCATTTTGTTTAAGATATCTCAAAAAACCAAAAACTTTTTCTAACTAAAACTTGATATTCGACTGAGCGTCTCTATGGTAGCTATATGATATAGTGGACCGATTTTAATCAAATTTGGTCAGGATGTATAATACTAGCCCAGATGCGAATTCTATTAGTTTGGATTTGATATCTCAAAAAACAAAAAACTTTTTCTTACAAAAACTTCATTTTCGATGCATCGTTCCTATGGCAGCTATGTGATATAGTGGTTCGATCCAAAAATAAAAACAAACTTATTCTGCGCCCGGTATCCAGAAACCTACCTTCCAAGTTTGAAGTCTCTAGCTCTTATGGTTTCTGGGATCGACGCGTTCAAACAGACGGACAGACGGACATGGCTCAATCGACTCGGTTGTTGATCCTGAACAAGAATATATATACTTTATGGGGTCTACCACACCCCCTTTTGCCTGTTATATATATTCTGCCACACACATTATACCCTTCTTTGCCATTTTCAATGGTCTCAGGGTATACAAAGTAACTTAGCCAACTCGACTCGAATTGCCAAACGGTAGCCGCATAATTTGGCATAACATTTTGTGGCAGCAACATGCGGCAAGTGAGGCAACAGTCATTTGTTGACTCAGCCGCGCAATCGAATTGCAATTATCGAAGAAGCGAATAAACGATGCAGCGAAATTCGAAACATGGTAATTATCTTAATTAAGTTGGATTGAATGACCATTCTTTTGAAAAAAGATCCCAGTCAAAGCAAAAGCTTAAGCATCAATTTCAACTTTTTATTTGCAAAAAACCAGAGATAAGATAAATATGAATATCCTCTTCCTGTTATCGTAAAATCTGCAAGAAAAATTATAATAATCATAAATGATTTAACGTTAAGGCTAAAAATATGAATGACATTCGAGTGTTCCCTTTGCTGCAATTTCTGGAACAGTTCCAGCAATTTTGATAGTAAAATATTATAGTTCTGTTTTTTTATTTTTATTTAGGGCACCACAATAATACTGATATTTATTTATATTATTTATAACAAATACACTGTAATATTTTTATTAGTAATCTACATAATAAAAGAGCAAGATAAACCTTGGCTTGTATGTCAAAAAAAAATAAAATACAAAGTCTATGGAAAATGTGGCATTTTCAGAAAAAGAAACGAATGCACAAAAGTCGACTCATTGTCGAAACCGACAATCGTTTAATCTATGCCGAAAATCGAATCTTAAAAATGTCACAAAGCCATTAAAGAATCGAACCGCCAATGAAATCCAAGTGCAACTCTTAACGCAGATAATTTGCGATCATTTGGCGTTGATGATGCCACATTGATGATGAGATGATACTGCTGATACCGCTGATATCGACCGATAACGGTCGAAAAGTCCGCACTTCGGACACACTGTGCAACTTGTGGCATGCAAATATTGTCGCGACTCCAGCGAGAGAAACGTGTCCCAAAAATAAAACCTGCCACACAAAACTGGACTGTCCACTAACTATCTGTCTCTCTTTCCCTCCGTGTCCCTCCCTCTCTCACGCTCTCTCTATCTGATCGTGTAGATAGTTAAGATCGCTTATCGAATTGAATTATGGCAGAGCTAAAAGCCTGCCAAAGTGGATTTTGATGTGTGTGTGCGTGTGCGCCACAGAGTCACATACTAATTTGACGACCTTGCCACTTGCCACTTGCTTTGATCCAATTAAAATCCACACTAATAAATAATTCACTTTTAGCTTCAATTTCATGACACTTTGCACCTGTGCAAAATAAACTAAATGTCGAAATGTTATCGATATCGAAGACAAAAGTTTCAATTCAATTGCCAAAAAAAATAAAAATAATATTATTTTTAATGTTGCCTCCCTGCGGCGCTCAAATTGAATATCGTGGCTAAAAGTGAAGTTGAAATTGAACTGTTGTTGTTGTTGTTATTGTTGTTGTTGCCTCTAATACAACTATGACATCCACTAGTTACACAGACTTTAGTCTATTCCATATTCCATAAGGGCACTCGACACTGGGCGGACTCAACTTCCAAGCCAACTTCAACTTCAACTCCATTCACTTATGGAATCAAGCCAAGTTTTTTCCCTCCCCAAGAGTGAGTGCAATGGTGAAAAGTCATAAGAGGCAAAGTTAAAGCCAAAAAAGTGATACAAAAAATGGTTGCTTTATTTATTTTCTGTTTTTTTCTTTTGGGTTAAAATGTTTGTTAATGGCATGGAAAAATGTCAAGCGAAACTATTTAGCTGCAAGCAAATAACAATAAGATTTGTTCAAGTATCTTTAGGTTTGTTTTCCGACAATACAATAAAAAAAAAATAAATATTATAAATAAGAACAATAGAAATAATAAATATAATTTTTCAAGTGTAAATTATAAAATAGTTGATGTTTATCAAATAATTGAATAAAATCCGACTTATTATTGAATGAATAAATGATTAATGATTATTTTTAAATTAGGTTAAATTTAAACGAAGAATGAAAATAATAATTAAAATTCAAAGTGTTTATAAAAAGCAAATTTCCTACAATTTTAAAAAGAAAAATTTTAAGTTAAAAAAAAATTTTATGTGACGCTCTTTCTTTTAGTTTCTGCTAGAAAAAGTCTGTCTTTTAAACTTTGTTTAAGAAAAATATGTTCAAGAAAAATGATTTTATAGGCTGTTTTGGACAGCACTGATCTCTATCATATTTTCTAATTTAAATAAAATAACAAATTTATTACCATAAAAACTTTTCGATAGTTTTGAAACATAACTAATTTTATTTTTAGTTTAAAATACATCTGCTAAATCAACGTTAAAGAAAAAATCAGCTTAAGATTAATGATTTAATATCAAATTAAGATTGTTCGGTTACGAGCGTTGTATCTTAATTTTAAGTATTATTTTCTAACCAAAGGCATATTAAAGACTGTGCTAAATGCACTGAGATGGCTATAAAACAAACTAAAGGTAATACTGCAACTCGACACATTTGAAAGTTGTGGTTGTTGTTGTTGTTGTTGTTGTTGTTGTGGCAGTTGCAGTTGCAGTTAAGACTAAGCGTACCGCAGAGTCGACGAGAAAAACAAGTGGCCATAAAATATAATAAAAGGAAGTGCTTAAAACTAACAATAACAACAACAACAGCAAACTTGCCTGCATTACTGCACACTGGGAAGCTTAAGAGCTGTGTGGAAACTGGGAAACAGGGAAAATGGGGGATATAGGGAAAAATGTATCTTGGAGAGCAGACGTTGTTGTTGTTGTTGTTGTTGTTGCTGTGGCAGGACTGACTCCTTTTACATAGTTGAGTGTCTGAATTTATTACCCGCGATCTAACACGATTTCTCGCACTTGTACCTACAATAATCATTATATGCAAACACACACATTCACACACACAGGCGTGGAAATTTACAAGCGCCAAAGCTTTTTGCATATTTGGCATGCAAGAAGAAAAACGGAAAAACTCTTGAAAAAAAAACAAAAACAACATAAGGTAAAAAAGGTAACAAGTGCAGCCTAAGAAACTGGTCTGATCCGAGCTGCAGATGCATCCCAAAGTACACTCTAGCTATACCTATATATAACATAAATATATATATATATATATATAGATATATTGTAGACATTTGTATGCTTGTATGTGTGCAAGTTAGTTTATGTTTTATATAATTTGCCGTGGGCTACGCTGAAAGATGCCACCAGGCTCAACTGCTGTTGCATTAATGAGCAGCATGCGGCAGCTAGGGTATGCAACAGGGTATGACAGACTTACATATCATGTAACATAAGAGAATCTCGTATACACATACGTTCACTTTTTGAAAACAGGAGAATCAGGGAAATAAATCGAGTTTTTTAAATCAATAATATATTGATGCAGAATGAATTTAAAGGCCAAATAATGATCAAAACGGTATTCCACATGGAAATCGGTGGATTTTTGACAAAGCTATGGTAGATTGAAGTTCTTGAAAAAGTGTAAAGGGGTAATCATGGAAAATACTGAAAAAATTGACAGTGAGGTAAATTTTTCAAGCGAAAAATGTTTTGATGCAGAATGAATTTAGATGCCAAATAATGATCAAAACGGTATTCCACATGGAAATCGGTTGAGTTTTGACAAAGTTATGTTAGATTGAAGTTCTTGAAAAAGTGTAAAGGGGTAAGCATGGAAAATACTGAAAAAATTGACAGTGAGGTAAATTTTTCAAGTGAAAATTTTTGATGCAGAATGAATTAAGAGGCCAAATAATGATCAAAACGGTATTCCACATGGAAATCGGTTGAGTTTTGACAAAGTTATGGTAGATTGAAGTTTTTGAAAAAGCAAAGGGGTAAGTATAGACAAAAATGCATTGCATTACAGCGTAACTAGCAGTCGATCTTTGTAATTTTTGTAACCTGCAGTTATGCTGCAGCGTTGCCACTAGTTTTATTTTTTTGTAGTTTCTTGCTTAATTCGCTTGCAGGCCAAAAAACCAAACCTACAACAAAAACAAGCGCAACTTGTCTATAAATATTTTGTAGCTGCTGAACGAGAGAAGAGGGAAGAGGGAAGAGAGAGAGAGAGAGAGGGAGAGAGATAAAAAAAGGAGTATATGTTGTATGTGTGTTTAGTACGAGTAGCGCTAGTATAAAGAAATTCAGGCATGAGATTACAATCGCTTGTAATAAATACCTTAAGTATCACATATATCAGTAACCCAAGGACGTGCATCGTAAGTCAAGCTGAACATTATTATTAACCACCAACTGCAAGCTGTATAGCAGATGAGAGAGGTAAAGAGAGAGTGAGAGAGGAGACTTGACTTACGTGCAACAATTTAACAACTTAATTATTGCTAAACTACGTCAGCAACAACAACAGCAACAACATGAAGAGACATAAATAAACAACGGTGCGTATGAGTAATATTCGTGGCGGCAAAAATCGTGGCCTGGCTGGAAAATAATAATAATAATAATAATAAGGAGCCTGCCAAAAAGATTGCAATGTGCGATATACACAAAAGATGATCATCAACAGCAGCAGCAACAACAACAACAACAGCAACAACTTCAGGCTACTTGTTGCAAGTTGCTGGAATTGGTTTTGGGTTTGGGATTCGAATTGGGCATGGAACGTAGAACGTTCGCTTGTCATTGAGTAATCTATCGACAGCTTGGCCATTTAGTCAACACACACACTCACACACACACACACCACACACTAAAATCGCTGTGTGTGAAAATTAGCATAAAAACGCAATTTTTGAATATTAATGTGCAGTTGATGGTTGGCAACGTGCAACTTGCAACTTGTAACTTGCAACTTTGCTGCAAAGCGGCGACATCATCGCCAGTCTGGGAGGCGCATTGCGTGCAAGGCCAATAAGAAGAAGAAGCAGAAGAAAGAGCAGCAACAGCTAGGGATGAGTATGATAATATATTGATACTGTCAGTAAATATCGTTTTAACCAAATAAAATATATGAAATTTAATGTTTATTTATTTAAAAACAGCTTAAAGTCAAAAAAAAAAATTAAAATACTAAATAAATTTGAAAAATTATATATAAAGATGAAAAAAATAATAGAAACCACCATTTTTTTTCTTTATATATATTATCTTCCGAAGAAATAGTTTGTTTTTAGTTTCATATTTTGTAAAAGTTTACAATGGTTTTTTTTTTATATTTGTCTGTAATTTTTTATTTATTTAAAGACAATGTAAAGCAGACATTAAAAAAATGTATTTAAATCTACATAAAATTATTAAACTAACCAGCTAAGAAATTTATATATTTAAATTTAATTGATATAAGTTATGATCGATATTTAAACATATGTAGGTATATTTGCCATTTGATATGTGGTATTTTTTTCTTTTAGCAATTATTTTACATTTTAAATCATATCATCTTACAGTCTAGCGCTACAAGATTCTCTTCTAAATTATTTTATTTACTTATACATGCTATACATTTTTCTGTATTTCAAATATTTATTTTTGTGTTTATTTATCTACTTTTAATTCGATTGCCATCCCTAGTAACAGTTGCTGCCACTTGACTTACACGTTGCAATGCTGCAAACTTGCAACCTGCAACTTGCAACTTGCAACTCGGTAATCAGATCCTCTGGCATTGATAACAAACACAACACTTGCTGTGGTTTTTGGCGCTATCGCATAAGTTTGCATTCTGCTTTTTTGCATCTTTCACTTTTTTTCTCTCTGTTTGGCACGCATTTGCTTTCGAGGGGGAACAGGGAATAAAGGGGGGAGGAAATACAGATTAAGGATTAGTTATTATTGGACTGCTGCACAGCTTGAGAAATGTTTGTGTCATGTTTTCCAGCTGTAATCTACAAAACGCACAGCTTCCCACTCGCTATATTCACTCTGTCCCTCTCTCTCGTTCACTATTCCTATATCTCTTTTTAACTGTGACTAATGCATTCCAACGAAAAAGAAGACACAACTTAACTGACTGATTTCATACTATAAAAACAAAAATGTTGACCTTATTAAGACACAATAAATAAAATAAAATTAATTTAAAATATTATATTATATTCACATTCTGCGCTTCACAAAAGAAAATTTCTTCAATCCTATTTTAAATAAATAAAAATAAAGCTTCAAATGAGACAAAATTCTAACCAAATGAAATTAAAAAAAAAAAAATTTTAAAAGTGAAGCATAAATTGCATTTTATCAAATTTAAATTTTTAAATAACTAAGCATAGAGTTTAAAATACAATAATCATCAAAATTGACTTAAAAAATAGTCTTAATAATCATATTGAATTTTCAGCTAATCTCCTTTCAATGTAAATAATATAAATATAAATTGCAAATTCATACAAAATTAAATAATCCGTTGAATAGATACAAAATTTTGTTAATACTGGCAGATAAGGATATGTTCATTTTTAAAACCATTCAATTCTGAGTTCAGCTTTGCTTAAATTTATAACTGACAATGCAAGAAGTAGCAAGCAGTTATTAAGCAGTGCAAACTGCGAAACTATAGGGTGTCATTGCAAGCAGTTGCACATTTGAATATAAAGCCAAAAAACTTGTTCCTAACCAATAATTCTCGACGATTGAACGTCCATGTGTGTGTGCGGCTTACTATTAATAGTACTGGTAAATTGATGCCAATCTCTGTTTATAAAACAGCAAAATACAATACATTTAATATTCAGTCTGTATTTATTCTTCAACTCGAATGTTAACCTTTTTCGGACTATTAACAAATTCTCTTATTGATTATAACTAAGCGACTTTAAAGATTTTTTGCATAAAGATATATATTTCTATCAGGTTATTTAATTGGAAGAGTCGTTTACGATCAAACATGTTGTTGGAGAGAGGCAAATTTTACAACTTTGATATACAATTGAAACAGGTAACACTTCAAGAGATCACTAATAAAATAAAAAAAAGGTAAATTTTAAATGATACTTTACAGACGCTCGGAGATGACCGTTATTCTACTGTGAATAAAGCTGTATTGAATAATAAAATAATTGCGATAAAAAAATTTAAATATCCATATGTTTCGGAAGATAACCGTGAAGAAGCGTACTCGAAACTTTGGAATGTCAAACATGAGAACATATTAAGATTTTATGGTACCTCAGTGCAATTTAATGTTAAGCCATCATTATTAATGGAATATGCGGACTGTGGATCACTGCACGAACAAATTCATGGAAGGCAAACAAAAAAATATACTTCAAGTGATGCCCTTAGTTGGATGTACCAGTGTGCAAAGGTAAGCTCCATTTTTCATATTACTTCTTCGAAGTGCTGGATAATATTATATTCCCCATTTTGCAGGGTCTTGAATTCTTGCATGCGTTGTCTATTGCCCATTTGAATATAAAGCCAAAAAACTTGTTACTAACCAATAATTCTCGACGATTGAAGGTCGGTGAGTTGAGCATTATGACTAAGCAATTAGCAAAACATGAGTCGCTTGCCTATATGGCTCCAGAGGTATGAATCTATCTATATGTTATATGTATATTAACGATTAATATCTATCCACATTCAGGGAATTTTTGGTAATAATCAAAATATGTATGACGTATACAGTTTTGGGATTGTGCTCTGGGAAGTTCTGACACGACGAAAGCCTTTCTTCAGAATACATTTAGGAGACCCATTCTCGGACAAAATAAAATCGATGATATCAAGTTGTTTAGAACGTGATCCAGAAAAAAGGCCAAATTTTGAAGAAGTATCCACATGTATCCTATTGGAAGCTTTTGAAACAGAAGATATGGAACTATTTGAGGTTTAAATATTTATCAAAAAAATCTAAAGATTATCAAGTATATTTAAAACAGCAATTTCAGATAATGGGACGTGGAACCTTCGGTACTGTCTATAAATCTCAGTTCCTCGATTTTAAATGTGCTGTAAAAAAATTCAATGTAGAAGAAGATGATGCTAAGAAAGGCATTAAACAAGAAGTGGAATATTTATCCCGAGTTAGCCATAAAAACATTGTCAAACTGTTTGGTACGCATCTTAGCAAGGATTCCAAGACAATGATTGTAATGGAGTTAGCAGACTGTGGAACACTCTATGACTACATACATAAAAGGGGCGACTATTCTGATTGGATGGCTCTCGATTGGATACGCCAATTAGCCGAGGTATGATCAATTCAAATTAACATATATACGTAAAAATAATCAAGAAAACTTTTTAAATACTTATTAAAGGGCCTTGAATATTTACATGCCATGAAGCCCAGACCAATTATTCATCGGGATATTAAAACAAGCAACTCATTACTTGCCGACAATTATAAAGTATTGAAGATCGGAGATTTTGGTACAGTTCGAGAACAGGCTTCTTTGATGACACAGAGATATGTTGGGACACCCGAATATATGGCACCTGAGGTCTGTGGTAGTTCTCATTGAAGATAACCAATTCAATCTCAATTATTTTTGTATACACAGGTTCTGAAAGCATACAAGTATTCGGAGAAAAGTGATGTCTATAGCTTCGGGATCGTTTTCTGGGAGGTGATGTCTCGTAAGAAACCCTTCTACCACTTAAATAATGATAATATTTTCACCATTATGAATCTAGTCAGCAAAGGTGAGTAAATAGTCAAGGTCTTTAAAGTGTTTCTTATATTTTAATGACATATTTTAATGACTTCAGGTGAACGGCCTCCAATTAAAGATATAAATATATCTATTAAGGATCTCAAGTATACAAAAACTATGATAAAAAAATGTTGGGATAACAAACCGGAAAAACGACCACCAATGAAGAAATTAGTAGAAAAGTTGAGCACATATTGAGCATTTAACAATATATTTAACAATACTTCGTCCTCGGTTTTAGACGATTATGCTTTGTTTAAAATGAACTCATTTGAAAATCATTTGAATTGAATTCTTGATTGAATCAACGATTTTGCAAATACTTCGGCTGTAGCAATAAGAATGTTTTTTTTTAACGTCAATTTTATACTTTAAATTTTATTATTTTACAACCTAGATCTCTTAAAATTCCTTTTTAAAAAATTTTCTCTAATGAATTAAAATATTTTTATTTTATATATATTTATAAATAAACATCATGTTTAAAATTTATTTGGATATTCGAACATTCTCATTAATCAAATTATTTCGATTGCCTTTGATTGAATAAAATAAAAATCTATGAAATACAAAGACATTATCCCACTAAGTCGCATTAAAATCGGACAAGTAGAACGGCAGTTATGGCGAATAAAAGTTTTCAGAGCAAAACAAGTATTTGCTTTAATTATGTACAATGTTACAAAAATATTAAAAAATACATATATATGATTTTTAATTCACAATTATATAATTATAATTCGAATTCAGTCGGCGGAATATTGGAGCCTGAAAGAATGCAATACTTTTCGCGATCCCACCTACAGTCAATGGGTTTCTGACTTGGGTGAAAATCTTTAATTAAAGCTCAACAAAAGTTTAATCATAAGGTGGTGTTAAAATGCACTCAACAATATTGGAGTCAGTGAATCAGTTCAAAAATTTTTTGGCAAGAGGACGGAAAAAATGGAGTTGAAAATCTCCTTCACAGTAAAGACAGTGTACTGCCATTTGTATTATCATGTTATAAGATATCAGTAAGAATTACAAGCTGGTGAAAATAACAATTAAGGTGCTTCCACAATCCAAACAGTTGACAAAAACATTCGATAGAATCGAAGCTCCGAAATCTTCGACTTCTCAAGATATCGATCCATAAGATCTCTGTTTTAAAAACAGCTGAAAGTTCCATATCCAAAACTCACAACCGAGGTTTGCTAAGCGCCGCAAATACATTGACCATTTTTAATAAGCTCAGGGTATAAAAATATTTAAAAAAAGATTATAGAAGATTAAGATAGATTGTTTTTAATTTTTTAATCATACCAATACAAAGTTAAGCTTTGTTTAAAATTCAAACTTAAGTGACACCTCAATAAGTAGCAAGCAGTGAACTAAGCAGTGCATTTAAACTGTAAAGCAGTTGACTTAGTTTCAAAACTGCTTGAACGTATGCTTTGTTACCCATATTTCTTAAATTATTGTGGTTTTTGAGATTAATGAGAATTTACCAGCATTTAAGTCCGCCGTGAATCAGTCTGCCGATTCATTGCCAAAAGATGACGGACAAATAAATTTCAACAAAAAATAAAATTTATTTAATACAGTTGGAAGTGCGGTTCAGTCAGAAGCAGTTGTGCGATCCGAAGTTTCGATTTTTAGAGCAAGGACATTACTTTTTGATCATTTTCGCTTGCCAATTTTTTTAACTTAAAATTTTAGTGAACAGACCAGATCTTCAAAAGTAAAAAACAAACTATAACGGCAGAGTTTTGTTTAATCTATTGGTAACATTATCTCAGGATCAGGAATTTAGCTGCTAAAAATCAGCTATGGAGTCAAGGGAGGAAATAGAGGGACATGAAGTGTCTTCTGATGACGTGAGCTTTCATGATATTCAACTGAAAGAGGTAACGCTTCTATAGGCATATAATAAAAATTTATAATTCGGTTTTAATTAACCCAATACAGAAACTTAGAAGTGGAATATTTACTACTGTAAAAAAAGCAGTATGGGGAAGTAAAACGATTGTGGTTAAGAGCTATAAATTTTACAATTTGTCGGTAGCTAATCGTAAAAAAGAATATTCGAAACTTTGGAACATGCCTCATGAGAATGTATTAATGTTTTATGGTACCACAACTATATTTAACAATAAGCCTTCCTTACTAATGGAGTATGCGGACTGTGGATCACTGCACGAAAAAATTCACGGAAGAGGATATAACAACTATTCCAACGATGATATCCTCAAATGGATGCACCAGTGTGCGAAGGTAAGCTCACTTTTCGAGATTTACCATAAAACATAATTGGATAATATTATTCCATCTTTTGTAGGGTCTTGAATTTTTACATTCACTGCGTATTTTTCATTTCAATATTAAGCCACAAAACTTATTCCTTTTCAATAACTGTCGAGAATTGAAGGTCGGTGAGTTGGGAAATGATAATGGGCCACTAAAGAAATGTAATTCTTACATGTACATGCCGCCAGAGGTATGGATCCACCTATGTTTAATACACAAAAAAAAAATAATAATAACACTCTTCATTTATAGCGATATTATGACTATAATAACGGGGAGAAATATGATGTATATAGTTTTGGTACAGTGCTCTGGGAATTAATAACACGCAAAAAACCTGTCTATAAGATATTCGTAAGATATCTAGGTTACACAACACC
Organism: Drosophila falleni; assembly: GCA_035045575.1. Lineage (NCBI taxonomy): Eukaryota > Metazoa > Arthropoda > Insecta > Diptera > Drosophilidae > Drosophila > Drosophila falleni. Next base: position 3,038,039 of record JAWNOV010000167.1, read on the forward strand.
ATTTACAAATTTTAAAGAAGACTTATTCACTATAAGATCGCTAATTGAATGTTGTCGGGATGATGATCCGGAGAATAGACCCACTGTAAAAAGTCTTAAAGCTTGTTTAAAATGCATTGCATTGGAAATAGCGGATATACAATTAGGCAAGGTAAAATTAGTTGTTTTTAAATTTTTCAAGATTTTAAACCATATTTAAATTAACAATTTCAGGAATTGGGAGAAGGAAGCTACGGTGCTGTCTATAAATCTCAATTACTCGATGAGCCATGTGCGGTTAAACAAATCCATCTAGCAGATGACGAAAACAAGAGAACTGTTGAAAGAGAATTGAAATATTTATCCCGAGCTAGCCATAAAAATATTGTCCAGCTGTTTGGTACCAAGCTTGGCAAGGATTCCAAGACATTGATTGTAATGGAGTTCGCCGACTGTGGAGCACTCTATGATTACATACATGAGGAGAAAAATGGAAAGCGGAATGAATATTCCGACTCGACTGCTCTCAGCTGGATTCGCCAATTAGCCGAGGTTAGTTCAATTCAAATAAAATGTTTACATATAAAGGTAATCATAATAGTTTTTCACATATTGCAGGGCCTTCAGTATTTACATGGCATGAAGCCCAGACCAATTATTCATCGGGATATTAAAACAAGCAACTTGTTACTTGCCCAAAATTATGAAGTGTTGAAGATCGCAGATTTTGGAACAGTTAGAGAAAAGGCTACTATGATGACAGAGAAATACGTTGGAACAGCCCAATATATGGCACCTGAGGTATTTATTAATTCTATAAAAGATTACCAATGCAATTACAAATTTTTTTAAACAGGCATGCTCATCTTGGGGGTATTCGGAGAAAGGTGATGTCTATAGCTTCGGGATCGTTTTTTGGGAGGTGATGTCACAGAAGAAACCCTTTTACCACTTGCCAAATGTGGACCAACTTCCCATGTTGAATGCAGTCACTAACGGTCAGTAAATAGTCAAAGTCTCATAAGCGCTTTTTACATTTTTACGTCCTTAGGTGAACGGCCTCCCATCGAGGATGCAAGGGATCTCAAGAATGTAAGAGATCTGATCAAAAATTGTTGGGATGGAAAACCAGAAAATCGGCCGTGTATGAAACATTTATTGTGTAAATTACCCGAGGCAACAGAATAGATTATTTTTCAATTATCATGAAAAAAAATCATGAGCAAAAATTGAGATTTTTATCTGTTTTTAGAGATGCGCCTACATTTTGTCTTTTATCATATTTGAAAATTGCTTAAACCGCTTTTATACTACTACTCATTTACTTTTTCTAAATGCTAATAAATATACAAGTAATTCTGTAACACAGCTTAAAATAAAAATTTTTTTAATTTGGGTATATATATTGTTTTTTCGTGGCAATTTAAAAAAACTTGATAAAATTGGTAACATATGATTTCAACCCTTAGATACAGTTTCAGATACAATTTAATAAAAATCGATGGAGAAATAACAGTACAAAGTTTTATAGCGAGGATGATGTCTATTTTTTTCTAGGTTTCTAAATCAAACTTTCAGGTTATCCATATGTTGTTTTTACTTGATCTGACCATATTCGGGAAAAAACAATTTATTATATTATATCATATATGTAGCTGAGATAGGGGAGATTGGTTGATCATCAGCTTCTATTAATAAATGTTGTTGTTCCTGGAAATATATCAATAAATCTCACAAATTGTATTTATGGTATTGTGTTCTATATCCTAACCAAATTTGCTTTTCATCGGTCTATTATATATAGCTGTCATAAGAAGGATAGGTCGAAAATCAAGTTTTAGTATGAAAAACAACAAATGCCCCTCGCAATAGAAGAATATTTTCAAGTTTTCATGCGCCTAACTTGTGGTTTGGTCCTATTTATAATTACTATAGGAACTTTTGTTGTTATGTTACTATTGTTGTATTGTATGGATTCAACGCTTAATTTAACAACAACAAAAAATATATATATATAATGGTGAAACATTTTAAGCAAAGAAAAGACCTTATCAACACTGAAATAAGATGTGAATCAGTGCAAATATTTAAAACAAAGAGATGACGAACAAAGCAAATTGGGCGAGAAATAAATTATATTTAATACAAGACTTGTTCCTTCTTTCATCGTTTTAACAGTTGACTTTAGTACCCTCAGCCAGAAAGAACACAATCCTCCGCCAATAAACAGATGAGGAAACAGCAGATCCGATTTTTAGGGTAATTGCATTACTTTCGTGGTCACTTTCGCAAATAGTTTTTAAATAAATTCTACTTCCGATTCAGCGCTGAGTTTTCGAATATTACAGTATTGAATATTTGTAAGTCCATCGGTAGACTTGTGAACGATCGAAAATGGGTGTATTTCGTCAAATGACACAGAGAGGCCTTGAAAAGCTTTCACTTGCTATATCCTTTTTTGATTCACTTAATAATTGTCTGCTTAGAGAGGTCTCTAAAAGTGAACAAGATTATGATTCGCAGAATGAGGAAACGCCTCAAGAAACCTTTAATAGGGTGAACTCTCATGACAGAAAACAGAATATTTGTGATAAAGAGGTAACGCCTTAAAAGAGCTATAATAAAATTATACTAATGTTAGCAATTTCAGATTCTCGGACGTGGAGCCTTCGGTGTTGTCTACAAATCTCATTTCAACGGTCTTCCATGTGCTGTAAAAGAAGTCTTTGTAAAAAATGACGACGATAAGAAATATATTGAAAGAGAAATGAAATATCTATCCCAAGCTAAACATAAAAATATTATCGAGTTTTATGACATCCTGGAGAGAGAGAATTCCAAATTTGAAATTGTGATGGAGTTCGCCGATTGTGGAACACTCTATGATTACATTCACAAAGAGAAAGATCAAAAGCGGAATGAATATACCGACTTGACTGCTCTAAGTTGGATGTGCCAATTAGCCGAGGTAAGATTCATTTTAATTGAATTTCTACATATAATCGAGATCCTAATATTTTTACCACATATTGTAGGGCCTCGAATATTTACATGCCATGAAGCCCAGACCAATTATTCATCGGGATATTAAGACAAGCAACTTGTTACTGGCCGACAATTATAAAGTACTGAAGATCGCTGATTTTGGTACAGTTAGAGAAAAGGCTACTTTGATGACACAGAAAAATGTTGGAACATGCGATTATATGGCACCTGAGGTCTGTGCTAATCTTTAAAGAATGTAGCCAACTTTAACGCAATTATTTTTTTATACAAACAGATATCCTTAAACTACAAATTTTCGGAGAAAAGCGATGTTTACAGCTATGGAATCGTATTCTGGGAGGTGATGTCTCGAAAGAAACCCTTTTATTATTTAAGAAATGAAGTACCACTCACCATTTTGAAAAAAGTCACTAAAGGTCAGTAAATAGTCAAAGTTTCATAAGCTCTCTTAACATTTTAATGAAATATAGGTGAACGGCCTCCCATCGAGGATACAAAGGATAACAAGCATATAAGAAACTTGATTGAAAAGTGTTGGAATGAAAACCCGGAAGAACGACCATCAATGCACAATTTAATATCTGAATTAAGCAATTTATAAATATTATTTGTTCCAATTTATCAATTTTCAATATTCGAACTAAGTGTCCTACATTTTTATACATAAAATAAATATATTCAATTTATATATCTTAATAAAATACCTATTTTCGTGATAAAATGAAGATCCACAGATATATAAATTATGTTTTCTTCACCGGTCAATATTTATTTTATAGTATTATCTTTCTATAATTAGTCACTTAATTTATTTATTTTAATTTTCATTAAAAAATACCTATTTTCGTGATAAAATAGTTGATGCTACCACGCCATCTAGCGGACAGCTGTGCAACTGGTTTGCTGCACAACAAAGTTCACTTAATAGCCGCAAGTTTAGTCGATACAACAACCTGAATTGCAGTTCAGACACATATACAAAATACAATAATAAACAAAATTAAAAAAAACAAACTGCACAACTAGATTAAATATTTACAAATAAAATATACCTAGATTTTGCACTTTGGTCTCTAGAATACATGTAGTATCGAGTTTGCTACTACTTAAAAATAGATTTCACCATAAACAATCAAAATGTCGCGTCGTTAACTGAATCATAGTTTAAACATAAAACAGAACTCAGTAAATAGAGGAAGAAGCAGTTTAAATTAACAGAACGCAGTCGGGTTCATTGACCCATAACAAAACCCGTTTCGTAAAATGCAATCAAGATGAAGAAGAATCAGAAAAAGTACTGGTAAATAGTACTCAGTACTCAGATTTCACAAGGTTGGACATTGATGTCGTCATAACCTCGACGAGGTCGGAAGATAAAGAAGAAGACAAAATGTAGGTCATAAAACACTTTCACAAAATGCGCTCCAATTGCATTGCCGGTGAATGCACCCTACCTCACCTCCCACTCCCCTTCTTCTAACACCCCCACACTTGTAGTTGAGAGAGAGATAGTGCAAGAGAGAGAGAGAGAGAGAGAGAGAGAGCACGTCAAATTGCAAAATTGAGCGTGAATCACTTGCAAAAAAAATCAAAGAGTGTGTGTGTGTTGTCTGTCACGAACGCCGCTTTTGTCTCCTCCCCTTAAACCTGAAAGTCCCGCAGCCTAGACTCTCTCTCTCTCTCTCTCTCTTTTTCCCTCTCTCACTCTCTCTTTATCACTGAGAGCATAAGTTATGACGTCACAGCGCCTTGCAAATCGCTTAATTTATGTTAATTTAATTATTTAATAATTTACACTGAAAAAATTGAAATTTGAATTGTATAGTAAACTACTGAGATAATCAAAGTTACTTTACATATAGGGTATGTAGCAGTATATTTGTATGAATTTTTCTAATGACAATATTTAATTAATTTTTTCTTTCATACTTTAGTAATTTTGTTATTTTTGAATAAAAAATTACCAAAACTTTGAAATAAATGTATCTTAAAATATGCGATTATTTAATAAGATATTAAAAAAATAATATAATATATAAGTAATTATTAAATGTATCTTAAAATAAATGAAATATTATAAGAATTAAAATATATTATGCAACGAAATCAGTTGCATCAATTTATAAAAAAATTTATGTTATTTATTTATATTTATATTAATTTAGAATATTTTTAGCTTATAATCATTTTAAAAATATTTTTTGACAATGGTAATTAGATTTTTAAAAAATAGAAAACATTTTAACATATTTTTTATATATGAATACAAGTGTTGTGAATTGAAATTTAAGGATTTATTTAGAGAAGCTATTCTTGATATTATATTTTATTTATTTTTTTTGAATGTATGTTTATATATTTAAATATATATTTCTTGCAACTTGCTGCATCTGCAGTCCAGCAAACTATTTAGTTGCATGCCACAGCTGCTTGGCTCTTGTCCAACTTTTTAGCAACAGAAGAAAGTGTATCTATCTATCTTTTTATCTATGTATCTTTGGCCAGTCTTTTGCCCCAGCTGTGTGATCAGCGGCACGTGCGTCGCCTTGAGGTCCAAATTGTTGTGCGTCCACATACACACACACACTAATACACATACTTATACTCACTCACACACACTTTAATAGCTAGACAGCTGCTGTTGTCACGCGGCTGCAACCACCGGCAAATAGAATTGCAGATCAATGTATCTGTCAGATACATTTCTAAGCAGGCATATATATAAGTATATTTTTAATGCTCGGCACGAGGCAAAACTCCCCCGCAACTCCAGGAATAAACAAATCAAATAAAGGCTAAAAATATCCAAGAAAAAGAGAAGGCCAAAACGAAATAAACACAGAGAGAAGAAGGCAGCACAGAGGTCACCTTCAAATGCGTAGCAAGTTAATAGGGAATGAAGTCGAAATAAAAACTCTGGAGACTCTGGAGAGAGAGGGAGGGAAAGAGAGAGAGAGAGGCAGAAAGAGAGAGATTAACCGGCCTCTCAGTGGCTTTCACAATGCCGTTTAGGCCATTTCGTCATTCATCCTGACTCTGCAGCTGACAGCGACGCTGACGTCGACGTCTACGTCAGCAGAGAGAGGCAACTGAGGCAACGGCAGCTACAAAATCCAGCGGCAGCAACGAAATTCCAACGAGTCTCAAACAGTTCGCAACGAGCGCGCAAACTGAACGGAACATCGACTACCTCTCTCAAAAAAAAAGAGGCATTAATATTATCATTAAATAAACCCAGTGAATTCCAAATAAAACAAACAAAAAAGTAAGCAAAATTAAACACAAAACATAACTAAAAAACTAAGTAAATTAAATTATTGCTTGTGCTAGCTAAAAGTATTTCTTCAAGTGCAGTATTTTTACTTCCTGCTTTAAAGTGCATTCAACTTCCGCCCTTGGCCTTGTACTGGGTCACTTCCTGTCTGCTTGTCCCCCTTTTTTTTTGTATATATGTAAAAATTGTGCTTTCACTTTCGTTTTCGTTTTCCTCGCAACGCATGCGTCGGTTTTTCCCAGCCAAAAACAGCTGTTTCACATTTTTCGTTTTTTGAAATTCAGCCACATTTGACTTTGAAAGAAGGTCATTTAATATTGTATCTGGCCTATTTGCTTGCAACAAGTGAGCTGGTCAAGTGTTGCATGACTAAAACTAGATAAATCGGTATTATTTGTTATAAGCAATGACCTCATACTATCTACTTATTACTATTCAAAGTAGTTGCCTATTCAGAAATTAAAAAAAAAAGTTCAGTTTTACATTGAAAAGTGTCAAGTTTTTGTAATCTGGCAGTAAATTAACTATATTATCTATAGCAATGTTATAAGATGAATTTTCTGAAGTATTTATTATAAAAATCAAGTGTCTGTTCTAATCGAACTCGGAATTCCCGTGATATATCTTGCTGACATTTTTTCTGAACTGCTTCTTCGAGCTATACCTCAGACATAATAAAGTTTTGGACATATCACAGCACTACAACTAAAAGCTATAATGTATATGATCATTTAAGAATACAGTTTAAATATAAAAAACCAATTTCTATTCCAAAATAAACCAACAAGCTATTGCAATTACACTTATTAATATTAGTTTTGCATATTCTGCGAATTTTTTCCAAATCGGAATACTTTATCATAGAGGATTAGTAAGACTCTGTGTGAAATATATATATTTGTTTTTTGTATTACTTTAACTAAACTCAATATTTACCCTATTTAATTTCTTCATCCACACCAAATTATATTCAAAATTTGTTACTATTCTATATATGTAGAAACAATCAGTTATCTTACAGCTATCAAAGATATGATGTTATATATTCGTCTAAATTCTAGAATTCTGTTTATTTCTAGCTACATCTTAATTAAACAGAATACATACACTTATTAAACAAATTTTTCCCACATCGGAGTACTATAACACAAAGAAAAAACTAATTTGCTTTTTTTTTTTTAGGTGCCAATAAAGTTTAATATTTACTATTATAACACATCTGCACCAAATCTTTTTCAAATCTCAACATCTTGTGGTTAAAGCCAAAAATAAAAAAACCACTTGTTTCAATAAATTTCTTAAATAGCCTATAAAATTGCCAGCTTTGTTTTAAATAATGTAATCGCAGTTTATAGCTCAGCTGAAACTCTTTTGTTATTTATAATTTTCTTGTGTAAACCACAATTTTAATTAGAAAACTCTCAAGTTCAGGGTAAGGGCAACAGTAATGCACATTTCTAATTAAAAACGTGCTCATATGGTTAATAATAAAAGAATATATAAACATTTAAATACCGCTGATAAGCAGCTGCCAATTGTTGCTAATCTTATCAGTAATCTATTTCAAATATTGGTCTAGACTCAATAACGACCTACATTGAACCCCTTAAATGGATCACACCCCCTAGAAAATATACGTCATTAAATTTAAAAATAAATGAAATTATTCATTTGCTATTGTAGTAAACAATCTTGTATCGTAATTGAGTATTTAGATTACTAATCGATTGTTTGTGTGTAATTATTAAGTGACTTATCAATTGATAAGACGTTTATTGATAGCAAAGTGATTTGTTAATGATGAACTACATCATAATGAAATTTCCTTATCTGTTGCAATTTCTTTGAAGGTTTTTTTGTAATCAAAAATATAACTTACACCCATTAGTGGAGAAGGGGTTAATGAGGTTTATTAGCTTGAATGCCAATTGGAATTGTTGTGCGTGTGTGTGGCATGTGACGCCTTCCCCGCCCCTTTCCCCCCCCCCCCCTTCCCTTCCCATCCCTTTCCCACTCCCAGTCACATATAAAACTCACAACTGCGCGCAAAATGAAAAATTATAATAAATTTCTAGTTTTTCGGCAATGTTGCGTTGTGGTTTCTCTTCCATAAGTTGCTGCGTGTGGAGCAGTCGGCAAATTTATATAAATATGACCTTCATGAAGGTTAAACAACGCCGACACATAGGTCTGTGAGTTGTGAGTGTCGCGAGATTTTTTCACTTTTACTAGTTCTTAATAAGTACACTGACAAAAAAAAATTACACTGTTGAAATCAAAAAGAATTTTTCATAACAAACTGTTTTTTCACAAATTTAACAAACTTGAAGAGACAAATATAAAAATGAAATACATTTATTAATAATGGTACGATAAAGATGTTTTCCCAATTTTTAGGAATTTTTAGTTCTCGACCTCTTTTTTAAAAGAAATTAAAGTTTTTATAAATGTGACTATGTGTTAAAAAAAAGACTGTATCTTTCACTACTTTAGTATTTTAAGTACACTGAGGAAATATACAAATTTTCAAAGTCAAGAATTTTTTTCTAAAAACTAAAAACATATAGAGAAAAATAAAAAAAATTAACTAAGCTTAAAAAAAACAGTTGTCCTACAATTGAAACGTTTTTTATATTTTAAAAGTATTTTTAAAAGTCTGTAAGCGATGTAAAAAGTATTATTTGTAATGCTAAGAATTTTCGTTAAAAAAAATGGATATAAAAAATATATACTATTTTATAAATATGTTTTTCTTAGTGTACTACACGCTAATTTAAATACCAACAACGGACACGTGACATTATTTGTGTTTCTTTCTCTTTTTCTTTTCGCTCTCTAGCAATGGCCGCCGTTAAGGACAGTCTATTGGCCCAAGTGGCTGAGGTGTTGCCCAGCTCGGGTCATAAGGTCACCGTTGTGGGCATCGGCATGGTGGGCATGGCCAGCGCCTTCAGCATTCTCGCCCAGGGCGTCTCCAAGGAGGTCTGTCTCATCGATGTCTGTGCCGACAAGTTGCAGGGTGAACTTATGGATCTGCAGCATGGCTCCAACTTCCTCAAGAATCCACAGATCACAGCCAGCACCGATTTCTCCATTTCGGCCAATTCACGGCTGTGCATTGTCACCGCCGGCGTCCGTCAAAAGGAGGGAGAATCTCGTCTTTCTCTAGTGCAACGCAACACGGATATTCTCAAGAACATTATCCCCAAACTGGTGGAAGTAAGTCCTCAAAATATATATTTATTTCTCTTAAATAATAATGCAGCTATTTGAAAAATACTAAAATGTTTTGAATTATATTGGTCTTTACTTATTTATTTAATTTGGATTTTAAACATTTTTTGAAAGTAAAAAGCTCATATTTGTGAATTGCTTAAAATAAATTATTTCACTATCTAAATATATAAAATAAATTTGAATAATTAATTTAATTAAATTCTTTTCCGTTTACAGTACAGTCCCGATACCATTTTGCTGATGGTTTCCAACCCCGTTGATATTATGACCTATGTGGCCTGGAAGCTGTCCGGTCTGCCCAAGAATCGTGTCATTGGCAGCGGCACCAATTTGGATTCCTCCCGCTTCCGTTTCCTGATGTCCCAACGTCTGGGCGTGGCACCCACCTCCTGTCACGGCTGGATCATTGGCGAGCACGGCGACAGCTCCGTTCCCGTTTGGTCCGGAGTCAACATTGCCGGCGTGCGTTTGCGTGAATTGAACCCAACTCTGGGCACCGGCGAGGATCCAGAGAAGTGGAATGAGCTCCACAAACAGGTCGTCGATTCGGCATATGAGGTCATCAAGCTAAAGGGTTACACTTCCTGGGCCATCGGTCTCAGTACCGCCTCCCTGGCCTCCGCCATTTTGAGGAACACGAGCAGCGTCGCCGCCGTTTCCACCTCCGTGCTGGTAAGCTTGATTACACTAGGCAACAAAATTTCCAAGTCTAAAGATCGAGAAACAAAGTTCCGCATAATATATAGTTTTTTTAATAATACATTTAAATTTTTAGCTCTTCCTTAACAAAAATTAAGAAAAATCATAAGATTTAAAAAAAAAAAAGTTTAAAAACAAATCCTTACAGAAAAAAACATTTTTCATAGGTATTTTCTAATCTAAAGATTTTATAATTTGGAGGAAAAAGTGGGATCTTAAAAAAATAATTTATTAATCTCCAATTCTTCTTTATTTTTAGGGCGAACATGGCATTGATAAGGACGTCTTCTTGTCCCTGCCTTGTGTTTTGAATGCCAACGGTGTCACCTCCCTTGTGAAGCAGATTCTCACTGAAACTGAAGTCAAACAGCTCCAGAAATCTGCCAACATTATGGCCGATGTTCAGGCTGGTCTAAATTTCTAATTTTAGTCATGGGAAAGTTGGAGAACCAGTGAAGCAGTCGCATAGCAGAAACAAAGTATTCTTTGACACAACCAATGTTTATTTTTAGTACATTTCTCAATAGAACACACTATTATTTATTCTTTAACTATTTTGGGTTTCTTTTAAAATAAATTATACAAATTTAGAATTCGTAAACAAAAAAAAAACTAAATGATTTATATATAAATAGCAAACATGGAAAGAATGTTGTTGAAAACTAATGAAAATTGTATGGGAAAATTAAGCTATGTTTTTTTTAACTTAAAAGTACACCCGATAATCGATAAACGACAACTGGAAGTACCTTGACAACCACCGCTACCTCAATTGGCGTAAATTTTGAATCTTGTAACGTTTTCAAGCGTTAGTCAAATTTACAGCGTATATATTTAAAATTAAAATAATATAGTAAAATTTATAACAAAAATATATGCATACTTTAAGCACCTAGTTGTCTTTTCGCACACAAATCAAAATAAAAGTTAAATATCAAAATATATCGATAATAATGCTATACAAAAAACAAAGTTAAAAGATAAAATATTAGTTAGATCAAAATTAAGAGAACTCGGTTGTGGGAGATTCGGTACGGTAAAAATGAAAATTTTATGGTAAGATGCATATACATAACCTCAATCCAATGATTTTGTATTTGAATAACTTCCAAATATTTTATATGATCGTCATAAAATTTTTAGCACATATCGATACAATAGTAAATGAAAAGTTTCTTTACTCTAGCTTTAAAATTCGTCTAAAAATTCGTTTCTGTCTGTTACACTTTGATCTTTTTACAGTACAGGGTCTTAAAAAAATAGTTTCTTTCTTTTTGTGGCACGATTCTTGACTTTAATCAATAGCGCTCTCAGTTATCTTAAGCGACAGAAAATGCTTATCTAAAATATAAAACGATCTTAAGAGGGGGACCCAGACCAAAGCCAGACGCAATTCCAGCTCGACTCGAATTTTGAGTCGTTTAGAACGTGCAAAATACCGAAAACCAGCAAACGAGACTGAAACTGAAGCTGAGATAAGCGTGAAAACGATAAGCACACTCAAGTCAGTCTTAACTTGGCTATAAAAGTAGCAGCATCAACGCAGAGCTGTGTTAAAGTGACAGCAATGAGAGCAGTACAGACAACAGTTAACTGGAGTGGATTAGCTTTGGGATTATTCTTAATCTGGCTTGGATTAAGCAAAGAGATCTCAGCTGCTGGTGGCATTGATCGCGTACAAAAACATAATCTGGATTTATTAACGAAGCAATTAAATCGCGGCTGGCATGCATTCTGTAAGTGCTACAATTATATGGAATTTCAGAATATAATATAATAAATACTAATACCGTGAATAATTATTAAAAACAGATAAAATCAGTAAAAAAAAATAAATTTGAATTATAAGTAGTAAAATACCAATAAAAAACGGATATAATAATACCATGAATAGTTAAAGAAAATAATAATATCAATAAATATTTAATAATAATATTAAAAAAAAACAAATGTAATAATATCATGAAAAATTTAATAAAATCATAATAACAATAAATAATAAATATTAATAGCATCAATTTAAGACACTTAATTAAGATTTTAATAAACTGCTTTTTCCCATTCATTATTTAATTTCATGAAAAAATATTTAAATTAAAAAGATTCAATAATAATAATAATAATAATAAATATTACAATTCCTTATAATGACTTCTTCATTTCAAACTCCCTTTGCGTAAAAAATACATAAAAAAAATTAAATTTTTTTGATTAATTAAAATGTTTAATAATAACAAGAATAATAAAAAACTTAAAATATTTAGGTGATGCCCCCGTGGATGAGGGCGTCATGTCGCTCTTTGAGGGCATCAATCCCAGCGATGCACGTCTCCATGTGATGACCATCACCAATCAGAGCATTCAATTGCCGATTAAATCGATACCGGAAATACGTGACTTTGATATCGATCCGAAACGCAGGACATTAATTTATGTCAATGGATTTTACACTGCCGACAGTTATTTTAGTGTGCAGGAGCATTTGATGTTGTTGCAACGAACCCGAAGAGATCTCAATGTAATCATTGTGGACTTTGCCACAAATGTGGCACAATTGTACTACACGGTGCGGCATCATCTCTCCGTCCATGGTTATACCATTTACAAGCTGTTGACTTCGCTAACGGAGGCAGGAATTGCAGCTGAGAATATTACATTGGCAGGACATTCGGTGGGTGCAAATATTGCAGCTCTGGGTGCGGATTTATATGCCAAGGGCAGCAAACAATTGGTGGCTCAACTCATTGCCATTGATCCTGCCACAATGTGTCGCACCAGCGACATTCTGGTAAGGCAGAGTGTTGCGGCACGTGTTGTTGTGTTGCATGGAGAGGGAGATGTGTTTGGTGTGAGGTTGCCTCTCGGTCATGTCGATATATATCCCAATGGCATTGGCTATTTTCCGAGAAAGAAACTGCAACCGGGCTGCGAAACTAAAATCTGCAGTCATATGTATCCATTTGTCCTTTTTATGGAAGCTCTCATTGAAGGCGTCATGATTCCAGCTACCAAATGTGAGAATTGGGCCAAGTTTAGACAGGGCGATTGTAGTTACGAGAACACCTTAAATATCGGTCTCATCTATCCACCAAATGCCAAGGGTCTCTACTTTTGCATGACTCAACCGAATCCTCCATTTACCTACATGGAACACGGCCTGAGATACAAGAGTCGACAATCCGAAATATCCAACGTACTAGCTTAGGATTAAGTCAAGGATTAATATTGTTGTTTTTACATAAATAATCTTATTTTAAGCCATGTTGAAAGAGAGCTAAAAATATCAGTTTAGCTTAATGTTATTATATTATTTAACTGTTTTTCTTTAAATTTAACGTTTGAAAATCGGTAAAAATTAGTATTTATTTCCAACGAAATACCAGACGAATAAATAAATATTTTCTAGTTGACATGTCAACATAATGCATAAATAATAATAAATTAAGTACAGAATTTCTAGAAATGTTGAGTAGCAAAATGTTAATTTTAAAATTAAATTATTTGTAGACTCACAGCTTCTAAGACGCTTTGCTATAAAAAAGAAATGAAGCTAACAAGTGTTGAGCTCGCAATACATTAAAACTTTTAAATGTAACAATATTTAAATTATATACAGCTTTTTGGGCTAATTTGAAATTGGTGCTTTGATTTGTACGGAAGACAGGCATGTCTGCTGTGACAATTGGACAGACAGGGCTGTTTAATTAAACATATTTGGTGTCCTTTTACAGCGTGCAAGACTCAAATATTTGTAATTTAAATTATCATTATCTTTATATATATGTATATACATATATATCTTTTTATATTCTATTCTATTTCTCTTACATTAATAACTCTTTAACTCCTAATTATTACCTTAAAAACCTATGCATATTGTAAATAGCTTTATATATTAAATAATTATATATTAATTATATATTTTAATTATAATTAATTATATATATAATTAATATATATAAATTATATATTATTTAAATTAAATTATATAAATAAATTAAATTATAAAAATAAATTATATAAATTAATTATATATATTAATATATATATTAATCTCACATTATCTTAATTTGCCATATAAGGACTCTACTTAAACAAGTAAAAATAAACACCACAGAAAAAACCACTAGGCACTTATCACTTGATCCGTCTTCCGCGAGCACCGAACACTGACTGTCTGTCGACTGCGAAAGGGCCGCCTTTTATATGCTGCGTGGGTGGTCTCTTAACATAACTCTGTTATCTTAACAGTGCCAATGTAATTTAACAGTGCCAAAGTGAGTTTAGCAGTGCTGTTAGCAGAGCTATGTTATCTTAACTGTGCTGTAAGCAGAGCTCTGTTATCTTAACAGTGCTGTTAGCAGAGCTCTGTTATCTTAACAGTGCTGTTAACAGAGCTCTGTTATCTTAACAGTGCCAATGTGAGTATAACATTCTAACAGTGCCAAAGTGAGTTTAGCGTGCTGATCGCAGCGTTGCCATTTGCTGTTGTTGCCATGTTAATATACACATGTTATCTTATTTAAATTTGTGGTTTGTTTATTTTTATTAAAAACACTGTTCGGTTCTTATATTTGTGGTTTGATTATTTTTAAATGCAGAATGAATTTAGAGGCCAAATAATGATCAAAACGGTATTCCACATGGAAATCGGTTGAGTTTTGACAAAGTTATGGTAGATTGAAGTTCTTAAAAAAAGTGTAAAGGGGTAAGCATGGAAAATACCGAAAAAATTGACAGTGAGGTACATTTTTCAAGTGAAAAATGTTTTGATGCAGAATGAAGTTGGTCAAACCTTTGACCCTTACCATCAAACTCGATCCATGGCTATGATGGTCGAAAAAATACAAAAATAATTTTTCCGATATATAACGCCGCCTAAAAGTATGCAACATTTTCTTTCCCAAACCCAGTAAAAGTGATGCCAATTTGCATTTATCCAAATAAACGATTTAAAATGCAACAAATTTTTAGATATATAAATATAATGGAAAAATAATATGTAAAATATTAAAAATTTGGAACTTACATATTATGTATGAAAAATAGAAAACATTCAAAAACACCCCTGTTTTAATGCAGTGGAAAGCTAAAAAAAAAGATGTAAAGTTGAATCAAATTTTATAAATTTGCAAATTAATACATTCTATTTTATTTTATTCCTTATTTAAAATTTAAATTTTTATAAATTGGAATTATTATGAATTAAGAAGCTGCAGCCCTGGATTTAAGCACAGCTCTGGCCAGCTCTCTCTACCTCTGCTTTACCTACTCTCTCTCTCTCTCTGCGCTGTTAACTCTTTTCTTCGATCTCTCGGACTCTCTTTGGCAATGTTGGCATTGTCTGTTGACCATGTTATGCGCTCTCACTCTCTCTCTCTCTCTCTCTCTCTCTCTCTCTCTCTCTCTCTCTCTCTCTCTCTCTCTCTCAGCCGATCTTTGACTTACAAAAAACAGCTGATGTTTAAGCCAACAAAAGCATAAAGCACAATACACATACACCTACACCTACACAGACTGTCTGTCGCTCTCTTTGTTGCTCTCTTTTTCACACACACACACACACACACACACATTGTGACTTTGTCTACCTGTTGCCAACAAAACTTTTTTACTTTGCTGCTTTTTTATTTGTACCGAAAATGCTAAAAATGTGAGTTAAGAGTCGACTGCGCTCAGTTTTGGAGCGCAGTTTAGCTGAGTTTACGGTGCTGTCTGGTTGTGTCCGGCAAAAAAAAAAACGGAAAACGGAATCGGCATCGAAATTGAAATTGATATTGAGCTGAGAGGCAAGCGATAAACCCGTCGGTTGCCTCGTCGGTCGGTATGTTACAAAGCTTAAACTAATGCCGCTTTGGCAGCTTCAAAAAATATCTAAAAAAAATAAAAAAAAACTCTCGTCGCCGCCGTCGCGTTGATCGTGCGGAACAATCAACACACAGCTCCAAAAAAAAATATAAATAAATAAAAAACAGAAACAACAACAACAAAAAAAGACAAACCTTTTTTTGTTGTTGTTGCTGTGTATAATCAACAAATAAATGTCTAAGCACAAGTGTGTTATATACATGCATGCCACATATTTATGTACAAATGTTTACAAATAATGTGAAATTACTCGACAGAAAAATATAGAATAAAAATACAACAACAACTATGCAAAGTGCAGTCAGTGATTAAATATTTTTAATATTAAAATATTTGCTGTAAAATAAAGAGATAAATAACTTCAAGTCTTGGTTTACATCTCGCATCTGTATCTCGTTACAGATACACAGATACAGATACGCAGCGTGTATCTATTGGCTGTGAGTATCTCTAGCTTCAGCTTAAGCTGTATCTCTGTACGTGTATCTGTATCTGTAGCTGTAAATTGTATCTGTATCTGTATCTGTTAGCGCGTGTCTACGGCTTTAATGTTACTCTTCAGCTTTTCGCCTCCATTCATTCGACTCTTTGGTGTCGCCTCGCACAGAATGTGCAACTTGTCCAAATTTGGTTGCAATTTTTCAATTGAAAATTTGTTAAATGAGTTCTCAAAGTGACATCAGAGACTGGCGAACAATAACAAAAGAAAACTCTTAAAGTAATCAATTGCGCAATTACACAATCGATAAAAAAAAACTACAATAAATTGTTGAATAAAATGCAGAGAAAAAATATAAATACAATTCATTAAATCACAATATTCAAGTGATAATTAAAGAAATATTAAATTATACAAGGGAATATCTTAAAAGATCTTAAAAATACCATTTTTGCCAACTTTATTAATTTTTATTTTAATTAAAGTTTTTATGTATTAAATCATAAAAACTTTAATTAAAATGAATTCAATCAGCAATAAATTATTACAAAATAGAAGGAAATATTTTTAAGAAAACATTAACAAAAACTAAATGGCGCCATAACACAATCAATAAAAACAACAATTAATCTATGAATTAAATGCAAAAAAATGCATTAAAATTATAAATAAAATTCTATTAATGACAGTTTAGAAATGAAAAAAAAAGAAATTTCTGCAAACTTTATTAAATGAAACATCTTAAAATAATAAATACACTTAATTGAAGTCAAGTAATATTATGTTTTTTATTATTTTGAATTAAACGTTTCTGTTAAATTTAATATCTCTTATTTATAATTCCATTAAAAATATTTCTTTGTTACCTAAAAAAATACTACATATATTTTTTTTTACTTAGCTCATACTTAATTATGTTCAATTATACATTTAATAAAAAAATAATGCCGGCCACAAATTAAATGTTCATTTACTGGCTTAAATATTTCAATAATTTAATAAGCATGTAAATTTTTAATAATTAAGTCAAATTAATAGCTAAAAATTGCGTTCAAATAACATTAATGAATTTATGGAAAATACGTATAATAAACAATGCAAACAATATAACGAAAAGGGTAATAATGCACAATAAATTAAATCTACAATCTTTTATTGTGTGCTAATGAAGTTAAAAACTCCCACTGTCTGAAGCTCAAGTTCAGAACGACTTAAGAAAAGTGCAAGTGTGCAGGTTTCCGTTTTGAGTGAAGGGAAATAAAGAAAAGAATAAAGCAAAGGCAAGAAAGATAAAGAATTATGGATTAAGAGTTACTCAGTATATTAAGAATTCATAGTTTATATAGAAAGTTATATGTATGCCTGAAAATTAACTTAATAATGACACACTTTCAATGTGGAATTCATCTCTCAAATATCATTATATCAATATCAATATAGGGTATTTGAAGCACACATTGACTCACTTTGTAAACACATTGCGACCATTTTATTGCGTGCGTCAAAGAAAGTGAAAAGCGTAATGAATTTGTATAAAAATTCGTCAGCAATCAACGTCGAGTCGTTTCTTTAAGGCCATGGCCAATATATCTTGACTTGACTAAGTTGGTATTTTTTTATACGCAATTTCCTTGTCATCATCTTATTGCAACTTTAGCTCATTTTATCTTAAATGTCAAGTCTATTGTTGATGCTGTCTGTCAACTGATTTGTTTGCATCTTTATCTTTGTATCTTGTATCTTTTTTGGCTGCAGTTTGTTTTAGGGCAACAGTTCTTATAGATAAACTATAATTTCTGACTAATCTTTAACTTTTAAAAGTAAACTCGGCACGTGCTTGAGCCAAAAAAAAAATAAAAATAAAATTATTCAAGCTCGTAAAAATGTATTTGTACGAGCTAAAGCTCAACTACGGGTATATTACTCGTATTATTATAATAATTCTATGAAAGTGTGTCAAGGGGCAAGCTGACGAGCAAGCGGGTGTTTTGGAAGAGTTTTCAGATTTCGACTTTAAGCTAATGATTAAACAGTTTGGAGAAGTGCAATTAACAGACAGCGTGACTTAAGTCAAGATGCATTTTTCAGGGGCGTGTTGAGAGTTAGCTAACCGGGTAATCAAACTAACTAACTAAGTACAAATACAAGTATTTAAATCCATATATATGTCCCGTTCAAGTTAAAGTGAATTCTGCTGTGTTTATAAACGAAATTAACGCGCTTAAGTGAAAATTAAGCGCCTGAAGGAACCTGTTTTTCAGCAATCTATAAAATATTTTATGCAAATAATTGTCGCTAAAGATCGACAGATAATACAACGTAAATATTGTCTGTAGTATAGGGCAACTGGTTTCAAATTCCCTTCAAAAAGATTCTACAAAAAACAGCAGCGAAATGTTTTGATCAATCAATCCCAACTGAATTCGCTCAATTAATCAAAATAAAATATCTTCAATCAAGCAAAAATTCAAGCGAAACGCTAAAAAGCACAAAAAACCAATGCTGACTTGGCAAATAATAATATAAATATAATAAAAAAAAAAGAAACAATCAAGACAAGTAAGTTTTCGACAATCTCAAGGTTTAACGGCGTAAATACTTAAAGAGACGACCAGATATGTGTCCCATATAAAAGACGGTCTGTGTGTGTTAATTGTGTGTGTGTGTGTATGTGTTTGGGGAAATCCTGGCAATAAGTTGATCTTAAAGTACATAAACTTGTTGATAAAAACAAAAAGACCCTCAAGGGCTACCGATGAACAGCAAAAAAAACCCAGCATCAAAATTAAACAGTATTACAGCTGCACGAGAAACATTACAAAAATCATTAAGCACGATAAAAGATATAAGTAAATTTATAAATGACATTAACTGTATGTAATTAAATACACTCCAGCTAAGATTTTGAAAGCAAACATAAATTATAATATTTTATATTATTTAAAATAACACAAAACACAATGTAAAAACATGGAAAATGTTAAATAACTAAGACATAATAAACGCAATGTAAAATCATAAAAAACTTTAAGAGTTTTAGAAAAACTTTTAAATATTATTTGTATTTATAAAACTCAAAAGATTTAAGCAATTATTAAATAATAAAAAATGCAACGAATTCTGCGAAAATATTAAAATTTAAATATCAACAAAATTCTAAAGAAACCATAAAATATTATTGTAAAAGTGTAAAAAAAATGCAAATGAAACTACATAAATTTCAAGAAAAGTGCATTAAATTAAATAGCATGTAAAAAGCAAGCAAATGAAAGACAACAAAAATAACAATAATAATAATGAGAAAAAAAGCAAACACGAAAAATGCCAACGAACACTTGGAAAACGTGTTGGAATTTAAGTTTAGCTATTTCTTTAATTTTGTTGTTGTTGTCTCGCTGTTGTTGTCGATTGTTGTCGATTGTTGTTTGCAGTGTATTTGCATGAGTTGCACTTGTATTTGTGAATAATTTTACAGTTATTTGAACGTGTGTCGCGATCGTTGCTCGCTCTCACTTATTGTTATTTCAGAAGAAGAAGGAGAAGTTGACGAATTCACCTGCTTTAATGTAGCACCAACAGCAACAAGAGTTCAATTGAAACTACAACAACAACAACAACAACTAGTGACTGCAGTTTTGTAGGTGGCAGAGAGGGGGAAGGGGGCAAGAGTTGCTGCCACATCAATGCGGCGACGTCGACTTCGATGCCGCTGTCAATGACGCGACGCCGAATTAAATTCGAGTACTCGAAAAAATTGAATGACGCCTAAACTTAGCCTCGCCAAAATTGAACTAGATAAAACATAAAACAACAACAACTTTAACTAACTAAAGCAACAACAATTAGTACAACAATATGACCGTCTCATATGCTGGCGAAGTGCCAAATGGCAGCAGCTTTGGCTGCTTCTGGAAAATCCTATGGAAGTGAGTATGCAACAATGCATTATTTCATCATTATTTCTTTCATTATCATTTAACATAGTTATACCATATTTTTGAAAGTTTTCAAAAATTTTATTTGAATTAGAATCTGTTACAAAACATATTTTCTTTTTCAAAACCACCCATTTTAATTCAATATTCTTGTATTGGAATTATATAGAAGATTTCTTAATTAACTGTCATATAATTTATTTGGGATTATTTTACAAAACGTTTTCTAATTTTATTAAGATGGGAAAGAAAGTTTTCTAGTGATGTTACTCACTCCAAGTTTATCATTCTGTAATACATTCCGCTAGAGTCTCTGCTGGGTCGCTAGAGATCTGCAAAAATCACAGTTCGCAGTCCAATCAGCAGCTTTGTCTGGGTAATTTTCGCATTAGTCATACAGGCAGACTACAGAGAGTGTTTACCAGAGTAATTAACATGGCATATGTACGAACACTTGTACTCGCACTGTGCACTGTGCACAGTGACAGTGACAGTCACAGTGCCCAGTTTTCAGTAGCCCGATAATTTCAATTCCAGCCAAGTGCCCCATTGCCAGTTGTTGTTTTTCTATTTCATTCATTTATTTTCTTCTTTTTTATGTAAACTAGCATTAATTGTTTCTAAAGTGCAGTCACTCGTAACCAGACAACGAACTGACCGCTCTCGTTATTTCAGCTTCAGCGAGTATCAAAAATCCATGAGACTCGTTACAATATTTAAAATGAAAATCAAATTTTATATTTGGTTTTCCCGCTAACAATTGAAGCAAACAAATCTAAAAAACAATGTAAACACTCTCCTGACAATTAAGACAATTTATGGTGCAGCTGTTACGATATTATATTAATTATAATTTTGTTAACAAGTGTAAAATTCTGTTAATTAGCTTTTTAAATGGGAATTACCTAGCAGATTTATGTTCTCATCAAAATTGCTATAAATTATATATTTTATCTAACGCAATTTTCTATTTAAATCCAAAATTCAGTTTCGCCTAGTTCCGACTAATTTTTCTGATTACAAACAGTGAAATTTTAATTTTTAATTATTTGTTGTTGTCTTTTATCGATTTCACTTTTAAATATTCGTGTATTATTAACCTGTTTTCAGCTTAAAAGTTGCAAAAAAAAAAAAATGTTTATCGTATAATTATTAATTTTCTTCAGAGCAAAACAAACATCAGTATTCTTTAATTAGCTACACGTGTACTTTGTGAGCTATGAATACTACGCCTTTACAAAAAAACAACTTAAATTTATTAGGAACTCAGATTAGAACAAAATATAATATTAGTAATAATAATAATGTATTATACAATACTAATCACGCTTGGCAACCCAAATACTATTAACATAAAGACCTTGGTTCAGATGAGACAAAGCAAAGACCCCAAAAACTCAAGTTTAATTCGAAATTCCTGTTTCATTCTCTCATGGAGGTTATACAGATCATTAGATGTTGAGGTATCATATCATAGACAAAACGAAAATCCCCTGAAATTCATTGGAATCATCACGATAGACAATAAAAAAGTTGCAGAACTAGCGACCCATTAAGTTTGAATAATTTTCAAAAGAATTTTAAATGCGATGCGATTGATTTGTGTTTTAATTTCAGAGTTATTATCAGGAAATAAAAATAAATATAATAAGAGTTTAAGATACCAGTTAACTAGTTACAAGTTAAAATTCCATACATAAATTATATATTTAATAACATGCATATTTTCTGTTTCATTTCGCAGATGGCGCGGCAGCGTTTACAAATTAGTCTGGCGTGAATTAATCGCCTATTTGTGTTTATATTATACCATAAATGTCATCTACAGATTCGCGCTAACTCCCAATCAGCAGGTGTAAGTATTTACCCATCAATATTTGATTTATTGATTTCCTAAATAATTTCAACAAATAATATAAAAAATGGGAAACATAAATCAGGAAAACTAAACTACGAAGTATACAATTTGGTAAAAAAAATTAAGAAAATCAAATTAACAGCAATATTATTAGAAAGTCACAATTTCAAGAAATAATATTGGAAAGACAAAAAAAAATTAATTATCTCGTTTTCATAATCCTATTAATTTTCTCTAATTCTAATTTTACCAAAATTATATATATGAATTTTACTTCCAAATATATTGAACTTATTTATATATTAAAATGTTTACTTAGGTGACTTTTTTGATTTTATGCTTTCTTTTTTCCCGCTTGCTAAGTTTATTCTTATTTTCTTTGCTTTCTTTTTTAGGCTGTTTAATAAAATAAGACTATATTTTGGGCAACAGGGTGAGAGCATACCCATGTCCTTTGTCCTGGGCTTCTATGTAAATTTGGTGGTAAAACGTTGGTGGGAACAATACCGTCTATTGCCTTGGCCCGATACGTTGGCCCTGTTTATCAGCGCTGCCATACCCAATTCAAATGGAGGCGTTAATGTAAGTGGTTCCACCTTAATTGTATAACACCACACCTAAAACTATAACTATATTTCTAATTCTGAAACAGAACGAAACAGGTCGACTAATGAGGCGTAATATAATGCGTTATATGGTCCTGGCTTATGTCATTACCTTGCAACGCATCTCGTTGCGAGTCAAACGTCGTTTTCCCACCACACAGCATCTGGTGGATGCAGGTCTAATGCACGAATCGGAGATGAAAATCTTCGAGGCTATGAATCAGAAGAGTCCCATGTCCAAGTACTGGATGCCACTCGTCTGGGCCACAAATATCATCAATCGGGCCCGCAAGGATGGACTCATTGCCTCGGATCACATTGTGCAAACGATACTCGTCGAATTATCCGATATTAGAAGACGTTTGGGTGGCTTGATTGGCTATGATACGGTCTGTGTACCTTTGGTCTATACTCAGGTATGTCTATAGTGTTTATTTTAAAATAATTTGTGTGCCAAAAAGATGCTTTTGAAGGGGGCACCCGGATTTGAACCAGGGACCTCTCGATCTGCAGTCGAATGCTCTACCCCTGAGCTATACCCCCAAGTTGAAATAATTAGTTTCAATTGTGTATTTGAGTCACACAACTCATTGCCCGGCTGCGACTCAAGATAAGAATACAAGCGGAAGTGATACTTGAACAAAAACTGCAGACGACAGTAAAATTGAGAAGATCGAAAGCAAAATACTCTTCAATGTATAAGATAAAGTTCTCTGCTTATTTAGATAAAAACATGACAGCATTGTAGAAAAATTGATTGCGAAAACAAAGCAGTTCCTTGACATAGAAATTCCTCAAACCTTTTTTACATATTTAATCAAAAATTATATAAATCTTTACTGACGTAATAAGTGGATTTTGTTAAAAATGTATGTGATTATGTGATTATATAATGAGTATAATTTAGAACAATATTTGTGCTTAAAAATATTTAATTATATATAAATATTTGTCCTGATTGACTGACTGACTTACTAATATTTCTACAGCCTATGAGGTCAGAGCAATGAGGCTGAAATTTTGACACAACATAGCTGGGAAAAATAATATATTTTTCAATATTTTTAATTAAATTATTTTCTCTATTATTTAAATATATAACCATTATTTTTTTAGGTGGTTACCCTCGTGCTTTATACCTATTTCATAGCCGCCCTGATGGGTCGACAGATGTTGCCAATGGTTGTGGATCCCAAGGGCCTCGAGCAATCCGATTTATATTTTCCGCTGTTTACCGTTTTGCAGGTGAGCAACAAGCACAAAAAACAATATCAATAACAATAACAAATACAATTTTATAATTTGCACGTCTCGCATTATTTAACATAAATCATAGACATTTTCACGTCTAGCCGTTTTGCAAAAATTATGAAAAAAAAAAATATATCAAAAAATAGTTTTGTGGTTTTTGGATCATTAACGCAATTGAAATTGAAACTGAAAGAGCGACAGAAATTGAAACGCAAATGAGTTGAAGGCGGGAGGAGGGAATGACAATGGGTTTACCGCTTAACATAATGACAATATGAATATATGGTAAAAGATATCTGGGCTTATTGAGATGCGATATAGACAGTTATACCCGTTGTTTTTGGTTTTTGCGGTTGGAGGGCAGATTTCAAGTGTTTTTTTTTTCTGCGTTATGTAAACGACTCGTCGAGTCACGTTCGAAATAATAAATTGGCATTTTTGGTTAATTTTTTGTTTTATATTTTGTTTTGTATTTTCGCGATGGCATTTTTTTTCAACCGAGATAAAAATCAGCGACAAGTGTTTTTTAACCATGTTTAGGAGCTGTCATTAATAACTGTTAATTTCGTTTTTGCTACCTACGAAACAACAAAAAAAAAGTGAATGGAAAATCATTCGACTCATATGAATATATACTCACACTCACTCACGTGATTCCTAAGATTTACAATCTACACTTGTCTGTATTTAATTGCAATTAATTACAATTTTAACTTTTCTATTCTTATGATCTTATCAAATTCTCAGTTCGTTTTCTATGTGGGCTGGTTGAAAGTTGCCGAGGTGCTAATTAATCCCTTTGGCGAAGATGACGATGATATCGAATTAAATTGGCTCATTGATCGACACATAAAGGTGAGTTGATAAAGCTTTTTAATGAAAGTGTATAAAATGAACTAATAGGTTAACATTTCTTCAATAAAACTTGATAACTGCATTCATTACAAATAAGTTTAAATACTCTCGAAATGTTTCAACACGTTGTTAATTTTTTTTAAGCCATATATTATTATAACTTTTATTGGTAAAAAATTTTTTAAATATTATTTTATAAAATAAGAAATATTTTATTTCAATCATCGACAATAAATATTTTTAAACTAATAATCTCCCTGCATTCGAAAGAACACTGAGTATAAATTGCTCATACACTAATGAATCTTTCAAATAACACACAAAACTCAGAAACTTCTCTTATCATCTAAAATGTCTACGGAGCAAGAAAAAAATGAAAACGCCAAAAGTAAAAACCGGAATAACTTCAAATGAATGTCAAAGCTTTAGTTAATTTGACATTCAACGTGAATTGGACATTAAAAAAAGTATGAATTAAATATTATAATTGGAAATATTGCTTAAGTAAACAACAAAATAGATGTCAACGTCTGAGGACCGCCCAGTAAAAATTCCGTAAATTTATAATACGTAAGCTGTAATTAGACAAAAAAAAGCCAATAGATAACTACCTATAGTTAACCCAGTCATAATACTGTCAACGTTCGGTTTCAAATTTATTATCAACTAACATAAAAATGTTTTTCAAAGTTTTACAAGTTTGTTTTTCAGTTGTTATGCACTAACCAGAAAATGGGTTAGTTGACATATTCTTCTCAGTTGAAGTGTTACATTTTTTAAGTTGAGTCAGCTTGAAACTTCTTCTGCTAAAAGGAAGAAAACAATTTTGCCACGCGCTAAATATAACAGGCGTTTAATACTCAATGACAGCGGAGGTAAATGTAGAGACAGGTGTCGGCTATGAAGACTTTAAGAGTACTCTACCAAGTCTCTGGGTTAAAAAAAAATTAATTACATTTTATGTCTTAAGTTTGTAAATCATAAATTTGATCAACGGTGAACAATCACTTAAGCTTTGGCTCGTTGTGCTCCCTGTGCTCAAACCGTTAATTTTTAACAACTGGCGAAAAATAAACTTAAAAGAAAGAAACCTACGATTTCGTTAAGTGAAAAATACTTTTGTGGCTTTGGAAATTTTAGATTATAAGAAAATTCTAATCCTAAATTAGATCAACGGACATGCTCGTTGTGCTCCTAGTACTCAATGCGTTATTTTTTGATAACTAGCGAAAAATATAAAAATAAACTAAAGAGAAAAAACATACAATCTCTTAAGTTATCCAAATCAAAGTTTTGTGAAGAAAAATCAATTATTGTGAAGTTTCTTATGCAGTTTTCTAGATATAAGATTAAGTTAAGACTGTTTTAAAGTAGGGGAATAGACTTGTCTGATTACTCCACTCAATTGCAGTGCTTTGTTGGGGGTTTTTGTGGTTTATTTTGTACATATTTTTTTTTTGCAGCTTTTCGCATTGGGCTCTGAACTTGCTGCTGCTGTGCGAGGAGGTTTTGCATGTGTAAAATGTACAATGTATGTGCATATGTGTATATCTATATGTGTGTGCGAGTGTTGTATCTCTGAGTTTGGGGTCTGCTGTTGCTGGTTGCTTGCAATTATTTACAAAGCCAACGGCAGCACCAACAACAACAACAACAACAACTACAACACATTGGCAAAAGTAAATTGAAAACAGGTTTTCTGTTAAAAAACATTGAAACCTCTTTTGTAGAGCTTTTTTATCATTGAATGTATTTTGTATATTGTTTCTGTTTTGTAATTTTTTTTTTGTCTTTTCTTTTCTTTTCGTTATGATCAACAAAGTTTTGCATTTTACAATTGCATTACAAACAAATTTTAGACCAAGAATATTCATGGGCATAAATGAGAATGGTTTAACAAAAAAAGAGTTTAGTTTTTATGATCTCTCAGTTTGGTTAGACACTCAAACGTGACACTTGACAATGAGTAAAAAAAAACATAAAATAGAGCAAAAATTATGGTTGTTTTTTTAATATTATTTCATGTTGGTCGTGGGTTGCACTTAATTTGCATTATGGCATTATGAAACAATTAAAAGACATGAACAATTTCACTTTCGAGTCTGGAGTGTGGGTTCCAATCGTGTCTGTGATGTAATTGAGTTTATGAAGTGGCCTAAAGTTAATTAGAAATGGCAAACACGTTCCACTTACGATCCACTTTCATTGATTTTTTGGCACGCGCTAATTTCTAAATGGATTTTCTACAGGCCGCCTACATGATTGTGGATGAGATGCACGAGGAGCATCCGGAGCTTCTCAGAGATCAATATTGGGAATGTGTGGTGCCTAAAGAGTTACCCTATACCCTAGCCTCCGAGCATTATAGACGCGATGAGCCCAAGGGATCGGCGGAGAAGTACAAGGTGAAAAAAGAGGATGCCATGTATGCAAATATTATACCCGGAGGTGGCAAACGAATGCTCAGCGATGATGTCTATGCGGATTATGTGAGTATATTAAATTAGCTAACAACTTCTGACCTATATCTGATACTTTTTTAAATTTTCAGGAGAGTGTGGACACTCCTATGGTGGAGCGGAGAAAAAACAATTGGCTTGTAAGACAGCTCTCCCGCATGGGTTCCATGCGTAGTCAGTCTACAGCCTATTCTTCAGGTGGTTTGCCCTTCAATCGCAATCGCTTGAATTCAGTTTATTCTAGTCCTGAATCTGGCATGCCATTGTCCATCTTGCAACAGCAACAGTTGCAGCAACAACATCAACAGCAACAACAGCAATCTGGCTTACAGCAACAGCAAAACAAGCCAAGTCTCTACGAGAAATTTGTGCATCGCAAATCCTTGCGTGCACAACGTCAGCTAATTAAACAAAGTGAGTCAAAGTTATATGCCACCATTTTTTAAATTTGCAGTGATCATCGTTTATTAGCAAAAAATGAAAAATTCCTAATGAAAATATAATATCTACATCGTTTTGGAAAATTTCAAACGGTCATAACTTTGCCAAAACTCAACCGATTTCGATGTGGAATACCATTTTGATCATTATTTGGCCTCTAAATTCATTCTGCATCAAAACATTTTTCCCTTGAAAAATTTACCTAACTGGCAATTTTTTCGGTATTTTCCATGCTTACCCCTTCACACTTTTTCAAAAACTTCAATCTACCATAACTTTGTCAAAACTGAACCGATTTTCCTGTGGAATAGCGTTTTGATCATTATTTGGCCTCTAAATTCATTCTGCATCAAAACATTTTTCACTTGAAAAATTTTCCTCACTGTCAATTTTTTCGGTATTTTCCATGCACTTCCCTTTACACTTTTTCAAAAACTTCAATCTACCATAACTTTGTCAAAACTGAACCGATTTCCATGTGGAATACCGTTTTGATCATTATTTGGTCTCTAAATTCATTCTGCATCAAAACATTTTTCACTTGAAAAATTTACTTCACTGTCAATTTTTTCGATATTTTCCCTTTACACTTTTTTTAAAAACTTTAATCTACCATAACTTTGTCAAAACTCAACCGATTTTCATGTGGAATTCCATTTTGATCATTATTTGGTCTCTAATTTGTTTCTAAATTAATAATGTTCACTCTTTTAGATTCCAAGCTCAATGGCTTAGGCGTCAACGTGGCCAAGACTCGTCCACGTATTCCCACACCCGAGGTTACTAAGGATGGCAGCACCAACACAGGTAAGTTTTACATTCAGTTATCTAGCACAAGTTGATAGTTCAACCATATGTTGCACCCTGTAGCAAGCGGTGCCGTTATAATGGCTCCACAACAGCTGAGCACCCAAAGCACAAGCGGCATGTATCCCTCGTATCACAGCACCAACACCGGCGGCACCAATATGCACCAGGATAGTGGTCAGGTGCTGGGCACACTGCTCCTGTCACCTATCAAAGAGATGGACAGCTCATCATCCAATAACACTCTGATTCCAGGGCATCCAGCAACAGCAGCCCTCGCCCAGGCCGTGATGCCGACCAGATTAAAGGATGGCTTCACAGCGACCAGTAAGTAGAGACAATTTAATACCCTGCACTCATTTCAGTAGCTGTTAAAGATTTTGTAACAGATTGAGGTAGGCATTTTCGACCTTATAATCAATTGATCAGAAACAAAAGTCAATTTTAATGTTATTACATTATCTTAGTGCTCAAAACAATTAATATTAGTATCAATCTACCCTGAAAATTCTCGAAAACTTAACGCAGAATTAATGAAAAAATCTTTTCTATTATTATTATTAATTATAGTTATGGCTGCTTTAAGTTTTTAGGCAAAGCAGACGCCCAAAAGTATGCAGTAATTTTTAATATTTTAAGAAAAACCAATCGCCTAAAAGTATGCAGTAATTTTTAATAAGTTAACGAATATCAATCGCTCAAAAGTATGCAGTAAGTTTTAATTATTATTTTATTATTATAATTAATTATCCTACTTAATCTCATTTATATTGTATAAAAGAAATTATAGTTATGGCTGTTTTAAGTTTAAAAGCAAAGCAAACGCCTAAAAGTATGCAGTAATTTTTAATAATTTAACAAAAAATCAATCGCCTTAAAGTATGCAGTAATTTTTATAAAATTTAACGAAAACAAATTGCCTAAAAGTATGCAGTAATTTTTAGTATTTTTAAATCTACCTAAATTGAGGAATGCGTATCTCTGAAATTGGCACACTCCACACTATATTTTGGCTATTTGTTTTATCTGAGAAGTAGACTAACTCTCTGTTCTCAATTCCACAGCTTTGCCTGCGGAGAACAACATCACCACACTCTCGTTTCCCTTCACGGTCGCGACGAGCGGTGGAGAGACGATGCCTACCGGCACCTTGAGCATCTTGCCACTGACAGGCAATGCCCAACTACCCACGATCACAACCACCGCCAGTGGTTATGATCCCAACGATGTCATCACCACAATTCCCGTCTCGTTGTCCATCCAAAGGACACCCTCGAGTCTGTCCATTGTGGAGCTGACGGGAGTTGGAGATGGTGGCGATAGCAGTGGCTCCAGCAATGTCAGCGGTGGTGGCATCACCACAACGGCATTGCTATCGGTGACACCACTCAATGGACCCGCCAATAATAATATATCACGCCAGAATAGCTTCAATGTCAGCCTCAATCTGCAGGATGCGAATTTCCTGCGTTCCTCCGTGCGCTCAGCGGGTCCCACGGATGCAGTGGATGCAACGATTTCCATGCCACGTGGTGGCAAGGAGACAGCAGCACAGACAGGTGGGGCAGCCACTGCCTCCTCGGCGCCATCAACGCTGGCCAAGCACAAACCGGAGCCCAAAACGGGCGAGGTTTACGTATAAGATTGGATGAATATATTAATAATGATGATGATCATGTTATGCATATAGCTTTCTAGGGATATAGCCAGATGCGGATTATTTGAACAGAGTGGAACTTAGTTTTACTTAGGACTAAAAACGCTGGCATTGCGCCGCCCAGAACCATTTTCAAGATATTATATTAGAGTCAGTTGTGAGCGATCTTAAGCATAATTAATTGATATAGGCTTAAAAAATCGGAATAATTTTATAAATATTATGTAATAGAAAGTTATGAGACGAAGTTAAAGATGAGAGATCTTAAATATAATTAACTGATATAAGTCGAAAATTAAAAAAATCAGATGAATTTTCTTAAAAATATATTACAATCAGTTGTGAGAAGAAAAAAAAAGATCTTAAATTGTTAAGTAACTAAAATATTGAAAGCATATTTTAAAATATACATAACTGTCAGTTGTTAAAAAATGTAGGAAATACTGAAGATTAACTTTTTATAGAAAACTATAGTATCGATAATTTTAAAAAAATATTTGAGTCAAATAAAAAAACAATAACAAGAAGTTAAGGGATGTGAAACATTATTATTATTATTGAATATAATTAGTTATGCACCACATATCAGTCTTGAGCTGTAGCTATCCAAAACAATCCACTTAATGAATATCAAACTATCTATAACTATTGAAGTTATCATGTAAATATATGTGTGTATATGTTAGTTGACTAATGCTAACTTAAATTTTATTTTGTTTTCTTCTTGGCACTTGCCATATTAGACTACAACGTAAACTATATAAATAAAATCCGCAATTTTATATCAAAAATCCCTATCGTGTAAATAGAAACCAACACAATATGTGATATGCGATTTTTATTAAATAATCTGTTTATAAGTCTTTAAATTTAAGCTGCATTACATTAATATCTATACATGTATAGAAAAACTATAAGCGTTGTTTATAAATAATAAATATTTAGAAACAATAAAAAGAATTTAATCTTAAAGGTCATGGTTACTAAACACGTATACTTTAATTAATGTAGGTCACAAAAGGTATTTGACAACGAATGAATGAAAGAAATGCCTTGTAAGTATATATATAGTAAGAGAAGAGAAATTAAATCTAAGAGCATCTTTTTACTGAAGATCAGTGAGAACTCTTTGCCAGTTCAATTGACACTCTTCAAGTTCAATTAAAACTTGAAACGCGCTGATCAACATAACGTTTTCAGAAATTTAAATGGACGGGTTGCAAGCGATCTGTAGTCAGTAGCGCTGAGGCGATCGTGTGTAACGGTCTTTAAATCGATCAATTCAAATTGGATAGAAATTGTAAAGATACCACTAAAGAATACAGTGTAGTGATAAAGGTGATGATAATATAAAATAAAGGAGGATCAATCAACTAACTACTTAGCATGAAGATCGCTGAAATAGTCCTGTGTATATATATGTTATATCCATACAATAATATGTACTTGAATGATTTGTGATATATCTGTGTGATTGAGTACAGTTGGCACCTAACTTGTTAACCTCGAGGTCAATAGCGTAAAACTAAAGACAAGGCAAGAATCTTGCAATGATTCTCGTAGTGTTGCCTAATTGAATTAACCTTTTTGTCGTCTCAATAGAATGTGTGTAAATTGTGTGTATAGTATGTGTGTGTGTGTGTGTTGTGAGTGCTAAAATCATGAGAGTGTAGATCGATGACCTATTAAATATCAGTTAATAGCTATAATTTAATAATTAATTATACAGAAAATAAATCCCAGATTCTAAGAAAATAAATTAAAAATTATGCAAAAGTATATCTGCGGTCTATTAAATATCAAGTTGATAATAACATTTTGATACAGGGTTCAGAAAAAAATAAATTCCAATAGGTTTTAAAGATTGGAGATATTGTATTTTCTTAATACGAAAATTAAATATTTGATCTACTACGGTTTATAAGAATTGCGTTCATGAATCAAATGTTTTAGGTTTATTTTCCTATTTAATGTTGAGATCGAAACTCGCATATCTTTAAGATATTATTATTATTAATTATCCTAAATTATCTCATTTATATCGTTTAAAAGAAACTATAATTATGGCTGCTTTAAGTTTTTAGGCAAAGCACGCCTAAAATTATGCAGTAATTTTTAATTTTTTAACAAAAACAAAGCGCTAAAATTATGCAGTAATTTTTATTTATTACTTTATTATTATTATTAATTATCCTACTTAATCTCATTTATATCGTATAAAAGAAATTATAGTTATGGCTATTTTAAGATTTTAGGCCCAAAAGTATGCAGTAATTTTTATTAATTTTACGAAAACCAATCGCTCAAAAGTATGCAGTAATTTTTTAAAAAAATTACGAAAACCTACCTATAGAATCCAATAGGTTTTAAAGTTTGGAAATCTTGTATTTTCTTTAAACGAAAATTAAATATTTTCATTTTCATTTATAGAATGGATCGCGACGAGGCTTCCATCACGACCAGCGATGAGAAGTCCCACGAGGAGGAGGTTCCAATTGCTGCGGGTCTCGAACCCACACCTCCCATAAGTTTCTGGCAACTATTTCGCTACTCCACGTACTTGGAACTATTCTGGCTTTTTATTGGATTCGTCATGTGTTGCATCAAGGCTCTGACACTGCCAGCTGTGGTGATTGTCTATAGTGAATTCACCGCCATGTTGGTGGATCGTGCCATGCAGATTGGAACCAGTTCGACGGTACATGCTCTACCTCTTCTAGGAGGCGGCAAGAAACTGTAAGTTGAGTGTAGAAACGGATGCTCGATGATCTACAGAAAGATCTCTAGTAATAATTATATCTAGCAATAGATAATATTATGTTAACAACTGTTTTTGTCTGCATTAATATCTAGTGTCATTCTCTGATTTGCTTCGTCACTAGCGTAAATTGTCGCCCACAGTGATTTCCATACATTTATGTCTATTAAATCATATTACGACATGTTGTTGAGGTAATAACATTCACGTGTCGATCCAGAGTACTATCTATATTCCTTATCTATATCTTTATCTATACACCCAGCATAAAATGATGCAAAATATTCATATTTACAGTTTGATTCAACTATTTTGATATATTTTTTAGCGTAAAATATAAATTGAAAAAAAAAAATTCAATTTCAAAGTGTTGTGTCAATTGCATTAAAGTGTAATAATATTTAATATAAATAAGTTTAGTTAAATTAAATTGTGTTTTATTTTCTTTTATATTTAAGCCTAATTCACTTTTACATAATTTTCCCATTGTTAGCACAAATGCCACACGTGAAGAAAACAATGAAGCTCTATATGATGATTCCATTTCTTATGGCATATTACTCACAATCGTTTCGGTGATCATGTTCATATCGGGCATATTTTCGGTAGATATATTCAATTTTGTAGCTCTACGTCAGGTGACAAGAATGCGCATCAAACTTTTCGAGTCTGTAATGCGTCAGGATATTGGCTGGCATGATTTGGCCACCAAACAGAACTTTGCCCAAAGCATGACTGAGTAAGAACTTAAAATTCTATAGTTATTTCTAGATTTACAAGAGTTTTTTTTCATTTCTTTAGCGACATTGAAAAGATACGCGATGGCATCTCTGAGAAAGTGGGACATTTTCTATATTTGATCGTAGGTTTTATTATAACCGTGGGCATATCATTTGGCTATGGCTGGAAATTGACCTTGGCTGTGAGCTGTTATATACCACTTGTGATTGCGGTCAACTATTATGTAGCGAAGGTAATTTCATTGTCAATTTTAAAATAAAACAAAAAAGGAAAAAAAACTACAGCATACTTTTAGGTAACTATTGAAATAATATCTTTATTAATAACTTTGGTTAGCTATTACTTCCGTTCTACTTGTCCGATCTTGCTGCGGTTAAGTGAGATTATAGATAATATTAATAGATAACATTAATTACCATTAAAACTGTATTATCTTAAAAACTGTGGGTTTGGTGGTATAAAAACCAAAACAAAATATTTATCCGTATGAAGTAAAACTTTGTAGATATCTGAATATGTTTTCTTACATAAGGTATCCCGGAAATAGGACAATCCTTTATTTTAAATGCAATCTTATATAAAAATACATTTTATTTAAGTTGTTTACACAAGAATTTTAATTTTTAATTGAACCTCATACAGATTCAAGGCACATTGACGGCACGTGAACAGGAATCTTATGGCGAAGCGGGAAATTTGGTGGAAGAAATACTTAATGCCATACGCACAGTGGTTTCTTTTGGCGGTGAAAAGCACGAGGTGGAGCGTTATGAGAACTTTCTGGTGCCAGCTCGCAAGGCAAGTCAATGGAAAGGAGCTTTCTCTGGTCTAAGTGATGCCGTGCTCAAGTCCATGTTATTTTTATCCTGTGCTGGCGCCTTTTGGTATGGGGTTAATCTCATTTTGGATGATCGTTCGGTCGAGGATAAGGAATACACACCGGCCATACTGATGATTGTAGGTTAAACCAATGAACTCCCTTTAGAACACTCTAACTTCTATATTTTTTTTAGGCCTTCTTTGGCATCATTGTGGGCGCTGATAATATTGCTCGAACCGCGCCTTTTCTGGAATCCTTTGCCACTGCTCGTGGCTGTGCTGCAAATCTATTTAAAGTCATTGATTTGCCCTCGAAAATTGATCCTTTGTCCACGGATGGCAAGCTCTTGAATTATGGTTTGAGAGGTGATGTTGAATTTCAGGATGTCTTCTTTCGTTATCCCTCACGTCCCGAAATTATTGTGCATCGTGGTCTAAATATCAAGATTAGAGCTGGACAAACTGTGGCATTAGTTGGTTCCTCAGGTTGTGGCAAATCCACATGTATACAGTTGTTGCAGCGCTTCTATGATCCCGTTTTTGGCGCTGTGCTTTTGGATGAGTTGGACATCCGCAAATACAATATTCAATGGTTAAGATCGAATATTGCTGTGGTGGGACAGGAACCAGTGCTCTTTTTTGGTACCATAGGTAAGGTTAGAGAGTAGTCTCTGTTTGGCTTTAATTAAATTTTTATCCATTTTTTTTAGGCCAAAACATTAGCTATGGCAAACCCAATGCCACACAGAAGGAAATCGAAGCAGCTGCCACACAAGCTGGCGCACATGAGTTTATTAGTCAATTACCAGAGGTAAGTGAAAGAAAACTTAAAGTAACAAGAATACACCTACTAAAAGTTGATTTTTAACCGATTGTTCTTATGGTAGCTATATGATATAGTCGACCATTCTGAACAAACTTCGGCCCTGATGGACTAAACCAAGTTTAATAAATATTCTATTAGTTTAATTAAGATATCTCAAAAAACAAACAAAAATTTCATACTAACACTTGATTTTCGACTGACCATCTCTATGACAGCTATAAAATATAGTGGTCTGATTTAAATCAAATTTGGGCAGGAAGTATGATACCAGCCCAGATATATATTGTCAGTTTGCTCGAGATATCTCAAAAAACTAAGAAGTTTTTCATACTAAGACTTAATTTTCGATCGATCGTTCGTATGGCAGCTATATGATATTATATATAATCATTCTTATCTCTTTCATCCCAGAGCTATCGTACCACAATCGGTGAACATGGTTCTCAGCTTTCTGGAGGTCAAAAACAACGCATTGCTATAGCACGAGCTCTTATACAGAATCCTAAAATATTACTACTCGATGGTGAGTAAATTGGAATAAAATTGGGACCTTAACTGGTCTCATATATATTATTTTGGGTCTCTATAAATATTCTTTATAGAGGCCACTTCTGCACTGGATTACAACTCGGAGAAATTGGTGCAACAGGCTTTGGATTTGGCGAGTAAAGGTCGCACCACCATTGTGGTTTCCCATCGACTTTCTGCCATACGTGGTGCTGATAAGATTGTATTTATACACGATGGTAAGGTGCTAGAGGAAGGTTCACATGAAGATCTAATGGCAATGGAAGGTGCCTATTATAATATGGTAAGAGCTGGCGACATAAAGATGCCAGATGAGGTCGAAAAGGAGGACAACATTGATGAGGAAAAACGTTAGTCGCAAAAAGTGAAAAATCTTAAAAGTTTCAGAAATACATTATAAATTTCTAGGCAAAAGTCTGGCGCTCTACGAGAAATCCTTTGAGACAAGTCCACTCAACTTTGAGAAGAACCAAAAGAACAGCGTACAATTCGATGAACCGCTCGTGAAATCCATCAAGGATAGCAACAGGAAACAGGAAGAAACCGCAGCGGAGAAACCCAATTTTTTCAGCATCTTTGTGAGAATTGTGCGTATTGCACGTCCCGAGTGGTGCTACCTCATTTTTGGAGCCATTTCAGCGATTGCAGTGGGTTGCTTATATCCCGCATTCTCTATAATTTTTGGCGAATTCTACGGTGCACTTGCCGAACAGGATGCGAGGGTAGCGCTTAGTCGTACCGCCGTATTGTCCTGGGCCTGTCTTGGTATTGCAGTTATTACCGGTTTGATTTGCTTCCTACAAACCTATCTCTTCAATTATGCTGGAGTTTGGTTAACGACACGCATGCGTGCCATGACTTTCAAGTCGATTGTAAGTCAGGAGGTTGGATTCTTTGATCAGGAAAATAATTCCGTGGGTGCTTTATCTGCTCGATTATCTGGCGAAGCGGCGGGTGTACAGGGTGCTATTGGATATCCACTGAGTGGCATGATTCAAGCACTATCTAACTTTATTTCGGGTGTTTCGGTTGCCATGTACTACAACTGGAAACTGGCGTTACTTTGTTTGGCCAATTGCCCGATCATTGTGGGATCTGTCATTCTAGAGGCCAAGTGAGTACTTATATATTATACATTTGAATGTAGAATAAATTTAGAGGTCAAACCATGAACAAAATCACATTCCGAGGGAAGTGAAAACATAAGATCTAAATATTAAATTTTCAAATTATCAATATCGAAAAATGGTCAAAAAAAAATTAACAAAATTGGAATGCAGAATGAGTAAGGATGCCAAACCATAATTAAAATGATATTCCGCTTATAAATCGGTTCAGTTTTGCCAAAGTTATGAAATTTTGAAATTGATCAAACCATCTTACTCGATACTTCCCTGTAGATGTCTGTAGAAATCGTATCTTAGTTTTAACTGATAAATGGAATTTCCCTTTTCTTACAGAATGATGTCGAATGCCTTAATTCGGGAGAAACAAGTCCTGGAGGAAGCCTGTCGCATTGCCACAGAGTCTGTGACAAATGTACGCACCATAGCGGGTTTAAGAAGGGAAGCTGAGGTCATTAAACAGTATACAGAGGAAATTCAACGTGTTGAGATTATGATACGACAGAAACTACGCTGGCGTGGAGTTCTTAACTCTACGATGCAGGCATCTGCTTTCTTTGCCTATGCTGTGGCTCTGTGCTATGGTGGAGTCTTGGTTTCTGAGGGACAAGTTCCATTCCAGGACATTATCAAGTAGGTTAAAGATCAAAAATATCGTGGCATTTCCGCAAAACTAACGTTTTCTAATAGTCGAGTTGCTTGTGCGTCTGAATGGCGCCAACAGATGCATAAATATTGCTCTTGTTAGCTTACTCGCGTGCTTGTGCGCCTCTCTGGCGTCACTCATCAAATAGGAACGGATAGAGCACTGGGAGCAACAGAAGCAAAGGCGAATGCTTAAAAGAAATCACACGCGATACTTTGCGAAAATGCGTTTATCTCTATTTCTTTATCTAGCAAATTTACTACTGTCTTTTAATTTTTTTTCAGGGTTTCGGAGACCTTGCTCTATGGCTCCATGATGTTGGCTCAATCTTTGGCCTTTACACCTGCTTTTACTGCCGCCCTGGTGGCTGCTCATCGCCTCTTCCAGATCCTCGATCGCAAGCCACGTATTCACTCTCCAATGGGCACCATTAAAAACACACTCGCTAAGCAGTTAAATCTGTTTGAAGGCGTGCGTTATCGTGACATTGAATTCCGTTATCCAACGCGTCCAGATGCGAAGATTCTCAATGGTCTCGACTTGGAGGTGTTGCAAGGTCAAACGGTAGCATTGGTGGGACACTCCGGCTGTGGCAAGTCCACCTGCGTGCAGTTGCTGCAACGCTACTACGATCCCGATGAGGGTAACATTGTAAGAATAACCAAGAAATGGGGAATTTGTATACCAATAACTTAAAAAATAAGTAAAAGGGTATATAGTATTAGATGGAATTTATGCAATAGGAAGAAGGAAGCATGAAGATGACTTTTATGAAGCCCACACATCTACAAATTTGAGCATTGAACCTTTTTCTGGCTGCTTAACGGTTTCTTTTATTACTATCTAATATCCAACTTAATCGCATAGAGATTGAATAATTAAAACGCTATTAATTGCTGTTTAAAGTTTTGAAGCCCCCAAAAGTATGCAGCAAATTTTTTTTATAGATAAATTACATACATCTTTAGTCTTTCTCGCCTTTTGTTATTTAATTTATATATTTTTTTTTCTTTCCAGCACATTGATCAGGATGATATTCAGCATGATTTAACCCTGGAGGGTGTTAGAAGAAAACTCGGTATAGTCTCGCAGGAACCGTCGCTCTTTGAGCGCACAATTGCCGAGAATATAGCGTATGGTGACAATCGTCGTGATGTGTCTATGGCCGAGGTAATTGCAGCTGCCAAGAGCGCCAATGCTCACAGTTTCATTATATCCCTGCCCAATGGTTACGATACTCGGATGGGCGCCCGAGGCACCCAATTATCTGGTGGACAAAAGCAACGTGTGGCCATTGCACGTGCTCTGGTGAGGAATCCCAAGATCCTGTTGCTAGACGAAGCCACCTCAGCGTTAGACTTGCAAAGCGAGAGGGTAAGTCTACTTTTCAATTTTATATATGACATTTTCTTATAAAGAATTTCTCTGTCTCTTTAGTTGGTTCAACAAGCTCTTGACTCCGCCTGCTCTGGACGCACCTGCATTATTATTGCCCATCGTCTGTCGACAGTTCAGAATGCCGATGTCATTTGTGTGGTTCAAGGAGGTCGAATTGTAGAGCAAGGCACTCACATGCAACTAATTTCCCAGGGTGGCATCTACGCCAAATTGCACAAGACCCAAAAGGATCATTAAGCATCTAGTTCCTCAACGGATTTATTGATATTTAACACAATTTTATCTTTTGTCACATTTTCTATAAATACTTTGTAACCTTATTGTTTTAAATAAAATATTTCACAGTTCTTAGCATTGATTTTATTTGAAGAAAGGGGAATGACTTCCACTAATAAAATTCAACTAATTATTCCACCTTTTTGGTAGCGCGGATATAAAGAAAAATAAAGAAATAGTTTCTTTAAAATTCAATTTAAAAGACTTTCTTAAGATATTTTATTTAACATACTGTAAACTTTCTTGCTGATTAATAATTTTAATAAAAAGCATTTAAAGCTAAATGAATTTGAAATGTTTTTTATTACAGTTCTTGAAATTGATTCTGACTTAAAAAGGTTAACAAGGGATTGATATAACTAAGTGAAGTAATTATATATGCATAGTCAATCAATAAAAACTGGTATAAAAACTATTTGAAACCTTAATTTTATTAAATATGACAAATTGTGGATTTAAGTAAAATTAAAATAAATCATTTTCTAAGCCTGTTGTTATGAAATTTTTTTCTATTAAACTGTCTTCATGGAGAATTTGGCTAAATTATAGCATCGTTGATATACAATATTTGAAGGAAAATATTTCCTAAATGTTTTCTTATTGGCAATTATCACATCAATTTTATTATATTCTCACTCTGTTTAGAAAATCTGCGCATTTAACTATAAAACAAAATGCATTTATCGTGATGAAATCGCAAACTATCTCGATAAAACTTAAGTTGTACAATCTTTGTGGCTAAAAAAGATATAAAAGAAGGTAGATGTCAATGCCGTGATAATAGTGATTATAAACCCTGATAAGGCACTATGTTCTTTACCGCCTAGACAAGTGCCATTATCATATTATCTACACTTATGTAAAGTGATGCCATAAATGTCTATATCAAAGATAACATGGAGGAGAGCGAGTGCTCAATATCTAATCTGTGACAGGAATTTCATGCAAATTTCTCAGACAACCTCTGTTGACCCGTCATTGGTATAAAATAACTGCAATATATCTATATGTATTTAAAAGATATGCACACCTTTATATGATGGACACCCATTTCCTGAAATCATTCTGAACCTTGAGCAAAATCAATTCAATTGATATTAATAAACTATGTACAAAAAAAAAATACATCTAAGAGAATTGCAAATGTGCTCTGGGAGCGTAAAACCCATTTTTGCTCAACCAAAATCTTCGCTCTTTTGGTTATTTGAACATTAATAGAAACCGAATTGATAAAAGACGAGCTGATGTGTAGAAATACCAACAGTTCGAGTCGACATTTCAAACGGCACGGTAGATAAAATCTTCGAGTGCGAGTGCATAAAGAAATTGAATCTATAATGCAAATCAATTAAACCAAAAATTCAAATTTAGTATCAGAATTTACTTTAACAAAGTCAAATTCAAACCTCAACAGAACTTCGTTAATAACCACAAAAATTAAATAAAATAGTGAAGATCGTGTGTAGAGATTCATTTTTGCGTCAGACAACGAATGATAACTACTAATTGACCCCGAGGGTAAATGTTTATAGGCGAAACTTTCGTCTTATAGCTACGTCAATGGCAGAGCCCAATATGAACGATGTAGTAGCTGTGGATGAGACCCAAGTAGAGCCTAAGAAAACCAAAGTGAAGAAACCCTCAATGCCCACGGTCAACTATATACATCTATTTCGATATGCTCGTGACTGGGATTATCTTTTTCTACTCGGCGCCCTTATTGCAGCCCTGCTTCATGCCCTGGTCTTTCCTATAGCTATAATCGTATATAGCGAATTGGTAGCCATGTTTATTGATCGTAGCTTAGGCACTGGCACCAGCTCCAATACACATGCTCTGCCCTGGTTTGGTGGCGGCAAACAACTGTAATTATTATTTAGATATCCTGCTGAAAATATCCTAAATATGTTTTCCTTAGCACCAATGCGAGTTATGAGGAAAATATGCAGGAACTGCGCAAGGATAGCGTCTCCTTTGGCATACTCATGACATTGGATTCCTTGTTAATGCTTTTCTCCGGCATGACTTTTGTCAATATCTTTAATCATCTGGCTCTCAAGTTGACTATACGCATGCGTCGGGAGTTTTTCAAGGCGACAATCAGACAGGAAATTGGCTGGCATGATATGGCCAAGGATCAAAACTTTGCCGTGCGCATAACTGAGTAAGTTGCAGTATTAATTAATGACTAATTTTAGTGTCTTTAAAATGACAAACACT
Source organism: Drosophila falleni (assembly GCA_035045575.1). Classification (NCBI taxonomy): domain Eukaryota; kingdom Metazoa; phylum Arthropoda; class Insecta; order Diptera; family Drosophilidae; genus Drosophila; species Drosophila falleni. The sequence continues at coordinate 3,079,745 of JAWNOV010000167.1, forward strand.
TTCTTACAACTAATTTAAAACAACCCTAATAATCACTAGGGGAACACTTAAATTGTAAATGAATGAGGAGGCGCAGAGGTTTAAAAATAATAAAAAAAAAAAAGGAAGCAAAATTAATAAATTCAACCCTATATATAAATTTATTAATAATTTCTTTAGCAACATGGAGAAAATACGCACTGGCATTGCCGAAAATCTGGGACACTTTATAACCATAATGTGTGATGTGGCTATAAGTGTGATAATATCCTTTGTCTATGGCTGGAAGTTGGCCTTGGCCATGTTCTTTTATATACCACTCACCATGGTGGTTAATGCAGTTGTAGCACATGTAAGTGGATAGATTGTGCTAATTTATTTTCCTATTCTAATTCTTAATTTTCAAGTATCAAAGCAAACTGACTGCTCGGGAGCAGAGCTCCTATGTGAGAGCCAGTTCGGTGGTGGAGGAAGTTATTGGAGCCATTCGAACTGTGGTCGCTTTTGGCGGAGAACGTTCCGAGTCCACGCGTTATGATAATCTCCTGAAACCCGCCTTGAAGGCAGGCAAATGGAAAGGCGCCTTCTCCGGTCTCAGCGATACGGTAATGAAGGCCATGATGTTTATTGTGGGTGCTGGAGCCTTTTGGTATGGCGCCAATTTGATTCTACACGATCGTAGTGGTGATGTTGCTGCAGAGGATCGCGATTATACTCCAGCTGCGGTTATGATTGTCATTTCGGGCATTATTGTGGGTGCCAATCAACTTTCACGCACCTCACCCTTTCTGGAGACCTTTGCTATGGCCCGAGGATCAGCGAGTGCCATTTACGATGTTATCGATCGTGTTTCCGCCATTGATCCGCTTTCCAAAGCGGGCAAAGTTCTAAACTACGGACTGAAGGGTAGCATTGAGTTTCGAGATGTCTTTTTTCAGTATCCTGCGCGTAAGGATATTATAGTATTACGAGGACTCAATGTGACCGTTAAGGAGGGTCAAACTGTGGCTTTAGTTGGCTCCTCGGGCTGTGGGAAATCAACTTGTATTCAATTGTTGCAACGTTTTTATGATCCTGTTTTTGGTCAGGTTCTTTTAGATGGCGAGGATGTCAGAAAATATAATTTAAAATGGTTGCGTTCCAATATAGCTGTGGTCGGTCAGGAGCCTGTGTTGTTTATGGGTACTATAGGTGGGTATAAAATCTCTTCTTTTCAACTAGAATATATAATTCTTTAACTCTTGCAATTAGGGGAAAATATACGACATGGCAAACCGGAAGCTACACAGAAAGAAGTTGAGGATGCAGCCAAGGCTGCCAATGCTCATGATTTTATCATTGCTTTATATAAGGTAAGTTCCATTAAAGATTTATGAATTTTTCTAAATTCGATAATTGCTTAACTCTTAGGGCTACGACACACACATTAGTGAAAAGGGTGTACAGCTTTCCGGCGGACAACGTCAGCGTATTGCCATAGCCAGAGCTCTCATACAAAGACCTACAATACTTTTACTAGATGGTGAGTATATGAAGGAAATGGAATTCCGCATGAAAATCGGTTGAGTTTTGACAAAGTTTTTGAAAAAGTGTAAAGGGGTAGGTATGGGAAAAATGGACAGTGAGCGAAAATAATCGAATTTTTCAAATAAATAATATTTTGATGCAGAATGAATTAAGAGGCCAAATAATGATCAAAACGGTATTCCACATGGAAATCGGTTAAAATTTGACGAAGTTATGAGAGTTTGAAGTTTTTGAAAAAGTGTAAAGGGGTAAGCATGGAAAATACCGAAAAAATTGACAGTGATGAAAATTTTTCAAGTGAAAAATGTTTTGATGCAGAATAAATTAAGATGCCAAATAATGATCAAAACGGTATTCCGCATGAAAATCGGTTGAGTTTTGACAAAGTTATGATAGATTGAAGTTTTGGTAAAAGTGGAAAGGGCTTCCGCCCCCCATAAATAGAAAGAAAAAGAATTAAAAGTTAAAAATTAAATACCTATTAAATTTACGATGGTTTGGAAAATTTGATAAAAGTTGGGGATTTAATTATTATAAACTATTATGTGGATTCGGCTCAAAGTACAGAATCTCCCACAGGAAAACTTGTCTGACATTCAAATCAATATTTTCACAGAGGCCACCTCCGCTTTGGACTATCATTCCGAGAAGTTGGTACAGGCTGCCTTGGATAAAGCCTGCAAGGGTCGCACCACTTTGGTGGTTTCACATCGTTTGTCTGCCATTCGACATGCCGATAAAATTGTCTACATGGACAATGGCAAAGCGGTTGAGCAGGGCAACCACGAGGATCTCATGAAACTTAAGGGTTATTACTACAAAATGGTCGCTGCCCATGAATATGATGAGAAAGCGGATGAATTGCTTAATGAAAGCGAGGAATTGCCCAAGGAACGCAAGAAATCCCATGATGTGGAGGAGCTTCCCAAGTCAATGAAAACGTTCGATAAAAATGCAGAATTCCAAATGAAACGTTTGAATGGTGATGTCAATCCTTCCAAATCCATGGAGACTGAAAAGTCCAAGCAGCCTAAGAGTAATAGCTATCCACGTACATTTCTACGCATCTTGGGCTGGGCACGTCCCGAGTGGAGTTTCCTCATCATTGGCACCATTTGTGCTGGTCTTTATGGCTGTGCCATGCCCGCCTTCTCCATTGTCCTGGCTGAGCTTTATGCCTCACTGGCCGAGCCCACAGATGAAGCCGTGCTGGAACACAGTTCATCCATGTCCATTGTCAGTGTGATCATTGGCATTTGTGCGGGAATCGCCTGCTTCGTACAGACGTTCTTCTATAATCTGGCTGGAGTTTGGTTAACCTCACGCATGCGGTGAGTTTAAGAAATTTCTATACTCTTGAGAACAGGAATAATCACTCTCAGCGATCATAAGAGCTAGAGTCTCCAAATTTTACACATTTCAGTATATTTTAATACTTGATTTCCATTTATTCGATTGTTACTAACAGTACCGAGCTTATTTCTATCGAATGTACTCTATGCTCTTAATTATAGTAATAATCAATCTCAGCGATCATAAGAGCTAGAGACTCCAAATCTAACACATTTCAGCATAATTTAATACTTGATTTGCATATATTAGATTGTAACTGACAGTACCGAGCATATTTCTGCAAGTACACTCCGCTGTAGCATTCTTAAAATTTTTTCCTCACTTCCATTTTCAGCTCCAAAACCTTTGGCTCCATTATGAAACAGGAAATGGGCTGGTTCGATGAAAAGGAGAACAGCGTGGGAGCTTTATCTGCTCGATTGGCTGGCGATGCAGCCAGTGTACAGGGTGCCATTGGTTTTCCCCTTAGCAATATTATACAAGCTCTTACCAACTTTATCTGCAGCTTTTCCATAGCATTTTCCTATTCTTGGGAGCTGGCACTTGTCTGTCTAAGCACAGCACCATTTATGATAGGATCGATTGTGTTTGAGGCCAAGTTTAGTGAGAAATCCGCAATGAAGGAGAAAACGGTGTTGGAGGAAACGAGTCGCATTGCCACGGAAACAATTGCACAAATTAGAACTGTTGCCGCATTACGTAGAGAGGAGGAACTGATCAAGGTCTATGATGAGGAAGTGGAACGATATCGTCTACAGATCAAAAGTCGCTTGAAATGGAGAGGATTGGTCAACTCAATGGGCATGACATTGATGTTCTTTGGCTATGCGGTCACTTTGACCTATGGTGGATTCATGTGTGCAGAGGGAAGGATTAAGTTTGAAGTTATCATGAAGTGAGTTAAAGAAATAACTTTTTACTATATAAAATTAATATATATATATATATATATATATATATATAATCGATTATTTAAACTTAAACAAATACTATTTTTATGTCTTCAAATGTGCTTGCTATCTTATATTTTATGTTTTTTCTTTTAACATCATTAAAATATTTTACTTAAAAAATAATTGAGAATTGAAAATTAGAAATTTAAAAATGTATCTTTTATCTGAAAATACTATTAAAATCAAATATTTTACATTAAGCTCTAATCCTAAAATATTTTTTAAAAACGAAGATTTATATTTCCCATCAAACTATCAATTATTTTCTTCAATAGAATTGCCAACACAATGCTTTATGGCCTTTTCATCTTGGCCCAATCCTTGGCCTTCACACCAGCCTTCAATGCGGCATTGCTTTCGGCAACTCGCATGTATGAAATGATAGATCGTCAGCCACTCATACAGTCGCCCAATATTGTAGAACAGAATGGCAATCGTAATGGTATCTATAAGACGAATGTTTTGGAAAAAGGTGTTAGCTATCGTGAGCTTAATTTTGCCTATCCATCAAGACCCGATCTCTCCGTATTACAAGACTTTAATCTGGATGTATTACAAGGACAAACTGTGGCACTTGTAGGTGCTTCCGGTTCCGGTAAATCCACCTGTGTACAATTGCTGATGAGATACTACGATCCAGATGAGGGCAAGATCGTAAGATAACATCTTTAAAAATGTGAAACATTTTTAAATAATATTATATTACTTTTTCTTTCACAGCTCATTGATCAGGAGAGCATACATCATGACATGGAGTTGAAAACTCTACGTCGTCGCTTGGGAATTGTCTCACAGGAGCCTTCGCTCTTTGAGAAAACTATTGCTGAGAATATTGGCTATGGAGATACCTCCCGAGATGTGCCCATGCAGCAGATCATTGAAGCAGCCAAAATGGCAAATGCACATGATTTTATTATGGCCTTGCCTGCACAATATGAGACCATGTTGGGCGCCAAAGGAACACAGCTCTCAGGTGGCCAAAAACAACGCATTGCCATTGCCCGCGCCATGGTGCGTAATCCTAAGATTCTGCTGCTAGATGAAGCCACCTCCGCTCTCGATATGCAAAGTGAAAGAGTAAGTCAAGTAGAAACTCTTAAATATTATTGCCCGATAAAATTGTCTCATCTATGTTGTGTCAAAATTTCAACTTCCTCGGTCTTACCGTTTGAGCTGCACAAATATCAGTGAGTCAGTCAGTCAGGACAAATGGTTTTTTTAATATAAAGATTAATTTAAGTTTTTACTGAATTTCGATAATTTGAACAGCTTTTGAACCCTTTAACACCCTTGCTTTGCTTTACAGGTGGTGCAACAGGCTTTGGACTCCGCTTGCTCTGGACGCACCTGCATTGTCATTGCCCATCGTCTTTCCACAGTGCAAAATGCAAATATTATTTGTGTAATTCAAGCCGGACGCATTGTGGAACAGGGCACACATTCCCAGCTGTTGGCCAAAAATGGCATTTATGCCAAATTGTATCGCAGTCAATCAAAAACCAAATAACGCTACAAAGTATGCAATAAAATTTATAGCAATTACGTAGCCAAGACACAAACCACACGCCCCTAAAATTATGCTACAATTTAATTTAAAATGCTTGTAAAGAATTGATAATAAAGATATCTTAGAAAACTTTCCTAATCATTTTTTAAAGTCGGATTACATTTTGTTATGCTTATTTAAGTATTTTTTCCTTCCTAATACTAAAAAATAAAAATATTTTGACTTCTATGTAAATTTGGTGGTAAAATGCTCCAATGGACGCGTTAATGTAAGTGGTTACACCTTAATTATATAACAATACACCGGAACCACTAATTTTATTTTCTATACAGAACGAAACGGATCGACTAATCATGTCAAATTGGGTTGCTCTAACTCTTACAGTCTCGGAGATTAAGTGTTCAAAGTGACGACCTTGAAGCTGTCGAATATAATTTTTATTTTAAAAAAAGTGAATTTAACTATTGAAATACCTGTATCTTACAACAATTACTAACAATTTAACAGTAGATAGGTAAATATGTAATAATTACCTACTGAATTTATCTTATCAATTTTATCATTATTTACTTGAGAGCAATGTATTTTTTGACTGTTTAAAGACCAAACAATGTGTAGACACTTTAGTACCGCATTGCGTTTTATATCGTACGTTAGTATATTACAATGCATATCCGCTTAATTGTTGCTTTAATATTAAGCTTATGCTTCAGTAAGAGATTTGAAAGCCATTGTCAGCTGATCAGTTAATTAAATAATGATTTACAGTAGTGAAAACTTATGGTGCACCAAATGTGAAAGTTTGTGCCTTGGAGAGCTCCTGCAAAAATGTGACTGAATCTAGCGCCATCTGTCTTTGGGAAGAGGAAACTGGCTGTATACGGAAATACGCATCCTTATGTCATTTGTTAATTGCAAATTGTCGCAAAAAAATGGGTAATTACAAATTATATTTAGTGTTGAAAGGCTAATAATAAGTTGCTACTTATAGTGATGAGTGATTACAGTGACGTCTATTGCTCATTGGAGACATATTTATGCGAGGAATCGTCCACAAACGAACGTTGGACTATTTTCTACGGTCACGAAAAAGACTGAATGCTAAAAATGCTACGCTATAAAATACAAATGTAAAACAAATGATGGACAAAAGTAAGAAATACTTTTTTAAATGCCTACAAACTGAACCAAAATTTTAGATCCTTTCAGTTATTAATAAATAATTTTAATTTGTAAATATTAAACAAAAATTTTTAATTTTACTGTCTAACTTTTAAATATATATTGAATTTTATATATTTTATTTGTTATTTTCTCAACTTTTTTGTTATATTTGAAGCCCTTGTAAACTGTATGTACTAGGCCAAAAATGTATTAAGTACAGCGATCAATATTAATTAAGTCAGCTGAAAATTTCGTCTCAACTGTCACGTTTTTAGAATTAGTTTCGCCTTGTTCTAAGATATAAAATCCATGAAATCTTCTAAAACTTTCGCAGTTTATTTGCTAACAGCAACTGAGCCAAACGGGGATTTTATTTAAATGCGCCTAACATTTATTTTGGGTTAGTCTACGAGATCAAAAAAGTAACTAGGCTAATTTTAGATTTACATGTTCTTGCAGTAATTTTCTTGGGAATGGTTGCCATTTCGTACTCATTTCCGCCAGTACCAGATGAACGTGATGCCGATGCTGAATTGGATAATGCCTGGGATTTGTTCCCGGGGCTGACTGAAAAGTCTGTTCAATCAACTCAACACTAATGTGTTATACAAGATGGTAAACTAACGCGTGTTAATATTAATCATATCTTTGAGTTGAAAATAAAACAATTATTTTGGTGAAACGTGCAATAAGTTGGTTCCTATTGAATTCCGTCTAAAATCACGTAGATTGTCACTTATAAAGTTCAAAATTCGTTCGGTTTCAATTCAGTTGTTTTAGGTCAAGAGTCGACAATGTTTCTAGCCAAGTTCTTATCAGTATTTCTTATCTGCTGTGCGCTTGGTGAGTTTTAAAAAATCTATTAAATTTATAAATTTAACTGAAATAATTCTATTTCAGTACAAGCACTTCCTTTGGACGATTTTAGCAGTGAAGATGATCGTATTAATGAAATCAGCTCTGAACTCGATCGTAAGCCGTTTATTCCCAATGTCGAACGTATTTTTAGCAGTGCTGAAATACAAATTTCAACAAAACTCGGCGAAAAGAATCGGAATAAAATAAACAGAAATGGTGAAGATACCACTAAGAGTTCCAAACATGCTCATGGCATGATCACATCGATGCTAAGCTTTGTCAGTAGTGTACTTAACTTTGGCAAGACAATTATACGTAATGAATAATCAAGTTTTATTAAGTTTGTTTAATTAAATGTTAAGAATAATGGCCATAATAATAATAATAACAATTACTTCATTAATTTGTTTTTTTGGAAGGTGGAACCAATACTATTAAACAGCTCTTGAACTAAGTAGTTGATGCAGTGATATAAAAAATAATTTTTGTTTCTCAATAAATTCCTAAAATAAAAATTTTGATTTTTTTGACAAAAATCTTAATTTAAGCGTCAAAAAAGCTATGTTAAAAAAAAACTAAGTATTATTTAATTTACAAACTATTTATATATGACATTGTAAAAACAATCAACTAAAAACTTGACTAAGCATTCTTCAAGTTAGTTATTTTTCTCTAAAATTTTGTTTCTTGACTTGGCATGCTAATTAGCATTATTTATGAAGTCTAAATATGAAAAACTTTGTTTACTTACAACAAATAAACCTTGTTAATGGTTTATAGTCTAAAATACAGTATAAATAAGCTATATGCATTGATAATTATAGTTATTATGGATATCAACATAGGATAACATGTTAAAAATTGCCAAATTCTAGAGACTCAAGCTGAAATCGAAAGCAATTAATAGAGTTTTTAATAGCAATCGTTAATTGTGCAACATGCAACACGACTTTAGCTTGTGGCACTGCAACAAGTCGATGTGGCAGAAGGTTAAACTTGTCTCGCACTTTTGTTTTCCATTTCCAGCTCTTCGAAATATCAAAGAAGTCTAACAGCAACAAATTAATTGAATGACAAACAAAAAAACTTTTAATTAGCATCTTTGCTAGACGTAGAAAAATTTATATTGTATTGTATAAAAAATATAGGTGTGTGCACAGGTACATTTGTATTAGCTAGTATATAGATTTAATTTCATAACTAATTCGCCTCGAGTAAATGATATTTAAACATTTTGTTAAGTGAATTCATGTTCTGGGACAGCTCATTGCAGACACGCACAACGCAGCCTATAATGATAGATGTGATAGATCAGATAGAGATACAGTTACAGTTATAGATACAGACAGACTGTCACACTAACCCACTAGATATTTGATCACTTTTAACAGCACCATGACGATAAATTGCGTCGATGCAAACGCGACGAGACTTAGAACCAAATTGAACGCGAAATCAAAAATACAGCTGCGAATAAATAAATAAAACGACGCGTCGTGCGACCAGGTGAACGACAACGACGACGCCAACGCTGACTGCGCTGCACAGTGGTACAACAATTGAATATATTGAGTGAAATTTCAATAAGCAAATAACATACGTGTATTAGAAAACAGTTTTTGTATTAAGTTTTTTAGATATAAGCCCGATCATTCATAAGTGAAATTTTGCGAATATTAGTTAAATAAAATAAGATAATAAATGAATATTGTATTTTAATAAAAGTTGTTAATATGAAGATTATTATCAATCAGAATATATTATTTATTTCAGATATGTTGTATGGTATTCAAAATGGGTTTGGTAATAAAAAAATATGAATATAATATAATAATAAATGTATAATCAAAATTAACTTACCACATCCATGTTTTAATGATCACTGATCATTTTCAACCACTGTGCGCAGCCAGCATATAGTTTAAATCAAGAACTTCTCGTTGATGTTGCAATCAATTTATCATATGCGAATATCTTGCATGTATTTGTGTGCACATGCATAAATAAATCTATTTTGCATATTTTCGGCAAAGCAGTTTAATGCACATAAAAATTTGCGTGAATGGCAAAAGAAACAGCATCCACTTCAGCATCGACGCAGACGTCAACGACGACTGCGACTGCGACGTCGACAGCAAGCTTGTTACGTCATCAGAACTCGTTTGCATCCATAGAAAACCGCCTGCACAGTGTGGCTGCTGCACAATAAACGAGCCGAAATTGAGGCCAAAAGCGACTTTATCAGGGCGATTATAGTTTTTTTGTCATTTCAAAAGTTCCATTCAGTGCTTTGGCAACCAGTTTCCTCTATAGAACCAAGCTGCAACTACAACAACTACGTTGTCAACAAGTTGCCGCTGCGTCGCGTCGCTGCAACTGCGCTGTCGCTGCATTGGTCATGAATTTTACCGTTTTTTTGTATGTGATCGTGATTTTCAAAGCAATTCACTGGCAACTTTAACAGTTTCTTTGGTGATTTTTTAATAGCTCTAGCAATAAACTTCAAGTTGTTTTTTCCAGGTGATTGTAGGTTGAGTTTCGTTTTGGCGTTTTGGTCAAGCATCAGCGAGAATCGCGTATTTAAGCCGTTATTCACCTTCAGCACAGTTATTTCGCACAATATTCAATTAGCTGCAACAACTTTTGCTAATGCATAAATAACAAACAACCACTTTTTATTGCAATTACTTCTTTTAAATAACATTTTATTTGTATATTTATTAAAAGTTGTGTAAAATCGCGCAACACTTCACTTTTTTCCAATTATTGCTACTCTAAGAAACGATAGCATGCGTCTGGTATAATTTATCGATTACCATCATTTCTTATTGGCGGTCTGTTATTAACACCTCGCGTTAACAGAGGCTTAGCCTGCACAGATAACAGAATTTTGCGTTCACAGGATCTCTTATTAGCACACTGTTAATAAAACATAATTTTTGCACTCTCATTAGGATATGGCACACTGTTATAATAACATTAACACACACACACACACATTAAATTAATTACTAGCACACTAGAACTTTCGTTTTCGTTCAACTGTTGCACAACTCTGACTAAAAAATGGCGGCAACATTACAGAAGCTGCTGATCGAAAGGTATCGATACCATCAAGTGTTAAAAAGCAATTAACATCGTTGCAATTGCAATTAACATTAGATATTAATTTTAGCTAATCCCCAAGACAAAAGTGAAACTCACTCTCTGGCACAATCTTAATTATTATTGTGTGAACAACCAGTTTTTTACTCAACTGCAAACAAAACAAAGCCGGCCGGCATTCTGACGGCAGAGAGAGAGCGCGCTCATTGGGAGAGTGCGAGAGAGCAAAAGTATCTGAGCTGAACGAACAACGCAAGCAAAACAAACGTGAAAAAGAGCGTTATCTCCGTCGACTTCATCGCCGCTTCTCAGCTGAGTGATGAAGTAATAAATGGACCAGGATCGCCGGCACCCGACAGACGCTCGGGTGATCGGCTGCTCGTGTGTTCGGGTGAGCCGAACAGTCGACAGTCTTTACTGGGGTACCGAGCAAAACTACTTACTGGATGAAGTTCAGTTCCTCGCGACGAGCCAACTATTGCGGTTGGATGGGCTCTGAAATAAAATAGACAAAAGGAAAGAATTAAATACGAATACAATAAAGTGAAATAACAACAGTGGCATAGATAAGAAAGTGACATACATAAGGAGACTGTGACCCGGAAGTGAGATTAAATAAGGTCAATCATTGCTGCTGTGCGTGTGTGTGTGAGTGAGTGTGAGTGTTGGGTGCACAATGGGACTGCGTGTGAGCGTGACCTTGGCACTGTGCCTCCTTGTCGCACTTTATGGTGCCGAACTGACGCCGCCAAGTAAGTCCTTAAGTTCCTGTTCCAATTTTCGTTCCTTTTATAGTTTAGCCTTTATATATAAAACTGTTTTTCCTGACTGCAGGCAATACAACTTGTAATTGCGATCTGTCCAACTCAACGGGACACTGCGATGAAGAGACGGGCAAATGCGAGTGCCGTGCTGGCTTCCAGCCACCCAACTGTGATTCCTGTGCCTATGGGTAAGGCCTCTAAATTGAGTATTTTGAACAGAACATCCTGTCAACTTTCTACAAGTTATTTTAGGCCTGCTGAAGTTCTTAGAGACAGTATCTTAGCTTATATCCTTAAAACTTTCCCTGTTAACTTTCTTACGAATAGTGCTCACATTCTTAGCATTATTTGTAAAGATTATAAAGGAATTTATACTTTCTAAACTGTGACATCTTACTTGTCCTGTCTACTTCATTAACTGCAGATAATTTCCACACTTCCTTTTAACATTATTGATTGGTTTTTGCTCTCCTTATAATGGTTATCCTGGCTTTTAGAAATAAATATCCATTGTGATATTGCATCTCGTCTTCATTTGAATTCTCTCTTGATTTCTTTATGTATTTTTCTCATTTTCTTATCTTGTAATTCTGCCTTAATTTTTTGCAGTTACTACAACTATCCGGAGTGTCGGGAGTGCCTGTGTTATTTGAATGGCACCATGGATGACTACTGTGAGGGTCTCTATGGTGTTTGTGTCTGCAAGATGCCCTATTGTGGCCTTAGGTGTAGGGACTGTCTGAAAACCTACTATGGTTCTCCCGAGTGCAAGGAATGTCAGTGCAATCCATTTGGCTCCATCAACAACGAATGCGATGTGATTTCCGGCAACTGCACCTGTCTCGGCAACTGGGATGGAGCTAAGTGCGATCGCTGCAAGGATGGCTACTACAATGAACAAAGCTGCACCAGTAAGCAACCAACAACATCTATCTCAATCTTAGATCTTAATCCTTTTCTTTTTTAGACTGCTATAGGTAAGACGTCTCTTTAAGTATTAAAGACTAAATATCGCAAAGTGCTTGAACAATATGGTAAATATTTGTAATACTGCGATATCTATTCAGTTTTTTATCCATAAGTATTTTTCTGCCTTAATTGAAGCCTTCTTTTCTTAGATATTCCAGACCAAACTAAATTAATTGAATATAAAGAGTTCTTCACAATCTTTCCCATTTTAACAAAGTTCTCCTTACATCAGAAATCCTGCTCATCTCTTTTCAGCTTCTACAAATTTCCTACGTGCAAGCCCTGCAACTGTTACAGCATAGGTAGCTCCGGCAATTCCTGTGACTATACCGGCCAATGTAACTGTCTAAAAAACTATTCTGGAAAACAGTGCAACAAAACAGTCGAGGAAAAAAGTGACCTAAATTTAGGTGCCCCATTACCTAAAAATGTTTAAAATGTTGTCTATAAATTACGTTTTTAGGTAATACTTTAGCTAAAAAATTTTTATTTTGAATTAAAGTAAAAACAAATTTCAAATTTATTTCATTTTTTCCCCCTTTTTTAATTCGTACTCTTTATTTGCCTTTTTATTTTTTGTTTTTTTTTTCTTTGCCTTTTCTTTTTATGGTTTTTTTATTATTATTTTTAAAGGCGATTCGCCGTAAACTGCAGAAAGACTTCTGAGTAGCCGGCTAACGGAAGTTTTTCCAAATTTCGAAATATTCTTAAGTAATTATAAGTAGGTTTTTTTAGATGTTCTCAAATTTTATATTTATTTATTTGTTTTCTTGTGTTACAAGTAAAGAGTCCTTTAATTATATCTGAAAAGTTCTTGCAATATTTATAATTTTATAGCACAGTCTAATTAAGCAGTGTTAAGTAAGACAAATATGTTTTAGGAAAATAGCCAATCAACTGTTGCACAACTGTTGCAATAAAATGGCGACAAGAAATCAGGAGCGGTTGATTGATAGATATCGATAACATTATGTGTTAATTGCAATTAACAATACATATTAAGTTAACAGTTAATCTCAACGAGAAAATGAAATCTTACTCTTGTTTTATCTCAAATTTTATTGTGTGAGCACTAGTTTTCGTAACTCAATTGCAAACAACAACAACAACACAAACCAGCCGGCATTCTGTCTGCAGAGAGAGAGAGAGAGAGCGCTCATTGGGAGAGTGCGAGAGAGAGCATAAGAAACTTGAAATGCAAGAACAACGCAAGCAAAACAAACGTGATGAAAATCGTTATCTCCATCGTCGCCGTCTCTGAGCGGAGTGATGAAGTAATAAATGGGCTGGGATCGCCGGCAGCCGACAGACGTTCGGGTGTTCGGGTGTTCGTGTGAGCCGAACAGTCGACAGTCGACGAATCCATCAGTTTTAAATGCAGACACATTTGTTTCTGAATCTTTTTTTGGGGTACCGAGGAAAACTGCTCGCTGGATGAAGTTCAGTTGCTCGCGACGAGCCATCCAGTGCGGTTGGATGGGCTCTAAATAAAAAAGACAAAAGGAAAAGAATCGAAAACAAAAAAAAAGTGAAATAAGAACAGTGACAAAGATAAGAAAGTGGCATACATAGAAGAAAGACTGTGAACCGGAAGTGAGATTAAAAAAGGACATTCATTGCTGCTGTGCGTGTGTGTGTGAGTGAGTGTGAGTGTTGGGTGCACAATGGGGCTGCGTTTGGGCGTGGCCTTGGCACTGTGCCTCTTCGTCGCACTTTGTAGAGCCGAACTGACGCCGCCATATTTCAATCTGGCCACAGGCCGCAAGATTCATGCAACTGCCACATGTGGCGAGGATACCGATGGACCTGAACTCTATTGTAAACTCGTCGGCGCAAATACGGAAAATGATCACATTGACTATTCGGTTATTCAAGGACAGGTAGGACACTAGTTTTAATAAATAATTGTTTTAGCAATGAACAAAAAATAATAATTTAATATATTAAACTTCCGAAATCCTTCCGAAATCCTTAAATTTTTTATTATCAACGATAAATAAAGAAAAAAAAATTAAATTTATTACTTTGTTACATAAAAAATATGATTTCATAAAAATTTCCAATTATTATACTATAATTATTTAAAATTTAAATGTTCAGCTCATATAAAAGATCACTGAAATCTTCTTATAATTTTTTTCATTCTAATTTCCAGTATACTCACACAAAAATATGCCACATGTGTTGAACATTCAAATTTGAAAACTATTTTTAAACAGAAAACTGAAGTTTTGCTTTTAATTTTCTTGACATGTGTTTTTTTTGTTTTTTTAGGTCTGCGACTATTGTGATCCCAATAGTCCGGATAAGAATCATCCGCCGGAGAATGCCATTGACGGCACCGAAGCCTGGTGGCAGAGTCCCCCTTTGTCCCGAGGCATGAAATTCAATGAAGTCAATTTGACCATCGATTTCGAACAGGTAAACAGCAAGAAAGAAAGGTGTAGCCCAAAAAAAAAAAGAAAGAAAGAAATAAAAGGAAAAAGGCAGACAAAAAAGCAACTCAAAACAAGTCAATGCAATGTTCCTATGGATTCAGCTTGAAAACAAGTTGAGGTTCCAGACAGGCTCGTTAAATTAACGTTTTTAATGTGTTTTCATTTCATTTTCGACGTCTCCAACATCAACATCGACGACGAAGCGAAAAATCTTGCTGAGCTGTTGAATTGTTCAGTTGCTTCTTCTTACTTGTTCCCTTTGGAGTTGTGGGTTATCAGTTCTGTCTGTATGTATTGCATATGTACGGGTTGTCTCAGTTTACAAGCTCGCTTAGAAACCGTCCCAGAGCATTGACTTTTTTCCATTCCATTTTTTATTCTTTCAATGCGATAAGCAGCTGAATATGTCGGAATCCAGAATTCTTCTGATTGCCTTCATCCAGCATGCGTACCATATAGTATTTTTTAATGCTGATAGCAAACAGTGTTTCAACTACTATATACAATAAATTCACAGTCCGCAGTTATCATTTAAATGTTCTATAAAAAAAAAACACTTTTGGGGTCACTCAACGTCTTATCGCACTTGCAACGGAAACACTCGGATTGTAAGGCTTTTAAAACTATCAAAATTATAGCATTTAGTCGCGTTTGTAGAAATATGTTTCTACTTGAATTACTTGTTGTCTCGGTTGAGGGAATGAAATGAGATCATCTAGCATATGAAAATGCAACGCCTGCACATAATTCTTAAGTAGAAACGAGCTACAAGTATTAATAGATTGCTTACGACAGCTAAAAGTTTAGCTGTAAAGGTATCTGCAAGATTTTCCTGATAAATCTGAGTAAGATATGATATTATTTTTATATTTTATGTGCTTAAGATAGTCAAAACACTATTAATTTACATCTTCCAGCTCAAGATTAGTGTAGAATGAGTTTTTTTAATAAATACTTGAAAGTTTCAAAGATTTTCTACGAAAGAATTTAATTTCCATATCTTCATATAATTTGTTGACTTAAGATAGTTGAAAAGCTGTTGCTCCAGCTCAAGATTAATATCGAATACTTTTTTTTTAATATTCGAAACTACTACCATTTTTTTTTTTAAATATTCCAAATCATGATCTGTGTTTGAAATGGTAAAACCCATTAAAACTCATTCGTTCTGAAACTTTTCAGTATTTATCCCAACAGACACTCAATGAACTAAGTTCCTTATAGTCTTAAGAATTGTACAACTGCCAAACTACATATGTTTACGCAAAATATAAAAAATCCCAAACAATATCTCGGCTATACAAACGCACATATATACACTATAAACACATAGAGTATGTATGTGAATATGTACACATAATGTTTGGTTCGTTTTCAATTGAATTCAAATTAAAAAGCAAACAGAAAACAGAAAAAAATAAACAAACATTCAGCGAACGCAGATAAATTTAGTACATTGGAGAAGAGCATGGAGTTAATTCTCTTTCATGATCTCATGCAACCTCAGTAGATACACACACACACACACACACACACACACAAATATTGACATAAACACTAACACACACCCAAATAAAATATACATGTGGTGTGTGTACACTACGCTAATAAATTTTAATGAACTTTTGCTTTGGAATAGACTAATTTCTGTTCCTATAAGAAAAAATCTATAACTGCAAGTTAATATAAAAGTTTTAACTAGAGGGAGAATTTTGAAGTATAGAAATAGGTGGAATATAAATAAATATCAAAGATTTGAATTGATTTTAGAAAAACCTAATCCTAGCTAAGAAAAGTAAGAAATATAGAAAAGGCAAAGATCATTTTTAATTAAAGATAGAGAAATATTAAATCACTTCATCTTATCTTTCAACGAGAGACAGAATAGAGATAAGAATTGAACTTCAAGTAGAAATTTAGTCATTTAAAAAAAAAATACATACATAAAGAGATTTTACATTCTCATATCTCTAGCTTGAAAAGACTAAAAACTTAAGTTTTTATTTAACAAATAATTTAAAAGTAAATCTAGATAAAAAAACATATTATGAATCAGGAACAAGAGTTTCTTTTCTTTCCAAAAAATAGTGAACCCAAAGTTTAGCCTTAAAGAAGATACAATGAGTCTTATGGAACAATCTCAGATCCGATTTATGTTGAATTGACTCTTAAATTCCTCTCATTTTTAATCTTAAAGGAATTCCATGTTGCCTACTTGTTCATTCGCATGGGTAACTCCCCGCGTCCCGGTCTCTGGACGCTGGAGAAGTCCTCGGATTACGGAAAGACCTGGACATCCTGGCAGCATTTCTCCGATACGCCCACCGATTGTGAAACCTACTTTGGCAGGGACACGTACAAGCCAATAACAAAGGACAACGATGTCATTTGCACCACGGAATATTCAAAGATTGTGCCGCTGGAGAATGGTGAAATACCCGTGATGTTGCTGAACGGACGTCCCTCGTCGACGAACTACTTCAACTCGACGGTGTTGCAGGAATGGACACGTGCCACAAATGTGCGAATTCGTTTGTTGCGTACAAAGAATCTCTTGGGTCACTTGATGTCGGTGGCACGACAGGATCCGACGGTGACACGTCGTTACTTCTACTCGATTAAGGACATATCGATTGGTGGTCGTTGCATGTGCAACGGACACGCCGACACCTGTGACGTCAAGGATCCCAATAGTCCGGTGCGCATTCTTGCTTGTCAATGCCAGCATCAGACCTGTGGCATCCAGTGTAATCAGTGTTGTCCTGGCTTCGAGCAGAAAAAGTGGCGTCAAAACACAAATGCTCGTCCTTTCAACTGCGAACGTAAGTTCTGAAATTCCTGCTTTAAATTATCATTGCTTTTCAAAATTAACCCATATATATAAAACTGTTTGTCCTGACTGACTGACTGACTGACTAATATTCGTGGTAATCGGTAAGGCCGAGGAGGATGAAGTTTGCACACAATATAACTGAGAAAATATCATCGTGTGATAAATTGGCGTTTTTTTGAAATTCCTTCTATAAATTGTCATTGCTTTTTAATTTTAACCCATTTATATAATACGGTTTGTCCTGACTGACTGACTGACTAATATTCGTGGAGGTCAAACGGTAAGGCCGAGGAGAATGAAATTTGGACACAACATAGATGAGAAAATTTCAACGTCTGTTAAGATGGCGTTTTTCTGAAATTCCTGCTTTCAATTTTCATTGCTTTTCAAATGTAACCCATATATATATATATATAAAACTGTATGTCCTGACTGACTGACTGAGGTCAAACGGTAAGGCCGAGGAGAATGAAATTTGGACACAACATAGATGAGAAAATTTCATCGTGTGATAAGATGACGTATAAAAAAAATTCCCACTAGAAGTGAAGAGCAATTAATCCTGTCTTATTGCTAATGTTTTCCATTTCATTTACAGCCTGCAATTGTCATGGCCACAGCAACGAGTGCAAATACGATGAGGAAGTGAATCGCAAGGGTCTCTCTCTGGACATCCATGGACACTACGATGGCGGCGGCGTCTGTCAGAATTGTCAGCACAATACCGAAGGCACCAATTGCAACAAGTGCAAGCCCAAGTTCTATCGTCCTCGTGGCAAATACTGGAATGAAACAGATGTCTGCACTCGTAAGCTGGACACCTTATGTTTATTATATAAAAATAGTATAAAATGATCCTTTTTTGCAGCCTGTAATTGCGACCTGTCCTACTCAACGGGACACTGCGAGGAGGAGACGGGCAAATGCGAGTGCCGTGCCGCCTTCCAGCCACCCAACTGTGATTCCTGTGCCTATGGGTAAGGCCTCTAAATTGAGTATTTTGACCAGAACATCCTGTCAACTTTCTATGAGTTTATCTAAGCCTGACAAAGTTCCTAAAGACGGTATCTTAGCTTATATCCTTAATACTTTCCTTCTTAACTTTCTTACGAATAGTTCTCACATTCTTAGCATTATTTATAAAGATTATAAAGGAATTTATACTTTCTAAACTGTGACATCTTAATTGTCCTGTCTACTTCATTAACTGCAGATTATTTCCTTACTTCCTTTTAACATTCTTGATGAGTTTTAGCTCTGGTTATTATGGTTATCTTGAAAGTTTCTACAGAAAATTTTTTCGTTTTCAAGCTTTATCTTTTTCTTCTATTATAGCGTAATGTTTTCCTTATTTTCCTTGGTTTTGAATTTCTTTCTACATATAAATAGCATAGGATTTAAAATATATTTTAACGCTTCTTCGTCTGAATTCTTCCTGGATTTCTTCATAAATTTTCCCCACTTTCTAATCTTGTTTTTTTTCTCAACTCCTTTGCAGCTACTACAATTATCCGCAGTGTCGTGAGTGCGAGTGTTATTTGAATGGCACCAACGGTTACAACTGCGAGGCTGTCAATGGAATTTGTCCCTGCAAGACGAACTTTGCTGGCGCTTTGTGTAAGGAGTGTGCCGAGTCCTACTATGGTTTTCCCGAGTGCAAGGAATGTCAGTGCAATCCATTTGGCTCCATTAACAACGATTGCGATGTTGTGTCCGGCAATTGCACCTGTCTCAGCAACTGGGGAGGAGCACAGTGCGAACGCTGCAAGGATGGCTACTACAATGAACCAAGCTGCACCTGTAGGTATTTAAGAAACTTCTATCTGAATCTTAAATCTCACAGTTCTTTCTTTTTTTTCAGATTGCGACTGTGATCATCAGGGCACCGAGTCGGAGATTTGCAATAAGCAGACAGGTCAATGCATCTGTCGTGAAGGATTTGGCGGACCGCGTTGCGATCGCTGCTTGCCAGGATTTTACAATTATCCCTCGTGTCAGCCCTGCAACTGCTCCACCACTGGCAGCTCTGCCGTCACCTGTGACAATACTGGAAAATGCAACTGCCTGATCAACTATTCTGGAAAACTTTGCAACATGTGCAGTGCTGGATTCTACAACTATCCGGATTGCTTGCGTGAGTTTAATTAGAATCTTAGATATGATTAATATAAAAAGCTGCTTAATAGCCTAACTGACTTTGGGACCAAGGATCGAAACGGCATTAGTAACTCATTAAGTGTATAAATCACATATATTCTTGATCAGTATGATCAACTGATTTGATCTAGTCTGTATATTTTAAGGCAAACTAATTGCTCAGATTTTTAGGTAGATCTATCGGAAATATAAGAAGTTAATACTTCTAATTAAGATTTTTCTTTAAGTCTACCGCACTCGGAAAGTTTATTAAATCTTTGCGATGATAATTTTTCTCTCTTTTTTTATACCCTGAGCCCATAGAAAATGAGCAGAAAAGGGTATAATGTGTTTGGCAGAATGTATGTAACAGGCAAAGGGGACGTGGCAAAAGTATATATATTCTTGATCAGGATCAACAGCCGAGTCGGTTGAACCATGTCCGTCTGTCTGTCCGTCTGTTTGAACGCGTCGATCTCAGAAACCATAAGAGCTAGAGAATTCAAACTTGGTATGTAGGTTGCTGGATACCATACGCAGATTAAGTTTGTTTTTATTTTTGGATCGGATCACTAAATCATATAGCTGCCATAGTAACGATACATCGAAAATGAAGTTTTAGTATGGAAAAGTTTTTTGTTTGTTGAGATTTCAGAACTGATAGAACTGATAGAATCTGCATCTGGGTTGGTATTATACATCCTGACCAAATTTGGTTAAAATCGGTCCACTATATCATATAGCTGTCATACGATCGAGTGAAAATCAAGTCTTAGTTTAAAAAGGTTTTTTGTTTTTAAAGATATCTTAATCAAACTGATAGAATATGCATTTAACTTGGTTTTGTACATTCTGACTAAATTTGGTATAATTCGGTTACATATATCATATAGCTGTCATAGGAACAATTTTTCTAAAATAAACCTTTATTTAAGAGTACCTGGGCTAAGGGTAATCGCCCACTTGTTTCATTTGGAATATGCGTATTGATAACCTTCTAGCGAAATAACAATCTTAGGATCATATAAAATCAAAACAATATCTGATATCTTGTAAAAAAAACTTTTTTGAGGAAATGTCTAGTTATATGGACACAGGGTATAAGAAATATAACATATAAATAATTGCGTTAAAAAAATTTTAATTTTACAAATTATTTACTGGTTCAAAATACATGATTTTTTCAAAGCAAATTGAGAAAAGACTCAACTCCAAATGGCACACTTTAAAATTACATTGAATTGTTTCCTAATAATTCTATTGTTATAAAACTATAAGATCTCAGGTGTCGCGACGCGTCGCTTGAAAAAAGTGAGTACAAAAATGCGCCTGAACTTTTTGCCACAAATGATGTAAATGAGAAAGTTGACGCTGTTGTTGATAGTGAGGAGAAGATCGGACACCAAGACCACCTTGAAACCGATTAGAATGTCGAATGCATTAGAGATGTTCAACACCAAGGGAGGAAAGTTTAACACTAAGAATACGACAACTGCACCCAACAACATTGTTGCCAATCTAATTTCACGGGTCTCAGATCTCGACAAGTTTTGTCGTTCCCGATTCACCCGCTTCACCTGCCTGTAGATCAGGCTATTGAGTATGGCCAGAGTGAGGAAGGGTATTAAATAGTTGACAATCAGATACAACCAGTGTCTGTAGATTTTATTGTAGGTTGAATTAAGTAATATTGTTGTCGGACGCATACAGTGGAGCACAGTTGTCGTGTTGGGCAATTGATACGTCACCGTGCGTAACTCCCAAGATCTCGACATATTGTAGACCAAAGCAAAGCAGACGCAGACTATAAAAGAGATCTTGGCCCGTTTACAGGTGCAGAAAAAACGTGCTTTCAGCGGATGACAGACGGCCACAAAACGTTCCACGGTCAACGTCATGATCAAATAGATGCTCGCTGTCTGGGCAATATAGAAGATGAGATGCATTATAGGTTGGATGAATGGATCCACATTGTTGTAATACCAGAATAAGTGACCCGTATACGAGTATATCGCGGGTATGCCCCACTTTAGTATAATGCTAATAATAAAAATTGTATCGCAGATTGACAAACCCATGAGCAAATAGTTAAAACTTGATCTCATCTGGGGACGGGAGAGTATTATCATGGATATCACGTTGCCCAGAACACCGAGGACGCCAATGAGATTCAGTAAGACGCCGCATACCCAAAAATCAATGAGATTAATCTCCGAATGTGAATTGTATTCATTTTTACACGAGTTCATCCTTGTAAAATACATATCAACATAGTGACGCACAATCAATTTTTTATAGGTGTTGTTCAAGTTATTCCAGGATTTCTCATGTGAAATTTTATGCGAAAGCACATACTGTTCGACAGTCAAATAATCGTCACTGATCGGTGAGCTGTCGCTTTCATTCATTGTAAACTCTCAAGATGCTGTTTTGGTTCATAAAAAACGTTGCCTTTATAATGTGGATCAAATATAGTCGTTGTTGCAACTGATCTTGTCGCGTTTCACACTTTAAGCTGCAACAGAGGAAATAAAAAAAGAATTGTCTTTAGTTCATAATATAATTGTTAAAATGACATAAAATATAAATAAAAGGGTACATTGTGTTCGTTGGAATGTATGTAACTGAAAGAAGGAGGCATCTCCGACCCAATAAAGTATATATATTCCTGATCAACATCAACAGCTAAGTCGATGTAGCCATGTCCATCTGTTTAATTAATTGTATTATAATATGGTAATAAATTAATTACAGTAGGCAACAGCTCAAAAAATTCTGGATTTTAACGCACTTTTTCATAAGACAAAAAAAATAGTTTTTTGTTTTCAAATTAACATTTTGATTTATTTGGAATAATTTTTCAAATGTGAGCTTGCATAACTCCTGATTTCTCAGCAATGTCAAAGTCAAGAAAAGTAAAAAAATTATAATAAAATAAATAAAAATATTTTTTGTCAAATGATTGTTTCTTTATTATTCTATCATTATGACTTTATTATAGGTTTTACCTATACCGAACTCTTAAGTTTTTAACTTATTCACCTGCTCACCTCGTTTGATTCGTTGTTGATATTGTTTCTGATAGCTCTACGGGTCTGCTCTTAGTTTTTCCTTATCGCTGTATTTTTCTTTCCAAAAAATATCAAAGACTGTTCCGTTGCTTGGATTTCACACAAGTCGCATTTTCTCTTCCAAGCGAGGCTCTATGGCATACGTCTATTACTTTCGGCGTACTTTTGCTTCTAATGTAAGACTGATTGCAAAACAGTAATTTCACCCTAAGTATGTTTTTCGAAAACTTCTCTGTCGACGTCGCTGGCAGCGATAAGTAAAATATACTGGTCCATTATCGGCCTCTGCTTAGCCGAATTTGCAAAAACTATACCAGCAATTATAAAAAATCTAAAATAGGAATTCTGAAAGAAACCCAGATAAAGAGCCATTCTAGTTTATACTCTGCACCCATTGAACCAATTTGGCTTTTTCTCTAAAGCATATTTGTATATAAACTAAAGTTTTTTATTTTTTAAGATGTTAGAATCAAACTAATTTAATATGCACCTGGTTTGGTATTATACATTTGATTTAAATTTGGTTTAAATTTAAATTTGGTTTAAATCGGTCCACTATATCATATAGCTGTCATACGATCGGGTGAAAATCAAGTCTTAGAAAAAGTTTTTTGTTTTTAAAGATATCTTAATCAAACTGATAGAATATTCATTTAACTTGGTTTTGTAAATTATGACTAAATTGGGTTTAATTCGGTTTTATATACCATATAGCTGCCATAGGAACAATTGGTCGAAAATAAACCTTTATTTAAGAGTACCTGGGCTCAGGATATCCTACTGTCGAGCGTGCTCGACTGTAACCGCCCACTTGTTTTCTTTTCAAAGAGCCTGTTTCTTGCCAATATCTGATCGCTTTCCCTTTCATGCAAGTGCTTAATATATCTTTTAATTTTGTACAGCCTGTAACTGCGATGAACATGGTTCCGAGGGCGTTACCTGCAATGAAGATGGCTGTTTCTGGTAAACAAATTCAACCTTAAATTAAATAAAAATCATTTTTAATATAATTTCCCCCTTTTAGCAAGCCCAATTTCGATGGTCGTCAGTGTGAGAGGTGCAAGGAGTCGTTTTACAACTTCCCCTCTTGCGAGGACTGCAATTGTGATCCCGCCGGTGTCATCGATCAGTTTGCCGGCTGTGGATCCGTTCCAATTGGAGAGCTCTGTAAATGCAAGGAGCGTGTGACGGGCAGAATTTGTAATGAGTGTAAACCGCTTTACTGGAATCTGACCATTAGCAATTCAGATGGTTGCGAGGAATGTGATTGCTTCATAGATGGTACCATCTCGGGATTGGACACTTGTGCCTCCAAGTCGGGAAATTGCCATTGCAAACCGCACACGACGGGACGACGTTGTAATGAATGCAGAGATGGCACCTTTGACTTGGATGGTTCCTCGTTGTTCGGCTGCAAGGATTGTGGCTGTGATGTGGGTGGTTCCTGGAAGAGTGAATGCGACAAGGTCAGCGGCCAGTGCAAGTGTCATCCCCGCATCAATGGACGTGCCTGCACCCAACCCCTAACGACCCACTATTTCCCCACTCTGCATCAGTTCCAATACGAGTACGAGGATGGTTCTCAGCCATCGGGTGCCCAGGTGCGTTATCAATACGATGATCAAGTCTTTCCGGGCTTCAGCAGCAAGGGTTACGCCGTATTCAGTGACATTCAGAATGAGGTGCGCAACGAGTTGACTGTCTTCAAGTCCTCCGTCTATCGCATTGTCATACGCTACATGAACTCCAATGAGAAAAATGTGACGGCCAGCATATTGATACAATCGGAGAATCCACTGGAAGTGGATCAAAAGTAAGTAATTGTTACCTTTTATTATAATATGCGTTACTTAAAAAATAAATATAAGGGTATATTGTGTTCGTTGGAATGTATGCACGAGACAAGTCCGCAAATCGTGAACAACAACCACCATAATGCGTTATTAATTAATATCTATTAATATGATCTATTAGCCCAATTAATCGCAGTCAAATCGGACAAGTAGAACGGTAGTAATAGCTAACCAAAGTTATATGTATTTAAGGCAAATCAAGCACCTAAAAGTATGCAATAGTTTTTATAAGATAATAATTTCTATAAAGTACTTTTAAACATATTTTTATAAATAAGTAACGGGTATTCTATGGTCGGGATCTCGACTAAAGCCTTTCCAAATAGTTTTCTGATTATTCAACATCTCTATATTTTACAGCGTCAAGGTTTTATTACGTCCGACAACGGAACCGGAGTTTGTCACCGTCGCTGGACCCAAAGGCAACAAGCCCGCAGCTGTTGTTCTCGATCCGGGACGTTATATCTTCACCACCAAGGCGAATAAGAATGTAATGCTTGATTACTTTGTGCTCCTGCCGGCTGCTTACTACGAGGCTTCTATTCTAACACGTCAAATTGCCAATCCCTGTGAGCTGGGCAACATGGAGCTGTGTAGACACTACAAATACGCTTCCGTTGATGTCTTTCAACCGGCCAAGGTACCCTTCATTGTGGGCAGCAATAATGAGCCGACCAATCCCACGGACTTATACAGTGATGCAGAGCATCTGGAGATCGTTACCCATGTTGGAGAGATTCCTGTGCTGAGTAACGTACAAAAGGAGCTGATTTACATGATGGATGTGCCGAGAAGTGGACAGTATATCATTGTAATTGATTACATAAGTGACAGGAACTATGCGTTGCCATATGATGTGAGCCTCAGGCTGGGCAAGGATGAGGGAACGCAATCCTCGGTGTATCTCTATCCCTGTCTCTACTCCACCATCTGTCGCACGCCCATTAACGACGAGGATGGACGCGAAAAGATCTTCTACATCAACAAGGATGATCTGCAACCAGTTACCATCTATGTAAGTGCCTTTTTCTGCGTTCCTTAGCGAATTCCCTCACGAATTCCCTTTACTATTTCCTTAGGCGGACGCTGATGATGATTTCCGTGTGCCCATCATTTCGGTAACCGCCATTCCCGTTGAGCAATGGTCTATTGACTACATCAAACCCAGTCCAGTCTGTGTAACCCACGGTAAAAAATGCGCTACACCAAAATTCCGTTCAGTGCCCGATTCTAAGAAGATTGAATTCGAAACGGATCATGAGGATCGCATTGCCAAAAACAAACCTCCATATGCTGCCTTCGATGAGCGTGTGAAGCTAGTGCACTTGGACAGTCAAAAGGATGGTTCAATTGTCATTGAATCAAAGGTCTCCGATTCGAACCGTTATGTCATCCTGGTCAAGTACTATCAGCCCAATCATCCCAAGTATCAGGTGCTCTATACTTTGACCGCGGGCAAGAATCAATACGATGGCAAATTCGATATACAACATTGTCCATCCAGCTCAGGATGTCGTGGTGTCATCCGACCTATGGGTGATGATGAGTGGTTCAATATTGACGACGACTTCAAGTTCACCATGACGGTAAGTGACGGTTCTGATTTTAGTATTTTTCCTATTATCTGTCGAGATTCAAATAAGGAATCTTTTTAAAATTATATTCATTTCGATTCCTTTTGCAGAACTCGCGTCCTCAAGGCGTTTGGCTGGACTATTTGGTGGTGGTGCCAGTGGATCAGTACAACGATGATCTGCTCGTGGAGGAAACATTCGATCAGACCAAGGAGTTCATCAAGAACTGCGGTCAGGATCACTTCCACATCACCCACAATGCCAGCGATTTCTGCAAGAGTGCTGTTTTCTCCTTGACCGCCGACTACAACAGTGGTGCCTTGCCCTGCAACTGCGACTACGAGGGATCCACCAGCTTCGAGTGCCATCCATTTGGTGGGCAGTGTCAATGCCGTAACAATGTGATTGGACGACAGTGTACTGCTTGTAGACCTGGCTATTTCGGTAAGGGAGTGTGAATCACCGGGAAATTGTTAAGATTTTCTTATTCAAATTTTACATCTGTTCAGGTTTTCCCGATTGCAAGGCCTGCGATTGTCCGAGCATTGCTATGTGCGAACCAAATACCGGAGAATGCCAGTGTCCCACCAATGTCATTGGAGCTCTTTGTGATAAGTAAGTAAAGCATCTATTCCTCCATCTCTTCCGCCTTCTCTATTTTCTTCTCTTCCTCTTTCTTCTCCTCCACTACCTCATCATTCTCCATCTCTTCCTGCTCCTCTTTCTGCGTCTCTTCCTCTACCGCCTCCTCCACCACCATTTCATCCTCCTTATCTTACTCCTTCTTTTCCCCTTATTCTGTCACCTCCACTTCCTCCTCCTCTTGCTCCTCCTTCTCTTACTCCTTCTTTTCTTTCTTCTCTTCCATCTCCTCTTTCTCCTTCTCTTCCACCATCTCTTCCTCCTTCTCTTCCACCTTCTCTTTCACCTTTTCTTTCACCATCTCTTCCTCCTTCTCTTCCTCCTTCTTTTCCTCCTTCTCTTCCTCCTTCTCTTTCTCCATTTCTTCCTCCTGTTCTTCCAACTTCTCTGCCTTCTTCTCCTCCTCTTCCTCTTCTTCCTTCCCTTCTTCCTTCTATTCCTCTTTCTCTGCCTCCATCTCTTCTTCCTTCTACTCTTCTTCCTCCTTCTCTGTCTTGATCTCTTCCTATTCCTCCTCTTCTTCCTCCTCAACCTTCTCCCTCTTATCCCTCCTTAACCTCCTCGTCTTCTTCTATCTCTTTCTCCATCTCTTTTTCCATCTCTTCCTCCTCCTCTGCCTCCATCTTTTTCTCCATCTTATCCTCCTTCTCTTCCTCCTTCTTATCTCCTCTCCTCTTCTCCCTCCTCGTCTTTCTCCTTCTCTTCCCGCTCCTCTTCCCGCTCCTCTTCCATCTTCTAATCCATCTATGCTCCTCCTATATTCACTTGTATCTCCACTCCTCTTCCCTCCTATAACCCACCCATCTTAGTTTTCCTTTCCTTCTGATCCTTCGAATCCTCTTCCCCTTTCCTCCCTCTTATCATCCGCCTTCTGACCCTCTTCCCCCACATCTCCACCTGCTCCTCCTCTTTCTCCTTCTCCTTCTCTTTCTCGCTCACCCCCTTCCCCTCCTCCCTCTCTCTCTCTTATCGCTTCTCACTAATCGAATTAACTCCAATTCCAGATGTGCTCCCAATACATATGGCTTCCATCAGGTGATTGGCTGCGAGGAGTGCAACTGCAACTACATGGGCATTGCCAATGGGAATCAACAGTGCGACATGTTCAACGGATCCTGCGAGTGTCGGGACAACATCGTAGGACGAGCCTGTGATGGATGTGACAATGGATTTTATGAGTTTCCACGCTGCAATAGCTGTAGTTGCCATCGACCAGGTACCGA
Organism: Drosophila falleni; assembly: GCA_035045575.1. Lineage (NCBI taxonomy): Eukaryota > Metazoa > Arthropoda > Insecta > Diptera > Drosophilidae > Drosophila > Drosophila falleni. The sequence goes on from JAWNOV010000167.1 coordinate 3,107,694, forward strand.
GCTGGAAGTGTGCGATAAAATGGACGGTAGTTGCTTCTGCAAGAAGAATGTGGTGGGCAGGGATTGTGATCAGTGTGTGGAGGGCACCTACAACCTGCAGGACAATAATCCCGATGGTTGCACCACTTGCTTCTGCTTTGGCAAGACCTCGCGTTGTGATAGCGCCTTTTTGCGGGTCTACAATGTCAGCCTGATGAAACAATTGTCCATTAATTCTGCTGAATTCCTGGAGAAGAGCATTGAATTCGAAATCTGGGATATACCCGAAAAAGAATTGGTCATCAATGAGACAACATTGCAGGCGGACTTTAATCATCGAGAGGATCAACGTGTCGCCTACTTTGGTATGCTCGATTATCTGCTCAATCAGAATAGTCACATTTCGGCTTATGGTGGTGAACTGGTCTATACCCTGTACTTTACCTCCGGCTTTGTGGGCAAGGCCATTGTTGCTCCCGATGTTATATTGATGAGCAAGAATCAGATTTTGGTGCATCAGAGCTATGAGCAACCCAGCAGCAATCAGCCCTTCAAGAATCGCATACAAATGGTGGAAAGTAATTTTATGACCCAGACAGGAAAGCCTGTAACTCGTGCGGACTTTATGATGGCACTGCGGGATCTTACCACGATCTTTATAAGAGCCAACTATTGGGAACAAACGTTAAACACACAACTTTCGGATGTCTATTTAACGCTGGCCGATGAGGATGCCGATGGCAATGGAGATTATCAATTTTTGGCCGTGGAGCATTGTCACTGTCCGCCGGGCTACAGTGGATACTCGTGTGAGGATTGTGCGCCGGGTTATCACCGCACTGAAAATGGTCCTTATGGCGGCTATTGTGTACCCTGTGATTGCAATGGACATACGGATACTTGTGATTGTGCCACTGGAATTTGCAGCAATTGCCAGCACTCGACACGTGGTGATCACTGTGAGGAATGTGTCGCTGGTTATTATGGCAATGCCACACATGGCACACCACATGATTGCATGATCTGTGCCTGTCCACTGCCCTTTGATTCGAATAACTTTGCCACGGGCTGTGAGATTTCCGAGTCGGGTAATGAGATACATTGCGAGTGTCTGCCGGGTTACACGGGACCACGTTGTGAGGCGTGTGCCAATGGCTTCTACGGTTCACCCGAAACGGCTGGCGATGTCTGCAAACCGTGTGAATGCTCCGGCAACATTAATCCCAGCGAGCAAGGTTCCTGCGATACTCGAACTGGCGAATGTCTGCGTTGTCTGAACAACACTTTTGGCATGGCTTGTAATCTCTGTGCGCCGGGTTTCTATGGCGATGCTGTCGATCTAAAGAACTGTCAGACCTGTGACTGCGACGAACTGGGCACTCTGGAATGTGATCCGTATGTGGGTAAATGCAAGTGCCATGAGAATGTCATCGGCGAACGCTGTGATCGCTGCAAGGCCGATCATTATGGCTTCGATTCGGGTGCGGGTTGTCGTGCCTGTGACTGTGGAGCTGCCTCCAATTCCACTCAATGTGATTACCACACAGGACACTGTAAGTACAGTAGGGATTCTTGAAATATATAGTTCGTAATATGAACTAAATCAAAGCTTTAAAATTGATTAAGATTTAACTAGATTTTTTTTTTTTTTTGATAAATGATTGTTTAGTGTTTTCGTATTAATATAACATCCTCACAAGGTACATCGAAAGGTTTTTAAAAAAACACTGATTTAATTAGAAAGATCGGAAAGAAACTAAAAACTTTGGTTATAATATTCTAGCGAATTTCTGAATAAGTAAACACGATTTACTTTTGAAGACTTTTAAATATCAAAATATTGAAAATGTTTGATAGGATTATATGAGTATTTATGATAAAAAAATAATTTCAAGAAACTAGAATATTTTGAGAAACATTCTAAAGACGATATTTTAATAAGTTTCTAAGCTTAAACCAAAAAAAATATTGAATGCTGAGAAAATTCAAGAAATACTATTTTTTTCTAACTCCACTCTTCCCATTATCTTGTAGGATATTTTTTAGCTATAAATAGCTATAAAATTATACAGAAATTTTAACTTTCTAGTTTCTTGTTAAAAATCAAGTATTATTAATTATTTTTGAATTCCTTTTCCGTGTCCTTTAATTCATAGGATAATTTTTTATTATAGAATTAAAATGATTCAGAAATATGAATTTTCCTTAAACTCTTTCTATTTATAGGCGATTTTTGTATGAGGTATCCTTTCAATTATGTCATAACTTTCATATTAGGATAAGAAATGAGATACACATTTTAGAGTTAGTTAGAGTCAGCAAATAATTATTAGTATTAAATAAATTATATTCTAACCCTACCTTGATTTTAGGCCTCTGTAAACCGGGTGTGACGGGACGACAATGTGATCGCTGTGCCGTGGATCACTGGAAGTATGAGCGGGATGGCTGTACACCGTGTAACTGCAATCAGGGTTATTCCCGAGCGGGAACCGGTTGTAATCCCCAAACGGGACAATGTGTCTGTCTGCCGGGCGTGATTGGAGATCGTTGTGAGTCGTGTCCCAATCGTTGGGTGCTCACTGAAGATGGTTGCATGGAGTGCAACAATTGTCATCATGCTCTGCTCAATGTCACCGATAGACTAAGGTATCAAATTGATGGAGTCTTGGAGGATTTCGGTACCGTAACAATGGCATTCTTCACAAGTCAAAAGCTCAACTTTTACGATCAACTGGCTGAAGAACTGACGCCAAAGATTCACGCTTTGGATCCCACAAGTGTGAATCTGATGCCATCTCGAGAACTTAACATGAAACTGGAGGCAGATAGCAAAGCTTATGCCAAGCAGGTTAATCAGACACTCGGCAATGCTTTGGACATACATCATAGATCGGGAGTTCTATTAGCAAACGTCTCTGCCGTACATAAAGAGGCTTTGGAAAGCGTTCAACAGGCCAGTGATGCAATTGCTGCTGTGGATGCGCTCTCCAAGAATCTGGAGGCAACAGCAACCACAAAGAGTGGCGCTGCCTTGGAGCAGGCTCAACAGATACTCAACCAGATTAATGCCACACAGATTGAGCTGCAATCCAATGAGTTGGTGCTCAACAAGGCCAGAGAACTGTACGATGAGGTGGACAAGCTGGTGGAACCGATTAAGCAACAAAACAAAAGTCTCAATTCCCTAAAGGATGACATTGGTGAGTTCAGCGATAAGCTGGAGGATCTTTTCAACTGGAGCGAGCAATCTCAAACACAATCCAGCGATGTGGAACGTCTTAATGTGGCCAATAAACGTTCCTATGACAATTCCAAGTTCGATACGGTCTCCGAGCAGGAACAGGAAGCGGGCAAGAACATCAAGGTAAGCATATTTATTTAACAATTTTCAATGTATTAAAAAGTCTTTGTCCTGACTGACTCACTGACTCAATCAACAATTAACTGTAACTTTTATGTTTCTTTAGATTTTTTAACCAAACTTACAGTTTAAGTATTTAACAAGGGCTTAGGCGTCCTGACAGAATTTGGTTCAAATCGGACTACTATATCATATAGCTGTCATAGAAAAGATCGGTTGTAAATAACCGTTTAGTAAGAAAAACTTTGTTGTTTCTCAAGATATCTTATCCGAACTTACAGATACTGTATTTACTGTCTTATACATTCTGATCAAAATTAGTTAAAATTGGACTTCTTTATCATATAGCTGCCATAGGATGGGTCGGTTGGAAATCCACCTTTAGTAAGAAAAACTTTGTTGTTTCTTAAGATATCTTAACAAAACTCACAGATTATATATCTGCAATTGTTTAATACTTCCTGCCCAAATTTTATTAAAATCGGCCTACTATATCATATAGCTGCCATAGGATGGATCAGTTGTAAATCCACCTTTAGTATGCAAAACTTTGTTGTTTCTTAAGATATCTTAGCAAAACTCACAGATTATATATCTGAAATTGTTTAATACATCCTGGCCAAATTTGATTAAAATCGGCCTACTATAACATATAGCTGCCATAGGTACAATCGACCTAAAATCAAATTTTTCCGGAGATTTTCCCTTTCTTCTTGTTTAGCATCAAATTTCGACTGATATTAACTTCTGTGTGTATTCTCTGTATCTTTCGACCAAAAAGGAGGCAGGAAACTATCTCATAAATGGAGAGCTCACGCTGGGACAGATTGCCAACAAGCTGGAAGATTTGCGTGGTGCACTCGATGAACTGAAGATGGTAAACAAGGGCGTCGATGAATATCTGCCGGAACGTGATGAGCAGCACAAGGATGCCGATGCACTGACTCAACAGGCGGAACAACGTGCCGCCGATTTGAATGCTCGTGCCGTCGATTTGGCCAATCAGTATACGGATATGACGGCCAGTTCTGAGCCAGCGATTCAAGCGGCCACCGCCTACTCGGATATTGTGAAAGCCGTGGAAGATGCCCAGCAATTGAGTCAGGATGCCATTAAATCAGCGGAGAATGCCTCCCTGATACGCAATGGCATCGAGGAGCGTGCTGGAAATGCGGATAATCAATCTGCCGAGTTGCTGCAAAAGGCCAAACAATCCTTGCTCAAGGTGCAGGATGATTTGGAGCCAAGACTGGATGATTCCGCTGGCAAGGTAAAGGACATTTCCGAATTGAATGCTGATACGGAAAATAAACTGAAGGAAATCAATTTGTTAATTGGCAAATTGCCGGCGGAAACGCAACGTGATCTGTGGAAGAGCTCAAATAATAATGCTAGTGATGCACTAGAGATTCTGCACAATGTGCTGGAGACACTGGCACCTGTGAGCAGTCAGACGCCCAAGGAGCTGGACAAGGCCAGGAACATAAGCCGAGATGTGGATATAACCAACAAGGACATTTCCCAGGCAAACAATCAATTGGACAACGTGGAGCAGTCCGTGCCCAAATTAACCGAGCTGGCCAAGGAGATTGAGGATCAGCAACAGCGTGTGAGCGAACAGAGTCAACAACTTGGTCAGGACATTGAGCATCTGAAGCGTCAAATAGAAACGGCCCGAAGAATTGCCAATAGCATTAAAGTCGGAGTCAAGTTCTCGCCGAGCACAATACTGGAATTGAAGACGCCAGAGCAGGCACCAAAGTTGGCCACCAAAACGAAGCTATCCACGTATTTCCGTACCCAAGAGCAAAATGGATTCCTGCTCTATTTGGGCAATGACAACAAGACCAGTCAGAAGAACAATGATTTTGTGGCCCTAGAGATTGTCAATGGTTATCCCATCATGACCATCGATTTGGGTAATGGTCCGGAACGCATCACAAGTGATAAATATGTTGCCGATGGCAAATGGTATCAGGCAATCTTGGATCGTGTTGGCTCCAATGCCAAGTTGACCATACGAGAGCAATTGCCCAACGGCGAGGTGGAGGAACATAGTAATACCGGCTTACTGGAGGGTGCCAACAGTGTACTCCATGTGGATCGCAATAGTCGTCTCTTTGTGGGCGGTTATTCGCCGCCATCTGACTTTATGGCACCCAGTGATATACGCTCCAATTCATTCCGTGGCGATATTGAAGACTTACGTATTGGCGATGAGAATGTGGGACTCTGGAACTTTGTGTATGCCGAGGAGAACAAACAGGCAGCGGTCGAAAGAGGTGTGCTCTTGGAGGAGCAAAAACCGGTGACGGGTTTGCGTTTCAAGGGCAATGGATTTGTGCTATTGAAGGCGGCTCCTTACAATTTCAAGACCAGATCGAGCATACAATTTAAGTTCAAGGCTGCCAAGGATGCCAGCAATGGTCTGTTGTTCTTCTATGGACGCGACAGGCATTACATGTCCATTGAGCTGGTGGATGGCGCCATCTTCTTCCGCTTTAAACTCGGCGACAGTTTGGTTTCCTCCGGCAGTCAGGATCGCTACAATGACAATCAATGGCATCATGTGGTTGCCGAACGTGATGGACGTCGTGGTCTGCTCAAGGTCGATGATATACTGATCAATCAGGAGGCGGCGCCTGAGAATGCCGATCACGAGATGCCCAAGCTAAGACGCATGTACTTTGGCGGTTATCCTGGACATCGCAATCACTCGGAGATTGTCGAACAGAACTTTGATGGTTGCATCGATGATGTGCGCATCTCTGGCGTCCATGTCGATCTGACGCAGTACGTCAATGGCACTGGTGTGGTCGAGGGTTGTCCCGACAAGTATTCCACCTCGTTGTCGTATCCACCACATGAATATGGCTTCCTGCGCATTGCCAATGTCTCCTCGGAGAATAAATTCGATGTTGTGTTGCGTTTCAAGACGCGTCAACCCAATGGCGTTATCTTCTATGCCGCCAATCATGATCAGAGCTCTACAATTGGCCTGACTATAGATCGGGGCTATCTTACACTGCGCAGCATGGGCAGCGAACTTGTCATCGATCAGCGACAGTATGACGATGGTGAGGATCATGTGGTCACTGTGCATCATGATCACAATCAGCTGAGATTATCCGTCGATGACTCGGAGGATAAGCGGTAAGTCAATAACAGAAATAATCCTTACAAGCAATTTATCACTTTCTTTTTCCGCTCTCTCAGTTTGCTGGAGATACCGGAACCTTTGGAGATCAGAGGTGGCGATATATTCTTTGGCGGTCTGCCTGATAATTATATACCGCCCAAGGGTGTCATCTCCACATTGGCCTACTTTGTGGGCTGCATCAACGATGTCACTGTCAATGGGGAGATTATTAACTTTGCCGACAGCGCGGAGAAGAAGAATGGCAATATCAATGGTTGTCCTCAGGATATACTAGGTGAGTTACCTAACTGTCTAACTACACTTTAAGGCAATATTTTTAGTTTAACTGAAAGTTATCATAAAAATAAATAAGAAACTATTTTTATGCTAGACTCCACGTACAGAAATAAACTTTGGCTTTTACTGTATTTTGATTTTTAAAACAAAAATACATTTACTATCACTTTTCTTAAAATATTCAAGATTAAGCTTCTGACCATCAAGTTTTCTTCAGAAAAATGCGAAAACTAGTCATTCTATTAGTTATATATAAAAAATTCTTTGACCTGACTCACTGATTCACTCACTGATCATTGTACAGACCAAACCATAAGAGCTAGAAGGCTAAAATTTTCACACAACATAGATGAGACAATTTCATCGAGCAATAAGACGACGTTTTGGGAAATTCAAATTGCTAGGGAGTCAATATCTTGATATAACTTTTCTGATTCTCCTCCTTCACTTTTCTCTCCAGCTTATGAGCCCAGTTTACTGCCCACTTATTATCCATCGGGTGCCAATGAGCTGGAGCCACCGGCACCAGCCCGACATCCCTACAGAGGTGACACCATGGACTCCTATGTGGCACCAGAAACAACTCCAACAACAACAACACCAACACCAACCAGCTCTACAAGCGCAACCACAACAACTACGACAACAACCACAACAACAACTACGACAACAACAACGACAACTGCCGCACCAGTTGTTGAGAAAGGGGATGAAACATTGCCACCTTTGGGACCACCGACAACACCACGCACGCTGGTGACTAAACCACGTCCAGAGCCAAATCTGCCCACCGATTACCGCTGCAAGCTGCCCACAAATCCCAACTATGATGTGGACTTTATCGAGGCTGGCTATCGATTCTATGCGAATCCGGAACAGCGTCTGGAATATCATACATTGCCCGTAAAATTGCGAAAGCATTATGATATTAGCATCTCCATACGCACCTTTTATGATAATGGTGTGCTCTTCTATGCAACGGCTGCCACAGAGAAGGATCACTTTATAGTCGTCTATCTGCTCGATGGTCGTGTGCATCATCATGTGAGTGTGGGAGCGCTGATCAATGCCAAGGTGTCCAGTGAGGAAATGATCAATGATGGCGAATGGCACACGGTGGAGTTTGTGCGCTCCAAGAACATGATTAGCCTCACTATTGATGGCCAGGAGCAACCTGGTTCCGTGGAGCTAAACAGTGAACGCAGCTCGCCAGCAATGTCTGTGGTTTATCCCATCTATGTTGGCGGTTTCACCAAATATCACGAGGACGATATAAAGCAGTGGACAACGTTGTCTGGTCCAAAAGCCTATTACAATGGTTGTCTCAGGGATATCAAGACCGACGGCACAGCTTTGACAACGGAACCAGTTGTGCACAAGGTTGTGCCCTGCACGGATCAAGTGGAGCAGGGTGTATTCTTCCACCAACCCACGGGTTATGTGAAGCTCTTTGAACGCTTCACTGTCGGTGCTGAAGCCAAAATCACCTTTGATTTCAGGCCACGTGAACCAGATGGTCTGCTCTTCTCGGTGCATGGCAAGAATTCGTATATGATACTGGAACTGGTGGATAATACACTACATTTCACGGTCAAATCGGATCCCAAGAATATACTTATGGCCAATTATACGCTCAGTGGTAATGCCAGCTACTGTGATGGCAAATGGCGGAATGTTCAGGCCGTCAAGTCCAAGTTTGTCATCACAATTGCCGTGGATTATGTCAGCTCACAGCCGGGAGTTGGCGCTGAAGGATCTATGGTGACCAAGACGAATCGTCCATTGTTCATGGGCGGTCATCATGCGTTCCTTAAGGCGCCGGGCATAAAGACCAGAAAGACATTCAAGGGTTGCATCCGGGATGTTATTATCAACAAAACGAAGGTCCCAATCACTCCCAATCTCATCTATGGCGATATTTGGCAAGGGGTTTGCCCTATAAACTAACAACCGACCTCAAGCTAACACACAACGGACCAATTACGACCAATTTCACCGATTTATATGTAAAGTTAGCCAACTTGGACAAATGACAAAATCTGGATACGATTAATGGACTTCGAACGAACAAATTCTACTACGAACAATTATATCGACGAGCTGTCGCCTTAAACTAATAGTTCTCAAAACTCTAGAACTTCTAGTAAAACTGCACGTCGTACAAATATCTATTCTATAAGTCTTAACTTGTGCCAATTTATCAAATCAACAGATTTCTTTAAATATATCAAATATATTCTTGTAATTTGCCTTAAATAAATTTCAAATCATGCTTTAAAGTAATTACCAAATGCTTATTTGTTGTCATTTTGATAATTATTAGAGCTCTACTTTGAGTCTACATCAAAATATTCTTAATTTGTAACTTCCAAGTCCCATAACTTTGTTAAAACTCAACCGATTTCCATGCGGAATACCGTTTTGATCATTATTTGGCCTCTAAATTCATTCTGCATCAAAACATTTTTCACTTGAAAAATTTACTTCACTGTCAATTTTTTCGGTATTTTCCATGCTTACCCCTTTACACTTTTTTAAAAACTTCAAACTCTTATAACTTCGTCAAATTTTAACCGATTTCCATGCGGAATACCGTTTTGATCATTATTTGGCCTCTTAATTCATTCTGCATCAAAACATTTTTCACTTGAAAAATTTACCTCACTGCCAATTTTTTCGGTATTTTCCATGCTTACCCCTTTACACATTTTCAAAAACTTCAAACTCTCATAACTTCGTCAAATTTTAACCGATTTCCATGCGGAATACCATTTTGACCATTATTTGGCCTCTTATTTTACTCTGCATACCAATATTTTTTACTTCAAAAATGTAGTTTATTACCTTCATTGTCATATCCACATTATAAAAATAATATTATAACTGATGTTACGATAAATTAAACTCATTTTATACGATTTTTGTCGATTATTATTGTGTTTTACATACATATTCAATTGGGTTATCGATTAGGTTACACAAAACTCTCGATAGGAGAATTGAATTCACAAACTTCAGCATTTACCAGAGCGACATTAGAATGCTACAAGAGTTTCTATTGGCACTCAAATAAAATGCTTTAACATATTCAAATTGTGTGTAAAGGATTTGTTATAATAATAAAGTATATATTCAATAGATATTTGTAGTAAATTTGTGTGTCGTATTGATAGAGTAAAGTGTGGAGAAGTTTTGTTAAAAGGAAAAGTTGATAAAAAATTGGACAGAGTTTCCAATTTGTGTGTGTGAGTGTGTGTGTGTGTGTGTTTTGCCGGTGTGCTAATTATGAATGTGTGTGTTAGTTTTGAATGAATGGAAATAAAAATTTGCTAAGCATATCAAATGAGAACCTAGTTTTGGTTTCATCTTCAAATATTGTATATATATTCTATTTTATGTGTACGCATATTGTGTATGTGTATGTGCTGTGTTTATGTATGTATAGTTGTTGATTTCTTCTTTAATTTATTATTATTTATTTCATAATGTTTTTTCTGCTTAAACGCTAATCACTAAGATCACCCGAGAGAGATACAAACGCACGCGAACGCGACCGAAATTCCGCGATGAATTCGGTTTAAGGTACAACGAAATCACGATTTTTTTGTTCATTTAGTTTATTTAGTTCAGTTATATAATTATGCTTGATTGCTTTTTTATTGGGGACCCGGGGGCGAAAGTCCCGTATTGTTAGTTGTATATATGTATTTACACATATTTTTATATATATTTTTGTATTTAACGCGACGCGAACGAACGACCCGAATTTACATTATTATCACACGTTCCCCCTAATTTTGTTAATCTTTTCATTTTTTTTTTTTGTTTTTTCCCGAAATTTAATTAATACTATTACTTAGATTTACTTTGTTTGTTTTTTACTTCCGAGTTGTTGAGTTCTTCTTCAGCTTCTTTACTTTTGTTATACTTTTATTTAAGTTTAGTTTAGTTTTTTTTTCTTGTTTGATCCGCGACAATTTCAAAGACTTTTGTTTTCATTTAGTAGTACACTTTACACCTAATCGTTAAAAATTTGTTCTGTACAAACAACAAGATAAATAATATGATAAGGTAACTAAGCATTCAAAAGTCTGAAAAATATAGTAATTAAACATGATCCTATACAAAAAAAATTATATAATACTTTAAAAAGTGATCAGTCAATGGGTTGCTTTATTGTTGTTTTTTTCATTTCTCATATCACCTTCCTTGAAACATTTCTCACAAAATAAATATCATTACCATTTAGCATAATCAACGGAATTCTAATCTCATATTTTTTTTTTTTTTGCTATAACAAAACCTATAGAAAAAAATATATAAAAAAAAAAAACAATCTATTCTGTATAAGAATAAGAATATAAATATCATGTCTCGTATACATTATAAGTAAGTAAATTTGTATCAGTAACAGTTGCACTATTATTATTTATACGATTTTTGTTTGTTTAATTTATTACCCGACGATATTTACGAATTACGATTTACGATACGAACGAACGAGCGACGATAATACGCGAACGCGAAACCGTTAGAACCCGACACGACACGCGATTTTCATTATTATAACGAAAGTGTTGGGATCTAAATTGTGAAATTCATGCGGTTGATGATTCATTCATTCTATGGAATTGAACGGAGTTTTTCTTTATTATTATTTTGTTTATTCATAAATTTTTTAATTACGTCATCAGTCTTTGTTGATATAAAATATTTGTTACATTTATTTTCTTTTACTAAAGTTGATTTTGAATGCGTGTTTTTCCATTACTTCTGATTTTTCCATTTCACAATTAGCCCAACAACTTTTTTTTAATTTGAATTAATTACCGATTATATTGATTTACATTCTTTATATTATATCATATTAGATTTAAACGCGAGACGAACCGCAATATCGATTATAAATTAGAAATTGTAATTACCAATTAATATTAGCCGTAAGTAAACACAGTATTCAACTGGTGTGTTCAAGTTTTGAGAGTGTGTGAGTGTGTGTGTGGATAATATATATATGTATTATGGTTTTAGCTTCTGTTTATCTATTAATTATAGAATATAGCACTGGATCCGGTTAAGTACAGCCGGAACACACATGTAAATATTTTTTCTTTTCTATAGAAATGGACAGACACAAAGCATATCCAGTTTAGCTTTATAGCTTTAGTATGTATCGGTTAAATGTGTATCTATATATATATATATATATATGTGTATATATACAGTATGTCAAGAAATTGTTTAAACACATGTGTTTTAAATAGATTTGTTATGTTTTCTAAACCAAAATAAAATATGTGCTTTGTCAAAACAATTACTTAAGATACTGTATATGTAATTGTAAGTGTGGTTAATGTATTGAGTTTATAAATTGAATTTCCAAAATATTGTTGTAAATTTAATTTTTAAGAATTATTCGAATGTGCATCGAATCAGCAAATATAGTATATATATAATATAGGTTAACATCGGTCTGGCTACTGTGCTTACACTAAGTTTTTTGTTTAAAGACGACGACACGCTTAACTCGCATACTTGAACATAATTGTCTAGTTTATAATGTTGTTGCTTATTATGGGGTGGATTGGTTGGTTGGATTGTTACTGTATATATATGTGTAGTATATGGTTCAACTCCAACTTAAATCTGGTACATGGTAACCAAACGTTCGGCCAGAGTTGGCGGGAATTGCTCAACAAATCGACGCCAATTCTCATCACCTACTTGTGTCTTGAAGCCGTGCAATATCTATAATTTGTGGAAAAGAAATATACGTTAATAAAAATATGACAATAGTTTCTATTTAATTATTTCAATCCCTGTTACCTTTTGTATCATCTGATGCAGATCCTGTGGCGGATTAACCCATGAGGCAATCGCATCGCAGAAGAATATAAAATCGGGCACCACGCCAGCTGGATTCACCGTGATCATGTGGCACATGCCACGAAAGGCCGAGTCCTTTTCGTCATTATCTCGTATGTGACGCAGCGACGTGCACCTGTTTTAGATTTTTAGGATTGGACAAAATCAAAAAGTATTAAACATCATCAATTAAATGACTGAGCATGCCACAGGCAAACACTCAACAAAATTCTCAAAAAATTAATTAACAAACAAATAATCAAAGAGTATATAAGAATAAACAAATTGATTTAGTTGCTCGTGTTTGGATTATAGGCAAAAACAGCATATAAAGTTAGTATAAAAAGTTATAGGCTAAAGTAAAAAAGTTAAGTAAAAACGATATAAACTATTGAATAATAATAAATCGTGTTACACACCACTGTCGTACAAATTCGGGCAAATAAGGAGCCACTTCAACTGGGCACACATAACCTAGACGACCGATTGTTATTGCTAAAAGAACAGAAAAATATAAATAAATCAACTGAATTAAATTATATTACATTTATTGTACATGTATTCGAGAGTTACACGAACATTTACAATATGCATATAATAAATATTATATGTGTGTGTGTAATGAATTGTTTTCAAATGTTGTGATTGTTAAAGTTTTCTTTGTTGCTTTCTACATGCAACGTTTAATGAAATGCGAAACAAATGTGTTTAGGATTATTGTAAATATCTTGAGCGCATACATATGTACAAACACATACATACATATACACATACATACAATACGAGTATAATTATCAAAATACCAGATATATATATATAGTATGTCTAGTATTTGCTTAAACAAAGAAAATAACTACACAAATTCATTTGTTATTTTAAAATTAGTTCAGCTTAATGGAATACACGATTTGCATATATTTTCTTAACTTCTTTTAAGGTTTGAAAAGATCAGTAGTAGGGGAGTGAGTGACAACAAAGAGTTTTATACATATAGATTTAGAAATAGTTTAGCTTAATAGTTCTTTTAAGGTTTGAAATGATCAGTCAGTAAGTGAGTGAGTGAGTCAGGAGAAAGAGTTTTATACATATCAATATTTCCTCAGAATATATAAACAAGAAATAAAACGCTTTTTCTCGTTCAAATATATTTTTTTTTTTAATAAACTATGGTTTATCTTTGTCCAAAAAAATACCTGACATACTGTATATATATGAAGTGACATTAGCTGTACTCACCTGTATTCTCCAGCAGCGTTTTTGGCGTATTCGGGCGATTGATGATGATGAAGAGATCGGTTAGTACAAGGTGTATGTACTGCTTGGTTTCCTCACCTACAAAACAAACAACAACAAAAACGTGTTATAAACAAATCTATACTCTATAAATAGCACACAGTATTGTCTCTGATTGTGTGTATAAATGTTTATATATGCATACAAATTAGTTGCTTTCATTGTATTCGTTTCAATTGCTTACCCAATTTCATGCAAATTTCACCAATTGCCCAGGTTGCATTGTTGCAGACTGAAATGAAATCGGGATTCAAGTTTTGACCCAATATCGGAAAGAATTCAGCCATGAATGGATGTACATGTGGGAAACATGCCTTGGTCAGATCACCCAGCAATGCAAACGAAGATTGACGTACCTTAATAAATAAAAAGATAAGGTTTAGAAAAAAATAATATAAGAATTTTAATAAAAAATATATAGGAAGTGCACTTTAAAAAATTATTGTAAACTTACTTCAGGCAACACATCCTGCATGCACTGATAAAGCAGATGCATGATATTGCTATTGGCCACCAGGGTCTCAATATGCCGATCCAGACCTTCGGCCAGGCCAGACAACAGATCCAAGGCAACAATCATGCGTTCCTTATCGGGATGTTCAAATGTGTGATTCTGTTTGCATAGCTAATTAAAATGTTACAAATGAATACAAAATTTATTTAACTTAGTTAACAAGTTGTTACCATTTCCTGATTGATTGTCTGCTCGATTAGAGATATGCATCTTCTATAAACCGGATCACAATAGGGTAAAAAGCCAGATTGCAAGGCTGTTGCAATGCTGGACAGGCATTCGAGCAATGGGAACAGATCCTTGTCATCGTCTTTAAGCAAATTCCATTTGGCAATCAATGGCGGCATCAGTATATCAATATATTGCGGCTTATTCAAATGATGGCCCACAGAATCGGCCAATGTGCCAACGGCATCATACAGGATCAATAGATTCTTATGCTGGTACTTGGAAAAGGCGAATACAAGTGTCTTTAGTATATATTCCAAATAGGGCACCAATTCTGTGCAAGCTTCCTCCTCAAGTGTGGCAAATGCCGAGCATGCAGCCTCCTGTACACGTTTATTTGAATCCAAGATGCGCTTCAGCAGCTCCTCCATCAGTGGCTTCAAGTATTGATCATGCGGTTGATTTACCACCCAGTTGGCATAACGCGACAGTGTCCAACAGGTGATGGAACGCACCAAAGCCTTCTTGTCGGACAAGCAGCTAATCAGATAGGGTATCAATTCGGGCAGATGCTGAATCATGCCCTCCATGCAGCCCTCGGCAATGGCGCCCAGTGCAAGCACACCGCTCTCCTTAATCACCCACTCCTGATGGAACAGCGTGTCCTTCAGTATGGGCAGCACAATGGGCAGACAATCCTCACGGAACACATTGGCCAAGACATCGAGAGCAGCAGCGCTGCACTTGCGCAAATTCCACTCAGACAGCGAGCTATCATCGTCCAGGCCATCATCGAACTCATCATCATCATCCTCGCCACCGCCTCCTCCTGCCGCCTGTCCTCCCTCGCCACTTTTAATGGTGTGTGTGCGCGACTTGTGGAAACGCGGACGTATGTCCTCCTCACGATCCGGCACCATGTCATCCTCTTCCACATTGCCCTTGAGCAATATAATATCAATTTCCGAATATTTCATGCCACGCACAAGCACCGGCGCCAACTGGTTCAAATAGGGAGCCAGGACATCCTTGCAGATGCTTTGCTCTGCCAATGACAACCAAAACTCAGAGGCTTCCAAGGCCACGCCCTCATCAGAGTCCTGTGTGCGCAGCAGCATGTACTAAAAGGGAAGAAAAACATTAGATAAAACTCACTGCATACTTTTCGGAGTTTCGAAATTAAAAAAAACCATAACTTTCTTTATTTTTATCCAATCTTAATGCGATTAAGAAAGATAAAAGGTGGATAATAGATAATGCTTAACACAAAAAAGTTATATTACTAAATTCTTATTAATAATCGTAATTTTGGTAAAATACAAATTACTGCATACTTTTAGGAGTTTCGAAACTAAAAACAGCCATAACTTTCGTTATATTTATCCAATATTGATGCGATTAAGTAACATAAAAAATAGTAAAAAAAGAGAATGTCCAGCACAAAAACAAGTTCAATCTCTACAAAAATGTTGTAAAAATAAATGTGTTCTAAATTTGTAATAATCTTAATTTTCCGACTGAGCATTGTACAGGTCAAACCGGTTGACGTGGGACCTTGAAATTCGGACACAATATACCTAAGAATATAATATATATTCCCCCGCACTTACCTCAATAATCTGCGACATGTGTGGCATCAATCTGTCCATGCGCACCTCGAGCAGCATAACCAGACCATGACAGACATTCTTGCGCACTTCGTGATCCTCATCCGACGACAGATTAAACAGGCTCTCAATAAACGCATCAATATGCAGCATCAATGCTTGGGATCGATTGATAATGAACTGATTGATGCAACCAATGGCATGGGATCGTATCTTGGGACTGTTGTGTTTAAAGTATTGCAAGAATTTCGGAATCATCACATTCAATGGCCTATTAAGTGCTGCCGAATCCAAGATTTCCGCCGAATCCTCGCAGATCTTTTGCAGTGCACTAAATGCACCTTCGCAAACATTGTAATCCTGATTGTCGAGCATGTCGCACAGAGAGGGCAACAATTGTGGCCAATTCTGTAGGCCACCATTGGTGGCAATTGTGGTGATCAGGATGCTGACGGTGGCACGGATTAAAGGTGATGTATCCCCGACAGCTTGCAGGCATTCATGCTTAATATACTCGACAATCTCCGGCTGCAAATTGCTGCCATGCATGCGTATGTTATTCTTGAGAATCAGACCACTCAGCGAGCGTGTGGGTTCATCTTCTGTTTTCAATTTGGTCAGCACATAGATCAAATAGTTGTTGAAGTCTGGATAGCGATTGAATTCCTCCAATTTCTATGAGTCACAAAAGATAGAGATTAAAAAGTTTATTTATTTATTTAAACCAGGGTTTCAGTTACGGTTTCCGTTATGTTTGTATTTTGGTTTTGGGTTATCGGTTACAAATATCGAAAATTGATGGCAGAAATATTATAAAAAAGTTAATGAATAAGCAAAAATATTTTATTTTAAAAAATATATAAAAAATTTAAATTAAAATTCAAAATTAGATTAAAAACGATGGTTACAACTTAACAACATAATTGAATTTAATAATTAAATGAACCGCTATACATGATTCGGTTACTTCGGTTTCGTTAAAATAAAAAAGTTGGGTCTCGTTAAGTCTCAGTTACGGTTACCAATTTCAAACGGTTAATACCGCTTAAAGGTTGCAGTTTCGATTACGTTTTTAAGCCCTGTTTTATACAAATTTTACAGGGTATACCTACCATTTGCACTGCCATTTGAGTTGCTGTGTCGGGTGACTGAGATTCCTTCAAGATCGCAATGATCTGCTGCAGTCCCTCTGCCTGCGGTTCCCACGTCATTTTGTTGCTGTTTTTGAGATGCTGTCAATTTGAATAAGCAAATTAATTGTTAGACACGTTTTCAACCCCACCCACAAAAAAAACCCAATATATTCTAAGCCAAGTTGAACGCCCTTTTAAAGGGTAGCACTTTTTGTTCGAGGCCATCTCTACACACACACACACACACATATTCACTCACTAGACACACACACACACACATGCCCAGTTATACAGACACACATAATGTAATAACTACTTGAGGCTTGTCACTGCCGCCATGTTCTTTGTACTCATTTATCCACACTTTTCGCTTGTTTATACTTTCGTATCATTTGTTTTTCACTTTAACACTTACCTGCAATTAGTGTTTTGGGCGTGCGTTAAAACTAATTTTGGTTTGGCTTGCACTTTATTAAACTCCCTTAATTTTCTCTTTTTCACTTTTCCTTTACCAGATGAAATTTTTTATGTGGTGCTTGTGAGTGTGACTGACAGAAACTTGGCAGCACTGGTTTGGAAGAATGCCACCAGGTGCAAGGGCTGCCACCCTACAAAATTCTCCGATCTGGTTTGATTTTTTGTACTTAGAAAAATAAGTAATTTTCCGAAAATTGGCATTCTTAGTTTTTTTACCCTTTTCTTATATATATATTTTTTTAAGAATTAAATTTTTTAACTTCTCGTCCCAAAGGATGACGAACTTCAAACTCTACACCTCATTAGCAATTGCTCCTCACTTAACAGTATAAAAATTGTTAATCACTATTTGAAAATGTGGCTGCCAACTTGTTTTTGGTTGGACTGACAATATGAAGCAAGTTGGCAGCACTACAGCTTAAGTTGTTTTGTTTGGGGTTTGAGGCCAGACAGACAGAATCCATTAATTTTTAAACAAAGGACCACGTTTCAGGACATTCATCCCGAGGTCAACAAGCGGCGGCATCATCAGACAGCCGTCAAGTGAAAGTTTCTGAGCTTAGTCGCATTTCAAGAGCAGTTGCGGCCAGACATGAATAAGCGCAACAACGTGAGTGTTAATAAAATGATCAGAGAAAGAAACACACAAAGATATAATTGAGTTACAATAAAAGAGAAATTCAACAATTATTTGCAGATTCGGCTGCCGCCGGAGGTGAATCGGTTGCTATATGTGCGCAATTTACCATATAAAATCACATCGGATGAGATGTATGATATATTTGGCAAATTTGGTGCCATACGACAAATACGCGTGTAAGTAGACGGCACAGTGGGACAAGTATTAGTTTTCACAAACTAAAATTTATTTAAAAAAAACCCCTATTTTAAATATATATCTTTCTGGTTCAATAACTTCTTTTTTATGAGATGCTCTACACAAAATTTAAATATACATAATATTAATTTAATTCAGGCATTTCAAATTTTAAATGTAAAAAAAATAGGTGCATACTTTTAGGAGCTTTAGAAACTTAAAACAGTTCCAACTCTTGTAGTATTTGTTTAATATTGATGCGGTTAATTAATTATTGTAAAAGATTAACTACCTCTACCTAAAATATGTATCTATCCGGTTTAACCACTTTATTTTTAATTGATTAATTAATATTTTATTTTCTAATTGACAGTGGCAATACGCCGGAGACTCGTGGCACTGCTTTTGTCGTCTACGAAGACATCTTCGATGCGAAGAACGCCTGTGATCATTTATCCGGCTTCAATGTGTGCAATCGCTACCTCGTTGTCCTTTATTATCAGTCCAACAAGGCCTTCAAGCGGGTGGATGTGGACAAGAAGCAGGAGGAACTCAACAATATCAAATCCAAATACAATCTAAAAACGCCGGAAGCACCATAAAAGTGCGCTTATTCAAATTTCCACATACAATTTCACTATGTACAGTGTGTCAAAACATGCTTATGACAATGAAAAATATGCATATAATAAAATGTTTTTGATTGTTTCTTTTTTAATTAAACTTGTCTATAAACAAGTTTAAAAAATACGTAAATTCTAAGATCCATTTGTTTAAATGTGCATATTGTGCTTTGTCAACACAATTTCTTGACTTACTGTACATGTTTATGTAATTTTTTAATTTAAAAAAAAACTGCCTCTAAAAATTTGTACTTTTAACAACAATTTTGCTATCTACTTGTAGAGATTTTCTAAGATTTTGTATCATCATTTTAAAGTCAACATCTCGCATCATCTCATCCATCACAATCACATCCTAACATTTTGAATATTTCAAGCATTAACTGAAATATTCAAATCGTTGAAAAATCATTTACAAATAAAACACACATTCATCAAAATAACAAGCAAGTAAAAGTAAAAAAAAATTGTAAAAATAACATTTGTTTTGATTTGAGGGTGAAAAGTGGTTTAAAATATTTTTTTATCATTTAAAATATGATTTCTTCTAATTTTCACAAAATTCCATGGATTTTTTCAGAATTTTTTAGATAGTGAATAAATTTATCATAGGAAAATTAGGAAATATAATAAAATCATTTATGTACTGGACTTATTAAAACCATTATTTCTTTGTTTTGCGTATAAAAAAGTCTCTTTTATAAATATTAAAACTATGTTTTTTAACAATTATCTATTAGTTAAATATTAACCAACAATAAGAACTTTCAACTTGAAAGTTTGTAGCTCAGTTGAGCAGAGATTTCTCCTCGGATTTCTCTGGGATCTCAGGAATCTGTGGGATTCTTTTAGCTGCCGCTTGATACTGTTCATAGGTATTTTGTTGCTTCTCCAGTTCCCGCTGTTTGGCCAGTTCCTGCAGCTCCTCCTTGGCGGCTTCCGCGATCTTCTCCCGCAACGCTTCCACATTGCGACGTTTCTCACATTTCTGGACTTGTTTTTGTCGATACTTTTCCGTGATTTGTTTGGGCAATTTCTCCGGCTTTGGTGGCTTCTCTTCGTGCACCTTTTGGTGACGTATTAAGGCCGCCTCCTGCCGGAAATGTGCGCCACAAATCTTGCAGGCATAGGGCTTCTCACCGGTGTGAATCCATTCGTGTTGCTTGAGGGATTGCGAGTTGGCAAAGCGACGTGAACAGTAGCGACACTCAAAGTCCTTGACCTTCTCATGGACACTCTTGTAGTGTCGCTTCATGTTGCCCAGATTGTTGAATCCCTGCTGGCAGCCAGGACATAGATGCAGTCCCTCCTTTTGCACCAAGTTGCCAGCTGAACTTGTGATTAGTTGGACAGATGGTATGGGATTGACAACGGTGCCAGCCAGTTGCGACAAGTCCACGCGTTCCACACGTCTCGGATCCTTGGGTATGGTGGCCACAGATGCCGCACAGACCTTTAGGAGTTGATCCGCCGCCTGGTCAGCTACATTGCCACTTGGTTGCTCCTCTCCTGCATCACCCAGTTCCACCTGTCGCTGTCTATACGTCTCTATCGCTCGCTCCACGCTCTTCTCGTGAATTTTCAGATGCTTGGTAAGACTCTCCGTATAGAGAAACTTCTTGCCGCAGACCTTGCACTCGCAACGCTTCTCTCCCGTGTGCGTCATCTCGTGAATTTTACAAGCATGGGATTTACCAAAGGTCTTGCCACAATACTGACACGCAAAGTTCCTAATCTTCTCGTGCACAATCTTCACATGATTATCTAAGGCTCTTCTCGTGTGCGTCGCATGTTCACACTTTTGGCACTTGAACATCTTCTCCTGCGTGTGGGTGAGTAAATGCTTGCTCCACTCCTGCCTGGTGGTCTTGCCCACACCACAGTAAGGACACACATAGTTCTTAATCCCCGCGTGACGCAGCAAATGATTCTTCAAGGCGCTATTTATATGGAATCCCTTGCCACAGATATTACACGGATACGGCAGCTGCTCTCCCGTATGCTTATACATATGCTTCTTTAATGCCACTGGACAGCGAAAGATCATGCCACATTCTCTGCAGGATTGCTCCACGCGTGGCGCACTTGCTCTGCTCAGATTATGCACCTTTTTTAGGTGTATTGTCAGCAGTCGCATGCGTGGAAACAACAGCTTGCAATCCTCGACAGTACAGGGTATCTCGGCGTCGCTCTTGCCGTGCGCATAGTCCACATGCAGACGCAGTGCAGCCGCTGTGGTAAATCCCTTCTGGCAACTCTCCATACGGCACTGAAAGGGCAACAGTTCATTGTGATGCTTCATGTGCTCCTCGTAGTTGAGTTGCTTCTTGAATTTCTGCTGGCAAATCTGACAACTGATGATGCGATGCAGATGACGCTCCGCTCGTGGAATTCGCTGGCGTTTCGTCTTGGATTTGGCGGGACTTGACGGCAGACGTTGTGCCAGTGGCAAATCATCCTCACTGTAACTACTCTCGGAGGAATTTCTCACAATTTCCTCCTCCTCCGCCTCCTTGTCCACACTCTCCAGCAGTTTAAACACATCCTCAACATTGTCAATCTCCAATTTGTGGCTTAACAGCGGATCATAATCCGTGTTCAGTTCCTGCTCATGCTTAACCAGCAGCAGCTCCGTCTCATTGCTGACCTCAACAGGAAATGAATTCACCACTTTGTTTTCCAACATTTGCTTCAAACGCTGCATGGACGCCACACACAGCTGCCGGAATTCATCGAGATCTTTCAGTCGGGCGTAGCAACTCCCGCAGAGATTCCTAGGGTAGCCATCTTGGGGCTCCAGCAGCAAGGATGTGCACACTGTGAAAGTCTTGGCGAGATCAGGCAATAAGAACAGGTCATATGTAGTGACGCACTCGAGCTGGACTAAACAAACTCGACACATGGAATCAACTGAGTACGTTGTGGCTGTGCTCATGTCCAGAAATCAATTACAATTGCTAAAATCCAAACAAAATTCTAATTTGATTTACACTAGTATTTTTGGCAGTGTTGCCACCTGGCCAAAACAATTTGTTTATTATTTTAGCGCTGCCAGACCGAAATCTGATTTAAATAATTTCGGAAAAATGTTTCCTAAAAATTATCAACTTAATTTTATTATATTTCGAATTATAAATATCACTAAAAAATCTTAATTTATTGCAATCGAACTATCGTTATAGGGAACATATGCAAATGAGTAAATGCACCTGCTTGAGTAGCCGATACTTGTACTAATTCTAGTTGGCCGTTCGTGTAATCGATACATCGATAAATGTCTACATATGCAAATGGGTATCTGTCAGTGCTGCCAGAATCCCTGAAGCAAAAATTGCTAGATTTGGAAAAAAAAGTTGCTAGAAATTGCTAAAAATTATGTAAAAATTGCCAGAAAAAATGCTAAACATTAAAATAATCGCTTTTAAGAAGTATATGAATGAATTTAAGAAAAAAAATCGAAATTTAAAAGAAACATGATTTTATATATTAATATTTAACTTAAAAATTCTTATAAAGCTATCTAGCTGGTTACCTTCACTTAAATCAGCGTACTTCTCATTGCCGATAATTTGTGTCAAGTAAAAAGTGCCTCTAAATTTTTGGTATTTTAACCAAATCACAAAACACAACAAACAAAATTCGCAAAGACTTTCAAGTTGTTCATATAATCGAACCACTAAGTAAAATACAAGTTCCGATATTTTTGTGAACCATTATTGATCTAATTTGTGCTATAAATTTCGAAAACGTATAAAATAAAGCCAAAAATGCTAAAGAAAATTGAAAAAATGCTAGTTTTTGCAATAAAGTTGCTAAAATTGCTAAAGAAAAATTAAAAATTGCTAGATTTGTGGCTAATAGCATTTTTGAAAAAAAAGTTGCAAACTTTTTTAAAAGTTGCTAGATCTAGCAACTAAATTGCTAAACTGGCAGCACTGGTATCTGTATCTGCTGTCGCTAGCGATACTCGATACTTGTACTCGTTCTAGTTGGCTGACGAGTATACACCAATTTTTTCGTGTCAATATTATTTTTTTTTTTTGTTGCTGGCAAACAACTAAAAAAAGCGAAAAAGTTTGTGAACACGCAAAAGTTTGTTTTAAATTGAAAACGACGCTCTGACGATGGATGTGGCGCGGACATACTCGATACACACGCTGTGTCGTATTTGCCTGAATCTGCTGCAAAACGATGCTGCCTACGATTTATATATGGTGCCAGGTCTGGCCAAAAAACTCTGCCTTTGCACATCTCTATCCGTGGAGCAGAACGATGGATTCCCCAAGAATCTGTGCACCAATTGCTTTAGTCGACTCAACGATATGCACGACTTTCAGAAATTATGCGTGGATTCGGTGCAAAAGTTTCAGGACATGGTCGCCAGCAACGCCTTCACTTGCCAATCCAATTTCGATGTGCTGGATCCGAGCACGGCGGCCCAGGAGCTGCCCAATGAGGATGAGGATCACATCAACTTTGATCCGCTGTTAAATCATAAGATGGAGCTGATTGAGAATGAAGAGGATGTGTTTAAAATGCTCGAGGATGTGGACAAGGAGGCGGAGGAGGTGGAAAAGGAGGTGAAACAGAGTAAGCATAAGCAGCGGGAAAAGGAATCGAAGGAACCCATTACAATCAGCATGTTCAACGAGGACAGCTCCGCTTCCAGCTTGGAGAGCGGCAACGACAACGATCGGGATATGGATTTTGAGCCCAACAGCAGCGATGATGACATTCCCCTGGCACAACGAATGCGCAGCAAAGGCCAAAACACCAGAGCAGCCAAGTCCAAGCCCAAGAAGAAACGCATTGCCGACGAGGATGATGAGGAATTCAGCACAACTGCCTCCTCCTCCTCCGAGGATGATGACGACGATGATCCCGAGCACAAGGGCCGCAAGGAGAAGCCCAAACGCAAGCGTATTCCTGTGGCCGAGCGTCATCTGCATCGCATCATCGACTGTCACATCTGTCATCAGAAGTTTAAGAAGGCCATACGCTATGAGGAGCACATGAAGTACCACAACGATCTGTTGCCCTTCCAGTGCAAGGTGGAGAGCTGCAAGAAGGGATTCACCACAGCGAACGGACTGCGCATTCATGTGGATCACGCCCACACCGAACTGTCCGAGGTGCATGCCTGCAGCGTCGAAGGATGCGGCAAGACATTCCCACGCATCCGTCTGCTCACCTTCCACATGAAGAAGGTGCACAACATTTCCAAGTCGGCAGCGCCATTGCGGGACTTCCCCTGCACCGAATGCGAGACGGTATTCCGTTGTCCCACTGCTCTAAAGAAGCACATGTATAAACACACTGGAGAGGAGCTGCCATATCCATGCAACATCTGTGGCAAGCGCTTTGTCATCAACAGCGCACTCAGGGATCACTTGATGCGGCATGCGGGCATCAAGAATCATGTGTGTCCGTATTGTGGTGTGGGCAAGACCACCAGACAGGAATGGAACGCTCACATTCTCACACACACCAAGGAGAAGAAGTTCAAGTGCCGGCAATGCGATCATGCCTCCCACAACAAACAGGCGCTGTCCAATCATGTCAAGGTGGTGCACATGAAGATCAAGAACTTTGCCTGCCAGTATTGTGGCAAGACCTTTGGCAAATCCCATGCCTGCAAGGTGCACGAGAGGACGCACACGGGCGAGAAGTGCTGCGAGTGCAAGATCTGTGGCAAGATCTTCCTCTGCGAGAAGAGTCTCACCAAGCATTTGAAGACGCACGAGAAACGGGATCTGCCGCCCATGGATAACCATCGTCCGCTCAACATTCCGTTGCCAGTTAATCAGCTGCCCGAGCATATGCAGATGCAGGGCGATAATCTCATGGCGCAAAATGTGGCTGATGATTTGCTCAAGGCTTGTGGTGGAGGACCACCAGGAGTGGGACCAGGAGCAGCCGGAGCAGCAGCTAAACCGAAGAACTCCAGGCGAGTTCAGCGTGTGGACATCTCTCAACTAGCTGGCACCTCTGTGAATCCCATACCATCGGTATCAGTGCCCTCCTGGTCACCACAGGTCAACTTCACTAAGAAGGAAGGTCAACACATTTGTCCAGGCTGTGGACGCGGCTTCAACAACATTGGCAACATGAAACTCCACTACAAGATCATACACGAGAAGGTCAAGGATTTCGCCTGTCGCTTCTGTCCCAAGCGTTTCTCCAAGGCGCAAATCTTGCGGCATCACGAGTGGATACACACTGGAGAGAAACCCTTTGAGTGCAAGATTTGTGGAAAGCACTTCCGCCAGGAGACGGCACTGAAGAAGCACATCAAGACACACGACAAGCCCAACAGACGACACTATCCGGAGAAGACAGATCCATCGCCACCGTTCCAGCATAAAATCGAACCGCGTGAAATTGATCGCGAACCAAGGAACTATGATCAGTATCAGGATCCGGCGGCGGAACGAGCGGCGGCAACGGCGGAACTCCTGGCCCATCAGATCGAGGAGAACGAGGCGAAGCGAAAGGCGGACATTGAACGGAGGAAGATTCAGGAAGCCGCCTGTGAGCAGCTCAACAAGCTGCAGAAGCAGCAGGAGATTGAAAAGGCGACCACATCCTATGATGGCTACTATGCTCAGAAGGCTCAAGCCGAAGGCATCAGTGTGGACGCCTTGAAGATTGATCATGTGTAAATCGATATGGATGTGGATATGGATATATTTACACAAACACACAGCAAACCCAGCAATATTTTTAAATCTACCTTAGTTTTAAATTCTTTTATAATTAACCCCCGTCTATGATGATCTGTAATCCTCGAATTGCTCCATAGTTGAACCACAGAGCAACTAACACACGTATTTCTAACACAATATTAATTTTACTACATATATACTATATATACATACATATTATGTGTACGTATTTTCGTTGTCTATGTACTGGATGGCATCTATTGCTTAATTAGAATAATGACTTCATAATACATATATTTCAAATTGTCGTTTTATTTTTTCTGCCCTTTCACTTTTTGAATGTTTGACTAGGTATCAAACCGAAACAAATATGGGTTTCAGATAGTGATTTGCTTATAATTGTAATTCGTTTATCGGTTATTCAAATTCTTTGTATTTCGGATTCGTAACGGCTAAACCGCTAACCGGTTTTTTCGAACCGGAATGATTTCTGTTAAACTTTTATACACATATAATTTTTAACATTATATATACAAGATTAATATTTTATTCAAAAATAAATATTAATTTGTATCCCGATGATTAGATTTTAATTGAATTCAATGATGGATTGATATTAACTGTTTTACATAAATCGGTTAAGACCAGTGACGGTTACGATTTTAATGAAATGCATTAATTGCTTACTTATTGAACAAACAAAATTATGTAGAATTTAATTAAAGACTTAAAGATAATTAATCTATCTTTATTTCTTAAGATATATAATATCATAATAAAGCAATTAAAACAAAACATAAGCCAAACTAAACACACACACTCAAGCGTTTCTAGTGCTGGTAAGTGCGGCAAAACCAATAAAGTACTGATGTTTGGAATCGATACCTGTCCCGACGCCAAACTACTCATGTTAACGAAGTACTCGTTTATTTATCGATGCTTAAGACTACCGCTAATGCAAAATTTGCTCTGAGTATAACTTTGTTAAAAATACAAAATAAGTTGCATTACAAAGAAATTGAGCAAGCAAAATGAATGAGGAAACTCCAGCCTCAATACATACAATATGCCGCACTTGTTTGTCCAGCTTGGAGCACGCTGAAGCCTTCGACCTGTTTGTTGTTCCGGGTCTGGCCAAGAAGTTGTGTGTGTGTACTTCGCTGTCAGTGGAGCACCTGGATGGATTCCCGAGAAACCTCTGCACCACCTGTCACAGCCGTCTCAACGATTTGCATGACTTCCAGAAGCAATGCGTGGAATCTGTGCAGAGATTCAAGGATTTGGTGTCCAGAAACGCTTTCATAATCCAAACGATGCCCGAAGACGATGTTGTCACTGAAAAGGAACCCATTAACTTTGACCCCCTGCTGAATACAAAAATAGAAGTTGACAATGAAGAGGATGTTTTTAAAATGCTGGAAGATGTTGATAAGGAATCCGAGGATGTAGACAATCTGGAGGATGCATTTAATGACAGTGGAAGCGATTATAACAATGATGATGCGGACTTCCAAGTGGATAGCAGCGATTCCGATGATGAGACGCCGTTGTCCCGCCTGCGAAGTAATTCCAAGACCACAAAGTCCAAGGCCAAAAAGAGTGATGAAGAGCAGGAATCGTCTGAGTCGAATGATGAAGATGATCCCAAAGAGAAACCGAAACGTAAGCGAATTCCAGCAACTGAACGTCATTTGCATCGCACCCTTGAGTGTCACATCTGTCGTCAGAGATTCAAGAAGGCGTCACGTTATGAGGAGCATATGAAGCACCACAATGATCAATTACCCTTCCAGTGTTCTGTGGAAATCTGTAAGAAGGGATTTACGACAGCCGCAGGACTGCGTCATCATATGGATCACACGCATCCGGAACTCTGCGAACTCATACCCTGTACAGTCGCTGGATGCGAAGAATCCTTTCCACGCACTCGCATGCTCACACATCATCTAAAGAAGGTGCATAAAATTCTAAAGCCTGAGATTCGCAGTCATCCTTGTACGGAATGCGACAAAGTATTTCGTTGTCCAACGGCGCTCAAGAAGCACATGTATAAACACACCGGCGAGGAGCCGCCCATTTCATGCAACATCTGCAACAAACGCTTTTTCATCAACAGTGAGCTCCGGGATCATCTGTTGCGTCATGCCGGCGTCAAAAATCATGTGTGTCCGTATTGTGGAGTGGGCAAGACAACCAGGCAGGAGTGGAACAAGCACATCTTGACGCACACCCGGGAGAAGCAGTTCCAGTGCCGGCAATGCGATCATGCCTCTCACAATAAGCAAGCTCTGGCAAATCATGTCAAGGTTGTCCATATGAAGATTAAGAACTTTGCCTGCCAGTATTGTGGCAAGACCTTTGGCAAATCCCATGCTTGTAAGATCCACGAGAGACTGCACACGGGAGAGAATTGCTGCGAGTGTAAGATCTGTGGCAAGGTCTTCCTCTTCGAGAAGAGATTGACCAAGCATCTGCAGCTCCATGAGAAGCGTGATATACCAGCTGAAAAGGCTCCAGCTAATGAGGATGCAGAAAATAAGCAGGTTACAGAGCCAATCGATGTTAAGAAGGAACCAACAATTCCAGTCAAGCCGAAAGCTCCAGCGAAGCCAAAGAAGTCACGTCGTGTGGAGCGTGTAGACATCTCTCAGCTGGCGGGCACCTCTGTGAATCCCATTCCATCGGTATCAGTGCCCTCCTGGTCACCACAGGTTAACTTCACCAAGAAGGAAGGCCAACACATTTGTCCAGGCTGTGGACGCGGCTTCAATCACATTGGCAACATGAAACTCCACTACAAAGTCATCCACGAAAAGATCAAGGACTTTGCCTGTCGCTACTGTCCCAAGCGCTTTGGCAAGGCGCAATATCTGCAACATCATGAGTATACACATACGGGCGAGAAGCCGTATGGTTGTAAAATATGCGATAAGCATTTCAGTCATGGTTCATCCTTAAGGAAGCACATGTTCTCACACAACCGACCTCCAAAGGCACCAAAGGCTCCGAAGCCGCCGCCCAAGACAAAAGAACAGATGCCCAAATTAAAACTAAATAAGCAACCAGCTAAGAATTATGAGCAGTATCAAGATCCAGCTGCGGAACGAGCGGCTGCAACGGCGGAGTTAATAGCCCAGCAGCTGGACGAGAATGAGGCGAAGCGCAGGGCGGAGGAGAAAGCCCGGAAAATTCAGGAAGCAGCGTGCGAGCAGCTCCAGAAGCTGCAGCAGCAGCAGATTTCTTACGACAGCTTCGCTGAATGAAACTCCAAATATAGTATTATACGCAATTTTCTCCTGTATCGAAATATTTCCATTTGGGTACAATATAACTTAATGTACGAACTAATATTTGTTATTTAATTTAACCATTATCACTTGTATTTATTTTTGTATACTATAATATAATAATAAGTTAGCAATGATTTGTTTAGGAATATTATTATTATATTAATATTATTAAGAATTTAAAAACTTTTGTTTTGAGAGCGTTATGGTAGATTGAAGTTTTTGAAAAAGTGTAAAAAGGGGAAAAGGGGAAAATACCGAAAAAAATTGACAGTGAGGAAAATTTTTCAGGTAAAAAATGTGTTGATGCAGAATGAATTTAGAGGCCAAATAATGATCAAAACGGTATTCCGCATGAAAATCGGTTGAGTTTTGACAAAGTTATGAGATGTTGAAATTTGTGAGATAGGGGAAGTACAGGAAAATGGAGATAAGTTGTAATTTGTAAAACCTACGATATGTGCTCGTCGTTGTTATCATTGGCCAGCTTGATGACCTGCTTTTAGTTGTTGATGGCGTCTTTGTATTGGGACTGTATGAAGTTGATGGCAGCGATGCCATTGTAGGATGATGCCCAAGTGCGCAATTCCTGCTTGCATTCCTTCTCATTGGTGGCTTTCAGATGGACCAGCAGTTCCTGTCGATTCATATATATCTATATGTGTATATATCTATATGGATATATATCTATATGTATATATATCTATATGTATATATATCTATATGTGTATATATCTATATGTATATATATCTATATGTATATATATCTATATGTATATATATCTATATGTATATATATCTATATGTATATATATCTATATGTATATATAGATATATGTATATATAGATATATGTATATATATCTATATCACTTTTTTATATTCTATCATATTTCTCTTACATTAATAACTCTTTAACTCCTAATTATTACCTTAATAATAATTATATATATTAATCTCACATTAGCTTAAGTTGCCATATAAGGACTCTACTTAAACAAGTACAAATAAACACAAATAACACCACAAACAAAAACTACTAGGCACTTATCACTTGATCCGACTTCCGCGAGCACCGAACACTGACTGTTTGTCGACTGCGAAAGGGCCGCCTTTTATATGCTGCGTGGGTGGTCGTTAACATAACTCTGTTATCTTAACAGTGCTGTTAGCAAAGCTCTGTTATATTAACAGTGCTGTTAGCAGAACTCTGTTATCTTAACAGTGCTGTTAGGAGAACTCTGTTATCTTAACAGTGCTGTTAGCAGAGCTCTGTTATCTTTACAGTGATGTTAGCAGAGCTCTGTTATATTAACAGTGCTATTAACAGAACTTTGTTATCGTAACAGTGCTGTTAGCAGAGCTCTGTTATCTTAACAGTGCTGGTAGCAGAGATCTGTTATCTTAACAGTGCTGTTAGCAGAGCTCTGTTATCTTAAAAGTGCTGTTAGCAAAGCTCTGTTATCTTAACAGTGCTGTTAGCAGAGCTCTGTTATCTTAACAGTGCCAATGTAAGTTTAACAGTGTCTAAGTGAGCTTAACAGTGCTGTCAGCAGAGCTCTGCTATCTTAACAGTGCTGTTAGCAGAACGCTGTTATTTTAACAGTGCTGTTAGCAGATCTCTGTTATCTTAACAGAGATGTTAGCAGAGCTCTGTTATCTTAACAGTGCTGTTAGCAGAGCTCGGTTATCTTAACGGTGCCAATGTGAGTATAACATTCTAACAGTGCCAAAGTAAATTTAGCAGTGCTGATCGTAGCGCTGCCATTTTCTGTGGCTGCCATGTTAATATACACATGTTATTTTATTTATATATGTGGTTTGTATAGTCAACCAGAATGCTGCACTGCGTCGGCGAGAAGCGCCGGAGTTCTGCATCAGCGGCTCGGATAACAAACTGCAAGTCTACGATAAACGCAAGCTGAACAAAACCGTGCATGAAATGACGCCCACAGACATTAAGAATGTGAGCAGCCTATTTATAATAGCATTCATCTATCAATTATAATCATGACATTCCTTCTACTTCTTCCTGTGTGTTTATAGACCAAGATATCGCAGATCACGTGTGCCATCTACAATCACAGTGGCAGCGAGATTCTCGCTTCCTACAGCGATGCGGGTATCTATCTCTTTACAAGGAAGGCGAATTCCTGCACTCTTATGAGGGACATGTGTAGGTGCATCGCTTCTTAACTGTACGCAGTCTTTAAATCTCATTGATTTGCAGCAATAGTCGCACAATTAAAGGTGTCAACTTTTCTGGACCACACTCGGAGTACATTGTCAGTGGCAGCGATTGTGGACACATCTTTTTCTGGGACAAGAACACCGAGTCTGTGATTAACTTTATGAGAGGTGATCTTGATGGTGTTGTCAATTGCTTGGAGCCACATCCCTGGATGCCTGTGTTGGCGACTTCTGGACTGAAACATCATGTAAAAAACTTGAAGGATCACGTGATTGCCTGAAACTGTAAGTATTCAAAGTACTTTCAAATTCATTATTTCATACGGCAGCTCATTGAGCCTCGTCGTGATGGTGACGGTGGCAATGCAGCAGCCGCTGGACAGGATCGAGTTCGCACGAATTTCAGCAACACCAGCAATAGCAGCAGCAACAGCAGCTCGAGTCCACATCGTGGCATCTTCCAGCCAGGAGGAGCGACGCTGGCAGCAACCAACCAACAGCACCTCCGATGAGGGCAATGCTGATCCCCTGGGATGTCCCAATGCGTACTGCATCGTGCATAACTCGACTCTTTTTGAACTATTGCTATTTTGTATTTTGTGTTGTTGTTGTTGCGAGCATCTGAAAGTTTGCGAGCCTTACGTCTTTAATTCCAAAGCGTTTCCAAAATCTTATTTTGAAGAATTTCTAATAAACACATGTATTAAGGAACAATTGGAAAAGCGGTTAATTGAAGTTTTCGATCATTTTAAATATCCAATTGGACAGGTCTGTGTAAACATAAAGTTTTGTCGATTTTCTGATATTTCTTTTTGTATTATTACTTTAACTTCTCTCCCCAAAGGAGTGGACGAACTTTAAACTTTCATAAAAAAATGTTTATGACGCTGCGCGCAACAATTAAAAATGAACAAACCACAAATATAAGAAAAGAACATGTGTTTTTAATAAAAACAAACAAACCACATATATATATAAATTAACATGTGTATATTAACATGGCAGCCACAGAAAATGGCTACGCTACGATCAGCACTGCTAAACTCACTGTTAAACTCACATTGGCACATTGGATAAAAGAGCTCTGCTAACAGCACTGTTAATATAACAGAGCTCTGCTAACAGCACTGTTAAGATAACAGAGTTATGTTAAGAGACCACCCACGCAGCATATAAAAGGCGGCCCTTTCGCAGTCGACAGACAGTCAGTGTTCGGTGCTCGCGGAAGTCGGATCAAGTGATAAGTGCCTAGTAGTTTTTGTTTGTGGTGTTTCTTGTGTTTATTTGTACTTGTTTAAGTAGAGTCCTTATATGGCAACTTAAGCTAATGTGAGATTAATATATATAATTATTATTAAGGTAATATTTTAAGGTAGTAATTAGGAGTTAAAGAGTTATTAATGTAAGAGAAATATGATAGAATATAAAAAAGTGATATAAATATATATACATATAAATATATATATATACAAATAGATATATATATATACAAATAGATATATACATATAGATATATATACATATACATATAGATATTTTTCCTGTATATTGGGTACAATATAATCTTAATGTGCGAACTATAATTTGTTATTTAATTTAACCATTATCACTTGTACTCAGTTTTGTATACTATAATATAATAATGAGTTAGCAATGATTTGTTTAGGAATATTAACATAAAAGATAATTTAAATTGAAGAAGTATGTAAAAACTTTAGTTTTAATTTTGAGGGCGTAAATCTAACCAGAAGACATTTTATTATTAGTCCGATTCACATGTTATTTAAAGTTGCGCCAAGCAATTCTGAAAAGTGCTGCCCATTTATTAAACTGTGTATGAAAGTATGTCAATCGTTTCTCAACACTTACGGAAAACGAGTAGTGCATTTATGTTATTTGAGTGAAAAGTGCGAAGAAAGTTGAATTTTGAATAAATTTTTCACTCAAAATGAATGAGGAGACTCTAGCCTCAATACATACAATATGCCGCACTTGTTTGTCCAGCTTGGAGATCGCTGAAGCCTTCGATCTGTTTGTTGTTCCGGACTTGGCCAAGAAGTTGTGTGTGTGCACCTCGCTGTCTGTGGAGCACCAGGATGGATTCCCGAGAAACCTCTGCACCACCTGTCACAGCCGTCTCAACGATTTGCATGACTTTCGGAAGCAATGCGTGGACTCTGTGCAGAGATTCAAAGAGTTGGTGATAAGCAACAACTTTTCTTTACAGTCAAATCCGACGAACAACTTTAAAGAGCTGCCTGATCCACTTTTGCATTCAAAAATTGAAGTTAATAATGAACAGGATGTTTTTAAAATGCTGAAAGATGTCGATAAGGAATCTAAGGATGTAGATAATCTGGAGGATGCATTTAATGACAGTGGAAGCGATTATAACAATGAAGATGTAGAGTTTCAAGTGGATAGCAGCGATTCCGATGATGAGACGCCGTTGTCACGCCTACGAAGTAATTCCAAGACCACAAAGACCAAGACCAAAAAGAGTGATGAGAAAGAGGAATCGTCTGGATTGAATGGTGAAGATGATCCTAAAAAGAAGCCGAAACGCAAGCGAATTCCAGAAACTGAGCTTCATTTGCAACGCTTTCTTGAATGTAACGTCTGTCGTCAGAAGTTCAAGAAGAAATTATGTTATGAGGAGCATATGAAACACCATAATGATCAATTGCCATTTCAGTGTACAGTGGAAACCTGTAAGCAGGGATTCACGCAATTCGCAGGACTGCGACATCATATGGATCACAAGCACCCGGAACTCTGCGAACGTACAATTGCCTGTACAATCGGTGGATGCGATGAATCCTTTCCACGCAATATCATGCTCACACATCATTTAAAAAAGGTGCATAACATTATAAAGCCGGAGCCTCGTAGACATGCATGTACGGAATGCGACAAAGTATTCCGTAATCCAACGGTGCTCAAGAAGCACATGTACAAACACACGGGCGAGGCGCCACCAATTGCCTGTAACATCTGCGACAGACGTTTTCACATGAACTGCGAACTCCGGGATCATCTGTTGCGTCATGCTGGCGTCAAGAATCATGTGTGTCCACACTGTGGTGTGGGCAAGACCACAAAACAGGAGTGGAAAAAACACATCTTGACGCACACCAAGGAAAAGCAGTTCCAGTGTCGTCAATGCGATCATGCCTCCCACAACCAACAGGCTCTGGCCAATCATGTCAGGGTTGTCCATATGAAGATCAAGAACTTTGCCTGCCAGTATTGTGGCAGGATCTTTGGCAAATCCCATGCCTGCAAGGTCCACGAGAGACTGCACACGGGAGAGGATTGCTGCGAGTGTAAGATCTGTGGCAAGGTCTTTCTCTTCGAGAAGAGATTGACCAAGCATCTGCTGCTGCATAAGAAGAGCGATATACCATCTAAAAAGGCTCCAGCTAAAGGAGATGCAGAAAAGGAGCAAACAGAGTCAATCGACGTGAAGAGCGAACCAAGAGTTCTCATCAAGCCGAAAGTTCCTGCAAAGCCAAAGAAATCCCGAAATCAAAGAACGGCCCAAGAAGAGATACCCAAAATAAAACTGAATAATCAACGTACAAAGAACTATGAGCAGTATCAAGATCCAGCTGCGGAACGAGCGGCGGCAACGGCCGAGTTAATAGCCCAGCAGCTGGACGAGAATGAGGCGAAGCGCAGGGCGGAGGAGAAAGCCCGGAAAATTCAGGAAGCAGCGTGCGAGCAGCTTCAGAAATTGCAGCAACAGCAGATTTCCTATGAAAGCTTCGCTGAATGAAACTTCAAATATAGTATTATATTAGTTCACCGCTATTTGTGTTCTGTAGCGATAATATTTTAAATTGAGTACTATATAAACTTAATGTACAAACTATAATTTATTTAAATTTAAACTTAAACACTCTAAATAATTTTTGTATACTATAATAAAAAAATTAGTTTGCATTAAATATTTTTTAATCGTTTAGGATTATTATGAACTATGATCAGTCGACGAAATCATAAATAAAATCTAAATATAATTAATATTAAAGAATTTAACAACTTTAATTATTTTAGAGGCGTAAAATTTCAAATTTAGCGCCAACATTTCTGAAAGTGTGAGCAACAGGCTGCCTGCTTATGTTAATCGTTACTCAACACTTACGGATAACTAGAAATGCATTTAAGTTATTTAAGCGAAAAGTGCGATGTAAGTTGAATTTTGAATAAATTGCTCACACAAAATGAATGAGGAGACTCTAGCCTCAATACATACAATATGCCGCACTTGTTTGTCCAGCTTGGAGATCGCTGAAGCCTTCGATCTGTTTGTTGTTCCGGGTCTGGCCAAGAAGTTGTGTGTGTGTACTTCGCTGTCAGTGGAGCACCAGGATGGATTCCCGAGGAACCTCTGCACCACCTGTCACAGCCGTCTCAACGATTTGCATGACTTCCAGAAGCAATGCGTGGATTCAGTGCAGAGATTCAAGGAGTTGGTGTCCAGAAACTGCTTCGTTATCCGAGCTCTGCCGGACGACGATCATCCTGTCGTGAATGCTGCGCTGCAGGATGATGTCGATGAAGAGGAGCACATTATCTTTGACCCTCTGTTGACTTCTAAAATAGAAATTGACAACGAGGAAAGTGTTTTTAAAATGATTGAAGATGTCGACAAAGAATCTGATGATGTTGATAATTCGGAGGATGCATTTGATGACAGCGGAAGCGACTATATCAATGACGACATGGATTCTCAAGTAGATAGCAGCGAGTCCGATGACGAGAGGCCGTTGTCCCGCCTGCGAAATAGTTCCAGAGCTACAAAATCTAAGAAAGAAACGGATAAGCCTACAGAGAAGCCAAAACGTAAGCGTGTTCCAGCTGCTGAGAGGCAATTGAATCGCCCCATAGAATGTCACATTTGCAATCAGAAGTTTATTAAGGAATCTTGCTACGAAGAGCATATGAAACATCACAATGACCAATTACCATTTCAGTGCTCAGTGGAGAAGTGTAAAAAGGGATTCACGACTTCTAAAGGACTAAAGCATCATATGGAACACACTCACACGGAGCTATGCAAACTTCATCCCTGTACGGTCGAAGGATGCAGTGAAGCCTTTGCACAAACTCGAATGCTGACTCAACATCTGAGAAAGGTACATAATGTTGCCAAGCCCATTATACATCCATGTCCAGAATGCGATAAAGTATTCCGTTGTCCAATGGCACTGAAGAAACATATGTATGATCACACTGGAGAGGAGCTGCCCTTCGGCTGTAACATTTGCCAGAAACGCTATCGAGTGAATACCGAACTCCGTGATCATCTTTTGCGCCACGCCGGGATCAGAAACTTTGTTTGTCCTCATTGCGGTGTGGGCAGGACCACAAAACAGGAGTTGGACAAGCACATGCTGACTCACACAAAGGAAAAGAAGTTCAAGTGTGATCAATGCGATCAGACCTTCAAGGACAAGCCATCTGTGTCCAGACACGTCAAGGTGGTGCACATGCAAATTAGGAACTTTGTCTGCCAGTATTGCCAAAAGTCCTTCGCCAGCGCTTATCACTGCAAGACTCACGAGAAATTACACACTAGGAACGATTGTTTCGAATGCAAAATCTGTGGCAGCAGCTTCCCTTTTGGAAGTAGATTAACAAAGCACTTAAGGACCCATGAGAAAGGCAAGAAGACGAAAACTGATGGGGTTGTTCAGAAGGAGTCCAAAGAACCAGATGTTAAAAAGAAACCAAAAATTCCTGCCAAGCCAAGAGATCTACGTCGTGTTAAGGTAGTGAATATATCACAATTAGCTGGCACTGCTGTTAATCCGTTTTCAACGGTACTAGTATCATCCCCGCAAGAAAATTTAACCAAAAGCGAAGCAAGACCCTTTTGTCTGCTCTGTGACAAAAATTTCACCACAATTGGTGGTTTGAGAATCCACATCAAGACGGTACACGATAAGATCAAGGACTTTGCCTGCCGCTTCTGTCCCAATCGTTTTAGCAAAAAATGTAATCTACGTCGTCATGAGTATACACATACAGGGGAAAAGCCGTACGAGTGTAACGTATGCAATCAGCATTTTAGACATGATAAAACCTTAATAAATCATATGAAATCACACAACAGAAAAGAACCGAGGAAAAGAAAGAAAGCTGAGCCCAAAACAAAATATCCTTCAAAAGAACCTGAGGTCTCTAGAGTGAGACTAAATACGGAACCAGTAAAAAACTACGAGCAGTTTCAAGATCCAGATGCAGAACGAGCTGCTGCAATGGCTCAATTGATGGCGCAACAATTGGAAGAAAGTGAAGCGAAGCGTAAAGCGGAAGAGAAAACTCGGAAAATTCAGGAGGCAGCGTGCGAGCAGCTCCAGAAATTGCAAAAGCCGCAGATCACCTATGATAGGCTTTCTAAATAAATCACAGAATACTTTTACTATAACTTATACTTTTACTTATCGTAAAAATTTTAATGGGACTCTATAAAGAAAGCGAAAATTAAAATTTTGAAAGGGGCATTGAATGAATCAACTTTATTCGGTCGTTATTAATTTTGTTTATGAACAGCTGACTTAACAGTTGGGCTGAAAAGTCCGTATCGTTTAATAGTAAAACTAACTTTTTTGTCAAAATTCGATTTTTTTATTCAACGTAGTTTCCATTGAGGGCGATACAGCGAGTATACCGATCTTCCAACTTTTGGATACCAATTTTGTAGTACCGTTCGTCTTTGTCCTCAAAATAGGCCTCAGTTTCGGAGATGACTTCTTCATCGGCGTTAAATTTCTTTCCAGCGAGCATTCTCTTGAGATCTGAAAACAGGAAAAAGTCGCTGGGGGCCAGATCAGGAGAATATGGAGGATGCGGAAGCAATTCGAAGCCCATTTCATTTAATTTTGCCATCGTTTTCATGGATTTGTGACACGGTGCATTGTCCTGGTGAAACAGCACTTTTTTCTTTTGCAAATGGGGCCGTTTTTCCAAGATTTCTTCCTTTAAGCGCTCCAATAATGCTATATAATAGTCACTATTGATGGTTTTTCCTCTTTTGAGGTAGTCAATGAAAATTATACCATGCGCATCCCAAAATACTGACGCCATAACCTTGCCAGCTGAC
This sequence comes from Drosophila falleni, assembly GCA_035045575.1. Classification (NCBI taxonomy): domain Eukaryota; kingdom Metazoa; phylum Arthropoda; class Insecta; order Diptera; family Drosophilidae; genus Drosophila; species Drosophila falleni. Next base: position 3,146,222 of record JAWNOV010000167.1, read on the forward strand.
TGTTGCGTCTTTCCACGCTTTGGAGTCGGTTCATCGCGTGCAGTGCACTCGGCTGACTGTCGATTGGACTCCGGAGTGAAATAATGAAGCCACGTTTCATCCATTGTCACATATCGACGCAAAAACTCTGACTTTTGACGATTGAACAGCTTTAAGCACTGCTCAGAATCATCCACTCGTTGTTGCTTTTGGTCAACTGTGAGCTCGCGCGGCACCCACTTTGCACAGAGCTTTCGCATACCCAAATATTCACGAGTGATAAGTCCAACGCGTTCCTTTGATATCTTTAGAGTGTCAGCTATCACTATTAACTTCACTTTGCGGTCTTCCAAAATCATTTTGTGGATTTTTTTGATATTTTCGTCCGTAACTGCCTCTTTTGGACGTCCAGAACGTTCATCGTCCTCGGTGCTCATATGGCCTGTACGGAATTTAGCAAACCACTTGCGAATAGTTGCTTCTCCTGGAGCAGAGTCCGGGTAACACTTATCAAGCCACTTTTTGGCATCAGCGGCATTTTTTTTCATGAAAAAACAATGTTTCATCAACACACGAAATTCCTTACTATCCATTTTTTTCAAAATACCAAAAGTAGCTTCACCTAAAATGCTATTTCTCAAAAACTATAAGTTTGACACCTATGAAACTTTAACATATATCTTTAAAAGGTTGGTACTCTTCAAAAATGATATAGATTTTATTCTACTGGCGCCCTCTAATAGAAACGATACGAACTTTTCAGCCGAGCTAGTACCTTCTAGGGACGCCGCATAATTATTAACAGCGCAGGGTTGCAGGAAAAAAACATATACACAGCTGTTTAAGAGCTCACAGCTTTAACATTCAAGCATTTGCACCGATATTAAATACCGCAGAAGTACTCATGCTAGCCATGTACTCGTTTAAGTTATCGTTATCCAGCACTTACGAATGCAATTGCAGCTCTGAAAGTTAATTTTTATTAAAAGAACAAAAATTGTTTTATTTTAAGACAATTACACACACAAAATGAGTGAGGAGACTCCACCCTCAGTACATACAATTTGTCGCACTTGTTTGTCCAACTTGCAAGAAGATGAAGCCTTCGACCTGTTTGTTGTTCCGGACTTGGCCAAGAAGTTGTGTGTGTGCACTTCGCTGTCAGTGGAGCACCAGGATGGATTCCCGAGGAACCTCTGCACAACCTGTCACAGCCGTCTCAACGACTTGCATGACTTCCAGAAGCAATGCGTGGATTCTGTGCAAAAGTTTAAGGAGTTGGTGTCCAGAAACACCTTCATAATCCAAGTCATGCCAGAGGACGATGTTGTCACTGAAAAGGAAAACATTAACTTTGACCCACTGTTGAATACAAAAATGGAAATTGACAACGAGGCGGATGTTTTTAAAATGATTGAAGATGTTGATAAGGAATCCGAGGATGTAGACAATCTGGAGGATGCATTTAATGACAGTGGAAGCGATTATAACAATGATGATGCGGACTTCCAAGTGGACAGCAGCGATTCCGATGATGAGACGCCGTTGTCACGCCTGCGAAGTAATTCCAAGACCACAAAGTCCAAGGCCAAAAGGGATGACAAGGATAAGCCGAAAGAGAAGCCGAAACGTAAGCGTGTTCCAGCTGCTGAGCGGCATTTACATCGCACCATAGAATGTCACATTTGTAATCAGAAGTTTATCAAGTCATCATGTTATGAGGAGCATATGAAACACCACAATGATCAATTACCATTCCAGTGTTCAGTAGAGAAGTGTAAAAAGGGATTTACTACTTCCACAGGACTAAAGCATCATATGGAACACACTCACACGGAGCTATGCGATCTTCATCCCTGTACAGTCGAAGGATGCAGTGAATCCTTTGCACAAACTCGAATGCTGACTCAACATCTGAGAAAAGTACATAACATTGCCAAGCCCATTATACATCCATGTCCAGAATGCGATAAAGTATTCCGTTGTCCAATGGCACTTAAAAAACACATGTATGATCACACTGGAGAGGAACTTCCCTTCGGCTGTAACATTTGCCAGAAACGCTATCGAGTGAATACCGAACTCCGTGATCATCTTCTGCGACATGCCGGAATCAAAAACTTTGTTTGTCCGTATTGCGGTGTGGGGAAAACAACTAAACAGGAGTTGGACAAGCACATGCTGACTCACACAAAGGAAAAGAAGTTCAAGTGTGATCAATGCGATCATACATCCTCCAGTAAGCAACGCATGTCCAAGCACATCAAAGTGGTTCACTTGAAAATCAAGGACTTTGTCTGCCAGTATTGCCCTAAATCCTTTAGTACTGCTTATGACTGCAAGATCCACGAGAGGTTGCATACTCGGAATAATTGTTTCGAGTGCACAATCTGTGGAAGAAACTTTCTTTTTGAGAGCAGATTAACAAAGCATTTGCGGACTCACGAGAAGCGCAAAATTAAATCTGCTACGAGCTCCAAAAAGTCGGAAACTGATGGGGCTATTCAGAAGGAGTCGAAAGAACCGGAATCCGTGATGAAAGTACCAGAAATTCCATCCAAGCCAAGGGATTCACGTCGAGTTGAGGTAGTGGATATATCTCAGTTAGCTGGCACTGCGGTTAATCCCTTTCCATCGGTATCTGTGTCATCTTGGTCCCCGCAAGAGGACTTCAACAAAATCGAAGGTCAACACACTTGTCCGGAATGTGGTAAAAACTTTAATAAACTCACTGGTTTAAAACTCCACATAAAAACGGTACACGATAAGGTCAAGGACTTCGCCTGTCGCTTCTGTCCCAAGCGATTTAGCAAGTCTTACCATCTTCGTCATCATGAGTATACACATACGGGGGAAAAGCCGTACGAGTGCAAAGTATGCAACCAGAACTTTAGGCATGATGCAACCTTAAGAAAGCACATGGAATCACACAACAGACCGCGAAAGGAACCAAAGGAGCCAAAGAAGCCCAAACCCAAGCCAAAGGATCCTTCAACAGATCCTCCGGTGCCTAGAGTGAGATTGAATACGGAACCAGTAAAGAATTACGAACAGTATCAAGATCCAGATGCAGAGCGAGCGGCCGCAACGGCTCAATTGATGGCCCAACAGCTGGAAGAAAGTGAAGCGAAGCGTAAGGCGGAAGAGAAAGTCCGGAAAATTCAGGAGGCAGCGTGCGAGCAGCTTCAGAAATTGCAGCAGCCACAGATTTCCTATGATGACTTCACTAAATGAACCTTCGAACATAATATATAAATAATTCTTAGTAATTTATTATAATTTTATATTGTATGTTAGTTACATAAATGTTTCCATTAAAGTATTACCTTTTATTTTTAGTGAACAATAACTATCATAATTAAACATTTTATTAAATTCTAAATATTTAAAGCTGGGGTCTTAATTATTTATATGCTTCATAAATATGTTTTTAGTTCAAATATTCTTATAAAATAATGAGTATTGAAATTTATATCACATTTCCTTGATATTCTGTATATTTTTTCTCCATTAGTTCAGTTTACAACAAATGACCTGCTCTAATTTTTTGCTTTACCGCATAGTTTATTCCGTTGTGTGAATTTTAAAATTGGGCAGTGATAGTAAATACGTCAAAAATACTCATGTTAACATTGTACTCTTTTTAGCAATTGTTATTTAGTACTGAAGCAATAGTACTCATGTTAGTGATGTTCTGCTTAACAGTAATCGTTACTCAACACTTACAAATATTAATGCACAATTTTTCACTCAGCCAATTTTTGTTGAAACTACGAAAGTCATCGAGTTAATTGCACACACAAAATGAGTGAGGAAACTCCACCCTCAATACATACAATATGCCGCACTTGTTTATCCAACTTGCAACACAATGAAGCCTTCGATCTGTTTGTTGTTCCGGGTCTGGCCAAGAAGTTGTGTGTGTGTACTTCGCTGTCAGTGGAGCACCAGGATGGATTCCCGAGGAACCTCTGCACCACCTGTCACAGCCGTCTCAACGATTTGCATGACTTCCAGAAGCAATGCGTGGATTCTGTGCAGAGATTCAAGGAGTTGGTGTCCAGCAACTGCTTCGTAATCCGCACAATTCCGGAGGACGATCATCCTGTCGTGAATGCTGCTCTCCAGGATGTTGTCCAAGAAGAGGAGCACATTAACTTTGATCCTCTTTTAAATACAAAAATAGAAATTGATAATGAGGAGGATGTTTTTAAAATGATTGAAGATGTCGATAAGGAATCTGAGAATGACGAGACTTGGAAGGATGCGTTCAATGACAGCGAAAGCGACTATGACAACGAGGACATGGGATTACAAGAAGATAGCAGCGATTCAGATGATGAGATGCCGTTGTCAAGTCTACGAAGAAATACCAGAGCCACAAAGTCCAACACCAAATCGGATGATAAAGATAATGATAAGCCTAAAATAACAAAACCGAAACGTAAACGTGTTCCAGCTGCTGAGAGACAATTAAAACGGCCCTTAGAATGTCACATTTGTAATCAGAAATATTATAAGGCTTCACGTTATGAGGAGCATATGAAACACCACAATGATCAATTACCATTTCAGTGTTCAGTGGAGAAGTGTAAAAAGGGATTCACGACTTCCACAGGACTAAAGCACCATATGGAACACACGCATCCGGAACTATGCAAACTTCATCCCTGTACGGTCGATGGATGCAGTGAAGCCTTTGCACAAACTCGAATGCTGACTCAACATCTGAGAAAGGTACATAATGTTGCCAAGCCCATTATACATCCATGTCCGGAATGCGATAAGGTATTCCGTTGTCCAATGGCACTGAAGAAACATATGTATGATCACACTGGAGAGGAGCTGCCCTTCGGCTGTACCATTTGCCAGAAACGCTATCGAGTGCACACGGAACTTCGGGACCATCTACTACGACATGCCGGAATCAAAAACTTCGTTTGTCCTTATTGTGGCGTGGGCAGGACCACAAAACAGGAACTGGACAAGCACATCTTGACCCATACGAAGGAGAAGAAGTTCAAGTGTGATCAGTGCGATCATACCTCCCACAATAAGCAATGTATGACCAAACACATCAAGGTGGTACATATGAAAATTAGGAACTTTGTCTGCCAGTATTGTCCGAAAGCTTTTGGAAGTGCTTATGGCTGTAAGAACCACGAGAAATTGCATACTAGGAACGATTGTTTCGAGTGTACAATCTGTGGAAAGAAGTTTCTCTTCGAAAAGAGATTAACGAAGCATTTAAGGACTCATGAGAAGCGCAAAAATAAATCTGATACGAGCTCCAAAAAGACGGAAACTGATGGGGATGTTCAGAAGGAGTCGAAAGAACCAGTTGCCGTTATAAAGAAACCAGAGATTCCTCCAAAACCAAGGGATCCTCGTCGAGTTGAGGTAGTGGATATATCTCAGTTAGCTGGCACTTCAATTAATCCCTTTCCATCGGTATCTGTATCATCTTGGTCTACGCAAGAGGACTTCAACAAAAACGATGGTCATCATATTTGTCCGGAATGTGGCAAAAATTTCAACAAAATTGCCGGATTGAAGCTTCATGTTAAAACTGTTCACGATAAAATCAAGGACTTTGCCTGTCGTTTCTGTCCCAAACGATTTGGCAAATCAAGCCATCTCCGTCATCATGAATATACACATACGGGTGAAAAGCCGTACGTGTGCAAAGTATGCAGCCAAACTTTCAGGCATGATGGAACATTAAGAAGGCATATGGAGTCACACAACAGACCTCCAAGAGAACCGAAGAAACCCAAGCCCGCTCCAAAAGATCCTCAGGAACGTAGACTGAAACTCAACATGGAACCAGTACAGAACTATGAGCAGTTCCAAGATCCAGATGCTGAACGAGCAGCTGCAACGGCTCAATTGATGGCCCAACAACTGGAAGAAAGTGAAGCGAAGCGTAAGGCGGAAGAGAAAACCCGGGAAATTCAAGAGGCAGCTCAGAAGCAGCTCCAGAAACTGCAGCAGCCGCAGATCTCCTATGATAGCCCCACTGAATAAAACTTAGAACTAAGTGTATCATACAAGTCTCAGTAATATTAGTTCTTAAATATACGTTTCCTTATAGATAATATTTTAAATGGGAAATTTTATCTTAATCTAAACTAAATGTACATACTTTTTATAATATGCTACTTTAAGTTAGTTATGTTTATTCTATCATAATCAGAAAAATTTACACATTTTTTATTATAATGAACTACAGTAATAAAAATAATGACTATATTATATATTTTAAATTTTATTTCTCATGTTAACGATGTTTTGTAGCAGTAGCACTAAAGTACTCATGTTTACAATGTACTCGGTTGGGTAAGTAATCGTTACCCAACACTGACGGATAAACATTAATGCATCAATTTTCTCTCGGTTAATTTTCGTTGAAAATACGCAAAATGACTGAGGAAACTTCACCCTCAATACACACAGTATGCCGCACTTGTTTATCCGACCTGCAACACGATGAAGCCTTCGATCTGTTTGTTGTTCCGGGTCTAGCCAAGAAGTTGTGTGTGTGTACATCGCTTTCAGTGGAGCACCAGGATGGATTCCCGAGGAACCTCTGCACCACCTGTCACAGCCGTCTCAATGATTTGCATGAGTTCCAGAAGCAATGCGTGGACTCTGTGCAAAAGTTCAAGGAGTTAATATCCAGCACCTGTTTCGTAATCACAACTATTCAGGAGGACGATCCTGGCGTCGTCCAGGATGCTGTTCATGAAGAGGAGCACATTAATTTCGACCCACTGTTGGATACAAAAATGGAAGTTGATAATGAGGAAGATGTTTTTAAAATGATCGAAGATGTTGACAAGGAAGCCGAGGATGTAGATAATCTGGAGGATGCATTTAATGACAGCGGAAGCGACTATAACAATGAAGATGCGGACTTCCAAGTGGATAGCAGCGAATCCGATGATGAGATGCCGTTGTCACGCCTGCGAAGTAATTCCAGGACCACAAAGTCCAACGATAAAGATAAGCCTAAAGAGAAGCCGAAACGTAAGCGCATTCCAGCTGCTGAACGTGAGCTTCATCGTTTAATCGAGTGTCACATTTGTCGTCAGAAGTTCAAGAAAGCCGTATGTTATGAGGAGCACATGAAACGCCACAATGATCTCTTGCCATTTCAGTGTACAGTGAAAAAGTGCCAGAGGGGATTCACGACTTCCACAGGACTAAAGCATCACATGGAGCATGCACATACAGAGCTATGCGATCTGCTTCCCTGCACAGTCGAAGGCTGCAATGAAGCCTTTCCCCAAACTCGCATGCTCACTCAACATCTGAGGAAGGTGCATAACATTGCCAAGCCGGATATCCATCCATGTTCCGAATGTGAGAAAGTATTCCGTTGTCCAATGGCTCTAAAGAAGCACATGTATAAACACACTGGCGAGGAGCTGCCCTTTGGATGTAACATCTGTCAGAAACGCTTTCGGGTCAATACTGAACTTAGGGATCATCTTTTGCGTCATGCAGGGATCAGAAACTTTGTTTGTCCTTATTGTGGCGTGGGCAGGACCACAAAACAGGAGTTGGACAAGCACATCTTAACCCACACAAAGGAGAAGAAGTTCAAGTGTGATCAATGCGATCATACCTCCCATAATAAGCAATGTATGACCAAGCACATCAGGGTGGTACACATGAAGATCAGGAACTACTTATGTCAGTACTGCCAAAAGTCCTTTGCCAGCGCTTATCACTGCAAGAACCACGAGAAACTACACACTCGAACCGATTGCTTCGAGTGCAAGATCTGTGGCAGGAAGTTTCTCTTTGAGAGCAGGTTAACAAAACATTTGAGAACACATGCCAAGAAAGGTAGCAAAACCGCTGCGAGCTCGACAAAAACAGAAGCTGATGTGGAAACTGCACAGACGGAGGCGACAGAAGTCATGAAAGTACCAGAGATTCCAGTCAAGCCAAGGGATCCGCGTCGCATTGAGATTGTGGATATATCTCAGTTGGCTGGCACCATTGTCAATCCCATTCCATCGGTGTCGGTATCCTCCTGGTCGCCGCAGGAGAACTTCACCAAGAACGAGGGCCAGATCGTTTGTCCAGATTGTGGACGAGGTTTCAACCATCTGAGCAATATGAAACTACACTACAAGGTTGTACACGAAAAGATCAAGGACTATGCCTGTCGCTTCTGTCCCAAACGCTTCAGCAGAGCTCAATATCTACGTCACCATGAGTACACACATACGGGAGAGAAGCCATACGAGTGTAAAGTGTGTAATCAGAGGTTTAGACATGATGCCACATTGGGAAGACACATGCAATCGCACAACAGACCTCCAAAGGATCCAAAGAACCCAAAGCGCCAGAGAAAAAATCCTCAGGAGCCGAGACTGACACTAAATACGGAACCAATAATGAATTACGAACAGTACCAGGATCCAGATGCAGAGCGAGAGGCTGCAGCGGCTGAGTTGGTGGCTCAACGGCTCAACCGGGAGGAAGGTGATGCCAAGCCCAAGTGGGGACTAGCCAAGGGCGAAGAGGTTCAGGAGGCAGCCTGTGAGCAGCTCCAGAAGTTGCGACAGAAGCAACTCGAGAAGGTTTCCTATGACAGCTTCGCTGACCAAGTTCCCGAATCTGGTATTCGCAAGGATATAGTCAAAAATCATGTATAAACAAACTATATATGAATTCTGTAATTTTAATACTTTCTGAATAGAAATTTTTTTAAATTCAGTTTATTATAAGAATCTTATCTTATACCATATTATAATTTATAATTTGTTATTTTTTACAGCTTGCAATATATACAATTTAAAATTGAAGATTATCAATATTTTTTACAATTAGAACTATGAATTGAATCAAGTATTATACCAAAATTTAAACCTATTTTTTTTACATTTTATAATAAATTGCATTTAAAATTTAAAATATTATATTTTATAATATAAAATAACTAACACTTTATTTTTCAAAAATTTTCAAAATTAAGCCAATGAATGAAATCGAGTATTATATTGTAAAATTGCTGTATTATATATTTTAATAAAGACAATTTGATATCAATAATTATTTAATGTATTTATTTAAGCTTATTAGCAAATTTCAAAATCGATTTGAAATTGAATTACCGCTTTAATTTATAATTTACTTTTATTATAGGTTGCAATAAATTTTCAATAAGGTGATATATGTATATATTCTTAGTCTGACAATTTGATAAGACACGTATGAAAGATTTAGGGCCGTTTTTTCAATTTTTGATTTAATGATTTAATTTTATTAAAGACAATTTCAAATTAAGAAATATTAAAAGTTGTTATCAAATAAATCTTGTATCGCAACTAGCTATCAATAGTATCGAGTACTCGTGATTACTCGTTGAAGTAACCGATATGTTGAGTACTCGTTACTTTTATGGACGCGTATACATAGTTTTTCTCAGGCGGAGAAATTGTGCTGGAAATTGATTTGATATAAAACTTTGCAATTGACCTGAGCAAGAAATAGACGAATACAAAATGAATGAGGGGAGTGAATACTCCATACACTCGATATGCCGCATTTGCTTGAATCACCTGCGCAACGATGCGGTGTACGATTTGTTTTTGGTGCCAGGATTGGCCAAGAAATTGTGTGTCTGCTCCTCTTTGTCGGTGGAGCAGCACGACGGATTCCCGAAGAACCTCTGCACGAGTTGTTATACTAAACTAAACGATCTGCACGGCTTCCAGAAGATGTGCGTGGACTCGGTGCAAAAGTTTCAGGATATGGTGGCCAATAATTATTTCACTCCAGTCATATCCGATATCAATCAGATTGATAATGTGGATGTGCTGAATATTGCGCCTCCCGAGGGTGAAATGGAAGAAGATCGCATTAATTTTGATCCGCTGTTGAATACGAAAATTGAGGTAATTGAGAATGAGGATGATGTATTTAAAATGCTGGAAGATGTGGACAAGGAAGTGGAGGATGTGGACAAGGAGGGAGAATCCACATCAGAGAGTGAGGAAGATAATGATGAGGATGGCGATGGAGACGGAGATGGTGACTTTGAGGTGAACAGCAGTGAATCCGATGATGCAATGCCGCTGTCCAGGTTGCGAGGATCCACCCGAGGAGCAACCAAATCCAAGGCCAGAAAAACAACAAACAAACGCAATAATGATTATGATGACAATTCCTCCAGCTCTGAATCCAATGATGATGATGATGACGACGACGATGATGATGATAGACCCAGATCGAAGGGAAAACGCAAGCGTATACCAACTTCAGAGCGGGATCGTCATCGTTTAATTGATTGCCACATCTGTCACCAGAAGTTTAAGAAGGCCATACGCTACGAGGAGCACATGAAGCATCACAATGATCTGCTGCCATTCCAGTGCACGGTGGAGAGCTGCAAGAAGGGATTCACCACCGCTGGAGGACTGCGTCTGCACATGGATCATGCCCACATTGAGTTCTCCGAGGTGCATGCCTGCACCTTTGAGGGATGCGACAAGACATTCCCACGCTCCGTCTTGCTCACGTTCCACATGAAGAAGGTGCACAAGGTGGCCAAGCCGGATGTGAAACGTCATGCCTGCACCGAATGCGAGAAGGTGTTCCGCTGTCCCACTGCTTTGAAGAAGCACATGTACAAGCACACGGGAGAGGAGTTGCCCTTTGCCTGTGAGATCTGCGGCAAGCGTTTCCACATACACAGTGTGCTCCGGGATCATCTGTTGCGTCATGCCGGCGTCAAGAATCATGTGTGTCCATACTGTGGAGTGGGCAAGACAACCAGGCAGGAGTGGAACAAGCACATCTTGACGCACACCCGGGAGAAGCAGTTCCAGTGCCGGCAATGCGATCATGCCTCCCACAACAAACAGGCGTTGTCCAACCATGTCAAGGTGGTGCACATGAAGATCAAGAACTTTGCCTGCCAGTATTGTGGCAAGACCTTTGGCAAATCCCATGCTTGTAAGATCCACGAGAGACTGCACACGGGAGAGAATTGCTGTGAGTGCAAGATCTGTGGCAAGATCTTCCTCTTCGAGAAGAGATTGACGAAGCATCTGCAGCTGCATGAGAAGCGTGATATTCCACCAGCTTCGACAGCTGTGAAACCGCCAGATGCTCCGAATGCCAGTCAGGATCCGCAGCAGCAGCAGCAGAGTCATCAGACAGAGCCAGTGGATGTCAAACCACTGCCAGTGGTGCCTCCCAAGCCCAAGAACTCACATCGTGTGGAGCGTGTGGACATCTCCCAACTAGCTGGCACCTCTGTGAATCCCATATCTTCTGTATCCGTTCCCTCCTGGTCACCACAGGTCAACTTCACCAAGAAGGAAGGTCAACACATTTGTCCCGGCTGCGGACGCGGATTCAATCACATTGGCAACATGAAACTCCACTACAAGATTATCCATGAGAAGGTCAAGGATTTCGCCTGTCGCTATTGTCCCAAGCGCTTTGCCAAGGCGCAATATCTGCGTAATCACGAGTATATACATACGGGTGAAAAGCCCTTCGAGTGCAAAATCTGTGGCAAGCATTTCCGACAGGAGCAGGTGCTAAAGACGCATCTCAAGGTGCACGACAAGCCGCCCAAGCAGCCCAAGGAGAAGAAGCCCCCGAAACCATCCGTGAGCAAAGCTCGAGGCTTAAAAGTGGAGCTCAACAAGAAACAACCAAAGATTCATGACGAATATCAGGATCCGGCGGCGGAAAGAGCGGCGGCAACTGCTGCACTCCTCGCCCAACAGATCGAGGAGAACGAGGCGAAGCGGAAGCAGGAGGAGGCGAATCGAAAGATTCAGGAAGCCGCCTGTGAGCAGCTCAATAGACTACAAAAGCAAATCCAGAGCGAAAAGGGATCCTACGACAGCTACTATGGACAGAAGACGGAAGCGGAGGGCGTTAATCCTGATGTTCTCAAATTAGATCATGTTTAAAATATGAAAACGGTGAGAATGAGTTTCTTATTCAAATGTAAAAGATTCTCCACTTTATGTATAATTCTTGCAGCTGTCCCAGTCGATTTAAGAAATACCCCATATACTATATATATGATACTATTATCTATGCGAATCCCTCAAATGGCTTCATAACACATCCAACCTGTAAAACTCTTGACAACTTATTCACTTTAATTGTAATATTATTAAATTTTAATTACTTTGTACGTGTATAATTAATCTAACCAATCTAAAATTATTGCACACTAATCCATATTTTGAGATATAGCCAGTATTCAGGACTCTTCTGAAAGAAAACTCTCCAAGAAAAACTGAATTAATTGAATCCATGAAACTTCAAATTTATAGCAAAATTATTAAATTAGATAACTTCGCAATATTAGAAAGGAAACAAATATTTTGAATCGAAAACAAGGAATTAAAAAAGAAATAAAAAAGGAAATATATAGGATCGATGGAGCTCTATAAATCCAAAATTTTGTCTAGATTTGAGTGCACAATTTCAAATTAACAGCAAAATTTCTAAAAAAAAAAAAAAAAAAAAAAAAATATATAAAGTAATAATACTGAAGACAAAAAAAAATATAACTATATAGGCCGGAACTCAACTTACTTCAACGCTATATCTCCGACCTAAGAACGGAAATATTTAGATCAATGGAATCATAAATATGACATCAAAATCTGTCAAAATTAAATGCTATGCTATGGATTGAAAACACACAATTATATAATATGTTTCAAGCTATTCAATTAAGTACTATAATTAAAATAACAACATGATTATTATGATTATTATTTAAGGAAATATATTATCGTATATATTATAACTAAGATGTGTTTCCACTTCATCCAATTTTTAAGAGGCTAAAAATTATGATAAATGGGTAAGGGGTCCCCCGTCTAGAACAAAAACCACCCGAGACTACTATTAATTGCTCGTCTCTATTTGTTTTTGTTTTAAACACACACACATACAAGTAACATGCGTGTATGTGCGCACATTAGTGGTGACATTAAGCTACCTTTTCGTACTTATTTTTTAAAGTAAGAAAAATCAAACCAGATCGGAAGTTTTTACTGGAGTGGCAGCATTCGGTTTTGGTACACCGAAAAACGACACTTCTCTGAACGAATTGTCTTTGAACTAAATGAACTACAATCAGGGAGTTAGTTCGTTCGTTCACTTGAGTGACTGTTCAATAGAACTTAATCGGAACGAGTCGATACAACTCTAATAGTAGATTCTATTTTTTTACGCTACAACTATAAATTAAAAGAAGGCGATTACAAAATGAATGAGAGGAGTGAATACTCCATACACACGATATGCCGGATCTGCTTGAATCAGCTGCACAACGATGCCGCCTACGATCTGTTCTTGGTGCCAGGTCTGGCCAAAAAACTCTGTGTCTGCACTTCGCTCTCGGTGGAACAACAGGATGGATTCCCCATGAATCTGTGCACCAATTGTTATAGCCGGCTTAATGATTTGCATGACTTTCAGAAGCTGTGCGTGGACTCGGTGCAGCGGTTTCAGGAGATGGTGGCCAATAATTATTTTACAGCTGCAGCGGCACAAATCAATCAAATGGATAACTTTGATGAGCTGAATGTGGCGTCCCAAGAGGCAGAGTTGGCTGGAGAGGAGGAGGATCGCATTAACTATGATCCGCTGCTAAATCACAAGATGGAGTTGATTGAAAATGAGGAGGATGTCTTTAAAATGCTGGAACATGTGGACAAGGAGGCGGAAGAGGTGGAAAACGAAGTCAAACAGGATGTGGTGCAGGAGGATGAGGATTACTCCATGGAGAGCAGCAATGACTTTGACCAGGATGTAGACTTTGAGCCCAACAGCAGCGATGGAGATGATGATATGCCGCTGGCGCAACGCTTGCGAGGATTACCCAGAACTAAGCGGAAGCAGGAAGAGGAGGAATATAGCTCAGGATCAGAGATGGCCAAGACGAAACGCAAGCGTATTCCGGCCGCTGAGCGTCATCTGCATCGCATCATTGATTGCCACATCTGTCACCAGAAGTTTAAGAAGGCCATACGCTACGAGGAGCACATGAAGCATCACAATGATCTGCTGCCGTTTCAGTGCAAGGTGGAGAGCTGTCGCAAGGGTTTCACCACCGCTGGAGGACTGCGGCTACATGTGGATCATGCGCACACGGAACTGTCAGAGGTGCACAGCTGCAGTGTGGAGGGTTGTGGCAAGAGCTTTCCCCGCATTCGTCTGCTCACCTTTCATATGAAGAAGGTGCACAACATCTCCAAGGCGGCAGCGCCACCCAGAGATTACCCCTGCACCGAGTGTGAGAAGGTGTTCCGCTGTCCCATGGCGCTGAAGAAGCACATGTATAAGCACGATGGCAAGGAGCTGCCTTTTCCCTGTAATATCTGTGGCAAACGCTTTGTCATCAACAGCGCACTCAAGGATCATCTAATGCGGCATGCGGGGATTAAGAACTATGTGTGCCCGTACTGTGGTGTGGGCAAAACGACCAGGCAGGAGTGGAACACACACATACTCACACACACGCAGGAGAAGAAGTTTAAGTGTCATATATGCGAACATGCCTCCCACAACAAACAGAGTTTGGCCAATCACATCAAGATTGTGCACGAGAAGATCAAGAACTATGCGTGTCAGTATTGTGGCAAGACCTTTGGCAAATCCCACGCCTGCAAGATACATGAGATGACGCACACGGGAGAGAAGCGTTGCGAGTGTAAAGTCTGTGGCAAGAAGTTCCTCTATCCCAAGAGTCTCACCAAGCATCTGAAGACGCACGAGAAGCGTGTACTCCGTGCCATTGAGACCTATAGACAGCGGCAGGTGGAACTGGGCGAGGGAGCGACAGCGGAGCCAACAGATGTGCCTGTTCCATCCAGCACAACGGAGCCAGTCGATGTCATCATGTCCCAAAATGCCGCCGATGAGCTGTTGAAAGTCTGCGCCGAATCCGTGGCCACCATACCCAAGGATCCGCGTCGTGTGCAGCGTGTGGACATCGCTCAGCTAGCTGGCACCGCTGTCAATCCCATACCATCGGTGTCAGTGCCCTCCTGGTCACCTCAGGTCAACTTCACCAAGAAGGAGGGCAAGCACATTTGTCCTGGTTGCGGTCAGGGCTTCAATAACATTGGCAACATGAAGCGGCACTACAAGATTATACATGAGAAGGTTAAGGACTTTGCTTGTCGCTTCTGTCCAAAGCGTTTTGCCAAGGCGCAGACACTGCGTCATCACGAGTGGATACACACCGGAGAGAAACCCTTCGAGTGCAAGACTTGTGGCACACATTTCCGCCAGGAGACGGCTCTAAAACGTCACCAGCGCACACATGAGAATCGTCCGCCTGTGATCTCTTCAAAATTCTATGCGGCTCGAGAGGAATTGGAGGAGCAGGAGCGCAGCAAACGCGAGGCGAGACGCAAGGCGGAGGCGAAACGCAAGGAGATTGCCGAGGCTGCCAAGGAGCAGCTCTCCTCACTGCACAAAATCGAGGCAACCGATAAGAATCTGCACTCGTATGACGAATACCAGGAGGCAGCGGCGGAGCGAGCCGCCGCATCCGCTGAACTCCAGGCGCAGCAGTTCGAGGAGAACGAAGTGAAGCGGCGGGCGGACGAGGAACGTCGCAAGATCCAAGAAGCCGCCTACGAGCAGCTGCAGAAATTGCAGCAACAGCAGGAGATCGAGAAGGCGACCACATCCTATGATGGCTACTATGCCCAGAAGGCACATGCCGATGGCACCACACTGGATGATCTAAGGATCGACCATGTCTGAGGATAAGATTTCAAAAATCTTATCAATTTGTGAAAAATACTTTAAGAACTAAATGGCAGCCAGAAAAAAAAACAATATTAAACTTATATTTTAAAGAATGCAATATATTGGAATCCTTATAATTAGTTAGTGTTACTCCTAGACTTAAGACAAGTTAGCTCTAAGTACAAATAAATACATAATATTTAAAAAAAAAATGTGTCTATTATTTGTATAATAAAAGACATTTATTATTATTACAATACAATTCACAAATTAATTATAAGAGATTTTTTTAAGGGAATCCCAAGGTAGATTGTTTCATTAACAATGAAATTATTAATTTCATTATATTATTTCATTATGAAATTATTAATTTCATTATTAAAATCTGTATTCTTGCTTAGGTTTAATTTGATCTCTTTAACACATATATTAAAATTCGTTAGGCTATTCGGTTTTATAATATTCACAAATTTTATAGTATTTTCCTTGTTTGTTTCATTAACAATGAAACCACCAACTTAATTATAATATTAATCTCATACCTGCTTAAGCTACATCTTTTTTTTAATTAATAAAAAAAAGTGCTTAATCGAAGTTAATTTATATAGTTACCAAATAAATATAATTAATGTTTATATAAATATAAATATATAAACCTAATGATAGTTTCAATACTGCGCATATAATAATAAAATTATAATATTACTTTTTTTATCATTGAACTTAATCTAAGTGTTTTAGGTTATCTTATTTCCTTTTATAATAAAGAGCTCCTTTAGGCTATCTAGTGTCATATTATCCAGATCCCAGTGTGTAGATAATGTCGATCTATCGTCAGCTGATTTTATAAGCTTCATTATATTCTCCTCGATAGTGTCATTAACAATGAAACGATGGACGGTTGTGGGTCTGAAAATGTGATAAAGAGGGAAATTAACACCAGAATCACAATGAATATTTTATACCTCATACTAGTTTCGAAAATTTGATTAAAAATTAAAAAACAGTATAAAACATAAGAATAAAATAAAAAAAAAGTAAATTTTAAATTCGAAATAAAAATTATATATACATACTAATTGGGATATTCGATTATAGATTAACACTCACTTGGTCTGGCCAAAGCGATGGACGCGACCAATAGCCTGCAGCTCTTCGCCTGGAGTCAAGATTGGTTCCACCAGAAACACATGTGTAGCCTCAATTAAGTTTAAACCCTTCGAGCCACGTGAAATGGGCATCAGCATGCAGGTAATCTTCAGTTCAGGTTGCTAAAATAGAAGTTATTTAATTTTTTGATTAACTAGAAGATGACAAAGTTTACCTTAAACTCATCAATGTCGCGATTTGTAAATTTGCTGCGACACGTAATGCCATTTTTTCTCAGTGCATTGGCTATGTGTTCCAGAATGTGTGCCCACTGTGAGAAGATCAAGATCTTTTCTTGATCCTTGTCAACACATTGTGCTTGAATTTTCATCACCTGCTCGACAATGCATGAAATTTTTGTGGAAAAGTCACCAATTACTTTGGAACTTTTACCCTTACGCACCGAATAATACAATCTATAAATAAATTAAAATTTAATTAAGGAATGCTGTGTTTAAAGTACAATTTCTACAACTTACTGTGGTGAATTCTGTCGACACATTGGACATTTTGTTGTGCTCTCTCGTCCCATTCGCTTTTTCATGCTATCCAGACAATGCTGACAAAGAAAATGTCCACAGGACATCATCACATACTGCAAAATATACATTATTAGAGTGTAAATAATTAAAAAAATCATTTCTTACGCGCTCATCATCCAGAGTTTGGCAAATCGGACAGGGTTTATCTCCGGTATCTTCCTTTAAATGCTTCAAATATTTGAGACGTCCCATTAAGCGTATAAAATTCAATTGCGACTCTTCAATATTTGAAGTATTGAACAGACGTTGCTCTTCCAACTGTTCGGGCAGGAGGCGATAGTTTGATTGCTCCTCTGGATCTTCTGTGAGTGAGATGCGCATTTTACACATGTCCAGCTCATCAAAACTTTTTATCACATATTCTACTTCAATCCAGTATTTAATTTGCAATTTTCCTAGACTCTGCAAACAGTCCAGCTGCTCCAATTTATTTGTACATTCCGTATTCCATTCGTGAAATTCACTTTTGGCACTCAGAAAGCTAAGTACAACTTTGATGAGTGTTATTTCCCAACTGGGATTCTCGGAACCATCTGCTTTGGTGCCCTCCTTGCCCAGTTCCTTGGCAAAGATCAGGCACTCAAACTGATTTACAGACTCACGAGTCTTGCATAAATGACAAAGACGCTTCTTTGGAGGTTTTCCTTGATTTGTTGCCCCGTGAGCCGGTTTGTCATCCTATTAATTAGTAAAGAATTTATTAATATAGTTTATAGTAATAAATTTATCTTAGCTATGTAGTGTCAAAATTTCAAAATCGCACGTCTAACGGTTTGGCCTGTATAATGCTCAGTCAGTCAGTCAGGTCAAAGAGTTTTAATATAATTTTATTCATAATTTTGTAGTTTTTTTTTAAATTGTGATAATTTAAATACTTGCCATAATCTCAGCCAAATGACAGTTGGAAACGCTTTTGATAAATTTAATTGAATCAATAGTTAGGGGATGTCCCTTTTCCATAGCTCCGCATGCTTGGCTCACCATTTGCTTAAGGATTTCAAAGTCATGACGTAATTTATTGCGCAACTCTCGCAATCGATCGTACCAAGTGTGAAGTAAATACACAACACCCGTCATGGAACTCACTTCAGCCAGCTTTTCCGTCGAAATACTTAGACGGAAAAACTCATGAGTTATCCTATTCCATACGGCATTGTGCCAGTCTTCGCCCGTGTTGATCAATGTGGCAAATAATTCTACAATACTCGAATCGAATTCCTCAGCCAATTTGTCCAGTTCCTCCAGCTTCGACTCATAGGCTTTTTCAGCTGCCTTCATCACCGGAGTCGTCGTCTCCAAATACTTACGCTGCAGTTTACTCAATTTGCGGCTATAAGAGGAGATTTCATCATCTGGAAGCTTGTCTTTGTCTGGAGCCAATTTGGAAGCTTTCAACATATTGTGCAGCGCATGAATTTGAAGCAAACTGTCCACGCTGTAAATTACAGAATAAATAATCTTTTTACAGTCAAAAAGAGAAATAGAATTAAAATTTTAAAATAAATTTAATTTTGATGCAGAATGAATTTAGAGGCCAAATAATGATCAAAACGGTGTTCCGCATGAAAATCGGTTGAGTTTTGACAAAGTTATGGTAGATTGAAGTTTTTAAAAAAGTGTAAAGGAGTAAGCATGGAAAATACCCAAAAAATTGACAGTGAGGTAAATTTTTCAAGTGAAAAATGTTTTGATGCAGAATGAATTTAGAGGCCAAATAATGATCAAAACGGTATTCCGCATGAAAATCGGTTGAGTTTTGACAAAGTTATGGTAGATTGAAGTTTTTGAAAAAGTGTAAAGGGGTAAGCATGGAAAATACCCAAAAAATTGACAGTGAGGTAAATTTTTCAAGTGAAAAATGTTTTGATGTAGAATGAATTTAGAGGCCTAATAATGATCAAAACGGTATTCCACATGGAAATCGGTTGAGTTTTGACAAAGTTATGGTAGATTGAAGTTTTTAAAAAAGTGTAAAGGGGTAAGCATGGAAAATACCCAAAAAATTGACAGTGAGGTAAATTTTTCAAGTGAAAAATGTTTTGATGCAGAATGAATTTAGAGGCCAAATAATGATCAAAACGATATTCCGCATGAAAATCGGTTGAGTTTTGACAAAGTTATGGTAGATTGAAGTTCTTGAAAAAGTGTAAAGGGGTAAGCATGGAAAATACCCAAAAAATTGACAGTGAGGTAAATTTTTCAAGTGAAAAATGTTTTGATGCAGAATGAATTTAGAGGCCTAATAATGATCAAAACGGTATTCCGCATGAAAATCGGTTGAGTTTTGACGAAGTTATGGTAGATTGAAGTTTTTGAAAAAGTGTAAAGGGCATGGAAAATACCCAAAAAATTGACAGTGAGGTAAATTTTTCAAGTGAAACATGTTTTGATGCAGAATGAATTTAGTGGCCAAATAATGATCAAAACGGTATTCCGCATGAAAATCGGTTGAGTTTTGACGAAGTTATGAGATGTTGAAATTTGTGAGATAGGGGAAGTACAGGAAAATGAATGGAGATAAGTTTTAATTTGTAAAACCTACGATATGTGCTCGTCGTTGTAATCATTGGCCAGCTTGATGACCTGCTTATAGTTGTTGATGGCGTCTTTATATTGGGACTGTATGAAGTTGATGGCAGCGATGCCATTATAGGATGATGCCCAAGTGCGCAATTCCTGCTTGCATTCCTTCTCATTGGTGGCCTTCAGATGGACCAGCAGTTCCTGTCGATTCATATAGGTGTTGGTATCGGAGACATTTTTGTTGACCACAACGGGAATGGAGCAAGTTTTGCGTATGCGCAGAAATGGTTGCAACATGATCCTTAGTAATTGTGGTGAAATGGAGGCCAGACAGGAGCTGCTGGTGTTGGGATTGTATTTGGTGTGCTTGGCGATGGCGTCCAGGAAGAGTGAGGTGCATTTAAAGTGCTCCTCGCGATAGTAAAGTGACTCCACATTGCTCAGATTCAGATAGTGAACCACTTCCGATTGTGGCGGAATGCCCAGTTCCTGCTCCACCTTGGACTTGCAGGTGCGCCACATGCAATGCTGCAAGAGATCCAACAGTGGCTCCACCTTATGATTGAGCAGAAAGGAATTGGCCACTGTTTGCCAGGCATCCAAAGGTTCACATGCCGCCCGAAAACCAATGAATTTCAAAAGTGGCGCCAAATCATCAATGGTCTTTTGTATGGGAGTGCCGGTGACTGCCCAGCGATGAACCGCAGGCAAATTGCTAACCATTTCCGCTGCTTTGGAGGTGCTGCTCTCAACCATTTGTGCCTCATCCAGACAGACACGCCACCACTTGACCATCAGCAGTGGCGAATTGGGACGCATATAACGCTGCTCATAGCGCATCTCACGATCTGTTGTGTTCCTGGGCGTGTGATTCAACTCGTGCATCAGTATTGTATAATCTGTAAGTACTATATCATATTTAGCCAGCTCCAACGGACTATACCAGCTGCCGGAGTGCAATCCCGGATAGAGCAGCACCTTTAAAGTGTCATTCACATGCTTTCCCACTTCATGGTGCCACTGTGTCTTGATCTCATTCGGTGATATGATAATGGTAGCACCTGTTTCCACCAGCTGCTCCGTTTCGACTGTCACTTCTGTCCAGCAATTGGGACACATATAATACTCATATGAATCCTGTATACAATTTTGATGCTGCCACAGCTGACAACGCAAACATTGGACTTTTTTAGCTGTACTTAGCTGTTGTACGCAAATACAATGCACCTTATGCTGCCGGCGACGTTTCTTGAGCGGCACATCATCCGATAACTGCTCCAGAGAGTTGCGCCAATAAGTGTTATCAATGCTTAAATTGGGATTTAGTAGGAGTGTGGCTAGCAGTTCAACGGTCTTGCCCAGACCCATCTCATCGGCGAGTATGCCACCTGGTGGCAAGCTTATCCTAGGCATGGTTGCCTCATCTTCATAGAATTGCAGGCAGTATTGGTGTTTGTATACTTGTTGTTGTTGATCTGTAGTCTTGTATTTAGTATAATTGGCAGTAAATTCATTGGCATCACGTTCACGACTCAGCATCCAGCTGACGGTGCGTTGTTGATATTTTCTAAGCTGTGATTTGAAGCAACTGGGCAGTGTTAAAGTTGGAGGCAGTGCATCATTTAACCGCTCCTGATGCTTGCAGTACAGTGCATTATACAGCTGTGTGGTCACATAGCTCTTGAGCTCCCGCTGTTGCTGATGCTGCTCTCGGAGCACCTCCAAGTCCAATGTGGGCGTAAAATTACTGAATATAATGGGAAATATTTCGACTGCCAGTTGGGAATCTTGTGCATTTGCCGCAATGCAGTTGCCGCCTTCCAACTGCAGCAACACCAACGTGGTGCCAATTACCCGGAAACGCAACTTTGCCGTGCGTCTTTTTGCAACTGCAACAGTTGTTTTATTTAGAAATTTATCGCTTTTATTTCAATTTCAAAAACTACTCACAGTTTGTTATGATCTCAATCAATTGATTTGCATTCTCCGCTAGTCTGTCTTTTATCGCCCACTGCTTTTTGCGGTATGCAAACAGCAATTGCTGCCCACTGTCCACACATTCCTCTGCAATTTCGCAAAGCACAACTGCAGCTTGTTCCATTATAAATCCGAATTCTTTTCAATAAAACATTTTGTATTAAATTTACTACTGCTTGCACCGCCGCGCACTCCAGCACTGTGAAGCTGCCAACTCGTTTCAATAGTCATGTCGCAACATAAAAAGAGTTGGCAGGTTTGGTTATCGCAAAGAGTAGGGGTATTCCTGAAACATTTTATTGAAATTTTACATTTAAATAAAGGAAAAGCAGCTTATTAATTTTATTTATTTTTTTTTTAATTTCTAAACACATAGTAAATCGCCCCCTATTTGTGTTATGTTTTATCTTTTCGGCGTCAAACAGATATTTATTTATCCTTAGCTTAATATTTACCTTTTAAATAGCCAGAATTACAGCTAATAGCAATTTTGAAATTTTTCTAGCAAACAAACTCTGAAAATAGCCATAGCTAGCTATAAAACAGCTAAGCTGACAACAGTGATAAGCGCGTGAGCACAAAATTGGCATTGTTATTTG
The DNA here is from genome assembly GCA_035045575.1 of Drosophila falleni. Lineage (NCBI taxonomy): Eukaryota > Metazoa > Arthropoda > Insecta > Diptera > Drosophilidae > Drosophila > Drosophila falleni. The sequence continues at coordinate 3,168,753 of JAWNOV010000167.1, forward strand.
TTTGTCAACAACAACGAATTACGTGAAACTTTAAATGAATGCGGTTATTGCGCTATGCCATTTTTGCGAGGCGCACGGTCCCTGCGCCATCTTCTGCACACAGACGCTGCGCGACACCAAAATCGAGGATCTGGTGAATCTGGAGCAGCAGCAGCAGCAACAACAGCAGCCGGGACAAAAGAGTTGCTCCGCCTGCAACTATACGCTGGGCAGGAACAACAGCAATGCCAGCATTTATAGCAAGGATACGGAAAGTGGTGCGACATTTGTGAGCAGCAAGGTGGCCACCATGCAGGAGGTGGCCAATCTGGTCAAGCAGGCGGCTGTGCGCAGTCTCAGCTGTGAGATCAACAGCAATCGGGAGCGGGAACGGAATGGTGACGGAAAGGGAAACGGAAAGGGGAACGCGGATGGAGATGGTGGCTTTGTCTACTTTGGCGACTCCTCGCGTGGTCACATCTTGAGTCATACGTTTCGTGTGTGCGATTTACAGGCACGTGGTTACTATCAACTCTTCTCGATTATAGTGCTGATGAAGGACAAGTATTTTTTGTTAAATACCAAGCCATTTCTGGCGGAGCATCTGAGGAAGATCTCGCTGGAGCTGCAGGCGGGTGCACAGCGCACCAAGGCAACGGAGGAGTTGAATTATTCGGCGAGACAGCGACGTTTGTCGGGTGCACAGTTCCTGATGCCAACGCCACGTTCGCTGCTGGAACTGACCGGGGAGGAGCACATCTTTGCCCAGCTGCATTCACACTTTGCCTGGATACTTTTGGCCGGCTCACGTTTCCTCACCGAGCACATTACGTTCGGAAATCTGCCCTGGTTGCCGCCACAGAGCAGCGGTCGTCCTCCTGCTCAGCGTTTGACCTACAACAGTTCCACGCTGCCCATGATCCAAATGTACGAGGATGATCCGGAACAGGAGGGCTTCTTCTCGCTGCGACACATCAAGAAGGTGCTGCCCAAGGATGACTTTGCCACCGTTTGCTATTGTGCTCTCACTGGCGTCAAGATCATTGTCCGTGGTGCTCCCGAACGCACAGTGCTCTTCATGATGTGCCTGAAGAAGCTGCTGCCGGAGCCAATGCAGAAACTGATGCGCATTGATGCACAGCATCAGCATTCCATCAGTTCCGAGTACAAGATCATCTCCGTCTCCAATGACATTGCCGTTCCCATTGCCAGCAGTTCCGTATTCCGCATCGATTTCCTGGACAAGCATGTCAATGGCAACGATATCGTCTCCGTCAAGTGGCCAGCAGAACTGCCCAGAAAATGTAAGTAGTCCTTAAAAGTTACTGAATGTTAGCTAATCTTGAGTTTTATCTCTGTTTCAGTGCCTGATCTCTTGGTGAAGCTGCTGAAGGCCGTCAAGGCTGTGGAGGAGAAGACCTTCACCGAGCTGGTGCTCAACAAACAGACCAAAGTCCTCATCGAGGAGTGGAAAAAGTAAGTTTACTACTCTTTGCGCCCTTATACGAATATTCAAACCAATTAATAACAAAATTTAAACTTAAAATTCAAACTGCAAAAACTTTTAGAGTACAAAACTTAAAAATTTAAAATAAAAAAAAACAGATAAGCAATGTAGGGATAAATCTATTCTCATAGATATTCCGAAAACAAAACTTTTTCCTATGTGATTTTCTATATCCCTATTATAATAACAACGAATCCAATAATTAAATATGCATTTCTTTTTCTAACAGCAAAGTGATTTGCCTGAATCATGCCAAGTCGGGAAGCGTTCAGGCCAAGTTGAAGAAGGTGCTGGGAGTACAACCGCAGGATCAACCACTGCTCAATTACTGGAGCACGCACTTGCAATAGTTATTTATGTTATATTATATTATATAGAAATGTATTTTTGGAATAATCATATTGAATATATAAATTAAAATCGTTAGAGTCGTTTTGTCATAAAACCTTCAAATATACTCTTCCGACTATATATAGAACATATCTGTAGCTTCTATGATTTGGACACTGTTGGGGTTTCCATTTTAGCGGGATTTAGAGTTTTCCCGCTAAACTAGCGGCGTTAGAATAAACATTTCGAGATTTTCGAAGGGGAAATACAGTAGTAAACCTTTCCAAATCCTTAGTTGTAATAACAAGGAATCTAATTATTATCAATTACTGGAGCACGCACTGGCCATAATTATTTATGTTATATATATAGAAATGTATTTGTTCACTTTTTGGAATAAAAATTCTTTATTGCTCCAAAAGAGCGCAACAATGTTGTTGTTGTTGTTTTCTCTCCACGATTGACAAATCATTTAAATCTTAAGCCAAAAAGCGACGTCTCCAAACAGTTGTCGATGTTGTTGTTGTTTACTTCTTGTAGCCACAGCTGGAGCGACGACCACGAGCACGCTCGAACTTGCGTCCCTTGGAGCGGACATAGGGACGAGTGTGGGAGTGGGGAACACCAGGAGCCTTGCCGAAGTGCTTGCAGGCGGTGCGAGCAGTGCGTCTGCCTTGCAGCAAAAGGGTGTTCTTGCCGGTGGGCGAGCTCAGAGCCAATTGGTCGAAGGTCAAGACCTCACCGCCAGCCTTGAGGATGCGCTCCCGTGCCGTCTGGGTGACATGCAAGGCGCACACCTTCAATTTGGGTACGACCAGCAGGCGGGCATCATCCGTAACGGTGCCAACAACAACGACGGTGGACTCGGGCTGCTTGGCGGCCTTGGCGAAGCGTGCGATGCGCTGCAGCGACATTGGTGGCCGATTGATTTTGCTCATAAACAAACGCTTCAGGATGATGCGATTGAACTTCTTGTTGGTGCGACGTTGCAGGAAACGGTACAACTACAACAAACAACATAAAAACACACATAAATATACACACTTTAATTCACTTTTATTATAAATAACTCACCTTCACCAACAAGCGCAGGTAAACATCCTGGGATTTGGGTTCGGTTCTGCGAACCTTGCGATCGTACTTGTGATTGATATCAATACCCTGCAACAAAACACAAAATATTATTACCAACTATTCACTTATCACACACTCAGTCAACATCTTAAATGTACTTTGCATATTTTGCTTAAACATTTAAGATGTTTACAAATTTATTTTTTAGCTTTTAAGATTTCTTGCGTCGTACCATTTCGGCGACCGGAAAAAGAAAGAGACGAGCAATGACACCTAGGGCTGGCTAATATATCGATTCATCGCATGCAGCAAACGTAACAAGCGATATATTAAATATCGTATGTGAGAAAATATTTAGTGGCAAGCTGACAACTCATTTGTGTGTTTTAAAACAGCTTAATATATTTAATTATTCTGTTGACAGTAATTATTTAAGTTAGAAATACAGTTTTTCAATCAGTTTCAATGTGCATTAATCGAGTGTGCTGGCTATCGATTGTTTCGTGGACTTTTGACAGCTGCGCAGGGCTGCATAAGCGTATTTGCACAAAGTGTGGCAGCGCTTGTAGCACTGCCGCTAAGAAGTTGGCAACACTTGTTTGTATATTTGACAACACTTAAGCAATGGCAGCGGTGTATTTACGTAAAGGTTTTTCTAAGCTGCCCCAAAATGTAAGTAATTAATTAAATATTAAATGATAAAATGCTTCAATATATTACAATTAGTTGGCGGCTAGTCGGCAGAGATGCTATGCGACTGCAAAACAAACAAAGACCAACACACTGGCAGCTGTTGCAGAATCAATCTCTGCCAAGGGGTAAATATATTTTAAAAGCTAATTGTTGAATTAAAATGTGCTTAAAGTGTAATATTTTTTTAGTTTTCTGCGACCACACAAACCTTATGCGCCGGTTAACGATGCCGCAGAGCGTGTGCGTGCCGTAGCCGTTAAACTGCAAATGTCAAACGGCGGCGATCAACGAAAATTAACAGATTTGGGCGAGAAATTCAAGTTTTTGGCTGCTTGTTTTGAGGAATTGCAGCATGGAGTACCCAATTCCCAGGTGCATGAACTAGCTACAGTGGCGGATGTCATTGCCTTCTATCAGCAGACTGTGGACACCACTGTGCCATTGGACGCACTGAAGCGCATTGAGCTACCGGAGAATTTGCATATACAATATGAATATTTGAGATTCAATCCGGAAACCGACACGAAATTTAATGGAAAAACCGCTTTTCCCAAGAGTTCCACTTTGGTTACGGGTCTCAAATATCGCCGTAAATACGAGGGTCATGAGGCCAAGCGTTCCTGGCCTTAGTTTTATTTGTTCTAAACCTATATATAAATATAAATAAAATGTGTTATTCTAAAAGTATTGTGATATGGTCTCCAGTAGTTCCTCGGATTTGTAAATGCTGTCCAGTGATTTCATGACCCTCGCATCCCTGAGCAGCTCCATGAGTCTGGCATCCGCTTTGACCTCCTCAAATGTGTTGTACATTAATTCCATGTTGAGTTCTGTTACCGCCGGCTTATTCATAATGCTTAGTATCTTCTTTTGTAACTCGATTTCCGGATCGGGAGTGTGTAGTTTGGCCAAAGCATTGACATCTCCCAATTCCCGTTTGAGTTGCTTCTCCCGCTGCTCCTGCAGATATTTGATAATGCATTCATATTGCAATCCAGTTAAAGGACGATTATCAGCCAGCATTTCTATCAAATTCTGCATGGCATCGGGATGTCTATGTTGATGGGAGACGTTTATGACTGCATCATGCTCCCGCTTGACTAGAAAATCGCTGACTATCAACTTGATGGCATCCTCCACTGGCATATTGCGATGCTCGGCGGGCACACCATATAATATATTGACTGTTATGCTGTTGAGCGCTTCGTGTTTGGGTGTAACCAGGACGGCATAGAGGCAACCACGGGTGGAGATGTTACTTAGAACCTGTCCCAGCATAACATCCTCGTTGGGAAAGAGCACATCCACACGCAGACCCGCCTTGGTCAGGCGATCCTCAATGAACTCGGCGTATTTGCTGTGAAATGAAATTCCATTAATAATTGAACATTCTCTTAAATATTTATATTGGAGGTATTCGTGAAACAACTTCAGAATCTGTTTTAGGAATACTCCTATTACTTACGTATTATCACGATTTACCACAATGATCTCGCAATCATTTATCGGCGCTGCATTTCCTGACGCTGCTGCTGACATCACTATGCCGCCCTGGACTGTCATAGGAGCACCTATTCCTCCTGCTCCTCCTCCCCCTCCGCCAATGCCGCCCATTCCTGCAGCAGTCACAACAATGTTTCCTTTCTTGGCTGCTTTTGTTTTTAAGCTGGCATTGCGCACTTTTAATTCTCTGGACTTGAAGCTGGATTTGTTTAACGCATCTGCACATTTGTTGGCTATTTCCTCGCTTTCGAATTGCACAAATCCGAAATTCTTTTGCACCGCCGAACCCAAAACTTTGCCATAGGGATGACAAATGCTCTCCAGTTCCTCGCGTGTGCACAGCGGCAGGTTTCCAACGTAAATGCGACTCCTTGCCAAGGCCGGATCGCGGGCAATGTTGTAACCGGGTGCAGTGGGATCTCGAACAGCAGCCATTTGTTAAAATTACAATTTGAAATATGCTCAGAGATAAATAAATAAAGAGCAACTGTTGTGAGCAGCCAACTTGCTTTAATCGTCATGTCGCAACAAAAAACGGGCTAGCAGGCCCATTTTCAAATTAAGATATTTTTAAAAACGTACTAAATTTAGCAAGCTAGTTACCATATTTTGCTCAAATTGCAAAACATATTTTTTTTCCAGGTCTGGCATCATGCAAATAATCGGTAACGGAAAAACAGTGCATAAAAATCCAACAAATGCAGAAATAAAACTAATCAAAGGAAAAAAGTAAAACTATTATTGCCTTTCGATTTAACTGAACTAGTGAACAAATTTATTGCAGTGAAATGAAGAAAACCAATTAAATAGTGCATGTGAAGTGTAATTGTGCAATTTAAGCGTGTATCAGAAAATCAGCGCCATGATGTGGATCGTGAGGAGCGCCATAATGTGGATCGTGTTCCAACTCGGGTTTCTTCTTTGGCACATACGGATTGTGTTCCGGATCGGCGTTGAGACTGAGAATAAAATACAATTACAATTATGTTATATATTTTTTTTAAAGTGCTTTATGTTTGACTTACTGATAGAGGCTGATGGCTTCCTCGCATTTGACATTGTACCACCAGTCGCAGGCGAACTCCTTTTGATTGAATATGGTGCCATTTGTGCATAAAAATGAAGCACCTTGATGTCCCTCGCGTCCGTCGTGACAGACGTGATAGGCCTGACAGCCGGTCTCCACATTGGCATACATCCCTGGCGTAGCGGGCACATTGTGGCAACTGAATTGCGTGTGCGGCACTTCGTGATAGATCGGATAATCCACACCAGCTACTCCAGGTATTTTATTTAAATCCTGTTTATCCTCGTGGCGTGCACGATGCTCCGCTTGCGGTGAATTAAACAGGTGTCCAAATTTCTATATATCAACATAAACATATCAAAGAAACAAGTGTTGCATAATATCTTGAAAACCAGTTCCACAAAGACTCGCCATTTCCCCTTCTCCCCCCACTCCACTCATTATTAGCAAACAATTAAACATGTGTGTAATGTATGTATGTGCGTTTGTGTGTTAGTCTTTGTCTCAATTGCATGTTACAATTTTTGGGTCAAAAGTGAACGTCACACACTCGCGCACTCACTCGCACTTCAAACGCAGACATAGACACGAGTTCCACAAAAAGTAGTTGAAGTTGATGTCCTGTCTCTCTCTCTCTCTCTCCCTCTCTTTCTCTATGTTACTCTCACTGCCTTAACAGACTAATTAACAGCGCATCAGCAGCATGCCATCGATTGTCAGAATTGTTTGATCGACACTAACCTGCACTTCAATCGATAACGCTGCCCCAAGCAGCAACAACAACGTTGCCAGCATCCTCAGTAGCTGCCACATTGCTTTTACTTTGATTTTTGGCAACTGCTGAATTCAAAACAGGTTTTTAATAGATTTCAAATTAATTTTTTATTGGAGTTGTATCAACCGTCTGCGTTCGGTCTGAAAATCGCACTGAAACTGAAGTGCAGTTTTGTCCACTTGAGTCGCGTGTCTCGTGCTTGTGTCGTGCAAGCTTTCAAGGGTAGCGTCTAACGGTAAGCGGTGCTTCGGTAAGCGTGGCTTCGGTTTCTGTCGTGTCTGCAACTTTCGATTTTTTTTGGAAGCTGCTTTTAAAAACCGAACTAAGCTTTTGCTTTTGCCGTTACTTTTCGCCCATATTATAGTTATTGGGAGTTCCGAACGTAACCTGAGGCAAAACGATGATAAGTTTTAAGTATAGTATCTCATGCTTATGAAAGTAAATACATATGTATGTTTATTGCATGTGTGGGAAAGTAAAATGCAATATGGTTTATTTTGCAAGCAACAAATATCTACGGGTACTTAAGTCGTAATACGTATATAGTGTAGTAGTAATTTTCAGGGATCTTTTAAAATTATGTAATCAATTAATTAAGAAATAGATCTTATTATTGATCTAAACAGAACAATGTACATTAAACTTTAATTATTACTTAGAAAACCATAACTTTTTTTTAAATGTAGTTTTCAAATAAAAATTAAAATTGAATTGTTATATGTTTAATTTAAATCAAAAATAAGAGTTAAAATTAATTGATTTAACATTTTTCTTGTCTTTGACACGGGAATGTAAAATTTTTCAGGAGAATGAATGCATTCAAAAACGGTATATTTGAGATTTGCTTTTACAATCCCTGGTAGTTATAGTAAGAATGGGCTTTAATTGTGTAAAGGGAAACATGATAGTTGTGCTTACATACTGAAATATTGTGTAAAAGGTATGTGTACTAAATTTAAACCTTACTAAATATGCATTATTAAAACTAATACAACTTTTGCATTGCTGGATTCAAATCAAGTTTGCTGAGCAAATCATCAAATCCACTATAAAGCTGCAACAAAGAGTTGAACGTTATTATTAATATGATGGTGTTTAACATGGTCGAGTGATCGGGCTTACATGGGTTTTGCCATAACTATCGACATAGGCTTTGCTGCCACCGGCGGTTTTCTTAAACGCGGACAGCGCTGGACCATGCAGAAGATTCACGTTTTGATAGGACTGCGCCTTGGATGGACTGCTCACATGACTCTTGCCCACGGTGGGTGCGAGCTCCAGAAAATTGGGCACTGCACAAGACACATAACAGAAATACATACATATAAAAATGTTTAATTCAGCCAGGCGTTAAACTCCACGCATTACTTTAAGCTGTACTCACCTTTCTTGGGCTGGAATTTCACCTGATTGAGCAACGGATTGTGGAGCTGCAGTTGGCGATAGGTGGGCAAGGCATGCTTTGGTGGCACCAACACATACGGACGACCCACAGCCTGGGGATATAGATAGGTAGTCTCCACGGTGGGTACCTGTCTGTAATGATAGCGACCTTCCCTCGGCGTATAACGACCATCCGAACTTAGTGCTATATGGTAAACGGTGCGCATGCCCTTATCATAATACTGATAGACCTGACAATGGATATAATGAATAATAATTCAATATAATTTTAATGAATGTAATAATATACAATATTATTTATATAAGTTTTTTTAAGCTGAGTAATATTTAATAATGCAATTAAATATAAGAAATATCAAAGTCATGTAGATGAAAAGTAGAAAGTTGAGGTAGATATTATGAGAATATTTTAATCAGTAAGAATAACACAAATTGGTTTAAGTTTTGTTAATTAGTAGACAAAAAAATGTTCTTTTTGATAACAGTTAAATTTAAAGTTTTTTTTATTTAAAGAAATGTTTTATGTTTAAAAAAATTTCGTTTTGATTGTTTTATAAGAATTTTGTAGTTTTTATGAAATTGGTTTTTTTTTTAAGAGAAATTGGTTCTTTTTGTTTGGCTTAGTTTGGACTCACCTGGGGACTACGTTGTTGGGGCACAATGCCGTCGGGCACCGAGATGCCCTCCTTCTGCAGACGGTTAAGAAACAGACGATCGGTCTCAAAGGCAGTATCTGGTATCTTGCCACCCGCATGTGGCAGCACTTGCTCCCGATAGATTTGACGTTTCTTAAATTGGTTTTTATTATTTGGCAAACGATTAATATTTATGGCTGGCAGTTAAACACTCCAAAGAAAACAATACCAAATATGTTATTATGATTATTTACACACCTTGTGGTGACGCTCCGGATTTTTAAACTCATCGGCAAAAGCAGCAGAGCTCAAACTGAGCAGCACAAACAATTGCAAGACATATGGCGACATTATATATTTATTTTTTTCTTTTTTGGCTATAACTACGATCAATTTCAAAGGAATTTTTTAAGCGAAAGGTCAAGTTGATCGAGTTGACAGCAGTGTAGATCTCAGCAAACAAGTGTTAGCAGCTCGGTACACAAATCCACATTTCAAACATATTTTCAAAAATTGCAAAACACAAACACACACACACATGCACTAATACCACAAATCTGAATGACGAGCTTAAAAAAGAATCTGCAAGTGAATTTGACTAACGTTTGCTGTCAATGAATCCGAATTGGAAGCGGAGTTGGAAGCTTTTTAAAGAATTACGTTATGCGGTGGCGTTGTGGCCGCGTCGACGGTGCCAAACATAATGAATGCAAATGCACAAAGCCCGATCTGATCTCTGGCGGCTGCCCGGTGCGCCAGGTGCCCTCTGCTGACGCCTCTGCCGCCGTCGCCGCCAACGACAACATCGACAACCACAACAACAACCATAGCAACCAGAGTATGATGGCTTTCAGTTAACTGCGCTCATCACGTGGTAACTTGGCACGACAGTCATCATCATATTGTTGCTGTCATAATCTTAAGATTGCCCAAAATCAAGACAGGGCAAAAACTAGTGCTAGTGGTCTAGTCGACAATGCTAGACTTTCAGTAATGCTGTACAAGAAAATTTACGAATACACAATTATTTTTAGAACTTACCTCTTAACATAACCACTCAATTTAGAGATTAAATTATATTGAAAATGACATTCCGCTTAAAAATCGGTTCAGTTTTGACAAAGTTATGGTAGATCGAAGTTTTTGAAAAAGTGTAAAGGGGTAAGCATGGAAAATACCGAAAAAATTGAAAGTGAGGTAAATTTTTCAAGTGAAAAATGTTTTGATGCAGAATGAATTAAGAGGCCAAATAATGATTAAAACGGTATTCCACATGGAAATCGGTTGAGTTTTGACAAAGTTATGGTAGATCGAAGTTTTTGAAAAAGTGTAAAGGGGTAAGCATGGAAAATACCGAAAAAATTGACAGTGAGGTAAATTTTTCAAGTGAAAAATGTTTTGATGCAGAATAAATTTAGAGGCCAAATAATGAATAAAACGGTATTCCACGTGGAAATCGGTTGAGTTTTGACAAAGTTATGGTAGATTGAAGTTTTTGAAAAAGTGTAAAGGGGTAAGCATGGAAAATACCGAAAAAATTGACAGTGAAGTAAATTTTTCAAGTGAAAAATGTTTTGATGCAGAATGAATTTAGAGGCCAAATAATGAATAAAACGGTATTCCACGTGGAAATCGGTTGAGTTTTGACAAAGTTATGGTAGATTGAAGTTTTTGAAAAAGTGTAAAGGGGTAAGCATAGAAAATACCGAAAAAATTGACAGTGAGGTAAATTTTTCAAGTGAAAAATGTTTTGATGCAGAATGAATTAAGAGGCCAAATAATGAATAAAACGGTATTCCACATGGAAATCGGTTGATTTTTGACAAAGTTATGGTAGACCGAAGTTTTTGAAAAAGTGTAAAGGGGTAAGCATGGAAAATACCGAAAAAATTGACAGTGAGGTAAATTTTTCAAGTGAAAAATGTTTTGATGCAGAATAAATTTAGAGGCCAAATAATGAATAAAACGGTATTCCACGGGGAAATCGGTTGAGTTTTGACAAAGTTATGGTAGATTGAAGTTTTTGAAAAAGTGTAAAGGGGTAAGCATGGAAAATACCGAAAAAATTGACAGTGAAGTAAATTTTTCAAGTGAAAAATGTTTTGATGCAGAATGAATTAAGAGGCCAAATAATGAATAAAACGGTATTCCACATGGAAATCGGTTGATTTTTGACAAAGTTATGGTAGATCGAAGTTTTTAAAAAAGTGTAAAGGGGTAAGCATGGAAAATACCGAAAAAATTGACAGTGAGGTAAATTTTTCAAGTGAAAAATGTTTTGATGCAGAATGAATTTAGAGGCCAAATAATGATCAAAACGGTATTCCACATGGAAATCGGTTGAGTTTTGACAAAGTTATGGTAGATTGAAGTTTTTGAAAAAGTATAAAGGGATATGGAAAAAATGGACAGTGAGCGAAAATAATCGAGTTTTTCAAATAAATAATATTTTGATGCAGAATCAAATTAGAGGCCAAATAATGATCGAAATGCCATTCCAGTGTGAGTTTAAAAGAAGCCAAATCTAGTACACGTAATGTGTAATTAAAATCTTTAAGCTCTTTCTGTTCTTTTATATGCCCAATTTCAATATACACCACATTAAGAAGTTGCTACAGGGTATTTTTTGACACCCGTTAAACATTTCCGTTTGCTTTTACCTTAAAGCTTAACAACAAAATTAGTTTCCATTTAATATTTTGCGCTTCATTTGTTTTGCGTCTAAAGTGGCATACAAAATAAACATATTCATACATTTTGACCAAAAGTAATTAATTAATCTTGTTGTTAACTTGACCAAGTTGGCTCTTAGTGGGTTTTTGGCTGATGGATGCGCTACTTCACTTGAAAACTTTCAATATTTCGCTGGCCAACAACTTTGTTAAGCATAATTACAATAGTTTTCATTCCTTTTTTTTCAATTTTTTTTCTTTCCCTTTTTCGACAAGGCAATTTTGTAGTCGAATCGTTTTATTTATGTATTTTTTTTCCTCTCATTTGAAAGTGAATGTTGTTGTTTTTTGATCTTCAGTTTTAAGCTTAGTTTGGTTTTGTTGTTGATTGCGCCTCAGTTAACAAATTATTATAATGTTTTTGAATTTATTGATTGTTTTTGTTATTATTATAAATATTTGTTTATGTTTAAAGATTTGTTGTGTATATTTTTAATGGCTCTCACATTTGGCTTTGTTAGAAAGATGAGCTTCAATTGGGGCTGTTTAGACCTTGATTGTCTTATGAAAGTAAATTGAATTTGGCGACTGTCTGGGTTTCTTTTTGATCTGGTATGCATAACTATATGTTTCAAATGCTATAAACAATTTTTGTATAATATTCCCACGCCGCTGTACTTAATATTCCGATAGCATATCAAGTGTCAAAAGTATATTAAGTTAGGGAAAGTCAATGCGATGAGTCTCGATAAGAATGGGTCGAAATATTTCAAATGCCAAGCACAAACAGTTGTAATTATCGCAGTTGCATAATCTCAAAACTCATTCCCAAGCAATCTACAAATAGTATTGGGTTACACAAATTACAAAACCACAAAAGATATGGGGCCAACTTCTGGTGATCTTCTTGACGCTGACCTTGGATGCCAACAAATCGAGATGCAAGACCGTTGATGACAATCAAGAGATTAATTATATTTGAAATCGCCGTCGACCTTGTTAACAGAGTCTTGAATGCTGCTCTAGGCAAAAAAATTGGTAGTGCACTGAATTGATTTGGTAGCCAGTCATCTTGTGGTCGAAACTATTGTTAACCCTCTCGCTTGTCACGCGCTAATTGCTCGGGTTTCCTGGAGCCTCTCTCTCTCACTCTCCGACTCTTTGACTCCCTCAGTTACCAATTGGTAACGGCGAGCATTGAGTCAAGGATTTTTAAGACATTCCCACGTCTTTGCACCAAATAAATAAGTATCGACTAATTGATCGACTGTTAAATGCCCAGTAAAGTATTTAAGATAAATATTAAAAAACTTTTATTTAAAAAAAATATACTATTGATTTTTATAGCAAACATTTTATGATTTTTAAATAAAAATTGAGATTTAATTATTTGATAATTTTTTATTATTATTATTTATTAAAAAATTGGAGTAAAAACTTAATAAAAACAAGTCTTATTTGAGATCGATTTAATTTGGGTGTGTTACTCGTATAGTCTCGGTCACAAACCCTATAACCTTTTTGCTACTGGGCTAATAAAAACCTTTCCAAAAAACTGTCACAAACACACAATAAAAAATATGAAATGCCAAATATCACGAGTCGCATTGGTCCAGTGATGATGATGGCCTCTAGAGCACGTTGACTCGGAGGTTAGCTACGAATTGGCCCACGGGCAGGTTCAGTTGCCTCAACCAACCTAATGCCAACTTGTTTTTTTATTTGTTACCAATCCATTTGCAATCAGACATTGTGTGGGATTCAATTGTGTGTCTCGGGCATTTAATGCCAATTAACGCACGATTTTCGATTACTGCCATTTGTAGTGCAATTTCTATAACAAAAGTCACCACGTGCTGTCTTCAACTCGGTAGCTTTATTTAATATGCTCGCCAATTGATCAATTCAGTTTAGTTAAGTAAATTGGCCTATTACAAGACTGTAGCGTAATCAAAGATGTGGCTAACGAACAAGTCTGACAAGTTCTGGTTGCAAATTAAACCATTTCTAAATTTATCGATCGTGTTCCGACTTCCACTTCCGCTTAAAGTTCGCGCAATCGAAATAGATTGTCGAGAAATCGAAAAAAGAATTTTTTATAGATTTTGGAATTGCAATGGATTTTCAACGATCCATATTATCAATTTATTAACAACCTCATCCATATATCTAAGCATCTATCGTTTTCCAACGAGCCCAATCCCAATCCATATTTTTGTAATTACCTATTTACTTTGCAAAATAAAACACAATTTCATGAAAATTTTTTTTTTAACTTATTTTCATATTATGTTTTAATGTTTCCGGGTTTCTTTTTTTTGTTGTTTCTTTCGAATAATTTCGTTCAACACTTTACAAAAAGTTAAACAATTACATCAATCTAAAAATGGACAAGTTTCAATAAAGAGATTACAACATACATACAAGCAATTGATCTCAATATATTTGTAAACTGAACAATTGACTGATCGAATGTTCTAATATAAAAGTTAACTTTTCGTTTAAATGCAATAGATGCGTATAAATTGTTCAATTCTTAAGTGTTTCATATTTTTGGAAATATTCAATATATTTTTTTTATTTTTCTTTTTTTTATTTAAAGCTACAATTAAAATACTAATGTTAAGCAACAAAAGTGTGAATATCGCTCTAAATTGAATATAAGTATATCTCTGATTTGTTTACTGTTTTCGCAAATTATACTAATGAATGTATATAAAAATAAGTTTATATAAATGTATAATTTGAGTAACTGAATGGCGAAATATGCCCTATTTGATATGGAAGCCCGAAAAATCCTGCAAAATGTTTATACAAAAATAATAGTCTCTTTGTGAATGGCTTGCAGGGTATTTTTCGGTCATCCTAGGACCAAATCGTATTGCTTATAAACTAAACACGCTAAAAAAAAAGTTGAGCAAAAATAATATTAAACGTTTTCAAATTTCTGTTTTTCGTTTTTGTTGTAATACTCTTTTAGAACAGAGAGAAATCAGAAGGGGAGGATGAAGGAATAGGATACAACAGGGAAACTGTGTCTTTTTTGGGAGAGGTATACTCTAAAATCAAATAACATGAAGTTCGCATTTAAGCTAGTTAACTGTTTTAATTCTGGTACTAAAATGTACGCACAACAACTAATTAATATAATTGCATTTCTAAAACGTGCTAAAACTGACAGCTTTCTTTTTTTTTTTGGTGCTGCGTGCTAATAAGTTAGGCACTCGAATAAGTATATATATTAATAGTATATATTATAGTATAGTAAACCTTAGGGTACTACCGTGCAATGCGCTTAAACGAAAAAAAGAAAAATAATAAACGAGAAACATTTACAAATTGTGTTTTTGGGGGGCGCAGTTTTAAATCTAACAATAGTTAGATCCCTAGGAAAAAGATGAAGCCAGACCGTAATTGGCTCACAAACTATGCTAAAAAGTATATCTCTCATCAAATGTATACATATAGTGTATATAATAAATATATATCCCTTGGTATAGCACTGTTGTTTTTTTTTTTGCAAGACAAGTTTGTGTTTGTCCTGCACAGGAGATTGAATCCGGCCTAGAGGCCGATGGGGATACATTCCCAGATTTATTGGGTCTCCGTTTTACCGCCATATACTTTCATGATATCATGAACAGCCGACATGGAACCAAAGTACAGGGCACAAACGCCGCAAATGGCAATCACAACGTTCTTCCACACTATCCAATTGCCGGGTCCGAAACCAGTGTCCCAGTGCACAATAAGCTCAATGATGACCTGTAGCAGAAATAAGTAGCATTAGACAATCTATAAACTGTTGAAATATGAGAATATTTACCGGAAAGATCAGACCCAGTATGGAGAAACAGAAGGCGCCAATAAGACCCATAAATGGCGCTATAGTTGGCACTGAAATGGCCAAAACCACAGCTCCAGTTACCAAAACGGTGCTGTAATTAAATAAAAAGGCATTTTATTAGTTTAGAATAATTTAAAAAGATCGATTTAAAATATAGTATGAATACAAAAAAAATAAAATTTAAAAAGATTGTTGACCAAGATATCAAATAATAATTATGAATATATGTAGTGATTTGATTGATTCAAATTAATAATTATAACTTACCGCAACACATAGTTGACAAAGATGGGACGCTTGGTGCATCTATCCTTGATGCCATCCCAGACAATCTCCAGGCACACATAGAACTGCAACCCAAAGGTGCAATAGACGGCCAAGGCAATCAACACCTTCACGGCTTGAGCAGGCCATTTTTCTGTGGGCAGATTCAAGGTGATGCTCTCACCAGTTTTATCGCCATATTTCATATAGCCAAGGAAACCGAGCAATATATAGATCAATGTCACACCCGACATGCCCTTGCTGAGCACACCACAGATACCCAGGAAATTCTGTGGTGTCTTCATGTTATTCTCCAGCGGCATAACCACTCCAATGGCTTCCATGGCGAATATGGTAATGGAGAAGAATGCTGGCAGCGTGGACAATGTGAAGAGACTACGTTGCTCAATGGGCGGCAAATCATCAACCAGATAGTAGAACGTCAGCAGCAAACCGAGACCCATGAAAACATTGGCCACCATTGAAACGGGCGCCAAATACTTGAGATTGGGCACCCAGGCAATCAGAATCAAAGGCACCAGCAATATGCAAATGATGACACGTGCATCGATTGGCTCTTGAGTCCAATGCGTCACCACCTGTTCGAAATTCTTGGCAATAATCACCGTGTAAACGGAGCAGGTGCCAAAGTACGTTAGGAACATGCCAAACAATATGGAGAACTTGGCAACTGGAGCCAAAAAACGGAGCCGTCTTGGTCCCTTTTGGAATGCAGCCTCGGCGATTTCAGCGAATGTCATCTTAGTGCGACGTGTCTTGTAGTAGAGCTTGTGACCGCATTTGACCTGCAAGAGAAATAAACCAGTTATAGTAGATGTATCTTTATCCTAAGTACTTTATAAAAGGGCCTAGGTGTTTCAGATTTTTAGTCTACCTATAGTAATAACTTTAACTATATCTCTGTATCTATCTTTAAACCATTTAAAAAATAGAGAAAAAATCACTAAGAATCAAATTAAAAGAAACGAAAATAGCAATGAGGAAGAAAGAAAGCTAATAGGAAAATTAAATTAAGAAAAATCTGCAGATGACAAAAAGGGTTTAAAATCTGCTTAATAAATATTAGGAAATGTTGCGTTGATTTTTTTGATTGCTGATTAGGACTAGTGCGATAAATAATAAAATATTTTTTATTTGAAGTTTTTCAAATTTTTCCACTTTTTTATAAAAATAAATAAATCAATTTATTTTTATAAGTTTATCTTCCTTATTAAATTATTTTTTAATTCCTAATGCTTATTTCTGTTCTTAAAGAAAATCATAGGTCTAGCTTTATCTATAGGATTACTGATCATGAATGTTAATATCTACGTTATGTTGTATCTAAGGATGTATCTGCTTAGTTTATCTCTGTTTAGCATTAAAAGTATCTCTATCTTAGGCACCTTTATTTCTAAGAAAATGTATATCTATTAATATCTCTTATTATATGAAAAAGGAACTACTGTACTTACCAGCACGTAACTGCAGTGCGTGCAGATAAAGGCAGTTAGGATGGTAGCAAAGATGCCCATAACAAGACCGGAGCACATAAAGGCAAATGGCATGCCCAGAATGCCAGTTCCCAAGGATGCCTTCAACAAATGCGTCAAGGTTTCCCTATCACTAAAAATAGAGATAAATACAGAGAGAAAATTAATGGATTGACTTTTCACGGATGACTTGTTTCGGACTTACGTTGTGGGATGTTCATTATCGCGCATGGCAAATGGATCGAAATCATTGTTAGCCAAGGCCTGCTCGGCATCTGCTTTACGCGGTTGTATCTTGTATCTGTAAGTGCATACAAAAGATACAAAAATTGATTAGTACAATTTAGAGATAGAAAAGCCGACCTTCAACTCATTGCCACCTCAATTCAACGTTCGCTGGTTCTAAGTCACAATTTGTCATTGTGCTCTCGTATTTGTTGATGATCTGTAATACAGCTCTGTTAGCCAACAACTAAAAGTCAAACTGAATTGCAGCATTTTCTTATGCTTTTATGGCCAACTGAACAAGTGGTCAAGTGAAATTCTTTTGGCTTTTGGAATTGCTGCATCTGCAATTATACTTGGTTTGTCGACGTCCACAACTCATTTTAGTGTTTACATGCACAACAACAAAAACACTACTTCAACTTCAACTTTAACAACAACAACAACAATGCAACTAGCCTTATTTGGACTGCCTGTTGTGATTGGCCAGTGCACTTGTGCTAACTTTGAGCCTGATTTAAGCCCACATTTCCATTGCATCAGCCAAGGAAATTAGTTCAAAAGCAAATAAAACTACCAAACTGCAAAATTGACTGCAAAACTGCTGCATACTTTTAGGCGGTGTATTAAAAACTGACGCAAGTAAGTTTTGAACTCGATTGTTATTAATTATTTATTTTCATTCTGCATTAAAATTGGAAAACTAAATTTTCCTTCCTTTACTGTCCATTTTTCCATACTCTTCCCTTGACACATTTCCAATAACTTCGAAATGCCATAACTTTGTCAAATTTTAGCCGATTTTCTTCCGGATTGTCAATTTTATCATTATTTTGCCTCTATTTTCATTCTGCATTAAAATGGAAAAACTAAATTTAAAAAAAATTTTTTTTTTTTTTAATTTTTTAGAACTTAAAAATGTTTTAAACGTTTTTTTAGCTGTTAAAATTTTTTTTTTTTATATTTCATATTTAAACATATAATTGCTAAACACTTCTATGTTTTAATCTTTTAATTATTTTACTGTTAAACTTTTTTTTAATATTTTTAAAAATATGACAACAAATAAACTCCATTATTAATTGGATTATTACATTTGTTATTGTTATAAATTATTATGGGAAATTATTGATTTTCAGGGAAACAAGTAGATGGGAGTTTTTATTATAATTAAATTATTATACTTCTAAGAAATAAGTTCTTCCTTAAAAAAATGGATTTAATATTTCAAGCTATATTCGCCTCATTAAGATTGCAATAATAATTTGTAGTGTGTGCTTGACAATAAATATATAGATGCTATGTAAATACTTGTTATCGGACCTTCATTAGTAAATGTTTTTATTATAAATTCAGTCACTTAGACTATGAGTTGAAATATTTCTTATCATTTTTGAAGCGCAAGGTTTGCTGTGGCTAAATGAAAGGTTATCATATAAGTTGATAATTCATATAAAATTTCATAAACGTGTAACTTTTCTGACTTCCCCCCGAAAACAATTATTTGCAGTTTTTTGGCTCGTGTTTTGTTCCTATTTATTTATATAATCATTGACAGATATTGGTTATCAGTCAGCAGAAAATGCAATTTGTTATTCAATTTTCTATTTTTGCTTTTATTTTTCGCTGCGAAACGTGTGATGTCAATTGACATTTAAATGTTTGCTTTGACAAGCTGCATAATAATATTTGCATGCAAAAAATATTCATTTACATTTAGAAGATGCAAATAGGAAAAACAAAAATAAGTGTGCAGCGTTCAAGTCTAGTACATGACTAAAAGATACCCTAAACACTTTGAGATACTTTTACAGAGTAAGCAAATATTTTTAAAAGTTATGCAACAATAATAAATAAAGCTTTAAATATGTTTGTATTTTCTATTATACCCTTTGCGCTTTTGTGAAAGTGTGCAGGGTATTTTTGGTACACAAATAACATAACGTCAACTGTTTTGAAAAATATTTGTGTTTGAGACAAAGCTTTGAACTGCCTTAGTATAATAATATATGTATTAAACTTATTTTCAAGTATTATTACGTGAGAAGAACTTTGGAATAGGCTCTGACGTAGGCCCTTTAAGGTACAACTGATTAGACGTTATAGTATAAAAGTATACTTTGCTCTCTCAGTAACAGAAGCTGGTTTATTTATTTAGGAAGAAGTTTTTTTATTATTATTTTTATTCAAAATTATTTATTTATTTAACGTCGACTTAAATAAGTCAACAGAAAAAAATATTTAAAATCATAAAATAAAGTAAACAATAAAAATAAAATTTACAATTAAATTATATAATATCTGAATTGAATTTTGTAACTCAAAAGATAGAAAACCTAAGTTAAGAAAATGTTAGTGAACTAAGCTATAATATTTAATACACTCATAATTGTTTGTAATTATATTCAGCATTGCTAGTTAAGATCTGTGATCATGATCCGTGATATAATACCTAATAATAACAGACTATGAATGAACTCAATTAGTCAAGCGACTTTTTGGCGGCATCATACGAGCAATTTATGTAGTTTAACTAACATTTAATTGTTGCACACGCAATGTGCAAAAAACGTGTATTCATTCAAGTTATTTATTTAGAAACGCTAGAGGTTAAATCTACTTGATGGAGACATCAGATACTCACTTGTTGGTGCCATCTCCGGGCAGGAATTGTTCCATTTCCTGTGGCGCATGTCTGACGCCGTTGTCAGGCTACAAATATTGACATCAATTAGTCAAACATCAATTAATCAAATTATAAACAATAATACTTACCACAACGTTTACCATTTTGTGTGTGTGTATGCAATTTTTCCCAGTGTATAAACTGCAACGAGACATTAAAAAAAATATTTGATTAATTGAATTGAGAAAATATTGCTTACAGCTGGAAAGTGTGAGATGATAGTGTAAAAACTAGCAATACAAATTGCCTGATTGATTCAACAGACAGATTTTTTTTGATTGGTCGGCGCATGGAACTGATCAAAATTCCTGAAGGGATATCGAAATAAATATGTTTATTGGCTTTAATTTGATATAATTTATGCGTTCAATTGCCTTTTAATTGATTCGTGCGCCGCACATTTGATTTGCTTAACTTGTTGAAATAAATTTGTGTATCTTTTTGTTCAGATTTGCAGCAATTTATTCAGTTGATTTGATGCTTTATTTGCCACTTAAATGTCATCTAATGAGTTCTATTTATATACACCCTAAAATCAACGCTATCAATGAACTTTGTAAACTGTCCCATTCAATTTTTTTGGCCCTGTCATCATGCGATTTTTTTGTTTGGGGCTTTTGTTGTTTACCCGCTCTGGTTCTATTATTAAGACTATGTCAAATCCCTGCCAAAATTCGTAAAATGTGTTAAATTTCACATTTGCAAACAAATATTGTGGGTGTGTATATATAGACTTGTATTTGTCACATGCGTCAATTCAATATGTCAAACTTGTGGCAAATGTTGTACTTTGCCTTATTTTGTCATTTCTCTTACCAAATTTACAACAATTTGGCCTTGTACAATCTGTAGACTCTAAATAAAAGGCAAAAACAAGTCATTAGCAGCCCTTGAAGGCTTAACTTTTTACTTTATCAAATATAAATTTAAAATATAAAATAACCGCCAGAATTTTAGTCTTTTAATATTTAATTCCTTTTTTAATTGATTCAGCTCAAGATTTAAATTTATATAGAATTTTTATGTATGTTAAATTAAATCAAATTTCTTAGTTTTATTATAAAATTTTTAAGTTCTTTAGGTCAACTAAACGTTAAATAAATAAATAACTTTTATATAAATAAATAACTAGTTGAACTGACATGATTAATTTGCTTTCTTGACCATTTAAATTCTAGGGCTTAAAAATTCGATGCATTAGCATTTTTTCAATGCTTACATTTTTGGTTTCGTTTTTATAACAACTTTTTCATTTTTCATTTTCTGTATGTTTATACTTATTTATTGGCTTTCGTTTACCTAAGCACATTTGGTGGCAAGGTTGAATGAACTTTGAGTCTGGCTGTCGAATTTTTTAAAAGGCCTGAACTTGAATCGCGCGAATAACAAGTATTTAATACCACTTTGGATCCACAAACAGTTGTACTACAATCTTAAACGACCCCTTTTCATATATATTCTTTATCTCTTATTTAAATTCCAAAATATGTAATACAACACAGTGCGATCAATTTGTTATCTTTAATTTCTTTAATGCCAACAATTGTAATATAATTCTAAGCGATCCCTTTTCATATATTTCTTATCTCTGTTACCTTCAATTTCATTATATTTTTTATCTTGAATCGAAGTTCACTAAAGTCCAAATTTTTCATTTTTTCCTAAAACTTTCTTTAACTAAAAACTTTAAATATCAGCTATATTGGACCCTGAACTTATCTATTCTATTATATATATATATAATTCTATTCAATTCATCAATTCCGTACTTTTCTTTATCTTTACACTGTTAATCAAAGCTGCCGTCTCCAGATACTAAAACTAATTTTTATTATTACCTCTTGAAGTGAAGAGCACAAGAAATAAATGCAAACGTCACTAAATCACGAATACTCAATACTTTTAGATAAGATATAGTCGTAGCGTGGAAAAAAGTTCTATCAAAGTTTGTCGAGCATGAAATGTGCCGTTAAAAATGAATGAATCAAATCGAAAAGAATGTGTGTTAGCGGATATTTGTTTGTTGGGTTTCTAACAGATGGAATAGGCATATTCATAGTAAATATACTAAATGTTGATATATATTTAACAACAGAAATGAAAGAACCTTCACCCAGTGTGAGTCTATAAAAAATTGGCACAGTTTTTGTATTATTGTTAGATATTTTTAGTGAGGTAATACCCATAATCTCATGACCCGAACCGGTGCAAACCGGTTTCACTACAACTTTTAGATAATTGATCGATTTGTAGTAATCAGTGCCAACATCTATACTACATATGTATACTATATATACGATGTTGCGTGAATAGATAGACCCAACCCGGACCAGAGCATGACAAAGCCAAAAAAATAGCGAGATAGCTGTAAAAGTTGCCCTTGAGGCACGCCACAAAATTTTAAGTGCTCTATTGTTGGTGTCGAGTCGTTTCACTAGAAATTGTCGAAATTGTCAAAAATTGCCAAAAACGAATTGATTTCATCACTCTTAATTAAAAAGGTTACAACACGTGTCTGCCGTATCTTTAAAGAACATTCTTTGCTTGTCTTCAAATGTGGGATCATTCATATTTATTTTAGAATTGTGTAGTTTAAGAACTGACAAGTCTAAAGTACCGAAAAACGAAAGCAATGCTATTTTAAAATCTATTATCTAAGTAAAATTTCAAAAAGATCTTTAAAATAGATTCTTTAAAGAAATTAAAGTCCATACAAATATGGGATCTTACATGTATCCGAATTGTGTTGTTTGTTGACAAGTCATTAGATCACAAGTTGGATCCAAAAGAAACAATTTTTTACAACTTGCTCTAAGAAAATTGTATTATCAAAGGTTAAAGTACAAATGATATGCCCTTCAAAAAATTATTTTACCCATAGATACAACCAACCAAGTCTATTTTCAAAAAAAATTATTACAAAGACAACCTTGAAAAGACTGAATTCAATTTTTGACTTTTAAACTTATGTACTTATGCATATGTATGAAAAGTAGACAAACGAATACAACACAGAGTGACGAAGAATATGTGCACATAGACATAAAAACAGGATAAACCTACCCCAAAAAACGAAAATAATTAAAGAAGGAAGTAATACAGAGAGATAGAATATAGCACATAAAGTTCTTTCTAAAAAGTGTTGATTTTAAATCCATTTTGGATTTTATAAAAGAGTTCGAATTCGGTAAAGGTGATATTTATATGATATTTTTTTCCGATTGAAGTAGTTTTAATGAGGGTAGATCTATCTAAAACTTGATAAAGTAAGACATGGGATAGTCTCAATGGATTCCATCATAAACAATTCACAAGAACAAAGGTTGAATGCAACTTTGTAAGGTTATAAGATTGTGACGTGGGCAAAATGCCGCCATGTGATGTGACGGCTGTTGCGTCTAATCTCAAAATCATATGTGACGTCAAACTCGTCTCTCTCGCTCTCAAGCAATTCAGCGTACAGCATCCTGAATTGCGAGTGAAAGGGAGGAGATTAATATGCTTTATGCTCTGCAATCTCTGCTCTCTGCTCTCTCAGACACTCTTTCAGCTGAAAGACTGAAAACCACCCGGCCAGGCCCCTAATTGAAATAAAAACACGTGTTCCATTTTTAGAACTACAAGTTCGACGTTTTTGGATATTTAAAACATGCAACTCGTATTTTTCAGATACATATACTTTTAAACCACATGCCATTTAAAAGTTTCATTGAGGTTGTTTATACGGGCACCGCAAATCTTTATCAACAACTTTTGCCTAACCTAAGTAAATATAATTTTAGAATGTCGTTTAAAATATTTACATTGATAAGTAACATTACTCAGAATCGGAAGTTTCGGAAAGCAATACGATTATTATTAGAAAATACATTCATATATCTTATGTATTTGTTGTTAATTTTGAAAAATTCATTGTGTTTATTATTAGCTTCAAGTTCATGCTGCCGCTTGCAAAGTTTCATAGAAATTTCATCAGCCAAAACATTTTCTTTTCTTTCTCGCAAAATTCTGTTGCTTCTTTGATTGCATTTGTATACGCAGAATTTTTGCTAAGAAATTGAGCTCTTCGTATTCCCAATGTCGGGGAACATCTCTCAATTGAAAGTATTGTATTTCTTTCTTTCCTGTTTACTTTTTAGATCGGGTATTGTTAGGGGCCGCTTTGATGAGAAACATGGGAAAGTTTATTGCAAATATAGTCTTGTAATGTTTATGTGTACGAATTGCATAAAGTTTGGTAAAAAGGGATGAACACAAAAATTATAAAAAGCATTTAAGTAAACTTTATTTAATAAGAAAATAAGTATAGATTTCAATTTATAAATTTTGTTCCAGACTACTTAATTTGGTATTCACAATCAATAGACGGTTTTGAAAAATGTGCAAGTAATCGTTAGAAAATTTAATTAGCTACGGGAAATAATTTTAATAGGAACGGCTATTATCATAAAAAAAAACTAAACGTATATTGCTAAAGTAGGATTATTATTTCTATTATCTTATTACTGTGGAAGTCTCATCTCATAACATTTACCCCTTTTGTGCTTATACCATAGGTAGGAACTATGGGGAGTACGGAACGATGGAACTGATTGAACTCGAAGGTAATTACCATTTGCTGTATAGATAATGTGGTAGCTCTATGTAAACAATCGGAGTGTTATGTAGGGGCAAAATTACCTACGTAGAGTCTCAATTCTGATAACAATTCGCAGTCACAAGGTCGCTAGTAATGCAGTATATTAATAAAAAATATTTCGGATATTTATAAAGAATTTATCAGTGGAAAGAATAAGCTAAATTTCGGATATTTATAAAGAATTTATCAGCAAGTTTTTTAGCGTTTCATTGATGGTTCAATTATTGGGACAAATTCCCGAAGAATTGATAAAGAAGCAGTGAACACCTGAGGTGTGCCGCCGTTATGACAATTAGTTACGTCTAAAAATAAATCAATTTGCTAAAGCAAGAAGCAATAGAAGGGATGGTATGTTGAATGGGGTAAGGGAAGGGTGGAGAATAGTACTCTTGAGTTACCACAACGAAGGCGGTCAAGTGTAAGGGCGTGTGCGGACAATTTGTGCAAATTGACAGGCAGACAAACAAGAAAGCACATCATAAAGAACAAACGTCAAGAAATAACAGTAAACAAGTCGCAATACTAGACAGAAGAAACTAAAAACTGTGGTAAATTGCATAGAAAAGAAAACATGCTAAAATGTAGATGAATTATGAAGAGTTTAAAACTTTCAGAAGGTTTTTAGAAAAGCCTGTAAACTTTCGGAAAATAATATTCAATTCTTTTAAGTAGATTTTAAAAGACAATATAATACTTTTAAAAAAGATCAAATATTGTATTGTAAAATTTATATTTATAAACTATAGAAGTGGTAATTTCAATATTTCGATTATATTTAAGTATTTCAGACAGTTTCTTAGAAATCTATTTTAATAAAAGACGATAAACTTTTGGGACTAACTATTACTTCAAGACTATGTATTTATTTACATAAAGTAAGATTTTTAGATAATAATTCTAATAATAGATTGAAAACTTTTGTAAATATTTATTTTAAAAGTTGTTGTCTTCGAAAAGTCGCTAAACTTCTAACTTCAAGTATAAACAGAGCCTTTAACTGTTCTTTGCTGCCCACGCGCAACAGTTGCTGACGTTTGCCCTAACTTCTTCTCTTTCTCTTTCTTCCCCTCTCTCTCTGTTTCTTTCCTTCACTGACGTCACAGTTGAACTGCGTCTTTTGCTATGTATATTTGCTTTGTCCGCTTGCAAAATTCTTTTATGTTAATTATAGTGGCACAAAAATCAATATCCAAAAGCGACATTGAAAAATGAATTACATAATTGTAGGTATGTACTCGTAAGTACATCTGTACAGTTAGTCAAGCAAATGTTTTGACAGTATACAAAATTCATATACATATTTGTTGTATTTAATTTTAAAGTTAGTTGAATTCAATGATTATTTTTAATTGTTTATAATAAAATACGAACTAAAATTAATATTCATTAAAAAAAATATATTTATTTCTTTCAATACAAATTGTGTAAGTTTTTGATTCGGTCCAAGCACTTTCTTGACTCACTGTATGTTTGAGTGATTCCCAAGTTGGAATAGATAAGGATGTGTGGGGGAAAACTTACACAACACACCTTAGAAATGAAGGTTTCTTGATGAATTGACTGCACTGTTATACGATTCTTTTTGAAAATGAGTATTTCAATTATTTTTGTAGGGTTTTACGCCATTTTTACGACTCTTCCTAGAAGACTCGACGCGTCAGTTTGAGTTGCAAGTAAATTACGGCTTATTATGGTGGGTTTTGGCTTGGTTTGTAGTATATGAAGTTACCATTAACTGTACCGCTAACGATTCGACTTTCTCCTCAATTATTGTTAAATTACGTAGTACAAAACAATTGTAAAAAACGTGGCACATCTGCAATTTAAATTATACGCAACAGCCAATGAACTATTCCATTACGAGTACAACTACAACAACAAAATAAAGATACAACGATTGTCATATCATTTTGTTGTTGTTGTTATTATTATTGTTGTTGTTGTTATTTTGTTAGTACAACGTTTGAGTTTTCATTCATGGAAAACGTCATCATGAATTATTCGTTGGTAATTAAAGTATAACAACAAAAGGTCGAACCTAGGGTACTATGTTAGGGTATACAAATGGCGATGTTGAGCATTTTGTGTGTTGAGGAGTCGCACCATATAAAATAGCAGGTGCAACGACGCTGGCAGGTAGAACGTTAGCGTTAGCGTCAACGCTAACCGCGACGCCGATGTCGACTGCGACAGCGACTTTGACGTTTCGCTTACGTTGCAAATGTTGTTGAAGCAGGGGGAAAAATTTTAGGAACTTTTTTTCTGGCGCGCTTTAAAGGGATTTTTTTTTTTAACATTGGTAGCTATATAACTGACGTTAAGCTTTTTGTTATGCCCATATTTAATACGCTGTTGAATAACAAACACTAACCAACAAATTCGACATGACACAATTTATTGAAATTTATTTTCGGTCACATTTTCTTTTCTTTGATTTTTTTTTTGTAACTTTTCAGCAATGCAATTTGACATGTGCTAATTCATTTAAATGAGTTTTTCTCTGACGTTTTTATTTCTTTTTTTTAAATTAACTTTGACTGCATAACATGTGCGTTGCAGTAGAACATCTATTTCTAGACCTACAAAAAATTTCGTACCATGTGCTTGAAATTTCTTTTCTTTTATTTTTTTGTGTTTCTAATGCTGCGCGCATACACACAAAAAAAAACATATAAAACGTCTCGAGTACATGCGTGTGTGTACTTACTTTGCTCACTGTTGCGTGGCAGTTTTGTCTTTTCTGCTTTGCGTTAACACTTTCTTAATTATGTTACACTGTGTATCGAGTTAAACACGCTAATTAGCGGGAGATTTGTTAACAGTTTTGTTTGCTGTTATTGCAGTCAGTTTTAAAGCACCGCTTTAATTCAAGAAAATCCCGGTGCACTCAACCTCGCGCCATAAAAGTTGAACAGCAACTGACGCTAAGCCAAAAGAAACAGCGTATTTATATAGCGGTGAGAGCGCGCCAAAAAATTTGAAGAGCGGCTGAATGAGAAAGTGAGCGAGAGAGCAGTGTGCAAAAGGCAGCCGGCGAGCTGAATGTGTAGCGAGAGAGGGAGAACGCAAGTAAGTATGCTTGCTTGCGCTCACTATCTCGCTCTCACTTTTAGTAGCAGAGCAAGCGATTAAATGCATTTGGCATTAAAACAAGTGAGAGAACAACACGCAAGGATAAAATACTTAGAGAGCGGCCAGTGGGAGAGTAGAAAAAAGGAGCAAACAAAGGAGCAAGGAAAAGGGCAAGAACCCTTCGGCATTTATTTGGCTGATGCAATTTGAGACTCCTCTTTCATAAGCAAAAACTCTGTTTTAAAGTTTGTGCGCTCTCACAACGGAAACATGAAACTTTAAATTAGAAGCGTTTGCTAGAAGTGGCTGATAAAGCATAACAGTAAATTGCATCAGCGCGATAAGATAAACCATATCAAATGCATAGAACTTTTCCATTATGAATGGAACTGCATTTATTAGCCGGCAATAAAATGTCGAGTTGTTATGACGCGGCAATTGCACCTTCCACCCACTAATGATAATAATAATGATAATGAGATACGTCATTGTTCTAGGTAAATCTATTTTATAGATAAAGAAATCGAACACATATACATAAAAAGATATACACATGCATTATGATGAAATTCCCATAGAACCTCTATGTATTTTGCAAGTCATTTTCAATTAAATACTGTTTGCCATTTGTCGAACCGAACTTAAGTGCTTCTTTTTTTTTGTATAAACAATATTTTGTCAACACATGTGAAAACTCATGTGCCGTGTGCTTTAAGAGACAGAGAGACAAAAGAGAAAAAGAGAGAGAGAGAGAGAGTGAAGGAGGCAGAGAGAAATAACTATAGAGGCTTAGAGAGCAGTCTCTCAATTTATGACAATTCAGCTAATATTCGTGGGAGTATTAGCGTTTTTCTTTTTGGGGGGATTAAGTTAGTGTATAGTTCGATTAGTCATCTAGAATTTAATATTTATAGTCCTTTTCTTATTCGTTGTTTCTTTCCTTATGTAAGTCATTCATATAGTTAGTTCATTGAGTCAATCTTGGGAAATTTTCAATTAATTAGTCCTAACCACCAGCTATATTCTGGAATTCCACTTTATTTATTTCTTAGTTTGTAACCATTTTTTCTTTCTTAATCACACCGTTTAAATAATAAGTACGTAAGTACTCCTCATGTAAGTCATTTATATAATTATAGTAGTCCATCTTCATCATCGTCAATCTTAGATAATTTTCTATTAAATAGTTCGAATAGTCATCTGTAAATCACTTTACATACTCCTTGTTTATTCCGTTTTTTTTTTAACCACATCTTACAAATAATACTTTGATTCATTCAATTTTGAATCATTTTTAATTATATAGCTTGATTGATCATCTGCAATTCCAGGTTTATATATTTCTTGGTTCTTTACTTCTTAGATGCAAAGACTTTACTATACTTTCATTCTTGTTATTTAAAGATTGATTAAATAAAATATATAATAATTAGTATTTTTGATTTTTATTAATGAACGTAAAGACAGTTTCATAAATAAATGAAATACCTGTTTGTATTACTCTGTTAAAATGTAAAACTTTATTCCAAAAATCAGCAATTCGTTTTGTATACATTTTTCATAAATTACATACAATATTTAATTTAATTTGTTTTTATGCATTACACGTAAAATAATAGATGTATATATATGAAACCAGTTAACTTTGTTTCAGATTATAGAGTGTAAATAAAGCCTGCAGATTTCATAGTATAGTATTTGGTAGTCTATAAACTTATACTTGAGATTTCAAATCTGTCAGCATTAAATCATTAAAATCATGCTATAACTTCAGTTGGATATATATTATTTAAATAAAATGTTATAAATTGCACAAGAAATTCTTACAGAATGCTTTTGTGATCGGTTACAGAGTTATTAGTATTATCGATGAGTCTGGTAAATTATGTATGTATATATATTTAGATATATTACTTGAGATGAGTGTTGTATATGAATCGTGTGAAGCACGTTGACTGTGTCTGTAGTTTCTATATGTGTTTTTTTATTCAGTTTGGAACTGCAATTCAGTTACTATTGAGTTTGAGTTTCAGTTTTGATCTATTGTAACGTTTAGTTGAGAGTGTGATTGATTGATTGATTGACTGAGAGTGTGCGTGTGTTTTGTGTGGTAAAAATTTCTTGCCAATGGACGTAAATACTTAAATATACATATAGTTATGTATATATGGCAGTATACATTTGGGTTACATATATCGAAAAGATCGGTTGGTCTACACATTATCAATTTTAATGCCACACACGCGCTATATATCCGAAATAAATTTAGTTGCCCTATTTGAAGCCGAGCGCTCGATCCTATGGCTTCAAATAAATGAATCGTCAGTGCTCCTCGGGAGGAGTGCGAAACTCCGAGATCCAATCGGTAACACGCAATCGAAAGATTTCCGTTTTGGTCAAGATCCAATCGCGATACTGATGTGGTATATATTCGACCAGTTTGTCGGCAATATCTGGATTCTTAAACATAATCATATAGATAATCAGCACATTGAGCAGAAATAGCAGTATAAAGGTCATCAGGGAGGAGAAGGCAACACCCGATAAAGAAGTAAACCAGCTGCTAGAATTCGTTGTTGTTGACTTCTTCTTTTGATTGTTCTTTTGATTTGTGGCTTTGTTCGTGTTGGCGGTGACTGTGTTTACGGCTTTAATGGTCAGTTCATTTTCTGCAGCAGCTCCTGCTGCTTTCTTTGATTTGTTTGACTTTTTGTTTGCCTTGTTGGACTTCTTGTTGGCCTCAGCAGCGCCATTGGCTTTAACTCCAGTGCTGTGATTGGAGTTGGAGCTGTTGCTGCCATCACCATCACCGGCTCCGGCCATTTGTGCCGTATTCAGCTGCTGTTGACGTTCCCGCTCAATGAATTCCGACTTGAAGTTTACACAAACGTTGACCTGCAAAATGTGAAGATCAAATTGTACATGAAAAGCTTTGACACTTCAAAGTTAAGTGGGCACTTGGCTTACAGTATTCTTGGCCGCCTGTTGGCAGTCCTTCAATGTGGAGCAGCGACCTACAATTTTCTCCCAGGCTGGTGTCAAAGGATTGCCCTTCAAGTCCAAATAGCGCAAGCGACTCAAGCGTCCGAAACTCAATGGCAAATGCTCCAAGCTGTTATTGTACAAATCCAAATGACGCAGATGCTCCAACTGGCCAAAGTCGTCGGGTAAGCAGCGTATTTGATTCTTGCTCAGATCGAGCTTAACTAAACGTGTCAGTGTCGTAAAGTTGCGCTGTGAGCCGATTAAAAATAAGGGAATATTTTTTAAAAATTATAAATTTAATATTTAGCTTAAATGAACTTACGCCAAGTGTGATCAGACGATTGCTGGACAGATCCAGAAAGGTAACGCGCTTGAACGAAGCCTGCAAAGGTTCAAATAAAACTGAATATTATAAGTTCAATTTCAAACAGGATGTGTGTGTTCAGTGAAAGGATAAAAGAAACCCCCAAAAAATAACCCACAAATTTGGCAACTTTCCCATGCCACTGACCGAACAAACAACCGACCGACTGAACGACCGGAGAGGGGTGGTAAAAATGCCCTGCCAAATCACAAGAATCAACCCCCTGAAGCAGTTTCAGCTGCACACATACAGTTGCTCAAGTAATTTTTTTGATAAACACATAAATTTTATGTTTATTTTAATATTTTTAGCATGAATTGAACCCACTGCTTATTATATAAAATAAATTTAGAAAGCTTCAAAATAAAATGAAGAAATTATATCATTTTATCAATTTAAATTAAAACTGAATATAAGAAATATATGGATTATTTTTCCTTGTTAAAACAACTATTTGAGTAACTGTAGACAAGCATGCTCTGACACACGCTCTCACTCACACATACACAGCAACCACACAGCTCCTTTATGCGGCGCTCTCAAGTGTAAATGCAATGCAGTCAACGTCAGCGTTAATTGCAAGCCAGCCGGCAACAACAACAACAAGTAAAACAAGAACGACGACACCGACATTTGAATCACTGTTTGTGTGAGCGAGATAAAATATAACTGGCTAGACTTCTGCCAGACTCGGCATCGCTTTGTTTGCGTTTGCATTTGGACTTTGGCGTCGCGGGGGGTGGGAGTAGGGGGCTCCAATGGGTCGAAATTACATAGTGGGTGGGTCAGGTCAGCTAATTAGCTATGCATTGATATTATTGCAAATTAGTAGCACGCCATAAATCGCTTCATTTCCATTTACAATTTACAATTTACAATTTACTTACAATTTCACGCACTGGGATTTCAGTCAGCTCGGACAAACTGAGATCGCAGTGTTCGTCCTTGACGCGCTCCTTTACATTCACTTTGACTTTGTCTACGCCTTTTGGCATATTTGCTGTGTATTTTGTGTTAATTTGTATTCTACTTTTGTAACTAATATACGAATGTCCGACACAATTTTGAATGCCAACTTATTCGAAATGAAAAACCAAAACACAGCTGCACTCGCAAAAAGCCGCTCAGCCAGTGCTGCCAGCTAGAGAAATAAATAGCTGTTTCTGACTGGAAAGCGGCCAAAAAATAGCTGAAATTGCGACGCAAAATAGATAATAAAAATAGCTCGAATATTAAGAAAATAATGTTTATATCTATATATTATATTTCTAACTATTATTAATATAAATCCTCATTTATCAAGTTGCTACAAAAAAATACAACTTTGCGCTGTATATATTTAAAATAGTCAAATATCCGACCAAATTTTCTAGCAATAGAAGTCTCAAAAAAGTCAGAATTAGCTATAAAATAGCTAAGTTAGCAACTGTGCATGGTGCTCACAATAGTGTGGTAACGCCCGCGCAGGTGCACAAGCTGACGTCACAAGTGGCAGCTCATTCAAGTGAAAAATAATTTCATATGCAGTTTTTTAATACTAAAATTAAAAATTTACTATGAATAAGACATAAACATGCAATGCTTGCTTATGTTACTTTAATTTTAAAGTATTTGTATACAAATGCAATACAAAAACAACTGTGAATGACTAATTGGCAACGCTGAGCATACGGCAACTGTCTGGCAATAAAGAAGCGCTTTGTTTTGTTTAAAATTTTACATTTTATTTTGTAAATATTTCACTTTTTTGAAAAAACTGCCCATGTAAACAGAGTTTCATTGTTGGTCTAGTTTAGTCCTCCTCCTCTTCAGCAGCAGCAGCGCCACCACCTTGGTTCTTCTTCATGTTCTTCCTCTTGACGCGTCCAGGACGGCCGCCACCGAAGGGCGATTTGAGGGAGAAGTCAATGTGCTTCTGCGAGTCCAAACGCACCACGAATGATGGAATGTTGACCACTTGCTTGCGCACACTGTATAAATAGATAAATAAATATAATTAGTAAAATAATCAAGTATAACTAGGAGTAGAATGGTTATAAATTGTGTTCAGTGCAACTTACGCAAAATGCAGTTAATGCATTTAATGGTTTAAGAGAACCAAAAAGACGTTGAGAGCCGGTGCAAGCCCAAAAGGAACTTGTTCGACTCCCAAGTGGTCTTACTGAACATTTAGAGATTTAACATTTGCCTAGCGACGTTTATCGCCGCTTTGTCCAAGCGATATTTACCGAATGTGACGCTGACGGATCAACACACGTGCATGATGAATGGACTTGGCCAATCCCAGCTTGAAGACCTGCGTCTGCAGACGACGCTCCAAGAAATCCTCAATCTTGAGGCCCAACACATAATCGAGCTTCATGCGGGATTCGTCCAAGACACCAATGCGCACCAGACGACGCAGCAGAGCATTACCTAAAAGAGTAGAAATTCATGTTTAGTTAGTTTAATTACATAACAAACAAATTAAATTTGTTTAACTTGTTACTCAGTGTGTATCGGTTAACGTCAATGTGTTTGTTTCAGACAAGAAGTGTCAGATTATTTATATGTTTAATACAATTCATCATAAAAAGTGACTAAAAGCCATAGTACAATAATATAAGGTAGCAATATTACAGAGAGCGCTCTCAATTTTTGACTGTCTTACATAGTGCAGTATGTCAGGGCAGACTAAGTAATGCTTTGTCTTGCTCGCACGCACTTGCTCAATTTCTGATTATCCTATTTCTCTTTTGCTGTTGTCGCTACCTTATATTAGTGTAACATGGATGTATATACACTTGCTAACATTAAACATACCCTGGAATAGACGCTTCTCGTCC
Organism: Drosophila falleni; assembly: GCA_035045575.1. NCBI lineage: Eukaryota > Metazoa > Arthropoda > Insecta > Diptera > Drosophilidae > Drosophila > Drosophila falleni. The sequence goes on from JAWNOV010000167.1 coordinate 3,202,752, forward strand.
TTCTCATCCAAAGTGAGCAGCTCACGGGCAGCCTTACGGATCTTGGCCAAAGCGTACTTAACACGCCACACTTCACGCTTGTTACGGAGACCATATTCACCAATGATCTTCAACTCCTGATCCAGACGCGCCTTCTCATAGGGGCGACGGGGAGTCACATACGTCTTTGAGAAGACCGAGGGTATGCGGCCGTTAACCATGATTCCAACAATTCAACCGAAAGCTGTATATAATATAAAAAAAACATGCGGTGGTTAGACTTCATCTTGTAATTCAACTGTCATCTTTATACATTACTCTGAATTTATAGCATTTAATTATTGTTACGTTAATACTGCAGCAGATTTGCTTAATATTTCAAACATTTTCAATTAATTTCAATCACTTTTTCTATTTTTATTCGCAGCTCGAATTTTTTACATACGTTCGGTTTGATGTTTCACAATGAAAGAAAGAGCGACAGGTTGAGTTGCCACACCGTTTTTTGGAAACCAAGGCTGCCACACTGTATTATTTGGGAACCAAGGCTGCCACACCAATGATCCGGCTCAGCTGTTAAGTGTGGAGCACCACTGTTAGGAAAGCAGTGAAACTGCTAAAATTCAATATGTACAGCCGGCAATGTTGTCTATTTGACAGGTAAGAGCTTTTAATTTTTGGCAACGCTACGAATATAAACAACAGATGGCGCTTTAAAAAGTCACGAAAAAGGCGCGAAATTTAAAAATTTAAGGTGACCTTTTTTTTTGAACGTTGGGATAAATTGTATAATTTAATTTTAAAACAATAATTCGAAAAACGATTAAAACTAACAAATATTCCGAAAAGATTATTAAAGTTATTGCTTAAAAATTTAGAAAAATACTTCATAAAATTTGCATTTTGATTAAAAAAATAAAATTTGAATTACTTTTGAACGGAGTAAATTTTTATAAGTGCTTTCCATTTTTGGAAGGCTCCCACACGTATCTGTAAAATATAGTTGCCTTTGGGTGCAGGTATTTTAGCCAAACCTTGATCATCGTCAACGCCTTTAAAAATAATGTCGTGCTGTGAAAAAATCATATTAATGCTTACAAAATAATAAAATATCGAAAGACATACCTGATAAGGGCAGCTGTGATTCGCATTTGTAAATTTTATATAATGCGAGGCAAGAAGATATATCAATTTAGTTGTAATGGATTGTCGCATAAAAGCACAAAAATCCAGTGTCTCACTTATTATTGGGATTCTGTTGGCTTTTGATACTTTGAATAAAGTAAGACTCACCTAAATATAAAATAAATTAAACAATTCATTAATTTGTAGAGGAATAAAAATATCAAAAACTTACGGATACTTCAGTTACGGGTTCTTTATAGCGCATTGCAACGTAAAAATTTAATGTGGTTTGACCTTTTACATCGGTTCCCATTTCGCAATTCTTGAAATAGCTAAATTTCGAATCCAAAGAAGTGCACTCTGCCCTGGAAAAAATAAAGTTCTTCCCCTCAATTGAAACTGTATAAAATAGGAGTGTGAATAGGATCCACATATTGTAATACATCCGCTGTGGCATGTATTCAACTTAAAACTCAGGAAGTAACTGTATTCGGTGCAATTTTGCACTAAACACTTAAAATTGCTTAATACTACTCTAATCTATAATCTTTACCGATAGTTAGTTTCGATATTTAGCACTTATTTTTTGTTATATAATATACCGAAATTATTATTATCCAGATAACAGTATATTATATAATTTAAAATTTACATATCAAAAAAATTGCATTTAATTTTGAATGGAAAATATTTTGACATCTGCTTTCCATTTACGAAAGGCAGCCACTCGTATCTGTAGGATATAGTTGCCTTTAGGTGCAGGAATCTCCGATAAAACTCGTTCATTGTCGACGCCTTTAAAAATAACATCGTGCTGGGAAAAACTTAGTTGATTAATTGTTAAATTATTAAATATCGAAAAACATAATTACCTGATAAGGGCAGCTGTGATTTAAATTTGAAAATTTACTATAATGCGAAGTAATAAAACTTAATAGTTTAGTCATGATAGACTCTCGTTTGAAAGCACAAAAATCGATAGTGTCATTTAATATTGGAATTCGGTAATTCTTTGATATTTTAATTAATGTGAGGCCCAGCTATTTGAAAACAAACAATGTATTAATTTTTATGATTTATTTAATTTAAAATTGAATAAAAGTAAAATAATTGAAAGTTAGAAAAAATTTCCTTGAATCAAGAATTATAAAAGAATTAAATTAAATCTGATAAGATAAATTACTTACAGTAACATCATCTACGGGTTTATTATAACGCACAACCACGTGAAAATTCAATGAGGTTCGACCTTTTTCATCGGTTTTCATTTCGCAGTTTTTGAAGTAGCTAAATTTTGAATCTAAGGAAATGCACTCTGCTTTAGTCACCACAAAGTGCTTTCCGTCAGTTGAAATTATATAGAATAGTAGTGGAAATAGAATCCACATCTTGTAATCCATCCGATGTGGCATGTATTCAACTTAAAAATCAGCAAATAACTGTATTCGGTGCAATTGTACCAAACATTTGAAATTGCTTAATAATACTCTAATCTATAATCTTTACTGATAGTTAGTTTCTATATTAAGCATTGCTTTTCAATTATATAATATAATATACTTTGATATTTGTCTGCAATTATTATTTTAGTCTCACAGTTAATAATAATATATATTTAGAAATTACAAATAGAAAAATTTAAATTTAATTTTGATTGGAAAATATTTTAATATCTGCTTTCCATTTTCGAAAGAATGCCAATCGCAACTGCAAAACATAGTTGCCTTTTGGGGCAGGAATCTCAGATAATACGCCTTCATTGTCGACGCCTTTGAAAATTACATCGTGCTGTGAAAAAAACACAATACTTATTCATTAATCAATTAATTAATCAATTAATCAATTAAAGACATACCTGATAGGGGCAGCTGTGGTTCACATTGGAAAATTTGTCATAATGCGAGGACATAAGTCTAAAAAATTTAGTTACGACAGACTCTCGCTTAACTGCACAAAAATCGATAGTCTCATTTAAAATTGGAATTCGGTAGGTCTTTGATATTTTAAAAAAAGTCAGCATCAACTATAAAGACAAAAAAAAATTGTACTAATATTCTTTTATTTATTAATTGTTACCTAAGAGATGTTGATGTTTATATCTTTATAACTAAACCACTTCAATTACTTACAGTTATGTCATCGATAGGCTTTTTATAACGCACTGCCATGTAAAAATTTAATGTGGTTTGACCTTTTTCATCGGTTTTCATTTCGCAGTTCCTAAAATAGCTAAATTTCAAATCCAAGGAAGTACACTCTGCTTTAGTAACTACAAAGTGCTTTTCCTCAGTTGGAATTATACTGAACAGAAGTGAAAATAAAATCCACATTTTGTGATCCATCCGTTGTGGCATTCAACGTAGAACTCTGAAAGTAACAATATTCGGTGCAATTATAAAACATTGAAATTGTTAAATAATCATCTAATCTTTAATCTTTACCGATTGTTGGTTTCCACTTTAGCATTCCCTAATTATTTTAAAATACAATCTATTGGGGTACTTGACCGAAATTATTGTTGATCAGATCGCAATATTTATTTACACATATGATATGAAATCCTTTGTCCTGATTTACTGACAGACTCACTCACTGACTGATCATTGTGGAGACCAAACCGTAAGACCTAGAAGACTGAAATTTTCACACAATACATCTGAAATGATTTGATTATTCCATAAGGCGTCTTTTTGAAAAAATCGACCTGCAAATCAGTCGAATTGAGTGGTCAAAGTTTGCAATTTGAGTAAATATCTTAGTAGGAAAAACTTTGTTTGTTTTTGATGTATCTCAAAATTTGCATTTAATTTTTAACGGAAAATATTTTGACATCTGCTTTCCATTTTCGAAAGGCAGCCACTCGTATCTGTAAGATATAGTTGCCTTTAGGTGCAGGAATCTCAGACAAAACTTGTTCATTGTCGACGCCTTTAAAAATTACATCGTGCTGTGAAAAAACTCAGATAAGTAATCATTAATCAATTAATTATTAAAAGACATAGCTGATAAGGACAGCTGTGATTCAAATTGGAAAATTTGTCATAATGCGAGGTCATAAAACTAAAAAGCTTAGTCATAATAGACTCTCGCTTAAATGCACAAAAGTCGATGGTGTCATTTAATATTGGAATTCGGTAGTTTCTTGATACTTTCATTAACGTGAGGCCCAGCTATAAATTAAATTAAACTATTAATTTTTTTATTTATATCATTTTAGCTAAGAGTAGGCTAACACAAATTTACCTAATTTTATATTTATAATAAATTTTAAAAGAAATTAAAATTAAAACGGAATAGATAAACTACTTACAGTTATGTCATCTATGGGTTTCTTATATCGTACTACCACGTGAAAATTCAATGTGGTTGTACCTTTTTCATTGGTTTTCATTTCGCAATTTTTGAAATAGCTAAATTTTGAATCCAAGGAAATGCACTCTGCTTTAGTCACCACAAAGTGCTTTCCCTCAGTTGCAATAATATAGAATAGTAGTGGGAATAGAATCCACATCTTGTAATCCATCCGATGTGACAAGTATTCAACTTGGAGCTCTGGCAGTGACTGTATTCTGTGAAAGTTTGCGAATTTACGCAACATAAAATTGCTTCAAATTATGCAAATCTATAATCTGTAACGATTGATAGTTGCGAAATTTGTCATTGCTTTATTATTATAAAATACAACATTGTTTATTGTAGTGAATGAAATTAATATTAATCAGATCGCAATATATATACTCTTAATTCGGAACGCCAAATTTTGGAGACAACTGTTTTCAAAACAATCATATATTCTCCATTGGGTATGGGTATTTCATCTAAGAAAGTATTACCTTTATATATCCAGTCGCTAAATATAATATCGTGCTGTGAATAAAATTAAGTCAATAACAAAAAATAAATAAATAAAAATAAATAAATTCTACAATCAAAATGTACTTACATCAATTGGACACGAGTGATTAAAATTGGTTGCATGTAAGATAGTTGAGTGAAGTGATTGAAATAATATATAGGCCTTCGGATTTCGCATATAGTAGCAATAATCAATGGTTAAATTAAACATAAATGGTCGATAACCATTTGATTTTTTAAACAGTTGTAAATTAAATATGAGATTGTCAATTGGTTTCTGATATAATTCACAATTTGCATTAAATGCCGTCACTCCACGACGAATCACTTTCATTTCACACCTTGTGAATGTACAGAATGTCGCATCATGACATTTACAGGTTATCCTGACCACCTTCAAGGAACCGCTCTCAGTGACAGTGGGTAAAATCAGACAAATTCCGCAGAGAATAAAAAAGTAGTGCATGTTGCTTAGAGGTTGATTTATAACTGATGTTCATATATTTAAAGGCAATTATTTGTAAAGTGCTTGGCTCAATTTTGGGAAAATTACTGATGCTTAATTGCCTTAATAGCAGCGCAATTAAAATATTAAAAATTTTGGCGCAATTTTGTGTTTTGTATAAATCGAAAAAAATAATTATAATACAAAAACCAAATTAATAATTTATATATTTTATCGAGTGCAACATGTCGTATGCGTAATGTGATGGGAGACTCCATTAAGGCTATTCCAGTGAATAATTTAATGTTTTAATAATTATCAGGGTTGAAAGTTTTTAAAATAATTGTAATATTTCGCAAATTTTAAATTTAAAAAATGAAACAAATTTATATTTATATTAAGAGGTCAATGAATGATAAAATGGACATTTCCTATTAAATGCAGTTCAATTTGGACAAGTATTAAGCATGAAAATATTAAATACTTATTAAATTATAATTTGAAATAATTTTTTAGCAAATTAACTAAAGGTCAATTCAGAATCAGCTGAGGTTGTTATGGAATAATTATTCAGATTTTATGTTTTATAAAAAGGTTTTTATGTTTGTTTTGTTTAAGTAACGTAAAAATAATAAACAAATTCCTGTATATATTTAAGCTTCATTTGTTTTTATATGCATACAATTTTCTAAACTTTGCACTTTTGGCCCTACAAAGTTTTGCAATAAAATGGCAACAGGCAAAACATTGTGCATTAAATTGATGTTGCACAAACTTGAAGTCAGTTTCAGTGACCACAAAAGCAAAGTTGCAAAGTGGTGCATAGTCATTTTACATTCCCATTTGCCATTTCCCATTTGCATACCACATGTGGCACAATGTAGAACATGCCACAATGCCCCATTGAGCGTTTGATGCATGGCATGTTGATTTGTTTTATTGCAATAGTTATATTGTCAGCTATTACTTAGCAGCAGGTGGCAGGTAACAATTTGTAGGTGGCATGTGGCATGTGGCATGCAACTTGTGGCGTGACTTTCTAAGCTGCCGCTTAAATCAGCGTAACTTTTAATTAGACAAATTATGAGTTTATTACGAGCAAACTTTAAAATTCATCATTTTAATAGCGCCACTTGAGCTGCCACTTCAACAGTGGCAGTTTAACAACTTGCAACTTTATTTACTGTACACTCAGAAAAGTATGCCATCCCAAATTTTGATGCAGAATCGAAAATGGAAGGTGAGGGAAAAAATCTTATTTTTGAAATAAATATTGTTTTAATGCAGAATCAATAAACAGGCCAAATAATGATCAAAATGGTATTTCACTTGAAAATCGGTTGAGATTTGACAAAGTTATGGTAGATTGAAATTTTTGAAAAAGTGTAAGGGGAAAATAGCGAAAATAGGGAAAATAGCGAAAAAATTGACAGTGAGGTAAATTTTTCAAGTGAAAAATGTTTTGATGCAGAATGAATTTAGAGGCCAAATAATGATCAAAACGGTATTCCGCATGAAAATCGGTTGAGTTTTGACAAAGTTATGGGAGATTGAAGTTTTTGAAAAAGTGTAATGGGGTATAACATGGAAAATATCGAAAAAATTGACAGTGAGGGAAATTTTTCAAGTGAAAAATGTTTTGATGCAGAATCAATTAAGAGGCCAAATAATGATCAAAAAACTATTCCGCATGGAAATCGGTTGATTTTTGACAAAGTTATGGTAGATTGAAGTTTTTGAAAAAGTGTAAAGGGGTAAGCATGGAAAATAGTGAAAAAATTGACAGTGAGGTAAATTTTTGAAGTGAAAAATGTTTTGATGCAGAATGAATTTAGAGGCCAAATAATGAATAAAACGGTATTCCACATGGAAATCGGTTGAGTTTTGACAAAGTTATGGTAGATTGAAGTTCTGGAAAAAGTGTAAAGGGGGAAGCATGGAAAATAGCGAAAAAATTAACAGTGAGGTAAATTTTTGAAGTGAAAAATGTTTTGATGCAGAATGAATTTAGAGGCCAAATAATGATCAAAACGGTATTCCGCATGAAAATCGGTTGAGTTTTGACAAAGTTATGGTAGATTGAAGTTTTTGAAAAAGTGTAAAGGGGGAAGCATGGAAAATAGCGAAAAAATTAACAGTGAGGTAAATTTTTGAAGTGAAAAATGTTTTGATGCAGAATGAATTTAGAGGCCAAATAATGAATAAAACGGTATTCCACATGGAAATCGGTTGAGTTTTGACAAAGTTATGGTAGATTGAAGTTCTGGAAAAAGTGTAAAGGGGGAAGCATGGAAAATAGCGAAAAAATTAACAGTGAGGTAAATTTTTGAAGTGAAAAATGTTTTGATGCAGAATGAATTTAGAGGCCAAATAATGATCAAAACGGTATTCCGCATGAAAATCGGTTGAGTTTTGACAAAGTTGTGATAGATTGCAGTTGGTCAATTTAAACCCAAAACGTATTTAAAGTATCCCAGCTTAAAATTTCCGGAGCTTTTTGTTCTCATTCACAAACTCGATCTGCTTTTAAGATCGTTAGTACTTGAATATTAAATTTTTAAGTACATAAGGCTTTTCTTTGAGTGTACCTTTAAGCTTTTGTGGCTAGCTTTGTGTACATTATTAACCAATATTGGCTGGCCAATTGCCGTTGATTGACTTTTAACTGTTGACTGTTTCACTTGGCCTTTAGTCTGAGTGCTTTGTTAATTGTTGCATTTCGAATTGTTTTCCATTTGCAAATTGCTCTGCTCTCTTGAGTTTTCTTCCTTTGTTTTCAGCTTGTAAATTGACTTTGTAGGCTTTGAAAAATGTCTGCCTCATGTGTGCAAACAAGTGTGGCAAAAAACTTGTCGTTTTATTTCGTTTCGTTTCTTTTCTAGGCATTGGCAGCATGTGTGCAACGTGTCGTATGCGTGATGTGCCATAAATTATGCCCCCCAAAAAGTAGTTTAGTTTTTATTCTGTTCTTTTTGGGTCTGTCTAAGGATCTACACTGCTCAAGGACATGCTGACAGGCGTGTATAAATAACTGGACTAAGCAAATGGCGACAAGATGACCAAAAAAATGAACAAAAAAATGTAATAAAAAAAAGTTGACTTGGCCTCAGCTTGAACCGGAAACGGATATACAATTTTAGTAATTTTCGTGAGTGACCAAAAGAAATGTTCAAACAAAAAAAGCAAATTGCCAAAAGTAATCCAAACCCAAAAAAAAAATACTTTTTGGCACACTGAAGATTTGATATCCTGCATTTAAGTTACAAGTTATTAGACAAATTTTTTAGGAAGTATCTGACTTTTCAATATTATTTATTTAATATCAGATTTAAAATGCAAAACATGGAATAATTTTATATTTTAGTATATGTTCTGTATATATATAAACTTCATAGTCTCTGCTAACTCTTTTTTTGAATGCAGATTACACACTTTCTGACAAAATGTTAATACTCTTTGTTAGGGTATAAGCAACTTAAAGCTTAGCAGTTGCTCAACAATTTGTGGGCTGCCCTTCAGCTTGTGTTTTGTATTTGTTTTTATTGGCGTGAAAAATGTAATAATGGATTCTCTTTTGCCTACAAACACACAACAACTGCTGTCATGTGTGTGTGTGTGTGTGTGTGTGTGTGTGTGTGCTTGGCATTGGCCTTTGCCATCGTTGTCCTTGCGCCTTTTTGGCCATTGTTATCCTGTGTCTCGACGGGCCAAACAATATTTTGCTTTCACTTTATGTGCATTTTGTACGCTATGTATTTTTGGGCCTTGTCCACATTTTATGGGCCTCAGTTGATGAAGTTATATGCTTATATGTGGCCCGGCTATATTCTCCATTTGCTGCAACTTTATAGTGCTTTCATTTTAACTATACTCGCTGTCCGGCAAAATGGCCGCCTTGGCTTGAGTTTCATAAAAGTGTTGCCTACTTTTTGGGGCGATTTGTAATGAGACTAAATTGTGGCTCTATTTAATGGATATATGCAAGTTGTACTACAATCTGGGCTGTAGTGCATTTATAAGCCTACTAACGCGTCTGGCTGCGTTGCTTCATATACCCTATAATTATAGGAGGGAGTAAAAAGGGTTTTGTACTTTTGTCTTTTTTTCAAAACTTCAATCTCTCACAACTTTGTCAGAACTCAACCGATTTTTATGCGGAATACCATTTTGATCATTATTTGACCTCTATTTTGATTCTGCATCAAAAGTGAATAATTAAATTTTTTCCTCATCACTGTCCATTTTTTTCTATACATTAGATTACTGTACAATTTTTCATATTGTGAAATGGACACTTTTTTAAAACTTTGAACTGGTAAATTTTTGTTATTTAATTTGTTATTTTATTCAATTTAAAATAAAAAATTTTTATAGTTCATTTGGATGCTCAATTATTTTACATATGTAATTTAGAATGCAGGGTATATTTTAGTTTATTTCTGTTGTCTTTTAGTGACTTTCCACTTCTCTCTCTTTCATCTTATCCCTTGGCCTTTTGTCAAGTTGGACGCGTGTGAAAATGTGCCTAAGGTCATGGCCGTGAGTGTGTGTACACAACTCTACGAGCAATTTCGTTTATTGAAAGCACTCAGCAGTGTCGCACACACACAGAAGACACTCACACACACAAACACACTCACTATGAAGAACTATTCGAGTATGTTTGCTTGTCCTGCATTAGAACTGACTTTGGCACATTTTATTAAGTTGATTTCGTATTTTTTCTGAAACTGGAAACTGGAAACCATATTGCTTTTGGCATAAAATTTGGCAAGTGCTTTTGAAAGTTTTTTACTTTCTTTTTCGTACCTTTTTTTTTATTTTCAATTATATGCAAAAGTCACTAAACAATTTTACTGTCGATTCGCGTTTTCCGATTTTTTAGTTTTTGCATTTTCACTTGACAAGACAGCAGAAAAGGGGAAGTGGAATTTCTGGGTGATGCACTCAGTTATAAAATCGAATTTAGTGCAGTTGAGTGAATGGCATATAAAAGGGAGCCAAACGAGGGTCGACCGTGAAGTTTGACTAGCCACGAGACGACTGCAATTTTTGATTTGGCAAATACGTTTTGGGGCAAGTTGTGCTTGTTGTTGTTGTTGTCGCATTTGACTGATGTTGATTGGATTAGAATTTGCACATCGCATAAATATTTATAAATGTAAGCAGTTTCGAAAATTCTTCCGTTTCCCTTTTCCCTTGTCTAATACAACTAGAGAGCTCTCTGATTGTTGAGCAAACAAATAAAGTTTTTCCCATATTTTTTTTTGCCAACAGTTTTCCTTCTATTTTCTTCTCCTCTCTCTCGTTGCCAGTTAGCTATATTAATTTGTTTGCTGCTGTTGCCACTTCAACACCGCCCTTGCTGTGCTCTATTGTTATGCCCCATGCCACATGCCACATACCACATGCCACATGCCACTTGAATGTGCCTGCACACGTGTTACGTGCCGTGTCCTGCTCAATGGTTTTGGCAGGCATTTTAGGCTCTTGTTGTTGTTGTTGTTGTTGCTGTTGCCCGGTTTGGTTGCCTGGTTTTTGGGGCTACTGCCTAAACAATTATACGCTTTTGATACCCTAGAAATAACCTTAGATAAAGAGCATATTTGCAAGCAAAAACTTCAGCCAGAAATGTAAATAAAAATGTTAATAAAAAAAAATATTTTGTACAGACTATTTGCATGGAATTAATTTAATAAACGGCAGAGTTTAATAGAGAGATTTTGAGAGAGCTTAAATCAGGAACGGAAAACCTCAAAGAATTCATAAAAAATGCGTCGAAAACTTAAAATTCTTTTTAATATAGAACACATTTTAATTGTAAGATCAATAATTTTTTATTAATATGTATATAATTATTCAAGCTTATTAATTTTTAATAAATAGAAATTCAAATTATTTCACATTTCTTAAAGCTTTCCTATTTCAACATGGAACACATTTTAATTGTAAGATCAATCTTGTTATATTAATTTGCAATTAGCTCTTTAAGCTTTTTAATTTTTAATAAATACAAATTAAAATTATTTTTTTTGTCTTAAAGCTGTCCTATTTTTAAAAAAATTTAAAAATGAAAGTCGAAATATCTAGGGTATTTTAGTTTTATAGTATGTTCAGAGGTTTTTCTTTAATGCTTTTACATACGACCATCCACTTAAAATGCCTGTGTGTATTTGAGAGTGTGTGCGTGTGTGTGTATGTGTGTTCGAGTGTGTTTGTGTGGGACATATATGTGTGTATGCTTAGACAAGCATGTTAATTGAGTTAGTTTTTATCGCATTCATTTAATGGCAACGTGTTGATGATTAGTTAAGCTGCAAATATACAAAAATATTTTTAATTGAGCCATCAAATGTAATAAACAACAATTTGAAAAATATATATATTGTCTAAAAAAATGTGTATAATTTATGTGATAAATTTTGGACGCTGCTTGAAAAATGTATTTATATAAAAGGGACTGTGTAAAACAAGAAAGAAGAATGGAGAGCTTGTTGAGGAAGGCAAGTGTTGCCAATATCAAATGTAGAATATATATATCCATCTATATATATACATGACAGTCATGTGAAGCACTTGACACAAGCAAACAAACATGACAGACACTTGACACACACACACACACTCAAAGTTGAGCTGAGAAGCAATTGACACTCCAATTGACAAACATGTGGCATGAGAATGTTGAAGTAGCAAGTGAGGAACAGATTAGAAATTGACTTGCCATTGAATTGCGCTACTTGGCACGTAAATTATTGATGATTGCCACTCGAAATTGGCACAAATAAAGGCTAACTCTATGCCATTAAGGCCACAAATAGCACAAAGTGAGACGGTGGAAGAGTAGAAGAAATTGAATTTCAAATGTAACTGAAGCTTTGATTACTTTTAGCTCATAAATGCATAACTTTTATGTGTTAAGAAACGTTTGCTATTTATTTTGTTGATGTCTTACATGGCGTATGCTTAATTTTTAGCAGCTTAATGTCTGCTTAAATTGTTGGCTGACTTTGTAATAAGAGAACTGCAAGCTTTAATTAATTTAATGTTGATATTAATAACCTTTTATAGTTTTTAGTTAGTCTAGTAACATTGCGTATACGTAATATAATAATTAGTGTAGCAACATTGCGTATACGTAATATAATAATTAGTTCGGTTATTTGAACAAGTATCAAATTAATGATGATTTTAACAACTTTTTTTAGTTTACAGTTAGTATAGCAACATTGCGTATACGTAATATAATAATTAGTTATTGAACAAGCATCAAATTAATTTTTATATTTTTTGTATTAGAAGATTATGATTAGAATATTGTTTTTGCTCTTTTTTTTCATCTAATTTATTCATAAAGTTTTGCTAATTTTGAGTTAGAGCTTTTTAAATAAAACCAAACTAAATAAATAAATTAACTTACTGAACAAAAAACATCTTTATTGTAAGCTCAACCTTTTTTTTTGCATCCATTTTACCCTAACTTTTTAGTAACATAGAGTTTTCAGTTTATTTGTATGCAACGCATGTTGTTAGCTCAAAACAATTGTGGCGAAAACTTGACTGGCAACTATTTTGATGACAGGCTGACGCCTTTTTAGGGCGTGGCATGCCGCTTGTGGCATGGCATTCTAATGCGACGAAAGCTGTCAAATTTCGCGCGAAACGCAGGCTTTTTAATTAGAGCTACAAGTTTTGCAAGAGGCAGAAGGAGAAAAAGAATGAACAGAGGAAGAAAGAGGGGACTGTCTGCTTTAAATGTGCGCACGCTTTAATGTGTCTGGCAGCTGGCAAAAAAGGAATCGAAGACAGCAGAAGAATCTCGCTTTTCTCATGTGTATGCGAGTCACGCGGCGTCTTTCAAACTTGGCATTAAATTTCAAATGAAATTGCTGCTGTCTGCAATGCGATACTTACAAGCACACACACACAAACACCGACACACACACACCCGCACACATGCAAAGTCACACATACACAGCATGTGTTAAAAAATCAGCGCCTGACAGCATTTGTCCATATCACGTATACGCAACGTTGTCACACTGCCTGCAAACTATCTGAGAGAAAGCAAAAAAAAAAATACTTGTCAATTTGATAGCAGTCTGTTGACGCTTAAAGCGGCTTTAAGCTGATGAAAATAAAATAATAAAATATATTACGTATACGCCATGTGAGCATGAAAAGTAATTCATTCAAAGTTAATAATATTTTTTTTATTCAAATTAATTCTTATCAAAGTTAATTACTATCAAAATTAATTAATAAAAATTGATTAAATTTATTTTGTATTCAAATAAAAATATATTACGCATACGCCATGTAAACATCAAAGTTCATATTATTCTTTTTTATTCAAATTAATTCTTATCAAATAATAATTAATACTATCAAAATAATTAAATAAAACTTAAATTAATTCAAAATTTATTTCTTTTGTATTATTCTTAATTATTTAAACTTGAAAGTGATCAAAATTAATTGTTAAAAAAATATAACTAATTTCGATTAATAATTTTATAATTTATTTAAATATTTGATGAAAATATTGATAAAACTTAGCATACACATGCAATTTCATATACACTACATTCATTCACATCACGCATACGCAGCGTTGTCAAAAATTATACTAGTCAACTTAATATTGGTCTGCGGAAGCTTTAAAGCGGCTTTAATATAAAAATAAATAAAGTAAAATATTACGCATACGTCGCGTAAACATCAAACGTTACTTTTTGGTTATGCATAAATACACCGAGTTAATTCCGAGGCAAAGTCATGCATAAATCTGTTTAAGTAAAGACGAACTTTGAACTGTAACATAACATAAATAACATAGCATATGCAGGATAATAAGCTAATGCGTTGTTGCTGCCGCTGTCACAGTAGCTGTCAAAATAAATAAAATAAAATAAGAATGAATCTGCCTTCCTATAGAGCAGGTGCTCAACAGCCTCATCATCATCATCAGCATCGTCTTCAACATCATCTTCTGCTTCATCCTGCTCAGGAATGCTGCTAAAATGTTTGTCAAGGTGCAAATTCAATAAAAATAAAAGTTGAAAAAACATCTTGACTCTCGAAGTCTTTTTTTTTTCTTTTCTTTTTTGGCATTTGCTGTCGATGTAAAAGTCAACAAACTTTGACGACCTTATCGAGTCGTTGTCACGCCCCATGACACTCGTAACGCCCCCTTTTTTTTTACTTCGATGATGGGCGTGTCATTTAGTTTGGCTGTTTCAAAAATTATTAAAATTTGGCCTTTGTGTCAGATGAAAATAAAAAGTCGCAAGGCGACTTCCGCTTCAGTGGTAAAACTTTTCATTGGTTTGCGCAATATTATGGCAATAATACACAGACACACACACAGACATAGCAAACAAATGGCCAAAGTTGTAGGTAGTAGAAGCAGAAGTTTTATCTTTACGCTTGGACGAAGCTTGCGGCATCCCAAGTCGGGGAAAACAAAACAAAGCCATAGCAACAAAGTAAATTCCACGGCAATGAAGTGTAAAAATAACAAAAGCAGCCAAACTCTCACCTGGCTGCGTTTTCTCTATTCAATGTCCTGCTATTCCTGCTGCTAGTTGGAATTTAATTTCACAACAATAGCAGGACAGAAAACTCAGTCTCCCTACTTACACATTTGTGTCTTCAAATTGACCAAAAAAAAAAATATACTTTGGGTTTAAATATTTTCTTTTAAAGCTTTGTCGTCGTTTGGTTTTGTTATCCTTGTTGTTGTCCTTGGCTTTGGCTTTTAACGCACATTAAGCTGGGGAATGTGTCCTGTTCCTTTGGCGCCCATTTCTTATGGCCATTTGCACTTTTTATTGACTCGCCGCGTGACTCTTTTCCGCTTTCTAACTTCCCTTGTTTTTTTTTTTTATTTATTTTTTTTTGGTTTTCCTGTCACGTGTCACAGCTACATTTTGCCCCCAGAGTTTTCCTTTCCTTTTCTTTTTTTTCTTGGCAATTGCTTTTAACTCTGTTTGTTGTTTGCTCTAATTAGAGATCCTGCAACGTGTGTATGTGTGTGTGTGTGTGTGTATTTGTGTGTGGCAATTAAAATTGTTTGCAATTTGCACGTGCCTCTTTAAATGCAATTAAATTCGTTTAATTAGTTTTAACGACTGCCATTTTTGCACTTGAACTTCTTCACTAATCGCAATTTCCCGCTGAAAGGCTTTTTTTTATATTATTTTAATTGCCTATTAATTGGCGTGAAAGTAATTATAAATAATTAACAGGCAATTAAACAACTTTTGAATTGATGAATTTGCATTTGAAACTTATATTAGAATTATGATGGATTTTAATTGGTCAAAAAGGAAAATGATTGAATTACGTATACGCAATGTAAAGTTTGTATTTTGATTAATTTGTTATTTGATGCAAATTACACTGACCTTAAACTATTTAAGGTTGAGCATAATTAAATAAATGCCTAAGTAAAGTTTAATAAATTATGTAACGATAAAATTAAATATCAACCTTTGACTGCTTTTTATTGCTCAAAAACACAACTGATTGGCATATTACGTATGCGCAATGTTGTCAACGTTCCCATCAACTCTCAATAGGTGAATGCAGGGGAAAAAATTGGTTATTTCTGACTGTAATTATTCGTTGCCCTTAGTGACGGTTTAAGCCCGCTTTAAGCTGTAAAATATAACGCATACGCCATGTGAAACCTTCTTAAAAAAATATCGCAAATGTTGCTTTTTATATAAATAGTATTTTTATAGGCAATTAAAAGTCGCAGAAAAAATAAAATTGATTTATTAATAACTATTAAATTATTATTAGGCCTTTGACTGATTGTTGAAATGATTGATATATTACGTATACGCAATGTTGGCAAACTGTCTGTCGAATGTGAACAAAAAACCATTTTAATGTGTTGTGACGTTTATAAGCTGTATTTAACTTTTTAATGTTAATCATTCGCCATGTAAAACATTGAGAAAACATAGCCAGTATTTATTTTTAGATAAAAAATATTTTAATATATTTATACTTTATATATTTGTTTTAGAATTATATTTTTATATATATAGTTGAATATAATAAATATTTTTATAAACAGCTGATAAATTGATAATTATTATAATCAATTATTTTATAAATATTAAAAATTTACATTCTTCTTTAAGACTTTAACTAAAGACTATTATTATATGTGTTTTATATTGAAATAAACAAATGCTCAAAATGATTAGACTTGATGTGTAGCTAACTTGATTGATAGCTTAAGGAACTATAAGCGCATCCATCACTCCCATCATCAATCTCCAAGCGTAACGCTGTGCAACGGTGCGTATGCGTAATGTATGCGCTGTCTAATGCCGCTGAGTGAGTTGTTGTTGTTGTTGTGCAACAAACAGCAGCTGTCGTGGGCGCATCAATCCAAAAACAATGACGCTAATCGGTCGTAAATGGGCTACACGTCGGACGCTTGATTAAATTGCCGTGGATTTAATTGACAAATGAATGAAACAACAACTACGAATGCAGCGTAAATCTGTGTGAAGCTGCAAAATGAAATTAAAATTCCGGCCATAATTAAAATTGTCTGCAGAACATGTGTAAAATGCCTGAAAAGACACGAAGTGATGGCAAATTCTGAACAGCAGGACATGAGGCTGAATAGAAAATAGAGAAAGACTGCAGATAACAGGAAAAGTCAGTGTGTGTGGAATGCTGTGACTGAGGAAGACAAGTGACAGCTATGAGGGAGAATTTTAGATGCAGCAAAGCGAGAGAAAGAAGTAGAGAAAAAGTAGAGTGAAAGAGATAGTAACAGATAGAGGGAGAGAGAGATGAAGAAAGGAAGGAAGCTAACTGAGATTGCGACAACTGTGAAGGAAGCTGGGTAATTTCCATGACTTGCAGCAGGCAGCGTTGTCAGTGCTGCCATTTTAGCTATTATATTTTTTCAAAATATTCAATCGGTCATAACTTTGTCAAAACTCAACCGATTTCTATGTGGAATACCGTTTTGATCATTATTTGGCCTATAAATTCATTCTGCATCAAAACATTTTTCACTTGGAAAATTTACCTCACTGTCAATTTTTTGGGTATTTTCCATGCTAACCCCTTTACACTTTTTCAAAAACTTCAATCTACCATAACTTTATCAAAACTCAACCGATTTCCATGTGGAATACCGTTTTGATCATTATTTGGCCTCTAAATTCATTCTGCATCAAAACATTTTTCACTTTAAAAATTTACCTCACTGTCAATTTTTTGGGTATTTTCCATGCTTACCCCTTTACACTTTCTCCAAAACTTCAACCTACCATAACTTTGTCAAAACTCAACTGATTTTCATGCGGAATACCGTTTTGATCATTATTTGGCCTCTAAATTCATTCTCTCTCACATTGTCAATATTAGCCTTTAAAAAAAAAGTGCCAACACTGCAGCTGACCCGCAAACGCAGCTAAAGGACATGGCAGGATGCACAGGACAAATACTATAGTCTACTTATGTGCACCAGTTAACAAGCAAATGCAAAAGACAACGAAGCGAGGTCCTCCTGGATGCGAGTGCTATATATGCAAAGTTTAGCGTGGCACAGCTGCAATTTTGGGGGCATGTTGCATGTTTGTAGTCCATTATGGGGTAAATTTAATTTACTGCCAATGCAGCAGGAGCTGCCAACGAAACCAAAAGCACATTTCGCTTGCCGATGCGCACAATTTAAGACGGCGACTTTTACTGCAACTGCCACGAAATGGGGCAAGTTTACGGACGTAGACGTAAATTGATTTAAGTGCATGTCACAGCATATTGCCACAGCCAGAGAGACACACTTTCTGTGACCCACTGTAAGGTCCTGCCTGTAGCTGCTTAAATCGTTTAACAAGCCCAGTTTGTTGCTTATAAAATTTGCTCGTAAAATGGTTTATGTGTTGGTAGCGAGACAGAAAGAGAGAGGGAGAGTAGAAGCAAGAAAGAGGGAGACAGACAGTGATGGACAGCTGTAACTTCATTTCAGTTGCCAACTGCACTCTAATCACATTTTGTTGAATTCGAAACCCGATTCGTAATTGGTTTATTCGACTGCAGCGTCAAGTGCTTAATGAACTTGCTACAACGGTGGGAAAAACCCCAACGAAAAAATAGGGGAATAACTAAAAAGTGTAGCATTTATTTAATGCAGCACTGTTACAATAAAATAACACCCAAAAACAAACTCGACATTGATTTTAGTCTGGCCAAAAACACAGCTGTACTGCAAAATTTAGAGACTGTTTCTGACAAGACTCTACACAACAAACCAAACAACAATGCTACACCGAAAAAAATCGGTTATAAAATTAAACTAAGAATGCAAAACTAATTTTTTTTTATTGATTTTTAAATTACTTGATCAAGTGTCCGCTTTTAATATTATTCTGCCTTGAATTTCTGCTGTAGTAACTAGTGAGAAAAAAGTAGTATTAGTTAAGGTAACAAATAATCCAAAATAAAAAATTTTCTACAAATGTTGTACTTTAATTAAATATTAGATATTATTTTCCTTTTTGGATTTTAAGTTATTATCAATAGATTCGCATATAGACTTACGTAAACAATTAAATTCAAAATACTGACTTTTAAAATACAAAAAAGGATGAATTTTAAACCTTAAAAATTTGTACATAATATTTTTTTTCTGTGTAGAAACAACATGGCTAACAACACATACGCCTTTCGTTGCATCGTTGCTTAACTTGGCCATAACTTTTGCAGCCATTTTCCTTTTCCCCTTTATTGCTGTTATTGTTGTTGTTGCTTTAGTTCCCGGCGAATGATTTAAAACTTTTCTTGTTATTTTCGTCTTTAACAAGTTTTTTCGCCGTGCTACGATTGCCACTCCTGAATACTATTTGAGCATCCAAAGTTGTAGGCAACAAATTAATTTAATGTCAGACACAAGACACAAAACTTGTCGGCTTGTGGTTTCATTGCTTTTGCGAGAAAGGGGGGGTTTTTTCTTCTTGGAGTTATTGTATTTTCGTGGGCTTAAAATGAAGTGCCAATGACATAAATTCATTTAAGGGCAGAGAGTTAACTATAGCAAAACTTTATATGCTTCCTTAAATTTAACGGTGCACGATATGTGAAAGAGATGTACGTATATAAACTAGAATTTTGTGATGGTTGCTTTGGGTTTAACAACGGGTATTAGCCATGAAATGAGAAAAGGTTAGGCTGTTAGAAACAGTAGTATATTAAAGTGGAAATTGGGTGGAGATTGGGTAGAGATAGATCAGATATATATAGAGAGATTTGAGATAGAATAGAGACAGAGCAGATATGAAAAGTGATTTGAGATAGAATATAGGTAGAGGTGGAGGAGATAGGTATAAGGTATAAAGTAGTAGAGCCTTCACAGCAGAATTTAGAGAAAGCACAAGATAGAGTAGCGAGTATAATGCAGCGATTATAATGCAGCGAGCATAATGCAGCGAGTAAAATGTTGCAAGTAAGCATTCACTGTTAAACTCACTTTGACACTGTTAAACTCGATTAATACTGTTAAACTCGATTAAGACTGTTAAACTCACATTGGCACTGTTAAACTCGATTAACACTGTTAAAAACGATTAACACTGTTAAACTCGATTAACACTGTTAAAAACGATTAACACTGTTAAACTCGATCAACACTGTTAAACTCGATCAACACTGTTAAAATCGATTAACACTGTTAAACTCGATTAACACTGTTAAAATCGATCAACACTGTTAAACTCGATTAACACTGTTAAAATCGATTAACACTTAAATTCGATTATCACTGTTAAACTCACATTGGCACTGTTAAACTCGATTGTCACTGCTAAGATAACAGAGCTCTGCTAACTGACCACCCACGCAGCATATAAAAGGAGGCCTTATCGCAGTAGGCAGGCACTTAGTGTTCGACGCTTGGTGAGGACGGATCAACGGGAAATGACTAGTGAAGTGAAGTGAAGTGACAATTGGAGCCTACTCTTGGTGTGGAACTGCTGATCTTGTTATTGAAGTGGACGGAATCGCATCCCTCTGTGTTCGGCGCTCGCAGAAGACGGATCGGCAACGGCGGGCAACTTCGTAGCATTAGAAGCAGATCGTTATAAGCTAATTATAAAAATTATTAACCATTATTTTTATAAGCTTAAAAGTAAATTAATGAGAATAGTTTTATATATAATAAAGTTTTATATACTATATAGTTTTATATATTATATAGTTTTATATATTATATAGTTTTATATATTATATAGTTTTATATATTATATAGTTTTATATATAATATTTAATATAGAATAGTTTTATAGCTATTTTATTTTCAACAATGTTTATTTTAGTACTTGAATAAGATTTTAAACTAACAAAAACTTATAAGCGAAAAATGTTTATTACTAAAAGTCTTATTAGATAAAAGCTTAGCTCTCTGTCGATTTGGAAAACTTACGGTTTTATCCTTTAGCATGCCGACACGACAATTGAGTACGGCTTCCGTGAAGAGATGTACGGCGGCTAGCAATGTCTTGCCGGGATCAATTAGATTCGATGGCTCCTTAAAGAAGGGTCCATAGTGGTTCTCATGATGGTATTTGCTGCGAAAGGTGCGCGATCGCTCGGCATCCACGGCCCCTCCAAAGGTCCAATGATTTCGTAAAGAGTAGCGAATAAGGATAAAAAAAATACTACAGATGAGGATTTTGAGAGTAGCGAGTAAATAACAGCAATTAAAGAGTATCTAGTGGCAACTGTAGTGTAGCAAGTTTCGAGTAAATATTGTAGAATAGCCAGCCCTCCATTATTTATTTACACTTTATCTATAAACACTTTTATTTTCCGAACCCATAAACTGATCTCTTTTTGCCTATTAGTCTTTAACGAGTAAGCAGATAAATACCATTTAATTGATTTCCGCAGTCATAAAAATCAGTCACTCATCTATTTCATTGGAAATGACAACTGTCAGCATTGAGAGCAGTTGGAAAATGTCGTTTGAGTCACGCTTGAATCAGAGTTACCTTCACTGTGAAGCCCACACACACACATACAACCACACTCACACACACAACCACACTCACACACACAACTAGAACCATTTTCAGTTGCCAGTTGGCAACAAATAGTAAACTGAAGCTGCTGACCGCACTCACATTGCCATTTACATGGTATTACAACCATTTAGTCTTACTGTGTTCCGCCTTTTCTCTCTCCTTTCTCTCCATTCTCTCCTTTCTCTCCACTCACTCCTTGAGCTCCGTTTGACCACCTTTAATAATTGCACTTGTCGACATTTGTTTTACACTGACCCCAAAATGGAACCCTCTCAATTCACAGCATATTTTATGCTTTCGAGTTGAAAATGGCATAACATAAATTGCCCTCAATGTGTTCAGTAAAGAAATAAAAACTTTACATTTTATACATTGCAGTTTTACAGGGTATATGCCATTTTTATACTAACTTAGAGAAGAGCTGTTGATTACCAATAAATACATGGAAATTACGACTAATATGTATAAAATATATATATTTTCTATCTAAAATTTACAAAGGTGTAAAATAAATAAATAAAATAAAAAAATTAAAAAATCTTTTAAATAAATTAATAAAATAATTAAATATATACATTATTTGTAAAATTAATTTATAAATCATACCATAAATAAGTAGATAATGTTTCGTTTTAGAATTTTTTTGAAATTGAGCTAGGATCACTTGACTTTAAATTATAGCAATAAATTATAGGGTATTAAGAATTCGGTATTTCTCAAAAAAGTTAATGTTTCTCTCTTGTTTTATACGTATACGTATTTATACGTCATGCAAGTAAATCGTTTGTTGCCATATAAATCGTTATACGCTTTGGTTTTCTCGTTTATTTTTTAGTTTTATTTTTTTTTTGGTTTTGTTTCGTGTCTCTCTCTGTCTCTCATTCCTTGTGTGTGTGTGTTTCTTCTGGCGAATTTATTGCTGTCCATTTCCACGTTTGCTGAATTATTGTAAACGTAAATTGAAAATAGCATAGCAAGAAAAAGAATGAAATAAATAAATACGAGTACGAATTGCAGTTGCTGTCGCTCGAAATTCTGTCTGAAACCCGCCTTGAATTTCCACTCATTTCTGGAGGGAAATATTCCTCCCACTTTTCTTGGTGCAATGCAGCGTAAAAACAAAACTGAAACAATTGCATTACATGGCAGATGAACAAGCAACATATATGTAACATATAAACATATTTTCAATTGCTTGAAATTGCTCTGTGGCATTTTGCCTTCAATTTTCCACTGCATATTTAAGCAGCTTTGCAACTTTTTTACCCCCCGCACAATTTACAATTGTCTGACTGTCTCGTCTGTCTGTCTGGTCTGTCTGTCTGGTTTGTCTGCCGATGTAGCAATTTGCATGTGAATTTTTATTCAAATCAAAAAACAATTTGGCCAAAAATCAATTCAAAAAAGGTCTCAAAAGCGCTCGTTGCTATTTTAAATATGTATGTCATGAGTGTGCATAAATATTGTATAAACCCGATGCCATACCCAGAAAAGCAGCAAGGGAAAGGCATTAATGCTAAATTGAAAACATTGGCAGACAAATGTGAATAACCTAAACCTTTCAAATTGTCAGCATACTCTGTATGTGATGGAAATGTGTGAAAATGGGTTTGATAACTGATTGAAAGTTTATGTAAAAGCTTAAGGGAGACTTCTTCGACTCTAGAAAATTTTTTACATATATATTTGATCAGTAACTTGATTTTTTATGATTTATCTGAAAATTATTAAATACACATTTATGGAAAAATTATAAAGTGTACGTATATATTTAAAATTAACTTTGTATTATTTTATAAATTTCATAAGAATCAGAAGAAATTGTTATCTTAATTCAGTTGCTGTTAGAAAATTAATTAAAATTAAATATAGGAAACATTATTAATTTTTATTATTTTATTAGCTATTTATTTTTGACTGTAATAAAATATATTTTGTTGTTCTAAATTGAATATTAAAATTTAATAATTAATATTGTCAAAATAAATATTTTACTTTCTGCTGCTTTTCTATATGATAAAGTGGGGTACAGGGTATTTCTTAAGTCGAGCAGCATTTCACATTTTTGAAAAGCTACTTTTCACACTGACTTTGATAGCTTATGAGCATGATCTAGTTCACAGTTGTTAACTGTTATTAAATGCCATTCAGTGTGAAATCTAAATGTCAATGTGTCTGTGTATATATATATATATATATATATATATATGTATGTGTGTGTGTGTGTGTGTTTGCATGTGTGTCTGCTCACATTGCCAGTGTCAATTTCGTGTCAACGACGCAGTTTCAGGTAATTTTCCGAGCTGAGCGTAAGCGGAAATTTTAGCAGACATTTTGTCGGCTGCCATTGCCAACGACATTTTATTTATGTGCGCTCATAATTCAACTGTAAATGTCACACGAACATACACACACATATATATATATATATGGGGAAACCGACACATTAGCCGCGACGTTGCCGCGACAGGCAAAGTGCTGCTAGTTTCCGTTTCCGGTGCAAAGCTCTGGCTTCGCTTGCCTTGCAAAATTAACAACAATGGCGGTGATAAAGACGCCCGTTCATTGTGTACGTGTGTGTGTATGTGTGAGTGTGTGTGTGTGAGTGTGTGTGGCTTTTGTGGCCTTAAGTAGCGAAATGTGCACGGAGTCACTTTCCCTCCCTTTTCTACTTGCCATTTAGTTGCTGATTTTCTTACATTTTTTAACGTTGCTAGTTTTCCAACATTTTACGTTGGAGTTTTTTTCTTTTTCTTTTTTTTTTTTGTTGTACGTGCTGACTTATGAGCATGTGTGTGTGTGAGAGTGTGCGGGTGTGTTAGAGTGTGTGTGGTTGTGTGCGGCTTCCCATTGTACTTAGGGGAACGCTTGGCGAGGCATCCGCTGCGGATTTATGTAGTCCTGGCGTGTACTTTGAACCCGCCTTTTGGGCCAATTGAAATGTCACGTTGCTTCTGCAATGAATGCAAACGTAATGATGTGGTTAATGCTGTGCAAGCTCTAAAAAATAGAAAAGCAACTCAGACAACGCTACACAATATAATACACAATTAAGAAAATTTATTTGTTACTATAACTAATGCTTAGTTGCAATTTAGAAAATATATAATGCATTGAGATGGCAGAAATTGACTAAAATGTCTGAAATAATTATACAACTCTAAATAACAAATGTAAAAAATTATTTAATAATTGAGTTAACTTATTATCTATAACTTTAAAATAATGTAAGTATTGAGATGTAAACCAGAGACTGAAATGACTATAATTTGATAGTAATATAAATAATATTTTGATTTTTAAAAACAAATTAAAAAATAACTCTTACTTTTTTTTTTGACAATTAAAATAAATTTTGAAATTGGGATATTATAGAAATATACAATAAAAGTTTTTTTTTCAAAAAATGAAATGAAAATAAAACAATATACCCCTTTACTTATTTTTAAAGTAACGGGTATAAATAATAAAATGCGAATGTAAATATACAAAATCTATAACACAAAAAAAACCTATGTTAGAAGTTTCTAAGCCTTTCTCATAAATGTTATAGCATAGATTGTTTGATTTTTTTTTAATTAAACACTCCGTTGTATCTAAATATATTTTGAATACTTTTATTAAAAACACGTTATTTTAACGTGTTCATAGCTCATTAATTTCACAAACATACAGTTCATTGAGCATAATTAACTTTTTAATAAATGTTCATTGTGCAAAACATTTGCACAAATATTCGTTCTCCATATATTGTTGGTGGCTATTAAAATTTGAAATTTATACTCTCCAGAAGGTAAAGGCATTAGTCTTAAGTACTCTTCTTTAAATACCATATTACGTACGATTATATCATGCTAAAATAACAAATAAATAATAATAAAGCATATATAGAGCTTAAAAGTACTTACGTCAAAGGGACAAGAATGATTAATATTGGATTTTTCGGTTATAGCACTGAAAACAATGGATTCAAATGATAATTTTGGATTTTTGTTGGCTGCAAATTTGCAATAATCGAACGTTTTATTGAACATAAATGGCCGAAATCCATTGAATTTGCGCCAAAGACTTAGATTTATCTGTAATTTATAATGCAAAAATTAAATAAAGTAAGCAATAATAATAAATATATCAATTTAATTACTTTAACAGTCGTAACAGGCTTCTGTAATAATTTAATGTGTACATTCAAACCGACAACACCACGGCCCAGCATTTTAAGATGACATTTAGGATAGGTTATATATCCTACATCCAATATATCACACTGAATATTCGTAAAACGACTTCCAACTGCCGCGTTTCCCTCGATAGCAAGTAGTAAGAGCGTAAATGGAATCCACATCGTCTATCTATCAGTTAAACACATCACCGACTAACTAAAGCCCTAAATTATTATTTATTAAAGTTTAATATTACATTGAAAATCATCATCATTAAGATAAGTATCTATTAAAAGTGGTTACACTCCATTGAACCTCACCATTTATTTATTTAAACATCCGCCGTTAAAATGGTTTTCTAAATAGTATCGATTGTGTGATATATTAAACAACTGAAATTTTGAAACTTCTCAGCATAATTTAAACATTGTTTAATATTTATTTATTTTTCAATAAATCTTTGTTTTGTAATATTTGGAGTGTAACTGGAATGGATAATAATTTATCTCTATGGTTCACTTGATGTTAATATAACATTTGAAAAGAAAATAAATACTACTTAATAAAATTGTGCGTTTTTTATATATTATATATTTAAACTATTTTTTTACATTGGCATGATTACAATAAACATTATTATTAAAGCTATGATATTATGACCATAATGATTTTGGTTTTTTTCACTATTTACCTTGCATTAAATCTTCTACACGCGAAATATGTGTATTGATTATTGTTGTCCAAGTTTTAGTAAAAGCAATCTTTAGTTTAAATTTATACTCGCCCGTGGGTAAAGGAAATAAGCTAAGAAATTCCTCTTTGAAAACCAAATTGCGTACAAATAAATCTTGCTGAAATTAAGTTAAATTAATTAATTATTTAACCTTTAAAAATCAAGAGTTACCTCAATGGGACAGGGACGATGGATATTCGAATTTTCGAGGAGTGTTTCGAAATACAGTTTCTCAAATGATATTCTAGTATTGCTTTTGTCCATAAGTTTGCAAAAATCAAATGTGGCATTATGCATGAACGGTCGATAGCCATTGAATTTCTTATAAAGACTGAGATTTATCTGAAAAAGAATAAGAAATGGAATAAGTATATATATTTTAAAATTATGTAGTTCAACACTTGCTTTGATTTTTTTAAATGTGCGAGTATTATTGAAGAAATGCATGTGAAGATTTAGAGCCACAACTCCGCGGCCGATTAATTTTAGCACGCACTGTTTATAAACGAGAATGGATGGATCCAAAAGCTTGCATTCTATATTCGTGTAACGGGTATAGGACTTTGAAAGGCTTCCAACTGCCAAAAGTAAGAACAACAATGGAATCCACATTATTTGTCTGTCACTTGGGAAAACACTTTAACGATTGACGATCAAAATAAATATTTTAAATTCAGATGACAAATACAAATATGTTTTTTTACAGCTGATTTAATTGTTTTTTTTTAATTGTTGTAACTCACGAAATTAGTTTTGGACGATTGATTTCTGAAGCTCACATTACAGTGCCATGCTTATTTTTTCAGGGTCTTTTATTGAAATGTACTGCATTCTAATTGAAAATTGTGGTTTTAAAATAATCATGCAAATCATTTAACAGTGCTTCAAATATTTAATTTGTCCAAATTAAATATGAGTTTTTGGCTAAGCTGGCAAAATGAAAATGCTTGTTCATATTTCCGCTTTAGCGGTCATTTAAAATGTCAACAACATTATTTGAATATGTATTTTTATTTTCATTTTACTAATGCATTATTTGCTGACATTTTCCCTCCCTTTTTCGGCTTTTCATTGTGTCCAGTTACCACAAATAACTGAAAATGCTTGTTATGTTAGCTGAAAATAATTCAAGTGCGTTCATGTGCATTGAAAGCATTTCAAAATGTCAATGTTTCAATGTTTTATTTCCCTTATGTGGCACAGTAACAATAGTCAGACAGTTAACAGTCATGAATCTATATAAGGAACACCTTCATATAAATGAGTATATATAAATTAGTTGATCTTTTAATTTAGAAAATTTTTTATGAATACAAAACTATCATATCAAAATGCCTTAAAGAGATATTTTAAATTACCAAAAATTCTCATATAAACTAAATGATAAAAAATTTTAGGTTATTAAATTCAATCATTCATCAATTTTATATATAAATTTTCAACTCCCAAAAATTATCATCTCAATTTAAAACTTGTAAACTTTGTTAATATTTATTTTAATATAAACAATGTCTCTTAAGTTTCTTAAGGAATTTTTTAAGCAAAGTTTTACTACATTTTTTATTAGTAATTTAGTTGATGTTCTTTCATTTTATTTGACTATATCCGACTTTATGCAGTTTTTAATGGTTTATCTCGAAAACTATGCCAACAATGTTTTAAGCTGCGACCTGTTTAACAACTATCTGCATCTTCACTTTCATTGCTATGTTGCTTGCCACATCTTGTGGCAATGAACTTTACACCGACCAACAAAAAAAAAAAAATGGAAAAAAACTTTAGCAAAGAATTCTTGTTACTTTATGTTAAGAGGAATCTATTGCATGTGAAATGAGCTCAAAAGCTGTCAAACTTGTTTTGCTGTCTGAATGAAACCGAAATGAGGCTTGTGTGCTTGTGGTACGTACGTGTTGCATGCCACATTTTGTGGAACCTAATATCGTGACGAAACTTAAGAGCAGAGCTTTAAGAGACAACAGACAACATCTTTAGAGCTCAACAACTGCTTAGTCGACACATTTGCTGACCTACAAAGCACACAGAATAAAGATAACATAAAGATACATTCTGATAAAGTATGTAAATATATATAGACTTATGTGTATTAGTAAAAGTATATTCGATGTGTGGCCTCTGGCTGAATGCATATAAATGAGGAGAGATAAATATATTTACTTACTGGTACACTGATAAAAATAAGGTTTTCAAATGAAGATTTTGGTCTCAAAACTAAGAATTTTTCCCTAAGAAAAATCTCAAAAGTCAGAAATTTCTTAAAATTAAAAAAAAAACAAGTTGTTTTTAAGAACATTTTAGTATGATCAACATTCTAACATTTACAGGACCACAAATATAGGTATAAGATTATATGTTCTTAAATAGTCAAAACAAAAAATTAAGCACAATCTTATTTTCCAAACAATTTAAGATATGTATAATCTTGATTTTAGTAGTATATATTTTTTTCAGTGTAGTTACCAAGAATTTTGCAGGCGTTGCTGCCAACATGGAAAACAATCAAATGCCAGGCGATAGCTTAAAGAGAACATGCAAAATCCACACACATTTAGAGTAGAAGATTCAGCTAGACAAAAGATTGCCGCTGGGTATGCAATTCATTCATTCATTCGCTCATTCATTCATTCGTTCATTTGCCCAACATGTCCTTTGCATGTGTGCTACGGGGCGTATACGTAACATGAACGTGGCTGCCATAGCCACTGGCAACTGCTTTTGTTCAACATGACAAAGACATGACAGAAAATGAAAATGAAAATGGAAGCAAAAAAAAAATAAAAAGGAAAGCAAGGAAGAAGAAAAAAAATTGCGCTTTTTGTAATGCTTTTAATGCTTTGGCGAAAAATGTTCGCTTGGATTGATTTATGACATGGCATTGAGACTCTTCCATTGATAAATCAATGGACAGGCTGCTTCTACACATAAAGGTCACAGGGTCGAGTATGATATTAGGGCACTGTAATTGCGGCAAGTTATGAAAGTCAAGCACAAGTTTAATCTCTTGGGTTTCAGCTCGCTCGACAAAATTGATTGAGATTGAGTTGCATTTGGGTTTCTGGTCGCCACACAAATCATTTGTTAGCCAGACAATGGAAAATGACAATGGCAACTGACGTTTTGTCACTTAAGCATTCATCAATTTCATTTGGTTATGCATTTTCAATGAGGAATCATGAAGAATAGAAGCATAAGCATGATTAAATAGCTATAAGGAAATGTTGCTTTAGGATAAGATAACTTTTCAGACTATTGATTAAATTTTCAGCCCAGGTACTCTTCTGTGAGGTTAATTTTCGACCAATTGTTCCTATGGCAACCGAATTAAACCAAATTTGGTCAAGATGTATAATACCAGCCCCGATGCGAATTCGATCAGTTTGGCTCTGATATCTCAACAAACAAAAAACTTTTTCATACTAAAACTTAATTTTCGATGTATCGTTCCTATGGCAGCTATATGATATAGTTAACCGATTTTAACCAAATTAAGTCAGGAAGTATAATAATGCCCATATAAGTAGGCAACACTATTTTTGCCCACATAAGTAGGCAACACTATTTTTGCCCACATAAATAGGCAACACTATTTTGGCCCATATAAGTAGGCAACACTATTTCTTGCCCATATAAGTAGGCAACACTATTTTGCTCATATAAGTAGGCAACACTATTTTTGCCTATATAAGTAGGCATCACTATTTTTGCCCATATAAGCAGGCAACACTATTTTTGCCCATATAAGTAGGCAACACTATTTTTGCCCATATAAGTAGGCAACACTATTTCTTGCCCATATAAGTAGGCAACACTATTTTGCTCATATAAGTAGGCAACACTATTTTTGCCTATATAAGTAGGCATCACTATTTTTGCCCATATAAGCAGGCAGTTAGTTTTCCAATTTTAATGCAGAATGAAAATAGATGCTAAATAATGATAAAATTGACCATCCGGAAGGAAATCGGCTAAAATTTGACAAAGTTATGACATTACGAAGTTTTTGAAAATGTGACAAGGGAAGAGTAGCTTAGTTGTCCCAAAATTTCAAACTTGTTTCTTGAGTAGTTTGACGATAATATATGGCTGAGTGAATGAGCGTACTGGACAAAGAATTTTATATATATAGATTTACTAGCTGATCGATTAAGGAAGAGCTGTTGATTTCCTAACCAGAAGAATATTTATTCGAAATTATTGGAGTAAAATTCAGTTTTTTCATAGATCTTGCAAAATAATTTTCTTTTTGTTTCTTGTTTGAATAAATAACAGAAAAGTTTCATAGATGCATTTTTTTTCTGAAAAATTAACCCCTTTGCCTGAACTTTTTATGCTTTTTACTTTTCCACTCTTGCGTCTTTCATCCTGTTATTGTTGATGTTCAAAACTCATTTGCATAACGAAAACTTGTTAATAATGGCAACTAAGTTGCCTGCTTATACAATCTACACACACTTACACACCAACACACAGTTACACAGCTGCTGGCAACAAGTTTGCCACAGCTTAGACAAAGTTTTTGATTGAGTTTCCAACATTTTCCTAATTCACAAATTGCACTGCGAAGCGATTTTCCAAAAGGTGTTGTCCCTAACCTTATTTTTAGATTTCACTCATTATTTTTGCTTGACTGTCGGAAAAGTTTTTGCCACTCAATCTCAGTCCTAATTAGCCACAGTGCAAATTTATTATTACCTTTTTTTTCTTGCTTTTTGTTACACATTATTTACGAATTTATGCAAATGACTGACAGACAGGCTGTCAAAATTCATGCGACTAATTAGTCCAAATTAATTTGCTGTGGTTGCCCACAAAAATGTTGACCAAATGCGATGAAAAGTATGCTATATAATTTATACACACAATTTTAAAATTTTTCTGTTGCGATTTGCATAATGAATGCACATAAATGAATTTCTAATCAACTGCCAGCATTTGAAATGAAAAAGTGACAAATAGCGTTTGTTTTAACTTGCAGAACTAAAACTTAAAGCTGAATATTAAAATTTTTAGCTAAATCAGTTTCTTTCTGTGTATTTTTTGATATTGCCTGTACTTAACTGAACTTCAAGCGAAACTAACAGAGAACTATTTACAATCAAATACAGTATGTGAGTATTGATCCATAAAACGTTTAACTAAGTTATTAAAAACGATTGGAAAGCATTGTCGATAAGGTCTTTAAATTGCTTATATTGTAATTATCTGATAGAATCAAAGTCAAAATTTTTACATGTAGTCTATAGTCTATTAGTTAATAGTCTTTTAGTACTTTTTCATTGCACACGATGTGGATTCCGTTAGCGCTTTTATTGCTGTTCTCTGGAGTTTATTCGGAAACTATCAATCGTTTTACTAACATCAAGTGTGAGGTCTTGGATCCATCCTATTGCACCTATAAGGAGTGTCGTCTAAGTGTTCTGGGTCGCGGTATTATAGGCTTAAATGTCCAAGCGATACTTTTGAAGGGACCATTCAATAATGCTAAAGTATGTACACATCGATTCATGTTTCGATCGAATAAACTAATAGGACTTAAAATTTTAGATTAATCTCAGCCTTTATCGTAAATTCAATGGATTTAGACCATTTATGTTCAATGTCACCTTTGATTTTTGCAAATATATGGCAAAAACCAACACGAAAATATCATTTCCCAAATTTTTCTTTAATTTTGTAGCAGAAAAATCAAACATAAACCACACTTGTCCATATGAGGTATGTAAAAAAGTTAAGTAATGGGAAAAATTTAATTTAATAATTGCAATTTCAGGGCGAACTTGTTGCACGGGAATTGGTGATGAAGGAAGAGTATTTTAAATTCTTGCCAATGCCTTCCGGCGAATACCAATTGCAGATTATGGCGGCTACTGACGGACAATGGAAAACAAGACTTTTTGTTAATGTTTTGCGGACGGAAGATATATTGAAAAATTAAGAATATTTGATGATAAATAATATAAATATTATTTTTTGTTTAAAATAACTATTTTTATTTATTTTTTTTACCGAGATTAGTGTCAAAAGAAATATGGAGAGCAAAGATTATGGTCTTCATTTGGTAAAATAGCTTTGTGATTTAAATAACTTACTTATGTATGTATATTTAGAAATTTTGGAGAGTTAATATTTTTAACTAAGTCAGTTTTTTTCTGGGTATTTTTTGATATTGCCTGTACTTAACTGAACTGTAAGCAAAACTATTTACAATGAAATACATTATGTGAGTACTGATCCATTAAACGTTTAAGTTAGTTATTAAAAACGATTGGGAAATGTTGCCGATAAAGCTTTTAAGCCACCTATCATTATCTGATAGAATCAGAGTCTAAATATTTACATGTAGTCTATAGTCTATTAGTTAATAGTAGTTTAGTACTTTTTCATTGCACACGATGTGGATTCCGTTAGCGCTTTTATTGCTGTTCTCTGGAGTTTATTCGGAAACTATTAACCGTTTTACCAACATCAAGTGTGAGGTCTTGGATCCATCCTATTGCACCTATAAGGAGTGTCGTCTAAGTGTTCTGGGTCGCGGTATTATAGGCTTAAATGTCCAAGCGATACTTTTGAAGGGACCATTCAATAACGCTAAAGTATGAACACATAGATTCATGTTTTGATCGTAATACTAATAGGTTTCTAAATTTTAGGTAAATCTCAGCCTTTTACGTAAATACAATGGATTTCGACCATTTATGTTCAATGTCACCTTTGATTTTTGCAAATATATGGCAAAAACCAGCACGCAAATATCATTTTCAAAATTTGTTATTAATCTTTTAGCAAAAAAATCCAATATAAATCACACTTGTCCATATGAGGTATGTTAATAACTTAATTAATGGAGGAATTTTAATTTAAAAATGCAATTTCAGACCGAAATTGTTGTACGGGAATTGGTAATGAAGGAGGAGTATTTTAAATTCTTGCCATTGCCTTCCGGCGAATACCAAATTCAGGTTATGGCGGCTACTGACGGACAATGGAAAACAAGACTTTTAATTAATTTTTTGCGTACGGAAGATATATTGAAAAATTAAGAACATTTAATGATAATTAATGTAATTATTATATTTTGTTTAAATTAACTATTTTTATCAATTTTTTGTTGAGATTGGTGTTAAAAAAAATAAGGGCAGCAAGAATCATGGTCATGATTTGGTTAGATAGCTTTGTGATTTTAATAACATATTTATGTTTGTAAATTTTAAAATTTCTGAGAGTTAAAGATTTTAACTTAATCTGTTTCTTCCTGTGTATTTTTTGATATTACCTCTACTTAACTGAACTTCAAGCGAAACTAACAATGAAATGTTTATAATCAATCACTGTGTGTGTTTACTGGTCCATAAAACGTTTAAGTAAGTTATTAAAAACGGCTGGAAAACGTTGTCGATAAAGGAACATTAATTGCTTATATTGTAATTATTTGATAAAATTAGAGTCTAAATATTTACATGTAGTCTATAGTCTAAAGTTATTATTCATTTAGTATTTCCTCATGACACACGATGTGGATTCCATTAGCGCTTTTATTGCTGTTCTCTGGAGTTTATTCGGAAACTATTAATCGTTTTACTAACATCAAGTGTGATGTCTTGGATCCATCCCATTGTGCATATAAGGAGTGTCGTCTAAATGTTCTGGGTCGCGGCATTATTGGCTTAAACATCCAAGCGATACTCTTGAAGGGACCATTCACTAATGCTAAAGTATGTACAAATCGATTCATGTTATTTTGATCGAAATACTAATTGGATTCGAAATTTTAGATAAATCTCAGCCTTTTTCGTAAATACAATGGATTTCGCCCATTTATGTTCAATGTCACCTTTGATTTTTGCAAATATATGGCCAAAACCAGCACGAAAATATCATTTTCCAAATGGTTCTTTAATTTTTTAAAAGAAAAATCAAATTTAAACCACACTTGTCCATATGAGGTATGTTAAAAAGTTTAGTAATGGGAAGATTATAATTTAACAAATGCAATTTCAGGGCGTACTTGTTGTACGGGAATTGGTAATGAAGGAGGAGTATTTTAAATTTTTGCCATTGCCTTCCGGCGAATACCAATTGCAGGTTATGGCGGCTTCCAACGGACAATGGAAAACAAGACTTTCTATTAATTTTTTGCGGACGGAAGATATATTGAAAAATTAAGAATGTTTGATGATAAATAATATAAATATAATATTTTGTTTATAATAACTAGTTTTATAAATTTCCTTCCGAGATTGGTGTCCAAATAAATAAGGGCAGCAAAAATCATGGTCTTGATTTGGTTAGATAGCTTTGTGATTTAAATAACTTATTTATGTTTGTATATTTAGAAATATCTGAGAGTAAAAATTTATTTTAATTTTTAAAATTTAAATTGAAATTTGTTAAATTAGTTTCTTTCTCTGTATATTTTGTTATTGCCTGTACTTAACTAAAGCTTAAGCGGATCTAACAGAGAACTATTTACAATCATATAAAATATGTGATTACTGGTCCATAAAACGTTTAAGTAAGTTATTAACTATTCGGACAGAGCTACAATCGAGCATTCTCGACAGTCGGAGAACCCGTACTAACTATGGCAAAAGCTAAGACTGCTAAAAATTCATACTTGATTTTCGCCCGATCGGTCCTATGACAGCTATATGATATAGTGGACCGATTTGAACCAACTTTGGACAGGATATATAAAACCAAGTTCTATGTATATTCTATAGGATTGGTTACGATATCTCATTATACAAAAAAGTTTTTCATATTAAAACTTGATTTTCGACCGATTGTTCCTATGGGCGCTATATGATATAGTGGTTCGATCCGAAGAAAGAAACAACCTTGATCTGCCTGCAGTATAGAGCAATCTACATACCAAGTTTGGTGTCTCTAGCTCTTAAAGTCTCTGAGATCTAGGTGTTCATACAGACAGACAGACGGACATTGCTATATCGACTCGGCTATTGATGCTGATCAAGACTATATATATATTTTATGGGGTCTGCCACGCCTTCTTCTGCCTGTTACGCACATATTCGGTAAAACACACCCAATAGACCCCTGTACTTTTTTTAAGTACGGGGTCTAAAAACGGCTGGAAAACGTTGCCGATAAAGGCATATAAGTTGCTTATTTATAAATAATTATCTGATAGAATCAGAAATATTTACATGTAGTCTATAGTCTATAGTCAATAGTCGTTTAGTATTTCTTCATGACACAAGATGTGGATTTCGTGTGTATTTTTATTGCTCTGTGGAGTTTATTCGGAAACTGTCAATCGTTTTACCAACATCAATTGTGAGGTTTTGGATCCATCCTATTGCACCTATAAGCAGTGTCATCTAAATGTTCTGGGTCGCGGTATTATAGGCTTAAATGTCCAAGCGATACTTTTGAAGGGACCATTCAATAATGCTAAAGTATGTACACATCGATTCATGTTATTCCGATCGTATTACTTATAGGATTCTTAATTTTCAGGTATCTCTCAGCCTTTTACGGAAATACAATGGATTTCGTCCATTTATGTTCAATGTCACCTTCGATTTTTGCAAATATATGGCAAAAACCAGCACGCAAATATCATTTTCCAAATGGTTCTTTAATTTTTTAAAAGAAAAATCAAATTTAAACCACCCTTGCCCATATGAGGTATGTTAAAAACTTCAGTATTGAAAAAAATATAATTTAATAATTGCAATTTCAGGACGAAATTGTTGTACGGGAATTGGTAATGAAGGAAGAGTATTTTAAATTCTTGCCATTGCCTTCCGGCGAATACCAAATTCAGGTTATGGCGGCTACTGACGGACAATGGAAAACAAGACTTTTTATTAATTTTTTGCGTACGGAAGATATATTGAAGAATTAGGAACATTTGATGATAAATAATATAAATATTATATTTTGTTTATAATAGCTATTTTTATAAATTTTCTTCCGAGATTGGTGTTAAAATAAATAAGGGCAGCAAAAATCATGTTCTTGATTTGGTTTATGTTTGTATATTTAGAAATTTCTGTTTATTATTTGATATTACCTCTACTTAACTGAACATCAAGCGAAACTAAGAGAGAACTATTTACAATCAAATATAATATGTGATTACTGATCCATAAAACGTTTAACTAAGTTATTAAAAACGGCTTGAAAACGTTGCCGATAAAGGCACATAAATTGCTTATATTGTAATTATCTGATAAATTTAGAGTCAAAATATTTACATGTAGTCTATAGTCTATTAGTTAATAGTCGTTTAGTATTTTTTCATTGCACACGATGTGGATTCCGTTAGCGCTTTTATTGCTGTTCGGAGGAGTTTATTCGGAAACTATTAACCGTTTTACCAACATCAAGTGTGAGGTCTTGGATCCATCCTATTGTGCATATAAGGAGTGTCGTCTAAGTGTTCTGGGTCGCGGTATTATAGGCTTAAATGTCCAAGCGATACTTTTGAAAGGACCATTTAATAATGCTAAAGTATGTACACATCGATTCATGTTTCGATCGAAATACTAATAGGACTTAAAATTTTAGGTTAATCTCAACCTTTATCGTAAATTCAATGGATTTCGACCATTTATGTTCAATGTCACCTTTGATTTTTGCAAATATATGGCAAAAACCAACACGAAAATATCATTTTCCAAATTTTTCTTTAATTTTGTAGCAGAAAAATCAAACATAAACCACACTTGTCCATATGAGGTATGTTAAAAAGTTAAGTAATGGGAAAAATTTAATTTAATAATTACAATTTCAGGGCGAAATTCTTGTACGGGAATTGGTAATGAAGGAAGAGTATTTTAAATTCTTGCCATTGCCTTCCGGCGAATACCAATTGCAGCTTATGGCGGCTTCCAACGGACAATGGAAAACAAGACTTTTTATAAATTTTTTGCGGACGGAAGATATATTAAAAAATTAAGAATATTTGATGAAATATAATTTAAATATTATATTTTTTTATAAAACATTTTTTATTAATTTTCTTCCGAGATTGACATAAAAATAAATATGGAGAGCTAAAGTCATTGGGTATTTTCTTTTAAATGAATAATAAATAATATATGGATCTATTTTTTTTTTTAGAGATGTTTTTAATTTTACATAGTGTAAAAAAAAGATGTTGAAGATATCAAAACATAGTAATTATCTGATATGATCAGTAACAATTATAGTGTCATTTTTATAAATGCAAATTTGACGATTAATTTTGTCATTTGTGTCAATCGTTGATGTGTTTTCAAACCAGACAAACGATGTGGATTCCGTTTGTATTTTTATTGCTGTTCTGTGGAGTTTATTCGGAAACTGTCAATCGTTTTACCAACATCAAGTGTGAGGTGTTAGATCCAACCTATTGCGCCTATAAGCAGTGTCGTCTAAATGTTTTGGGTCGCGGTATTATAGGCTTAAATGTCCAAGCGATACTTTTGAATGGATCAGTCACTAATGGTAAAGTATGTACACATACATTCATGTTATTCCGATCGTATTATTAATAGGATTCGAAATTTTAGGTAAATCTCAGACTTTTTCGTAAATTCAATGGATTTCGCCCATTTATGTTCAATGTCACCTTCGATTTTTGCAAATATATGGCAAAAACCAGCACGCAAATATCATTTTCCAAATTTTTCTTTAATTTTGTAAAAGAAAAATCCAATTTAAACCACCCTTGCCCATATGAGGTATGTTAAAAACTTAAGTAATGGCAAAAATCTAATTTAATAAATGCAATTTCAGAGCGAAATTGTTGTACGGGAATTGGTAATGAAGGAAGAGTATTTTAATTTCTTGCCATTGCCTTCCGGCGAATACCAAGTGCAGATTATGGCGGCTTCAAACGGACAATGGAAAACAAGACTTTTTATTAATTTTTTGCGGACGGAAGATATATTAAAAAATTAAGAATATTTGATGAAATATAATTTAAATATTATATTTTTTTATAAAACATTTTTTTTGTATAAAAAAAAGAAATTGAAGATATAACAACATAATAATTATCTGATATGATCAGTAACAATTATATTTTCATTTTTATAAATGCAAATTTGACGTTTAATCTTGTCATTTGTGTTAATCGTTGTTGTCTTTTCAAACCAAACAAACGATGTGGACTCCGCTTGTATTTGTATTGTTATTTGGTGGAATATATTCGAAGACTATTAATCGTGTTACAAATATCAAGTGTGAGGTGTTAGATTGAATTAAATTTCAGAAGAAATTACTCGTGCAAAACTTTATATTTAAGGAAGAGTATTACAGATTCGTACAACTGCCTTCCGCCGAGTATCAAATTCAATTAATTGCGGGTAGCGACAACAAATGGAGAGCCAAAGCTTATGTTAGTTTTCTGCGAGTAAGAGATCTAATGACATGTTAAGAGGCTTTTAAATATGTCAATAAAAAACCCATTAATCAAATTTATATTCAATCTGTATTTCAAATGAATTTGTTTGTTTACATATTTGATTGCTTATGCAATTTATCCTTATTATTAGCAATTAATTTTTAAATGCTGGAAAGAGATCATTAAATCGATTTAGTAAGCTCAACAATAATCGTTAGTTATATATTTTATTTAAATACATAAAACAAATAAATAAATATTATATAGCTAACCCATATTATACGCACCATTTCGTTTCATTAATTTGCTTAATTGTTAGAACATGTATGTAATTTCAAAAGCGCGCAAAAGTAGGCAACAATTTTTTTCAAATTTGAATTTTATTGTTTAACTGTTATATAATATTTTATCGGTCCGAAAAACAATTAAATAAGCTATTATAAGCGATAAAATCAAAGACAGCAAATAACAGTAGCAATTTAAAATAGTTAAATTTCAGACTTGCAACAGATGCGCAGAGTAATGTTCAAAAATTAATAAAATTAAAGATATCAAACTCGATTTAGACTGCATTGCTATACAATAGATCCATAGTATACACGACAGAAATTTAAGGAAACATCATAATAATTATGTGATACGATCAGTCACAATTATATTGCAATTTTTCAAATTTTTGTTAATATTGATTATTACCAGCTTTTTTTTGTTAATCGTTGTTTAGTTCTCTTACCTTAGACAAACGATGTGGACTCCGTTTGTATTTTTATTGCTCTCGGGTCAAGTTAAATCGGAAACTGTCACTCGTTTTACCAACATCAAATGTGAGGTGTTAGATCCAACCTATTGCTTCTTTAAGGAATGTAGTCTTAAGGTTGTAGGTCGCGGCATTATTAGTTTAAATATGAAAGCGATACTTTTGAAAGGATCCTTCAATAATGCTAAAGTATGTACACATTAATTCATGTTATTCCGATTGTATTTCCTATAGGATTCTTAATTTTTAGATAAACCTCAGCCTTTTTCGTAAATACAATGGATTCCGACCATTTATGTTTAATGTCACCTACGATTTTTGCAAGTATATGGCAAAAACCAATACGGAAATATCTTTTGCAAAATTTTTGATTAATTTGAGTGCAAAACACACTAATGTTAATCACTCATGTCCGTATGACGTACGTTTATTTAGCTATAATATTGCGAAAATTATAAATGAATTAATGATATTTCAGCACGAAATAATAATACGAGATTTGGTAATGAAGGAAGAGTACTTCAGATTCTTGCCATTGCCTTCCGGCGAATACCAAACGCAGATAACGGCGGCTACTGACAGACATTGGATATCAAGGGTTTACACAAATTTCTTGCGAAAGGAGGATATTTTGAAAGACTAATTTTTATGAAGTCTTTCCATAATTTTTTAATTTTAGATATTATTCGACCTAAATATAAAAGATTGATATTTATCAACTAATACTATACATTTTTTATTTGAAATATTCTTCGATCTAAATATAGATCGACTTATCCGATTAAGTTAAGAATTCCCGGAACGTATTCAAAAAATTTAATATACATTATAATGTGTACCACAACATATTTTGTGAAGTATTCAACTAACTGCATTGTAATATTATTCATAGGTCATTTGTTCGCAAAATATAAAAGAATGATATATTAGGAGACATCACAGTAATTTTCTGATATAATCATTAATCGATCATTATATTATTTTGAAAAAAAGCGCTAATTGTTATTTATTTTAGAATCTGATAAATAATGTGACTTCTGCTTGCTTTTGCACTGCTTGCTTACACTGCTGTCTAGTAAAGTGAAAAAAAACATGGGGGGTTCCGCCCCCTGCTCGCTGCGCTCGAGGTAAGTTACGGAATTTATTTTCAAGTTATCGGTTCATTATTTGCTATAGGATTTAGTTGATCGATTTTAACCGAAGTTGGTCATAATTTATAAGAGTCACTTAAATGATTGCTCTATTAATTTTTTAAAATATCTCAAGCAACATCGAATCGTTTATATGGCAGCTTTATAATAAAATAAATACCTACTTGATCTACGACCTGTGTTCAAATACAAAAATATACTTATAATTATACAAGCAATTAAGACAATAATTATTATCCGAATTCAACAGAGTGCAATTGTAATGTTCAAGTTTAAAATGTGATTCTATATGCATTCCATTAGTCAATCATTATTAAGTCGTACTACCTGACAGATGACGATGTGGATTCCATATGCACTTTTATTGATGTTCACTGGAATATTCTCGGACAAAATCCCCCGATTTACAAATATCAAGTGTGTGGTATTGGATCCATCTTATTGTGCCTATAAACAATGTGATCTTAAGATTGTGGGCCGTGAAATGGTTGCTTTAAATGTGCAAGCGATACTGTTGAAAGGACCTTTCAATAATGCCAAAGTCTGTATCATATTCTAATATCATAACTGATATGATTATTATATACTAAATTATAAATTTTAGGTAAATCTCAGTCTTTGGCGTAAGTACAATGTATTCCGTCCATTTATGTTCAATATAACATTCGATTTTTGCAAGTTTATGGGCAGAGCTAATAATAAATTATCGTTTGAAAAAATATTTTTGGATATCTTGGCCGAAAAATCGAATGTTAATCATCCGTGTCCCTATGAGGTGAGTTAAGGATTTGTATACTAAGAATGTTGTATATTAATAAATTAAATTTCAGAAAGAAATACTAGTGCAAAACTTAATATTTAAGGAAGAGTATTTCAGATTCTTACCGTTGCCAACCGGCGAGTATCAAGTTCAGGTTATGGCAGCTACTGACAACGACTGGAAAACTAAAGTTTATGTAAATATTTTGCGAGAAGAAAATCTAATGAAAAGTTAATACACTTTTAAAACTATATACATATTAAATGCAGCGGAGATATCATTAAAAGTATTTTAGATATGCAAATAAAAAACTGTTATACAAATTAAAAAAAACCTGTTTTTATCGCATCATTTAGCTTTATTAAGATTTGTTAGTAGCGGTATTTTAACATACATATTCGATTTTTATATGACACTTTCCATTCTCATTAATGATTAATTTTAGTTACTGGAAATAGTTCATTAAACGGAATTAAATGTAAAATTTTAAAGGCAATTAAATATTACTTATTTAACCGTATTATACGCATCACTTCCATTTATTTGTTTGAATTTCCAAAGCGCTCAAAAGTAGGCAACAAATTTAATGGATCACAGTTTAGATTCGAATTGGAATATTTTTAATTGTCAAATTTAAAGAGCGAAACAAACTGTTATTTAATATTTTAACTATGTGTTGTTTGGTTATTATAATCGATTAAATCAAAGCATTTTAAAATAGTCTAAATCAAAAATATAACATTTTTATTTCTCATTTCAGCTGGACAATTTAGTTAATATTTGTTTGGCTTTTAAACGTGTTAGACAATGTGGCTTATCTTTGCGATTTTCATGCTTTGTGTTGGATCCCACTCTGAAACTATCACCCGCTATACAAACATCAAATGCGATGTTTTGGATTCATCCTATGTCTACTTTAAGGAGTGCTATCTTAAGGTGCTGGGCCGTGGAATTATTGGCATAAATTTACATTCGATCATATTAAAAGGACCCGTTAATGTTTGTAAAGTAAGTATGTATATTAGTTTAATATTATTGAGTAGAAAAAAACTATAAATTTCAGGTAAATCTTAGCTTTTGGCGACGTTACAATGGATTTCGACCTTTCATGTT
The DNA here is from genome assembly GCA_035045575.1 of Drosophila falleni. Classification (NCBI taxonomy): domain Eukaryota; kingdom Metazoa; phylum Arthropoda; class Insecta; order Diptera; family Drosophilidae; genus Drosophila; species Drosophila falleni. The sequence goes on from JAWNOV010000167.1 coordinate 3,245,267, forward strand.
CAATAGCACTTATGATTTTTGCAGTATTATGAAAAAACGAAATGCTAAGTTATCGTTTGAGAAAATATTTACGGATATGTTGGCCGAAAAATCAAATATTAATCACACTTGTCCTTATGAGGTAAGCTCAAAAATGTAATCCGAAAATAAACTGTGTACTAACAAATACAATTTTAGAAGGAAATAATTGTGCGAGAACTGGTTTTTGAAGAAAAGTTTCTTAAGTTCTTGCCATTACCTTCTGGCGAGTATCAATTTCAGATAATCGTGGCAATTGGCAATAGTTGGGTAACTAAGGTCTATTTAAATATATTGCGAGAGGAAGATTTAATGAAAAAAAATTAGTAATTAGTAAGAGAACTACGAAGAAAACAAATTAATGTCAGATTGCATTGGTTGATCTTACTATACATACATATTTGTTGTCGAAAACAAATAATTTCTGAAAATCAAAATAATATAAATAAATTTCCTAAAATAAAGTAAGTTAAATAAAATATATCAATACAATATCAGAAAAGCTCACTTATAAATAAGTAATCCATACTAAATTTCCACAGACAAAGAATTGATAATATATATAATATAGTAAGGATTTGCAGTATTTTTCCACCAACTATGGAACGATATAAATTGGCTTGGTATTTATAATGTGAACAGTTTTTCGTAGAATATTTAGATATTCATAGCTTAATGGACCGAAAACCATTTAAATGAGTTATTTGATAGAAAATTAATTGTAATTATTATCTGATAAATGTAGAGTAGGTTTGTTTATACCCTTAACCCATTGAAAATGGACAAAATAGGGTATAATGTATTTGGCAGAATGTATGTAACAGCCAGAAGGGGGCGTGGCAGACCACTAAAAGTATATATATTCTGGATCAGGATCAACAGCCGAGTCGATTGAGCCATGTCCGTCTGTCTGTCCGTCTGTCCGACTCTTCGTCTGCTTGAATGCGTCGATCTCAGAAACCATAAGAGCTAGAGGCATCAAACATGGAATGTATGTTCCTGGATACCATAAGCAGATCAAGTTTGTTTTTATTTTTGAATCGGACCATTATATCATATAGCTGCCATAGGAACGATAGAAAAAGTCTTGTGTTTTTTGAGATATCAGAACCAAACTTATAGAATATACATATGGGCTGATATTATACATCCTGACCAAATTTGGTTAAAATCAGTCCACTATATCATATAGCTGCCATAGAAACGCTCAGTCGAAAATCATGTAGTATGAAAAAGTTTTTTGTTTGTTGAGATAACTTAATTAAACTGTAAGAATATGCATTTAAGTTGGTGTTATACATCCTGGTAAAATTTGGATCAGATTTGATAACTATATCATATAGCTGCCATAGGAACAATTGGTCGAAAATCAACCTGAGTGTAGAGTACCTGGGCACAGGGTATCCTACTGTCGAGCGTGCTCGACTGCAACCGCCCACTTGTTAATTGTCATATTTAGAGAGAGAAACAAACTGTTATTTAATATACCAACTATGTAGAGCAATCCGAAACACGTTTAAATAAGCTATTTTATTCGATTAAATCAACCATAGAAATTAAAGCATTTTAAAAAAGTTTGAATTCCACAAAAAAGTATTATATTTAATTTCAGTTGGACACTGTAGTTAATATTTGTTTGGCTTTTGAACGTGTTATACAATGTGGTTTATTTTTGCGATGTTAATGCTTTGTGTTGGATCCCACTCTGAAAGTATCACTCGCTATACAAACATCAAATGTGATGTATTGGATCCATCCTATATCTTCTTCAAGGAGTGCCATCTTAAGCTGCTGGGTCGTGGAATTGTTGGCATCAATTTACATACGATCATATTAAAAGGATCCTTTAATGTTTGTAAAGTAAGTTATATATTGATTTCAAATAATTGAGTAAAAAAATCTTTAAATTTTAGATAAATCTTAGTTTTTGGCGACGATACAATGGATTTCGACCTTTCATGTTCAACAGCACTTTTGATTTTTGCAAAAGTATGAAAAAACCAAGTGCCAAATTATCGTTTGAGAAAATATTTTTGGATATGTTGGCCGAAAAAACGAATATTAATCACACTTGTCCTTATGAGGTAAGTTAAAAAATGTAATCCGAAAATAAACTGTGTACTAACAAATATAATTTTAGAAGGAAATAATTGTGCGAGAACTGGTATTTAAAGAAAAGTTTCTTAAGTTCTTGCCATTACCTTCTGGCGAGTATCAATTTCAGATATTTGTGGCAATTGACAATAGTTGGGTAACTAAAGTCTATGTAACTATATTGAGAGAGGAAGATTTAATGAAAAAAAAAGTAGTTCAATGAGAACTACAAAGAAAACTGATTAATATCAAAAAAGGAAAATAATATAAATAAAATTCCTAAAATAAAGTAAGGTAATTAAAATATATAGATACAATATCAGAGAAACTTACTTGAAAAGAAGAATTCCATACAAATTTCTGTGGACAAAGAATTGAAAATATATAGAGAATAGTTAGGATTTGTAGTATTTTTCCACCAATTATGGTACGATACTACGATTTTATTTAGCCTAATATTTACATATTCATAGCTTAATGGACCGAAAACCATTTTAATGAGTTATTCGATAGATGATTAATTGTTACTATTATCTGATAAAGGTAGAGTAGTTTTTTATTTGTAACCATTAGTGAGATCTCTGTAATTAGTAAGTTTTCACAGCTCAAATAAATGTGTACAAATTAAATGCCGAAAATTATGTTTCTTTTTTAACAAAAGCAATGCTATTTTTAAGGGATTGAAGTGATTGAGATGGAATATAATAAAAATCAATTAAAAGTACTTAAAAAGATTCTGGACAGGATTAAAAAGACTTACAGCAGTAAATACACTTGTAATTGGATTTACTGTCAGAGAAAACCTTTTGACAGTTGTCAATTTTCCACTGCATTTTGTAATTGAATTTTCCATTTTTGGGTGGCAAGAACAACATCGATTTGCCATAAACGTCCATCAATGTGAGCGTTGCGTATACGCCGAGTTGCACAGTTGATGTGGCATAAAATACGCGTTAAAATGCAATAAGCAGCAAATCCAAAGCTCTTTGTCTGTTTGTCTTCCTGTCTGTTTGTCTATCTGTCAGTCTGCATCAACATTTCAACAGTTTTATCTTCATAAAACGATGCTCTGACAACGTAAGCGACAATTATCCGGGTCCTTGGTCCTTCCACCGATGATTGAATGATCCTGGCTCGAAAACAAAAGCTGAACAAACAAATACCTTGTCAACAGCAAACGGTAACGGCAACGGCATCAGCTGACACTTTGAAAGTAATCCGCTGGCAAAATGTTTGATTTATGTCAACGTTATCGACCAACTCGCCCAGATAGGGGAAGGAGAAAGAAGAAGGAGTAGATATAAAGGAGTGTTTAGTGGGGGTTGTTGACCCATCGACTGGTCAATGGACGTTGAATGTGGGCTTTAATAGTGTTGTTCGACCTGGTATTTAGACAGCAGGTGCTTTCTATTTTCTTTTAACGTTTATCAATTTTACTATTACTATACAAAATCAAGTTCAAAATGTTGTTTTATACTAATAACAATATAAGAAGTTGATGTAAAGTGAAAACTAGAAATTTAATATTTTAATTTTTCAAAATTTCCATCAAAATCAAACTGGCTATGATGGGGGAAAAATTTTAAGATTTCTAAATGAACAACATTTGAATGCAGAATGAGTTAAGATGTCAAACCATGATCGAAATGGCATTTCGCATGAAATTCGGTTCAGTTTTGACAAAGTTATGGAAGATCGAAGTTTTTGAAAAAGTGTAAATGGGTAAGCATGGAAAATACCGAAAAAATTGACAGTGAGGGAAATTTTTCAAGTGAAAAATGTTTTGATGCAGAATGAATTTACAGGGCAAATAATGATCAAAACGGTATTCCACATGGAAATCGGTTGAGTTTTGACAAAGTTATGGTAGTTTGAACTTTTTGAAAAAGTGTAAATGGGTAAGCATGGAAAATACCGAAAAAATTGACAGTGAGTGAAATTTTTCAAGTGAAAAATGTTTTGATGCAGAATGAATTTAGAGGGCAAATAATGATCAAAACGGTATTCCACATGGAAATCGGTTGAGTTTTGACAAAGTTATGATGGATTGAAGTTTTTGAAAAAGTGTAAAGGGGTAAGCATGGAAAATACCGAAAAAATTGACAGTGAGGGAAATTTTTCAAGTGAAAAATATTTTAATGCAAAATCAAAATAGAGACAAAATAATGATTAAATTGATATTTCACTTGAAAATCAGTTCAGTTTTGACAGAGTTATGTATGTTTAAAGTTGGTAAAATCTAGGAATTTTTCAATAAAAGTTTCTTAAATTTAGTCATTTTTATTAAGAATAAAATTAATAGTTTTTGTTGCTTTATTATTAAGGTTATTATAAATTGCTTACGTTATTAGTTGTAATATTATAAATACATATTTAAGCATAGTTTTTCAAACGATAAAGAATCAGCTCACAAATGAAAGCGATTAATCCGAGCATGAAGCCCAGAAATAAATTTAACCAAACCCAATACAAATCTGACACTTTAAACTCATGAAAGGGTTCGTAATCATAAGGATCCTTCTGGTTAATACGACCCAATGCAATTAGATCTCTCAGAGATTCCTCTCGCCAGTAGTACAGTAAACCAGACGCATGAACTTGATGTATGAATTGATCCAGAGGTTGAGCATAGATCGAATTAGCCTGTAAAGGAACAGACATGAGTAGATTTAAGTGAATTACTAAATCAGGATGACAACAATATGCTGGATGTTGAAACTTTTCCTGCTGTCTATTTGTAATCATCCAACCAGCTGAAGTTATGGAAAATGCCTGTGAAGTATTTAGATTTCTGCGTAGACTAAAATAGTTATTAGCTTGCAGATACTCTATCTTAAATCGGATGATATCGATTGGACTTCCCAACGCCATTTGGCTTACATAGAAACGTTCACCTTCCTCAAAGTAAATTTTGAGTTTGGAGTCTCGTAACTCTAGGAAATTTGAGATTTTTCTTTCTGTAGGTCTTTTTGTTAGAAGTGTTTTTAGATGTGCTGCAAAGACTGTGCTGATCATAAGACCCACAATAAAGAGTTGAGCTTGAGTCATACGAGAACTGATTGTATAATGTGGCCAAAGACTGGAGGGTTGTCCCAAAATTCCAGAAATCATGCGCTCATTGCACATCAGATTTGTCCAATCAAATTTTTTTCTCATCAACAAAGATGTTAAACAAAAATCCAGCAGTACAAAGAGTGCGTAGGAGATTAACAGTAGAGCCAACATTTTCCAATTGAAGAGCATTACATATACTGCAGCTGTGGGAATCTCCCGGGCACAAGGCACCATTATAGACCAAGAGGTCATGTCGTAGGGATAACTAAATATGCCAACTTCACTTGCCAATTCATAGCCACAAAGTGTTATTGGTAAATTTAGAGTTCCATTTAGTGACATATTCCGCAATAGTACTATAGATAGTTCCTCTCCTATAACAACTTCACGTTGTAATTGCAATGATATGTTGTGATTCCGTGTGAATTCCTGTATCATTCTAGCCACAAATCCAGTTAAACGCAGTTGTCCCGTTTTCTTATCGATAGAAGCCACCGAACTAGCCGATATTTGATCAGGCAAAGTGCGTGCTATAAGTTGCTGATAATTTTTTAATCGGACAAAAATCGAGTTATTATTTTTATCGATTTTTAGCCATGCATCTCTGGCATAGGGTTGAAGTCGATAAGCGTTGCCAGATGTCACAAAAAGCAGCACAACATGCGGGAATTGTAATTCCTCTATAATGTCTCTTAACTCTTCAAAGTATAGCTTCAAAAATTCCTGCTCTTCTTGCAACAATATTAACACTCTCACATGCCGCATGTTGTTTAGATTTTTGGCCAATGCTTGAAAAGTTTCCATGTCCAACTCTTTATTTCCGATTAAACATATCAAAGCCAACATTTCACTGCTTTGTCTGCTTCTCAAATAGAAATTGACCTCGTTATTGATACTTAAAACAGGCCAAGTGGCAGCTTTCATAACTTGCCACATTTGTGGGCACTGCAGTTGCTTTTTGTGTTGCAACAACAGAATTGTCTCAAAGGATTGCTCTCTATAGCTGATTTGTAGAGTTTCCTGCAACGTCAGTGTCCAGCTGGGAACTATGAGCAGCAATAGAACCACAACTTGCCACATCTTGTGGCAGTCTGTTTATTGCCTATTTCGATTTTTATTCACCTGACGTTTATCTTTCTCTTTCATCAAGACTAATTAGTAGTTGCATCTTGTTAATTGTCCAAACTCCTTACAATTAAATTCTCATTAATACAAAATTCTTTATTAGTTACAAGCACTTGTAAACAGAAAATATTGGGAACTTTGAACTTCAGTTTAAGGCTCTTGCATTTCGAAATTTTAATAACGCAGCCCAATCGATAAAATTATCCTAATAATATTGTGGTCAAGTTTCAAGGTCGTACGTCAAACGGTTTGGCCTGTACAATGCTAGTTCAGTCCGTTGGACAAAAAACTTTATATACATAGATTGATTAGATTAACTTATTATTAAGAAAGATTATTTATTTGTTAATTACTTGCTAGTGCTCGAAGTAAGTTAAAATATTTTGTTAATAAAAACAAACAATTCAGATATTCGCAAACTACAATTTCTAAATATTTTGATTTATTTATTTTAGTTGTATCAATTGACAATGGTAAATAGTTTTATATTTCTTTGGCTATCAATTTCTTTGTTTGCTTTTCTATCAAATTTCTCTCTCGTTTATTCTGTCTTTATTTATGCTGCATAAGTCGAATGCATCTTAAGTACATAATTCTATTTTAAGCTACATTAAGCTTAGTTTACTCAACTAAATTTATCAGAGCTGCTTCAATATTTGTTGATTTATCTACAATTTGTTTTCTCTCCTTTTCAGGTAATAATTGCATAGCCTAATCGCTTGCATATTGACTTAGTATTGGCTTTAAGTTAAGTATACAAATATGTTTATAAATTTGAGTATTTGTTTACAATTTAAAAGCATTTTTCCGAAGTAATAAATTCATAACTTAATCCATTGAAAATTAAGTTAGTATTGGCTTTAATTCAAAGTATATTTTGACTTGAATTTATAGCTTTATGAATTTTTGCTTAAAAAGTATAAATTTATAACCATTTTAAATAATTATTATGGCTAATATAATTAAAATTTTTTTTTAATAAATATTTTATTGAATTATTAATGAGAGATTTATTAAAACAATTAAAATATTTTAGTCTGAGATATTCCCTTACATTCAGGTTAATTTTTTTTTAAGATTAGTTTCCAGATAATTTTACAATTTAATCTGCAATTTATTCGTTGCATTTATAACTTTATGAATATTTCAAGCTGCTAATCTGCGTTACATATTTAATTGCTCTCATAAATGAAGGAAGTTTTCCTTCCATTGGGGGAAACTCAGCGTTGAATGCTGCAAAACTTTTTCAACAAGTTTGTGGCACTTCCGGGTGGTCGCCTCAATTTATTTGAGGGAGTTGGAAGTCGACTCTTGACTTTACTCCTGCTTTTTATTTTTTATTTCATTCGCAGTTCTTTTCAATTAAACGAAACTCAAGCAATGGCAAAACATTTGTGAATAGACATGAGTGCATTCACGCTTATTCACACTCATATGTGTACTCATATTCATGCCATTTCAAGCTTTAACACATTCTGAAGAGACTCACGCATTAATTTACACATCAGTGCATATTTGATTTTATATTTTTATTCATAATTCTGTCGCCATGGGAAATGCACGTGGAGCTCTTGTCCTGAATATGTTATAATGATTTCCATATAAACAGGTGGAGTATATTGTGCCACAGAGTTTGTTGGTGACAGTTTGAAGTTCTTTAAGTCTATTTCTGTTATAATAAACAAAACAATATCAAATAAATCAATAAATTAAAAGAGAGGAACTTTTAAAAATAATTATTGCTTACTTTATTTTTTTAAGCAAAAAAAAAAAAAATATATATTGCGTATATATATTTGTTTATATTCATGATCTAAATTTATATTTTCGTCCTTACAAATTTGGATATTTGGGTCATGGAAAGACTTTAGTCAGTAGACTTTTACCTCTTAATGAGGTTTTATTTGTTGCAAGATTCTTAAAACTCTTTTAACTTAGCTTAAATAAAATAATAAATAGAGATTAAATTTTGTTTATTAATAGCTGTCATTTAAGGGTATTTCCAAGTCGAGCTTGCATAATTTTAGCTTCTCCCTACTTGTTGTATTTGCATATATATAAAGTCTGGCTGCTGTGGCTTCTACAGCTGCTGTTCGTGGTGTTGGAGGTGTTGTTGGTGTTGTTGTTGGTGTTGTTGTTGGTGCTGTGCACCGCGTTGACATGCATAAAATGGCAAAGAATTGTTGCGAGCATAATTTATGCCAAGGCACGGCACAGACTCCGCCAACAGGCAAAGACAACGTGGCGTATGCGTAATATGTAACATTAATTGTATTTATTTGCTTTGTTGATTGATTTTACCGTGCGACTGGCTTAAAGCATAGCGTACATTTTAATTTGTGCTGTCTCTTTTATATGCTTTCTTTTTCACATTTCCTTTCCCTTCATTTACATTTCCTTTTTTGATTTCCATTTTCATTTGCTCTAGACAATTGCGTTTATCAAAGTCATTTTGTGTGTCGCCTATGGGCTTAGCTACAGCCACGCCCACTTTAGCGCCCACATAAATTAACGCTGATTTAACGAAGCGTTCAAAGGCAACAAAAAAAAACAACAGCTCTGACAATTCTTGTTAATTTATTGGTCTTTTATCAGCAGCTGTTTGCTACGAATTGCCTTATCAAATATGCTCATCTCAGTCGCGCTTTAATGGTTGTGTGTGTGTGTGAGTGTGTGTGTGTGTGTAAATGAGTTTCATACTCTTGTAATTTATGCTTAAAATAATGCGTTTGTTGCCTGCTTTTAGGCGCCAATTTGCTGCTGTGTATGAGCCAAGTTATTAATTGATTTGGCACAGGCTTTAAAGTCTTGTCGCTTGAGAGGTACACACTGTCACACACACACACACACTCGCACACACACACACACACACACTCACACACACACACTCTCGCCTGAGCAATCGACAAAGTTTCGCCTTAAGGTAAGAGAAAAACTTTGTCAACCACTTGGCATCCTCAGTATCAGATACTTTTTCTTCCTTTTCTTCCTCTTTCTCTTTTTTTCTTCACATGCTTGTTGATGGGCTCTTGCCAGAGTTAAGTGAGCTACCTTCAGGATATTTCCTTTTATATATTTTCTTTTTCTACACCCTTGCAGAGAGTATTATAATCTTGTCACGCAATGTGTAACGCATTAAAGAAGGCATGTTAAGGCCTTTAAAAACCATTGGTTATTGGGCATGTTAAACAGATAAATCGATTTAGCCAAGTTTTCCTCTTTCTATGCTAAGTTGTCCACTTCGTTGACAGTTATGCAGAGTAAAATTCTAACAAAGTCTTATTTTCCTTTCCAATAGCTCATATATTGAAATTTGTTTATTATATTACCAACTTATCTATTTCTGAAGATATACATATATTAAGCTTACTACATCTTAGTTAAGTTTATAAACATATTCACCAAGTTTTATCAAAATAGAGCCACTATATCTTAAATTTTTAATAAATGAAGTATTTTATTCTAAAAACATATATTTTCTTAAGTAATTTAAACTTACTAACGCCTTAAGTCTGTCAGAATATTATCCAAATATTTTTAGTAAAGTTTTATATATATTTATAATAAAAAAAATATTTTTAACTACATAATTATATTATTATTATAAAATGACATATCAAAAATATAAAGAAATCTTATTAAAGGGTATCGAAACATTTATCCCCCAAAGTTAGCTTTTTCTTAATGTTTATTTTATTTTTGTTTGACAATGTGCTAAGTAGAAATGACACAGCACACGGGAATAGGCCAAAAAAGTTGGCCTAAAGTGGAACACACGATGATTGAACGGATTTTGAGGCACAGCGAATTTATGCAACCGATTAAGATTTTCTTTAAAAGTCTGTAAACATTGGGATTTAAAGTATTTGAGTTCTTTTGCAAGTTGTTAAACTGTTTGCCAACTTGAAAATGAATTGTTTTCTCGCATTTGTTTTTCGCTGTGTTTTTTTAATTAAAAAATTGACCAGCCTGAAAAGTTGGTAACAGGATTTAAGCCAAATGCGACGACAGCTATTGGAAGTTTTTTCACTTTGCTTATTTTTTGTTGTTGCATTCGCTGAAAAGTTGAGAACGTTGCTGTTGTTGTTGTTGTTTGGTATTTGGTGGAAAGCGCAATTAAAGCACAATTGGAATTTCAATGTCGGGGAAACCTTGACCGTAGTTTGTTTCAGTCAAAACTATCCGCTAACAAATTGGAAACTCAGTTGTCTTTCATTTGTCATCAAATCGAAAGTCAGTCCTTGTGTCTGTGTGTCTGTCTGTGTGTGTGTGTGTGTGTGTGTGTGTGTGTGTTGAAATGTCGCATCCTTTTTGAGTTTTGCACGGTTTGTCATCCCTTTTTTTTTTGCGGTCGAGTCTTGTTGGCATTTTGAAAGCTTTTTGCATATTTCCCATGAATACTATTTGCCTGCTTTCCCATCCAAAAGACAGCGCTGAGTTATGCGTGAATATCTCCGTCTATATATGCGTGAATACCCGTGAATACAAAGTGACTGAGTTGTCACTGTATGTACTTATTTACTTATATAAGCCACAAACAGAGCTGTGTTCAAATTGTGGCAGACAAAAATCCTCTAACATATTCTATTATTCAAGGTATTTCCGGCATTTCAGTTAGGTTTTTGGGTATTTTGCATAGCTGAAATATGTATAACTAATCCCAGTCAATCCACCTTATTTTGGGTTGAACTTAGTTGTATATCTTATTTATGCATGAATACGAATTTATAAATTTAGTTATTTTAAAAATACTTTATAATTTAATCAGAACAAAATGGAAATTTTATTTAATTTACTAGCAAATTTATCATATTCAAAAATTTTGTGGAATTCATTTCCATAGTTAAACTCAAGACTGATTATTATTTCTGACTTACAAAATGTTTACTTTTTTTCTTAATTGTTTTCCAATTATTTCTTAATTTGTAAAGTCTATAAAATAAATATTAAAATATAAGAAAGTATAAATGTTAAAACAGCTGAAGAAAAATAAAAAAAAAACAATTTTATGAAATTAAACTAGTTCTTAGAGAGATTTATAATTTGAATAAATTTGGCAAAAATATATTGCTTATAGGTTAACTGCATTTTAGGTTTTGTTAGATAAATGAAGCTGATTTTAAGTTCTGATTATGATAAGTGATTTATCATAACAAAAGACTCTATTTCCCAATAAAAACAAGTTTCTTGATGCCAAAAAACACGATTGCATGGCATTTAAATGAAGTGCATTAAATTATTTCCTATATTAGTTTTCTATGATAATTTTTAGACATTTATTGCTAAAACGTTCCAGCTTGAGATTTGACAAATTTCTCAGAAATTGAAGATTAAATAATTTAAATGTTAATTTGTCATAAAACACCAATTTAAGAGTTTGCCATAAACTGATGCAGAATAAACCAATTCGTAGTCTTGGCAACTCTTGCGGCAATTGTTGTTTTGGGTAGGAAAACCAAAACAGAGAAAAGCCGCCAAACGCTTTGGGCCAAGTTAAAAAGCACGTGTAGTTTGCTAGACGCTCATTGGCCAGCGGCTTTCGCTTTTCGAGCGGGAGAGAGAGCGAGAGAGAGAGAGAGCGCAACAAAGAGAAAGAGAGAGAGGGAGATCCGAAGAACTCATTTCAATGCTCTCTCGCGCTCTTAAAGCAGCAAAGAGAGCACAAACTGGTTCTGGAGCACCCTGTATAAACTGTTTGTTGGACAAAAAACGACGTCGCTGTCGTCGCGTCTTGTTTCAGTTCTTGTTCGGCGTTCATTGTGTGCAGTCGAGGCGTACGACGCTTAACGGTTAACGCGACGCGACGAAAAAGCTGACAAAATTCACGAAATCTCAATTCGAAGGCGGAAAATAAAAAATATATATTTTGCATACCGGTTCCCACGCACAAAGTTCGCATAAAAAAGACGTTAAAAATTTGGATTTTAAATCAGGTAGAAGACGCCTTGCACTTGTAACTAAGTAACTGTGTTGCTTTGTATCTTTGTATCTCAATAATTGAGTATCTTAGTAGCTGAGTATCTTTGCATCTTTTGTTTGCCGTTCTAAATGTTTTGTCGTGCTCGTGTCGCTGTCATTAGACAGCTAAATAAAATAAACAATAAATAAATAAATTGTTCGTGTCGAAAGTTAAGTTCTTAAAAAGTCTAGCATTTCCGTTTCACACGCGCTCGACTTACTTGCAAAATTATTAAATATTCATAAAGTTAACTAAACGAAAAAAAAAAACAAAATATACAAATAAAGAAGCAAGCGCAAAAAGCAAAAGAAACTCATCAGAGTATTCACAAAACATAGCAACAAGTCGGCGCCAGTTGGTCAAGTCTTAAGAACCTAGAACTCAACCAGAACGTTGTATGTATTTATTAGCATTCAGTCAAGAGTTTCAACAAGCCAAAAAAAAAAAAAAAAACTAAAAAAAAAGCAGACGCGTTCCTGGAACTGGCAGTTAATTTTTGAAAAAATGAAAAAGAATTTATACCTACAAAATAAACCGCAAAGCCAAAGGCAAAACATGTTAACCAAGTAATTTGAGCACTGACCATGTGTATAAATATATGTGTGTGTGTGTGATAACTGTGAAACTATATATACCTGCTCTAAAAGTGCTGTTGCATTTGCAGCAACCACTCAAGCAACCCACGCAAATGGCGCATAGAAATTGAAAGTTCCGCATAATTTCCAACTACAAAAAAAAAAAAGAGAAAAATTTTAATGCCGATTACGCGACGCGTTCTAGATACTTTTTGCAGATGCAAAGATACGCGTTGTTGGCTGCAGATACAAACGGGTCGCATTGTATAAATACCTAGATATAAGTAAATTGTGTGTTTGTGCCAAAAAAAAAGTTGAACAGTGTTTATTATGATGCATATTTATAAATGCTGAAATGTGCTGAATTTCCATATACATATATATATATATAAAACTTACCTTAGGCTCATTCACAAAATGCATCTGCAAGTTACACAGATACACAGCTGCTTCTTGGTTTAAAATGTAATCAACGCTAAAGCTGCGTGCAATGACAAAATTGCTGATAACTCTGATCGAAAAAAAAAAGAATTGCTGCCTGCGATCTTCGATCATTAATTTTATTTTTTTAGTTTCTGCTTTGTGCTCAACATTTTTGTATCTGAAGTTGGAAAAACTTTTAAACTTATGCTAAACTGAGAAAGAGAGAGAGAGAGAGAGAGGGAGAGATAATTCTCAAGGTTAGTTCGTAAGCAGCGTTCTTGTATCTTTAAGATACGTTTTGTGAGCGCTGCAAAATGAAAATACTAAATGAAATTTTTGTGAAAAAAAAGTTTTCTTTTCCTGTGTTTTGTGTTTCACAAGAGATTTATGTTTGTTTGTGTGTTGTATTAGCCCAAAAGTATTTCAAAGTTTAGGTATACACACATGTGCATATATATCTATTTATCTATATACATATGGGTGTGTGTGTGTGTGTGTGTTTGTGTGTTGGAGGGGGGCGTTTCAGAATGCTGCTCAGTTGGGGCGCTATTTATAGGCGCGTAACACAAACGCGCCGAGCATGTATCTTATAGATACATTCTGGCAGGCAAAAACTTTTGCATCGACCTGTTGTTGTTAGTCTTGTAGTTATTGCTGTTGTTGTACGCTGTCTGGCCTGTCTGCTCATAAATAAGTATAAAAGCCTCAGCGACATTGCCGAGACAAAGCCCCATTTGGCCGTCTGATCAAAGATCGCCACAAAGGAATCCAGTTAAGACAAATACAACAAAAACAAAAAAAAAAAGGTTCTGTCTATCTCACTCTCCTGGCGTTTGCAATAGCGTCTGCAACATGTTGCCTTTTCTTATACTCTTGCAGAGGGTATTCGAATTTTGTAACAAACTAAGTAACGCTTTAAAGAAGGCCTGATAATGTATAACTTTGTTATTATTTGAGATATCTCTACCATTTTCACAGAGTGTATATTTTGTATTATTTTATATATCCTGGTAAAGTTTTTCTTAAATCGACCCACTAAATCATATAGCTCCCAAAGGAACGATTGGTTGAAAGTCCATCTTATGGATATTAAATTTTTGGTTTCTCGAAATAATTCTACAATTTTTACAGATTTGTTATTGGATATAGTCTTGAGTATCCTGAAGAAACTATTTTATCGTATGGCTCCCATAGGAACGATTGGTCAACAATCAAACTTTAGTATGAAAAATTTCTTTGTTTTTTGAGATATCTCAACTAGTTTTACAGATTGTGTATTTTTTATTTCTTTCTTTATTCTGTAGAAGTTTTTCTTATATCGAACTACTCTATTATATAGCTCCCATAGAAACGATTGGGCAAAAAAGACCTTTAGTATTATATTTTGTTTTATTTTGGAAGAATTTCATAAAATTTTCTTGTAAATTTATTAACAAAATTATCCAAACGTTGGTTTTATTAGAAATTGAATACATGTCTAAGCAAGGGTATCAAATCTTCGGCGTAACAAAGTTAACCTTTAATTTTTGTTAGTTTTTAGCTTTGAAATCGAAAACAAGATTGATGCCAGGCAACCAGACGCAACCTGAGGATGTGCCGCCAAGTGCTGAATAGAGACAGACAGTAAGAGAGAGAAAGAGAGGGAGAGGGGAAGCTAGCGGAAGAGGGAGATAGAGAGATAAGACAGCTGGCACAGCTGGCGAATCTTGTGGATTTTTGCCATCACATAGCGCTTAATTGTTGTTTATCTGTTTATTTGGCAGTTTTAAAAAATAAAAGAAATAACTCGCAATAAAAACAACAATCGCAACTCAACAATTTTGCTTTCAAGTTTTCCGCATTGCCGAAAATTTCTTACCAAATTCAAAAAAATGTGCGCAATTTTCGTTAAAAAAGAAACAACTGCAAATTGACGACCAGTTTCGATTTTTTTGTGCAACTTGCATAATATAAAAGAGAGTAAAACATAAAAGAGCAAAAGAGACACATTGCAACTTGTGGCAAGTGGCAAGTGCAACCATATTTTCAGTTTCGTCGATTCGCTTGATTGCTATGCAACGTAATTACAAGAAATCAAATATAACAAAAAAAAAATAAAAATAAAATAAAAACCAAACTTGAAATTGCAGCTGACTCGGAGAATGAGCAGAGAGAGGGGGAATTGTTTGGAGGGGGTAGAGGGAAAAATGCAGCAAGAACCGGAAAGGAAGTGAGCGTGTAAGTTACCAAGACTTTGACTTCGACAAGCTGAAAACCGGTTTCAACTGGCGACTCCCCAGTCTTTTATCTTCGTTCTCCACTCTTCAGTCTCCACTCTTCACTCTCCAGTCTTCACTCTCCACTCTTCAGTTCGCTGTCCAAGTCGGAGCCCTGAGCTCAACGCTTCTTGGAAGCACGTCGTCAACTTTGCCAAGTCATTCACTTGCATGCGATACGAGTTTTTTTTTCTTTGTTGCTCTTGTTGTTGTTGTTATTGTCGTTGTTGCTGCCGCTGCGCAGTTGCAGCGCTGCTGCGTCGACTGCAATGCGCAGGCGCAGCTTTTGTTGTTGATAGTGCGGGCGAAGAACGAAACGAACCATATGAAACGAAACGAAACGAAATGAGATGAAACATGAAACGAAACATGAAGCGATGCGAAGCACGAGACAGAGCGTAATACGAAACCAATAGTTAACAGAGACGCCGACGCAGACGCCGACGCCGACGCCGCAGATAGGCGTGCATTTAAGAACAGAAATGTGCAGAGCATTGTTCAAGAAGTGTACACTCAAAGAATTTAAATAACACAAAGTCTATCTAAGCAAAATTGAATTAAATAAAAAAGTTATTTAAACAAATTTTATATGGCTATTTTTAATTTTTAATTATGTTTTATTTGTTATTTATAATATATAGTTTTTATTTTTGAATCAACACTGTTTTTACTTATATTTTATATTTGCTTCATCTAGTTATTATTTTTCAAATCAACACTGCTTTTACTCATATTTTTCTTTGAGTGTAGCATGTGCAGTGCGTAGCAGAGAAGTGAGTTGAGAAAGTTCTAAACAAGTTGAGCAAAGGGAAGCAAAGACTGGGTTGGGTAATGCAATACACTCTGCTTCTCTTTCGCTCTCCCACTCAATGCCACTATCACTGTCTTTTCTCATCCCCCTCTCCACCCCTCTGCTCTATGACAATGACGGGTGCAATGTGGAGGCACTTTTCTAGCAATATATATATATTTTTTAGTATGCCTCACAACGCATGCGCAAAGTACTTCGGTTCGGTTCGAGTCTTTGCTGGAGGTACTTGAACCTTGGTGTTGCCACAAAATGGCGGCAGCTACCTTAAGCAGCAGTTACTACTACCATATATGATGATATATGATTGTGGGCGATGGCAGGCATTGAACTTTGAAACATGGCAACGTTTTGTGTGGGAACCCTAGACAAAGACTCAAAGCTGAACTAATGCGCAGGAAAAGGAAGCTTTAAGTGGAGGTACAAAGCTCAAAAAGGGTCTCAGAAATATGTTGAAAAGAGATATATCGGTAAAAGACTGAAGAAAGCATATTAAACCTCAAATAGTTCTGTAAAGATGAATTAAATTTTGATCAATGGATTAGTAGTTAGTGCATTCGACTCTTTTTAGCGCAGTCCACGGCTCAAATCCCAGTTCGGAAATTTTTTTTTCCTATTTTCCTTAAGTTTAATTTTGAGATTTTTAAAACCATTACATTTTTGAAAATTATGATAAATTTTGTCAATAATATTATGTAATTTAATGAGTAATTCGAGTTATTATTAATTTTTTGATATCTGAAATAGTTTTGTGATTTTAGAAGAGCCTAAACTTTAAGTTATAATTTTTTTTAACGGAACCTATTATTTAAGAAATTGTTTCGCAGAGTTCATAATTTCAAAGTTCTGTTCAAAACCGGTTTGCAGCAATGTTTTTCATTATAATTTTATTTTTAAATTAGTACTGCAGCCATTTGGACTTTTTCCATGAATGGAATGCCATTAATCCCCTCGGACTGCCCCTGATAATGAGACTGACCTCTGCATAAGCTAAGCTGATTTATGTTGTGCCCCAAAAAGTGTCAAATGTTCAACTGTCCCCAAACCCAGTGCCCTGCTGGCCTCCATTTCAGAGTGTCAGCTGCCTGCAATTTGAACTCAATCGAAAACCAAAATTGATAAGTTAATGTGCGCCGAGTTGGAGAGAGAGAGAAAGAGTGAGCGAGGGAGACAGATGGAGACAGCGATAAACATAATGACGAACAGACATTCGAGAATTGTTGGCATAACTTTTGTTTTGGAACTTTTATTTTTTTTTTTTAAAGCTGCGCGCAGCATTTTTTCTTATTGCCTTATGCAGATTCAGTTGGAGACAAGACAGAGGAATGAAAACAAAGACAAAGACGAAGACTGAGTCAAAGTCTCAGACTGCGACGAAGACAGAGACTTAACATAAAGGAGAAATGTTGTGGGGCCTTTGAGACTCTACTTGTTGTACTTGTCATTTACAAGCTTAAACGTCCATGACCCTTTGGCCTGTCTCAGCAAGACGCAGCCAGAGACAGAGAAAGAGAGAGAGAGAGAGAGAGAGACAGAGACAGAGATAGTGAGACAAAGGCTGCTGTTGACAAAAACAGATACAATACCAAAACAAAACAAAGCAAAATTCAAAACAAAATATGATGCACAGCTGTTGACATAAAGTTTCAGTTTTAAAATTTGCTGAGTTCATTAAAAGCCGCTGAGATTGGCTGAAATTTGACAGACAAGTTGATAGAGTAAAGAGAGAGGGAGAGAGAGAGAGAGGGAGAGAGAGAGAGAGAAAGAGAGAAGAACCAACTTGGTAAGCGGAGAAACGCATTGATTTGACTGCCAGACAGGCGCATCAATAAACAAGGCAATAAATTGACAGGAAGCGAAAATATTGAAATTTTTAACCTTAATAATATTATGATGCAGAATTGAAATAGAGGCAAAATAATGATCAAAATTATATTCCGCATGAAAATCGATTGAGTTTTGACAAAGTTATGCATGATTGAAATTTAAAAAAAAGTGTCAAGGGGAGAGTATGGAAAATATCGAAAAAATTGAAAGTGAGGGAAATTTTTTAAGTGAAAAATGTATTGATGCAGAATTGAAATAGAGGCTAAATAATGATCAAATTGATATTCCGCATGGAAATCGGTTGAGTTTTGGCAAAGTTATGGCCGTTCGAAGTTTTTGAAAAAGTGTCAAGGGGAGAGTATGGAAAATAACGAAAAAAGTGTCAAGGGGAGAGTATGGAAAATTACGAAAGAATTGACAGTGAGGGAAATTTTTTAAGTTAAAAATGTATTGATGCAGAATTGAAATAGAGGCAAAATAATGATCAAATTGACATTCCGCTTGAATATCGGTTAAGTTTTGACAAAGTTATGACCGCTTGAAGTTTTTAAAAAAAGTGTTAAAATATAAATTTGGAGCGTATGAAAAAAATCGAAATTGAGGGAAATTAATTAAATTTCTTAAACTTACATAAAAGCACAAAAGTTGGGTGCTTTTAATTAAAACACAGACATTTCCTGCAGACCATATAAATAGAACTAACATACATATGATTAAATATAAAAAAAGACAACGTGCTTTTTTGAATGTTTATAATTTTAATAAATGTAAAATTTTGATTAACAAATTCAACGCGTTGTCGGCACGTGCGTCAATAAAAACCTACGAGTTGTCATCGCTTAAAGATATATCAAAAGAGAGTGAGAGAGAGTGAGAGAGCGAGAGTTAGAGAGAGAGAGAGAGGGGGATTACCACGTGAAGAGCATGAGGAGTATGATTCAAAGTCAGTGAAATTAGCATGATTCCAATGAACTCTTCGCTGACTCAAAACAAAACATATTAAAGTCTCGAAAGCGTTGAGATGACTCACTAAAATAGACAAAAAGTCGTAGCGTTTAGGCGGTATTTAATTACAAAATATTAGTTTACTGATTTGCTGATTTTTCAATTTTTAATCTTGCTCTTCTCTTTTATTTTTTCAGCTACAATCGCAGCGCAAATTGGCAGTGAATGTGCAGATTTCATAATAAAACGCAAAACGCGCAAAAATATTCGTGTATCTCTTTTGCTCACTCGTTTTCTCTCTCTCTCTCGCTCTCGCAACTGACGCAATTCAACTGCTCATAAATTGAGATTAAGCAAAAGTGGCAGAGCGCAGAAGAAGTAGAAAATAAAACTAATAGTAGTAGAAGCAAAAAAGGAGGCAAAAACAAAAAAATAGCATAAATAAGAAATCAATCAGAGCGCACTCGACGCTCCACACAATTTGCATGAGCCAAAGCCACCAACAACAACAACAACAACAACAACCACAACAACAACAACAACCATAACAACAGTCACCGCAACAACCAACTCCGAGTCAAAATCCCAATCCGAGTCAGAGTCAGAGTCACAGTAATAACTCGACTCAGAGGCAAGGAGGCAAGAAGGAAGGAGACAAGACGAGTGGCATTTTATGGCAATTGCGCCATCAGTTGCAAAGACGTAGCACGAGGAAAATGAAAACAATTTCATGATACTACAAGTGGTCCGAATCGGTGCTATTGAACTATCTGAGAATGCCATCGACACCCTACGATCTCGTGCAGGACGATCAGGATCTGCGTGTCCCTCTCCATGCCGAGCAGGCCTTCTTCCATGGCATCACATTTCAGGCCAAGGTAAGTCACAATTTAACTATAATTATTATTAAACATTATTAAATATTTATCTTAAATTTAATATGATACTTGACCGAAAGATACACAGAAAAAAATGTATTCTAAGTTTTTTAAGTATGTATTCGGGATATAATTCCTAAATTAGGATAATACGTAGATAAAATGTCAACGATATTAAAAAATCAACATTAAAAATATATATTATATATTATAAATATTGTTGAGAAAAAGCGGGCTTAATTTAAGTATTTCATACTTGGTTTATAATAATCTGGGATATTATATATCTATATCTATACTCTATAAATACATAATTTATTTTCAAAAATAAATGCTAAGCAATAATAACAATAATGATATGATACTAGACTGGATGATACTCTGTATATAAAATATTTTATTTTTATGCATAACAATCGCTTTCGCGAAAATCGAGCTGTCGATATTTCGATATATTTTTACATAACAAATAGCAATAATTGTAAAGCAATTATTGAGCAACATTTCAATGCTTATCTGAAAATAATGATATATAATATAATATAATGTAATAAAATATAATATAATATAATATAATAGAATAGAATTTAATATATAATATAAAGCTGTAAGATAAACTAGAAGCAAATATGCTTAGAAATTAATTCACTTTGTTTACTATATAATAAATGATTAGATCCTGTACATAAATGTATAGAAAGTTTTAAATTCTGTCAAAAAAATGCTGTTTTAAATTCATTCTACAATAACTTGCGGGTTTATTAATTAATTTTAATGAAATTTTCAAAACAGATTCGAAATATAGTGTCAAAACATTGCTATTTTAAAAACGTATTTTTTTCAAATGACCAAACTTTAAAGCAAACTTGATCTGCTTCAGATATAAATGATCAGATTGATAATTTTGCAAATTACAAATTTTTATTCAATAATAAAATTTTATCAATGTTAGAATTTACAATTTCGATCTTTTTTCATTTAAAACACTTCCATATGTCAAAAATTACATTAAGATTAATATATATTTATGAAATTATTTCGAATTCTTATTCGAAAGTAATATTTTATCAAAATTTGAACGTAGCAGTCGATCAAAAATCCAAAAATTTGTGTGTTTCGTGTCTTCGTGCTTGAAAGTCAGGCATGAGCCCGGCCCGGCCCGACCCGAAATGAAGATTTTACCCCCAGCGAATCCTTCTTTTGCACTGCTCTATTGACGCCTTTTTTATGCACCTTAAATAGAGGTCGTGCGCGTTCCAAGAGAGTATTTCTTGTGCTACAAAAGGGTGAAAAAGAGTTGTTTTACTTGCATATTAATTTTGATTCCAACTAAACCATTATAATTGACTTACATGGTTCAGGTTTCACATTTAGCGGTGTGTTTAAATCGCTGCCCAGGCCGCGTACTATAAATTGTATTCCTGGTCTAGGAAACACTATTTCACCAGTTTGCTCCGAATGAACGCCGGCTAGAAATGCAATCTATTAAAATATTTATATAACACGAGTAGCTTATTAGTTGCCTTACCGGAACAAATCAAGAGCCAGGCGCTTAGTCCAAATAATATACGAATTAACATGTTGTCTTCGTGGGTCTAGTGACAAGATTAAATAAATCGCTTTGGCAAACAGTCATTTATATACGCACTAAATTGATAAGGCTCAAGAAATACATAAACCAAATATATGCTAGGAAATTTTTTTTACTCGTACTCAAAATCTATTTGCTGATAACGCTGAAATGTTCAACTCTTTAAATTTTTGGAATATTTAAATTCCCGAAAAACATATAAAGTGAAAATACGCACAAAAAACAAATACATTCCAAAAAACAAAGTCTAAATCGGTACTTTTGATAAACTTTTGACCCCGTTCGGGAAACTTTTTATTATTTTATGTGTTTGTAGAAAAAAATTTAATTAATTTGAATACTAAACACTTGAGTAATTATAAGATATTTATATTATATTTGTATGATTTTTTAAAATTCTTTTTTTTTTCAATCTTTAAGAATGATTTGCTCCCAGTTTTAAAATTTATTTTTTTTCTTTACATTCTTTACAATTCAATTATAACAATGGACTTATTTTATTAGCCTGCATTGTAAGCTTATAAAATCAAGTAAATAATGTGAATGATTTTGCTTATCAACTAATCGCATTCTTCAGCTGGGAATTTGTTTAAAACTTTAGCTACAAATGATAGTCTTGTTTATTGTCAAAGTCAAAGAACTCGTAAATATTTTTAGTTGTAGGCAAGATTATTTAATAGCTCAGAGATTTTTGTGCTTTTAATTAATTAAATTCTTTTTATTATTTTTGACATAATTAAAGTGAGATGTCTAAATTTAACAGACGCTGAGTCACCAGGAAAAATTTTTGAGTCACACTTGAAAAAAGTAAACACAACGATGGCATACTAATTCCCAAGTTGGTTCTGTAGTTTAACCAAAACGTCGGCTTGTCTTTTAAGAGAGGGAAAGAGAAGAGAAGAGTGATAGCAAGAGAGAGTGGGAGAGGGAGGGGTTAACCCAGGAAGAGGTGTGTTCAGCTCATAACTCTTACCCAATTTGTTTGGTTGTCAATTGAAATTTCTCTATTTTACCGACAATTCCAATTACAGTTTCATAATAAGCATATCGATAAAGTTATATCTTTATACTTGCCACCGGCTGTTGCACAAACATTGGCCAAGCAAACAACAATTTATAAATTGCAATTAAATATGTATTTTTTTTTTTTGCATTGCAGCTGCTATTGAATTGTTTTGTTCATTGTTGACGGAAGCAATGTTTATATGCATATAGAAAAGAGTTTTAAGCATTCAACGAGTTAGTCAACTGTCACAATGCCAAACATGTTTCTACTCAGACAGAGACAGAGAGAGTGACAGTGATAGAGACAGAGACAGAGAGAGATAGACAAAGAGGGTAGAGAGCGGCAGGGTGAGTTGGAAAATTGTAAACAAATTTTCTATTATTTTTTTTTTGTATCTGTTCGCATTCAATTATTCACATTTGTTTAATTTTCGGTTTGTATGCCTGCATACCCTGTACACATATGGCGCTTAAGGTGGGTATATTTATTTGATATATTTAAATGCTGAATTTTTAGATTCATTTAAATTAAATTAAATTAAATTTAATTTAAATTAGACTTATTTGTCATATAGGTATAAAAAAATAGAGCTTTATATTTTGGTATATTTGTTAATAAACTTAAAAATGTTTATTTTAAAAAAATGTTCACTTTCTGTAGAGTAACTGCTGGTCTTGTATACTAACATTACTGGTTTCTCTCTCGCTACAGGGCATCTACTAGTCGTTCGCATTCGTTTCACTTGCCTATTAATATTTTGGAGGGTATGTGCAAGTCGTGAATACTCGATTTTTTACGGTTTTATATTTGTAGAGTATTTGCTAGTCTTGTACACTTTGCTTACTTAATTTTCTTTCACTACAGGGTATCTATTAACTATGAAAATTCTATTCTCATGCATTTTCACTATCTGTAGAGTGTCTATTTATCATGAATACTCGCCTTACTTGTTTGTATTTTACTACAGCGTATCTACAAGTCGAGCATACCTTACTTGCTTTTTATTGGGCGGCTTTTGTTGCTGTTGTTTATTATTTTTGTGCAATGTGTGGAAATTGTTTGCGTGCCAAGCTCATATATATGAGTATCTATCCATCTATATTCTATATTCTTTACAGAGTGTTCATATAAAGTTGTTATTATGGTTGCTGTTGTTTTTGTTGTTGCTGCTGTTGGTATTGTTTAATTTAATATGCTTTGGTTTGCTGGATCTTTTTAATTTGATTAGTTGGCAAAAGGTTGACCAACATTTCAATTGTGAGGCCAATGACACTGGTTGCTATTCAGACACAAATTAAACAGGGAATTGAACAATTGTTGTAGTTGTAGTTGTTGTTGTTTGGGGTGCATTGAGCTTTGACTTTGGAGTTGCATGCAACGTGTGTGGATGCCACAACACTTTGTATGCAAAGCGCTTGCGATGAGTCGCATCAAAGTCGTTGTTGCCTAGCATTTTGCATAATTTCTTTTGAATTTACGTAGGCGACATTGCACTTGGAGTTGTTGTAATTGTTGTTGTTGTTGTTGCTGTTGCAGTTGCATAGTTGTAATTAAATGCACTCAGTTGCCAAGCAAAATTGCCGTGAAGCAGCGACAAAACCCACGCCAAAAAAACAATTTACATGGACGAAGGGAAAAGTTTGTAAAGAAAAGGGGATAATCAGAGGGAAAGGTGAAGACACATACAGTGGCTGCCAGTTTTTTGATCCACTACAAATTTTAAAACGACTTATTCATTTTTTATCCTATTTTATGATTATATCGTCTCATCTACAGTGTGTAAAAAATTCAGCTTTCTAGTTCTTACGGTATGATAAGTCAGTCAGAGAGTCAGGAAAAAGAGTTTTCAATATACAGATAACTGATTTAAAAAGCCAGTATTATAATGTATTGGATCAAAAATGCTGTGACTCACTGTACATGTGTGTAGGGTCTTTGTGTCTATGCACGTGCTGTTTGTTGTTGTTGTTGTTGTTATTTGCATTTTGCCAAAGAAAAAATGAAAGAAACAAAAACATAAACATTTGCACTTTTCTGTTATGCTTTCTTTGCTGTTTTATTTCTGCATTTTTGCTTTGTGTGTGTTTTTTTTTTTTTTTTGTTTGGGTCTTCGTACAGTGTACCGTTAGCATTACAGTAGGTTCGTTCGTTATACGTTATGGCTGGCTGGCTGGCTAACCCAAATACGTTAACACAGTCAGGCTTTAAAGACGATTTTTGTAGTTCTCCTTGTTTTTTTTTTTTTTTTTTTTTTTTGCTGTGTCAGCTCAACTGATTCATCTCAAATAACGCGACTCTGACTCAGCTGTGTGTGTGTGTGTATGTGTGTAAGTGTGTGTGTATGTGTGTGAGGAGCTGTCATTGTCGAGCATTATTTATGAAAAGTATCGGACAGGATGCCACTTATAAATATATTTATGCCAGTCTCTAGATCTTGCCAAAAGCTGATCCCTCTGCCAAATCCCCATTGCGTCAATTTCCTCCTCCTCCTCTTTCTGCCTCCCTCTTTTATTGCCTGCCGTCTCCTGCTTAGATTAATTGAATTTCATGCTTTGATTTGGCGTTATACGAAAATTGGTTTGCTGCCTCCTTTTGGCGCCATAAATCTTTCAAAAGGTGTATAAATTATTTGCTCTCACGCACTTTGGCCTGGCGCCGTTTTTTTTTGCACTTTTTATACTCTTACAGTGAGTACTAAAGCTTTTTAATAGATAATGCTATGCAAAAAAAAAGAACTGTAATATAAATAATTATTTAAATTTATTACAAAATATTATGGATACTCTAGAAAATTTATTAAAATTAAAGTTCCAAAGTAACAAATCTTTTATTTAATATTTGCTATCTGAATTATCTAAAAGAGTATCTAAGCGTAAACATAATAAGTTTCACTATTTTATTCTATTTTTTGCTTCGTTCTTGCCTTTTTTTCTTCCGCCTGGCAACCTGGCGTATACTTAATATTTGTTTAGCTGCGATTTTCCTTTTGTTATTCTGCCTTGGCTCCATCAAATATTTATTCAAATGCCCTCAAGTTCGATTCGATTTATGTTTCCGTCTTTTGACGCGAATTTCCACACTTGACTCATCCATAATTGAAGTGGAAATCCATCTCATAGGTGGTTTTCCCAATCATTCCTTATAAATTCCAGTGCTTTTGTTCTCTGATTTTTTTTATTTATGTGCGACTTTTATTTGTGCGTGGAATTATAAATTTTGCAGCTTATTTATTTGGATTTTGTGTGGGCTTAAAATGTCATTTAAATCGTGCCACAAAACAAACAAAGAAAATATCACACTTATGATATATGAAAAGTATGTTTTTGACATTTTTCGAATTTATAAACAAAATTAACATTATTTGTTATCACTTTGCTGTCTGCATTGTTTTTGGTGCTGTTTTGATATGAAATCAATTTTCTTTTGCTGCTGGAATTTGAAGCAATTTCCATTGAATGATTTGCCACCTGTGGTTTTTCCACAATTTCCATTATCCATTTGGCATATTACAAAATTCAGAATTTTATTCAAGAATATATATTTTTTATATACATATTGCGGTTGTCGGTTTTTATAGCGTGCTGCAAAGTTAATTATTATTTACGTAATAATAATAATTAAGGTGAAGGTGAAACGCATCTGTTCCCAATTTTTTTTTTCTGTGCAAAAGAAGATGAAAACAAAAAATAATACGAATATTTCAAGAAAAACTCGCATAAAAAAAAATATGGCGCATAAAGAAAAATATTGAAAAACATATAAAAAGCACACACGTGTGTGTGTGTGTGTTGTGTTTACCCATTTTTCCATTTGGAGCATACGTAAAATTATGAATTTTCATATGGTGCAGAGTCTGTGGCATTGTCGGTGGCGTATACGCAATTTTTCTGCTCTGCTGCCGTTGTTTCTGTTTTTCCTTTGTTTTGTTTATCTAAGCGGCACATGCAGCGCTCGTTTTTGTTTCAAGGCAGCAAAAGGGACAAAAGAATCGACCAAGAAAACAGCCTCTTCATATATCAATTTCAATTATCTGACTCGTTGCCAGTTTTTGCCCATATAAATTATTGGTTAAATTTCTGTTGAGGGCGTGGTTGACAGCAAAAGGACAAAACTGTAACCGAAAAAGGATTATGTGGTCCTGATGCTGGCTTTTATCAGCCTCCAGCCGACAGAAACAGACAGAGTCGGAGAGAAAAGGCGTGAAAAATGAGTCATAAAATGCAAATAAAAACTCAAGTGTCCTTTTGGAGGCAACAGACATCTTGTGTCCTTTGTGCGTGTCAGAATTTTATGTGTGTCTGCTGTTGATGCTGCCTGTCAACTGACTTTAAGGAGCCCTTTTTTTTTTTCGGCTCACACAAAATTTCAACGTGTATTTGTTTGCTTAACCTTTTGCACAAAGTTCAATTTGCTCGTTAACATTAATTTTTGATAAACATTTGCAAATGTTTTGTTTTTCATAGATACGTGCTATACATTGCTAATTTCCGGGTAGATTGGCAACGTGCCATTGTTTAGATTTTGTTTGGGTTTACATGGCATAATTAACAATGCTGCAATTGCCAACAGCAGAACTTTATGGCCAACACTTTTGTTGCATTTAACACGCCAGTGGCAACTAGTTTGCTTAACGGTCTGCGTTTGTTTGATTAAAACTGCGGTTGCCAACTGCATCACACAGCACACAATATCATCAGTATCTTTATCATCATTATCAGCATCATTATCATCTTAACTTCATCATGTCTTACGCTGTATAAACAAACAAGCCGTGCATCATTTGCAATTTTATAACTATACCCGTAGATTTTTTAATATTCTGCCAACACAATTCAATACCTGTTTGTCTCGCTCTTTCTCTATTTCTCTCTCTCTCTCTATTTCTCTCTCTTTGCTTTATTTTCTGCTTTTCTCATGCTTTTTGCCCATAAAATGCTCAATAAAAACAATAAGAACAGCTCATAAAATGTATCTCATTCGATTGCTCTGCAGATTAAATGGATTATCTTCAATAGATGCTCTTTTATCTCTATTGGATATCTTTCATCATATTCATTGCGTATTATCAGCTTTATATTTTTATGAGCTATGCAGGTGTGTGGCAGTTTTGAAAGGAACTACATCATATATTTAGAGCCAAGAGATGATTGCTTGACTATCAAATATTGATTAAGCAAAGTCTTTTTTGTGCGCATCCTGCTGCTTACAGGGTATGAAATGGGTTTAAACGGGTATGCCATACGTGTGTGTGTGTTTAGTTTCGTTAAAGATTATATGTGTTCCAACAGTCTTAAGTCTCTACTCCCTAATATCAACTCGCAACACGCTATTGTTTCTGACTAGAAGCTACTCGCTACTGTCATCTCGCTAATTTTAACTCTCCATTGTTTCCCCTATATTACCTACTGGCCTCTCTAGTCGCTACTATTTACTTGTTAATGTCTACTCGTTAATGCTTACTCGCTAATATCTACTCGCTACTACTGCTTTCTATCTTAAGCCTACTTGCTAATGTCTACACGTTGCAATTTACTGCCTTCTCTTTACTCGCTCTTTTCGACTCGTTAATCCAATGTTTACTCGCTGATATAAACTCGCCAATGTCTACTCGCTTCAGATTACTTGCAATTTTCTACCCCACTACTGTCCAAAAGTTACTACTGTAAACTTGTTACTGCCTACTCGCTACTGTCTACTCGTTACTGCCTATTTGAAACTTTCTACTCGTTACTGTTTACTCGCTAATATAAACTCACTAATGTCTACTCTCTACTTAATTCGCAATTTTCTACTCGTTACTGTCTACTCATTACTGTGTACTCGTTATTGTCTACTCGTTACTGTCTACTCGTAACTGTCTACTCGTTATTGTCTACATGCTTCTATTAGTATTTCTCGCAACTCTTTAGTCGGTACTCTCCCTTTGACAAATACTACCTCTTTTTAATAACATTCTTAACGCTCTACATTCTATTCGTTGTTCTCGATTCTCTTCTTTCTTTCTGGAATCAATTTAGTTTTATTAAATTTAATGGGTGTATCAAGACATTTGCTTGTTGCTTTATTTTCCTCACTTACTCCATCTTCTTTAGCTCTTAAAACTCATACTTACTCAACTGATAAATCAGAGTGCTTCCTCATACAAATGTCTGTGTATTTATGAGCTAATGCTTGGCTTTTAATGTGTGTCAAGAGCAATATTAATGCTGGTCGTCATGGATTAAGTGGCCATTACAGTGGCTATCAATGTTTTGGTTTATGTATAGCCCTATTGGGGGTCGAGTTTCCCCATTTCCCCTTTTCTTCTGTGTCTATAAATGACTCATTTGATTGGCATTGCTCAATGAGGCATAAATGCGGCACATGCTCATTTATTATCAACTTATTACACAATTTGCTGTCGTTGTTAGTGTGGTTGTTCTGGGTTGTGTGGTTGTTAAGTTTATATTTCGCAATTGCAGGCAAATAAGGCTTTTCACCTGGCATGGTAGATACAATATGTATGTGGCACAGCTGTGTGGCATGTACAATATGTGAGTCAGCTCGTTGCGCAGGCGCATGAAACCGCAACGGTGGCAACTGTGGCAACTCTGACTCTCTCAACCACTCAACTCAACTCAACCACTTGTCTGTCCCGTTCTGCCAAACAGAAATGGGTAACGCACTCCAAATGTTGTTTGTTGTTATTCCATTTGCAGTTGTTGTTGTTGTTGTTGTTTAGCGAAGCGCAACACAGCATTGCGGAAGTTGCAACTGCAACATCTACGTGGCAGCTGCTTCACGTTTTCGCATTCACATTCGCATTCGTATTCGTATGTGGCACACTCCCAATTGGCCTGGCCAACAGATCGACCCTTTCTTAGGCTGTCTGTCTGTTTGTCTATCGATGCCAATGGACGCTGACAGCTGGCGTTTGCAATATTTTGGGCTTGGCCATGACCAAAATAGTAAACAAAACTGGCCAAGAATCAACCAGCTATATTTTCCAATATAACGAAATCGATATACTCTCGCTGAGTCATTAAATTACACATTATGTGAAATTAAAACTATTAGTAATTTAAGTTATTTGAAGCTGAATCAGTTAAATAATTAAAGTATATTAAATAATATATATAAGAATAAAATTGCAAATACAACTGCAATTATAAGAATAGGAAATGCCCAATTATTGAAATTTATTTGAAAGTTATCTATGAATTATCTACAAACCTTAACTATTACAAGAGTAGTTAATTTTAATGCAATTTAATTTCAAATTGAAGTGTATAAAAATATATGTAGCTAAGTAATAACTCTAGCTAGAATTACTGTTTTATGTTTTCATAGTTTGAACTAAAAAGACTAAAAAAAAATCCAGTTTTCCATACTTTCTCCTTTTTTCAAAAACTTCAAACAGTCATAACTTTGCCAAAACTCAACCGATTTCCATGCGGAATATCAATTTGATCATTATTTTGCCTCTATTTTGATTCTGCATCAAAATATTTTTCACCTAAAAAATTTGCCTCACTGTCAATTTTTTCGTTATTTTCCCTTGACACTTTTTCAAAAACTTCAAACAGTCATAACTTTGCCAAAACTCAACCGATTGCCATGCGGAATATCAATTTGATCATTATTTTGCCTATATTTTGATTCTGCATCAAAATATTTTTCACTTAAAAAACTTCCCTCACTGTCAATTTTTTCGATATTTTCCATACTATCCCATTGACACTTTTTCAAAAACTTCAAACAGTCATAACTTTGCCAAAACTTAACCGATTGCCATGCGGAATATCAAATATTTTTCACTTAAAAAATTTCCCCAACTGTCAATTCTTTGGATATTTTCCATACTCTCCCCTTGACACTTTTTCAAAAATTTCGAACGGTCATAACTTTGTCAAAACTCGACCAATTTCCATGCAGAATATCATTTTGATCATTATATTGCCTCTTTTTTGATTCTGCATCTAAATACTCTTTACTACAAAAATTATTTTCTCATGCCTCACTGTCCAGAAAACTCAATTATCGCCATTATACTTAGAATAATATTTTTTTATGGTTTCTCATCATAAAATATGCCATAAAATCTAAAAAAAAAGTCAACTCTCACTTGCATGCTTTAAACATTTTTTTCTTATGGTTTCACATCATAAAATCTGAAGTGAAATTTCACCCTGAAAACTAAAAATATGCATCCTTAGTTAAGTTGCCAAAGAGAACTCAACTGTCGACTTTAAACTTGAGATATTCCACTCACATTCCATCTATAGAATGTATATGATCAAAGTCTGATAGTTTTATTTTTTTTCCCCTATATCAGCAATCAACATTTTGTGAGGGAAAAACAAATGTCGCAGTTTGTGTTTTTTTGTTTATAATGACGAAGAGTCGATTGTCTGCAATCTTTTTATGCCAATTTTGCGAAAAGCTAAAATAACTGAAAAGGGTAGCTGCAAAAATGGCTCGTTAACTGCTGCTCACGTTTCAAACTATCAATAGAAGCGCTGAAAGAAGATGAAGCGAGTCGAGGAGAAGTAGAAATAAAAAGATTGAAAATTATCTTTGGGCCGTCATCAAAGCAGTGAGTTTTCCCAGTTTTCCCAGTTTAATCAGCGACAGGCATTGAATGCAATTGAAGTCACTTTGCTATGCAATCTTTCACAGTTTTGTACTCACTGTTTGTTGCAGTTGCAAGTTGCAAGTTGCAAGTTGCCTTTTTTTCTACTTTTTTTCCTGCTTATCTCAGCTCACGCTTTGTGGCATTTGCTTTGACTGTCGGCTACTGCAGATACTAAGTACTAGTTGTTGTTGTTGTTGTTGTTGTTGCAACTCTTGTCTGTGGCACTGTCAAGTGCAATTATGTGGCAGACATTCACTGCCTGCCACACAGCGCGACCTTTGACACAGAAGCCCGATAGAGCTGGCAACCACATTTCTCTGGTCTGGTCAACATTGCCGCCCGACAATTTAATTAACTTATTTAACTGATGCGTAAAACTTTTACAACTCACTGTCGCAAATATTTGTTCACTTTTGATTAATCTATAGCTAGAAATTAATTAGTTTTTGTGTGCCAAAAATTGTGTGATGTCATTGATTTGCATATAAATATATATATATCTTTTTCTATATAAAATGTATTTTGTGCTGACTAAATGTTTGAGTAAATATTTAATAATAAATGTTTAGATCAAAGAGTAAGGGTCGGATTTTCAATGTCTCCTTACATTTTATAAAATAGATAAATTCAATTTTGACAATAATTTCTATACATTTAACGTCAAAATATTTGTAGTTTAAAAATACTGTATTTTACTTAATTTTTTGTATTATTAATTAATCTATTAAATTTTATTTGCACTATTTTTTTTTCTATTAAAAAATTTAAATTAAATTTTACCTATCCCAAAAAATGTTACTTTCTTATAATAATGTTATATCATAAAACTAAATAATGTAATGTGTAAAATTGAAAGTTGTGTACTAAAAAATAAAATTCATAAATATTTTAGCAATTTTAGCAGTTTTAACAACCATTATTGGGGCATAAAGACTTAATTTATATTCGTTTAGTTGCAACTAAATTTATAGAGTTATAAATATCAATTTTTTTTTTTATATTTTCTCATGTCATAAACAGACAAACACAAACAACATTTGAATAATTTTATTCGCTCTTTGAAAACACGGACAATGCCGAGTTACACCAGCAGGTCTATATATAATTACGTCTATATATATATACACATAAATAAGTTCCAAGTAGCTGCTCTGTTGACAAGCAAAAGCCGCTTTCTTGTTTGTTGTTTTAAAAATCTTAAATTAATTTTCAAACAAATTTCATGGGCAAATTTTTGGCCTAAAAACTTTACGCGACCTTCGTTGGGGGCGTGGCAAAAATGTGGGCGGTCAGCTTAATAAAAGATTTTGTTGTAAATTGCTGGGACATTAATTGAACAGTTGCTGAAACATTAATTGACATTCTCAGGCGGCAGAAAAATAATGAAAAGTGGCAACTAATTTACATTCTCTTTTATTTTTTTGGGCAATTGAATTTTCTTTTTTTTTGTTTGGCTTTTTACGTGCAAACTAATTTGCATTTTGTGTTGGTGGCCGCATGTGAAGTTAAAAGTTATTGGGCCATAAATAACGCTCGGCCAAATTCTAAACAAACATTTCGCGACTTCGACTGTCGAAGACTGTGAAAGTTTTCCACTTGATGCTGTCTGTGAAAATTAGCATAAAACGTTTGGCATTTTGGCAGTTGCCGCGTGCTGTCAATCGTTAAATGTAAAAAATTGCGCATACGCCGCATTGTTCAGCCTAATCATAAATGGCCTAATTTTCTTTTACTTTTTATGCATATTACGACTATACTTATTTACTTATTGTGCTTTTCTTGCGGTTTACATTTTCTTGCGGTTTACAGAGTTTTTCCCCCAAAAAAACTTTTGCGCCACAAATTTGAGGGTACACATTGTGGGCTGTATTTTGTGGGCTGTATTCTGTGGGCTGTGGGCGTGGCAGTTCTAATTGCTTAATTGAAAGCCAAGGCAAATTAATAATGCCGTCGATTGGCGCCTAATTGTGAAATATCAAAAGGCAGCGCCAACCACGCGGCGTATACGCAATGTTATTGTTCTCATCTACTTCTGAACTCTTGACTGCTGAAAGCTTTTCAATTAGCTGCCAATTAGTTTGCATTTTGCTTAAGAATCCCAATTTAAGCACAAAATTTGCAACAATTTTTCAAGAATATCCCAGACACACTTTCCCAGCAGTTGCAATTTTCTTTTTCTTTTTTTTGCTGGCCATTAATAAAAATGACACGAACCGAACAGTTGGTATAAACGTAAAAATTTATAATGCGTAAAGCAGTAGGAAGCAGCCAGCATGCATGTCCTTGTCTAGGCCATGTCCTGACTGCACATTTAAGTTTATTTTGTCCTATGTTGTAACACAATTTCAGCTACGCTTTGCCCTATTAAATTTGCAAATTACGCATATTTTTTGTCGCTCAAAGCTTTAATATATTTGTGCTCTATCATGTTCAGGTTGAGGCTAATATAGTTTTTGGTATAAAATGTGAAACACTTTCTGATAATAGTCTTGCCAAGAAGTGTGTAATATTGTGTTGCATATTTTGCAGAATAAAAAAATAAATAAAACACAATTGGCGAAAAAAAATTAAAAAAATATATAATTAATACAGCTATAAGAATAGAACTGCAGTTTTAATGATGTGAGGATAAAATATAAGAAATGCCTTAATTTTTCTTTATGATTTTTTAATAGTTTAAGTATTGTTTTACCGAACAGATTAAAAAAAATTTTCAATAAATTATATTCATTTAATTTCAATTAATTAATAGCATTCGACAACAGCGCAATTAAAAAATTATGATACAACTTTCAATAAGATTTAAAAGTTAACATTTTAAATTAAAAAAATATTAAGAAATATTTACTTTATACTTGCTTTCAACCAAAAATGAAAAATAAAAGCATAAATAATGAAAAATTGCTACAAATTTATCATATTAAAGAGTATTCAATCTGCGTTTTGACGCTGCCTTAATTTTAATTTTAGTTACATTTCAAAATTTTAATTAAACACATTTTGTCAGCTGTCGCTTAAAGTAGAAACTTTTGCTCACTAAGCTGCAAACCGAATGTTTTCGCAGAGGCCCTACATAATTGGCTAATCATGTTGCTGGCTAAATGAGGGACAGAGGGAGCAGCTGAAGGGTGGGTATAAGGAGGGAGGCTGCCTCTTGAAAATGATTATGCAAACACCCACTCAAAAACACACACACATATACAGACAGCCACTAACTAACTAACTCAACTCTTGCTTGGCTTACATTTGGCCTGAGGCCTGTAAATTCTGGAAAATGGGGGGCAAAACAGCAAGAAGAGCTAGAGAAGTTGGTTAAATTTGTTGTTGGCCGTGTTTCTCAATGTTTTCTCAGTGTGTTTTTGCTGTTTGGCAAATTAAAATTCTGACTTTGGCACTTGTTGGCTGTCGCAAGCAGAGCAAATAGGAAAAACAACTAGAAATTCTCTCTTTGGTTTTTTAATGAGCTAAACGAGCGCCTCGAGCAACAAGAACTCTGCCACAGTCAGTGGCAACTGCCGCAGGCCACAGTTGCTTGCCTCAACAGTGTCTAATGCAGCACAGTTTTCTATCTAGCTGAAAGCATCTCAACTGAACTATCCCTATACACTAAAAAAAAAAGATGGAGTTTCTATATAAAAAAAAAAATGAAGAATTCTATTTAAATAGAGCAAATAATACTTGATTTTGGTACTCTTTCATTTCGCTTTCTGCAAATATATCAATCATCGAAATTCTATAAAAAAATGTCTCAGATATGTTGTGTCAAAATTTCAGTCTCGTAGCTCTTACGGTTTTGGTTCTACAATGATCAGTGAATGATTGACTGAATCAGATAGTTGGGACAAAGATATTATATGGGGATAATTTAATTGGTTTATTGTTTATATATTATTTATATTTCTTAAACAAATTTTAGTATCAATTTATGTATTTTAAATTCAAATTTTTTGTTTAATTTTTAGTAATTTTTATTGGCGACTGATTTTAGTCGACGTTAAATGGATATATTTATTTGGAACTTTTTTTTTTTAGTGTACTACAAGTGTAAGCTATCTTCATCTCTCCTGCAATTCATTGTGTTGTATTTAGTTTCTCAAGCTGTCGCCCAGTTGTCCAGCTTCCCTTCTTCTCCCCACCTTTCTCTCAATTTCTTAGCCTTTGAGGCTGCTTATCTTTTGCTTTATTTGTCTGGCTTTTGTTTTTGGGCTTCTGGTCTAAATGAAAATAATGAAGCACATTTAAATGGCAGTATAATGAGCAGCTTTAACTACCAAAACGGAGAAGTTCAGTTCGTAGAACAGCCCAGAAAAAAAGGACATCTGTTTTCAGTGTGTGCTTTTCTTTTGTGCGCCTTTTAATTATTCAAATTTATTTGTCAGCACAATGTGTGTGTGTGTGTGTGTGTGTGCCAAGCCTTGACAAGTGACTGTTTATAAGTGTGTGTGTGGGTGTGTGCTGTGTGTGTGCTGTGTGTAAGTGGGCGTGGCATTTCCGCTAGGCAGCTGTTGCCGCAGTTGTTTGCCCTTCAATGGAACCACAGCGAAACTTTTTAATGAGTTTCGATTCATTGCACACACACACACACACACATACACACTCAACACACACACAGGACACAGCTTGCAATCAGCAGCACAACAACTTGTCTGCCATTTATTAATTAAGTTTGCTTAAGTCGCGCTTCCTTCGCATCCTTTTTCTTCGTCTCCTTCTTTGCCTAAGCAAAGTCAAATATTTCACTGCTGTCCTGTGCCTTGATCCTTACACAAAAAACTACCTTTTTTGCCTAGGCAACTTTTGCCTTTACCTTTTGGCCAAAACTTTGCACGTGACTTTAATTGCTTTGGCTCTTTGTTGGGCTGTTATCTTTTGGCTTTGATGAAAATTTGCTTTTGATTAGTAAAATGAGTTGAGTGCGGTTTAAACAAACTCCATTTGTAAAGTCAATAAATGCCGTTGGCCAAATACATTGAAAATATGACTAGAAATATCTGCCAATAATTTCACTGTACTACATAAAAATGTCGAATACAGTGAAGCAGTCAAAAGAGTGCTTTAAAATTGTCGCATTGCCCAAGAATTCCCAGACGTGTCAAGTGCATTGCAGTCACTTGAAAAACTGTGTGGATTTGACCCAAAAATCGCTGCTTCAAACGTTGTTCAATAAGCCAACAGCAAAGCTGGGCCAAGGCTTAATGCTTGTCTAAATATTGCGCATACGCCACGTTGGCTGATACATAAATCACATTTGATGCTTTACAAATGAAATCTGTACAAAAAAAAATATATTTAAAAAAGCTGTGTGTCTTTGACGCAACAGAAACATGAAGAAAACACGCATTAAATGTTATAAAAATGACAACAAATGAACGAAGGTGACACATGAACAAGGCGGGGGGCGTGTCAGCAGTCGCTCAATGGCACAAGACATAAATAAATAATAAAACACACAGCCAGAAACTGAAGGATTTCTTTAAAACACAAGTAAATCATCATCATTATCATCATCATCATTATTATCTGTGGCAATCGGAGCATTTTCTTAAATTTTTCGCACTCTTTTTATATTTTTTTTATTTTTTTTAAATATATATAAACGCGTGAGTTTTTTTTTGGTGGTGAAAGGCGGACAGTTTGAGACATGAGAATGTGGTGGAAAATCAGACGGTTTTCCGGGTGGGCTTAAACCGACTGAAATGTGACAAGATAAGAAATCAACTGTTGACAGCTGAAAAGGAAAGAAGATGCTTACCAGGAATCAAGCTTTTGAGCGGTCAATAAAATTGAGATACACTTTACTTTTGACTTTGAAGTTGGTTCAAGTGGAAGCTAAAGTGTGCCAATAATAATAATAAAGGAATAATAAAAATGTACTTAATTATACCGGACTTATAAAAAGAAAGAAATTTAAATTATATTTGCAGCATCTAAAATCATTATTGCTTAGTTTATTGCAAATAAATATTAAAAATAAACTTAAAGTATGGAAATAATATTTAAAATGATAATTTTTTTTGTTTACTGCAAATAAAAATTCAAAATAAATTAAAAGAAAGTTAGGAAATAATACTTAAATTTCAGTTTCTATTATCTAAACAGAGCTTAATGATCGATTGATTTCCACATTTTCCACAATAAAGGTTGTGTTTTTTCTTTCAATAATAAAAAGTCTACCTTATAGCTTTTACAGCTCAAACTGTGTCTTGATTGCCAATCCATCAATCATTCAGTTTTCGCCATAAAAGTTCTTTATTTTCTTTAAATTGTAGCTCTCTCTCTCTCTCTTTACTTCTTTCTCTTTCTATGCCTCTGTCTACTTCTTGCTGTATTTTTTACAATTGATTTTCCAATTGTTTGTTCGAGTATTAATCACACTTGCTAAAGCTTTGACTTTGGCCTAGGAAATTTATAGACAATTCCAATGCCATGAATGTGAATTGTCTATAAAAAAAATATAGCTAAAAAGCGAAATAGCCATTATTTAATTAAGCTGACAACTCTGGCTGTTTCAAGTATCTCCTCGGGCGGACGCAATTAAGATAAATGTCAGTTGACGCAAATGTAAAGTAACATTTTAATCAATTTTATCAATTAAAAGAATGGACAGACATTTGCTGAGAACACTGAGAAGATGTTTGGAGCAGTGGGGAAAGGAATGGAAGTTAGATTGACAAAATTGAATTAAAAAACTGTCAACCTAAATGAAACTGACATTTGCAGTTGCTTTTAAACAATTTAGTTCATGTTACAATTAAATTAGCAAGCTGTAGAAACTTTTCAAACTTTGGCAAATAAAATTGAAACTGATACTGTGAAATTTTTGGAAAATGGTTTTCCACTTGGCGCAATTTGCAAAGCATTTTTCGTAATACAATTAAAATAATGAGCATTTCAGTGTTGAGTCACAGCTTGTGTGGTATGTTCAATAAATAATTAATGAGCGGCCAACAAGGCACAACAGCAAACAACAACAATATACTCGTAAATAATGTGAACAATGCATAGCAAAAAATGCATTCATTGAATACGAGAACGACTACGACTAAAAGTATTCACGAATATACTCGAAGTTGCAAGGCGAACACCTTGACATTGACTTTGCCACGAAAAACTCAACTTGTTGTTATGTCCTTATGTGGCAACGACAACAACAACGACAACAATAGTGCGTGCTCCACAAAAACTAAAAAACTCGACGTTAAAAAACTTGCTCCCCAATCAACAAATTGCTTTAATTTGTGCCTCGCATTTGGGAAAGTCGAGCGCATTTAAGTTTTTCTTGAGTTTTTTTTTGCACAACCTCACAAATTGCAATATAATGTGCGTGCCCTCGTTTTGTGCCTTGCCACATCTGATTTTCACTTGGAAAGTCGCATTACGCTCGCATCACTCATACGCTGCGTGTGCCAGGCAAACAAAAATTACGCTGCGACATATGTCAGTTATTCTAGCTATGTTTAACTGTTCTACGGATGTTGCCACACCTATATATATACCCATTGCTAGTAGTGTAAAAGGGTATATTGTTAATATATTCATTTTTCTATATTTTTTTTATTGTAATGACTTTAATCAAATTAAAATCGTGCAGTATTTAAACTATATAAGCTATAACTCCGAATTATTCCCGAATCTTTTAAATTTTAAGAATCTTCTTAATTATCTTCTTAATTATCTTCTTATATTGAAAACTCTACCACAACCACAGTCTTAAAGATGGAAAGTTACTTTTGGAGGTAAACATTCAATTTAATTATTTGTAATCAGGTAAATTTAATCAAATCAAGATCGAATATACATACCAAAAATTATGGCTGTTTTAAGTTTTTGAACCACGAAAGCTCCTAAAAGTATGCAGCATTTTTTTTATATTTAAAATTAATAAAAATAATTTATATATATTTGACAATTAAATAGAGTTACGGGTATCTTATAGTCGGTAGCAAGATCAATTATACATAGAGAAACTTATGGGTGTTTTAAGTTTTTAAAACAAGTAAACTCCAAAAAGTATGCTGTATTTTTAGTAACTTGAAATTAATGAAAATAAATTATATTTATTTGAAAATTAAAGATGGAAAGTTCTTTTTGAAGTTGAAGGTTAAATTTAATTATTTGTAATCATGTAAATGTAATGAAATTAAGATCGAATATACGTAACGAAAAATATGTCTGTTTTAAGTCTTTGAAAACTCCAAAAAGTATGCAGTATTTTTTTTAAATTTATAATTCATGAAAATAATTTATATTTATATGAAAATTATGTAGAGTAACGGGTATCTTATAGTCGTATACATGACTTTATTATGCTTTCTTGTTTCTTATTAAAATTTCAATGCCACAACGCAGTGCGTGTCATTTAATGTGCCCCCAAAAAGTTGCCGCGTTCTTATGCAGAATATTTTTTTTTTTTTATGGCTCGCCCAAATGTTGTTGTCCCTTTTGGACAGGGAGTGTCGCATATTGATTTCCCTTAAAAGACACATACAATTCCATTTAATTAAAGTCTATGCATAAACTGCCACATTTCGTGCAGGCAACCAAGTGTGAGAATTTCATAATCCATTTTTTTTCTAGCTGCTGGCAACATTAAATTTTATGTTCTCTTTGACGGTTCATTGGGCTTTGAGCGAAAGTTTTGATAAGCTGCACTTTGTTGGCTGACATAGATGTATGGCCCGCACTGTTCATACCAAAAAGCAAAAATGCTGGCGGTCTCTATTGTTTTGGGGCGAGAAAGGCTGTAGCAACTTCATCTGTTGTCAGTCGTTTGATGATTAAGTATCCTCACTTTGTTTGGCAACTGTCAGCGATTTGTCATAGATTTCGATTTTGGCCAGTTGCAACTTTCTTTGCCACAGTTAAATGCGTTTCAATTTGAGCTGTGAAAGCATCAAAATTCTACAAAGTTAATTTTTTCAGCGAAATAATATACTATAAACTCTCATAACTTGATCGAATCTTAACCGATTTTTTACGAAATGTCAATTTTATTATTATTTTACCTCTAACTTGATGCTGCATCAAAATATTTTTCACATGAAAAATTTTCCTCACTGTCAATTTTTTTCGTACTTTTCATAAATGACACTTTTTCAAAAACTTCAAACAATCATAACTTTGTCAAAACTCAACCGATTTCCATGCGGAATATCAATTTGATCATTATTTTGCCTCTATTTTGATTCTGCATCAAAATATTTTTCACTTAAAAAATTTACCTCACTGTCAATTTTTTGGATGTTTTCCATACTCTCCCCTTGACACTTTTTCAAAAATTTCAAACGGCCATAACTTTGCCAAAACTCAACCGATTTTCATGCGGAATATCATTTTGATCATTATTTTGCCTCTTATTTAATTCTGCATCAAAACATTTTTCACTTGAAAAATTTACCTCACTGTCAATTTTTTGGGTATTTTCCATGCTTACCCCTTTACGCTTTTTCAAAAATTTCAATCTACCATAAATTTGTTAAAACTCAACCGATTTCCATGCGGAATATCAATTTGATCATTATTATTATTATATTATATATTATTATTATTATCAAAATATTTTTCACCAAAAAAATTTCCCTCACTGTCAATTTTTTCCTTGATACTTTTTTCGAAAATTTTAAAGTATCATTACTTTGTCAAAACTCAATAAGAATATATTTGTTGATGTTTTTAAATTCGATGAAAATTATTTTTTTTATAAGAATCATAGACAAAAAAACCACTAGGAACCATAAAAAATATATATATTTTTTAGCAATGTAGTAAATGCTTGATTATGTCAATAGAGTTTCTTGTCTAATTGTATGTACATATGTACACACATCGATATATTAACAGCTTCAAATTAAACTGGCAACGTAACAGCCATTTGAATTCCAGCAGCTGCCTTGTCACGTGTTCAGTTCGCATATCGCTCATACGCAACGTTCGCCTGCCACTTAACATATTCATGTGGGTAATCTGCATGCCTGTCTGTCTGTGTGTGTGTATGTGTGTGTGTGTGTTAACAAGCTGATTGCCTGTGCTGCACACGTGTACTGTGCATATTATCCTTACATTGCAGTTGCTTCCTTGCTTTTATTTGAAATCTGTGCACATTTTTCACCTGCTGCTGATGTTGCATGCTGTGTTTTGTGCCTCGAAAATGTGTGCCAGCTTGCTATTGTAATTATATTTACTAAGCTAATAGTAGTTGCCAGTGCCACAAGTCATTGTTCTACTTTGCAACAACAAGTTGCACTTGCCACAACAGCAACGAAGATTTCTAATCAAAAACAGTTTGCTTTCATTTTGGCCCAAATGAGTTTTGCACTTGGCAATTTGCAGTTGTTCTTGCGGCTTGCAACAAGTTGCAATTGAATATAATTAGAGCTTATCCCCAGTCTTGTTCTCTCTCTCTTTCCGTCACTTCTCCCCTCTCTGTTTTCGGTATCAAATTGCATGAAATTACTTCATCTGTGTGTTGCACGTTGAGATCTCACGGCTGCCACGCCGGATGCCGTCATTTAGACTATGAATTGAAGACGCAGTTTAA
Source organism: Drosophila falleni (assembly GCA_035045575.1). Classification (NCBI taxonomy): domain Eukaryota; kingdom Metazoa; phylum Arthropoda; class Insecta; order Diptera; family Drosophilidae; genus Drosophila; species Drosophila falleni. The sequence continues at coordinate 3,286,976 of JAWNOV010000167.1, forward strand.
GTGTCGTAGTCTCTGTCTTAGTCTCAATCTTAGTCTCAGTCTTAGTCTGCTTTGTACATTACAAATCGTCAGTGTCTCAGCCCAACAACTGTCGTTAAAATGTGAGTGTTAAATGTGGCAAAAATTTCACTGACGCCTTTAAGCGACACAAAGTGAAATGCGCCCGGTTAAATGGAGAAATGGAGAAGAAGAAAAATACACAGCAACAACAGAAACAACAACAACAACTCTGTCCACAAACGGTCAGAGACAAAGGCCAGAGTCGAATCAGAGCCACACAAAAAGGAAAATTGCCAACAAGCTGGCAACGCAGACGCACGCAGCTCAAATTGATGCGCAACAAGAGAGTTGCAAGTTGCAAGTTGCAAGTTACAAGTTGCCACACTCAGAAAAATATAACAAAAATTTTCTGAATATATTTTAAATTTATATATGTTCTGTTTTTGATATTTTGTAATTGATAAGTGCCTAAATTCTTGAATTACTTATGGAACTGTCTTAAGTTTTTAATTCTAACTAAACTTTCCTATAGCTTTATGATATAATAGTCCGATTTTATTCAAACTTATTTGGACCAAACCCTTATATAATATCTGTGATTTTGGTTTAGTTACCTTTGTAAACAACAGAGTTTCCTGTAATAAATGAAATTTTATACTTCAAAATTTGTTTTCGAGCTAAAAGTTAACCTTAAAAATATTTGAGAATGTTTTGTACTAGAAAACATATTTATAACATTTAAACATAAACATATTTTGGGATTCAGGGATTAGTTCCCAATTTTTGTGTACTTAAACTAATATGTTTCGATATTTAACAGACTTGAATTAAACCCAAAACGTATTTAAAGTATGCCAGAAAATAATTATTTTCAAATTTCCGCTGATTTTTGTGCTCAATTTGGAAAATTTCAAACTCGGTCAGCTTTTAAAATAATTTTACACTTGACTAATCCTTATTTAAGTACGGAAAACTTGATTATTTTTCCAAGTGCAGTTGCAAGGGGCAAGAAAACAACTACACATTTCTTGGCCATGTTTGAGTTTCGCAATTGGCAACATTTGGCGCTGGCTTTGATGACTTTAAGTCTGTCTATCCGTCTGTCTGTCCATTTGTTTGTCTGCTCTTGGCTTACTGTGTGTTCTCAGGCATCAATAGCCAATGCTTTTGGCTTTGACTCTGACTCTGACTCTGACTATTGGCCAAGCCTGCTGTGTTTTTTCATTAAACAACCAACAAACAACTGACGGCTACTTGTACCTCTCTAGTTGATGTTGTTGTTGTTGCCTTTGTTGTTATTGTTGTCTCTTTGTCTGCCTGCTAAATTTATTGCAATGCATTTTTCCATTTACGTCACGCAGGTATTCGCAATTTTAACGCTTTAAAGCGCATTGAAAATCTGCTTGAAAATAATGGTCAAAATGTTGGCTATTTGGCTAGTTACTCGTCGTTATCTTTTTACTCTCAATATCTCAACTAATTTCTTACAATTTTCTTTTCATTGCAGGTAAGCATATCGATCAACTACACAAACTACTCAAAGTTCAAGGGGTAAAGGGTAAGCCAAAAACAAGCTCAACAAAAGTTCATTAACCCAAAATAAAAAGAAGTAAGTGAGCTGCAGTCTGCACTCGTAGCTGTACTAAGACATACCCTGTATAGAAAGCGAGGAAAATTTATTAAGTGAAAAATATTTTGATGCAGAATCAAAATAGAGGCAAAATAATGATCAAATTGATATTCCGCATGGAAATCGGTTAAGTTTTGACAAAGTTATGATTGCTTGAAGTTTTTGAAAAAGTGTCAAGGGGAGAGTATGGAAAATAAGGAAAAAATTGACAGTGAGGCAAATTTTTTAGGTGAAAAATATTTTGATGCAGAATCAAAATAGAGGCAAAATAATGATCAAATTGATATTCCGCATGGAAATCGGTTAAGTTTTGCCAAAGTTATGGCCGTTTGAAATTTTTGAAAAAGTGTCAAGGGGAGAGTATGGAAAATATTTTGATGCAGAATCAAAATAGAGGAAAAAAATGATCAAATTGATATTCCGCATGGAAATCGGTTGAGTTTTAACAAAGTTATGGCCGTTTGAAATTTTTGAAAAAGTGTCAAGGGGAGAGTATGAAAAATATCCAAAAAATTGACAGTGAGGCAAATTTTTTAGGTGAAAAATATTTTGATGCAGAATCAAAATATAGGCAAAATAATGATCAAATTGATATTCCGCATGGAAATCGGTTGAGTTTTGGCAAAGTTATGGCCGTTTGAAATTTTTGAAAAAGTGTCAAGGGGAGAGTATGGAAAATATCCAAAAAATTGACAGTGAGGGAAATTTTTCAAGTGGAAAATATTTTGATGCAGAATCAAAATAGAGGCAAAATAATGATCAAATTGATATTCCGCATGGAAATCGGTTGAGTTTTGGCAAAGATATGACTGTTTGAAGTTTAAAAAAAGTGTCCATTCAGTTGAACTACCCCAATGCATTAAAAAACAGAGTATAGTAAGGCTTAGGAACAACACCCCCAATTGCAACCAGGCAACCCGCAACCACAACGCCCACCCTTTTAGGGTCAGCTACTTTCGAAACAACCTCCCTCGATAACTGCAACCCCCAAGTTGAGAACCCGAAACCGCAAGCTCGTTTCAATAGCCTGCCACCGCACATTAGTCAGCTCATTACTCAGACTTAGAAGTGGGCCCATTAAATTACCCGCCCCGAAATAATAATGAGAGTGTGACCAGGCAACAATAAAGCAGCAAACAGAAATCAATTTTCAACATTTTAATCGAAACCATTTAAAATTGTTTAACACTTGTGTGTGAAATTTGCGTTTGAAATTTGTTAAAATTGTTGAAAAATTAGCGGTTCACATTACAAAAAAAAACACACACACACATGCACACATAAAAGAGAAAGAGAGATGATAGAGAGGAAAAGAGAGGAGCAAAAAAAGCCACACACATTGCTGATTGAATTATTAAAGCCGCTAATTAAACGCTTCCGGTCGTTTAGTTTGCCAGCGTTGCTCATACGCCCCGTTTGCCACGCAATTTATTTATTTTAATTGATGTTTGCTGTGTTTCTCTCGCTCTTTTTCTCTCCCTTTCTATCTTTATAATCTTCGCCCACTCTTTGGCTGACTTTTAAAAAATTGGCAGCTTATTGTTGCTGTAATTGGCATTGTTGTTGCTGCTGATATCTAAATAATCGCCCTGTGCTAAATTAGACGCCACTTGTTTTGGGCCAGCTTTGTTGCTGCTTTTTTTTTGTGCTGAATGAAAAGAGAGTAGGGGGACACGCCCCCTTTTGCAGCCCTGTCTTCATTATTCTCGTAGGTATTACAGTTGAACTGCCTGTACTTTTAGCCTCATTGTGTTTGCTTAAGTACTTCAATTGATTTTCTGCTTGTTGTTTATTGTTCTGCTCGTCATTGTTGTTGTCGTTTGGTTGTTGTTGTTGTTGTTGTTGCTTTCAACTCAACTTTTATGCGCTTTGTCGCTTGTTGTATTGCTCTTGCGGCAGGTCCTTTCGAGAGCCTCTCAATTGGGGTCCTTTGGCCTGTACAATGCCAAAAGCTAGCTTATTTATTGATTTTGTTCTCCCTCATTCAATCTCGCACAAATTTGACCATCCAATTAATTGCTTAACTTGTCTAGGCAACAGTTTTTTCGAAAAAATGTGTCCTTTTTAATACCACTGCAGCAGAAAAAAATATTCAATAGCTACTATACGGCTATTTTAACTGCTTTAGTTAAGATATAGCATTTTTCAGTAGTTTTTCGCTCTTAGATAAAAGTAGTTTCAGGCAGTCCCAGCTTATGAAACTGTACAAATGTATATAGAAAATATATTGTGCGAATTCACCACTGTCCAATAAAAAGTATGCCATTATTTTATTACAAATCATTTTAATAAAAATAAATTAAACTTAATTTATTTATTTAACTTACATTATAGCGCTGAAAGCTTGTCTTATTTATTTGCTGTGAGTTTTTTTCTTTCTCCTATTTTTGTTTAATTTTATGATAAGATAAGACTCTTATCTTCTCTTTCTCTATTTTTCTTTACATTTTCCTCTTGGCGCTTCATATGTAATCTTATGTTGTAGCTGCATATTTCCATAATAATTGTAAGAATTCAAAGTTGATTATATGTGGGAATTAATGTGGGTCAATGCTGGCTGGAAACTTTTACTTTTCAATTTCAAAAGAAACTTCTCTTCATTGTTGTTGCTGTTATTGTTGTCTCTATTAATTTGATTTATAAATTGATATGGGCGTAATATGCTTTAAGTATTGTTGTCTCGGGGTGTATTGAACCAGAGACAAACTGTGAGCTAATAAAACTTGACACTTACAATTACAATGTGGAACTTAGAAAGAGAGAGGCGTAAAGAGAGAAGAGAGAGGCTAATAAAGTCTAGCGAAAGTTACAACAAAGAACAAACAAAGAATATAACTTTTTTTATGATTGCTTATCGCTTGCTTTTACTTAAAGTCGCTTATTACGATGTCTTTTGAGTGTGAAGCGCATAAAAAAAGCGAGTTGTAATTGTTGTTTGTCAGTTTTGTCAGTGTTTTGTCAGTGTTTGTAAGCGGAAACAGCTTATTAACTGGGCTTTAACTGCGACGGCAACGCCTTAAACAAATCTATAAATGAACTCAATCAATGCGGCAAATTGTGGAAAATTCAAATGCACTCAAAAAAGAAAGCTTAACTAAGTTGAGAGAACTCCTCAAAGACAAGATTTTATGAGCCAAAAAGGTTTAGCTGCATTCTGACTTGGCGTTTTATGGCGCAACAGACATAGCATGAGTTGGCCAACTTTAGCTTTAACTTTGACTTTGACTTTAACTTAGACTTTAACTGCTTTTGCACCTGGAATTTAGCTGTTGAATTTGGGAGAGAGAGAAAGAGAGACAAACCTCAAGTTATTGTTGTTGTTGCTTCTAAGTAGGATAGCAGCCAAGTTGATTTATTGCGCTACTTAACTTAACATTTGTTTGCAGCTCGTTTGTTGGCCAAATGTTGCCATTCAAATTGCCTGAGAAGAAAACTAGCATCAAATTATTTGTTATTTATCTGTGTTGTGGGCGTCAACGAAATAGATTTAAAAACTTAACCTTTAAGGTTGCTATTTATGTGATTTTGTTCGTCACAAAATTGGATATCAGAAATTTTGGGGCTAGAAATTGCTTTCGTTAATAGACTTTTACCTCGTGTGGAGGTTTTTTTTGTGGGACTAAAACTTAACCTTTAAGGTTGCTATTTATGTGATTGCTGCAAAATTGGTTTCTACTTAGTCTGGCCTATATACTGTGGTTAGTTAAAGCCTGCGGTATAGGCCATTTTCAGTTAACAAATAATTGTTTTAAATTAAACGCAGTGCTGCAAAAAAGCGCCTCAAGTTATGCACAGCAAAAGTTTTCGACGCTATCATTAGGTTGGCTGGAGAATGATAATGAGAGGGAGGTGTAAAAGGAAAGAGGGAGGGTGGAAGAGAAAGAAAGAAGAAGAGTGGAAAGAGGGAGAGTAAATGCTGCTGCCAACAAGAATGAAAGTAAGGAAGTCAGGAAGTAAGGAAGGAAGGAAACGCAGCACAAAACTAAAACCAAGATGAAAGCTAAACAAAAAAGCGCAGGGGGCGTGGCCGCGCCTTTTTTTAGCTGCTGCTGATTATCTGCGGTGTCTCGAGGGGTGTAAAGAGGGTGGCTGAGGGAGGGGAGGAAAGTCTGGAGTTGCTGCTGCTGCTGCTGGTGGCAATGGAATTAACATTATTAGCGGAAATTCCTTTGCTGCTGGCAAAAACTTCCTTTGCAAAGAAAAGGAAGACAGCTCTTGTCACTTTTAACTTGCTCGCTGTTGATTTTCATTTCTTTAAATGTTTTGCCGTTGCTGCATTTTTTATGACTTAGCAGACAGCAATTTAAAAAAGTACGCTGCTCAAATGTGCTTTAAAAAACAGAAAACAAGAAGTACAATTATTAATTTATAACTTGGCATTAAACGCAGATATAAAAAAAAACAGCAAGAACAAAGCAGTGAATACAAAAAAAAAAAAATTATAAATAACTAAATTCGAGTGCAATTGAAATGCAACCACAAATTGCCCAATTAAATGTTTCAATAAACAGCGAAAATCATAAATAAACCAGCTATATTTTTATGTTATTTTTCTTTTGTTTTTGCTTTTTATTTATTGTGCACATGCAATATTTTCCGTATTTTTGTTGTTGTTTTTGTTGATATTTGACATACACAAACAGAGTTAAGAGAGCAGCTATTGAATGTTCTCTTTGCTTGCGCTGTGCATTTTTCAGGCGCCGCCTGAAAGTATGCAACAATATTTTTGCAAACGCATCGTTAAACAGATGCATGGGCAGCACTGGTCGCAGCTGTGGCCCGGTTGTGGGAGTGTGAGTGGGATGGAGAGAGCATTTTCATTTTAACTGCGAGCATTGAAAATATTTGAAATGTTAAACAACGAATAGTAAATACACTTGTCTTATAGAAATAAATTCAGTTTTTCTTTAAATTGAAAAAGATAATAATTTAGAAATTATATTTTATATTATTTAATTTGGTGAGCTAATGAATTATTGGATGTTAAATTTTTTGCGTTGCTTGGAAAATATATTTTAACATTTTAGGTGCAGTGACTTTGCGTTTGAATGTATAGAGATTGATTAAATTTTAATATACTATTATAAAAAAATTATGCCAAATTTTTTAAATTATTAAATAAAGTATTCGTAATTCGTAAAAAAAATTTTCCTAATTTTTTAAAATACTATATAAGCCATTTTTTTTTTGGTTGTTTTTCTACTTTTATATATTATTTAGTGTATTTTTGATGCTAGCTAAACATCGTTATCTTAAGCCATACAAAATACTTACTTTATTTTTTAATCTTATTTTCATTATTATTTCGCTTAATTCCGGCTTAGCCCGCTCTTAAATTTAATGCATAGAGTACTAAAAACAATTTGTTTTTGCCCTGCAGCATTGCGCAAAATGGCGCCAGTCATGCAAACAGTAAAAGCCTAAAATAAAATACATTTATATATATTTGTATACGCATATTTATATATTTATGTCTGTACATATTTTTAAATGAAAAAATGAATGCTCAACGCTGCTAAAAATGTGGGCAAACAAATGTTTTACATTGTTAGAAAGCGGCCAAAGGAATAAATAGAAAAAGCCAAAATGCAAGAGTTGAGAATGCCCAACTTAAAAATGCCCAGCACTTTGAAAGTGCTTTCTTTGAGTAACTAAACATTGCGAAAAAAGAGTGACAGTCAGATAAAATAACTTAGGACAAATATATTAATTGTTATAAAAAATATATTTCTAAATTAAATTTTTTTTTAATTTTCTAACAAAAATAGTTGCTGCATATTTTTAGGCTGAGAGTCAGTTTAAAACAATTTAAGAAAAATAGATTGACTTTTTAAGAATGTAAAATCCATAATTAAAAATTTAATTTAATCTTTTTAACAAAATTAAATGCTGCTAATTTTATTTAAATGATAATACCCTTTACTTAAGGTACAGGGTACAATAGAAAGCAGTGAAAAGCACATTACAAAATGCTTACATAAACCCAAAGGCTGCTGGAGTCTGTTGCCCATTGTCCATGCCATTTGGCCCGCAGCGCCATTAACCATGGCCAAAACAGAGACTGAAAGCGAGAGCAGACAAAACGACAAACCGACAGACGAAAGTTCTAAAAATCCAAGCACAAACCAAAACCAAATCTGAATCCTTTTTATGCAGCGATTTCTTTTACACACATTTTCTATTCAATTTTTTTTTTTGGATTATTTTATTTTTTGCATTTCTAAGCTGTTCTAATCTGTTTGCCTTTGGCCCTTCGGCGGTTCTTTCCCTTTCTTTCTTTCTTCCCTCTCGTTTTGGCGTTGGATTTGCATTTAATTTGGTTATGATATTAGTCAGGCTTTTAGTCGGTTTTAAGCGCTGCTTAATTGCTCCACAGTGCGCACCTTTTATGAGGCATTAATATTAATGCTGCTTGGATCTTATCAGATTTTAGCCACGTTGACGTCACAGCCACTAAGACAGACAGTCAGACAGTTAGCAGCCGGTGTCTGTTGGCCTTTTTGACTTTTAAGTTTTATGCGATATTTTGCTGTTGTATATTTCTTTTAAAATGATTTCCATCAAAATGTTAAATGAGCGCAAATAAACAAATGCACAGAAATAGAATTTCCATGGAAAATCGATTGCCTAAGTCCAGAAAAAAATATTCAAAATTGTGTTAAACCAATTGCTAGATAAACGAAAAGGGCCAACATAAAAAAATATTAAAAAACTGAAACGTGAGCTGTATTCTAAAATAAACAAAAGTCGAACTTACCTGTAAAATTAATAAGATAAATGTGCCCACAAAAAAAAGACTTGAATAAATAAATATACAGACATTTGTTATTAGTTAATTTATGAAGTCGGGCATAAAAATACGAGCACGTTAGGGTGTTTCTTTATTTCTTTAGGGTCTATAAAAACGTTATCCTAATGTTGGCCATTTTTGCTTGGGCTTTAATCAAAGCAAATGAATTTAAACGAAGCGACTCACAGAGTCCTCGAGGACATTTGCATAGCTAAAGTCGCTGTAGTGAAACGCTTTTTTAAGTGAAAAAAAAGGATGCGAATAGCAATAGATGGCACGGCATAAAAAAGACGAGCACTTGAAAATGTTAAAAGGGGGAGAGAGAGAACTAGAGATAGCTGGAGGGGTCAAAGAGGAGTTAGAAATGAAAGAGGAGCTGCTTTTTATTTGCTCGAGGATTTGTATAGCTGGAGAGGATAAGCGCTGTATCCGTTATCCTTTGTGTTTGCTCGAATTTAATGCAATCTAAATATCTTTTGCTTATTCTTCTTCTTCTTCCGTCTATCATTGCTTTTTCCCCCCTCTTTTTTTATCTTCCTCTATTTTTTATGTTTTCAGCAGTCTGAATGTTTTATTTAAATGGATTTAGTTTCGGTTGCTTTGTGGTGTGAACAGGCGAACAAGTTAATGTTTTAATGCTCTTTGAGACGAGCTTAAAGCACAGCAGAGTCTTATGACTAATACAACTAGTTAGAGCGAGACGCACATAGTGTCAAATGTCAGACAATTTTAAGGCTTAGAGCTTCAAGCTAAAAACTTTAAGAATTAATCCTGCTTTTCGATACTTTCAAGAGTTTGTTGAATTTGCTTTTTTTTTTTGATAAATAACTCTTATTTAATAACTTTAATTTAAAAATATAAACCAAGATTATTTCGTAATTTTTTTAGTAAGCATTCAATCCATGCAAAGTTTTTTAAGGTAATTTAAAATAATTTGGAAAATAAGTGTTGCGTCATTATATTTTTTTTTTTAAGTTTATCCATTTTTTTTTTTAAGTTTGTATATTTTTTACAGTTGAACAAATTTTAATAAATTTGATATGTGAAGCAAAATTTTTAAAAAGAAAAATATATAAATAAAAAATTAGACAAATAAACGGATTTATTTGAAGCCAAACCTCAAATTTCAAATGCAGCTTTTAAAATGTTATAAAACTCAAGTTCTGCAACTGAAAAAAATTCTAAAAATCTTGTGCATTGTGAGAAATCTTTTAAAATTTATTACAGATCACTTTCAACAACATGAAATGTTTAATTTCACAAATAAACTTTTAACAAATGTTCTTTTCGTTGCATTTTAAATCCAAACTTGACAGTTGGCTATAAATAAACCCACACATAATGTTTTTCATGTTAATGAACTTATGTGTATAGCTTATAATTTGCTTGAATTAATGCTACATATTTTTTCTAGTGTGTGTGTGTGAGAAAGTGTGTGTTGTGTGTGTGTGTGTTTGTATGTGGCTTGAAAGCATTTCATTTTTGGCAATTTATTATTAATTCTGCCAATATGCCAAAATCTATTTTCTATGAATTTTCAACATTTGCTTAGCTATTTTTAGTCTGACATCTGGAATCAGGTATTGTCGATAGACCGCAAGGGAAGCAGTGTCCAAGAGGGGGAGAGAGGAGGAGAGAGGAAGAGAGAGAGAGAGAGGGGGGTATTTGTAAGGTGTTAATGTGTTGATCTTTTGGATAAGGCGCACGCCATGCAAATTGTGTAGCTAAATTTAAAATTATGGCCAACATTTATCATGAAATGCGCAGCAAATTTCACTCACAATAGACACTAAATTCACAATGAGCTGAAAGACAAACAAGACACAGATTGACAAGAATATGCAGGATATTCAGGATCAAACAAGGACTCAACTACACTAATCCAGACCATAATAAATATTGGTTTTTATTACCTTCGAAGGCGTGTCACCCACAATTTTATTACTCGCTAGCTGTCTCTGTTTCTGCCCCTCTATCTGTCTCTCTCTTTTGTGGTATTATTGCCATGTCATTTTCATTTAAATTGTTGTCATAAAATGCTTAAATCTAGGTCCATATCTACGCATTCGTTATCCTTGACAAAATGTATAATTTGCGCGTGAAAATTACAATTTATATTTCAAGAATTGCTTTCAACAAGTGCACAATACTAAATATAATATGTTTGTTGTTTGTTGTCTCGTTTTTGGCCATAAATTTATTGACCAATATGCTGCGTTCTGTGTCAACAGAATGCTTCAAGTGGCGCAGAAATGAAAACGCAAATGTAAATTAGAAAAAATTACAAAATGAAACTGAAATTAATGACGTCAATTTGTTGGCCATTTTTGGCTGCTCTCTTAACCTGTTTTAGTTGCCAAAAAGGGCCGCATTTTGGCTGCAATTTGTTTGTTGTTTGCATTAAAATTAGAATTATTTACACACTAATTATAATTACTGTGTCGAGGCTGTTGTTGTTGTTGTTGTTGTTTTTGGCAGTGCTACAGTGGCTGCAATTAGCAACAGTCGCTAAAAGTTGCCTATAAATAAATATGCACACGAGCTGCGATTTTTGTGCCAGCTGCCTCTGGGATTTTCTCTCTCCCTCTTCCCCCCCCCCCTCAGCAAAAATGGTTTTATTTGCTGGCGCCAATGGGTTTAGCTGTTATTTATCCTGTTCTGCTTGAATGCGTGCTCCAGGGAACAATAATAATCAGGGCTGCAAAGCTTTAATACTTTGAAACAGGTTCAATCTAATGAATGGAACTTCTTTAAGGAATCTCTAAGCCCAAGTTTTTATTTAATTATTTATGTTACGTCGATTAAATGCAGTTGTAAAAAATTAAAAAGCAGTCAGTATAAAATAAAACAAATATTTAAAATTATCTATATAAAGTAATAGTCTAAATTTTAAAATTTTATTTAATAATAGTTTAATAATAGACCATATATTTGACTATTTTTTTTATATTATATTATATTGTATACTAAATTTTAAATATTTAACTTTATTGTATTTTCTTACATATGATAGTAATTTTATTATTATTATTACACTGTTTAAAAGTACATTTTTTTTTATTAAAGGATAAGTTTAATATTTTAGTATTTTTTATTAATGTATTGTATTGTATACTAAATTTTAAATCTGTTACTTTTTGTATTTTCTTACAAATGATAATAATTTCATTATTATTTTTACACTGTTCTAAAATACATTTATTATTTATGAAAATAAAGTTTAATATTAAATTTTTTTTTTTTATAATGTATTGTGTACTCAATTTTAAATGTGTTACTTTATTATATTTTCTTGCAGTTCGTCGGCTGGGAGGAGGTGCCGCGTCCAAATACCCGGGCCGAAATTGTGCAGGCCATGCGTCGCATACGGGTGAGTTATCTGCAGTATATTAAGCATACGCAGCGTATGACAAACAATGAATTTTGCTTTATCTGCAGTGTATTAAGCATACGCAGCGTATGACAAACAATGAATTTTGCTTTATGCCACAACAAAGTTGTTGGCCCGCATGGGCAACAAACCAAAAACTTTGGCTCAACTTTGGCCAATTAATGAAAGTTGCCTTTAAATTTTCGGTAACTTTCTTGCGCTGCCTAAAAGCAGGCAACACTTTTTTTATTTTTGTATTTTTTACTCGATGTCGCTGTCAATGTCAATGTGCTTTGATTACAGTTAGAGCAGCCACAACTGCGGGAAAGCAGGCATGTTTATCTGCCACGCCCCCTTACGCCTCACACACACACACACACACACACACACACACAAAGCAGTTGTTTGCCTGCCAGCTTATCTGCACAATTTGGTTGAATCGTGCGTGAGTTGGCTTAAATATTGTTAGCTGCTACGACATGTGAGTGTGTGTGTGTGTGTGTGTGTGTGTGTATTAGCCTTGTCTGGCTGCCATTTGGGGCTTTGGCTAATATGGCGCTTGTTATTGTCATGTCTTGCCATTAGAGGCAAACGTCAAAGGCAGCCAAATGTTAATTGAAAATTCGTCAATTTCCACAGCTGAATACGTGACATTTATAACGTTGTCTCACTCTCCAACTATCTCTCTCTCTCTCTCTCTTGCTTTAGTACGAGTGCAAAGTGCAGAATCTGAAGAAGCGTAAGGTGACGATACAAATATCGGTTAACGGCGTTCGTGTTGTGCTCAAGAAACGTCGACGAAAAGTAAGTCAAAGTCAACAATATATTTACTCATCCATCAAAATGAATAAAAACAAAACAAAACAAAAACAAATGACTGACATGCTGTTATTGTTATTCTCTATCTTTTGACAGAAAAAGAACTGGACCAATGACCCCGAGGAAATCGAGTTGCTCAATCATCCCATCTATAGAATATTTTATGTGTCCCACGACAGCAGCGATCTCAAAATATTCAGCTATATTGCACGCGATGCCAGCACGGATACATTCAAGTGTTCCGTATTCAAAAGTCACAAAAAGGTAAGCCAATAAATCCATTTATTTATGTAGACATTCATACTTAAGCTTAGCAAAACATACACATACATTATTTATCTAATAATTTATGTACAAGTGTCGAATGGGAAATATTCTTTTGATTTTTGTGAATTTTAATATAAGCACACGTTGCACTATCTGACTTAGTTAATACCCTTTCCCCCCGTCTGAAACATCTATCAACACTGCGTTTAGTCTAAATATAAAATACATTTGTACATTTGACAGTTTGACTGTCCTGTTTTTCGCAAATTCTGCTCTCATATGCACAAATTTGGCTGTCATCCAGCGGAGAGACAGAGAGGGAGATGGGGAGATGTAGGAGGGAGAAGGGAGAAGAAAACGCAAACAAGCAGTAAATAAACAAATAAGTGCGATATGCACAACTGAATAACATTAGTTGCTTGTATATGTATACTTACATACTTATTTATGATTAAATAAAAATCACGTTTTTAATAGGCTATGATCAACTTTACAAGCTGTTGAGTTTACTTGAAATACTATGGGAGATGTTATAAATAAATTTAAAAAAGTTAATAAACTCTCAGTTATATTAACATAAATGAATTGAGAGCCTTGTAACAGAAGTTAAGATTTCAGGAGTATTGTTAGTTTTGTTAAATTACATTATGTTTTATTTTTATTGATTTTTAAATTTTTGTTTGCTAAATTTTCCTTCCTTTACTGTCCATTTTTTCCATACTCTTCCCTTGACACATTTTCAAAAACTTCGAAATGACATAACTTTGTCAAATTTTAACCGATTTCCTTCCGGATCGTCAATTTTATCATTATTTAGCCTCTATTTTCATTCTGCATTAAAATTGGAAAACTAAATTTTTCTTCCTTAACTGTCCATTTTTTCCATGTTCTATTTTATTTATCACTGGAATTCAGGTTTTTACCTAATTTTCACAGAAGTGAGAGTCAATTATAAAATTTAGTTGAATTATTAACAAGTTTTTATTTCAAAGAGACTTCTCTGATATGTTATTTCTGATTTAAATAGCTTACAAATTACAACTCAAATTCAGATAAATGTGTCTTTAATTTGGGTATAGAATTTATCGATTGCTTGTTGAATTATTTACGAATTTCGATTTCACGCAGACTTTTCTAACTTGTGTTTTCTGATCAAACATCATTTTAAATTGCAAATGACAATTTTTAGCCATTAGCATTCATCAGTGTCCAGAAAGCAGACACATTTCTCAGTCACATTACTTGGCATTAAAATAAAAATCGAAATGTTCAACAGTCAAATGTAAGACGCAGCTGTCTGTCTCTCTCTGTCTCTCTCTCTCTGTCTCTGTCTGTCCGTCTGTCTATCTATTTCCGTATTATGGCCAATGTCTGGTCTGTCTGGTCGACCAAATGCGAATCAACTCAAAAACTTGGCCAAAACTGCGGCAACTGGCACTCAACTTGATCTTCTTTCCCTTCTTTCCTCACTTTAGTTGGCCGCGAATTTGGCTTAAATAAATGGATTTTACTTTGTAGTTGGCCAGAGAAAAATGCATTTGCTTTGACTTGTTACCAATTGAAGTATAAGACAAGCCCACTTTTGGCCTTCAACTTTGGCTTTAGGCAATGTCAATGTCTGGCATTTTCAATTTCAACACAGTTTTTCAATTAACCAAAGCATTTTGGGACTTTAAAAGACTGTCGAAATGGCTGACAAGTGACACAGTAAATTAAGGCCACACACACACAATCAATACACACACACACACAACCAACACACAACCAACACACACACGACTGTGGCACGTGTTTTATACCTTAGTTTATTTGACTAAATTGCGCATACGCCATGTGCGTCAGTCGGGCGATCGAAGTGCAGCGTTTAACGACAAATAAACAATAAAAACCGAAACACAGAAATTAACAGAAAGTGCAACGCAATTTGCACTTTGTACGCTAAGCATTATAATTATAATTATTATTTTCGGTATCGCGAGCAGCGTCAAAATAAACAGCAGACAATGCGTTGAAAGCGTTTGATTTATGGCCAAGTAGCCATAAGCATAAAAGCCAGCAAATCACTGTGAAAAATTATAGAAAAATTATATTCAAATTGAAAATGAAAAGCGCCTTTTGTTTACTTCCGCGAAACACAAAGCAGTGACGTCACAAACCTGCATGGTCAAATTGCGTATACGCCGTGTGGAACCCAGCAGGCAATCGCACTGGAAAAAAAATACCAAATAGACCAAAACAAACGCAGCGTGTTAGCTGCTTAAAAAAAAAAAAAAAATTGGAAAATAATAGAGAAATAAACGAACGCGTTAACAGCTGAGTGGCGAAAGCTTTTTTTGGCCAAAAGAAAGCTCCAAAAACCGAAACCGGCTAAATTGACGATCCATCACAGATCGCAATCGTTTCGCTGTTTCTCTGTTTCTCAGTTTCTCGGCTACTTTTCATTGTCCAGTGTCTACTCGACTTTTCGCCGCTGCAGACGTGTTTAGAATATAGAGAAACATATTCTATATGATTTAAAAATAATATAAATTGCATAATTTATAGCCGAGTGTGTGCGTGTGTGTGAAGTGCAGTGAAGTGTAACACAAATAAATCTGTATAAAAATCATCATAAAAAATAAATATACAAAAATTCAGTCAGCTCCAAGAGATATTTAAATTTAAAACCAGAGTCCAATAGTTATTATTATAATTATAATCTACTCAAATTCTGAGAAATTTCAAATAAAAAAAATGTTGCAAACCTGTCACAGATATTAATTAAATAAATTGAGGCAATGGCATGTCAAATGCTTTATACAACATATTTTGTTAGTCCATAGATCAACGGGCAAAGTTAATAAAAAAAAAAACCATATAAAAATACAAAAGCAAAGAAAATGTGAAAGATACGCCAGGAAAAGTGTTTGTCATGGATTTTTCCGACGCCATCAACAGCAAAAAATTAATAATAATAACAACAACAACAAATCTTTAAATATATATTAGCTACAAAAATAAATGCAAATTGTCAAAAGCACTGGAAAATTAATTACAAAAGAACAAAAAGACACAAAACGTGTCAAGAAAAAGCTGAAGGGAAAGTTGTCTATAAATAAAATAATATTAGTGCCATTTATGTTAAGTAGTATAAACAAAATGTTAGACCTTGTCTACTTAAAAGTAGAACTGACGCACTTTGCAACGTTGTTTATGCATATTAATCGTTAAAAAAAAAATGCCGCAATCAAACTTAATTTTCATTTTCATTTCGTTTTCGATTTCCATCATCTTCAAATGCCCACGCAAGAAAATTGTTAATGAGCCGTATTTGCCCACAGGTAGCTAAAAAGGCTTAAATAAATAAATAAATAAATTATATGTGAATGGTTAATCAGAGTGAAAGAGACAGAGAGAGAGTGAGTGTGAAAGAGAAGTAAAACACGTGATGGGCCATGAAATATTTATGTATGAATTATCCACTCTATTTATAAGCTTTGCGTTAATTAGAATTAACAATAAATGAGCCAAAGTTTGATTGAGTTGCCTTTTTGAATTACAACGATTTTTCCCTCGGCCTATACATGTGATATTTCTGTGTGTGTGTGTGTGTGTGTTTTGGCCCAAAATGGCAGCCACAAAACGTTGAATTTTCAATTAGTCTGCGGTTTTTTTTTTTTGCTTTTCTTTTGCTCTCTTTGTTTTTGCATTTCAACCAAAATAGATCCATTATTTTAATAGCCTGCTCTAAAGTATTTCGAAAATCGAACTGAACGGCCAAGAAAGTGTGTGTGGTTGTGTGTGTGTGAGTGTGTGTGGTTGTGTGTGGTGCAATTTGAGTATATAAGAAAAAGTCTGCGGCTACTTGAAGTGTGTAGTTGTGTGTATTTCTGTGTTGTTGTGTGTATCTCTCTGTGTATATTATTTAATGTAAATGAACATTTTGAATAAGCTTGTCTGGCATGACTAATGAAAAGTTAATTAGCAACTGTCAAGCATTTTAAACCAGATGAAACCACGTGCGAAATTTGCAACTTGCAACTGGCAACTTGCAACTTGCAACGTGTGGCAACAACTGCAGAACCAACTGCGGTGGTTGTGGTTAATGCGGTTGCCACGACTTATGACCACAGTGAAACAAACGGCAACTGTGCCATAAAATAATTCATAGTTTATAAATGCAGGACTTGTAGTTACCCTTTGACTCAAATACATCATTTAAATAGAGAAAATTTTTTAAAAACTTCAAAAACAATGAAAAAAATCTCAATATCATACATTAAAAATCCATAATAAGAATGCTTAAAAAAGGCATCTAAATTAGGAAATTAAACTATAAAAAGAATATTTAGAGTAAAAAGCTTGAAGAAAAAAATTTGATAAGTAATACAAAAATTAAATTGGGAAATACAACTATAAAAAGAATATTTAGATTACAAAAGCTTGGAGAGTAAAAATTTGTATACAAAAATTAGAAAATGCCGGCAACTAAAATATTTTATAAATCAAGATGACCGACATTAGAAACATTTAAAAATTTTAAAAACTTTTATTTTATTTCCTAGTTTTGTTTTCCAAATATTTATTTTCATTTTTTTGTTATTCTAAGTACAACTTTTTGACATTTTCATGGGAAATCTTTACTTTCTTTAATAAACTTGAGCTTGAGCACACCTCACTGCGCACAATATAAACAGGGTATTGGCCATAAAAATGCGGCACTAAAAAGCTCGAGCAACGAACCGTTTACATATGCGTGGCGCAAAAGATTTTCTGTAAAATTTTCCCTTATGACAAAAGAAAAACAAAACGAAGCACAGCAAAAAAAAACAAAAGTAAAAACAAACACAAACACAACAAACTGAACTGAACGGAACTGGCAGCTTGTTGGCTTTTTGCAAAAGTCAAATGGAAATTAAAAATCAAATAAATACATAAAGCGACTTGATGGCAAAGTTACTTAACGATCTTTTGCATACACCATAAATATTCAAGTAGTTTTCCATGAAAACCAAAACGAAAGGAAATGAAAAACTCTTTTTTTATTGCATATTTATTTATTTAAATTTTTATTTGATGCGGCGCTGTAACTAAATGTAAATTGCCAAACACTTTAAGCCAATTCCACTGAGTTTTTTATAGTTGCTGATTTGATTTGTAGGCAATGGCGTCAGATAGAGAGAGAGATAAATAGTCAGTCAGTCAGTCAGTCAGTCAGTCAGTCAGTCAGTCAGTCAGTCAGTCAGTCAGTCAGTCAGTCAGTCAGTCAGTTAGACAGACAGCGAGGCAATCAATCCACACATTTGCTACCTTTGCTTTGCCGGCTGAGATACACACTGCGTATACGCAATATTTGTATACGCACTGTTATCCATCGGATTTATATATAAATCAGTTTTTTAAGTGCCAGCAATTTTGTAATTCTGTTTGTTTGGTTGTGAAAACTACGCGTAATTCTGTCAAAATAATTCCAATTGATGTCTCGTTAATGTCATGCTTCTTACTAGCTGAAAATTGTAGTTGTAGTTGTTGTTTTTATTACTATTGCTTTTGCTGTTGTTGTGGTATAAACATTGATGGACAAGCGAATAAGTGTTGCCACCATTAAACTCTTGGCAACAGGCTAAATTCAACCGGCTAAATTCAGCATTCAACAGGCAACAGACACTTTGAAAGATTCCCAAGAAAATGTCTAGCAAAATGATTTATGTTTTTAGCTATCTATTATCAAATAGCTAAAAAAGAAAATCACTTTTCACAGCAAGCTGAAGATTAAATTCCCTTTAGAAATCTTAAATAGACTCAGCTCATTACTCTAAATTTAAATGCAATATTTTAGAGTATAAATAAATTGAAATAAAGCAAACAAAAATACTTTTTATAAAGTTTAGTGATTTTTAATAAGTTCTTCAAGAATAAACTTTAAAAAATATTTAAAGTAACATATAATTTACTTAGTTTCGATTAGTTTTCGCTGAAATCGCAACAACTTGTGGTTCAATTACTAAGCATAATTCTTAAGAAATTGTTTTAAATAGAGACCTTCAAGTTGTTGTCTTTGTGCCAGTCAAAATGCAATCAGCTGATTCATGATTCATGAATCAAAAGAATACAAATGAGTGCGAATGAAACGAATGCAAATCATTCACTTTAGCCATTTGATGTCTGACAATGATTAAGCCAAACAAAACGTCCCAAGAGATTGACAGAAAGCAACAGAAATTCAAAATGCAGCTGACTGAATTTTGTAAATTTAAATGAATATATAAAATAACGACCTAAATAAAGAAAGTAAATAATTATATATTTAAATCAAATATTTATTAATAGGCAAGCAAAACAATTGAAAGTTGCGCAAATAAATCAAAAATATAAAAAGTGTATTATTAAAAATTGCAAAGAAAAATAAATGTATATTTAAAAAAAGAAAACAAACTGAAGGTGCGAGAAATGTGTAAAATGTGTGAACAACCTGGGCCAAGGAGCAACAACAGCTCACAGACAGCTAAACAATTATGAAATTAATAGTCGCTTAATTGCCAGCGATTATTGAAAACAAATATTGAAAGAGATTGAAGCGCATTGAACCGAAATTGAACGGCATTGAACTCGGAAAAGAGAAAAGATAAAAAGTAAAAAGTGAAAAGTGTGTGAGCGTGGACAAAAGTTGGTCAAGTCTTCTTTTTTTTTTGGCAACAGTTCATTGTACGCTGTGTGTTTTGTTGGCCATGAAGCATGAGAAGTGTGTAAACATGGCCACCAATGGCACGCCTCCAACACTAAAGCGTAACGGACATTTAACGGACTCGAATAATACACGTAGTCCCATTACCAAGGCCTTTGACTTTTTGCCCTGGCCCAGAAGTCGCAACAAGGCAACAACAACTACAACTACAAATTCAAATTCAAATTCAACTGCCAGCAGCAGCAAAGCGGAAACGGAAACGGAAAGAGACAGAGAGAGAGAGCGAATTGGAGAGGTGCATTATCAACGGAATATATTTCGCAGTGGCGGCGGTTTAATACGCGACATTTTGGTGGGCGACAAGGACAAATTGCAGCGCGAGAAAGAGAGAGAGAAGCCACCGCAATCTCCTCTCTCAGTAGTCAAAAAGCAGCAGCGAAAACAAAAACAACTGGCACGCAATAAGAGTCTCGATATACGTGAACTCATAGGCTGTGTGGAGAATGGAGAAATGGCGCCGAGAACCGCAAGTACACAAAATGGCGGACAGCGTTTTCTGGACGACACATATCTGGAGAGTAAACCGAGGCACATACTATTTAATGATGAGGAGAATACGGTTTATCTGATTAAAAAGGAACAACCTGTGGCTAAGACTCTTAAATCCTCGAATAGTTCCAGTTCCTCCAATGGCAATGGTGATGTTCTCAAGGCGCGTCTCAAATTCAAAAGGTTGCCTAGTGAGCATTATGAGGCTTCTCCGGAGGCACTGCGTCGTGCCCAGCAATTGTATCAACGCTCCGAGCAGCGTCACATGTTGCAGCGACGCAAGAGTTTAAGTGATTCGCATTACGAGCAGCAGAGCAGCTCCAGTTTGAGCAGCGGCGGCAGCGCAGGAGGGGGAGGAGGGGGAGTAGGGGGAGGAGGGGGAGTGGTAGGGGGAGCGGTCTTAACAGTCAATGCTGCGGGCATTATGCTAGAGCGACCCAAAACAGATAAACCCCGCAAGAAGCTCTCCTTTCGTGAACCCATTGAAGCGGGTCTGAATCTCTCCTCCTCCTCCAACACTCAACTCGGGGTTGTTGCTGTCCTGTCGCGTCAGGAGCGACAGCGACGTCGCAGTTCGCCGCTGGAGCGCACATTGTTGCCAGCTTCTGCAGCTGACTCTGATAATTTATGCAATAATCGCACAAAGGATGCCACTGTGCCAACTGTGTCTGATGTTGAGGTGAGACGCCACAGGGCGTATACGTAATCTACTTTGTCTTATCCACACACACACACACACACTCTCTATCTCAGCCATATATGCATTATTGCTTTGGCTAACTTAATTGCTTGCTGTGTCGATTAATATTAATTGTTTTGTTATCCTGCCATAAATATATATATTTATATATATACATTAGAGTGGGTCTATTTGAATGGAGTAAAAAAACGAACAAAGCTATTATAAAATTCGTAATCTTCAACGAGTTCTTTAAAGAATTGTTTAAGAAACAATGGGTTTAAAATTAATATCGAGTTGCCATTTTTTCCAGAGAAGGTATTTGTGCTTTTAATGGATGATTGTCCGTTAAGTTGTCCTGTCTCCCAAAAAAAAAAGGAAAAAAACACAGTTTTTATGATAAATAACGTCGTCTTTTAATACTATCTATAATACCACTTATTCGCAGTAAGATCGGACAAGTAGAACGGGAGTAATAGCTAACCAAAGTAATTAATAAAATTATTATTTCAATACAAACACCTAAAAGTATGCAGTAGTTTTTGTTGGGCAGTAATTTCTTTAAAGTACTTTTATATATTTTGAAATAAGTAACGGGTATCCTATGGTCGTTATGGTAATTAACGTTATCTATTAATATTATCTATAATCTCACTTAACCGCAGCAAAATCGGACAAGTAGAACGGCAGTAATAGCTAACCAAAGTGTTTAATAAAGTTATTAATTCAATAAAATCTCCTAAAAGTATGCAGTAGTTTTTGTTGGGTAGTAATTTTTTTAAAGTACTTTGATATATACTAAAGTAACGGGTTTCCTATGGTCGGGATCTCGACTATTCTTTCACTTATTCTTATCACTAAATTCATTATAAATCGCTCGTATTTTGGTTTTTAATTTAATTGGTTTCTTCCTTGTAGATTAAAATTTTCATAACCGCCATTCATATAAATTGACCCACTCTAATACCTATATCTCTTTATCTCCTCTCTATAATTCTACTTCTTTCATCTTCTATTTGCAGTCTCAGGCGATGCGCATTGTGCGCACTGTCGGACAAGCCTTTGAAGTGTGCCACAAATTTAATCTTCATAAGAATTCCCTGGAGCCCAATGACGAACGCTCCGATGTCTCATCGTCCGAGCTGCTCGATGTCGAGCAAATCAGCGAGCAGCAGCTCAGCGAAGATGGCGGCCTCTGTGTGCTCTCCAGCGAGACGCCAAAGAAAGGTAAGTTCAAGGCGCTCTCTCTATAGCAAAAATTCCCGAGAATCGTACTATAGTTCATCAGGTTAATGAATCTTAAAGTATTCCTTTGAAATTAATTTCTTCGTACTATTTTTTAAAACTGCTTAGAAAATTTTAATCCTTCTTAATATATTTTTTTTTTAATTTAAAAATTACTTTCTGGAATTAAAGCTATAAGATTTTAGCTTATAATTAAAGTAAGGTTCTTTTAACCGAAAACAATGTTAAGAACAACACAAAAATTTGCCCAAAATATTTTTTTCAACATAAAAATTGAGAGAGTAATATCCAAAAAAAATGTCTTGCTTGAGCAATGACAGCAGCAAATAGAATACCGAATTGCAAGTGACATTTTGTTCAGTTTATTCGATGTATACGACAATAACTTTTATTTGACAGGCAATATTAAAGTGATGAGTGATATATGAGAATTCTGCTGAAAAGGTAACACTTGTTTAATATTAATAGAATTAAACACATATTTATACAGATATAAACTATATAATTTTAAAAGTATTAAACCTATACTTACATAGATATATTGGCTTATTTAAGTGATAAAATGTATGATAGCATCTATCTTTTTTTTATCTTTTCCCTGTCCATATCATTCACCCAGTCGCTGGGTCGTTGTTCGCAATAAATAAATGAAAAGCTTTCGACGCTGACGTTGTCGCTTCCTGGGGCGACCGACTCGGCAGCACGGGAAACTCGGAAAACTCGGCAAACTGGGAAAACTCGGCAACTGTTGCAACTGCAGCTGGCCACTTGTGGCTGCCCCTTTTCCTCTTTGACCCCCTTGTCCCCCTTTGGACACGTCTGGACTGCATTAGCTTACAATTCGGTTTCAGTTTTGGCATTTCAATGCAAATTTTGGTGCTGTTTAATTTCGAATTCAGTTCAGTTCAATTCAAATTTGCATTTAAATTGCATTTGCCAAGCAAAGCAAAGGGAAGCAAGACAACTGAAAGAGAGGGGAGAAGAAGTATGAAAGGGGAACTGGTGACATTTAAATATGCCACATTTAAGAATTTTATGGAAATTAATAAACAATTAAAAATGAATCGCCAGGGGGAAGTAAAACAAATTAATGCAATTCATTATTAAAAAATAAATAAATAATAAATATATTGCAATATTGCCACATTAAACATGAGGTAAAACAGCAAGACACTTCAAATTTCCACGAATTGCCTTCATTTTCCAATCACCTCACAATTTTCAGCCACTTTGACGTCACCAACAACACGTCGACGACGTTGCCAAAAAAAATTATAGAAAAAAAAGAAGAAATACCAACAAAACGAAATATTTCAATTTCATACTTTTTTCACAATCCGCTTACACTTTTGTTCCCCTCTTTAGCAATAATGCGGCTAAAAGAAGCGCACGACATCATTCGCAGAAAATTCACAGAAAATAGCTAATATATTCCAAGTATCTCGAGCGACAGACAGTTGATTATAGACGTATTGTATACGCCCCGTGTTACCAGCGAATTTACGTGTGTAATACTAAACGGAAACTTTGTCGCCAGCTTACTTACAAAATTCAAATTCAAATTCAAATTCGAACAAAAGCACGCATAAAACACGTGCCTGTTTCATGTGGGCGTGGCAGATTTTTCGGGGCGGGGGGCGGACATTTTGTATTTGGCATGGCCAAAACAGTCGTGTGCCAAAAAAAAAAATTCAGAGTATTTATTTGCATTAAAAACCACACAAAAATTTACTGATCTCTATATATGGTCGTGTAATTTTTTATACCCTATGGTTATTTTAATTTATAAGAGTGTAGAATATTTTTAAAATATTTTTAAAGTGTTATAAGTTGCTAAAAATGCAATTTTTGATATATTTACAATAATTACAGAGTATTTTCTGGTCGACATTTCTATATTATAGCTTGCTGACTTGTTAATATTCATATTTTTGGTAGGCGTCTGTTGACTTTTTAAAAAATTATATTCGCTTAGCTGCTGTGGGTTGTGAATTGTGGACTGTGGGATGTGGGTTGTGGGCTGTGGAATATGGGATGTGGTCTGTATAATTTTGCCTGTCGCCTTATGAGCAACAGATGCTGCCTTTATGTCTATGCTGAAAGATGGCTTATAGAGATATAGTAATAAAACCAAATAATATTGCTGATTAATTGAATAAAGAGCCATGAAAAGAGAGTTCGCTGTCAGGGACAAGGCCTTTACAAAAAATGGTTGAATTAGCTGTAGTTTAAAGGCCGCTTAAAAGTATGCTAAATTTTTTTATTGGGAACATTAGACGAATTTGATGAAATTTTTAAAGAAGATCTTTTTGCAGTTTTATTTATTATAAAAATTCCTGACATTAAATTAAATTAATATAAATAATAAATTTAAACTTAATCATTTGTGGTTTCAATATCAGAAAATTAGTCCAGAAAACTATATATTTTGTCAGACGTAGACTTTGTTTAAAAGAAGTAAATTTATGTAAATAATTTCTTGAGTTTCAGTTCCCGCTTTAGACAAGTTTCAGTTTTCTGAGTAAATGAATTAATTCTAATTTTCTACTTTCTCCTAATGTCCCCCCCTAAAAATGTGCTCACCAGTTGTTTAATAGTTTAAACTAATTGTTTACTTAACACTTGCAGCTGCTGAGACAAATCTTTTGAACAGACCTAAAATTGAATGGGATGTTTAAGCATTTTGTCTTGTACTCAATACGTAAATAGGTCATTTTGATTGTAAAATTTATGAATCAGTTGTACGAAAATAGCTGAATACCATGTGCTATTTAGATTATAGAATTATATATATATAGATTTGCATTGGCATTGTATTCATAACTCATATCCTTGTTTCACATTTAAAGTGTTCGCTGAGGCATAAATAAGTTATATGAACAATTAAATGGGGGGAAAATTAATTTAGATGCTGCGGGAAAATTTTTGAAATGCTTTCAAGTGAAGCAATACGCAGTTATTAAACATGTGCCTGAGTCTCAGTCTCAGGTGCGAGGCGAAATATTTTATATATATTTCATACGTTCTCTTTACGATTTTCCACATTTCATTTACACGCGCAACGCCAAGAAAATTGAAATTAAATTTTAGTTTTTGTGGCCAGCAAAAATTGTTGAAATATTTGCACACAAATCAAACATGAAGTGAGCAAAATACAAAAATAAACATAGCAATGAACTTTAGCAGGACCCTTGAATAGAATGAGAAATGGAGAGCGAAAATATAGTATAGAAAAGAGGTGGAAATGAGAGAGGGTAGGGTGTCAGTGGGGTGTGTATAATTATATCATTATTTATTGTATACGCAGCATAATCAAAACAAATATTGAAATCAAGCTGCTGTAATTAAGTGGAAATTAAGTGCAAAAAAAGAGAGAGCTAAAGAAGGCACAGCAGGTGTGTGTGTGTGAGTGTTATTGAGTATGTGTGACCTTGACAAATGGTTAACTTGGCTAACAGGGTGGTCCTTTCGTTCGGCCTATTTACACGCTCCAGTTGGTCTTCACTCTCAGCACTGGCAATTAATAAAACTGTAACCATTTTCTACTTTATTTATAGATCACTTGGCCATAACGCCCGATTTGAATCACACGCAACCACAGAGACCAAACCACTTGGAGCTGCTGCCAACACAGTCGAGTCTACGCAAATCGACAAACCTGCTGGTGAGTGTAAAAAAAAATAAGTGGAAGAGGCTATAATCGAGATCCCGACTATAGGATACCCGTTACTTATTTCAATATATATCAAAGTATTTAAAAAAAACTACTGCATACTTTTAGGGGATTTTATTGAATTAATAACTTTATTAGTAAGTTTGGTTAGCTATTACTCTCTTTCTACTTGACCGATTAAAGAAATTACTACCCAACAAAAACTACTACATACTTTTAGGTGATTTTATTGAATTAATAACTTTATTAATTACTTTGGTTAGCTATTACTTCCATTCTACTTGACCGATTAAAGAAATTACTACCTAACAAATACTACTGCATACTTTTAGGCTGCATGATTTAGGCGGTTAAAAGATACTATAGATAATATCAATATATTACTTTATTTACTATAAAATCTGTATTATCTTAAAAACTGTGGATGTGGTAGTTTTTCGAAATCTGTGTGCCAAATTTGGTTACTCTATTTCTAAAAGTCTCTGAGATCTATGGCTATGTCTCAGCTGTTGATCCTGATCAAGAATATATATACTTTATAGGATGGGAGATGCCTCCTCCTCCCTGTTATATACATTCCAACGAACACAATATACCCTTTTGCTTATTTTTTAAGTAGCGGGTATAAGAAACAATACCAATCAAATCAAATCGCATACTTATTAACTACTTATCAGCGCATTAAATTCTAAAATATAACAATGGCCCCATTGGCAATTAAAATGCCATTAAGGCGCTCAAAGTAGAACACATTAAAGTACGTTTTTTGTTTAGCTCATTTCTATAAATTCATATTTAAAAATACAAAAAAAAAAAACAGTGTTTTGTTTATGTAGCTAAAAACAAAGGCGTAAATATTAAAATAACATTTAAAGGCGCCTTATTTAAAGCCATTTTTACTCCTACTTCAACCGCGTGACCATATAAAAATTCATTATAAATTTAATATAAACATAAATAGCGAAAAATGCAATTAAATATATATTTTTAAAATAAATATAAACAATTATTTGGCAATTTTAATAGAAATTTCTGTGGGTGTCAGTTGAGTAAATATGCAAAATCATAATTAAAAATCCGCCCACAAAGTGTTTACAATTGCAATACTTAAAAAAAAACATTATTGATTGTGTTTTATAAATAAATTTATATCAATTGAATATATATTTAAAATACAAATAATTAAATTGTACGTCAATTTTCTAGAATTTTCTTTCGTTGTCTAAAATAGTAATAAATTATTCAGTCTTTCATCAATAAATATAAAATAGCAATAGAAAGTATTTTTAAAGAAAAGTGTAAACAAATTTTACAACCAATTTCCAGAAGTTTCTGTTGTATTTACGAGTAATACATAAATAAATTGTAAACATATTCGATTACTCTTCTAAATAAATATTAATAGCAATTGAATATATTTTAAAAATAAATATAATCAATTTTAAAACTATTTTCTAGGAACTTCTTTGAGGTTCTTGTTGAATAGCACATAATAAAAGTCCATAATTAAATAAATGATATATTATGCAATAGCTTTTGACATAAATTCAAGAATTTATAAGTAAAAGAATGCACTTTTTTTATGTTTATGTAGATTAACAACTTGAAATGGATCCAATTTAAACCTCCTCTTTATAGAAATGTTATTTATATATTTATTGAATTTATTTTATTCTTCTACTTCCTATAGTGCGATGTAGAGGATAAATCCCCCGGCTCTCCGTCGTCTCCGCGCACTGAGATTACACAGCTGAAGGATCAGCTGGAGGCGCAGGCTCAGCAGGCGCGTCAGGCATTGGGACAATTGATGCTGGTCCGGGAACAGCTCATCTCGGAGACAAATGCACGCATCGAGGCGCAGGTGAGAAGCCGAAATAAATTTGAATGCAGAGTCAATAAAAAACAAAAACCATATTCAAAATGGCATTAGGCTTGAAAATCGGTTAAGTTTTGACAAAGTTACGGATAGTTGAAATTTAAAAAATATTGTCAAGGCGAGAGTATGGAAAATATAGAAAAAATTGACAGTAAGGGAAATTTTTTAAGTGAAAAATATTTTGATGCAGAATCAAAATAGAGGCCAAATAATGATCAAAATGATATTCCGCATGAAAATCGGTTAAGTTTTGGCAAAGTTATGACTGCTTGAAGTTTTTGAAAAAGTGTCAAGGGTATGGAAAATATCGAAAAAATTGACAGTGAGGGAAATTTTTTAAGTGAAAAATATTTTGATGCAGAATCAAAGTAGAGGCCAAATAATGATCAAAACGATATTCCGCATGAAAATCGGTTAAGTTTTGGCAAAGTTATGACGGTTTGAAGTTGGTCAACCAACCAAAATTTCACTAAGATTCAAAGGGTATAATATTTTTCTCAATGGCAATATCAAGAATTTTTCAACTCTAAGCTATATTTACTCTATATACAATTGTCTCTCTCTCTCTCTCCCATCTCTTGCTGTCTCTCTCTAGGCACGCACCCAGCAACTGCTGCAACAGAATCGAGAGCTGCTCGAGCATTTGGCTTCGTTGGGGGCCTACAACGAGCAGCAGAGTGCGGGACTCACCTCGGCGAATATTGGCATGGCACCACAGGTGAGTTCATCATTGCATTGTGAATTGTAAATTGTGAGCCCTGAAATGGGCCAAGTTAACACAAGAGTTTATGTTGTTTGTTTGCTGTGCCTCCTCAAAAAAAAAATGCCGTAAACAAATTGCGCTTTGATTTATGCCTTCATAATTTTGTTGCCTTAATTGTAAAACAAAGCAAAAGAATAATCGAAAGAGAAAAAGAAAAGAATAGACGTTTTTCTATTTATGCATGTTTATTTTTCTACGAGTTTTCATATTGCGTTTTCTTTTGCACGTTTTTCTTAACTAAATGTTTGTTTGTTTGTTTGTTTGCTGTTTTGAAATTGTTGTTCAATTAATTAAGTGAAGCAGCCGTGTTAATTGACTTGCGATACATTTTATCAACAGCAGCAACAACAGTCGCAGCTGCAATTGCTGTTGCAGGCGACCAGCAACAACAACAATTTGGCCACAATCAATCAGCAGATTAACAATTTGGGCAACATCAATCAGCAGCTGACAACGCTAAGCCAACAGCTTAGTGGCCTAAATCAGCAAAGTCAAAATTTGCAGAATCTGCAGCAGCAGCAACATCAGCAGCAACAACGCACAGCGTCGCCGACAATATCACAGCAGCAACAGCAGCAATTGACGCCACCAACACCGCCATTGACAACGGCAGGAGTTGGAGGAGGAATCGGAGGAGTTGTAGGACCAAGTGGAAGTAGTCCTTATCCTTCAATGAGTCAGCTGCATAGCATCAGCAATCAGTTGCAGCAACAACAGCAACAACAGCAACAGGATGCTTTGTCCAAGGATCTGTTTCAGGTCAATCAGGAGCTATTGAATCGCCTGCAGGCATTGAATCTAAATGCCAATGGCAGCGTCCCACAACAACAAACACCCGCCGCCTCCTCCCCGCACAACTCGTACTTCTTTGTCAATCCTTTGAGCTGCACACCTGCCACGCCCACAACGCTAAGCAGCAACAGCAACAACAGCAACAACATCAACAACAACAACAATCCAGCGGCAAATGCATTCAATTTTCTTGCCAGCAACTTGACGCCAGCGTTAAATCGAAATTCCTACACAGGCAGCTCTTCTTTGAATGAGGAACTGCGTCTCAGCATTGAGCAGAATCTTAATAATCTCGAGGAACAACTCAAGGTGGCCGCTTCCAATGGCAATCTTGCTGGTTTGGCCTGCGGCGGTTCGGGAAGTGTCACCAGGGACACGAGTCGCAGTTCCTCCACCTTGGACTCGCCCTCATCGCCGCGACAGCGCAGCAGCAACAACAACTTGAGTCCCGGCAGCAGCAGTCAAAGCAACAGCATCAACAATAATAACAACAACAGCAATAATAATAATAACTCAAGAGAAACGCGCTTTAATACCGTGTTACTTCGAGTCACCGATGAGGCGGGACATCAGCGCAAGTTGTCGGCCACGCCCAGTTTTATCACACGCAGCACCAGCGAGAAAGTACCCAATCGCAGCCAGATGATGAGTCAGGTGCAGCGAACCGCCTGGGCCAGGCATACAACCAAATAAATGGAGTTCGAGACCCTGCAGTACAGCAATACAAGCAAATAAATGGAGTTCGAGACCCGCAGTACAGCAATCGATTTCAATTATGTCTAGTCACTTAAGCTAAGTTTGCGAGTGTGTGTCTGTAAGTTATTGATGTGAGTGTGCATGTGTATAAATAAATATATATGAGTATGAGTATGAGTAACAGTATTAAATAATAGAGCTGCAATATTTCAATACAATTTGCATTTGCAGTACTTTCTAGCAGGGACCGTAAATAATGATTATTTATTTTTTTTAATATAAAAATCACTTGATAATTATTATTAAAATTACTAAAATAATGATTATAAATGATTTTTATTTGTTTCGCTCAAAATAAAACTCTACAAAAGCTTATGACTTCTGTGTTAAACTTTGCGCCGATATAATTATAATTTAATACCCTTCATAGGATACATCATACGTGTCGAAAAGAGGCCATAAACTATTGTTAAATTTTATTTTGATTGAAAAAAAATCAAAATTATTTATAATCATTATTTTTGAGTTTTATTTCTTTGATCATTATCTTTGAGTTTTATTTTTTGATTAAAAATAATGATTATCGGTGAAGAAAATTGTAAAAATCTTTACATAATCATGTAAGCGTGATTTTTAAAACAAAACTTACAATGATTACGATCCCTGCTTTCTAGTCATGGCATAAGTATTTTTCAAACCTTTATCTATATAAACAAACTGCAGCATATCAACAAATAATTACAACACAAAAATAAATAAAGTATTTTCTCTCTCCTAAAAGTGTCAAAATGCATAGTTTTTAAGCTCTTTCAAACTTATCTATTATATATTTATGATTATTTAGTTAAAAACTATTGTGTATAATGTTGTTATTTAATGTAAAACTTCCAGAATTGTTTGCTCAAAAAAAAAAACAGGAAAACAAACTGTAAAATCAGTTACGTTAAATATTAAAAAAAAAAAATAATGTAATTAGTTGCAGCAACTGTTAAATGTATATTATAAATTATTATTTATTAAGCTACAAAACAACAATACTACATACAAACAACAAACAACAGCAATAAAAATGCATATAAATAGTCCAAAAAGAAGTATCTATTAAAGCAATATATAATCATTATGTTGTGTATACGCCACATTGAACCGTTTTCCTAATGAGTTTTCAGCAACAGTCGACGAATTAAATTGCTGCATACTTTTAAGCGCAGCGCAAATTGTCAAGTGAGCGGCAAAGAAAAAAAGTGCTGCATACTTTTAAGCGCATTTGTATTACGCATACGCCGTGTTGGGATAATGAATGGCCGAACAGGCAGTGCATAAATTTCGCGTGATAAATGAAAAACGATGGCGCAAAAAAATACAAGAAATGGAGGTTTGATTTCGGTACGCCGATTTTGACCAAAGTTGGTCACAAAATATTAGACCATATAAAATTAATATTCTGAGAGATTGGTTGAGATATCTTAAAAAATAAAAATGTTTTTCATACTGTAAATTGATTTTTGGACTATCCTTCCTATGGTAGCTATATGATATAGTGGTCCGATTTCAGCCAAATTTGGTCACAAAATATAAGATAATATAAAATTTATATTCGGTAAGATTGATTGAGATATCTCAAAAAATAAAAATTTTTTTCATACTGTAGATTGAATTTCGATGAATCCTTTCTATGGGAGCCATATGATAAAGTAGTCCAATTTCAGGAAAATTTGGTCAGTACTTATAAAATAATCCCAAATGTATATTCTGTGAGTTTGGTTGAGATAACTCAAAAGTTGTGTCTAAATTATAATACCTTCTGCAAGAGTATTAAAAACAGAAGTGTCGCCGTTTCTCTACCATCTCTCTATAGCTTTCTCTCCCTCTTTCTGTCTGTCTCTGGTGTTGGTGGACAGCAATTTGCGCACATAACTCATTTGCATAAATTTACACACTGACTTTTTTTTGTTTAATGCTCGACTCATTTTCACAGCTCTCGTCGACGGCTAAAGTGGCTCGATGGTTTCAACAGTTACCCTGGCATACCGCCTCATTGTCTCGCCCCGAAAGCGGCTTCGTTTCCGGCGACTCGCGCTCGGAAAAGTATCAGGAGGATCATTTCTATGGCGGCATGATAAAGGAAACGGATGATTTATGCGATGAGTTTCTGCTCGTCGAGGGCAGCAGCACCATTTGGACCAAGTTAAGCGCCAAAAAACGTCGTAAATTGCTTGGCATGCGTTTGGGCAAAGTGACAACATTTTAAAACCCAATCCCAATCCCTGAATATTACTACCAACCGTAAATGTGTGCGTTTATTAGCTGTTAAGTGAGTACTTTTTTTTCGTAAGCATAGCTGTAAGCAAGTGACAGTTTTTGGCATTAAGTAGTTAGTTCTATAGATTAGCCAATATGAAAATCAATAGACTAAATGACCAAATTAATCCAAAACGAACGACATGCTCATTGAAATGCCATCAACACTCACACACACACGTACATCAAGAGATAAAAGCTGAAAAGAAAAAAAAGAGCTGAGAAGTTATGAATAAGCGTAGACATAAGTCAATTAGCGAGCATAATGCTTAAGCTCAAAGTGTATTTAAGTATTAATAAACTAAGGTAAAGTATTTGGCATGTAAGACACATACACACACACAAACACACACGCACGCACACTCACGCACACATATATAGAAACATGTAGGCAGGCAATTCATTAGGTGGACAAACAGTTCACATTTATCATACGCCCCGTTGCTCGAAAAACGTAAGAGAAACATAATAAAAGCCGCTCCAATTGCTGCTTAACTTGGCCAACTTTTCATGTTTGAGAAAAACTGGTTATTAAGCTAAGCAAACACTCACACACACACACGCAAACACACACGCACACACAGATGTGAGCAGCATAAAAGGCAGCAAATGAAATAAAGTAAAAAGACTGCAGCTTCCTTGCGGATTTTGACTTGCTGCAAAAATTTATATATGGCCAAGCAAATAAGCCAAGCCAGCAACAAGGACAACCCTTAACACACACACACACATCGCACACCGCACACCACATTGTGAAGTGTGTGTGTGTTTGTTATTCATAAATATTTCAGCATCCAAGCATTTTTTTTATGCATAAATCGATGCCACTTTTATGTGACCGCCTTTTGTGTTTTACGAATATATTTTCGGGGGTTAACTCTATCAGAGGTGTTCTACAAATCTCTAACAACGCCAAAGCAACCCAAAAACCTTTTTTTGGTTCTTGAAAACAGAAAGCATTGCTTTCAAATGTCAAAAAAATTTGTTAAGAGATTTTACAAAATAAAATAATTATTGAATTTCACTAAATTAATTTTTAAATTAAATAAAAATGCTTAAAATTCATTTTATTTTTAATTTTGTAAATTCTATAAAGTATTTCTCAGCCTAAAAATGTTGTTAAACTGGAAGAAAAAATCCTATGTTTTAGACATTGAAAATAAGTTTGAAAACTAAATCTTTGACATTTAAGGAACATCGACATTTCGAGCGGTTGTTTTGAAAAGCAATTCTCTGTAAAAACGCTAGAGATTTCCGGAACACACCTGTTTAAATTTACTGCAGCTGCAAAAAATGAAAGAGCACCTGTGCATACGTGGCGTATAAGTGATAAACACACTGGGAGTTGGTTTAAAGGCAGCTAGTTAGTTTAAAACTTTAACAGTTTTGAGATTTAAACATTTTACAATTTTATTTAAAGTAAACAAAATATTTAAGCAATTAATTAAAATAGTTTAGGTTAAGCTATCAATTTAACTGACGATTTTCCTAACGATTTTAAGGCATTTTTCCACTGTAGCTAATATACAAAATTTTAATTAAATTTCGCAACAAATTAAAAAATAATGTACGTAATGGTTTTTAGCTAATTTATGCAACAATTTTTTTGAGACTGAAACTGAAATTTGTACTAAGCATAAATAGAAAAAAGAAAGAGAGAGAGGGAGAGAGAGATAAAAACATGCGCACACACACACACACACACACAGACATTCCAAGAGCATTTTATTGTAAAAGCTATTAAATATTAGATTAATTCTATTTTATGTTCAGACAGCAAAATAAAGTGAATAATAAAAATAAAATGCACTTGCAGTTTTAATTGTGAGTTGTTGTTGCTGTTGTTGTAGTTGTTGTTGTTGTTGTTGCACACTTTGCTGTTCAATTAATTTAACGTGCTTCGCATGTAATAGCAACAACAATTGCATATCAGCAGGAGCAGGACACGCCAGGATATACGAACATATAAATACAAATACACAGCAAGTGGGCTTGGCTGGCAGCTAACAAGCGCACTCACTTTCACTACACTGGAAAAAAAGAATGGGGCGTTACAAAATGCGGAGGGGGCGTATCGCATATTGAAAATTAGAAAAGAAACCCAAGGCAATTCTCGTGTGCGGTCATAATTACCAGGACTACAACAACAACAACAAAAAGCAAAAGAAGCGCACTAATGGAGCGTTGAGCAAATGAAAAATGAAAAACGCGACATGCGATATTTTTTTTTTACCACATTCTATTAGCATTTTTTTTTTTTTTTTGTATTTTTCTCGCTGCTATTTTTTGACACTTTTTGGGGCACAGGCAAAGGACATAATTACATCAAGCTAAAAGGCATGTAATTGTTGTGTGTCGACCTGCTATTGGCGACCCTGAAAGCAGGAAGTTCATCCACACACAATAAACTCATATTACGCATACGCAGTGTGTGCACATCAGAGATGTCGTTTTGGTGGTTTTTCCACCTAGATATTTTTTATTGCTTGACGATGAATAAAATATAAATCTGCCCAATAGAGATTATTGTTGGGTTATTTCTTTAAATAGTAATTTTTTTCCAGTAATATGTTAACATTTTTTGATAATACTTTAACTTTGTAAAACGTTTGTTGGGTGATAAATTTCCTTTTAGAGAAAAGTGCATCTTTTTTAAAGGAAACAAATTCACTTTGACTCAACGGTTCTTTTTCTTTTCCTTAAATCTTTCTATGTCTAAGGTTATTTTTACAA
This sequence comes from Drosophila falleni, assembly GCA_035045575.1. Taxonomy (NCBI): domain Eukaryota; kingdom Metazoa; phylum Arthropoda; class Insecta; order Diptera; family Drosophilidae; genus Drosophila; species Drosophila falleni. Next base: position 3,321,823 of record JAWNOV010000167.1, read on the forward strand.
TGAAAATTTAGATACAAATTTTTGTAAAACAAGTCGGTAAGTTTTATTTATAAATTTAATTACTTAATATCAACTAAAACCGTTCGATACAAAATAATTATTATTAGAAATTTATAATATTTAAATAAGTAAAAGTAATTAAATAAAAAATTATTTAAAAAGCAGAATTATATAATGAAAATCAGCAATTAAATTAAACAAAGAATAAGAACTGAAAATATACCAAATTATTTTTTATTTTTTTATTGGTAGTCTTATGGACTTTTAGTGGTATTTTGAAAATGTAGTTGGCAACACTGGTGTACACTGTACATCATGAACATGTGAGCTATGTGACAGCAACAAGAAACAGTTGAAAGTGCCGCGTGTCCTGTCGACTCGTGAACGTCATTCACTTTCCACACATACACACACACCTATACACAGACACAGACACATATACACATACACAAACACATTTACACTCACATTCACACACACACACACACATATACAGACACATTTACACTCACATTTATTGCGTGGCTTCAACGTCGACGCGTTTAATTCACATTTTATTTATGCTAGTGTAGTTGTTGCTGTTGTTGTTGTTGTAGTTGTTGCTGTCGTAATTGTTGCTTCCTTGGGCAGGACATGGATACACTCGTATAATTCGTAGTACGTTCGCGTTGTCGCTGCACGGCGGACGTGTTTCGCGGCTCTCTCTCAACTGAATTCTGTATTCCTTATTACTCAGTCTCGACAATGCAAACGAACGAATCAAGTGAAAATGTGGCAACAACAACAACAAATGCAACAACAACTGCGACTCCTCCTGTTGTTGTTGCTGCTGCTGTGCCTCGTCGTCCCAAACCGGGCATATTGCGTCTGGACATTAACAAACCACGACGTTCATCAGGTGGTTCTGTGGATTTTCGATGCGTGAGTGCTGCTGGTGGTGTTGCCACTGTTCCAGCGGCAGGTGGCGCTGCTGTCGCTGGTATTGGTGGTGGCGCCTCCACTCCAGCCACAGGCGGTGGCAACAGTGAGGTAAGTGAACATGATTTAGTGGACATCGGGGAGTGCTTACGATTTGCTCGACAAACGTGAAACAACAAGAACAAACACAGCTGCCACAAAAACCAATGGACATAAAGCAGAATACAGAAACCAGAAACCAGAACCCGGAAACCAGAAACACCTGGTCAAGCAATGCAGCCAAAGGCAGCCAATAGATCAAACCTTTTGTAGTTTGCCTGGAAAATTAAGAAGCAAGAATTATAGTCAATACCCTAAGGAACTGCATTTTTAAAATATTGTAAAATGTAGAAATTTTAATTAAAAACACTCAGCAGAATATTAAGCATGTTTTTGAAGGATTTCTTATTAAATCATTTTTTCCATGCTTACCCCTTTACACTTTTTAAAAAACTTCAATCTACCATAACTTCGTCAAAACTCAACCGATTTCTATGCGGAATAGCGTTTTGATCATTATATGGCCTCTAAATTCATTCTGCATCAAAACATTTTTCACTTGAAAAATTTACATCACTTTCAATTTTTTCGATATTTTCCATGCTAACTCCTTTACACTTTTTCAAAAACTTCAATCTCTCATAACTTTGACAAAACTCAACTGATTTTCATGTGGAATACCATTTTGATTATTATTTGGTCTCTTAAATCATTCTGCATCAAAACATTCTTTTTTTAAAAAATTAGATTTTTTCCCCTCACTGTCCGTTTTTTGATAACTGGTTAGAAAATTAAGAAAATATGAATATAGAGTAAACAAAATAGGAAATAATATTACGGCTGGACTGATAAAATTGCAATTATTGCATACTCGTATTGAATAAATGCCAATTTTAATCATTTCTGCGACTGAATTCGAATGAAATCATAAAGAAATATGAACATAACGATTTTTCTGTAAAAATTTCTGTTGAATTCACAAATAAATTAAGTTTATAGACTCTTTTGCCTACAAAATAAATTAGTATATTTTGCGACAAAATTCTTATGAAATCATGTTAATCAGTTTGGTTTTTACACAAGAGTATGTAAATATTCTGCGAATTTATGAGTGTGTTAAATTTGACACGCATCAATTTTCTACAAAATAACGGAAAGAGATCGGTGAGTCAAATGAGCCATAAAATAAAGTCCCCTGTTCTAGAGAACTCCGTTTGTAGAGAAGAGACTGAGGCTTAAAATGTAGGCAACAGTATCTGATAATGTCATTTAAATATATAATTCATACGTCTGAGTAAATTTTTATTTTAATGTGATATTTAATTCCCCTTAAATATTTTAATTCAAATAAATAAATACTGTAAAATATTTGCAATTTGCTCTGTTAACTAACTTTCAAAATGTTTGTATGCACCAAAGTCTTAATTTGAAAATGTACGTAAATGTGATCCCAAGTTCTGCTAATATACCAGGCGATCAGAAATGAGCAGCAAGCTGCTAAGCTGAATTAAAAAATAATAATGTAGCATACTTTCAGTTGCTTCTGGTAATTATAAAGTAAAAATATTGTAGCATACTTTTAGTTGCTGCGATGTATTAAAAAAATTAAAATACTGTAGCATACTTTCAGCTGCTGATTTTTATTCGTAGTTGCTAAACCAAAAGTAAAAAATATAATAGCATACTTTTAAAAAAATAAATATATAATTTGTTATTTCCTTATTTATTTATTTATTGCCATCTGAAAAACAATAGAATTATTTATTTACCTATTTATTGGGTGCCAACTGAGAACAGTCGACAAAGGTTTAAATTAAAATTAAATTCAAAAAAATATTTTTAGTAAATTTATGTTTTAAACATGACGATACAAAGCTCATGGAATCTGCGCTTTTAAGTAAGCTCTCTCAGGGAATTATGCATATAAAATATAGTAATGAGGAGTCAGAAAAGAGCATGCAAATGGAGATTTAGACCGCACCCAGACACGCAAAGTTGTCATTAAGTCATATAAAGCTAATGTGAGAGTCTCAGCAAACCTGGCAACACTTGGTTAGCCACATTTAGTAAGTGGGTCGACAAAGTATTATAGTTCTATTTGACAGAGTACCAGAAACGAGTCGAATAAAACTCACACACACTCACGCAGTATACAGTTTAAAAGAAGTACACTATCAAATCTGAGATTAGTGGCAACAATGTCTGGCCAACAAGAGGAATTGGAGGTGGCAACAAAGCGCTTTCTTACAGGCAGCAGCTATGAGGGAGCCTGGAATACAGCGGTCCATATGATGGATGGTTTCGGTAGCTATCGTTTTCCCGATGGCAGCGAATATCGTGGCAGATTTGTGCAGGGTAAATTCCATGGCTTTGGACATCTGAAGATGGCTCAACCATATCGCTTTACCATTAAGGGGGAGTTTGTTAAGGGCAAGTTGGTGAGCATTGAGGATATGTGGTTCAGTGATGGACTTCATGTTCAGGGAAGCTTTCAAAATGGCAAATTCCACTGTGATGATTGGGATTATCTCACGCCCAAGGATCGTCGCTATCAGGCGGAGCGATTCTATGGCCAACAACCTGTGGGACCCACCTCCTATTTGACCAGTAATCTCATGGAGCGAAAGGTGCCACAGGATTGCTACGATGTCGAGGAGGGCATCTTCAATTCAAAGACAGGTTGGCTGGTGGACAGACCACAGCCCTTCTCCAGGAGTGTCTATGTCAACTGTCCGAATGAGAAGAAATGGATAATGCGACATTGTCGTGCTGCCCACAAGGAGCATATTATTGAACCTCCAGCAGAGTTTTGTAGACAAATTATAGGCAATAATCTGGCAACTGAGGAGGAACAATTGTCCAACATTACCATCTATGCACCCAAAAAGGATATTAATCGGGAGCGTTACTATCCCAAGTTCTACAAGGAGAAACCCGAAGCGCATCGGGAAACTGCCGACTTTCTATTTGCTGCCAATCGACCATGGAATGAACCAAAAACCACAACTGAAGTCTGTATAAATCGTCATTATGCGAAGGAGCAGCAAAGATTAGAGCAATTCACGAAATGGTGGCAACGCAATCATCCCAAGGAACCGATGCCATCTATGGAGAGAGCGCGTCAGTGGACCAGCAGCTCGGAACCAGAGAAAGTTGATTCGGGTGCCACAGAAACCCTTTCTCAGAGTCCCTCGGAGGTGTCGCTCATTGAGAATGTCAGGGATAACTTTGAAACTGCATTTTGGATGGCCCAAAAGAAACCCACCGACAATCTCTATGTGGTTCAGTCGCATATGAAACGACCCACTAGTTTTGTAGACATTAATCGTTCCATATTTGAGCTGTAGTTGCGAATTGAATCAATCAGATCTATATAATCAAGTTAAGAATTATATTTGAAAATGTACAAAATTAATTCAAGTATTGTTTAAGTCTAACAATCTGACAAAAAATGCTTAAAAAATTAAATAAAATGTGAAATATTTTTTATGTAAAGCAAATCTTTTAAATCAAACATAGTTAGTAATTTAACCCTTTGTAAAATCATTTTTTAATTCCGTCCTTTGAGTAAACAACTTCAAAAAATTCAATATTCATAACCATGTATGCAATAATATTTTAATATTTAATATTTTACATAAAGTAAATAAATACTGTAAAATACTTGCAATTTGCTTCTGTTAACTCTAACTTTTAAAATGTTTGCATGTACAAAAGTCGTAATTTTAAAATGTACGTAAATGTGATCCCAAGTTCTGCTAATATACCAGGCGATCAGAAATGAGCAGCAGGTTGCTAAGCTAAATTAAAAAATAATGATGTAGCATACTTTCAGTTGCTTCTGGTAATTATAAAGTAAAAATATTGTAGCATACTTTTAGTTGCTTCGGTATATTAAAAAATTAAAATATTGTAGCATACTTTCAGCTGCTGATTTTAATTTACAGCTCTGCAACATTTGCTGCCTGCTCATTTCTGTTCGCCTAGTACTTGCAGCTCCACTTGCACATGAAATCAATTTATTGCAGCCGATTAAGCTTTGTTGTTGTGCTCAAAAATCTTAATTAGAAAATGTACGCAAATGTGATTCCAAATGCTGCTAATATACCAGGCGATCAGAAATGGGCAGCAAGTTGCTAAGCTGAAGTAAGAAAAAAATATGTTGCATACTTTCACTTTCTTCTGGTAATTGAAAAAGCAAAAATATTGTAGCATACTTTTAGTTGCTGCAGTTTATTTAAAATTAAAATATTGTAGCATACTTTCAGATGCTGGTTTTATTTCACATTTGCTGAACGAAAAGTACTAAATATTGTAGCATAATTTTATGTGATGCTTTTAATTTATAGTTGCTGAACCTAGAGTAATAATTATATTAGCATACTTTTAGGGGCTGATTTTTGTATTCTCGTACTTTCCCCTCTTTAAGTAGCCTGTTTGTTTTATTATTTGTTTGTTTTATTTCTTCAGTTTTTGTTTTCTGTTACGAGAGTTACATAAATAATTTTCTACATTTATAAGAAAGTATATATTTATTAAATAGATATGAATCGAAGGCAAAAGGCGAAAGAAGCAATGCTTTCACACGCCACGATTTATCCAACGGGCACCAAGTTTCTTGGCAACTATAATGACCTGGGCATGCAGAACTTTGGTCTCTACACATATCCAGATGGCACGAAATACTTGGGTCACTTTTATAATAATCGCTTCCATGGGCATGGAACCATTGAGTTGCCCTGTCCGCATTGCATCCGCTTCAATGTGTTGCATGATCATGGCAAGCTGATTAAGATTCATAGCATGACCTTTAATGATAACTTGGATGTGGATTTTGAGTGGAAAGACGACGGGATGACCTTTGACAACTGGGATTATTGTACGGCGAAAGATCGTCGCTTTTGTGCGGAGAAATTGGTGCGAATGGAGGCGGTGGGTCCCTATAAATACCAGACTGGGGAGGGTCCAAATCCGCCGCCCTTGGGTCGCAGCATATTCGATCTTGGCTTTGGCAAATTCAATCGTCGCGGCCGCATAACGGATATACCAGATCACATGTCCAAAACAAGAGAATTCTATGTCGATTCTCCCGAAGTGCGAGCTTGGATAAAAAATAATTGTCGTCATGGCAAACTTAAAGACAAACACGTAGATCCAAAAGTAATGGCGCAATTTGCTCGGCAAATTCTGCAAAATAATTTGGAAAATGAAAAGGAATTAGTTGCAGAATTGCCGGGAGAAATGGAGCCATGTGTGTTGCCCAAGAGTCAGAGTTCCCTGTCGGCTAAAGAAGTGCGACTAAATGTGGCCAACAGTTCTGAAAGTTGCAACTCCATTTTGCATAATGGCTTAAAAACGAAAATGAATCAAGCACAGACACAAATTCAAATTGAAATTGAAAGAGACGCATGCCTCATAAATTAATCGATTGAAGGTTTCGTGCTTAATTAATGTTCTCAATGCGATTAACCCAAATTTCCCAATGTATTTCAATATTTTTTTTGTTTGTCTGTCTTTTTTTCTGGGTCAAAGCCATATACAAAAAATATATATTGCATATCCCAAGGCGTTGCTTCATGTTTAGAGTGTTAGATTTATGACAAAACAGCTGAATTCTAAGCAACACCTTAAAACTGCAATCGAACATGGAAATCCACTTAAAAGCCATATGTGTGTGTGTAATGGGTGTGGCAATTGGGTCAGCAGGTCTACTCCCTCTCCAACTTCTCTACCTCGCCTCTCTCCTTTTGAGAGACAAACATCTGTAACGGTTGCAGCTGTCACAGCGGCTAATGAACCCATAAAAAGCCACCAAATTATGCTACACGTGTGACATGATTTCCATTTGATGTGTAGAATAATTTACAGGGTATGAGGAGAGCCAAAGACATCACAAAAACACGCACAGATAAATTTTGACGTTAATTAAAAAGGCAGCAAAGGTAAAACAAAAAACAAAACACAAAAAAATACAGGCAGAACTTCATTTAATTAAAAGGCCAGCTAAACGTTAGTGAAATCTGGAAAAAAGCGAAAAGAAAATCCCAAAGTCAAACTGAAAGCAAAAGCGAAAGCGAAACACAAGACACAGTTAAAAGCGCTAAAAGTTATATGAAAACATATTTCAATAGTGGGCGCGGAATCAAATAAATAAGTATGTGTGAATGTACACTGATAAAAAAAAGGGAATAGTTGCTAAGAAAAAAATTCGACTGAAATTCTAATTTTAAATTTAATAAGACTTTAGAGGAATAACAAATAAAAATTGAGAAGTACATTAGAAAGTGTCTTTAAAATCAAGATGTTTTTTTATTTAAAAGAATTTTTGAATAATATTTTAAATATTTATAAAAAATATAAAAACGAGAATGCAAATAGAAAAAAATCCAAGATTCTTCAAGTATAGGAAAATTATATTAATTTCATAGTACAAAAAAAAATTTATGATTTTAGATTCAAAAATATTTTGTTTTTTTAAATATTGTTGGCCTTTTTTTTAAAAATATTTTTGAATAATATAAAAAACAACTAGAAATATACTGAAATATTTCGTCTTAAAAATATGTTTTTAAAAATAAAAATGCATATAACATAAATTTTAATAATTATTCTTAAAATATAGAAAAATAAATAAATAAGAACCTTTTTTTAATTGTGTTTTTCTTTTTCAAAGATGTCTTATTATCTTAAACTTAAATAATATATTAGTTGGATCTTTTTTTTATCAGTGTCTGTCTGTGTATATATTTGTTGCTGTTGTAATTTTTGCGATTTTCTTTATCAACCCTTGCATGTTTGATTTTCATTTACATGCCAGTGGTCAGTGGGCAGTGGTAACTTGGCTAACCAAGCTTACCAGAGGCCAAGAATACAACGTGACTCAATTTTGCCGCACACACACACACACACACACAGCACACACACAGCACACACACACACAATCACAACCATCTAAATGAACATTCAATGTCCTGTTCTCTACTCTTCTCTTCTGTTCAGTTTTGTTCTGTTCTGTCCTAGACTGGACTAAACTGGAACTAGGACTTCTTGACCAACTCTCCTGGCATTGTTGTTATCACATGCCGCTGGCGATTTTAACGCTCATTCGTCTTCGTTTCAACTGGGCGAGGAAGTCAACCAGAGAGTGGTTCAGTCACCTGCCCAACTTCTTCTCTTTCCCCTCTTCTCTCCCCTCTCAATCCTACCACCTACCTCAATGGACTGGCGCGTGTCTATGTAAATTCCTTAACGTCCCATCGTCTTTATATGTGTGTGTGTGTGTGTGTGTGTGTGTGTGTGTGTGTGTGTGTGTGTGTGTGTGTGTGTGTGTTTTGGGCACGTTTTGGCTTTGATAAGTCCAAGTTCTAGGTGGGGTTTTCTGAGTATCTGAGTTGCTGCTTTCGGTCTCTGCGCTTCATTCATATTCATTCATTATTAGAAAAAAATTTAACACTGTCTGTATGAGTGTGTGTGTTAGTGTCTGTGTGTGTGTGTGTCGCGTTGTCCTTTTGATGTCCTGTGTGTGGTTTAGACCTGACTGCCTTGGCCAGCTCGCTAAGCCGTTCAGTCTGCTCCAAAGCGTTACGACGGCACAACACAAAAAAAATACAGAAATTTAAAAAGATTTAAGACTTGAGAAAATTATAAAAATATATAAAAATAATTAATTAATAATTAAATAAAATTAAAGTGTTTACAAAAGTATTATTAAAATAATATAAAGCAGAGTGTGTGATTAAAATAGTTATTATATTTATAAGTTGTGCTTACAAATTGTAATTTAAAGTTGATTAACTCTTAGAACAACTCGGGCGTCACCTCACCACATCAATTATCCGTGACCTGGGCACCGCCATGCGACTTGGATAAGGATAAGGATAAAGAAGGAAGAGGAGGCTGGCAAATGCAGAGCAGCGCCGACGAGCGACGAGAATTCTATCGAGGACAAAAGAACAGAAGGTAAGAATGGAAAAAATGGCATTAAAAATTACATTTTTTATAACACATAAATCACATGCATGCACACGCAGAACTGCTTCACAGGACGATAACAGATCCTATGAACTAAACGGTAGGCGAGAGTGAGAGAGAAAGAGAGAGTTGTAGAATTTACCGTGTTAGTTTTACATTTATTTCTGCTGCTTTTGCTGCACAGATTTCCACACACAAAACCACAGCAGCGACGTCGACAGCAGCGCCTATAATCAGCACGAGTCTCAGCATCACTCACACTCACACACACACTCACACACACACTCTCACCCGGACTCCGTATACGTGCAACAAAATGGCGCTGGCTGTGGTGATGTGGACGATGAGGAGGACTACTCAATTTCCGTATCGGCGATAATGCAGAGACGTGCCAGTGTGCGTGGATATCGAGGCAAACGTGGAAGTCGCAACTCGCGACGTGCATCGAGTCCCATGGATCACGTGCTCGATAGTGTGGAGCGACGACGCTCCAGTGTTTATACCACAAGCTCTGGCAAGTATATTACACTTAGAGAAAAATAACCTGGAATTAAAATATTTAATATTACTATTTTTTTTATTTATTTATATTTAAAATTTTTTAGCTAAAATTCGAGACAGTTATTTTGCCTTAAATAAAGATGTAGTCTATCTTAAGTGTTAATATTAAAACTATTTAGTTCATTTAAAAAGATCTCTTTTAATACAAAATAAAAAATTAAGATTTTCAACATGCTTCAATTGAAAAATTATCAGCTTATAGTTTATTTTTTAGTAAATCTATTATTTTCTATACCATAATTCAAAACTAAAAATTAAATATATTCAACTATATATTTGTATGCGAAGCTTATAATATTTGATTACAATTAAAACAAATTTGGTAAATTTATTAAAAGACCTTTAAACTAAACTACTTTTTGCTTTGATTTAACTTTATATATGATAACTTAAACTTATAAATATTCATCAAAGTGATTTATATTTTTTTTTAAATCAAATTCTACCAAAATGTATTATGTTAGTATTAAAAACGACTGCATTTTGTTTCATAACCGTTTTTAGACCCCGTATTTTTTCTCCAAGTGTATCTAAAATGTCTGCTAAGATTTCGTTAAGCATACACAAGGCCTCGAGTGGCTAATCAATGCATAAAATGTGAGGCTGTTGTAGTAATTTCCGTTGTTACGTGCCTCCATTTGTTGGCACGTGGTCAACGTGGCGTATGTGTTATGTTGAATGTGTAATACATAATACGTAATGCGTAATGTGTTTACTTTCATTTTCATTGCGGCTCTGCAGAGGAGGGCACCAATCAGGAGTCCACACAGGAGCAAATCTTTGAGAATATACGCCTGCACAAGGAGGTCATACAATCGGTCAAATTACAGCCATGGCCAATACGCAAGAAGCTCAAACTGGTGCGGCAGGTAAGGCGAAAGGCAAAAGTCAAATTCCCCAAAGGCGTGTTACCAATTTCACGCCTTGGTCTTAGCCCATTAACTTCGATTTCGATGTGCCAATCTTAACATCATATTTTTGCCCTGCTCCATATTTTTTTTTTATTATTTATTTATTTTTTTTGTATTTATTTAATGTTGTTGACAGGCCAAAACGTATGTGGCACGCCACGAGGGGGCGTTGCAAGAACGCTTCGCCATGTCACGCAGCACGAGAGATTTGTGGGCGAGGTTTAAAATTTTAATGGCAGCGGTAAGTGATTTCTCCCTTCAACACCACAAAACACACACAACACTCAATTATAGCCTCAGTGCACTACAAAAATAGGTTCAAGTACTTCAAAAATTTACATAAAATATATGTTAATAAGTTCAGTATTTATTGTTAGTATTTGTAATCAAAAATCCTTTTTCAGAAATTCTCAAATTTTTTAATAACTAAGAGTCCTATTAAAATCATTAAAAAAAAAGAAAACATCTTAAATAAATTATTTTATAAAATAAATAAGAACAGATACCATTTATTATATAAATATTGTAGATATTTAAATACTAAAAATTAAAATATGATTATCACAACAAATTAAGAAAAACGTATATTTAAAAATGCACATTTTAAATTGATAATTCAAATAGTGAAAAAAATGTAGAAATAATGTAGAAAATCGTTAATTTAGTGTAAAGAGGCTGTTCATATTCTCTGCAATTTCGAGTTGCGTTTGCTTAACTTGGTCAAGCAGTTTGCATTTCAAATGCAGTCAACGAGCAAGGACCAAAACCAAGACCAAGTGTCCTGCATATATTTATGCATACCAAATTTATGTGGCTCAAATAAATCTGCTGGCACATAATTCACAAACTTGTCGACGTTCTACATGAAAACCAATTAAAATACAGAGTTCGTATTGCGGTGGATTCATGCATAACTCATGTTGCCTGCTCCGTACTCTGTAATCCGTATTCCATTCTCCTTTTTCCTTTCTCCAATCTCCACTTTCTGCATTTCTGTATTTTTTCACAGAGATGGCGGCATTGGAAACGTGAGACGACGAGTTTTCTCACAGTGCTCATACCCTGGGAGTTGCGCATCAAGGAAATCGAATCGCATTTCGGCTCCGGAGTCGCATCCTATTTTACTTTTCTGCGGTGGCTCATGTGGGTCAACATTATGATTGCCATTCCGTTGGTGGCCTTTGTCATTGGACCGGAGGTGTGTGTGCTCATCTCAAGCGTTCTTAATTGCTCTTCCCCCATTCGTTACATTTATTAACAACATTTCTCTCTCCTTTTATTTCCATTCCTCTTTTCCCCCCATTCTCTCTTTAGTACTTTGCCACGAAACACGATGAAACGGATCCGCGCAAACGCATGTCCGAACCGGAATACAAAGTGGCCGGTAATCTTTTTACATTCTGGGAATTCGAGGGCTACTTGAAATATTCGCCAATGTTTTATGGGTAAGTGCGAAATTAAAAAAAAAACTATATAATATACAACTATATAATTACACATATCTATAGCATCTATAACTGAGCGTTTGATTCGAAAAAAACGTATACTTAATATTGCGTATATGCCGCGTATACTTAATACTGCGTATACGTTACTTATACGTAATATTGCGTACACGCCGCGTATACTTAATATTGCGATACGCCGCGTATACTTAATATTGTGTATACGCCGCGTATACTTATTATTGTGTATACGCAACGTATACGTAATATTGTGTATACGCCGCGTATACTTAATATTGTGTATACGCCGCGTATACTTAATATTGCGTATACGTTACGTATACTTAATATTGCGTATGCGCTACGTATACGTAAATTGTGTATACGCTACGTATACGTAAATTGTGTATACGCTACGTATACTTAATATTGCGTATACGCTACGTATACTTTATATTGCGTATACGCTACTTATACGTAATATTGCGTGTGAGCTACGTACGCTACGTATATCGCGTATACGCATACAAAAACTATCTTTCAAAACTATCTTTCCTTAAATTCTGCGTAAATTTCATAGAGGAAATTTTATGAATAGTGACTCTAATTTACTTAAAAGCAGACACACTTAAATATATACCTAGTTCATACTCTTGAAAAAATAATAATATGCTCTCGGAGTTCTGATAAATTGCAAGCATTTCCCACTACAAGGATATCAAAATAACAACATTTCAAGCGCATAATAAAATCAAGTTTATTTTTAGTTGCTTGTTAATTGCGAATCTCTTCAACTCTGTAAATGTTTATCTCCTTTGTTTCTCTTCTCTCCGGCGTATAGTTATTACTCGAGCACTTCCGGCATCAGCACATCCGGCTATAAGCTGCCGTTGGCTTACTTCCTCACTGCCGTTACCGTCTATATCTACAGCTTTGTGGCCACTCTGAGAAAGTGAGTATAAGAGAGAGAGAGAGAGTGAGAGTGAGAGAAAGTGGTAGAGCTGTGAGAGAATTGATGTATGGGGACTAACGGAACACTTCATTAAATCTCTGAACATCGAAGTTACCAAAAACACAAACAAAATGACCAAAAATGCCCGTTAATTAATTAAACGAACGTTGCGCTGATTAAATAATACAAATCTACGCATTGGGCGTGTCCTTCTGCAAGGAAATAAAACAAAATAAAAATGGGGGAAAAACTTGTTCGTCTATGAGGAAAAACTTGGTCATTATGATTTACGCACGCACGCGGCGAGACACGAGACAAGAGAAAGGAGACAGAAGAGAGGAGACACGAGACAAGCGGCAGCTGTGGCAAGTTTACTGGACAGAAAAAGAGGCAGGAAGAGGGAAAGTGTATTGGGAGTGTCGGTTGCTCCTTTTAATGGCTTTGTCGGCATTATGTTGATTTCGTAATTGAACAAAGTAGCAATGTCAACAGCAAAGAAAAGGATGCCACAACTCGACACTCGACACTGACCTTGCCACTTGCCACATTGCCACACGTTTTGTGGCACGTGCGCGGCATGCGTGAATTGTACTCATATTTATATGGCATTAGGCTGCCAGGATTTGTGCGCCAATTATGGCTTGTAAACCAAGTTGCAACAGAATAAACCACAGAAAAACTCATAAGAAAATACTTATGTCTCTTTGTTATACACTGACAAAAACTATCATTTTTACACAAAAAAAAAAAACATACTTAAAGTCAACATGCATATAAATTTAGTAAAAACAAATTAAAATTCACAATGTCATATCATTAAAAATAATGGTTAAAATAATGGGCAAGATTTATTAAATTAAATTAAATACGTGTTATATTTATTGTCATTATTTTTCATTATTAAAGATGGTTATCTTTATTTAAATCGTCACTAGCGTGAACTGCCTTTAATAGTGATTCAGTGTAAATATTTTAGTTAAATATTATATCTATTAATTTTTTTTCTCTGTGTATTTTGTTTTTGTGTCAGAATGGCGGAGAATTCGCGCAACTCGAAACTTTCCTCAAAGGATGATGAGTGCGTCTTCTCCTGGAAACTTTTCACCGGCTGGGACTTTATGATTGGTAAGTGGCAAGTGGGGCAATTGTGGCAATTTGGGGCAAGTGGAATTACAAGGACTTAACACCCACAGGACACGCGGAGACGGCGCATAATCGCATTGCATCCGTTGTGGTTGGCTTCAAGGAGGCGCTGCTGGAGGAAGCCGAAAAGAAAAAGGATAATCGCAAGTAAGTGCCAAGTGGATTCCACTCTCAATTGCAGTTGATAATTGAACGATTCGGAAAAACGTTATCAAATCGCAGCTGGCGCGTGATTTTGCAAAGGATATTGGTTAACATTCTGGTCATGGTATTGCTGGGATTATCGGGCGCCACCGTTGTGATGCTGGTGGATAAGTAAGTATTCTGAGATCCCTATTAAAGTACAGTTGACTACAGTCAGTCTGTCCCTCTCTCTCTCTCTCTAGCTCGGAGAAATTGGCCAAATACGACAATTGGCTAAGTCGCAATGCGGTTAATGTAACCATGACACTGTTATCCTTTTTCCTTCCCATGATATTTGAAGCACTCGGTTTGTTTGAGAACTGGCATCCAAGGCAACAGTTGCGTCTGCAATTGGCACGGTAAACTACACTACACTAATAGCAATTTAATATTATTATTATATTAATCTTCTTCTTTTTTTTATATATATTTAACTTATTTTTAAACTTTTATTACTTAATTTAAATTTACTTATTATTTATTAGCTTAATTTTTACTTATGTTGTTTACTTGAAGTCTCTCTGGTTGCACAAAGTTGATACTCAATATATTTTTTAACTAGGGGGCTCCGCCCCTTGCTCGATTCGCTCGCGTGTATGTGTGTTAAATATACGAATTTTGCAAAAAGCCGCCTTTACACTTTGAAATTTTTTCAGCTATGTTGATCAAAATTTCAGCCTCTTTTGGCTTACCATATGGGCATAAAATTCAGTCAGTCAGTTAGGACAAACAATTTTACATACATAGATATTAGTTTAAATTGAAGTTTACTTTTATTTTTGAATAGTGAACTTTAAGCTATTCATTTTCAGGCTTTTTTTTATTTCATTAAGTATTATTCTGTTTAATTTTAATTTCATATTTTAATTTAAAAATGTTTGATAAAACATTAACACATTATTTTTCTTCGGCTGTTGCCTAGTGCAACCAGCAATGCATTTAATAAGATATCATTAAAAATTTGCATAGTTATGTTAGTGCATTTTTACAATCTTTCGAATTCTATTTTAATTTCAAGACATATGGACGTTGGGCGCATTTTTCCCAACAATGAACTAAATGCTTTTAGGGTCCCTCTGATTTTGTAACTGCCAGCCATATCGATGAGATGCGTTTCAAAGATAGGATTCGGTTGAAATGGTCTGTGAATGAATTTGGTCTACAAAAATGCAAGAAAAATTCAAATCTGTTATCAAGATACGATACATTAAGTACTTACTCCTCGTTCCCTAAGGCATTTGCTTTTTATTGATGCTGCATTTTCAACATATTGGAGCCAGGCTATGTACCAATATTGATTTTTATTCCACATAACAGTACAAAAATCTGGCAAACTCATTGCATACAGAGTTGGAACCCAAGAGCCCCGATCAAAATGAAGCAACTCTGCTCGCACCTAAATGATTTAGTATATAGAAAACTGTTACATAAAACCTGTAATTAAAAATCACCTGAACAATATCCGTAGGCTGGAGATCCCACACTGTAGTTACATTCCCTGTGAGTGAAACGTTTTCGCCCTCCAAGTGAAAACTCGTCTCAGTAAAATCAAATAAACCACTAACATTTAGTACTCCTTCTGGTTGATCTGGACAATCGTCGTACACTTCGTCATTCTGTAGGATAACTTTATATTTATAAGCACTTGAAAAGGTAACGAATGCAAAGAGTAAGATGAATACACCCAACATCACACTTTTAGACCACATTGTAAAACTATTCAAAGAATGATTTACACTCTTTATATATCGAAAAATGGAGCCGTGTTTTGACAGAGTGACACTAAAAAGACTTGTTCTCATGTAAAAAAGAATCAGAGATTTATCACAATATGAATTACACGTTGCTCTTGCATTTTCTCAATATAAATTACAGCATTTGATCAGGTTGTAATTACGTTTTTCAACACGCAATCATAAAACGAATTGAAACACTAAATACATGACACTTAATTGTATATATTTTAGTGAGGTATCAGGAGAACAAATAACTTGACATATTAGTTGACATATCACGACTAGAAATATATACACGTTTTGTTTTACGACTTTTAATAAAATTACATTAGATTTGGGGCATGAAATCACTTTTGTCTCTAGACTTTCACCTCGCCAAGAGGTTTTTTTTAAGATTTAAATTGCATACATAATTTAATTTAAATCTTTGTGTTGACTGATTAAAGTATTTAATGGTCATGTTTAATGATTTTATTTTTTTATGTATAATATTTTTTATACCCTGAGCCCATTAAAAATGGGCAAAAAAGGGTATTATGTGTTTGGCAAAATGTATGTAACAGGCAGAAGGGGGCGTGGCAGACCCCCAAAACTATATATATTCTTGATCAGGATCAACAGCCGAGTCGATTGAGCCATGTCCGTCTGTCTGTCCGTCCGTCCGTCCGTCCGTCCGTCCGTCCGTCCGTCCGTCCGTCCGTCTGTTTGAACGCGTCGATCTCAGAAACCATAAAAGCTAAAGACTTCAAACTTGGTATGTAGGTTCCTGGATACCATAAGCAGATCAAGTTTGTTTTAATTTTTGGATCGGTGCACTATATCATATAGCTGCCATAGGAACGATACATCGAAAATGAAGTTTTAGTATGAAAAAGTTTTGTGCTTGTTGAGATATCAGAACCAAACTCATACAATATGCATCTGGGCTGGTATTACACATCCTGACCAAATTTGGTTAGAATCGGTTAACTATATCATATAGCTGCCATAGAAACGGTAGATCGAAAATGAAGTTTTAGTATGGAAAAGTATTTTGTTTGTTGAGATATCAGAACCAAACTGATAAAATGTACATCTGGGCTGGTATTATACATCTTGACCAAATTTCGGTAGAATCGGTTAACTATATCATATAGCTGCCATAGGAACTGTACATCAAAAATGAAGTTTTAGTATTGAAAAGTTTTTTGTTTGTTAAGATACCACAACCAAACAGACAGAGTGTGCATCTGGGCTGTTGTTTTACATCCTGACCAAATTTGGTTAAAATCGGTCTACTATATCATATAGCTGCCATAGGAACAATCGGTCGAAATTCAACCTAGGTGTAGAGGACTTGGGCTCAGGGTATCCTACTGTCGAGCGTGCTCGACTGTAACCGCCTACTTGTTTAAATATAATGCTTTAAATTAAATATTAAACTTTCAGATATCGGATAGAAACCACTCAATAATCTTTCATCCATTTTGCTCTCTCTTCTCTTAATCAGAATAATGATATTGAATATGTTGAATTTGTATTCGCTGATGTTCTCGTTCATCTACAAGATCACCAGCAAGGATAAACTACTGCAATTGCTAAAGGTGAAGAATGAAACGAATACACAGGAGTTACACCACCTGATGGGCACCATTGAGGCATTGCGAGCGATGACAACCACCGCACCACTTTACAGTTCAGACAGCACCTCGGAGGGATTCTTCGATGATTTGACGACGACAACACCTTGGAATGCTGATGCTGATGGCACCACCGATGCCCTCTTCTCCAGCACTACGGTGGGTGTATTGTTGTCCACTCTGCAGCGGATCAAGTGCTATAACATAACTATGCAATGCTCAATACCACGACTTACTCGCATATTTGTCAATCCCAAAAACATTACCAACACATTAATGCTACTCAATTTGACAACAACCTCTATGTTGCCAACCACTTTGCCTACAACAACAACCGCCAATTGGACTACCTTAGCACCACCAACTACACCAACAACAACAACTAGTGAAACAACAACCACAACGCCTTGGACAACCTTACCCACAACACTACCGACCACTTTACCTACAACACTACCGACAACACTACCCACAACACTACCGACGACACTACCGACAACAACCACATCTCCAACCACCTTACCCACCACAGCAGCTACAACAACCACAGCGAGTACAACAACCTCTACAACAACAACAACTCAAGCGCCTTTCACCACTGACGAAGATGCTGCTTATGACTATGGCAGCGATGAGCCACAATTGGGCTCCTCCAGCACTACCACCACTCCAGCACCGGGTAATGACAGTTTCTTCAATTATGTGGATTACTTTGAGGGTGGAGAATTGCCTGAAGCACTAGATGAACTGGCAACCACCAAACAATCGGATGATCCACTGGCCCAGGTGTTAAACCAACTGGATGAGCAACCACTCAAATCGCGCAGAAAAAGGGCTCTGGCTGAGGTGGTACCACCTGTGTGGCATAGCAAATACAGTCATAGACAACGCAATGGCTCAACTGTAATTGCAGAGACCACAACGCCCACTAATGAACCAGCTAGCAGACCCATCTACAGAGCACCACCGTCCAGACCACCACCGTTCAGACCGGTGGTACCAGCAACCAGCAAAGCCACAACAACAACAACCACAACCACTGTGCGACCTGGAAAACGCATTTTTAGTGAGGAAGAATGGCAACGTATCTTAAATAAAGTGCGTGGTGGAACTAGTAAGGCCACCACACGCACCACCAGCACTACCACCACTCAAAAGACAACCACAACCAGTGAAGAACCCACAACAAACAGTGAAACTGACACAACCACTTCAGAGGAAAGCAGTACCAGCAGCACCAACGAAGAGTACGGGTATACGGATGGTTTCGGTGCCACTGTAACACCCTACTATATAAGATACGATGCTATAGAGAATATTGGTAGCACCGTCTTCTATGACAACAACAACGAGCACGACAACAAGGAAATTTGTGTGATTACAGTGTGTCCGAAGGACCATGAAGATTTCCTTTTCAGCAGCACCACAGCAGATGGTTTGGAAACCACAGTCAGTGGTGATTTTAAACAGCCAACCACCGTGATGAAGACACCACTGGAACGACAAGTTTTAAGGCTTAAAGAAGTGCAGTTGGCCCTGAAGGAAATTCAAACCAATCTGACGACAATGTGCTGGGAAACGTCCTTAGGTCAGGAGCTGTCAAAGGTCATCGTCTTTGATGGGGTAAGCAATGAAGAAATCGAAGAAGAAGAGAACGAAGTAACAAAAGTATAGCAAGATAGATAACTTAAAGGTCTGGCCACAGTTTAAACACAAATTTATCATCATCATGAACAGCAGCTATCAATTTCCTTTCCATTTCAGCAGTCAAAATATTCCTGCTTCCTGTGTCATTTGACTTGGCACCACCAACACCATTAGATAAACAGCTGCTGTTCCTGTGCACATATCAAAATCTATTTAAATTGAAATATGATTGAACTTTCAAAAGAACAAGAACAACAACAGCAACAACGTGAACATTGAGCTACTTATTCGATAGCATGAAAATCCCGTTTAGCTAAATTGCCCGGAAAATGCTCGGAGTAGACAAAAAAATTTGTTTACCGCTTTACATAGACAAATCAGAAATTTTTGGCTTGGCTTTAAAAGTCAAAAGCAAAGCAACTAGAAAAATAACGATTATTTAGAAAAGTCGCAGCTTAAATACCCTTGTATTTTTTTTTTTTTTAAATAAAGTTATTATTTCAATAGAATTACCTAAAAGTATGCAGCAGTTTTTACTAGGTAGTCATTTTTTAAATTACTTCTATAAATATTGAATTAAGCAACGGGTATCCTATATATCCTATATCCAATATCCTATATATCCTTAGAACATTAAGATTGAACTTGGCACATTTTATTTAAAATTTATACTACCCTCTTAAAGGGCTGGACTATAGGGTATATCATAACGACACAGACAGAACCAAAAAGTATTTTATCATAATAATCGCTCTCTCGAGTCCTTTGGCCCAATACGCAGCTGGTATTCGCCTTCGAATTGGGAACAATTTATACTTATCAATGAAAGCATTTGCATGGAAAACATTTTCCGAACTTTTGCCATCGATTTTCAAGTGCTATTTTCTTGTTTCTTAAGTTTCTTGTTCCATTGTTAGATGAGTGTCGATTGGCCTAAGATTTGATTGTGAACTTAAAGTCTAATCGCAAACAAATTCATGGGCTCGACTCGGTCGACTTTTCAGGGTCGTTCTACTTTTCACTCCCCTTTTTATTTTCCCTTGTAAACAGCTTAGGGTAAATATGAAAAAAAAGGCTCCAAATTTGATTATGTTGATACATATTTTGTTGTTGCTCTTCTTGCTGTTGTTGTTGTTGTTGTCATCTGGACATGGCGCACATAATCTCTATTAAACGATTTCGGGTACATAAATTAAGCAAGTTACGAGCCTTAAGTTAAGCGCCTTTATGCCTTACGCATAACAAAATTTTAAGCTTAAGCTTCAGTTGTGTTACGATTACGTTAAAACCCAATTGAGTCTTGGCCATGTGCGGTTTTTGGGTTAGACAAGAGCATCCTCTCGAACATCCAACTTCAATCTTGGTGCTCCTTCCGCTTCAGGTACGTGTTCGTGCATGAATTTCGGTTGGAAAATGTATCGGTTTTTGGTCAGATATGTAGTTGGCAGTTGGTCAGATAGTCAGATAGTGCGGCCAGTAAATCAGCCATAAACATGTCCAGAACTACATGACTAGAAACAAGTGTATTTGGATTATGGAACACGGAGATACCCTTACAAAAATTAAACGGTCTTAGTCTCGCACTACATGACTAGAAATAAGACAATTCTGAGTATATGACGAGCAGATACCCTGTAAAATTTGGCGATCTTAGCTCTTGTAGTTTCCTAAAGTAATGCACTTTGTGATACAGGAATTTAGACAGATACACTGTTGAAAAATAATTGTTTCTACAATTACAAGATATTGTTTTTTTGTTTTTTGTTTTGTGAAAATACAGAAAAATACAGAAAACAATTTTTTTAAAATATCGAATCTAATTTGTACATACTAATATCGATTACTATCGAGAAATAATCGATTACTATCGATATATGGTCGATTACTATCGATAAATAATCTAGATAAGGTATTGTAAGAATAACGACTACTGGTCACACTTAAGAAAATTGCAAAAAGGAATAAGGTACACAAGAGATAAATAATTTAACGAAAATAATAAAATATAGAGTTTACATTTTCTTATTTTATGTAAATGATTTTTCTTATTTTGCCTGAAACTGATATTTTTCTCAAAAAACTAATCATTTTTGAAAAAACTTTTTTTTTATCAGGCTCTATCATACCCTAGTTGGTCACGTATTGTTTACAGGGTATACAAAGACAATGCAATGCACTGTGTGGCACTACGTGTGCCGAGTTTTAAGCGTTGTGTGCAGTGTCACTACATTACAACCTAAATTCATGTGTGCTTACCTGCTCCTTTTCAAACCCACTGACTTTTCCGTTGCAGCTGATGTCCATTGTGGCGCCGCTATGCATTGACTTTCTGCGTGCTCTATTTGTGCGGTATGTCAATCAAAACTGGTGCTGGGACATGGAGAAAACGTTTCCGCAGGTAAGAGTGGACAGCATAGTTATGCTAGTTATCCTAGTTGATGAGTTGGCTCATCCTCAACCTCAATGAATGACTCTGACTAATGGAACACTTTGTTTTCGTGGCATTTGACATTTGCAGTATGGCGACTTTAAGATAGCCGAGAACATTCTGACATTGATTAATAACCAGGGACAGGTGTGGATGGGCATATTCTTCTCACCTGGCCTGGTGCTCATCAACCTCGTCAAATTGATGATTATGATGTACTTCAGGTCCTGGATAGTCCTCACCTGCAATGTGCCCCACGAGGTGGTCTTCAAGTGCGTAAACCAACAATAAATTCCCTATTTTTCTTTGATCTACTAAATCAAAGACAATTTCGAATTTATTCGCAGAGCCTCCAAGTCAAACAATTTCTACTTATCCTTGCTGCTGACCATGTTGTTCCTTTGTGTGTTGCCCGTGGGCTATGCCATTGTCTGGCTGCGTCCTTCCTGGCACTGTGGACCCTTTTCCGAGTACGATCGCATCGCCGAGTTTATCACGAATACCACAAGGAATGCGTTGCCCAAGTAGGTTCAACTTCTGCCACCTCATGATACACTTAATATTCCGTTTATTACTTATGTCCTCCTTTATTTTAGGCAACTTCATGAGCCACTCGACTATCTGACATCGTCGAGCACGGTAATTCCGCTGCTGTTGCTTCTCATACTCATCATATATTATCTGATATCGCTGACGGGCGCCTTACGCGAGGCTAATCAGGATCTGCGCACCCAACTGCAGAAGGAACGGGAGGAGGAGCGCAAAAAGATTTTCAAAGTTCCCGAGGCTAAGCAGGCGGAACCAACGGCTACAACACTGACAAATCGCTGGCGTAAAGTCCTCGAGGCATCCTCACCTGTCACGCCCACACAACCGCCAGATTTTGACACTGAGGAGTACAAGAATCAGGCCAGAAAAGGTGAGCACAAACGAGTACAACTTTTCTTTCAGGACTTTAACAACTTTTTGGGTGTACACCGAACGAAAATAGGAATCGCTAAAGTATAAATAATTGTGCATTCATTCTTGAAATGTTTAATCAAGGTTTAACTGTTGATTAATACAAATTACGATATAAGGAGTCGATTAAAAGTAATAACTGGAGACTAAAAATATTAAATTTTCAAAATTTCAATATTCGAAACTAGGAGCTAGAGGGGAATGTTTTTATAAAGAAATTAAAATTGTTGAAATGCAGAATTAATTAAGAGGGTAAGCCATGATCGAAATGGTATTCCACATGGAAATCGGTTGAGCTCTGACAAAGTTATGGTAGATTGAAATTTTTGAAAAAATTTGAAGCATAAAAAATAGCCAAAAAATTGACAGTGAGGTAAATTTTTCAAGTGAAAAATGTTTTAATGCAGAATGAAGAGGGCAAATAATGATCAAAACGGTATTCCACATGAAAATCGGTTGAGTTTTGACAAAGTTATGGTAGATTGAAATTCTTGAAAAAGTGTAAAGGGGTAAGCATGGAAAATACCCAAAAAATTGACAGTGAGGTAAATTTTTCAAGTAAAAAATGTTTTGATGCAGAATGAATTTAGAGACCAAATAATGAATAAATTGATATTCCACATGGAAATCGGTTGAGTTTTGACAAAGTTATGGTAGATTGAAATTTTTGAAAAAATGTAAAGGGGTAAGCATGGAAAATACCCAAAAAATTGACAGTGAGGGAAATTTTTTAGGTCAAAAATATTTTGATGCAGAATCAAAATAGAGGCCAAATAATGATCAAAACGGTATTCCGCTTAAAAATTGGTTGAGTTTTGGCAAAGTTATGACTGTTTGAAGTTTTTGAAAAAGTGTCAAGAGGTAAGCATGGAAAATACCGAAAAAATTGACAGTGAGATAAATTTTTCAAGTAAAAAATGTTTTGATGCAGAATGAATTTAGAGACCAAATAATGAATAAATTGATATTCCACATGGAAATCGGTTGAGTTTTGACAAAGTTATGGTAGATTGAAATTTTTGAAAAAGTGTAAAGGGGTAAGCATGGAAAATACCCAAAAAATTGACAGTGAGGGAAATTTTTCAAGTGAAAAATGTTTTGATGCAGAATGAATTAAGAGACCAAATAATGAATAAATTGATATTCCACATGGAAATCGGTAGAGTTTTGACAAAGTTATGGCAGTTTAAAGTTGGTCAGACTATAGACTTAGTAAGTTTACAGGTCAAATTGTTGGTCCAATTTAGCCACATTTTGTACTAACGAATTATTTGATTAAATTAATGAATAGTGAGACTTACATTAATATTTTTCTCTGTGTATTCACGTACTTATTTCAGAGCTCATCTCACGCATCATGAAGAAGGCGCTGAGGAAGGGTTCCGCCACCTCGGATGAGGATTCAGTGCGTCGCGACGACGACGACACGGACACAGAGCATCAGGACTCGCTGCCACACGACGAGGAGCCGAAGGAGAAGCGATTTGGACTGTCACGATTGCAGCAGATTCGTCGCACCCGGAAACCATCCCTGGTGGACATTGTGCAGATTGCGAAGCAGGAGAGAGCACGTTCCGGTTCCATTGCCATGGCAACTGGTGGAAGCAGTCCGGGCGAACACTTTCCGCTCAAGGAACCGCATCCCAAGAGTCGCTTCAAGGTGGACAAGCATGAGCGGAAGGAGCGAGAAAGTTTCCGGGAGAAGAAGGAGCATAAGCACAAACAACCGCCGCCATATGAGAACAACCACAATGAACATGATCCGGAGGTGAATTCACGCATTGTGAGCGAAAGACGCGCAAGTTTAATGCGTCGCAAGCGGGACAAGGACGAAAAGGAGCAGAAAGAGCAGCAATCGAAGCCCACAACGCCGGAACCAGAGGCAGAGTCCATTGAGCCACCAACTCCAGAGAGTCACTTTCACATTGTGGACGAGAAGAAGCCGCCAAAACAGGAGGAACAGCAGGAGGAGCGACCAGCAAAGGAGCCTGTCAAGGAAGGTCTAAGTCTAAGCAAGTTCAAGTTCCGCAAACATAGAAACAAGACCAATAACAGACCCGATCCGGAGGTCTTCAAGTTCGATGACAAGAGTCTGGAGCGGAATAAGTCCGGCGAGATTCCACAAGTGCCCAGCTCGGAGCATTTAAACAGCGAACTAGCCGGAGCAAGTGCCAGTGTAACGGTAGTTGAGCCCCAACCACTGCCTTCACCCACTCCAAGTCAGGGACAAAGTCAGCGCCAGATGAATGCCGAGAAGTTGGCGGCTTTATCGCGTCAGGGTCGCAAGAAAATCGGTTCCCTCTTAGCTTTAGTGCGTGAGGCAGTGAATCTGAAGAAGGATGATGTGGAGCAGGGATCGGATGAGTCACCGGGTCCCACCACACCCACATATTTGGCCTATACACCGCCACCACCGCCCTCGCTGTTGTCACGGAACTCCAGCGCTACGGTTCTGGAAATGCCGCCTACGCCGGAACCGGATTCACCCACGCCAAGTGCTCCACTGCACTTTTCCTCTTCAGGGAGTCGTCCCACTGTGAAGCCACCCACTCCACCCGTAATGGTGACCTTGGCAACCATGGATGATCTCGAGGAATTGGATTTGCCCGGTCCGATAACGTTTCCCAAACGCAGCGCTTCCCAGCGACGTCGTGTTATGCGCGAGGATTCCCAGAGTTCCATTTGGTCCGATAATATACCCACCATAACTATCAGCACCACCGGCAGCGATGAGTGCATTGTGGAGCAGGAGAAAGAGGCAGTTCCTCCGATTCCATCTGTGAATGGCTTGCCCGAGATTTCGGGCAGAGATTCCCCAGTTTCCACTGTGAATATCATTAAGATCAACATTGAGGATAAAGCTGATGATGAGAAATAGTTACCAAGTGTCCTTTATATAGCCAGATTGTCTTCTTAGTCCAAGGAATTGGTTTAGTCTACTTGCAATTTAGCTTAAAACTTGTTATCAACAACAATTTTATCGCAACTCTCTCTGTCTGACCTACAAAAAAAATTAATAAAATAGATTGCTTTCCTTTAAATGAAATTATTGCATTTTAAATTTAATTAATTATTGTTTAATTTATTATCTTAATTTAATATATTTAAATATAATATAATTGCATTTAAGTTCGTATAAAGACTTGCATTGCATAGCAATCAGCTTTCAGACGTTGCTGCTAAAAGTTAGCGCAGACACAAACCACATTTCAGCTGCTTAGCTGTTTCAGCAATATAGCAGCAGCATTATAACAGTCGCTTTTAGGTCATTCGTATTATTTAACTTTTATACACAAAATGTTGGCGCAATTATTTGAATAATTTTAATTTAATTTAATTTATTTCGGCAGATGGAATTGGAAATATGCAAATATATGCAACAAGCGCCCATTATATAAAATGCAATATTCCTAGTACAATAAGTTATAAATAAAATTTTAAAATTCCATTTAATTGTACTTATTTCCCAGAGGTATTTAACATAACAAAATATATACAGATTTCGAGTAAAATAAAAATCAAAATTTTATAAATTAAAAAGCTAACTAAAAATTAAGAATTTAATAAGTAAATATTTATAATAGTTCAGCCTTAATTATATTGTCATTCTTATATACAGGAAGAAAGAAAGTTCACTAAAATAATAAATTAAATAATTCAATATTTATATTACTTCAGCCATTAATTTAAAATTATACTGTCATTCTTAGGAAACAAGAAAGACCACTAAACTAATCTTTATATAAATCTTAAGTTTTCTGAGAAACTCTTAGAATTTAGTAAATTTCATTTGGCAAAAGTATCTTTAGTTATGCTCGTATGTTATTTAGTCAATGAAACTGAAAGTGCTGTGGGTTTTTCGTATAACAAACTCTTATCAGCTTGACAGCGATAACCTGCCAGCTGCCAAGAGTCCAAAAGTGGAGCAGAGAGCACAGCTTCCGATAGTGCCGGGAATTGAGTAGAGTATAAAATAATACAAAAAAAAGAAGAGATCATGTTCAGACATGTGTTTAACAGATAAACAAAAAACCACAAGTATGTTGGATATATGTAAATTGCGAATACGAGTACACAGACTTATAGATTAAAGAATGTATTGAAATTTAAAACTTAACAAAAAGACAATTGAACCTTAATTCATAAATCTGCAGAGCATAATTGCCGGGTTAAGCTGATGAGAGAAGGAGAGAGGAGCGAAGAAGAAGAAGCAGCAACGATCGTGCTCAACACACACACAGATACAAATACATTTACAGATACAGATACAGATACATTAACAGCGAGCTAGAGATACGTGCTGAGAGTTTCACTCAACGAGAGTCGAGAGTTGAGAATTGAAGAAACCGAGAAACCGAGAAACTGAGAAACTGAGCAGTCGCGTCGCATTCCTCTAGAGTCAGTTGAGCATTGGACGTCCTCGTTAACGGTTGCCTCTAGTCTTCTGTGCGGAGTAAGTGCGACTATCGTAGTGTGTGTGTATAAGTATCTGTGTGTGTGTATATACACTGTATATATATACATTTGTGGTGTGGAGGAGTTTTTCTTCTGGATCTCTACCGAATTTGCCTTTTTTTCTGGTCTTAATACACTTTTTTCGACGCTTGTTTGCATTTTAGCTGCGACAAAAGAAAAAGAAAAGAAAACCTCAAGATTAAATAAAAGTATCTTGTAGTGCATGTAAATGTATCTGTGTGTGTGTGTGTCTGTTTACTCAAAAGGTTCTTGCCTTCGGTCTAGTGATACAATTACGACAAACAAGAAAACCACGATGATAATAAAAAAAACATATATATACTTTATAATGTCCATACAAAATGCCAACATTAAAAACCGATTCAGCAGAAAAGTGAACAGTGCAAAGTACTCAACCAAAAAAAAGTACAACAAAAAAATATAAAAAATGAAAGCAAATGCAAATGCAGTTGCATGTGTTTTTGTTTTTTTTAAACACGCAACATGCAACATGTAAACTATAAATAAATCTTATAAATAATTGCTTTTGGAATATGTTCCAAATGCAGCATGTGTTTTGTGGCAAGAGAAATGTATCTACAACAATACACAAAAATAAGACATTGTTGTTGTTGTTGTTTTTGTGCCCTGTGCATCGCTGAGATACAACAACAAAAACAAAAACAACAAACTCCAATGCAACCAAAGTTTTCGTAAAAAGTAAAAAAAAGTATCTGAGAGTTTCTTTTTGAGTGAATTCGTTTGTTGTCTCTTGCCACTACCTGAGTGTGCGTGGTGTGTGTGTGCGTGTGTGTGTGTGTGTGTGTGTGTGTGTAGTGAAGCAGTGGATAAAAACAAACGCAACAATAAAGATAAATAGCAAAGAGGTGCAAACAATAAACGCAGTTTCAAAGTACCTACAAAAGTCTTGTCTCAGTTTATATGGTCACCCTACTATATGCCATATAAATATAACACTATGGTATACCATATCGCTAGTTCGTAGCCCCAAATTCTTATCGCAAAAGGAACTCGTGTTCATAGGCGCTCAACTCGTATCGCAACTCGTCAGCTTCAACAATTCAAATCTGAATGGAGCGGATGTTCATTCTTACTAAATCTATATGTATACAAATGTGTATATAAATTATATATATGTTTAAAAAATATCTCTGTGCTTGTGTCTTGGCCTCAGCTGAACTCATTCCCAAAGGGTTCCACACACACTCTCTACACTCCGCTCGAAATCTGAGGCACAAGTGTATCAAATGTTGCCCCGGCGACAGTCCAAAGATTTCTTATGCTTAATTCGGTTTCGACATAAAACTGTGTTCTGGCCTCTGTCTTTTATTCTTAAAACTGAGACAAAACTGATAAGCATAATGACACGAAAAAAAAAAAACGATTCTAAAAATACAAGAGTTCAACTGTGTGATTACTCGTAGCTCGGCAGCTAAATATATTTAAAAACTGATAAAAACTAAATTAAAATGTGTGTGTAAATATATAAATATAATTAAAAATTGATAAAAAAAAAAACTGAATTAAAAATTGTTTAGCAGTTGTGTTTACCCAATTAAAGCTAACAAAAGTGCAATTTATGAATTAAAAAACATCGAAAAGGATTATTATTTTGAAATATTCAACACCGAAAAAAACAATAATTTGACCAAATTTTAACAAAATAAATAAATGTGAAAGAAAATTAACATGGATTCTTTTAAAATTTATCAAAAAGAAATAATAGATCTTTATTTTTAATCAAAAAACAACTTTTATTCCGTAGCTTTTAACATTTGTGTTTGAGGGGGAAACTTTTAAATAACTCTGCTGATTATATTTTATACAAGTGATTTTTTTTCATTTATTAATTTTATATAATTTTTTTAATCTTTTCCTTGGTCACATGTCCATACTGGTTTATGTCATGAGTAACTGGAAATTTCTTGTAAATCCCCTTAATTTTTCTTTCGATTCTTCAAAGAATGCCTGATGATCTCGCATTTCTTTCCTAGTAGAGCTCTACTTAGTCTAAATTCATGTATATTCCCAGGCTAAAAGCGGCACAGTGCTGTCAAAAATATTTATGATATCACCTTCAATCTTGACTAAGTAAATAGACTAAATTTGCTGTGCATATTTGCTAATTAGTTGAGTAACTTAACTGAATTCAGACACTAAAAGATACTTAAGCACTCTGGATTGTTTAAATGAATCTAACCTTGGCTAAGAATAGTTATAAAGAATGCATTCATAACATAACACCGATATGCACTGAAAATTCGCTATATATGAGTTCTTAAATAATTAAAAGTTTATGCGCTTATCCAGCTACAGATGCAGATACATATAAGTATCTAGATACACATGTGTGTGAGTGGGTGAGTGTGTGTGCTATATGGCGGAGTAAGTAGATGAAATCATCGTTTGGAATAATTTCAAGTTTTTATTCAGAGGCTAGAGCAACTACAGACCTACTGATAGGAAAGCGGGGAAGATCTAGTACCCCCAGGGGGGAAATAGGGGAATATTTGCTGCATACACATAGTCGGAAATACAAATTTTGTGGGCAATGCTTGAGTTAATTTCCAGCAAGTGTGTGTATATGTTTATTTATGTATTTTTTTTTTGCCTGATTCTGTTGTTGTTATTTGAAATTTTCATTTGCAGTTTTTTTTTGGTTTTCTGTTTTGTTTTGTTTATACAACAAGCCAATGTTGTTGCTGTTGTTGTAGCTTCAATGAACTCACAGACAGATCGTGAAACTTACTTATTGACAACCCGAACAATGTTTGTTTTTATGAGAATTTTTTTTCGGCCCGCCAAACGAACTAATTAAAAGCAAGCAAAAGATGAGCCGAAAGTATCTTTGGAATACCGTAAACCTAATACCCTTACAGATAGTTTCTAGGAAAGAAACACGACGATCGCTTAAATGATATAGAGTTTAAATATCGAACAAACTGTAGGAATTTTTAATATCTCAATTTGATATTTTTCAAAAGAAAACTGAATTTCTTACAGATATTTTTTATGAAATCTATTTATGTTTATTTTATGTTTTCTTTTTAGTTAGTTTCATAAAGATATCATTAAAATTAGTTTAGTTCGGATAGATCAAATTGAGAAATATCGTTGAATTATTTAGCTTGAACTTAAAAAATTTGTTATTTTATTTAAATGATTTTATTACCTAATTAGGCTTTTATAGCAAGTTTCATAAGGATATCATTAGAAATAGCCGAGTTCAGATAGGTCACACATAAAGATAAACCTCTAAAGCTTAACTTTTGCTATCTAAATAATTTTTTTTAAACTACAAATTTCAAAAAATACATCTTACAAAACTAACATAAATTCTTCTGGTCTACATATAAGAAAGAACGGAAATAACTCACTGTATTTTATACAATCTGGACAACAGATGTGCTGCAAGTGCTCTGAAAAGTTCTAGATGAGTAAAACTATATTTGGGGATTAGCTAATATGAATTTCTTTGTATTTTGTGCAATTTTTGCAGCGAGTGAAGCCGCTCCGGAAACAGTTAACATATAACGTGGATCAACATTTGAAGTGAAAATTGCAATAATGCTTTAAACTGTGACAGTGATTAAAAACCCAGAAGAAGTACATCAAAATAAACCCACCCAGCATAACAATAAATTTTGAATAAGTGTTGTAAGATATACTAGTGTAATCAAATTAGTCTGTAGAGGATAAACCACCAGTTGATACCACACAAAATCGGCACGATGAAGCGCAGCAGGCGGAGTCTTAATTTAGGCTCCTCCACGGCGCGTCTGCTGCTCGCCGGAATGCTGCTCTGCAGCTGCGCAGCGGCAGCGTTGGGCGTACAACGGCCGCCCATCAATTCCGCCGGAGGACATGAGTTGCGGGGCACTACATTCATGCCGGCTCTCGAGTGCTACGATCCCTATGGCCGACCACAGGTGAGTTGAACGAAAGAGCAGGTGAAAAAGGTAGTGAAAATGGCAGTAGAAATGGTAGTAGAAATGGTAGGAGAAATGGTAGGAGAAATGGTAGTAGAAATGGTAGTAGAAATGGCAGTAGAAATGGTAGTAGAAATAATAGTAGAAATGGTAGTAGAAATGGTAGTAGAAATGGTAGTAGAAGAAATAGTAGAAATGGTAGTAGAAATAATAGCAGAAATGGTAGTTGAAATGGTAGTAGAAATGGTAGTTGAAATGGTAGTAGAAATAATAGTAGAAATGGTAGTAGAAAAAGGTAGTAGAAAAAGGTAGTAGAAATGGTAGTATTAATGGTAGTAGAAATGGTAGTAGAAATGGTAGTAGCAATAGTAGTAAAGACTGTAGTAGAAACTGTTGTAGAAATGGTAGTAGAAAAAGGTAGTAGAAGTGGTAGTAGAAATGATAGTAGAAATGGTAGTAGAAATGGGAATG
Organism: Drosophila falleni; assembly: GCA_035045575.1. NCBI lineage: Eukaryota > Metazoa > Arthropoda > Insecta > Diptera > Drosophilidae > Drosophila > Drosophila falleni. The sequence goes on from JAWNOV010000167.1 coordinate 3,353,212, forward strand.
CCAATTACTGACTTCTATAAATCATAGTACAATCATCTGCGGTCACGCATTTAAATTGAAGAAAATTGAAATAAGCCTGGCATGCGTTTATTTCGGTGGGTCAATTGATCACTGGTCACTGTGGGGTTGCTTAATTCAAATCGAGACATGCAAACCAATTGAGCACAGTGGGCACAATTAAGTTGTATATAAATTGCTTCTCTTACTTTCTCTTAGCAATTAACGCTCCGAATTTGAGGGAAACTAGTGATGAGCGCGTGACACGAACGTGTTTTTAAAAGCCTTTATCAACTTAAAAAAAAAAAAAAAAACCATTTTTTTGACTTAACAAATTTTTAAATAATTGTCAAACAATTAATTGAGGTCTATAACATATTTTCAACATCTCTTTTCTTTATTAATATCTTTTTCAGAAATGTTTGCCCGAGTTTATCAATGCTGCTTATCAGTTGCAAATCGAGTCGACCAACACTTGCGGTGAACAGGGAGACAATCACTTTTGTACGCAGACCATGAACTCGAATCTTAAGAACTGTTTCACGTGCAGGTAACAACTACATTGAAAACTATTAAATATAAAGATATTAACAAGATATTCCTGTTAAAGCTATGGCGATCACAGTCCCGCATTCCTGACGGATCTGCACGATCCACAGCATCCATCTTGGTGGCAATCGGAAACAATGTTTGAGGGCATTCAACATCCCAATCATGTCAATCTGACGCTACATTTGCGTGAGTAAAGAAATAAACCATATAATATGATATTTTATATATTAATAATCCTCTCTGATCGCAGGTAAATCCTATGACATTACTTATGTGCGTATACTGTTCCGTTCGCCACGTCCGGAGTCCTTTACGATTTACAAGCGTACCTCGGAGCATGGTCCCTGGATACCCTATCAGTACTACAGCGCCACCTGTCGGGATATCTACTCTATGCCCGATTCGCGTGCCATACGCAAGGGGGAGGGAGAGGCACATGCTCTCTGTACGAGCGAGTACAGTGACATCTCCCCGCTGATCGACGGTGAAATCGCCTTCTCCACGCTCGAGGGTCGTCCCAGTGGCATTAACTTTGAGCGCAGTCTGGAATTGCAGGATTGGGTGACGGCCACAGACATTATGATCACGCTGGATCGCCTGAATACCTTTGGTGATGAGATCTTTAGTGACTCGCAGGTATTAAAGTCGTACTTCTATGCGATCAGTGATATTGCTGTCGGTGCACGTTGCAAGTGCAATGGACATGCCAGCAAGTGTGTGGCAAGCACTGGAATGCACGGGGAGCGCACACTGGTCTGCGAGTGTCGCCACAACACCGACGGACCCGACTGCGATCGCTGCTTGCCCCTCTACAACGATGTCAAGTGGAAAAGAGCAACCTCAACCGAAGTCAACGAGTGCAAAGGTAGGCAAATAGAGCTAATAATAACTTAAACTGGTTACACAGTGCGTAGTGCGTAGTGCACAGTGGGACAATATCAATGAGCTGCTTAATAAAAATCTTTATACATATGTCCGATAAATACACAGAACTACAAATTTATTTCCGACAGAAAGTCACAAAAAATATAATCAATAGCAGCAAGTTGGATTTAACTTCCTTTTTTATAGCATCTGTTCCACTGTACCAGATATAAATTATATTAGTTAGAATATAATTACCTCTCCGAAGTCATTAAAATAAAAATAATTGAATTGTTTTATAAATTTAACTTTTATAAAGTTACTGAAATAAATATCCTAGCCGAAATTATATAAATAAAAAAAAACTTTCATAGCATTTGTCCCACTGTAATAGTTTATATTTGTATCTTTATGACCCATAGATACTTATACTAGTCAAAGTGTTTATAATCACACCAAAACATAAAATTTACTGAAATACCTATTAAATTTTTATGATATTTGCGTCACTGTAAGAATTACAAAACATATAAAAATATATGGATAAATGCTCAATAATTTCACTACATAATAAACTTATGTCCAATCTGAAAGTTTTTTTTTTTATTTAAAAATAAAATCAATTGTAGCAATCTTTTTCATAGCACTTGTCCCACTGTTAACTGACTTTCTCTATATAAGGACAAACTGCTTTGCCGTTAGCTGCCACATTGGCAGATCAAACGTTTTGTAGGCAACATCTCAGTAATTGTCAGTCATGTTGGGTCTGTGCAACTTGTTGCAACTTCTGTGCCTCGTGGTCTATGCCAGAGGCTATGGTTGGTCCTACGACTACGCCCTAGAAACGAATCGCATAGGTGCCAACGACATGGTACACTGGTACCTAATCAATTGTAAATTAAACTAGGATATAGTTGAATAGTGTATTCAATAACTTACTTGCAACTTGTTTAATTGCAGCTTGCAACTGCAACGGCTTTGCGGACAAGTGTTACTTCGATGCGAATCTGTTCAATTTGACGGGTCATGGAGGTCACTGCTTGGACTGCAGGGATAATCGCGATGGCGCCAATTGTGAGCGCTGCAAGGAGAATTTCTATATGCGTGACAGCGCCTTTTGTGTCAACTGTGGCTGCGATCCCGTTGGTTCCCGTTCCCTGCAGTGCAACAGCCAGGGCAAGTGTCAGTGCAAGCCGGGTGTAACGGGCGACAAGTGCGACCGTTGTGCCAACAACTATTTCCAGTTTGGTCCCCATGGTTGTCAGCCTTGTGGCTGTGATGCCAATGGATCGCAGGACAATACGCCAGCCTGTGATGCCGACAGTGGCATCTGTTTCTGCAAGGAGAATGTCGAGGGAAGACGTTGCAATGAGTAAGTAGAAACAGTCAAATCTTTGATTAATCTTTGTACATGATCTGTAAATTTTGTTGAGATAACTTAGGAAAAATATTAAAACTCTTGTACTTAAACGAGCCTTCCTACAGCAAACTGTGATACCGAGAATTAGAAGTACTTGCAGAAAGCCGTCTTATTGTATGGTATTATCTATGTTATGTCAAAATTTCAGGTTTCTAGCTCTTACGGTTTTGAACTTTTCAGTGATTGCTAGTCAGTAAATAACTCACATAGTCAAATATATATATAGTATAGCAACGTTCAGATATCTTAGCAAAGATATAACTAAAATGCTTGTGCTTTAACAATCTATACTACTGCAAAATGTAGTACTTGCAAAAAGCCGTTTTATTGTATGGCTTTAGAAATTATCTATGTTATTTGAAAATTTCAACTTTCTAGCTCTTACAGTTTTGAACGTTTCAGTGATTGCCAGTCAGTAAATCACTCAGATAGTAAAATATATGTATATACTATAGCATAAAGAGTCTTATTATAAATAATAATATTTACATTTTTCAACTTACAGATGCAAACCGGGCTTCTTCAATCTGGACAGGAGCAATCGCTTCGGCTGCACACCCTGTTTCTGTTACGGCCATACCTCGGAGTGTCAGACAGCGCCGGGTTACTCCGTCGTCTCTGTCACCTCGAACTTTAACAAGCACAAGGAACGCTGGACGGCCATTGATCCGAATCGTCGGGATGTGGACATTAAATACAATCAATATGCTCGCAGTATTGGCACCACAGCTCAGGGTAATGAGTATGTGTACTTCCAGGCGCCCGATCGTTTCCTGGGCGATCAGCGGGCCTCTTACAATCGCGATCTGAGCTTCAAGCTGCAGCTGGTGGGCCAAGTGGGTCCCAGCACCAGTGCGAGTGATGTGATCCTCGAGGGCGCCGGGAGCAAGATCTCCTTGCCGATCTTCGCACAGGGCAACAGCATACCCGACCAGGGCGTCAAGGAGTACAAGTTCCGGCTGCACGAACATCACGATTACCAATGGCAGCCGAGTCAGTCGGCCCGTGGATTCCTCTCCATACTGTCCAATCTGACGGCGATTAAAATCCGTGCAACTTACTCCGTGCAGGGTGAGGCAAATCTAGATGATGTGGAACTGCAGACGGCACATCGCGGCGCCGCCGGACAGCCGGCCACGTGGATTGAGCAGTGTACCTGCCCGGAGGGCTATCTGGGACAATTCTGTGAGTCCTGCGCTCCGCGCTACCGTCACAGTCCGGCTCGAGGTGGTCCGTTTATGCGGTGCATACCCTGTGATTGTCACGGACATGCGGACATCTGTGACTCGGAGACGGGCAGCTGCATCTGTCAGCACAACACGCAGGGCGACAACTGTGATCAGTGTGCCAAGGGTTACTATGGTAATGCTCTGGGAGGTACTCCCTATGACTGCAAGCGTTGTCCCTGTCCCAATGATGGCGCCTGTCTGCAGATCAATGGCGACACTGTCATCTGTACCGAGTGTCCAGTGGGTTACTTTGGCTCCCGCTGCGAGCAGTGCAGCGATGGCTTCTATGGCGATCCGACGGGTCTGCTCGGCGAGGTCGCGACCTGCAAGAGCTGCGACTGCAACGGCAATGTGGATCCCAATGCGGTGGGCAACTGCAATCGCACCAGCGGCGAGTGTTTGAAGTGCATACACAATACTGCTGGCGCTCACTGTGATCAGTGTTTGCCCGGACACTTTGGTGATCCTTTGGCCTTGCCCCATGGTAAATGCGATCGTTGTAGCTGCTATGCTGCGGGCACGGAACAGGATGAGCAGAGCATCTCACGTTGTGATCAGGTCACGGGTCAGTGTCAGTGCAAACCGAATGTCATTGGCCGGGATTGTGGCGAGTGTCAACCGGGCTACTTTAATATACGTTCCGGCAATGGATGTGAGAACTGTCTGTGTGATCCCGTTGGCAGTTACAATTCCACCTGCGATCGTTACTCTGGACAGTGTCATTGTAAGCCGGGTGTGATCGGTTTGCGTTGCGATCAGTGCGCCAATTTCTTCTTTGGCTTCTCCGTCGACGGCTGCAAGTCGTGTGACTGCGATGAGAGCGGCTCCAAGGGATTCCAGTGCGATCAGAGTGGTCAGTGTCCCTGCAACGATAATGTCGAGGGTCGTCGCTGCGATCGCTGCAAGGAGAACAAATACGATCGTCATCGTGGCTGTGTCGATTGTCCCGATTGCTACAATCTGGTGCAGGATGCCGCCAATCTTCATCGCGCCAAGTTGGCCAATTTAAGTGCCACGCTGGACGAGATCGCGCGCACTCCGGTGACCAACGATGACGAGTTCGAGGGTAAACTGAGGGCGGTGCAGGAAAAGGTGGCCATATTGGCACAGGATGCACGTTCCGGCTCCGGAGACAATGGTCAGACCTATGTGGAGGTCATCGATGATCTGCACAAGCGGCTGGAGAGCATGCGAGCTCATCTAGAGAGCGCCGATGCACTGCAGCAGAATGCAAATACCGAGATCGACAAGGCGCGCTCCAATTACACGGAACTGCACAAGATCATCGAGGAAGTCAAGAAGGAGCTGCTCCAGGCCTTGGATACGCTCAATGATGAGGGTGCTCAGGCCTTGGCCAAGGCCAAGAACAAATCCGTCGAGTTTGGCGAACAATCCGAACAGATCTCCGATATATCCCGAGATGCACGCGCCATTGCCGATCGCCTCGAGTCGGAGGCGGAGTTCGATCTGAAGAATGCCAAGGATGCCAAGGATGCGGTGGAGAAGGCTCATCTGCTGGCCAAGAATGCCATCGATCTGCAGCAAAAGGTGGGCGTCGAACTGCGCTCCGAAGTGCGCCTGGAACTCAATCAGGTGAAGCAATCCCTCGGCACCGTTGCCCAGACCTCCAAGGAAGCCCTGCGCAAAGCCAACGAGGTCTACGATGCGGCCCTCACACTCCTCAACGATGTGAACCGTCAAACCCAACCCGATATCGACATCACCAAGCTGAAGCAGGAGGCGGTGGCTGCCAACGAACGTGCCGATCAACTCCTCAAGCAGATCAACGAGTTGACCGACAACAACGGCAACGTATTCTCCGACTTTTCAACCGAAAGCGATCTGGCCAAGGTTCTGCTCGAACGGTAAGCCTTTAAACTTGAGGGGCTTTTGTCACTCACTGGCAAATTTTTTTTTTTTTCAAAAACTTCAATCTCTCATAACTTTGTCAAAACTCAACCGATTTCCATGTGGAATATCAATTTATTTATTATTTGGTCTCTAAATTCATTTTGCATCAAAACATTTTTTACTTGAAAAATTTACCTCACTGTCAATTTTTTGGGTATTTTCCATGCTTACCCCTTTACACTTTTTCAAAAACTTCAATCTACCATAACTTTGTCAAAACTCAACCAATTTCCATGTGGAATACCGTTTTGATCATTATTTGGCCTCTAAATTCATTGTGCATTAAAACATTTTTCACTTGAAAAATTTACCTCACTGTCAATTTTTTCGGTATTTGACACTTTTTCAAGACTTTCAAATTGTCACAACTTTGCCAAAACTCAACCAATTTCCATGTGGAATACCGTTTTGATCATTATTTGGTCTCTAAACTCATTCTGCATCAAAACATTTTTTACTTGAAAAATTTACCTCACTGTCAATTTTTTGGGTATTTTCCATGCTTACCCCTTTACACTTTTTCAAAAACTTCAATCTACCATAACTTTGCCAAAACTTAACCGATTTTCAAGCGGATTATCAATTTGATCATTATTTGGCCTCTATTTTCATTCTGCATCTAAATATTTTTCACTTAAAAAATTTGATTTTTTGCCCCTTCCAATTATTTTTTTTATTTACTTTACAATGCCACCATTTCAGTGCTGATACCCAAAAGAAGGATGACGTTGAGCTATTGGAGCGCGCCAAGGCGGCACATGAGCGTGCCACAAAGGCCGTGGAGCAGGGCGACAACACATTGAAGGAGGCCAACAACACTTACAACACTTTAGCTGGTTTCCAGTCGGATGTGCAGAAGTCCTCGCAGATAGCTGCTTCGGCCCTGGAAACAGTGCCCAATATTGAACAGGAAATTGATCATGCGGGCAATTTAATAAGCCAGGCGGCCGAAGCTTTGGAGGGGGCAAATAAGAATGCCAACGAGGCCAAGAACAATGCACAGGAGGCACAGGAGAAGTACGCCGAAAAGGCCTCAAAGGTAAGTCGAAATTATTTAGCAAGTGGGAAAGGTTATAGTCAAGATCCCGACCGTATTTCAATGTAATTAAAATTACTTTAAAGAAATTACTATCTAAGAAAAACTTCTGCATACTTGTATTGAAATAATAACTTTATTAATAACTTTGGTTAGCTATTACTCCCGTTCTACTTGTCCGATCTTGTTGCGGTTTAGTGAGATTATAGATAACATTAATAGATAACGTAATTTACCATAAAAACTTTCGATACTCATAAGTTATTTGGTTTTCCAGGATGCCGAGTTGATTCGTCGCAAGGCAAATGAAACCAAGGTTGCAGCTCGAAAGCTGCGTGATGAAGCGGATCAATTGAATTCTCGGGTCAAGTTGACGGAGATGAACATCTTTACACTGGAGGAAAATTCAACCAACGATGATAATCTGGTGGATGATGCCAAGCGTAAGGTGGGTCAGGCCAATGCGGATACGCAGGAGGCACAAAAGCAGATTGAAAAGGCCAATGCCGAGCTGTCGGCCATTAAGGATGAGCTGGAGAACCTCAGGGATATCAATACAGCAGATTTGGATAAATTGGGTAAGTTAGAAAAAAAACTATAAATTTATTGAATTAAATTTGTATCTTTTAATTTTTATCACAGAAAATCGTTTGAGTGTCGTGGAAAGCGATATTAATCGTGTGAATCTAACGGGACGTATTGAAAAGTATCGAGAACAGCGCAATATACAAAAGAAATTAATCGATAAATATGAAATGGATCTGAAGGAACTGAAGCTTGAGGTGGAAAATATACGTTTCATATCCGAAGCACTGCCGGCTGGTTGCTTTAGACGCAATCGTCTGGAGCCATAGAACTAAACAATTAAATGCACTACCAACTACCAACTACTTCAATTAACATCTAAGTAACAGGCGAAGACGAACAAATCGAATTCGGAAACCGAACTCCAATCGGAACTCCAATTTAGCCCTTAGCCTTTCAATGAAATTATAGAATTTTAGTCTTATAGCTGAAATATTTTGTTTAATGAAAAGAAACAAACGACAAACGAGAAACCAGATAAACAAAAAAAAAAACAAAATAAAAAAGAAGAAACATTAAGCTTTAATGCATCATTCATAAATTTAACATAAAGATATTATGATGCCAATATTAAAACTGTTCTTAACTGCCAATTGTGCTTTAAATTCAAGCCAGCCATGAACGACTGTATTATATATATTGAAAACTGTGCCGTGTACAATTCCCAACTCCAAAAATCAACTGCATTTTTATATATCTGCCCCAAAACTATTCTATTCTATATTATATTAACATATTTGTCATCTACGTTTAATGTGCCAATTACAATAATTTCATTGTATGAATTTCACCTTAAAATATGAGTAATAAAAGTTTTCCAACGTTGTAATTTTGTATAAAGTATTTATGCTTATTTGTTATTCATATTTCTTAATAGCAAAAAGAAATTTCCACTTGTGCGAAACACCTGTCAAAAGTTTAGTCAAAATATTATAATCTTTTGGTTTCAGAAAATTTTAGAAAAATTTACCTGCACCAAAAACTTATGTGATAGATTTGAAAAACCGCCGACGCTGAGTACAAAAGTTTTTCTGGAGAAAAGCAACATAAGTTTTATAATGAATTTAAAATCCTCCGATTCATTGTACCAGGCGCAGTTATACCAGTCATAAAAAAGTAATTCGCTCTGAAAAGATCGATTTATAGTGCATATATAAGGGTATACTTATAAGCATACCTGTGTTTCCACCTTTTGAGCATTGACATTGTATAAACTGATTTCCAAAGATATGGTTAACAAATAGACCATGATCATGCCCATCCAGACCCAGCTTACCTCCTGACACATTAAATAGAATATCTGAAAGAATATCATTATTTTTCAGAAAAAAGCTACCCACCATTATGGTGCTGATCTTATAAAGCAACATGCAAATTAAAATGCTGCTGATGACACACTGCACTAGAATTATATATTTGAAAAGGTTTTCAACCTTTGCATGATGTCTGTAATGAAGTTAGAAAAAATGGCAATACAAGAAAAATTTAAAATATAGATTGAAATAAATGTAACCTTGAGATACGTGCAAAAAGTCGGGCACAGCAACGCAAATAGGACACTCTTAAAGCTTTAGGAACCACAGCAGAGTTTGTAGAATGTTGAACCAGATAACGTAGAATCTCTAGAAGACACGCCTCATGTCTGGTAAGTACCACAAAGAGGCTATTGAAGCCAAAGACAGCTGAAAATACTCATAGATAATTGGGAATTTATAGTCAGATATTAGAGTTAATTAACGCTACCAAAAAAACACCAAATGGGACCCGATTGTAGCAAAAAGAATCTCACGGAATACGAAGGATATTCGTGTTTTCCGATCTGTATAAAAGGCACTAAAGCTGGATAAGCTATAAAATTATTTATATTAATTTGAGCATAATATATTTCTACTTAATATTACACACTTACTCAAAGTCATTTCGCAAGTATCCTGTATTATATAACAATCATAAATGTATTGAAAGTAAGGACGCATTGTATAGTATAAAACAGGCATGCAGACAATCTTGAAAAAGAACATAACCTGTCGATCGATAACCTGCCAATTTTTAGTCAATATTGAACCTAAGGTTCGACGTAATGTCTGCTTATGAGGCAAGGCTAAGAAAAATAAATAAATTAGCATTTTATATCAATGTAAAAGTTGTACTTACCCAACTCAAATAGACCCAAATTCTTAAGCACATCACCTCTCTCCGTAGTGCTTACCAATTCTGCGCAGGACTCCATAAAATTGTGAAAGTGCATCATTTTGACCAATCCAACAGATAGCTGAAAAGTAAGCAGCACAGCCTGAAAAAAATAATATTATTTACTATATAAATCAGCTCTCAAATTTCTCAAAACATACCTCAACATAAGCTTCAAAGGACACCGTATAATTTGCTATTATAAACTGAATAAGACTGTAGATAATGCCTAAATTTATAAACAAGGCAAAGAATCTTAAGCTGAAAAATATTTGTATAAAATTTCATAGGAACTTTACTTATTAAAAATTATACATACAATTCGCAGGGTCTTGAGCTCCGTTTCCTAGGCGCTATGTTAATGCCTAAAGCATAGGCGCTATATTCTACCCAGGTTAGCCCCAGTTTTGGCAAGTCATCAATTCTTTGCAGCTCCAGATTTAGTATGTTCTGCATTTTGTAAGGTAAGAGAGAAACTGTTTAAGAACGTTATCCAATGCCTTATTTTATAGCAATTTTTCGAAGGGGGTCCTGACTCAATTAGTAGTAAATTATATGGTTGCTTCGGGTTAAATTGCTTTATTGCTTACGCTTATTTTGCAACTCTTGTTTAATGACACTAAAATAGCTAAGAAAATTTTGTGGGCGTGTCGTGGGAGCATTAAAAATTTAGGTGCAGACGAAAACATTGAAGGATAAACTCTAAACAAACAAAAATTGAGTCAAAATGAGAAACGATTTAGCTCAAAATTTATTTAAAAAGCCTAAAAAAACTGTATTTAAGAAAGGCTTTATATAATATATCACTATTAAAAAATGTAAATTGCCTATGGTTTTCGACCGCTCATAAACTTCACCTATTGCTGCAAGCAAATGGGCAGCACTGTTTATGATTCAAGTGTAAATTTAACGCGGATAGTTAACTTCATTGAAAGTTGGTATTTCAATAAATTACACAATATTCTATATATTATAAATATCATATTAAAAATATAAGCTAATGGCATTAAATTTTTAAATCATTTAATTCATATCACTGTTATTAAATTTGAATCACCAGCCGTTTTCGACCGCCATTTTATTTGAGTAAAGTTGGCAGCACCAAAATCAGCTGTTGCTGCAGACAAAACACCAGCGGATGGGCAGCACTGTTCAATGATTCAAGTGCAAATCGTATGGCATTTGTTTACTTAAATTAAAGTCGGCTAGAAATCGGCTATAGACATTGTCGGCAGGTAAAAACATTCCGCCTGGATGACTAAAATGGATGCAACGCAATCGCAGTTGCTGCAACCTGTTGACAGGACGAATCCTTTGGTCTACTTGGACATAAGCATTGGTCAGGAAAGCGGTAAGCGATGACAATCTCGAATCTCGTATCTCCACAATCTATGTATGTCTGACCTACATACTAATCATATCTATATATATATATATGTGTGTGTGTGTATTTGCGTATTGCGCAGCGGGACGCATGATAATTGAACTGCGCAAGGATGTTGTGCCAAAGACAGCGGAAAATTTCCGAGCACTCTGCACGGGAGAACGTGGCATCGGACAGCTGGGAAAACAACTACACTACAAAGGTACCTGTTTCCATACGATCAAGAGGGTGTTTGCCGTGCAGGGCGGAGATGTGGTCAAAAATGATGGAACCAGCGGTGAGAGCATCTATGGACCGCTCTTTGAGGATGAGAACTTTACACTGACGGTGGGTCCAACACTACACTAACAACATCATATTGACTTAGGAACCTAGTTATATATTATAAAAATTACATAGTAATGATTCAATGAAGATTTTTTAAAATTTTCATTAATTACTTAATTGATCATTAGCCATATTGAGTAATTTTATAAACATCTGATTATAATCTAATCATCATTCAGAAAGCGTAACCAAACGATAATCTCTATACATTTTTGGTAGATTTTTGGTTGGTTTCGATATATTTGACCGAAATCATAAAATTTACATAATCAGGTGTGTTCCAGAAATCTCTACAGAATTTAAATAGAAATGTTTTTGAAAACAACAGTTCAAAATAATGGTGTTCCTTAAATATCAGAGATTTAATCTTATCGAACAATTTTTTTTGTATCTTAAATCAATTTCAAAGATATTTTTGTTCAATTTAATAGTTTTTTTTTATTCCTTTTACAAAAATATGCGAAAATATTGAAAAAATTGTATTTTTATACCCTGAGCCCATTAAAAATGGGCAAAAAAGGGTATAATGTGTTTGGCAGGATGTATGTAACAGGCAGAAGGGGGCGTGGCCGACCCCCAAAAGTATATATATTCTTAATCAGGATCAACAGCCGAGTCGATTGAGCCATGTCCGTCTGTCTGTCCGTCCGTCCGTCCGTCCGTCCGTCCGGATGTTTGAACGCGTCGATCTCAGAAACCATAAGAGCTAGAGACATCAAATTTGGTATGTAGGTTCCTGAATACCATAGGCAGATCAAGTTTGTTTTTATTTTTGGATCGGTCCACTATATCATATAGCTGTCATAGGAACGGTACATCGAAAATGAAGTTTTAGTATGGAAAAGTTTTGTGTTTGTTGAGATATCAAACCCAAACTGATAGAATATGCATCTAGGCTGGTAGTATACATCTTGACCAAATTTGGTTAAAATCGGATAACTATATCATATAGCTGCCATAGGAACGGTACACCGAAAATGAAGTTTGAGTATGGAAAAGTTTTTTATTTGTTAAGATATCAAAACCAAACTGATAGAATATGCATCTAGGCTGGTAGTATACATCTTGACCAAATTTGGTTAAAATCGGATAACTATATCATATAGCTGCCATAGGAACGGTACACCGAAAATGAAGTTTTAGTATGGAAAAGTTTTTTATTTGTTGAGATATCAAAACCAATCTGGTGGAATATGCATATGGACTGGTATTATACATCCTGAACAAATTTGTTTAGAATCGGTCTAAAATATCATATAGCTGCCATAGGAACAATCTATCGAAAGTCAACTCTCAGTACAGAGTACCTGGGTTCAGGGTATCCTACTGTCGAGCGTGCTCGACTGTAACCGCCTACTTGTTTTATTTTATTATAGGCAGAATTTTTTATAAAATTACTCAAAATTATTTATTATCAATGATGAAAATCCATAAAAACCAACAATTTTATAATCATAGCTTGGATTTCTTTTTATGTTTGCTTACTCCTTGTCGTTATTTTTTTGGATTTTAAAAATTAAAATGATATTTCTTTACACTCATCATCTACTCTCCACTCTTCTCTACCACAGCACAATGAGGAGGGCGTGGTTAGCATGGCCAACTATGGCAAACCTAATACCAACAATTCACAATTCTTCATCACCGCCGTTGGCTGTGAGAATCTAAATGGCACCAATGTGGTTGTGGGTCGAGTTCTGCGCGGTCTCGGCATTGTGGCTGAAATGGAACAGAATTGCACTGACGATGCCAATCCCACAGTGGACATAACCATCAGTGACTGTGGCGAACTGACAGCGGACATGGATTGGGGTGTGGACTGCAGTGATGAGACAGCGGATAAACTGCCCCCATATCCACAGGATTGGACGGGCAAGTTTACGAAGCCAACGGTAAGACGAAAATAATTATTTATAAGATATATTCACTACAACTTGATTCCTTACAATAGGAACACCAGAAAAAGATTTAGAATGACAGTAAATATTTACTAAATTTAAAAAGATTTAAAAAAGGGGAGCTTAAATTTAAACAAATTTTAGTGAGATTTAATAATAGTTGAAAATTGCAACTCATTAAATCTGATTTGGAAAAATTCGGAATTTAATCACTATTCTCAGCGATAAATACAACTTACCTAATAATTACTATCTTTAATATTATGCATTTTTCCCTTTAGTCTGACGCATCGGTTAACCTGCTCACACTCCTGCGTAAATCGGGGAATCACTTCTTTCAACTGGGCAGCTATTATGAGGCACGTGCCAAATACCGCAAGGCGAATCGTTATTATACAATGCTGCGCAAGAACTTTGACTGGCAGCAGCTAAAAGGCAGTCCACACGACACGGATCTTCGAAAACTGGATGAATTCTCGGTTGTTAACAATATCAATATGGCTGCAGTGGAATTAAAACTGGGCAATTATCAGTATGCCAAACATGAGTGCTCGGAGGCCATACGACTGGATCCCAACTGCAGCAAGGCGTTCTACAGACGTGGCCAGGCGCAACGTGCCATGCGCAACTATGAGGAGGCAATTAAGGATCTGAAGCAGGCGCATTCCCTGCTGCCCGACAACAAACAGATCCTCAATGAACTGAACAGTGCCAAGCTGCTGCTGGCCGAATACAATAAACAGCAGCGAAAGGCTCTCAAGAAACTGTTCAATTAGTTTTACATATATAAAATAACATATTTTGTACAAATTGAAATTTTGCTCTATATATATACTCTAAGGATGTCCATGTTAAAGGTGGATCGAAATGACAAAAAAATACTTTACAATTAAATGTTTTTATTTTATAAAAAAAGGAGTTATTGCAATTTGTTCAATGGGTGTTCTTTCCAGCTATAAGAACTAACTGCTTTAGGTGTTATATGTATATATATATATATATGTGTATATTATTTAATTGTATCCTTAAAATACATTTGTTCATCAACACTCAACTGAATGATAGTGGTAGTAGTAGTGCCTATAATGCTGCTTAAATACTAAAAACTATATATTTGATTATACATATCAAAAATGTTGCCTTATTCTGCACTAATTTTAGCCATATGTATTTAAAGATTTGTCACAATATCCTGTTCGCTGCGATGCAAATTGCTTGAACCGGCGCCCATGTTGTAGCTCTTCATATTGATTTCCATATTGGTCAAAGCGCTGGACACATGATACAAATTCTCCGAGAGTATAGCATACACCTCAAACAGCTCCGAGTCCGATTTGGATACAATAAAGTCTTCTAAAATGAAAAAATTGTTTAAAATCTATCGCATATAAGTATGTATATTTTTTAGTGTTAAACAAACCCGTGCGATCCTTCATAATGCTGTGAGCATATGCATTCAATATAATCGTCATTTCATCAAACTTGACGCGACTGTCCAAATTGCCATAGCTAAAGATGGTCAGACTCTGATCGCCTGCACTCAGCGTAGAAATACGTCGATATTGCCGCACATGGGATATGGCGCTGGACCAACGTTGCAGACCGATGTGCTCATGTAGCGATGCCTCAAACTCCTCCTGGGTCATGGGCAAGCCGGGCGAAGGCGTCGGCGTATGTTCTCCCTCCGTTGAGGTTGATGATTCCAGGCAATCTAGCTCTGCTTCGCTAGTGCAGCGCACTAAGGCATCTCGCACCAGCGCATAGAGATCCGATATGTCATGCATCTGAAAGGAATATCAATATATGATTATTTATTTTTTTTATTTTTAATATAAAATAATTCTAAGAGTAAATTTCAACTTACGTCTTCATTAATGCGAAAATGATTAACCACATTCGAGGATATTTTATGATTCGATTCGATCAGCAAAAGCAGCTGAAACATTAGTTTATACAAGGAACGTCCCAGATCGAGCACAACCTCCGTGGAGGCTGGATCAAAGGGCATATACGCAATGCTGGAGCTGCTGCTGGGCATTTCCAGACCCGAAGCAGCCACATCCGATTCATTGAAGAGCGACAATTTGCACGAAGTCTTGACCGCATCCAAACACTTAAAAAAAAATAAATATAATAAGATAAATTGTATATTTTTGAAGAAAAAAATTGGTCAATAAAGTATAAATATGTTTCAGAAAATAATTAAATAAATGAAGCAATATTTGAAGTATTCCCAAAATGTATACACACCTCCAGGACCTGATCTTTGCGATCAAAGAACGTCTCCAGATGCTCCTGCACCTCCAGCACATTAAACCTCAGCGTTTCGAATAACTTGGGAGTGGTTGTCTGCAGTTCACTGCACCAAACACGCGGTGGATCCGCACGGGAGCTCAGCAGATCCGTGAAGAGCGAGATGCGATTGCCCAGCTGAGAGCCGATGCCAGTGAAGAACTTCTTGGCCTCCTTGGAGATGCTGATGGTCTTGAAGGTGAGCTCCTTGATCAACCTATATAGCTGAGAGAGCAGCTCCGATGTGTGTGCCGAGGGTTGATTGACCAACATGGCCTGCAGCTGACGTCGCCAGTTCTCTTCGGCCTCATCACGAATGGCGGCACCGAACCGAATGATACCCTGCAAGTGCGGCGAGGCATTGCACGGCGTAATGTCACCCAAATCTCCGGCACTGGAGCCACTAGTATCGCTGCGAGAAACCGAGTTACGACGACGTCGTTCCCGCAGACTCAAAGATGTGGGCGGCACGGCACTGAAGCTGTTCTTCAGAAACGACTGACGATGATCATCATCCAGTGGTGATTCGGATTCACCCTCCTCATCTGAGGAATCATCCGCTGTTTGTCGCTTGCGTTTGCTCAAAATTGGCGTCTTGTCGCTGAAACTGTCCTCCAAGGCGGAGGAATGTCCTCCCTTGATGGATCCACCGATGCCACTGCCACAATTTAAGCATTCCTCATCGCCCACAAACAGTTGATGACGTCGCACGCCCCAATTAAAGTTATCCGTGGATTCACCAGCAATGCTGTCCTCGTATTCCAAGAAATCAAAGTCCTTGAATACTGTAAAATCAGGCTGACCATCATCGCGACGCGAACCGCTGCTAAGGTCACCCTGCGGACCCGATGTCTCCTCCGTGGACGAGGCAGCCGACGATTGACGTTCCATAAGATCCGAAGATTGGCTAAATATAACCTGCATTTTGACAATCGATAACAAGAGATTAATAACAATGAAATTATAATGTCTAATAAGCTAAACACACAAATAGTTCTAGGAAAATAATGATTAATATAATATAATTAGAGTTATGTATAGACTGGAAAAGCTTACGCTTTGTCTGGTCGCTATCGATCCCGTTAGAAGTGACGTGCTCAACGACTGATCGTGTTAAAGTAAGAGAACGAAAACGAAACGTACAGTTTGAAACAAAACACACATGCGATTTTGCAGGCACAGAACGGAATGGAATGAATTGGTATGGAACTGAGGAAATCATAAGTGATTGTTACAGCAAAGTTTCAGTTTTCACTAAGCTAAATTAAACAACTAATGGGAATGAACCAAAAATGTGTAGAATGAAACAAAAAAAAAACATTAACAGGCAAGTTCTAGTATATTTAGTATTAATTAAAGTCTCATACTAATTACAATTAAAAATGTCTGTGTTATGTAAGGAATGAGTGGAATGAAACAAAAAATTCCTAATAGGCAATTTACTTTGACACTTTGGTAACAAATACTCATACTTAACTCAATTTAAATAAAAACTGAAACAATTCTGTAAAAGTGTTAGAGTGGAATGTGTGGAAATGGAACGAGATGCATATATATAGTATGTATAAATAAGTATAAATTTAATAACGAGCCAAAACAAATTACACAAAACAAAAGCAAAGCTACACGTGGCATTTTGAGAAACATGTTCCTTTACCTTTGAGCAAATTGAGTTTATGAAATCGTCCTATAATTAGGTTTTGGTTCGGGGTTGTTAATGATGATTAAATGGCGTGTTAGTTATAGTTTTGTTTTTTTTTTTTTAATTTGGTATTTGATATTGATATCGATTTGATTTGATTTATTTTACATGAAAAAGAAAAAAGAAGTAGAAATAAATAATTTGTTGTTTGTAGAGATGATGGGCCATTTTTTTTAAGATTGATAATAATATTAGATAAGCAGTAGGAGCTGAAAGATCTAATAAAAGATCTAGGGGAGTTGATTAAAGCATGCAGCTGGCTAATGTACAAGCTGATGGAATGTTGTTGTTTTAGTTGCCTTACCGATGGTGACTTTGGCAGACCGACACGTTGTCCACAGGTGGTCAATAAATTCACCAGACACTCGCGCACACGACACTGCGACATCCAGGGACGCTTCCAGCCACTTAGAGGCACTGTATCCGCTGGCGATAAACTTGCACTGCGTCGTGGAGAATTGGGAGTACCCACAATGCTGCCAAGTTGCTGTTGCAACTGTTGTTGCTGCTGCTGCTGTTGCAGTTGTTGTTGCTGCAGCAACTGTTGCTGCTGTTGCTGTTGTTGTTGCTGCAGCTGTTGCTGTTGTTGCTGCTGCTGCTGTTGCTGGGCAGCGACGGCAGAGGCGGCAATGGCAGCCACATTACTGTGGGCCCGTTGCTGCTGCAGCTGTCCACTGACCTGCTGAGCAGCTGCAACTGTCACCGTCGTCGCATTGGTCAGTGTCGAGTTCAACGAGGAGTTGCCCGTTAATGAGGCTCCACCACTACCAACACCACCAACAACTTCCTCCGACTTGAGCAATATGCGACGTCCTATAAGCGGCGTCTGTGACACATCAAAGGTGAATTCCATTGTGCGGCCGGCCAGTTCCTTTTTACAGAACATATCCGAGTCCGGATATGCGCTATAGAAGGAGAACGATAAGCCGGCACTGCTGCCATCGCTAGGTGGCGCCACCTGCAGCGAGGAACTTCGCGTCACAATCAACTTGAGAATCTTCAGTGAGTCCTTCCAGTTAACAGTCTGAAAATATATCAAAGAATAAAAATTATGTCTAACCAAATATAAGAATGTAAGTGAAAAGTTGCGTATTTATACAGAAATTAACATTTAAATGTTTATAGTATAAACTTTAAACATATTATATATACATACATATATATATATATCTAGCTATCTATATACATCGAAATTAAAATATATTTCTATATGTAAAACACTTTTTGACAATTAACTTCACTTTCAATTGGGAATGGGCTACTCGAGGTCTTCACTGCACTGCCTTCCGAAGGCGACTGATGCCCGCTTCCCTTTGACTGCCCCTTTTATACCTTGTGGACTCTCAGGGCGCTCCCTCTCAGGACTCCGACGCTCAAGACTCTCTCGCTCAAGACTCTGTCACTCAGGACTCTCTCGCTCAAAACTCTCTCTCTCCAAACTCTCTCGCTCTCCAAACTCTTTCGCTCTCCAAACTCTCTCGCTCCAGACTCTCTCGCTCCAGACTCTCTCGCTCAGGACTCTCTCGCTCTCTCAGGGCGCTCACCTTGATACTTTTTCAAAATCTTCAAACGGTCATAACTTTTTCAAAACTCAACCGATTTTCAAGCGGAATACCGTTTTGATCATGATTTTGCCTTTATTTTCATTCTGCATCTAAATATTTTTTACTTAAAAAATTTCCCTTAATGTCAATTTTTTCATATTGATATTTTAAACAGTACTCAATAAAATTGCTTATAAAAATTGTGTCAGACTCACATCTAAATATTTGCCAATGGCGCGCAATAAATCCGCATTGATGGTCTGTGCCTGGGGAGCCGAAAGATCCACATAGTGAAGCATACAGTGTATGACATTGAGGACCGGCACCTGCACCTGCTGCGGTCCCTTCTCCAGCACCTCGATGAGGAAGGCCAACATGTGTAGACCCATATGGGCATAGGTATCATGCAAATACTTGACCACACACTTGGTCCACTGGAAGGATTCCTTGCAGAATGTCTTCCGACTGTACAGGGTCATCACTGTGCCCAGATTCTCCAGCTTGGCGCCCAGCTCTGTGGACACATGAGCTATATTCTCAGCACTACGTATGCAAATCTCATTGGCATCCTCATAATGGAGCAGCATGTACGGCAACAAGGCGATCACATTCATGGGGAATGCACAGCTCTGGGTGGGATCACAGACGGGCAAAGTGAGCAGCGGGGCGAACTGCGAGAGCAGTGTGATCGTCGGCTCATAGGTGGCGCTGTGAGTGCAGCCCTGTAAATAGAAGAAATTTATTAAAATGGGAACAATTTTTTGCTGAATTTAAAATATAAAATTTTCATTTTATTAGTTTTTCTCACTTGACTTAATTTTTTATTTTATAAATTTTTTATACGTATACGTAATTTTTTTTATTTAAATCGAATTTGCCTAATGAAAAATTAAAACTTTTGTTGTCGACTAATGAGCAAATTTTAATAAGTTTTTTTTTTTTAAATATATATATATATATATATATTTATTGCTAAATATAGTTACTATTATTTTAAATGGCGATTAAGATATTTTCTTTAATTGTCGTTGATATATTTTAAATAATTATAGTTAAATAATAAAATTTACCTTTAGTAGTAGTGCATGCACACCTGGATAGGCAGTCCACTTGAGCTGCTGCTGCAGTTTCTCCACTTTGTCCCGCGCATCCGGCCGATCCAGAGGCAGTCGATGGAGCACTCGGGTCAGCAGCCGCAAGGCCAACATGAACTCGTGCTCGTAGTCTGATTCAAGTAAAGAAACCGAGAGCCAGAACAACTGAGCCAAAATGGTCATCTTGTCATCCTGTGTCGCCGTATCGCCGAGCATCTTCAAACTCTGTGCACTCCGAGAACGCGACAAGGCGGAACCGCCAGCCACGCCCACTCCGCCCACACCGAACTTGCAGACAACGCTGCGTTCGAGCTCAATGCCCGAGGCACGATTCCGTAGCTCCACCTGCTTGTCACACGGAGAATTGTTGGCCTTGCGACCGCAGTAGGAGACGGAGTAACTGGTGCTCCGGCCATGACTGGGTATGGAATAGTTCGAGGATTGTGGCGTCATGCCCGACGGTGACTTCTTGCCCGGCAGTATGGAATTGGGACCGCCATCCTTATTATTCAGATTCGGTGTACTCTTGAATATATCCTTCATCACATCCAACGGCCGAAAGTCCGAATCCAAACTGTCCACAGCCGCTTCGAGTGTCAGGAGCAACTCCGTCACATATCCCTGCATATCCTCGCCCTGCTCGGCCACCGTCTCAACGAGTCGAGAGAGTATATCCGAGAGCATTCTGGAGTTAATGGGCACATTCAAGGCCCGAAAGATCTGCAGACAACGTCCGGCATAATGCCTCGAGGAGCAGGACAAACCCAATTGCAGTGCTGTCTGTGCCCAACGCTCGGCAATCCTTGCCTGCGGATAACTGTCGGCAAACACCTTGACCATGTGCTTGAGGAAACAGCTCAGCTGTTCCGCCGACTTCACGGCCCACACCTTGGCGGTGATGTCCTCATAGTTCCACAGCGGCTGACACGTGTCGTGGGCGAGGAATTTCAACAGACTCTTGATCACATGGGCAATGGGCATACTTGGACCTGGCTGCGGTGGTGCATGCTCATCTGCATGGATAAGCGGCACCTCTGAGTTCTCCGTATTATTCGGATTGATTTGCAGTGCCGCTGGAGTTGCACTCAGCGTTGTGGGCGTGGCATTTGATACGCCCTGTGTTGTTGCAGTTGGCTGTTGCAGTTGCTGTGGTGTTTGTGGCAACATCTGTTGATTGGTTGCATGTGCCGCAATTAGCGTGGAACTGGACAGATTATGATGCAGTGCATAGGCAGCTGCTGCCTGGGGACTAACATGCAACAGATAGCTGTCAAATTGCTGATGCAACTCCGTAAAATTATTGTCAATCACGGGCAATGCCGGCACCGTCAATCCCAGATCCAATTTACTCGTCTCACTGTTCAACAGTATCCGTGCCACCGTTAGATGATCATTGTGCTCGGCCAGCACAATCAATAGATTCACACACAGCTGCTTGCAATGCTCCCTTACAATAATCCGTGTGTGATCCAATCCCAAAAACAAAATGTGCAGCATTAATGGCAAATGCAGCGTCCAATCTATGCCCGGAATTCCATCCACCACAATGTCCGTGAGCAGCATTACAGCCACGTTGCAGCTGCAAGTAGAAGATTCAAGTGAAACATAAATTAATATCATTTACTCAAATTTACATATATTAAAATTAAATAATTAAATAATTTTCAATGGGCTCAGGGTATAAAAATGCATTTATAGCTTACGCTTAAAAGTAGGCAACATTATTTCTGCCCATGTAAGTAGGCAACACTAATATTTGCCCATATAAGTAGGCAACACTATATTTGTCCACATAAGTATGCAATACTATTTTTGCCCACATAAGTAGGCAACACTTTTTTGCCCATAAAAGTAGGCAACGCTATTTTTGCCCATAAAAGTAGGCAACGCTATTTTGCCCATATAAGTAGGCAACACAATTTTTGTACATGCGTATTCTATCAGTTTGGTTGATATATCTTAAGAAACAATTAACTTTTTCATACTAAAACTTCATTTTCGATGCATCGTTTCTATGGCAGCTATATGATATAGTGGTCCGATCCAAAATTAAAAATAAACTTCACCTGCATACGGTATCCAGGAACTTAAATACCAAGTTTAAAGTCTTTGGCTTCTATAATTTCTGAGATCGATGCGATCAAACAGACGGACAAGACTCAATCGACTCGACTGTTGATCCTGATCAAGAATATATATACTTTAAGGGGTCTGTCACGAAAATTGGCTGTAAAAAGACTTTTGTGACTATACTTTGATCTCTTAAAGAGGTATTTTTTGAAAGATAGTTTTCACAAAAAATATAAGACTAATGCTTAAAGGCATTAGACAATTTAAATATTCTTCCGCCTGATAATTACCTATAACTAATTAGTTTATCAGTTAAATATACAATATTTTAAAGCTATATAAGCTGCTTTCTGGCAAAGAAATTGTATCACAAGCGTGCTTCAAAAATGAAAGTGTTGGTTTCTATTTTGTTTCTGGCTGTTGCATCAGCTAGTAACTCCACTGGTCTGGACGAGATTCCTGATAGCATCATAACCAATGGCTATACAGCAGCTGAGGGTAAAGCTCCCTATGCTGTGGGCCTGCAATTCCAGAATTCTTGGTGTGGTGGCTCAATGATTGGCAACACTTGGGTGATCACTGCCTCCCACTGTACCAAACCCTACAATGCGGTCACCATTCATTATGGATCTTTGCAACGTGCTCGAGGACAGATTGTGCACAGGGTTAGTGGCAGCAACAACATTATAAATCATCCCCGCGATGATATCGCCCTGATTCGCACTCCCCACGTCAACTACTCCAATACGATCAGAGCTGTCCGACTGCCCAGAATAAATGAGAGCAATCGATATGTGAATCAATGGGGATTGGCCTGTGGCTGGGGACAAACCACCACGACAAGTTCTCCGGATCGGCTGCAGTGCGTCGATTTGCAAGTGATTAGCAATGACGTATGTCGTCGAACCTATGGCTCTCAAATTGTTCAGGATCAGATTCTCTGTGTGGCAACTCCCGGTGGCAGGTCTATTTGTTATGGTGACTCAGGCGGTCCCTTGGTTCACAATAATCTCCTTGTGGGAGTCAGTAACTGGGTATCGGCCAGAGGTTGCACGGCGGGAGATCCGTCCGGCTTTGCCCGTGTCACCAGCCACTTGAACTGGATACGTCAACACACCCGCATTGCGTACTAAAAACGACTTGAATCCTCTGAAATTGTGAAACATTTTTAATTATCATTGATATGCTTGAGAAATAAAATCACCTTCAATTGCAAAACATTATGAATTCCATATATATAGGGTATATTGTATGTAAGAATAAGCATGGGGTTTTATAAAAAGCACAAGGAACATAAAACATAAGCTGACTAATCCACAAGAATATTTTCAAAATAATTGAAGGGAATAATTTCGAAATATTTTCAAAGATATTTCCAATTTCCCTGTCAAATATTTTTTGGATGCATTTAGAATTTAATATGATTTATGTTATGAAGCGATTAGCTTAGAATTAAATCTGAATAATTTCCAAAATATCAAAGTTTTGAAAATATCGGAAATATTTTAAAAAGAAGCTACCTATTCTGGTGATTAAAATTTTAATTGAATTCATTCAGAACAAAATATGAATTTCAAAGATTAGAATTTATGATTTATGTTAATCAGAGATTAGCTCAGAATTAAAACAAAACATCTTGAAAAATATAAAAGCTTTGAAAATATCGGAAATATTTTAAAAAGAAGGTATCTATTCTTGTGACATCAATTTGAATTGAAATCAATTAGAATCAAATATAAATTTCATAGATTACAAATTTAATATGATTTATGTCATTCAGAGATTAACTCGAAATTAAATATATTGGAAAAAAATATAAACATTTTGAAAATATTTTGAAAAGAAGTTTCCTATTCTTGTGACAAAAATTTTAATTGAATTCATTCAGAATATATTATGAATTTAAAAGCTTACGAAAAATTCCATGTCTTGAAGAGATATTTTCCGATCAATTTTGAAGAATTTGCAGAAGTAACTGTTAATTATTTTCGAAAAGAAAGTTTAAGAATAATTTCTAAGGAAGTTAGCACCCTAGTTGTAATTTAACATAATAACTACCTGTATTTGCATAGCTAATGTCTTAACCGATTAACTATCTCGTAGATACTTTTATATAAATACTGCCATTAACTATCGTATTCCGCAGTTTAATTACTTAACTAAGATTGATAAGAAAGAGCAGTAATTAGCGAGGTTCAGCAGCTATTTAAGAGCGAAGAAAAATTAGTTAGGATCCAAGTTAACTCTTAAACATGAAAGTGTTTATAGTACTTTTGTCTTTAGTCTTTGGCTTTGCCTTGGCAACTGAGAATGAGAATACAAATGAGAATGGAAATGGGACGGCAGTGTTGCTTCCAGATCAGGAAAAGCCTGACAATATCATAACCAATGGATATCCAGCCCATGAGGGAAAAGCTGCCTACATTGTCAGTCTTGCCCTAAGAAGAGATGGCAGCAATTCGGTGACCTTGTGTGGTGGTTCCATCATTGCCCACACTTGGGTATTGACAGCTGCCCATTGCATTCACAACCACCACTATGTGGACATTCATTATGGTTCCAACTGGCGATGGAATGGCCAATATAGTCATCGAGTTCGCAGTAACAACTTTATTAAACATTATCTCTGGCCCAATACGAATGGCAATGATATTGGCCTGATTCGTACACCTTATGTCAACTTTGACAACAGAGTCAATCGGATTGAGTTGCCCTCATTTAATCAAAGGCACCAAGGATTCGAGAACTGGTGGGCAGTTACCTGCGGCTGGGGAGGACAGGCTGATGGACAACTGGCCGATTGGCTGCAATGCGTCGATCTGCAGATCATGTACAATAATGAATGTGCCCAAACTTATGGCAATATTCCTAATGGCATTCTGTGCGTCCGGACTCCGGGTGGACAGTCTACTTGTGGTGGCGACTCTGGCGGACCTTTGGTTACCCACCATAATCCCAAATTGGTTGGCATCACCTCCTTTGTTTCGGGAGCGGGTTGCATGGCCAGTCAGCCAGCAGGATACACTCGAGTCACCGCTCACTTGGATTGGATACGTCAACATTCTGGTGTTGCTTACTAACAACAACAACCAATTTTATATTTGAAAATACCATCATAATAAAAGAAATCTTACGAGCATAATACTATGGAATTTTTTCTTGTAGAAATCCTTAATTTTAATTACGTTTCCTAAATAATGTAGTTGGAAATTAGAGTAAAAATAAAAGCAAAGTGAAAGCATAATACAACACAAAAAAAAACGTCTACACGAGGTAAAAGTCTAGTGACGAAACCATATTTCAGCCCCAAAATTTCTGACAACCAATTTTGTGATGAAAAAATAAAGTTAAAGTTGTTTTATAGTAATCCTTAGCTTTTAATTCTATTTCAAATTAGATTTTTTTCATAAACTATACGAGTGTCTAAATAATTGTCAGAACGCACTACTGGTACCCTATTTGATGAAAATTATTATTATTAAAAAAATTGTTTAAAGATTTCACAAATGATAAATAAGAATGTAAAAATTTTCCATGCAATATTTCTAGGTCTTTCCATTAGTTATTTTTTTTTATTATTACTAAAAAAATTGTTTAAATGCTGATAATAAACATGAGACAAATTAGCTTTTGTTTAGCTCTCCCTGCTTAAAATATCTCTGCGTTTTTAAAGTTGACAACACTTATATACAAAATAACTAAAAGTCTGATAACAAACATTAAAAATACATCTAAGATCTTTTAGGAAAAGACTTAGCTTTTCTTAACCTTCTCCTGTATATAAACTTTTGAGCCCCGAAAGATAAAAACCTTGATCATTTATTATTATTTGTTACATTTAATACGACAATAACTGATATTAAAATTGAAATTAATTAAATTAATCATCAAAACATTTTCTGGGGAAACTCCGATCATGACGAAACGGAAGCTAGTAATCAGCATTAGTTTTGCTCGTAAACAAAGCGTTCGTGTTTACAAAAATTGTAAAAATTACAACATTTTTGGTTTAGCGATCGAACATGTTGCTGCTGATTGCGGGGGCGATCACACATGATCGATCATATTAAATGGAGCTGTCTGGCTCTAAATGACTATATAAGCTGAAAGTAAAATTGGTATAGACAAAACTGACAGTCTAAAAATGAAGCTCTTCTTAGTCGTAATTCTTTATCCCGTGGCTTTTGGCTTAGCAAGTGCAAATCAGATAAATCCACGTATTCAGAAGCATCCAAACCAGATTATTACCAATGGCTATCCTGCTCCCAATAACAAGGCACCCTACATTGTCAGCATTGCGCTGAAACAACCGGGAAGTAATGATTTGGGATTGTGTGGTGGTTCTATTATTGGATCAACATGGATTCTAACAGGAGCACGTTGCCTGGAAACTGCAGAGTATGCGGACGTTCATTACGGATCCAATGCCAGATGGCATGGACAATTCACTCACAGGGTGCAAAGGAATAATTTCATTCCGCATGAACGCTATCCTGCCATGGACTATGATATTGCTTTGATTCGCACACCACCTGTGAGCTTCACCGCCCGTATTAACAAGATCCGTTTGCCGAGTCACGATCAACAGAACTACGAGAATTGGTGGGCCGTCACCTGCGGCTGGGGAGAGAAGACCAATGGCCAAATAGCAGATACCCTGCAGTGCATCGATGTGATGATTGCCAGCAAAACTCAATGCCAACAAACCTATCCCGATGTGGTCGATGGCACCTTGTGCATTGGTACTCCTGGCGGTTCGTATACCTGTGGTGGCGACTCTGGCGGACCTTTGGTTACCCGGGACTCACCCACATTGGTGGGCATTGTGTCCTTCGGTTCCATTTCTGGATGCAATGGCGGCAGACCAGCAGCATTCACACGTGTCAGCGCCCATTTGGATTGGATACGCCAACACGCTAAATAGCTTAATAAGCACTAAGAAACCTCAGCGGTTTGAACATTTAATAAAATTGCATACTTTGGAAGTTTTCCAAAGATATTCTAAATATTCTATTGAATTTTCTAGCTGCAGTTTGAGAAAATTTTCAATATTCCATATCAAAATGGAGAGTATGGATAAAAATGGCAGTGATAAATATTTTGATGCAGAATCAAAATAGAGGTCAAATAATGATCAAAACGGTATTCCGCTTGAAAATCGGTTGAGTTTTGGCAAAGTTATGACCGTTTGAAGTTTTTGAAAAATTGTCAAGGGGTATGTAGGGAAATTACGGAAAAAATTGACAGTGAGGGAAATTTTTTAGGTCAAAAATATTTTGATGCAGAATCAAAATAGAGGTCAAATAATGATCAAAACGGTATTCCGCTTGAAAATCAGTTGAGTTTTGGCAAAGTTATGACCGTTTGAAGTTTTTAAAAAAATTGTCAAGGGGAAAATAACGAAAAAAATGACAGTGAGGGAAATTTTTCGGGTCAAAAATATTTTGATGCAGAATCAAAATAGAGGCCAAATAATGATCAAAATGGTATTCCACATGAAAATCGGGCGAGTTTTGACAAAGTTATGTCTGTTCAAAGTTGTTGAAATAGTGTCAAGGAGAAAGTAAGCAAATAAAAGTGTATGCTATCTGAAAACAAGTCTTAAGATAGATGCATCTGTATCTAAAAGAGAAAAACTTACCGATGAAATCCGCTGATGGGCAAACTAACATCTGGCAAAAATTCGGTGAGCGGTGCAAAGTAACCACCGTACTCCGGCATGGGCAAGGGATGAGGATGCGCATTGGGCGGTGCTTCTGCCGTATTACGCAGCTCCACATTCTCTTCTTGCCGCAGATCCGGATCATTGATAAGTATATCCTCCGGTCGGGGCAATATCGATGGTCCCGATGCTGCACGTATTTTATCAGCGCCACGAGGCGGACGACTGCCTCCCGAAATGGGCGTGACAGCAGCGGCGGCAGCAGCAGCTGCGGCCTGAGTATAAGCGCGTATGCCGCTGTCCGACTTGCAGGTGCTATAAAAGTAGAACACTTGTAAATTACAGTTGAATTAAATTTAAATAAGATATAAACTTACCCGATTTTAATGGGATCCTCGCCGCTGTGACGCTTGGTGTGGATAGTTCCTTTTTCCACGGTCAGATCCTGTGTGCGGGAATCGTTAATGCCGCCCACAGCTTGTCCTGGAAATCAAAGAGTAATTAATTGTAAGATATAATATTTATAACATTTTTACTTATATTATTTATATATTTCTACTTGACTTTCTTACTGCGGTTAAGTGATATTATAGATAAAATTAATAGACAATGTTAATTACCATAAAAACATCAAATTAAGCGAAAATAAAAGATTCTTCTTTTTTTTAAACTTCAGGGACAATTATCTGATTGTGTTGAAATTTTCAGGGCAATTCAAAGTATGATACAAAACGTTTTACTTTTTTGGTACGGAGAAAAAAAGGGAGAATAACCGGAAACGGAACTTACCGTCTGCACTGTGGCTGGAAGCCTTTCGCATGCTGGTCAATCTATAGAAAGGCGGCGTCTCGGTGCGTTCGATGAGACAGTTGAGGGTTTCCACCGTCTGCAGCTCGGCCATGAGCTCATCCAGCAGACGATCCGGACAGCTGCGGGCCAGATAAAGCGCCACACGTTTGGCCTGCATACAAGCATAATAAATATAGGTATATATAACACAATAAGCTGCTTGAAATTATACACTTACATAGGGTAATAGCTCGTTGGGAGCCATGCCGCTCATGATGACCAAGTAGCGTAATATGACCTTTAAATTGTTTGGCCAAAACTGGCACAAGGTGCCCCACAACTCCTCAATATCGCGCGGATGTGCATCCGAAAACTGAAAGTTAAATAAAGTCAAGCTAGTGCAAAACTCTCAAGTCAACTTAATTTCATGCAACGTTACCTTTGCTGTTATGTAGAAAAGATTATTCAGTATCATTTCCGTTGCCTCCGTTGAGCCGGTGCCCTCGCGGCGACCTCGTGTGCCCGAATCCGGAAAGTACTACAATGGAAATAAAAAGTGAGAAAAATACATACAAAAAATGAAAGCAGATTACAAAGAGACGACGGAAGCAGACAGGTACATCTATATTCATTTATTCCATAAAAATGGAATCATTCACAGCAGGATGCAAATGCGATTTATCTGAGGTATTGAAGTGATTGATAAACTAACAAAAACTTACTGTTTTGAAAAATTTATGAAAATAACGAAAAAAAAATGACAGTGAGGGAAATTTTTAAGGTCAAAAATATTTTGATGCAGAATCAAAATAGAGGCCAAATAATGATCAAAATGGTATTCCGCTTGAAAATCGGTTGAGTTTTGTCAAAGTTATGACCGATTGAAGTTTTTGAAAAAATGTCAAGGGAAGAGTGTGGAAAATATGGAGAAAATAGACAGTGAGGGAAATTTTTGAGGTCAAAAATATTTTGATGCAGAATCAAAATAGAGGCCAAATAATGATCAAAATGGTATTCCGTTTGAAAATCGGTTGAGTTTTGGCAAAGTTATGACCGTTTGAAGTTTTTGAAAAAGTGTCAAGGGGAGACTATAGAAAATAACTAAAAAAATGACAGTGAGGGAAATTTTTAAGTTAAAAAATATTTTGATGCAGAATCAAAATAGAGGCCAAATAATGATCAAAACGGTATTCCGCTTGAAAATCGGTTGAGTTTTGTCAAAGTTATGACCGTTTGAAGTCTTTGAAAAATTGTCAAACGGTAAGTATGAAAAATATGGAGAAAATTGACAGTAAGGGAAATTTTTGAGGTCAAAAATATTTTGATGCAGAATCAAAATAGAGGCCAAATAATGATCAAAATGGTATTCCGCTTGAAAATCGGTTGAGTTTTGGCAAAGTTATGACCGGACAGACGAACAGACATACACGGCTTTATCGACTCGGCTGTTGATGCTGATCAAGAATATCGATACATTATGGGGTCGAAGATGCCTCCTGCGTCCTGTTACATACATTCCATTGAACACAACTTACCCTTTTATTTATTTTTCAAATAACAGGTTTAAAAATAATATTAGCCTTGCATGAACTTACCATAATATAGGAGAGTGGCGTTGCAGGTGGCACACTGGTGGCCACCAGTTCCATATTCTGCAGCCAGGGCAGGAGACACTGCAGCAACAAGGCGCGCACATCCTCACGTGCACTCTGGAAACGATGTGTAATTTCTGCAAAGGAACCAAAATATATATGTATAAAAAACATGATAAATGTGATTATGTCAGAGCTTTTACCAGAAAATATGGACATGGTGAGTTCCGGACGCAGTTGGGCCAACTGCTTGGACAGGAAACGCTGTGAACGGCAATAAGCGCTGCTCAGCAGGACATCCAAAGTGCCGACCTTTATGTCATCTTCTGTAACGAAAGGGAAAAAATAAACGTATTACATCAAGGTTGGAAAAAAAACTATGAGAAATACTAAAAAGAAAACCAACCGCAGGTTTTAAACGTATTTGCTGTCATACTGAGCTCGGCACAGAGCTAAGGGCAACTGAATCCTAGAGTTCTCAAACTTGGCGCTTTTTGAGTACAATTTTTCCAGAAAAGCTTTTAACCGGCACTGGAAAGCGCATTACATTTGTTTTGTGTGTTTACTACGAGTTACAATAACAATAGATGGGCCTGTCAGTCTAGTAAAAAGAAAACACGGAACAAAACAACTTGTTGGTCTTGGACTAACCCTGACCTTGTCACCTGTTGATTCAATGAATGAAATGGCGACATTTCTCAACTGCGCCGACGCAAAACTTCGGCCAGGGTCGGATGTGGGAGGTGTTGAAAGCTTTTTGGCCACATTTTGGCGCCTTCCAATGAGGGCGAAAGTGCTTAAAAGGCCGTCGTCGTCATTGTCTCGGCTTAGTTTCGCGCGTATTGTCCTGCAGGCTACATCAACCCCAACTAAAGTCCCTAACTAACTATAGAAACTAACGCGCCGACGGCAAAAATCATTTTAAAAAATACACAAATACTTATATCTAAAAAAAACACTTAAATTATAAATGAAAAAATATTAGAAAAGTAAACAAAATATTGAAATAAACTTTATAATATTCGAAAACAATATCAAGAATAATAATAATGAAATAAAGGAAAAAAGCAGATAAACAATTAAATTTAATAGTAATAAGAGTTAGACATCTATTTGAAAAAGTCGAATCAATATTTGATAATAATAAAAATGAAAAAAAAAACTAAAAAAGTTGGACAAAAAAAAATAACCTCAATAATCTAGGACAGCTTATTTTCAAACCGAATTAATACTTATTAATAATAATTAAAAAAGTAGAATAACAAATTAATTAAAAATAAATGTTAAACAACTATTTTAAAAACCGAATGAAAACTTTTAAAAAATTATAATAATGAAATACCAATAGATAAGTAGAAAAAAAAAGCAAATAATAATAATAAAAGTTGGAATTAATTTTAAAACCGAGTCAAAACTTTTTCTCATCTCACTTTTTACTATAGTTATCCAATTTCAGTGCGTGTAGAGAAAAACTTGTGTAAAGCAGAATATAAAAAAAATCAAAACCAATACTCTTAACACAATTCTAGCTAAACTTTTGATAAAACTTTTTTGTTTGGATTTTTAGCGCTGATCCCATAAGTCCATTTTTGTTTATTCTCTATAATTGACTTCATTAAAGAGCAAAGCAAAATTTCAAGTGTAAAAATAGAAAAGACAACAACAACAATTTGAAATTATTGGTAAAGTGGAAATCATTGCTGAAATACTTTTGAGAGTCTTCTTCGGTACAGAAACTTGAAAAGTTCATTACCTAGTTCTCTTTTAATAATTTTTTTTTGGTTTTAATTATCTTAAAAATAAAGAACTTTTGCTTTTAAGTGTTTCGGCAGCATTTAATTTACTTTTTTCATTTCATTAAAGTGCAGTTGGGGACTGCAATTAATTAGTTCCAAGTGTGTTTACCTTTAGTTGAAGTTGTGCTGCAATAAAACTAAAGCAAAGGAACTTTTAAAGGACGTAATAGATCAAGTTCTGGCATTTGTGTATTCAACTGTGAAATGAGAATGAGAAAATTGCGCTAAAGGCAATAAGCTTTGCCACAGTAGCAACACAATTATGGCTACAAGTAATCCCTACCAAGAAACCACAACATCAACAACAACAACGACAACAACAACAAACTCTACAGCAATGTCCAATGAAAGCCTCGACATATCAACAACAATGGCAGATCTAGTTGGAAACTATACAAATAGCATAAATGCCAGCTTAGATACAAATGACTACATGTCCATTGAGGATGAGGAAATGCTTCATATTGCATTTCTCATTAGCGATTTTGTGAATAAATATTATGTACCCATCATTTGTTGCACTGGCAGCATTGGCAATATACTCTCCGTCTTTGTATTCTTTATGACCAAACTACGGAAATTATCATCGAGCTTCTATTTGGCCGCATTGGCCATCAGCGATACATGTTTCCTATGTGGTTTATTTGTGCAATGGTTGAATTTTCTCAACGTTAACATCTACAATGAGAACTATTTTTGCCAGTTTTTCACATTCTTCAGCTATTTGGCCAGCTTCTGTTCCGTGTGGTTTGTTGTTGCCTTCACCGTGGAACGTTTCATAGCCGTCATGTATCCGCTGAAGCGGCAAATCATGTGCACTGTACGACGGGCCAAGATTGTTCTTCTTGGCTTAACATTGGCTGGATGTGTACACTGTGTACCTTACATACTGATTGCCAAGCCCGTTTATAATGCCAAAATGAATGCTACCATCTGCGATCTGAATACCAATTATAAGGTAAGAAAAAAATATTAAAAAAAAAAAAATATAAAATATATAAAAATAAAATAACTTTTGACTGTTGACTGTTTTTAATAAAAGTTTGTTAATGATTTCTACTGATGATTTATTTTTATCTTTTTAAAATGTTTCTAAATAATTATTTTATAAATAATTGTTTTTATTTGTTTCCTACTATACATATTTTTAAACAAGGTATTAGAATCATAAGTAATATATTTTTTTCTAAAACATAATTTTCCTGAAACGATACCATTTCAATACCCATACCTAATGTATGCCAAACTTTGATTTGCCCACATGTCGTATACGTAATCGCCGAAAGCATTGAGAAACTCTTTTGATGCTCACATATCAAATGCATATTTGTAATGCCAAAACTTGTGTCCCTCTTTTTTGGCTCTGGCATCCTGTGAACATCACACTTTTAATGGGTTGCCAATACCAACTAGTCGAAAAAGTTTCAGACGTGCAACAACAAACAGCAAACAACAAAAGGTAGCCACAAAAGGTTACCACAAAAGAGCAGACAGCACAACACAACACACGTATCGACAATTTTCAGCATTTTCACCCGAAATTCCGCATTTTGTTTGTTCACCGAAATTTTTACGATTTCGCACATTCATAACTGGGTGAAAAATGAAAGATACAAAATCATCAAAAAAAAAAAAAAGGGCCCTCAAATTGAAAAAAAAATTTATGACTAAATGAATATTCAATTTTAATTGGTTGCTTTAATTTTAATCGTTCTGAAATTTTAAGAATTTAGCAAAAACTAGCTTTATATTTAATAACAGGGTTATCAAATGTTAAACTTAAGTTTAAAAGTCTTTTTTATAATTCACGAGAATAACTTACAACTTTAATTTTAGCTAGAAAACATTTCTTTCTGCATATGCATAATTAAATTTTGCAGTTAAATTTGTCTATTTTTTCTCTGTAAATTTGCTTGCCATTTTTCTGTGTAATACCCTGTAACCAAAGCACATTTTAAGTCATGCTTCAATAAATAGACAAAATTGCAAACCACTTGTCAAATGGGTTTTGCCCTTTTCTTATATATTTTTTCCTCTTTGCATAACAAAGATTTGCATTTATTTAATCAAACGACACGCAATGTCTGCTGATAAATCTTTTATTGCAACACATTTAACCCTCTATAAATAAAAGAGAAACCAAAAGTCAAAAATCCTTCTTTTGTCAGGGACACTTCAATACTGACTTTTTAACTTTTAAGCAGCTTTTGTTTGGATTAGAAGGGAATTGTAGCTCTTCTGACAGCTCTGAAAGTTGGCCAAAACGACTTAGCAGTCATTGCTCTTTCTCTCTCTCTCTCATTCTCTTTCCCTGCATGAGTTTCTCTAGCCAATTAACAGTAAATACGGATACAATTGTTAACAAGCCACGCGAGGAGAAGCGTCAAATTCATTTTAGGCATGTCAAAATAAATATAAAAAAAGGGAAACCAAGCCAGGCTAAAGACAATAACATTTGCTAAACGTCGTCAATTAATCAAACAGACTGTGGCTTAAGGCAACTGCTGAGTGAGTTAGGCACAAATTGACAATTTATTAGGCGAGCCAACAAATTAGAAAAAACGAATGTGGCACAAAACGCAGCAGTAAGTCAAAGAATGCCAATAAACTAGATAATATAGCTCAAGTTGATGGAATACTAAATACCCAGCACATAAGTTTCAAGGCATAGAATAGCTAAAGACATTTAATTACTTGAAATTACTCTTAATTACTAAGACTTTTGATAGTTAACTACTTTTAATTACTTTTAATGTCTTTGTAAAATTTTTAAATATTTAAAAGTAAAAATCTTTTTATAGTTTATTCAAAAATATTCAGAATAATTAAATTGTAATTACTAATTCGAGGACTGAGTAATTGTAAAAGTAATTAAAAACATAAACTGTAATATCTGCTGTATAATATACCCCTCTTTGCTTTATCACACGCAATTGCCACGTGTTCTCGCTCACTCCCTTGTTTACAGGGTATACAAAGTACGAAGACCGCAAGTTAAACCCAAACAAATATTTTTTCTTAACCGCAAAACGCGCAACAACAACAGCAACACTAAAAACCAACAATAGAAACCGCGACAAGGACAATTTGCAGCTACCCCAACTACGCAGCAATCGAACACCTAGCAATGATACCTTCTCCTGCTCCTTCTTCCCACTCATCACACGAAGACCTAACAACATTGTCAACACGCAGTTCTTTTGGGTGTGTCCAATTCAGAGCCAAATATCGTGACGTTCTGACAATTTCCCTATGCGTGCGCGATAAATCTCGAATTTCTGTTTGTCTCGCTTTCTTTATTTTTATTTTTTTTTTTTGGGTGTTGGAAATTCAATGCTAATTTCACACATTGTCCAGACACTGCAAGTCAAACAAAAGAGAAGAAAATATCAAACTGTCCAACTGTCTTCCAACCTGTGCCTCTATTAGCCAAATTGGCGAAAGCGACAAGCAAAGCGTGAAGTGGAAATAAAGGCGACACCCAATCGTACTGAATGATAGAGCACCAAAAAATTGTACTCCTCTGCATTTTTTTCGCTTTCCTTTAGAAGTACATCTGTGGCATTCAAATTCAATCAGCAGCGATAAAAAAAGGAAGAAAACAAAGAGGAAAAAAATGTATAGACAAACATTTGTCGTTTGCTGATGGCAGACGTGTCGTATGAGTGATGTGCGCATATTTACTGTATCAACGTTTGGGCGTTTCGGTTGCCACATTTTTGCAAAATTATTTCAGCTTAAGCGTGGGTTGCTTGACTAACGGTAAACAATATTGGAAACGTTCTCGATGGAGCGATAAATTTTAAAAGGCCAGCATAATTCACAATATCCTTGAACAAAGTCCAAAGTAAATTCAACATTGTGTTTTTCCGCTTTTTTTCTCAGTGAAAATAATACAAATTATCTGGAAAAATATCTGTGCAAGCGACAAAGCACACAAAATATAGAGACACAGACAAAGTAAATTGAATTAGAAATATTTTTGTTAGTCCATTAGCATGTTTCAATTAAAGCATTAACATTAACTACACTGAGAAAAAATAATCTAATCAGCAATTAGTAATTTACTGTAATTCAATAAAACTTTCAAATTGAATTTAGCTCAATTTGAAAACTAATTAAGATATAATGCAACATTGAAATTTAATTATCTTAGTCGTAGAACTCATTAAGTGTTTCAAGGACTTTGATTTAGACATTTTTGTAATAAAATAATTGCTAATAAAGCTTACAAAATAAAAAATATTATCTATTTTTGTTTTTGTAAAAGTTAGGAGAATTAATTAGTACTAATTTAACTTTAAAAACATTATTAGGCCAATTCCTAACAGTTTCAAATGTAAAATGTATTTGTTATTTATTTCACTTGTTAATTTAACATATATTTATTAGATTTTTTTAAAATTCCTGTTGATCTAGTTATATATTTATTTTAGACTGTAATTAAGTCCACTCTTCCAATATCATAATTACATTGCATGCCAAATTTATTAATAAGCCTGAATATTCGCCTTGAGAGCAGCATATAATAATGACAATTTACTCAGGATATTTTTAAACACAACTTAAGGCTATTTCAAATTATGCACGTCTGACTAAAGCATCCAATTATAATCATAAGACATATAGAATTTCGCAGCTAAATGCTCATGTGAGTTATATAATTAAAGGCCATGTTTAAGCCGGATTAAAATTGTGGCTAGTCCATATCGAGAAACACACATTGTCAGCATTTGTCACAGCAGCTGAACAACAGCATCTTTAATAGACTAGATAGAATTGATTAGAAGTAAAGGCAGCTGCAGAAAGCAAATTGAAATCGAGAGCAAAGGAATGCGGAATATTGCCTACAAGTACAACGACAGGAACATAGACAGAGAAAGAGTGAGAAAAAGAGAGAAAGAGTGAGAAATAGAGTAAGAAGACGAATGCTACCAACATTGTCAATAAGCATATTGACCGACTTGTTGAACTGTAAAGCCTTCTCAGTTCGAGTTCGAAGGTTTTCCAACCGAATTTCTTATGCAATTGCATTTTAACGCCTTGTGTGTAGGCAACTTAAATATTTGCAACATGATATAATAATTGAATATGTGATTAAGTTGCATGAGTGGCATGTGTTGCTATAAAATTCAATTTCATTTTATAACAATACGAAAACAGCAAACTACAGTTGATTGAAATTTTATGAGCTATTAGAGACTTTTAATCCACTCTGACATGGGCTCGAAAAGTAATCAAAAACCCCCGAAAACAAAATATAGACAAATAACAGAGCAAACGTAAGGGAAATTAAATTGAATTTACTTTATTTTTACGACATAACATCACTTGGATTTTTCGACTAACCAACGAAAGTAAAAATAACTCAAGTTTCGTTCTAATTGATTGGCTGTTTCTTTAATCAGTCTAGTTTATATCCTATAACCATTAAATGCTTAGCTTGGGTATAATAAAAGTCATAAAATTAAGTTTATCGACTTAAGCAAGTCTTAAGCTAAATTTAAGGTTTACTAGAGTTCAATACAGGGTATATTTGAGTAGTTAATATTAGAGAAATTAGATAATCAGTGATGTTAGAGATTAAAGTGGAAAATTTTAACTTTAATCTTTTAA
Source organism: Drosophila falleni (assembly GCA_035045575.1). Classification (NCBI taxonomy): domain Eukaryota; kingdom Metazoa; phylum Arthropoda; class Insecta; order Diptera; family Drosophilidae; genus Drosophila; species Drosophila falleni. Next base: position 3,390,762 of record JAWNOV010000167.1, read on the forward strand.
TATATTTAAGCTGCTATAAATCACAATATAGAGTATTTATTAATCATATACTCCCCATTAGGTATTAAAATCAAAAAGGGTATCAAAGAGAGAAGCTAATTTTGATGATATAAACAAGATAAGCTGCTTCAGAATAACTTCTTATCGTATAATTTAAATAAACACACTTTCTTATTAACTATTTCTTCCCGCGGCACAATTAAAATTAACTTTAATTGTTTACTTAACTTTAAGACCAATTAAATTTCCAAGATTAAAACAAATTGCGTTTTGCATTTACTGAAATTACCAGCTGGCTATGCTAATTCACCGCAATTTCTTCACATTTAAAGCATTTAAGCACAGCCACAATTTAAATTCACAATTCTATTAGCATTGAGACTGGAAAATTAACTTGAAATTCTGTGTAAAGTGGGTAATAAATACCACGCTCACATTTCTGTGGCACCACAAAAAGCTCGACAATGGTCAACTGAATTTCAGTAGCAGATGTTTTGGAATTTTAAAAAATATTCTAAAAATGCAAAATGCATTCAAGTTGCATTTAATTAGCATTTGAAAAGGACCCAAACGTAAAAACTACTAAATCATTTAGCATGAAAAGGGAATCTCCCATAAAAAAATGTTAATGCAAATGTCAGAAAAAAAAAAAAGGAAAAGGTTGGGGAAAAGGGACTTAAAAATTAGCTTTCAGCTGAGATTAACAACACCAGCAAATGCAAATAGCAAAAAGTTAAAACAAATAGAACAAAGCAGAGATGTGTGAGTAGAAAAGGGTGTAACAGACGTAAAAGTACCCTAACATAGCAAAATTTACACATACATTTAGCTAGCCTATTATTTATGCAAAGAAAATAAACTTTTCATTGTTTTTGTACAACTTTTGACATGAAAACTTTTTTCTCCAACTCTGTAAGACTTATGTAATTTTCTCTTCTTTTTTCAATAAGAAATCTTACAATTGTTGGACATTTTTAAATAATAGAAAATATTTATAAAAACTCATTTATAAAAAGTATTGAAAACAGATTACATTCTTCTTCTTTTTACCTAATTTTCACCTGCAGAGTGTTATCATCGGGTTTTAATCTGACAGCAAGGTTTTCACTGATTTTTCTGCATACAGAAAATCATATTAAATTTTCTCACTTTTGCTTACCTTGAACGCTTTTTTTTTGGAACAGACACATACTATATCGCATAGTTTATTACATTTTGAAAACCATAGGCAATCGAATTTAGCTGCAACCTGAACTTTAAATGCATTACGTATACGCCATGCGAAACTAATCGAATGATTGCATGGATGGAATTAAAATTCGAGGAATTGCAAAAAAACCAATATTTTTCTTGAATTCACAGGAACAACTGGCGCTGTTCAATTACTGGGACTCGCTTATTGTCTATGCGGTGCCCTTTACAACAATAACGGTGCTCAACACCTGTACCGGTTGCACTGTTTGGAAATTTGCAACAGTGCGACGCACTTTAACAATGCACAAGAAGTAAGTACACTCGAAAAAAATATAAAAGTTTTAAATTTGGTACGTATTTGAATCTAAATAAAATAAAATATAAATTTTTTTATATAAAAATCTGATTGGCTTTATAATATAATAGACCGATTTTAACCAAACTTAGAAAAAAATAAAAATATATATATTTAAAAGCTAATGAAACCTAACATGGTATGTAGATTCTTCTATATTGTAGGCAGATCAAGCTTGTTTATTTTTCGATCGGACCACTATATCATATCGCGCCCATAGGAAAGATCGGTCAAAAATCAAGTTTTAGTATGAAAAAATTTTTGTTTTACAAGATATCATAACCAAACTTATAGAATATGCATTTAAGTTAGTCTTATAAATTATTACCGAAGTTGGTTCAAATCGGACCACTTTATCATATAGCTTTCATAGAACCGATAGGGCGAAAATCATGTCTTAGTATGAAAAACTTTTTTGTTTTATGAGATATCATAACCAAACTGATACAATATGTATCTAACTTGGTTTTATATATCCTGACCAAAGTTGGTTCAAATCGGACCCCTATCTCGTATAGCTGTTATAGGGCCGATCGGGCGAATTCTTAAATTTTTTGTCTGAGTGTAGTTGGATTTTCCTTCTCACTAAAAATGCTAATTACTTCCGGGAATTGTTTTGTTGACAGAAAGCCACAGTTGAGTAATATGACAACAAACTCGACGACAGGTGGCGCTGCAGCAACATCCTCGTATCGCATTACAGCATCGCTGAAGCGTCAAAAGTCAACTGGCACACACCCGAGCGGACAACATAGTGTAACACGACAAAATGAGCAGCAACAACAACTGAAACAACATCAACAACAACACGAAGTGAACTCTCAACATCATTGCGAGATAACACAGAAACCAGGTGAGCCATAAACTTGCAACACATCAACCAACTTCTGGCCAATTGACATGACTTAATGTAAGCAGCTCAGAAGCTCAACATCTCAGCAGCTCAATTCACGCTAAATGTGAAATCTGTTAAATGTGAAGCACACGCACATGCCGCAAGTTGTTGCAACTTTGCTGACAACTTTGCAACTTTGTTGCGCGCACACACAAATCTCAACAATTAGCAGCCACTTGGAAAGACTTGCAACACATGACAAACTAAGACTAAGTTCAAAGCTGCATTAAAACTAAAAACTACTTAAAACACTTTATAACTTTTGCAACTTGATAGTTATTAGAAATGAAAGCTGTGTCCTTGACACATTCTATACATTAGATATTATATCAATTTGAAACCCTTTTAATAATAAAACACTTTTTCCTTTCAATTAATATTTTTCTCAAATTTTTAATACAAATTTGCTATAGTTGAATTGTAGTAAACTATTTTCAATTAAAACTTTTTATTCAAAGTTGAAATTTTAATTTATTATAATTTAGTTTAATGAAAATATTTAAAAATTTAACATTTTTCCGCTTTTAACAGAATATTTGTAACGTCTTAATAGTTTGACCAGATACCTGAGATTTTGGATCTAACCTTTAATCAATTCAACATTAAAAATTCTACTCAACTATTTTTTTACTGTTTTCCAATATTCCGTGTTGTTTTGAAGACCGTCATTATTCAACACTCTAAATTAAGATTAAGATATTTCTATTATACTTTCACTGTTACAAAATCAAAAAAAAATGATAGTAAAAAAATATAAAACTGGGAATTATATTTATATAAAATATTATTTTTTTTTAATAACAATACTTTTTTAAACTTTTTAATCATTTTATTTTCAGATTTAATTTATTTCCATTTTATTATATATTTTATTATTAAATATATTTAATTTCTTTATTTTGTAGGTCGTCGCAAGGTGCAAAATTCATCGCAATTGAAGGTTACCAAAATGCTGCTCATTGTCTCCACGGTTTTTGTCTGTCTCAATTTACCGAGTTGCTTGCTGCGCATCGAAACTTACTGGGAGGTGAGTGATCTACTTAAGATACACACTCAAATTACGTATACGACAAGTGGACCATGTTTAAAGCATATCTAGCATATCTGCCAAGCTATAGAAACGATCGCTACACGTGTCTCCTCTGACTACAATGTTTTGTTTAATTAAAGTTCTGATTATTGTGATAGCAACAGAGAAAACCAGCCAATGGTTCAGTGGTGCAAACAAACAAAAACAGAATAGAACAAACAACAAAAAGAATGAGAAAAAAAAAAAAAAAGAACGCCGTCACGCTGTCACAGTGTTCATTAAATTATAGCAAAATAGACAAAGTTTTGTTATTGTTTGGCCAGCAGCTGCTAATTAACAACATTTTAGTGATGCCAACTGCAATGGCAAATAATCAGATTCAACTCACACCACAAGAGAAAAACTATTTATAGCTGCAACTATTGAAAAGCTATGGAAACCACAGCGTGACTAAGTTTAGGAATGAGAATGTAAATGAGAAGGAGAAAGAAATTTTTCATATCACTAAAGCACAATGCGGATTTAAGTAGAAAAATCTGAAACTTATTTGCCACTAATTCTCGACTGTCTCATTTATTTGTCAGTCAAGTTGGATGAGAAATTTTCATAAATCTAGCTTCAATGAATAATTTCAGACTGTCACATTTTTATCTTTAAAAAAAGAAAGTTATGACAGAGTCAAGAGATAGAAAACTTACTGTCCAAAGAGTAGGATTTAGTAAGATATAGGGTACAGATTGCTTCTATTAATATAAAAGATTAAAATTACAAATTTCTTCAGTCAGACTTACTCAAATTAATAACTTAATATTAAGGAGCTGCAAGACTCATTACAGGGTATCTTTTTGTTACTCTAAAAAATATTAAATCAACTTAAAAAAAGAGCAACTCGATTTTGTCTCAAAAGAATATTTGAGAATATTTAACAGTCAAGCTCAAAAAAAGTTTTATCTATCATAGTAAAACATTAGAGAGTATCTTCTCAGTCAGTCATGCCTACACAGCTACTAAATCAAACAGTAGAATGAGTTGAGTGTTTTTGTGTTGAGGCTTTAATTAGTTTTGTGTACTTTTGTCACCGTTGGATCGTAAAAATTTGAAATTTCAAAAGCAAGCAGAGACGAAAAAAAAATTAAAATGGAAATCCTTCACGAGACTTTTACAACATTTAATTACATAAATATCATTTTAAGAGGTTGTCATTTACCGGGAGACAGTGTCAAGGACAAAGGTTATGCATTATGTAGCTCGATAATTTTTTTGGGTTAGTTGTCAGCTCAAGAGATATTTTAAATTCCCTTGTTTAAAGTCAAGGGTTAATCAAGCCAAAACTTACAAGATTGTTACAGCTTGACATTTGAAAATGAAAGAGAACTGCTCTGTAAATTTTTACCTCAGTTGTCAGCTCAAGAGAAGGTTTAACTCCTTAGTTAAATTTAAAACTTATTAAGTAGCTTATAAAGTAAAAAATTTAAACTTTTTTGACTAGTGCTGCCAACTTTTTTATGTGAATCTTTCAACTTGACTGAAAAAAAGAGAACTGCTTAATAATCTTTGTGGTTAAGTTCTCAGATCAAAAGAATTTTTAAACCCCTTAATTAAAGTTAAAACTTATTGAGCAGCTTAAAGTAGTTAAATTAAAACTTTATAAATTTCTCGACCAGTGCTGAGAATGAGTTATCGCAACGGAATTTATCTTTAACAAAAAAAAGAACATATAACTAAGGCAAAAAACTCTAAAGAATGTGTAGTCCATTTTTCTTTATTTGACATTTTTCAACTTTGACGAAATAAATGAAAATTTTTTTTATGTTGTGCATGTAAAAAATGTTAAAATTATTTCGATTTTTTTTTTGGGTTATCTATTTTGATGTGGATGTCAGGATGCTGACAGCTGAGAAAATGAATGAATAGAATATTGTATTCGCCTCACATAAATGTGTTATGTACAAATATCGCATGCATGAAAATACGACACAACTTGAACATTGATTGCGACTGAAAATTAATTGAGTGGAAAGCTTTCGACTGTGCAACAGCCTGGAAATGTGCCAGAAGTTCAACAGGTCAACATTTAGGCCATATGTCGAAGGTCAATTTATATTAAAGACTAAATCAACTGCAATTAGCGATTCATTGGAAGTTATTATCAAAAAAAAATAATGATGTCAAAGTCAAAATACCTTGCAGCTATAAATACTCAAGGCAATCAACTGACAAATTAACAAAAACATTATCAGCATATGGATGATAAAAGACAAAATATATACATCTAATGATATTTCCATTTACTTTTCCACTTAATTTTCTCTCTCTAGACCCAAACAAGCAAAACGCAAAACACAACAATTGTTTTGCAATACATTTTCAATGCGTTCTTCATTACAAATTTTGGCATTAATTTTGTGCTTTATTGCGTAAGCGGACAAAATTTTCGGTAAGTAACTAAATGTATTACTTTGCTCATAATGTTATTTAAGCATCTTAATACCCTGCAAAATTAATGTTGTGTAAGCGAGTTTTGTTAAACATAGCGCTCACATATTATATCGTTCAAATATTTCTATGCTAGTTTTTGTTATTTTATATTGTAATTATTAAATAAACTCAAAATATTTTTTTGCTCCCCTAAAGGACAATATATTTTACCTCTTCCATTTCCATTTTATTTTTATTTTTAAATTTGAGAAATTGCATAGCAATTTGCTAATGAACTCTAAAGTTTTGGCACTTGCAGAGTAGCTGCTTAGCAATAATTTGAATATGAATTCGCGACATATTTTAATATGTAATTTGTTTGGCAATTCGTGCTTCTTACTGTAATTACCATTACTTATTTTCACAGCAAAGCGGTGTTGAGCATTTTCCGTCGTGTCTCATCAGCTCAACGGGAAGGCATCACTCAAGTGACAGGTAAGATGTGAAAATTTGAAAAAACACTTAAGAAATTGCCTAAATTAAAATTTTATTACAAAGAAGCGACTGCCAAAAGTAAAAAGTGGCAAAAATATATGACAAAATACATTGAAAACTTTTGATTATAATCAAAGAAAATATTATCGCTGCTGTTGAAAATATTTTCCATTTCATTTGAAAGTTCAAATAAGTCAAATGTGTGGTATTTAACTGTAGCAATAACCGTCGTCAATCTGTCTCCGACAGTTGTTTCCGCAATGAGCTTATTTCTTAGAATTAAATTATTACGAATCTCTATATGCATAAGCTCACAAAGGTTGCTCACCTTCCAATTCCTCACCCTATTTCTTAACTATCTCTTAAGCTCCTAGATAACAATGACCAAGGCTTGCGGTATTTAATAATTATGTAATTCAATATATAAGCCAAAGCATCAAAGCATTGATTTATGGTCAACAGTTACAAATTGTTCAGCAATTAAACTAAAGCATTCTCATCGTTAAGCTATTTACATATTCTGTAATTTAAAGGTAAATTCTGATATTTAAATGTATAATTTTTTTTATGAAGATAATTTTATTTAGATGCAGCTTGAATTAAGAAATTTTTGAGGGAAATTTTGAAGGTCAAAAATATTTTGATGCAGAATGAAAATAGAGGCGAAAAAATGATCAAAATGATATTCCGCTTAAAAATCGGTTGAGATTTGGCAAAATTATGACCGTTTGAAGTTTTTGAAAAATTGTCAAGGGGAGAGTATGGAAAATAACGAAAAAATTGACAGTGAGGGAAATTTTGAAGGTCAAAAATATTTTGATGCAGAATGAAAATAGAGGCAAAATAATGATCAAAATGATATTCCGCTTAAGAATCGGTTAAGTTTTGACAAAGTTATGACCGCTTAAAGTTAGTAAAAAATTTATTTTTCACTTTCATGATAATAATAAGAGATATTTACTGGAAGCTGGGCATTTGTTAATCGAGTACTCTTGAATGTGCAAAACTTAATTTTTCCTATTTAGAATTATGCAACTATGCAAAACTTCTGCAATAAGAGTTTAAAAGTTTTTCGTTTAATTAATTGGCCGAGTGAAACTTTGACTTGAAAACTATTTGAAAACTATGAATATTATTGGACTCGGTAAATTTACTAATTAAACACTGTAAGCGATATTTTTATAGGACATTTGAAGTCGTTTAGTAATTCAAAGCGGACGGCAAATTGTAGTTCACTGAAGAAAAAGACATAAACGTGGGCGATTTCAATTAAAAATTGTGCTTGCAATTTAATTCGAGATTGAGCCGTAAACGTTAAAAGTGAAAAGATAAAAGGATAACAACAGAGACGAGTATGTGAAACGAAGTGCAAAATCGCAGCAAATACGAGTATGAAATGTAAATCAAATTAAAGTAAATGGTGAAAAAAAAGAATCTGACGATGCTAACAGCCGACAAAGGTTACGCCTTCTTCTTACTTCCATCTGTTGTCTCGTTATCCTCGAAAGGTTAAAAGGATCAAAACAGTAAGAACCTTCGTGTGTTGCATGCAAATATTGACAGACTGTACAAACAAGAGGTGTAATAGGTGAAGAAGCAGGAGAAAAAATTGGAAGGAGGCAGAACGATTACATCAAATGAAATTAACGTTGGTTGCCATTGTCACAGCCCAACAGAACAGTTATTAATATAATAAAAAAATTCAACTCTCCCGAGGCGCAATCTTTTTTATACTTTCTCTCGAATATCCTTGTATGTAAATATGCTACAATGTCGTGTTTTGGCCTTCAGCTTAAGATTCACCAACCGTCAACTGCAATATAGCTTATTGTGACAGACAGTCGTTGCAACAAATGTTTAAACTGTTACCGAGAGCCTGACATAAAGCACTCTAGTATTGATAAACAACTGAAAATGCTGCTTACGACACTGATCAACTAGAAATTACCCAATGTAAAGTTTTAAGATATTCGATTCAATTTTTGTAAATTGTTTTTATATTATTTTTACAGATTTTAAGTAGATTAATTTTTTAAATTTATCTTTCAAAATTAACTATCAAATTATTATAAAAACATCGAAACATCTAAAATTTACAACGGCAATATTGATAATATTTATTGTCTAAGAAAATTTTTGATTTTAAAAAATGTAATTACATTTATTTCTAATAAAGGAATAACCAATTACATAAGCTTTGTAGTGGAAAGTGCATATAAGATTCCTCTTAATATTCTCTTATATAAATCTGCAATATACACTTGCAATCTACTGCCAATAAGCCTTTGGCTCTGACAACTGTGTACAATTATTATGCAAATATTGATTAAGAAACCTTAGAGTAAAATCATGTTCTTACGACACAATTCATATGCAATATGAAGAGCAGACTACACTTGACAAAATCAGAGTATAAATTAATGTTTAGGGTCCATCAATTGGTTTTGGGCCAATTTTGACACAATTTCCAACGAATTGCTCAGATTTCCAATAACGAACATTCGGAGAAAGTGTCCTCACTTTCTGTTTAATTTATTGGTCAAGTGGAAGGGTGATTCTGTCTGTACCTCCCTCGTCCACCCTTCTTCAAATAATGGACACTAATCAATTAGACGTAAGCGGATTCATTAATTGATTTCAGCTTTCATGCCTAGTTAAACAGGCTTTGAATTTTGAGCCGTATGACCCTCATTAAATCAAGGTTTTCCAAAAAAAAGGCCTTTCAAACTAATTATCACGGTGAATTTGTAATTTAGATGCTGAACACTGTCTAACTTTTCGCAAATTTCCGTGCAAAATCTCATTAAGTTGCTCATTTTCATCGAAAGTGAAGTTTGCGCAAATAAGAAAATTCGATTGTAGTGCGAAAATTTCAATCGTGCATGAATTAATCACGGTTTTTGATTGGATAAGCTATATGGCGTTTTTTCTTTTCACGGCACACGTGTCGCATACAAAAGGCACTTTTTGCGTATTGCTCATACGCCATGTGAAACGTGCGTTGAATGCAATTTATGCGTATGTGAGTGTGTGGTATGTGGTGTTTGGTGTGTGTGAGAGCACTCACAGTACGCTCATTAAGTTTTTGTCTACGTCCCATTGAATATTGTCAACTATGGCTGATTTCAAAAATGTAACTGGCAAATATCTGTAACTTTTAAACTAGGGGAGATATCTATCTGAAATTTTAAATATATATTTAAAGCAATTGCAAGAATCTAAGACTGAATATAAACGTAATTTTGGGTGAAATATGGTAAAATCTATTTTGATACCCATGTAAAATGTAAAATAAAGTATTCAAAATAATTTTTAAAAAAACAAATCAATTCTGTATCTAAAAACAAAGTTAAGTTATTTAGAACAATTATTTTTGTACCAAACCTCAGCTCGATTTATAAATATACTAATTAAAAGCTACCTTTATAAATCATGTTTTGTCTCAGTCAGTAATTTATTTTTAATATCTTAGCTTTGAAGAGCTACAAACGACACAAAATATTTTTCTAAATATATTAAACCTTCTCTACAAACCTTCAACTATAAATTACTATTTCTCAATGAAAAGAATTTCATTACCTTCTCTAATAATGTTCGTTAAATTAAACAGCGCGAAATAAGTTTTTTTTTTACACTATTTAAGCCAAATGAGCCACTGTGCCACGTCCCATTGAATATTTCCAACGCCTTGGGGCCGCATCACGAATTCTGGCTAACAATTTTGGCGCTACATTCAATCAGTGTTGTTTCCCCCCGGAGGCAGAACAATTCAGCTGCTTAGCCATTAACGCAACTGTAGTTGCAGATATATTATACTTATATATACTATATTTGTGACATATAACTGTGCTTATAAATTAGCCAACTTTTGCTGTGACTTTTTACTCTCTGTCTATTATTTGTTGGCCAACAATTTTGGTTCCTTTGTTGTTTGCGTCTGTATAATTTAGTTAATAATTCACTTGGAATATGGCAAATACTGACGCAAGTCAGCATTATCATTAATCTTACAAACACACACACAAATAAACCAAGATACTCTCGCATATCTCAATGAATAGAGAGCAGCTTGTCAAATGTATTCAAATTCAGTTATTGTGAAAAGTCGACGATTTGATTTATGCGTCTAATGACGTAACTCCAGATGACTTTCATGCGCTGACAATAAAAGTTATTTGATTTCCACAGATTTGCACCATTTTCACAATTTTCACACTTTAAATTTAAATTGCTTTTTTAATATAATCAATTAATTAAAGCAGACGTCAAAAAAATTGCCGTTAGGCTTGTTGCTCTCGCGAGAAAGAAAAATAAGGAAAATCCTTTTTTGCAGCATTCTTGTCGACAATTTTCTTCTCGTTTCCCCCTTTTATTTCCTTAGTTCGTGCAGAAAATTGTTTGCATAATACCAACAGACAATATGAAAAATGGGCAGAAATCAGAAAGATATTTTTGCTATCTTCGGGATGTTGAAGATTAAATATTCTGGCATTTCTGTTCGATTCAATTAACAGAGCAGATTAAAAATTTTATTGGAAAAGAAGATTGTAAATTTTCTTAAGATTGTTTCTATGATAGCTGATTTAACTTTTTGTATTATCTAAGCTGCACTTAACAATTATAATAACTTTCAAGTTTTGAACTTTAATACTTATATCTTTTTAAATTGACAAAGCTGCGTTTAAATTTTATTTATATCTTTTTTCCATTAAGAGATACATTCATTTATAATGTTTACTATGTAAAAGTGGTGGGTCAAGTAAGCTGTTAGCCAGTTTCAAACATATTTACAATTCGGAAAGTTTTAAAATTATATATAAAATATTTTAATCATTAATTTAAAATCGTAGTTCTTAATCCTTTTTATAACTTTTGTAGACTGCTTTTAGTTGAAGGTTAATAAAGTAATATATTAAATATGTTTTCTATTTTAATGCATTGCATTTTCGTCTGCTAAAACTATAATACTTTAATAATACCTCTGTAGGGTATTATAACAGTATATCTGCGAAACTTCAAACAACAACACACCCAGAACAATAGAATTTCACAGTTGTTTATCAAGTTTCAGTGAAATGGGTGTGTGTATATTGGAGTACACGTGTGTGTTGTCTATGTTGTTAATGTGTGTGTGTTGAGTGGCATGTGCATGATTGATTGGCACAGATTGGCTCGAAACACAATATACCAAAATAACACAAACGACGAAAACAAACATCCGTTGAAAACATGTTTGAAATTCGCTTAAAAATATTAAAAATCTAAAATTTAAAACTAATTAAAATGAGATTAAATCAACCAAAAATTGAGAAATAATAGAGCAACGGCTTTTTCAAAACATCATACGGAAATTATTTTTAAATGCCTTGTTTGCAAACATAATTCAAACTAACATTAAAATTACAGTTGTTGTTGCACGTAAAATGTAAATATCATATTTAAGCCCTAAACAGTCATCTGCAATGTGCAGATAAGCTTAAAGTCCTTTAGAAAAAAGTTCACAAAAAATTTAAGAGAGGGAGAGAGAGAAAAAGAGTGCGAAAAATGGTAGTAAAATTATGTTCGGTCAGCTTTTTTCATATTTTAGCTAATGCAAATACAAATCTAAATTGAAATCGCGGTCGTCGACCATTTAAATAACCGACCTCAAATAAAATAAAATTACAAAAAGGTCAAAAATTGTGCACAAATTCAAATTCAATGAAACGGAAATGTAAAATATGCTATATTAGAGCCCATAGTGTCATAAAAGAGGAAATATGCTGAAATATGGCTGGGATTATTAGCTGCCAGGCACAAAATTGACCACAACTGATTAACTAATACATAATTATGACTTAACATCTATTAAATGATTTTTAATTTGGTTTCAAGCAAATCCAATTTAATTTTATTCAAATAAATGTTAATTCAATATTTTTTAGCATACTTTTTTGCGCATAGGGAGGAAAATGTAGCAACGCATTTATACATACACTGAACCAAATTAACGGTTACAATCAAACTACGTTTTTCTAGCAACTGTTACAGGGTATCACGCTACCGAATGAAGCCTTTTCAGTTAGTTTAATTTTAGCCTTTGACAGAAATTGAAATTGGGAACAATGCTCTGTTAAATTTATAGCACTCCCACACAAAAACCAGTTACACTTTGCCTAACAATACAATATAGAGTAAAGAAAATGGGGTGATAAAAGACGAGGGATACGAGAACGTTCGCCTGACGTCAATCAAGTTTTTCCACTGCTTTCGACAGGCCAAAAATATCGATTCTTCTTAATGAGTTTTATTTTTTCTATGCCCCCAAAGTGTCGATAATTTATAAACTCTCCTTTGTATACACTCATTTTCTAGACTTCTCACTACATTTTGCTTTTTTCTTTGACAGTCTCCGAGTATTGCCGCAACACGGGCACCTCGACCAGAAGACGAATGATGACACAGCATTGCTGGAATGAGATGCACGAGTTGCATCCACTAAAATGAACGAGGCGGGAAAAATCGCTGCATTAGACACAAAAACGCGAGACGAGAAAAGCGAGTTTCCAAAAGCATTCGAATTTTAATTACAAAATTTGCACAAACGCAAAAGTATATTCAAAGTATATTTGTTAATATAAAAAAAGAAAAAAAATATATGTGATGTTGCTAAGGTCAAAAAAAAAAATAAATATATAATATATAAAAAAAATAAAAAAGAAACGCAAGCGTAAAGACGCTAAGAATATATATATATAAAAAAAAATACAATTTCAATTGCTTAAAAGGCAAGCAAAAAAAATACACACAGTTAGCCAATAAGTGCTTTGACATAATTAGAAATTATATTTTGTATGGATTTTTATTTTAATTCATACCTTATTATTCTGGCTATGATTTCAACACAAGTAGAAAAATAAAAAATATATATTTTATAAAACTTAATTAATTATAGAAAACAAAATATATGTTAATTTCTTTATTTTTTTTTGTCAAAGCACTTTTTCGAATAACTGTATATTTTCTTGCACTTAGATTACACTTTCTTAATAAGCCGAATTATTCTGAATTTCATTTTCGCTACAAATTAACAAAATTAAAATATATAGCATACTTTTGGGATTAATGCTAAAGCTAAACTGAAAAATTACGTTAAGAACTTTTCTCCGAAACATTTTCATTGAATCACAGTTAAAATTACTTAACAATTCCATCAAAAACTTAATTATATTGTAATTGTAAGTTTAATTGATTTCTGTAAAATGAACAAGAAAGTGAAACGTTATATAGTGTTTAATAACTCAAGGAATATCCTTTGAAATGAGCACATATATTGTTTATAAACACATATCGTGACCCGAATTACGAAAACTCCCTGCAAATGTACAAAAAAAATCAAAAACACATATTTGTATATGTTTAGTGTGTCAGACAACACTTTAAACCGAATTTTAGCAACACTATAATAACACTGGCAACAAATTGTATCGGTGTTATCTCCGTGGTACCTATTTATATATATACTATACTAATATTTAATACATGTATATGCATTAGCATTAAATTAATTATGCTTCAATGATGCTTTAACCACAATGCGCGATTTAAATGAATGATATCAATATAAATTAATTGCAATAGTCCAAATATTAATCACATAATGCAAACTCTAATTGATTTGTTGTCCTTATTAATAAACAATATTTAAGAAAATCAATTTTAAATGGATCGTAATAAATGTTAGTTATGTTCACTGAATATTTATAAAACGCTTTTTATTTTGGTCAAGTTGAAAATTATTGAAGTAAGTTTCTAATTATAGTGGTAATAAAAATATAATTTTATACTCAATTATATAAACGTTTCCGGCAATAAGCAGAATGAGGATTTGTGGGTATATCCGTATGATATCAATGAGCCCAAAAACAATTTTTGTTTTCATTTAGTCAACATTCTCTCAAGCTGGCCAAAAGTACAAGCACTAAGCCAAACTACCTGGACATTTTGGTCAATGGCCGCAAAACAAAAACAAAAGTTAAGCTGCTTAGGTGCACGAAAAAAGGTCAGCGCAAAGCTTGTCAAGTGCAGGCAGCCAAAACAATCTAAATTGGCCTAAATTAAAGCTCAATTTTAGTGCTGACAAAAAAATAAACATAAACAACTACAACAAATTCAGGTATTTAAATTTTATGGCTATAAAACATTCAACTTGTTGTTCACTTTTCTCCACCCTCAAAAATGAAATTAAAAAAAAAACAATGAAATAAAAATAAATATGTCTATTTAAAGAAAAAACTAGAGACACGTGTTTGATCAAGTTAGGAAAATTTTGCTAATTTCCTTATCGAATTAACATTTATTTCCGTCTTTCGGCCCACTTTTAGATATAAAGCAGCTAATTTCGATTTAAAATTAAATTGATTTACGTATAGGATATTGAAACAAAAATGGGTATATTATAATTGGGTTAATCTGTGAGATACACAAAAATTATAATGGCAATAAAAATGTTAAATATATAAAGAAAGCTACGGAGAGAAAATAAAATATTTTTTGTAATGAAATGAGACTATAAGTATAGCTTAAAATAGTTTAGATTGCATTTTTTAAAAAGTAAAATTCCGAATATATCTCAGACATAAGTTTTATTCCCGTCCACAATTTAATAGATACATTTTTCTAACTTGTCAGAAGTGTGTATTTAGCTGCAATATTTGAATTCTTAAAATTTCTTAATGATCGTATAATAGAAAAGGCAACGGAATGATTTTATAGTGAATGTATGTTATAAACTATAGAGGGTATCTTTAAATTTAAATCATTTCTAATATATTTTTTTTCATGGGTACAACACCAATATTGGCCAACAATTTACAGGAGTATAAACATTAATGGCCCAGCGAGCATTGTGCATAACAAATTGCCATAAAATTATGCACAGAGGATGCGGCAACAGAAAATTCCCTGGCGTTTACCAACAGACAGAGAACAGGAAAAAATATTAAATTCAATTCAATCAAATTGCCACACTGTCTGTGTGCTGTCTGTCTTTGTGTGTGTGTGTGTATTGAACTTGAGAATTTTATATGAGCTCAAAATTCACTTGAAAGCTGCTTACGCAGTGAAATACGTTTTTCAATGGTTGGCAACAACAACAAAAAATCACATGTGAGGCTTGTAATATAAATTCAAATTAGAAATTGCCACATAAAATAAAAGCATCACCCAAACCACATTTTGTAATAATCCAAACAGAAGCAACAACTTGAGTTGTTCAACAGCGTCTAAAAAGATTAAAAATCACCAAAGAAAGGGAAAATTAAGAAAATTATGGAAATTTTGAGTAGAATTAAGCTGAAGAAGACAGCGCAAGAGCTCTCATTTAAAAAAAAAATAAATAAAATATTATAAATTTGAAGCGAAAAACCGAAAGATTAAAATGAATATTAAACAATTTTTTATTCATGAAAAAATAGTAATAAAAGATATTTGTGTATTACTTAAAAGTCCGGCTAAAATCGACCATAGAAATCAAATAATTTTCCCAACTGAAAATGGGTCAAATTATTAAAGCCAAAAACATTTTGAAGGCAAAACTAAAAGTTGAAAAACTTTAATCAACAGAAACACACAACAAAAAACAGAAACAATTACAATTTAAAGTCGCAAACAAGCAAAAGATAAAAATAGAGTTTGAATAATTATAAAAAAAAACAAACTTTTTCGAATGACAACCCAAAAAAAACGGAGCAACACACAACTGAGCAAAAACAAACTGAAGAGAATAATGGAAGTTGAACAATTTTCAGACATGGAAACATAAAAAAAGCATAGCAATTTGAAGCCAAAAGCAAGTTGAAAGTTGAACAAATTTCATGCATGAAACCCCAAAAAAAATATAAAAAATGTAAAGTCAAAAACAAGCTTAAAACGAAAATGAAAATCGAACAGTTCAGCCAAATGAAAACGAAGGAATAATAAACAAGTTGAAACCTTAAATAGACATTCTCGTTGAAATTGCAACAAAATTGCATTTAAAAATCGATGCTAAAGTTAACTTAAAAATCCAACGCAATTTGCAGCTGCAGTTTATGCTGAAAATTTCTGAAAAATGTAATGCAAATACTTTAGGAAAAAAAATGTTTTATCCTTTGTTAAAGGTACAACGCAAGAAAAGATATAATTACGGTTAACTCATTTACTCCTTACACTTTTTCTTAACACATTTTTTGCAGTTTTTTATTTAACTCTTTATCATAACCCCCTTTTTTTTAATTTTACTTTCAAGTTGTTAGTTTCTTGTTGTGGTTTGTTGCGGCAGGTTAGTTACTTTAACTGTAGATAGTTCCTACCTTTCTCATTATCGCTGTGCAGAGTGCCGACAACGCTGCCAAAGAAACGTTTATCCAAAATTTGCAGCAGCTGCAACGCGGTTGCATGCACCTCGACACGGGGGCAGCCCGTCATTAGCAGCGTTACGGTTATAACGGATGTGTAGTGGTCGCAAGGATACTCTCTGCAAGAAATTACAAAGTTAAAAGGTTACACATAATTAAAAGATGCGTTTTTAATGGAATTTTTAAACACAGTAGTCGAGTAGATCAAAGGATTTTGGGATTGTGATTATTTTAGTATTTTTATTATTTATTAAGTGTTTTATTGGGGTCATTTTACGATCAATATATTTTTTAATTCGGAAATACGCAGTTCAAAGGTCTCTATTTATTTCTAAATATTATTTATAATATTTAATATATTCTTATTTTATTTGTGCTGTTTGAATTATTTTAAAATATTAATATATATAAATTTTAGCAGGAATTTGTTCTTTGATCTGGATGACCCAATAAAAAATCTTTGTTTTAATATTTTCAAAATAATAAATATATATATCACAACAACTTAAGTTAAACTTATACGTTATCTTCTAATACAAGGTAGCTATATTCTTATACAAAATAGCGTATAAGTTTAATTTAAGTTGTAAATTATAAGAAAATAATTAAATAAAAACAAAATAAAAAAAATATAAAAAATAAAAAATAAAAAAAAATAAAAAAAATAAACAAAAATAAATAAAGAAATAAAGAAATAAAAAATATTTAATATTTTTATTTGCAACTAAATTTGGTTATATATATTTATATTTATATTTATTTCAGTTAAGGTACTGGGTACAAACTGTCGATCAGCTCAACTGTAGAATTCGAACTTGTTACTTTAATAAACTTAAAAAAAGATATATGTATGTATGCCTAAGTGAAAAGTTAATTGGAAGTTGGAGTTGAAGAGTTTCGAGTTAACCATGGCAGCAACACGAGTTACACACACATACATATTAATGGCATCAATTTAGCAATCAACAGTTTGCCAAAACAAGTTCAATCAGGCAAAAGGAAAATTCACAGCTAATGCACACGGTTATTTTCCCGTTAAATTGCAGGTGACGAGCACCTGTCAAATAAACTGGCAAACTGACATTACCGGCAACTGTCTATAGTATATATCTATGTGAATCAGTTTGTCGCCCTTTCATTATAAATATTTCATGGCAATCGATTTTCAGTTTGCATGCAAAATGCCAACGCTTAAATGTATGCTATATATTTTGTTGCCTACAGTGAAACCTGACTAGATGAAAATAAATTGAATTAAATTTAGATAGCAGACAATAAAGACAACAACAACAATAAAAACAACAAGATCAAAAGCCTGCTTAATCGGTCAGAGAAGAGACTTAAACTAAATCTATTTTCATTTATTGTACATTTTCCCAGGTTGCAACAATTGCCAACTGATTGGCTCTTTCATGTGGGCCAAATGTGTGTGTGTGTGTGTGTGTGTAAATGCGTGTGTGTATGTGTGGGTGAGTGTGTGTGGTTTCTTATAATTTGCTTTGGCACGTGTTCAAAAGTAATAAAGAGCGACATTTTGTTGTTAATTGAAACCGATTTTGCATGGGTCAAAGTTCAAAGAGTTTTACAAAGTTGCAAAGACCACACGCTACAGTATTAGACTTGGCCAATTAAACAATCAATCAAAAAAATTTTGTAAAGAAATTGCAAGGAGCGTTATGAATACAAGAATAAGTATACTAAATATAGATTTTAAATTAGTTGAAAGTTTCTGTTTTTATAGAAAAAAAAAATAATATAAAAATATATTATTAAATTTCATTTAAATTTAAAAATTCATAGTGTAACATAACTCATGAATTTAAAAATTTTAGATATTGTTTCAAATATTTTTAAATAGAAGTTAAAATTAATTTTTTTAATAGATATTTAAAATACTAATAAAAAAAATTAAAATTTTAGAGACCCATTAATACAGGTAGTTTATTTTTCAAGTTTGATTTTATAAAACTTTCATAACTTTCATTTGCAATCCCTTGAAACATGAAAGTTTCGTGTTGTTTTGAAGTAACAGTAAATCAAAATTAAGCAAGGACTCGGCAAATTGTTCTGTGGCATAAAAAACACATTTATTTCTATACTAACAACATCGAGAACGACAGCAACAAAGTTGCAGCTGTTGCACATAAAACTGAGTGGAACAAATCGTTGTTGGAAAAATGTAAATCATAAAAAACAGTGCAAATAGATTGTG
This sequence comes from Drosophila falleni, assembly GCA_035045575.1. Taxonomy (NCBI): domain Eukaryota; kingdom Metazoa; phylum Arthropoda; class Insecta; order Diptera; family Drosophilidae; genus Drosophila; species Drosophila falleni. The sequence continues at coordinate 3,409,737 of JAWNOV010000167.1, forward strand.
GCACGCAGCGTGTATGTTGCATGTGCAACACGCAACACATAAATGCAGCACGATAAATTTTGCCGTTGGCCTAAAAGAAACCCGGTTGCAGTTGCATGTTAAATGCACTTTGAGTGCATGAAAAACTCATTAAACTCCTTTTGAATCATTCAACGATTCCCTTAAAAGACTTGAAATTGCCTTTATGAAAATCTCTTATAAAATATAATTGAAATTTAAAATTTAAAAAAGAATTCATTATTGTGTAACGAACATCCGCTGCGAAGCAGTAAAGCGATTGCAACATGTGGCACATGCAACGCGAAAAGAAAAGCGATTCAAAGGGATTTAAATGATATTAAACAGACGATAGGCATAACAAAAAAACTACGATAGGTTACTGGCAGTTACCCTGTAAATAATATGCTTATTTTTAGGTGATAAAGAAAACAGAATATATTTAAAAACAAGTGACAGTCGAGAAATTACTACCTAATAAAAACTGCTGCATACTTTTAGGCGATTTTATTGAAATAATAACTTAATAACTTTGGTTAGCTATTTCTCCCGTTCTACTTTTCCGATCTTTCTGTGGTTAAGTTATATTATAGATTATATTAATAGATAACGTTAATTACCATAAAAATTGTATTTTCTTAAAAACTTTGAGTGTGGGGATTTTTCCCATTTGCAGGGGCGTAGGGGGCCGTGTCAAAAATTTAAAACAAACTTGACATGTGTGGGGTCTATAGAAATATACTCGTAAACAATTTACAGTATCTTTGTAGTATAGATGGTATTACTTTAGAGTACCACATTACAGGGTATAGGTACTTAAAAAAAATATTACGCTTAAGATAAAAACAGTTGATAAAAAAAATAAAATATTCTCTCTCTTTTCTAAAGCCCTTTGTGTAGGGTATTTTAAAGTAGCAAAAGCTTATGAAATAAATATGGCGCTAAAGGAAAAGGAAACGGAAAATTGGTGAATCTGTATTCTTATTTAAAGCGCCTGATTGAAGTGCAATAAATTGCATGTGGCAGAGACTCATACACAAATAAACACCCACACACACAAACACATGCCGCTCTTAACTTTAATGAACACAATTGAAGCACAATATGTATGAATAAGTATACGGTATTGTCAGCTTTATACTGTATGTGTCTCTCCTTTGAGGTTGTAAATTTAAAGCAGACACGTGAGTCGCTACTTAAGCTGCCACACACGGACACAGACACACACACACACAGACAACCTCAAGAAGGATATGTGGTAAATGAGCTTATTTGTAAATGATGCACGTTCTCGGAAAAGTGTCATGAGGAAAATTGTGTAGGGAACGAAGGGGGAAAATTTTAATGCGTTAAAACATTAGCAAATTCACTTACTTGGCACTGAAGATCGAGGCCAATGCGAGGAAGCAAGCATCTGCCTCACGTGGCGTTGAGGTATAACAACGATCGATTACCCACTCCAAAAGTTGGCCCATATCCGGATTCGATTCCAGCAACAAAACAACCGTATCGCGAGCCAGCTGATAAATCTAAACAGAAAAGAACCGTAAAAAACAAATTTTAATATATATAAAGCGAAAAATAATAGTTATCTGTGGTAAAAGGATTTATAAAGATATAGATATAGCTTAAAGAAAAAAATATATGATACAACAATTTAATACCTTACTTAGCAAAATTTTAAAAATATTACCTTTTCCTCCTTGGATGTCAAGAGCAGATCCAACCATTTATAGATAATGCCATCGTCTTGCAAATGCGGCGTATAAAAGATGTGACCACAGCAAAGTAAAGCGGACATGGCCTGGAAATGAAGAGAAATAGAGTAAATAGAGCTAAGCACATTGATATGCAAAGGAGCAAGGATTGGACGCACCTGTAAAGCGCTAAATTGCAACTTCTCCTCCTCGAGTGTCTGGCCAATCTGTGAGCTTATGCTTAGCGGCTTGGAGAAGCTGCCACACCAAGTGGCAAATAAATTGAATAGATTACGCTTCAAGTCACGCGACAGCAATGTGGCACAGGATTCCACTAAGAGAAATATAAATAAAAATAGAAAAATAATTAGTATTAAGATAATAACAATGGAAAAAGAAAAAATATAAGAAAAAACTAACAATAGAAAAATATTCGAGAATCTTAACAAATAAATAAAGTACAGAACAATAAGCTTAATTAAAAAATAATATCCTAAATGGCGTAAAATGACTAAAAATTCAAAAAAAAAAAAATTACATCAAGCGATATCTTTACCATTTAATGTTGTTAATTAAAATAAAAAAAAGGCAAAAAAAATAACTGTTAAATTGTTTGTTTTTATTAATATTAAACTTACATGAGAAGTTCTTAATCATTTTGCGTATAAAATTGCAAAAATGAGCCTTGACCTCACGTATGCTGAGATTATCCTTATCAGTCTCGGCCATTAGATAAGCCATCGCACCTTCAATATACTCCACAAATGTGGGATGCAGCGACATTGTATCGCGCTCCAAGACACAGGTGCTGCAGAAGAATCAAGTGTTAAGCAACTGACATTTCTGTGGAGAATTGCCTCACTTACCTCACACCAAAGGTGCCATTTTCGGCAATCTTCTCCAGCACTCGTACCACCTGCAGACGCAATGCATCGCGTCGACGACGTCTTCGCATATTTTCCTGCTTGCGATCAACTGCTTCACGTATGTAGACCACCAGCTCTTCCATTAGATCCCTGGCAAACAAAAGAATTTAATATTTAAACACCCACATAATAAACTTAACAAACTTAAATATCGATAAGGATATAAAAATGTTACTCAGAAAAAACAGAATGTAATGATTTTAGTTTTATTTTGATTAAAAATTATAGTTATGATCAAAGTTTTATTAAGTTACTCAAAAACTACCGTAAAAAATTGAAATATAATCAATATCATGTAACTTTTATAATATAACTGAATTAAAGGCTTAAATGTCGTCAAGGTTAAGGACATAAAAATGTGGTTTGGTTGCTTGCTTGCTTACTTGAGCGCATCGTGGTTTATCATGCCCAGCGCATTGACAGCCGCATCCCGCACATCGATGGCCTCACAGCGGAGCAGGGGAACCACCAGCTTATAAAGTGCTTGAGGCGATGCGCTGCCCATCGCCGACTTGTCACTGCGATCCGCGTTCAGGGAATCCGGCGATGAGCTATAAAATAAAATTAACGTTTGCACATTTTAGTATCGTGTCAGGTTCATAAAACAAAAAAAAATAAAGTCCTTGAGGTCCTTGAAATTTCAAGTCAAGTGACAAACGCACATCAATTGACAAACTTCTGGTTCACTTCGTTATTTTCTATTTATAAGCAAAGAGATTTCATTTTGAGCACTGTAACCACTGCATGCCAGCAATTTCATTTAAAATAACATTATAAATATTAAAAACGCACATTTCAATTAACAACCAACATCATTTCTCGTCATTTTCTTTTGCCAGCATTTGCCTACGGTTCCCCACACAATTTGCACACCAGCAAAAAAAAGAAAATATACAGCAAACAAAATTTATTAATATTTTTTTTCATTTTTTCGTTGGTTTTTTTTTAAGGCAAGCAGGCGTGACAATCAGTAGACGTGCTCTGTGGGCGTTTCTGGGCTGGAAAACTCAACGCGTAGTATGAAAAATAAATAAACTTGTCCAATAATGATTTTACTGTGCGAGTATTTTCAGCTTTCCCAAGAAACAAAAAAAACAGGAGTACAAAAAAGGCAATAAATGGAGAGCATAAAGTACAAACAGGCGCGGAAATTATTTGTCAAATAAAGGGACAAAAGAAAAGCCTAGAAATGTCATATTTATTTAGCCCAGAAAGTGGCAACTTTAATGTAGTACAAAAATGTCAAAACGTAGTGCAAAAGTTTGTAAAAATATTTTCAAATTAAAAACACAAGTGTTTGGAAATATAGTGAGCAAATATTTGCTATTCAAATTAAGCAATAAAAATTTTCAATTAAATTGAAATTATAAAAAAATATGTACAAATTAGAATTGACCCTAACAACTTTAATTTAGTTTGAATATAAATCTTTTAAAAGCATTATGCAAACTTTTCTACTAATTAAATTGTTTAATTACATACAATTTTAAAATTTCATCAAGTATTTTCTAAAAAAGATTTGAGAATTGTTGTCAAACTCTTTCTTTGTTTCAAATAGTTTGTCAAAGTTCAAAAGAAAAAAAATACACGGCTTCTATAATTAAAAGCATGCCAAAAACTACAATAGACACGTATATATTGTAATAATAAAAAATACATACACACACACATACACTTACTCGTACACAAACAAATTTAATAAAAAAAACAAATTAGAAGAAGAAATTGTGGCACATTTATGGCAAATTAATTATAACTTGTTGTGCGTGTATATTAATTTTATAGGGATTTGTTTAGGTATAGGCTTTTTCTGCAAATTTTTATTATTTATTTTCTTTTTTTTTTTTTGGTTTTTCTTGTGTTTAATTTGCTTTACCCAAGTCGTTTCTGGCGCGCCTCTTTGCGTCCGTAGGAGAGCGGCAGGGTGAAACGCGTTACGATTCCCTCGGGCCCAAAGACATTTGACGGTATATTGTCCAAGGAATCGGATAGCGAACGTGAATCCGATTGATCTTGTAAACTATAAATTACAATCCATATAAAGGTAATACATATATGCAAATATATATATATTTATTTATATATTTATAGATAGTATAACAAACATTATGAGTTTTGTTAACCAATAAATGACATGTTTTTTGTTTTAGCAACTTTTCACTGCATGTGTGTGTGGGCATGAAATGGTTGTGGGTGTGTGTGTGTGTGTGTGCTGCATGTTTTAATTAACATTTAAAACCCCCGTTGACAATTTACAATGATGCAGCAAAAATATATACACAAATAAATAGAGTTATAGATCCGCATGTATCTGCATTTCATTAAATTGAAGTGCAGTGACAATGTTTATAATGCTATTTGTACATTTTTAATGTGGTTTTGACAATTTAATGCATTTTTCATGCATTTGTTTTATGGTTTATTGCTACCAAAACTATAACAAATGATGAAAAAAGTTATACAAATAATGTGCGAATGTTTAATACTCTTGAAACTATATTAATTGAGATATTTCTACGTTAGTTTTTGAAAATATGTAAAGTAAATTAATTTAAAGAATAATGTTCTATAGAAGCATGTGATAAATAAAGTTTCTATATTTCTTTCTATTATAAGAATTATCGAAATCCACTAACAATTTATATATTTTTTTTTTCGCTTACGCAAATCATTTATAATTATTTTTTTAATTGGAAAGAAATTAGAGTATATATAAATTTAATTTTTTTTTAAATAACGTTTATTCCTTAGTTTTTATTTCATAATTATTTTGCCACATTTTGGAGTGTTTAACATGTTAAACACTTTGTTTCTTATATAATCTCAGCAAAAATTTAAATTACTTGTTGCTTAAAGATTGTTTAAATGATTGAAATTTATGCAGCACGCAACAAGAAGACTGAAATGTTGTTAAGTATATAAAATCTGAGGCCTTTTGTCTATCGATTTCTTCAGCTGCTCAGGGATTCTGTGCAATTTGCATATTTATGTCCTTAAACAAGGCCTTGTTGCCTCATGTTGCAATTTGCATTTAAAAGAAAAGCATAAAGTACCACAAGTTGTGGCAAAACACACAGCTAACCAAATATAAACTGAGAGAAAGAGTGTGCGTAATGTTTGCTTTTTGATAGTGCTATAATTACAATTAAAATTACAATGCAAATTATGTGTAAATGCATGTTGGATGAGAACAGCAAATAAAATACAATTAAATGGCAAAAGTCTAATCAGTTGCATAAATCAAACAGTTACAATTACAGACACAATAAATACATATATGTACGTAAATATACAGAGAGTGAGTTTAATGAATTTTGACGCTAAAGTTGCAATATATATAAATTTAATAAACAAATATTTCAATGTATGTTGCTCTCTGTTGATTTGATTTAATGCAAGTTTTTACTCAATATGATTGACATTTCATTTCCCAAACTGAAAATGTATTTACTAACTATGTGAGTGTGTGTTTGTTGTGTGTGTGTTTGTACGTGTGTATATGCAGTCTGCTGTGATTACGCAGTGCAAACAGTTAGTCTGACAGGTGTTGAATTCAAGTTAGTTAAAAACAAATAAACACGAAACACAATAATGACAATAATATTCAAATGAGATTTGTATTTGAAGGGATTTGACAAATATTGAAGGGAAAGGGGGGAAACACGTGCCACACAAAACTTAAACGAATGCAGAGTTGTTAATCAAATAAAAATAATGATTGACATTTGATTTTTAACACTTTTGAGCTGAAATTGATCACAATTTTTTTTTTTTTGGTTGTTGTCGATGTGCTGAAGATGCTGTAAATGTTGTTTGCTCATTCTGTTGCATGTGGCACTTACCTCAAGCTTAGATCTGGCGAGGCACAGCGCACGGCAACACTGGGTATTTGTGGCACCAATCTCATGGCACATGCCACTTGATTACGCCACAAGCGCATATACGAATCCTTTTGACTTTCGGTGGGCATTTTCTTAGTGGGCGCCGAGCCACGCAACAAGGAGGCACGATTATCACTCACAGGACTGCAAAAAAAAGTGGAGTAATTTTTAATAATGTCGAGCAATTTATTTGAATACAATTTTCAACACTTACGTGGGATCGATGACACTGTAGAGCGCATTGAGACGCGCATAACAAATGGGCCAAGCTTGTGCCACCGCCGAGGGACATTGTTGCAACACACGCTGACGTTCCAACAGCCCAAAGAGGCAAGTGGCCCAGGGATCAAACTGCGGTTGTGTTGTCGAACTTGCTGCTGTGGCAGCGGCAGCCGCAGCTGTTGAACTTGTCTGTGATAAATTCAGCGTTGAAGTCGATGACTTGGAGTTGTCTAAAAGGGAAGGAACACAAGAGATATATCTATATACACCGAAATGAAAATATATTTCTATATGTAAAACACTTTATCACAATCAACTTCAATTCCAATTGGGAATGGGCCACTCGAGGTCTGCACTGCACTGCCTTCCGAAGGCGACTGATGCCCGCTTCCCTTTGACTGCCCCTTTTATACCTTGTGCACTCTCCGGGAGCTCCCACTCAGGACTCCGACGCTCAAGACTCTCTCACTCAAGACTCTCTCACTCAAAACTCTCTCGCTCAAAACTCTCTCGCTCAAGACTCTCTCGCTCAAAACTCTCTCGCTCAAAACTCTCTCGCTTAAGACTCTCACGCTCAAGACTCTCTCGCTCAATCCTCTCGCTTAAGACTCTCTCGCTCAGGACTCTCTCGCTCTCTCAGAGCGATCAATTAACCACAATCAATTAAAAATAAGTAGTGACTGCCACGCCTCCTATAATGCCTAACATAATTCGTGACAAACTTATAAACCACTCTAAAAAGGTCTACATGGAAGAAGCTTAAAATTGATGCTGCCTACCATCTGTGAGTCCTGCGAGCCAAACTCCACTGCTGCGCTCGGCAATCCACTGCAGATCAATGCAGTTGGCATTGAGAATGGCCGTCTTCTCGGCCTGTGGCAGCTGTGGCAGACACTTTTCAATGATCTGCGGACAGCAGCGATCCATGACATCGATTAATGGTGGCTCCGTTTCGGGTATGCCCAGAGAACGCATTAAATTCTTCACCTCCTTGAGTATCATGGCAGCCAATTTGCGTAAATACGGACGATAATTGCAGAGTAAAACCAATGCAAATCCTTCGACAAAATGCAGTGTGGTGACCAAGGGTATTTCATTCTTTTTACCCGCATCTTGGCTGACCATATTGAGCACCGTGTGCTGTGTGATGCTGGACATGCCGCTTGAGGTGGTTATGCTAGATGCAGCGCTGCTGGCGGTATTCAAATGTTGTTGCTTGGACAACTGACTGCTTGTTGTCTCCTTGCCGGCAACTGGAGGCGTCGCAGTTGCTCCACCCGGCTGTACAGTTGTAGTGATTGTGGTTGCAGCAATGCCAACCTTTTGTGCCTGTTGTGCCGCATTAACAGCTCCTGTGGCATTGGGTGCAGTGTTAACGTTGACTGTATTGTTGACGCTGCCATTCACATTGATGGCACACCAAATGTTGAGGAAGACAAACAGTATGCGTGTGCAGTTCTCCAACAATTGCGGATAGGTGTCGGTGACATCGCGCACCAGAAACTGTGTGTAACCGTGCACGACATCCTGACGCCAATCCGGAAAATCAATGACCAACGTTTGCAACGCCTGATGCGTCAATATGCGCAACTCCTCATCCATGTGCACCGTCAGACGGGACAGCAAATCGACCAATTCGTGTGCCGTCATCGTATCGGGTATTAAACGTGGCACTGCTGCCACACAGGTGCGAAAGAGATCAATGCGTGGCTTTCGCTCACCCGACAGCATCTCATCCGGCTCCTTATTCTGATTCAGTGTATTTGTCATCATTAGTGGACGACCACAATGAACATCCAACGCACGCAATATGTCCACAAAAACACGACGTACGTGTGGAAAATATGCAGACATGCCAATACTCCTGGCCGTGTCATCGGTCAGCATCTTATTAATGTAAGTTTTCTTTACGCGCAGCGTATTCCCCGATGGCAACACGGGCACCGTGCGTGGCATTGGAGGTTCTCCGTCTTTTTGCTGCAACGAGTCGGCAACCACCATAAATGCACGCAAGCCAATGCTCATCCTCTCCGGATTGAGTATGACTTTAATGGAGCGACCAACGCACAACAAATCGTAGACAATTTCCCGCATGGCAAAGTCTAAACGCTCCTGGGCAATAAACTGTATGATCTTCACAAAGATATTGAGTGGCGTATCGCGTGGCACGACGCCCTTGGAACCCCTAAAAAAAAGCATAGACACATTAATAAATGATATACTTTAAATAAAGTCCATTTACTCACTTGGGAAACAGTGAATTCACAATGCTTTGTAGTCGCGAATGCGTTGCCGAATTCGATTCACATTTAATTCTTATCATGTAGACCCAAAGCAGGCGATATAGTGACTCCAATGCCACTCGACTCATCTTGGCATCGCGATTCTTCAGATTGCTCAAACACATGGCCAGAAAGTAATGCCAATTAGTCAGGAAGAAAGTCTTTTGGGAGACGCAGAGCAGACAGGTGACCAGTGGAAACAATGCCAGACGATGCTTGGACTTTGTAGACGCATCCAGTGTTTGCACATAGAGCAGTTCCACAAAATTCTTCACACACGGCACGTTCACCTCATTTTTGACGGCCTGCAAAAGGGAGAATAGAGTTAGAAAAGTCTTTAAAGAATAACAATATTTTTATATATATTTAGAATAACCGTTGATAATCAAATAATTAAATTTTTCAATTTTCAAATTTATTAAAGGGAGTCTTGCTTTAATTTAAAGTCAAGATTTTGAGTGTACCATTTTTAAAAGAAATTAATTATATTTGAATGCAGAATGAGTTTAAAAATAGAGGCCAAATAATGATCAAAATGATTTTCCGCTTGAAAATCGGTTGAGTTTTGGCAAAATTATGACCGTTTGAAGTTTTTGAAAATTTGTCAAGGGGAAAGCATGGAAAATACCGAAAAAATTGACAGTGAGGGAAATTTTTAGGGTCAAAAATATTTTGATGCAGAATCAAAATAGAGGCCAAATAATGAACAAAATGATATTCCGCTTGAAAATCCGTTGAGTTTTGGCAAAGTTATGACCGTTTGAAGTTTTTGAAAAATTGTCAAGGGGTAAGCATGAAAAATACCGAAAAAATTGACAGTGAGGGAAATTTTTAAGGTCAAAAATATTTTGATGCAGAATCAAAATAGAGGCCAAATAATGAACAAAATGATATTCCGCTTGAAAATCGGTTGAGTTTTGGCAAAGTTATGACCGTTTGAAGTTTTTGAAAAATTGTCAAGGGGTAAGCATGGAAAATACCGAAAAAATTGACAGTGAGGGAAATTTTTAAGGTCAAAAATATTTTGATGCAGAATCAAAATAGAGGCCAAATAATGAACAAAATGATATTCCGCATGAAAATCGGTTGAGTTTTGGCAAAGTTATGAGAGTTTGAATTTGGTCATAATTTGAATCTAGCAACTTAACAATTCAAAATTCTCCACTTACCGCTGCAACGGGCACGAGGATCTCAACAAAGAGTCCAGCCAGTGCGTGCTTGATATCCTTGTCCTTGACCTCCAAAAAGTACTGACCACACTCGTGCATGAACTGAAACGATGCCTCAAACTCCTCAATGGGCACCATCTTGACTCGAAAGAACTTCATGCCCATAAGCAAACTGATGATGCCCTGCATCGTGGTTGTGGATGCCTCCTTGCCACGCAGCTCCTTCAGTTCGCTCATGAAACGCTTGCGTACCGAACCAAAGCGACTCTGGGCGAGAACACCAATAACTTCCGCATAGAGATCCGCAATCATGTGTATATTATGCGCATTGGGATTATTTTGAAGGCCATCCTTGTACTTAAAGTGCTTGAATGCCAAATTCTCAATGCTGCGCACCAAATCCTCATGACCCGGATGAAATGGCAACTGTTTGAGTATCTCAATCAGCGCCAGACAGAAAATAAACTCCACAGCTGCCTCACGACGCTGCAGCTGAAAATCCAAATCAACCGTGGATTTATTTATCGATTGTATGCTACTACCCGTGGTGGGTTTCTTCAGGTCATTCTTGATCTCCATGTCGGAGAGCTGACGGCGATGCCAGGCAAGCAGCGTGTGCAACAGAGAAGGCAAACAATGTTCCGCCACGGAACCCAAAGCGGACAGCAGCTGATCAAACTGTTGATCCTCACCGCGTTGCAGCAGTTTCGATAGATTTTTATCCGCACTCTCCAACATGACCAGCTCGATTTTCTTCTCTGCCTGCGCTGTAAAATCGCTAAATAGATTACGCATCACAATTTCACCAGGACGTGGTGCGGTCAACTCCACGCTGGCCACACTGGCCGCTAAGGCATGCATCTCGGCTTGGGTGTAGCTGGGCAAGACGTTGATGATGGAACTGCGGGAGTGTGCACCCCAAGGCAACAGAGATTGACGCTGTGGGATGATCAACGGGGGCAAAGCGGCGGGCGGTGAGGAGTAACTTTGACGATAGCTAATTGTAGCCGATGTTGCCGGTACAGGTGCACCTATGAACGACTCCTGTTGACTTACAATCGGTTGAATCGATTGCTGTGATTCATACTCTATGCTGTAGGAGGAATATTCGTCAGCGAGTATTTGATAATTAATGGGTGATGTGGTGCCACTTCCATTTGCCGACACAGCTGTTGTTGCTCCATTGCGTCCTGATTTTGGTGTTGAATTGTAGTCACCAGAGTTCATCGATTGCCTTTGTTGACCAGGTGAACCGTTTGTCTCCAGCTGTGATTCGTTATCAATGCCATCGCCTGCTGCTAACTGATAAGCATCTTCGTGATAAACGACATTGCGTTGTGGACTTCGTGTTGGTGTTGTATTTGCAGCAGCAACAGCTGTTGTTGTTGCTGCTCCACTTGTTGCTGTTGTTGCTCCTCCTGTAGTTGCTGCTGTTGTTGTTGTTGGTGAGCCAACAGCCGTAGCAACAACAACTGTGGCTGCCTCGCTCACGTGTTGCTCATTTGGGTTTGGATTTGTGCCTAAAATAAAAAACACAACAAGTCAATAAAGCAATATAAAAAGAAAAAGTTAACAACGACAAGTCGAAGTTTTAATACCCTTGCAGACCAGTAAATATGATTATAACAAATAAAACTAACACACTTCTTACCTAAAATAAACTGTTTTTATTTAAGTTATTAAAAAATATTTTGATAAATGTCTTTTACATAAAAATATTTTCATTTTATTATTTTTCTTCCAAATTTTAGAAAATTTAATTTAATATAAAAAATCCTACTGATATCAAAATATATCTCTACTGTTCCAATATATCTTCAAAGCTAAGAGATTAGTTTGAATAGAAACAGACAAACAGACAAACATAATTATAAATTAGCTCAACTCTTTCTACTGTTCAAGAATATATATAATTTGTAGATTATGCCACGCCTTCTTTAATTTGTTACATATTTCGTGGCAAAATTATAATACCCGCTGCAAGAGTATAATAAGGAGAACAAAACATGACTTGCAAATGGCTTTTAGCTCTTATCAATAAACATACTCTACATATGTGTGAGTTAATGTATTTACAAGCGCAAAAAAGAATATGAATCAACTCCCCCAACCCTACTAAATATATTAGCAACAACAACGACAAAGCTGATGTGTGTTTACAATTTGTTAACTCTTTTTTGTTTATAATGTTTTACCCAAATCTTTAGTTAGCACGCGCCTAACAAATCAAATCTGCAAATAGAAAATATTATTATCTCATCATCATGAACATGGTTTATTTTGTGGGTGTGTCACACACACACGCACACACATGTTTACACACATTAAAAAGCATATAAAGATAAATTTTGTTTCTATTTTTTGCTATTTTGTTATCTTGAAAAGTTCATTTCCCATTTGTAAATTTTGTATCTTAATTAACAAAACTTTAACGATGTAACGAACATGGCATTCATTATCATAAACATTTTTTATTATCATTATCATCGCATGTCTGGCAAAATTATCATGACAGATTGAAGGCGGGTGGCGTCATCAATCTGTCAATCTATGCAAAACAAACAAATGACAAACAATTCTCAAGGCTTCTTCCCTACCCCATATAAATACGTATGTACCCCATATGTATGTGTTTATTCATTTATCAGTCTATAACATTATATGATAACGCTTCCAGCGAAAAGCTGATATCACCATCGATTCGAATTGACTTGGACATTACAATGGACTTTTTAAAAAACCATATACACATGCATCGGAATCTATATCTGTATTTGTTTTTCCGTCAAGAATATTGCAAATTCCACAGAAGTTCATGTTTTAATACCAACATTTAAAAAATTCCTAGAATTTTAATTTAATTTCTTTTGAAATATGAAGAGAGCTTTAAAAATTATTATACAAATCATTTTCATAAGTTCTGTAAATATAATACCAAAAAAATATGTACTTTAATTTAAATATACAATATTGTGTGAAAATTTCAGCCTTCTAGGTCTCATGGTTTGGGCTGATCAATCAGTCAGGACATACAATTTTATATACATAGATTTAAGCTCTTTGTCCTGACTGACTTAGCTGGGTGTCCAAACGGTAAGAACTAGACGGTTGAAATTTTCACAAAACATAGTGTATTGTAACGAAAAAAAAACAGCTGAAGCCACATTTCCCAACAACTGTTAACTGTTAAAATAATAACCAACCTTCTAAAACACAGTATAATCTATTAATCTAATCTACAGTAGAACTTGCCTAACATTAATCATCCATGTGTCAAATGATAAAGTCGACTTAAAGAACCTACAAAAAAAATATAACTAAGCCTTTTCTAATAATCTAAAAGCTTATAAGCACTTTGTTAGTCTCCATTTCAAAAGAATTTATTTAGAAACGTGAGGTTTCAAGGACTCTAATAGCTTCTATAAATGAGTAATTCAAATCGTTTCCACCCATCAGCAATCAACAAATTTCCTATAACAAGTTGTTAAGCTATAGTTTTCTAAAATTATCCAATACATTACATTGTAAAAAGGTTATCCTACCTTAATAGAATGCTCGATTATATTACTTTGGGGGCAACTAATTGAATTGACCTCTCTCACAAAACTAAATCAATCAATAGATAATATACAAATTGAACGAAAAGAAAGTCCTATTTCAATTGCAATCCTCAAATCGTGTTGTCCTTTGGCTGTCATTACATTGGTAACAGCATTAGATTACAAAACAACAAGAAAGGTAGAAAGTATTATAAATAATAAATAGTAAAATGGTAAACGGATATGCCGTGTGAGAAAGAGGAAGACCTTCTTTCCTATTCCAATGCCGTCAGCTGTTCCGCAGGACACCAAGGACCAAGGAAAAATACGGCGGCACTTAAAGGTCACCGACGAAGTTCAGGGCAAAAGTTTTCACTGTCACTTAATAATTGATAAGGCTTAAAAGAGACAGTTCCATAAAAGCAATTCGTTTGTATAGCTCTCATTCTAAATAGTATGAGCAGTATTTAAGGTTGTCCGAGAGCTGTCCAGAGAGTTGCGCTATGCTATGAAAATAGCTGAGAAAATTACAATTTTCTTTTGCCATTCAATGCAATAAAAAAGGTGAACTTCTGGCTGTTCATCATTTTTCTAAACATGTGGCAAACATGAAAGTGAAAAAACTAAATAAAATGCTGAAGAATTAGATACTCTAGATTTATTTAAAATAAATTCGTTTGTATTCTTTAATATACAACATTTAAAAAAAACCTTTCTAGAAATTTTCTGAGTTTTTGCTAATTTTATTAAAGTTGCCTATTGATCTTAGAACAAATTTACAACATAAATTAAATGAAACTAAGAATTTTAATATATTTAAAAGAAAAAACAAATATTTTGTCAAAAAAAATCATATAATTCAATTATAATTGTATTCTCATATCAAATTTAGTAACTCTAATTATATTTAATGCTAGGTTACAATCGTTTCTAGGCATTAATATGCCATTTCCAGGTAATTATACAATTTACAGGGTATGCAAATGCGCAGCAAATATTTAAAATGGCGCTAAAAATATATACACAATATCCAAAAGACATATTCGTCCATTTGTATGTGTATTTATAATATTAATAATGTATTAACACGCTCAGTTCCCTCAAAAAGCCGCCTCCAAAAAGCCAACAGAAAACGTCTGAAATTCTTGTTATAAATGCGCTATGGATGTGTCATTTAACAAACAAACAACAACAACTTGGCAAAGACTCCTCTTCATCTCTCTCAGTCCCTCTTCTTCTCTCTTTCCCACTCTCTTATACAATTTCTGTTGGCCGAAAGTTGAAAAACTGCAGCAACAGCAAAAAAAATTTGTGTTATTTTACTTTTATTTTCATTTTTTCATTTCTCAATGCGCAATTTTTAAAACGTGTAGAAAATCGAAGAAATGGCAAATGTTCCCGAATAATTTGTGGAACATGTTTGTATAACATTTTGGTGGAAATTTACGATTTGTTTTCGATTTTCAGGGCTTTACAAGTTATCAGATACAACAGATGCAAATATTTACTCAGAATTGGAAAAAGAAATCTTTCAAAATTTCCATCTAGAATTCCTATTGAATTTTATTGAATTTGTTTTTCTGAGAATTATAAAGCATATTAAGAAAAAAGATATTATCAAAAATAGCCACTTAACCCATTAAAACTTGAGAAACTTTGCTTAATACAGAAACAAAGTGAGATGTGAAGTTTTCCCGAACTGATAATACCCTGCAGTTAATTTTTTACAATTAAAGCTATTTACGCCAACTAAAACAGTCACTAAAAATTTTTTTTATATAAATATAAATATAGGAAATAAACAATATTAATAAATTTCACATTAATCTCTGATTTGAAGTGAAATTATTTGTGGATGAGTTCGTCGATAGACACTCAAGTTTCATTTTATTATACTCTTTTCATATTTACAGAGTATATATACAATAAATATTTAATCGACAGTAAGTTGACAACTTTCGACTGTAAAATTGCGACATTTTAACGCCAATCTGAGTACTTTAATTTACCTTTTAGTTTTTTTGGTGTCCATTGAAAATTCCATAACATGAAACTGGCGCATAAATTTGTAAAATAATCACAGCTAGGAAAATGATGCCCAGGCAGATTCACAAATTGCGAGAACTACTTTTCTTTATTATTTTTGCAAAAGTTGACTTGATTAGTCACAATAGAGAATGACGGTGGGAGGCAGGTGAAAGAAGTGAACGGCGATTAAATTAAACGTCAGTTGTCGTAATTAGAGGCACGTGAGCGTTTTTTGATATTGTTCACTATCTAAACACAAATTATATTTATGAGTTGTAATTAATTTAGCAGCATTTGTGCGTCGTTTAGTTGGGATTATTGTTTTGTTTGTTTCGTTTTATTTTATATTTTTGTTGTATTTAGTATAAAATCGCCTGATAAGAACAGGCCACACACACAGTCACACAAACATACACTAACAGCTCATAAATGTGTCACCGAAATACGAGTGACGTTAATCGAAAAATCGAAATGAAACCAGGGAAATTTCTTATATAGAAGGCACTTGTACAGATGTTCGAAGACTCTGATTAGAGTTTTAAAAAAATAGATTAATTAAGTATACTAAAGTTGTTATACTTTTGCTCATATATAATAAATATATATTTGTAGCCGAAATGTTATTATTATTATCATTAAGATCTAAGAATGTGTCTAAAATCGATTGGAATACAAAAAGAAAGTTTATTTTCTATAAGATATATAGTTAAAATTAAAAATTATACGAATTTAACTTTATGCTAGGCATTAAAATTCACATTTAAAATTGTGTAATTGAAATACGAAATAATTTTTCTGAAAACTTAAGCAAAAATGCAGAAATGATTAAATACCGACAAAGAACATTCAACAATTCCAATAAGTGTGAATCAAAATCGCTTGATAATAATTATAATAATAATAAACCACAGCAATCGTATAATAAGTTTGTTTAAGAATTTAAAAATGTCAAAAATAATATGTATTAAGCAATACTGATTATTTTGTAATTTTCACAGCTTTATTCAAGTATATTTTTGTTTGGTATTTAGTACCAGTTGATTTATGTATTTATAATGCTTTTTTATGCTAATTAGCCAGTTTAAAGGCGTCTTTCTCAAAAAATGAGCTCAGCGTTTTCAATTTCAAATCGACAGCAACAATAACATTAAATACCACTGTTGTCAAATTACAATTTAAATGTATTTATTTATATACACACATGTGCAGGTATACGTTTATATATATGTATGTATAGATGCGTTAAATATATATAAATATATATATCTTCACGTTCTGATCGCACACAAAACACAATTTCTTTCAAATACAACAAAATAATACGCGAATACTAAAATGCGAGGCGAACTCGGGCGACGACGAATTTCGACTGCGGCGAAAACGCGCGCAACGCGCAGCCCTAAAAGTTTCAGGCGACGACGACAGCAACAACAACAACAACAACATCAAATAAGTAATAATAAATAGCAAACGCAAAGCAAAAGACAAATAGAAAGAAAAAAAGCTGAGCGCGCGCGCTCGCAAATTGAAAGCACAAAATCAAAACAAACGATAATTGTCTATTTAAAATTATGATTAACAGCAACTGAGCGAAAGAGAGTGAGTAAGCAAAAAAAAGAGAGCGTAACTGTGTGAGAGCGCTCAGCGCTGTGAGTCAAACAGCTGTTGCCAGCGGCGAATTGAAAGAAGGAAAAAAAGCCGCACAGCAACAACAATTGGAAAACAGCTGTGCAGCGACAGCGTGACGTCGACAGCGGCAGCAACAGCGACAGCGTGACGTATTCTATTTGTATGCGTAAGCGCAGCATGCGTTGTTCTTGTTCTTGTTCCTGTTGTTGTTGTTGTTATTATTATCGGCATTGTCGCACAGTGTCACTAATATGTGAGACATTAACATAAATTAGATAAGAACTTAGCACAGCATGTGACGCGTTCCGTTATTGCAATTAGCTAAGAACTTTTGTGGCACACTAACTAAACTTTCCTTATTTCCGTACCAAGCACACACACACACACACACACACACACACACACTCATAGCCTTGTGGCTTACATACAGTGGTTCTCAGCTTATTTGACCCAGTACATATTAAACATTTTAAATTAATTTATGTTTCAATGGGTAAACCACATAAATTCAGATTTGATGTTTAATATTTAAACTTAAGTAAATTATTGTCATTTAACTTTTTAAGATACTTTATACAAGGAATTTATTTATTTAACATCGATTAAATTTAACAAACAACACGAAGCAGAAATAATAATTTGGAGTTTGCATACAATTATAAAATTTACATTAATATTATGTTTAAACAATTTTAATAATGATAATATAAAACATTTAAGTATAAGTTTAGGTTTAAATTAGCTTTCACCCACTGTACATTGTATAATCCATTCTCAAATTGCCGCATGTGTGTTTTGTTTATGCATTTTTGTATATTACATAAATCAACATTAAATCAATTTGCAAATTTTTAAATAAACATTTGCTCGATTTGTCGATCTTCGCAGCAAACAGTGAACTTTTTGTAACAATAAACAACTAAATTGATTATTAACTGTGGAAGCCATAAAAAAAATAAGGAAAAAAAAACTTGTTACGAATATTTGTACACACACACAAATAAAAAGCAAAAGGGGCGCGAATTAGCACATTGCCTCTCCCTCTCTCTCTCTCTCTCTCGCCCTCGCTCTGTCTGTCCTATTTCTGTTCAAAGTGTTAGTTAACTGCTTTTATGGCAAATTACATCACGCCCACGCCAAAAATTGGCAAAAACAATAACATAAAAGGCCAAAAAAAATGGCCAAAAATAAAAGCACGCGATGACGAACACGCGACCGAAACAAAACGCAGCTGTTGTATGCGTGAGTGTGCGTGTGTGTTTACGTATGTGTGTGTGTAGACGCACTGCAACTTGACACTTGGCACGCTGACAAACAAATGAGCTTTCAAGCTGCAGGACAGCGAGACTAAAGCGGAGACGGCGACGGCGACAGCGACTTTGTTTGAGTATCGCACACTCACAACTTATGCAATTTCACTCGACATTTGACTTTTGGCGAGCAACAACAAATAAGTTTTTTTTTGTTTTTTTTCTAATTTTGCTCTGCTCAGAAATGCCGTTGGATAAGTGCCAAAGGTTGTGACCAAACTGACTCGATGCTTCTGGGTTTTGCTGAATGTCATTATCAAGGTTTATATGTTTGCGTTGTCTGTTATTATATTTTGTGAATGAATGTGCGAAAAAGAGATGCAACGAAAACTAAGTGTAAAGAGAGTGCAAGCTTAAATGAGACTAGGTCTAGGTCGCAATGAGTGCAATGTTGATCAGAGAGAGAGAGAGAGAGAGAAAGAGAGAGAGAGAGTGACAGAGTGACAGAGAGAGATTGCGAAAGCTCTTTGGCAACGGTAAATAGCAGGCGTCGCTCAAAACTTGAGCATAGCTATAAATTATGGCAGAGTCAAAGAACAATGACCATAAAAACACACACACATACACATACACACACACACACACACACACAGCTGAGCCAAACCATAAAACGTTGATTGTCTGTATAAAAGAAGAGGAAACACAATCAAAGTGAATCATCACTTAAGAAATGAGGAAACAAAACACAGGCTGAAGCGCCGACGCAGAGTGCTAAAGGAGTTGAAGAGCAGACCAGGTGATAAAAACACACACACACACACACAAATAAAATGCACACTTGATTGGTGGGCGTAAACAATTAGCAGCGACGTCGACTGCAACGGCGACGTCAACTGCGACTGCAAATATTAAAAAAGGGGGCAGAGACAATTGAGTCAACCCGAAAATAGAACTCACCTGCAACGTTAGCAGCGCTGCCGCCGCCGATGCTCGCGTCCAAAAATGCCTCCGGCTGCGTCTGCTGCACTTCCAGCGTTTGTTCCATTGCCTGTACTTTTATTTATATGTTATTTATATGCACTTTGTGGTTCGAAAAACACTTGCGTATGCACTAATTACACCAAATGGCTTTTCAGACGCATTGCAGCCATCTTTGTTTTATTAATTCGTTTTTCACTTCACTCTGCTTGCGTCGCTGCCCGCACACAGCGGCAAACACCGCACAACAACAACTTATTGTCGCATAAACACAATTAAATGCAATTATCGACGAATTGTAAATAAAATGGGAGTAAATGATTAAATGAAAAATTGTACAATACGTGAGAGTGGTAAGAAGAAGAAGCAGACAAACAGCAGTCAGGCTCAGCTGTTTTTTGTTTAGCATGCAGCGTTGCCACCCGGCCGCAGTTTATCCAGTTTGCCAGTCAGCTGTGACGTCACAGCCACTGTTGCCTACTTAGCTATTTAAGAGCTAGCTCTGGCTATTTTCAAAGTTCAATTGTTAAAAAAAATTTAAAAGTAGCTATTAACCAGAAATCTGGCTAATTTAAATATAATAAATGAAAAAGCTAATGTTAAAAATATTTTTTATTCCTCCTGTGTTTTAATAATGTCAAAGAGCTCAGATGAATAAACTAATACGTCAGTTTCTTTGTAGACAATGGCACAGTAAAGAATACGTAACCTTGTCAGTGAACTTTCCCTGTCGTGCTGCAAACTGACTTGACAACCCTTCACAAAACAGCTGATTGACGAAATACATATTTGTTATTTCATTCTTATCTATTTTATCGGCAAATCGGCGTGTATTTTTGATTTATAACAAATACCGTGTACTTATTAGCGATAGTGACAACTGGCGTGTCATGTTGTGATTAGTTCGCGGAGGAACAACAATGGATACAGTGTCTGCAGTAAGTGTGCATCCGCTGACAAGCGACCCAACAGCCGCCTGGAATGAGATCAGCAAATCACAGCGTGTTATCAAAGTTGTGATGAAGCCACCAACAACAACAGTGGCACCCAATAAGGCGCGTGTTGTCTGCATGTCGGATACGCATTCATTAACACCCTATATCAAGTTTGATATACCCGATGGCGATATTTTCATACATGCCGGCGACTTTACCAAATGCGGTCAATTGCAGGAGGTGATTGAGTTCAACAATTGGATTGGTGCACTGCCTCACAGGCACAAGATTGTGATTGCCGGCAATCACGAGTTGAGTTTTGATCGCACCTTCACGCATCCCTTTCAGAACAAGCAGACGGGCAAGCAATCACACGGCGAACGGTACGTTTAAATTCCCTCTATTCTTAATAACATTTCTATATGTAAAAGTATCGATATGTTTAATTTCCCCTTATTCTTAATAATATTTCTATATGTAAAAGTATCGGTACGTTTAAATTCCCTCTATTCTTAATAATTTTTCAATATGTAAAAGTAAAATTTTTACCTTCATTTTTTATTATTTTCACCTTATATGCTCTGCTAAAAAAGATTATGATATCAATATAGTTCATTTAATTTGTAAAATTGTAAATAAAATGAAAAATCGTTAAAACTTTATGTAAAAGGTACCGTTTTGACAGAAAGTACCAACGATAAGGAAACTTCTGACACAAATGTACCAAAAAATGAAAAATGTACCACATTTAAAACAAATGTACCAATTGTACCTAACCTTATAATAATGGGAAATTCCTTCACAGCTCCAAGCACTCTGGAATGTCCATATTGGACGACCTGCCCACGCTGGGAAATGACAAGGAGAGCATGGAGAGCGCGGTGCAAACGCCCAACATTCGAGAGGCCTTAACCAACTGCACTTATCTGGAGGATGAACTCCTAGAGTTATGGGGAGTACACATCTATGGTTCGCCCTGGCAGCCCGAGTTCTGCAGATGGGCATTTAATGTCCCTCGTGGCACTGCCTGTCTGGATAAATGGAATCAGATACCAGTGGGCGTGGATATACTGGTCACACACACGCCACCTGTCGGTCATGGTGATCTCTGTTGCTCCGGGGTTCGAGCTGGTTGTGTGGAGTTGTTGACCACTGTGCAGCAGCGAGTGAGACCCAAATACCATGTATTTGGACATGTACACGAAGGATATGGTATCACCAGTGATGGCAGGATCATCTATGTGAATGCCTCCACCTGTGACATCAATTATTTACCCAACAATGCACCCATTGTCTTCGATGTGACGCTGCCTCCGGGCATAAGCAAGGATTAATCTGAAATTCCCCTTAAATTTAATTTTAAACTTAAGTTTGCCATTTGAAAATCAGGAATTTAGAACCTCTTTCCACTTGAAAGTGTTCAGAATGTCACAAGAATTTAACTTTAACTAGCATTAATTGGTTTAGGCCAGAAATTTACATATTTTTACAGTGGAAAGCGGCTATTATTTAATGACTTTATGCACACAACAACTGTAATTTTAGCTTACCTAATATAATTTTATTTTTTATGTACCCACCCACAAAATGCTCATTAAAAGTGTCCTTTTTAAGTTACAAATGCTAGTCAAGTTTTGAACCGGTTGGGGATAGCAAAGAAAGTTGGGAATTTAGATAAGTTTCAAACCAGCTGCAGCTGCAACTGATATTACAATTTAATCGAGTTTCACACCAGCTGCAAAATTAAAAATTCGGCAATTTATTCAAATTCCAAAGAATGCTACTCTGTCATATAAGTTTTAAAGATCAACATATATTATATACAATGCTTAAAATTTGTTGAAAAATGTTAGTAGAGTAAGACTAATTAATTTATTGTACTTTTTTATTGCTCATAAAAATTTAATTTTGACTTTAGTCATTTTAGTCAAGCTACAAACCAGCTGCAGTTGCAACCGATAATGCAGTTTAGTAGAGTTTCACACCAGCTGACCAAAAATACAACTCTGTCTCCGCTGCAAATGTTCTCTGACATTTCGCTTTGTGCCCAATGCAAAGTAACGGCACTTCGGCGGCTGCCATTTTGTGCGGCATCGTGACTGGGCGAAGAAAAAGCTCCAAATTGGTGAAAAGATTTTTTAAAGTGTTTGCAGTGTCTTAAAAACGTACAAAAATGGTAAAAGTTATAGGAAATAATATAAAATATAAAATTATATGATATATGATTTGTTTGTTTGGCAGCGTGAAGTGATCTCGATACAAATTGGACAATGTGGGATTCAGATTGGCAACGCCTGTTGGGAATTATATCTGCTGGAGCATGGCATCAATATGGATGGCAGTCGCAAGACGCAGGAGCAGCTAACGGAAAGCGGCAGCTCCAGTGCAACCCTGGGACAGAGCACAAATGCCAATGATGCCCATACGTTTTTCACCGAAACGGGCAACGGTAAACAGGTGCCGCGTTCCATTTTCGTTGATTTGGAGCCCACTGTAATCGACAGTGTACGCACCGGAGCCACCAAGGATCTGTATCATCCGGAACAGCTGATATCGGGCAAAGAGGATGCGGCGAATAATTTTGCACGCGGTCGTTATTCCATTGGCAAGGAGGTGATCGATAAGGTCACCTCACGGCTACAGAAGATTGCCGAGCAGTGCGACGGATTGCAGGTAAACTTATTTTTAAAAAGCTCAAATGAACCGGTTATTAAAATGATCGAGTGAAATACAGTTAAGCAAGCAAGTGTTTTGACAAAATCAAGAAAAAAATTTATATTTTAAGGATTTAAATTTAATTTTAAATTAAAAATATATGCTCATTTTTATTTAGTCAAATAACTTTCTTGACTAACTTTATATTCATTTAGCAGATGATCCTAAGTATATATCGTTCGTTTTGGTAAGGAATTTTTATATTTTATTATACTTTTCTTCAGATGAAATTTAAAAAAGGAAAATAATTTTAGATGAATTGAACTATTTTTCAATATTAAAAAACAAATAGGTTAATTTTAATTTTGAAGTTTCGCGTTTAAATTGTATTTTCTTATTGTTTAAATATAACTTTATATCAATATTATTGTGGTTTAATGTGCAAAATGACACTCAAACTAAAAATAACAAAACTATAAATAAAATAAATTGCATTTCTTTATTATTTAAATATAGGTATATATCAACTTTATATATCAGCTGAATAATAAATAATAACTAAATAAACTGAGCAAATTGAACTAAAAATTCCCATCTAAATTGCAGGGCTTTCTCATCTTTCACTCCATGGGCGGAGGAACTGGCTCCGGATTCACCTCGCTGCTCATGGAGCGTTTATCGAATGATTTTAGCAAAAAATGCAGATTGGATTTTGCAGTGTATCCATCCCCGAAAGTGTCCACAGCTGTGGTGGAACCTTATAATGCGCTACTCACCACACACTCGACGATCGAGCATGCGGATTGTGTGTTTATGGTGGATAATGAGGCCATCTATGATATATGCAATAATAAGTTGGGTGTGGATCGTCCAGCTTATCAGAATCTCAATCGGCTGATTGCCCAAATTGTCAGCTCGACGACGGCATCGTTGCGTTTCAGTGGCTCCATGAATGTGGATTTAAATGAGTTCCAAACGAATCTGGTGCCCTTTCCAAGGATTCATTTCCCGCTGGTTGCGTATGCTCCGTTGATGTGTGCGGAACGTGCGGCACATGAGCAACATGCGATTACGGGTTTAACCAATGCCTGCTTTGAGTCCTCCAACATGATGGTCAAGTGTGATCCGCGTGCTGGCAAATATATGGCCTGTTGTATGCTCTATCGTGGCGATGTTGTGCCCAAGGATGTGAATGCCGCTGTGTCGGCAATTAAATCCAAGCGACATATACAATTTGTTGACTGGTGTCCCACAGGCTTCAAGATCGGCATTAATTATGAGAGACCCGCTTTTGTGCCCGACGGAGATTTGGGTCCCACCTCTCGAGCCTGCTGTATGTTGTCCAACACTACAGCCATATCGGTGGCATTTACAAATCTATCCTATAAATTCGATTTGATGTTCAGAAAACGCGCTTTTGTTCATTGGTATGTCGGCGAGGGAATGGAGGAGGGCGAATTCACGGAGGCTAGGGATAATATTGCGGTTCTTGAGGGCGACTTTAATGAGGTGGGACTCAATAATGATGAGGACGCTGGCGAGGAGTTTGATGAGTTTTAATTATACCCTGCATGTAATCCTCATAAATAAAAAATGTTATTATTTTGAAGTGTTTCTATTGAACTAAAAAATCGGTTTTGTTGTTTGAAAACTATATAAATTAAATATAAATATATATCCTCCTTGATATTAAAAATCAACCAAAACTATAAAAATACAACACTTTTGTTTTTAGTTTTCTTAAAATTTTTTTTTTATTATTTTGTTTTGTTTTGTTGTTGTTGTTTGTTTGTTTTAAACGCCTAGTTACTAGGTTTTCTTTTCAATTGTGTGGTTTTTTGTTTTTTATTTTCTCTTATTTACTTAATTTTACTAAAATTTTAGTTGTTTGTTTTGAACATTGCAAAGAAACTTTTTGCTTTTTGTCGCCTTCAATTCAAAACTTATTTTTAAAGAATCATCAAAAAGTTGTTGCACAGTGTAAAATTACAATCTTTTGTGTGTATGTGTGTGAGTATGTGAGTGTATGTGTGTGTGCATATGTATAAGTGTAAATTTAGTTTTTACTATATAATCTATACAATTAATATTTTCTCTAAGAGTTGACAATCTTTAGTTTTTTTCTTAAAATGCGTTTCGAAAAATAGAAATCAAAATATTAAAAAAAAAAATAACAACATAATGAAGGCAATAAAGTGTGCAGTTATTTTGTTGTTGCTTTTGTGTAGTTTTACGCTATTTTATATAATTACAATAATGGCGATTAGTGATTTATTTTTGACATTTGTTTTGTTTTTGTTTTTCTCAGATTTGAGTTTTAATTACATAGTTAATAGGTAATAAAAAATATATAACGATTGATGATGGCAAAAATATGCATTGAAATTTTTGCAACACTTGTTGAAGATTACTTTTATTGTGGTTGTTTGTTTTTTTCTTGTTGTTGTTGTTGTTAATTGTTGCTGGTGTTATTTTTCTGGTTGTTGCTGTAGTTACAATTCAACACTTTAGTATGGAACATTTGAGAAGAGATACGAGACACTTTCGCCATTGTGTGTCCGTCTTACGGCCTCGGCGAACATCATCGAGACATCAATGCACTAAAAGAAATAGAAAGAAATTTAGTTAAGAGAGCATTCAGTAGAGAGATGAATGAGAGAATGTTGCTTACCTGTATTTTGGGGCAATCCCGCATATGGCCATCCTGTGGTATAGTATTGGTCACAACAACCGCCTCAAAGCAAGCGTTATTAATCCGCGAAATCGCCGGACCCGAGAAAATGCCGTGCGTCAGTATGGCATAGACCTGAAACATTTAAAAATTTAATTAAAATGTGTCAAATTTTTTATGAACTGAACTTATTAACTGGCAATATTTGTTGAAATATATCAAAAAAATAAATTGACAGTGAGGGGCAAGAAATCAAATTTGTTTAGATTAAAAAAACATTGATGCAGAATCAATTTAGAGGCCAAATAATGATCAAAACGGTATTCCACATGGAAATTGGTTAAGTTTTGGCAAAGTTATGACCGTTTGAAGTTTTTGAAAAAGTGTAAAGTGTAATTGGCAATTTTCGTTGAAATATATCAAAAAAATAAATTGACAGTGAGGGGCAAAAAATAAAATTTTTTTAAATTAAAAAAAACATTGATGCAGAATCAATTTAGAGGCCTAATAATGATCAAAACGGCATTCCACATGAAAATCGGTTAAGTTTTGGCAAAGTTATGACCGTTTGAAGTTTTTGAAAAAGTGTGGAAAATACCGAAAAAATTGACAGTGGGGTAAATTTTTCAAGTGAAAAATGTTTTGATGCAGAATGAATTTAGAGGCCTAATAATGATCAAAATGATATTCCGCTTGAAAATCGATTGAGTTTTGGCAAAGTTATGACCGTTTGAAGTTTTTGAAAAAGTGTGAAGTTTTGGAAAATACCGAAAAAATTGACAGTGGGGTAAATTTTTCAAGTGAAAAATGTTTTGATGCAGAATGAATTTAGAGGCCAAATAATGATCAAAATGATATTCCGCTTGAAAATCGATTGAGTTTTGGCAAAGTTGTGGTAGTTTGAAATTTTTGAAAAAGTGTCAAGTGTAGGTCACAGTAATGACCAAAACATTAAATTTTTGTAGTTAGTAAACTTTTGATGCAGATTGAATTTAGTTAAGCCTCCGACCTTAAAAGTTTACAAAATATTAAAATTTTTATTTTATGTACTTAAAAAAATAAACTATTTTGTAAGAAATATTTAAATTTGACATTTTTAGATAATTATAGTTTTTATGATAATTCTTATCTAGAGTGCCTGATTATGGTGAACTTACCTTGGTGGCGCCCGCCTCCACCAGACGATCGGCGGCATGGACAATGGTGCCGCATGTATCGGCCATATCGTCAACCAATATGGCAATCTTATCCTTAACATCACCAACCAACACCATTGAGGCCACCTCATTGGCCTTCTTGCGCTCCTTGTGTATCAGCGCGAATTCCACATTCAAACGATCCGCAATCGATGTCACACTATAGAAAAATTACACATATATTTATATTTCACTTTTTAGTAATAGTTTTCTTTTTATTTATATTTACCGCTTGGCGCCGCCGGCATCGGGTGACACAATAATCGAATTTTTCCATTCGGGAATGTTCTCTTTGATCCATTTGAGTACCGCCGGCTCGGCATAGAGATTATCGACTGGTATATCAAAGAAACCCTACAAAAATCAAAAATTGTTATTAGTATTAATTTATTTATTTGAAGTTTTAAAAATATCAATATTAAAATGGAATTCTATTTTTATTATTTAAACACTTTAATTCTAGAAATTAAAAGTTTACCTGATTCCAGGATTCAGATTTTATTTTTGATTTGTAACTTAATTTTCTTTTCTAATTTTTAGTAACATTAGAGCCTGCTGTCATTGGAATTAAGTCATATATTCTCCCGACTATTTGCTTACATAAATATTTATATTCTTTCACTTTTGAACTACAAAAATTAAACGTCGTTTGTCTTCTATACATTTACATAGCAATTATTTGTACAACAAGATTTACATACAAGAGAATATCTATATCTAATATAAAGAGTTCTTATTTGAATAATGTCCACAAGCAATCGCAATTTGAATGCCGAGGAGCAACAGGAGCTCGACGATTGGTTAAAAGCCAAACGAATTGTACTCAATCATCGCACACGACGTGATTTATCCGATGTGGTGAATATGGCGCTATTATTTAAGAGTATTGTACCAAAACTGGTGAATATGAAGAATTATACATCGCATGGTAATCTGGCAGCAAAGTTACTCAACTGGGAGACATTTAGTTTGAAGGTATTACGAAAAACTGGCTATATGCTAATGCGTCCGGCATTGGAACAATTGGCATCGGGTGATTTAATCTCGATCCGAGCATTACTTTTCCATCTGATGCATCTGGAACGGGATGGAATGCCATTGAGTTCTCGTTCACGTACTCGATCTCCGGGCAAAGCTCAATCGCAGCCAGATCCAATTGAATTTCAACAGGGTAAATCCGTGAATAATCTAACCGATGAGAATCTCAAGGATCCATCCAATGAGTTGGATCAAATCACCAAAAACAAATATAATGAACTGATGCTTATCAATGAAACCAAAGAGGAATTTATCAATATGCTCAATAATAAGGTGCAACATCTGGAATCTGTCATAACCGACAAGGAAAAACGTATTAGCCAACTTTTGAGTCATTTAACCACGTTAACAGTGCGAATTATTTCAATGAATACGCCTCGTCCTGAGGAACTCACATAAAAAGGATCCGAATCCGAATCCGAATCCGAATGCGATTCAGACACAGACAATGAATGAATGACTGAGTTATATTGGAATTAGCCTTGCATTTTTTACTTTCATTATCATCATATTTCCTAAACCAACACCATTGTAATTAACGTAAAGACTTTTTCTGATCTTGCATATTTTTTTTTTCTATTTTGGTATCAAGTTGGAAAATAAAACAAAATTGTTGTGTTTTGCCCCAAATATCTTATCGTTAATGTGTTTTCAATTGATTTCTTATCAAATTGAGTAGAAACCCTAATTCTTATTTAAATGGCAATAAATCTTATTAGGAATACCAAAATATTCAAAGAAAGATAGTCGAAAATAATAAAATTCTCTAAGTAAACAAAATTTGAATGCAGAATGAATTAAGAGGCCAAATAAAGATCAAAACGGTATTCCGCATGGAAATCGGTTAAGTTTTGACAAAGTTGTGGTAGATTGAAGTTTTTGAAAAAGTGTAAAGGGGTAAGCATGGAAAATACCAAAAAAATTTAAAGTGAGGTAAATTTTTCAAGTAAAAAATGTTTTGATGCAGAGTTAAAATAGAGGCAAAATAATGATCAAAATGACATTCCGCTTGAAAATCGGTTCAATTTTGACAAAGTTATGACAATTAAAAATTCGGTAAAGCTTACCTGAATCTGTGAGGCATGTAGATCCATGGTTATAATATGATCCGCACCGGCAACTGATAGCATGTTAGCGACCAATTTCGCCGAGATGGGCGCACGGCTCTGTGCATGGGCCAGCAAGGAAAAAAGTAGAATATATAATTTAATTAGCGTAGTTAGTAAATTTCACATGTATATTTTTTATTAGGTATATTATGAGTTTAGGCCATGGTGGAAATAATAATAATAATAATTATAATTATAATCATAGAATAATTGTATTAATTAGATACTAATTAAATTTAAAAAAACATTTACAATATTACGAATACGTTCCACTTTCGACACAAAAAACACAAAGGACAACAACAACAATTGTGCTCCCAAATGCAACCATGAATAAACTCCACAAAGAGAGTGTGAGAGAGAACGCCAAGGAGAGAGAAAGAGAACTTAAGAGAGTGCTTTTATGTAACGACCAATGAGAGTGCGCACCAGTTAATAAAGATACACAAAAGGGAGAGCGCAAGAAATTTTAAGAGAGAGAGAGCGAATTTAATTTGTTTCGGTTAATGCAACAAAGAGTGCAAAATAAATAATAACTATAGTTGTTTTTTTATCTTCGATTCCTTTTCTCCGATTTCGATTTGTCATGCATTTACGTGTTTATTAGTAAAACTTGTAACTCAGAACATAACATAAGAAAATAAAAGAGAACATAACAGAAACTGCAATTCTTCAGTTAAAAAATATATATATTAAAAAAACTTATTGCTCAGCAAAATTAAAGCGTTTTAATTTTAATTTAAACAAAATCTTGCCCGAAGCTATTAACAATAATGTTTAGACCCGGACGTAAAGACGCAAACTACTCACAGTATATTGTCTGGCTGAAAACTCCTAAGCACATTTTAAGTATAGTTTATAAAAAAAAAGAAAAGAAAAAGAAGAAACGAAAAGTTGAGAAAAGTTTTCTTTTTTTTTTAATTAATCAAAAATAAAACAAAATGCTGGGGAATTGGACTTTGGGAATAGGCAAAAAGTTTTGTGCAATATTTGGTGCTTAGTTCAATTCTTCAAATAGTTAGAAAGAGTTGTTAATAAGGTTGAAGAAAATAAAGAACAAGGAATTAAAATAACTCAAGGTAAAAATCGAAAAGGAAATATAATATATATAGATCTAGACTCTATCTGTAAATATGTTTAATCGGACAAATAATATTTACAAGTCGAAAGACGTCAAGAAACGCATTTCGAGTTCATTGCAATGCACTTTTCTTACAGATTAATCTATAATCAGCTTTCGAATAAAATTTTAAAAACATTTGTGCACCTCGGGATCAAGTGCTATATAAAATAGACCCCCTCTACATTTGATAGGACAAAAGCTGACGTCAAATTGTGTATACCTAATGGGTTATCAATGGAAAACCGAACATAATAAATACCATAATTAAATGAATTTAAATCACAATCGATGAATTTGTTGCTAGGCAACCCTAACGAACTGAATCTTATCAGTTGAACCCGCCTTTTTGTTTTTTACGGAAACTGAAAAACTGACTGCGCGCATGTTGGAAAATTAAAGTGCAAAGTGCTAAAAGATGCAAAGAAAAAAAAATCAAATAAAGAACAATAAATACTTCGATATTCCGAAGGTTCAAACCCCTTGCAGATTGTTTCATATTTTAATCAACTTTCCTGGCAATTTCGTAAATATTTCATAAGGAATCGATTGTTTCTTCTATGACGACTATATGATATAGCGGGCCGATCTGGATGAATCCAATATATGTACTATATGCCGAAGAAATAAGCCTCAGTACCAAATTTCATACAATTAGAATCACAGACAGCCGAGTTCAAATAGAACAGTCAGACAAACTAGGCTATATTTCATTATTTATTCAACTTTAACACTTTTCAATTGTGAAAAAATGCTCTGCAAAGGTATGAACATATAAATATAAAGCATATATACTAAGTACAGTATATATGTTGTATGAACAACACAAGACATGATACGATTACGAGCAGACCGCAATACTAAATACCAAAAAATTAATATAAGTTTATATCTACAATATTGTGTTAATATAAGTTTTAAATCATATATATAATTTTTTTTGTTGCAATGAAGCGCCGCCGACAGCAAACAAACAAATTTGAATGAAGAAAATCAAGAAAAATGTGGAAATTTTTATATAGTTTTTTTTGCAGTACCAATTGCTTGGCATTTGTCAAATACACACGTAATGCTTAAAATGTAGTCAAATTTTTCATATTTTGCGCTCATCTCATTGCATTTGTTGTTATATATTTCAATGTTTATACAGTACTCTTTAGTTAGTTTAACATGCAACATAAAAGACATAAACTGATAGATCTAAAGCATTTACATTTTTTGGAAATTTTTTATAATTGCCGAATGAAAGATTTGTTTTTTTTTTACCAACATTTTTTGAAAAACCCAGATCCCAGAAAGTTGAGAAAAGTTTGCAACTTGTTTATTAGAATTTAAAAATTCTTGGATGAGTTGAATGAGTTGAGGAATTGCCCATAAACTTTAAGTTTTTTTTTTGTAAGAGAAAACAAAACATGTTGAAAATTAAGTCCATTATATGAAATGTGAGTATTGAGTTTGTCGAGTTAAGTTGAGTTTGGAGCTATGGAGAGAAAGTAAATACCCTAAATTTCCAATCGTAGTTTTTCTTGGCAAGTTTCTTGCTATCCTCTTTCTCCTCACTGCCCGTCTAGAGTAGAGTAGAGATAGATATATAGAATGTATGTTGGCAAAAAAGATACACAGATATATAGAGAAAGAGACATAGAGAGTTTAAAAAAAGATTAAAGAGTAAGGGGAATTAGAGAGCAAATCGCACCAAAAGTCATCTTAGAAAACTGCAGCAAATGATTAAAGTGTATATATAAACTATATTAAGGGTAGAAATTGCAATATTATATTTATATATAGTAGTTCTAGAAAATTTTCCACATTTTTGCATTATTCATTTTACAGCTTTGCTTCCTTGCAACCAAATAAGAAAAATCAAAATAAACAACAAAATAAAAAAGTATTCAAAATGCAATAAAAAAAAAACAGACACACATGAAGAGAAAAACATTATTATATATTGATAGTTAAATAGATTGATAACTTGGTTATATGTACATGGTATATATACGATATATGTAGATATATAGGGTTATTCACTTTGGACATTTACATGTCCGAAATATTCTCAAAATTGTGTGTGTTTTATTTTTGTGATTAAGTTTTGATAGACAAAAAGTTAAGAGAGAAAGAGAAAGAAATAAAGGGAGAGAGAAAGAGATAGATCGGCAGGATTATGTATGTTAGGCAAACCTACCTTATCTTTTTTGTCTTGGCGGGCATATGGAAAGCAAGGAATCACAGCTGTAACACGAGAGGCTGATGCGATTTTGCATGCATTTATCATGATCAGCAGCTCCATTAAATTATCATTGATCTCGCCGGAACCGGACTGCACGATGTAAACATCTTCGCCGCGCACCGATTCGCCGATCTCGACGCTGAAATTGTAGAAATGTTTATTGCAAAACTTTCATATATATATAATATGATACAACAATAATAAAAATAAATGCCGAAATACGATACAGAAATCAATAGTTTCTTGTATTTCCTAGAAACCTCATAAATATCGTTATACTTAGATATTTATTGTATTTACTCGCATTCCAGTTGGGGGACTGTATAAACATGCTTAAAGACAAATATTGGGCCCCCACATTACAAATAACCGTGACTCGCACTCATGTTATCCTTTCATTGAATTCTGCTGACGTTTGCACATGCTTCAAGTGGGTGGTTTACACCCAACCGATGAAAGACATTTGTTTTCATTGTGTGAATCAGATGCGTCATTAAAATACTCTTCAACATTCAAAGGTCTTTCAGCTTGTAAAGCACTTATGCTCTTGAAAATTTGTATAGTCACTCAGTGCGTATTTTTGGAGACGTCTTTGACCTTAAAAACTGTAATTATTCTTGGTCAGGGCTAAAACTAGTTCGATAAAGTCGATTTAGTGTAATTGTTCTATATGAACTCAGCTTTCCTTGCAGATATATGCATGAAATTTGTTCCAGACGCTGTTTTTTGCTTTTTAACCGATCGTATTACTATATCATATATCTTTCATAGCAACAACCTGTCGAAAAACGAGTATAATTTATTTAAAAAAAATCATTAGTAATAAAATAGAAAAAATCTAAAATCTTGGACACCCTTAAATTCATTTTATACAAAAAATTTATTCTATACACTTGAAGCTTTCGTAACTTGAGTTGTAGCATAAATAAATCGCACTAGCTTATGTGAAGCTAAACAAATATAAATAAATTTGGCTAAATTTCAATAATATTCATCATATAGAAAGCTGACACAAGTCATAATAGACTGACACTGCGGTATCATATATCAATAGCAAAGTTTGTTGATGGGAAAGTCTAAAAGAAAAAGGACGCTCCGTTTTATGCGTTTATTGTTTTGTTTACATTTTGATTTTCTTCTCTTTTGTTACTATTACAAACATATACATACACTCACACACACACATTTGGTCATTGTCATTGAAGGTTAATTGAATTACGGTTCTAGCAAACGCCCGTAATATCGAACGAAACGTCTATCGATTGAAGAATTTGACATTTTCAGCTATTTTTTGTTCGTGTTGGTTCCCATGAAATTAATTACTTATGTATGCCAAACAGACATTAGCGCCAGCTAATAAACTAATCGATCCCATCAACATTTTGGACAGCAGCAACTGAGAAATCAGCTGTTATGCGACTCAAACAAAATATTACGCATTCGCCGCATTGTTCGATTTCGATTTTTGTTTTATTTTGTCTAAATGAAAAAGTATTTGGCTGACTTTTGCCAGTTGCAGTTGACGATGCATGAAATGAATGCATTTTTATCTTAGAAAACAAAAAAAAGAATAGAATGAATAAAAAAAACACTTTCGCCGCTGGCATTGCTTAAATACCAAGCAATGGGCCACAGTTGAACAGTGGGGCTGAGTTAGTTTGATTTGACTCTTTGGGATCTCAATTGGCTCAGGGCCAAGCCCCCCTTCTTTCCTTTTTCTTCTCTGGGCTCTACAGCTGTCGCAGTGTCGCATGAGTTGCCGGTAGAACATTGCCTACGAGCAGTGATGGCTTTTTAATAGCTAGAATTAGCTATTTTTTTAAATTGTAGAAAAGCTAGAAAATTTTAGAAAATTCTCCGATTATTTTTAAACATATAAACGACTGTTTTACCAAATTACAGATAAACAAAGACAAATTTTTTTAAAGCTGCCTTTATTATTAATTTTATTTTTAATTTCCTTATTTTGTATATAAGAGATTTAAGAAATTGGCATTTTTTATGCTATTTTCGGAGTTTTAGCTATATTTTTACTTTTAAATTCTGACAACACTGTCTACAAGCAGCTGGTTTCTTGTTCAATCTTTTGTTTTTCAATTTCTTTGTGCATGTATTTTTAACTAGCAGTTTCTTTGCCAGACAACTGACAAGTTTTCACACGTGTTTGTAAGTATTTGTGTGTGCGAGAGTGAGTGTGAGAGTGTGTGTCTGTGTGATAGTGTAATCTTGCTTAATGTTTTTGGCACTATCAGTCATATACATCGACATTAGTTGCTTGTTTTAAAACCATATCTTGGCATCTTAATCGCGTTCGTCTCACTTCTGTACTTATCAGCATATAGCCCTTGCTCCCATTTCAAGTGCTCCCTCTCCCTCTCTTCCGTCTTTCTTTCTCCCGTCTCCCTCTCTCTTAACAGCTCGCAGCACGCAAATTTCTTATCGATCAAACTTTTCATTTACAAAATAAGTAATCCACATTTTTTATGTATTTTTTTGGATTTGTTGTCGTGTGTTGGTTTTAGTTGCGTGTTGTGACCTTTAATATTGATGGTCATTGGGTTTGTGGGTTATTGACAAGTTGCATTGGCGGTTCGGCTTGTCTTTACCAAGGTCATTTGTGGTCAAAATTCTTTGCTAACTACATTTTATAGTCTTTAATTTAATTATTATTTAGCATTTATGTATCTTATCCTAAAACGTGAGTTTTATTTATTATGGCAGAAATATGAATATTTATGACGTCATCTAAGCGCCCTTCAATAAGAATCTTGTTTAAACCCAGAACCATGCGTTCTTATTAGAACAACAACAACAGCGCCTCCAATCAAGTCAAAGTGCAAAAGAAACAACAAATAATAACGAGTATATAACCTAACTGTCAACATATTAGTTACACTGTTGCTCAAGTTCTCTCTCTCACATAATAAAAACCAGAAAGAGTGACAACAAGCCGACAAGTGCGCAACAATAACAACAAGCAATCACCACTGTGTTGTTGTGTCTGCCGTATGCCAAAGCGCACACGTGGGGGTCGACCGCAAGAGAGTGTGAGAGCGAGCGAGCGATAGAGCGAGATATACGAAAACGCGTGAGCAGCAGAACGCGACATGCGAAACATGTGGGGGCGTCGCGTCGCTGCTTTCGTTTCTTTTAGCATACGCTCGCTCGCTCACTCACTCACTCACTCTCTCTCTTTGCTTAAAAACGTGACAGTGTCGTGTGTGTGTTGTTGTGGTTTACTTTTCGGCTGTCTGCCTGCGTCTTCTGCTTCTGTTTTGGAGTTTACCTTTTTGCACATGCGAGAGAGCATAAAATGTATGCTCACACACACACATTAACAAAAGGTGTATGTTTGTGTTTGCGTATCATGCTGAAAAGCTTAGCGCGCATTATTTATATTATAACCTCTAATTTAGTATGTTTAGTTGCCGTTGCCACAGTATTTTTTTCTTTCCATTTTGCTCTTTTTTTTACTTACACTCTCTAAGTGCCTGCTAATTTTTCTTTGTATATTTTTTGTAGGTTTACTTAATTTTATTAAAAATGCCTATGCATGTGTGTGTGGGCATTTTGTGTAACTGTATGCACTGATAAGGCGCCACCAGCCTAGAGACACTTTATTATTATTATTTGTTGTTGTTGTTGTTGCAGCAGCTGACTTGCCTTATGTGTGTGGGTGTGTGTGTGTGTCTAAGAGAGAGTGTGTGAGAGTGTACTTACAGTGGCTCACAGCTTATTTAAACCATTACATTTTAAAATATGCTTGGTTTTTAATGCTCAAATATGTTTAAAATTTAAAAAATTATGTATTTTGCTTAAGATCTCGCACTAATTACTTAAATTATATTTTTAACTCCTTTCCATAAAGCGTTAATTTACTTTGTTTTTATTTTATCCTTTCAGTTTTCGCTTTAAATTTGTATGCTTTTATTTTAATTTTTCAATTTAAAGCTGTTATCTTTTATGTTATTTTAAATATTAAATAACGCTAGTTCTAATAAATTAATTAATTCAAAATTTGTAAATTTTTTAACAGTAGTGGTTGAATTAAACTTTGAGCTACTGTAAGTGTGAATCAATCAAAGCTGAGCGGCAAGTCGCGTTTCCAAGCAGTAGAAAAAAAGCACATGTGCTAATTTAATTTGAATTCAAAATAAATTTAAATATATTTTAATGTGCTTTGGCCCCTTTTAAATATATTTGTATTTTGTTTAATTTCAGTGCACGCGACATTGACACGGTGTTGCCAGAGCGCGATGTTCGCCATGGTGTCTCTGAGTGTCTCTAAGAGAGTGTGCGAGAGTGTATGTGTACGTGTATCACACATACAGACACACATACACAAAGGCAAGCACACGGCGACGGAGACCAATGACTACGGTGTACAGTCCACTTGTTAAATCAATAAAAATATATCAAAAACAAAAAAAACACAAAAATCAGAAGAAAAGAAAGCAAAATAAAGAAAATATTTTATAAGAAAATCACAGCACACGGAAATTAAAGCTTAAACTTTGTCTGCGAAGGTGGCAACCTTCAGCGAATGTCAAGGACCAAAATAGCCTGGACACGCACACTTTCTTAAACACAGAGTCTCTAAAAACACTTAACACTAATATTTATATATTTGTTTATAAAACTTGTTTTGTTGAGTATCAAATTTTCACACATTATTTTATATGTTGTTGGGTTTTTCACTTAGCACGCGTTTAGTTATATTTATTGTTGTATTTTTATTTTATTTGATTACTTACCATGTTTCCAA
Source organism: Drosophila falleni (assembly GCA_035045575.1). NCBI lineage: Eukaryota > Metazoa > Arthropoda > Insecta > Diptera > Drosophilidae > Drosophila > Drosophila falleni. The sequence continues at coordinate 3,447,054 of JAWNOV010000167.1, forward strand.
ATTGCTAAACTTCTTGGTGACCACCTTGCCCAAATCGATGCCCAAACGATCGACAATACGTTGAGCCAGATCCGGATGCGAGGTGCCCGAAAACACTTTAATGTTTGGCATTCTGGAGTGTATTAGATTTAGACAACCAGCCTGTTTCTCCAAATTGTCTCGGATCAAACTTCTAGCGCGTATCGGATTAGCAGAACGTACTGGCATCACACAATCTACGAGTACAAGTTTTTATTATAAAAATTTTTTCATTTTGTGCTACAAGGCAGCGACAGCGCTGCCGACAGCGCTCTCTGTCTCTCAGCTACGTGTATGTGTTTATGGAAAGAGCGCAAGCGAGAGAGAGCGCAAGGCTGTAAGAGAGAGCTTGTGCATGTAATCAAAACGAAGCGACGCCGACAGCAGCAGCAGCAGCAGCAAAAAAGGCGCTCTCTCACACTCACGCGCCAAATATTCATTCATACATCTGTGATTGGCAGCGAAAAAGCTTTGTGTATGCGTGTATGAGACAATAAGAGAAACAGTGGGAGCGCAATAAAAAGAGAGAGAGAGACGAGCAGCAATGGCAAAGCCACCCCAAGCAGACATGTGATTTTCTTGACGTATTGCTGTCGCAACCTGTGTGAGTGTGTGAGAGCGTATTGTTGTTGTGTTGCGGCCAGATCGTGACGAATAAAATTAATGTAAATTTTTCATGACTTAATTTAAGATATTACGCTAAATTAATGTCAACTTTGGCACTATTTTAATAAAGATATTTTAGCAAATTTACGATATAAAATAAACTAACAACATTTATAATTTTAATTTTGTTTTTCTAGTAAGATCCTTTGCATTTACTGCAGTCTGGCAGCATTGTGCAGAGAAAGCACTGCTCAGAGTGCCAAAACAATAAATACAAAAAGCTCAATGCCTGATAAAGCCTTTGACTCTCCCTCTCTCTCTATCTCACTCTCTTCCTATTATTATCTGCATGTAAGAGCGATTGCAGTTATAAAAAATATGACTGCATGCAAACAGGCGCGTGAGAAAAGCTTTCGACACGAACACAAACCGAACAGCTGTTCGGTTCGTTTCGGTTTGGGTGGTTTTTTTTCTTGTTAAGGTCAGGGAAATGAGCCTAAGACCTTGACCATGCAAATAAACTCATGTATTGATTGATAAACAATTAACAACAAGTTCTAATACACACCATTTTGTTCAATTTCTGCGCATTTCGTATCTGGCATAGTACTGTTAATTTATTCACTCTCTCTCTCTCTCTCTCACTCTATTTCGCTCAAATGATGCTAGACACGACGCGCGTATTTTATTTGGCCGCTCGTCAGCTGCTAACGGTAATACACGACTGAGAAAACGATTTGTTGTGCCAACGACAGGCAGCCGGGCCAACAATTTATTGAGCGCCAACAAAAGAGCGCACTCAGAATTCTATATACAACCTACAACTATTATTGCGTTTTAAGTGTGTGCACATATATAAATATAATATACATATTTATTTATTATTTGAGTGTAGTTTACACTGTGAGCACAACAGAGACGTAGGCAGCGCCGCGGCGTCAGCAGCGAATGAGCAATTGAAACTGAGCGCATAACATGGCGTATGCGTATGCAACACAAACAAACAGAAACTCACACACACACACACATAGCCCACACACAGATGCTAGCGCCAGAAAGCTCTTTACACTCTCTTGCTTGCTCGCACGCTCTTGCTATCGCTTTCTTTATAACACAGCTGTTTAGATGCAGATACGAGGGCTTTTTCATGCCTTGCATTTTAATTTGCATGGTCAATTAAATTGGATCTGGCCTTTGGTAATGCTGCCAATTGCACAGCAGCTGCTAAGGGGCTCGTCAGATTACCGTTGTTGTTGTTTTTGTACAACTGTACTCAATCAACTAAATGTCAACGTAGCTACATTTTTTTGCCAAATTGTTTGCGTATCTAAATTTAAATGAACTAAAGCTAAATACTAAAGAAGAATAATACAATAGAAAATGCTAACGGATGCTGACGTATTCTGTCTTCTGTACGAGAACTGTTTACATCTACAGTAAGTAAAGCAATTGTTTTAACAAAACAAAAAGGGCTTAGGAACTTTAATTTGAAAAAATAAATAAATCTATTTAATTAATTATTTATTTTCTTAAAAAAAACTCAGTTTTTATAATAAAAAAAAACATTAAACTAATAATCAAGAAAATGTATCTTTTTCCAAAATAAAATGTTAGAAATTTTTTAATTTATCACAACAATTACTTGACTAATTCTATGTATAAATCAATCTATTTAATTTAACTATTTATAATTTTTTTTAATCTTGTTAAAGAATTTTATTAAGTTAATAACCTAGAAAATGTATCTTTCTTGCCAAAATAAATTGTAAGAAATTCAAAATTAATCAAAACAAATACTTGACTTACTGTATGTTCATATAGCAAGATAAATACATAATTTGAATGCAAAAATAAATAAATACATTATTTTCTTTGATTATTTTTAATTGTTTTTCTTATTATTGTTTATGTTTATAATTCTTGACACAAATGTAAATACAATTTTGAGTTCTATACACCTTAAAATTTTTTTAAGATAAAAACAATAAGGTAAATTTATAGCTTGATCAAAACAATTACTTGACCAACTGTCTGTGTGTTTTTTTTATGTATTGTTGACGCAAATGCAAATGGCGTCGCTGCATTTATAAAATATAAAAAAGGGGGCGGGGAACGAGCAACCACGTGTAGGCTTCAAACATGCTGACAGCGCACGTTTTTAAAAACACTCACACACATACAGATACAGACTCACACAAACACAGTGTCAAACACGTTTCGGCATTTAATAATCAACTTACTTGAAACATGTGCAGTGGCAAATTGTTCACAAAATTAACTTTATATCTTAGTACAATAATAAAATTGAATCGGTTTAAACAGTTATTGTTTTTTTTTTACTCACGTTTCACGCTAAAATTAATTAATCACTTGCAAATGCAGCCGCTTCAATGAAAATACAAAAGCTGAATGATTTCATACGCAGCGAAGTCATGAAGTTGAACCGAACAAGAGAGACCACAAAAGAAACAAGTCGAGAGAGTCAGTGTCGGAGCGAGAGAGAGAAAGAGTTTAGTTTGCCGGCAAGACTCTTCTAGCATTTGGAGCTTGGGGCCGACGACGGCGAACGTCTGGGCAAAAGAAAACAAACGAAACACGTGCCCAGTAAACAAACGAAGCGACTAAATAAACAGAAACTGTTAAAGAAGTCGCCAAGAAGCAACAATATTTATGTTGACTTCCTGATAACAGTTACGATAACAACTTAGTCATGCTTAATGCACTCTGTAAATGGTTTTTTTTAAGATCAAATGTAAAGCACAATAAATTTGTTTGTTGGGTTACCCTTAGACTTGAAGCTTGTTTTTTTTGTTGTTGTTGCTCCCCACGCACGCTTTTTCGTCTGCTTTGTTTTTGTTTGTAAGCGAAACGTGAATGTTAAAAAGAATCAGGCGATTATAATGAGTATTTTATGTATGTATGATTCGCATAATTACCGATTTCTTTATATATTTAATTTGGCGATGTTACCATGCGGCCCACCCCATAGTTATTTTTGTTTTTGTTTATAAATCTAAAACGAGTTTTGAATTGGCAAGCGTAAGTATAAACGGTTGTCAAGGCGTAATAGAAGTATCTACCTGAGGTCAGATGAAGTTCATTTGTATGTATGTATATTCAAGGGATCATGTTGAGACCTTGAGCATGTTGTGGAAAAATACCTTGAGATTTTGCGGCTTACATTTAGATGAAGCTTGCTGCAATAAAAAAAAAACAAGTTAACTAACAACAATAGTATCTATTTAGTTTTCACATGCTACGTAAATGGCGCCCACTTTTTAAATAGTATATTTCGTTTTTTACAGTGCTGCCAGCTAGCTAGAAAAAAATGGCAGCTCTGCAGCCAAGAATGTTGTGGCAACCTTGAATTCCGGAAAAATACCGATAGCTTGAAAGTCTGGCAGGACTAGCACTGTTGAAACGGTTACCAGCAGCTTAACGTTAGCCGTTCTGTTAATACTAAATTAACATGAGCTTAACATAACAGTTTCGCTTTGTGATTTGATGGCCACACTGCATAAAGGCGCGCTAGTTAAATAAATAATAAAATATTTTAGCATATATTTAACTTTGTAAGTTTTGTAATTAAATTTTTAATTAATTACACAAACATAATTGAAAATTAGATGAAATAAACTATTTGGGGCTTTAGTGGACTGCTAACTTGTTTTTTGTTGCGACATAAGTATTAAAACAAGTTAGCAGCTCAAATTTTGATAACTATATTAAATACAACTCTAATGTCAGTTTAATAAAATTGAAATACTTTTAAGCGTTTAATATTGTTTTTGTGTGCTGCCGCAACTTAGTTTTCATACAAAAAGATCTAATAAATAAATTTCAACGAACCGTCAGAGAATCCGCGCGTTATTTACGCAACAATAGAACTAGCTAAATCAACAATAACAACAACAGCAACAACAGCAACAACAACTACAGCAGCAACCAGAGGCAGAGGCAGAAGAAGAATATCAACGATAAAACAACAACAACAATAAGAGCAAGAACGAAACGAACAACAAGAAGACGGACACAAGGCACACAAAAATCTCACAATCATGGCGAACATGGCAGTATCACGTATCAAGCGCGAATTCAAAGAAGTAATGCGCAGCGAGGAGGTGAGTCTACCCTGCATGCACTATATGCACAGGGTATAAATACCATAGGGGCATACCCTATGACTCGGCTATGTGTCAAGTTTCAAGGACTTGCGTCGGACTTTGATTGCCATTTTTGGCGCGAGTTTGAAAACAAGTCAATGAATTGCAACAAATTAAAACGTCTTTATTTTAATAGATTGTGCAGTGCTCCATTAAAATTGAGCTGGTCAACGACAGCTGGACAGAGTTGCGCGGCGAGATTGCCGGTCCACCTGATACGCCCTACGAGGGCGGCAAGTTTGTGCTGGAAATCAAAGTACCCGAAACATATCCCTTCAATCCACCCAAAGTAAGTCAAGGAAGTGTCTTAAGTGTCTAGGTTCACACTGTGTCACAGCACGTCACAGCAATGTGACAGCATGCAGAACTGTGCATATTGTGCCACTAATTTGTGACGCTTTGTGACGACTCTCTAAGATATCTCACAGTCCGTCTAGTATTTGTTTTGACAACAAAATCAGATTTAATGTGCATACAGTATTTCATTTAATTTCATACTTAATTCGGTTTCAAAATATTTAACTAGTGGGCGGTTACAGTCGAGCACACTCGACAGTAGGATACCCTGTGCCCAGGTTCTCTGTACTAAAAGTTGATTTTCGACCGATTGTTTCTATGGCAGCTATATGATATAGTAGTCCAATCCTAACCAAATTTGGCCAGGATGTATAACACCAACTTAAATGCACAGTCTATCAGTTTGGTTCTGATATCTCAACAAACAAAAAACTTTTTCATACTAAAACTTTATTTTCGATGTATCGTTCCTATGGCAGCTATATGATATAGTGGTCCGATCCAAAAATAAAAACAATTTTGATCTGCGTATGGTGTCCAGGAAACTACATACCAAATTTGAAGATCGACTCGGCTTTTGATCCTGATCAAGAATATATATACTTTGGGGGTCGTTCTGCCTGTTAAATACATTCTGTCAAACACATTATACCTATTATTGATAATGTTATACAATATGTTACTAATTGAACTTGATAACACTTGCAGGTTCGCTTTATCACCCGCATTTGGCATCCGAATATTTCGTCAGTGACCGGCGCCATTTGTCTGGACATTCTGAAGGACAATTGGGCAGCGGCGATGACGTTGCGCACTGTGTTATTATCGCTGCAGGCACTGTTGGCCGCTGCCGAGCCGGATGATCCGCAGGATGCGGTGGTCGCCTATCAGTTCAAGGACAAGCACGAACTGTTTCTGCTCACTGCCAAGCACTGGACAAATGCCTATGCTGGTGGACCGCACACGTTTCCCGATTGTGATTCAAAGATACAGCGCCTCAAGGATATGGGCATTGATGAGCATGATGCTCGTGCTGTGCTCTCCAAAGAGAATTGGAATCTGGAGAAGGCCACAGAGTGTCTATTCAGTTAGCTTCAAAGCAGCAGCAGCAACATCACAACAGCAACGGCAACAGCAACAAAACAACAGCAGCAACAACCACAACAACAACAACATAATAGCAAATTCTTTAAATCACTTAAATGAAACATACAAAAAAACAATCCAAAATTCTAGTAAACAGCTGCCGCAGCAAGCCACAATCAATAACAACAACAACAACAACTTGCAACATGCAACAATGTTTAATTCAAAATAATTCAATTTAGCAAACTCTGACTTTATTTATTGAAATTTTATTATTATTCTTGCTTATTTTTTTATTTGTTTAACATTTCATTTCAAAATTCATTTGCTGTGTGTAATTTAAGTTTTTTCAAACTTAAACTGGCGCTCACTTTTTTCCAGCTTTTCCCTAAAATTTTTCAACTCTTTCAAAAAATCCCGCTTTTTTGCCATAAACAAATCTTTCGTTTATATTTATAGAATAAAAAGAAAAGTGAGTTCCAGTTTAGGCCCTAATTGTTCTTATTATTTTTGGAGTGCAGCTACATATAATATATATAAACGGATATATTTTTATATATATATCTGTTTATTGTGTTTTGCGTATTCCTGCTACAGGTTGAGCCTAAGGCCCCCCCAACATTTGAGTATGTTATGTAATAGAACCCAGGGTTCCGTTTTGTGCATCCGCATTTATTGTTAAGCAAAAAAAAAAAAACAAAAAACAACTTTCAACACTTGAATTAATTATTTAAAAGAAATTTGTAATTGGTTTTAATTAATGTCAAAACGAAGGAAAACTGAAACAAAACAAAGAAGGAAATTAATTTTAAAAGTTTTAAAAAATTGTCTATAATAAAAATCTTTGTAAATTGCGTTAAGTTAAATAATAAACAACTATTAAGAAATGCATAAAAATAATGAAAACACATGGCTGTTTTTTTTTTTAGTTTTTTTTATAAAACCCGATTGATCCGATCAATTAAATAGCGACAACAGACAGAAGTAGAAACTTATATGGTATATGAAAGTATATATTTCTTGCAATATATTATTAAAAATATGTTAAACTAAATGATAAAAATAATTCAAATTTTTAACATACAAAACTACATCCTAAAAAATGTATTGCATGTTAATCGATGATTATTCACCACTTGATTCTGGTACAGATTTATCTAACAATGATCTATAAGCAATCCTAAATATAATTAAATTTTTGCATGTGATATCCGTATAATAAGTCTGCGATATAAGCACTTTAAATGCTTCAATCCAACTGAACTCAATTCAATTCGAGAACATCGCTACAATGGTTTCGTTCTCAATTTTCATGGGAATACTTTTGTATCTGTGTATTAACTGTGTTGCCAGGGTAAGTTCAATCAAGAAGGATATTTTATATATATATTATAATTTCGTCCATAAAATAGCGAACTTGGAAGTGTGAACTACTTACTGCAACCACTAAAACATCAGATGAGAATCTAATGAGTGCCAGTGTATATGTTGATCAAAACTCACTTTATACAAACGAGTTTTTCGGGAAATGTTGATTTTAAGTTCGATTCCGATGACACAACTATGGTGAGTGTGGCTAAATTGTTAATTGTTTTTGAATCTATAGTTTAATTGAAAATAGATTGAAGCGATTGCTTTCTATAGCGTTAGCGGCAGAGAAGACGACTACCATCAGAATCAGTACCAAGTGCCGAGGATGTCATTAACAAAATTCGTCGATACCTATTGGAAAGATCTGGTCTATCCGAGTTTTAGCTCATGCTCGAACCTCCCGAAATTTGAAGGGAAATTTGTGCCACCCTTTCCAAAGAAGTTTTATACATTTAATCACTGTGCGCTCGATGGCGATGGAATTCCCGATATTTTACCTATAGGATACTATAAAATTGTGGTGTATTTTAGTGGACAAGTTGAGTTTAACGCTACCTTTGTTGCAAAGTTGACAGCCAAATATGTTTGATTTATTCGACAATTGTTTTCTAAAACCTATTGATTTGATTGGGTTTTTCTGCGTTTTCCCCAATCCATGCAATAAATGTTGGATCATTAATAATAACTAATACTTTGTCTTTGAATTACAATTAAACGGACAGTCGTAGCAAATTTTCTTCTTGTATGTATTGTATGTATGTTTTCTTAACTTAATTGTTATAACATCTAGGGAAATATTCAGAGATTTACTGTGCTATTTTAATAAACTTAGAACTAAACTAATCTTAAACACTATTTGGAAAGACTAGAGTCGAGACCCCGACTATAGGAATACCCGTTACAAACTTTTAGGAGCATGTTTTTCGTTAACAATTATAACAGCTATTACCGCCGTTATTTTCAACCGATCTTGATGAGATTAAGTAGATAATAATAATGGGTGGGTGTAATGGTTTATCGCAATTTGTGGGGGCGGAAGATCAATACGTTATATAAAAGTATATTGCATGTTCAAAAGTTGACACATCGATATTTATCGATGATTTTACATCACTTGGCTCTGGTACAGATTTATCCAACAATGGCTCAAACAATCTTAATTAAAATTAGATTCCAGTATGTGATAACCGTATCATATTTCAGCTATAAAAGCTCGTGAAGTGTGTACTCATTTAAATTCGAGAACTTCGGTAAAATGTTTTCGCTCTCAATTTTCTCGGGAATACTGTTGTATCTGTGTGTTAACTGTATTGCTTCGGTAAGATTGATCAAGGATTAAGAATATTTCATATTTGACTTTCATCCGTAATTCAGCGAACTTGGAACTATGAAATACTTACTATATCAGCTAAATCATCAAATGAGAATCTATGGAATGTCAGTTTACGTATTGATCAAGACTCTTTCATTAAAACGAGTTTTTCGGGAGCTATTGATCTAAATCTCGATACCGATGACACAACTATGGTGAGTGGGGATTATTTAATAATTGTTTTTAAACCTATATTTTAATTTTAAACAGATTGAAATAACTCTTTTGTATGGCTTAAACGGCAGAGAAGAGGACTATCGTGAGAATCTCTATAAAGTGCCGAAGATGACAATTGCAGAATTTGTCGATACCTATTGGAGAGATCTGGTCTATCCGAATTTTAGATCATGCTCGGACTTTCCGAAATTTCAAGAGAAATTTGTGTCACCATTTCCAAAAAAGTCCTATAAACTAATTAGCTGTGAGTTCACTGGCGATGGAATTCCTGATATTTTACCTGTAGGGTACTATAAACTGTTGATAAATATTGATGGAGAAGTTAAGCTTAATGTTACCATGATTTTAAAGGTAACAACAAAATATTATTAACTAATACGACAACCGTTCGATAGTACCTCCTATTGATCTGATTGGGTTTTTATGTTTTTTTCCCAATCCATGCAACAAATGTTGGATCAATAATTTTTGTATTTTGAGTTGGATTAAATATATACCTACATAAAATTAATGTTACATTTCTATCTTTCCCATATATATATATTTTCCATCTATAAAAAATTAAATTTAATAAAATTATAAAACTAATAATCAAATATTTAATAAATGCTTTAGGGAAGTAAAAAATTTAATGTTTTAAACAAGTAGAGACCAAATAATGTTCAAAATGGTATTCCTCATGAAAAACGGTCAAGTTTTGACAAAGTTATGAGAGGTTGAACTTTTGGAAAAAGTGTAAAGGGGTAAGCATGGAAAATACCGAAAAAATTAAAAGTGAGGTAAATTTTTCAAGTGAAAAATGTTTTGAAGCAGAGTGAAATTAGAGGACAAATAATGATCAAAACGGTATTTCACATGGAAATCGGTTAAGTTTTGACAAAGTTATGGTAGATTGAAATTTTGGAAAAAGTGTAAAGGGGTAAGCATGGAAAATACCGAAAAAATTGACAGTAAGGTAAATTTTTCAAGTGAAAAATGTTTTGATGCAGAATGAATTTAGAGGCCAAATAATGATCAAAACGGTATTCCACATGGAAATCGGTTAAGTTTTGACAAAGTTATGTCAGTTTAAAGTTTATAAAAAATGTAAAATAGAAAGTATGAAAAACTGAATCTTTTTTTATTTATTTATTTCGATCGGACGGTCGTAGCAAATGTTCTATTTTCTTGTATTGTTTGCTGGTCGCGTTTTGCACCCTACATGATGATTTCGTCACTAGCGTGAACTACCGTCCTCATACTAAAACTTAGTTTTGTTATATAGCTTTAAAGTTATCTAGATATTTGGACAATTTTGTTGCAAGTTTTTAGTACACTATGCTACATAATTTCGAAAGTAATACATAAACTTAAAGGACATTTACGAGTTATTATTAGACTAAAAACTTTGGATAGTTAGATAGATTTAAAGTATTCTACATACTTGAACAATTTTGTTGTCGACTCTTTGTTCATGAATTTGTTGTGTGTTTTTGATGCACAGTGTTGGGATATACTTTCATACTAAATCTCTTGTGTGGTATTATTGGGTACTACATATGTTCTAAGAATTTGTTATCCATTGTCTACTTGTGCTTCTGCTTGGACAACAGTGAGGCACCTGAACCACATGCCATGCCACCAACTGTGGCGCCTCCAGCGTTGTACAGATTCTGATTGCTGCTGCTGTTGCTGCCGAGAGTAGCACAACTGTTGCCACCTCCCAGATTGTTGGAGTTGCCAGTTGGCATGTTGTGATTGCTGTGACGTTGCTTCAACATCTCCTTCCACTCGGACTCGAGTCGCACATAGGTGCCACCCAAGGGTTGCGCATTGTTCACCAGATTCTGATCGGAGCCCGTTTTCTTAGTCACATAGCTGGCCACCTGTTTCATGATCTTCTCCTCAAAGTCACGCTGATGATCCTGATTGCTGCGCGCCGACAGCTCGCCGGACCAGAAACGACCCGAGACAGCAGTGGGTCTACAAAAAGGGATTTGTAAGCATATGGTTCTAAGAATTTTTATCAAACAATTGCGTCGAGAACATAAAATTCTTAGAAAACACATTCTGATTTAAAGAACATTTCAAATAAGTTCAGAAATTCTAATATTTTCAAGACCATAAAATATAGGTATAAAACTAAATGTTCTTAAATACTTAAGACAATTTAAAAAAATAAGGCAGACCCCCCAAAGTATAAATATATTCTTGATCAGGATTGTTGACAAGTCGATTGAGCCATGTCCGTCTTTCTGTCTGTCCGTCTGTTTGAACGCGTCGATCTCAGAGACTATAAGAGCTAGAGTCTTCAAACTTGGTATGTAGGTTCATGAATACCGTACGCAGATCAAGTTTATTTTTATTTTTGGATCGGACCCCTGTATCGTATAGCTGCCATAGGAACCATAGGTAAAAAATTAAGTTTTAGTATGAAAACGTTTTTTGTTTGTTGAGATATCAGAATTAAACTGATAGAATATGCATCTGGGCTGGTATTATACATCCTGACTAAATTTGGTTAAAATCGGTCCACTGTATCTTATAGCTGCCATAGGAACGTTACATCGAAAATTAAGTTTTAGTATAAAAAAGTTTTTTGTTTGTTGAGATAACTTATTAAAACTGATAGAATATGCATTTAAGTTGGTTTTGCACATTCTGACCAAATTTGGTTTAATTCGGTTCCATAAATCATACAGCTTCCATAGGAACAATCGGTCGATAAACAACTTTCAGTACTGTGTACGTGGGCACAGGGTATCCTACTGTCGAGCGTGCTCTACCGCAACCGTCCACTTCTTTCCTTTCAACTCACCGCTTGCGCTTCTTCTTGCCACGCGTCTTTCGAGGCGGCGGACGATGATCGGATTCACAGCCATCGCTGCTAGAGGTGAACTCATCATCCATCAATGTATTGCGTATGCGGGGACGCAGACTACGTGCATCCTCCGAGCTGGTCGAAGTCGTCTCCGACTCGGTGCTGGTGTCAACTTCATAGCGACAGCGTCGACTAACCCGATGATTGGTCACTGTGAAATATCATAAAATTAAACTAGGCTTAGGAATAATATTTCTAAGTAATAAACTCACTGTCCATGCAGAGCTGGGGAAGCAATCCCTGGCGACAACGTTGCGGCGTCAACGAGATGCCCAACCAATTGGGACTAATCTCCCCAGCAGCTGCCAATTCCTGCATATGCAAAGGCGGCTGCTCACAGAGCGCATAATTCTCGCCCACCAGCTGGGCTATGGTGAGTATAGCCCGCTCCCGATCTGTGTCCACGAGCACGCTGTGCTCACGGAACTGACAGCCCTGAAAACATTAATTTAGGATTAAGGGCTGATCTTCAAAGTAAATGATCTTTAAGGTATAAGCTCTTAAAAGTATCAGCTCTTAAAAGTAGATGATCTTAAACTTATGATCTTAAAAGTAGATGATATTAAAAGAAGATTTCATAAGTTGATGATCTTAAAGCAGCTGATCTTCAAAGTAAATGATCTTTAAGGTATAAGCTCTTAAAAGAAAATGATCTTAAACTTATGATCTTAAAAGTAGATTAAATTCAAAAAAGAAGATTTCAAAAATTGATGATCTTAAAGTTATGATCTTAAAGGTAAATGATCTTAACAGTAGATGATCTTAGAAATAGATAATCTTAAAAGAAGATGATCTTAAAAGTAAAGACCTCCGAGTTATAATCTAAAGGTAAATGATCTTAACAGTAGATGATTTTAAAAGCATATGATCTTAACAGTAGATGATCTTAACAGTAGATGATCTTAACATTAGATGATCTTAACAGTAGATAATCTTAACAGTAGATGATCTTAACAGTAGATGATCTTAACAGTAGAAGATCTTAAAGTTATGATCTTTAAACTAAATGATCTTTGTTATATTCTCACATTTGGTCCCGGCAGCGTTTCATAGCGAAAAGCCTGCTGATTGCAGCAGGCATAGCGTCCAGCGGGTCCGGCCATGCGTCCCTCCACCTCGGGTCCCAGAAAGTTGGGCGGTTCCGGATGATAGCGACACCAGTTCATTTGATAAACCGGAAAATGCGCCTCACACGAGCAACAATAAAGATAGTGACAATGTCCCCAGAGTTTCCAGTAGACCTTGCGCCAGGACTTCAACTCCTTGAACAGCTGCAACACATAGACATTGAGATCCCAATTGGTGTCCCTCACGTGCGAGCTAATCAGCTGACCCCAACGATTAAGTCGTATATTGCTGGGTATACAATTCACATAGGATTTCATGGTGTTTGTCACACAGCGACAACAACGCACGCAGCGAAATAATCCGGAAATGCTGTAGAAATGTCCACGCAACACTTCCGCATCCGGTTCACATAGACTCTGTATTAGCTTGGTCCACAAACGTGGTGTCACTCGCTCCTTCTTATCCCGCACCATCTCCAGCTCCAGATTGGTGAACATCGCTGCCAGACGACTGACCAGAGCATCATTTAAACACGATAGATTCGTGGAAGTGCGCACCACTTCACTCAAATGGGCGTGGCAAAAGGCCAAACACTCCAGCAGCAAGGGTTCCATTTGCAGAAAGCTGGCCGAGACCAAAATGGGCACCACATTGTTGCCATCCAGTTGTGGACCAGTCGCCAAGTTACTTTGTCCCGGCGCCTGCAATTCGTGACTTGTTGCACTGTGCTTGATCCACTTCATCAGCCAGTCAAAGATCTGTATGTCACAGTGCACCGATATATCCATTTCCTCCAGTCGCTGACCAGCGGTCACATCCGCAAAATAACCCATCTTGCTGATCAGCAGACTCTGCGGACAGCTAAAGTCACGGGACGTATTCTTCACCTCATCGCAGACGTGTATGACGACCTCGGGTCTAAAAATAAATATATTAAACAGAGATTAAAGACAAGATCTATATCGTAACCTTTAATCGGTTGAAATTGGTAATCATAGCTGGAACTATAACCCATATTAAATTATAACTTGTATATTATATTAAATCTCTTTGTCCAATTGACTGAGCATTGCACAGGTCAAACGACTCAAGATACAAGTTTGAAATGTTACTACAACACAAATATGAGAAATTCATCGGCGTTTTGTAAAATTTAACCTGCAAGTGCGTCAAAATCTGGTTTAGAGTTCTAATGTACTATCATCATAAATTTAAAACTAAAAAATAAGTCAAGATGCCAGCTTTATGAATTTTTGGGGAGGATGATTTGACATAAATAAATATGTTAAGAGCTCTTGATTTTTTATTATAATATCATTACAAATCTGTCAATGCGTTAAATTACTCAATTTAAAAAAAATATTCAAATTGTTTTACATCAATACGTTCTATTAAAGTATATTGCATGTTCAAAAGTCGACTCATCGATGTTTATCGATGTTTTTACACCACTTGCCTCTTGTAGAGATTTATCAAACAATGGTCTCTAAACAATCTTAATTATAATTTGATTCTAGCATGTGATATTTGAATCATATTGTCAGCTATATAAGCAAGTTAAATGCTTAAATTCAACTGTACTCGGGAATTAGAATTCTAGAACTTTGGTAAAATGGTTTCGATCTCAATTTTCTCGGGAATACTCTTGTATCTGTGTGTTAGCTGTGTTGCAAGGGTAAGTTCAATCAAGGATAAAGGATATTTCATATTTTAAATTTGGTTCTTAAAATAGCGAACCTGGAAGTATGAAATGCTTACTGCAACCGTTAAATCATCAGATGATAATCGAATGAATGCCAGTATACATATTGATCAAAGCTCTTTCATTAAAACGAAGTTTTCGGCAACTTTTGATTTAAAGTTTGATACCGATGACACAACTATGGTGAGTTAACTTAACCAATTAAATTTTTTAGTTAAATTATAAATTGTTTTTGGACCAATATTTTAATTTAAAACAGATAGAAATAATTGCTTCTCATGGCGTCAGCGGCAGAGAAGAGGACTATCGTGAGTTACTCTACCAGGTGCCAAAAATGACATTAAAAGAATTCGTTAATAACTATTGGGATGAGCTGGTCCATCCGAATTTGGGCTCATGTTCGAACTTCCCGAAATTTCATGGGGAATTTGTGTCACCATTCCCAAAAAAGTGTTATATACTAAATGACTGTGAGTTCACTGGAGATGGAATTCCCGATATTTTACCCGTAGGGTATTATAAAATGTTGATACAGATGACTGGACAAGCTGAGCTTACTATTATCTTTATTTTTAAGTTGACACCAAAATATCTTTAAATAATACGAACATTATTCTACTACTACTATTCTACAATACCTATTGATCTAATTGGGTTTTTCTTGGTTTTTCCCAATTTGTATATCCCCAGACATCTATACGTATCTCCTTTTTTTTTTCTTTCCAGTTTTTATTTAAAATTTTTATAATTTTATTTGAATTCAAAGACATGGAAAACATTTTTATATTAAATTGTAAATTAATTTGTGTCCACTGTACTTAGTGAATATTTTAATAATAAATAACAAGGTGTAGACGTTTTGAAAAATTCGTTCGACCTATAATAATACATAACTTATTTTGTTGGAAAATTGTCAATAGGAAAAAATTCCCAGTGATGAACAAAAAATTAAATTTTTTAAGTTAGTAAAATTTTGATGCAGAATAAATTGAAAAAAATGAAATTTTTTAAGATAGTTAAAATTTGATGCAGAATCAAAATAGAGGCCAAATAATGATCAAAACGGTATTCCACATGGAAATCGGTTGAGTTTTGACAAAGTTATGGTAGATTGAAGTTCTTGAAAAAGTGTCAAGGGTATGAGAGGTTGAAGTTTTTAAAAAAGTGTCGATTTAACTCGATTGACCACCCAATAAAAAAATCGAGTTAAAATAGTTGAAAATCAAGTAAATTTTATGGTATAAATAAATATAATCAAATAAAAATAAATAGAAATGTTTAATATATAAATATCTAGGTAATTTAAAAAAAAAAAATGGTACTTACTCCTTTTTCTCCTGTCGCGCATGTTTGCTGTCCTTGGCGAGCATCAAGGATTTGCGTCGTGCTGTGGGATTCGTTGATCCCTTGCCACTCGGCTCCTTGACCAAGGCACGCACCATGCCATTGGACTCATCCTTGACCAGCTGCTGCTCCCTGGGCGAACTGACGCTGTTGGAACTGGATGAACCCAGCTCAGTGTTGGACTTGGCAGCCACAACAGCTGTGGAACTGGAAGTGGAACTTAAGTTGGGCCCTGTAAGCACCTCCTGTGCCTTTGACGGTTGTTGTTGTTGTTGTTGCTGTTGCTTGGCCAGCTTGACGCGTCCAGTGTTGTTAAAGGTCACGGGCAACGGCAGTGGACATATGAATGACAACACGGAATCCAAAACGCCCTCATTGATGACATAATCCAATTGCTCATTTAACTTCGGATGCAATCCACGTGCAGTATGCACATGTGTGGAACGCATTGTGGATTTATGTTCCGTTAGCAGCAGACTGCTGCGACTGCTGTTCTCCCGACTGCCGCCCACTGCCCCGCCCCCTGCCGCGGCCGTATGTCGATGCGGTCGCTTCAATGCCAACAATTCATTAACTAAACGATTTTCTGCCAGTGTATTAAAATCAAATTCATCCTTTTTGGCATTTCGCTTGGCAGCGACGCCAGCAGCGCTCTCTGCCGGCGGCACTGGCTCCCGTTGATGTGGTTTTATATCAGCTTTTGCAATCATCTCGTTAACGTGACATGAAAGTTTTAAAAATTCCAGAAAATCATTTAAAGTGATTTGAAAATCGGAACTCGTCGCTTGCTGTTGTTGTTGTGGTTGTTGTTGTTGTTGTGGTTGTTGTTGTTCATCGGCAGCAGCAGCGCCCTCTTCATCATTATTATTCGCTTTTTCCATTTTATTGACACACTTTTGGTTTAAAAATTCGCAAGCGTAAATAAATTTGCTCTGTTTTCCGTTACTTTGACGACGATGCAGCTGCTTCTTCTTTAACTGCAATTCACCAATGCTGGCGCCAGGGCTGCTGTATTTAAATTTATATATCGATAGATTGAATATTTGTTGTTGAGCAATTACTTTTAAATTCATGTTATTTATCTTGAGCGCCTATTTTCTTCTTCGTATAGCGTGAACTAATATAATATATAGACAATCAGTGCAAACACAAATAATTTAAAGCGAAATCACAACCAATTTAAAATCGCGCCTAGTGTAGTTGCTATCGAAAATTCCGATATTTTCAAAAAGATATCAACAGCCCTGCCTCGGCTGTTTTGCCATTCACCATGCACACACTGAATTGCCCACATACAACCCTGCGCATGCATTCACACAAAATGCTGTCATTTTGACAGCTACCTTTTTCTGTTCTTTTCCGGTAACAACGTTCGCAATGGTGGGTGTCAAAATGCAAAAACTTGAAGAAAAAACTTGAAATTATTACTGCAATCACTGCTTTAAATGCAGTGATAAGTGAAATAAAATGTAGCTAAATATATAAAGCGCGTTGGTGCAGTGACATTTTATGTTATGCCAATGGAGAAATGTCTACAAAAATTGATTTGTTTATGTGTGTTTTAAATTTTTAGGGTCGCGTCAGAACCAAGACAATTAAGAAGGCCGCCAAGGTCATCATCGAGAAGTACTACACTCGATTGACCATGGATTTCCACACCAACAAGCGCATCTGCGAGGAGGTGGCCATTATTCCCACCAAGCCCCTCCGCAACAAGATTGCCGGGTATGTAAAATGACAGTGTTGGATAAGTTGATTATATATGTGATTTATCTGTGATTTCTCTCTTCACTCAGTTATGTTACCCATTTGATGGGTCGTCTGCGTCACTCCCAGGTGCGCGGCATCTCCATCAAGCTGCAGGAGGAGGAACGCGAGCGTCGTGACAACTATGTTCCCGCTGTTTCAGCCCTGGAGCAGGACATCATCGAGGTCGATGCCGATACCAAGGAGATGTTGAAGCTGTTGGATTTCCACAACATTCGTGGCCTGCAACTCACCACGCCCAACACCAACAACTTTGGACGTCGCAATTAGGTTCTTCTTTATCGATTAGATGCTGTCTTTTTTTAACAACAATAACAAAAAAGAATTGCTTTGCATGTCAAGCACAATAAAAGAACATCTGGGTGCGTGAAATGCAAAACTAGAAACAATTATTGTCTTGTTTATCATCAAAAACATACGTTAAAGGGATACAATATGCACCATGTTTATACAGCAGCTTAAACTACTTTGAATGAAAGCGAGTTTTCTTGAACTACTTTTATAAACACCTTTATTTATGCGCTTTAACGTTAACAGTGATTAAGTGATTTAAAAAAATGTTCTAAGAAAAATCATTTCAGTTAAATTAGATCTAGCTGCTCTATAAACAAGGTAACAACGACGAAAGTGGCTTCGATTTCCTCTACGTGACTCGCTGAATAATTTTCGGAATAGCGACATTTGAAAACATCCAATTAATATGGAAAACGCGTATATGAAAATAGAATTTATGAATAATGTTATACGGAAACCAAATAGGTATTCCTTATTAGGGAAACCAAAAATTAGGAATAGGTAAAATCACATTTTCCCTATTTTTTTTAAATATAGTTTTGATTCTGGCTTTTGCACTTTTTCCTATTTGTTAATACTTTGATAAGCTATCAGAGAAGATACAAAATGAATTAGACCTTGCCAAATAATTTTTTATTTGGTTTTTTTTTACAAAAAGTATTTTAGAAGTTCTATGATCGGCTGTAAAAATGTTTACAAAATTCCAAATAATCTGGTTACATTGAAAACTCACACTTGTTTGGTTTATTTTCATTTTAATGAAAAATACTGTAGACATGCACGTACATACATATAGTATATAAATATGTATGTATTCAATCCATAAATAAATGGGTTTTGTTGTTTTATACAATGATAATACGACGACGATATATAAAAGATATTCTCTACAAGTGCACAATATATGTAAATCTAAGTGTGTACACAAATATATATATAATTATAAATGTATATAGATATATTGCTAGTTTACTTCAAGACACGTTATATCGGAAAATGCGTTTAAAGTTAACAATACAATACAGAAAATCTTTCAGTTTTCAAATTATAAATATGAAATTCTTACAAAATATAGAACAGGTTATAAAGACTATTTTGGTAATATAAAGTTCGAAATTGACAGGACAGTCTTGAAGTAAATCAGTTGTAAGTATATGGTATATATATGAATTAGAGTGCAGCGATTTCTATGGGCCCAAAAAGATTATAAATATATAATTAAAATTAAAAAATTGTTAAACCAAATTCGTAATTTACGGTCAATTCCAAGTCAGGTTTAAAATCAATTCCTAGTTCTCGTTTTTTGAGTTACAAAATTTGTTTTTAAAATGTTATTATTAGCATATCTTTAGTAATTTTAGTCCGATTCTGACAAGATTGGTAACATAAAGCTTTTTAAGAACAGGACTTTAAAAATTATATAGAATTATCATAAATTTAGAGGATCAATTGTCTTTAAAACATAATTTTTGGACTTATTAAAAAAAAAATACAAATATTTTCAACTCAAAATGAGGGAACTTGGAATTGAATTAAGAACTATGGTTTCTTGGTGAACTAATCTTAGAATTGAACGTAGTTTAAGAAGTTGTTACAATTTTTTGGAAGAAAAAAACGCTGCCTACTAATATGAAAAAATATTGTATGTTTTATGCGTTGTCAGCTGCCTGATCCTGATTGCTGCGACGCACTGGATTCCGCAAGACCAGCTCCGAATCCTCCGATATGATGGGCAATGCATGCACCCAATGATAGTTGATCAAATGACTGATGCTGTCAAAGATGCGATCCTTGGTACGGACCACACCCTCCGGATCAATGAGCAGCAGATGCTTGGGCGTCTTGCCCTCCAGTCCGGTCAACACATACTGGCCACGTTTACCCTGTGATTCGCGTACCAAAAAGTCACCATCCTGCTGCAGAAGTCTCTCAGCAATGGGACGCGAGATGGCGGCATGAAACCAGATTTCAGCAGTGAGTGGACACTGTGCGCCATCAAAGACATCGCGTATGGTTTGGACAGCTGGCAGAGCTGCGGTATTAGCTGCTTGGAGTGGATCAAAGTGGCCCAGTGACAGTTTATTGGTAGTTTGTTCGGGTGGCGGGGAATTCAAATCAATCAGGTTGCTGCTAAGACGATCACGCGGTTTCTTCAGATTCAATTGGGCCAGACGTGGTGCAATTGGTTGTAGCGGATGTTGTGACTCATTCGGCAACTCCGGTGGCAGCTTGTTGGGCAAATCATTATAATACTCCTTGACATTCTCCTTGCAGCTTTGATTAATGTTCTCCGTCGTTGTTGGCTGCTCATTTAACTTGTTTAAGGCATTAAAACGCAGCACAAATGCCTTGCCAATGGTTACTATCAAATCTTCGCTTTGTCCTCCCGCACATTCCAGCACATAACACGCCCGCCACTCATCCCCCTCCCGCTTGGCAATGTAGGCCAAAAAATCGAGGGTATCATTATCGCCACCGGATGCAAATGATATACGCGGCATATTATGATTGGCTATAACTTCGCCCGTGTCGACGTTGCTCAGTGTCAAGGCACGACTCGAGACATTGATTATAATGTTAGTGCCAGCATGTTGCATTGTCGGCCGATCTGAGATAAAGTTATATAGCTTTTTATCCAATCTACGTTTGCTCGCTGACTTTAAACCAGCTGCCTCGCACACACGATTAATGCACTCACTAGAAATACATTTTATTACATTTATTATTATATATTTATATATATCTGAACACTTACCGTGCTAGCTGTGTGCGCGTCTCAAAGTCCAGCGATTTCATTGAGGTCTTGACCTCAACGCAACCCGTGTAACGTACATTGAATGTTACGCCCTTTTCCAATATCACATCATCCGGATATATGCAGCCATCACTGTTGGCACTTGCAGTTGCTGCTCCGCCACAATTTCCATTTCCATTGCTATTGCCGGCATCGCCGCCGCCGCCTCCATTCCTTGGCATTTCGTTTGTATATATGCGTATTTTGTGCGTCCTTTTTTGCTTCCTTTGTTTTGTGTAGAGTTGTTGCGTTTTTGCAGAAGTTCAGTGTTGCCAGCATTTTAGAGCACAAAAAATAGCTGCTTCTGGCTGGAAAAACATATTTAAAATGGCTAAAACTGCTTTGAAATAGTTACAAAACAAGCCAGTTTATATTTATATTTATCAATTATTTTTTTGCGTGCAAGCTTTGCAGTTTTAGTAAAAATATTAATAATTAAACAAAGCTTCCTTTCTATCATGTTTAATTTAAATATATATTTAAATTAGTCTGATTTTCGGCTAATAGCAATTTAAGACTCATTCTAGCAACCAAACTCTTAATATAGTCGCAAATAGCTATAAAATAGTTAAGTTGCCAGCAGTGTAGCCCTGGCAATGTGACCAACCAGCTTCAGCGGCCTATCGGCCAACCGCCACCACCTACAGTCTGTCTATCGGCCAAGCGCAACAGCTGTTATGAGCGCCGCTCTGTTGCGCTTGTTTGCTAGTTGAAGCTTGTGGCAAGTTAAAGCTCGAACAAAAAGCTTATATCTTATTGGACACTCGTGGATACAACAACGTTTTGGGCGGACGCTTCGTGGTGCGTGTCGGTTTTTCGGTTTTCTTGTGTGTTTTCAAGCGGCGCATTATACATACACAGTTGTTCTCGAACAAAAAAAATTACTGCCTGTAGTCATCTTGAATTAATAATAATATATAAATAAGCATATTACCAAATAGCGTAATTGGCTAAAATCGCAATAACATTTAGAGGCAAGAACAATAGACACTAGACAACATCAAACATATTTAAGACAAACACATAAAATTTTTGTGAAGTGTGAATTAGAAAACAAATATTAGAAACAATTTTTATTTTGGCTTGAGATATAAAATTTACAATCAATAAAAATACTTACACACAGCATACAAATCTTGATGAGCAACACTCCCCACCACCACCACCGCATTGGAGTCACAGTTGCATCCCATTAGACAGCAGCAGCAACAACAACAAGGCAAATCTGTGCAACGGTTACGCCAACGCCAACAGCAATTGGAATCTGATTGGAACGCTCTCACGCATCGGCAAAAACCAACAAATAAATATATAAATATTTAATAAAATCAACGTATTTGCTGTTTATTATTGTTGTGGTAAGTTTTGCTATTTTTTTATCAAAACTTTCTGTTTTCTATTGTTGCCAGTTTCTTCACTTGAACTAACAGTAGGGGTAATCCTGAAAATGAGTCAGTTTAGATTTTATTTAGATTATTTAGATGTTAAGAAAAGTCTGTTCACACAATAAAATTTATAATGCTTACAGTCCCTGTAAAAAAAAAAACTTTTAAGCTCCTCAATAATAGCTAAATTGACATTAGTGATAAAAAATAATCATAAACTGTTTCAGGAATACCTCTAGCATATCTGTATTTGAGTGTGTGTGTTTGTATAGTTGTTGCCGTTGTTTCGGTTGTGGCTCAGTGGGCATAAAATCCATTTTATACGTCATTTGCAGGCTAAAACACATTTGGGTTTAGGCCTGAAATGAATTAAAGTGTGTGCGTGAGTCATTTGCATGACACCTGAAATCGGTTGCCCCGCGGTGTCTTAAGACAGGTATAAGCACACACACACACATTCACACAGACAATAAAACATAATTATGTTTATGCGCAGTTGTTGTTGTTCTTGCTGATCTCATCCGTTGTCTGCGCCTTCCTCTAATTGCCGTTCTAAACGCCCATTATGATCCAGACATTTTTTTTTGGCCTTAATTCACGCCTCTGTCGCTTTAACGTTTTATACAGCAGCCACAACGCTCCTTAAATGGCTATAACTAGAGTAGACCGATGACGTTTGACCCTCAAACAAAACAACAAATCACACCGGTTATCGTTAACACCCACGCAATTACGACCTTGCCTCTTTGTTAACTAGTTTGTTTGACTAAATAGTGTTTGAAACAATAATTGCCTAATTGTTCGGCTGTTGGCTGTTGTATTTTCGGTTTTAATTATGTTTAGAAAGTGTGCACAAATGACTTTAACCTTCGTTCCAGTTTCAAGTTGTAAAAAAAAAAATAGGCACAACGAACTCTCTCGCTTATATTTTATGCTGGGATGATACTGACTGATAACTGTATCGTTGACAGCAGCATAACATTACATAGAAAATGGAAAGTGTCAACACAGCACCACATGCTGTTAATTAACAGCGCTGTTAAATACACTTGCCAGGCAAAGGTATGATGCTGCGTTGCCAACTGTTGCCAAGTGCATATCCCCTGATGAATTATAAAAAATTATATTTTACTTAAAAAAAGGTTAGATATGACGGGAAAAAAGCTGTGCTGACAACACTGTAATTATGCTAGTTTTACAAGACAGTTGGCAACGCATTGATGACTTGCGCTATTTGCTGAAAATAAACTACTAGGGTATTTAAACAGTCGACGCTTTGTTTTTTTATATTATTTCATAGTTTAACTTTAATATCGCTTTTATTGTTTACCAAAGTGACTATAAACTAATGCACGCACACATGAACATATTAGAATATATGTATATAATGTATAATATTAATATATAGATTTATTTATACTGCTTAATATAAACTATAACACGCCGTTTTGCAATACTAAATTCGCAGAGGTGCTCTCTCTCTTTCTCTTCCTGTTCCTTGCTCTCAAGCTGAGAGAGAGTGTGACAACTCTCTTGCTTCCGCTCCCACTCACATCAGCTGTTCAAAGTCTGTTATGTAATACTGGGCGCGTCTGTAGACCTCTGGTCGCACCACATTGCCGCCATAGCCAATGAAATTATTTGCTGGCGGCACAGCCTCCAAATCGGTGGCACCATCACCAACCATGGTAATCATAGCGCCATCTATCGCAAGCCGTTTTCTAATCATGCCAATCGCCTCCGCTTTGCCGCCAGATCTTGATGTGGGTTGTGTGATATCGAAGCTATCGTAATCGCCTTTGTAATCGAACAGCATTTTGTTGGCATACATGTGGTTTAAGGGTATGCCCAATTCGATGGCCACCGGTGCTATCAGGCAATCAAAGCCACCTGAGATGAGAAACACCTGTTTGCCGTCCGCTTTCAATTGTGCCACAAAACGCTTCACGTTGCGACTCAATGTGCTGGGACGCTGCTTGATAAACTCATCCACCTGCTTTTGTGTCGGGCGAATAATATTCAAACGGATCTTGAGTGCATCCTGGAAAGACATGCTGCCACCCATTGCCTCCTTCGTCACACGTGCCACCTCGCTGCCCTTGCCACAGAATTCGGCCAGCTCATCGATTCCCTCCTCACAGATAACCGTGGAATCCACATCAAAACATACAACATGCGATTGTTGTATGATCTTTGCTGCCTGCAGCGGTTGCTTGGGAGGATTCACGACCGTCGTTGTTGCTGTCTCTCTTTTGTTGCCAGCCAATGCGGCATTCAGTTGCTTGGCCAACAGCGTTGCTGTGGCTGTGGCACAGTTATTGGTGGCGCTGGTGGCACTTGGCCGGGCCATGCTCAAAACGGAACTGCTCATCTTGTAACTGGCAATCTTTAAATTCTATCCAAATCACGTAAAAGCTCCTGTCTGTCAAACTGGAACTTTCTCTTTGGTCCACACAATTACGTTAAAGCTCCTGTCAACTGAAACTGGAACTTTCTGCACGTTCTGCTGCTGCGCTTTTTGGAATCTCTGTAAATTACGTAAACAGCGGCTGCTTTTACGTTACGCGTTTTTGTTGCTTTGTTCGGCTGCCAATGAAATTTTTCCGTTTTGTATATTTATTTTGTGTATATCAGTTTTTTTTCTCCGCTTTATAGTTGTCTTTATTTTGCACACGCGCTTTGATTTTATTCTACTCAGCTGTTTTTTGTTTTTGTTTGGTTTGTGTCAGCTTGACATCGAAATAAAATTTTTTTTTTAATTAGCTGCTTGAACGAATATCGGGACTGATCTGCACGCGTCGACTGCCGCTTTACAACTGATTTCCCACTGGTCGCCGCACGGCCCTTATAAGAAAATGCGACCAAACCAATACAAGTGCAATTTACAATTTACTCGTTAGCGCTCTCCTCTCTATCTCTCTCGCTCTGCCGCTCGCAGCAGACAGACGAATTGTCGCGACGCGTCACGACGCTGACCAGCGCATTGTCTGTGCATGTGTGTGTGTGTGCGTGTCTGTGTGACGATCATACGATAATTGTGAATTACAAGCGTACTCTCTCTTACATTAATAGGACTCTACTCTTCTTAACGATAAACAGCTGCCATAGATATCGACTGTTAACTTACCTACGTTACAGTGTCTGTTAAAATATATGTACACACGTGTGTGTAGTTAAACCTTTGCACCCATTTAACAATTTTATGTTGTGAGTGGGATTAATAAATTTTATTAAGTGTTCAGCATAACCGGATATAACCAGTTTGTAGACCTATTGATGTCGTCGGCTTATCACAAGCATGCTCCTAAAACATAACTGATTAGAGTATATGGGATCGTCGCCAAAAAATCACCAGACATAATAATGTCTGGCAAGTTTAATCTATTAAAAAAAACCTTGTTTGTTTGTTTGTTAATATTTTGGAAACCGGAATAGTGTGTGTTCTTATCAATAGATAAACAAGTGTACCGCAATTTTAAATGTCAAGCTGATCGGCTGAAATTTTAATATTTATTCTTCCCTTTTTTTGTTTCATTATGAATTAATCAGAAAAGCAATCCCAAAGTAGATTACGTGAGAAATTACAGACATGTGCATGCACTTGCAGTATGTCCAGTAATGGTTTTGACAAAGAAATATTATCAAATTTTTTTTTTTTTATTATAGTTTCTTATGGTTCCTAGAACAAATTAAAAACAAAGCTAAGTAAATAAACAAATATCAATACATATAAAGTGACTCACAGCGCCAATGAAAATTTTTAATCAGTTAGACCAACGAAACTAAAAGAGATATCAAAATAATTTAAAGACAGGATATCAGCCACTTTACTTTAGCTTATCAAATATAACTTTATTTAATTTCTATATATTAAAAAAAATTTTAATCAGCTACTAATCGAAGATCCTTTAGTTTGGTTTAGTTTAATGATTTGTTTATTCTCTTACGCTTTAGTCATTGTGATAATAAGTGATTTTTGATAAATCTTATGAGTTATTATTTTTTTTTTGGTTTTGTCAAAAGAATGACTTGACATACTGTGGGTATAGTATATATTTTTATGTGTGTGTGTATGTCTGATCTGAGCGTGCTTTTAATGCAGATAAATTGCAGTCTCACGTTACGGCTTACGTCAAAGACGTAACGACAGATTGAGTGACAGCTGCCATCCAGTTCTCGTACTCTTCCTCTTCTACTCTTCCTTCCTCCACGATAAACTAACGTGTGGCGCGTGCAAGCAAACAAACAACAACAACAAGTATAGAAAATGCAATTGCACTCGTTGTAGTTTTTTTTTTATTGTTGTCGTTGTTTTTGTGGAGGAATAACAAGTTGTTTTGATCATTGTTCGGTTCGGTTGCGAGGCGTGCTGTAAACAACAACAACCGCAAAAGTATTTCATTGCCATTATGCACTTTGTATGCACTTTTATTGAATTTCGTTTTATTCTGCTCCATCGTTAATGATAAACCATTGCGTGCATATTGAAAGCTTAAATAGCTAATTGCTTTGATTGAACAGAGCTGTTAACTATTTACATAGCTTTAATTACAGCCAACTGTTAAACCCCTCCCCCAAGAAAAACAGCTGTCAGATTTTCAACAGCACCGGTTGTTGGGCGTCAAGTTTTTCCCTTGCCTTGGCAACAACTTTCTTAACATTTATCGATTGACCTTGTTGCTGCATAAATTTCGACTCAAGTCCGCTTTTCGTGACAGAATAGAACCAGGCTCTATATGTATATGGTCTTAAATACAGTGTTTGTTTGTGTATGGAAAAAAGCTTACTTACATATGGATATTTATTGCCCTGTGGTCAGACACTTGTGTGTGTGTGACTAATAAATATAAAAAGGATAATAGAATAGGTATAATTTAAAGTTGTCGCTTTGATTCCAATATGTTCATGATTCCAGCCAAAAGCAGCTACATATATCCTTTCCTTTAAAAAGTTAGCAACACTTCATCTCTGAAAACTGCTCAATTGAACTTGTTCAGCAAATTGAACTAAGAAGCTCATCTCCTGTTCAAATTCCAGTTGGAAAACGTATTTCGATTTAATGTGGGCCAGTTTTGAACGCTTTCACTATTTGATTATTAATGACACACCCTCAACTGAGTAAGAAAACGGGGGCATTCCCTACCCATGAGTTGTTTTTGTCGCTGGTCGCAGCTTAATCAGATGATAGACTGGAAAAATTATTGCTGTCCAGACAGAAGGTCGTGTAATTTCTATATATAATTTCATCATGTGCCTGCAAAAAACAAAATAACACAAAAATATTATTACTATGCATGTTATTACATATTCTTCAAGTGAACACAGCTTATCTGCTTTCTATTCAATTGATTTGTTTTTCGTTGTCAAGCGTTTTGTTTCCAACTGCAATTGCTGCTGATTAACTGTTAAGTGGTTGAAGCTTTGATCGTGCATACAAATATGCATATGTATATTTACAAGCAGCACGCCCTCTCGCTTGCACTCGTTGACGCCTGTTGTGTACACGCGATGCCAACTCCTTTGATAACTCTCACGCTCTCGCAGACACACACATATGGCTACTCTCATTTGACACATTTATAAATGTGTGTGTGTGTGTGTATGCATTTAAGATGACTGTGAATGTGTGCAAAAGGGGAACAACAAGAAGTGCAGCTTGCGCTTCGTTGCGCTTCTTCTTTTTTGTTCTTTTTGTTCTGCTTGTTGTTTGTGTTTTGGATCATGCGCTTTGGCTTAAAAAACAGTTATAAAGCTCTTTATGGTGTGAGAATATAGCAACGTCAACAGTTTGCTGGGTAAATAAAAAACAACATTAATAATAAGAAGAAGAACGACAACAACAATAACAAAGGCAGCCAGCCCACTTTGCTGGGGGGCAACAGTGACAACAACAACAATGTAAACACGTCATTTGTGCGCTGCTCTGTTGCTATCGCATTTTGACATTCGAACTGCGCGTGCAGCGCTGTTGACGCCAGCGTTGACGTCGACTGCAAGCAAGCTGTATGCACGGTTGTTTAACTTTTTCCGCTGACAAAACTACTCAAAATAGCAGCCGGGGAAAAAGTTTTTGACTTTTGCATGTGCTCGAAATGATTGCCCCGCCCCCTGAGCCCCGCCCACCAACAAATGTAATTACAAAAGCGCTTATCGTTCTGTTTCTTCTTCTGCCTCTGCTGCTGCCGCTGTCGGCGTCAGTTCGTTGCACTCGCAAATTAACAACTATTAAAGTATGAGGAGTTACCGCAAACTGTGTCACTTCCCATTCACCCATTTCACCCCCTTCCTGTTCCCGTTTTTAGTTGCCATTGTACGCAAGTTTAATGACACGATAATACACGCATATTGCATGGTTATCGTTATCGGTTTAAATGACGATTGCAAGCTGACCTACCTGATGGTTGGCAACGCTGCAAGACGTTTAAGAAAATTGTTATTTTTATTGTTGGACCCTGTACTTGAAATGTGCACAGAGTGTATTCCATTTTTCAAAAAGGAGTAATATAATTATTTCGAAAAAAATATAGAATATTCACATAATGTATTTTGCAAAAAATGCTCTACATTCTACTGAAAAGCTTTAAAGTGTAATTAAGGCATAATACTGACGTTTTTTTTTGAAAATAAATATACAGGGTGTCTTACAGTCTTTTAAACGTTGATTTTCTTACTAGAAGTTATGGCATTTTTTTTTTGTTTTTTGCTTGTCAGCACTTCTACACGTGTTCCATGACTGCTGAATCATTGAACGACAACAACAAATAACTAAATTGCATGTGCATCGATTCCCACACAGCGTCGCACCCAAATTGGGAAGACAACAAACAAACAAGAACAACAAAAATAAGCTGATAATAAAATTGAGCTCATCAGCAGCGCGCCTTTATTGCAATGCTCTATTTAATTGGAATTCTCTATACTCAATTCTATTTTTTGCAGTTGTTTCAAACGTTCAATCATCATCAAGAGCAGCAACAATTATGGTGGATTTCCGTTTCGACATTAAACCGCTGTTTCCGCAGCCAATTATCAAAGTGGCATCCAATCTTTTGCCGCACACCTTTCGAGGTGATCGGCGTCAGTGTTTGTGAGTATTGAAACTGTACGCGGGACCCTCTTTAAATCTAAAAATCAAATAAAAGAGTCGAAAAATATTAATTTATTATTTAAGATCAAATTAAAATGCATGAGCTAACAAATAAATATCTTAAGCCCCTTTTTTCAAAGCCCAGTCGACTAAAATATGTAATTTTATTTGATTTTAAAAAAGAAAGCTTACTAAACAATATCTATGGTTTTTTTTTTCGAGTACAGTCGATAAATCATTGAAATCATTAAAATATATGACAACGTTTACAAAAAAAATAAGCTATGTTTCGTTTTTTTAAAAATTGAATTTAATATATGCGCAGTCTTACTTAATAATAGCTTACTTAATAATACTAAGATCGCCATTGGACTTAAAAAAATGGGCCTACATGCTATTAAATTTTGATTATTAAGTTTAAAATCGAAAATTAAGTTAGAAATTTTTTGAATAACCGTTACAATTTCCACACTCAATGCACCCAGAGATGCCACCTCAAAGATGTCCGAGATAATAGATCAGTTGGGTCAGTTATCGGCAGTATCGCAGGGTCTCAGCAAACCGGTGACAACCGCTCAACGCTTAAGGATGTCAGAGAATCAAACAATTTATCTGCTAGCGGATCCCAATGCGGGTAACAAGTAAGTAACCCTCTTCCCGATTTTTCCGCTAAAAACAAATGCTAATATCAAGATATATGATATTTATAGCGGCGTTGTTACCGGTCTACTCAAAGTGGGCACCAAAGATCTCTATTTGTTTGATGAAAAGGGTCAGACACGCAAAATGGAGCAATCTCCATCAATTTTGGACTTTTACGTGCACGAGTCGCGACAACGTGCCGGATTGGGAAAACGTCTATTTGAAACGATGTTGAGTGAGGAGCAATGGACGCCACTCAAGTGCTCGGTGGATCGACCTTCAGAGAAGCTCTTGGCATTTTTGGGCAAACACTATGGTCTGGTGCGCACCATTCCCCAAGCGAATAATTTTGTGCTCTACGAGGGCTTTTTTAACGATACGGCCAATGGTTCTAGAAATGGACATGACGACAGAAAGAATGGCATGCATATTACAAACAGGTGAGTTTACTTTCAGTGCTGTCACTGTTGCCAGTTTTTGAACTTTAAAATTAGCCGGATTTGAATAAAAGTAATATTAAAAAGAGGTAAGAAAAAAAATAAAAAATGTAAAACAAGGCTCAGAAGAAAAAGACAAAATTTATATTTATTTATTTTTTTTTTTTCTTAAAGAAACGTTTATAATAAAAAAAAATAGCTATGTTTAAAACAGAAAGTGTTGTAAAAAAAAATTGGATAAAATATATAGAACTTCAAGAAAAGCCAGAATTTGATTTTTCCGAAATTGACTAAAAAAGGTTGACTGGATAGAATAAAGCTGTTCCGGCAACACTGTCGAGGAAACTTTCCTTTCTCTCTTAGGCAAGAAGTAGAAGAGGTTGTAGAAATTTTAATTAAGGCATTGCGCCCTTTGCAGGAAACATTTCACTTGGCTTAGTTGCCCATTTCTTTCATTGTGGTCGCATTTGCATATCGCACACGCAAACATCCTGTATCAAGTCGTTTGTTTTGTTTCTATTTGTTTGGGCTGGAGTGTTGTGGGCGTGTTCGTAAGTGCGATAAAATTGATCGCCTGCGGAAGCGCACTTATCGATAAATAAACTGAAAAGATAACTGCATGCTATTAATTATGGTGACCTGTTGCTTCTTTATGTATATCGATATATCTAATTATCAAACTGATGCTTTTTCGACACTAGCAAATAATTTAACGATGGTAAACGTGACTAATTATAAACTGTATTAATAAGTAGTTGTATTATTTAATATATATGAATAATGTTAACTCTTTTCCATTCACATGTTGCGCCTACTAACGATAACGATAACGCAAATCAACAATTACCCACATCAAACAAACGATCAATCAATCAATCAAATCAAATCAAATCAAATCAACATATCAAGTCCTAACACACAACTCTTTGGTGCCACTTATTTGGGCGATGAGGCTAACAAACGCGTTGGAAGACGCGACAGTAATAATGGACAGCAATCGTCGTTGTTGCATCAAATCACACAGATCTCACCAAATGGACGATATGGGGCACCGCGACCCACATGCAGTATGGCCGAGGTACTTAAGCATTATACTTAATGTTAAAGTTTACTTGAAAATTGGTTTAAAATTTTAAAGAACATAAGAAGGCTCTAAAAATATGAACTTTATCGTTAAAATTATCTCAATTTGTCAGCCATATAGCTGTGTAAATTTTTTGACTTGTTCTGTGAACAATCAAGAAAATATATATATATATATATATAATCATAGCATGCCTGTCTCTTCAATTTTCTAAAGTTCAACTGTAAACTCTAGAAATATTTCAGTTCAACTTTGTAATTTACACAACTCACACCTTCCAACATTTTGTTTTGTTTTACTTCTGAACAAAAACACAAATTTAATATTATTAATTTTTGTGTGTGCTTTACATTTCTGTGTACGTAAATTACTTGAGAAACAAGAAAAAATAACGAAAAGTGTCGTCCAAAAAGTATCAAGTTATATATATATATTTAATTTCGTCGCGTTTTGTGCCAAAGTTAACGTGCGGTTTTTTTTTCGTAAAAAATATACGTGAATATATTTTTTCGAGTTGTAGCTTTAATTTATTGAAGTATTATGGATCAAAAACGTGGAAATGCGGCGGTCACACGCCAAGGTGCCTCCAAGACGAGCGTCAATGTGAGTTTTCAAGTGTTGTGTGGTGAATTGTGCTGTGATTTTTATACTCCTGTTTCAATGTGTGTTTTAGTCACGTCATGTGGGTGGCAATGTGGCACGAAAATATGGCAGCGAGGTCAGCTTGACACCAAGTCAGGCCAAACAGAATGCTGAGAATGTAAGTGGAATTTTCAACTCCAGTAATTGTCTATTATATATCCGTTATTGACTTCAAAATGCTACAATGTGGACAGCAGTTCACGCTAGTGACGCAATTTAAAAATATGTCTACTTAGGACTGTGAAATATTTTAAAGAATATTTTATTCGGAAAAAAATAAGAATTTTCAATATCACGGCTATATAATAGACAACTACCATAACTCCTGGAAGCCATTTTTATAAAGCATCCCCTTTAACAGCCTCGCAAGAGTCCTTTGGATGCGCTGAGTCGCCTTAATCATCGCCAGGATCCGTTTCAACGTCGCTCCGGTTTGCAGGATGTGGACGACAATTTTCTGGCATCGAATGCATTTGTGCGTCCTTCGCGTGTGCGTCAATCTGGCCTAGATGGTGGCAACCAGGCTCAAGGAAATGCTGCCGTGGCGCCACTACGTGTGGCAGCTGGCCAGGAGCAGCAGTACCAACAACAGCAACAACAGATGCAACAGCAGCAGCAACAGTTGCCACCACAGGGACAACAAGCAATGCAGCCGACAGTGACAAACATGTCGACAACACAGATGCCACAGCAGCAGCAACAGACGCCGGCAGCACAGCAGCAGCAACAGTTGCCGCCAGCTGGACAGCAGCAGCAATTGCAGCAACAGCAACAGCAGCAGCCACCACAGCAATATGTGCCACCGCCAGCAGCTGGACAGCCTACGCGTCATGATCCCTATCCCAGTGGACGCGCACATGTGCAACATCAGCAACAGCAGCAGCAGTTGCAACAACAACAGCAACAACAGGCTGCGAACTTGCAGCAGGCACAACAGGAGGCACAAGCTGCAGCTCCAGCTCAGCCACAACAGCCAGCAGCGCCAATGTCGCCACGCAAATTCCAACAGCAGCAACAACAACAACAACAACAAGCACAACAGGGCTACGTAAATGTTGCAGCAACAATTCTACAATTAATATAAATCTAATCTGTCAACTCTATCGCAGGCTGGACAACAATCGGCTGCTGCTGCTGGTGGCGCCCCACCCTCCGCTGAGATGTGCACCACTTGCCCCAATTGCCAGACCACCATTTATTTGGTGCGCACTCCCGAAATGGGGCACGGCGATGGTGGCATGCCACTGCAATAAGAAACAACCACTACTATCAAACGAAATTCTATTCAAAACTGAAGAAATCCTCGCTAGCAAATTTCTTGGCATGCTAAATTTAACGAACCACCGACAAAAATTGATGTTTTCAATACTCGAATTCTGGGTGTGTGTGTGTATATTTATGGTGTAACATTTCACTCTGTGTAATAACCCATTTATAATGTATACTAAATTTGTCGTTCTTGAGAGAAAAAAAAATTAAAATCGGCAACACACTTCCCCAAAAATTCTACATCAATAAAAGAACTCAATCGATAATGAACTTGAAGTTATTTTAATAAAGATCGTTTTAAATAGATTAGTAAACCAAATTTCTCCCAATATATCTTATAAGAATCTGAATTATTATAACACCGTCTTTAAAAATGCCTTTTGAATCGAAATTTATCTTTAATAAAAAAGGCATTTTATCTTTTCTGTCCTACATTAACCATGCGAGTCAAGATCGATAGAGAATTTCTTTATCTAGGCGAGCAAAATCTTAACTAGCTATGAATTGAAATTTTTCCTGAAAAGAAAAGGCATTTTATCTTTTTCTGACAGAATCAGCTTACGACTTTCGCCAAGGGGTGCCATTTGTGGCACTCGCACAGTGGGTCATCCCCTAAAGACCCAAACTCTCCCTTTCTTTCTTTACCATCTGCCCTTCTTTCTTTTCTTCTTCTTCTTTACCCTCCCCTGCTCCAGTTGGCTGCGTGCCAAGGGGCTGTTTTGAGTGCGACTCGTGTGGAAAAATAAAACTTCGCTTGACACTTGTACTAGATTCAAGACGGTGCCTTGGGGTAGGGGTATGCACTAAATATAAAACTTAATTAGGCCTACTGTGATTTAATCGAGCAACATTTCGACAATCAATAAAGCAACTTCTCGATAAATGTATGCATAGTTTGCGGTTGAGCCAAGAAAAACAATGGAACTGAATAACCTTAAAATAATATGAGCTTGAGCTGCAAAACTAAATATATGAATGCCTCTACTGCATTCTAAAGCTAATATAAAACATATTCTAGTCTTTGGACAATCTAGAAAACTAACTTATAATTTAAGATAGTTATAATTTGTGCTTGAGCTTCTTAAAAAAATAAAGGACTGAATACCCTTAATGCATTCTGGTTTGCAGCAAACTAATGTTCTTTATAGTATACACATATATGCCCTAGATCTTAAGTAAGCCAAAAAGAGTATACAATATCTATAATTTTTGCATTTTCATTTATCTCTTTATGCAACCCTCGTGCAGATAATTCACGCTGGCAGCGCCAGTTCCGGCAAGGGAAGTGGAAGCAGTGGAGGCAGCGCAGAATCGAGCAGGTAACGGTTTTTTGCCACCCCTTAATCCCATTCTCTCTCTCTCTCTCTCTTCTCTTTCTCCCGTAACTAACACCCTGCAAATGCATATTATCATTTTGTTTATTGTTGTTTTTTCATTTGGTTTCATTTCTTTTGTTGTCTTTCAGAATCAAATAATTACGCATACGCACAATTGGCTGCAAAAACAAACAAAAAAATATCAACTAAATAATTGTACAAAGAGCTTTGTTTACTATAGTGAATTATTTATAATTTTATAATAATAATAATGAGACTTTACTTAATTAATGCATATAAAAAGAGGAAGCTGCACTCACACCATCACAAAGACACACTTACACACACACGGCAATTGGAACCGTTTACCTGACAATTGTGATTACATTTATATAAAACATTTTTTATTTTATTTTATTTTTTTGTCGAATTTATTTTCATTTGTCGTGCAATAAAAAACTACAACAACAAATCACTTTAAATTTCATTTTGCAATTATGTAGTATGTTAATTAACAGCCTCTGTTAACGTTTACTTAACAGCGGTAACGGATTTGAAGCAATGGCTGCACAAATGGAAAATTTGCATGCAGGCGACGCTTCGCGTGACGTCGATCATCATCGCTATCAACATTGTGTGGAGCGAGAGCATCAACCAGTGCCAGAGCCAGAGCATGAACTAGAGCACGAGTCGGAGCCGGAACCGGAACGAGAGCATGTGGAGGCGAAATCTCACACTCCCACACCGCCCACTGTGCGTACGCCAGAGAGAGCTGAGAGCATTGTGGGCGATAATCGAAGAGCGCCAGCTTTTCAGCTGAGCAAACAGCATACAGGGATGAAGAATCGCTCCTTTGGCGTTGGCATGGCTGTTATGCCCACTGGCAAGATGGAGTTCAATCAACAGGAGCGTGAGGATTTCGGTGTGGTGAAAATCAATCGTCCGTTGGGACTAGATAACATAGATGCAGATGCCATGTCCACGGTGTCGTCCACTGGCGGCTTAACCGATCAAGGCTACAATGATCTTAAGTTTTACCACAATAAGTTGTGGTAAAATAAAATATCTATCAAAAATTAATAACATAAATTATCAAATAGCAATATTTGCTAACATGAATAAACATAAAACATATGTAGCTATTAAGTTATTTAAATTAACAATACCCTAGAAACAGACACAAACGGTTCCTGTGTGCTTTAGTTAACTACAGATTTTTGTTGTACGCTTTGTAGTTTTAGTTTTTTGTTAATTTGTTCATTTGTTACACTCACGCACTTTAAACAGCGCAGTCAAATAATGTTAGACAGCAAAACATTAACAGTAACTTTACAGTCTGTAGTTCAATTCAGTTAACAGCAGTCAAGTAATGTTAGTCAGCAAACATTAACAGTCCTGTAGAGCAATTCAATTAAATTTAAAATGTAATTCAAATAATTGTGCGATATCTTCCAATTGCAGCAAACGCGATTATTACGAGCAAATCTATAGCGAATATATGCTATAATTCGGGCCCCAAAAAACAATATCAAATCAAATTAAATTAAAATATTAATAACATACATATACATTATTGTAATCTCTGTAAACATTAAGATGAAATAGTCAAAAATAAAGTCAACTTTCGATTCTATTTATATGCCAAGCACAAGCCGCATTGGCTTTCCATTTTAATCTGCAATACAAATACACACATAATACACAAATGAAATGGAAAATCATCATCGCTCGATCTAAGGTGCAGTTTGTTTATATAATTATATAGTATATATAGAGCTATCGTTGGTGATGCTGCCTATCTAGGAGAGAAGTGGTTAACAGCGTTGTTCCTTTTGTCTTACATGTAGATAAAGTTGAACCTGCAAGCAAGATAATTAAATTTTTAAAAGATGTCCTTTTTTTTCGACTGTTTAAAAAACTCACCTGCACAACGCTTGCGGCAGGGATGATATAATGGGTCCATAGCCTTGTGAATTGTCGTAGAGCTCGAATAACGGGGCGGCAACAAGCTTATAATTTTTGGGCACAGCAAATAGTGCTAGATTACAGAAAACGATAGAGACAGAATTGTATGTATGTAGCAGCTAGTATTCGATAAATATAAGGCATATATCAATTACAATATAATAATAATAATATGTAGATTACAATCGGTTATACAAAACAAAATTTACATTGAAATAGATTCGCCTGACCGTAAAATACGTATATATGATATATTAAGGTTTACATTCACAGTTCTTCAGTTAGACTAAATTCTTAGGTTTCGGTTAATTGATGCGCCAAAAAAAGAAAATGACAATTTAATTATCACATTTGCTTATCAAACGAAGTCTACTAAATTGTGATATGAACATAATTTTCAAGAGCAACAATCATAATACATGGTGTGTGTGTGTGTGTATGTTTTTGAGTGTGTGTTTGAGTATAATTGTGTTTAAATTGTTGTTGTTGTTAAGAAACAACTAAAAAAAGACACACAGAATTATATTTGTTGTTTACATAAAACGAATGCTTAAATTATGTTTTTATCAATTGGTTTTGTTTGCTGCCTAATTTAGTTGCGCTTGTAATGCTCCCAAATCAGCACAACACGCGAGATTTGTGCACATTTAGCAAGAACGACAACTATATATATATCGAAAATATATATTTTACAATTGGGAATAAACTCAACTGCCTGCCCGATATATATAAAAGTGTATTATAAACAAACTCTCAACAATATAACAAAGCATCGGTTTTTGAATATGCGCTGTTTTTGACTCGTTTACAGAAATGTCGACATATTTACAAAATTAATACAACAAAGAACAATTTGCAAAGAATTTTTTTGGGGTTTTTCACACAAAACAAACATCAACAACAACAAAATATGCCAACAACAACTTCTCAAACGAGAGCGCAACTTCTCTAAGTACAATTTTTTGTGGGAAATAAGTTTCTTTTCGACAAGTTTAAAAAAAGATTGTAGATGCGCCTTTTTTGGTTCTGTTATCTTTTTAGTTCTGATTCTCTTGAGATTTTCTAGAGCGTTGGAGGAAGTATGCTCTATATGCTTGGTTGGGCTTGGGGGGCAGTTGCCAGATGCAGTTACAGTTTACACAATACAACACGGCGCTATATATATTATTGGAACAGCTCAGCTCAGGGTACATCGTAACTGGCGTTCCTGTCCGTATCTAAACAGCATTGAAAAGATATGACATGAGGTTTGTTAGCGTAACGGTTTGAACGATTCAAATTATAAACAAGGTTATATAAAGTATCAATTATTATTACCTAATTACCTACGCTGATTTGTTTACTTTCTGGTTTTTTGTGGTTTAACAAATTGAATATTTACCCTTTTCATGCAATTGCACCAAGAACAAACGCTTGTGCTCCTTTGGCTTTGTTATGTGCGGCGGAATGTATGGATATTGCGGTGGCTCAAAATTGGGACGCCACCAATTGCCAATGGTGTCCTCGACAATCCAATCCTGTTTAACACCATCCTGACGGCCCAGCGTCTGTTTAAAAAAATTGTTAACAAGTTTAATTTGTTCGCTTCCAGTCTAAAGTTGTCATAGTTGCTTTGTTTATGCACCCACCTCAGATAGCAGCCGTTTAAGACCCTCCACCTCATCTTCACCCGCATTTAATTCACCTCCCGGCAGCTTAAAGAATGTGGTGCCCAGTTGCAGCAATAAAACATGTGGCAAGCCATGTTCGTGCACCAGGAGTACACCTTCCACCGATCTTCGCATGCCAATGCGATCAAATTCCTCACGCATACGCTGGAAACGTGATGGCACCGATGGATCCTTTTCAAATAGAGGCTCCTTGGTGCCAAATGTGTAATTCGTCAGTGGATAGCTGGGAAATAAAAACAGATATTATAACAACTGTTGTCATACATATATTAATCACACTCGACTTACAGATTAATTGTGCGATTTATGGTTAATGCCTGATTGGGCGCATACTTTTGTGTGCCATTATTGCTGATGGTGGCATCCGCTTGACCTTGGCTTCCACGCCTTGGCCAGCCGGAGCCCGATTTGTTTGAGACTTGCGAGGACGCCATCTTGTTATACACACACCGCCGTTATGGCAATGAAAAATATGATAAAACTATTTATTCCGCGCCAATTTCCAGTTGCGTACGTTCTACAAACTCCACACAGTCACGCACTTGGCTTGCTTTTACAATACGTTTTTCTGTTTCTTTATCACTGGCAGTATTATTATGTTATTTTTAATATTAATTTCTGCTTCTCAATTGCAAAAAATTCACGCCGGCGGAAAATGCAGAATATGTGTAACATATGTACACACTGTTATTGTGTTTATGCCGGCGGTGTGTACACACTGCTAGAATACATAGTTTCGATAGTTTTAATTTTCGCTTTCTTAATCTGGCAACGCTGCAGATCAAAATTAAATCCGCAACCAAGACTGCCAACTCATTTCTTGTTGCGACATGACTATTTAATCAAGTTGGCAGCGCTGCCTTTGTACACATTTACATTAGTTTTTTGTTTATGTTGGGAAGTCGTCGGAAAATTCGGCTGTTTTCTCGGTGCACTACAATGAAAAGCTGCTAAAAAAGCTAATTATAAAAATCAGCGCAGCGCGCGGCCGTCTGTCGACGCATTGTTTTGTAAGTGCAGTCAGCAGAGGCAGCAGCAGCAGTCGTTGGGGAAAAGAAAATTATGTGAAGCAGAAAACGCAGTTTCTGTTTGTGTGTGTATGTACATTGTTTTTGTATGTGTATTGTGCAATGAAACTGGAAAACCATTATTATTAATGAAAACGCGTGAAATGTGTAAGTGCAACATTGAAAATGCAACAGACAATTGCAATTGCTTTGAAGTTTAACATTTTCATGTTTTCTTTGGCTCTGCTTTGGCTCCCATTCTCTTTCGCAGCAGACGACAGCAGCAACTACAACAACAACAACAGCTACCAACTCCTCCCACTTGTATGTGTGAGTGTGCGGGGTGCGCATTGAAGGGTGTTTGCGTATTTATGTGTATGTGTGCGTGCACGATAAAAGAGGACAATATATGAATGAATGTATGTATTGTATGTATATAAATGTCAAAGACCGCGACGCGTAATATGCACACACATTAATAATAACGCCAAAGGTCAAAAGTTAAGTTGAAAACAGGACCAAGGCGCCGCAATGCTATAAGACAGAGCGAGAGAGAGAGAGAGAGAGAGCAGCATTGGCAACGAGTGCGAGAGAGAGAGAGTGCGCTATTGCTGGTGTGAGTGCACTCAATAGGAACAAAGAGAAGAGTAAAGAGAGAATAAGGCGACAGAATAACGGCTGAACGGCAGAGGAAGGCAAAACAAAAGACTGCTAAAAGCTAAACAATCAGCAAAACCAACAACAAAAAAAGAAACCACAACTACAACAATAAAAAATAAAACATCAATACATAAGCGATAAACGAAAATGTCGGCGGCGGAGCTTGAAGCTGAAAGTTCCGCACAGGAGCAGCACCCACAGCAACAACAACAGCAACATCTGCCGCAACAACAACAACAATTCGAACACTTAAGCAACAACAGCACTGCCAATGATGCTGAAACAACCGCATACGATGTGGATGTTGATGAGACCAACGATAACAATTATGACAACAATAATGAAGATCAACATATGCAGCAAGTGCAACAACAACAGCAGCAACAACAACAATTAGATCAACAGGGTGAATTGGGCCTGGGATTATCACTAATGCAATCATCGCCACCACCACACAGTTATCGACACTCGCGCGCCTATCGACACTTTAAGAATCCACCACAGCCGCACATGTGCATCCGCACCACAACGGAAACGGGCGAGGAACTGTTCATCAATGTACTCAGCTGGACACGCATTGTAATACCACAGGAGCCCAGTGATCCTATACCATTGTATGGAGGCATGCGGGTAAGTTTGCTTTATTTAAAAAGAGTCAATAGGAGGAACATTTAATTTTAAAGAATCAATTAAATTTGATTGCAAAATCAAAAAAGACGCCAAATCATGTTTAAAATATATTCCGCATGAAAAACGGTCAAGTTTTGGCAAAGTTATAACCCTTTGAACTTTTTGAGTTTATGGGTTAGGGGAAAGTCAAGGGAAAGTAGGGTTAAATAGACAGTAATAGGGGTAAAATATCGAATTTCTTAAAAAATGAATATTTTAATGCAGAATCAAAGTAGAGGCCAAATAATTATCAAAATGATATTCCGCATGAAAAACGGCCAAGTTTTCGCAAAGTTATGGCTGTTAGAAGTTTTAGAAAAAGTGTCAAGGAGTAAGTATGGAAAAATGGAAAGTGATGATTGTGGTTAATTGAGCGCCCTGACAGAGCGAGAGAGTCCTGAGCGAGAGAGTCCTGAGCGAGGAAGATCTGAGTGAGAGAGTCTTTAGCATCGGAGTCCTGAGTGAGAGAGTCTTGAGCGAGAGAGTCCTGAGCGAGAGAGTCTGGAGCAAGAGAGTCTGGATCGAGAGAGTCTGGAGCGAGAGTCTTGAGCGTCGGAGTCCTGAGTGAGAGAGCCTTGAGCGAGAGAGTCTTGAGCGAGAGAGTCATGAGTGGGAGAGTCTGAGTGAGAGAGTCTTGAGCGTCGGAGTCCTGAGTGAGAGAGTCTTGAGCGTCGGAGTCCTGAGTGAGAGAGTCTTGAGCGAGGAAGATCTGTGTGAGAGAGTCTTGAGCGTCGGAGTCCTGAGTGAGAGCGCCCTGAGAGTCCACAAGGTATAAAAGGGGCAGTCAAAGGGAAGCGGGCATCAGTCGCCTTCGGAAGGCAGTGCAGTGCAGACCTCGAGTGGCCCATACCCAATTGGAAATGAAGTTCATTGTCAAAAAGTGTTTTACATATAGAAATATATTTTAATTTCGGTGTATATAGATAGATATATATGTATTTAATATGTATAAACATGTAAATGTTAATTTCTGTATAAAAACGCAACTTTTCACTTACAAACAATATTATTGAATAAGTTTATTGTT
Source organism: Drosophila falleni (assembly GCA_035045575.1). NCBI lineage: Eukaryota > Metazoa > Arthropoda > Insecta > Diptera > Drosophilidae > Drosophila > Drosophila falleni. Next base: position 3,488,833 of record JAWNOV010000167.1, read on the forward strand.
AAGTTAAAACCACATTCTAATTTTAAGAAAAGTTTTTTTTTCATATTTTCTTATATACTTTTAGTTTTTTTTTGTAGTAGTTTTTTTTGTCGGTTCAGTTTTGGCAAAGTTATGGCTGTTTGAAGTTTTAGAAAAAGTGTAAAGGGGTAAGCATGGAAAATACCGAAAAAATTGACAGTGAGGTAAATTTTTCAAGTGAAAAATGTTTTGATGCAGATTGAATTGAGAGGCCAAATAATGATAAAAACGGTATTACATATGGAAATCGGTTGAGTTTTAACAAAGTTATGAAAGTTTTAAGTTGGTCAGACCTAGCAACTTTCAAAGTCAAAATCACTTTAGTGTGGAATTTCATAGTTTCTTTCTTGTAATTTGAACTTAAAAACTCTTCTATATTATATTAATAAAATTATTATTTTATAGGTGCCACCTGGCAGTCCACGCAGTCCGCCAATTGTTTTCGCCGTTATGGCCAATCCAGAGGTGCTCAAGGATTCGGGACGCCACAGCAAGGATCCAGAGGAGCGGCGTGCTATGGTTGAGCTAATGTGTGACTTTGTGGAGGCTATGAATCCCGGCGTGAAACTAGTCAGGTACTGTTACAAGCGCTTTACACTTGGAGACATTAAAATAATTGGAATGTTCTTATAGAAACGCCGTCATACTCAAGGATCGTGACATCTCCGGTGAGCTGAAAGATGTCTGGAATGCAGTGCAGGCGCAACGTGATCGTGAGCGCGAGGAGCAAATGTTGCAGCAACGTCAACAGCAGCATTATCAAAATATAACCACACAACAAATGTTTCCCAAGTCGCCCGATGCGGCGCGTGCGGGGAGTTCAACCCAATCAAGTGGTGCTGAGATCCAGATCGGTTTGCCGCCCGCTTACAATGCGGATCTGATTTCAGTTGAACAACATGGCAATAGCCAAGGCCAAGGCCAAAACCAAAACCAAGGCAATGCCAATGGCATCACATTGGCCGTCTTCGCTCAACAGCTGGACAACAAGGTGGCCAGCGAGCAGTTGGAGGAGCAACAGCAGGAGCAACCAGTAGAGACAGCAGCTGGCGATGGTTGTGTGGATCAAACGGATGCAGGTGTCAATGGTACCAATGGTACAGGAAATCCTCCATCCACAACCGAGCAGCAGTCAGAGAAAGAAGCGGAAACAAAAACCGTTGCAACTGTTGCCAGCACAAACAGCACAGCAACAACCACATCAACCGCAACAACCACAACAACTGCTGCTCAATCCCCAGCCACGCCTCCAGCCGCCACAGCCACGCCCCCACCAGTGCAACCAACAAAAAAGGAAAAACTTGGCGGCTTCTTGCCCAACGGTTGCATTTTCCCGCGTTTCAAAAACAACAAGCACAAGGACAAGGACAGCAATCACAAGGAGAGCAAAAGCAAAGAGAAAACGCTGCTGAATGCCCTCAAGAAGAGCAAGGAAAAAAAGGTGGCGCCCAGCGAGCAGACGGTCAGTGAGAAGAGCGATAATGGCACCACACAATACGAGAAGAACTGCATCAATAATCTCGAGTGTGAAGTGCAAAAGCTCGATTTAAATGGCAGCAACAACGACAACAACATGTTCATCAAACTGAAAGTGGCGACAACAAGTGCAACAACAGCAGCTGCAGCTGCCGCCAAGTAGATAAGTATATGAGTATAAGATGATAACAATTTGATAATGAATGATAATGATGATTACAACAAAATGTCGGTAAGTGAGAAATGATAGACAGAGAAAAACTACCCAAAACTAGCACTTCACTAGCACCTAGGCGTATACAAGATTTACATATATATACAAGAATACGTTTATATACAATATATATATACAGTATATATACAATATACACAGTTGTATCAGTCAATTTTTGAAAGAAGAAATATAATTAAAAGCAGACTCTCAAATCGTTAGAGGTAAAAGTTGTGCCATGCTCCATTCATACAAAAAAATCACGCATATACCTATGCAATAGTATTATATACAGTATGTCAAGAAATTGTATTGACCCAAAAAAAAATTTTATATTTTTATTAGAAAGAGAACAAATTTCATTTTAATTTTTTATCCAATTTTTTCATATTTATATAATGTTTTTTAAAGCAAGTTAAATACGAGGCAAACTCAGCCTATTTTTCAAATAATAAACAAATATGTGAGCTTTTTTCTTTGTCAAAAAAAATCTGAAATCTATGCACTTAGTAAAGTCCTTTTTTTTGACAAAATAAATAATTCACATACATATTTTATTTTATAAAAATATATCTTTGCATTTGTTTCTTTTTGATATCAGTTCGTACAAAAATTAAATAAAGAGATCTAACTAATGATTTTGCTTGTCAAACCAATTACTTGACCTACTATATATAGTATGCAAATAAATATGTATATGTCGTTGTTTAACAATAGTTTCTCCAGAATTCTTCCCCGGCATAAATACGTACATACGTAACATGAATAAAAAGTATTTATATAGTTCAATATTTGTATGTTTCGCATACAGTTTGCCTTATATACAAACCGAGAGAGACATTTAAAAAAATAATAATAACAGTAATGAAGATACATAAACAAAAATGGAAATATCTTTAATAAGGTCATCTAATCAATGGCAATCGAAATCGTAACTCATGCGCCAAATTATCATCTGAATAGAACAGAACTCAGCACTGGAAATTGCACCTACTACAACATCTACTAATATTATATATACATAGATCTTAACTCTAGACTTCACTTGCAAACATTTCCTTTCCATCAATTTAAAAATGAAATACAACAAACAAAAAAGTATTACGAATTTTCACTCCTTTTTACCACACATACTCAAAATGATCTCCAATGCTTTTGAAGTTGATCTTGAGATGAACTCGACTGAACGACGTAGGCTCCATAAAGTACCTGTTGTACCTTTGTATAACTACATAAACTATATACTATTGGGTATATCTCCTAGACGCTATTATGTTTTTATTTTTCAATTATATGTTATTATACAAATTTTATTCTAATAATAAACTATTTTCATTACATTGAGATACTTTATTCTTTTTTCGATACAAGTTCACAAAAACATAAGAAACCTATTTTTGTGTATCTTTTTTATTAACTTCTTTGTCTACAAAGATGTTGTAAATTTTTCGGCTTTTTATCACATTTTTTCTATTATTAAATAATGCACATTTTTTTTTTCTTACAATGCCCAAAAAAATTTCATTTTTATTAAGAATAAAAATTGTTATGAGAACTTGTTTCAAAGAAGGAATAAAGTTTTATAAATAATGGCTATTCTTTTTAGCAGCTTTTCTACACTATTTGTTATTATTTTTTAATATTATTTATATTGTTTAATTTTTTAAACTTCAACGTCGTTTCCAAAAAAAATATTTCGAGCGATCTTCAACTTCAAAATGCAGAACATCTACGAATATATTCACATTCACACACACTCAACCATAAATTCGAATAATATTCAGAAAAGAACTTGCAACTGCAACTGCAACTCTCAATATTGGACTGATTAAAGCTGCCATATATAGATAACATACATATGCATACATACACTTACACGTATATATGTCTGTGCATATGTATGAACATTTATAATGTTTGCTTTTCAATTTAACGAAATTCAATTGTGATTCATTTGAAAATCAAATTTTTCTTTTGTGTTTTAACATCGAAAACTATTTTCAACGCTATTATTTTTATTGAAAATGCATTTTTAATGTACACAAATTGTATACTACAAGAAATTAAAATTCTATTTTCATTTTAACGAGTAATTAAAAAGAATGCCCCAAATAAATTGAGCGCTAAAACTTTGGCAATGCCGAAGTTGAAATACCCTTTGCAGACGGATTAGAAATTTAAAAAAAAGAGCATGACTTGAAATACTCCTTAAAATTCTTTGAATACTTGGTATTATATATTAAAATAAAAAATAATATCTTGAAAATAAATTAAACTGATTTGGCAACTCGTTCTGTAAGGGTATAGAAAGTGTGCTCTTAATTTTTATGCAGCGCCTAAAAGCATGCACTGAAAATTTTACACACTTCCTCCTTACAAATTCCCACTTCCCCCCTTTCTACCAGTTGCTCCTTAGTGCCATACAACATGGGGCAAAAATATAATGCTAAAATTAAAAATTAAAAAAAAATTCTGAAATATAAATTCATTTAGTGCGGTTTAAATTACAATTAAAATTACATAAATTATGATTAAAGTTTTATGTGAGTTGCAAATGAAATTAACACAATTTAATTAACTTATAAATGTTAGTTTTAACTGGTTGTAAATGAGAAATAAATGCTATCGTGTAAGCAACAGGAACAACAAACAACAACAACAAGTTAAGCGGAGACTACACAAAAAACTCCATCATATTATAATTAAAATCAACTAAATTAAGTTAAAAGTCTTGCAACTGAAGAGCAAAGTGAAAGCAATAATTTTACTTGAAAAAGCAGCAAAAAATAAATAAAGTAAAAAATGCGTTTAAATGTAAATGTAACAAAAACAACAACTAAAATGTTTAAATTAACATAAATAAAACGAAATGAAATTATACAAGTGGGCGGGACATAAAACAAAATTAAAATTAATAAAAGAAAAACCAAACCACATTTTATATATGTAATAAAAAAAACAAGTAAAAAATAAAAGAACGTATTTGAGAAATGTAAATAGCTGCTGTTTTATTTAATGTCGTTGAATAAATATTTAGAGTTATATTATTTCTATAATGTGTAGACTAATATGGTGCTAAATGGGTTAAAGGATCAACTCGAATTTATTCATCCTTGTTGTTGATGGAACGCAGATGTTCGAGCTCCTCACGTTCCGCCTTGTTGCGCAACAGCGGCGTATTATAGTCGAAGGCATAGAAGAATCCCTTGGGCTCACCAGTCTCCTCGGGACCGGGCACATAGGGTTTCTCCTCATGCACATACTCGCGAGTCTCGGCCTCGGTAGGTTCGTAGCGACCCTCGCCCGTCTGATACTCAGCGGCATAGGGATCGGGATTGTGACCAGCGGCAGCGGCAAGTTCACCCCAGAGACGGAAATGCTCCTCCTCGGCCTTCAGCACAGCGGGAGTTTTGGTTGCGGGCAACTTGAGATGCGCCGGACGATTGTCCTCGACATGGAAGCCAGTGTTGTCAGCATAATACTGGGCCACAAAGTCACGTCCATGTGGCTGCACATATTTGTAGGAACCGCTGACCTTGCCAGTCTCATCACGCTTCTCGTTCTTGCCCTGATTCCAATCCTTGTAGCCATAGACGTACTGTCCCAGACCATCCTGGCCATGATACTGATGCGCATCGTAGTGCTCCTCCACATACTCCTCGGGATGCTCAATCACACGTCCCATATACACAAATTCTCCCTTCTCATTTCTCGCATCGGGCAGAGGATTCTCTCCAGTCTTTGGGGCAAATTCAATCTCATTAACGCCACGCAGTTGAGCACTGTTCAGATATTGTTGCGCCTCTTCTGGTGTGATGTTAATCTTGAATATATTCTCGGCGCTCGTCAAACTGACCTGTAAATATATATGGTAATAAAAGAGACGAGTGGGTAAGTTTATTATAATTTTTTTTTGTGTTTTTATTATTCCCACGCTTCACGTGTTTTTTTTGTTTAAAATAAGAAAGAAAGAAGACTTGATACCCTTTAAATAAAATATTTGAGCGTATGAAAGCTATATGATATATAATTTTGATTTGAATAAATTTTTAAGAATAATTCAAATATTATTTAATATTGTTTGAGCATATCGGTTTGTTACTAATATATACTACATCTGTAGCTAAAAGATGGGTCTATTATGTATAAAACATAGTTATAAAGCCGTGAAACTTTTTAATTTACATAGAAACAGACGGACAACCGGATATGACTGTGAACGGAAGTCCACGCTAGTGACGAAAGCATCAACATCAACACATTATTCCGTTCTAAAATATACTTAATGTTTTCTTTCATGCCTTATTTAAAGCGTTACACATTTTTTGATAAATTTATAGTATACTCTCTTCCAGAGTATAAGAATAGGTCTATAATTATCGGACTGATAAAGATGATGTCATATATCTAACACGACATTTGCACATGTAACAAATTTGCACATTGATAGCGCAAATATGTCGACTAAACTAAGCACACATAACATATTTGCACTTTGCCAGTCACATTTGACATTTTTACAACCCGGATTTCTAATTGAATACGATCTAAAGATGTTCTATTCCAATCGTTATTGTTTCTTTATTTTTCATATGCATATTAAAGCGGTCTTTTATTTTATTTTGTATATTTTTTTTGGCTACTAACCAGCATGAATGCGGCTAAAACGAAACACTTCATATTTAAACTTGTTTATCACTGTGGAGTCTTTAACTTTATATTTTTGAAATATAGTACGATCTATCAGTTATCGTGTGTTCACTGTTCTGCGCTGGGCGAGCTACTAATAACCAAATAACTTAAAGCAAAGCTTTTATACTAACTTTTAGCTTAGCAGCTTATTGTTGTTATTGCTATTGTTTTGTTTTTATTTTTTTTTTTGCATAAAATTAGCGTTTGAGCGTTGAATGAAGATGTGCCCGTAAAGCTGTCCGGTTTCTTACTCAGTATCATCACAACAACAACAGCAACAACTTTTGAAGTTCATCAACAACTTTGCTCAAATTCACACTTCTCACGCGTCCAACATCGCATCATTAATATTATGTATGTGTTATTGTAGGTGTGTTCTCGTATGCTCAATTAGTTATTAAATAATAATATTTATTTTACCATTTTTCTTCTCTTTTTTTTGTAGAATATGTATTTCATTGGTTTACAGGCAACCGCAGTTTAAGTGGCATTTTGTGAGCTCGTCGCTTGTCAGTTATCTCAAAGTTGAGTATTTATAATACCCTTTAACTGCTAACAGCTGTGGGTACATCGCTTACATATTTCTGTTTTGTTTAAACGTTTTAAAAGTTACAAAATGTTAAAAAATATTTCAATTGAAGTATCTTATACTTAAAAAAAATTGTACTAATATTAATTATTGATAAAAACCGGTTTTTAAATACAAGAATTTTTTTAATATATTTTTTTAAAAAAGAAAAAGTCGTTTTTTTTTTATGTTTATTTTACTGACCTTTAGTTTACGGCATGTTTTTTATACGAAATGTCTAACGATTTAGATTTTTGTCTCAAATATTCACTTTTTCATTATCTAGTTAAGATTGAGTGGGAATACTTAAATTTTATTTTTTACATTTCAACGAGAATCTATATTTTCTATACGCTTTTATATTTATGAACTATAAACAAAATTAAAGGTATAAACACCTTATTATATCTACTAAGATCAACTTCCAAAGCTCAACGAATTTCTTTTTACAGCAAACTAAGTTGAGATTGTAATTTGTTTTGGTTTATAATAAAAGTACATTATATTCACAATCAAAATTCTATAATATGCACAAAAAGTTAGATGATTCGCTTGAAACAAACCTTTTATATTATTCGCAATTGTAATGACTCAAGATTCTTTAGTAAATATTTTATAATACTCTTAACCGGGATACCATAATTTTTATATAATATAATTTCATAATACTCTTAAACGAGGTACCATAATTCTTATTTTTATCATAAAGATCAAAACGATAGCTTATTAAAGTAAGATGAGAGATTGCAAATATTAACAACTGGCATATTGGATCAAAGAAGTTAAGCTGGTTCCGTAGACATCGTATAAAGCTAAACCAGATATAAAGAATACATATATATTTATTTATGGAATTGGGTAGCAAGTTGTCGTATAATCTAGACTGCAAACATTTGCTCACTTGTCTGTCTGTTGCCAATGGGCAATGATTTATATATTATTAAACATTTTGTGAGCACTTCCATTAATTTTTTTATTTTTTAACTCTAATTAATGCAAAATAATGAGAGGTGTGGAGCGGGGTACTGGTTTTGGGTTTCCTGTAGAGAAGCCGCTCGGCGGAAGTTTTACTGTTTGGACAAGCATTGAATACTTGACGTCTGACTTATGCATAATTAGATGGGTAATCATATCTCTCATGTGCGCTATCAAATGTCCGCTATGAGTGTGTACTTAATTCCGCAAGTTTGTTGCCTAAGTCTTTTCGCAAGCAATGAGAAATGATTCTACATTTATTTTATTTTCTGGATCGTGTAAGGGCCAAACCTTAAGCTGTCCATTCCAACTGCGCAGTTTTCGATTACAAAATTACAAAATGATTTAGCTATTTAAATAAATAATTATTTAAGTTGCACGCTTCGATGTTTCGAGAGTTTTCATTACGTGTTTCATTAAGTGTTTAATCGTTGAAACAAATTTGAAATGCCAATCTATACAGATTATTGAACATTAAGAAGATTGAATTTCTATTTTTATTTTTTTCTATTTTATTTATCAAATTTCATTGACGCAAATGGCGTCTTGGTGGCTTTTGCGTTTCTATGAGTTCCAAAAAAATATTCTAGATAACTTGTATTCTATAATGATTCACCAACAGGTTAGCATACTTTCTGTTCTTGGCAACAACATATTTATATTGTATTCTTCTGTTATTCTATGCATTAAAATCGCCGCTAATGAGTTTCCTATAAATATAATTCTGTGATTTCGGCAATTTCTGGAATTGACACGAAAACAACATCAACAAATGCAAATATTTTAAATACTTTTGAATCATTTTTAAAATGAAACATTTTGTAAATATGTTTGTTCTTCTTGTTGTTTTCTGCGATGATGCAAAAGTCTAAATAAAAACGCAGACCTAATTTTTAAAAGCCGGTTTTATACTGTTGTATTGTTAAATAAATTCTTTATATTATTATTAAGTCGCTTTGTGAACTTATTTATGACCAACACTAGTCAACCGCGTGCGCCGCGAGCTTATATCATTTGTTAATATAATTATTTAATGTACAAATTATTTTGTTTTTCAATCATTTTTTTTTTAAATTAATTTTTAATGAATTTTTCTGTATTTAAAAATTTGTCACACTTTTGTTAATTAGTGTAAGTATTGATAAAGGCAATGGCCGAGTCAGGCTTTGGTTTTTGACCGATTTTCTATAGTATTTATAAGTATTCTTAGCACTTTCACTGCCAAAAAGCACAAGTCTAACAATATTACGTATACGTAATATAGCAAATTTGTATCTATTGACTCTAGAGAGCATGTATAACAGATAAAATGTACAAATAGCTCGTACTTCAATGCAAATAAGTAACTCAAACATTATTTTTTTTGAGAGAGCTGAGCTCAAAAAGTTGGACAGGTGCCCAACAGGTAAACCAACAACAATTTTAAAGCAAAGCAAACAGCACTCAAAATGACTTACAAAACGCAGCAGTGGAAATAAGTGAAATAACAGAGACTCAAGTTGGCCAAAAGCAGTGCAATATCAAGCGACTTAGCGAACAGTTCACCTTATAAAGTAACCAAGAAAAATACCTTTAAAGAATTTCTAGAAAAATTGCATTAAAGATGCAGCTAAAAGAGCTGCTTCCCTTGTTGTTGTTGTTGCTGTTGCCGGCGTTGCAAGCAGCCGTCTTGCCACTTGATGTATCACTTGGACTACCTGTAGATGCAGAGAAATTTCGTTATCTGGAGCTCAAGCCAAATGGCACTTTAATCCTAAATCAAGCAGAAAATCAAAGTGGCAATCAACTGCAGAATTTGTTGCTGCTGCGCAGCGTGTTGCAAGCTTTGAAGTTGCAACCAACTATGGGACAGGCCAAGCTAAACATTAAGATCTACGGGGATGGAGTGGAGCAGAAATTTCCGCCGATTTTGGAGAATGTTTTGCAGCGCATTCAAACGTTCTTCTCCATCTATCGCTACACGGACACGAGTCGCCCTGTGCGACAGGATGAACTCACCACAGAGCCGCCAAAGAAGCTGCAAACGAGTACCACTGAAATTATAAAAAATTCAAATGCTAATGATAACATGGCTTCAGATCCGCCTTTACATGATGATTACATTACAGTGGGCGAAGAAGATAATGAAATTATAGCTACAGATCCGCCGCTGCAGCATGATTATATTACAGTTGGTGAAGATGAGTGAAAAAAATTATTAGAAATATTTATTTACATATCTTTTATATTTATTTACATTTATTTGCATTTATTAATGATAGACTATAAATTACAGTGAGTGAAAAAATGAATAAGAATTTTTTTTTAAATTGATTTACATTTATGCATATTTATTAACATTTAAAGGCAGCTATTAATAATGTATTCTATTACAGTGAGTAAAAAGGTATACACAAAATTTGGCTTTTAATTTAATTTCATTAAAATTATATTATGTAAGTATATTTACATTTCTTTGACTTCTCAGCATTTGCATTTATAAATACGCAATATGATCAAATTGACCAAAATTGCTGGTAATTTTAATTCATTTTTAATATTATACCTAAATTCACTTACTTGCATTTATTAGCATTTATTAATGTGCAGAATGATGACATTACAGTAAACGAAAATGTTTGACATAAGATATTTAACATTGTAATTTTAATTGATTTAAATTATTATATACTTATTAATATTTATTTGCATTTATTAATGATTACATTACAATGATTTAAAGAATGTATCAGAAATATTATTTAATTTAATTATTTTAAATTTGTATGGTTATTAAAAATTGTAATTAAAATAAGGTTTTATTCAATTAAATTATATTCTAATTTTTCGTTTTACTTTTGCATTAATTTAAGTTCAACTTTTACCGACTGAGCACAAATAAATGTTGAATGGGCGTCTTTATTGTTGTAACTGTAACACGTGAGGGCGTGGCCAGTTGCCCCCCTTTTTTTTGTTGGCCCTGTCTTATGGTTGGGCACGTCTCCGGGTCTGCTTAGTATGCGTTGTCGCGTTTGGATCGCGATTTATGTTCAACTCTCCATGATATGTGCAATATTTTTATGCTGCATGGAATTTCTGGGCCGCACTTAGGGACATTGCATAATTTTGGCAAGGTTGTTGACCAAGTTTGCCAACAGTTGCTGCCTCAATAAGTTCTGAAGTGACTGAGGTAAACCAGGAGTTATATGTTTATTTAAACTTAAAGTCTCTGAACAAATGTAGGATCTATTCGTTAAAGTGTTTTAATATATACAAATTAAGTCATTCTGAAGACTTTTCCTTAAATAACATGCATTTAGATAGTTAAAAATATGACAGATATATCATCTTCATAGAATATTTTAGAACCTACTGCCAGTTTTTGTCTATGACTTGAACTCGACACAAATTTCTTTCAGTATTCCCACGTTCGTTGCTTAAGTCTTTTGCAAGTTCGTGGCCTTAGTCTTTCATTTCATCTGCATTTCTGGTGTAGTTAAAATAATATATTCCATTTTTCACCTTCATAGACTTACTCTAAAACCAACTCCCAGTTTTCTCCTATATCTTGATTTCAGCACATTTTTCTCAAGTTCGTTGCTTCAGTCATTTGCAAGTTCGTTGCCTAAGTCTTTTGTTTTAAAGTTCTCCCCCAAACAAGATTCCTGGAATAAAACGCAAACAACTCAATTTACATTTTACATTCACTTTTTTTTTATTGTTCTGTTTTACTTTTTCAATTGTTATGGTTATGAATATAATGAATGATGATGCATGATGATTATGAACGTCTCGTTACGCATAGATGTTTGTTTGTTTTATTTGTTTATGAATGAACGTATATGTAGATGTTTGTTTGTTTGTTTGATGTTTGTTTTTATTATGCATTTTTTTGTATGATTTTCTTGTCGTTTTTTTTTTTGTTTTTTGTATGCTGTTAATTAATGTGTTTCGGAAAATGTTGGAAATTGTATGCACGCTCTCTGTCTGTGACTGTGTTAGTAACTAAATGTATTAACCCACGTCCTGGCTTTGGCCAAGGCACGTTACAGTTTGAGTTTGTAGAGTACCAAAGTTGCCCATAGTAGATGTGTGTGTGTGTGTGTTTATGTGTGTTTGATGTACGATGATGTGATGATTGGTTGTGCGTGGTTTTCAGTTGTGTGTGGCTTAGGCCTCTACTGGCGCTGCTTTGAGCTCACTGTCAATGGCCTGTGGTGCCTCGGGCTGTGCCAGTGCTGCCAGTGGTGTCAGTGGTGCCAGTGGCGCGGCAATCGGTGCAAGCGCCTCGGGTTCTGGAATGGCCTTCAGTTGTTGTGGCTCATCCTGCTGCAGGGCTTTGGCTAAGAGAGAAAGAGAGATAGATATTGATAACTTTTCTAGCAAAAAATATTAATTTCATGAAAAATTTGTCCAGATTTGTGAATTTTTTTAGACCTTTCAGTTTTAGTGCTATACCTTTAGAATTCTTATTTTAGTTGCTAATTTAAAATCTTATTTTATTATTTAATTTTAATTTTTAAACTATGTTTAGTCGACGGCTTTATTTGGTTCAATTTGATACTTAGAAAAATGTAATGATTTCCAAAATATTTTTTCACTATTTCTTGGTTTTTTAGGTCATTAAAATTGCTTAGTGAAATAATTAAAAATTATAATCGAATAATAAGTACAGTATAATTATTTAAATAATTGCTTAGCTTGGGATTATGATGACGTTTTAGTCAAAATCTTATATATTAATATTAATATATTAATAGAAAAAAGACAGGAATATATGTAGTTTTTTTTTTTTGGCGATTTAAACGTTTTTCAATATATATATGTACACTTTCTTAACTTCTTTCATTTCTCGAGAATTTCTTAATTAATAATTTATTTTAATTTTTAATTTAAGAAAAATGTGATTTTCTTAAAAGTGTCTAGCTTAGCGAATTATTATTCTTCAATTTTTTTATATTTATTGATCCGAAGTCCTAAGGATCATAAAATTTTTATTTCTTGAGCTGAAGATTTTTCTGATGAAATGTGTTTTGCAAAAATATATCTAATTCTTTTCAAGAATTAAACTTTAAATTACATTTTAAGATTTTATGATTTTTAAAGTTCATACAAAAAAATCAAGAAAGTAAATAGAAATTTTGTATCCAAACTGAGTAAATAAATTTGAGAATTCGACTTTGTATAATTAATGCTGACAACTTACGTTCCTCCTGGATGGCTTCTTTGATGGACTCCTTAATTGATTCCTTAATTTGCTTAAGGACTTCCTTGGGAATCTCGGCGCTTGGCTGCTCCTGTTTGATGGCATTGCTCTCCTCCAGCTGACGTGCAGCAATCTCAGCCTTCAATTCAGGTGCCTCGGCAGCAGCTGCCGGATAAATGGTCTGCTCCAATGGCTGCTCCGCCAACTCGGGCAACTTCTGCTCCTTGAGCAGAGGCTGAGCCTCGGGCAACTCGGGCGCAGGAGCTGCAGCGGGAGCTGCAGCTGGAGCTGGAGCTGGAGCAGCAGCTGGAGCGGCTAAGGCGGCTTCCAGAGCTGCCTCGGGTTTGGGTTCAATGGCCTGCAGAGGAGCTTCATCGGCTTGAAGGCTGCGCGCACGTATGGCCGAGATGGGCCAGGTGTAAACCGGTGTGTGAACCGATGTGACAACGGGAGTGTGATACACCTGTGGCAGACTGTAGAAGTGACGGGCTTCGGCGGCAATCAATGGTTGTGTATTCGCAGGTGTTTCAATCAGTTCAATCTTCTCGTTCTTCTCCTGCTCATCCTTGGCACTGGGCGAGGGGAAGAAGCCGGGAAAGAAACCAGCGCCAGCTGAAGCCGCCTGTGATGCAGCCTCTCCAAATTGTCCAGCAATAACCTGAATATTTTCCTGTGCCTGCTGTTGGGCATTTTGTATGGCCTCCAGTTGTTTGCCCTCCACCGATTGATATGGAATTTGGGCACGTCCAGTGGCCACCACCTCGGACACCTTGGGCACTACGGAGGCAGCTGTGCCGGCGGGCACATAGACAATGGTCTCCTCATGATGCGGACCCGAGACACGCGCCAATGGCGACAATCCGTGGACATAACGCACCGCTGGCTCCAGATGCACCTGTGCCTGTGGCGTCACAATCACAATATGCTGTGCCGGCTCCACAACCGACTGCAGCGGATTCGCCTGGCTGCCCACTGCCAGCAGGCAGAACAACGCTAGTATGAACATCTTCCTAAATCAAAACCAGAACGTAAAAGGAAAAGATCGAAATTTGTAAGCTTATAAGTGTTGAAAAGAGAAAACAGGATTTATAAGAATCATAATTTTAATAATATGTTTATACCAAACAAATGTTTGCAAATTTTTCACAGAAAAAAAACAATAAAAAAAAACATCTGTTTAAACATAAATAAATTAAAATTCTATAAAAAAACTAATCATTTAATACTATTAAAGTTTACTTTAAAATAAAGAATCTGAATAATATATTAGTTAATTGGAAAAATTAAAGCTTGCGTTTTGATCTAATTTCCTGATCTAGAAAATCAAATAATATATTTTATGAAATAGTTATTAAATTTTTCTATTTTATTTTCGAAAATCACAGTATTCCTCAGTTTTTTATTTTTATTATAAAAAAAATAAATTTAAATTATTTAATTAAAAAAGTATACTTTAAAAATCTGAAATGTTTTTCTTTCTTCCTTTTAGAATAATGAAAATAACTATTCATTTTTATTTTCATTATTATTTCATTATTTATAATAATGAAAATAACTATTCATTTTTATTTTCATTATTATAAAAGTTATATTATTTAAAATTAAAAAAAAAGTTTTAAATATAAAAAAACAAAAATGGTATTGCTGAGATTATCTTATTCAACCAGATAATTTTTTTCAAATTCGATTCTTTTCCTAATCTATTTTAGCGATCCATGCTTTATATAGAATCAACACCTATCATTGCAAAAATTCTTTTAGCTATAAAAATCCCAGTTTTCGATAGAATATTCATAGTTTCAATTTTTTTGCAAGTTCGTTGCCTAAGTCTTTTGTTTCAAAAGGGTAATTCGTATAGCTATAAAGTTCCCAGTTTTCCATAGAATATTCTCAGTTTTGTCAAGTTTGTTGCTTTAATCTTTTGCAAGTTCGTTGCCTAAGTCTTTTGTTTCAAGAGGGTAAAAAGACTTTAAACCTTAATGTCTTGTTGTCTTATTGTCTACATGTCTAGATGCAACTGCGACAAACAGGAATGTCCAGTGTTTGGGCTATTTATAGTTGGCTAACCAAAGTCCATTCTAAATTTAACATTATTAATGCAAGAGTGTGTGTCTGTGTGTGATGATGGTCACAGGATGCGCACTATTAACCGGTTTGCAGTTTGATTGGCTCGTGGAAAAGCCACCACTTCTGGTATACATACCTATTAAGTACTTGCAACTTTGCAACTTACAACTTGCAACTTGCAACTTGAGGCAATGCAACTATGATTATAAGCCACTCTTCATGGCCAACTCTTTTGATTGCACTCGTTTGTTCTACGGCTGTGTGCGGCTAATAACTGGTTTGGTCTAAAAAAAGAGGCTTCTTTTCTGATTATATCTCTAAGGGCATCTCGAAGTGCCCCTCGAGCTTATGTTTATTTTTACCAGATTTTCACAGTCCCTTGGAGTAGGTGAATTCTTTGTATAGGTATGTTTTCTTACGCTTGAGTGCGTGTAACAAATTATTTATTCTATATTATTAAAAAACGTATAAATTTAACTGGTAAACTTTCTGCAAGCTACGAAATTATATTAATAAAGATATTTATAAATGTTCTTAGGCTGTTTTTAATTTAATTTAAGCATGAACCTTACAAAATCTTTTTTAAAATATTTTTAATTCAATAAAAAATTAAAAATACCTGCGTTTTTCTTATATTGCTAAATTTTTAAATGTTCAGATATATGTTTTTATACCCGTTACTTTAAAAATAAGTATAGGTTATATTGTGTTTGATTTAATGTTTTTTTTTTTTAATATTTGTAAAGAAATAATGAAAATGTCAAACTCAAAATAGTAAGAATAAAATTAATATTATGGAAATTTTTTGTTCTATAAATTTCGATTTTACAGAGATTCTAATTCTTAAATTTATTGAAGTATATATTGTATTCTTAAATTTATGAAACGACTTGGATTAAAAAATCTATTTCTGCTACTCATCAGTTTTTCTCAGAGCAACTTTTATTATCATGATAATATAAGCAGATTAACGTAATAATTAACGCTTTATGAAGCATAACTCAATAAAGCCTGATTTTTTACTACCCATGTTTTAATTGATTCTGTGAATTCATTCATTTATTATTTTTGCCTAAAACTGTCAAATAACTTGTGAATTAAAAACTTGCTTTTATGAACAAAGCAAACAAAATTTAATTACTCTAAAATTAATTTACTATTCATGTTTAGCAGATATGAAAATGTTTATTATGTTAATTATGATTACTTAAATATTTTCAATACGTTTATCATGTTAATTTTAGCTTATGATAATGAAATTACTAATATAACTATAATTTGCTATAATATTTCAAAGATTATCATCATATGATTTAATGAGAATTACGAGAACAACACAGAATTATAAATTTATTGCGGTCTATTTTCTAAAGATTAACAGCTTGGTTAACTGAAAAAAAACACAACATCTGCAGCTTCCAACTGGTTTCCATAACTTTATTAGCTAAATTAATGGGCTCATAAAAAAGATTTAACTAGTAGCTGAGAACTTATTTTCGCTTTTCTCTGGTTAAAATGATGAATCTACTCCTACTGTGCCAAATTCATGGACATAACTTTCTAAATGTTCTGCAAACTGTGACCTCAAAGTACGAACTTGACATAAAGAGTTAGAGATTAGAGAACTTACCTTAAGACAGCTGCTTCAAACTGAGTTTTATGTGATACTGAGCTTAGTTTTTATTTAGAGTTTAAAACACTTTCGAAAAAAAACCGCACTTAAATCCGCAACGTAAAGAAAAACTTTTGACAATGATCACAAGAGATGCTTAAAGTTGGCACAATTTATATGTTGTACTTGTTGTTGATTAGTTGTTGGTGTGGTACTATGGTCTACTATGGAGTCTTCAGTCTTCAGTCTTCAGTGTTCAGTCTTCAGTCTTGACACGGCGACCACTTCAAGGAAACTGGTGGCCAATGCAGACAGCGTTGGGCCTTTTATAATGTGCGACTCGAGACTCGGAGACTCGGAGACTTGATACTGACCTAGCGCAAGAACAAAGAAAGAGAACCAGAAGAACAAGCTAACAACAACAACAGCAACAACAATGTTGAAAATGTGCAGCTTCCCGCAGGAAAGCTTAAGGGGAAGGAATGGCGAGGCAAGGAGCGAGGGAAACAGATAGCCAAAAGGAGCACACGCAAAGCAGGCGGCAAATGACCAAAGTTGGCTCTAAGCAAAAGCGACAACAACAAGCACTCATACTCACATTCACATTCATACTCACATTTATACTCATACGAACATTCATTGTAAGTACGATTGTCACTTTATGAAAATCTTATGTACCAAAGTTAGATTTGTACCAAGTGCTTATGTGTACTAAGTTCTTTATAAATATTTTTAAAATAATATAATTTGTTTTATATTTTGTTTTCATTTTATTTATTTATTTTAATTTAATTTTTTTGACTTATTAATATGTATATATATCCAACGACTTAGTCCGAACAAACAGTTTTATTTTTATGTATAAATATTTTTATAAAAATTTAATTTATTTTAAATTTTGTTTTAATATTTTGTTTTCTTTCTTTTTAGTTACTTAACTTTATATAATTTTATTGACCTTTTAATATATACATATATCTAATGACTTAGCTAGGACAACTAGTTTTATTTTTGTGTATAAATATTTTTATAAAAATGTAATTTATTTAATATTTTGTTTTCTTTCAGTTTTTTAATTTACTATTTGTGTAGATTTCTAGTTATATTTTTAAATCTTAAATTCATACGTCGATGACTTACAGTTGATATAATCCTATGAATATTCGAATATTTGGTAGTTTTATTTACTTAGATACCCATCACATATAAATTTGTAAAGCTTGTTTAAAGAGTTTCTTTCAATACTCTTGACTCCAGATATAATTACAAAATTAATGTACCATTTTAAAAATAGCTCTTGCAATGTACCAAGGAATAAGTGTGTAACCCATGGTTATACACTGTAAAAAAAATGAGTTGTCGGTGCTTTTTTGGGACTTCTTAGTTTGATAAAATAAATATTAATTTGAAAGACTTTCGAACCAAAAAAAAATCTTTAATGAAAATTTGAATTTTTGAAGTAGAAGTTTGAAATATATAGTAGAAAATGTAAGACAACCATTTTTTTTTCAGTGTATGTACTCGTTGCACACTTGCAGAGGGTTCTGGTTTCAGGCAACATAAGATACAATGGTATGAGGTACCAGTTACCACAGCTAACAGCTCCCAGTTACGAGTTACCAGTTGCCAGTTGCCAGTTACCATTTACCAGTTACCAGTTACCAGGTTCTTGTCGGCAGATGGTCAACGTAGATGTTGTTGTCTTCGTCTTGGTCTTGGTCTTGGTCAAGTTCTTGGTCTGTTCGAAGTTTGTTAAACCTGCATTGTAATAGAAGTCAAGCGCTGCGAAAAATATAACCACATTGACAGCCAGACTCACGACCATCCATGGAAGCCCTGGCATTCGAGGGAAACTGGTTCAGGTGCAAATTGAATACATTTCTGCTTGCATTTACCCGCTCTTCTCTCTCTTCCCGCTTCCCTCTTCCCTCTCTACACAATCCTAGCTAGATTTATTTTTATGTTGCCTGCACCGCCTGCTGCGGCGGAAAAGATTAATCAAGATTTGCACATGCTTGCGCACTTATATCTTATGCCATCTTCTGCATCGTCTCCTTCTTTTGCGATATTCTTCCATTCTTTTTATAGAATTTATTTCGTTATAAAATATAATCACAGCTTGCAGCTATTAGATATGCAATCGTTCTCCTCCTCTTTCTCCTTCTCCTTCTCTTCTCTTCTCCATCCTTCTTCTACTTCTTCTTCTCCTGCTGCGCCTGCTGGCAGGCTATACAAATTTAATAAATGGCATCGGAAATAAACACCACAGTCACCACAGCCATCACAGCAACCAGGTTCAATGGCCGCCACTTCCTTCTCCACATTTTAACTATCAGTTTCTATATGCAGAATAGACAAGTTATGCTGCAATTAAATTACATTTTAATTGCTGTCTTTTATAATTGTTATCGCTATCGTTATCGTTACCAGGGGTACATACTAAAAAATATATATCAGTCTTCTAAATCTTTTTGTTTTGTTCTTACTTAAGATTAATATCAACTTTGAACCCGAACTTGACTTTCCATTTTTTCAAAAATTTCAAACGGTCATAACTTTGTTAAAACTCAACCGATTTCCATGCGGAATACCGTTTTGATCATTATTTTGCCCCTATTTTGACTCTACATCAAAATATTTTTCACCTTAAAAATTTCCCCCACTGTCAATTTTTTCGATATTTCCCATATTATTATTCACAAAATTTCAAACGGGCATAACTTTGTCAAAACTGAACCGATTTTCATGCGGAATATCAATTTGATCATTATTTCGCCTCTATTTTGATTCTGCATCAAAATATTTTTCACTTTAAAAATATCCCTCACTATAAATTTTTTCGATATTTTCCATACTCTCCCCTTGACACTTTTTCAAAAATTTCAAACGGTCATAACGTTGTCAAAACTCAGCCGATTTCCATGCGGAATATCAATTTGATCATTATTTCGCCTCTATTTTGATTCTGCATCAAAATATTTTTCACTTTAAAAATTTCCCTCACTGTCAATTTTTTCCGTTCTTTCCATACGGTCATAACTTTGGCACTCACTATACTTCTTTACATTCCCTTTTCTCCAAAAGTGCCACAGAGTCAGGCAATTTTTATGTAATAAAAATACAATCGATTAAGCATCATTATCGATAGCAAATAAAAATGGCGGTTGTAATATAAATATTTATTTATGTAATTTTTATTGGCAAACTGTTGGATACAGAAATGTGTGGGATTTGAAATGGAATATCGTGACTGCTCCCCCCATCCCCTCTATTCATAGTGCAGACGTCGCTTGGGTGCTGCTCTTATAACAGTTTTGAACTGTGTTTTGGGTTGCACGGGCTTCGATCTGGCTGCGTATTCCTCGGCAATGGCTGTGCGCCATTTCTGCACCAAGGAGTCGGCGGCACCAGCGCGCAGTGGCGTCTCCCGTGTGTGTGGATAACTGGCCATGGCCAATGGCACATCATTGTAGTCGTAATCATCGCTGCCGATTCTCTCTCCGGCTGAATTCGGAGTCTTGATGACGAGTTGATTACGTGATGGCAGTGTGATACTAAATGCAGCTGCTTCCTCCGGAGAAACACCAGCTATGGCCGTAGCTTTGGGTGAAGCCACCGCGAGGCCATTACGGCCGGAGAGTGCAACCGCATGGGGCTTAGAGGAAGCCACGCCCCCCTCGCCGGCTATGGAGAGACCTGAAAGTAAGTGGAGAGAAAGATATTAAGTTTATTTTTAAGAGCTACAAAAACAAAACATAAAAACTAAAATTAAAATTTAAGGAATTCAAAATAGGGTGTAAAAATATGAGCTAAATATCATCTTAGGACTCTGGCGATTTGTAATAAAAAATTTTAAGTAAATGTATCTTTGATTTTTAAGAATCTGGTAGAATTTTTGTTTTTAGTAAATGTATCTTTGATTTTTAAGAATCTGGTAGAATTTTTGTAATTCTATCTTTTTGTCCCCATGTTCAATATTCCCAGTATTGTTTAAGGACTCTGACGATTTTTAATGAAATTTATTCGATATCGGAATTTCATAATAGTATTCCTAAATTATAATTATTTTTGTTATTTTTTTTCATATTTCAAGTTTGTATCTTTAATTTTTTTTGTACCAATTCTGGTATTCTCAGTGTTATTTGTAAAACTTTTAATAGGGAATCTTAGACTAGGATCCTTTTCAGTTTATACTCACCCACTGGCTTGGCTTCGGCCACAGCTGCATCCTTTTTGGGGGCCATTATAGCGACGCTATCGTTGACATCCTCGTAGGGATCCTCGCTGGTAGGAGGCAGGAACTCTTCTGGGGTCAATTGCTGCTCCGTGACCTCGTCCAGCTTCTGTTCGTCGATTTTCTG
Source organism: Drosophila falleni (assembly GCA_035045575.1). NCBI lineage: Eukaryota > Metazoa > Arthropoda > Insecta > Diptera > Drosophilidae > Drosophila > Drosophila falleni. Next base: position 3,509,998 of record JAWNOV010000167.1, read on the forward strand.
ATCCGCTGGATTATTGGCTTCCAGACCCAAATTCGAGGGTTGTTTTTGCGAGTTGCCAAACAGTTCCGGCTGCAACAGCACGCTAAAGTCCTTGATCTGTCCGGTTTGCTGGAGCAGTGCCAAGGCAGTGGCTGCTTGTCCCAATTCCAGCAGACTATTGGCATAGATCTTGTTGTCCTCGGCGCTGAAGGAACCCTTACGCTTGGCCAACTCCTGTATGGCAACGAGATGAGCAGCTGCCTCTTGGATTCTATTGAAATTGCTGCTGCTGGCGGAGATTGAGCTGCTGCCGCCTCCACTGCCATCGGCAACCGCTGAGATGCTGGCTGCTGAGATGGTAATGGTATCATCCGAATCCCTGGGAAGAACCCGCATTTGTGGCTGAGGTTGCAGCTGTAGGAGTTGTCCGCTCCAGCCGCCATAATAGGGCAGTTGCTCCTCAAAGATCAGCGGACCCGACCTGTGTCTATATATTGGGTATTGCAGGTTTCAAAGATTTGGTTATCGTGCTATGTGTATGAAATTTTTACTTTTTTTTGCCTGTACAATTGTGGAGCTGTGCGTGGTGGGCGTGGCATATATATATAAATATATGTATATAAACAAAGCGTGGAAGTATTCAATTTCTACAGAAGGATTAGGAAGCGATAGACAGATAGTTTACTACAAAACATTTTATTTACAGCTAAACATGACACTTGATATTGGGCTTCTACATATTATTAACATAGGAACACTTTGAACTCTACACTCAGAGCTGGGAAATGTGATTAAAATAGGTTTTCTTTCGTTTTTTAGTTCAAATCTAAGTTCAAATTTTTTTATTCAATCCTTTAAATAGACATTAAAAAATGCAACTTAATTCCCTGAAAATATATTTAAATTTTATCTTCTTTATTTTTCAAATCTAAATATTTCGTAGAGATAAAAATCAGAAAATTAATAAAGGGAAATAAAAAGTTATACTAAAAACGTGGGTATTTTTCCAAATAATAAAGGGAAATAAAAAGTTAACTAAAAACGTGGGTATTTTTCTTAAAAATCCTTATTAAAAAATTAAGAACTGCATCTTTTTTTTAAGTTAAAAAGTAGTTTCATAAAGAAATTTAATCACTTTTCCCAGCGCTGTCTACACTATAAACTACTTAGCTGAGGAGGAGGCGCCTCCAATTGAGAATTGGAGGCCTTAGTTGAACAAGTCCAGCTCCAAATCGGCGGCTGCATGCGCCTTGCCACCTACACCAGCAATGGCCACTGATTCGGGATTAAAGTAGACATTTGTGGGAACTCCCTTCTTAAGTAATGCCCTTGAAACGGGCGTGGAAATGGCGGTGCCACCATTACCCACAACTGCCTTGGCATGTGGTTCCAGTATTAATGCCGCCTGTTTGCGTGCCTGAATGGCCTTGGCCTGTTGCGGTCTGTAGGGCAGAAAATAGGTGCCAAATGGGATTTGTGGAAAGTTTTTTGAGCTGCTGCTGGTTTTTCCCGTTGCCTCCACTTTAACTGGAGTACGTAATTTACCGCTAATCTTGCGCAGTTTGCCAGCTATTGGGTGTCTCATTTGTCGACTGCTGCTGGAGATGACATGCTTGCCAGGCACAGCCACAATTTCCTCTATAACATAATTTGAATTAATGCGCGCAACGGCTGCGCGTAATTTCTCATCACTTTTGAGATCAGTCGCTGTGGTTTGTGTCTTTGCTTGCAGCTTTTGCAATGTTTCTATGTTATCCACTGTTTGCTCTACAGCTTCCACAGAGTCCACAGTTTCCACTTCAGCTGTGGTTGTTGGCTTTGCTGTGCTGGTTGTTGTACTGGGCGTTGTTGCCACTGCAGGTGCAATAGATGGCGCCGCATAGGCCAGCGGCAGACTGTAGGCAGCGTAGTATGGTGAATTCAACAGCAAGAGATTGCCATGTGTGGTGGATTGCAAAGCGCCGTATGGCTGCAGCAAGTGTGGAACTTGTTTAGCTGCATTGGATGCTATAAGTTTCTCAGGTTGCGGCTGTGAGGCAAAATAGGCGCCATAGGGAGTCAATATATTGGCAGCTTCCTTGGGCGTTTCAGTTAATAATTTTCCTGCTGGCGGCCAACTTTCAAAGCTTGTGGTTTGCCAGCTTGTTAAGTTTTTTGGTATTAAGTATAATTGGGTGGAGGAGATAGCAGATGCCATAGGAGAAGTGAGAGAGAGTTTAAGGATAGCAGTTAGTGTCATAATAAATATTTACAGCTCAAATTCAGGATAATTTGTTAATTAGTGCAGGCAAGGCGTTAACTAAAAGCATGCTAATTAATTATATAAATACAGATGAATACAGGATGAAGGCAATGCACAATTTACAAATACAAACATATTTATTAGCAATACTTAGGCGCTATACAAAAATACTAACAGTCATTAGGTTTAAAATCGAACATAGCTTCGCTTTTTTAACTGTCTGGCAGCACTCTGCGCATGGTGAAATTATTAACAAGGTGGGATACTCATACAACACACCAATGTGGTCAATTAAGCTATTTAATAACATGTTCTAACTATTTATATTAAGTTCGATTGCCAGAAAATTGTTAAAATTGCTTTAAGTAAGAAATCTGCCTATTTAAAAAATATGTTTAGCTATGAATACATATATTTATAAATATTTAAATAGAAGTATATATTTACTTATTGAAAAAATCGCTAAAATAATGAAAATTACATAAATTCATTTAAAAACTGATTTTAAAAAAAAAAGTTACCTATTTTTTAAGCAATCTTTGAAATTTTAGCTTCTTTTTTTTAGGCTTACCCACCAGAAAAAGCTGTTTTTTCAGTTTAAATCATCTTGTTAGTAATTTCACCACACTGCGGCAGATCGATAGACGACATTTGTTATCGACTAAATAGAATCCACAGCTCAGACTATAAATTTGAAAAACAACGTTAAAGCGAAACTTAAGCCTCAAAATCGGATGCTACATCATCTGGCGACTCCTCCTCATTGCCCGTGGGCGGGGCATAGTATACAGTGGGTCCGGTGGCCACCACTTTGCCCTCACGCGGAAAACTCTTAGCTTCCACATCTGTGCGCTGCAGTGCATCCTTAAGATCCACCTCGGCGGGTATGGAAATGACCTTGGCACCTGGACCGGCAATGGTCAGACTGCGTGGATGTGTCAAGGCATAACCACCGGGACCCACAATGGCGGTGCCACCGCTGCCGGCTGTGGCCACGCCCCCTGGTCCCGCTATGGCAATGCCGCCCTTGCGCACCTTGAGGCGCTGTATGATGATGCCACCCTCGCGTAGTGCCTGCTTTTGGGTGCTCTGCTGAGCGGTGGCCACGTGGCCAATGGTCTGCATCAGCTGTTGGGATTTGTGGCCAAACAGATGCTTCTCGGAGGCAACACTGCTGTCCAGTTCCAGTTCCTGTTCCCCGCCTGTGTTTTCCAGGGTATCTATGTCGCTGTCAACGCCATCACCGCCACCCTCTGGCTCATCCTGCCACTTGTAGTCATCCTGGTAGTTAGTCAAGGAGTCACTGTTGGATGTGGAAGCTAAAGCTGGAGCGGCAGTGGCTACGTTTGTGCGGAAGGGCAATTTGAATATGTTTTGAAAGGCATTCTTAATAGCCGCTGAGGTTTGATTCTGCATTTCTGCGAGATTCACGTTGGGCACACGGAATCCTGTCAAGCGATTGCGTTGTGGAACTTGTGGAGCTGATGTGGAACTCATTTGTGTAGGTGCTGCTGTGACCTTGAGGTTGTTTGAAGTGACAGGCGGTTTGGAGACTGGCAGATTAACTTCCCCCTCCTTGGCAGCACTACGCAGCGGTTTCGTCGGTGAATTCACCACACTTATGCGCTTGCGATTATTCGCATCTTGTACAACACTGACACGATTATTCGAATCTTGTACAACACTGACGGGAATTTTTTGTTGTTGTGTTGGCATTTTATTGGTTAGTTTCTCACGTGAATCTTTCTTGGGTGCTTTAGTGGTGCCCATGGTAGTACCAATAGTGCTGCCCATAGTGCTTGCAGTGCTGCCACGCTTAAGTGTGCCATCTTCTTTGAAAGCCAACTCTCTGGGCAAAAAGAACAAGTGATATTTGGGCGTGCTTTTGCCCTGTTTCCTGCCCTGCTTCATCTTGCCATAGAAACTGTCCACATCGCCAATGATTTTATAACCCTTAATACGATATTCATCGGCTGCATGTTCCCGCAAATATTGCTGCTTATTCTGCTTATACAAATGCACGGGAATGACAAAGTGTGCCGGCAATTGTTGTGACTCCTGTGGGGAACTTGGAGCTGGTAACTCCACACGATTGGGTCGGAAATACAGCTGTGAATCAGTTGGCTTTGTATTAAATGCATTTCTAGTTAATTTGACAGCTCGAATTGAGGGTTCCAATAGCGTTTGTCCCATGCTGCCGGAGAAATGATGTTGTTGGGCATGGAACGGAGATTGTGCCGGCTTGGGGAATAGATATTGACTGGAATCGAGTATGGGCGGTAACTTGGGCATATCCGGCTTCTTCTTCACATAGCCAAAGGCCTCGTTGACCTTGGCTATTTGTTGCAGTATACGCTGTGCCTCATCCACTTTGCTGTTTGTTTGAGGCGCCACATTTGGATCATATGAATCCTCAGGAAATTTGACCAGTCTTTGCTTTGTTATTCTGCAAACGAAATTTAGGTTTGTTTTTTGTTTTTGTTTGGTCTCTTGGCATTGGTATTGTTAGTAAACAAATGCATTTAACATATAGGTATTAGAAGTTGTAACTAAATGAGCGAGTGAGACAGAGAGACAGACACAGATATAGAGCTAGTAAAAGACTTAGTCACAAATTATTATTATCTTTTTTTTTAGTCTTTTTAGTCACAATTCTAAACGCGTGCTGCAATTTCTACGGTTCATAAAGATGACACACAGTCACAACTCAAGGCAAGGCAAGGCAGGGGGGGATTTGTGGTTAATTATAGTACTTCAAAATTGTCACTACTTACTCAATGCCAGCTGAATTTTGGCCCGCTGCCAAGGTGGCCAACAAAAGTGCCGAGAGCTGCAAGAGAAATTCACAAAATAAATATTAGAAAAACAAACTATGTTGCCAATACTCGCATTAATAATAATTCTAAAAAATATTATCTATTTTATTACATTTTTTTATGTATTCATTATATAATTAAAGTAAATACAATTAATTTTTTTTAATTTAAATAAAAAAACAAATAATAATATTTGAATTTTTAAACACTGAAAAAAAAATTTTATAAAAAATATGTAGAATAATATTTTTTAAAATGTATTTTATAGTGTTTACAAAATTTAAATATTATTATTTGTTTTTTTATTTATTTTTATTTATTTTACTTATTTTATTTTTTATTCCTTTAATTTTACTCTACATGTTTTGATCCCTTCCATTTTATTATTATTTCTGATTAAATATCTTAATAATACTTTTATTTAAATATTATATCATCATTTCATTATTATTTAAATATTTGCTTCTTTATTTATTTTACTCTTATTATTTTGAGGACATATTTAATATCTTATAAGTAAGTAATCCGTTTTTGGCTTTTTATTTTATTTTGTGTTTTTTACTACCTTATTGCTAAAGGAAATACCATCGAAAAATATTTTTTTTTTTGGTAATAGAGAGATTTAGTAATTATTTTTTAAATCTCTTAGCTTTTAATTTAAAATATTAATTAATTGCTAGTAAGTAGGAAATGGGAGAGAATATTAAAAGACGCGTCCGCATGCTGTCAAGGTCTAAGAATGCGGTCAAGCGCTAAATTGGCAGCCTTTCTCTCAACTTGACAGCATTTGCATAATTTCTTAAGCTCGGGCTGAAAAGTGAGAGCCAAGCCCATTTGCGACAAGTACTTTTCAGCTTTTCACTTCAACATAAGATCATCATTGTCATTGAGAACGAGAAACAGAACGAGAACGGAAAACAGAATCACAATCACAATCACAGTCCGTAACAAAAACCAAAGCAAGCGAAACTTAATCAAATATTTGCTCAGGTCTCTTTTGCAAAATCAATATTGACGCAACACAACGATACGATAAGATACGAAACGAAACGAAATAAAATGATATGTGGTTTTGGGCCTGTTAAACCGTTAGCTTTGGACACCCGCTAAACAGCCTCCGAACTCGCCCATCTATCAAAGCCCAAAGCTGGCAATGTCACTGAGCTGAGTTGACGGTGTCATTGACCTTATAACAAGCTGAAGTTCTCAGCATCAAGCTGTAAGATATATCTATATATATCTTTGTTTTCTTTTTGTATTTGCAAGCTGTCTTGCATCCAGTTTGAAAGATGTATTTTCATCTGCTTTCTTCTGGATTTCTTAATTTATTACACACATTATTTGCTGGGTGTGTTTTAGTCTCAAATTAACTGGGTTAATGTTGTTTCCCACTGCAAAGTATAAAATTTCAAACAGAGAAAATCAAAAAAAAAAAAAAAAAAAACTGAAAATGCAAATGATTTGGGAGAGTTCTAAACGGTTTCTAAATAGTTGGTGTGAGTAACATGTCTATATAAAATTACGATTGATGATATTACGGTATTGTTAGAGTGTGGGTTTATTGATTTATCACATGCAATCCAATTTGTATAACGTTTTCTATTTCTTTCCAATTAAAGCAAGATAAAGTATTTGATTGTTATGCTACTTTGTATAGTTCTTAGAGTTCTGCCTTTAATTTTATTGTACTGTCATTTGTCATAGACTATATAATTGATAAACCTACGCATGATTTTATTACGCTTGCCGCATTTTAATTTTAACAATTCCCTCTGTGGACAATGAATTAATTATAATTATAAATTATATTTGGGCTTTTCATAAATTTATAGCTTGACGCACTTGTACTTTTATGGGCGTATTTCCAGCTTAAGAAACATGAATAATGCAAACAGTATTCCATATACTTTTCACTTTTCAATATATAATCATAAATATCATCACGTTTCTTCATGACAATTTGCCATTATCTTATTTGTATTGTAATCCTCAATTATTGATCTTACAAAGCGCTTGATTATTCAGTTTTTTTTTATTTCTTATTTTTTTTACCAATTTTTAAATTGATTTTTATAATAAGGCATTTGCATATAGCCAGCACAAAGTGATGGCTAAAATACGAAACTGGCTAAAAGCCAGAACCAGAAACAGCAGCAGAACTTTACGCAGTGAAAGTTCAGTGTGGGCCAAAATATTAAATGCGAAAGACTTAAGGCACGAACTTGCGCCAGTTAATGTCTTAAATACGAAAGACTTAAGGCACGAACTTACACCAGTTAATGAGTTCAACATTAAGCTGACAACGCCAGCAATAAATGATTTATTGCGGTCACACACACAATATGGACATTTTTAACTAGTTTCATTTTAGTTTCACATTCAAAAATTTTTAATTTCTTTTTTCTAATTTTTCTTTTTTTTTTAATTTTTAATTTTTTTTTTGTAATTAGTTAGTTTTACTTTAAAAATGTATATTTGGATTTATTTTTAATATTAATTACATTAAAAAACAAATTATGTTTAATTTTAAATTTTTTAACTAGTTTCACTTTAAAAATATTTATAATTTTAGTTTTTTTTTTAATTTTTTTTAAACATTTTTGTTTACTTACGATATAGAGACGCATTTCTGTTATTTTTTTAATTTAAGAAATTGCTTCGTTTGTCCTTTGTTAATATCCTTGAACTGCAAACGAGACAAAAATCACGTTTATTATCACTCGTAGACACAACAACAACAACCACAATCCTGTCGAGTTTATACTAATTAACAATTAATTGTCTGTTTCTTTTTTTTTTCTGTTTCCACTGTACAGATCACAACAAGAACAACAACACGAACACGCGAAGCAGGAGCTGAAAAGCACTTGACGCACCTTTTTTTTGTAAGAACCCAACCAGACAACGACTGAAGATGAACTGATTCGTGCCCGTGTCGAGCGCGTTGGCTTTATAACATTTCCATTAGCCATGCAAAGTGGCAAGCATGGCAAAGAAATGCCCAACCTGACCCACGACAGTTGTCAAAGAGAGAGAGAGAGAGACGGCGAGAGCGAGAGCTAATGGGAAGGTAAGAGAAAACGTAGTTAAATATTTATTTAAGAGAAACTTTGTACACGCTATATATGTTATATAGGAGGCACGTACGTTTATGCCTTGACTACCGCTTATCACTTGACGGGCATCTAACATATTGGCCAGCAAAAAAAACCACCCAAAAATTGTCATTCATGCTTCAGTTAACTGATTACAATCATGTTTCTATTAGATGAGCTCCATCTCCATCTCAAGCACGTTTTTTTGCACACTCTTGGGAACCGTTTGAAGCGTTGACAGAGCTTCCCCTTTTGCCCTCCAGATAGGATAGATACCCCTGACATTGATTAATTAATTGGCAGTTTATTGGCAGCAACGGCAATTACAACTGAAGTGAGTGAACGAAAGACTTAAGACACGAACGCGAACACGTGTGGGCAGCAATCCTACAAGAAGCTCGAACTTCTTTGACAACTTAGAACTCTAAATTGGCTGTTGACTTTTGCTGTCTTTTCGCTTTTTTCATTTTTCATTATTTGTTTAGCCAAAACGAATGCTGATTGAAACAAGACATAAGCCTCAAAAGTAAAAGACTTACGACACGAACTCAATTCAATTGTACAACTTCTTCTCAGCGCAGTAATTGAATTAAAACTGTCAATAAAAAGTGGAGAAAAAATAACATAAAAAAAAAAATGATATTTAAATTTAGCCTACTTAGCAGCGAGAACTCGTTAGAAAGTTTGTCCTTAATCTTAATTTTGGCATATGTAAATAAAGTTCTTAGGTTTCGCAGCGAAAGTTTGTGTCCTCAGTCTTTTGATTTTTAATCCCTTCTCTATTCTATTTTTATACTTATTTTATATCAAATTTCTTACTTAAATAAAGATTGAAGCATTTTCTTGACCCTTTAGTGAGAAATTTAAAATCTGTCTTAATATTTTGAATTTAAAACAGATTTTTACCTTACTCGAGAAGTTTCATATTTTAATCAATGCTAATAATTTTTTTAAATCAATTGTAAATGTTATTTTGTATTTTCTTTTTTATTAAAATAAAAAATAATGATTATTTTTAAAAATAATAAACGATTAATATAATATTTATCAAAAATCATATTTTTCATAATAATTAAAAATAAGTGTTGCCTTGTGATCTTAAAATGAAAATTAAAATCACTCTATTATATTTGGAATTTAAATAATAAAATTTTAAAAACACCTCTTTTAAAAAAAAAAAATTTTTATTAATTTTTAAAATTTATCTTATCATAAAATATACTTAATTTTGGATTTATTTCCACCCTTTTTTTAAGTATAACTCTTTTTTTATTTCTTTTTATTATACCTCATTATGATCCCTTTTTAAGCAAATAGCTTTTAAGTATTCATAAGCAGTTTAACCCCTTAGCTACTTCTTTTTTAACTGCACCACAGGCGTTACTATCTTATTAATATTGTATTGTATTGTATCTTATTTATAGCTTGACCCTTGCTACTGTGTTTAGACCTCAACTTCGTTATTGTACTGTGGGCAATCATATTACAGCTATTTAGCTTCGGTTTCATAAAATGTATTCGAAACGTAAAATCAATAAGATTACCCACAAGATTTATAGTTTCAACTGGGCAATACGCGTTGGGGTGCATACCAAATTGTAGAGTTGAAATTCCGAACTTGCTGAGGCACACTTCGAATAGCTTTAATTGAAAGTCGACAAATCGACGAACAACAACAACGAGAACAACAACAATATGACAGAAGACACGCCTGGTAGCCCGAAGAGTTCAGTTGCAGAATTGAAAACCTTGAAACCTATTTTTATAAATCAACAACAACAAGAAACACACGGAACTGGGACTGACTTTGATGTTGTTGTTGCTTGTTGGTTGTTGCTAGTTTTTTTTTGTTGCCTCAATGCCTGTGACCTTCACTGAGTGCATCAGGAACAACAGCAGAATTAAAACCGTTGTTTAAGGCACATAACTGGATCTCTTCCTCTCTCTCTCAGACATTGTTCTGTTCTGGGTGTATAATAAAAGTTATTTGCGGTTAATGTCAGACATTACTTATGCAATTATGCCAACCCAATTATGCAGCTGCCTGGCTAAGACTGAGACTGCGACTCTTGGCCAACTGTTCCCTAGCGTGAGGCCTATTAGACAAATAGATATCACTTCTGGGCTGAGAAAATGACCCTGAGAATGAGCCTAAAATGCGTAAAATTCATGTCAAACTCTAGATATTAATGCACTTACTAAGGGGAATATGCATTATGTATTTAAATAAATAATGCGTTAATATTAAGAATATATAAGCTAGAAATTGTAAATATACTATGATCAGCTGCTTAAAATATATAAAGTCATAAAAACTTTTTATATATACTCTAGAAAAAGTTGGCTTTGATTTCAGCTAGCGATAAAATTTCCAAATATATTTAAAGCTAACATTAACTATTAAAATTATAAACTATTAGCTAAATACTTATATATTTTGAAATTTTAATTAATATAATATTTAATATTTTTATATTTTATATTTTAATATTTAATAGAGTTCCGATTTCAATAAAATTTTGTCAGAATGTATAATAGAATGAGAAATACATAATCTGTAAACTTTTCTGAAATATCTCAAAAAATAAAGAATTTGTCATGATATAGGTTGAGTTTCTACAGAACTAAAAGCCAACTTTTTCTAGGGTATTTTTAGCTTCGACCTATTAAGCTAAAATTAATTATATGGCCCTTAAGCCAGTCTTAAAGAAAGTTGTCAACTTGTTTAATAGGCATTTAAAATGAAAATATGAAAACTTCTAAAGTGAATTTTATAGCCTACAATTTAATTACCAAAGAGTGAAACCGTGTTTAATTTCTGGCACAGCCCTGAATTGGCCAAAAAGGTTGCTGCAATATAATATTGGGCTAACACAATAAAAATATGGTTTATGCTTGGAATTTTTGGGCTTTTTTTTGGTAGTTGTAGTTGTTGTTATTATTATTTTAAATGTTTATTTTTATTTTATTTTTTTGGCACATTTTCTTATTTAGGCCACGTGAGTGTGGCCAAGGTTTTTGACTTTGTTTTTCGTTTTGTTCCATATAAAATTATTTGGCAAGTTTGTGCACGCAGCGCACATTTCAAATTTTAAACGCGCGCCCTCGCAACAACAATAACAATAATAATATTAACAACAACAACAACAAATGGCAGAAGTTGCCTTTATTTGAAGTCGAATGCACCTGACCAACAGCATAACAAAAAGTATTGGTCATTTGTAAATGGTTTTTTATTTTTTATTCCGTTCGAAAAGTCCATTAAATGTTCCGCAAATCAATTAGGCATTATAAAATGCATAAATCGTTTAAATTATTGGGCCAAAGCACGCGCCAAACTTATGCAGTATTTCAAATTAGATTTATGTGTGTGGCAACCCTGTTTGTTTGTGTTTTAAACTGCTCTTCCGATTCACATAACTTGGTCAAAGTTTGTTCCATTTCCTTGAGCATTTGCATTTTAGCCCTGGATGCGTTGATATGTTGACTTCCCATCTAGATTTTTACAGATTTTTAATAGTTTTTAAATTTAATTATATTAACAGAATTTTTAGTTTTAAAAAAAAATATTTTTTTATATTTTATCTTATTAATTTAAAAAATGTAAATTATCAGCTTAAAAATGTTTGAATTCATATTAATCCATTTCTGATGTCCGAAATTTTCTAACTTAATTTTCTAGTTTTCTAAATATATATATTTTTTTTTTATTTAAATTTATATATTTTAATATATATATATAGTCAGCTTACAAATTTATTTGTTCATGTTTATCTCTTTTTTATGTGCAAAGCTCCCTAAGTAAATGATCTGTTTTCAAAATTTTTTTTAAATGTAACTTTATTTAAAAAACTTTAATTTTTTTATTTTAAAAATTTTAAACATGTGAATGCATATTTTTCCATTTTGAGTGTCCGAGCTATTTTACAAGACTATTCCGGTTTGCACTTATATTTTACGAATTTCAATTTAAAATATTTTTTTTTCGAATTTTTCTTAAATCTCTGCGAATTTTTCAACGAATTTCTGCATAATCCTAATGTCTATTTTCAGTGTTGATAAATATCTTTTTGCACAGTCGAATATAAAAAAAGCGTAACAGGCTATTTATTTTTAGTTTGATTTTGACGTTTGATATAAATAATTGTAACAAAATCCGTTTCAAAATAGACAAGATTTTAACTTTTCCAGTACTCAGATCTTTTCTAGCCTTTCAATTTTCTCATTATTAGAGTTTGATTCAATATCCATTTCCCTATCGAAATTAATATTAAAGTTTAGTTGGAGATTGGTTCGTAAGTTTTGAAAAATATATATAGTAAATCGTTTAAGAATTCCGAGTTTTTTCAGGTCTTTTCAACTGTTCAAATTCTGTTTCCAACTGATGGACACGCCCAGCAATATGATCAACAGTCCGTTGTCGGAACAACCGGAATTATTGATGAAAAAACTGGCCTTTTATGATGTGCTCTTTACGCTGATAAACCCAACAAATGTGGCAAGAATGAAGCAAGTGTATTTTAATTTTGTGTTATCACAAAGTCGGCTTGGATCGTTTGAAACAAATCGTATATTATGCAACAATTTGAAGATGGAGCCAACATTGCAGGTGCAACTGCGATTTGGTCTTCAGGACACTTCGAGTTTCATACTGGAGGATTGTTATCCACCCAATGTTAGCGTTAAAGTCAACGATAAATTCTGTCAGCTACCACGTTTAATTCCTACAAAACCGCCAAAACGTTTAAATCTGCCGCTAAACATAAGCTCAAATTTAATGGAGAGCAATACAATCGAGGTGATATGGTATCCGGATGAGGAAGATTCTACGGAAAACTACGGTCTGGCTGTATATGTAGTAAAGAAACTCACATGTCAAGAAATGCTCAATAGAATGATAAAAAACCCGGCGATTTATACGCGTGCTCAGATCCAGAAGAATCTGAAACTGGAGACTGAAGATACAGATTGTGTTATAGCCACAAATATGTTGGAGGTGTCGCTTAAATGTCCTATAGCACAGAGGATTATGTCAATGCCTTGTCGCTCCTCAACCTGCTCTCATCTACAGTGCTTTGATGCTATGGTTTATCTCCAGATGAACGATCACAGACCCAGCTGGAAGTGTCCGGTCTGCAATAAACCTGCAATTTTTGGCAATTTATTTATCGATGGTTATTTTCAAAATGTTTTAAAATCATCGCTGCGTAAACCGAATGTTACAGAGATTCAACTACATCCAGATGGTTCCTGGAGCAGTAAAATAACTGTTGATTTAACCATCAAAGATTCGGATGATGATGATGAGAATATACCGCCGGCTAAGCGATCGCAAAGTCTTCCAGGAAAATAATCAGCTACCCTCACCGGATTAATCCAACGATTTAATTCAATTCTTTTGATGTCTTTGCCTAATTGACGACCATGACGAATCCGATTAATATTATAGCTAAGGAAGTTCTGGATTTAATTTTTGACTAATCGTTAGTAATTATAGTAGGATTTTTGTTAAATTTTTTTTTTTCTAGAAACAAAGTTTTTATTTTAAAGTGATCCGAATTCAACCAATTTTTGGTCAGGATGTATAAGACCAATTTATATGTATATTCTGTAATTTTTTTTTAAATATCTCAAATATTAAATGAGTTTTTTGTACTGAAAGTTGATATTCGACAAATCGTTCCTATGGTTTATAATATATGGATTTGAAAATTTAAATAAGATTTTAAAGCGAATATGAAGTGTATAATTTTAAAGATTTGTTAAGCTATCTCAAAAATTAAGTTTTTCATACTGAAGGTGGATTTTCCACTGATAGTTCCTATATTAGCTATATGATATAGTGAACCGATTTCAACCAAATTTAGTCAGGATGTAAAGGACGAACTGAAATGCATAATCTGTAAATTTTTTTCAAATATCTCGAATTTTAAATGAATTTATGTACTGAAGGCTGATTTACGACTGATAGCTCCTATGACAGCTATATGATATACTATAGTAGACAGATTTAAACCAAATTTAGTTGGAATGTATAAGAGAATAAAAAATGCCTAATTTGTAAATTTTTATGAAATATAACAAGAAATTAACAAGTTTTTCATTATTTTTTAAACTAAAGGCTGATTTTCGACTACATTTCCTACCATTTGCAACCGTTAGATAACCGTTACATTATGAAAATAATCTTTAGTTTTGTGAGAATACATGCACTCATGTATTTGGCATATAAATACTGTTACAATTGATTGCGGTTTAAGCGCAGTTAAACCTTAACAATTTGAATCGCTTACAATGTACATACTTAAGAACTAGTGATAGAACTACAGAATGTGGAATGTGGTTTTATCTTAATGCTCCCTGCTGCCGCTCAGCTCGGCAATCTCGTCCTGACGCAGTGCCTCCGATGGCGACAGATTGACACGTCCGCCCAGCGGCACCAGATCGATGTTCTGCACATGGGCACGCACACTTTGACCAGGTGGCAACCCTACATACCATTTACCCACATTCCGGATGACGGTCGAGTCACGATGCCGTTGCACCCACTCACGATCCCGATCGATTTCCAGTATGCGATGATTGGTGGTCACCAGCGGTGGCAACGAGCTGCCCACATCGTCATCATTCAGATTGTAGTTGTCATCGGGGCCGCTGGAGGCGCTGCTGCCGCCGCCCGTGGGTGGCAGATAACCACTTTCGGAGGAGGAACCACCACCAAATCTGGAGGAGGAGGAGGAGCTGCTCTCCCGGAAGCCACCACTACCAGTACCAGCTCCAGCTCCTCCTTTGCCTCCTCCTCCTCTTACTCCTGCTCCTCCTCTGCCTCCTAGTCCTCCTCTTACTCCTGCTCCTTCTCTTCCTCCTGCTCCTCCTCTTCCTCCTGCTCCCCCTCTTACTCCTGCTCCTCCTCTTACTCCCGCTCCTTCTCTTCCTCCTACTCCACTACCTCCTCCACCACCACCTCCATCTCCTCTTCCTCCCGCTCCTCCTCTTCCCCCACCACCTCCTTCTCCTCTTCCTCCTGCTCCTCCCGAGCCTCCACTTCCTCTCCCTCCTCCTCCCTCATATCTCGTGCTGCCCCTACCTCCATTACCTGCCGCATAACCACGTCGATCCTCCTTGTCCCTGGAGCTGCCACTAGAGCTGCTGCTCAGCTCAATATCCTCCCCGCCCACATCTTCCGCCTCTGCAGCAGCAGCTCCAACTTCTCCAATCCCACCACCGCCAGCTGGCTTCAGGTAATCCGTACCCGATCTGCCCCTGCCGCCACCCACTGCCGCACCCGCTCCGGCGGAGCCACCACCACCACCCAAACCACCAGCTGCTCCTTTGCCAAAGTCATTTGCCAAACGGAAATCCGTATCGCTGAGTCGAAAATCCGCCACAGATGGATTTATATGAGTACCCGGACCCACACGATTGTGCACCACCCGATAACCAATTCCCGCTCCGGCAATATACTCCACCGTGCGTTGTATGCCCTTGTCGTCCAGGAAGGAGTAAGTGCCTCTCACCAGACCATCGGAGGCACGACTCTCGGCACGGCGATGATCGGGACCAGCTGCTATCAGCTTGTAGCTGCCACCGGGACCACGTTGCACCGACATCTTGCCACGCGCCTTCGGATGCGACTTGTACAGCGGACTGGAGTAGCCCACAATTGCCGGATTATCCGGCACCGCATTCGAGATCTCAAAGCCAGTTCCAGCTCCAGCGGCATAACGCACACTGTGACGCTCACCCACATCATCCACATAGGAGTAGAGACCTGAAAAACAGCATGAATATGACACTCTTATTAACTCTACCCTTTACACTTTTTCGAAAACTTCAATCTACCATAACTTTGTCAAAACTTAACCGATTTTCATGTGGAATACCGTTTTGATCATTATTTGGCCTCTAAATTCATTCCACATCAAAACATTTTTCACTTGGAAAATTTACCTCACTGTCAAAATTTTGGGTATTTTCCATGCTTACCCCTTTACACTTTTTCAAAAACTTCAAACTCTTATAACTTTGTCAAAACTTAACCGATTTTCATGCGGAATACCGTTTTGATAATTATTTGGCCTCTTAATTCATTCTGCATCAAAACATTTTTCACTTGAAAAATTTTCCTCACTGTCAAAATTTTGGGTATTTTCCATGCTTACCCCTTTACACTTTTTCAAAAACTTCAATCTACCATAACTTTGTCAAAACTTAACCGATTTCCATGTGGAATACCGTTTTGATAATTATTTGGCCTCTTAATTCATTCTGCATCAAAACATTTTTCACTTGAAAAATTTTCCTCACTGTCAAAATTTTGGGTATTTTCCATGCTTACCCCTTTACACTTTTTCAAAAACTTCAATCTACCATAACTTTGTCAAAACTTAACCGATTTCCATGTGGAATACCGTTCTGATCATTATTTGGCCTCTATTTTGTCATCAAAATATTTTTCACCTCAAAAATTTCCCTCACTGTCAATTTTTTCCTTACTTACCCCTTGACATAATTTTTTTAGTGCAAATTAACTGACCAATTGTTTGGATTACCTCTTATTCTATTGTTGGCATCATTCTCCTCGCTGCGTGATTGATCCGGCGTGCGAAAGCTGAAGCTGTAGGAGGGATCATCGTAGGGATCGGCAAGGGGATCATCGGGGCTGCCACGTGGACGCATCGGATACTGGGCCAAATCCATTTTGCGATGTATTTTCGGACCATTTGCGCGAAAGCTGCAACGGAGAGAGAGAGAGTGAGAGAGGAAGAGAAGTGAGAGTGAGAGGCAACAATTAGTTGTTTAATTGTTGTGGGAAAAGTTCTCGGAATTGGGGAAACTCCCCCTAGAGGGAAACGGATATAGTCGACTGCTAAAATCGCTCGCCAGCTGACAACAGCATTTTAATTTAATCTGATGATCTCGCACGTCATTGCTTTGATTACCGTTACCACATCTGAAGTAAGTTCCCTTAATTTTCCCCCTTCTCTCTCTCCTCTTTGTCACTGCTATTCAAAATTAAGCTACTTTTTATCTAGCGCTGTGCATCTTAATGAATTTTCCGAGTGCCATGTTTCACCTAAAATACACACACACACACATACTCTTACACTTACACTCAATTTGTTAACAGCTTTTTGTTTTCCCAACTACCGGAGATTGCAAAAACAACAAACATTCGAAATTGAATCTAATCGAAAAATCAACAGAAATCGTAAATACAAACAGTGTTGCCAGTATTCTTGAAAAAAAGTTTGCTTTTAGCGGGAAGAGTAAAAAAAAGCTAAATTTCAAAGAAACAACCCAACTAAAAATGTTCTCATATTTTTAAACATTTTTACTAATATCCAATATCCGCTCAAAATTTTTCTCATAGATGTTTGGGCTCAAATTACTATTTTTCTTAAAAATCTATTTTTATAATCTTGATAGCTAAAAATACCCGGTTTACTAGAAATAATAATAGTAATCAGTTCTTAATACTTTATACAGTCAATAAAATTATCTACTGAATACCCTCATCAGGTGTAAAAATTTTTTTTCAAAAAAAACTTCCAGGGAATATTTTTAAAACTTCAATTTTAAAAACAATTACATTTTTTCTAGGAAATTATTTGTTATGCCAACACTATTTACAACCAAAGACAACAACGTTTAGGCAACAACAACAAAAAAAAAAAATCAGTTGCTTCCCCCATCTATTTCCTCTCTTTGCTCTTCAATGTGTTAGAATCGCTTCGTCTTCAACTTTGACTGAGAGCCACGCTTCAGTGGCGCTCCGGGCACTTTGGCGCCCCGTCTTGGGCCTGTCGTACCGTTGATATATGAGCTCGCCGGAAGACGAACCGAACAGATAACTCACTTAGCTACCGCACTTTACTCAACCAGACACAGCTGGTTTTTTATGCTGCGGTTTACTATACCCTGTAGTCAATGAAACTGACTAAAGAGGATGGAATAATCATTAACAATTGTAGATAATAGAGTTTAGAAGCCATCACTTAGACTTTATCTTATATTCTAGGGTATTTTGTAGTCGAACACTCTCTTCTTCAACCATAAAATATAAAAAGGAAGGCATACTCTAGATTAAAGTCAAATAAATTTGTGTGTTTATCTCTTTCATGTTATTCTAGGGTATCTGTTGGTCGAGCAGTTTTCACATTTTTACAGGTAATGTGCTCTACTACTATATTATACTCAACCAGCCACATTTTTGCGCTCCTTGGCATCGGCTGCTGACTTTGCCTACCCTGTAATTATGAAAATTGACTTTATAGGGTATAATGAACTTAAGCAATTGTATGCAACCGGCAAAGTAAGTCAATGTCAAACTTATATAGTAGATACATGCTGAACTTGAGTTACTTTGTGTGTTCTTAGTTCAGTTTTGACACTCTAGGGTAACTGTTAGTCGAGCATACTTTAGATTTACGTGCAGACAGTTCACTTATCTACCTCACTTTACTCAAGTAGCCTCTTATTATTCCAGTTCGATGTCTCTTACTCGCTCTAGATACCCTGTAAGCATAGGAAATTACTGAATAGGGTATACTAGACTTAAGCAAGTGTATGTAACGGACTAAGGGAATCCTTTTTAAACCTGTTTACACTTGGTTGAAGCTGTTCTACGTTTTATCTTTGAAACTTTCGCCTCCTAGGGTATCTGCTAGTCAAACACTTTCCACTTCTGTAACAATTTTTCATTATTTTGATATTACTCACCCACGTGGTCCGGCTGTGTAAACGGTCTCTTCGATTTGGCCGCTCGCTGGACTTCGCGAACCATAACGACCTCGCACGATGTTGTCTGGAGTTCCAGAGGCGCTATGATAGAAGCCTCCAATGTCATCATTTGCATGTCTATCCAACAGCAACAACAACAACAAGTAGCCGAAATGTAATTGCGTGTTGCCCATGCGTGGCAGTGAGTGAAAGAAAGACACACATAGAATACAGTTACTTAGCAAAATAATCGAGAAGTTGAAGGAGTTAAAAGATACTATGCTCCACACGGCGTATACGTATTATTCGCATTCACG
The DNA here is from genome assembly GCA_035045575.1 of Drosophila falleni. Taxonomy (NCBI): domain Eukaryota; kingdom Metazoa; phylum Arthropoda; class Insecta; order Diptera; family Drosophilidae; genus Drosophila; species Drosophila falleni. The sequence goes on from JAWNOV010000167.1 coordinate 3,529,169, forward strand.
TTCGCATTATTGTGGTTGCCAAATGGCGTTAAAAAGGTGTTAACAACGCCAAAGTAGACGGAGCGTGATGCGTTTTGTTAGAGCCAGGTGTAAAACATATTTGATTAAATGATTTGTTTACTTTTTTGTACAAAAAAAAAAAATATGATTAAAATTGTTTATTGTTAAGAGCTGCAAACAACTCAAGTGTGTAACTTGTAGAGCTCAAGTTGTTTAAAATTAATCAACGTAATAGAAATACTTATTCGTGGCTTAAGTTTATAATTAATCTTGAACAGTGCGATCCGATTTGTGTACTTTCCTAGAATATCAGAATTTCAGTTCTAAACAGAAAATACCTTAAGTATTTTTTTTTAAATTTTGAGGTTAATGTTTCTACTTTTTAATTCATTTTATTCACTTACTTAAAATATATATATATATATATATTTAAATATTTTATTTAAATTAAACGATGATATAATAATAAAAATAATTTTTTTCATAAAAAAAAATACAGTACATAAACTTGGTAGTGTATTGATTAATTTTTGTTCTGAAAACATTTTTAAGACTAGTTTTAGTTTTGAGTCAACAAATTTTTAATAATTAGTTTTGTATAGAAATACGTCAAGATCCAAAGTTATACCAACAGAGAAAATATCTTTAGCACAATTGTAGCTTGTAATATGTTCTTAAAGTAGTTTTAATTAAAATCAAAAATTAATTAATTATAATTATTTATTTACACCAAGTTTTGTTATATTTTGAAACAAAATAATTTATCTTTTGTTTAAATATTTCACAGGATTAATCCAATATTTGAGTGTCACTTTTAAATGCATTGCTTTGTGCATAGAGTTTGCTTATTTTAGTAATTTTTATTTTTGATGATAATTTTCTTTATTAAGTCAAAGGATATTTTTTCTAATTTTTAATCATTTCTGTTTGTTTAATTTAATAAATTAAACTTGGAATGTTTGCTCTAGGTTAAAATCACTATTGTAACTTTATACCGAAATTGAAAGGATCCATCTGCATTGATGGTATTATATTCAATTTCCGCTAGCACAGGATCACTGAGGAAGCCAAGAAAAGCGCAAGAAATGCAGAGAAGACGCAGCATTTTTAAAGAATTATCGAAATTAAAACGAGCTGAAGAATTAAACGCGCATCCTGCAGACAGAGACAAAGACACAATCACAGTAGCAGCTACAGTCAACACTCAGTATAATGGAACGATGAACACGACTCCGTGTGGCGACAAGAACAACGCGACGTTGACGACTGAATGCGCCAAAGCGTTAGACCTTCGTATTTAAATACGATTCTCAGGCGAAGCAGCGAACGGTGGCCAGCAGTTGAATCGGTTAGATTCGTTCGCTCAACAACAACAACAACAGCTGCCACTTGTCTCACCTGACCACCCACCAAAGTGGCAGCCACGAAGATGAAACAACAACAGCAACAACAACAACATTTGTGTGCAAATTGCGTTACACGAAAAACATACAGAGAGAATTGCAAAGTGAGGGGAACAAAAGGAAGGTGAGAGAATTTGTTCTAATGATGGACACGCAAGTGTCTCTTGTTGTTGTTGTTGTTGTTGTTGTTGTTTCTTCTCAAAGCTGAAGTTGTTGTTTGCTAACAATGTTAAGAGTCTGCTTGTTCAGTAAATTGCAACAGGAGAATTGTAGAATGGCTGCAACAAAAAAAAAAAGGAGACAGGAGAGTTGAAAAAGTCGTGGATGCAGCTCTGTTAAATCTGCAGCTGTCTGTCAATTAGTTGAAGTTGCTCTTTTGTCGTGCTGTTGTTCTTGTACTCATTTTTATTCTTATTCTTATTCTATTTATTGTTGTTGCTGTACTCCTTGTTGTTGTCGACGATTTAGCTTCCTGTTTGCAAACCGCATTGTTGACAATTTTCCAACTGGAGTTCAGCGCGTGATCTATGCCAAAACGTTTTTCCTGAGCATTGAACTCAACCAAAGGAATGCACTTAGAAAAAAATACGAAATAAAAGAAGCTGAAGAAAATTCAGATTATTTCAGTAAGACATAAAATTCCATTTAAGGAAACCAGTAAAAGCTTGAAGAACAGAAAGCATAAACTAGAAAATTTAAATAGAAAAAAACATTTTAATAAGTAAAGAATAAGTTTAAAAATTAGAAAAAATATTTGGAAAAAGTAGCTGTGATTTTTATAGCTCTTATTAAATTAACCTTATACAATTACAATTATTACTCATTGTGCATAATGAAAAATAAATACTTTATATTTTCAATTATTAAATAGTATTTTTATACCCAAATCTATTATTAGCTATCTTACAAAATGTTCTATAACGATCATTTTCAGCAAGCAATGTTTCTAAATACCCAAAAATTTATTTACATTTTCTATTTCTCAAACTGTATTTAACAAAATATATGTATATGTATTTCTTACTTAAAAGATTCTTTTGTGAATATTGAATTCAGTTTTATAATTTAAATTCTAAATTATAGTGATATAGTTTTCTTGTAAATTTATTCAGTTAAATTTATTATATTATATTAACCATTTCTTTTGCTCAGTGTAAGCATAGGCAATTTTCAATATGGCACGCCCACTTTGATATTCAACGGGGCACCGTTAGAGTTGCCCCGTCATCTTTTCGTCTATGGCTATTATAAATTTGTTTTGGCCCGAGTCTAGGTCAGTGTCTTAGCTGCAATTTGCGTCTTGGCCTGGCACAGCATGTTGCAATTAAAGGCAATTACGCGACGTGCCAGCAACAACTACAGGAAGAGTTGCAGCTCGTAGCCAAGATTCTCATAATCTAGTCGACTCGACTCGACTAGATGTAGATACTACCACCCGCCACAATTTCCGCCTAGGATGTGCCGAAAAGAATTTCCAACCTTTTTTAATGAGCATAATTAGCGAGCAGGTGGAGAGCCATAGAAGTGAAGAACTATAGAACCACAGAGGCACCATAACACCACAGTTATTGGCCATTGTTCTCGACATTAGAATGAACATATGAAAATATGTCAAATATTTGCATTACATTTTGTATTTAACGCGTGTCACGAGCACTTTATAAAAATATATATAATATATATAATGCGGAAATAAGTGAATAAATATTAAGATAACGATGAACATAAAATATATACATCATTCATATAAAATATGACAATATATTAAAAAGGAGAAGCCCTAATTTGTTTGCATGATGATCTATCATTGATAGTAAATACAATTAAAAATATAACTAAATTCAAATGGGGAAAATATGAAAAATTTCTTGATTTAAACTAAAATTTCTATTGTGGACAAAGTCATAAATAATAAATAAATTTTAGCAATAACTCAAGCGAAGGTAATATTTTTTTAAGAGTACAACACTACACATAAGGAATTAGAAAAAATAATCTATCTATAGCTAAAATCATATTTTATTTTTGTCTACCACTTATCTGTAGTATTTTTTAATAAATAATACCAAAATATTGCATACATATTTCAACTAATAAAATGTATCTTCAAATATTTCTATAATTATTTTATCTTGTCACGCGCTCATCTCTAGTTTAGAACACAAACTCACAGAGGGCGCTGCTAGAACGAAAGACTTAAGACACGAACTTGGGATCGCTTCGCTGCGTTTTGTGCGTCGAACGAATTTATTATGATTTACTGACCCACAAGTACTTATTGTGGATTGTTATTGTGTGTTTTATGACTGCCGCATAGTATGTTAGATAATCTTGATTGTAGTTTAGTTTAGTTTAATATGTAGATTTATTAGAGTAATAGAAAAATGCGGAAGACTTTTTTGCTGGTCATTTATTGATCAAGTTAATGAGATATTCTGCTCTACTCAATAACATTATGGTTTAGGGTTAACATTGCTGTGGAACAATGGAATTGAAACAACGACGCCACTGTACAGTTATGTTGTGTTAATAACCGTAAGGACAAGTTTGGAGGCAACTGCACGCATGGGAAATGTGCAACCAGTTAATGTTGTTGTTGTTGTTGTTGTTGCTGTTAGCTGTTAACTGTTTGCAAGTATTATTGTTGCACTTTTTTTGTTGCTGTAGCTGTTGCCATTGAACCACATAACCATAGAGCAAAACTGGAAATTCATATGCGTTTCACTGCCAACTGTTTTGTCTGCTGGAGAGGAAGGCCAAATGCCGGCAATCCTGCCACTTTGGATGGAAAGTGAAAATGCTTTCGTTTTCATTTGCACAATTTTCGAGCTGCTGCATTCAATTGACAGTGTTGGTTCAAACTGTGCGGTTCAATTTAACGCATCAATCAAATTGTGTGCAGCATGAAGATTATACAACTTTTACATATCATATGTGTTATCGCATCCATCAATGCTCTTGAATACATCATACGCTATGAGAAGAAGAAGTCACGCTGTTTGAATCCCCCGCGCACCGCCAGACGTGTGGAGTCTGTGATAAGGGATTGCCAGGACGAGGTCAAGAACAAGCTGGTCACAGGTAAGTAAAAGAGTTCCATTTTTAAACCAAATATATTTTTCTTGATTTTGAAATGTATAAAAATATTAAATGAAGGATTCCAAGCTTTTAAAAATTAACCTAATAAAAATAATTTGTATTTTTCTTGATTTTGAAATCTATAAAAAGTAAAAAAAAGAACTCGAAAATTTATTTTTAAACAGCTTATTCTTAACAGCTTTAAGTATTTCGACAATAAATATGTTTGCTTTAGTATTAATAATTTTTGGATATTGACGTATTCTATAAAATAAAAAATTATTCAATTAGAAACTTGCGTCTAAGAAATGCTTGGACAATATTATTTATAGTTTAATTATTTTTTTAATAATATGACTTTTTTTTTTCCCAGAGGCCTATGAGATACTCAAGGAGCAGGTGTCGCAGAAGGAAGCACCCTTAAAGCAACACAGCGATAGCGTTGAGCATATAGAATCCTTTGACTGGCCGCCTGCGTCCGATGAAACTGTGGAGTTGGAGCAACAACCGACAGGTGGCGCACCAGCCAATGCCAATGCCAGTCGCTATGAGTACATACTCTTTGATGAGCCGGAGCCGCGTCGTCGTGTGGCACGTTTGGTGCGCAGCATTAAACGCCTGGATGTGGCAAGTGTGGGTCTCTATCATCCGACGCTGGTGCCGCTGGAGGATAAACGCATAGCGGGGGTAAGTAAGGGGGCAAGTCTAAAAGGATGCCACACAGCTCTAAGATCTAGCTTGTTAATGAACGTGCAACTTGCAAGTTGCAACGAGCAATTAAGTTCAATGGCATTGCCATTGATTTGGCGTGCAATTAAAATTCAAATGCAACCTCAAAGTACAGTCTCCCCCTCACCTGCTGCATGCTAAAGTCAGGGTTGTATTTTTTTATCGCTAGACAATTGAAAGAAAAGCTGAAGTTGCAGTTGTTGTTGTTATTCTATTCACACACACAACAAGCTAAATTTTATGGCTGAAAAGTGCATTTTATGGTTGCATTTAATACACATTAGCTGCATTTTATGCATCAGCAAATTGAATGCTTAGTTAAGAGTATTTTTCTGTTGCTGTTGTTGTTGCTATTGTTATTGTTGTTGTTGTATCTTTTCAGTGTCTGCTGCACTGCGTCTATGCCAGAAACAACGCCATTGACAAGAACGGTTGGCCAACACTCGATGGCTTGGTGGACTTTTACTCGGAGGGTGTACACGAGCACGGCTTCTTTATGGCCACATTACGTTCCGTGAATCTCTGTCTGCGGGCCATGACCAATAAATATCATGTGAATCGTAAAGATTTGCCGCAGAAAGGCGAAAGCTGTGATTTGGCATTTGATGTCTTCGATTGTATATCCGATCAAATAACAGGATATTGCCTCGATCAATATAGCAAATATTAGCTTAAGAAAATGGAATGTAATAAAAGTTGTTTGGTATTGATAAGAAAATCACTTTTAAATTTGATAACTTCAAGGCTTTTGGCTTTAATAGCGCCATCTAGCGTCGTACTACTCAAGCTAGCCTTTGGCGCCCGTTGAGCCCGTTTTGAACCCAAAGCTGCTCAGAGATGGCGCCACTGTGCAACTTCTGCAGTACACGCTGGCGTACTTAAATGCGCTTTTAATTTTATAAGGCTTATACATTTTTTTATAATCAATAAAAAATATGCAAATATTTGACGATTTATTATTAAAAAATCGATTTCAATCTAATTCGCTCGCAATTTTAATGTCGATACATTTTTAAGCAAGTTGGCAGCACTGACTTGCCGCGACTTGCCAGATCAACCCATTTTTTCTGCAACCAACCACTTGGGCCAGGTGGCAGCGCTAATAAGTTTGGCACAGTTGGAAACGCGAGTTGTTTGGAACTGGAGCGAGCGCACGAATAAAGTAATAATTTGTGCTTATTAAATAAAGTGTAAACCATAAGGGTTATATAGTACACTATATATTGTTTAAATTGTGTGACTGTTACGTATTGAATGTGCTACAAGTGACGTTAAGTTGCTTATTTGTGTGTAGTTGAAAGCAGTGCACGTAATTGAGGTCAGATTCGTGAAATAACTTAGAAAACTGTAACAAATTATAAAGCTTAATTAGCTAAAAAGCGTCAACTTTAAAAGTTGTAAATAAAAACGTTAACTTTTGTGCATTGCTGCGTTTGTTATAAGCATTTTTCCTTGGCCCTCAATGCTTTTAGGGCTTATATAATGCAAGTGGGCGTGTTTGCAATGCGCCTGCGCCCAACAAAAAAAAATAATATATAAAAGAAATATATATGTAGAAAAGTGAAATTTGGCCGGCCGATAAAACGACGTCACATGTTTTAGTAAATTAGTCGGTGTATATTGCAATGATGACGCAATTTTGCGTTTGCTCAAGCACTTAATGCTCAGTTCAAGAGTGAGTGAGTGAGAGAGTGAATGAGTGAGCGAGAGAGTGAGTGTGCGATAATGCCGCGTGTGCTTTTTGTGTTAGTGAATCATACACTTTCTTGTTGTTGTTGTTGTTGGCATTCTGAGTAAAAGCGAGCGAAACTTCCCCAAGCAATCGTGACTCTCCATTCTCCTCTCTCTCTCTCTCTCTCTCTCTCGCTCCATCTCTACCAAGCTGTCACTCAACAGGTTGCATTCCCTGTGGCAAGCAAAGTCACGGCCAAGTCACAGTTTCCGCCATTGCACAACTCTATTTGCTGCGCTTCAATGAACGCACGCGGTTGTCTCAACAACTCTGTGTGTGTGTGTGTTGTCCACTTGAACTGAAGTTGTTTTTGCATGCGCCTTGCCAAAGTCTACACTAGCGGCATTTTGGGGGCTCGTCTGCTCTCAGCATGCAACTGCAGCTGGTTGGTGTCTTGACTAAATGGAATTCTACTCTATTTTCAATTGGCATTTTTCGTGATGTTCTTATTTGAACTTGGAATTTGCTATTGATTAGCAATCTTAATATATTTGTACTTCATGTGATTCATTTTCAAATATCAGTTTTCACTTCTTTCATTACACATTTTCGTTGCGGCGGCATATTTGAAAAGACAAGCAGCTGACAACAGTGACGAGTTTTCTGTCGAGTTTTATTTGAGCACGGACTTTGAAATGATTGTAAACAACATTTTTAGGCAACCTAAACACACACACATACGCACACATTCGAAGATAAGGGAATAGCATGATAACAGATTTTTATCAGTTTGCGCTTGGCCCCTTTTACTTAGTGCACACACACTACACACTCAGATACATTTGTATCTATATCTAATGAGATACATTTTGGCGTTGTCATGTGCCTTTTTATCGCACATTTTGTTTTTCAAGCGCTCCGGACGTAAACGAAACAACAACAACAACAATAAAAAGACAGCAACAATTCGATTTCTAAAAAGAAAAAAATTTGTTTTATTTTGCTGTTGTTGTTTTTCATTATTTCACTTTGGGTTAATCTTTCGGCTGCGCTGCCACAAAACGTTCAGTCGACGCGCAGCACTCAACACGAACAAATCGTTGGGCTCGCGTATCTATCAGATACGTCGTACATATACATATATATACGGTTCGTTATACGTTTTTTCCAAGTTGTATGCATATATGTAGTTTATGGAACTAGTGCAGTGAATAATTTAAAATACTAAACAGCTCCCCAAAAATAAAGTGACTTTTGAAAGCTTACAAAAAAATGCAGTTGGAATTGCAGCTCAATTTTTATATATATTATATATTAATTAGCAGACAACGCTATTATTATTATAATAATAATTTGACAGCATGCTCTCACGCGAGTTTTCTTTTGTTTTTGTTTTTTTCCTTTTCCATTTTTCACTTATGTAATCTGTTTTCGTAACCAAAGCGGCGACGTCGACGGAGAAAAAAAAATTAGTATAATTGCAAGAAAAGCGGATAAATAATGTGGGAAAAGCATTAGAAAGAGACGCAGCTAGCTTGTTGGCAAACTAATTTAATTGAATTTTTGTTCTGTAATTAGTGTTGGCAGCATTTTGACAGTTAAAATAAGCTAGATTTATACAAAAAAAAATTTAAAAAAAGCAAATCAACGAGTAAAATAAATATAAAAAAATTAATTATGTGCTAAAAATGCTAGTTTAAAAAGCTAAAATATTTAATAAATAGACTAAACTGGCAACACTGGTTGTAATCAACCGTCTGTCTGTCATAGCTGCCACTTTCAAAAATTCAACACTTTATTGACCGCTTTAAACTGGTTTATTTTATGAGCCACAAGTAATCGACTGTCTGGCTGAGTAACCCACATAATTATCTGTGTCTATGTAGCATTCAAGTGGTTGATCAATGAATTGAAGGCAGCCAAAAATTTGGGAAAAAACTATAATTATTTCTATTAAAAAAATAATAGTTAAGTTGAAATATTTAGTATTTTTATTTATTATAATTTATTGCAAGTTTATCGTTAAAACTTTCAAACTAACTAAGATTTAGAAAGCTTGGAAGTAAAATAAATTAAATACTTTAAAAAATATATGAGGAATTTCTTGCAAGATAATAATATAATAAATATAAATTAATATAAAAAACAATTACCAGACTAGACACACATCAGACTTCCCTTCCAATCACGCTGATAAGCGCATGTGACCCGTTAACATTCTTTTTTTTCGACAAATTGCCACGCCTGGTTTTTGTTTTTTTTTTTTAATTTTTTGCATAGCAAATCGCTGGAATTTAGATTATAGTTATTTTTGCACGCGCTTGTTGCTTATCAGACCAAAAGAAAGGAAAGGAAATTAAATTAATAAAATTAATTGTATGCGTGGCTTGATTTATATCAAGTCTGAGGGGCTGGTTGTTATTTTATTATATTATTATCAGTTGAAACATTTTTTATTTAAACCAGGCTAACACTACACTCTCGAGACAAATAAAGCAACGAGATATTATTGTTTAACAAGCAAATATACACACACAAAATTGATTAAGTCAAGTTGACAATTGCGCAGCACTCGAAAACAAAAAGAAAAGTGCACAAAAAACAAGCCAAAAAATTCTCAAACTCATACATATATAGATAATATATGTATATATATATTTTCGACAACATTTCACCACTGTGCCAATGAGATTTTAGCCAAATATCAATAAGGCAACAACAACCAATTTGACGTCATTTCAAACAGAGAAAAAACGTTCGCAGTGTCACGTGTGTGTACCTGTGTGTGTGTGTGTGTGTGTATTGGTAACTAGGCTGAGTCTAGTCAGCTGTCTAGACTGTAGATATTCAGATACATATGTATCTATGTTAATCAGCTGCCTCTGGTAACATGTTATTTTGTATTTCATAATCATCGTTAGTTGCAGGCTGACGTAAAATGTAAAGATATAGCAAAATTTGTCACTTGTATAACTGGCATATCCTATCAACTGGGGAAAACACTTGTCCACATGCGACAAACAGCTAAAATAATTGCTATTTAAACTACCTTTCGTGTTTGTCAACAATTAAACAATCAGCTAAAACTGAAATTGTTGCTGTAATTTGCTTATCAATTAATGCCATACCTTGTCTATTTGTTTAATAAATTTACATAATTTAATACTATTTATTTATATACTTTATTGCAGTTCTATTTTGTAAAAATACAAAATGCATCGAGCACACACAGCCTTTAGTCTGGCGTTATCGCCGATGGCGCATAAAAACTTTGCTACATGGCTTTTAAACAGCAGCAGCAGTCAAAAGGTAAGGCAATGAATGCAATATATATTTAAATATATTATTTATCTAATCAATTATTGTATATTCTATTTTATTAGCTGGTCAAGGCCACCGCCGCTGCCGCTGTTCGCACCTACAATTCAGCTGCAGCAGAACCTTTTGCCAATGGCAGCACCGCCACCTACGTCGAGGAGATGTACAACTCCTGGCTGCGTGATCCCAGCTCTGTGCATACTGTAAGTCCCGCATTCTCAGACAACAGACTGACTGACAAGCGGGTCATTCCCTCTTTTTTTATCATACGCCAATAAAACGTGTTTTCTGCTTGTTTAATGTGGCAACAGATCAAGCACCTTTTAACGCGAATTGACTGTAATATTTTCACATACAACGATTTCAACAACAATATAACAAACAAGAACATTGATTTTCGGCATAAAGAAGTTTTAGTACGCTTGCAAATAATATCTTGAATAATCTTTAAAATCCAAATATTACAAAATTAAACAAACATACCCGAAAATGGTATAGTAAAAAAATTCTTTTTGTTTTGTTAAGTTTAAAAATTAATTTGAAATCTACGCCTAATTTTTTATATATATTTTTGCCGTAAAAGAAAAATTCATTAATATGTAAGCTTATGTAAATTTAGTTAAGAGCGTCTGTACAATATAGAATCTACCTTAATACGTTGCATATTTCATAACATAATTATAATACCCTATAAAAAAAAATAACTATCTAACCTTGAACCAGTGAAATGCAGGCTTAATTAATTTTGACACACAGATACTAAAGCTTTGCAAGTTTAAAGCTTAGCTCTTGGGATTGTCAAAATCTCACTAACACTAGCACAATTTTTTGTTAATTGCACGAATCAAATTGTTTTTATTAAGAATACACGTTTAATTTGCGGATAAATTATAATTAATCAGCTTTATAAATAATGTTTGGTCACAGATTAATATTAGACAAATGAGTTTATGTGAATTGTATAGATTATTAATTAGAATATCATATATATTGAAGTAACCTAGAGTGTAGTTATTCTCTTTTATTGTGTTTACTAATTTTATTTGTATCTACTGTTTTTTGTTGTAGTCTTGGGATGCGTATTTTCGCAGCAACACGTACATGAGCCCGCCAAATTTGGCACCCGTGCAGGCGAACACGATGCCACTGTCGGCTTTTAATTTTGGAAGCGCTGTGAGCGCTGCTCCCGACTCCAAGACCATCGATGATCATTTGGCTGTGCAGGCGATCATTCGCAGCTATCAGGTATGCTTGTGCTGGGTCCATTGTTAGTCCAGTTCTCCTCCACACCCATTTTAGAGTTGGAACAGTTGAGATTTGCAGCCGCAAAAGCGTTGTAATATTTATTGGCGCTTTATGTTGTCTATATTTTCCGTTTATGTTTTCCCTTTAATTTCCTTTTGGTTGTTCTTTTATTTTACCAATTTAGGTTCTATATTTTTAATGTTTATGTTTATAGTTCTCCCTTTCTTTTGATTTGTGTTTCATTTTGTGTGTGCATTTGAAAAAGTATCTCAATCTCACACACAAGTAGCTTAGAGAACTCTTTTTGCTTTTTGTTTAGTAGAAACGCTCCCTTTTAGCCTTTAAATCCTAAGCGTTTTATTGTTTACATTGTAGTTACCACACCTCCCTCGCCCCCATTACAGTTTGTTTAGCTGGGAATCATGTGTAGTATCATTATAGTTCCATTTAAAAGCATTTTAACCTTTTAAAAGCAGAGATCGTAATTTCGAGCTATAAGAACAACTGAAAAATTATTTTAATAAATGAAAAAATACTTTTGCATGAGATATTCTGGAAAACGATCCACTTTTATTTAAAATATTTAATAAAAAAAATAGTTGAAATAGATATAGAAATTAAAAAAAATTGTTAAGGGAAAAAAATAGTTTTTTCTTAATTTTTTGGATAAAAATAATTATTTTTTAATTAAAATTTAATAAACTTGAATCAATACGATCCCTGTTTTGAAATTGTAGTACATGTTAGGATAGTTATATTTTACAATATGATATGGTCACCTTAATTCACATTTTTGCATTATTTCCCTGCACCACATTGGTTTCTTGTCTGTAGTAACTTATTAATTATCTTGATGGGTAGTTAGATGAACTTTTGAAAAATCTACAAATTAAAACAGAACAACATAATCAATTTAAAAATATACTGAAAGATAATTCAAACTCTACATAATTTGTATAATTCAATATATAATTTAATGTGTACACATTCATATAATTTGAATGAATATGTATGTATACATATATATATATATAGTCACGTGGTCATTTGGCATCTGATCTGGATCCTCTTGGAATTTTAACACGCGAAAAAACCGTTTGCAAGGATGGTCTTGCACGTCGGGCTAACGAGGATGTGCTCAGGCAGCATTCTGGGTTTTTGTTTGGTAAATTCTCAAAACTCTACATATCGTAACACCCCTTCCACCCACACTCCTCGAATAATTGCACCAACCCTCCATCCACAAATACATATAAAACACATGCACACACACACGCAATCAATTTGTAAACCTGTTTCTAGTGCTTTAAAGCCTATTTAACCCCCCCACCCATTTGATAATACTTACTATATAAATATATATATCGATTCCAATATCTATCGATATATAAACTGAAATTCGGAGTTGATGAGGCACAGCTAAGTCAGGACTTAGACTTATCGATTAATACCAATCTTATCAATTAATAGACCATAAGTTAGTTGAGTTCAAATACGTTCAATTCTCAAAAAATATGTTCTCATAAAATGTAACTGTACTCGTAAGTAAACTCGGTGTTTGGCTGTCACAAAACTACTTTAATTAATTACAATTACAATTAATTATCCTATCTGTTGTCCTAGTGCACTCTAGTTTCCCATTAGCCTTTAACCTTAAACCCCAAAAAGAAAAACCAAAGAGAAAATTAATTTGTTTGTCGCTCCTAATGCTGCTTACTTTATGTATCTCTCTATCTATCTCTCTGTATCTAGCTATTTGTTATATTACTATTTCATATTTAATTTATATGCTATATAATTTATTAATTTTTCTTTATTTTTTTTTTCTTCATTTATTTTTATATGCTTTCTAACCTACCAAAAAAAAATTAAAAAATATATTGATTGATTCAACAAAACGTTAAACAACAAATTCCAAATTCTCTTTCTCTTGTAATATGTGTGCAACAAAATCAAAACATTGTTAATATTACTATGTAACAACCAAAAAAACACTACACTACAAATTACTGACATACGTTAGATTCGAGGACATAATGTTGCTCATCTCGATCCACTTGAAATTAATACACCAGATTTGCCTGGCAACACCTCGACGAAATCCATTTACGCTAATTTCAGTTTCGGTAAGTAAGCTTAGAGGCTGTCCATACACAAAAATGTGGGGGAATTCTCCCCCTCACTCCACTCAACTCCACACCACAACACGTACACCCAAAATTCATTATAATTTGTCTTTTTTCTTTAACTTGTGTTTGTTTACGTCTTGTACAATAAAAAACTTGACCATTATTCCCCCACAAATATCCAAAAAATAAATTTAATACTTTATGTCGTGCTTTGTAATTCCCAACTCTTGTACCTTATACTTCCTTTCATGCACACACTCCAAAAATATGAAATATATATAATAACAAAAAATTATAAAAAAAAAAAAAATACAATATCCGATAGAACCAAGTAAATATATACTCTTATATATATAAATATAAATCTATTGCTCAGTTCAATGTTAAATATAGTTGACATTATGTTGTGTAAACTATCATTACATTTTTCTTTGATTTAAATTTAATTCCATGATTAGATTTGCTTGCATGTCGTCAATTTGTTATATATGTACAGTATGTCAAGTAATTGTTTTGACAAAATAAACGAAGTAGCAAAAATAATCTTTATTTTATTATAAAAATGAAATAATAAAAAATATTTTATTAATTTAAAAATCTGAATTCTTTATTTTGTCCAAACAATTAGTTAACTATCTATAAATCTATGTTTAAAACTGATTATCAGGCATTCACACAATATACAATATACAATAAATATATATATGTATCATCTATGTAAGGCATGTTTCAAGTGTTGAATCAGTTATGTATCAGTTAAACAATGTCTAGGACAGTTGAGCATGTTCAACTTTTTATATATAGAGCACAATATATATACCGAACAACAATCATTACACTCCGAATTTCAAACCAAACCATTTGCCGCCTACAAAACAACAACAAACAAAACTAATCAGCATCACTAAAAGCAAACATTTAATTGGTAACACTTACTAATATTCAATTTTAAATATATATATTCGAATAAATCAGGCGAGCAGGATATGGAGCGACAGTTCAAGTTGCCCAGCACCACATTCATTGGTGGCGATGAGGCTTCTTTGCCCCTAAAGTGAGTATATAAATCATTCTCTATCTAAATCTTAACTAACTTTATAATCACTTTTTCAGGGAAATTCTCAACCGTCTGGAGAATGTTTACTGCAATAAAATTGGTGTGGAATTCATGTTTATCAACTCTTTGGAGCAATGCAACTGGATTCGCAAGCGTTTCGAGACTCCCGGCGTGCTCAGCTTTACGCCGGAGGAGAAGCGTCTGATTTTGGCCCGTTTGACACGTGCCACTGGCTTTGAGGCGTTCTTGGCCAAGAAATACTCATCGGAGAAGCGTTTCGGTCTGGAGGGTTGTGAGATTATGATCCCAGCCTTGAAGGAAATCATTGATGTGTCCACCGAACTGGGCGTCGAGTCTGTCATCATGGGCATGCCACATCGTGGTCGTCTTAATACCCTGGCCAATGTCTGCCGCAAGCCATTGAATCAAATCTTTACCCAGTTTGCTGGTCTGGAGGCTGCTGATGATGTGAGTAGAAATTTAATTACTTTAAATAAGATAAGAATGAAAAATAGAAAGCAAAATCTAAAAAAATTAAAATTTTATTAAAATCTAAGTCGACTATTAATATCTTCTTTTGTTTTTAGGGTTCCGGTGATGTCAAGTACCATTTGGGCACCTACATTGAGCGCTTGAATCGCGTCACAAACAAGAATATTCGTCTGGCTGTTGTCGCAAATCCCTCGCATTTGGAGGCCGTTGATCCCGTGGTGCAGGGCAAGACCCGTGCCGAGCAATTCTATCGTGGCGATCAGGAGGGCAAGAAGGTGATGTCTATACTGATTCACGGTGATGCCGCCTTCTGCGGCCAAGGTGTTGTCTATGAAACGATGCACTTGTCGGATCTGCCCGATTACACCACTCACGGCACGATTCATGTGGTGGCCAACAATCAAATTGGCTTCACCACCGATCCACGTTTCTCGCGCTCCTCTCCCTACTGTACGGATGTGGCACGTGTCGTCAATGCTCCTATTTTCCATGTCAATGCCGATGATCCCGAGGCTGTGATGCATGTGTGCAAGGTGGCTGCCGAGTGGCGTGCCACATTCCACAAGGATTGTGTTATTGATTTGGTTGGCTATCGTCGCAATGGCCACAACGAGATCGATGAGCCCATGTTTACCCAACCCTTGATGTACCAAAAGATTCGCAAGCATAAGAACTGCTTGGATCTCTATGCGGACAAGTTGATTGCCGAGGGAACTGTCACCGGTGAAGAGGTTAAATCTGTTGCCGCCAAGTATGAGAATATCTGTGAGGAGGCCTTTGCGCTGGCCAAGACCGAGACCCACGTCAAGTACAAGGATTGGTTGGATTCGCCCTGGTCTGGTTTCTTCGAGGGCAAGGATCCCTTGAAGGTTGCACCCACTGGCGTCAAGGAGGAGACTCTGATTCACATTGGCAATCGTTTCTCATCGCCACCACCAAATGCAGCTGAATTCGTTATCCACAAGTGAGTAAAAATACTCTGCTGTTCAAAAAGAGATCTTTAATCGTTATAAGTTTTATTATAAAACTCTAAAAAATAATCATTATTTTTTAATTTTATTATGTTACTTTTGAGCAAAAAAATTAAATCTCAAAAATAATCTTTATTTTTGATGATGTTGAAACATAGATTATCCTTAAAGAAAACAAACATAATAATAATTATTTACCATCCCTGCTTTAATAACCATAAATGGTCCCATATATGTCATTAGTATTAAAATATAATTTTTGATTTAATGATTACATTGCCACTTTAATAAATTTCTTGTTTAAAGATTGCAATATAATTTTAGTATATCTGCCTGACATGGATTTATTTACTTAATATTAATCTCAATTAATAACTCTCTTTCTCCTCTCTCTCCCTCAGGGGTCTGATGCGTGTTTTGGCCGCTCGCAAGGCCATGGTTGATGAAAAGATGGCCGATTGGGCTTTGGGTGAGGCCATGGCCTTTGGCTCGCTGCTGAAGGAGGGCATTCATGTGCGTCTCTCGGGTCAGGATGTGGAGCGTGGCACGTTCTCGCATCGTCATCATGTGCTGCACCATCAGCTGGTGGACAAGGCCACGTACAATGCGCTGCAACACATGTATCCGGATCAGGCGCCTTACTCCGTCTCCAACAGCTCGTTGTCGGAATACGCTGTGCTGGGCTTTGAGCATGGCTACTCGATGACCAATCCCAATGCTCTCGTCTTGTGGGAGGCGCAGTTTGGTGACTTTAGCAACACGGCTCAATCGATTATCGATCAGTTCATCTCCAGCGGTCAATCGAAATGGGTGCGTCAATCTGGTCTGGTTATGTTGTTGCCCCATGGCATGGAGGGCATGGGACCGGAGCATTCGTCCTGCCGCATTGAACGTTTCCTGCTGATGAGCTCCGATGATCCCGACTATTTCCCACCCGAGTCGGATGAGTTTGCCATCAGGCAGCTGCATGACATCAATTGGATTGTGGCCAATTGCACGACGCCAGCGAATTTATACCACATCTTGCGTCGCCAGGTCGCTATGCCCTTCCGCAAGCCTCTGATCCTGTGCACACCCAAGTCCCTGCTGCGTCATCCGGAGGCCAAGAGTCCCTTCAGCGAGATGAGCGAGGGCAGCGAGTTCCTGCGCATCATCCCCGATCGTGGACCAGCTGCCGAGAATCCCAGCAACGTCAAGAAGGTCGTCTTCTGCACCGGTCGCGTCTACTACGATCTGACCAAGGCGCGTGCCGAGAAGCAGCTGGAGAAGGACATCGCCATTGTGCGCGTTGAGCAGGTGAGTCTTTCATTAAATTATCAATTAATTCCGGGATCGCAAAAAATAAACGAAGCTGAAATTCCTATTCAATTTTTTATAAAAATTATTATAAAAACCAAGAACAACTCTTAGTTTTCTGTTTTATTACAAAAATTCGAGTTGATTAAAAAAAACTGCCAAAAATTTTTTTGTTATTACAATCTGAGATCGTTAATAAGAGTTGAGTTCTGTTTTAAGTTTCAAAATCAAAATTAAACACCTTAATTTTCTTCTTTTTTAAAATTAAATAATAAACTAATCTATGCACTTGTATTGCTTTTAGATATCGCCCTTCCCCTTCGATCTGGTCAAGGAGCAGGCGAATCTGTACAAGAACGCTGAGCTCGTCTGGACACAGGAGGAGCACAAGAACCAGGGCTGCTGGTCATACGTTCAGCCTCGTTTCCTTACTGCACTGAATCACAGCCGTGATGTCAGGTATGTTTTAAGATTTAAGTGATTCATCTCTCTCCCCTTTTCTCTCTCTCTCTCTCTCTCGTTCTGCAAATAATGAAAGAGAAACCCAGCAGAACAACAATTCGCACTCTCTCTACTCTATTTCTTTAAACTCTCTGTCTCTGGTTTTTCTCTGGTTTACTTTCTGTATATTTATTTTTGTTGTCTTCTCCGCCTGCACTCGGCGCACTTTTATTAATTTAGTCTCTTTCACTCTCACTGTGCACTCGAGCACTCTATTTTTTTGAATCTCTCTCTCTATTTTTTTTCTCTCTTTTGTATATTTGATTTGGTATTTCTTTAGCTTGGCCTTTAATATTTCATTTGTTTTTTAAACTTTGCACTCTCATCGCACTCTGCACTCATCAATGCTTTAGCTAATACTTTTTACAGCTTTTTACTAATTTTATAATTTTTATTTTAAGTACTGTAGCGTGTCCAGATCTCTATTTTTCTCTCTGTCTCTTCTCCAGCTCTATTTGAGCAGTCTTAGTCTTAACTTTTAGCAGAGAGTTACCAAACTCTCTCTCTCTCTTCTCCTTTATATATCTCTCTCAACACACACACGCAGAGACACAACTACACTCAACTACAAGACAGACATTCCCAAAAACCGAAACTCCAAAAAATCAATATTAAAATTTGCATTTGCAGTTCATCAACCAAAAAATTGGCTATATACACACACACAGACAGACAGACACACATAAATAAACATACACACACATTGATACACACACACACATCTGTCATTATTATATTTTGCATGGCTTTTTAATGATCATTTGTTGATTTCCCCCCAAAAAAAAAAAAGAGTATTATTTTCGTTTTCATTAATTTTACTAATGAAAATTGTTTAAAGTGCAAGAAAACAGAATGTTTTTGTTATGTTCCCCTTAATTATCCCAATTGTTATTCCTATTAAGTAATATTATAATTTGTTCAATCGGCAAACTAAAAACAACAACAAAAAATAGAAAGAAAAAAATTTGATAAATCGTAATATCCAAACTTGTCCACTCTTTCTCTTTCTCTCTCTCTCTCTCTCTCTCTGTATCTATCTGTTTCTCTCTGTGTATGTGTTATTGTTACAGCCAAAGCGATGAACAATCCACCTTCTCCAATACAACTACTACCACTGATAATACGAATACTAATCAAGCGTCCAATATCGATACTGATTCCGATTCTGAACAAAAATCGAAACCGTGGCTAAGTCGCATGTTTGCCAGCAATAATAATAATGAAAATGATAAAGATAATGCAACTGATGCAACTGCCGCTGTCAATGCGATTGGTCACAAGCATTTCGATTTAAAGAACGCACGACACGATTTCAATAGACCAGCTGGCATTGCGGCCGCTCCGGGCGTGCGAATTGCCAAAACCGGACGTAAAATTAGGTGAGAGGGCCAAAAAACAAACTAAGCAACCAACAAAAAATATTTACAAGAAATACTCGTTATTTTACTCTACTGCATACGCGTCAAATTGAACTACTCTCTCTCTCTCTCTGAATCTCTCTCTGAAATACAACTCTGTCTCTCTAACTATCCTAATCTATCTCTAAATATAATAATAATAATACTTTAAAAATCAACTCTAAATTAATATTGTAAATTTGTTCAAATCTCTCTCAATTTATTTCCTTTACTACACATTTAACATTTGCGTTTTCTGTTTGTTCTATTTTTACTTTTCATGCTACTCTTTCATTAATTTTTCCCAAAAATAAATCCTTCTAAACACACTACTCTCTTTAACTGTCTATCTCTTAACTATCTAACTATTTTTACTGCAACCAATTCTTTGTCTTTTGTTTTTTGTTTTTGTTTGGAGCACGCGCGTTTTTTACTTCTATGTTATAGTTATATGATATTACGTAACCAACTACCAAACCGATCTTAAAACTGATCCAGAAACTTGTCGTATAACCAAAACAAACGCAATATACACATATATAAATATACTACAATCTCTACAGAGTATACATTATAAAATAAAAAGTAATATAAAACACGAAAAGATTTTCCATAGATATGATATGATATATCTCTTATCATATTATGATAATACTCGTATCTGCAAAATATTTACCCCCATTTTAAAAGTAAATTCTACCAATTATATCTCAAAGTTTGGGTTTGGTGTATTGTCATATATTCTTCTTCTTCTTCTGTGTTTTTTTAGTCGCGGGGGTTCCCCTTATTTTGCCCCTTATATGATTGTTGATTTACGCTACATTATTTCCGTCTACTTATCATTTATCTAAACGTTTCTAATATTTTACGCTGGCTTTAACTCTATTATCATTTCATTGAACATGCCTCATAACTGTGATAAACTATCTAAACTAAACTATCAGCTATATATAGAGTAGGTTTTGTAATTGTTTTGACAAAAAATAAACATTTTTATTTTAAAAAAGAATTAATTGTAAAGATACAATTATTTAAATAATACTTTAAAATCAAGAATTTTATATTGTTTGTACTTTGTCAAAACGATTTCTTGACTAACTGTATAAAAACATAGAATATATATTTAATATAATGCACGTTTTCTAACCATATCAAAATAGTCGAATTGTTATGTGTACTACTGACTTTTTAATCGATTAATGTTAATTGGAATTTTCATTAATATATATATTCCTGATCCACAGTTATGTTGGACGCGCTTGTAGCGCCTCAACGGCCACCGGATCGAAGGCCCAACACATTCGGGAATTGAATGCGCTGTTGAACGATGCGATTTCGACTTAAATGGATTAAAATCAAGATGTTGATGATGGTGGTGTTTATGAGAAATGAATATTAATTATGATTATACGAGTATATATATATATTTTGTAATAGAAACTTATGCAGATATATACGATCTTTGATATGATTTTTTGCGGACGAAATTGTTAAGTGCATTGTGTGAAAGTCATGAAAATGTTAAATATTAGTTTAGAGAAATTGAATGAGCAACAACAACAAGAACAACAAGAACACGAAGTTGTTTAGTGTTTAAAATACACAACAAATCACTTTCCCTCCCCTCAAACCCAATACACACTCAAAACTCTAGTTGTTTATAATAAATACACACACACTAAAGTACCACACTTATATAAAAGAATTAAGAAAGAAGTTTATTTTCAAATGAATAAATCACATTTGTAATTTTATTTTACTTTTATGCTTAATATTTATTTTATTGTATTATATATAATTAACTATCTCAAAAAAGAAAAAAAAAACAACTTATGAATGCAACAACAGCGTGTTTTTGTTTGCTTTTTGCTTAAGTTATACAATTTTGTTTAAATAAAACTAAAGCAACATTTATATACAAACAAACAGAGGTATATATATAAAGAAATATATATAGAATGGGGCGAAACCACAATGTTTTTTATCAGGGAAGTTGCGACTGTTTTTTGCATCGGTTATTTTCTAACGCGTATCAACAATTGTAATGGAATGCTTTAAGTATTTTTACTGTACTTAGTATTAAAGAAATATGAAGAAGAACCAGCGATGGCAACACATATATACCTATATATATTTTATTTAACAAATCGCGTGCACCATTTGCAGCACTTGTACTATAATTTATTATAGTACTTAAATATTTGCACCCTTTTCTCGCACCAATATTTGATATTGAACGTAGAGTGATAATGGAAAATTTCAACAAAATAAACTTTCCAAAAGAAAAACTATAACTATTTTACTAAAAGCAAACACAATTGAGAGAGTATGTGTGTCGGTTAAAACTCAAATTTTACTCTTCAACAACTTAATGATACTAATCAAAAAATTAAAAAAAAAAATACAAAAAAATTTGCTAAAAGTTAAAGTAAGTAGCATGTTAACATAACAATTGACTCGATAGAAAAAACTGAACAGAAGTTAAACAACATACGAGTATGTATAAAACAGATTATGAATAAAATATATATATACAATTAAGCAAACAATAAAACGACTTTGAATTATTAAAGCCAACTTTAAAGTAAGTATGAGATAAGTTAAGCAAAACTACAAGTTATTATTTATGATAGTAGATAATTTAAAAAGACAGACAGATTTAGTTTGCTGAATTTTGTATACCCTTTTTTATAAGAAACCTATGCTAATTTAAATAAAATAATTTCTCTATTTCACAGCTAATTTTTCCACCATTAAAAAAAAACTAACTGAAGATTTCAACAAATACCACAGTTAAACAATTAGTTTAACTTTATGGACACGCCTTGTTTAGATATTTTTCCAATTTTCCACAGGAAGTGACGCACCGCATTTTCCATTTTCATTTTCCAGTGTCAATTCTATTAGTATTCTCTAGACGCAGCACTTTCACATCACCTTGTTATTGATCCTCTTGCATCTTGCATCTGGCATCTTCCTGTCTGACAACTTGGACAACACAAATTGGGCAAGTAAAACGCTCACTTTTGGCCAATTTCCAACCTCACACACAGTCCACATGTGGTCAGGAAGGTGCGCAGAAGGGGAAAAGCGGGAAAGGGGAGCAATCATTGAACATCTTCAAGCGTTTTACTTTACTTTCTAATGTCCGCAGCATTTCTTGTTTTGTGCTGATCAAACTCTGCTGTAGGCCATATAAAAAAAAAAGTATAAATAAATAAGAAAAAACAATCAAAAAAAGCAGCTAAACCAGAGAGACTGGCGTCTGTAAGTAAATCTATGGCCATAACGTGTTTTGTGAATTCTTTACTTTGTTTTCTTCCCCTTTATTGCTTTGCGTGTTGACTCAAGTTTTTTGCGTCTCTTGCCAAAATTGGGCACATCCAAGTGCGTGTCGTTTACCGCTATGGGCTTAAAGCCCTACGCGCTGTTTTGACCAAGAACTTTATCTAAAAGCTTTGCCACACAACATGCTAATTTGACGTTGTGTACGCTTTGGTTATTATTAAAATTTGGATGCAGTCTCAAGTTAGAGGTCAAATAATGATGAATATGGTATTCCGTATGAAAATCGGTCAAGTTTTGGGTAAGCATGGAAAATACCGAAAAAATTGACAGTGAGGTAAATTTTCCAAGTGAAAAATGTTTTGATGCAGAATGAATTTAGAGGCCAAATAATGATCAAAACGGTATTCCACATGGAAATTGGTTGAGTTTTGACAAAGTTATGGTAAATTGAAGTTTTTGAAAAAGTGTAAAGGGGTAAGCATGGAAAATACCGAAAAAATTGACAGTGAGGTAAATTTTTCAAGTGAAAAATGTTTTGATGCAGAATGAATTTAGAGGCCAAATAATGATCAAAACGGTATTCCACATGAAAATCGGTTGAGTTTTGACAAAGTTATGACCGTTTGAAGTTTTTGAAAATTGGTTAATAGGTACATTTTCAGTTGTCAAGCGTGCTTTCGATTGTGGGCAGCCTTGTCGCTGCCGCTGCACGCACTTTAAATCTGCCTGCGCAGTGACCCCCGAAGCAGAGAACTTAACATAAAAGCTCCACGACATGAGACACTCAATGATTGACAGCCCATTTCTTTATGCAATGCAATCCAATCCACACAGTGCCTTCGTGCGCTCTGACCTCCTCGGCGTTT
Source organism: Drosophila falleni (assembly GCA_035045575.1). NCBI lineage: Eukaryota > Metazoa > Arthropoda > Insecta > Diptera > Drosophilidae > Drosophila > Drosophila falleni. The sequence continues at coordinate 3,552,611 of JAWNOV010000167.1, forward strand.
AAAGCTTTACAAAGTGAGCAAGCTTCGTTGACAGCGCACGCTGCTGCCGCTGCTGCTGTTGCTACAGCTTTAGGTTTCAGTCTTGTTGTGCCCGCGAACGTGATCGTAAGAAAACAATAAAAGCAGCAAGCGAGCAGCGGTCTGCGCTCTCTTTGCTTGCTCTCTTCGTGTGTTCGTATTCCGATTGGGATTCCTATTGATGAGTTTGGTTTCCAGTTCGCTTTTGTTATCGAAACCAATTGGAATTGTGCAACTAAGAGATTGATCGTTTGTGCCTCGTTAGCAATTAATACAAAAAGTGCTTGCAACAAAAAAGTAAAAGTGTGTTGCGCGCCACAAAATGTGGCAAGTGTTGGTGCTATTTAGTGTGACAACTATGCCGGCTTTGGAAAGTGAAAGAAAATTCGTAAATCAATGCGAATAATATTATGTATTAATTTGCATATCAAAGAAGTCGTCTAATTATACAATTTTATATAATCAAAAAAAGAAAAAAAAAATAGTTTTATCTTCTATTGTGCTGTGTAGTGTATTGTGTTTATAAAACGTTGCTCAAAACCAGCGCCAAAATGTAAGTGCAATGTTAATAAATTGATAATAAACAAGCTGCAAATACTGATAAGCACTTCCTCTATAAGATATATCGTACATATGTATGGATTGAAGTATAGGAAATGCTGTTTTCTGTTCTCAGTTTCCAAATTAAAGCGAGTGTCAACAATGAGCTCAGTTTTATTTTTTATGTATTTATTGCATTCAACTGATAATTTCCCCCTTCTTATCATACACAAGTTTCCTTGGAATAATATTTATAGCTCGTATTCAATATATTTATCAGAGTGAAAACTCTCTGATTCATGCAAATTGTATTTGTTTTTCAGATGTGCTCCTCTTTTTAATCTCTCAACAATTATTACGCATTGACATTTGAGTAATTCACACAGTTATCTACATAAGTATATGTACCTATGTTGAATTAACAATAACAATAACAACAACAGCAATTGGAGATCTTGTTGCTTTTTCTTGATTTATTAGTTTGTTTGTTTTGCTTGCGCCCTTCTTTCGCAATTTATTGCCGTTAGAAAGCTGCTAAAGACAAATAAAGGTTGGTCTCTCTTCCTCTCTCTCTCTTCCTCATCTTCACTCATTTTATTTGCTAAAACTTTCCATAGATCGGTTAAGATTACGGTCCATTCACTTTGTGACCTGCACTGTATCTGATTTTTATAATCCTCCCTTTTTTAAGTGCTCTCTTTCACACCTGTCTATATCATTATCTAATATGTAAAATCCTCCCTCTTTTAAGTGCTCTCTCTTTCACACCTGACTGTATCTGATATTTGTAAGCTTCCCCCATTTAAGGCCTCTTAAGTTGTCATAAGTAATTTACAACCTGACTATTTGCTGTTACAGTTGCATATTTAGCTACACTGCACTACAAATGATTAAAGTGCAAGTCTATAGAGTGGTTAAATCACAAAATTATTATATTCAATTGTTAATCGTTTCATTATTTTATACAAAAGTATAGATAGGCCAATATAGTTCACATAATATGACTAATTTCTAAATAGAACTTAATTTTAAGGCTAGTTTACTGTGAAATTTCAAATCAAACAAGCCTAAAATCAGCAAAACCGTTATGACAGCTCAAAATATTCTATCAATTAACCTTTCAATCAATAAATGATAAGATATACGACTAATTAATCATGTACATTCGAGTATTTCTGACCTTTCTGAATAGTTCGGATAAAAAAATACATATTTTTTTATATTATATATTTCTATTGAAATTTTTATGGAAAAATTAAATTATTGTAAAATTTTTTGCAGTTAAAATTCATGAGAAAACAGATTATAAAGATTTAGAGTATACAAAGTTTGATTTCCTTTTTTTTTTTTTTTATTAGTATAGACAAAATTAATTAGTTCAATAAATAAACCTAAAGCTTTTTTATATTCCTGAATTTTTAAAAACTTGTTGAAAGAATTTCTGCATACTTTGTTGCACAGTGTTTATAAACAATGTATGCACACAAGCAATTTCTTCCTGTCTTGCGAGTATTAAGCATAATGACATATGTGGATATATATATATGGATATAGATATAGATATGTATGCATAACCCATAGACGTAAGTCAACTACTTTACTTTAACTGGCCTCCAGCTGATGTCTGTTAATGTCAATGTAACTCAATTGTATAAAGACATTTTGAGGCAGGCTTCCGTTTTCAGTCTTCTGTCTGCAGTCTTCTGTCTTCAGTCTTCAATTTTCAGTTGTCTTTTTAACACGTTCGACATTGGACGGACACAGTTGTTGCTCAAATTAGCCATAATGATATAGTTATGTTGAGGTAATTATTATATTATATATGTTGTAGAAGTCACAACATTATTCAGATCAACACTTTCCATTTTCAGTTTTCTGTTTTCAGTTTTCATTTTCTTTGGGAATGGGAACGAGTTGAGATCACAGCATCTTTTAGGTTTGTTTTCATGATTTGCATAACGACTTGAAAACTAGATATAATTGTTTCGAGTGCCTTGGCTATATAATTTTGGATTAACGTGGGTGTTCCAACTTACAAAGAGACTCGTCTAATTGTATTGTAATTTATATTGTATATTGTATCTCATAGATGCAGATACATACATAATTTTTGTAGGTGGGCGCGTTGACAGTTTTGGTTTTTGCATTGAGTCAACTCAACGTTTTTAATTTGAATTTGATTTTCAATTTGATCTTATGCTAACGATACACTCAAACAAATTCAGAGTTCTAATGCAAAAATGCAGTCTGATTAAACAAATTGTTGCATTTAACACTGTAACGAAATGAAACTGAAATTATTAACACATTTTCGCGGAATACGTAAGCTGAAATTGCAAAAACAGCACGTTTGTGTATACCAAAGTTAAGAATAAGGTAATGAGCAAGAGTTTCTAGATAGTCTACAAACTGTAGGCAAAACAATAAGCAAAAGTTGCTAGATAGTCTACAAAAATTGTAGTTTAAATAATGAGCAAGAGCTTACAAATAGTCTAAAGATAATATAAAAGTGAAAACAAGCTGAAATTTGGCTTATCTAAGATGTAATACATTAGCTCTATAATGGTCTCTATAGCAACAGTTTATTATTGAAAAACTATACCATGATTAACTTAAAACTATAGGTGCATAATATAATACTAGAATACAACTTTTTATATTAAGTAAAGAGAATAGTGTAAAATTCTGACTAAAGGAAAATAGGAAAAATAGAAATATAGAGCCATGTATATTATACAAATAAATAGATGTTTTTTATCTATCTATATATATAAAACTGTTTGTCCTAATTGGCTGACTGATATTTGTGCAGCACAAACGGTTAGACCTAGGAAGATGAAATTTTGGCACAACATATCTGAGACCTATAATATACATATACCTAAAAAAAATATATATAAGGCTATACTTGGTTCAAATTATAAATAATATAGTCTTTGCCGTATGTCATCAAAAACTGTTTGACATTTGATGAACTGAGATAATAATATCTATAATAAGTTAATCATCTTGCTGATAAGCTTATATATAAAAATTGATTTAAAAAAAAAAAACCCAAATCTTTGTACCAAATTTCTGACAAAATGTATACTGAGTCTAATCATAAAAAAATTCTTTATTTTCAAAATAACAAATATATAGTCATTAAGAAAATGTTGCTTTTTCGTCAGTTAGTTTTAGGGGTTTTCCAGCTTACTTTTCACTTGATTTGATTTGATAATGTTCTTTCCCTCCGTAGTCTGGAAGCTGTTTAAAGCTGACACATTTAAATTGTTTGTGTGTGTATTTTTTTTTTTATCATTCATGGGGCATTCCTGTGGTTGTGACTCATGCGCCGAGTGGAAGATGAAAGCCAAGTCAAGTGGTCCACGTTGGCCAAAACGGTGTGTGTGAAACCGGTCAAGAGGCAGTTACCAACACAGTGCTACACAAAAGTCCATTTACTCACGTGGCTGCAGTTTGATACGCTCTCAAATATTTGTGAATGCCGGGAAAATTATAAATATATATATTTTTTTGCAAGTTGCATGGCCAAAAGCATTCTGTCGCGACAGCCAATGAACTTTGTCTGACTGTTTTAAACAATGCACATCAGCAGTTTTTTAGTGCACATGTGTATACTATACATATACATATATAAATTTTAGATCTATAAGTGGGAAAAACACGTCATCGTTTGTTTTAAAGTTTAAACTAGTTGCTGACATTTCTGAAACTCTGAATTATGTATGTCTTGCAAAAATGCTGAAAAGACTATAACTAATCGATAATCGCTAATCGATTGTCAGCTGATCACGTACTATTTCATGATCATCATCATCATCAGTTGTTATTCTCATTTCTTGGCAATGTTTTTTTATTTTTGTGAAATTCCAATTGACATTTCGTCTTATTGTTATGCATTTGGCATTTTTCGCATATCGTGTGACAATGATTTCACATTGTACCATCCGAAACATGTTCCATAGCATTCTATATAGTTCAATGCTGTACAATTTGGCAACTCGAAACGATGTCAAAACTTGTGGGCGACTGAAGATGGCCAAGAGAGTTCATTTAACTTGTTACTTTAGGCTATGAGGTCATTTTAAAACTAGGGATTTGAATTAAAAACTTTAAAATTTAAAAATCAAAGACCCTATAATTTTGTCACTATAGGAACTTAGCTAACTGTCTAATCTGACTTATCTAATTAAGATATTTAATAGCGACTACCTTAACCTAATTTTTAACTTTAAGATTGTTGTAATAATCTTTTGTTTTTCTATCGAAAGTGACCCAAATTTACGAGTACATGTGCTGACTTTCTTCTCGTTTGTGATACGAGCTAACCCATTTTAACTGATTAATCACGAATCATCGACATATCGAGCAACGACCGAGAAACGTGGCAACGTCACGTTGCTAATTTGAACCCAAATCACGTTTACATTGATCACAAACAGCCCCTGGACAAGGTCGGTTGCTCTAGTGAAAAGTTGTTCGATATTTTTTAAATTTTATATTTCGTATTTTGCGAATTGCATGCGAAATTTGGAAAGTCGTTTGAAATTCGTTTCAATTTCAGCTTCTCAACGCAGCGAACTAATTGCAAAGGCTGTGACGGTGACAACGATGCCAAATGAGTTGTACAATTAGCTAAATAGACCAAAAACATCTTAATAATAAATACTCTTTAATAAAAAGCATGCAAACTATTTTTTTAACTTTACGAAAATATTCAATATTAATATAGCGATATAAAATCAAAAAACTGAAAGAAAAAAAATTTCTTTAATAATGAAATTTAAAATTAAAAAATTATAACTGATACAAAAAAATAACATAACATATAGTATAAAAAATTATAAAAATAAATATCTAAATCATATTAAAAATAAATCATGCTATGATCGTATCATTTTTGACCAAGCTATGTTTATTTCAAGTTAAGATAGAGTATCTGTTAGCTTGAATGTTACATATTAAATGTTAAGATAGAGTATCTGTTAGCTTAAATGTTACATAACAGCCACTGAAATGTGATATGCTGCTATTGAGAGCGACAGCAAGAGAGTACAAAGAAACAAATTGCAAGTAGTGTGCAGAAGGAGGGGGAAAGCACTATTAATACATGTGCTTCTCTGATTTCGTCAGCCCAATTGTAACGGTAATTAAAGCTTCATATTAGTGTAGAGCTGTGCACAGCAAGTGGATGTTGTGGATGTTGTTGAGCTGTTGCTGCTGCTGCGAGTGATTAATGTGCATTGTTTCGCATGCGACACACACACAGAGACAGAGGTGGGCGTGGCACTGTTGGCCCACAAATGTGGAGCGCCCACAAATGTGGCAGGCACTTAATGCAAATTACAGACGAGTCGCCGACGAAGCAACAAGTGTTGCCTCTTGTCGTAAAAAAGAGAAGCAAAAAAATGCCGCTTGCCACATGCGGTTGGCTCATAAATAGGCAACAGTCACAGATGATGCTGTTAACCACCCTCCCCGTTTCCCTGCCTCGCCGTCTGTCGACAGAGTTGTAAAGTTGTTGCGCCCATGTTTGGATTGTTGTTGTTTGGTTTTTGTTGTTGTTTTTTTTGGCACATTGAATTGAATGAAAATGAAAACCAGGTTTGCAGGTCGTCGTATGCAGTTTTTGAGCTTGCGAAATTTTGCACAACTCTTTGGCATTGTCTTGCTTTTTGATCGCACATTCCACAATTTGTGGCATTATTTCTATAATGACACAGTTTGCTGTCTCTGATAAGCGACTCTGTTAAATACATTTCAATATTTTAACCGCCATTATGAGTTTAACAGCGTTTTATGGTCACCCTGAAAAGCCAGCTTGACATGGCAGGCACGCTGCATCTCGCTCGCACTCAAAGCTCCCGCAAGCAAAACGTAAAAGCAAAAGCAAAAAACAAAAACAACACATAATTTGCCTTTTGCTTTTTATTTATTGTGTTTGCTTTGTGCCGAGGCTTTTTTCTTTGTGTAGTTGTGTTTTGTTTTGGTGCCGTCTCTTTTTCTTTTTTTGTGATTGTTGAACTTGGCGCAGAACTTGCGACTTGAGCCAGTGTTGATAAGTCAGCTATTATTCTGCCAAATCCCAAAATCGAATGTCAACCGTATACATGGAAAATACCGAAAAAATTGAAAGTGAGGTAAATTTTTCAAGTGAAAAATGTGTTGATGCAGAATGAATTTAGAGGCCAAATAATGATCAAAACGGTATTCCGCATGGAAATCGCTTAAGTTTTGACAAAGTTATGAGAGTTTGAAGTTTTTGAAAAAGTGTCAAGTGTCCATTAAAAAAATTTAATTGCTTTATATCTGACTCTCTTGCAGATTTTCTAGCTCCTTCTAGCTATTTTTAAATGTTGATATAGCTTGTTATTCGCTAAAGACTTTTCAACACTATCGAAGAACATGCGACTCGAACTGGTATTGAATTTTTGTGTTATTTGTTTTTGTTTGTGTGTGCGAGTGTGTGAGTGTATTTTTTTTGGTGTTAGCTTGTGTGTGGCTTTCGTCACAAAACCAAAACTCGTTTCCGTGCGCGTCTCTAATGGGATTTACGATTCACGTTAGTTGTGCAGACATTCCACTGGAAAGAAGATAAAGTGTAGAAGTGAGGAAATAACAGCTTTGATGATTGCCCTCTAAATCAATTGAAGGGCCCAAAATTTGTGTAGTTGATTAAAGCGCCGCTCGCATCAAACAAATGCGAAAATGCCAATGAACGCAATCCACAAAGAACGGGCGCTGTTGAATCGACTGCAACAGCGCGCTGCATTTTTGCATCCGCCACTGCGCTGCTTTTGTGGGTCGCACGACATGAACAGCAGCAGCAGCAGCGACGCCACCGTCTTCGTCGCATACTTGCGGAGAAATGCAGCGCATAAGCAGTATCATAAGAATCAGAACAAAATGCAGCCAATGCACAAGAATGCGAAACGGCGCGAGACCAAAAAAACTCCAAGACGCAGCAAGCGCAGCGCAGTCGCGCACGCAATCGCAATGAAGTTGCAGTCAACGCTGGCGTCGTCGTCGGCGTCAAAAGTCTGCCTGTTGCCCAAGCCACACAGCGGCAGCGACTCGGCCTGTCAGTTGCTTTGCAGTCGTTCATCGAGTCGGGCGCTTTGTCTAGTTCGCTCTCTCGCGGTCTCTTTCGTTTTGTTTTGTTTTGAGAGCGCTGCGCGCGCGCTTCAAGCTCGCGTTTTGTGTTTGTGCTTATGTGTTTTTGCCGTTATTCATGTTAGAAATATCATTAATTAAATTATGTGCATTAAGCAAAGAAGTAAACACAATTTTGGCAAATTATTAAAGGTGCGTGTGGTAGAAGGAGTGTATAAAGTGAAACGAAAGTGGCTGGCAAAAGTGAAACGCCCACAAGCTACAAATTAGCCAAGAATCTAGCCAAACCACTTGGCCAAAGCCCACATATATATAAATAGTTACAGCAACAACAACAACAGCAGCATCTGCAGAAATTTCACCAAGAACAGGCTGTGTGTGGATTGTATGCCAAGCCTTCCAATTTGAGCGCCTGCGCTTCTTGTCTGTGAGTGTGAGTGTGTGTGTGTGTGTGAGTGAATGCTTTCGTGTATGTGTGTTAATTTCTACATAGTTGTGGATTATATATATGGCAAATGTCTTCCACACACTCATTTGTGTCTCTTAACTTAATGGTAATTAAATGAAATGAGGCTTTTTTTGCTTATTTGTTTTTCTTGTTCTTGTTTTTTGCTGTGCTTTAACTGTAAACTGCTTAGCTTTGAGGTTCTTGTTGCTCTTGTTGGCCTCAGAACTGACCTCTGCGCCTGTCCAATATGGCTAATTGTTGTTGTTATGCCTACAGTTCCAGATACTACGGGATCATCTTACGGTTAAGAGGCAAATAATGCTACCGTTGTTTGTGTCCAGTGTTTGTGTTATATCTCAGCTTATTTCTCAGCACCACATTCTCTGTTTCCCCGTCTCTCTCGCTCTTTCTCTGTAGCTTGCATCAATGCTGCACGCTAATTATACGCCTCTGTGCTTTATGCGGTCTCCCTGCCTCCCCTTTTCAACTTCCCACCATACTCTATCTCCCTCTCACCCTCCCTCTCTTTCTCTCTCTTCTACTAACATTTTGTTGCGGTTCTTTTGCTCTCTGTGTGTGCGAATGTTGCCACAATGCTTGGAATGCAGTTAATATGCATATTAAATATATAGCTATACCTATACTAAGATATTTCCAACAAAAAAATAAAGCTTTGACAGTTTGTTCTACCTAATTTTTTTTAGGAGTTGGTTGTAGTTATAAATTACACGTATGACTAATTAGTTTCTGTATTCGTTGTGATAAAGCCTGTCAAAATGACTAACGTACTGCGCTTTTATCAGCCTATATATATAAATATATATATTGTAAATACATGCACATACTACGTGTGTATCTACAGTAAATGCTGCCAAAAAAGCAAGCAACAAATGTTGCCTAATCAGATTCAATTTGATGAAGCCCTTTTTGGGGCCATAAAATTTAGTATGTGTACTCTTTGAACTGTCTATCATATTTCCTATAGGACAAAAAATTCAGTAAAAACTAAAGTTTAGTTTTATTATAATCTATCATTTTCATAATGGTGAAGAATTCACCTAATTTTGTAGGTAAAGCTATGAAATTTTGTTTTCTTTTTTAATAAAGTAAACTATGATCATTTTATAATTTCTTTTGAAAGAGTGTATGAGAAAATTTACTTACTTTAAGTGCTATAGTTATGATCTAGCTATTAAATTAGGTATGTGTACTCTAAAAATAACATTATATCATATTAAATATCGTGTTGGTGAAGAACTAATTTACTTTTAGAGCTAGAGCTATGAGAATTAGTATATCCTTAAATCATGATAACATTCACTATAGATAGGTAAAAAAAACTCAGTTCCTTTTAGAGTTAGAGCTATGAAATTTTGTTTGTGTATATAAAGAACTATAATCTTTCATTTTCCCTATAGGGATGGTAAACTGTAGGCACTCAGTTCACTTAACAGCAGCTCAGACTGTGCATCAATTTAGCAAATTGAATTTGCCTTAAACTAGGCGAAAATGCAAACAGAAGGCGAACGAATGAAGGCAGAAGAAAGCAGACGATAAACATAACACAAATACAACAAATACAAAGCACGCACTTTAGAAATTTACACAAAGGAAGCTACAGACAGACAGCTGAACAGACAGACGGACAGATGGACAGACTGACAGACTATGCAAATAGGCACAAGCCTTCGAGTGGGCAGCGTAAAAAACTATCGACCCAAGATACTTTTACCCTTGCAACACCCTCTTCCCCTTTTCTATGCTCCCTTACTCCCTCTCTCTTCCCATTCACCTCTCTTGTTATTTGTTTACGCTCGTTTAACATGTTGTAACGCATACGCCAAGTTGACCAGCCCCAATGTATGGCATTGACTAGCTAAGGGTGAATTTCCGCCACTTTTAGGGGTTGCCATTAGTTCAGTTCTTGTCGAGGGGTCTTTCAGTTGGTCGACAATAGTTTCGGTTTCGGTTTCGGGTGGTTGAATTGAATTCAATTCAATTGGTTGTCCTGACAACGCGACAAAACAAAAACAAATGCAAATTGCAAGTCACAATAATTTGGACAACAAATAGTTTTCAGTCAAAGGTCCTTGTGGGTGTAACATGTGACGTGAATTTAACAGCAAAATGTTTTAAATAAACGCAGATAGTTAAAATTAGCTGTGCAGGTAATTTCTTAATATTCCAAGTGCATTTTGAGTGAGATCCAAGTGAACAAATATTAAATAGAAATATAAACTTTAATTACTGGAGGCTCATTATATAAACAGAGAACGTGCGCTGTTAATGTCACACTGTTAACGTCACATTAACATTAACAGGCACAGCAAAAGCGTGAGTTATACATTTTGTGGATTGATTTTTATTTGTATGATCTATTTTGCTATTCAAAATAATGTTACTTATTTCATTATTAGTTTTCTTATTATATTGTAAGATATTCGCACAAATATTAAGAAAGTGAGACAGAAAGCGAGGAAAATATGGATAATATTCCAAGACCAAGGGTTACAAAAATAAAACAAATTTCCTAACTCTATATATTTCTAAAGAAAAAGAAATACACACTCAGACCATTCCCTGAGAAATGCTCAACCTCTGTGGTTTTGCGGAAATTATGAAGAATTATAATAGTTCACTGAATTTATAAAAATGAAACTTTAGATAGGCTTAAAAAAAATTCAGTATTATAATTTAGTTTCAATTGGATGAGTTTTTAGTTATAACAAGATCATTTGGAGGATATTTCCGCTATTTTGTAGATCTAATTAGTCGCGACTCTTTCGTATGCAGTTAACAAATACGAGTTTTAATTTATTATCTACCACTTTAGTGAGCTCATTAAAAATGCTTCTTGAGATGTTGACGAAATCTTCACTAAATCTTTAGTAGAGACAGTTCATTAGTTGACCACCGAAATAATCAAAGAAATAGTCAAAACTAAAAGAAACAAAAAAGGAAAAGTAAACTTTCACATTTCTAATGGGCCTTTGTGGTTGGCAAAGTTTAAGTCAGCTTCTTGCTATGCATAAATGGCAATAAATTTTCTGGAATTTAATTTATAGAAACTTAAATATTTACACACATACTATATGCATATTTTGTACCATTTGTATGTACTATATCATTGGCTGTGTATGATTTTCATTTATCGTTTTGTCTTCCGCATTCATTCACCGCTTATCGAGTATTTTTGTGTTGTTGCGTGTCTAATTGCCAGTTCTTCTTCTTCTTCTTGGCATGGTCAAAACACAGATATCATTTATTGGCCAGACATTGGCATTGGATCATTGGGTGCGACACTTTCCCTCAGCTTCCAAAATGCCGCCCATTTCCATTTCATCCCATTCCATTTGCTTTAATTTGTCCCCTGACTATAACTGTGAAAATCTCACTGAAATTATGACCAGTTTTTCTTTATTTTTTATTATATTTTTATAATGCACATCCGTCTTAATGCTCATTTGTTTATGGACTCTGGCATCCCAGTTTTTATTTTAAAATTTTCTCTTCTTTTTTTTTCTTTATGAATGATTTGCATTTGCATTTGGGATCATATAAAAAAATGTCACAACTGCAGGTGCAGCGTTGCATTTAAAGAGTGAGAGTCAATATAAAGATGTCTAGCAAATCTTTTGTGCTCATCTACATTTATTAATACCCTGTAAATGGTTAGAAAAAGATATGATGCAGCTACTGCTGACACAAAACTACATACTTTACTATTCTTCAACAAAAAGTAAAAGTTGTAAAAGTGGTTTCATATTTAAAATTTCCCATATATATATTATCAATTTCAATTTGTAAATTGTAAAGATTATAAAAACAACAGATCTTTCTTTTCTTTCTCAATTGATTTAAGCTTACGGGGTATCTACTAGTTCAACAGGCGTTTGCTACCGCTTTATAACTATTCATTCATATATATTTGTATATCTTTATTGACTGTGTATTGTTTACATTTTCCCTTTTTGGCTCGGGTTTGAGTTTTTTATATGCAAAGCATTCATTTGCTTTTTTGTTGTATTTGACTTTGTTTTTGTTTTGTTTTGTATTGGCCAGGCCAAAAAGTTGTTAACCTGGCTGTCAAGTGGCCTTAGTTTTCAGCTGTTATACTCGCTTACGTATTTGTCAAATGGCATTGAAGACTTTCAATCAAAAAGTGTCAGCATAAAAATCAATTTGAATGCGTTTCGTTTTAGCTTCGAAGATTTTATAAAACCAAATTGAATTTTTGCTTAATTTGCATGCTAATTTCGTGTGTTAATTAGAATTAAGTGGAGGCATCGAATAGATTCTCCATTGCTTTAAATAGTTTCCCAGGCGTAGAGTTTAAATATTTATAGAACTCTCGTTATCCCTGGGAAACACTTTGCCGGGTTGTTAATGAATTGTCAATGAATTTACACTCGAATTTACAATAAAGCAATAAACATGAAATCGACAGATAAATATTGAATAAGACTTTATTATTCGGTCAATTTCTATAAACAAAAAATGCGAAGTCAAAGACGTTTGCGTAATCAACATTTTTAGCTTCTTATTTACATTGCATGACTGAGAGTGTATGAGTGTGTGTGTGTGTCTGTATCTGTGTGTATGCGTGTGTATCTATATCTCGTATTTAATATTTTGTTTAAATACCATTTGCAATGGCGTAAAATTTGCTTTTGTTATTCCCAACGCGTTTCAACGCAATTGCCAACAAAACAGTGAGAGGAAGAGGGATCTAGAGAAGGAGGAGGAGGAATAGAAGACCCGGCTACAACTATAATAACAACAGCTGGCACTGAGCGGCTTAAAACCCAATTTGACGACTGTCGTCGACGGTGGCAAAAGAAATGCTTAAATTGTTTATGCAATCGCTCATTATAATTGGCATTTGTGTGTGACAAAAACGTGTGCGGAGGAGGGCGGTAAAAGAAGGGGGGAAAGTGTAGTAGAGGGGCTTCTTCAACAACGACAGTTATAGCAACGTGTGCGGCGATTAGGCAAACAATTTATTATTACCTTTTTACATATAAGTTTTGTCGTTGATAACATCGAAAAGAGTCAAAAAAGCATATCACGCATACGCAACGTTGTGCCCACAACACAAGTGTGTGTGTTTGTGTGTGAGTGTGTGCCTGTGTGTGGTAAGCTGCCAGTTAAAACTACATAAATGTGGCATAAGCCCAGCTCAGTTCAAAATTGCGCATACGACGCGTTGCCAGCAAATTCTGCGACACTTTTGAAGCTGTAACTGAAAGAAAATCGTAAAAAAAATAATAATAATATAAATACAATATTTATATTACGTTAACAAAGGCAGTTGAACCCATGGATTATTTGAATAATAAAACTTTAAACTGAATTGTTAAAGTTAAAATCTAATGAATATTACAAAGTGAAAATTATGAAATAATATTTGTAATTTTTTGTATTAAATATAATAAAAAGAGTTGATTGAAAGTAAAAACCTAAGATTTGAAATTTTAAAATTCCAAACGGGACCCTTAAAATTGGCTATGATAGTCAAAAATAATAGAATTTTCTAAATGAACAAAATTTAAATGCAGAATGAATTTAGAAGCCAAACCATGATCAAAATGCCATCCCGCTTGCCATCACTCCAGTTTTGACAAAGTTATGGAAGTTTCAATTTAGTCATACCTTTGATCTAGCATCTTTACAAGTCAAATTTTTTTATCGATTTCACATGATTTTTTACAGAAAAATGAAACCTCTCAGAAACAAATATAAAGTGTTGTTTTATACTAATTATGATATAAGGAGTTGATTAAAAGTAAAAAGTTGAGATTTAAAATTTAGATTTGAAATCTGAAAAAAATCGAAAATAATAAAATTTTTAAAATGAACAAAATTTGAATGCAGAATGAATTTAGAGTTCAAACCATAATTATAATGACATTCCGTTTGAAAATCGCTTCAGTTTTGATAAAGTTATGACAGCTTAAAGTTGGTCAATACTAGTTTCTAACCCAATTAAATCACATTAGCAATGAAACGCGTTGAATTTGTTGGTGAAATGTTGTGTTTAATCCCAACTTGTTTTGCAAGTGCCACAATTTGACTGACTTGATGATTACCCAGGCAATTGACACGCCTTTTACCAATTCTTCACTCTTCTCTCTCCCACTTTGTTGCTCTTTGTAGAGTCTGTTGATTTGCATATCTCAACAAAAAAATGTTACCACTCAATTTTGTATATTATTTATTGCTGTTGTTGTTGTTGTTGCAAGTTTTTCTTGCGCTTTCTCTTTATGCTCTTGTGTCTCGCATTCTCTCATTCTTCTCGCTTTGTTTTTTTTGTGTATCATTTCAGGCCTCGAGGCGTCAGCTGCCAATTGACTTGGCCATTGGTCGTTGGCCATAAGCACAGTAATGCAGTTGTCAGCGGACCTGACCATGGCTTCGGATGTGGCAGCTTCAAGCTGCGATTCCAATGGAAATGCAGCAACAACAGCAGCAACAACAACACCGAAAACGACGCCGCGTAAAGAAAAGACAATACTCGGTTGGCTGGTGAAAAGTGCAAGTGCTGGCGATAAAACGAAACCTAACGATAACGATAACATAGATAATAGCGACAATCGAAACCAAAACAACAACAATTGCAACTGTGAATCGCGCGCGTTTCGCGATTTTCGCGGCGTACAAACATTGCGTCTGCTGTGGAGCAAACGCATCAGCAGCGCCAGCGAGGAGGCACAACGACCTACACAAGGTCATCAACATCATCCCACTGGGCTGGGCACATTACGCAAGCTGAACAAATCCGTTAGCTGTTTGGTTAATGCGTTTAATAACGCTCGCGATTGGCCCAGCCTAACAAACGCGCCCGAAACGCGCTCAAAACGCGCGGCAAGTCTACACAATTTGCAAGAAACGTGCGTGACGTCACAGCTGCAACGGGACAAGGATAATTTCTACAAATACAAAAACGCTGAACAGGCCAAAATGCAAAATAAACTGAGACGCGATAACAGCAGCAACAACAACAACTGCGAAGAGACAGCTGCAGCAGCAGCGAGCTTTCCCGCTGTCAAGGCCGGCAGCGCAGCTGGCGTTGGTTTGCAGTGGCCAAAACGCGCCGATGTCGGCGTCGGCGTCGCTGCCAGCAAGTGCAAAATGGAGAGCGCTTGCTTATCAGAGAATGAGAGTGAGCAAGAGCGGAAGTGGGAGTGTGTGAAGAGCAAGGGGGTGGGCGAGGGAGTGAGAGGGCAGCTTATCAGTTTGTTAAGCGTAGAGCCCGCAGCAATTAGTCGCATTAGTCTCAATGCGACGTGCGTTCAAAGCGGCGGCAGCAACGAATCGCTGCAAACAATAAATTCCATAAATTCCGCAACAACCACAGCAACTGTGACGTCACAAGCAACGACGCGCTCGGGTGGAACGCGTCGCAAATACAGTTTCAAAACGCATGCAGGCAAATCATTTCATCAGCATCACACGCCGCGCCGCATGTCCAGTTACAGTCACACACACACACACTCGCACAGTCTGGGCGTGGCAGGGGCGGAGGGCGGAGTGACAAGTGTTGCGCCAACAGGTGGCGCCAGTCTAGTGCGTCAATTGACCCAACAATTCAATGAAATCATACAAAAGGATGCCAGATTGTTGGAGCAAGTGAAGCGCAAAAATGGCGTCTGGTTGTCGCGTGGATCGCATGTCTACAAGATTGTGGAGAAGCCAACGCAACAACAACACCATGAGCAGCAGTCGCCGCAGCTGCGCAGCTCCATGGTGCAGCGGAATATTAAAAAGTTCGAGAAGCTGGAGAAACCTGCAGTGCCGCTGAAAACGGAGCAACTGCTGCGCAAGCATCAGGAGTTCATGAATAGTAATAGACAACATCCACAACAACAACAACACAGCACGCTCTCACTGAGCAAGCAGATGAGAAGCAAGCGAAAGCTGCAGCAACAACAACTGCAGGAGAGGCAAAAGGAAACAGAACAGCTGGTGGAACAGTTACAGGAGGAGGAGCAGCTGCGGGAGGAGCCCTTTAAAGAACTAAAAAGGCAACAGCTGGTCGATCATAAAGTAAAACAACTGGTGGAGCATTTACAGGAGGAGCAGCAAAAGCAACAGCTGGTGGAGCAGTTGAAGGATGAGGAGCAACAATGTAAAGAGCAGCTTCGTGAGGAGCAGTTTAAGGATGTGGAGTTGCTTTGTGAGGAGCAGGCACAGCAAAAGCTTAAGTTGGCTGTGGATCGTAAAGAGCCTGTAGATCGTAAGAAGCATGTGGAACAGAACAGCTTAGATGATGCAGTGCACACTGATGTGGATGATGCTACTAAACCAAAGCCACAAGCGTCATACGCTGAATCAGATGAATCAAAGCTGAGTCAGCTGTCGACTGCTACGGCGACTGCGGCTGCTGATGACGCTAACCATGTAGAAGAGTCAGATACATTGGAGGCAGAGCGACAGCAGCGACGCAAGCACAAATATGCGACAATCTATGAGAAGTTGCGATTTTTGCCATTTGCCAAAAGTGGTAAGAGATCGCCACAAAAGACAGCAAAGCAGGAGATGCAACTGCAACTGGACCAGGAGTTGCCAGGGCCGGAACCGCAGCAGCTACCTTCGCCCTGTGTGGAGGCAGATGCCAAGATTCTGGCTGCCTTGGAAGTGCTCGATCAAAAGCTAAAGATACTCGCTGAACCGGAAATTAAGAAGGATGCGGATGAAGAGCTGCTGCTGGCGGTGAATGATGATTTCGAGCAGCGAATATTGCCAAATAATTCGTTTATTTATCAAGCGGCTAATAAACAAATCTCCAATAATCAATTGCTGCTCAATCAGGCGGTGAATGTGACACTGGTGAATGCCATTGAAGGAGAACAAATGATCATGGAGCAGAAGCAATTGGAGCAGGAGCAGCAACAGGAGCTGAAGTTGGAGAAGGAGCAGAAACAGGAGCAGAAGTTGGAGAAGGAGCAAGAGCTGGAAGTGGAACCCATGTATGAGCCCATAACGCCCACAACGGAGACGAAGACGAAGACTGAACCGCAGGCGTCCAGCCTGTTTAAGTTAACAAACCAAAAGATGGATAAGACCCAAGAAAAAACATCGGAGGACATCTATCAGACGTTGGAGGAGGCGACAACGCCACAAGCCAATTGGCTAGAGGGTTACGAGTCCATTGCCGGCTCCTGTGAGGCAACAAATCGCAGCAATAACAACAATGATGACTACGAGGCATTTGCCACACCTCCGCCCACCATTGCCGAGGAGTCAGCCACGCCTCCACACCCCACCATCAACAGTACGGGCACACTGGGTCGCAATACACGCGACCAGTTGCCGGAGTTGCCTAAACCAAAGCGTGTGCTACCCAAATCTCCCAACGTGCTGCGTCCTGCGCCCGCCAAGCCAGATCATCCTAGTCGGATCCTTGGGAAGCCCAGCAAGACTTCAACGGATGAGGAGGAGGAGGAGGAGGAGGAGGATGAGAACATATATGACACCATCAAGGGTTGCTACGAAACCATGTCCAACACCAAGCTGAGAAAGCACTCCGATCAAATCTCCTTGAGCTCCAACTGCTATGAGAGCATTTCCAACTATCGCAGGAGTAGAGTAATAGGAACAGCAACAACCACAGCAACAGCAACAACAACAGTTGCCACAACAAGCGGTGCAAGTGGCGTGCAACTCTCGAGCAGCGGTTCCTCCCTGACCATCTCCTCGGATCATCGAACCAACAGTCTGTATGAATCCTCGCTAGCTGCAGGAGTGATCTATGGCAGTGCCAGTGTCGGTTGTCGTTCCTCTCTGGCCAGCAGTGCGGGAAGTGGCAGTGGGGGGGACAGAGACAGAGACAGGGACAGAACCAGGGACAGGAGCGGAGGCAAGCAGAGCGACAAACGCTCCTCCATTGCGGGTTCCAGTGACAACAGCGATGCCTGGGTGGATATATCCGATGGTGAGGCAACTACAGCGCGAGTTGCCACCAGCGAAGCGCAGTTCATTGTGTAAGTACACTGCAAAACATGCAAAGCATACTTAAATAAATACGTAAGTAAAATGAGCGAAAGGTCAACTATAATCCCCCCACCAACCAAAAGAGTGTGTTCTCCCTTTCTTTACTCCTCTCTCTCTCTCTCTCTCTCCTCTCTCTCTCTCTCTCTCTCCTCTCTCTCTCTACATCAACAGACGGTGTTCTCCCTTTCTTTACTCCTCTCTCTCTCTTTCCCTCCCACCAACCGAGGGTGTTCTCCCTTTCTTTACTCCTCTCTCTCTCTCTCTCTCTCTCTTTCCCACCAACAGAGGGTGTTCTCCCTTTCTTTAGTCCTCTCTCTCTCTCTCTCTCTCTCTCTACACCAACAGATGGTGTTCTTTCTTTCTTTACTCCTCTCTCTCCCCCTACTTCCACCAACAGAGGGTGTTCTCCCTTTCTTGACTCCTCTCTCTCTCTCTCTCTCTCTCTCTCTCTCTACACCAACAGACGGTGTTCTTCCTTTCTTTACTCCTCTCTCTCTCTCTCTACACGTAAAGAGAAAAAAAATCTCACAGATAAGTGTAAGTACACTAAAAATAAAGCATTGAATAATTAAATAAATATTTAAGTTAATTAAGGGTTTAAATTAGTAGTCGAATCAAATTGTAAATTGTGAGATTTTTTTATTCTATACCCAAAGCCACAACAAACAAAATGAGAAAACGTGTAGACAGAGA
This sequence comes from Drosophila falleni, assembly GCA_035045575.1. Taxonomy (NCBI): domain Eukaryota; kingdom Metazoa; phylum Arthropoda; class Insecta; order Diptera; family Drosophilidae; genus Drosophila; species Drosophila falleni. Next base: position 3,571,419 of record JAWNOV010000167.1, read on the forward strand.
GAGGGGAGTAAAGAAAGGGAGGACACCCTCGGTTGGGGCAGATAAAAATTCTGCGTAGATTGCGGATAGGTTTGTTTGGGGTTTCTCCTTATCTTATCTAATAAACTTTAACTGCGCCTTGTCATCCGAACATATTCAATTTGTTGACGCCAATCGCTGGTGCAGTGGCAGTGTCCACAGTGGGAGTGGCAAGAACGAGGGTTGCAACATGGCTAAAGAAATACCAGAAGAACTGTATTATAGAAAGCGGGTCAAGGTACATTTTACGAGTTACGAAAAGCGTACAAAGAAATGTTAAGCTCTTGCATTTTATTGAGTTTATCGGGTAAATAATAAAAAAGGTTTGTTTATCATATCGAGGTTAAAGCGTCCGATGCGATTCCAAGTTATTTAAGTAAAAACCTGACCTCAGTTCAATTCTCTGATTTCTCCCCTTTCTTAACATTTGTGGTTGTGTAACAAATTGTCAGGAAAAATTGAAATTAAACTGCTATTGCAATTTGTGTTGTCTACTTGATAAGATACGTTCAACAGATCTGATTAGTGATTGTTGCTATATATAAAACTCTTTATATATAATATAGTCATCAAATGACTGTCGTTTTATGGCCTTAATCTTAGTATTATGTACTTTGCGCTCAGGAAGTGTATTTCCGATATAAGTTATTGAGTTTGTAAATAAGTAAATATATAATTTGACCCTTTTGTTGTAAATAGAAGAGTTATAAAACTATCGGTAGTACTATCGATAACAAGTTTAAATGCTTCCATTCTAAAGATAACAATCTAACACAGTTCTTAACGAGTTTTAAATTTGCAATGACTGTATGACTTTACTCTAGATTATTTAAAATTATTACCTTTCATGTATTTGTATTTTATTTGCCATGGGACAGCTGAAAAACTATTGGTAGTACTGTCGATATCAGTTTTTATTGCTCTACTTTAGAAACTACAATCTTATGATAGTTTTATCGATACTACTGACGTCCTATTAACAATCATCTTCAGTTAGTTTACAATTAACAGCTTCTTGTGAGAATGACTGTGTGGAATTATGAGAAAGAGACACATTTCTTGACAATTAAGATTATTTCCGATAGTATTAGACCCTCATCAAGTGTTACAAATGACATGAAATTATTAATAATGATTGTTCTGAGCTAAGAGTGACATTACACAATTGCAATACACACACACACACACACCTCTTTCTACCCACATTAATTAGCGCGTTGACCTACAATTGCATCTGTTATCAATTGATAAGATTGTTCGCCTACTTGGGCAACTCACTCCCATTCCACTCCCCCTTTTTCCATTCACAATCGGATTGTAAGGCCGGGTTTCTACAATAGTAGATAGAACTTTAAGTGCTATCAAATAAATAGTACGAATAGCAGTAAGAAGTGAGGTCTCTAGGCCTAAAGACCTTTTAATAACGCTGGGAATTGATTGATCACACTGTGTAGTATGAAGTACTAATTATTTAATGTTCAAATTGATCAGTTATGGTTTAATCTTTTCGATCTATTTAATTTTCAGTGTACGGGAACGATTCAAGCAGCATCGGGTTCGTAGTCCGGATTGGTCGAAACGCATCAGAGACAAAAGACTGCAACAAAACAAGGCAAAGAGCTGCATTGAAGGTAAGTCTAATGAATAATAATTCAAATAAGACTCATTCAATTGTTCAAAGATAGATAAATACACAGATACAAAAATTCGTAGATACAAACATACAAAGATACATAGATACAAAGATACATTTTCTCAGCTCTGTCTGCTCTGCTTTTGTTTCAATATTAGTAGAATACTCAACTTTGTTTAAACAACGTGCGTTTGTATTTTTACTCATTGTGTCTTTGTTGCGCTACATATTAAAAAATTCACTAAATATTTGCTCATTATAATTCACATTGTCTGCAAAATTATTTCCTATGTGCAAAGCTTTCGAGCTTCAAGCGCAGCTGAGCTTTCAAGTCAGGCTTGCAGTCACAGTGGGTTGTTGTCTTGGCTACTTGTGTTCGTTAAGGTTTGTGTACAAACTAAACTTGCTTACCAAATGCGATCCACAATGCAGCTTATTCATTCCACAAACTCAACGCGTTAATTATTTTTAATTATAATGAATTTTTGACTGGCCTCATCAGTGAGTGATAAATAAGCATAAATTATGCCCAAGTCCAAGTTGATTTTAAAAGTGTTTGCTGCAGGCATAAATGAAATGTCAAAAGTAAACAGGTAAATAAAACGTAATGAAATGGAAATAAACAAGACAACGTACTAAAAAAAAGAAACCTGTTAATTATGTCCAATGCAAATGAGCGTAAAAACGTAGTCACAATTCCCACACATGAAATGAGTAAGCGTTATGCGCACATTTTACATTTTACATTTACATATTTTACACCAAAAAATGCAACTGGCGCCTGCTGCAGCCGACAGGTTCCACAAAAGGCAATAACATGTTGAGAGCGAGCAAGCGCGCGTAAACAAAGCCCATAAACTGGACTCCAAGTGTTTGTTTGTGTGTGTGTAGTAGTTGTTGCTGTGCAATTTTAATTCCATGGCTGCCAACAATAACAATAACAACAACAATAGCTGCTCAGTGACACTCATTTTCGCTTGCTCTCTTTGTCTCTCAGTCGACCAGTCTCTCTCAGCTTTTGAGCTGCACAGTCTCTGCGCGTCAGTGTTAACGTGCGGTTCGTCTCTCGGACATCGCTGCCTGTCGAAAAAAAGCGTCCAATTTTCCGTTTGTTAAATGTGAACAAATTATAAAATATACTAGATGAACATCTTTTTCTAATTAATGTGTGCTGCTTTTTGCTCTTATTTTGTTACGTGCGCGCAGCTCTGTGAAAAGTGAAAGAAAACAAAGAAAAATAAATAAAGAAAAGTTTAACAAAAACAGATACAAAAAGTGCATGCGGTGCATGCAAAATTAGCAGACGACCCCAAAAAGGCGTTAGCGTCGACGTCGACGTTGACGTTGACAGAGAGCAGCGAGCAGCGCAGCGCAGCTAGTTTTCAATTATTGTAGTCGTTGTTGTTGTTGTTGTTAATAATATAGTGTTGTTGTTGTTTTATGCAAAGGCAGCGAGACGTCACGAACTAAAACTGAAACTGAAACTGAAGCTAATGTTAAAGCTGCCCTACACCCGCAACGAGGGGCAACTGAAAAAAAGCTTTATGTTTCACTTTTTATCGTCGCTGTTGTTGTTGCCGTGAAAGATGACGAAATGGTTAAGCGAAAAACCAGTCTAGAAATACTTTATAGCGTTTAAAGCGCACAACCTTGAGCAAGTTAAAAAAACAACAAAACAGCTTAAGGAACTCGCGCAACGGCAAAAACTTGAAAAGTCATACACTATAAATATATATGAAGTAAAAGAAATAATACTAAAAGTTAACAGTGAATAGTGTGTAGTGAATAGTGAATTTCAAATGCGAAATTGCAAATTCAATTGTAATCATATGCAATCAGCAGGTATCAAAACCGCAATCAAAACCGTTACCTTTAACCGGTATTCATCGGTTGAAATAGAAACCCTAACCGAAACAAAAGTTTTTTATTATACCAAAAACGATATTTTTCAAACCGAAATAACCGATTGTTAACCGATCGGTAACCGATTCATGACCGATACACGCTTCGGTTTAATACCCTGGCAATTATTTCTGTTTGTCTGTGCACCCAAAAGAGGACTATAAAAAATATTATCCCATAAAATAGTTTAAAAAAAAACATAATCAACATGGCCGCTTGAAAGTTCACTAACCGTTGGCAGCAAAGCAAAGAGAGCAACAAAAAAATAAATAAAAGCAGTAGACGCAACTGTTAAATACGCACACTTAACAATTGTTTAAATTGTTAAATAGTTGAAAATTTGTCTGGGTGAAAAAATTCGACTGTGAATTCTCAGTTGAACTTTTACCGTTTACAGGGCACGTTCGCTTTTCTTTCACACTTGATAGAGTAAAAAGAGAGAAAAATAAATATAAGCGAAAGTGTCATAAAACTACACAAATTCCCAAAGTGGCATGATACGCAATTGCGGAAAAGCGGCAATGAAAATTTATGACTCGTAATTAACAATTTCAAAGTATTGGAAGATGGAGTGGCAACTCTGTAGCTTAAGTGATAAATCCAAGTGGATTCTATCGGCAGCTGAGCAGCCAGCAGAAGCAGCGACAGCGACAGAAGAAGAGGAAGAGACAGCGTCAGACAATGACATCGATTGGCACTTAATAAGTTTAACCTTAATGCGTCAATCGATCAATCCGATCAATCAATTGGCAACTGAACGAACCGAACGAACTTAACGAACGGTTCAGCTGCATTGCATTGAAATTGAGATTGGAGTTGATATTGGAAATGGAAATAGACTGCGTAATGAAGAGAGATAGACAGAGAGAGAGAGAGAGTGGGAAAGAGAGAGAGATAAATGACCGCTTGCAATGCACTTTGCCAAGGCTGCAATTCTTGCATTGATGTAATTATAAACAAAGCATCAACATATTATTGTTGTTTGATTGTGTATTCTGTTTTGTGTCTGCGTCTCTGCAGCTGTCTACAAATCTTGTAGATTCAGAGTTTGCTTTTCTTCATGTGTAAATACGTTATGTGCGTGGCCCACACGAATGCGCAAAAATAATTGACTGAAAGGCCTAACAAAAGAGCCAGCAAAATACCAACAACAATATTTCCGCATGTGGCAAGACACTGTGCAAAATATTGTGTACTAAATAAATTAAAACTGAAGTTAGTGAAAGGCTTTAAATTCGAACTAAAAAGTTTAATAAAATTATAAATTGAATTTCTTAATAACAAGATTTTAAATAATAATAAAAATATAGTTTTGTAATTTCGATTATATATTTTAACGTTTGAACTTAGAGGTTTAATTCCAAAGAAACATATTTTCTAACTAAAAATTAAATATTCGTTTATATTTTTCTATATATTGTTGACAAATATCAAAAAATGTGAAATTTTAAAGTTTATTTCAAAAGATAAATTAATAAAGTTTAAACTTCATTTCATTTTGTTGCACTGTGTAACCACATCCGCCAGATATTTGTAAAAAAAAAAAACACTTAAAATAGAATTTTGCGGATTACCTCTGAATATGGTTTAAAGCGACAAAAAGCCGCTAAGCAGCATCCCACGCTCAACAAGTGTCGCTTTGGTCAAGCAACATGTCACAAAAGTATCTTGTTTCGCACACATACGCATATAAAAGTACCTACACTCATTGTCTCCCTCTCTCTTTCTCGTTCTGTCTGCATACAATACATAGCGCACAGTTAGCATCCATTTTGTGGAACGCAATCAGCGTTGCTCATATGATTCTCTGTTTTATTATCTAGCTGCGAACCGGTTCGCTTGGCTGCGTATACGTAATTTCGTGAGTGTGTGTGTGTGCTCTGTTTTTATCTAGTCTAACGCTCTTTTAAGACGCCTTTTGTGTTAATCACCAATACAAGTGCACCTGCTGTTTTTGGCCGTGTCGATTATTGTTGTTGTTGGCTCTGCATTGAAGCGTGATTTCATTATTATTTGCGCTATTTTGCATGCCAGTATGCTGATCAAAATCACACATACGCCGCGTTGTTAAAGTTTATTGAGCTTAATGCTGCAGAAACATATTTTGACATTTAAAAAGTTTGCTTAATTAGCGTGCGAGGGTCGCTAATAAAATATTAAGCAGAATAATAAAACAAAATAAATATAAAATAAATAACATAAAATAAAGCAACTTAGAGTCTAGAGTTGAATACTAAAACATTTCCATAGGAAAATGCTAAGTAATTATAATAAAATCATCAATAAATTAAGCAATTGATATAATTTTAGCATTTCATAAAATTAATTTATGCAGTGCTGTTATTAAAATATTGAGAATTTTGAATACTCTATAAACAAATAATAATAATAATAAAAAGCGGAGAAAGTAATAAGTAAATAAATAACTAAATTTAAGAACAACCCTCGAATAAACTGTGCTTCATTTAGGGCCATAAAAAATGCAGCAACTTGCTGTATGCAGACTTTTAATTGCTTTCAATTAAAAATGAAGTTGCTGTCATGCAAATACAGTTCAAGAGTTCAACAACAGTAATAAAAACAACAACAACAATCGCAACAACAACTGTAACAACGACTCGATTGTTAATTATTAGAATCATTTTATGCAGTCGATAGGAGAGCATTCAATTGAATTGTGTAAAATATGCTGCGATGGCAACCAATCAAAATGCAAGCAACAGAAACAGTTATGCCAGCCACGCCCACAGTCACAGCCACGCCCACGCCTTTAGTCCCTCGGAGCAGCTGGTCACACTGCCGAGGAAACGACGTCCCCGTGCTGTGGGTGAAGTGAGTGTCACCTGTCCATCGAGCAGCGTTTATCTAAATGCTGAAATCGAAACAAGTTCCACTCAAAAAACACAAGCCGAATCGGAACCAATTTATCAAAATGAAGCAGCTGCCATCGATCAACGTTGCAGCCACAAGCAGCAGCAACAACAACAACAGCAACAGCAGCAACAACAACAAAAATGTTGCCTGCAGGCGCATCTCAGCGTGTTGCGTGTATCCCATGTGGAACGTAACGATGCCAACAAAATGTCAATGGTAGTGAGCACCTTTGTAGGTTCGTCTTACAGTCAACATTTATTTATTAATTTAGTTATTATATTTATTATTAATTTACATATTCCCAATGATTATAATATATATATATTTGATTAAATTTAATTAATTTAATATTTACTTCATTAAATTTCTATAGATGACTCGGATCATTATTATGAAACATTGTCACCGTTGGGCAACAAGCGGCATTCAACACAGCTGCTGCCGGGGCAACATCACAAGCGTAATCAGGATCTGCCACATGGAGGAGGTTCCCAGAGAAGAAGCAAACAACATTCCGCTTCAGCTCATGCTTTGGGTCAGCACGGCATTAACTCGGATGATTACGACTCCTTTGAATCGGATAGCGATGAGCACACGGAGCAGGAGCAGCGATTGCAGCACGTAAGTTATATTTACAACCAAGCAAACCACTTCATTTTTAATGAAAACTAAAGTAAATACAATTTATATAAAAATTATAGTCTTAAAAAATAAATTAGAAATTTAAAACTGAAAAGTAATAAAATAAAATTTAAAATTATACTTTAAACTTTTCAATAAAAATATAAATATGATTTGAATAAGCCTAAAAAAAAAACTAAGTTTAGAAAGTTAAAAGCAGTTAACAGCATTAGATATTTTTTAACCGAAATACTGAAATAAAAATAAAAACAGCTTAAAATATAAAACTTAAACATAAAATTGAAATAAAGCAATGCTAATTAAAATTTTGAGTATAAAAGTACTAATTTAAATTTTTGAAATATAAATATTTAACTCTATTTTAATGTTATTTTTTTGCAGCACAATGACAGCGGTGTGGATATGCGTAATCATCGGTTACCTTTGCCGCCGGCGCCACAGAATCAGGTGTATGCGATAGTGCGCAAGTTCAAGGACTTTATCTCCAATAAAAAGTCGCCCAAAAGCAGTCAGCAGAAGCTGTACGAGAATACGCAGCAAATGAACAGCGGAAGCGGAACACAGTTCTATGTGGAGTGCAGGAACCGAGAGATCTATGAGAATGCCCAATCCCTGAGCAGTTCCGAGAAGAATCTGAATCTGAGTCAAGGTCAACAAGAGCAGCATTCAAGTGCGAGTTTGTTGCGTCCCAAACTGAAGAACGGCAAGAGTCTGCGTTCCAGGCTGCGGAAGAGTCTCGTCGGTTCCTCCTTTGATACCAAACAGTTGTCCACGTTGACGCCCACAAGGAGCACCTTCTACATTGAGGATGTGACGGCACAGCAACTGGAACAGGAGCAGGAGCATCATGGTTCCGGTGGACTCGACTCGGGATTTTCGGAGAAGACCTCCTCCGGTGATATTCCCGTTCAGGTGCCCAGCGCCGAGTCTCAAAAGTTCTCAACGATGGCGCGGAAGGCCAAAAAGGAGGCAAAGGCCATGAGACGTCGTGCCACAATTGGAGTGCGTCCACATGAACCACCTCCCCCGCCACCACCGCCGCCTGAGCAACGCAACAGCATCAACCGATCGCAGCTGGATGGGAATCCTCAACCTCCAGCAGTCAACTCGTGGTATGCGGAATGCGGCGTCTTCAAGCAGGCCACAAACTCAGAGCTGGCCACGCCCACTCCCAGTGCCAATGGTGGCGGCAGTTCCTGGTATGCCGAGTCGGGACTCTATCAGACCAGCGGCATTTCTGTGGCCAGCTCCAGTGGCAGCTCCGGCGTCTCCACGGGCAACGAGGCGGGTCTTGGTGATGATCTCCAGCCGCACAGTCTCTTCTCCAATGAACCTCTTTACCAGGTCTACAGCGCTGCCAAATTGGAGGTGAGCCTGTAGCAAATCTGTAATTCGTTTTAGAAATAATTCATTAATTAATGTTTTGGTTTGATCCGTTCATTGATTGCGTATGTAAATTTTGTCGCTAAAAAATGTATAATTTGCAAATTATTAAAAAAATTTCCATTTAGATTTTTTTCAATTTTTTTAAACTCTTATTACATTATGAAAACTTTACGAGTTATCATGCATAATGTCATATTGATTACAATTTGTCTTTTTAATTGTATTGTATTTGTATTTATTATTACAAAAATTTATTTTTGAAAGATTTTGTAAATTAATTTCTGAAACTTTTAACACTCATAACTTTTTCAAAAGTTAATTGATTTCGAAGAGAAATGTCATTTTGAAAATGTTTTTTACCATTAATTGATCCTGTATCTTTTTTGTTAATTTTTTCGAAAATTTTCAAAATTTTCCTTTTTTTCAAAATTTTTTATGTAATTATTTCTAATACTCATTTTTTTTGAATTTGCAGTCCATTACACGTGACCTGGAGGCGCAGGAGAACTCGGCGGATGGCTACGAGGAGATTGGACTGCATGCTCACTCCAAGACGCCACCGACGCAGCCGTCAAAGACGCGTCCAACGGCACTGCAGCTGGTGGAACCCAAGAATGGACCCTCACGCACGCTGTGGAGCGAGATTCCCGAGGTGATACACTCCTGCATACTGCGTGAGTAACAAAGAGTTGACAAGGAAAAGAAATACCTTAACTAATTCTGCTTTTAATTCTCTTTCAGCAACACTAACACCGCGGGAACGTGGCTTGCAGGAGGCCAAGTTTGAGATAATGACATCGGAGGCGAGTTATCTAAAATCGCTGAATCTGCTGCGTCGCCATTTCATGAACAACACGGCCTTCTGTGACAGCTCCGTGCTGAGTACACGGGATCGCAAGGCGCTCTTCTCCTACATTGTGCCGGTGCATGAGTGCTCGGAGCGTCTGTTGACGGAGCTGGAATGTTGCTGGCAGAATAACATCATGTTGCTGGGATTGAGTCGCTGCATCTATGAGATTGCCGAGCGGCATTTCCATGTGTACATCACATTCTGTGAGCATCAGGGCCGAATGGATCGCACACTGCGACGGCTGAAGGAGGCGAAGAATGGAGCATTCCAGCAGCATCTGGATAAGCTGGAGGCGAATCCCAGCTGTTGTGGCCTGAATCTGCACTCGTTTCTCATGCTGCCCATGCAGCGGATAACGCGTTTGCCGCTCCTCATCGATGCCGTGTTCAGCAAGGAGTCGCCACACAATGCCGAGGAATATGAGAGCTGGAAATTGACGTTGGCTCTGGTCCAGAAGATCGTCGCGCAGTGCAACGAGGCGGCGAATCGTTGGGAGCAGGCCTACGAATTGGAACGCATCTCCAAGCAACTGGAATTCCCCAGCCATATACGTGCTCTGGCCATTGCACCTGTCGGTGTGCCCAAGCAGGGCGCCAAGCCACGTTTCCTGGTCAAAAGAGGGGAATTAACCCATATCATGTGGCGTGGCGACGATGCCAAGTTGACCTTTGGCAAACGTTTCTCCAAGTCCAGCATCTATGCCTTTCTCTTCTCCGATCTGTTGGTGCTCTGCAAGCGCAAAGGTGAATCCAACTTTACGGTGTTCGATTACTGCCCCAGGAGCATGTTGACCCTCGCATCGGGCGACAATTTGCCACAGCTGCCCACCAAAGACATTAAGGATCCCATTAGCAAAAATCTCATGCTGATGACGCTGCTGGAAAACTACGAACGCAAGACAATTGAACTTGTGAGTATGAGCTAGAAGAGCTACTAGCTGAAAATTAAGTAAATTTAAATTAAATGGAAATAATTTAAATTTGAATGCAGAATGAATTTAGAGGCCAAACTATGAAAAAAATGGCATTCCGTTTAAAAATCGGTTAAGTTATGGCAAAGTTATAAGAGTTTGAAGTTTTTGAAAAAGGGTAAAGGGGTAAGCATGGAAAATAACGAAAAAATTGACAGTGAGGTAAATTTTTCAAGTGAAAAATGTTTTGATGCAGAATGAATTTAGAGATTAAATAATGATCAAAATGGTATTCCGCATGAAAATAGGCTAAGTTTTGGCAAAGTTATGCCAGTTTGAAGTTGGTCAATCCTCTGACATAGCAACTTTACAAGTCAAAAATACTATTTATATCCTTGCCATAAAATTTTCTAAATGAACAAAATTTAAATGCTGAATGAGTTTAGAGGGCAAACTATGATTGTTTTTTTAAACTTTATTAAGAATAGATATTGATTATTTAATTTTTTATGTCGTTTATTTAATTACAGGTGCTGTCGTGTCCATCGGTATCCGATCAGCAGCGTTGGCTGGAGGCGATGCGTCCACCGGAGGCGGAAACGCCTGGCGAGAAGTTGTACGAATCCTGGGACTGTCCGCAGGTTATTGCCAAGCACAGCTACAAATCTGATGAGCCAGATGTGCTACAGCTGGAGCAGGGCGACGTTGTAAATGTTTCACGCAAGCTGCCTGATGGTGAGTTGAACACTATACACTTCATTTAAATTTCTTAACGAGATTTCTCTCTCTTTTATCTGCATAGGCTGGTACCAGGGCGAACGCATTAGGGACGGAGCCGTCGGCTGGTTCCCCGGCAGCTACACCGAGGAGCTGAATTCGTCCCACGTTCGTGCTCGCAATCTAAAGCAGCGACATCGTCTGCTCACCTTCACCGCCACGTATCTGGAGGCACAGAAGGGCAAATGATTGCGTTCCAAGTACATCCTCAAAGCCATCAACTCCATTCGGGCCACGTCTCAGTTGGCCGAGTATTCACTTATTGTAGTCCATTTAAAGCAAATAACACTATATATATAATTAATTATATATAAGAATTAGGAAATGTGATAATTAATTAATTATTTGTTGAAATGTAAAACAAAGAAAACATATATAATCAATTGCTGCCCGTTTAATTTATGTGCATTAATTCTAAATGATTTAAATGTAACCAATTCAGTCGGAATATAAATATATATATCATTGTTAAATATGTTAATTATAATTATATAAATATCATATATAACAAAACATAAGAATTATATAAATAAATATATGTACGTGTATGTACTTGTAAAAATGTTTAAAAACAAACATCAGTAAAAACATTAAAAAAATAATTTCTGTGTTTCGTATTTTGGTCTTAAGTCATAGGTCCCAGGCCCCGCTCCCAGTCCCTCTTCCAGGCCCCGCTCCCAGGCCCTTTCCCAGGCCCCGCTCCCAGGCCCTTTCCCAGGTGCCTCTCACAGGCCCCGCTCCGTGTCCCTCTCCCTCTTACTGCCTGAAAGTAGGCAACACTTTCTTGCATTTATAAAAGACCGCGGGAAAGTAGGCAACAAAATATTAATTTCAGTCTTGAATAAGTTTGCTGAAAGATTAAAGATATCTCATAAGTTTAAATCAAAACGATAATTGTAATAGTTGTTTGTTTAGGTTTCTTTATCTTTTGTTTCAAAAATACGTATACAAATCCATTGCTTATGCACTTATTGCTATATACATGTAAAGTATGTATCTACTATATATGTTTATTGTAGTTAATTCTCGAATGTTAACAATTATTATTAGCTGCACTCTTCAGCTTCTATTAAATGATGTGTGTGTGTGTGTGTGTGTGTTTGTTTGTGTAGAATATTAAACTTATTTATAAGTATTAAATCGATTATTAGATTATTGCTGTCATAAATTATTAAATCTAAATCAAACACTAGAGGGGAGAGCATGTACAATCGGATTGATAGCGAAACTTGGAGTGCTGCTAAGTCGTGTCCCACAATCATGCCAACTAAAATCTAAATCAAATAATTTACAATACTTCTTCATGTGACTGCGATAAGTGGGTTCCCTAAATTATAACAATTTAAAGTAATCATAATAATAATATTATTAAGTGTTAGTGTGTTTGTTGATGGATGGAAATTAGTGTATGAGTGTTTTGTTTATAAATTTTTGTTGTTAAGCTGCCGTATGCCCTAACTTAGAGTAACCTGATTTTACTACACGCTATATTCATATAAAAATATATATCACAAAATCAGTGAAATGAAAATTCGCTGGAGTATTTGCTTGTTTCGTATTTTGCTTTGGATGAGGCGTGAGATGATGATTAATGTAATGATAAATATTAATGATGATGATTGCTTTTGGCAATGATTTGGTCTGTCATCTAAAGCTGATGCCGCATTTGCGACTGATCTTCGGCGTGTGTATGTAGGCAATGGACAGCAATAGTGGCACATCATTCTCCGACAGCTGCAATGGAGTTGTGATGTCGCTCAGTCGACACGGATCCGTTTCCAAAAGAAATGCAGCCAATGTTTCCGATTGCAAATAGATCTCTTGCAGCTTTGACTCCAAAAAAGATAGGCACTGCAATTAAAAAGTGTTTATTAGTTAAGTTTAATTTGGTATCAAAGTTAACTTACCTCATAGGCGGGTATACCGCCTACGTGCATGGCTTGAACCGTTTCTAGCATACTGGAGACCAATTGAGACATGCCCACCGGTGAGCTCTGTCCGCCTGCATACGGAAATTGCTGCAGCTGTGATGAGATTAAACGTACATCCCACTTGTCCATATCAGCCACAATGGCTATATTCTCCGCCGGCTGTGAGATGAGCGAGGCGGAACGTGCGGCCAGCGCCAGATCCTCGCGTAGATTCATTTCCCACTTGTTGGGAGGAGCACAGGTGCCCTGCAATAAAAAAAGAAGAAAATAATAAAAGACTGATTTCGAAAGACACCATATTTCAAATATTTCATTTAAAAGCGCAGAAAAACTAAGAATATCATTTAAGAAAACCAAAATAAGGTTGAAAAAAAAAAAGAAAATATAAGTAAGAGTAGAAAAAATCAGCAAAAAATAGCTTTTGAAATGAAACTAAAACAAATATTACAATTTTTAACTACTTCTAAATTTAATCTTAATTAATCTATTATTGTCTATTGTCACAACAATTAAAATTTCATATTTTTAATCTTAATCAAATATATTTGTTTCAAATTGTCTTAGTTTTTGACTTTCCAATTAAATTATACAGGGTTTTTGTTTATTCTGGGTTCCTAATTTTTATTTCCTTATATTTAGAATTCATATTTTAAGGACTCACCTGGAGCACCATGTCGGATACGTAATGATCGCTGACGCTCAGCAGCAGCGATGGAATGAAGCCGGCACGCAGTTTATCCCCCGGCGGTTCATCCTCCTGCGGCAGCTCCTTGATGCCAGGAATGGGCAGCTTCAGAAGCTGTTGGGTTTCCTGGACAGCGGCGCATTTGGCGGCCACCGAGGAGACGGAACTGCGTTGGGAGGGCAGACGCTTGGGCTGCTGTCTGCGTGTATAACTGGGCGTGGTCAACGGCTCTGGCATGGACTTGAGTGTGTCAATGGAGGCAGCCGAGTTGACAGGCTGCAGCACACTCGATTGGGAGTTGGACTGGGAGTTGTCTCGCTCTCTCTCTCGCTCACTGTAGCAATGCACCTCATCCGTTTCGAATTCCAATTCGGTGGCATTCGAGGGTGTTTGATAAGTGTTGCCACTGCCGCTGATGTGGCTGCCACAGCAGACCACACAACGATCGCTGCCCACAACGGCAACAGCAGCAGAGGATGAGGCTGAGGATTGCAGGTTGCAGCTGCTGCTGGCAGCCAATTCCGCCTGTTGTTGTTGCTGCTGTTGCAAGGTGACACTGCTGTCACTGGACTTGAGATTACAGTTGGAGTTGGAGTTGGTATTCGACTCATTTGCCTCCAGTTTGCTGGCCTTGTCCATCAGCAGATCATAGTTGGACATCAGGAGATTCTTGCTCTTCATATAATTGGTGGCAATCTGTGGATATTGCTCGAAATTGAACTTCATGCCCGAATGCTTCTTATTGGCCATGATGGTGGCATCATGGGAACGTTGATGTAGAGCACACAACAAAGTGGGTTTTTCCTCTTCCTCCTCCTGCTCCTCCTCGTTGAGCTGCTCGTTGCTCTTCTTGAGATTTATCAATGGCTCATTATCACCCAAAACAAAGACAACACCATTGCCATTATCCGTTGTTGTGGTCTGTCTGGTTATGCCGTGTTCCCTTTCAATCACCTTCTTGCAATGATCAAAGTGTATCTGCTCCTCGAGACTCACGTTCTCCTTGATGGGCTCAATGCCCCAATTCATGCGTCCACTCTTGCCCATGCTATTCTGTGTGATCAGATCCGACAATGATAAATGAGAGACACGACGTTGTTGCTCCTGCATCAAAGGTTCCTGTATTAGAGGCGGAGAATTGCTCTCCACGGAGTAACTGCTGCAACGTCGCTCCAACTTGCGATTGATGATCTTGACGCCCTGCTGCAACTTGGCCAGATCACAGAGACTCAATCCCTCCTTGACACCCGGCGTGGGCACAATGTTCCAAAAGAAATTCTTCTTGCTTCGCTGTCCCACTTCCAGATTCGCCTTGACTTCATCGAATTCCAGCGCTTCAATGGCGCCATCATCAATGGATGCACTGCCATTCGATTCCTCCTCCACATGCAGTTCCACATTCTCTGGCGTGGTCACAGTCAGACGTATCCTGCCGTCCTTGCCAGTGCGTAGATATTGCTGAGCCTGCTTGGCCAGCAGCGACTTTTTCTCAATGCCCGTGTCCATCAGATAGTTGCCAATACGCAGCTCCTGCTGCACAAAGTGCGAATCTCTGAAAGCCAACACTGTAGGTATTTCATTCTTCTTTAAAGTCACACCCATAAACTGAGCATCATCTTCATCCTCCTGCTCCTGTTGGAATTCCTCCTCGTTGTAGAGTTTCTTTTCCTCCACATCATCATCATCCACAATGGCATTTAGATTCTGTTTGCAGGTTGTAGTCCTTGTTAAACCCACTCCTGAGCCCATTCCCAATCCAGTTGCTGCTCCTGTTCTTCTTCTCATTGTGGGCGGAGGACTCTTGTGCCGCTCCTGACTTTGACTTTGACTAACAATCAACTCATTGATCAGCTGCTTGTTGAAATCCTCCCGTTTGGCTGCTCTTCTCACCTCGCTGCAACGTATGAAATAGGTGAGCACATTGAGCAGCTTCTCCACCCACATCTTCTCAGCGCCGTAGATGATGGTTCTGGCCAATTTCGGTGGCATTCCAATGGCTCCATACAGATCTCCCAGCTGTGCCCAGAGTGCATTATATGGATGCTTCTGTGACACCTGCAACAGCTTCGCACGTCGCTCAATTGCCGCCGAGGAAGCGGATCCATTGGATCCTCGAGAGTTGGAGCTGTTGAAAGCGGATACAGTGGCCACCCAGCCCAGATGATAGGTGAGTATTCCCGTCAGCATGGTGCTTATAAAACTGCAATGTATAAAATGAATATTACTAAAAATTCAGAATCATTTATTGCCATTTCCAGCTTACAAATTGGAGTCTTTAGTGTCGGCAAACGAGAGTAAATCGCACAGCTCCTTGATGAATCTCTCGGCCACAGTCTTGGAGTACTTGCTGCCACTGGTCGTGATGCTCAGCCAGACCGGAGTCTTGATCCTCGGCGCCGTAAACAGATCGCTGAACCATTGCTGCGCATCCTGCCACGCCTGGAACATGATCTGATCAAGAAATTGGGTACAGATTAACATTTATTTATTTTTATTTAATGATTATTTATTTAGTTAAATATTTTTGAAGTCATTAATTTATATTTTAAATTAATATATGAATAAAAAATTATTTATTTATCCCAATCTATGTAGAGGAAAACATTTTTTTTTACGAAATTAATTAAATTTGAATGCAGAATGAACTAAGAGGCCAAATAATGATCAAAACGGTATTCCACATGGAAATCGGTTGAGTTCTGACAAAGTTATGAGAGTTTGAAGTTTTTGAAAAAGTGTAAAGGGGAAAATATCGAAATAATTGACAGTGAGGCAAATTTTTCAAGTGAAAAATGTTTTGATGCAGAATGAATTAAGATCCCAAATAATGATCAAAACGGTATTCCGCATGAAAATTGGTTGAGTTTTGCCAAAGTTATGAGAGTTTGAAGTTTTTGAAAATGTGTAAAGAGGTAAGCATGGAAAATACCGAAAAAATTGACAGTGAGGTAGAACTAGACTCACCTGGAGAAAGTTCTTGTGGTTTATGTAGGCGTGTTCGGTGCTCGCTCTCAGTCTGCTTAGCATGGACTCGAGGAGAGCAATGTGTTCGCTGCAGAAGAGTTCCATTTCCTCCTCGAAGGATTCGCTCATGGTGATGCAGACGGCGAGTCCGAGTTTCGCACGACGCCGGAGATTCGCCTGACGACGTCCCATCTCTGGATTGCTCCGGGATTCGTTGGCACAGTAGCTGGCACGTCTGTATTGAGGTGGCGCCATGTTGCCACCTTCACTGCCTCCGGAGACTTGGGCGGAGTTGCCGGCGGGATTTAGTTGGATGTTATCGCTGAGAAAGCCAATGAAATCATTCTTGGAATGCTCATACTCAAAGGAAGTGCGTAGATTACGCGAGATTCGTCGCTGCAGGCAACCATCACTAGCAAACTCATCCAGATGCGGTGAGCTGGCGAAGAATGTCCAATCATCCAGACTGAGTTTACGCATGCGATCCGATTGATCGGAGAGAACGCTGCCAAGACTGCTGCGGGTGGAATACTGATATGACCACTGATCACCACTGGAATAGGCGCCTCCAGTGCCACTCCCACTGCCACTTCCACTGGCACTCGCCGAGTAACCCGAATCCGTGGCATTGCTATACGTGGAGGAGAAACGTGGTCCGCTGTCCGCAATGGACAGGGATTGCTGATCTGGCATTTGAGCCAGAGTGGGCACATCCAATGGCGGTGTCAAACTCATCTGTCTGCCCACGCTGACACTGAAGGGCATCGAGAAGGAGTTCATCGAAAGGCCATCCATGGATCCATGCTCACTGCAGATGGAACTACGCGGCGTCAGGCTGTTCATCGAGAGCGTCGAATATGGTGAATGACCAGTTCCTGCTCCTCCTCCTCCTCCACCTGCTCCTCCCGTGCCATTCCCCGTGGGTGTTAGATACACCTGGGAGCAGAGAATTCGCGCCGGTTGTGGCAGCCAATGCACCTTCAATGCAGTGCCACAAAAGGACATGGCCAACGAGCCAAAGACCATCTCACCAATCGGTGTAATGTCCGCGCCCGAAGGACGATTGTGCTGCAAGAGAGAGAAAAATAATCGATTAGAGAAGTTAACAATGATATCGATAATCTTTTGCTTAAATTTATCGTATGTTACTTTTTAAAGTATTAAAGTAGAAAGTTTTTACTAACTCTTTAACTTTTGAAAAACCAATTTTATAACATTAGTATAACTTTTATATTATTTTTATTAATAAAAGTTATTATACAATTTTTTTTGCAAAGTTTCAGTTTCTATTTTCGCCAATACAATTAGTTTTGAAGAAGTGTTTCGATGTATTTTTAAAATTTTACTCACCTTATAGCCATATTCGGGGCACACTTCGATAAAATTGCTGCTGTTGTTGTTGGAATGTGCTTTGGCCTGTATTTTGCCATTCTGCAGCGATGTGTATTTCTCATTCTTGAGGAACTTGCCACCTGTGACGCCACTGGATTCCTTAAGCGTCACCTTCTGCAAGGCATGGGAATCAAAGAGCAGACGTCTCCCATGACTGTCGTCCTCTTTGTAAAGCAACACGCGCACCTGGCTGGCATCGAAGGGGAATTGGCTAATAAAATAAAAAGAGAGAAGGTAGATTGGTTAGTGTAAGTGTGTAGAAGAGAGAGAGAGAGAGAGAGAGAAACTGCTAATGAGTTGTAGATGACGCAAAAAATGTTGGCACATTCACATTCAACACCCACGAATCGAATGATAATTCGAATGAACCACCAAAAAGATTTAAACTCATTGCAGCCTGTTAAGGTCATGAGTCATGAATAAGAGAAACAATTGAATTAACTATTAAATTTCCGGCTCAAATGTCAGAGAAGTCAATAAAAATGATATTAATTCTATTAAGATTCGAAACAAAGTTGTAAATATATCCAAATTAAGCTAAAAAATTAAGTAAATTTTCAATTTAAAAAAATAATAATAATAAAATAGAAAACCTAAATCAAAGTCATAAAATAATTGTTACAATTCGAGAAATTATTGTTGGAAAATAAGCTGCTAAAGTATTAAATATTCTTGAAAAATATCCAGGTATGATAAGAATTAACTATACAAAAGTAACAAAAAGATAAAAAAAAAAGAAAATTATTGCAGAAAAAATTATAAAAAAAAAATGCTAGAAAAGATAAAGGAATAAAATTATAATTCAATTTCTTAGGAAATACCCGAATTTGTTGAAATTTTAACTATCGTAAAACGATAAAAGAAAAGAAAAATTATCATATGTTATAATCATAATATTTATAGTCTCACTTTGGCATACTAAAAGCAATATGATTCGCTTTTATTGTAAAGAAAAATACAGAGAGAACAGCTGACTATCATATGATATCATAGATGTTAATCAAAGTTGCTCAGAGTGTGACTAATTTCCCGCATCACGTTACGTCGCAGATGGTCAACAATTGCTCATCTTCAAATGAATCCCCAATCAATTACAGAATCGCAAATAGTCTTTATGTCAGATATATAAATATACATAACAAATCGTACATCTTTTGACGCTATTCATTGTCAATTGAAGGAGGTGGTAAATTTTATGTCCTCTCTATAAATAGAACACAAACGGCACGTGACGATTACTCACAACAATATCAACCTGATAACCCCCTTTTTTCAAATATTTCGGTTTGCTTTCTTTTCAAGTTATTTTCGGGTGTTTTTATGATGTTCGCACAAAAGATAAGATCATGTTGAGCACGTATTACTTAAGCATTATCGCTTATCGGATTGAACTTGGGAATCAAAAAAATACTAACTTGCCAAAAAAAAAAAGAAACAAAAATAAGAGAGGAAGTTTATAAATCTTGTATCTTGATATTATAGTACTTGGTAACATCGATTGATCGCTTCATCAGTGGATCGTTGTGATCGGTTTGATCACTTCCTTAACCACTTGAGTCGTAACGCCCCAGATTTGAGGTTCTAATTTATTTTTAGTGGGGGCTTTATAAATGGATTGGTCTAACAATAAGTAGCGCTAAATTGAAACTACGCCAACTGCCTAAATTAGCGCTATAATTAACGAAATTTGTGCTCTTAATGCTTTATGACTGCCTTAAGTGATTGTCGAGGGGGGAGGGGGGTGAGAGAAGAAGGTAAGGTGGGAGGAAAGAGAGCGGGGGCTTGCTTTATTGCTTAATTTTCTGTTTTATGACACCGCGATAAGAACCGAAAGGGGGAATTTTTTGTGTATGTAAGACACATAGATTAGTTAGTGGGCCCGACTGGATCACGAGTCTAACCATCGAGGCATAGAATCTACAGAGTACGGTTATTTAAAAGAAAATTGTCACCGGACAATTGTATTTTAAATCAGGCAAAGCTTATGTGTATTTAACAGGCGCCGTTATGCATGCGTTTGGGTTTTTCAAAGTTTCCTAATATTTAATTCAGCGCGTTTATTTATTAATATTCATTTTTTTTGTTGTTTGGGACCAAAAACAAAGTTTTATATTGAAGGTTTTTTTGAATAAAATGAAAACGACTCTAAGGATTTTGATAAAACTCATAGTTAAGATAACCATTGATATTTCCAATGTTTTGGTATGCGCCACATATCTGGCCTAATTCGTTTTGGCAAGATATTAGGTATACATCGTGTTGGATTCAATATGGTAATTTATAATAAAATTAAGGCCTGACTATAGTTTTTTTTTAATCAGGGAAGCTTACGTGTATTTAAACGGCGCCGCATGCATGCGTATCAATGGGTTTTAAAAATTTCCAAAAAGTTGAACGCTGTTAATTTAATTTTTTTTTATGATACTATATCACTTTTTAGAATGACACAGTTCTCATAATAATGTACTTAAACATGCCTTCAGGCGTTATGCGTTCAATTGAATAATAACGGCAACTGTAGTGCTAACGGTAAATATAACTGTTGACAACAACGGTAATTGCATTAACGAATTGGTTATACGAAAATAAAACAACGCGACACACACAATCTTTATGGCCGCGATGCTAGACGCCAAATGAAGTTCAAGGCGTTACGAATCGAATAATGGGGAATCCGAATTGGTATCGAAAAATTGGCATCGGAATCGAAAGTCGCATCGGAGCGTCCCGTTTGTGGACTCTCGACAACTGAACGAATGATAAAAACAACAGAAACGAGTAGACAACGTATGAATATAATATGAGTGCTCGTATGAGTACTCACTTGATCGATATGTGTATACTCACAAATACACAAAAGTGTATCTGTGAGATACATACGGGTGTATAGTATATATAGTATATATATTTATGCAGATAGGCGACGCGCGAGTCGCGATTGTCGACTATACTACCGAGTGCTGCCTCAACATGGGGCACGAAGCACGAGGCATGAAGGGGGACGAAGCAATTGACGAGGCAGGCGAAACGAGGAGCACTCACATGATTCCCTCCAACGAGCATCACATGTGGACACCACAGCACCCCACCAAACCACCACAACAACAACTACACACACACACACATTGTCTTGTCAGAGAAGAGTGATGTGTTAATATTTTAACAACAAAATATCAAGCTGGAAATATATAAAAACAAATTAGACACATTTGTGATGGATTAGAGCGGCAAAGTAAGGTAAAAAAAAAGAGACAGAGAGAGAGTTCACAGTTAACCTGTGTTGGACTTTGACACATCCGGTTTAAACTTTGGAGCTACGTGTCGTATGAGCGATCGAACTGCCATTGACCCAGTCTAAGGATTGACGACTTAACGCCAGGCGCAACTCAAAACTTAAGATCAATGACCAAAAAAAAACATGTCAACAATTATTGAGCGATTTTATTTGTTTTATTATTTTTTTAATTTCTGAAATGTCATTCAGTTGTTTCCAAATGATAGATTATATTATTATTATTATGATATTTTTGTGAAAACTTAAAGATAATTTTATTTTTTAGTTACGATGTTAGCTGTTTCCAAAAGATAGATTATATTATTATTATGATATCAGTCTATGATCATAAAACTCACATAGAGTTCATTGATACCGTTTTATGATGTTTGGGCACTTGCAGTAATTTCACAACTTGTAGCAACCAATCTTCAGATAAACAATCTTTAATTTGATATTGTATTTTTAATATTTTTTATATGGGAATCTACTTGAGTCTCAGCAATATTCGATGTTCTTGAATTTCTTATTAGTTGTAATCACTGTACTTGTGTTTTAGCTGTTATCATTAGGCATGTTCCACATTTTAAATGAAACTTTCTGTTATTGGAACATTTGGAATAGCGGAAACCGTAACTGTAAACGATACAATCGCAAATTACAGTTATGATTCACAACGGTAAACACTTAAAGTTGTGACATTTGTTAAAAAAAAATAAAAAAAAACTTTAAAGCAGAAATGGAACCAATTCTTCGTTTCTTTACTGTATCGAATTTCAAGTTAACTGGAAGTGAACTGAATAATAAAAAAACATAACTGATTTTGCAAGTATTCCATTTAGTTTTAAGCAAATATTCTATTTCCATTTCAATTCCAATTAAGATTTACACTTCCAGTCTGCATTTTTTTGCAAGTTTAGCTGGAAGTAAACTGAATCATACTTTAACCTTGCCAATTTCCAATTACAAATCCAATAAAAGTTCCACACAAGTTTAAGCTTTATTTCTTTAATTTCACAGCTTTCACAGAGCTTCAATTTGCGAGCTTTAAAGACAATTCAAGAACAATTTGCAACTGATATCTACATATGTGCATATAACCTTGCAGCGGGTAATCGAACTCTGTCACGATGCTGCAAATAAATAAAGACAGTCTATATATACAGGGTGCACTCGCATATTTTAACACCCTGTGTGTAAGCTTTTGAGAGAGGGGGTTGCAAGGGCAACCTAAGCTCGCTCTCTCACACCAGCTTATACACTCAGAGTCTCTCTTTCTCTCTCTCTGTCCCTCAATCTCTTGCCCTCTGCACACCTCTTCATACAGTCTCTCTTTTTTTCGCTCTCTCTTGTGCGCTTTGATCTTTGCCTGCCGCCTCTTGGATCACATGCTTTTTTTTCAGCTACGCAAGCAAAAACAAAAGGCGAACAACAATAATAACAAAAAAAAAAAGAAGAAAAAGCAGAAACAATACTAAGCAAATACATTAACTTAAGTATGTAATGTACATACACATAAATATGTACATATGTATGTACATATATTTATGCGCAGATGTGTTGGTTCAAAAAAAAAAGAGACTCTTTGAGCAGATTGCGTTGTTGTTTTTCTTGTTGTTTGCTGGGCCAAGGCAACTGGGGCAAGTGTAGAGCAAAGAGGCGGGAGACAGAGGAAAGGGGGAGTGGGAGGGGTTGCTACGATTCGTCTATGATTGATATGCTGCATGTTTAGTGCTTATCAGCCAAAACACTTGAATTATGTTAAGTGCCTGATTAGTCCTATGGGATTTACTATAAATTGAGCAATTATATCAAAAAAAAAAATACCTTACAAAATATGTATATAGTAAGGCAAGTAATTGTTTTGACAGAAAAAAAAATCACATATTTGTTTTATTTTTTGACAAATAACGTATATTCTACTGGCTTTTCCCAACTTTCCTTATTTTATTATAAGTACTCATGTTTCTAAAAACATTCTTAGAAAAAACCAAGAAGCTTTAGTGGGTTTAACTATTTTCAATAATATTTAATTAAGTTTGTGAATTCTTCTCTCTGTCAAAATAATTATGGCACTAACTTTGTTTATTTATAAGTACAGTTACATATAAATATACGTTTTCAAGACTATATATAGCCTTATATATAGGCTGCAATTTGTAGCCATAATCAAATCAAGCGGCAACATCTTTTAATCGCATTACACAGCGTGTGTGTGTTTCTTAGTGTGTGTGAGTGTGTGTCTTTGTGTGTGTGAAAGAGAGCGTGCAAATAAAAACAGATTTCCAAAGCGACTACAACAAAGCAACAGCTACAAATACAACTACAACAACTACAACAACAACCAGTTGCTTCATACAACAAGTCACATGACCAAACCGACCCAACGATGGCGACGATGGCGTCGCTGCCAAAGCCAACGCCAACGTCGAAGCCAACGTCGACGCCAACATCGGCTGAACGACAATGAAAATGACAACAAGCTCGCAACGCAAGCAGAGACGTCGACAGCGGCAACCACAGCAACAACAAATTGACGACTATCATTATTATCATGAGATGCAGCTACATTAAATAGATATAATATATAATATAATATATTTATATGCATGTATTTATGTATATACAGCTAGTCAAGTAATTGTTTTGACCAATTTATAAATGCGCATATTTTATTATTTGCAAGAAAAATACCTTTACTTGTTTGTTATTACTTTTTGAACATATATTTTAAATGTATTATGATTCTTTATAATAAATAAATAAAAATATATAATCTTATCCCTTTTTTTATTAGATTAAACAAGTGATTTAACAAAGTTATGACTGTTTGAAATTTGGGAGATATTGAAAAATGGACAGTGATAAAAGAAAAATTCAAGTTTCCAATTTTGATGCAGAATAAAAATAGAGGTCAAATAATGAAAAAATTGATATTCAGCATGGAAATCGGTTAAGATTTAACAAAGTTATGACTGTTTGAAATTTAGGAGATACAAAAAAAATTACCTTTTCCTGTTTTTTACTTTTTCATTTATACTGTTAACGCTTATAATTAAAAAAAATGGTCTCATATTTAAGTTTATTTTATGTTGCACTTTTTATTATGTCAAAACAATTTCTTGACTCACTGTTTAAGTGCTTAAATCAATAGGCAAAGAGCGAACGACCTTCACCCCCGCCAAACAGCCCTCAATTGAAGTGCGCAAATAATCGAATGTCAAGTTCAAAGCAAATTGCCAAAAGGCGTTGTCTGTATTTGTTGTTGTAGTTGTTGTTGTTGTTGTTGTGGTAATTGGCAACGTTGTCATGTCCCAGGCAAGTGGGCCAGGTAATAGCCCACAATAACATGAGAAATGTATCAGGCAAACACAAATGAGTTAACGTCGCGACGTCGACGTCGTCGTCGTCTGATTGCCAAGTGACACTTGAAGCACAATGCTAAAATCAACACAAACACAAGCACAAACAATGAATGAAGCACAGCCCTCGACATCACACGCCTCCCGCCCCCCTTACGCCACAACCCTGTCCTCTCTGAACAAAACGATCAATGAATAGAATCAGTATAAACAAAAGAACAGAACAGAAGAAAGAGAAACGGAAACCAAAAGTCGAACCAGTTCAACATAATATACAAGAAACGTATGCGGGGGAGTTTAGCTATTGATCATGTGACGTTGGATTAGCAAACCTACACGTATATATTTATTTGTATATATATAAATATATCTGATGTATAGCGTGAGTCAAGTTGGGAGCGGTCAACCAAAAAAAACAAAAAATAAATAAATAAAGGTGACGAAAACAAAAGCAGTAATTTTGCGTTTCACGATAAATGCACTCATTTAAATGTGCTTAAAATCTCAGCGAAAGTCAATAAATAAATAATCATAAACAGTGTCAACTCATTAGGCATAGCTTAAAGGTGTAGCAAAGTCAATTGATCATGTCTAATTATACACACAATGAACGCAAACAATAATTTAAATTTTAAGATGCAATAAAAAACTACCTTTTAATTATACAATTTTATTTATGCAATTTAAATTACCATTTACAGCGTCACTATAACATATTTTCAACAGGAGTTCCCAATATGTTAACATTAACAGCGTCACTTTAACATATATCTGTAAAGAACTTTTTCATCCATCTAACAGTTGGAAACAGACCAGAAAAAAACAGAAAAAAATCTTAAAGTCAAACTTAATGATATAAAAAAAGGAGAATATTGGACAACTAGAAGTAAATCCCACAAATGATATTCGATATCCTCAGTATCGAAATCTAAAAACATATGAACGTACTGTTAAGTTGATTAACAGAGACTGACTTGCTGGTTTACTTTCACTAAAGTTAACAGCGTCACTTTTACATATTCTGTAGATTCAGTTGTAGGTTCTGTTAAGCGGTTGAAATAGTCTTTCAATTAAATCAAAAAGCCGTATCAGCTTAACACATGATGGGGCAACATAATAAATCTGAGCGAGTGCGTTTGTTTATTTTTGTTTAACTTTTAAGCTAAATTCGCTTGAAAATGCAGTTTTATTATTATGGCTTCAATTTCGCAATTGCAGCTATAAATTGATAGAAATATAATCATAATGTCAAGATGGCAGATGGAATTGATTGCATGATTTTATGATGAATGATTTATGTATATGCCAAAGTGATATGATGAGGCATAAACAACACAAGAGTCCAAACTGGACGTGAACAGAGCTTAGCAAAATTATTTACACCTGGACAGCCAGCACTTTCTACATTTTTATTATGTTATTTGTTTTTTTTTTTTTTTTTGGGCATTATGTCTAATTTGACGTTGCTTGTTGAAAAGCAAAAGCAATTTTGTTAGCTGATAATTACCAACGACTGCGACAGCGACGATCGTAGACAACGCAGCGCGTCCAGCTATCAGTTCCAGCTAACAACAACAACAGCACTGACAACAGTGACAACAGTAACAGCAACAACAACAACTGAAAAGCAAAACAACAAGCAAAGCGATGAATGCGACGACTCACTTCTCATATGACTTGGCAGACCACGAGACTTCGACTTCACACATGAAGCCACAGTGGCAAAGTCGACAGCGTTGGCATTTAAATGTGATTATACCCTGTCAAATGCAGCCGGCAGCTAAGGGGTATATTAGCTAAATAGACAATTGTTGCAGCTCAGCATTAAACAAAACCAACTTAATGCTTAAAATCGCTCTAAATAGTTTTGTATATAAAAACTTTGTAATAAATTTATTTTATATCATTACTAATATTAACTAATATAAAAAACAACATGCTTTAAGCTGCTGTAACTTTTGAACGTTATAATATACTTTTAAATTGCTTCAAAAATGTTGAAGTGATTTGTTTCCGTTTTTATTTAGATTATATTAAATTCAAATTGTTTTTTAAAAATGCTAAAGCACATTAAAGCTTGATAGCTGAAAGCTTTAATGAGCTTTACTGCTGTTAAATGTTACTTTGTATTTTAAATAGTATAGGATATAAGCAAATCGTTGATGTGGGGAACTGGGATTAGGAAAAATACATATGTATATATACATATACAGCCACCCATATACCCCCGGATAATAAAGCAGGGTGCTTGTTTGCACTGGGACACGAGGCTGCTGAGACGCAAATATTATTGCCCCACAAGGTACACAAAACTCCAAAAAAAAAAAAAAAACAAATCTCAAGGGAGCGAAAAAAAACCCAAATTAAATAACAAAAAGAAAAATAATAATAATGAACATGTGGTCAATGCGCTTGAGAATGACCAGACATTTGGGCGCCCATTAGCAGATCTCGTAATTGGGGCCCCCGCTTGTAAATGCATGTAAATACCATATAAGCCCATAGGGATTTCGGGGGGCCATTATTATTAATAGGGCATGTGAAGCGCTAATGATTGATGTGAGCTTTTCATTTGTTTAAACAATTTGCGCTCAGTTATCAAGAAACGACTTTAACGAATTTTCAATTCCAAATCCAATTCACAATCAATTTTTGGCGCACGGCGTACCCCAAAAAAAAAAGTAAATAAGGTCTAAACGATATTATTTATAACATTTGGATGATTGATTTATACGCGAATTTGATGAGCAATCAAATCAAACTAAATATTTCACACGATCCCACAACAACAACAAAATATCATACAAAATATAATAGATAAAAGAGAAGAAGAAAAGAAGCAAAGAAGAAAAGACTTTGTTGGCATAAAGTTTCCACAATCGAGTGCTAATTGCGGCATACTATATCCAATTGTATAGTTATATAGATATACTATATATACATGCACATATGTTTATTTAGTCCACGTGCTGGTTTATTTGTCTCTATCTTTATCTATGCAGCCCTCTCTTTTTCACTATTTTTTGCTTATTCTGGTTAATTTGTGTGAAAGTTGGCAATTCACTCAGAAATTTATCGGAAATTATTAACCACGTGCTAATAACTGTGCATACAATGGAAATCCGTGTGTGTGTGTATTTTAGATATACAGTTAGTCAGGAGAGTGTGTTGACAAAATAAAAATAAATTTACATAAAAGCTGAGTTCAATAAAAATAATTTTTGTAACTCCTCCCAAGAATAGGGGTAAGATAATATTTAAATCCAAACCAGATCATGAACCGAAGCCTTAAGATAATTTACACCGCGAACCCGAACCGAAACAATTAAAAAAAAAAAGGTTCGATTCAAAAATAAAATAATTATATAAGTCTAATGTTTTAAATTTAGATTATTGTAAAAATTCGAATATTGTTTAATACAACATTTTATTTGTATTCTTTTTTTAACAAAAGAATTTTAGAAGATTTAAAATTTGATTTTGTCAAAGCACTTTCTTGACTAACTGTATATGTTTGTGTATGTGCGTCAAATGACTTGGATATTTGGGTTAGGGACTTGACGCTGTTGAAACACATGATGCGGCTTCGTCTGGTTTTTTTTAATAATATTTATTTATTTATTTTATTTTTGTTTGGTTGTCTCTTAAATTTCGCATATCGAATGCGAATGTCGCTGTCATGTCATGTGACCAACTTGGCTAGCAAATGTCTAAATATGGACATGACTTGGCCATGATTCACTGCGGAAAAGGGGAGGAGTGATTTGGCTGACACTGCAACTAGTTAACATAATTATGTAGCTATAATAATAATTATGTTTGCTTATGACTATGATCAAAGATAAAAATAAGAAATACAGTCTAGTATTTACCTAAGAATTTAGCCGCAAGCCAAATGGAAATGAACGATAACACACTATACACACACACACACACATTACACACTCATACATTCTATACTCATACACTGAGAGACACGCGCACAAGCTGATGGAAATTTACCCGAGCGTGTCACGCTCTCTAAACAATTTCATAAATTCATTTTAACTGTCGACAAAAAAAAAAAAAAAAAAGCAAAGCACACAAATTTATTTATTTGGTTTACAGCAATCAAAAACTGACCTAAGACAAGCTTTAAAAATAAATACACCCACCCAGACACTAACCCCTCCCCCCACACCAGTGTGAACAGTTAGTTTAACAGCTACAACAACATTTAAAGTTTACATTTAGCAAAGTGCAAAAACCCCGCAATTAATTAGCAGAGTGAAAAGTTTATCACGTGATGGTGAATGGAGCAGAACAGCAGCTGTGAGTGTGCGTGTGTGTGTGTATGACAGTGATGGCCATAAATATATATACAGTTGAGCAAGTAACTGTTATGACAAATTTAAAAATTCGCACATTTGTTGATTTATTTTTAAAAATACATAGATAAGTTCAATTAGTTTTTTTTTCTTTTTTTAACTTTTATAGAATAATAATTTTTTTTGATAAATTTAAAAATGCGCATGTCTTAAATCGAATAAAAATACACCATCTGGTTTATTAATTTACATATATTACTTAAATAAAGATTAGTTACTTATGGACTTAAAACAAATAAAATAACAAAGATTATATATTTTTTATTATTATTATTGTCAAAACAGTTGCTGGACCTACTGTAGATACCCCGTGAGCATGTATAACTACATGTATTGGCCAATATACACTTGAAAGTGCCAAAAGTCAAATGATATATGCCATTTTTCATGCCTTATCGGGCATTTGGGGGGTATATGGGTATATCACACCACCCCCACTCCCCCTCTCCCTCAGCCACCCTCTCCCCCTTATCACCACCCCTTCCCCTGGGTTGGCTACATGTGTTGATCGCGTTAATCGATTTAACAAACGATTCGCGCTTGTTAAAAACTGAATGGGGCAATGCAAATTGTAATTGAACAATTGAAAATACTGTTATTCATATTGTGATTGTTGTTGTTGATCGAGTCACACACACACACCAAGACACAATCAATAAGCAAACAAACAAATAAGAACAACAATCAGAACGGTTGACAACAAAGTGCAAGCGTCAAAAATCAACATTGCAAATGCATACTGCATTAGCAAATAAACAGCACTCGTAATAAATAATAATTAAATGAATTAACAGGGAAACATCAAAGCAAATTACACATACGAATTGCAGATACCCTGCAAAGCAGCAGCACAAGAGTAATCCCATTTAACCAAAAGTTATGATTAAACTGCGAATATCCTACACTGTAAGGGAGTACACACATACACTCACACGCACACACACACTCAGAGTACGTCACAGAGCAAAGGCAAAGGCAACAACAAAATGTGTATGACATAATAATCACGAGAGCAGGCAGCGACTGTGAACGCCGATTAGCAAGTCATGTGATTCGTTTTTATTTACATTTGCGCCTGACGTTCGCCGCTGCCGCAGCCCCCTTGCCCATACACATGCAAACACACACAAACACATACAGACGCCCACAGTGCCCCCACTGCCGATCGACAAGTTGGGTGAGCGCGCGCGAGAGCGAGCGAAAGAAAACCAGAGAGCGAACTAGTTGAACAAACGAGCCAAACACCCAGTGAGCAAAAGAGTGAGAGAGCGTGCAAGAGAGCGAGCGCAATAGCACGGGTTAGTAATAGTGTTGTTGGTGGGTTGGAAGGCGCACCTTTGACTTGCACTTTGACTTCCAATAGCAGAGCAACAGTTATCTATACACACACAGACACACACAGTAGACAGACGCAATTTGGACCCCATACAGATTTGCATTGCGTTTTTTTTTTTGGCGTACGTGACAAGACGATAATCGAAGCATTTGCCAAATGTTTGCTGGGTTTATTGTCCCCGTTTGCGTTTGCCAATTTGCGTGCGAGACACAAAGAGGAAGAGATAAAGAGCGACGCGAATTGATGCGAGTGACAAAGGCTAGGCGACAATGGAAATGCTTTCCTTCCACTCACTACCTATACAAACAGTGAGTCTGAAAAGTATTGTGACAGAAGAAAAAAAAAATTGATAGAATTTAACTACATATTTTTATAAATAAAAGCCTAAAATTATATTCAAAAGAATATAAGCTTCCCCTTCTTCCTATATTAAATCTTTCCTAAAAACAAATTAAAATAAAAATGCTGATATTTAATGCGTTTTACTATTCTTAAAATAAAAAATCATATTTGCTTATTATTTGCTTTGTCAAAATAAATACTTGACATACTGTAACTAATTGTATGTGCATTAGTATGTGTCTACTTTATACGTTTTGCGTTTTCGCTGCATGCATGCATATACATACATACATATGTATGTATGCAGCTGCCTATCGTTTCAGGGGTTTGTGCGCCTTTGTTTTTAACGTCCTTTATCGGCGACTTAATGCCAGGTGTCAGTTATGGCTTTACCCACTGACGTCAGAGATGTGAGCGTGACCGATAGTGTGCCCAGACGCAGCGACTATTAAATTTCACTTCACGAGCAAACACGACACGTGCCGATGATCTTCAACAGTTATACAAATATAGGTAGATAGTTTTGTATAAACAAACAGACACTCCAACAAACACTTACCTTAGATAATTTCTGGACGTTTGCGTAGCTTTTGCGGACGACGAACTATTATTGCCGGCACTTCCAGAGGCAGCGGCAGCGGCGGCGGCAGCGGCAGAGGCGTGTTGTGTACGTGATGCCGCCTCCGCTACTGTTGTTGTTTGACTATAATTTAGCGTTGTCGCTGTTGTTGGTGTTGTTGTTTGAGGCGCTGCAAACTGCGCTGCCTGCGTGGGTGTTGCGGTTGCTGCTGCTGCTGCGGTTGCTGCTGCTGGTACCGACGGAAAGAACAGTTTATTCAACAAGGCCATAATAATAGACAACAATCATTTATTAAACACATCTGGCCAGCCAAACAAAATTATTGCAATTCACTTGAAAACAATTGCTCTCTCGCTCTCTATCTTCTCTGTCGCTCTCTGCTTTTCCGTTTTTCCGCTTGCCTTTCTTTCGCTTGTCGCTGTCTTTGTTGTTGCTGTACATGGGTGCGGGGTGGAAAGAAGGGAGCGAAAGGGGTTGGCAAGTTGGCACACAAAACAAAACAACAACAAAACAAAACGCACTCAAGATTTTCTTTACACAATCAAAACTTTCGC
Source organism: Drosophila falleni (assembly GCA_035045575.1). Classification (NCBI taxonomy): domain Eukaryota; kingdom Metazoa; phylum Arthropoda; class Insecta; order Diptera; family Drosophilidae; genus Drosophila; species Drosophila falleni. The sequence continues at coordinate 3,603,198 of JAWNOV010000167.1, forward strand.
TTTGCACTTTTCTTTTGTATTTACATTCCCATTTACTTGTATATGCATACATATACCCATGCACATACACCTATACGTATGTATATGATGCTGCTCTCTTTTGGCAAATGGCAAATGATCTCTTCCTGTCTTGGCCAAATTAAAACCACACACACACACAAACACACGCGCGCTGTTCTTTTTGATTGAATATTTGCTATTTTTGTGTTTCGCTTGCCGCAGATATCATTAAAAATCACACAAGCGGGGGGAAATTGAGGTGTGTTTTGCCAATTTCACAAGCACTCAATTTTTTTTTGTATATATGTATAAAATGTGTTGCATTTATTATTTTCGCACTTTTCTATCAAAATATTTAACGATTTTGCGCGCCCGTCGCCTTCACTTGTGTTTTATTGTTTGATTTACTTATAGATTTCCGATAAACTCATTATAAACATTTCGTGTTTCGGTGTGCGGCGGTCCAAACGCTTTTGTTTTTCAAACAATCGACTTGATTTGTTGATTTTTCATTTCACGCGCTTCCGACCGACGTGCTTCCTGCTCGACGGCAAAACAACAACAAATGTTATTATTCTTGTGATGCTAGCGACCGCAACGTCTGTTGTTATACTGTTATACAAATACTTAAAATGTCCATGTTAGAGCTGAGCAGAGCTGTATTTGCTCCAAATAGCTGTTAAGCTTAACATGACTTGTAAAGTAACTTTAACACAATGTTATCGATAACAACTGTTAACAGTAATTTTTGGACTGTGTGGCAACTCTTAAGAACCAGAATTAAAAATTGATTGGCGCGCATTTTAAATATATAAAATAAAGACTTTTCTCCAAACAGGGCCTTTAACAAAAAGCGCAAACTATTTAAATTTTGAATTGTTGAACTTTATTTGACTTACATATTATTTACTTCAAAAAATTTAAAGACCCACATGCGAGGAAAAACGTGGGAAATTGGTTTACATGCGTTTTTTCTTCATTTAAATTGGAACCAAACAGAAGTAAAAAATCATTTCAATGCTTATATAATATTAGTGCTAAATATTCGCAACTGCTTCCATACGCGGTCTAGGAATTCCGTTAGTAATATAATTGAAAGTGTTGTTTTTTTGTTGTTGTTGTTTATGTCGCAATAACTATAAAGAGATTTGTTGTTGTTTTTTTTTTTTAGATATATAGAAATAAATGATGCGACTTTGAGCCGCCTGCATAGAGAGAAGCTTATACATTATTTAGTAGGATTGGGATTGTTGTTGGGGTTTTAATGTTTTATACTTTCGTTAAACTGGTTGCTTTGTTTGCTTGCGTGTGTGTGTATGTGTGTGTTGGGTGTGTGTGTGGCGTGTGTGTGTGAGAGAGAGAGGAAAAATGTTGAAGCTAGATCCTAATCCTTGCATGTAGATGTATCCATGGGACTGGCTGGCTGTATAAACGCCGTGGCAGCAGCACTTGGTGGATTGGTGGGCGTAAAAGCCGATAAACCCGATAGCGATGAGTTGCTGCTGCTGCTGTTCATCAAGTTGCCGCTGGACGTTGTATTCTGATGGTTCATCAGCAGATTGGTTGACGAGGACGAAGCGCTGCTCGATGTCCCGCCTGCACCAGTTAGCTGATTATTCAGTGATAATATGCCGCCAGCCAGAAATGTGCCCGCTGCAGTACCAGCTCCAGCTCCCACTCCCACTCCTGATCCCGCTCCCATTCCCGCTGCTCCTCCACCTCCACCTCCAGCTCCAGCCAAGCTCAGTCGTTCGCTGCTCAAATTCGATAGAAATCCTGCCATGCCCACGCCGCCCACACAAGCAGCTGGCGGCGCAGTCACCGTCGGAGCTGTAGGAGCAATTACACCATAAATAGCAGCTGAACCCGTGGCCAGCAATGGATTTGTTGTGGTCAGCACATTCGGTGCGGAAGTATTCAGACCCAGCATGGGCGTCGGCAGTGCTGGCTTTATAAAACGCTCGCTGGCGCGTCGATTCTGTAAAGGATTATAATTAATAAACATGTATAAAGATGGGTTTATATATCTAGGATGCAACGATTTGTATATGATCAAAAACTATTTAAAAATGGTCATCTATGGTCAATTCTAAGATGTTTTTCCTAAGAAACCACAGTTCTAAAATCAATTCCTAGTGTCCGCTTTTTGAGTTGAAAAATTATTTTTTTTTAAATATTGATATTAGCATTTCATTAGTAATTTTAGTCCAATCCTGACAATATTGGTATCAAAACACTTGTTAGGACCAGAACTTTCAAAATTTCTCAGACTAAAAGGATCAATAGTCCTTAAAACATAAGCTTTGTCCATGCAAGGACTCAAAACAAAGGATTATTGTTGTAAAAACCTCATTTTCGGACTAAAAAGCGTAAAATTTTTCAACTCTGAAAGTCGGAACTCGATTTCCGGGTGAATACATCTTAGAATTGAGCGTAGTTTATGAGTTTGGATTAACAATTGTTTTAAAACAAATCGCTGCCCCCTTAATATGCATATTAATCGCACCACAAGCTGCCCGCAGGCATAGCATCGATTCTGTCCCGCTGTGCCGGGACTGAGGGGGCGACTGCTCGACGGACTATGCGAGACGGGACTGCTGATCGTGCGCTGTCGCTGAGCATTCACATTCACATTGACATTGACATTGCAAGCCATTAGATTGTCATTGTAGAAACGCTCCTCGTCCATTTCGAGCGATGATTCCGATTCGGAGAGATGGCGACACAATGCCTCACGTCGTTCCACCTCCTGTTTGAGTTTACGCTGCAGTCGGGCATTCTCCTCCCGTATGGACTTCTCCTCCTTTTGGGCGGTTGCAAGATTGGCGCGCAGACGCAACACCTCGGAGCGTAGTGTTGTGATGTGTGCACTCAGATTGGTGGCAGTGTCGCCATTGGCATTATTGGTGATATCACGTGGTGTTGTTGGATCCGAGACGGGTTGATCCAGTTTGATTTGCAGCGAACGCTTCTCCGTCTCCAGCTTGTCCATGCGTTTCCACAGCTTGTTGACCAACGCCTCCTGCTCCTGCTCCAGTGTGTTCTCCAGCTCAACCATTTCGCGACGCAGCTGCTCCAGATTTGTCTGCTTGTTGTCTGTCTCCGCTTGTAGCTTCTCGATTTTACGCATCAACTTATTGACAAGACACTCCTGCTCTTGCTCGAGTGTCTGCTCCAGCTTGCACTTCTCCTGACGCAACTGATCCAGCTTGCGGGACAAGTCATTGGTGAGGCATTCCTCCTCGCGCTCGTAGTGATGTGCCAGCGTCTCCTTCTCCTTCTTAAGCGCCTGTATCTTCTTCAACAATGTGTTGGAAATGTATTCCTCCTCCTGCTCCGCCTTGGCTTGCTGCAGATTGGATGAAGATTAGTTGTGTTTACGCATAACTATTTGATTTACTCACTATTATGACTGAGGCTTGTTTCAGAAAGCGATTCTCCTCCTGCACCACCTTGCATTTTGTCTTGGACGTATCCAGCTCGGCCTTGAGAACTCTGTTGGAGAGAAAGTATCTTATTATGAATTTACTCTTAGGACTTCCTTTTGGATACTCACTTGTTCTGCTGGGTGAGCGACTCGATGCGCTTTTGTAGCTGCTCCCGAGATACGGGACTTGGTGGCAGCATGGTGCCGCCATCCAGGGAACTCTCCGACTCACAGGGACTCTCCATAGCTGTGAAAAGAGCGAGAGCGAGAGAGAGAGAGAGCAGAAATGAGAGCAAGTCAATACAATTTCATTTCTCTTTTAAGCAATTTCAATATACAATAAAAATAAGAAATAAAATGTGTATAAAATCGAGAAAAAAAATACAATACTACGTAAAAATAAGCGGGAAATACTATAAGAAAAATTCCGACTATAGGAATACCCGTTACAAAACTTAAGATTAATGAAATGACCAAGACTTTTTAGATTGTCACGAAATTGTACAAAAATAGTTAGCAAGAGTTTAAGATAGTCAAAAAAATAGAAAAAATGATTACAAAACGCTATAATCAACATCACGACTTTAGGACTACTCGTTACTAAAGTTAAAATGAAAGTAATAAGCAAGAGTTTCTAGTTAGTCGAGTAATTGCAGAGAAATAATTAACTAGAGTTTTTAAATAGTTTTTAATATTTAAAAAAATCAGACCCGTTACATACTCTTAGGAGCTTAGGAGTATTTTTTAAATTCAATCTTGTTGCGATTAAGTAGGATGATGGATGAAAATATTAGTTAACTTTAATTAACAAGAAAAAATGATTATTTTAAAAAGTGTGGCTCTGGGATGGTTTTTTGAGAAGTTCGAGGATGAAAGGGGGCCAAAATTTAAAATAAACTATATATGCATAGAGTTTTTAAAAGTCTGTATACCAAATTTAGTTGTTTTTTATATCTTATAAACTCTGAGATTTGTGTTTTTATCAACGCACACAATATCCCCTTTTATTGATTTTTTAAGTAAAGGGTATAACAAAGAATAATGTATACGCTGTTTTTCTGGCTTCTGGGACTCTGATCGCAGTTCGTTGTTGTTGTCTTTGTTGTTGTGACATTTCTTGCATATTTTTTTTAGTGTTGTTGTTGCTGCTGCTGCTGCAAACAAAGAACAGCGTCCGTGCCATAGAAAATGTTTAACCTTCACTTCTCTGTGCGCTTCATTTGATTTTTGGTCTGCTGTATATTTTTTTATATTTTGGCTTTTTATGCAATTTAAGAAATCGATAGTCAACACAAGGTCAGAGGCCCAGAATTGTCTGTTTGTTTGTTGGTGGCATTGAATTTAAGCAGACATCTCTTTCAAGGCGGCTCCAGAAATTGACACCTCCCAACACTCCTCCCCCACACCACACCCCACACAATCAGACAACCCTGCTCTCCACTCTCCCTCCCACCCACATCACTAACCAACTCACTCCCTACACAGTTGCCGACAAAGACTTTGCACGTCATTACACTTACACAAATTTATACATTGCTTTTTTTGCATTTGATTAACATTTACCTGAACTATGCGCTTTGATTCCCCTATAAGTATTTAATTTGTATTTTACTTTTTACTACGCGCCGCCTTTGCTGCTGCTGCTTCTTCTTCTTGTCAGTAGTGCCAGGGCGAGAGTATTGAGCTTTTTCTTCTTTTGTTGCTGTTGCACTGTCTCGATTAATTGAGGCGTTTTTTGGGCAAGTCAACGATGTGTGTGCGTTTGCCTCTGTCTCAAGCCTATTTAATAGGTTTTCACTTTGCCCAATCGCAGCAACATTTTGCAAGTGGTTTAACTAAAAATGAATAATGCGAAAAAATTGCTTCACTGTTTTGACTCAAACGTTGCCACCTGGTCTAAAAGCTGCCACTTTGCAAAATATATTCGATCTGGCAATATGTACCGTTTTGGGTACATTGCCAGAATTGGTAACTTAAAAATTGTATATAATTTTTAATTTGAATTTCTTAAATTGTTCCAGAATTTTTGTAAATTTTAAATTTTTGTTAAATGATTAATTTATTGCAAAGCTATTGCATTTGGAAATTTGCATTACTTAATATTTACATTTTGACTAAATGAACCAGTGAGCAAGCTGAATGAACTTCGCAAAAAAGAACAAGTGAGGATGAACACCAAGTGGCAACGCTTAAATATACGGCAATTTTTTTCTGTCAGCTGGCAACGTCTGCTGCAATAGCACGTGCAACAAATAAATTCGTAAACAGTTGCAGAAATTTTTAATTTTTGTTTTAAATAATGGCTGACGATGCCGGCCAAGACAAGCGCAAGCAGCACCGTGCCCGCCAGTCCGGCGTTAAGGCGGACAAAAAGAAGGAGAAGGCCAAGAAAGACTCAAACCAAAAGGAACCCGAATTGACAGCGCGCCAACGAAATCCCAAAGCATTTGCCATCAATTCAGCGCAACGTGCAGAGCGTAATTTTCGGCGTAAAGAGGATTTAACAGCCAAAAAACAGCATATACCAGTGGTGGATCAGACGCCCGATGTACCGCCGCCGGTGCTAATTGCGATTGTGGGTCCACCCAAGGTGGGCAAGACGACGCTGATCAAGGATCTGATCAAGAGTTTTACGCGAACCAATGTGACGGATATCAAGGGTCCCATTACCATAGTGACCTCGAAGAAGCGTCGCATCACGCTGCTGGAGTGCAACAATGACATCAACTCCATGATTGATGTGGCCAAATGTGCGGATTTGGTTTTGTTGCTCTGCGATGCGAGTTACGGATTTGAGATGGAGATCTTTGAGTTTCTCAACATTTGCCAGGTACACGGCATGCCCAAGATAATGGGAGTGCTGACGCATCTGGACATGATCAAGAATCCCAAGCAGCTGCGCAAACGCAAGAAGGAACTGAAGCATCGCTTCTGGACGGAAGTCTACGATGGCGCCAAGCTCTTCTATTTATCCGGACTGCTCCATGGCGAGTATCTGCGCAATGAGGTGAAGAATCTGGGACGCTTTATATCCGTGATGAAGTTCCGTCCGCTGCAGTGGCGCGGAGCACACAGCTATCTTCTGGTGGATCGCTTGGAGGACGTGACCAACACGGACACTGTGCGTCGCAATCCCAAGTGCGATCGTGAGGTGGTGCTCTATGGCTATGTGCGTGGTGTGCCGCTCAAGCAGGATCATATGGTGCACATTGCCGGCTTGGGCGATGCCCGCATCGATGAGCTGAGCGTCATTCCCGATCCGTGTCCATTGCCCGGCACGGAGAAGAAACGCAGTCTGCTGGAAAAGGAGCGCCTGCTCTATGCACCCATGTCCGGAGTGGGTGGCATTGTGTACGACAAGGATGCGGTCTACATTGAGCTCCAAGGTTCACATTCGCACAAGGAGAAGACGGCAGAGGCGACGGAACAGGAGGCGCTGGTCAGCAAACTGATTGACAAGAAGGCCACCATGGATGAGCAGATGGAGGAGCAGGAATTTCGACTCTTCTCCGATGCTGCGCCCATTAAATCCAAGGATTTCAAAGACGACGCAGAGGCGTCCGACCAGGACGAAGACAATGCCAATGATTCTGGCATGGATGCTGCGTCCAGTGATGAGGAGAATGCGGATGAGTTTGAAGCCGATGATTGGCGTGGTGAGAATAGTGAAGATGAGGATGAGGAGCAGCAAGAGCAGGACAGTGAGGATGCATCCTCGGGGGATGAGGAGTATCAAAGTCTGGCAGAGACGGCAGCAAAGAACAGCGAGGAATCCGATGGGGAAGATGAGGAGGAGCAGGAGGAGGAGGCACGCATTCTGGCCAGCAATATGAGCTGGAAAACAAATCTGGCGCAAAAGGCACGGGATGCATTCCTGCAACGTCATTCCGAGTCCCGGAACCTTATGCGTCTCGTTTACGGTGGCTACAATCAGAGCGAGCGCAGACAGCAGGAGAAGGATCAGGAGCAGGCGTCGGACTCGGATGAGGAGCTGGGTGGACTGTTCCGTGTGGCGGCCAAGAAACAAAGCGATTTGCAAAAGGACAAGGACATACGGGACAAGGACGAGCGGTGTTTCTTCGAGTATCAAGGCGGTAAGTGGTCATTCAGAGATTCCCAACGTTGCTACAACTTGTACCTCTTTCAGATACCTCCCGGGATTGGCTGTTGGATGCCAACAAGGAGCTGATCAAGAACTGCTTTGTCACTGGCAAATGGAAGGCCTCAGAGGATGCGGAAAACTTGCTCAAACTGGACGACATGAGTGATGCGGATAGCGAGGTTTATGGTGACTTTGAGGATCTGGAAACGGGTGAACAGCACAGCGGCAAACCCAAGGAGGAGCAGCAGGAGGAAGAAGCAGTAGCTCCCGACACAAATAAAAGGAAAATGACGCGCGTCGAAGAGGAGAATCTAACCAAAACCGAATTGATGGCCAAGAAACTAAAACTAAAAGCCAAATTCGATGCGGAATACGATAATCATGGCGAGAAGGGAGCCGAGGAGGATGGCGGACGCATTACAGGCGATCATTCCTTCTATGAGGACCTCAAGGCGGAGGCCCAAAAGCAGAGCGAACTCAACAAAAGTGAATTTGCCCACTTGGACAACGAGTTGCGCATCCAGATCGAAGGCTATCGTGCCGGACTCTATGTCCGCTTGGGATTCAAGACGCTGCCCGCCGAGTTTGTGGAGCATTTCGATGCCAGCTATCCGGTTTTAGTGGGCGCACTAAACATGACCGAGGAGAATGTAGGCTATGTTAACTGCAAGGTGAAGAAGCATCGTTGGTACAAGAAGATACTCAAAACTGGCGATCCTCTGATCGTTTCCATGGGTTGGCGTCGTTTCCAAACGGTTGCCATTTATGCCAAGGTGGAGGATAACTTGCGACATCGCTATCTCAAGTATACGCCCAATCATGTCACCTGCAGCATGACCTTTTGGGGTCCAATAACGCCACAGAATACGGGTTTTCTGGCTCTTCAAACAGTGCGTCAGGATCAGGAGGAAATGAAGCGTTTAGGTTTTCGCATTGCGGCGACGGGATGCGTTACCGAACTGGACAAATCCTCACAGATTATGAAGAAGTTGAAGCTGGTGGGACATCCATTTAAGATTTACAAGAACACGGCGTTTATAAAGGACATGTTTCACTCCTCGCTGGAGGTGGCCAAATTCGAGGGAGCCAAGATTAAAACCGTATCGGGAATTCGTGGACAAATCAAAAAGGCACATCATACGCCTGAAGGTTCCTATCGTGCCACCTTCGAGGATAAGATACTGTTGAGTGACATTGTCTTCTGTCGCACCTGGTTCCGTGTGGAGGTGCCACGATTCTATGCGCCGATCACCTCGCTGCTGCTGCCCGCGGATCAGAAGAGCCAGTGGCAGGGCATGAAGACCCTGGGCCAGCTGAAGCGGGAGCGTGCACTCCAGAATGCGGCACAACCCGACAGCATGTACACGGAGATTGTGCGGAAACCAAAGATCTTCCGTCCCCTGGTCATACCCAAGGCACTGCAACGTGCCTTACCCTACAAGGATAAGCCCAAGCTGGGTCCGGAGAATCCCCGTGAAGCGCTGGAGCGTGTGGCTGTGGTCAATTCCCCCTACGAACAGAAGGTCTCCAAAATGATGAAGATGATCGAGACGAACTACAAGGACAAACGCAATCGGGATCGCAACGAGACCAAGCAGCGATTGAAGAAGTTCCGTGCCCAGAAACGAGCTGATGAAGCATCCAAATTGCAGCACCAAAAGCAGCTGAGAAAGAAAGTCTCCCGGGCCATCAGCAAGATGCGTGGCAAGAAGAATAACTAATACTGATACAATGTTGTACAATGTACATAGATCTTATAAATAGACTACAAAATAAAACAATTTTAAACATTTCAAATTGAAAACTAGGGAAATTTCTAAACTTTAAATTCCAAAATCATTATAGCCTTGTGTAACAGACCACATAAAGTATATACTTGATCAGATCGACAAACTAGGTCAATATAATCATGGTCTTGTTTCTAGTCTCTTCGTTTTAAAGCTATCCTAATGAAACTTGGTATGTAGGTTCCTGGATATCATACGCAGCTCAAATTTGTTTTTATTTTTGGATCGAACCACTATATCATATAGCTGCCATAGGGGCGATGCGTCGAAAATTTAATTATATTAAAAAAATTGACAGTGATCGAAAAATATGAAATTTTTGGACTAAGTAAAATTTGAATGCAGAATAAAAATAGATGCCAAATGATGATCAAATTGACATTCCGCAAGAAAATCGGTGAAAATTTGATAAAGTTACGATACATTGAAATTTCGGAAAAAGTTTCAAGGGGAGAGTATGGAAAATACCGAAAAAATTGACAGTGAGGGAAATTTTTAAAGTAAAAAATATTTTGATGCAGAATCAAAAAAGACGCCAAATAATGAACAAAACGTTATTCCGCTTGAAAATCGGTTGAGTTTTGGCAGTTATGACCTTTTGAAGTTTTTGAAAAAGTGTAAAGGGGTAACCATGGAAAATACCGAAAAAATTTACAGTGAGGCAAATTTTTCAAGTGAAAAATGTTTTAATGCAGAATGAATTTAGAGGCCAAATAATGATCAAAACGGTATTCCACATGGAAATCGGTTGAGTTTTGACAAAGTTATGAGAGTTTGAAGTTTTTGGAAAAGTGTAAAGGGGTAACCATGGAAAATACCGAAAAAATTTACAGTGAGGCAAATTTTTCAAGTGAAAAATGTTTTGATGCAGAATCAAAATAGACGCCAAATAATGATCAAAACGTTATTCCGCTTGAAAATCGGTTGAGTTTTGGCAAAGTTATGAACGTTTGAAGTTTTTGAAAAAGTGTAAAGGGGTAACCATGGAAAATACCGAAAAAATTGACAGTGAGGCAAATTTTTCAAGTGAAAAATGTTTTGATGCAGAATGAATTAAGAGGCCAAATAATGATCAAAACGGTAATCCACATGAAAATCGGTTAAGTTTTGACAAAGTTATGAAAGTTTGAAGTTTTTGAAAAAGTGTAAAGGGGTAAGCATGGAAAATACCGAAAAAATCGACAGTGAGGCAAATTTAACAAGTGAAAAATGTTTTGATGCAGAATAATGATCAAAACTGTATTCCGCATGGAAATCGGTTAAGTTTTGACAAAGTTATGATACATTGAAAGTATGGAAAAAGTAATAAAAAAATTGACAGTGATCGAAAAATATGTAATTTTTCGACTAAGTAAAATTTAGATGCAGAATCAAAAAAGAGGCCAAATGATAATAAAATTGACTATCCGCAAGAAAATCGGTTAAAATTTGACAAAGTTATGATACATTGAAATTTCGGAAAAAGTGTTTAGGCGTTCATACAGACAGACAGACGACGGACATTGCTATATCGACTCGGCTATTGATGATGATCAAAAATATATATACTTTATAGGGTATGCCACGCCTCTTTCTGCCTGTTACGCACATATTCGGTAAGACAAACCCAATAGACCCCTGAACTTTTTTTAAGTACGGGGTCAAAAAAATTGGAAAAATGATAACCTAATTTCGTTATCTACGGTCAATTCTAAGACACCATTATAGTTAAATCAATTTCAAATTTGGGTTACAATTTATTGTGAAAAATATCGGAGCACCCTAATGTGTATACATATATTCTCCATCAGTATCAGCAACAGCCAAGTTCATTTAATGGTTTCCACCCGTATATGAGCGCAACAATCGCCGAGACTCTAATCTCCATACTATATACATATGTATAGAAACCATAGTTGCTATGTAGTTTTCTGTGTATACCATGCAGATGAGGTTTGTTTTTGATTCTTTGCTTTTATTTATAGCATATATTTTTTATGCTTATGCTGTCCATGTTATATATTTATATCACGAGTATGAGTATATAAGTATATGTACTAAATATATATGATAGACTTTTTAGAATTCACTTCATCGCCTCATTTCAGTTTTCGAGTCAATCAGTCTTCTCGAGCATTAAGACGAAATCGTTTGCAAGATTTTTTGTAAAACAATTTGTTGAATAAATTGAAATAATTTATTTTGTTTCATTGTATTCGAAAATGTAAATTGCGTCAGAGGATGAAGGTATAATCTGATCTGATGAAATCAGTCTTTTTGAGCATTCAGAAAACTTCGATCGCAAAATGTTATGTAACACATTTTGTCTATTCTTTATAAAAAATTTAAATAAATAAATTAGTCTCATTATATTCGGAAATTGGAATTGCATCAGAGAACGAATATAATGTTATGATGAATATTATCTTCGTTCTCTGAAGTAATTCACCTCTCCGAATATAATGAGAAAAATTTATTTAGTTCAATTAATTATAAGGAATATACAAAATATTTTACACAACATTTTGCGACCGATCTTATCTGAATGCCCGAGAAGACTGACTGAATAAAGAGAATCTTTGTTCTCTGACGCAATTCTCCTTTCCGAATACAACGAAACAAATTAATTTATTTCAATATATTTCATATTTTCCGTGTTAAGGTAAGATTTTTATAACTGAAATTATTCAACTATATATTTACAAAAGTGTTTATTTATATATTTCTTAGAACGGAGCTGGATAGCAATGGATCTTCAACTACTCCGAGCGGAGCAGGCAACAGGGAAAGTTGATAGATGAACTTGCTAAGGCGACGCTCTTTAAAGTGCTTAGAGAGGAGCGGAGCTGGAATGGCCAATACAAAGATCGACTTGAGAGCTTTGAGTCGCTAAGAACTGACAATCAATCTCTCGGAGTGGAGCTGAAAATGGTGAATAGAGCTGATAAGGATTTCGGGTCTCAGATACATAATTGAACTGAGGCCAAGACAAGTGGGATTCTACAACTTACTTCTCATTAACTTTACGGCCAGAAAGTGAAAATTTCACTATATAATATCTTGTATTTACCAATTTTTGTAATTGAAAATATTCCGTAAGCTAACAATAGCTTTTCAATAATGAAACTAAAAATTTTAATATTATATTCAACCTTGAAAATATGGCTAAGACATGTAACATTATCATTTATTTACGAAAGTATCAAGGAAACAGCTGTAATAGATTTGATTGAAAATTTAAATTGAAATTAAAATGAAGTTTTGCAGAAAAACAAGCGATGTCATCAATTTCCAAGGGCTCAATTAAGACCCTTATTTTTGAATGCTTAAAGTAAAAGTCAATTTTAGTAGCCTCGTCAATATTCTGGCGTAAGTCATAAAAATTAAGAGTTAAGGGAGTAGATCGCTTATTTAAAACCGTTTCCATGGGACGTCTGTCTGAAGGAAAGAAATCATTGTCTATATACTCGATCGATATGTTAGAAATATTCAGAGATGGACAACACTCGACAATTTGCCAAAGATGAGCATTTGGGAGAAAAATCGCAGCATCTATTATATCCAGTCGTTCCAGATTTGGGAAAATCTTAATGTTTACTTTTTTGTAGGTAAAAATTGGAGCTTTATCGAATCGTTCGGATTAAGTTAGAATGTACGATAATATCGCACAGAAATATTGCCATATCGAAACAAATTTATTAACGCCAAAAATTTGATATCGATATGTAAGCGCGCGCGTTTTGATTATCAACGAAAAACTAGTCACCTTGTGTTTTTGTTTTAATCAGCGAGCCCTGGGCGTTACAGTTACAACAATTACTGGACTGAATTTGCCGTTATGGGTACGCCATCCATGATTAGCAGCAATTGTCCAGCAATTGTTGTACCTGCATCGGCTGTGGCACACGGAGCATTGTTTTTTTTTTACTTTGAAATCAATTAAAAAATATAACTTAACGCTGCTTATGGTCTAAACTAAACTGGTAGACAGTGGGTGTAAAAGTCGCTGTTAATCCTCATCCTTGTTATCATCGATCACCTTGAGCGCGGCCAGCAAAGCGTGCTTGCGACTTCCGGCCATGGGACCGCCCGTAATGGCGCCCGTTGAGATGTTGTTGCGCTTCTTCTTGGCGGGATCATCGCGCATGTTGTTGTTGTTGTTGTTGTTGCCTGAAGCTGGGCGACAGTGGATGTCCAAGAAGTTCTCGCGTTCCTTATAGTCATCAGATATAACCTTGCGTATGTTGGACATGTTCTCCTTCATGCTGGCCACTGGACGGGAATTCCCCTTCTGCAATAACATAAATATTAATTATTTCAGATTACAAATATGTCCAGCAAGTTGACTTACCTCATTGTCTATCAGTTTTGGTGACTGCTCGTCATCCTCATCAAAATCATCTTCCTCTTCGTCCATTTCAAGCATTTCAGATAGCTCACACTTTGTATCCAAGTAGGCGGCATAATTGACTGGTCCATCTTCATTGGGATTCATTTCATCGATGTCATCACTGGGCTCATCATCATGGCACATTTTGCTGATTAAACCCTCATCATCATCATCATCCTCATCCACATGATCCGAGTCATCATCATAGTCAAATTCCAAGGATTTTGTCATTGTTTGCAATTTGTTTACCCTTCCCTCGACTGATGCCACCTTGCCCGCATCATCTCCATCCCGTCGTTTGCCACTCCGTAAATTACTGGACACACTTCCGGTTCCATTTCCGGTTACGATTCCATTTACAGCTGCTCCGCTGCGCAGTCGTGGATTCGGCTTGGGCTTGGTCTGATTCAGCATCTGACTGAGCGACAGACGCGACGCATTGCCGGAGTTGTTATTGGGCAATGGCTTGGGAGGAATGGCTGCTGGTGGCAGCGTCAATTTGCCACGTTTTGTCTTATCCTTATCGAGAGCATCTGCAGTTTGGTTTACGCTTTTCTCCTCATCCGCATCATCCTTTTCAAAATCAAAATTGGAATCGGTTTCCAGCACATCAGTTAAAGCATTGAATTCACTTTGATTGTTCTTCTCGATCGCCTTGTCCAGCGCTTCCAGCGATTTCTCCAGCTTATCAATCTTGTCCGTCTCCTCGACGGCACTTAACTTGGTGCGTCGTGCCGAGGCCAAAGGATTTGCCTTGTCAAGTTGCGGCTAAAACAGAAAAAAAGTCAATTATCTTATATTATATATAAATTATTTTTGAACCCACCGCAAACTCCTCTAGCTTGCGATAGCCACTGATCTCTAGCCTGGCTTTCTCCAGCTTAAGCATCACCTCCTTGGTTTTCTTTTGCTCATTGAGCAGCTGTTGGCGGAAATTCTTGGACTCCAATTGAACCTTGCGTGACATTAGCTTCATATCATTATCCTTGTCCTGCAGACGCTGCTCCAAAGTACGCAGCTTATCCTGCAGCTTCTGGCGTTCATCTAGATTTCTGAAAGAGAAAACGCATTAAAAGATTGCCTTGTGATCAGGGTATCAATCCGAAAAGAATATGTCTGCATTCGGTTGCGCAAAATCTTCGTATATCGGTTTTGTAACGGTTACGGGTTTGTTGTGTGTTTCGGTTTCGAAATACCGTGTGACAATGCGCGCACATATTATAAAATAATCATACCACAAATTTAAGAAAAGAACATGTGTATTCATTGATATGGCAACCACAGCAAATGGCAACGCTACGATCAGCACTGTTAAGCTCACTATGGCACTGTTAAACTAACATTGGCACTGTTAAGATAACAGAGCTCTGTAAACGGACCACCCACGCAGCGTATAAAAGGCGGCCTTCCGCAGCAGTCAGGCAGTTGGTGTTCGGCGCTTGCAGTAGACGGATCAAAGGATAAGTGCCTAGTGTTTTTGGTGTTTAGTTTACTTAAGTATAAGCTAATGTGAGATTAATATAAGAATGTAACTATATCTAGATGAACTAAGATAATATATACATATAATATGTATATAAATATATATCTATATAAATATATATAATAATAAATATATAAATAAATATAATAATATTTATTAAGGTAATAATTAGGAGTTAAAGAGTAATTAATGTAAGAGAAATAGGATAGAATATAAACAAGATATATATACAAATATATATACAATTATGTCAAGAGCCAAAATAAATAATAAATAAGTTGTTATTATCTTCAAATAAGATCAATATTCAAATATAAAATAAGAATCAGTGGGAAAAACTTACTTGTCCCTAATCAGCTGACTAAAGTGTCTGTTCTGATCGCTGAGCGTTAGAATCTGTGCCTCCTTTTGCTTGAGCTTCGCCTCCAGCTCCTTGTTGGCCGCCTGGACATTGCGATGCTTGGTCTGCCAGACGCGCAGCTCCTCGGCATGCGAATGCAAGAGTTGTGGCAATTCTGCTCCCGTATTTTCATATTTATTCAATGCCGTCGATTGGCGTTTGTGCATCGTGCGCAACATGCGATTCTCATGTGCCAGATTAGCAATTTCCGCCTGGGCATCGGCCAGTTGATTTTGGAATGTTTTGGCGCGCAAATTGCGTGCGGACATGACACGCTGATGAATGTCACTGGTATTGGTGTTGCTGGGCACCAGGGAAGGCTGGCGCATGCCTCCATTCTTGACCCCGCGCACCGGCTGCTTGCGCTGATAGATCTGACTGGCCGACTCCCGGGAACTGCCCGAGAACAGGCTCTCACAACTCTTTGCCGGCAAACTGCAACATTTATCATATTGATTAAATTTAAGTTAAGATTCCAACATTTGTTTACTCACGACATATTGTTATTATCCCACCGATGTGCTTCACTGACGGAGGATGCTGATTTTCGCGGTATTACCATTTAAATTGCACACCCGGGCGCTAAATTAATTTGTATTTTCGCAGTTGTACAAAATTTGTTATTTTGTTAGCTCCGTTTATTTTTTCTCAATGTGTAAATATATTTTCCGTGCTGAAGTTTATATGTACAATGTGATGTTGAGGCAAGTTAAGCCGGCAAAGTAAAGCTGATGATTTGTAAATGAAAATTAACTGACTGGTTGCTGCTGTGGTTACGATTTTTGTTTTATCTTTTGTTGTTTGTTTCTTCGTCCAAAATCAAGTCAAGTGTTTGTTAACTTCACGTTGTTGCCATGGTAAGCGAATGTAACGGAAATATTTAACGTCAGCGGTGCTGTCAACTTTGCAGAAAACATTTGAGAAAACATATTCTGGCAACACTGGATATAATATCGATAGCGTCATATCGGAGTCTGAGTCTATCGAGCTAACAACAACAACATCAACAAGACTCGCAGGGAGGGCGCTTTCTATTTCAATGCATTTTCTTAAATTGCTCCAGTTGCTTAACTGAAAATCAATCAATGCAATTACGCGCATCCGGAAGTATTACCGCATATCCAACGTGCCCGCATTAAAGTGTATACTCCAAGTTGCATAAGTCGTTGGTAATATTGAAATAACTAAACATCTGCAACATACAAACAATTCTCAAATTTCATACAAATTTCAATTTCTTTCAAGGACGCAGCTGTAATTTAAGGGCATAAATTGAGGTCAATTGAAAAGCGGACAAAATGATTCACGTGGGCGACAACTCCTGGAATCTGCGCATCTTCATCACGGATCTGTCGCTGGAGCGGAAGATGCGCGTGCGCGGCGATCAACATTTGGGCAGCATAATGCTGCAACTGGTGGACCCGGAGAATCCGAAAGATTGGTCCGATCATGCACTCTACTGGCCAGCTAAGAATGTGTGGCTGTCGCGGACACGCGCCACTTTGGATCAGTGTGGCGTCCAGGCGGACAGCTTGCTCCACTTTACGCCCATGCACAAGATGCTGCGTGTCCAGCTGCCCGATTTACGTTATCTCGACTGCCGGGTCGACTATTCCGTCAAGACATTTGCTGCCGTAGTGCAGCTGTGCAAGCATCTGGACATACGCTATCCGGAGGAGCTGTCCTTGTGTAAACCCCTCGAGGCGGAGCATCTGAAGCGGAACTTTGCCCAGTTGCCTCACTTAAAGCGTGTGGCCATCGCCGAACCGGATGGCACCACTTACCTGCAGCCAGCGCCGGATACCAATTCATTTGTGCCCATCAATTCGTCCTTTGACGGCGGCAGCAACGGCAGCCTGGACAAACCCTCGTCTCCTGGCAGCTTCTTCTGTGCACCGCTTTCCCCGCACAATGCAGCAAGCAGACGCTCTCCTCTAGCTCACAGCTGGAAACCCAGCCAGCCTGGCTATGGCACCTATGACTCCTCCTCCTCTAGTCTGGGTGACTTTCAGGTAACGGTCGTCAATTTAAAAAATATTGATATATATTAGAGATTTCTTGGAAAGCGATTAATTGTATTCATATCGATAGAGATGACCTCACCTGGGCTTAGAAGGACATTTTTTTAAACTTACTTAAGTTACTTAAATTTGAATGCAACACGATTTTAGAGGCCAAATAATGATAAAATTTATATTCCGCAAGGAAATCGGTTAAGATGTGATAAAGTTATGAAAGTTTGAAGTTAGTGAAAAAGTATCAAGGGAAGAGTATGGAGAAATGGACAGTGATCGACTGATGGGAAAAATAGTCAGTGAAGGAAGAAAAATTTAATTTTCCAATTTTCATGCCGAATAAAAATAGGGACCAAATAATGATAAGATTGATATTCCGCAAGGAAATCGGTTAGGATTTCACAAAGTTATGAAAGCTAGAAGTTGGTCAAATCTTTTTTTTGACCTAAGAAGGAACATAAAATCGAAGTCGCGCCTAGATATTTATTTTATAGAAAATACTATGATTGTTTTCATAATAATTTGATATTAAAATATTTAAATTTGATATTTTCAGGAGAACTTGGCCAGCTCTCCTCAAGCATTGAGTGCCGAGATGCGTTCGCATCTGTTGCGTCCCAAGTCGCTGGTGGAGAAGGCACGTCTCAATGTCGGCTGGCTGGACAGCTCTTTATCCTTGATGGAGCAGGGTATCAGGGAGTATGATACACTATGTCTGCGTTTCAAATACTACACGTTCTTTGATTTGAATCCCAAGTACGATCTGGTGCGGATTAATCAACTGTATGAGCAGGCCAAATGGTCCATACTCAACGAGGAGCTGGACTGCACGGAGCAGGAGACTCTGATGTTTGCAGCGCTGCAGTTTCAGGTGAATCATCAGGTGGACATGCAACCGCTGGCAGCTGTAGATTCGGGCATTGAGACGTCGAGTCAGGAGAATGATGATGACGACATCGATTCGGCTCTGAATGAACTGCAAATTACGCTGGAGGGCAACCGGAATTCACACGATCCTGTGAATATCACACGCATACCGGAACTCTCGGATTATTTGCGCTTCCTCAAGCCACAGAGATTTACCTTGCGGGGCTACAAGCGATACTATTTCACCTATCGCGATCTGCACTTGCATTTGTATAAGAATGCCGAGGATTCTCGACGCACTGCACCCACAATTAGCATTAATTTACGCGGCTGCGAGATAACGCCCGATGTGAATCTTTTGGAGGGTAAATATGCCATACGCCTGGAGGTTTCACCAGATGATGATCGCCATAGAGCCAACAGCGAGTTTTGGATGCGCTGCGAGAATGAACAGCAATATGCCAAGTGGTTGGCTGCCTGTCGTCTGGCTTCCAAAGGACGCTCCTTAGCGGACAGCACCTACGAGAGCGAAGTCGATGGAATTCTATCGCTGCTGCAGATGCAGCGTCCCGTTCAAGGTGTACATCTCAGCATTGATCCACGTTCCGTGGATGCTGTGGATTATTTGTCGCCCAAGATGCTGCGCAAGTTGTCCAACAAGGCGGTGCAACGGATTCTGGAGGCACACGCCAATGTCCGAGAGTTGCCGCTGCTGGAGGCGAAACTGAAGTATATACAGGCCTGGCAATCATTGCCGGACTTTGGTGTCTCTTTATTTGTCATCAAGTTTGATGGCCATCGAAAGGAGGAGCTACTGGGTGTGGCCCAAAATCGAATAATGCGCATGGATCTTAACACAGGAGATCACATCAAGACCTGGCGTTACAATACCATGAAAGCCTGGAATGTCAATTGGGGCATTAAATGCATGATGATTCAATTTCACGATGAGAATGTCGTCTTCTCTTGCCAATCGGCCGACTGTAAGGTGGTCCATGAATTCATTGGCGGTTACATTTTCATGTCAATGAGATCCAAGGATAACAATCAGACGCTGAACGAGGAGCTCTTCCACAAGCTAACAGGCGGCTGGTCATAAATTGTCTCCACATCATACGGATATGGTTACGGATATATCAAAGTTGTTTCTAATTTATAGGAATCTGTTTGTTTATTGTTGACAGTGGCCCTTGTTCAGCGCCCATTTTTATAATCTAACGATTGTCCCTAATCCAGAACAATATTAATGCAATACTTATAGACCATATCCTTTCCAATTTCGAATGGATGCCTTTTATAAGCGTTTTTCTAAACTAATCCCATGGATTTTAACTGATTTTTAACTAGCCAGAGGCACTTTTGCCTTTTTTTAAACATAATAACTCAGCCTTTTTATGCGTGGCCTTTTTACAACTAACTCTTAAGCAATAATAAAAAATATTAGCACACTTTTTAACACAAAATAGTTAAAGCTTGATTTATTTTGAATTTGAATTTCGCGCTCTGATAGCAAACGATAGATCGCTCGATAACAAATGCCTAGTAGCCGTTTGTTATCGATTGCTGTGACAGCTGTTGGGATGTAAACAAACGAAATGTCATTAAATGTTTTTAATATTGATTGAAAAATGGCGAAAGCAACGCACGGCAAGCGAAAACCTTGGGTGAAAAATCTCTATTCGAATCGCGAATACCCGGACAACTATACAGATGTTAGTTTCCTCAAGGATTTGCGCACAAATCTGCACGTTCGTCGTTATACACTGGCCGAAACAATTGGCGGCATAACCGTATTGAACAATCAAATCTCCTGCATAACCGGCTTCCTGATACTCTACCATCTGATGCTGACTGATAGGGTTGCACCGACCAGCATCTTGGTGCCCACGTGTGTTATCACAGCAATTGGATATTTGTATTATCGGGGCAGCAGTTTGAGCATGACGCTGCTTGGCGAGGATTCCAAGACGCTCGTCACCGTGCTGCTATTTGGTTACATCTTTAGTCCCATGCTGCACACACTGACGCAGGCCATTAGCACGGATACGATATATACGACCACATTCTTTGTGATGCTCTTCAATCTGATGTTTACGGATTACGGACTGGATGTGGCCATGGTATCCAAGGCCATATCATTAAATGCTGCCATCTTTGGAGCCATCTGTTTAGCCTCCCGTCTGTCCACATCTTATCATGCCTTTGTGCTGCTCGTGGAGGCTGCCATCTTCTTTGTGCTGTATCCCATTATGACGTCGGCCAGATGGCATCCGTATTGCATGGTGCCCATCTTTACCATATGCTGCGGAGCACTCTATATTATATCTCGTCCAGTGCTCTATCTATATGCCTGCTCCACGCTCTTCATCAACTTCGTCTGTCCGTTTATATTCGTGCGGCAGCAGCGCTACAAGTTCAACATCCATGGTCCCTGGGATGAGGCAATTGTGGAGGAGAACACCGAAGAGAATCTCGATGAGAATTTATAGCGCCAGCTTCGCTTCTCAGAGATGCAATGCATCGATGATGGGGAGCATGTCTTAGACTATTAACTTTTAAATTATTTTTAAGCACTTAACACTTGTAATATAAACATTTATTTTGCCCATTCCAATTTAATAAGCTTTACTAGGCAACTATTTTTTTCTTTTTGAAATTTTTATAAGACTTGTTATATAGCTTAATAATTCTGTGAATAAAACAAAATGTTAAAATGAAATTTATACATGTAAAGATTAAAACTAGTGTTTCTTTAAATTGAAATTCATGGAATTTTGGAAATTACTGAAAAATTACCTATTGCCTTTCAGAAATTGAAAAAAAATCACACTCATTTTCTTGTCGACATGTGTATATATATTTGTTTTTGGTTTTCATTTAATTATAATGATTATGCTTGATATACATATACATATACAGAGACAATGAATCATGAAATAATACAGCATATTTCGTATTAATGATAAAGTTTTGCATTTGCTTGAAAGTCAATTAAATAAAGTCAATAAAAACCTTATTTATACAATTAGCATAATTACAACAACTAAGCATAAAAATAGTAACTAATGCCTAAATTTTGCATTCACATATAGAATGCATTTCATTATAGTTTTTTTCGTTTATAGAAATACAATTTGCATATAGTTTATACACTAGGTATTTTTTGTTACATTTGCAACTTTTCACTAAACATTCGCACCGAAACACGTCATTAATTATTAACTAGAATATAACTATTAAATACAATATATATTTATTTTTGTTTCACTTTACTCTCATGTATAAACTTTTTCAAAATGTAAAAAATCGTACATATTGTGTTTTGTTTCATTTTAATGCTATTAACATTTCATATAATCGTACAATTTATATGAACTGCACGCTATTTGATTAATTATTTCTAATCATTTTTTGATTTCAATTAAACTAGCACAAAATATAATAATAATATTAATATAATTATATAAAATACGGTGCGCTGGTTGTGTTTGTTGTGGGTGTGTGTGTGTTTTAAAAGGAGGGGCGGGGCAGCACAGAAGGGGAAAGGAGTACACCAATAGACACACTTTTAACTAGACTTTGCCGTAATTATTAACAACAAGAACGCTGAGAATCCTCCTTCAATTTGCCTGCACACAACAATTTAAAATGTTTCCTAAATTTAAACTAAGTCCATTTCCCCATTTTAAAGTGCCACCTCATCACCATTGCGGGTGCAGGCGCCGCCGCTGAGCTTCACCTGATCCTTGGACTGTTGCTCGGCACGCAGCTGAAGTTCGCGTCTTCGCTGTGCGGTTAAGGAGAGATTGGCATCGTTATTGGTAGCGTTGTTGTTGGCTTTGGAAGTTGTTTGGTTAGTTGGCTCGTACAATATATCACGTGTTGTTGTGGTTGTGGTTGTTAATGTTGTGGTTGCTCCAGCTGCTCCTGTTGCTATTGTGCTTAGATTTGTGGCAAAGTGTACTTGATGTTGTTGTGGTTGTGTTTGTTGTTGTTGTTGTTGTGCTGGCAGCTGTTGTCAAACCAATTCATTCTTTGGCGTTGAATCCGCAGCTGCTGTGATAGCCGCACCTCCATTGCTTACCGTCTGGTTGCCGTTTTCCAGCAAGGAGCCGGCCTCCACATCGCCAGCCTGACGTGCCGCATTCCGTTGACGACACAGATACGGCGAATTTGTGGGTGAGGGCAGCGGATTCTGTAAAAGATTGGTCAAGTGAGTAAACTGTTAACTTCTATCTATATTCTCCTTACCAATTTGTTGTTATTCTGACAGCAGGTGGCCTTCACACAGCCCTCATCCGTGGTGGGGCAGTCGAGGGCACAGCAATCGGAGCCGCTCATATTAATGCTGGAGGTGCCATCGGACATGTTGCAGCCCTCAATCTCACTGAACTCCGGCTGTATGGTGGTCGAGTGTATGCCTTCATTATGAAAGAACTCCTTTACCTTCTCAGCTATCTTCATGTACTCGGACAAATTGCGGCAGCTGCAAAAGATATAAATATTAGATAGGGATGCTAAGCATAAAATTAAAAAAAAAACATTCTTAAAAAATTAAATTTAGAGTAATTGAAATTTGAATTTAGAGTAAATAAAAGTTCAAATTAAATTATTATTTCTTATTTACAGATCAAAGTTAGATAAAAACTTAGGATAAAAATAATTAAAAATTAAATTTCCTTTTATATTTATCATTACTTTTAATCTATAAATTTGAAAACTAAATTTTTCTTCCTTTACTGTCCATTTTTTCCATATTCTTCCCTTGACACATTTCCAAAAACTTCGAAATGTCATAACTTTGTCAAATTTTAGCCGATTTCCATCCGGATTGTCAATTTTATCATTATTTAGCCTCTATTTTTATTCTGCATTAAAAATGGAAAACTAAATTTTTCTTCCTTTACTGTCCATTTTTTCCATACTCTTCCCTTGACACATTTCCAAAAACTTAAAAACCAACAACTAAAATTATATGTATTATACAAATTGGTATTACAAATTTAAGCATTTTCAAAAAAACATTTAAAAATTGTTTAACTACTTTATGGGTTTATTTTTTCTCTAAATCCCTTAAGAACCTACCGTATGTGTGCCGAGGCAATGATGCGATCGCCGGCCAATTGCCAGACATGGAACTCGTGCACGGCCAGCACACCGTCGACCTTCTCCAGCAGACGCTTCTGTATCGCGTCCACCTGAATGTGTGTGGGCACCGTTTGCAGCAGAATCAATGCAGATTCCCGAAGCAGCGGCCAAACCGAGTGCAAAATGAGAGCGACGAGGACAATGGATAAAGCTGGATCAATATAGAGGCGATATTCCCATTCGGTGTACTCCACAATCAATGCGCTAACGATGACAATGACACTGCCAAGGGCATCGCTGAGCACGTGCAGAAAGGCGCCACGCATGTTCATCTGGCCGGGATCATGACTGTGACCATGGCTCGACTTTTTCACCGGCTTTTGCTCCTTTTGCTTCTCAAATGCATAATCATTCTGCTCGTCATCGACTTCGTCCATGTTGGCCAGCTCCGTGAGGCGACTGTGATTGCGGGTCAGACCACCGCCATGTGAATGTCCATGATGACCACCGTGTTCTAAAAAAGTAAAGATATGGTTAATCATAAATTACAACGGTAGCTAACGATTCGATATTTACCATAAAGCAGAGCCAAGCCTATCAAGTTCACCAGCAGACCCAAAATACCGACAATGAGCAGCAGATCTGCCCGATGTATTGGCTCCTTTTCGATGAATCTGCAATCGAAAAAGTTCAAATAAAGGATTAATATTTTTGTAGGTAAAATTTATTAAAAACAGTATAAACTTAACAGTTCATCCATTATTAAAAAGACATTTTGTTATTAAAATTTGTTCATCTATTAAAAAGTTCTTAGAGTAAAAAGTTTTACAAAAATTAATAGGTTAAAAATTTTTTTTTTTCAAAATGAATAGAATTTTAAATGCATAATAAATATTGAGTGCAAACTAGAATAAACAAAATATTTTTCAACGTAATCAGTTAAATTTTGACAAGGTTACGAGTGTCATAATTTTTCGAAAATTTGTTAAGGGGTAGGTATGCAAATTTTGTAAAATAAATAAATTTTTCAAAAAAAGAATATTTTGATGTAGAATAAATGAAGAGATCAAACAGTGATCAAATTGATATTCCGCATCCAAATCGGTTGAGTATACATAAAGTTATGAGAGTTCAAAGCCAATCAAATTGTAATTCCAAAAATTGAAGGATTAACATTTCAGTGCTTTAATATACAATGTTCTGTTAATAACATGTGCATGTTAACCATATTTATATAAGTAATTCATATTAGATAAGAACTAAAGTAATGTGGAAATGTGTCAATCAATTTGTAATTCCGAGCCAATCCCTAGACTTTTCGTGCTTATCACACAATGCCAGAAGAAGAAGAAGCAGACGACTTTGCACGTTTCGACAACGAAATACGCATCGTAAAGTGACAGGAGATATGCACATGGCATGCAAATGACAACAATCGCAAAAGGCAAATAAAAATGTTCACAAAAAAGTAAAAATAATAAAAAATAAAAGTGGGAAAAAAAACGGTGACAAGGCAAACTGTTTTACAGTATTCCAATTTTAGCTATTTTGTAGCTACATTTTTTTGCAATTACAAAGATATAAAATTCAAAGAAATGGGTTTAGCTAGATATTGAAATATTTTCATATTTAAGATTGGCAGATAACTTAGATAAACTGAAAATCAATAATTCATTATAGAAACGAAAATAGTATAATTAAAGTATTGGAATATATTTATGAAGGAATATTCAAGAGCGGTTTATTGAATATTTCAGGTTATATGTAAAGTAATTATCAAATAATATTTTAAGAAAGATGTGAAATCTAACATTTTTACAATTTTTATAATTGTTTTTAGGTATTTCTAGCTATATTTGCAGCCGTTACTTGAAAAGAGTAAAAAGTGTATATAGCTTTAAATAAAATTGGCTGATTTAGGCTTTTTAATTATGACAGCACTGCTGTTGAATCTTTAATTGGGTGTGGACAATTCAACAGCTTTACACACACACACACAAGATAAATAAACAGATATGAACTGGAACAGGTGCCTCACCTTTTGCATGCCTCGATTGTGATGCTGAAACAGAGCGCTACGAGGAATACGGCATTAACGAGAGCACCCAAAACTTCGGCACGTGCCCAGCCAAAGGTGTTCTTGGACCACTTCTTAGGTGACATCTGTTGAGGATTACAATAGAGAATATATGCTATATAAGGAAAATTTCAAGTTTTGTAGAAAATCTAAAGCTTACCTTAACGGATAGGAATGATATGACCAGGGCGGCAATATCGCCCAGCATGTGAAAACTGTCTGCGACCAGGGCCATGGAATTGGTCACATATCCCACAACAATCTCCACGAAGAAGAAGAAGGCTGTAAGCCACATCATCGAGAGCAGGCGACATTTTTTGCCCGAATATTTGGACATCTTGGAGAAACTGCAAATAAAAAATTATATTATTTTTTAATAAAGATTAAAGAGTTTTATCGGAAACAATGAACGTAAATGTCAGGAAACTGCTTTTGTTTCTTAAAAGTAAGTAAGTTTAAAATAAAAAGTATTAAGGAAAAAGTATTTTTCAATTTATAAAAGCATACTAAATACTAATGCTAAATCCTTTGTATGTAAACTCCACTTCAATAAACTTTTTAGATTGCAACAATCTATTAGTAAGTTTTTGAAGTGCAAAACCCATTGTGCAAAATCCGATTAGCTTAAAAATTAGCAAACAAACTGAGTTATCTCTTTCTTAGTATTTCTATTTCAGTTTCTAAGTGGATGGGTGGGAGTGGGAAGTGGAAAGCGGTTTAATTGAATAAAAAAAATTGAAATTGGAAAACAATTTAAGCTACGCTTGAGCTGGCGTTAGAACCACGCCTCCCATTAGACAGAGGGAGGGGATTTGGTAATTGTTTTGTTTTTTTTTTAATGCACTTTTCTTTACGCTTGACTAGACAATAAGAGGGTGGGTCAGGGCACGAGGGTGGGACAGAGAGTTTAAACTTACACAAAGAACTGCATTTTAGTTGCAGAATTTTGATGAAATTGACGTTCTTGTGTGGAAGCCACTTTCGTTGTTGTTGCCTCGTTGGCTCTGGCTTTGCTTATGAATTATAAACTGATATTCGCATTTAATGGCAGCCCGATTTAGCCACATGGATACAAGGTATCCATATACCCCCTGGGCCATTTTAGCCAGAAACAACTTCAGTCTGTTGTAGCAGCTTTTTTTTGTATTTTATTTTGTTTTGTTTTGTATAAACAATAATGTAAAGCAAATTCAAGTGAAGCGAATGAAATATAAACAGTATAAATGTCGTTGTCAAGAGAGACAGAGCGCGAAAGAGAGGGAAAAAGGTAGAAAGACAGGGGAAAATAGAGTTAAGGAGTAAGTTAAGTGCCAAGGGATGAGGAGACTTGCTCTGGTAGCTAAGAAAACAATTTGAATATTCGCATTTAGTTTATACGATCGCCCGTTGACTAAGCAACCAAACAATGGTCCCTTTCCACTGTCCCTCCTTCCTACCCCTACCCCTCTCCACCCCCTTCGAGACGACAGTGATTGGCCATGGGCAGGAAATGAGGCCGTTGGCATTGGCTTTGCTGCATCATCAGCAATGCAAAACTCTCCTCTTCTCCTGGCCCACTTGCCCCTCATATAAACGCCAACAAACAATTGATTTTACAATCTTCTTTTAGTTTCAAAGGGTATTTGAATATGTAGTCAAATCGTTCATCAGATCCATTAAAAATATATACATGACTCTAAAATTTGGTACAGATGCCTTAAATTGCTGTAGTAAATAGAAAAATAGAAACCAAAGAAATCAATTTAGTCTACATATAATGCATATAGTTATTTTATAATTTTTATTTCTATTATTTTTTTATTTTCTACGTATTTTATATTTATATATTGTCTTAGCTATTTTGTGTCAAAATTTCAGCCTTTTTGTTTTACCGTTTGGGCTGCAAAAATATCAGTTAGTCAGTCGGGACAAAAAGTTTAGTATATAATATATATAAATATATATTTCAGGCAGAAAGAAACCTTCTATAAAGGGTATAAAATCTTCGTTATCTACAAATGTAGCTAATTGTGTTTTATTATCTCTAAATTTTCAGCACACGAGACGCCAAATATTTTTGATTAGCTGCACACGTTTCACTTCTTTATGCCTTTCTGGTAGAAAAGCTATTGTATGACTGTTATCTTGACTAATATTTGCTCTTTACCGTTCTGTTATCAGCTATCAACTATGCATTAATCACACTTACAACAATACAGATGGCAGTTTGTGATATTAGCCCAATTCTATTCATACTATGAATAGATAAATATCTGCAGTGTACCGTTCCGTCCCTTCCCCCGTCCGATAACAGTTCCAAAGTTTAACGTGCGCAAAAATTATACGAAAAAAACACAATAAGCAAAAGTGCTTATCGTGTTTAACTAAAGATAGGACTAAACATAATAATAATAACCAAGATTACAATGTGATTACATTGTTGCCGAGCTTATTGTGTGATAAGGAAATGGGAAAGGGAGAAGCTTATTATTCATAGGGTTGATAACTAAACAAATAGTGATTAAAACTACAACAAGATATATTAAAATACTTTTAGTCATAACTATGTATCTCAAGATTAAAGTCATAGAGTCTAGACTTTATTTACAACAAGTTTTCAGTTTCAACTATAAGTAAATTGTAAGACTGCTCAACTAGCAGTTACCATGCATATTTTTAAGAATGGGTTAAAATAAGCTATAAGTTATAAATATAAAAATAAAATATGTATGTTTATAAACTTATCAATAAATTTAGTATGATATTAATTTAATGATATTATTATTACAGGGTATAAAAGAAAACTGACGCCACTTTTTTTACTATTGTAATTTTTTTTATTTTCTTGTTTTTGGGAATGACATCAAAAATCACAGCGAGAAATTATTGATATGTAAAGTATAAAAAGAAATACAAAAAGCGTAGGAGAACTAGTGAAAGAGAAAATAATAGCAGCAATCATTGTGAAGAGAGTAAGAGAGAGAGGGAGGGAGAAAGATGTGTCAAAGTTTCTCTGCAATTGGAATTCCATATTTATGGAATCGTTAATGATTATATTTTTGTGATGAGATATGACATGATTAATTTTAGGCATAATTATAATTATTTCTCAGTATGCATTACATTTATTTAGACCATTTCTGGTGAATTTCAATGTGATAATATAAAAATCGAGTATTTTTATTAAAATAAAATTTTAAATTAAATACTTGGAAATAATATGTAAAAACCGAAGCAGACGTGATAGCTCTCACCTCCACACTTTATTAAAATACTGATAAAATTGAACTTTGTTTTTTTTGGGGCCATCCGACGTTTGACTTTGACAGTCGGTCTTAGTAACAATGTCTCACATTAACTGATAGCAGAGAGTACATGAGCTTTTAAGACACTGTCCGATAGCAAGACCACGGCACCACAAAACAACCGCACAACAGTAGTACAACTAGTGGTGATAAAAATATTTTATGGAAACGTGTCTAGCAAGCAAAAGTAACTAAACAAGTGATATTCACCAAGCTAAAACAGGAGCTGGCCTATAGAGTTGGTTATTACAACAAAAACTTAAAATTGGTTGCTGTTCATTGATGAAATTTAATTTTTTTTTTTTTCATTTAACGCTTAACACATTTTGGAATTTACCACATAACACATAACTCCCCCCTCACAGTTTAGTTTCATTTCATGGTTATGTCACAGCCAATGCAAAAACAAAAACCAGTCTCAAAGCACGTGACAGTTTTAACTAATTGATTAGCTTGTACTGTCATTATAGAACCAGATCTCCAGTACCAGCCCAACAGAAGCAATAGGAAACTCCAAATACCTCGATAAATTGTAATTAGAAATAACAAAAAAAAAAAAACAAATGCACTTGACCGTGACTAAAAATAAAAGCCTTCGACATATATAAATCATTTGTAATTTATAGTAAAACACTTACATACTAACTTTTAATTTCCCTAATGTCATTCCTTAGTCAAAACTTAACAGATTATAATATAAATATAAATATACAGCTCTTTGTCCTGACTGACTCACTCACTAACTGATTATTGTGGAGTCTAAACGGTAAGAGCTAGAAGATTGCATTTTTAACTCAACAAAGATCTAAGCTCCAAGCAATTTGATTCATAAATTCGTAATAAAAACTTCATTAATATATTTTACAAGATTAAATATATTATAATGTATACTGCTGGTATGTTTGCTAATAATATTACATTATTATCAAGAAAAATCCATTAAGAACTAGAAAACAATATGGTAATATAATATAGTAATAGTAATAATAGTAATAATCCAACTTATTTTGACAACTCTTCCAAAATTACAAGCTTCTGCACAAATCTATTGGTTTCAATAGATTATAGGGAATATATTGCATATACATATATATTTATTGTATATTCCAAGCACTTTGTATTAATTCATTTAAGTTTCCGCTTTGTTTGTCTTTGCACAAGGATAAAGATTCAAATACAGACACATACATATGTATGTATGTAACAATAGCTAAAACTATGGCTATACATTATGTATGTATATATGCATATATACTATCTGTAGCACGTGATTTGCCTACGCATTTATTCCGACAATTAAACATGCAGCTCACATGCAAGTGCTTCAATGCTACAAAATGTTGCAAGTGCACAAGACAAATCACACACTTATATATACATACGTATCTATGTATATATGCATACGTGTGTGTGGATGTGTATACATGTGATAGGAGCATAAATAGAGGCCACAATTGGGTTACAATATTCTAGGTCATGTTGCTTAATTGGCCATTCTCCAGCCGTGTGTTTGAGTGAAGATGTGTGTGCGTGTGTGTGTGTTGGTTTTGTGTGTTGGCTTAATGTGTGTGTGTGCGAGTTGGTTTTGTGTGGGAACCTTCCACTTATCTGAGTTTCGGACATTTTGAACTTTTGGCATATGCTATTTGGACTTTAAGCCCTAAGCGCCCTGCTCTTGTTCCCCTCCCCTCTACTCTCCTCCACCTCTTCCCACAAACAACTGAGTTGCTGTCTGCCACATGGCAACGTGTCGCAAGAGTCATAAACATATTCCGCTTGTGATAAGAACATTTTAAACTGACCCATTAATGTTGCCGAAAGCATTTGTAGTTTAAATTTTATCAAAGGCATGCGATACTTTAAAGATAAGAGAGAAAGAAAGAGAGAAAGAAAGATAGAAAGAAAGATAGGGAGAGAGAAATATAGAAAGAAAGAGACGGAGGAAAACTTTAGTTTAACTGTACGTGTCAGGTACTTCGCAAAACTAATTAATTGCGTACATAAGCACGTTATTGTGACAATGGAGAATATATTGTGAAAGAAAAAATACTACTATTACCTTTTCTTTTGAATTATTAAATGTGTGTATAATACATTAATTGAAAAAGTTTGTATATAATTTTTATAATAAAAAATTTCAATAAAATTTTTTATTGATAATTGTCTATATTAAGATTGCAAATTCAAAGAAATTGTTATAATAAACATTGAAAATTCATCTGTTTTCAAAAATGCAATAAAATTCCACAATAGCTTTTTGAGTTTTTAGTAAAATTCTATTTTAATCCGTTCCTATTGCAAATCCTTTAAATTATTGATGCATAATGTGAGCCACACTCGAGTAATTTCGGATAATTATTGTATAGCAACGTAATAAAAAAGAAATTAAATAATTATTTTAATTAGAAAATTGCATGGGTCGCAGCAGGCCCAACAACAATCGCGGAAATTGTGCCGACAATAATTTTAGCCATTTCACTACGTGGCGGACAAATAACCCGCTTTTTCAACGCCCGGAAAATGGGCGGAAAAGCGCAACTGCGAAGGAAACGCACAAAGAGGAGAGAAAGAGACAACTGACCCAGCGAACTCGAGCCTGCACCAAAGTGGGACAGGTGAGTC
Organism: Drosophila falleni; assembly: GCA_035045575.1. Lineage (NCBI taxonomy): Eukaryota > Metazoa > Arthropoda > Insecta > Diptera > Drosophilidae > Drosophila > Drosophila falleni. Next base: position 3,634,719 of record JAWNOV010000167.1, read on the forward strand.
GGTCTTTTCTTTGATTTATTTATGCAAATCTGTGGCAGGTGAAGGGGATGGGGGAGGGAGAGATGGGGTGACCTGCTGACCCAATTTAAAATAGGGGTAGCCAACAGTTTTTTCACACTCAACAATAACAACGCGTTGACATTCGCTTAAGTGACAGCCAAAAAAAATTGCAATTCTCAGCACAACATTTATTTTTATCACAAAGATAAATAAATATAGGAAGTCTGGCAACGCCATGACAGTAAACAAGTTGACAGCACGTCAACAAAGAGTTGAAAATATAAAAAAAAATTAAGTTTCAGGAGTTTTTCCAGCAATAGATATTAAAAATTTAGTGCTATCTGAATTATTCAATTATTTCTATAGGTAAATAGAAAAAGTCATTTGAATTTAGAATATAATAAAATCAAAACAAATTGTAAGACTAGCAAAAATGTTTGAGATTCTTGTCAGTTTTGTTATTATTTTTCAAATACAATATAGGGTATCTCTTGTATCGAGAATTGAGGCGTACAATATTTATTGACAAATCAATCAACAGATTACATTTCATGTCAAGAATCAGAACATGCACAGTCGTATAATTGGAAATATTAGATATATATGTGAAGTTGAGCCATTTCAATACTTTCTGTAGTTGCACACTTCCAAGGTAAGAGTAAAAAGGGAAAACGAGCGTTATCAGAGTGTTATTATTGTGCGCTTATCTCGACTAATTACAGTAATCAGAAATAAAGTCTAACCCAGTTAGTTCTTGTCATAAATCTACAACACTCGACAAACATAACCCAGTTCTAGTTCCCAGTTCCCAGTTGTACTTCAAGTTCTAGTTCTAGTTCTGATTGTAGTTCCACATTTTCCGGAATCTCTATAAATCAAAAATTGAATGTACTTAAATAGTACTGAACAAAGCTAAATATATAAGTTAATTAACCCAATATGAATCTTATTTGCCACGAAATTTAATTAACACGTATTGATTTCTTTTGCACTCAACTGTATTGAAATAATTGACAAAGCAAAAACGCCGAACAACACCGTGTGGGCGAACAAGGAGATAGGGTTAAAAGGGGAGGCGAAACTGACTCGGCTGCTGTCTCAATATGGAGCGTGACCTTTAAGCGGTAATTGAAAATGGCAAAGCTGACGCTGAGGGCGCTTAAATGCCACAGATAAAAGACAACAGACAACGTTAATAAACGCTGATAAAGATAGATAGTTAGATGGTTGAACGGATAGATAGACAGCTGAATAGTTCGATAGATAGACAGGAAAAGTATCTGTAAATACAATGGTATATGTAAGATACACAAATGTGTGAAGTATTTAAGATTGTCTATAATATACAAATGTATCTTTAATTTCAGAATAGAATAGTATCTGTAATTTACTTAAGTATCTATAAAGAAACAATGTATCTGCAACATTAGCAAATCTATAAAAAATAAAGGAAGGTAAAATATTGAAAACATCAGAAAAATACCAAAAAAATTAAATAAATATAATATCAGTATTAATATATGAACAGCGTCATCAAATCGCGGAATGATTCAGAATTAATTCATGGTCATATGATGATTACGATAATGACTAAGACGTTGGGATTGTACACAGCAAACTGGAGAATCCAATGAACGGAATGGAATGGGGAATAGAACCGGTTACTTTTTAGCCGGCAACGTGAATCAAACTGATGCAGCAAGAAAAACAAATTTAACCAAATATATATGTAAATATGTACAGGTACACACGTATGTACAGACATATACAAGCATGCATATATTTGTGTGAAAAGAAATGAAAAACTAAAAGGCAAAGCAAGAGGTTTTTCACGAATGTCAACAATCATTGAGGCGCATTTAAAGAGGATGTGATTTTCATTTACTTTTTGCCTGCTGCGCCTTCTACCTGCGCCCTAAATGGGCGTGTGTGCCCGCAGTTCGCTGACCCAAAACAACAACAACAGCAACAGTAGCTTGACAAGTTCGCACACGTTTTCTTTGACTGTATGAATACACAAGCAACCAAACACAGATACAAACAATGCAACACAGACGTGAGCAAAATATTAAGAACAACTTAATTATCCCTGTAACGTTTTTATAATAATTTTTAACCTGTTTGAATTTAATTTTAGCAATATTTTAAGCATTTAATTTCAATAGGTTTGATCTAAATTTCATTCCGATAAAATTATAAAAGATACTTTTTAATACTTAGCTTTAATGGAACGTAAAAAAATACATTTTATGAAATCCTAAAAATAGGAAGTAAATCCAGAAAATACTTGCCGGAAATTTAAATAAGTTCTAACGATTCATTCAATCAAGTACATTAATACTATGAACATGTGTTCCTATTATTTTGCACATATCTGTACACATCAATTTGATATTCTTCAATGGGATTCTTATTAGAGTTAGCCACTACCTTAGACAGCAAGAGCGTGAGGGAGAGAGGGAAAGAGAGAGGGACAAGCAACTTACCGAAATTTAAAAGCTGCTTTTGTTGCCGGCGCTTTTGAAACAGTTTCAATTGTTTAGTTTTGTCGGGTGTTTATTTAAACACCGTTAGGCCGCAGGAAGATCGGCTTTGATATGCTTTTCTTTTCTATCTACAAACACAATGTATTATTGCTAAATTAAAACATGTTTGCACTTATCAACAAATAAGTAATATTAAATTCACTATAGTTGCTTATGTGTGTGTTGTGTGTGGCGCTCCAAGCTACATACATACATACATACATATGTAAATAAGGAACGCATGTATTTGTGTGTGTAGTTCATGGAGGAAAATTGTTGTGATAAAGCAAAAACAAGCGCCGATAAATTGACGTCTATATTTTAGTTGGCTTTGTTACGCGTGCAAAATGCAATACACTAATAAACAATGCTAAAAGGAAACGCGTAGTATGCACAGTTATCTTTGTAAATTCCTGCGCTCTTTTGCTTTTGGGGGTGGGGGTGGTGGTTGGCGCACGGCACGCCTGATTTATGTAGATATGTATGTGTATATGTATATTGCTAATAGTGCACAGCGTAATGACATTGCTAAACGTTAACACAGACACACACACCCACACACACAATATATATATATTAACAACAATACACTTGTGCCTTTAGCACGTGCACTTGCCGAAATATCTTAATCACTCTTATTTCAAGCTGCGCATTACCGATTTTATTTATTTATTTTATTTTGGTTTCCGACGCAGGACAACGGACACTCGACACTTGCAACTCTGTTAAAATTTTCAAGACAACTGACGACGCGACCCATCCACTGTTGCCAACTTTTTGTAAGTTAAAATAGCTGTTTCTGGCTGGAAAGCATCTGAAAAATAGCTGAAATCGCAATGCAAAATAGCTAAGACCAAAGACGACACAGCTGATTTCCAAATGTTGTTTCAGTGCTGCCAACTTGTTTAAATAGTCTTGTCTCAACAAATAAATTAGTTGGCAGTCTTAGTTCACGGATAAAATTTCAAAATGAGCTCAAATTTTAAGCTTCTAAAGCTAGACTTTTGAAAATTGTTGAAGAATCTCCGTAAGAATTTGGAAAAATGTTGGATTCATCTAAATTAAACTTCTTAACACAACTTCTCGCCCATCGAACACAGCGAAATACTAGCATTCATAAAAAAAGTTTACGTTTATTTAATTTACTCCAATTTTTAATTTAATCTAGTTTTATTAAAATGATTTTTTTGTGCAAAACTTATTTAAAAAAAATTTTAAGAAAAATTGTGAACGATTTAATACAACTGGCTGGCGAGTAACGAGTATTTCGATCGACAATACGTGATTTAAAAGGTATCGATAGTATCGGATGGCGGACAGCGAATAGCGCAGCTGTATAAAATTGAATACATACATTTCTACTCACACTAAAAATATCGTTCAATAAGATCAGTCTTCAAGCAAACCCGGAAAGTGAACAAATGTCTTTCGCATCGCAACTGCAAGATATATTGCAAAAACTATTGATTAATGATGCAGATCGTGCACCTTATACAGCTGATGCGATCGCTATATGCAACGAGCTTATGGACGAATTGAAGAAAGAGGATGATCACTTTCGTAAAGCCTTCGGCGGTCTAAGCTTATCTGGTGAGTTTTTATAATATACCTTATATGAATGTATACTTAAATATACTTATGTTATTCTTAGGCAGCTATTTGGACCGTGTGAAACTGAAAACTCCCGATGAATTTGATATGCATTTAAAGTTGAAACTCCCATTCCACGTAACCCCAGTAGGAGATTCTCAACGTGCCGGTTTTGTTTTTCTGCTTTATCACGGGGGCTCCCACCCAGCAGTAGTTGATGGTTTCGTTAATCGCAAGTCTCTACAGAACTGGATACGTAATGCATTTCACAAGGTATTTGAAAATAATGCTGAAGTCACGATAAGAGAAGAAACGTATGCTATGAACTACAGGTTACAAGGACTTGGATGTTCTCATACTATAGAAGCCCAGAGTCCATCTAAATTTATATCATTTGATTTTGTACCAGTGTTTGAGTTTACCTATAGCCAATGGCCATTGCCAGATCCTTCTTCAGTTTCCCATAATGTGCGACAGTATTGGAACTGGTTTGCGGTGCCACAACAAAAGAGACCAGCAGATGATAGGACCTTTATGGTCTGTGCTCCCCACTGGGAGCGTGAAATGATGAAGGGAAATTATAACTTGAAAAATATTCTACGTTTGATGAAGGCGATGCGCGATAAACATATCCGTGAGATGCCACATTTGTCCAGTTATATGCTCAAAACTGTCATTCTTCTGCAGCTCGAAGCGCGTTCAGACACCTACTGGCAACAGGATTTAGGTACACTTTTTGTGGATATGTGGACCCGATTGGTACAACATTTTCGTGATAATAATCTTCCATTTTTTTTGGCCCATGATTGCAATCATTTTGATCGTTTGAAGCGGGAAGACTTTCTTAAGTGCAAGAAAACTGCTGAAATGTTATACTCTAAGATAAACATAATAAAAAATAACCCTGGGCTTGATGTGGGTCATCTTTTTTTCTAATACAAACTAATTGACAGATATTTTACATTTTTTGTATACAATTTACGCAATAAAGTCAAACTTTTATTATATATACTCGCAGTTAATTGTAGATGTGGCATGCACCTTTGTACACGCAGATCATGATTTGTTGCATTTGGTAATTGGCTGTATGTATACTACATCATAAAAAATCTCACTATTAAAGCGAAGAGAAAATAAATGTAATGAAAAAAAAAAAATTAAATGTTTTACATGTGTCTTTACCAACAAACGTATACTATAGCATTATTTCGGGAAACTCCCTTTTTGCCAAATTACACATATTCGAACTCGTTACTTTCGCTATGGAGACTAAAATTTATCACCGTTAGAGATGGGAAACTTTTCGCAACCTACTCACTAGTGATGGTACTTGTTACTTTAGGCACAGCGAGTATAATACGCGGGCAATTTGAATTTAAATTTGATATGAAATAGCGCAGTTTGGAAACTCACTTAGGTTGTTGGTTAAGAAGATGTATGTGGGAGGGGTGAGGCTTAAATAACTGCAACGGAAATTAAGAAAAAATAAAAAAAATATATTCCAAAATTAGAGTTTAAAAAAAGAACACTTGAAGACCCACCAGGACTTACAATATTTGGGACTTAAATACAACTATTAGTCAATATAACTTGCAAATATTCTGAAAGATTCGACACAATTCTACAGTAAATCGCTGTAACGGCTTTAATAGCTAACGAGTAACGAGTGCTTTGATCGACGATATGTTATTAAAATACCTATCTCTATATCTGTTGGCATGCAACGAGTAGCCCAGGGGTATAAATTTGAATGCACCAGCGAATTTCTCTTCATACTAAAGAAATCGTTCAATAAGATCGGTCTTTAAGCAAAACCGGAAATTAAAAAAATGTCTTTCGCATGGCAACTGCAAATCGTATTGCAGAAACTATTGATTCAAGATGCTGATCGTGCACCTTATACAGCTGATGCAATCGCTATATGCAACGAGCTTATGGACGATTTGAAGAAAGAGGATGATCACTTCCGTAGAGCCTTTGACGGTCTAAGTTTATCGGGTGAGTCTTAAAAGTGTACTTAATATGAATGTGTACTTATATACAAATGTACTTATGTGATCCTCAGGCAGCTATTTGGATCGTGTGAAACTAAAGACGCCCGATGAATTTGATATGCATTTAAAATTGAAGCTACCATTCCAAGTGACACATATACGGGATTCTCAACGTGCCGGCTTTGTTTATCTGCGTTGTAACGGGGGTTCCCACCCAGCAGTAGTTGATGGTTTCGTTAATCGCAAGTCTCTACAGGACTGGATACGTAATGCATTTCACAAGGTATTCGAAAGTTATACCCAAATCAAGATACGTGGAGAAACGTATAAACTTACCTATAAGTTAGAAGGATATGGATGTTCTCACACAATAGAAGCCCAGAGTCCATCTAAATTTATATCATTTGATTTTGTACCAGTGTTTGAGTTTACCTATAGCCAATGGCCATTGCCAGATCCTTCTTCAGTTTCCCATAATGTGCGACAATATTGGAACTGGTTTGCAGTGCCACAACAAAAGAGACCAGCAGATGATAGGACCTTTATGGTCTGTGCTCCCCACTGGGAGCGTGAAATGATGAAGGGAAAGGACAATTTGAAAAATATTCTACGTTTGATGAAGGCGATGCGCGATAAACATATCCGTGAGATGCCACATTTGTCCAGTTATATGCTCAAAACTGTCATTCTTCTGCAGCTCGAAGCGCGTTCAGACACCTACTGGCAACAGGATTTAGGTACACTTTTTGTGGATATGTGGACCCGATTGGTACAACATTTTCGTGATAATAATCTTCCATTTTTCTTGGCCCATGATTGCAATCATTTTGATCGTTTGAAGCGGGAAGACTTTCTTAAGTGCAAGGAAACTGCTGAAATGTTATCCGTTAGGATAAGCATGATAGGAAAATGCCTTGGGCATCGTGTGGTTGATCTTTTTTTCTAATACAAACTAATTGACAAATATTTTAAATTTTTTGTATACAAATTACGCAATAAAGTCAAACTTTTATAATATATTTTCTGAGTTATACTGTTTTTCTTAAAAAATTTTAAGTGTTGTATGTTCCTTACAAGCAAAACATGATTCAAAGGTTTTGAAAACTGGCCATATGTACGACTGCAGTCATGACTATGGCACACATATACATACATACATACAATATGTATGTTAGCATATGTAAATCGGTTTCTGAAGATAAGCAACATTTTTGGATGCCAGCCACGTACATTATTTAAAAATCTTTCTATTAAATCGAAGATAAAATAAAAGTTATCACTAAACATATAAAATGTTAATATATATTTTTACTAGCATATAATATAGCATTATTTGGGGAAATTCCCTTTTTAGCAAAAACAAACCTACTAAAAGTCGTTGTTTTTCAGCGATAGAGATGGCAAACTTTCGCAATCTATTCACCCTTAATGGTACTCGTTACTTTAGACGCAGCGAGTATAATGCGCAGGCAATTTGAATTTAAATTTAAAATAAAACAGCGCCAGAAGTTACGTTACGTTGGGAAAAAATTTAACTTAAATAAAAAAAAACATAAAACATCGACAAAAATGTATATATAGGTAATAATCACGTGCGCCTCTTGACAATTTCCATATTGGCCAACTTAAGAATGCGATTAAAATCGACTTTGGTGTGAGCACGCCAATAATGACAACGTCCCCACATGACAGCCGGATAGTTGGGACTGGAGATGCCATGGAAGATACGCGCAATGTTGCGGCCGCTGAAGGTATTGTCGGGATACATGTTGATCAGTGCATGCACATCGGCAATTATGTGATCATCCGGCACATCGCTGGGCTGCAAACAAAGCGAGACTTAAATATAATTTCAAAAAGACTAATTCACATGTTTTTACCTCAATTTCCAGCTGCAAATCCTGTGGATAATCGTTGCGAAAGTAGTTCCTAACAATGCCCTTCAATTGAGTGCAACGATCCTGAGGAAAATCGACACTGCAACAATGTGTGCACATGTTGTATGCCACAGCGGACAGACCGTGTGCCACATACTGTAGCTGAATAAGCTGAGTGCGCTCCTGTTTAACCGATCGTGAATAGAGCGTGTCCAGTGCGTTATCAATTTCCGTTTCACTGAAATCTCCCGGCGCCTTGATGCGAAAACCCAAATCAAAGAAGCTCACTGTAATCGGCGAGCGCTTGGGAAAGCCATTAACTAGAAATATAAATGGTAGGAATTATTTAAGGAATTATTTAATTTATCTAATTCTTATTTACATTTGAGTTCTCCTAATTTTTATTTTCAAATTCTTATATTTTTTTTTTTTTTTGTTATTTTCGGTCGTATTTCAGCTTACCTTGCATCCACTCCAGGTTCTTCAGCTGATACTTGACCACACCGCTGTTCCAGCCAATGCCGGCGGCAATATCAATAACAGAAAACTCAATTATGTTGGCATCTTCCTTAAAAGTCTTGTTCTTGATCTGCAGGGCAATGGCCATGGCCAGAGGCGGACATTCCTTGGCGGCATGTCTATAATAAATATAAAATTAATATAAAATTGTATATATATTAATAGCTATTATATTAATTACTTAAGATATTTGGGGCCACCGTAGGAGATCACTTTGGCCATAATGTAGGCAGAGCTGAGCACATTCATGCACCAGCGTGGATCCAATTCCATATAACACAGTAGCGTTGATATATTCTCAGCTGGTATGTCCAATGCCTCGACAGTTTGCTCCACCGAGAAGCCAATCTCATGGCCAGGACAGACATGAGCACGTCCAGCAGACACATCACTGAAATCGGCTGCATCCAAGGGTTCGTTAACAGCTGCCGACTCCACAGATGATTTGCCCAGACGCTTATCACAGCAGCAGGGCACAAAGATGCGTTGCAGCAGCTTACGGATGACATGGCGATCAATGGAATTGGCATAGACATGACGCCTTAACTCATTCTGATCACCGCCCTTGGCGTCCATAAACAGATGACAATGGGATGGCAAACCATCGCGACCAGCGCGTCCAATTTCCTGCACATAACTCTCAAAATTACGCGGCATATTGTAATGAATAACTGCACGAATATCCGGTTTATTGATGCCCATGCCAAAGGCAATGGTGGCCACCACAATTCTCAGCTCATTGGACATAAAGGCGTTCTGGACGGTGCGACGCCTTGACGCGGGCATTCCAGCATGATACGGCTCCGCCTGCAAATTAACACGCTTCCGCTTCTTCTTCGTCTGCTCCTCCGTTGCACTGGACTTGCGATCCTGCATACAGGTGCGAATGAAGCCAGCAATGCGTTCGCACTCATCTCGACGCGTGCAGTAAATGATAATCGACTGACAGCTCTCGAATCTACAAGAAGAAACATATCCAGTACATTATCAATTTAGTTAAGTAAATCAATTGGTTTCGATTTTAAAGAAGAAAAAGAAACATATCAAGAAGAAACATATCCAGTACATTATCAAATTAGTTGAGTAAATCAATTGGTTTCGATTTTAAAGCTAAGATTCCCCCTTTGAAGTCTCATAACTTTGCCAAAACTCAACCGATTTTCATGCAGAATACCATTTTGGTCATTATTTGGCCTCTAAATTCATTCTGCATCAAAACATTTTTCAATTTAAAAATTTACCTCACTGTCAATTTTTTCGGTATTTTCCATGTTAACCCCTTACACTTTTTCAAAAACTTCAATCTACCATAACTTTGTCAAAACTCAACCGTTTTTTATGCGGAATACCGTTTTGATCATTATTTGGCCTCTAAATTCATTCTGCATCAAAACATTTTTCAATTTAAAAATTTACCTCACTGTCAATTTTTTCGGTATTTTCCATGCTTACCCCTTTACACTTTTTCAAAAACTTCAATCTACCATAACTTTGCCAAAACTTGACCGATTTTCATGCGGAATACCAATTTGATCATTATTTGGCCTCTAAATTCATTCTGCATCAAAACATTTTTCACTTTAAAAACTTACCTCACTGTCAATTTTTTCGGTATTTTCCATGCTTACCCCCTTACACTTTTTTAAAAACTTCAATCTCTCATAACTTTGCCAAAACTTGACCGATTTTCATGCGGAATACCAATTTGATCATTATTTAACCTTAACAAATACTATACTTAAAACATTTGATTTATTCCCTATCACTGTCTATTTTATCTGTACTTTCCCATGACTTGCCTCTTGGCATTTACTCAAAAACTTCAAACTGTCATAAAATTTCCAAAACTTTACCGATTTTGATCATTATTTGACCCCTAAATTCATGATGCGTGTAAAATTTGTTAATTTAGACTATTAAAAATAAATAGTATTTATCAATTTCTATTTAAAAACCTGTATCTTGCACTCACCTCTCACTGTTGAGCAGCTTCAGCAGCGCTTCATCGCGATTTTCATCCTTGGAGACGGAGAGTATCAGATTATCCGGCAATGGAATATCACTAATAATGCCACGTTCCCCATCCGTGATGCCCAAGTGATTGATGATGCTGATACGGGTGGGCAACGTTGCCGTTGCCGTCAATCCCAGCACCGTTTGGACGCCGAGATTCTTCTTGAGCACCTTGCAGATCATCAAGTAGCTGGGACGAAAATTGTGACTCCATTGGGACACACAATGGGCCTCATCGATGCAGGCAAAGGCAATGGGCGGCAATGTCCGCAAGATGGCACCAAATCCCGTCGCCCGTTCACCGGAGACCACAGCCTCCGGAGACACCAGCAATATATCAATCTCTCCATTAGCAATCAGCTGCTGGATCTTGAGGCGCTGCTGTGGCGTTTGATTCGTGTGCAGGCAATGGGCACGCAAAAAATGTGGCACTCCCGTCACCTGATCCTCCATCAAGGACACCAGTGGCGATATGACCAGTGTAATGGCTCCTTGTCTCTGACTATATAAATAAGCTGGCAGTTGGTAACACAACGATTTGCCGCTGCCCGTGCTGAGGGTAACCAAAGTGGACAGACCACTCAATATGCGCATCACAGCACGATCCTGACCTGGAAGTGAACAACTGCATCAATCAGAGACTATCAGTGAGAGGGAAAGATTATCTGCGGTATGCCAAAGACTTGATACACTTGCAGACCGCTGGATTTCTGTTTTTGACTCATCATTCCTATGACATCTATTTGATTAAGTAGTCCGATTTTAACCGAATTTGGCCAGCATGTTTAAGTCCATATTAAATACACTATCAATAAGTTTGGTTGAGATATCTTAAGAAACAAAAAAATTGTATATGCTTTGTCTGCAACAAAAAGCCGATCCTATACCAAATTTCATAAAGATGGCTTCAAAACTGGGAGACTAATTTGCATATAAATAAATGGACATGACTATATCGACTCAGTTCGTCCGACTGACCAGAAGTATATATACATGATCGGTTATGTCATGCCTATGGCAATGCCTAAGACACTTCTGAACAAAGTTACAATATCCTCTTCAGCAGTATACAATGAATGACATGGTTTTTTTCCATTATCCTTTACCCTTGCGAAAATCCGTGTGTCCAAACATGTGAAGCGCCTTGATCACCTCCTCCGTCAGCTCCGGCACACTGCCATCCGCATTGAGTTCGTAGAGTGGTTTAACACCACCGTGTTGACTCTTGGTGACACCGTTTTTGGAGCTGGCATCCAAGCCAGCTTGCTTGAGAAACTCCTCGGGTATTTTGTGACCTACATAGTTTTTAATCGGTGAGATTTGAGCTGGAGAATGGGATTGAGCCTGGATTGGGGTCTGATGCTGTGAGGCTTCCACAGCTGCATCGAGTGCCTCAAAGTCCATATCCGAATCATCGCTGGACATGTGAGCTGCATCATCGTTAGGAGGAGTCTCTTGAGGATCCTCTTCCTCATCGCTGCTGCTGCTGTTGACTGTTTGATAGATGGCTGCATTTGCTGCCTGTGGCAAGCGTTCAATGTTGCGACTATGCGCCGCCAGAGCACCCTGTGTGGCCATCTGTTCCGCCTCCTCCAGCGTGGGAAACGGCGATGGATCCTCCTCCAGCTGTGCGGTCAATGGCAGCAATGTATCTCCCTTCACCTTGCACTGCTGGGCAAAGTGTCCGACGCCACCGCACTGGAAACAGGTCAACACACCACCATCACAGCCACCCATATCCATATCGGGACCCGTTAGAGCCGCCACTCGCTTCTTGTGCCTCCATTGCGTTTTCTTGTATTTGCTGAAATTTATGGACTTTTTGCCGCGTGCAAATTTCTTCTTTTGTATGTTAATGGTGACAAAGTTCTCGTTGAGTTTGCCGGCGGCAATCTTCTCCTGCAGCTTCTTGCGTGCCGCCGCACGCTTCTCATCCACCTGGCCAGGCAGACCAGCAGTTGTGGTCGTTCCCATGGCAAAGTTGCTGATATAACGTTGCGCCATTTCATCTGCCTGCTCCAGTTCAGCGGGCTTTATGCGTGGCACAGAGGTAATGTCTCCGGCTTCCAGAGCCAGCACATATTTGAGATCTTCGGGATTAAGTGGCTGCTCCTCGGGCTCCTGCTCCTGTTCCTGCTGAACAGCTGTCTTGGCAGTTGCTTTGGTTTTTGCTTTAGCCTTGGCTTTGGGTTCTTTTGCTGCTTTGGGTGCTTTTGGTTGCTTCACCGGCTTCACTGCCTTCGCTGGCTTTTCCGCCTTGGGCTTTTTCTCATTCCTTCGCTTGGCTGTCGCTTGTTTCCGCTGCTCCCGCTTGCTCAGCTTCGGCTCATAAGTCGCATCACGCTCCTCATCTGCCGAAAAGTCTTTTAACTCCTGCTCCTCCTCCTCGCCAGCTTCTTTGTCTTCTTTGTTTACAGTCTCTACAGCTGACTGTGCTGGCATCTCTGGCGGGGATTCATTTGTGGGCATTATTTTGCGCCGCTTTGCAATATGACGATACTCTGGCTGCTCCGCTTCCTCCTCGCTGTCGGCTACAACGGAATCGGAGTCGGAATCCTCAGCAGCAGCAGCTGGAGCAATAGAAACTGCGACAACAGGGAGCTCTTGTTGCTGTTCCTCTACCTGTGGCAGTGGCTTCAACTCAGCCGGCTGCTCCCTTGGCTGCAGCTTGCTAACATCTATATTGGACAGTCCAAAGTTGTGTTTCTTGGCCGGCATGGCACTGTTGTTGTTGTTGTGCTCCGTTTTAGACAATTCCCGCTGTTCCAGTGTATTCTCCGCCGTGTTGCGTTGCAGCCAACGCTCATCCACATGCGTCTTGATGGCCTCCTTGCTGTGATCTGTGGCCAGCAATGCATTGCCAGCTATGGCCTCGGTTGCCTTATAATCCTGTGCCTTGCGTATTAATATGGTTTCCAGATCTGGCAGCTGCTCCGCCTGCTCATCATGTGCACCACTTAAGCTGCTGCTGCTGCTCAGATTGAGGGAGCTGCGTGACATTGGCTTGCGAGGATTACGTTTGGCAAAGCTGCGCGTGGACTGAAAGAGTTTGTTGGTGATGCTCGGCTTAATGCTGGGAGCACGCGACTTGGCAGCCTCCAAAGTGGTGGGAAGCTCCACTGGCAATGATTGCTGCTTGCTGACACTTTCACCCCAGGCATTTTGATTCTGTGGCAGCTCCTCAATGGCCTCAAACTTGCGTATCACATGATTCTCATCCAGATTGCTGAGGTTACTCAAAGCCTGTGGCGTTGGCAACTCTTTTAAATTGGAGAAATTCACAGTGCTGCTTTGTTGTACAATTGCTGAGATGTCCAGCGGTAACTGTGGTCCACCATTCACACTCTCCCCCTCCGCCTCCGCCTCACCCAACAATGTGACGCCCAAATCCTCCGACTGCGTCATTTCCAGTACATCGAATCCATCCTCGCAGAGCACATCATTTAACGTCTCCTCGAGAAATGATGTCTTTAACTTGTAATACATCTTGTAAGAATCACGTATCTCTTGGCTAGCCTCTCTAATATCATACTACAACAAGGCAATCCATTAAAATCTAAAGAGATCTTTATATAAATAATTCAAGAAGATTTACCTTGGAGGGCACACGTCCGTGCTTCTTTTTAAAGTCCTTCTCCCATACCTTCACACGCAGCTTGTACTTTTGATATTTCTCTTTAAAAATTGATTCGTCCATTGTTACATTTACTACATTTAAACACCACTCACTAAGCAATTAAAATACACTAAAGTACACAAAATAGTAACACACCTGTTTTTTGCTGAGCGCGCGCTTTTTTTGCAAGCGCAACAGTAAAACGAGCGCTGCCAGACTGTTGCCATAGTTGCCATATCACTTAAAGATGCGCGCCCAATTTAAATTTGTAGCAGCTTCGTTTTCTTGCCAAATTAAAATTGTTTAAATAGAATATATATTTGTTTAGAATTGACGGATCTATTAAAACTAGTAGTTGTTTTTGAACGAACACATCATTAAGAGAATCATTGCCAGACTGCTTTAGCGAATATTATACTAAACAATGCGCGCCAAGTTTAAATTGTTGCAAATGAATTGAAAACTTGTATTGCAAAAAAAATATCTTATGTGTATTGCTGCGTGTTTGTGTTTTATTCATTTATAAACGATTTTCATTTAATAGTATTCAAGCTTAGCAGTTGGCAATTGAAAAATGCATTCCATATGCGTTTTGAAAACAATAATTCATAAAAAAAACAATTCTAATGTATGCGTGTAAAGTACAAAGAATTCGTTAAACGAGGAATTACAAGATGCAAATATCAGAGCAAAGCACACGCAATTCAATTTTCACATTTGTCTAGATTACTTAATGCAATATTTTGAAAGTTAGACTTTTTTCTCCAATACAAAGAAGATTTGCGTGCGTTAGTGCAATTTACTGTTTAGGTATTTATAAATTTTGGATGTAAGATGTGGGATAGATGATCTATCGGCAGTTCTACATGAGTATCAAGGCAATATCCTCGGGCTGCATGGCCGGACAACGCCAATTGTACAAATAGTACTGCAGATTTCCATCGCCAGCACCAAATTTCAATGGGACAAAGAACTTTTTGTTCTCCATCAGATCGAGAGCATTGTAGACATCCATTTGGACATTGCGGGCCGAGATGAGAGCATCGTTCATCAGATCCAGCCACGGTGTCTTTGTGGACACATTGTAGAATGAGTAGGCGGCCCGAACGGTCTTGTGCACGGGATGATGCATCACGGACGAGGGCAGACAGTAGTAACTGGTCAGATCGGTGATGTTGCCCTTCTCATCGGCCACAATAAAGCAATCGATGATGCCCTCCTTGGGCGTAAACCAATGACGAAACTCCTCCTTGCTGAATACCGGACACATGGAGAATCTCTTCAGGTATTCTTCGAGCAATTTGTGCGCCTTGTCCATATCTTTGGCGGTGATGCGACGATAGCCCTTTGTCTTGGGCTGATCCGGCAGTTTGTAGAGCTTAACGGTGCGTTGCATGGTCATGTTGCGTGCCAGATGCGAGAAGCGTACATCGACCAGTTTTTTGGGATTCAGCGAGCGATGCCAATAGCGACAGGTGGACACCGGAGTGGGCAATACCACGCCCGCCGTATACGCGGCCTGAAAGATGCCCGTCAGGTTGACACGCCGAGTTATCTCACGGATAAGCACGGGAGCAACACGTTTGCTGCGAAGTTTTTTGTGTACACACAAGAAATTGATGTCCACCACTTTGAGGACCTTCTCGTAGGCACGCAATTTACTGGGTATGGCCGAAATGAAGCCAACCAGCTTGTTGGACTTCTCGACACGCACACCAACATGCCAGTCTCGTTTCCAGCCAGGTGGCTGCAATGACCACTTCAAGAACTCGGGCTGATAATCAAACCGGAACATGGCATCATCATCCTCCACATAGTTCTCATTCAGCAGCGTATACAGCTCCTTCAGATCACTGGCATCGTTCAGATCCAACGTGACCCACTTAAAGCCACTGGGCAGAGTATACGGATCGGCACGTATGTCGTCCACCTTTTTGTTTGGCTCAATGCATTCATTTGTGGTCACCTTCTCGTCCAGCTTTGGCACCGGCTGCGTGGACCAAAATGCAAATTTCTTGGCCTGTTGCCGATTGTTGGCCACCACATCGGTCATCGCCTGCAGCAGCGCCTGTGTGCCTACAAAGATATTATATTATATTATGCTATATATTAATTGCCTCAGTTATGTTGTGTGCAAATTTCAGCCTCCTAGGTCTTATGGTTTGTGCTGTGCAATGTTCAGTGAGTCAGTCAGTGAGTCAGGACTGAGTTTTATATATAGATATACAGTTTATTGTGTTTAAAAATTAAACTTAAAATCCGTCATAAACTCTACCTTCATTATAGTAATATAATTAGTTGCAGTCAAAGCTTTAAGTTTTAATCAATAACTGTTTGCATACAAATCGAGGCATCATTAAATTTGTGCAAATACTTTTGCTCAACACTGTTGATTGATATTCCTGCCTTGACCATAAAAAACCTAACCTCATTCCTCCCAGTCCGCTTTTTCTATTAGCTATGTTTGTGACACTTACTAGAATCCGACGGTAGATTGACCTTGCTTTTGGCCAGCTTCGTTTGATGCTCCACATCTGTATTGTCTGTCTCCCCTGCTGCCGCTGTGGTGGACTCCCCCCCTGGTGCCAACATCTTCAAGCCGGCAACGGCGCTTGCCAGCATTTCTTCAGTTGCTTTCGCCACCTCCTTCGATTTCTGTTGCAGCTCATGCTCGCTCTCATCTTCTTGGTTTGCTGCTGCTGCTGATGGCGCGTTTTCCTTCGGCATATTTTTTGGTGCTATGTAAGCTTTCTTTGTTCGGTTTAATAAATAGCTTGGCAAAAAATAATTGCAATGAAATCGCAAAACGACAAGCAGCTGACTGGTTCTCTCTACAAAGTTGGCAGCACTGGTTTAAATGGTTGCCACTCGGTCCAAAGGCTGCCATTCTGCAAAATTTTGCGATCTGGTAGCATGTACCATTTTAATCAAATTGCAAAAGACAGCAATATTCATCAGTGTGACCGCATGCGAACCACAGATGACACCTTCAAATGAGCTTAAAAAATACCAATTAAGAGCTATGGTCACCCTATAAAAAAGGTTAGACTTATCGATAGCGATACTGATCGAATCAAGATGGAATTTATCACAATTTAAAAATACGCTTAAGAGGCCTGCCAACTCGATCTTAGTGGCAGCATGCCTATTCGAACAAGTTGGCAGCACTGCTAGAGATGCTGAAACAGCTGTGCTTAAATTCGGGGTGGAAAACTACTACTTTGGTTGCTGTGAGTAAACAAATGTGAGAAACTAACAATGCAATGTGGATGTGGGACTTGTACATGCTGATAAGAACAAACAGCGAGCGTGTTGAATTGCTGTCATCATCACACAGCTGCCAGCTGCTGTCGTCACAATGAGCTTGACAAAAAAACGCATTAGAATGGTTGCCGCCGCATCTCTGACCATTTTGGGTCTGATATATCTATACAAAGCTATGGTTGCACCCACTGTGATCTCGTCGAGCAGCCAGCTTTCGAATGTGGAGGAACAGCGCCAATTGCCACCCACCGAAGATTTGGAGCAACGGAATTTACGCATTGCCTACGAGGCACAAAATGCGCAGCTGCAACAACAGCGTCAGGAATTGTTGAGGACCAAGGAGCAATTGGCACACCTGGAGGAACAGGTGCGCTCTCTCCAAGCCAGCACGCCACGCAAATATCCAAAGGTCAAGTACCTCAACTATAAGAATCGCAAACGCATTTTGATCACGGGTGGCGCCGGTTTTGTTGGCTCCCATTTGGTCGACCAGCTGATGATCCAGGGACATGAGATTATTGTGGTGGACAACTTCTTTACGGGTCGCAAACGCAATGTGGAACACTGGCTGGGTCACGAGAACTTTGAGCTCATCCATCATGACATTGTGAATCCGCTGTTTATTGAAATCGATGAGATTTATCATTTGGCTTCCCCGGCATCGCCACCGCACTATATGTACAATCCGGTCAAGACGATAAAGACCAACACCATGGGCACCATTAATGTACTCGGTTTGGCCAAACGTGTCATGGCCAAGGTGTTAATTGCCAGCACTTCAGAGGTTTATGGCGATCCCCAAGTGCATCCGCAGCCGGAGACCTACTGGGGACATGTGAATCCCATTGGACCCCGCGCCTGCTATGACGAGGGCAAACGTGTCTCCGAAACTCTCAGCTATGCCTACGCCAAACAGGTAAGATTCCATTGAATTCCATTCCATTCATAGTTGACTTGAGCCAGTAATTTCCACATTCAGATTCCAATTGAAGCACAATTATATTTAATTGTGCAGCGATGCATTAAACTATTTCAATTGATAGCCTAGATAAGAAAAATAGCCGTTTCGTAGATGCTCTACATATAAAATTAGAGATAGAAATGAACAGGTATGACAGGTATGAAACTAAAAGTTATGATTTTTAAAAAGTCAAAGCTAATAACAATTATCTGTTTAAATTAGGAATTTCTAGATATTTATTCAATGGTGTTTTTTATTAACCACATTTGAAATACATTTATTACCTACGGAAAAGTGTCAAGTTAAAAATTTGACAAAACAAAGTAAATTTTTTAAGTGACTAAAGTTTTGATGCAGAATTAATTTAGAGGCCAAATAATGATCAAAATGATATTCCGCATGAAAATTGATCTAGTTTTGGCAAAGTTATTGCTGTTTGAAGTTTTAGAAAAAGTGTAAAGGGGTAAGCATGGAAAATACCGAAAAAATTGACAGTGAGGTAAATTTTTAAAGTGAAAAATGTTTTGATGCAGAATCAATTAAGAGCCCAAATGATGATCAAAACGGTATTCCACATGGAAATCGGTTGAGTTTTGACAAAGTTATGGTAGATTGAAGTTTTTGAAAAAGTGTAAAGGGGTAAGCATGGAAAATACCGAAAAAATTGACAGTGAGGTAAATTTTTAAAGTGAAAAATGTTTTGATGCAGAATCAATTAAGAGGTCAAATAATGATCAAAATGATATTCCACATGAAAATCGGTCAAGTTTTGGCAAAGTTATGGCTGTTTGAAGTTTTATAATATGTTTATATATATTTAGATGTATTTATATATTACCACTTGTAAGATTCGCTTTTCATTGAAACTTATAATCGTCTCGAGTTCCGCATTGTTTTGCGATAAAGCAGAACGATAAGACATTAGATAGCACACTTTTTTCCATTTAT
Organism: Drosophila falleni; assembly: GCA_035045575.1. Lineage (NCBI taxonomy): Eukaryota > Metazoa > Arthropoda > Insecta > Diptera > Drosophilidae > Drosophila > Drosophila falleni. Next base: position 3,654,026 of record JAWNOV010000167.1, read on the forward strand.
TCAATTAAATTAATAAATGTATATTTGCAGGAAAAGGTGCAAGTGCGAGTGGCACGCATTTTCAACACGTACGGACCACGGATGCATATGAATGACGGTCGTGTGGTGTCCAATTTTATACTGCAGGCACTACGGAACGAGACGATCACGGTTTATGGCAATGGTAAACAGACGCGATCGTTTCAATATGTCTCCGATTTGGTGGATGGACTGATTGCACTAATGGCTTCCAATTATACGCAGCCCGTTAATCTGGGTAATCCCGTGGAGCAGACTATTGAGGAGTTCGCCAAGATCATTAAACATCTGGTGGGTGGCACCAGCGAAGTGAAACAGATCAAGGCCATGGAGGATGATCCACAGCGTCGTAAGCCGGACATAACGCGGGCCAAGATGCGGCTCAATTGGGAGCCAAAGGTTCCCCTAGAAACGGGTCTGCTACAGACCATTTCCTATTTTCGCAATGAACTCGCAAGAAGCGATCGATTTCAGGAGAACTCGAGAAAATACTTTGAGTCACCCGATCTGCAACGTAGTCGGCTGTAACCAAAAACCAATAATATCAATAATGTCAACAATAACTACAATAACATACAAAATATCGTGTGTGCCTATAAATGCCAATTGTGTGTAATTGGCAACGTCTCTAGTCTGCAAAAAAATGTAAATATGACCAACGATAGAGCTAATCTAATTCCATCTCCAATTTCCCACCTTTCCCATCAGTCTTGCCAGAATTTCTAGGACTAAAAAGCTAATTTGATCAAAGAAATTTGCTAGAAATTGTTTTAAAAAAAATTATATTCAGATTATTTGTCTATCTAGCATTTTTTTTTTTTAATTTTAACATACAAAAATTTCTAGCAAATAGCAGATTAAATTTTTCTAACTAAGTCTGAGTGAAAATGGCAACACTGATTTTCATATGCTCTTCCTTTCTCACGTTCGCATACTATATATTTGTTAAGAATTTAACAATTTGTATAAATGTAGGAGTTAAGTGTCTTAACGGGTAAAACACAAAAAAAAAAATATACAATTTGCCATCGGTTCAGGTCATATACGTAATATTAATAATAACTAGATAATTCAGCCGTTGACAGTGTGCAATCTGAGAAATATACCCATTAACTAACTAGTTAATAAGTTCGACTATGTTAAATTTGTGTTAAAACTTTGCCTTTGTAGTGGTTAGTTGTACTCGTAGTTGGTAGTTCAATAAATTGGCTTTAAGTTTTTCAAATACACAATTGTTTTCTTTTTAAATATATATATATAAGACTCACTGACTGATCATTGTAAAGTCCAAACCATAAGAGAAAGAAAGCTGAATCTTTCACACAACATAACTGAGACAAGCAGAAAGTAGAAAATTTGATTAGTATGAACAACTTTGTTAGTTTTAGTTATTTTTCATTTATATATAATTCCAAAATTCACACACAATCTATGTACACACTATGAGCTACACCTTTGAATATGCTTACAAAATAGTTTTAGTAACTAGTTCAACTTAAATGTAGATTTGCACCTTGACTTAGTAGCTAAATTCTGATACTCCTTCACCTGGCCAGCGGTTCGAGCATCTCGAGAAACAATTTCTTCATATTGATGAGTTCATCGCGTGCAACTCCACGCCAAAAGCGCCGCAGTATATCATCCGCCTGTCGCAGCGAGGGCAGTAAGAGCAGTAGCTGCTGCTGATGGGACACGGCGGAGGAGTGACGCAATAAGTAGACAACATCGTTGAGCGAATTGAGAATGGTGTCGCGAAAGGCGCGCAAGGAGCTCTGATCGTCCAGGAGTATATCACAATTGGACAGCAACAATGCCTTCAGCAAATAATATTCCTCGCGACGTGGCGAGATGCGTTCCATCCGTTGTGCGATTTGCACACAATGATAATAGAACTCCGTGTAGCCGCATTCCTTGGCCAGCAGCTCATCCATCCACACATCGGTGGCAAAGCACAATTTGCCATTGAATGGCAACGAGCGAAATGTCAATTGAAGCGTCAAGATCTCTGCCCAGGACACTTGCAGCAGCTTCATTTGATCATTTAAAGGTAGTTCTATGAATCCTGGTATCTGCTTTGCCCAGCCAATCACACTGACCAGCTCCTTGTCATAGAGATCGCTCAGTACGCTTAGAATCTCATGTGGATCATTGTTGTTATTGTTTTGAAAAATGCATGTGCCATTTGGAGTACTGCTATTATTGCTGTTCTCCAGCTTAACGCTGCCCGACGAGGAGGAGGCTTCATCATTGCAGCTGGTTGTGTGCGGTTGTTGCTGCTGTGATGCCTGTGACACGCTCAGTGTATCCGGCTCATAGGAGTTGAGTACGTCTAGTATCTTAATCTCACACAACGATGTCGTGCTGGACTGATAAAGCAGCTGCATGGTCTGGTACGAGTTGGACACCGGATTGCGTCTATATTTCTGTCGTCCTCCACGCACACGATCCAGACGCACGCCCTCCTGCAAAGGAATAATTAAAAAATTAGTATAATAAGAAGTATTATCGGTTTAATACCCTTGCAGAGACAGCTATATGATATAGTAGTCTAATTTTAACAAAATTTAAGCTGGATATATAAGACAAATATGTGAGATTGGTTAAGTTAACTCAAGAAATGCAGTAGTTTTTTAGTCTAAAAGTTGATCTTCAAGCGATCATTCGTATGACAGCCATATGATATAGTAGTTCGATTTTAACCAAATTTAGTCAGTATATATAAGACCATAGAAAATTAAAAATCTATAAATTTAGTTGAGATATCTCAAGAAACAAAAAAGTTTTTCATAGAAGAGGTTGATTTTTTAGTGATCGCTCCTATGGCAGCTATATTATATAGTAGCCCGATTTGAATCAAACTTGGTCAGAATGTATAAGACCACACTAAATACACGAACCGTGAATTTGGTCGAGATATCTCAAGAAATAAAAAAGTTTTTCATACAAAAAGTTGATTTTTGGGTGATCGTTCCTATGGCAGCTATATGATATAGTACTCCTATTCGGCTGATACTGACATATGTACTGCCTAGAGCAAAAAGACGCATTTGTACCAAGTTACATTAAGATGGCTTCAGAGACTAGTTTGACTAAAAATAGATAGACTTAACTATATCGACTCAGTTCGTCCGACTGATCAGGAATATATATACTGAATGGGTTCTGCCACGTTTCCTACAAACTGTTACACATTTCTTATACCCTCCGTCAGGATATAGTCACTATTCCTTATCAATTTAGCGCACCTTGAGCATTCCCATGAGCAGGCACTTCTGGAAGCGGCAGGCCTGACACGCCTTCCGCCTTCGCTTGTTGATCTCGCACTCGTTGTTTGCCGGACACGTGTACTCGATGTTGCCCTGAATGGTGCGCTTGAAGAAGGCCTTGCACGCCTCACAGCTGGCAACGCCGTAATGAAACCCGGAGGCAACATCTCCGCACACCAGACACAATCGACGCAGTTCATCACGGACCGAGCCGCTGCCCGCTGCAACGCTGCTGGCGTGATTGTTGCCGCCTCCTCCTCCACCTCCTCCCCCTTTGCTGCCGTCGCCATCATTACTCAGAGATACGTTGTGCAGATCACAGGATAAGGATGTTGTGGAGCTGCAGAGTTGACGCTCTGGTGACACCGATGGTGATGACTTCATGCCGCTGTTGCTGTTGTTGTTACTCGAGTTGTTGTGGCCAGCTGTTGTTGTTGTCGCCTTGGAGCTTGGACTGCAGGCACCTCCGCCTCCCCCTCCGGTTGATGAAGTGTCCACCTCCTGTTTAATGTGCAGCACGCTGACGCCGTCGGACATATTCGAGAACAGAGTTGAGCTAGAAATGAGAGAGTAGAAACTGGTTAAGTAGTTTCACAGAGTCAAAAAAGTGCTTCAAAATAATGCACAATCATCGCTTGTGCTGGAAATTGTTTTGTGATTGTCTTTTAAATGTCAAAAGTACACGCGAATGATAAAAAGCCGCAGTACAAGCAGCGGCAGTGACGTCGACGTCGACAGCGCAGCTAATTATTAATGAATGTAAACAACAGCGAAAAATTGCAATTAAACTCGAGCACAAACAATATACACACATGTGAACATAAATAATATTATAATGCAGTTGGAATTACGCTTGCTGCTCTTCTTGCATTCTGTTATCTCTAAGTTTATACGGCAGCTAAGGTTGATTTAAAATTTTTAATTTCTACATTTTTTTTCTAAGCGATGTTCTTATTTAATATATATCATATCGCAATAAATTATATATGATATGGCAATTTTATATGAGAATCATCATACAAATATTCTGTTTTTATATATGTGTATTCTAATTATATTATTCATTCTATAAATACAGTGCAACTGAACATAATTTCATTTAAAGCGGTTTAAGCTGTCGCATAAACTTGGCATATCGCTAGCTCCCTTTCTACCCCATTCAGCAAGTGTCTTCTTCAGTGTCTCTTTTGGTTGTCCAATTGGAAACACTAGGCGCGTGGAAAAGTACAATTGGGAGATAACGGTACTATGCGTACAGTGTTGACAAAATGAAATATATATATTAACGTTTACGCTACTACAAATCACGACACAATGGCCTGATTAGAAACATGGCCTATGTATGTACATATATGTATATATGCAGTTAGTGCAAGGCGATGCCGACGACGACGTCGACGACAGCGGAAGCAGCAGCAGCAGCAACAACGATAATAACAGCAAGGCTGAAGATGCACGTTTTCGTTGCGATTTCTCATTTATTTTCTTATCACACAACAAGGAGGGTGTGTGTTTGACAATAATACTACACAATTAATTGTACTTACATAAAGTTTCGCAAAGATCTTGATAATGAGAAATATTATCAGTATTTCCTACAGTTAATTATATTCCAGCGATCCAATCAGAATCCAATCCACAACACACATATACATATACACATGCATATGCATTTATTTTGGTCGAAGCACTTTGTTATTGCTTTTGTTGTCTGAGTCTGTCTGCATCTTTTTTACACTTTTGTTCAATTTAATAAGCGACAGACGATGTTATGGATTTGTCGTAAAGCTTTTATTGCTTGTTTACATTTAATAGCTATTATGTATAATGCATTTTTTAGCCCTATAAAAATGGCACAATTATTAGACTAACTGGCGACTGTTGTAATTTACTCGAAAAAGAGTATTCCTCTCTTTTGTCATCTTCTAAGCACCATGCGTGATTTTAATGAAAGCAACGTACTGCTTTATTTATATTGTTTTTAACTGTTTACGCTAAATATTTACAGAATTTTAACACAGTAAAAAAATATATATACATCAATGAATTTTGTTGTAGCACTGTATGACTGCCGAGGGTTGCCCATCCAGTAAAAATTTTCCAGTCTGGCTTGATTTTTTTTAACTGGCCGTCGGAACAGCTGATCAAGGTTGCCAGACATGTGGAGCTCGGATCAAAGAAGCAACGGAACTATTTGACCTGCAACCATGGATCTAGTTCGTTTGTTCACTCTAGTGATTAGTTCAATTGAACACAATCCGAACTCTATAATATAAGTCTGCATCCCTAGTGCAAAACATAGCAAAAACAATTGCGCGATAGAAATAATTTTAGAAAATAGCTTTAAATAGAGTGTTTTAACTAAAGCAGCATTGTATTGTGTTGGGGCAGAGATTGTTTAAAGTTTTCAAAGTACAGCACAGGTGTTTTTGTTAAACAGAAGTAAGTGCTTTAAGGCATACGTGTGCGTTTAGTTTGTTGTTGTTGGGTTTATCAGTGCAGAGAGCCAAAATCCACCTTTTCCATATGTGTATCTTTTTGCTTTGTTTGCGTTTTCGTCTAATACGCAATCGAAACGAAACGAAATCTGCTTGCCCAACCCTGGTTGTGCATGTTTTGAAGTTATTTCACGTCTGTCTCTGCAAATAGCAGAACAATAACAACAACGTCTTTGTCTGTGTTATTTGTTGTGCTGACTCCTCCCACTCCACATTTACAGGTCACACACGCTAAGACAGACCGACAACAAAATGATGAGCCTGCTAGGGCGACCCGATGTGGATGCGGGCGAGGTGTTTGTTAACTTTAATCAAAACATAACGTAAGTATTTGTTGACATTGTGTATATATTTAATTTAAACATTTCTTATTTAAATATATATAGTTCCCTGGCGGTTGCCACCAGCGGCAGTTATAGCCTGTATAGTCTGGGCTCTGTGGACTCCACGCTGGACAAGATCTATCACACAAAGAGCGATGATCTGTTCCTGATCGAGCGGCTCTTCGAGAGCTCCTTGGTGGCCATTGTCTCCCAGCGTGCGCCGCGCAAACTCAAAGTCTGTCATTTCAAGAAACAAAGCGAAATCTGCAATTACTCGTATTCGAATACCATATTGGCGGTTAAATTAAATCGGGAACGTTTGATTGTCTGCCTGGAGGAATCACTCTATATACACAACATTCAGGATATGAAGGTGGTCCACACCATACGCGATACACCCTGTAATCAGTTGGGACTGTGTGCGCTCTCCTCCTCGTCGGATCATTGTTATCTCGCCTATCCGGGCAGCGTGACCTCCGGCGAGGTGCAAATCTTCGATGCTATCAATTTGCATGCCAAGACCATGATACCCGCTCATGATACGCCACTGGCGGCCATTGCCTTCAGTCCGTCGGGCACGGAGATTGCCACGGCCAGCGAGCGGGGCACTGTAATCCGTGTCTTTAGCTCCCAGGATGGCAGTCGTTTGTTTGAGCTGCGACGTGGCCTCAAGCGTTGCGTCTCCATTGTCTCGCTCTCGTTCAGCACCTGTGCCGAGTACTTGGTGTCCAGCTCCAACACGGAGACGGTTCACATATTCCGCTTGGATCGCAGCGCTGCCGAGAACAATGATCATGGCAAGCAGTCGGGAGATGATTGGATGGGGTAAGCAAACAGGTGTTGGAGTATTAGCATATTTTAGTAACTCATACGAATTTCAATCATTATTGTAAGATAAACTAAACCAATGACTAAAATTGAGGGAAACCCCAAAATAACGTTGAAATAAGCAAGCGAGTACTAGAAATAAGAAAGACATTCCAAAAATGTAGAATTGGACAGTGATGAAAGAAAAATTAAATTTTCCAATTTTGATGCAGAATAAAAATAGTGGTAAAATAATGAAAAAATTAATAATCCGCAAGGAAATCGGTTAAGATTTGACAAAGTTATGGGAGCTTGAAATTTGGGAGATAGTGACAAGGGGAACGTATGGATAAAAATGGACGGTGATGGAAGAAAAATTCAATTTTGCAATTTTGATGCAGAATAAAAATAGAGGTCAAATAATGAAAAAATGGATATTCCGCAAGCCTTTTCTGGAGCGAGAGAGTCTGGAGCGAGAGAGTCTTGAAGCGTCAGAGTTCTGAGTGAGAGAGTCTTGAGCGAGGGAGTCCTGAGCGAGAGAGTCATGAGTGAGAGAGTCTTGAGCAAGAGAGTCTTGAGCGAGAGAGTCATGAATAAGAGAGTCTTGAGCGTCGGAGTCCTGAGTGAGAGAGACTTGAGCGAGGAAGATCTGAGCGAGAGAGTCTTGAGCGAGAGAGACTTGAGCGAGCGAGTCTTGAGCGTCGGAGTCCTGAGTGAGAGCGCCCTGAGAGTCCACAAGGTATAAAAGAGGCAGTCAAAGGGAAGCGGGCATCAGTCGCCTTCGGAAGGCAGTGCAGTGCAGACCTCGAGTGGCCCATACCCAATTGGAATTGCAGTTTATTGTCAAAAGTGTTTTACATATAGAAATAAATTTTAATTTCGGTGTATATAGATAGATATATATATATATTTAATATGTATAAACATGTAAATGTTAATTTCTGCATAAATATGCAACTTTTCACTTAAGAAAAGTTTTTTTTTTTCCATATTTTCTTATATACGTTTGTTTAGTTTTTTTTTTTTTGTAGTAGTTTTTTTTGTCGGTTCAGTTTTGGCAAAGTTATGGCTGTTTGAAGTTTTAGAAAAAGTGTCAAGGGGTAGGTATGGAAAAAATCACAGTGATGACTTAAAAATAAAATTTTTTAAGTTATTAAAATTTGGATGCAGTTTCAATTAAGAGGTCAAATAATGATCAAAACGGTATTCCACATGGATATTGGTTGAGTTTTCACAAAGTTATGGTAGATTGAAGGTCTTGAAAAAGTGTAAAGGGGTAAGCATGGAAAATACCGAAAAAATTGACAGTGAGGGAAATTTTTAAGGTGAAAAATATTTTGATGCAGAATCAAAATAGAGGCAAAATAATGATCAAATTGATATTCCGCATGATAATCGGTTGAGTTTTGACAAAGTTATGACAGTTTGAAATTTTGGAGATAGTGACAAGGGGAACGTATGGAAAAAAATGGACAGTGATGGAAGAAAAACTAAATTTTCCAATTTTGATGCAGAATGCATGGAAATCGGTTAATTTCCTAGCTCTATGTTTATAATTATTTTTATAATATCAATGTTCTGATTTTTGTGACTTCAATTTATTTCTCTGATATTTTTCATCATGTTGTCATTTTTATAGGAAATCGCATATAATGTACTTTGTATTATATAATTTAGTCTGTATATGGTTGCGGTGTATATATATATATGTATCTCTGCACACACACTCTCACAAATACACACACACACTCTCTCACTTTTTAAATGTCTCATCCATTCGCGCTAAAGATTTGTGAATTGATCTTATGTTTTTTTGTGGCACTTGACATTTATCTATTTTTCTTTTCTTTCATTTTTTCAATCTCAACCCAAAAACCACCACCACAACCACCACCACCAAACCACCAACTCATCAAATCTATTCTCTCATGCAAGTTACTCGTTTTTTAGATTCTTGAGCAAAACGGTCACCAGCTACTTGCCCACGCAGGTGACCGATGTCTTCAGCCAGGGACGGGCTTTTGCATCGGTCACGCTGCCGGAGGCGGGTGTCCGTCGGATGTGCGCCATCACCACGATACAGAAGCAGCTCAGGTGAGTGTCATCTTCATCTCAGGCAGGTTCCACAAATCTCTTAATCTTAAACATTTCTATTTACAGGCTATTGATTGCCTCCCAGGATGGCTATTTATATGTCTATTCCATACCCTCGATTGAGGGCGCCGAGTGTCAGCTAATAAAGCGACACGATCTGCGTCTGGATGATAACTATGCCATGGATGTCAAAGGTGCCTAATAATTGTACACACACAGACGCACAGACACACATATCACAAATTCAAAAACAATTTATTTAGTTGATTCACCTCATGCTTCAGGTCTTAACAGTAATGTTTGCATTGGCGGTGCTGCTGGTGTTCCAAATGCTGCTGCAGCCGGATCTTCAGAGGGTAAAGCTACTGATAAGCCAGGCAGTTCCAATGCTGGCGCCAGTTACGCTTCGGCAGTTAAGGGTGACGAGCCAGCTGGTTCTTCCTCCTCCAATTAGGTGCAATTGAAACTCTCACACACAACACATCAAAAACAATGGAAAACATCAAAAACATCAAGCAAAATAAAAGCAAGAAAACACACAACTCACTCCTCAAAGTACTAAGGACGACGGATGGCTAAAGTGATTGAATTTGGCTCATGCAGCTGGCTACGGTAGCTCCTGTGGCGTCAAAACAAAAATAATTAATTAATTGAATAGGTCTTAGACTTAGCTTTTAACTTTATCAATGACAATTCTTCCTCGGTTAATAAGCAAAAAATTCAAAAAACAAAACACACACAATTGAGTGACTTGGCGTTAAAAAACCTTCCTCAAAGCAATTTTTTAGTTTTAAGGTTCTGTTCGTGGCGCTGCCATTGATAGATAATTGCTTTTGTCATACAATATTAAGTTAGCTGTTATATTTTTTAAACTTAATTATATTTTCTTTCACATTTAATTCAAGTTCTTATTAAATAAATTGCCTTTGTAAATTTATCCAACTATATTTTTTATTTGATCCCTTGACAATCCACCGAAAACGATGCATTGCTATAATTTTTATTTATTAATTAATTACACAGCAATATATTTAGCACTATAAATTTTATGCTTACATTTTCAATAATATATATATATCAACAAAAATTCAAACCAAATAAGAGATTGAGTGAAAACATCAAATTTAAAGTGTGCAATGGAGGAACAATTTTTCGGCATATATAGTAAATATATATATTTTGTACAAAGTCAAACATTTTAGAACATAATATTTAAAGCAGTTTACAAAAATCATACGCTACTTTATTGTATTCAATAAACTACATATTTGATTATTAAGCGTCTTGTGACATTTGAATTACGCGGGTGAGTGTTAAAAGAAGTGAGTAACACACCTCCAGCAATGGTATCGAGTACCTTTCGTCGATAATGTATCTATTTTTTTAGGTATGAAAAATCGAGCCAGGTCGGAATTTGTAACAGGGTGGCAACCTGTGTGTACAGTTGTCAACACTGCACACAACACTAATAAAAACAGTTCTGCTTCTTGTTGTTTTCTGTTTTTTATAAACAATTTTGCTCTTGAATTAAAGTGAAGGTGTAATTAAACGCTATAAGCGCCATGAAGGAGAACAACAAAATCCTTCAGCTAATTAACGTGGCGTGGCGTGAACGATGGTCGGACTCACAGTGGGGCATCAACATAAAAAAGGTAACGAAAATTTGCATATATAGATATATATATATTTATAATTGTGTGTGTGCTCCAACTTTATTTAAAATAAACTAAGATTGGTACATTGAGAATTTGAAAACACGGCTTTGCTAAGAAAGCACTACTACTTGCATTGAATTACTTTATAGTGTTATTTTTTTGGCACTCGAAAACCGGCTCCTCCGCCTGGGCCAAGGCCAAAACGAGTTGACGCTGCTTTACGGACAGATTGCGAGGAATGCGGACTTTCAAGGTGATAATATGATCGCCGACGCCATCCCGAGAGCGCACACCTTTGTTACGCAGCACCACCTGAGTGTGGGACTGAGTGCCGGCCTCAACGCGCACCTCAACATTCTCGTAGAGACCGCGCACCTGGAAATTGCCACCTAAAATCGCATCCGAAATGTTGAGATACTTGTCCGTAAAGATATCGTTGCCAACACGGCGAAAGTAATCGCTGGATGGCACCTTTAGATGATAGTTGACACGTTGCTTTGTATTGGGATTCTCAATGGTGATGACATCGCCGGCCTGAGATCCCGATGGAATTGTGACAAGCACCTCAACATTGGCCACTATATAGCCACGATTCTCGCATGTCTCACAGTCATTCCGATTGATGTAACGCTTGCCCTTGCACTGACCACAAGTGTTGACCGCTGTAAAGGTTACCGTCTTGGTTGTGACCTTTCCGGTGCCATTACAGCGTCGACATGGCTCCTTGCCCACATCCCGATTGGCCATCAACTGGGATTTGCCCTTGCAGCTGTCGCACTTGCGTAAATATCGCAGATCCACTCGCTTCTTGCAACCCGTGGTGGCTTCCACAAAACTTACCGTCAGGTCGAACTCGTTGCCAGTTAACTTTTTAATTTCTAGAGGAAGAATCAATATCAGCATATATTATGTTTCTTATTAAATTTTAGTCAAAAAATGCAAATTTAAATTAAAAAATAGAATATAGAATAGAATTTAAATTATAGAGTAAAATTAAACATTTAGAGAATAAAATAAAAATAAGTCTTATTTTTTAATCCGACAAAATATTGTGATCTAATAAATAAACTCTCAATACATTCCATGATTTTTCAATACAAAATGGAAATTTATTTGTTATTTCATTTAAAAAGAAATGTTATAAAAATGGAATTGACAACATTCCAAAATATAGAAAATTATTTCTTAATTTTTGAAATGTGCATTAAATTTTTATTTAAACTAATTTGTATGATAAAAATGGATAACTATTATTGTTTCTGTTTTCAGGATACCCTAACTATAAATAGTATTATTTAAAATATTTCCCAATAATTTTTTTCAGTTGTCTAAAATTCCTAATACTTATTTGCTTTCTTAGATATCTATGGATTATTATTTATAGATAAAACAATTTATATATTACGCACCATCTTGATTAGGATTAGTTGTTCCCTCAAATTTTCTGTCCAAGCTCATGGGATTGCCTGCCTGCTCGAGGAATGCTTGCTCATCTTTAATGCCGCCCAGTTGATCGTACTCCAAACGTTTCGTTTCATCCGTTAGAATATTATAGGCATTGGAGAGTTCTTGAAAGTGTTTTAGCTTCTCCTCCGAGTGCGTTGAGTCCGGATGATAACGTTTGGCCAGAGCATAGAAGGCACTACGAATTTGCTGGACAGTTGCATGCTTATTCACGCCCAGCACCTTGTAATAGTAATCCTTGGGCAGACCACGATGCTGATATTGCTGCTGTGGCCTCATGATTGACATAGGTTTTGGCGGCACTCCCGGTCGTCTCATCTCCGATTTGCGATCCGGATAATAGACTTCCTTTTTGGTGCGAAACTGATATTGACTTATGAGACGCTTCCATAGAAAACAATTGGCACCAGCTGGATTCTCTTTTTCCAAATGTTGCACTACATTTATGACCTGTAATGGACGCCGTCTGAGCGTGTTCCGAACGCTACCAATAAAATAACCTTGAAGGCGATGCAAATTTAAACGAAACATCGCGAAACACGTGTAAAAACAACAAAAAAGGAAAACCTTTAAGAACTTTCCTTAGTATTAGTATATGGTGTCTCTATTGTAAATAAAAATAATATAGTTTTGTTATATTGTCTGTAGTGCGTATTGTATGCCTGAATTTTACATAAATATCTCAACTGTAATGACAATTGATTCAACAGTAACTTTGTCAGATAGGAAAATGGAACTTAAACTAAAGAAAATATTCCGGTTGAGTCATACTATATAATTTCAATAATTTTTTAATTTGAAATTCTACTGATTCACAGTTTTAAAAAAGCAGATACAAAAAAAATGGTTTTTTGAGATCAAACATTAAAACTATGTATTATTTTCTGATATATTATTTTAATTATTTACAGTTTCTTGTTATAATATGATATTCTTTAATCAATTTTACCATTACTTTATTCAATTTATTATTTAAATTTTGTATATATGATCTATGAATCTAAAAAATCAACCAAAAACGCAACATTTTTAAAAGGTTATTGTTAAAAACCTATGTTAGTTTTAAAAAATTTTAAATTTATATTAATATATTATATTTTTTAGGTGCTGCCTCGTGGAGTCAGTGGAGATGTCTACAATCTGGCGGATTGTCTGCAGCAGCAGGCAGTCATTGGTTCCACGGCGAATCCGGTAAGTTAAGACTTCCATTCAACTTCAAAACTCCTCTAAAATTTGTTAATAATTCCAACAGCTGGTTTTAAACTATCTGAAGCATTCACTGTGCGCTCATCTGGTGTCCCATGCGGCCGTGTTGCGTTGCATAGCCAAATATGATAAACTGGGACGCGTTTATTGTGTCACCGCCTTGCTGGAGTTTCTGGTCAGCATCATTGATGGCATCACCTGTCGGTAAGTGGCAATTTGCAACATATTTCCATTTTTCCTACTTGCTAACAGTTTCTCTTTGTAGCATCAAGTCGGAGGAGTCGCTGCTGCCTGGTGCCATGGTGCAGTTGGTCCACTGGGTAATGCAGATCTTTGCACGCACTGTGCAGCAGTATGAGATGCGTGGAGAAATGAGCGCGGAGCAATCTTATATGTTGGATCAGAGTTGCAAGCTCATTGAGCGCTTGACACAGCAGCAGTTTCTGCTCTCCATGCTCTATGTGGGCTGTCACGAGGAGCTGGAGACGCTGGACAGAATCCGTGATCTATATGCTAGTATTAAAGCCTCCTTAACCAACTCGAACTTGACGCTCAGCACGGCAACGGCGGAGCAACAGCTTAAACAGCTGGCCTACATTGATGCCAAGCACTTGGATTTGCAGTCTTTAAATCCAGCGCCAGCGGCGGAGAAGATTTCTTGCTGTGTGCAGCCACTGCTGGCGGTTGAGGTGCTGCTGAATCCCTGCAAGGATACCTCTTACTATGTGGCCGAGTTGCAGATGCTGCAGCGCCTTAAAGGATATACAAATACCCGTCTTTTCTATGAGATTATACGCGCTGGCTTCTTGACACTAAGCAATGTGGCGGACACCAGTCCAGATACCATGTGGGGTGCCTTTATGTTCTTCAAAATGCCACACATCATCAAGCAGCTGCATGCGCTGCAGCGTGTGCCTGGCGAGCAATCGTTGCCGGCAACGGATTACATACCAGAGCTGGTTGAGGCTCTAGAGCTGCTTATCGAGGATAATTTGCTGCTGGACTTTATGGACACTAAATGCTCGTGCAATATCATTGAGTTTCTGCTGAGCGACTGGACCACACTGCAGCTGGTCAATGATGTGCACGTCAAGAAATTCGCCAGTCAACGGTACGTATTTGTTTAAACCAAGAAAAGTATACATTCTTAATATAAATCTCTTGCAGGGAGGCAGCTTCGTTGCTGCTGAAGAAGTGCAACAATGGCCAACAGACTCCGTCCAACATTAACTTCATCAAACGCGCCGAGACGCCACTTTCGGGAGTCCTCAAGACTCTGTGCACCAACAAGGTGCAGGACATGGTGAATGTGCTCTGCCAGGTGCCAGTTGGCAACAGCTTCGAGTTGATACTCTCGGTGGCCACCGTCGAGGGTCGTCTCAAGACTTTCGTCTCACGTTTGATTCAATGCAATGAAAACTCCAAGCCGATGCCTGGCGAACTGGGAAAACTGTCCATCACACGCTCCACACTGTTTGACGTCTCCTTTTTAATGCTCACCAGCATAGTGCAAACCTATGGATCGGATGTAAGTGAACTCTAAATATATATAGAAATATTTCTGTAATATTTCTGCTGTTTCAGGTGGTGCTGTCGGAACGTGGCGACTCCTTCTTTGAGAAGTGGGTGCGTGAGTGCATGATGGAGCGGAATAAGCTCAAGAATCCCCGCCAGATACTCGCGCTCTGCGACGACAGCATTGTGGATGAACTGCTGTTGAGTCTGAGCAAACCAGAGACGGCACAACTGAAACCCAGCAATCTGACCTGGCAGGACATCTGCTTAAATCTACCAGGAGTGCTGCATCATGTGCTGATTGCCTGGGAGCAGGAGACACTCTCCTCGGCGGATGTCAAGAGTATTTTGGATAACATAAAGCGGCGACTTTTTAGCTTCTCAGTGTGTGCTACATCGTTTCTATGTGCCTACATGTATTCGGTGCGTGAGACAGAGCTGCTGAAGCCACTCAATATGATACAACAGTTCCTGGCGCCACTCACCAGCGAGGAGCTGTCCAGCCAGGAGAATGCCAAGGAACGCTTGACTCTGTCCTATCAAATCATACGCAAAATGCAGTACGATGTGCATCCTGCACCCAACACCAAATCCCGTCTCATCTCACACACACCGCTCATCGAACAGTTCCGGGAATGCTGGCGTTCCGTCTCCGAGGCGGGACACTTGCCAGTGCGTGCGGCACAGACGCTGGAATCATTGCTGCTGGCCGGTGGCGCCTCTTGGCTGGTTACACAGCTGGTGGAGCAGTTGGTTGGTTGCAAGTACATGCGTGACATGGCCAAGTGCATGGATATAGTATTTGCTGTGATGCATCTGGACATTGAGCGTACCACGGAGGCATTACTGCAGTATGTGGTGGCTCCTTTGATACTGCGACGTCAGGAGTAAGTGCAGCCAAGACAGAAGTCACTGCTAAATGTATTAATCCCTGTTTAATCTCTTCCAGCGAGGACGTTAATGAACCGCAGTCACTGGTGCTGGCACGTCTCTGCGTCTACTGCATCATTTCGTGCCTGGAGACGCGCAGTTCTTCGGCAGCTGCCTTTAAGAAACGTTCACGTTCCCATGACGAGGAGGAGCTGGTGGGCGTGGCAAATGCCGCCAAGGTGCGCAAAGTAATTGGCGATGGCAGCGATAATTCAACGGATTTTACCGATGCCAGCGGCATTGGCGCCACAAATGTCACCTCCATGCTGAGCACGCCCAGCGCCGAGCTGCGAGCCACGCCCCTCAGCCTCAAGGAGCCGCTGCAGTCTAGTGTTAAGCACATTTATCGCGTCTTCTTGCAATTCGTCAGCGGCGACGAGCTGTCGCCCAAGGCCATCTTTGTCTATCAGTTCATCTCGCTGCTGGTCGAATGCGGCGGAGAGCGAGTGGCGCCCGTCTTGCGTCTCCTGCCGCCCAGCCTAATGCAACAGCTGCTCAAGGTGCTGGCGACGGATGACATACGGGTCGGACTAATAAGTCGCCTCTACGATCTGCGCTTACACGGCGGACGTCAAGCGGCGGTGGCGGATTTATGCCTCTGGAGGAATATGCAGCTATCGCGACATAGTATTCACCTGTGAGAACCTCAAGCTGGAGGAGGATTTTGGAAGCGGGTTTAATTGATAGCTACTTAATGGAACTTATAATAAAGCAAGAATAAAAATTACATTCTTGTGCCTAAATTCAAATCAATGTCTTTAGTTTTTAAATTTGTAATTTGAGTAAGTATTCAAAATGAGAACTTTGGAGGATTCTAAAAAGCAGCTGAAGAAGAATTCAAGAAAGAAACTGCTTTTAATAGATAAATACTAAACCAAACTTGTATTAAAACAAGCATAAATAATACATTTGGGTTTCTATTTTCGTAACTCCAACTCAATTGTTTCATTGTCAGTAAATATAATTTGTGTGTACGTATCCAAAAATATGATGTAATTATATAATAAATCATAATATATATAATTACATCATATGCAGTAATTTCTGAACAAATTTGACAAACAAAATTTATGCTCAATGCGTTACAAACATGAAATTTATAATAAATATTAAGCAGCTGCAATTCTTTTTATACTAAAAAAATGGTTGACTTGAATATTGTTGTTGTTTTTTTTTTTTCGTTTTTCTTGTTTATTACGATAATTTGTTGTTGCTCTCGGGGTTGTTGCTTTTCCTCATGTTGTTGTTGTTGTTGTTCCGGTTGTTTGCTTGTTTATTATTATTGTTGCTGTTGTTGTCGGTATGTTTAGTGTACGTGTTGTTGTTGTTGTGTATAATTAATAAAATTGCGTTGACTGTTCGCTGGCATCATGTTAATAATGTTGGCAGGCAGCAGGCAGACGCCGTTTCTTAAATTAAAGACTTTTGATTTCCTATATCACTTGAGGCAGCATTCAAAGTACGTATCGCCAACGCAACCGCCACGCATCGCCTTCTTCACGTTGTACTCAAATTGGCGTTTGTTGCTCTGCAGAACATCGGCAGCTTCCTTATTGAGTGGATCCTCCGGATTGGGCTCCTGAAAATTACAAAAAAGTTCGTTAGTCATGATTCATTTACAAAGTTTATAGGGCAGCTAAACGCAAATAAGTTTGGCAACAAATTACTAATTTATTCCAATTAATATTCACTTTAAAAAAATTTCTGTTTAAATTAAACTGGACTCGTAAAAAATTAGGTTTATATTAAATTTTTTAATAATATTTGAAAACATATTTTAAGCTTTTCTGTCTCAAACAAGAAAATTATTTAAAACGATAAAAATCTTAAATAAAGATTTATGTTTTCCAAATATTATATAAATAAAAACTAGGTATAAAAGTATTTTTTCATTAAAAGCGCGACTAAAAAATATTACTGATTCATATATGTAAAATTAGACACACTGAATCGATACAAAAACAAATTTTTTTTTTTCGCTTTGCTTACGTATTTTTGTTTTGCAGATAATACCACAATGCAGTTGTATGTGGGAATCAGCTGACTTTATAATAATTTTCAAAGTGATAAGCGTTTAAACTGCATTTTAAAGTGACTTCAAAAAATAATGAAGTGTTTAGAGTGCATTAAAATATGAATTATATATAAATGTATTGTTAGTTAAACAGACCTAAGCTGTCGCATAAACGTTGTCATAGTGTACAAGTACAATTTAAAGCAACTTTCAAGTATAATGACGTGTTCAGAGTTTGTCAAACCACAAAAGTATGCATAAATGAGATATCATTGAAAGCGATTTAAGCTGTCGTATAAACAATGTGACGAATTAGTTGTGACATTACCAAGAACAGAAACTGCAAGCCATAAACAACGGAATTGATGGTCAGCACAGGATTCCAATCCTCTCGCAATATATTTAAGCACACATTGCCATCCAGATCGATGTTGGGATGATAAACCTGCGTGCCACATTTCACTTTGGGCGGCTCATGCGGATAATTCGAGCCAACACGGAAATTGAACACGAAGCGTCCATCTCTGTAGAATCCCTCGTCCGGGGAGATGATCAATTTGAAGTTGAGCAAATCATCGGTGTCGGGGAACTCAACTGCACAAGTCTTTGGCAGATTTAGTTCGTTAATATCTGTAATTAAATCAAAATATACATACATCAATTAAGTAAACCAACAAAACGATAGCGAGTTTTTTTTTATGGGCGCGAAAGATTTGTTAAGAAAAATACCTTTCTGTATGCGCAGCTGGGCGGCTGATGCTTTCTTTTGCTGTCCCCCTCGTGCCGATTGGTCACCATCCTTTTTCTGTTGCTTCAGCGAGAAAAGTTTAATCATTTTGCTATATTTGTTTCTTTTTTATTGTTGTTGGTTGCCTTTGCTTGGCGCTTGCTGGCGTCGTTGTTGTTGTCTACGATTTCCACTCCAAAAAGCGTTTAACAATTTTGTTTGTGCTGCGTGCTCGCTTTTGTTTCAGCTTTTTATTTTGTAAGTCAATGAATGCTTATGTTTTTTGGAATTATTAGTAAATGTTCATACGTTCGAATTTTCTTTATTATTATAATTTTGACATACCTTAAAATTTGGTTTAGTTGTTTCAAGTGCCTATCTGCTTCTTCTTCAGCTCCAATTTCTCTGCCTGTCATTCATTGCCAAAAACAATCGATGCCACTATCGATAGATTATCGATTATATTCGATAGTTGTTTTTATTTATCCAGCAGTGCCGACAGCTCTTGAGCAGCAAAAATAGGCGTATACTGGACAACTGTTAAAAAAAGGTACACTCTCTATGAAAAACCTCTAAGTAGGTTAATTTTCTTTTAGCTGAAAATTTATTTTTGTTAGAATATTAAATGCGGAATATATCAAAATAAGCCAGTATTTCCACTGCTCGCTGTTTTTGATATATTTTAGCTATAGATAAAAAGACCAGATTTGACGGGAAAAAAGCTATTATGGCAACAGCTGTTCTTCACCGAATAAATATGTAATGCAGCCCTTAACATCTAGATATCGATAACAATAACAAACAGCTGATGCGCACATTTGGTAGAAAACGCGCTAAAAGAAGAAGTTTGTGTTTATTGTGTACATTATTTGAAATGTCAGCGGAGCCTGAAATTGCCAAAGATGCGGTGCTAAAACGCAGTGAACGCATTCCTGAAGACACGCCGCAGGTGCACGGCTATGACTTCAATCAGGGCATCGATTACAGCAAGCTATTGGAGTCCTATGTTCACACCGGCTTCCAGGCCACTAATCTTGGACTGGCCATCAAGGAAATCAATAAAATGGTGAGTTTTTGAATGTAATAAACTTGAGTGTACTAAACACTGGCAGTTGGATTGCAGGGCACAGCCGCTGGACGCTGAACAGCAGGATCTACACGAATCGGATGAATTCATCAAGAGAAGGAGCAAGTGCACTATCTTTCTGGGGTACACCTCAAATCTGGTGTCTTCCGGCATGCGTGAGACACTGCGCTTTCTGGCCGAGCATCGGATGATCGACTGCATTGTGACTACAGCTGGTGGCGTCGAGGAGGATTTCATCAAGTGCCTGGCGCCCACTTTTATGGGTTCCTTTGAACTAAACGGACGTGATTTGCGCGAACGTGGCATAAATCGTATTGGTAATTTGCTGGTGCCCAATGACAACTATTGTAAATTTGAGGACTGGCTAATGCCGCTGCTGGACGAAATGCTGGAGGAGCAGCGCAGCAAGGGAACCGTGTGGTCGCCATCCCGTATCATACAGAGGCTGGGCGAGCGTATTGATGATCCCAGTTCCATTTACTACTGGGCAGCCAAGAATAAAATACCCGTTTACTGTCCTGCCCTAACCGATGGCAGCCTGGGGGACATGATGTACTTTCACTCGTTCCGGCAACCCGGATTGGTTGTGGACATCTTATCCGATCTGCGGAGACTCAACACGATGGCTGTGAAGGCTGTCAACAGCGGCATGATTATTGTGGGCGGTGGCCTCATTAAGCATCATATTTGTAATGCAAATTTAATGCGCAATGGAGCTGATTACTCCGTGTTTATAAACACAGCCTCGGAATTCGATGGCAGTGACAGCGGTGCTCGACCGGATGAGGCGGTATCCTGGGGCAAGATACGCAAGGAAGCCACACCAGTTAAGGTGTATGCCGAGGCCAGTTTAGTCTTTCCGCTCATTGTGGGTGAGACCTTTGCCAAGCGGCATTTTAGCCAGAAAGACCCGACAATGTAATTGTATATAAGTGTATATTTGAAAAAAATATAGGAAATGTATTTCTTAACAACCATGGAAACCAATGCAATTTTCAACTGACCTACACTATAGCCTGGGGCACAATTGTGCACTGTATCAGTCTCGAAAGTGTCGCCGCAACGGAGTACTAAGAAAACTGGCCAAGTCAAGTTGTCAGCCGCAGTGGCTTCTGTAATGGCTGTGATGGCAGCAGGAAGCCATTAAGTGAGATGTGCAAAATGTGATAAACACCACAACAAGCGTCGCATTTTCAACTTCACTGGATAGTTGCTACTTCTACAGCTCCAGTTTCTCCTGCTCTCCCATGCACACTGGTTGCAAATACCAATTTTTTAGTTTAGTAACAGAGTTGGTATACATAATAATTAACATGTGTAAAGGTGACAGAGAGGCGCACAAGCAGTAGTCCGACTAATTTATTATTCGAGATTTATAAAAAATTTTTTTTTTAAATTTTATCCAATATTTTCCCGAAAACTGCTCACAAATTGAAATTTTTAGAGCAATAAATTATTTTTTTCTAAGTTTTATGAAAAATATAAGGTATATGTGTAGAAAATGTTGAAATTGGAACCAGTGTGCGATGTTATAATGGTTATGTAGTGCACTTCGTCTTGCCGGAGCTGCAGAAATGCAACTTTTGTCGAGCATTTTAACAGCAAAACGAAAGTTGTGGTCCTTTACTGGCCACAGCTGGAACTACGAACTGCGAACTGGGAACTCTTGATGTTGCTTTCACCTCTTGCTGTGGCAGGAAGGGGGAGGGGCACTTCAAGCCATTCCAGTGCTAAGCACCTCGGTTATTGTCATTTGCGCCAAAAAGGCAACTAAGTCTTGGCCGTAATTGCTTGGGTTGGTTTCTCCAGCGTGCACATAAATTTTCCTCATCGCTGGCTCGGCGACTTTTCACTTTTGTCATATTTTTTGCCAGCTGCGAGCAATTTGATGTTTAATAGCCAGAAATTGTTTTGGGAACAATGCATTCGCATAAGCTCACAAATTTGTCATTAATTTGATGTCGCTAATGTTTACCGCGCTTTTCCTTACCCATTTTACTTCAAGTCACATTTCAAATTTTATTGTTGCAATCCCTCTTTACAACCTCCCTGCCAAAAAGTTCTGCTGTCTGCTGTCTGTGCGCATCATTAAAGCTAAAAGAAAACTTTTTCGCACACTTACTTTTTCCAGCTTTTACTTCATGGTTTTCCGCAGTCCTTCGTCAGTTGGTGCTACATATTTTGAGCTATTGTCATGCAATGGGGGAGAAGGGGATTGTCAGGGAAATACTATAAGAACGAAAGAGACTTGACGATGTTGCAACTGCATTTTCTTTTTGCAACTTTCCTTTTTTTTTGTGTGGCAGCCGCAACTTTATGGTCTTTTTGTTTTTGGTTTTGTGAAAAATGAATGAATCGTTTGGTTGCACAAAGTTCAGGCAACCATCATCTACTTATTACAAAATACTCAGCTTTATCAAGTTTATAAAATGTTCGGAACATTTTACCAGCAGCAAATGAGGAACTACTGACTGAGTTTCTTGTCTCTTTTCTCCGGTATTTTTCTTCACAATTGCAATTTTGTAATCTGTTGCAGGTGGGCTGCTTAAATTGAGATGAAATTCAATAAATACGTTGCAGCTCAAATTTATTGCAAGTAAATAACATTCCTTTAAACATTTGTTGCATATTTTCAAGCGCAGCAAGTAAATTAACAGCTGCAATCGGCAAAAATTTTCTGCTGCATACTTTTAGGCATAGATATATAATAATTTTGTTATTTAAGTGTAGCATACTTCTGAGCGCACCATGTTCATTTAGCACCACAATCAATATTAATTTTCTGTAGCATACTCTTAGGCAGTGCATTGTTTAGGATCATGGCGCAAAGTATATTTAATTTTAATTAGTGAGAATCAACTGCGGTTAACTATAATCCCAGCAGCACTTTGTTTTGCACAAACTTGGGAAAAACTTGGCAAGAAAATCAATTGCACTTATATTATCCTTGCGCCATTATCGGCAGCCACACAGGCGGCATTGTCGTTAAGAAGTACTTAACTGCATGCTGTCATATCTAATGCCAGCCACACACACACTCACACACACACGCACACACAGAGCGCTTAAAAACTAATTACGAGCAAAGCTGTTGTTGTCTCAGAAGGATGCGAAGGATGCGCTCCTGCTGCTGCTGCTTCTTCTTCTTCTTCATGTTCTGCACACAAAAGAAAGAGCACAGCAAGTGCGTAGAATTTCGCCGAGTCCAGAAGAAGAAATGTTCACGCCAACTTTGCCAGTCAAGTTATTGTCGTTGTTTTTGTTTAGTGGGTGTTGGCCAAGTTTCCAGTGATTACGAGCAAATTAAAACTACATTAAAACTTTGTCGAGTCCAGTTCCTGGCAATTGACAGGTGCTTGCACACACACACACACACACGCACACACTCACATATGTCAGAAAACTCTCGGGAATTATTAATTTCTTTTTAATAATTATAAATTGGAAAGAGTTGATAAATATATAAAGAAAATGTAGATATAAATAATATAAAAATATAATATTCAGTGTATATTAAATATATATAAAAAACTGTTTGTCCTGACTGACTGACTGACTGACTGATTTGAGTAACTTAAAAATGAAAAAAAAAATTAGTAAAATAGAAATATAAATTTTTTCAATATTGATGTGTTTTGAACTTTTTTAGATTGCTCAAGAATAATTTATATTTTAAAATTCAAGTTTTTATATAACTTACATAAAGATATATAAAATACAATTAATTTGGTTTGAAAACTTAATTAAACACTATATTTAAAAAAAAAAAAAATAAAAAAGTTTAGTAGAAAAAATAATTTATATATTAAATAAATAGAAATTTAAAAACAAAGAAAATGTAAAATATATAAAAAATATAATGTATTAAAGTAAACTTTTCTATAATATATGTTTTCCAGTTAGTCCGAAAGTTGCCTTTTAAACTGCTGACAGAACTTGCAATCGCAATTCTTTTGATTTTTCAGCTCCTTGTTGCCTTGAATGTGCACAAAGAGGGAAGAGGATGAGACGGAAGATGAAGGAGAGGGAGAGGGCGTCACTAGTTTCCTATTTTCTTGGCATTGTTCGCAGTTGCAGGTGTTGGATTTTTTAGATTGAGGTTCCTGGCTGGGTCTGACATAGAAACTGGTCTGGGTTGGCATATTCCTATAATATGGTGACTGCTCCTTTGATTGGAGTTGCCGTTGTGCCTCGGCCAGATTTAGTTGCTCCTGTTCGAGCAGCGTCTGTTTGGCCTGAAGTAAATCCTGTTGCTGTTTGAACAACTGATCGTAGAGTATGCGCACATTCTTCTCACGCCTTTCTCCCGCCTGTTCTATAAGATTCTCCAGCTCACGCTCCAGCTTGCGATCCAGTTCCAGTAAAACACGTCGACTCTCTGGTTCATCATCGAATATATCCTGTGTAGTAATATTTAGCACACGTAGTCATAAGTAGTATGTAAGACTGTATTATAATGTAAATAGTGTTATTTATTAATTATTTGTATAACCCCTGACTATACCTGCAAGGTGATGCGCAGTAAATTAATGGAACCACCACTGGGTGTCCAGTTCTTGAGCTGACGGATTGCAAGCCGTGCACTCGACTCGACTTTCTGGAGCAACGTCTGACTCCGCAGATTCTGCAGCGATTGATTCATCTTCTTTTGCCAATTGGACTCGCTTTCCTTATAATTCTCCAAGTTAGCCTGCTTAAGTAGTTGCTGTTTCTTCTCCAACTGCAGCTCGTAATCCGATTTCTCCTTCTTGGAGTTAATCCAAGATTGCACCACTGTCGACAGCTTTCCGGAGATTCGACTGCTGACACCGTCATAACTGGTATAATTCGTTTCCAAATCGGATTCTGTGTATTTTTTTGCTATTGATGGATTTTCTGGCTCCCTTTCATACTTGGTAAGCACTTCCTCTAGCGGCAACTTCGCATTGGACAAGTCTGTAAACGGTTCTCCCAGTTTTCCCATCACCTTCAATTGCTCATGCATCAACACCATTAAACAGTTCCGGGCGTATTTATCCGACAATGGTGCCTCATAGAAAACCAGCAGCCAGTGATGTATAATATCATGATGGACTGCACATATACTCTGGATAAACACATCGCTCACCATCTGCAGCTGCTTTGCAAAGTGACGATCCAGAGAATCCTCATTTAGTTCACTCATTTTACTATTTTAAAATTGACATTTGTGCTTGAGAATATGTTATTATTTGTTTTTCTCAATCGGCTTTTTTTTTTGACATCTCTTAAAAGAGAAAAAACAAATAATGATAAAATAATGATCAAAACGGTATTCCACATGGAAATCGGAAGTTTTTAAAAAAGTGTAAAGGGGTAAGCATGGAAAATATCGAAAAAATTGACAGTGAGGACAATTTTTCAAGTGAAAAATGTTTTGATGCAGAATGAATTTAGAGGCCAAATAATGATCAAAACGGTATCCCACATGGAAATCGGTTGAGTTTTGACAAAGTTATGGTAGATTAAAGTTTTTAGAAAAGTGTAAAGGGGTTAGCATGGAAAATACCGAAAAAATTTACAGTGAGGAAAATTTTTCAAGTGAAAAATGTTTTGATGCAGAATGAATTTAGATGCCAAATAATGATCAAAACGGTATTCCACATGGAACTCGGTTGAGTTTTGACAAAGTTATGGTAGATTAAAGTTTTTAAAAAAGTGTAAAGGGGTAAGCATGGAAAATATTGAAAAAATTGACAGTGAGGACAATTTTTCAAGTGAAAAATATTTTGATGCAGAATGAATTTAGATGCCAAATAATGATTAAAATGATATTCCGCTTAAAAATCGATTAAGTTTTGACAAAGTTATGGTAGATTGAAGTTTTTAAAAAAGTGTAAAGGGGTAAGCATGGAAAATATCGAAAAAATTGACATTGTGGTAAATTTTTCAAGCGAAAAATGTTTTAATGCAGAATGAATTTAGATGCCAAATAATGATCAAAACGGTATTCCACATGTAAATCGGTTAAGTTTTGACAAAGTTATGAGAGTTTGTAGTTGGCCAGATTTTGGAAGTAGGCTTTTTAGTAAACTTGTCTAATTGCTGGGTTAGACAAAGGCACAATAATTTAGCTTGAATTTGTTTAAAGACCCTCAATTAACAAAATTTAATAATATAACTTTAAGTTAATGGAATTTTTAGCGCTTAAGACCTTTAATAATTATGAAAATTACTTGAAGTAAACATTTTAATAGCCTGCTTCAAATTTCACTTTCTTAGAAATTTCTGTAGCATAATTTTAAGGGCCGCATTAAAAAGTTCAATTTGAAATGCATAATTGATTAAATTCTTGATGCGAATTTAAAGCGTTTGGGGATTTGGGAACAGCACTGAGTTTATCTTAAGTTCATTTGGCATTCATATTGGTATTGGTATTGCTAACAGGTTGCGAATGTGTTGCATATTCGAGAAAGGATAACGTTTCGCTTTTAAATGGATTATGTGAATGGGTCGAGGCAGCTTCTTTGGGGTCAATGGTATTTACTGCTCTACAGAGTTTTCGCACCTTTCCTGGCCAACAAAATGGCTGCAAATGCCGCAAATACTTCCAGCAATTCACACACATACGCACACACACAGACACACATCCTGGCTGCCGATAAGCCAAAGCAAAATCCAAGGCAATTCTTGGCCATGCTGCTTAATTTCTTTGCCTCGTTGCTTTGGAATTTTTTTGCTCGTTCATTTTATTTTTGTACTTTTCTACTCATAAATTGCGCAAATTCCTTTTGTGCGCATCAAGGAGAAATGGCTCCATTTGCAGTTGAGAGGGGTGGGGAAGTGAAGAGGGGAGAGTGAAAGAAGCTGCCTTTTGAAGGAGGTTAAAGCTTGTGGTTTGCAGTCCCGGCACATCTAATTTCTCTAGATGTCCTCTGCACGCTTATTAAAGTATAAATCATTTGATGGCTGTCCTCATGCAGCAACTACCCACCCTACAAAGTGGTCAACAAGCATGTCAAAAAGTGCAGCAACAAGAAAAAAAAGCAGCCCAAAAAAGAAAACCAGAAGTCGGATGTTAGCTGAGCTGAGGTGTGTAGAGGAGAGGGAGAGGTAGGGGGAATGGGGAGGGGAAGAAGGCTTTGGTCAAAGTACATTATCGTCGTGTGCTGGCGTGGTGCATGTTGCAACAAATGTAGCAGAAAACCGCAGCTGAGAGTAGTGCAATTAAATACAGGAAATAATGGCCACCGCAGAAGAGAAGAAGAAGCAGCAGGAGAAGAAGAAGAAGCAGCTGCAGCCTGTCTGTGACGGGGGAAGAGAGGGGAAAAGAGGCGTGCCACAGGAAGCACACTGAATACAGGAAGTGTTCGTAGCATCTTGACCCGGACAAGTTGATCTAAGCAGCATTTAGTTGCACTTCAAATGAATTTTGATTTTGTTAGCATAGTAAAAGTTTTATAGATTTTTTAAAAAGTGATCTCTTAACAATATTTTAAATATTCTATATATTTTATTTGCCCTGATTTTTACATCATAAACTGAAGATGATATGAGACAATAATTCGATTTTTCAATGTCTGTTTAAGAGATTTTTTGACTATATCAGAGATATTTTGACGTAAGATGTATAGAAAATTTCTATTAGAAATTGGTGTCAAATTTAAAAATATCTATTTGTTGGAGTGACATTAATTAAGAAATGATATAAAAAATTACTTTAATTGCCAATTTTTAACCGACGGAGTTATTTTGGAATCTTTAAAGTATATTTTTAATAAGAATTTTTTCGCAGATTTAGAAATTATGTATAAGTTGAGTTTTCTTTTGAATTTTAATATCTTTAAGATATTCTTCATAGATTTCTGCTCAATGTTTAATCTCACTTTCTTATAAGAGTAAATTAAATTCAGTCCAATAAAAACGTCACTTGATATAGTGCAATTTCTGTGGCTTTTTCAGTGTGTGCATTTTCAATAAAGAAAATATTCTGCGAAAATATAGTTTATTGAGAAAATAACATTTTTTTTAACAGTCTTAAGTGCGTGTGTGTGTGTGAAACTCTAATTGAATTGAATGTGCACTTAAGCGGCATCCGTTGATAATGAAATTGTGAAGCAAATTTGTAGACGGAAAGTGCGACTCGGACAAAAGAGCCGTAAACATTTTGTTGCTATGCTAATGCAAAGTTGTTGCGTTTCTCTTTTTTCCTTCTCTCTATTTTGTTTTATAGCACAATAAATAAATGCAAAAATGAATGAAGAAAATGATATAGGGGCAGCAGATGTTGGGGGTGGGGGTGTGTTTTGCTTGGCAACTGACAAATTGAAATAAAATTGGAGAAGTTGTTTCTGGAATTTGCAGTCGGGGGTTAAGTCAAGTGCCTTGACTCCTCCTATAAACATATATTTCATTTTATTTGATTTGATTTCGTTTAATGTTTTATTTTTCGCTTGCAAATAATCGATTTGTCAGTCCGTCAGTTTGAATGAATGTCCGTCTGTTTCTTTCGCTCCCTCTCTCTCTCTCTCTCTCTCTCTCTCTCTCTCTCTCTGTCTGTCTGTCCGTCCGTCCGTCTGCTTGACTTTCAACTGGAATGTTGGCCAAAGTATGAGCAGCTGCTTCAATAATGCGCATAGCATTTGAAAACTCAACATAGCAATGTTATATAAGCGTACATCGTACATAAGTATTTGCACAGAGGTATATATCACAGCTCCAGCAAACTCTTTTCGACTAGTAGATACTCTATAAATAGACTG
The DNA here is from genome assembly GCA_035045575.1 of Drosophila falleni. NCBI lineage: Eukaryota > Metazoa > Arthropoda > Insecta > Diptera > Drosophilidae > Drosophila > Drosophila falleni. Next base: position 3,682,350 of record JAWNOV010000167.1, read on the forward strand.
AAACTCATTCAAAAATGTTCTACATCTGTTTAGCACGGTACATCTTAGTTTAAAAGTGCTCGCTTGCTTATGACAAGTTTGCTTACGTTAGAGAGACAGTTCTCGACTTGTAGATACCCTGTAGATAGGTAATACGTTCTTTAAGAATAGCTTAAGAAGGCCAATCAAGCCATATCTAAATCATTATTTCTTTGTCTGCTTTAAATAGGTTCTTTTAGGCGTTAAGAGCTAGTTTTTAAATGCAAGATACCCTGTAATTTAATCTAAAAAACATAAGAAATAGTTTTTATAACGTTAGAAATCCAAACATGCTTATAAGTATTAGAAAAAAAATTACTAGAGTAAAGTTTTTAAATAACAGATACCCTGTAAGTGAATATAAGGTACCATAGAAATACTTATCTTGGTTTACCAAGATATTTCCAACTACAGATATATCTATGATATTCAAATAATTTTAAATCCAAATTGAGCGGTTAAAGTCCGTTTTACGCAAGTAGATACCCTGTAAAAATGTTTAAAATATACGAAAAAACTTGGAAATTTGTTTATGATGGCATATCTATTAAAATAATTATTTATTTACGTGTACAAACTGCATTTATATTTCTTTAGATATTTTATAATTACTGTGGAGTTATGTTTGATTCAAAAATAATTTATATATGCAAAGTGTGTCTTTTTTGTCTGTTTAGTTTCATTATACCCATTTTAGGCATTTGTACAGGCTACAGTATAAATAAAATTCCTTACGATTGACTTCGCTTGGAGTTTTATTGATTGATTTTCAATGGCCATAGCTAAAAGTGAGCGTCAGAGCAACAGACAACGACTATGCAACAGCAACAGCAACAGCAGCTGCTCCAACGACAACAACAACAGCAACAGCTCCAGTTTGTGACGTGCCTGCGAGTGGCTCACGTTGCGTATGCTCAATATAATATATATTGTGATGATGGCCACGTCGTGAACGCATTTAGTTGAACTGAAGACAGCTTATGGCAGTGGGAAGTTTGCACAAGAAATTCAAGCAATGATGAAGTGTTTTTATTGTGTTTATTGGCATGCGTTTTAATGAACCAAACAGTCATGGAAAATAGCTAGAGAGAGAGACAGATAGAGCACAGTCGGCATATACAACTCTATTACGAGCCAATTTCCGTACACTCTGTACACTCTGTAAAAACTTTTTTCATTAAAACTCTTGAGTGGGCCAAGAACCAGCTGGGATAAGTGAGTGCAAAATGTTATTTTATTGTCAACAAGCAAAGTTACAAAACACAATAAGCGACAAAAGCCAGACAGAGACAGAGATATATGGAGTGTAAAAAAAAATATATATATATAGAGACAGAGGAAATGGAATTGTTGTGCTGCCAAAATTTATTTAATATGCAATATAAACAGAGCAAAGACAAGAGACACAACAACAAACATGACACGCTCATAAACTCATTTGGTAAGCAACGACAACAACAACAACAACTGAGACAACAACAACTGTAACAACAACAACAACTTTACACAGCTGCTTGCTTTTAAGGGACAGCAAAGAATTTTTTAATAATACCTCAAGGATTTCACAGTGCTGCCGGCAAGTATATAGACCAAGTGCTAATACTAAGCATACACTATTAAAAAAAAAAGTGTTACAAAATCAAGATTTTGGTCTCAAAACTAAGAATTTTGGTCTAAAAAATGCGTCGAGAACATAAAATTATTAGACCAAGTCATGGTCTTAATGTAAGCATTTATGTTCTTAAAATCAAAAAACCAAATAAATTTAATATTAAAACTTGTTTTTTAAATTTATAATTTTTTGTTTTTAGTATCTTAGTATCAGTGAAATGGTCTTAAAATGTTCTTATTTTAAGAACCAAATACTAAAGATGAATGTTTTTGATTTTAGAAATTGGTCTTTTTTTTCAGTGTACCATCAAATATACATAAATGTTGTTATTATCATTGTTGTTGTTGTGGTTTATGTCAAAGTCAACGCCTTATAGCAACTGCGCCCACAACTTTTTTCATTAATTTAGAAAAACAACTCCCATACGCATTAGCCATGGCGATTAAACTCAGTCCCCCTTCTTTCTTTCTCTTCCTATAAAAGTCTATAAAAATGTTGCCACAACTTTTCAGTCATTATCAATTTATGCCCCTTAGGGGGCGTGGCAGGCTGTGTCCAACGTATACATAATATTTGTTGGTGGCAAAATTGAATTGATTAATAAAATATGACAAGTGGGTCGAAATTGACCCCCAAGCGCAGCCGGGGGTTAAGCTTATGCAATTCATTTAAATTTTAAATTAACTTTTAACATATTTGAGCTAACAAACTTTTAGATTTCTGTATTTAACTATTTTCTATAGCTTAACGATTTTTTCAATTCACTGCATTTTTCATTTACTTATTTTTAATCTAATCAAATTTTAAGTACATTTTTCTTCATTTTCTATAAGTTTATTTTTGTATTTTGTGAGGTCCTTAAATACATTAAAAAGCTATAAAGTCGTAATTTATGTTGTCTGCTTTGACACTTGCCTGCTAATTAAAGTCTTAGAGTGCATTCAAATGCATTAAAATATAGGAAAATTTAATTACAAGTTCATTAAAATTTAATAAAGAAATGTTGAATTGTTTTTGGAAGTCGTTAAATATAAATTAAAAAAATGTTTCCACTAGCAAATGGCTGCTCATCAAAATTTTATTGGCTTATTGGCAAAATAACAAACTCAGAACAGGCTTTAAAAATCTAAAAATCGTTGGAAGATTTATCAAAACAAAAATATAAAATACATTTTGCTAATTCAAGTGTTAAAAAAAGGAATATTGAAATTAAAATGTTATTTGGAGTCTAAATCAAACTAAAAAGATGTTTAACCATTTTTCAGAAAATATATATTAACAGAAACTCATCAAATGAAATCCTAAGGTAAAAGTATTTCTATTTTATTCTTAGTAAATTTTATGTAAGGCTTTTAAATTTGAAACAAAGTTTTATACATTTTTACCTATTTTATGTTTGCCATTTATTATTATTTTGACAATGACATCCTTAATACATATTAAAGAGATGCAAGCTAAAATTAAGAAATATAAATTTCGAATTTTAAGCTATTTTTTTTCTGTGTAAAATTTATTTTACATTCTAAACTCCGCCTTAATCTAAGTTTTACTAGAAATAAGTATAACATACTTTATGCAAGAGTAAAGTTAAATTATTGTATTTAATTTTAATGGAATTTCTAAAAGTATTTTAAACATTTTTCTCTCAAACTGTATGGAATTTATAATAGTTAGTCACTGATTAGTCGCTACTTCGCAGCATGTAACCACAGCTGCTGTTGTTGTTGCTGTTGCAGCAACATTCTTTAGTTGCATGCAACCGCAGGACGAGGTTGCCACACAGTCAGCAAAGTGATGCATGCTGCATGTTGCATATGCATGACGCATGTTGTTAATGCCATTTGCAACTGGCCAAAAGACAAGTTACTTAAAAAATCATCAAAAAAATATGAGACGCTAAGTGCAACTTGGACAGCCAAAATTGCAACGCATTTGAAATGCTCTTTGCTGAGGTTAGAGAATAAAAATCAACAGCCAAAAGAAAATACACTGATAAAAAATATATAAAATCTAAATTGTTTTAATGACAAACACTTTTTGTAAATACAAAAACTTTCGAAAATAAGTTTTTAAATAAGTGTCTTGATAAAAAGTTCATTTTTCTTTTTTAGCACAAATTTTCAATTCAAATATTGTTTCAAAATTGAATTAAAATTAAGATTTTGTGACTGACTAATAATTTTATTTTATTCGTAAATAATATGTAATATTTGATTTTAAATTCTTAAAAGCAACATTTGTTTTTTTTCAGTGTTTGTATGAAAGAAGTGAGAGAAAGAAAATGAGGTAAAAGGCTAGTTGAATGTTGGCTTAAAGCCTCTACACAATATAGTATGTGCATAACTTTCGCTTTTCGCTGGAAATGCCAAATGCCAGGCATAATAATCTCCGACCCAAATTCCAGCGAGAGTCGCCTTAAAGACACTAACAACAAACTGTGTCGCTGTCTACCTGTGTAGAAAGAGAGGGAGAAAGAGAGAGAGAGAGGGAGAGAGGGTTGTGTAAGGGTTGTGAGCGTTTGTTAAACAAATATTGGCACTTGCCTCAATAACCCGGTTGCCTTTGCTTCCACTTGCTGCTCAGACCCAAAAATAGGTCGCAAACTGTGTAAAGTCCTGAATCCGGCGGAGTTTTGGCCTCGCTTTGCTTAGCCGGATTAACATTTGGCTGCAGCAAATAAAAACCAAACGGCAAAATTTAAGCCGAGTAATTGCGCCAGCAGACGCATATCACAGTTACTTGCCACATGCCCCCAAATGGGGCATAGACTTTGAAATTTTAATGGCATTTAAGAGCCGTGTTTTAGGGGCGCTCTGATGGGCGTGGCACTTGCGCTTGAATTAAAAAATTAATGCAAATCGTGGAGGAATAATCAAAAAAAAAGAAGAAGTAGATGAAGAGTAAAAAGAAGAGGAATCATAGGCCAAGCACTTGTGTCTTTGTCTGCTCTTAACTTGGCCAACATTTAATGAATATTTATTAACTTTTTCTTTTTTAGCTTCAGATTGTGCTTGTGTTTTTTCTTTTCAGCGACTGCATTTTGATTTTTTTCTACCCAGTCTTTAATTTAATTGCAATGGCAGCGAGAGAGAGAGAGAACGAAGGACAGCGACAAGGACAACAGCATCCGCATCCGCTTCCGCTTTGGCACAACATCCGCCAGGCGCTGAAATCGCATTAGAATGCGCTGCACTTGTCATCCATCAGGGATGAGCTCGTCTCCAGCCCCATTGGGAGTTAGGAATGTGCAACGCTCAGAAATATCACATAGAATATAATTTCAAAAATATCGTTGAGTCACTTAGGGCCGGTTTTTTAATATCTTTTTAAATTTTATCAAATTTGACATTAATTTTTATACATTTATTAATAATTTTCAGACTCGACACGAATCTCTATGCGTATATATGTCTTAAATATTTATTAAGACACTTCAGCAGATTTGAAAAAAATTTACCTTATTAGAAAAAATTTGTTCAGTAATATCGAACTTTATAACGATGTATCTTACAATTATTGTGCTGAATATCATATGAATATATAGCTTAAAACTGCTTACCACTGTTGCCAGTTTAGCTTATTTTATCGGTTATCGGTAGGTTTCAAAGTTTTTTTTAATTATACCTAAACATTTTAATCCAACATTTTTCTTTGTGATTTGTGTTACATTATTGCTTAGCCTGTTTTAGAATTTTTTATTTTATTTTAAGCTCTTTTCTATATATTACTTTTTTCAAATCTAGCTTATTTTAACGGTCGATTACTGGAAACACTGCTGCTTACCTGTATCGATAAAATATCGATAGTTTTATGTTAATGTTCATCCCTAGATGGGAGCGTGTTTCTTGTCGATCATTGCACCTGCACTTGCTGCATCAGGTGGCAAGTTGCCTCCAGCAGCGGCTTAATGCACTCATTTAATTGCATTATGCCGCAGGTACTCACATCACACTGACTGGTGGCAAGTAGCATGTGGCATGTGGCAGGTTGCACTCAAGACAACAACAATGCTGCATTAATTTGCATATGAAAAACACAGCATGAGGGACATGTTTGTTTTTGTTTCTGTTTCTGCCTCCTAGAATCTACTTTGTTGTCCTTAATGAAGTCAAGAAGCTGCGACTCCGTCGCCGCTGTCAGGAAGTCAACATCAACAATGTCTACTGTACTGGCACATACTTGTATTTATTATCACAAAAGTGGAAAAGCTATAATTATAGCGTAGTTTAAGAAATTTGCATGCGTATACTTAATATTATACTTTATTTTGTTAAACTTTCAATCTAATGCAACAATAGTTTGTCTCCTGCAACATTTCTTGTGCAACAATTTCATCACGTTGCAGTTGCACACAGCAACTAAAATCGTTTCTCTGCTTCGATCCTTTGCCCAACCATTCGACACATGCCTTCGGTCCGAAATGCACAATTTGGGTTCGAAAAGCGTGATGTGCCTGGGCAGCATCATCATTGTTCCGATACAATATTATATAGACATAGTGCAGCGGTCGTATCTCATGGACATACAGTTTGGCAAAGTGACAAATGTGACGTAGTTTCTGGTACACTTGCACCGGTGTCAGATGCTCCACATTGTGTAGCAACAATCTCTTAATATTCCTGGACGGGAACACCTTAATACTTAAACTGGCCAACCTAAAACGTAACATTAAGCTGAAAAAAAATAATGAAATTAGTATTTTTCAACTGTCAAAATTATACGTATATATAAAAGCATAGATAATTTTACAAATAAGAAAAAATTCTATAAAGTTTACAAATTTAAGGCAGCACTTACGAATTTCTTAAGGGTACATCACCTAACGATTTTGCTAACAAGTTCTAAGAAACTTTAATAATAGTAAAAAGTCTAAAAACAATAAAAAAATGTTTTTTTTTTTGATGTTGCATACAAAAAATTAATTTTTAAATTTATCAAACAGTAAATACTTCTTAAATGATTTACTCTTTTGTAAGGGTAAAAAAATCCTACTACTTTCCGTACTTACATGTCCATCATACACTCCATGTTGTGGTCAGCGATATACTGCAGATATGCAAATCCCCGACTTTCACCCGAGAAATCAATCTTGAAACGAAGCTTATAGACATCCCCCAGCATATGGGCCACCTGCATAATTTGGTCCACGGTGTATTCTCTTTGTATGCCATTTAAGTACAGCTGAAAATTTTGCTCGATCAGTTTGGAACTTTTTAGTGTACTGAATTTATTAATAATACCTCACCAGCGCCTGATTCTAGTTCTTTTTGCCGCTCTGGTGATACTGGCGAACGTGTGGTCACATAAATAGTGCCATTTTGACGACTTTTGCGATATTTATGCTCGAAATTAGCATCCATTTTCAAATTGTTGAGCTAAGTAGTAAACGCGTGCGCAGAGCTTTAAACGTGCTTACAGTGTTGGAAAGCAACAATCGAGCCAGCGTTGCCACCTAACATAACGTCAAACGTTGCAGCTGTTTGGCGTTTTTAATTTAGCTATTTTAAATTTTCAAGGGTGTTCAAATATTTTTTAAATAAAAAAACCGGTAAAATCATAAATATCTATAAATATTTATGACTATTTTTTTTAGCATTTTTAATTTTTACAACTTTTTTCTAAATTTTCTGTTTATAAATCTGAATATTTTTAACGGTCAACGGTGCTTTTAATGCAATTACAACTGAAAAATTCCAAATAACTGTCACTTGCAGTCGTTGTTCTTTGTTACTTTGCCCAAGTACATGTCAAGTCAGGGCTATTGCCTAGAATGTTGGTTTTCCCTATGTTATTTTTTTTTTTTGGACAGGTCGCGCGTGCTTTTTTCTAGCTCATGTTTTTGAACAATATAAATTTATGCAGGCCGCACACAACTTTAGAGCTGGCAACAACCGCAGACCGCACAGCACCTACACTTGCTATCTGATGTTGTTGTTGCAGTTGTCGCTGTTGTTGTTGTTGTTGTGGTTAAGCCACCCAGCGGCAGCAGGCTTAGTGTGGAGACTGAGCAACCCATCCTGATGCACTCAAGTGGCAGCTGCTGCTTCTTCTTCTACTGCTGCTTCTACTGCGGCTGCTTCATTTTCCTAATTTATACGCGCGCAACGCTAATGAAAATTTGCGTGGCAAGGAAAACCGCATGCTTTGTTGCCGCTGTTGCCGGTAGTGTGTGTGTGGCATGCTCTCACTTTTCTTCTCATTCTCTCTCTTTCTCTTGTTCTCATCAGTGCTGACCACTTTAAAGAAGCAAAAAAAGCTGTTTATAATAAGTTAAATCTCGAAAAAAGCTAAATTTTGGAAGAAAAAGCTAAAAAAAACTCTTTCCCGTTTATTAAAATTTAAAAAACAAAGTTATTAAAAATTAACACAATACAAGCACCTAAAAGTATGCAGTAGGTTTTATTAGGTAGTAATTTCTATAAAGTACGATATATTAAAATAAGTAACGAATACTCTATGGTCGGGATCTCGACTAAAGCCTTTTCGACTTGTTTTAATTTTATATTAATAAATTTCAATCAGTAGTTAGTTATTATATTTTACTAAATGACACGATTCCTTAAGGAATTTTTTCTAGGTCTTTGGAAGCTTTTTTATAGCTGAACCGTAGGAGCTCACAAGGTTAAATTCCGTCTACCCGCTGTTTTTAATTTCTTTTTATTTTTTATAAATCTAGATTTGACTATAAAAAAGCTGTTTTGGCAGCACTTGTTCTACCGCTCTTGTTCTTATGGTAAATGACGTGGCGTTGGGACTGGCACTTCAAGGTGCACGTCCTCGTATACTCCATGCTCCACTTGAGACCCTTGGAGCTGCGGTTTCGAAAGTTGTGCGCGGTCGTAAAATGCTTAGAGACAGCCCGTCGGCATTATAATCCTCTTCAGGGTCTCCCGCAGCGCCTCCGTTGTCCTTGGCGTTTTCGTTAAAGGCAAAACAATTAGTACCTAAGGCTTCTCATAACCAGGTAGGCTGTTCTATCACATTTAACATTCAGATATTCTAGGTATAACAAATATTATTTAAATTTAAATATTCTTTATAGAAATATTCCATTCAGATATTCCATGTGTTACAACTATTATATAAACTTAAATATTTTTCCTATAAAATTATTTCAAAATATATAAAATATAAGTATATAATATTAAAATGGAAGACCCTTGCGAAAATCGACTGGATCTCCACTTTAAGCAACAGCTCAGCGAATTTGATAATTCCTTTAAAAAGATCGCCTGTAAATCGGATCAGATCATCATAAGCTATTGGATGCATGTTTATAAGGCGGCCCCCAAAGAACAAAAATTGTCAAGGAATTGTTTAATGCTATTAATGTTTGGACATTTGAATGAATTTGGTTATTTACAATATCCATTTACTGATATGCGCAATTGTGGTAAGAATCTGAATAAAGTCTTGAATGCCTATAAGGGTTTACCAAATTTAAGGCGGATCAGTGTTAGCCATAAAGGAATTCTATTTGGACGTGACACTTCTATTTCACCGTCAATTCTACCAAAGAAACAGGAATCTTCCTTGTCTTATGTGCTACCTTTAAAAAAGACATCCACTTACACAATTCTGCCGAAGATTGCACAGAAGAAGCAGAAAAATGAATCTACAAGTAATTCAAATTCTTCTTTGACTTTTGTGGTACCTACAAAGAAAACGTCCACCTTCACAATATTGCCAAAGATTGTTGAGAAGGAGAGCAATTCTTCCGAGTCTCAATCTCTTTCAGGCAGCATCTCAAAAAGAACTACTTGTTTTCAGGAAAATAATGAGATGAATTACTTGGAAACTAGATGTTCAACACCCGATTGTGCTTACTGTAAGACTTTGACAGATAGATCCACAGTGTCTTCTATATCAAAAACCTCAAGCTCTTTTTACGGATATTGTGAAAAACATGGTTACATAACAGTCAGTGTTAATGAATTTCGAAATGAAGAATTAGCTGATGATACAGATAGACAAAAGAAGGTTGTTTTTCAGGAAAATTCCCTTAATACTACATTGTACACTGTTTCAGAGTCTTCTTCCTCTTCTGATTCGGATGAAGATGACACAAAGTTAAAGATCGAACACGGATTTCGCCCAAAGGGAACTCGAGGATTTTTAATTGGACCATATAAAGCAATACGCCGTTTGGGACACTTACGGGGATTAATCTCCAATCATCAGGTGTACTTAAAGCTGCTCAAAGTCCAACAGAGTTGGTCATATTATCGACGAACGCTGAAAAGAAATTATGCTTCCTTGCAACTAATGCAAATGCTATTAAAGCGTCAAATTCTCAATAAAAAGTGGCGATTCTCTATGAACCGTTTACGCTATACTTATATACAGTGCGTGGTGAAAGTCTTGGATGAGGTGAATACCGAGAAACTCAAAAGGGAAGAGCTAAAATGGATGCTGGATGGCATGGAGAGTCAGTATTTTTATTGGACCAAATTTTTTTATTACAAGTTTTGCAAACTTTATAACTGAATTTAAAATAAAAAAAAGTGCCGACTCTTTTGCATTTCACTGCACCTGTGATAATATTAATGCTTCAGCTGCACACTAATTAATTTAAATTAAATTACAACCTGTTTAAAGTAACAATAGTTAAAGGAAGCTGAAGTAAAAAAGGATGAAGAAAAAAATAAACAATCAGCTTGTAAACAGTTGCTACTAATTTTTATTTTTAATTATGCAATGCTTGTCCAACAGCAACAAAAAAAAAAACAATAACAAAGGCCAGCAACAACAATTAATGAAGGGAGTAATAAAAGAAAATGGCTGCCAGCTGCGTGTTGCGCCGCCATTTTGCAAGCAGCTGAAATTAGCAGCATAAAAAGTGAAGGAAGCAAAAAAAAAAAAATGGAAAATCAACAACAACATAAAAGGAAACGAAACGAAATTGTCGCCATGAGCACTTGTTGTTGTTCCTGTTGCATGTTGCTGCTGTTGTTGCTGTTGTAGTTGTAATTGCAATTGTGGGCGAGTTTGGGCGGGGGTGGGCGTGGGCGTGGTCAAGCAGCAATTGCAAATGGTCAATGAACTTGCCACAAAATTCAAAAACAACTGCCGCAAAGTTGCACAATTACACTTATGTAAATACAGTGTACACTCGAAATTAGAATTGTTTGTTTAGGTTGCTTAAGTAAACAAATAAAAGTTATGATTTAAAAAAAATCAAACACATAAATAATTAAAAGAGTTTTAAGTTTTATAAATATGTTGTCTTAGCTATGTTGTGTAAAAATGTCATGTCCTATGTCTTATGGTTTGGGCTGTGCAATGCTCAGTCAGTGAGTCAGTCAGGACAAAGAATTTTATATGTAAAGATAAAAAGCTTTAAGGATTTATATGAAGAATTCTATTCATACAAAAATATAGCTGCTTTAAGAATATTTGTTGTATGAAATATAATTAGTTTCGCTTATCGAGAGTTTACTGTAGACAGATGTAAGTACATGTGCATATGTATTGCAAATGGCTTCATCAGCTTTTGACTATGCAAATTTATGGTCTATATTTAGGCATTTGCACACAACGTTTCTCAGCTCCGTCTGCGGTTGCATAAATTAATTATTTATGGCTTGTGAAACATGTTGCTCAACACTGTCGTATCCTCTTTCTATGCCACTCTATCTATTCTCTATTCTCTATTCTCTATCCCTTTCCCTTTCCCTGTCACATGCACTGTTTGTAGTTATAGCTAACATCATCATCGTCATATTGTTTGTACAGTTTGGCGAATTTTGTGACTTGGAGCTGTGACAACGCCCTTCGTAGTCGTCATCTCTCAGGGCTTATCTAATAGATGTGATCACAAAATATGGTCTTCTTTTCAGTTTTTGTCTGTTTTCATTAGCATTTTGTGCATGTGAAGCACGCGCACATAATTATAATTTTTACAACGTCTAAATAAACGCAAATATCTTATGCATAAAGGCAACCGACGAGCAGGAATTGCCATCGTTATCGAGAGTGGGGCCTAAAGAAAGAGGAACCCAGACTGTCTGTAATGAATGACAGTCCAAAGAAGGTAACCGATATAAAAAATCAACACATTTATATTGCAAATTCTAGCAGAAAGTGTATAGGATACAATGATTTCGATGTTAAAGTGGATAATATAATTTAGAAAAATATATATTTAAATATATTAAAGTCTAGAAAAATTTTTAATTTTTTTGTATGTTGCTTTTTAAATTAAATTAAATTAATGATTAATTTATCAATAAATAAAAATATATATAATGATTAATTCCCTTTTCGACCTTTTCCCCTTAATTTATTCTTTTGATTAAATAGAATAAATTTTGATACTACAATTTTTTTTTAAGATGTTTGGAATAGATTCTATAATTTTTCACTTATCATTAGCAATTTATTATAGGTTTGTCTAATTTATATTTGTCTATTTATATTCTTACTCTTTGTTAGAGTATTTCAATATTAGCATATGACTATAATTCGTTTTTTTATTTTTTCTTGCCTTTTGCTGTGTTGATTCTTAAATTGAACAATTTGAAATAGCATTACAATATAATTTATTCGCTTTATTGCGCTCAGAGACATATTAATGACTCTCTCACGCTCTCCCAACTGACGTCAGCTGTTGGCCAAAACGAAGGCTATAAATATGATTGACCAGCCTGGTCAGTTTGTCAATCAAATTTTGGATATCATACGGAGAACACACTACGGTTTAAAGGGGGATAAACAACAAAAATGTTGCTCAAAGTGCTGCTGGTGAGTGTGTGTGTGAGTGTGCATAAGTGTGTGTGAGTGTGTGTGTGAGTGTGTGTAAGTGTGTATGAGTGTGTATGAGAGTGTGTATGTGTGTGTGGCAACATCTAATCTATGCTCTGTGCACACTGAAAAAAGAACATCTCTAAAATCAAGAACATTCATCTAAAATATTTTGTTACTTAAATAAAAACATTTTAAGACCATATTACTAATACTAAGAACATTAATCTAAAAAGTCCAAGTTTTTAATACAAGAATTAAAATATCAAATTGTAATGAAAGATAATTAATTTAATATTTATTTTTAATTTCTTAAAATAAGAACTTGGTGTTATTTAAAATGTTCTTTAAGCCAAGATGTGTTTTCAAAATTTATGAATTTAATGTTCTCGACGCATTTTTAAGACAAATATTCGTAGTTTTGAGATGAAAATCTTGATTTAAGAACATTTTTTGATGAGTGTACCTGTGTGTTTGTGTGTATATTTAATCATATCGTTATCTTTGCCAGCTCACACTCACAGTCTGGTTATCATTGCTTTGTGCTGGAAGCATGGCTAAACCTCATTTGTTAGCCACAACGCCTGTGGGCTATGCAACAGCCGGTGGCACCTGGCTAACAGCTGCAACGGCACCGGTGGCAACTCTGGCAGCAGGAGCTGCCTATTATCCGGCCTATGCGGCGTATACGTATACGCCGGTCTATTATGGCTCATACGCCACGTATCCCTACTACACATATCTACGGCGCTGAGTTAAATTCGCCGGTTGCTAACATTACTAACAATTTCAAACATATTGTGTCTAAATTGATTAAATTTAAACGCGCCTCGTGTGAAAATCTCATATTTTATGGCTGATAAGATTTGTAGACTCGTCTGTAAATAAAAGAAAAACACATTTATGAAATCAACAGAACAAAACACACGCATATCGAATTATAAACAAATCAATAAAAAAAAAAATCAAAGGCAGCTGTGTCTATGTGCTTGTATCTACAGTTGGTCCAGAAAGTGTTTTGACAAAAATATATATAAAAATAAATATATTTTTTTTTTGAGGAATTTTAAAAGAAGATAAATAATTTTCAACGACATTAAATAATAAATAAATAATTATGTGTATTTTTATTTGGTCAAAAGAGTTTTGAGACTAACTGTATGTATATTTCTGTAGCTGTTTTTGTATCCTGTCTGTAACTGTGAGCCTTGGCAGCAGGATTTTCATTTGGTCCTTTGAAATTTGCTTACATGTGCGCATATTTTTACCTGCTTTTCTTGCTGCTGGCAACAAAAAGCAGTAGAATAGAAAGAAAGAAGGACAGAAAGAAGGAGAGAAAGGAGGGTATAAGACATACAAGATGTCTTTCGGGTTCTTTCTGTCTGTCTGTCTGTCTGTCTGTCTGACTTGTGTGTGTTTCTTGGTAACCCGCTACTGATTTAACCAACGTGTATAAATCTTTTATTCATGTAATCCATTTGGAAACACGTTTGCACATGATTGTGTTTATTTCCAAACTGAATCATTTCAGCCAAATGTGTGACGTTTAAGCCTCTGTGTGTATCTCTTTGTGTGTGTCTGTTTGATTTGAAAAATCTTCAAAATTATATAAAGTGAATACAAATTTTATTTACTCAATTTTTATTGCTTTTTGCCAAGTTTGCCAGACAAACATTTGTTCGCATTTCTCATTACACTAAAATATGTAGTTTTCACTTCGTTTTTGACTTTGTTGCTATTTTTATTTTATACTTTTACTACCTTTTCAACTTTATTTACAACTTTAATAACTTTATTTTGATTGCCAAGTTCATAAAGAAAATTTTATGGAATGATAAATCATGTTCATCAACGTAAATTTAATTAAAATTGGAAAATATTTGAAAGAAACTTTAAAAATATTTTTGAGTTAATTATAATAACACAAATATATGAAAAATATTTATTAAAATTAATTTTACAAGCTTAAAAATTGTTAATAAAACAAAACAAAATTGATAGTAAAAATAAAACGAAAATTAATATTAATCTTACAAAACGAAGAATTTAAATTTCTTTAAAGGAAGTTTTATGAATTAAAACATTCTTATTATTTAAATTATTTTTTATACACAAAGTTGTAAGACAAATAAAAACAATATTTCATTTTATACTGTGAAGATTAATTTATATGATGCTGTGGAGATAGAAATAAACGTAATAATTTAAAAACTAAATATATATATAAATAAATAAACAGTCACAAAGCTAAGAAATAGATAGGTAAATTTTAGTTAAATCAAATAAATATAAATCAAAGTTATATGGACAACTCAGCATGCTTTTTAGCAACTTATAGAAGTTTTTGCGTCTTTTATGATATTCATATCCGCCTCTATTCTACAGGGTATTTGAGTTAGCAAAGTGCACAAACGCATTACAATGCAGCTTGTTGAAAAGTTTTCGGAGCTTGACGCAGTTTTTATTGAATAAAAGGTCATTAAATTTGGACGCTATCTGTTGCGAGAAGTTGTGAAAATGGTGCAGTCACTCCAGTGAATCCCCGGCGGAAGACTTGTGCCACCGCGTCTTTATTTTCATTTTTTTTACAAGACTTTTCCGCTTACGCTGCGAAAACTTTACAACTACTTGGCGTTTACTACCTGAAACTGGAGGAGGAGTGAGAGTAAGAGGATTTGAGCGCGGGAACGAGATGGCAAAGTTATGATAAGCAGCTCCTTCAAATCCTCCTCTGGGCAGCTCTCAACGCTCGACAAAGTCAAGCAGAAAACTTGACTGTCGGTGGAAAGGCAGCATATTTCATATTTCATATTTCATACTCTTGCATCAAAAGAAATCCCTTTTTAAATAGAAAGTTGAATCTGAATCGCAGGCATAAAGAAGAACTTGCAACTTGCTGCTTGCTACTTGCAACATGCACCTGGTGCAGACTGCCATGGTGACTGCCCGCAGATGCTTGAATTTCGATAAGGCCAAAACTCTTGAAACTCTTGAAACTGCCCGCTGCCACAAATTGTTGCCATGCAAAGTACAGTGAAGCATAAAGTCAGACAACCAACCAACCAACCAAACAACCAAACAACCATCCAGCCAGACAGGCAGGCATTAACTTTAAGGCTCAGCATCCGTTGGGAGTTCATTAGACCCTTGCATAGGGTGGGTATTATAATTTTATCATGAAATGTGTAGCGCATTTCGATGAAAATCTACCTATATAGTTCTTATATTTTAAAATATCTTAATCAAACTCACAAATTGTCTATTCAAAACTATCTTTGATAATTCTTTAAAACTTTTGGTAAACTTTACTTCTAAATCATATAGCTGCCATAGAAAAGATTGATTGAAAATCTACATTTAGTATATAAAACTTTGTTGTATTTGGAAATATCTCAAACAAATTTACAGATTCAACCTCTTGCTTTAATCTTTTTAAAATCCTATTCATATAGAAGGGTTTGTCGAAATTAAACTTTTCACACATATGAAAATTTATTTTTTTTTAATATCTCAACTACTCTCACAGATTCAATTATAGTATATATAACTACTGCCACAGGACTAAACAGACGTATATTCAATACAGTGTACAAAATCTTCGGCGTACAAACTTTGTATCTTATTTTCCTTTAACTAATTTGCTGCAGTTGGTTTTAAGTTTTTTTTCGAGCATATCTAGAAATCTTTATTTACACGGGATCTCAACAAATGGTCACATATTTGCGCTTTACTTCTTCAGCAGAACGGGAGCAGCGGCCAGGGGTGCTGCCAGGGGTGCAGTGTAGGCCAGAGGGGCGGGGGCGGCATAGCGGGTGTAGGCAGCGGTGGCAATTGGTGCGGTGTAGGCAGCGGCATAGGGGGAGGTGTAGGCAGCGGTGTAGGGGGCAGCAATTGGTGCGGTGTAGGCGGCGGTGGCAACTGGAGCGGTGTAGGCGGCGGCAGCGAAGGGTGCGGTGTAGGCGGCGGTGTAGGCAGCTGGGAAGGCGGCGCTGTGGGCGACCTGGTGAGCGGAGTAGCTGGAGGCATAGGGTGCCACATAGGCAGCGCTGCCGACGACAGCAGCAGCAGCAGCAGGTGCGGTATAGGCCAAAGGAGCGGCGGCCAAAATACCCGGCTTGGCCGAAGCCACAGCCACAACAGCGAAGAAGCAGACGGCGAACTGTGAAATCAAAAGAAGAGGAGAGGTTAACAAAAGAAGTAGAGGAGTAGAAACAGGAACAGGAACAGGACTTAAAGTCTTGGCTACTCACGAATTTCATGTTGATTTTGGTTGTTTTGGTTTGCTGATTTGTGTGTAGACACTTGAAGCTTGGAGCGTTGTTTGATGTTGAGTTTGGGCCACTTGCGAGCTTTTATACTGTTACTATGAATACATGACGCATCCCAATTCCAATTTTAATTCCAATTCCAAATCCAAGGGCCTTAAATGAAGGCCGCGTTTACAAATGCAGCCAACATCGCCGTTAGCCGTTGACTGACTTGACTTTTGACGCTTTGGCGTCTTGACAGTTGTCGCTTAATGGCACAGTTTTTTTTTTTGTATATATATATTTTTTTCTTTTGTATTTTTCATTTTATTTTTAATTTTATTATTGTTGTAGTCGCATGTTAAACGCATTTGGCACGTGCTGCGGCCTTTTGGTAATTTGATTAGGTTTTTGCGCAAAAACCAATTGAAATGCGGCTTCCCGAGTCGCGCTACAAAAGCTATAAACCAATTATAAAATACAAAAGTTTAAAATACATATACACTACACACACACAATCATACACACCTTTCGTTAAATGAGAGCAACACCCGCCTCACAAAGCAATTGCTCCAGGGATGAAAAGATGCTTAAGAAAATAATTGAAGAGTTGTGAAAATTGTTCAAGAAATTAAATTCCATAAATTCTTATAAGTATTGTATTTTTGAAATTTTTATTTATAGTTTTATTATCAATTAATTGCTGGTATATAAGAGAAATACTAAATAAATGCTTTAGCTGAAAGCCTTATAAAAAAGCTTTCAATACGATGAAAGGGTGAAATTTAAGAATAAATCAACGCCCAATAAGAAAAGCTTTTAAATCTAGGCTTAAGCTGGTACCTTTTAAAATTTACAAAAATTATTCCAAAAATTTTTTAGGAATACAACTTTATATTATTTTATTTTTTATTATGAAATTATCTTATTTCTTTACTTAAGTAACTGAAATTTGCTTTCCAAATGTATAATAAAAGTATTTAAAAACTTTCTAAAAATAAACTTGAGCTCATTTAAGATGAATAAAAGTACTTGAGTTTTGCAGCCCTGATTTCAGTAGCTGCACGTAGTGATTGGCAATCTTGCAACCCTCTAGGGTTACCCTAGGGTTACCCTCTCCATCCATTGCCCTCCCCTTGTTGCAGGGTTGCCTTGTGTGGATTTCGTGGCACTTTGTCATGAATAATTTGTTGAAACCACTTAAAGGCAGCAGCCGCCGTCAAATGTCGCACGCATTTCTAGACAAATTCAAAACAAAATTTATAATAGACTTGCTTCAAGGATGCTGCAAGGAGTATATAGTAGGTGTGTGTGTGTATGAATGTGTGTGTGCGAGTGTCGCTCACGTTTTACGGCACTTGAGCGACGCATTAACGCGCTCGCACAGCTGCTGCCACGCCCATTTGCGAGACGCCTTTATTATGGCAATAAACTCAGTTCGTAAGGCTAAAGTGGCGCATATTTTACGCAGCTTTTTTCCCCGGTTCTCACAGTTTGCACAGCTCCTAACTTGTATACGCCAGCCAATTGCACTATGGTTCGTTTTTTAAAAAATTGTTGGAATAAAAAATTCAAATTGTTTAATTAAAATTAAATCAAGGAATTTAAGCAGTAGTAATTTATCAGATATTTTCTTAGAGCCAATTTTTTCTGACTTAATATTGTATCAAAAAAGTATTATTATTTTTTTTATTTTAAAAAAATAAAATTTTTTAAAATTATATATTTTTAAAAAATAAAAAAACAAAAAAACAAATTTTTAATATTTTAATTGCAAAATATCAAGTCAAAAAACTATTTAAAATTTTTAAGCATTTGAGCTAAAAACGGAAAAATACTATTTGTTTTTATTTATTTTTTTTTTATCAATTATATTTTATTTGGTTATTATTAAGGAGTATGCGTTAGACTTTTATTTTGTTTTCAATCATTTCTTTAATGTTTTGGAAATATATATTTTAAATATTATAATAATATTTCAGGTGGTTCAAAAGTTACAGATTTTTACCAGCTATTTCAGACAAGTTAGCCATAGTGCATTGGCCAGGGGTGTTTCCTTTAAGGGGTAGGGTGGAAAAGGGGTGGGGGTTGGGGTGGAGGGGGCGTAGAAGTCTTTGTGGCAGGCAAACGGAGCGCACCAATTTCTTTGCGCCTTTTTTTGTGCACATTTCTTTTTAATTACTCGTTGCCACTTAGTCATGCCTCAACAGCAGCAACAGCATAGAAAATAGAGGAGGGCGGGGGGAGGTGGGGGTGTGGGGGTGTGGCAGCGACTGCTTTGATATGTTGCCAATGCGAGGGTCACTTGAGAATTGCGAGTGTGCTTTTTTTCTTTGTTGTTGCAAGTTGCATCAAAGCTTTTAGAAGGATTAACCAATATGTGGCATCATTTATACACTTGCAACATGCGGACAAACTTGACAATGAAAAGGCTGCAACATTGCAATTGCCACACAGACATACACACAAATTTATGGCCAGCTTGGAGTCAAGTGAGAAAACAAATATGTTGCTGTTGTTGCCGCTGTTGTTGCTGATGTTGCTGGCGGGTAATTTCAATTGCTGTGCCTCATGATTGTGCATTTAGTAGGCAACTGCCACGCCTACTGCAAAGCCCCAGACAAATCTGCTGCACATTTTGCGTATGCACAGTCACAAGGCAAACACTTGAGGAGAGAGAGAGGGAGAGAGAGAGAGAGAGAGGGGAGAGTGAGAAAGAGGCAAGAGCAATGCAAAGGAAGTTACAGCGACAACATCATCAACTGTGGCAGCAACAACTGAAATATTCGCACAACTTTGTTGCCTGGCATGTTATAGACACCCACTTACACCAACCCTTAAATACACCCGCACTCCTCACTCCCTCTAGCTGCCTCTTTCTCGCTCCCTTAACTTGTCCGTTGCCTTGCGAAATCGCGTAATTGGCATTTTTAAGCAAAATTCACGCTTCAACACTTTTTGGAGTGTGTGTGTGTATATGTGTGTGTGTAGGTGTGAGTGTGTGTGTGTGTTTGACTGTATATATAGATGTGTTGGGCTGATGTTTGGCATTGTAAACACCTTGATATATTCCCCCTTGATAAGCGCACACTCGATACTTCTAATTAGTGAGATTTAAGCGCTGCATTTTCCACTCTCTTTCCTCCCATTCCCCCTCCCCCATTCCTCTCTACATCCTTTAATACTCCCCTCTTCAGAGCTCGTCATTTCCCAAGTGTTGAACTCTTTTTTCAACCCATTTATGACATTTGTTAATTAATTTTCCATTGAATTGTGGTTGGGTGAACTGTTTATCAATAAGATTTTAAGTACAGTTGTGAAGCTGACAGCCAAAGGGGGAAAAAGAGGGAAAAAGGAATTAGCTGTGGTAATCATAGCAAGTGGGAGCAAAGCATAAAAGAGAGTGAGAGAGAGTGAGAGTGAGTGATAGAGAGAGAGAGAAAAGGTTATTATGAACGCGTTATGAGCATATGGAGCAAAAAGTTAATCAAGCTGAGAGGAAGTGAGAATTATGAAATAATAAGGAAATAATTGCAGATTATGTAATATGTGAATTAATTAGTTTTTATCATTAATTAATACCATTCTAAAGATAATACTCAATATATAAAGTTCCTATAGTATTTAGTATGGTCCACATGGAAATCGGTTAAGTTTTGACAATGTTATGGTAGATTGAAGTTTTTGAAAAAGTGTAAAGGGGTAAGCATGGAAAATACCGAAAAAATTTACAGTGAGGAAAATTTTTCAAGTGAAAAATGTTTTGATGCAGAATGAATTTAGAGGCCAAATAATGATCAAAACGGTATTCCACCTGGAAATCGGTTGAGTTTTGACAAAGTTATGGTAGATTGAAGTTTTTGAAAAAGTGTAAAGGGGTAAGCATGGAAAATATTGAAAAAATTTACAGTGACGAAAATTTTTCAAGTGAAAAATGTTTTGATGCAGAATGAATTTAGAGTTCAAATAATGATCAAAACGGTATTCCGCATAAAAATCGGTCGAGTTTTGGCAAAGTTATGTCTGTTTAAAGTTTTTGAAATAATTTGCTACATTTTCTTTTCAGTTTTTTTTCGAGCGTATCTAGAAATCTTTATTTACACAGGATCTCAACAAATGGTCACATATTTGCGCTTTACTTCTTCAGCAGCACGGGAGCAGCGGCCAGGGGTGCAGCCAGGGGTGCAGTGTAGGCCAGAGGGGCGGGGGCGGCATAGCGGGTGTAGGCAGCGGCAATTGGAGAGGTATAGGCAGCGGCATAGGGAGAAGTGTAGGCAGCGGTGTAGGGGGCAGCAATTGGTGCGGTGTAGGCGGCGGTGGCAACTGGAGCGGTGTAGGCGGCGGCAGCGAAGGGTGCGGTGTAGGCGGCGGTGTAGGCAGCTGGGAAGGCGGCGCTGTGGGCGACCTGGTGAGCGGAGTAGCTGGAGGCATAGGGTGCCACATAGGCAGCGCTGCCGACGACAGCAGCAGCAGCAGCAGGTGCGGTATAGGCCAAAGGAGCGGCGGCCAAAATGCCCGGCTTGGCCGAAGCCACAGCCACAACAGCGAAGAAGCAGACAGCGAACTGTGGAATTAAAAGAAGAGAAGAGGTTAACAAAAGAGGAATAGGAATAGGAACAGAAACAGGACTTAAAGTCTTGGCTACTCACGAATTTCATGTTGATTTTGGTTGTTTTGGTTTGCTGATGTGTGTGTAGACACTTGAAGCTTGGAGCGTTGTTTGATGTTGAGTTTGGGCCACTTGCGAGCTTTTATACTGTCACAATGAATACATGACGCATCCCAGTTTCAATTTTAATTCCAATTCCAAATCCAAGGGCCTCAAATGAAGGCCGCGTTTACAAATGCAGCGAACATCACCGTCTTGATCGGAAACCACAGCTTACAATTTGAAAAGTTTCGTGGTTTTCAAATAATGAACTAATCCAGAAATTTTATAAATGGTTAATGAAAAGTTTTTATGGTATCGTAAAAGTTTTATAATTATTAAAAATTAAAAAAAAAATATTTTTCCATTCTTAAAGCTTGATTGAAAAGTAGCACATTGACTTTCTAGAAACTTTCCAGAAATCTTATTAAAGTTAGATACAATTTTTTAGGCAATCTTATGAAATTCAATTGCAACTTTAGTCATTTAAATTAATAATTATTTTTAAAAATCATAATACCAATTTAATAAATATCATTAAGAAAAATAACTTATTATAAATAATAGTATAATATACAATTTTACAACATTTAATTGCAATTCTTTCTTTCTTAAAATTAATTAGAATCGTTAAATGAGGCCTCGAAGCGGGGCCTCGGAGCGGGGCCTCGGAGCGGGACTTTCAGTGGGACTTTGAGTGGGACTTTGAGTGGGACTTTGAGTGAGACTTTGAGTGGGACTTTGAGCGGGGCCTCGGAGCAGGGCCTCGAAGCAGGGCCTCGGAGCGGGGCCTCGGAGCGGGGCCTGGGAATGAGGCCTCGAAGCGGGGCCTCGGAGCGGGACTTTGAGTGGGACTTATTATAAAAACTTATTATAAATAATATTATAATATACAATTTTACAACATTTAATTGCAATTCTTTCTTTCTTAAAATTAAATAGAACCGTTAAAAAATGTTAGTATTAAAGAGGAAATTAAATTCGTAGTTCCTCTTTCCCGTAATTGAATAATGTTTATAATGAATCTAAAGAAAACCACATAATACTTTCATGGAAAATTATCGCATGCTTGTGAAATAATAGATCAAATCAAAAAAAATATACAAATCGATTCGCCTGACACTTTATCGTGTTAATCAGGGGTTTAATGAGCTACCGTTTCGGAGTGGTAATACCAATGCTCAGCACAGAAATCCCAATAAAAACTGCAGCTCAAGGTCATGGACAAACGCACAGAAATCGTGGCAAAAGTAACGGACGCCAGGCACGCACTTGGCTAAGACATTAAAGCCGGGTCCAATTGAATTTTGCTGGCCAAGAATTGCGCATGCGCAACATGGACAGCATTGTCTTTGTCTCTGTCTTTCTCCCTCTCTCTCTGTCTCTGTCTCCGTCTCTGTCGTCAGTCGTTGACTTGGCAACTGTCGCGCACGTGATCAGCATATTTAAAAAGAATCAAGAGGGCTTAGACCAACCAAAAAATAAAGAAAACAAAAAAGTGCAAGTGTTGGCCATAGCTATAAAAGCAGCAGCTGTCGAACAATTTGGCATCACAAATCAACTGCTCATTCACCAGCTGACAACTGCAAAACCAAATCCAGAAACCAACACTCAAAATGTTCAAATTCGTAAGTTTTTTTTAAGAATATAGCTAATTTATTTAATATTTATTTATGTATTTATATTAATTTATTTATATTTATTTATTTATATTTATATTTATTTTTTATTAATATTTATTTTTTAATTTCCACAGTTCGCTGTCTGCTTCTTCGCTGTTGTGGCTGTGGCTTCGGCCAAGCCGGGCATTTTGGCCGCCGCTCCTTTGGCCTATACCGCACCTGCTGCTGCTGCTGCTGTCGTCGGCAGCGCTGCCTATGTGGCACCCTATGCCTCCAGCTACTCCGCTCACCAGGTCGCCCACAGCGCCGCCTTCCCAGCTGCCTACACCGCCGCCTACACCGCACCCTTCGCTGCCGCCGCACCAATTGCTGCCCCCTACACCGCTGCCTACACCTCCCCCTATGCCGCTGCCTACACCCGCTATGCCGCCCCCGCCCCTCTGGCCTACAGCGCTCCCTTTGCCGCTCCCTATGTGGCACGCCCCTTTGCCGCCGCTCCTCTGCTGCTGAAGAAGTAAGAAATCCATGGGAATAATGCGCCATGTTTGAGGAACATGGTTAAGCAAATATTGCCAACTTCTCCTGCTTGTGATTTTGTTAACGAAATAAAATAAAAGTTTAAGTTTCAATCAACATATTCGAATGGCTTTTTATTCAAAAAAATTACAGTAAAAACACGATAAAAAAATTAACAAAAAAGAGACAATAGTTATAAAAGTAATCCTATTTTTAAACAACTTTAAATATTTCAATAAATAATATAGCATTATATATAAACAATATTTACGAGAGAAATTTTTATACACAACTTTAAATAATTGAATAGAAATTCTAGCTTGCACAATGAAATTTTCTCAACTATGTTGTGGCAAAATTTCATTCTCCTCAGTCCTACCGTTTGAGCTGCACGAAGATCAGTCAGTCAGGACAAACAGTTTTATAAATATATATATCCCCTTTGTAAACATAAACTTTTGTTTGTTTGAGCTGCATGAAGACCAGTCAGTCAGTCAGTCAGGACAAACAGTTTTATATATATAAATTGCCTTGGTATACATAAACTTTAGCTATAGCTAGGCTTGACTGTCTTTTTGGCCTTGCTTGGCATGCGCAGCGATTGTTCACGCAAATATTTCAGTGGCATCATTAGCGTCTTTTAAAGCATTTCAACTAGATTCCAAGTCGAGCCAATTGACGCTCTGCATATTAATTAAGAGTCGACTGTCTGTCTGTCTGCCCACAAGTTTATCTGAGCTATCTGAGCTCTATAATATATTATACAAAATTATCTGTTGGCCATGATTAACGCAGTGTCCACGAGAATGTCAAATATGAGATACACTCTGAAGAAAACGTCATAAAATGTAGAATGTCTTTAGTAACTCAAATATACATATAGATATGCCTTTTTAAAATTAGCTTTAATACCTTAAATCGAGCTATTTGCACTATGTACTTAAATTCGGGTCGTTTCTGACTTTCATTATTAATTTTCACATCTACACATTCACATTCATTCGTTCTGACTTTCATTATTAATTTTCACATCTACACATTCACATTCATTATTTATTTAAGCTAAATTTAAGCTTTTTCCGCTTAAAATCAGGAAGTCATTTTAAAATAATAATATTATTTTTATATATTTTTTTAGATGGGTCCCTTAATAATAATATCCAAAATAACTAAAGAAAATGTTAATCATTTCTCTTTTATTTAAGAAAAGCTACAAATTATCACGATTGTTCGCCATCTTTAAAATAATTTAGCTTGAAATATAAATAAATATCTTATATTCCATTTCTTTTACCAATTACTTGCTTAAGTATTGACCCAATTGATTGGACTTCTGACTTAATTGGTGCTTAATTAAAGTGCTGAATTCATAGACATTTCTCTAAGTGCAGACAAGACAAAGATAAAAGCCACAAACTGGTTCCAATATCCTTATCCAGGCACTAAATTAAAATTGACACCTGCTGTTGCTGCTCCCATTACAATTGTTGTTGTTGTTGCTGTTGTTGTTGTCGCTAATGAGGCCTGAAATCCAAATACATCGACAACTTCGACAGCTACAAATTCGCATAATGATTTAATGGTATATACGAGATCTTTCTAAGCAGCTCAAGTTGCCTCATCATCAACTACAGGAAGCACCTGTTGATAGGGTGGGTAGGATGGGTAGGGATGAAAACTTTTTGGCAATTATCGTTTGGTCAAAACCTCAACTTTAACTTCAACTTCAACTTCAGCAACAACCTCAACTCGAACTGGCTGACAGAACTTTTTGACTTTATTGTTGACTTTGTTAAATGTGGCTAAATGGGCGTAAATGACCAGCAACAACAACTCACACACACAGCAGCAACAGGCTTACACATGTGTGTCTGTGTGTTTGTGTGTGTGTTAAGGGTTCAAAATTGAGATTCCCTCCCGTTGAGTTGAGCACAAAATACGCAAATTTTTGTCGAGCAACTCAAAACCAAGCTAACCCCAAAGCAGATGTTGCTGCGAGCGACATGTTGCTGTGGGGTTAAAGCAGGATTGCTGATGGACGGATGAGGAAATGGAGAAATTGAGAAGGAGGAAGCAACCAAAGATTCATTATAAAAACTGACAGCGCGTAAGCAACTTCTTGCGGTTGCTTTGAAGAGCAGCGAGTTGAAAGACGCATTGAAATTGTAAACATGAGCAGCAGCAACAAACAACAGCAACAGCAACAACCTCAATGCAACAACAGCAAATAGAAGATGATAAAGATGAAGAAGAAGAAGAGGAAAGTCGTTGTATACATTATCCGCATCCGTTGAAATTATGTGGCATTGTCTAAAAATGAGTTTTCGTTGCTTGTTGCTATTTTTACGTTTCATCGAACAAAAGCAAAGTACCTTGCAACAACAGCAGCAACAACAGCAACAACAGCAGCAACAAAACATAAAGCATTAAGCGCACACGGCATGAAGAAGAAGAGCAAGCAGCAGCAGATGAACAAGTCGAAAAAAAGGACATGCCACAGAAGGTGGCGATGTGGCATGAGGCATGAGGCAACATAGTCTGACTGTGTGGCAGCTTAACGAATCAGCGCGTTGCCAAAACCCTGCAACCAGCAACCTCACTCAACTGCAACATACGCCTCGAACCGAGCATAATACCTTCTCCTACCTTTGTATATGTATATATGTGTGTGTGCTGTGTGTGTGTGTGTGCCGTGCATTGCAAAGGTGAGTGCAGTGGTGCAGGCGACAAGTTTGTCAAGCGCAATATGTAAAGTAGAAAATAATGCAAGATGTTCCTGAATATATCCAAAATACCTTTAAAAGCGAAACAAACCGAAAGCCCCATAAAAAATGCATACATTTTTGGGTGCTTTCTGTGGCCCTCCTGTACAGTTATATTATTATTACTTTGTTTTTTTGTTAAGCCCAATAGAAGTTGACAACTTATATTTTTTAAGGATAACTGATATTACAATTACTGTTCACAATCTAATTATGGTTAATGTTTTAAAATTTTTAGTTACATATTTAAAATAAATATTGAATTCATCAATAAAAAATTTAAATTAGTTGTTGCATTGTTGTTTTTTACTTTTTATCATAAGAAACATAAGTATTAAAATTACAAGGCGGCAAATTTGTCAATTGCAATATATAAAATGTAGAAGTGAAGTTGAAATAATAGGAATTAATGCTTAGACTTTGGTAAGTACTTTCATTTCTTTCAGTTCACTTTTGTCGCCTGTTCCATCATAATACCCATAAAGAAATGCAACTGCAAGGCGCTCAGCACTCTCCTTCTCTCTCGCTCCCACTTTCCTACCGTCTTGCTCCCTCACTTGTCAGTCGCATTAAGTAAAGCACGCGGCATGTTGGCTCAAAATGAAGTGCTGACAACGCGATGTTGCTGCTGTTGTTGTTGCTGCTGTTGTTACTGTTGTTGCTGCTGCCGTTGGCACATCAGATGGTGCGAATGGCGTAAGTATTGCCCATGCCTGCTAGCTGCTAAGCGTCTTATGGTCTTAGTGCCAGACCACACACACACACACACACAGACACACACACCTACACACACACACACCGTTCCAAACACACTCAGAAAGGAAACACAAAAGAATGCGAAATGTCTTTGTGTAGAAGAAGAGTCTGTGTGATTGGTGCGTTGTTGTTGCTGCTGCGGTGGTTTAGGTGGTTCAGGTGATTGCGGTGGTTGAGTTGCTTGTGGTGTCTTTGGCTGGCTGTTTAATTTACGCGCTGCTATTATTTTAATCTTTTGCGCTACAACAGCGTGAAATGACTTTCACCTGGCCTTTTGGTTTGGGCCAAAGCAGACGTCGCCAAGTCTTCAAGTCTTCCGTCTCCCTCTCTCTCTCCCTCTCTCTCTCTCTCCCTCTCCGTCTACAGTTCTCCCCTCTCCATCTTCCACTCAGCCTCATCTTCTTGAGCATTTTGTTGTTGTCTCGTCGAGCCAAGGCACAAAAGCATTTAGCACAATATTTCTGCCAAGGTAAGTTGCTGACAGTCCACTAAAGGCAGGTGGCATGTGGCAGGTGGCAGGTATCAGTTGGTAGGTGGCAGGAAGCTGTTGCTTTTGTCTTTGTCAGTGGGCCTTAAGGCACAAGGCGACCACTGACTTTAGCAGGATATTTATATATATATCTTCGTTTTGGTTTTCTCTGCAACTTCATATAATACTACATCATAAAATACAGTTTCTTAGTTGAGGATATATTCAATTATTTTTATTTTTAGAAAATTTTCCAACTCTCATAACTTTGTAAAGACTTAACTTTTTTCAATGTCCTATTTTTTAATGCTGTATCTACATTTTCTCAGTTTTTTTTACATTACCAACTTTTTTTTCAGAAATTTTGAATTAGAGATGGGATATGATTCAAAAATATTTGACTAACAAATTTGTAATTTTCAAATATTTTCGTACAGATAAATTATAATTTATAAATTTAGTGCACTCTTTGAATCAGCGACTCTTATAAACAGCAAGTTTTATATTGTTGAAATTGAGATAATCTCTAGCCATAATAAAAATATTAAGGATATTTAAATCAGCTCAAACAGCTCATAAAAGCTCATTTAATTAATTTGACTTCTTCCTTCGTTTAATTTTGACTTTGCACCTTGTCTTAATATTGTTTTCTGTGGCTGTCCCGTTGCCCTTTTACCTTATTTTATCCTTTTGCCCTTTACTTGCAGCTGATCTACAATAAGATTCAGGTGCAGAATAAACGAGCTACATATTATCATACATCATCGCCTGCTTGGCGCTTTCAACGCTCAAATCTTTTACAATCAGCATTCAAAGAGAGAGAGAGAGAGAGAGAGAGAGAGAGAGAGAGAGAGAGAGAGAGAGATGAAAAGGACTAAATTGTGAGAGGGAGAGAAAAAAGGAAAAAACAGAATTATAGTTTGAGGAGAAATAGAAAGAGAAATAGTCAAGCAATTTTGTTCTCGAAAAAAAACATCTCAATCATAGAGAGCAGCAGGAGCGAAAGGAGCAGCTGAAGAGAGTGCCGGAGAGCGGATAGGAGAGAGAGCTGAAGAAGAACCTGGAGCGGCACACTGATAAAAAAAAAATTTTAAAATCAAGAAATTGGTCCCAGAATTAAGAATTTTGGTTTTTGAATTTCAAGTAAGACGAAGTTCTTATATTTTAAAAGCTACACAAGAAAAAACTGATTGTGCTATAAATTAAAATTTGTATGGCTCTTTTTTGTTTAAAAATGTTGTACTTTGATTTACGTTTATAAGAAGTAAGCAAATTTTTTTTTTAATCTGGTATTTTTTCAAATATTTAAAAATTTTTTTTTTTCTTGGCAGTGGGACTCAAACCCGCGCTCATTTTCATATTGGAGCGTCATAAAAAATATTTTATTTATATTTTCCCAACTTAAGGTTTTCATTCTTAATATAAGCAATTTTTTAGATCTAATTTCTTAGTTTCAGCAAAATAATCTTAAAGTGGTCTTATTTAATGAACAAAATATGTAAGATGAAAGTCTTTGATTTTTGAACTTGGTCTTTGTTTTTAGTGCAGTAGATAATGCCTCAAATCATTCTCATTTTTTGCCTGCGCTGAGCTGCTCAAGAAATTGCAGCTCGTCCTAAAGTTCGTCCTGTAGCTCGTCCAGTTTGCTTGTTCAATCTTCTCTCTCGCTCTTTGTTGGCATTCCGTGGGCGTTTTTACTGCTCGGCACTCAAAGCGCTTAAGCTGCTGCTCAACGGAACGTCTTTAGCTTTTCTCCCTCTCACTCTCTCTTTATCGCTGACAAACTTCTCTTTCACTCCCCAGTTCTTGCTTACTTTTTTGCACACTGCTGCGAGTAACATTACAATATTTTCAAAGATTTACTGACCCATGTTATGCAGCTGTAGCTGTAGCTGTGCAAAGTGCAAAGCGTTGTAAAATTATTACGTATACGAGCAACTGGAAGCAAAAGTCGATTCATTTTTCGGCGCTAAAGTCAGCATTTGTTTGGATTTAACAAAAGGTGTGCTCACACAGCCAAAAACACAGAGAAAATCTTCAACAAATAACTGGGAAATCATTTAAAATTGTAAATGTATAT
Source organism: Drosophila falleni (assembly GCA_035045575.1). NCBI lineage: Eukaryota > Metazoa > Arthropoda > Insecta > Diptera > Drosophilidae > Drosophila > Drosophila falleni. The sequence continues at coordinate 3,711,823 of JAWNOV010000167.1, forward strand.
ATTTTTTTAGTTGGCCAAATGTTTCGTGACTTTTGACCATCTATATTTGGACGTGTTCAATTGCGTTAATCAAGTGCAAATAAACTCACCCGTAGCAGACGATTTGTTACCAAAAGAAAAAAATAAAAGTAAAAATATATATCTCATGTTCAACTGAGAGTTGTGCTGCTTAAGACCTAAAATAAATAGAATTTTTAAGTAAATTGAAGCTGAAAAACTTATGTGCGGCGGCAGTGCGCACATTTTTGCTACTAACTTGGCTAACATAACTCACGAGCCAACGAGCCAACGAGCTAGTTGTAAGTTGTAAGTTGTAGAAAAAGCCACACACACAGTGGCTTTTTTACACCACACCCAGTGGCAACAAATGGTGCCCATTACCACAGGGCCCCAAAGCTACTTACCAAGGCAGTCACATATTTTATTATCAGCGCCAAAAAAGGGTGCAACGTGTGGCAAGGGTGTCACTTTGTCTGTCGTCTGTCGTCTGCCGTCCTCTGTCCGTGCAACAAGGCGCAAAACTTAAGCGGCGAAGACAAATTTTTATTGCCACAAGCCCAAGTCGATTTCGATTATTGACTGCAAGCAAACTGTTGCACACCAGGGAACTGCAACGGGTATGAGATGTTCGATCAGACTAGAATTTTGACTCGTACTCACTGTGATTTTTTCACTTTGGTTGACAGATCGGAGCGGATCGTTCGAACTGATCGTTTGATTCGAACACGTTGCAACGGAGTCACTGAGTTATTTTGATCGAACTTGTAGCTCTGGTGTTCGATCATACTCGAACATACCCGATGCAGTTCGCACACACTAAGAAATAGAACAAGAAAAAAAGAGAGAGAGCGAGAGAGAGAGAGAGAGAGAACGAGAGAGGATGAGTATGTTGGCAAGTGAAGCAGCTCCTTAAGTCAAGTCAGGCAGACAGCCAAGTGCCTTTGGCTACGACTTCCACTTCCACTCCGACTCCGGATTCAACTCCGACTCTTCGACTTTGCCTGTCGCGTTCGCTCATTTGAGTCACATTTTATTATTTTCGTGCATTTATCGTATGCTCGCTGGCATTTTATTTTATTAGCGTGACATCTCAATTGATAGACCCTTGTGGCCAGCAGCATTGCCTTTAAATAGTGCATTCTAAAACAATATCAAACTAGTTATTTAAAATATACATATAAATATTTATTTCGAACTGCCATAACTTTGCCAAAACTTAAGCGATTTCCATGTGGAATACCGTTTTGATCATTATTTGGCCTCTAAATTCATTCTGCATCAAAACATTTTTCACTTGAAAAATTTTCCTCACTGTCAATTTTTTGGGTATTTTCTATGCTTACCCCTTTACACTTTTCCAAAAACTTCAGTCTACCATAACTTTGTCAAAACTCAACCGATTTCCATGTGGAATACCGTTTTGATCATTATTTGGCCTCTAAATTCATTCTGCATCAAAACATTTTTCACTTGAAAAATTTTCCTCACTGTCAATTTTTTCGGTATTTTCTATGCTTACCCCTTTACACTTTTCCAAAAACTTCAGTCTACCATAACTTTGTCAAAACTCAACCGATTTCCATCTGGAATACCGTTTTGATCATTATTTGGTCTCTAAATTCATTCTGCATCAAAACATTTTTCACTTGAAAAATTTTCCTCACTGTCAATTTTTTCAGTATTTTCCATGCTTACCCCTTTACACTTTTTCTTAAACTTCAAACAGCCATAACTTTGCCAAACCTTGACCGATTTTCATGCGGAATACCATTTTGATCATTTTTTGACCTCTAAATTCATTCTGCATCAAAACATTTTTCACTTGAAAAATTTTCCTCACTGTCAATTTTTTCGGTATTTTCCATGCTTACCCCTTTACACTTTTTCTTAAACTTCAAACAGCCATAACTTTGACAAAACTTGACCGATTTTTATGCGGAATACCATTTCGATCATTATTTGGTCCTTAAATTTAATATTAAAAATGTGTAATTTAAATATGGACTTCTTAATGACTAAATATATTAATGAAAACTTTGAATTAAAAAGCGTTGCCATTCATCATCAGGTGGCAGCGTTGTCAGCTCGGATTGACAACACAAACAGTGTGGCAACACTGCAGCGACAAATAGAAAACTAAAAGTAGGCGCTTTTTTATTGTCAATTCTTATAGATTAAATGATTTGCTGAATTTAAAGTTATTCATTATTCTCTTAAACTCGTCCGAGCAACACAAGAATAGTTTCATATTCTTTATACTCATACGTTATTTTCGTAAAAAGTTTAAAACGTGTGGAAAATAATTTTAAAAAAAATAGAAAAACAACTAATAAAACCGAAATAGGCGTAATATTGCAAAAATATTTAAAGGTAACTCATCGGACAATGGGCTACGATAGTTACAATGGCGCTGGCACCGAAATTGCCGAACAGGGTCAGGATATTTACGGTGGCAATGTCAATATCAATATGGGGCACGGTGATCAAATTGCTGCCACAGCTGCTGCGGATGTTGCCACTGCTGAATTTCAGCCGTCTCTCAATCGGGTTTTAAGCTCCATCGATTACGATCTGTGCTTCAAGCATCCATTAGAGCATTCCTGGACGCTGTGGCATTGGGAGAACGATCGTACCAAATCCTGGTCCGATATGCTTAGCGATGTGACGAGCTTCAATACCGTGGAGGATTTCTTTAGGTAGGAATTACCTATTACCCTATTTTAAATTATTAAATTCAGTTTCTCTCAATTCTTTTACTGTCATTATTCTAGCGTCTATTACTTTATAAAGCCACCATCGGATCTGAAGGTATTCAATGATTATATGGTCTTCAAACATGGCATACGGTCAGTTTAGTGTGTTTCCAATTGCTTTGTCAAATGTTCAACGACATTCTAATTGGGGGTGAAAATTTCATGTCTTACAGTCCCATGTGGGAGGATGATGTCAACAAGGACGGCGGACGCTGGGTTATGTTTTTGGATAAGGACTCCAAGGAGTTGGTCGACATGTTGTGGCATGATTTGGTAACTATGTTGCATCACAATTAATTTTTACCCCCAAAGTTATAATGTTGTCAGGAAATTTGTAATGCGTAAAGAATACTCCATAATTTGTTATACCTACCAATTCACCGGTTGGGTATTAATGATATTTTTAAGAAATTACACCTAAAAAGATAACTTCATCATATAGACATGCGAACCAATTTGGTTTTAATGGAATTTTATTAAATTAAATTATAGCTGTTCTTTCTGATGGAAAATAGTTAATTTATATTAAAACTATATTAATAACATTTCTTCGTTTTGTTTGCCCTTACGTGATACAATATGACCATACTTTATAAATTAAATAATAACATCTCCATTTTAATCTATTATCGATAGCTTATTCAAACACCTGCATTTTAAATTTCAAATTATGTGACATATGATATTCCATTTAATTTATGAACTATTCCATCGATATTTAAACTTATCTGTAGATTCTGGCTTACAAACAAACTAATAATATGGGCTAAACAAATATACTGATTTTTTTTATTATTTATTAATAATTCTGAACCTTCATATCCTTTGAACAAATTGTCAGAATGAAGTGGTCAAAGTATCTGTTTCATCTGCTGTAATCCTTTAATTTAGCGAAACGTATAGTTTACATCCTTAACTTGATTTGATGTTTTACAATGTTTCAGAAATAGTTTTAAGAAATCGACGTTCCTCATAAATTGTCCATTTGATTATTTGTTTTGCTTCTCATGTAAATTTCTGTGTAGATTCTTATGTTTTCTTAAATAGCCACTGGCTTTAAAAGTCTTTAGACACTGCTCACATTTGTAAGGGCGTTCGTCAGAATGAATCAGCTCGTGATGTTTTAATTCAGCTTTACCTTTAAACGCCTTCGAACAGTGGTTACATTTGAAGGGACGATCTTTAGAATGAGTCTTCATGTGACGTCTTAAATAGTTACTGATCTTAAAAGTCTTTAGACACTGCTCACATTTGTAAGGGCGATCGTCAGAATGAATCGCCATGTGCCGGACTAAATGACATTTAAATTTAAACGGCTTCGAACAGTGGTTACATTTGAAGGGAAGTTTGTCAGAATGTCCTGTAATGTGATCTTTTAATTCTTGCATTGTCCGATAATTTTTTTTGCAGGTAGGACAGACAAAACGTTTATTATTTTTAAGCCTATTATTGCCTCTCAAGTTATATTCATCACGAGTTAAAGTTCTTTTTTCTTTAGTTGTCGATCTTCCTTTTTTGCACGCTAGAGATTTTTTATTCGCAGTTTTATTGATTTCTTTCGATGTTGAGCTTTCTGCATTGTCCTCAAAAATATTCTCATCCCGAGTTGAACTTCTCTTTTTCTCCGTTGTTGATTCATCTCCACTGTCCTCAAAGTTATCTTCAATTTGAATTAAACTAGTTTCTTCTTCAGGCATATTCATCATCATCATTAATTCCCGAGTTGCACTTTTTTCATACTGCATTATGGATTTATCTACATTGTCCTCAGAGTCATCTTCAATTTGAATTTCACTTGTTTCTTCTTCAGGCATATTCATCATCATCATTAATTCCCGAGTTGCACTTTTTTCATACTGCATTATGGATTTATCTACACTGTCCTCAGAGTCATCTTCAATTTGAATTTCACTTGTTTCTTTGTCAGTTGATAAGCTTTCTTCTTCACTTTCCACAAACATATCATAATTCGACTCTTCCAGCCCTGGTTTTTTGCAGACATCGCCTAAATTACTTTCTGTAAGGCACCAATCGCCTAGGTCGGGCTTCAGTAAACTATCGTTCAGCAGTTCCGTAAAATATTGTTGACTTTTCTCGCATTTCATCTTGAATTGATATGCAGTCTTAGCAGCCGATCTACAGGGTCCACATATGTTTTGAGGCAGTGCATCGTATTCCCTGATTTCACAATTGGTACAATTCTTCAGCACTACGATCAAGTTTGGTTCATTTTCTCTCTGCGCTCTCTGCCCGAATATATTCTGCAGTGTTGTGCATTTCAGCGTGCAAAAGCGACAAACTTGATCCATTTCGAATAATTTTTATACAAAGTAAACGCAGTCAAACTTTTTAGTAAAGGGTTTTTGTTATGTTGGCAATAATTAAACTTAGTCGATATGTCCTAGTGATGTGAGAACATCGATTAACATCAAAACATATCATTTTGATATTGCAATATATTTAAAAATTCTGCACATACAAGTATACACTCTTTTCAAAAACTTTCTTGACTAATGACATATGCATATTTATAAGATACACTGAATTTATACAAATAATTGAATCGGATTTTGATTTTTTAAAAGTCGATGCTCAAAAGTATCGATGTTTTTCACAACCTAATATGTGCTACGGTTATCGATATTAAAAACAATTTCGATTAAAAAAGCCAGTGCTGGAAAGGAAAATTTTAATAAAATAATATCTGCTTTGGCTTTTAAACAATTCAAATGAAATTAAATAGAAAACTGTTATATATATTTTTTATTTCTAAATAAACAAAATCTTAAATGTCTTGATTTTATCAATATTTAATGTTTTTCTAGCTCTTGTGCACTATTGGCGAGTGCTTTGAGTATTCGGATCAGATCTGTGGTGCGGTCATCAATGTGCGCAACAAGGCCAGCAAGATATGTAAGCGTCTTGCTCTCTCTCTAAATCCCATAATCTTCCTATTAGTCAGATTTCTTCACTTACAGTTCCTTAACTATATTTCTAGCTTTGTGGACCAAGGACTCTCGCAATGAGCACGCTATATTGGCCATTGGGCAGAAAATGAAGCAGCTCCTTCAGCTGCACGAGGTGGAGTTGCAGTATCAGGTGCACAAGGATGCTATGGTACAGGCTGGACCCAATGTGAATGCCATCTACAAAATGTAAAAAAACCCAATTTGAAGTCCAACCCAAAAATGTAACGAAACTTAAGAGAACTTGACGGCGTCACATCGTAAATGTGCTTAGTTCTCATCTCCGGAAATTGAGCATAAGAAGATCGACTCTCTCGAGTTAACTGGCAATATAACATGGATATTTTATATACGTATATTATACATGAAACATGTAACTGTAACTGTAACCCGAATAAAGCATTGCATAAAAGGCAAAATCGCTTGGACATGAACACGGACATGGTTGTGGTCGTGTTGCCGCTTTCGGGCATAAAACCGAGCACGTCGCACGCGGTGTCCTTAGACAAGGCTCTGTGGAAGTGCGACTACGCACTGTGGGCACATTTCACAAAAGTTGCGGACAAAAATCTATTTTTGCGCTGTTTTGCTAGATAAGAATTTGTTAGTGCTTTAATCAAGAATCTTCCACCTATTTTTTTAAGAGAGTTTTTTTTAACAAAAATAGTGTTGCCTACTTATACGGGCATAAATAGTGTTGCCTACTTATATGGGCAAAAATAGTGTTGCCTACTTATATGGGCAAAAATAGTGTTGCCTACTTATACGGGCAAGATAGTGTTGCCTACTTATGTGGGCAAACAAGTGTTCGGCTTCATATATCATATAGCTGCCATAGGAACAATTGGTCGAAAAAAAAGTTTTATTGAAGAGTACCTGGGCTCAGGGAATCCTACTGTCGAGCGTGTTGGACTGTAACCGCCCACTTGTTTTTAAACATTTTATAAGTAAAACAAGAAGTTTTATTACTTAAAAATATATACAAAATATTCTGTGCTTATTAAAACCAAGCCGAAAGGGTATTAAGTTCTTGGCTGAATGTATGTTTTTTATTCTTAAGATTTTTTAAAGTTTATTTTTAAGTGAATATAATAATGATTTTTTGCCAGCAATTTCTTGCAAATTAGCCACAGTGCTGCGTTGCACGTTCATGCTTCAGATTGTCATTCCCTCTCTTCTATCTTTTCTAGCTTACTTTATGGCGATTATCCTTTGCGCCATAATTTTGGCCATTTTTGCTGTCATGTCGCGCGCGCATTTTGTGCTTATATCCTGGCGGGTCCGCCTGTGCTGTCCGTCCGTGCGTCCTCTACTTGTGGGCGTGTCCGTGTGTCGGCTTTTGTGTTTATGCCATGCATAGCAAATTGTGAGCAATTTATGAAAATATGTTGGACACAGCCATACCAAACACACACACACACACACACATTGTATTGTAGTATATTACGTATACGTATTTGATGTGATTGTTGTAATTTGTTAGGATTTGGCCTTTTATTGTTTTATTGAATTATGAAGTGGCATTCAGCAAATGACACGAACGTGATACACTAACTGCACACACACACACACACACACACACGTATATATATGTATATATTTATATGGATAAATATCCTGTCACGTTTCCATTTCCATTTTAATATGAACGACATTCCTTTGAGTCGACTACCGAGCAGTTGACAGGTAAAAAGGCAGCAACGGGACTTGCTCCTTTAATACCACTTGTTGTTGTTGTTATTGTCGTCAAATAGTTGAACAATTTGTAAGTTGTTTAAAACTTAACGGCTGCGGCAGCAACTTCCGTTTCCGTTTCCACTTCCGGTGTTTGGACAGCGCCAGATAAGGCGTTGGTTTTTTTTTAGTTTTTTTTGTTTAGTTTTATTAAATGCATTGCAAGCTTAATTGAAAAAGCGCTGAGCATGCAAAAGTTCCTTGGCACAATGTGTGTTTCAAGGACGTTCTATTGCTCGCACTCCAGCTATCGTCCTGTTGCTATTTTAATTAAACAAAAAGCGTAAAATGTTTGACCATTTCCCATTTCCCTGGCTACAGTTGCTCCAAGCTGCACGGCTGCTCGGTTGCTCGGTTTTCTCTGTTTGTTTGTCCAGCGACTTTTCTTTGGGGCACGTAAATTTTCTTTGCCAACAAGCACGAAATTGTTTGCCTGCTCCCATGTCCCATGTCCTGGCTGCTGTGTTCCGTATCCTTCCCTTTTTCCCCACTCTCAATGTCCTCGCAAAACAAATTAATTGTCTGTTTTGTTTTTTTTTTTGTCTTTTTCGCATAAACTTTTCGTCCTTGTGGTTGTGTCTCTGCTCTGTTTGTTGTGTAAATTGTTGTTGTTATTTTCCTGTTGTTGTTGCTTTTTATTTGCTCTATCTTTCGTCTCACTCAAATTTCACTTTGCTTTCGCTTAGCTCATTTGCTTCGCAACTTGTCAAGACAGCAGCAACAGCAACAGCAACAACAGAGTTTCCTTTTACAATTTTAACCTCACACTTTCCCGCCCACTTTTCATCATAATTCAAATGTAATTTCATTGCCACCGCCAACTCCCACGACGCTCATAATTATTTTTTGATTAAAGATGCTGCCGCTGTCCGTCATGGAGTAGCTTCTCTGGACATCCTCCAACGTCTGGGGAACATTTTTTTTCAAAAAAATAATATATATACAGCTAGTCAAGAAAGTGTGTTGACAGAATCTAAAATATACACAGTATATGCTTTAAAATAAATATATATTTTAATGATCTTCTATTTCATTTTTATTTTATTATTCTTATCTATGGTTTTTAAAACAAGATAAAGAAAAAATCATTTTCAGCGAATTTGACTATTTTTAGAATAAAGTATATAGTATATCTGAATTTCTTTTTCATCAAAACACTTTCTTGTCTAACTGTATTTACTTTTATCTGCCGTAACTGTCGACAAAGCGGACAAGAAACCCGGAATGAGTCAATTTGGAGAATTCATGGGGTCGCTGGGGAATCGCGTAACCCGTGAGTTGAGCCAAAAGATGAACATTTTGTGCTTTCACCTTTTTATTTATTAAGTCAATTAGGAGCTGCTTTGATACCCTGTGTGACTGTTCGACTGGAAAATACCCTACAAAATTATTTAATCCCTAATTATTACATGGATTTTTTATTACATTTTTATACACAATTTTAAAAATCTAGGTTCTTATTCTATATATATTTAACTATTCAACTATTTAAATATTTTATACTAAATAAAAATAGGATGTAAGAAATATAAAGCATATCACAGATTTTTTATTATTGTTTAAACTTTATCAAAATATCATATTTACTAAATTGAGCAATAATTACAAAACATAGTTACAAATGTTGTGTGGATCAAAAAATAATACTACAAAACCTTAATTTAAATTCAAAACTCTAACTGAATACAATATTTGCTTTAAGCTTATTTATGTATGTTTTGTTGCAGTTCAATTGCAAAAATTTAAATCTTTCTTGTTCAAAGAAAAACCTCAACCTTATACAAATTTATATGTTATATTGCTTCTTTCATATTGCAGTTATGGTTGAATGTTGAGCTCTTGTTTTTGATTAAAGTTTGAGTTTGCCAATTGAGTCCTTGGTTTCAATAAGCTCCTTTGAGGCGTTTATGATTTTTGCTCGTTTATTATATTTATTTTGATATTTTCTTTTGCCTTACGGATAATGAATTTGCATAAATGCTTCCAATATACTCGTATTTCTCTCTTGAAACGGAACCTATTTATTGCCATTCAATTTGAATTTATGATACAAATTTATAAGGCTTTAAACTTTGAAGCTTGTTGCAGCTGCTGGAAAATGAAATTAAAATAACGAGAGGGAGAGCTGCAAATGCAATAATAATTTTTCGATTGGTAATCAAATTGGCAACACGGTCTACAAATTAACACATCCAATTGGTTATCATGTTTCAATATTTTAAAACACTTTGCAAATGCAATTAGAGGCAGTTGGACAAGGTTCGATTCAGTTGTACGAAGAGCGGAAATGCCTGAAATATTAATTGAATTTATCACAATGCTAAGGATACTTTGTTAAAAATAAAATATTATATGAATAATTGTGAAAGCATATACATATTGGGGTTTATGAAACAAAAGCAACATTTAAAATAATAACAATTTAAAAACAACACAAAAATAGATGAAGAATCTAATGAAAGTTAAAACTTAATTAAAAATGAAATCTAATATTGAAAAATTCAAAAATAAATATATATAAATTGCAATTTTTGTCGACTTCTCAATGTTATAAAATTTAAGTATGAATCATTTTGCATTTTGCACATCTGCATTTAAATATAATAACAATTTAAAAACAAAACAAAATAAAATTAAAAGAAAAAACTAGTTAAAAGTTGACAACAATGAAACGTCAAAAAAGCTCAGTGCGAAAAACTTTTAAAACGTGACTTGACAAAGGAGGTGGGGAAAGAAGGTGGCAACTCTAAACCCTTTTCTCTTGTCTGTCTGTATTTAATGCGCCCACGTCGGCGACCACGCCCACTTTGTTCTACTGACTTTTTTTTTTATATTTTTGATGCGCTTCTTTGGCCGTTTTTTGTTTTGCCAACAATAACAGCAAATTTTTCTAAAATTTCATGTCGCCTGTGGCAAAGAGGGGAAATGGACTGAAAAGGGGGAAACACCCAAGCTATTTTGCAATTTAACTTTTCCACACACATACAGTCGCAGACACACTAAACTAAAGCTAAAGGATGGAAATGGGAATGGGAAAACAAGGACACGTAGTCTAACAGAGCTTTAGTTTTTAGTTGGCTTTTATTAACTTTTGTCTCTGCCCGTGTGTGTGTGTTGGGATTCATTTTGCATGTGTGTCTGTGTGTGTGTGTGTGTGTGTGTGTCTGTGTGTGTGTAGACAATTCCACTTAGTTTTTTGGGCATAAAAGTTGCGCTATTACTGAGATTTCCAGAGACTTTGTTGTCCCCTCATCACACAACGACACTGGCCAATTTACAGTTTACTCAAATTTCTTGATGTGGCATGCAACAACAATTGGCAATTGCCACAAAAAAGGGGCAACAACAACAACAGTAACAACAATGCGAACTGAACATCAATTTGTGCACAATTTCACTTTTGAATTTTCCCCCTTTGGCTTTTTAAATGCTGCGTCGTCGCTTGCGGCTCGATGATGCCTCAATCAGTGGCAACTTCTTCTGCTCCTCCACCTCTTCCTCCTCCTCCTGCTGGCACTCCTTTACAGGTTGCGTCATGATATCAATTTGAAAGAATTTTTCTATCAGCTCGCTGCTTATCACATTCTGTTGAAATCCTTTGGCCAGCATGGCAAAGATGTCCTTGCCGTGTGTCTGCAGTTGACCCATTGAAATGGTGCTGAATATCTTGGCGAAGGGATCTACTTCATTGGAGGCGGCAATGAGATCGCGGAAATTGCGAAAAACCTGATGGCCAAAGGTCTAAAAGGGGAGAGAAGATAGAGGAAAATTAACAGATTAACTAATACACATAAGATAAAATATTAATTGTTCAGATTACAAGCTATATAAATTGTATGGACTAGGAAATTTACCAAATTTTATAGACTAGTGTTTAAAAAAAGGAACATTAAAAAATAATTTTTTTATTTTTATATTACTAAATTAACCATTGATGCAGTATCAAACTTAAGCATTGTTTAAAGAGCACTTGGCTTTGAGGTCTTCGACTTAACACAAAAAAATATTCTTTACTTTTGAAAACAATATTCCCAAAATAGCATTGGTGTAATAGTGACTAGTGTAGTAAATAAGCTTCAGGTTGTAGCACTGAAATAGCAATAAATAAATATATTAAATTGATTACTGATAAGGTTAGCTTACTGTTATCATCAACTCGGCAACTCCCATGTTCTTGTAGTGCTCTCCGCGATCTGCGGTTGCCATGAAGAAGCACAGTTTGAGGAGAAAGGGAACGGCAAAGCCAAAACACCGCTGAGCATACAACAAGCGGTACAACAGCAACAACATGTTGTGACTCCTTCGACGGACAGACATGTCTGCATTCTGCCACCTGGGCAGCAGGATACCCCAATCCGCAGAGTTGTAATGGGCATCGACAGCGACCAAGCCATAGGCCAACCACTTGTAGCTGATGGGAGCATTATATGAAGAAGGCAGCGGCAACTCAGCGCCATCGAACTCCAGGGCCAGGATGAAGTCAAAGTGAATGCCACGCTGGATGCGACCCCGTTCCATGGCAAACACCTGATGGGCAAAGGGAGCACGATTGAAACTCATCGTGGAGTATTTCAAATCATAGTTGGCACCCCAATAGCCAACAACACCGTTAACCTGGCTAATGGCCAGCTGCAGATCCCGTTGCAACAATATATTCATGCACTTGGCATTCACTACATTGCCAAAGAAAAATGGATGCGAGATTTTCCGTTTGCTGAATTGTACACTTCCCGCCTCAGCATTAAAATCAGCATGCAATGCAAATGGCAAACGTAACGGCAGGAATATTTCAAATACCAGCGGCAAATCCATATTAATTTGGTTGACAAAACACGCTGCAATTGGAAATTGTTTACAAAATATTTAAAATGGAATTTATTGGTTACCAGTTGTGCGCAGTTCTCTCAAATACTCTTGGAATATGGAGTTATTCTTTTGTAACTGCGCAATGATCGCATCCACAATTAGTTGAGCATCTCCTCCAAAGCGATGATGCTCCTCCTCATCCCTATGGATATTAAAAGCCATGATCTCCAAGGTGTCCACAAAATTAAGCATTGCCATTTCGTATTGACATTTGTTCGTTGCAATTAAAATTCAATAGCATTCAATAACTGACAGCTAACAACACAGTGTTGGAAAACAACAGGTTTGGTAGCCAATGTTGCCAGCATAACAATAGCCAATTTGACAAGAAATAGGGAGCTAAAATATTAATTTATTTATTTCAAACATTTTTTAATTACAAAACAGCTAATTCTTGATAGTACGGTTGGCTTTCTAAACTCTTTTTCGTTGAAAACTCGCTTATTTTTTGGATGCTACACTTTTTTCTAAAAAGCTGCCAGCGCTACCAGATCGACTTATGATCAACAAATGTCAGCGTTGCCAATCAACGAACGAAGAAATAACAGTAAATAAACGAACGAGATGAATGAAAATCAAATAGAATCCAAATACTACGACATTTTACTACTACAGACGTGGCTTCTGCGCACTTGCGTACAGCATCCACAGGATCCACAAAAGCAGCAGCTTCCTTTGGCAGCGCGGCATCTTAGCTTTTGGCCAGCGCAATGTGAATTCAGTTGCTGTTTGACGTTCCTCGCGTGCGGTCGTGCCTGGCTCTGCACTCTTCACACTGAGCGGGAGACTCGAGACTCTATCTCTCTCTCTTTGCCTCCCCCACAAAAGACAGAACGGTGTGTGTGTGTGTGTTTGGTATGTATGTGTGTGTGCGAAAGAGAGTCATGCTATTTACTAAGTAAAGAGAACGCGTCGGCGCCGTTGCATTGGTGTTGTGTACGAAAGAGCATGCAAGGTGGCAAAATGCAATAGCAAGGAAACTGCAACTACAACAATAACAAAAACAACAACAACTGTGTGTATATATAAAATAACAATAACAAAAACAACAACAAGCGGCAACGTGCGAGCTGTGTAAATAACAGAATTACAGTTTGTGAAGAAAGAGTTTTGTCAAAAAAAAGGCGCATATTTGTTTTTTTATTATTATTAAAAATAGTTAAATTCGATTAAAATTATTTATTTTATTTTAACTAGTTCTATGAAACACAGACATGCAATAAAAATATATAGAAATTAAGTAAATTTTCAAATATGTCACAACACTTTCTTGGCTAGCTGTATATGAAAATTGTGTGTGTTTCTGCATTAGTGTATATACTACAAGAAACTGCAGTGTTAAACAACGTGCGCCCGGCAACAAGAGAACAATAACAACAAAAAGAGGAACAAGAGCAACCGCCAAGTATGCAAAGCTCGACGCGCAAATTTCGCTGATAAAGTTGTGTCTAATGAAAGGTGCTAGACTCCTCCAATACTCCTTCTCACTCTTCCTTCTCTCCCTCTTTCTTTCTCCTGCTTCATGCGCGCAAATTGAAAATAAATTGAATTGCAACAACGTGCAAAAATCAAGCTAAGAACAAGAACAACAACTTTGTTGCACGAGCTGAGCTTCATTTTTGTTGTTGTTGTCGTTAGCGGCAAGTGCAAAGTGTTTTTGACAAAATTGCATGCAAATTTGTTTAGTTGATGGCAAGTATTAAAAAAAAACTTATTTTTAAGAGACACTAAAATACTATAAATACTATTTCACTTTAGCTACAAATACGTGTGTGTGAGTTTGTCTAATGAGTTTATTTTAAAGTTCTTTGGGAAACTTTCAAGTGATATGATTTTGTGATAAGGAAAATAAAAAGACCCAAGATAAGTGGTATAAAAATAAAGTTTCTAAGGATACAAGGATATAGAGAAATTAGAGCCAAAAATCAATTTTATAAGATTAGAAAAAATTTAGAAATAAGAGTTTAAAAATTAGTTGCTAAGGATAGAAATGTATAGAAAGAAGTTGAGTTTAAAACAGCCTTTTAAGTTAAGAAGTGTGATGAAATTAAGCGATTTCAAAATTTCATTTTCCATAGTGGATTGATGATTTTTAAAATTTCGATAACAATATTCCATTTTTAATAAATTCAAGTTGATAACATTTTATTAAAAAATGAATATTGTTATTGAAATTTTAAAATTCAGCATCCCACTTTGGAAAATATTTAAACTATTATACTTCTAAATCTAAAATGATAAACGGCAGAACTCTAGGATTTTATGGGAAAAATGTTCAGATATGTTTAGGTATCGAGTCAAATATTATGTTGAAGCATTTTATTTAAGTGTATTTTTAATGATTTAAAAGTCTCTTTTAGTTAACTCAGGTGAACTTTAAATGGTATGTGACTTATCTAAACTCCTTTTGCTGTAAGTCTTCAGTGTTGTAGAACTTTTTAGCTGCTTTGTAATGCGTAACCTTTTGAGTTCTAACACGTTGCGCTATTCTTCATGAGCTCTCAAGCATTTTAAATGCTTTAAATAAACATTTATGCTAGGCTTTGCTTAAGTTACTTTTGCTCGTCTTCTTCTCTCAAGCGTTGCTCATCAATAAAGCATGTGCAGCACTGAGTGTGTGTGAGTGTGTGTAAGTGTATGTGTGTGTGTGTGTGTAAGGCACTTCTAGCATATGTAATCCAGCATCCTTATTGTTAAAATCCGCCCCAGAGTTGAGCGTGTGTTGCCCATTAAGTGCCTGGTTCCATCCCCGTTTTCCTGAGTTCACAGCCAAATTGGAAGACACGTTTAACGCGACGCTTTCACGTAGCTTGAGCAGACGTGCCCCTTACCTTTGCCCCTTGCACCTTGCCACCTGCCACATGTCGCATGCCACTTGCCACCTGGGTACCTTTGCTGACAAGCTTTTTGTAATTGCCGCTTAATTGTTTGACATTTTTGTGTGTGTATTTCTGTATTTGTACATTCAACTCGACAACATTTCATTTTATTTCTTCATTTCTTCATATTTCCAAAATGCTGCATAGAATTTGAAATGTCTCCTTTTATTTGCTGACTTTTTCCCAGCAATTAGACAAGATGAAGTTGGCAACTGAATTCTGAATTATTTGACTGCAATTAGTGCAAGTTGGGCATTGTTTTAAGGATTTCATTTTGAGTCTTATGGATTAGGCTTATTGTGAGCCTCATAAATAATGCTTATACCGGCCGGCAAGATAAAAAGAGAGAGAGAGAGGGAGAATGGAAAAGTGAGAGAGAGAGTGAGTGAGTAGCAATGAGAATTGCCTATTGATTTTATGAACGAGTTGCAGCTGCAGCTTCGTGTCGTGTGTTGTATATGCAACTATTTTGAACGTTGCCGCCATGACAAACTATAAATCTGTCTGCCGGTAGTATAGTATATACTATATGTGCACACAGTGCTATATATAGTAGTAGTTATTGTTGTTGCTGCTGCACACGATGCTGCACACACAAAATTTATCGATTGCCGCATACACACACTGGACACACACTCGGACACACACTCGGACATGTGTCGCATGAGGCATGTGGCATGAGGCATCAGGCGGCTGCTGTTGCTGATGTGTAGTAAAAATCGCTCGTATTTCATGCGGAAGTGACCATACACACTCATACACACACACACACACTCGCACAGCAAAATGGCTGCCCATGTGCGTAGTTTTCATTGTTGTTGCTGTCGTAGTAATAGTAGCAACAACAACAACAACAACCTCAGCCGGCAACGAACGATAAATGGATTGGTTTATTTAAATTTTTGGCTCGTGCTGCGGCTTATGTACCGTTATATGCAGAGCATACGAGCTGCTCTTCATTTTTTGTTGTTTTTGTTGTTGTTTTTGCTGTTTCGGCAACAGCTGCAATGGCAGACATTGCGTATACGCAATGTGTATTTTTGTATTTTTGTGCGTATGTTTTACGTTGCGTATGCGCAATTTTCAAGCGTGTATATCAAGTTGGCAGGCATTGCGTTTGCTCTTGTCATTAATTAGCTGCAAGTTTCACTTTTTTCTCCAGTCTGTGTGTGTGTGTGTTTGTGCGTACGTGTGTGTGTGTGTGTGTGTGTGTGTGTGTGTGTGTGTGTGTGTGTGTACGTAAGCGACCCTAATCCATCATTTGCCACAAAAGTCACGTACATCAGGCTGCGCTTGAAAAGGAAACTTCCACTCGGAAGAAAGTTCGTGCAACTTTAACACACACACACACACAAGTGCACAGGGGGGGAGTGTGCGGTGAAGGGTTGCTGAGAGTTTGGAGACGCTCACTGACTGTCAAGTTAGTTGTAACAAATTAAGAAATCACTTTCGCCCCGTCGGCAATGCTGGGAAATGCCTGCAACTCGACTGTAAGCTTTTACAGCTTCCCCTTCTCATCTCAAATTTCAAACACATATAACTTTGCCAAAACTTGACCGATTTGAATGCGGAATATCATTTTAATCATTATTCGACCTCTATTTTGATTTTGCATCAACATTTTATTAACTTAAAAATTTCATTTTTTGGGCATCACTGTGAATTTTTCCATGACACTTTATCTCCAACTTCGAGCTACCATGATTTCCCTACCCAAATTTTACTTCATTTCGGCTTACCAAATCATATTTTCTATTTTGCAGGGACTTCTTAACTTATATATTCCTTATATATAGTATAACTACATATTTATATAGAACTTTTGATATATATATACATAACGTTTATATTTAGTGCCCGTAACGAGCTGAGCACAGTTGGCAAACATTTTGTGATTGGCGTGTGACATTTTCAGCGCACAAGCCTCGCATTTAAAATTTACTGCAGTGTATTTCGCATTTATGTTTATGTCTGTCTAAGGACATGATTGATGTGCCCCCACGGCTTGTAGAAGGAGTTGGCAGAGCGGGGATTGCTTGTTGGTTGAATGTCAGAAAAGGTCTAAAGCAAAAGACGTTTGTTTTGGTAGCTGACAGGCGTTAAAATGGTGCAATTGATAAAGTTTAAAACACCTTAAATGGTGCTAAAAACACTTTTAAAATACAAAATATAACACAGGATCACCATATGTAAAGGACACTGTTAGTCTGGCAGCCTTTCTATTCAATAAAAGTGTCGATAGTAACAAATAGTATTTTTTTCTTTATCAAATCCTTATATTATTTTAAAGTTTTTAAATATATCTTTTTAATAAACTATTGGATAGTACCTTTATAAAAATGATTACCTTTGTTTCATTAAATTTCGAATTAAAATTTTTTATTCATAATTTATGAATTCCATATTATTTAATTTATTTATATTGATACTAGTTTAAAATTGAACGATCCACAGTGCTTCTCTAACGAACTGGTTTGCAATTCGAATGAACTGGACGAACTGAACTAAATGAACACTCTGGGATTTAGTTCGTTCGTTCATTTTGGGAATTAGCTCAATAGATCTTAGTGGGAACAATTTGTCACAACTCTAGAATAAACAAAAGCATTTTACAAAATAGTGAGACTTTATAAATAATGGAAATGGAGTACGACATGGATCAAGTTTGTCGGTTTTGTGCGCTGAATTGCACCACACTGGAGAATATATTTGCAGAGCAAGAACAGACAGAGAATGAGCCACACTTGATTGTAATGCTGAAGACTTGTACCACATGTGATATCAGGGAATCTGATTCATTGCCTCAAAATATATGTGGATCCTGCAGATTGGCTGCTAGGAGTGCATATCAATTCAGAATGAAATGCGAGCAGAGTCAACAATATTTCAGAGAACTGCTGAACGATATGGAACAGAAGCCCGACATTGGCCAATGGTGCTATATAGAAAGTAATTTAGACGAGATCCGCATTAAAACAGAGCCGGATGATCCGTTGGATGAAAGTGTCTTTGAGGAGAATGAAGAAAGCTTATTAACTGCAGCAGAAACCAATGAAATTCCAGATGAAGATAACTTTGATGAGAGTAAAGGAAGCACAACAAGTACAGAGAGTAAACCTCATGTCTGTCGTATCTGCAAGAAGAGATTTAAGACAAGATCAAGATTAAAACCTCACATGAAACGACATTCTGACGATCGACCCTTTAAATGTGAATACTGCCCGAAGGCTTATAAAGCCAACAATGAGTTAAAAAATCACAGGGCGACACATTTCGACGATCGTCCCTACAAATGCAAACAGTGTCCGAAGGCTTTTAAAACCAATGCCATTTTAAATCACCATTTGAAGGTTCATTCTAAAGATCGCCGCTTTAAATGTGATCACTGTCCCAAAACTTTTATAAGCAGTACGCTTTTAAAAATCCACTTGAAGTCCATTTCTGATGATGAGCCATATAACTGTGACCACTGTCTGAGGACGTTTAAATTTAAAACCTCCTTAAATTACCACATGATTACTCATACCGACGATCGTCGCTTTCAGTGTGAACACTGTCCGAAGGCTTTCAAGACCAGTACCGATTTAAAAAATCACCTGACGACTCATACAGGCATTAGAGCTTTCAAATGTGAACTGTGTCCGAAGACTTTTAAAACCAATTCCCATTTTAGAGTCCATATGAGGGCACATAATGGCGATCTGCGCTACAAATGTGAACACTGTTCAAAGGCTTTTAAAACCAATGTCGAGTTAAAAAATCATTATGTGACTCATACTGACGATCGACCCTTCGAATGTGAAAAGTGCTCGAAGGCTTTTAAAACCAAAACCACTTTAAAAAAACACATGAAAATTATGCATTCTGAGCACTGATCGAACACTTTGTAAATGTGTTCTCTATTAAAGAGTGCATAGCAAACTACCTAAGAAACAAATCAAGGGATTAAATGACCAAAAGATATATATTTTAAAAATATATAAACTATACTTATCTTATTGGGATAAATCACAAGACTCCTTACGTAAAATAGCTTTCGTTATCTTCTTTTTAAAACAAATACAGAAGAATTACTATATAATAAATCACAATATTTTATATAAAAATCAAAATATATCACTGATTTTAAATTTTAATAAAAATCCAAAATATTACTTTTTGTTATATATTTTTTAAATTAGCTGTAAAACATTCGCATCTTTAAAATACTATAGTTAATTTTGAAAATACACCACTTGTTTTAAAATATATTTAGATTTAATATTTATTTTAATTTTTTGTATTATTTGTTATATTTGTATGATTTTTGTAAACAATTTTTAATTGAAATATAACTTATTTCTGCTCTTTATAACTCTTATTAAACTAATATTCTTACATTTTGAGGCATTCCAAAAAATGTCTAAACATATTTGAAAATATTATTCTGCATTTTGGAAAAGAACAATAGGTCTTTCCATAGAATAACGATCCATATCATGCACACAAGAAGTAGCAATCTCTCAGTGTTTTTTTACTGGCGTTTTATAAGCTTTTCATCAAAATTTCCATTGTTCAATTTTGCAGTATATACGAGTAGTTTAATACATAAGCACTTGCTTATTATGTCAGTTCACTGCTCAGCCGCAACTATTGTTTTGGCACTTCTACTTCAAGCTAACCTGGCTTACATATTTGGCAATAGCCTCACCCTTTTTTTTTTGTGCCCCCTTTTTCTACATTTAGCCCCCTTTTCTGACTTAACCCAATATTTTGCTCGTTAGTCATAAAAAGAAAGGAGAAAACAAAAGCCTAGCAGAGTGTGGCGTAGTAAAAGGCTAAAGGCAAGTAAAAATCACTGAGCAACAACAACAGCAACAACAACAACAACTACTCAATGTTTGGCATCAGCTGCTATGTGCAAAAAGTTTATGACTTTAGAACCATTTTGTGTGTTGTGCGACGGCGACGCTGAACTCATTTTTTTTCTTTCACCAAATCACGGCGGCAACAACAACAACAACAACAGCAACAACAACAACAACAACTTCAACTCACCTTTGGATTGCGCCAGCTGCAGTTGCCTGTTGTCCTTTTCCTCCTTCTCCTCCTCCTTCTGCTCCTCTGCTGCTGCTATCTGACTGCGACGTCGACGTCGCTGCTGTTTTTAAATGATTTTTATGTGCACTTCAAGCAAAAACAACAACAGCAACAACAACAACAAAGAGCCTGCTCCTCAGAGTCTCGTCTGCTGCCAGTTTTGTGCAAATTTTTATACCCTGTAAGCATTAAAATAACACTAAAGGGTAACATAAAGTTGAGCATGCTGAGCAGCAAAGCAGTTAACTTAAAGTCCTTGCAGAGTTTAAGTATCTGTCAACTGAGATAGTCTAAGGGGAGTCATCATCTTGTATACTACATCATCATATAACCCTTTTTATACTTTACGAATTGACATTCGAATTTTAAAGCTAAAGCTCTGAAACTTGTCAATCAAACTATGCTGAATATTTTAATAGAATCACTTGTATGATAAACTATAATTTTTATACTTTATGAATTTCTTTGGTAATTTTAAAACTACAACTTGAGTTTTTACAAAGTTCTACTCTTATAATAACTGAGGTTGTATATTTTAATAGAATCATTTAAGATCTTATCTAATAAATTCCGATTTTTCTGTCATTTGTGGGAGGGGATTGCTCTGATTTGTATACTTTATGAATTACTTATTAGTACATTTCATTTCCCAATCAATTAAAGCTCAAAATTTTAATAGAAACCCTTAAGAAACACAAAAGTTTTGCAAATAGTTGTAGATCTATAATAAAATAAATTACAGGGTATTATTTTCTACTTTTGCTTTGTATATATTTTTGAATGCATATAATTTCTGGATCATTTTTGTTGTTGTTTTGGTTTTCGGTTTCGCTAAGTTCACAGTTGCAGTGTATTTCTCGCTATGTTGCTGCTTTTTCTGTAGTTCTTTCAGTAGTTACTTCGGTTGTTGTTTTGGTCTATTGATTTTCTTTTTTAGTGTTTTGTCTCGTCGCTGCATTTGTTTGTGGCCAGTCAGACAGCCGGCCGGCTGGTTGGTCGGTCTGTCGGTCGGCCAGTGTTACAATGCAACAGACAGCCTCCCCCTCAGTCTCCTGCCCCACTCTGCTACCCTTTATCTCCGTTATGGCATTTGTGGCCTTTGTTTTTAGCCCGGTTTGCAGGCGATGCAGGCTCAGTGGCCATGTATTGTATTGATTTTTTGCGGGCAAGCCTTTCACACACACACACACACACACAGCAGCCGCCCAGAGAGACGCCATAAAAAGTCATTAGTGTGAGAGGCGTATCCTCCCCCCCCTCCCCCCTTCCTGTTGCATTTCCCCCCTTGCTGCTGTTGCTGGAGTGCATAATGGCACAATTTAAATACGAGTACGCGCAACGGTTGCCATGTGAATGAACCGTGCAACGTGCAACGGCATGCGGCAGGCTTTAGTTTTTTATTTTTATGTATTTTTGAGGTAAACGCGGCGTATGCGCAATGTGCCGTTGGCCGGTTTTCTCTATTTGCCCACGCAAAAACAATAAGTAAAAGCCATTTGCTTTTGATTTATTGACGCACGTACATGCTTGCCACATGCCACATGCCACATGCAACAAGCTGAACCGGAATCGGAAGCAGTGAAGCAAATTCACTTGCCAGACATGGATCCAAATCGATGGCGTAATGATTATCTATTAAAATAAATCACGTATTTGGCAGGAGCAAAAGGAGCAAAAGAAATGAAGCAACTCTTGAGTGTTGAAGTCTATAAATCGCAATCTCTCTCACTCACTCTCTCTCTTTCTTTCTGAGTTCCAAGGAGCAAACTATACTTTTTTTTTTTTTTTTGGATATCTTTCTCTTTTTTTTTTGGCATTGAGCACAAATTGCCGCTGACAAGCCACGCCCCTCTCCGATTTGGGCAAAGACTACGCTAAGTGTTATATAAATATATTGAGCCAGACTTCAAGTGTTTAAGCCCTTTCTAAAGGCCTTGACAAACGAGCAGCAAATCGAAAAAAGTAAAAAAAAAAACTAAGTGATTTCGACATAAGAAACGGCGCTTACAAAGGCGAAATTCGAGTCGAATTTGAAGTGGCAGCAGAAGCCAAAGAACTAACCACTTTACAGGCTAGTGAGCCGTCAAAGAATTCAAAATCAATGGGCTACACTAGACAGCCTGGTCTCAAGTTACTTTAGTAGAGCTTCTTTACACATTCCAAGCTTGGGCTGCAATTGAAAAGTGACATAAAAATAATGTCGAAATGGAGTTGTTTGAGAAAAAGAAATGCTTTTCATTTTATACTGTTTATTTATTTATTCTAAAAGTACAAGAACTAATTAAGTACTTAGATTTTAAGCAAAATATTCTATAAAACTAAATATAATTTTTTAATTGAAAATTAAGTGCATAAAATTTAAAAATCTGGTGGTTTTTAAAATAAATTAAACATAGGAAACGTTTGGAAAAATCTTCAGTTTGTTTTTTAGTTTTACTGCAAAATTCTACTTTTCTTTATAATAAATAAAATTTACTTTTAAATCAGCCTTAAAGTAGGCTATATTTATTTATTTATTTGTGAATTTTATTTCCAACATTTATTTATTACTTTTTACATACAAATACTGAAATGAATTGAAATTTTGAATGCTTTGGTGATTTTGGGAACGTTAAATTGAAAATTTTTATTTTTAAATATATATTTCCAATAAATATAATATAAATTTATTAATTTATTTAATTTCGTGCACTATTCATATGCAAATTCAGTTGCTGCGCTTTTTGCGCCACTTTTGCCGTTTTTGGGAACGCCCCTCGATGTTGGCAGTTTTTCATAAATTTTACGCCTTGCTTGACTCAAATTGCATTGGCAAAGCTGCTTAGGCATGCAATTTTCTATCTTTTCACCGAGTTGATGATTTTTGCTGCTTTTTGTTGTTGCTATTGTTGTTGTCGCACTTTAAACTAATTGCCAGCAATTTAGCAAACGTTGGCAGTGCAATGCGGCGTATGCGTAATATTTATGCTTTACGCTTGCACTGCCTGTCTCTCTGTCTCTCTCTTTCTCTCTCTCTCACTATATCGTTCTGTCTCTTTCTGGTGACTTTTGTTTGCTGCTGTGTGCCCAGTGCGCACATTTGCCGCATAATTGCCAAGTCATGATTTTTTACACACCAAAAAAGTATAATAAAATTCGAGAAAAAAAATAAAAGAGACAAAAAGAAAAGCATCAAGATTTCCACACACACACACACACACATACAGTTTGCTGCTGATATTCGCACTGGGCATAATTTTCATGTTGCTTAAACGGCATTTTGTTGTGTTTTTTTGTTTTTGTGTCGCTTTTTTCGGGCTCTCACTGCCAGTTAAGAGTTTTCCCTGCTCTTTTACTTTACTCTGCCTCAATTTCCACTCACTGACTTCACTTTATCGTTATTGACAGTTTTACTGCTGCCTTCCCTTTATTTTTTTTTGTGTGTGTTGCCTCTTTTTCTGCTTCTTTTTTTGGCTGTTGCTTCTTATCAAGCGACTGTCCCTTTTGCATAGTTTCGGTTTTTTTTCCTTTTTTTTGCTTTAGTTTTTACAACTTGCAAGACGTTACCTTAGGGAGTTGCCCCTTTTTGGGGGCGGGTCACAGGGCAAGTTAATGTCATGTCAAGTTTCAGTTAAGTGAGACTGAGAGGGAGTGAGAGGGAGGGAGAGTGAGATGGCAAGTGTAGAAGACTCTCACGTGTTTTGTAATATTTTCATCATATTCAGATATGCTTAGGCAGAAACTTTTGCCTGTTGTTGTTGATGGCAGGGAATAGGTGAAAGCAATAGGAGTAGTAAAAAAAAGGGAATAGGGGGAGTATATAGAGTGTATAGGATGTAGGGAGTCTGATATCACTTCACTTGAGCTCAACTTATGGCGCTCCAATTTCGCGCTGATGCATAATTTTTGCCGGCGCGCATAAAAATGCGCTCAAAGGGGCGCAAAAGCCAACCAGGAAAAGGAAAAAAAATATGGAAAATGGAAATGGGAAAATATATACATATACACAGGAAAAAATTCCGGAATAAAATCTTGTCAGAAGTACGGTAATTTCGAACTTTTTGAAACCATTAAAAAATATTTAATTCATGCAAGATTGTTCTTATATATATTTTAATTTTCGGGGTTCTGTAATATTTTTTTTAAGGTTTGATTAAATATTTGAAGCTACTTTGATTATTTAAATATTAAGTGCTTGCCATTTTAAAGCACTTTGTGTTAATTTAACAATAGAATGCTAAATACATTTTTAAAAAATAAAATATACTTGCTAAAATCAAGAATATTTAAACTTGAGTTTTAGCATAATTTTTTTTTTCAGTGTATATATGCGAGTTCATATATTGCATGCACTGTAGGGAACGCTGCCTTTGCCTTTGCCTTTGCCTCGTTTATCTTTTCTACAACTCAGCGACTCAATGCAAGAGTGTGTGTGTATATATATATATATATATATGTGTGTGTGTGTGTGTGACGTTTGGCTTGACATGATTAATATCCCTGCTGACATGAGAATCGCAGTTGACTGACTGTCGTCAAGTGAAATCAAAAGCGTTGTCAAAGACCTTAACTTGGCTTTAAACAAAATTGTTTATTACATGCATACAGTTAGTCCCGGAAGTGTCTTCTTGGCAATATCAATAATATACGAAAATGATTGCAAAATGATTTTTATTTAAGTTCTAAACTAGTATTTTTATTGGGTTTAGTTAAAAAAATATTTTTAAAAATAAAATAACAATATGAATTCTTAATTGTCAAAATACTTTTTTGGCTAACTCTATACTTACTTATTTTTGCAGTCAACACTTCACTTGGGGTCAAAGTTCAAAACGTCAAATTGCATTTACTTATTTATTTTCAATTCTGGCAATTTAAAAATGTTAATGAATTTGCCAAGCGCGTAATACATAAAATAAATAAACAAGAACAATTAAAACAATACCATTAACAGTTACAATAACAACTGCAAAATCTGTGTGTGAATCGTGCCAAAAAATTAAAGAAAATATCAACAAACAAACGCAACGAAACAACGCGCAAAAGAAACAAACAAATCAACAAAAGCAACAAAATATAAAAAAATACCAACAAAAATTCAGCGAAATTCGGCGTTTAAAATACACACATAAAAAATGTAATGGAAAGCATTAGTGCTCATAAAAAATGGATTTACACAGCCTTTTTAAGGCTGTCCTGATCCTGTACATCATACGAGGTGAGTCACAGCACATACAACCCCATTTTGTTATCTATTCCAGCCATGACAATCCAATATGCAGCATTTTCTACTAAAAAAACCCATCAATATTTTATCTACTTATTAAACAACAACAAATTTGTGAAAATGTATTTTCCTTTTATTTTTGATTTTTTTTTTGGCTTATGAATTTGTTTTTTATGTAGTATGAATAAGCATTTTAATGCAATGCTTTCAATTATTTATAAACCCAGTCAAAAGCTTTTCCAAGTACTTTATTAGATTAATTTCAGGCAGTGAGTTGCTGTTTTATAGTTAACAAACAATTTGCAGCATTATTCTAAATGTGCGATAATATAGTATTAACTTTGACCGGGCTAAAAATTTATTTATAACTTTAGGCTATTTAAATAACAGCTATTAAATTTTTGTGTTAAAATTTGTCTTTACTTTTATTAAATCTTTTCTGAGAATTGATAAGAATTGGTGCAAAAATACTCAAAAAATAATTGTTGATATAATAAGTCATTTCATCTGATTATTTCTATGTGAAATATATGAAATAGTCGTCTGATTTCTTTAAGACTTGAGCTGTTAATGTAAAATATACTATACCTGGAAATAGTTCAGTTTTATTAAAATATCTGGAGAAATAAAATAAATATTTTTACAAAATCAAAACTTTTTCGGAACATTTTTTATGAAGATATATTAAATATTGGTCCGATTTCAGTAAGTTTTCAGTATTATACGCAGGGAATTTCGGGTATAAGATTTAAGTTTTTCAATTAAATAATAACAGCT
Organism: Drosophila falleni; assembly: GCA_035045575.1. NCBI lineage: Eukaryota > Metazoa > Arthropoda > Insecta > Diptera > Drosophilidae > Drosophila > Drosophila falleni. The sequence continues at coordinate 3,738,083 of JAWNOV010000167.1, forward strand.
TTTTTTAATATTAGAATGAAACTATGTGTAGAGCGAGTAAAAATATCTAAATACAAATTAAATTAAATTGTCCCTGAAAGTATGCTACATTTTTATAAATACTTTGTTATCTGTTTTTTACAACTTCCACTTGCAATTTATTTGTAGAGAAAAAGCTACAGCTTAAAAATGCAACTAGATAAGCAACGTGTGGCGTTGTCATTTACTAATTGCTTCAACGCCAGTCAAGGTATTTGCAACGTGCAACATCATTTGCCATTTGCCATTTGTGCTGACTGATCCAGGCAACAACACTCTGCTTCTTTTTATTTTTTTTTTTTTTGTGCCTGGCCAAAGAAATAATTAAGCTGCGTTTTTCCAAGTTTTTTGTGTCGTTTCCTTTTGGTCTTGTCTTTTGTGCGCTGTCGCCTGCAACAACACAAGGCATTCCCAATTCCCATGCCACATTCGGTGGCACTTCCCGGTAGCAATGGCAGCACTTTTGTCCACTTTGCAACTAACAAGCCGGGTTGCTTCATAACGTTGTTGCATTTTTTGTGCTGGCAACTCAAAAAGCCAAAGTTATCAGCAAAAGATCAACGACAGTGCCACCAGTGTACAGTGTACACTGTACATCGAGCTAGCTGCCTCCTTCTTATTTCTTGTGTGGCAGCCACAGGCGCCTTTGTTTCTTTCACTTTGGCCAAAGCCAAAGGCAAAGGCTGCTGTAAATTTTGCAATTGCTGTTGCTGACTGTGACAGCGAAGGCTTTTCTTCTGGCTGATGTTGCTGCTGCTTTGCAGACCCTGTACTTTTAAATTTGATAGGGTCTTTTAGTTTTGGGAAGGAAAATGTGGTAGAAACGTAGCTAGAAAAACTCACCTATATTTATAAAAAATTTAATTTAAATATTTTAGTTTTCTTTTTATTTTGTTTTTATTTTTATGATTATTTTTTTAAAATTATAAATTTGTTTAATAGTCTGATTTTATTAAAGGATAAATACGAGGTCTCTTACAGTCGATCTTGCTTGCTTTGGCTTCGCTACTAGTTGCTGTTGTTGCTGTTGCTGTCGTTGTTGCTGTTGCATGTTGCTGATGATGAGGCTGATTATGCGCTGCATGCTGTCGCTGCCTTGGACAACGTCAACGACAACAACACACAAAAGGCAGCAGAAAAGCTTCTTGCAACTGCCTGTTTACTTTTGCCTCAGCTGCTTTTTGTTTCACAGTCTATCTGTCTGTCTGTCTCTTTGTCTGTCCAGCTGTTCGTCAGTCGTCGTCTGCATAATCTTGGCCAGCCTGCTGTGACGAACTGCCACGCCCACAGTTGCTATACGCCCACCCGCAGTTCTTGCAACGTGCAACGTGACATTCGAGGTCATTCACATTTCGAGGGCGTGTTGTTGAACTTGATGCGATGTTGCCACATTGCTGCAACGAGTTGTTGCTGCTGCTGCTGTTGCTGTTGTTGCTGCTTCTGTTGCTGTTGTTGCTGCTAGGCATATTCGGTTGCTAAATGCCATGATGCATTAGACAATGAGCATCTCTAATTATGTCTTGCGTCTGCTTAAAAACTGCAATTAACATTTGATCTCGCTTGAAGTTGTTGCTGTTGCTGCTGCTGTTGTTGCTGCAGTTGTTGCTGCTACTTTGTGCCCTGAAGTGTTGGTGCACGCCAACAGCAGAAAGTTTTATGAGTTTCCTTGTAAATGACGCCGTCGCTTGGCATGCAAAACTTTTGCCATTGTCCTTGTTGCTGCCGTTCATGTTGCTGCTGTTGTTGCTGTTGCTGCTGCTGCTGCTGTTGACTTCGTTTCTTTGAGCTGCAACAACACAAACAAAAGTGAAACGTGTGCTTTTCAATAATTCAGTTTTATGGCACAAAAACTCAACGCAACTCGACACAAACTCAACGTGACGCAGCGCCTTTGTCTTCCAGTTGTCGTTGTGACTTTTAAAGTTGGCGCTCATTAACGAGGCAACAACAACAGCAACAGCAGCAGCAACAACAGCAGCAGCAACAGCAACAGCAACATTAACTGCAACTGCAACAACGTCTGCAACATTAATTGAAATGCTTTTCACTTTTTTTGCAATTTAATTGCATACTTTTGTGCGCAAAGCAAATAAAATAACCACAAAGCAAGAACAACAACATCAGCAGCAACAACAACAGCAACAACAACAAGTGCAATTACAGTTGCAACAGCTTGCTGCAGTCAATCGTAAATTTGTAATATAGCATTAATTCTGTGTTAGTTCAATTGCAACAAAGCTAACAATCCCAAAAAGTATGCTACGGTTTTTTAATTAATAAAAAATATTCAAGTGTGTTCTACAAGTTTTTGCAACCAAAACGCAATTGTTGGTGTTCTTGAAAACAAGCAACCGTTGCTTTTAAATGTCTGAAAAAAATGTCTTTAGAGATTTGACAAAATTTAATATTTATTAAATTGAATTAAATAATTTTTATTTTGATAAAATTGCATAAAAATAACATTTTAAGGAATTTTGTTGAAACTAGAAGTATTTTTAAAGCAGCTATATCTTCTGACTCGACTAAAAATACGTTTGATTTAAATTAAATCTCTAACATTTAAGGAACAACAACATTTCGAATTGTTGTTTTTAATACTTCTTAAGATTTCTGGAACAGACTTGAATATATTAAAATGAAAAAATATTCAGGTGTGTTCCAGAAATCTCTAAAAATTTTGGAGAGAAATGTTTTTGAAAACAACTCTTCGAAATGTTGGTGTTTCTAAAATTTTAGAGATTATATATATTCAAACATATTTTTCATACATTTTTAGTGAATTTGAAGATATTTTAATTAAATTTAATAAATAGCTAATTTTGTCAAACCTCCTTAAGAATTTTTTAGACATTTGACATAAATTTCCTTGTTTCTTATTTTCAGGAATATCAACACCTAATAATTCCCTTTTAATATAGTTTCTTTTGCATAATTTTAGGATTAAGTGGTTTAGTTGACAGCTTTTACAGAATATCTGAAAGTCGAGCAGCTTAGCGGCTTTCAGCAGACATGTTCTTGCCTGTCGAGACGGCAACAGTTGAATAAAGTCAACGTGATGCGTGATATAACCTAAGCAAATACACTTTTCACATACACTCAACACACATACAAACATATACACACACACACACACACACATAGAGAAAAGTACCGTTATGCGCTGTTGCGCACAAACAGATGCTATGGCCAAGAGGGAGGAGAGGGAGGAAGAGGGGGCGGGCAAGGTGGCAGTTGGGACAGACTTTTGGAGGCAGACGCCTCGCATTAGTCGAGGCTTTTAAGCAGAAAAATGCGTACACTTGAACCAAGCAGGGAGGCGAGGTGCTTTAGGGGGCGTGTCAACAGGGGCAGAGGGGCGGGGCGAGGGTCAAGAGGCGCCTGGAGTTGCTGTTTGCTTTAAATCCAAAAAACATTGCCTACTTTTTGGGGCACTTTCATTGCTTCAATCGAAATGCGACGCTTTTCTCATTTCATCTCATCTCATCTCATCGCCTGTCCTGCTGTTTATATTTGTCAAGCTCTCTCTTACACAACTGCCACGCCTCCTTTGCCGCCTCTCTAGCTCAGAGACAAAAGTATCTTTCCACTCACGTTCCATATGCAAATGAGCTTTAACGTGTTCTTTTCCTTATTCCTCAGCTTGTTGTTTCTTTTTTGATTTTTTCTTCTTTCTTTTTTTTGGAAGGGAAATTGCGTTTTCATTTAAATGGCGCACGGAAAACTTTGTCAGCTTTTGGCAAACTTGCTTTCTAGCTGCTGCTTTTTATAGCCTCCCCATAAGGTTGGCTCTTAAGCGTTTTTGATTTAGTGCACGCTTTGAAGTTTCTCGACTCCTCGTCATTACTTACAGTCTTTGCAGCATACCCTGCGCAAATTAAAGTCGAGTTAAAGAGAGTATTATAAATTGGCGTTAATTTTCATAAAAAAAACTGGCAACTCAACTCTATTGTGATTTTGAATGAAATTGGAAAATTTCATTTTTTCCGTCACTGTCTATTTTTGTATACTTTATCATTGTCGGAAATTGACAGTGAAGGTAAAAAAATTGAGTTTTCCAATTTCGATGCAGAATTAAAATATAGATCAATTAATGAAAAAATTGACAATCCGCAAGAAAATCGGTTGAGATTTGACAAAGTTATGACAGTTTGAAGTTGGAGACATGGTGTCAAATGTTAAGGGTAAGGGTCAGAATCAGTTACGGAAAATATTGACAGTGATGGTAAAAAATTGAGTTTTCCAATTTAGATGCCGAATCAAAATAGAGACCAAACAATGAAAAAATTGACATTTCGCATGAAAATTGGTCAAGTTTTGACAAAGTTATGGCTGTTTGAAGTTTGAGGTAAAGTGTCAAGGGTCAGGATCAGGTACTGAAAAAATTGACAGTAATGGCAAAAATAATTTATTTTCCAATTTTTATGCAGAATCAAAATAGAGGCAAAATAATGATAAAATTGACATTCCGCAAGGAAATCGGCTAAAATTTGACAAAGTTATGACAGGCTAAAGACACCATATCTCCAATTTCAAATTGACATAACTTTGTCAAATCTCAACCGATTATTATCATTATTTGACCTCTATTTTAATTCTGTATCTAGAACAGAAAATTAAATTTTTTTCCATCACTGTCCATTTTTTTGTGTCTGCTTTTCGAGCATCATTTCTGATATTTTTCATAGATATTCTGACTACAGGGTATCATTAAGTCCTGCATATTCCTCCGAATCGCACTGCTAGGGAAATTAAAGACATGTCGACTGCTCGCTGCCCGTTGGCTGCTTTTCTTTCACAGATTTTCCGCCTTAATTACGCGACGACGACTTTGCTTTTCAGCCTCTGCCCGGCTGAAAAAGGACAAAGGACAAAAGGACAATCTGAGAGCTGAGAATGAGAATGGAAATGAGTATGAGTATGAGTATGAGCATGAGAATTGTGGCCAGGAGAAGCGACAGTTGCTCATTTGCATTTTGTCAACGAGGCGATTGATGCTTGTCCTGATTCTTTAGCTTCTTCTTCTTCTGCTGCTTATACTTGTGCCTTTATTGCGACTGCTTCTACAATTTCTGCTGCTTCTTCTTCTACTTTAACTGCTGCTGCTTCTTCTTGCCAGTCATTTCCGGCCAGCGCCATTTTAATGATCCGTGATAATGATGCAAACTGCCATTGGCAATGCTTAGAAGAGAACTTCTCCCACACTCTCTCACTCTCTCGCTCTCTCTCTCTCTCTCCCTCTTTGTATATAAATTGCTCGCTATCTTCTCGGGCTTCAGTGGGGCGTAATTGATTTTGTCTGTAAATGTAGGCGTGGCTGGCGTTGCCATTGGTGTCCTTTTTGCCTGGCAGAGTTTGATTGACAACGCTGACAAATGGAGCGGCGTGTATTCAATTATGTGAGAAGTGCCACCAACAAACGTGCAACGATGCAGGAGATGGAGTGAAATGGAGGGGAAAGAGACAGAGGGGGCAACCTTATCGAGTTTATCAGGCGGTCATTGTGTTTCGCTTAGACATGGCATTGTCAGTGTCACACAGCTGCCTGCCACCTCGTATATTACCTTCATCATCCACCTCACAGACCGATATATACACCCTGTTAGTGATGGTTATCGAAAGCGATAGTTTATCGATACTGGCTAACGATATTTTTGTAGAAAACGATAGAATAGTCAGCAGATATGCTCATCTCTTTCTTTACTTTAGTAGCTCAGTAGTGCGGGTTCAAATCCCAGATGAGGCAAGATTTTAAATTTATTTCTTTTGTTGTTTCTACTCCAAAATTTTTAGATTTTCATAATATGAGCCTTTTATTAAAAAAGATCAACAAATGCTTAAATTAGATATGTAAATGAATAAATAAATAAATTCAGTAAATAAATAAAATATTCAGACGATTATAAAATTATTTAAAAATTTATAACTAAATAAATGAATAAATAAATAAATTAAATATGATCTCTAGTATTTTCTTTTTTTATAAAATGTTTTTTCTTTGCTCAGATTGTTCCATAATTTTTGACTAACTTATCATGACCATATGTTTAATTTATTTGATTTATTACCAATGACAATATCGATACTTTCTTTTTGCTGTTTCCCATCCCTAAACTGGCGCTGCTGTCACAAATATGGGGCACGTTGTCATGCCACATTTTGATAGCATCAGAGTCTTCGTCATTGACGTTGGCATCTCCATTGTTCGTGAGTCAGTCGCGCCTTTGTTTGTACTGATAAATGTCTGACTCGCTGGCACTTTTAACCAGGTTTTCTTCGTGGCATCTGCAATTAGCTGGCAGCTTTACAGCCTAAGCTCAATGTTTGCACTGGCATCCTGGCATATCCTTTACCTGTCCTTCCTTCCTTATGTGTATCCCTTCAGCTCATTCATTGTCCGCTTCAAACTTTGGCAAATTTAATTTTCATTAGACTGTGTCGTCTCACAAATCTCTGGAACTTTGCAGGAGCTACGAGGAGAAGTTTCTAAAAAAAAGGAACAACTTTATCTTAAGTGACTTAAAACTAAAAACTGCAAATTTAATGTGCTGCCCCGTTGTGGCATCAAGTTGTGGCAAGCAATTTTTACTTTCTTTTTGCAACCAAAACATTTTTGCCTTTTCGGCGCATTTCCTTTGGGCATTGCAGTTGACAGCGTGTTTGCCCGAAAGCCCAACACACACACACACACACACACCGCACACACACACCGCACACACACACTGCACATACACACAGAACCGCAACGAAAGTGGCACACAAAGTTTGCAACACTTTCCGGCAGCTTTTCGGGGCCATTCTAACGTTATCTTCTGGCCAATGCCTTTTGGACAAAACAATTTTTCATTTTATTGCTGCGGCCTGAAAATTGCTTACAAATTTAGTGCTGCATACTTTGCGGCAGTTGTCAAAATGTCCAACGACAAGTCGCTGTTCTCAATTACGCATTCGCTGTCAATACGCCAACTTTAAAATTAAAGAAAATTTATAATGTAATTCTAAATTTTAGCATTTTTTCGAATTTGTTTGATATTGCGTTCATTTTTTTCATACTTTTCCCTTCATGCTTTTTCAAAAACTTCGTACCTTCATAACTTCGCCAAAACTTAACCGATTTTTATGTGGAATACCATTTTGATCATTATTTGACATCTTAATTCATTCTGCATCAAAACATTTTTTACTTGAAAAATTTTCCTCACTGTCAATTTTTTCGGTACTTTCCATGCTTACCCCTTTACACTTTTACAAAAACTTCAATCTACCATAACTTTGTCAAAACTCAACCGATTTCCATGTGGAATACCGTTTTGATCATTATTTGGCCTCTAAATTCATTCTGCATCAAAACATTTTTCACTTGAAAAATTTTCCTCACTGTCAATTTTTTCGGTGTTTTTCATGCTAACCCCTTTACACTTTTTCAAAAACTTCAATCTACCATAACTTTGTCAAAACTCAACCGATTTTCACAAGGGATACAAATTTCACAAGAAATATAAATTTTTTCAGTATTTTGCCTCTATTTTGCCATCCAATTTGGGAAATTAAATTTTTTTACTTTACTCTCCATTTTTTTCCTTTGATGCTAAAAAAAGAAGTGATTTGGGAAAACTCGATATATTGTTTTTAATTGGCGAAATGCGGGCGAAAGTGTTTTTAGTTACTTTTCATAATATTTTGTGCAAATTATTAAGTTATTCATGCTCTTAGGGGGGTGTTAAGAATATATATATGTGAACATGTTTGCAACACGAATTTTGTGGCACAAAAACAGGTCACTGCACTGTGAGGCAAACACCTCAAGTTGTCAAGCAACCGCAATGCAAATATAACTTGACACACACACACACACACATAGAGAGAAGTCACACCCACACCAGTGTGTGTATATATATGTGTGTGTGTGTGTTTCTGGTTGTTTTCTGGAGACTGCCTTGACTACAGACTGAATAATAAATAAGGCATAAAAGCCGCATCAAAAGCGCCTTTAAAACGACGCCTAAAATTATGCAATACTTGCCCAACGGCAGCGTCACAGCAATTAGAAGAAGAAGAGGGAAGAAAGGGGATACAGGGAACTGTGTAAAGCTGAGAGGGAAGACAAAAAGCCACAAAGATGGCCACAGGTAAAAAGCAATTGTCTTTTCGCTTTGTGCGTGTCTTTGTTGTGGTCCACAGTGCTCATTAAAATTTAGGCCAAGCCGCTGGCAACAACAACCACAACGTAGACAACAACAGCAATGACAACAACAACATTTAATTTAGGGGTTGGGGTTGCTGCTTTTTTGGTGGCTGAACAGAAATTGAAATTAACTTTGGTCGGACAAAAAGCTTACCTAAAAACTCAGCTGCTCAATTAAAAAGTCCAATATCTTATGCCATCTCTTTTTAATACCACCTCTCTTTTTCCGTTTCTTTCTCTTTTCAGCTGAGACTAGCTATATAGTTAATGGTTTGGATCTGCAGGGACCGATATTTCTACATGAACCGCCGCATCGCGTTGAGTTCTCCAACAATTCCGGCGGACTGATAGAATGCTCCGGCCATGGCAGCCCACCGCCCGAGGTGAGTATTTTGGGGCGTGGCACTGGAGAGATTTTCCCATTTTCCCATTTTCCATTTTCTTTTGAGCTTTCACTTGTTTTTCGCCGTTTAATTATGCATGCCATGCTGTCCGCACTCATTTCCAAGTTAATTGACTGAACCTCCACCCAAAAAAAAAAAAGAAAAATTATGTAAAGAGAGAAAAACTAATACTCTTTCAACCTGGGATGGAAAATGTCACTTATTAACACAAAATTTTTCTACATAAATAAAGGTGCTGAAAATATGATTTAAGGACATGAATTGTTTTAATTGTTATTTAATAATTAAAATTAAATTTAAATGTAAATTGTGTATTTCAATAGATAAAAAAAATTACAGTATCATTTAAATATAAACTTAACAAATTAAAAAAAATAAAAGAAAATTAAAAAATGTATATTTAAATTTTAATTTAATAATTTTGTTGAAATTAAAATTTAAAAAGTTTTTTATTTTTTGAAATAAATTAATAAATCGTAATTTTTTGTTGTTATATTATTACAGTCCCTGTTTTTAATATCTTCAATCTCTTCCCTCTTTTACTCTCCTCTCTAGGTGGAATGGACGCCCATACCACCGCAGCAGGATATGGTTTTTCAGCTCTCGAATGGCAGCATGATGTTTTATCCTTTCACCGCGGAGAAATATCGCCACGAAGTGCATGCCACCGTCTACAGGTGAGTGCACATTGCGTATACTTAATATCTGCTTCAACTATTGTTAAACATTCTCTTACTTGCATTCTTTTTTTTCTCTCTTTTTTGTAGATGCAAACTACGCAACATGGTTGGCACGGTGCTCAGCCGAGAAGTTCATGTGCGCGGCGGTAAGTTTAACAAATTTTTAATTAATTTACCAAAATTTTTATAGCCGCCTGCAAAGTTGATTTGCGCTAACTCAACTCAGTCTTCGTCTATAACCGGTCACGACTACGACTCGGCGTTTTCCATTCCCCTCAAAACTTTGGCTTAATTGCAAAGTTTTCGAATAGCGCCTAAAAGCAGGCAACGCAAGTTTTAATTACTACTGCCAAATGTTGTTGGTAGCCTCCACCCGAAAAAAGTCGGCGCTAATTTGGCGCCCAAGCGCGAGAATTGACTCTGACTTTTTGGTTAGTTGCTCTAACCAACCAGTGGGTCTAATAGCTAAATGAATAACTAGGCTGTAAAGCGGCTTAAAGTTAAATCTCTTGAATTTTCAACTGTATTTCTCCGATTTGACAGAAGACGGAAGTTTAAATAAATTATTTACTCCATATTATTATTATTTCTTTGACTGTTTAATTTGGCTTAAAAACTAATATTCATATAAAAAAATTCACAATTTCAAATCAATTTCTCCAGCATTTCGCCAACTAAAAATGTTATAATTTGCATATAAAATCAAGTTTTAATAATTAAACTTAAACATTTATATTAAATAAAATAATCATAATATTTATATTAAATTGGACAATTTTAGTTATCTGCGCTTAAAAAACATACAATTTTAAATCAATATCTCCAAAATATCGCTAAAAGAAAATGCTTTAAATTTACTAAGAATTCCACTCCCGCATATACCAAAATATTTATAAGAAATATTTGTATACGCCAAAAGTTATTTTATTGCAACAAAACACGCAATGCATTTGAAAGTCCAATTTCTCTAGTAATTTGTAAGCAAAACTCTTGAGTCATAATAGAAAGTATTTATCACAGCGGGAAATGTATTTCAGCTGTGGCTAAAATTTGTTTTAAATTCAAATCGACCTTTCGGCAACTAGCAACTTTTGCAACTACTTTGAAACTTCAACAACGTCTTGTTTTTTGGCCCACTTCAACTGGCCAAAAGTTTCGCATTCATTAGACCCCCAAGCGAAAAGGAAAGAGAACTGGAGGAACGACTTTAATAAAGTGCATTAATGAACAGCCAGTGGGCAGTCTGATGAGTTTTTGTCCAGCAACTTCTCGATCCAATCACTTTGATTGGCATCGCATGTCGCATAGATTTTGCGGCTCATTGAGTTCAAGTCCGATTTACGTAAATCTCTGTAACGAAAACAACAATTAGTGCTGACCATAAAAGATATGAATACCCCCCACATACACAGACAGACAGACAGACAGACATAGATAAAATGGTCAAAGAGACCACTTGACTTTTGGTCCGCTGCGTGCGTTTAATTAACAGGCCGAGCCAGAAAGGGAAACAGTTGAAAGCAAACAAACAGTAAAGTCGCCACCGCAAAAGATCTAAGATAGCCTAACCATCTCTTTCCCCCTTTATCACCCTAGGCACACATAGAGAGAGAGAGAGAAAGGGACACACACATACAAGGGCGTAGTCAGCATTATGCGAAGAGGGGGTCAAAATTATTAAAGAAATAAATATTTTCATTAAATTACTAAATACATTATTTGTAGTTTAAAAATTAAAATTTTTTCAACTTTTTTTTTTTTAAATATATTTTGTATATATTAATATTATTTATATATTTTTCTTGTAATTTACTGCATTTTTGGCCAGAATATTATATAATAAAATTCAGCAAGCGCTAGAATATTTTATTCTGAATTTCGTTGACTAATTGATGATGTTTTTAATGTTTAGTAAGCAAATAAAATTGATTGTCATGTATTAAGGAAGGTTCTTCTTCCCCCCTTTGTACCCCTTGCCTACGCCCCTTTTTATATAAAACGACTACATGCAAAGTTTCAACGTCTGGCGGTCATTTTTCAGCAGTTCAGCAGCTCAACGCAATGTTACGTATACGCCATGTCGCTGGCTTATTTTATTTGCGGTCGCTCTGTTTGTTTTTCTATATGCTTCTCACTTTGTGTGTTTGTTCTGCTATTTTTTTTATTCCTTTTTGCTTCCATTACTTTACGCTTGAACAATTTGACAGCGCGTAGATTTGGCGCAAAACGTTTTGCCTAATTTGCAAAAGTTGCCAAGGGATGAAAATCTCTCCCATTTCTGACTGTTCTCTCTCTCTCTCGGCTAATTTCTCAGCTAATGTGTGCAGTTGACTTTGTGTATATGGCGCCCTGGTGACTTGGTGACTTGGTCGACTTGGCTTAGTTGCGTTATTTAATTGCCAGCGCTTAGTTTGCAGGATATGGCGTATACTTGGCGTATACTTGACTTGACTTGGCTTTGGGCTAAGTGCGCGTAATTAGCAAAAAGTTGCGTGTGTGTGTGTGTGTGTGTGTGTGTGTGTGGCAAAAACTCTTGACAAATTTTCACTATGCCAGAGAAGACAGTGAGAAAGATCTTAAGCTGGTTGTTGTTGTTGTTGTTGTTTGAGGCCACAGGCCACAGGCCAAGGCTGATGATGGATGTTGCCACAAAGTTGTGCAATGCACACACACATGCACACACACACACTTTGGAAAGTTTTAGCATACAATGCAGTCGAGTCTTTGGCAAAAGTTTTTGATTGAGCCACAAAGTTTTCACCTGCTGTTGTCGTTGTGTATGAAACCTGTGTAATTTGTTCGTAATTAGTTGGATGCACATTGTCAGTTTGCCCTTTGATACACACACAGCCTTCTTCCACTCCTTCTTCTTCTTCTTCTTTTAGTATGCAAATTGCAATGCACGCTGCTTTAGTCATAATTTAATAGTATCTTCCAGTCTCTCTCTCTATCCATCTCTCTCTCTCGCTTTAGTACTTTGGGCACAATAACTGCAAATCAGGCAAAGACTGCCGCAACCAAAAGCATCTTTCCGCCGGCGCACATTATAAACATAAATTTGTGCAACAAAAAGTTTGCCACAACACACACACTCACACACACACACATACGAACAGGCCATACAAAACAAAACGGAAATGAATTTCCGCATAAAATCCAAGCAGTGTTGTCAGCACCTGAAAAAAGCTATATCAACATTTAAAATAGCTAGAAAAAGCTAATAAAATTTCAGAAAATTCAGATAAAAGAGTTTTCAGCTTGATTTTATACCCAGCATCCATTAAAAATAGTCAAAGGAGGCAGTTACCGACCTATAAAGCCCATATCTTCAATTCCTATTCATATAAGTGTATTCTTAGTTTTTTATAATTCCTTAAAAATATTCGGAATTCATATGAGATACCCATAATTCATTTTTACAATTCTTATATAATTTTATTTTTTTTGTTGAGCTAAAAAAATAGCTATAATTCCCGCTAATCGTGTCTTTAGAATTTTTGGCCTGATTGGTAATTAAAAATCTTCAGATTTGGCGGGAAAAAGCTGAGTTGGCCTGACTGAATTCAAGTGCTGCCCATTTTCACTGCCTTGCCTTTTCTTTTCATCTCTCTCTCACTGTCTCTGTCTCGCTCTGCTCAGTTACTTTGTGAGTCGACTATAAACTTAGCTTTCATACTTACTTTTCTGGCCAACTGTCCTGTTCCTGTCCTGTTTTGTCCTGTCCTGTCCTTCTATGCAACACAATGTTGACTGCCTCGGAAAACTCTTCATACAAAATGCAACATGAAAGCGACAAAAAAAACTTTTCACAAAACTATGCAACAAAAAAAAATAATATAAAATAAAAAAGGAGCTAAAGCTGAAGCTGAGTTCTGGCTGTGTCCTGGAAATACAAATAATGAAGATACAAAAACAAAATTGCACTAAACTCAAACTCAAACTGAAAACTGAAAAACAGCAGCCACTTTCCTCTTTCCGTTTTTTTACTCCTCCCCAAAAACGGTCAGAGGAATTATAATAAAATGTTGTCACAAAGTTTTTCCAGTTTTTCATTTGTTATTGTTGCTGTTATTGCAGCACAGAAAATACAAAAAAAAAAAACCAAACAAAAAATGTAAAACCAAAAATGATGAAAATAAACTAAGCCCCCCAAACAATAACAACAACTTTTCAAATTAAACTTTATCCAATTTCTGCATATTAAAGTTTTTAGCCAAATGCAAAATCCGTTTCGTGGGTCGCATTCCAAAACAGCATGTATATCGTACATATGATAGAGTTCTGCGAGCAGAGTTGAAAAACCCCTTGCATAAGAAGATTAAAATGGAAAGCGAAACGCATTTTCCCAAACACTTTTCAAGTGACGCGTGCGGAAAATTGCCTTTGTCCATCTTAATTAATTTGCAACTGCCAACGGCATAGAAGCCAATGTCCCCAACGAGTGGAAAGGAGAAAGAAGTGTGGCTTAAGAGGGGTAAGAAGAGGGGGCGGAGAACGGGTGAATCAGCCAGTAAAGTCGAGGGTTGTTAGAAGTGATGGAGAGAGTATTAGACAAGTTGCTGCACAGTGTGAACAAGCTTAGAATATATATGAATATATTTGTATTAAAAAATAAGCAACAAATTTTATTTATTTTACTGCTTTTATTAACTGTGGTAAGTGTACACAATTAAATAGTGTTCCGTACTTATATGGGCAAAAAATAGTGTTCCGTACTTATATGGGCAAAAAATAATGTTGCCTACTTATATGGACAAACAAAATTGTGTTGCCTACTTATATATGCAAAAATAGTGTTGCCTGCTTATATGGATAAAATAGTGTTGCCTACTTAAATGGGCAAAAATAGTGTTGCCTACTTAAATGGGCAAAAATAGTGTTGCCTACTTATATGGGCAAAAATAGTGTTGCCTACTTATGTGGGCAAAAAAAGAGTGTTGCCTACTTATATGGGCAAAATAGTGTTCGTCTGTGCTCGACTGTAGCCGCACACTTTTTTTTAAATATTTATACAATATTTTAGAATAGTGGGGAACTAATTTAATAAACTTAAAAAGTGCTTAAAATTTTCTATACTAAAAAAATAGCTTCCAGTTCAAAAATTTTAATAAAATAACTTTTCAAAATATGTTGTAAAGTATAATTTTCTCATGCTACAATTTACTTGACTAGATTTAAATGTCATATTATGTAACTGAGTTATCAATCTTATATTTATAATTTTAAGCACATTTGTTATGCCTGCCTTTTCGGCATACTTGTGCACCACTGTGCAGTCAGCTGCTTTGCTGTTTTAGAATCCTTGTCATTCTTAATTTCGTGCTCTCTGCTGGCTTGACACGGGAAAGACAGAAATAAAAAATCTTTAACTCAAATTGCCACATCCAATTTTTAACGTTCCTGTCGTCGTCGTTGTCTGGCTGACAAACGGTCACACTTTTGTTAAGTGTCACAATGAAGCTGGACATGTTTTGTGTGAACAGCGTTTGACAAGGGAAGACAGTGGGGGGAGGGAGAGCAAGGGAAGGGGAAGGTGTCGCTCTGTTTAATGTGCAACATATTTTGGCTGTCAGGGCAAAGTACAATGCTTGAGGTCGGGCCAAAAAGGTTTTTAAGCCTTTTTTATGATCATCCTGTGCAATAAAAAAAGCGGATAAAAATAAGAATTAAGCTAAAAAGGTTATTTTTTTCGTTGGCTAATAAAAACCAACACACACAACATAATTGTTTGCATTACTTTAATGGCCTTGAACTTTTGTATTTGTTTATGTTTTTTGTTTGTTTTGTTTTGTTTTGTTTATGCTGTCGTTATTGTGACAGCTGCGGCGAACGCTGCATATGCGCAATATATTTATGTATATTAATAATTTGCTTACTACTTTCGTTTCAGTTGTCAATCAAAAGTACACGGTCCAAGTGCACGACGAATACGTGATGACGGGCAACACGGCGGTGCTCAAATGTCAGGTGAGCTCGGTTTAAAAATAAACAGCCATTTATTAAAAAAAAAAAAAAAAAAAAAAAAAACGGGAAAGGATTTCCTATTCAAAGTTCGAACAATAATACAAATTAGAGCCAAATTTTTATAATTTAAATAAAAAGCAAGCATTTAAGTTGTAGATAAAAATATATATTAAAAAAAAAAACAAAAAAAAAATATTCAAACAAATTATTTTTATGTATTTTTCTATTTTATATTTTTCTTATTCGATTTTCCATAAATTATGATTCCTTTTTAATGGTGATTTTAGTTTCTAATAAATCCTAAGCAAATATATGGAATATGCTTAAGGTACCGGTGAATTCACCGCTTCAGTCGAGCAACTGATAAACTCCACATGTTTGTGGACTTGAACTAGAGCACTTGCACCACAAAATTCACTTAAAACTTAAATTCAATTTGGACTCGACAAAATTTGCTTATCTTGGTTTACCTCATTTCTCCGTTTTTCTCTCTCTCTTTCTCTGTCTCTTTCTCTGTCTCTCTATGTGATTCTCCGTTCGATTGGCAGGTGCCGAGCTACATGTCGGAATTTGTAATGGTCACCGCTTGGGTGCAGGACACGGGCATGCATCTGTATCCAAACACGGACATCGGCGGCAAGTACACGGTCCTATCGAATGGCGAATTGTACATAAATAATGCGGGGCCCAATGATGCGTACAAAAGCTACACATGCCGCACTGTAAATAGACTGACAGGTACGTGATAATCACATTTTCAGCTTAATCGTCCAGTCAGCAATGCCTCAATGCATCTCTCCCCAACACTCTCTCTCTCTCTTGGAGAGTGCGACAGAGACAGTGAGTTGTTGCCTCTGTGTTGTGGCAACAACTGTTGGCATATAATTAAGTTGAATAATTAATTTACAGCTTGGGGGATTGCAATGTGAAAGTTGTCCTCGGGTTATAAGTGCACTAATAACACAACTGAATGTTATACTATATACTATATACTGTTTAATTTCATTATACACTTGCCACTTGCCACTTTTCTACTTTATTTGCCAGCACTTTATGGCAACTCTGCAACTGTGTGTGGCAACAACAAAAAAAACAAAAAAAGAACTGTCAACTTGCTTTTGCCTCAAATTTGTTGCTTTAATCTAAAAGCTTTAGTTTTACAATTCTAAAAGTTTGACCTTGTTTTAAATGCTTTTGTTAAATTAATTTCAATTCTGTTTTTGATTGTTTTTTGGACTGGAAACAAAAATGATAAATTTGACTTATAAGCTTTCTGTCTGAAGTTAGCTTCAGAAAGTATGCTACAAATATTTTTAATACAAAATAACCAAATTAAATTAACATTTATTTAAATCTTCGGTATTTCTTTTAAAGTAAGAAATAATTATTTTATTTCAATCACCTTTAAAATTTTGATTGAAATAATTAAAACTTAATATTTATATTTCGAACCGCGGATTTTAAAAAATCCCGTTTTTAACGCCGATAAGTTTGTCATATATGTGTTGTGCTAAAATTTCAAAGTTGTAGCTTTAGTAGTTTGGCCTGTACAATGCTCTTGAAGGATAACAAAGAACTTTATATAAATAGATTGCAAGGTTCCTTGGAACCCAAATTAAATTTGTGTGTGCTTCTAACTAATTTGAATTAAAAGACAACACAACTCTGTAATCCTGTTCAAAAATAATTTAAATAATTAAATGATGCTTAAGAATTATATTTTCAATTAAAGCAAATTCTTGATTCAAAGCCTCAATTGTAATTCGAGCTCATAGCATTTAGTATGGAATTTATTGGAATATTTCTGCTTAATTAACAATTCAATGCCAAACACATGGTTATTAAGGATCCTAAATGTGCTTTCATTATTTCATTGTGTGTCTGTGTTGAGTTTCAATTTTCACAATTTGCCTTTGAGCATTGTCAATGTCTGAATAAATATATTTATCCTCAATACTCAGTTGCTTTTGTTCTGTTTAATTGGCTGCAAACTGAAGGAACATCAAATTATCTGCTTAACATTTGTTGCTCTGGTTGTTAGTGTTGTTGTTGTTATTAGTGTTGTTGTTGTTTACTGAAGTCATAAGTAAATTCATGTAGTTTATGCTAGTTTTTGCCCCAAGTCAAAGTTGTGCGTTGTGCATAATTTATGATGCGTGACATTCAATCGCCAAGGAATAGGAAAAAGGGCAAAATTGCCAAGGGAAATTCCAACTTGCCACACAAAAAGCTGGACTCACACACACACACACACACACACCCACACATACACACAGATACAAAGGGGATTGGCATCAAGTCAATACATAAGATCTTTTGTAGATATTTTGCTGCTGCTTATTTGAAGTTTATTGTGTGTGAAAATGCGCTTAAGCTGAATTTCTATTAGCTTTTGTGTGCGCAAATTTCACATCATCAATCAATACGATAAAAGTTTCTCTTTCCTTCTCAGTTCTCTCTCTCTCTCTCTCTCTCTCTCTCTTTCTCTTTCACATTCTTGCTTTTGCCTCTTGAAAGTTTAATTTGTTTTTCCTCGAACTTAAATTGAATTGCTTAACGATTTATCGAGTCCTAAAATTGTAATAGATTTTTGGTTAAACAAATTGCTTTTTGTTTCGCTATTTTTGGGCCTTGAAGTTCCGACCAAAAACCACAAGAGCGTTAGCCAAATTGACTATAACCAGTCGTCGCATATTAATTACCAGTGCACTTTTCACTGAACCAACTAAACAATGCCAATTCAAGTGGCTAACACAAACACAATAACACACACACACATAAACAGATAATATAAATGGCTTTGAGTGCACTCATTAAAAGTGTAACATGAGGCGGCTTTGGTCGCCAGGTAGAGAGTTGGTCATACCTAATTCATTTAACAAACACAAACATATATGCAGAGATAACTGCATATACACTGAGCGAAAAAATCAAGTATTTTTTACTAAAATTAAAATTATTTAAAAAATTATTACTTATGCCGCAAAACGGATAAAATTTAAAATTTACACTCCTTTTTTCAACATAAGCAATTATTCCTATATAGGAAACTTTTTTTTTTAAATAATTGCTTGTGTAGAATGCTAACTGTACTTTATAGTTTTATTCATTAATGTACAATTTAAACTTGTTCCAAATCCATTTAATACTTTAAGTAACTATAATAAGTAGAGTCAATATTATTAGTATTTAATAAAAGGATTTCAATGCTCATTTATAGTAATTCATATTTATAACAAGTATACATTTTCAATGTGGATAATATTTTATTCAAGTTAATTCGAATACCATTTTAGTACGCTATTTTCTCTCTGTACACACACACACACACACAATCACACACACTCATATGCTTAATTTAAGCTTTGCCTTCACCTGCAGCGCATAAAAGTAGGCAACAGTTTTGTTAGTTGTGAGCTGTGTGGGCGTGTCTGTGTGTCTGTCTGTGTGTGTGTGTGTCGGGCAGGCAGCGCATAATTACAATTTAAACCAAAAATCCATTTATTTTGCACAATAACGGGAACAACAATGGCGGCTAACAATAATACGACTGCTAATGCACAATAGAGCAATGTTAGGGCAAGGACAGCGAAAGAGAGAGAGCGAGAGAGAGGGGGTAAAGAGAGAAAGAGAGAGAAGAAAGGCAGTTGCTGCTGATGATGATGTTCCTAATGATAATGATGTTCTGGCAAAATTATAAATTAAATTGCCATGGCACAGACAGACAGACAAATAGAAAGAGAGAGGGAGAGAGAGAGATAGACATCGTTAGGTAAATAGAAAGAGAGGCAGAGAAAGAGAGAGAGACAGAGGCTGGACCAAAATCAGAGGGGCGTATGCCATTTGAAACAGATTTTGTTGGCCGAGTGGCCCACTTAACACACTCCTGGATTAGATGTCATGTTGTGTTAACAGAAATAATAGAAATGAATGCGACGACATGATTTAAAGCAGTTGCCATTAAAGCCAAATGCGAACAGACAACAAACAACAACAAACTCACGCCGCAGGCAGCAACTAAAACGAAGGTCATCGCTAAATACATAAATAAATATTAATATTAATAAATTAATAGAATTAGCTGAGAGTAAACGAATAGTTAATTCACTAAACTAAATTTAAGGATGAACAAAATAAGTTTAAAAGAATGGTGAATATCTTGGGTTTATTTATTCTTAACTAAAAATAACTGACTGAAGTTTCGCTTCTATAAACTTAGTTTTATTTTTTCGAAAACTTTCATCTCTCATAACTTTGCTGAAACTTAACCGATTTTCAAGCGCAATGTCATTTTAATCATGATTTGGCCTCTAAATTAATTCTGTATTTAAATTTTTATCATCTAGAAAATTTGATTTTTCGATACTAAGCCATCTATCGTTCAATTTTCCATTTTTGACATTTTTTCAATAATTTTGATCTCTTATAACTTTATCAAAACTTAACCGATTTTCAAGCGGAATATCATTTTGATCATGATTTGGCCCCTTTATTGATTCTGCATCTAAATTTTTATCATCTAGAAAGTTTGATATTTTTTCGATACTAAGTCATCTATCATCCAATTTTCCATACCTACCCGTTGACATTTTTTCAAAAACTTTGATCTCTCATAACTTCATAAAAACTTAACCGATTTTCAAGCTGAATGTCATTTTGATCATGATTTGGCCTTTAAATTCATTCTGCATTTAAATTTTTATCATCTAGAAAGTTTGATATTTTTTCGATACTAAGTCATCTATTATCCAATTTTCCATACCTACTCCTTGTCATATTTTCAATTATTTGCATATATATATTATATGTATCTTAAGCTTGAGAAAAATAAGCAGCTGTAATAAATTTCATCAACAAAGCTGCCAAGTGAAGCAACTAATTGGCTTAGAAAGCAACAGACAGTGTTATATATGCTTTATATATGCATATATACATAAAGTATATATATACTTTATTGTACCACATCCTTACAAGTCCTTTGTCCTTATACAGCATATAAATGGTTTATGCATTTCATAACAACATTATAATACCCTTTTGCATAATGAACAACGTGTGGCAAAGTCATCAACTCTGGACTCGGTTGGTTGTAAGCTGACCTCGAATGTGGCACAGGTGTTGCATGCAATCAACTCGATTGTGCAAATATAAGCTAATTTATATACTAAAAGAATATGTTTATACAAATTGCGATCTATTAAATATTCTTTATAACTTTTTAATTTAAACTTATTATAAGTTTTTAATTAAAAAATGCACAATACACCAAACATTTTTTTTTTTATTTAGAAATTACAAAATTACATTAATTTTTATTTTTGTCAATAAAAATAAGAAATTACTCTTATTAAAAAAGTACCAAATTATTTGTATTTATTTTAAAAATCAAAAATAAAATTTAAATTAAATACATTTGGAACCAATCTAAAAATGTTTTTGATCCATCATTCAATACCTTTCATATGATATATCAGATGTTCTTCAAGTAGAAAGTGTAGGACTCTTTAAATTGATTCGCGCACTTAAAACTAACCAGAAAAATTTAAACGACAGCTGTCAGTGTAAATTGTAAAATTGCAAATTGCTGCCACACATATGTTTACATTTACTTTTAGCTTTAGTTGCTTCTTCTTGCTCATCTTCCTCTTTTCAATCTTTTTTGCATTTGTTGCAGGTGAAATACAAATTTCCACATATCCCGGCCGCATTATTGTAACCGAGCCCAAGGGCATGGTTCAGCCCCGCATTAATGTGGAGAAGCATTCGATGCGGCATGTCGTCCTTAATGGCCAAACAACGTTGCCGTGCATTGCTCAAGGACATCCGGTGCCAACATATCGGTGAGTAGTAACAACAACAACAACACAACAGCAACAACAACAACCAAACACAAACAGAAGCAGACACAACAGAAGCTGAGTGTACAGGTCACAGCAGCAGCTGCTTTTTAAACAGCGTGTGGAAAAGAGAGGGAACACAGTGGGAGCGAGACAGCTGCGCACAGTTGCCACGCGCTTTTTATGACAATGTGAAATATTTAGCACTTTTGCCCAAAAAAAAAATAAATAAAGCTGAAAAAAGTAAACGCAAAAAACGCCAGCAGAAATTGTTGAAAAGAAAAAAAAAACCTAAAATAGAAACATAATAAAAAACGTCAGGTAAATTGTCCAAAGTGAACGAAAAAAAAGGCTAAAAGCTAAAATATCCCGCCTGCTGTGTCCTGCGTAGGCATTTTTAGACTGCCAAGTCTTGTGGATAGTTTAACACTAGGCACTCTCAGGCGTAGTAAATAATGGCTAATAGATGTCAGTCGTTAGTGCTTTCGCTACATCTAAAACGTGCCACACTTTGTGGCACTTGCTTGGCCAGAAAGATAAGTAAATGCAAAGTAGTCTTTGACAGAAATATTATATTCTTAGTTTATTTAAAATAGGTAAGCACAAATTTGGGAAGTTTTTTATAAGGAAAAATAATTGGGAATACCATATTTTGGAAAATCGCGCAAATTTTAATAATTAAATAAATTTGTATCTAAAGTTTATGTACTTTTTCTAAAAATGTTATGTATTTTAATTAGTTTTCGAAAAGGGTTTAGATTGAGTAAATCCTTTATATTAATTTAAATATTAAGCTGAAATTTGTAAGAAACAAATTAAATTGTCATTATTCGAAGGCCTTACAAAAAGTATAGCATACTTTTAAGAGAAGTCTGTGAATAAACAAAACATCCTTAAAGTATGCTTTAAAATTTGTTCAGAGCTTGAATTCAGGCGCAATTTTGTTTTAATTTTAAAAATCTTTAAATTTTAGTTTTATATGAATTGAAGCTAGTAAGAAATAATCAAAATTGTTGATAGTCAAAGGCTTTACAAAAAGTATAGCATACTTTTAAGAGAAGTCTGTGAATTAACAAAACATCCTAATTTTAAATTTTGTGTGTGTTTTTATGAGTGAAGTATAGGTAGTATAATATACTTTTACTAGTAAATAACCTCAATATTCAGATTATCAATGAACATAAAGAGCTAATTTTTAGACCTAGCCTAAATGAAAGAAAATTTCACTTCTTCAACAGAAATATAAACCAGAAATCTCATTGTTTAGATACTTTCTTGTAAGACATATCAGTATAAGCTTGTTTTAACCTGACTGAAAGGACATTTTTTATTCATGCGAGTACAACTCAAAGATATCTCACAACTTGTCATTTTATGGCCCATATAATATTTTCAATATCATTACCCACACGCAGTTCATGACTTTTGACTTCATATCTTATATTTATTTTAAATGTGAGTGTGTGTGTGTGTGTGTGTCGTTTGATATGTGTCAATTGTGGAAAGCGGCAACATTTATCTTCTGAGCCTGACAAGGACTCCTCAGAAGTGTCTATGGAAGATTTCCCAGGAGTCGTCGTCGTCGTCGTCATCGTCGTTGGCAACCTGTTTTCAGTGACGAGCGCAAATCAATCAAACGAACAACGTTTATGGCCAAAATGGCAAATTGCTTTTTGAATGCCCCTCGTCGAAGGTTGCCACGCCTCCTGCAAACAGGTAATCACTGGCCACAGGACACACTTGCCACTTGCCACACTTGCCACAGTTGCCACTTGGCTCATCATCAAGTGCTAAAACATGCATTGCTTTTTATGCAGCCGATGGATGCAATGTATGAGAATAATGGGTCATTGTAGTCGGTGTCCTTCGTGCTGCATGCATAAGAACTATGCAACGCCAGGATTGCCAGGATATGCGCTGTTGTCGCTGTGACCTCACTGTACTTTTGCCCTTGCATAGGGTATTATAAATTAGTCACGAGATGTGCAACGTCTGTTTCGTAACAAAATATTAACAGATTCAGGGACTGTAATCATTATAAGTTCTATTATAAAACTCAAGAAATAATCGATTTTCTATGAGTTTTATTATTTAACTTATGATAACTTTTGAGGATCTAAAAATGAAACTTAGGAATAATTATTATTTTTGAGCAAAAATATAAATGCATAGAATATTCAGTATTTCTTGAGTTTTATTATTGATTTTTAAAAATATAGGTGCTATTTTGACTTATAAAAAACCAACTTGAGTTTTATTTTTCATAGCTGATAGATATTCAAGTAGAAAACTTGAAATAAATAATGCTAGACTATATATAAAAATCTGTTTGTCTAGACTGACGGATTCACTGACTGACCGACTAGCTTTGGAGCTCAAACCGTATGAGCTAGAAAGTTGAAATTTTTACACAATGCAGTTGAGACAATTTTTTGGACTGTTTGAAGTCGACCTGTGCATCATAAAACTGCCATAGGAACAATTAGTAAAATACAGGACTCTGCAAGGATATTAAAACTTCGGCTTGCAGTAGATAATTTTTAGTTTCGTTCTGGTTTTTTGTGTGATGTTTCCCTGCTGTGCAACGAGCTGCCCCAAGATGATGCCAACACAAACGAGAGTCAGCGAGGCGACAACAACGGCGACTTTCTCTTTTGTCTCTCTCTCCCTCTGCGAGTGTATGTGTGTGTGTGTGTGTACGCTTTGCTGCATTGTTTTGTGCAACGTCCGTATCCTGGAGTCCCGTTGCTGTTGCTGCTCATAAATGTTTAAATAGTTGGCATGTTGCATGACGCTGTCGCGGTTCGTTTCCATTTTCGGAGGCAGCTCCTTTTAGAAATATACATACATATATTTTTATAAATTTATTTTCTTTTTTGTATTGCATAGTTTTCTTTTGTTCGGCCATTGCCATTGTGCAAATACTTCAACGCCTTTTGGCCACGCCCACTCATCATTAATCGCCTGAGCATATTTCGATTACATTTCAGCATATGGCTGAGTGTCCTGTGGATCCTTGACGAGTTCGCATGATTTTCCATGATTTTAATTAAGAAAATGCCAGTCGTTGCAAATGCAGCATGAGGCATGCAACATGCAACATACCACCATCATCATCGTCACAAGACGAGAAACGCACTCAAGTGCAATTAATGCCAAATTAAAATCAATAATTTGATTAAAAATGCAACAGAATATTGCATTGCTTCATTGCGAAGGCAGCAGGTGGTAGAAGAAGGGGGAGAATGCAAGGGGGAAGAGAGGAGAACCTGCCACAAGATGGGGCAAGCAAACATCAAACAGATTATGGCACGCGCTTGCGAAATGCATTTCTCTGTTGATTTTCCCAATTGATATTTTCACAGAATTAATATTAAAAAAAATATATGTATACGTATGTGAAAATAATCAAAAGAAATTTTCGCTTTTTAACCAATTCAAATAAAACGAAATTTCAATGCGCTTTTATGCGAAAACAATTGGAAAATGGCCAAGATGAAAATCAACAATTTATAGCTTCGGTAGAAAACGAGAACATCTGAAATATAAAAAACTGCAGGCAATAAAAGCTAACTAGAGTTTAAGTTTTTAATTAAATTAAAATATTAAACTTATTTTTAGCTTAAAGTATCTAAGAATTTTTTAAACGTGAAATTATTGAATTGTTGTTAGCGGTCTAACTTGTGCTCATAATAGTTTTGTTGTTGATATTCAAAGCTTAGTTTTAATTAGATTGTTCGTCATTCAAATGAAAAAATATCTTAACTATTTTTTAAATTGTGTAAATCCTTTATATTAATTTAAATATTAAACTGAAATTTTTAAGAAACAAATGAAATTGTTCTTAGTCAAAGGTTTTACTAAAAGTATAGCATACTTTTAAGAGCAGACTGTGAGTTTACAAAACATCCATAAAGTATTCTGTAAAAATTGTTCAGAGCTTGCAATCAGGCGCAATTTTTATTTACTTTAAAAACCCTTAAAATTTAGTTTAATATTAATTGAAGTTAGTGAGAAATAATGAAAATTGTTGATAGTCATAGACCTTACAAAAAGTATAGCATACTTTTAAGAGTAGACTCAGAATTAACAAAACATCCTAAAAGTATGCACTAAAAAATTTTCAGAGCTTGCATTCAGGCTCATAAAGCTGTAATTTATAAGGGAAACTTGTCTAGGCTTAGATTAAAGGAAGTAATAACTGAATACACTTGGAAAAATATAATGTTCAAGCTTATGCAAAAAGAGACATACCTTTTTAAGAGCGCGCTCATCATAAGTACTCTTCAAATAAAGCAATCAGAATCAATTCTGTGCATTTCTCTCAGCCACTTGGTGGTTCCTTTTTGATGAAATGCCGTAATCAATTGAACAGCCTATTGAAAGCAAACAACAATCGGCAATCAAAGGCCACAGTGGGACACAATTGTATGGCCAGCGATTTATATATATTGATAATGTACAATTGACAATGCAATTGTCATTATAATTCGATTAAGATGCATTTTTATCAACGTTATACATTAAACGTATGTTCATTTTGTATCTTTGTATCTTTGCAGCTGGTTCAAGGAGGAGAACGAGCAGCTGCTGCCGTTGCAGTTGAGTGAACGCATTACCATTGTATCCGCGGGTCTGCTCAAAATCACCAAGGTACGTACCTTTCTCTACCTTTAGTCCATTTGCTTTGCCCATCAATTGTCAGCATGGAAATGAAAGCCAAATATTGTGATTGCCATTGATTTATGCCATTGCAGGCGCGTCTCGAGGACAGTGGCAAATATCTGTGCTGGGTAAACAATACAGCAGGCGAGGAGACAATTCAAGTGTCGCTCACTGTGACAGGTAAGTGCAGAGACTGTAGACGGTACTCAATAGACTGTAGACAGTAGACAGTTGACAGTTGGTTAGAGAGTGCACCTCATCGATACTTACTTATAAATCAACACTCCTATCTTCTATTTCTCCCCCTCTTCAACTCTTCCACTCATCAACTCTTCAGCTCCGTTGACAGCGCACCTGCAGCCGCAGGTGCAGACCGTTGATGTGGACAAGGATGCGCAATTCCAATGCATTGTCTCTGGTCATCCGGTGCATGATGTCAACTGGCTGCACGATGGCAAACCCATACTACGCGACAATCGCGTTGAGGTAAATTCTTACCTAATACTCGTAAAATTCAAAACTAGTCTAAAAACCTTAAGAAACTTTTTTTTCTTTATTGTTTTTCATTAAATATTTAAATTATCTAGATAGTTTCAACACAAGGGCATTACAGTTCTAATATTAAAAATAGTAGTTTTAAATATTTTATATATAAGTAATTAAGATTTTGATGCAGAATCAAAAAAGAGGCTAAATAATGATAAAAATGATATTCCGCATGAAAATCGGTTAGGTTTTGACAAAGTTATGACCGTTTGAAGTTTTTGAAAAAGTGTAAAGGGGTAAGCATGGAAAATACCGAAAAAATTGAAAGTGAGGTAAATTTTTCAAGTGAAAAATGTTTTGATGCAGAATGAATTTAGAGGCCAAATAATGATCAAAACGGTATTGCACATGGAAATCGGTCAAGTTTTGGCAAAGTTATGGTAGATTGAAGTTTTTGGAAAAGTGTTAACTTTTTCTGCATAGTAAATTTTTTGTTATAAACAGCTTAATGTGAGTTGCATGCACAGAAGTTTACTGTATATATTTAACACAAGAAATCTTTAATTTTCACTGTCATTTTTGTTTCTCTTATTTTTTTATTTTATTTCTATCAGATTTGTAGCCTTGTTCTTTTAACATATCTTTAATCCTGTGCTTCTTTAGATACTGACCGATCCAGCGCGTTTAATCATTAAGAAGGTGCAGAAGGATGATCCTGGCATGTATCAGTGTTTTGTGTCCAATGAATGGGAGCAAATCCAATCAACAGCTGAGCTCCAATTGGGCGGTAAGTCGGGGCGTATTAGTAATATTATTGATACATCATAAATTTGCCGAAATGACCTACTTGATTTTGGGGGATGCTCATCATAAATTAATGTGCTTGATGGCCATATTAATGGGCACTTATGCCAGCAAACAATACAATCTCCCCTCTCTCTACACACACCCTTTTCCTGTCATTTATATGTATAATATATATAGACAACTCTTGTCTAATTTGCGGCAGCAAATCAAAAGCATGAAATTTGCTTCGAATGCGAACCGCAAAAACCACAGACAAATAAATGTTTGTCATAATTGCATTTCATTAATTTCTAATTTAGCAAATTGCTGGCATTTTTCAGCAACAACAAAAGCAATAACAACAACAGCAAACAACAACGACAAGAATGGCAACAAAAGCGAAGCAGGCCATAAAACGCAGAGCTGACAACTTAATTTTATTACCAGCACTAAAAATCTAGCCACAGCCACTAAACACACACACACACACATACAAAGCAAGCACATTGTAACATTCAGTTGCCTTGGGGCACACACACACAGAGAAACACACCCACACACACAGAGAGAAACATATAACAATGGACAAGTTTTGAATTTTTGTGGTATAAAGGTCCTGATTCTTTATAGCTAATAATAACTTTTATGAGCAGTGACGAATTTTTAAAAAAGATTTATATATTAAACTAGCAATTTTTTCAATGTGTGAGCTTTAACCCCGCATTTGACCCTCTTGCAGTTCGAATTTTGGAAAGCGCCGTCTTATTGCACGATAAAATTGTTTCAGCTATATTGTGTGAAAATTTCATCCTCCTAGGTCTTATGGTTTGGGCTGTGCAATGATCAGTGAGTCAGTCAGGACAAAGAATTTTTTACCTTGAAAAATTCAGGTTATATTATAAATATTATTAAAATAAATTTGTATATTATATTTATTAAGTGGTTAAAAAATTAAGTCAATTTTTGATTGTAATATGTACTATCGAATTTTAGAATTTAGACCGAAAATATCAAAAAATCGCCCATAGTGCTGGCAAAAATGTAAGCTAGACAAATGATAGGGACACATTCGCGCTTTGGCAACGTTTTTGATTTGCTTTTAGGCACAAACGGAAATTGATTTCGATATATTATTGGCATGCTTAACACACACAAACAAACACACTCACACACACACACACACACACACACTTTGGTGTTAAAAGCTTCTGACGCGCAACCAAAAATGTATGAAGCGCCATTAAGCGACCGGAAATGGCAGCAATTGTGTCAACGGTTGCCTGCTGTATGTGTGTGTGCTGTGTGTGTGTGTGTGTGTGTGTGTGTGTTGTGTATACGTGTTGTGGCATCAGCAGCAAATAAATATGGCAGCTTATAACTGGCAATGTCGATGCCAAAGATATTTTTATTTTCAACGCCAAAAAAAAAGGAGAGAAGAAGAAGAAATGCACTTGCATTGGTTTTTTTCGTCGTACCGGAAATTGATACAATTTTCATCAGCTGGATAACATTTGCTTCCTTGTCAAATGCATTTTCCGCTTAGCTGAAGTGAAAGCTCAAGGCAAAGCCAAGTCGAAGAAAATGAAAATCAAAATCAAAAACCAAAAGAAACAAACTTTTTGCTGCAATAGCATATTTTCAATCTCAATTTGATTGTAAGCAAATGCAACGAAACTTACAAAACTGAAAGAAATGTCAAATATGAAATAATAAAATATGATTAAATTGCGCGCTCAACTGATGCTTATAGTATGTATATAAGACTTGGTAAAGCATACGCTGCTGACTTATTTATTAGCAAATTTTAAACATGGCCAACTTCGGTTGTGGCCCAAAGCTTTTGTTATAAGCCCTTTTTAAACGACACTTGAAGCTGAGCCGAGTTTATAGACCATTCAACGGGCTTAGGAGGTAGCTCTATTGAAGCTTAAGTCTTCGAAAGTTTGCTATAGATTTTTCAATCAAAGTGTTGAGTGTTTTAAGATAAGCATTTTTGGTTTTATAAACATTCAAATTACAACAAATCCAACACAAGCTGGAGCCCCATAGAGTGAGGTCACATCCCAAAAAAACAAAGTAGCCCAATTAGTATAATTACAATTTTTATTAAAATCGTATAACTCCGATAAGAATAATCAGATAAAATTTTAATTGTGTGAAAAATACGAATCGATCTAATTAATTCTAATTAATTCTATTTTGACGTAAGCTTAAGATTTTGTTGGTGATAGAGTTATCAGTGATTTTGCAGTGATTCACTTGCTGTTTTGGCATACATTCGATTATGACTTTAGAATTAGTCGCATTCGTGATCTCCAGAACTTAAGAAGTCTTCAAGTCGTCTAAACTACAATCTCAACAAAGTTCAGGCTTAAAGGATTTATAAAAGGACTTTCAATATCTTCATTTACCGGCTGCATTGAGAACAAAATGAAGTTTATTTACGCTTTATTATTTATGCTGCCTTTGGTGCTGTGTCAATACGGCTACAATTATCAAAATGACCAACCAGACTATCAACCAGGCTTCCATCCAGGCTTCCATCCAGGCTTCCATCCAGGCTTCCAACCAGACATCCAACCAAACTTCTTCCAACCAGACTTCCAGCCTGGCTTTCATCCAGGCCTACATCCAGGCTTTTAATCAGGCTTCTAACCAGGCTTCCAACTAGGCTTCCATCCAGGCTTTCATCCAGGCTTCCAACCACGCTTCTAACTAGGTTTCCATCCAGGCTTCCAAGCAAACTTCCAACCAGGCTTCCCACCAGAGTTGATTTTGGGTCCGAGTCCCTAGAACCAAATTCGGATGCCAGAGCCGAAACCTTGAAGTTGGCTCAATAATCAATTTCCCCAATTTTCCAAATTATTCATAAAATAATAATTATTATTCAAATCGCGCAACTCCAAAATTGTATACTATAGCTCCGATAAGCACAATCAGCTAAAAATTTAATTGTACGAAAAATCAATTCATTTCTATAAAATGTAACAGATGTTTAGCTAAATCTTTGAATAAAAACGAATATATGCACTGAATACGTATTATTTTTATTTTAAACTAGACTTTAAATAAACAAAAAATTATCATAGCAATTAAAAAAATTCTGGATAATATATATACATAATTGCATTAACTTAACGATAAAAAAGTAAAAATGTTATCAGTTATGTTATGTTATGCTATTCCAGTAAAAATTTAAATATGGTATTGAAATAAGTTGCATTTATGATCGCGAACTCAAAAATTCGTGCTACATTTAATTAAACAGATTATTGAATTTTTGTGTTACCTTCCTTTGTGGTAGGCAGCACACACACGCACACACACACCTCAAAACGAGCTCATTAAACCAAATGCCACATAAAGAGCGAGATTTGTTGCCAAACTCCACAATGGAATGGTTTAGGGAAAGGGGAGAAAAAGGACAAAAAAAAAAGGGGCCGAAAAGGGGAAAGGCAAATAGGAAGAGTATCGAAATTATGCGCAGCTTAAGTGTAATTCTGCCATAGCTTAAAGCACTCTTATCTATCATTTCAGATGCGTCGCCGGAACTGCTTTATTGGTTTTCGGAGCAAACACTGCAGCCGGGTCCAACGGTATCATTGAAATGCGTTGCCACCGGAAATCCACTGCCGCAATTTACATGGTCTTTGGACGGATTTCCGGTAAGTTTGGCTTTGCCACACTCCCACACACACACACACGCACACACACATACAGTTTGGCATCTTGATAGTGCCAAAAGCGACAGATAGACAGATAAAGAGATAGAGATAGAGAGAGAGAGAGAGAGATAGAGATAGAGAAAGATAGAGAGAGAGAGATAGAGAGAGAGAGAAGTTGATGAAGGTGAATTTCACACACACGTGCTGAGCACTTACTTAGCAGCATCATCAGCAGCAGGAGACAAAAGGAGCAAAAGGAGCAGAGGGAGCAGAAGGAGCGTCTGCTGAAGAGCGGAAATGCAGGCAGCATTTCCGTTTCCGTCAACGTCGCTTGCTCATACACTCCAAAAAAAAAACAGGGGCTCTAGTTCGCAATTCTAAAAATGTGTACAAAAATCTAATTTCAAGTACAGCTTTTGCAATCCCAAAAATCTTTAAAAATTCAATTAATACTTTTGATTAAAATCGGACTATTTTTTAATATAGTTCGAATAGGAAACTGTAAGATAGATTTAAATATTTAACAGTCAAGACAAAGAGTATTAGAAATATATATGTATATTATATT
The DNA here is from genome assembly GCA_035045575.1 of Drosophila falleni. NCBI lineage: Eukaryota > Metazoa > Arthropoda > Insecta > Diptera > Drosophilidae > Drosophila > Drosophila falleni. The sequence goes on from JAWNOV010000167.1 coordinate 3,769,338, forward strand.
ATACATTCTGATAACTTTTGATTTAAATCGGACTATTTTAAGTATAGTTTTAAATATATAGAAATTTAAAAAATGTTGTACACAGTAATTTTATAATTGTAATTTAAACCAAATTTTTTCTTACTTAGTTCGGCAAATTTTTCTGAGTGTATCGTGCAACGTATCTCGTATTGAGTTTGCAGCATTGGCTGATGATGTTCAAACTGCTGGATGTACCAAAGAACATGCATAAATGTTTACGAAATCGCGTTGATTTTTTTCTTACCCCCTATCCGTTCTTTTCACACCCCCTCCCCCTACCCTTCCCTATTTTCCCCCTCACACTTTGGCATGCTTAACATGCCGCTGGCATTTACTTTGCTTTTCTACTCTTTCTTACTCTCTCTCTCTCTATTTCTCACTCTGCCCATTTTCAAGGATTTGTTTCGTTTATTTGCATAAATTTCCATTTTCTTTAGACTCTCACTGCTGCAACGTCTTCAGCCTTGAGCTTTCACCAACCTCTCTATTTCCTTTTTCCCCTCCCTTTATCTTACCAAAGCCTAGTGTAAATTTTATGCAATTTCAATCAATTCGATTTACATGCATTTTTCATAGTTTACTTTTGCTTACACTGCAAACGTGAAAATTCTCGTCTAATTGACACATTTTCTTGTCTCTCTATTTTATATGTTCTCTCTTTTGTAACTATCTTTTGCACTCTTCTCACTTGCAGATACCCGACAGCTCACGGTTTTTAGTGGGTCAATATGTTACCATCCATGACGATGTCATCAGCCATGTGAATATTTCAAATGTCAAGGAGGAGGATGGCGGTGAATACACCTGCACGGCACAGAATGCGATTGGCAAGTGAGTGGCCACAGTTGCATAAATAAAATACACACACACAGACACACACAGTCACACACACACACATACGGTCACACACATGCTGTAGCTGGAAGAAGAATACTCTGATAGGGGCATAAAAAGCATTTCCATGCTAAATCATAAATTTAATTGTAGCTTGGCAGCATAAAAACTAGAACTGTAATGCAACATAACAGCTGATGTCACTAGCAAATACCCTGTAAATATGACAGGTATTGAGGCTTAAGTCTGAGCTAAGCACTTTATATTTATATTTTATTATTTTGAATTCTAGACTAACGATTAAACCCAATTTGGTTAAAAACAAACTCGAGAGTTATTTTATTAAAAAAAAAACTCAAAAAACAATTATCACTCTAGAAGTTTTATTTTTTTGCCCAAAAAAAATTTGAATATTATGGTTAAATTGCATAGATTACTCTTAAAGAAAAATTTTGGTATATTACACGATTTTTTACAGTTACTAGAATGAATGATTTTTTCAATTGAAAAAAATAAAATTTTTTAATAATATTTTATAAATAAAACTAATTGTTTTATTTAAATAACCAGCTATATAAGATGTTCTATAACTTTACTTAATCAGCTTATTTCATTTTGAGCCGCAACTTGATGGCTTAGCTTAAATACCCTTTAAAGTTTTATCTACAGGGTATTTGCACAATGAAGCCGCATTGTTTGCTAGCAAAAGCGACATAAAATCCAAACAATTTGCCGAGTCAGGCTTTTTAGCAGCGGTAACTGTATACAAATGGTTTTCCCTTCACACACACACACACCCTCACACACTCCCTCTCACTCACACACACTGACAAAGTCTTGCAATGTATTTTTTTGTCGTAGTATGTTGTATGCTGTAACAGAAAGTTGCATGCCCCACTAAACGTTAGTTATGAGTTGTATATGTTTTTTATATCGCCGCAGGGTCTCACATAGCGCTAAAGTGAACATCTATGGATTGCCTTACATACGGGAAATGCCAAAAATAACTGGAATCTCTGGCTCTGATTTGATTGTTAAATGTCCTGTGGCTGGTTATCCCATCGATAAAATACACTGGGAGCGGGGTAAGCAGCACATATATATATATTAAACATATATACTCCATCCATTCTTTTATATTTATACTCGCATTTACCATTTAATATTTACTTGTATCTCGCATGTCCATTTATTTTTATTTTCTGCGTTTTTTTCATTTGTTTACTTTTGCCCCTTCGGTCTGTATTTGTTATTAAAAATCGCATGTTTGTTATTGCGCATATCAATGAATATTATTATTAAAAACTACGAAATGAATGCACCACATTTTTTTCTACCCCTTTTCATTGAATTTTTTCTCTGTTTTAAGCGCAATGAATTTGACATTAATACGAATCTGCCTTAAATACGAGTGTGTTATTGTATTTGTCCTCATAAAACTCAGTTTATTCGCTTTAAAATAGACTTGAAAAGGCAGCGAAATTTAGTGATTTAATATTTAATAAGATTTTTAAATGGCTTAGGTTTTATTTTATTTTAATTTAATATTTCTTAAATTTAAAAAAGTTGCATGTTTTGACTTTTATTTATATACACTGATTTTTAGACGAAATATCTCATGGAAATTAATTTTTCTTATATTAAAATATTTTTTCATTTAATTTGTGGTTGTATTTTCTAAATTAAAAATATATTTGCTATTAAAAAACTGCATGTTTTTGTTCAATATCTATGTTATTAAGTTTAAAAATTATTTCTCAATCTTTTCGTGGCATATAATATTTTATAAAACTCATAATTTTCATTTTTAATCGATTGCCGTACGCGAAAATAAATCATAGAAGTCAAGAATATAAAAATACGAGTATTGAGCGAGTCATAAATTGCACAAGTTTGTTTTATGCGATTTTTGGCAATTAATTGCGCCAACTTTTCGGCTATTTTCTTGTGCTCTTTTTCTCCATTTTTTTTTCGATGCTATTTTTTTATGAAAAGATGGGCAAACGTTGCCCATAAATCGGCGACAGCGGGCCTACAACAATGGCACCTTAATTATCGAGCAGCTGCAGAGACTGGAGGATGCCGGGACGTATACGTGTATGGCTCAAAATAAACAGAAGCAGACTTCTAGGCGCAATGTGGAGATACAAGTGTTGGGTGAGTTACAAAACATTGCGTATACGCAGCGTATGCCGATCTTTAGATATTTGCCGATATTTAAATTAGAAAGTTCTGTCGGTGAATGGAAAACTATTCCAATTAGAATGGCAAGCAAACTATGCAGCAAACTGCGGCAAGCAACAGCAGCAGCAACAACTATTTCCAGCTGCCAGCACTTTTAATGCACATGCAACAAGGGGCAGACGGATGTAGAGGGGGTTGGAGAGAGTGGGAGGGAAAGGGAGGCGTGCCACAATAAAGTCATTGACTTTTGTGTCTCTGCCTCTGGCTGCATCTCTCTCTCTCGCTCTTTTATTATAAATTTTGCTGTGCAGCTGTTATCAGTGTGGCAGCTGTTGTTGCTAAGCCGCATTGATGTGCCTGCTTGCCACGCCCACTGCCCCAACAGCCGCCTTTGCCTTATGCCAGCTTGCCAGCCTGGTTTTGATGATAATCATGCTGGCTTAAGCCAACTTGACAATTGTGATGAGTTTTGTTTCGTTTCGTTTCATTTCGTTTGGTGTTTTTGGTGGCATGTTGCAAGCACTTTTATCCTTGCCACATATCATTCAACAGTCAAATAGCGATGGTCAAAAAATGTATCAATATTGATAGTAGCAGAAATATCACATAGAAAATTTATATAAATAAGTTATACTTATTATAAAATTAATATTAAATAGTTGATATACAATTTTTTTTAAATCTAATATTATGTAGACGAGATAAGAAAAACTACACTGATAAAAATTATAGGTTGCTTATTTCCATATTGTCATATATAAAAAATTCACTGAAAATAAAATATTTTCAACGACCAAAAATGATTTTTCTATATATCAAATTATAGATCGATTAAGCATACATCTTAAAAATAATTATGTTCTTAGATTAAATATCGTTTATTTGCATCGATATGCTTATATTGATGCCCATCTTTATTGTACACTATTCATCATTTACAGTGCCGCCAAAAATCATGCCCATTCAGGCGATGACGAATATGCTGCGCGAGGGAATGAGAGCGGCGATATCCTGTCAGATCCTTGAGGGTGATTTACCGGTCAGCTTTCGCTGGGAGCGCAATGGCAAACCGCTCATAGGCACCGGGTGAGAGCTGAGAGCGACAGATTCCAATTAATGCCACAATTCCGCAGTATTAACTTGTCTCCCTCTCCCTCTCTCTCTCTTTCTGTCTCTCCCTCTCTCTGTCTCTCTGTGTCCTGCAGCAATGAGGTTATACGTCGCCTGGATGAATATTCGGCCAGTTTGGTCATCGAGCACATTGCCTCGGATCATTCTGGGAACTATACGTGCATTGCCAGCAATGTGGCTGGGACGGAGAGATTTACAGTGCCGCTGACTGTGAATGTGCCACCCAAATGGATATTGGAGCCAAAGGATTCGAGTGCACAGTCCGGCACCGATGTCCTGGTGCATTGCCAATCCGCTGGCTATCCGAAACCGACCATCACATGGAAAAAGGCAATTGGACCGACGCCGGGGGAATACAAGGATTTTCTATATGAGCCCACCGTTCAACTATTTCCCAATGGCACCATCTACTTCAAGAAGATCAGCAAGGAGTCACAGGGACATTTTCTGTGCGAGGCCAAAAACAATATTGGCTCCGGTGTCAGCAAAGTGATTTTCCTGAAAGTCAATGGTGTGTTTCTGTCTCTCTCTCTCTCTCTCTTTCTGAATACAGTTATTAATGCCACAAGCCACGTCTCTCCCCCCATCTCTCTCTCTCTCTCTCTTACAGTGCCCGCACATTTCCCAACGAAAACGAAACAAATCTCGGTGGCCAAAGGCAAACAGGTTCATGTGCAGTGCAATGTTCAGGGCGACAATCCAATTGACTTCAAATGGAAGATACAGGCAACGCAACAGTATCTTGACGAGTCGCTGGATTCACGGTAAGTCCCAGTCACCTGTCCTAATCCTCCCTCTCTCACACTCTCTATATGTCTGACTATACACTCCAAGGCACTTGCCTAGAAACACTTGCATTTCAATCCAAAAAAACATAGTTAATTTAATTTAATTTAATTTTGAATTAATTTTTTTTGTATTAACTATTTATACTATATGAACGATTGTACATAAAATTTATTTTTTTTCAGCAGTCTAACATTTTTATTTCATTAAATTTGATTTTATAATCCTTAACGATACGATATATAATTTTTACCATTCAAAATTCAAGTAATATTATTTTACTCAGTAACTTTAAATAATTTAATTATTTGCTCTAACAATAACGATCATCTATTTTAATTTTCATATTTTGTGATGATGTAAATATTATAAGCCATATAAATCATAAAACGAGTTTTACCAAAAAAAGATTTATACAAAATGTAAATACTTTTTATTGCTTTTTATTTAAACACAAATTTGTAATTACATTTTGATATGAAAAAAAATGTGTTTCTATTCAAATGCCTAGGGGTGTATAACTGTTGAAATCAATTCCAAGTCGATTGCATGTTGCAAATTGCTTTTAATTAAAACAGCTGTGCAAATAGTCAAGTGAGGGAGGTGAAAAGGGGGCGTGGCAAATCCTAGTTGATTCTTAGCTCCCCAGACTGCATTCAATTTGCCAGTCAAGGCAATCAGTTTTACAGTTATGCCAAAAAAACGGATAAAAAAATTTAAAAATGTGTTTTTTTATGCCACGCAAAAGTTATCAAGGTTTTTTTCCAATTGCAATTTGCTACGTTACTTTTTCTATTTTTTCTATTTTTTTGAGTAGCAGTAAAAGCTGCTCGAGTTGTTTATTATTTGTTTTGTGTGCCAAATACTAAATAGTATTTTAGTATTTAAGTATTTTCCACTTGTAAGTATTTTAATGTATGTGTATTTCCGGCTTTCTCTTCCCTTTCCTCTCTCTCTCTTTCGCACTTTCTCCGTGCTGCCCAAAAAACAAACTGAATGCAACACGCGTTTTATTTATTTATGCCATTTGCTTACACACACAAACACACACACGTGCTTCACTTGTGTGCCTGTGTGTGTGAATGTGTGTGTGTTGGCCTCGTTCGTCTTCGTCTTTGTCAACAAACAACTACAACAACAACAACTGCTGCTGCTGCAACGTGAAAAACATTGTTATAAAATTGCATTGCGTCGCTCACGTTGCGCAAACACGTATCCGTATCTACGTATCTACGTATCTACGTATCCACGTATCTGTATCCGTAAACGCAAACGTATTCGTATTCTCGTATTCTCGTATTCGTATCCGTATCTCGACATCGCCATCGTCGTTTTGCATGTCGACATGTGTGTGTGTATCTTGTATCTCTTAAATGCATTTACTTGCATATAAATCACACACACACTGACACACTTACACACACACTCACAGCTACACAATAAGAGATCAAGTGCTCGACGACGGCATGGTCTCCGAATTGGGCATTTCACACACATATCGCCAGGATACTGGCATTTATATCTGTCAGGCCAACAATGCATTTGGACAGGTAAGAGCATGCTGACACTTTTCTACCACAACACACACACAGATACAGACACACACACAAATACAGACACTTTAACCAGGGCGGCAGAAAAACATAAAATTTAAAAAGCTACAAAAAATATTTAGCATATTTCTAAAAATAAGCCTAGCTAACGATATATGAACTCCAATTAATTTACTTATAAGAAAAATCGCTGGATATAAGAATTACGAGTTCGAAAAACAGATTATAGAGCTAGATACAACTTAAAGATACTTTTAATAAGCATATCTGTTTAATATTCAAGTAAAACTAGGATACCCTGAGCCCAGGTACTCTACTCTGAGGTTCCTATGGGAGTTATATGAAATATGGAACCAAATTAAACCAAATTTGGTCAGGATGCATAATACCATTGCCTACTTTTGTGGGCAAAAATAGTGTTGCCTACTTATATGGGCAAAAAAATATTGTTGCCTACTTATATGGAAAAAAATGTATTGTTGCCTACTTATGTGGGCAAAAATAGTGTTGCCTTCTTATATGGACAAAAAATAGTGTTGCCTACTTATATGAGCAAAAAAATATATGATACAGTTAACCGATTTTAGCAAAATTTGGTCAGGATGTATAATACCAGCCCCGATGCATATTCTATCCGTTTGGTTCTGATATCTCAACAAACAAAAAACTTTTCCATGCTAAAACTTAACTTTTTCTGGTTGAAGTTTCTGTTTAAAAACAAAGTGTAACTGAAGTATAAGTTTTCTAAAACTCAGTTGGACAAAGAGAATTTTATATAGATTTAGATATAGATTTTTATATAGATTTATATATAGATATATATATGATAAATACATAAGGTAAGTAGCTGTTAATTGGGAACTATATTGTACGCAATAAGCAGTTAAATTATTTTCTTAAGCATACTATAAACTCAATTGTAAAGAGTTAATGTAATATATCAAGCTTAAAGCTTAAGAAATGAATTTCGATGTTGCTAATTGAAGCAGTGTTAAAGAGTGACCATAACTGTGATCGATCACCAACACAAATGCCAAGCCCTGTATTACACACACACACACAGAGAGAAACAAATATACTCACACATAAACTCACTTCCTTGCCGTATGTTGGCAAGTTGTTAACGGGCGTGACGGCTTTGGCCCAAACGAATGACGCCTTATTGCCGCCCCAGCTGGCAACAGTTGTTAACCCTAATTTATGGCAATTTGAATTGGCCAACAGCAACTGACGCTGTCGGACTTTTCAATGAGCCATCGTTTAATGAAGTCCTTCGACTGTTTGCGTGTTTAACCAAAGAAAACCCCTTTTTGCATTTTGACAGGACGAAATGTCCATACAGCTAATTGTGCAGGAAGTGCCAGAGCAGCCAAAGAATCTGCGAATTAATTCACAGCAATCGCGAAGTCTCCAATTGACATGGAGTCAACCCTTTGCTGGCAACAGTCCCATCGAACAGTATCACATCTACTACAAGCAGATCTCAGGTGAGTAGGACCAAAATAGGTCAATTTTAATACAGAAAGTATTCTAATCAGATAGGAATTATCGCCATGAATATTTATTTATTGTGATAATTTCTTTCTGTATTCTATATTTATTTCTGTACAATACAAATTATTACTCAACATATAAAATAAAAATTAAAAAATTCCAAAAACACCAGAAAATATGAACAAAATTTAAATTTTAAATTTTAAAGTTTATGGGATTTTAAATTTTAATAAATATATGAGTTTTATATTTAATTTAAAATAAATAAAACTAAAAATAAAAATTTATAAAATGATTATTATCTATTTATTTCAAGTTAATTATTACTTCAAAAATGTTTATGTCGCTTTAAAACATAAGGTATTTCAATTTTTGGAAATAGGGTCAAAAAATAGTATTTATTTCATATTTAATATATTTAAAATTTTAATTTTTTATAAAAATATAATTTTTATATATAATGTAAAATAAATAAAACTAAAAATAAGATTTATAAAAGGATTATTATCTATTTATTTCAAGTTAATTGATAATTCAATAATGTTTATGTCATAAACAAAACATTAGTTACTTACATTTTTTTAAAATAGGGAAAATAGATTCATTTTTTGAAAGTTAATATATTTTAAATTTCTCTTTTAGATATCTGGCAGAATGCGGAGCACATTGACATCAGCGGAGCACAGACGGTGATCAACATCCAGCAACTGCGTCCGGCCAAGGCTTATCACATTCGCATGTCGGCGGAGAATAAGCTGGGTGCCTCCGAGTTCTCCGAAGTGGTGCAGGTGACAACCCTAGAGGAGGTGCCATCGGGACCACCGCTAACGGTGCGTGCCGAGGCAAAGAGTTCCACAGAGATATCGGTGACGTGGGATGCGCCGGAGCGGGATCATTGGAATGGCATATTGCTGGGCTACTATGTGGGCTATCAGATGTCGCTGACGCCCGAGGACAAGGAGGTGAATCCCACGCAGGGCTTCAGCTTCAAGACTGTGGAGGTGCGCTCGCATTTCGGTGGTGAGACGGTGCTCGGCAATCTCAACAAGTTCACCCAATACCATGTGATTGTCCAGGCCTATACGAGCCAAGGCAGCGGGCCGCCCAGCAAGGAAATTGCCGTTCAAACAATGGAGGATGGTGAGTGGGCGTGGCAAGAGCCGAGCCGAGAGCAGAGGCTTCATTGATTGGATTTGTTAATTGCCCGTGCCGGGGGAAGAAAAGGCAGCAAAAATGGAGGGAGCATGTGGCATGGCAAACTGGCGCCGTCTGGCAAAAACGTTTAATAAACTTGCCTGCTCACACTCTTTTCCCCTCTCTTTCTCTCTCTTGTAGTGCCCTCATCGCCGCCAGAATCGCCGCAATGCGATGTGCTTGGCTCCACATCGATTTATATCACCTGGTCACCGCCGGATATTGACGGACAAAATGGCAAAATCAAGGGCTACAAAGTGTTTTACATATCGGTCGATGAGCTTTACGGTAAGTCCTTCAACAGCAGCCACTCTTTCCCCTCCCCCCTCTCTTTACCCTATCCATCTGTCTGTCTGTCTGCGTATCTCTGGATACCGAATTGTTTGCCTCGCAAATTACTTTAGCGGCATTGGGATTGAGTTTGCTGATGGGGCAATGGGATTGGGAATGGCAATGGAATTGGGGATTGAGAATTGAGCATTGTTATTGGTATTGGCGAATTTCAGCGCAATTATGCAATGCCATTAACCCATTAACCTGCACAGCGCAAATACGCCAAGTATCTGAATTTCAATTCGTTGCGATTCGCAGCAGCTGAAGGCCAAAGAAAATATTTGAAAATTTTTAAATAAATCATAAATGCTTTAAAATTCTGCAAATTTTTCATAACTTTTGTTTTTAAATTGTTAGTTAATTAGCGTGGTATTATTTGTGTCATTATTAAAATAGTTGACAGTATTTAATAGAGCATTAAAAATGTTGAAAAGCAGCTTGGCGAAAAATGTAGCATACTTTTTTGGGCAAATCGGAAAATGCACAAATTAAATAAGCTGTTTTTGACCTTATAGTTATTTATTTTGAAATTTTTAAAATAAATCATAAATGCTTTAAAAATATGCAAATTATTCATAACTTTTATTTTTAAATTATACTTCATTAGCGTTGTAATTTTTTTTGTCATAATTAAAATAAACTACAGCATTTAATAGAGCATAAAAGCAGCTCGACGGAAAATGTAGCATACTTTTTGGGGCAAATCAAAAAGTGCACAAATTTAATTAAATTGTTTTGACCTAGTATTTTTAAATTTTTAAATTCATTAAATTTTTCATATTTGTTTTTAAATTATACTTAATGAGCATTGTATTCTTTTTGTTATTTTTAGAATAAACTACAGTATTTAAAAGCAACTTGGCGGAAAATGTAGCATACTTTTTGGGGTAAATCAGAAAATATACAAATAAATTTAATTAGTTTTGACCTTATAGTAATTTATGCAGGCTACAAATGTACATATTTAATGAGACAATGAAATGTACAAAAAAGAATAAAAAAATAAACTTGTTCCACCATAAAGCTTATGTATAGATTTTGTATGTAAAAGAAGACCTTTAATTTCTACTCAATTTTTTTAAGGGAAAGTTAGAGTTACTTGAGTTACAGCGTAATGGAGTTACATTAATGTTTTCTGTATCCTACACCTTTTTCAACGCTAATAAACGAACACTTTGCCATGGTTCCTTTTAATTAGCCTGCGTCTTTTTAGCGTCTTCATGTTGCTTACCAATCAATTGCTAATTGTTGTTGTTTCTCTCTTGTATTCTTGCTGTTATAGAAACCGATCCGGAGGTTGTCAAGTCAACAAATCAATACGTCACCATTGAGAATCTGCGCAAATATACCAACTATACGGTCTGGGTTTTGGCTTACACTAAAGTGGGCGATGGGATGAAAACCAAACCATTTTATTGCCGCACCCATGAGGATGGTAAGTGGCAGCGGTTCAATGAACGCAAACGAGGCACGGCCACCCCCCAACCCTTTTCCCTTCCCTTACCCCTACACTCCTTTCTCCACTCTCCACACCCTGTGGCAAGTCGCCGAGTCGCCACCGTCATCGTCATCGTCATCGTCATCGTCGTCGCCTCGTTTGCAATTTCATGCAGCGCTTTTTATTTATTTCAGAGCTTCGTTTTTTTCATTGCAATTGCTTTTATTTATATGTTTGTTGTTCCATCTCTCTTACATCTTCTCTTCTTCTCCTTTGTCTTTGCTGCTTCTTCTGCTTCTTCTTTTTCGTAGTGCCCTCGGCGCCGCAAGCAATCAAGGCAATCCCCGCATCGAGCACCAAAATCATCATATCCTGGCTGCCACCAGACCTGCCCAATGGTGACATCGTAAGTAACTAGTTCCAGTCCAGCACCAGTTGGACACACCCAACACCATCTATTCCTACAAATAATAGGATGGGTATTGGCAATAAAAAGAGTATCTACAGTTAGTCAAGTTACTGTTTTGACAAATTTAAAAATGTCCCATTTTTTTTAGAAGTAAAAAATACCTACGTCTAGAGAGTAAAAAATTTTTAACAAAATTTATTTAAATTGAATGCAGAATTAATTTAGAGCCCAAACAATGCTTAAAATGACATTCCGCTTTGAAATCGGTTCAGTTTTGACAGAGTTATACGATTTTGAAGTTGATCAGAGTTTGGATCTACCAATTTTTAATTTTCAAAACTTTTTCAGATTAACATGATTTTGTACAGAATAACATTCCGCTTGAAAATCTTTCAAGTTTTGTTTTATACCTAGTATTTATGAGGAGTTGATGAAATTGGTCTAACTTTGAGATCTAGCAAGTTTACATTTTGAAAATTTCAAAGGGGGACTTAACATATGACCATGATTTTTAAAGAAAATATTTTTTTTTACATAAAAATTCAAATTTAAAATGTTGTTTTATACTTATTATGCAAACCATGAGTAAAATGACATTCCGCTTGAAAATCGTTCCAGTTTTGCCAAAATTATGAGAGTTTGAAGTTGGTCAGACTTTGGATCTAGCAACTTAACAAGTTAAAATTTTGATTACATATGACATGATTTTTTAAAGAAAAACGAAAGGCTTCAGAATTAAATTTAAAGTGTTGTGTAGGTCAAATATAAAGATATTACCTTATCAATACTCATCACTAAATTGCGCCTTATTTATCATATTCCTCAGACGGGTTACACCTTCTACATGTCCATGCTGGAGGGTGGACGGGAGGAGGGAACACACAAGCGACTGCTGGGACCGTATGTGGAAATGCATGAGACGGTGCGAACTCAGGAGTCGGCGACCTATCAGTTCTGGCTGACAGCGTCCACGAAGATGGGCGAGGGGGAGAAGACGCAGGTGGTGACAGTGCCTCCCAATAATAAGGTGCCAGCACGCATTGTGTCCTTCAGTCAGCGCATTGTCACACCCTGGAAGGAGCATCTGGAGCTGCCCTGCCGCAAGGTGGGTGCACCTGCACCGGTGACAATTTGGCGCCAGGATGGCCACAACATGGAGACGAGTGCCAGGAAGACGATTGCCAAGAATGGCACACTCTATATGCGGGAGTGTCAGGCGAGTGATGCGGGAAATTACACGTGCAGTGTGGAGAACACCTGGGGCAAGGATGAGATTGTGTACAACATTGTGGTGAAGGTGCCACCGGAGGCACCCAATCTCACAGTGGTCAATACGTACACGGACAGTCTGCATCTGGAGTGGCTGGACAATAGTCATGGGGGAAGTCCCATTCTGGGCTATGTCATCAACTATAAGCGCGACAATGGAGATTGGGAGGAGCTGCAGGTGGACGCCAAGACGAACTCGCATCTGCTGAGCAATCTGTGGTGCGGCACACGCTATCAACTGTACATTACGGCGTATAATAAGATCGGCACCGGACTGCCCTGTGACATTGTCAACTCCTATACAAAGGGTAATCCTCCCGTGCAGCCGAAACATTCCCAGATGATCACCAACAACTCGACGAGCGTCACCTGCTGGCTGGACTCCTGGGGCGATGGTGGCTGTGGCATACTCTACTTCATGATCGAGTCCCGTGTCTATGGCCGTTCCACCTGGAATGTCATCTCCAATCACATTGCACCCACCGAACGCATTTACACGGTCAGCGATTTGATTCCAGGCACCAAATATCAGATCAAGGTGACGGCCCACAATAATGCCGGCTCCACAACTTCGGTGTACAACTTTACCACACTCTCCCCTCAGGGCGGTAAGTCAGGAAATAATTCAATCTATCTGAAGATTTGCTAATCTCTTCCGCTTTTACAGTTCTCTATAACAATGATCACTCCACGCCCATTTCCCACATGAGTGATCTGCCCTTCTATGCCAACTTCAAGCTGCTCCTGCCCATCTGCGTCTCCTTGCTGATGCTCCTAGCGTTGATTGCCGCCGCCTTGTTCCTGCGCAAACGCAGTAAGTAATCTTGGAGAATTTTGTCACTTTTTAAATAACTTCAGACTGTCATAACTTTGCCAAAACTCAAAAAAATGCTATTCCGCATGAAAATCGGTTAAGTATACTTAATATGACGTATACGATACGTATACGCTGCGTATACTTGATATTGCGTATACGCCTCGTATACTTAATATTGTGTATACGCTTCGTATACTTGATATTGCGTATACGCCTCGTATACTTGATATTGTGTATACGCTTCGTATACTTGATATTGCGTATGCTTAATATTGCGTATACGCCTCGTATACTTAATATTGCGGATACGCTGCGTATACTTAATATTTCGGATACGCTGCGTATACTTGATATTGCGTATACGCCTCGTATACTTAATATTGCGTATACGCCTCGTATACTTGATATTGCGTAGCCATAACTTTGTCAATACTCAACCGATTTCCATGTGGAATACCGTTTTGATCATTATTTGGCCCCTAAAATCATTCTGCATCAAAACATTTTTCACTTGAAAAATTTTTCTCACTGTCAATTTTTTCGGTATTTTCCATGCTTACCCCTTTACACTTTTTCAAAAACTTCAATCTATCATAACTTTGTCAATACTTAACCGATTTCCATGTGGAATACCGTTTTGATCATTTTTGGCCTCTCAATTCATTCTGCATCAAAACATTTTTCACTTGAAAAATTTTCCTCACTGTCAATTTTTTCGGTATTTTCCATGCTCACCCCTTTACACTTTTTCAAAAACTTCAATCTACCATAACTTTGTCAATACTTAACCGATTTCCATGTGGAATACCGTTTTGATCATTATTTGGCCACTAAATTCATTCTGCATGAAAACATTTTTCACTTGAAAAATTTTCCTCACTGTCAATTTTTTCAGTATTTTCCATGCTTACCCCTTTACACTTTTTCAAAAACTTCAATCTACCATAACTTTGTCAAAACTCAACCGATTTCCAAGTGGAATACCGCTTTGATCATTATTTATCATTTATTATCATCTAAATTCATTCTGCATCAAAACATTTTTCTTTTGAAAAATTTTCCTCAATGTCAATTTTTTGGTATTTTCCATACTTACCCCTTGACACTTTTTCAGAAACTTGAAACAGCCATAACTTTGCCAAAACTTGACCTTTTTTAATGCGGAATATCATTATTTGGTCTCTATTTTGATTCTGCATCAAAATTTAATACACTCAAAAAATTTAATTGTTGGTCATCACTGTCCACTTTCCATCCACACTACAGTTCAATTTTTATTTGAACAAAATTAATCACCATCTATTTTGATACATATTTCGCTTGAAATTGTTAGGTTTATAACCAACAGTTGCAGTATTTTCAGTTAAAATAAGTTTAAATCTGAATATTTAAACCAAAACCTACTCTAACATTTGCAGAGCTGAGCAATCAGGCGCGTCTGGCGAGCTCCTCGATGTCGGAATCCCCCTCGCTGGCCAATCTACAAAACAAACAGAATCGGGATCAACAATATTTGGCCGTGCGCTGTAATCCATCGAATTCAGCGCCACGTGGCTCCAATTCCAACGATTCGGGCAGCTTTGGCAAAGCCGAGGGCAACGAGTACATTGAGGACATTTGTCCATATGCCACATTTCAGCTGAATAAGCAAACGTACAGTGAAAGCTCCTATAGTGGAAATGTTTATAGCGGTCCCTATCACTCGGTGCGCGGCTCCTTTGTCTATCACGATGTCAAGCCGGAGAGCTATCATGTAAGTCCAAGGCGTATACGTAATATTTTGAATGAAACTTATTAAATTTCTTCTTCTTTGGCAAACAGTCCAAGGAACCGGAGTACACCAAGGTGCGACGAAAAGTGGGCAGACTACGTGATCCGCACTCGGAAAGTCAAGGTAGCTATAGCCGATATATAGAACTATCAACGTTTATTATCGTTTCCATTTAAGATCTCCCCCGTGAACTGTAGCTTTAAGCAAAATTTGCTCATTGTTTTGCTCACATCTCATGATGTCGCTTTAATCCCGCTCCATTTTCCAACCACATCCACTTTATAATTTCCAACAAATATATTTAACGTTCACATTACTTCAATCAATCAATATAAACAACTAACATTCACATTCAAAACTTCATCCAAAACCAAAAAAAAAAAAAAACAACATCGAATCGTATTAAACTTTTTAGAATCGGACAATCCAGGTTCAACAGATTCCGAAGTTAGGAAAATCCTAACGCTTCACATACCAATTACAGAATATGACACACTCGGCTCCGAGTCCGACAATGATGTGTCTGCACGCGCTCTTAACTCGGCCAAATATCGCGCACAACGTGGTAAGTTATTGACATTACGTATACGCCACGTTGCATGACAAATATTACGTATACGCGGAGTATAATGTTTATCTATTTCAGTTATATTAATAATTTAATTTGCTGAATTTAAAGCTATAATTTAAAATTAGTAATTAAATATCGCTCACAACGTGATAAGTCATAGAGATTACGTATACGCCACATTGTATGATCAACATTACCTATACGCGGAGTATTTTATTTATTTATTTTAATTCAATTAAAAATTTAATTTGGTACTATAATTTAAAATTACTAATTAGTAGACGTTACGTATACGCCGCGTTGCATGACAAATATTACGTATACGCGGAGTATTTAATTTATTTTCGTAAAATTAATAATTTAATTTAAAACTATAATTTTTAATTTACATATAGTACAAATTATAAATAATTTGTAATAAAAACAAAAAACCTATTTATTTAAAAATACTTTTACAATATTTTATAATTGTATTTAATTATTTTTTTATTTGCAGATACCCAAGATGAGACATCATCCTCATCGGAGACCACGCCCACTAGCATGACACGCAAATCGAAGCCCCCGTTTGCCGCCCGCAAATCGGGTAAGCCGGGCACAAGCGGTAAACGCCATGTACGCAGTTCCAGCGGCTATTCGAGCCACAATGAAGAGACTACATTTAGGTAAGGACAGTTTGAGACAGTCGTGATAGGCAGCATATAATAGTTAAACTGTTAGTCGCTATAAACATAATTAGAACCCTGTACGTTTAGCATATCCAACTATCCACCAAACTATCAGGACCACATAAATCCACCAGCGCGTTTTTCGGATGCCAACGACAAGACGAAGACACAAACGTCGCCACGTATGCGTGCCAATCAGAAACTACAGCGGGAAGCATTCCAAATCAATGTCTAAAACACTTATATTATTAACAAAAATTAACTAAATAATTTTTAAATAAAAAAAAATATGCTAAAATGAAATTAAGAAAACCAAACAAAAAGAAACTGTTGAAAACAAAGCGATACAAACGAAAAGCGTTTAACGAAATTGTAAAATTTGTTGTAAAATCCACCCAAGAAAAAAACAAAAAAAAAGTAAAATAATATGGTAAACAATATTTAAGACAGATATGGCACACACACAACTATACACATACACACACTAGCTGGCGGCCAGAGCTGCATTTCTTTACAATATAAATTGTTAATAAATAATGAGCTAACGAGCTAAAACTAATTAAATTAATATCGTAAACGCAGTAAACTTGAAAAACAATTAATGTGTCAGCCGTTCAACTATTTACAACAACAACAAAAAAAAATCGAATAAAATTAACTTTTTCGAGCGCGTTTTGATTTTGCCCAAAAGAATGAAAAAAAATACCAATGAAGAAAAATAAATATAAACAATAAGACTTATTTACATACTGATTATGCTTAGTTGGACTTGAAAAGCTGCATAATTAATAAGTTAAAACTTTAAACAATAAACAATGAGAAAAGTATTAAGTTATATATACTATTATAATATATTATGCATACATTAATGTTAAGCATTTAATGTAAAGAAAAGTTATAAAAACAAATATAAAATTAAAACAGCGGCAGGCCGCAGTTAAAATGTTTTGCATAGCTAAGAGAACTACAAGAAGGAAAGGGTATTCCAGTAACACTCGATTGCAGAGCATAAGAACAAGTCATAATCACAATAAAAAGACAAGCGACGAAATAAATGAATAATAACAACGGTGTAATTCGTTTAATTGCACACTAATTAAGTTTCACTTTAAAAAAAAATTTACTTTATTATGATAAATTATTTTTTTCTTTAATTGTCAAAAATTTGTTAAAATATATGCAAATTACGCATGTGCAATTGAACACTTTATACTGTATTAAAATATATATGGCCTTTGTGCTTCACGGTGAATAAACACATACAAATACACATTTACATAACATACATACATAAACACATATATAGAAATATATTTGTAGTAAATTCAGTTGAATTGTTTGTGTTTACCCCCAATTTTTGCATCAGTTTGTAAGTGAAAAGTAAATGGAAATGTTAGCTAGTTATTTAAATGAATTAAATTAATTTATAAAACCAAACCAAATATGCATCTAATAGTTTATGAAACTGTTGTATATAGCTAAGAATCGTAAGATAAATATATATATATATATATGATGTCATTTAATTATACAAATCATAAAGTATTTAGTGGAATATTTAGAGAAAGCCAAAGTCGTAAGCCAGCATGCATTTTCATAGAACCACAATTTAGCATAGAAATCCAAAGCAACCGCTGCTCAAGCTAATCCAATTGTTTGCCAAATTATAAACCAAATCAGACAAATATAAATATATAATTCTATTTTGCAATAGCTCAAAGATGAAACCAATGCAAAGGCAAAACCAAAACCAAAACCAAATCCAAACCAATTCTACATGACAATATGATAAAACAAATACATTAAACATTATAACGAATAATACGATTTAAAGGCAATGTTGTAGGCATACTACGAGTACTTATAAAGCATGAACTTTAAAACAACTAACTAACTTAAACAATCTATTCAGACATTGTTTCTTTCGGCTATGCAACATTTCAGACTGCACAGTTTTAGGCATTTACAAATTCTGAAATTAACTTGGTTGTAAGAATTTGAATAAAACAAAAAAATATAATAGAAATGAAATAAAGTTGTAAAATTCCACTCAAAATACTTATGAACAATATATATGAAAAAAAAACCAAAAAGAAAACAGCACAGTTGATGTACATTTGTTTGTGTACAATTTGTGGTCGAAATACATGACAAGACGTATTGATAAAAATACGAAAACTTAAGCAAAACTCTTGGTCTTTTATTTTTTGCAGTGCACCATTTCATTTGTTGAGTTAACAATAAATCGCTTTTATTTACATTCGACACTTTGAAAAAAGTTTGTTGATTGTGTGTGATTAAAAAGAGAACAGAGACTAATTTATATAGATTCAGGCGTATCGAAATGAACAAAACTTAATTGGGTAATTATAGTATTCCTAAAAACAAACAGATAGTTCTTGCAATTGTTGCATTTAAAGCATTTCAAATCGAGTTACAACACATTGAGAGCTGAGAGCGCTACACAATGTTTGTGGGTGTGTTTTGTTTTTCATTTTTTTTATCACTTAGCAATAACTTAAGGCTAGACAAGTTTACTTGGATTACAAAATGAACAATCTAACGTTTCACTTAAAGCACATTTACATCGTAGTAGTAGTAATAGTAATATTAGTAGTATTGTTACTGGGGAGTAGGATAGGACGAGGGCGGGTCCAAAACTCAACTAACAACGGTTAACGTGTATAAAACTGGATTTAAGATCGTGTGTGTTGCAACTTATCAACTAAATTACAAAACGACAATTAGACGATTAACAACATGCTTGTTTTGATTGGTTGATTGATTGCTTTGTTGCTTATGGCAAAATATCAGAACATTATTGGTTTATCCTTGCACTGGTCTATCACATAGCCGGTGAATCGCTTCAGAAATTTGGGATATTCACGCTTATAGACGGCACGTAAGGCGCTCGCTGGTGCCCAGCCACCGGGATTAACTGCAAAAACATTAAAAGATAAGTTTATTTATTCGATTAAACTTAATTTAATTCAATTATACGCACCCACTGAACAGTAGGTTACTTTGCAGGTTAGATCATTGCGATTTAGCGGTTGACCCTTGACATAATCTTCAGGCAAAACTGTTTGGCAGGCTAAAATGACCGTTAGAAAGATGCGTACGCATTTGCCATTCTTGGACTGTGGAAATAAGTGTAACAATATTAGAAAAATATTTACAAAAGCATTAAACAGAGCTGAATTTGATTGAAATTGCATATTTTATATGTTGATTGAAATCAAAAATTTAAAACATTTCTATTAATTGTAAAGATTCAATCTGCAATTCATTTAAATTCATTATGGATTGTAAATTTGCATAATGTCGTGATTGTGACTACAATCAGTAAATATCATTAAATAATTAAGTTATTATATGAAATAAGCAAAAAATTGCAATAGGACTTTGCTATTTCAGTATCTTTGATTGCTAAATATGATGACAATTTTTTACAGCTCTGTTTTGTATCTTTACAATCCGCACCTCCTGTTTGGCATAATCCGTGGAGTTATTACAGACGACCCACATGTCCCGTGACTCCGGCTCGAGGCCGTCATTAATTTTGCGCATATGCGACCAGAATTGTGCATCACGTTGACTGGCGGGCCAAATGCGTTTGTGTGTTTGCAGAAAGAGCAATGTATCCGCTGAGATTTTCTCCAATATTGTGCAATCCTCTAGCGTGGCTATAAATTACAAAATCAAATGTCAATCTTTAGTTGTACTTCACTGAGAGAAAACTGTGCTACTCACTCTCCCAATCGTTGCGGAATTCAGGCATAAAGAAATAATGGCACATTTCGCGCGCTGTGACTCCTTTGACCGAATGATAGGCCTTCAGGGGATCCATAACCATGCCATTGACCTCCTCCTCGCGCTTGTACATTTTTATTTCGCCCTCATCCGCAAAGATTTGCCAACCATTGCCGTCCTGGCCAACACCCTCGCGTGCATAGTGCAGCTGCTCCTTGCACACGCGATCGATCTATTAATCAATCGCAATTGAATTAGACACATGATGGAAGCGCAATGTGTGTGCACAATTTCCAACTTACCTCCGGCCAAAGGGCGTGAGATTTCGCCTCGGCACCGGTGCCAAACTCCTCGCGTGCCTCCTCGCCCTCGGCAACGGCCTCGTGCGGCACGTTGACCAACGTTTGTGAGATTTGCGATTGCAGTCTCAGTTTGAAGCGCAGCTGCATGTCCTCCTCGATTTTCTCCAGGCCCGTTTCAACAGCATCAAAGAACTCATCCTCGGGCAATGTGGAATGTGGACCCTCCTGCGAAAACAGAGTGAGAGTGAGAAAAATCAAGTAATTAGTAACACGTAAGAGCGCGACAGTCGAGTTGATCGACTTTTAAATGCCCAGTACCCGTTTCATAGCAGCCTTTTTGTTTTAAACACCATATATGAAATTAAAAATTTATAAAAATCGAAATTAAGTACAAAAATTTGTATAAAAATATTCAAAAACAAAACAAAGAATTTAAACACATTAAAATAAATGAAAGTTTAAATGAATGACAAAAAACAGCATTTTGTTTCAGTATGAAATACAAATTTTAGACAGAGAAAATAATATTTAATATATTTTTTAAGCAAACAACACAAAATAAATTAGGAAATAGGAAAAAAACCAAAAAAAATAAGAACTCCAAAAATAACTAAGTCAAGTTTATCAAAACAAAAAGTTCCAAGGTTCGGCCTAATTCATTTTAATGACGCTCAACTGGACAAACCCGAAGAAATGTGAGAACGTGATGTGTATAAATTAATGACGTATCCCAAGACAAGACAGTGACGGCATGTTTAATTGGTTGAGCATAATAGATACTCATCACATATCATACAATATGTACAGTGTACACTGTACACAAAGGCGCGCTTTTGCTGTGCCATGAATATTAAAAGCAAGTCTCGTCTAGAGCTCATAAATTCTATATAGCTGGCGCGTGCATAGAAAATTGTCATATTTTCTAATGAAATGTATTAATTAATGCGGAAAAGGGGAATTTAAGCAGCTAAAAGGGATACAGGATGTGAAATAAAACTAAACTATTGAAACGATGAAGTCATTTGTCGCGTTCCATTAAATCAACAGCTTTTCTCTGCTTACCACGCTCCTTGAATGCAGCAATTTGCCAGAGAGAGAGCGAAAGTGTGGGAGAGTGGGTGAGAGAGTGTGCAAGTGTGTGAGGTCAAGAGGTCAGCTGCTACAGAGCAGCGTCAACAGCAATGCGAAAATCACAGCGAATCCTTCCGTCAGGCGCGAGAACTCAAAACAAACTGTTGCTTGGTGCCCCAAAAACAGCAACAAAAAGCGTCAGCATCCTGTTAACTGACTCGGAGCGAGAGAGAGAGGAAGATTGAGAGAGTGACTGAGAGAGAGAAAGAGAGAGGGAGATTGAGAGAGAGAGAGAGCGCTTGCTCAACACGCAACAACAAAAGCTTAAAAGCTTTTAAAGCAAAGGATTTCACGCAGTGTAGGAAAAACTTCAGTCGAAAGAACACGCTGTGAGAGACCCTGTAATTATTTTCTAAGAAACTTTTACGCGAAATATTAAAAATTAACTTATTTTAAATATTTATTGATAAATAAATAAATGAAAACTCTTAGTTTTCATTCATAAAAAAAAATTATATATTGAATTTCCATTTTATTTTTTAAATCGTTGACTCAATTTGTATTATAAAATTTAGTGCACATTAAAAAAAAACAAAATGACAGAAAGAAATAATTTAAATAAATAATAGATTTGAATTAAATTATTTTAATATCATTTTATAATTTTTGGTATCTAGATTAGAGTATCACGCTGTTTAACATTTTTATTTTCATAAAAATCAACAACTAATTTTTTATATTTTATTTAATTTATCTTTTCTTGGGTAAAATTGTTACTATTATTTCTTTTTTGTCACACCAAAAGACCCTTTTTCCTTTTTAAGTACAGGGTCTAGTAAGGGCTTAACTGTGCCGGATTATTACTGTAGAGAGCACTCGCACAAATGATGCCACTTTCTGGGGCACATACCACAATCTTCTTCTTGCCATGTTGCAGCTTCAAGCCGCAACGCCATTGAAAGCGCACCGAGGGCATCTTCAGATTTCAATTGGCCCAAAACGAATTCAGATGGAAACTTTTGCTAATTTGGCCAAGTTGCAGGCACTTGCCGTAACAAAAACAACAACTACTACTACTACAAATCAACGGTATATTATGGCCAACAACAACAACGACAATTTCACAATTACACTTTATATCGTTTTAAGTTTGGGCTTCTTCACAAATATGTTTATGATTTTTGTACGTGTGCGCGAACCGATCGCTGACCGACGACTGACCAATGTGGTTAACGAATAACTAACAGCCGACAATCGGGCCATAAGCTACGAGCCGTAAACAACGAGCTAAACGGCTCTTGTTGACCAGCCCAAGCAATCACATTAAAGCCAGCTTTAAACAAGAGCTGTGATTGTTAAAACCGCAACACGAATTTATTATGCCCTAACTGCAAAAGGGCTTTAATAATAAATTAGTCAAGATCTAAATAGGGTCTATTCTGTATTTAATTTATGGTATATTGAATATTCTGAATAGTTTTCAAGTATGTACCCTGTAACTAAAGTAGGCTTTGGAAGCAAGATGAGAAAACTAACCACAGTCTGCCAAATTTATATTATAAATACATTACTTTTTATTTTACTAAAACGAAAAAACAAAAAAAAATATATAAAAACTTGTCAAGGAAAATTCCCAGTTATATCAAAATGTCACTTAAACAACAGAATTTAGATAATTCAGAAGAGGCAATAAAATATATATGTTTTCAAAAGAAACGTGAACGCGATCTTATAGCCAAAAAGGAGAAACTCAAACAACGGATAAACAGAATCGAAGGGTTTTTAAAGTTGTTAGAGATTAGTGACGACAATCTAACCTGCATGATAGTCGCGGATAATCTCTATCAACTGAGCACTGTGAGACAGTTCAAAAAGATTCTTTTGACCAGTCTTACAGCCTGCATGCAACCATATCTGAAGTTGCACCGCAGATTGTTGCAGCTTCAAGAGGCTCACAGCGTATTGTAAGAAAACGAAAACAGAAATCCAAGAGTTTAAATGTTATTAATGAATACTAAATTTCTATAAATACTTCTTTAAAAAATTAAGTTTTGTTTAATGATTTTTCCGTTAGACCCTCTTGCAGTAAGGGTATTAGTATTGCCAATGCAAGCAGAGGCTTGCCAAAGTTAACTACACATGACCTACTGTAATATTGGCTCTATGAACAACTTCTGCAACCTCAATGTGTCCAATAGTTTAACAATAATATGCCCCGAGTCCATTTTTTTATGCCAAGTTAACGAACTCGGGGATTATATGGAAACAGAGAAAAAGAAGCCCTGAAAGTGGAGTCAATACAAGCAACAGGAAATGGAGGTGACAAAATCAAAAGAACTCAATTATCAATGCAATAAAAACAAATAAAAATTAAATATAGAAAAGTTAGCAATAGTTAAAGCTCGGCCAATTAAAGACCTGCGGATGTAAATTGAACAATTAATTGCACAGGAAAGAGAGACAATTAAAACTAAAAAAAAAAATGTGTGATAAGAATCAGGAACATGACATGGAAACCAGGCGAACTCAACGCCCAGAACATGGCTATCACAATAATTATAAGTATATATATAGATATACATATATATAGTGCGAGGAAAATACAGTAAACAAATCAACAAATTGTTTAAATAATAACACACACTTGGTGCGTACACTTAAATTGTAATACAATCAACAATCAACCATCAACAAACACGTCCAAGTTTATTTTTGGCCCATAAAAACTGGTTGCCAGAGCAGACGTTGGGTTGGGGGCGTCTCTGGGGCGTGTTGCAAGTGTCTAACGTCAATGGCTTTTGTTTGTATTTACAATTTGCTTAACTTTTTCACTTAAGCGCATAATCAAATCGACCATGAACGCGTTGCTGGCCCAAAAAAAGAAAGAGAAGCGTGTGAATTTGGTTGCTAGACTTACCTCAAAGTCTGGGCCGGGATATGATAAACGTTTAAGCTTTTCTATTTCATCCTTGAACTTTCTGAAATCGAAAAGAGAATAACAATAATTTAGCTGACACATCACACATTCCAACAGGGACAAAAGGTCAACCTACTTATTCTGCTCCTCGGCGCGTCGACGCTTATCAATTTCACGCTCCAATTTGCGTTTCCATGATTCATCATTCTCGGCAATGATTTCGAGGCAATGCTGCAATGTACTCAACACGCCAGATGTTGTGGCCCGGAATGTGATGGACTCGCCCTGCAATCAAATACAATATTAGAAATCGAATATGTTTTTCTGTTATGCTGCACTCTTGATTCCCTAGAAAAACTAAACTAAACTAAACAGAATGCCAAGATTTGGTTACAAATACTAGGTAAACAAAACTAAATTCAATATAATTTAAAATTTAACATTAATAACAATTTTATATGAATATTAAAGTTAGTCAACTAAAAAAGAAACACTTTAACATTTAATATTTTTTCGAATATCTACAATTAATAATAAAGCTGGACATTATAAAAATTGGCAATCTTAACTAATTTGAATAAAACAAGTATTTCCATATTTTGTTTCTCTAAATGTTTTTTCTCTACAATTTTGCTTATTTCAGTACCCTTAAAATTCTTTTAAATTTAATTTTCTAATCTCTTCATATTTTTTTTGGATTCAATAAAGTGTATTCTAATTTTTCCTTAATTTTTATAGTTCTTACAAATATATATGTATTTCATACTCACACTCTTACCCTGAAATCAATGGGCTTTAGGCCATCGCCCAGATCCAATGGCTTTGCATTGGATTTATTCAGCTCAGAGCAGGCATCAAAATAACGTTGCAGTGTCTCAATTTGGCCAAAGAGTATATCCTTGAAGGTCTCCAGTTCGCCAACCTTCTCGCGTAGATTGCGTATCGTTCTCTTCAAGCTGCCACCGCTGGCCAACGAGATCGTATTGGACTGCAACGACATTGTGCTGCCATGACGACGCAACGAGGTGGTGTCCGTGCTGCCAGTGCCTTCTTTATACAGCTGCAACACCTCCACCCAGTGCATCCGATCCTCACTCGTCTCGGCGCGCAGACACCAGTTGTTCAGATTGTTGACCATGACATCGAAACGCAACTCATCGGATTCGTGTGCCTGCGAAACAGAGAGAGAGTAAACAAAACAATGAATCATCATTGTTTACAATAAGAAGAATGCATGTTAATCTTCGTCAATCCGAAGATTTAATACCCTTGTTTATAATTTTTGTATGATCGCATCTATGACAAAATTTACTGACCAAATTTAGTCAGAAATAATATATCAATATCAAATACACTAGCTGTGAATTTGGTTGGGATAACTCAAGAAATAGCAAAGTTTCGCTTACTACAGGTTGATTTTCGAACGATGGTTCCTATGGCAACTACTATATACGATACAGTAATAAATAGTGAATTTAAATAATTTATATAGTACAGTCTGTCACACCTGCAATAATTACACATTTCGTGGGAATAATATTATACCCGCTGCAAGTGTATAAAAATAGATTAAGTGTAAGCCAATGAGGGACGCCCCCTTTTCGGCGAGTGTAGGGTAGGAGTGGGAGTGGGAGGGGAAGTGGGCTGGGCTGGGCTGTGCTGGGCTGGGAGGGTATTCACATCGATGACTTGAATTTGGTTTATTTCAGTCACTTTTATGGCATGTTTGCAACCACCAAATGGTGGCGACAAATTCAAACGTTAATTGATTGCGACTGCATTGATTGTGGTTTTGTTAGGGGTCGACCTCTAAAACATATATGTACACACTGTCACACACACACACATGCAGACTGTCACACTCTGACACTCTGACACTCTCACACCCATTTGATTGTTGATTAGTTCAATTAAAAGCACTTGCCCACCTTAATGGTCGCCTTGAAGAGGCTGATGGCGCCACGACAGCCAAAGTCAGACTCGGATTCCGATTTGTAGTAGGAGAGTGTGCCATCTTTGAGTACAATATAACGTGGTTGCCAGCCATATATGTAATTGGTCCATTTGCTTAAATAGCCACGCAACTCAATGCTATTATCCAGATACTCTTCCTCCTCCGATGTATCGCTGCCAGTTGTATCCGCTGTGGCAGAAGGCGGCGACACAATGGGCGTAGCCGCCGTTTTGTTGTCCAGGTCGGCCATGCCAAAATACTATGTGGAATTATCTGCATATTAATAAAAGTAAATATCCTAATCAGCGTAGCTTCACAAAGATTAAATTTTATAGCGCCACGTCTACGTAATATAAACAGCAGCTGCAACAACAACAACAATGCGTACAACGCCGGCTGCCAATCATCTGAATATTAAACTTGTGATAATGTACAATTCAATCATTATCAAACAATGGTATGATTCTGACTCAGTGAAATTTCGTTCTTGTTGTTGTTGTTGTTCTTGTTGCTCTAATTGGCGTTGACCGGGTTGGCGTTGTTGTTGTTGCTGTTCTTATTCCAATTGCGCTGGTATTTGATGACGTCTCGCTTTGAATCTTACCTACAACCAGAGAATTTACTGTTTGCTGTCGCTTTGCTTACACATTTGTGCGACACGTAATTGTCCTGGTTGTTTTGTGTTTCTGCAAGCTTTGTAAATAACGAAATAAAAAAAAGCACCTTCGGTTTCGCACGCGTGATAAACCAAGCGATCAGCTGTGCGCAATGTTATCGATGCCATGGCATCGATACTATCGCACAAGAGTTACTCGCACGAATCAGTGTTGCAAGCGGCACGCATGTGGGGCGCCAAAACGATATCGTTTTATCGATTAATTCAAATGCGCAAAACAGTGCATGTAATATTTAAATACTTTACTTGTTAGAGTTTTGTTTAATTTACTGGCGACATTTAAAGCTTTTGCTGCAATATCGATACGCTTTTTTGGCGCCAAATAATAATACATGCTGTGCGCTTGTATAAACAAGGCGCATATCAAATTATCCAGCGAGTGTTTATACATACAAATAATTTTATTCGTTCCTCAAGTTCAGTGCAAAGTGAACGCCTCTGTTTGCGACAGCATTACATTATGAGCGATCTGAAGATTGCGAAAAGTGAAGCTTTAATCGGTGAGCCTCTGCCCGAGGGTTATTCGTACTTCCAAGAGGGCATTAAATGGGTCTCGGATCTCATGGAGATCGACGAGACCGATGCGGACTGGCTGCTGGATGCTGAATATATATGCAAACGGATCAGCGATGTCATGTGCAAAAAGGATTGGATATACAAGTTTGTGCTGGAGCATCTGCTAACCACGGCGACTTTTTATAGAGGATCCAAGATCGATGTACCTTTGGATTTCGAACAATATCTGCGCTTCCATATGCCTTTTCCAGTGACGCCGATCTTCAATGCCGCCCAGCCGGGCTATATAAATCTCTATGCTCCCTCCACACACCCGATGATCACCAAGAACTATTTGAATCCCGAGAATGTACAGTTGCTGCTACGCGGCAATCTGCGAGATGCGATCAATCAGTTGAAGTGCATCTACTGTGAGAACGGAGTGCAGTACAAGTTGAGCTATCGCACCCATGAGATTGGAGATCAGGGATTCGTGCATGAGATTCTCGCATGCGAGAAACGGGAGAGCGGCATGCCGAGCATCATCTCCTTTGTCTTTCTGCCGGCACTGCAGTTCAAGTTCGTCGAGTTTCCGCTGCCCACATTCGTGCCCTCGGGTCCATCCTGGACGCACTGCAACAACGTCTACTATTGGCTGGCCTTGTTGCAGGTCTATCCACAGTACGATCATCGCAGCTTCTGTCCCTATGTGCCACGCATGCAATTCATCCACGATGAGCGCATGGTCAAGTATCGCAATGTGGTCCGTCTGCTGGTCAAGATCGGCATTGGCAACAATATACCTGATATATCTGATATATTCGTGATCAAGGGACTGCACTTCTTTCGTCTGCGCTACAGCATGAGCTGCGATTGCAATCTATCACTGTCCACGCTTTTTATGGAGGTAAATACTCTGGATAGAACATACAGTAGACTCTTGCTAATTGAAACCACTTTATTTTTTGAGTAGTTTTAAAAATAAAAATATAATCTTTTATAAGAATAACTGCTTTCAAAAAAGTGGTACAGACTGTACAGTAGATTCTTGAAAATTCAAATTAATTTTTCCCAAAGCGTATACTTTTTATTTTTTTTTTAATATTCAAAAGTTGAAAATGTACAATAAATAGTTTCTTATTTTGATTTTTTATTGCTTTGCTTTAGTTTGAAAAGATAATATAATTATTAAAGTACAGTATTTCAATAAAACATTTATTTTTTAATTTTATATGTTCTTTAACTCTTCTTGCAGTTGCTCAACATTCACACCAATATCATGTACAACGATGCGATGAATAAACTGCTGCTGTTTGGAGGCTGCCAAGAACATAGCATGCAGGAGGCATTGAAGCTGGATGCAATTGCTCGCAATGTGTCCATGTTCTACTATATGAACTACATACACTTGGATCACTTGAAGCGTTTATTTGGCCTCATTTGAAAATCTTATCGCATTTCAAATGCCACGTCTCACATTGCGTATACGCAATAAACAAATGCGAATGTTTATTGCTGGCAAAACACATTTGTCAGCTGGAATTTATTATTGTCTATATCATTTCAATTTCTGCACTAGTGTGTGCGACAGAGTTACATGGAGTAATGTTTATTTACAGGGTATATAACAAAGATAATTTCGCTAAAAGTTAATAACAACGCTTAACAGCTAATCAATAAATAGTTACAATACAAATACAATAAATAATTATCGCTCTAATTATTATTAGTAATTAATTAGTTGTTAATGACTTTCAATGTGCACTCATTTCGGCAACAGGTCGTATACTTGTTGCCGCTTAAACTAGAAGAGGTTCACAATTTACATGTAAAGAGCATTCATATTAAGCTGCTCCTGTTCCTGCTCCTGCTCCTGCTCCCGATCCTGCTCCTTGCTGCTGGGCAACAGCACCGCCTGCTGTTCCTGATACTCTCCCACTGGCCTGCTTGTTGTTGTTGTTGACGTTGTTGTTGTTGTTTTCGCCTGTGCGCTGTATTTGTTGGCCAGCGCCTTGAAGATGCTCTTGGGACACGCTTTGTAGTAGGGAAAACACTCCCCCGGCGCCTGCTTCCCCTCCCCCACACGCTGGGCCCGCACATACTCTGGAATGAGCTCCGAGAACGGCGACTTGGTAACCCTAAAAAAAATTAAACGATTTCTAACTGTTATAACTTTGTCAAATCTAAACCGATTTTTATGCGGAATGTCAATTTTATCATTATTTCGCCTCTATTTTGATTCTGCATCAAAATTGGAAAATACGTTATTTTTGCCATCACTGTCAATTTTTCAGTACATGATCCTGACTCTGACCCTTGACACATTATCTCCAACTTCAAACTACCATAACTTTGTCAAATCTTAACCGATTTCCTCGCGGAATATCAATTTTATCATTATTTCGCCTCTATTTTGATTCTGCATCAAAATTGGAAAATCAATTATTTTTGCCATTACTCTCAATTTTTTCAGTACTTGATCCTGACCCTGACCCTTGACACATTATCTCCAACTTCAAACTGCCATAACTTTGTCAAATCTTTACCGATTTTCATGCGGAATGTCAATTTTATCATTATTTCGCCTCTATTTTGATTCTGCATCAAAATTGGAAAATAAAATATTTTTTCCATCACTGTCATTTTTTCAGTACATGTTCCTGACCCTTGACACATTATCTCCAACTTCAAACTGCCATAACTTTGTCAAATCTTAACCGATTTTCATGCGGAATGTCAATATTATCATTATTTCGCCTCTATTTTGATTCTGCATCAAAATTGGAAAATAGGTTATTTTTGCCATCACTGTCATTTTTTCAGTACATGTTCCTGACCCTTGACACATTATCTCCAACTTCAAACTGCCATAACTTTGTCAAATCTTTACCGATTTTCATGCGGAATGTCAATTTTATCATGTTTTGGCCTCTATTTTGATTCTTTATCAAAATTGGAAAATACAATATTTTTTCCAACACTGTCCATTTTTGCATACCCACCCCTTAACACTTAATTACAAGTTTTGGGTACTAAAAAAAAATTCTACATAATCCCCATTCACTACTCACGTTAAAAACAGCTTTGTCATCTCGCCAAAGACGCCAAATTTCTCGAGGCTTCTCGAGTGCATCTCACAAATAGTGCGCAATAGACACGCCTTGCCATCCATGCCAAAGGTGGCCAAGAAGTCCTCAACGACACCGTAAAGCAAGACACGCTCCCCGCCATGGAAGATGTGCTTTAATCCCGCAGGTAACTCTGGAAAATCCAACCGCTCCTCATGCACCTTGAAGGGTTTCTTCTCCTCGGAACTGCTGCGTTGCTCGCTGAGATCACGTTTCCTTCGCTGGACGTGTAAATAACGTGAGACATACTCGCCGACCATTTGACCCGCGCCATGGCCAAAGGAACGCGCAAAAAAGGGCAAGTCTCCCAAAGGATTTTGATTGTCCGTCAGTCCGAGCTTGTCAAAGTCAACTGATCACAGAAAAAGAAAATAATTAATTAAAAGAAATTGAGAGACTGCAACTGAAACTCACTTGTCACTGGAAAGCTGATGGTCAGATTGGAGAAGAAACCTTCGGGCGGATGTCGAACCAGTGGCATGGCAATTGTTGGTGTAAACGTTAGAGATGTGCCCGGCGGCAGCGCCAGTCGACCGTCATCCGTAATCCAAACGAGCCGTTTTTTGCGTATGTGCGGCGCATTGGAGTCTTCAGCATCCCAATCTCCATCTCCATCTGCCTCTGCCAGCTGTGCGGCTAGAGCGTCATTCAGTGTGGCAACTAGACGCAGACAGCTCAACAGCAGCAGCAGCAACAGCGGCAACAGCTGTGGCAAGTTCCCCAATGCAACACGCATGCTGTGTTCAAAAATACCATAGAATGTATGAGAATAACGAAAGACTTAGGCAACAAACTTGCACAAGGAGATTAGCCAAATGGCTTAAGACAATAATTGTCATTGCATTATTTAACTGTTGTATAACAGCAACTACAGGCACCTAAAACATTCTCTTTGAACATTAACCATAATAAAAAAAAACGCTTGCAACAGGTTTACAGCCTAGAATCTCGTTTGGGGAAGAAAGCTTGTAGATTTTTTATATGTTATAGCTTGTGTGTTGCCAACTTTTTAGTAGCAAAGCGAAATTTTAAAAAAAAAAATCTACATTTTCAGAAAAAAATATAAAAAAAAACTAATGTATTTTTTCAAGTTTTCCACACAAATTTTTTATATATTTAAATCACATGTGATAGAAAAAGGATTCTACAGCCTCCTTTGGACAACACTGATTTAATTAAATTTTTTCGAGGTAATTACACTATTAAATGTCATTACTTTTAATTTAAAAAAATCAAACTTTTATGTTTTTTTTTTTTTTAATTGTTAAACCAAATGAATCTTGTTAATATTTATTTTTAACATTTTTTGAGAACAGGCACATATAGCAAAGTATGAAAATATTTTAAAAGAATTAAAAAAGTATTTGTTTTAAAAATAGAATGGTGAATTTTTGTATTTGTATGTAAGAAATCATATAAATTTTTAGGAGTTTTTCACTCATCAATTGTTTAAATTTATATTCTCCCTGAAAATATCAATATATATTTTTTTAAAAATTCAAATTTGACTTGAAAAAAGCTGTTGTGGCAACACTGATTATAGCGCACATTTAAGCACCGTTAACAGCACGTTCTGTTCACAAGTTGGCAATTTGCAGTTTAACAAATTCAAATTCAAACACGAATTCGATTTTGTTGTTGTTGTTGTTTATGTTAGTTGTTGTGCGTGGAAAGCAGTGAAAGCATCTCAAGTAAATCTAATATATTTATCATTCTAAGCTGAAACCTGACTAACGACGAATTTCGCCCAAAATGGAACACATCTTTATTTCACGACGCACTTTTACCGCACACACACACACACACACACACAACACACACACACACACTCTATACACTCTGCGAGCATTGGCACAGTTATTTAGTAAGTGTATGATGCAACTGTTGCAGCAGCCGGTTGCACAGGATTGCTGCCATTAGACAAGCCCACCCATTCCCCATTCCCCATACCCCAGCTCCCATCTCCCACCCCAACCCATCACAAATCCAGAGCATTCTAAGGCACTTTCGCAGTGCTTGGCCAGGCCAACTGGTTAGCTTGTTAACTGGTTCAAATAACACAACTCAAAAGCCGCAGGCTAAAATCAATATTGATTAAATGCTGGCAAGAATTGTTTCACGATTTCTACGCGAATTGTATGCAAATATGCAAAAATATGTTAGCAGATGACATGGCTAGACAGTGGGCGTGGCTGGGGAAAGGGGCGTGGCAGCTGCTCAATGATTAGCCATGAAGTTTGACATGGCACATGAAAAGAAAGAGAAATTGTGTCAGAGAATCAGAAAATTGTAATTGCTGCCAGGGCGCACTTTTAATATCAATGTCAAACTAATGTTTGCTTGCAACGTTAATGTCGCAGATGTTGTTGTTGTTGTTGTTGCAACAATTACAAACATGCAGTCAAGTGCAATTTATCGCTGTCAGCTGACCATAAGCGTCTGTGTTGGCTTTAAATTTCTTAAGGATAGTTTTGATTTCTATAGCAAATCGAGAGTAACGCCTTGAACAACAACAACAAGTGACAACAACAGACACGCAACAAATGTCAGTGTGGTATGCAACAACAACAACAACAATAGCAACGACAGCAACAACAACTACAACAACTCAATGGGAAGAGTGAAAAGCGTTGCAAACTTTATGGCGAATTAGTACAAACTCTGCTTTAATTGGACTAAATGACATACATACATACATATATCTATATTGACATATATGTACATATCTACACACACCATTTAACAGCCTGTTTATTGCATTTTATTTCCTGTTTGACAGCAGCAACAAAAATGTCGATTAACAGAATTCTTGAATACAAAACGAAATTGAAAATGAAATTGAATTCAATACAATTTCTGGGTTAACAGGTATACATAAATTTATTTAAATCAATATTTACACGCGCCTTTTATAATTTTAAAAATAAAACAGGCACATATACATATACATAAAAAAGCGAATTGCAGCGCGCGCTTTAGCAAGTTCGTGCCCTAAGTCTTTTGTTTTACACCCGCTGCATATTTAATTTCAAATTGAACAAAAACCTTAAGTAAGACTGTCATATAAATTGAAAAAGGCAAATGAAAGTGCAAGTGCTGTCAATTAAATTCGTGATGTGCATGTGATATCAAATCAAAGAAATCAATCAAATGCGTTGATATAGAAAGTCGTTGAATGTTGTTAGCATAACAATTGTCACAGTTTCGAATCAATTGTGTTCCCTTTTTTCTGCTATAACACACATTAC
Source organism: Drosophila falleni (assembly GCA_035045575.1). Taxonomy (NCBI): domain Eukaryota; kingdom Metazoa; phylum Arthropoda; class Insecta; order Diptera; family Drosophilidae; genus Drosophila; species Drosophila falleni. Next base: position 3,803,355 of record JAWNOV010000167.1, read on the forward strand.
ATAAGCAGCGACTTGAATTGAACTCTGCTCCTTGACCCACTTTCTGGATACTTCCACTTTTAAGTCAACCAAAAAAGGCAGCAAACTTTTTTTCTCAACTCACTTTTCTAGTCTAGGTCTAAGCTCATGAAATTCTTGACACGTTTTTCACTTTTTACACCAACGCACGTTTAATCCTTAGCTGAATACCGTTACAAGTTGCACGTTTTTTTCTGTTGGCTTTTGGCTTTTTGGAGGGAAGCCGTTAAACAACCGCGCGCGCAAACGTTTCAAATTCAACTAAAGTGACCAACGGTTGTGGCGCACGATAAAAGCAACGAAGACGACGACGAAACCGCCAACATAACTTGTGGTGGAAGGAGGAGGAGCAGGAATGGCGGAAAGGGGAGGAACTGCCAGCAATTGGCAGCAGGCGAGACTTTGGCAGAAGCTACTCATAGCCAAAACAACAAAACCAGTATGAAAGACATGCAGTTGACCAAGGCAATCGTTGATTGTAACTATATCCACATGTGTGTATCTGTGTGTGTGTTTTATAGCCTCCTAGAGGGTATTTTATTTCAGTCTTAGAAATATGTATTTTATTTAAAAAGGAATTATATATTACAAGTAGAAATAAATATTTTTTTATTTATTAATTAAAAAATAATGTTTTGTTCCAACATTTTTATATAAAAACATTTTTCTCTATTTAAACAGTCTTAAAATATTTTTCTGCAAGAGTAAAAAATCTTCGGCATGCCAAAGATTAATTTAATTTCTAGCTTGATTTCCTCTTGGCCATAAACAGACAACGGTAGCCATTTGGCCACAGAAGCTATTCAAATGCCCTCATGCATCTCGCTGCTGGGCGTGCTAGGAAGTTATCTGAGTCACAGTCCTCACAATTTGGGTCGTGCCTTCGGCCAGGCGCCAACTACAACTCAGACGACAAATTAGTTTCACTAGATGCTCATCTGAGTGACTAAAAAATTCTGCAACTTAAACTTTCCATGCGTAATGGATGCGACAGCGCGTACAACCGAGTTCCTATATGTGAATGTGGTTTTCCAATCCACTTCTCAATCAGTTGACCAGTTACCCATTTTAAATTCGAAGAACCATGTATAGAACATGTTTTCTGTGCGTGATCCGTAACAAGCTGCGTTTTGAAAGTGAGTCTAAGTCTAGAAGTTGTTTGGTGACAAAATTGGGTCAAGGTTCTTCATAAGGAAAAGCTATAAAAATTTCATAGGGGAAAATTGTGGAGAAATATATATTAAAAAGATAGTAAATATTTACAGCGTAATTAAGTCAATTTGGTTGACTAAATGGCGCCATCATGAAGTACGTGGTGAAAATTTATTGAGGCACATGTAAATACAATAAATCGTTATCACAGAGCCCTCCATACGTGCTGAACGTATTAATGAAGCGATCCAAGTGAATTGACATTATTTCGCACAGTCAATCGCTTTCCTTTTGCTATTGCTTCATTTAAATAAATCACAATGCGTTTAAAATCAGCGTTGCGCAATATTAAAAGCTTTAAATGTTTTAAACGTTCACAGGCCGAATTCAAATGCAAACGACAGCGCGCAGTGCTGCAAAATACGGCACGAACAGTGCTAGAAAACAGATCTTCGATAAGCCAACAAGTAGTGATTAGTTATCGATAAGAGTAGATATTTATTAAGATTAGGGATATTAATAATATAACAAAAATATATAACAAAAAATAGAGTACATATTAATTAGAATCGATTTAGACAATTGTCAGCACGTTCTTTAGCATTTTGATGTACTTCTCAGCTCCATCTTTATTGGCCTCCTTATAGTATGGCAACTTTTCAAGGCGTCCAAGCCAAGCCTTAATTTTAGGAAACTGATGAGGATCCATTTCCAGCACAGCAGGCAACGAAGAGGCAGTTGCCGCACAGCAAAAGTCAGCAATATTAAAGGTATTCCCAGTCAAATAGAGATTATCGCCCAGAAAATTCTCTAAATGAACATAGCCATCTCTGACGTTATCGATCTTCTCCTGAGGCACCTGATCGACTTTCTTATAGAAATACGGCACACTTATGTTTCTCAATGACATGAAAAACACACTAGCGTCAAAATATAAACGCTGATTGATATGTGCCCTCTTGACTAGATCCTTTGGATACAGTGCATCAGTTTTTCCGTACTTATCCACCAGATAGCAGCAAATGGCATGAGAGTCCCAAATATAGGTGCCATTATCATCCAACAATGGAACTGTATGCTGTGGGTTCTTCTTTACAAATTCTTCATTCCTGTGCTCCCCAGTAAATAGATCAACTTCGATGTATTCAAAGGGCACTTGAAGGGCCCTCAAGGTCAGCAAACAGGCCCGCACTGGGGGACTAATATCGATGCCATAGAGCACAATTTTTGGCATATTGTGAAATAGTTGTGATCACTTTCAATAGCAAACTTGGAATAAAACCGGGTGCAACTGACTTTTCTATTTATTGTCAATCAGTCAGAATGCAACTAGAGCAATGATAGTGGAACTTTTTATTAAATAAAGCTTTTCAAGCTCAGTTACTAAGTTGATTACAATAAATATAGACAACAATAGTTTTGTTTATGTAAAGTAAATAAAATAAACAAACAAGTAATTGTTAATCTCAAAGTGTTATCAGTACACACATAGGAACGTAAAAATGGAAGATAATTTAGATGAACGGAAAAATACTCTGCATGTATATTTAATACAAAATTTATTTTATTTTTGTGAGCAACAAAAAAATACTTTAACAATTAAAGTAGTCCGCTTTTATATACATAGTCTACATAACTCTACTATTTGACCAATATCAACAGCCGAACCACTTATAAAATTCAAATTCCAACGGCACTTTTTATAGCACAGTGCTGTAGCAAGCAGCTAAAAATGATGTACAAATGGGTTTCAGTGTTCAATAGCAATAATCAAAGTAACGATTTGTTATCGATAAAATATATTTAAAATTTTAAAAATGTGTTTTACATATGAATAATATATTTTTAGGACAACTGAAGTGGTTAACTTAGACAATTGTCAGTGCGTCCTTAAAAAGGGCCAAGTACTTCTCCACACCCTCGGCATTGGCCTCCTGGTAATAAGGCAGCTCACTGAGGCGTGCCAACCAGGCGGTAATTTTTGGATATTTCTCGGCATCGATTTCCAGGAAGGCGGGCAGAGAGGAGGCTGTAGCCGCACAGCAAAAATCGGCGATGGTTAGAGAATCGCCAGTCACATAGGGATTGTCACCCAGAAATTTCTCCAGATGATCGTAGCCATCCCGGACGTTGTCGATCTTTTCCTGCGGCACCGTTGTCACATTCTTCAGAATAAATGGTGTGCAAATATTCTTCAAAGCCATGAAGAGCACACTGGCATCAAAATACAAACGCTGTTGCAGCTGAGCACGTTTCACCAAATCCTTAGGATACAGATCATCCGATTTCCCATACTTGTCCACTAGATAGCAGCAAATGGCATGAGAGTCCCAGATGAGAGTACCGTCATCATCCAGAAGCGGCACAGTGTGCTGTGGATTCTTCTTGAGAAACTCCTCGTTGTTCTGTTCTCCAGCTGCTAGATTAACTTCGATGTATTCGAATTCCAATTCGAGGGCACGAAGAGTCAGGAGACAGGCATGAACTGGTGGACTAATGTCCATACCATAAAGCACCAACTTGGACATTTTTAATCTGTTGTTGAGGTCTGAACACAAACGAGAGCAAACTTCAAATGAAATGGGTGTGTTGCCGGCTACAAGTATTTATTGTCGACAAGAGATAGTGGGAGAACTTTTGAGGCTTCATGAAAGCAAAGCCGGTGGAGCTTTTCTCCATGGAGCCACGTAATAGCCAGAGCTTTTGAAACCACAAGCAGAATTTCAGTTTCAATTGGAATAAACTAACAATTGGCTTGTTTATATACTTATATACATGCGCTAGTCATTCGAGACTCAGCTGCAAACCTCACTTACTAGGAATTTTAATTTAAACACGAGTGCAGATTTGTATAAAAAAAATATATCTCTTGTTACTCTTAAGTCGTATATATTATACAAAGATATCTCGTTGTAATAATAGCAGTCTCGAATCACAGATGATAATTAAGAATCTCGTTGAACGATAAGGGCAAATTCTTGTATGTATGTTTGCGTGAAAGCGATAACACCATATAAGCATATATAATTATATAAAAAATATATATTTTATTAATATTTTATTTATTTCCAGGTAATATATACTTTATTTGTTTTATTTACTTAGAGTTAACATATTACAATTTCTAATGCTTTCAATTTGAAATTCAAAATCATCAGTCTGCGCGCCAAAGCAAATTAGTGTTGGCTAACGTCTTATAACTAAGTGCTGTACAACACAGTCCATTGTCACACACCTGCAAACATCGAAAACTAAAACGACCATCACTATGGACTAGAAAATACCCTATTATGACAAAATTCATAGAAATTCAATAGATAATAATGAATAAACCTAATTAATACACTGGAATAAGCAGTAAAATAGACTAAAATGTAGCTGCAAGTAATGCAGCTAAATATTTTCAGTTGATAAACCGAACTAAATTTTTGTGTAATAAAATGAGCCTATATACCTTATGTAGCAGTGTGTACAGAGCTCAACAACACAGTCTTTGTGCAACGCATTTCCATTACTATCAGCCAATTAAATAATAAAATTGAACATTTTCCATGCAAAACAATAACTAATTGCACATCCAACATCACCAGCATTGTTGCCGGAGGCGCAACTCTCAGTGGCTGGACAGAATGACGGCGCGTAATCCTCAAACATTGATGGCTCTGCCGAATGAGGAGAATTTTGATTTTCTATTCAAAATTGTCTTAATTGGGGACTGTTGCACGGGCAAAACATCAATATTGCAACGTTTCAAGACCGGAAACTATGTGGAGCGTCATGGAAATACCATTGGTGTGGATTTCTCAATGAAAACCATTGAAGTCGAGGGCAAACAAGTCAAGGTAAAAAACCCAACATAAATAAAATGAATAGGGGAATTCCTGAAACAGATTCAGATTTGGCTTAGGCAAATTTAAATCCGTGGCAGGCATATCCCTAATAATGATTATTTTGTGTTGCCATAGCTACAAATCTGGGATACTGCTGGACAGGAGCGCTTCCGTACCATAACCCAGAGCTATTATCGAGCCAACAATGGCGTTATAATAGGTTAGTAAAAACCCAAAGGTAACGCCCATCCAAGTTTATGTCATGCCATGAGTGTGAGGACGTTATCATGACCCCCGCGGGGCCATTGTCATGGTTTATTGCTGATAAGAGAAGCGCGCACTTTCATTTACTATAGTTGCGGTGATTTAAACATTTGCCATGGCGTCTTATCAGTGGAAGTGCCACTAATTGCTACTGAAACGTGTGATTTACAAGATGTTTGTTAAAGATATATTCATTTTCAGTTTATGACATCACAAAGCGATCAACATTCGCTAATCTGCAAAAGTGGATTGAGGAGGTGCGCAGATATACGGCTTCCAATGTGCTTATCATTTTGATAGGCAACAAATGCGATCTCGAAGAGGAGCGCGAAGTGGACTTTGAGGAGGCGCGTCAAATGTGTCAATATATACCTGAAATCTTGTTTGTTATGGAAACCTCTGCCAAGGAGAATACCAATGTTGAAGATGCCTTTCGCTGTCTGGCCACTGAACTTAAGGTAACTACTTGAAACTCTACCTAAAAGTCAATTTACTAAAGTTACTTTTGGTGTTGTTTACAGCGACAACACGACTCGAGTAGTGTTCAAGCCATGGACGAGAACACTGTGCAGCTGGGTCAGGGAAAGCCGCTCAAGAGTTGCAGCAGTTCATGCAATCTTACATAGACATCAACATTCACATCTTCATAATATATTTTTACATTTTATGTTTATTATTATTATTTTGTGATCAAATTTTCGTGTGGCTATAATTGTAGTATTTATAATTTTTAAAACCTAAACTAAACTGTTAAATTTGTTGCTGTTTACTTGGCTCACACAAGTAACAACATCATAATTTTAATTTATACACTTTACACACATATATATTTGTATTTGTATTCATATTTATTTTGGTGGCTAGAGTACAAAAAACAATCTCACACATCACATCAACAACAAACAAATGCAATGAATTAACAATGTCAATTACAATGCATTTTCAGTTCATAACAGTAGTAGAAAAACAAACACGTACGTCCAATTCTGTATTTGTAACTTAAAAACGATTTTTGCAAATAAACTTGTTTATTTTATAAATTTATTGGAAGTTATTAATTGGCTGCTCTTAGATCCTAACATTAGCATTATCTTAGTACACATAATTAAATTTATTTGAGGATATAGGCTGGCAGAGCGGGAATTTCAGGGGATGTACATGTTTGTAAACAAAAGGCAGAAGGAGTTTATAACTAAAGCACTGTAAAAATTGGCTTGGCTTAGTTTCTTTCTTATTTTTCAACTTTCAACAAAATTTCGAAAACGCAAACGCTTTCAAAACTTTTCATACAATTAGGTGTGTGTGTGTGTGTCTTTACATATATTTATAAAAATTGATTTATTTGTCTAAATTAATTCATTAACTATATACTAGCGCCGTCGATCGGTGTGTCTGTCATTTGTTTTTAATGCGCTGCACAATCCATTCGAGTCCCTGATATAATCCTTCGCCAGTGAGCGCACAACACGCCTGTATATGCCACTGATGCTTCTTGATGGACGTCAGATCCAATTGCCGGGAGATTTCCGCCGCTGACATTGAGCCCTTCAGATCCTGCTTGTTGGCATAGACGAGCAGACTGGCTTTACTTAGATCCTCATGTTGCAGCATCCGATAAAGCTCCTCTCGTGTCACGGCCAAACGTTCGCGATCCGTTGAATCGATAACCATAATGACCAGCTCCGTATTTGTATAATAGGTGCTCCAAGCGGCACGTAAACTCTGCTGTCCACCCAAATCCCAGACCAGGAAGTGTATATTCCGCCAGACAACTTCCTCGACATTGGAGCCGATCGTTGGACTGGTGTGCACCACTTCATTCATTAGAAACTGGTACAGTATTGTGGTCTTTCCGGCATTGTCGAGTCCAACCATTACCAGTTTGTGCTCCTCGTTGCCAAACATCCGCCATAATCGCGAGAGTAACAGGCCCATTTGTAAGTGTTGTTATATACGCGCGCGGGAGTGTGAAACGAACGTGTTGTTGTTTTGTTGTTGTCGCTTATTTTCGATTGTTAATTGGTGACAAACGCACTCTCTCAGGTATCGCAATCTCAATGCGCATATGTATGCCTGTGTGCGTGAGTGAGTGAGCTTGTATGTATGTGTGTGAGTGTGTGCGTAAGCGTGTGGGTCGTCGTCGTCTACTTGATGCCTTTGTTGTTGCCCAGCGGAAGGCCAACTGTAAATTATGCACTCACACCTCTCAAGTTCACACGCACCACAAGCTGCACTTTGACTTCTTCAAAATGTTTACAACAATTACCTAATCACTGGGCAAACACTTGTTGTTATTATTATTGTTGTTGCTGTGGTTGTGGGAGATTGCTCAAAAATTTAGGCAGGCTTTGCTTCAGCTTCACTTTTTGTGTTGAAACAAAAATTGCTCACGATTTCAGCTGGGGATGTGAACAGCATATCGAACTATATCGATATATCGATATAAGCGATAAACAAAGCACGAATTAACGATAATATAAGCGATACTATTGTTAACGAACTTAAATTTTTTTTAGTTCTTTTTGAAACAGAACATTTTTATTATTTTTATTTGTAAATTTTTAAGTTTTGTTTGCTGTTGAACGAAAGAGAACAAGTTTAATTTGAATAGCAATACACGTCATAGCTGACGTTTAATAAATATCCTTTAAAATTAAAGTTTTTTCGACAAAATGAATTGCCTGCAAACGTTTTTAAAATGCTCCCAATTTCTAACGGATCCCACATACGAAGAGGAGGATATTGACGAATTATCCGAGGCAATTGCAGAAAAATGTGAGGAAGTTTTTAAAGGAAAACATTCGTCGAAACGGCGCTTCGAATATATAGATAAATATATGAGAAGCGAAATTTTTATGCTGGATGAACCAGTACCATCTCCTAATGTTGAACATATTCTGGAATTGGCCATTGATAAGCAATTGGACCAAATACATTTTTAAAGCAATAACCATAATAACAAAATAAAAATTTGTATTTCAAATTGGAATAAAAATTCATCGTTACATGATTACATAGACCAAATAATAAAGTCTTATAAAATAAATTTATAGTTTGTTTTATAGTTTTTGCTTATCAATGTTATTCTATATTGCAGATTGATGAGTTTTCAAATATTTTTTTTGCATATAGTACAAAATGAAATATAAAAAAAGATTTATACAAAAATGTCGCTGGGGAAATGCCCATTTATTATATTAAAGATAAGTTCCTCGTGTCTTTCCTCAGCATTTTAGCATATTTTAATGCGAACTTATCTCATATAATTTGGCACAATTTGACCTTTTTGTTATTCACAAATAAATTTATAATTTGAAAAATCAGATATGGTTTCAAAAAACAAGCTTCACATTTAGAAAATAAATTTTATCATACAATAAAATTTGTGTATTTATTTAAGGACTAAAACAAATTGAAGCGTTTCAAAACGAGAATTAATTAATAAATCTTAATTTTAAGGAATAAACTTTAGCATACATCAAAAAATAAATTGTGTATTGAAATTGTAACAAAATTTTCAGAATTACATAGGCCAAAAACGGCAATTAATAAAGGCAAAAATAATTGTATTACAAGGAATAATTTGTTTTCATAGAAATGTTTATGGTTTTAGATCTTGGAACTTGGTTTCTTGGGTCTCTTGCGAATGTGACGTTGCGTCTGTTTGGTGGGCGGGGCCAGCTCATAGCGGAATATTATACAGCGTCTGTCAAAGAAGCACTTGAGATCCTTGGGATCATAACGATGACCCAGTTGTTTGAGGTATAGATAAATCTCCTGCAGATCAATGGGCTCAAACATGAGCACACTCTCATGCAGACTGGGATTGGCACAGAGTAGATTATGCCAGGCTATGTGGAGTGGCAACAATGGTTGTGGCGTCTTTTTGGTCACGTTCGTCTGCAGTACATAGCACTCAAAGTCATCGCAGAGAGCTGGCGGCACAGCCTGTGAAAAACGCAACAGTTCCGTGCCAGGAGCATCCCTGAATTTATAGCTTAGTTTGGGATTCACTTCAGTGGGAGTAAGGCAATCATTGCTGACACTTTTGGGCAGAGGATTCCTTTGATTGTTCTTCCCGCTAGTCACGGGTGTGGATTTGGAGCGTGGGAAAGACAGAGATTCAACTGGAGTCTCTTCCAGTGGCAGCATAATGGGATGTGTTTGATTGTAAATAAATTCCAACAATTTTACGGCTTGCTTGCGCTTCAATGGCTTTATGCCATAATTATACAAATGCTGCAACAGCTCCGACTCCGTCATGTGCACAAAATCCGGCTTGGGCGACTGACAGACTCTCACAGTGTACAACTGACCATTGACCTCCAGTTGCTCCGGCGCAGCAACAGGAAGAGAACTCACTGCAGGCGGCAGAGACTCCGGCAAGCTATCCATATTAATATCACCCAGCAGTAAACGATCCAGACCACTTGGTAACTTATCTATAGTTGCATCCTTGTCATTTTGGAAAACCATCTTATCGAATTCATCGAGTTCATCATCAGGATCATCTCTCTCTGTATTTGGAATGTTGTTTAGCAGCTCCTTAAACTTATGACTGCTGCTGGAATAACGTTTCATTGGCAGTTCTGTGGGTGAGTCTAGAAAGGATGCTTCTTCCCAATCAATATGCACATGCGATGTATCTGCCTTTTCATCGGGTAGCTGGGAGAGTGTACAAGGTTGTGATAGAGCCGCATCCAGGATGCCAAACTCAGCACGCTCCTTGCTCAGGGCGCTCTTGTTGGGCGAGCGGGAATTGCACGATTTAAGAGAAGCAACAGGCGATGTGTCCAGATATGCATCCAAATCCTCTATGGTCTTGAAATACGGCATGGTTTTCCTCTTTGTCAAAGGTGAAATGCTGTCTCTATGGAGAACCTGCTCCATGTCAATGCCACGTTGCGTTTTGTCTGCCTTCCAAATGGAGTAATTGATTTCATCATCGGAGAGCAAGACTCCCTCATCATCATTATCATCTTCATCACAGCTTTCTTGGGTCAAATCAATGCTGACATCGGATTGACTACAAATGGAGGCGGGTTTATCATTAAAAGAGTTGCTCTTTCGACTTAAAGGACTCTTAAAACTGTGCTTCAGATTGCACTCTGAAAACGGTTTATCTGTAAAGGAATTGCTCTTCGGACTCTTGAAACTGTGCTCCAAATTGAGTGTCTGTGTCAAGCTAAAGCTGCGCGGGAAACTCGAAGAATTGTTCTTGGAGCTATGCGGAGTTGTAGACAGTTGAAAGGATGTGAATGGCAGTGAATTGTCCTTGAAGTTATTTGAAGTTATAGTTGTTTCCATGTGGAATGATGAGGAACTGCTCTTGCTTCTGTTAAAGTAATCTTTGTCCAGCTTAATCTCCTCCTGTTTCTCCGTCTTATGTGCGTATTTGGCATATAATTCCTTAGAGATTACACATTCCTCGTGGACTCTATCTATGTGCTGGGCCAGCGTGCAGTTAAGTACATTAACATCATTATCCAATTCAATTGTTGGACTCAACGCTAAAGCTTGTTGCTCGAAAATGGAGTCCTTAAAATTCCGGCTTCCGGGTAATTCTGTTGAATCCTGCTCCTGCGTCAGATCTACAAAGCTCTCTATAAATTGTGTTGGGGTATGACTTTTAATATCCTCCTCCGCCTCTCCAACAGTCTTCACTAAAACAAAAGTTGTCATTAAATGGGAACTTCAATTTCTTGATATTTAATTTTTTTTGTTTACCTTCGTCACTGGAGTAGATCTCATAGCAATTGATGTCCTTGCTGCTTGTATCCTTGTAGACTTTTAAAGAAAAGTTTTGCATTCCGCTAAGCGTTGCAGGAGCTTCCACTTTAAGATCATTAAGATCCTCATCCTCATCCGAGTCGGCAAAGAGATCGGGTGAAGTGCAGCGAGTGGATTGTGTGGGCAAAGTTAGCATGGATGAGGTGCTGGGTTGTGTTTGTGTTAATCTGACATGGTTTGTTAACGATTCGCTTAAGGATTCTTTCTCCTCTCTGTCTATATTTAGCATGGCTGAAGTACTTGGTATGCGGTTCTCCTTTTCTTTTAGGATCTCTGTAACTTTAGAGCGTTTATCTGGCGGTTCCTTTAATGAAGAGCTAGTGCTTGAAGAGCTGTCCTCTAGCTCTACTACAGTCAACATGGATGAGCTGCTGGGCTGTTGGTTCTCCTTCTCCACATTAGTCTCCTCAGGTGTCACTGTCCTTCTGGCACGTTTATCCGGCGGTTCCTTCGATAAACTTGAGCTTTCCGCCTCCTCCACCATATTATCTGCCACCAGCTTTTCCAGCTCATCCAATTCCACTTGCTCTGCAGTTGATTCTTGACCAGCACCAAAGTGCGCCTCCAGCTCTGCATAAATCCGCTCCAATTGCTGCTGGTGCAACAGACTTTTTTCACTTGGTCGCTTCGGCGATAGATCCCTACCCTGAATTGCCCTCCAGCTCTTGAGCAAGTGATCCGCTGGTGTTTTGCCAACTTCTACTAATTCCTCCACATAGTAAGCACTGAGATTCGTTATGGCACCTTCGCTAGGTTCATTTGTGATGCGAGTGGTGGCTTCCAGCTGTTGGAGACGTGCACTGATCAGTTTAAAGGGCAACATCTGGAGTTCCTCGACACTTGGCAGCTTTGTGCGCACCTGCTGAGCCATTAAAGCCGCAACCTTGTTGTCTAATTTCTTAAGCTGTTCCGCCGGATTACGCAGCGTCAAGGGCGTAAATTTATTGGCCCATTTGCAGCGTTTTCCACGCTTGCCAGCTGCTCCTGGCAAGACGCCCATGGAGAGCACATTGTAATCTATAAAAGAAGATTTGTTAAGATGTCAATTTTAAAGCTTCTCTATACTCGCCTTCTTTAGCTGCAGTGCGAAAGCCATACTTTTGCAATCTTCGGCGTATGTTCTCCGTTGTTTCCTTTGCCTGATCATCTAGTAAGTTAACCACTTCCTCCTCCTGCTCATCCATTGTATCCTGCAGCCGCAATGCGCCATGTTTCTCTGCCTCGGATTTGGACAATGCCAACGCCATTTCAATGTCATCCGGACTAAAGTTGTCTGCCATGCAGTGTTGAGCTGTTACCTCGGCAAAAAGCTGCTCATTACGCAGGAAATCACTGATGCTGGACTGTTTACTCCTGCCACGCCCTGTGGCGCGTCCTCGTCGCGATGGAGCACTAGACTTTAATTTAGGCGCTTTTTTTGGCTTGCCCAACGTGATGGGCTTAGTGTCATGGCTTTCACGTGTCTTCTTTTGTCTTGGTTCTGCAAAGAGGTCATCCTGATCTTCATTTTCTCGCCTTAGTTCCGTTTCCCCATTACTGACACTCTCCTGTGTACTGAAATAGTCGGATAGCGTTGTGGTCACTGCAACCGCCTTGCTGCTGCTGCGGGTATTGCTTTAGGAGATTAAGAAAACAAGTTTTATTAGAGTTTCAACATTTTATTGGCTCAAATAGATAACAAACTGAAAACCTACCGCAGCTTTGTGGTTGCGGGTTGATGTTGTTGTAGTTTCTTAAAGTTGGCTTTGCGCGTCTCTCTGTCCATGTTGTTAGCGCTCCTTGGCCAGCTTCTCTGCCTCCTCAATTGCCTCCCGGATGAAATCCGCTCTGCGTGGAGCGGCAAAATCAAACAATGCACGACGATCCTTCTCCTCCTCGGACTGGGTGACTAAGGCTTGGGTGATTCTCTCGTTGGCAATGCGTTGCATGGGTGTTAGACTAAAATAAAACTAAGCATTACAATTTGTCACATTTTAAATATTCATTAAATTTACCTCCAAATTCCAAAGAGCAGCGAACCAGCGGCAAGTAAAGCGTAAGCAAATCGATTGCGATATTTATATGATGGTGTGCCTAGTGTGCGTCTTGGTTTCCGCTTGCTAGTATCAATGGATGCCATTACCAAACTTACAAATTGTGTCTTCTTAATCGATTTATATAATTAATAAACATTTCACATTCTGTCTTGAGAATCTCACTGTGGAAGGCTGCCACCCGGCCCAAAGGTTGCCACCGTACTAAATTTCCCGATCGGCAGCCTGTCTAGCGACTCAAGGCAACCCTGCAGCGATACCGCCGACTAATCGATAATTAATCGATGAAAGTACTCGTTCGCATACGCAATTAACGTTAATTAGCGCACAGCGTAGGAGAGAAATCAAAATTGAAATTTTAGTTTTATTTGTACGCTAACCAAGTGCAGGTGCTCAAACAGCAGCTGTTCTAATTGAAGTGCGTTGAGTGTCATCACAACAATGTAAGTTCAAATGTAACTAGACTGTGAAATATTTGATAAGCGACGGCAATAACAACAACAAAAACTAACACATCAAACTACTACGCAGACAAAGCAGCATCGAAACCGATAGACAAAAGAGTACAGAGTACAGTAAACAAAAAAAAAAATTAGAATGAGATAACAATGAAGCAGACAAAGCAAAAAGCGAAAAGAGTTGAAAACAGACACACACAGAGACACAAACAGTGGGTAAATAAAATGTTTAGACCAAATAAAAACCAAACATATTTGTTTATTTACTTTTTTAAGAATAGTTAAATTCGAGAGAATTATTTTCTATTTATGTAGACAAGAATAATAAAATGAGGAAAAAGAAAAAGCTCAGAATATAAATAATATATTTTTGAATTAGTTTAAACATTTTCTTAAGTAAATGTATGTGATATTGTGTGTGTGTGTGTGTGTGTGAAACCAGATACAACGCATTCTGCATTCTTTTTATATTATTTTCGTATTTTTTGCAGATATCTGAAGAATAACAACAACCAACACCGATATCAATTTATAATACGCCCTTATTGTGGGTCAGAAACCGACTTCAAATTTAATCGCTTAGTGCAATTTGAAACACGGAGCCGTCAAGTCATGGCTCGAGAGGATGAGGAGCGCATTGTGGACAACGAGGAGGTGTCCGCGGAGGCGGAGGAGTCGGCCGGACGACAGGACAATGAGCTGGCGCTGCCCTCGGGCGGATGCTGCATGCCATCGAGCACATCTCATCGGTTTCTGGCGCTGTTCTTTATGTGTCTGCTCGGATTTGGATCATACTTCTGCTATGACAATCCAGCTGCATTGCAGGAGGACTTCAAGCGGGATCTGAACTTGACGTCCACGGAATTCACGCTCGTCTATTCCATTTACTCGTGGCCAAATGTTATACTCTGCTTCCTGGGCGGATTTCTCATTGATCGTGTGTTTGGCATACGACTTGGCACGATTATCTATATGCTAGTACTGCTGGTGGGTCAGCTAATCTTCGCCACCGGCGGCATACTGGACACCTTCTGGTTGATGATAATGGGACGCTTCATCTTTGGCATTGGCGCTGAATCCTTGGCGGTGGCCCAGAACAGTTATGCCGTGCTCTGGTTCAAAGGTAAGGAACTCAACATGGTCTTTGGCTTGCAGTTGTCAGTAGCCCGCTTTGGCAGCACTGTCAACTTCTGGGTGATGCAGCCCATCTATGATTATGTGGACAAGTTCTACCAAGGACATCGCACTCTGGGAGTCGTCCTGCTGCTGGCCACGCTCACCTGTGTCGGCTCCTTGCTGTGTGCTCTCATTCTGGGCTACATGGACAAGCGTGCGGAGCGGATTCTGCAGAGGAACAACAATCCATCTGGTCAGATTCCCAAGTTGACGGATGTGTTTACCTTTAAGGCTCCCTTTTGGATGGTCTCCATTATTTGTGTGGCCTACTACGTGGCCATCTTTCCCTTTATCGCTCTCGGACAGAGTTTCTTCATGGATCGCTTTAACTATACGAAATCGGAGGCCAACACTGTGGACTCTCTGGTGTATCTAATTGCGGCGGTATCCTCGCCATTCTTTGGCTTAATCATCGACAAGCTGGGCAGGAATGTTACCTGGGTGTTTAGTGCAACAGCCACAACAATTGGCGCGCATTTGTTGCTCACCTTTACGGATCTGAATCCGTATATCGGTATGTCCATCATGGGCTTATCCTATTCCCTGCTGGCTGCCAGTTTATGGCCTCTGGTGGCACTCATCATTCCGGAATATCAGCTGGGCACTGCCTACGGCTTCTGTCAGTCCGTACAGAATCTCGGCCTGGCTGTCATCACGATTTTGGCTGGCATTATTGCCGATAAGAGCAATCATGATCATACCTGGGTGCAGCTGTTCTTCATTGGCTGGCTAACCATTGCCCTGATTGCCACCTGTGTCATCTGGGGCTATGACAAGAAGCAGCGTGGCAATCTCAACATGTCGCCGGCACAACGCATCAATTTCGTCAACTCGGCGACTTATCAGAACTTTGAATAGGTGGAGGATTAGGAGAACTGTACAGCAGGCAGAGCCAACAATGTGTCATCATCTTGAACACAATTCCCGCAGTTTCCGGTCGAAACTAAACTAATCAGCATTAGGATTAGAAATGCGGGCGCATTCTTCTCAAATCAAATCGAACTGCTCTCTGGGAATATGTTTAGATGTTGATTATTTAATGTTGGTTCATTGATGATTAATTGATAATGTGATGTGCGAATATTGAGTCGCAAATTGGTATTTACTGAATGGAATTGTTTATTGTCGAAACGAGTACACACACACACACACCTCACACATACATATACATATATAAATATATATTTTTTTAATTTTAACGCTATGTATTTTTAGAACAATTTATTATTATTAATACGAGTACGAAACAAAAAATGTTATTGCATGTTTTTTTGTGTAAATGTTTTACAATTTTTAAATACAAAAACCAATTTAGAATAAACTTCCTAGGATCAAAAAAAATGTTTAACAAATAATCAATAAATATATCATTGATATTGCATTAAAAGTAATGTAGTTTTATTTGTTATTCAAAACTTAGTTTTTGTATAAAAAAGTTTTAATAAATCCCATGTTATCTGGATTAAAATCTATTCTACACATTCTAGCCAACTTGCATTAAAATCGGATGCCTTAAAAAACAATTTTTTGTATGATAAACTTCTAGAAATATTCCAAAAAAATTCCGCTTAAAAAGATTTTAGTGTATCCCACGCATTGTAAAAGAATTTTATTTAAATCTGACCACCAGAGCATTAGTTTATATTTCAAAAACCTTTAATTCAAGCGGAATAAAATATATTCAGCTAGCAATAATATTTATAACTACTACTTAGGAACAAACTGCAAGGGAATTAAAGCTTCGACATGCCAAAGTTGACTTATTTTTGCTAAATAATTACAATTGGTTTAATAAAGTTGCCACGTCTGCTTTATTTTCAAAACATTTTTATGTCTGTCCGTCTCTCGAGCACTTCGATGCACTGTTTGCTGTCCAAGCTGAGCACGCGAAGTTCTTGCAATGGTTTCGTCTTCTCCTCCGCCGTCTGACCACTCCGCAGTGTTTCCAGCAACAACAAAGCTGTTCCCCGCGCCGCAGTTAACAATTTGCAAGCGTCATGAATTCTAAACACATGTGAAAATGTATCAGTTGTAGTTATTTTTCAGCAATGATGACGCATAATGGCAATGATGACTCAACTCACCGCTTGAAGAGCAGCTCGGGACGTCGCGTATGTTGACCGAAGAGCGCAAAGAGCAATGTCATATCATAATTAAATTGCGATGCTCCGGCTGTTGAGAATCTCGTATTCATTACCATATTCTCCAGCATGAAATCATCAATTTGTTGGGCTATCAGGCGCAGTGTTTGATTAAACAGATTCGCGGACAATTCACGCTCCAGATTGTGCAGTAATGTGACCAGTACTTGGAACATTTCACCACCGCTGGGCGAGAGTATAAAGGGTTCCTTGCTGTTCTGCTCCGGCATATTTGGCCAGGCATCATGTCGATAATTCATAGACTTGGCCTTCATTTCATTGACCGATTTGTTGGCCAGATTCTTCATCAGCTGGTGGGCCCAATGCTCCAGCTCGGCAACGGCATGCTCAAACACCGAATTAATCTCGCTGGCATTGGGTCCGGCCAGTGCTGAATGCAGATGCAAATAGTGGACATTCTCGCCCCACTCCCGCAGCACCATGATCAAGTAATTGATAGCATTCAGCACGGATAAACTGGGCACGGCTCCGCTGCTGTGCAATTGCACCAGACGTCGCCGGAAGCTGTCGATTAGTTCCAGTTGCAGCTGCAGGAATTGCAGCTGATGTCCTGGCTGTATGAGTCCATAGTATCGATCCTTAATGGCCTCCAGCAGGCGCATAAATTGATCAGCACATCTTGGTATCTTCAGATCATCCTCATAGGTGATGGGATCAATCAGCTGAAACGGTGTCTCCGCCTGCAGTATGTCATCCATTTTCTCTGCACAAACTAAGGCATGAATTAGGATTAGAGTAATCTTGATTAAGCATTCGTTACGAGCTTACACTGCTCCTCAAGTGCAATCCAGCGTAGCAGATATCTGGGCTGTGTCAACACTGAAATGGCGCTGGGAAAACTTGCCGGATAACCAAAAGTCTCGCACAGCTCCGCCTCAAATGCCAATGTTTCATCTACGAGATGAGCAAACAGATTCTCATCCTGCGCTATTTGCTCAATGTCCACGGCGAGTTTTTCTATGGAAAGCTGCACAAGACCGCGCACAAACTCCAGCTGTGGAATACAATATAATGATTAATAAAAGCAAAAAAGACATGACTATAAAGATGCAGTTCCTCCTCCTAATCAAGATTATATATATTTTTAAGTAACCAAACTGACCCTAAGATTGTAGTCCAGTTTGCCGGCCTTCATGGCGCTTGGTTGAAACGTATTCCCCACAAAGAAATGCGATTCCTTGCCCCAGTTGAGAATCTGTGTGTAGAACCATTCGGGTTTGTCCAAGCGATTCGTCTGCCTTGTGCCCGTAAAGTGGAACATGAAACGTTTGCGATACGGCGCCAGGAGCAGCTGCACCACGGGACTAATGGGCTGACAGACAATGCTGGGTGTGATGCTTTGCAGTGGCGCATGTTCCTCCGCTGGCGACTTGATGAGAAACATATATTCGGCCAATAGTTGGGCCTTGGCAGTGTCTCGGCTGGGGGAATAGTTCAGAGGCTGTTGTTCCATGTGTGCCCAGCGCAGACTCTTGAGCACAGCTTCAAATTCACTGGACAGACGCTGCATGAGCAGCTTATGCCAATAGATGGCTGTGGATTCCGCATAGGATTTCAAGGTGCGCGCCTTGACTGCCTGCAGGCGTCCCACCACACTGTGCTCGCTGTCGTTACCCTCGTAGAGCGTTAGATAGATGTTGACCAGCTTGGCCTCATCCTTGCCATTGATGGTACCGCCTAAGGCGGCGCTGATCTCCTGTATGTCCTGCACCAGTCGCAGATACTGCGTCACACTCTGCAGCTGCCGCACCTGCTGCAGATCCTCTGCCACGCCCTCTAAGGCGGGTTGGCACTCCTTCAGCTTTAGTTTGAGTTTCGCACTAAACTGGGCCAATTTCTCCAGCTCAAAGTCAATGCTGTCGCAGACCTGCTGCTGGCAGTGGAACGCCGACTTGTAGCTGGACACATTCTGCGGCTCTTCATAGTTCAACTGTCAACTGATACGGTGATATGCATTGTTTACTTGTTAATTGTTTACTTTACTCACGGTTTGATTTAAGTTTTGCAATTGCTGCTTGTAATTTTCGACCACAAATGCCGCTCGATGCAGTTGATTGGCATCCTTGCCAAGCTCTTTGTTTAGGCGCGCAGCTATGCGCAATTCCATTTCACTCAGCTTGCCGTGCATTTTATGTGGTGCATTCAAATAAAATGCATCAAAACAAAACCGACCACGTATAAAAATATATTTATTATGATTAGCAGTGCTGCCAACTTGTTTTATTTATTATAATTAGCGGTGCTGCCAACCTATCTTAATGGCCAGGTTGCAAAAGAAAGGGTTGGCAGCTCGTCGATACTACAGCTAGACATATCGATACCTTTTGTCGATCGTCAATTTCGCTGTGATCGTCGCTTTTCAAACCCAGCCGCCAGCAGGTGTTGCATTTTTGGCGTCGCTTGAATTTTTCGTGTGTGGAAAAATTAAAGTGATAATGTTTACGCCAAAGCAAAAGAATCACAGCCAAGGCGTTGTTGGCATGTCGCCGCATACGCCTCTGAGCTTTAGCCGCGAGCTGCGTCAGGTTTTGCAGGAGCGCAATTTGCTGACGGCCAAATCACGTAAAAAAGGTAAGAAGAGGGATGGGAGATAGAAGTTGTTGTTGTTATTGGAGTCTCATATTGCTTAAATTGTTTCAATTTGCAGTTTGCTCCATGCTGGACAGCAATTCTAGCAGTCCCATTGGATCGCCCAATCCGGAGTCGGGCAAACGCATGGGATTCCGTCTGCAGGCCGTGCAGGAGATCATCTCCTCGGAGAAGTCCTATCTGGAGCAGCTGGAGCTGCTGATGAACTACTTTGTGCGACCGCTGAAGGAGCAGGCCATCATTGATGCCTCCAATCACACGGCGCTCTTCGGCCAGATCGAGATGATACACAACTTGAATGGCGAATTCCTCAGAGAACTGGAGTCGAACATGGAGCATGTGGCGCAGGCTTTCCTGAAGATGGCACCCTTCTTCAAGCTGTACTCAGTGTATGCGTTTGACTACCGCGGCGCTTTGTTTATACTGCAGGATTTGATCAGTAAGAATCCAGTTTTTCGCAAGTTTCTGGAGGAGACCGAGAGTCGTCCGGAGGTGCAACGCAAACTGAATGCCTTGATGATTGTGCCGATACAGCGTGTGCCACGCTACAAGCTGCTGCTGGAGCAGGTGCTGCTCTATACAAGTCCAGCGGATGCGGATTACAAGTTGTTAAAAGGTAGCATTTATTTAAACATGATTACTTAGTATTAATCTTTGGTTTTCCTGCAGAATCCGTCAAGGAGATCGAGGCCACAGCCTCCCACATTAACTCCTGCGTGGAGGAGCAGGAGATTACACAGTACTTGATACATCTACAAAACTCCCTAATGAATCGCACTCCAAATATTGTGAAGCCCTCAAGGCGTGTGATCAAGGAGGGAATGCTCTTCAAGATCACCCACAAGGGTCAGCAAATCAAGCGCTACTGTGTGCTCATGTCGGACATCTTCATGTACTGCAAGGTGCTCAAGGAGCGTCCATCCAACACGCAGGTGGAGAACTCCTTGGAATGCTGCTGCATCTTTCCTCTCAAGAAGTGCAAAGTCTATGAGATGCTGCCTGGCAATTTCAAGCTGACTTGTCAGAGTGACGGCATTATCTTTGGCAGCGATGATCTGCAGTTGTCACGCACCTGGGTGGGATTCATCAGGGATGCCATCGATCTGCATGTCCAGTGCCGCAAGACGTTGCGCAAGGATTCCAGCAAGAGGACGCCCATCAGGAAGAAGGACATGAAGAAATTCGGCGCCGATTATGTACTGAGTCCCAACAAGCGCAAATGCGTGAGTAGTAAACGATTCTCCAGTTTTTGTACCTTTATTTTCACCCTTTTTCTGATACATCCGAGTCACAAATTTATAAAAAACTATAGAAATTAGTTTAATCACTGCAAATCTAATAATCAATTATTTCCCTGCAGGATTACGATACGGTCTTTCGCAACAAGAATCGCTCCACGGATTCCGAGGAGGAGGCGGATGTCTCGGCCAGCGTGCAAAGCCATTGCTTCCAGCGCAAACGCAAGTTGCCCAATCCCGTCAAGACATCAACAGTGACGTCCTCAACGGTTGTCAAGCGTCCAGCGCCGCCGCCGCCAACGGTGCAGCTGCGTCGTCAACCGGGACAGCAGGACAAGGACACTACAGAGCACAAGGAGAATCGCATTTCTAAGCTGTACAAAATGATTTCAACGGGGGACAAAGTGACCAATGTGAGGAGCATACTTAAACGTAGCAAACCAACGGGCACAGTCAACGATCCGGATCCAAGTTATGGCTTTGCCAGTCGCTATTCCGATTCCAAGTCGTATTTTCGTGCTCATAATGTGGATAACACCATACCCACGGCAATTAAGCGCGAGGATCTCTTTGATGCGGAACTGGGCGATGGAAACTTTCAGGATGTACTCTTTCCATTGCGTTCCAGCGGCGGCAGCCAGAAGAGCGCTAGAGGAGGAGGCGGCGGCTGGACAACGCCGGCGCAGACTTTAAGGCCTGGCCAGCAGGATTTGCAGTGCCAGCCGCCGCAGAAGAAGCGCGTCAAGTTCGATGATACGCTAGATGCGTACGAGCAGAAGCCTTTTGTATTCCCAAGCGCCAGCTCCAATGCTGAAGAAGCTGTTACTGTCAAGACTACATCCTTGCGTGATCGTATCTATGACTTTTTTGCCAATCTTTTCTAGAAAGGCAGCAGCAGTTCAAGCTTACATATCGGAGAAGCTATCAGCAGCAAGCTGACATCGCCTTCTTTGCCAATCTCTGCCAGAAATGCTTTATATCATCATTTTTTTGCACTTTACCGCATTTATTTACACAATAAAATCATGTATTAACTAATAACAAGTGTACTTGTCCCGCTCCCGCAGATTACAGATGCGGTGCATAAAGTTCTCCACTTGATAGTTGGAGATTTCATTGCGCCAATCGCCGTCCACCTTGAAGTGTGAGCCAATGATGACGCCCTGGACATCATGGTAGTATTGCGTTATGTTGTCCTTGGTGATGCCGGAGCCAATGAGCAGTGGCACCTGCACCTTGCCCGACAGCACGTCCTGCATATCCTTGTGACTGACTGGCTGTCCTGGAACGTTGTTGGTCATGACAATGCCATCGGCATGAAAGAAATCCGCTGCCTTTGCTGTATCCCGTAAACTAAGATCCGCCGTGATGGCATGCGAACTGTACTTGAGATCTGTAAAGACCAGGACATGCTCGGCATCGATGAGCTTGCGGTATCTCAGCAGATTGCCAGCACAGGCATCGATGTAACCCACATCGGCCACTTGGCCAAAAACAAATCCCTCGGCGCGTACAAACTGCAATTGACTGGCCTTGGCAATAGCCAAAGCCTGCTTGTTGCCACAGGCTAGCACCTGGACACCACAAGGCACCTCCTTGGGCAGGACTTCTCTCACCGCTTGGCCCAGACGCGTCAGGCAGGCCACAATCTCAATGCCCAGCTGGCAGTTGAGCACATACGGTTTGTCATGCATATTCTCGATGAGCACGGCATCCTGTTAGGGATTCTACATTAAATATACATCTCTATCTTCCCTTGTTTACTTACCACACCGTGTTTCTTGTACATCTGTGCCTCATAGGTGGCTTTTTGTATGGTCTGTTGCCAATTGCCAGCATAACGTGGCGTGCCTTTTAATATTATAATATTTATTTAATATTTCCTCTACATTTATTGCCTGCACTCACCTGGCAGCGCATCCACGTGTATCATGCCTATCACTGAGCATTTCTGTGAACCAAAAATTTGAAAAAAACGCTGCATTTGAAAATCATAAACTATTTAACCGTTGCCAACTGTCAAACTATAAAAATTATCGATAGTTCACGATATCAACACAAACGATATATTGCACGAGAACTTCCATTTTAAAACATCGATATACCAATTAATTTTACGACTTCAATTTATTTCGCGCCATATTTATTTAAGTTTTCTAGGTAAATAATGTTTTCTTTGCGCGCAGTTCACATATGCGATGCATGAAATTCTCTACAGCCTGCTCGTCAATATCCTGTTGCCAGCTGCCGTTGTACTTAAAATGTGAGCCTATAATAACCGCCTGCGCCTTATTGTAGTATTGTTTAATGTTGTCTTTGGTGACGCCAGAGCCAATGATTAACGGCACTTTCAGTTTGCCAGATAGATCCTGCAGATCTTTGGAGCTAGCTGCTTGTCCAGTTGCTGTGCCTGTGATGATAATGCCATCGGTGAGAAAGAATTCAGCTGCATGCGCTGTTTCCAATAAGTTAACATCTTGAGTAATGGCATGTGAACTGTGCTTCTTCTTCAGATCAGTGAATATCAAAACATCCTCGGCATCGATTTGTTTTCGATAACGCAATAGATCGCCGGCACAGGCATTTGTGTAGCCCTCGTCGGCCACATGACCGAAGACGAATCCCTCGGCGCGTATAAACTGCAATTGACTGGCCTTGGCCACAGCCAGTGCATGTTTATTGCCACAGGCGAGCACCTGAACACCACAGGGTGTTTCCCTAGGCAGAATGCGGCGCACAACTTGCGACACTCGCGTCATGCAGGCTACAATCTCGGGACCCAACAGACGATCCTGCACATAAGGTATGTCATGCATGTTCTCGATAAGCACAGCATCCTGTGGAGCAAACGTTATTATATGCTCTTATATTAACATTATTTACATACCAGCTGGTGCTGCTTATACAGCTGCGCCTCATGCTCGACCTTCTCAATGGTTTTCTCCCAGTTGCCGGCATATTGCGGCGTTCCTTAATGTTTTTGTTTGTATTTTTGATTAAAAAGTGCGTTTGTTTCTTGCTGCATGCGCTTTGGCTCACCTGGCAGCGCATCCACATGTATCATGCCAATAATTTTGCATTTCTGTTTACCAAATAATTGTACAAATCTCTGCATTTTCAATATATAAATATTCGAATTTAGTTTCAGTCTTGCAAGCAACAGGTGTGTGAGCGAGATAGATGTAGCATAGTGATGAGTAGGTCTCAATATCTGTGACTGGTAGACAGTGAGTAAGTATCGGCAGTAACTGTTACTGCCAGAGCTGCCCACTCGCTGGTCGATTATAATCGAGCGATCGATTGCAAAATTGATCGCATGGCGCGCAATTTAAATGAAAAGAGATTAGTCTTGAAGCAATTGCTTGCAATAAGATTACAATTAATGAAACCATTTAAACCATAAATTAGATTAAATATAGAAAGTAATTATTAATTTTTGTTTAACAATTTAATACAACTTCTAAGTGCACACACAGTTGGTTAAAGTTTAAATTGCCTTTAACGGTCAACAGTTTTGTGATGTCCAGCAACTCAAAGGCAAAGCCTTATCGCTGCCACTGGACGTCATAGAAACAAAAAGCAACGGGGAAAACATTGGCAGCTGTTTGAAAATTGCAAAATGAAATGGCTTCGCATTGCGTTAGCTTTTTTTGTTTTGCTTTTGTTATTGTTGTTGTCCCCTGTTACATTGTTTGAAAATGTGGCGGTTGCTGTCCTTGAGTTTGATTTGCTCTAGGACTGCGCCCTGTGCCCGGATCAGGCTCTTGTGGGTGGCTCCCGATGGCCGTGCCTATGTCTGCTTGCCAGTGCTTAGCGGAAACGCCATCGATTCTCGCAGCGTGCGCAATGGCATTTCAATTATCACAGCAATGCCCAAAACATCCTGCCCCCTCCCATCGCCAAAGCAGCCACAGTGGTCATCTGCCTGATGTAAAGGTTAATAAAAATTTAAAACTGTCGTTACTTTTTGGTGTTATCGATAACTGAATTTTCTGTTATTTTTTAAAATCTTTTTTTTGAATATTTTAATGAGCTCTAAGTCCATATTATGCATTTATTCCGGCACAAATTAGTTAACAGTATCGAATATATTTTGTACAAAGTAATTAATTAATCTGAGAGATCCACTGTGCATCTGCGTGGGCGGATGCGAAACGTTGCCATTTGTTTATTTGTTTGTTTGCCATTGTATTTTTGCTTTGTTTTGTTTTGTTTTGTGCCAGTTACACGTATGCTTTGTGCATGTTACAATTGTGCTTTGTATTATTTGCAATATGTAAAAGTGCTTATGGACTTTATTGTCCTTGGGTAAGTGGCCTCCTGCGGGTCCATTTAATAGAATTGCTATTGTCGAGAGTGTTAGACTCTCATTTATACTCTCTTTCTATTAAAAATTGTAAGAATTTTTAAAATTTAAAATTTTATTTCAAATTTATATATATCTTTATATCTTTATATCTTTATATCTTTATATCTTTATATCTTTATATCTTTATATCTTTATATCTTTATATCTTTATATTATTCTTTATATCTTTATATCTTTATATCTTTATATCTTTATATCTTTATATCTTTATATCTTTATATCTTTATATCTTTATATCTTTATATCTTTATATCTTTATATCTTTATATCTTTATATCTTTATATCTTTATATCCTTATATCTTTATATCTTTATATCTTTAAATCTTTATATCTTTATGTATAATAA
Source organism: Drosophila falleni (assembly GCA_035045575.1). NCBI lineage: Eukaryota > Metazoa > Arthropoda > Insecta > Diptera > Drosophilidae > Drosophila > Drosophila falleni. The sequence goes on from JAWNOV010000167.1 coordinate 3,828,782, forward strand.
TATTATTACTTCAGATCTTTTTTCAATTTAATATACTCTTTTTACTAAACTATGCATACAGAGTATTTCCAATTTAATTTTCGGTTTATATTTATATGGATTGCCTCACACAGAATGGGTCAGGGTTAAGAGCTAATATATTTATAGTAAAAAGGCTAAGGGACTGATTAAATATGTTTTTGGGTGTCAAAATGATATTTCTAGCCTTTAAATAAATAATGCTGTTCAGTTTTCATGGACATGGACAAACACTTCGCATAAGAATGTCGTTTTTACACCTGAAGTGCAAACAATATAAATAATTTATAACGTGTGCTGAGCGTTGCTCTCATCACCTGGCCTGGGATGCTGCCTTGTTGTGCACACACACACACACACACACATGCATAGAGAGATACACATAGTTGATTGTTGTTGCTGTAGTTGCAACAAGTTGTTTCCGTGTTTGCTTTTTGTTGCTTGCGCTTGCGATTATGCAGGATACACAACGCAAGCAAACAACACACACAGATATAAATCGAGTGTATATAGGCACGTGTGTCTGGGTGTGTGTGTGTGTGTGTGTGTATGCTGCTGCATTGAAAGGCAAACAGAATAGGCAGGATATCCTTTGAGCAAGAGCAACAGTTTCCCATGGCTCCAATATAAAAACATTTCTTCCTGTCACATTCTTCTTTTCCAGCCACTTTTATGCCAGCTAATTAGTTGGCCATAACTTTTGGCCAATATAACACACATAATAAGCAGCAACAACAAGTTAACCAAAGTGCTTACACTTGAAAAAAAGAGGTATATAAAGGTATAATTAGACTAATTGTTTTTTCTCCATAAAAGCAAATTAAACGACTGCTAAATAATTTTTCAAGTCAATTTTTGGCTGTGGCTAATTGAAAAATGTGCAAACGGTTATTTTTAATAATGAATAATTTAAGAAAATGTATCTTTATATTCTGGCTCTCCTAATCTTTTTTCTATTTGATTTATTTTATATGCAAGTACATAATACACTTATAAATTATTTTATTTAATCATCAAGATTATCACACTAAAGATATAAGCATGCATACTATCCTAAACTTTTATAAACTTCTTCTTAAAATTCAATTTTAAATGAACTTTCACACTTTTTATGGAAAACACTCTTTCATCAATGTCGTTAAACAATTTAGAAATAAGCATTTAAATAATAATAATTATTTTTGGCAAGTAACGACATTGATTTTGTTATTACTCATGCGCCACGTTGTTCGCCGTTTGATAAATTTGCCATTTTATTTGGCATTTGAGCGCTTTAATTAGTTAGTTCAACTGCAATTAGTCAATAAATTTAATGCAAATTACCAATTCCCATGCAAACAGAGAGTGGCATAAACTGGTTGACAACATGACCATTGGCCAAATGAACTTTGTTGGCGTGTTCCCAATATCAGTGGTCATAATTTCTGGCTGCCATCGTCAACGCATCGATCATTTTAGTGTCTCAGGTGTGGGTAATAGACGGAAACATCACGCAATCCCGTCCAGACATCGTTGCAAATTGGCAAATGGACAGCATGTAGTGTAGTAGTGTGTAGGAGAGCCAAGTCAAGTCGGACTAGATAAAGGCCAAATACAATTTTATTAGCTGCGACCTTGTAGCCCGCTCAACTTCAGGGTGTGTCTACCTTTAAGCGTATTAGCAATATGGCTTAAACAACTTTAAGACTGCTTTACAATCTTTTCACCTGAATAAATATATACTTCACATTTAAGCACTTTTCTTATCGTTTTCGTCTTTACACTTTTGTGATTCATTTCGTTGTCTGGCACCTGTTCCAGACTTTTCTGTGTCATCCAATAAGTTAAACTCGAACCTTTATTTAATTGATTTACGTGACAAAACTTGGCAGACAAGGTGTGAACAAAAAACAAAGCTTTATAATAAATGGAGTTTGGGTAAATTTCTTTTGTTTTCAAAGGTTTTCCAAATTAATGAAAATTATATCGATTGCAATTATCAAATGCACGCGTTGCACTAAATAAATATAACAAAATAACACGCATACGCAGCGTGCACACAATAACACCCTCTATTACAACATTGACTATTTTTAAACCCCTTAACATTTGAATCATTAACTTCGCACCCTCCTAACTTCGTCTTAACTTAGAATATTTTAAAGAGAATGTCATCATAATTGCCATATGCATTGATTTGTATTTTAAAAAATTTCATATCTTGGTCATCACTTGACACTTTTCAAAAACTTCAATCTACCACAACTTTGTCAAAACTTAACCGATTTCCATGTGAAATACAGTTTTGATCATTATTTGGCCTCTAAATTCATTCTGCATCAAAACATTTTTCACTTGAAAAATTTACCTCACTGTCAATTTTTTCGGTATTTTCCATGCTAACCCCTTAACACTTTTTCAAAAACTTCAATCTACCATAACTTTGTCAAAACTCAACCGATTTTCACGCGGAATATCATTTTGATCATTATTTGACCTCTAAATTCATTCTGCATCAAAACATTTTTCACTTGAAAAATTTACCTCACTGTCAATATTTTCGGTATTTTCCATGCTTACCCCTTTACACTTTTTCAAAAACTTCAATCTACCATAACTTTGTCAAAACTTAACCGATTTCCATGTGAAATACAGTTTTGATCATTATTTGGCCTCTAAATTCATTCTGCATCAATACATTTTTCACTTGAATAATTTACCTCACTGTCTATTTTTTCGGTATTTTCCATGCTTACCCCTTTACACTTTTTCAAAAACTTCAAACTCTCATAACTTTGTCAAAACTTAACCGATTTCCATGCGGAAGACCGTTTTGATCATTATTTGGCCTCTAAATTTATTCTGCATCAAAACATTTTTCACTTGAAAAATTTACCTCACTGTCAATTTTTTCGGTATTTTCCATGCTTTACCCCTTTACACTTTTTCAAAAACTTCAATCTACCATAACTTTGTCAAAACTCAACCGATTTTCACGCGGAATATCATTTTGATCATCATTTGACCTCTAAATTCATTCTGCATCAAAACATTTTTCACTTGAAAAATTTCCCTCACTGTAAATTTTTTCGATATTTTCCATGCTTACCCCTTGACACTTTTTCTAAAACTTCAAACAGCCATTACTTTGCCAAAACTTGACCGATTTTCATGCGGAATACCATTTTGATCATTATTTGACCTCTTAATTGATTCTGCATCAAAAGTTTACTAACTTAAAAAATTTCATTTTTTGGTCTTCACTGTGAATTTTATAAGAAAATTTTACAGAAGTCTGCAATTTCTCTTCTCTAAAGTCTCATTGCCGACATTTTCTCTCGCTTTACAAAAATGTCTACACAAGCTGTGTACTTCAGGTTCGGTGACTGTCAAAGCGAGGTCAAGGATAGATTGGTTTAGAAAATAAAGCAATAATAAAATCAACGAAATTTGTACAAAACTTTAATTAAACTGCGCCACAGACAACAAAAACAAACGCGACGTTTTCGTGACCGAGCTCAGGTGCAAATGCGGTCACACCCATGAAAGACGCCAAACCGAAAGTTACAAAAAAGGAGACAAATAAACAACAACAACAACAACAGGCAACAGAGACTGTCAGGTCGGCGTATTAAAGTTATTTGTACAGCCCACGAAATAGGGGCGTGGCAGCCTGTATATAGGACTCTAACTTGACCGAGCGCCTATCGAGTCGCTTTATCACACACATTAAATACCCCGCCGTTAAGTATGCTACACTTTTTATATTGCCGAAATAGAGATGACAGCGTGAGAGCTTTTAAGTGTGACCAAAGCCGTTGAAGTTTTAAAAATATTAAATTTGAATAATTGTATTCTTTTTTAAGACATTAAGCTGCGATTTTATAAATTACAAGTTTTTTAACCACTTATAAAATATCTTAAGAGTAACCGAAGTTATTTAAAAATTCAGTAATTTTTATTAAATTTTAATAAAATTGCTAGTTCTAATTAGTTAAAGTTTACTTTGGCTTACAATTTCACCAATTTATTTTATTTAACGATATAGTTTTAGTTTCCCTTTTTAAAGAAATTTCGTCACTATGTTAAATTTTCACGTGCGCATCTCTGTAGCTGTAAAAAGCGTTTAAAGTTCTGACCTGGTTTATTTATGTGCTGCCTGTACTGTGAAAATGGCAATTGCCGCAACGCCACACGAAGTTTTATTTTGCCATTTCTTCTTTTTTAATTTTCAAGTGTTTTCCATTGCGTGTTTAAACCCATTGCCATTTTGTTTTTTTAACTGTCTACGACTGATTAGATTTCGTTAAGCAAGTGGATCCAAATGAAAGCATAATTAGTAACTGTGACTTATATCGCTCGGCACTCAATTGTTGTTGTTGTTGCCGGCATTGTTTTTGTGCTCTCGGCATTTGCTTTGGTTTTGGCTTTGACTCCGGCTTTGGCTTATAAATAGCTGACATTGTAGCTGTAACTGTAGCTGCTGTTAGGGCCATTTCATTTGCATTCTCCGCCCGAGAGGATTTTATCAGCTTAAAATGCAGCTCTATTGCTCGGTGTTTCTGCTGTTGAAGGCATAAAATGCACTTGAGCTCAGTCTCAATTCCAGGAAAAGGTGTAGCAGCTTGTTTGTTGCATTCCAGCTGCGGAATGCAGATTGCATTCAGCTGTGGAATTATGTTACTAATGATGCCCGAGGTAACTGAAATACCATTTTGATGAGAGCTCTGTTCCCAATTACCTTTTAGTCTGTATTTCACTTGCTTTTATTTCAACTCTTAGTTTAAAATGATTTTGAATTTCCCGAAAAACTTTGTTGAATGTAATTTATTTAATGAACGCCATCTAAAAAAAGTCGGTTAATAAATATAGTATCAATAGCATCAATTACGACAAGATTATTTAAACAAATTTTACATTGAAGAACGGTTAACTTTTTAAATTAATTTTCTAAACTCAACGTATAAATTTACATATTATTAAATAGATTAATATTAAAAATAAAATCCTCTAACTAAAATGATTTAATTTTTTTTTAACAAAGTATTTTAATTTCTATATTGTTATGCTATTTTTGTAAGCTTTAAAGCCTTTAAACATCAATAAAAAGTTTTCTAAATTTAAAAAAAAATAACTATAAAATTTGGTGTATTATTAAATATTCTTTGACTGCTTTAAAGTTAAAAGTTAAATTTCAGATAGTATAATAAAATATACAAACTATTAAAATTTTTTTAGGTTTTTTTTGTCAAATAAAATATTTGTTTTATCTGGTTTAGGTAAATTATAAAGTCAACCTCACTTAACCTCGCTTAAATACATTAATTGAGAGCTGTGTTTCCAATTGAATTTATTTGCAACGATTCAAAAAGTTTTCTAAATTGAAATGAACATGAAGTATGCACTTATATGTACTTGATATATATGCTTGATACTCTTTTTTACTCTTTCACTGTCTCTCTCTCTCTCTCTGTTTTCTCTGTATGTCAGCCAATCAAAGTTCTAAAGTTCACATCATTGACAGGCCAACTTGCCAACTGGGCGAACTCAAATTAAGAAAAGATAGCGACAAGCTCCAAAACTTTTATCATTTGCACAGTCCAGAAGGGAAGGAGCAGTAAGAAGAGAAGAAGAGGAGATGGGAAAGACTAGTTAGCTGTTGTGCATGGCTGCACATTGATGAGGGGAGAAAGTGAGAATTTGCAGTTGTTCAAAAAAGCGTCTCAGTTTCAAGCATGTTTTTTAGTTGTATTACAATGTTGCCATTGCCTGGCAGCCTCAATGCATTTATAGTCCTAGAAACTCAGCCAGGTGCGTAGCATTGACAACAAAACATATACACACACACATTCAGTCACACACACACACACACACACGTTCGCACAATCAATCACAGTTAGTTGGTTGGCTGCTGGAGCGCGACATGTTGACAAGTAATTGGCAGCTAGCTAGCATCAAGCATCAAACATCAAGCATACGCCACGTAGCACGCCCTCATGCACTATGCAAATATGTGAACTTCAGCCTGCTGCCATTTTACTACCCCTAACAGTGTTGCTAGAATATTATGGGAGTTAAAAAGCTAAATTGACAAAAATCAAATGACTAGCAGCAGTAAAAATAAATGAAAGACTGCTAAAATAATTATTTCCTAAGAGTTATAGTATAAATAAAATTCTAAGTGTATAAAAATAAATAAATATATATTTTTTGGTTATAAATTTACCAGTAATAATTTACTTAATGCGATTTATGTAAACTTAAATGATGTATAATCCAAAAAGAAGACTAGATAAAATGAAACTACTGAACTAACTTTATAAAATAATTAATTTGACCACTTTGCAACTCGATTTTCCCAATACCCTGTCTTATAAATTAAATTTGTCTCAGCTATGTTGTGCCAAATTTTCATGCTTCTAGTTCCTAATGTTTGGGCTACACAAAGATCGGTCAGTCAGTCAGTCAGGACAAACGGTTTTAAATATATAGATTTATTTAATAGAAGAATAAACTATGTAAAATAATTGAATTAAATTACTAATTTAGCAATAAAATAGCTAAAGGGGCAACATTGTTCCCTTACCCTCTACCCCTCTTTTTACGCTTCCGCTGCCTCAAAATGTGATACGAGTAGCGTACAAAAAGTACAAGCACAAAGCCAATCAAGCGCAAGGAATGACTGCAAAATCTGTGGGCACAGAAAATGCCTTTAATGCCAGACATGCTCTGCTTCGAGATGCTGCTGCTTCTGCTTTTTGCTTCTTGCTTTCAGCTTGTTGCCTGCTACTTTTTGCTGAGCGCCGTTTACGTGAGGGCTCAAAATTGGGTCACAAGCCGGGCGGAGACACAACACAAATGGCCAAAAGGAATGCCAAGAAATAGCTAGAAAATGTCTGCAGCAGAGAAAAAAATATTAGAGGAACGAGGTATGCAAAAAAAATATGAGTAGGGAGGCATTTAGGCAGCTGGACAGGAAGCCAGCGAATAACACGCAAAGCGCCCAAAATGCTTCATCACGAACAAAAAAGTGTAGCATAATTTTTTGGAGGGCGCAGAAAACAAAACAAATGGACGCGACTTGACAGCAACATGTTAGCAAATGGCGATGTTTCAGCGATGGACAGAGACAGAGATAGAATGAGAGTAGACAAAGAGAGCAAGAGAAAGTTGTAACAGCTGAGAGAAAGAGAGAGAGAGAGAGAGAGAGAGTATAACATAGAAAGCACACGCGAGAGCGAAAGCTTTTTTTGGTGTTCAACTTTACGTTGAGTTTTTTGCTGCATAACCTTCATCTTGAACTTCATGGCCAGGCGATTTCGGGTGGGGTGTCTAGAGAGCGAGGAAGGGCGACACAGAGAGGTGAGAGAGAGGGTAGCAGAGAGTTGGAGAGGGTTGATTTTCACCTACTTTTTGTGCAATAAAAACAAATGCAACAGGAGGGTGTTCATTCATGAAAGCTCACACCCAAAAAACTAGCTACTACTGTGGAGTACGATGAGTGGAAGGAGAAAGAGACAGATTGAAAGAGAAAGAGCGAGAGGGAGAGAGAAAGAAAGAAAAGTAAGAGAAAGGCCGAATGAGATGGAAGATAAATAAAACAGTACCACGTTTTTGGTAATATAATAAAAATTCGATATGAAATACTAATTCAAATTCAAAATAAATAAACAAATATAATTTTCTTAATAATAAATATAGTTTCTAAAAATTCGTCGCCTTAGTAAAATTAATACATTGCCATATAATAATAGTTAATTCATAACAATGACAAGCGAATATTAGAAAATCATTGCTGCCTTTAATTAACCAATGAGTTATAAGTACAAATAAATAATTTAATTAAGTATACACATAAAAATAATTAAGAAAATATAAAAAATTTATATAGAAATATAAATTAGTAAAATATTAGTTACAGTGTATTAAGTTAATTAAAAAAAACAAAAAAACATTTAAGTAACTGAAATTATATTTATTTTTTAATTACTTTACTTATTTACTAAATGTATATTTTATTTAAAATAATTTGTTACACATTTTAAATATATTAACTTTACAAAGCGAATTCAAATATTTTGTAATAACGGCTGGACAAAGCTTCTCGGAGAAACATCGCCGTTGCTCTCTGGACCTTCCAGTAACTACACACGCTCTCTCTTCGTTGCGCTCTCTCTCTCAGTGATTGACTCTCTCTCGTAAAGCACACACACACACAAACACACACGCACACAGTAGCATTTTCTTATCAAAGCAACGGGCGCAAGCAGCTGGAAGCGGACAGACGGACAGTAGGACAGTAGGAGAGTAGGAGAGTATGACAGAGTCGGGAGTCGTCTATAAGGATAACACGGGAGCAGACAGTCACAGCACTTTATAAGGTGTAACACGAAACTGGAGCAATTCAGTTCGCAGTTGGCAGGCGTCGCAGAAGGTTGCAACAACGAAGCAGCAGCAACAGCAGCAACAGAAAAAGCAACCGAAACATCAGCAGCAAAGTCAGTAAGGACACAAAACAAAACAAAGGCTTTGTGAATGCTGAATAAGTGACTAAATGAATGGCCATTGAATACACTCGTTCAATTCGATTTAAAGTGCGCGATGTGAATGTCAAATTGAAACTAAGCCAAATTGAAATGAATTTAATTGCGAATTAAAATTGAAATTTAAATTGAAATTGATTGAGGGCAGCGAGCGAAACAATTAAAAGCAAATTGTGGCATGTCCAAGTGCCGTCTAGCATATCCTGTGTTCTGTGTCCTGTGTCCCGTATGCGACATCCTGCTGCATTTGCACATAATTGCAAACTGTTGCGCGGTCTGCAATTTAATTTTTTTCTTTCTCTTTTCTTTTTTTTGGTTTTTATTACCATGACCATAAAATAAAAATCCATTTGCCAGCGACGTTTTTGCCAAAGAGCAAACGGAAACTGTTGCACATGCACCACACACACTCCACACACACTCACACACACACTGACACACACTAGCACTATAACCCATTGGTTTTACGATCGGTTACGGTTCGCCATGCCACATTAAGTTTGCTTTTGAATGTGTTCCCTGCAGCCTGCCACATGGCAATAAAAACGAAAAAATATATCAAAAAGTGCACACACCAAAAAATAAATTAAATAATATAAATAATACAATAGAATTTCAATAAATATTAAGGCAAACAATAAAAAACAATTAAATAACCGAATCAAATGCATAGATTTAAATAATTCCACGTGCAGCTGCATTAAAGAGAAGAAATAAAATATATATTAAACGTGTGGCAAGCACAGCTGCAACTCGACAGGTGAGTTCTGCTTCTTGCCACCAACAACAACAGTGGCAACAACATGTATTAACGCAGTTTTGCAACTGCCTCATTTGTTATGCGGCAATGTAAACAATTTCTCTATTATTTTTTAATTATGATATCTGGAATTAACATCAATTATTCAAATGTAAACAGCATAAATATTTATCAATTAAATGGCTTAAATTATTTATAAATAATTGATTTTTTTAGCGTGGTGGCAATTTTTTTAAGTAAATAAAATAGAATATATAATTGTTAACACATTTTTGTTGGCGTTAAATTCAAAGTGAATAAATAAATGCAATTATTTGCTAATAAATTTAGTTTTCGAACGATTTAATTTTCAATTTGCATTTGCCACTTTCTAAATTTAATTTATTATTCTAAGCTACCATATGTAGCTCTAAATTGGTAGAGATTTTTTATTGACTTTCATATTTGAGTAGTTAAAGTTAAATAGAACTAGGTAAATCTTTATTACAATTCCATCTCAAGAATAGGGTTTTAAAGTACCTGAATTACTGCAAATACAATTTTTATAAGCTTATCAACAGCAAGTAAAATCATTAAATGCTGTTTTTAATTTAATTAAGAATAATTTTCTATCTATTGAATATTATTCTTAAAGGCTGAATATTAACTTATTCGTTTTAATATTTATTTATTAATAACAGAAGTGTCCTTAAAGGCAGTTCTGATATGTTAAGCTAAAATATTTCAACGTTCTCCCTTGACTTAATTGTTTGTTTCTCAATAATAGAGAAGGGATATTTCTAAAACGATTTCAACCAGCTTAGCTATAGTACAAATAAACTATTTCCAAATTACTGGCTTTTATCATTACAAATCTATTGTGAGGGATCAAATATTATTTTATGGATTTTCATAAATGTTTATAGAAAAAAATTGATATGCTTTAACAAGCTTTGCTGTTTAATTGAGTAAAACAACAAAGCGCGTTCACGTTGAACCTCTTTATATATGTATATTTGACTCCACTTTGCCCATTTCCATGGTCACTTAAGCAATTTGCTTTATGTATTCATTTGCCATATTTGTGTCAATATTATTTGAGACAACAAACATAAAAAGAAGCCAAAATCTCTGTGGCATATTTGTGCAAGTGATGAAAAGTAAATAATGGTCTTGTTTACTATAAAGGGGCCCGACGCGTTTACGACTACACATATACTATATATATTTATATGGGGCATTATATAATGACCAGCGTAAGAGAATGAGAATGAGGATATAAAACTGACGCTGATAACGTTAACTACGCATATGCCGTGCAATTTGTTGCCACCATTTTTATCATTCGCACTTCATCTGAGAAATGCGCAGCTGTTGCCAGCGAATGTATCTATAAGATACAACACGAGTTGAGCAACAGATACACATGTGCGAGACACAAGACAGATGTAGAGAGAGAGAGAGAGGCAGGAAAACTGTCCAGCAATTAATTAAACCACGCACTTCAATATGCGACCTTTGTCCATTCTCCTTTTTTTCCTCCTCCTTCTTCCTTCTGTGTGTTGTTTTGCAATTAACTTCAACTGCAGGCAAAAACAAATAAGCTCTATAAAGCAAGTATATTACATTATAAAATCGAAAGTCACAACTTTCGAATATCTAATCAAATTACCCAAAGTAAAGAGCAGTTCATTCATTTTGCTTATGACACACGGGGCGTATGAGTAATGTGTTTACGCCACGTGTTGTGTCTGTCTAACTAACACACACACTTACACACACTCACACACAGTGCAAACAATTAAAGGCAAAGAAAAGCAGCGCAAACAACTGAGGCAAAAAAACAAGTTCAAGTGCTAAACTTAAAGTGTTTGATTCAAAGATACCCTGTACTCGAGGATTGTATTTATTAAAAATTTAATGAACTGAATATAAATGAAAATAGTAAATTCAAAGTAATAGATCAAGAGTCTAAATTGAAGTAAATATTATACTATGGAAAATTTGTGTTTAATTTCTGCCACCCATGTTACAATCTAAAAACCAATTTGAACTCAGTTTACAGGGTATACAAAAGAAAAGAAAAGTTGAAGGTGCGGGTTTTCCCAATGGAGGGCCAAGCTTTCATGTCAACTTTGTTAATTAAATGAAGCACTTAACATTGGCGACATATTTTGCCAGCTTTCTCTTCCCTGCTGTCTAAATGAAACCCTTTCCCAAAACCTGTTTTTTTGATGTCAGTCGGTGCTGTGGCAGTTTTGAAATTGTATTTTTTCTTCCTTGTTGTCGTTGTTGTTGTTTTTGGACTGCATAATTTGCGCGAGTTCCATTTTAATGACTGTTCAGCCAGTCGAGAGGGCAGAGGAACAGTGCTCAATGAATGCTCTTCAATCCTGCAGAGGTTTTTTATTTATTTTTATTTTCATTTTTTTTTTTGTTATGTCCTTATCATAATTTTTGTTTTGCTTCCGTTTCTCAAACTCGGCCACTTGTGTGCTTTATGGCCTGGTTTGCTAGGGTTGAAAGTGGCGACCAGGGAGGTCCTTTAAATGGACAACTTCAAAGACCCTCGTGGACATTTCATTAAAACCACTTTCAAGTGTCGTCTTTTGTCCTGCTGTTATCATTACAACTTGTACTTTAATTTAAATTAATTTCTACAAAAAAAAAGAATAACTGAAAACAACAAAAAATGATGATGAATGCTTTGTGACATTTTTGCTAGCTAACTTTTCTACTCATAATTATTTTAATATTTATTTTTATTGCATTTGTTTGTTGTGGTTGCTGTGGTCAGCTTGCAGCTTGTGGCTGACACCAAACAATCAAATAAACACACATACACACACACACTCACTTACTTTACCAGCTGCCAACAACAATAAAACAACATATGGAAATAGTTTTACATGGACAAAGTTTTGCCTTTGGGTGTTATGTGCCAAATAGTTGGAAATTTGTGTTAAAAAGAAATGTGAAGACTGTTGAGAAAGTATGTCTAAAACGAAAGGAAAATGGCATTAAGAGTGAAAAGTGAAGCATAATGGAGAAATCTCAAAGGTAATTAGAGCTATAAACGTAAGGTGACAAAAATACTGAAATTTCGTAGAAACAGCAAAACTAAAAGTAATTATGAAACAAGTAAAAGTACTCGAGAACTGAGTAACTTTTATATTTATAGTTGCTTTAGATTTCCGACTGTAATTAGTGTTGGTTAACAACACTACAATCAATAAAATGGTAAAGAATTTAGGGCAAAGTACTTGATAAGAATATGTTGCATACTTTTCAGATTTTGACTCAGATAATATTTTAGCTTTAATTAGCACTGAATAGTGCTGAAAAACTGCCGAAAATCGACAGTACTGAAGTTATTTTAAAATCAACTTACTAAATGCATAAATACACGAATTATAATTTTAAAAAATTAAATAAAAAATCTTTATTTATTTTTCTTAAATTTCTTACAAATTTTAAATATATATTTTTAAACTATACCAATTAGAGTATTTTGATATTTTGCAAGTAAACTGTCAATATTAACTAATTAGGCTGTCAAATTCCTATTGTTAAAGATTGAATGTCTATGAATATTTATATGCCCATCATTTGTAATCGGAGATTCAATCAAAACTTTTCCTCTTATGAGTATGGAATGTCGAGCTAATCTTTTGAGCTATTTATGTCCTTGAATTTGGGGCGTATTCATTTCATAGTCTATTATATATTTATAGAGAATTCTGTCCCCCCAACATCTAATGAGATGAAATTGAATACATTGCGCCACAAGGAAGGAAGAAAGGACATGCTCGTATTTGATGTCCTTTTCTAAGTGCTCTGCCACTGACAACAAATAACAAATATACCAAATACGCACTCGTATCTATAGTAATATATATATATATATATGTATAGTATATATATTTTGTCATTTGGCAACTCCCGCTGCTTTGACCTGTGTCACATACGTTCTCATGTCCTTGTCGCCTGCTGTGCGAATATTTCTTTTTTTTTTTTTGTAGACATTAGGCATCAGAATTTAGAGCGTCAGAAAAAAAAGGCTGATACAAAAATCAGTGAATCATAAGCAGAAATTTAACAACAACCAAAGAAACGGGCAATTAACCTTATCAAGCAACCTGACGCGTTACACAAAAAAAACAAAAATGGAATAAAAAAATATAAATAACTAAATAAATGAAGAAAAAAGAAAAAAATGTCAAGAGCGTCGTCTACTTTGTTCGTCGTTAAGTGCGAGAGCTGTGGGCGAAATAACCTGAAGAAAATACAAGTAGCTACGGTTCCCTAAATTTATGCCATTAGAACAGACGGAATGCCAAAAGCAAAGGCAATGCCAGCTGCAGGTGGACAGGTGTGGCAAGTGGCAAGTGGAAGGAGAAGGGGCAAGATACAGGGGCAGGGGCAAGACAAGTGGAAACCAAGTGAAAGGTTATGGCAAAGCAAAAAGCAATTTCAAATATTTTCGTTACCTGCTTGTAGAAATTTTTACGTCTTTCTGATTACGGCAATGCTTGCGTTACATTCTTTATTCTGGAAGCATACTCTGTAAGTAGACAATTAGACAAGCGGGTAGACCAGCTTAAAACAAATACTCAGATTTTAAATACTCAGATTTTAAAAAGCACTGGTGCTCACCGATGAAAATTAAGCACTTCCTGTTAACATATATTTCTGTCGGTCAAATTTATGAAATTTTTCCAAATGCGAATTATGTGAATGACAAATTTAACGATGGTGCAAAAGTGTGGCTGAAAAAATGATTTTACGAAGTTATTTTAATTAACTTTTTTAAAATTTTGTTTTAATTTAGATGTAAAGAATGTTAATACCCTGTGCAGGGTATCTGCTAGTCGTGTAATTGCTTTGCAGTATTTATTTTTTTATTGTTCTCCTTGTTGTTGCGTAATTGTGCGCAAAAAACAGGCGACGAAATGGGTTATGTTAAGTGCGAAGTGGGACAGGAAGGGGAGACCAAAAAGAGAGGGGAGAGAGTGAAATAAAAAGAGAAAGAAAGAGAGTGAGAGAAAGAGAGAACACAGTGTGGCAAGCACATGCTTCAGCTTAGAGGCCAAACAATTGAAATGCTAAAGGCATTCCATACTTCGTTGCGTTAAGTGTCTTTTTTGAGCAATAAATGCGAAAGACTGGAATAATCAGAGAAAGAGAGAGAGAGAGAGAGAGAGAGAGAGAGAGAGAGAGAGGAGAGAGGGAGAGAGAGAGCGGGAGAAGTAAGAGAAAGGGGCAAGAAATGCGACATAAAACGCGCTGAGCAATTAAAATTCAACAACAATCAAAGCATACTTTTTCGAGTCAAAGCAAAAAAGCAAAACAAGCTTTTTAAACAAAATTGTTCAAGTGACAGCTGCAAGTTTTTCGAAAGCAAAGAAAATGCTGTAAGTTATCAACAAAATACACAAAATAATAACTCAAAATGCAACTATTTCAAAGGGTGAAAATATGAAGAAAGGGGTAAAAAGGGGAGTAAAATAATAGTTCGTCTTATTTTTAATGGAAGCATTTGTTTTAAGTTGTCTTAAAAATATGATATAAGAAAATTGACAAAGTGTTGTAAAAATTCAGTTGTCTAAAAAAAGAGCTTTAAAATTTAATTTAAAAACTTATCTTGGTTATTGAAATAAAAATTATTTTGTAGAAAAGGGAAAATTAATTTATTTTGATTATTAACTTGTTGTGAAAATTAAAATTGGAAATTAAATTAAACAACTAGCTTTTCATTATGTTTAAAATTAAAATATTTGTGAACAAATGAGTATTGAGAGCTTTGAGTAACTTAGCAAACTTTCGAAATCTAACAACCTCTTCAGGCTGTCCAGGGTATCAAACTAGAGTCAATAAAGCGCAAATAAAACTGTTTTATTGTAGCTCTAAAATTGCTTTTGCCTTTTGGCGAATTTTGAGTGAAAGGAAACTGCGTTTTATGCATTTTTTATGCAGCAACTTGAAATTGTGGAATTTTTGCTGCTTAAATTCGAAGTTGCCACTTGCCACTTGACACTTGCAACTTGCAGCATTGCGTGGAATTATATTTAGCTTTTATGCAAGTTCAAATATCTCTCAGCCACTTTTATTATCGTCGTTGTTTTTGTCATGGAAGCTTTTACGCCAGCTCATTGTCTATAAATAGACGCAGTTCCAACTGTTGCGTCGCCCTGCGAGGTTAGTCTATAAATAGCACCGAGGCTTAACTGTGGCAACTGCCAAGTGGCAAGTGGTAAAGGCAGCATAAAATCCAATAAATGCTCCCTAAAGTAGGCTACCAAATTGCTTGGCGCTTATTGTCTTTAACATATTTATGAGCACATATCGTATTGAACTGTATATTATATTCACATATTGTACATACACTCAGAAAAAACTATTATACTCAACTTGAAAATTTGCCTTTGTTTTAAAATTTGAGGGTAAATTTAAACCTTGTATGCTTTAATTTTTTTATTATTGAAATTTAAAAAAAAAACTTTAGTTGAGGTTTTTTTTTTATATTTTTTTTCTTTTTATAGAAATTTTTGGTCCTATGATTTAGAAAATAATGTCTGGTTTTCAGAAAATATATTTTTATAGTTCAGGGTTTGCAATAAGAAATACCTTTAAGAAAATTGCCAATTTTTAATAAATTTAGGTTTTTATTTTTATGGAGACAAAACATGGATGAATTTAATATTTTAAGTGCGAAGTAGGCCTTATTTGAAGCTAAGTGTATATATTTACTGTTAGATTCAGTTGTGTACTTTGTTGCCGAATGATGTTTATCAGCTTGTCGCATGATTGATTTATATGCCAATGTTTATTATTAATGGCCAACAAGTCAATTGAAACGACCTGCAGCAATTTGGAGTCACTCGAGCCGTTAGCTCATTTAATATTTATAATGTACATAGGTATTACCACCACAAAGCACCACCGCCAATTGCAGTCACTGTTCGTTTCAGGCTAATTGTGACTCTCTTGGGAGCTAAAGGTCTAACATAACATTTTTGGCTTTAGTCATATGCATAGTGTAAGCCAGTAGAATTGGGCTAAAAGGGGGTGTGGCAATGGGTCTCATTAGGTGGCTGGCAGCAGCTGTTTAAGTTCTGTTCTGAGTCAGCAGGAAGCAAAGACAAAGTGCAAATTTCCTTGTCTGTTGTCCTAAGTTACTTAAAGTTGCCCTCAAGGCACATCCTGCCCCCTTTTTGCAGCTCATATCGCTTGCCAAAAACTTTCTTCACAACACAGATACACACACAGATATTCACACACACACACACACATGTGTGTGTTGGTTGTAGTTTAACTTGGCCAAGTCCCAGCTGTAAGTCAGGTAAGCCAGAAGCATTCAGCTGACTGTTTTATAGCTCAATCATAATTTTTCACACTGTTAATGTGCAAATGCGATGCTTGGACGCACTCACTGTGACTGAGAGAGAGAGGAAGAGAGGGAGAGAGAGAGACAGACAGACAGTCACACACTCACTCGCACAACAAAAGCAAGACAACGTGTGTAAAAAGTTGCTCAAGTGTTAAATGAGATAACGCAAATATTGCCTCTTTCTCTCTTTCCCACTCTCTCCCTTTCTGTCTCTCTTCCTGTGCCTACACCCTACACTTCTGGCCCCCTTCCCCCTCACTACACACACTCAACCACTCAGCTGACAGTCTGACAGTCTCTGCATAATAATTATTAAAAATAATGCGCGCAAGTTCTTTAGGCTCAACCAACAAAAAAAAAGGGAAAGATTTTGCTTAATTCAACAAGCCGAAGTTTGCATGCCCTAATAGTTTGTGGTTATTTATATAAAGTGACTGTATCTTGTATTCTTACAAGAAATTGCTAGTTATCTTTTATTAATGTTAACAAATTTTGTTTTATTTTGTTTAGCTGAAATTAAAATTGGCTGGAAACGGCTAAAATTATAGTTCATAAAAATTTGTAGTTGGATTTTTTCTATGCAAAAATTTTGTCAGTCTATGTAAGATGGTTGACAGGTGAGATACTCATCAATATGACCGAAATATCTATAGAAAGCAACAAACTTTTTTTTATAAAAAGACTCATTTTTCGACTTATCCTTTCCATAACAGTCACAGGCCAGAGTTGTCCTATTTCCATAAAATATTGTCATTACATGTTTTCTGATAAAATTATAATACTCTCGAGAAGTGCATAGAACTGCCTAGCAAGTTATTAGGGCTAAAAAGACTAAGATTATTATTGCATACTTTTTGGGCTTTCGTTAAAGTTACCAACTTCTTGACTTTTTCTTTCTATATCTCTTTCTATCTTGCTCTCTCTCTCTCTCTCTCTCTCTCTCTCTCTCTGATGCTCTCTCTAATTTATTGTTATGCTGACATTTTGATTGCGCTTTTCTAGCAAAAGTGCTCTTCACATTTTGAGTATTTGCAAATATTTGTGCGCATCGCAGCCTTTCGCAAGTTTTCTGCAAATTTTCCAAGTTAATTGAGTCCCACAACAAGTGGCAAAAAGTAGGAGAAGGAGATGAAGAGAAGTAGAGAGAAAATTGTGTAACATCTACTTATGGAGAATTTCAATAATACAGCGTGTAACGAGTTTGTGCGTTAATAGAGCTAATAAATAATCTAAAGAATGTCTGCTGCTTGTATATTAATAATAAAAGTTGGAATTTCATGCTTAAAGCTTCATTTGAGTAGCTAAAATGCAAAATTAACGCAATAATTACTTGAGTAATTGATTTGCTATATTTAATGACTTTTATTTCAACATTGTGAAAGTTTTCAGTGCCTATTAATTTAATGTATTGCCTTACATTATGATTTTAATTATTTTATTATTACAGTGATTGATGAAATTTTCGTATTGATATTTTATTGATTCAGAAATCTATTGTAAATATTTTTTTAAATTTAAATATCTTTATCAATATTTATTTGTGAACTTTATTTCTGAATAAAATTCGATAATTATAAGTAGTTAATTCTCTTGCAATCTCTATTTTTATACCCTGAGCCCATTAAAAATGGGCAAAAAAGGGTATAATGTGTTTGGCAGAATGTATGTAACAGGCAGAAGGGGGCGTGGCCGACCCCCAAAAGTATATATATTCTAGATCAGGATCAACAGCCGAGTCGATTGAGCCATGTCCGTCTGTCTGTCCGTCCGTCCGTCCGTCCGTCCGTCCGTCCGTCCGTCCGTCCGTCCGGATGTTTGAACGCGTCGATCTCAGAAACCATAAGAGCTAGAGACATCAAACTTGGTATGTAGATTCCTGAATACCATAGGCAGATCAAGTTTGTTTTTATTTTTGGATCGGTCCACTATATCATATAGCTGCCATAGGAACGGTACATCGAAAATGAAGTTTTAGTATGGAAAAGTTTTGTGTTTGTTGAGATATCATAACCAAACTGATAGAATATGCATCTAGGCTGGTAGTATACATCTTGATCAAATTTGGTTAAAATCGGATAACTATATCATATAGCTGCCATAGGAACGGTACACCGAAAATGAAGTTTTGGTATGGAAAAGTTTTTTATTTGTTGAGATATCAAAACCAAACTGATAGAATATGCATCTAGGCTGGTAGTATACATCTTGACCAAATTTGGTTAAAATCGGATAACTATATCATATAGCTGCCATAGGAACGGTACACCGAAAATAAAGTTTTGGTATGGAAAAGTTTTTTATTTGTTGAGATATCAAAACCAAACTGATAGAATATGCATATGGGCTGGTATTATACATCCTGACCAAATTTGGTTAGAATCGGTCCAAAATATCATATAGCTGCCATAGAAACAATCGATCGAAAATCAACTCTCAGTACAGAGTACCTGGGCTCAGGGTATCCTACTGTCGAGCGTGGTCGACTGTAACCGCCTACTTGTTATTTATGTTTTTTCTACCCTCGCACAATATCTCAACAATCTAATAGTTCTAAACTCTTACCATAGTCAACAGTACGTATACTTAATATTTGAAGTCTGAATTGATAGTTGCTGTTGTGGTTAAGCTAACAAAGTAACAGTTTCAAATCGAATCGAAAGGAAGTAAATATTAATGGCTTTGCCTTGTCTACTATAGTCGTTGCTATTTGTGGAAGGGGTTAGACAATATTTGAATACACGCAGTTTGTAAGGATATGAGTGCGAGCCAATGTCAATTTCGATTTATTGAATATGTGGTAAAATGAAGATTGAAAACGATGCGAGACATTTGACGTTGTTGTTTGTGGCTTTGACTTCGACTTCGACTTTGACTCTGTGGCGTGGCTTATTAGTTTAAATTGTAAACAGGAAGTTGTGCGGCGATAACGGCGGATGTAAGGACAGTCAAAGACGGAGCAACAAGGACACGACAGGCAGCTTCAAGTCGCACAGCAAACTGTCATTGCCACTGACGCAAAACTTTTAAGCAGCAGCTGAAGAGACGAGGGAACTGAGCACAACGGATGCGACGCGACTGTTGCCTGTCTTGGCTAAGCATTCGTCTTGGCCCGGGTTGCAACTGTCAAGCATTTAGTTAACTCTTGACTCGCTGTCCTTGTCATTGTCAGTCGTCGTCGTCGTCGTCGTCGTTGCGTGGAAAACAAGCAACGGCCAACGACTTTGCTTTAGGCCCAAATCTTCAATGCCAACTTAAAGTTTGAGAAAACCGACTCGTAACTTATTCAGCCTTTGGCTCTGCATTTAGCATGAGCTTGAAGTGAGAAGAGAAGAGAGAGAGAGAAAGACGCTTTTAACGGCTTAAGTAACGGCTTAAAGTGTGCTGGCACACACGGCGTATGGGTAATGTGTAAATCTCTACAGCAAATATAAACATTAAATTATAGACAGACAATTTAGAAAAGGCGAATAGTATAAAACAACACTTTGAATTGGATTCTGAGAGGTTTAATTTTTTCTGTAAAATATTATGTAAAATTTAACAAAAATTTTGGCTGGACATTTTTTCTAAACCTTCAAACAGTCATAACTTTGCCAAAACTTGACCGATTTTCATGCGGAATATCATTTTGATCATTATTTGACCTCTTAATTCATTCTGCATCAAAACATTTTTCACTTGAAAAATTTACCTCACTGTCAATTTTTTCGGTATTTTCCATGCTTACCCCTTTACACTTTTTCAAAAACTTCAATCTACCATAACTTTGTCAAAACTCAACCGATTTTCACGTGGAATACCGTTTTGATCATTATTTGGCCTCTAAATTCATTCTGCATCAAAACAGTTTTTCACTTGAAAAATTTACCTCACTGTCAATTTTTTCGGTATTTTCCATGCTTACCCCTTTACACTTTTTCAAAAACTTCAATCTACCATAACTTTGTCAAAACACAACCGATTTTCATGTGGAATACCGTTTTGATCATTATTTGGCCTCTAAATTCATTCTGCATCAAAACATTTTTCACTTGAAAAATTTACCTCACTGTCAATTTTTTCGGTATTTTCCATGCTTACCCCTTGACACTTTTTCAAAAACTTCAATCTACCATAACTTTGTCAAAACTCAACCGATTTTCATGTGGAATACCGTTTTGATCATTATTTGGCCTCTAAATTCATTCTGCATCAAAACATTTTTCACTTGAAAAATTTACCTTACTGTCAATTTTTTCGGTATTTTCCATGCTTACCCCTTTACACTTTTTCAAAAACTTCAATCTACCATAACTTTGTCAAAACTCAACCGATTTTCCCGCAGAATATCAATTTGATCATTATTTTGCCTCTATTTTAATTCTGCATCAACATATTTTTCGCCTAAAAAATTTCCCTCACTGTCAATTTTTTCTGTACTTTCCATACATACCTCTTGACACTTTTTCAAAAACTTCAATCTCTCATAACTTTGCCAAAATTTGACCGATTTTTAAGCGGAATGTCATTTTGATCTAAGTTTGTCCTCTTTATTTACTCTGCATTCATTAAGTTTTTGAATATACATTTTTCTCTCTGGATTTTGGCTTCGATTTTAGTGCAAAGACCCTTTAAGATTTTAACTAACTTAAAATTGCAAATTTAAAACTAATAGTTGAAAAAAGTTTAAAAGCTCCATTCGGAACGTTGAATAATTTTTCTTTTACTAATTAAGTGCAGGCTTAAAAAAATGTTATAATTAATTAATTTGCACAAGAAAAAGATAATGGAAAATATTTTTTGTGCTAGAGTCCCCTCCATAATCTTTTCGCTCCTCTTTTTTATTCTTTTCTCTTTTACAAAAGGTAATTGAAGACGTTTTTGTATTCCTGTTGATGTCGCTTGCACGCATACTAAGAAAGTTGTTCACATGCTTTCAGCATCATCGATTATGTTTATGCAGCTACACGTAACATTCAACTAATGCCACGCCCACTTGGCCGTCTTCTTCCCCTATTGAAAATATGCGTACGTGATTTATTCTATGCTGTTTGGAGACGTCCTGTCGAGTGATTCTCTCCTGAAACATGTTGTCTATCGTTTTTTCAAAAGAAAATACACACAATTTTTAGGCAACATGAGCATAAAAGTTGCTTTTGTCAGTTGCCAAACAATGCGCATAATGCATGAGGAGAAAGCTCCCCTCTTCCCACTCCCCTCCACCTATTTCAGTTTTCCCTGCGTTTTCCGAATTTTCTTTTCTTCATCTCTCTCAGTTATGCACGTTTCTGCACTCGCTGCGCATTTGAATGCCAGCTTTATTTTGGCCCGAAGAGTTTTGTGTGTGTTTTGTGTTGCTTTGCAGCTACCCCATCCCCTTTTTTACACCCTCCCCATCCCCTTCTGCTGCCCCATCCTGCAGTTCGTACATGCTACTGAATAATGGACAGCTTATTTGGGCATTAAGCTTCTTTCAATAACGTCGAACAACGACAACTTTGATTGGAAAACTCAGCAGGACAAGCACACCGATCAAGGGGGAGGAGGACTGTGAAGCAGGGTATGCCAGAAGGTGGGGGTAGGGAACTGTAGGGTACTTGGGTCAGCATCTCATTTTCATGTCGTAATATTTTGTTGTTCTTTGCATTTCGCAAATCAATTACCAAACAATGCGCAGACAAATACAAGAATTACATAAAAAATGTGCAAACATAAATAAAATGCAAGCGAGTACAACTAACAGTTACCCTGTAAATAAATTGTGAAGTAACAAACTAATTTTTGAAATAAGTAACAACGAAAATTAATTTAAACTATTGTATTTCTGCTATAATACTCAAAATATGTAAATTAATAAACATTTAATCCAGTTTAAAATTGACAAACAGTGTCAAGAAGAAAGTGTGAAAAAAATTCACAGTGATGACCAAGAAATGAAATTTTTTAAGTGTATAATATTTTGATGCAGAATCAATTTAGAGGTCAAATAATGATCAAAATGGTATTCCGCATGAAAATCGGTCAAGTTTTGGCAAAGTTATGGTAGTTTCAAGTTTTTGAAAAGCGAAAACTTCCACAATTTTATATGATTCATAGGGTATTATCTGACTATGCGTGTTGGGAATTTTTGCAAACTGTCAGTCACGTACAACTAACAACAATATCGCACTTTATAAAGGTTAAAAACTTTACATAATACTGACAAAAGCGACAGCCAAAACAAGTTTTCAGTTTTGGGCCCAAAGGCAAGAGTGGGCTAAGATGAAGAGCCGAGTTTAATGTGCACTCGGTTGCTGCTGATAACAACAATAAAACATAAAGAAATAAAACATGAAATGAAAGTAAAGAAATTCAACTGACAGGCGAAAGTGAAAGGCAAAAGCGAAAAAGCGAAATAGCAACTGGGCTAAAACGGAAACGGAAACTGGAAATGGTAACGGAAATACGGTCTATGCGATAGTGCTAACTGTAACTGTAACTGTAATATGAAAACTATGAATGATGAATTTTATGACGGACAACAACAACAACTATAAGCATATTGGAAATATGCGAGTTTTCATTTGATGGATCGTTGTGAATTTCCAAAGGTTGTCAATAAAAAGTCTATTTCTTTTGAGGCCATTGGGAAATGGACTTTGCATAAAGTAAATTGGAGAAGTGAAGGATAGAAAAAGTGGTAGATATTATTAGGATATGATGAAAGTGTAGGTAATAAGAGAATGATTCAAATAAATAGAGAGCTAGACGGTGAGAATTCAAAATAAACAGATAAATGATAGACAGAGATGGAAAAAGTCTTAAAATGAGATTAAATAAATAAGCAGAAAATAAATAGATAAATACAGAGAGAGAGAGAGAGAGAGAGAGAGAGGGAGAAAGAGAGGAGGATAGAGTGACAGCTTGACTGCTTTTGATTGGCTGAAGAGAAAGACAAACTAGTGGAAAGAAAGAGAGGGAGAGATAGAGAGAGAAAGTCTATATGTACTTTAAGAGATAACTAGATGGACAAAAAAAGAAATTCAGAACTAAAATGATAGATTGAGAAACTATATGACTGAACAAAAATCAGTAAAATAGAAGGAGAGATACAATTAATAAAAAAGCAAGACAATCTAAATAGTTTTTAATTACATTTTTAATTTAAACATAAATATTAATGTCGTTAATTATATTTTATGTATATTATTTTATATTTTTTATTATAACGTATTTTATATATTTAAGCAACTGGTCTTTTTATTACTGCAAAACTGAGCTAAAGCAAAAAAGAGAAGCGGAAACAGAGAGAAAGAGAGGGAAAATTGCAAAGTGATGGACTTTTATGGAGACGGATAGACAGACAGACAGACAGAAAGACAGACCAGTTGGCCTAGAGGCTTAACACTCGTTTAATGTGCTTTTGTTGTAGCTCAACATTTTTGATAAACTGTTGTTGTTGTAGTTGTTGTTGGGGCACAGCTCTAATTGAATTGTTCGCTATGTAAACGTGAAGCTACAACGTTGTCTGGGTCCGTGTCCGTCCCTGGTTTGTCCCTGGCTGGAAGGCGCCTCCTGGCACAGCGCCCATAATCGAATTAGATAAGTTAATAACTTGATAAAAAGTTACAACTCTGCTGTTGTTGCTGTTGTTGTTGTTATAGCCATGTTGTCTGTCATTGTTGTTGTTGTTGTTGTTGTCGTTAGCGTTTGCTCTGCATTGTTTGCCTGTTGTCGCTGTCAATAAACGCCAAATGAAGTTGCCAACTTGACATGCAAAAAAGGCAAAAAAAAAGGAAAAAATCTATGAAAAATCCGTAAAAAAACCAAAGTAAAATGACAGTTGGAAAACAAACATAAAATTTGCAACATTTTCGATTGTTGTTGTTCTTGTTATTATTTTTTGTAGATAAAGACATCAAGTTGTGTCTACTAATGAGCCTACAGGCGGGGCCATAAATATAAATACAAACATAAACATTTTCATTTAAAATTTATGAAAAAACCTTGCTGCAAACGAACATAAAAACGCATAGAAAGCAAACATAAGCAAAAGCAAAACAAATAAGAAAAATACAGACAGAAAGTGAGAGTGAGGGAGAGAAAGTGTGAGGGAGTTAGTAAGAAAAAAATGGGAGATTGAGAAAAGCACGTTGAAAATCAGAGAGGAAAATGCGCGTATGATGCGAATGTTTGCGATAATAATTTTCTATATTATTGGCTGCGTTATGGCAGGGGCGTGGCATAAATTACAGACCCAACAGCAACAACAACAACAACAACAACAACCACAACAAAGAACAGAAATGAAGCAAAGAAAAATGATATGAAAATATTTATGGAATGTTTTGCCTTCACATTACGTATACGCCGCTTAGGCAGCGCTAGATTATCGATTTAGCTGGGTCAAAACAATTTATGCTTTTTTGGTCACTTTGAGCTAGCGATATTGGTTCATGGACAGCATATGGCTTTAAGCACCCACAATAGGGAGAAAGTTCAAATAGTTTTAGCTACCACCGCTTGCTTGGCCTTTAAAGGGTATTATAATTGCAGTGGGTATTATAATTTAATCACGAAAGATGTTATGAAATGTTAGCGGAAACTGTCGTATCAGATCACTATATTATATAGTAGCCACAGGAGCAATAGGTCAAAATTTCACCTTTAGTATGAAAAACATTTTTATTTTTGGAAATAGTTCAACTAAACTAACAAATTGTGTAGTTTGTATCATACATTATACTTGGAATAAATTTTGTTTTAATCTGATTATTATATTATATATCTGTTGTGGGAATAATAGGTTAAAATTGGAATAAATAATAATAATAATTGGAATAAGTAAAAATGGGAAGGGTAACAAATCTTCTTATTTGGTTGTTTTCTTCTCATCGGCATAATTATACACACAAGCAACCAAACGCTAATCAGTTCAACGCACATTGACCCACTTAGAAAAGGAAGTGGGAATAGGGGGAGTGGGAGTGAGAGGAGGAGAAGAGGGAGGGAGCTGTTTCGCCAGGTAGCGAATGTAAACATGGCAAACAGCTGGTAGAAAAGTGAAAAACCTTTTCGATTGAGCGTGGCTATAAAGCTGGTTTAGCATGCTTAACATGGCCAAGGGTTGCTACTTGCTACTGTTATTGTTATTGTTATTGTTGTTGTTGTTGTTGTTATTGTTATTGTTGCTGCATGCAAACCACAAAAGCCGTCAAGGCGAGTCAGCTGAAAACCCACTCAAGCCACATGGCCGTTGACAGTTTTGTCCTCTTAGCCAGCTTGCAATTTAATGGCTTTATTATCGCTGTCGCAACGGCTTGAGGGCGTGTCCAAAAGAGACAGAGATACAGTGAACGAGAGAGAGAGAGAGAGTGAAAGGAAGAAGGAGAGACTGGTTAAAGTAAACATATTTGCCAACTGTACGATAAATTAAACAGCAGAAGCAGACGCAATCCATCGCAGTCAACTTGGAAAGTGGAACTGCTGATGATAATGATGTGTGCATAAGTGGATTGCATGTGGATTGTGTGTGGATTGTGTGTGGACTGCCACACGCTTCAGTGGTCGCACACCTGTCACTAGGGCGTGGATCAGAAAGGCGTGGCTGGGTGTAAAATACTACAAGTGTTATATTTAAATTAAGCTAAAAGTGAATTTCTAAGCAAAATTGTAGCATACTTTTTGGGGCTATTTAATAAAGTGTTAAAATAATTATAAAACAATATAATAAATAATAAGCAAATTTTTGATTATTTTTTCTTAACTTAACTAAAGCCAATTTAGCTGCTTAAATTCATTGAGAATTTTAATATGTCACACATTTTCTACCCATAAATTTCCATTTTTTGTTGTCAAAATTTGTTTGACTTTTGCTGCGTTTTTTTACATTTGCCTTACTTAAAGTTTCATATTTATAGTTTTTTAGCCTGGTTTTAAGCACACGCCTTTCCACGCAAACAGACATATGAATTTACAGTTTATATGCCAGACAAAAGAAATATTTATATTTACTCAGATATTGCGCATACGCCGCGTTCTTTTTTATACACAAAAAAAGGCCAAGTTTTTAATAAACACGCAGCACGCAAAAGTTTTTTGGCTACACATACATGCATTCATAGATACAACTTGGCTAACACATTGACAAAGAAATATTTATATGATTACTTAGACAAAAAGTTTTTTGGAAAATGGCCCAAACAAAAGGCCAAAACGCGAACTAGCGGCCATTTTCTAGTCGCTCTGTCGCTCATGTGTGTGATACACATGTGTATTGTGTGTGTGTGTGTGTGTGTGTGTGTGTGTGTGTCTGTTGTGTGTATGCTGTAAAAAGTGGCCATGTCGCGTTCCCTTATTAAATTAGTTGGCGCACTCAACGGATATACGGTATATACAAACTTTTTCAATTTCCTCTATTAATGTTTGAGTGTGTGTGTCTGTGTGTGTGTGTAGTATGTGTGTGAGTACGTGTCATAGTGTGGCTTTCTATTACTTTGACTGGCACTCATAATGTGCGACAAGTCGCGTTGCTTTTTCAGGTCAACATTTAAGCTTGCCACTCGCTTAACTTGGCTAAATCAAAGCCTCCCTTCGCTAAAATGTTTGTTTTGCCCTGCTCAGCACTATGGGAAATTTTAGAAAATTATCAGTCAAATTTTTTTATTTATCACAAATCTGCAATTGTTTAATTTTCCATACAAACGCCTCAAAAAATATATAACTTACTATCCTGAAATTATCTTCAAAAATTATATAATAATAAATTCCTAATGATAATTTTTCTGATAACTTAAAAAATAAAAAATTTTTTAATTAAAAATATAAGTCTTGAATTAAAAATTTTATGATATTTAATTTGATTGTTAATATTTAATTTTAATTTTATGATACTTTCTTAACTTATTTAAATTAATTCTTAATCATGTGTAGTTTAATGTAATAAATTATTTTTTTAATTTAGTTATTTAATAATTTTAATTTATAATTTTTTATATAGATTTTTTTTACACATAAATCAAAGCCAGTAAAATGTAAAAGTAGCCCATAGTGCAATAGTAGTACAGGTAGTTTGAGCTCATCCTCTATACACTCATACAAACACACACATAATTTATCTCATTTATTTCTGGTAATTTACTTTGATTCATCGATTTTGTAACAAATACGTGTGGGTCGAAAGAAGAAAATAACATTTTATTGGTTATATTGTATAGGGCCAAAAGCACGCTGTCTAAACTGATTGAGTTATTGAGCTTGGCATGCATTGTTGTTGTTGTTGCTTGTTCGACATAATAATAATAACAATCTCATATCTTAATGTGCACGGAAGATAAAAGACTCGGCGAGCTGTCTATAAAAGTGCCATAAAAGTGTCGAAATTATTATATTTTTTTGGGTGAGAGTGTCTTTAATACTTTAATATGATTTGCTTGTACACAAATATTAATCATACGCCCGATTGCACCATTTAAAAATCCTGCTTGTTGTTCTGACAGTTATGATAATCAGTTGGGATGCTTAAAAAACAACAACAACAACAACAACTGACGCTTATTTGACATGAAATGAAATGAAAATCAAATGCGAAATGAAAATGAAATTTCAATGAACAGCAGACAATTGAAAAGGAACAAAGCAACAAGCAACAAGCAACAAGGCTCAAGAAGCTGCCTTTGTTTTTTGTGTGGATCAATGACATAAAGAGCTATTAACAAAAGCACAAAATACAGAAAACAGACAATGTACTTTAGGTAAAAAACAATCAATGGACAACAAAACAAACTGACAGGTAGAACAAGAAAATCGACCCAAAAAATGTGTTTTCATTGACAATTTTTCGCCATGCGAAAACAGTTGTTGTTCTGGCTACTTATAAATGTATACAGTTTGGCAAGAAAGTGTTCTGACAAATGAAAAAAATCACAAAATGGTTTCTTTAACTTTTAAAAATTTATGAAAATTGTTTTTCTTTCAATTTAATAGTTCTAATAAGACAATAAATTAAATAAAAGTGCTTTAGAAATAAACTTTATTATTTTAAAATAAAATTGTGCAAGTTTTTGGATTAATTCAGTACTAATTAAAATGAAAAAAATCATATAATTGTTAATTATCTTTTAAAAATATATGAAATTTATTTATCTTCTATTTGATAGTTCTAATAAGACAATAAATTAAATAAAAGTACATTAGAAGTTAATATATTTTTTTTAATAAAAATTCTGCAATTTTTGGGAAACTGTTAGTTTACTGTCTTGACTAACTGTATGAGTGTTTGTGTATTTATTTCAGAGACATGTGTATTTATGGCATAGATTGGCAGCTCTGTTTATTGTTTGCAATTTGTTTTTACGCTGCACAAACAGAACTTTTATTTTGATGTGGCCCAAAAACGTAGGCGTAGATTTAGGCCACGTCTCTGACACGCCCCTAAGGCTAAAAATGGCCAAGACGTGTTTGGCTATTTATAGCGTCACCTTGTGCTTAGCATATGTTGGCCATAACACTAGCAACAACAACAACAACAACAATAGCAACAAACAGCCTAGGAAATGCTTAACCGTTTGCAATAAGCCACAAAATGTTGTATTGACATTTAAGCTGCCACAAATTGGTTTTTTGTCGCGCCTTTTTTTCTACATATATAAAATATATATATATATTTATATATGTGTGTGTGTGTGTGTTTTATTTTGGTAGTCAAACCGAATCGCAATCGTCTGCGGCTTATCGTTTGCATTTCCATAACGTCAAATGAAATTTTCAAATTATAACAAATTGAATTTTCACATATGAAAAGGAAGAAAAGGAAAAACGAAAAGAAAATATATTCTGCATACCAAACAGCTTACTATAAAACAAAGAAAACATTTGAAAAAGGTAGAAAAAGGTAAAAAAAGGGGAAACAGTTTTTGTTAAATTAAAGTCTTAGTCCTTTTTAAATTAAGTCTTAAACTTATTTTTATTAAAGAAATTATTGCTGTTGGTTTTTTTATTATTTTAAGCGATAACTGTCAATTCGTTACAATTACTCAAGTAATTATGTTTGTAAATCAGTTAATTGGCATAAATGTACAAAGCAAAGTTGTCATGGAAATTTGCATAAAAGACAAATTATAAATTACATTCCGGAAAATAATAATAAATTATGATGAATGATTTTATTTATTTATGTCATCATATCAGTTTCCTGTGAAATTCCGCTTTGTGCAATTTTGCTTTACAATTTCTGATTGCAGGCATTTTGACATTGAAATGAAAATGTAATAAATAGCTATTCAAAATAGCAATCAAAATAAAATTGGAATATGCATTTATTTGTTTAGTGCCAAAAGAGAATTTACAGGGCAAAAATAACATTTGAAAAGCTGAATTGTGAAAATGCTAATTAAAATGCAAAAAATAGGAAAAATCCTTTAAAGGATGCTTAAGATGGCAAAGGTCAGTTGTCCAGTGTTTGGACAGTGGTTCAATCGATCAATCAATCCATCAATCATTGCAGCTGAACAACTGAACAACTGTCTGCTTTAATGTTGATGCTACGCGATTCTTCGATTTGCGACTCACACGTTGCATGTTCTGTATTTATGCGTTGATGTTCTACGTGCCCAAAATACAGAACAATGTGTGTGTGTGTGTGTGACTATGTTGTGTGTGTGTGTGTGTGTGTGTGTGTGCTATGAGTTTACGTGTAAAATTTATATTGTGTAAATGCAAAGGCAAAAGGCAACAGTCAACAGGAAGGCAAAGGACTCAACGGTCGAGTAGCATGTAGAATCTGTACTGCCAATTTAGCTATTTTCCGCCAGATCTGGAGTTTTATTTGGGAAAAATCATAAAATGGCGTCTGGTGGGAATTATAACTATTTCTTAAGCTAAAAAGCTACCAAGAATAAATTTCTTATTATAATTACTAAATAAATTTTGTAAATAGTTGTATAAAACCTTTTGTATTCTATATTTCTTTTAAAATGTTTGTACAAATAAAATAATAAAAAACCGAACTATATTGCCTATTCTAGTGCTTCTAGCTCTAGCTATTTTTAGACCCTAAGGAGTTGACAACACTGTATAGAAGGATATTCAGAGGGAGAAGAGTAATAGATTGAGGGAAAAGTTGTGAGGAGGAGGTTGGTGGGGAGGTCAGTTTGTCAGTTTGTGGCAAAATGTATTTCAGAGTCAAAAAAAGGGTTAGTATTACATTTCTCTCTTTACTCACTCTTTTTCTCACTGTTACTGTCTCTTTTTCTCTCTGGCTGCCACAGCCCTGTGGCAAATGAATTTACGTGGCTTTTGGCCGCATATCATATGTGTGTATGTTGTGTGTGTTTGTGTGTGTGTGCCGTATATATTTGATGCTATTTATTCGTCAAAATGCACACAATATTTTCGTGCTCGTATTCGGTTTTTTCGTATTTATTTGCGGCATCGTTTTTCTCATTTCCCTTTACCTGTTGGCTCTCTACTTTTTCTCATTTTTTAGACTCTGTATGTGAAAAGTACAAGGGGTCAGATAAGGCCGAAGGCTTTCTAGTAAAGTGCACGTACTTACTATTTTGGAGAACATTCTTTAAGAAAAATATATAAAAAATACAAACATAAGTACGCAAGTAGCCTGAGAATAAAAAAATACAAATTAAATAAAATAAAAATAGTCAGAAGATTGCTTCCTTTGTCGATTTATTATATTCAAAATATTTAAATTTTTTTAATAAGTGTACTTTATTTTTTGTTAATATTTGTAACATTTTTATTTAATTTTTTTTTATTTTAGAGTCTTCCACAGTCGAGGTTGCTCTGCTGTTACTTTTTTTTTAATAGTTTCATTTGTGCTCTTCTCCTTTGTTTTTTGATTAAGGCATTGAAAATATTGACGCTGCCATTAACAAAAGCTTTTAGCGT
Source organism: Drosophila falleni (assembly GCA_035045575.1). Classification (NCBI taxonomy): domain Eukaryota; kingdom Metazoa; phylum Arthropoda; class Insecta; order Diptera; family Drosophilidae; genus Drosophila; species Drosophila falleni. Next base: position 3,860,313 of record JAWNOV010000167.1, read on the forward strand.
AAACACAGCTCAAAACTGGCATTTAGCTGGTGGGCAACCAAATGGTGACCCACGGTGCTGTGGCAGCTGTGGCAGGTTGGAGGTCGCAGTTGGCTGTTGGCAGTTTGGAGATGGCATGTGGCAGGTGGCATGTTTCAGGTGGCAGCTTGCAAGTGGCAAGGCAGTTAGACAAACTTGCCAAAGGCAAACGACGGTTAGAGTCGCTGCCAGAGAAACGACACTTTGACAGCTTTGTCATTTCAAGCTTCACTTTGTGCAACATCCACTTGCCACCGAACCCGCCCCTTGGCCACGCCCCCGTCAATGCTGCCACGCCTACACAGTTGACGCTTTGCTGCACATTTCCATTTGCATTGTTGTTGCACTATTGCACGATGGTCATCAGCATTTTCTGTTGACCATTCCGCATTTGGCTATAAGCAACAACAACAACCACAACACAAACGAACAACTGTTGACAGTCGTTTGTGTTGTCTCTCTCTCTGTCTCTGTCCTTGGCTGTCTCTCTCTGTCTCTCTGTCTTTTCTCTCTGTGGCTTTGATTTGACTTTGTGCTGTCAATTCAAAGCTGTCCCACAGTTGACTTGCCAAGCAACCCTCGCCAAAGGACACAGGACACAGGACACTGGACATGCATGCATCTATTTCCAGCTGGGATTATTTGTTGTGTTGTCTGGCAAACAAAATTAAAGCTGACTCAAATTGTCCGGTCAAGTTTCGCATTAAGTTTATCAAAGCAACGCAAGTGAAAGCAAAGAACAAAGGAAAATGCTGCTTAAAACTTTAGAAATTTAATAAATAATTTATTTAATAAATAAATAAATACAAATTTTTAAGTTTCACTCTAGCTTTTCAATTCCATCCAAATATAAATAATGAAGACATTGTATCGAATTAATTTTAGTATTAAAAAAATTTAAAAATACACTATAAATTAATATAGAAATTTGATAAGCAAATCTATAAATATAATAATTATAAAATTCTTATATTAAAACAATTACTTTTGAATGCTTGAATTAAATATTTAAATTTAAAAAAATACTTGGATAATTAATTTCAAATATTAAGCGATTCGTGAATAGGTACTTTGAGCTCTCAAGTTATTTAATTGAATCTGGCTTAAGAATGTTAAAAATGTTTTCGTAATTTTTGTTATGTGACAGTCGTAAGTGATTTTGCACCACTGTGCTGAGCACTTTCCAAGATATTCGCTGACTGCCCACAACCAATTGCTTTAGTCAAATGACCAATCCACAAATGTGCTACGCAGTTCACCTGTCCATCCCCTATATTCCCCCCTTCCCCTGAACATGCTCCCCGCAGCGGGGAAATGGTTTACGGGCGAGCAATCAAGCGTGCAACTGGCAGGTCCTTAAAGAGGCAAAGAAAGCTGAGACAGGAGTAGAAGAAGAAGAAGAAAGAGTCCAAAAAGCCAAGGCAATTAATGGCATAAAAAACGTAGCTGCCAGTTGCCAAATGTGGCAGAGTGCCATCTAATTTAGTTGGTTTAGATGTGGATACCAAGTGGACAGTATACCGAAAGATGAGAGGGGAAATTGGGAGAGAGAGAGAGAGAGAGAGAGAGAGAGACAACTTAAGTGCGTAAAATCAACAAAACGGAAACGGATACTCATGCAACTTGGTCGGAAATGTTAAAAGGACGTTGAATGCGACTTTGACAGTGTCTGTGTCAGTATCTGTCTGTGTCTCACTGTCTGTCTTTCAGTCGCTGCTCACCAAAAAAATGTGAACCCAAAATTCACACACATACACTCAGAGAAAAATTCTGTGTAATTTGTATATTTATTTATGTATATATTTAATTTAAAAATATTTTCTAAATATTTAAATTACATTCACAAAAATTAAATATGATTTTATAAAGTGTTTACTACGATTTCTATTTAATTCCTACATAAAAAAATAAATATAATTTTATTTAATTTTACTTTGATTTTTAATTCATACATAAAAAAATTAAAAATGATCTTATATACTTTTCTCTCAGTGTATATTTATATGTTTGGCATGTAGCGTAGACGCTTCAAGCGTTTTGTAGCATTAAATTTATGTACATTGGAATGGGAACGCGGGGCGTATACGTAACGTGACTTGCCGCCTGCTTGGGAGCGCATAAAGTGTTGCAAATTGTTGTTGTTGTTGTTGTTGTTGTACCTGCCTAGCTGACATTTTATGGCCTTACCCCCAAAAAGGAATAAACACACTTTGTGTTGTTGTTGTTGTTGCGTCTTAAATCCACACAAATTAAGCTCTAAATTAGAAAAGCATCACTCGAAAGTAATTGCTGCTGCGCGATTTTTATAACAAATATTTTATTTTATGTCTACGTTTTTATCTTTGCAGTTGCGGCAAACAAGAAACGTGCAACGCATGACAAGAGCGACAAGAACAACAACAAGAGCAACAACATAAAATGTAGCACGTGTCTAACTCTGACGCTTCTAATGAGGTTTGACTGTGGTGCGTATATATGCAAAAAAAAAATTCTTGCTTTTTTCAAATGCAAAATAAAAATTGAAAATCGAATTTTATGCGGCGACAATTTGCCAGAAACTTAAATTTTGGCAAGTGTCGCACTTTGAAGCACACCAAACAGAAAATGTCACACACACACACACACACACACATATACAGACAGTCAAGCATATGTTTTTGTCGGAAATGTTTTGGTAGTCAGTTTTGAGTTGGCCAAATGAAAGACAGACTGGCAAAAGCTTTGGGGGAACTAACGCCTCCTCTTTGACAGTGACGGCAATTATGCATAATTCATGTGACAGCCCTCGGCAACAACAACAACATCTACAGTAGATACTGCATTAATCATGCAGCAGGCAACGTCCAGACAGTTGATAGAATCAAGCTGCGTTTTATTAATATTTTTAAACGCCTGTCAACGACAGCAAAATACAATTTTGATGGCCTTTGAGGTCTATATAGTGACTAGATTAAGGGTATGCCTAAGCGCATAATTTTCCAGCATTGAGTTGGGCTTTTCTAAATACATACAACTTTGACAGTTTTGACAGAATTCTGTCAGATGTTTTCACATTGTTTTCTTTTTTTCAAAACAAAATGCTCATATTTTTTAGCGATAACTTAATTCGTTAAAAAAAATGTTTATCTGTATAAATCTTGAAAATAATTTATTTATGTTATTGTAATTTAACATGTAGTTATTATTAATGATTACACATTTTATAATAATAAAAACAGTATTTTAAACGCTCAATTGTAGACTCAGTCTATTAAAGAGAAAATGGATTATTTAATGCAAAAACAGCGTAATCATTATTATAATATTTCAGCTAAATTTAGGTGTACGATCTAAATTAATAAAAAAACTGAAAATAAAATCCTGACTTCTTTATACAAAAATAAAACAAACGTTTATTTAAATGCTCATTTCTTAGAGCTCATAACGAATAAAGACAAGTTCAAACAAATACTTTCTTGATATAATTATAACGAATAATAAGCAGCAACTCATATTTATTTCCATATATAAGCGCAGCCAATATTTAAAATAATCGACTCATATATATATAATTCGAAATATTTATAATCTTTGTTATTGAGATTTTAGTTAGTTATTACTACATACTAATCATTTAAATTTTTATAATGATAACACTGTTATTGTTGTTCATCCTGCTGATCTTGTGGTGGTGGATATCTGCGTATCATTTTTCGTCGTTTAAATCTATTAAAGAGAAAATGGATTAGTTAATCAACAACAGTAAAATAAAAGTAAAAATAATCACCGATCATAGATGGAATCGAGCACATCCCTTCTTAAGATAGTCACTACGAATATTATAATGCCCTGCGACGAGTTAATAGCATCCATGAAGTGAGCAGTAGATCCACCCATAAAATACGAAATAATTTCACTAAACCACATCAAATTATAAATAATAAAAAAACGTAGAAACATAAAAACCCTGAAAATTTCAGAAAGAACAAATTATTTTATAATAAAATTTTAAAATTAAATGAATTTTATATTACCATTTGGTACGATTTTCTGGTTTTTCCTTTTTATCTCTCGTTAGAAAAGCCATCCTTGCAGTTAGCACAAAAAACGTTGCATTGATAAGTAATAAAATTAAAATGGGTCCATAGTAGTAGATCATTGCTGACCAAGTGTCCTCTGTAGAAAATAAATTGGAATTAACATTTCAGTTTAGTTTAGTTAAAACAAATCATACTTCGTATACTGCAGGTAGTTGAACAAAATGCAGGTTTCCAAAGCGCCTCCATCGGAGAATCGTTTTTCTTGGGAGGATTGAAATAGTCGACAAGTCCTGTAATTATCAGAAGATATGCTGCAACGGTCCAAACGAATATGTTGCTTCTTTTGAAACTGACTTCTTTCGTTGCACAACTCTTAAATCGCATCCAAAAATTATAATTGATAATCATAAGCCACAGAAACATGGCCATGACATCATAATAACGTATGTAAGCTAATACAAGTATTTAGTTTTTAATTTAATAAAAGCAAAAAAATATACGATTTCTTACCAAATATTAAACACATAGTTTTTGTTGAGTTCGAAATATTAAAAAGATCCACAATCCTATTGTAGGAGAAACTCAAAATAATACAAGTGAAGTAGAGTGTGCAGCATTTAGAATGAGTATTGAAATACGGCAAATAGAGAAGAACAGAAATAACCACGATCAGAAAAATTACAGAAACTATTTGAACTGAAATGAAACAAGAATTTTATAAATAATTAAAAAAAAATATAATACTTAGATCCAATGAGAATAATATTATAATATAGTAATAATATAATAATATATTTAGGAAAAACTTAGTGCTTATCTTACTATAAGGAATGATTAAATCCTCTTGAATGCGTTGATCCTCAGCCTGAAGACAATTATCCCGCTTAGGAATTTTCTGATCATCATTGTGAATTAACAGAGTGCCATTCTAATAATTTTATTGCTTAATTGAAATATTTACTTTTCAAATATTAACTTTGTCAAACCTCAAATAATTTCCAATTCTTGTATATGGAGTCATGTTTTTCACACGGTGCAGGATGATCCTGTACCATAAATTCCTTGATATTTTTTTCGATCTCCGTGCCATTATTCAATGATATTTTCAAGACCTTACTATGGGTTAAGTTATTGTCGACATTCTCACAGCTTCGATCTCCATTTAGGATCAACTTTTCCAGATGACAGCAAAATCGAGCACAGATTTTCACTTTGCAAATGCATCCTCTTAAATGTTTAGCAACCGAATTCTTTTCACCATTAATAAGTATCTCAAAATCGTACTCTCCCACTTCTTCTTTTGGAATCAATAGATTCTCATATTGATAGGATCCATTTTGGAATTTTTCGCTGTTGGAAAGATCGACAGTATCGAAATAATCACATTCTGGAACATCCCCTAATATTTCAGCAATAATTAAGCTGAGTATGACGAGGGAATAGAAAAAATTCCTCATTTTCTATAAGGTTACAGCCGATTCTTAAAATATATATTTCTTTAAAATATTCCATTCAAGGTGTACAGCCTTTGAATAAATAAAATAAACTGAAATTCAATTCTTGACTACTTTATCAAGAAACCATACAAATTATGAGAAAAAAACCGATTATTTTAATTCTCATTACTCAATTCAATTCTCAGAGCTCATAACTAATAAAAAGTCAAGGTCAAGCAAATGTTGCTTGAAATAATAATTATGAGTAATCAGTAACAAGTCTCATACAGTAAATATTCTTTATAAGCAACATTACCAAACAGAATAAACATTCTATTGTAGTAATGTATAAGCAACTTTTTTGATTTCAAATTTTCTATACAAGCAACTAGTATTGTTTTTTTCTCTTAATAATAATTCCATACATCCATAAAAATAGTAAAAAAAGAAATCCGATTTCTTTAAAAAAAATGATTAGTTTTTAATGAATTGCAAGATGGCAAAGAATTTTTAGAGGTCTGGAGAAGGTTCAATATCCAAATTCTTACCACCAAAAAAAAAAACAGGAAACTTTTATTAAAAATTGGTTTATGTAAGTTGCTTGCTTAAAATGTTAACTGTATTGATAATAAAGCTTTTTAATAACTTCAAAATATAGGGGTACTGAAGCCAGATAAATTAAAAATACCCATAGAAATTATTTATTATTATGTACGACATTAATCATCTTAAACAGAAATTCAGCACTTTAGAATATTTTTAGATGCAGCCAAAGTCGACAAGTATTTTATATATAACGAGTATTTTTTCTACAATTAGCGCAATTCATCTATTCATATGTTGGACTATACAAAATTTTCAAATCTTTTATGAAAGACCCACAGTAACCATTGAACAATTTTTCGGTCAATCAACTATGACAAATTTACTCATCTGTTCGCATAAAGAAATCTATTTGTTATTCATGTAGAGCTGCTGGGCTGCTGGGAACTCATCGCCAGAGCTGCCAAAAGGAGCAAAGGAGCAAAAGGGAACACAGTACAGGGAACACTCAGAAAGTTGTCTGTAACGCCCACGAACAGAACCACAACAGAATCGAGTTCCTGCAAGTTGAAAGATGGTGGCAACAACTCAGGGACTGACCGCATTTTAATGCCATTTTCATTGTCCTTACACATTGTGTGAGGCATGTCTGGGAACACGCCTCCCCCCCTCCCCTCCGGTCCCTTCCGTACCACTTTACTGGATTCACATGCACAATTTCGCTTTGCATACTTTGAGGCGCAGCTCAAGCAAATTGACGCCATGTCATCAATCAATGTGGATGTAAAGCTCGCTTTCCCATCATTTTTTACGCATTCTTTTTATTTTCGTATTCTTTCTGACAAGCTGTGAAATTTCTTTAGTGCCATTTTCTCTGGTTTTCTGCTTGATTTTTTAATAATTTTTACAGCATTCTCATTATGCAGAATGCAGCTTGATTTATGATATTTTAATGAGCTGACGATGTTGTTGTTGTTGTTGTTGTTGTTTTTTTATTATTGCTGTGCCATTGTCTGGCTGAATTGTCAATGGCAGCATTAAGCAAATATTTGCTAATTTTATCATATTTTTTTCTTTATTATTTTTTCCTTTAAAGAGGTCGCAAAGTTCAAGGCTTTTGCTGCGACCTATAAACTGCCTAAGCATGGAGGGTTACAACTGTTGTGCTGTAAAATTTTAATTGCTTTGCCCTTTGACCAAAAGCTATTAACAGGAACATAGCTACTAGCCACTCGACTCTCTCTCTCTTTCTCTCTGTCTGTCTTTCTCCGTTGCACACGCGGCGTATACGTGATATGTTTGGCTCATAAGCAGCATAATAATCATTGCTAATTTCTTTAGTCACCCCCGTCCCTTTGGTGATTATATTTGCAACATTTTTGTTGCGCTGTTTTATTGCTCGGTTATTTTAATTAAAAACTTTGTGCAGCCTGACAATGCCAAGTGCTCAGCTGCTTCTTTTACTCTCAGCCAGAAGTTGGCCCTTGTTGTGGAGGAATGCAAAAAATAAAAAGAACAAGTGGAAAGAAAAAATAACTTCGACATAGTGAATATTTAATGCGCTTACAAAAGCGTTTGTCCTGACTGACTGACTGATTGATATTCGTGCAGCTTAAACGGTAAGGCGGAGAAGGCTGAAATTTTGACACAACATAGCTGAGACTATTTTATAGTGTAATTTGACGACTTTTTGCGAAATTCAGAGTTTTATAAAGATTTCTTTTAAATTAAAAGACTTGTTTGTAAAATATTAGATAATATTTCACATTATTAACTTTGTTTTTTTCTGTCGATTAAAAGAATATGTCTATTATATGTAGTTTTCCACGCCTTTTTTTCTTGTACGTTACACATTTTATGACAGAATTAAAATACCCTCGGCAAGAGTATCAATAAAAAAAGCGAAGAAATGTTGCGCGTTTTGTTTGCCGCAGGCTGTGTGTGCCGCCTGCCACAACAGAATGTGCGAAAACAAAGCTGTCAAGACGAGAGCTACTTGTATCTACTTACTACATGCTTATAAGCAGCCTGTCTGCCACACCCACACCTCTCAACTTGCCCCCAATTGCCCCTCCCCGTCCCCTTTTGTCTGGGCCTTTTTGTCTTAGCCTTCGACTTTTGCTATTTTTATGCGCTTAAGATGATATTAAAGCCATATGCAAAACATGTAAAGGTCTAAGCTGATGCTTCAGTTATTGCTGTTGTTGTTGACACGTATGAAATTGTTGTTGTTGTCTTTTAAACAAAAGCGCAATTCGTCGGCGGGATTTTTAATCCCGCTTAACGTTTTGTTGACAACGCGGTCGCAGCAGTCCCTCATACTTCATATATATATATTCTTATCAAATACATAAAATATATATAAAAGTTTATGTACACATTTCCATATATAATTATATGCTTAAAAATGTCTGATGTGCTGTTGCGCGGGTTATTTATCAAAAGCTGTAAATCCCCCATTGTTTTTACTTTTATGCAAGACTTTTTACCTGGTTGCTTGGTTGTCTGTTTGCCTCTGGGGCAGCTCAACTTTATATCTACATACATATACTTAAAGTCGAGTTCATGCTATATTTATGTATTTTTTTTGTGCTTAACATAAATTTAGCTTTGCTGTTTTCAGTTATTTTCAATAAAAGCCCGCGGCTAATTTCCGTTTCATAATTATAAACTTGACTTAAAATGTTTGCGAAAATCAGCTTGAAATTTAAGTAGTTTGTTGTAGAGTTTGATACTCAAAAAAAGAATTTAAAAGCAAACTTTGAAATGCAAACTGTAAGTGCTTAATTATAAAAAACAGTTTTCAAGGGATTTAATTTTGTATAAAAAACTTTGACCTTGTTTTCCAGTAATTTTCTATTGGTTTTTTTAAATATACCTTTTAGCATAATTCGCAATATATAAATATATGTTTATTACATTTCCAGGTGCTAAAAGGATTTAATTTTAATAAAACATTTTGACTTTATTTTCCAGTCATTTTATTATGGTCTAAAAAATACCTTATTATACATATTTTATTATTTAACCCTGACCTTAACTTTAACTTTAATTTAAATCATAATTCGCAATATATAAATATAGGTTTATTAAATATTCAGGTGCTAAAAGGTCACCTGAGATTCGTGTAAAAATTTCACAGCATACTTTTGAGGGCGCGCTGACCATAACGCTTTTTTTAATTAACGCATATTTAAGCAAACAAAAACGTGGAATGAGAAATAAGCACACATTTTAAATGCAAGCAGAAATGCACGCATGAAGAGAGAGGCTTTCACTCCCTCTCACTCTCTTTCTCTCAGTGTATTTGTTGTGGCTGTACGCACATTTAATTGCCAGCTGAAAATGGTTGCTTTACAAAGCGCTATGAGGGCCAACAATTAACTTGGCCATCAGCTGACGCAAACAGCCAGCAGTTGACAGGAAAAAAAAGGGGAAAGTGGAAAAAACTCGGCAAAAATATAATGAAAAATGAATTTTTATTATGGCCTTTTGTTGAGCCCGTAAAATGAACTTTAAGCGAGTCAGCCACTTGGAAACTTTGAACGTCTGGCAGCGATTCAGCTTAACCCTCTCCATTAAACACACACACACACTCGCACACACACACACTCACTTGTTGTGCATTCAGCTCTGTGGATTTTCTTGTAATTTGCAACAATGTTCAGTTGAGTTCAGTTCAGCAAGAGTGCAAGTTGTCAACGACAGCGACAAGGAGAAACATCTTCTGCCATCTTTGTTGTTTGACATGACAAAGCCAAACAAACGCTCAACCTCTTAACCCCTTAACCCCTCAACCCCTCAAGCAACCCCTGTAGACACCCCTGCTTTTTGTCTAAGCAATCTGGGCAAAGTTAAAATCCATTCTGGGTATCCCGTCGCTTGATTGGCGTCAAGAAACGCATCAAAACGCAAGGTGACTTTCAAGTTCAAAGCAAAATATTAAGTGTGGTGAGGGAGAGGGTTATAGAAGAGGGGTTGGTAGCGGTTTGAGGGGGTTGCTACACTTCATGTGACTGTTTTTGACTGTTTGCTTAGCAATTTTACTATGCAAAAAGTAGTAGAAAAAGTGCGTGAAGATATTTTATTATTTTACTTATTTATTAGCTTTTATTAAAATCAACCCTCTACACCAAAATATAAAAAAACAAGTGGGAAAGGCTATAGTCGAGATCCAGACCATAGGATACCCGTAACTGTTTCATTATATATATATACTTAAAGGAATTACAGCCTAATAAAAACTGTTGCATACTTTTAGGGGATTGTATTGAAATATTAACTTTATAAAAAACTGTTGCATACTTTTAGGTGATTTTATTAAAATATTAACTTTATTATTTACTTTGTTTTGCTATTACTCCTGTTTTACTTGTTTGATCTTTACTTTACGACTTTAAAAAAATAAATTTAAATAAAATATTTATAGGGTCTAAAAAGAAGTTGTGCTGTTGAAAAGATTATCAATAGTTTAAGGCTTGCTGGCAGTTACAATTAATGTCAATTGGTCAGCAAGCAACAAAGGCAACAAAAGCAACAATAAAACGAATGTTAAAGCTATTTTGAAATTGTTGCAATGTCAAAGAGGCAACTACTAAATGCGACTTCTCTTCATATTTCTCTTCCTATTTCTGCCTCTATTTAGTTGCTTCGTGTATCTGCGGTTTCGCATACTTGACAATTAGTTGGCACTGTACATTAATTATGCATGCGTATATGTCGCTGTGTGTTTGTAGTGTGTGTGATGTGTGTGTTTGTGTGTGTTTAGTCTGACGCCCAGCAAAATTCTCCAATTTCGTGTGACACACGCGCCACTCAATGCCAAAGCATTTTTTGGGCCAACCGCAAACACACACACACAGACAATCATACACACATTCAAGTGACAATCACACACTCACACACACACTGCCACACACTCGCTGTTTAGGCCTGGTTATTTGAGCAATATGCCTTCAAGGACTGCACGTAATTAGCCTGCCCCAAAAGCGTTTCGTAATTTGATAGTTTTAATTGGTATTTGCTTGTGCCACAGAAATTTGATTAGAGTATTCAGTATATTTAATTAAACTACACCATTTAATTGGGAAACATAGAAATTTGGAACAAAGCAGAGACATTAATAAGCTAGACAGAAATTGATTGCATGCAATGTATTTGGGTATACAAAACATTTAATTTGAGGTTAAGAAATCATAAATAAAAACCCCTGCAGGAGCAATATTTATATTTATTTTTCCTAAAAGTATGCAACAAATACTTCAAAACTTATTGAATCAAAATAATTGCTGAGATTGTATGAGAGATACTTATTTAAAAATTTATTCAGTTGAATTCAATTAAATTCAACTTGAATAAACTGAAGTATAAAATAAAGTACTGCATGCAGAATTTAAAATATATCTTATAGAGTTAACTCTTGACGCACATAAAATATAACCCAAAAAAAGTCATAAAAAGTAGAGCACACATACACACACACACCTTTGAACACCTTTACTCCTGTGTGTGTGTCTTATAATATTTCATACTCTCATAATAATCTATGCAAAATTTGTTTTTGATATTAAACTCGTACTCGCAGCAAAGCATGCACAAAGTTTATATGGGGGGTAAAAACTACGTCTTAAAAATTGGTGAATGCACAAGATTTTCTCACAATTTTCTTGAGTGCAATTCAGGTGGCTTTTGTTTGCTTTTGCTGACTGCTAATTAGAAGCATTTGCTCCCCCGCCCAAAAGTGAAAGAAAACTTGAAGCAAAGTTCTTTTGTATTTGAGTATGGAGCGAGTATTTTCAAGTTTTCCATTTTCGCTGCTTTGGCAATTTATCAAAACGGATTTTCCACACACACACACACACATAGAGAGAAGGAAAGGCGCATCAAGTGCAGAAGTTTTGACATTTTCTTTTGTAATTAATAGAAGCAGCAGTAGAAGCAAACAGTCGAGTTAGCTGTCGAGTCAAGTTAATTGAATTTGTGTTGCATTTGCGCAAATTGCTCATACGCCATGTGTGCTCAATGTTTGTCTGTGTGTGTTTGTGTGTTTGGTCTTTACAAATTAAGCAATTTTGCTTGGCCAACTGCTGTTGCAGTCAGGTGACTCTTGAGCGCATTTATCAAAGAGGACTTCGGCTGTTTGCATGGTCAGGCAACATTATCCTTGGCTTCAGCTCCTTGCTTCATTGTTATTGCTGTTGTTGTTTATCTGAAATCTTCCAGTTGCCAGACAAAAGGATCTGCTTGTGGCTCTGTTTTATTGCAGTTGACAGTGGCCAAATCATCCCACTCACTTTCCACTTTCCACTTTCTTCTTGCCAACAATGCCAAACTGCATGAATAGTGTGTGTGAAAGTAGTATAGAAAGGAGTGTGGAAAGTGATGCATGTGCTGCACTTTGTGATTTATGATGATGATGATAATGGCTTGAAATTGCAGCTGCTGACAGTAGACTTCTAGTATATACTGTACAAACTGTACACTGTACATTGTGCTGCCTTGTTATGTTGCATTTGCCACAACGCCTCTGAAGAGCACTTCTCGCCAGTTGAAAGTTCAATTAACATGTTTGCCAACACTAAAAATGAATCAAGTAGTTATTGTTGCTAACAGCCATTCTACAGTGTGTTTATTTAGTAAACTATACTCAGAATTAGCTAGAATTGTTATTTTAAACAAAGTTGTTCTTGAAACTGCAGAAGTAATTTATTTCAATTAATTTTACATTTTCAGTAGCTTTAAATGCTTATTACATTTACTGCTACTGTTACTGTAAATGTAGTAACAGAATTTGTTCTGTCATTCGCACTGTTACTGTTATTACTACTGTTACTGTTATTTATTTAACTGCTGCTACTGTTATGTTTACCTGTTAAATGTTACGATTGTTTTTTTTTTGTTTTACTCTCGCATCAACTAAATCATATTAGCCACAATTGCCGACTGTTATCGCGACTCGTTTATCTCTTTGTCTGCTCGTGCGTTAGGTAATTTATATAGACAGAGCCACGCCCATTTGTACGGCCTCCCACAAAACGTTAGCTAAATAAGACATTTGAATGCCGCACATTTGTTAAACTCGCATTCGACCTGTTTGTTTGTCTGTTTCAACTGTCTTTCTTTTTTTTTGGGAATTGTCGAATCTGTCAGAATGTGGCTCGTTTTATTTTAAAGCCACATATCACGCTGTAGCAGAAGTGAAAATAAATTTTATACAGCAGCTGCTTTGTCATTTTCACGTATAGAATGCCAGCCTCCAAATAAGGCGGAGACACGCCCACAAAGCGCTACAAATTCCACATTCATCTGCAAGTTGCCTTGGCACACACAAACACACACACACATACAATAACAACACCACAAAAAATGACATAAAGCGACATAATAATTTTGCCTTTGAAATTGCCTTACAATTGCTTTTTTTTTTAAGTGAGTGTGTGTGTGTGTGTGTGTGTTAAGGGAACGCTGGGATTCGATTCCTTTCTCGCAGGACGCACTTATTATTTTTTTTTTCCAACTTTGCCGCATCGTGCACATTTATTTTATACGCGCTGCGGCTTTCTAATACACTTTCCATTAGGGTTGTAATATTTTTTTAACTGTATTGAAGTCTACGATAAAAATAATGGGTAAATTTATTTACAATCAAAAAAAATAAAAAATTATTTAGTTTTTTTCAAAAACCCCAATTTTATTATTTTATTATAAAAATTTTAAAGAGAAGTTATTTTTTAATTTGTATTAAAATATATTAATTTCATACACCAAAAATTAAAAAAAAAAGCTTTTTTATTGTAAATTAAACACTTAAATATAAATTGTATTTTAAAAATTAAAAACGACAATATTTATTAAAAAGAAATAATCTAATTAGTTAATTATGTTTAAGATTATCTTATCTATTTAACTAAAAGATTTCATTCTTGATTTATTTCCAAACTTAAAACTCTTAATTGCGAGAAAATATAAATGGAAAAGATATTTAGGTAAATGATGACAAATTGTAATTAAAATTTACTTCAGCTTGTTCATCAATCATTCTTCGATGTTTTTCCTAGAAAAAAGTAATTTAAGACTAAAATGTAAATCGTATTTTCTGCACAAATTTTTCAAATAAATTCTTCAACTTTCGGTGAGCATATAAATGCTTCGTCTTGCTGAAAATACGTGTTGATTTTCTTTTATGATTGCCATTCGCCTTTATCAACAGGCATTTTTAAAAACAACCCTCACACCTCACACACACACATATGTTTGTTTGTCAAGATCTGCATACAAAATGCTGTCCGGAAAATGTGTGAAAATTGGGCCACACAAAAAAAAAGCGAAAATAAAATGAAAAATGGGAAGAGAGAACTCGAAACTCAGCTGGCAGCTGATTTCATTTAGTATAGAAAAAGGGAAGGAAAAAAAAAGTAAATTACATTGACTTGATATGAAAGTTAGTCTGTTGTCTGCAAAAGGGGGAAGTTGTGCATTTTATTTGGTTGACTCTCTCTCTTGTGGCAGGTTCGTGTGGCAAGTAAGAGGAGCTGCCACATGTCGCCACATGTTTGGGTCATTAATAAAAAAAGCTAAATAGATTGAAGCGGGTTTCGGTTGTCATTCGTTTATTGTTGTTGTTGTTGCTGGTTAATGGCATTCATTAGCACCCGTTAGCCACAACCCACACACTCACACACACACTCACTCACACACACGCCCTTAAATCGCGAGTTTGTGTCTTAAAGTTTCCGTTTTCCGCCCCTTTTTTTTTGGACTCGGCGTTCAATTAATCTTAATTAAAGTCCAGCTCAAGTGTAACACACACACACACACACACACACACACACACTGACACACACACTGACACACACATATACATATATGTGTGCTTGTGGGCGTGTCAGCAGCTGTTGCTATTGTCCTGCTTCCTGTTTCCGTTTCCATTTCATTTAATTGTAATACATTTGTCTGCCTCTTAATGGCAAATTTACGTGCCGCGAATAAATCAACTTTTTTCCGCTGTCTGATTTATTTTTAGCATTTTCCAAAAACAACAATAGCAACAACCACAAATACAACCACATGAATAGTTAACCCAAATGTGTTGCAAATTGGTTTCCCTGGTTTTTTTTTTTTTTTTTGGTTTATTTCTTCTTTTTTTTGGGCTTGCGCTAATTATGCAACAATCAGCTGCAAAATGAGCTCAATACGCGCACTTAGCTGACCTTGCACGAATACACTATATAATACACTGATTACACTCTCACACACACACACACACACACTCATTCATACGCATACAAACAGCTTACAATTGGCAGTCATTGTTGTTGCCAAATTGTTTTGCTGCCATTGTAACAATGCTGCAACAATATCTGTAATATTGTTGTTGTTGCTGCTACTTGCAACTTTCCCCAATGCAACATGAAATTGTTCTTGTTATTCGCATTGTGCCTGCTTTTATGGCATTTAAGGCCAATAAACAGGGAATTAATGCCAACTATTGTCAACGTTTCGCTAGGCAACCACAGATATTCACACACACATACACACACACATACACGCACACACACACACACGCACACACACACACGCAGAATTTATGCACTAACAAACAATGTTTTAATGATTTAATATTAGTTAAATAACATGTTAAAACAATTTGAAATGAATAATATGCAAATTTCAATTAAGTCAGCTTAAAACTTTTATTTTTAAGGCTTATTTTTAATTCCTCTGCTTTAAAGAGTTATTTCATTGCATTGTAGGCAACATTATTTTTGCCCATATAAGTAGGCAACACTATTGTCGCCCACAAAAGTAGGCAACACTATTTTTTGTCCACAAAAGTAGGCAACACTATTTTTGCCCACATAAGTAGGCAACACTATTTTTGCCCACATAAGTAGGCAACACTTTTTTCAGTTTGGTTGCGATAATCATATAGATAATCAGAATAATCACTCATATAGATAATCAGAACTACTGTAAAGAAGTTTTCACAAAAAAACGTTTGAAAATAATGAAATGCAATAATTGCGTCAATTTCCGAGAAATTCTGTGAAGTAGTTTTGGGAATAAACTTTTTAAAACCATGAAATGCAATAATTGCTTGCTTCCCAGAATTTGGTGCTGCGTGTTTTTGATTAAAAACGAAAAGCATACTTTTTAATTATGCGAATTCCTGAAATTCCACTCATATAGAAGCTAAATAACCTTGTGGCTTTATTGCTCAATTCGAAGAAACTTGTTGAGCGCTGTTTACTACTAAAAAGAACCGATTTATCTGTTAATATTATGACAACTGTTGACATCGTTTTCTATTTCTACAGAAATCGTTGCATATAAAACACGTGTATTTATCTCTGGATTCCAAGAACTTGTTGCACAGTGTTTACTATGATAATAAATGCTCTTGGCAAAATGCTAATCCAGTCACGTTTCGATTTATCTGCGAAAAGTAACTAATGGAAAACTACGTTCTATTTGTCTGTTTTTAGTATATTAATACGCGGTTTGTTTGTTGGCAATTAATTAAACATATTTGCAGCTGGCTGCTGTATTTATTATGGCCATAATAATAATGGCGATTATTGAGCTTTGGTTCGCAGCTGTCTATCGTGAATTTATGAAGCAGTTTTGTGTGGTCAAAATGCGCAAATCCAGGCATCAAGGTGTTCGCATTTCGGGTCAATTATTCATGCAGATCGATTAGGCGCATTAGCTGAGAACCGCAGAGAACGGTTCACTGAAACGTTAATTAAGTTCGACAGAGACAGATAGACAGATATATAGTATAGAGAGAAGGGCCAAAAGTGGCAATTTACCGTTCCTCTCTCTCTCTCGCTCTCTCTGTCTGTTTTTCTCTCACTCTTCACAGCTGTCACTCAAACCGAAATTAATTAAGAGCAGTGTCAAATAAAAATACACGAAAAACAAGGCGAAAAACTTGCGCAAAATCAATCGATAAATGAAATAAACGCAATGCTGCAATCATATTTTTTTTCACGCTGTTATTTGCGCAAAATTGCTTGCACAAACAGCAGGCGTTAAATCAATATAAACAGTGTGACGACAACTCAATCAAAGATAAATAAACTCAGCAAAGAAAATTCTTCAAGTTCCCCCAATTGAAGCGCTGGAAAGTATGCTACAAAAATAGCTTAAAAGAAAGCTTAGCATTCCTTTGTGTGGGTTTTTGCCTAATTCTCTTAAAGCCGCTGCTCAGGTGTAGCATATTTTACATTTCTAAATAAATACAGTTAGTCAAGTAATTGTTTTTACAAATTTAAAAATTTCACTGCATTTATTTTCCTCTATTTTACTTTTATTATTTTTTTTTGAGAATAAGTAGAATAGGAAAAAATAATAAGATTAAAATTATAAAAATTAACTTGTTTATTTTTATAATTAATTTTGCATAGTAAAAATGCTTATTAATATCAAATTATTTAGTTTTATAATTTTTATAATTTTGTATTTTTCAAAAATTTATTTAAGTTTCTTTTGTCTCAAAGAACAAGAACAAAAATCATTTAACTAATTATTTATTATAAAATATCGTTTCTTAGTTTTTTATAACATTTACTAAACTTATTATATTTGCTTAGGACTCTAAGAAAAAGATGAGAAATAAAATATTAAGATTAATTGGTTTTAAATAATTATTAAAAGTACCAAAAAACAATTGTAAGAATTTCATTTTGTAAGCACAATTACTTGACTCACTGTATAAATTTCTTATTATATATTATATCTGCTTGGCATCGATTTAAGCCTGGCCAAAATTTCAATTAAGCTTAAAAATAACAACAAGAATTCAAATATCTCAAGCCTCAGCCTTAAAATTGTTATTCTTTTGCTTTCAGAGCTCTAAGCCTTCAACATTGGGGTAATTAAAACGGCAACAGCAACAACAACAACCACAACAACAACAACAACAAGAACAACAACAAGAACAACAACAAGAACATTTTATAATTACAAAACATAACGAATTTGTGAGCAAATCCCGAGCTTAACAATCGCCAAGATTCCAAGTGATTAATTTCACAATACCAACAAGGACAAGGAGCAACAATTTAAGCCAATTAAGCGAGCAGAGGAGCCAAGCCAACAACAAATGCCGCCATGAGTTTCCTCAGCTCCATGCAACAATATGTAACAAGTGGCATCTCCAGTTTGGGACTCGGCAATCGACGCTTCTCACTGTCGCGTCAGGAGTCGAGTGAGCAGCAGGCAAATGCTGCAGGCGTCGCTGCTGCTGCTGCTGCACAACAGTTGCTGCCACAGCAACAACAATTGCAGCAACAGCTGCAACAACAGTTGCAGCCACAACAGCAACAGCAACAGCAGCAGCTGCAACAACCACACCAACATCCGCCGTTGCAACAACAAACAAGCATTGGCAGCGGTTTGGGTGCAAGTGGCACTTGCAACGTTTATGGGGCACCAACTCAACCCACCGCGGGCGTAACGGCTACAACAGCAGGCGGTAATTACCCCGCTGGAGGCGTCGTAATCGGCAATCCGAATGCCACTAATCCATTACTAGGTAAGTTTCACTTTCTATTTTCGTCCTCTTTCATCAATTACAAACAAAAAGAAGAAGAAAATATACCCGTACTTTCGTGTGGTAATAAATGACTGTGGAGGCACGTGTGGCAGCCACCAAACAGTGTCAGGATTAATGAAACTCCAAGACACTTATTATATTTGATGAATGTCCAGGCAAAAGCAATTTTAACACGCTGCCAAAACCTAATTAAATACAACATTAATAATAATAATTATAATTAGGTCTTCTAAGGTAAATTCACATGTTTATCAGTTAGATAGCATAGACTTATCATCATTATAGGTTACCGTAGACCAAGACTGAGTTGTCTAAATTCATACTTCTTATATTATCTTTAACAATTGTTCAAAATCTTTAAAACTGTCATAACTTTGTCAAAACTCAACCGATTTTCATGCGTGAATATCATTTTGAATCATTATTTGGCCTCTAAATTCATTCTGCATCAAAACATTTTTCACTTGAAAAATTTTCCTCACTGTCAATTTTTTCGGGATTTTCCATGCTTACCCCTTTTACACTTTTTCAAAAACTTCAGTCTTCCATAACTTTGTTAAAACTCAACCGATTTTCGTGCGGAATACCATTTTGATCATTATTTGGTCTCTATTTTGATTCTGTATCAAAATTTTAAATACTTAAAAAATTTGATTTTTCCCTTTGATTGTCTACTTTATCCGTACTTTTCCTTGACACTAACTCAAAAGCTTCAAACTGTCATACTTTGTTAAAATTAAACCTATTTTCATGAAGACTATCATTATTCTTTTAATCAATATTTTGATTTTATTATTTACTTAATTGAGAATTTAAATTATCCCAAAAAACACATGTAAATATTTATATTTATTTAAAATTATTTAATGAAAATGTAATAAATCAGTTTATGCAACAAACAATAAAACAATTGTTTTTGGTTGAGTAAACATGATGGTAATTTAGAGCAAATATGAAAATGAAATGGAAATTAAGTCTCCATTCAGTACACAGTTAACTATGATTTAAATCATGCAAGTTGCAATTTAATTTGCATTTCATTTTTCTATTATTAAGTGAAGCGTAATGTTGTGTGTTGATGTTGCAGTTACAGAACAGAACAAAACAGAAACACAATTTTCCGCAGTATTTGTTTTCCCTGATATATATGTATGCATATGTATATCATATTGCGCATACGCCATGTTGTGTAGATTTTAAAATGAAATCGAATCGCAACAGCTGCACACAAAAGTCATAAATAAACAGAAACTGAAAGCAATGCAAAACTACATCGCAGTACATCGGAATACATGTGGGGAAAGTAAAAAGTAATGTGTAATCGATAACTTTGTCATTGGCAAGCCGCAAAAATGCAAACAGCAAAAACTTTATTGAATTTCATATCGAAACATACAAATTTAACAAGCATTTTTGGCACCAGCAGCAAATGTGACCGAGAAACTTTTTGCATTTGCTGCAAATTGGCAAGAGTTTCGTCTTGTCGCTTCGACTTTTGGGATATGTTTAAACAAATATCCAAAGCAAAATGCAAAAGACACAACAACAAAAACTACGAGTATGCGACGCCCAAAGCAATCAACATGCATATGAGCTCCTTTTGGGTTTGCATCCTTTGTACAGTGGGACAAATGCTGGATTTGAAAAATAAAATGCTTAAAACAAATATCTACGAATGTAGCAAAGTTATCGTCTGTTCGTTTTTGTCCAGGTATTTAATGTACAATATATCAAGGAGTTTTTCTGGTACCATTTTTCAAAGTTATTTTTTATATATGTAATTTTTTTTATGTTTTTAATTTAGTCATCTCGAGTGGTAGAATAATATAATAGTATATTTTTTTTTTGCGTTTATTGAGTTTTTTTTTTTATTTAAAAAATGTTTTTGTGTTCTTTTACGTAAAAGGTTTCACGTTTACGGACCTAAAAATGCATTTAAAAAGATGTCACAAAAAAATTTTGCTATTTTATAATTACAAAAATACAAGCTACGAAAAAAATATGTTTTTTCTGAATATTTTTGGACAACAAAAGATACACATAGACAACTGACTCATGGCATGTTTTTTCAACTGCTTTTTTTTCGGGAAAAGCACAAAATAAAAGTAGGAGAATTTTTTTAAATAACAAAATAAAATTATTTAAATAAGTTAAAACCGCATTCCAAATTTGAAATTTAAATTAAAATCACCTGTTTTTTTTCTACTGTGCTTTGGTTGCAGTTCTAGTTGTAGTTGTAGTTGTAGTTGAGCAAACACATTTGGCAGTCAAGACACAGAGCTGTTGTTGCCGCTTCCGTTGTCGTTGTTGTTGCTGTTGCCATTGCCGTTGCATGCCACAAAAACCGCTGACTCCTGGTGTCCATGATGCCGTCTCAGCTGCAACTGCAACTGAAATTCCGAGCTGTTGTGGATCGGAGGCATTTGCTTGGCTTTTGATTTACAAACGTCTGCAGCATTTGAATCAAATTGAAATTGGCTTATCTTGTTGTAGGAGCCACGAACGAGCGGTTTTGGCCACATCAGCAACGAGCAGCTCTAAAACCGCCAACGTGTAAGCGAATTTGTTTCTGTGTGTGTGTGTGTGTGTGTGTGGCATGTATGGTTATCTTTCAATCTTCCTCTCTCTCTATCTTTATGTGTGTGAGATAGTGTATTTGGACCAACTTTGAGTTTACGCAACTGAAAAATTGAGATAGTTTTTTTAGGTTTTCTAATTTTTATTTTGTTGCACCCTGTGTCGAGGGTATTGATATGTTTGTACAAGTGCATAAGCTTAGAGAAAAATTGGTATTTTGTGATAAAATCAATTCAAGCAATGATAAAATACATAATACTTGATGAAGTACAATTTTATTAAACTAAATAAAATTCTTTAGTATTTTTTTTCTTCTTTTTTATCGTTGTGTTATGTAAAAAAATTATTTAAAATTCAAATTTTAGGACCGTTAATTACGCTCTAATTAAATTTAACAATTTTATACTGAAAAAAATCTGAAAAAAATTAATATTAAAATTCTTTTAAGCTTGAATTTATTAATTGATATTTTTTTCGTAACAGTAGCTTTAGCATAAAATATAACTATCTTCTTTATATTTAGAAGCCGAATAAAATTAATAATATGGACAGTGGACAAGATTCAAACTTCGGCATTGAAAAGTTGCGAATTATTTGATAATATATATGTCATTTTAAAATTTGATTTTTAATTCGATTTTGTTGTGATTTAAGTACAGGGTTTTTAGCAGTCGATTTCGCTCGTCTCTTACCACTTTACTGCTAGTTTTTTGGCATTTGCATAAGCAGCTGGTCTGACAGTCTTAAAGCCCATAAAGCTTTCCTGACGAAGCCGCAGCAATGGTTAGACAAATGGAGTGGCAGCAATGTCCTTAGCCAGGCCAACAGTGTGTCCTTGTCGCTGGCAGCAATAACTGCAACTGGAAAGCGAGTAACAGCAACAACAACAGCAACAACAGCAGCCGCACAAATGCATGTCAAGGTTGCGGTTGTGTTGCCTAGAGCATCGCATCTCTATACAACATTCCCTACCCTCTATCCCTCTCTCCCTTGCTCACTCTCTCCCTTACTTTCTCCCTCTGTTAGAGGGACGTTTTCAGCTTACGCCACATTGACCGCATCACATTGACTTTACTCGGCTTGCTTGCTGACTGGCTGGCTTGTTTCCTTCCTATTTCCTTCCTGCCTCCTCTTCTCTCCTTTCTCTCTCTCTCCCCTCTTCATCCCTCTTCTCTCTCCCCTCTCCTGCTGCCTGTTGCCGCTAAATTGCAGTTGCCCCTAATCCATTAACATTCGCTTCATTGCTAAGTAGTTGCCATTGTATCAAAAGTTACGACCGTCGTCGTCTAGTTGTTTATCACAATTGCATGACTTTCTATATAAAAAACGAAGAGTATTAAAAATGTTATAAAATGGGGAGAGAGCGTAAATGATACAGCAAACAACATGAAAACGTAATTTGACTTATGCGCAACTTGTTCAGTTTATTTTTCTTAAGCTTCTCCATATTTTTTTTTTTTAAACTGTTTTTCAAACACAATTTAAAAGTTCTTTTGTCTGTCCTGCTGCTTTTCAGCTTATAACTTATTAACTTGTACCGTTTTCTATAAGTTGTTAATGTTCAATAAATATTTATAATTTATACTCGATTTTTAAAGATTACAATTTAAGGGATAGAAATCGTCAAGCAATATCTTTAATTTATACTCAATTTTTAAAGATTACAATTAAAGAGGAAGGAATCCTTAAACAATTAATGATATATAAAATAGGTCTAATAAATATATTAAAATTAATATTAAGTTTAATTATGAACTTATATGAGAATAAAAATAATTATTATGTTGCTGTAGGGAGTATTTCATTGTCGAGCACACTTGCCTTAATTGTTTGCCATTAATTTAAGCGATTGAAAATAGCTGCGTCATTAAGTGCACTCAATAACGTGTTGAATTCGATATGTTAATCGATTAATCCACAGGGTATCCCAAGGGCAGCAGCTCGGCGACAGGAGGCAACTCATCCGCCGGGAGCACACCCATCAATTCGCGTCGCCAATCACGCGCCCTGGAGTGTTTGGCGCCGCCTCGTACGGGTTCATTTCGTAGCCGGAATTCGCCACTGCATCAACCGGATCCGCCGCCGCGACCACCGCTGGCATTCTGCAAGCGTCGACTCAGTTGGCCCGAGGTCGATCCACGTTCCAACTCTGGGTAAGTGCAAAGTTCACAATAGCTAACAATAACAATGATGATGATGATGATGATGATGATGATGTTGGTAATAATCATGTTGCGAAATGAGTTTCGATATTAACTAACTGACGAGCTGACAACTCTGGCAGCATGTTGGCTCATTATAATTAACTACACAGAGCAAAAGCAACCCTTAAAGAATTCTAATTTATTTAAATAAACTATAAAAAACTATAATTATAAGCATATTTTGGTAATCAATGAGATATTTAATAATTAAACATTAATTTCTTTGAAAAAATTCTTAAATTAAAAGATATAAAATATATTTGCTTTTTAAAGAATTACTTCAAATTTTGGTATATTTGAAAACAATTTGCATTTGTTCTTATAAGAAGTTAAATTTTTTAGAAATAATATTATTAATAAAAATAAATTTCAGTTTCTGAGAATAATAATCATATATAATATAAGATAAGATACGATCAGATTTTCTCAGCTATGTTGTGCCCAAATTTCATCCTCCTCTGCCGAACCGTTTGGGCTCCACGAATATCGGTCAGTCAGTCAGTCAGGACAAACAGTTTCATATATATCAGTGTTTTTTTTATCAGTGTAAAGGGAATCCACATTAAGAAAATTTTTCTGACTCACAAGTGTGTGTTTAACTGTGGGTGTTTCCTAAATTAAATGTAGTCTAATCCTAATCAGCGTCTTTGAGGATTCTGCCCATAAATAATCAGGGATCCTTGCAGTTGAAGTTCAGGTTAAAAATAAAATGAATTATTTACCAATTAATTAATGTACTTCAATTGCTGTTGTCTAACATTTGTTTTCAATGTCCTCCACTTTTAAGTCGACCTTCATAATTATGTAATTAGAAAAGTTCGTCGCGATTTCTTCGTTCCATGTTTTTTTTTTTTTTGTTTTTTGCCACCCGTCGTTATTTTTCAAAAGAAACTTTGGGCACAGACGCCTAAGTCTATGCAACATTGGCAGTTTCAGATGCGGGCCCCAAACCTTTTGAACTGATGAAACTTTTTGGGCCAAGTTGCCGCACAGATACACAGAGTGAAAAAGAGAGAGTGAGAGAAAGAAAGAGCGAGGCAGATAGCTTGTTTTAAGCAAGGCTGCAACATGGGGCAAGTATCTTCTTCTTCTTCTTCGTCGTCATCTTGCTGCATCTTCTGCCTTCTTTGCATAATGCGGCTTCAGTTTAACCTGAAAATGTGCGCATAATGAGCGTTTGGTCTTGAGGTTGCATTTAATTAAGCATGAAATGAGATTTCATAAGGTGTTGCTTTAAGAAATATGCATTAACTTGCAAACCTGATACACTCCTTTCAATTTTTACCTTGAGTCCTCAGTTTCAGGTGTCAGGCTCTTAATTGTGCTTTTTGATGAGCGCCAAAATAAAAACTAACAGCTTTAACCAAGCTTTAATTAAATGCTATTAATATGCATCATTATGTAGACTAAGTTAATACTAAAAATTAATCAGTTATCTATATGCAAGTTTTACTTTATTTTATTATTATTATTATAGCTAAAATATATTAAAAATATATAAATTTATTAATGAAACAAAGACTGTTTGCAATCAAACCTAAACTACAAATATATATTTTATCTTTAACTTGCATTTATTTATCTTATTATTTATGAATTAAAATAGATTATTTTAACTTTACAGTCTTATTATATAATTGTATTTCAGCACTAATTAATAATTTTTTCTCTTTGTCGTCTGTTTTTTTATTCGACGTTATAGAATTAAATAAACAGTAAATAAAATATATAATGCTTCTATTTCCGACTCTAAATTAAATATTACATTCACACTGTTAAGTGCAAAATGCTGTTAACAAATCTACTTTAACAATTAACAGCATATAAAATGCAATTAATTAGTCAAAAAGTTGCAATTACTAAAACCGCAGGCATTAAATAACAAATAAGCGAGAATCAAAAATTCATTATGGCATATACATAAACAAATGAAAATAAAGGCGATTAATTAATTGCGCAAAACGAAATGCAAACAAAATTTAAACGTCAAACTCGCATTAGTTGGCAATTTATTTGCCACACATTTTTGTGACAGCAAATTCAACTAAAGCAAAAGAGACACAAAAAAGAAGAATAAAATAAAATAAAGAGAAATTGTATAATGAATAATTGGCAAACTAAAGAAAAGTTCAAGTCCGCTCGAGTGACAGTGGCGGGATCTGTTTACCTACACTTGAATATTGCGACAAGATAAATACAAAATAAATAAATAATAATAACAGCGACAAAAAGTTGGCCAGAGCAAAGTTTTGTGGCTAAAACGGAAAACAAAAACGAAAACTGAAAATGGAAATGAAAATTCGTAAGGAAAATCGTTAAGAAATTTAAGCTGAAATTGAGTAAGCGACAACGACAACGACAATGAAAATCAGAAAGCAAAAAGTTTAAAATTAAATATTTTGTCAACTTCTTAAATTGATCGCTGGAGCGACTAGCGATTACCCTGTAGAAATTTATATAACTTAAACATGCTACCTGTTTTATTAAGCCCTCTTAAATTTTTTCCGGCTTAGAGAGTATGAAATATGTCAACTTTTGACCAAGTTGCAAACAATGCAATGCGAATAAGTCTCTTTCCCTCTTGGTCTTTTTGCACGACACTCGAAAAAGTGTCGACAGAAAAGTGTTGGTCACATTTTGAGCCAGGCTAAAAAGCAAAGTATAAAACAGTTTTTTATTTTAATTTTATTATTTTTATTTTGCTAGCGGCGTCAAAAACGTAAAAAACTCGACCAAGTTAAGCCGCTTAGTTGCTGCCTATTTTATGCTGAGTGTGAAAAGTTTTTCCTCTTTTTTTCTATCACTTTTATTTTTAAAGAGGAAATGTGACACTCTGTTTGTGTGTGTGTGTGTGTTTGTTTGTGTGTGTGCAATGCAAATCAAATGATTATTCACAACATCATCAGATTTGCCAACTGTTTTGACCTTTTTTTGAGTTTTGGTTTGGGCGCACTGGGCGTATGATTAATATCAAATTTAATCGAGTCACACACAGAGAATTTTCAATAAAACTTGACTGCTAAATATGTATATTTGTATACAATTAGCATCAGAAGACAGGCAACTGGGCAAACAGAAAAATAAAGTCGACCCTCATCAATGTTGAAAAAGGTTTGACAATGCGAAATGCGAAAATGGAATACTTAATACTTATGAGGGAGAACATATTGACAGTGCCAATTAGAGAGGCAGCTGATAACTGATAGCTGATAGCTGGCAGCTGACAGAGCCAGAATCTGAATCAGAACCACAGAGCCACAGAGAGGAGTCAATAACCCCAAAATTGTTTGATAAAATGAAGTGCCTACCAGGGCCTTTAAAAGATAATTTTATTAAAACATACAAGTAGCTAGAAATAGCTAAACAAAATTTTTATACTGTTAAAAACAATGTTAATGTTATGCAATATGTTATTTTAGCAACAAGTCTTATTTATTTTAAGACCATATCTGTAAATTTAAATGTACTTTAGAATTATAAAATTAAATTCAAAAATTTATAATAATAACTAAATTATCTTAAACTATGTGGTTTTTAATTTAGTTAATTTTATATTTAAAATATTTTAAATTAAATTTATCTACCAGCAAAACTTCTAACTAATATTAATATTCTGAAATATTAATAAATATAAGTATTAAAAATTAGTGTAGCCATAAAACAGCTAAAGTGGCATCACTATTGCTCTCATATGAATCTACTCATGAATCCAATTTACTCCAACTTAGTCTCTATTTAATATTCTCTCTCTCTTCTCTCTCGCTCTCTCTCGTCTCTCTCTCCTGTTTACAGTGTGCAGGAAACAGATGGCTCGTATTTTGAGAATTTTACATCGCTGGGATGGAAACGTGAGAATCGTCGGATGTCGGCGACGCGTGCGGCCGAATCACGTGCCGAGGCTAATCCAGAAAATGAACGTGATCCGCCAGCGCCGGAGGAGTCCATTGACCGGCAGGATGAAAAGGAGAAGCTCTACGTGGAGGTGTTGCATACGATTGCCAACACTGTAGGAGCGCCAGCGCCAGGTGGACAGGTAAGCAAATACAGCAGAGGACATACACAATTTACATAGAAATCAATAAAAAGTTGCCAACACTGAGAACGAGAAACGAGAAACTAGGAGAAGGAACTTGAAAATCATATGAATCTTTGATTTAGGTTACGCTCAACTCACAACTTATGCAAATAGTTGGAAATTATACAAACTGTATTTTAGCTGAAAATTAACGAGCATATTTGTTGTGCCAGGTGTGTGTGTGTGTGTGTGTGTGTGTGTGTGTGTGTGTGTGTCTGCCTTTAGGCTAGACCCGGAGATGATAGATGATTGAAGGGTCTAGTTAATCACATGCGTTTAGCCCCCAAAATGTTGTGCAATTTAAATGATTAATACCGGTTTGCTGCCAAGGCTAAAATGTTTAAGCCTCAAATGGATTAAGGACAAGTTGAGACTTGAAAGCAAAACATATATATAAAGAGTTTTCTTCCCCTCTCTCCCTCACTTGTGGTCAGAAAATGCAATTATAAAAGTGTTTTCACTGCCATTTTTATTTCGATTGTAATTTTCCAATACGAGTATTTTCACAAGTTTTCAAAGGCATAACTTCTTCTCTCTCTCTCTCTCTCTCTCTCTCTCTCAGCGTCATTTTTCAATTATCGTTTTTAATTTAACAGTAAGAAAATTGCACAACTAATGAAACTTGAGTTGATGAGAGATGAGAGAAGAGAGGGGAAATGGGGAAGTGGAAAAGCTTAGAGCATAATAAAAGTTTTCACAGCGGCTGGAAAATATCGTTAGTCCTCCCGCTGTGATTGAGTTGAGAAGCTGGTCAAGTCTCGCGGGGCTTTTGGCTCCTAGTTACCCAGAAAGTCGAGTCACTAAACTTATTTATTCCGTCCCATAACGGCAAATGCTTCTTCTTCTTCAGCTTCTACTTTTCTCACTTTCTTCATTTCATTTAATGGAAAATAATTACAAATAAATGCGTGGTAGCTGCAACTAGATTAATGTTTTTAATAGAAACTAATGGATAAATAAATACGCTAAGCACAACAAAATAAACTTTGAAAAAATGTGTGTGGAAAATATAAATAATATAATTTTTATATATAAAGCTCTTTGTCCAACTGACTGAGCATTGTGCAGGCCAAACGGCTTAAGATACAAGTTTGAAATTTTACCGGAAAATTTATATTTTGATATTTGTTTGATTTTTAACGCTTCATTTAAGTAATGTATTTACATAAGTTTCTGTCTTGTTGTCTGCAACGAATTTAAATACATTAAATTTGCTATTTAAAATAAATGTGAATCGAATGAAAATTAACACACATCTTAGCCAAAATTCTATATAAAGCGAGATGAGTAAAGCAATTTAAAACAGTTGGAAATTTTCTTGGAGTAAAAATGAAAATATTGGTAAGTCTTACGTTTGTTAGTTTGGTTATTACACTTTAACGATATCAATCTTTATTTTTTCTTCATTTAATAGTTGATTTTAGTAGTTGCCTTGTGTGCTGTTTGCCACGCTAATCCTATGGATAAGCCTGATTCTATAAAGGCTATCGAGGCACTGCATGGTAATCCTTCAGATTCGGCTTTATAAATATATAAATAAAAATGAACCACTTTGTACTTTAAAAATATAATATTTTTTAATAAAATACAACATATAAAGAAAATACTACAAGTATATGATATGATTGTTATCGGTTTTTTTTTTGGAATAGATTTCATATATTTAAACAACAGTATTAAAACTGCTTCTTTGATTTATGTACTTCGCTATTTCGTAACCCAGTGTAAAACATGTTTCTGCCCAACTATGCGAGACGAATTAAAATGCATTTTATTTTGTAATTCAAATAAATGTGAAACCAATGAAATTTAACACACATCGTATCAGAAATTCTATATAAAGCGACAAGAGTGTGAATAAAACAGTAGTGTGTTAGAAATTTTATTGGAGTAAAAATGAAAATATTGGTAAGTCTTACGTTTGTTAGTTTGGTTATTACACTTCAACGATATCAATCTTTATTTTTTCTTCACTTAATAGTTGATTTTAGTAGTTGTCTTGTGTGCTGTTTGCCACGCTAATCCTATGGATAAGCCTGTTTTTATAAAGACTATCGAAGCACTGCATCGTAATCCTTCACAGGTCGGTTTTATAAATATATAAATAAAAATGAACCACTTTGTACTTTAAAAATATAATATTTTTTAATAAAATACAACATATATATAAAATACTACAAGTATATGATATGATTGTTATGGGGTTTTTTTTTGGAATAGATTTCATATATTTAAGCAACAGCATAAAAACTGCTTCTTTGATTTATGTACTTCAGGTGGATATTATTTTAACAGTTTTCTGAACAAGTTCCTATTTTTTAACCCTGTATAAAACAATTTTCTGCCCAACTATGCGAGACGAATTAAAATGCATTTTATTTTGTAATTCAATTAAATGTGAATCCAATGAAATCTTATCAGAAATTCTATATAAAGCGACAAGAGTGTTTTAAATTAAACAGTGTGTTAGAAATTTCCTTGGAGTGATAATGAAAATATCGGTAAGCCTCACTTTTGATTGTTTTGTTATTACACTTTAACGATATCGATAATTTTTTTTTTTCTTTCTATAGTTGATTTTAGTAGTTGTCTTGGGAGCTGCTTACCACTCTAACGCTTTCGATGAGCGTCATTCTACGTTCTTTCGAAACTCTGCATCTTAATTCTGCAGATTTGGTTTTATAAATTAAAGATTATGTAGTTTGTTCAAAGCATAAATAAAAATTATAAATAAATAAAAATAGTAATACACAAAATGTATATAAAATACTACAATCATATAATCTGGTTGTGATGTGCTTCCATAAAAATTGATAATATATAGTATTAATTAAAGCAACAGTTTAAAATCGTTTCATTGATTTACGTGCTTTAGAAGGATATGCTTTTGACATTTTTTATAAAATCCTGTCTGAAACCGAATTCTGCCTTACTATTCGAAACGAATTTAAATGCATTAAATTTGCATCAAATTTCATTTAATGTGAATCCAATGCAATTTAACTCACATCTTAGCAAAAATTCTATATAAAGTGACAAAAGTAAAGCAATTTAAATCAGTTCGGTAGATATTTTTTTGGAGTGCAGTTTGTAAAAATGAAAATATTGGTAGGTTCCACATTTGGTTATTTTATTATATGGATCTGTATAATTCTTAGATATTTCATATTTTAGTTGGTTTTAGTAGTTGCCTTGTGTGCTATCTGCCACGCCCTTCCAGATGATATAAATAAAGTTAAACGTCCGGTTCCTCGCACGGCGGATTATGATCCAGAACTGTCGAATAGGGGAGTTTATTGGAAATAAATAGAAAACTACAAAATTAATTAATCTTAAATAATAAAAATTTTGTGTTACTTTTGAAAATATAAAAAAAAGATGTAGATAAAATGCAACGCTTTGTTTTCGAACTAAATAATAGATTTTAAAAATGTTTTTTAATTTATTATATAACTTTCTACTCACATTCTTTTAAAAAATTATTTTATTTTGTACACTTGACTGAGACAAATTGCTGATTACGCTAGACTAATGCAAATGCGTTAAATTTCTTAATTTAAATAAATGTGTATTAAATTTAATATATCACACATTCAATCAAAAATCCTATAAAAAGCCACAAAACTGCAGAAATTCAAACAGCCGCTAAAAATTTCTTTAGATTCTGTTGAAAATGAAAATATTAGTAAGTTTCTCATTTTGTTATTTAAATTTCTTTTCAATTTTTAATTTTTTTTAGTTGATTTTTGTAATCTTGTGTGCTGTTTGCCACGCCTATGATCCTATTTTTGATAGACGATTTGCCCCACCACCTTATAATACAGAAATTGAGAGTGGATTGAGAGGATTTGGTTATTGGAATCAAATATAAAAAAGTCACAAAATTAACTATTTTTTAGTTACAAACATTTTGTTCTTTTGAAAAGCAAATGAAAATATTAGTATGCACTTGTTTTTCTTCGATTTGTTTTAACTTGAACATTTTTAGAAACTGTATCTCATGTTAATTGATTCAAATTTTTGTCACTTGATTTTGGAATCGTAATTGATTTTGTACACCAGACTGAGACAAATTGCTGACTATGCAAGTCCAATTTCTTATATAAAATAAATGTGTATCAAATGCAATTTATCACACATCCAATTAAAAATTCTATAAAACGCGACAAGTCTGTAGCTATTAAAATAGTTTCCTGGAAATTTCTTGAGAGTCAGTTGAAAATGAAAATATTGGTATGTCTTTCCATAAGTTATTTTTAATTAAAAGATCTTATTAATATTTAATTTTTGTCAGTTGATTTTGGTAAGCTTGTGTGCTATATGCAACGCCTTCCAAGCCGAGGATAATGCTGT
This sequence comes from Drosophila falleni, assembly GCA_035045575.1. Classification (NCBI taxonomy): domain Eukaryota; kingdom Metazoa; phylum Arthropoda; class Insecta; order Diptera; family Drosophilidae; genus Drosophila; species Drosophila falleni. The sequence goes on from JAWNOV010000167.1 coordinate 3,892,097, forward strand.
TCCTCGTGGTCGTCCGCCGTATAACCGACAAAATGGCGTGAACGGCTAAAACGTGCAGTTGTTTATGATTGGCCCGATTCCAAGAAGGTTCAAAAAGTACAGTAGCACTATTGCCGATTTTTTCATTTTCTTTAATGAATATTGTTTATTGTACTTTGCATAAAACAAATAAATTATTTTGAACATGTGATACGCCTATGATTATGATTGTATTTCGGTTTTTAGATATCGTTTTTCAACTGAGAGTTCATGTAACACAATTTCTATTGTGTTGATTAGGCTGAGACAAATTGGGGTCTAAATAATCGAGACGAATGCAAATGCGTTATTTGTTTGTAGATTGTTTCCAGATGTGTGTTTGTGTGTGTTTCGAGCGCTACAATGACAGAATGTACAAATGTATATAATAGACAAGGCTGCAAAATATTTTATAAGTGAACAAATTATTCGCGCTGTTTCTTCATTTGAACTTCATTATCCAATATCCAATCGATTTGTATTAGCAATGCTGAAAGTCTAAATGGCAATCATAATATATTTATTCAGTAAATAAGTGTTCAACTATGCAACTCTTTCTACAATGAAAATAGCACCAAAAAAATGCAATCTAATGAGTTTTGATCTAAGGGGAAAATGAACATAGGAATGGAAAAGCGACAGCTGGCTAAGTAAAAATCTTAATAATTTAGATGGACGCTGCCTAGGCGACTGCACTCAAAGCAATCAAATTAAAATAATACGCCTAGACAGTTGGATCTGATTAGAAAGGGAGGGAGGGGCGTGGCAATTTAAGGGAGTCGGGAATCAGTAGCAAAAAAAGCTGATGAAAGCGCTATGTGAAGCGTGTGCAAATCATCAAGTCACTTCGACAATTGCCAGGCAGAACAACGAGGCTTCTGATAAATCAATATGGAAAAATAAGCATATCAAAAAAAGCAAAAAAAAAATAAAAATAAAAATGCAGATGAAACAATTTTGATATATATATTTTGTGCCCATTTTTCTTATTTTAAGGGTGGCGTCAAAAGCAAACAAAAGTACCAAAATTTTTGTAGCGTTGACGGAAGCCAATAAAAATAAAATTTTGTTTGTTGTTTATACTGTGAAAATATGCTAATTTGTATTGTTGCTGCTGAAGCTGATGATATTACAATTTTGTCGTTTGTTTGCCATTGGAAAAATGTATGCACAAATAAATGACAAAATAATTAAATGAAATTGAATTTAATTAAACGCGTGTCGCAGCAACAGAAGCACGCGGCGTATACGTAATTTTTGCTGACATGTATTGAGCTCTCACTCACGCTCTGCTTTTTTTCCTCTCTCTCTCTCTCTCTCTCTGTTGCAGTTTGCGCATTATAAGGATGAAATGTATCTGCATGCCCAGCGCGCCTTTGCCGTCAATCCGGATCGTCATTATCGCCTGCTCCATGCCTCCGCCGAGGATAAGCCCAAGATAATCGTCCTCTCAGCGGTCGTCATTGAGGCGGATGGCCTCGAGGCAAAGGATGCCAATGGTAAGCACAATACGGAGCACATATTCTTGGTAAAACTCCGCTTACACGTATAAAAATGTCAGCGATTAAATAAATCACAAGCGGTCTTTTAAGATCTCTTGATTTTAGATTTTTAGAAACAAAATTCGAAACAATTTATTGAAGTGTGATTTTTCATTTTGCTCTTAGATCAATATTTTAAATATCTGTTTATTTAAACTGTAATTATTATTTTCCACTTAAAACCTTATATATTTGGGGTCCAGCTATATTTTATTTTAGAGAAATTTTTAGAGTTGTTTCCCTTTCTTAAGTGTAGTTACATTTTATCTAAAAAACAATTTTTAAATTTAACATTAATAACAAAATAATTAAATAAAGCAGTGTTGTTTTTTTGCTCTCAGCAAATACTTTAAGCATAGATGTTTTTGAAATATAATTTTAATTTTGTACTTAAAATTGTAAATATTTTATAAGCTCCAGTTAAATTTTATCTGAGAGAAATTGGTCCCTATTTTTAAGTCTTGCTAAATTTTATCTAAGGAATATTTATTAAATTTGACATACATTTTTATTTATTTTTCTTCAAAATATCTCTTCCTTAGTCTTCAGATAATTTAATCAGTCATTGAAAATATGGGACTAGGACCTTTTTGACCATTTTAATATTAAATCATTGCCAATTGATCTTTATATAAAATTATTTGAACATTTACTACTTGAATACAATTATATATGTATATTCTTAATACATAATAAAAAAAGCATGCATTTTAAAATCAAGAATTTTAAACTTGATTTTAAACACGATTCCTCTTATTTTCGGTGTATACTTTGCTTAGTGTTTTTTTTCTCCTCTCCTTCTTCGTTTCCTGATTTTACTTCCTTTCTCCCTCCTCTTCCTCCTTTTCTTTGGCCATCTTGAATCTGTAGCAATCTGTCAAGAGTTGTGTGTAAATATTTTTTCCTTAGTTTACAAATTGATTTTGCGGCTGCTTTCATAATTGCATTATGAATTTGTGTGTGTGCGTGTGTGTGTGTGTGTGTGGGTGTGTGTGGGTGTGTGTGTGTGCAAATCAAAAGGCCAAACGAGGCAGTCACAAATTGTATGCATGTGTGTGTATTTCTGTGTGTGTGTGTGTGACATGTGTGTTATGCACGCATATTTAACAAATTTACTTTTTTTTTGACTTTCTTATTTCGATTTCTGGCCATGTCACAGTTACAGCAGCAGCAGCGACCTTTGCCCTCTCCCCCCTCCCTCTGTTCCCTCATCTCCAACTTCCGCCTTCTTTTACGCCCTGCCACGCCCACTGCTAGACTCGAACCGAGAGCAAAGTCATCGACTCTGTTCCGCAGCTCGTTCAATAAATTTGCAATTTAATGCTTCCCATTTTGTTCATTATGTTCAAGAGCAACAGCAACAACAACAGCAACAACAACAGCAACAACAACAACAACAACGAAAGCAACAACATTGTTAAAGGCAACGCAATTTCGCATTTTAATGTGCTCAAGGATGTGTAAGGAATACGTTGAGTGTTGCTCTTGTTGCTGTTGTTGTTGGCTCTGTTGCTTGCAGTGTTTGAAGGTCCTGCCAGTTGGAAAAACTTCTTTATACCATCTGCTAAATGTACTGCTGACGGCAACAACAATCACAGCAACAACAACAACAACTACAACAATTTGTTGCCAATGAAACGTGGCTGATGAGTGAAGTTGCCTTTGTTTTTTTTGGACCAGCCTCAATTATTAAATAAGCCGTTGTTGTTGCTATTGTTGCTGTTGTTGCCAGGCATCTTCCATGTCAGGTTCAATTTTCATTAGCAGCAATCGCAGCTACAAATTTCAGGTCAAGCATGAATAAAGTAACAACAACAACAACAACAACAACAAACAGCTCAGAAATACTCCAAATGCCAAGCAAACCAAAAATTCCAATCTGAAGTTGGAATTAAATACGAAATGCCCATTAAATCGATTATCATATCTCTGTGTGTTTGATGAATAGAATTGTAACCATGGCCGCCACTTAAAGATAATATTATGAAACACATTTAATTTTCTTTACAAATAATAATTTTACATTATAAAATAACAAAAGTAAACAGATTAATATTTGATTTTATAGTTTGCTTTTTTCATACTTACCTCTGACACTTTTTCAAAAACTTTTAACTGCCATAACTTTGGCAAAACTGCACCGATTTTCATGCGGAATATCATTTTGATCATTATTTGACCTCTTAATTCATTCTGCATCAAAACATTTTTCACTTAAAAAATTTACCTCACTGTCAATTATTTCGGTATTTTCCATGCTTACCCCTTTACACTTTTTCAAGAACTTCAATCTACCATAACTTTGTCAAAACTTAACCGATTTTCATGCGGAATACCATTTTGAACATTATTTGACCTCTAAATTCATTCTGCATCAACACATTTTTCACTTAAAAAATTTACCTTACTGTCAATTTTTTCGGTATTTTCCATGCTTACCCCTTTACACTTTTTGTAAAACTTTAAACAGCCATAACTTTGCCAAAACTTGACCGATTTTCATGCGGATTATCTTTTTCATCATTATTTAGCCTCTATTTTGATTCTGCATTAAAACTTTACTTACTTATAAAGTTTCATGTTTTGGTCATCACCGTGAATTTTTTCTTTACTTTCCCCTTGACAATTTTTCAAAAATTTTCAACTGGGCTGACATAAAATAGTTATGACAACACTGCCAACCTGTCTGTAATATATAGTTATAGTAAGTGTGATCGGGTGCTTGTGTAAATCAGAGGCACTTAATAATTGAGCGGCACTTTATGCAAATTAAATGTTAATCATACGCCGTGTGTGTCGTTGTCAGACGTTGTCAGTTGCCAGCTGTCGTCTGTCGTCTGTCTTCTTTCGTCTGTCCTCTGTCGTCAGTTGTTCGCTGCAGGCGTCTGTCATTAATTGCCATTTAATGTCGCTCGCATTTCATTAATGTGACATGAATCCTTTTACCGCCATCTTAATGCTGAATTCATTTTCTCATCTTTTCTTCTCTTTGTCTCTGTTTGATAGGCTTCTCGGATCCATATTGTATGCTGGGCATACAGCCGGACGGCGGTCCGCCCGTGTCGCCGCTGCCGCTGCCGCCGACTCCGCGCGCCCTCTCCGCGGATATGAGCGGTGGCTTCGATAACAGTGCCACAGATTCGCCGCCGCATCGCAAGCACAGCTTTCGCTTGAGCTTCAAGCGGCGCGAGGCGGGGGGAGGTCGACGGGAGCAGCGCGACTCTCTGGGCGGCCCGGTGCCCGCCAAGCTCATCAAGGCCACCAGCATTAAGCCGCACACACTCAGCCCCAAATGGAATGAGAAATTCAAATTGTAAGTGCAATCAAATCAATATCGAAATTAGGGATGGGTATAGAAATCAAAAAATATCGAATTGGAAATAAAAATAAAAAAATAAAATAACGTAATAAATGTTAATCATATTGTGTTGAATTTAAACTGATAAAAATTGAATAATTAAATTTAACATTATGTAAAGGGCACCTTTTTAAATTTATTTAAAAATAGGAGTTAAGCGCTTATTTTTTTAAATAGATATTTTTTGGCAGCAAAAAACAAACACAAACTACGGAATAAAATACAAATATGTATGTAATTTACTGTTTTATCAATTTAAAATATCTTTGTTTATTTTAAACTCATTAATTTTTATTTTAATTCATTTACATTCGATACAATTTTAATTGTCTCTATTAAAATCATTGTGTCGACTGTTTATTGTTGATAAAAGTAATCAAATATATAACGAAATCAATCTTTAATAAAACGTAGCTTTTAATAGGTTATTTGGGTTGCTTTGAAATAAAATCAGAAGATGTTAAAAGAAACAATAAATGCTTATGTATTATGTACTACTAAGATTTCACAAAAATTATAAAAGACTTAATAGTGAAGGAAATATTTCCAAATATCGTATTAAATATTTATGTTTCGTATAAATTAAATATCTCTTCGATGTCTCACTATCCATATCATTATATCTACACCCATCTCTAATAAATTCATTCCACCTTAGTCATCACGCGGACAATTGAACAATTGAATTGTGCGGCCATTTAAATTCAATCACGTGTCCATTATCTGCCAAATCGATGCCAGCTCAGCTCAATGGCGGATTTACTTCGATATTATTCAATTACGCTTCTATTTCTGCCATTCTTTTTATAAACTTGGTCTAAAACACATTGGAATGCGATTTAAAAGCTGCCCGGAGACTTCATTTACGTCTTGCCGCATGACAAATGCTTAACATTTATCATTTAGACACGATCTTTTCAAATTCATTGTCATTGTATTTTGTTATTTACGAGCTAAGCAAGAAAAACAATTTTAATTGTAACATAAAACCGAACAGTAACAATTGCAATTCGAATCGCAATCGATTTTAAAATTTATGTTGCAATTGCAACCAAATGGGCTTTAAATCAGTTTCTAGTTGAATTATTTGAGTTGAGACTTGAACATGTGTTGAATTATCTTGTGGCAGGAGAGAATTACGACTGTCCCCATAAATATAAAAATTGCGTATGGCCTGTAAAATAAACAGAGCGGCAAACAGCAGCGGCAAATGAATAAAAGAAATAATAATACTTACAAAAAGAACGAGTATTCGACTGCAAAATACCCGTTTGTCATATTAAATATATGTTCATTGTATTTATAAGTCTTAAAACTTAACTGAATAAAATTTACTGCATACATTTAGGCGCTTGTGTGGATGAGAATTCTTAAAACAGACATAACTATGGTTATATTTATCTGATTTTAATGTTATTATATAGAGTGATTGATAATATTATAAGAGAAAGTTCAGCATTAAAAAAAGTCTTCTATCTATTCTATGAGTCTTAAAACTTAACTGAATAAAATTTGCTGCATACATTTAGGCGCTTGTGTTGCTGAGAAATTTTAAAACAAACATAACTATGGTTATATTTATCTGATTTGAATGCAATTTAATATAATGATTGTTAATAATTGAAGTGAAAATTTAACATAAAATAAAGTTTTCTATCCTAAAAACTATTGGTATGGTGATGTCATGACCCATTTAGATTTCTAATACTAATCACGTTTATGTATAGAGTCTGCCACGTCTACTTCTTTCTGTTACATGCATTACAACAAAGAAAATATACCCTTGTCTTTTATAAGTAACGGGTATGATAATTTCTAGCGGCAATTCTCATTTTAGAAGCAATGAAAAAAAGTATAGCATACTTATGAGTGCTCGAGCAATAAAAAAAGTATAGCATACTTATGAGAGCTGGAGCTAATTAGACAAATTAATGGGCCAAGTTGAGCGTCTGGTTAGCTAATAATACAGTATAATTCAAATTGTTTCTTCCTTCTGCTCCTTAGCGACATCGATGACATCAACACGGACACCTTTCACTTGGACATTTGGGACCACGATGACGAGAGCTGCGTCTTGGACGCCGTTTCGCGACTGAACGAAGTGCGCGGCGTTCGAGGATTGGGACGCTTCTTCAAGCAGGTCTGTCAGTCGGCACGTCAGGGATCACAGGATGATTTTCTGGGCTCGGTGAATATACCAATTTCGGATATACCCTCTACGGGCTTGGATGCCTGGTTTAAGCTGGAGGCACGCAGTCATCGCAGCACGGTCCAGGGACGCATCCGCCTCAAGTTGTGGCTGTCGACGCGCGAGGATCGCGGCAATGCGGCCGAGGAGAACAACGAGCAGCAGATGCGCAAGGTCGAGCAGCTGCAAATGGTATTCATGCAGCACGAGGTCACCACCCATGAACCCTCCTGGACCTGGTGCGGTGATCTGCCCGGTCCGGCACTCACCATACTCCATCAGCTGGCCGTGCAGTCGGAACTCAGCGATCTGCAGTGCGCCATGGCCAGGTAAGTCGAATAAGTAGTGCTGGGAATGTTACTATCAATATTATTAATGGTCCTAAAACCATTATAGATTTTTTTTCAATACATCACAAGGTCGCATTTTCATTTTAAGCTCAATTAAATGGTCAGTTTAAGTATAGATTAATTTAAAAAGTTGTTTATTTATTTATTCATTTTTTTATGTCTTTCCACTACAAAAAATTAAAAAAAAATCATTGAGTTTAATTAGTATTTTAATTTGAAAAGTAAATTTAAAAAAACACTTAATAAACAATTTATCAAACATTTTTTTTGGGGATTTACTATATAATTGCCTTTGGTTGTCCAAATTGTGATTCATTTTGTGGTTTTTGTGGTTTTTTTGTATTTTATTTTTAAATTCCCTTTTGCAGATATGTGGCAGCCGCTCGACTGAATCGCTCGACACCGTTGGATCCAAAGTTCCTGCACCGCCTGCTGAGCGATGTGGAGAAGCAATGGAATCAGCCCAATCAGGAGGCACTTACCCGCGAACTGGAGCAATGGCTGGCGGAGGCAATGAATGGTTTTGTGGAGCGTTCATTGAATCAGATACGGCGACATCGCGACATCTTTCCGGCCCTGAATCCACCCTCCCTAATCCGGCTGGAGTTCCTGCTGCGTTGTCTGGGATTATTGGGCTCTATGAGAGCCTTTCGTGCCGTCTGTCCATTCAACAAGGGAGTGCGGGGTGAGGTGGTGAATGCATTGCGCAAGGGCTCCATCATGTGGGGACAGAATGTGCTGCGGGAGTCGCAGTGTTTGCCCAATCCATTATCGAATTTCGTAACAACATTAACCGCCGACATCCAGCTGGGCCAGACATACTATCATGCCCTATTCGACAAGTGAGTAAACGAACCATGATTACAACTATTTTTTTGCTTTTCTTCCCTTTTCATTTTCCTTGTGTCTAGCTCTTCTTTGAATTAAATATGGGCAGCACGTGTCTGATATAAAACACGCTGCTTCAAGGTTGCTGCCATCTCAACAATGCTGTTGGCTTGGCCAAAATAAAACTCACAAACAGTTAACAGTTTAACAAAAACAAACAGCGAAAATCGCAATTGACCCAAAACCTTATAGCTTCTACCTTCTACCTCATTCCCTGACTCTTAAATTACGTCATATCTGCAGTACTTTAGTGCTGACCCAATTGAATGTTGCTGTATTTGGCCAAGTTTATAGTAGTTGCCACTAATCAGTTGGTCGGTTAGTTGCTTAAAAGCTGTAAAGTTAACTAATGATTTTTTATCTAGTTTCCTATTGAATTTTCCATTGCCTAGTGTGTTTATTAGATTGCTTTTATCGATATTTAGGAATGGATATCGTTAAAAAAAAGTATACTAGTGTGTTCCAGAAATTTCTAGAGAATTTTATAGAGTTTTAAAAGCAATGGTTTCTTGCATTCTATAAGATAGATTTTAATATCAGCAAAAATATAGCAAAACATTCTTCAAAACTTAAAAAAAAAATAATTTTCTATATTGAAAAACAATTTTAAAATAAGAAGAAAATTTTACACTTTTTTTATTAAGTACATTCAAAATTTAATAACTTTAACCCAAAAAATTAAAAAAAATCGAAATTGAAAGATAAGAACATTCTCAGATTTTTCGTAGTAAAAATCGCTTTAGACTACTCTTTTTTAGATCTCAGATCGTTTTTCTTTATCGATAATCAACTCAAGACGGAACTAGTTCACACGCTGTACAACACTGGCCCAGTTTCTTGTTAGTGTCATCTAATCAGTCGCATATTTGCCAGTTAACGTGGCCATTAAAGGTTCATAATGAGCACATCAAGTGGCTTACACACATAAGCCTTAAATTAATTGCGCTGTCATAAAAATGCTCTCACGTAACTGGGCCCAATTCATAAAGCCTCTCTCTCTCACTCTCTCTTTTTCTCTCTCACTCTCTCCCTATCTCTGTCTTTCTTCTTGGGTATGATTGACAGTTTGATGGGCCATTTAACTGATGTCCACATTGACTGAAAGTGTTGCACAGTAGTAGCATTAGCAAATTTAGTTGAATCCTCTGGCTAATTGTAGCATTTGCGCAATTTTAAATGCAACTTGAAGCTCAATCGATTTTCAGCTTAGAGGCAACTGTCTGCTTCTCTCTCTCTCTCTCTCTCTCTCTTTCCCTCTATCTCCCTTGCTCAGCTTAGCAGCTTCCATGGCAAAGTTGCAACAACTAAACCTGTATCAAAGGCAGCTGTTGCAACTGCAGTCGAAACTGATGACAGTAAACACTTAATATAAGGACCAAATTTAAAGTGTGAATAAACAACTTAGAATAACACATTTCTAAAGAATTTAACATTTACTTTGTTAAAAAAAAAAATTAAAATAAAGATTATCAGTTCTTTTCATACTATACGTTTAAAATGGGTCGTTTTCACTTTATCAGCAACTTAAATTAAATTCTATCCGAAAAATATTAACAAAATAATATTAAAACAAAAAAAGTGAAAATATCTTATCATTGTATGAGCAATATTAAAAAAAACGATTTATAAACTAATTTTCACAAATGAAAATGATTAAAAATCATCGAATAATTACTATAATGTAATTTTTGTAATATAGCCTATAATGATAACGTTCTCTGGAATCTATTGAACGAGTTTTTCTGAAATTAGTTCACTATATGCAGAGATAACTGTACTTGTGTGCTCCGTATGTTTATCTCATTGTGGCATTTGGTATTCTGTTTCTGTTTCTGTTTTCTGTTCTGTTGCATGCAGCACGAATGGGATTCAGTACTTCAGCATTATCTACAAGCAGTACGATGCGATGGTCGGAGAGGAGCTCTACACCCGGATGGCAGCTGGCCAGGTGCCCGGAGTGCGGATGAATCTCTCGCAGTACGCCGTACTCGAGGGCGATGCGGAGCCGGTGGACACAAAGCCATTCGAATTGTTTCTGGCACTGCAGGAATTCTGTCACCTGAAACGGCACTTGTCCGCCCAACCACAACCGCCGGAAAAGCCGTTGGCGTTGAGCAACAGCCACGAATGGTTTATTCCGACCTTCGAGCGTTGGATGATGATTAGCAAGGCGAAGGCGCTGCAAAGAATTCGAGCAGCAATTCGCATGGATGCGATTTGTGAGGGCGAACGGATTGTGCGGTACAGTAGCTCCTCGGTGGACACGGCCAGCACACTGCTGAACATCAAGGAGTTCTGGAAGGTCATCAATTGGCCCGACGAGGATACGGCCATTATGTTGGAGTCCCAACTAATCGATGTCGTCTGCTCGGCGGCCATGCACTATTGTGATCTCATTCACACCACACTGGCGGACAGTGGTTACTATGAGCAGCAAGGACCGTTCCGTTGCTCCGATGATATGTGTGTAACGGTCAATAATGTGGAGTATGTGCGTCGCACTCTCGCCGAGTTCCGCTCGGATGAGCAGCCACTGGAAGAGTCGGCGGATAATCTGCTGGAATCCAGTCTGACTCACATGGAGAATCGCTGTGAACGCATCTTATCCAAATTGGCGCCTTTGATGCAAATGTCCTTACAGAAGGCCGTATTTCATTTGGCCTGGTCTCCCGACTCCTTGCCTGCTAATCAGGCCATTGTGCCGCTCCTGGAATATCTGGACTGTCATCTGGCCGCTTTGAATAGCGCTTTATTGACCAAGAACTTTAATCGTTCGCTGCGTTTCATCTGGAAAACGGTGCTGGGCGAGATGTCCCGGCAAATGGAAACCGGAGATGAGACCGACAAACCTACACACTTTCATAAGAGATTATACGAGGCACTGCAGCTGCTGGTGGACTTCTTCCATGCCGAGGGACAGGGATTGCTCCTGGAATGTCTACATACCGAGGATTTCTGGCGGATCGAGCAACGTTTGCAGTTCCACAAAACGGACACGGATCGTTTGATCGACATGTTCTATCTGAATCGATTGCGAGAACAACTGGTGGCCGTCAGCCCTGGTCCCTATGGATCCCTGGCTGTGCGTGCCTATTTCAATCACGATTCCCTCTGTGTCGAGGTGCTGCACGCTCGGGATGTGGTGCCCCTCGATCCGAATGGGTTCAGTGATCCCTTTGTGGTCATCGAACTGCTGCCTCGTCGCATCTTTGTCCACTGCATGGAACAGCAGACCAATGTCCATAAGGTGAGTAATATTTATAAATAATGACATCGAAAAAAAATTAAGACTTTACACTAAAAAAATCTCAAAATTATATTTGTGTAGAATTTCTTTTCAGGACTTTTTGTTATTTCAAGATACAAAATTTGGCAATATTATAAATATTGAAATCAAAGATTTTATATCGTTAAGTTTTTAAATATTTTTTTCTTTATTACGAAATATATTTGTTTAAAAAAAATAATATTTACTTTCATACAATTTTTTGCTTATATTCAAAGCTTAAAATTTTATTATTATTTTAAACTAAAAAAGAAAATTGTTTTAACTGCTCTTAGTTCACGTTTAGTAAAAAAAGAATACAAATCTCGTTAAATACACAAATTTACATTATAGCAAAGTCCTTAACTTTCCTTTGAAACATTGAGAAAAAATCAATGTTTCTAAGTTTTTGTCCAAACAATTTTTTTGCCTCGGTCATGAATGAAATGAATTCCATTTGCAGCGCACTTTGAATCCCATTTTCGATGAATGCTTTGAGTTCTCGGTGACGCTGGAGCAATGTCTGAGCGATGGGGCAATGATTTGTTTTACGGTCATGGATCACGATGTGCTCACGGCAAATGATTTTGGCGGAGAGGCCTATTTGGCACTGGGCAATATACCCGGCGTGGCGGATTACAGCACCAGTGTGGATAACTTTCATGGACTCAAGCAGATTGAGTTGCCGTTGATGCAGCAAAAGGATAAATGTGAGTACATTAAGAGAGAGGGAGAGAGAGAGAGAGCGGGAGTCCTTCCTCATCGACACGTTGACTCAATATTGACTTTGGGTTCTTTTTTTTTTTGGTTGCAGGCAATCCAATTTTGCAAATCCTCGAGCTGCGCATCAATGACAAACAGGCACAGGACTTTGTGCGCAAACAGAAGGCTCGTTTCATCAATTGATTCTATGTCCAGATCCAGGTGAGCATCGTTTGAAAAACGTCTCTCCAAACGGCGACAGCAAGCAATCAAATTGCATTGGAAACTACAAAAAATGAATAGTGTATAAAGTAATTAACAAAAATAAAAACACATACGATTTCTATGATTATGTATTATGTAATGTAGCTGTCTAAATATTAAACATCCTCTTCATCCTTATCCCGCTCCTTCTCCATGTCCTTCTCTGTTTGTAAATGTTTGCAAATTGAAATTCAAATGGTGCATAAAGTAACAATTTATGGGGCATATTTTAAGGGCAGTATTTAAATCGAAACTGACCCAAATCGAAGCCCAAATGTTCTACAAAAAAAAAGATGATAAACTACAGCAAAATTAAAAGTAAAATTAATGTTAAAACACACATATTAGGGACTATCTAAGTAGAAGCGTAGACATTGCTGAAATTGCCACAAATATTAAATACACTTAAAAGATTAAAAACTTACATCAAATATACATATTAATTGTAGCAACACTGACAACTACAAACATTTCTAGCACCCAGCTGCATTTTGAAGACTTTTACTAAAACAACACGACTAAAAAACACATTAAAAAAATTCAAAATTTATCCATCTTCGGTTCATCGAAGTTAACGCTTGCAAAGGCTTTTAGATGATTAAAAAATTTGCCAAATTTTTCAGAAAATTAAAGTTAAACATCTTTTAAATACATTTCAAAGCACAATTTTAAAAACCAGTACTGTACTAGTGTTGTTATTTCATATAATTAACTTGAAGGAAGGTTCACATTTTTTTAAACACCATCTTAAATTCCACATTAAAAAGTATAGCATATTTTTAGGAGCAAGTTACAAAAATTGCTCTAATTTAAACTCAAGTGAATTTTCAAGAGCTGTTTCTTTTGAATTCCAATTGAAATCCGATCTTTAATATTTTTAGGTGCAGTCCATAAGAAATCTTCCTTTTAAATCCACTTTTAAAGCGATTTCAGAAGAAAAATAATACAATGTTTAAGTAACAATCAAAACAATTTAAAAATTGCAATTTAGAATAATTCTACATATTTTTTAAAGTAATTTGCAAGCGATTTGAATTGAAAACAAAAAATAAAAACCATTTTTTGAGTCAATTTAAGCTATAAACAATTTAGGAAATTACAAAATATTATATTGCTATTTAAAATCATTTTCTAAAAAAAAGAAATCAGTGAACGATGAATCTTTAAAACAATCAAAATATGCGTAACTCCGAGCTTCTATAATAAAAAAACTCTCCCAACACACACACACATACTTATAGACACACTCTTACTTACACACACTTGTACACAATGAGTATAAGTGTGTATATCATGCCCAAAGGACAGTGTAACTAATCCTATAGAATATTTGTAAACTATTTTCTGAGCACAGATTTTGTATAAATTTATTAGACACACGCTTGCACACACACACACAAACACACATACCCTCACACACACACACTGTGCACAGTGAGTGCCTAAAGTAAGCCTTCAGCTGTTTTGCTTTTTATACACTTGACTTGAGGCTTCTATCAAAAAATCCTAAGAAAAATAAATTCTTTAAAAATATAAGAAATTTAGAATTTGATTTGAAAAGATAAAAAATTATGAAGTTTTGTCGCTTCGATTGTAAATTTTGTACTATATACAGCGGTCTCTATATATATATATATACATATACTAAAACGGATAATAAGGAACCTTAACTGTTAACTGTAATTCTTAACTGTAAACTGAAGCAAAACTTTTTTATACCTTTCGCAAGGCATCTGAGAACAATTTTTAAATATGTGGCGCAAATATATATAAATATTAATACATTACAAATTGCACAAACAACAAAATCCAAGTCAAATTACATACAAAAACAAGTATTTTTAAAATTTACACTTAACGATGCGCTACAATTTGATTAAAACTAATCACAAATGAATGAGTATTATATTAAATATATATGATATATATGTATATGCATATACTTAGTCTATAAGAATGAAAACTATACTAATTTATTGGTAAACTCTGCACCAATTTTGCTTTCAACTTTCATCTATATATACAACATGATTATTCAGTTAAAACTGTGCTCTTATAGGGTTGTCACACATCGACAAAAGCAGCAACCCTGCAACATCGAATGTGGCATAGAACAATGGTAAAAATTGAAAGGTTTTGATATGTGATACCCTTATATTTTAATTTTCAAACTATATGAATTCTATATCTATATGAAATCAACCAAATTTTAAGTTCTCTTTCTTATTATTTCGTTAATCTTTCTTTCCAAATATCTTCAAACTGCTCTCTTCCAGTCTAAATGAACAGATAGTTTAGTTAAGTGAATATTATAAATAAATAGGAAAATGTTTGCTGTACTAAAAGTAACCCCAAATACTGATAAATACATATGTGTACCTATGATAATTTCCTACAAATAACAAACTATAAATCAAATCAAATTACGCATTGGTAAATGTAACGAGCACTAGCTACAAAAAAAAATTAAAATAAATAAATACAAGTAAATTAATATTGTAAAACAAACAAAAAATCAAGTTTCAACAAATACAAATATTAATACAAATGCAAAATTGGCCAAACCAAAAGACCAAAGGCATTTAAAACAACAAAACAGAAACCGAAACACAAATAAAACTTGGCCAAAAAGAAAGAGAATGATTAAGAAGATGATTAGTGAATTATTGAGTATAAAAAGAATTGTTATATGCTGGTTACAAATATGCAACAAATGAACCTACAAAAAGCCCTCCTACGATACTTATACATATATATACAACATACATATGAATGCTATATACAAGCAACAACAACAACAGCAACAAATTAATACAAACAACTACAATATAAACTGCAACAAAAAACTATTTTTGATTATTGATCATGATTTATATATAATATATGTATTTATTTATATATATACCTACCTAAACAGGGCATTTATACAAACTTTACACACATATAAACACAATTACAAAATGCATAAAACTGTTATTAAAATATTTATGTGTTTGGCAAAATTGCTAAGAATATGAAAATCGGAACAGAGTCTGTAAATGTTATATGTTTTTTGTTTTATCAATGTTTTACTTATAAGCCAAATGACAAAAGCAACCGTTTACCGCCGAAACTTGCTAACAAAAAACTTATCACAATTATTAAGTAGAGCGAGAGAAACAGTTTATTATTTTCAATGTGTGCTTTACATGTTAAAAATAAAATAATAATAAAATAAACTCCTACAGAGCCACGTTCAGGTTCCTAAAAAAAACTCCAAATGAAATGGTTTAAATCCATAACAACAACAAGTGTGTGTGCATCAGATTTAAAAGAAACAACAACAACAAAACATAATCAAAGCAAACTAAATGAAATTTAACTAAAATACATGTATTTAATGTATGTGCAAACCACAAAAAACAAAACCAAAATTAAAGTACACAAATGCTGCAGAAAGATAAAAACTTATCAAATTCAATCAATAAATGTCAATGAATATTTAAATTGTTCTTTTTTCTAATTTATTGAAGAAACCTTTTTAGCCATTTCTAAACAATATTTTTCATACATTTCCTTTAGCCCGAAACGTGATTTATGAGTGTCATTAATCTATGGTAAGTAACGGATAAGCCTTCATTTTATATTTCAAAATTCACTTTAGAAATTTAAAAGATTTCGTAAAAGAGTTGAAGGAAATTTAACGATGCAACACTAAAGATTAATTATCAAATAAATTATTAA
This sequence comes from Drosophila falleni, assembly GCA_035045575.1. Lineage (NCBI taxonomy): Eukaryota > Metazoa > Arthropoda > Insecta > Diptera > Drosophilidae > Drosophila > Drosophila falleni. Next base: position 3,908,394 of record JAWNOV010000167.1, read on the forward strand.
ATATATTTTTTAGAAACTGTTTTGAATAAAATTATAATAAATTCATGATTTCATAAGTTAGATTCAAAAAATATTTTATTATTTATAATTTTATTTTAAACTTGATTTATGGAAAAGAATGAAAGGCTTATTTTTTATAATTAAAATCTTTAATTTCAGTTTATTTTATGAGTTAGAATTTTATAAGATCTTTAATTCACAACTTAGGTTCTTTAAAAATTAAAAACCTTCTTGTTAAATAATTTTATAGGCCTACAAATTATATTATTATTATTAATATTGTATAGTAATCTAAGATTAAATATAGAAATTCAAATTTAAGCTGCCTGACATAATTAAAATACCTTTGGTAAGTGTATAAAAAACTGCTTTGCTTATAAGAAATTAGTCTCAGCCTTTAGAGCGAGACTTGATTATAGAATTTAACCCACTTTCGGGGTACTTGCCCCGCCACGCCCCCGCATAACTGGGGCATCAATGTGCTCCTCATATTGAGGCCATGAAAATAAATTGTTGTCGCTGGCAAAGGTTGTGTGGCAAGTGTGGCAAGTGTTTATGGAATTGATTTCAGTGCATTATCTGGGCATAAAGGTTCTCAGAGCGTGTAAAGCTAAAGCTTTTATCTAAATTAAATCCAGATCCAGGCATATGCCACACACACACACATGTGGCAAGTTCATGTCAAAGTCGTTGCTGTTCTTGCAACAGACGTGCAAAATGATTTGCCATTTGGCGCCTCGACAAAGTTAAAAGTTAATGCGTTTTCCTGCCTTTAAAGTTGAAACTGAAGACAGCATATTGTTAAAGAAAAATCAGTGCAGTTTTATGCAACTTTTATGACACCAGCAGAGGCAGCAACAGCGTTGCACAAACTTTTTTACGACTTGCAACGAAGTGTAAAGTGAAAACTGAAAAAAAAGAAAAGAAAAGCATGTGAAATGCTTTCTATAAACAAAGAAATGCGTGAGGAATTTTCAGTTACATACCGAAAAAAGCAGGACACAATTCCAGGGGTGAGTGCGGCACTTGAGGCATGCCACACAAATGTCTGAGACCTGTGCAACTTATGGGCCTCACAATGCCACTGAACTGAGGCCAACAACTGCTGTGACAATGACAATTGCCCACGCACACAATCACACACACACACACACACATACACTCACGCACGTTGCACAACAATGTTGCAACCTACGGCAAAATTGTGGCATTGAAGACGCGACAACAGCAGCAAATAAAAGTTTCAATTTAAATTAAAGCCATGCATATTTTTGAGCACTGCAAAACTATGCGAAATTTTATGTAGAGTGAGTGAAAAATGCAGTCAAAAAACTGTAGCTGCACTGAGAGAAAAATAAGGGTGAGTTTGAAAAGATCCTGCAGATTTAAACGATGTTTTTTTTTTAACAAAATATATAGTATTTAAATTGAAAAAGAATGCTATTTTCCGTCATATTCTTGGTATCACTAAATCAGCTGTCATAATTTTTTTTCAAGTTCTACAAAATTAACAAGAAGAACATTTTATGCTATAGTCAAATTTATTTATTTCTTACATAATTAAAAAATGAATAAAATAAATAAATTTAAAAATCATATTTTTTTCATATAATAATTTTTAGCTACAATTTCTCTCAGTGTTGCTTTTTTTCCCAAAACAATAGTCATATTTACTGCTGTGCTATGTAAGCATTTCCTCTTGTTAGGTTGGACTACGCTTATTTTGCTCAGTGTAACCGGAACTGTAAGCAACGCCATATTATTTCATTCTCTCTCGCTCTCACTCTCTTTTGGCCATCTTTTTTGGGGGTTTTTGTGTTGCCCGCGAGCTGTGCGCATAAATTTGAATGTGAATTTTTAGTTTTATTTTTATTTTTATTTAGTTGCCTGCAGCATGAATTGGTAGTCGTTATGGATTCGGTGTTGCAAGTGTGTCCGAATATTTAAATGGTGCAACATGCACATCACAATCACATGCTACAAGACTGCATTCATTATCGATGCCACATTCAGTGGCACTTTCCGTAATAACTTTGCTACAGTCACAGTCACAGCTTTAGTTGCAAATTAGGTATTAAGACTGACGCCTCCCTCTCCCCTCTCTCCTCCCCCTTCCACTCGCCACCTCTCTTATTGCCACACAATGTTGCCAAGTCACGTGCGGCAGCTGGTCGAATGCAGCGTCTAATGAAGTGACCGTGTTCCGGCACCCCCCTTCTTCCCGCCCCCTGGCCATTTTCCGGTGCTATCAATAGTGTTGCCAGTTTAGCTATTTTCCCGTCAGAATAGAGCTTAGCGGGAATTTTAGCTATTTTTTAATTTAAAATAACTACTGGAAATTTTGCTAATGTTGCTAATTAAAAGACTCGAGATTTACTATTCATCATAGTAGCTAATCTTTATAATTGTTATATGAATATTATACCTAATTTTTATATTTTTAATCAGAAAATACAAAAAATAAACCTAAAAACTGTAATAGTTTTTTTTCTGGCAACTTGTCTAGCTATTTTTGGCTAGTTTTTAATATTATAGTTCTGATATAGTGTTTTTTGGCCTAAAAGAGTTGACAACTCTGATAGCTGTAAACTGCATTGTTGTGAAAGGCAAGAGTCTGTCTCTGTCTCTCCCTTTTCCTCTCCCTCTTCCTCTCACACTCATCATTACTTAACCTCTGTGCACGTGTCGCAGAACTTTCGGTTAACGGTTATTAAATGCAGTTTGACAACAAAATGCGGCACAAAAGTGCAAAGTGCAGAGACAACAACAAAGCGCGCTCTCAATCTTGCGCTCTCTCACTCTCCCACTCTCTCTCTCTGCCACTTTTCATTAGAGAGCGAGGTTTCAAACCAGTTTTACAGTCGCTGTTTTTTTAGATCACTTTAGTTCAGTTTAGATCACCCACAGGTGAACGAAGCTGTGCAAGCAAATGCGTTGATCAGTTCGAGTTGAAAGCGCGACGCGTTCGCTACGGCAAAGCGCTTGAAAAATATTAAATAAATAAATAAATAAAAATACAAGTAAAACTCGAAAAAGCAGCAACAACAACAACAACGCGCAATAAAAATTCAACTATTTTTAGCAGATTACGTGAGTGTCATTCGAATTTGTTTGTGGAGTACGCAAAAAAGTGTGAAAAAGTGTTGTCGAGTGTTGCAAAGTGCTTAAATACACTACACAGCAAATATTTCTAACATGCGTTGCCCTTTAGCTGGCTGTCTAAGTGTGTGTGTGAGAGTTTTAAAGTGTGTGTGTGTGTGTGTGTAGGCGCATAACTCTGCTTTGAGCCAAGCCAAAAACCTGCTGCTATTATTAGCTTTAGCCAAGATTATGGCCGATTTGGCTGTGTCGACTTGAGTTGGGTCTCTCTGTCTAACTCTTTGCCCATTGTTGGCTGTCCCCCTCTCTGTCTTACCGCTCTTCCCTCTCTCTCTGCCTCTGTTGCCTTTAAATGTTGTGTGAAAATTTGCAACGCCTTTTTCCATTCATGCCGAGCGATTATATCACACACATGTGAGTTGTGTTGTGTTGGCTGTCGTTTTGGCCAGAACTAGTATAAGCCAAAGATTCCACATACACACACACAATCACACACACACCCAGACTGACAGTGGCTTTTGAATTTATTAACAACGACGTCATTGATATTTAATATTAATACAACATTTTTTGATATACCGCATGTCAAGTCAATCATTTGACAAGCAAAGAAAATCATATACAGTTAGTCAAGAAAGTGTTTTGACTTAATCTAAATTTCAGAATCTAATAACTATATATTTTTTGAATATTTATTGTAAGTTCTATTTTAAAAGCAGTAAAAAAATTAAATATGATTCAAATTTTAGAAATAAGAAATCATCTTTGAATTTTTATTTAGTCAAAACACTTCGCTTTTAAAAGGATCAAAAATAACAGTCAAGAAAAAACTCTTCCAAATATCTTCTTTTTTTCAAATACTTTTGAAATTAGAATTTAGGAAAATAAATAATAATTTTTTGATTAAGCAATGACAGATGATAAATGAATTAATTTTAAAATTTCGTTAATTAAAAATATTTTTTTTTAAACGAATATTTTGATGTTGTCAGAAGAATTGCTTGACTAACTGTGCATGCATATCGATATTTATGCATATAGTATTTGTTTATTTGATATTTGTGCAACAGCCGTCGAAAGAGTTGACAGTGTAATGAAATGTGTGCAACAACTGAAGCAACAACAACAACTAAAACAACAACAACAACGAAATACTAACAACCTGTCGTTGTAGCTGGCAAAGCGTTAACAATAAATAAAGGCGAAAACAATAGCAGCAATAACAACAACAACAACAACAGCAACCAGAACAACAGCAACAACAACAACACTTGACTGTACAACAATGAGCAGAGAAGGTAAGCCAGTTTTTTAGCCCACAATCGTTAATACAAACACACACACACATCTCATACACACACACACACTTGCATATATTTAAACGCATTTATTGCCATCAATTTTATTTGGCTTAAACTTAAACTTTTGATTAAGTGCAAGTGTCAATGATATAAACTACACATAGAATTGTCTCTAAATAACAAGCTAATCATCAATAAAACACGCAACTATTAATATTGATTTGTTTTCGTCATCCATAGTGTTTATTTATTTAAGTTAGAAGCAGAATAAGAATTAATCCACATACGAATATTACATTCCAATTTGATGGCCTTGTGTTGCTGTCAGCAATTCAGTGACATCTTGACTGACAATTAAACTAGACTAGAATATAATTGTTGTCTTACTCAAAAACTTTAAACTGCCATAACTTTGCCAAAAATCGACCGATTTCCATGTGAAATACCGTTTTGATCATCATTTGGCCTCTTAATTCATTCTGCATCAAAACATTTTTCACTTGAAAAATTTACCTCACTGTCAATTTTTTCGGTATTTTCCATGCTTACTACCCCTTTACACTTTTTCAAAAACTTCAGTCTACCATAACTTTGCCAAAACACGACCGATTTTTATGTGAAATACCGTTTTCATCATTATTTGACCTCTAAATTGATTCTGTATCAAAATATTATACTCTTAAAAAATTTCAAAAAATTTTCATACACACACACACACTTGCATTTATTTTATCGCATTTATTGCCATCTATTTTATTTGGCTTAAACTTAATCTGTTGATTAAGTGCAAGTGTCAATGATATAAACTCCTTCGTAGAATTGTCTTTAAATAACAAGCGAAATAATATTTTACACTCTATAACTAAGGTCATTTCCGTAACTAGCTTAAACTCTGAACTGTTGACTTAAATATATATATGTATAATATATACATATGGATCCGATTGCGTGGGCTCTGTAAACGAATTCTCAATGGATTCGCCAGTTGACCGTGAAAAGGCCAAGTCGATTCCAAGTTTTTGCTTCTCTTTTTTTTGCCTTTTATGAGCATGATTCGCTTGTATTTTTTTTGTTGTCTCCGCTTTTGTTTTTTTTCTTTTTCTGTTTCTGCTTCTCATTCAGTGCTTATGTCATTTGGCTAAGATTTGTCAGCGCAGCGGAAATCCAACAGCTGTTCATGCAATCCGCATCTTAAAACTCAATTTAAGTGCAGGAAATTAACATTAACTTGGCTGCCACAATGACAACACCAACAACAACAGCAACAACACCAACGACTTTTGGCCAATTGCACATGTTGTTTGAGCCCAATTGGGCAGCTGGTCCAAGCCATTTGTCTATTTGATAATTGTCAACTGCTGCTGTGCCTTAAAAAGCGCCAACTAACAATTCAGTTTTCAGTTTTCCTGCATTCGAATGACAAATAAGTAAAGTCAAATTAATTGACTTAAAAAAAATGTTGCACTCTTCCTACTTATATAAAAAAATATAACTAACTATTCAAACTAGTTTCAATGAATGCTGTTATTAATCAAAGGCTGTTAAATTTCATGATACATATTTGAAATTGATATTAATCACATAATAATAAATGTGACATATTTCTGGTTTGGATTATAATTTATATTAGTATAAAATGTAATAAAATAACTTGAAATAAATAACTGCAAATCAATTAAAGCATCTTATTTCTGATATAATTTATTTATCACATAAAATAATTTTATTTGTATATTTTAATCTAAATTTTGAAATGATATCAAATAAAATTGAGTATAATAAATTTACTTTGGAATGTTAATGTAGCCACAGTTTATTTTAAATAATGTTTTAAAAAAATAAACAAATACATGTCTAATCATTTATTATGACAATCTCTAAATTTTTCATGAAGTCTCAGTTATTTTCAATACCCTATCATATCTTTTTCCATCAAAGTGTATAGGGTATTATAATGTGATTACATCTTAGCTAATCTATTTATAATACAGTCCCACCGAAATGTATCTTTCAAATCGCTTGAGATATTATCATAATTTAATACACAATCTAAAAGACAATAGACGCATTAAAAAGACGCTACAGTTAAGTAGTAGTAGTTATTGTTGTTGATTTTGTAGTTGTTGCTGTATTTGTAACGGTTACCACACAATTTCTTAGCGTCTCACTTGTGCCCACTGTGCAGACCACTGTGCATAACAGAACAGGCTTTTGGGATTTTTGAATATTCGGAGTCTGCGGCACAGCAACCACAATGTGAGGCAAAGCCAAAGCCAAAGCTGAAACCACCAAACAACCGCAACACCGCTGGCAACGTTTTTATTTTGTATTTTACTTGATATTTTCCTCTTTTTATGATAAAAAAGCAGCGATGCTTGGCGCACGCCATTCCATGCCACACAATGCCACACTGTGCCACACAATCGAATAAAAGTAGTGGCAACCAAAAAAACTAGAAATTCAAAACCAACGCTAGCGGCAAACATTTTGTCTTCTTTTCTTTTTTTTCTGTGTTTTTAGTTGATGACAATGTTTTGATAATACTCAAATTTGTTGCTTTTATTCGTTTTTGGGGTCAAGCAATTGGACATAACTGTTTACACGCTTACAATTGTATAGAGTATGTCAGTAGTCGTATATATTCTCGTATCTGGGGTCACGTTCATCTTCTGCGACAATACAAAGCGAAAGTTGCATAACTACAATTTAGGACTGGTTTTGTACCACGCTGCGTATGCGCATTTTAGTATATTGATCACGTAAAACGATCATTAAACAGTTGAAAATTTTATGCAAATACTTAGACAAGCAGAAGGCACAAATCAATCAATGCTAATCATTATTTTAAAATACCTATATATGTGTGGTATATAAGTATAAGTATATTCGATAAATACAACGACTTGTGTAATCACTTCGTCTTCGTTTTAAGTTGCTCTTTGCAGAAAAGCCATATAAATAAACGAGGGCCAATAATTAACATCTTTGGTGTATAGCTTTTATCGTTATATAAGATAGTTAAACCTGTATAGTGTCATCGATAGCCTTGACTTTAGAGTGTATTAAAATTAAATTGAATTAAAAACTCAAAAGGCGGTCCTAAATGCTTTTGTTAATGCAATCGATATTTTATAATTTATATACTTAAATATAAATATTATATATTTATATACTTAAAGTCTGCTAAGAGCAGTTCAACAAAATTAATTTAAAATTTAAAATAAAATAAAATTAGGCAAAATGATTTTTATTAAATATATAAATAAAATTTTTATGCATTTAAAATTATACCCGATAAGACAATAAAAGAAAATATTTAATATTTAAAAGTTGATATTGAAAACTATTAAAGCGACTCTCGCACACACACGCAACTGCATAATTATTAAAACCATTTAAAACTGATACGTTGTAACTTTCATTTGACATTTGGAAGCTGCTCTGACTTGGCCATAATTTGCAGTAAATGCAATTGAAATGCTTCAACTAAAACTGGAAAAAGAGACAGACAAACATACAGACTGACAAAGATGATGATTTCAACACGTAATTAATGTCTGGTGTCATTGAATGCCAATTACATTTCTCATTCCAAATGCCAAAGGAATCAAACACACAACTATTAATATAGATTTGTTTTTGCCATCGATAGTGTTTATTTATTTAAGTTAGGAGCAGAATAAGAATTAACCCACATACGAATATTACATTCCAATTTGATGGCCTTGTGATGTTTTTAGCTATTCTGTGACATCTTGACTGACAATTAAACTAGACTAGAATATAATTGTTCACTTACTCAAAAACTTTAAACAGCCATAACTTTGTCAATACTTAACCGATTTCCATGTGGAATACCGTTTTGATCATTATTTGGCCTTTAAATTCATTCTGCATCAAAACATTTTTCACTTGAAAAATTTACCTCACTGTCAATTTTTTCGGTATTTTCCCCTTTACACTTTTTCAAAAACTTCAATCTACCATAACTTTGTCAAAACTCAACCGACTTCCATGTGGAACACCGTTTTGATCATTATTTGGCCTCTAAATTGATTCTACATCAAAATCTTACTTACTTAAAAAATTTCATATTTTGGTCATCATTGTCAATTTTTTCCTTCCCCTTGACTCTTTTTCTGAAACTTCAAACCGCCATAACTTTGCCAAAACTGAACCGACAAAAAAAACTACTATAAAAAAAAACTAAACAAAAGTATATAAGAAAATATGAAAAAAAAACTTTTCTTCAAATTAGATTGTGGTTTTAACTTAACGATAAACTTATTCAATAATATTGTTTGTAAGTGAAAAGTTGCGTATTTATACAGAAATTAACATTTACATGTTTATACATATTAAATATATATATATATATATATTAATCTATCTATTCTATCTATCTATCTATTAATATACACCGAAATTAAAATATATTTCTATATGTAAAACACTTTTTGACAATTAACTTCAATTCCAATTGGGTATGGGCCACTCGAGGTCTGCACTGCACTGCCTTCCGAAGGCGACTGATGCCCGCTTCCCTTTGACTGCTCCTTTTATACCTTGTGGACTCTCAGGACGCTCTCACTCAGGACTCCGACGCTCAAGACTCTCTCACTCAGATCTTCCTCGCTCAAGACTCATGACTCTCTCGCTCAAGACTCTCTCACTCATGACTCTCTCGCTCAAGACTCTCTCGCTCAAGACTCTCTCATTCAGGACTCCGACGCTCAAGACTCTCTCGCTCAAGACTCTCTCATTCAGGACTCCGACGCTCCAGACTCTCTCGCTCAGGACTCCGACGCTCATGACTCTCTCGCTCAAGACTCTCTCGCTCCAGACTCTCTCGCTCGGGACTCTCTCGCTCAAGACTCTCTCACTCAGATCTTCCTCGCTCAGGACTCTCTCACTCTCTCAGGGCGCTCAATTAACCACAATCATCACATTCTATTTTTTCCATACTTACTCCTTGACACTTTTTCTAAAACTTCTTACAGCCATAACTTTTTCCCAGAACTTGACCGATTTTCATGCGGAATATCATTTTGATCATTATTTGGTCTCTATTTTAATTCTGTATCAAAACTTTATTCACTTAGAAAATTTTAATATTTAGATAGATTTCGATTTTGTCTATAATTTTTTTTTTTTCGATCAGAAGATCAGAAGAACTTTTCATTTGATTGTACACACTTAAAGTTATCGTTATTTTCTGCTATTAAGTCGTTATCATCAAATTTAATGCCAGAATTGTGCGATTATTGTGAACGCTTTTAGCACAGGAAAGAATAAAAGCTGGCACTATTAATTAATGGAAATGTCTGGCGGATTAGAATACTCGTATCGTATCGTATCGACTTCCAACTGGGCAGCATTCTCTCCTTGAGCAGCTGCAAATTCAAATTCGAATCCAAAGCCGAAGCCGAAGCCAACGAGCGTGGGAAACTCATGAAATGGCTGCGACTCACAACTTGCAACATGCGGATCTGGCAATTGGAATTGGCCAAGTTAGCTGGCCATGTGGATGTGGATGTGGATGTTTGGACCACTGCATGAGTTTGCATATGTGAGTCGGCTCAGCATGGATATTATGTGGTTTTTTGATGCTGTTTTGTTGTTGTTGTTGTTGCCGCGTCAAGTGCACAGTGTTGGAAAATGTGGCTAGTTGGCATTGCCAATATATGCCGTTATATTGTGCAATTAAAGCGAATTTACACACACACACACAAACACTAACACACACCGCACAACAGCTCCAGACATCGTTCAATTAAAACCCTAATAGAACCGCATATATCTAATAGGTAAATACACACAAGCACACACACACACACTCTAATACACACATGTACACTTATGTATGCATGTGTGCGTGCATTTGGCAGCCTCATAAACACTTATGCTACAATTGTCTTTCCCTGTACCTATTAAAAATTACCAAAAAAGGAGTATAATAGTTATGTGCAAATTTATGTTGCATATACTAAAAACTTTTTTTGATCTGGTAAAATATATTTTAAAAAGATTTTTAACGGTCAATTCCATTTTTAACTTTGAGACAATAGGAACTAAATTCTTCAAATTTGGAATAAATGATTCCTGCATAATATACCATTTGAATATGGTATATACCCCAATCCTGATCAACAAATACTTGTATGTTTTACTCTCTTAATTTAAAGAAAATTATTCAATTTTATGATTTTTATTCTTACTATTATTATTTTAATTAATGTTATTATTTATTTAAGATTATTTTGCTGACTGGTCATAGGAAGATAATAATAAGATAATAATAATGATAATAATAAGATTAAATACTTATTTATTTATTGTATTTAAATTTGAAAATGCCAACTTCAAGAATTTTTGTAGGGCATCTCGTAGTCTAGCATACTCTATTAAAGACCTCTTACTTGTTGTTGTTCTTCTGGCTGCTATTGTGGCTTAAACCACTTGCTCATTGCAGATTTACTCACAGCCGAAAAACAAAAGTTATAACGGTGCAGTCGTTGCCTCCTCTCTCTCTTCCTCTCACTCCCCTCTCTCTGTCTCCCTCCCCCTTCGGCTTAAAAGTGGGCATTAATTTATGCCGATGCTTCGACTGGCGAACAGGTTTACGTTCTTGCCGCATTGTTTTGACTGTTGCCGCCGGTTGGTTGCCATTTAGACCGTGCAACACACACTCATAGATTTTGGTAGATGTGGAGAATTAAGTTGGGTTCCTGCTGGGTGGTGTGAGAGGAGGGGGAGGGGTAGTACTTAGAACCGTTTGCCGCCGCCAGTTACAGTTACAGTTTGGTGTTTGTGCGGCTAAGTGAAACACTTGGGAAGATCTCTATCTCTATCTATATCTCTATCTCTATCTATATCTATATCTATATCTATATCTCTATCTCTATCAGTTCTTTCTGCCTCAAGGCGCAACATAATGCGACAACACAGCGCATTCTATTCCATAATGCAAATTGTAATTCAAGTGTAATTTATGTCAACTCAGGGGAATACGAGTATATATAATTATACGAGTGTATTATTATAGATATCTGTATTTCTAAACAGGCAATTATTCATGTAAATAGTTTCAAGATGCATAGAAGATTAAAGAGTATTATTTAATTCTATATTTTATTATACCATTTAAATATAAAGCTGTAATATTTATAGATGGATGCAAAAAATTTAAAAATTATTTCTTTTTTAAAGTGTGATTTTTTAAATAATCTATGTACATATTTTTAAAATGGATATAAATAGTTTCAAAATGCATAGAAGATTCAAAAGTATTATTTAATTCTATATTTGATTCTACGATTTAAATATAAAGCTGTAATATTTCAAGCTGAAAAATGTTTAGATGTTTATTTTAAGATCATCTAAATTCGTAAAAAAAAATAATATGAAAAGAATCTATTTTATTTTTGATATCATGGAGTATTTTAAGTTTTCACTCATAAATATATTTTTAATGTTTTTATGTTATATTTATGATGATACAGAGCATTTACCAGTCCATCATACTCGATTCTCGTGCTCTTACTTTTAGGGTCTATTGTTCCTGCTGTGCCGCAGTTAATGCCATCTCTTTGGTCAATTGTTTGGCCTAGACAAAGTCGAGGGTCTTAAAATAAGCAAGCCAAAAATGAGGCTTACTCGATGTTGGCAGTCTTTGATGTTTTTCGTCTACTGCTTCTTGTTGTTTTTTGTTAACCAAAAGACTTACACGGTTAGGGCCAAAAAAGCGCAGACTGATTGAAATTAATGTAGTAAACGTGACGTAGTCGTCCCTTAAGATTGTATCTGTATCTGTATCTGTATTTGTATTTGTCTATAGATACATATGTATCTATAAGTAGTATCTACAATTGGATTCTCCATCTATGCAACATCTGTGGCAGCTGTCAACGGCTTCATTTGCGAGTTGCCACAGAAGTTGCAAGTACGCATAGAACCTGGCCAAATCGAAATAAAATACGCCAAAAAAAAGTTGAGTGAGTTTGCAAAAATACAAAAAAACCGAAAAGAAAGAAATTGAAAACAAAAAAAAAGATCAAGGCAAAAGGGAAACGAATTTGGGGGTGGAAGTGGAGAAAGGGAGAGGGGAAGGGAAAGAGGAAGGCGGCTTTTGGCCATAAAGCCAACTTTCTCCGCACGAGTGTTGAGATTTAATATTGTTTACCCGCAATAATAACAACAAAAAGCAATTGTAGACAGACCTTTTGACTTGGCCAATTCTTTTTGACCAAGCACTGATTTTAATGGCTTACAATCATAAAGCAAAAAAAAATGCTAGAAATTAATAAAGCAAATACACACTCACATACATATATAGTATATAATTTTATATATATAATAATATATCGCACTTTCATCGCCCTTTGTAGCCGTTGGGCGCACTTGGCGCTTATTAATTTTTTGAAGCTGTTACCGTTAACCAAATTGTTGTTGTTGTTGCTTCGTTTTAGCCCAAAAAGATTAGCCGCAACAACGACGTGAGCAAGCGTTTATGGCTAGAAAGTGCCGTACTGTTGTAATTGTTGTTGTAGATTGTTGTTGCTGTAGGTTGTTGTTGTTGTTGTTGCGGTTGTTGTCAAAATATTTTGCCAGCTGACCGCGCTATTTAAATGCTGCTTGGAAGCTTCGCAAGAAATTGTCAAGACACTGGGACAACAACAGTTGGCAAAAAGCGAAAAGCTATGAACAGTGGTAGAAAATACTAAAAAAAAATGAAGCTCAACAAATTTATCGTAAAGAAAAACCTTGATATTGACTCAAAAATCACTCATTATCACTCATATAAAAATTTTTTCCCATTATTAAGATATGTAAATTTTTTGAAAACTGTACAAACAAAAAATTTGTATATTTTCTAATGAAAATAAATAAAATTAAGATCAGAGATAAATGTACATAATCTTTAAAATTTTTAATCGAATTTATTGATTGAGATTAGAATTAAAAGAAATAACTAAATGACTAGAAAATTAGTCTTATTTTTCCCGAGAATTTATTGTATTTAAAAATGCAACCTGATTACAGTTAAAAGAAATATATTAGATTAGCAAATGGAATTTAGATATCCAATGCTTTTCAAAGTGTTGTTTCTCATCTTCGTTGGTCAATGTACGAAAAAATTTTTAAAAACATATGTATTAATTATTATTATTAATTTATTGATATTCTAGCCCTAAAAGAGTAACTTATAAATTATTGCGTTATTTATTTCATTTTATAAAATAAGATATAATATAAAATATTGAATCTAAAGGGGACAATGCACAATAAAAGTAGTACTTATTAACTAATTAGAATCTAAATTTTAGTTAATGCAATAAAATATTTTTTTATAAAATATTTTTTTTTAATTTGACTTTATTTTGCGTTCTTATACCACTGTGCAGCGCACAGAACAATTTTAAACGCTGCTCATTTTTCAAAGTTGCGGTCTCTTTGGCCCAATATGTTTGCAAGACTTGTGTGTATGTCTGTGTGTGTGTGTGTGTGTGTGTGTGGGGGTTGTGTGAGTGTTTTTAATAGCCTGCAGGGTTAAAAATTTAATGGAAAAACGTTTTAATAAATCAGTTAAGTGGTCTTGCCGCTTTTTTGCGGCTAATTACACGCATTAGTGTTGGCCATGCCAATCCAGAGAAATCCCTGGCACAGTCCAGAGTAGAACAGGCCAAGAGTGTAGAGAGAGAGAGAGAGAGAGATATGGGACGCATTCATGTCCCCAACAAAAATAGAAGAAAGAAAAAAAAGAGAAGAAAACTCTTTGGATATTCGTATTACGAAGCTGGACAATGTAAAGCTGACCATGCAGCGCGTAATTTAGCAATTAAAAGCGATTAACGCACAGTCAGCTACTTAACGTCTTTTCAGTTCCCAGTTCCCAGATTCCAGATCGGGACTTTAATCGGAGAGCTCCCAAGTGGCGATGGAGCCACTTGAGTAGCCCAAGTTAAGTCGAAGTCTTAGTCGAAGTCGAATCGTTAAATGTTGCCATCAAATGTTATGCTGATTATTGAAAACATGTTGCCAGCAACATAAACTGTTGCATTCCGACTCGTTCCAGCAATTCTCTAATGAAAATTTATTGTCTAGACTCGAGTATTTAGACACTAAGCTGTTCCGAAATGTGATTCCATTTGAAATGTGCGGAAGTGAAATCGTTAGAAAATTCCAAAGCGACAACTCGTTAAAAATTTTAATAGATTTTCAAAGCGATTAAAATGTGACTCTGAAAAACCTTGTTATTTATACATTGTGTTGTATTTAAGTACAATAGCTCTCAGCTTGTTTCAGCTCCATTTATTTCAAGTTTTTTTTTAATGTTGAGAGTATTTACACATTTAGGCTGAAGAGAATGCTCTAATCAACACTAAGAGTGTTCCATTCCACTCGTTTCCTAAGATTAAATATAAGTTTTGGCTTTATAAATGAAGAAATCAATATATCCATCTCATATAAACAAAAGAAAGACATTTTACACTAAAAGTGTTTCATTTCCATGCGTTCCTCAAGCAAATATTTGAATATTTGCATAAGAAAAGCATTAATAACAATGTAAAAACCCTTAAAACCACAATAAACTTGTTATTGAGTCAACAAGTGTTCCATTTCCATTTGTTTTCTAGCCAAAATCGAATAGAAAAGTTTTGAATAAAGTGTAATCAAATTGAATTTGATGCCAGTTTTGTGGTCAGTTTACTGCTGAGTTATGCAAAGATTAATCGAGTTGCCATCAATGATTAGTTTGTTTGTTTTTCGACTTTTTTGGGTCAATATTGGCAACTGCATTTGGCCAAGTATTGTTGCTTTTTCGTTGGCATGTGAAAGGCGCTACAAGTTGCAAGTTGCGAGTTGCACTCACAGAGTGAATGCCTTGCACCAGTTTATGTGGGTTAACTGGGCCGCCCATAAATTGTGGCAACTCAACAGACTTGCAGAAGGAACAAACCAAGGGAGTGGAGAAGGGGGCATAGAGCCCCTCTCTGCAATAACTTTCTAAACCGCGCCCCAAAACGTTGTGGCAATGAAACAGAAAAAAAAACAGAGTCTTTCATGTCTTCAGTCAACCTTTATGACACTTGACCACAAAACTGGACTATGGAATGCATTTTTGTGGCCAAGTCATTGTTGTTATTGTTGTTGGTATCAGTTTGATTGTTAACCTGGCTTTTTTCCCACTTGGCCATAATGCAAATTGCTACAAATTAACTTCTCGTTGTGTGTGTTGTTGTTTTTTTCTTATATTGTTTCCATTTGGAGTTTTGGTGTTGGGTTGAGTTGGTTTTTCGTAACGACTTCCGTTGTTGGCTTTAACCCATTGTTGGCCACGGCCGGAAGTTCAGGTGCCGTTTCAAGAGCGAAAGTTGTGAAATCTTGCAAATATGGAAAGATGTTAAGTGAAGTGGGAGTGGGAGGAAAGGTGGGAAAATGGGAAACCCATGTAACAGCTTTACGAGCTGCTCATCGCTACCTGGACAGCTGGGAAAGCATAAATTCCATTCCTTGCACCGATTCCGAATGCTTTACGGCTTATTTATGCTGTTTATGCAGCGTTAAAGGTTATAACACATGCCAAGGCTTTATGCTTTATGCCTTATACAGCGGCCAAGGTAAATATGGAGTGCAAAAACATTTTAATAGCATTCCATTTATACATATTTACACTGCAAAGAGAGAAGAGAGAAGAGCGGGAAGAGAGAGAGAGAAAAATATAAAGAAAAGTGCTGTCGGCTCCAAGGCAAATGTAAACCTAACACAACAAACCGAATAAAACCAAACCAAACCCCAAAACCGCATAAACAAATCGAAGTGTGGAGAGGGAGAGGGAGAGGGAGATAGAGATGCAGAGTGTGAGTGTGAAAGAGAGGCAACTCAACGCATCGGGAGTTGCAAAAAGGCTTTTGATGCCCGCCAAGTGATAGAATTGGACATGAAGTCGAAGTTGGAGACTCGGGAGACATGAAAGAGAGTCGGGGAGAATCGGGGAAGAGTCGAGTTCCCAGTGACGACCACACACGCCTGCAAAAAAAGGGCCCTGAATTCGATTTTTCATTTGACAATGAAAGGCAACGCCCACACCATAAATGTCCCTCGCCCATCAGTCTGACTACACTGATAAAAAAAAAGAGGCTACAACTAAAATCAGTATAATAAAAATATTAAATAAAAAAATTATATTAAAAAGTAAAAATTTATTTATTATTTTACATTTTTACATTTAATTGAAAATTAGAATTTTCATTTAAATTTTTGTATAGAAATTAGCATATTACTTTTATTTCTTTTATTCTCTTTCACTTATAATTTGTTTTATTTCGTATTATTTCTATATTAAATTTAATTTTAAAGTTATTTTCATTATTTTATATAACTGTTATTTGTGACACTAAATAAATAATAAACTATTATTTAAAATTAAAAATATTAATTAATATTTTTATTTTAAAAATGTAAACCCTAAAAGATTTAATACATAAAATACTTGTTTTTTTCATTGAATTGAATACAGAAAAGATTTTCTATAACCATTAATTTATGTGTTATTTATTAATTTTATAAAACTCTATAAAGAAAAAATAATGTCTTCTTGAATAATAATTTTATTTTTTGTATTTTATCAGTGTAGCTATGTGTGTGTTTCAGGTATGTGTGTCTGTGGGGTATACTATGTGTGTGTGAGCTTTTCCCTAGGCGCTAAAATCAACGCAACGAACTTGAAACATTTACTCGGTCTTCAGGTCCAGTTGAGTTCAGTTCAATTCAGTTCCCAACTGACAATTGTATCTCGATTTACCGCCAGGCAAATAGAAAAAGGGCTTCAAGTTAAAATAATAATAAGTGGGCAGGGCAGACCAGTTTCAGTTTCAGTTGAAGTTCCAGTTTTAGACCCGATTTCAATGCTGCAATCCCTGCATAGACAAACAGGCGGCAGCTTTGGCCAACGACACCCTTTAATTGGCCTAATCGAGACAATAACTCAATTTCTTATCAACAACAACACCCGTCAGTCGATAATAACATTCATTAAAAATTATTTTCACAACAGCATATATGCAATGGTGTGGTTTTTTTATACCCTGTATTTATTGAAAAAGTACTGAAGGTAAAGAAGAGGTTTATATTAATATTTAAGATCACAGTGGTGCAAAAAATATTCAATTTTTATATCAACTTGTTATCTATATTATTTATAACAAGCTGATATGAAAATATGAATATTTTATGCACCACTTTTGACCTTTAATATTGATATAAACGTGATTTTGCATGCCTACTAATTATTCTGAAAATATCAAAACAATCTCAAGAATATAACTTTGTATTTTTTTATTTATCCAATCAAATATGTTAAATATTAATATTGCATTTTTCTGATCAAAATAAACAGCAATTTTCGACGCAATTGCATAATAAACACAAAATTTATTTCTAAAAAAATTTATCCAGTTTTTAATTTAAATTTTATAGTTTAAAATATTATTCTAGACATATTAAAATATAATGTAATAGCATTATACATTTTTGAATTAGATTAAAATGAATAATAATTAAGCTTACAATTTTTTTTTTTAATTATATTTTACATTTGTTTTCTAAACTATTAATATTTTATTGTCGACTTTTTGACATTAAATAAATTAATAAAATATTATTACTTAGTTTGTT
This sequence comes from Drosophila falleni, assembly GCA_035045575.1. Lineage (NCBI taxonomy): Eukaryota > Metazoa > Arthropoda > Insecta > Diptera > Drosophilidae > Drosophila > Drosophila falleni. Next base: position 3,926,471 of record JAWNOV010000167.1, read on the forward strand.
ATATTATTTTATTAATTTTTACATTTTACAAAAGTTTATTTTTTAAGTGCATTTAATATTAATACTAATGTATGGGTGTCTCAAAATCGAGTATATAGTAACTCAGAGTATCAGTCAGTTATAAAGTTCTTGGAAACAGTTTAAGTTTATTGCGTTGCAAGGAAAGGGAAACTGAGGCTAGGGGGAAAAGGGAATAGGGAAGTGAAAAGAGGGGAATAAGAGGGGAAGTCATGGCAATTGTGAATGTGGAGTGTGTCATTGTCAGCTCGACTTGAGGGTCGACAAGGCCATAGGGTAAGGATAAAGGTACAGCTACAGTTACAGGTAACGGTAACGGTAAAGCTAAAGCTACGTGACCAAGTGACAAATTGCAGCTGCAACTTCAATTTGCATGCCATGAACTTGAATGATATTCGAGTGGGTGCGGCACATGCAACGTGCAACGTGTAACGTGCAACCAAATGTGGCAAGTCAGGATCTTGCTGGTTGGTTCATGGTGCAACGAACTGTAAATCCAATTCCACACTCAACACTCCAACAACAATAATAAAAATAATAATAAAAACCCAACTCGCAGTTATATAAATAAAATAAAGCTGACATTTAAGCGAAGAATTGAGATCTGAGAATGGAGAATTGAGGCGTGGTTCTTTCTTAATTTTATCAAGTGGCCAAGTTATTAGCTCGATCGTTTCTGCTCATGTTCATTCATGTTCGTTTGTTTACAGTACTTTGCTGGGGACAGACCACGCCCATTAGCTGTATTTAAGATGATGATGATGATGATGAGGAAGAGGTAGAGAATGAGAAGTGATGACTTCACTTTACATTCAACTGCTTAGCTGGCGAATTCTCAAAATAAACAATGAGTGTGGTCTGCTGCTCGACTGGGATATACCCTTGAAATGCATAGTGTTTGCTAAGGAATTCAAATAAAAATTTACGCCTAGTATCTTAAAATTATTTTCGAAACTCCAAGTGTTTTTTTTTTTAATTGTTAAAAATGCCTTTATTTTTAAATTTTTAATTTTATATACTTCTAACAATTAGAGTCTGCTTCACTTACACTTAATTACAAAAGAATATCCTTCTATTATTCAATATAAAAAAAAGGATTCGAAATTTTAAGAGTTTTCCAGGAGTTGAAAAATTCTTTATTTCCGAAGATTAATTATACATGCCTTAAAAATTCGGTTTAATTCATTCATACAATAGAATATACCCCTTTCAGACACTGTTAAATGAACTAACTCCCAAATAAAATGATATACGAAAACTTCAAGTGTTTTCTAAGTGTTGAAAAATTGTTCATTTCTGAAGATTTGATTTGCATGTTTTAAAAATTCTGTTTCATTTATTTCCAAATAAAAATATACCTCTTTCTAAGCACTATAAATGAAAATACACCCGAATAAAAATAATATACGAAACTTCAGTACTTTAGAAGTGTTTGAAAACGATTTATTTCAGCAGATTTCAGAACTCTAAAGTGCTAAGCAAGTTAACAGTTCCTTAAACGGAATTGCAAGCTCATCATAAAGTTGCTTAACAATAGTTTAGTATCAGCTAAACCCATACACACTCATAAAAACACACACACTCACACATGGACGCATGAAAACCTACATAAATGCAATCATAACTTTTGCACACTAATTAAAAGTTGAAAACTAACTAATAATTTGGAACAAGCGATTCAGTGGCAAGTTAATTGCAACAAATCTAAAACATTTTCACGTTTTATTGTATTCACAGGCAGCCGCAACACTCGTGGGACTTTCTAGTGACAACATCGGTTCACATATAGACAACCAAAACTCTGAAAAGTCACCCCAAAACACATATAGACAGAGGAGACGGAGAAGCAGACAAAGAGGAAACCAAAACATTCAGTTAAAGCAACAGATTCAACAAAATGCATGAACGACGCGTCAAAAAGTAAGAGAACTGAATTTAAAAAATAAATAAACTATAAAATAAAGTAAAAGGAAGATGAAGTAGACTTTATGTTCCTTAACCGAATTTTAAATACTCTTCAAATGTATTAGAAATTTTTAAAAGGAATGCAGTTCTATTTACTCTTATAACCTGAGTTCCTTTTTTATTTAGATACTTAGTTTTCTTGTGATTTTTCGTATGGTAACTCTATATTATATAAGGTTTTATTTTATTTCGGGTCATTAAAATTAAAAAAAATAAAAATTAGCATCTTATATGATTTCTTAGCGTTTCAATAATTTTACAGATTAGCTACTATACTAGGCTATAACTAGTTATAACTAGACACAACTGTACCAAATTTCAGATAAATAGCTGCAAAGGGAGACTAGTTCTCTTAGATAGGATCATGAGATATGAGGTTTACTTTCTGTTCTTAGACAGGGGATAAGGATATTTACATAAGGGTAATTTGATGGGGATTTTATTAACTGTAATGGGATATTATTGTAGGAGATTTATTTTAAAGAGATTATTCTGGAAGATCTTAAAGAGTCCACTTTCATATGCTTCCCTTAACTCTTTCAGATTGAAGGGCGGTCATTATGTGGCTACACACGGACGCCTCACTCCTGATCCGCCGTATGTGCACTCGAATCGCGGCTATTCCACGGATGGCGAGGAATCGCATTCGCATCGTGGACACTCGGAGTATACGCTGGCACATGAGCGAATCTCACCACAATCCCAGTCCCAGGGCCATTATAATTCATCCCGGAAGTCACGCGCCGGGAATGGACAACAGCAACAACATCTACAACAGCACCTGCAGCATAGTTATAGCCACAGTCAGATGGGTCTCTCCAGCACCCCGGACAATGGAGGACCACGTTCCCTGAGCGGACCACCGCCCACACGTCAACCCCCTCGTGCCCCCTCCGCCCTGAGTTACGATCAGGCCGGAGATGCGGGCAGCGATATTTATGTGACCAGCGCTGCCTACAAGGCGCCCTCAGAGATCAGGCAAGTCCAACAATATATGTAACCCACATGTAAAACCTAATCGAAATTCTAAATACTTTATAAAAATGACAAAATCAATGAAAAATTAAAAATATTTATATTTTTTAGATATCCAATATAGAAATTGGAAAAAAGAAGCATCAATTAGAAAATTATACTAAGTCCAAAACTCCTAATTAAAAAATTTAAAAATCTCTATTTTTTTAATATTAGAAAGGATATAATAATATTGGATTTTAAACATAGAATTTTTAATGGAAAGCTTATTTAAATAAAGATTCCTTATTCCTTCCTTATTCCTTATTCCTTCCTTATGCTAATTAAAAGATAGATAAAATGTCATATTTTTTGAAGCCTTTTTTTAATAGTATTTCTAAAACTTTATATTTTTAATTTCCTCCTAAGATAATTCCTAATTTTGGTTTGTTCACATTAATTTCCAAATAAAATGCTTTCTAGTTTTGTTTCCTAATTGTTGTTTAGCAAATTTTGAAATTTTAAGATTTATTTTAAGAATTTTATATAAAAAAGTCATATTACGTAATTTTTTTCTTATTATCTCAATTCCATCCACAGTCGCTACAGTCATCGTCCAGTTTCTCGCGGTGCACCACGCAGTGTTTATTCGGTGGCAAGCACCGCCAAAACGGGTCGCAGTGGGCGTTCGACAACAAGGCGTGGCGCCAAGATCGAGACCATGTCCGCCCCGAATCCCTTCTGTCCCAATGTCAAGGGCGTCTGTTGTCTGATGTTGCTACTTAATCTGGGACTTATCCTGGTAACCCTGGGATTTGTCATTGTGGTGCAGTTCTATGAGCCCGTCTATGTGTGGTAAGTCGTAAACAAGATCATTCTAGATCTATGACTATATTTCAACATATTTTACAGGGTATTGGGCATTATCTTCCTGATCTTTGGCTTCCTCACGCTGATCGGTTGCATGGTCTACTGTGTGTATGTTTGTCGGGATGTGAAGACACCTTCGCAGGTACGAAATGAGGATCTCTACTGGACGCGACACTGGCAAAAGAACATCGGCTATACGCCTCAGGAGATCAACTATAAGGCGGATAAATACGATGCTTACTCCGATCGTTATTCGGTCAGCAAACTGAGTGGAAAATACTCCGATCGCGAGAGTCAACGCTACTGAGATCGATATAGAGAGAGTGTATCCGTAAACAATACAACACACACACACACACACACACACACACACACACACAGATGGCAAACAAGTTAATCAATTACCTTAACGAGGGTCGCTTGATAAGTTAACTAAACTGAGCACGATCAGTGGACTTTAAAATTATTTATTTTTATCATAATGATTGATCGGAAAACTGACTTTTAAAGATGACACTTGTGTCACTTACTTATCAGACGATCCTCGTTTATAATTGCCTTAACGAGGGCTGCTTGATAAGTAAACTAAAAGCCTACAGCTTCAACATTATAAAATATATTTCATTATTAATAAGAAAGCTGATCAGAAATTTGATTAGGATCATTTTCTTATCAAGCAACCCTTGTTTATAATTAATTTCATTTGCGAGGGCTGACTGATAGGTAAACTGAACACATTAACGTAGATATTATTAAATATATCTATGATTTTCCATTGAAAATCTGATCATTAGAGTACCTACTAGTGTTAATTACATATCAGTCAACCCTCGTATGTAACCAATTACCTTAACGAGGACTGTTTGATGAGTTACCTTAGTTCAGCACGATCTAAATTTATGAATAGAAATTTAATTTTCGTTTGCTACAGTTGACAGTTATTTATCAGGCAACCCTCGTTTACAATCATGTCTATTTTAATGTCTAGGCAATAGTTTTAAACGGTTTATTAACAAGGCCTCAACGTACCTGCTGCAAGTTGCTTGCTAGTTTGTATGTTCTTTTAATCAATTAATTAAGACACATAGAAAGAGACAGTGTGTGAAAGAGAGAGAGTGAGAGAGAGAGAGAGAGAGAGGGAGGGAGTATAGAGTTTAAAGGAATACATAAAGAGTATTGGAATGCTGCCATATTTGAGAGAAAGTTTTTGGTTAATCAGCGAACGTTTTTGCCTAAATTCTAACTTGAATGCTTTATAACATGTGCAAAGCAATAATAATAATTATAATAATAAACAACACAACTTAATAATAAATCATATACAAGTAATAAAATTTTAATGATGTAACAAAAAATGCAAATTTCTCTCTTAATAATAATGACAAAAAACTTTTCTAGTTCTTGTCGTTGTCAACAGAAAATGTAAAAAGTATTTTTAAAACACAAATTCTCACTTAACAGTAATTAATGAGGATAACTTCTTCCTCTGGAGTTCTCGATAAAATTTCTATGATATAACAAGCAAGCAAGTTTAATTTTAAAAATAATGATCTTCATTAGTTATCAACTTTGACGCCAAAAATGTTATATATATCATCTTTGGTCAAATAATTGGCATCACGACGTTTTAACAATTTACGCACATTTTTGTTTAAAATGCGCACATATTCCCGTCGGCATTCGGCACTGAGGGTATCCAGATTGTTGTGATCCGGCGCCAAATAGAAGGGTAAATTGTTGAGTCTCACAGCGTGGAGCAGATTAATCAGCATCTGCAGTTATAATTTAAATTAATTAGTCACTTTTTATTATTTATAAATTTACTTACGCGTATTAGAATGCGTCCTGGTGACTGATTCCAGTTGGTGGTCTTCTTGGACACCTCATGCAGATAGATGCTTTTCAAAAAGTAACTGACCAATCCACTCATTTCGTTGGCATTTCGCAGGGATTTCATCAGACGCAACGAATCCTTCAAATTCTGCTTTTTCTTTATAATCAAACGCTCCCAGTGTGGAGCACATAATATAAAAGATCTGGGATCCTGAGTTTCCGGCTTATCGAAATACTTGCGAGGCACCGCAAACCAATTACGTCCGTCGTTTGTAGGTCTCCTGAGATCTCTTGGCCATTGATTTGGTGGAAACTCAAAGACGGGTACAAAATCAAACCAGATCTTACGCTTCCGATCACGTCGCTCGGTCGCCATCAAAGTGTGAGCGACTCCGGTGCCGTGTGCCGTATACGTCATGCTGTAGACTCGCCCCTCATTGCATCGTATTTTCTGCAACTGCGGCATTACGGACGTAATGCTGTTGCGGAACCAATTCTGCACCGCAAACCGACTGATGAAATACCCTTCGTTGTCGAAGCGCTTCACACAGGGACTATCCCCATTCGAGGCTCTCAAGAAGATAAAACCCGGACGATCTGGCACGGAAACAGGCAGAAGAGTGCACGGTAATTCGATTTTGACGTGCATATCGAATTCTTCCGGCAAATCGATCTTGATTCCATCCAAGTAGCTGCCACCCAAGCTGAGGCCTTGAAATGCGGTCCGGAACATTGGATCGTAGCTCGAAATCGCGTTTACAAACGTATTTTGCAATATTTGCGCATCTTCCGTAAAAGTAGCTCGCGTATTGTCCGGAAATCGAATTTTATCCAATACGTATTCAATACCTTCACCAAACGTAAAGTCGCGATTACGGGACATTTTTACACACTAAATAAAAATACAAAATGCGAGAGCGACTTCTTTCCGGGAATTACAAGAATAAAATGGAATCCAAGGTTGCTTATTGTACTGATCATTGATCAGTATTAACACAGTATATGGTGGAGTCTTCTGTAAAGCGGTGGAGTATTACTGTTTAAGCATTCTGTTAACCGTTTCGTCATTTGTCTGCTAAGTAGTGGAGTATGTTAGTAATTAACTTTAAGTTAGGCGGTGGAGTCTCTGTTAATAGCTAATGCTCTGTTGTTTGGAGGAGTAAATATGTAATGCTTCACAGCCGGCGATGCGCCATCTCTTGTCTGTTTGCGAAACATAAATACACCACCTATGGTTTTGAACCAAGCCTGCCAACCCGTTTTTTGTAGTTTTACTAAATGGGCAGCCCACTGTTAGTGTTATCGTGCTCTCTCTCTCTCTTACTCTCGCTAACTGGTATTTCGTTAGATCTGTTTCTGTTGCGCCCACATACGCCAACCACACTTCAGTTCCTCTTGTGCAGTGCTGGAGTGCGCGTCGTGACGGTGCAGCAAGTGAAATCGTTTGGAAATAATAAAAATAAATATTGCTGCGTACACAAATCGCTTTGAGTTCGGTTTTATAATTATATTCGTACAACTCGGTGCCAAAATACAAAACAAGTTTAAATGATTTATTATTATTAAATTATTTTATTAAATAAACAAAATAAATGCGAAGTAATACGAAATAATATTTTGTGCAGCAGTTCGAGTGTTAATTGAGTGAATTTCACATTAGCTGCTTTGAGTGAGAACAATTGCAAGTAAATTGCTGAAAAATATATAAAGGTAAACTGAATGCAAATTAATGCATTTCTCTGGCCAAAAATAGCAAATGGCGTAAAATGTGTTGACTTTGTTGTCGTAATAGTGCTTTGGTGCTTGCTGTTGTTATTGTTGTTGTTTTACGAAAGTTCCAGTTAGCTTTGCGCTTTCAAGTGTCTTTCTAGGTGCAAGTGTGTGTGTGTATGTACGTGTGTTTGTTTATGGCTCGTGTGTGCATGTGTGCGTGTCAATTAGTGTTCTTATTTTGAGCGCGTTAAAAAGACAGTTAAACCTGTTTTTTGGGCTCTGTCGGTTTGTCTCATTCCCTTTTACGCTTATTGTTATTGTCATTTGTGTTCTTCACTTTGTGTAGAAAGCGAGAAATTATGCGAATATAAACAGACGCAGTTAATTCGTCGATTGGCAAAAATCAGCAAATATTTTCTACTCAACTTGATGCGTTCTCACTCACTCTCTCTTTCGCTCTCTTTTGCTCTTTATAATCATAACAATCTGAGTACCCGCATCCGTCTGTTAGATTAACAGCAGCGGGAATTGTGTTTGCAACTCTATGTGTGCGTGTGTGTGTGTGTGAGTAGTACTCAATTTACAGACTGACTGACTGTCGGTCTCTCTGTCTTTCTGTCTGGCAGAACTGAAGTGAAGCCTCTGCCATGTGGTAAACATACAGTTTACATACATAACTCACATAGTGGGTTTTAACAGCAGTCGTCGCTGGTTTCTTTTTTCTCAAATCAGCAAAAATTTGCAGCTAGTTTAGTTATAAAGTGATTGAAAAAAGTTTTTCCACAACAATATTTACTGAAGAATAAACAACAAGCAGTAAATCAGATTTTGGCTGTTATTTTTTTGCAGTAGCTGTTTATTTATCAAGTAACATGACTGGTGTGAGAAATGATAACAATAAAAAAACACATTTAATGACTTATTAAATTAAGATTTATTAGTCAAATAATAATAACTATATGAGATTTGAGATAAACAATATTATTATTAATTCTAATTACTAATAATTTTTTAAGTAATAATATAAATTGACTTTTATTTGTTCACTTCTTTTTGATTAAAAGTCTTGAAAGAAACTGCTCTCAAAGTTAATATACAACCAGCTAAAATGTTAGAAGAGTGCCAGTACTTTTTTGATTCACTGTACATACTACACATACAATACATACATACAGACACTAACACACCGTGGAATTTGCTTGATCAGGGTTGCCAGAGGGTGGCGAGGGGTGGATTACTTAGCTTAGGATTATTAACAGCTGCCTTTTGTTAAGCTACAGTAGCGTCTAATTGAATTGGCACACTAGAATATACGAGCGCTGGAATTATTATTTATTCTCATTTACTGGCAATTTACTTAACAACCTGCAATCAGTTGCTGTTTGAGTTTTTCCATCATTTCTTATCAGATTCGCAACTGTTCAAACATTGCATTCAAATACACTCATATTCAAAAGTGTGAGTGCTTTAACGACTTCACATGCTAATTGGAACATTTTTTAAGTGGGGAATTCCCCTAAAATAATTTGAAGGTGTACCTTTAGTTCAGATCCAGCACTATAAATGAAATGTTTCAGCTGAAGTAATGGTTTTTGATGATAGCAATATGAATATGATTAATAACGCTCTTGATAATTATTTACATATGACATTGGCAATGATCATGATTGGGTGATGACGTGCAAAATAAAAGTGCAAGAAATTGAATGTTGCATGTGGAAACAGAGTGATATCTGTACACAAATCAGGCCTTTATAAATCGCTAATTCAGCGAAAACTCTTCACTAAGGGAGTTGCTACAGAACACGCCCGTTAAAAATGAGACACATACATTTTTTGAGGAGTGTAATTACTCAGCTTTATTGATAATGCAACCAAGGAGGTGCGGCGGTACAGTGTTTACTCGAGACAAAGACTCTTCCGTTGCTTCTAGACATGGTTTTCCATTACGTGATAACGTCAATGTCAGAGACAGACAAGGAGAAGGAGAAAGATGAAAAGGGGAACGAGGGGAGGCAACTTGTCTGTTTTCTGTCTCATTACGAAAGCATTTTTCCTCTTTTATGCCATATTAACATGACATTCTACTGCCATTCCCTTTTCCTCTTTACCTCTACCTCTTTCATTTAGCTCTTAGCCTTAAAGCGATTGCATTCCCCTGAAAAAAATCTATGGAAACTGTTGAAATTTCTTTTTGATTAGCCAACAAGTTAGAATTCTTATTTCTTTCGCGAGTATTTTTGGTGTGACAAGAGAAAAGAAGAGAAGTGAAGAGAGAACCAGGTAACCAGCTGCATATCATTTTTCACTTTTTGCATTCTCGCCGACGTGTGCGAAATGTGCTTTATTCCAAGGGATTGGAAACTTTGGACTATATGTGAACGCTTTATTTGTCACACATCATCAGAATTAAGTTCCTAAATGCCTTAAAAATGCACGAATTAGTGCACAATAAACAAAATTATTATATTATGCGTTATATCATGATAAATTTTTACTTGCAAAGCGTTACAGAAGAATAAAAAACTTGATTTAAATTAGATCATCTTTTTAAAGAAAACATTGTTTTAAAATAGCAAATTGATTAAGAATTAATTTAGATAATTTTTATTAAGCAGCTATTTTTAGAATACAGCAAATTTATTTAAAATTAAAACGCATCATTTTCATTAAGACAGAATTCTTAAATCAAACAAATTGCTGATTGCCTCATTAATTTCTGCCATAATTCTTTCAATTGTTTATTACGATTGTCTTTATAAGGAATGAAGCAAACCGTCTGTTTATCACGTAACTGTACAAAATATTTGTTTTTATTTCAATTGTTTATTATTGTTGCGATTGTTGATTTATAACTCTTTTGCCGCCTTTTTACATTTTAAAATAAATTGAAACTGTGATTGGATTGATCCAAAGTGCGACTTGTGTGTTCCTTTTTTATCATGCTTATTACTCGAAGCTTACTGGAAAGTCATGTACTCAGCTCAACTTCCTTTGTTTAGTGGCATTCAACTGCGCCATTTAATGCGATTGAATATCATTTAAGTAAGACTGTACACAACTGAATATCTTCATATATATTCATATATACTCATATACTCGAAGCGAGACTCCCACGCAAGATTGCAGAGCGAATGAAAGAACAAAGCGATATAGACTTAAGAAAAACCACCAGAATAAACAGATTTAGCCCCATTCTGAGTGCATTATGAGTGCACTGAGTACTCGAAAGTATTATTCAGTATTTCAGTTTTCTTCCGCACTTTATGTTTTATTTTTTATTGTAATTCGTTTACAAGTAAAAAACGCGTTTCAAATAAAATCTAGTAATTCTAGACAACATTTGTAGATTGATTTCACTGAATAATTGTTAATAAAACCAAACAGTTTTATGTCATGTGAAATTAGTCATAAAGCGCAGACATTTTCCATGTTTACTAACAAAGAAGCTATAACTATAATATAGATTGTTTAGACAAACTGTCATCTGTTTTCAGACTATTAACTTCACTATTTCTGAGAATTCACTTCAGCTTTATCAATTATATATTTTTATGACGCTGAAAGGGGGCAAAGGAGCAGCTAAAGATTGCAAAAAATAATCAGACTTCTATGTTATGGGTCAACACCTCAACAAATTGTATATTTATTGCCACATTTGTTGATAAGACTTTAATTCCTATATAATAAAAGAGGAAAGTCGATGGATCGGCTTTAGCTATTACAAATTATGTGTTTTTTATTTTGTTTGCATTTTGACTAACCACAAATCACGTTTATCGTTTTGTTGTAAAGTATATTAATTATTAATTATTGTGCATAAATAAAGCCTTTGTGAATGAAAGCTCTGTACGTTTATTGAGAAACAAATCCAGATGTTTCAATTGTTGAATGAATGACTAAACTGGCGTCGATACAATTGTATGAGTTTCCATTGAATAAATATTACAAACTCATACGAACTGTAGATACAGCTACAACTACACCTAAAGATACAGATACATTTGCCGGCTAGTTTTTCCTCTCTTTTTCTCTCTCTCTCTCTCTCTCGTTTAGCGTGTGTGACTCATGCATGTCATTTTCATTTAGCTCATTAAATTAACAAATTGTAAATACATAAATCTGTACAATATACTCTTTAGTTTACTATATACAAATTTTATATATGTGTTCATATGGAGACCAGGAAAACAATTTACAGTAAACACAAGCAAGACAATAAAACTATCTATGCTAAAGATTTGATACCCTTACAAGTGCTTAAATGTGGCATCTTGTTCAGCAAACATAAATTATATATATATATATTGAACATGAAATATATATTGAAATCCCTAATTCCTATATCGACAAATTTATAGATTATATCTTAATTTGTAATGAATATTGCAGCCAATTTGGATCACACAATTTAGACATAAATTTATATTGATTGCTGAATTTGATAATGGATAGTTAAAAAAAGATTTATATTTTTGTATATTATTTATTGACAATTAAACGTTATTTGAATCCTATTTAAATGCCTGACGAGTTTTATTAATCAAGATTTATTGTTTTAATAAGACACTAATGTAATGTGCACACTACGCTACTTGGAAGCTGGTTGTTTATTTATGAATAACTTGAGAAATATTTTTTAATTGCAACTGCAATTGTTTATCTTTCACTTTTTTAAACCCAACAATTATTTATTTATCAATTGTAGCGCATTGAGCTATCGCTATGACCGCAACAAATTGCGTTGAATCTGTGCGTTTATTTCATTTTTCCATATATTATTTAGCAAATTTGCCAGTTGGACACTTTTTACACACTAACATCTAACAAAGTGTTGGGCCGTGACCGAATTAGGCATCTCCGGCGTTGTAATCATCATGCTGTATATACATATATATACATATATATATATAATATATTATATAAATAAAGATGAGTAAAATATATTATATAGTTATCTTTGTATGTGTATGTGATGTTTGCCTCTTGGATAGCTATAAATAAGTCATTCGACTGGGCATCTTATCAGCTTTCTGTTATCAGTCATAATTCGAGGGGTAAAACTATCTACTTGAGTGAAAGAGAAAGAAAAATAAAGGGAAGGAAAAAGGGACATTTGTAGGAGCAGATAATGTTATCTTCACTTTATCGTTGTAACTGCTCCTTGAACTTTATTGCATTATTGATTTATGAACCATTTTAAAATAATAAAACTATTTAGGCTTATCTTTAAAGGCAACAAATATAGTTGCATGTTGGTTTTAAGGTCAGTTCTTTTATACATTTTTCTGCTCTTAGCCATGGTCAAGGTTGTGACATTTTCAATTAAACATTGCACGTCATTTTAGTTAATTGCCAAGGCCTAACTTTCTTCCTTCCTTCCGTTCTTCCATTCTTCATTAACTATGCAGCACGTTGTATAGTCGTCACACTGATATAATTTTTATCCGGTATTTTCAATCGACACGCGATTAGAAAACAACTGCCATTAAATAATGTAATAACTAGATTTTTTCGCTGGATTTGGAATTATATATTAGATATATACGCAGGTATTTGGATTAGCCTGACAGACAGTCACGTAGTCAGACTAATTACGGGTTTTTCTAGGTGGAAAACAATGTCAGTTTTATTATAATTATAGTAATACTTTAAACTGACGACATACTTAATTGCTCTGATTGCTTCTCACAAATTATAGAGTATTAGCAACAGACTCTCTTTAACAAAAGCTTAAGATACTATAATTAAAGAGAAAATATTCCCAAAATGATGAAAAGAATCTCTTAATTATGCTAAACATGGAGAACAAATTATTTCTAATTTTAGTACATGAGACTTAAATCACTTATAAGTTAAATAAATCTTAAGTATTGTAGTGGAATATTTCTTGAAAAGATTTGAGTTTCAAATTATTTTAAAGTTTTAAATTCTTTTCATCATATCAATTTTATTATTATTGTTGTGTAATCTGCTCAATTGGTCATTGGGTCAATTGTAATTGAATCCTGATTGTTGCCCTTCATTTTGGGCCAATTCTCACGTACTCTTGACACATTTAATACGACTTATATTTCAGTTTCTATATATAATTTTACATATGTATAAAGTGGGTAAATTGAAGCCTTTAATGACCTCTAAGCTTATCTCCCAAATGAGTTTCATTAGCCTTGAGGTTCGTAGCGAAACTAAAGAAACTGTGATTAGCTTCAAGCTAATTTTAAGTGAATTGTTTATCAAGTAAACTTCCAAAATTACTGTGTGTAACATTATTATTATAAGCTTTAGCAAAAAACAATTTTCTTCTTTTCTGTTTTTAATTTTATAATAAATTTATGACGCATTTCAGAACGCACTCGATATGGTTACACAAGGGTAGTAGAAAAAAAAAAGGGGTTTTGTGAAATTTTTTTAAATATGATATATATATTTATATACATATACGAGTATTTTTGAATGTTTTGTGGGGTTTAAAGTGCAGCGCAATTGAAAGTGAAATGATCGTGGAACTTGGAACTCGGAACAGAGAGTGGGGAATGGATTTTAAAGGGGGATCTGTAGAGGGATGCATAGTTTCAGCACACACTGTGACTGCGCAACGGAAATGCTTTTGTTGTTCTGCATATTTATTATAAAATAAACAGAGATCATGAACTATATAATAAACAATTTAATTGCAGTTGCATTTCGTTTCATTTTGCAATTTGTGCGTGTGAACGACTTTTATATAGTCTGTAATAGTTTGAAGAGGCATCTGTGATATTATAATAAAATATCTATTATCTGCAGGAAGAATGTCCTTGATTAGTTAAAGATCAAGTAATATATATTTTTTTTAAAAATGCAGCCCTATAAAAGTATTTACAGGTAGTTTTAGTGTAATACAATATATTACTTTTAAGTTATGCAAATTTTGGTTTTTTTCTATGTATAGAACAATAAATCATTATTGATTTTCTTAAATTATTTGAAGATTGTATGTGAGCAAGCCGGAAAGAGCTCTCTGTTTTCCTCTGGCATATCTGCGTGAATTTTAGTATATTTTTTCATAGCTTATATCATTTATTCTTTGCCGCAACTTAAAATGTACATATATATATGTACACATATAGTAGATTGTATATTTAACATTTGTGAGTTGTTACCCTGTAAAAAGCGCTGCACGAGTCTCATTGTTGGATACTTTTGGAATTTAAAACTAGAGTACTCTGTGTGTGTGTGTGTATCGCTCTCTTGCTCTCTCGCTTCGTGTCTCTCTCTTTCTCTCTCTCACTCTCTAAGTAACTGCCTCCCTTCCCCAGAGTGTGTGTGTTGAATGATTAGAAATTAGCGCAACACCTGAAGACGCACCTGACGCCAGAATGCGCCTAATCCCAACTTGACATGGAACAAAGTGGAAACGATAAATCCGATGAGGCTGATAAAGAACAGCCAAGGCGTGATGAGCATAATGCCCAGAAAGAGTACAACATCGTTGCCCTTGGCATTGGCCATGCGCCACAGGAACTGGCGGACAATGCCACGCAGCTGGAACTTGCAACGCCACAATCGATAGCTCGCCTGTCCGCAGTTGATGCCCAGACGGAGTCCCTGTCCGATCGCGCCCAGCAACAGGATGCGTAGCAGCTGCAGCAGCAGGAGCACATGACCAAAGACTGATTGCGCACGGCATTGTCGCAGTGTCATCTCCATGCGCTCCTGCCGCTGTGGCGGCATCCTCGACTTGAGGCAATCGAAGGCTCGACGCCAGTACACTTGACCCGTACACTTGCCCCCAAAATCCTTAAAGTGCTGACAATACTCCGACTCGGAGTCCGTATCTCCCCTGGGACAATGTGCCATTGCATCCAGTTGACCCAGCGATCCCAAATGTGGCAAGTGCTCAAGTGGATGCAGTGCATCCATTGGTGGTTCCATGTGCTGAAAATTGTGCGAGTATTCATCGTTGTGATGAGCCAGGGATGGATTGCTGTGGGTTCCACCCATGTTTAACTCTCCCTCATAGCAGTTGTTGTTGTTCTGGTTGTTGTTGTAGTTGTTGCTGCACATGTTGTTGTTGTTGTTGTTGTTGTGGTTGTGGTGGATGTTGTCGGTGTCATAGCTACGTGGCGTGCCACTGCGCAGTCCACGCTCATGTCCAGCCACAGTGTCTCCCAACTTGCTGAACGGCTGCGGCGGAGGACTGTGGAAAAATCAGTATAAGTACACAGATATTAAGAATTAAGTAAGGATATAGTCGATTACCCGACTATATATATTTAATATACTGTATGCTTATCATAGAAGAACTGTTTGGTTTTCACTGATACTTATGGAAAAATTTAACGATAGAAAAATTCGAATTTCAAAAAAACCAAGTCTTTTAAGAAATTTGAATGCAGAATGAATTTAGAGGTCAAACTAATGATCAAAATGATATTCCGCATGAAAATCGGTCAAGTTTTGGCAAAGTTATGGCTGTTTGAAGTTCTAGAAAAAGTGTCAAGGGGTAAGTATGGAAAAATTCACAGTGATGACCAAATAATGCAATTTTCTAAGTTAGTAAAATTTTGATGCAGAATCAATTTACGAGGTCAAATAATGATCAAAATGACATTCCGCTTGAAAATCGGTTCAATTTTGTTAAAGTTATGAGAGTTTGAAGTTTTAGAAAAAGTGTCAAGGGGCTAGTATGGAAAAAATTGACAATGATGACAAAAATATAAAATTTTTTATGTTAGTAAGATTTTGATGCAGAATCAATTTAGGGACGAAATAATGACCAAAATGACATTCCGCTTGAAAATCGGTTGAGTTTTAATAAAGTTATGTGAGTTTGAAGTTAGTCAAACCTTTGACCTAGCAGCTTAACAAGTCAAATTTTTCGCAACTCCTCCTCTCACTTTCTTACATTGCTATACTCTATGAGTAACATCTATAATCTTTAATTACAGTGATTACTCGATAGACTCACCTGCCAACACGCTGAATGGGACGTTGCACCTGTTTAGCCAACTGCACCAGAAATGGCATCCCATTTAGTCCCTCCGTGTTGCCAAAGTTTGTCGACTTGAGCTGTTGCACATTGAAGCCACCTCCAGTGTAGGGCGAACGTTGTTTTTGCATTATCTGATTCATTGCACTAAGTGCATTGAAACTGCATTAAATGATCATTGAGAGATGCAATAATAAGAATACTACATACCGTGTCTTTTTTAACGACTTTGTCGGTCACCTTTTGTATTATTCGATTCTTTTCAAAAGGGACTTTATTTCTGATTCGAAAAGTCCGGCTGTGTTGGAATTTAGCTACGTTTTGAAATGTCACGTCTTTCGTCTAATGTGCTTTCAATTTTTGTTCATATATAAATTCAATGCCTACTTAAATATTATTTAAATCTTGCTACTCGTTAAGAAATGATGTTAATTAAATTTAAATAATATTAGTTAATTATTATTAAAGACACTTTAGTGAGATGTCAGCTTGTAAATTTTTGGAATTTTTAAGGAGCTTATCTGCTATATTAAATAAAGCTATAGATAATTTCTTGCTTTCAGCTTTGATTTGTTTACTTATTGTTGTAGGATCTGAATCATTTCCTTGCTTAAACTTCTCAGAAACTTGATAATAATTTTAAAGCTACGACTAAGCTTCCGTTAGATATAAATATATGTAAAATTGCCCAAAAAATAAGTATTCTGTAGGTTTTCATAATAAATGTATTATATTTATTAATGTCCTATCTCTTTTTTTGCAGTTGTAGTACGAGTATTCAACTTGCTTTGTTCGCTGACTGTTTAATTGTGTGATTAACCGGAGTTTGAGTCATCTCGATATCAGAAGCACAAGTGGATTTTGCATACATAAAACGGATTCTCTTCTGAAATCAGCGACTCAGTTCAATGTGATGTGTTGAGCTGTGGATACAACAGATATACCAATAAATACTGCCAGTGCTTGGAGTCGAGAATGTTGCGACTGAAGTGGACATTTGTCCCGCTGCTGCTGCTGTTGGCGTTGTTGGTGCAGACGCAGGCGGAGATTAGGGAACTGCACAGTGATGAGCCCGAAGGTCCCAATGTCTGCAAGAAGCGAGAAAAGTGAGTGAGAGTTGAAGTAAAACAATAAAAAAGGAAATTTATAATATATATTCTAATATATTTCCCTTTTAGCTACAATGTGGAGGTGATCATAACGGAACTGCAGTCGTTCCAGGAGCGCGGTTCCACCTGGTGCCTCAACATTCCGCCCAGCTGTCCCACCTACCGCATTAAACATCGTGTGGTGAACAAAACTCAAACTCTGACCAAGGCACGCATTGTGCGTGACTGTTGTGGTGAGTTCTCTTAATCTTGAATCTAATTAAATTCCTCTCTAATCTTGTTACTCTTTGCTCCCTAGATGGCTTCACTCGCAGTGGCAGAGAGTGCGTGCCACATTGCAGCCAGTCTTGTCAACACGGCGAATGCGTTGCTCCGGAAAAGTGCAAGTGCACGGAAGGATATGGAGGTCCAGTCTGCAATATAAGTTCGTCTCAACTTTGATATATATCTAGTATTATGTCTATGTCCTTGTTGTGTCCCCTTTGAGTGTGTTTTTGTAACCAACGACAATGAAACGCCTTGGGTGCATGGAACGCAGCTCAATCGATCAGGTTGTTCGCGTTGATTGATGATTGAAGACAACCCCGATTGAGCCCAGTTCCATGATTAATGCTCAGACTCTAATCCAAGCTATATTTGTAATACTCTTGCAGAGTTATGTTTAAAGTCTTTGTCCTGACTGACTCGCTCATCATTTCACAGTCCCAACCATAAGACATAGTAGACTGAAATTATCACACAACATAGCAAAGACAATCTGATCGTGCAATAAAAGAATTGCAAGTTACTTGTATATTTTGTTATTAATATCACCATTATTATGTTGGCTTATACATATAACTAAACGATAAAAAAAATATTGTTTAATTTTAATCAATTGTAAAGACGTTGCTAAAAATAATATAGGGATATTTTAATTCTTAAATATTAAAAATAATATCAAGATAAGTAAATTTCAAGTTGTTGGTCGAATCAAGTGTTAGTTATAACTCTGCCAAGGTATCAAAACTTCGGTTTGCCGAAGATTTTCGGTTAGCACAATTTATTTTATTTTCTTTTTATAAGCTTTTGTCGAAACTAATCTCTTGTCTTAACTGTTTGTAGTGTTTATTCTGTGTTCTGTAATCTGTAGTCCTTTGTTTTGCTAATTATTTTCCAAAAGCACCAACACACTCACCCACACATACACAACTGTCTTACACACACATAAACACACTCGGCTTTGGCCATTTAAAATATTCTAACTTCGGCTTTGGCTTGGCACGGCACACACGGCTTAAATAGAATCCACACGTGGAATTCCTGGCTATAAACGCGACTAACTGTATAAATATTCCCCACTACTCCCCGTCTAATCCCTCCTCCCAGTGACTTAATGCCGTGCTCGTTCAGAGTATGTCTGAAAATAAGAAAAAGAAAAGATAAAGCTAACGCTACTCTCTGGCAGATTGCTCTCCCGGTTTCTATGGCATCGACTGTAAGCTGAAGTGCGATTGCCTCAATGGCGCCACCTGTGAGCCGTTTAGCGGCAACTGTGAGTGCGCCAAGGGTTACACTGGCGTCCGATGCGAGCAGCATTGTCCCAACGGCAGCTATGGTGAGAAGTGTGCGGAGAAGTGTCGCTGTGAGAATGGCGGCAGCTGTGATCACATCTCGGGCAAGTGCTCGTGTGCTCCCGGCTACACAGGTCCCTTGTAAGTGGGCGTAATCCCAATCTTCCTGCTCCCCTTGACTAATACTCCGATCTCCGTCTACGATATCAGATGCGATATGCGCTGTCCGGATGGCAAACACGGCGTGCAGTGCGAGGAGGACTGTCGCTGTCAGAACGATGGACGTTGTGATCCTCAGAATGGCGCCTGCGAGTGCACGCCCGGCTGGACGGGCGATGTCTGTGCCAACAAGTGTCCGACGGGCAGTCATGGACCCAACTGTGAGCTGCACTGTCACTGCCTGAATGATGCACCCTGTCATCACATAACTGGCCGCTGCGAGTGTCCACCTGGCTACATGGGCGACGTCTGCATGGACGAGTGTCCTTTGAATACCTATGGAGTCAACTGCACGGAGAAGTGTCACTGCGAGAACGATGCCGCATGCAGTCGGACGGGCAAGTGCATCTGCGCTCCGGGCTGGCAGGGAGAGCGCTGTGAAGAGCGCATTTGTCCGGCGGATAGATACGGCGCGGACTGCAACAAGACCTGCGAGTGCGAGATGGAGCACACGGATCTGTGTCATCCGGAGACGGGACGCTGTCAGTGCAGCATCGGCTGGAGCAGCGATCAGTGCATGCGGCCCTGCGCCTTCCTCAAGTACGGAGTCAACTGCGAGCAGAACTGTGATTGCCGCAACGGCGCCAAGTGCTCACCCATCAATGGCACCTGTCTCTGTGCTCCCGGCTTCACCGGGGAGCAGTGCGAGGAGAGCTGTCCGGTTGGCAGCTATGGCCAGGACTGTGCCTTTCAGTGTGACTGCCAGAATGGCGCTAAGTGTGCTCCGGAGACGGGTCAGTGCCTCTGTGCTCCTGGCTGGCGGAACAACAAGTGCGACAGACCCTGTGATCTCAATCATTATGGCGATGGGTGTCGTCGCACCTGCGAGTGCCAGAACAACGCCTCCTGCAATCCCATCGACGGCAACTGCACCTGTGCTCCCGGCTGGACGGGCGAGCACTGTGACCAGAAGTGCGAGACGGGATCCTTTGGACACAACTGCGAGTTCAAGTGCCAATGTGACATGTACAACACGATCGCCTGTGAGGCGACAACGGGTCGCTGTCTCTGCAAGCAGGGATGGAGAGGTACGAGAGGCAGGAGGCAGAAAATATCGATCAACCCACTCAACAGACTCATCAGCTATTGCTACTCTCACACACACACACACACTCTCACACACACACTTTCTCACACACTCACACATTCGCGCTTGCTTCATTCGATCTTCATTTTCAACTCTCTCTCTCTCTCTCCTGGTTCTTAAAGTGAAATCTCAAAGTAAATCTCTTGATTCTCTCAGTTTTTGGCAGACACATATACATTCAATCTCTCACCCCCACACCCACTTTCATGCCCTCTTCTATACCCAAATTCCCTTGTCAGTAAAGTTCCTAAATTTCTTGACGGGTAAAGATTATTTCCAGCAGCGCTCAGCTGAATTTTTCTGTAAATTCCTTAATTACAGAATTAATTTACTGAATACTTAGTTATTAAAATTCCCTAGAGAGAAAATTCCTTAATGATTCCTTAGCGATCTCAGCAACGCTCAGCTGAATTTTTCTATAAATGTCTTAAGGATTCCCCAATGAATGTCATACAGGGTTCCTTACTCTTAAGCCTACCATAAATCACAGTGTTAAATTACTGAATACTTAGTTATAAAAATTCCCTAGAAAATCCTTGACTCTTATAGAAAATTCCCTGATGATTCCTTAACGATTCTTTAAAGTTGCGTATTAAAGCTTCTTGCATTAATTTCCTTTCTTTTTCGATCCCAAATTAACTTAACAGAGCGGCTGAGAAGGTGTAGTCTCCCTTTCTCTGTCTCTTTCCCACATACTCATTTTCTCCTACACACTCACACTCAGAACCTACATAGACACAACACACACATTCGCTCTTGCATCTTTCGTTCTATTTTTATTCTCTTATTACATTCTGCATCCCAACTTTGCCTGGAAACTACTTCAGCTATCTCTCTCCAAATTTCCTCTCACTTTCCCTCTTGTATACACATTCTCACATGCATCTCTCATTCCATTTCCTTTCATCACATCTGCATTTCACATTCTATTTTCATTTTATCATTTTTTCTATCACATTCCGAATTACCAAATCGCCAAACATTTTTGACATCATTTGTTTGTTAACATTTTTATCTTAATTTGTGTTTTCTTGTTTTGCACTCGTGTGTTTTTTTTTTGTTTCTTTATGGCTTTTGTGTCCTTAAACGAACTGAAAACTGAACCCAAGGCGTTAATTGCGAGACGAACTGTTCGAGCGGTTACTATGGTGAAAATTGTGATCAAGTTTGCAGATGTTTGAACAACTCGTCCTGCGACTCGGACACGGGAAGCTGCATCTGTGCACCCGGCTGGACCGGCGAGGATTGTGCTGATCCCTGTCCCGATGGCTTCTATGGCATGGAGTGCAAGGAGCGCTGTCCGGAGAGTCATCATGGTAATTACTCTTAAATTCTTACTCTCTTTATTCTCTAATCTCTGTTTTCTCTTTTAGGCAACTCCACCTGTGATCATATTACCGGTGAGGTCGTCTGTCGACCAGGTTACCTGGGTCTCACCTGTGAGCACGCCTGTCCGGCGGGTCTCTACGGTCCCAACTGCCGCCTGAAGTGCAACTGTGAGCACCAGGGCGAGTGCAATCACGAGAATGGACAGTGCACCTGTCTGCCCGGCTGGACGGGCGCCAATTGCAATCAGACCTGTCCCAAGGACACCTATGGCCAGGGTTGCACTCAGCGCTGTCGCTGCCAGAATCACATCAATTGCCGCAAGAACGATGGACACTGCATTTGCCTGCCCGGCTGGATGGGTGATCACTGTACCTACATCTGTCCCGAGGGCTTCTACGGCGAATACTGCATGCATTCCTGCTCCTGTCCCTCCTCCAATTTCCAGTGTCATGCGGCTCACGGTTGCGTCTGTCGCAGCGGCTACACTGGCGAAAACTGTGATCAACTCATTGCCGAGCAACGAATTGCTGAACCTATTCCGGACTGTGAGTAATATTAAATCAAAAGCGTTTAGATAAGGGAATTAAAGTAAGAAAACTGAGAGTGTAAGCTAGCTTAATGAAGAAAACTGAGTTAACCTTTATTCAAAAAAAAAAAGTATAAATCCAGGGGACACCCGGGTTTGAACCGGGGACCTCTCGATCTGCAGTCGAATGCTCTACCACTGAGCTATATCCCCACTTATATAAATCTCGAAAATATTCTAAGCATTAGCTCCGATTTTAAGCATAAACACAGATTTCATTCCCTTCAAAAATTTCATTTCAACTTCCATTTTTTGTTTTTTATATAAAACAAAGTTTTTACTTCTGTGTATAAGTTTTTTGTTCAATATAATTAAATAAACTTTCGTTTTTATGTACCATTTTTTTTAATTAATAATTAAAATTAGATTTATTCATGAATTTTTATTATAATATTTTTAAAATGAAAAGATTAATGTAAATATTTAAACTCTTTTAAATTCTTAATTAATCCATTGCTTAATCTTAATCCACAGCGAACAATGCTGGAGTTGCTCTGAGCATGGCTCTGTTGTTCATCTCATTTGCCATCATTTGTGCCGTGTTCTTCTACTATCGACGTCGCTTGAATAATATTAAGACGGAACTCGCCCACGTTCACTACACGCACGACACGAACGGAGGAGTATCTGGTTGGCCGCATACGAGTCCAAATTTCGATAATCCCGTTTATGGCATGGAGTCGCGTCTGTTGACCAACCAACAGTTGCCACCCAAGATCAACAATTTGAACACGAATGGATCATTGTGCACGAACTACGGTGATGACTCTAATGCAAGCAGCCGAGGTGAGTTCCAAATCCAATTAAATAAATTCAATTCTAATAGTTTATATCTAATTCTTACAGTGGGCAGCTATTCCATCAACTATAATCACGAGTTGCTCAATAAGAATCTGAATGCGGATCTGACCAATCCAAATGTGTATAATGCCATTGGCGATTCTCTAAAAGAGGAGCATGTTTACGATGAGATCAAGCAAAAGGAGGGCTACAAGGATCCCGGTAAGTGTTCAGTTTTCCACATATGCCAAAATCGCCACTAACAATTGTAATGCTACAATAATATATATTCCCATATGCAACGCCACATAAAAGTGAAAATTTATAGCAAGATTTTGTTTCCGGAGGGTAAGCAATAATAGTTCAGTGTCCGTATCTGTTGTAGCTTGTCCTCACTGTGCCTCAATCATATTATTTTTGATATTTATATGTGTGAAAACTTGTGGTTAAACTTTTGCTAAACAATCTCTCTTCCCCCTTAGATGAGTATGATCATCTGGATTACTCCAGGCCCAGCACATCCCAAAAGCCACATTATCATCGCATGAACGACACAATGCTGAACATCAATCTGGACGAGGAGAAGCCCAGCAATGTGAAGAATATGACGGTGCTGCTGGATAAGAAACCCGAACCGCCAACGGAACCAGAACCGCAGCATGAAAGCTTTGATAATACCAATCTGAATACGTCATCAACGGCATCGCCCAGCTCCAGTCCGGAATCGTTGAGGAAATAAGAAACTAAGCGTTGTGCCAGAGTCAGAGTTACGACTTTATTGCGTACCGATTTCAAATGATGATATTTTAATGTGTTTGTATTTTGTACGTTTATGCAAAAAGTTGTTAGCGTAATTTATTACATTTGTGTAGTTCTTTAGTTTTGTATAATTTGTGTGCAGTCCCTTTTTTACTTTCTTACCCCACATTCAAAAATTTTAACTGTCAGCATTTCTCATATGTACAACGCATTTTTTGCTCAAACAATTGTAAATTTGTTTTTCTAGGGCCCTTTACAACCCATCGTTGTTTTAGTTTGTTCCCATAGAATACAAATCCCAACAACTTTTGTAAATGTTTCATATTCAAATATTCATAATTTTGTTCATCAGATCTATCATATACATATATACATTTAGATATAAGTACCTCTTCCTTTTGATAACAAATTGTGCTGTTGATTGTATAGAAATTGTGAGTTCGGAATTCGCGTTACCTTTTAGCTCTCCAGTGGAGCTAGCAATAATTTTGAATAACGCATTACATTATACAAACGTACATATTAATCTATTCATATCAGATATTTAAGCATATAATATTTATATTTTAATAAGCAATATATTTGTATAACAAACAAGAAACAAAAAACATAAAAACAAACAAGTTAATATGAAATATTTGCCAAGAATCGAAAGTAAGTCAAATTATTTGTAATTCTAAGAAAGAATTTGTATTTCGAATGACTATAAGCGTTGATTGGCCAAACAGTTTTGTTTAATTGTGTTAAACTACATTTTTAGTAGGTCAAATATTGGAACATTACTAAATTGTTATTGTAATTCAATTTGTAGTTCAAAATATTGCTCATTGTATGTCTTTGAAAGGCAAATTTAAATTTAATAAAATGCAAATTATCGCGCGTAATCGAAATGTAATATCTAAATTTATTGAATGGGGTCAAAAGTTGTAAGGGCAGCATTTCTAAAACAGAAAAAACTGCAGCACCTGAAAGTATGCAGCAATTTTTGTTTATTGTAATTATAATCAGCTCCTGAAATTATGCTACACTTTATACTCACATAAATTTAAAAACAGCCCCTGAAAGTATGCTACACTTTATATTTACTTTAACTAAAAACAGATCTGGAAAGTATGCTACAATTTTAATTCGTATGTAATTTAGCGACTTGCTGCCCATTTCTGTTCGCCTGGTATATTAGCTGTATTTGGGATCACATTTCGCCTTTAAAAGTGCGATTTTTGAGAGCACAAATAAAATCCACTCGACTGCGGGAGCTGGATTTCATGTGTGTTGTGGGCCTGCAATTACCAGGCGAACAGAAATGAGCAGGCAGCAATATGCGCAGCAGAAGGAAGCTAATTAGTACAAGCAGCTGAAAGTATGCAACAATATTTATTTATCTGCATTAAAAACAGCAGCTGAAAGTATGCAACATCTTTTTACAAACGTTACAATTTGAATTGCTTGTAGTTTTTGAAGTTAAAACAGTGGAGGTTATTTGTAATACGTTTATTATTTATTTAAATTATTTAGTAGAAGCATCAAGTACAGTAATTGTTTGTATAAATAGTTTATCGTTTCCATGTGTTGTGTTGTGTTGTGTGTCTTTCTTTGATTTATGTTGCAATTGTAATGCTAAATATACACCAATAGCACAGATTACATCTATGTAAATTCTAAAAGCGTACACATACAACTAAATAAGAGCAAAGAATTACAAAATTGTAAATATGCTAGTTTGATATTGCTTAACTCGATACAATTACGATTTATGATATTTAAGATTAATCTGTGTAGTTTCCTAGCATGACTTTTGGAGGTGGAATGAAGTTTGGGGGGGATTAGCTACAAGATGCGATCTTTCAGTCTCTGGATACCCTACAGATAACCGTGACCGGCCACCTCGGCTGGTATGAAGCCCTCGCGTCCATCGCGCGTCTTCACATAGAACCATTGACGCTGATCCTTGGACTCGCGACACTCGCAGAGCGTCACAATTTCACCCTTGTGGACCACAATGCTCTCCGTAATGTAGTCCGAGTTGATGGCGACTAGAGTTTGGCGCAGTCCATTCTGTTGATGCCTCCGCAGCAGATGCAACTGTTGCTGCTGCTGCGCCTATGAGGGGAAGCAGATAATTTAAATAAATTAGTTGAATAAGGTCAAACATTCAGTTGTTCATCGGCTAATAATCGATAGACGATAAATGTGTCAGTTGTTCATGATGAACCTTGAATAGTGTAGTTCGTGGTGAAAATAAAGAACGAAAGTGTGGTGAAAAAGTGAAGCTCCGTTGTGGTTAATAACTGAACTGAACAGGAACCTTCGTTGATTTTAATGAGCCGTTAATTTGAACCTATTCTGAGTTAAATGATCTATGAACTAGTTCCTTCGCTCATTTAAATGAGCCGTTAATTTGAATGTGTTCTGAATGGATCAACCTACCTGTGGAATGCTCTTTGGATGCAGATGCTGACCGTTGTGGCCATTGGTGATGTAGGAGACGTTGGACAGTCTGCGCACAGTCGGTGCCTGCACCTGATGCAGATGCTTCTGCGACGACTGCTTCGATGTCATCGAAGGCGTCGTCGTTGTTCGCTGCTGCAGTGTCACATATTCATCGTTGGAGGCACTGCGCACCGAGGCGGAACCAGTTCCGGTGCCAGTTCCCGAGCCGGCTGAGAGTCCCAGCTGCTTGGTGGATCTCAACTGGGCATAGGCCTTCTCCACGAGCTTTGGTTGTGAGGCGGCGCGCAGATACAACTTGTCCACATGCTGCTCCCCGTACAATGAACCCGACAAGCTGCCTCCTCCTCCTCCTCCTCCTTTATTCTTGCTGTTGTTGTTATTGTTATTGTTGTTGTTGTGATGGGACAGCAACTCCTCCGCTGGCTTGGCGCTTCTGGGCGTCCTGGCTCCATCGGAACGTGTTCCTCCACGCAGTCGTATCTCCTTCTCCGAGTCGGTCATGTTGCCACACGGACGCGGAAAGATGTCCGCATTGGACTCCCAGCAGGGCGTGTGCTTGGATCCCCGGGCAGCCGAGGGCAGTATACCCAAGGGCAGACAACAGGCATAGCCCACATAACCCTCCTCCGCATGCGGTGTCTGCACATAGAGCCAGTTCTGGTTCTTGAACACCGCATTCACCACCATGCCCAGCGGCAGGGGAATCTCCAGTTGATAGCCACCGGGACGCGTCTGATAGAGCGTGCTGGCGGTGGCCAGGACAACGGGTATATTGCCGGGAGCAGCGAGCGAGCAACGTGACAGAAACTCATCCACATTGTGAATCTCATAGCCAAATCTCTGCACGCGATTTCGCTCTCGTTCCCGACGCTTGCGATGCCGATGGCGACGCTGCTGCTGAGCGGAGGAGTTGGCGCCTCCGCCCGCCTCCGACACCGCCACCAGACTGGGCTCCGAGTAGGTGCACTTTAGATCATTCTCTGTGGTTCCGCCAGTTCCAGTTGCAGTTCCTGCTCCAGTTCCCGTTCCAGCGTTACTGGAGGCGGCGGCTCGCGCCTGTTGCAATCTATTGGCCAACTTCTTGCGTATCTCATTCCGCTTGCGGGCCAACAACAATGCCTCCTGGTGGACATCGCTCTTGGGCGCCCGCTGCGGCGTGCAGACGAAGAGCAGCTCTTTGGTGGAGGCGGCAGCGACAGGTGCACCCGGCGTGGACTTATCCCTGTAGTCCAACAGATTCTGATTGCTAAAGAACTTTTGATGCGCCAAGTGTGCGTTGTGTCCAGGCGCCAGATGGGCGGTGGGCGTGGTGGCATAGCCCTGGAGGGGATCAGTGGTGCCATTTCCAACCGGCAGCTGCTTAACCCGATAACGCTTCTTGGTAACATCCAGCTGGGTGGGCACAGGCTCCGTGCGCTTCTGTTCGACAAGTGGAGGACAAGGAGCAAGTGCATCCGTTGGCTTCTCCTGCTCCTGCTGTGGCTCCTGGTCGGGTTCATTGGCTTGTGGCTGCGTTGGCGGCGTCTGTTGATGCTGCTCCCGCAGCACCCAGGTCAGTGAGATGCGCGGACGTCGCAGGCTCAGGTTCTGACCCATCTCTAGACTGTCCAGGCCTACAGCATGCTGCAGTTGTGGTGTGCTCTTGGCCCGTCCTGCCCCTAAAGGCAACAGCAACTCATCAATCTCCACATAGTCGGAGCTGTATTCGTATCTGTCCACCGACTGGGATTGAGATTGAGATTGGGACTGAGACTGGGTTGGAGGCGGAGTGGCTGTAAAGTTGCCCACGGAACTGTCGCTACTGCCGGGTTGCTGCTGGTGCAGGATCAGAGCACAGGCGTGCAACAGATCCGGACAATAGGCATCTAAAAGGAGGAACCATAAGGTATTGAAATAATTCACAATGATAAGCAAAAAATTAAAATTTTTAAACTATTAACATTTTGATGCAGAATCAAAATAGAGGCCAAATAATAATCAAAACGATATTTCGCAGGAAAATCGATCAAGTTTTGGAAAAGTTATGGCTGTTTGAAGTTTTTGAAAAAGTGTAAAGGGGCAAGCATGGAAAATACCAAAAAATTGACAGTGAGGTAAATTTTTCAAGTGAAAAATGTTTTGATGCAGAATGAATTAAGAGGCCAAATATTGATCAAAACGGTATTTCACATGAAAATCGGTCAAGTTTTGAGGAAGTTATGTCAGTTGGAAGAACTCAACTTACCCCGCAGTCCCCGTGAGTTGCTTCTGCGTCGACGCTGGCGTCGTCTGTTGACTGCGCTGCCGCCAAAATCGCAGTCGCTGTCGCTGCTTTGATCGCTGCTGCTGCTGTTGCTGCTGGTTGCAAATTGTTGCAGTTGCAACTGTTGCTGTTGTTGCTGTTGCTGCAACTCTCTGAGGCGACGTCGACGTCTTGCTTGTTGCCGCGCTGCTGCTGTCGCTGCTGCAGTCGCTGCTGCCGCCGCTGGCTGCGCTGCTGCTGGCTGTGTTGGAGGTGGGGGAGGAGGAGGTGGCGCTGCTGGACGCTCCGTGTAGCAAGGTGGCGGTGTTAGTGGCAGGGGGCAATAGACGGGCGGCGGTGAGCGCAGTCGAGGATTGGCCAAGTCAACGCTGGCATCCAAGACGTAATCGTTCTCTAGAAGATTTCCAGCCTGCCGGTAGCCTGAT
The DNA here is from genome assembly GCA_035045575.1 of Drosophila falleni. Classification (NCBI taxonomy): domain Eukaryota; kingdom Metazoa; phylum Arthropoda; class Insecta; order Diptera; family Drosophilidae; genus Drosophila; species Drosophila falleni. The sequence goes on from JAWNOV010000167.1 coordinate 3,955,338, forward strand.
CCAATTGGGGCAACTGCCGCTCCTGTGGCAGATGTGGCAGATGTGGCAGCTTCAGCTGCATGCTGTGGCCGATAGCTGGGCGGAGCCGCTGTGAAAGAGAGGGAAGAGAGGGACAGCAAGATGGCATTAATGAGGTGCTCAGCAAACTTGACAACTGGCTAATAAAAATTCCAATTATATGGCCAAATGCCAAGCGGGCCAAAAGACAATAAAAAAACACAGAAACAGAAACAAAAACAAAAACAAAGCGACACCCCCACGAGAAAAATATTTAAAATATTTGCCAATATAAACGTCAAGCTGCTTGGCCAAAAGCAGCGGACAGTCGCAGTTTTAGCCGCAGTCTACAGTCTACAGTCTCCAGTCTCAGTTGCTGTTATGGCCCATAGTTGTTGGCCACATTTATATGCGCTATCAAGGCCAAGATCAGTGCGCTTGAAAATGCCAAAAGCCAAGGCGAAAAGGCAAAGAAGAAGAAGCAGAAGAAGAAGAAGCTGAAAGAGTTCAGTGAGGCGGCTGAGAAAGAAAGATACGCAAGAAGCGTGGCCAATAAAATTCCACAAACTGATATGCTCAATGGCAACAACGTGCCACAAGTGAGTAGTAAAATGTTAAAACGTGACGGTATTTCACAAAAAAATACCAAAAATATTATATACCACATCTCATTCCCACTCTCTAGCCCTATCGCTCTCTCTTTCTCTCTCTCTCTAGCTCTCTCTTTCCATTTGCGCTCACATTTGCACAACGTTCCAAAAAGCAGCTGAAATTAAGTTAATCTACAAACTGAACGAAGCTATTTTACACTAACAAAGTTAAAAGCCAGGTGGCAACGTTTAACATATAGAACAATTCATTTAAAATCTGTGTTAGGTGGCAACACTCAACAGTATCAATAGAACTAGTAACAGTATCAATAGAACTGGTGAAGGCTTGAAAAGGCTTGCATCTAATTATGACCTTTAGAATAGAGTACAAGGATTTAAAGATTATATTAAATGGGTTAAGTCTCAAAAATAAGAATTACTTGTAATGGTTTGTGAATATTCTTTACAGTCAATTTTAAAAGGATATACAAAGGGTTTTAATCATTTTTAAAGATGTTTTCCATTAATACAGATTCAACTTATATTTGTAATTGATTGCATATTTCATAGCCAAGTCAATATACCCAGTCATATGCATAATAATAATAATAAAGAAAGAAAGAAAAAAAAATAGGCAGGAGAACAACTGATGAAGCGCAGAAAGGACAAAGCCCTGAGCTGTTGTTGTTGTTGCTGTTGTTGCTGTATCTGAAGCTGTGGCCCCAACGGCAATGGCTTTAACGACCTTTACAAGGCGGGCGGCAACGACTGTCAGTGTCAGTCAGAGAGTTGGGGCAACATCAACAGCAGCAACTTCTCTTGCCACAAAGCTAATCAAAAAGAGTTGCAGCAGCAGAAAAAGTCGCAGATCGTGCGAGGATTACATTGAATAGAGGCCGTGAAGAGACGGGAAGACGTGAAGACGGTAGAATCATTCAGAGATCGTGATGCGGAGACCTTTAATGGCCTCTACGTGATATGTGAGCTGGGCGTGGGCGTGGCACGACACAGTCAAGAAATTGAAAGTGTTTTGCAGTTCATGTTGCAAGTTGTTGTTGTTGTTGCAGCGTCTCTTTAATTAAACGCAGACGAGCTGCCAAATTAGTTAATGACAAGATGTGAGGCTGAAATTGCAGAAATCACAGCGCACCAAACATGCCACAACTGCAACAACAACAACTGCAACAACATGCGGCACCACAAATGGTCAAAAGTCTGACAAATTTGTTTTGCAACTTGTTGCAAATATGGCTCGTCGGCAGGCGCAACAACATGGCCACTGGGGCATTGTCGTCGGCAACATTTATGTATAGTTGCAACAGCTGGTTGCAAGCCTGCCAAGCTAACTGTTTTGCCGCCGCCGATAATAATTCAATCGAGAAATGTCGAGGCGTGCAAATCGGTCGTTTGATTTGTGTCTGCCCCACGGTGGCATAAAAGGCGCTTGGAATTGATTGGAGCTGCATGTGATTAGCAACGGGCAACGTGCAACGTGCTGCGAAGCTGACAACAACGTGCCACATGTTGCATGGCATGCAAAGCTGCCACAAATGAACTTCAACACAAAAATGGAAGAAGACAATAATCAAATTCCAGACTCTAATATAATGATTACTCTAATTAAATAAATAAATCGTTCATTAATTGTATCTATTAATTTTAAGCTAATTAGATAAATAAATCTACATTAATGGTACTCATTAACTTTAAGCTAGAAATTTCAAATACGAAATTAGATTTTAAAATTAAAAAAAAAACCATTGGAAAAATTTAGCATACACGATTTATGGTTAATCGTTAGATTAAAAAAATAAATATACATTATTTGCATTTATAAATTTTCCACGAAAGCTTTTTTTGTATCTTAGAAACATATTAATCTATTATTTTCAATTTAAAATATACATTTATTTATTTAAATAACTGATCGTTAAAGTTTTTTTAAGTCTTTCGCTATCAAAAATATTGCTACATTTTACAAAGTTTCAAGTGCTTTACAAATTTAAAAAATAAAACATTTTTAATATTGAGTTACAAATATTAAAAATAATAATTATAATCTTTAAAGGGTCTCCCTTTTACATAAATTGCAACACATTCAATATACCCTTGTATTGAACTTGTAACGGGCATAATGAACTCAACTCGCTATGGGAAATGAACTCAGCTCGATTTAAGATCAGCTTTATGGATAAACTCCACTGACAAATGGCAATCGTAGTGTCGATTTAGATTCCGTCTTCAATTCCGTATTTGATTCCCTCGCTTTAATAAGATAAAAGCATTTTAATTGCAACTAAACATGGCATGCAGCAAGTGGACATGGACATGCCACTAGCCACTTTCTGGCCTACACCCTCCCCCGTCTCCTTTATCTACCTCCCTCCTCCCTTTCTCGGTTTCTTAGCCAACCTCAAGTCCGAACTGCGCTCTAGGCCAAACAACTGTAAACAGACAACGCGGCGCAACAAACAACAAACAACAAACAACATTGCAAGGCAAACGCATTGAAAAAGTTGTTAGAATGCACCAGTTAACTACATACCCTGTAAACACAAGCAATGAGTAGTTAATGACTAAAGACGCAAGCGACAAGACCAAAAAATTAAGAGTGCCCGACTTGAAAATACCATGTAATAAAAATATGTTCAGTACTCAATGATCAAGCACAAAGATTCTACTAAAATAACACATTGGGAAATTGAAAATGCACAAAAATTGAATAAACTAAAATATAAAATTGTTTGACTAGCAGATACCCTGTAGTTATATTTGGAAATTATTGAAAAACTGAAAAAAAAAATTGTTTAACAGTTTTTGACAAATAGAAACGTTGTGAGCTTCTCTAGCATATATTTCAATTTACAGAAATTATAATTTTCAGATAATAGCGATCTCTAACTACCTTTCTTCTCATCTAACTCTTAGTTATAGACAGGGTATCTACTGCAGTACTTACAACACAGTAAAGCATTTGCTTTTCTCTTTAACAAATACTTGCACGCTTCGTTTATTATCAGATCATTATGAAATTTTTCAAATACAAAGACCATTTGCTAAAACTCGACTTCAAATAAAGCTAAGATCATAACTCTTAGATAAATATTAAGTCGACTAACATATACATACAAAAATTTGGGATATCGGATTAAAATGTTAGAATGTTTTTTTTTTTTGTGTATTTAAGTAACTTATAGATACACATATATTAATTCATTTTTATTATACTCTTTTACACATTTAACAGTTTCAGAGTATGACGAAACTGACTCGAATTTCATTAGTCTAATTGCTATTAAAACTCTCGCTTTCTATATAGTCTATCTGCTACTCTTTTCTCATCTTTACTTACCTTCCTCTCTCTCTTTCGCTCTCTCTCTTTCTCACTCTCTGTTAGCTGCAAAAGTCGTTCAGTAAATTAAAATGCTGCCGAGTCACATCAACAAATTTAACGATCGTAGCATGAAAAACCATAAAAATAAGCTAAACTACAAGACGCAACACGCGGACATAAAAATGCAGCATAAAGTTGCTTGATTGTCAGATTGTCAGTGTTATTTCTATAGCCCCAATAATCCTTGTTGACAGCGAGAGTGTAGAGATATCTCCCCTCTCCCCTCCTCTTCCATCTCCTCCCCCTTTGATAGCCAACATTTCTCAGTTGGCAATGCAACGCCATCAAATGTGCAAATTTATGCACATTATAATTTACACAAATTTGAGTTTTTTAGCTTTTCAATTAGCACGCATCATGTTTGCCCCACAGGAGGAAAGAGGGAAAAATATCTACTTAAGACAATTTTATGCCTTTTTAATGTGTTGCTGCGTTTTGGGTGGCCACAAACATCGCAACACCGAGGGACATTCAAATAGGTGCGATTGCCAGCAAATGTGATCAAAAATCAATTTGAATTTTTATTAACTTGATTTGACTGCGTTAAGCGGAGACAGAGGATTGGGCCTACTACAAGTAAGAAAAAAAGGGTCTGTAAAGGAGAGGAAAGGGGAATCTAGACAGGTTGCAGTTACTGGCCATGGCAATAAAATTTAAACGTTGCTTTTGTAGCATTCGCCACGTTTATTTCAGTTTGCTTTCTGTATTTCTGTGTGTTTTTGTGTGTGTTTAAGCGCTTTTAAATATTTATGTGCCCATTTGTGGCATCATTTTGGATCGTTCCACAAAAATTATGATTTTATGACGTTAATAAATTTAAATGTTGTGGGTTAAGGCTTAAGGCTCTTTAACTTGGCCAAAAGTGGCAGCAATAAACACCTTGAGAGCCTTTGAGCGAGAATTTTTCTCTTTTAATGACTCTGCTCACCAAAAATTTGTACAGCATTAAAATTTAAATAATTATTAAATGGCCATTTAAGCTTAGATTTAGTTTTAGACCAAGTTAAAGCAGTAGGCAGATTAATAGATTTAAAAACCTTTAAAAGGTAATAGATTGAAGGACAGTTTTTATAGCGAGACGAAGAAATGAACTGAAAGATTGAGAGATGGAGTTAGAGAGAGAGGCAAAAGAGAGTGAGAAAGACAGAGAGAGGTAGAGTGGAGAGGTTGCAGTTCAAGGACATGCTGAGAGAAACGTTGGCAAGTGCGTATTAAAGGCTCAATGACCAACTTGGAGCCAAGAGTCTCATCACTTCACGTACATATGCTCGATTGTTGGCCAACGCGAAAGGCAGGCTAAAATCAAGTTAACAAAAGATAAATGCTGGAAGCAGGCGGAGAAGTGAGGGGGATGAAAGAGGATGAGGGGAGAAGGGGTACACTGTACAACATGATAAGCGTCAAAGGACATGAAGCATGGAGTGCCTATGCCGCAGTCGAAGCCAGCAGCAGATACACAAGTGTGAGCACACACGCACACATACCAAAAAAAGGCAAAGCGAAACATACCAATGAAAAACTGCAAAAAAGCAACAGGAGAAGGGGAGCAAAAGCAGCAGGAGTGAGGGTAGGATGGGATAAGGGATAAGGGAAGCAGGGGCAACATCAAAGCAAAAGGCAGCGTTTGCTGCGGGCGGCATGCAAATTGAAATATGCCATCTGGAGCAGATCCAAAAAAAAACTCCAACTTCAACTCAAACACAGACTCGAAACTGAACCTGAATCCGAACCAGAAACCGAACCCGAACCTATGCCAAGCAGCAAACAGAAACGGAAACGGAAACGCGCACAACGCAATTCATTTGCTGCCCAGCATGCGTAGGCGGAAGAGCAGCAGCAAGAGGAGAGAAGAGGGGAGGAGAGGGGAGGGGGATAGTAGTAAGAGGGGGCGAAGTGTACCAAGTGCACTTTGGCCTCCACGACAAAAAATATGTCTTCAAGTGTCGTTCAGCTTGCGACGCAGCAAATAAAAAGGAAAACCTCTTGAAAAACTTGGAGCCAAGAACAAGTCCATTTTTCAGTTTCCAGCTACCATTCTCCAAGAATTCACTGCCAATACCTTTTAGCGATGTGTGCGTGACACGAGTGTGTACTAATAATAGGAATAAGAGACTAAGGTAGCACAAATAAATGAAATTAAAAAAAAAACACCTACAAGAGGTAATGGTCCAATGACAAAAGAACTTTCAAGCCCCAAAATTTATTATAAATCTTGAAGTCACAAAATTTATGCTCTTTAGACACAAGTGTGTTATAGAAATTGGACTATATATTAGTATGTTTAAAACAATTAAAAAAAAAAAATACCTATAGTACAAGAAATAGTCTAATAACGAAAGCGTTTTGAAGCCCCTAAATCTTTAAATCTTTAAGTCACAAAATGTATGCTTCTATTGTCTATATAAGCAACTTTTTCGACATAGGAAACTTTTTTATAAAAATTATATATTAGTTGCTTGTTTACAATCATCTCTACATTTAAGTAAGTGTGTAATTCAATAAATTTGAAATGCTTCCATCTTTAAAGCCTATCTTCAGTTTGTCGCAACTCTCATTCATCTCTAGCTTATCGCTCGTGTCGTGACACGCCGCTATCGTCTGCCTCATTCCCCCAATTCATGCCTCATTCCCTAGTACACTAACCTACCCTACACCCTCCTCATTCTTTTGATACGCCGCGTGCTTTATTAAAATTTCATTGTTGTCGGTGGCAGTGTCGAAAAAGAAGGAGGAGGAGAAGCAGTAGGAGGAGAAAGAGAAGAAAGAGGCAAGTGCAAAGAGTCCCTTTGGGGGACAGGACATTGTTATAAATTCCAATTCCTTTTGGCTTGAAGAAAAACGTGAAAAATGCGCCATGTAAATTATTTCTGCGTCTTGAACGCATTTTTTATTGTGCATGATAAATTTTTATTGTAATTGGCTGTTGATTTATGGCCCAAAGAAGTCGAAGCATAGTAATAGGACCTTGTCTATGATAACAGTAGCCAGATAAGCTCGCTCCCTACAGCCTCACCGCCTTCTATTCAATTTTTGGGGCGTGGTCATGGTTAATTAGACAGCAAACTTGAATTGGCATAGATACATAGATACAGCTGAAAGCCGGCAAAAAGAATTTCAAATGCCTCGACATTGGCATTAAAAGTAATCGGCGCATTTGCTGAAATCATCTATGCAACGATGCGTAACCTGAGCCACGCCCCTTTTGCCAGCGTCAGCCCACCCAAGCAGGAAATGCAAGGAGATACTCGTACACTGATAAAAATAGTTTTTTTTTCTTGAAGCATTTTTTGTGATAAAATTCTTAGTTATTGAGAAACCAAATCTTAACTATTATTTATTTCAAAAAAGTTATTCAAAAAACAAAAATTATTAAAAATGGAGAAAACATCTTGATTATAGACCACTTATATTTTTCTTCTATTTTTATTCTCTTTAAATTTTCTAGTTTTTGAGGAATAAATCTTTACTTTAACATCTTTCAAAAAATGTATACGAATATCGCAAATATTAAATTTAGAGAAATATTAAAATTAAGAACATATTTTTTTTTAAATAGTTTTGTGATTTTCTATTCTAAGACAAAAAGTTTTTAAAAAGAATTTTCTTAGCTTTTAAAAATAGCATTTTAATTCTAATATCTTACTAAAAAATTATTTGAATATTTTGAAATTTTTTCTACAAATACATGTCATAAAAAAAATTATTTTGTATTGAAAACCACTCCTTTTTATTAGCAGTGTATTTAGACGCGTTTCATGGCTAACATGGCGAAACCAGCGCAACGCAGTCAAACACCATAAAGCTTTATGAAGAGTAGAGAATTCGAGGCCTGGAACTGATTTTGAGTCTTTGGTGAGTTGCCTCCCTCAAGTGGCAGATTTTGTAATGCTTTGTGAAAGATTTCATGGTAATTTCACCGGGTTATAACAATTTACAAATTATGTAATCGAAATTTATTGCCCCAACATCGTTAAAAAGCGACGCCAAAAACTTCGGGGCAAAAAAGAAAGAATAGAGAGAGAGAGAGAGAAAATTGAAAGGAAGATTGAAGACCAAACCCAAGAAAATTCACGGCACGCTTTAAAGATTCTCTATGGTGGTTTTTGAGTATTGGGTGGGCCACAACAACAAAGTGGGCCACACCACGCCAAACACACAGGTGGCTTTGATGGGCAGCTGATGTGCACAACAAAAATGAGAATAACAACAACAACAATTTGACTGCAGGCTAATGACGGCCACTTCTTTAACTCTCTAGCCAAGATGTGGCCAGACAAAGCTCCAGATATAGCTGCAGGTATAAATGAGTATGTCTAAGATTCAGTTAGGATAGACACATAACCAAGAACCAAGAAGCCAGCTAACAGTTGATGCCAATAAACGTAGTTGGATTAAGAAATATCATTAATAATGCGCTTCGCATACCCTGTAACTATTGAAAATGTATAAAAGAAGTATATTACACTGTAGAAATGAGGGTATTCTTTATGAAATGTAGGATTTCACATACAAATTGGATATCTTTTCATTTCATAACGATCTTTTTATATTTAAAAAAAATTAATTTAAAAATTGTTTAGTGTATTAATTTCTAGTTGTTAGAAAATTAATGCTTACATTACAATATTTACTTTAAAATAACACTCAACAATAGTGGGACTGGAAGCGGGGCCTGGGAGAGGGACTGGGAGTGGGAGTGGGACTGGGAGCGGGGCCTCGGAGCGGGGACTGGGAGAGGGACTGGGAGAGGGACTGGGAGCGGGGACTGGGAGCGGGACTGGGAGCGACCCAACAGTTACGCATTAATCTAGATTACAGGGTATTTTGTATTTATCACAGTCAAAAACATTTTAAAATATATTTAACAATATTTCACATCTTTTTACTGGGTATGTTTTAATCAAACACTTTTAATTACAAATTTCCAATAAAATTTAACAGCATTTTGAGCTGTAATATTAGTTTTTACTCCAATTGCCGCATAAATCAATTGTTCCAATTTAGCTCACAAATTTCGCTCAAGTTTTAGCCACTTAACTTCCCTCTCTTTCCATTTCTCTCTCTCTCTCTCTCTTCCCACTCCCTCTCTCTGTCTTTATCGCTCTTATCGCTGTCCAAGCAGCGTATCCCATTTGTTAGAGCACTTTTTCAAGTCAAGTCCAATAATACAGCCATTAAATGCCAACTACTTTGCCATCAAGTGCTTTAGTTTGGCATAAATCTGAAGCGCATGGCAAAAACTTTTCCTGCTTTTCCCACATATTTTCCCACAAATCTGCGCGCGCGTCTCCAAATCCCCATAGTCCAAATCCCCATCTTCTTCTTCTCTTTCTACACTTCTTTCCCTTTTTAGTGCCTATTCTATACCTGCTCGTGTTATAGCTTTAATTAACGCCAACTTGTGATTGCTCCACAACGGCAGCAGTTTGAGCCAAGTTCCGTTCGTCCCACAATTTGGCCAACAGGTGCACAGAACTTTTGACCAAATACCACGACCATGCCCAACGCCCACTTACAGCCTCTCATAGAATCAACCCAGCTGAGTCCTGCATAGCGCATTTTTATACCCTTAGTTTATTGAAAATATACAGAAAAGGGTATATTGATTTTGTGTCGATCTCAGAAACTACAATACCTACAGACTTTAATTTTGGTGTGTGTATTACTGTATATCATTATACTGTATATCATTATATCATTATTTAATATTTTGAATATCAAATCCACTTTATCCACAAATCGCATAACATATTCGAGCCTTCTTTATAAAATATTGTAGAATAAATTATATTTTTCTATATTGCAATTTTAAAACTGTTTTTAGTCGAAATCGAACAAAAAAATTAACTGTGATTATACAAATTTTAATTCACAATCAGCTTTAGGCAATTCTTTAGATATCTTTAATATATAAGATGTTATATCTATCGTACCTGGGTGCAGGGTATATTATAGTTGTGCATTCTCGTTTAGCGCTTTCTTACTTTTCTTTTATTTTATTTAATTTAGAGCGCTGTCCTGCCCAGCACTTTCATGTTGTAATTTCCTAAAATTTACGAGTTTGTTTAACCAGTGAGTGCGGGAGGGAGCAAGGTAGGGTATAGGTTATAGGGTATAGGGTGTAGAGTGTAGGACCGAGGCTAGTGTTCTGCTTGGGTTGTGCTCGCAGTTTGCTGGATTTACGGCCTGGTTATGTAGGGCTTAGGTCTAGGTTTAGGTTTAGGTTTAGGCCACTTGCCTCCTCGACTTGTCAGCGCCTCGTTTTATAGTCAACTTACCCACCCTACCTCCCTCTATTCTCTCCCTTTTTCCCTTTCTTCATGCTGTAAGTGAGCAACTTTTTGCTGCTGGTTTTATACACACCTCCGTTGTGTGTTTTTGGCAATTTCGCATGCAGTTTATGACTGGGTATGGCTAACAACAACCGCTACAACAACAGCAACCGCTACCACAACCACTACAACAACAACAACAACTTACAACTTACAACTTGCCACATGCAGCATGTCTACTGTGCGCTTATAAAAGTTGATCAAAATTATAACTACGCCCCGTACAAACATTTTGAAATTGAGGCAGGTTGGTCCATCCCTCTTCCTTATCCTCCCCCTTCCTTATCACCTACCCCTTCCCCCATCTCCTTCGTGCTGGTCGGCATGTTTTGGGACAATTAGAGTGGGCTCATTGCCCATAAAGTTATAGAATTCATGGGCCACGTTTCGTTATTTCGTTATTTCGCTATTTCGCAGAACGCATTTCGAGTTGAGTTTACTTATTGCCAACTGCAGCAGTTTATTCGTCCAACTTTTATTTTGGCCCACGTTTCATTAGCTGGGATTATAGAGCAGGCTAAAAAGAGATGGAATGCGTATAGAAAAGAGGAGCGAAGGAGTCTTGTTGAAAGGATGCGCAGAATCCGAGAATATCATCTACTTTTATGGCTGCACAATCTTGTGTCGGGTTATTAAATGCACATAAAACAAACACATGTGCGCGTATTAAACGGAAACTAAATATGGCTATAATCCCAAATGTAAAGGGACCGACTGTTTGTAGAATTAAAAGACAATATCAAATAGTAATTTTCTGTTACTATTATAGTATCTTTCCTTTCAATTTAAAGCATCTGCCAGGGGAAAGATATGGCAAAAATTGGCAGTAAGAAGAAAATACTAAAGTTTTAAGTGAACGAAATTTTGATACAGAATCAATTAAGGTGCCAAATAATGATCAGAATTGTATTCCGCATGAAAATCGGTCAAGGTGTGGCAAAGTTATGGCTGCTTCAAGTTTTTGAAAAAGTGTCAAGGGGTAAGCATGGAAAATACTGACACGATTGACAGTGAGGTAAATTTTTCAAGTGAAAAATGTTTTGATGCAGAATGAATTTAGAGGCCAAATAATGATCAAAACGGTATTCCACATGGAAATCGGTTGAGTTTTGACAAAGTTATGGTAGACTGAAGTTTTTGAAAAAGTGTAAAGGGGTAAGCATAGAAAATACCGAAAAAATTGACAGTGAGGGAAATTTTTCAAGTGAAAAATGTGTTGATGCAGAATGAATTTAGAGGCCAAATAATGGTCAAAACGGTATTCCACATGGAAATCGGTTGAATTTTGACAAAGTTATGGTAGACTGAAGTTTTTGAAAAAGTGTAAAGGGGTATGGAAAAAATTGACAGTGATGACCAAAATATAAAATTTTTTAAGTTTGTCCAATTTTGATGCAGAATCAATTTAGAGGTCAAATAATAATCAAATCCGCATGAAAATCGGTTAAGTTTTAGAAAAGTTATGTGAGTTTAAAGTTTTTGAAAAAGTGTCAAGGAAAAAGTATGGGAAAATTAACTTCAATCAACTTCGAAACTGAGTCAACTTATGATGTCATATTTAAATGTAATTGAAACCGGTCTTATATGGCATATTGTTATAACGTTTACGTATTAAAGATTGCATTAAATAATAGATAAATATTGTAGTGTTGTAAATGTGTGTCGTTTCCTCGTTACGCGTTGCAAGTTGCATAAAATGTTGGAATTGCAAATGTTGGATTGTTAGAGAGATGCCATTTGATATTCGTTTGGGCATTTGATAGTTATGATGAATGATGGTTGGATGAATTGGCATGATTGGCATTTCATTATGAGTATGTACTTATATATTGGAGTGTACTCAGATTCAAAGTGAGCGCCTGGTGGAGACCGCTTCCGTTATGCATATGTGGGCCCAACGGGGGTGGATGCCACAGCTGCCACAGCTGCCACAGCTGCCACCGCAGATGAGGTGAGAAGCTGCGGCGAAAATTGTTCAATTGTTGCCACTTTTTTCTTGGTTTTTTTTTTTTGGTTTTTTTTGTTTGCTTCTTCTCCCTTTTTTAACTTTAAATACTTTAGAGTCGAGTGAGCAACAGCGATAACCGCACCCCTCGGTCTTTATTACAGCGGCAACATGTTAATAATAATTAAACACATGCAAATGTGGCAGCAGGCAATGCATTGAAATGGAAGCTGCAACAAAACAAAACAGCCGCCACATCAAATGCAATAATAATAAAACTAATAATAAACTAATAAACTTTATAAAATCCGTAGTGCACTGAACCTGATTCCAACGTGATATAAAAGCTCGTCTCTTGTTCGCCCGCCTAGACAGTGTGACTAGTGAACGTGCCACAAACGGTGGCACAAGCGGCTAGCGAAAGCAGCGCACTTTAATTTAAGCATTAATCCATTAAATAATCAAGCACCAAATGACACAAGTGAGTGTTTGCAAAAATTAATGTGATTCTGACAGTGATTTAAATTAATAAAGTGAACTTAAAAATATGGAGAAATTATTTGTGAAAACAAGAAAGATATTGCATCTGAAGGGATAAAGATATTGTATTTCAATGGAGTTCAAGTGCATTATTTACGGATACCATTAACAAATATTAATGTAATATTAATTTGTTGATTTAAAAGATGAGATAAAAAAATGTATATGTGAAGGGATGAAAATAATTTATCTTTTTCATTATACGATTAATAATGCAAATTTATTAAAATAATTCCGGATGATTATGGGGTTCTCGGAGGAGGCTAACATATTTTTAATACGAAGCAAAAAAAATATATATTAAAGGATAAATATATTCACAAATTAGTGCTTAGACTTAAGTGATACAAATTGAATTAATTAAATTTTTTAGTTGAATAATGACATATTAAAAAGAAACTTTTTACTATTTCCAGAAACTTCAGTGCTTTGAAATATAATAATTTTTAATTATAATTAATCCGAAGGGATTATTGTATTTAAGGGATAATTTAATTTCCATTTTTTAAAATATTCTTTATCATTATCTAATTTTTTATTTTCTCTCTATTTTTTAGGTTCCCGCCCAACGCCTATTCACGTTGCTGCTGTTGCTGCTGTTGACGGCAACGTTGTTGCAGGCGCGACGCATCTCCAGTCGACGGCTCGTCATCCACGTGCCCGTCAAAGTGAAGACGCATCATCACACGCACACCGTCTACAAGATGTTGCACGGTTCTGGAGGTGGCGGTGGCGGTGGCATCAAGCAGACCATCTACAAGGTGGTGGGCTTCGATGAAGGTAACCCTGGCAAGGGACACGGCAGTCACAGTTACGGTCACGGGCCCAGTCACAGTTACGGGCACGGTCACAGTCACGGCATGGATCACGGCGAGATCACGTATGAGGATAAACATGGCTGTGAGAGTGGCAAGCTGATGCCGTTACATCGGGACATGCTATTCAATCATTATGCTCGCCACGATCAGGAGGAATCGGAGGCGACGGACTTTGCCGAGGAGCAGGATGAGTTTATTGATGTGAGGGATGCCTGGTTGTGAATAAAGTCATGTGTGTGTGTGTGTGTGTTTGAAAACGTTGCCGATTAATTATAAAATTCCAGACTCCCTTCCAGCCAAAAAGACTTCTCTAACTTAAGAGTCGCTGCATTTGCATTGCGCCTCAAAGTAATTACAAAATTGTTGAAGCCATGTCGACATCATCTTCATCTTCCAACCTATCCACTTGCCTGGCCAAAGAATTCCAGCCAGCCATGAAGTGGTCTCCTTGTCTCTGTCGTTGTCTCCATGTCGAAATCGAAATTCGAATCGGATTTCGAGTCTCTTTCTATTCTTTTGTTCTTACTTTACTGACTGCCAAATTCGCATTTTGTTTGCCTTAATTGGGGAGGCGGCAGTGGCATGAATAGTAGGCAGCTGGTAAGTGGGGAAAGCACTCATGACTGCGGTCAGTCGCGCACTTCAAACTCAGCATAAAATATTTGCATAGCTCTTGACTGAAGTCCAAAAGTCCCTGGCATATTTTCCAGTGAACAATTAAAAGTAACAAAAGGCAATGAATGCATGGGAATCAAATTTGGGAATTACACCTGGGCTTAGAATTTGGAAATACAATTGGGAATATTATAGAAAGTATAATAGACTATTAATTAGACATTATTTTAGGAGTTGAAAATATAACTAAGTATTTACAGTAAAACAAAGTTAGGTATAAGCGTAGCTAAATAATATTCCAATTCGTTGAAAAAAAGAAATACAATTAAAATAGCTTGGGATTATTTTAAAAAAAATAAGAATAAAATTAGGAATAAAGTTAGGTAAGAACGTAGACCAATAAAATTTAATAAAAAAAGAAATTAATCAAAAGTTTTCTGGTTGAAAATTTAAAGATGTTCGTATTTAAAAATCCCATAAAATAAAACCTCTACACGAGGTAAAAGTCTAGTGACGAAAGCATATTCCAGCCCCAAAATTTCTAAATTTAGTTAATTGAAGTTGTTTGCAAAATTAATAATGAAAAAAAAAAAAAAACTGATTATAAATGGAAAAGGCTTTTGAAAAATGTAACTCTTCTTCTTTAAACACGTTTGACGCTTGGAAAAACAGAAATTTAGTAGCATTTGAAGCTGATTAGGGTCAGTAAGTATACAAGTACAGATAAGCCCAAGACAATTAACCTTAATTAGGTCTTCAAGTGAGAGTTTAGCTACTGTGCGAACTCGAACTCCACACTGCAAGTGACCCATAATCAATTTAAAATGTCAGCAAAGTGAGTTCCAAGCTGAATAGGGACTCGATTTGAAGTGGATCAGCATCAGTTACGGTTGACATAAGTTGAATTGATCGCTGCGTCAGAGAGGAGGATGAAAACCGGGCTAAAAAGCGGCCTTTACAGGTGGCAATGTCGAGTACCGCTCGCTGAGCTGAGCACAGAAATAAAATTGGAGTTTAATTGAAGGCGACAGCGTGTCAGGGGGCGTAACATGATGATGAATGTGTCGCCTGACTGACTGACTGACTGAATCAGTGACTCGCCTCGTTGCATGCCCCACGGGTGGCCACTGACGTTGCAAGCAGGCAAACAGGCAAATCAGGGAATACACTTGATGGCGCCAGTTGTTTAACTGCTGCGGGCCAACTTGGCTAATATGAATGTGGCTATTTAAAGGCATTTAGACGGTAATGACATTTAAGTCCACAGCAAGCCTAAAACCCCGATAATCCCTAGCACAGGAAGAGAGAAAGAGAGAGAGAGAGAGACAGAGAGGGAATTCACTGAGCTGCTTACGTATTAAAATTGAGACAGAGACTAAAAGGCAGACAGCGACAATTCTGATGAGTTGAGCTCTAAGCTCTAAACTCTCTGGGCTTTGTCCATCAATGGCAACTGTTATTAAAATTTTTAAGCCGTCGAGCACACATATTTGCCCAGCAGGCTTACAACGTTTTGGCCAAATCAAAAGCACAGGTACCACAACGAGAGTAAAAAGCATAACAATTGAGAACCCGACTATATAATACCCGTTAATTATTTAAATATATATTAAAGTACTTTATAGAAATAACTGCCGAATAAAAACTGCTGCATACTTTTAGGTGATTGTATTGAAATAATAACTTTATGAAGAACTTTGGTTAGCTATTACTGCCGTTGTACTTGTTCGATCTTGCTGCGGTTAAGTGAGATTATAGATAATATTAATAGAATATATTAATTTCCATAAAAAACGTTTTATGCTGAAAACTGAATATATATACTTTATGAAGTCGGAGAGTCCTCCATCTTCCTGTTACATACATTCCAACGTAGACAATATACCCTTTACTTATTTTTTAAGTAACAGGTATAAAAACAAGTCTATAGTCTATAAAAATTACTTTATATAGATCTTTGAGCTTGTTGCCTTCATACTTATACAGTAAACCCAATTTGTGTATCCTGCTGATTGACCATTGATTGACCATTGACCAGTTTCGTTTCGCCATTCAATCGCATTCATTCTGCCTGCCCTGCGGTCTAAATAAATCTATTGATTTTGGCCTAAATGGCTTTTGTGCTCAGCTCTGGGTAGGCCAACCAAATATGCCTCGGAATTGGCACATTTCCATGAACTGCTCAAAATTGTTTTGCTATCGACATGTAGAGTATGCTGTGGGTATATTTGAATTTAAATGAAATAAGTAAACTTTAAATTGGAATATTACAAAATATACTCCGACAATTTTGGCTCTTTTTGAAAAAAATAAATATAAGTGAGGAACTGGTCTTGTTTAAAATTAGAGTTCTATACAGATATCTCAATTTTATTTTTTAAATGAGAAAAACTTCGGAATATTTTATATTCTTAAGTAATATAATTTTTTTCAGTTTTATCTCAAAAGATTTGTGGTAAGCAAGTGTATTAAAATTAGGAAAAGGTTTTTTTACACAATATTATATTATTGGATATTATAATTGTCTCAGGAAATGTTTCTTCTTAGATGCTTCTAGTCATTTCCCCATAATAACTTATCTATTTCTAACCATAACTTATAGTGCATTTCAAAGTCGTCTTTATCCACTTGATTTGACTTTATATGTTTCATTTTGTAATTGAATTGAGTACCCCAGACCAGAGAACTGGTCAGCCCAACTTGTTTACCCTTTGTCTAGCCTTTGATATTTCATTTTCGAGGCTCGCTGCAACAATTTGAATGTCTGGCCGTTTTGCTTAATTGGTTTCATTTTGGCTTATATAGAGAGTAGCTTCTGGTATCCACTTACCGTCTTTCCGTTTGCCAGCGCGTAGAATGCCAAAAAAACGACGTTCCTGTGAGCCAAAAGAGCGAGCTGCAAAAAAAGGGAGAAGAAAAAACGATGAAAAAAGTTGCATAAATGTGGCAAAATGAAAACTTTAAAAGATGTCTCAATGAACAAAGTTTGTTTGTTGCTCTTGGCCAAGGTAAGATGGCCACTTAGACTGGCAGTTACACGTGTCGTATACGCAATAACAAGCTGAAAGAGGAAAGAGGAAGTAGCTGGAAATGGAGATGGAGTTCAGTGCCCAATGGAATAGCATAATTTTCACAAAGTGACAAGCAAATAAACAGGCCAAAAAAGGAAAAGTTTGCGCTGGCCAGGTGTCAGGCGAAAGAGAAAGAAGAAGGGATAAGAGAGAGAGGAAAGATGGTTTTGGGGAGGTGTTTGAATTTGTCTAGGGTACTAATTTAAACGCCATTAATTTGCAAAGGACGCACAGGTCGAGAGATAGACCAACTGAAAGAGAGAGAGAGTGAGAGAGAGAGAGAGAGAGAGAGAGAGAGAGAGAGTGAACGAGTGAGGCAGAGAATTTTAAATTAAATGGACACAACTTTTATTGAATTGAGTAGATTGAGGCAGCAGAGACAGCCACAACATTAGAGCATGTGAAGAGCCCGGAAACGGAAGCGCATTACTCAGCTTCCACTTCCACTTCCACTTCTTCTTCTTCTCGCTCAGCAGGTTTACACGCAAGCAAAAGGAGCTAAAGAAAAGACCTAGAGAAAGAGAGAAAGCTGGGAAGGTGTTCCAATCAAAGCGAACACGCTCTGTCAAAGGAGCTGCCTGGCAAAAAGTTTTTTTGGGGGAGGAGCGAAAGTTTTTGATTTCATGATATATTTATGGGCTTCTTCCGCAGCTCCTTTGGGTAATAAACTTTTGTCCTGAAAGGCTGCGGCTTACAGCTTCAATTTTTTGTGTTGGTGTTTGCTGCACGCTTTAAACTACTGCCACACAGATTAAGCCACAAAACAGTCGCAATCCAACGCACATTGCGTATACGTAACGTATACCAGCAAAGTTGTAATGATGATGATGTTGTTGTTGTTGTTGTTGTAGTTGTTGTTGTTGGTAGAGCACATTGCTTATTTTGTGGTGCAAGCGTGGTCAGTGGCATGCCACGCGTTGTGGCATGTATTGGATATTTACTGTAATGCACGCTGCAGTTTGAATAAAACTACTCAATTCAGAGTTTACTTTTGCTAGTGTTCGGCATTTCTTTTTTTTAAGCATTTTAGATCGTAGCAACTGCAACTTAAACTAATTTAACTGAGTGTCTTTTCCGGGGTTTTCCTTAATTCTCACAAACAAATGTTTTATCTATAAAAAGTTTGAAATATCCCTTAGGCTTAACATTTCGAATTTATTTATTATTTATTACAGGTATTTCTTTAATATCTCATTTATTTTTAATAATTTTAAAATTTTGATTTAATCATATATAAATAATTTTTTTTTTAATTTTTTTTCTAATTAAATTTTTTAAAATTAAATGAAAAAATTTTTTTTCTATTCTATTCCTTTATAATTTTAATAAATGTTTTAAAATTGATGTAAGTTGAGGTTAAATAAATAAACCGTTGAAAGCGCTAGTCGGCCTTGTTTAACTAAAGTTTAAAACCTTCAACTTATACAATTCTGCACCTAAACCAATTGCGAATTATAAAGAAAATGAGTTTAACGCTGCTTATATTTAATGGTATCTCTTTTGTTATTCTGTTTCATTAATTATGTCAAGCAATGAAATTATCAGATAATCCTGTTGCAAACACACACACACAGATACGAATACATACACAGAGATGGGGAGAGAGGGGGAGGCACAACAATGAGGCAAGCAACTACCTGGCAATTGAAATTGGAATTGTGTGCCACGCTAATGGAAAAATCGCTTGGGCATAAAATCAATTAAATATTAAATAAACGCTATCAGCAAATAGCAATTTCCCCTGTTTTCCACACTTTTCTCCCCTCACTCGAGTGAAATGCAAACAGAAATTGTGCTGCGTTCGTGGAACGTGCAACGTCGATAAAGTTTATGAGGCACTGTAATCCTGGCAATTATGAGAGCTGAAGCTGAAGCTGAAGCATCAGCTTTGAATCGTTTCCAGGCGCAAACATTATCTCAATATTGTATGGAGAAGTGCATGAAATGAACCAATAAGCAATGTTGAGCATCAACTGGACCCAGATTCGGATTCGGATTCTGATTCAGATAACTGAAAGCCAACGGAAACGTGACGTTGCATGTGGCATGCAAAATTCATATATGCAAAGAGATTTAAACAGGTGCACAAGAGCATTCCCATATGAATGTGTGTGAGTGTGTGAGTGTATGAGTGTGTGAGTGTTTGAGTTTAAGGGTGAATATGCTGGGCAAAAAGACTAATTATGTATTCATTAAAATGGCAAATGCCAACAAGAACTGCCTCAAACTCAAACTCAGTTTCATTTCATAAAAAATTCCTTAAAAATGAATTTAAATCAAATGCAGCTGCTCTTCACATCGAGTTCAGCTAAGGGAAGGTAGAGGGAAGGGATAGAAATGGTAAGGGAAACATTTTGAACATGATATGATTTTGCATAATGGCAGACAGATTTGTGTATTCAGATTTTGATTAAAATGTTACCGAGTTTTATTTGCAAGCAAATTTTGTGTATGCAATTTGCAAATTTATGTAATTCACTTGGATGAATGTGTGGCATACGAGTATTCTCACAAAAAAAACATTATAATGAGATAAAAGGGAATGCGGAAGAAACCATATGAAACCATACGACCAACAAATTAAATTTTTTAAGTGTATAATATTTTGATGCAGAATTAATTTAGAGGTCAAATAATGATCAAAATGATATTCGGCCTGAAAATCGGTCAAGTTTTGGCAAAGTTATGGCTGTTTGAAGTTTGAGAAAAAGTGTCAAGGAGTAAGCATAGAAAATACCGAAAAAATTGACAGTGATGACCAAAATATGAAATTTTTTAAGTGTATAATATTTTGATGCAGAATCAATTTAGAGGTCAAATAATGATCAAAATGATATTCGGCATGAAAATTGATCAAGTTTTGGCAAAGTTATGCGAGTTTTAAGTTTATCAAATAGTGTCAAGAACTTATTGCTCCAATATATAGTACTACATTATCTATTGTGTATTCACCTTGTTCAATTGTATGAAAATTTTTATTAAATGCTTGCAACTTAAATGCTAATTAAATCTATAAAATGTGCTGCCAAAATTGTTGTTGTTGTTGTTGTTGATAATGTCATGAAAGGTTCAATTAAAGTCTATCTTTAGTAGGAGAAGACGCCAAAGACGGACTTGAAGAATCGATAGATGGGCTTGGGAATCTCCACGGCAAAGAGAACGGCGCCATCTTCCTCCGTTGATTGGGAGGAACGTTGTTGATGGGAAGGATGCACAAGATGAAGACTTCTATAGATCTCGTTGATCTGATTGGGAAGAGGATGCGAATTATCCTTGTTCTTCTTATTGGTCGGAGGATAAACGACGGGTTGAAGCAGCAGTTGAGAGTTGTGGAACGGTTCCTCGATCTTCACATCTGAATTAGCCGAGTTGATGGCTTCACTTGGATTGGGTTTTGTATTGCCAGCTAGAGGAACACTTGCACTTTCACCTTTACCTGCTTGGGGTCTAATGTGTAGAAAGATGTGTCCAATTAAGACCAGACCTTGTTGGTTAGCCGCTTGCTCGGAGCCGGAAGGAGCACGTCTTTCCGTAATATAGAAAGGTGGATAACTATCTGAATAATTCGGTATGTAGTTATAGAGTTGTTCATCCTCATCGTTGTGGACAGTCTTATTGTACTTTTGATTCGAGGTATAGCTATGTCCAGGTTTAAAGAAGGGAATCGGCAGCAAAGGAAGTGGATAGAAACCAGGATGACCATAGTTCTGACCCTTATTTCCAGTTGAAGAGGAACCGTGTTTGTTGAAGTGATGGTTATATGTGTTGTTGCTGTTGTAGTGTCCTTTGTTGCCTCCTCCGTTGTGTCCAAATTTATCACCATGTCCATGAGATCCGGAACTTCCCTCATTGTGTCCATATTTATTACCATGTCCATGAGATCCGGAACTTCCCTCATTGTGTCCATATTTATTACCATGTCCATGCGATCCTGAACCTTCCTCAGGAACGTAGCTAAAGAAGGGCGGTGGTGGGAAGGGGAAGAGCGCGGGTTTGTAATAAATATGTTCATGGGTATGCGTATGTTTGTGAGTTCCATTCTTGGATTTTTCAGTGGTAACATGGGGGCTAGTAGTGGTGCTATAATAGTAATCTGGATAGCCGACCTTGACACGGCCTTCGGGCTGTGCCGGATTTACCACCTTGTTATCGCTACCCTCCAATTTGACAGCTTCTTCTTCGGTATTTTCTTTTGGGATCGGTTTTTCTTTGGGTTGCTCTACGTTGGTTTTTTCCTGTTTCGCGGATTCTTTGGGCGGCTTAGACTGGGCAGGTTTTTTGATTGCAGCTGATTCTACTTTGGGAACTGCATTGGAAAGCTTTTGCTGTTTCGGCTGTTCCTTTGGAGCATTGGAGATCACATTGGGTAGCTTTTCCTGCTTTGGATGAACTGGAGCAGCTCCTTTCTTTACAATCACATTGGTAAGTTTCTCCTGCTTGGGTTGTTCCTTCTGTACAGGAACTGCTTTTTCCTCGACAATCACATTTGGCAGCTTTGGCTGTACCTGCTCTACAGAAACGGCTTCTATCTTCGGTACCACATTGGGTAGCTTTGGCTGTACCTTATGAACTGGAGCTGCTTCCGCCTTAACAATCACATTGGGTTCTTCCTTATGAACCGAAGCTATATTCTCGCTAGGCAACACATTAGCACCTTTTTCCTCTTTGTGCGCTGCTTCTACCTTTGAAATCACCTGAGGATCCTTGGGCTTCACTTGAGGAACCTTTGGTACTTCCTGCTTTACCGCCACAAAGGATACTGAAGCTTCCTGTTTCGCTGACTCATCTTGGGAAACCTCATTGCCTTGATCAACTTCAACAGGTACGTCATTGGAGACCTTAGGAGGTACCGGCTGTACTGGCTGTACTGGCTGTACTGGCTGTAGCGGCTGTACCGACTGTACCGGCAATACCGGCTGTACCGACTGTACCGGCTCTACCGACTGTGCCGGCTCTACCGGCTGTACTGGCTGTTCCGGCTCTACCGGCTGTACCGGCAGTACCTCCTTATTCATCACATTAGCATGTTGTTTTTCCAAGGAATACTCCGGATTTTTAATGATGTTCGCCTGGGCAGCAAACACCAGTAGCAGAAGTACCGCAAATCGTAGAGTAAGCTTTGAATAGAATACAGCATATAATAGACTGTAAACCAATTAAAAAAACTAAAACTTACCATGTTGATGGTTTCAGTTGCACAATTGAACTGTGTCTCTATTGTAAATTCCCTCAACTATTTATACGAAAAAAGGACAAAGGTTATAAGGTCTTATCTGAGAAATATGCCTAAATTCCAAAGCCATTAGATCATAGCTAGTTATACGATAAGAATTCTCGAGGCACTTACGACTCATATCAGCAGGTTGTTTTCTTTTCTTTTTTGGAATTTCCTGCTTGTAATTCTTGTTTCCTTTTGTTCACTTAAAAGGGCGCCAATGGCAGAAAAATCGGAAAAAATGAAATTGCACTTAAGTTTCTATCGCTGCGAGTGCCTTCTGGATGATTGTACCTCATTGTTGCTGCAGTTGCAGCTCTTGTTGTTGTTGTTGTTGGTGTTGTATTTTACGTGCAACATGAAAATGCCATTGTTTTGAAGCGCAGCAAAACGGAAATCTATGAATCGTTTTGTATGTTTTTTTCACATTTCCAACGACCAAAATCAACAACAAATCCAAGTGCAAAAGACTGTCAACTGTTGGATGAGAGAATGGAGAGTGAAGGGGAGTGTGGGAGTTCATACACCCGCATAAAAAGTGCACAACCGTCTCATATGCTGGGTAGCTTTAACCTGGGGACTTTGTCATCATTTGCCTCTCACCTGACATATACTCGAATATATATCTACGACCAGGTGAGTTGCTTCTACAGCTGGTCATTGACATGGTAATGTCGATAGAGTGGGTGGGTGGCTGAAGAAGAAGAGGAGTAAGAGGCAATGGATCTCGTGCTGGGCTTAGTAATTGAATTGCCTCCGAATGCGTTGTGGAATTTTGTCTCTAACTCGCAAATTGATTGAAGTTTACGTTAGAATTGAAGGATTTGCAGCTGACAGACAAATTCAAAAGGGAATTTCCACAACAGAACTAGGAAATTTCACATGTTGACAGTTTTGTAGAGCTGGATAAGAATTGGAAAAACAAAGGGACAATTTATTCTGTTTATAGATTTAAAAAGAGATATATTTTTGGTTGGCTGAAAATATTTCAGACTCAAAAAAGTAGACAGAAGTGTAACTATTATAACATCTTTTATATATTTTTTTTTCAATTTTTATTATATCAAATTTCTATTTGAAATTATTTTTTTATTTAAGTATCTCAGGACATACAAGAGCTAATTAAAAAAGTGTCTAATTCACAAGACCTATAAGGGCTGACAACTAAAAATTAAGCACTCAACAGTTGAATATTCAAAGCGCGACCAAAGAACCAAAATAAAATAAAAGAACTCGTTCCAGCAGAGCAGTAAAAGCAACGATTCAAGGATTGCAACGTCTCGCAGTGTTTTCCTTTTCTTTTTTTTTTTTTTTTGATTTGTTTTTGCCACGATACACGCCTTGAAGCGAAGCGGCAAGCAAAACCGACAGCTGCCACAGAATCAAATTGTTTTGCGCAGCGGCAGATGAGCTGTTGAAATTGCAAGTGCGGCACTTGCTCAATTTTTCATGAGCCTCCCACAAGTCAAGCCGTTCAAGAGAAAAAAGCAACACAAAATGCAATGCAAAACAGAACACAACGAACTGCAAATACGCTACAAATGAAAAAGCAAAAGATTAGCATAGAAATTGTGAAAGAAAATATATGATACCTTTGAGATTAAAAGATCTCCACGAAGCTTTCAACATTTAAGGTATATATATTTATAGATAATATTTGAAAAAGGTAGCAGAAAAAACCATTATATAATATCCTAGACTTATTGATTATATTTTAGTTAAAGTAAAATAGAATCTTGCAAATTTTAAAAGCAATATATTATTAAAGTATTTTCTTTAATATAACCTCTTAAATATTTTGCTTTTCTTTAAAAAAAAAAAAAACATAAAAATTGTCTAAAAAATATACAGAAAAGAAAGAAGGAACAATTCTAGGCTTATCAAAAATAAGTGCAGATAGCTTGTCAGCTAATAGACCCCATCTATGTAGAGTATAATCAACAGTATCGCCTGAGCAGCAACCCACACACAAATTGAAGCTCAACGTGAATGCAAAAAGGAGCCACGCGAAATCTGTGAAAAGGTGAAATTAGCAAGCAGCAATTCTCTTCACCTCCTCATCCACCGATTCATTCTCGATTCTCCATCTGCTCATCCTCAATGCGGCATATACTGAGCTCATCCTCGGCGGCATCCGCATCGTGGCCAGACAATGAGGCGAGTTGCGGCCCTTGACTCGAGCGAATCGCAAAGCGCACAGAAATGTATGTAAATAAATGGTCAAGGCAAAAAATAACGACAGACAGACAGACAGACAGACTCACAGTCAGAGTCAGAGTTAAAGCCAAAGCTGAGGCAGCTGAAGTTGAAGTTGGAGCCCAAGGCCAAGGCAGCATCCAATGTGGAGTCAACAGATAAGAAGACAGAACGCAACGCAGACGCAATGCAACGTGTAGCACGGCAGTCAACTCCAACTCGAGACGAGGTTCTTTTTGATACTCAACAGCCCCAAAATTACAGGAGTATTATAACTTAGTGATAGTAAATATAACAGTTAAAATGAGGCAGCTGTTACTTCACAAAATACACTAAAATTGGATAATAAATGGATTAAAAAAATTATCAACTTTTCTAGATGATAAAAATTTAAATGCAGAATCGGTTAATTTTTGATGAAGTTATGGGAGATCAAAGTTTTTGAAAAATGTCAAGGGGTAAGCATGGAAAATACCGAAAAAATTGACAGTGAGGTAAATTTTTCAAGTGAAAAAAGTTTTGATGCAGAATGAATTTAGAGGCCAAATAATGATCAAAACGGTATTCCTCATGAAAATCGGTTGAGTTTTGACAAAGTTATGCCAGTTTCAAGTTTTTGGAAAAGTGCCAAGGGGTAAGCATGGAAAATACCGAAAAAATTGACAGTGAGGAAAATTTTTCAAGTGAAAAATGTTTTGATGCAGAATGAATTTAGAGGCCAAATAATGATCAAAACGGTATTCCTCATAAAAATCGGTTAACTTCTGACAAAGTTATGCCAGTTTCAAGTTTTTGGAAAAGTGCCGAGGGGTAAGCATGGAAAATACCGAAAAAATTGACAGTGATGAAAATTTTTCGAATGAAAAATGTTTTGTTGCAGAATGAATTTAGAGGCCAAATAATTATCAAAATGGTATTCCTCATGAAAATCGGTTGAGTTTTGACAAAGTTATGCCAGTTTCAAGTTTTTGGAAAAGTGCCAAGGGGTAAGCATGGAAAATACCGAAAAAATTGACAGTGAGGAAAATTTTTCAAGTGAAAAATGTTTTGATGCAGAATGAATTTAGAGGCCAAATAATGATCAAAACGGTATTCCTCATGAAAATCGGTTGAGTTTTGACAAAGTTACGGCATGGAAAATACCGAAAAAATTGACAGTGAGGTAAATTTTTCAAGTGAAAAATGTTTTGATGCAGAATCAATTTAGAGGCCAAATCATGATTAAAATGACATTCCGCTTGAAAATCGGGTAATTTTTTATGAAGTTATGGAAGATCAAAGTTTTCGAAAACATGTCTCTCTTCCATTATCTATATTAAATTTTTTATACCAAGTTTCTGACAGTCGAGCTCGCTTAGCTGCTTAGTTTATATATAATATTAATTATATTTATTTTGTGTTTATTTATATTCAATTTTTAAATACCGAGTAGCTTACTGTCGAGCTCGCTTAAATGTAGAATTCTGACTTATGCACGTTTTTTTTTTCTTATTATTATTTTTTTTTTTTCGGCCGCACTCTTTCATTTTGGGTGTGTGCGACGATAAGATCAATGTGCATGTGTGTGTGTGTGTGTGTGACTGTGGCATTTGCAGCAGGTGTTTTGCTTTCAGGCTGCAACACAATATGGGTAACGAGTTGGCCCCCAAAACTGGCCAAGTTTATCTTCACATAATTCACACGGTCGCCTTTGGGGGCAGGCAGATGTCGATGTCGATGTGGATGTCGATGGCGATGATGATTGACTCACTATATATGCAACTCGTAAAGAGTTGCTCGTGTGAACAAGAAAGAGTCATAAAGCACACACACACACACCCACACACACTCAAAGCAAATTCTCAGTTAAAACATGTGCCACACGTTCAGCAGCAAACTCAATGCTATCATATCCGCATCAGTAGCCATCAAGATTCCACCACACTTGCCACACTACCCCACATTGCCACTTGCAACATCCTCTCCCTCAACTCTCTCGACTCCTCAACGCTTAGAATTCAAAACATTTCAGACAAATTGGCGTCGCTTTCAGGCAACGTGTGACAAAATGCAATGCAAACAGAAAGCAGACCAAAGGAGTTTCCCCAACAATTCCCGACTGCCTCTCTATATGGGGAAACTGGACAATGCAACGAGTGTACACTGTACACAAAGTGCCCTTCTTTAATTTATGCCAAAACGTTGCCCAGGCGACGTTGACGACGTCATTTGCTGGCTGATGACGTTGAGTTGAGTTTGAGTTTGGATATGGAACTGGTTAGAGGTGTCGCTTTATATGCAATAAATAAGATGCAGGCTTAGGGACAGCACAGAACAGTTCAGTACAGAACAGGACAAGACAGACAGACAGACCAGACACGGACCATAACATAGAATAAAGGCTAAACAGCCTGTGGGAAAAATGTTAACGAGCCAAGTGGCCTCCTAAAGAGGGGATTAGAGAGAGAGAGAGAGAGAGAGAGAGAGAGAGAGAGAGATACAAGACGTCATGGGAGCTAAACTGCACTATGGGCCAAATTTAACTAATTATATGCCTAATATGCAATAAAATTATAAAAGAGAACTTGTAGAAAAGTTATAAAATTATATGGTACCATACAATGAACATCAAGAAAATAAAAAGTATAAAAAATCATATATAAAATAAAAGATAAACTTGCCATAATTATTAACACTTAATACTGAAATTGTTTTCTAGCAATTGTCTTAACATAATATTAATTTCGACTAAAATTTTACTCGATTATATTCTTCACTTCGGACACTTTAAAACTTCTGCATTTGTCTGGCAACACTCTAAAAGTAGCCACAGTGTTGCCAGCTATCTTAAAGCAATAGAAAAAGACTCGCAAAAGATACATTTGTCGCATGAGAGTTTCACTTGATGAGACCGATTGAAATATCTGCATAAATTTAAACTTGGCATTATAATAAACTAAAGTAAAGTAAAGGCAAGAAAAGATAGATGGCAAATTGTGTGTGAAGAGTCTTGGCAAAAGTTGTAAGCACTTGACACTTATTTACAGCAATTAAACGCTCGTTTGCCATCGTACAGACAATGGAACAATGGGAGCATATGTAGTTACCAGAGATAGATAGATAGATGTGCTTATGACATGGTCTCTCAGTGGCAGGCACTTTCTGAAGATGCAACCAGAAGAGGCGCCACAAGCCGTGTTGTGTTGTGTTCTGTTGTGTTCTGTTGTTCATTCATGAGGCAAGAACTGTGACCTATTTTTCCGTACACTGCAAATTGCAACAAAGTTGTCCATTCTCATTCCCCCTTCCCCATTCCCATTCCCGTTTCTCGTAGCTCGTTGTTTGTCTAAATGTTTGCCTATTTATGGCAGAGACAGCTATATAAATATGTGAGCAGCTTTTAACACCTCGTCGCACTCAGTTTCAGTCACAGTCTCTCAAGTGGCAGTGGCAGACAGAGTCTGTGCCACAGTCCGACTCCGACTCCGATTCTTATTCCAATTCCAATTCCGAGTCCAAGTCCCAGCGGGCACACGTGTTTCACCTTCCACGTTTCACGTTCCACAGCCTCTGCTTGCCACAAGGCAATTTGTTGTTGCCCCCAAGACCAAACAGAGCTTTGTAAATATGAAATTTAGTTGAGGTACTTTTTCAATAACTCCCAAATAGCAAAGATCCTCGACAGCTGACACCAAAAGTCTTTCTCCTCCCCTCTGTATATATATGTATTCCTTTCGAGCCATTTTCAATTAAGCGAAATTAAAAATTTATAACCAGCCACGGCCAAAAGAAAACAAAGCCAAGTTGCGGGCATTACCGGGTATTAACGCAACCGGGAAAGGGGAAACACAAATAGAGACCTAGGGGTAAAATTAAAAAAAAAATCGTAAGGGAGAATAAAAAACAAATTTAGTACGGAGTTTAATAGGCGGAAAAGATACCGACTATGAGATACCCGTGGTACAATTTTATATATTTTATAATATATAAATTTTATTTATGAATTTTTGAGCTCCTATGATATAAAATTATTGCTTACTTTTAGGCGCTTAATTTTCTTTAAAATGATTGTTTCTATGTCTATATTTATCCGATCTTGATGTGATTAAGTAGATTAATAGTTAATCAAATAAGGGAAAGATTAACATCAGCAAGAGTTTTCTATTTTAAAAACTACGGGTGTGTTGAAGTTTTTTTGCTTTGTGTTACATATATTTAAGCGAATCCAAAATACCCTTATATTTATTTTTTTCAGTAACGGGTATAAAAACGAAAAGAGAAATGTTTATGTTTTCATTAAAAAAAAGTATAAAAAAACAGAATAAAGAAAAATGCAAGTGAGGATGGGAACAAGTGCGTCGGTGGATGATTGAGTTGCTGTAAAGGAAAAGGAAAAGGGAAAAGGGAGAGAGCAGGGGGAAGAGAGTCCGGTTAGCCCATGCTTAATATTTTATTTGCGTTGAAGTTTTAATCATTGAAATGACATTGACAGCCTGACAGACGGCGTGTGCGACCCACAACAGGGACAACACAACAACAAAACAATAACAACAAGGGGAATAAAAGATAGGAGAGGGCGTCCAGTTGGACTGCCTTTTATTGGGCCATGGATAAAGTGAAAATAAATATGAGGTTTAAGTGATTATTGAATTTAATATGCTGCTCGAATTGTTAAAGTTTTTGTGCATTCAAAAAGTTATTAATGATCGCATAACTTTATGAATAATGTTGAATTGCCAAAGAGAATGAAAATGAAATTTAAAAAATGAATGCAGCAATTGCAGTTCAATCAATTATATTAAAATTATATTTACAAATAATACGAGTATAAACAAATTTATAAACAAGAGTACAATCATCAATTATTTTAAATAAATAATGGAGGTAAGCTTGGTAAACCCAAATAAATAAATAAATAGAAAATAAACTCCATTATAAAATGGATTTTGACATATGCTCCCAAAATTTACTGATGAAATAAGTAAAAAATAAACTCCATTATTAAATGGATTTTTACATTCGTAATTTAGTTAAATATATAATATAATATGCTCTTAAAATTTACTGCTTCCAAATATTGATGTATTAAATATAACGTATATATTGAGATAGGTCAATGCTTAAAACTGCGTCTAAATTTAGTCAACATTTGGACAGCATTTAAAAGTATTTATCTAACACTTAAAACAATCGCAAGCAAAAATTTAAGCAGCGAATAAATTTAAAACAATTAACATAGCGAAACACAGCAACATCATTAATCACAATTGAAGCTTGTTCTAGTTAATATCTCACCGCAGATTAACTTAAATGCGGTGATTCTAGCGGTGGCGGTTGTGTCGAGTTCGAGTCTAAGGCAAAAGTTTCAACCGAAATTACTTTTTAATTGACAAACCTTTTTCAACACCTTTCTCTTGCTTCCTCTTCCTCTTCTGCGGCTCTTTCTTTTCTCTCTTTCTTCAAGCTCTTCTTTCTTTTTTCAGTGCTTGTTACAGTTGCTGTTGTAATTCAATTAGCATAACGAACATTTATGTGTGTAACTTTGGCTTTCGCATAAGTTTTCTTCAATTAAAACTTTTGACAACTTGCCGCACAACACACACACTTGCACACACACACACTGCCACTCGTATGTAGATTTACTTGTATTTTTTTATTTTGCCATAAATTTGAATTAATTTGATTTACTTTTGTGCTGAAGTCGACTTTCAACATTTTGCGAGTACATTTTAAGTAAATACAATTTTCCCTCGCACTAATAACACACTTCCGCTGCGGCACAACAATGGCGGCTGCGTTGACTTCCGCTTACACACACATGCACACACACACACACACACGCAAACACTCACAGTAAAAAACCGCAGCTTTGCCGCTAAAAAAAATACGTTATTATTCGTCACGTTTTTGCTTGACTTTTATTATATATTCTTATTTTTATTTGATTTCGTACTTTTCGTATTTTTATTTTTATTTTATTTCGGCTTTTTTTATATCGTATTTTTATTTTTATTTTATTTCGTATTTTTACGTATTTTTATTTTTATTTGCTTTTCTTTTCTCGCTTTCTTTTTTATTGTTTTTGTTATTCAACAAAAGTCGCAGTTCAACGTACGCAGGATCAACCGGCGTATTATTCGCATTTGTATCTTTAGGCGTAAATATTTGTATCTGCAACCGTAACGATGGCCCAAAAAAGTATCTTCAAGTTGCCCGCTGCGAAGCAACCGCTAACGACAACAAACGCAGACTGAAAAAACATTTTTGCAAACTGTTGAAAATCGCACGGAAAATATAATGAAAACGGCGGCAACACACGAAGCTTGCAACACACGAAGTTGCCGCAGCAACAACAACAGCAGCAGCAACAACAACAGCAACAGCAGCAGCCGAAGCGCCAAGAGCATCAACAACAAATGTATCTCGCAGATACAACAAGCAGAATAGCAACCACAACAACAACAACAACAACTACAGCATCATCCAAATGTTGCCAGTGGGGAATGTTGCTGCATGCCTCAAACGTGCGCATGAGAAAATGTTGCTGAGCGTGTGTTGCCGTTGTTACTTTTTGTTGCCAGCAACGTTTGCCGTTGTTGCTGTTGCTGTTGCCGTAGCTGTTGTTGTTGCTGTTGTTGCAACGTTCTGTTCTTTTTTTTTCGTTTTAGGCGGGAAAATATGTGTGCCGCATTTATTGTTGTTGTTGTTAGCCTGGTAGTCAAGGAGTTACAAAGGTTTATAAGTTTTTGATTTGTCAGCAAATCTATCAATATTTAAAAAAATTCAATTTCAAAATGTAAAAAACGATTAAAAATGTATTTAACCTTGCCTTTTATATTAATTAACATTTTTTTATGTTCATAATTTAAATTAAATTTATAATTTTAGAATTTGATTTTTATTTGAATTTATGTTAATTTTTAAAAAGAGAATACAAAATACATTTCACTTAATATTCTCTTATTTTATTATTCATTTTCAATGAATGCTCATGTTGATTAATGTTTTATTTAATAAATATTGATTAATTTTTACGTCTGTCAAGAAACTCTTACTGGGCATCTAAAAGTCAATCACTTTAGCTGTTGCATTTTTTTTCGTGTTGTTGTTGGTTGTAAAGAGCGTGTAGCTTGTAGCTTAGCCAAGTTGCAGCATGTAGCAGTGATTATTTTGTCAATTGCAGTGACACAAAGGCATCTATCTATCTACCAATCTATCTATGTTACTTTGTATCTGTATCTGTATCTATCGGCACTAATGCCACGGCTATTATTCCGTTGTTGTCTTTGCCATTGCCTGTGTCAAACAGAGTTGCAGCCGTGGCATGCAGCAAAAAAGTGAAGGAGGGGGACACTTACACAAAGTGAGCTTAAGTAGTTGCAACTTTGAGTGTTGCCACATTACAAAAAAAAACACAAACACAAAGAATTCTACGGACAAAGCACACTTTGACACAACTCAAACAGCAATTTCAATTTTCAAACTGCAATTAATTTGTGAAATTGATATTAACATTTGTTGCATTGTCATCGATATATATATATAAAATTTTACTCACTGACAAGGCTTTATTTTAATCTTTTAGTCTATTATTCATGCTACTGATTAGTCACTGAGCTGCTGCCTGTTGTTAATAATTTCATTCTATAAACAAAATTATAAACAATGCCAAAAATGGCAACAATAACAATTCACAAATTGAATTGCTCGCTCGGTTGTGAATAAAACATGCAAATTAAATTTTCATAAAATACACACGCATATTTCATTAAAGCAATTATAAAATGTACACACACACCCTTACACACACACATACTTAAAGGGTTTCAACCACAAATTGAAATGCATTTAAATAAAACGCTTTGAGGCTGACAACCACAAACACCACCACAAAAACAACAACAACAGCAGCAAATATCCTACGGCATTTATAGTGAAACCAACTTAAAAAAATATAATTCTTTTGTGATTGTCAATAGTTTGGATACCCTGTAATAATTTTGAAAGTAAAGAAAGAGGATATGAGAAAGTTGAAAGGTAAAAACAATAACTAGACTTTTGAGGGGACACTAAATATTAATAAAAATAGTATAAATACTTTAATATATGCATTTATTTTAAAATATTCTTTTTATTTTAAAATAGCTACCAAAAACACCTTTATAAAATGGTATTTAATTTTTTTATGTTGCATAATCTCTGTGCATTTTAATTTATTCACAATGATTATTAAATAAATAAGTAAGCATTTCAAATATTAATAAATAACATTTTAGTATATTTAAAATTAAATAAATATCAATTATTTAAGACAGAAAAACTAAAGGAAGTTTACAATTCCGTAGCTCATAATCATTTACAGGGTATCTGTGAGTCAGTCACTCTTTTTTCTCACACAATTTCACTTGTCATGCAATTACTTTAAGCTTTATTTTTAAACTGATTCACACTTCAACTGTAGAACGCATGAAATAAGCGAAAATCATTTGAAGTGCGTTTTTCATTAAGGCTCGAGGGTGGTAACCCGCAGCTGCCTCAGCAACTGTGGCAACTCTGCAGCAACAGCGCCAACTCTGCAGCAACCATCGAAATGCTGGTAATTAAGCGCAATGCAGTAAAAAGGAATAAAAATCAAATAGAAGCGAATTTCACAACAAATTAATATGGAATTTAAAAATGAATATAACACAAGCGGCAGCGTGGGCGTTAAAGTGGGCGTGGCTGAGATGCCATTAAGCCAGCAACGGACGGAATTCAAACAAGTGTTGCCCCGGCCACAAAAGCAAAGAAACGTGGGGGGAAAGGGGGTTAAAAGGAATTGGAAAGGATGGCAAATGCTTAAAGCTGCCAGTGTCTAAAAAGCAACTTCCGCTGTTGTTGTTGGTAGTAAAATAGCAATGAGACTGGCTGAAAGTTGCACTAAATTGGATTAAGTTTTCAAACGTAGAAATATTATTCATATTTATGCATTAATGTGCTTTAATATGAGCTTTTAAAGAGAGAGAGGGATAGAAAAAAAGGAAAAACCAACTAGGAAAATATAGAAACGAAAAGAAAAAGAAAGTGATATTATTTTCGAATTGTAAAGCTTCAGGCTTTTTTAATTTTTAAATTTTTAATGTGCTTTTATAGGAGCACTAAGAGTAAGAGAAAGAACATTTAAAACAGGAGAGAAAAAGGGCATAAGTTCGGAAGTCTAATTATTTTTAAATATAGAGAATAAAAAGCATGGTATAACAATTAGTTTCAGACTAAAGCTTGCAAGTTTAATGTGCTTTTAAAAGCTTTGCATAACTTTGCTTAATTTAATTTTAATTTTTAGATTGATCTGCATTTTCTTTCATGTTTAATCCAATTGTTGGCAAGTGTCATTTCGTTTTATGTGTGGCACAAAATCAACTTGTCGCATGGCCCCCAAAAAGTATGCAATGAAATTTTGCAGCGTTGCTAACAGAAGCTGCCACGCCTCCCTCCCACTCCAGCGCCTACGCAGCAAGAAACAAAACGTTGCGTACAACAAAAATAACAACAAAAACAACAACGAAAGGGAGAAGCAGAGAAGAAGAACAACAAATTTCTTTATAATTCACAAAGGAAATGCCAAGCTCAAGGAGTAAAGTGAACACAAATACACACACACCATACACACACACACACACCATACACACACTCACACACACCATACACACACACAAAATATGTAGTCCAAATGTGACAGAAACATGTGTATGCTCAGCTGGTGCTCCGTCTTCAACTTCTCT
Source organism: Drosophila falleni (assembly GCA_035045575.1). NCBI lineage: Eukaryota > Metazoa > Arthropoda > Insecta > Diptera > Drosophilidae > Drosophila > Drosophila falleni. Next base: position 3,989,791 of record JAWNOV010000167.1, read on the forward strand.
TGCTTCTCCTGCTTCTCCTTCTCTCTCTTTTCATCTCCAACTCCATCTCCTATTTCATCTGCTGCCCTCTTACGACTTGACAGCTACAAAAGGAGCAACCAAAGGATTACAAGCATGGAGAAGGAAGGTGAAGGAAGGAAGACTTTGTAGAACTCTGACTGTAATACGTGCGTTTCTCATACGCAACGTTGTACGCGTTGTCGTTACTGCTTCTTTTACACTCAGAGAAAATATACCTAAATAGACTACCTAAATCTACTAAAAGCTTAACTAGCATGTATAAGTTATGCCATAGTGTTTAGAAAAAATTTTTTTCTTTATTAAAGAGAAATCTTTCTAAAAATATTGAAACGCTAAATATATTTAAAAACTTCTCTAAAATTAAATTTTTTTTTAATTAATAAACCGATTTTTGAAACTTTTTTTGACTATTAAAGAAATTTAAAAATATCATATTTTTAAGTAAGGATTATATTTTTCAAAGTGTACTGTCGCATATACATCAAAAGAAGCGTCTTGGCCTCGGGGCAACGTCAACAAGAAGAAGAAGAAGAAGGAAGAAGGCAGAAGACGACACCGTTTTGTCCTGACCTTGATTGCGTTTTTGCCGTCGACTGACTTACACACACTTTCACACACACACAAAGTGTAAGTTGGCAACTTGCTGGGAAAACGCATAAAATGTATTTAACACACAATTTATGTCTGCACGAGGCGTTCAAATTTACAGGCCAACGGCAACAAAAACAAAAGTAAACAAATATGAGAAAGACACAGCACGTTTACACGGGTTTATTTTATTAGCGGCGCCTTCGTCGTCTTTTACAGCATTCTGGACGAGGAATTGAGTTAGGGTCCTGTTTCTGGTCCTGGTCCTCGTCCTGTTCCTGTTCCTTGGTTCCGCTTCCTCGCTTTTGTTTGCCATTTGTTCCAGACAGAAAATTGGCCCGCGGGGCCATCAAGCAAAAATCATATGTTTTATACATGCCAAAAGTTGCACAAAAAAAAGTTTAATAGACTTTACTTTAATATTTCCAGATTCTCGTTTCATTCCCTTTTTTTTAGTGATTGCACAAAGTTTTTATTTTGATTTTATGGCTCTGCAGCTTGGCTTTTTTTTAAGCCAAGTTAAGCAGCCGGCTAAACAAAAAACAAAGTTATTAAAACAAAAAGTTAAAGGTCACGTTCTATGCAATAAACTGCTATTTTTTTGTTATTTACTATTTCTACTATTATTACAAATTATATTCTTTTCGCTTTATGGCGCCATCTAGCGACGTTTATTTGTATGTAAAAAATAACTGTCAATTTCTGTAAGTTTGTTAAACATTTAAGTAAAGTCTTGACAGCAAACTCTTCTCAACTTCTTCACATTTCCAGTCAAAAACTCATTTAAAACTTGAAGTTAAAAAAAAAAACTTACACACAATTATGTGTGGACCCTGAAAAATGCCAAATGTTCCTCACATGTCACCACATTCAAAAAAAAAAACTAAATAAATAAAAATAAAAATAGAAATAGAAAGGAAAACTTTTAATTTTCCGCCCGAGACCCTTTTCTTAACAAGAACTTTTCATTTTTAATTAAATGGCAACCACAGACTCTAAAAATTCTCTGCTTTCTCCAACAAACGTTTTTCCCCCAACTCTATTTCCATCTCTCTCTTTGCTTTTGGGACAGCAAACAGGAAACGTGTCTGTGGCTAGGGAAAAACTTTCCAGTCCGCCTCTTACAATGAAGCTCAATTAGTTAAAGGCGCGCGTTTCTCAATCAAAGCTCCCCAAAAAAATATACAGAAAATACAAAAATACGAAAAAATTTCTGTAGCTTTTGCCTCGGCCCACAAATCGTGCATTATTATTTGTTTGTTTGGGCTGCTTATCAGCTGGGCCCTGGGCCCAAAAACCAGACGCAGATCAGATCCTCAGCCACACAGCACAGTGGAGCAAAATCAGTTGGACAATTAAATCAAAGTTTTCTCATATGAAGCAGAGTATAATTAAGATTTAATATACTTTAAGTCTATCATTAATTTATGTTTTTTTTTAATTTTTCATTTTTCTAATTTTTACATTTTTTATTAGGTTTGGTCCCAGCGTGCATAGTTAGTGGCAGGCGTAGGGGCAATTGCAGTCACGCATCTCACGATTGCGCTATTATATTCTCACCTTATGATGACTGACTTCGAGCCTGAACTTGCAGCTAATACTGAAGTTGAAGCCAAAACTGAAGTTAAAGCCGAAGTTGAAGTTGAAGCTCGCAAGGCAATTGAAAAGCCGCAAACAATAATTGCAGTTGCCGTGGCCCAGGCCAAAAAATAAAACAAAGCTTAGCTAAGCAAAGTGTACGACTAGCAGCTACCTTAGTCTTAAACTAGAAAGAAAGATCATATTTACTTTTTCTTTTTTTTTTAATAAAATTTCTTTTATTCATAATTTGAATCAGAACACCCTTTATTTATTTTATATCTTTTCTTATTTAATTTATTTAAAAAAAAACTTTCGCTTTTCATTAATTGAATGATTTGAATTAATTAATTGAATCTTCATATTTTCGTTTTTTTTATTTTAATTAAATTTTCATTTTATTGTACTCTTCATACTCCATAAGCTCAGACAATATAATCAAATCAGTTTTTCTAATAATTATACTTTCAATATTCTTTTTATTTTTGATTTTTACAGGGTATGTAAACCGCAGCAATTTCAGCATCGCGGCTCATCCTGTTTTTTTCTTCAGCCAAGGGAGTTGAGAGGAAAGAAAATCGCGAATTAGGCAAATTGTGTGCAATTTTTGTGAGTTCTCCATACATTTTTCTAAAGGGGTTAAGGGGAGTAAAAAGGGTTGTGAAGAGCGGGTTAAGGAGTAGTGAGAGCGATTGATTGTCTTTGCTCGTTTCTCTGTCTCTGTCTCTGTTTCGCGTTTTTAAATGTTTGTTCGTTCTGTAACTGTGTTAAGATTCATAACCTGCTTGCAACTGCCACGTGAGTTCACGGGTTCAGTTGCACTTGTGTGTCATCTACGGTTGTTCTGCCTGCCTCCGTTTCAATGCATTCTCTGTGCCCCACAGCCATTTTGAGAGCAGCAGCAGGACGACAACAACAACAACAACGAGACTGTAGCTGAAGCACCTTCATTAACATACCAGCTGCAGGAAAAAAAAATAATAAAAGGGGGCAACACTGCTATGCCAGGGGCGGGGAAGTGGTAGGGGGTAGTGGGTTACAGGAGGGGGAGTGCGGGGAATTTGTAGCTTCATGACTTGGAATTTGCTGTAATCCGATACAATTTAGCGGCTTAAAGCTTCTGCCTGCTTGACGCTCAAGTTTCTCATCATCTTTTCTGCTGCTGCTGCTTCTGCTTTCTGTATGTGTTTCTGTTGCTATTTCCTACTCATCCTTTTCCCCCTTTCTGTTAAGCACTTTGAGTTTCGCAGTGAGGCACGCGCTTGTTTCTTTTATCCGCCTTCGCTTTTGTTTTTTAAGGAAAGGGGAGTTCACTACAGTATTCCCTGTTTGTCTGGAGTGTAGAGAGGGGGTTTGGGTTCTGAATGCTGAATGGTGATTAGACGCCACTTCAAAGGCCTCACAAGCATTTACATTTAAAGCGAAAACTTGATAGTTAATGCCAAACGCGAATCTATCGAAGGTCACAAGCAAAAGTTCAAGTGTTTTGCACTGCCAATCAAAATATGTTGATATTACTGAGTGTCTGTGGGTGTGTGCTCAAGTATCTATTGCTATAGATACCACAAGTTCCTATAGATACAGTGATAGATACCACAGATACTTAGAGTATCTATCTATCTACAGATACTTAAAGTATCTAAAGATACAGATACTTAAAGTATCTAAAGATACAGATACTTAAAGTATATAAAGATACAGATACTTAAAGTATCTAAAGTATCTATAGATACTTTAAGTATCTGTATCTGAAAAGTGGGGTTTAGTGAAAGACGGAAAAGTATCTTTACGTAGATACTTATAAATACGAAGTTACTTTTTAAATTATAAGAAATCTGCAAACAATCAAAAACTGCAACTATCTTAGAGACACACTAAAATTTTAAATTCCTACAGTTCCTGATTTAATGTATGTTACATGTCTTAAAACAAAATTCTGATTTATTTTTGTCTAAAATTCTATGACCAACTAGAGACTTTCATTAATATTTAATACTGATAGTATTTACCGCAGCGACTAAAGTGAAAAGTACAAGTATCTTTACATAAGTATTTACAAGTTATGGGTGGTTTCATAAATTCCATGGGGTCAGTTTGCCTCCGGTATAAGTAAAAGGAGCTAGAACGCACATCTGTGCACATAAAAAATGCCACGAAATCCGCTTTACTCGATGCTTCCTGCCTTGTAGCACTGGTAGCACTCAGAAACAGAAATCCAACAAGGAAAATTATCAAAAATAAAAGCAAGACAACAGCGGAAAGAGAGAGAAGCGGATAGACAGACAGATGGGAGGACAGACAGACAGACAGTTGAAGGCATACAAAATGCATGTTGCAAAAAAGGAATCTAAACAATTTTTGCTTACAACTTTGCGCAGGCTGCTCGAAAAGGATTACATAATATATGAGAGATGAGAGTGAAAAGAGTGAAGTGGAAAGCGGAGAGGGAAAGAGAAATAGAGTCCGCGGCACAGTGGAACTTTTGGGCAGTTAAGCGTGAATTCATCTTTATTATTAAAATTTGGGTTTTTCGAAAAATAAATTTTTTAAGATTATTTTTATTTTGATAAAGACACTTTTAATCAATAACATTTTTATTATTTTAAGATATTTTTTATATTTTTGAATGTTAAATAATCTAAGTATAGGCCATTAAATATTTTGATAATTATTTATTTTAACGTAAATTTTCAAAAAAAAAGAAAAGCTTATGTTTGCTAATAATATATCATAATATCAAAAAATTCATTTTGTCGATAGCTAATATCTTTAGATTTTTTTAATATTTTTTTAAAATAAAAATGTGTAGCAAAAATAAGTTTTTTTATTTATTTAAAATTTTTTTTTACAATATTAAACATAAATTAATTCAAGCTAAATTGACAAAAAGCACCACTGTGCGCAAGGAGATGGAGGATGGTATTATTTTGCTGGCTTGCGGTGTTTGGTAATTGTTTTTTTACGACACGTAACCAAATCCAAAGCCATTTAGCTGCAATGTTGAATCCTGCGAGGGTGCATAATTATGAAGGATTTAACAGGATTTTACAGGACTTTACAGAATTGCAGTTAGCTTCACTCTGGGTCTCTGGAGCGTTAATCTACACCTGGTCGTTAACCAAATTGACTGCTGCCAACAATTTGTGTCCCCCCGCCGTACTAACATTTATTTTTCACTTTTTCCACTCGACGATCCATTAAATTGTAATTTTTCTTCGCCTTTTTTTCAAGCTGCTGCCAACATTTTATTCAATTTAATGTGAAAACTGCGAGTTGTTGTTGCTGTTCTTGTTGTGAGGAAATCCACCCACTGTGTTTGAATGGGTTTTGACTGAGTTTCGGGTCAGAGTTCAACATGCAAATAAAATTCAAATATTTGCTTGATTGGTTTAGTTGCAGTTGGTTTAGAAATGCGAATACGAATATGTGTGTGAGTATGAATATGAGTTTGAGTATACTCAAAGTTTATTTGTTGCTGGCGGCATAGATAAATGTGCATATGAAATATGTATTTATCTAATGTTGGCCAAGGCAATGCACAAAGGCCAAATGGCATTGTGAACATTTGCCAAGATGAAAACATATTTAAACAGCGGTCAAATGTGCAAATAACTTTGATGAATATATATTTGTTACATTTAAGGCAACGATTGAAATGTTGATGTGTCGTATTAAATTAAACATAAGATCAGCATTCTTATACTCCTAAATATTTACAAGCTATGCAGCTAGTTGAAATTTAATAGCTACAACAAACCTAGGAATCCACATATTAAATTTTGCTATGTTTAAATTAATGAAATTCTCCTAAAGTATAAAAATAATAGATAGATATATTTTGATATATTTATAAGTAACTTAAAGTTAAATTTTAAATTTAAATTCTTTGTCCTGACTGACTCACTGATTATTGTACAGCCCAAAACATAAGAGCTAGGAGGCTGAAATTTTCACACAACATAGCTGAGACAATTTTATCGTGCAAAAAGACGGCGCTTTGCGAAATTCGAACCGCAAGAGGGTCAAATGCGAAAACTGCTAGTACTTTTATGACTTTCTTGATTATTTTCGTTTTATTTGTTGATTTTCAAGTAATTCCATTAAAGTTAATCAATATTTCCTGTTCAAATTAAAAGCGTATATCCTGCAATCATAACTTGTCCTGTATTTAAGCAACCCCAGTGTTAAAAAAAAAATAATGACACCTGGCTCAAACGACACTTAAATGATGTACTTAAAACTTCTTCCCCAGGATAAGTACATAAAATCAATATATCATCAATTGGCAAAGCATTTTTAAGGCTTCGTCACAAAGTGAACCTGTCATTTTTTATTCAATTAAATTATCAAAATTACCGAACAAAAAGCGAGTCGAGAAACAGACGAAGAGACAGAGAGACAGACACTTGGAGAAGCTCTGCCAGACGATGGCAAATTCAGCACGTGCTGTCGTCATGTGACGAGGGACAAAACCGGAAGGAGCAGTAAAAGAGGGAGAAGGGAAAGACAGAGAGAGAGAGAGAAGGAACGTTGAGTTTCATTTCCATTTCCAGTTACTTGTTACCTTCACCTTGGCTGCAATTAATTCTGGTAACATAATCTTCACTTACAGGTTTTATATGACACTAAATCAGTGTGGCATCAGGCGGCAGTGTCACATTGCCACAGCAGAGACACGATGTTGCCCCAATTTGAGGGGCAGCTAGTTTACGATGTGGGCGTGGCTCTCAATTATGGGCAGGGCTAACATATGAGAGAGAGTGTGTGTGTGTGTGTGTGTGCAGCACAGGATAACGAAATTTAACGCTTTCTGCGCTAAATTTAATTAGTTCCATTTAAAGTTGAAACGAAATACAACGAACAGCAGTCAAAACATAAAACAAAAGACAACAACAACAACTACAACAATAACAGGCGATGAGGAATTCTTTCCGCATATTTGCACGCCAGCCGATAATTATCGCTTGAAATTCGGTCAGAGGTTGAGCGGACAACAAAAAACGATCCGAAAACAAGCAGAAAAGATTTTAATACCGCATGCCGAAGATTTGATACCCTTGCAGGGAAATGTATTCAATGATATAGTACTCCAATGTTAAACAAATGTAATCAGGTTACTTATTGATTTTTATATTTTCAGGACATAAGTAAGTTTGATTTTTAAACGATTGTTCCTATGCAAAAAAGTTTATTTATAATATAGTAATCCGTTTCGAAAAATTCCTACATATATACGACCTTCTCATAAATAGCTTAAGAACTAATTAATATTGAAAAAGTCTTGGCTATATATCCTGATTAAAAAAATAATACGTTACATATTTCGTGACAAAATTAATATACTCTCTGCAAGGGTTTAAGAGCACCAACTACAACAACAACAATAAGGATAAGAAGAACAGCTACAACAACAACAACAACAAGAATAATATCGAACTTGCCACAGATACCCAAGACACGTTCACGTTCTCTTCATCTGCATGCGGCGATTGTTTTGTAAGACCTTTAAACACCTGATATGCAGCTACAAGCACAGTGGGGCAAGCCGTGGGACAGACAGTGGGGCAAGCAGTGAAACACAGTCTTTGGCGCAGGTGGAGACTCTTTTGGCAGATCTTTTACCCATGGCACACAATGCACACGCACATTTATTTTGGCCATTTCATTTTCACTTTTGGACGCATTGAACGTGCCTCCATCACAGGCAGCGATGCCACAAATAAGAGCACAAATCACGACACGGTGATTATTCACTGTGATTTGTTGATTACGTGACTTTTTTTGGTGCAAGTGCTCATATATGTACATATTTTGTAGAAAGATGAAAGATTCTTCTTTAATAAATAATACATATTATAGGCTCAAATCTATTCCTTGATTTACAAGTTTTATTTCTTTATGGATCTACAGATATCTTTATAAAGCTTGTCCAGTTGATCTTAGAATTTTTGTTCGTAAATTTATTTAGAATATTTATTATTTTAGAAACCTTTATTTTTAATAAAAGAATGAGAAAATAAACCCAACATTTTCTTCATTTCATTACATAACTATACATTTTTTAAATGAATACTTCAGTTATAATATTTATTTAAAATGTGAATTAATCTATTAAAGATTTGGCATGGTAATTTTCACATTCTGTGTGGTGTTAAGTTCACAGGTGTGAGAAGTCAGTTCTATCAGTTCAGGTGTGATCAAATCGTTAAACAATGAATGCTACACCGCCCGCTGTGTGAACAACAACAAATTTCCTCTTACTTTTTGTAAAGTTTTTGAAGTTGAATGCAACGCGTCAATTCGCTTAGGTTTTCGACATGTTGAGCATGTGATGAAGATTAAGTAGAAAATAATTACAAGCTTGGTTCGAAACGATCGCGATCGCTTTGTGATATGGTCAGCGAATGTGTGTGTGTGTGTGTGTGCGAGTGTGTGTATAATTACATAAATGGCTATGTCAAAGCGGTGACAGGACGGCGTCATCGCAACTGTCTGTCTGTCGATCTGTCTGTCGATTCGTCAGTGGATTCGTCAGTGTGTTCGTCAGTGGATTCGTCAGTCCGTCATTGAGTCGATCATCAATCGTGCGAACTTTTCAGATCCAATGACCTGCCCACTTGCAACAACAAGCAGAAGAGCCGAAACACGTTATTTGTGAATATCACTGCCCCATGTTGCATGCAACTTGTACATGCGGCATGCAGCATAAGGCACCGAAACACTGCAACAAACTTTACCTGTTCTCACAGCCTGCACATAAATCGCGAAAATAAAAAGGGTCAAATCAGCGTATAAAAAAGATACACGAAGGGATGAGGATGATCCCAGAGAAGCCAAGGAGAGAAGGAGACAGAGAGAGAGAGAGAGAGGGAGACAACAAGAGATCCCCACGAAATGCCATAAATTTTAAAGTAATTTTCTCTTGGTCTCGCATAATTTATGGGAAAATATGAAGCTGCCCCAAATAGTTGCTGGCCAACTTCTATTTTTTTTTTTTTTGGGCTTAAAAACTAAAAGGACTATGCCAAATTGAGTAATTAAATTAATGTGTCATAATAGACAAGTTCTTTAAACAAATCACTAGCAAAAATAAATAAGAAATAAAATAAAAAAAACTTTCGCACAGCAATTTACTCATGGTATTTGGCCAGGTCTGAGTTATTGGTCTGCAATCAGGAGAAGGAGAAGTTGAAGCCTGCATCTTTATACATATATATATATATATATATATGTGTATATACTTGGAGCAACAGGTCACGATTATCTGCATACGCAGCCGACAATAATTTCAAAATTGGCGCACTTAAACGCAGTTTGGGGAGGGAATTTTTGCCAAAGAGCGGGAGGACTATATAATTTGAAAGTTATTTTCGTTGGCTCGGTATCGGTAAAAATTATTGAGCAATATGCTGATCTGTAAAATCATAAATAATAAAAATATTTGTACTTAGTCTCCCCTTCTCTTTCTCCCTCGCTCTCTCTCTCTTTCTTTCTGTCTGTCTGTCTTGCTCAGACTGTGGACTCTCCTCTTTTGGCATTTCGATAACTTTTATGTTATTAGGTGAGAGAGTTGGTTTCAGGCCACAATTGTCTGCTCCCCCTCTCTCTCTTCCTCTCTGTTCCTCCCCTACTCTTTATATTTTTTTTTATAAGCTGCCAGCGCCTCTGGCTTAACGATTGATAAAGTCTTTTTATTTACAAGCTGATAATGATGGTGTAGGCGCTGCTTTTGCGACCAATTCTTTTCTCTTTTGCTCTCTCTTCTTTCTTGTAATTTATGTGCAATTTGCAGAGTCAAGTAGAGACAGCGAGTGACGCAGCAGATTCTGTAGATTGCGAACTCTGCTCTCCTGTTTATATTACATTAGTGTTATTGATAAAATACTTATGCTTATATCGATAATTTTGGGCTATATATTTAAAGTATTTATTTCTTTAAGTATAGTTAAGATAATGATTGAAAAATGTGTACATATATTGATAAATATATATAAAATATATTTTTCTGAGATATGTAGTCTTTTGGAAGAAGTATTCCTAGAAAGTTTTATGCTAGCTTAAATTTTATTGATTTTTGGTTTTTGATATTTATATACATTATAATATTATTTTGGAACGATATTTTAGACTTTTTTAACAAAACAAACATAAAATTCCCTACAAATATTTAAAATAATATTTTTTTCTGTCGAAATAATATTAATACTGATATTTTTGGAAACATCAACACTGCTAAATGTCCACAACTATTTGTAGCATAGATAAAAAGAAAGAGTGAGAAACTGAGAGAAACTCATAAAAATGTCACAACAAAATGCTGAACTCATTTTTATACGCATATCGTTTCGAAGTCGCTTTTACGATGCACATAAAACATGCAACTTGATGGCGTTACGACAAACAGAAGACTCAAGACACGAACTACGATAATAACAAGAATGCCTAGCCAAAAGTGTCAACGCCAAGGCAACAAAAAGACAGAGAGACAGACAGACAGACAGATACTCTCTCATACCTAAGCCGATTATGAGGAAAGCAAAGAGAGGAATGAAAAAAAAATGAACATAAAAATGTTGCGGCGATCTACTAGAATCGTATTAAGTGTGCCCTGGAATGAGATAGAGACAAGGAGAGAGAGAGAGAGAATGAGGGGAATAGAGAGTGGAAGGGGGTGTTTGCGGTGTCGATGTCACTTTTGTTGCTGCCTCTGCCTGATGAGTGTCATTAACATCAAATTACCACAAGTCAAAGTCATGTTGACCAAAATAAAATATAAAAAAAAACACACATAAAACCAAGAAAGGGCCAAAGCGAAGGTGGCAAGGCAAAGGAATCAGCGACAGTTAGCTGAAAAGTTATGGTACAACAAATGACAACACAACCGCAGTCAATGGAGTCACCGCCACAATCACCGCCACATGCACCACTGTGGTCCACACTTGTCCAATCTGAAGGGAATACGAATTGACATTTGCATCCGATCGAGCGAAAGGGCTAAAGAATAGAGAGAGGAGACAAGAGTTGCAAAAAACTATCGTATACTATCGTAACTATCGTATCGAGGAAAGTTTTATAAGCAAATCACATATGTTATTTATAGGATTTGTATTAAATGACAAAAAAATTATATTAGTACGTGTATGTATTATAACATTAAAATTTATATAAATCTTCTACAAACGATTTTATACTTAGAGTTTTAAAAATTTTTTTCCGTTTTTAAAGAAACTTATCTATAATTCTATCATTAAGATCTGTATCTTTAAAATATGTATCTTCAAATTAAACAATAATCGTTAAAAGGCCAATAAAATTATATGATGATATTTTTAAGCGCTGAGCACATTAAAATGCGGAAAATACATGTATAATGGTATTGTGCAAATTCTTATGACAAATTTAATGTCTACTAGCCATAGTTTTACTGCTAGTTAAGAAACTTATTTATAATTCTAAATATTCAAATACGTCGGCCTACACTTGTAACTAATAAATTGCTCAAGCAATCCAGTTTTATTAAGATTGATCTTGTGGATCGAAATCTTAAGATATGCCTGCATAATTATGTTAAACATGCCAAAGTCATTCATAAATCTTTTGGCACACGAAAACCCACCCAGGATAATCAGAACTGAGAACTTCAAAAATAAAGAAAAGAAAAAACAATATTTACATACAAGATATTATTCATTATGCCTCAATGGGATGAGCTGCTTCACGCATTTGTCTGCTTACCCAGCGTCTTTTGTAGGTGATAAAATTTGATAGTAATTTATTATGCGAGACCGTCTCAGAGACGAGTGACTACGTAAGTTAGGATGGTATGGAGTGGGGGGAGCATTAAGTTGGGTTTTCAGCTCTGGAGTTGGAGCTGCGAATAGCGAACGACAACACAAAATGAAATCAATAAACCAGTCAATAAAAACAGAAACCGAAACAATTTTAAGATGCAAATTATGCAAATGAGGCGCACGGATTTCGTGTACAGCGATAAAAAAAAATAGAAAAAAAAACGACGACTTCAAAATCAAAACTAAAACTGAAACTAAAACTAAAGATATATAAAATGTTTATGCTCTTTCACAATTTTCTGTTTTTGATATTTGTTTGCGCATATTTAACAATGTGATTAGGCGCCGCGTGGGCGTTTTTAAAACAAGGGGCGTGTCTAGTATGTAAAAAATATGCCAAAAAACTTACCTCTTGACGTTGCAGATGATGATGATGATGATGGTATTGCTGTAGTCGACGACGTTGGCTCGCCTTGAGGTCGGCAGAGACGCTTCCAAAATAGCATTTTATAGCTGTTGATGTTGCTGATAAGACAGGCACAGTGGTTGCTTTAAATGCGGGTGTTTATTGCTAAATTTGACACACACGAAATTTGCATAAAATTATAATACAAATTTATAATAAATTATATTATAAAAATTATTATAAATTATACTGTTTTAAACGCGCAATTTGTTGAGTTGCCGGCGCACGCGCCACAGTGTTAAGTACAGAAGTCGCCGACGAAATCGTTAGGGAAAAGCACACGGCGCACGTGCCACCTGCATTCACATGCAACACTCTGACACTGACAGTCAAGTGAAAGAGTGAAAAGCGACCGCAATGAGAATGAGAACGAGAACGACAAACCGGCGACGTTGACAGAGAGAGAGCGAGAGAGAGTGCACGACAGTGAGAGCGAGAGAGCGAGAGCTACCGTGCCACAGGTGGTGGCAAATCAAAGTCTCTCGAATTGGAGTCACTACTTTTTTTTGCGCCCTCACATTTGGAGTTTCCGCAAAAGCTCCGCTTATGTGTGGACTTCCGTTAAGCGGGTTTCACGCGGTCTGCGCCTCACGACGGTTAATTAACAAATAAAAGTCGGTTTTGTGAACATGGCTTAAACGCGGCGGTATCGCTCGGCAACCGCTCGAACAAAACCAAAAAAAAAAATATGTGAAGAAGAAAAAAAATGGGAAAAAAAAGAAAATATGTATGTTACACCCAACTGACGCGTCGCTGCTTGGCGTTGGCGTTGGCGTTAACGTTAACGTTGGCAGCGCCCATCGCACATTGGGGCCAGTGGAAGCATAAAACAGGTGTAAAAACGATATGAATGAACGTAAAAGCGGTTGAAAGACACTGTTCAGCAGAATGTGTAAGTTAGATGAACTTGTAGCCGTTAAACTTTACGATTTTCAAGGTGTGGACAATTAGATGATCGTTAAATTCGATCAATTAAAGGTTAGATATGGATTTTATTTTCATTTTTTTTTAGTAATTAAAAGTGCAGTACTTAAATTTTGATGGCGAATGGTATTCGATACCTTTGTGGCCTGCACAATTTAATTTGAATATAAGCACAATTTATTGCGATGTGCTGAGTCATATATTATTTTTTGCCGTTATTTGGTAACGATTGCAGTACATTTCATTCGTTATTTCAAGTTTTCCAACTTATTTTACAGCAAATTAATTATTTATCACTTTTTTCACTTTATCAAAAATTGTGATACAAAAATTAAATTTTATAAGCTTTGATCCTGTATATGGCTTGCAAAGTTCTCTATCAACTGTATTTTTTAAATATATTCATTGGTTTGATAAATACGATTTTTACAACGCAAAATGAGAAAAGACCCCACTGTGCGACGCGACGTTGTTCTCTGTTCGAGTTAGCCATTTGTGTTTGTTGTTGTTCACATTATTAAAATGTAATTTAAGCACAATTTATTGGCAATACTTCAGATATAAAAAATTTTTTTTTGCTATTATTTGGCTACGATATTAATAGATTGCAATTGTTATATAACTTTTTAGCAGCAACAAATAAACGCATATTTTCAAATTCATAACGTCAGCGTTGCCACCTATTGCACTTTTAAGCACTGTGCGCAGCGCAGTCGACGTCGCGACGTTGACTGCAGCGACGCGTCGCGCTGTCCTCTGCCCAAGTCTGCCAATTGTTGTTGTTGTTGTTGGTATTTGCCCCAAAAGTGTAACAAGCGGGCGCAATTTTATTTTTGCCTGCTCTCTCGCCCGTGCAAAGTTCATAATGCACGCAAAGCGGATTTAAAACTGCATTTCTTAGTTGTTGTTGTTATTGTTGTATTGCATTTTGTTTGCTTGCACATTTATTGCTTTACGCTTGATGCGTTTATATCATGAACGAAGGCGACTTTATGTTTTTAGGTTTTTTTATCTGCTGCTGACCAACATGCAATGTGCGGAAAACCTTTTCTTCTTCTTTATCATTTCGCTGCTTGTCTGTCTATTTGACATATTGCACTTGCTGCGCTGCCACTGCTCCCACTCTGCCGACGTCGCTGCCACCAGCGCTGCCTGTTCATTAAGCGAATCAGCGTAGCGAAGCATAAAGGCAAATGAACATAAGACAACTTCTTTTTCAACTTGTGGCGGAATTAAAGACCCTTTCTATTGCTATATATGCATACATATCCACACATACATACATATTTATGTATGTGGCGGCACTGTTAAATTGCTTTACTCTTCCTCTAATTGCTATACAAATTTTAAACGAAACTTCTTTTTTTGTGACAGGTCAAAGCAACATGCAGACTATACATATGTATGTATGTGTGTGTATTGTTCTTGCACAGGTCGCACAGTTTCATAATTCAAAAAAAATTTAGAATAAAACAAAGAAGTAATCTTTGCCTGCACTCTGTGAACCATGCAAGTCATCATAATCAACCACTTTATACACTTTTGAAGATATATTACTTTATCACAAAGCTTACGCGAACAATAAAAAATGTAATTTTGATGCTGAGTTTATTTAGAGGCAAAACTATGATCAAAATGATATTCCGCATGAAAATCGGCCAAGTTTTGTCAAAGTTATGTCAGCTTGAAGCTTTAGCAAAAGTGTATAGGGGTCAGCATGGAAAATACCGAAAAAATTGACAGTGAGGTAAATTTTTCAAGTGAAAAATGTGTTGATGCAGAATGAATTTAGAGGTCAAATAATGATCAAAATGATATTCCGCGTGAAAATCGGTCGAGTTTTGGCAAAGTTATGCACGTTTGAAGTCTGGTTAAACCTTGGTAAGAACATAATTTTTCACTTTTTCAATAGTATTTAAAATGTTATATTGATTGAGTACAATAAATTTCTTTTAATTTCATTGCATTGTCGTTAGCTTCTCGCCACGAGGATATCCAAAGTGGCCTACACTTTTAACCTGTTGTTTCAGAGCCGGCTCCAAGGACAGCGCCTTGTAGATTGCTCGCTTCAGCTGCCTGTACTGAAAGTGCGGTGGGAAGGGCATATCCTCAAAGGACAACATCAACAGATTGCCGGCCTCGTTGCCCACAGCCAAGGAGCGACCACAATGTGCAAAGCTGTAAATGAGAGAGAGATGGGAAATGGAGTGAAAAATACGGAAGTAAACTGTTGAAAATACACTCACCGAAAAGTTGTATAACAAATCTTGGCATCAATATTGGTGGATGAGACCGGTTTGAGGGTGCTGTAGCGTAGATCCCAAATATCAACTGTGGTGTGACTGAGGGACACCAATATAGTCGAGTGTGTGCGACTCCAGCGAGCACAATGAACTGGTGACAGATGATGTTGTAAAGTGATCACTGGTGAAATTATGCCTGCTAACCAGATGCGTATGCACCTGAAAATAGAGGAAGAGTATGAGCTGTACAAACTTTTCTAGAACTCTAGTCAATTTTTATCTATATTCATTTGATTTGTCTTATTTAATAGAAATGTATAATATTTAATATAGCATTTAATATAATTAAAGATCTATTTTGATCACGTGTACTTAACTGTTTTAATATTATATATATTATATATTTGCCGCTTATTTTATTGATATGATAATAAAGGAAATTAAATTCTCTGACATCCTTGTCCCAATTCATATAAAATCTTAATTTTAATAAATTCCCATCTCGATTATCCCAAATATATAGTGTGTAATTTTTTTTCCAGATTCGGAATCAGATATTAAAAGTTTAAGTCGAGTGTTGCTTTTGATTTTAATCTCAATTCTAGCCGAGGTTCCATTATTTTTTCCCTGCCAACCTGACTTACCAATCACTGCCGCAAGTCAGATACAACTTGGGTGACCAGGGGGAGAAGTCCATGCAGACAGCAGGGGATTCATGCACCTGTCGCAGCTCCAGATGCTGCAGAGGATAGTTGGTGGAGCACTTGTAGAGTGTGCCCTCGTCGGTGAGCACATAGTAAATGTCCGACTGCACAGGATCAAGCACAAGTTCCAGACACTGCGGATGTCGATTGGCGAGCAGAGGAACTTGTTCAGCTGGACGCTGCAGAGGAATCCCCTCCAGCTCACCCTCGGCACGCTCAAAACGTTGATGCTCGAAGCCCAAAAGATGCGGACTGTTGATCAGCTGATATTTGGTAATAGCTCCTGCCTGAGAGGCGGCTAAAAAGGGCGTGATCTCAACCTCTCCGCTCACATCTCCGTCGCTGCGTTGAATCCATTGAATGGCCGTGACGGGTTCAAAGTGCACGGAGCTGCTGCGTTGGGAGGTGGCCAGCGGAGGTTGATCCGGTTGTGAAATATCGCGCACTTCGATGTTACCATTGTGCAGGCCAATGGCCAAAAGTTGCGGATTAACCGGCGAAAATTGAACGGTTACAACGGGAACCTTTTAAAAACGGTGTAAATTTAGGTTATGGTGAAAGAAATTTAAAAAGAATCGATGTTTGTTCGATGTTTTTAAATCTATTGGATTTTATTAAAAAATAAATATTTCAATCTTTTGCAAAGTTAATAATTGATCGATTATACTTTTATATCAACTAAAATTGTTTAAAGTGCTTAACTTTATTTATAATTATAAACAATTGATATATTTATTAGATTTCAGAGAATATAAATGATGAAAATAATTTAAAAAAAACGTAAAAGACTCTTTGATTTCAAAAAATATACATATATAATAAGAAAAATATGCAAACTTAAAATAAATGTCAGTTAAAAAAACAAAAACTTCTTGAATTTATTGCTTGCTTAAGCCGAAAGTAACCGTTAGTTATGAATCGGCAACAGATCGGTTTTTATCGTTATCGATAAATAAAACGTTTGTTTCGAAAAGGGCTTTCAATCGGTTAATACCGGTTAAAGGTTATTTTTCTATAACATCCCTACCTTGTAATTATAGCAACGTTCCGGATTCACCGGATTCTTGATATTCCAGACATAAACAAATCCACGACGCGTAGGAGCCGATAACTGGGCAAAGGTATAGATGCCATAGGACACGGCCATAATGTCCCCATTGTTGGGACAGAAGCTGACAGCGGTCACAGCCTGACGCACGGATGCAACCGGAGATGGAGGACTAAGACGCCAGAGCAGACGCAGGCGGTACTTAAACTGGACATCCTCGGCAAAGGGATCGGGTGGCGTCATATTGCGAAAGCGTCGCTGCTCGGGCTCAAACACATTGCTGGCCAGGATGCGCATGGTCAGCATGAGGGCAAGTCGAAAGCTGGGCAGACTATTGATGGCCACAAACTGATCCACGCCGCCAACTTTATAGGTGGTCACCTGCATCTCCTGTTCGCCTTGCACCTGCACCTTCTTCGTGGATGCCTCCAGATCTTTATAGGTGTCAAACATCTCAAAGTTGGACACATAGGAGGCAACATGATCCGTGCACAGACGTTCCGTGTTCACCAGTCGTGATTTCCTCAAAGCCGTCAACGTTTGTGTATCTGCATCGACGGTACGCCGGGATTTATCCGTGCCCGCCAGCAATTCCTCGTAGCGTTGATTATCCGCCAGCACCTGACGACCCTCCTCGCTGTCCCGCTCCGCCGTCATGCTGGGACGCTCGAAGAGCACTACGAGAGGCGTCTTCCGCAGCAGCACCTTGATAAAGGGCGTAGCCGGCGGTTTCCCGGATTTACAGGCACTTCTGCCAACGGCTGCAAATTTCACTTTTTCCGCTTTGATCGCAGGTTTATCACCTCCCAACTGCAGCTTATACAGATTGATCTGTCAGGAATTGAAAGATTAATTTAAGAATATATCAAATAAATAATATGAGAAATTTCGGTTTAATGTATATATTCTGGTTCGTTAGAAATTTTTCCACTTTAATAAAATATTTTAGATTTTGTTTAACTATTTTAAAACTGTCAATTAAATTTTCTAAAAATCCGAAATTTTAGTAGCTAAATATATACAATATTGAATATACACTTTTATCACTGGAAATTTTTAGATTTGAATATCTACAAATTTTGGGGTTTGAATTTACGCTTTAAACCCTACATAAAAATCCGATAATCCGGAATAAATTATTACCGAACAGTTTCAAAGTTAGCTACTCGAAATATGTCGTAAAGAGAGTACACAATACTTTATTCAAGTTCTTTAGGAATTTTTTCACTTTAATGAAATATCTTAGATTTTTTTAGCTATTTTAAAACTGTGATATAAAATTTCTAAATTTAACAGGGATATTCTAAACCATTTCTTTTTAAGCTTCATATTTAAAATGATGTTTTTATAATTTTTTTTTTCATTTTCTATACTTACACCCAGTGCAATGTCATCGAGGGAAGCTCTCATAACGCATTTGGTGCGATATTCCGGAGTGCGCAGCTTTTGAAGTTGCAACTGATCCGATTCCGTTCCTGTTTTCATCAGCGGATGATTCAGGATCATCTGACTTAGCTGCTGGAAATCCGCAGCTCGATAATCGTGTTTTAATATCCGGGACATCTTAATTCTGATTTCACTCCTTAAGTTACTTTGTTAATCCAGTTGACATGGCAACCTATCTATGTATGGTATATGGTATTGTTACCACAACCACGCACCCGTTGTTATATGTTATGTGTTTTGTGGCAGTGTTACAGGTTGTTGCACATCTGCACTTATGAATATTCATTCTCATAACAATTTCGAGGCACGCAAGCGCAAAGAAAACTGGCTAAAGTTAAGTGAGGTAATTCGATAATACTCCTACATATTTACAATAAAATAAAATGCTAATATTTATATTAATGTGTGCCAACTAGGTAACCATTGTCTTTCTTTCATGCTTTTTTACAACTTGGTATAGTTTAATACATTTTCCAGGAAATTGTTTGTAATCCTTACATCTATTATACCACTTTCAATATTTCCCGAACTTTCCCATAAACACTTTTTCGTAAACTTTGAACAGCCATAACTTTGCCAAGATTTGACCGATTTTCATGCGGAATACCATTTTGATCATTATTTGACCTCTAAATTCATTCTGCATCAAAACATTTTTCACTTGAAAAATTTACCTCACTGTCAATATTTTCGGTATTTTCCATGCTTACCCCTTTACACTTTTTCAAAAACTTCAATCTCTCATAACTTTGTCAAAACTCAACCGATTTTCATGCGGAATACCATTTTGATCATTATTTGAGCTCTTAATTGATTCTGCATCAAAACATTTTTCACTTGAAAAATTTACCTCACTGTCAATTTTTTCGGTATTTTCCATGCTTACCCCTTTACACTTTTTCTGTAACTTCAATCTCTCATAACTTTGTCAAAACTCAACCGATTTTCATGCGGAATACCATTTTAATCATCTAAATTCATTCTGCATCAAAATTTTACAAACTTCAAAAATTTCATTTTTTGGTCATTCTAAATACTTGTAAGTCACTTAACTGAATGTTTAATCGAAAACACCTTTCAAGCTTCAATTCAGCTGTGTTCCACATTGTTATCGCAAGTTGGCCCAGTTTGAAGGCTCCATTATCAGCTGTTAGGTATTTGCATGCAAAGCTAATACTCGTACCTTGAGTCAACTGATAGCCACCTGATATCCACTGAGCCAAGCCAAGTTCAAGCTGTTGGTGACGTCGAGGCCTGTCTGTGGTTTTTGTGGTGTCTGGCAAATGTTTTTCCCATTTTTTTGTACTTGGAGCTATCAGTTGGAATTTTAACGTTCAACATTCAACATGCCACATCTACTGCGTCAGAATCTATTGCTGCCCGCACCGCCCACCGTGACCCTGCACGATCCACGGACTCATCTGCGTCGCATGCCACCCGCTTATAGCACCGCCCAGACGCCATTTAGTCGGGACAGGGATTTTGCACCACAATTGCGTTATCAGTTGGAGTTGCCACGCAAACCGAAGCTGCGACCCTGCAAGGTCATCTTTGTGGGTGACTGTGCCGTGGGCAAAACAGCAATCGTGAATAGGTGAGTGGTTATTTCCCTCGGTCCACTGCTTGTTTTGAGTCACTGTTTACCCACTTGCATAGATTTTGCTACGACAAGTTTCAGTCGAATTATAAAGCCACAATTGGCGTCGATTTTGAGCTGGAGAATTTTAATATACTCGGTCACAACTTTAGTCTGGAGATGTAGGTAAAAAAAACGGAAAATAATGCACTAAAAATTAATTAAACTCCAATTTCAGGTGGGACACGGCGGGTCAGGAGCGTTTCAAGTGCATAGCGGGCGCCTATTATCGCAATGCCAGTGGTGGGTAGAGAATTTAATTTAATACATATTTTTTGCATACATTAGTTTCATAATAAGAGTTACGTAATGATATATTATTTTATTTTTAAATAAAATTCTTCCGTAACTTTTATTCCAATATAAAGATTAAGATTAAATAGGTTTTCGAAACTGTTTTTTGGTCTCTGTTTTTTTCTCTAATTTCCCATCTTGTAGTCATTGTGGCCACCTATGACATGTCCAAGCGGGAGAGCCTTGAATCCGCCAAGAGATGGCTATCCAATGCCCTAAACTACAACACGACACAGAAGCCTTTGATATTTCTAGTGGGCACAAAAGCAGATCTGCTGGTATTAATTATACAATTAAAAATATTATTATATATTAAAACTCGCTTTTTTCCAGACCAAAGAAGAGTTCATGCGCATGGAGCGTGTGGCGGGCGTGGCAGCCTCTGAGCTACAAGCTGAATACTGGTCAGTTTCGGCGCGTTCTGGTTTCAAAATTACCGAGTTTTTTCAACGTTTGGCCGCACTGGCTTTTGAAGCAGTAGTCCAGCAACAATTGAAAGCATTAAGCACAACAACAATAACGCAACCAACGGCACAAACAACCGAAAAATCGCACACATTTGGTAAACTACATTTTTTTTTAACAAAAGATTTTATATTTAGAGATTTTATTTATAGATTTACGCAGCTATTTTGGCAGTCGCTCCGGCAAACAAAAAAGTGGTTGTGCCTGCTGACATGCGCTTAAGTTAATAATTGTTGTTAATTTTAGTTTACTGCATACCAAATAAAAATTTTGAAATTCAAAAACCAGTGTGACCATCCTTATCAACTTTACACAGCGCTGCCACCTGTTCATTCAAAGTTGCCATTTTATTGCCACTGCGCTCTGTTTGGCGTTGCCACTTATTGCAAGGTCTGGCCACGCTACTGTCAAAATTGGTTTCCGCTGATTTGACAATGCCCCTCAGTTCTCCTTTTCATTTCTTTTTCTCGTAGAAATGCCACCCAAAAAGCCAACCGAGAAATCCGGTAAGCATTTTTCATATAAAAATGCATTAAAAATGTGTGAATTTATGACGAAAAGCAAGACTAAAGCAAACGCTATGCCTGGCAATGTGTAGAAATGTGTTTAACGTAAAATTTCAAGTAAAAATAAGGCAAAATGTGTTGACATGTTTACGCCACGTGCGGACGACATTGATTTTAAATGTTTAATTAATGTGATGAGTTGCAGAGTGTTTAATTTGAGATGAATATGCTTAATATATACTTTATAAACAAATTATTGCATATAAATTGAGAATAATGTGTGTTTTGTTGTATTGCTAATTCGTGCATAACCCCACTTTTATTTGGAATCTGTTTATTAGTTTCTAATTATTTGTGATTGCTATTTATATTTATAGCGAAGCCTGGCGATAAGAAGCCAGAGCAGAAGAAGGCTGCCGCCGCGGCGCCCGCTGCTGCCAAGAAGGAGGCACCAGCTGCAGCTAAACCCGCTGCCGCTGCTGCACCCAAAAAGGCTGCTGCGCCCGCTGCCAAGAAGCCCGCTCCAGCTGCTGGTGCCGCCAAGAAGCCCGCGGCTGCCGCTGCTGCCAAGAAGCCCGCAGTGAAGAAGACCGTGACGAAGCCAAAGGCCAAGACCCTCACCAAGAAGGTCGCCGCTGGCAAGAAGCCACAGTCTGTGCTGGCCAAGCTCTCGGCCAAGGCACGTGCTGCTGCCAAGGGCAAGAAGCCCGCGGCTAAGGCCGGCGCCAAGCCCACCAAGGGCACAGCCAAGGCCAAGGCAGTTGCCTTGTTGAACGCCAAGAAGGTGCAGACCAAGGTGAGTGGAGGGAACCTATAACTTAATTTACAAATACTCTAATAACATGACTCAACCAATCCCCAACAGATTGTCAAGGGTGCTTTTGGCACACGCACGCGCAAGATCCGCACCAATGTGCACTTCCGTCGTCCAACCACGTTGAAGTTGCCCCGCAATCCCAAATACCCAAGGAAATCGGTGCCAACCAGGAATCGCATGGATGCTTACAACATCATCAAATACCCGTTGACCACGGAAGCAGCCATGAAGAAGATCGAGGATAACAACACTCTGGTCTTCCTCACACACCTGCGCGCCAACAAGAACCATGTGCGTGCCGCGGTCCGCAAGCTGTACGACATCAAGGTGGCTAAGGTTAACATTCTGATCCGTCCCGATGGTCAGAAGAAGGCTTATGTGCGCCTGGCGCGTGACTACGATGCTCTGGATATCGCCAACAAGATCGGCATCATATAAACATATGCAACATTAGCATTTTTGTCTATAAACAAAATAATAACTAAGCTGACACGATTCGAGTCTGGGTATAATAAACAAACAACAAAAACACCACTCAAAAACATCAACAAACTTGTTTGCTATGAATTTGTTATTACTTATTATTTATTTTCAGTTATTTGCAGGTATATCCAATATATAACACTTAGAAAGGTAAATTTAAACTCATTTCATAAATGACTCATTAACTAATCTATTTTATTTGTTTTCTTTTCAGTTTTCCTCTTTACCTTCAACAGTTTATCATCTACTTTTTAAGGTGTGTATTTGAATTTACTTTTCCTATATTCCATTTTCTTTCTGATGATTTTTAGAGTAGGAATCTCACTGAGCTTCAGTCATTCGTTGCCATGAAATAAACTTTATCTCTAACTGACTAAATTATCTGTAATAACTTAATATCTTTAACAAATTCTTCAACTAATACAGAGTTTTTATTTAATTCTTTACAGTTTTCTACAGGAATTTGTCAATCCACAATGGAATTCTTACTTATAAGGTGTGTATCTATATGTTTATTTTATTTGGATTTACTATGATGATTTTTAGAGTAGGAATCTCACTGAGCTTCAGTCATTCGTTGCCATGAAATTAACTTTATCTCTAACTGACTACATTAAATATCTTTCTTAACTTTTAATTTTTAACAATTTCTTAAACTAATTATGCATTTTTATTTTATATTTTACAGCTTTCTACATGCATATGTCAGTCTTCAAAGCAGTCTGAAATCCCTAAGGTGTGTATTTATATTGCTATATTAGTTTTTAAGTTGATTGTGATGATATTATGAGTAGGAATCTCCTTGAGCTTCAGTCATGCGTTGCTATGAAATCAATTTTAGTCTCTAACTGATTAATTCACTAGCTTTTTATGAAGAAACTTGTTTTACCCTACTCAAACTAATCAATTTATATCTTGTTTTCTTACAGCAACTGCAAAGTGGAACTGACTGAAGAAAATGAACTCCAAATGCAGACTAATTTATTATTATTTAACCTTTTTCTATTAGTAAAAAATAAAGCGATTGAATTTTCTTTTAAAATATTTGTACTGTTTATTATATATGAACTTAATATCTGCGAAATTGTTTTCTAAACTTGTCATAATGATAATCATCTGTGGCTCGCTTGACACCATTGGGATTGGTCTGATGATGCGCTGATTTATTGTTGCCTTCTTTCTCCTCACGTTTCCGTCTGCGCTGTTCGTTGTTATCCTCAATGTTAACTGCAAAAAGATATATAATTTATAGAAGCAGCAGGATCAATGGATAAGGATTAGCTTACAGCGATTGTGTTGCATAAAGTTAACAGCCATGTTGGTGGGCACAAATTGTGAGGGACCATCCTTTTTATTCTTTGCGTCTTGCAGCAGCTTCTGCTTGGCATCCTCCGTTGCCTCAATGTTGCGTATCTTGGCCTGGATGCCCAGATCCACCTCGGGAATGCCATTCAGCATCTGGTTGGATAACATTTCCTCGGATCTGTGTGACGAAGACTGTCGCAAATGGTCGGGCAGTGCGTAAAGGGCAGCATCTTCGGGTGTGAGATACTTATGAGCATCAGCGTCATCATTATCAGCTGACTTGTCATCTGATCCGCCTCCCTTGCGCTTTTGCAGCTCCTGCTCAATGTATTTCATCATTTCCTCGTCTTCATCACGTTTGTTCGTTTCGGCTGAGAACTGTGTACCGATGCCCACATCGTAGGCATCCTCGGCTTCCTTCATTTTGCCCGATTTCAGTGTCTGCATGTTGACCAGTCCACCCATTTTCACATTAAACGGATCCTTGATGGCCAATTCTTCCTCGGGTGCAACTTTCTTGCCGAGCGCAAGACCCACAAGGCTGACGCCATTGGGACGCTGCCGCAAACGTTGTCGCTCCTTGATCTCATCCAGAGTGAGCCTGGTTTTCAGATAATTTGTTTAATTACACACGACACATATACATATAAACAATAAACTAACTGTTCCTCTTTATCGCCGTCATCGGAATTCTTTCGTTGGCGCAGGTTTTTGCGATTGGATTTCTTGAAAACTACTTTTGTAGGCTGCTCAGCATCGTCGACTTCATTTTTTGCATCTGTCTGCATTATTTTTATGACTAAACTATTAATAAATACAAGAAAAATAAGATTTGCGCACTTTTTGTTTACAATTGCAATTGAGCGATGGCAGCCAATGTTGTCAGCTAAGCTACTTTATAGCCAGCTCTTTTTGTTTTCAAAGCTCGGTTGCTAGTAAATTTCAAAACTGCCTTTAGCCGGATTGGCTATTTTAAATATATATTTAAATATATAAAACACATGTTTTGTTATTAAAACTTTTTTTTAAGCTATGCAAAAATACACACAAAAAACACTCCAGTCAGAAATAGCTATGTTTATCCTCCAAAGTTGGCAGCACTAATGACAGCAATTGCATTGGCGATAGTATCGTTTGATACAAAAAATATCGATACACAGGGTTGCATTGACGGCGTCGTCTGTCGCTCAAAATCGATTTTTCTGGTTGCAAACTGCACATTTGGCGGAGCAGCAGCTGCGAAATTCAGAAACGTTTGGGAGACGCTGAATGCATTCGTAATTAATTAACGTTTAAACGCATCTGAAGTTGTGAGAAAACAGGAGCAGAGGCGCCGCTCAACATGTACAATGGTATTGGGTTGACCACGCCGCGAGGCTCCGGCACCAATGGCCATGTGCAACGGAATTGGGCGTTTGTGCGTCCGGGCAAAAAGGACAAGGACTATCGTGCCGAGGACGATTCCAAGAAGTTGGACGCACAACTGAATCGTCCGCCTAACAAAGAGATATTGGATCACGATCGCAAGCGTAGGATCGAGGTCAAGTGCATTGAATTTGAGGAAATACTCGAGAAACAAGGGTAAGATCAGAATATTTAAGTTTAATATAACAGTTGCAAATGTTAGTTGTGGCATGTAGTGCAATATGGCTGTTATATAACACTAATGGCCCAAACTCTGCACATTGTCTGTGAATGCAGCAATCTCCTGCAGCAGCGTGCTACTATTTACATTATTCCTACTGCTGTTGTTGTTGTTGTTTCTGTTGCCCGTGTTTACATTCGGCGCCTGGTAGCGAGAGAGAGAGAGAGAAAGCAAAAACGCACACGCGCCTGACATCCACCACCAACCAACCCTTCGACTATAGCCACCACACGCACCACACCACCCAACCTCCTCCCTCTCACCGACTCATACAGTACGTCGAGTAATTGTTTTGACAAAATAAATAACTCATATGGGAGAATATGTAGGAAATTTTTAGACACATCTTGGACAATTTTCTTTCTGAAATATAATTTATTTAAACGAATTAATTTACCATGATGATTTAAAATGAAAAAAATATAACAATATTCCGCAAAATTCTGTTCAATATTAACATGCTTTTAAGGTGCAAAGAAAAATCTTCAATATTTATAATTTGTCAACATAATTACTTCGCTAACTGTAGCTGCGCTCTGACGCTCTTCCGGTGCCCGATTTTGAGCCTGGTCTGCGCTGAATTCTACTGAACTGAACTGAAACTGGTGGTGAAAAACTGCATTTCAGTTGTAGAGATTATTTCAATAGAGCACATCCGCATTTAAACACAAGGCGGACAAGTTTCAAAAAACAATCAAACGAAATTATATTAAAAATAGTACAATTTTATAAACAACATAATTGCATTTTTAAAGTGTCAATTTATTAAAACAAAACTCTTTAAAGTTTAGTCTTAGAGGTATAAACTGGCAATCCAAATATAATGAATTTTCCAATAATTATTGTTTAATTTCGAAACAGACGTGCGCCGGAGGACATTAAATTGCAGGTGGATTCGTATCGTCAGAAATTAATGGGACAAGGCAAAACCGATTTGGCAAAGGATGAATTTGGACGCGTAGCGTAAGTAATATAATTAAACTAAAATTAAGTTAGTTGTTTAGTTGGAATTATGTAAGTTAAACATAATATTGGGCGCCCAGTGTTGACAAATCAATAAACGCTTGAACAAAACGCGTGTCAAAATCTCAGCCAGCTGTCAACGGCATTAGTTTCCGGCTGCGCACAGCACGCCTCTGAGAAACCACCCACACCCACCCCACAACCCACCCTACTGCGGGTCACCCTTCCCCACTCGCCAGTCGAGTCGAGTTATAGAGAAAAAAGCTGCTGCAGAGATTTTTACTCTCAGTCACTTCAAGTCTTCCAAAGCCAATGCACACAAAATGAAAGCGCTTGGCAGACGCGCTCAGGAAATAATAAATATAAATAAATTATAATAAAATATATATAAATAATAGTTATAAAAAGAAAACGACCTGTTTAAAGTGCCCTTGACAACGACTGCATACAGCATGCAACATTTTGCTGCAGAAATGACAGCCAGAAGGCATCTCTGTTGGCACTGGAAAAATCAATAGATGACACATAAACTGGCAGCAGGAAAAACAGTTTGAAAAACAGTTGAAAATGGGGGAGAGGCAAATGCAAATCAAGCCCCTCAAGTGCTCAGCTAAAAGCACAATTCCAAGAAAACCTGTAAATGCATCCAGCTGGCATCCAACACCACCAAAGAGGAGCAGGAACCACCAGTCAGTGGATTAGCCATGTCGTTGTCTGTCGTTGTATTAAACTAGTGGTTGCTATCATTGTGGATGAATTAAATTGCAAATTCGAAATGAAAATGCAAGTGTCAAGTGTTGAAATGGAGCATTAAGCTCATCAATGAGGAGCAGAGTGGATAAATGGACACTATAATGTGAGCCACACACTTGAACCACTCAACTGAAAGCAACAAATCACTAAATAAGTCTTCCAAAACTTAGCACGTAATTAGTTTTAGTCTTAGTCGCTAAACGGAGTCAAACGTATGCGCTGCAAACGGAGTAATTAATTAACATAACAAATGCTAGTTATATTAACTATAAAATAACATAAATATATCGCAACGTCTTCCAAATCGTTAAAAATAAAAACAAGTGAATAACAACAAATGTAGTGTTAAACTTTATATATAAAGATAATCCGACGTCTTCCAATTAATAATAAAATAAAGCAAATATTTTTATATGAAACAACCAAAAATAAAACAGAAATTTATATAAAATCACAAACGTGTCTAATAATAAACCATAATTTTTTATAAAAGCGCAAAGTATAAAATTTAAATAATTAAGATATATGTAAATCTATTGTAATCCACGGTCTTCCTAAATAAATTGTGGAAAATAAACTATAGTCGATATTTATAATATATTAAAATCCACGGTCTTCCTGAACAAATTGTGGAACATGTTTAAAGTAAACATATTTATTGTGAAAAGATAACTACAATTAATATTTTATAACTCACAAATTGTGGACAAACAAACCTTTAAGTACTATATTAACTGTGAAAAAGTCTATCACAGTTAGACATATTTTTTAATATACACACTTAAAAAGAAATATACACTTAAAATTGTTGATAAAATTTAATTATTTAAAAAAAACAGTCCTTAAAATATAATCCACGCTCTTCCTGAATAAAAGTAATATAAAATATTGTATAAAAAATAACTAATAAATGAACGAAAATAAAATAATAATAGAAAACATACACGCTCTTCCTAAACAAATTGCATAAGATAATAACTATAATATTAAAATCGAAGAAGATAATAAATTTCCATAAATAAAAGAAATCTCAAAATATATAAAGAGTAATAGAATAGAATTTATAACTCTCGCTCTTTTGAGAAAAATATAATAAAAAGTATATAAATTTATTTTAAATAACAATTAAAATAATAAAAATCCGCGGTCTTCCTGTTTAAATTGTTGAACTTAATATTTTATACAAAACTTAAAATAAATTAAAATCAGTTAATATTTAAAGAAAATTTGATAATCCATTGAAAACGCTCTCTGCATAAGGCGTAAACATCCACTTGCCACATCCACTTTAAAGTTGCAACCCTTATATAAGTCACTTGAACTCTCCACACGAAATGCTCTCCTCGGAAATCTACACGAACACAACAACCACGGCGACGGCAACAGCAATGGCGACGGCAGCGGCAAC
This sequence comes from Drosophila falleni, assembly GCA_035045575.1. Taxonomy (NCBI): domain Eukaryota; kingdom Metazoa; phylum Arthropoda; class Insecta; order Diptera; family Drosophilidae; genus Drosophila; species Drosophila falleni. Next base: position 4,018,875 of record JAWNOV010000167.1, read on the forward strand.
ATCCACAGCAGCAGCAGCAGCAGTAACAACGACAACAACAACAAAAGCATCCACCACGTTGCATGTGGTTAAGGCCAAGAAACGACGCAAGCGTCGCAAACGCGCAGGACACGCAACCGGCTGCAACAACAACAACAACAGCAATCAGAACAGCAACAACAACGGCAACAGCAGTAACAACAACAACAGTCAGCCTATAATTGGGTGTGTAGCAGCTTTGGGGAGTGGCAGGAAATGCAAGGCACAATACTTTCAACACGACAATCGCGAGTATATAGCCAAGTATGAGAGTTTCCACTTCACATCCACGGGGACACAGGCAACAACAACAACAGCGGCGGCACTTAACTATGCCGCTGTGGCCAAGAAGTTCAAGCCATTGAGGCCACCGGTTTTGGCAAGCGGCGCCAAGAAGAACAGGCGAACAGCTCAGCAGAGAAAGCCACACAATGACTGCGCCTGCGTCTGTCAGTCCAGTCAGAGTCCAGCTATGACGCAATGCCCGCAGGAGGAGAAGCAAACAGCTGATGCCAGTCAATGGGAACGGAAACGGGAACTGAAACACACGGCAAACAACTCAACACAACAATCCAAAATCAATAATATCAATGGCAACAAAGCGCTGCCGGCGCTGCTCGAATTACTCAAACATTCTTCGAGCACATGGCTGGAGACATTGCTCCTTGGCGCTGGCAGTGCAGCCGTGGCAAGGTAGTCTACCCTTCCACTAATCCTTGCTCTTGACCTTCAAGCAGAGACCATAACAATTACAGCTTTACAAATTAAAATTAGTTCTTGATTTGTACCATTCCAATCAATTTCAACTCTTACTTTTGATTTAAAATAATAATAGAACTAATTATAATAATAATTTTATGATATTTTATATTAAAATTTGATTATACTTTAGATTTCTTAACTTTACATCAAATAGAGTTAATAATAAATAAGTTTTTTCTATTTATATCTTGGATTTTTTCCTTAACCTTAACTAATCTTCTGTTTATATCCTATATTTGCAGCGTGCGTGAAACACATCAAATAGCTGAGGCACAGCAGCAGAAGAACGCCAAGTTGCGTGAGGCATTCAACATATCCGAGTACTTTGTGGAGGGCAGCAGCTTCGACAGCGATCGCAAGGCCAAAGAGGATTTGGCCAAGAGTGTGGCACTGCAAAAGGAGCTGGACGCACAGCGTGAGAGCCTCGCAGCGGCGGCAGCGGCCGCAGCAGCAGGCAAGGACAAGGAGACGGGCAAACGTTATGCCCTATTGCGTACACCTTCCCGGGAGCGGGATGAGACCACAGCTGGCAAGTCGGATGCTGGATTGGCCAACAGTGGCGATGAGCGCGAGCATGTCTCAAAGTCTGATAAAAAGAAGAAAAAGAAGCGCGCCAGGGAAAGGTATTTAATAAATAAATAAAAATATATTCAGCTAGTTACTAATTCCAAATAATTTGCAGTTCTGCAAGTCCAGAGCGCAAAAAGGACAAGAAGAAAAAGTCCAAGAAGCACAAGAAAGAAAGGTAAGAAGCGGAAAGGAAACCAAGCCCACGAGTCCTATCAAAATTGTAGACCTCTATTCAAAAATCTACTTTATATATAGTTTCTTAACTTTGTTTTCAACTTGTATGTCAAACTCATAAAATACTTTTTAGTTCCATTGTAAAACTGTTTATAACTTAGTTTCTTCATTTAGTCTAATCTATCTTACTATCTTAAAACTATTGTTGTTTGTTGTTGTTGAAAACGTGAGAAATGATGAAATATCCGAAAACCTGTAAACTAACAAAACAACTGCTTAATACATTTTGTGTTTTTCCGTCTCTACTCCTTCTTTTACATTGCATTTGAAACTGAAACTGAAACTCAAACTCAAACCACAAAAGGGACTCATATGAGAAAGAAAGTAAAAAGAAGCGAAAAGTTATGTACTAATGAATTTGCATACACACACATTTAACACACATTTAGTTTATAAATGAGCTTATAATTAATTAACAAACAAAACTTATAAAACAACAAAATGAAATTATATGAAATGTTTCAAATGCGTTTTCGAAAAAAGAATTAAAGTATTATAATATACTTTGTTAACTTAAATGCAGACAGAAAAAAACTCGTTTTATTTTCTAAATAATATGTGTAGGGTTCTATCTATTTATCTATCTTTCTAACTATCTATATTTCAACACACACTCGCACAACCAAAGTAATACACACACACAACCTAACCACATATCATTTCATTTTTATATTAACAAAAAAATCTTGGGTAAGTAGAAATTCGAATATATTATTTATCATGTTGCCAAATTAAAAACCCGCTAGAGAGCTACACACACACATACCTAGCACACACACACACTCACACAACAAATAAACCAAGCATAAAGTTTAAGAAGGAAAACAAAAAAAAAAACAAATAAAAAAGAATTCCAACTGTGTTTTTGCAACAATTAAAAGCAAATTACTTTCTCATCTTTCTTTCTATTATTATTATTACCTACTACTATTTATTAAGACAATGCAATTTTGAGCAGTATTTCGATTGAAGGTAAAGCACTAAACCACAAGTTAACCAAACCTATAACAAAAAATCAAAAATCAAAAAACTTTCTAATGTTGCTGCCAAAATGGAAGTTAGACAGACCAAAAATTAATAGTTGGAATTAATAGAGTCCCCTCTCTATTTTTTTTGGTAAATGTGCAACGATTAATCTTATCAAATGAATACCATTCTATTTGCAGTAAGTCGAAAAAGAAGAAATCCCGTAAGCGGAAATATAGTGGCAGCGATAGCGCCGATAGCGATAAGGATAAGGATTCCGAGGATGATGATGAGGGGAACAGCACCGATGCGGAGCGTGAGTTGAAGAGCGCACGCAAGAAAGCCAAAAAGGATAAGGTAATGCAAATGCATAATACCATATTTATAAAGACAAAGTAATGAGTGTTGAAATTTCCCCTGATTCCCCAAAAAAAAGATAGAGAATTCAAATAAAGTTTTGATAAAAACTCAGTTAAAGTGCATGTCCTGTGCTTAATCAACTCTATCATGTCTTTTAAACTTTTTATAAAAACTCTTAACCACTCTTTTACTAATTCTCTATATAATCGCCCATATAATAATACTATATATATAATAACACCCTCAGCCATATGATGTAACATTCTTTCTCTAACAATTGTATACATTCATCTGAAACCCAATGGAAATCAAAATATATTATTGTCTTTCTCTCTATCTCTTTGAAAAAATATATATATATATATACTATATGTATGTGTGTATTATATATATAACAAAAAAATATAATTATATGATGATAACTCGATTGACTTGATCGTTTTTATGTTGTTTTTCAATTGTTCACCAAATATTAAACATACGCCATTTCTTCTCTTGCTTATTTACTTCTTCTTTTTTCCACCAAAAATATGAAACATTTACTAATAATTAATAACAAATAACCAAAGTACTGAAACTACTTATAAAGCCTACCTGCATATAAAGCATTATCTACCACATAAATCAAATATTATAAACATAGTAAAAAGAACGAAAAAAATAACATAAATGTAAAGAAAACAATATCTATACCAAATTCACCCCACAAAATATTGTAAAAGGTAAAAAACAAGGCTTCAAACGCATTCACAATCTAGTATTATTAACCTGTTTTCATTTCAATTTGAATTCAGTTCTTTTCAGTTTGTGTAGCTAGTCGAAATTTTAATTTATTTGGAAAACTATGCATAAATTTAACTTATAGATAGGAACCGAAAATACCAACAATTATGGAAATCCAAGAAAGATTTATATTTATAATTTTTATTTAATATCATTATTTTTAACACCTTTTTAAAATCTTTTTTGGAAGATGTTTCCGAGTTAACTTTGTGCATAGACTCTTAAATATTCTGTATTTATTATCTAAAACTATTGCGTAAAATTTTGAGTTTTAAATGTAGTTTTTGTGAAAAAAAATCAAAAACCAATCCAATCAATTTATAAGTAACTTTTAAGAAACGACAAAAAGAAAATTTATATTTTGTTTATAAAAACCCTTGGCGCTTCATTGATATAGGATAGCTTTCAAAGGCTCTCTTGTAGTTTTGTAAGTACTTTCATTTGTCTGTTTTCTTTAACAAATATTCTAGTATGTACATACAACAACAATAATTACAAATGCAATTGTTATAAACGAACAATGTCCTTAAAGAATTAAAAAAAAAAGAAAGAAAGAACAACGCTTGAGAAAACACTGCAAAAAAAAAAAGAATCGCTGTCAAATATTCGAGAATCCATCTGAGATATTTAACATATCGTATCATATGCCACATATATCATAATGAATGAATAATGTTTTATAATATTAATAAATAATTAAGCAAATACAAATATTGCTAATAGTTAGACTTTTAGCAAGTTGCCGTTAGTTCTTTATGCTTGCTTTTTGCTAATAATTTGCCTTTTTTTATTATGCAGAAGAAACGCGATAAGAAACTAAAGAAGAAGAATCGCGCACGTGCCAGTTCCACGGATTCGGCGCGTTCCAAGTGAGTAGCAATTGATGCCCAAAATTCCAACATCCAAATAAATTCTAAAACTTTAACCTTTACAGTTCCCCAGCGCGTAAGGAGAAGAAATCGGGCAAATCTCGTGCTCCGGCTGAGGACAATGGCACACCACGAGAGAATCCCTACCGTGGCCGTTCGCCAGAGCGACGCAAGGATGCGAAGGGACGACGCAATGATTCCTCGGCAGACAGTCGCCGCCATAAATCAAAGGAGCGACAGGTGACAACACGTACACCGCCTCGAAGAGAAGCGGAGCGGAAACGTTCCAAGGAGAGACAACGCTCCAAGGAGCGACGACAACGTTCCAAGGATCGACAGCGCTCCAAAGAGAAACAGCGACAAAAATCCAAAGATCGTGAGAGATCCAAGGAGCGGCAAAAGTCAAAGGAACGCCAAAGATCAAAGGAACGGACCAAGGAAAGACCGCGCTCCAAAGAGCGAAAACGTTCCAAGGAGAGAGTGCGCTCCAAGGAGAGGCAACAGTCCAAAGAGAAGGAGAGACAGCGATCAAGGGAGAGAGTACGCTCCCAGGAGAGAGTACGTTCCAAGGAGAGATTGCGCTCTAAAGAGCGAGCGCGCTCCAAGCAGAGATTGCGCTCCAAGTCGAAGGAGAGACTACGTTCAAAAGAGAGACTGCGCTCCAAGGAGAAACAGAGATCCAAGGAGAGACAGCGCTCCAAGGAAAGGCGTCGCTCCAAGGAGAGATTACGCTCCAAAGAGCGACAACACTCCAAGGAACGCCTGCGATCCAAGGAGCGACAGCGCAAAGAGCTGTCCAAGGAGCGTCCACAGCGACGTGAACGCAGCAAGGAACGTCGTGATGAACGTAAAATAGAACGCTATTCGCGTTCCCGCTCCCGTTCACCCATTCAAAAGAAGCCACGTAGTCGCTCCACTGACGCTGTGCCGCCCAAGAAATCGACGCCCGCTTTCAATCCCTTCAAGGCAGCCGAAGACACTGTTAATGACATACTCGGCACAAAGTCCGTAATGGTGGAGCTGACAAAGCGCAAGCGTGCGGCCTCCAGTTCCAGCTCAGCCTCGGGCAGCTCCAGCAGCAGCAGTTCCTCCTGCTCCCGCAGCGAGGCTGGCACACCGTCACCCAAGAAGCAGCCGGAGCAGCTGAAGCGGGAAGTGTGCAGTCCGAAAAAGGAACGCGGAACGCCACCAAAGCGCAGCTCCAGAAACAAGGAGAAAGAGAAGGAGAAGGAGAAAGACAGAGCCAAGGATAAGGGCAACACGCCAAGTCCCAGACCCAGCAAACGACGCTCCGGCAGCTCCAATTCATCGGAATTGCGCTACTCGCCGGCGGAACGGAATCCCGAGCGTTACCAGGACATTATACAGGATAAGAAGCGAGCGAACAATACAAAACCAGCGCCTGTGGTGCGTCTGCGTGCCCAAAGCGACGATGGCAGCGATGCCGAGACGAGCGGAGTCGTCGCTCTCGAGGATTACCAACACACAAAGCGGGAACGCGAGGAATTGCAAGAGTTGCGCATGTTGGAACAGCTGAAGTCTGGCATAGCGGCCAAAGCAAAGCAGAAGCACAAAACGCTGGAGAAGAATGGAGGAGATGCCAAGGATGTTGCTGGTGCAGAGGGCAGCGAAGTAAGTGGAGATTCTCTGGTGACGATGACGACGAAACGTAATTCGCTAAATGAATTTCTTGTTGCTAACAATGTAATCGCTTTAATTAACCCACTGACAACAACAACAACGACAAGCTTATTAACATCAACAACCATAACAACAACAACAACAGCGACAACGACAGCAACTACGACAACAGCAACTACGACAACAACAACTAGAACAACAACACCGCCGCCTGTGGAAAAGCTGGTGGAGATTAGCCATAAAAGAGACACAAATACGCCGCCAATATGCAATGCGGCTCAAAAGGCGGCAATTGTTGCTGTTAAGAGTCCATTGCTGACAGCAACAACAGCAACAGCAGCAACTATTGCTGTTAGCGCAGCAACAATTGCTACAGCTGCAACAGCAACAGCTAAATACAATCATAGACAGCAGCAGCAACAACATCCACAACATCTACAACAACAGCAACAACACCCACATCATCAAACGAAACGGATTTTTCATAATCGCACGCTGAATAACAATTCCAACAGTAGACATAATAATACTAACCATAATCATAACCATAGCAATAACAATAATAATAACAATAACAGTAACAATCATGCATGTGGTGGTGGTCCTCCTCATACTAATCCCAATGCGCTGCCTTTCTTGGCCGGCACAGCGGGCACCTACAATCGCACGACGAATCGTTTGAATCATGGTCCATTGCTGACAGCAACACACTACAATATATGCAAGAATCAGCACAACAACAGCAACAACTTGCAACCTTTATTAACCCGACGAGATCCGCGTAGTCTAAGCATGTACAATCCTAATCTTTATGGTCAGCATGCGCTGTTGGCAGCTGCTCCTGGTCTGCAACATCATCATCATCATCATGCCAGTCGACATCATCATGGCGTTGGTGGTGGTGCTGGTTTGTTGTCTCTTTCTGCTGTTGGTGGTGGCGCCAATGCGGCAGCTGCTGCAGCTGCCGCTGCCGGTCTGGCATTGTTGGGTCATCCGCTGCCACATGGTCGCTTTAATGCAACGTCTAACAATAATTTAAGCTATTATCATCATCATCATAGTAATCATCAACAGCATCATCAACAGAATAAGCCGAAAATTGTTATAAAACCATTCAAACTTCACGATCCACAGCCTTTGGTTGCGGCCCTCGCGGACAGCACGCTGGTGGATGCCATTGTCTCCAAGGTGTCGACCGCCACAGTCGCTGCCGCTGAGAGTGCAGCGCGTCGCAGTCGCAGCCGCTCGCGACGCAGCAGCAGCCGAAGTAAACGACGCACGAGCAGCGGACGGCATCATCATCGTTCCAACAGCCGCTCCAGATCGTAAGTAAAGCTTCTCAATGAACACTATACTTAGCAGTCACTACTTTTCTACTCCTTTTCCTACCACTTTAACTCCTTTATTACAACTTATAGTAATTAATTTCCTATATATATTTGCAGACGTTACAGCTCGTCGAGCAGTCGTAGTGTTTCCGGCAGCTCCAGATCCCGCTCCGGCTCGCATTCGTCCCGCTCCAGCTGCTCGTCGCGCAGCAGTTCCGGCAGCTCCTCCAGCAGCGGCTCCGGCACATCACAGTCCGGCTCACGATCGCCATCCATACCCAGACGACGCGGATCGCCCAGCTTTCTGGACAGACGTCGGATTACAAGGTGAACTACAAGCAGAGAAATTTAAAAAGAATCAACTTTCAGTTAATTTTATAAAACCTTGCAGAGCATTTTAAATCTGCATTGTTTTTTTTTCATATTTTATTCAAACTTTCATTTATTGATTTTAATATATTTATTTGTTTACTTTAATTTTTAATTATTGAATTTTTGTAGCCGTCGCTCTCCCCGCAGCACAAGACGTTAGCAGGTTGACCGCATCAGTTGCATCCATTTCCAATTTATAAACAAATTCATAATTTTTAGCAATACGCCAGAATTTTATTTAATTAATTTTCTTTTCTTACAGCTGACTCAGGAAATAATTACAATTATATTTTATTATCTCTCATTTTTTATATAAACAAATTGGCTTTTTTTAATGCAATATATAATTATTTTCTCTGTATTCTCTGTAGGCTGCTTGTAAAATGTATTGTAATATTTTGATTATGATTATCTAAATACTTGTAATGCTATTTAGTCAAAGCAAAAAAAACACATTTTATTTGTGTGCACAATAAATTATGTCATCTACGATTTTATTACATTTATCTTTCTTTAATAAAAGGATTTAGTTTCCTTTCATTTCTGTTGATTACAATTTTCAGTTTGGTAAGTTTTCAATTGAATTTTTGTTTTTTTTTTTTCATTTATTAAAATAAATTAAATTTTATCTAATCTGAAATTTAATTGTTGCAGTGCGCGAAAGCGACCTATACCCTATCATCACAAGAACGCGGAGGGGGGTATTGGCAATGGCGATGGCGACGACCATGTGGACAATGACGCCTCCAGCTGCTGCTCCAGTTGCTTTAGTCGCGCCAGCTCACCTGGCTCACCTCCAATTTCCGGCACACCAATGCACCATAGTCGAAGTCCATCGGCGATTGCTTTTTGAGTGTTACACGAGTCGCTGCGCAAGATGTGCGGCGAGCTGTGAGGCAAAATCAAATCATACTAGTCAGATATTTATAAGTATATATAAAATTGTCTTAGCTATGTTGTGCGAAAATTTTAGCCTCCTGGGTCTTACGGCTTGGGCTGTGCATTGATCAGTCAGTGAGTCAGGACAAAGAGTTTTATATATATAGTCACCATATGCACAGAGACACTCCTAATCTTTAAGCTAGTTGTTGTGTTTCGTTTTAGACACATTCCTTATAACTAAGTTGTATTATTGTTTAAACTAGGCCTTTCTTTGACATTTCTGTAGCTAATTCATAATCTAGTCACGACCAGAAAAGTATATTATAATTATTATGCCAATAATACTCGAACATGCTCGATTATTTGCTAGTTTTAAGCTGCGTTTTTAAAAATAAATATTAACTATTATTTGTTGCCATTTCAAATGCATATTTTTTTATTATGGATATACAAAAATAGGTTTTTGAGGCGATAAGATGCTAATCTTATATGAACACACACACAAATACACACACGTACACACTAATATTATTGGCCTCGTTGGAAACCTTTGAAACCCCGGGGCAGATAAAACAGTTAAGAGTCCAGCGTTATCATCGTTAAGCTAACGCCATATGCATAAGAATATATACATATATAAAGGTATATATATAGATAAAAGGGAATGTGCTTATTTGGACTTCTCAGCAGCCAGTTTCTCCTGATGACGACGACGTTTCTGGGCAATATAAACCACCCAGATGAAGGCAATAATGCCGGAACTAATGGAGCGGAACATCGGTGGAACATAGGCAATATTCAGATATACAGCCAGTGACAGATAACGCCAATTGGCACGCAGAACAGGCCAGTAAAGCTTCTCCACATTCTTGATAGCAACACTGTGGGAGTTGCCCTATAATATAGAAGTAATCATCATTAGATTATATATGCTCCCATAGAGTGCATCATTAAGAAACTTACCTCGAACAGCGAGAGGAAATAGAGTGACAAAAACTGATAAAGTGGAGCAAATGCTAGACGCTCTGACAGGAACAAGAAGAACTTTCTGAAGCGCAGATCATGACTGAACAAGCGTTCCACAATCTGATAGAAATAATGTGGAATAGTGCCGCCAAAGATTAATCCAAACAAACCATAGGCAAAGACGCTGTGCTGATTCAGTTTCTTGGCGCCCGAAATGCGTTGGGAGGTGACATTCGCTGTGGTGGCCAAAAAGCAACTGCAATGAGTATAATAACATTAATACCCTGTAAACAAAACAGGAACAGTTGTAAACACTTACGCCGTTATGCATTTTGTGCGCACAGGATGATTGAAAAGCTGCTCCAAATAGCTGCCAAACAGCGAGTACAACGGCCTTGAGAGCGACATGTTAAGTATCTGTGAATTAATCTGAATTTCTTAATACTTTCAATATGCAGTTTTATTTTGCAAAGTGCAAAGTTCAAAGTACGCCGCCACACAGCTGATAACAACACAAAATAATACTAACCAAACGGTTGAAGCGGTGATAAAACACTGAACTAAATAATATGCACACCTGCAGACAGTACTGCCAACTTGTTTTAATATCACATCGCAACAAAAACGAGTTGGCAGTTTCACTTTGTGTTGGTTCAAATGAACGTATGGCAGTCCTGTCAGTGTTGCCACACACACAGCGAAAATAATAAAGCTCAAATGATGGTGACACTGAATATTTATAATAACAGTGCAGCAACACTGGCAAGTCATCAAAATACTTTTCGGCTGATCAATAAAACTTCTGGAACGTATCTAGAGAGACGTATTTAAATATAATTCGTCAAAGATGGATTTTCCACCTTGTCCAGCATCGCTGAAATCGATACAGCACTTTCTCAAGTTGGCTCAGGAGCACGATTCTCGCGATGTCGTCATAGCTTATTGGGCCCGACTCTAGTAAGTTCTCTTTGTGTGAAATTTGCTAACAATAAATAAAAATAAACAATAAAATTTGCATTTATTAAACAGTGCACTGCAAGTTGGACTAAAGGCATCTTCGCAGACTGCGGAGGAGACAAAATTGCTGCTGGGTAAGTGAAAAAATAAGTACGCATTAGAACTATGACTCATGCGTGTTTACGTTTGTGTTTGTTTTTGTTTTGACAGCGATTATGGATTGGTTGGAACAGTTGAAGAAACAGCAGGTGGACAACGAAGCCATAACTAATGATATTGCAGCACAGGCCCATATTGAAAACTATGCACTGAAGCTGTTTCTCTACGCCGACAAACAGGATCGCGAGGAGAACTTTGGCAAGTAAGTGTGAGTCCATCTAATCCTCCAGCCAGATGAGTCGCAACTTTGCTCTACTTACAGAAACGTTGTCAAGGCGTATTATTCCAGCGGTGTGCTGTATGATATATTGCTTACCTTTGGTGAGCTGAGCGAGGAGGCATTACACAATCGTAAGTACGCCAAGTATAAGGCTGCCTATATACACAATTGCCTGAAGAATGGCGAGACACCCATACCGGGACCATTTCCCGATGATGAAGCTGCTGATTTTGGTGGCGATGGTAGCAATGAGAACGGTGTTGCCCCAGCAGACAATCCAGCCGGTGATTCCCCGCCAGCGGATGTACCGCACGTAGAGCCGACTCCAACTCCGCCCGCTGCACCAGTTGCACATATAACACCTCCAACAGCCGAGGAAGTGCTCAATAATCCAAACAAATTGCCCAGTCCACCAGTGGAGGAGGAGAAACCAGGTGGCTTTGTGCCATATGTGCCCACAGCACAGCAAAATGCTGGCATGTACAATCCGATTGTACCAGTTGCTGGCGTCCAGATAACTCCAGATCAAATGATCAAGGCACAGAAGTATTGCAAATACGCGGGCAGCGCCCTCAACTATGATGACGTTAAATCGGCCATTGAAAATCTGCAGAAGGCATTAAAGTTGCTCAGCACAGGCTCAGAATAATCCTGCACTGATGATATATAGACATCACATAATGCACACGGAGCATAGCAAACACTCTTGACCAGAGCACATATTTAATCTCAATTAATCTATATACATATAAACTAAACGCGACTGATGTTAAATAATTGTTGAAACATTCGATTGATTGAGTATGAGTTATTCAAATTTATTAAAATTGTTGCTAAAATGTCGTAATTTAAAGGAGTCGTTTTGTGAATCTAATGTTTTAATGGTCTTTGTCTTTATAGCTATACTGTTTACTTTACTCGTCTATTATTATTAATTTTAACCTGAACACTTTCGCAATTATTTATGTATTATTATATATTAATTATATAATACGAGTATGTATTGTTATTCTTTTTTTGGCACTAAAGTGAAAATGAAAAACACATCAATTTTGATTTCTCTATAATTTCTACAATTGTTCAATTAATTTATAACTAGAAACGAGACTTTGCTATATCAATTGAAGGATTTCTTTTCTGGTCATTAATCAAGTTCGAAATATTAACTTATTGTGCTAAAACAAAGCTGTTTACAAGTGCGATTAATGAACGACGACTAAGTGGTTGAATTTCATTTCTATTTTTCTGCTCTTTATGTGGTAAATGATCAAGTACTCTGCTCCTCCAGTCCATTATCTACTCCTGTTTGAGGCCATTTGCCTGTGCCTGATTGATCGCCGACAATTCGGCGGCCTCCTTGCGGCTTGTCTGCCACCAGACGACAAGACGACCGCCCAGCATGAAGGTGAACACCAGCGCGGGTCCCGAACGCTCGAAGGGATCACTGACCATCCAGTGCTGATAGATGCCCAGCAGCATAAGCAGCAGCAGCGTCACATTGGCCACGTTCTTAACTTTATCTAAGAATAGAAATTATAATTATTACAAATTATCAATACTACCAACAATTAGATGCCACTTACGATAGGGTATTAAGGCCATGGCCAGCCCGCAAACAATCTCCAAGATGCCGACGGTGCGTCTGTACCATTTCGAGGGTATTTTGACGCCAAAGAGTGCGGTCAGTGGAAATACCTTGGCATATTTCACGTACTCTGTGCGCTGTAATACAGAAAAAGACATGTTAAAATGGAATAAGTTTAAAATCTGGCGGGCTGTTCCGAATTTCACAATTGATTTAGTTTTAGAGAATAAATAATTGAAACAGAATTTTTTTTGGTTTTTTTTAAATTTAATTCACAGAAATCCAGAGTCAGAAAATCGAATAATGATAAAAAACCAAGCTTATTTCTGAAAAAAAATTTAAAAATAATTCGAGATTTTAAAAACAAAACATTAAGTAAAAGAAAAAGGTGAAATTGGTAAAGGTTACAAAGTGGTATTGACGAATTTGATGAGAAATGGCAAATGGGAGCAGAAATGTTTGTGCTTGCTTATATCGGGCCATAGTATTTGCTCGGAACTACAGGCTGACCCCAGAGCAGAAGGCAAAGCATAATGTTTATTTTTAACAAAAAAAAAAAAAAAAAGAAAACACAACTTGTATCTCATCACATTCAGAATTTGTTTGGCATTCGCCAAGTGTTTCTAATGTGAAGGTAATTAAATATAAATGCTGCGGAATTGCAACAGCACTTGTGATTTAATCTATTTTCAAATGAAAAGCGCGAATAAACACGCGAATTGAATTGTTGAATGGCCCTTAACCCAAAGCCAATACACCAAATTTATATGAAAGCGAAAACCACAAACTATTGTTTTTCTTTCTTACTTATTTTTGGGAGATGTAAACAAAATTGTCTCATTTTAAAATGAAAATTAGATTAATATTTGGCACGTTTCACTGCGTATAAGAGCATTGTTTATATATCTAGTTATTTGCATATATATTTATAAATTTTGTATATATTTAAAATAAATAACAATTCACAAAACAAAATGTTCGCCAACGCATTTTTGTTTCCTTCTACTTCCATGATCAACAATTACACGCATACTGAGAGAGAAGAATGGAAAGTGATTGACTAGAAGATGCTCTGTAAACATAGTTATTTTTATCTCTGACATATTACTCTATTTTTGCTTTTTCCAGTTGTATACTAATAGCATAGCATACTACTTTTTGTACAGGGTATAAATATATTTATAATAAGTAGTCCAGCAAACGCTTTGCATAGTTTCCGACATTAAGCATATTTATTCTTCTATTTGAACGGAACTGCTAAGTGTTTAGATAATAAAAACTTATAAATATATATTTTGCGTGTATGGTTTTCTCTTTTTTTCGAAGATCATTGCGTTTTCAAAAGTATTTCTGAAGGCCAACGGCTGGCATTGATGTGGGGTCGAGTTCAATGTGCAACTATTCGCATCAGTCATATTTACATATGAATATGAAAGTATATCTAACTATAAGATTCTTTGAATTTATTTTAGTATTTAAAAAATGTATTCGTACACTGAAAAAAATGAAAAATGCATAACAATTTAAACATGTAACAGTAAACATATTTTCATTAAATAAAGTATATTCAGCTCTAACTAAATCTATTTATAAGTATCTTTTCAATTTAATAATCACAGTTAGAAGAAAGTATGCACAGATTTCTTTCTCTCACTCTCTACAAATAATAAATATTAAGATATATTTGCATATATTTATTTATCTATATCTTATATATGATGAAATATCAAAATATATCTCATTTTTTTAAATGAATCTCAAATTAGTCAGATTTATAAGAATGTGTCTATGAATCTCTCTCAATCTCAAATATGTCAATAAAAATCTTTAATTGTTTGTCACATTTCATAGAGAAGAATCCAAACCAGTCATATTTTTACCTATACATCTACCCATATCTATGACAACCTGAAATCCCAATGACCCCATTACATAAGAAACAGAACTCTGAAATGAACTCGTTTCTGGTGGTTCAGTTTTGTTATTTTTTTCCTCTCGCTATGGAAAATCGATGAGAGCCAAAAGTGCCGCAAGGTAAACAAAGCGTTGCAAAGGAACTATCGATTTTTCCACTTACCAAATCCTTGTAGAGATCCTTGCTGATGTGTGGCGTCAGTTTGAGGGTGCCCACAAAGATGAAGAACAATCCCAGCAATATGGAGAGACTCTTTAATACAATTGTATTCGAAGCTGGCATTTTGTTGTTAGTCCTTTCGCTTATTTCGACACAATAATAATTGATTTTTCACTTCAATTCACTTCACTTCTTTCTCTCTTTGGGTGAAAATTGCAATCTATTATTTAGATGGTTTTTAATATGCGGGACTTTGTTGCAAACATGAGCACATCATTTGAACAAATACCGAGTACTATATCAAATATGTATAATTCACAAATGCCAGCAATTGGGGCGCGAGCGCGATTCTCTTTTTCTTCCGGGGGGAGTGACGAGAGGTTGGGGGCCTACTGGGACTCATAGAGCATACATCACCCTACAATACACCGGTCGCTAATTTTAGCGCTTGTCGCAGCTTTTTCCGTGCCGCAGTCGAAAACAACAAAAACAAAAAACAAATTATAGAAATTTTTGAATGTTTGGCAAAATCACTTTGTACGTCGAGGTAGTATGTATAATTTTTATGAAAAAATTTTCCTTTCGCTTTTTTCGCTTATTTTTCCTATATTTTTCCCACTTATTTGCTCTGACAATCCGTCGGACTCGCGTTCGAAATGTGACTGAGACGAAAAAGTTGCAAAAGTTTATTTCAACAGCATCCCAATGCCGAATATCGGAAAATCAATATATGTTGAATATTCTCAGAGATCAAGAGAGACTTTTCTGTAATGCGCCCTCAAAACTGAAATTTCTCACGAGAAAAGGAGAGCGCAACAGTGAGAGATTGAGTGAGTGAGAAAGAGAGGAAAAGTGACAGCTGGGCTGAGTTTTTTTTTTTTTGGGGTGGCGGCCAGTTGAAGTTGATGTAATTAAGGCCAAAGACCCCGACCAACAACCCTTATGGAACAAAAGCAACAGGGCTACCAAACAGTTTACATTCTAAAGACCTTTTCTCGAGTAATATGTATAATTACTAAATTACATAAGTTTAAAAACTAAATCATAAATTATGTAGTTTTATGTTTTTATTTATTTATTAATAACTTTTTTTAAAATTAAATTCAAAACTTACAACTTAATATTAAATTAATAAAAAAAAAAAGTTTATAGTTTAAAAAATTAAGACTTAAAGATTACTTTTCAGACACATTAATTTCGAATTTCACCAGCCCATTGGCGGTCCCGTACCTGAGCCCGTTCCCATTCCCATTCCTGGTCCATGTCCCGGTCCAGCTCGACGCACTGCCTCCTGTGGAGGCGTATGCGCATAGATGCGTTTCGATTCGGCCATGCGTTGATTGTGATTCTCAATTTGTTCACACAACTGAGCATCCTCCAGCTGGGCACGTACCTCATCGTACTCCAAGCAGGCGACGCCATCCAAGCGCTCCAAATCCACCCAGCCACGGAAGCGCACACAGACGCCATTCAAAATGAAGCTGGAACGCAAATGAACTTTGCTGCGCTCCTTCTCAAAGTCACACTCCTGCTCCTGGGCATAGGGATTACGATTGGCATTGAAGTACAGATGCAGATTGGTGCCCGAGGCAACAAACGAGAGTTCCGCATAACCCTTGCGACAGTCTGTGATAAAAATCCTGCGTCTCTCATCTATAGCCCGTTCTCTGAAGCCGGTATAGCGCACCTCGCTCTCCCGGCTCAGGCGTCGGAAGAGTTCATCCGTCTCGAACTTCGACTTTTGGTCCGGCACAACGCGTGGCATTTTGAAGATGAAGCGTGGTTTTGGTGGCTCATACATTGCCATCGTTTCGTAGGGTGGCATCATGCCTGCCAAGGCAGCCGCTTCTCCAAGATTTTGATGATGATGCATTTTCTTTTTGATATGTCAACAGTTTGAAGTGCAAAGACGGAATGATCCTATGTCAAAAAATCGCTGTTTTATATAGGAGCAGCGTGAATTAAAAATTACTACCTGTATTTTATAGTTTTATGATGCGTTGCAGCAGCTGCATTTGGATTAAAACTTAAAACCTACCTGTTGCCAGGTGTTCAAGTTTTCAAAATGTAACTGATTGCTTGCTAGTGCTGCCATATTGTTTGAATGCAGGCATACACAAACTCGCACAGGGTGAGTCACGTAATAAAACAGCTGTCGATGATTTCCAGCCAAAAACAGCTAGTTTTCAGCTAATGCTGGCAACACGGATTAAGAAACAACATTGCAACGTTTTGTAAAAAGTATGATTTTACGCATTTGAATTTAAATTATAATTGTTTTGAAAGAATATTTAAGATGTCGCTTGTTGCATACGCTGCGAGCAGTGACGAGGAGTCCGACAATGAAGAAGAATCCGCCGGCACACAAGTGGAACTGCTAAAACCGGCGACCAAAACAATTGAAAACAAAGTGAATGTCAAATCAGAAGCAACAAATGGACATATAAGCGATGAGGACGACGATTATATACCACGTGAAGTGTCCTTGCAGGAGCTGAAGCCATCATCTGGTCGTTTAACACTGTCGCTGCCTAAGCCAAAAGTAGCCGCCACTCCAATGTCTGTGGAGGATGAGGAGGAAACTGTGGAGCAAGCGGATGAGCAGGTGACGCAAGCATTTGCCAAGTTGCCCATGCCACGACAGGTAGCAACAGCTAGAGCGTTCATCGAGGAAGTGGACGATGAGTTTCTGCACAAAAAGGCAGGTAGCGAAGCTGTAGAAAAACCTCCTCCGCCAGCTGCTGTTAAAACCAAGGTGAAGATTAGCATACCATCTCTCAGGGAATTCGCTGATGTTGATAAGGAGCAGGCAGAGAAACAACAACAAGGCAGGCAAGCGCAGGTCCAGGCCGTTAAGGGTTCCGGACTGTTGAGCATGTTGCCCCAAGCAAAATCAGAACGAGTTTTCACCAAGAGATCCGAACCCGTGCCGGTCAAGTCGTCAGATGCGAGTTTGCCAGCTGCCAGTGTCCCCAAGACGACTGCCAAGCCAGCCTTTGTGCCGGATACGGTTAAGCTGCGACGTGCAGCGCACAATACAGAAGGAGTCGATGGGATTAAAGGATCAAAGACCAAACAGCCGGAAAAGACGCCCAAAGCGAAAACAACGCTGGTTAGTGTGAGTGACAGCGAGGAGGACGAGGATGAGGACAGTACGGGTGACTTCTTCTCGCTGAACAGCGAGCAGCAGCTGCCGGAGGTGAGCAGCAACGAGATTAACGCCTTGGTGGCCAAACGTGCTGCCAAAATGGTTGAAGCCAGCAACAAGTTCCTCGCAGAGCAGTCGGAAAGAGAAGCAGCCGAGGCGCAGGCAGCTGAGCAGCAAACGGAGGAACTGCGTCAGGCACAGAAGCGTTACCAGGAGCAGCAACTGAATGCGGAGGCCATGGATGCACTCGTAGGCAAAAATGCCAAGCGGCGACGCAAGGAGGCCAAGGAGATGCAAGTTATAGATATATCGGGCACACAAGTAATGCCCGATCGAGATGAATGGATGCGCACGGCGCTGGCATCGGCTACGACTTTCCAGCCCACTGGCGTACTCACGGATGAGGAGCACGCACCCGGCACAAGGAGGAAACATCAAATCACGTATCTGGCACACAAGGCCAAGGCCAACGAGGCGGAGTTGCAGGCCATGTGGTCGGCAAACCGGCAAACCCGTCGCGACACTCAAAACAAATACGGATTTTGAAGAGTTTCCATTAAGATTTATCAATGCATTACTAGTAGACTTAATATTAAATATATAAATACAAGTTTAAATGGTTTATTTCAACCAACCCTCGCGCTGTCTCAACTTTCCGCCGACATAAACAATCGCCGTGCAGAGGAGCAGCATTAGAGGCGCCATGGTTACATAGATGGGAATCTGTTGTGGATACTCCAGCGTCATGCAGATCATCACTTGGGATGTTATCGTTAGCAGCACGCCGCCAATGTTCCACTTGTAGAGGAACAGCAGATCCGTTAGACGATTCAGATTGCGCCACTTTCGTATAAACTTGATAAGCACATAGATGATGAGGATGCAGTCGAAGAACCAAAGCGGCGTGAAGGTGACAAACCAGTTCCAGGTGGTGCGAGGATCCAGCCGCAGGCAGAGTAGTATCAGGAACACCAGCACTATGAACCACGTGAATAGCGCACGATGTGCCAGCGTCATGTTTTAATTCAATTGCATTTTTCACATTAACACAAAAATTGTAAACAAAAGGTATACGAATATCGTATAGGAGACAACAGTTATCGATATCACATCTAGAGGTGCAAATAATATCGCATGTATGCGATATATGTTCCCATTGGCTATCGTTATCGAACGCTCAGCTGCTGACGTTTTTTACAGATGGATGACAACTCTGCAAATTGCTGCGAGTAAGAAGAAGATAATTGACGTGTCACTTGAAAATTTTTGTGTAATTGGTGTGTGTTTTATCTTTAAATTGTTAATTAAATCAATATTAAGTTGTTTTATTTAATTACATAATGTGGCTGAAGTATTAACGAATGTTTTTGTTCAATTTAAACCAGAAAAGTGCACGGCAGCAGCTGGATAAGTGCACGTAAAAGAAACGCCGATCCAATTTGAGACACCGCCACGGCAGCAGAAAAAGAAACAGAAATCAAAACAGAAAGAAGCAACAAAATGTTGACCAATTTCGAGTCCAAGTCGGCCCGAGTGAAGGGTCTGTCGTTTCACCCGAAACGTCCCTGGATTCTGACCAGTTTGCACAGTGGAGTGATCCAGTTGTGGGATTATCGCATGCACACGCTGCTGGAGAAGTTCGATGAGCACGATGGTCCAGTGCGTAGTGTCGCTTTTCACCAACAGATGCCGCTGTTTGTTTCAGGCGGTGATGATTACAAGATCAAGGTGTGGAACTACAAACAGCGAAGATGCATTTTCACACTGTTGGCGCATTTGGATTATGTGCGCACCGTGGCATTCCATCACGAGTATCCCTGGATTCTGAGTGCCTCCGATGATCAGACCATACGCATCTGGAACTGGCAATCGCGTAACTGCATCTGTGTTCTGACTGGACACAATCACTATGTGATGTGTGCTCAGTTCCATCCCACAGAGGATCAGATAGTGTCCGCCTCTCTGGATCAAACGGTGCGCGTTTGGGACATTTCGGGTCTGCGCAAGAAGAATGTGGCTCCTGGTCCCGGTGGACTAGATGAGCATCTTAAGGGTCATCCCGGTGCCACGGATCTGTTTGGCCAGGCCGATGCAGTGGTCAAGCATGTGCTCGAGGGTCACGATCGTGGCGTCAACTGGGCCAGTTTCCATCCCACTCTGCCTCTCATTGTCTCCGGCGCAGATGATCGTCTGGTCAAGCTGTGGCGCATGAATGAGTACAAGGCCTGGGAGGTGGACACGTGTCGTGGCCACTACAACAATGTGTCCTGCGTGCTGTTCCATCCACGCCAGGATCTGATCATTTCCAACGGCGAGGATCGCAGCATACGCGTTTGGGACATGACCAAGCGTCAGTGTCTCTTTACCTTCCGGCGGGACAACGAACGTTTCTGGATTATGGCGGCGCATCCCACACTCAATCTGTTTGCAGCCGGTCACGATGGCGGTGAGTAACAGGAGGCATCTATGATTCCAAATGTGTCATCCATTCTAACTCCTAATCCCTTTGCAGGCATGGTGGTCTTCAAGCTGGAGCGCGAGCGTCCGGCGTATGCGGTGCACGGCAACATGTTGTACTATGTGAAGGATCGCTTCCTGCGCAAACTGGACTTTACCACCACCAAGGATACGGTGGTGATGCAGCTGCGTCCGGGCAAGTCTCCCGTCTACAGCATGTCCTATAATCCTGCTCTAAATGCAGTGCTCATCTGCACACGCACCAACAATCTGGAGAACAGCACCTACGATCTCTGCCAGATCCCCAAGGACAGCGAGAGCGAACGACAAAATGAATCCGATAGCAAACGGAGCTCGGGCATTACGGCCATTTGGGTGGCCAGGAATCGCTTTGCGGTGCTGGACAGGAATCAGCAGTTGGTGGTGAAGAACTTTAAGAACGAGGTGACCAAGAAGATACCCACATTCTGTGAGGAGATCTTCTATGCCGGCACAGGCATGCTGCTCATCCGTGACCCCGAATATGTTACCCTCTACGAGGTGCAACGTCTGGTTTCCGTGGGCAGCATCAAGTTGGCCAAGTGCCGCTATGTCGTCTGGTCACCGGACATGTCGCTGGTGGCGCTGCTCTGCAAGCACTCGGTGACCATCTGTGACCGGAGATTGCAGTACCTGTGCACCGTACAGGAGAACTGTCGGGTTAAGTCCGGCGCCTGGGATGAGTCCGGAGTGTTTATCTACACCACGAGCAATCACATCAAGTATGCCATTACCAATGGGGATCACGGCATCATACGCACCTTGGATCTGCCCATCTATCTAACCAGGGTCAAGGGCAACCAGGTGTTCTGCCTGGATCGCGAGTGTCGCACCCGTGTCCTGCATATTGATCCCACGGAGTACAAGTTTAAGTTGGCGCTCATTCAACGCAAATACGACGAGGTCCTCCATATGGTGAGGAATGCTCGTCTTGTGGGTCAGAGCATCATTGCGTATCTGCAGCAGAAGGGTTATCCGGAGGTGGCCCTGCACTTTGTCAAGGATGAGAAGACGCGGTTTGGACTCGCCTTGGAGTGCGGCAACATTGAGATTGCTCTGCAGGCAGCCAAGGCGCTGGATGATAAGGATTGCTGGGATCGTCTGGGTCAGGCTGCTTTGCTCCAGGGTAATCATCAGGTTGTGGAGATGTGCTATCAGCGCACCAAGAACTTTGACAAGCTGAGCTTCCTCTATCTGATCACTGGCAATCTGGAGAAGCTGAAGAAGATGAACAAGATTGCCGAAATTCGCAAGGACATCTCGGCACAGTATCAGGGTGCTCTGCTCCTGGGCGATGTCAAGGAACGCGTGAGCATTCTCAAGAATTGTGGTCAGCTATCGTTGGCTTACCTGACAGCAGCTACTCATGGTCTGGATGAGCTGACGGAGTCACTGGGCGCCAGCATCACCGCTGAGGGCAGCGCTCTGCCGGAGATCAACCCGCAGGCTCAGCTGCTGCAGCCGCCGGTGCCTATCCAGCAGCTGGAGACCAACTGGCCACTCCTCTCCGTCTCCAAGGGCTTCTTCGAGGGTGCCATGGTCACCCGGGCCGGCAGCAGCGCCACAGCTCGCCAGGCACTCAACATTAATGCGGATGCAGCGTTGTTGGACGAGCACAATGGCGGTGGAGATGGCTGGGGTGCGGATGCCGATCTGGGATTGGGCGAGGATGATGATGGCGATGAGGAGATGCACGATGCGCTCAGCAATGATGAGGCAGGGGAGGAGGCGGGCGGCGGTGGTGGCTGGGATGTGGGTGACGATGATCTGGAGGTGCCCATCGAGCTGGCATCCAAGATCAAGGCCTCAGCACTGGACAGCAACTACTATGCGGCGCCCAACAAGGGACAATCTCCAGCCCAGCATTGGGCCAATAACTCCCAACTGGTGTTGGATCATGTCAAGGCTGGCGCCTTTGAGAGCGCCTTCCGGCTGCTTAACGATCAGCTGGGCGTCATCAACTTCAAGCCCTTCAAGACACTGTTCCTGCAGAATTACGCCTGTGCCCGCACCAGCTACACGGCCAATCCCAATCTGCAATCCCTAAGCGGTTATCCACTGCGCAACTCCGGCGAGACAAATCCAAAACTGCAACGTCCAGCAATGGGCATTAAGCTAAACGAACTGGTGTCCCGCCTCCAGGCTGGCTACCAGATGACCACAACGGGCAAATTCAGCGAAGCCATCGAGAAATTCCACTCCATACTGATAAGTATTCCACTGCTTGTGGTGGACACCAAACTGGACACGGCCGAGGCGCAACAGCTGCTCCGGATCTGTGCGGAGTACATTGTGGGTCTGAAGATGGAGACGGTGCGCAAGGGCATGCCCAAATCGACGCTGGAGGAGCAGAAGCGTCTCTGCGAGATGGCTGCCTACTTTACCCACTGTAAACTCCAACCTGTCCATCAGATTCTCACTCTGCGCACCGCACTCAACATGTTCTTCAAGCTGAAGAATTACAAGACGGCGGCTTCGTTGGCACGTCGTCTGCTGGAGCTGGCTCCACGGCCGGAGGTGGCACAACAGGTGCGTAAGATCCTCCAGGCCTGCGAGGTGAATCC
This sequence comes from Drosophila falleni, assembly GCA_035045575.1. Lineage (NCBI taxonomy): Eukaryota > Metazoa > Arthropoda > Insecta > Diptera > Drosophilidae > Drosophila > Drosophila falleni. Next base: position 4,041,829 of record JAWNOV010000167.1, read on the forward strand.
CATCGATGAGCATCAGTTGCAGTATGAGGAATTCAATCCGTTCAACATCTGCGCCATCAGCTGGAAGCCCTTGTATCGTGGCAAACCCGAGGTGACCTGTCCCTTCTGTGGCTCCGCCTATGATCCCCTGTACAAGGGACATCTCTGCGCCGTGTGCGAGGTCAGTCAGATTGGCAAGGATTCCATTGGACTGCGCATCTCCACACTGCAATTCCGTTAAACGGATCGACGCATCTTTAATCGTATTCTTAGTGTTATGTCTATAAACAAATATATTATTATTATGGAATATCTACAATATATACTTTGCATCCAATCATTATGAAAGCGTTAATAAACTATTTTTTTATTAGAAATTAGGAATTTCTCAAGATGAATTCTGAGTAGAGACACTGATACAATTGAAGGGGAATAAAATCGGAGCCAAGGTCCAGAGGGAAAAATATTTTTTGAATACAATTAATTAAATTTGAATGCAAAATAAATTGTGAGGCTAAATTATTATCAAAATGACATTGAGCTTGAAAATCGGTCAAGTTTTGGCAAAGTTATGGCTGTTTGAAGTTTGAGATAAAGTGTCAAGGGGTTAGCATGGAAAATACAGAAAAAATTGACAGTGAGGAAAATTTTTCAAGTGAAAAATGTTTTGATGCAGAATGAATTTAGAGGCCAAATAATGATCAAAACGATGTTCCGCATGAAAATCGGTTTAGTTTTGACAAAGTTATGGAAGATTTAAGTTTTTGAAAAAGTGTAAAGGGGTAAGCATGGAAAATACCGAAAAAATTGACAGTGAGGAAAATTTTTCAAGTGAAAAATGTTTTGATGCAGAATGAATTTAGAGGCCAAAAATTGATAAAAATGATATTCCTTACGAAAATCGGTCAAGTTTTGTCAAAGTTATGGCTATTTGAAGTTTGAGATAAAGTGTCAAGGGGTTAGCATGGAAAATACCGAAAAAATTGACAGTGAGGTAAATTTTTCAAGTGAAAAATGTTTTGATGCAGAATGAATTTAGAGGCCAAATAATGATCAAAACGATATTCCGCATGAAAATCGGTTGAGTTTTGACAAAGTTATGAAAGTTTGAAGTTGATCAGACTTTGGATTTTTATCAATTGCGGTTCTTGCTGTTTTAAACCCTTATTTTATTACAAATTCAAAATTTCTGAAGATGAACTCAGAGTTGAGATACAATCGGGGCTGATTCAATTTCCCATATAAAATACGTGCTTAGTCATAAGAAACAACCAACATTTTATAATAATTAGTCGCTTGATTTTGATTTGCTTAAAAACATACATAGATTATTATTAATTATGTAAATTGCAATTCAGCAGTGTTAAACTGCGTCATGTGTGCTGGAAATATCTGATATAGTATATTTATGCGTAAGTTTATTGTGTATATGGTTTAAATATAAATATATACGTCACTAAAATTCACATGAAATTGTAATATTTAATACAAGCATATGTTAAGTATTTATTACTAAGTGTTATTACTAATTCTAAGAGCATATTCGAGCGTTTTTAAATAACTATATATATCCGTGGTCACGTCTATAACATGGACATGGATGGGAGCAATCCTTAGTCCTGAATCCTTAGTTATCCATAAAGTATTGAGTATTTGCAAATTGAGTCTCATGCTGCTGCTGTTGTTGTTGTTGTTGCTGTGCTGCTGTTGACGGCGACGCTGCCGTCCAAAAGTCCAACTAACGTCGCCACATACTGGCGCCCACACCAATGCCGCCGGAGGCGACTCCCCGACGCACAGCCTCCATCTCATCCTGGCGATTGTCGCGATAGGCGCGCTTGGTGTCCTCGAACTCGCGCAGTCGTTGATTGTAACGATCAATCTGATCACGTAGTATCAAATCCTCATGCGTGGCTCGCCGTTCGTCGTATTCCAGGCAACCAACGCCATCTAGTCGCTCCAGATCCAACCAGCCACGGAAACGCACACAGACGCCGTTCATAATGAAATAGGATTTGATGTGCACCTTGCCGTGCTCCTTGTCAAAGTCACACTCCTTATCATGTACATAGGGATTCTGATTGGCATTGAACACCAGCTGCAGATTCGTTCCCGATGCCACAAAACTCGTCTCCGTGTGTCCCTCGCGACATCCGTTCATGAAGCGCACCTGACGCTCCTCAATGCTGCGCTCCCGATAGCCCGTGTAGCGTATCTCACTCTCGCGGCTCAGGCGACGGAAGAGCTCGTCACTCTCGAACTTGGACTTCTGATCGGGCACCACTCGTGGCATTTTGAAGATGAACCTGGGTTTTGGTTGCTCGTAGAGTCCAATTGTGTCGTAGGGTATCATGTTGGCCAGTGCTGCTGCCTCGTTCATCATCTTGCTAGGTTTTTGCTTTTCTCTATACGTAAAATACAATAAAGTTTTGCTGTTTTCTTTTTAACTTTTGGCGCTTTTTGTGCCTTGATTTATTAATAATTTCAATTTGCTGCAGAAAGCAACAACGCATACAACAAAAAATACTTGCGGTTTTGTTATACTAACCGATAAGATGTGGCGGTCGGCCAACAGACCGTCGATAGATTTGGAGCTGCCACCTGAACGACAAGCCTGCCAACTCATTTTTGCTGTAGCATGACTATTTAACCGAATTAGCAGCGCCGCGCGCCATATGGCCTCAATGCGTTTGTTTGTTTACAATTGTAATTTAAAGAATTAACCTCTTGGGAGAACTTATTATGAGCGAAACGAGCCAGGCTTTAGATGATGCTGGTGACAATGAGAAGCGCCCTCAGTTCGGCACACGTTTACTCAAGGATGACGCCGACGTTTTTAAGCACAACGCTTGGTAAATATCTGCAACGGAATTTGGCCAGCAAAACTTGGGAACACACTCGCCAGCGCAGGAAACCAAGTGGAGCTGGTGGACGGATACTCAGCGATGCGCGGGAGGTGTTCGAGTTTAATGCATGGTATACAGATTACCTCAGTAAACCACTCACACACATTCTAAACTTTAATCCACAGGGACCACGTGGAATGGGATACGGAGCAGGAGCAGGCAGCACAAGCAGCTGTTGAAAAGAATTCTACGCTGAAGATGAGCGAGGATCAGCGGGAACGTTTCCAATCAGAGGCCCCCAAGTTTTGGGATTCGTTTTATGGCATACACGACAATCGATTCTTCAAGGATCGCCACTGGCTGTTCACGGAGTTCCCCGAGCTGGCGCCCATGGAAGCCAACGAACAGTCACAGCCCCGGAGCATATTCGAATTGGGCTGCGGCGTTGGTAATACCATTCTGCCCATACTACATTACAGCACAGAGACGCAGCTGCGAATCTATGGATGTGATTTCTCAGAGCGAGCAATTGAAATCCTGCGCAGTCAGCAACAGTTCGATGCCAAACGCTGTGAGGTGTTTGTCATGGATGCCACACTGGAGCAGTGGCAGGTACCATTCGAGGAGAACTCCCAGGACATCATTGTGATGATCTTTGTGCTGTCTGCCATTGAGCCCGCCAAGATGCAGCAGGTGTTGGAAAATTGCTATCGTTATTTGAAACCAGGTGGCCTGCTGGTCTTTAGGGACTACGGACGTTATGATCTGGCGCAGTTGCGGTTCAAGAGTGGCAAGTGCCTGGAGGATAATTTCTATGTTCGTGGCGATGGCACCATGGTCTACTTCTTCACCGAGCAGGAACTGCGGGACATGTTCCAGAAGGCGGGCTTACAGGAGGAGCAGCTAATTGTGGATCGACGGTTACAGGTCAATCGTGGACGTTGTCTGAAAATGTACCGTGTATGGATACAGACGAAATTCCGTAAACCTCTATAAACCGAAATCTATCCGACTTCTACTCGTTATATATTAAGCCAACAGTCAAAAAGCTACTCGTTACATTTCACGTTTGAAAGCTTTTGGTTCTCGTCCTTCTTCAAAGAGCTTTTTCCCCAAATACACATAACAGTTAAGAAAGCTGCAAGTTTTCGCAGTTGGCTAAAAACGTCGTAAGTGAAAATTTTCCTTGTGCTGCGTAAATTTAATTCATTTATTATTTAAATATATTATAACTCTTAAAATAAGTGTTACCAATGTTAAATTCCACAGACTATAACTCAGAAAAAGTTGCAAATTTATTAAACAAAAGCGTTGAAGTTGGCCAAACCAAAAAAAAGTTGTTGTGTAAAATTTCATTGATTTTTCCTTTTTGCTATAGCAAAAATTTGTCACTAGCCAAAGTAGTTTACAATGCATACAAAAGAATCTGGTAGCAATATTTAATGTGGCTTAAAGTGCGCCTGGAAATATGCAATAAAAAATTAAAAATTAGTGTGCTTAAAAAAAATATTGTGTGGGCGGGCGCTATAATTATCCCTATTTAAATAGTTAACTTAAGTATTTAAAGCGGAATAAACATAATGACTGTTATACTATAAATAGTTGCAACTATTTCTGTTCTCTATCCACAACAGTTTCAACACACACACACACCGACCGAGCCAGTGAAGAATTCCTTTGTAGAGCGCTCCGCTGCAAAAGGCTGTCGTGGCAAGTGGAACCCGCACATACACACACACATTTACAAAAAAAAAAAAAAACACACACACACATACATCTCTGGCAGTGTCCCCCACTTTGTGTCTGTGTGCGAGAGAGAGAGTGTGCGTTCATTGACGAATTGGTGAGAAAAGCTTACAAGAAGCAGAGCGAGAGCGTAACGTCCAGCGAGCGAGAGAGCGGAGAGAGCGCGTAGGCATCGATAACAAAAACAACGAACGCTGCACCCAGCACCTGCCCATTCCTTCGCCCCCCGCAACCGCAACCGTCGCCGACAGCAACCCCCGCAACCCAAAACAGCGCTCTCAAGTGAAAGACGTTTGGGCAAGTGCAGTAAAAAGTCCACGGGACACAGCCACGGACACGGACACAGTGCGAGACGCAGACGACGTTCAAATTTGTTAATACAACAACAATAACAGCAACAAACACAACAACAAACAGAAAGCAATGTAAGTGATGGCAAATTATTGATTTCTCTCCATCTCGCTCTTTCCCTCTTTGAGCATTTCAATGGAAATCATTTGTGATACATTCGCAATAATACAAAGATATACAGATGTATAAATAGTTTCCATTAAAATGTTGATCTTTGTCTCTACAAAATACTGTGGACAATGTCCATATCCAAGTCCAGGTCCGTGTGGGCATCACATGGCATTTTTCCCGCACCGCAAAATCGATAAAGTTGTGTTCTTTTGTCGTGCACTGTCCATGAGTCAGCCTTTTAATACAGCCCATGTATTTTGCAGCTACACTTGAAAAAGCAAATTAAACGAATTGAATATATAAATAATATTTTTAATACTACTACTTGCTATGCTGCACACTCAAGAGCCTCTAAAATGGGCAAGAAAGACAAGAATAAGGAACCGTAAGTGCCTTGCTCCAAAGCTCTCTTTGAGTAGCCCGGCTAGAAACTTGAGCACTTTGCATACCAGCATACAACACACACACACAGACATACATATATATATAAACATATCTACAGTTAGTCAAGTAATTGTTTTGACAAAATTATTTTTGATTTTCTAATTTTAAGGCTCATAAAATTTTAATTTAATATTTCATTACATTAAAAAAAATGTATGAATACTTTTCTTAGTCAAATAAATTATTTGACTAACTGTGTAGTTCTAAACAGACACACATCTGTAGGTATCTTGTATATCATGTGTAATAAAAGAGTCCCCAAGTCCCAGTACTTAATTTGAGATCTCCATGGGGATTTGATTAGCCTGAGCAATGCCATTATTGATGACTAATGAACGTATTCCGCATCTCCACAGGGCGGATGCTGCAGCAGCTGGCGATGCACCACCCACTGATGGCCCACCAGCCGGCGAGGGTGGCGATGGTGAGATTGTGGGCGGACCACGCAATCCGCAACAAATTGCGGCACAAAAGCGCTTGCAACAGACGCAGGCCCAAGTCGATGAGGTGAGTAGCTATTTAAATCAACTTAAACTGATAAAATTTAGTATTTATATCAACTTAATCCCTTTCAGGTTGTTGACATTATGCGCACGAATGTCGAGAAGGTTCTGGAGCGAGATGCTAAACTCTCCGAGCTGGACGATCGTGCCGATGCCTTGCAACAGGGTGCCTCGCAGTTTGAACAGCAGGCGGGAAAACTAAAACGAAAATTCTGGTTGCAGAACTTGAAGGTTCGTTCTCAAATTATTTTTCAAACTTTGAAATTTCAACTCCAAAAAATTACTTACAGATGATGATCATAATGGGCGTCATTGGACTGGTCATTGTTGGCATTATAGCAAGTAAGTTATTCGTGCGGAAATCCCTAGATTTTCTTCTGCCACCAAATAAAAAAAAAAAACAACTAGACACACCCCTAAAAATAAAATTTCAATCACACAGACCCAAAGAAATACTAACACATCCATCAATTCCTTCAAAAAAATATTGTTTACTGCCTTTGATTTTAAACAAACTTTTTTTAGTACAAATTTAGCTTTAATTTGGAATACACAAAAACTAAATTCGTTTGTTTCTCGTTTATTTATTTTTTATTCCGTCACCACTTTTTTCTCTAGGTAACTTTATGTAGATTGCTAAACAACTTATCTATAAGCAAATACTAGTAACTTAGTTACAAATGCAATGCTATAAATCAACCCAACAATATCGAATCGAATCAAATCAAATCAAATTCAAACTCATTTAACAACTGCTACGAGTAGAACAAAAACTCACAGTCCAACTGTCGTACGTACGATCATCGTTCGCTTAAGTACTGAATTTGAAATAGACGCCTTACGAAATTATCCAAAATTGTTGTCAATTACAAAATTAAAAGAATATAATAAAATAAAAAGAAAGAAAAATCGAACGATCGATCAAGCAATTGCATCCAATGTACAATCCAACTAACCAGTAATATAAAAAAATGTATATCTAAATTTGAAAAAAAAAAACTTCAACATCATCTGGTTCCATACGATTCCATACGCACCAGGTTCGGTAATTTGATTTAAGGCCGTGTGTTGTTTTTGTTATGTTTTAAATTTAAATACCCTGTAATAAATTAACGTATCTTTGTTTCTGTGTGTTGATCTATATGTTTTGGGTTGTTAGCAACCTCAGAAATCCTATGTCCGCTTTAAATCAACTAAAACTCGATTACGGCCGAGTTATCTATAATAAATTTAATTTATACCCGTAATTTGTAGGAACCTTAGTTCAATGTAATTGAAATAGTTAAAATAGTTTATCCGTAATCAGTAAACCGTTAAATTTGTGGTTTGTTTAGTGTTTATTGTCTTGTTTTCGTTTTGTATTGGCGTACTAGACAACAAATATACAACAACAACAACAAACAGCCGCAATGTCCTTTGTCCCAAACTCGAACTTCCCGTTTAGATGGTAATTGTAGATTAAGCATAACCCAAAACGCAACTCAACTAAATTGGGTAAAAAAAAGCAAATGCATAAAGTACTGCAGATTTATTATGAATATATTATTTCTTATTAATTTATAAATGTTTTCTTTTTGTTGTTTTAAAACACTGAATATTTTTAAACTTTCACCAACATCACAGCCACAATAAACCACGTCCCGCCCACGTCCACGCCCACATTAACTGTACACTCACCAAATGGTTTTTTTTCCAACAATTACAGAGAAAGACGAAGAATAAAAATTTGTGCAAGCCTTAGCTTTAAACATTATTAACAATAAGCAATTATGAAATGAAATTCTTTAACTTTTGATTGATTTTATTTGAGGTAAAACGATAAACAGTGAAAAATGAAATAGAAATACTTTATCGCTAGGTGCACAAATCACATTCACTATATTTTTTAAGTAATATAGTTTCAAAATTTTGTGGGCAAAAAAAGTCATGTCGGATTTTTTCGAATACTTTTGGGTGTTAAAAAAAACATCTTAAAATCTAACATTAAAATCCAAGCTGACTTTCTTGCCAAACCACATTACAAGTGAAAAATTTCAACGCACTTTAATGGCTTGTTTCAAAAAATTGCAATTGAACAATTTCTCGTAGAACCTTTCATGTCGGATGATGCTGGTGATACTCCATCTCCTGCTTTGCAGCAGGTTCATGCACCTGCATCTGCACCTGTATCTGCACCAGTATCAGTAACAGCACCAGCATCAGCACCACAACAACAACAACAACCACCACCACTACCACCATCACAACACACAAATCAAATAAAATCCGAACCACCAACGACACTCGAGAAAACTCCATTGGCTGAGAAATTGACCGATGACCCACAGAGTCCCAAGGATGACGTGGCGACAGGACAATAAAACGCTCAACACCAACAACAACAACAACCAAAACCAACAGCACAACAACAATAAAAAATAATAGAACCAACAACAATAGAAACATTTTACACCTTGTTTTCAAATTCAAAATCAAATTACGATAATTATCGAACACTGTAAGCAAACAGCAACAACAACAATTTACATGGCTTTACACGTGTGCTTATCGATGACTAATCGATATTTATCATTTTAGCTGCATGTGTGTAAATCAACTAACCGTTATTTCGTACGCAAAAACTTGTTTCCTTTTTTCAAATTTAAGTGTGTGTGTTTTATAATTTATATTATTATTGATGTTGTTGTTTTTGATGTGAATTATACTTTTTTCCCAATTAACTTAAATGGACAATTTGTTTTCAGTTTAAAATGCACCAACAGTTGAACAGAATGTCAAAAATAAATAAAATATAATAAAAACTGTCAGTTGGGTGGAAAACATGAAAACTTCTACGCTTAAAAATAGCTTTTCATGATGTCTTGCATTAATATTATTACGATGATTCATAATGCTTTCAAATACATATTTCACCCTTCCCTCAAAACTGAGCTTTAAAAGTTCATTAAAGTGTAAAATACATATACATATATAAATATTTGGCGTATATTCGTATATTTGTATCTATGTAATTGTCATTCAATTGATCAAATCGAAATTGATCAAATTATTTCATTAATATAAGACACTAATAAATGATTTTCTCTCTCAAGATAAACTTGGCTTTATTGGAGGCGAACCGGAACATCCCAACCAGTATCCTCCCCAGTATTATATCCCGCCGCCACAAGGGCAACAACCCGCTGCACAACAACCGGCCCTGGTGGACAACGGACCTGGCGCTGGGGCAGGGGCAGGGGAAGCGGTCAAAGCGGAGCATGGTGGCGTATAAGTAATTATGGATGGCATTTACTTATAAAGCCAAAAGAATGTTTCTTCAATGACATCTAAAAAAAAACAGAAAATAAAACTCAGTTAAACTAGAAAAATCTCGAGAATTGCAAAACATAATAATTTCTACGTAAAACTTGTACTAACAGAGGAGGCATTACAAAAAAAAAATGCAGCAAAACATTTTAAGTAAAAATTATGACTCATAATATTAATAATAAATAATTATAATACACAAATCTAAAAGACGCTCCGGACAAATTAAAGTTGTTGCTAATTTGTTTATGGTTACATTATTTCATGCATATAACTTATATATATATGAATATATATTAAATATATATATAATTAAATGCTAATATACATATATTGTACTTAATACTTACTTAACCCCTTTGTGCTGGCAACAAGGAGCGCCAGTTCTTAAGGTCAAGGTTCAGGTTGCTTCCCAAATTTTCGCATTCGCAGCTCTTTGAACTCAGTTTCCTTAGCTAACAAACATGAAATTTCGAACAAATTTTAGACAAAATCTAAGCTTTTGTTCCTAACTAAAACAAAAAGTTACAAATATATTTGAAATGTATAATCCAAAAAGTAAAAAATGATGAAAAATGAAGCCACAGCGGAGAATGATAAACAAATTACTTATCTAGAAATAAATTAAATAAATGTATTACTGTGCAACATATTTAAAAAGCAAATGTAGTAAAATGAAATGAAGATTGAACAACAATAACAAAAAATAAAAAACATTAGCAAAAATATACAAAAAAAATCAATAATAAATTGTTTATTTGCGATTTTCAGTTAAATAATGGAAAAAGATAAATACCAAACAGTTCAACGATTAAATTAAGCGCTTCTCACACAATTTGTTAATTATTTAATTTGAAAAGAAAAACAGCAAAGGAATTCTATGTATATTTCAATGTTATGAATAATATTAATAATAAATTAAACAAGATATGTATTTGGCTATTGATTTCAAAAACAAAATGGGAATTACTTAGAATATATACTATATGATATATAGGGATTACACTTCATACTCCACTTGAAAAACTCGTAAAACCAAAAAAATTCATAAAAATTTTTCAAAACAAATACATTCACATAAATACTATAAACAATCAACGTATTAACAATTAAACAAGCGCCTGCCCAAAGTGCCCAAAAAAAGGGGCACAAGAGAAACCAAATAATATTTAAAAAAGAAATAAATATGATGACGAAAACTTGGTAAATCTAGAAATCAATGTGCAGGTATTTTAGCAATATTCGTAGCGTGTACAATATGTCGCCAATTGCTTAATATTTATAGAATCTTGTTCAAAAATAATAACTAAATACGTTACAAATACAGCCACAAACATTCACACACACATACCTACATACACTTCACATGCATATAAACATTTAACAACTATGACTAAACTTAACTAATAACTAAAAAAATAACAATACTCACTCGTATTCTAAATAGCGAAAGTTGTTTGTGTTTTTCTGTTTGTGCAGTACATAGAAAAGCGTTTCTAATTATTATTTTGATTTTATTCCCGTAAAACACAATAGAATACTAAATGATAAATTATTTAATGTATGTACTTACCAGAGAAGCCCACTAAAAACCAAAATAACAACAATTGTATGTGTATATGTTTAAACAAATTTAACAAGTTGATGTCACAACAAAAAACAAATAAAATGTTAATGAAAATGATGAGTAGAAAAGATGGCTAAAAGGAAAACTAACAGAAGATGACACCCAAAAAAGTAAAAATTGAAGTCGATATATAATTATACATATATATACGTATAAATATATATATGAACCTTATATAAACAATAATAATACTAATTAATTTAATGATTAATTGCACCCAAAAAATACATAATTATTTAAATAAATAAATAAACAAAAAAACCAAAAATTATGAAAACTGTTTCACTTATTTAACTTCAATTGCAATAGTTTATTTTATTAAGTCAAAGCTGGAATGGAAATAATACTTTGTTAAGCATATAAAATTGTAGCATAGTTTACACATTGATTTTTGTATTTCCAAAAAAATTCAATTTCAAATTTCAGTTAGTTCTGAAAGTAGAACAAAATACGCTGCTTTATTAAAGGACAACTCACATATATATTTAAATCTGTATATTTTATGACGAATCACGAGCATGACATGGTCTGGATACATTATAAACTGGTCCGCATGACCAACAATAAAGAAGGTTCCGGCGTTATCATGAACATGGGCATATTAGCCAAACTCTATCGACAGGCGCGATTGGCCATAATGGAGGTAAGTTATTCACATCTCCATTTAACAATTAAACATTTTAAGAGTTTATTTAAGATTGTTGTTGATTTGAAAACCATAAATACGGTTACAATTTAAACATGCACTGCATGTGACCAGCTACATGACTAAGTTTTAAGTTTGTAAGTTAATGCCGTTAAAAAAGGCATGACAAAAGCTATATATTTTATAGAAAGTCGTATATCGTATATCGTATATAGTGCTTATAAAGCTAGAGATCTATAGCTCTTTCTCAATATCCTTGGCAATGTCCATGGGATCTGTGGTGGGTGCATAGCGGTTAATTGGGATGCCTTCCTTGTTAACCAGGAATTTGGTAAAGTTCCATTTGATGCCGCTGCCCAAAGTGCCGGTCTGCTTGGACTTCAAATACTTGTACAAAGGAGCGGCGTCATCTCCATTAACTTTGACCTATGAACAGAAAAAGTATTAGACAATTTGCATAATTTTTATAGGATTATTAAAGTTATACCTTGGCAAACAGTTCGCCAATGTCAGCCTTGGAGTCACGCAGGTGACAAACCATGGCCTCACCATCAGCCTCGGGCATTTGAGAGTTAAACTGATTGCAGGGGAAATTCAAAATGGTCAGGCCACGTTCTCCATACTTCTCCTTCAGATCGGTCAGTTTCTGGTAGTTATTCTTGGTCAAACCACACTTGGAGGCGATGTTGACCACCAGGACGACCTTGCCTCTGTACTTATCCAGCGAGACATCATTGCCGTGTGTGTCCTTTACGGTAAAATCGTAGATGGACGTAGCGCTCTTGTAATCCTCATTCGACATGTCGAGCTGGAAGGGAATAGACAAGTTAATACAACTGATTAGTGAATGAAAGTAGCTACTGTCTTAGAGCAAAGGATAAACAAGCAAGCAACAACAGTGGGCAATAAACAACGTTTTAGTAAAGCTATTTTAATTAGAATTAGTCCAAACAACTACACAAACTACTCACGGCAGCTGCTGTAGAGTATTGTGACTTCGTTGTTAAATCCGCGGCACAATTGACACTGTTGCAAAGGGCGACCAATGGAAAAAGGACAACGCAATAGCGGTGACACCGATTGAACTGAACTGCATTCATCGATATCGATTGTTGCACCGCAAAGCTTCTTCTTGTTGTTGTTGTGGTTGAGATTCTTGCCGTTAACTTCGAGCACTTGAAAGCTTGCTGCGTTATGTTTTGAATGTGTCTCATATTCATAATTAATAACTTCTGCCTGGCTGTAAATACACATTCATATCTAGATTATCAGTCGGTCATTAGGCGCAACAAAAGCAACAGTCGCAAAGTCTAGAATAGTCGGAAAATGCCGCGTCGTATGCACACATAATACTTCAAGGTCAAAGTCAAAGGGAAACTGCGAATGAGTCGACATTACAGTATGACAAGTAATTATTTTGACAAAGAACTTAATTCCCTTTTTTTTTTTAATTTTTAAAAAAGATATCTAACTAAATCCACTATAATAAAATAGAAAAAAATATGAAGTTGACATTATTGTATGACAACTAATTATTTTAACAAAGAACTAAATTCAGGCATTTATTTATTAAACAGAATAAGGAAAATATATGCAGGTTTTTTTGTTTGTCAAAAGAAATACATGACTCACTGTTCCTAGTTTCGTATGTACATATTTTAGTTGAATGTGTGCGTGCGAGATATGCGTCGATAAGATTACCCTTATATGTTAATTTAGCATGCAAATGAATATCGTTTAACGATATAAGTAGACCAGTGATTATAATTACGATAATTCTCGTAGCGTTATTATCGTTGATTGAAGTTGTAATTACTTGCATGGTTAGGTAGATGTAAGTGCCCAAGGCTGTGGCCAGTGCACCGAGCAGAAACGATATTATTGAACGACCAGCCATTGTCTTTAAATTGACAAATACACAATTTCACAATATAAGTCCTTTACAATTGAAATCAATATAAATATATGTATGTTGTATGCATGTAATCAGACAGTGACAGCAGCTGTGCCAATAAGAATTCTGCAAGCTCACGCTGATATGCAACAACACTCAAGGGCCGCAGGGTACAAAGTACACGTAGTGGTAAATGTCACCTGCTATGCTCTTTGATCAGATAATCTCACAGCAATTAAACCAAAAGTATGCTTATTTACGATTTCACCAATGAGTGTGTAACTTTTTTGCTTACTTTTTTTGTAATGTTTTTGTTTTGAAGCTCAAATTGAAACTGACCGGCCGCACTGTTTTATTATGAGATAAATAGTAGAGAGACAATGCTGCCACCTGGCAGAAAAAGACTGCCATTCATTATAACGTTGCCAGACGGAGAAATCTGATCTATATATTACTTATTTTTCCGTTATTTTCAAAAATTATTTAAATTTTAAACTTAAAATTTTAAAAGCATTTGCAGAATTTTTTAGAAACTTCTATCAATCAGACAATCATTCATTTTCTTTATTTTAGGCAATTTCGGATTTCATTGGATTTGACAAAATGGATTTTTTTTGGTGCATCGATGTTTTCTTTTTGTGGAAAATCGATATTTAATGGTTTTTATCGATACCGCTATCGATACGTGTGCACTGTCTGCCAACCTGTTTTCTGTTGGTACTTGACTATTTAAGCAAGTTGGCAGCACTGCTACTACACTTTTTTCTTTTGTGCTTGCATTTTTGTGATAGTCTAGCTAAATAATTATGATTGCGAAATTAATAGTGAAATGCAGTGTTTAACACATACATAGTATTATGCGCGCTTTTGTCAAAGTGTAGAGACGAAAAGGCGCGCCCTGAGCAGCCGTACTGCCAACAAGGATACACATTTCCACACATAGACACACACACGCACATACATATTTATACACATACACACGTATATAATTTTAGTAGCTTGTCCAGAAGCAACAAACAACAAAAAACAGCCTCTAAATGATGCTTTCATCCATAAACAACTCGTTTGAGCAGGACACCCACGATGTGGACGCCAACTGCGATGGGCCTGACTTGGATTTCCTCTATGCGGATGTGGATAGCTATCAAAATGAGATTGCCGAGCTCTACAGCTACACGGAGTTTAGTGAATTCCAAATGAATGTCAAGGCGTTCGAGGATCAAATGGAACTATATGATTTGCCGCCCAACTGGCAGAAACAGGATGCCGCCTCGCAGCGCAGCATTGTTATGAAACTGGTGGATCAACTGGAGGTCTCAGATCGCGCATTTCGCATGCAGGCGGCCAGGTGTATTCTCTATCTGGCCCAGGGATGCTGGGCCGAAGTGCAATCCGACGAGGAGCAGCATCAGAATACAAGGGACAATGTCATTGTACTCTATCAACTGGGCGTCTTCTCCTCCTTCATTGATTTGCTCAACATGGAGATTGAAACAGCTTGCTCTCCCGATATCGTGGCTGTTAAGATCACCAATGTCACTCTGGTGGATTCCACAGATATTCGTGTCATTCTCTCGGTGCTGTACATCATAACCGAGACCATACGTGATGAGCGGGAGAAGGGCAGCGAGGATTACAAGCAGCTGGCCGAATCCTTTGTGCAGGAAATCAACAGTCCACTGCCGGATGGTGAACTGCTCGCCGTCAAGTTGCTGGGCATGATTACGCGCTTCTGCAGCGGAGCTGCTCCACAGTTTCCCATGAAGAAGGTTGTGCTGCTGCTGTGGAAGGTCTCGCTGCTGGGATTAGGCGGCATGGATGTGCTGAAGCATCTCAAGAATGAGTACAGAGTCAAGGTCGGGCTGGATCCCATTACCGAGGACACTCTGGAGGTCACCAAATGCATGCGCGCTAGTTCACCGCCCGCCACAGCAACCGATATTCTGGAGAATCAGTATCCCAAGCGGAATTTCAAGTGAGTTTCTTCAGCGGATCGAGACTAATCTAAGTATACCCTTTATTATTTAGTTCGAAAATGTGTAACGCATAGGTATGAAAAAATATGACAGTCATGACCAAATAATGTAAATTTTTAAGTTAGTAAAATTTGGATGGAGTATCAATTTAGAGGCCAAATAACGAATAAAATGATATATGATATATTCAAGTGAAAAATTTTTTGATGCAGGGTCAAATTAGAGGTCAAATAATGAATAAAATGATATTCCGCATTAAAATCGGTTGAGTTTTGATAAAGTTATGGTAGATTGAAGTTTTAGAAAAAGTGTAAAGTGGTAAGCATGGAAAAATACCGACAGAAATTGACCAGATAAGTAAAATTTTTCAAGTGAACAATGTTTTGATGCAGAATCGAAATTAGAGGCCAAATAATGAATCAAAACGATATTCCGCATGAAAATCGGTTGAGTTTTGATAAAGTTATGGATGTTTGAAGTTTTTCATAAAATCTTAAGGGGTAGGTATGAAAAATCTGACAGTGATGACAAGATAATAAAATTTTTTAGGCTAGTAAAATTTTGATGCAGGATCAAAATAGAGGCCAAATAATGAATAAAACGATATTCCGCATGAAAATCGGTTGAGTTTTGACAAAGTTATGGTAGATTGAAGTTTTTGAAAAAGTGTAAAGGGGTAAGCATGGAAAATACCGAAAAAATTGACAGTGAGGAAAATTTTTCAAGTGAAAAATGTTTTGATGCAGAATTAATTGAGGGGCCAAATAATAAATAAAATGATATTCCGCATGAAAATCGGTTAAGTTTTGATAAAGTTATGGCTGTTTGAAATTTTTGATAAAATCTTAAGGGGTAGGTATGAAAAATATGACAGTGATGACCAAAAAATTAAATTTTTTAGGCTAGTTAAATTTTTATTAAATACATCTTTAATTTTCCAGGCGTTCACTGATGAAGCAACGTTTTCTGGACGAGCCGGAGCAGATCGACATGGATCAGATGGGCAACGAGGGCAATCCGAATGCCAACAATGGCAACACAACCACGAGCAGTGGCACCAACACCGGCAATGGCGAGGATGAGCTATCCCAGTACTATCGACCCTTTGACGATCCCTCCTCCGCTTCCACGTCCGGGAACAACAGCAACACAGCGACAGCGAATCCAAACAATCAACCAAGTCTCACACAGGCAGCAGCTGCTCCTCCGGCCGTGCAGATCACAGCGCGTTTGCCATGGACACCAAAAGTGCGTCAGAAGGATATTGATCAATTTCTGGATATATCACGGAATAAGTTTATTGGATACTCGTTGATTGGGGACCATGAGAGTCTGGCGGGTTTGCCACAACCGATCCATGAGGGATTCAAGACGCTGCAGCGTCACATGTACGTCAGCTTGGCGGACATGCAGATCAAGAAGGAGGAGGACATTGCACGCAATCCAATCTCAACGCACGAAGATGAGATTAAACTGACGCCCGCAGAGATTCTGTACCAGGCCATACTGCCCAATTTGCCGCAGTATATGATAGCATTGTTGAAGGTCTTGCTGGCCGCATCGCCCACATCTAAATCGAAGACAGAGAGCATCAACATAATGGCCGATGTGCTGCCCAAGAAGATGCCCCTGACGGCGACACAGTCGACGAAGCTAACCGTGGACATGGGACGCCATAAGGAGATCATTGTCAAGGCCGTATCGGCCATTATATTGTTGTATCTGAAGCATTTCAAGATCAATCATGTCTATCAGTTTGAGTTCATGTCACAGCATCTGGTTTTTGCCAATTGCATTCCTCTGGTGCTCAAGTTCTTCAATCAAACCATCACGGAGTATGTGAATACCAAGAATTCGATTCCCCTGCTCGACTTTCCGTCCTGTGTGATTGGCGAGCAGCCGGATTTGAGTGGCGATAGCTTCGTTTATGGTGGCGAAATGTCGGACAAGCCGTATTCCTGGCGCAATGTCTTCTCCTGCATCAATCTGCTGCGTATACTCAACAAACTGATCAAGTGGAAGCATTCGCGGGTCATGATGCTCGTCGTGTTCAAGTCGGCGCCTATTCTGAAGAAGACCCTAAAGGTGCGCCATGCCATGATGCAGCTGTATGTGCTCAAGCTGCTGAAGATGCAGACCAAGTACTTGGGACGACAGTGGCGCAAATCCAATATGAAGACGCTGAGTGCCATCTACTCCAAGGTGCGGCATCGCCTCAACGATGACTGGGCCTTTGGCAATGATCTCGAGTCGCGTCCCTGGGACTTCCAGGCGGAGGAGTGTACACTGCGCGCCTGCGTCGATCGCTTCAATTTGCGACGCTATCCGGAGGCGACACAGAAGTGTGGAGCCGGTGGCAACAATGGCACAGCGGCACAGAATGCGGAGAATGCCCAGCAATCCAATATGCATGCCACGGGCAATGGGAGTGCCAACAGTGGAGGCGATAGAGATACCAATGGCTATGCCAATGGAGGCAGCAGTGGCGGCGGAGGAACTGCGGGCAGCGGACAACAGCAACAGCAGCTACATGATTATGGCGTGGAGGGAGGATTTCCCAGCGATGAAATACTCACGCATTCGGATTTTGCATTCTTTGGCCATTCCGGCTGGTGGGATCGCAAGGTGGAGCTAACGGATTACTTTAAGGCCAACTATGCCGTCTGGCTGGAGGAGGAGGTCTACAACAGTCAAACCGACTGGGATGCGCTCTAAGGTGAATATTCTATATCCTATACTAAACTGGATTCCCTTACTAATCTTCTACTTCTGCTCCTTCTCTCGCAGCTCTCACTGGATTCAAGCGTGTGTCGCATATTTAAGCAGAAAGTTATTAACATAATCTTAAGCATATAGCAAGTTGACATTGATATAATCGAATCCCATGTAAGCTAACGCCGCAGTCAGTTCCAGGCAAATTACTCATTCAACAATAAAAAACAATTGGCAATAAATAAGCAAAATGCAGCGAGCTAATCAATAATCAATAATCCGATCGATCCGACCGACATTTAACTGTATATTTTCTAAACGTAATCCTAATGCTAATCGAACATACTATAATTATTATTACTATATTTAATGTATTTATTTTTTGAATTCTCTTGTGTTCTCGAGGCACACGCACTCATAAATAACGTTCCCATATATTCATTCTCCTGAAAAATGAGAAATTGCAATAAAATTCAAATAAAAAAAAGTACATTTTCTTCAGGTGTGTGTATTTTATTACTCTGTGTGTGTGTGTGTGAAAAAAAACTAGTTTTTACAGTTTAGATTTTTATAGGCTTAGTTATTATTTAAAACAGTATATAGTTAATACATACAATATTTACAAGTTTCCCTCGTACCAAAGCAGAGTTTTAACTAAATTCTAATATTTCTTTTTCTTCTTTTTGTTCATATTGAATTCAATTCATGCAATTTCAAGTTTTTCTTCACTTTTAGCACAGCTAAATGTTTTCCTGAACCATTTACATTTGGATCATATATATAAAATCCAGATTTTCGTCTTTATAGACGAGAGAATATGTCATTATTAGACTAGCTTAACTAGCGATAAAACTAACTAATGTTTAAACAATATACTTTGCTTAATAGTACTATAATTATGTCTGAATGAATGTACAGTGACTGCCAGTTGTTTACTGCTCCATGGGACAAGCTGTTGCCATATGATTATTGTTGCTGGCGGCATTCGCCATATAGAGCATGCCGAATCTCTTCTGCTGCGGCGGACAGGAGACAACAGGGATTGGGGATGCAGTGGGCAGATCGCAACGCTCCTCGAAATAATGCACAATCCGTTGCAGGACAAACTTGAAGATCTTCTCTTTGCCAATTTCACCGTTCAGAAAAGTGATATCCTTGCATTCCCGATACTCGGCAAAGTTCTTCTCATAATACGGCCAAACACACAGTTCAAAATAGCCCGTAACATCTGGAGGTTCGTAGGTGCGTTTAATGCGACGCTCATAGCACTTTTCATAGGGCAAATGAAAGTGATATTTGAGATTACATAATGCCAGCAATTCGGGTTGATTGAAGATCATAAAACCCTCAATTAACAGCACGTTTATTTTCTTATCTCGCAGTTGAGCTGCAATCTGTGCGTTAATATTCAAACGCATCAAATGATCCGCATGTTGTTGTTGCTGTTGTTGTGGAAGGTGTTGCTGTGGAACGTGTTGTCTATGTTGTTGCTGTGGAGGATGTTGTTGATGATGTGAATGATGTCGTTGCTGCGGTTGATAAGATTGATAAGCAGCTGCTGGCATATGCTTGCCATTGCTCTGCAATTGATAATAACTTGAATTATATAGCTGCTGTTGTTGTTGTTGTTGCTGCTGCTGCTGTTGTTGTTGATATTGCAATGCATAATGTTCGAAATTTGCATAAGTTGCAATATGCTCCGTGGGTCCGTTAATAATGCGTGCTATATCAGCGAGCATTTGTTTCATGTCCAGCGCGCTGATCAGCTCCCAATTGATAGCATTCAGCTTATCGACGCGCTTGTGACGTCTATCGTCGACTGGCAGAAAGTAATCGTCCTGCGAGATGAGTTGCACATCTATCGAAAAGAAGAAATCGATTAAAAATCCTGTCAAATGATTTGGCATGCGATTTAAAATAAATAATTACTTTAAATAATAATGAAATTAATTATGATAAATTAAATTAAATTAATATTTAATATATATTTACCTCCAATCGTATACGGTGTGTTCCACAGTGGGGCATTGCGCAGTCCCTTGAAATAATCGCGTAGTCCGTGGGCCAGCGTCGTCTTGCCGCCACAGGTGACACCGGAGATGCCAATGACCAGCCACTGAGGCATCTTGTTTCCAACTGACGCCGCACAGCCAGTTGAATTGCCCTGTTGTTTATGCTTTTTAATCGCTTTGTGTAATCTTTACCAGAGTCGCGACCCTCGATTGACGTCGCCTGTCGCTCAATCTTTCAATTTCGCTTTGACCTCGTGAAGCTCCAAATGTGATAGAAGGAGAACACGGCAATGCCGCCCAAGCAGATGACCCCAAACACAGTGGGCACAATGAATGCGTACTTCAGCGGCGGAAACAGCGAGCGTATGGGATTACCTAAGAGAGAGTGAGTGAAATAAGAGAGAGCGGGATGTAAGAGAGAGAAAGTGAGAGGAGCTGTTAGTTAACTGTAAAATGTGACCTTGACATTGTCGCTTGTGTACAACATGTGCAGTGAATTTGAGACGTTTATGCGACAGGTAGCGAGCGTTAAAAGAAATAAAACAAAAACACAACACAACTCGGATAGGATGAACTTTAAAATACCCTACGAATTTATATAACTGGTTTCCTTTTTGATTTATATATATTTATTAATAATCAAGAAAGTTTTATTTTGCTTGGTAAGAGTGTGACCACACGTTTTAAATTAATTAATAGTTAATGTAGCCGATTCAATAAATAAGAATAATTTTGTATAAACTATGTTTTAAGATAAAGAATATTTTTTATTTTATTAATTAAAGTTTTTGCTTAAATTAATTAATATTTAATGGAACCGATGTGACATTTGAAAGTTCACATTACTAAAGAGCTCGTCTTGAGCTTGGTAAAAGTGTGACCACCCCCTGCGGAGTATCAAATAAAGAGCGTGTCTCCAATTAACATATCAAACAATGTTGTCGTTGTAACATCATGCCGCCTACACACACACATCAAATTTTTGTATAAACGGGAGCGAGAGGTAAAACGAGACAGATACACATGCACATACTGCATGACAAGTACATGCATCGAAAATTTCTCAATACAATTTCTCTTGCAAAAAAAAACATTTTTTAAGATATTTATTTTATTTCTTTTTATTAATACTCTCGTTAAAAAAGTATACGTAGAAATTAATGTTCTTTTATTTTGTCAAAACACTTGTTTGACTAACTGTATATGCACATGTGTTTGTCGCACAAAACGAATTTAATCGGCGGTTCTTTAATTACCACACAAAAGCCGCATGGCACTGGCAGTAAGTATCTATATACATATATAAAACTGTGTGTGATCTGGCGCAATGCGAGATTATTTAATAAAGCGAACAATACAAGAATTTTGTATATTTACTTTAACATATAGAGTTTGTTTTACTACTCACCTTCATCGAGTATCATAAACGGCAGAATTGCAACCCAAAAGAAGTAGTAAAAGAATACAACAATTGCGATTAACAAAATGATTTTGCCGAGCTGTGCATTTGAAGCCATAAATATATAGTGATATTAACACAACACGCGACCAGCAAAAAAACTTTAAACTGCGCATAGGGTTATATACATGGCTTGTATATGTACATAAGCAGTTGATTATCAACAAATGTGTGACACACACACACACTATGACACATGCATTTGTAATTTGTTATTTGTTAACAATGTTTTTTTTTGTCAAGTTCTATTCCGTCGGCGCCATAAACAAACAGGTGGTGCCTCCTCACGCTTGCTGCCCAATGTCAATTGTTAGTTAGTTTCGGCTTACATATATATATATATATCTATTCAAATATATACTTATGTGTATTTGCTTGGTTTTTCTACATTTGTTTGTTTGTGTGCGTTTTGAGTGGTTTTGTTCTGTTCCGTTCTGGCCAACAACAACGTTTTGAGTTTTGTTTGCACTGCGCACTTTTTTTCTTTTAATTCTTACGTAAATTGCCCGTAACTGCAGTTGGTTTGCTGCGCTTGTCGCACCAAGTTGTTACTTTAGTCAGTGTTTAGTTTATTTAATTGAATTTCATCTGCAAATTGTCATAAACTCGTGCGCAAGTTGTTTGTGTCCGGCGGTTCCGCGTATTAGTTATAAACAAAATGCCAGGGCTGCTCTATTTGTAATCGTTAATCGATTACTCAAGCGATACCGACTACATTTTGCAGGGCTACCACGGCGCGAAGTTCGTGGCTGCCATTCTGCTTGCGACTGTCACACCAAAACCGCCTAAGAATTATCGAATCGGAGCTGCTTACAAAATATCGATCACTCTGAGGCAGTAGGCATCGTAACGTCCGGGGTATCGTAAATCTCAACTGCAAATTCAGAAATAACTTCACTCGAGCTTTCAAGTTACCTTGGCAACGAACGGTACAAATAAATAGAGCGCCTCTTATATATTTTATATGAATTGCATAATACATAAAATAGTTGTCTTCCAAGCGTGTGTGCAATTTTAGAATGACACGCTCAATTTACGATATTCAACGGGACTTTGCTTTAAGCAGCGGACTCGGTTCTGAAATTATTTGGGATGCGTAAGTTAATGGATTATTTCAATTGAAAATTATATTAACTCATGTTCTTATAGACTAGCACCCGATCAGGCGGAGGTGTTGCAGCAAAAGATTGCGAATCTGATAGGCGATAATGGAACAAAGAAGGTAACGAAATCTTTGGCCAGACAGCGGCAACAAGTATTTGATAATGTGTGGAAACAACGGAAATACACAAATGACGTGCTGCTCTCAGCGATTATTTACGTGCTGGTGACGGATGAAACCGATCCCGAGTTGGCCATACGATCCAACAGCTTCAGTTGCCATCCCGTTATACGCACACGCAAGTGCGTTATCGATAACGACAGCGACAGCGATAACGACAACAGCAACGGTTGCTGCATGATCTTCATCGATGAGCAGGGACGAGTTTATGCCAATTGGCGGCAGTATGTCTACAACAACACATTGCCCAGGGGCACAATGATTGCGCCCAGCCAGGGCATCTACAGACTGACAAATGGCGAGGATAATGGTGTCCATCTCATGGTGCATGCAACTCCTGCTTCGCGGGTCAAGTGTAAAATACTCAAAGCCAGCGATAAAGTGGCCACAGTGGGTGGCCTGATTGCCGGTGTGCCCGTGGCTGCTGCTCTGGCGGTACCTGTGGCGCCTCCGCTGCTTCTCGGCGCCACCCTTGTGGGAGTAACTGCCGCTGCCTACAGCACAGTGCGTTCCGCCAGCTGGCTCTACGAGCGTCGTCAGTACGGACAATCCACATCATTGCGGGACAGCGAGGCGCGCAACAGCTGGCTGGGCGTGGCTGGGGGCGTGGTTGGACTGGGAGCAACGGGTGCAGCCAAAGCGTTGAGTGTTGCGGGCACAGAGGTGAATGCGGCTGCTCAATTGGCCGTGAAGGGCATCAATGTGTCATCCATTGTGATATCCGGCACGGGTGTGGCCAACAGTGCCTACGATTTGTATTTGGTGAGTGCGACAATTGATTAAAGCCAAGTTTCATTAATTGTTAATTAATCAATCTATTGCAGAAAATCAGCGACGATCAGCCGCTGAGCAGCCTTGATATACTGCAGATCGCCGCCAGTCTGATCATCTTCACGCACTCCATAAACAATCTGCGCCTGGCCCACCAAGCAACAGATGGCGCCAGCTTGCGATATGCAGTGCGTAATCAAACCAGGTAAGTTTATATTTCTATGTATATAATATTTATTTGCCTCTTCGGAATTTCAAAAATTTAAAATTCTATTTCTCATGATTTGACCAACTTCAAACTGCTATAACTTTGCCAAAACTAAACCGATTTTGAAATGGAATGTCATTTTTTGCATGGTTTCGATCTCTAAAATCATTCTGCATTCAAGTTTAAATAACTTTGTAAAACATACATTTTCTCCGGTTCTCAATTAATGAAATCTTTTCGGTATTACAGCAAAGTATTTGGACAAATCGCTAAGGAGTCGGCCAAACTGCATAGTGACTCTGCCGTCAAGAAGTTCGACATTGTGCGCACTCTGAATGATATACCCTATAAGGAGACGTTGCTTAGCGCACTTGCTGCCAACCTGACCGAAGTGGGCACCTCTCTCCTGCCCAACCTGATCAGTTTGAATGAGGACGGACAGATGCGTTTGAATGTGGAGTTACTGGCCAAGCAATTTGGTTCCAAATTTGTCCAACACATCAGCAATTGGAGTAATCTGATGGATGTGCTTCTCGCTCTCGCCGAGTACTTCACGGAGCAGACAGTACAACTACTTATGCAACTAACACGTGCCTTTTTGGAGCAAAATGTGAATGGCATTGAGTGCGCTTTGAATACTTTTCTATCCACGGAGACAATTCTCTATCGCATATTAATGGAGTGTGTGCGGAATTATAAGGATTTTACAGCGGAGTTTCTGGAGCAGCGGAGAGAGGAGATCCTGGCTATTGTGTCCACATATTTTCAGGCATTGGAGCCCAATAACACGAAGTCTTCTCGCAGATATAAGTGCGAAGATTGTCATGGCTTTTATTATTTAAAGAATTTATAATGTAATCTTAATTAGCGATACAATTACAGGGTAATTTAAGCTTTAACGCGCAATTACTAAAAGTAATTAGTCGTAACTATAAAAAAATGTCAGATATTGTTAGTATCTGATAATATCAAGTTATATAAAACTAATTAAAAAATTAATAAGACATTTTGAATATTAAATACTAATTTATTTAAAATTAAGGAAAAATACAACTTGTAATTACAAAGAAATTCTAAATATTAATCGACATTGTTAAGCAATTACTCTGATAAATAGAGCTTGTATGCACAATTAACCATGGTAATTTTAAGTAATTAATCGGTAATTAAAGATAATTAATTGGTAATAACTAATGAATTACAAGCAATTAAATGGCAATTTCAAGTAATTAGGTGGTAATTATAAGTAATTAAGTGGTAATTACAAGTAATTAATTGGTAATTACAAGTAATAAATTGGTTATTACAGTTATTTATAAATAGAACCTAGACGACTGACATCGCTAACAAGCATATCTTTGGAGCTGGAATTGTAGCGTATGGTGACCTCGTAGACAATGTTCTTGGGCTGCTTCGTAATCTGCAGACGATGGATGGACACACGAGGATCGTCAGCTTTATTGGGGACTGCAACAAGGCATTTCGATATGCCTGCGAGAGATGTTGGCTTAAAACCGTAGAGATTATGGATTAAACGGCTTTCAGCAATTAGATTTGAAATATAATTGAAAGCGAGCTGCGCCATCTGCTGATCAACAGAGAAGGAGGAGGAGTTGGAGGTGTATTCCCGATAGGACCAACAGGTGCACCAGTGATCCGCAATGGCGATATCCGAACAGCTTCTGTTGAGTGATAGCGGAAGCAGCAGACTCTGGCAATTGAGACAATCCTTGGCAGCGACCACTGATGTCGAGTTGTGACGTCCGGACAGCTCCAGGATGTGCTTCAGAGTGGCATGCAGATCATAGGGATTGCTCAGACGATGCCCATTCAGTTGCAGTGCTTGGACAAATTCAGGATGCGATTGCCTCAAAGACTCCGGCAGCCAGATAAAGAGGAATGGCAGACGCTCCTCCAGCCAACCGAGGCTGCCCAGTCGTGTGGAACCCAAACGCATGCCATGATCACTCAGCAGCACCACAATCGTGTGCTCCATGGTGCCCTGATGCACCAGACGTTCCAGATAGCTGGTCATGTATTTATCCATGGCACTGGTCCGTGAGATGTGGGAACCATGACTATGGGTGTTTGTCCAGAAGAAGCCAAAGAAGCTATCGTTGCGATAGCGTCTTGTAAATTCCAGTGCATAGTTATAGACATGCTCGGAGGCGTGTTCGTAGCCCAGACATATCTGCTGCTCCTGATCCTCCTGCTCGCTCATGTCCAGCCACTGCTCGGCGGCCATCAAATACGGACGGAGATAGTAA
Source organism: Drosophila falleni (assembly GCA_035045575.1). Classification (NCBI taxonomy): domain Eukaryota; kingdom Metazoa; phylum Arthropoda; class Insecta; order Diptera; family Drosophilidae; genus Drosophila; species Drosophila falleni. The sequence goes on from JAWNOV010000167.1 coordinate 4,067,969, forward strand.
TCCACGGGAGATTTGTGGAATCCCTTCATCTGATAGTTAAACGTATTGATGGGCACATCATCCTCACCAAAGGCGGTCACATAACCCAGATTCCGATACAGCTGCCAGATGAACTCGCATCTGTCCAAGGCGGCGACTTTGTGAGGATCACACTGCTTCGTAATGCTGCTCAGATTGAGACCCGTCAACAAGGCCAACAGATTGGGCAATGTGTTGTCCCCAACCTAAAGAAAGTACATTAATTATCAAGCAGTAATCCTCTCCAGCTTCCTACCTTATTGTAGCCGGACAGCTCGAACCAATCCTTGGCACGCAGATATGTATAAGTCTTGGGCATGGCGCGTTTAAGATTAAACCGGGAGACGGTATCGATGCCAATCAGGAGCACACTTGGAGCACGTGCATCCTTCTGCTTCCATTGGTTCAGACGCTGCCGCACCTCACTCCGCTCTGGAACTGTGGCATGGCCATTAGCATAGATCAGTTTTCCCCTCGCATAACACTCCACAATGAAGCTATCGGTGTCATTGGGCAATTGGACACTTCGCTGGAAATCACTACAACTGCCCAGCTCCACTTCCTGTTCGTTGACACGTTGCACGTCCATGTAGCAACACTTGAGTGTGGCCGGAGTTGGAGCTCTCAGCTCCAGATCCTTCTCCAGATACCACTGATAGGCACTCTCAATGATGCTGAGCACGTAACGCTGTGAGGATTCATTGTACTCCACCCAAGTCAGCGGTTGCAGCTTGGTGCAAGCTTCGTACTTGCCACGACGGAATTCCTTCAAGACATCGGCACTGTAGGGATCGGGATCTGGGATCCGACAGTAGTCCGTGTTCACTACATAACGTGGTTCCAGACACTGCAGCAGTGGAATAAGCATTAATCCCCACAAGATTCTAGTAAACAGCATTTCTTTTCAGAAAATTTTCTACAACTGATAGCAGAAATAGAATTATTTCTAATAATGAAAGAAAAAGCTAGATAAACGTTTCTGTTCTGGGAGTATTTAAAATATTGAGTGATTTTTGAAAAACAATGTTTAAAGATAATAAATGCGCTCTTTTTTTGTAGAACCATATCTAGAATTTAAAAGATTCCAAATATTAAGTATTTTTTAAAGATTAACAATTCTAGATTATTTGTATGTTATACAAACATTAATTAATGAAAGATCTAGAAATTCCCAATTATTTTAGAAAAACAACAAAGTTCAAAGTTTAATATTTGAACTTGAATTAAAAAAAGAAACAATGTTTAAAGATAATAAATCCGTATATATTTTTTGTATATATAATATATATGACACATAGATAGATAGATTTTAGTTAGTCTTAGGCACTAAACTTAATACTTGATTCATTTGTCTACAATTGTAATACTGTGGCAAGATTTGCTGTTCCCAATTTTTTTTAGAAAAGGAACAACAAATAAGGTACCTACTCTATAAGAGTGAGCGCGTCTTAAATATATAGTTTAATATATATAGATAGATAGATAGTTATAGTTAATGGACGGAATCAGTTGCTGACTAGCGTCATAGCATTCCAAATCTTGTTTGAAGAATCAACAGAAGAATTCCTCATCGCAATCATTGTAGCAACAGTAGGAGAGATTTTTGTAGATCTTATTGGAGTTGTCACGCTTGAAACGGTACTTCATGTCCTGGGAGAGCTTTCGGGGCTTGTAACGGGGTCGGACATCCAGACTCATCAGCTGATGATAGTGCGTCTTACTGACCTTGAGATAGCCTCCTTTCGGGAAGCTGCTACGTCCAATAAAGTGATGATTTTTATGCGATTTACCATCTGTAAATGAGCCGAAATAAAGATGTGGAAAATAATTAATGTTTAATTAATAACTTGAACTTGCGCCTTGGCAACGGTTATTAAGTGAACAATCGGAACTGACAATATTTGTTGACTTTATTTAAACGTGTTTTTTGTTATTGTTTATTTGGTTTTTTTTCGCAGTTCCGATTCCGTTTTTTGTTGGGTTGACTGACTCTGTGACCTTATTTAAAAGGAATTGACTTTAATAAATATTGGATTATGTAGTAATTTATTTAAATTTCTTATTTTTTAAATACATTTTTTTACTAATTTAATTTTGTGTTTGTTTCAATATTTAATTTCTTTTATTATCTATTCAGTTTATGTTTTAAGTTTTATTAATAATTCAAATCAAATTTACCAAATTTTGTTTTTTTCCTCTAAGTTGTAATTTTTTTTGTTATATTTAATTCTATTTTTTTAATTACTACAGATTTTCAAATTTTTCTTAGTTTTTCTTTTATCTTTTCCGTTAACATTTAAAATTTCTATAAAATTTATTTTAATTGCTATTTTAATTTTTGATGAATTTATTTTATTTATAAATTTAAATTTACACTTACGTGACAATTCATTTGCATGATGATGATGATGATGATTGTAGTCCAGGGAGCGTCTTTCTCTGCCCTCGTCCTGCTGGAACAGTCGCTCGCAGGCTTCTCTCGCGAACGTCTTCATCTTCTCCAGAGAACAGTAGCCATGTGTCTCGCTCAGCAGACAACAGCCAAGGATCAGGGAGAGAAGCGTCAAGCGGCACACATTGAACTGCAAAAGGCAAAAAAAGGGGCACAGACTAAAGTTAAAATATATTCTAAATTTAAAACAAACCCCCCAAAAAAATACGAATATACAAAAAAAAAGGCGCAACACTTTTGATTTTATATCTGTATCTGTATCTCAGACTGTAAATGTATCTGTATGTGGATTAACAGCTTTGAATGACGCCAGCTGGCATTGTGACGCTTGTCCTCGTCTTATGGCTTATGGTTTGGGGCCAACAAACTGGGTCACAAGCTGGCGAGGCACGAGAGACTGGAGAGGCGTCAGAAACATAAACTGGAGCGCATTTAAAAGTCGTCGCAGCCAAATGGCATTTTTGATTGCCCCTTTTTTAATGAGCGAAACTTCCCCGATTACAAAGAGTTGAGGTAAATATATAATGTGTTATGTAATATTAAGGCCGCATTTCCGCAATTTGATTAGCAAGAAAATATTGAGCGCAATATGCTGTTTTTATTTTGCAGTTTTTTACAGAGAACAAAAGCGCATTTGTTATTGTTATTTTTTCTCTCTTTTTTTTGCAATTTATTTTTAACTCCTTACAGGTGAGTCGCTGTATAATGGACAGGTTTTTATGGTACACACCCCTCTTTAAAATCAACAACAAATACACTCAATGGAATTGCTACCATAAAATTCAATTAAATTATCTATGCTGGAAATATTCCAAAATTAAAAAAACTGACAAATTTTCAAACGAAATAAAAATAAGCGCTTATTATATTAAATAATTAAACTTAGTTGTTTCCAATTATTATTATTTATTAAATTTGTTCTAAAATAAATTGTACCTCTATTTTTTTTTATACTAAAATAAGTAATGTTTTTTTTTCAATTGATCTCAATTTTTCTGTTTATTAACCTCTTCTAAAATAAGTGCAAAATAAATAAGCCAATTAATAAGTTTTACTATTATTTTTAAATTGAAACTTGTAATTTTTTTATTTTAACTGCTTAATAAATTATTTATTTAATTTTGAATTTTAACTCACCTTTACGCGCATTTTTGTAGTATATTGTATGTTTTATCAAATTCCAATTGTAATAAATTTATTTAAGTTTACACTTGCACCTGCCCCACTGGCAACGCGACGTATACGTGTTATTTTGATGTAGTTGTTGTTTTTGTATTTGTATTTTTGCTTTTGGCGGTTAAACGAACGCACCACCGTACCACACCGACCGTTGCCTGATAAACTGCGAACCTCAAATGAAAGCTTCACCCAACGTTGTTAGCTTTTATACGCGCACATATGCAAATCGTCACTCAGCTGAAGCCAGAGCGCAGGAGCAGCGCAACGTTGAGCATGCGCCCCTTTTCGGGCTGGAGTTAAACGCAGCAGCGAGAGCGGGAGAGGGAGTGAGTTGGAGAGCGAGCAGAGCAGCGCAGCAGGCAGCGAGCAGCATGCGTAAGCTCAAAGGCAAAGGCGCGCCGGCGCCGCAGCTTTTGTGCTTAGGAATTGAGAAGACGCCGACGCAGACGTCAGACATGAAAGGATGCGCAGAGGATGCCAGATAATTAAATATTTTTATGTTATATTTTTTAGTGGGTGTTGCCGTTGTTGTTTTTTTGAAGGCAATTTCATGATAATTGCCGCCAATTGCCATGTTATGCTTGTTATGGCTGATTAAATAGCAACAACAGCTTACCAATATTTACCGGCATCTAATCTATCACCTTGAATACTGTAATTGTCATGTAATGAGGAAGCCAGCCAAGGCGGTCAACCTGCGGGAGAAAGTGAGTGAGTGAGTGAGTAAGTGAGTGAGTGAGTGAGCAAGTGAGTGAGTGAGCGCGTGCTTGACAACCTAAACTGAGTTACCTTGTTGCTAGGGGAATTCCGTTAGCCAAACCTCACGCACGTTGTGTGTCGTTGTGAAATTATGAGTATTTCATTCATAACATTTATTTTTAATCTTTTTTCGCAGATTCGTCGTCACGAGTTTGCTTACGTACAAACATAAAAATTTACTATGTAAACATAGCACATAATAAACGTGGTAATAAAAGACTACTGTTAATTAACATGATCATAGCATGGACTGTAAACTGTGTCTGCATGTGCATTAGGTCAAAGAGCTTACATATGTTAGTATGCATGTGTGTGTGTGTGTATGTTGTATGGCAACCCCAATGCAAGGCCAAACCGCTCTCGCTGTACAATTTCACTCTCATCTCGAATGCACTCTCACTTTTGTTTGTTGTTGTTTTGGCTCAGCTGCTCGTGCATGCTGGCTGCGTGAGAGAGTGAGAGCGCAGCAGGTGCTGCTGCTGCTGCAACAGAGACAGCAGCAGAAACAGCATTGACGTTTTACTGACATTGAGCACTTAACGGTTTTTCTTAATGGCCGACGTCAGATTTTTATGCATATATTTAGTATATGATTTTGCTGCAATTGTCGTTCTAATTTTATCTTTAAAATATGCGCATGCGTGTTTATATATTTTTGGCGTCAGTTATTTTTTGATGATGCCGGTCAATGCACACTTTCGGCCGAGTTTTGTCGCTTTTGCATTTCTTATTCTCTCATGCGGAAACGGGTCGTATGCGCAATGCGTGCGTGCATTTAATAAGACGCAATTATATTTTACATACCTTGGTGTGTTGGTATGTGTGTGAGTGTGTTTCTCGGTATCTGCCGCTACGTGTGTTTGTTGTGCTCCTGCTGTGGTATTCGCAAATTGTTAAAATCTAACGGTATCGGCGGCACGTTTGAATGAAAACAATACTCAAGTTTAATCATATACAGTATGTTAAGTAATTGTTTTGACAAATACAAAAATGTTCGTGTTATACATTGTAAAAAATAGAAAAAAGTTCTATTCTGTAGTTCTTTATTAATTTTTTTGGGTTTTATTTTCTTAAACTTGGTACAAGCTTAAAAATAATAATTAGATGTATTAAGCTAAGCTGTTCTTAAAAATAGAAAACATACAGACAAATTATTTTTTGGACATATTAAAAAATATAAATATAAAAATAGTTCTTAATTTTTATATATAATTTCAAATGTTATTATAGTTTCTTATGGTACTTAAAACAAGTAAACAAGATCGACCATCGATTAAAAATTATTATTAAAAATAAAAATCTTACACGATTGTATTTTGTAAAAAAAAAAAAAAATTACTAGACTAACTGTGGGACAATTTATTTTTCTGAAAATAATTCCTTGACCAACTGTATACATTCATATGAATACTTATCTAATTTAGAACGAGCAAGAATGCGATTTTAAAAAGTTGCCTTGGCATTTGCTAAAATATGCATTTTTGTTGTTGCTGTTGATGTTGTTATGGTTGTTGTGATCTATAAACACGCGAATTGTCCAGTTTCAGCTCGAATTCGGACTCGAGCCTGGCTCATTCATAAATGAATACATGCGAACATTATATGCTACGTATTTCACAACCTGATTTAAGAAAGAAAAAGAGAGAACACGCCACTTGCGCAATGTCAACGATCTTTCATATATTTTGATGTCTCATTATCTCATTCTTATTCGTACTTCTACCTAATAAACTTACCTGGGCATCACCGCATATTTTGGCTGCCCCGAAAAAACCGAAACTGGTTCTTCTTCTAATAGATAGCATCATAATGATCATTATCATCATCATCATCATCATCTTCAACATCACTCTCTTTGGCACTCTGTGGTGTCTAGACGAGCTTGGTCCTTGGCAACAAGAACAAGAACAAGAATAAGGTCCAATGTCTGCTCTGGGTTCGTTGAGCGTGTGATCGTGTGGGTTCCTCTCTTCTTCTTTATTATTATTATTATTGTTGTTGTTATCTGCTTCTTTTTTTAGGAAGGCGTGTTCCTTGAACTGAAGGCGAAAGTGGTGCGTCACGTCCGTGTGTCTGACTTTGGCCCTTTTTGACGTTCCTCTGCTTTAGCGGTCTCTTAAAGAATTTGTATTTTTATTTATTTATTTTTTTCTTTCTGTTCAAGCTAAAGCTTAGAGTTCAAGAAACTCTGCAAATGCTCAAGGAATTTCGCTCGAATTTCTAACGAGACAAACCGACATTCCTATGCTCTTTCATATTTTACCGACAAATGTGTTTAAAATTCACAGACGCATGACTAATCTGAAATCATTGCCAAATGAATGGGTAATAAATAACATTATGAAATTGACCATAAAACTGTATCTTAGTCATTCTAGCTCAAGCTAGTTTTGGCCAACTTATAAACGAAAACGAAAGTATTTCAAAGGCAACGGTCAGTTGAGTTAGTAGGTAACATGCATGATAGAGGGCGCTAAACGCTGGCGCCATCTAGTGTTAGCTAATGAAAGTAATACAATGCCAGCGCCAGCTAGTGTCAGCTAATGTTACCATTAACAGCTGTTATGCATTAAAGTGCAGACGCCATCTTGTGTTAGCTAATGTTACTATTAACAGCTGTTTAGCATTAAAATGTAAACGCCATCTTCTGTTAGTTAGTGCAAGCAACAACAGCTGTTATGCATTAAATTGCAGGCCGCGTTTTTTATATAAAATAAATAAATTATGTTTGCCGCGAAAACACGTAATTTAGTGCGTAAAACGCATCTGCCGGGCAACTGGAGCTGGTGCCGCTGGAGCAGCAGCAGCAGCGCGGCAAACAAACCAACAGCAACAGATACAGATGCAAATAAAAGACAACAATTGATCAATGAGCTTGCGGAACCTCTGGAAACTGGCCACAATCGACCAACAATTGATCCCAAGGAGACGAGTATAGTGCTGTTTCCCGGCCAGGGTACACAGTATGTGGGCATGGCCAAGGAACTGCTGCGCTTTCCCGGCGCCCGTCGCATCTTTGAGCTGGCCAACGATGTGCTCAAATACGATCTGCTCAAGATCTGTCTGGAGGGACCACGGGACAAACTCAATCGCACCGAGTACGCACAACTGGCCGTGATGGTCTCCTCGCTGGCGGCACTGGAGCAGCTGCGCGAGGAGCGACCCAAGGCCATTGAGAATTGTGTGGCTGCAGCCGGCTTCAGTTTGGGCGAGATCACAGCACTGGTCTTTGCCGGCGCGTTGCCTTTTGATAAGGCACTGAAGCTGGTGCAGGTGCGTGCCAATGCCATGCAGGTGGCCTGTGACCAGAGACCCGGCGCCATGGCCATGACCATCTATGGACCGGATACCAATTTGGGTGAAGCGTGCTCGAAGGCGCAACAATGGTGCCTGGATCGTGGTGTGGAGTCACCATACTGTGGCATTGCCAACTACATGTATCCGCATTGCAAGGTCATCGCCGGCAACGTGGAGGCCATTGAGTTTCTGGAGCACAATGCCAAATCTCTGAAGATACGCCGCATGAAACGCTTGGCTGTGAGTGGCGCCTTTCATACTCCTCTCATGGCCAGTGCCGTGGAACCCTTCAGCAAGGCATTGAGTGCCATTCGTCTGCAGGATCCCATCATCAGAGTCTACTCCAATGTGGATGGCAAGCCGTACAAGCATGCCACGCACATTCTACGGCAATTACCCAAACAGATTGTACGTCCGGTCAAATGGGAGCAGACATTGCATACGGTTTATGAGCGGCAGCAAGGTGTCGAGTTTCCGCGCACCTTTGAGTGCGGTCCTGGAAAGGGACTGCTCCAGGTGCTGGAGAAGGTCAACGCCAAGGCGGCACAAAGCGCTCACAATGTTTTAGCTTAATTAAATAACATTACAAATAAAAAACAAACTGTTGCTTTATAAAAATTGTATTCTCTTTGCTAAAAGGAAAAAAAACAGTTGAAATGCGACAACATCAATTACGGAAGCAGGAACGGAAGCGGTAACAGGATCTTAAGTTTTGTAATCTCTTGTGCTCATGCGATGTGCAAAGGCGGCGCCTTTATTCTTGCGAAATCTCTCGAAGGGATCGTTCAGATTGTTGCCCACGCCCTGCAAGAAATATATATTAAAATATTAGTTAACACTTTGACTCAACTATGTTGTGTGAAAATTTCAGCCTTCTAGGTCTTATGGTTTGGGCTGTGCAATAATCAGTGAGTGAGTCAGGACAAAGAGTTTTATATATATAGATTTATATGTTTCAATTGGAAGAAAACAATTGGAATATTTAGAATACAAAAATCAGGAAAAAAACTCGAAAGACAAAAACTAGAAAAGTCAACTATGTAAAGTAACTTTAATTTTTCTGTCTTTTACCTTATACATATCCTTGCGATCCCGCACCTCGCCGCCCGAGATGGGCGTGTCAATACCCTGATTCTTGGAGCCCAGACCAGTGCCTGTGCCCGCCCAGCCCATTTTCATGAGCATCTGGTGACCCTTGTTGGTTTCCTCAATGAATTCCTGCGGCTTGGCAAAGCTGCTGCCACTAGAAGGAATATGTATACAGAAAAGGATTAAAGGCAGCTCTCTGGAGGATTAGCAGTATGATTCACTTACAAGAAACTGGGTGGCGTAGGCGATCTGTCGCGCTCCACGCGTCTGGAATTGTTTACGTTGCCGCTGTTGTTGTTCCCGTTGTTGCTGCCGTTGTTGCTATTGCTGCTGCTGCTGTTGTTGTTGCTGCTATTATTGCGATCCACACGATTCTCTCCTCGACTGTTGTTCATGTCACGTTCGTGACGCGGCGAACGATTGCGAATCTTGCGATTGCTGCCACCTGGTGTTCCTCCTCCCCCTCCTCCTCCTCCTAGTCCTAGTCCCACTGCTGCTCCTGCTCCTCTCCGCCTCCTCCTCGACTGCGTTGTGGCGGCGGCGTCAGAACACGTTCCGCAGAGCGCGACTTGGAACGTGAGCGGGATCTCTGGCGATTGACGGGCGTGCGGGAACGTGAACGACTGCGACTCTTGGAACTGCAATGGAATTTGATTTATTATAAATTCAATTGGAATATACTTAATCACAATTCGAAACTAAGTTTTAAGAACCTACCGATAACAGCGCTTGTTGCTCTTCTTGATCTTCTCCAGCACAATGGGACTGGGTGATCTGGACTTCTGGCGTGTGCCATTCTTGATCTCCTCCTCCTTTTGCTTGCGCGCTGCATTCTTCACCTTGTAGTATTCATACAGACCCAGCTTTTCCCAGCCCTCACTGCAATTGAAATGACACAAAATTAGTTCAATCTATAACTGAAGTCTCTGTTAATCTCGGATTACTCACTTATCCCTGGGACGATCGTGTGAAGGCGCCGCATAGAAGGCATTCAATGCATTTGTCAGCCGATCACTTTGCGGCGCCGGCGCTGGCAAACGTATGTCCGTGGAATCCAGCGCTTTATAGTTGTAATCCTCCAGTCGGATGAGCGGCACAATGAGACCAGCAGGCAAATCATAATACGGCGCTGACGGCACTTGCGGTTCCTGGGACGGCATCGACATCGATTCATTGGTATCATAATCATTGCGATTATAGGCGGACAACTCGGCTGCATCCAAATCTCGACGCTTATTATCCTCCAGCTGCTGTGACTGTTCACCTGGATGCATTTCATCCGGTCGCTGTTGCAGCACAACATTTATAGCCGCATTCAAGGCGCCCAAATCGACATTTTCAACATTTCCGGGCACCAAATTATTGAGTGGCAGCTGAGCAAATGGAGGCGGTTGTTGTAGCTGTTGCTGTTGTGGATGTTGTGGATGCTGTTGATGTTGTGGATGCAATTGTTGTTGTTGCTGTTGTGGCATTGATTGCTGCTGTTCGTCGGGATGTCGCTGTTGCTGATGTTGCTGCTGATGCTGCAGATGCATCACAGCCTGAATTGCCGCATTCAAAACGCCCATATCCACAATCGGATCCGCACCAGGCACCTGACCAGGCATCTGTGGATACTGTGTGGGCGGTGGTTGTGGCTGCTGTGGCGCCACCTGACCATGCAGGGGTGGTGCGGGGAAACCTGGCGGTGGCTTCGACATGTCCGGAATGAAGAAGTTCGGTCCACGCGGATCAACAAAATGATTTGCAGGCTGCGGCAATTGTTGCTGTTGTTGTTGCTGCTGGTAACCGGCATACATATTATTAACTGCCGGCGGATGCAGATCGTGCGCTGACGGCGGCGGCGGATTCTGATCTGCACGGTGATCGGGCATCGCAATCCTCTGGGACATGAGTGCTGGTATGGACTTGGACTGCGGTGTGCCTGGTGGCGCCACCTGTTGTGCCTTTTGAGCAACAATTAGTTGCTTTTCCAACTGCAGCTTCTGTTGCTCCAATTGGGCAATTTGTTGCGTGGCATGTTGCATAAAGATCTGATGTTGCTTCTGATAGCTGCAAGGAAATTAAATGGATTAATCTATCGATGTAAGGGTCAGGATCAAGTACGGAAATAATTGATGGTAATGACAAAAAAATTTTTAAAAAATTGATATTCCACGTTGAAATCGGTTAAGAATTGACAAAGCTATGACCGTTTGAAGTTTTTGAAAAAGTGTAAAGGGGTAAGCATGGAAAATACCGAAAAATTTGACAGTGAGGTAAATTTTTCAAGTGAAAAATGTTTTGATGCAGAATGAATTTAGGGGCCAAATAATGATCAAAACGGTGTTCCACATGGAAATCGGTTGAATTTTGACAAAGTTATGACCGTTTAAAGCCCAATTTAGTGATATTTAGTAGCATATTATTATAGGTAATCACTGAGAATTCATCACTTACTTGTCCAGCGTGGCTTTGGTGCTCTGCGAGTACTTGGCCACAATCTCGTGATGCGTATTCTGCACATTTGTTTTATACTCTTGCATTGAGGAGTCCGGCGACTGCAGCTTCGAAATGACGCAGGCATCGAAGAACTTGGCCTTGGACTCCCACAGGGATAGCAGCTTCGCTAGCTTCTGTCGCTGATCATTGTTGGCAACTAAAGAATAATTATGCATTAAAGTTAAAGATGTATTTTAATTTAAAAGTAATACTTACTCAAATCGGCGCTGCAGAACATCGGTATAACGACGTTCTCGAGATTGTTCTTCAAATCGCTGATATTTTTTCGCATACTGTAAATAGATTATCGTTCTTAAACAAAAGTTCCTGGTGACCCTTTTCTTTATATTCTAGTTTGACAGTCGTCATTGGTCAGTTTGTATTCTGTCGACTAAGCAACAAAGTTTTCTATTATTACAAATCTTATACCCGTTACTTTTAGAGTAAAAAAAACTTTATTAAAAAAATCCACAAGTTTTAAAATATAACTCTTTATATGATGGAAAATAATCTCATTTTATTATCATCAGTCATCCCACTGAATCGCATTGATATCGGTCAAATATAAAGCTGGTTAATAGGTTTTTAGTTGTAAGCTACGAAAGCGTATGCAGTGTTTTTTATTCAGAAAACTTATCGTCTAGTTAAGTTCTTAGTTAACTAACTGATATATATTTTTAATGAAAGTATGAAAATTAAAAAAAAAATCCCCTTAAGCTTATATTTAACTATTATATAAAAAAAAATTGCCCTAATTAAGTAACGGGTATATTATAGTACTTCTAACGTAATTTCTTCACTCTGTTACTTAGTTAGATAATTATTTAAGCTATTTAGTTTATTGTGCGAACTTACCAATGATGGAGTATATCATTAACTAAATATATAAGATGCAATTTTTGCTGAAACGTTGAACCATTGACCAAAGCCCTAAAAATAAATTAACAAACGAAAAACATATTTTTGTCCATTTGTTCTCTCTGTAGGCACAACAACATTTGCCAAAAGTGTTTGTTGTGCTGCATTAGGTGAACTCTGTTCTTGTTTTTTACAGTGTATCTATGTTGTGTGTGTCTTTGTAAGTGTATGTGTACTGTGTCTTATCTAAACCCTAATTAAGCTTAACATGATCATTAAGCTCTCTTCAATGTCTCTCTTTTTTCAAAACGAATCAAAGAATGCAACGAGTCTTTCTTTCACTCTCTCTTAATTCGATCGTCAGCACACGCTCTCGATTTCGATAACGATTTCAATTTCGCTCTTGCTTCGATTCATTTCATTTTGATTTTGTTTTCGTTTCGATTTTGTTTTGTTTCACACGTTTACCACTCGTTGAAAGAAAGAAACACAATGTTAATTAATAAATGTTGAAAGATCATTAATTAGATATAAACTGAGGCATACTTCTTTAAAAGATATTGTAAAACGACATTGATTTTTGCGCTGTCGGTTGAATGCTGTAAAATCCAGTTCTTGCCTAAAATTGCAATATCAAACGGGTTACTTATATTGTCATTTTCTCAGTTCAAAATTAAGATTTATATATTTTTAAAATGATTTTTATATATTTATTTAGATAATTAAATGCATAATTTGGAATTTGTCTAGCTCAAAACGTTAACTGACACATTAAGGACTTAAACTAAAGTTAAAAACCAGCTTGAAAGAATCTATTTATGTTTATCATATATTTACCTGCTGAGATGCTATCCTTGGTGCAGGACTCGATGATCGGTTGGAGTACAGCATCAAATTCCCGTAACACGATACCCTGTTCATTTGCCAGCTGCTCCAGTTGGGTCGTCTGTGCTGCCGCCATCGCATCGTCGATTTGCTTTGTCTTTTGTGTCATCAGCGCCTAAAGGTTCAGTTTCGGATTCATTTGCAGATCAGATTTCGGTTTCGATTTCAGTTTCGTCGATTGTCGATTGGTTTTTTATTTGATTTTTTTGGTTGAATTATTGGAGAGATTTTGTGATACGTTTATCGATTTATCGAATGCGACAATAAACGAGAATTTGCGTTTTTAACAATTTGTTTTTTTTGTTTGTTTAACACATTTTTATCAGTTGGTATGAAGAGTGGTTTCGTATTTATAATTTTTTTTTTTGGGTTTTATGTTTCAAAAAATATACAATAAAGCAAAAATTTAATGTAGCATTGTAAAATTGTTAATTCGATACTTATAAAAAATAAAATACGAATATTGTAATGGTAATAGAATAAAGCTGTAACAATATTTCATATAAAAACAGGGGCCCAGTAGGAAAAATCACAATACCGATGAAAAGCAGGGGGAAAAGGGTAAAGAATTGGCTACTTGGACAAAGACAATTGAAATGTAATTATATTTTGGATTTATTTAATAGAATTTCAGTTTAAATTCAAAGTAGAATGTTTAAAAATAATTGCCCCGCCTAATTTAATATTTGCAAGGCCAAAATAATGATATGCTATTTGAATAACTTTTAAATGCTAATTACACTTCTTAAATAACATTATGCAAGTTATTTAAATTGGAATAGAAGACTGAATTTATTGGATTTAATATAATTGGGGTTTGAATACTGAAATATGCATTTTATAACACCATTTTACTGCAAAGTTAACGTACATATTTCAGTTTTGTAAACTGTTATTTTATTATTCAGAAATACCCAACAAATTTACATTTTGTAGTATATAAACTTGGAATATTGTACATTAAGATTGTAGTATAAAGAAGTTAAAAGTTTCTCTCGTGAAGGATAAGATCCTAAACGGGAATACTGAAGTAATTGCATATTATGGAAATGGAAATAGAAAGTAAAACTCAATAGTTAAGCTGTTTTCCACAAATAATATTTTTTAAAGGGGCACTCTCAGAATAATATATATATGTATGCATGTTTTATAGAGAGAAGGCAACACCTGAAAAAAGAGCAAAAAAGACTAGATTTATTTACCGTATGTTGTGCGGAAAGATTAGCATCCGATTGTTTAATTTGTTCCCTTAACGTATTCTGTTGCATTTTGATGGCATCCAGTTGATTGTTCAGATTGATGGTTAATGCTGTTCCATTAGCTGCTGCAGCAGCTCCTGGGACACCGGGCGATAGACCGGGGGATGGTGCGGGTGGATTGGCATTTGGTGGCCACAAATGCTGAGATTGTTGTTGCTGTTGTTGTTCCGTTGCATTGTCATGCTGCTGTTGTTGTTGTTGCTGCTGCTGCTGCGCGTAGTGCACGTGACTTGGCGGCGGTTGTTGCATATAAAGGGGATTCCCCGTAGGCATGCCTGCTTGCTGCTGCTTCAACACTTGAAAATGGAACAATTGTTCAGTCATCATTTGTAATAATTTAAGACTTAAGTTAACTGCTTACTTTGTTGCTCCGCTGCCACACGAAATTGATAATAAGTGGCGAATTCGCCGCCATAGAGAAACTCAAACTTTGGATTGTTTTGTTGCTTTTGTTTGGTGATTGCTTCAAACTCGGGTCCATTGCGTGCCACGAACTCGGCCAATTTATCTATTATATTGCGTAAACTTGCATCTAAATCAAAACAACAAAAAAACGTATGTATTTTAGTTTGCAATACTTTCCCAGCAAGTGTGCGTGCGTGTGTTTGTGTTGTGTGCATGTGTGCGTACGCAAAGAACTTTTGCACAATTTGTTTAGCACTTATTGCAGCCTCACCTCTTGGCGGTTGTACGTCCATTTTGTTATTGGTTTTACAAACTAGTTATTTTGTAAAGTAAGGCATAAATAAACATAACTTTTAACAATTAATTCAACACTTGCGGCGACCGCAAAGAATTTCTTTTTTTTTATCAATCACTCTTCTTCTTATTTTTTATCTTGACGCCATGTTTAGAGCTGATACTTGTGCGTAGTGATGACAAACAAATTTCGATATGTTTAATAGTGCCATCACTACGTTTGCGATGCTTTGGCATTATCGATTGCTTGCGATAGTACACAAAGAGCAGAAATCGAGAAATCTTGCTATTTTATAAAACCTGCCAGTCATTGATTAGCATTTTCTTGAATTAAAAGTAAATATGTCAGTACGTGTTATTAACGACGAATCGCATTTTCAAGCCGAGCTGACGCAAGCGGGCGTACGTCTGGTCGTGGTCGACTTTACGGCAACATGGTGTGGTCCATGTCAACGGATTGCGCCAGTTTTCGACACCTTTCCCACCAAGTATCCAAAAGCGATATTCCTGAAGGTGGATGTGGACAAGTGCCAGGACACAGCAGCCGGACAGGGAGTGTCGGCAATGCCAACGTTCATATTCTATCGCAACAGGAGCAAAATTGATCGCATTCAAGGTGCGGACATAATGGGACTGGAGGCCAAAATACAGGAACATATTGGAACAGGTGGCTCCGAGGAGGCAGGCGAGGACTATGGACAGGGTTTGGTCAGTAGCAGTGGGCAAATCAATCAATCAAGCAACTGTATTGTAATTAATTATATATTTATAGATGGAGCTAAACACATTCATATCGAAGCAGGAGTGTGAGTGTCTGAATGAATCCGATGATCACAATTTGAAACATGCTCTGGCCTCCGCTGGGGGTTACTTGCAGTCCGACTGCGATGAGCAGCTCATCTTGTCCATAACATTCAATCAGGCTGTCAAGATTCACTCGCTCAAGTTCAAGGCTCCTCCCCAGCTGGGACCCAAGCAGGTCAAGCTGTTCATCAATCAGCCACGCACCATTGACTTTGACATGGCCGAGTCCATGAGCAGTGTGCAGGAATTGACGTAAGTTTGACCAAAATAAACTAAGCATATCAATTAATCTTTGATAATCCTTTGCAGCCTGGCGGAGAAGGAGCTAGAGAATGGACAGCCGGTGAATCTGCGCTATGTGAAATTCCAGAATGTGCAAAACATTCAGATCTTCGTGAAGAACAATCAGTCGGGCGGTGACATTACACAGATTGATTACATTGGCTTCATTGGATCCCCAATCATTACCACCAAGATGACCGATTTTAAGCGTGTGTCCGGCAAAAAGGGTGAAAGCCATTAATGCATCCCCATCCCCAAAACTGGGTAATTGGTTTGGTATAAAATTGCAGCTCTAGTGTTTTACACCATGTTATTACCCAGGCTATTGCTCCATGTACTTTCGACTTAAAATTAAGTGACAACAAACAAAGAAATAAAAAGAAATCAGCTGGCAATTATAAAGATTTCCAATCCTTAGAGGCTGCTGTGCTGCGTCCGCTCCAGCTCCTTGTGCAGCATCCGCCAGGCACGTTCCGCCTGACGCTGGGTAAACTCGTAATCCCATTGGGAACTGAAGATCACCTGGGATTTGGCCACTATGTCAGCATTGTCCACTTGATTGGCCAGACGATTGCGTGCCTCATTCTCGCTTAGATTGTTGCGTTCCATGACACGCTTGACTGCCTCCTCTGGCGGCACAATCATGGACCACACCTCATGGCAATTGGACTCCCAGCCGGCTTTCAGTAACACAGCTGCCTCTAGGACTACAACTTGGGGCATCTCTGCACTTGCTCTTAGCTTGTCCAGTCGCTTGTTGACCTCCACCATCAGCTCGGGCCAAACAATGGAGTTCAGCAGCTGCAACTCCTGCGGATTACCAAAGACTCTAGGTCCCAGTTTAGTGCGATCAATGCGTCCATCTGCTGACAGTATATCCTGACCAAAATGCTTGACAATCTTCTTATAACACTCCTGTCCCGGCTCGTAGACATCATGAGCCACCTTGTCACAGTCAATGACATGGGCGCCCATTTGTCCCAGACGTGCAGCCATTTTGCTCTTGC
This sequence comes from Drosophila falleni, assembly GCA_035045575.1. NCBI lineage: Eukaryota > Metazoa > Arthropoda > Insecta > Diptera > Drosophilidae > Drosophila > Drosophila falleni. The sequence continues at coordinate 4,085,038 of JAWNOV010000167.1, forward strand.
CGGAGGCAATGCCACCAGTTAAGCCAATGATATAGGGTCGATTGGGCAGATGTGGACGTGCCTAGTGAATGTACATCATTTAGAAATATATATAAAGCTGTAGAGAATTAGATAACCCACCTCTGGCTGACGCCAACGTGTGCCCAGCAGATCAATCCTTGTGTTGCTGGAGCTGACCTTTGACTCGTGTATGCCATCGTTCACCTTGCTCTCCACAATATCAATGGTATAAATATCTAATTGGCAGAGCTGTTTATTTGCCCTCAATTCGTTCACCTTGTGAGCACCACGAAGTGTCTCCTCACTGACCACAATCAACTGCAAATCCGGATCACTTGCCGTAGGACCAAATGGATCATCAATGGGCACAATATCATAGTGCAGCGTATTATCAATTTCCTGTAGGAACTCTCGCAATAGTCTAATCCTCTCCTCGTACGGCAATATCAATTCTGGCAGCACTTTGTCTATAAGCATATAAACAAAAATAACAATTAATTGAAGTCGAATAATTACATATATATAATTATTTTATACTCTTTGTCATTGCGGGCGTGGTTACGCCCACCACGAGACGCTTGTGGGCACGGAGCACAGCTTGGGTGAGGAATATCTTGTGGCCAATGTGAATGCGATCAAAGGTACCGCCAATAACCACATTCGGATACACCTGCTGACTGCTCCCCTTCGTTCCCTCCATTCCCTCCTCCGGCAGCTGTAACTGCCAATCCGTGCTGCTGGGATCTTCCAGAAAAATGGTGGGTTTACTTATGTTAAGCGCTGTGCGCAATCTATCGCAGAGTTCCGGCTGGTGTGCATCCGAGAATATGATGTCTACGGGCTTGCGAAGCTGCAAAACTCGCGTGTCAAGTTGTTGCTGCTTTAGCGGTGTCAGGAGCACTCGGAGATCCACCTTGGTGCCCACATAGCTGCCGCTGTCGGCGTACAACTGTGAGATGAGACGACTCCAGGCTGGTGGCGGAGACGCCGTAGACGCATTCACATTGAGATGAATGTACAGCGAGTGTACGTATTTCTCTATGCTGCGCAGGGATTTGCCCAGCTGCTTGATGTTGGACACCACCAGCAATCCTGTGGAGGCCATGTTATCGCGCGATATCCAAAATTCCAGTAGTATTTGTTGTACTTTGGACTACGGATGCGTATCGATATGATCATATCGATAGTGTATCGTTACAGAACAATGACATGCAAAGCATCGATGCTTATTACGATATATCGGTATCTATATTAATTAATAATGTTGCCGTTTCTGATCTTTGCAAACAGTACACGGGTATTGCTAAGAATTTTTAATTCTTTAAAGATAAATTGAGTTTATTTTAATTTTAAATTTAGCTCGATCTTTTTGATAATCATCGTTACATAAATTCGCCGGTACCCATCTCTATTTTGAGCTAGGATTGTGTATGCATATCGATATATATTCACGTAATCGAAAAGCAACACTTATTGTGCATATAGCGTCACTAATTTATAGCGTCTATTTGAGTAAATTTGTGTAGCATAGCTTGCTTATGTTTAAACGAAATAAGATCAATTTTAACATCGAATTCATATGTTAAAGTAACCTAAAGCAAGATGGGAGATCACAAGACGCTGTTCAAATCGCAATCGATTGCACTAACTCCTGTCAATCACAATAGGATCAACCGGGAACGTCAGCGCGTCGCACGAACAAAAAAGCGGGAAGAATGCTTTCAAAATAATCGCGTCATTGATGTAAGTCCAACGCCAATGAAAAAGTTTCCAGAAATGCCCACGGAGTCTCAAACGACTGGCGGGCAAGAAAATGTCGATCCGCAGACATTTGCGTCACGCAAAGAGCTTTATAGGCAGCGCTTTATGAAATGGAAGGCGGAAAATCGAGAGAAGCGGGAGAAGCAGCTGGCAAAAAAAGCACAAAAGCTGCAGCAACCACAGGATGCAGCTGCAGCAGCAGCAGCACCAGCTGTATTTCCGCCACAAAAACGTCGCTCATTATACGTTGTTAAGAATCCAAAAACCAGCAAGTCGACGGATATAAAAAGATTGCCTGTGGCGCCATCTGTTGGTAAAGCCATAACATTGCAACCAGCGCCAGCAGCGAAGCAAGCAACTGGAGGAGCAGTGAAACCGAAGGCGACTACGACTGCTGTGAAGCAGCCAGCTCCAGCTGCAGTGAAACAACCTCCTCCAGCTACAGTGAAGCAACCTCTTCCAGCTGCAGTAAAACCAGCTCCTCCTGCTGCAGTGAAGCCCACTCCTGGAGTTGTACTGAAGCCCAAGCCTGCAACGACTGCAGTAACGCCGGCAGCTCCTCCAAAGAAGCCCCTCTCGCAGCCTCTTTCCTTCAAACGGGTGGCAGCACCTGCAGCTTCAGCTCTGACTGTTCAAAAATCCACAACGAGTGCCAAGAAACCATTACAACCAGCGACTGCTACAAAAACTGTGCCTCTAAAGCCGCCAACAGCTTCCTCTGCCGTCAAGCCGCATCCAAGCACAGCAACCAGGTCAACTCGGCCCATAAATTTAATGACACAACCTTTTGATAGACCGGCAAACGCTGCCAGGATTGTCAAACCTATACGAGCAGGCGGCGCTCCAGGAAAATTCAAGTCAACAGCGCCACAAAAATCTTCAAAGCCTCTAGGAATGTCAGATCATTCAAGGATTATAAAGCTGAAGAAAGCAGCTCCAACGCACAGCAAACAAAAGATGATGGATAAAATGCCTAATCTAAAGAAGGAGCTGCTGCAGATTGCGACGGAAGAACCGCTGCCTGAAACGCCTATTGATGCGGAGAGCACTGAGAATCCCTTCCAGGCACAGGCCACATCCACACACTGCAAGGGCAACAGCTGCAGCGAGGATCTGCTGGAGGCTTACCGGGACTTGACCAAGCTTAGTCCAGTTATGTGCACTGCAACTCCTAAAACTGTTGGTTCAACCGTCAAACGGCAATTGATTCCTCCCCCCGTAGAGGCGGAGGCGGAATCCAAGCAGAAACCTAAATTCAATTTTGTGCGCTACTCGGAGGGATTTTCGATGTTGAACTCATCAACATCTCCGGCGGAAGAAACCGTGATTCCGGCAGCAGCAGCAGCAGGTGAGCATAAAAGAAGCAAGTGAGCACGCTTGACAGTAGGATACCCTGTGCTAAAAGTCGATTTTCGGTCGATTGTTCCTATGGCAGCTATATGATATAGTGGTCCGATTTTAACCAAATTTGGTCAGGATGTATAATAACAGCTCAGATGCATATTCTATCAGTTTGGTTAAGATATCTCAACAAACAAAAAAAAATTCCATACTAAAACTTTATTTTCGATGTATCGTTCCTATGGCAGCTATTTGATATAGTGGTCCGATTTAAACCAAATTTGTTCAGGAAGTATAATATCAGCCCAGATGCGTAATCTATCAGTTTGGTTTTGATATCTCATAAAAAAAAAACTTTTTCATACTAAGACTTCATTTTCGATGCATCAATTATTATGACAGCTATATGATATAGTAGTCGAATTTTAACCAAATTAGGTCAGGATGTATATGCGTAATCTATCAGTTTGGTTAAGATATCTCAAAAAACAAAAAATTTTTTATACTAAAACTTGATTTGCGACTGAGCTTCTCTATGGCAGTTATATAACATAGTGGTCCGATTTTAACCAAATTTGATCAGGATGTATAATGCCAGCCCAGATGCATATTCTATCACTTTGATTTTGATACCTCAACAAGCAAAAAAACTTTTTCATACTAAAACTTAATTTTCGATGTATCGTTCCTATGGTAGCTATAAGTTATAGAGATCCAATCCATAATTAAAAACAAACTTGATCTGCGTACGGTAACCTACATACCAAATTTGAAGTCCCTAAATCTTATAGTTTCTGAGAACGACGCGTTTAAGCAGACTCGGCTCAAGACTCCTAACTTTAATATTATATATAGACATTTCGACAGAATTTCGTGACAAAATAAAGACAAACTTTTATAAATTTATTTTTATATTTGAACAACAATACTATTTATATTAAAAATAGAATGCAAAATATTCGCAAAATTATGACATCAAGTTACAAAAATAGTGGGAATACAATAATGTTTTATTTCTAAATTAATAGCTTAGTATAAATTTGATCAAAACATATTTTCATGTATTAAAATTTAGTGAAAGTACGATAGATTAGAGCGGCTTTAATGGTAGGTTTCTCTCGAATCCCCTTTGATAAGTCATCGAGTTGTCAAAACGGATTCGTTGTTGCGGAGTCATGTTGAGATTGCCACGAAGCGTCTTGTCATAAAACCAGATTCCACAACTGGCAATCAGGGCAAAGGTTAAACAGCCAAATAAGACTATGTAAAACCAGTTTATATCGTAAAACCCGAATATCTCGGGAGTATTATTCCAAAAATATCGGTTTGAATAACTGGCAGAGATTCTGTAAGAACAGACAGAAGCCGTAGGCGGTGCCCAGCTGATGTTCGGGAATGATGAATGACACCAGGGGCAATAAACCTGAAGCCATTATTGAGTAGGATAATGCCATTTTAACCAAGAACGTGTACGGACTTAATTTCGTAAAAAACAGAAACAAAGACGGCAAAAAGAGTTGTGGCTGTTGCACCTAAAACCAATATAAGATTTCTTCCCAGGTTATCGATGATAAAGCCAAATATGGGCGGAAATATTGTCATTATTGAAAACACAAACCAGATCAATGAATCCTTAGAATCCGTATAATCCAAGCCACCGGGTAAAAGGTCGCGTTCCTTCAAAATAAACAGATGGATGGCCGACTGGTAAAACATTAAAATGATAGAGACCATCCAGAAAGGCGGCTTGAAGGTAAACAGATCCGTCAGCTTGGGAATCTGACCAGTTCTATTGTTGTTCCGCTGCAGAATCCTTTCGGCCCGCTTGTCCATGTAGCCCAGAAAGAGAGCACACAGCAAGGAGCCGACACAGGTGAGCGCGGCCAGCAAGTGGACTATTCCCACAATGTGATGTCCTTGATAGTACCTACTCACATAATCATAGATGGGCGGCATCACCCAACTGGGCAGAGTACTTGCAAAACCGACCACGGACATCAGCAAACCAAAGACCATGTTGAGTTCCTTGCCCTTGAACCAGAGCACGGCATATTTGTATTGGGCCACCGTCAAGGATTCAGCGCCAAGGCCAAACAATCCAAATCCCAGTTGCATCACCCAAGAGTCGTTCAGAATGCCGCCGCTGGCGATGATTAGCTGACCCACGAGCACTATTATCATATAGATAATCGTGCCAAGTCGAATGCCAAACACACGATCAATGAGGAATCCGCCAAAGAAGCAGAACGCCGTTTTTGACCCCGAATAGATATAATGGGCGAACACAGTGGGGTTTCGAGGCCAGTGCAGATCCCGATTGGAATATCTATCCACTTGGACGATATGGGCGTAGCAAAAGTACGATCCAAATCCCAGAAGGCACAAGGGGATCAGGGCCAGAAAGCGATTTCCTTCTCGAATGCTCGATGGCACTGTCAACTCATTGTCCTGCCGTACATTTGACTTCATCAACGTGGACACCTCCCTGTTGTCCTCAACAAAATCCTCATGTGGTCGAGCCATGATTTAACGGTTCCCAGTTTAAACTCGCACTAATCGATTAACCGCCAACAGGTCGTTTTTTAAATGGACTCTTTTAGATTTCTGCAAAAACAGAAGAAAATGCAGGGATCGTTAAGTTTAAAGAAATGATTACATTTCAATTTTAATTCAAAAATTATAATTATATATAAAAAAAACAGAAGAAAAAACTGGGATCGTTGAGTTTAAAAAGAAATAGTGTCTAGGTGAATGAGTAAATGTTAGATGTACTTTAGATATTTTAAAATTTCACTAAAATAATCACAATTATCTTTTTTTTTCGTTTAGATAAAATTATGAAATGTTGATTACATTTCAATTTTTATTCAAAAATTATAATTTAATTGTTTTAAATAATATCCAGAATTAAAAGTTGTTTATGATTGGCACTCATGATACTTTATTGGGAACAGTTTAACCCGAATCGTCATTCTTTTTGTCTGTCCTTGTCAGGATAATAGACAGGACCATTTTTTCGACTGTCGCCATATCGGAACGCTGGAAATAGCAGGGTACAAGTTTTTTCAACACTAAAAAATACGAATTATTGCGACAAAGCCTAATAAACACAGTTTTTAATCCAGCAGGGGGTTTCACCTTAATATATATGACCAAATTTGATTAAAATTATAACAATCATATTTTATGAACATAATACCGAAATGCGAATAAAATGTATGAAAAATACCTGTACCCTGTACTTTTCAGCTTTATCATATGGCAACACTCAATAGACATTTACTAAAAAAGACCTGCACTTTGTTAGTGTACAAATAAAACTGAATTTCACTTTTGATTTCTTTCACTATCGGTACTCGATAGAGTCTAAAATGTAGATCAAAATAAAAATCCGTTTCTGGCTGTACTGGTTTTTTTATATGCGGCGTACTTTTAATTCTTTTAATTTTCACTTTAGCAGATTCATATTATATGTATATTTTGGCGCTTTACCACGCGTGTTTCCCGAGAACTACTGATAAGTGTCGAGGTGACGTCAACCGATGTGGTGACGTTTTAGTAAATGTATCTCTATATGATAATCGACGCAGCTGTGGCTGCCCTTCAATAGTTGGCGCCAGCAACAGCTGTCTTTCGATAGCTGGCGCCAGCAATAGTTGACTTCCGATAGCTGGCGCCAGCAACAGTTGTCTTCCGATTGGAATATATTTTTTTAATTCAAAAATGTCATCATTCAACTAAAAAGTTTTAAGAAAAATGTATAAAGCACTAAAATTTCTAAATATACAGAACAATTTTATGCATAAATTTGATTCGTGAAAATAGTTATCTTTCAATATATATTTAAATCGATTCGAATTAAGAATATGTAAGCCTCTTTTCGAGATCATGTGAAATTATTTTATTAAATCTGCATTATTAAAAATTAAAAAGATAAAATATTTTCATCCTACATTAATTAATTAATCTTATTGATCTTTTTAGTTGAGGACAAGACCGTGCTGCCACAGACGCCGCCACAGAGTTCCTCCAACAGCAAGACGACCAATTATCTGAGTCCATTTGTGAGCGTTTCCCGTGGCAAGGTGAACTCGCAGACGGAGCGCAGGAAGCGGGACAGCATGTACCTGCAGGATGAGGGAGCAGAGGAAGCAGAGATGCCTGTTGCACTGCGTCGCACTCTGGATGCCGTGAATTACTTCCGCTTGCAGTTGCAGAATGAAATAAAACGACTTCATTCACTCTGCGATGAGTGGAATTTGTATTCCAAAGAGAATGAAGCGATGCTGATGGAGACTGGAGGAAAGGATATGATTGATGCGGCCATTGGACAGACCAAACTGTTAACTAGCAAGAAACTAATGCAGTTCAGCAGTTTAATTGATCGCTGTGAATCGGGAGCCACAGGCGTTGGATTACGTCCAAACGATGGCAGTGAGGAGACCAAACCAGTGCTGGCCGAGGATCTGCAGGGCTGGTGGGATATGATCAATTTGCAGAGTGATAATGTGGACAAGCGCTTCGCTAACCTGGGACGCTGGAGAGCCAATAATTGGCAGGATCCCGATGCATTGGAGAAGCCAAAGCCCAAAGTGAAAGGGGCAGCGAAGGGAGCAAAGGCATCAAAGACCAAACCAGCCGCCAAGGCGAGCAGCAATTTAAGGAGCTTCCTGCGCAAGGCAAAGGCAGAGCAGCGCAAGAATCAGGAGGAGCAGCAAGATATGCAACTGGCTGACACGCCCACACGTCGTATTATTGTGGTACGCGATCGCAAGTCCTTCTCACCCGCACGGACCGTGCTGCGTCTCTCTGTGGGCAGCGGTGGGAGTCGTCCATCTATGGCTGGAAATGGCTTATTGAAATCCGCAATTATGGGTGCAGCTGAGCAGAAGTCAAGACAGCAGACGCCTCCAGCGTCGGCGTCCGTCACTGAGACTCCTAGGCGCATGTCCATTTTGAAGACGCCAGGAACCAAGAAACGTGAATCCAGCACAGCTCGTGGTGTTATGTTTAGTGCCAAGAAGAGTGTACGTCGTTTTCAGTTTGCCGTCGAGGAAGGCAATATTAGCGGAGATGAAGATGTGCTTGGCATTGACAAGCTGGAGGACTGTGAGGAGGACATGTCATTGGAGAAGAACTCATCCCAAACTAATAAAACAGTTCAAGCAGCTATTGATAATGAAAAAACACCGGAGCATATGTTACGCACATGTCAATTGCGCAGTCGTAAAGTGAGAATTAGGCCATCCCATGAGTTTATGTAGTTTTAAATAATTTTAAATTAATATTAATTAATTACTTAATTGTCATTTGTATCTTTCTTTGTATAGAAAAGTTTTCTGTTTTATTCTGTTATTTAAATTTTTCTTTGAAAATTATCTGAAGTAGTATTTAATTTCTATGTTTGTAAACTTAAATTGTTTCATAATAAAGTTTAAAATTAAAATGCGTTAAGCTCAAAATATTTTTGAATATTTGTTTAAATTGAGTTGTTAAAAACGGTTAAAACATCGATATAACAGCTGTGTGCCTATCGACAGTTTAACTAAACACTCTTGAATAATCGGAACTAGTTCGTTCACTTGGTTCATTAAATCGCTTGATATCGACAGGCTTCCCATCTCTAGTGTGCGACGGTACACCCACCACTGAAGAAAAAAAAAAAAGGAATTCTGACCAACAATTTTTAATAAGCACAAAAATGTCACGACAAGCCACCAGATTGGACGCAAAGAAAGTGGTAAGTTGTTAATAACTGAAAGCAGGGGCTCGCTTACGACCCCGACTCTCGTTTTAAGTTGTAAGTTGAGTTTTTGGCCTAGTCTAAATACGAAACATTGAAGTGCCAATATGCAATCCACCCTCAAAATCGGCTTCACATTCGCTTTTCCAGTAAGTGTGTATGGAGGGCGTGAGAGTGAGAGGGACACGAAACACAACAAAAAAAATAGCGCAGCCTGCGCGCTATGGATAACCATTTTAGCAGTAACAACCGCACAACAGCAACAGCAGCAGCAACAACAACTGCAGCAAGAATGAGCAACACTAGCAACAACAACAACAGCAGCGGCAACAACAACAACAACAACAGCTCTACAAATGTAAACAACACAACGGCAACAGTTGGTGTTGGCGTTGGCAATGCTGGACAACCAATACAAGTGATACCAATGCCAATGCTGCAAGCGGGCGCGGCACAGATCATAATTGGCCAACAGGCGCAGCAGGCGGCACAAGGGGGCGGGGCAGCGGGATTGATACCGCTGCAAGCGAACCAAATTATGTTGCAGGCCCAACAGCAGCCACAGATGCAGGTGATGCAGCTGCCGGACGGACAGACCATATTCTATCAGACGCCCAGCATTACCTCACTGGATCCCAGTACAATGGGGGCAACAGCAACGCCGCATTACGTCAACATCAACGGACAATTGGTGCAGATAACAACGGCGCCAAGTCACCAAGCCAATCAGGCGACAACGGCAACTGGACAACAGATTATAATGGTGCCACAAATGGCAGCGGTAAATGCGGCAGCTGTGGCCGCCAATGCAGCCAACAACAGCGTCAACCAGAGCGTCAGCGTCAACAATGTGCAACAACAACAGCAACACCAACAGATGCAGGTTCAGGTGCAGACGACAACAGTTGGAGCCACAGCTGCCAGCAATGCGGGAGGTGGCGGGAGTAACTCCAGTGCCGATGTGAGCACCAGCACCACGGGCACGAATACAAACAGCGAGGACGAGAACTCCAAGGGGGAGGCGGACGAGGAGCCGCTCTATGTGAATGCCAAGCAGTACAAGCGCATCTTAATCCGTCGTCAGGCACGCGCTAAGTTGGAATCCCGCATACCCAAGGAACGCTGTAAATACCTGCACGAATCTCGTCATCGGCATGCAATGAATCGAGCACGCGGCGAAGGCGGTCGCTTCCATTCCGCCCAGGAGAAGGGCGATCCATCCGGACTCGATGGCATCAGTCTGCCACTGGCGGCCAGCGGTGGCGCCACACTCAGTCGGGGCACAGCACGTGCTCCGCCCAAGCTGATAGCACCACACCAAACGCCGAGCATTACCATAACCGCCATCAAATCGGAATAAGCTGCAGTTCCCCAAAAATGTTGTAGATAGCAAGCGGATCTTAGACCTTATATACATATATATATCATATATCATAGTTAACAGAGCTGGAAATAGTTGCTTAGAATTTGTTTTGATGAGAATCTTAATTTAAAATATTTATGGAACTTACAAAATCAGATATAACAAAATTCTAATTACAAAATATAGAGACAGAAATATTCTCAACAAAAGAAGGGAAATTATTTAAACTAAAATTTTTGTAGTAAAAAAATCAAATTTTATATTGCTCTTGATAATACAAATTTGAATCTTCATAAATTGTATCATTTACTTAAAATACCTATCAAACTATAACAAAAATTTAATTTATGCTGAAATTTATAAACATGTAAAATATTTAAAACAAAACAAGTTCTAAGAACTATGCGCAGCTCTGTTTAAGTTTTGATTTAAGATAATTGTTTAAGTCTTAGGATAAGGAAATAATTCGTTTTTTGGATTGTACACAATTGAAAATAAATTTGTATTTATTGAAATGTGTGCGCAATTTTGTACAATTTGGGAGAGAGAAGATAGCTTAGATATATCGCTTAGAATTGGATCTATCTCGTAGTCTCTGCTCAAACTGCATTTCTCTTTTCATACACATTTCGCACACACAGAACTCGGAGTTCCTTACGCTCACCTATGGCGCTCTGGTCACACAGATGCTGCGCGATTTCGAGAACGTGGACGATGTGAACAAGCAGCTGGAGAGGATTGGCTACAACATGGGCATGCGTCTGATTGAGGACTTCCTGGCACGCACCTCGGCGCCACGTTGTCTGGAGATGCGTGAGACGGCGGATCGCATCCAGCAGGCATTCCGCATCTATTTGAATGTACAGCCCACCATATCGAACTGGTCGGCGGCATCCGATGAGTTCTCGCTGCTGTTCGATGCCAATCCGCTGACGGAGTTTGTTGAGCTGCCCACAGATCTGTCCAATTTACGCTATAGCGCCATACTCAGCGGTTGTATTCGTGGTGCTCTCGAGATGGTCCAGTTGGAGGTGCAATGCTGGTTTGTTCAGGTACATACAATATAAATATATATACATACATATATACGATGCCATATAAGAATTGCGAAACAAATAGTACTAAGAATACCAAAATTTGGAAACAAAAATTAGGAAAACAAAACTAGAAATCATTTAATTTGAAATTATCAACTGGGCATCCTTTTTTCAAGTTTCAGTTTTTTTCCCTTATTTTTGTAATTCTTATCAAGATGTTCGAAATTCTTATAGGGTACCACATTTATATATATATATATTTATTATACAAATTGCAGTCATATATCTCTGTGTGTGTACGTGTGTGTGTGTGTGTGGAATACTTTATTGGTTGTTTTTCTTTTTTGGCGGTGTTGTATTTGTTTTTTAAATTAATTGATATTTTTTTGCAGGATCAACTGAAGGGCGACAATGTGACGGAGTTGCGTGTTAAGTTCGTGCGACGTCTAGAGGAAGCCATACCAGCTGGCGAGGATTAGACAAAAAAACAGAAGGAGAGATGGAAAAAAAACAAGAGATATATTTATATATATATGGTTAGGGAGCTTCTCATTTTAGAATTTTAGCAAGATTCTATACAAAAGCTGCATTCCGAAGCGAACGCGCAACAATTAAACAAAAAATAAACAAATAACAAATTAACAGCAATAATTATAAAACAACAATTTCAGTTTTATTTTTATTTGACTTTATACAAATTCAGATATAAAGGTGTATATTTATTTATACATAAAAATATATAAAGCATTTCAATTGTTTCAAACTTAACGCAGTTTTTGTTTGTTTAGTTGGTTTTTTAAGCATTTTCAACAATTTTCATACAAAATGTTAAACAAATAATTGCTTTACAATTTAAGCATTAGATTAAAGCATGTTTTGTATTTTATAAAATATATATAAAGTATTATTCTTAAGTTAAGGCGGCTTTTTAAGTGGGTTAAGTTAACTCCGTGTGGAATTTGCGTTTGGTTTTATTGCACAATTAGTATTTGCATTTAACAACAACAACAATACTTGAATTTCCATTTTAATTTCATGTTTACTTTTTAAATAACATGGAATACTTCTAACAGGCACAATACTTTATTACAATAGTTTTGGCTTTGGTTTTTTGAATGTTTTACAAGCTGCGGTTTTTTTTAGTCTCTTTCCACTGCAAAAATGTGCGTTTCTCTGGATGCTTAGCCTAGTGGAAAGAGTCTGTAATGTATATTTGGTATTGTTTGTTGTCGGTTATCGATTATGATTATTATTGTCGCTTATTGATTGCTGGCGGCTGTTTTTAACTCTGCTGCGGGCAAAGCATTAAATTGAGGTTGCGGCGTGTCAGAACTTTGCGCAAGGCTTGCAATGTTTTCATGCAGATGACGACGCAGCAGCCGTTGGCCACGCCCTCCGCCGGACTTTTGCAGGTGCAGGCGTTGCCCTTGACTGCGCTGTTGTTGTTGCTGCTGCTGATGACGGCAGGCGGCGGCGGTTTGTTGTTGGAGCAGCAGCCAGAGGAAGCCACAGGTGGCGCTGTTGGCGGTGCACAGCAGCCAGCACTGGCAACAGGTGGCGCTGTTGGTGCACAGCAGCCAACACTGGCAACAGGTGGCGCTGCAGCTGCACCACAGCAACCACCTGTTGCCGCCGGCTTTGGTGCACTGGAGGAGCAACCACAACCATTAGTGGCTGCGGGTGACGGAGCTGGCTTAGCAACACCACCACCACCACCACCACCACAGCAGCCACCACCGCCTCCACTGCTGCTGCCGCCACTCATAGAAGCCAGATTTTGCAAGAGCAGCGCAACATCCTCGATGTTTTGGTTCATTTCCGCTTCGCGTTTACTCACTTTTTTGGTGACAGTGCTGCCACAGATGCGTTTGCCACCTGCTGCGCCATTGGAGCTGCTTGTCACCGTTGTTGTTGTGGTTAGCTTCGAGGATTTCACTGATGTGGATGCTCCACAGTCACCACTGTGACAGCTCTTGGTTTGATCACACTTGCAATTGGTGCAATTGCAGATGCCCGCATCTGCTGTGATCTGCTTGAGCGTCGGCTTATTGTCCCTGATGTCCAGTTCCACCAGACCGGAGGCATCCCGAGGCACCTGTGATGCCTGATGCAATGTGGCCTGCAACAACGCGCTGTTGTTGTCAATGGTCATGAGTATATCGTTGAGCAGCGACTCCGTCTCCATATCCTCGTCATTATCAAAGCTATCATCCTTGAGCAGCTCCTCAATATTCTGCGGATTCAGCTCCAGCGTGGGCAAAGTGGCAACAGTTGGATTACTATTAGTGCTATTCAACATTTCCACGTCCAGTGTTGGTGTCATGTTTAACTCCTCCATGTTGCCGCTGATGGCGTTGCCAAAGCTCTGCTTCAGATCCACAAAACTGGGCATTTCCGTGGGCAGGGCAACGCAGTTGTCGGTTAACGGCGCCATGGCCATAATGGGCTTGGAGACGAGCACACCCGCATCAATCCAGGGACTGGGTATCTCCTCCTCGGCGGCATAGGACAAGGGATACGCCTGCGATGTCTCTGGCAGCATGTAGAGATTGGACACTTGTTGAAGCACAACGCCGCTGTCATTGCTGGTTGCCTCCGAGCTGTGACTGCCTGGATTCAACAGCACCATGTCGGTTACTTCGATTTCCTGTTTGACTTTCAACTGTTGCTGTTCCTCCTGCTGCTCCAGTTGCTCCTCTATCTGCTCCTGCTCCTGTTGCTGTTGTTGTTGCTTCTGTTTCTTCAATTTCTTTTTGCTTTTCTGGAGCAGCTGTCGCTGATGCGTCTTCTTGTGCGACTTGAGACTGTGGGAGGTACTAAACGATTTCTGGCAACTGTCCTCCTGACACGGATACGGCTTCTCGCCGGTGTGCGTGCGTTTGTGTGTCTTCAAATGATGCGAGGCGGTAAACGCTTTGCCGCAATCGTCCTCGGGACACTTGTAGGGACGCTCCTGGGTGTGTGTGCGCATGTGCTTCTTCAGATCACTCAACGTGGTAAAGCATTTCTGGCACATTTCGCAATTGAATGTCTCCCCATTGTGCAGCCGATGATGGGCATGCAATCTGATCATGATAAGTATACTTCCGATTAGACAACGTACTATTCTGGGCTATCTTGCCATCTCACTCACCTGTAGCGTGTGTTAAACGCCTTATCACAGCCACTCACCTCACACTCATAGGGCTTTACCTTGGTGTGGACTCTGACATGGATCTTTAGGCTGTAGGATGTGAGGAACGCCTTGTTGCAGCCCTCCTCCGTGCACTTAAAGCTATAGTCACCTGCAAAGCATATTCATTAGTTTTCTTGTTAATGCAAATGCAATTTTAAAACATGTAAATACTATTTAAAATACTTTTAGAAACATTATTATCGAAAGACGCCTTATTTCTGTTTTGTTGTCGCTAGAAATAACCGTTTTTATGCAAAACGCTGCCACCTGTCAGAAAATGCTGCCATCCAGATTAATGCTGCCAGACCAAGAAAACTGATCTAGATCACGTTTTTGATAAATTTACTTTTTCCAAAATGATCTTTATCCATAAAAAAATCATTCATCTTTATGTTATCTAATGTCGAATTTTAATGTATTTGCCCTAAGTGTGTTTATTTTTTACTTTTTAAAAAACTTCAATCTACTATAACTTTGTCAAAATTCAACCGATTTCCATGTGGAATACCGTTTTGATCATTATTTGGCCTCTAAATTCATTCTGCATCAAAACATTTTTCACTTGCAAAATTTACCTCACTGTCACATTTTTCGATATTTTCCATGCTTACCCCTTTACACTTTTTCAAAAACTTCAATCTACCATAACTTCGTCAAAACTCAACCGATTTCCACGTGGAATACCGTTTTGTTCATTATTTGCCCTCTAAATTCAATCTGCATCAAAACATTTTTCACTTGCAAAATTTACCTCACTGTCAAATTTTTCGGTATTTTCCATGCTTACCCCTTTACACTTTTTCAAAAACTTCAATCTACTATAACTTTGTCAAAACTCAACCGATTTTCATGCGAAATATCAATTTCATCATTATTTGGCCTCTAAATTCATTCTGCATCAAAACATTTTTCACTTGCAAAATTTACCTCACTGTCAAATTTTTCGGTATTTTCCATGCTAACCCCTTTACACTTTTTCAAAAACTTCAAACTACCATAACTTTGTCAAAACTCAACCGATTTTCATGTGAAATACCAATTTCATCATTATTTGGCCTCTAAATTCATTCTGCATCAAAACATTTTTCACTTGAAAAATTTACCTCACTGTCAAATTTTTCGGTATTTTCCATGCTTACCCCTTTACACTTTTTCTAAAACTTCAATCTACCATAACTTTGTCAAAACTCAACCAATTGATCAAAATAATGAGATACATATTTAATTATCAAAATGTGTATTATCAATATATCCGAAACTCACCAGTGTGGGTTTTTAAATGCGTTCGCAGATTTCCGATAGTGCTGTAGCTGCGATAACAGTTCTCATAGTTGCATTTGTAACGGCTAAGAGCTTCGTCAGAGCTCTGCGTATGTTTTTTTTAAGGACAAATTTCAAATTTAATTAGTTATTATATGAGCTGTACAATTTGTAAAAAAAAACCTGAGAAAATATGTACAAAGTCGTGGGTTTTCGAAATAAGTCATTAGGTCGTTAGGTATGTATTATGTTTATGTACTCGTAAGTCGGCCAATAAAAGTAAATATATATAAAAGTGCATGCAGTGTGAATAGATTTTGTTTGCAGATTATGTTGTGTGTGAGTAATTGGTGTTTAGAGGAGGTCAAAGGTTAACTAAAACTACGCACCAAGTTGACTGTTTGATATGCGAAAAGTGATTAACAAAATTTGAGAGCAGCGAGCATCAATCACTTTGTTGACTAGTTCTATGGTTATCGATTAGATTTGCTATCGATTAATTGCTACAAGCAGCGTTACAAACGTTAGTGACGGCACACATTTGAAATGCGTATATTGTGGGCGTTGTTTGTAGTTGTAGTTGTTTATGGAATGGGGGCTCAGTACCTCGTACGCCATCGACATCGCCATCAGCTGATCCTCGTCGGTGTCCTTATGCAAGGCGCCCGGGTGGATGCAGTGAGCCAGCTCATCGTCATCGTTATCTGGCTCAGTGTGCTCTTCGATAAAGCTAGAAGATCGTTGGGTTATTCTATCGGAATCGCAATCGAATGATCAAATCTATCGGCAGTTGGAAAACAAACAGCAACAATAACAACAACAAAATAGAAATGCTCTCTTTCAATTTGTGTCAGTAGGCCGTTAATGTTGTATATACACAGCAATTACAGTTAGTCAAGTAATTGTTTTGACAAAAAAATAAAATTGCATATTTGTTTATTATTATAATAAATGTGTGGTTAGTTTTTCTATTTTTAACTTGTTTTAAGAACCAGAATAGAATAAAAATTAATAAATCAAACAAATGGTTTTTTTTGCTCATTAAAATATGGCAATTTTATTCTTCGTCGGAAAAATTACTTGACTAATTGTATATATACACACACACACATATGCATATGTACATACAAACATATGTCTGTTGCAAAGATTAGTGAGGTTAGAGAGCGCATAGAAAAAAAAGAACAACAAATAAATAGTTGACAGCCAGCAAAGCAGAAACATCTGTCAAAAAGGAGAGCAACAACAACCAAAACAAAAACAAAAACAAAACAACGCAAACTAACGGATTTGCTTGCAGTGGAAGCCCCTTTAAGCTTTAATAACCAGATTAATTAATATTTAATATTGTCATGGTCAAACAAGACGTCGAAATAACTATAAAAGAAAACCGAGAAAACAGAATTTCCAATTTGGATAAACAACAAGTGCGTGGGCGAGTGAACAACTGACTGGCCGAACTGGGGGAGAGGGGAATGCCAGACATACCCTCCGCCCTGCGTCATCACTATAGCACCCCCTCTCCCTTCCACCATTCGCTGTCCCTGTCACGAACACAGCTGGCAGCATCCCCCCTCCCTCTGCAGCAACCTGCCCTATGCTCATTCTCACATATCTCGCGAACGTTGAAAAATGAGAAATATGATTGAGGTGAACACTCATGCTGATAAAAATAGAGTGGCGTTGACGAAGACAAAGAGGGAGAAGGAGCTACAGTACAGGACAGAGCAATACAAAGTCGAAAAGAAAATTGAAATATGATTGTGTACTGAAAATGAAAACAACTACAAAGTTGGGACTAACCACATCGTCAGAGATCATTTAAAATACAAAATTGTTATTTAAAAGATGTGCCATTAAATTCAAAGATTAAATCTTAATTATTCAATCTAATGACGTTAAAAATTACAAAAACAATAGTACCAAAAATTGGAAAAGCATATTAGTTACGAGAGCAAGACAAACGAATATAAGAGCACGGATAAGAAGCCAGACAAACGGATAAAGGAGTACGGATAAAAAGCAAGACAAACGGATAGAGGAGAACGGATAAAACATAACGGATAAAGGAGTACGGATAAAACAGAACGGATAAAGGAGTACGGATAAAAAAGCTAGATAAACAGATAGCGCGGGTAAAGAGCAAGAGAGAGTAAAGGAAATCAAAACATTCGTTTCCAATAAGATCTGAGTCTGACTCAAGTTCCAATTGGCATAGCTAAGACCAACAAAGCAAAGTGAAAAAGATTTAGTAAGCAGATAATAAAACTAAACACGTTGCCTATTTTAAAAACTAGATTTAAATGAAAACAAAACAAAAAATATAATGATGGTGCGAATTATAACAAATTGACAGTTTCCATTTTGGAATATTCTCGAATAGAATTTCACAATGCCGAAATGGAAGCCGGCTAATTTACACCAAGTGTGAATGAATTTGGGGAAAAATACAAAACTTGTGCTTTTCACACATCAAGTATGTTTGTGTATACATATTAATATGTGTACATATGTATGTGTTCATGTGTTTTTGTATTTTGTAGTGGGGGGAAATCTAAATGCGTTCATCGGCGTAATTATTTTTAGACCAAACAAACGATTTGGATACAATCATCGCACAAACGAGAAGAAGCAGAAGAAGAATAAAGAAGGCGGCGGCTGCAGTCGACGCAGCAGTAGCAACAAAAACCGTTACATTCTCATTGCCATCCAAAATCGAATACACATAGACACAAACACACACACATATATAGATATTTGTGGGTGAGCACCGGCGAACACATACATACATACATACACATATATCGGGCAATTAGCAACAACATGCAAACATTTCGGACACTTAACGGACGCGCGTTGTAATAAGTGGACATTGGAATTGTTGAAATTTGCCAAATTTTTGCTATGGGTGAGAGCAAAAAAATAAATCTTTAGACTTTTTACATACGATATTTGCATCTAATTAGTTTGCTGAAGCATAAACAGCAAGAACTTAAGGAAAACAGACGGAAGGAGAAGCAAGGAAAGCATGCAACAAACAGATAGATATTTGTGTGGGTAGTGGAAAATTTAGACATTCGAATTCGTATTGGAAACACCTGCCAACTTTTTATAATTTATTTTGAATAACACCAAAAATAGCGACAATTACACTCTGGTTAGTAATTAAATGACAAAAATGAGCCACGGGCAACAACAATAACAATAGGGGATTCCTAAAACGATCAGCTGTTTGCAGCTGTAAACGAAACAGGAATACCCGCAATACGAGTACTAGTCAAATGCAACAAGTATCGATACAAGCATTAACAGTAACAACTGCAATAGCAATAACAAAAGCAAAATCCAAAAGCATTGTTGAAAAGCATGCAATGAGGTTGCCAGTGCTTACTACCTCGTCCCAAGTGTAAAATATGCAGTAGTAGTAGGAGAAGTTGTTGATGTGGATGTTGTTGTTGAGTTGTTCTGCATAATATCACTGCTTATCTCTGTTTTTGTTATTGTTGTCTCTTCGATAGACGGCACCATGCTGAAGGACACCACTGTAGGTGGCTGCACCTGGACGAGCTTTTGATTTTGAAACTGATATTCCAGCGTAAAACAAATGTCATCCAGATTATACGTGCCCAACGTTGTTATTATTGGTGTCGTTGTTGTTGTTGACGTTGTGTGATGTGATGAAATGGGTGTGGATGTGTGTGTGGGCGAGGATGATATGTTTGTGTGTGTGTTGGTGGTGGTGCTGGTTAGCAACAGGGGTGCAGTAGTAGTTGTTGTTGTCAGCGGTCTCAGTGTGAACACCTCGTCGTCATCTAAGTCATCGTATGTCTGTATATGTGTCTGTGCCTGCACATCCTGTGCACCGTACAGCGTGTATGTTGTTGTTGTTCTTGTCGCATCGTCGTCGTCGTCCGCCTCAAGTGTTAAACTTAAGCCTAATGGTTGCAGCACCTGTTGCTCCCCAGTCGTGTGACTGTGTCCGCTATATATGCTGCTACTGCTTCCACTCCCATCGAGTTCCAGTTTGGGCGCCAGCAGTGATGACAACAATGCTTTGTCCTCAAAGTCAAGCTGCAGCGATGACGCAGTTATCGGTGGCGAACCAGTTAGCGATGTGCGCGTCGAGTTTGTATCATAATCCCTGCTGTCTGATAACGAATTTCCATGATTGGCCGACTTCCAACTGTGTTCATAGTACTCTTGTTGTTGTTGATGTTGCTGTAGTTGTTGTTGTTGTTGAGCACTGAGCGTCTCATCGTTGCTTGCATCCATTTTGTACTTATTCTAGTATTTCACACACTCACACACACACACATGGATTAATTTCACGCATGCAGTTGTTTTTTTCTTATATCACTGTGCAATGCCGATACATATAGAAATATATGTATTACAAAAGAATTAGAAAATTATAAAGAGCAACAGCGGCGAACCGACCGAAAAAATCACGTCCGCGCAGCACAACAACAAAGATAAGACTAGTGATGGAATTTGAATTGATAGAACTATATCGATGTTTCGATATACACTAAAAAGTTGAATTCATCGGGTATTTGAACGTTTAGGGCCGGGAAAGTCACTTAAGTGATTTAAATTAATCAAATGCTGCGAGTTAATATTAAAACAAGATGGCAACACTACTAATATTTTTGAACATCAGCTGTGTAGTTTCATCTCAGCTCAAAAGTTGCCAGCACTGATAAAATTGCAAATTTCAAAATGCAATAAAACTCAATAAAAAGTGAATAAATTTAATGAAAATTTAAATTTCGTAAAAAGATTAGGTTAAGGTAAACATCTTAATGAAGGTTTGAAGTTTGTCAGCTCTCGGGGAGAGAATTTAGAAACTTTAATTTAAAAAAATAATTACATATTAAAATATCGAGAAAATTGTAGCAATAATCCTTTGACAATGTAAAACAATTTAGTTAAAAAATATAAAAATTTTAAAGAGGTACAAAAATTTTGAATACCATTTTTCTGAAATTATCATTGGGTAACAAAATCGAACCAGATCGGAAATTTGTGCTGGATGGGCAACTCTCGGCAACCATACAGTGCTACAACAAAATTCATTGATTTTGTCAACGTAAAAAAACACACACAGCGCATAGCTGCACAGGCGAAACATATAAAGTGGAATTTAGTTAACTAAATTAGGAAAAGAACAAATATGCCAGACGAATTCCAACTGTGAAGCTACGCGAAACGCCAGCGACGAAGTTCCAACAAGAGTTTTTGTTGCCTCTGCTCCCAATTTCCAATAAGAAAGAAGTGCGAGAAAAAGAAGAGCATACGGTGTAAAAGGAATACAAAAAAATAGAAGAAAAAGAAAAACAACAACGCAAGCAAAAAAAAAAAACAAAATATAGAGAAAAATAAATAAAATACAAAAAACAAAAAAAAATGACAATCGTTGTAGAAGAATAATATTGAAGCAATTGGAGCTGCGGCGTCCAATTCCGGCCGTAAAATGCCAAGGAACACTTGCAGGCCAAGTGAATGTGTAGCTAACGGTAACGGTAACGGTAACGTTAACGGCAGCGATGCAGCTAACGGTAAACAGGATGACACTGCCACAACAACAACAACTGCAACAACAACAGCTGCTGCTGCTGCTGCAGTTAAGCAGGAATTTGAGGCAGCGCCTCCGGTTTGCCACAGAAAATCGGAGCGACGAAAAATCGCACGCGATATTTTCTTGGTATTTGAGGAGCAGCCCACAAGACGCCGCCGGGGGCGTGGCGGGGCAAGGGGCAAATGCACGCGGGCCAAACAGAAATTTGGACATTTGAAAGTGGCCAATACGCCGCGTATTAACAAGAATATATTGCGTGAAATCAAAACAGAACCAAAGTGCAGCACAGCAGCAACATGCCTAGCAACAGCAACAACAGCCACAGCAACAACCACAGCAATAGCTGCAACAGCAGCAGCTGCAGCGCCAATTGTTGCTGCGGTGCCAGCAACAGTTGCTGTGGCAATGCCAGCAGCAATGCAGGCGGAGTTGGAGAGCGTGGAGAGAGAGCCAGAGAAGCCCAAGGCCAAAATGGCCACAGTGAAACTTGAAACCAAAACAGCATCAAATGCAACACCAGCAGCAACAGTTGCTGCGACAACGACAGCAGCAACAGCTACAGCAAAAGTAATAGCAACACCAGCAGCAACAGCAGCAATAATGCCACAACTTTGTGACTACTCAGAGCAACTGCTGCCACAAGCAACAGCAACAACGGCAACTTGCACCGCAGCAACAGCTGCAACAACAGCTGCAACAGCAACATGCACCGCAGCAGCAGCGTCGCCCACAACGCCCAGCGTAAATCCCATCTTCCTGTGGGTGAAACAGGATGACACACGGATTGTGGAGGTGCGCTGCGAGGATTACGATAAGCGTAATCGCATCCGTCTGACCAAGACAACAAATGGTTGGCGCTCCATGCCACGCACAGATGCCTCATCCACGCGTATTGTCAAGTTCTTCCACAGTGCGGCGGAGCCCTTGATGAAGGTCAAGCGAGAGCAGCTGCAGCAGCAGCAATCCCTGGAGCAGGAGCAGTCAGAGGAGGAGACGTTGCAGGAGCAGGAGGAGCAGCAACAGCAGCAACAGGAGCAGGAACAGAAGCAACAGCTGCATAACTGGACAGCAGTGCAGCCGGAGCAGGAGGAGGAGGAGCAGGAGCAGCAGCAGCAGCTGGCAGAGGAACAGCAGCAACATATGGAAGAGCAGCAGCAACAGCAATTGCCCGCTGTCATTGAGAATGTTGTTGTCGTTTTGCCCGCCCAGCAGCAACAGCAACAGCAGCAATTGGAGACGGATGTGTGCTTTGATGCGCTGCTGGACAGCGAGACGAATGCATCGACCAAGGCGACCAAGACCAATAGCAACAGCAGCCACAGCAATCCCCCCACGCCAACATATCAGAGTTCCCCGACGATAACCAGGACACCAGAGCCAACGCCATCTCCAGCGCCCATGGAGCTGCAGCTGTGTCCCAAAACGGGACTCTTTCTGCCCCAGGGAGCTGCTGCCGTCGTGGACAATGTGGAGCCGGCGGAGGAGGAGCAGCGGCAGCTGGAGGAAACGAGCAAACCTTTGACGGATCATGTTAGTCTGGATGCCAATACAAAGAATCTAAAGGATCTGCTGGATGATGCGGATGAGCTGCTCCAGAATTGCAGCAGTGACAATGGCAGCAATGGAGATGACTTGTTGGATTCGCTGGTGAAGCGCAGCTGTGAGGATAACCTGACAGCAACGGAAGTAGGAGTGGGAGCAACAAGTGTTGCTGCTGCCACGGGATTGGGATTGAGTGCGTTTTGTGTGCCCGATGTGGCGGGCAAGGAGCTGCCCAGCATTCTGGGCATGGACAGCAGCGATGCACCCAAGTGCCTGTCCTTCAATGAGGCCGGCGAGATCGAGGGACTTAATGGTGATCTCTTCCTGGGCATCGATGCCTTTGACAAGCAACCCGAGCAGTTGGAAACGGAAACGGAGCTTGAGACGGAGGCGGAAGCGGAAGCGCATCCAGCGAACACAGAGACCGTTGTGCTCCTGTCCAAAACGCCGCCCAGTCTGGAGAAGCAGCTGGAGCCGGAGCCGCTGCTGGTGGCGGATGAAACGCCCAAGGATTTGAGCTACAAGAAGCGGGAGGAAGTGTGTCCGCCCTCCGAGTCGCGTAGCCAGTGTGCCGTCACCTCCAGTTCGGATATTCTTAAGTCCAAGTCACCAGAGCCGGAGCTGCTCCAACTGCCAGCCACCAGCATACCAGCCGAGGTGGAGACCACGTCGGAGACCATCAAACATCTGATACTGGAGCAGTTCCTCAAATTAAATGGCAATCCACAGCAGCAGGCGGAACCCATGGATCTGGGCAAGGCGACGGGACGTGCTGGTGACAAGCTGCACACAGTGGTCATCGATGATGAGGACGATGAGGATGGAGTCGCGGACGCGGAGCCGGCGGAACCGTTAAAGAAACGCCCCAAGGCCATTAAAATGGACAAGGATCCGGATGCACTGACGCAACTAAAGATGCTGATCAGTAATCCACAGTGGAAGGTGCCCGATCCCATACTTGTGCCAAAGGATCGACTTGGCGCCGTGTTGGCGTCTCCGGCCCGTGAGATTCCATTGCTGTTGACCACACGGCCGGAGTTGCGGTTGCCGGAGGCATTTGCCTATCCGGAGATCATACAGAATCCCAACATACTGGTCGTCACCATGGAGCAACTGGAGGCCATACTCAAGAACGATGCGGAACAGGCCAAGACCGGAAAACCCAGCGATGCCACGCCTCCCGCCCAGCCTGCGCCCGTATCCGCATCCGTATCCGTGTCCATGCCCGCCTGTCTGCCCAAGGTGGTGGCCAGTCCAAGTGCACAGAAGCCACCACATTCTCAGGGACTGCACAAAACCATGTCCCAATCCTGTTCAGCTAAACCCGCAGCTGCCACGCCCATTTCGTTGGCTGCACCGCCGCCCACATCCTCGCCAGCGGCGGACTCGAGCGGAATGTCGACGGAACTGAATGCCACCACATTGGCGCTGCTCCAGCAGATGCTCTGGTTGCCCTATTTCGGGCAATTGTCGCAGGAGTTCTTCAAGACCCTCAAGGATCCGTTGGGATTGCAGCGGAAATTCATGAGCAATCTGTTGCCGCTGTACAACAGTCAGTTTGGACTGCAGCATCTGGATGAGCTCTACAAGCATTGCCTGAAACAGAAGCCAACGGCGGAGGAGCAATCTGGAGCTGGAGCTGTTCCTTCGCCAGTTCCTGCTCCTGCGCCCGCTCCCGCTCCTGCCAAGCAATCCTCCACTGCCTTCAATGGTTTTGGCAATCCCATGGAGCTGGCATTCATGCAGAAGCTACTTCAACAACAGCAGCAGCAGGTCAAGGAATCCTCCCAGCAGCAACATGCTCACCCTCATCATCATCATCATCTGGACCACAAGCGTGCCAGACGAGATACAGATGCCAGCTCCTTGCACATACCCGACTTCAATAAACCGCCAGCAAAGGCAACAACACCAACAGCAACTGTTGCTGCTGCTGCTGCTCCGCCAGCAACTGTTGCTGCTGCTCCTGCTCCTGTGACAGAGCACAAACCGCGTCTTACCTGCAAATCTCTATCGAATCTCTTGGAGCCGGAGAGCAATGTGGTGCCGCTGCTGAATGTTCCCTTCGATGGACTGCGTCGCGTCAACTCCATGCACAAGGCGTCCCATGATCTGGCCAAGGAACCAAGCAGCGGACGCACTTTGCGCTCCAGCAAGGCATGTGTCACCTATAATCCTCTAGAGCATGCCAAGCAGTCGCAGCAACAGTTGCAGCAACAGCAGCAGCAACAGTTGCAGCGCAAACGCGGCAACATGTTGTCGCTGGAAGTGCAACAGCAGCAACAACAGCAGCAGCAACACTTGGCGGAGGCAGCAGCTGCTGCAGCAGCTGGAGTGGGAGCAGGAGCAGCAGGATCAGCAATGGATGCTAATTCAGCGCTGTGGCATCCGCTTTTCGGCAGGTAAGAGTTCCTGAACTTAATAGATCAGTTTCACTGAGAATGTTACATTTTTTAAATATGAGGGAAATTCTTTAAGTGAAAAATATTTTGATGCAGAATCAAAAAAGAGGCAAAATAATGATCAAATTGATATTCCGCATGGAAATCGGTTAAGAATTGACAAAGTTATGACAGTTTGAACTTTTTGAAAAAGTGTAAAGGGGTAAGCATGGAAAATACCGAAAAAATTGACAGTGAGGTAAATTTTTCAAGTGAAAAATGTTTTGATGCAGAAAGAATTTGGTGGCCAAATAATGATCAAAACGGTATTCCACATGGAAATCGGTTGAGTTTTGACAAAGTTATGGTAGATTGAAGTTTTTGAAAAAGTGTAAAGGGGTAAGCATGGAAAATACCGAAAAAATTGACAGTGAGGTAAATTTTTCAAGTGAAAAATGTTTTGATGCAGAAATTTAGAGGTCAAATAATGATCAAATTGATATTCTGCATGGAAATCGGTTAAGAATTGACAAAGTTATGACTGTTTGAAATTTTTGAAAAAGTGTCAAGGGGTATGTATGGAGACTTTGATAGCACCTTTACAAGTCCAAATTTTTGTTAATTTTCCATGATTTTTTACAAAGGGGGGACCGTTAGCATCGAAACTATGATCTAAGGGAAAAATATTTTTTTTTCGATATTAATAATAATTTGAATACAAAATCAGTTTACAAGCTAAATTATGATAAATATGATATTCCATTGGTTGATGAACTATGTGTTTTCAGTGGAATAGTGATATAAGGACTCTACTTGAAAGATATTTAATGAGTTCACTTGACATTTTCGTTGACAGCAATCCCAAGCAGGGCTACAACAGTCCCTGGCAATGGACAACGGTGACGGCAACTGGCGAATGACAGTCAAGTCGGGCTCCCAAGGAGCCAACGACGGCAACAAACACAGCCAGCAATAGCTACGAGGAGCAGCAACAACAACAGCAGCAGCAGCAACATGACTACAACAACAGCAACTATCATGCCAAGCAGCAACAACTCAACACCTCAACATTAGCAACAGCAGCAGCCAACAATCAAAATAATCACAACAGCAACAGCAACAAGTTTGGTTATCCAACAACAACAGCAACTGCTGCTGCCATGGAGAATATGTTCCAGAGCAATCAGTTGCTGAACTCGTATCTGTATCAAAAGAACGATGTTGCTGATGTTGCTGCGGGTTATATGACAGAGCAGGGTTACTGGCAACAACAGCAACATCAGCAGCAGCAACAACATCAACAACAGCAGCAGCAACATCAACAACAACAACAGCAGCAGCAACATCAAAAGCAGCAACAGCAATGGAGCAATCACAGCAATAGCAATCAACGCAACAGCAACAACAACAACAGCAGCAGCAACAACAACAACTATGCCAACAACTATGCCGCAGCAGCAGCTGCTTCAATGTACATGCAACACTTTAATCCCTACATGCAACAAAAGGCCGCATTGCTGGCGGAAAAGGCGGCACAAGCAGCTGCTGCGGCGGCCAACAAACATGGCCGATATGCCGGCGATTATGGCTAAGAGGAAGAGGAAGAGTTAGACATGTAGAACTTCATTCATATAACCAACAACAACAACAACAACACTTGCATATTAACATTAAACATATAGGAGATAATAACTTAAACACAAGCATATAGAACTATACAACAGCCGATATGCCCAATACACATACATATATATATACATATATATATTAATATAGAATATATAGCATAATGTGCTTAGTTGCACATGCAACATTTTGTCACTCCAATTGTGGTGCATTTTATTGCATATTATACAACTAGAACTTTTTTGTAAATTTATGCCAAAATTTTTGGTGCAATTTTTTGTGAATGTGCAATTAAGCAAATTATGCTGTATATATAGAGTCAAAGGTCACGTATAGTTCATTTTTATTGAAAAGGAATTGCTAAGGAACATTTTCCGTTAATATTAAAAGCAACAAACAACAAGGTAACCGGAAAACAACAATAATTAAAAAACAAAACAAAAAATACACATAATTATAAACAATTAGTAAAAATTTGTTATTGGTAGTTTGTTAACAAAAAAAGAAAAGAAAAGAGAAATCGAAAAACAAAAGATTAAAGTAGTTGAGAAAGCGAAGAAGCAAAAAAAGAAAAACGAAAAAAGATTAAGGCAAAAAGGAAAATGTAAACCTAATTATTGTATTATTGTTAACCCAAGCTGCGTTATATTATTATTATTATTATGATTATTATTATTATTAACTCGTGTGTGTGTATATAGCGTTTTTATCTAGATGTATTACACTTAGTAAGTCCCCATTAGACCAACCCGTAATCCCCGACCCGACCCGCCTCGCCTCGTCTTTATCCTTATCCCGATCCTCGTGCACCTCTCCAAGAAACCAGGCTAAAACCAGATCCTTCCAATGGAATCGCAGCGCTAAAAGGCAATTCAATAATTTTATTTGTATTCATTCCGCAAAAGCAAAGCTACAAATTGAAGGTTTTCTGTTTTTCACTAGTTATTCCTTTATATTATTATATTATCATTATCATTATGCTTATTATTTATATGTGAAAAAAAACAAACAAAAACAAAACAAATATCGAATCCCCCTTAAAAGAAATGTGCAATCTTCTTACATAAATAATTTATGTTTTAGCAAACAAAAAACAACAAAAACACAAACACAAGAATCACAAAAAACAATCTTATAACTGAGACATGGCAAAAGCAAAAATGAAAAATAAAGAAAAACCTTTTAGAGAATTTCGCTGATAAAGGCAAGAGAATAGCAAAAAAAAATCTATAAAATACAAATATTCTTTTATTGGTATTGGGTTTGCTTAAAAAAAACTTTCTTGTTCGCAAAACTGTTTAATTTAACTTTATTGCGTCTCAATTGAATATTTTTAATTAAAATGGAAAAGTTCTATCTACTGCCGGATTGGAAAAATATTTTATAGCCTACTTTTGGCCAACACTGGATTAAATCAAAACAACTTACATTAAAGCCCAAGTTTTCACTCAAAGACTAATTTCACTCAGTACAGTAACTGACTCCATTTTACTATTGGCTCGCTCCAATGGAGCCCACATTCCACTGACTTCCAGGCTTAGTTTGAGTAAGAGTATGTGTGGGTAATTGAGCGCCCTGGGAGAGCAAGAGAGTCCTGAGCGAGAGAGTCCTGAGCGAGAGTCTTGAGCGAGAGAGTCTTGAGCGAGAGAGTCTTGAGCGAGCGAGTCTTGAGCGAGCGAGTCTTGAGCGAGCGAGTCTTGAGCGAGCGAGTCTTGAGCGAGCGAGTCTTGAGCGAGCGAGTCTTGAGCGAGCGAGTCTTGAGCGAGCGAGTCTTGAGCGAATGAGACTTGAGCGAGCGAGTCTTGAACGAGAGAGTCCTGAGCGAGAAGGTCTTGAGCGAGAGAGTCTTGAGCGAGAGAGTCTTGAGCGAGAGAGTCTTGAGCGAGAGAGTCTTGAGTGAGAGAGTCTTGAGCGAGCGATTCTTGAGCGAGAGAGTCTTGATCGAGCGAGTCTTGAGCGAGAGAGTCTTAAGCGAGCGAGTCTTGAGCGTTGGAGTCCTGAGTGAGAGCGCCCTGAGAGTCCACAAGGTATAAAAGGAGCAGTCAAAGCGAAGCGGACATCAGACGCCTTCGGAAGGCAGTGCAGTGCAGACCTCAAGTGGCCCATTCCCAATTGGAATTGAAGTTGATTGTGAAAAAGTGTTTTACATATAGAAATATATTTTAATTTCGGTGTATATAGATAGATATATATATATAATATGTATAAACATGTAAATGTTAATTTCTGTATAAATACGCAACTTTTCACTTACAAACAATATTATTGAATAAGTTTATCGTTTAGTTAAAACCACAATCTAATTTTAAGAAAAGTTTTTTTCATATTTTCTTATATACTTTTGTTTAGTTTTTTTTTTTAGTTTTTGTTTTTGTTTTGTTTAAACTTTAAAGCATTTCAAATGCGCGCGTGCGAATGTTTTCAGCTATTTGTAGTGTATTTGTTTGTGTGTGTGTGTGTGTGTGTGTGTGTTTGTGCTCCCAGCCGATCATCTATATAATTCACGTTTTGGATATTAGACTATTCAATCTGACGATGGGCCTCCTGGAGGCGTGCCACCACGCCCTGATAGAACTTGATCTGTTCGGCAATAAACATCTTGAGTGTCTGCTTCAGATGCGTGTCCCGTTCGCTCTTGAAGTGGGTGAGTTCCGCTAGCACCGTATAGGAGACGACATCGGTGCGTCTGTTCACATCCTGCAGCTGGGCAGGACTCATCTTATTCTCGGCAGTAATACGCTCGCAGTCCTTGCGCTTTTGTATGGCGCCCTTGTGCCTGGAGAAGACATCCGGGAAGCAGCTCAAGACGCCTCTGCAAGCGAATAGATAAATAAATAAATTAAATATCCAAAAAAACTTAAATTTATTGCAAAATTATTGCCAAGTGAAGTTCTCATTTAAATTGGGCGCCATTTTACAAACAAAGTGCCGCTAGTGTGGCCAACTTTAGAGGAAAAAATGGCTGTTTCTGGCTGCAGTTTTAGAAAAATAATGATAGCAAAAAATAGCTGAATATATATGTAAAGTATCCGGATATGCACATTTTTCTAGGAAACGAACTCTAAAAATAGTCAGAATTAGCTATAAAACAGCTAAGTTTGCAACAGTGCTTGTTAATTGGTAGGAAAGTGTTATCAATGTTGACGATAGCCCCGCAAGGACACATCGATACGTATGATGAAGTATCGATATATCGATATTATTTCAACCCACCTGTAGATGTGCAATCGATCGGACAGCGGTATCCAGTCGTTCTTTGGCTGATCCCCAAACATTTGTCCAACGCCAAT
Source organism: Drosophila falleni (assembly GCA_035045575.1). Classification (NCBI taxonomy): domain Eukaryota; kingdom Metazoa; phylum Arthropoda; class Insecta; order Diptera; family Drosophilidae; genus Drosophila; species Drosophila falleni. The sequence continues at coordinate 4,115,135 of JAWNOV010000167.1, forward strand.
GAAGATGCCGCCAATGCGACCGACGCTTTCGCATAACGGCACTCCGTTGCGGGTGGGAGCACGGCGTTCATCGATAGACAGCGCTTTGGCCAATTCGGAGAGACCGTCGCCAATGCGTTGGAATTCCTTTTTGCTCTGGCCCAACGATCGCTTGGCCATGTCATTGGAAATGTTATTCAAATTGCGTATGGCCGAGTCCATGTTGTGAATGAACTGTGTCCCACTCTCCAGCTGAGCGTCGACCTTGGAGTGCAGCAGATGATTGGTGGGCGGCGAAATTGCCATGCAGTAGTTGATGTACGTATAAGGATCACATTCCGCTTTCCGTTTGCCCGACTTCCACATCTTTTCGTCGCGGCAGGTGAGAAAGTGATACCACACCTCGCATTTGGACATGACCGGATGTCGGCACATCCAATCGACGAACTCCTGCAGCTGCACCCGACGATGCTCCACAAATTGCTCCTCATAGCGGCCGGAGATCTGTTTATCCGGCAACGGTGGCACCGGAATCAAACAGAACTTAGCCGTCAAACGTTCGTGCAGCCAATCGAAGTGTTTATAACGACGCGACACCTGTGACCCAAAATAAACAATAAAATAAAGACAGAGATTAGATATAAATTCAATTTCGAAATGTGACACACACAAACACACTCAGTGGAAGTCTGAATTCTCAAGTCTGAGTCATTGGTATTGGCAATAACAACAACCACAAAGAAGAACACTTGCCACACAAAAAACACACACATACACACATAAATAGAGTGCCCTCTCAATTAAACTTCCAACTCACAACTTCAACTTATACCATATTCTAGCACTATGCAACACGATTTATATTTCAACTCAAATAATAATGTTATTAATTAGTTATATTATTTATGAATCATTCTTTAAATTGTTTTCTTTGTTAAAAAAAAACTCTTATATTCGAAACCATGTTGCACAGTGTACACTTATACACATAAGCAGCGTCGATTGCCCTTTTGGATTGCCCCCAATTGAACTCACAACTTCAACTTCAACTTACATCATGCTTACACTAAGCAACATAATTTATCTTAACACTTTAACTTGATTTACGGACTAGCAGTATGTGTATTTGATATTATATCGTAGATTGTAACGAAATTTTATTAAAATCGAACTACTATAAAATACAGCTGTCATAGAAACCTTATCTCAAAAATAAACTTTAGTATGAAAAAGATTAACAACTTTGAAGATAACCAATATCTCAGATTATGTACTTGTTAGTGTTTTAAGCATTCTGAACAAATTTGGATCAAATCAAAGCACTATATAATATGTGTAATTAGATCAGTCTGAAACTGAACAAAAGATTTTTTAAGATTATCAAATCTTTCTTTGTTGTTCTATAAAAAAAACTGGAATATACGAAATGGTGTTTCATAGTGTAGCTCATAAAGAAAAGGGCTTATCTACATATACAAAGAAGCTATATTTAATGACAATACTCACGGAGATATTATTAAAACTAGGCGTCAGCTGGTAGGCAATGAATGTTTTCATTCCCTTGAACTTGGATTCCTTTTTGGGACTGGCCACCACCACCGAATAGGGTGAATGATTCTGTGTCCACTGATATATGGAGTCCTCCACTTGCGTTATGTAGGCCTTTTCGCATTCGGGTATAGTATCCTTGCTGCTGAATAGGCCAAGTATATAGGAATCAGAGCTCTTGGCAAACATGCCCTTCTTCATGGTGGCAGCACTGGCACTGGCCGCTGCAGTGGAGTTCAACGATATGGCATCATCGTTGGGCGCCACAGGTAGATGCCTGTTGTCGTAGTCGCTAGTGGAGTGCGAGATGCCGCCAATGCGTGCTCCTGCCGCTGACTTTCCCCCAGTTGGTGCAATCTCCGAATACGTCTCGTTATCATCGCTATCTGACCAACTGTCGTCGTCATTGTCAGGTGTCGGGTCATATCGAGGCGCTGGTGGCATACCAAAGGGATCCAAAGCCTGGGCCGCCGATGGCGTTGCACTTGTCTCCGGTGTCGTAAACTGACGCGCCTCCGCTGCGGACATCACCTCCACGTAGGCCGCTGGAAACAGACCAATTTGGCCCCGACTGTTTTTGCCCTCCCACCAACCTTCGCCTACGTCGCTCCTTGTCACGGTTAGAACGTCGCCAGCGATTATCGATAGTTCCGATGAGCCTGGCTCACCAGAAAAATCGTACATAGCACGTACGTAAGATGTCATCTTGATTATTGCACGATTTTAACGCGTTTTTTATCTAAATCCGCTTCCATAAAACAAATGAAAAAGCCAGTGTCTGAGTCAGTGTGTGTGACTATTGTGACTGACGTACGTACGGGCTGCCACCGGGCACAAATTTTCGATCTGGCAACTCGTAACACTTTAATCAAATTGCAAAAACAGTTGAAACTAAGAAAACTTAATTTATTCCAAATTTTTCTTAATATTGAAGTTAGAATTTTTAAAATTTTTGCAGAATTTGTGTTATCAGTTTTTATTGAAATTAAATTTTTAACTTCATTAAAATTTATATATTTATTTTATTTGATTTCGTATTTCAAGATTTCATTTAAGGTATTGCAATTTTTAATTTAACTTAAGTTTCAATCAGTGCTGTCAACTTTTAAAGCAGAGATGCGACGGCACAGCTGATTTACAAATGTGCTGCCAATCTTTTCTAACATTTATGTCGCTAATTGAACTTAAAATCGCAACTCTGCCGATTTCGCAATCGGAAACCGATGACGAATCGATAGTATCTTTATTGCAGTGCAAGCGACTCTGTGCGGTGGGGAAAAAAAATCAGTTCGTGATTCGTTCGATTGGATTTTATTAATCATTCTATAATTGCGCGTTGCCGATTTAGTTGGTAAGTGGAGCAAAGAGATTTAATAATATTTTAGAAAGATCTGCAATAGAAGTTTTGCCAATTTGAGTAGTCAAATAAATACATTCTGTAATACTTGCGGTTGTACTTGCTAATTTTTGTTTTTCACCGACTATTTTTCTCTCTATTTTTGTGGTGCATCAACACAGTGACAACAGCAATAAGCGAACACGTCAAAAGAAAGAAAGAAACGACAGAGTTCTCGAATAAACCCAAGAAGTAAACAAGCTAATCGGCACTCGTGCAATTTACCATTAAAAACGATAGCAACAAAATGCAGCTGCAGGCCAAATATTTGCTATTATGTCTGTTCGTCGGACTGTTTGCCTCATATCGTTGTCAAGGTGGAGCAGAAGGAGGAGTCACTAAAGGGGAAGGTAAGAAAGATTGCCACAACGAAATCCATTCAACTGCGTATGCGAGTGTGTGTGTGTGTGTGTCTGACGTGTGTATGTGTGCACATGAACATTTCATTTGTAAGTGTATGTGTACAAGTGTGAATGTATTGGAATTTTTAAATGCCACACTCGTTCATACAGTGGCACACAGCTTATTTGACCCCACTATATTATAAACTGATTGATTATGATTGCTTAATGCATAATTTATATGAAAAGCATGTAAAACGATAAAAAACAAACTGTTTGTTAACTAAAGATAAATTCATTTAGAATGTGTAATATGCAAGACTGTTGGGTTAAATCAGCTGGCAGCCACTGTATGTTTGTATGTATGTGTGTGTGTGTGTGCAAGTCGTCAGCGTAATTGAAGAAGATTTGCACAAAATGTACTTTCTTTTGACTAAAGTCAATTGTAGAATACAAATTCGTATAACAGTTGACTAGAATTACTTTTGATATAACATATATGTGTTTGCTTGCATGTGTCTACGTTTTGTAGCGTCTTCTGTAACGGCCACTACTGTAACAGTGCCGACATCCGATGATACTACTACCGAAAAACCAACTGAGAAGCCGACAGTTCCACCACCACCAACAACAACACCAGCATCGACGACAACAACAACAACAGCTCCAACAACATCAACAACACCAGCATCAACAACAACAACAACAGCTCCAACAACAACAAAACCCACGATCCCAACAACCACTCCGAAACCAGACCCAAATAACTCAACTACAACCACCACCACCACAACCACAACCACAGTAGCACCACCAACTTCAAGCACAACTCTAAGCCCGAACACCACAACCACAACCACACCAAAGCCAGCTCCTCCTTGTCCACCCTGTAATCATTTCGATGGCTCCTCGTTCATTGGCGGCATGGTGCTGACTCTGGGACTGATAGCCATCGGTCTGGTAGCCTACAAATTCTACAAGGCACGCAATGAGCGCAATTACCACACTCTTTGAGCCGCCACAGCCTTTACGTCGGCCTTCAATGCAGCAGCCGGTGGCGGTGGTGGTAATGGCTTATCCGCCGTGAACAATGCCGCCACGGATGCCGAACGTGTCCGGTTTGTTCAGCCATCAATTCCATTGCGTTCGCCGCCAGCACAACCACCACCTCCTCCTCCTCCACATTCAGCGCAACTCTTAGCCGGGTCCGGTGCCGGTTCCGGTGCGTCGGCGACAGCAGCAAACTCAACTCAACAAAATAATCATAATTCACCATCGGCCAGAGATCGGCTGCTGCACACGTAATTTAACTCGGGAGAACAACAACAACAACAACAGAAACTATCCAAAGAGCCCCCGATAATCTCTATAAAGAAAAAATCTTTAAAACTCTATCTTAAGCCTTCATCTAAAATACACAAAAAAAAACTGTACCCGTATAATTGCAAATATTAACCGGATCTTTTCACAAAACATTTTGAAATCGAAATAGAATCTGCAGAAGACAGAAGACTCTGCATTCTTTCCTTATCAGCTATTATATACATATATATACATACTTATTATATTAAATATTAATATACATTTCGAATGGCTTTTATAAATCATATGAATCACGAGTTTTGCTGAAGTTTAATCAGCGGATGTTCAACGCCTTAAATACTATATATATATATATGAATGAGATGCCCTTAATCTTCTTGGCAACCATGAAGAAAAGTCAAGAACAATTAATAAGAATAATATGTAATGATAATACTTGTGTGTGTGTATGTATTTAATCGGAATAATGTTAATTGAGAACGTTAAGTATATATATATATATACTACAATAACAGCAAATATGTGAGACTGTATGGGAAATACTTTGGGATCCAGGTTGATTCCAAGATTCCAGAAGTTTAGGTGAAGAAGGTTAAGTAAATCGACAAAACACTCGGTGTTTTCTCTTTTCTAAAATAGAGGGCTATAAATTTTGATTGTATTTACAAAAGAAGGAAAACAAACAAAAAAAAACAATTTTAAATAACTAAAAGTAAAACAAAACAAATAAAAAATCAACTCATAGGGATCTAGGCATATATACATTTCAAGAGCTATACAAAATGATAACAAACATATTTCGAATTAAATTGCATTCTCTTTTTTTTCTATTCCTCTTGCGTACAAACAATTTGCATTTTGAATATGAAATTAAATGCTGATTACATTTCTAATATTTGCACCAACACACAAACATACTTTCTACATATATAGTATATAGATATATATAGCTAAGCTTGTCCGTGTTGAAACTACAGAAAAAAAATCAATAAGCGAGAAACTGACACGGAATCCAAAATAGAATATATTATATATGAAGAAGATATGCGTTTGCCTGTGAAGGAAGTTACCCTACATATATCATATGATATCAACGGGTCCATTGGAACCAACATAAAAACAAGAAAAAGAAAAGAATATTGAGAGTTATACATATTATCATACATATATGCGATTGTTGTTGAATATTTTTTTTAATATTTAAAGTGAACAACACATATGAATCATCCAAGCAGCCAAGAATACCCAGAATTTTCCACACTATCTACACTTATTGTTGGACCTTCCCAATTCCCCGACACAATATAATCTCATTAAAATACCCACTCAAATATAAATATATATATAGGCTTAAATAACAACTTATGTATATCCAGTAAAAACTCAACCGGCTTATTAAACAAATACCTTACTATGTATGTATGTATATCGTGTACGATAATAAATATTTTAAAATTTAATTCAACATTTTTTATACGGAAAGATAATAGTTTATAAAGAGGAAACAAGACTTTTTGTTATTCAAACAGATTAGTAACCGACTTAATTATAACGATTAGTTTCGGTTCAGTCAAGCATTAAATTCAATTATGTTGTTAAGAGGTAATCATCGTTTTTCAAACTAATTTTTATTTCAGATCAAAATATTGATCCCATTAAACAAATACTTTTTTGAATCGTATTTTTTGTTTATATATTAATAATATTATATATAATTTATTTATTTTCAAAAAGTAATTTTAATTTGTATTTAATTGAGTTTTTATTTGTTTTAAATGTTTTTTATCAAAAAGTTATGCTAAAATGTCATTTAAAATTGTTTGGTAAATTATAGTTTCAATATTTTGCATTAGAGCAGGGTCTATCAATGTCGAGCATGCGTTTTAAAAATTTCTTAGGGTAGTTTTGGTCAAATATATAGTTTATTTAACACTATATCTTATGTAAAAAATGTAGATACATATTAGTTAGAGGTAATCCTAATGCAGTTATTAACTAGATAGCGACAGCAGCTTTCTTGGCCTTCTTGCTTTTGGCCACTTTGTTGGGAACCTCTTCGCCAGTTGCTTTTCGCTTCAAGTTCTTATTGTTAGCTTTTTTCTTTTTCTTCTGCTGCTGCGTATTGAAACGCAAGACGAGTTTGCTGCCGGAAATGTTCAGATCCTGTTTGAGGGCATTACGGGCATCGTAGGTGGTGGGCAGAGTCACAGTGGCGGCGCTAAAGTCACGGAATTTCCCCTTGCCGGGTTTGATTTGAATATCGACGGCATTCTCGAAGAGCTGGCGCACCTGAGCCACGGATGCGGTCTTGGGCAGATTGGTGATGACCACCGATGAGGTGAAGTTGTCCTTGCGCTGCGCCTGCTTTGTGGCACGCTTTAACAGGGATTTGTTTTTCTTTTTCTCCAAAGATTGCTGTTTGCGCGCCACCAGCTCGTTGACAAACTCATCCGAATCCGTTTTGGGCAGCGAGACATAGATACCCTTGAATGCGTCATCGCTGGCAATGGATGACTTGATGTCCTGCAAGGCTGCATCACGATCCTCCTGCGACTTGAAGTCCACCAGACAAAAGCGCGCGTGTTTCTGACGTGGCTTTGACGTTTTGGAGACCAGCGGATGCAGCGCCTTCACCTTGGAGTCGAATTCCTGGTCATCCAACGGCAGCTTCTGGGGAAAGCGCACATATAGTCGCGTTCCCTTCAGCTCCTCGTATTTGTTGTGTAGTTTTTCTTCAATCAATTCCGCTTTCGATTTGATTGCTGTCCCTTCTTTCTGCTCCGAATCAGATTCCGATTCCTCGTCATCTTCATCTTCATCAGATTCTGTTGCACTGGCTTCCAAATCCATTTCGCTCTCATCTTCTGATGCTCCAGACTCCTCGGCGTTGCTTTCTTCCTCATCCGAAATTGGTTTCTCAGTCTTTTTCTTCATTTTTAATAAAATAAATTTGTTTATTTCGCTTGTGTTGCACGTGCTAATACAAACAGGGTTGCCACCACAACTCGCCAGTCTTATACCAGGGCTTCTGGGCAACTTATACAAAACAGCTGTTTTTGGTAACTACGATAATTGCTCGATAAGTCGATTGTCTTGTTACATTCGATATATTGTACAGGTGCAATAAAGTATATCTATATATTTTGCAGTAAAACACTTTTTATTTAAGTAAAAATTAACAATGAGCATTCTAGAGAGCATTAAGGAGTGGTTTTCAGCCGAACAATGTATGAACAAAGTGGCCGCCATATTGGCAGGATTTATGGTAAGTTCAAATGTGCGTTATTTATGCGTAATTGTTGAAATATTTTCTTTTGCTTTTGTTTGCAGTTCTTCACAGGGTGGTGGATAATAATCGATGCGATGTCTGGAGATCCAAATCATCAAATAACGACAGGACATGTATTTATTGGCATATTCGGCACAATTAGCTTCTGCATGATAAACATTGTTAAAGGCGAACATGTAAGTAATATAATTATATATATACCCGCATGTATATAAATATGTAGTACATATGTACAAAGAAAATGAGTCATTTGTTGTTCTTGTTTTGTTTATAGATTTCAGAAGATAACACCTCGGAGTGGGGAGCGAGAAATGCAAAAATTGTGCTGCTCCTAGGTTTTATTATGGGATTCGCCTCCATCATAGCCGCCATTTGGGTGATGATCTCGGATTTTATCAACAACGGTTAGTAAATAATAATGGTCTGCTCCAAACCAAAAAACCCTGAAATAGAGGTCGATTTATCATGAATTTAGCCGTGGGGCTCAAACAGTTTATTTCTAAAAAATCTTTGTAATTTCTATAAAAAATGAACTTATTTTTGTTTTGTGCAATTGGATACTATTACAGCCCGGTTACTAACACTGATTGGTCGTCAGAAATAAGTAGTGTTGGTAAACGGGCTATAACAGTCACAAATTGCACAAAGCAACAACAATAAAGGGAAATTTTGTATGGAAACTAAGGATTTTAAAAAACAATAGCTAGTTGAGTCCCTAAATTAATGTTTACGTCTAATTTCATGATAAATCGCCCGCTATTTGCTGATTATTTTAGTTGGCATATGCTTAAAGACCATTACCAATAAGAACATTCAAATAAATGTCAAATTCAAATTATCAACGATTCTTTTCATACACAGATAAAAAGGAAACGAGTCTGGGCGTCTCTTTGTTGCTGCAGAATGTCTTTATCCTGTTTGGCAGTCTGGTGTACAAATTTGGACGCAACGAGGAGCAATGGAATGAATGAAGTGCATCCCTGGGAACTGTGCTGTGCATCTATTATTAGTAACCAATATAATAATCAACATTGTATTCATAAATCACAAAGATTGCAAGAGTTTTGGAAACAACTAATCTCATCTAAAGATAATAATATTAAACAAAAAAGAACGAGTCAATCGCGAATGAATCAAGTGTATATTTATTGCAGGCACAAGGCGAGTAGAAGAAGACCCAACCAGAGTCTTCTACATGAACAACAATTGCATGTGGATGCAGTGCATCCAACTGGCTATGAGGTATAGGCGTCGACGGGACACTCGTTCTCATTCTGCAGACACCACTGAGGCTGCAGTGCCTCGGCTCCAATGCCGTTCTCCACAAGGCGTTCCCGATGGAGGAGCATGCGTGCCTCCGCCTGCTTCCAGCCCTCGACGGGATTGGACCAGAGACGTTCGGCCAAAGCGCTGGCTCGGGGCCAGAAGCGATTGTCAAGCGTGTGCTCATCAATCTGTTCCGACCAGATGGCCGCCTCCGCGCCCAGCACATGATTGGAGTAATCCCCACCGATGTGGGTGATGTTATTGTCGTAGACCTTCTGCCAGCCAATGTAGGGAGAGCACCAGTTGTTGCCACCATCCACCCAGCCAGCACCACCGCAATCAAAGTACAAGGCATCGTAGTTGGACACGATGATGCGGAAGCCACGCTTTAAGATCTTCTGAATCACACGATCATCGCCCTTTGTCCAGATTTGTATGATATAACGCTGGGAATCCAGATACTCGTCAATGTAGGGCTCATCCGTCAACCGGCTGGTCCACAGTATAATGGGCACCTTTGCTCCGCCGGCTACAATGTCCAGACGCTTCAGTGCCTCCGTTTGATAGTGTCCCCACAGGCGCATAAAGTCCGCTTCGGTTAATCCCCAGCCACGACCGGTCATCCAGTTGCGGATGGTCTCACTGCTGTTCCAACAGGCGACGGAGACTTCATCGCCGCCCATGTGAAAGACATCGGGATTGTGCAGCTTCCACATGTCGCCAAAGATGTCCTGCAGCACATTGTACATGTTCGCGTTGGAGGGATCCAGTTGTCCGCACGGTGGCTCCACACAGTACTGCGCCCAGGGCTGGGCATTGAAGCAGGCGGTCATGTTCTTGTGTTGCCATCCCTCGCCCACATGGGCGGGACTGTCGAACTCGGGCAGCACGCGAATACCTCGCACCTGGGCATACTCGACGACATCCTGGACATCCTTATGAGTGTAGACCTTGCTGGGCGTATAGGCACCCAGCTTGGACAGCTCCGGACGATTGGCCACCTCCAGGGGGAAGCTATGAGAGTCGGTGATGTGCCAGTGGAAGGTGTTCAACTTGACCATGGCCATGGCATCTGGAAATAGTAATAGAATTAGAGATTTCTGTGTTTACATAGGGAATTTTTCTCTTACCAATGGTTCTCTTGATAGACTTAACGGAATAGTAGTTGCGGGATGTATCCAGTACAACTCCACGCCACTTGAAGACAGGCGCATCGCTGATGGAGGCATTTGCCGTAACCTGCACCTCACGGCGTATATCGTCAAAGACAATCAACTGATTTAGCGTCTCCAGACCATGTCGTGCTCCATAGTAGCTACCCGCCGTAATGTTGGCATTCACCTGTCCTGCTGCATTGGCATCAATGTTCAGCACATAGCTTTCATCCGTCTCCAGCTCCAGTCGGGTGGGAAGTTCCGTTTCAGCCGTATGGATGTTGATGGTGAATTGATAGCCACCCTTGGTGAGGATCCTGCGATTGGGAATCTTGGCATTCAGCTGGTCCAACCAGCGCTTCTCCACCTTCTTCCACAGCTTGTCCTTGTTATCCGTGCCACTCACTTGGAAGGCAATCGTAGAGATGTCCACCTGACGCATCACGGGTTCGAGCTGCACAGCTCCCGTGGGTTTGGGCCACAGGGTGCCAATGTTGCTGCCACAGAAGAGTCTACAAACTGGTAGACTGATCGCCTTGGCGAAGTTCTTCTCCGTCAGCTCCACCTTGCGACAGACGCCGCTTTGGCACTCGTAGCCATAAACCAGATCACTGAAAGAAAAAACACAGTGGAAAGTTAAGATTTTAAGCTTGTAATTGCATTATTTATTAGACCCTGCACATAAACAGTTGAAAGGGTATCTAAGTAGTCTATAAGTATAAATGTAAGTTTTTTGACAAAGAAAATATTAGTTTATTATATTTTATTTTAAAAAATATCTATTTTTACTTTTTATTTTATTTTTAAGAATAATTTATATATTAAATTTAATACCGTTCGTTACAAAATTGGATACCAGAATTTTGGGACGTGGAAATACTTTTGTAAATAGAATTTTACCTCGTAAAGAGTTTTTTTAACTCTATACTATTTAAATTTTTAACAAATATTATTTTTTAGCACACTTCTATTTATTTTTTATAATATTTTATTGTATTATTTTTTATTTTCAAAAAAGTGTTGCAGTTTGTGTTTCAACACGACCAGATAATAAACTTGAATGTTTTTCAAGATCTAATAAGAAATAGTTTCAGATCAAGAAATAAGAAACAATGATAACAAATGACAAAATAAAGAAAACAATAATAAAAACAAAACATTCTCAAAAATGTAGTGCATTAAATATAGTATAGTGCATAGTAGTAAAAAAAAGTAGTGTGCAAAATAGTAGTAACTTAATTAAGGCTTAGTTAGGTAAGTGAAGTCCAAGTTTTCAACTGATATGTGTGTCTTTGTTATTTACAAAATAAGTACAGGGTCTATCACAGTCGTGTGCATACTTCTATATTAGTTTCCACTTACTCAGCTCCTAAGGCAGCTCCAGGTGTTGGCGTCCAGCCAAAGGCCAACAGTGCGGTCACCGCCAGCGACAAAAACTTCATTTTGTCGACGTTTTATAAGACACAATCAAAAACAATAACTGTCCAACGCACTGGGAATTAATAATTACAAAACGGGTTTCTCTTTGGAACCCCTATTGATTCGCAAAATTTCGCCGCTATAAATCTATATACAACTTGAGTCGAAGGCTCTTCGGCGCCGACTGACGACTTTGTTTTGCTTTGCGGCCAATTTATCGGCTCGGCAGCACTCGAACATCGATAACGATTGCGCTCACACACATGCAGGCACGCACAAACACAAACAAACAAGCACACACGACCGTTACGCGTGTTGTTGTTATACGTTGTTCCAAGCAGAGATTACATATTTTTGCTTTTAACTATCGTTCTTCTTGTACGTCAAGTCGTATTTATAAATTCAAATAAAAAAAACCACTAGAAGATAGCAGAAGTGGTTGTAAATCATGGTGAAAGCAACTTTAGGTACATATGCATAAATACCAATATATTTAATAATTCTTACCTCCAGGAATTTCTATAAATATACTAAAATATTCATATTTTTATACGTATATGCATAAGTAACTAATAATTATTTCATCCAGGAATTTCTATAAATATACAATAATATGCGCAATATTTGTGCAAGGTCAGCAAGTAGTTGCTTTTTTTGTATATACTTATTTTACTTAATTTTAAGCTTTAATTCCCTTTAAAATGAAAGTGTTGTTCTCATACTATATGTATGTATACCAATATATTTAATATTTCTCACCTCCAGCAATTTCTATTAATATACAAAATTAACCGCAATATTTCTGTAAGTTCAGCAAAAAAACTGATTTCCTTTTTTACTACTGTATATATTTTACATATTAATTAGTTATAGAATATTTTAGCTAATCTACGTTGGATTTGCGCCCTTTTGAGTTAAGGTGTTATCCTCATAAGTCTCCAAAACATCAGCCAAATGCTCGTTATCTCTGGGTTTCTTGAACTGTCGCTTCTTGTTAGCCGCCTTCTTGCGCTTGGGAACGGGTTTCTTGAGACCATGATCTTGCATGGAACGTATGCCTAGAATTACAAATAATAAAATTAATAAGTAAATTAAATAGAGGCATTTCAACAGTGTTTTCACCTTGTTTCTCAAGGTATTCATCGATTTTGGCATCGTCCATGGCATCAACTGTTGCAGAACGCCACAATTTTTGAAATTCGTCATCGACCTGTAAGATTAATAATTATTTAGTAATGTAAGTAATATAGTTGTATTTAAGCTTACTGCAAAATTGGCGGTTCTATCGTTGTAAAACAATATCTTCTTTTTGTCAATGGGACGTATTATAAATAGAATTTCGGCTGCACGATTTTTTAAAACCTTTTCGCAATGCGGCAGAGATTCTTGTACGTCCTCCAATAAAATGCCTCCCAGTCCCTTTAAGTCGTGTTGTTTTAGCAGACGCATCAGCGTCTTGCCGTCTTTTATTTTGTAGACGGGCTTAAAGCTAAACTTTGTGCCATCTGGAGTGACATCGATCTTGGGATTGTTGCTGAGCGCTTCACCGGCCAACCACTGAAGTGAGTAATAAATATAATTAAGAAAACAGCCATAAGATTACTTTAATGCCTTACATTCTTCACAGATTGACCAATATCCAGCTGATTGGTCTCGTCTAGGATTTCCTCAATGCTTAAAGGATGATCATCGCCATCCTGATGACGGGTACGCATGAATTTCACTATCTTGGCCAACACTCCAAAACGATATTGGGAGCTACCCGACATGGTTTTATACCTACAGTGAGAAGCAGACTTAATCAATGGGTTTCTTGAGAAGATCGACAGCACTTACGTAGAAGCATCCAGCTTAGGAGCCGTCGGTGGTCGCATTTTCTTTTGGGCATCATCTCTGCTGGGTGGTGCAGGTGCTCTTTCCGTTCTGTTTTTCTTTTCAACGCTTAAAATACATAAATAATGAGTTGTTATCACACACGCTGCCAAGTGAAATCCACGAGACTTACGTTGGCGTTGCCATTGCCCGTTTTTTGAACGCTTCGCGTTCGCGAAGCAACGCGGGATCCATATTTGTTTATTTTTAACTGCAAAGTGATTTACTAGAAAGATTTTAAAACAATTTAAACAAATTACAATTTGTTGTCAATTTTCTTCTTCCATGAAAAAAGAACAGCTGTTGAGTTGATTTGCCAGGGCTACATGAATATCATTTATCGGTGTGCAACATATCGATACTATTGTGCAGTGCTTGAGACTCGATAGTATCGATATTGTTCAGTACTTGAGACTCGATAGTATCGATAGTTTAGCAGCTGTTTGGCGCACAACATTGAAATGAGAATTGATTTGGAAATAAAGCTTGTTTTAACATACAAAACATATATTTATAATAAAAATGCAAAATTTTATTTGGTAATTTCGTTTATTAATATCGCTTTTAAGGGCTTTTACATAATAGTTGCGTTTAATATATTATGTCATATTTGAGTGGTTAATTTCTGTGCGGAATTCTAGAATCCGTTAGCTTGTTTTTTGTTGAATATATATATATTCGTATCTTTGTCGGAATACGTTAGTAAATTGTACAAAGAGTTCGTTTAAGTATAGAGTTTCTTGGTTTTTTGGTAACGGTAATTGCGATAGATTCGATAGTCCCGTTAGTGGTTGGTTTTAGCAATCATTGCGGTTTCGTTGGCTCCGTTCCGTTCCGTTTAGGTCTGGTCTTTAATTGGTACTTGAACAGGTCAATTGTACAGTTGTATTTTGGTTGGTATTTCTTGTATTCCGTTTTCCGTGTCCCGTTTTCTGTTCTCATCACCTTTATTGAGTGTGATTTTGTGGTTCTCGTTCTGGTTCTGGTTGATTCCGTAGTGTTTTGGGCGGTTTTTGTTGTTGTTTTTGGGTCAGTTGAACTGTTTAATTGATCTGTATTTTATATATTTGTTTTCTTGTATTTTTTGAAAGTAAACTAACTCGTACATTATGTTCTTTGTTAAGTACAATGTTGTCAGTGGGTCTGTGGAAATAGAAAGATAAAAATGGTTTTGCTTATTATGTTCGTGGTCGATGGCAGGATCGTCAAATTGTTGTTGAATGCGCGTAGTTTAAGTACAGATCGTTGGTAGTATCTAATTGTAATAAAACAGTCTGAACAATATATGCGATAAGTCTATATATATGTCATTTTTTAGATTTTACACTAAACACTAAACAACTTACCTCAGACCAGGCGATCAACGCATTCCAACTATGGCTACATTAATATATATAGATACACAGGATCATTATTAAATGGGATTACTTACACTTAGTTGCGCCTTAATCGCTTCCTGCCACTATCATCGCCATCTGAGCCACTACGTTCTTCAGCTTCCATGACCTGATTAAAAGATTATTATCAATGTTAATTAAATATATAAAAATTTTTGTAGTACTATGTTGAGTGCAAATTTCAGCCTCCTAGTTCTTATAGATTAGGCAGTGCAATGATCAGTCAGTGAGTCAGGACAAAGATATGTATAGAGATTAACAATTACCTTTATTTTGGTGCCACAGATTTCGGCACCATTTAAAACACCGATGGCTTTTTGGGCGCTGTCACGTTCCGAGTACTTGACGTAACCACAATTTTTGTTTGGCAATAAATAGACATCAATAAGTCCCTTCCAGCAGGAGAATATGTTCTTCAGAATTGAGTGTGGTAGATTCTAAACATATAAATACAATTAGTAATGATTTCTATAGTTGTAATATTTATTAAACCCACTGCTGAGAGCACTATGAAAAGCCTTTGAGCAACTTGGGCGTCTGGAGAAGCAAGCGGTTGTGTTGGTGGCAAAGGAACATTGCAAATTGCATCCTTTTTGGTGCGTTCTGTAAAGATACCATTTGTTTAGAAAAGTTCATAATGTTAAGTTAAACATTTAAGCTTACTGTCTATAAACGAAGTGTCCATACGAGCTGAACTCATGCCATTCACTTTAACAATTATACGCTCGCCCATGGGATATTCTAGGCCATGCAGCTTGTCTCTGTAAATAGGAGAAGAATTGTAGTAAAGTAAGCAATGGGGAATTCTATATTAATAGGTTTACTTGGCATAAATTGCAGCTTCGGGATTATCGTAGACAACCACAGCTTCATTTGTGCGCGGACCATCTGTAATAAAATGGAATATTTGATATAATTAATAGTATTTTTAATTAAACATAGTACTTTCTAAAATTTAATGTCTACTTACGCTCGCGCATAATTTGACAGTAGTCGAGACCGGGAATAATGTCGAATAGACGCCAGAGTTGATCCTGGTTAACACAATTGCTGACTGTGACCTCCAGGCAGGTGGGCTGTGGCACGGGAACGTTTTGCATGCGTAGAAACGCGGACATGTCGCTGTTCACGGATGAATTCCAATCATTGTTGAAACTACTACTGCCGCCTCCACTGCCACCACCATTGTAACTGGAGCCACCACCGCCGCCGCCGCCTCCTCCACCGCTACCGCCACCTCGTCCCGAGCTGTACATGGAACTGTCATCGGCGAGTCGACCATACTGATCCCGCTGTGTGCGCGAGGATCCCTTGGGCTCGGCAAAGACAGCCTTGTATTTGGCTGAGCAATTTTCAAATGCCACAGCTGCATAATAGAATCTAAAAAAAGGACAAAGGATTATAAAAATATTAGTTATTTTTATTGTAGGTACTTACTTTGTGAACCGCACATAGCCAAATCCCTTGGGATTGCCATTGTTCTTCTCCCGCACAATGGTTACGTTCTCCACCTCGCCCCACTGTGCAAACTCATCCCTTATGTCATCCTCATTCGCCGTCTTTGGAATCACTATGAACAGTCTCACATATTTTTCTTGCTCATTTTCCGATTTGTTTGAACCTTGATTACGACTGCATAAAATAAAAGTACAGTGTTACTTAAAATTTTGCTGACTGCAGCAATTAACAAATTTGCCAGGTCACACTTACTTTGCGGCAACCAGCACCTTTAAAGTTCTGTCGGTTTTGCCAATGGTTTTGCCGTTCATCTGTTCCTGTGCCTTTGCGGCATCTGATGTTTTCGAGAACTTCACATAGGCAATTCCCTTGTTCTCCTGTGTGTGCTTATCCTTAACCACCCAGATGTCTTCAATTTCGCCGTATGGTGAGAATGCTTCGCGAAAATCTTCTTCGGTATGTGCTTTGTTGCAAATTATAAACAGTCGCGACATTGGCGGATCATCGTCATTCGAATAATCCTGACCACCACGTCCACCTCCGCGAGATTGTGAGCGATAATCTGACATAGTTTTTTTGTTAAGAATTATAACTTTTTTTACCTTTTTGCTATTTTATTGTTTTTTCGACCAGACGCCGTATACAAACAAAATGGCAGAAGTATCGGAGAAGTGTAAAATAAATGTATACTACACTGTTGCCACCCGGTTCATAGGCTGCCACCCCGCAATAATTTCCGATCAGGCAACTTTTCGCGCAGAGATGCGACGGCACAGCTGATTTCAAATGGGCTGCCAGCTTGTTTTAATACAAAACAACAACAACAAAACATACAAAAATTGGCAACGCAGATTTATGTAGATTTCACATTTTAATTTATTCCACAATAATTATGTTCTAAGCTATTAAATATAGTTTATAAGTTAATTTTAATCTTCATCTTCGTCACACCCTGGCTCGGGGCAGTGGCTGCATCGACTTTCATTTATGCCGTAATTTGTACACGATCCACCAATACACTCACAGCAGCCATCATGGAACCACCTGTAGCTGGCAGCGCCAGTCTTATGACAGGTTCGCCTGCATTTATTCCATGACGTGCACTGGTCCAGATACAAAACGGTACAATTGCGAACTACGCCGTGCTGCTCGTCAACGTCATTACTTTCGGTGGGAAAGGAAAACACTTGCCAATCGTAGGTGTAACCGTCGTTTGGTGACGAAGTTAGAGCCTCAAATAGCGCAGTAACGCCCTCAAAGTCCTCAACATGCGATTTCTTAGACATTAGCGACATAATGCCAAGTCCGGGTTGGAAGATTGGCAATAGTGCCAAGATTAAAATTGCAACACTTTGAATTGTTGACATTTGGAAGAACCTAATGAAACTAACAGCAGGCGACAGAGGCAGTCGCGTTTTATAAGTGTTTTCGTAACCGTTTTTCACAGGTAGAAATTAATATGCGCGAGCGCTGAAATGTACCGCAGCTGATAAACAAAGGGCTAGTAAGAGCATCAGCTCGTCTTCTTGAACTTCGGTCATACGAATTTGCAATAGCTGTCAACTTTTTAGAGGAAATAAATTGAGAATGTCCAGATCTAGCTATAAAATAGCCAAGTTGGCAACAGTGATCTAGTCGATATATTGATAGTTTTCGCATCGATAACTTCTGCCTACCGATAGTTAAGTGTATCGTTGTTTTTCACATCACTATTTCAACTCCACGTTGTTTTTTGGAACGCTGAATTTTTATCATTTTTAAAGGAAAAATAACACAAATGGGACGCAAATTTCAAAAGAAAAAGAAGGTTGAGCAGCTGGAGATTGTGCCGCTGGATGAGAATCCACCATTGCCTGCACAAAGACCATCAGATGATGTTGTGCCGAAAAAGGTAAGTGCATGAAACAAACTGAAATTCAAAGCACATTTCTAACAAATGAAATTCTTAATTGTTTGCAGGAAAAATGGATAAACAAACAGCGCGTTTTGGTGTTTGCAGCCCGTGGTATCAGCCACAGGGATCGACATCTGATGCGTGATATTAAATCCTTGATGCCTCATCATCGTGCCGAGTCCAAAATGGAGCGCTCCAAAACATTGGCGGTCATCAATGAAATGTCCGAGATGAAGCATTGTAACAAGGCCATGTTGTTTGAGGGACGCCGCAAAAGGGATCTGTATATGTGGGTGGCCAATACGGCTGCATCTACAGGTCCATCTGCCAAATTTCTCATTGAGAATATACACACAATGGCGGAACTAAAGCTGACGGGAAATTGCTTGAAAGGCTCACGTCCATTTCTATCTTTTGATGCCAAATTCGATGAGCTGCCCCATCTGAAGCTGCTGAAGGAGCTGTTTGTGCAGACATTTGGTGTGCCCAACCATCATCCCAAGAGTCAGCCGTTCATTGATCATGTCTACACATTCACATTCCTGGACAATCGCATTTGGTTCAGGAATTTCCAGATTCTATCCGAAGATGGTGGCCTGTCGGAGGTGGGACCACGCTATGTCATGAATCCCGTCAAGATATTTGATGGCTCGTTCACGGGCAAGACCATCTGGGAGAATCCCGATTATGTTAGTCCCTCCAAGCAGCGACAAATGCTGAAGAAGGCGGCCAAGGACAAATATGTGAATCGTGTGGAACAAAAGGTGCAACACGAGGCAACGCGTCCAACGAAGGCCTACGAGGGCATCGAGAATGAGGAGCTGTTTGACGACGAGGATCCACTGGAAACAGCCAAGTTGCTGGCACTCAAAGCCAAAAAGAAGGCACTAGAAACTAAAACACCCAAGGCAGCGTTGACCAAGAAGATCAAGGACAAACAGATGAAGGCCGTGCAACAGGTGATTGAACAAAGAAAGGCAAGGGTGAAACGTGAGAAAAAAGTTTAAATGTTTTATTTCGCTTTACAATTACGAATAAATACATAATTCATAAATACATACATATAAAAATGGATACATTTAATAAATACAGTTACCATATGTGCATTTGCCTCTGTTTGATTATATAAATAGTATAAGGATTATATTAGCAAACATTATAAATTAATATTATTCTTTTCATTGCGTTTTGTACGTTGAGTTTGTTGACACGGAGGGTTCTTGGTCCTTCACCTGACATCCAAGTTAGATGTGCGTTTGTTATGAGTTTCATTTGATGTTATGGAGCATGAAATAATATCTTTATATAATCTTGGAATTTACTCCGCCATGGGAGCAACCTCGGCGTCAGTTGGTGGCAGTCGCGTAATGCTGAAAGGCTGCTTGTTAATGGGCATCATCTCGACCACCTGTATGGGCGGTTCCTCGCCAGGCTGCATCGGCTCCTCGCCCACCAGTTTGGCTAGATTGCTCTGAGCCCAGCGTCCAGCACGTCCATTAATTGTTTTATCCTCACAGACGCACAGGAACAGCGTGTCAACCACCATCTAAGTGTAAAGACATGATTATAACAAAAGTAATTACATAATTGCAATTCAAATCACATACCTCAAAGAGCGACAGCACAATGTGGGCAATAAAGAAAGAGAATACAATGATCAGTATGACAGGTGCCATATAAAAGTTTAGTCCTGGCGTATCCTTCAGCATAAAGATGCCAATTAAGCCGGAAAGTGCAGCGACCACAACCTTTCCCAGGAATAGAATAAAGTCGCCAATGCTGTTGATCGTTGCCACTTGCAGTGCATTGGTAGCCATTGCATTCCAGGCCTAAAGCATATAAAAATTCCTTTAAATACAAACTGTTTAAGCAAGAAAAAATGTAATAGTTACAATGCCAGCTGCGGGACAAAAGTTGATGGATTCAATGGCAACCACAGTGTAGGCATTATGATTGAGAAAGCGTATAAACTTTTCTAGCAGCCAGAACCCACAAATGCAGCACTTTAAGCAGCAGGCAGCACATTCGGAGCCTTTATCCTCGCCCTTCTTCAATCTGGGAGAAAGAAAAGATAGTTTAAATAAAGATTAAACACAAATATAAGCAAAACTCACTTGGCATATAGATAAGTCAATATCAGTCGAGGTATTTTGAATATTGTGATTATAAATGAGCCCTTGGCGACGGTGCCCAAATGATATTTTATCAATTTGCCAATGGCATACCAAGTTGGTGTCGTTGTCGGTTTGCCAAAGTACCAGAAAGCCACGGCAGCAGCCAGTGCAAATTGTTGGCAGGCAAAGATAAACTCCACTGTCCAAATCAGACCCACCACATAGACCCAGAACATGCTGTTCAACGCTCCATAGTCCAAATACTCTATACGGGGAATGGCTGTCATAGAATAAACACATATTAGTAAGTATTTCAATACTCTATGAAACATTTTCTATATACAACTTATCATAAAAATATATTTACATAATAAGTAATTTTTAAAAAGATATCAGATATTTACATATGTTGGTGTATATACAAGAGTTTATGAAGAATTTAATAAAATGCAATTAGTATGATGTCATATATATCACTTACATAGCCATTAGACCAATGTTATTTTTTTTATCAACAAAAAATATATAAATATATAAATGTTAATACATTTGAAGGATTTTCAATGTTGCCAATTAATTAAACCGGGACCGTAGCGAATATAAAATAAAAATTAGGAAATAATAGAATGTCAGTTTTTCTAATTAACTTAAAAACTAAAGTCAATGCACACAATAAAAAGAGTTTAAGTCAATTGTTGTTATAAAATATATAAAAGAAAGAGTTAATCATGTTTTCAGGACACCTCAACCAAAAGGGAATATCTAATATCTAAGACTTTCCGAATCATCTAGCTATGTTTTTAAAGGTTTAATGTTGTTAAACTCATCTCTTTTTTTTTTAACATTTTTATATGAAAATCGTCTAGTGTTTACTTACTTCTTTGATCGCTTCCAGGAGCTGTCTGATTGACCAACTGGGCCACATTTGTTGGCAGTGCTTGAGGTTCATGTCCTGCCGTGCCATGGAAGAGTGCCAAAGGACTATCGCCTGGCGTCGACGCTGTGGCGAGACAAATGACGACGACCACCCAAAAGGCCAGAAATGCAATTAGCACCAGGAATGCCAACAGAGGAGCTACCAGCAGTCCTGGTAGATTCATCATACAAATGCCGGCCTCCTCGAAAAGTGCCGACAAGCCGGACAGTTTGTTTTTAAGGAAGTAAACAATGATCAACAGAATAATCTGCAATTTAGAAAGACAAATTAAGATATCTGTGATTCAGTTAATGTGTGGTATTTACCATAGTTATGGTGGCTATAACAGCTAGAGCAAAGACAGCATCCTTATTGCGCAGAAACTCCTCCAGATGCGATAATGTTGCGGTTGCTGACTTGTTGCGAATGTTGTAGTAGGCGTACCAAAGAGCACCGGCTAATCCAACGCTGGCCACAATGACGAGCACACAAATGAGCCAGGATACAACGCGGGACAGCCAGTGCATCATGGTGACCAGTACAATGGATATAACTAAGATAAAATACAATTTCACATTTAAAATATATTCAATTAAATATTCAGTCAGTTCGTACGCAAGGAAACACCACAGACCATGGCAATAATGTGCCAGGTGGAGTAGATATCGCCTAGAAACTGTTGAGCAACATCCCAGTTATTGAGCAAGTCGATCATCTCAGCCGATGACTGTTTAGGAACACAACGATGCAGCACAGCAGAACTAAAATAAAGAACATTGCACATTAATCAAGTATTCTTTACATCACTCTGTATATATCTCGTACCTTTCATAGACTGGAAAAGTCGGACACGGTCCTAGGGTATTAAATGTTTTATCAGTTTTGCTCAGCTTATCCAATTGTCGCATATCATAATCATATTTGCAGAGCTGTGTGTTCGTTTCCTGATAATATCCTAGCAGTTCCTTGGGATCATTCATTGTTCGTTTCGGACAGGACTTAACGCAGATCTTTAAGGATTGCTTCAGCTCCTTGATATTAAAGTAGAACAAATCCGGCTTGTCGAGCGTATTTTTGCCGGATAACGGAAAGTTTTGAAAGCGTTCATTGCTCTTAACGCCACAGGTGTTGCCAAAGGAGTCATAGCCATTAATCAGTCGCAAAGGATTTCCATAAACAAACGAAAATATCGCAATTACAATCTGGAATAAAATCAATACAAGGTATGAGTAAACAAATGATATAATCACATTTTCACATATAATAATAGAGCAAGAGAATTCACATACAGTTGGTCCAGCAACTTTTTTGACAAATTAAAAAATCAGCATATTTTATTTGGGAAAAAATAAACTTCTCTTTATGTTTTTTTTTTTTTTTTTTTTTTTACATATAATAAGTTTGTTATATTTTTATAACAAACTACAAAAAAAAATTATATAAATTAATATATTTATAAGTTAGAATAAATGGTAATAATGGAAACATAAAAAATATTTTTTTTTTTTTTATATAAGCAATGTTAATTTATTACTTAGGCAAAAGAATTACTTGACTGACTGTAGTATATGCTACTGTTTAAGTGCCAACGCCCACGACTCTCGCATGACAAGATGTACTCCTAATATGCATAGCATGACAATTCCTATCTTGACATGGGAATAGCGTGTTCTAAACATATATTTAAAAAAAGGGACACTAACAGATTCATGTTTTATATTTCAAACACTAGACAGGACAAGGCAAAATTAATTATTGTGGCTAACATTTCATTAACAAAATTAGCAATAAGTTATAAGTCCACTCATATGATCGCGATGACGGCACACAGTAGGTAGTGTTGCCCCCACTCCTCCATCCCTGGCTACCCCACTCCACCAAACAAAGCGGCATTGCACAAACACAAAGAGAAGTCTGATTAATCTCCACAGCTTTCACTTTTTCATCGCACATATTATTTCTATTTGAGCATGCGGGAATGTGGGTTTTACTATTATGTTGTTATTCCCGCAGAATATACACATATATATATATATATATATATATATATATATATATATATATATATATATATATATATATATATATTTACTGTATTATTACCAGAAATAGCCAAAACAATATGTAAACGGCTAGCCAAAAAACGTCTGTGCAGGTGCGGTATTTTGGCCTATTCCTGTTGTTTGGCGCACCGTCTTCACCGTCCTTGCTCTCAGCACAGCCCATTTTAATAAAATTGTTTAATTTTTATCTATTCCTTTTATTTTTTAGATTTGAGCCAATATTTTCAACAATTTAGTTCTTTCGTTTCACAACCAAAACCGCGAATGCCTGCCAGGGATGCGCAAGCACGAGACGCAAACCAATCAGGGCTGGCACATCAACTGTTGATTGCGATAGTTCATTTTGTAGCTAACGTAATATATCGATATGTGCGCGCCATGCGCATGCGCACGTTACCAGAAAAGTATTTCAAATTTTAATTGTTTACACGGAATTTATTCAAATATTGAGCTTATAAAATATTAAATTGCTTTTTTGACTAAAGTTTAACTTATTTTATACTCGTACGGATGAAAATGCTGTGCTTAATTACATAACCTGCAGCTAAAGGAATTATTTTAATTATTTTATTGGGTTTAAAATAAAAGTTGAAAACTAATCAGCTCCACATGCATATACAATAAATAAAATATAACTTATTAGCTTAGGTTTGTCAAATGGGAATGCTATTGCCAAAAAATCTACAGAAATTGTCATTCCAAAATTGTTCTATTTTTTTTGTTTTTGTTAATGAACAATTTTCGAACAAGATTTGTTTTTGTAGAACTATATTAAGTGATCTTAAATTCTCTACTTATTCGTTAGTTCTTATAAAAATGCATATTTACATATGTTGGTGTATATACAAGAGTTTATGAAGAATTTAATAAAATGCAATTAGTATGATGTCATATATATCACTTACATAGCCATTAGACCAATGGTTTTTTTTTTATCAACAAAAAATATAAAAATATATAAATGTTAATACATTTGAAGGATTTTCAATGTTGCCAATCAATTAAACCGGGACCGTAGCGAATATAAAATAAAAATTAGGAAATAATAGAATGTCAGTTTTTCTAATTAACTTAAAAACTAAAATCAATGCACACAAAAAAAGAGTTAAAGTCAATTGTTGTTATAAAATATATAAAAGAAAGAGTTTATCATGTTTTCAGGACACCTCAACCAAAAGGGAATATCTAATATCTAAGATTTTCCGAATCATCTAGCTATGTTTTTAAAGGTTTGATATTATTAAGCTCATCACTGGTATTTTAAAACATTTTTATATGAAAATTGTCTAGTGTTTACTTACTTCTTTGATCGCTTCCAGGAGCTGTCTGATTGACCAACTGGGCCACATTTGTTGGCAGTGCTTGGGGTTCATGTCCTGCCGTGCCATGGAAGAGTGCCAAAGGACTATCGCCTGGCGTCGACGCTGTGGCGAGACAAATTACGACGACCACCCAAAAGGCTAGAAAAGCAATTAGCACCAGGAACGCCAACAGAGGAGCTACCAGCAGTCCAGGCAGATTCATCATACAAATGCCGGCCTCCTCGAAAAGTGCCGACAATGCCTGCCAGGGATGCGCAAGCACGAGACGCAAACCAATCAGGGCTGGCACATCAACTGTTGATTGCGATAGTTCATTTTGTAGCTAACGTAATATATCGATATGTGCGCGTCATGCGCATGCGCACGTTACCAGTACAAATATTTCAAATTTAAATTTTTTACACGGAATTTATTCAAATATTGAACTTATAAAATATTAAATTGCTTTTTGACTAAAGTTTAACTTATTGTATACTCGTACGGATGAAAAATGCTGTGCTTAATTACATAACCTGCAGATAAAGGAATTATTTTAATTTATTTTATTGGGTTTAAAATAAAAGATGAAAACTAATCAGCTCCACATGCATATACAATAAATAAAATATAACTTATTAGCTTAGGTTTGGCAAATGGGAATGCTATTGCCAAAAAATCTACAGAAATTGTCATTCCAAAATTGTTCTTTTTTTTTGTTTTTGTTAATGAACAATTTTCGAACAAGATTTGTTTTTGTAGAACTATATTAAGTGATCTTAAATTCTCTACTTATTCGTTAGTTCTTATAAAAATGCATTCCTAAGTTAACATTTGTTTGTAAATGTGGTTTGCTTAATTAATCTCAGTTGGAAGCTAATTGGGGGATTTACTTTTTAACCGTGACCTTGATGCCACCTTTGACAACCGCCTCCGCCGGAGGTTGACCAAATCTACGGCTCTGATTGACGTTGCTCTTGCGACGTATGTTGGACTGGATCTTGGGCTTGATGGAGACAGGAACAATGTCACTTTGACTGCGCTGCGCTTCATATTCGAAATTCGATTCCTCGGAAACTGGTTTATAGGTGCGAATGCCCGAGTTGGAACGTACTGGGAGTAAGGTGACCAAACGATGTGGACTTGGTTCAGTTGAGGTGGACTCGGCAAATTGTGAAGTCTTTAATAGTTCCTCATACTTTACGGGATCAATGACCTCAACTTCCGCCTCGCCCACAACCGGAATAGCTGCTCCCAGAATTTCAGCGGATCCATCGTCCATAAAACTCGACATGGGTTTAATAAACGGTTCACGTTGTTGCAGCGGCAACTCGATAAAATTCTTAACACTCGACCCTGGCATAATGGAGGACTCTGTCGTGGTCGAGATGAGTTTCACCTTGGTCTCATTCCGCTGACTGTGTTTCAGTTTATTTGGCGAGAAGGGAGGAAACTTTGTGGACGCACTTGGATTGATGCCCAGCTTGGAGGCGAGTGTATCAAAGATTAGGGATATATCCTGTATATTGCTGGCATTGTTAATACGCGTCTTGATGTCGTGCAGCGTTAGGTTCTCCGTCTTTTCCACATCCTCGGAAACCCAAGCTTGCAGGGTCTTATTGAAGACCTTTCTCATGTTGCCATTGTAGCCAAAATTGAGGGGCGAGGAGCTGTTGACAAACTCCCACTTGGAGTGCGAGGGAAACAGATTGGAGTCATCCAACATGGTGGGTCGCTCGCTGCTCGGACGAATGCGGTTTCTTTTGGTCGTGGAAGGAGTTGCAGTTGTTGTGGTTGTTGTTGTCGTTGTGGTTGTGGTTGTTGTGGTTGTGGAGTTGACAATTGGCGTATTTCTTTGCAGTATTATCTCCTTGAGATTCATAAAGTTCGGCTTGGATTTGGAGACGTGCAGCTGGGATTCCACTTCCGTTTCCGCGGGCGCTTCCTCTTCCTCCGGTTCTATGCGGGATTCGATGGGTTCCGGCGTGGTTGTAGTCGTGGAGTTATCCTCCTTGGGCAGATTCAGCAGCTCCATGAAGAACTCTCCGATGGTGTCCGCCAACACAGAGTTCTCCGTTGGCTTCAGGACAGCTAAGGCAGGAGCACTTGTGGGTTTATTACCCAGCTCAATCTTGAGCGGAGTTGTGGAGCCAGTTACGGATATTGTAGAGGAGCTGGCAGTTGAGGACTCCTCCTCCTGCTTGGACTCCGCTTTGTTCAGCTGCTGTGTGGAGTTCTCCTGCTTCTTGGCAATGACGCCACCGCCAAGATGCTCGAATTTCTCATTGTTGCCATCAATATTAAACTGCAATTTATTCATGCCGCCCATTGTAGGATTAATGGGTCTAAAGGGCGGAATGAGCACATCATCGATCAAAGGAACAGGCAATGGATGCGGTTCAACGAGTGCTCCACCCAATCTCTCAATGTTCTCCGTGCCCGGCAAGAAAACAGGATTGCCAAAATTATGATAGAACAACATATCCTGATCCTGTTGACTGGGACTATCTAATTTGCCATCCGGCTGGCGCTTGTTGCCCGCCATAAATCCGGACATGGCCAGATACGGATCCATGGTAACGCCCATGCCGGGCATGGCAGCTGCCGGAGGCGTCGGATTGTCCGCTATGAAAGGCAGCTCCAGCTCATCGATGCGACGTTGTGGTATATGATTGACAGTGGGCGTGGTCGAGGGTACGCCCATGCCTGGTAGCGTCTTGGTGGGAAAGGCGGGCGGTGGTCCGGGTAGAAGTTCCGGCACCTCACGATGTATGGGACGCCAGGGTTGTGTGTCTAGGATGGGGAATGTGGTGAAGAGATTCGCATCCAGCTTGGGCACGACTACAGTGGAGGAGGCTGGTACGGCTGAGGGGTAAGTAAAGGTGGTAGTGCTGGGTGTGGTGGAGGAGGAAGGAGGAGGAGGAGGAGTTGGTGTAGTTGTGGTTGTTGTCGAGGTGGTTGTTGAGCTGGTTGTGGTGGGTTTCATCGTGGTGGTTGTTGTGGTTGTTGTTGTGGTAGAGCTGCTTGTTGTGCTGGTTTTTGGTGTGGTTCTTGTGGTTGTGGTGATTGTAGTCTTGGGTTTTCTCGTCGTCGCCTTGGTCGTCGTAGTCGTTGTAGTACTCTGTCTAGTACTACTCGTGGGAATCTCTCGTGGCGTCACCGTTGTAAGCTTCTCAATGCCCGGTTTTTTGGGCTTTACACGCAGCGAATAAGGCGTTACGGAAATGGTCTTGGGTGGCAGACTGGTGCTCTGATAGGATCTCGTGGGAGATGGCTTCTTGCGTGCAATATCCGCATCTGTTTTGGTGATCTCAAAGGATCCCTCAAAGGAACCCTGTATAACCGGTGCATTTTCCACATCAATGTCCGGCTCATCATCCGGGGAGTGTGGACGTGCCGCTGAATTACGTGGTTTCGGTGTGCTCACGCCACTTGCCTTGGTCTGCAGTGGTGATCCGGCCGCTCCAGTGGCGCCCTTCTTCATCAGACGCTTCTCCAGCTGCGTTTGACTTGTGGGAACAGTTTGCTGCAGTGGAGTAATGGGTTTAGTCACGGAAAAGTGTTAGAAAACTCATATACCACTTACTGCCTCTTTTAAAATGCCCGCAGAGCGAACCACCTGCTCATCCAGAATGCGTTTTATCTCCATGGAATCGTTGTCCAGGCGTATCGAGCGATAGAGTGACTTGCTAGCCGATGTTTCCAGAAATAGCGATTCCTTTATGTACTCCTCCACACTCAGAATGTTTCTAAAATACAAAAAAAACAGGACATGAGCTTTGGAAAAGTACAAGACAGGCAGGTCAAACTTTTTTTTTTAATGTATTGAAAAAATAGACAATGATGGCAAAAAATAAATTCATTTTCCAGTTTTGACACAGAATTAAAATAGAGGCAAATCCATTAAAAAATTGACATTTCGCAAGAAAATCGGTTGAGTTTTGACAAAGTTATGACCGTTTGAAATTTTTGAAAAAGTGTCAAGGGGTAAGCATGGAAAATACCGAAAAAATTGAAAGTGAGGGAAATTTTTTAGGTGATAAATATTTTGATGCAGAATCAAAATAGAGGCAAAATAATGATCAAATTGATATTCCGCATGTAAATCGGTTGAGTTTTGACAAAGTTATGACCGTTTGAAATTTTTGAAAAAGTGTAAAGGGGTTAGCATGGAAAATACCCACTAAATTGAAAGTGAGAAAAATTTTTCAAGTGAAAAATGTTTTGATGCAGAATGAATTTAGAGGCCAAATAATGATCAAAACGGCATTCCACATGAAAATCGGTTAAGTTTTGACAAAGTTATGGCAGTTTGAAGTTGGAGATAAGGTGTATATTGTCTACCACACATGTTAATGATTTCTACATTTCGTGAAAAAATAATAGCAATAAAAAGTAATTATTAGAGTTGACTTACTGTGGCAGCTTGCGAACATCCAGAAAAATGCGGAAGGAAACCTTTATCAAGGGACCCTCGCCAAATCCCCAGACATCGGTGCGTAGGGGCTGTAAACCATTATCCGTCAGTGCACGCTCCACAAAACGTTTGTAAAAGTCAATCTTCTGTTTGTAGGTCGTGGTGTGATTGTACTTCAAGCCCGTGGAATAGAGATCTCCCTTGGCAATGCGAAAGGAACCCTCAAAGCCAAGAACAGCTGAAAAAAGAAGAGTTAGAAATACAGATATTGCAATTTATCTTGATTACTTACGATCCTCCAACGTAGCCTTAATGGAACTAAAATAGAAAGCCAATCCGGCGATGGAGATGACGGCCAAAAGTACTATAAACGCCGCCGTGGTGAGAATGATCGAGAAGGATCGGTTCTTTGGATAATGCGCATGTGTTTTGGTCGAAAATGTAGATGGCGCTATATTTCGACCATCTCGCCAGATGCCCCAGGTATTATAGCCATACTGACTGTTAATGCTATGATCATTCGTATAGGATGGCTGCTTATTCATATGATAATAGGCGCCCAGCTGAGATCGCCTGCCCAGCGTGTTCTGATAATTGTATTCGGAGGTGTTCTACGGGGAAAAAAATATTTTATTTATAGTACTAGAAAAAAACCTAACTTTCTTATATGTAACTTTTGCTATTTTTTTTTTTGGTATAACTTTCAGACTTTTTTGAAAAAATTTTTGGGTTTTTAAATTTTTGGTTTTTTGGGTTTTTTTTAAGTTTAAATAGCTTTAAGCTTCCCCAAAACTAATACATCTACTATTAATTATGCTTAATCACTTTTAAAATGTTTCAAATTAGTTTTGGAACTATTTAGCGATAAATTAAAAAAATTATAATTTCTGGGATCTATTTTTTACAACTTATTTGACTTTCAGATTTCTTTAAAATTCTACAAAAAAATGTCACACCATTCATTAACCTTATATTTATTAAACACAACTTAATATGATTTTTAAAGTGTGTTACCAGAGCATGTCAGATCGATCTACTATAGACCTTAATTATCAAACGCACTTAATTGGTTAATTATCTATGCACTTTGATCGTTGATTGGTTTTTGCAAAAACTTTCTCAAAAAAAAAACCGCTAAACTCTTTAGGCACTTTCTACGCAAATGATCTTTATCTGAAATTAGATTCTAACGGTTCGAAGGGTCGTGAGAGATTTAGAATCTTGTTATGTTATGTCAGAATCAATTAGCAATATCACAAGTTAAGAACTATCTCTATCTAGTCATGATTTGCTAATTAATTCAACTGTGAAAAGAGAATTTGCAATTAAATTAGTTAGTCAAGTCATTGCACTAGCTATGAGAAGACTGGGAAGTTGGGTACTTTGGCTTTGATTGCCCTTTAACAGTCATTAGCTGTAGGGCAAATTTCAAGACCTCTCTTGCAAAGACTTTATCTCTTTTTCTGACTCTCTCTCTCTCTCTCTTTCTTTGTAGACAACCTGTTGTGACATCAGCTGTTTGAACCTAAACAAATTCTTGCGCTCCCGCTTTGTATTCTCTTCTCTGTTTCTGTTCTATGTTCTTCTCTCTCTTGAGCAGAGAAAGTCATTCACCTTTAGCATTCTCGCTTGTTTCTTGCCTCTGTTTGACTTAATAACTAACTTGGCTTGTGTCGTGCCTCAGGAATGCAAACATCACCAGTGAAATCTTACAACCTAAGTAAATATGCAGCTTAATTCTTTACAAAGACCCAACTGTAGTATCTAAATTATAGGTGGGTTTTACGTAATGTCTCTGCATCCCTTCATATATCATTCAAGATCCCTCTCTTAACCTACATTTAACAGTTTGTCATGTAAATTAGCTATCAACTTTATTCATTGTAGAATTGTACAACAGTTAAATGTTGTTTCTTAAGTACCTTAAACGAATTTCGAAATTTTTTAAGTAATTAAAAAAGAAAGAAAAAATAGAATATATTTTTAGAAATTTTCCAAATTTTTGTATTTTTAATTTTCATATTCTAAGTAATATATTTCGACATTTGTATATGAAATCGTTTCTTCTTAGAATGTTATATAGTTAAGAGGTTTTCCTTTTCTACTTACCACTTGTCGACATGTCTGTGTTCGATAAATATCACTGACTCCAGACAAACTCTGGAAATACTTCTTGGTGCCATAGACAGTATCCATTTTAACTGATTGTGCTTTCTGGTTAACTGGCTTATTCTGCAAGTAAATTTGGAATATGGGAAATATTATTAGATGGGTGCTTCACTTTCATTGGCTTTCTTTCAGTTTAAAGTTGAAGTTGAAGCTGTTGCAATGTTAAAAAGTCGTTAAAAACTTCCGGTGGTCGAAGAACCAGCTAATCCTGTTTTACCCATCCTATTGGCCAAATGAAAATTCTCACTTTTCGCCAGGTTCAAAAGAAAAAGAAATGAGCAGAAGAACAGCCGTTGAGTGGAAAATTGTTTTTGTCAACCGGTTTGAACTTTGAATACCAAAGAAAATAGATCTACAAAAAAACTAAGAGAAAAAAATACCCCAATTGATATAATATGTTGCTTTAATTGATATATGGAACAGAGACAAGTGCGAAAGCGAAAGCTTTCCCCCCAAAAAAAAGAAAAGAAATAAAACCCAAATCTAATTAGAGAACTCCAACACTTTGATACGCTCACTGGACAAACTCAAGTATCTTCAGATACAAATTGTAAGAGTGTGTGAGAGTTTCAACTTCCCCCTCACCTCACCACCTGCCTGGGAAAGACAAACAAACAAGCCGAAGAGTGCAGAGAGCAGAATCAACAGCCCACAACAAACCAAGTACATGCTGAAGATCAGCACAGAAGACATCGGCTTAAAAAAAGAGAAGAAGTAGAAGAAGAAGAAACCAGTTTCAGGTCGAAACCAAAGCGATGCCTTTTGGCCATCATGGAATTGGAATGAAATGGATGATGCCTTGGCTGGCTGGGCAGGGTTATTGCTCGTGCCATCGTCATCATCATTATTATGATCATCATCATCATCATGAAGATCGTTCACATACGTTGTATTTATAATGATCACTATGTATAATCAAACCCTCAAGAGAAACCTGTGCGTTAAATGTAAAAATATAAATAGTCTTTGCGTTGGTTACCTGTAAAGCCACAACAACAATCACAGCAACAATCACAGCAACAATCACAGCAACAACCACAACATATTGTTGTTATTTTTTATGAGTTTTAAACGCGACTCTGAACTGTCAAAAGTAAAAGTTCTTCTGCCTTTGGAATGCGCTGATGATGATCATGATCATGATCATCTTAATCATGTCCAAAAGCTTGTTGCTTAAAATCTTCAGGTGAAACTAATTGGTTTTGCCCTAGCTAAAAATAAATGCCTAGAGAAATACTGCAAGACTTTGTTAATTAACTGCATACAAGCTGGGAATTTTTTTGGTATTAAGCACAGTTATAGGTGGCATTTTTTATTAGATCTGTACAAAGATAACCCCAATTAGTTTGATGTATGATCGTAGTTAAAAATTAAGAATTGATTTGCTGCACAGCAACAGGTTGAATATTCTGGATAATTAAAAGCTGCTTCAACATATTTAGAATATTTATACTTAAAACATATACAAAATCTAACTTTAACAGATTTGTACGTTAAAATGCAACTATAATTTAAATTGGTGTAAAGTTCAGTTCAAATCAGAATTTTGAAGATCTGCAATAGATATTCAAAATACATATTGAATACTTGTTATAGGAACTGTTTAACTCAAACAGACTTTAAGTTAAAATTGCATATATAAACTTACAAGATAATAAAAAATTCTATAAAGTACAGTTTTAGTGTAAATCTTTCAGATCTATAAGAGAAACGATTAAATGTCAAGAATAACTTTAAATCTAACTCAATCCTATAGCACTTAAGTCAGAAACTTTTATGAAACTTTTCTTTCAGGTCTAGGCTTAAGAAGCTACAAAAATTTCCTTTAAATTACAGATTTAGTGTAAATCTTCCAGACATTTAAGAGTTCCACCAAAATTTATTGAGATGCTATAAAAAGCAGAGTTTACTAATTCCGAACCTTGCTTTTAAACATATTTTGCATATATTATGATGAAATTTGTTATGAAGTACAGTTTTGGTCTAAATCTGCCAGAAGTAAAGCCTTTTTTTTGGACATGTCTAAACGGCAACTTTTCCACATGAGCTGAAGAAATTTGCATAATAATCGCATAAAAAGCGCGCAAAGCAATCGTCGAGGCAGAAAAAGATTTAAAAACATTGCAATGGAAGTACAATTAGTGTTACGAGCACAAACTCGGAGTATGAATTGTGAATACGACTACGGAGACTACACTACAACTTAAAAAAAAAAGAGTCAGACAGACAGTTACACACATATAAAAACCATATGTGTGTGAGTGGCGAGCCATTGCCATTGCCATGGCCTGACGTTGACCCAGTTGAGAGAGCGAGAGAGACAGAGGGGAGAGAGAGAAAGAGAGAGAGGGAATTGCCGGCGGGTGAGCAAAGCGGCGGCACTTGAGGCGCTGAGGCCCAGACCCCAAAACTGGAAACCTGACCAACTAAAGAAATAAAAAAAAAGAATTGAACATAAGTCTGTGTCTGTGTTTGCTTATGGAGAAAGAACAAATTGACTGACGAGTACACTGATACACTCACATACTAAATAAAATGACTAAAGAAGCAAACTCAACACTCAACACAATTTGGTGGCATTAAGACGTCGCATATAACGCATAAGTTGATTAAATTTCTCGCATTTGACAATTTTCTCTTACAAAAGCGAGTAAACCAAAGAATGATTGATGAGAATATTTTGGTCAAACGAATTTCTAACGGAAGCCAGCAACCAGTTTTCAACACATGACCATAATGTTTTCAAACTGTGCAACACTGCGGCAAGAGTGCGGAAAGGGTAAGCAGCAAAGTCGCAGTTGGCGGTGTCATTTTCATGTGTGCAACGTTATTTCTTTTTTATTCAAACAGATTATAATCAAGCAGATCCACTTTCAATAATAATGCTGCCCCCAAAAACACTAAAGAAAGTGAAATGTGAACAACATTTTGATCAATTTCAAATGTTTATCAGCAAAAAGAAACAGACAATAAAAAATAAAGCGTCAACTAGTGAAATGGAAAGTTTATTTTAGAGCGCATCTCCAGAAGAAGCAGCAGCGTAAATTGAATCACATTCAAACAATGTGCAACCAGACTGACGGACTACAAAAATATCCAATTTGGAAAGTCTTTCTTTTATTGTTAACAGAAAAATATAAATAAATAAATAAACATTCACCAGCTATTTTAATAGATGTCATAATGATTTATTGCTGATTATTTGTAGTCAAATTTATGCAATATTATGAATGAGTTGATGGCAGGCACTCATGAATGAAAATTATAATTGTATAATAAAAGTTAATAAGTATTTACAGATTGCACCACATGCAGCAGTTTCATAATTCATGCTAACGGAAATTCTGATGAGCTTTAAAAATCATCTTATTGGAGCAGAACAGCCAGCCAACCCAGCGTTGCCACTACACCCTGTACTTATCTCTCTCCCTCACTTACTCACTCACGCAGCACTTAGCTGCTAAACGGCGCGAGGTGGCAACGCTCGCAATAAAAGTGCATTTTCATGTGTGTGTGACAAGGGACGACAATACGACAGTGTTGAGTGTGGTGAGTTTTCAAGAGGGTGGGGAGTGTGTGTGTGGAGAGTAGTCATTAAAAGCATAAACCGTTACGCTTTAACCGACAACCAAACTTAATATGTAATTAAAAGCAAACAAATCTGTTCCCAGCCTAAAGCCATGTGAGTGTGAGTGTGTGTGCGAGTGTGTGGAATAGAATTTGGTAAGCTTGGCTGTACCTCGGGAATCTTAGCAATAAATTGTAGAGTCATCCGTGTGTAAGCAGTTGCTGTTGCTTGTGTTGTTGTTGTCGTTATTACAACCGTTACACTGAGCACTAACAGTATTGGCAAACGTTGACTGTCTGACAAAATCATTTGATATTGCAAGTAAATACTTCAAACTTAAACTGACAGGTAACTTGCTATCATCTTTCTACCTCTCCCTCTCTCCCGCTCTCTCTCTCTCTCTCTCGTTCTTTCAACAACTAATGGAAATATTAGGAACATACACAGTATGTTGGTTTAGTATGCAACACATGATTCTGTATCCGATAAGAACGACGAAAGATGCCCCCAAGTGCAATTAGTGTCACGATCAAAATGCAAGACACGCAGATGAGCGAATGCATTTCATTTTCTTTTCTTTTCCTCTCTCTGCTTCTTCTATGATTTTCTTCCTCGTCTTTTACCACACTTGTAGAGAGTATTATAATAGTTGTCACCATATATGTAAACAATGTAAAGCATTAAATACCATAATTTAAATTTGAATAAGGGGTAGAGTCGATGATAGGAAAAACTTTGTTATTTCTTGAGATATTTAAGCCAATCTTACAACGTCTACATTTAAATATATTTTATTTACAAACTAAATTTTACTTAAATATTATATCATATACATTTTGCTGGAGTAATATATAATATGCATATATATACTTGTTTTTTTTTTAAAGAAGCTATTTAATGTGATTATTTTAAAGTTGACAATATTCTGAAAGGGTATAAAATCATCAGCATGCTGAAAATAAGTTTTTTTTTTGTTTTGGGTTGAAAATGCCATCGAAGTGCATTCGCTTTACCGCAACGAACTTCAACTTCAACAACAACATCAACATCAAGTTGAGTGTGTTGCATTTGAGGTCGCTTTTCTCTGCCGTCTTTTGCTGCTTCTTCTTTTCTGTTTCTTGTGCTTCTTCTTCTACTTCTCTAGGCGAAACAAAAGATCGTCCCATTAGATGCGATTTTGCATCATTTGAATGCAATTTAGCTGCAGTTTAGCGTTATGTTCTATTTCTCTCGACTCGAGACTTTACAAGCCAGAGACTTCAAGTTGATTGCCAACTCGTCAGTCGGTCTGTCTGTCATTTGTGTGCCTGCCGCGTCCAAGAATCGTGCGGCACAGTTGACCACCAGAAGAAAAAAGAGCTGAAGAAAGAGGGGAAACACGACTGTCAATAGCCAAGAGGCAAGCCAACTCTTGGCCAAGCTGTCAATTCGGGCCAACATCGCTCATAATGATGTTGATTGCTTGCCAATTTGCGATTCTCAACAGTCAAAGAGATATCAGATGAGGGTCTCAGTCTCCGTCTTCATCTCTATCTCTGTCTGGGAGAATGAGAACCCTTTGTGGGCGGTCGGTGTAGTTCAAAGAGCAAAGCTCTTAACGAGCGAAAGTGTTTCATTAACTCGTAAATTGTGTTGCCCCAAAACGAAATCAACCAAAAAAAAGTTCAAGACAAGAAATCTACAAAAAAAAAATCATTAAGCCGCACATTAAAATGTACATAATTCACAAATCTACATAAATTTTCAAAGTTTTTCGCGCCGCATTTCTATTTCACTTTTGATCCACTTCCGCCAAAATGAAAATCGCATTTTAAGCATTATTTTTTATTTTATTTTTATTTTCGGGCTCGCGACAAGTGAAAATATAATTACGAGTGAAAATGAAAATTGTCCACAAATGTCCACGCGTTTGACACTTGAACAGAGATCTGGGCGGGATTCCATGTTCATGTCCATGGATTTGTCAGCTAGGCAATTTTCTTAATGTTAGGCTGTCTGTTTTATACCCTGTACTTGCATACGAACGGGGTATTACAATTTGTGGGTTGAGTGAAAATTATAGGTTGATTATTTGTTAGATTTAATCTGAGAAGATGGAAATTACAGGGTATCTTTAAGTCGAGCACTCTTTAGCAGACAAGAAATTTAGCTGATTTTAGTGAAATGTGACGTATATTTTAATTTATTGTTATAATCAGTTTAACATATAAGAAAGACTACAGGGTATCTCCTCCGTCGAGCACTCTTATTTCTCAGTCATGCTTGCTCTTGGCCTTGTCTCTGTTGCAATTAATGATAAGTATGTGAGTCATGTTGGCGTTTTGGTGGCACTTTCACATTTGGTAACCAATATCGCAAGTTCCCCCTTCCCCCTCTATATCTCCTTTTCACCATCCGATGAATCAGTTAAGAAATTTGCGTAAAATCTCTGTTATTAGGTCGAACGCAACTCTTCCTGTTCGACTCGTAGCTCTAATCAAATGAAAACAGAATCAATTTCCGGTCAAAACGGTTGATAAACGACTGATATGATCACCTCCGGTCGCCTACTATATATAAAGTAGTTAACATCATAGTGGAGTACAATCTTAACAACGTTCAACGGTTTTGTCCGCCTGTCAATTGGCCCAGTTCATAAATGTGGTAATTGCGCGGTTAGCGACATATAAAGCACCAAAGAAGAACGTTCTTTCACTCAATTCTTCATTCTCCATTCTCCATTGTTTCATTCTATGTTTGTCGATCATCAGTTGTTGACCAGTTTTCATGTTCTTGGCCAAACCAAATTGTTCTTTTGTGTGTTGCGTTTCGCATTGCCGCCCTTTTT
The DNA here is from genome assembly GCA_035045575.1 of Drosophila falleni. Classification (NCBI taxonomy): domain Eukaryota; kingdom Metazoa; phylum Arthropoda; class Insecta; order Diptera; family Drosophilidae; genus Drosophila; species Drosophila falleni. The sequence goes on from JAWNOV010000167.1 coordinate 4,152,843, forward strand.
TTTCAGTTGGAGTCTTATTTTCTAATTTCCTTCATTTTATGCTCTGGGTCTTAAGTATAGGGTCTTGGGTCTTGGGTCTCTTGAAGCTTGCTTCTGTCTTCTGGTTTTCTGGTTTTTATTGCCATTTTCATTTTAACATCCATAATTTTTAAGCTTTGCCAGCTCGTTGCGATTATTGCTGCTCGGGTTTTATTTTTATCGTCTTTATTGCCTTTTTCAGACCCTGTACTTACAAATAAAAAGGGTATTTAAAGTTGTGCAATAAGGGGGAATGTGCGTAGAAGGCAAAAAGAGACATGGGAGATCCCATAAAGTATATATAGCATCAACATTGTCAAATCCTATTGTAAAATCAACTGAATGTGGTCCTGTGACTTAAAAATTTCATCACAATCGTATAATATAAAATATTCAAAAATAAAAGAAAGAAGGAGGAAAATAAATCTTTCTACAGGGTCTCTCACAGTCGGCCTCTCTCGATTGTAGCTTTAACCACTACTTTTCTTTTATGTGCTTGGGTCGGTGCTGAGGTAATGTAACCAGTTTTGTACCTTTTGTACTTTAAGTGCGACTACTTTTTCTAGTTTAATGCATGTCTAACTAGTTTATGACCAAAGGGGACCGACTAACTACTTTATTTTGTTAGGGAGCGTCATAGTTATATGTTTATGGGTGCTATCGATAATTCGATGCGGCTTACCAAAGAGTGTAATCGCTATAGTCCAATTCCAATAAATGAATGCGCATCCATTTGACTTAGGTCTCTATTATTATAAGCTATAATTCATTTGTGAGTGCTAAATACAGAAAATGTATATCTATCTTATTAATCACAAGTATCTTTTTGCACCGCACTAAATCTCTTGGTTTTTAAATTTGTAATTAACGTTGATCGTGTCACAAAAGCAGAAGAAACATTTTAAAAGTCCAACTTGACGCGCCCGCAGCTGAAAGAACACTGAATCCAATTGGGGGACTTGGAATCTCAGCAGTTGATGGTCAGCTCACTGCGTAAGAGAGAGCTGTGAAGATGGCGCCGGTTTGCCGTTAAGAGAGACTGTAGCAGGTTGCGCAGGCGCAGTGCTCATCATTCTCTCTCTCGCTCCCTCTCTTCTACTCTCTTTGTTGGTTCAGCAATTTAAACAAGTTGGCAGTCCACAGATCGTGCGCGCTACAAATCAAAGTTAAGTAAAATTTGTCAACACAATTTAAATACTTTTATTTGTTATTTGCTTTATATAACATGATTTTTTACAATTATAGATAACTTTAATTTTGCACTTGGAGACGTTAATTTAGCCCTCTAGAAGTGGATTGTCCCACGACTTGGCAATCATGGCAAGCGCATGCTGTTTGATTTTTGGTCCAATCAGAGGATTCATTTGGGCCATATAGCAGCAAAGCCAGAAAAGCCAACAACATGCCGCAGTCAGCATCAGAATACAGCGTATTAGATTCTGGTGTGGACCACTTGGCGTCATAATCGGCATTCCAATGCCCACAGCGCCCCAAAGGGCTGTGAAAAACAGTATTGGGAAAAACGCAGCGCCCATATCTGAATTTTAGTCTTTTATCCAATAACAAACGACACTCTTTTTTTTAAATAAACATATACAGCGTTTTTGTAGAGACGAAGTTTTAGTTATTTCAATGAGAATTTTCAGTTGTAGTGAGAAATCAATAAAACGGACGATAGACAAATTTTTAACAGCTATCGATACTTTGCATGGGACTTAATCGCACACGATACAAGGGTCAACCCACCCGCCCTAGCTGTTTATGCAGCCCTGCGTCTTGCGACTATCGATATAAGCGATTGTCACAACATTTTTATATCGCACTAAAAGTAGTAAACATTTTGCATTTTTTGGAATTTTTACGACGAAAAAAAGTGAAATATTAAGATGACGATGCGACCAGATGATCACCGCAGAAAATGGGACAAGAATGAGTATCAGAAATTGGCACAGGAGCGTTTGCTCAACCAAACAGCACCCAAGGAAGAAGGTAATTTTAATTTGGCAGTCGCATTTGATATTAGATAAACAATAATAATAATTTCTTTCTTTTTGGCAGAGCCTGTGCAGCGGGAGAATCTGAAGAGACGCGACTACAAGGTTGATCTTGATAGTAAATTGGGCAAAAGTGTTGTGATAAACAAAAACACACCTACCTCACAATCTGGCGGTTACTATTGCAATGTATGCGATTGTGTCGTCAAGGACTCCATCAATTTTCTGGATCACATCAATGGCAAGAAGCATCAGCGTAATCTGGGCATGTCCATGAAGGTGGAGCGCAGCACCGTTGACCAGGTAAAGGAGCGCTTCACACAGAACAAAAAGAAAATGGAGGAGAAGCAAAAAGACTACGAGTTGGATAAGAGATTGCGCGAGGCCAAAGAAGAGGAAGATCGCTATAAAGAGCACCGAAAGGAGAAGAGAAAAGAGCGCAAACGCAAGGCCGAAGAGAATGGTGCTGACTTTGGCAATGGACTGCCGGATGATATGGCTGCCATTATGGGTTTCTCTGGATTTGGCGGCTCCAAGAAGAACTCATAGGCCTTAATTGTTAGCTCTAATATTGAGAATATAGTAAAAATAGAAATAGAACTTTTTCCACCAACCAACCAACGAATCTAACCGTTTACTGGTACTAATCACTGTGACTGTGATTGGTTTGCGACATTTATTTTCATCATTTTTTGTATATGTATAATGTATATAAGACAATTTTACACCCAGTTATTGTATTGATTAACAGCTTGCCCAAGTAATTAATAATTTAATAAGAAGCAGTTTGTTGTCAAAATGCAAATGGACTTGACCAAAATTCACTAAAAATCACTTAAACATAAATACACCACGAATACCATTTGTGACTGCGACTGACAAGAACTTAAGTGAATACGAATCCATGCTCAATGGGTATATCCCATGGAATGTTAAAGAATTCTCCGGGCAGCTGTGTGCAATGTGTTGAATTGTAGTCACGTAAATGCTTGCGCAGCTGTAAATAACAATAAACATAAACAACTCCTCATTTATAAACAATTATCAATTAGTTACCAAAAACAATGCCATCTGATTGCGCACTTCATCATTGTAATCCGCTCCAATCAGCATGGGAAATGCTTTGCCCTCATCCGAGGCATAAGTGATAAGGCGTGACATGCACAGCTTTTCCTCGGCCACCGTATAATTAAATGTTTCCAATGGTTTCGATAGCAATCCTTTGGTGCGCGACAATTGTGACGCTGTGAATAGATTGGGATAACGATATCGCAGTACTCCCATGGTCAAATAGTTGCCTCGATTCGTATCTATGCGGTTGTCTCTGTGAAAAATAAAACATTCCCATAAATATTTACAATACAATTACAATTTGCAGGTAATTTGAGTCATTACTCGGCTATAATCTCGTCTTCAGTGCGTCGTATCATCATAATGGGTCCATTGTACTTCATGGCCAGTTCGGCGTTGTTCAGATTACAATGTTTACGTATAGCAACGCGCACAATCCCGCCAAGACTCTGAGGCATTCTCGGTGTGGCCAAGTAGAGCACATCATCGAACGTGGCATCCAAGATCTGCAAGCAATTGATAAGTTAAATAGACTATAAACATTCTAGATGTATTTTAAATATACACACCACTCCCTTGACTTCCGGATAGCTGGATGCAGCCCACAAGGTGCTGAAACCGCCAATACTCCAGCCATATAAGATGATATCTTCGATGGCAAAGCCCAGTTGATTGTTGGCAAAACGAACCACAGCATCGATGGCGTTTTTGTCCTGCTCCGGATGCGGGCTGCCAGTGCTGCCGGCAAATCCCGGATGATTCCAGCCCAGCACCGAGTACTTTAGGGCAATGGGAGTGCTCATGATGCCCACCTCGTAGAAGCCAGCGTTGCCCTCGGAGCAAATGACCAAAGTCTTGCCATTGCCAACATTATCACTGCGATTATCCACAAACAACGTATCAATTTCATTTGAATCAATTGTTTTCACCTTGTAACGAATGCCATTATCATCTTCTATAAGTTTAGCACGTCCTGCAATCAGCATTGGTCCTGCAAGCAAATAAATCTCTTAGCTTAAAACATTACATTTATATTTTTGGAACTTACTCATGAATTTCTGCAGCAATTTCACGGAGCCGGGATAAATCATGGAGAGACCAAAGGTGTTGATGGCCAAATAGGCTATCAATTCACAGGGTATTGTGGCAATGCTGAATCCCTCACGTCGACCAACTGTATTCGTTGGCTTCTTGAGGTCCCTGAAAGGCACAAGCATTGGAAAGATTACTTGGAAGGATTTAAGAAGGACAAGTTAACTCACCCAGCTGCCGCTTTCACGTCGAAATCAACGGGCCAGGCGGAAAAGTCAATATCAAAGCGACGCAGTGGCTCCGATGATTTGTTTGTCTTGGCCTGCATTAGGGCATTAACCATATTCGTATATGCCTTGGACTGTCGCCGACCAACGCCGCGCATAAACAGCGAAATGATGACAATCAATCCGACGCTAGTTGTAAACTTGGCCAATGTCGGTATGGAATCGGCCACGAAGTAACCGCGTCTGTACAGGAATGTGAAGATCAGCGGTGACGTGTAATAGCTGACCGACCAAACCACCGACAGCTGAAATATATAATTAAAATAATATATATAATAATAACGACAGTCCACAATTCACAATCCACAAACCACAATTCACACTGACAGCGTCATCCACCCGGTGACAACCCACTCACACACATACTCCCACACACACTTACCGTTGACAGTATTTGTTCACCGAACTTTTCAACTGCACCGGGTTCATACATTTTTCGCTGCAATCATAAAAATCAAAAAAATTATGCAGTTTCTGCTTGGCAATTTGTCTGCGCAACTAATTACCTGAGGTTCGGGTACTCCTTTGTACTCCATGTACAACTTGGGACCGAATATATAATTATAGAAACTCATTTTATAACTGTTTTTATGCGTCTGAAATTATTATGATTTTTTTTTATTTTTTATTGTGAAAGTTAGGGATTGCAAAACCAATCCAAAAATAATCTAGTCACTTGTATATTTGCTAGAGATGAGCACATGTCTATCGATTATAAAATAAAGATACCTCAGCGCTGCACAATTTTATTTAAATATTAAACACTAGTATAAAACTAAGCGTTGGCATATAATTGTATTTACATAAATGATTTTGTTTTATATTAATTTAATAATATCATGATAAAATCGTATATCGTTTCTATCGATGTTTCGCTGTTCTTCGCTAGTTCTTTCCAATTAGAATCAATTGCATTCCTTGGAGTCAGTTCCAATTCAGCGACACAAAACAGTTCGGATTTCAGCGAGCGAGAATTAATTATTTTTACCGGCAGAAATGGAAAAATTCAACAAGGCGCAGGCAAAGAATTTAGCAGCTGCACAAAAACTAGTGGATGCATACGCCTCCAGCTCTGAAGATGAAGGCGAACTGGATGAGAAGCATATATTGGGTACAGTATGCGCTATCAGTATTGTGACGTGTCCCTTTAATAACTTTAATTTGTTTGTAGATTTGTTATACAAGCACTACCAAGATGGATCAGCTGGACAACGTGGTAACAATGGAAATTCTAATGCCAATCGCACAGCAACATTCCTGGAGAACACTTTACACTCGGGAGCAGCAACATGTTTGATTTGCATTGGCAGCATACGCAGAGTGGAGTCCATTTGGTCCTGCAAGAGTTGCTATTGCTTCTTCCACCTGAATTGCATCCAGAGATGGGCCAACGATAGTGTTATGCAGCTAAAGATCAAAGCGGAGCAGCAAAATGGCAATCAGGGACATTATAATCATCTGGGAGAGTTTGTGCCGCCCAAGCGTCAAAAGTCGCTGCATTGGTGTTGTCCACAGTGCCGCAGAGATTATCAGCCGGCAGATCGACCCACACAGTATGATTGCTTCTGTGGCAAGGAGCTGAATCCACAGCCACAGCCCTTTCTGGTGCCGCACTCCTGTGGCGAGATCTGTGGCAAGTTGTTGCAGCCCAAATGTGGCCACGATTGCAAGCTGCTCTGTCATCCGGGTCCGTGTCCACCCTGTGCTCAATTGGCGCACAATTCGTGTCTTTGTGGCAAGTCTGCTCCGCGTTCAGTGCGTTGCATCGACAAGACGTGGCAGTGTCAACAAACGGTGAGTATTGAATGTATTTAATCTCTTTTCTCATATTAATCTTAATCTCTTTCTGTTTGCAGTGCCAAGCGCTTTTAGCCTGCGGCAAGCACAAGTGCAACCAAAAATGCCATCGACCTGGCCAGTGTCCACCCTGTACCAGCAAGAGCTCCCAGCCCTGCGATTGCAAGCGGGAAGTCAGGGTTGTCAACTGCTCCGAACCCAAATGGAAGTGCAGCAAAGTAAGTAAAAATTATAAGAAGATAAGGTATGGAATACTTGGTATCTCCAGCAAATTCCGCATAATATTGTAGAAATTAACTAAAGATAATCCTATCAACTAAAAATACTATTTAAAAACACCCAAATAAAATTGGCAAAGTATCTAAAGTATTATTATAATAATGATTTTTTCTTTTAGGTATGTGGCGCTCCATTTGCTTGTGGACTGCACAACTGTGAGAAGGTGTGTCATGCAGGTCCTTGTGGAGGCGGCGAGTGTCCTTTGGGCCTACGCAGTTGTCCCTGTGGCAAGAGTGTGAGTCAAGACACTACGGAAGATTTAAAAGTATTATTAAAAGAGTAATTCCTTCATTTAACAGAGCAAAGCGGGCAACTGCAGCGAGGTGGTGGAAACTTGTGGCGACACTTGCCACAAACTGTTGTCCTGTGGCAAACATACTTGTGCGCAACGCTGTCATCGCGGAGCTTGCAACCTGGTGAGCTCAAGAATCCATTATTTACATAGCTGCATTATTAACTATGCTTTTTATTTACAGTGTCTGGTGCGCACCAAGAAAAAGTGTCGTTGTGGTCTGCATGAAAAGGAGCTGCCCTGCTCCAAGGATTTCACCTGCGAGAGCAAGTGCAAGCAGATGCGAGATTGTGGCAAGCATGGCTGCAACCGCAAGGTATATCAATTTCAAGTTATACGTTATAATTGCATTTAACTAAAAGTCTTTTGTTTCTTTAGTGTTGCGGCGATCAGTGTCCGCCCTGTGAGAAGATTTGTGGCAAGCAGCTGAGTTGCAACAAGCACAAGTGTCAGTCTGTCTGCCACAATGGTCCCTGTTATCCCTGCAAATTGGAGTCCCAGGTCAACTGTCGCTGTGGCAAGACACGACGCAGTGTGCCCTGTGGCAGGGAAAAGAGCGCCAGGATTGCCTGTCAGGAGCTGTGCAGGTGAGTTGATATATTACCTATGGATAGAGACTGTAAAGATTATAGTTTTTTAAATCTCTTAAATATGCTCTTATTTTTGATATATCTGAGATTGTTTTATTCATCTAGATACTTTTTTCTGGTTTAATTTTTGTTAAACTTATAACTTTTATATGCAATCACTAAGCTAATTTATTCTTTTTTTAAGGATCTCTGCAAAGTGTCATCATGCCATAAAACATCGCTGTCACAAAGGAGAATGTCCGCCTTGTGGACAACCCTGTGGTTTGCCCAATGACACCAACAAATGTGGCCACATTTGCAAGGCGCGCTGTCATGCAGCCATCAGAGTCCAGAAGTCAGCGGATGCAGTGCGTTCACATGCCAACAAAGTAAACTCTCTTTCTCAAACATAACAATTATGACAATTACTAATAATTTTCAATGCTTACAGTATGAGTATCGTGCCCTGCCGCATCCACGTTGTGAGGAGGGCGTCAGTGTCACCTGCATTGGTGGTCATGAGCTGGCCACCTGGCCCTGCTGGAACTCCAAGCCGTCGTCCTGCCAGCGCAAATGTGCGAGAAAGCTGAAATGTGGCAATCACAGCTGCTCCTTGGTCTGTCATGCTGTGCCCAATCCGCAGGACATGCAACAACAGATTGGCTGCGGCAATTGCGAGCAAGGCTGTGACATTCCCAGGCCGCCAGGCTGTGTGCATGCCTGTGCCCGAGGATGTCATCCACCTCCTTGTGCACCCTGTAACTTCGTTATCAAGAGCAAGTGTCATTGTGCCCTCAATCAGATTGTTTACAAGTGCAGCGAATTCTACAATGAAGTCGGAACTGAGCAGGAGATTGCCGAGCATCGGGAGAAGCTTAAAAGTTGTGGCAATCGTTGCCTCAAGAATGTAAGTATTGGGGAAAAACAACTGAGATATACTACAGTCCGAAAATTTGATGTTTTATCGGAAAAAAATCAAAAGTAAATATTTTTTTAAAGTTAATAATATTTAAATGCAGAATCAATTTAGAGACAAAACCATTAAAAAAATGACATTCCGCTTAAAAATCGGTTCAGTTTTGATGAAGTTATGAGAGATCAAAGTTTTTGAAAAAATGTCAAGGGGTAGATATGGAAAATTAGATGATAGATGGCTTAGAATCGAAAATATATCAAATTTTCTAGATGAATAAAATTTAAATGCAGAATCAATTTAGAGACCAAATCATAAACAAAATGACATTCCGCTTGAAAATCGGTTCAGTTTTGATGAAGTTATGAGAGGTCAAAGTTTTTGAAAAAATGTCAAGGGGTAGATATGGAAAATTAGATGATAGATGGCTTAGAATCGAAAATATATCAAATTTTCTAGATGATTAAAATTTAAATGCAGAATCAATTTAGAGACCAAATCATGAACAAATTGACATTCCGCTTGAAAATCGGTTCAGTTTTGACAAAGTTATAGAAGTTTAAAGTCTGTTATAATGTAGCATACATAAAACTGTTTATAGGTCACCAAAATTAGGGACATAACAAACTCTTAAGCATTTAATTAATTATCATTTTCAATTGCAGTTTGCCTGCGGTCATCGTTGTCTGGCAATCTGTCACTCCGCCAAGTGTCCCAATCCGGAGTTGTGTCGTAAAAAGGTCCGAATTTACTGTGCCTGCAAGCGGATTAAGCTGGAAATATCCTGCGACAAACATCGAGCAGGTCAAACATCTTTGGACTGCGATGCCAACTGTCAAGCTGAACGCACAAAGGCGGAGGCGACGGAGCAACAGCAGCTGGAGCAGAGACTCCGCCAGGAGGAGGCCAAGAATCGAATTGAGCTGGAGAAATTCGAACAGAAGTTTGGCAAGCGTAAGCCCAAGGAGCGCAAAGCTGTAGATGTTGAGAAAACCAAATCAGACATCGATTGGAAGCGAGTAGCCATCTATATAGTATCTTTTCTGGCCGTGATGGGCGCACTGGGCGTGGCATACTATGCAGATAGCTAAGAGAAATTTTCTTTCTCTCTGAATAAATAAGAAATGCCAATGAATTTGATTTAACATATGAATTTAAAAAGTAAATTGTAATTGTCTGATAACAAATTGTAATCACGAGTCGTTTGAGTATTGATGTTTATAATGGCTTAGGCAATTCTTCTTCTATTCCTTCTTAGTCTTCTTCTTGTAGACACAGGCAGCGGCAAAAACAGCCGAACTGAGGAACGTGGATATGAAGAAATTGGAGAGCAGCATCATATCAAAAGACTGCACATACACAGTGTAAATGCGGGCTAAAAAGAAGATTAAAAGAGTGTTAGAAATGCATGGAATAATAGGATATTATGATTACATACTCATGTTGGTGAAGGCAGATAAAGCCCATGTGGTGCGACTGACGGAGCTGGCGTCCTTTGACCGTAAGATGGCTATCAATTGGAGCACCTTGCTCGTGGCTCCAATTGGAGTGCAGAAAGGCTGTAGACAGAAAATTATTATATTAATAGAGTAGAGTAACAAATTTTTCGATCTATAAGATACCTCTTACAAATTACTGCATGCATTTAGGCGCTTTTAAACTTAAAACAGCCATTAATTCGATTTTAGTTATACGATCAACTTGTGGAATAACCAAATGTTATGAAATTGGTTTTTATGGGGTCGTTAAATTTATTTGTTTAATTATTCATATAACTCTAAGTAGGAAATAACCCAAAAAAATGATAATCATTATATTTTCCACATTATTTCACACTAAGAATACCCCACATTTAATTTATGTAGAACCGTTTGTCTTCCCATATTAATTAATACAAGAAATATCCCATAAATACCTTGTAAACTGTGATTTTAATGCCTTCTTCTGTCTTATACACACAATGCTTCTACGAAAAACGTATACCCATTTAAATATTAAAATACAGGGTCCACTCACTTACATATATAAATAAGAAACACAAACACTCAAACAAATGGCTTTTAAAACAATTGGTCGACGGCAAACTAAATAAAGTGTATAAATAGCAGCATCACAAATATTATACAACAAACACATTTGACCTTGGGATAATTAATGATGACAAGTTCAAAACCGCTCTATCTAACAAAACAAACGAAAAACAAAATAAACAAGTTCTTTTTTTATCAAGTTAACATAATTAGTTAATGGAGTAGTAAAAGAACGAGTTTCAACTACGTCGAATGCTATTAATTTCAAATCTTATCTAGTCAAAGTTTCTAATCAATTAATCAAATAAAAGTGATAATGAATGGCATTGAAAATTACTCACCACCAGGAACGTAAGGATGATAATGGGGAATAGCTTAAGGTATATAAGTGTGGCTATGGTAACATAGCATATGGCAAAGATTTGTGTGCGCTTTCCCAGCAAATCCTGATACTTGAAAGCATAATAGATGAGCACATATTCCTGCAGCAGCAACACAGGATACTCCATATACGAAAGGAAGTCATAGCCGGAAGTGTAGTTGTAGGACATCATCACAGTATAACTGAATAGTTCCAAACATAATCCCAACACACTGATGCCTGACAAAAAGAGAAAGCAAAGATATGATTTGTGTGCGTGGGAGGAGTTCATTTGAATCGTCACCTTTTGAGGATTTGTTTTCCCGTATTGTGTTGATTTGCGGCACTTTAATCACCAGACAGGAGGAGACTGTTATTAAACTGAGCAAGTCGGCAATAATCAACACTATTCCCTTATCCAGATAGTGGGACACAAGGTCGCCAAAACCATCCTCAGATGCTGCCGGTGTCGCCATCTCTGGAGCTAAACTGATATTAAATGGGCTCTGTTTGTTTGTTGACTTGATTTAAACACGGGCAATCGATTGCGGGCGTATCTGTGTATCGATGGGAGCTGGCACGCGTAAACACTCTCTCGAGAGCTACTAGACACTTTTATATGCCAAGCACTTGCATTATGGTTACTGTATTTAGTAAAATTTACATTTTATGCAACAGTTTTACTCTGTGTTGAAAGCGGCAAAATATAGAAACAAGCCGATATATCGAATATAATCTGTTCCAATTATCGAACTATCGCAATTCAGGCAATCGATGTAACAGTCGATAGTTAGGTGCAATACATCATATTCGTTACATCGATAGTTTTGAATTTTAGATTTTAGTTTTTGCTAATTGCTTTTGAAATAAATTAATAATTTGTTGAAATTATAAAAATTAAGGTAAGGTAAGGTAATTAAACTGAAGGTTTGAAGTTCGTCAGTCATCAGGAAGACAACTGAGAAGAAGAAGAAAATTTAATTTAAAAAAAACACCCAAAATCGGAAATGTACTTGTTTTTTTTTTAATCGAGCCAGATCGTGAAATTCTCCAGTGTGGCAGCCTTTGGCAACAGTGACCAGCGCGCTGTCTGTCGCAGCCAAAGTCATTTTTTTCTGTCTGAATTTAAGAATTTTTTGTTTTTGTTATCCGAATAAAAGTAATACGGTTAAACAAAACAAATATACTGGATAGCTGACAACACACCTTGAAGAAAACGGCAGAGAAACGTACGTGGTAAATTCGATTAAACGTGTGCTCAGTGCCAACTGCTTCTTGTGCGTGTGTGTGTGTGTGAGTGGGCTAAACGCAAAAAGTGTAAAACGGATGAAATAATTAAACAATTTAGCTAAAGTGCAAAAGCAAGCGTCAATTGTGCACCAAATATATGAAATCTGTTGTTCAAAGTGCAAAATAAAGTTATCTAGGGGTAAAGTAAACTCATTTTCTCATGCATGTCGTGACATTTGTTCTGTATGTGTGCGTGCGTGTGTGTATGCATACGACATTCGACGTTGAGTCTTTGCATGTGTTGGTGTGTCTGTGTGTACAACAATGTTCACATTTTTCTTTTGTTGTTTGCTCCACGAATTATGGGGCTGCTGCAGGTGCAGAAAAGTGGGGTTAGGGCCTAAACAAATCAGTTAAATTTAGTAACTTTTGATTAAACTAAAGCCTAGAAGATATAGACATATAAATTAGCAATTTTCTCAAGTCCCAAAACTATTAAAGCCATGAAAATACGACACTAATGGATGGATAAATCATACGTATGTGTGTGTGTTTGCAAGCGAGGGCTTGAGTATTCATTCTCGTATTTAGTCCTGTGCTTCTTGTGGTCACACAGGTAACACGAATGCCGTGTGAAAGTAGGCACAAAATGAGAGGCCAAGACCGAGAGAGAGTGAGAAAGAGACCCTTAAACCTTGAGGAGGTCAACAGCCATTGCATTGGTGGAAGGGAGGAAGCGACATTCTCGTACACATCTGATCTGTTTTCACAGTGATGCAACACAGGATCTACACATACATATGTACATGTGTCTGCCTGTGTGTGTATGCGAAGAAAATTCCTATGCGATCGTTCTTTGTTGTTTGCTCCCTGTAGCAGAATGCAGTGATCCCTTTTCCGTCTGTCTGTCTGACCGTATGCGTGTGTTTGCTTTTGTGTGTGTGTGTGCGTTAAATTGATGCTGTGCGACAACAGTAGGCAGACTCACAGAGAGAGCGAGATAGAATGACTATCGACTGTGATGAGAGCAGAGAGCGCAAACAGATAGCGGCTTAAATTGCAAGGTGTACGCCATCGTCGTCGTTGTTGTTGTTGTTGGTGGTGTGTATCTTTATTGCTTCTTCTTCCGTCCGTTACTTTTGCTCTTGTCATCATGCATGCCTTTACCTTTTTTTCTGCCTGCCTGGCCTGCTGTCTACTGATCTGCTGCATGTCTGTGCATCTGTATGTGTTGTCTCCCAGTGTATGTGTGTAGGTATGTGTTTGTGTTGTTGTAATACCCGTTTCATCTTCTTTGCCCATTCTACTTCGCGCCGTTTTAGCTTCTTCCGCCGATGCACTTTTGTGATTTCCTTTGCGAGTTTTTGATTGCTCTGAAGAAGCGACGTCGGCGTCGACAACGGCTGCTGCTGTTGTTGTTGTTGCTGCTGCTTTATAGACATTTTTCCCACTGCTTTTCTTTTCTTTTGGATTTTGATTTTTTTTCGCATTCGAACGTGAGAGAGACAATCGTGCTTATTACTTTTGCTCTTTGCCTCATCTCCGCTGCTTCGCATTGCGTGGGAATTTTTCAGAGCGTCGCTGTCGCAGCTCAAGAGCGGACGAGTTCCTAGAGGGTTTTTAGGTAAAAAAAAGGATCGTTTAGACAACTAGGTTTACATATACAAAAAAAATAAAATCAAAGCGTGCACACTTGAGTTAATCTATCACTTTTTGTAAGTTAAATAATAATGCATTAAGGATATTTCGTTAAGCTTTCAGAGCAGAGTTGCCAGCAGGGAGCAGTTCGGGAGAGAGCGAGAGAGAACTAGAAAGGGATATGAAAAGAGAAGTCACGACTCGACTGCAAATGAAATATTGCATATACACTACATACAGTTAGTCGCGCAAATCTTTTGACAAAAATAAATATTTATATATATTTGTTTATTTAAAAAAAAATAGTAAGTCCGAATGGATCACAATATTTGCCTTGTTCTTAGAACTAAAGGCAACAATAATAATAAAAGAAGAAAAAATTGACAAGACGAAGCTCTTTTTTTTTTATAAATGCAATTTTTATTTTGTCAAAAGTATTCCTGTGAGCTGACCTTTTTTTGTTGGGAAATTCTCAAAAGTTGGCAACACTGGGAGCGCATTTCTTTGCTCCACACATAAATTTCCCATAATTCGTCACACAGGGAATATCCCATATGATGTGTATTCGAACATATTCTCGCTTATATATTTCACACAGGGAATATCCCATATATAAAGTATAAACGATCCATGTAGACTGCGATTTGACTGTATTTTGTATTTGAACTTTCAGGAGAGCAGAGATTGATTTCCCCCCACGCATAGTGAAAGTATTATGGAAAAAGGATGTTCAGCTGCTAGCAGTAATTGTGAAAGTGCCGAGGACGCTCAGCAGGAGCTAAGCGAACGAAAGCCAGAGAAGGAGAAGGAGCAGAAGACGAAGACGACACCACAAGGACCTCAGTCAAAGCCAAGCACCAGCCAAGTGAGATTGGAAGCAGGAGCAGAAGAAGAACCAGAAGAACTAGAAGAAGAATCCATGTCCAAGTTGAGAGGGGAAGACGTGGCAGACGTGGACTGTGTTTCGCACTCTTCGCACTCACACGAACATGAACACGAGCACGGACACGGCTTTGCCGTAGTGCTCGATGATGAGTCCAGCACGGAGACGGGCGTGCTGGAGACATTCGAGATCAGCTCTTCCAACTCACTGCCTCCCAGCCATAGCACGGGAGCACGGAGTGCTGCGTCCACAGTCGGTGTTGTTGTTGTTGTGCCCGTTGACGATAGCTCCTCCACAGATACTCTCTCCAATGGGATTGGCAATGAGAATGAGAATGTCAATTCGGAGGATCACAGCGTCAGCGCCAGTTCGATGAATAACGTGTTCTTTAACGATAACGATAACGAGCCGCCCGTTGTATGCCTTATAAACGATGACGATGATTTTGACGAGGAGGAAATTGTCGAGGATGAGGAGGAGGAAGACGAAGATCAAGATCAAGATGATGAGGAACACCAACAACAGCAACAATCAATGCCCATAGATTGCCCCAACACATCACAATTGGATGGCGGCATCATCACAACAGCCGACGGCTCGAAAATCTTTCTGGAGACGCCTGTCGTGGAGGAGCCTCAATCCCATCCCATCCAGCATCATCCGAACAACGCAACAGCCGCCCAAGTGGCCCAATCCGAGCTGTTAACGGGCAAACCGAAGCGTCTCAGTGATGAATTTGATGCGCCGGATCAGGAGCAGGAACAGGATCAGGAGACGACAAGAGGAGTCAAGTCTGAAACGGAAGCCGGGCAGGAAGATGTGGCATCCACATCGCTGCATGACAGACAAATGTCCGTGCGTCTGAAGCAAATGAGCCTCACCGCCAACTCCAACTCCACGGAGGCCATGTCATCATCCCATTCACTTTCCAAGGCGGACATTGAGTCCATGGATCGCATCGAGCGTCGTGACTTTGAGACCGAACAGAGATTAACTGGCGGCATTGTGCTGGGCACCAGTAAACTAATCAATAAGAATCGTCTTAATCTAAGTCTGATTAATGCGGCAGGCGCAACGGTTGGAGCAGGAGCGGGAGGAGCATCAACTGGTAGCAGCGATGATTGGCCAAGCAGCAGCAATGGACGCGCCTTCTCCTCGGACAGCAAGGTGAGTCGAAATCAGGGTTGGGCAGCCAGTAACTCTACAACTCATACAAATAATAATAACCCCAGCTAGAAAACTAAGAGCACAGCAAATTCACTGCTTCGATTCGAAGCGCTGAACACAATTAACATTGCACGATAAGATTTTAATATAAATAAGCAACGTTTCAAACTAATCCTTATCCTTTTTTTTTGTGTGCAGTGCACCTACAAGGATCTGTCCACGACGCCAACAAGCAGCAGGAAGTACACCAATAGTCGACTGAGCAAGTCCACTGCCAAACTAAATTTGGGCTCCACGCTGGGAACAACAAACACAGTCGCAGGAGCAACAGGAGGAGTCGGAGGAGCAGGTTGTCCCCAGCACAGTTCCAGCTCCAGCTCCAACTCGTTGAAATCCTCGGTGATTGTGGAACCCAGTGGCAGTAGCAGCAGCAGCAATGCCTCCACTTCCACCTCCATCTCCACATCCACTTCATCCACATCCGATGTCTACACGAATACCAACTCGAATGACAATCTGAATGCAGCCACAGCGGATAAAGACAGCTCCTCCTCGGATAAGGACAACTCGACGTTGACAGCTGCTCCAGTGGCCGCCGCATCCACGTCCACATCCACATCCTTTAGTTCCGTGGGCTCGCAAACCACCAGCCAGGAAGGTGGCTGTAGTCGGACGAGCGTGGTTCCCTGTGCTGCCTTCCATCTGGATGTGGATGCCCAACCCTCCACCTCGGCCACATCCAGCACGTCCTCGGCACGCTGTCATTATGCTGCAGCCACATCCAAAGTGGCCACCAGACAGGTGAATGCCAGCGCACAGACTCAGGAGCGTTTTCTGGCCAGGAGTGGTTTGACAGCAGGCGGAGGAGCTGGAGCTGGAGCTGGGAACAACAATCGCAGTCGACGACGTGTGGAGGCCACTCGCAATGGTTCCAACGATGTCATTGTCCTGGAAGTGGTTGTCGAGGAGAATGCCAATGGGGAGGGAGCCCATGTGGAGCCAGGAGATTTCAGTGCGGATGAGCCGTGGGGCAATTGCGATGGCGATGAGGAGAACAACTGCTCGGATCTGGAGGAGATTTGCACGTGTCAGAACAGCATGATGGCGAACAGTCGCAGTGGCAGCAATGGCAGTCTCAGCGAGGGATTGGACATGGAAGCCACCGATGGCTATCATCATCAGCAGGGCACAGCTGGAGGCGAGGAATCTCTGGGCATCTCATCCGTCTACTGCTCCCAGCAACGCAAGCGAAAGTACAATGAGGGACGTCTCCTGGATGGTGACTACTCCATGAGCTTGGCGGGCAGTGCAGGATCAGCAGGAGGAGTTGGAGCAGGTGGAGCTGCTGGCGGTGAAACTGGCGATAATAGTCGGAAGCGTATCGCCTATGATTTTGCCTCGACACCACGATCCTCCTCCGCCTCCGTCGCCGCCTCCTCGGTGATGCTCTCGATGACGCCAACGGGTGCGGGATTGGGACTCGGCTTGGGCTTGGGATTGGGTGTGGGCAACTCCCCGGCTCTGGGCAGGCGCACACCGCGTGCTTTGATGCCGACACGCGACAATCCGCCGCCAGAGCTGCAACATTGGTTGGCCCAATTCCAACGCTGGTCCCATGCCGAGCGTCTGCTAGCCGTGGATCGTCTGATCGATCACTGTGATCCGTCGCAGGTGCGTCACATGATGAAGGTGATTGAGCCGCAATTCCAGCGGGATTTCATCTCTCTGCTGCCCCGGGAACTTGCCCTCTTCGTGCTCTCGTATCTGGAGCCCAAGGATTTGTTGCGGGCAGCGCAGACTTGTCGCAGTTGGCGCTTCCTCTGCGACGACAATCTGCTGTGGAAGGAGAAGTGCCGCAAGGCACAGATCCTCACCGAGTCGCGCAGCGATCGACCCAAGCGTGGACGGGATGGGAATATGCCGCCCATTGCGTCGCCGTGGAAGGCCGCCTACATGCGACAGCATATCATCGAGATGAACTGGCGTTCGCGTCCGGTGCGCAAGCCCAAGGTGCTCAAGGGCCATGACGACCATGTCATCACCTGCCTGCAGTTCTCCGGCAATCGCATTGTCTCCGGCTCTGACGACAACACGCTCAAAGTGTGGTCCGCTGTCAATGGCAAGGTAGGTGAACAGACAAATCCTCTCCAGCTTTTTTATTAAATATGTGATTCTTTTTGTGTAGTGCCTTCGCACCTTGGTGGGACACACGGGCGGTGTTTGGTCCTCTCAGATGTCAGGCAATATCATCATCTCGGGCAGCACAGATCGCACCTTGAAGGTCTGGGACATGGACAGCGGCAGCTGCGTTCATACGCTACAGGGACACACCTCCACGGTGCGCTGCATGCATCTCCATGGCAACAAGTGAGTAGTCATTCGAAGGGAGAAATCTTCCTCTCTCTCTCTGTTTCCTATTTGTCCTGGTCCTACTACTACTACTCTACCTGCTTCCTCATACTAATCTCTTTACCTTAGCATCAAGTTCTCCTTCTCTTACTATTCCACTTAGTCCTCCTGCTTTACTACGAGCTCTTTCTTCTCCTCTTCTTTCTTCTATCTCACGACCTCCTTTCTCGTCTTGCTCTTCCTCCACCTCCTCCTCCTTCCTTCGGCTCTTCCTTCCTTCCTTCTCCTCCTTCTCCTCCTTCTCCTCCTTCTCCTCCTTCTCCTCCTTCTCCTCCTTCTCCTCCTTCTCCTCCTTCTCCTCCTTCTCCTCCTTCTCCTCCTTCTCCTCCTTCTCCTCCTTCTCCTCCTTCTCCTCCTTCTCCTTCTTCTCCTTCTTCTCCTTCTTCTCCTTCTTCTCCTCCTTCTCCTCCTTCTCCTCCTTCTCCTCCTTCTCCTCCTTCTCCTCCTTCTCCTCCTTCTCCTCCTTCTCCTCCTTCTCCTCCTTCTCCTCCTTCTCCTCCTTCTCCTCCTTCTCCTCCTTCTCCTCCTTCTCCTCCTTCTCCTCCTTCTCCTCCTTCTCCTTCTCCTCCTTCTCCTCCTTCTCCTCCTTTTCCTCCTTTTCCTCCTTTTCCTCCTTTTCCTCCTTTTCCTCCTTTTCCTCCTTTTCCTCCTTTTCCTCCTTTTCCTCCTTTTCCTCCTTTTCCTCCTTTTCCTCCTTTTCCTCCTTTTCCTCCTTTTCCTCCTTTTCCTCCTTCTCCTCCTTCTCCTCCTCCTCCTTCTTTTTCTCCTCCTTCTTCTTCTCCTCCTTCTTTTCGTCCACCTTTTCCTCCTCTTCCTCCTTTTTCTCCTCCTCCTCCTCTTTCTTCTTCTCCTCTTTCTTCTTTTTATACTCCAGCTTCTCTTCGTTCCCCTTTTTCCAGTACTCGACTAATTCCTTCTTCTCTTTCTTCTTCCCAGGGTCGTCAGCGGTTCCCGAGATGCCACACTGCGTGTCTGGGACATTACACTGGGCACCTGTCTCCATGTCCTGGTCGGTCACCTGGCGGCGGTGCGTTGTGTGCAATACGATGGCAAGCTGATTGTTTCCGGCGCCTACGATTACATGGTCAAGATCTGGCATCCGGAGCGACAGGAGTGTCTGCACACGCTGCAGGGACACACAAATCGCGTCTACTCGCTGCAGGTAATACTTCTGGTACAGTGAACACCCCTTAAGACAGTTACTAACTTCCAATTCGTGCAGTTTGATGGTCTCCATGTGGTCTCCGGCTCTTTGGACACCTCGATACGGGTGTGGGATGTGGAGACGGGCAATTGCAAGCACACACTGATGGGTCATCAGAGTCTGACGTCGGGCATGGAACTCCGTCAGAATATACTCGTCTCCGGCAATGCCGATTCCACAGTCAAAGTCTGGGACATCACAACGGGACAGTGTCTGCAGACGCTATCGGGTAAGTTGATTGATTGATTGCTTGATTAACACTTTGATTAATTAATTTACTTTCTGATTGATAGGTCCAAACAAGCATCAGTCCGCTGTCACTTGCCTGCAATTCAATTCACGCTTTGTGGTGACCAGCTCCGATGATGGCACCGTCAAGTTGTGGGACGTCAAGACGGGCGACTTTATCCGAAACTTGGTGGCACTGGATTCCGGTGGTTCCGGCGGAGTTGTGTGGCGCATAAGGTAAGCTTAACAAACTAGTCATGCTAATCGATAAGGCAATATTGATTTCTGTTAGTCATGTAAATCGAAAAAAATAAAATATATCAGTTAATTTATAATTGGAAAACTCATATTTTCCCTTTGACACTTTTTCTAAAACTTCAAACAGCCATAACTTTGCCAAAACTTGACCGATTTTCATGCGGAATATCAATTTGATCATTATTTTCCCTCTATTTTGATTCTGCATCAAAATATTTTTCACCTAAAAAATTTTTCTCACTGTCAATTTTTTCGGTATTTTCCATGCTAACCCCTTTACACTTTTTCAAAAACTTCTATCTACCATAACTTTGTCAAAACTCAACCGATTTCCATGTGGATCATTATTATTTTGATCATTATTTGGCCTCTAAATTCATTCTGCATCGAAACATTTTTCACTTTAAAAATTTACCTCACTTTCAAATTTTTCGGTATTTTCCATGCTTACCCCTTTACACATTTTCTAAAACTTCAAACAGCCATAACTTTGCCAAAACTTATCTGATTTTCATGCGGAATATCATTTTAAACTCTTTATGGCCTCTTTTCTGCATTCAAATTTAATTCATTTAAAAAATTTAATTTTTTTCCACACTGTCCATTTTTGCCAATTTACATTTTGATTTTAATCTCGATTTACATTTCTACTATATATCAACCTCTAGATGTTATTATCAGCAACCCCAATTTAATCACATTTTAAATACTTTTTTCTTAGGGCAAATGACACGAAACTGATTTGCGCTGTGGGATCGAGGAATGGCACCGAGGAAACAAAGCTGATGGTA
The DNA here is from genome assembly GCA_035045575.1 of Drosophila falleni. Classification (NCBI taxonomy): domain Eukaryota; kingdom Metazoa; phylum Arthropoda; class Insecta; order Diptera; family Drosophilidae; genus Drosophila; species Drosophila falleni. The sequence goes on from JAWNOV010000167.1 coordinate 4,173,294, forward strand.
TTGGACTTTGATGTGGAGGGCGCTTGTGTCAAGTGCTCATAGGATCATCTGTGCCAGGAGGATCAGTTCCATTTGAAGCCGCCACCTGTCGGCAGAAAAAGGCGCACTCTACTCTATGTTATGATAAACGCAAAATGCCAGAACCGTTAAAGGCTGCCTGCCGCTCGTAACGGTAACGAGCAGCTGGAGGCGATTAATACATTGCAAACACACACACACACACACATTCACACACATACTGAGATGACATGTCTATCTGTAATCGATAATTGGATCTGTTATCGTTGCTTGCCTTGCCAACAAATGCAGCTGCTCACACACACACACACACAAACAAACACACATATATACACACACACAAACATACTTGGGGAGTTGGGTTGTGAGTGGGGGAGTGTAATGTTTATCAATGTTATCATTTGTTTCAATTGCGTTGCTTTATAGCCAAAATTTGTTTTCCACAATAGAATAATTTTTGCTTCTTAGTTCTTAAATTTGCTTATAAAATGCGTATATAACACATTTATACATATTACACAGATATATATATATAAATCTATTATATACAATTCGCATTGAAAGTCGAGTTAGTTACACACATACATATACATAATTATATACGTATTATGCATATACTTATACATCTATACACAAAAAAAAAACACATATATTTTGTTCCGTGTCGAATGAAGAACCTGAACCTTTATGAAGAGGAAGAGGAAGAGGAAAAAAAAAGAGAAAACACAGCTTTATATTGATTAAATTGTTTAATTGAATTGATTATGATAATGTTAATATTGCCTTTAGAGCATTTGGTATTCCCCATCTATTATTCTGTGGTTTCCTTCGATCTGTTTACGTTTATAATACACACACACACATATATGAATACATACGCATCAAGTACGTATTTGATTCTTCCGTTTATTATGTGTTTTTGTTAAAAAGGCTTCCATGTGGAGGAAGCTCCATTTAAATTCTATGTTGGTATATGCTTAAAAATTATTATTATAAATTATTTAGTTCTTTTTTGCCAAAAGTCCGTGCAGAATTAGGAGTTAAGTATTCCGTGGTACTCATTTTTGGGGGAGCAGCTCACACACTCACACATATACAAACAAAAAAATACACACACACACACACAAAAGCATTAAGCGAACATATATTTTAATTATAGACTGATTTATTAGTAATTGAAATTAATCTACAAATTTAAGCATAAATCTGAATAAACGCAGGAATAATAGTTAAAACAAAAGTTAAATAAAATGCATGTGCATGTGATTTTATGTTTGTTTTTATTATCTTTTCTAACCAAAACAAATGGAAACAAACAAGAAAACTTTAAAAATGATCAAAAAAACGCATCAATCGGCCAATAACACGATAAGCGATAATTCGATATATATATACGATATATTTGTACTCTCTCAATGCATTCGCAAAATGCAACGAGCTTAAGTAATACGTTGGGTATTTCGGGGGGAAATGGGCGGGCGGGGGAACAGCTACAACAGACATGCAATATGTATGCGAATTACTCTACACAATAATTTATGAAATACTTTATGGCATAATAATCGTAACAATAAATGCAGTACATTTAAAATGCTCTCTTTAACTAATTAAGGCTGGCGAATTGAGAGCTGTGAGCGGCAAAAGCTTTTGGAATGGCGTTTAATTTAATTCCTGCTGAGCCAACGGAAATTTAACTTAAGAGAATTGCTAATGAATGAGCTTAATTTTGAGCGCAAGCTTTCAAAGTGCGAGTTGCTCTCTTAGCAGCAGCCAAAACTTAAGAGAGACTCGCTTAACGCAGAGACTTTCCTTAACCGGTTGGAAGGTAACCGTTTGGCTCTTAAGCTGAACATTCAAAATGAAGCCCTGATTAAATAAAAAGACAGTAACAATTGAAATTGAATATAATGGACTTCTTTAATTGAGTTTATAAACTTAAAACAAATCACTTCGTTTGCGATTCAACTTATTAAACGGTTATGCGATTGAGTATAATACATGTGTAATTAACTGGAAAAAAGAGAAAACACTCTCGAGTGTTTTTTACATTTTGGACTTTTTGTTGCTGTGTCCCTCGATGCCGAGATTGCAACGCGAGGCGACATCCTGGACGGAGGTGAGTCCAGTGCTGGGCAACTGTCCACCAAAAGCGGATGCCGATAAATTGCTGTTGCTCGGACGTTTACGTGTGGGCGAATGTACGGGAGATTTCTGCCGTAGACATTCGACATCATTGAAGACAACCTGTGCACCGCCACCGCAGGTGGGAATCACATTGCCCTTGTACAATTTGGTCTCCACATCGCCATCGGTGTCCGCCTCCTGGGAGACAAGACAATATTTGGTGGTGCCATGACCCGTCAGTTCCTTCATGTCCGTCAGCTTCGTCACAGACTTGCGATTCTTCAGATACGGCTGCATAATGGTGCCCAGTGGCACAGGATTGGCAGCACGATGCTCCAGCCACTTGTCGCCGGCGGAGCGAGAGCGACGATGTCGATTATTGGCAGCTGCCAAGCCCTAAAGATGAAAGGAGTAACATTTAGAGAGGATATATAGATAAGATAATCCTTATACAAATTTACATGTCGTGGTGTGCAGTAGAGATCGGTGCGTTCGGTTCTTGTTGTTGGCGGCACTGAGGATTCGGTGCGTGCGGTGAAGCCACCGCGTTCCTTCTCGTTCAGCAGATCCTCTGAGCTCTGGGAACGCGGCAGACTGGGCACATCCTCCGACTGCAGTATGTTGGAGACCAGACGCAGCTTCTCATCCTTAATGCGCATGCGTTCCTGCATCTTGGCCCGCTGTTCCCGCAACTTCATATCAAACTCGCGCTTATTCTTGTCGGACTCAACGGCCAGCTTGGAATTGAACTTCTTCTTTTGCTTCTCCTTCTCCTGCTCCTTTTGGGAGAGCAGCTGGTCCTGCTCGTTGAGTTTGTGGGTCAACTCCTGCAGCTGTCGCTCCCGCTTGCTCAGCGTATTGTTCAGCACATCAATGGAGCTCTCATGGATGCGTACTTTGTTTTCTAGAGCGGCGCTGCGTTCTCGCTCCTGCTTGTAGACGGCTTTCAAGGAAGCCAGCTCCGTGCGCAGCTGTAGATTGTCCCGATCCAAAGTCATCAGCAGCTGCCGGAAGTTGTCACCTAGAAGTTTACAATTGCAGTAGAGGATTACATTAATTTATAGCAATCTTGGACTAACATTTAATGTCCATATTGTTGCGCAATTTGCGGCGTCTCTCGATGCGCTGCTCCAAGTACTGCATTAGCTCCTGGATCTTGCACTCCGTCTCGGGACTGTCCATCTCGTAGTTGGGAAAATCAGCTCCCAGGCTGTACACCAGACCCACATCCACCTCCAGCTGCTTTGCCTCCGGAATGCCCAGCTCATTGAGATTGTTGACAGCGATCTTAAACAGTTTATTGGCCTTGCGACGACCAGGAGTCAGGCCGAGATCCGGTTTCATGGGCGTGGCACGCGCTATTTGCACCTCCTGTGTCATCTCGGCGAACTTCATCACTTGCTGCAAGAGGATTAAACTTAAACAGTGCCTAAGAAATGAAAATTTTAAAGATAACTACCATATTCTCATCGTAATCCTCCATGCGCGGATTGATGCACACAATCATGGACACCTGACCCTCGCCATCGAAGTAGTTCTTGAACATGTGCGTGATCTTCGAGTCGCGATAGGGAATCTTCTTGGGCGCTGGATTGGGACTGACCAGCTGATTCTCCCTTAGGTATTCCAGACACGTGCGCAGCGTCATCAGCGAGTTGTTGATGTTGCCCGCCTCCCGCAACCGTACTCCGGTGTTCTTGGTCCTCGAGGATCGCTCACTGCCCGCCAGATCCACCAGAGAGAGTTGACTCACTGTTATGTTGTGCTTGTCCTGCACCACATGCTCACCCTGGCAATCTGTGGGCGCCTGCACAAGACGTATGTTGAAAACGGAGTGACTGCGACTCGACTCCGCATTCAGCACCGTGTTGCCCATCCGCTTGCGCTTCTGTCCCATCTGGAACACCTCGAGGGCCTCGTCCACCGTCTTCACCTCCACCTCGGTGACGCCGTGCACGAACATCTGATGATTGGCATCCTCGCGGATGATCTTACACTGCAACGATCTGGGAATGACAATTTCTTATTAATGTAAACATTTGACGAGTGTGACCGACTATAAGATACCCGTTAATCTGCTTAAATATAGAATTGTATCTATAAGACATAAAAGTATCTTTCTATATTATTCTATCTATTGTAATATTCTACATGTGATCCCAACTATAAGATACCCGTTACTCTATTTCAGTCTATGTGTGCCCGACTCTGATATACCCGATACTCTATTTAAATACATATTAATTGTAACTATTAACGAGTAACGAGTATAATAGTAACGAGTAACGAGTTTAATAGAATAAACCTCTCTGTGCCTTACTTCTGTATGCCCGAATCCTCCAGCAGATCGTACACGCTGTTGTTGTACATCTCCACATAGGTGATAAACACCGAGTACATGTTGTCCTCGTCCAGCACGGACAATGGTGTTGGCTCCACGGATGCCTGTGATGCGATTTCCGGATCCGATTCCTTGCGCCGAAATGCAAATCTTCCTGCGCCGGCAAAACGTTGATTCATCTCATGCTGACGCTCGAGCAGCGCATCCTCCTCGGACAGGATCTCAAAGCCGTTCAGTTTGTCCGGCTTGAAGACGAACTTCTTGGCCTGATAGTCGGCAATGGTGCGAAAGAGCAGATCCAGGCAACGTGGCATGACACCGCGATGCCGTGAGTTCCCAGTCATTGTGTACGTCTTGCCACTCCCGGTTACGCCGTAGGTGAAGAGCAAACTGTTCCGGCCACGCACCAGATTATCCACCAGTGGCTGGGCAACGGCTTGAAACACATCCTGTTGCGTGGCATCCGGCTGAAAGACGTGCTTAAAGATGTACTGGATCTCACGCTGTGCTCCTCCATTCTGTTTGTTGTTGTGATGCAGCAACTGATCCTGCGCATTCACAGCAATTGTTGTCGAGTTCTTTACACGCATGCTCGTCAAGTCCGCCTCCGATTGCAGTGGACGCACGCGGCAAAACACATTCACCGGATCCTGCGCTTTTCCCGCCGACAAATCTCGCCGCTTCTCCGTTTGCGCTTGCTGCGACTGCGGCAGCGCTGCCCGCGGCGTTTTCGGCACGCGCATCGGCGTACGAGCCCTGCATATATGTAATTTCATAATTTGCTTCAATTCTATTATTATTTTCTACTTACATTGCTTTCATTTTGTTAGTTTGTATTTCTTTAACAGCTGAGCACTTTTAATTTTCTTGAATTCGTTTTCGTTTTAGTAATCGTTAGCTTCAAATAAATGACCGCAAGGGCGCAAGAACGACGCCACGCTGCCAGACGTTGCCACCCGGTGAAAAAATGTTGCCATTTGTTTGAAAGTTGCCACACTTTTATAGCAATCGGCTCCTAATATTTTGACATTCACAGGGAGCAGCTTCATAGCAAATGTTAAGTAGCATAGCTATGTTAAATAACAGACTAAGTTACTGACGTTAAATTTAAAATGATTTTCTGTAGTAGTTTAAACACTGCACATCATGTTAAGTAACATAATTATGCTCAGAGCGGGGCCTCGGACCGGGGCCTCGGACCGGGGCCTGGGAGCGGGGCCTCGGAGCGGGGCCTCGGAGCGGGGCCTCGGAGCGGGGCCTCGAAGCGGGGCCTCGGAGCGGGGCCTCGGAGCGGGGCCTCGGAGCGGGGCCTCGGAGCGGGGCCTCGGAGCGGGGCCTCGGAGCGGGGCCTCGGAGCGGGGCCTCGGAGCGGGGCCTCGGAGCGGGGCCTGGGAGAGGGACTGGGAACGGGGCCTGGGAGAGGGAGTGGGAGCGGGGCCTGGGAGAGGGAGTGGGAGCGGGGCCTGGGAGAGAGACTGAGAGCGGGGCCTGGGAGAGGGACTGGGAGAGGAACTGAGAGCGGGGCCTGGAAGAGGGACTGAGAGCGGCCCCAAGTAGTAGGTGTAGTAAAAGATTAATACACACGTAAAATTTAAGCTTTATTTATCTGTTTTTAACACGTATTTATTAAATATATTGCATTTGAATGTAGATCATATGTTGCATTGTTTGAGTACGAAGCTTTACTTTTGTTTGCTCTTGAACACTGAGAAAATATTACGCATGAGTGCTGGACCATTCCAGTAACCAGGTAACATTAGTTTCCAATATAATAAGGGCATTAGGTCTTTTTTCATATAAAACATTGAATAACGCTCCTTGTTTTGTGCCACAGGGAATGTCTCCAGCGGCGTCAGGCTATAATCGAACTCGGCCAGCATGCAGGTATGATAACCCGTAACCAAAGGACACGATGCATAACCATCATAGACATCCTTAAGGGGCTTCCCCTCCATAGCGGCGATCATGTTACGAAACACAACCGGCGACTGAGCAGCTGTAGAATAAAAATCAATTTTTGTAATACTCTTTTATAATGAAAACCAAAAACTTTTTTAATTTACACTGAAATAAAATTTTTCAGTCTATCAACTCTTTAAGTTTTAAATGTAGAGATTAATCAATATATTTACCTGCAGCGGCCGCAGTCTTTGAATTGGGCGTTGAAGATGAGTCTCCAATGGCGAAGACGTTCTTGTATCTCGTGTGCTGCAACGTGGACTTATCGACATCCACGTATCCGGCCTCATCCACCAGCTGCTTGCACCTGGTCAGCTCATCGGGAGCATTCTGAGGTGGTACTGCGTGCAACATCGAGTACTAATTAATTATAAGCATAATTATGTTAAATTATAATAAATATGTTTGTTGTTATGCTCAGTGTACCTTCTCTTCAAAGTATTGACCCGGTTTGTTGACATTTTCAAAAATAGCAATATCCTGTTCGTACTTAACCTCAATTAAGTTACGACAAGTGTTTACCGTTATGTTGCGCTTCTTCATAATCGGCCAAAGTGCATCTGCATAATGCTTCACACCGAAAAGCACCGGCAGAGCTGTATTATATGTGATATTGATCTTGTCACGCTTGCCAGTCTAAAAGTAAGAGAAGAAAGAGAGTAATTAGAAGAATTGGGTAATTATTTTTAACAAAAGACTCTCTTACCTTGCGGAAATAATGCTCCGCTATATAGGCGATTTTCTGAGGTGCTCCCGCACACTTGATGCTAGATAAGGGGAAGGTAAAGATGGCATTACCTTCGTTAGTGTTGCGCAGACAATTGAAGACGCGATCCACATACTTCGGGGAGTATATGGAACAGACTTTCCCGTTAGGCACCGCCAGAGCTTCCTCCAAACCGGGTATCTAAGAGGGAGAATATAATTTATTAATTAAATGTTATTATTTTATATTCTAGGTCAATTCTTTTTTAAGGACTCTTCTATAAATTAATCTTTAAATCTAATTTATCTTAGCTGATGATAACAATATTTTACTTAAATTTAAATAATTATTTTATTTTATTAATTAATTTATAAATTTATGTAATTATATATATTTTTTAAATTTTTTATTTTGTGTATTTCTCAGAAATAATTTAAGTGTGTTTGGAGAATCAAATTTTTTACTGTAGATAACTAGATAAAATTTCTTTTATTATTATATATATTATTTCAGCTTACCTTGTTGAAGTTCAGTTGCAGCCCGGTGGCAATGAGCAACATATCATATTTGACGGTATTGCCACCCGATGTTCGGACCGTATTATTATCCGGATCGAATTCTACGGCCTTCTCTCGCAACCATTTGGCCTTCTTGGGCAGTACATCAGCCATTAGTCTATATGACTGCTCGAGTCGCTTCATTCCACCGCCGATCAAGGTAAACATCGGCTGGTAATAATGTCTCTACGAGGGAATGTATTCTTTTGAGTAATTCTTTTGGATCTTGGGCTCAATTAAAATGTACATACTTCCTCGGGTTCCAGGACAATCACTTTACCCCTGCCAAGGCGGGATGAAAGCTTTGCGGCCAAAGCACAACCGCCGGAACCACCGCCAACGACCAGAACTTTACAGCTGCAAAATATCGATAGATTAGAGATTGATAGATAGATAACGTAGATACGTATGTAGATATGATAACTGAGTGTTATATGCGAGTCTGCTCGTGTTTACAATACTCTGTAAATATTTAGAATTGATAAGTTTACTAAACAATTTACAGTAGTTGCGTTTACATGTGAGTCTGCTCGACTTGGCTATGCCCTGTAAATTTAAACTTATAAGAAAATCTCTTCAAGAGGTAAAAGTCTAGTAAAAAAAGCAATTTCAAGAAACATTTTTTTTTGCAAAGAATGATATTAAATTTAATATATATAAATTATTTATATATATACAGCAGAAGTTTAATTTGCGAGACTGCTTGTCTTATAAATAGTAATAAATGTTAGAAGTAAACAAACATATTTTTCCTGCTGTTTTCGTTATTTACTGTAAGATTTGATAAATTGTACTGAATGAGATCGTAAGTTAAAATTACACTCTTAAAGTAACTTTCAAAGGGGATCTAAGGCCGTCGTTTATTATATACTTTATGGAACCCAGCAGATTTTACAATTGGAAAAAAATGCATTACTCATTCATAAGCTGACTGCATATTTCTTATTCCAATTAATTATGATTTTATATATAAAGTTGCAAATAAATTCAAACACTTTTTAATAAAAAAAATAATATTTCACCCTTTTCTTATTTTCACATTTTGTATCACCCAATCAAAGTTATAATACCCGTTTCATTAGTCACTTTTAGAAGGAATTTCAAGATAATGTTGACTGCTAACTTCCTGCTCTTCTTTTCTTTAATTCTTCTACAACTCTAGCAATTATAATTAATTAAATTAAATAAAATTGCACACTCTTGCCAAGATTAAATAATACCCGCTCAAAAGTCACCTTCAAACAGTATTAAAAGCTGATGGCATAGTTAATTAAATTTTGGTGGCATACGTGCCTAATTCCCCAGTCTCTAATCATGCTAATTTTATTTGTTTTATAGATATGTTTATAAACCATTTCCTGGAATAGTACTACCAATGTTTACAATGCCATGGGGGACCTGTTTTTTTTTTTTTTGGGTCGTCAAGCAAGCACGACTAAAAGCTTCCCACTATAATTGAGGTGTTATTGGCACTTACTCATGTTTTTCGAACTGGACTTGGGAGCTGGATATCGGGCGTACCAGGTAGTGCCCAGTTAGGGTTCCCCGTTGGACCAGAAGTTTGCCCTGTCTTATGACCGGTGCCAAGCGGTTGTAGGAGTTGTTCATTGCGCCTGGAATATACATATACTTATAGTCAGACGATCAACAAGTTGTTGGAATGCTGGAATTAAGCCGATAAGCGCTACAAGTTTTACTTACTGCGAAGACGTCTCTTTGGCGACTGGCGATTTGGGGAGATAGCGCTTTTGACAGAGCTTTTGCCATTTGGTTATACCATCGTGTACACTCAACGAAAATGATCTGCACATGTGTCACAATTTTATGTTTATCACAATTTATTAGTACCTATTTCACACTAAATTTTCAATTCTCTATGAAAATCAAAATAATTTATTTCAACAAAATCACATAATGAGAATTGTGTGTCAATTTTAAGTGCTAACATTTCTCTTTTAGTGTATGCCTTTTAGCATTGTTTGAGCTTTTAAGCTTTGCTAATAAAATAAAGCTTTTGCAAAGCATCTAATTTGTAAGCTTTTCACATATGTTTTATTCGCGTACAGCGGAGATCATAAATTTAGATTCACTTAGCAAAAACTAAATAAAATAAAATTGAAAAAAAAAACATTAATGACAAGTCAAATTAAAAGAACTACATTCTAAACTCTCCATATTGATCTTCTTATGCACTAAAGAATTTCCTATAGTTAATATTTTTCACAATTCTGTTTAAACATTTTTTCAAATTACGTTTTTATATTTTTGACTCATTTCTTTTATTAAGGGCATTTCGGCTCGTAAAAACTTAGGCCTAATAGAACAAATATGACATTTTATTTATTTTGGAGAATTATGTGAATTAAACAGTAATTATTAAAGAATCTTTTTGTCAATAAAGCGATTAAATTAAAAACTTCAATATGATTAATTGCATATCCTAATTTAACACATAATATATTATAAACTATTTCATATACGCATTTATTAACCCTAGAATTTTTGACTATCAACGCCTAAATTTGTGTAGTTAATTTAAATAAAATTATAAGAATTTAAATGCATTAAGCATATATTTATAAGTTTTAGAAGGATATTTTTTCCATATAAGTAAAATGTTACAAATATAATGTCAATTATATAGCATACTTTTAGGTAAGTTTTGTTCTAGCTACGAAAGGGGAGAGTGAAGGATAATTCCAGGAAAGGAAATTCCATAGAAAAATATTAGAGCAATAGAAAATGTGATAAAAATAGTTTGAAGTAGAAAAATCGACACAGTTTCGGTTGAAAGAGTTAATTTAATTGCATCATTAAATAAGAAAGGCAATCGCAATTGACTTTTATTTATTATTTTATTTGACAAAAGAAACAGTTGGGAAAGTGTGAGTAATCGCTCAATTTTGAGCCTATCAAAATGTTGCCCCTAAAAGTAGGCTACAAAATTTGCGAACAAAGGAATTAATAAATCTATTCAAATTTGAGTTCTAAATAAAGCACTGAAAATGACAAGACTTAAGGAAATTGTCATGACTTTAGCTGGGATTAATTTCAAGCAATTTGATGTATAATAATAATAATAATAGACATGCCACAAGTGGCAAGTTGTTGTTGTTGCTGCTGCTGCTGCTGTGTTTAATTACGCCATGCTGTTGACTGATTGGCCATTGATGATGACTGATGATGTCCTAGAGGGGCCAACAAATATGTATATATGTGTATATGTAGGGACACTGTTATTCCAATTCCTGTGGGCGTCATTGTGGACGTGGGCGTGACAATGGCGCATTATCAATTGGAGACAAGCTGGCAATTCAAATGAAGCCCTATTGCGATTCCATGTTGGCCAAATTAGATGAGCGACAACTGCGTGGGCCAAAGGGCTAATAAAGCAGGCGGGTAAAAGGAGAGTGAAGAGTGGAGAGCAGGGGCAGGAAAGAGAAGGGAACACAACCCCTGGACAGCAGGGTTGCCAGGCAGCGACGGGGGAAGTGAGAGGGAATGAAGGGTTGCTGACTCCTCAGACACATTGATTAGCAGCTCATTATGAGAACGATTGTTGTTGTTGTTGTTGTTGTGCTTGCTTCACACAATTATCGCACATGTCTTCTCCCTTATCACTCTAATCATCCCCCTTCTCCCTGCCCTGTTGCAAGCTTAAAGTACGTTGCATGCTATCTCATTTGAATTTAACGGTTTCCACTATGACTCCGACTTCGACTTTCGATTACAATGACTTCTATGACTTGAACATCGTCTGCGAGTGCATTTCAATTTATGCCACCGAATCAATTAAGCTTTATTTGCAACATGGTTGGGGGTGGGGGTGGGAGGGAGTTGTGGCATGCAAATGTGGAACGCGTTGGCAACAGCAGGTCTGCCAATGTTGTCACCTAGGGATGTGCAAATAACATAGAAAGATCGATCTTTAATCGATTTATCTAAGCTCGATTAATTTATTGTTGTTGTTGATTAATCGAGTTCAATATTAATTATTTAAACTTGATTTAGTATTATTTTGTTCATGAATCGAGGGAATTAAAACTATTTTATTTCGATTAAATTTGGACGATGAATCGAGTTAGATTAAAACTCGATTAATTTTATTTGTTGTTAAATTAATTTAAATTTAAACTTTAAAATATTAAGCTAAACTTTATAAATTTAATATGTTTGTCTATTTAATTATTATGTTGACATTTCAATAAATATTATAACGTAATCAATTAAAAAATATTAATCACATTCAGTATGCTTAAAAAACAATAGCATTATTGTTTATTTTAATACCTTTCTGCTGTATTAAATAAAAACGAAGGAAGGACTTAAAAAATTCTTAAAAATTGTATATAAATAGGATAAATATATACAATCTCAATAATTACGAATATTACGAACCGTTTTCTATTTCTTCAATATTAAAAAAATACCTATGAAATATCGAAGGAAGGACTTAAAAAATTCTTAAAAATTGTATATAAATAGGATAAATATATCATCTCAATAATTACGAATATCACGAATCGTAATATTTCCCGATAAACAGACAACTCAATTTATTCACTGAAGATCTTTAAAATCCCATTTTAAGCTCGATGTTCAGTCTGGAATTTACATCACTTAAGTTGTCAAACCAAAGAGCGGAGTGCGTGACATTTGTCACAAATCTGCAGTCTTCCCAGCCAATGATCCACAGCAACTGCAGCTCACCTATTGAGGGGGGAAGAGTGGAGGTGAAAGGGGCATGCAACGAACGGAAGTGCCGCCCCAGCTGGAACTGGTTACGTTCGTGCAACGTTGGCAACTCGGTGGCATGGACATCTCGAGGGCACAAATGAAATGCAGATTTCGCTGGCTTTTCAATTCGGACAATCAACGAATTGTCGGCGAGGCTGAAGAATTCGTAGGCTGAAGAAACCAAAGAATTCCAGCTGGTTGAATACAAATTCAAATGCTCCGAAACTTAACAAGGGTCAACAATGGGTCAAACACTAATTACTGGATATGCCGCATAGGCACAGGCGAATATGAATGCGAATGCGAATTCGAAATCGAATTCCAATACGCATACGAATTCCATGTGATTTCGATAGCACTGATTGAAATATTTGAATTTATTAAATATGAATCAATTGTTGAACTAATGATATCCTATGTCTATTGAATTACTGAGGGAGAAGGAGTAGCAACTGTACCTTTGTTATCGTTATCGATATCGTCAGTTATCGACTCAGATATCGATAAATACCACCCGCACCAGCAATTAGCTATAAAACTATTCTCAAAGTGGTCGATTGGTATCTATAAAGTCTAGAAATCGAATCGATAATTATCGATAACTTGAATATCCTGAAAAATAGCGGCTGCACATCAACGCTTGATCTGTTCTAATGCAATTCCCTAACTGCTCATCTAGAGATGGAAATGAAAACGGCGATTAAAATGGAGATTGATCAGTTAACTGCTTTAATCGGCAACTGTACTTAATTTATGAATTGAGGTTACGAATATATCTAAATGTATGAGTACGCAAATGAATTTTATATCAATTCGCCGAGTGAACGAGCGACAATGCATATCAACGCGAATATTAATGAGAAAAATGTGATATAAAATAAATTTGCATTCATTTTTCAATCAAAGGAGTCGTAGCAACAAATCGTCACCCACACATGGATACGCGTAGGCATACAGACACGAACACGCACGCACACACACACACACACGGAGGCAGACAGCATCCACACGACGTCAACGACGACGACGAAGGCAGCGACGACGACGACGACGACGCGAGCATCAGCTACACCAACACTAAAACACATTGCCAAGGCATATCCAACACCAATACTAATGCAGAGCAAGAACGCCGACAGAGACGTAGATGAAGCAGGAGAAGCAGAAGCAGAAGGAGATGGAGACTGAGACGCCATAACTGTTAATAAGCCGAGTGGAAATGGAGACCAAATTGGACGTCGCTTTGCGTTCGTCACTTGGCACTTGTTGAATTCGAATTCGGCGGACGATATAAAAGCATGGACGCTCAACCTTTTGCCACACAGTAACAGTAACAAACAGTCACCATTCACATCTCCAATCAGAACGGAACAGAACGGACCACAACAGTATCAAATAAGAAGATAAAATCCCACCAAAAAATAAATAAATATAACGGAATTTTAGCAACATTTGACAATTCGAAAAACTCTGCAGCAAAAGTGTACGATAAAGTGAAAAACTTTTCGTAAAAGTGAAAACTAGTGCATAAAATATCAAAAAAAGGAACCAGGAAACATCAACAATCAATAAAACAATATGCAGGTAGGTCATAATTCTTAATAACTCAATCACTATGTCTTTATCTATCTAAAATCATGTGAGAACCTGTTGCGTATCACACGTAAATTCATTGTAATTGTATTAATCAGTCGAAATTGATTTGCCCTGACTCATTTTGAGAGACACCTGACACCTGAGGCACTTTTCGGCCTATCGATAATGCTATTACCATTTAGCAATCAGAAGATAATAGTGCTAAATGAGAAATGTATGCGCTTTCTTCATCATAACGAAGATAACATACCCTATTTCACAATAAACTGAAATAAAAATCTTTCGGATCATGGCTAAGACAGTTTAACAGTCAATTTCTATATGGTTAATAATAGGATTATCTATTATTATAATAAACTTTCGGACTAGCCTTAAGATTATAACAGTTTTTTTTCTTATAATACGTTTATTTATAAATCAGAATATTATGTTAAAGATAGCAACGATTATCATTTCTATATGCAAATCTAACACATTTCTTGAGATTTCATTTAATTTCGAGCTTGTTGCCTAGGCCAATGTACTCTGAGATATACTATAAGCATCATATTTATATATTATCATGTTAAATAATAATTACGGTCGGTTCATGTGATTGAGGGCGGGATCAGATTGAGATTGAGATTTGAGTAGAACATTCGGTCTTGGGGTTTTTCGTGATTTGCACATTTTGTAGGTACCTGCATCTCTATGTATAATTATAAATAGATCCGGTATTATTATATAATTCGATCTATTCGAATCTAAAGCGAGGCCTTTCAAAATCATGACGTCCAAAGCTAATTGCAAAGCGCAATTAATTGACCTGAAGAAATCAGATAGACAGCAAATAATGCGATGTATGAATATGAAATCTATAAATCTAAAAATCTGAAAATATGAGATAATATTAAAGAAACTGATAGGTCTGAAAAATTCCGAAAGGATTGACGCCGATCTGTCTACACGAATGTGGGACCCAAAACTCTTGTTTATGTTTTGTTCATAAAATGTTATGGGTAGATTCTTCTCAATTCAATTCTCAGGCGTTTCGGTTAAGCAGAGAGATATGCTTTAATCTTCCGAAGCATAAACAAATAAAAGAGACCCTCTTAAAAGTAAATAAGTGCCAAAGATTTGGATGAGCTGATGGGAAGAATGACAAAAACAGAAATCCCAAGAAATAATAAACATTTCAGATTGTTTTTTGGCAAACTTCCACGTATACTTAATTATCTGTTTAAAGCGAATTTCCATCAATGGCGAAATCTTATTGGATTCGAGTATCTGCATAATTGGTGGTGACCAGTTAGTGTCATATCAGCTCCAATTGGGACTGGGCTACGTGAGCAGAATCTGTAACGAGCTGCGACGTTGACGTTGCGCTGGTCGCGCAGTCGCAGCGCTGCTTGCCGGCAATGCAAACGAGTCGGACAAGCGAAATCAATTCAAAAGCAATTAATAATCAGATCGTTTTGTAATAAATTGCAATTTATTTAATGAAAAGCAAAAAAAAAAGCTAAGCAAAATGAAAAGTTGAAGGCGAAAAGCGCATTGAAATACAGTTGTAGAAACACGTACGCACACACTCACATACAAACTGACAGTTCAAATGCGTCACAGCGAGATAGAGAAAGAGATAGAGCGAAGGAGGTAAACTGGAAGTTGGTAAATTGCCGGATCAACGGCATTCGCATTGATAATAAATTATGCATTTGCATTTGCATTTTGCATTCGCCGCATTTAAATTTGCATGCCAACGATCAAGACAGAGAGAGAGAGAGAGACAGAGAGCGAATGCGCAACGTAAGAGCAATGAGCAGCGATGCTGGAGCTTGGAGGCAGACGTTGCTCTTCGCTTGTATGTGTGTGTGTGTACCAATTGAACAGAATGTGCGTCGCTGCCGCTGCCGACGCTGGGCCAAAGCGAGCAGAGCAGCGAGAGAGACGAGCCCCCAATTGGCGAAATGGGCAAAGGGTGAGGGTGCGGCGAGAAGTGCGGCGAATTTGTGTGTGACGTTGCTCAGCTCACGAGACACTTGTACACACACACACACACATACAGATACACTTACAGATATAGTATTCATTATGCTGCTATGGAGACAAATATGTAGATAAAATACATACAGTAGGTCAAGAAGGTGATTTGACAGATACAAATATAAACTTTAATTTTATAATTTTAGTTAAATTAATTGCAAATTATTTGTCTTTATTTTTCAATTGATCACATGTTTGATTTAGTCATAACATTTTCTTTACTTACTGTTTGTTGGATATGTTGTCAATTAAGAGAAATTGTTAATTGTGTGGAATTCGCTTCGTTCGATTTCCATTGTGAGCGACCCTGTCCTCGAGGTCTCTCTGTGTATGTGTGTGTGTGTGTCTTGGTTGTGTGGAGCAACGAGCCCCCTTTTTGTTATTTTCAGTATGCATACATACACACACACACACATATTGCTCATAATTGTTATTCAAACTATTGCTATTGTTGATAATAGCGCAGAGTAAAAAAACAACTACACACGTCATTGGATCTTTCGTCTTGTTTTGCTTATTTTTCACAACTTATAGTGGAACTATTTGATTATAGTGTTGTTATTATAAAAAGAATTACACACATGCATACATATGTACATATCTCTGAATTTATAGTGCGGCGATTTCAATGCTGCGGCGAATTTCAATTTGCCAAAGTCGCAATTCCGAATGCGTAGCAAAATTTAGAGCGGACGACTAAAAAAGAAATTCCCATAAATAAAATTAATTGGAACAGATTAACTTGACAGCTCTGACGTAGCGGCGAGTGTCTACGTGAATTCCGTCAGTTCTTTTATTTAAATTTTATTTGAATCTAACGTCGCTTGCATAAGTTAAAAAAATCACCTGCCAAGCTGCGATTAAAGCAGACTCTGACTCATAGCTTAACACACACACCAAAGAGAGTGCATAAAAGAGCGAGGCGAGTGAGCGTGCGTGCGAGCGAGACAAGGGCAAGGGTTTATGGGTTATGCTCGGCTTTACCTTTTGCCCGCTCAGCTGCAGCGACTGCGCTGCCGGCGGCATCGAGGCGAAATGGCTGATGCAATCGCAGCGTTGAATTGGGCGAGAGAGTCGGAGAGTCAAAGACTTCGGTGGTGGTCGCCGAAGGTGATGTTGTTGTTGTTGTTAGCGTTAGTGTTATAGTTGTTGCACAACGAACAAAAGGTAACCCGAGACATGAGACACGCATACACTATGCAAGAATGCAAGAGCAGCAGATTACACAGACACACACGCACACAGATACACTCGCACACAGAAACACACACACACATAGACAGACACACAAATATATAGGCTTAGGCACACTCCATAGTTTAATTGATAAATTAGAATACAATATGCATATTTGAATGAGCAAGTTGAGGAAGTGCGACGTGTTAATGCTAGACAACTGCTAGTTAGTCAGTTATTTAGTATATATTGTAATTTTAGTTAATGCTAATGCCTAATGTTGTGTCTGATTTCGTTTAACAGCTGTACAATTAGCGATAATTGGATATCATTTCGATTTCTCAAACTCGAAAAATTTTCCATAGTTATGGAAAAGTAAACCGAAATTCATAAAGTGGTTTCATAAATTTTCCATTCCATGTGCTTCACACACACACACACACACACACATACATACAAATACAATACAATACAATTGTGATTGTACTTATAAACGATATTGTGTTAAATGTTCGTAGAATTGAAGATATATGAATGATATGAATGTAGCTTGTGGATTGTATTGTCTGTCAGTCTTTGAAAGGGAAATCCACTTCCAAGTTCAGCTCGAAAAAAAGTCGCTGTCATAGCTGTCAGTTTAAAGTTTCTAACCTTAAAACTGAAACCAGTTGAATAGTTCTGAATTTTGAATGAATAACTTGTAATTTCAATGGAAATCCCTCAATAGTTTACAGGGGTTTTTCCCTCTCTCACATTCTCTCAAAGACACGAGCTCTTTGCACGCTTCTTGAGGTCGAGGTCGATTTGTTTGAGCTGCCGAGTCTCCGAAGACTCTGTTGCCAGGCGCAACAGTCGAGTCGTGTCTACATGAATCTATTGTACGTCTTTGGTAGTAAAAAATCCATAAAACCGGCACACAATTTGTGGCATGCACATGAATTTTCTCACGTCGTCACTTGCTACAAACAGTAGGTCAAGTAAATGCTTTGACAAAGCTAAAAAAATCACATATTTTTAAAAATATTAAAATTTTAAAACTTAAAGTCAATCTTCTGCTTAAAAAATAATATTAATACAAAAATACAATTATATAATTCATTCTATATGGCAAAAAATACCTTCACTTATTTTATTTTAAGATTAAGGAAACTTAAAAATAATCCTAAAATAGGGATTAATGTGATCTGTTTTATAGAAATGATACTTTTTTGAATTGTTTAATTTTGTTACAACAATTTTTTGACATACTGTGCAGAGTGCAGCCCACACACACATCCATACATACACCTTTGATGATTCGTACAACCTGCAATTCACATGCTGGCATGACAACTGCTATCTGTGTGTGTGTGTGTGTTTATGTGTGTGTATGACTGGTCTTGGCAGTTGCATGTTGCACTATCTTTTCCCCGAACTGAATGTCTCTCCGTCCGTCTCTCTGTCTGTTTGCTGACTTTGAATGAGCCGTTTCAGCATCTGCACTACCTTACCTTTCCCCTTCCCCTGTCACTGCCACTGTCACTACCACCGTTCGTATCACTATCTCTACCTCCGGTCGAAGCCGTTAATTAGCAGAAAAGCGCAAACTAAGCGACTGCCAAGTGAGTGAGTGCAACAGAAAGACCGAGATAAAGAGAGTAAGAGAGATCGCAAAGTGTCGGTCGGTTCGTCATGTTCCCATTTAGCGGAAGCGGGCCAATTTGGCTAGCCAAGTGTGCATCTTTTGGCCCCCCTCCCCGCCCAGTGACAGCCCACAATTTAGACTGATGCAATAATTGTTAGCGTATGAAAAGCGATCGTACGATCGCCCAATCATCATAAAGACAATGACGCGATCATACGATGTCGATGTCGATGTCGATATCGATGTCGTTGTCTTTAGACCTCGACCTTTCTTTGAGCCGTCGACTTCTAGGAAATTGAGATCTTTTTGGCCATAAATCAATGCTACAAACCCAAATGAGATCAATCGATCGATAGATCGGTACCGGCCTGTACCGCTGTCGATGTCGATGTCGATTTCGATGCCTATGAATATGTATGTGCCTCATTTATAGTATTTGCCTCTGTATTTGTAGCTGTATCTGTAATTTGTATCTAAAACTGTGCGTACAGTTTTGTGCGAGTTCAAAGATTGCATCCGTGTTTCGACTTTTGCCTTTCCTGGAACGTTACAGGTGCAGCTTAATTGCCTTTGATAGGAAATGCCACCCCGATGATCTAAATGAAAACTATTTAAAAAAAAAACAAAAAACTATACGATTAAGTTTGCCAGCTCTTACACAGAAAAAAATTTGATTTTCCGGAATAAAATCGATCACAAACGGGGATCATAAGATGATATCGGGGTGTTTATAAATCAAGTAAGAAAAACATGAAAAAAATACGATTTTTTATACAGACTTAACTTATATTTTAATCATCGGGACTTTAATATGAATTAAACCAAACATTTACTGGTTTTTTTTTTTTTTTTGACCTACTTAAAAAATACAGAAATTTTTAGCTTGATATTTTAGATATATCTTCTTTTTTTTGCTGTGTATCTGTCCACAAAAGGCCATTTCAATTGAATGTGGCCCTTACGTCAACGTTACGTTATCGTTCGTCTTGCATCTTGTCTTCCCTTTCTTGCCCCTTTGTCTCTGTTCCCCCTTTCCCCCCTTTTGCCCTCTTTTCGTTTCGCTTTTGAGCTGTGCCGACTAAGGGCGGGCACGAGACACGAGACACAATCTCAAAAGCACCTGCAAAGATTTTTCATTTGCTCAATTGAATTTTTTTCGCTTTGGTGCGGCAAATGCCGCCGCAAATGTTGCGGCAAATGGAAGGAGGAAGGTAAGGGGGGAGTAACGATTTGTGTAACGTGCAATAAATATATTACAAGTAGAATTGCATCTCGTTGTCCGCTGTCAATGTGGTTGATAATAAAGAAAACTAGAGGAAAAGGCAACAGTGGAGTGAGCATGACTGTAAAAGACTCTGTAGTTATTATATAAGAAAGGATTTTATTAGAAAAAATTAAATAAAGTAACTATTTTTTAAAAAATGTTAAAATTATGATTCTAAATTATTATTAAAAACAGTTAAGCACAATTTAAATTGTTTATTATTTTTTAAACTGCTCGACAAACCATATGAAACTATTATTAAATAAGGAGATAGATGTTTATCTATCTATTAAGACACAACAATTTTTATTGAAAAATTAAAGGTGTAAATTTTGTTCTTTTTAAAGTCAATTACTTCAGTTAATGTGCATATTAAACAGAGTAGCAGCCTGTTAAGCACATTTCGATATAGTATAACTTTATAGACCCTCTGTATTCGTTAAGTACAGGGTCTAAAATAAAACTAAGAAATAAACTAGTCGTGTTGGAATAGAGAACGACCTGCGAGCTGTCAGCTGCCGCCCAGCAACAAGCAGCGATCAACTGAATGCACTCCTCTCTGCCCACCACCATCCACAGCATCCACAACCGCACACAGCATCCACAGTATCCACACTGTAACCACACGTAATCGTACAGCGGAAAGCGAACACGCGATCGCATTGTAGTTGCCGTTGTTGTTGCCGTTGCCGTTGCTGCCAGTCTGTCTGCCATTGTGGCTGCAGCATTCGCGATCCACAACCCGAACGCGTCCCTCTGCTGCTCCAAACATGCTCCCAGTCAAGTTTGTGGCATACCCCTCTCTCACTCGCACCCGCCGCGCAATCAACATGTCCGTTTACATTGTAGTTTCTGCCCTCAACCGACCGAACGCAGCAGACAAACTGGCACTCACTTGATTGCAATGAACCGCAAGAGAGAGGGAGAGAGTGGGAAGAGAGGAAGTGCGAAAGGAGAAGGGGATAAAGAGGGGGAAAGAGAAGAGACAGACAGACAGCGAACAAGCGACTTGTGTCGCGGCTAATGGAACCTTGCATTAAGCCAATTCTCGATGCTCGATGCTCGATCTCAATCTCGATTCTCGCTGTCCGTCTCTGTCTCCCTCTCCCTCTCCCGCTCCTTTCCAAAATGAAAAAAGCCATGCCGCCCGGCACGTACGAATCTCATGAAGGAGAAGTCGAAGAAGAAGCACAAGGAGAAGCATACAAACATGAGAATGAATCGAAACTCGGGTTTGCCATATATTTGAATTCCTGCTGCAGTTGTAACGACATGTAATGCAATTTAGTGCCAAAGGAAGCGAATTTCAAGAGTTCAATGAGAAGTTCAAGGATCTCTAGCAGCTGAATTCAGAAACTGTACTTTTAAAAATCAAGGTAATTCAGGCAATTTGAAGTTTTCAAACTTATGGAAGTTGAATTATTGAGAAAATTTTAAATTGCTGACTGGAACTATAATTTTAAGATTGGAAGGAGTATGCAAAAGTGTTTGAGATCGAAAATCGATTGAAATCCTAATGAAAATCCACTATTTTATTATACAAAAATTACCGTTTAGTAAACGAATTATGTATAACGGTTAGCTTTGGTTCTATAAAGTATTAAATCGAAGTCAAACTGTATTCAAATTAAACAATTTAAATAGTGATCTTATTGGATAGATCTTTTTTTTCAAAATTCAAAGAACAGAATTCAAGATATTTCTAGCCGATATTCGATTTGGTTTAATACCCTGATTTTTAAACTAATTTAAAAGTGACACCGGCACTACTTTAGTTAATTATAAAATTAGATAGATAGGCATATCAAGTTTCTATTCGTACCTGGCGAAAAGAGCAGCTTTAATTGGAAAATTCTAAAGCTATCAAAGTGAGATGATAGACAGTTTCCACACACGCAGTTTTGTGGTCTAGTTTGAATTGGATTGGATTTTATCAGTGTGGATGCCAATGCTCATATCTCGCCAAGAATGGTGCGGCTGAAATGGAATGAATGAACCGAGCCGAACCGAGCTCATCCGAGCAACGCAACTGCAGCAAAGCCGACAAAGCCAACAACAACAACAGCAGCAGCAGCAGCCGCTGCCGAAGTCAAAGCAAGCGCAAGAGCAAGAGCGAGAGCGAGCAAACAGAGGCAAATGGTGGGCAAGTGTGCAGAGCAGAGGCAGCGACAGTGACAGTGACAGCGGCAGAGGCAGCGGCAGAGGAGGAGTGTCACTGAAAGAGAGTAACTTGCGAGTGAGCAGGAAAGAGAGCGGTTTTTTTTGTGGCAGAAGGCAGCGGCAGCGTCGATGGTGTCGCTGGGCAATATAAAAGTGAAGACAGCGACGTCGTCGAGTCAGTTGTTACAGTATTCAGCTGTTGAACACAACTTTGAGAGTCTTGTTGATCCCCCCGCTCGATTTTCCAAATTGTTTCAAAAGTTCAAAAAAAATAAAATAAAAGAAAAACTTAAACGTGATTTAAAGCCGAAGCCGCAGCTGAAGCCCTCGTATTTGTCACACCTTGACTTGTAATGTCGATGAACCGTGCGTATTCAAACAAATATCGCGCCAACAACAACAATCAGCAACAAATCCAAAAATTGTTAACAAAAAGGAGCATTTAAGCTACAGCCGTGAAACGATCCATTAAGCTGATCCTCCCCATAAATACCCTAACGATTGATTCGAATGTGCCAAAGTCGTGAGCTCGACATTCGCTACGCCGAATTCCATTAAAGTTAACTACCCAGTTATCCTATATATATATCCGATATCCGATATCACGATATCAACGAAGGATCATTGCGCATTATTCGCATTTGCGTGTGAAAGAAGTAGCAGAAGATACCAAAATTCCACCAACACTAAGCTGCAAGGCTTTCAAGACGGCATCCCTCGTCGGACCTATGTCAGTGTTACGACAATTGCTGCTGCTCAATTTCAATCAGAAAGCCCAGACCAGAAGTCATCACAACTTAGAGCTGATAAACTCGTTCATAACATAACAAAGAGCTATCAAACAATAATCGATAATCGACATCAAGTGAGGCGATCGATAAACGTTGTTGTTGTCTTTTTATACCCGAACGTTAGGGAGAAATTCGCAAACATTTTTTACCGGAAGAGAAAAAAGAAATCAAATCAAAAGGTGAGTTTGACAGTTGACTTCAATCTACAGAAATCTATACAATTCTCAAGACCTTCAAGCTGATGTAGCAAAAATTCGCAGAAATTCATTTAAAACAAAAAAAAACCCCTCACTCCAGTTAGACCCCATTTCGAAGGGCAAAAAAAAAAAACAAATTCTGATGCAATATTCGACGCACAAAAGTCACCATAATTTTAATTATGCATAAACGCAACTGAATGGGTAATCGTAAAAGTCTAGACTCTACAGTCTGCCGTCTAGACGCTATTCGAAATCGAAATCGACATCGAATTCGAATTCGAAATGTTTTCGAGTTGGCCTTTAAACCGTGTCGCGTGGGTGTTTTTTGCTGACGTCACTGAAAAAAATGTGATTTCAATTCAGCTTCTGCCTACGTAAGTCTTTTGTCTTTCTCCCTCTCGCTCTCTCTCTCTCTCTCTTTCTTTCCTGTTATCTCTGTCTTTGTCACACGGCTGTGAAGAATGTTCTATTTTGGTGTTGTGAACCGCGTGGTATGGTGAAATTAGCCAGACACTTCAAATTGGGGGCAAGCATCTTATGATTCGCATCAAAGGATGCCGATCTATCAATTACCGTTCGTATATATAGTATAAATCGATCACTCTCTGGAGAGGTACAGTCACAGTCGTTGCTGGAGTGTCGATAAGCATCGGGAATTGAATTGGACCTCCTAGAAATCGTAAATCGTTAATCATTAATCGTTGACATTGTGATTTATGTGGCCTCCACGGACGTAAGTTGAATGTGATAATGGATCGGAACGGATCGTGGGTTTATTAACCTATATTATAAGTCCGAATGGTTTTGAACTTTGCTACCCACTCATCTATCAATCTATCTGTCTATCTATCTATAATGTACTATCACTAAGACCGTTTCATTTTCGAATTCTAATTCTAATTCGAACTGTATTTCTAATTCTATTTTCAGAAAATGAACTTAAATCTGTGCGCTATAGCGCTGCTGCTGTTTGGGAGCCTTGCGGTTGCCCACAGTCGTGCCATCGTGGACACGGTGGACACTCTCGATGATGGCAACGAGGCCGACAATTCCATTGAGGCCGATGAGGAGCAGACACCGCGTGCCAACAAGCAGCGCAATCGTGGCGGACCCTTCGAGGAGGAGTGGCTGAAATTCACCAAGACACCGCCCACAAAGCTACAGCAGACACCCGGAGCGACCATTGAGATCGCCTGCGAGATCATGGGCTCCCAGGTGCCCAGCATTCAGTGGATCGTCGGACGTCAGCCGCTCTCCGAGGTCGAAAATCTTGACTCGAATGTCCTCTCCGAGGATGCACCGACGGCGATCGTGCGTGTTCGTTCCGTCCACGTGATCGATCATATGCTGAGTGGGCCGAGAACCTACACATGTGTGGGTAAGACCGGCTCCAAGACGATCTATGCTAGTACCACCGTGCATCCATCGCATTCGGATGAGGGTTTGGCCGGCATGATCGTGCCAGAGAAACCGTATCCGGGTCCACATAAGCCACGCATCACCTACACCCAGAAGACGCATCTGGATCTGATGGGATCAAGCATTATGCTGCCCTGCAAGGTGCACGCTCGTCCCCATGCCAAGATCACCTGGCGCAACAACGAGGACAAAGAGATCGTGCAGTCGGAACGTTTCCGGGTCCTGCCCAGCGGTGATCTGCTCATCTCCAATCTCAAGTGGGAGGATATGGGCAACTACAAGTGCATAGCGCATAATGCCGTTGGCCGCGACTCGGCCGATACCTTCGTCTACCCTGTACTTGTAAGTATACCTATCAATCTCTCCCCCAAATATCATCCCTTACTAACTTTAAATTTCCCCTTCTCTCTTTGCTTCAATTCTTTGCAGAAGGAAGACTAAAGATTCTACCACAAGGCTATTGGATTGACACAACAATTTTTAGTTAGTTAGCTAGATCAAATGCCTTTGAAGATGCGTGCAAAGAACAGAAAATACCATAAGAAAAAGACACACAAAAAAAAGAAAGAAAATCCAAGCAAAAAAAAAAAAGAATTACTTAGTTTAAGTTTAAACTCTAGTATCTAATGCCGGCTTAGACTTTAATGTTCTTACCAATCGAATAATGTTTCATAATTATGTTTTCTCCCATTTCTTTTACAATTTCATTATAAATAATCTTAATTTTAGTTTTTAGTTTGTGTCAGGTTTATATTTACCGTTTATCGTTTTTTCGTAAGTAGCAATTGATTGTTCCTAACGATTCAGGCAGATAAACTAGTTAACGTTATTGGCCGTTACTTAATAATTGTGGCTATGAGCCAAAAATTAGCACCACCAAACACCAAACACCACATAGCACCACTCGAATAATATAATCAAAAAAAAAAAACACTAAAAAGTATTCGCTATTCATTTTCAATCGAAATTTATTTATTGAACGATCGACATTCATTAAGGCCATTTTCCATTGATTCGCATAAAGCAGCAAAGTATTCAACAGTTATTTCATCGAAATACCCTTTTATATACCTACCACATCATCCAAATTATGTTTAATTTTATTTAAGCTAATTGAACTGAATTATGGTTTTTTTTATATATAAAATAAAAATAAAAATATAAAATATATTAAATTAATTTCAAGCGTTTTAATTTCTTATTTTTTTTGTTTGCAATAAATATGGGAATAATATTGGTTTTATTAACACAATTTTTATTGACCAGTTATACGGTTATACAATCTATACAGTGTGTCACATAAGTATTGTCTACAGCTAAAATCGAAACACATTTTTTTATATTTTCACTTTATAACAAATAACGAGCAAACGTAGAATACGTATATAAGTTATAGAAGAGTGTTGATATTTTTTTGGGTGCATTTGTCGTACATATATTGAAAATGAGTTTACTAAAAGTTAGGTTAGGTTAGGTTTAAGTTACGTTCTGATTGTGCGCTTTTAAGAAAAAGTTGAAGGCATCGAGAAAGTACAACAGGGAGGGGAAGAAAAAACGATCTATAACGATCTATTATGGTCTATTATATTGTCACTTGTCATTGGAATTTATTGTAGTTTAAAAAGATAAGTATAGGTTAGGTTAGGTTAGGTTAGGTTAGGGTGTCTGTCTGTTGAAAGGGTTTCACAATTTATTGGCAAAGTCCCAACTAAAAAAATCAAAAAAAAACTAAATGAAACAATTGGAATTTCTTGGCAAAAAAAAAAGAAAAAACTCGATTGTCTGCAAATTTTTTGTGCAAACAATTTTGTTTGTCGGATTTCATTGGACGGACTCTAATTTTAGGTTAACGTTAATACTTGAATTGGATGAAGATTGGCAGCCAGATTTTTTGTGTCGCTTTTCGTATTTTCAAACATTTTGGGCTCTGGCAACGAAAGTTTTCTCACTGACTGTTGGTCTGACTCCCCTGACTGTCTGTATCTTTGTATCTTGTATCTTATATCTTGTATCTCGTAGCTCTTTTGCTGTTGCCGGGCAGATTTTGGGGCCAATTTGAAAGTCGCGTGTGAGTCAGAGATATTTTACTTGTGGAACAGGCAGAGATACAGATACAGATACAAAGACAACGACAAACGACAGCGACAGCAACAATGTGACCGAGGCAACACCAAGTACAAAGTGAGTGAGGAAACAGGGGGAAATTCAAGGGGTATATCAGGGGTATATCACGGGGCAACAGAGGTGTCAGGGTAGCAGCTGCCGATCCACTTAGCCGGCAACCAGTTTGCCATGTCTCCACGTCCCCCTCTTCTCGTCTTTATCTTCGTCTCCCTTTCCACTTCTTCACTGTCGTTCTGTGAATGACGGCACATATTCATATATGTGCTAATTTATAAAATACGTCAGCACACACATCAGCCTAATGATAAATGATTTATTCCTAAATTTGTCAAGCTAATTGGAAGGCGTGCGCGAAGTCACACACAAAAAAAAAGTAAAAAAGAAATAGTCATAATAAAATGAGGATCCATTTCTACCAATTGAATAATTGCTGATATGAATGCGTAATAGCATTAAATAATAAAAAAGGAATACTGTGTGTGTGTCATCATACTATAATTCATAATTCAAGGGAATGATATGCTATCGCTTCAATTCGATCGTTTCGATCTAATTCACTGTGCGTAATGCTAGTGGAATAAAAGTATCTGACAGATATAGATACATTAGTCAATGGGTTATTTCAAGCAAAAAACCAACGCATTTGTTTTTTTGAATACTCTTACAGTAGATACTACTCTTGAGTCATTAAAGTGATCGTGTCAAAACCCATTATGTAATCTCGATCGGTTTAAATTTTAGTACAAATAATTTAATTAAAAAAATTTAAAAAAAATATAAATTACGCTTTAAATGTCTTTAAAATCGGACAACTACATATTATTGCTGTCATAGAAATAAATGTTTAAAAAATGAGTTTTAAAAAGAAAACAAATTTAAAGTGTCAAATAATCAAATATAATAAAATGAATGTACAAAAGCAAACTGCAAGGGTATTAAATATTCGGCATGCCGAAAATAGTTAATCTTTCTTAAGTTCTTTCTTTTGGCACGTAAACGACGAATATTAAAAAAAATTATAATATACAAAAACGACTTTGGACAAATACAACAAAGATATTGAAAAAAAATGCACAAATATAAATATGCCAAGTTAATAGCAATTCTGAGAACTGGGGCACGTCTTTTTCTAGGGATTCCAAGGGGTTTACAAACAATTAGGGGGCGGTTGAACAAAGGGAGGGGTACTCAATAAATAAAATGTATATTGCGGAATTGTAAGCTTGCCGGACTTAAAAGGATTCTCGGTCACTTTCACGTCGGTTTGTTGTTTTTTTTTCTAAAATAATTTCCTCAAGTCTAGACATTGAGCACGGAATGCTTTTTGCTGCCGCTACTCGGCAGCTGCACGGCGACCACGGCGAGACGTCCATCCCGGAGTGGAGCCAGAATGTGGGTGTTTCCCGGAGTCACCACCACCGTCTGTACGGGCACATGCAACGGAATGTCAAACACGGGCTTCAGCCTGCAAAAAGAAAAAGTTTATATTATAAAAATGACAATATTTGAAATTAGTTAAGCAAGAAATTTTAAATTAGAAAGAAATTATAAAAAATAAATAAAAGTATAATTAAAGAAAATAAGTAATTTGTAAAGCAAAGTATTTGAACAATCATTGTTTAAAAATAACATCCAGTTTTTGAAAGTTATATAAAAAATATTTATAATCAGTTTAAGCAATTTTAAACTAGTTTTTGAGACACTTAAAATAAAAATAGGACTGCATATTGTTAATTATATTTTCAATGACTAGTTAAAATTACAAAAGATAAATGGAAATGAATGTCACATTCACAAATATCTCGCAGTTACATTTTAAATGAGCTCTGGCAAAATAATCCCATAGCTATTAATTGAATTCTTGATAACAAAAACTCTTCACAGTTTTAGGTTTTCAGTCAAATAAAATATATTTCAGTTTAAAGTGACGATATATATTGACCATAAGTGTTTTTATCTATCAATTCATACGAATTAGCTCATTTATCATTGGTATAATTATATTTTTTTAACACTCACCTTTTCTGACTTTTCAAACAAAAAAAAAAATGAACAGGTAATTATTTAAAAAAAAGCTATTTTTACTTTAAGACACTATCAGACCTTACACAATTGACATAAAAATAGATTGGCCAGACAAATTTCAGTTGAATTTCAAGTGTTACATTTTAAAGTTAAGTAATAATGTGATTAATGGGTATATCGATAATCGATTCATATGCGACACTTACCCATTGAGGCGACTCATGGTAATGTCACCGGCATCATCTGCCACAACGAGATAATCGGAGGCACAGGCTAATCCCGTTACGCGACCAGAGACATATTTGGATCCGAGAGTAGCTCCATTGATGCTATAAACATGAACCGAATGCGAAGTATCATCCAAGGCGCTGAAGGCAATGTGACCTGTGAATGGAAATAAAATAATTATTGATATTATTAAATATTATTATTTTAAATGTATTAAAATTAAAGTAATATTTCATAACATTATCAAAAATATACGTTTTTTTAAAGGTATTAATTTTGTTATAGTTTAAATATACATTTTTAGCTTTCAATTATAATTTCAGTTCATTAATAAAATTCGAAATTACACAACTTTTTTTATGGTAAAAATTTGGTTATCTTTAAATATATAGAAATATAAATTTTTTAAATTTCAATTTTAATTGTTATTTAACAAAAATAAAATTTACTTTTTATGGCAATAATTTTGTTATCTTAAAGTTAAGTATACATTTCCAACTTTAAATTTTAGTTGTTATCTGAAAGAATACATTTTCAACTTTAAATTTTAATTGTTATTTAAAAGAATAAAAGTTTTATAAAATCAACTAACGAAATTTCAAAATTTTCTATAATAGTTATAAATTTTATTATCTTGTATGTTATTTAATAATTTCTAATTTGTAATTTAAATTAATAAAGTCAAGTCGGATGATTTATAGGTTGAAAATAAATAAATTAATAGAAATTAAAATTGATGTGTAATGCTGACGTCAGTGTGTGATAAGGTTTGATAAGGGGAGCTACAAATTGATGCCAATAAACTGCAATATAAGATGAGGAGGGTGAGGAATAAGGAGAGGTAGAGTGGCAACTGCATTTTCTGTCAGAGAAAGAGAAAGAGAGAGAGAGAGAAAGAGATCGCATCTTATCGCTCATTATGACAGATTGCGGAATGTGAATGTGGAGCAGATTCTACGCAGTGGAAATTAATATGAACATGAATAAAGAATAAGAAATACGAATCGGAATACGACTACGATTAAAAGTATTACCAATAGGTCCGGCCCACATTGTTTAGTGATAAGTTTGACCAAAGAAGCGCACGCTTCATTGGAATTCTACAAAGATTATGACACGCTTCAAAAGATAGCAACAACTACAACAATGAGAACAACCGCAACGACAACTTTGTTAATGCCGATCATCATCATTATAAAATTAAAAAAGCAATGCGTAGTTGCGTCTTATCACTAAAAGCTATGAAATTGATTGAAAACTCGTTCCAAGTGTACAGTGGAAAGAGAAGGGGGAAGAGAGCAAGAGCGAGAGCAAGAGCGAGAGCGAGAGAGTGAGCGAGAGGGCAACGCATTATAAATTCTTTGTATTTATTTTCTTGAATGGAGCAACATTTTCGAGTACTCTTAGTTGATGCTTTATGCTTTTTGGTTCCACGTGATTTTGTTTAAACTAGAAATAACCATGTCACAGGCAGTTCTTCCCCCTTCCACTCCCCACTCCCCTTTCTTCTCTCATATGCTGCCCCCTTTCTACAGTCTGTCCCCCTCTCTCAAAGTCTTGTCTTCTCGCCAATTGCGACATTTTACATTCATTCAACAAAAAAATGCTCATTCCACGTCTGTCTTTATTTTTTATTGTAGATTCACACACACTCACTCATACACACTCACACTCGCATTCACACTCATTTATTGCCCCCTCGCTGAGATTTTTTTACTACAACTATTTCATAAAATTGTGTAGCGCCTCGAAGAATGAATGAAGAATGAGTCTTCCACTTGATTCGATGCTTCTTCTTCTTTCTCTTCTGCACGCAGACGAGAGAGAGCGTGACACAGAGAGAGGAAGAAGGTGCGAGTGGGAAAGGGAGAGAGTGAGTGAGAGAGAGAAGGGTATGCTGGGAATTGAAGGCAGTTCGTTGGGTCGTGTGATTTTCGATCTGATTGCGGCGGGACTTGAATTTACTTTTTTTTTTTGAATTGATTCCATTAAGAGTTATGTATATATACTATATATATGTGGGTATATATGTCTACTGATAAGCCATTCGCCTCATCGTTAATCGTCGTTTAAAGTGGGCGGTACTGAGTTTGACATTTAATTAAAGTCACCCTCATTAATTGAGCTTCAAAAGAACGCAATAAAAATGAGCTTTTAAAATCACATTAAATCAATTGACTTATACATATTTTAAGACAGTTTCGTTCAATTATGAAATTATTAAAAGGCAAATTTAATGAGTTAATTTATTAATTATTTATATAAAATTTCGTTAAAGTATAAAAATATACATATTAATAAGCTCAAATTACTGGTTTGCGATCTTGCGACCGGATATTGCGAAATTAACGATACGACTGCAATTGAATATTAAATATTTAACATTCAGTTAGTCAAGTAATTATTTAAAAATATCTAAAACCTATATAATAAATTTATCGATTTATTAATCAAAAAATCAAATTAAAATTTGTGAATTTGTTGATTAATCAACTCATTTGACTAACTGGAAATACTTAGTATAGCTTTCCTTTCGAAAAGTAATTTTTTTTTAGAAAAATATCAATTTATCATCACAATATTTATCTTTTTTCTTATTTTTTATTTGCTTTTGCATTTTGGTTCTTAATAGAAATTAAGAGATTATGATATTGATTTGAAATAATTTCATTAAACTCACATTATTATCTGAAATATTTTTTTTATTAAATGTAATTTTTGTTCTTTGTCAAAAGAATTACTTGACATACTATATAATCATAATCAGCGATTGATTTAAAAGAAAGTGCAAAGTCATAAATTCCAAAGCCTGGCGCCAGACACTTGAGTTCTTTTAGGACGGGGAACAACTGTTGGTAAGGGGAAATTCGAAAAAAATGTGGGGAATTTCAATTGCTTGATTTCTATAGAATCACATTCCCAACCTTGGCTCATACGATGATTAGCCAGGCAGCAGACCAACTAAGCAGTTGGTTTAGTTTAATGTCTAGTGTTTAATTAAGATAAGATATGAAATTGTTGTATCATAAATTGAGACCATGACGAATGACAAAACTGACAAAATGCATGAACAAAAGTCGAGCAATCAACGCACACACACACACACACACATGCAGAGACTAGAATATCACGTGATATTTGCTGTGTGTGTGGCAATTTACAGGCCGTTATGATAAGGCAATAAACTGCTGCTGATTAAATTGTTTGAGTGTTTGCCCTCTTCAAACATTCAACGGAACATTTTCAACCGCAAGACCCCCAACCTCCCTCCCTTCCCTACTTCCAGCACGTGAGCAGTCTCTGATAAAGGGCCCAGTTCAATGATACTACAAGCGAAAGCATATATAATTTACCCGAGGCTTATCGTACATCACAGCACCTTGAAGTATGCAACAAAAAAGAATGCTTATATGATAGTATCATTTTTTTGTAGCATACTTTTGTGTTGCTGAGAGATTGAGACAGTTAATTTAAGTGTAGCATACTTTTGAGTGCTTGTCATAATAAAATAAATACGTGAAACGTTGCATAATTTTGTGCGCAGTATTAAATCAAACATTGACATAAAGTGTTGCATACTTTTGTGAGGCCGGTTAAAGCATACTATAGTATGCTTTTTGATTAAATCAAATAGATATTCTAGTTTAAATTGAGCAAATTAAATAAACTGAAAATTAAGAACTCTCTGCTCTCTTGAAATCAAGTAAAATAAATAAAAGTGCTGCATACTTTTGTGCGACTTAAAAATCAAATAATAAATAAAACGTTGCATACTTTGAATGCTGTCAATAAAATAAAGTGTAGCCTACTTTTAAGTGCTAATGAACTCACCATGATATGAAACAGTTACATAGGAGATTTGCACACAGGATTCAGTGCAGCCAATTGGTTTAAGCGTACGCACAAATTGTCCCTCCTGCAGTGTATACACATTAACAGTGCCGTCCTGTAATATAAGGCATAGTTAACCATACTTTAACTCTTCACAAAACTACTTCAACTAACCAGTGAGCCGGAAACAACGAGATCCAGCTCTGTGTAGATGGCCACACTGGAAACGGCATCATCGTGTCCGTAGAGCACAGTCAGCGGCTTGGGGGAGTAACTGTTCTGGGTATTGAGTTGGGTGATGGCCTGAAGATGCGACTGTCCCGTCAATGCGTGCACTGGAATGTTTGACGTCGCTCCGCCGCCTTG
The DNA here is from genome assembly GCA_035045575.1 of Drosophila falleni. NCBI lineage: Eukaryota > Metazoa > Arthropoda > Insecta > Diptera > Drosophilidae > Drosophila > Drosophila falleni. The sequence continues at coordinate 4,206,562 of JAWNOV010000167.1, forward strand.
TTGTTGACCCTGTATGCTCCACACAATGCAGGTGCAGTCGCGGGAACCGGTTACCAGATAGGAGCCACAATTGTCCAACGCCAGGCAGGTGATGATGTCCAGATGCCGTGTCACAGAGGCCACAGTTTTGCCCTTGTTCAGATTATAGACACGCAGCGCATTATCCCAGATGCCTCCGGCATACAAGAGTTTTCCATCGGTGCTGACCGCAAAGTTTTGCGAGTGCGGCGGCTGTGAGGAGTGGAAAGGTCCATAAACACGCTTGCGGTTTCTGTAAAGAAAATACAAAATTTATATAATAAATATTATTAAATGCAAATTTAAATTTATATATTAACATATATAAACAGAAAATATATATTAAACAGAAAATACATGGGAGCTTTGAACTTTAATTTAAGGCACTTGCAGTTCGAATTTTGAAAAACGCAGCCTTATTTCCCGATAAAATTATCTTAGGAATATTGTGGCCAAATTTCAAGGTCGTATGTCAAACCGTTTGGCCTGTACAATGCCTAATCAGTCAGTTGGACAAACAACTTTATATAAACTCATTATTTGTGATACCTGATTTGAATTTTAATCACACTTACTTCAGATTATTGGTGGTGGCATCGATTTCCAGCAGAAATCCTTGCTCCTTGTCGTAGGACATCCACGAATTGCAGCCCAGGATGCAGGATTTCGATACGCTGACAAGCACATCGGGACTCAGCTGAAGGAAACTACGTGGCGGACTGCGTGGAGGACTTAGATACACAATGGGATCCTTGGGCGTGGACAGCTCACAGTAATACTGCACCACCTTGTCCAGGAACTGCGTGAGATCGGGTCGCCTGAGCTCAGCACGAACCAGCTTAATGGATGTCTCCTCCTGGGTGAGGCGACGTGGATGTGGCTCCCGCAGCAACTGTGACGGCACCTGGCCAAAGTTGTTGATCATGCCTGAAAGGAAATGGAATTACAAACTATATCAAAGGAGCAACAAATTAAACACACCTTCAACAGCTTCTCGTTCAATGGGATTGGTGATTTTGTCCAGATCAACGGCGCCCTCGTATGAGCAATAATAGAACACATTGAGCGCCTCCACAGCCTTGGGTCCCTTCTGTTTGTAGCCAAAGATGAGATCAATCCAATGATGCAAATGCTGGCTAACATATTCCGATTCCAAAGCCCGGCGATGTATGGCAATAAATTCCTCCGGCGTGGTCGCCCAAGCGGGCAAAATGACATCGTCGACCTTCTCCTTGGTGATTTGCAAGTGACCCAGATCAAATCTGTAAACAGAAAACATTTATATTTATACTATAAAAATATCGGTTAAAACTATCGGTTAAAACTATCGGTTAAAACTATCGGATAAAACTATCGGATAAAACTATCGGATAAAAATATCGGATAAAACTACCGGATTAAACTATCGGAGAAAAATATCGGATAAAAATATGGGATAAGACTATCTGATAAAACTATCGGATAAAAATATCGGATAAAAATGTCGGATACTTTTCATTTCACTACTTTTTTCAATGCTAGTGAAATGAAATTTCATTAAAATAGTAGTTAATTATAACAACTCTGGTATATGAAAAGAATCAAATCAGTTAAACTTTACTTGTTCATGTTCTTGAGAAACTCTGGAAAGTAGAAGAATTCGGGTATTAGCTCCTTGACATCGTTGGGATTGTCCATGAGCAGTTTCCATGTTTGTGGAATCGAGTGAAATTGTCGATCGGCGACATCGAAGCGACCGCTCTGCAAATCCACGTGCAGCGAGGTGAAGGGTTCAACCCGAAGTAGATAATGTAAGACTCCGGCGGAGTTGGAATAGTGTGTTCCATAGTGGAACTTTGGTATGGCACCCGAGGGATCCTCAAAGGAATCGTATTTGCTGCGCACTTCAGCCTCGTTCTTGGGATTGATCTAATAAAAAACAATTAAAATTAATAATCATAAAGATCAGTTAAATTTCTTTAAAGAACTTACACATCCAATAGGTTTGGACAAGTCACGAAAGGATCTGGGATCCGTCAGATCCAGCACATCGCTGGTGTAGTCCGCTAGGATCCAGGGGAAGACGGGATACTGGCTCAAATCGTTATACGAACGACCTGCGGGAGAAGACAGGAGTTAAAGCTGGAGAGGATTACGAAGCAAGTCTTGGTTGCTTACCAGCAATGGTATTTAAGTACATCAAGTACTCAAAATTGGATATTTCACGATTTATCCAGCGTTGCGTTAGGCCAGATGCACGCAGTAATTCCGGCGGAGATCTGCCGGAACCATATAATATATTTGGCAATGGAAGACCTACAATTTTGGTAAAGACCTTGTTACGAGTCTGTAAAGGAGAGAGAGAGTTACGAATATAGACATGAGAAGTTTTATTTTAGACCCACCTTAGTGGTAAAGTTGAGAAAATAACTGGTCTGATCTATCAGAAAGATCTCCAAAGCGCTGCGTCTCAGATTATATTTGCGCAGATGAACCTCACGAATTTTATTTATGGAAAACCTGAAAAAAACCAATTTTTACTTTATTCATATTAATTAACCAAGCAAAAATAATGTTAGTAAAATTTAATTTAATTTTAAATAAAAAAAGGTTTAATAACTTAAAATTTAAAGCGTCTGAAAACTCACCTGAAATCATGCTTGGAGCCATCCTCGGAGGCTGGACTCAGATCCACAAAGGTAAACACACTCTGATTGACCTCAATGCGACCCTTTACCTTGGTCATAAGCGTTATAAGCTCACAATCCTGTGACATGACTAGTTTCTCCAAAGCCGCATCCTGTTGTGACTGTGTGTCGATCAATTGACGCAGTTCCTCCTCCAGCTGGGAGCTCTCATCATCGGCCAGAAAGTCACGCACCACCGCATTCTTAATGGTTGAATCAAACTCGGATATTTCCCTAAAATTTCAAGAGATTTAAAGATAAGTAAAAGTTATATGAAAGACATATTCAAGGAGGAAGTTGCTCACTTTGTGTCGTAGGCATTGGTCGCATTGTCCCGAAGATTCGCCGCATTCTCGTGTTTATTCGGATACAACTGCGGCTCCAGTTTAAGCCTCATGCGTGCCACATTCTCGTGGGGCGACAACTTCCAAAACTCTTCGCTCAGCTCACTGCAAGATTAAAGAAAAAAGAAAATAAAATAAATAAAAGTTTTTAAAAAAAAGTTAAAGGGGAGAGTCGGAAAAAATTCAAAACTACATTTTTTTTAAGTTACTAATATTTAGACGCAGAATCAATTTAGAGGCCAAATAATGATCAAAACGGTATTCCGCATTGAAGTTTTTGAAAAAGTGTAAAGGGTTAGACATGGAAAATACGGAAAAAATTGAAAGTGAGGAAAATTTTTCAAGTGAAAAATGTTTTGATGCAGAATGAATTTAGAGGCCAAATAATGATCAAAACGGTATTCCGCATGAAAATCGGTTGAGTTTTGACAAAGTTATGGGAGATTGAAGTTTTTGAAAAAGTGTAAAGGGGAAAGTATGGGAAAATTGGACAGTGCTGACTAAAAATAAAAGTATTCCTTTTGAATACAATTTTAATGCAGAATCAAGTTAAAGGTCAAACAATTTTTCTTATTTTTTTTTCAAATAAGTTAAAATAAGTTTAAGAAAAACACATTTATAGTTTTTGAAATCACAAAATTTTTTCCAGATATTTTCTTTAATTTGGGTTCGATGAAAGTTATTTTAAAGCACGACAATGATTAATCGAATATGTACAAATGAAAATCCTTTGTCTCCATCTCCATCTACTCCACATTAGACAACAATGGGAGCAGCCAGAGTCTTGGCAAGCACAGGAGCGGGAGCAGCAGCAACCACGGGCGCAACGGGAGCGGCAAAGGTTCTCAGCTTGGCAACAACGGGAGCGACGGGAGCAACTGGAACTGCGGCAACGGGCACATCCTTCTGGACGACGGCATTGAAGCCATTGATATCGTCGGCATAGTAGGTGACAATGCGACGGGATCCATCGGCCTCAATCAGAGAGTAGCTGCCACGAACGACATCGCCATCGCGAGTCTCCTCCTGGGTCTTGGAGTCACCGGTGAGCGTATCCTGAACATCATAGGCGAACTTGTACTGTGGATGAGCATCTACGATTTCAGTGGCAACGGGAGCAGCCAGAGGAGCGGCAACTGGAGCAGCCAGAGGAGCAGCAACGGGAGCGGCAATGGTCTTGGCCAGCACGGGAGCAGCAACTGGAGCAGCGAAGGGAGTGGCAACGGGAGCAGCAGCCAGAGGAGCAGCAACTGGAGCAGCGAAGGGAGCAGCAGCATACTGCCTGGCAACCAGAGGAGCAGCAGCATACTGCCTGGCAACCAGAGGAGCTGAGTAACCCAATGGCGCCGTATACGGAGCTGGAGCGGCAAAGCCCAGAGGTGCTGAGTATGCAGCCGGAGCAGCAAAGCCCAACGGAGCAGAGTAAGCTGCTGGAGCGGCATAAGCAGCCGGAGCAAAGTAGGGAGCTGGAGCCGCAGTCAAAGGAGCAGCTGCCAAATGGCCCTGAGCCGACAACGCCATCGTGGAGAGCACAGCAACAACCTATAAAGTGATCACAAAATAACAGTCTATTTCCCACTCAATGACCAATTTGTATGCACTTGAACTCACCGTCAAAGGATTCATTGTTAGGCTTGGGGGGAAGGTATTGATTGTCACCGTCGGTTATCAAAATTGAACTGACATGCCGTTAACAAAATGTCGTTGGCTTTTATAGCACCAAAAATAAAGGCAGATTCATTCGCGAAATTTGCATGCCGTAATCAGCTGCGAACCAGAGTTGCCACCTCTTTTTTTTTTTTCTCGACTCTCGACTTGGCTGCGTCTGCCTCTATGATCCAAATTCGTCGCACGTAGTCCATTTTCTGTTGTCAATTCCAACAAAGTTTTCAATTTTTTTAGTTTTTATTTATTTATTTTTTTTTGGTTTCTTTTGGGGGCCCTGCTCCGAATCCGAATCCAAAACCAAAACCAAATCCAAGTAATTCCATGGCTACGAAAGTGAATGCGATTTTTGTTTGTCTTTTATTTTTTTTTTTTAGGTCTTTGTGGTAATTGTCATGCAGGTTCCATTCAATGGCAATACATACTTTACTTTAATTTTCTTTTACAACCACAAAACACACGCGATTTTTTTAACTACGAAATACCAACATAAAATACCGATACACCGAAATACGCATAGATCATATCTGATCGTCTATCGTAAAGTCAAGTTTACGGTGCAGCTTACGAGAAATGCTTCATCAAAAAAAAATAAAAATAGAAGTCACATTTATTTTTTAATATTGATAGATTATATCTTATCGAATATAGAAATTTTAATAGATAGAAGTTGAGATATTCAACTTAAACTAATGATGGTAGTATTTTAAGTTATTATACCCGTAACTTAAAAAGTAAGTAAAGGGGTAAATTCTACTCCCGCAAATCGCGAAAAACCACCACACTCACATTGTTAAGGATAATACAGTTTTTATGATAATTAATGTTACCTATTAGTATTATCTATAATCTCATTTTAACCACAGCAAGTTTTGACAAGTAGAACGGGAGTAATAGCTAACCAAAGTTAGTAATAATTAATCAAGTTTTTATTTCAATACAAACACCTAAAAGTATGCAGCAGTTTTTATTAGGCAATAATTTCTTTTATAAAGTCCCTTTATATATATTGAAACGAGTATCCTATGGTCGGAATCTCGACATTAGCCTTTTAATTATATTATTAAAGATATCTTATATAATTTTATTGAAATATAAAATAAATGTTGACAAGATTAATTCCCTTAGACACTGTAAGATCATATATCGAATAGACAAATATTATGTTAAATATCCACTAAAAAATAAATATAAGACTATAAATGGATCATACATTATCTCATGAATGGATCTTAAGTAACAACTTATAAAAAAAACTTCCAAAATTCAATGAACTATATTCGATTGTTCGATTAACTGCTTGGGTGATTAACACCAAGTCGAAAGTTGTAATTAGAAATGCTAAGGGAGTACACAATATACATAGATACTACATTCATAGGGTTTCTCTTACGTGTCGCAAACTTGATTATTCGATTATCGATTACAAGGTGGAACAGAAGCTTTGTAGACTGCAGACTATAGATGTATATAGATCTTTTGGCCCAATTCACAGTGGCTACTGGTGCAGATTTGACCTAATTTTGGTCAACAGTTGAGCTGTAACTGAGTGCGTGACTATTTTGCCAATTGCACGGGGGGACGACCTTGCGACTTGTTGGCCAAAAAACATAGTCTGGGAGAGACACTTGGCAGAGACTCAACCACAATGTTGAGCACTGCGAGACGCACAGTTAAAACGTTAAAAAGTTAACGGTTGTCACCGGAAATTGACTTAATTGACGCTTGATCCACAGTCCAAAAGTCTCAAAACTAGATTCAAGATTCCATAATTGGCAACTCAAGATTGAGTCTCATACGGTTCTACTGAGTTCTACTGACTTTTACTCGGACTGTCAAATTTGTAGTCCATAAATTGGAATTAATTGAAACTGAAGTAAAGTTACGAAACAATTAACTATGATAATATTATTAGTTGCAGTTATATTATTGGAAACTATAACAATTTTTTAAGAATTGATTTTAAAGTTCGGAGTTCGCAACGTGAAAGTTCTTATATGATAGCTATAATATAGATCTTAGATCGAACATTTAAAATAGGGAATTTAAATCAACTGATCGTAGATTAAATTCTTGTCCCAAAAATAATTTTATTAAAAGAGTTGTAAAAATGGAACTCCAAAGTTTCAATACTTTTTTTTATAAAGGAAGGAAAGTTATGATAATGATATTTATAATAGTTATATTTAAATCAATTTAAACAAAAAAATGTCCCAAACTATACAAACTTTAGTTAGCTAAGTTCAAATGTTACAGTGGAAGTTACTAAATATTTTTATTAAATAAAAAATTCTCAGTAAAAGATATTTTATAATATCATAAAGAATTTTTTAGAATTTCACCCTCCCCAAAAACAAATTCTTCTCAGCTTTTTTTCAGAAATTTTAAGTGAATTGTATTAGATAATTCATATAAGTTATATTTTCTTAAAATTATTTTTAGTTATATTGATCTATTTAACAAATTCCTCCTACAAAGTATGCCAACAATCTTTCTGCCTTTCCCATAAACGATTTCTTATGCGAAATATCGCTAAATAAAAAGCGTTAAACGAAGGGGAATCGAAAAAGGTGTTTTCGGTGTTTTAAGTGTTTGGTGCGTAATTAAGATCGGTTGCTTAGCACGGTGGTAATAGCCAAGTCCATTTGTTGGCAATTGTGGCAAGGTCATTTCGGTTTGGACTGCATTTCTGCAATAGCTGCCACATGTGGGCGCTTGTGTGTGCGTGCTTGAACGTGTCTCGGCGTGTCTGTGCGTGCTCAACTGAGTACAGTCAGTGCGTAATTGCTTTGTCCATATGCCCCAAACGCCACTCCCTTTTCCACCTTCGCCTCAGTCCACCCGCTTTGATCAATTGCTTCCATTTTAGATTTCTAATTAAACGAATCGAATGGCCAAGTAACTGAGTGCGATAGGAAAGGGGAAAGTGGGCAACGGGAGGTGGTTGACTATGAATTTTGGTCTCGTTTTTGGTTTTGGCCAGTATCGAGTAAGCCGGCCCAGCAACTGGCCGACGGCCAAGTGACTCGAAATTACATCAGCCGACAGCATGGAAAAAAATAAATACAAATACAAATGCATTTAGAGGAGAACCTGAGAATTGGCCGAGATCTGGTTTTTAATTTGATGTTTTAATACCTGTTACTTACAAAAATAAGTAAAAGGGTATCTACGACCTTATAAAGTATATATTCGTTGGTATGTAACAGGGAGAAGGAGGCATCTACGACCCCATAAAGTATATATATCAACAGTTGAGTCGATATAGCCAATGATCGTGAATTAGCGTCAAAGTTATTAATAGTGTGTTATTTAATAGAACCACCAACACTGCAGCAGTTTTTTAATAAGGATAATACAGATTTTGTGGTAATAAACGTTATCTGTTAATACTATCTATAATATCACTTAACCGCAGCAAGATCGAACAAGTAGAACGGGAGTAATAGCTAACCAAAGTTATTAATCAAGTTATTATTTCAATACAAACACCTAAAAGTATGCAGTAGTTTTTATTCGGTAGTAATTTCTTTAAAGTACTTTTATATGTATCAAAATAATTAATGGGTATTCTATGGTCGGGATCTTGACTATAGTCATTCTCACTTGTTTCTATTTCTATTTAATTTTTTGATTTTTTTTTTTGGTAACAGAGTAAAACGAGTCTAGAGTTTGGCGCTCTTGAGTTGCGGCACAACTATTCCATTGAGAAAAACCGAAAAACCGAGTCACAAATGACGAAATGTGCGAGACAAGACATGAAATTGCACTAGGAGCATGTGCATCGCAGCTCAGAGATCACCGATCACCGATCACCGATCAACGATCACAAATCTCAAGAAAAACAGCAATTGTCACTTGCCAGGAGATTGGGGCAAAGAGAGGGGATTGGGGATTGGGGGAACTGAAACTGGGGACCACAAATTGGTAGCAAGTCGAATATAAAACTGAAGAGATCGCGGAAAATGCATCTCACAGTCGAGTTGAGTTCTTGCAGTGCAGACAACGTCTCCAATCTCCAATCTGTCCAATTCCAAACAGCAACAAATCCTTTGCAATGTTCATTCAGGTAAGTCTAGGAGCTGATCTTTTGGAATTCCTTGTAATCCAGTGATTATTTCAGACTCTTTGCTTCCTTGGACTGACGCTGTCCGTGACGCTGGCCATTCCCATTGATTCGTATGGTCCATCTTTGCTGGCTGCTCCAGCCATCTCCTATGCGGCACCCAAGTTGCTGGTACAACATGCTCCCGCCTTGGCGGTGGCCAAGTATGCCGAACCCGAACCCTATGATCCGAATCCTCAGTACAGCTTCTCGTATGGCGTCACCGATCACAAGACCGGCGACTCCAAGCAGCAGGAGGAGACTCTGGTCAATGGCGTCGTCCATGGCAGCTACTCGCTGGCCGAGCCCGATGGCACCATCCGCAAGGTGACCTACACCGCCGACAAGGTCCATGGCTTCAATGCGGTGGTGGAGAAAAAGGGCGTGGCCGCCCATGCCGTTGCCGTGGCCAAACCGGCGATCGCCGTTGCTGCCGTGCCAACGATCACCAAGTTGGCGTTACCAGCCATTACCAAGATTGGATATGCTGCTCCAGCTTATGCTGCTCCCGCTTATGCCTCATCTGGTTATGGTGGACACTATTAAATTGCTCTTCCGGGAATTCCATCCACTCCTGGACATGATCAGGAGCATCATTGTTGAATAGTTCTAATCTCATCTCTAATATGCTTCCCAAAAAACACACATCCGAAACCGAATTTGTGACGTGCCGTCAACTGAAAGTCAACTCCGTATTCATGTTTCCAGAACCGAAGAACAGAAGAACATCTACGTAGCTCTTAGGGATACCGTTTTCTAGGGGATTTTTGGGAACGGCTATCGGCCATTTATCTAGTGATTATCTATCTGCATCTACTGAATAAAAGTTTCGGTACAAAAAAAAAACACCATTTGTTTCTTTTTAATGAGTACTAAAAGATTGGAAATCCATTAAATATTGACTTAATCTCCTGAAAGAATAATACTAAAAAGAGGCTAAAAAAATTCCTCAGTTGAAACTTTTCTAGTGCTTTCTTTCGGTCATAAATTGTTCCCTTTCTTTCATCAATCTAACTGAAAATATTTTTTTTTTACAATTATTATTATTTTGAAGCATTTTCAGTGCAATTTCAAGAATTTACAGAACAGGTAACAGATTTTTACATGGCAGGGTTCGAACCCAGTCATATTTTAAAATTTTAAATACATTGATAAGGTTTCATCCTAAGCGATCCTATAGATAAAATTTTCTTCCTTCTACAAAAATTGGTTAGTTCCGATTTCATTTGAGATAGGTTTGAACTTATCCTCTAGGTTAATGATCTGTTCTTCTTCTTAGCAACTGCAGTTTATTCCAAGAAGTAAATTGACCCCTTTTTTTGACCAAGGTTAAATGCTTAGTCATAGTTTCAACAACAACAATGTTGAGGTAGGTTCGACCTCAACCTCAAGAGACATGCGAAATGGGAAACAATTAATGCAAATCACGTGTCGCACTTAAAGTTATGATTGTCATAAGCATTCAAAAAGGGAAAAGAGTATGGATATATTGTGCAAGTCAAGAGGGGGAATTGTTGGCACGTTCATTGAGGAAATTTTGTGGATAGTTTCCAGACTGGGAGGTGCAGCTTACGTCAGAGATTGGCTCACAATTGGCCAGCTTTGGCCAATGGTTGCCTCAATGCACCTGACATCGCGGATGGGTGAAAAAGTGTTTATAACCAGGCACAAATCCCAACAAGAGACAGTCAAGAAAGTGACGTTTAAGCAGCAACAAACAAGCTACTAATCCAACCTCAACATGGTCCTAATCAAGGTAAGCTTAAAGAGAAGTACGCACCAGGATTAATCCTTGATTAAATCACACTTTATTTATCCGATAGTGTCTTATTGTGAGCTGCGCTCTGTTCGCCTTTGTGGAGTGTGCTCTGGTGCCTGTGAACACGGAGATTGATCCCCATCCTCAGTATGCCTATGCCTACAATGTCCAGGATGCCATCACTGGCGACAGCAAGAGTCAACAGGAGGTGCGGGATGGTGACATTGTCAAGGGCTCCTACTCCGTGGTGGATGCCGACGGTTCATTGCGCACCGTTTTCTACACCGCCGATCCCATCAATGGCTTCAATGCGGTGGTTCAACGTGGCCCAGTTCCCGTTCCCGTTCCCGCTCCAGTGGTTGCCCGTCCGGCTCCATTTCTGGGCTAGACAACAGCTGCTGCACAGTTGATCCTAGCCTGTAGATAAGTTATTGTCTGTTCTGTAGATCTAACCAAAAACTCATAAATCACTTAATAAATCCAGTTAGCCAAAGAGTACAAAACACACGCCTAATTGTTGGACACCTGGTTATGGATTATAGATCGTGCAAGTTGTGGATAATATCACGCTGACAAATGTTTCGATTCTGTCAATATGAGTTCAGATATGTATCCAAAAGGTGATTCACTTTGTTTGAGAAGATAAATCAGTGGGTAATCCTGATAGATTAGGTTATTCTTTCTTCTTGACTTGAATTTAAGATTAACAGATCTAATTTGATAATATATCTATATCTATATCTATATCTATATCTATATCTATATCTATATCTATATCTATATCTATATCTATATCTATATCTATATCTATATCTATATCTATATCTATATCTATATCTATATCTATATCTATATCTATATCTATATCTATATCTATATCTATATCTATATCTATATCTATATCTATATCTATATCTATATCTATATCTATATCTATATCTATATCTATATCTATATCTATATCTATATCTATATCTATATCTATATCTATATCTATATCTATATCTATATCTATATCTATATCTATATCTATATCTATATCTATATCTATATCTATATCTATATCTATATCTATATCTATATCTATATCTATATCTATATCTATATCTATATTTATATCTATATCTATATCTATATTAAGATCTTTATTAATTTCTCAGACCTGGACAGGAGGAAAATGCTAGGATCCTTAGATCCTTAGAGAAGAAAAATTGGTATACATCATTACAGAATTATATTATTTCTCTCTTCCACTGAAACTTTACCAACATCCATGATTATAATCAATATTTATTATAATTATTCAACAAAACTTGTCTAGATCTCAATCCACTTATCGTTAGTTAAGTAAACAGCCAAAGTCCTTACTACAACTTGATTGCTCTGCTTCAATTTCAATCTGTGTTCACCTCCCATTATCCCTCTCTCTCTCTCTTTCTCTCTCCCACAATTCCCAGTGGCATATCAGAGAACACACTCTCCCCCATAAGTATGTGGCAGGCTGCAACATTCACTCGCCACTCGCGGCACGCACTCGAATTATTCAATAGCTTAATTGAAAGTACTCCACGCGATACAATTTTTGATTACGCAAACAGCGCATGTCTGCGTTGGCGTTAGCGTCGACGTCGACGCCGGCAGCGACGCCAGCAGCGACGCCTAACAAGGCGTTCAAAATTAGTGATAATGGGCAAAATTGTCCCAATGGCAGTAAAAATAAGAGATGGAAAAAAAAATTGAAAAAAAAAAAAATATTAAAATAATAAAACAATGTTGCAGTGGCAGTTGCACTTTTGGTTGTTGCAAGTCGAGGAGTCGGCCAGTCTGCGACTAGAGATGAGAGAAGGGGACATTGGTGGGGGCAGGGGGTAAGGAGGGGGGTTGATTTTGGGCGCGGCAACTGCTTTGTGCCAGTTTCGAAGGCTGTGTGCAAAAACAAAAACAAAAAACGCACACACCTTTCAACAAAACTGATGCTGGGGCAACTTGGGTGCGTGCCCCGTCTAACTATCTCTCTCTCTCTCTCTCTCTCTCGCTCGCACTATATCTCTCTCTCTCTCACTCGCACACACCAATAAAATCGCTTTCGAATTGAACTTTTTTGTCACGATCGAATCAAATCCGCCGTCTGCTCTCGCTGCCTTTGCCCCTGCTCCAAATCCACACTCACATTCACAACCACACTCACATCCAAATCCATGGTCCATGTTACCAGTCCACGTCCATGTCCATGTCTGTCCAGTCCGCCTGGGAGGCCTCTAGACTCAAAACATGCGTGCCATTCTCGTAGGCCTCTAAGCTGCTTTTATGTCTGGGCCCCCAGACAAGTGTGCCCCTTCTCCCTCCACCGTTTCCTCTCTCTCTCGCTCGCTCTCTTCCCACTCTAGGAGTAGCAATTGCCAGGGGCAATGCAACGCAACGAAAAATGAATTATTAGACCTGGTAATTCCCAAAATACAAAGAGTGTATTAAGTTTGTCAAATATAAAATGTGCTTCATAGGCAAAAAGTGGCTTCGAAGACTGTTCTATGTATTTATATTCCTGATCGATATAGGAGTATGTATAGTTAATGTTCTCAAAGACTAACAAAGAGCTAGACACACCAAATGTGGTGTGTAGCTTTCTGAATAGCTTAAGATTATCAAAGTTGTTTATCTAGAAGACTCTATTAGGTATTTATATTCCTGATCGATCTAGGTGTTTACATGATGGTCTCAAAGATTGACAAAGAGCTAGACACACCAAACTTGGTGTGGAGGTTTCTGAATATTTAAAGATAATCTAATATTAACAAGTGGGAAAGGCTATAGTCAAGATCCTGACCATAGGATACCGGTTACTTAAAATCACCGACGTTGGAAAAAGGCACGTCTGTAGAGAACTTTACAAATTAAATACAGGGTCTTTTAAGGCCTAGTTCTATGTCACTATAGATTTTTCTACTAGTTTTCATTTGTTGTTATGGTTGTTGGTGGTGCTGTGGCTGCTGCAGTTGCAGTTGCAATCTTTGCACTCCACACGCATGCGTACTTTTTAGTTGTTTGTTTTTTTTTCAGTTGATTTTTTTTTTGCATACATATTTTTACAGGCAGATTTTTGGTTTCGTCGAATTTTTCGGGGGCTTGGTGGTTTTTTGTTTGGCTATAAAAAGCAATTGTCGCTGAGCTTCAGAACCACAGAGTGAGTTCATTTGTCAGCCAAGCAGCAGCTCCAAATCTCTTCAGAAGAAAACTCCAAACTGCAATCAAATCACTTCAACAAAATGGCCCAAATGTTGCTAATCGTATTGAGCGCTTTGTTGGCTCTCAGCAGTGCTGTGGTGGTGCCAGGACCTGGTCTAGCATATCCTGCTCTTCCCGCCTATCCCTCGCTGGCCGCACCCGTTTATCCCAAGTTGGCAGCGCCGGTTTATCCCGCATTGGCCAAGGTGGCCGTAGCCAAGGTGGCTGGACCAGAGCCTTATGATCCCAATCCACAGTACAGCTTCAGCTACGATGTGCATGTAAGTGAACTACACTGAGAAAAACACTGTCTAGAATTCAAGCTTAAATTTCTTGATCTTAAAATAAATCTTTTTTTTTAATTTAGCCAAGCCATAAAATATTTATAGTGAAGAAAAGAATAGCCAAAGTCTATTAAATAGTTTTTTAAACCATTTAAGATTGTTTTTACCCCAAAACTTCTGATTTTACTATGTAAAATATGTGGGTAATTCAACAGCACAATGAGAAAGATACAGTCTAGAATTCAAGCTTATGATTTTAGAATAACCATTTTTAAGTCTAAAATATTTATAGTCTATCAAATAGTTTTTAAAACCATTTGGGATTGTTTTTAACCCAAGACTCCTGATTTTTCTATGTAAAATATGTGGAAAATTCAGCAGTATTAATTTTTTATTTTTAATTTAATTTAATTTGATTAATTATTCAATCAATCTTATTCACACTCCCTTCTCTCGCACAACAGGATCATTCCACTGGCGATGTCAAGAGCCAGCAGGAGTCTCGCAGCGGTGATGTGGTCCAAGGTGCCTATTCCTTGATCGAAGCCGATGGAACGCGTCGTATTGTGGAGTACACAGCCGATCCTGTGCATGGCTTCAATGCCATAGTTCGCCGTGAAGGCGCCGTGGTTAAGGCTGTGGCTCCGGTGGCCAAGGTCCTGGCTCCTGCTCCGCTCCTGCATGCTCCTTTGGTCGCCAAGTTGCCCGCTTATGCGCCGGCTTTGGCTCCGGCTTATCACGCTCCCGCTTACGCTCCTGCTCTGGCTCCTGCCTATCATGGACCTACCGGCTACTCGCCGCTGGCCTATCACTAAGTCAAAGTCAAAATCCTGTGAAGAAACTGCATCCGAATCACAATTACAACCACACAACGTTGCCGACCTCTTGCCAAGCGCCGAATCACGTAACTTCTCCTCCAATTTGGCCGAAGCGAATGAAAATGGATTCGCTTTTGGCCCATCGATAGTCGATAGTTGTAGTATTAGTTGAAATGAAAGAGCGATTTATCGATAATACTCTACATGTACATACATATACATACTTAGGGGATTCCTCCCCGGATCTACACTCACACTCGACGCCTTTCATGTATATTTCTTGTCTTCTTAATCTTAAGGCTGTTTCGACCGCGATAATGAAAATAAACTATAAAATCTATTAAAATAAAATAATCATAATCAATTTAATAGAAAGTTCATTAGAGCATTAATTCACTGTCAATGTAAACTGGTGTAACTAAGGCGAACTAGAACTAGAACTGGAACTAGAACTGCAATTGCAACTTGTTTTTTTTTTGGCACGTGAATGGCTCGACCTTAGAACATTAGCTTTACCAACTCACGCACCACACAGTGGATTGCTTTGACCGTCAATGCAAATTCGAAAATGCCACAAGGTCTACGCCCAAACTGCTTGACAGTAGACTTAATTAAGTAATTAATAGTTTGATAATCAACCATATCAAAAACTTCCCTTTATACTTTTCAAAAACTTCAATCTCTCATAACTTTGTCAAAATCTTAACCGATTTCCATGTGGAATATTATTCCGTTATGTTATCAATTATTTGGCCTCTAAATTTATTCTGCATCAAAACATTTTTCACTTGATAAATTTTCCTCACTTTCAATTTTTTTGGTATTTTCCATGCTACACTTTTTCAAAATTTCATAACTTTCTCAAAACTTAACCGATTTCCATGTGAAATACCGTTTTGATCATTATTTGGCCTCTAAATTAATTCTGCATCAAAACATTTTTCACTTGAAAAATTTACTTCACTTTCAATTTTTTTGGCATTTTCCACTTTTTCAAAATTTTCATTCTCTCATAACTTTGTCAAAACTTAACCGATTTCCATGTGGAATACCGTTTTGATCATTATTTGACCTCTAATTTGATTCTGCATCAAAATATTATTTTTTGGAAAAATTATTATTATTTTCGCTCACTGTCCATTTTTTTTCATACCTACCCCTTTATACTTTTTCAAAAACTTCAATCTATCATAACTTTGTAAAACTCTACCGAACCAATATAATTCCAACTAATTGAAAGTTAAATTCAGGGAACTTTCTTAGTTTACTTTAGTTATGCATTCAAATTGCTTTCCACAACTAATAAGTTACATTTGTTACATTTGTCGATTGCATAAAATTGTATTTGATGATTTAATAAAATTAAATCGTAATTTTAATCGCACCTCCAACTGATGAATCGCCTCAACGAAGCGAAAGCTTTAAACAAAACAATGGAAGAAATACCATTAAAACTCCACAAAAAATAAAGACAAAAAAAAAACAATATCAATGAAAGTAAAACGAATTTCCATATGTAAATTTTGAGCGTACTCTGTAAGACTTAGAGAATATCGTCTTATAACGATCACACACGATTGTAATAAATAAATAGATCACATAACACTATTTCAAAATATTAATAATCTATCATCTGCAGATCACAAGTTTTCGTTTTCATTTCATATAATGATCATAATCGATCGCTTTCGTCATAGCTTTCCAAGTAGAGAGAGATAATAATATCTTTATATAAGAGCAGACAATAGATTCTAATTAAGAACACGTGGGGGGCCTACTTTAATGCCCTAAGGGTACTACCTGCTAGACAGATCAATTAATAATCTATTTTTCACTCTCTTTCCCTATATTTGTTGCCGTCTCGAAAGTGAAATTGCTAATTGATGAAATGTATATTTTTAGCAGAAGCCGCTTAAAGTAATATGTTTATTAAATATTTAATTTGTGCCCATTGTTTTGCCACCAGCTGAGAGACGACTCGCTGTGGCAGCCACACACGCGCTCACATACCAAGTAAAAGAGAGACAGACAGACAGACAGACAGTAAGAGAGAGAGGGAGTCTTTAATGAGTGCATTTGTTAGCATTTTACAGTGAAATGAACACAAAACAAACAGCGTGGCAGTTACCTGTCTACACACTTGTAACTTATAATATATATATAAATATATATCTTTCAGTTAGATATGTGACTGCGTTTGAAGGTGATTAACTGTCTAGAGTCGGAGTCGACTCATAATATATAATCATTTACGTTGGCCGCACGCCCGATTGCAATTGTCGCCTTAATTAAAATGCTGCATTTTGTCTGATTTCATAATGATTATATGCGAAGAGGGTCTCTCTTTTATTTTTTCTCAACACTGACAAAAAAATGTTTTAAAATTAAGTTTTGGTAATTTTCAAAATGTTACATTAATTTGTTACGAGTGGGATTTGAACCGGCGCCTACGGGACTAACAATAGTTTTATATATTATAGTACATATTTACACTTTCCCAACTTTGATTTTTTATTCTTAATATTGTTAATATTAGTAATATGGTCTTAAAATGTTCTTATTTTAAGAACAACATTTTTAACATTTATCTTAATGTACTTGATTTTGGAAGTTGGTCATTTTTTTCAGTGTACTCACCCGGTATACCAGGGCCCCCTAGGGCCGTATAAGAAACGCTTGGCGGTCTTCCATTTCTTCCGTATGTGATTATCATTCGTCTTGTGTTGCATTGCCGCTGACTGCAATCGTTGCATCTCCTCCACTTGACGCACCTTCCATGGCATATAGATCTTTTGCTGGAACACCCGACGATTTGTGGCCTGAAAACTGGCGCGTTGCTTCGACGCCGCCTTGCATGCCTCATAGCACTCCGCCCAGAAGCGATTGATGGGCTCCCACAGATGCAGCTCAATGTCACGCTGGTAGCGATCGTAAAGTGGCTTCACCTGCGAATATCGTAGCATACAAATATTTATTATACAAGCACGACAAATCGCACATCATAATTATGTTTGATATGACAGCTAGACACGCACTTAATACAGGGTATACCCAGTGGTCACAACTAAGTTAGGAAGGGGCATTATCAACTTGTTAACCGAAATCTTATAACTATAGTACATTTAAAATTGTATAACTCTGTCAAATCTGAACCGATTTCCTTGCGGAATGTCAATTTTGTCATTATTTGACCTCTAAATTGACACTGCATCAAAATTTGACTAGCTTAAAAACTTTCATATTTTGGTCATCACTGTGAATTTTTTCCATACCTACCCCTTGACACTTTTTCTAAAACTTCAATCAGCCATAACTTTATTAAAACTTATCCGATTTTCATGCGGAATATCATTTTAATCATTATTTTACCTCTAAATTGATACTGCATCAAATTTGAAAATGTTTATTTTTTTCCATAATTTTCCAATTTGTTCCATACTTTGCCCTTAGTACTTAAAAAAAAAGTTTGAGAAAATTCGTTATTTGCAACTTATGTCGTATTTACCGATATATCGATAACTCGATACTTTTATGTCGATTTTAAGTTTTAAAGTACAACTTGATTTAAAGCTTGTATTTTACGTTATAGCGCATACTAAAAACCCACCTCAAATACAGGGTATTTGCTAGTCTAGCAACTGTAATTACAGCAGTCTGAATTGTTTTCACTTTCGTTTGCACGCTTTACAAATCAAAATCAATATCGAACACCGAGACGAATTCAGACTTGAAGCTGGAAACATCACGTCCGTTCAGGTTCAAGTTCAATGTGGATGGAGTTGGAGATGGAGATGAAGTTCGAGATGCCGTTAGAGCAGTTGGAGATTGAGATGGAGCTGCTGAGGAAGCGTCTTTCGATTCGTGCATCTCGAATGCAGTTGGCGCCGCAGCGAAACAAGTTTTTCTTGATCTTGCAGATTTACGAATCTAACATTTTGTGTATTTCTTTTAATTTGTATTATTTTGTTTTGTTTTAGGCCAAAAGCCCAGAGAGACATCCGCATTTGGGCATTACATTCTTTACATAATAGCTGGAGTTGTAGTTGTAGACACCTGGAGGGCATATGATTGTTTCAGTTGGTAGTGCATCGGTGGGTGTTTTAATGGCCAACGCTTTGTCATCCGACTGGTTCCAGCTTGTGGTGCTACCAGTGGCAACATCGCAACATCGTCTATACATCGTCTTCGCCTCTTCTTCGTGCAAGCAACAAAACCAGACCACTTTCTTGCACTGCGCTCAGTTGCCGAAAGAAAGTCCAACGAGACGTGATCGGGTAGAGCACCAAAACTCCAATATCGTTTACAGTTTACAGTCTACAATCTACAGTCTACAGTCTTTAGTCGACGGTTTACAGTCTACTATAAGACGTTGCCCCAATGAAAGTTGTTTTGTTGTGATGTCTTGAAATACTTTAAAGATCAATTCGCAGTTTCTTGAACGTTCCACCATGTGCAATATTTTGTGGCTTATTTGCCTTGTAAGTGATATGTGTGTAAGACCAAGTGACGATCTATTTAAAAACTATTTTATGATTAAATAGTTTAAAGCTGTGCTAAGTTTAACTAATTTTTGAGAGATTCGGGACATTTTTTGCTTCGTATTCTTAATTTCCTTAAAATAACAGTAGTCTAAATCTACAATTGTCATTTCCTTGTGACGAATTAAATACATCTATATATAAAAAACTTTGTCCTGACTCACTAATTGAAACTGTGGAGACCAAACCGTAAGACCTAGAAAGCTGAAGTTTTCACACAACGTAGCTGAAACTCAAACTCAAACTATAAACCTAAATTTCGTAACAATACAAATGTTGTGGTATTAAAAACAGATTTTTCGAGTTGAGAACAATTTTTAGCAAAACTAACCGAACACGTGCATCGTGAGAGCAAAAGCAGATGAGCACACGCTTTGTAAGAGAGAGCGTGCTATTCAGAGATCACACATATTCTCTCTCTCTCTCTCTCTCTCTCTGTTTTTCTATCTCTCTCTCTCTCTTCAGAAAATTATATTTTTTTTTTAATTTTTATCACATTTTAATTTAAAAATATAAGAAAAGTTCGTCAAAACTGTTCCTTATTTTTTTAAGCAAGCCTGCTCGATTTCAAGCATACTATTTCGATATAGCATATGTTCAGGATGAGGCTGATTCAATTAAACAAGATTTTACCAATGTTTTGAGAGAGAAAAAAAGGAGTATATATATACTGAGTTCGATTTCAACACTGTCACTTAAAAAATCTGATATATACCACTGCTTTGACACTAAAATCACTACCTAAAGTGATTTCTTTGAGTGCAAATTTGTGCTTGTTTAATATATCCTGAATTTTTAAATTTTTATGAAAAAAAAGGTGCAATGCTTGAGAAAATCCCTCATCCATGTAGGCATCATCATCATCATCATTACCATCATCCATGGATGCCTTCGTCTAGCTAGCAAATTGTAAACAAAGCACAATGGATTACGATTGTTTACTGAACCTGAATTGGTGACGACGATCAGGTTCAATGCTTTAGCTCCTACCTCCTCTTCTCTCTCTCTCACTCTTTCACTCTCCTGCCTCTCTCTAGTTGCCCCTGTTGCAAGTATCTCGATTGCTGCTGTTGCGTGTGGCAACATTGCTAGCTTTGTTGCATGCCCGCATGCCATGGCAGCCAATTACGAGCTGAGGTGGTGTAAGGTGGTGCATACATGGTGGTTACATATGCGCGGAAGACTGTGCAATAATACGAACCCAGTCAAAGGTCGCAAACTACCAAAAAAAAACCACAAAAATTATTACCAAATATCTTGTTAAGAGTTGAGGGAGAAAGTTAAAAACTGTCATTAAGTCACTAACCACTGACCTTTCTTTTTTTTCTCTTAGCTGCTGCCGTTGACTTTGGCCCAAAGCGAACAGAACTCAAAGTTCAATGTCACAGAGAGAGACAGCAACAGCACTGTGCCTGCCCAGCTTCCACTTGCACTTCCACTTGGCAGCAATCACAGTCAGCTTCCCAATGCCGAGAAATTGACACGTTATCGTCGTCATCCACCACACGGCTCCAAGCGGAGCAAACAGCGAAGACGTCGTGTTAAGAGTCCCGTGCCCAAGATTAAATATGGACCACCAAGTTATCCACCCAGTAGCTACTATAAGCCCGCCTCTTCCTCCTCCTCTTCCTATGCTTCCCACCACGAGGAGCCGAGCTTCTCCATTGAGGATTTCCAGCATCTCAAGTTCGATGGCACCGATTTTCACATTCCCGCCTCCAGCTACGAGGCGCAATCCATGGATCTGAATCTCTACAGTCATGAGGATAATGATCTCTATGGTGCCCACAAGTTTCCCAGCCTGGAGTACAGTTTTCCCGAGCATGAATCGCCGCCGGTGAGCTCCTATGAGCATACGCCGCATCAGAAATATGGAGTTCCTCCATTGCATCAGAGCTTTGAGCCGAGCAGCTATGAAACTCCCGAGTCCTATGTATCCCATAATTATGCACCACCGCCTGCACCATCAGCTCCTCCTTCTACGCACTATGGTGTACCGTCTGCTCCGGCTCATGTGCCCAGTTATACGCATCCAGGGCCACCGCCTGCTCCGGATTCCTACTCCATCTATGAGCAGAAGATTCCCAATGCTGGCTATCATCACAACTTTGCTGAACCACCGCGTGCACCGCCGGCTGGACACAGTTCCAACTATGAGATTTCCTATTCTCCGCCTGCCTACGAGATCAGCACATCCTACCAGGATAGTGAGCCACAATATGAGCACAATTATGAGTCGCCTGGATCCTCCCACGACGGACACTTTGCTGAACCACCTCCGCCTGCACCACCACAGCATCCTTCATCATATCATCCGCCTCCACATGCTCCTGCGTATTCTCCACCAGCTCCTCCTCAGCATCCTCCTTCGTATTCACCTCCACATCCTCCTCAACATTCTCCTCCGTATTCACCTCCACATCCACCTCCTCATGCTCCTCCACATCCGCCTCAGCATCCTCCCAGCAACTACGTCCAGCCGGAGGCTCAACCACCCAGCAGCTATACCAATGTAGAGCTGCATCCCAATCCCAATCCAGCCCAGCATTATCCCAATGAGAACTATGCGCTGCCCTCGGAGGAATTGCCGCTGAATCCGAATCACAAGTTTCCCAGCTTTGATTTTCCCAAGTCCAGCTACGAGGTGCCCATCTATGATCCCATTCCCTTTGAGGCATCCAACAAGGAGGAGCAGGAATCCTATCCACCCATCCTACCTGACAGCAGCTCCAATGATCTGCCCTCGGATGCACATGCCTCCGGCAGTTCTCAGTCCCCGACCACGCGAAAGAAGCGAAAGCGACGACCCTCGACGGCATTGATCTCCAAGAAGCATACGCTGGATGTGCCCGAGTTGCAGGAAGCCTACGATGCGGATTCCCATGTGCATGTGAGAGGCACCGACTTGGACACTGCGGCACATGGTTCCCGCTACGTGGAGCAGAAGCGCAACTACGTCACCTCCACCGCATCCACGACAACGGTAACGACGCCAGCTCCTTGGAGTCCCATGCGATTGCGCACCACATCGAGTGGTGGCTTCATACCCACCATTATAACCAGCACACCGCCCAGTCAAACCACCAGCAGGAGCAGAAGTCGTGGCACCTCTCGCTTTCGCAGTCGTAGCCCCACCACGGAGGCATCCTCCACAGCGGTGACCATACAAAAGTCTCGCTCCCAGAGCTACTACGATGGCACCATTGCACCGCCCAGCTATCAACAGTTTCCCGGTCAAACGGGGCGTGGCACAAGGCCAACAAGGCCAGGTCAAGGACGAGGCGGAGGTGGAGGAGCACCACCTGGTGGCATCACACTCGCCCTACAGCCCGGCACCGAGAGAAATCCCACATTGAAACGTACCACCAAAGGCGTCTTCGATACGACGCTCTTCAAGAGTCCCCAGAGCGATCGCGAATTGGAGCACAGGCTTCATATGCTGCGCCAGAATTTGCCAAAAAATCACAAACTATATTAGACAACATACTATTTAAATGGGAGACTGTCATACAGAAGTAGGGAGAGGAGTAAGTGGGCGAAAATGGAAGAGGATTACGAAAGACTTTGTCAACTTGAATTTAAGTTTAAGCATTAAGCGAAATACAATAAATTTATAATTCATTAATTGTATTTGAGATTTTTTTGAAACTGTTATACTGTTATACTTTCCCACAGAACTGTTATACTTCCCCAACAACTTTTATACTGTTATAATATTAAGTGTGATGTGGTGTTCAGCTGTTATACTGTTATACATAGTACAAATAACACTTACCATACGTTCTATAAAGTTGCGCCATTTTTTGCTCGTGCTGTACATTTGGAAATCATTAAAGAAAACTGGACCAGATGTAGTGGAGGGCAGATCAGGAAGAGTTGTGTCCAAGTTGAAGGCAGATCTACATTTCTCCAGCAAGGCCTTCATCACGGGCATAAGGAATGAATACTCCTCGGGATTGCCAACTGGAATATAACAGAGTTAATATAGATAATCCTCAGTATAACTGAAACTGTAGATACTCACCCTCTATGGCATTGTCCAGAGCTCGATTAATGCTGTACAGTAAATAGGAGAGTTCAGCGGGATCCTCAGTGGAACGACTTTGAAGTATGGCATGTAGTTTGGCTGTGGCCATGGCCACAATGCCAGGATTGGGATGATGCGAGCATTTAAGTAATAGACCCAGACATAAGCGTATCATGTCGGACCAATCGTCCGAGGAACCTTGTTGGAATATCATCAGTGCATCCAGCAGAGCCAAAACACCATCCAGCAATTTAGTGGAACACTTCTTGGACTCATCCTCATTGGAGCCCAGCACAACCAGCTCATAAACCATGCGCAGAATGTGAGAGGCGTTCTAAGAGTATAAGGGATTATATTAATAGGCATGACATAGAAAGTATGCACAATTAATTCACCTCCTGATTGATGAGCGTTTGGCTGCCATGCTCGGAGAGATCAAAGAGTGAAGCCTGTACCGCCATCTCAAGGATGCGCAGACGCAGCGACAGATGCGAGGTGATCAGCTCGTTGTTCAACGCCAGCAGATTGATGCAGCCCAAGACCTGACCACGTTCCTGCCAACACTGCGGATGATCATTGCCAATGCCGCGCCAGAAAACGTTGAACAATGTGTTGGAGACCAGATAAACCAGCTGCTCCTCGGTGTCCACATCACCATCAGCCACAAAATCAAAGCCTGTGGTGCTCTGTAAGAATAAATGAAGATTAATTCATTAAATATGATATTCAGCTTGAAAATTTGATGTGTTTTGATAAAATTATGACAGTATAAAGTCTACAAATAGACCTAACAGCAAGTAAATAAGTTAAACTACCTCCAGGGAGTCGCTCTTTTTGGTTTGGCCATGCGGTGATTGCGTGGAGCTGTCGGAGCTGAGGGATTCCTCGCGTTGCAATGAAGCAGACGGCACGCTGTCCGTGGTGTCCGTGGAGCTGCCCAGAGTCAAGGACTCAAAGGTATCCTGAAGGTCGTGCGTTGTCTGACGCAGCACGGAGAAGACGCTGCTGACATTCTCCACGACAGCGCCGGAAACAGATTCCGCCAATTCTAACAAAAGAAAGGTATTGAATTAGTTAGACTTGGATTGGAATAGATTATTAGATGCTTACCCTTAATCTCACTCTCTATGACGGTGGCAGCTTCAGAGACGCTTGCCTGAATCTCGTTAAGTATGAGTTCCCTATCGCTTTGCTCCTCCTGGGATTGTGCCTGTTCCTGCTGCAGCTGGGCAAGATTAATCTCCTGATCCGAGAATGTAATGAGATCCGCCTGCGCCAGAAAGCTGGAATTATCCTCGAGCAGCACATCCAGATTAATGCCGAAACTGCGACGTCTCTCCTCGTCCGGCGGCATACTCGTAATATGCTTCCGGATGAGCAGGCGGGCAATGGATTCCTGCCAACCCGTCTGCTTGGCAATCGCCAGCGTGGATTGCTGCTTCACAAAGGTTGTCTGCAGCAAACGCTTGGCAATCTCCAACTTCACCTGCAGATCACAGCTGCTCACGTGATAGACGAGAAACATGAGGCCACCATAATCCGGCTGTGCACCGAGCATCTCATCCACCAGATGAAACAAAATCGTCGAGCTGAGCGACATGGGTGTGATGAAGCTAAAGAAACCGGGAAACATGCTCTGCTCATTGCTCTGATCGTACAGTCGGAGCACCTGCTTGTACTTCTGATGCACCCGGGATGTGGCCAGCAAGCCGCTGATGAACTGTGGAGCAACAGGATTATTAATTAGTTATCTAATATATCTATGGAATATATTTGGAACGTACCCTTATGGCTGCCTCTTGGACCTCGCTGCTGTAGCTCTTGTCCACAAAGAAGTTGTAGATGAGATTGGCGCTTTGTGGCTCGTGCAGGAGTAGAACCATTTGATCCTTGCAATTCTTGCCGCGCACATACAAAGTCATCATCTCCAGGAACTCCACTAGCACCAGTTCCTGTCGCACAGATGCCAAGAATGCGACCATGGCATTCACCTCCTTGATGTTCACGTCCTTTTGCAAATAAAAACGCACAATCCCGAAGAGTGTGCTCCGTATGGTTTTCGCATCATCGCTGCAGATGTTATCTGGTGTGCTATAATATTGACGCACTACATCCAGGATAAAAAGAATGCCATAACGACGCCGAAAGTATTTGCGATCGTTCTTGATCATTGCACTGAGATATTGAGCATGTCCCAGCGTAATCTGGAACTGCAGACGTGACCAGATGGCAAAATCAAAGACAATATGAGCATAGAGTGCCTCCATCAACTGTTGATTATCGCCAGCGGGAGATTTGTGTGCCTGCAGAGATTCCATCAGCAGATGTGTGGCCATCAACGCATTGACATCGAACAGAGATGGAGGACAACGTTGGAGCATTGTTCCAATGATGGCCAAGCATTCGCAATTCAACAGCTGCTGCTGATTATTGTCATTCTCATGGGTCAAATAGCGCAGCAGACAAAGTAAACTGGCCAATGGATGTTGAATCATCTTCCATTCGGTATAGGAGTTGGATGAGAGCATTTCCCAGTCCGTAAACTCCTCAGCCGTGGGTGACTTCAGTGGTGTCGCTGTGGATTCATCGCTAGTGCTGCCAATTGAGACATCCGCATCCAGTTCCTTCACCAATCTATGCAACATGGGCAATATGGCATTGATGCCCCCAATGCTATTGATGGTATCCTGTATCTTGACAGTCTTGCGATGCTGTGCATTGATTCTGCCCGGATATCTGCCACCTGGTATCAAATCCTGACAGTTTCCATGCCAAACTGCACCCGGTGCATAGCAGAAAACAAAGCGGGAATTCAACTCCAACAGATCATTATCCTGCGAGAAGATGGAGCTAAAGTTCATGCCCGCATCAAAGATGGTCTTCAGGCTGGTCGTTGGCTCTGCAAGTAGCACGCCACCGAGATGTCCTTGCAGACAGACTTGCTCTCCAAACACCGTGTCCTGCATGCCAATGGGAAAGTTCTTTACATTTGGATCAAAGGCCGTTGGAGTGCGCAGCGGCAGCGTGAAATAGTTGGACACCTGCAAGAAATTATAGGATTATTGAAAAGCACAATATCAGAAATAAAATTTTTTAAAAAACTAATTAAATTTAAATGCAGAATAAATTTAGAGGCCAAAAAATAATCAAAATGACATTCCGCTTGAACATCGGTTCAGTTTTAATAAAGTTATGAAAGTTTAAAGTTTTTGATAAAGTGTAAAGGGGTTAGCATGGAAAATACCCAAAAAATTGAAAGTGAGGTAAATTTTTCAAGTGAAAAATATTTTGATGCAGAATGAATTAAGAGGTCAAATAATGATCAAAACGGTATTCCGCATGAAAATCGGTTGAGTTTTAACAAAGTTATGAGAGATTGAAGTTTTTGATAAAGTGTAAAGGGGTTAGCATGGAAAATACCGAAAAAATTGAAAGTGAGGTAAATTTTTCAAGTGAAAAATGTTTTGATGCAGAATGAATTTAGAGGCCAAATAATGATCAAAACGTTATTCCGCATGAAAATCGGTTAAGTTTTGACAAAGTTATGAAAGTTTGAAGTTGGTTCAACCCTTTGCATCAATCTCTGAGATCGAGAGATTCATAGAGACGGAAAGAAAATATGTATACGATAAAAATTACAACATATGCTGCTTACATTTGCGGAGAGTGTGCGCTCTAGAAGACTTGGCAGCATGCCCTTGTAGACGGGACCGCTCTCCTGTGATGAGGAACGCGGCAAGATGCCGCTCTTGGTGATCTCGCTCTGCTTGGGCTGTGGAGCCACCACAGCCCCAATGGAGCACACAGTGAAGGGTTCGTTTACAGCCTGTACCT
The DNA here is from genome assembly GCA_035045575.1 of Drosophila falleni. Classification (NCBI taxonomy): domain Eukaryota; kingdom Metazoa; phylum Arthropoda; class Insecta; order Diptera; family Drosophilidae; genus Drosophila; species Drosophila falleni. The sequence goes on from JAWNOV010000167.1 coordinate 4,233,842, forward strand.
TAAGTGTGGCACTGAGTTTCTGCACAAAGTCAACATAGATGTTGATCTGACTGTAGGAGAAGGGTCGCTTGGGCGGCGTTATAGCCACCGTCAGATAATGCCACTGTCCATCCAATAAAGTCTTGGTGGCCGTGGCCGATGTGAGGTACTCCCGACGTGTCAATGCAGCCACCACAACATTGCCATTGGACTGCACAAAGACCTCAAAGCCACCTCCGCTTGCCGTCTGCAAAGTGAGGAGCATGCGACGAGAATTGGACTCGGCATCGGGAGGATTAAAGCGCACGAGTATGTGAAAGATGAAGCCATATGAGCCAGAAATCCAGTTTCTAATCTCTGGCACTGTAATCCCATCCGAGGGCTGCTCGATGGCAAAGTATTCAGAGCAACAGTTGCTGCCACGCAGACTCTGCAATGCAATCATGACTAGAGTCTGCAAAGGATTGGCATAATTAGTAAATAAATATAAAAGATGTTGATATAATAGACTCACCTGTTGCAGCTGTTTGTGTTGAGGAAATTGTGATCCCTGACGCAACAAAGCAAAGATGCACTTGAGTTCTACGGGCACAATGCTGAGTTTGCTCAACTCCTCAATCATCTTGATCAGATTCTGTGCACAGATCTCGCTAAGCGTCTCCGAACGAAGCAGACAAGCACAGACAGCTTTGACAACGCGACTGCCACAGGCCACAGTTTTACTTGAAGAGAAAAGGAGAGAATTCAATTAAATAAATGCAGTTGTTAAAGGTATCAATTGCTACTCACGTGCCATAGTTATCCGTGCAGCCCTTAAGTAACAATGTGCTCAGATGCAGCTGCTCCTGCTCCTGCAGATCTGGCAGCCATTGCAGCAACTGCAACATCACCTCGGGCAGCACCAACAGTTGCTGCTCTGCATTGTAACCCAAATGGAAACAGGCATCTAGCAATGCCACTGATGGTGCATCAAGTTGGTGCATGTGACCAAAGAGTCGCTCAATCTTTTTATCCAGTTTTAATTGCTCTGCGCTGCTTGGCGAGCTGTGCGTCAAGGCAGCCAGAGAATCCATGGTGCTGCTCAAGGAACTCGTGTGGGAGACGTGCCAATGCTGCAAGTAAATACACAGTTTAATAAAATAATAGATAAAAATACAGATAAAGTCTAATACTTACCTTGATGCCCTGAGGCAATCCGATGAGCAGCTCCAGTAAGTTTGTCTCGCCAATGGCTTCGCTGACTGCAGTTCCGGCATTACCAGGTGGAAGAAACAGCTGAACTCCAGCCACAGTAGCGGAGAGTGCATTCATATCAATGGCCACATCGCTGTCACTGTCGCTGGTAATATCAAAGTTGGCATCTCCGCTATCAAAGTGCTTTGTGGCCAGCAGCTGCTGCAGTGCATCACAATAGAGTTTTATTAACGTAACTAGATCTATTTGGCGCTGTAAGCAAAGATATGGATTACTTAAGGATCAACTATAAATACAAAAGATACTTACTTCTTCTGGACTAGATTTTTGTAGCACAATAACCATCAAGGCGTAACAATTGAGTGCCACATGACGCAAGTTGCTCGCACTCTCCCATTGTTGCAATATTCTCATGATAATGGATACAGTTGCGGGACAAATGGCTCTCATGCCATTGCGCTGCATCAATTGATAAGTAATTAAAGTTAATTTAAACAAAAACAATTACAATAATTAATAGAGCAGCAAGTAGGCAAGATGTGCATATACAAACGGGACAAAAAAAATGAGAATATAGCGTTTACCACTCACCAAGTTATCACAGTTTAGAAGCTGCCCATCAACCAAGCGTGGGACAATTGAAGTAATTATAGCGTTAGTATTTCTATTTGTTGAGTTCGAGTTTAAAGTTTTCTGCAATTTGGATTTACACAGATGAAGCATGAATTGACAACAGGAAATATGTTAAACAAATGAAAGCGAAATGAGATTAGAATAGAAAGTAAGCAAATGAACAGAGAAAGTATAGCAAAACTAAACTAGTGCAAAAAGGGCAACAACAATTGTGCAAATTCATTAATTTAGTTATTAACAAGACAAAAAAAAACATTTTTGGCGGGTTTTTTCTTAATAAACATATATGGATTTCCAGGACAGGCTACCTGAGAGCCGCAAATAACTGCGCCCAGCACATGCAGCAGACTCTCGCCAATGTCTGCGAATCGGAGCAGCTCCTCGTTCTGAAAGCAATCTGTAAAGGAGAGCAGAAATGTAAGTAATAAATAAAAAATCAATCAAATTTAAAAGAGAGAATACTTACCATAGATAAAGGGCACGATTTCGACATGCACCGCATGTGGTTTATAAGGCAGGCGACTGTAATCAGCTGCCTGGCCGCGTAGGAAGCTACGCCAGGTGAGATAAGGATCATACATGACCTCGAGGAATGCTGAAAAACTGCGAAAGAGATGAGTCATAGCTGGCGAAGCACGTCGCTCTTCCATTTGCTGTCAAAAAACATAAACAAGTTGTTATCTATGTAATTTGTTTGATTTGTAGTTTGTAGTTGTTGCTGTTACCTGATTAAATAGCTTGGATAGTATGGCGATTAGATTGGGCTTGTACTCGTACTTGATGATGGCCAAAATGTTGTCAAAGTGTCGACAGACAATCACCAGGCAATCAATCAGTATGGCCACCTGTTCAATACCCTGCTCCGACAGTTGATCCGTATCGCAGGCATCACGTGCCACAATTATAAACTTGCCAATGGCGGGCAGCAGCTCATCCGGTAATCTGCCCAGATGTGGTCCATTGTCGGGTCTCACTTCGTGCCACAATGGACAGTTGTCGGAGTAAAAGTCCAGCTGCAGTTGACTGCGCCAAATGTCCACAAAACGTGCCACAAACTCACGGAAGTACGTCTCATCATTCTGTAAATGGAAGGCAGGAGGGGATTATTGAGTCTGCCTTTGATTATATAACACTGAGAGCGTAGCAAACTGTTCTACAAATCATACACCATACGCATTTCCGATTAAAACAATTTATTTATGCGGTGATTAATGCATAAAACACGTCACCTGCCCCCCATTACTTTTCCCCTGCCACCGCAGCACTTTTAACATGCCCCTCATTTCCCCTCCGCTCCACTTGCTCATTACCTTTGTTGTGTACTGCACCCACAAATTGTAGATATCCTTCTTGTTGTCCATTTTTAAAGGTCTCAGCTTTGAAACAGCATTTGTTATTATTAATTTTCCACTTGAGCCGCTGCAAATAATTTGTTTACAAGCAGCAACAACAACAACAACATCAACAACAACAATATAACTTGTCGCAATCGTTTCAGCTGCTTTTACTCAGCAGCAGCAGCAATAGCACTTTAAAGTTAATTATGTGAAAAAGATATAAAGCGTGCGCAATAAATGTTAAACACTTTTACAAAAATAACATTTGTCAATAGCAAAAATTCTTTTCCATTGCACGGCAGCCACAACAGCTGATCAACAAAACTGCCGTTGTTTCGCGGTCTGGGGTTGCCCACACAGTAAAAATAAGCAGCTGTTTGGTATTGCCACCTGATGCATTTTCGTCATGGCCTATCGGCTACGCAATCGTCGCTGTTATCGATTAACATGTATGCTGTAAAGCAGTGATGGCCCAAGTTATTATTATATATAAAACTATATTATATATAAACAATTATATATAAAACATTATTATAAATAAAACTTTATTATATATAAAACTTTATTATAAATAAAACTTTATAATATATAAAAAAATTATATATAAAAATATTCTTATTAGATAATTTTGTGAGCTTACAAAATAATGGTTAGTAATTTTTATAATTAGCTTATAACTATCTCCTTCTACTGCTACGAAGTCCCCGCCGTTGCTGATCCGTCTTCTGCAAGCGCCGAACACCAACTGCCTGACTGCTGCGGAAGGCCGCCTTTTATATGCTGCGTGGGTGGTCCGTTAGCAGAGCTCTGTTATCTTAGCAGTGCCAATGTCCCAGTCCCGCTCTCAGTCCCGCTCCCAGTCCCTCTCCCAGGCCACGCTCCCAGGCCACGCTCCCAGTCCCTCTCCCAGGCCCCGCTCCCAGTCCCTCTCCCAGGCCCCTCTCTCAGTCCCGCTCCCAGTCCCCGCTCTCAGTCCCTCTCCCAGTCCCGCTCTAGTCCCCGCTCCCAGTCCCTCTCCCAGGCCCCGCTCCCAGTCCCTCTCCCAGGCCCCGCTCTCAGTCCCGCTCCCAGTCCCTCTCCCAGGCCCCGCTCCCAGTCCCTCTCCCAGGCCCCGCTCTCAGTCCCGCTCCCAGTCCCTCTCCCAGGCCCCGCTCGCAGTCCCTCTCCCAGTCCTGCTCCAGTCCCCGCTCCCAGTCCCTCTCCCAGGTTCCGCTCTCAGTCCCTCTCCCAGGCCCCGCTCCCAGTCCCTCTCCCAGGCCCCTCTCTCAGTCCCGCTCCCAGTCCCCGCTCTCAGTCCCTCTCCCAGTCCCGCTCCAGTCCCCGCTCCCAGTCCCTCTCCCAGGCCCCGCTCCCAGTCCCTCTCCCAGGCCCCACTCCCAGTCCCTCTCCCAGGTCCCGCTCTCAGTCCCTCTCCCAGGTCCCGCTCCCAGGCCCCGCTCCCAGTCCCTCTCCCAGGCCACAACTCTACGATCAACACTGCTAAACTCACTTTGGCACTGCTACAATGTTATACTCATTTTGGCACTGTTAAACTCACTATGGCACTGTTAAACGCACATTGGCACTGCTAAGATAACAGAGCTCTGTTAACGGACCCCCCACGCAGCATATAAAAGCCGGCCTTTCTGCCAGTATTCAGCAGTCGGCGTTCGGCGCTCGCAGAAGACGGATCAGCAACGGCGGGCAACTTCGTAGCATTAGCATTAGCATTAACCATTATTTTGTAAGCTTAAAAATTATAGTTTTATATATAATATAGTGTTATATATATTAAAATTTTATATATAATAAAATTTTATATATAATAAAGTTTTATATATAAATGTTTTATATATAATTGTTTTATATATAATAAAGTTATATACATATATAAAAAAGTTTTATATATAATCGTTTAATATATAATAAAGTATTATATATAGTTGTTTTATATATTAAATTAATATATTCTATTTAATATATTATATTTAATATACAATAGTTTTATAGCTGTATTATTTTAAACAATGTTTATTTTAGTACTTGAACCACAAATATTGCAAATTGTACATGATTTCTATGCAAAATCAATTAATTTATTCCTCCTCAAATTCTTAATGTGTTTGCATTAAAAATTAAAAGCAAATATTATTGTATTGGTAAATCGAATAGCTGATTTGCACGCGTGCGAGACTGTGCCCATCACTGCTGTAAAGCACTGCAATTCAAATTAAACAATTGAACGTTGGAAATAAATTAAGTCGTTTGTTTTTAGGCTGCTAAATGCGTATTTATTTCGAGATTTTTTTTGAATCGCTTTTGTTTTCAATTCTAGTAGCATTTGTTTGTTGTTTGTTTTACATGATATTAGCTAGTAGTTTGCGCTTGTTGTTTTCGTTATTTTTTTGTATTGTATTATTTTGTTTGTGTTCAATGCAAGTATCTTTATGTTAAAACCAAACTATGTGTGTGTATTTATGTGTATCTTTGCTGCTTATCTTTGATAGATTATTCGCAATAGGTGCAGTTACCGTTGCAAATGCCTAGGCAACGAGTTTGAGAGTATTCGCATCGGTATTCTTTTCATTTTTCTTTCTTCCATTATATTTTAGAAATATTACGAGTAGTTTTGTTTGCTTGCTTTTTTGAGATTTTGTTTTTCTTGGGGTTTTGTTTTGTTAATATAAAAAAAGGAAACATTATATTTAAGACTAAATTATTATGATTTTAATGCATTAATTATTTATAAGAATTAATTGAATAGCTTGAACCATTTTTAGTACCTATAAATATCATTATCATTTAATAATCTTAATAAAATTAATATGTAGAAGAAAAATCTTATGCCTCTGTTTCTTTCCTTTAGTTAAAGCTGTGAGTTTTTATCCATTAGCATTAATTAGAAGGATAACAATTATTATTATTATTATGATTTTAGTTATGTTAAATATACCTAGGCTTTGACTTGATGTTATATTTTAATTAGTTTCTTTATCGTATAATTTAGTTTAGTTTACGTTAGTTTTTTAATTAAATAAACAATGCTGCTTTAATTTTGTTTGCTTGTTTCACACTTTCGAGGCAAATGTAGCACTTTATTCGGCATTACAATATCTAAAATTCTTCAGGCGCTCTCCAATTTATTGATTTGTAAATAAGTTGCGCGTGTTTTGTATTTGTTTCACATTTTTTTTTTAAATTTAGTTTTTATTAATATTTTTTGCTTTGCGTTTTTGCTTTCTGGTATTTCGAGACGTTCGGGGACGTCAGCGATTGTTGCGAATAGAAAAATAATTCCAAGTAAATATTTGTATATGTATTGTGTATAAGTATTATAATTTGCTTTAGGTATATAGTACTTAAGTTTTTCCTCTCTATGCTTTTCTTCTTTCTTTTTTCCCTTTGTTGTTATTGTATTTGTACCAATTAAAGTAACACTCTCTCTTCCCCAAAACAGTGTCCTCTTGTGTGAAGCGGCTTCCTGTCTCCCCTATATCATATCATATCGGAAATACGTTATGCATTATGTACTGTTATTTAGAATTGAATGTGAGTGAGTGTGTGTGTGTGTTAAGCTTATTCGAAAATAACTCCGATCTATCGTAATATTATGTGACTGCAGTTGATTTTAGAGTGTGTTTTATGTTGCATAGTGTAAGGTAAATATAATCTATCATAGTATTTAAATGTCTCTAACAGCTCTGAAGGTATTCAGGTTCGGTTCCGCATGGTTGTATGCGTTGTTTATCGATTGTTTTGGTGTAGAAATACTTTGGTTTCTTCCTTGTTGCTTGCTCCGTTATTATTCATTTACTCGGCACATTTGGTGAACCATTTATTCTAGAATTCTACGATTCTAGTAGCGGTTCATTTTCCGAATCGGAATCTAACATTTTCCAGACCATGCGCCTGACGTTTCAGACTGCCGCCGTCGGCCCAGGTGGAGTTGAGATACTCGTCGTCATCGTCTTGCTCAAGTTTCTGAAAAACACATTTAAAGAAAGGTGAATTATTAGGGAGTAAAAATGAAATTTATCTGTTAAAATAATTTTATATTGGGAACAAAGTGTCGAACTTATTAAATGAAGATATGATATTAAATATAACATTTTCTAATGTATAGATAAGGGAAAAGGAAGTTATTTATAAGGGAGAAAAACAGTAACTCAGGATCGCTTTGTTTGCAACGATCCTTACCCTTGCACAGAGTTCGACGTGGACAGAACGCCGTTCTCCAGTGAGTCCCTGGACAATTCGTCTGCCATTTGCACTTTGAGCTGATGGCCAAACGAATTAATTTCCGAATTGGGCGTCATCTGTGAGCCCACCGGCGACTGAGCTATGTAATGTCCAGGAGTGGTGATGGAACCTCCCTGGGATATGCACCTGGTCATGCCAGGACCACCATTGGGCAATACACCCTCCAGGCAGCTGTCGTTGGTCGTCGAGTCCATGTTGACGATCTGGCTGCCGGCGACGTTATCGGCCAGGACAGCGCCATCGCTATCATCCACAGCATCGATGTCATCGATGTCCATGTCCTCAGCGTTCTTGTCCAGAGGCGCGGTCTCCTCGTCCTCATTGTAGATCTTAAAGTAGGCGTACGTCAGGTAGATAACCGAGATGATGAACGAGGGAATGGGAATGGCCATCGAGTACACCAAATTCAGTGTGTTCTGCCAATAGTCGAGATCACTGATCACCAGACTGGGATCCACCTTGGAGTAATAGCAGGGGAACTTGATGCCAATCTTTGTGTAACGCTTTAACCAAATGGTGCAGTTCAACATGGGCGGATAACCACATCCCTTGACATTCGGAAAGAGCCGTGCCCCCACATAGTAGTAGGTGGAGTTGAGACCCATGAGACCCTCGTTTAGCTCGGAGATCTCGTCGAAAGGTCGCCGCTCGCCATTGAGGAGCGTTCCCGGTGCCGTATCCTCCGACTCCTCGATTAAATAACCATTGGAGCCATCGGCATCACCGAAATTCAGCTGCTCAAATCGACCACCGCCCATGGAACCGGCACTGGGTCCCATATCCACATCCATGTCAATGGTGTTGACATCGCCTCCACCAAGATTATCATACTCGTAATCCCGTAGAGCGCGTTCATAGCGATCAGTTCGCTTTACGGGCGGAATGACACGCTCCGCTTCCTTAAGATTGATGTGATACTCCGTAAAGTTGAACTCGTCCGTAAAGTTATACAGATTCAGTCGATAGTTGACCCGGATCTGGGTGCACGTATAGATATCCTTGGTGCAACCCTCGCGACACGATGACCACGAACAGTTCTTGGCACCGAAAAAGATCTCCGTGTCGTAGGTCTCACATAACGCCGGCACCTCCTCGAACTGCATGAAGATCGTGGTGAACGCCGGCTCGATCACGAACGGAACCAGAAAGAGGAACGCAAACAGGCTGAACGTTCCGAGCAGTATAAAGAATGCAGTCGTATAAAAGAGTAATTTCTCCTTTGTAGTGCGTTTATCTGCTTCATCTCCCATGTTGGAGGTGTGATGATGATCGAGAGTGTCTTATTTATTGATTAATTATCGGCGCAGGTCTGGCGGCAAAACGAGAGCGGCAGCAAAGTATTTCAATAAACGGGGAGCGATTTTAATGTTGGGAGGCAGAGAGTGTAGTTTCTTCGATATATTATATATATATATATATAGAGTTGCTTAAATATGTGTATATATATTATGTATATGTTATGTATATATATATTTTATTATTGGTTTGTCGGTGCGCGATTATCGTTAATTAAGTGTTGAGAAATCTTTCCTTATGCTTAGCTTATCCAGTTAAGCTATTAATCGATAACGATAACTAAGAGCTACGATTTACTACGATTACGTTAGACGATTACAACTACGGTGCAGTTATATCACAGGGAGATTCGAGTTCGTTTCTTGCTTTTGCTTGCTATTCTGTGTCTTCTTGTTGCTCTCTTTTTCTTCGATTTCTTGTTGTTGCTGCCTCCATTCCCGTTATCTCTCACAGCAGCCAGTGGAACTGGTCAGCGGGTGTTCCATTCCCGCAGTTGTGCGTTTGCCAGTCGCGTAATTAGTCTAAATATAACCCAGGGATGCAGCACACATCCACATCCATATCACGCATGTTAGCAGCATTGCACACAACCACAACTACAACATATAAATCCTGACCAACGATCCCCTGGTCCTGGCAGTGTGTGAGTGTGTGTGTGTGTGCGTCAACCTTTGCTAATTGCTTTATGTGTCCCAACGGAGATGTTTCGTCAGCAGCATTCGACGACTTTGACGCTGCAGCGCTGCTTCTCTGCTCTGCTCATCCTCTCTCAAGCTCACGCTCACTCACACTCACACTCTTGCTCTGCTCCTCCTGCTCTCAGTTCTTGTGTCTTTGCCTTTGCTTGATTATTTTATGACTGCGGCAAAAGGCTGCGCATATGTGTGTACGTGTCTACGTGTGTGTGTGTGTGGGTGAGTGTGTCGTCTCTTATCTGTGTGTGTGTGAGTGCCAATTTTGAGTAACGGCCTCTTCTCACTCTTTGTTGTTGCTGCTGCTTCTTTTGTAGTTGACGTTGCTGTTGTAGCTACTTAGCTTGGTATTTAGTTCATTTGGTGATAGTTGCTTTTGCTTTTGTTGTTGTTGCTGCTGTTGCTTTTTATTTAAACAAAGAAGAATTTAACGACGTTTTGCTGGACGGACAATTTTGTGTGCATTTATTTTCTTTATTTTTGTTTTTATTTTGTTGTTATTTTCACTTCTTGCTCTTTGGCTCTTGTATGCTTGTCCTTTGCACTCTGCTTCTTTCACACTATGCGTGCGGCCACGTGCAACTGTAACACTGTGAGTCAGAGGGAGATGGAGAAAGGAAGGAGGCTTGTCAAAATACCGTTAGACGCGTTAATGACTGTCAAAATGGTTTCTTTATTTTTAACACTTTTCTATCGTTTCTTTGCCTTTATTTATTTTTAAACGAACTGCGACGTTAGCTTAAGTTGAGTTTGTTGTTGGCTTTATTTATATACATATATATATTTTATGTAACCTCGACAACGCTTAAATGCTGCTTTCGCTTGCTTGTTATTCTTGGTGGGACCAGCAGTAGGGTGGGCTAGAGGGTGGGGGTCATTGCTTGGCTTGAATTTGTCGTGTGCCGTCGTATTACGAAACGGAAATATGCCGCCGAGCAGCAGCTGCAGCCACAAACCGACAAACTAACAAACTGACACACAACAAGAACAACCAACAACAGCAACTGGCGACAATGAGCTCACATGGGCGTTCGAGTAATAAACTCCTTCAGCGAAGTTGCCTGGAGCCAAAGAGTACAAAAGGAAGAGAGAGGGGAGAGCGACTAAATGAGAGAGTGAGTTAAAGTCGGAGCCGCATGTAATTTTCAATTCATTTGGCACGCTTACATTCTTATTGGACACACACACAGACACACACTTGAACATGCAAGCGACACACACATACAGACGCAAGACACATACAGAGAGAGTGTAACTACACTTAGCAAAATAGGATATCCTAAAATGAGCCATTCCTATAACAGCTATAGGATATATCCAGTTTAAACATCGTTTCTTTTTGAAGAGGAGACCTTTTGTATCAAAAACAAATGTATTTTGGGATATGTTTTGGAATTTTGTGTACTTAAACTAATATGCTTCGATATTTATAGACTTGAACTAATCCCAAAAGGTACTTAAAATATCTCAGAATTTCCGGGATTGCGAAATACGAATTTGAAATGAAGGATGGAAATTACGTACACAGTCAGCATTTGACATTGCTTTTACTTGAATATATTCTGTTTAAGTACAAAAATTTTGATTTACTTTTCTTAGTGTAGGCAGCTCTCACTCCCAATCAAAATTATGCGGCATAGGAGTTGCAGCTCTCTCCTCCCTCCACAGCTGGGTTGTGGAGCGTAGGGAGTTGAGGAGAAAGGAGAAGGGGCAACTTGGCGACTCCTCGTGCTTTGCACGAAACGATTTTTCATTTGCTTTGTGATTCAATGGAGCCACCAACTGGATTCCAATTGGAAATATTTTTACTCTGAAGAGGGAGAAGGGGGGAAGGCGAGGCAACAGCAGTAGCAAACACTTCAAATATGACATTGTTTTTATAATAACTCGTATGACGTTGTTGTTGGCACCACGCTCCCATGTGTCCCTCTCTCTCTCTTTCGCTCAGTGTCCTGTGACGTAGAGTTGCGTGCTGTCTATGAATCTGTGTGCGAGTGTGTGTGTGTGTTTACTCAAGGTTCAGGTTACGATTACGCATTTTCAATCAAAAGACTCGCAAAGTTTTCTGGTTTTGTGGCAAAAGGCAAACAAACAAAATTACATGGCTCATTTTAGCAGCATTAACCATTTTTTTGACCTGATTGCGTACGGGTCAAAAGTTCAAAATATAAAAAACTATATCCACATTTTGTCATTTTCGCAGGGAACCTCGACGACCGACAACAAAAGAGGCGACGGCGACGGGCGACAGCGACGACAGACGGCGAATGAATGGCGAGCGAGGAGCACAGCAGACACACAACCACAACCAACGACAATGGTGACGGCGACGGCGACAACGACGGCTGAACTCTTCACCGAAAGGACTGCCACTGGCGACGCTGTAGCTGAACAAGCTTCATTAACGTGCGCGACGCGAGAGCTTTCACAGCGCTACCCTACAATCGACAATTGCGGCATGTGAGCACAGCCACAACAACTGGCTGCTTAACAAGTTGGTAGGGTTACTTACAAGTCGCTCACAATTGAACGAAAGCTTTCGCTCACACACTGCCTGGCCCACAAAAGCTCTCAGCGGTCTCTCTCTCACGTGGATGACGTAAAGCCAGGGAACGCATGCGCTCTCGCCAGCAGCTGCCAGAGCAGCTGTGCTCTCTTTATTTGTGCTCTCTCTCCTTCGCAGTCGCTGTCAGCAGAGCAGCTAACAGTGCGAGCAGAATTCGAGCTTGAGAAATGTCAGAATTGGCGTAAACAGCAGGAAAATGTGAGCCGCGAGCCGTGCACGTCACATATTCTCATCTGTTTGGAATTTTCTCGGCTCGTTCGCAACGTAAAAAAGAACAGGACGAAAAAAAATAGGAAAAAGAAAGATTGAAGAAAAGTGTAATCAAATCCTTGTTGCCTTATGTACTTCAACTGCGAATCAACTGCTAAAGTTAACAACATAAAAACGCGTTAAACAATTTCAAAAAAATAAAAAATAAGTTGAGAAACATTTTCAACTGCATTTCATTATGAAACGACGTTGCAGATAGACATGTGCGTGTGTATGTTGTGGGTGTTGTGCTAGTGCTTTAGTGTTAGTGTGTGCGTGTGTAACCAACTGGCAATGTGTGTGTGTGCGTGCGAAGGAACGTAAATAAACCTCAATAAGCCACAATTTGTTCATGTGAGTAAAAATATTATTAAATTTCCAAGTAAATAGAAAAAAAATTGTAAATACAGACAGCAGAAAAAGGTTTACTTTTACTTTTGACCTTGTTTGCGTATCATTTAAATTTCTGATGGGAAAGTGTTGCCTACTTATGAGCGCATTCTAAATTTTCTCCCCCTCCTTGAAATAACAACAACTCGCTTCAATCAACAATATGAATTACAAGTTGCTCTGGCTCAATAAGACTTTCCATTGATTATTCAATGGTTGTGGCTGATACCAAAAATCAAGTGAAGACGTCATTGAGTGATTTTTCACTTTAACAAGTTTAAAGTGAGAACGAACTGAACTGAAATCATTCATAAATATGTATACAAAAAAAACAAAGTGCAAACAGGTTATGAATATCGCACAGTATGTTACTTAAACATACACTAAAAAAACTTAAGTACTTGCATACATTTCAGTAGAATTAATTATTTATAGTAAAATTGTTGAAATTTTAAATAAGCGCCCTTCGTTTTGAACTTTAAGCAAGTTGGCAGCACCGTGTTTTTAATGCCACCGTTGCTACTGCTGCGATAACTGTCTATCGATATGCAACCGGAATCGAAAGTTAGCAAGAGAAAGAAGCATTTAAAAACAAAGATAAAAAGAGAATGAATAATAATAAATTGCTGATAATTATTGTAAGAAAAAATCCCGGTCAACAAGTTGCCCGCACAAATAACTTACAACAAAAGACTGTAAAATGGGAGTCGCCGTACTGCCAATGTTGTTTTTCACCTCGATTTGGGCCGCCGTGGGAATTGGCGGACCATTTCTAGTACCAAGGGGGCCGAACAGGAAGCTGATTCAGTGCCTCCTGATACTGACGGCCTCTTGCTGTTGGCTCTTCTGGCTGTGCTGCTATTTGCCGCAGATGAATCCGTTGTATGGACCCATACTCTCTAAACACGCGATTTATATCATATCCACTTCGTGGAACAATCCGCTTAAGGAAGGCTAATGTGGATTGTAAATTGTGGATTGTGAAATGTGGCAGGCACGCAACCCACATTTAAACTGTATTAATCTCCTTTACTAAATCTCCTGGACAATTTACCAAAAACAGTTGCACTCGCCGTCAGCTGTTAATTATTATTTTTTTTAATATTAGTGCAAGTTGTTAACTAACTTTGTGCATTCCAGCGCAGCAATTGAAATACATTTGTATATTTATATATTGTACTATGTCTTGTTGTTGTTCATTTTGTTGTTGTATACTTTTGAAAAGTTAAAATAAGGAAAGAAATTAGGAAAAGGTCGACAATAACTAAAATATTTGAGAAAAAATGTGGATTTTAAGCTCAAGTTTTTATATTTTTATTTAATCTGTTCTATTTGTAGCAACCCAAAAACCCATTAAATTTTATTAATTACACTTATCTGTATGCATTTTGCGTCAAAAAGATCTCTTAAATTAGTAACCGCACATTGGTATAGACATTGGAAGCCTAAGAAATGATTTTTATTTTAAAAAGTAAAAAGGTTAATTAAAAATTTGTATGGTAAAAAACAAGAAAAAAATTGATTACGCCCCTATTAAAAAAGTCAAATTTTAGCTGGAAAAAAGCTGTTCTGTACACTAAAAGAACTTAAGTACTTGCATACTTAAATATACATTTCAGTAGAATTAACTATTTATAGTAAAATTGTTGAAATTTTAAATAAGCGCCCTTCGTTTTAAACTTTAAGCAAGTTGGCAGCACCGTGTTTTTAATGCCAGCGTTGCTACTGCTGCGATAACTGTCTATCAATATGCAACCGGAATCGAAAGTTAGCAAGAGAAAGAAGCAGATAAAAACAAAGATAACAAGTGAATGAATAATAATAAATTTTCTGGAAACTATCATAAGAAAAAATCCCGATCAACAAGTTGCCCGCACAAATAACGTACAACAAAAGACTGTAAAATGGGAGCCGCCGTACTGCCAATGTTGTTTTTCACCTCGATTTGGGCCGCCGTGGGAATTGGCGGACCATTTCTAATACCAAGGGGGCCGAACAGAAAGCTGATTCAGTGCCTCCTGATACTGACGGCCTCTTGCTGTTGGCTCTTCTGGCTGTGCTGCTATTTGGCGCAGATGAATCCGTTTATTGGACCCAAACTCACTAAAAATGCGATTTATATCATATCCACTTCGTGGAACAATCCGCTCAAGGAAGGCTAATGTGGATTGCAAATTGTGGATTGTGAAATGTGGCAGGCACGCAATCCACATTTAAACTGTATTAATCTCCTTTAGTAAATCTCCTGGACAATTTACCAAAAACAGTTGCACTCGCCGTCAGCTGTTAATTATTATTTTTTTTAATATTAGTGCAAGTTGTTAACTAACTTTGTGCATTCCAGCGCAACAATTAAAATACATTTGTATATTTATATATTGTACTACGTCTTGTTGTTGTTCATTTTGTTGAAAAGTTAAAATAACTGTGCGAGTAAAAGGTCGACAATAATTAAAATATTTGAGGAAAAATGTGGATTTTAGCTCAAGTTTTTATATTTTTATTTAATCTGTTCTATTTGTAACAACCCAAAATCCCATTAAATTTTATTAATTACACTTATCTGTATGCATTTTGCGTCAAAAAGATCTCTTAAATTAGTAACCGCACATTGGTATAGACATTGGAAGCCTAAGAAATGATTTTTATTTTAAAAAGTAAAAAGGTTCATTTAAAATTTGTATGGTAAAAAACAAGAAAAAAAATTGATTACGCCCCTATTAAAAAAGTCCAATTTTAACTGGAAAAAAGCTGTTCTGTCAACACTGTGTGTCAGAGGCGACCCTGCCCCTGCCCCTGTCCCTGTTCCCGTGCCCTGCATTCTGTCGAAAGTGGGACGAGCATTGGCTTTTGGGTTGGAGTGGGCAAGTGCACATGCACCCGGAGTGTCACGCTAAGCTTAATCAATGAAATTAGACCAGGGAGCAAGTGCCCAGGGAGAGGAGAGTGGGGAGTGAAGGAGTAAAGCGAAACGTGAATGCGGAACTATTGATTTTGTAATAAAAATGCGCGCGCAGTGCTCTGATTTTTGGCCAAAAGCGGAGAGAGAGTAACACATGTGCTTGGAGCTGAAACTGACGAAGAGGACAATGACGACGAGGACGTTGGCGGCATGTTGTCGGCGGTCAGGAAGAAGCCGAGGACGAGGCCGAGACCGAGACTGTGAGTGAAACACACGAGCTGCTGCATTAAACAGTACAGCAGCAGCAGCAATTTCATGTGTTCTCCGCTCGCAATCGCAGTGCGAAAACAGTGCGAAGCCAAGGAAGGCCAGCGCCAGGAGAAGCCTTGGGGCTCGCAGTGTGCAAAAGCAAAGCAAAAAAAAGGAAGAAAAAACATTGTGGAAAAATAGAAAAGTTTATAGAAAAAGCAAAAAAAAAAAACTTAAGACTGTAGCTGTAAAATAGAAAAGTAGTTAAATAGTTAATTACAATAATTAAGCTTACAAATTGAAAACATATAAATTAAAACTAGTGAAGACACTAAAAACTAGACAAGTGTGTTTGTGTGTGTGTGCGGTTTAAAGTTAAAAATAAAATCAATAGTAAAATTGTAAAGCAGAAAAAACGTGTGAAATTTGAATTTGGCCAAGTTGAAAATCTGGCAAATACGCAAGTTATATAACACGCGACAGTTTGCGTGGGTTCCCTACGAAAAATAGGGGGAGGAACCAAGTCAATCGATAGACTTGTGCCAAAACATGATGAGCTACTAATTGGCTTAAAGACGCGACTTGAAGACTATCAAAAACGACTATCAAAAGTCTAATATATAGTCGCAAGAAAGTTCAATCTCTGGCAACATGGGCAAAAAGAAAGTGTTGAGTGAGGATTTGATAGTGCCACCGCAGGATACTCGCATCTGTGGCACCATCTGCATATGCCAGATGACACTGGTGCTGAGTTCGGTGGCATTGGTTTATCTCACCGTTGCCATCTATATGCCATCGACGAGGGCTTTCAAAAGCGGCATCGATCCCACTCCGGTCATGTGTACCACCACCAGGGCCGTCAACAAGGACAACTGCGAGTGGGGCAGCTGCGGGGAGTGGTGTCTGAGTAAAACTTCGGGTGCCTGCATCCAGATCTATGTGAATCTACGCAGCAATGGCACAAATCTCACCTTTCAGAATTGCACGAATTCAGCGAATAAGACGTGCTATGGCATCGATCAGGATCGGGCGGATAAGGCGCGTTGCATTAACGATGAGTGCAAGAATTTAACGGGCACCTTCAACTGTACGGCCGGACAGTGTCTGAATATCACGGATGCCTTTGAGTGCATCTTCCACAACAGCGATGCACCCGTTAAATGCTCCGGACGACGTGGCAAGATCAATTGCATGGACATTAGCGGTTTATTCAGCTGCAGTCGCGGTACTTGCCGTAAAATCCGTACTCCCTACAATTGCGATAGACGTTGCGTGGATATTCCGACCAGGAACAAGAATGTGGTGGTCTTAAGCGGTGATAAAGTGTATCTATCGCAATGTCAGAATGCTATCAATGCGGAAACTCTGGAGGAAGTGTGGAACGAGTCCAGTGATAATGTGGCCATGACCTCCTGCTATTACATCAAGAACACCTCGGATCGTGTGGATGCGGTGGATTGCATCAACGGCTCCACATTGGAGCACAATATGCTCAGTGATCTGACCAACTTTACATATCTCAGTCATTTGCATGTGTCCGTGGCGATACCAGTGCCGGAGATTGCTCCACCCGATGTGGATTTGACCATTTCCAATGAATCCAAGCTGATGATCAATCTGGAGGGTTGTGTGAATACCCTGCAGGATGAGTGCAAGGAATTCCTCAAGGTCTTTGGACGCGATGGCAGCGATCATAATGCTCGAGCCCGTTTCCCCTGCTTCTATTCGCCGTCCAAGAAGGATATAGTGGTGGCCCGTTTCGATCTGGAGGTCACCTATCGCCAGTTCGTGTTCGCGTCGGTGGTGCCGTCGGTGTTGTTCGTGGTCTCCTGTTCGGTGCTAATACTCTGCCAGAGCACCGTCTATGTGGGCGATGATGCCAAGATGCGCTTCAAAGGATGCGTCGCCACGGACACCATTCTGAACAAGAACAACGTCGGCGCACCCACCAACGGTGACATGGGTGGAGGCGGTGGCGATGAAGTCATGGCCCTATGAGATCCGTCACGTAAGCTACACAAACACCGACTACACCCAGAGAAAAATACTCTAAAATTTTAAAATAACACTAATTTTCCATTAATCTTGTTATTAAATATGGAATTTATTGATTTAAATGGAGCTAGGCATTCAAAGTTTTTCCATAAAGCTCTACAGGAACATCTACAACAATTTGATTTAGTGTTTCAAATTTTGTGTGTTTACCGTCTCGACATAACGTTTTGAGTTCTTTGAGCAAATTGAGCTTCTAACTTCCCACCGCTAGTCTCAAGAGGAATATCCAAAAAACGAGTTCTTTGATATAACTTAAAAAAAAATCTAAATATTTAAGTAATATAGAAATGAAAAACGCGACATTGTAACGGCAATTTGCAAAACATAACGTTTTGAGTTCTTTGAGCAAATTGAGCTTCTAACTGCCCGCGCTAATCTAAACAGGGGTGCCCAAAAAAACGAATTATTTAATTTAAATATACAAATTCTAAATATATAAGAAATATAAAAAAAATTATTTTACTTTAAAATACTTAGAATTCTATGGAATTGAAATACATTGAAATAAATTCATAATTTATTTAAGTAAGATAATATTAAAATGTAATACACCTTTTAAGTTAAAAAGAAAATATTTTTCTTTGGTTGAACTAAGTTTTTGTTAATATAAGTGCAATAATATTAATTTAAAATATGTTTAATACCCAAAGCCACAATTATTTTTATACGTATATTTGAACGTTTAACTTTTCAGCCTTTACATACATTTGAAACGTTCTTCGGGTTTGAAACTAATGGGTAAATCTTTACTAAATGTGATCACTTGGTAGTTGTTCCCCAAGTAGACTTAGGAGCCAATCAATAATGCTATAACTTATGCTCAACGTAGAGTTAGGAGCGACCTGTCGAGAACCCTTTTAATATGAATAGTTTCTCTTACTAAGACCCTTTTTTTTCGATACGTTTTTGCAGGCATTCCTCTGCTCCAGGAAGACAGTCCGGTGCATCAGACGGGCGTCTTCGCATTGCAGTAATGGAGTTGGGCACCGTAACCACTCGAAGCACTTTGTAAACCTTCCATCGAACTTCTAACAACGCGACCACACACAAAAAAACAGAAAACACACACACCTCAGAATAAGAAGAAGCAGCAGAAAAAAAAGGAATTAGGAGAAGAAGTAGAAGAAGAAATTAGGAGGCTTTGCAAGGACACTCCTGAGCTAACAGCAATCACAAGAGGCACGTGAAATCCTCTAGAGTTACAACAAAAGATCTAAAGACAATATTAGTATAATTTCTATATTTTTTGAGCGTATTTTGAGAGTGAGACAAAGAGAGTTAGAGCAAGAGAGAGATAGAGAGAGAGAGAGTATAGAGCATGAACTGTGTTGAAAGCTTGTTTATTTAACTCTAAGTTAAAACATGTATAGAGAATCAATTTAAATGCACTCACTAAAACACACACAACCAACACACACACTTATACAAAGGACACATCACAATGGGAATTAGAATCAGCCATTAGAAGAAGAAGAAGCAATCAAGGTCAAAACGGTTTGGAGGGATGCGTGATCAAAACTAAAGAATAAAACATAAAAAGGAAAAACTAAAGAAAATCTCGAAACTGGTTAAAAGAAAACAAGTTAACCTTTAAACTAAATTTAAAAAACAAACAAAGCATAAATTTAGATAACAAAACTAAACAATAAAATAAATGCCCCCCAAGGAGGTAATTGCAATTTTAAAAACCAAAAAAAATAAAGACTTAGAATAATGATAAAACATTTTCAATTTCGGCTAAAACAAATATAAGAAACAAGTTTAAAGTTTAAAGAAGGGCTAAAAAAGGGGGAAGTGTGTTAGCCTAATCACAATACACTAAAGTGGAAGATTAAAGAGAGATCGCAGGGGGGGAAATTTAAATTAGGTTAAGACAGTTGAGAAAGAGACACACAGAGAGAGAGAGAAGAAGTTGTTTATTGTTGTAGGCTTAGAGTGCAGCAAAGTTAGCGGTGTTCATTTTTAAGGCTTTTAGTGATAAAAACAAACACATACACAAAATCTACACACACACACACACACACAAACACAGTCACAACAAATAACTGACAATGAAGAAGAGCTCAACGATAACGACGACAACGTCGATGCCGACAAGTCCAACGCTCTCGGCTCAAACACTATCGGCCAGCAAAATGAGCCTGAACAGCAGCCGATCTGGTTCGGGTTCTGGTTCGATATCGGGTTCGGTCAGATCCTCCTGCCAATCGCACGGTCCCATCCGACCTGGCAGCGGTTGCGTCGATGCCATCAAAGCCAAGCGCGAAGAGATCGAAATCGATACAATACTCGAGAAGGCAAAGTTCTACACCTCCGTGTGCCTTGGTAAGTTTCCCGTAACTCTCTGATTAAGTTAACTCTTTTAAATCTATAAAACTTTCTATATTATCAATGGTTACAATATGTGATCTGTTATCTTATTTATTTTATACTATTAACTATTTTATACTATACTATTTTTTTTTTTTTTAGAAACTTTTCAAGTAACATTCTCATAAAAAACCCAATTCGAAACTAGGGATTCAAAAATGATCAGAATAAATTAAACTATACCAGAAATGTTTGGGTGTGGTTAAATATGAATTTGAAAAATTTAAAAATAACTTTTAAATACTATTTATAACAAAAATCTCATTTTAAATGTAGTTTTTATTTTATAGTTTCATTTTTTTTATAAAATAAATTTGGTTTCTTAAAATAATTTTTTTAATAAGAACCAAGAAATATATTTTACTTCAGTGTTTTTTTTTTATTTAAAAAACTAGAATTATTACGCTTCCCAAAATTTCAAATGTGATTGCTAAGATAGTGAATTAGAAACTTTTATTTAAATTTCTAAATGTTATTCGAGATTTCCTTATCAATAGAATCAATGCAACTAAATTATGTTTTTCCAACTATTTTTTATTTATTATTGTTCCTTCTCCGCTTTAGGTACGACTGCCATACTGTCAGTGTTCACATTCCTTTTCCTGATACCTTTTGTCGTGGATCCCGCCATCTCAACAATAATCGCCGACTATGATCCGGTGCCGGTGACCTGCGTTGTCATAGATCACATCTATGCCGAGGGTATTAAGAACTGTAGCTGGAGCTCCTGTCGCGAGGGCTGCACCTCATCACTCACAAAGTATTTCCATATATCAGACTCTTTTTATACACAGTTTTTATTATAGATGTGTGTGTTTTTTATTGCAGGTGCCATCAGTTGTTTGTCAACTATACGCGCATTCCGTTCAGCGAATGGGAGCGAAATCCTCGAGACTTGGAGAGAGTCAACTGGGATGTCAGCTATACAAAGTTTCTCATCAATTCCGAGGGATGCGGTTATCCGCCTACGACCAATTGCAGTGTGTTTGCCAGGCAATATGGGTAAGTTTATATATATTTCTATTATAAAATTCTCTTTAATTTTACATACAGCTCCATAAAAGGAGTATTACTTTTATATTTATCAGCGACTGCAAACAATAGTTATGAATTTAAAAAAAATTATTATTTAAATAAATAATTTATTTTAAAAATAATTGGTTAAAAAATTGAAATTAATAAATATTTTTAATTTTTTTTATATAAAAATTGAAATTAATAGTTATTTTTCAACTTTTTAATAAAAATCAGCAAATTATTTTTATTTCATCATTTTTATGATAAAAATAATAACTGTTACAGTCCCTGTTATTAAATATTATTAGTTTTTATGAAATTATTAAGTATATTAAATTTATTTTGCATTCTTTTCTAATCTAATCTAATCTAATCGATCTAATTGAATTTTATTTGCATTTGCAGCTTCTCTCATATTGGCGAGCCATTCCCCTGTTATTACAGTCGTGCCTATCCGGAGGTTGTCATCGGTCGCTATTCGTGGGAGAATAATTTATACCATCTGGTACTATCGCTGATCATACCGAATGTGCTCTTTGCCATCTCGATAGGTGTGCTTAGTTATTGGTATTGTCCCTGCTGTGAGAAAGCGTGCAATAAATCATCGCGCGTCTATGCCGAAAAGTTTCCAACCAAGGAAGAGTGAGTTTATTTATATGACCAGCGCTGTGTCTCTCTCTTGCATCTAGTTTTTATGTTATCATCATGAAAATAACCAAAACAAAAACACAAAAACAACAACAATATTTATACTGCCTCCCCCCAAACCCCGTAATGTAGTAGAAACCACACACACACACATACATACATACACACTCTGCCACACTCACATACATATAAATATAACTATTTACGATAATTAACCATTGTGCCTTGTACTGAGATTGTCAAAACTAATCGTTTAATCGTATCGTATATCGTATCTCATATATTGTTATCGATTGTTAATGTGAAATTATTGGACTTAAATCGAACCTAAGTTGATCAAAATTATCATGTACTATTTATTATTGTAAAGCTCGTTTCATTTTAAAAACTTTTCATGCGTTTTCCGTTCTCTTTTTTCTCTCCTCTTGTTAAATTATTTTCAGGATCGTTAACTGCATGAAATGTAATACGGAAAAGTCGTTATCTTTGAATGTATTTTGAATTGACAGTGCCTGAATTTATATCTCCCATCTTAGGATAGATTCTCCATGGGATTACAAACTTTGTTCTTAGAGTCTATAAAATTAAGTGGCACAAATTGCTAAATATAACTAAGTAAATTTCTAAACTTTAGCACTTTCACGACATCCCTCTCTCCAAAAATCAAATGTCACGTTACTCTTGAAGTGTCCTTAGCAAAAACATTTATAAGCGCATTCCACGCCTTTAGACGATCTCAGCTTAAAGCTGCCATATCGATTAGATAACTAGATAGAGCACAACTCGGGGTCTAAAATCGGGACCCAATTTGAGATGTCAACAAGACTTCAAAAATAAGCACAAAACTGATATTATAATGCATTCAACTACTATATGTTGAAGTAATTAATTTAATATATTCTCTCTGGTATTTCCATATACCATATAAGAAAATTCTGCACTTGTCGGTGGGATTTTATTATATCATTCACAATACATTGCTCAGTTCATTTTGTATCTTAATTATTCTTAAACAAAGCTGCAAACTGATCCTGAACTGAACCCGATAAACGAGGTTTTTGCTAAAAACTATCTAAATTTAAATAGAAGAAGATAAAAAAATGTATAGAAAACAGTAAATAAAATTGTTCATATCTAAATTGTTTTAATATTCCTGATTTTAAAGCTTTGCAGCTCAGTTTCTCATATAGTTTGATCTTTTATTAATATCTATAATACAATTAAGCATGATTCGAGTTCTTTATAGTTAATTAGTTTTAATTTTTGCATGTTTTATTTTTAGAAAATATTCATAAATATATATTTGCTTTTGGCCACGTTTAGAAAATAACAATATGGCATGTACTTGTAATCATATATATAGTATTTTTATTCAACTCAACTATCTAGCCTTTTTACTATTGCTTTTCTCTGTACTCGATTAGTAAAGATTTAAGAACTTTTGTTCCAATATCAATTCTTTTAGCAAACTTCTGTGTCACAGTGACGAAGATGATGAAATGGAATACTAGCAAACAAATTAGTTAAACGCTCTTAATAACAACTAGCAAATTAATACTGTAGTCTGTACCAAACACACACACACATAAACACACACGTATACACAACATAGCTTAATAAATATACTTAATAATATTTAAAAGCCATCTGCCATTACTATATAGGACATGTACTTATAGCGGAGCATTGAGATTGACAATTTTCCAATATACATAAAGATATAAATTTGTTAAAACTAATTATAATTATTATTATTAATTATTACATCATTGAGAATCTGCTATCATATTGTTATGCTATTTATATACATCTATTAATATATAGAACTTGAGTTCCAATGTAAAGCTTATGTTCTTATGACTTTCGCTCGCTTTAAAAAACAACAAAAATAAAAAAAACAAGGAAATCGATGCTCCGCAATTTTCCATATTATATAGAGAGCATTATGAAACGAAATTCCTCGACCTTTCCACACATAATACTGAGAAAAAAATAATGCTTGTTTTCAAAAAATTGTGATAGTAGTCATAAACAAAATATTAAGTAAAGAAATCAAACAAAATTATATAACTCTAGACATACAACTAACTGAAGCGACGTTTGTGGATCAGAGATACATATATAGTTAGAAAACACATTGGTATAATCACTCTGATCTGTAACACTCGATAAAAAACACTTTTGAAAACCATTGAAAGCAGAACCAAAAATTTAAAAATATAAAATGAAATATATTGAATACAATATTCACTCAAATACAAAATACACTTTCCGACATTTTCGAAATAGTTTTAAAAATCGTATGTAAAAAAAACCAATGAACATTTAATGGATTAAACAAGTATATACAATATGTGCAACATATATATACATATATATAATTATTACAACTGTATATATGTATATATATCGAGTAGATATAGCTTAATAGCAGAACCGATATAACGCACGTTGCTTATGAGAATTTTTTTAAATCATACAAAAAAATATTTGAATGCAAAAATGATTAAAAATTTTTTACTTAACGTGTCTTTATCAATAAACAAATTTAACAAGCTAACGGCCTAATTAATAATAAAACAATTACACTTAAAAAAAAGAAAGCAAAAGAGAAAAACAAAATTGAGAGTTGGTTTTATTATTTTTTTTTTGGGAGAGAAGAAAAAGCTTTGCACTCTCTCCATCTCTCTCTCTCTGTCAGTTTCGCTCTCACTCTCTACAGCGCAGGCGTCATTGCAGATGACATGGAAAGCGGAAAAAGAGAGCAGAGGGAATGGAGAGGGAGAAATAACATTTGTTGAGCCAGTTTCCCAAAACTCTGGGGTTTGTTTTGGCCATTTACTTTCGTTTTTTTCGCTGCTGTTGAAAGTAAAAGTGCGCAGTGCAGAGAAAACCGAAAACGAAACCGAATTCGAATCCTTTTTGACTGATTCCCAGCCCTGGCCAAGAAGTCCCGTCAGTATTGTTTCAACACGCACAGGAGGCAGACGTGAATTGCAATCCGCTCAAAACAGTAATTATCGAACCCAACGATAAGACCTATCAAAAATTGGAACCCATCCCAGCTCTACAGTTCATCCATAAAATATGCGACACCTGGCAAAGGCAAATTTAGACAAGTGATATAAAGCCAAAAGCAGTTGACACAAATAAAGAACAAACAAATAAAAACTATTTCAAAACGCATCAAAGCAACCCCAAGGACCTCGGAATCCTTCCTTGCGCTCCCCTTCCAACAGCAACAACAACAACAACAACAACACTACGCCCAACCCAGCAAACAAACGCAATCACCTTGAAAACGACACTGGGTGAAAGGACAACAGAAGACGCCAGTGGACTTGGAGCAAGTGAGAAGTGGAGTAGGGATTTTAGGATACTAGGAAAATCAACAAGTCGTAGGTTTTTTCGCTTCCTTTGATCTAAAAGCCCATCAAAATCCCATGCTTAAGAACTCAAAGGAAGGTGAAGGAAGTAAATGAAGTATAAGTCGAGGAATAATAGGGAAATCAACAAGTTTCCTGCTTAGCTAAACCGCATCCCTGGACTTAAAATTTGAAAAAAAAACACACCGAAGGACCAAAACAAAAAAAGGGAACAGAGAAATCAAAAGTTATCCTGGTCGGATACCTGGACTTAAATTTCTAAAAAGCACAACAAAGAACCAAAAAAAAAAATAGAAATTAAGGATTTTCAAGGAAATCAACAAATCTACTGCTGAATTCGACCGCATTCCTTTATCTAAAATCCCATCAAAATCTCACATCTAAGGATCTAAACGGCTGATATTAAGTGGAGTAAGTGGAGAAAAAACTGGGAACTGATAATAATTATTCCACTTAGTTTCGAACTAAAATCCATATAACTTGATTTTGGGAGTAAAAATTAAAAGGTCGTAACTGTTATCCTTCACAGCTTAATTCGCATTCCTATAGAGTCCTTCAAAGATGGCTCGACGCAAGGACAAACCACGTTTGATACCCGAGCAGGACAAGAGAATCTGTCGCGCCATTTGCCTCTGTCAGCTGACCATGGTATTATCCTGTGTGTCCATCGTTTACCTCAGCGTGGCCATCTATTCGCCATCCTTAAAGTGAGTCTACAACTTGAGCTATTTAATATTATCTTTTTTAATTTTGTTATTTTTTTCAGAGCCTTCAAGTCGGGCTTTGAGCTGGATCCTGTCATGTGCCAGACCGTGGACCTGCAGATGCCCAACAATTGTCCCTGGGCATCCTGCGGTGAATGGTGTCTCACTCGCACCAGCGGCTTCTGTCCCCAAATCCATTCGGTGGTGCGACGCAATGGCACCGATATTCAACTCAATAACTGCACTCGAGTTACGAATACCTCCTGTGCCATGGTAAGTGTCCTTTTGTCTTCTTCTCTCTTTCTCACGTCATCGCTGTGGCAAGTGAGTCACAGCATGCTGCCACTTAATGTGGCACAAACATTTCAAGACTTTGTCGCCTGGCGCCGACAGCATTTTTTATGATCATTCCAATGACAGCACATGCAAAAATCTCAACTCATTATTTCTCTCTCTCTCTCTCTCTCTCTCTCTCTCTTTCTCTCCTCGCCGCAGATTGACCTGAGTCGCCTCAACAAATTCAACTGCAACAATGGCACCGTGTGCAACAATATACGCGGCGTTTTCAACTGTTCCAATGGCATGTATTCTTTTCCTTACAGCAACTACACTGACAAAAAAAATGTGTTGCTTCTCGATAATTTTTAGAAAGAAAAGTTCTTAAAACTAGAAACACTTCTCGATAATTTTAAAAATAGAAAAAATCTTAGAGTTAGCGAAAAATTCTTGGTTACACAAAAAACGATGGATTTTTTTTTCTTTAAGTTCTATTATTTAAAAAATGTTTAAGCTGAATATTCTTGATTTTTAAAACCGAATTATTTATCAATTTATGTACATATATTTATTTATTTTAAACTTTTATTATATTTTTTAGGTCATTGTAAGAACATGTCCGAGTTCTTTTTGTGCCATCATAAGCCGGATGGACCGACGATAAACTCGGCCAAGGATAACACCAAGTTAAATGGATTCTTCGAGTGTCACGGCGTTCATTGCACCAAGATTAGGAGACCCTTCAGCTGTGATAGATATTGTTCCCGCATAACTACAGCCAATGTTAATACGCTTATCATGCATGTGAGTTTAAAAATAAGGGAATTTATCTTTTAAATATACCCGTTAATTAAAAAATAAGTAAATGAGTATATTGTGTTCGTTGGAGTGTATGTAACAGGGAGAAGAAGGCATCCCAGACCACATAAAGTATATAAATTGATGATCAGCATTAACAGCCGAGTCGATATAGCCATGTCCGTCTGTTCGTCGGTGTGAGCCCCTAGATCTCAGAGACTATTAGAGATAGAGATACTAAACTTTTACAGTTTCAAAGTTTTAATGGTAATTAACGTTATTTATTAGTATTATCTATAATCTCTCTTAACCGCAGCTAGATCGGACAAGTAGAACGGCAGTAATAGCTAACCAAAGTTATTAAAAAATTTATTATTTCAATACAATTACCTAAAAGTATGCAGTAGTTTTTATTAGGTAGTAATTTCTTTAAAGTACTTTTATATATATTGAAAATAGTAAAGGGTATGCTATGGTTGGGATCTCGACTAATGACTTTCCCACTTTTTTTATACTCGATACTCAGTTAATTCCGGTTTAAACTTGTTATTCTATTTTTATTAATCACATTAATTTCATTTTTTTTTTTTGTTGGGGCAGGAAGACAATGTGATTGCCGCGGACTGTGAGAATGCGGTGGCCTTCAATGAGGCACGTGGCAAGGAGCATGGAGTGCGCATTGAACCCACCGAATTCTGGAAGGAGGATGATGGCAATCTGTTGACCAACTGTGCAACGGTTACACGTGAATCCGACAATCGCATAACGTAAGTTCTTGATAGACAATGATCCAATGTTTCAACTTTAATACTTTAATCTTCTCCTGACAGCGCCACGGACTGTTTGAATGGAACTCTGCTGGAACATGAAACGCTGCCGGCGCCATTTATGAATTTCACACAATTCTGGGCCATTTATGAGAACAGCACGAGATCTGTGGATCCGGAACAAAGGTTTCTGCCCAATCAGGCCAATCTGACCATATACAGCTGGAAGAAACTGTTTATCAATCTGGAGGGTTGCGTAAATACGCTGCGAGGGGAGTGCAAGGACTTTGTGATACGCTATGGCAACGATGGGGACAACAATACGGCACAGTCACGCTATCAATGCTATTACAATAAGGTACAAGTTGGTATAAGATCAGGTTACATTTGTATATTTCAATATCCATTTCAATTTCAGGATGCAAATGTGGAATTTGTGGTTGCACGCTACGATCTGGATAAGGTTTATCGGGAGCTGCTCGTTTCGTTGATTGTGCCCATTGTGCTGTTTGTGATATCCTCCATTTCCTTGTGCGTCATTACCAAGTCTGTGAAGGTAAGTAAACTGCAATTTCATGCAGATAATAGTGCTGATTTCCTGCTGATTTGTCAGGTGGGTGACGATGCCAAGATGCGTTGCGTTTGCGCTGGCGATGATTCCGATGATGATGTCTTTGGCAATGCCAGCTCCAAGCAGCCCGATAATATTTACGATACCGACGATGACGCTGTGGATTTGGAGCATCAATCGGGATTGGATCCAGCAATTGAGCCGGGACATCCACTAGATAACCATGAAATGGTGGGCAGTACAAAGTCCCTCATACCGTTGAGTCCGACTGGAGATTCGGGAACAAGTGAACAGCATTTTGTGGATGACCAGGACGAGAAGGCAGTCAAGTGTGATGTGCCAGAGAAACCACTAGTTATACTATAAGTTAACTCTTGGTAGTTACAACTTGTTACACTTTATAGAAATCTACAAATCTTTATGGACCTGTGCATTGTACAATGGGAACTGAATTTAATTTCTACTCAGCGCTATTTACCTACGCATTTATACAATGTTTATTAAGTATCTACAGATATACTATATAACGATATATATTTAAAATAGGATGAGCAACGACATCAATTTGCATACTTATTTCCGCATTATTCTTAGCCCACATCTGCTTTCTTTTAACTCTTCAATTTTTCTTACCAAACTAGTATGCATATAACGATATTTACATAATGAAACGATATTATATATTTATATAGTCAACGAAAGTTGTTCAATGTAACTCTCAAGAGCTTTAGCAACCAGAAGATCGCATCATAAACAGTAGAGTATCTGGTTCAGATTTTAAAACGAGTTGCATTTAGAAAAGAAATTAAGTCTATATTTGAGAAAACATATAACTAGAAAGACCAACGATAATCTCACCGGAACTCATTTCACAATCTACTGAACCAGATAGAATATACTTGCCCCTAGATTCCTAAAGGGAATAGCACCAAGACTTTGGGCAATATGCATTTAATTAGTAAAATATATACTAGACAAATCAAGAACCTAACAATTCTTTCCTAAACACAAGGACATACGACTTTGCCTTGTTTTTTCGATTTAGTAGCCATGCAATATACAAAATGTACTCGAATACGAATTAGTTTAGCTGATCTATGCAAATATATGTGTTATATAGATAAATCACGGTGAAAACGGGTCGGAAACACCATTGCAAGCTTAACATTCTACACTTTTGATTAACTATAAATCTGTTTATAGATATTCTTATACTTATATACACATCTACATATGTAAGACCCAATATATTAAATAAAGAATTTGACATTCTCTCGAATGAACACTTACCTTCAGCTCCTCCTGACGTTTAAATTCTGCTGCCATCATTTGACGACGAAATTGCTCGGTCATCACCTGTTCCCGAGCTGGGGGACCTTCGCCCAGTTGATTTAGCTTGACAACAACCTGAGGGGAAAGTATAGAAAAAAATTCTCAGTGATGACCAAAAAATAAAATTATTTAGCTTAGTAAAATTTTGATGCAGAATGAATTTAGAGGCCAAGTAATGATCAAAATGATATTCCGCATGAAAATCAGTTGAGTTTTGACAAAGTTGTGGTAGATTGAAGTTTTTGAAAAAGTGTGAAGGGGTTAGCATGGAAAATACCGAAAAAATTGACAGTGAGGTAAATTTTTCAAGTGAAAAATGTTTTGATGCAGAATGAATTTAGGGGCCAAATAATGATCAAAACGGTATTCCACATGAAAATCGGTTAAGTTTTGACAACGTTGTGGCAGATTGAAGTTTTTGAAAAAGTGTAACGGGGTAAGCATGGAAAATACCGAAAAAATTGAAAGTGAGGAAAATTTTTCAAGTAAAAAATGTTTAGATGCAGAATGAATTTAGAGGCCAAATAATGATCAAAACGGTATTCCGCATGAAAATCGGTTCATTTTTGGCAAAGTTATGACGGTTTGAAGTTAATGAAGAAATGTGACAGAAATAGAATACCCTTTTGAAGTGTATAAAAATATGGTAATATTAGCTACACGTTACCTTGGTTTTGTCATTTTGTCCCAAATACTCGCTCAGTTGTTTGCCGGGCAAAACTTGACGACCGGCAAACCATAACTGTGCCTTTGAGGGTTCAATGACTTCTTTGGAGGCCTGAGTACCGGTTAGATCCTCCATATTGGCAAACTCCATTTGAATGGTATCATGTGGCGGCAATTTCATGGGATAAACAATTGTCACGGCGCCGCGTAGAATGTTAAGAGCCTCCTCGACAATCTTCAAAGTAAGTGGCTTGGAAGACTTGACTAGTTTCTGTGGAGGATGAGTTTAGTTTTCTGTAAACTACCTACTTTTGTAGTTGTTGCATCAATACCTTATCAATCATAGCCTTGGCATCGTTCATGGCATTGGCCAACACTTTACGCATTGCCTCATTTGGCTGCTGTCCATTACGGCGGAGAAGGGGATCCTTGTTAAAGCTGAATCCGCCCATGGGCACACACCTGTCGGCAAACGTATCCTTTAGTTTCAGCTCCTCGATCTGATCGTCGTTGAGACCAATCATTTCATGCGGCAACATGGTGCCATGTTCCGCCAATTCCTCAATTTCCATGCACAAACGTTGAATTTTCAGGCGTCCATTGAACACAGAAACAAGTTCCCGAATAACCGAATCCGTTGAAGAAGTCACACTTGTTTCATACAGAAAAAGATTGTCATCACCACGTTTTACATGCAGAACAACCATTTTGTTTAAAATATAATTTCAATTTGAAGTCAGATTCACTTGAAGAGTTTTGTTGTTTTCCCAACGACAGCAGTTGATTTAAAAAAAACTCGGTTGCTATGTAAATAATTTATCGTATTTATAGTTATCGAATTGTGTGTTGACATGGCAACCATATCCGTTAAATCAATTTGGCCTCTCAACCGGTTATGAAACGGTTGAATAAAAACGATCGGCATCAGTGATTATTATTGCACAACGGTCTTTTCATTGTTTCCTAAATATAATTAGGCATAGTACACAATAAATAATTATACGCTAACTTACAATAAATAAAATACACCTGTGTAACGCAGAAGGGAGTATAGTATAGTAGTAAAGTACAAGTAGCCTACAAATAATAATATTTAATGTAATATTCCCAATGTGTATGTACAATAGATAGCCTCGGGATGATTGGTAACTATTGGAGGGAAACCGGGTATTAAGATCCACTAGATAAAGTCCACATTGTGCGTATTCAGCTAACTAGAATCTTGAGCAATTGCACAGAGTTGCTCCAATAAGGGGAAATTGCATCGAGCACTGTTTGTGTTGCCTATAACATGGGCTACCTGAGCACACGTCGGAAGTTTTCCATCTCGTATATACTGGTTGATAATCTAGAAACAATTATAGATTACATTAGTAAACTGGTTTTGAAAGATTAAAGATAAATGGCCATGTTTTTCATAGTTCATTTTAGCTGAAAGATATTTTTGAGCTATTTAATATACATAAATATCTTTCAGTTAGCAAATGAAGACATTGAAAAATTCGGCTTTAAAAGTATATAAACGTACCTGCCAAACGCATTGAATAGCGCAACAATTTCTGTGCGGGATAATCTAAATATTGGATCAGCCTCAATATGTGGCTTATCCCACAGTCCACTCTCAGTGGCCAAATTGAGTTTCTCCGAGTAGAGAATTTTCAGAGCTGTTCCCAAACCCTGCGTCTGCAGTTTGCCCCACAGCTTGCACTTGTCACAGCCCACGCAGTCCATGATTCTGGATATATTCCGGAACTTTTCCTTGTAATCGTGCTTGAACTTTATGGAGGCAATGCCGCTGCTAAAGAGCGCATTCTCATTAAAGTGTGACTGAAAGGATCTATAAAAAAGGTAGATTCAATTAGAAATGTTTCTTTTAATTGCACTTAATTGTTACTCACTCAATAACTGACAGCATATCGTGCATGGCCAGCTTGACCTCTTCATCCTCCTCGGCAATGCCAGTGTAATAATCCTCGCGACGCAAATAAGGCGCCGCTTTGGCCAAAGCGCGCAGCTCCACCAGATAAATAAAGTATAGATTTCTTAGCCAGTGCGGTCCCTCGCCACTCGTTGTCTCCGGACTGAAACGCTGTTTGAACTCCTTGACATTGGGTCCCCAAATGCCTTGTGGATCGAGAAAGTCCTTTGACTCGGATAACAAATACTTGGAGCACAAATGTATGTTTATGCTGGAGTGTAGACCAGAGATGATGCGATAGAAAGCGCGCTGCTCCAGACACACATTCCGCAGATCCAAATGGGGCATATAACTTGAGAACTTATTTGCCGTTTCGTTGTTGCCACCGAAACAGTTCTCCAAGTAGATGCTCTTCCAAATGCGATGCGCTGAATCGCCCCGATAGCCCGTATAACGTTCAGGATTGAGCAAGAGATCCACATATTGAGCTCCCACATCATGATCATCGACAATGCAAAAATCTTCCTCAGCTTCGTCATGTTTCGCCCACAGTTCAAACTCCTTGTGCGCCTGATCGCTTATGCTAGTGTCTAAGAATCCCAGAGCGCTGTCAAAGTCCTCTGCACCGGAGCAACCTCTGTCCAATTGCGCTTCCTTTGAATACTGAAAAGGCAGCAGATGAGGAAGTCATTAAGTGCTTTATTTAACAGTAGACTATAGATAGAAACAGCTGTATAAATTGTCAATAATATTGTCAGTCGTTTAAGCATTATGCAATGTAAACAAATGCGATTTAAGTAGATTAAAACAATACAAACAATATATAATAGGGGCGTTTATAAGTCGGCCACGTCAGCTCAACAGTTTGTTAACCGAATCCGCTAGAAGATTGGTTCAACGATTGCCACATTGCAAACGCCCACAAACAACACGTTCATTCATCAAGTGTTTAGAGATAATAAACGTTTATTTACGGCAAAACCCATTGAGCAAAGATAGTTATGTATTTATGGCAAGAATCCATTAAGCTCAGTAAAAGTATAAATACAGAAAAAGACTTGATGGTTTCCAGTAGCTATACAGTAGGTTAAGGAACTGTTTTCGCAGTATTAAAGATTCTCATATTTATTTTTAAATTTAATGTTATAAGAATCATAGGCAATTTTAATAAATTATGATTTTAATTAAATAAAATATATTCCAGTCAGATATATTTAAATTTAAAATAATAAGACTATACGATTCCAAATTTTGTGATTGGATTTAAATATATTTTAAGCACATCAGGAATATTAATAGAAAAAAAATAATAATAGTAGCAATTTTTAAACTAAGGGTGAATTATTCTTATAATTGTTAATATACCTTTTTTTTATATTTACTTTATAAAAAAGAAAGTATAGGGTATTTCACAGTCGAGTTCTCTCAACTAGTAATTGTTTATACGCTGGAAATCAATTAATTCGACTTTCCGCGCGCAACTGATAACATTGATAGCCATATAACACTGATAGTGCAATAAAGGAAAAGATACTTGAAATGGGAATTCACTCACCTTGAAAGATGCCAACTTCTCCCTGTGCTCTGCCTCCTCCTTAATGCCCTGCGGTATGGCTTTCTCCTCACAGTTCTCCACCTGACAGAAGCGCATCGCACATCGACTGTCGTCCGGCCAGAAGGGGCAATCCTGCTTCAGATTTACCTTGTAGAATCTAAAGAAGTTCTTCACTAGCAAACTTTGCAGGCGGGGATAAACTTTCATATTGTTAAAATGGTCCACGGTGTCCACATCACAGCTGCAGTCATTTATTGAGCCCTCCAACTGTGAATATATTTTTGTTATGTGAGTAATCATACGAAGTGTTATTTTCCCTCCCGCTCTTTCTCACCTCACAGAAACAGTTTTTGTTTGTCTCCGCCTCGTCGAGAGATGCAAAATATCCCCGCGTCATGTCCGTCCAATAGAACAACAGCAACAACAACGCCAACGTCAATCCACTTGCAGTCAGGAGATTGCGCCGCACTTTTCGTTGTGTCGTCATCGCGTGGGCTTCCGTCTTCTTCTTCATGAACTATAATTACGCGTCTCTCGCTAGGCACAACTAATTCTCACTGATTTCACCAGTTAATTCGTTTAGCAAGCCAGAGTCCAGGTATTTATGTACCGCATTGTTTGTTTCAGACGCAGCTGATTTTGGACACGTACTGTTGATTTTGTATGCCTAAATTTAACACTTATTTAACACTGGTGTGGTAGGCTGCCACCCGGTTTAAAGGTTGCCACCCTGCAACATTTTCCGATTGGCGGGTGTTAAATTAAAGGGTGGCAGCCTTGATTCCAAAAAAACCTATTTCGTCTCTCAACTAAATTCATAGGTGGCGCTTTAATGCTTTGTCAAATATACAAAGGGTGGCGTTGTGATGGCTTAGGCTTAGTCCAACGGTTTCATTCAAATTATATGTATATTTTTTGAACATATATTGGGAATGAAAAATTTGATCTGGTAACATTTTATTTAAAACAATTTCAGCGTTTCGCATGTATTTTTAGCCCAACTTGATTTTGTGTTTTATTTTGATATATACATTTTTGTAATTTTCTTGATGTTAGTGTTCTCTTGCGAATATTTCCGAATTGATATTTGATATCATAATGCCCTCATACACAATTTGACTTATATGTTTGATTATAAATACCGATAATATTGAATTGTCTACAATTGATTGCTAAATGTTAATATTGTTGTTCGTTTTTTTTTGATGCTGTTAATTAATTACCTCAAATATTGATTTCATCCATCTATTCTTCAACATTGTATGCATCTTTTGTTCCCATGACAAACCCTCAGCCCTTACAATTTACATGATCCTCAATATGCAAATTGAACTCTTGGCCAGATTTCGGGCTGTCCCAAAAACAGATCAGCCACATCAGGGGGTGAATCGCTTATGACGCTTGGTTGACAGAAGGGGGTTAAGGGATGAGGGCAGGCGGGTAAAATGATTAAGCATAAATCGCCTCGAGCAATATTATTATGAGGAACTGGGAGAAATATGTAACCACAGAGAAAATAAATCTATTGTAAAAGCACATTAAGTATCTAAATTTACGAGACTTTAAGATATTTTTATAATTTTCTAACTTTATTTTAAAAGAAATTGAATAGTTCTTAATATTTTTGATAGCTTTTAGATTGCCTGAATCATTAAGTAGAACAGTTACCTTTAATTTACAATTTGTCTATCTTTTAAGATAAAATTTAATTTTTAAAATTTCAAAATTTCTCTGTTAATTTAAAATCATAATTTAATCTTCTATTTGGAATGTTTAGTTATTTTTCAGTAAACTCCATAAATAAATAAATTTTTTACTCTTCTTAGCACCTATCTACAACTTTCTAATACAATATTCAATATTCTACTCCATTCCCAGAATCAA
Organism: Drosophila falleni; assembly: GCA_035045575.1. NCBI lineage: Eukaryota > Metazoa > Arthropoda > Insecta > Diptera > Drosophilidae > Drosophila > Drosophila falleni. The sequence continues at coordinate 4,269,515 of JAWNOV010000167.1, forward strand.
GGTGCAATCCTTTAAAGTTCTCACGAAAAAAGTGAAAATACGACAACGGGATGAGCAAACGGTATTAAAAAAAGAGGAAAAATCAGCTAAAAAAACGCGCACATAACGAAAGGGTTTAATCAATTTTTTTTAAATAGGACGATTAATGTATAAAAAACGCAGACACAAAACATGTGTGGCCAAAAAAGGACAGGACCAGGACCAGGGACCCTCGGCATTGTTTGAATTGAAAAGGAATCATCATGGACGACGGCTCAGCTTCAGTCTCAGTCTCAGTCTCAGTCTCAGATCGAGTAATTTGCATACGCAGGACGAGATCCTGTTGGCGAAACCACCACCACCAACATCACATCACATCACAGCCTTCTTATCTATTTGCCTTTGCCCAGGGGCAAGGTTCAGGTATAAAATCCTCACACGCAACGCACAGAATGATAAATAAGTTTTTTTTTCTCGATTTTTTATGAACTTTTTTCACTTTTTTTTTACCACTTTCAATTTTTTTTTTTTTATGCAGCGTTTTATTCAAATTTCCTTAGCGAGATCGAGTCGTGTGAAGACGTTTCGCTGGCAAGGAGAAGGGAGCAAGGATGCGTCTGTCTGAGCCTGGGAACATCCGCGAAACTCTAAAACTTGTCCCTTTCATAGACATTTGATTCGATGGGGCGTCAGTTTGTAGACTGACAAGGCTAATTAGTTCGGATCAAACTCAAATAAATGCTAAAAATTATAATTAACTACGGAAAAACTTATGTGACACTAAAAATAACATATAATTAACATAACTCTCCTTAGATTAAATGTCTCATTTGAAATTAAACGTTATTTAATGTTAGTTTTTCACATTACATATTAAATATTTGAGGTTAGTTTTCTGCAAGATCACGTAACACAATCTAAAACTTCTACCTATAACTTGAAAGTTACTTAATTCTCATTACTTGGCATTAAAGTCTAATTAACATATTGTAAATTTAAATCCTTGAAGGCACTTTCAGCATACTTGAGGTTAGGTTTATGCAAAACCACGTAACACATAATGGCTTACGTAAAAGATTCTGCAATTTTCCCAGCTCATTTTGCGAATTGTGTTCGATGAGTTCTCTTGATTTATGCACTCGTAATTGCATTCTACAATGTTTGACAACAGTGAGACGTCAACAGCTCTCTTCAGAATGGATTTGCATATGAGATTTGCAAATCTCCCGCTGACTAGCCAAAAAACAAAAAAAAGACAGAGAAAAAGGGCTGTAAATTTGCATAGGTTTGCAGGGTCACTTGAGATTTGCATAGGTAAACCGAGAGAATGATGCGCAAATCGGTTGAGATTGGTTTTTCCTTAAACATAAGGGCTGCATTATAATCCGCTAAGTGGGCACACTCCGGATCATATCGGTAATTTACTGAAAGACTGTCGTAACTAAAAGAAAATAGAATTTCGCGAAAAATGCATTAAAAGTTTTCAATTCAGAAAAAACTAGAAACTAGAAATAAGAAATTAACTTAATAAATATTAAATTAGAATACAATAGAGTCGAACGTCCCAGTTACTAGAACTCTAAGCAACCAAATTGTATTAGATTAAATATTATATATTTTTTCTAATTTTGTAAAATAAAAACAATTAATTAAATAAATTAAAATAAAATATTAAATTTTTTCACAATACAAAACGAGACCTACAGAATTTTTTCAGTTTAATTTAATTTTATTTTATTATTATACATTTAAACTATTCACAATTACAAAATTTAAATAAACTTTTCACAATTGCTTAATATATACTTTTATATATAGCTCAAACTTTAACTTATTGTATTTATTAAATATATTTTAATATTTAAGCAATATTATTTTATATCTTTTTATTATTATTATTATTTTTTGTATCTCTACCGTGTCCTTGGAGTTATGAAAAACTTGCAGTAAATCAGCTATATAATAATAATAATAATTAAAAAGGGTTGTGGACTTAGAAAAGGTTTAACATAAAATGTCCAGCTGGACAGCTGTGCTCCTTTATTAAACAGCCGGCAACAACAGGTAGCAACAGGTAGCATGCCGCATAACAGGTGGCAAAGAGAGAAAGAGAGAGAGAGAGAGAGAGAGAGAGAGAGAGCGCAAGAGAGCATGCTCTTTGCTTTATTGAACTGTTTGCTCTTTTACTCATAGCTTATTTCTTTTGCTCACTTTCTCCGTGTCGGCTTGAGTCGAGTCTTCGAGTCGAGTCTTGGCCTTGGTCTTGGTCTTGGCGGCTTACCAAGCGTTGAGAACCTTGAGCAGTGGTCAGTTTGTTTCTGGCTTTCGCAAGGTGCAGTTGGCCTAAAGAATTGGCCTTAAATCACGGTTAGTTGATTAATGTAAAAAAAAAGCACAGTTCTCAGTGTGTATGTGTGTGTGTGTGTGTGTGTGTCAGACTTTGCATATATTGTGGTGGCAAGTGTGGCAAGCAAACTGTGCCGCATTCCAAGTGCATGCCACATGCCACATGCCACATGACGATCCAGCTAACAGTTACATTACAGTAAACGCTCAATATAATGAAAAGCAAGTCTAAGCTACAACAACTAAAAAGTCACTTAACTTGTTCAACACGAGTGTGTGTGTGTGTGTATATATATATATATATGTCTCGGGACTTTAATGGAAGTGCTAAAAATGAAAGACAACGACGATTTGCAAATTGAAACGCAGACTTCAAAATAGTTGACCAAAAACTTTAAAAGAATTCGCCCCCCTTCCCCCTGCCCCCTGCCCCCTTTTAGAGCTATGCTAGCTACGTTTACCGTTAAGATTAACCGTTCATTTCGTGTGTGTGTGTGTGTGTGTTGTGTTTGTTTTTGGCCAACAAGAAAACAATGAAAGAAATTCTTAACAACTTTGTTTTTGGTTTGGTATTTCGAAGACAACGCATTATTCGCATGCCAAAATGCTGGAGGGGAGTGCCAAAGAGAGCAGGTGTAAAGAGGAGGCGAAAGAGGAGGAGAAGAAGAAGGAAGAGAAGACAGAGGGAGAAATGTGTTAAACGTGCCGACAACGTCGCGCCTTATGCATCTGACCCACATTTTGTGTTGGGTTCTCATTTCATTTCATTTTTTTTATTATTTTTTTTTTTTTTTTGGTGCCGGACTTTGTATTCATGCTGGCGTAGGCGTCAAGCCAAAAGAGGAAGCGAGACAGAGCTTGACCCAAAATACGTGCTGCCTGCTCTAGCAACTACAAAGTGGGAATAGAACACTTGTAGCTTTCTAGCTTCTACAATCTTCGAAACCAGAAAATATATATAAGTAGTAAATAGAATGAGGATTGTCGCACGATCACTTTACAAATTTTGATGAAATTTCCGGTTTTTTCTACTACTTCTTCTGCTGCTTTTGAACGTGAAAGCGACGCACGTGAGGTTAAGTCGGGTGGAATGGGGGGAGGGGGTTATATGTATTTTCTGAAGGCGGTATAATTGTTATGGTACTATTTTACACTTTTCATTCTGCGTCTTCTTTTTTTTTGCCGTAGTCGTTACCATTGTCAATTAGCCTGCACTTTCGCTAAAGATCTCTTTACTGTGATATCTTTCGGTGGTACTTTCTATTTCATTCATAAAGATCGTGTGGCATTTAAATACGCTTAAATTTTAATTACAAAAATTACACTTATCCATCATATTTATTTCGACACTGTACTGAAAAAGTACAAAGAGTAAAAGTATGTTTATTCTATATCTTGATTATTATAGCCAACTGTCTTTCTTTTATATAAACAGCTAGATCTCAGAGACTAAAAGAGCTAGACTAACCAAACTTGGTATGTAGGTTCCTGCTGTATCAAAGAACCACAAGTTTATTTTACCAATTTACCATGTTCCATTTCGACCCAGTAAATTAACAAAAACGGAAAAAAACCGGCATTTTTTAAGCTACATTATAAAACTTTGGAACACATAATAAGTGGTTTAGTCTTCATGAAACCCAAACATTTCATTACAAACGGATAATAAACTCAAAAGTTATGTAAGATTTAAGTTTATTTTAAAGAAAGATGCAGAAAATACGGTGTACGTGTTTGTTTCCTGACTAAGTACAGGGTCTTTTTAAGTCGGGATCACTTTATAATAGCCACTAGTAAAAAAAAAATAGTTTTGACCTTACTTTGATAAAAACTCGTTCTATTTTTAGTTAAACTTAAAGCAAGTTGCTGCAACCCAAATACATTTATTAGGCCCGCATTATAGAACTAGGAATTCTGGCTGAAGTTCTCTTGTGCCCATTTTCCGTTGAGCTAGAGAGATAGGAGGGGAAAGAGGGTCTTGAGTTGGGTAGACAATCCCAACTAAATACGTATACGTAATATTGAAATCGGGCACACACAATACAACACCTGTCACAGAACCAGTCACAACTCCCAGGCCAAATTCCCACATGAGAATGAGGCGAGTCGCAACTTCTAAAACTGGTTTTGGGGGCAGCTCCTCTTCTTACCTCTCTCTTTCTCTCTCTCTCTCTCTGTCTCTCTCTCTCTCTGTCGTCTGTTCAGAACTAGTTGCTGTTATCAATGTCTTGCAACAAAGTTTAACTTTATGAGCTCTTTCTAGGCCAATGATCTTAAGGCGCTTGATCTTAACTCCAAACTGCTCCCAAGCTGATCTCACAGTTACGTCACAGGCCATTTGGGTTACATGGACAAAAACAGTGGGATGACTCAGTTCTCAGATTTCTGACTTTCACTTTGGTTCATTTCGTTTTAGATTCTTGCAACGAGAAGATGAGCACGTGATTTACGAACAATACGCCGAATAGAGAAACCTTCATTATGACCAAGTTAACAAGCAGCAGCAACAATTTTAACAACATGATCAGCTGTCATTTACTCTACACATTGAGTTTGGGTCTGTTGCTGGCGAGTTCGACACTCGTCCAGGCTCAGGATGACTCTTTGGCGGGCAGTTTTCTGTCAGGTAAGTTGCAATTCTTCTGGAAAAACAAGAATCTATCTTTTCTGAGTTGGTAGCAATTTTAGCTCTCGGAAAACCAAGCTCATCTAACGGAAAACCTATCTAAACTCTCTAGAAATTGATTTTATTTGATCGAAAATGGATCTTATTTGGACAAATGATCCTATATCTCGTTAAACCAAGCTCATCAATCGCATAACCTATCTTAACTCTTTAAAAACTTAATTTATTTCTGTGAAAATTGATCATACTTGAAAAAAGGATCCTATTTTTCAGAAAATTAAGCTTATCGAACGGAAAACCTATACTAACTCTTTAAAAACTTAATTTACTTCTGCGAAAATTGATATTACTTGGGAAAATGATCCTTTTTCTCGATAAACCAAGCTCAACGATCGCATAACCTATCATAACTCTTTAAAAACTTAATTTATTTCTGTGGAAATTAATCATACTTGGAAAAATGATCCTATATCTCGATAAACCAAGCTCATCGATCAAAAAACCTATTCTAACTTAAATAAAAACTAATTTATTTTCTTTGAAATCTGATCTTACTTGGGAAAATGATCTTCTCTCTCATTATCTCTGGTAAAATCGATTTCTTCCAACTGTAGACCGAACTCTTCTCTCAAAAATATTATATCTCTAGAAAAACCCATGTCATATGTACTTTTTTTTTTTTGTAGGCCTGCTGGATACCATCACTAGCACCGCAGATGCCAAGGATTGTCCTGGTGTCTGTGTCCACACGCTGGCCACGCTCATCTGTTATGAGGTGCTCAACGATGTGCCTTGTCCCTCGCCCAGCATGAAGTGCTGCATCGAGAGTGCTCCAGGTAAGGCTAACACCACTCCCAATGAACCTACTGAACCACCCAACCACTCAACTCCCACTCTCTGTCTAGGTAAAAATGCCACCGCTTTGCGTACACCGGCATCAACCACACCGAAGATTACCACAACAACGACCAGAGTCACCACACCGCGCAGTACCACAACCATAGCGAGCACCACCAGACGCACCACTACAACCTCTACCACCACGTCGAAGCCCAAGCCAAAGCCAACAGCCCAAGCGTCCAGCTGCAACCACCGCAGCACCTGTGACCAGCACCACCAAAAAGTCCGCCGCCACCACCAAGAAGTCCACCACAAGCAAACCCAAGGACAAGGATGATCCGAGCAAAGCAGAGGATGAGAACAGTAAGTTAAGGAAGCTAGCAGTTGAATTGATTGATACTTAGCACCACTTGAAATCTTCTCGCAGAGAATTGCACTGGCGTCTGTGTGGCGGATCGCATTGCGGAATATTGTGAGGCGTATTTGACCAGCGGAGGACTCTGCAAGGAGGGCACCAAGTGCTGTGTCTCCCTGGACGAGTATGCCAATGGCAAGCTGCCCAAGGACATCTATATACCAGCCAGTAAGTAGTAGATGAAGCTCTACTCCTAAAGAAGAGGAGTATTATGTATAAAACTGTTTGTCCTGACTGACTGACTGATTTTCGTACAGTCCAAACGGTTAGACCGAGAAGGATGAAATTTTGAGCATAACATAGCTGAGAAAATTTCATTGTGCAATAAGTCGGCTTCTTGTGAAATATAGCATATTTTTAAGACAAATCAGACATTTTTACTGTGAAAATTAAAAGAAAGAAATGAGAGCATTAAAAAAAAGGTGAAAGAAGGAAATATGTTAAAATTAGTGACAAAAAAGCGAGCGAAAGGGCATGGCGAGCGAAGCGAGCAGGGCGCCCAAGTCGTTGCATTTACACAAAAATTGTACATAGGAAGATGAAACTTGCATCCCCAAAGGATCCGTAAGGAACTTTCTTAGGTGTTGAGAAATACTTAGGAAAAGTAACGCGCTTGTTTTATTTCTCGATGACATAGGCTGGGAATCGTTAGGGAATTTTAAGGGCTTTCTACTTATTCTTTATCTTTCTGCTTGCAGAGCACATGGGCAATCTGAAGAGCAATCAGACGCTGGTCAAGTCCACGGTCAACAAGGCGAGTAGCAGCTCCACCAGCAGCACCACTAGCACCACTACAACCAGCACTACACCAGAGCCGGCTCGCACCAAAACCAACAACAACAGCAACGCGCAGAAACCCACAAAGCACAAGAAGACGACAACGACGACAACAACAACAACGGAAGCTGCTGCCGAGGAGGAGGAAGAAGAGGAGGAGGAGGAAGAAGAGCAGGAAGAGAGCAACAACAACAACAACAACAAGTTGAAATCCGGCCAAGGTCAGGATCAGGGACAGGGACCGGAGCTGAAGGAATGCGAGGGCGAGTGCATGAACGGAATCTTTGCCATTTTCTGTGATGACATCGACTCGGAGGCCTTTTGTCCCGGCGAGGGCAGCTGTTGTGTCACCAGCAGCGCCTCCGAATCCGCACCACCCGCCAAGTCACCACCGGCATCCAGCAAACCAGCCACTAAGATTGCCGCCAAACCGGCAACGAAACCAGCGCGTCCAGTGACTTCGGCACCAGCGCCACCACCCGCATCCTCAGGCGGAGGAGGAGGAGGCGGAGGCGGCGGAGATTTTCTCTCGCAGATTATATCATTTGCGGAGAATACGTTGAATTCACCGGCACCAGCGCCGCCAGCACCGCAAGCACCACCACAGGTGCCACGTTGTCCGGGCTTCTGTCTGCTCAACATCATGGCCGCCTTCTGTGAGCGTCCCTCGATTCTGGTCTCGCATCCAACCACCTGCTCCAAGGGTTCCGTCTGCTGTGACAACTCCCGGGCGGGTGCACCCAAGCCAAAGTTGCCGCCACCGACGCCACCACCAACATCACCGCCGACAGCACCACCTTATGTACTGCCCAATACACCAAGTCCCGATCCGCGCGAGGAATGTCCCGGCTCCTGCATTGTCAGTCTGCTCAGCTTCACCTGTTTCAGTAAGTTCGGGTCACTATAAACCTTAATTTCCTGCTCATTTCTTGCCTAATCCTCTGCAGAAAATGCCGAAATGACGGATTTGTTTAGATGCAAGCGTTCGGGACAGATCTGTTGTGCGCCGAAGAGCAAGATCCTGGAGAAGCAACAGTTCCAAACACGCAACGATACCTCCTACTTTAATTATCCTCCCATGGGACCACCTCCTCCGCCGTATGCCACACAACCACAGCAGGCACCACCGCCACCTTATCCACCCACCTCGTATATGTCCAATCAGCCGGCGGCACCACCACCACCACCGCACCACACACATCAGTATCCACCAGCGCCGCCCAGCTATGCGGATTATTATGGACCCGGACCCGGACTAGGACCACAGCCAGTCACAGCGCCAACGACGACGACGACAACAACCACAACAACCACACCACGTCCACATGTCTACTCCAAGTATGTGTGCGGTGTGAAGGGAACTCTACGCACTGGACGCTCCAGCAGCTCTCCGGCTCTCTCCCTGGTCTCCTATGCCCGTGCCAAGTACGGCGTGCAACGCTCGGCGAGACAGCTGACCATGTCGTATGCCAGCAGCAGCAACCTCAACAAATCCAACGAGCGTCTGGTGCTCGGCTCCGCCATTGTGCCCATTCAGATCCACAACGATAAGCTGGGCGATCTGGTGGATTCCGGCGGAGTGCAGAGCAATCAATTGAGATCCTATCAGGAGCAATCCGAGGAGCAGACAGCTGTCGTCTATCCGGATTACTATCGCGGTGGTGCTGTCTACAATCCCAATCCCAGCAATCACAGCAGCCGACGCCGAGCTCGTGTGGTCGGAGGAGAGGACGGAGAGAACGGCGAGTGGTGTTGGCAGGTGGCATTGATCAACTCCCTGAACCAGTATCTCTGTGGTGCCGCCCTCATTGGCACCCAGTGGGTCCTAACTGCAGCACATTGTGTCACCAAGTGAGTAGACCTTAAGACTCAAGTCAAATTAGACTAAGAAGGAGTATTATAGATTAGTAACAGATATATAAACCCATCCCCGACCCTTCATAGTATATATATTCACGATCAATATTAATAGTTCAATTGATTTATTCTTTTTTACTAAATAGATACACCAAAATTTGAATTGTATTCGGGATCTATCATCTATCTTTTAAAAAGATATTCAAAATATTTCGAGTGTAATTTTAAAGCGAAAATTTTTTTACGACCGAACCAGAAAAAACAGGAGTTTTTAGATAGTGGAAGAATTGTGTAAAATGAAGCGATTACTTTAAAGATAAATATTATCGATCCCTTATATTATAAGTTATACTGTTATAACTTAGCACTGAGAAGTTCAAGCTAACCTGTTACAGAATGGAGTAATTTTATAATCAAGTTATTTATATTTTCTTCCTGCAAAGAACGTGCAATTTTCCTTGGTTTGTTTTTCCCCATGCTCAAGATACGAAAGTGTTTCGATTAGCACGAGCGTGTTCAACCAGTAAATAAACTTATTATTTTATCAAAAAAAAAAAAAAGGTCAAGAACTAATTTTATATTATGAAAGATAAAAAAGTTATAGCCTTGTGTTTTGGCACAAATAAATAAATAGCTAAATTGTGATATATCCTGAAAATTTCAGCACGATCGCTCGATAAACATAGAAGTTATTTAAAGAAGTATTTTAGAAAGTATTTTGAAAGCCGGAAGAAGAAGCAGCATTGAGGCTAAAACGTGTTTGTTTATGTACTTGAAAGCTTTCTGATGGTATCATATCTCTATGTTTGTGTGTTAGGGTATCTTGTAGTTTATGTACTTGAAAGCTTTCTAATGGTATCATATCTCTATGTTTGTGTGTTAGGATATCTCGTAGTCCTGCGTGTCTAATTTAATCCTTAATCTTCCTGCTTTTCCCCCGCAGCATTGTGCGTTCCGGTGATGCCATCTATGTGCGTGTTGGAGACTACGATCTGACCCGCAAGTACGGCAGTCCCGGAGCACAGACACTTCGTGTAGCCACCACATATATACACCACAATCACAACAGTCAGACCCTGGACAATGATATTGCGTTGCTCAAGCTGCATGGACAGGCGGAGTTGAGGGATGGCGTCTGTCTGGTGTGTCTGCCAGCACGTGGAGTTAGTCATACGGCGGGAAAACGTTGCACGGTCACCGGATACGGTTACATGGGCGAGGGTAAGTTCTACTGATCCTCTAGAGAATTCTCCATTTATATGTATTAACTTCTTTTCAGCTGGTCCCATTCCTTTGCGTGTGCGTGAGGCGGAGATTCCCATTGTCAGCGATACGGAGTGTATACGGAAGGTGAATGCGGTTACGGAGAAGATCTTCATATTGCCCGCGTCCAGTTTCTGTGCCGGCGGCGAGGAGGGACACGATGCCTGTCAAGGTGATGGCGGTGGTCCATTGGTCTGCCAGGATGATGGCTTCTTTGAGCTGGCCGGCCTCGTTTCCTGGGGCTTTGGTTGCGGACGCGTCGATGTGCCTGGTGTCTATGTGAAGGTGTCCTCCTTCATCGGTTGGATCAATCAGATAATTAGCGTCAATAATTTATAGTGGACGAGCCAAGCTGGAACCCCGCACTTGTAGGGATTTCCTCTGACAGAGTGAGGGGGGAATCTTCTACGACTGATGTTTGGGTTCCGAAAATGCTGCGACTGTTAACGTAAAAACCCAATCCTAGTGTAATCTATTCATACATAAATCGCATCTACTAACACCAAAACACCATTCAAAATCCCCTAACTATAATAAAAGTATTCTCCTCCTTATAATTACTATACTTATTCGTAATAATTAAAAAAATCTATTGTAAACTGTTTTTGTATATACAAAAAAAGAAAATACAAGAAAAACGTTCATCAAATTTCAAACAAACGTGGTAATAATCAATTTTTAAAGAGTTTTTGCTATAGATTCTCATATGATATGGTCTATTGATTTGGTTAAAATTTTACGAGAATTTATAAAATGTGGTTTTAGCTTGATTATAGAAGAAATAGCGTTATCAAAATAATTAAAATTAAAAAAATATTCAATATTATATTTAAAAAAAAAAAGAAATATTATTATATGGGCTCCGAAATGTTTTCTAAAATGGGTTACACAACGGATTATTTTCTGTAACAGCTGGCCTAATCAATTCGTAACGTAGTCTGCAGGGATCTTAAACTTCATTTGAATATCTTTTTAATGTATTCAACATTTTTAACGGAAAAATGCAGAAAAAAATTTAGAGAAAGGATCAAAATGTCGTGAATAGTAAGGATACGCTCTTTTAACGCAGCTTCACACTCGCAGCCAAAGATCAAGCAGTATCTATGTATCTTTAAGATACAATACAAATAAAGAGAGATAGAGAGAGAGAGAGCGAGAGAGAACGGCGAAAGGCGGAGCACAAGAACTCACTCAAAGATGCTGCTGCAGAGAGCACGAATCTTGACACTTTTCTAATAAGAGAACATGCCCAAAAACGAGTCTGATATAAAAGTGTGATACAAAAAAAAAAAAAAATAATAAATAAAAAACTTACCCTCATTGGTCTTCGAGTGAGAAACTGGTAGCGCCAATGTCTTTGCTTCGGGTGCGTCTCGGCTTCGGCTTCGGCTTCGGCTTCGTCTTCGCATACCAATTCCTTGCCATCTCCCTCTCCCTCTCGCTCTCCCTCTCCCTCTCCCTTCACCTCATCGAGTGTGTGTGTTTTTTTTGTTGTTATTCTTTCTGTACCTTTTTAACCCTTTCGTCTGGACAATTGTTGTTGTCGTCTGCTGCGTGATTTTATGTGCGTTGTTTTTCTTCTCTTCGCAAAAGTATCTCAAAGATGTTGTTGTTGTTTCCCTTGAAGAAAACGAAACTGAAAAAGGGTTCCCGATATGTCCAGGCGGCATTGCGACAACAGAAGTTCGTCTGGCCTCGAGCTGAACGGATGGCAGAGATCACAATCTTGAGCGCGCTTCACAAGTGTTCTAAGCAATTCTAAAAAAATATAAAATATAAAATATTAAAAGCGATCCTCGAGCACTTTTTAGTGTAGTGTAGTTTGTTCTACTTTGTGTGTGTTGTGTAGTGTGCATCCTTTGTTTTAGTTTGCTAGTTTGGTTTTTGCATGCATTTTCTTTTGATTGTCTTGTGTTTGTGCCTGGTTTTCATTTGGTTCTTCAACTGTCACAATGGAGGCAAATTCTCCCACAACATCGACAACAACAACATCAGCTGCTGCATCCACCACATCAGCATCAGCAGTGGCATCCACATCCAACACAACAGCTCCCTCGCCAGCTGCCTCCGTGAAGAGTCTCACAGGAAGCGGAAGCCACAGTGCCAATGCCACAACGTCCAGCTGCTCTGTCACCGCCTCAATCACCGCCACCGCCTCAGCCTCAGCCTCAGCTTCTGCCACCGCCAACTGTTTAGCTCAATCCCTGCCCCAATTGCTTACCACGAGCAGCAGCAGCAGCATTGACATCTGCAAGCTGGATGATGTCAACAATCTATCGCTCGCCAGCGCTCCCTCCGAGGGTCAACGTTCCCTCTCCGGTGCGCCGTCGGCTTCCTCCAGTCCCATATTGAGTCCGCAGGGCAAGATCTATGGACGCAACGCAAATGGCACAGGTAAATTGAGCATTAATTACTCTAATATTTACAATATAATATTTATTTACGAATTATATTCAATAAAATGACAGTTTTTCTCAGTTCATTAATTTTATAAATATTAATATTATTATATTATTATATTATTGTAATTTTCTTATGTTGTATCATCCTTACTAGTTTTTGTTTAAATTTTTTTTTATTATCAATTTATTTTTTAAATTAATTTTTAAAAACATCTCCATTATCATTAATATTATTTTGTTTATTATGTAGAGTTTATATTCAATAAAATTACAGTATTTAGTAATTTATTAATTTTGTTAATTATATTTTTATACTAATTTCTTAATTTTTTATCATCGTTACATTTTATTAGCAATTTATATTTTAAAATTAATTTTTAAAAACATGTCCATTTTCATTAATATTATTTTGGTTATCAAATTTATTTTATTTCCAATTATTATTTACAAGTCACGCATCATTTCTCGGTGTATAATTCATATTAGATTTAATATTAACTAATCGTATTAACATTATAATTTAAATCATCGTTACATTTTTATTTATTTTTATCATCATTGTAATTTTTTCTTGTGTTTTTATATCTTTCATATAACAAACTTTATTTAAATAATCAATAATTTTCTTGAACTTCTCATGAAAATAAATACATACTTTAGTTTTTAATTACCTTCAAACTAATTTTCTAAGCAGTTGAAATCTGAATGAAATAAGTTTTGATTTGAAATTAAAGTACATTTTATATCTGTCATTCGCACAACTGTTATTATATATAGATATAGTTTGAATTAGAACAGTTTTGTATATATTTTTATCTAAAACCTTACCTTCTCTTCTTTTTTTCGACATTTTTTTTCTTTACCATTTATTTGATTATATTCCCTATATCATATGCCACATGCAGTTGCAATTTTCGCGCGCTTTTCAAGCTTCGCAAGCTTCAACTTCAATTGTTGTGCTTCTTCTCTGTTTGTAACGGAATTCCAAGGGCAGCAATAACGGACCTTTGGACAACAATAGAAGCCTTCAGTCTCAGTCACAGTTTTAGCTTGTGTTCCGGTTTCCACTTCCTTGGTGCAACCACCCTGAGTAGAGCACTCAATTTAAATAGGAGGCAGGGCAACTATTCTTAAAATCAGAAGTATTGTCTTCTAGCTACCAGGTAGCAAAGGTGCGTCCAATGAAATGTTAGCTGTACACAGGTAAATAACGGTTGGCAACAACAGCCGTTAGCTACAGCTCAAGATGATAGGCTCATTCCTCAGGGGTAACTCTTAGGGAAATCCTAAAAAAAAAATAAGAAAAAACTCACCCCAGAAGATTGAGCTGAGATTAAGGGTAGAAAATTTCTTAGTGCCTTGCAATTGGCAACTCTCAATTCTACGACTCTTCTCCGTCTATTTCAGTTTTCTCAGTTATTTGTGTCGTCAGGGTTATATGGTTATGGGTCCTATAAAACCGGGACCATTGGCACGTACAGCAGACGTCAAGTTATTGCCACCAATGGAATTTTGATCGACGAAGAATTTGATCGTTCAAAAAAAGTCGCTTTTAATTTATCGTTTTATATATATGAGAAATAGTTTCGGTTACGTTGAGGACACGGAAAAGCGGCTCCGGCGTCTGTGTTTTGTATCATCATCTTCTTCTTTATTTTTTTTTATAATTTTTTTTTCTCTGTTGACCATAATCGAAGCGATCGAGCACGATTGACGTCCCACACACACACACACACACACACACACGCACACATACATAGGCAGCTGTTGGCCTGGTCAACAGTGGCAGTGAGCCAACTTGGTATGTGGCGTCGAATGTCATTATTGCTTTCAAGTGCCAACTAAAAAGCAACTGCAGTTAATTTTTTGTCCATCTTTGCCATTTTGCCAGCGCATAAAAACAACATATTTAGCAAATGACAACAACAACAACATTAACAGACTTGCAAACAACAGCAACAAAAAAAAAACTGAGCCGCAAATTAAATAAATAAAAAATCAACAAGAAGCAGGAGCAAGAGCTGAAAAGGGAGGAGTTGCCATACACATGGAAGCTGGGGCAAAACGGAGTGACAATCAGGCAGACAAACGTTGCATGCCCCTTCCAACTTCAGCTCCAACTCCAGTTCCAACTGCAATCCCAAGCCAAGTCCAAGCCAAGTTAAAACCCAACCCAATGCCAGTTGTAGTTCCAGTTGCCTGGCTACCAACTCCAACTCCTCTGCCAGCTGCTCCTTGGCGCATTATTTGTGTATTGAAATCACGTCTCATTTATTTATTGCTGCAAATGCGTGCCCCTTCAGCTACAGCAATCTCCCAGACTCCCAGACACTCCACACTCTTTAGTCCACACTATAGACTCCAGACTCCAGACTCTCGTTTCTGCCTTACGCTAAAGATTCCCTCGACTGCGTTAAATACTCCACAGTGGAGTCGAGGGGAAATTGTAGTAGAAGAAGCGTGGCGTTGACAGATCCATTTAACCCACTGAATGCTGACGGGCAAATAGAAAGAGTCTAGCTAAAATTCCAAATATAATTCCAAAGTTTGATTAAATGATTTTAGTAAAAATTCATAAGAACTTGTGGAATAGCTAAATTTTTTTAAAATAACTTGAAAAAGTTAATATTAAAGCTATACATAAAGGAATCGCTGCTTTATCTATAACTTCAATCTTTACTTTTTAAGTTATTTTGGAAAAATTAAACTATTCTACAAGTTTTCATGAATTTTTACTATCTACAAGTTTTCAAAAGAAATTCCTATAAAAAGTTAATTATTATCAAAATTTTTCCTAGTAAGTTTACTCCAAAAATTCAGCTTAAAAGCTTACTACGCTAATTTGAAATAACTTTCATAAAGTTTAGAATTCTTAACTTAAGATTATTTTTTTTTAAATTACTCTTACCACAATCTTCAATTTTTCATTACTAAAAATATTAACTATTCCATGAATTTCAAATATCTATAAGATTACTATAAATATTTTTCATAACACTTCAGAATATTTTTCCTTTTAAATAATTTCAAATATATTAAATCTCAACACAACCTTAAATTTTTCTTAATATATTTCCTATGTTTTGTAATGTTATTTTAAAAAAAACTTAGAATGCTTTAATAGATATCGTCCTAAGGTCTAAGAATTCAAATATCTGTAAGAGTATTATAAATATATTTCTTAACACTTCAGAATATTTTATTCTTTCAAATAATTTAAAATATATTAAATCTCAACACAATCTTAAGTTTTTCACAATATATAACCTATGTTTTGTAGTGTTCTTCTAGATAGAATTTAGAGTTCTAAATATATTGACCTAAGGTCTAAGAACCCATTAGTTAACTATTCTCTTAACATTCTTTCTTCTGCCGTCTGACGCATAAAACTAAGTGCTGACGAATGTGTCATAAATTGTGACAAGCGTGCAATAATGGGTTAATGATTGGCAGCGCATCAAGTGACAACACCAGCTACAACTACACGATTGCAACAACCTCAACCTTATCCTCCTTCTTCGCTTGTATCGGCAACAAAAACAAGAATAAGAAGAAGAACGATCGATATGTGCGCCTTTTTTTTCTTATTTGATTCGCTTTTGTTATAATTTAGTTGGCCAGCTCTTGGTCTTGGCCTTTTTCTCTATTAATTAAAGCGAGTAGCGCACATTGGTAATGGGAACTGGTAGCTGTTACCTTGTTGCTGCTACCTGATAGATGTTAACTGCTAACTGGTAACTAGTGACTGGTAACTGGCTTTCCGTCAAGCAAAAATATTCTCACATAATTATTTACGATTTGACATAATCATCATCTTCAGGCGGTCTTTTATGTTGTAGAAGAACGCGCTGAAGAATCGCCAATAAATTGAGTTGAGGGCTGTATAAAGAAGCTACAGCTTCACAGTCTCATCTAACAATATTTCACACGATTAACATTTACAATTTTTGTGCCCAAAAAAACGTAGCAAGAAAAATGATAAAAAAAAAAAAATGTTGAATGGGAAGAGAAAAGATTAAAATGATCCTTGCGATCCTTTTGCTGATCTTTGCGCATGCGTGACGCATTTCTAACGAGTTTTACTTGGCAGTTCGAGGACGAAAGCGAAAGGGTTAAACACACACACTCACACTCGCACACACACACACCCCAAATACGATCGCCGCATTTGCTTATGCAGATGAGGACGTTCCCAACTTTTGCCTCGTCCTTTTTGTGCGCTTTTTTCGAGTTTCTCTTTTTTTTTTCGTTTTCTACTTTTTTTTTGATTGGGCTTCGTAGTTTTTTTTTTGTTTTCATCTTTTAAGGTTTAGGGTCCAGACGTCCGTCGAGTTCTTCTAAATTTATATAAAAAAAAAACCGAATTTAATTAAATTTTTTTCTTATGGACTTGTAGCATTATGAGAACGGCAGAACTCTATAAATATCATTTTTTTCCTACATCTTTTTTTTTGGTTTTTGGATAATTTTTAAAGGTATTCTGTTGGGCTTTTGATTTTTTAAAGGTGATCAGCACATCACGTCCAAGCAATGAGGCTTATGCCCAGCTATACAGGGTGAACACTAATAAAATAGTGGATCTTTATAAATATCATATTTTTCCTACACTTTTTTTTAGTTTTTGATTAAGTTTTTTAATGTATTCCGTTTGTTTTTGTGTCATAACAGTGATTCCCACATCGCGTCCGAGCAATGAGGCTGAGGTGCAGCTATACAGGGTGCTCCAGCGTGCCAGTTTGTTGGCCTACTACGATACCTTGCTGGAGATGGGCGGAGATGATGTGCAACAGCTGTACGATGCTGGCGAGGAGGAGTTTCTCGAAATTATGGCATTGGTTGGCATGGCATCCAAGCCGCTCCATGTGCGACGTCTGCAGAAGGCGTTGCACGAATGGGCCAAAAATCCAGCGCTGTTTCAGGGTTCCATGCTGCCGCATTTGGGTGAGTTTGAACTACAAATTTGAGTTATTGTTTAAAAAAAATTCAAGACTTTGGTACTTGAAAGTGTTTTGACGTTAGACTATTACCTCAAAAATTCGAATTTTCTTAAAAAGATATGAGAAATTTTTATGTTTTTACAGATTAACTAATCAATATTTTTTAGTAAAAAAATAAAACTCAAGAAATAATCATTATTTTTGAGCAAAAATAAAATAGAACTCATAGCAAAATAATTATTTCTTAAGTTTTATAATAAAACTTGTAATGATTACAGTCCCTAAAAATAAAAGTTTAGTATATTAGAATATTTTTCCTCACTATCCCAATTTTTTTGGTACTTGAAAGTGCTTTTGTCGTTAGACTATTACCTCCAAAATTCGAATTTTTTTAAAAAGATATGAGAAATTGTGTAATAACAAGAGTTGTTTGTTTGCAGGTGGTTTATGTGAGACGCCGACGAAGCCGGCGCTTGTCTTTAATCCGGATACGACTCCTGCGCTGCCACGTAGCAAATTCTGTTCCTTTAATCCCGCTGCCTCGTTTCAGGCCACAAGTGTGCCACAGCTGACCACAACGTCGACAACGGCGCCAGCTGTGCAGAATCTGTTGTCGCAGATCAGTGTGCCCACAGTTATGTGTGCCACGCCCACGCCCACTCCCACTCCTACGCCAACGCCCAATCCCAATCCGTTGTCCACAACTGTGGCCACATCTCTGGCAAATGTGGCCACGCCCTCCGCCCATCAGGTGTCCTCCAGTTCGCCACAGCTGACGCCTGTGCTGACGGAGCTGCAGGTGCAACGGATAACCATGTGTGCCTCGAAGATTGCCCGCCAGTTGCCGCAACGTGAGCCGCGGGCACAGACGTCCAAGAAGCGAACGACACGGGAATTGGAGCAGGTGATTGCCATGGGAGAGCATGATCCACGGCGCATGGATGAGATACGTAAGTATTCGGCAATTTACGGACGTTTCGATTGCAAGCGGCGTCCGGAGAAGCCGCTCACGTTGCACGAGGTCTGCGTGAATGAGGCAGCTGCTCAGCTCTGCCGGAATCCCCAAACAATTTGGCTGCTCACGCGCCGTGATGAGCTGTTTCCTTTGGCCCGACAGATTGTTAAGGATGCGGGTTTTGGCCATTCGGCCAGCATTGCCCGCTATGGCAATCTATTGTCCCAAATGCCAGTGCAATCCGCTGTTAAAATCGATGTCGATTGTGAGTCCAGCGATGCCGCTGTCACCATCAAACGTCAACGTTTATCCTCCACCGAAGCGTCTCAGCTGCCCATCGAACTAAATCGGGTAAGGAAACCAGATTCCATCCAATCAGAGCATTAATACGCCTAGACAATTTGGTGCCTGGTGCCTGGTGCTTCATCTACAGCTTCAGCTTCAGCTACAGCTTCTGCTTCTGCTTCAACTGGGGAGTCCAGAGTGTTGGCATCTATTGCTATCTCTTGCTCCCTCATTAACCAAATCTTGCTTTGCAGCTAACTCAAAGAATTCTACTAATGTTTTACAGCCGGATCTCTCTGGGTTTTTAGGGGCTTTTACTTTTTGACTTGATCTTAAAAACCGATCGCATTCTAGTCTCTTACATTTGCTTTCTTTATTATAATAATCACTCTTGGTTTATCTTCAGGATCTCTTAGAGTAGAACATATTTGTCGATATCATCTAAAAAGAGTTGAAATTAAATACAATTTTTTGACGATTTTCTAAAGTAGTTCTCTTTGGGTAAGAGCATATTTTCCAATTCCGTCTATAAAGCAGATTAATTCCTAGTCGTCTTAACTTTTCAAAACATCTCAGAAATTTTTTCTTAGGATAAATTCAATTTGTAATTCATGTTGAATATTTTTGGACTACAAATTTAATGTTAACCCAGTAAGAGGCTTATTTCAGAATTGGTTAGAGCAGAACTCTATCTGCCTTTAGTGATCCCAGAAAATAAGTGTCACTTAAGGCACATAGAAACCTATGCTCTTAACTTCTTGGAGTTTTTCTTAAATAGTTTAAAGAGAAATATTTTTGATTTTTTTTATATTATTAATTTTGTTTTGATTGTTTTTGTAATTCTCAGGGTGGAGTAAATTGTTCAAATAAATAATGAATAAATTTTCAAAGGATATTCTCAGAAAAATTTATTTAGAATAGCTCCAATTTTTCCGACTCTTTAAAAACCCATTGATCAGATTTGTTGGTTATTTTGAAACAATCCCTAGTCTTTCACAGTATTTTATTTGTTGAGTTCCAGTTGATTTTTTGAGATATGTATTTTGGACTTATCTTTACTCCTTATAGTTAATAATATATATGCTAATCCCTGTACTATAATTCTCTTCCAAGTATTTATAATAGTAGTATCTAACTATTAGTTAATTCTGTTTGTTATTGTTGCTTCTGTAGTTCTTAACTTAGTTAAATTGTTGACATCTTATAAACTAAAACTAAACTCTTACTAAAAACTTAGCTAAGTAATTGTTTGCAAACTGGTATTTTTAGTCTATGTTTAGTTATTTAAGTATATAAAGTATAGTTTTGTATAGTTACATTACGATTTCTGCAATATGTGGTGTACCTTCTCGTTGAATCCTTGAAATAAAATTCCCCGCTTTTAAGAACCAAATGAACCAACGTGTATTCTTCCATTGCCAAAATGCTTAACGCTTTTCGCCGAGCTTAGTCATTCCACATATTTATATCCAGAAACTTTAATCAACCATCTCATTGCACAATTTAAATAATATAACTAAAGGAAGCTGTCGAGGATTCGCGCTATAATCTATTTGCCATGTACCAAAAGTTCGCCAAGCCGCCTTTCGATCTGACGGAAATAGCTAAATTCTCGTAAGTAAATGTATCAGGGACCGTAAATAATGATTATTTATTTTTTTTAAATAAAAACACCAACTTATAATTGTCCTAGAAAAAAATTATTTACACCAAAATCTTTATAATTTTAAAATCTCTGCATTTCCGTTATGATTTTGAAAATTTTGAGTTTTTAAGTTTTTTTTTCAATAAAAATCATTATTTTTGAGTAATTAAAAAAGAAAAAAAAAATCCAAAAAAATTATTATTTTTGATAAATAAAAATTAAAATCAAATATAATCATTTTTTTAATCGAAAAAGTAAAAATCAAGAATAGTCATTATTAGTGATCCATAAAAATAAAAATTAAAACAAAAATCATTTTTTAACATCATTTTAGATTTTTATTTTTTTCAATATTTTTTTTATCAAAATAAGATATAATGAAAAAATAATGGTGTAAGTTTTATTAAATTATTCAAAACTAATGATTATTCTTGATGAAATACATAAAAAATTTATATATTACCAAGTAATTTTAATAATATAACTTATAATGATTACGGTCCCTGAAATGTATATTTTCTAAAGTCTGTCTGGGTTATAATCGAATTTTCTTTTTATAGACTGGGCAAGACGGCGGACTTTGAGGACAACGATTCGCGTTTCTCGTTCAGCAATTCCTGCTCCCCGCCCATGCCAGTGAGTATGTGTTGGAGCACATTTTGTGCCGTTTCTCCCGCTGAGAGAATTCCCTGAGTAAAGGCAACTCTTAACTCTTTTGCAGGCCAATGGTCTGGAAAATGAACGTTCACCTGTCTCATCGCTGGGTCATTGTCCCGAATCCCACACAGCTAGCGATCTGACCCTAACGGAATCCATTGATCTGACTGCCAGTGGTGTCCAGGTCATTTCTGCAGCGGGTGATAATATCATTGCTGTCGCAAATCCCGCATTGGCACTTAGCCCCACCCTCAATGAGGTCCTCAAACGGAATGCAACTTCACCGGAAGCTTAAGAGAGCAAGAGAGACAGAGAGAGAGAGAGAGATCGGTGAAGATCCACAGTTGAATATTTAGTGCCAGTTTAAGTATGTGCAATTTAATGAAATTAAATACAATTTGTTAGACCTAAGTGACGAAAGTAAATCAATCAATTCTAGAGCGTAAACCCTGTGATCTACACTATTCTGTAATAAAAATAATATTTCACCCACACTTGAAAGACAAATTCTTTCTTCCTTTGTAACGTTATCACATACGATCAATTAATTGACTTCTTTCTAATATACAGAATGGTAGAATTACCCTTATAATATGCTCGACTTACAATGATCTTAACAATTGCGGCCTGTTTTGGTTACTGCCAATTGTGTTTATATTTGCAATCTACGATTTGTGGGTTCTTCCCTTTCTACACCTCTTGACTGTTGATGTTTTTTGGCAAGTAACAACCCTCTGATCGTGTGATCCTCTGATCCTCTGATCCTCTGCCTTTTGAGGGTCGTCTTTGGTTTTCGCAAATGCTGTCAATAAAGATATCTCAACTAATGATGAAATCAACACCCCTATTCAAGGAGATTCGCAAAGCAGTTTACGCATGCAAATTTCAAATTTCATATGCAAATTTGCTGAGATCAATTGATGATGATAGGAAAAATGCATTTTGTGATGGCAGAATAATTGAAAATTGTGAAGCGAGTGTCTGAGACAGTTTAGCATCTGCCTGGTTTCAATCAAAAGACAGACAGTCTGACAGACTATAACATTAAAAGGATCCTCCTTCAATAGACACAGGACATATGGCCACAAATGCGAGGGAGAGTGTGCCGAGTTCTTAAAGGATTCGTCTTACAACTGATTAAAGATCGAAAGGAGAGAACTATAAAAATGGGGTTCGAGATGGCGCCAAATGATACAAGAGAAGAGAATACAATGCATTTGAATCCTTTTTAACAATTAGAATGCAGTTCATGTCCTAGGTACTCCTCTTTTTTTCGTTCCCCCCTCGATTTACATATGTACGTGCATCAACCCCTTTCTAGATCACAGCTTAGGGTTGTGTCTTAGACCCAAGATCATTACCAAGCATGATTGATGAACCGAGCACGTTCCCTTTCTTTTCCCCTTATTTGCATAAGTCTTAAAGGTGCTGCAGTGCGTCCAGGAAT
Source organism: Drosophila falleni (assembly GCA_035045575.1). Classification (NCBI taxonomy): domain Eukaryota; kingdom Metazoa; phylum Arthropoda; class Insecta; order Diptera; family Drosophilidae; genus Drosophila; species Drosophila falleni. The sequence continues at coordinate 4,291,946 of JAWNOV010000167.1, forward strand.
TTACTTCAGAGATTAGACAGAGTTGAGGTCATGAGAATAAAGCCAAAAACAAAAAGGTTTCACAGTCAATGTAAATATTTGAATAGCGCTTGAAGCGCCTTCTGAGTTATTTTTATTTACTTCAAGTAGGATAAAAAATGTTAAGCTACAGCAAAGAACTTGGAGTTCAGGGCGTATCCTCCACCTTCTCCAGTATCCAGTCCATGAAGTACTGTGTGCTGGTGTAGACTCCTGGTACTTCTGGCCTGGCACAACCCACACCATAAGCGACAACTCCAATTAGATAGAATCTCATTTGACTGCTGACACCCTCGGAGGTCATCAAGGGACCTCCAGAGTCGCCCTGGCAGGTATCCTTGCCTCCGGAGAGCACGCCCGCACAGACTACGGCGCTATCGAACTGATCCAAGGTGAAGTTGCGATTCAATTTGGCGTAACTGTTCCGACAGACCTCATTGCTCATGACGGGAATCATCAGCTCATTCAACACTGTAGCAGACTCTCCACCTTCCTGAGTCTTGCCCCATCCGACGACAAAGGGATACGTGCCCACGTAGGACTTGGAACGCAGACTGGGAGAACTGGGCATACAAACTGGTAGAATCAGTTCCGTAAACTCCACGTTACGTTCCAAATAGAGAATCGCGATATCACTGCGACCATTGCGACGATTATAACCAGGATGAGGCACTTTCTGTGGGTTAGAAAAAACATATTTAGATAAGGAGATCTGATTCAGAGGGAGAATTGTTAGTTACCTTGACTATTGGTATGTCTATATGACGAGCCTCCGTATCCGTGCTCAGATCATGCTCGCCCAGACGAACAAAGGTGCTAAGGAAATCAAATAGTTTAGCAACGTTAATGTATATGTATTAATTGGATTGTATACTCTATTAATATAAATTTTTATAGCATACTTTTAGGCGCGCAAGACTTTAAACAGTCATAACTATGGTAATTTTAATCCGATCTTGATGAAATTAAGTGGGATGATACTTAATGATAGCAGATAGTGTTAAATCAGATATTTCTGATTTTTATGGATTTTAATTGGATTGTATACTCTATTAATATTAATTTTTATAGCATACTTTTAGGCGCGCCCGACTTTAAATAGTCATAACTATGGTAATTTTAATTCGATCTTGATGAAATTAAATAGGTATAATACTTAATGATAACAGATAGTATAAAATACGATATTTCTGATTCTTATGGAGTTAACACAGGTGCGTAAAGCGCTTTTAAAGTGACGGTTTGTACTCTTCCAATACCGAATAAAAATTTGAGAAATAATAAAATTTCTCCAACTTACAGATCTTCCCGAACGCAATGAGCTGCTGTGACAATGTGTCTGGCGGTGATCAAGGTGCCACCACACTTAAATGGCGACGAGGAGCCATCATCGTAGCCGAGCAGAGCAATCCAAGGCCAGGCGCCCTTCTTGGACACGACGCCGCCAACGATCTTCTTGTTGCTGGTCAAGGTATATCCGCAACCCTCCTCCACAGTGGGCAGACGACGTGGTATCGTGTCATAGTTCACTGGCCTAACCGGAGCTGGAGTCGCCACCGTTTGACCCGTGGGACAGCAGACATTGGTGCCAACGCGACCGCAAATCAAATTGGAGGCTTGCACAAATTTGGCAAATTCAGGATCATTTTTCTTAACCAGAAGTTCACTCAGTATGGGCTGGCAGCTCTTGATGTCTAGGAAAAAGTTTGTAGAGAGCATTGATTAAGGGTTGGATTAGGTATTTGATTCCTAAAGCTACAAACTAATATAATTAAGTAATTAATAAGTCACTAATGTTTATTTTAGTATTTATTTTTAAAATTGTTATTTTAGTATTAATATTAAAAATTTTTGTTTTAGTATTAATTTTTAAAATTATAAATCCACAATAAAAAAAAAAAAACTTATGCGCTAGTCACTTAAAATAAATTATTGTTTTAACACATATTTACAATTTTAGATACATGAAAGAAAAAAAGGAAAAGATAGATTATAGTTTAACATATTTTTTTTTTTAATTTACTAGTAGTAAATAATTTATAAAATAGTAATAATTTATTATTATTTCTTTTATTATCTGGAACTAGACACACTTACCAACACACTCGCCTAGTTTTCCAGGAGGTATACGACAACTAGGACCTCGTTGCTCCACAATTGGAGCAGAAGTCACCGGAGCAGCGGTTATCGGTGCTTGTGTGGGTCTCTGGGTCACAGGTGGCAGGAAGGGATTACGAGTTGGACCCTCTGTTGGCTGCGGCTGTGGCTGCACAAATGGACCTTCAGTAGGTGGAAAGAAAGGATTTGAGGGTCGTTCTGTAACCGGAGTAGATATCGGTCTAGTGCAGCACACCTAAGAAATAATTGGCAAAAGCTTAGCACAGGCATAGTTTGGATAGAGAAGCGTTAGATAATTCCCATTACCACTGGATCACCGCCAATGTTGCGTGTTCCACAACTGCGCTGCAAGGAAATCACATAATTCTGGGCCGTACGTCTATCGGTTATCTGGAAGACCTGCGTCACCTGGGGACAATAGCTGAGGGCCACACAGCTGCCATAGTAGTTCTCGGGTGTAATGCAGTTCTGACGAACTACAGAGGGGCAATAAAAAGAACGACATGTTAGACCGAACAAGAAAATTAAAGCTCTGAGAAACACGTTAAATTACTATAAAAGAAGTCGATTAAAAATTACAAATTTTAGATTTAAAGTATTCAAATTAGGAAATTTCAATCGGAACCAAGTTCTAGAGGGAAACATTTTTTTTTTATCTAAATTAAATAAATTTAAATGCAGATTAAATTTAAAGGCCAAACCATGATCAAAATGTTAATCCGCATGAAAATCGGTCAAGTTTTGGCAAAGTTATGGCTGTTTAAAGTTTTCGATATAATGTTAAGGGGTTAGCATGGAAAATACCGAAAAAATTGACAGTGAGGTAAATTTTTCAAGTGAAATATGTTTTGATGCAGAATGAATTTAGGGGCCAAATAATGATCAAAACGGTATTCCACATGAAAATCGGTCAAGTTTTGGCAAAGTTGTGAGAGATTGAAGTTTTAGAAAAAGTGTAAAGGGGTAAGCATGGAAAATACCGAAAAAATTGACAGTGAGAAATTTTTTAGAAAAAGTGTAAAGGGGTAAGCATGGAAAATACCGAAAAAATTGACAGTGAGGTAAATTTTTCAAGTGAAAAATGTTTTGATGCAGAATGAATTTAGGGGCCAAATAATGATCAAAACGGTATTCCACATGAAAATCGGTCAAGTTTTGGCAAAGTTGTGGTAGATTGAAGTTTTTGAAAAAGTGTAAAGGGGTAAGCATGGAAAATACCCAAAAAATTGAAAGTGAGGAAAATTTTTCAAGTGAAAAATGTTTTGATGCAGAATGAATTTAGAGGCCAAATAATGAATAAATTGATATTCCAAATGAAAATCGGTTAAGTTTTGACAAAGTTATGGTAGATTGAAGTTTTTGAAAAAGTGCAAAGGGGTTATCATGGAAAATACCCAAAAAATTGAAAGTGAGGAAAATTTTTCAAGTGAAAAATGTTTTGATGCAGAATGAATTTAGAGGCCAAATAATGATCAAAACGGTATTCCGCATGGAAATCGGTCAAGTTTTGGCAAAGTTATGGTTGTTTGAAGTTTGAGATAAAGTGTCAAGGGGTAGGTATGGAAAAAAATTTACAATGGTTTTACTTTAATTCTTGTGATTCTTCCTTATTGTTTTTTGACAATTTGCTGCAGTTTAAGAAGATTACTTCATATAAAAAGAGATCTCTCCACAACTTTTCGTCTGCGAATGCGTTAACAATATTAATCATTCAAATTAACTTGAAATACTTGATATTCTTGGCTGTCAGTGACACTGTTGCTCTTTCTTTCTACCTGTCTTCTGGTGCCAAATTGCAGTCATTAACCAAAACACGTGATCGACATATATAAATCTACTTAATTCAGCCCAAAAATTGTCGCTCTAAGGAAAAATCTCTGGGTCAATCGACCTTGGGGCGAACTTGCAATGACAGTGACAATGACTGGTTTCTCCGCTCTGAACTTGAAGCGTAACGCCAAAAAAAAAATTCAAAAAACAAAAATATTTAATTATTTAGATATTTATATATATATTTCAGTACTTGTATAATGTCGAAGCTTATGCCAATTCACCAGACGTGTTTAAAAGGCAACGAAAAACGCAAATAAAACTTGTGTTTGGTTCATACGAAAACAAAAGACTTAGGCAACGAACTTGTGGACAGTTCGCTGACAAAAACAAAACGGAAAATATTCAAAAACTAAATTCATTTTGTAATTTAAATACGCTGTTGTTGTTTTTGTTGCTGTTGCTGTAATCATTGCTAAAATATTAATATATTTTTATAGACTATTTAAGTGTAGCTCATAATAGAACTGGTTTCCAACTGTAATCGCAGCCGCTTGTTTGTTGTTTTTGTTCCTGTTTTTTTTTTTTTGTTGTTATTTGTTATTGTTTTTGCTTAAGTCGACAACTTGAGAAGTTAAAATATTTCTTAGTTATTAATTAGAAGCTGAGAAATATGAGGTTAAGAGAGAAAAAAGCAAGCGAAATAATTGAAAAAAGTATTCCCCGTTCTCATACCTTGCCGGTTGCGATTGAATTGGGCGAGAGTGGGCGTGGCAAGGCAGGCGAATGTTAACGTAAACGTAAACGTAATCACAACACTTGGCATTAGCATCATTTTGGGTAAAACCCGTAAATCTCTCACACTTAATTTGTTATTTGTTAACAATATTTCACTACTCGATCGATCGTGTTGCGCGAACACGTTGTTTACAACTCGCCGTACTTTATCAGACTGAGCGCGTCTTCGAGCCGGAACGAGATATCTTTGGGCTTTTTAGTCGAATTTGATTTCGATGCCGTCGACAACGCAACTTTTCGTGAACAAATCGCGACGTTGTTTTCACGCCTGATCGATGCGAGAACGAGGTTTTATATGCAGCCGATCGACAACGACAACGACAACGACATCGAAAGTTGTTCTCAATGGGAGAATCATCATCATGAGCACTCTACTCAAAACAAGAATCGAGAGCGTCAATCTCATATGTGTATTAACTATATCAATTAAATCTTAATAAACAAAAAATTACCAAATTCACATTACAGCTACAATTTTGTGCACTTTTCTATTCCATAGATGACAAATCAAATGCAAATTATACGATTTAATAAATGTAGCCTCGAGTGAATTGAATTTAATAGCACAACTCAGCTACAATTATTGTAGATATGTGCTAATTACAGTATCATTGGCTTTACCGGTATCTGAGCCACAAATAAGTGCAATTTAATTTCCATAATATAAAGCTTGATAATACTATTTATTGAATTTAAATATTCTGGCTTTAATTGCTAATATTTTCTGACTTTTCAATTTAATCCATGAAATTTAAACTTATATATTTATTATAATTAAGAAATCATTATGTGTACCAAATTTCATTATTATAGCTCTTAGAATAAGCCAGTTCACATAGAACAGATTCTTGGTAAAGTTGAGCAATGCGATCAAATCTATCATATAAGCGATTTATAATTTAATAATATTATGCATACCAATTTTAAGCAAGATTGCTCCAGTAATAAATCCAGTTCACATAGAACATTTAGTAAATAGATAGTTAAATGTGTCTAAACCACGCTAAAAATAATAAATACATCTTAATAATTGTTACAGGAATTGCAAGAATTTTATTATACTTTAAGAAAGTGTATTAAACTATATACTTATGAAAATTGTCAAGGTTTCTTATGGCATTGCGACAAAATTTGAAACCAAGACGGATACAACAAAAATGCTGTCAAAATGCTGTTGGTTTGTCATTGTGGAATTTATAAGAATTTCAAGTGACTCAAGTAGCTTAATAAGAAGAATCCATAAATACTTATTAATAGTGTTAATTTAAACGGATTCAGCTCCATAATTATTGTAGACCTGATGAAGCTGTCAAATAAGTTGTGACAACTTAATTGTTTGTTGGGTTACTTGTTAATGTAATTACTAAGTTTGCTGGCGAGTATCAAAGCTTTTTCAGACTGCACTTGGCTCTAAATCTATCAAGATAAGAATGGCGAGATTTATATGCATTCAATGTGCGAAAAGCTCAAACTGATCGAGAGATTAGAAATTAGAGAGTGTATATAGCTAGATCTCGTCACCTTATCGATGACATAGTCGTTGTACTGTAATGATGTCTGAGTGGAATTTCGAGTAGACATTACCCAATTGTTATGCGCTCAATGCAATCGCTCCGCATTAATAAATAATTCTATAGATCCTATGACGATGACGAATAACTTCTTGGAATGTCAGTCAGGTGTTGTTAATCAGGCATTTTAACTCCTGCTGCGTTCAGTTCCGGCTTACAGTTATTCCTTCTACATTTACTCGTTGTATTCTTACTTATTCTTACACAACTTACTAAAAATGTCGTAATACTCGTCTTTAATTTAACAGACAACAGTTGTACTTTGATTGATTCTGACTGAGATTGATTATTTTGCCATTAAGTAATAAAATGATTTAACTGCCTATACAAGTTTCTAGGGGAAATCTATTCCATAAACTAAAATTATATTTGCCTTAACTAAATTTGCATAAAACGATACGTGGGATAGTATATTAATTTATATTTTAAACAAAGATGAGGGAATACACTGAATAGATATATTTTTTAATTTATTGTTTATTATATTTAAAAGTTTCCGAACAATAAAATTCATATTTTACTATAAATGTAGTTATTAAAAACTTTCTAGCAGGAGAGAAGAATTTTTTGACTATATCAAGCTGAAAATAAAGTTTTAAATGGAAGAATGTCATAAAGCTAAGAATTGTTATAAATATGTGTGTAAATCAACAATTGGCGAATGAAACGAATTCATTGTTTTAAATTTCTGTTTTAAGAGCTCTCTTCTTTTCAATCAGTAAGGTGCGAACAACAAACTAAACCACCTTGGGGGATTCTGGCTAATTAATAAATGACCCGAAACTGGTTACATAAAAAATAATCAATGACTCATGATGAGAACGTGTAAGTGTAACTGACCTGTGGCAACATAAGTGGTCCCGGGAATTCCCCTGAAAGGCATCCACAGTGCAAGAGAAAAAGAGACAAAAAGTCAAAGAGAGGGAAAGAATGTCAGTTACTCATGATCATAATGATCATGCTGTGATCGTAACTGTAACTCTCTCACCTTGTCGCTGAATTAAACAAACTGAAAGACCTACTTGCAGTGAGAAAATAAATCATACCAAAACAATTCCTCTTTACGAGGTAAAAGTCTAGTGGTGAAAGTGTTTCCAAGCCCCAACAATTTTGTTAAGATTATTTTCCATTTATTATGTAATCATTGCAAAATATGTTATAAAACTAACACATGTAGATACTTTCCTTAATCATAATAATAAAATAAAAGAAAATCAAGATCCCTGTAATATTTCACCCACATTTGAATGACATATCTTATCACATAAGATCAGTTAATTGACTTCTTTCTAATATACAGAATGGAAGAATTATCCTTACAATTGCTCATCTTACAATGATTTAACAATTGCGGCCTGTTTTGGTTACTGCCAATTGTGTTTATATTTGCAATCTAGGATTTGTGGGTTTTTACCTTTTCTACACCTCTTGACTGTTGATGTTTTTTGGCAAGGAACAACCCTCTGATCGTCTGATCAACTGATCCTCTGCCTTTTGAGGGTCGTCTTTGGTTTTGCAAATGCTGTTAATAAAGATATCTCAACTAATGATGAAATTAACACCCCTATTCAAAGAGATTCGCAAAGCGGTTTACGCATGCAAATTTCAAATATCTTATGCAAATTTGCTGAGATCAATTGTTGATGATAGGAAAAATGCATGTTGTGATGGCAGAATAATTGAAAATTGTGAAGCGAGTTTAGCATCTGCCTGATTTCAATCAAAAGACAGACAGTCTGACAGACTATAACATTAAAAGGATCCTCCTTCAATAGACACAGGACATGTGGCCACAAATGCGAGGGAGAGTGTGCCGAGTTCATAAAGGATTCGTCTTACAACTGATTAAAGATCGAAAGGGGAGAAAAAGGCAGCTAAACCATAAGAATGGGGTTCGAGATGGCGCCAAATGATACAAGAGAAGAAAATACAATGCATTTGAATCCTTTTTAACAATTAGAATGCAGTTCATGTCCAGAATAGACCTAGATATCCCTCTTTCTTTCTCTTTCTCGTTCCCCCCTCGATTTACATATGTACGTGCATCAACCCTTTCTAGATCTCAGCTTAGGGTTGTGTCTTAGACCCAAGATCATTACCAAGCATGATTGATGAACCGAGCACGTTCCCTTTCTTTTCCCCTTATTTGCATAAGTCTTAAAGGTGCTGCAGTGCGTCCAGGAATTTACTTCAGAGATTAGACAGAGTTAAGGTCATGAGAATAAAGCCAAAGACAAAAAGGTTTCACAGTCAATGTAAATATTGTATTTGAGTTTGCTTAAAGCGTCTTCTGATTTATTTACTTCAAGTAGGATATTAGATGTTTAACTACGGCGTATCCTCCACCTTCTCCAGTATCCAGTCCATGAAGTATTGTGTGCTGGTGTAGACTCCTGGTACTTCTGGCCTGGCACAACCCACACCGTATGAGACAACGCCAATTAGATAGAATCTCAATTGATTGCTAAAACCCTCGGTGGTCATCAGTGGACCACCAGAGTCACCCTGACAGGTATCCTTGCCTCCGGAGAGTACGCCCGCACAGAGAACAGCTTTATCGAACTGATCCTCGGAGAAATACCGATTCAACTTGGCATAAGTGTTCCGACAGACTTCATTCTTCAAGACGGGAATCATTAGTTCATTCAACACGGTGGCAGACTCTCCACCTTCCTGTGTCCTGCCCCAGCCGGCGACAGTGGGCATCGTTCCTACGTAGGATTTGGAGCGTAAGCTGGGAAAATTGGGCATACAAATGGGCAAAATTAAAGTGGTAAATTCCACATTACGCTCCAAATAGAGAATCGCTATATCGTTGTGTCCATTGTGACGATTGTACTGAGGATGAGGTGCTGTCTGGGGGATAGGAAGAAACATATTTATATACAGAGAACCAATTGATAGAAGAGTAAGTACTTACCTTAACTATCGGTATGTCTATATGACGAGTCTCCGTATCCGTGGTCGTATCATGTTCTCCCAAACGCACAAAAGAGCTAAAGAAATCAAAGCGATTAATTTCAATTGGATTCCAATATGATTATTAGAGTGCATCGATTTGTATGGGCCAAAAAAAATTCACAAATGGTATTCCATATTCGAAATCTACTGTCATTTCATATATATTTTCACCAAGAAACCATAGTTCTAAAATCAATTCCTAGTTACCGCTTTTTGAGTTGAAAAACTTGTTCTTTTTAATATGTTTATCATGAATTATTACCATATCTTTAGTATTTTTAGTTCAATCCTGACAATATTGGTATCAATACTCGTGGTAAGACCATGATTTTCAAATACAAAGACAAATTGTCCTTAAAATATAATTATCGTTCTTGCAAGGACTACAAACGCAAAAATGTATTAATTTTAAATAATCTAACATCTTAAAATATTAAAGCATACTTTTAGGAACGCACGACTTTAAACAGTTTAAACTATGACTATTTTTTTCTGAACTTGATACAATTAAAGAAGATGATACTTAATGATTATCAATAGTGTTTAATCATAAAAAAATTCGTTATAGTTTGATTTTATTGACTTTAGTGGAGTGCGATATTTCTTTGCGATATTTCTATGTTCCCGACGCATTTTTTAGACCAGAAAACCTAGTTCTAAAACTAAAATCTTGATTTTCGAACATTTTTTTTATCAGTGTGCTCTACGACTATCGAATCTTATTTGAGAAATAATATAATTACTCCAACTTACAGATTCTCTAGTATGCAATGGGCTGCGGTGACGACATGTCTGGCTGTGATCAAGGTACCACCACACTTAAAGGAGAAGTCCGATGAGGCACTACCGTAACCGAGTAGGGCAATCCATGGATAGGCGCCCTTCTTGGCCTCCGAACCGCCAACGATCTTCCTGCTGCTGGTCGAGGCATAACCGCAACCTTCCTCCACATAGGGCAGACGACGTGGTATCGTATTATAGTTCACTGGCACCACCGGAGCTGGAGTCGACAGTTTTTGACCAAAGTAAGTTGAGGTCACCGGTGCAGCTGTCGTTGTTGTTGTACTTCTTGTTGTTGTTGTTCTACTTGTTGTTGTCGTTGATGTTGCTGTGGTTCTCGTGGGAAAAAAGGGATTACGGCTTGGCACCGGCGTCGTCTGCGGAACTGACGCTGGATGTGCCGCCACAAATGTATCTTCTACTGGATTAAACACAGGATTCAGATTCGGAGTCGTAGTCAGATTCGTAGATCGCTCTGTAGCCGCTGTGAATTCCGGTCTAGTGCAGCACACCTGAGATAGAGTTAACAAAAGCTTAGTTTGCATAGATAAGCAAAATATTAATGGCATTACCAATGGATCCCCGCCAATGTTGCGTGTGCCACAGATGCGGTGCAATGCAATCGCATAATCCTGGGCTGTACGTCTATCGGCTATATTGAAGACCTGCAGCACCTGGGGACAATAACTGAGGGCCACACAGCTGCCCCGATAACTCTCAGGTGTAATGCAGCCCTGGCGATCTAAGATTTAAAAAAATAACGAGAAGTTTGAGAAGAAACTGGCATGCTTTTTCCAAAAAAAAAATGGTACCCCATATTCGTAATCTACGGGCACTTCTAAAATGTTATTACCAAGAAACTATAGCTATTAAAAAAAAATGCTAATCCCCGCTTTTTGAGTTGCAAAATTTTGCGTTTTTAGTCCCTTGCAAGAACGAAAATAATGTTTTAGGGGCAATTTGTCTTTGTATTTGAAAGTCCTGGTTCTAACACGAGTATTGATACCAATATTGTCAGGATTGAACTCAAAATACTAAAGATATGGTAGTAATTCATGATAAAAATATAAAAATATCACGTTTTTCAACTCAAAAAGCGGGGACTTAGAATTAATTTTAGAACTATGGTTTCTTGGGAAAAACCACTTAGAATTCACCGTAGATTGCAAATATGGGGTAAAATTTGTGGTTTTTTTTTTTGTCCCAAACAAATCGATGGCATTTTATTTTGCAGTCAAAATTTTTAGCAGTCACTATTTCGTATTTATCATCGTCTTTTTGAACACAAACATAAACCACGCATAGCAAATGCGGTGCTTCGAGCTGAGACGCTGAACACAATAAGCTGTCTTCAATATTAAATTAAAAAAATTAGTTATAAACAAAATATATGAGAAGAGTTTTTCGTTTATTTGAGTTTAATTCATTTGACACTGGAGATTAATATTTTTTAAATCAGACAAGAACGAAAACAACTGAGAGTACACCAACAACACACACGCAGTTATAAAAGTTAACAACAAATCAAAAGCCTATTATTTTTGCAATTAAATAAAGCTTTTGTTATTGTAGCTGTTATCAATGTTCGAAAGTTAATATATTTTTAGACCCCGTACTTAAAAAAAGTACCGAGCTCTATTAAGTTTGTTTATATTATAATGTTTTGGAATAGCTTTTCCAGCGAAAATAAACGCGAGTTCGAATTACGAAAGATTTCTTAACAATTTTATTATTTGCATTTATATTATGTTATTTGCTACGATATATGAATAACGAGAATTTATTGTAGCGATCTAAATTATTTGTGATTATTTCGTATTAATTGTGATTAATTTTGATCAAGTCAACGACTCAAGACAGTTAAATGTTGTATACTTATAAATAATAAATTTAAAAAAAAAGCTGAAGAACGTATTTATCATTTCACATACTTTGCCAGTTTCGATTGAACTGGGCGAATGTGGGCGTGGCAAGGCAGGCGAATATAAGCGTTAAAGTAATCACAGCACTTGACATATCTCAAAAATCTGTCAATTATTTGTTTACAATATTCCAATGTTTATTTTATAAGCAATTGCGATGCGCGAAATCGTTGCTTACGACTCGACGAACGTTATCAGACTGTTGACTCGCTCGATCGGACTGGAACGTAGCTTTATATGCAGCTCGATCGACAACTAGACAACTAGAGTCTGTTTCAAATGCGAGAATTATCATTAACATGAGCACGTTGTGTGCACGAGAATCGAGAACGTCAGTTGCATTTACTGAGAGCTACTCCAAATATGTCAATTTAAACGCAATAACAAAATAAAAATCACCAAATTCGTTTTACAGCTCTAATTTTGTGCACATTCCCATTTCAATGATGACAAATCGAATGTAATTAGGTTAGTTAATATGTGGCGTAAATTCCCAATATATTAGATAATATTCAAAGCTATAAAATATACATTTACATTTAAATGAATTGGAGTTTATATAGAATAATTACTGCGAACGGCAGCACGAACTATTTTTACTTTTAAATATGTTTCTAATATTTATATAATTTTCATATTAATTTTTTTATTTTTCGTCACACAATTGGATATCAGAAATTTTGGGACATTTGGGCTTTCGTCACTAGACTTTTACCTCGTGAAGAGGTTTTTTTTGAAAGATCTAATTTATAGATAAGCAATCCAGTCAGTTTCAAGAGAAATATCAGCAAATATCGCAAAAGATTAATCCAAAAATAAAAAAACTGTCAACTAGCATTTAGTTTTTTTTTTTTGCTGCATTAGACGATTTCCAAGCAACTCAAGTAATTTAATAAGAAATATTAACATTTATTTATGTTAATTTAAACGGATTCAACGTCATATTAGACCTGATAAAGCTGTTAAGTAGCTTAGACAAGTTAATTGTTGGTTGAACAGCTCAAGCTTAATAACGATTACGCTTTATATATATATTAATGTTGAATTTTCAACTAGTATTTTTCTAAGCACATATATAACAGCTCAATCCGGTATCTTTCGACGACTGATGGAAATTAATTCTTTAAAATAAATATATTTTAAAAAAACTCAGGGTGTATCCTCCAGTTTTTCCAGTAACCAGTCCATGAAGTACTGTGTGCTGGCGTAGACTGCTGGTACTCCTGGTTTTCCACAGCCAATACCGTTTGAGACAATGCCAATGAGAAGTTTTGGATCCTTTGTGGTCATCAGCGGACCTCCAGAGTCACCCTGGCAGGAATCCTTGCCCCCTTCGAGCACTCCCGCACAGACGATAGCCTGATCGAACTGATCCTCGGTGAAGTTGCGATAGAACTGTGCAAAGCCGTGTCGACAGACCTCGTTGTCCAAAATGTCTAGCGTCACTTCTTGCAATACTGCAACATTTTTGCCACCCTCACGAGGACTGCCCCAGCCAGCGACATAGGCGTGTTCGCCCAGGAAGGATTTGGAGCGTAGTTTGGGAGAGTGTGGCATACAAATGGGTGAAAAACCATACACATTACGTTCCAAATACAGAATCCCAATATCACCACGTTTAGTGAGACGATTAAAATCAGGATAGATCGCTGTCTGCGGAGCATGAAAAATAAATTAAAATAAAATCAAGTGAAAAAGGCTACAGTCGAGATCCCGATCATTATTTACCCGTTACTTATTTCAATATATATAAAAGTACTTTAAAGAAATTACTAACTAATAAAAACTACTGCATACTTTTAGGCGATTGTATTGAAATAAAAATAAAAAAAAATTTTTTTTTAAATAAAAACAAGTTGAAAAGGTTACAGTCGAGATCCCGACCATTATAAGCCCGATACTTATTTCAATATATATAAAAGTACTTTAAAGAAATTACTAACTAATAAAAACTACTGCATACTTTTAGGCGATTGTATTGAAATAATAACTATATTAATAACTTTGGCTAACTATTAGTCCCGTTCTACTTGTCCGATATTATTGAGGTTAAGTGATATTATATAAAATATTATTAGATAACGTTAGTTACCATAAAAACTGTATTATCTTAAACACTGTGGATGTGGAAGAAGGTGCGGGTCAAAAATTTAAAACAAACTTGATCTGCGTGAGGTCTATAGAAATCTGTGTGCCAAATTTAGTATCTCTATCTCTTCTAGTCTCTGAGATCTAGGCGCTCACACGGACAAACAGACAGACAGATAGACAGACGAACATGGCTTTATCGACTCGGCTGCTAATGCTGATCAAGAATATATATACTTTATGAGGTCGGAGATGCCTCCTTCTCCTTATTTTTTAAGTAACGAGTATAACAATCACTTGGGATAAGCTCTTAAGTAGTTACCTTGACTATCGGTATGTCCACATGAGGACCGTCCTCATCCGTGGTCACATCATGTTCTCCCAGACGCGCAAAGGAGCTAAAAAAAAAAATCAAAACAGTTAAGTTTGAATTGGATTCCGATATGATTACTCCAACTTACAGATCTTCTCGTATGCAATGAGCTGCTGTGAGGACGTGTCTTTTGGTGATCAGGCTGCCAGCACATCTATGTTTGAAGTCAGAGTCCAGACCGTAGAATAACAGAGTAATCCATGGATATAAACCCTTCTTGGCCGCTGTACCACCTTGAACTTGAGGAGCGTAATTAATAGTCATCCCATCACCTGTTGTCACACTTTCTTCTGTGGGATTGTCGTAGAAAATCCAAGCAAGTGAATCTCCGCAACCCTTCTCCTCTATGGTGGGCAGACGACGTGGTATGTCATCATTGTTCTTTGGTGTCACTCTGGTTGTTGTTGTTGTTGTTGTGGGCCTCTCGGTCTTTGACCATAAGACTGACTTCTCACCCGAATCGGTTATGGGTGGGAGAAAAGGATTCTCTATGACAATCAAATAAGAAAGTGAATTCGAAATGAAGAATGTTTTATCAAGAGACTCTGTCACATTACTGCTGGAAGAAAAAGGCCCCTTATCCGAATTGTTTATCGCTGCTAGAAAGGGACTCTCTTAATTTGAGTTTGATTCATACAAAAACAAAAGACTTAGGCAACGAACTTTGCTGTCATATATGTAGCTGTTTGTATATTAATTTTGTGCTCTAGTCAAATTTTTTTATAGTATTTCACTTTCTCATACCTCCATAAGGCTTTAGCTGTGCGAACGTGAGATTCGCAAGAGACGCGAATATAAGAGTAAGCGATATCACAACACTTGGTAACAGCTGCATGGCTTTATACTAACTGACTATGAAGTAGCACGATCAATGCTTAATATGCAACTGATCAAAAAATATCAACGATAACAAAATGTAGCTGTTGGAGTGAGAATATTGAAACCGGTTCCGTTTCGTTTTCTATCTTATCATTGTATTAAAATAAGATTATACATTTCTGGAGTACCCCTGATAAAAACAAGTTAAAATATTATTTTATTTTTAGTATACATATCAGTTCAATTGATTCTCGCTTATTCTAAGTTCTCATGATAATTATTCCCACTCTGAGAGCGAATTTCGTCGTTCTCGCTGATATATTTTTGTAATATATTGTCTCGATCGGGCAACTTCGTAGTCAGTTATTTTAAGATCATGAAGCTGTTACCAAGTGTTGTGATTACAATTGGTCTAATATTCGCGTGCATTGTCAGATTGACGTTCGCCCAGTTGAAGCATTATCGAGGTATGAGATACTTATATCTTATATCAGAATACTTAATAAAACATCTACAAAAAACAATCAAGTTGCTGGGATTAAACTCAAAAATGTGTTCCATTTAAACAAATTGGTGTTAACAAGTTTAAAACCTATATATTTAAAAATCGCTTTGTCCAATAATATTATACAATTTCTCTCGATGATTACAACAACAGCAGTATAACTAAATAAAAAAAATTATATATATTAAAAAATAAATTACAAAGTAAATTACTGTTGATTTATTTTCTGTTGTGCTATTTTTAATAGCCAAGTTTGTTGCCTAAGTCTTTTGTTTTCGTATAAACCAAACTAAAATTTCTTCCTAATTATTTATGTATTTATGTAATACTCTCTTTGGTTAGTAATGTGACAGAGATTAGTGGAAATTCAACAGTAAAATTTTATTTTAAAACCTCTTGCTAAATCTTTATTAATTTTTCACTTCTGTTATAGAGAATCCTTTCCTTCCACCCATAAATGATTTGAAAGAGGTGTCAGAGCCAGTAATATGGTCAAAAACAGAGAGATCGACAACAACAACGAGAGTGCCGTTAAACAAGGATGATAACATACCACATCATCTTCCTACCGTAGAGGAGGGTTGTGGAAGAATTCCTCCAGTACCGTATATCTCAGGCGGTAGAGCAGCTATCAAGGGTAAATATCCATGGATTGCTCTGCTCTTTTACGATTCCGACTCCATCTTTAAATACAAATGTGCTGGCAGCCTGATCACCGCCAGACATGTCGTCACAGCAGCTCATTGCATACGAGAAGATCTGTAAGTTAAAATAATCATACTGAAATAAAATTGAAATTAATCTCTAATATTTCATTAGCTCCTTTGCGCGCCTGGGCGAACATGATGTGACTACGGATACTGAGGCTGATCATGTGGACATACCGATAGTCAATGTAACTACTTTACAACTTATCTCAAGTGATTCTCTTTATCTCAATATATATTCCTTACTTACTCCGCAGGCAGTGATCTATCCTCAGTATAATCGTCGCAATAAACGCGGTGATATAGCAATTCTCTATTTGGAACGTAACGTGGAAAAGTTTAAGCCCATTTGTATGCCACACTCTCTTGATATGCGTTCCGAATCCCACGTAGGTAGATTCTCCGTTGTCGCTGGCTGGGGCAGTACTCACGAAGGTGGAAAGCCTGTCAAAATTTTAAATGACGTAAGAATTTCCGTCTTCGATAATGAGGTCTGTCGACAGAGTTATTCCAAGTTGTATCGCAACTACACGGAGGATCAGTTCGATCAAGCCATAGTCTGTGCAGGAGTGCTCGAAGGAGGCAAGGATTCCTGCCAGGGTGACTCTGGAGGTCCTCTGATGGTTAATACAGATCCTATGTATCTCATTGGAATTGTTTCGTACGGTGTGGGCTGTGCCAAACCGGGGGTACCAGGTGTATACGCCAGCACACAGTACTTCATGGACTGGATAGTCGAGACGGTGAAGGATGCACCCTGAACTCAAAGTTCTACTTGAAAATTTTATATATTTAATGAGAAAATATTTAAATATTTCGATCGATATTGTTCTTATGTAAAGCGTTCTAAATAAGCTAGAGATTGTCGGTAAAATAAGGGTATAAATAAACTAAAAAATTTTTCACAAAAGTAAAAAAATTATACATACAAAACTAATTATTTTCAACATTTATTATTATTTCTTGGGATTATTCAAAAATGTATAACACTCAGAATAAAGTGAACAAAAAAGGGGGGGTTTTTTTTTTAAAAAATTTTTTTAAAGGGCCGTTTATGGTAAAGGAAAAAAAAAAAAAAAAAGATTGATTAATGTCTCTTTATAATATATAGGATAGGGATTATGTGAAACCATTTTTGGTTAGTTTTTGAGAAAGAAAAAAATTTTTTAAACTCAGTTTTTAAAGTAAGAACTTGGTCTTATTAAAAAAGTTCTAAAAATCAAGATGTGTTCTCTTAATTGAAGAATTTTATGTTCTCGACGCATTTTTTAGACCAAAAACCTAATTTCTGAGACCAAAACTTTGATTTTAGAACATTTTTTTTATCAGTTTAGCAACAAGAAACATATCAAGGCGTATTCTTCAGCATTTCGACTATCCAGTCCATGAAGTACTGTGTGCTGGCGTATACACCTGGTACCCCTGGTTTGGCACAGCCCACACCATATGAGACAATCCCAATGAGATACATGGAACCTGTATTAGTCATCAGAGGACCTCCAGAGTCCCCCTGGCAGGAATCCTTGCCTCCTTCGAGCACTCCTGCACAGACTATGGCCTGATCGAACTGATCCTCCGTGTAGTTGCGATACAACTTGGAATAACTCTGTCGACAGACCTCGTTGTCCAACACAGAAATTGTCACGTCTTGCAACACTGTGACAGGCTTTCCACCTTCGTGGGTACTGCCCCAGCCAGCGACAAAGACACCTCTCCCCACGTGAGATTCGGAGCGTAGATGAGGAGAGTGTGGCAAACAAATGGGTTGAAAGTTATTCACGTTACGTTCCAAATAGAGAATCGCTATATCACCACGTTTATTGAGACGATTATACTGAGGATAGATCACTGTCTGCGAAGTACGTTAAACATATTGAGATAAAGAAAATCACTTGGAATAAATTGTTAAATAGTTACCTTGACAATCGGTATGTCCACATGAGGACCGTCCTTATCCGTAGTCACATCATGTTCGCCCAGACGCGCAAAGGAGCTAATGAAATAATTGAGATTAATTTCAATTTGATTTCAGTAAGATCACTCCAACTTACAGATCTTCTCGTATGCAATGAGCTGCTGTGAGGACATGTCTGGCGGTGATCAAGCTGCCACCACATTTGTATTTGAAATTAGAGCCTTCATCATAAAAGAGTAGAGCAATCCATTGATAATAACCCAAGCGGGCCTCTCTACCGTTTGCGATGTTATATACAGGGAAAGTGTCTTCGGAAGGTTCTGTCACAGTTTCTTCGTAGTCAAAATTATACGTTATGATTCGGCCAGTTCCGCAACCATCCTCCTCGGTGGGCAGTCGACGTGGTATGTCATCATCATAGTTTGTAGTCTCTCTTGTTGTTGTTGTTGTTGTTGTAGGTCTCTTGGTATTTGACCATATGACTGACACCTCACCCGAATCGGTTATGGGTGGGAGAAAAGGATTCTCTATGACAATCAAATAAGAAAGTGAATTAGAAATGAAGAATGTTTTATCATTACTGCTGAAAAAAAGCAGAAGATGGGAAGAAGAACTAGTGGAAAAAAACTTTAGTTTGGTTCATACAAAAACAAAAGACTTAGGCAACGAACTTCTCGAATTTTAGAAATTAATTAAAAACGAAATAACTTTGTAATTTAGTTTGTTACGTATAAATTTTATTTATTTACATATGTAGCTGCTGTTGTTTTTTTGCTTCTATAATTTTTAGAAAATATATAATATTTGAACTGTCTATTTCACTAGACTAGATTTATTTAGTACAGCAGATAATCCAGTTTAATTTTAGTGTAATGTTGCTATTTTTGTTGCTTGAGTATTTCCCGTTCTCATACCTCGATAACGCTTTAACCTTAACTGGGCTAACGTAAGCCTGAAATTGCAAGCGAATATTAAAGTATACGTAATCACAACACTTGGTAACAGTTTCATGATGTTATACTAACTGACTAAAAAGTCGCATGATCGAGTCTTTATATGCAACCAATCAAAAGTATATCAGTATAGCTCTCAATGTGAGTACGGTGAATGAACGAGCATTAATATAACTTATATACATTTAACATACGCTACAAATAATCAATTAGTATCAAGTGGTGCATTAATGTTCATTTAATCGGTATAATCCGTGATAATCCGTAAACACAGACTGAGCTGATAGCAAAAAATGATTTTTTTAAGTTTTGCTGTCAAATTGTACAACAGTTATTACTTCGTTTTAGACTGAATCTGATTGGTAAGTATTTAAAACACCCATTAGGTAAAGTGATTTTTTTAACAGGTTCCGTTCCGGTTTTTGTCGCCGTCATCAAAATCTGAAAAATTCTATCACTTTTTTCGCAGAATTTGAAGATTTCCAAGCAGCTCAATTAATTTAATAATGAATATTAACATTTATTTATGATAATTTATATGAATTCAGCTACATAGCTCTGCCTGTATTATCATTTACTATCCGGTTTATTTAGCTTGTTCCTGAAGCAACACATTTTCCTTTTTGTTTTTTTTTATAAAACATATATGGGCAATTCTCCAGAAATGTCAACCGCAGCCAAAAACGTAAAATTGATCTAGACTCACATCTTGTGAAAATACGTCATAAGCTTCATATTCTTTGCTGTAGATAAGTAACTTAGAACATATTGAATAAATATTATAATAAATGAGCAATAATTTAAATATTGCAATCGTTTTTCTATTCATGAACTTGAGAAATCTTACAAATATTTAAGTTAGTCAATTAGTTAATAAGTCCACATAAGAGTTTTTAAAAATAAAAAAAATATTTTGGCATTAGATGAATTAACTTAATTTTTATATTTGCAAAAGTAAAGAATTTTTATGCTTATAAAATAATTGTAATATCTTAAGTATATTTAATGTAATGGATTAAATCAGCGCCTTCTGCCCCTATTAGAGTTTTGTAGTATCTGCTGTATCCAGTTTAAATAGCTGTTTACTCTCGTATAGACGCCTGGAAATCCTGGTCTGGCACATTCATAACCAAAGGAAACGATGCCCAGCAAATGATAACGATAAATGCCGCCATCCAGCTAAAAATGAATACAAATAAATGTGGTTATAAATAAATTTAAGTTTATAAAAAATTGGTAAATGCACCAAATAAGTTGTTTTAAAGTTACGTTTTGGGAAATATTTTTTAATCTAATTTAGTATAGTGCAATTAACAAACTGATCCACCTTGTGGGAATTTATGCTAATCAAGAACTGTTTCGAAACTGGTTACATATAAAGAATTATGCAATGACTCATGATGAGAATGTGCAAGTGTAACTGACCTGTGGCATCATAAGTGGTCCACCGGAATCCCCCTGACAGGCATCCACAGTTGAGCTGCCAGCGCAGATCAACTGCAAGAGAGAGAGAGAGATAGAATGATCATAATGATCATTGATCATGCTGTAATCGTAACTGTAACTGTAACTCGCTCACCTTGTCGCTGAATTGCACAAACTGAAAGACGGACTTGTAGTTCTGCTCACAGCTCAGTCGCGACACGATCGGCACCTGTGCATCTCGCAATACATTCGAGGTGTCTCCTTGATGCTTTGTTGCCCCATAACCGGCCACAAAGGGATTCATGCCCACGAATTCGTCCTCACGCTGAAATCTGCTGCCCTCAGGCAGACAAATTGGTCGGATATCGCCTGTGAAATGGTGAGAATAATAAAAATGAAAATTTAGGCCGATCTCTGTATTCGGAATTTAAAGAATTTTGCATAAAATTTTTTTTAATAGTTAACTTTTAAATTTTAATGAGATATCTCAAGAACCAACCAAATTTTGTTATACCAAATCTCGGGTTTCAACCGATCGTTCCTATGACAACTATATGATAAAATGGTGCGATTCTTTTCATATTTAAGCAGGATATAGAAAACACTACCAAATAAATAATCTATGAGATTAGTTGAGATACTTCGAAAACCAGCAAAGTTTATCTTGCTAATAAATGATTTTCCACCGATCATAAATTTGATAAATAAATTTGATCAGGAATGTAAAAAACAATGGCAAATTAATAATCTATGGGGTTGGTAGACATATCTTAAGAATAATAGAGTTTTTCGTACAAAGAATTCCCAAGAGAGCTGCAAATGATTAGCTTAGTGCTTCCACTCACCGCTAGATGGCGCCACGCCGTTCAACTCAATCAATGCAATATCATTGGCAATAGAAGTCAGATCGTATTGTTCATGGACAAAGCTGCGCTGAATGCGATAATCGATGGCCCCCAGCTCTGTGGTCTTGGACAGATCATGGGCACCAAGTCGCACCAGGATCAGCATTGGATTGATGCAGTGCGCCGAGGTAACCACAAACTGTTGACTGATCAGGCTGCCGGCACAGAGGAACTTTAAAGTGTTCCCATTGGATGCATCGTTGTAGCCAAGAGCAGCCATCCAGGGATACGCACCTGTGAATAAAATTAGCTCAATTAGTTATAATATTTTTGAATAATTAAGTTATAATTATTAATTATTAAAAAAAATAAATTCAAATAAATTATATAATTATAGTTTTTAAATTAAAAAGTCTATGCTGAATTAAATATAAAATTTGAAAAACCGTTTTTTATTTTTCGATCATAAAAAAATACCTATGAAAAAATACAAATAATTTTAATTTATTTGCAATGTAAAAATCCATTTTATAATGTAGTTTATCCATTTAAAAATTTAAATTCATTGGCAATTTTTTTTAGGCAAAATAATAAAAGTTAGTTTTCAATTTTTATAATAACAATTAAAGGTAAATATCTTTTGAAGTGAGTATTAGTTTAACAAATTGTACAAAATCCATTTTATAATGGAGTTTATCTATTTAAAAATTTAAATTCATTGGGAATTTTTTTTAGGTAAAATAGGTGGTTTGCTTACCTTTTCTGACCGGCAAACCGCCAACCACACGATTTGTGGTAGAACCACCAATGCCACAACCGCTTGAAACAGAAGCAAGATTCGGATTTTGAGTTGGTAATCCTGGCGTGGGTCTCACCACAATTGGCACCTGATTAAACGGCGGCGTGGGCTGAAACACGGCAACCTGCGAGGATTGAGGACTTTGTGTTGTGGTTGCAGTTCCCAGTGGCGAGAAAGCAAACGAACCAACGGATGAAGTGGAGGGCAGCACATACTCCTTGGGCCTACGGCTACCTTGGGCAAAAGGTGCACGCTCTGTTGCACAGCAAACCTAAGAGTGAACACAACTTAAATAAGCTACAAATCAATAAATCTTTTCAGCAGGAACCGTAATCATTATAAGTTATATTATAAAAATTACTGATTATAATTAAATTTTTTATGTTTTTCATCACGAATAATCATTAGTTTTGAGTAATTTAATAAAACTTACACCATAATCATTATTATTGATAAAAAAAAATTAAAATTAAAAAATGATAATCAAAAAAGGATTTTTATTTTTTTCACTCAAAATTAAAATCAAAAATAGTACTGGGGGTTAGCTTTTGAGATTCAGTTTTAAGGAAATGCAATAATATTGGTGAAAAGTCGAGCACAGACTCCGTAATTTACTGTTGAGTTTTTTTGGGCGAAAAAAATTAAAAAAATATTTTTTGATCATTTTTGATTTTTATCTTTATTGATCACTAATAATGATTATTCTTGATTTTTATTTTTTTCGATCAAAAACTAATGATTACTTTTGATTTTAATTTTAAATTTAAAATAATAATTATTTTTGATTTTTAGTTTTTTTTTATCAAAAATAATCAATTTTTTGGTGTTAGTTTTATTAAATTTCTCAAAATTAATCATTATCATTGAAAAAAAAAACGGAAAAACTCAAAATTTTCAAAATCATGTCGGAAATGCAGAGATTTCAAAATTATAAAGATTTTGGTGTAAGATCAGTTTTTTCTAGGACAATTATAAGTTGGTGTTTTTTTAATTTAAAAAAAAATATAATCATTATTTACGGTCCCTACTTTTCAGTATTACCAGAAAACTGGAGCCATCAAAACCACATATGGATTGACCCAAAAACGTTTGAAATTCGCTAGTGACGCTGCCGGCATGATACTCCTCTAAAAGATGGACACAGGCGGTTAGAGGCAGACAGCTGCCGGAACGGGAACGTGCATCGTAACAGCTCTGGATCTGGTTCTGGTTCTGGAACTGGGCTATAAAACAAAAAGGGAGCGCAGCTTATGGATCAGGTTGCGTTGGTTGTGTTGGAGTGATTGGATGGTGCAAAAATGATCAATTGCCAATTGTTGGATTAATAATTTATTGCGCATTTAACTACAACTATTTGCGGGGTATCGAAATTAGGAATTGGGAATTGTGACTGGGATTAGTTGGAATCCTGGCCAGCATGCCGTCGACGACGACGTCGAGCTGCATTTAAGGGCACAAAGATCATCATATCCGAACCGATTGACAAATTGGAGGCCACAATTGGTAGATTCTGTGATTGCTGTGGTTGCTGTGGTTGCTGTGGTTGCTGTGGTTGCTGGCGAGGATCAATGCAGGGACAATCGGGCAAAGGACGCACGCCACCAGGCAGGCAAACAAATGGTTGTGGTGGACACGTGGTCACAGGTAAACTGGTGGTTGTTGTTGTGCTCGTGGTCGTTGTTGTTGTTGTTGTTGTCGTTGTGCTGCTGCTGGTGATCAATGGCGGCGTCGGTTGAAACGTCGGAATCGCTGCAGACGTGAACGTTATGGGCGTTAATGTCGCTATCGGCGGTGGTAATGTATAGACTGGATAATAACCTGTCGGATACACTGGACACAGGCCCTTAATGCTTGCCAAATACGACAGAAATGGCCAGAAATAGACCCTCACACAAAAGTCCTCCAGCAACATGGCCCAAAAAAAAATTAACAATTATACAGCCGTCCAGCAATTTCAAATGTTGGCCAACAACTGAGCGAACGTTTTGGACTGGCGACAATTGCAGCAGTCAGCCAAGTGTAGAGTTTTAATATTTATAAAATTATTCAATTACAGCTCAATTAATGCGTTTCAACGTTTGTTGACTTTTGGCCCAAAGCACTGCAATTATCTGCAGATGACCGCGGCTGCCCATTTGAACTGGACTGGTTCAGCAGAAGCACTTTACTTAGTTTAAAAGCTAAGAAAATGATTAAAAGTAAAAACTGGAAAACTTAAAATGTTCGAATTTTTTAAATTAAAAATCATGATTTTGAGAAAAATAAAATTTTTTACAAAATTAATTAAATTTAAATGCAGAATGAATTCAGAGACCAAACAATAATCAAAATGACATTCCGCTTGAAAATCGGTCCAGTTTTGACAAAGTTATGGAAGTTTGAAGTTGGTCAGACCTTGGATCTAACAACTTTACAAGTCAAAATTTTTGACAAATTTCACATGATTTTTTACAGAAATTTGAAAAGGTGTCAGAAACAAATTTAAAGTGTTGTTTTATACTATTTACGATATAAGGAGTTGATTAAACGTGAAAACTTGAGAATTAAAATTTTGAATTTTCAAAATATCAAAGGGGGGACCATTAGCATCGAATCCATGATTTTGAGAAAATTAAAATTTTTTACAAAATTAATTAAATTTAAATGCAGAATGAATTTAGAGGCCAAACAATAATCAAAATGACATTCCGCTTGAAAATCGGTCCAGTTTTGACAAAGTTATGGAAGTGTCAGAAACAAATTTAAAGTGTTGTTTTATATATTTAAAAGGAAAAAAAAAAGAAATAAAATTTTTTTAAAAAAGAAAAAAATATTTTTTAAAAAATTAATAAAAAAAGAAAAAAAAAAAGAAGGTGTTTGGGGTTTGAAGTTGGTCGGGATTTGACTTTTGAGAATTTAAAGTTTTTAAAAATAAAAAACAATCACTATGGTACAGTTCAACGAAAATAATAAAGGTTGACGTTGTTGTCGCTCAAAATTTGTTTGCTATAACAAAAAGAAATTTGATACAATATGATCCACACATGATACACTTGGGTTCCACTCAGTGTAGAATGTGTGCCAAGTTGTGCCTGACTCTAGCTGCTTGCTATGAGTAAATG
Source organism: Drosophila falleni (assembly GCA_035045575.1). Classification (NCBI taxonomy): domain Eukaryota; kingdom Metazoa; phylum Arthropoda; class Insecta; order Diptera; family Drosophilidae; genus Drosophila; species Drosophila falleni. The sequence continues at coordinate 4,317,414 of JAWNOV010000167.1, forward strand.
ATCTTTCATCAATCATACTGAACTGGTAAATTCCACTCTCCCAGATTCTCTTTTTTTCTCTCTTTTGTGAGTGTCATCAAATTAAAATAACTGGGCCACTGACGCTTGACATCCGATTAGGTCCGACGTCCAGCCGATGTCATCGATGGTGTTGTAGTGTTTACATGACACACATTATAATTTCCCCAACAATGGTATTATTATTTATTCATTTGTTTATGTTTGCCACATTAGAAACACAGCTCATTTGACGCGATCACAATCTGTCGCATTCAATTTGTTTTCAGATCTTATATCACTTACAATTTACTAAATTTCCGATTGAAATTAGAGATACTGTGTATATCCAGAATTTCGTAAAGTTCTCCATAGCTTCTGCTTGTGTGGAATGCTAAGTTATACTGAATTATTCCATCTCAATATGTTGAGCACCTAAACAAATAAGAGCTGAAAACAGTTTTAAAATGTGACTGCTTTAATTGTCGTAATTTTCGAAATTAAATTAAATTACCTTTATAGATGAATGTGAATTAAAAGTTCGGGTAAAAACTGATGACGAATCGTTTGAACTTGAATAAAAAAATAAGGTAAAGCACCTGATGAACCTATGACCGGAAAGGGGTTCAAGCTGGATACAAGGTCTGTTGGAGAATTATTTGAGTACACCCAGCATTTTGTTGGGTTAAGAGATGGAAGTAATTTAAAATTTAAAATAAAATATATTAAAACAAAAATGATTTAACTTACAATTTTAAAGAATTTTTACGAAAAATTTGAAATATAAACTGAAAAGATAAAAAAGCTAATTTAATATTTATAAGTTTTAGAAAGTATCGATGTTTGATTGACAGTCAAAAGGTTTATAATTTTCAGATGCGCTTATTTATTGACCTGGGTTCTTAGGCACATGGTTAAGTTGTTACACTGAGAGAAACGAAACGGAAAACTCCTCTAAATCTAAATGCCGACTACGACTACCTCGTGTACTCGAACATACAATATACAAATATACAGTGAATAATTACTATATAGAGCATATACATTATAATCATATTGGTGGATAGGTTCGTCTAATTGAGTTCTCGTTGTCTATTCCCTGTGCTTGCAGTCCAAAAATAGTTGTGCCTGCGATTGTACAAATCGAAAGATCTCCAACAACATCTCATTGGATGTCTTGCAATTTCCCTGTTGCGGCTCAAAGAAGCTGCTTGCTCCGGTCACTCCAGCCCCGCCCCCCGATCGCTTTCCCCAGTCCGGTGAGAATGTTAACTGTAAATTTATTCAAATATTAAAATATTAAAATGTTAAGAGAACCTTTGGGGAACTTACTTGGCATTCCACGCAGGCCAACAGGAAGACGAGCACCGTAGCAATAAGGACTTCACGCTTGGGATTCATGATGTCTTCTGTGTACTCTGCACTAGTTTCAGCTGCTTTTATACCCAAGTAATACACTTGCGACATGCCACACAATGCCACATTCGGTTCAATTAACTTAGCACTTCTAAGGATGCTTTTGAAATAAGACAACAGACGCAATCTGTTGCTCTCTGACGTCAGAATAAAGCAAGTAAATCAAATGTCCAAAATTATAGCTTTAATATAAAAATTTAAGTCAAAACTAAAATGTTTTGAAATTTTGAAAATTTTTAAAAACATCTCTTACTGTTTTTCAAAAACTTTAATCCCAAATTTATTTTTTTAACTAACTCTTGATATCAAAATTAATTAAGAGTATATAAACCCAACTTCAGATTCGATTTTTCGGATTTAAAGTATAAGTTTCAATCCAAAATAATCTATATTGCATAAAAATTTTTTTATAATAAGTAATATTCCCTTAATCCCTTGCATAGATCCATCTGTAAGTAAAAACTAATAAACTATAAAAATTAAATATATAACAATAATTTTTGGAAGCATTTTGATTTGTATGTATTTTATTAGAATTGCGCATATTTTTTGTATTAAATATATATATATATATATATATAAGTATATATAAGTATATATAAATATATTATATAACTTAAAAAAGGCTCGTTAAATGAAGCAGGTGTCGAGTTAAAACAAGAATACATAATATTTAATGTAATTAACACTTTCGTTTCATATACGATAATAAAAATAATTATGTAAAAATACACAATTTGTATAAAAAACATAGAATAAATTTAAGAGATTTACAATTATTATTGTATTGTGCGTTTTTGTATCGTTTACAAATATCAATTCTTAATTATTAACAAAACATGTTGTGTTAATTGTTTTGTTTGTTGTTGTTGTTGTTGTTGTTGCTGTAGTTGTTGTTATCAATGCGCTGACTAAATGCAACGAGAACGAGGCACTCAATTTGTTATTAATTAAACACAACACAACACAATCATTGATAACAAAATTGAATTATAAGCATACTATACATATAGATATATATTTTATGCATATATAAATATGTAATTTTTTATATATATTAGTAGTAAATAACAATACAAATTACAATAACACATTACTTTTGGCTTAATCAAAAACAAACATTCCAACGTATGACAAACTTGGCTCAATTATTGCATTGCATTTGATAATTTAATATAATTTCATTACATTTCATTTCATTTGATTTAATCGCATTAAACAAATCGCTTTTCGCACACAGTTTTTTTCCTTTAAATTTCACAACTTTTAACCATAATACACATAATAATAAAACATTTTGTCCTTAATTGTTGCCGTTTGATCAACAAATAATATTACAAAAATATATATATGTTTGTTTGTTTGTTTGTTTCTATGTATGTATGCATGTATTTATAAATGTATATGTATGTATGTATTTATATGTATTTATATTGTGCTCTCTGGGAACGCAAGGACATTGTTTACTTGAGTTTCATTTTTGCTTAATTTGTTAGTTAGTTAACTGGCGAGCTGGGCGTGGCACTGCAACTGATTAGATTAGATTCGAATCGATTCTACTGGGCGGGCAGGTATAAAATGCATTATGTTTCTGGGATTATGGATTGATCTTGATCGAATATCTATAGCTCAGTCGTGGCGCAGTATTACATATTAATTAAAATTTGGTGTTATACTCGTTTACATTCATATTCTCATATTATTGTTGTTGTTGTTGTTGCTGTTGATCGCCAGGAGATTCAACAAGCTGCTTACATCAGACAGCACTTCTTTTTGCCCTTCTTCTTGTAACCCTCCTCGATGTAGGGTCTCTCGGCTATTTGAAATTTACGCACAATGCGCACCAATTCATGGAACGCCTGATCGACATTGACACGCAACTTGGCACTGCATTCGATATAGGGTATCATTAGATTTCTGCTGGTATTTTGCGCCTCCTCCAGCGACACCTGACGCTGATGCTCCAAATCGCATTTGTTGCCCACCATCAGCATGGGGAACTCATCGCGATCCTTCACACGCAAGATTTGTCGTTGAAACTTTGGTATCTCATCGAAGCTGGAATGATCATTCAGGGAGAACACTAAGAGAAATCCCTCGCCCGAACGCATATACTGCTCCCGCATTGCACTGAACTCCTCCTGTCCGGCCGTATCCAGTACTAAATAGAAGGAATTATTGATTAATAAACATTTTAATATATTTATATATTCTACAGTTGGTTTTGTAATTGTTTTGTCACAATTAAGAATTCACATATTTGATTTTTTTGTAATTTACAATTTGTAACACTAAATGAAAAATGTTTGATCAATTATAAAATAATTTTCGATTTTTTTATTTTTTTTTTTTTTTTTTTTTTTTTATTTTTGTTGTTTTTTTTTTTTTTTTTTTTTTTTTTTATTTTTTTTTAATTTTTATTTTTTTAATTGTTGTTTTGGTTATTAAAAATTTTTTTATATTTTTTTAAAAAAAAAAAAATGTTTATTTTTTTTTTTTAATGTGATGTCTTTTTTTTGATAAAACAATTACTTGAACAACTGTCTTTAAATAGTAGTTACTACTCACTGTCCAGTTTGGCTGACACATCATCTATGACACATTGTTTTGTATAGGAGTCCTCGATGGTTGGATCATAATCCGTCACGAAATAGCTCTGAAATTCAAGAGAAAAAACCGTAAATGTAAATTCATTCTGTTTTCTTAGTTATCGCAAAGTGTTTGTGGATCAGTTTTTGATTTGTTTACACACAGCGACGCCACTTTTATCATCTTAAGCTAAAACAACAACAAGAACCATACCAACAACAACAAATCTACTAGACTCTATATCTAGATCAAAATCATTGCATATAAAACAAATGTGTGTGTGTGTGTGTGTGTACACAGAATACATTTGTACATACAGTTTAAAAAGAAAGTATGTGGATAAAATCAAAATTAGTAAAAAATAAAGATATAATTAAATTCAATTCACGTTATTTTGTTTCTTTGTTTTAACATGTTTTAAGATTAATCAAATAAGGATAATATACAAATCTATAAATAAGATTATATTTAATTAAGTGAACAATATTATTAAATGATATTTAAATTTGTTATTTTGGTTTTGTTAAAAGACTTTTTTGAACAACTGTGTGTATTAATGTGTGTGTAAATATACATATGAATGGATGTAGCATGAGAGAAGTAGGAGGAGGAGATGTAGATGACGCAAATAACTATAAATAAATGGCAACGGCCGCCGAGCATTGAAACACACATATTCTGAATGGTAGCGACGGACGGACAGATGGACGGACGGACAAAGAGACCGTGGTCGTGACCATGACGAGCGATCCGACCTCAGCTCCATACACACTCACATACACACACACACACAGAGCCATATAAAGAAACCGCAACTCCAATTTAAGGTGCTCCATGGGGAACCGCCCTATAACCATGTTCATATTCGCCGTAAAATTCAATTTACATTTGTATGTATATGTGTGTGTGTTCATTTCGCTGCAGCTTTTAGTGAAGATGATCTATGCTTGAAAATATGTAGCACACACACAAGCACACATACATAGATTGTATGTATTTCCAAATACATCAACTTGTTCACTCTTTCGCTTGTTGCTTTTGCCAAAACAAGGCTCCAGCCCACTTGTTACGCTCCCCTCTCCCCTCTCTTTCACAACACTCTGCTCACATAGTGATGAGCTAGGTTGACATTCGCACATCTACATAAGTACATATGTATTGCATGTTTAGCTGTGTCACAGTTAAAAGTCACTGTTTTTCATTTTTCATTTTTTGTATTTGTTTCTGCTCCAAAATTACAATATCACTAATGCTCAGCACTTTTGTGTTTCCGACAACGACGACGTCACCAGCTAATTCCTGATTCTCTGTTCTCTCTTCTCCTCCTTCTCACCTGTATGAATTGTATCGTTATTGCGGACTTTCCAACGCCACCGCCACCGACGACGACCAATTTGTACGTTTGCATCTGCATTTTATGCCTGGTTGTCGTTTAACTATTTCTTATTTTATTCCTATGCCGTCCGCGAAAAATATTCAACTAGAAAATACACCAATGCATCAGCATAATCGATTTTACGATAAGCAATAACATATCGACTAGCGTAGGGTTGCTGATTAATTAAGTAGATATCGACAGCAAGAAACTGTTATCGATATTGATGGTTTCAACTCATCGATATATTCCACAACTATCGCACGACTGGCGAAGCTTTCAACCAATAATCGAAAATCAAATCAAGTGTTTCTTGTATATATTTAAAATGTTTGAGCTTAAAATTAAAATGAGTTAGTTTTAATGGAAAATGTGACTGCTAATGAGACTCAGCCAGCATACAAAGCCGAGCCAGCAAGCTAGTTAGCTGCAGAAGGGAATTACAACCGTCCACAATCTTCATGTGTGTAATGCCAATCTCTCGAATAAAGTTCAACTTCATTTGCTCATCGACATTCAGGCGTTTGCAGACACGAAATATGTTGCCAATAATATCCTCAGGTGCATAGCCAAGGCGCCACAGTTTGGCTAGGATCTTGTATGCCTTGTGGATGTCATTGGCGGCACAATGCTGCAGCATGTCCTGGAGTAGCATGGGATGCGGTTCATCGCACACCTTGAACACATTGGTGCCCGTTATGTCGCCAAATCCCTGTGCCGTCGACTGCAGATTGTTCAAAGCCTGTCGCATGTCACCTTGCGCAGTAAATACGATCGCCTCCAGTCCATCCTCCTCGTACTTGAGCTGCTCCAGCTGACACACTTCAATTAACTTGGCCAATACCTGGGCATCCGACAGCTTGGTGAATCGCAGCATGGCACAACGCGATTGTATCGGTTCAATAATCTTCTCGCTCGTATTACAGGCGAGTGCAAATCTTGTTGTATTGCTGTAGATTTCCATGGTACGGCGCAGCGATTGCTGTGCTCCCTCCGTCATGCTGTCCGCCTCGTCCAGGATGACAATCTTATGCCTGCCGCGGGGCAGCGTCACTTTCTGCTGGGCAAACATCTTGATCTTGTTGCGCACCACATCAATTCCACGCTCATTGGAGGCGTTTAATTCCAGCACCGCATCCTTGTAACTCTCGCCCAACAGTATGCGTGCCAAGCACTGTATTGTTGTCGTCTTGCCCACACCAGGTGGTCCCTGTCATACCATTAAATTAATTCCACTTTAATTAATTCTTCTATTACATTATTCCTCCATTGACTTACAGCAATAATAATATTGGGCGAATTTCCCTGTGTGGAAAAAACAGATAAGCGCGCTACAGTATCCTCATTGCCCACAATTTCCTCAAATTTCACTGGTCTGTATTTCTCAATCCAGGGCAAATTGTTGCGCTTATCCACAATCACAACTTCTGACTCTTCAGGCATGTTTTTAATTTAATATAAATTTATTTGGCTTTTGCATGCATAAAACGCGGGATGATTACTAGGGCTGCAGTAAAATATATCAAATTTACTTTTGTGCGATAGTTGCAGCCCTGGTCAGTGTTTTAGTATTTTTACGCTGCTTATAGCAGTCAGCTTTTTGTTATGCCGCAAATCGATACATATCGATGCTATAATCGTTATATCGAGCAAACATTATCGAGTAGCTGACGTCGATGCCGATGACAGTTGTATGCCCGGTATCGATAAGTGTAGATGTAGAAAAAAATAAAGTGAGAATATGGCGAGTTTTGAGGGCCAGCAAGAAAATTATTCGAATGAACCAGCAGGTATGCATTAAAAACATAAAATGCCCCCACAAATCCAACTAGCAACCGTGCGCGTCAATGACAAGTGCAAAAAAGTAACCATCAATACGTGTAACAATGAGTTTAACAAGCCCCAAAAATTATTGGTCGATTGGGCAGAGTGAGCGACCAAGACAACGACAACGACGACGGCGACTCACACTCAAAAGCAGCAGCAGCAGCAGCGAACGATGTAAAAAAAGAAGAAGAAGAAGCCAGAAGAAGTGTTTTTGCCTTCATATCGGGTGAAATTTGCCCCCGTGTGTTTGCGTTCTACTGTGTGCTCGATGTTTTTGGATTCCTTTTCCCCACCAAAACGTCAACCGGAGTTTTGAGTTATAAATAAATGCGTTCAAAGTTTCCAGAGGAAAAACATTTTCGCTGCTGCTGCCGTCACCGTCACCGCCGTTCACAGTCATCGTGAGACAGCAGCTGCGCTGCAGCTGAACATTTTTGTTTGTGTGTGTTTGGTCATACTTCCCCCCTCTCGCCCGCCCGCTTCGACGCTCTCTACCGTCGTCAGCCGACTGAGTAAAATGCGTGTTTTTTTCTCATTTTCTTTTCCTTGCCCTACACACAAGTGCAAAACAGAAGCCGATTGATTTTATTTTCTCTTCCGACTTATTATTGATATTCCTTTCATTTTTGGCCTTTTATTTGTGTTTGATTAATTATTGCAGTGAGTGTTTGTTAAAGCGAAAATTGGTGGAAAACTTATTGCAGTTAAAACAAGCACGTTTCTATTTTTCTTTCTTACGAAACGAAAACACAGCAAACTAGAAAACTGAAAAACTTGAATGTTTATATTGCCTTGCACTTTATTTACTTTCAGTGGAAAATATACCCAAGCGACCCGAGAGCCGAGAGGGAAGCGCCGAACGAAAAGGTAAAGCACAAGAAATAATAAAATAAAAACAAAAATAAAAGCATTTTTCATAGTTTTATCTCCATGTGTGTGTGTGTGTGTGTGTGTGTGCGTTTGTATGTTATATAAAAGTTGGCATAGACGACTTCTGCACGCTCTTACTGTCAAACAAAATCTCTATTGAGTACTGTAAGAGACCCTGTAAAAAACAAGTAACAGAAGTATCTTGTGCATTTGGCTCGACACTTTTTGTAGATTGTTTCTAATATAAATTTGAGTTTTGTATTTGATTCAGATAAAATTTATAGGGCTTATCGATCTTAAAATACTTATTATACCACCTACTAAATATTAGGCTGGAATTTTTAATATACAGGTAAAAAATATGTAGTTGGGATTTTTCTTCTTTTAGATGTTAATATTTTTATCTCTACTAAAAATTTAACTAACGAAATTAAATAATTGTTGAGTGACGCTGATTACTTTTTCTTTCTGTAACTGTTGACAAACTTAATAGATCCTTCGTAGTTTTAAAGTACAGGGTCTTAAGATTCTTCTGCCAAAGTTAATGCTGCTGCCTCTGTTTCTGTCGCTGCCTCTGCCCACACAAACTGCACTCAGGTGGGCGACCTTAACAACTATCTGAGAGATGCGAATGCTCAAGGTAGTTGACATTCTTCATCTTCCGCTTCCACCTGTGTTATTCCACCTGCCGTCGCATGATCAACACCAACAACTGATAAGAAACTCGCTCGTTATCTCAATATTCTCTATTACATATCCAATTTATGTATGCGACCTTGTTGGATGATAAATTTCCATCTGAAAAAATAATAGATTGGCCATGAATCAGTAACAGTTGTGTTGTGTGTTGTTGCAAGTTGCAAGTTGCAGGTTGCAGCTTTCTGCTTTGTTGAACAACGTTATGACGTCATTAAATTCCATAAATAACAATATAACGATAACGACTCTATAACGATAACGTCGCTTTCGATTGCCGATTACAATGAATGCGCAGAAAGTTGACCAACATTTGACTTGGTCGATTGTTTAATATTCTATGCTTTTTATTGTTGCTTCTGTAGTTTTTTATTTGTATTTTTTGCACAGCGCACCAATGTCATTTTAATAAAATTGTGCGCTTACATTTTTCTTTTGCCTTATTTGCGCATCTGGGGGCGACCTGTGTATGAGTGTGTGTGTGTATGTGTGTGTGTGTGTATGAGTACGAGTATGAGTATGCATTGTTATTGTAGTTTGTTGTCAATTGACCCACATACATACATAGTGCTCCACACAACGGTCGATGACGTCAGTCAGCTGTAAAAGTCGCCGGCAAATGCCAAAAAGAGACTTAAAAGCATACAGTAAGTCAAGTACTTATTTTGACAAAGTAAAATTTATATCTATTTTAATTTTATTTTGTAAAAAAAAGTACATGAATACTGTTTTTTATCGTTAGTTGTTTTAGGAACTATTTAAGATTTTTAGATACTTTTTAATTTAAAAAATAAAAAACAAAAACATTTTTTTCGCTTTCATTTTTATTTGTTTTTTTTTTCATAAACATTTTTTGGCTATTCTAAAAAATCTGTATGCCATATTTTCTCTGTCCAACCAACTACTTGACAAACTGTCTGTTCAAAGAGAATGTTAAATAAATCTGAAGCTTTATTGATTTCGTCTACAGGTAGCAAAAGTTGATGATTAAAACTTGCATTTACCTGTGAAATATGAAATAAAGAAAAAAACACGCCGCCTCACTCCTTATTAACAAATTTGAAATTTCTATTGCTTTTACAGTGTCCAAAGATCGAGAGGAGAAACTGAAATATGCGCGAGATCGACAAAATGAGGAGCGACAAAGAAAAATCGAGGAGCTGCGAGCTCAAGCGGAGGCGGCACAAAAGTATCGCGAACAGAAGGAGGAGGAACGACGACGTCGCATTGAGGAAATGCGAGTGCGGGATACAGAGAAGCGTCATCAGGTTGAGGAGCGCAAAAAGGCCATTATTGAGGCCGAAAAGGAGCGACGTGAATATATTCTTAAAAAGAATCAGGTGAGTTCTTTAACAGAGTCATATTTATTTTTTAGTAATCAACTCTCTCTCTTTCTATATCTTTAAAACTAGGATCGAGAATCGCGAATAGAGACAAAGAAACGCGATAGAAACTCAATTGCTTTTGCTTTTGGCTCATCAACGCCACGTTTATTGGATGTGCCGGCTGATTATGGCCTGGTATCGCCCAGCACCTTTTGGAGTCAGCGACGGTATGTATTTTGGCCATATTCCCATTGGAAATTATACTCTTCCAGAGAGTATTTCGCAAACATCTGTTATTTTGCTAATTAATCTTATAGTTTTTAATATATCTGAATAAGAAAACTTGGTCCAACTTCGTAATTTTGAAGGTTGACATGATTTGAGAAAAGCTTTGTTGTTTCTTAAGATATATCAACTAAGCTTAAAGACTGTGTATTAAAAATTGTCTATTTCATCTTGATCAATTTTGTTTTTGACTAAATTTAAACTGTATTAATATACAACTCTGAAATGGTATTAATAAACCTTTTATTTGTTGTTGCAAATTATTAATCAGTCAATATTTTTGGATTTACAGATCAACATCTATATCGAACGTAGCGGGCGCCTCGCTCTCACGTCGAAGTTCTGAGCGCGAACTTGCCGATAGTGGTGCTAAGAAGCGTACCTCCTCATCCACGGACAGACACGATGGTGAGTTTAAATATTCAACTTGGAAGCGATCGAACTGCCCTCTTCTACAAAACACTTGACACACCAATACACCAAACACAAAGAACACACACACACACAGACACCCATAATCTTAAACACATATTTATTTTGCAGTTAATGTTACTTTAGACTCAGTTCTGTTCTAGTATAAATCACTCTCTATATATATATATTACGTACTCTAAATGTACCCAATTCCCATGTAACTGTGAACTGTTGCAGCTGTGTATTAACTTAACTGTACTCTATTTCCCAACAACTACAAGAACAAGCAATCACGTTTTTATTTTTTTTTCTTTGATGTGCAACAATATGATTTATCATTACAAAAACAACAACAAAAAGCACAGATGATCATGTTATCAAGATCTTGAGCCTGTTTGCCTGCCTCTTCTTCTTCTTGATTATTATGTTAACTTTATCATCATTATCTTTATATCTCTGTACAAAACACAAAAATCGGGCCATTTATACAACCAATACCAATACAGATCATCGGCGCAAATCTTCGTCCATGTATGAGGTGTTCAATTGGGGCTATTCAAATGATGAGCCGCCCAAGCGATTTTCCCTCTCGATCGCTGGCAGCGAGATCAATATTGATGGGCCAGCGGCGTCTAATTGTAGAACGCCCAACGCTCAAAAATTGACTTCCACAACAACTGCAACACCAATAACTACAACAACAACAACTGCGCACAGACATAATATTGCAACAGCAACAACAGCTGCTATCCACAACAGCAACAACAACAACAACTACAACAATAACTCATATCGTAAGGGTGAGGGTTCCTACTCTTCTTCTTCTTCTCTTGTCTTCTTTTACTACTACTCCATAATTCTCTTGATATTGTTTCTTGTTTATTTTTTGTTTATTTATTGTTTGTTGCCCTTTAACCTCTGTAAAAGCTCTTGCTGTAAGCTCAATCCCTAACCAAGCATGCGCCCAGCTTGCATGATCTTTAAATAATACCCATCAGTTAGGTCCCTGTAGAGCATGGAAACTATCGATAGTAAGGCGATTATCTGAAGTTATCAATTTGTTTTAATATTATTTTTTAAGTATTATAATTATAAGGAATCGATGTTGTTATCGATTAATGCATATCGATTTATCGTTATCAATTGTATTAATTAATTTAATTGCTCTCTCATCGAATGTCTTCAGGGTAATTGTACAGTATTTTGATATTTCTACAGCGATTAGCTTATCGTTATCGATAATTGCGTTAAATATTTCAAAGCTCCCCAATCGGAACGCATTTAATTAACCTTAATAGCAAAAGATCCCTTGATTAGTCGGAATGCTTTTAATACTACCACAGCTAACAATTAATCGTTTGCATTATCGATAGTTTTGCAGCTATTTTAATCGGTATTGTGCAGCCCTAACTTGCCTGACTTTTCCTAGCGGCGGCCCCCACAACAGCTTTATTTTTTCTACTCTTTATTCCCCGACTTTAGTAGCCCTTTCTCTCTCCCCCCTTTTATACATAAAACTCTCTCTCTCTTGGCATGGTAATTGCTTTAGCCGTTGCTTTTGGTTTATCGATGATACATTTTGAAATAGTTTAATAACCGAGTCACAAAGTCCAGACATATTTTTGATCAATCCAATACCAAAAAAAAACAAAACAAACAAACCAAAAAAAAATATCCAAAACCACAATTGCAGAAGATATCGTTGACACATCACAGAACATTATGTTCCGAAGCGTTTACCGCAGGAAAACGGACCTCATGCCGACAATACCCAGCCCCCGAGATGGGCACTACGGTTCGCGCAGCTCACTGAGCACCACGCCCAGAACCCCAGGTAAGATCGCACCCAATTCCATAGATATTCCCCAGCCACACCCCTTTCTGCCTACTCTCTCCCACCCATGCGAACAACAATTGTAATCATCAAGAAATTTTATCATCATCATCATCCTTAAGGCAGCTTCATGCGATGTTATATCATCAACATAAGTATATCTACATCATGTTATCATGACAACATTATTTTCATCCATTCGTTCAGTTCAGACATTTGTAGGTTTTGAACCCAACAACAACAACGACAACGATGACAGTGAAATTACAAAACGAAGGCGGATTTATGTGCGATTCTCTCTCTCTCTATTCCCCTGTCTTTCTCTCTGCCTGTTGCTTTGTTACTTTCTTGAGCAGCAGCTGGATATATGAGTTTTATCAATTTTGTAGCACCACTCCTAACAACCACAACTTCACACACACACACATACACAGCAAAATCAGAAATTAATACCAGATTCGAAAAATTGTTTAATTTTTTATTCCATACTTTGATGAATTATTATAAAATATTACTTAAAATTCAAGTTAGATTTATTACAATAATAAAATAAAATATTTCTTTTAACCAGCTCATAAGATTGTCAAAAATCCTGAATTGAATTATCTGGATAAAGGTTAAAATTTTAGATATACTATATTTTTGATGGCGACTGAAAAGACTTTTTTCAATAATTTTCCTACAAATAAATTTTATCTCTTATTTAAATACTAATTGGACTTATAATTATCTTAAATGTATAATTAAAAACTCCTTTTTTCATATTATAAAAATTTAATTTAACTTTGAAATGATTAAAATGTTTACTATTTGTGCCACTAAGTACAATTAATTACTTTGGTATTAATTCCTGATTAGAAATACACGCGAATTCATTTTGTAGCGCAGTGTTGTATCCATTAGTGTGACGTCTTCTGTAAATAGCTGCATAAGGAACCACAAATAGCACCACCAAAAAACCACAACAAACAGCTACAACAATGTCGCTGTTTCTGATTTCGTTTCTGATTCATGAACACTTCTCTGAACCACTTTCCACTTTACATATCAACAACAACTACAACAACAATCAGGACGCGCCTATTCGATGAATCGCTTGGATCAACTGGCTCAGCCAATCCGACGCAATGGTGAGCATGTACGCTCGATACTGGAACGGGAGCGACGTGAACGTGAACTGGAGATGTTGGATGAGACGGCTTCATTGGGTGGCGGTATCAGCGGTCGACGTATCATCCAATCTGCTGCGGCACGTGGCAAACGTGGTGGCAGTGCAAGCGGTGGTGCTAGTGGTACATCCACTGCAGTTGGCGCCATGTCCAGGAGCATGACACATCTGGCTGCTGGCGGTGGTCAAAGGGAGCGTGGAAAGTATTCACTTGGTGGCGGCATCTCGACCAGTTTTCGACCATTGGGTAACGGTCAACGTGACTCCAGTAAGAGCATGACACAGATTAGTTATTCCTGGTCGCAAATTGGCACAACAAATCCACATGATAAGCAACAACAACAACAACGCCAATCGAATCTTGGCTTACAAACGAGTGCAACTAAAAAATATCTTCAATCATCATTTGCCTCATCCCTCAACAATGCATCCTATGCGACAGCCTCAGCGAATGCAACTAGGCGTGCCCAGCAACAATATACAACTACTACTAACCCACACAATTACAACCACCACCACAACTACCACCACCACCAACGTTATCTCGATCTCGATCCAAACTCATTGTTGCTCATGAACTCTTCTAGTTTGTTAGTGAATGCAGGTGTGTGCGATCAAAAAAAAACCAAATCAACCTCCAAAAAACAAAAATAAACATACGAACAACCCAACAACTACTCAAAAAAAAAATACCACCACACTACACCACACACCAGAAGAATATTCACCACACATAACCCTTTCGTAACTTCATAGAGGAATATAATATGGTGGCATTCGCCTGTAGTTCTTCCACTTTTCTCTGTAAAACTCTGCTCCCATTACGTAGTGATCCAATTTGATGCGACACACAACCACACACTCACATAATTGGCTAACATACACACATAACTAAATAGTTTGGGAAGACATACGAAGAACAAACCCATCGCAAGTTGAGCCTGGAACAAACGCCACACTATATAAGACTATCTTGTTTAGCTCACAACTCCAGTTCATCTGAGCAACAATTTGAAATATATATGAACATATATATATATATAACTATAGATATAGATATCAAGGCTGCTTGAAATATCTACAAATTAAGACATAAATCAATTTAAAAATAATTTTAAAAAATCAACAAACAATTTTATTTTGAAAAAAATTCTAATCATAACGTAAAGGTTTCTTTACAAACTCTATTCTTTTATATCAAAGTGAACCACTTTCCAAACAAATAATTTGAATATCTGCCAAGATCTGTTATTTTTTGACATTTTCAATAAAACAAGCAGGTCTATAACTATAAGTATATGTATTTATATATAACTCAGATCGGTTATCATTAAGGTGCTCGGTAGAGATTTATTGGTTTATATTGTGTGCTGAGCATTGTCATTTGTATTCGTTTGCTTCGTATGTTTTCAATCTTAACTTTTTCATGTTTCATATATAATTATAGAGGTTCACAACTTTTCAACACACACAGGCACAACACCCACACACACACACTCTATAGGTTATGCTTTGTCTTTGTCTCTCTGTCTTTGTTAATATTTTGTTGGTTCTTTGTTTTTAACTTTGTCCAGGTATCTTTTGGTTATAATCTGTGTTTTTAGATGATCCTTCTTCCTCTTCATTTTGTTGTATTTGTTTTTGTTTTATCCTAATGACGAAACTCTTTTGGTGACGGTCACATATCACAAATCTTGAAATTCTTTTTGGTTCTCACCTGTTTCATATAATATATAGAAAATATATTAAACCCAAATCTGCTGCACAACATCAAATGCCTTACTTGTGTTAAACCCAAATTTAATTGTATTTATTGCTTTAATTTAGGCTCACGATCTGGCAATGTGACACCTGGCGGTCATGGACACCTGAGTGGTTCACGTCCAGGCAGCGCCATGTCCACATCCACAACGCTGTCCACATCGGGACTTGTGCCGAGGCGTCCAGCGACCGCAGCACGCAAGCCAAGGCCAGCGAGCATTGCCGGCACCGGCATGTCCCTAGAGGGTATGATTTAAATCTAACTTAAAACCCTCCTATGAATTGCCTGCTAATTGTATTTGTAACATATTTTAGAGATTAACAAACTAAAGAGGGAACAGAAGCCGCCTGTGAAGACATCCGCCTCGCCATCCACGTCTACAGCACAAACGACACCCAAACGAACCCCGAACCTGATGTCCACCTCAATGATTGTCACCTCCAGTTCATCGCGCATCAGCAGCGCCGAGAAAAAGACGCCATCGAAGCGGGTAAAATATCACACCAATATATCAAGAAGTTGTGCATAAAATCAACCTATTTTAGGAATCAATTCAAGCCTAAATCACTTATAATCTGTTTTGTTTTGCAGGAACCTCTGCTGCCCAAGGCCTCCTCCGCATCGAAGGCACAGAGCAGCCGCACCGCCAGCTCGGAGCGCATAAGTCGACATGGTATGGCCAAGGAGTCGATAAGCAAATGCCCTCCATCCATGAGCACGTCTATGATTGTGACCTCCACCACAGCAGCAGTGACATCAACGGCAACGGCAACAAATGCAGCGCCTGTTGCCGCGCCAAAGGCAAATGGTGTGGCCAAGGAGCAGCCGGAAGAGCTTCATACGGAAGTACCCTCAACAGCTGTGCCCTTGGTCAGCAAGGCGGAGAAAGAGGCACTTAACACTGAGAAGACGGAACAGGTGCAGCAGCAGGAACAGAAACAGGATCTGCTGCAAATGGATGTTGAGACGCAACCAGAGACAGTTGAAGTTGCACCAACAGCTGCCAGTTACAGCGTGGAAGAGAAGGCAGACGAGGGCAACGAGAAGCCGTCTCAGGTTGCACAAGAAACCGCTGCCAGTGACCAGAAGAAGAAGACATCTGCACCAACATCCCGCAATGGCAGCAAGGAGAACTCGGAGGTGCGTGAACTGACCCCGCCAACAATGGCAAATCTTGTGGTCGATAGCGGCAGCAATGATTTGATGACAGCATCGATGATTGCCAAGAAGATCACAACCGAGGAGGAAGCAAAGGCGGCATTAGCCGAAAGACGACGCCTGGCCCGCGAGGAGGCCGAACGACAGGCTGAACTGGAGCGACAACGACTCGAGGCCGAGCGTCTGGCCGAGATCAAGGCACAGGAGGAGGAAGCCGAACGCCAGCGACTGTTTGAGGAGGAATCCACACGTCTGGCCGAAGAACAACGTCGCGGCGAGGAGGAGCGTCTGCGCAAGGCTATCGAGGTAGCAACTATATTGCTTTTAATACATAAAATAAGTAAAATAGTAAAACAAAACAAAATATAAATCTCATGTGATTTTTATAGGAAGCACAGCAGCAACAGGAGGAGGAGCAACGCAGGCGCGAGGATGAGGAACGCCAGCGTGTTGAGCGCGAGGAGGCTGAAAAGAAGGCCAAGGAGGAGGCTGAAAAGCAGCGCGTCGAAGTTGCCGAGCGTCTCAAGCGCGAGGAAAAGGAGCGCGAGGAGAGACGCAGAAGGGTCGAGATAATAATGTCGCGAACACGCAAAGCAGGCGCTGCTGCCACGCCCGTCAAGGTGAGAAACCATTAATAATTAAACCACCAAATTGATTACACCAAATAATCACTGTTTTTAACAACTGCAGGAATCAAATGATGGCAAGATTGCGTCGGCTGCCAAAGAAAGCGATAGCAATAGCAGTAATAGCAACAGCAACTCAACTGGCGGATCGCCCAACAGCAGCAACAGCAGCAGCACAGATGTTGCCGCAACCGCTGTGGCAAGTGTGACAGGTGTGGCACCCACTGTTGTGACAACAACTGCCTCAGATCAGGCCATTTATGAGCAATCAGTGCTGGACAAGGAGAATTCGCTGATTAACAGCTTCTCCAATATGATTATCGATGAGAATGCCAAGAACTTGCATCAATTTGAGGTGAGCAACGGCAAATTGTTGCATGTGGAAGCTGTCGCACCTGTGGCACCTGTTGCACCAACTGTGGCATTGGCCAATGGCAACGGCCATATCGAGAATGTTAACAATAAAAAGTGAGTTCAATTTCCATTTAAATGTTATTATCGTATCGTTGTTGTTTGGAACTCTAATCGTTTACTCACCAATTGCAGTGACATAAATTTGCTGCAGGATGCAGTGACTCCAGTTCCAGTTGCAGTTCCAGCGACCGTCACCCAATTGATCGATCTGAGCATTGAGTCACAACATCAAGATGATCTACACATCAACAACAATAACAATAATAATAACAACAACAACGGATTGCTGACAAGCACAGCGGCAACCACCACGCTAGTCACTGCTGATAGTCACGAGAATAAAGGTATATATACTTTTTCTCTTTAAATATATCTCAATGTGACTAAGATTTAAAATCATACACTTCCAAGTTGTGTAAGCTTGAAATTGATTTCTAAAATCTACAGTTCAAATAATAAATTTCATAAAATAGACATCCTAATTTCGTTAAGCTAGAAAATATAATTTGTTGTTAGACATCCTAATTTCGTTAAGCTAGAAAATATAAGTTGTTGGTCACCATTATGAATTTTTTCCATACCCACCCATTGACACTTTTTCAAAAACTTCAAGCTCTCATAACTTTGCCAAAACTTGACCGATTTCCATGTGGAATACCGTTTTGATCATTATTTGGCCTCTAAATTCATTCTGCATCAAAACATTTTTCACTTGAAAAATTTACCTCACTTTCAATTTTTTGGGTATTTTCCATGCTAACCCCTTGACACTTTTTCAAAAATTTCAAACGGTCATAACTTTGTCAAAACTCAACCGATTTCCATGCGGAATATCAATTTGATCATTATTTTGCCTCTATTTTGATTCTGCATCAAAATATTTTTCACCTAAAAAATTTCCCTCACTTTCATTTTTTTCGGTATTTTCCATGCTTTACACTTTTTCAAAAACTTCATTCTCTCATAACTTTGTCAAAACTTAACCGATTTTCATGTGGAATACCATTTTGATCATTATTTGACCTTTAAATTGATACTGCATCAACATTTTATTAACTTAGAAAATTCAGTTTTTAGGTCATCACTGTCCAAATTTATATACCTCAATTTTATAATTTTTTTTATTTTTTATATTTCAATATATTGTTAATACTTATTTTACAATTGTTTTGCTCTATTTTAGATATATCGTTGCTGTGAATCCGATGAGAAGGAAACCAAACCAGATTGTTTGTCGAAAAACTATCTAAAAAAAAACTGATATATAGCTAAATGTGTGTGGAGTATTTATTTATAGATTTGAGATAGGATCAACAATGCGATGCGATGCGGATGTGTGGTTGGAGAATGCAAAAAGAATGCAACAAATTATGGTTACTAGAGATAAACTAGCAAACAGGAAAACAAAATGCTTATAAAAAACTATATACACTCTAATATACAGATATTTATATACATATATATATATCTATATATAACTAAATATATGCATTATAAAGATGGAGGAGGCAAAGCTGCAAGAGAGAGAGAACGAGAAGCAAAAGCGAGTGCATGTAATATTAGTTAAGAACTAAGACAAGAACTAAAAGAGATAACAATGAGAAATGTTGATAATGATGATCAGCCTGATAATTGGCTAGCAATTCGGTATATCAAAAAAGAAAAAGAAATAATAATATGATGATGATCCAATATGCGTTTCAAATACGATATGATCTAATTTAATTATAAATATATTTATAACTAATGCTAGCAACAAAATCGCTTCAAAAGTTTTTGCAATTTTTTTCGATTAAACACGAGTCTAACTTGAACCTGAGACGCAGCGTATATAATTGAAAATTATATAGTGAATAGTAAAGAATTATAATACCGCCTATATAACCCAAGAAGTCTCTGTGCGAACACAATACGATTTGAGGGCCCAGAAAATTGAAGACGCGGTATATACCCTATATTATATTATAGGCCATCTCCAGGATAATACACACTCCGCCCTGCCTCCCCTCCTATCCAAGAGAGAGTTAATTGCCCAATTTTTGCACAGTTGTTTTAGAAGTTAAGTTAAATTACGTTGAGCCAACGAATCGAGAGGTATTATTTATTAAACAAGAAAACGAAACGAAACAAAAAGAATTATTTGAAATTATTTGCTGATACTAATGTCCTATGTCCAAGTCGATTCGGAGAGAATGTAACTATTATATATACTTTATATAGCGTATACACAGATATCAGATATCAGTGCTTATACACACACACACACACACATATTATATATATATTATAGATATATACGTAGGATCTACAAATGGGGATACAATTCCCCTTGCAGGCGTTATCGTCAATTCTGATTATGATTATGTCATTTTTTATTATACTAGTAGTGTCTCCCCTCCTCCCACTCCCTGTCTCTTTCTCTGTATATTTTTTTGCGTCAATTTACTTTTTTGGTAATAACTTTTTTTATATATATACATCATCTATATTTGTAATTTGTATTTATCCATGTGCAAAATAAATTATGATTATTTTTTAAATACAACTAGAAAATTATTTAGCATGCTTCAAAACCCCTAAACAATTGTAAAAACTTAAAGAAAATAAATTATAAAAAACACAAATTAAAATACAATAGTCTATAATACACACACACACACCCACACATGTGTGTGTACCACACTCACAAGTACTTGAGCGCGAGGGCCTTAACATGCATGAGAGAGCAAAGTGAAGAAATGGGAAACCCCCTGAATCCCATTGAAAAACCCGTTAATCTTTAGTATAATACAAGATATACTAAAAAACATACTATGTCTAGTTAAATGAAAATGCTTTTCCTATGTTAAAAAAAACCTAATGGCGAAATAATCAAAAGACAAATGATATAAATGTTTATTAATTCAAAAATTGTCTTGCTGCAGTGAAACAAAAAAAAAAACAATTATACAAAAAAAGAAATACCTTAGAACTATGTATATTTAAATTAACAATATTATATGTATGTATGTATCACACAAAGCAACAACAACAAATATAAAAGCAATTCCCTCTATTTATTTAGAACACAATAAAAACACATCTACACACACACACACACACACACTGTAAAACTAATGAAATTCTCTTATCTAAAACAAAACAAAAAACAATTGCATAACATATATATTTATGTGAATAAAATGTAACTAATTCTCAAGGCAAACTAAAACAAAATCCAGCAATATCTTCATTTTTTGTTTTGTCAAGGTCATGCTTGGAATGCTGTGTTTAGGATAAGGCATGTACCGTTACTAATAAACAACAACAGCTGAAGCTTTCATATCAGTTCACTTTCATTGCCATTAAAAGGAACAACAATTCAAACAGCCGTTACACATGTGCAATATGACATCATCAACAGCGGCAGCGACAGCAGCTGAGCTTGAGCTTTTACAGCGCTCTCTGTGCTTTCGAGAAAGAGAGAGAGAGGCTCGGGTTAAGCAAAAACCCAGCAAACATTTGATTGATCGATTTAAGTAGAGTCTTTTTTGAGCCTAATTGATGTTAAAAAAAGTTAAAACTTATACGCAATTTTTAAAAGACTTGAAAATGACAGATGTATATGCTTAAAATTTAATTTATTGCAAATATGTCAGGCTGAGTGAATATTTTATCCCGTAAAAGTATCATTTTAATGACTATTAATTAGATTGAGTACTCAAAATCAAAAATGCTTGCTGGGTTAAAATACATAGAGTAGAACACTGATTAACAGCAAAGCTGGCAACAACAACAGTCTATTACTATTAAGCGCAGTTACACTCTCACTGTTGTTCTCTTTCTCTTCGTGAACATAGCCGCTGTTAGTTGCTGTTAGTGTGCGTGAGTGCTTGACGCTCACCGTAAAGTTTTCTTCTTTTGTCGGTTTAACAGCTACGCTCAAAGCACTTTTAACTTCTGCTGTGTACGGACGTGTTATTTTAATCGCTTGCGTTCTTCAATACACAAAAAAAATAAATTTATATATATATTCCCAATTGTGATAAACATTCCATTGGCCAGAGTGCAACGATAAGTTTTTGACCAACAAGCAACGCGCCCTGTAAACCCGTTTCCAGCCCAAAATCCAACAGCAGCAGCTACAACAACAAATATTAACATGTCTTCGAATCGTGCTCCCAAGAGTGGCTTTGCGGCCGAAGCGCAGCGTAAGGTAAAAACAACAACAACTACAACAACAATAATAATAAAAACCACATCAAGAGCAGAAACAAATTTTTGCCAAAAATAATTTGACATTTGTATGTGTGTCGAAGCTGCATTGACTTTATTTGGGCAATTCAAAACCAAAGCCAGGCTAAAAATGGTCTTAGAAATGACCTCATTTCAAATTGGCAATGCGCGCCGTTTAAGTCATCTTTATACATACATTTGTATCTCTAAATACTTGTGTATCTTAACAATGCATGCGTTTGGTTGATTGAGCTGAAATTTCTTCAAGTGACTGATTGCTAGCTGCTATGAGACTCGCTCATTTTAATGTGGATCGTAAGAGCGGGGCTCCCATTTTGATGCTAATTTGACAACATTAGTAACGCTTATTTATTGCAATTTACATATTGTACTCAACTGCGTTTCGTATATTTATTTAATCTTCCCTCTTTGCCTCATGGCAATTACATAATGCACTGCCGCTGTCTCCGCTCCTCTCCCTATTCCTGTCCATGATTGTGGCAACGGCGACGTGAGTGAAATTGAAATTGTATATGCTTTGGTAGTGGGTGGGGGGGGAAGGGGATTAAGTGCAGTTTACCCATGGACAACAACTACAAAGACACATTGTCTACAGTTACAACATTGAGCAAATGTTGCCACCCTTTTTGCATTTCCCCACTGTCTGCCTCTTGTTGTTGCTGCTTCCCCTCTCTCATTCCTTTAACGCGATCAATGGCTTCGCAGGAGCCGAGCGCGTGTGAGGAGCTTTGAGAGCGTGAGAGCGAGAGGATATTGTGGATGATGTCATTGGGCTGCCTGCCAGCTGCCTGTCTTCGTTAGCTTCAAAAAAAAAAGTTTAAGAAAAAAGCGCCCCACGTAGCGATAGCATCAGTGTTGCCAACTCAGCTATTTTTACGCCAGATCTAGAGTGTTTCAAATGCCAATCGCAGGATAAATTGTATAATGATGGCTGTTGGGAATTTAATTTATTTCTACTAGATAACTCTTGTTTTTAGATCTTGGGGCTCACCTAACGAACTGGCAAAAGTACTGGGCTAAATTGACTCTATTTTTTATTCTGATTTAGAATATGTATGCATTATAGGATCGGAGTTGCCCTCTTTTGCCTGTATGCAGCGTATAAAATCAACCTAAAATCCATATCAGCTTTTTAACTGTCTTTCTTGCAGATATTCGAGCTTTTTCTAGCTATTTTAAAAATATTGATATAGCTTTTTTAGGCTCTAAACAGTTGACAACATTGAATAGCACCTTTAAAGCACACACACATGCGCGTCGCACTTTAAATAAAAAAAAGTAAGTGTGTGTGTATAAGTATAAGCAAACAAAAACAACATGCCGCTGAATCAACTTTTAAAAATTGTTTGTCCATTTAACTGTTGAGGTGTATACGTGTTGTATGTGCGTTTGTTTGTGTGTGTTTGTGTGTATGTAGTTAAGTGCTGACTCGCTTGGCAGTTATTTTGTGTACTTTTATGGCAACGACTCAAATTTCAAATTTTAGCAAAATCGAGCAACTATTGAAGGCGCTGTTTTTACTATCCCTCTTCCTCTCTCCCTCTCTGTCTCTCTCTCTTTCACTCTCTCTCTGCTTGCCTGCCTCCCTCTTTCTACCTCTCACTACTTTTGTCTACTTTTACTAACCCTTTTGCCTTTGTTATTCACCCTTCTTCCCGCTTTGACCATGTTTCATTAATTAGTCGTTCTCTTGTTGTTGTCTATTGTCCGTTCTTCTGTATGAGTACCCATAGAAACGTTAGCACCTATGTATGTATGTATGTACATATATACCTATATAGTAATCAGTTTTACCCATACATAAATACGGCTAGATATGGTCACATTAATACATCCGCAGCAAGTACGCAATGCTATCTATCAGTTTTCTAAATGGAACTTGTCGAGTTGTACAACTACTTTTACATTACTGTTACCTATAGATATATCTATATGTATGTGTGTTGGTTGTTGCTTGTACTTTTTGGTGGTAAGCCGACATTCATTTTTAGATAAGCCATAAAAAGTGATGGCAACATATCATAATCATAAATCTAAATGTTGTTTGGATTTCCGGTGAAACTTTACTTGAATTCCAAATCTAAGTTCTCATTTCTAAAAATGGAATTGAAATCATCTTACCGATGACAGAAACTACAAAAATGTAAAAATAAAACCTAACTGGAATAGCATTTTGGTTATCACTATGGTATTATACTTTCCGATCTCAAATATTAAAAGAGCTAGAAACACAAAATTTTGTATAAGAACTTTATAATCATATATCATATCAAATTTGTAGAATAAATTTGTTATGTAAGTCAGAAAATGCATGAAAACCCTTTCTTTTAAACATGTAAATCTCATTTATTACAATAGCTAGTATAATTAAATTTTCCCCACAGCTTTTTAATTTCTGGGAGACCACTGTAAATTTTTGATAGGGGTCCCTCTTTCCATTTGTGCATGTTTTGCACTGTTTACATTTATCAAAACAAAACGAAAACCAAAAAAAAAACTTAAAAAAAGGCAAAAAACAGTCACATAATTGACCTCGTTTACCCGTTACGTTTATTTTGCGGTATTCCGAGCTTGAGTGATTGTTTTTTCTGCGGCTTTTCAACTGAATATCGGTCAGCTCAAGAGCTTTGCAATTGTCATCGGAACATGGGGCATGACACATCGAAAAGAAAGCGAAAACAAAACCAAAGATAATGCCGAAATTTGAAATATCAAAATGAATAATCGCAAATGTCTAACAGATTTTGAATAAGTATAAAAGCGCGAGTTTGATTTTGACAACTTTTCAAAAACTTTAAAGGGTATTGGTTTTGCCAAAACTCAACCGTTTTTTTGGGGGGATACCGTTTTTTTTTTTTTTGGCCTTTTAATTTTTTTTTTTAAAAAAAAATTTTTTTTTAAAATTTTTTTCTTTTTTTTTTTTTTTTTGTTTTTTTTGTTTTTTTTTGAAAGGGCCAATTTAAAAAATTTCTTTTTGTGTGGGGTGTTTTTTTTTTTTTTTGGGCCTTTATTTTTTTTAAAAAATTTTTTTTTTTAAAATTTTTTTTTTTTTTTTTTTTTTGTTTTTTTTTTTTTTAAAAAATTTTTTTTGTGGGTTTTGTGTTTTTTTTTTTTAAAAAATTTTAATTTTTTTACTTTTCAAAAACTTCAATCTACCATAACTTTGCCAAAACTCAACCGATTTCCATGTGGAATATCATTTTGATCATTATTTGACCTCTATTTTGATTCTGCATCAAAATATTTTTCACTTAAAAAATTTCTCTCACTGTCAATTTTTTCCGTACTTTCCATAAATAACCCTTGACACTTTTTCAAAGACTTTAAGAGATTTTAATTTTTTTAAAACGCTTTTTTGATTTATAAATTAATCACTGAACTAATATTTATTGTTTAACTTTAGACAAAACTCACTGTAAAGTTTTTAGCTAATCATCGTTATTGAATTATTGCCAAAGTCCACTAAAATTCACAAATCCCATGACATCATCATTGTCATGATCGTCGACATCTGTTGATCGTTTATTTTGTTTTTTTTTTTTGCTGTTTTTTTTTTGGCTTTGTATCCTACAAATTGCTTATTACGCAATGATTCGTTGTGTCTGTCACTTCTTTGATGTGGATGGAAGAGAAGAAATGACTAATAATAAAACCGCCAAACAAAAGATGGTACATAAATATTTGAAGCATTACGTGCGAATCAATGAAGTTAACTGGAAACGGAAACTTGCGTCAGCATTTATTAGATTTACGAGTAGGTTTTGTGACCATTCAAAAAAAAAAAAACGCATACTCCTTGAGGGAGTTTTAAGCGATTTCACTTTTTACTTGAATGTGGGCGTATATGATGATGATGATGATTATAATAATGATGATGATGTAGATGATGATGAGTCTTCCAACTCGTTTTGCCCGCAGCAAGGAAATCTTACTTGTCAACAACAAATCTTTGTTTGAATGGCACTTTTAATTTAACTAAAAGCTAGTCTAAAGCTAATGAAGTTGCTGTCTTTTTTTTTCATTTTTTAGGCTGGGCTAATGCGAGTTGCGTGCGTGCTAAAAAAAAAAAAAATAACAGTAAAACAAACACCCAAATTGTACACTGTACCCACTCGTCATAGTATCTAGTAACTCCATCAAAAATGAGAAATATGTATAACTTTTTAAGCTAATTACATTTTGCTCTCAGCTGGATTTTCGTCATTGTCACGCTTTTTGTAATTGCTCGTAATCGTGCTTAATTTATCAACTGACCCACAGACCCAGTGCTTCCCCAGTTCCCCATTATCCAATGTCACTGTCATTGTCATTATCATTGTCAGTTTTTTATTCCAATTTGTTCCGTATTCGCCATTTCTCTCACTTTTGAATTATTTCTATGCTAGACGCTTTTTTTTTTGTTAAAATTCTTGTCGTGTTCCATTCCATTTTATTCCACAAGTAATAAAATGGATTCGAAACTTTTCACTGCCCTTAATGGATTTTTATTTTTAATTTTTCCTAGACTTGATAATGTTAATATTTTTGATTATTATAAAGAAGAGAACCTCAGAGCGAATACGCTGATAAGTAGATTCCGCTCTCACATCCTCCCAACTGACGTTGACATTATTTTTATTTTGTATTTTTTTTTTTATGATTATTTTTTGTGCACTTCGATAAGGCAAACACGTTCCAGAACATTGTATATGTGGATGAAATACACTTGAAGTATGTGTTTTATTATTTATAGTACTTTTCACACACACACATACACAAAGACATACGTACAGTCGTCGAATTTCATGACGACCTCATAGCGAAAACTCTATAAAAATGAAATGCTGCATTGAGTTTTGAGCTCTGAGTACTCTGCTGACTCATTAAAACAACGCTAAAAATATTTCTTCAAAGAAAACAAATAACAAAATACAGAGTAAGTTTGCTTCAGAGAATAGGGTTTGTCTGGGAGATACCCTGTATTCAGCTGTGAGAATCTATTATATGCTTTGATCTACATATTTTCAGTATTGATCGTCTTCAATAAGCTCTTTGTCTATGAATCGAATCATTAAATACTAATGTATTTTTTTTTTCTGAAAGACACTTTAATTGGTACATTTTTTAATTGATTTTTATTTTAACTCACTATTTATATATACTCTTTCACATAACCTATAGGGTATCAAAATTGTTGACCGTTGCTATTTTTCATTTAAATTCAAATTGTTTACTTTCGTATTTTGTTTCTTGTTTTTGTTATGTTGTAAGCCATGTCTTGCCAATTTCAATTCCAATTCCACATCGAATTCGCTCATTGTCTGGCTATAGAAAATCCATAAACATTTGTAAATATTTATGCAAGAAATGTGTTGGAAATGGCCCGAATTCATTAGTATTTTAACGGCTGTTTTTTTTTTTGTTATAAATGATCATGAATAATAATATGAATAATAAAGCTAAGTCGAGCCGGTCTTTGGTGTAGAATCTCACAAATAAATGTGTGTATTCCTAATCAAAATTTATTCGAAATGGCTCGAGGGTGTCAATTTATCTGCCATCAACATAATTATCATCGAGAATTATGATCATTGTGTTCAGCGATGTCAATCAAAATGTGGATTTATTAATTGTTGTACGATTTCTCAGCTCTTCAACATGATAAATTGACCCCGCATACCTCATTGTCTTTTTTTCTCAATCTCAGTTATTTCTTTCTTTTTTTCGGGGTTAACCGTTCTATGCTCATCGGATCTAATGACCTGACCGCGATTGTTAAATACCGTTGATGTTTTGAAAATCTTAAGATTATATTTTTAATGACCTCAGCACTGAATGCGGTGAAACGGTTAGCTTAATTATCGATATTATTATCGATAATGCTGTCAAATGACAACATAAAATACAAATAACGAAGAATTCAAAAAGATAATTATCAATACCACAAGTAAAATCGATTATCGATTATTGTAATTGTCGCCGATAACAATATTGATAATTGTTGATGTCACCTGCCGACTTAAAACACCAACGCCCAGTGCAAAGTAATATAAAAAAACATGAATGCGAAAAGATAAATATAGAAAGTATTATCGATTAACTAACGTTTCAAACAAAGTCAACCCACAGAACAAACTCATAAAAAAAAAGAAAAAAGAATCTGTTAATTAAGATATAAAAATTCATTTGTTAAAGCCTGATTATCGTTTTTTATGAGCGATATATCTGCATATCAGCTTCTTGATCAGATCATGATCAACACGTAAAGCCTATCGATAAGACAATAGCTACCGTTACGATAAGCTTGAAAGAGATAGAGACAAAGAGAAAGGGAGAGTCATAGAGAGAGATATATAAAGAGACTGTTTGGTTAGCCAGAAGTTTATTCACCTTCATTATGCACAATAAATAAATATAATGCTGTCCCTCCCTGTTACCCCTCCTTAACCCTAACTAAGCATTTCCCTCTTAGGAGTATGCGATAAGGAACAAAGCAAAACAATTTTGTGCTTGTAAATTGCAAAATGCGAGTACAACAAAAACAACAACAAAAATAACTCAATTGACGACAAACAATCGTTTTATTTGTTTCTGAGATCATTCATTTTAATAGAGTCGCTGTCAGAGTCACTCAACAAGGAGAAAGAGTAGAAAAGAGAGCGAGAGAGAGATAGCGAGCATGATTGTTAATCTAAAAATCATTTAGCGACAGCAATTCAATTAAATAACACTAATAAATAGGTGCTAAATGGACAACGATTTAACCCCAAGAACCAAATAATGTTAAGACAACACGCAAAGCGAGACAATTTTTCAACTTTTCCCTGTCTCTGTCCCTTTCCCTGCCCCTGTTTCTGTGTCTCCAGGTTCGATTGGCGCCACTCAATAATTCTCAACAAGTGGGCCTCGTCTCCATGCCAAAATCGGTGCGAAGGACGCCCAAACAACCGGCATTTGCTTTAGGCCATATATGGTTGTGGCCAATCCAAGCTCGAATCAAAAACAGCAGCAACAACATTAACAAATATGGTTATTCATATGCTCTGAGAGTTTCCATTTACGGTAGGATTTCGGCAAATTCTGAGCCCCATGGAATGGAAAATATTTGTCAAAACATTTTATTAGATCAACTTGAAATTTGTTTTACTAAATTCGCATCAACTCTAGCAATGATTTAAACAATAACATCTAAAATAAAATTAAAATATAGATATGTAAACAATAAAAACTATACAAACTTCATTTGATTATTAAAAAATACTTCTAAGTATTGAAAATATTTACAAACATTGAATTTTCGTTTTAATAATTAATATTCTTGAAATATATATATTTTTAAAATTGTTTCAACATGGTTATATATATTTGTAAAATCGAAAAGCTTACTCGCACTTTATAATGAAAAATATTGAATATAATTTCTAAATACCAATTTCAAATTATTTCATTAAAATTTTATTAGAAAAATGTTCACTACTATGCGGAAATTCAAATATAAAGTCTGAAAAACTTGTATGTTTAGCAGGTCGGTTACAATATGATTCTTATAACCACTGTTAAGTATACTAAAGCTAAGTTATATTATGAGGTTGGGAGTGCTGTTGTCTTTGGAAAAAAAAATGCAATCTTATCCTTATCCAAACTTGAATTACAACCTAAGAGTGATTTGATGTGTATATGTGTGTTAGGTGTGTATGTTTATGAGCAATTACCGATAGCTGGGTTATCTGCAATTCTTTTTTGGAGATAACGCAAGAATATATAGAAGTCAACATGATTTAATTTGTCGATTTGTCGTTAGTCTAGTAAACTGCATCGAGTGTTGTAGACATGTATCAGTCCAAGGTGGCCTTAAATTGTACATATAAAGACATATATAATATATATATTAATGATATATTATTGACTTACCCATTTAGATCAATTCAAAGTACAGCGAGGAACTCGCTCAGGAGTCCTTGGAATGGATTAAGGCTGTGACAGCGGAACCGATCAACACATCCGGTGATACGGACAATTTCTTTGAGGTGCTCAAGGATGGCGTGATCCTGTGCAAATTGGCTAATGCTTTGCAGCCTGGCTGCATCAAGAAGGTGAATGAGAGCAAAATGGCCTTCAAGTGCATGGAGAATATATCGGCGTTCCTCGAGTGCGCCAAGAACTTTGGTGTGCCCACACAGGAGACATTCCAAAGTGTCGATCTCTGGGAGCGTCAGAATCTCAACTCTGTCGTCATCTGCTTGCAATCGTTGGGCCGCAAGGTAAAATGCAATCATGTGACCAAGTCCCCAAATCTAATCATTAGCTTTTTTCATATATATATAGGCATCGAACTTCAACAAGCCATCGATTGGTCCCAAGGAGGCGGACAAGAATGTGCGCAATTTCAGCGATGAGCAACTCCGTGCCGGCCAAAATGTCATCTCCCTGCAGTACGGCTCCAATAAGGGTGCTACCCAATCGGGCATTAACTTTGGCAACACCAGACACATGTAGACACTAAACTACATACAATATATTCAACAACTTCCTCATATTCACATTCCGCAAAATAAAGCCAAAACCAAAATTCCCAACATTTTCCGAAAAAAATCCCTAAATAGACATTCCGTATAAAATCAAAACTCTTATATTATGTAATGATGATGTATTTATAAAACGAGCTTCTACTATTTGTATTCCAATTTACCAGGCGTATGCTGTATGTAATAACATAAACTATTCTTAATTATTAATATTATTAAGTACTCAAAAAAAAGTACGAATGAGTTTTTTAGAATAATTCATTCTATTTTCAACAAGCAAACATGCAATTTATTTACACAGCATTTTTTGACACAATTATTAATAATGAATATTACATATGTATAAATTCAACTCAAATTAGCACTCAATTTTTGTGCCATTTTTACTGAAAGATCACGAATTGCCTTGTGATTACTCCAAGTAACGAACTATTTAAATTTGAACTTAAAGAGTAAAAGTAACGGTTACCAACGAACCACCTGAATTTCAAACAATCAATAATTGCATATTTAAACAGAAACAGACGAAAACCAATCAAATATTTAGAACATGTATTACCACACATTTAAATGAATATAATATGTGAAAAAAATTGGGGGCGGGGGGAGGGGGGGGGGGGGGGGCAAAAATAAAAAGAAAAAAATAAAAAAAAATATATTAATGTTATTTAATGTTGAAAATAAATAATTATTCTTTTAAGCACCGGGACTGTGATTTATTAATTATATTTGGGCGATAGATAAATGGAAAAATGCTATCGATAATCAAAAAATTCGATAGTGTCAGCTCTAATATTTAGATTAATACGCTGGGTCGCGGAATTTAGATTTTGATAAAACTCTATATCTAGCAGAAAAATAGCTAAGCTGTTGGAGTGAATACGTATTCACCTTGTTAATAGCTTTGCCGTATATTCACCTATCATCTGAAATTACTCACATAATTTTTTTCTTTTTGCAGCCCAAAAAAGCTTAAGTAATCATTCCAAAAGACGTTTCCCCAAATATTGTATTTCATATAACTAACTGAACTCGATTAGCATATTTTAACAGCTATCGATAAATTTGTCAAAATTCATCGATATGCCCCATGACTGCATAGGACATTCCAAAAGACATCGTCAACTTTCGTTATCACTAAGCAAAGCGTTATTGTTGAAATAACATTCTCAAATAAATGAATATGAACTCGTTTAGAATAAAATTATGCATTAAATGCAATAAACTTAAAGACACATGTGTAAGACTATAAAAATTACCGAATAAATCACGCACAAATCAAAAGAGGATTCTTGCGTGTGACGTCACGTACGTCACTTTGAATATAAAACTCAACGCTGAGCGTAACCTTCACTCGGTTATGCATGATTTGATGTAAGTTACAAGTGTGCAAATGGCGTCAAAGGAATTCATTTAATTATGGATGCCGATAGCAGTTGCCATTCTCCTAGAGGTTTGTATTGTGAAAGCATTATTGCTAAATTGTGAAAACAATACTTTTTGTTGTTTTTTTTTCTAGTGGCAAACTGTGAAAGTGTTTATCTCAAATGGAAAAGCCGATGAGATCGAAGCGAAAACGACGCGCAATTAAGAAGAAGCAAATGAACAAAACAAGGGACACAAGAAGAAGAAGAAGAACTGCACTCGGTTATGAGTATAACTGAAATACATTTTTATATGTGTACTGCATGTAGGTTCAAGGCGGCGTCCACGCCCTAGCGAGAGAGATAAGGCGAAGGAGAAGGAGGAGAGGAAAAGGTGCCATATTTCGCTGATGTCAAACGTGAGCGTGACCGGGTAAGAAATCTGCGCCAGAGATCGAAGCGTACGGCAACACCGCCAAGAGATGCACACAGATCACAATATGTACGGCAACGCAGCAGATCCGGATCCCGTTCTCGCCGACGAGAGCGTTCCAGGAGTTCCAGGAGCTATGAGCGTCGTCGCAGTCGCACTCGCAGTGGCAGCTATAAAAAGAGACCAACATTGTCGTCGTCGTCATCCTCGCGACGTCGACGCAGTCGATCTCGCTCCCGCTCTCGCTCTCCCCCTCCCCGCATTATAACAGTGCCTGTGCCAGTGCCTGCTGTCGACTACAATTATGCTTATGTTAGTAACTCATTTCCATTGTCCTTAAAACCAGGGATTCAAACCGTTATCGAAAGAGTAAACTTTAACCGGAATTAACCAATTTAAATTGGTAACCGTAACTGCGAACTGAACTTAAAGAACATTTTTGTAAATAACCGATTAGTAACCGGTTGAACCGAAATAAGAAAAAAAACACGATAATTTAAACATAACTGAAACCTAGATTTCATTCGGTTTGATACCCTGGTCATCAAGAATTAATTAAATATTCCGATTCACTAAATGTTGTATTTTCAGGGCTGGCCAAGACAACACTTTAATCCGATGTTTGGCGCGTTGCCATTTGGCATGCATCCGCGTCCATCAAGACCTTACTTTGACCCGTTTCCACAGACACATCTACATCCGTATCCACGTCAATATCCGCCATTTAATTACAGGGCTGGACCGTTTGTGCCGCATCCGAGATTTAGCTACAGGAGAACTGATCGACAGCCACCAAAATGATTAACATGATTTTTCCATAATTACAAATTTATTTACTCAACTGCTATTTACATTCGTGTGTTTGTTTGTACATTAAATTAATATAAATAATACACATGAAACTAAAAAACAATACAACAAATTATTGCATTTCTTACATTTCTTAATAGGGATTCTTTTTTGTTTTGTTTGTTTCTAGCAAAGGGCGGAAGAAAGTCTTCCCGAAGGAGAATGAGGAAGAGGAGATAAGGGAAAGTTTGATTAAATCAGGCTCAAAATGCAAATGGCGCAATTAAAGTCACACGAGAAGAGAATATAATGCTAATCACGATTAAACTTAACGACTATATGCAGTTTACGACTTTAAACATGCACATTTACATACATACATATTTAAAAATTAGATGACTAAAACTATGGGAACTGCTAAGATTCATATATATATATATTCGTATATATATATGATAATATATGTACATATAGAGCACTATGTCAATAAATTATATGTATGTATATATAAAAAAATAGATCATTTTTAGTTAATGCATATACATATATAGTTTGTTGGATCTCTCAATTATATATGTTAAAGCTCGACGCGAGGACGAAATTGCAAACGCAATGGAGGATCTCGAAAACGCCAACGTGTCACATAGACGAATTTCAGTGTATGATCCTTGCCCAACAGCTCCTCATTACACAGTATATCGATCTGTAAGATGACGACGAGAGTCGATTATTTATCAATATATATGTGCTTGCAATGTTAATTTGGTACTCACTTCACGATACTTTTCGATGCCATTGAGTATCTTCTTGGCGACGAGCTTTTTGAGATGCGTTATCGTCGCTTGTGAACTGCAGCGTATGAAGCGTCTTTGCAGATTCTTAAAGTTATTGCTTATACACTCGAGGCACACATTGACCTGCTCGTCCAAACGATGAAAATCGGACTCGGCATGCGCATCCATCACCTTCTCATTGTCATCCTCATGATTCGGCGTTATATCCTTTGGACATGGCATATTCCGGCTCTTGTAAAAGTCACGTTCACGTCGCGATTCATCTGTAAAGTAATTGATTTCGTTTTCAATTTAACAATATATGCACAAAAGAGATATATATATATTTATATATGGAATGTATTTGTCGTAGCTGTGTTGTGCCAAAATTTAAAGTTTGTACGTCAAGCGGTTTGGCCTGTACACTGCTCAGTCAGTCAATGCGGACAAACAGATTTTTATATATATACCTTCTTGTAGTTTCGGCACCAATTTGTACACAATGTCCTGCATGGTGCGATCGAAACTGATGTATTGCAGCGGGTGTGACTGATGTATGATGTTGTCGCAGGTGGGGCAGGTTTTCTTCTCCTCCAGATGTTTGACCAGACAGCTCTTGCAAACTGCAAAGTGGGCGAAAAAAACAGGAGAATATTAATTAAATGATAATTGTATTAGTATATTTAACTCCTCTCTGTGTGACCTGTTCTCACACATTCCACAAAAACTTAGAGTCCACACTCAACTCCTCTCTCTTCTCGTATATTCAACAGGCTTTCACGCGATCCACAACCTAAGCATCCTCTCCTTTTGTATATTCAATTGCATTCCACGCCAGTTACCATTTACATTTCACAATCCACCGCTTAAGCATCTCGTGGATTCTATTCATGGCATATTCTCTTCTTTCTATTCGTACTCTTTGTATATTCTCTCCTTTTAGAGAACGCTTTTCTTCCACAATCTAAGTCTCTTGTGGATTCTAACTCCTCGCATATTCTCATCCCTCGTATTGTGGATTCTAACACCTCGCATATTCTCATCTCTCTCTTATCGTATATTCAACTCTGTTTAGTAATCTCTTCTCACTTATATCACAAAGGAACAGGTTCCACTCCCACGCGATCCACAATTTACCACCCACCATCCACAGGATTGTGGATTCTATTCATTGTATATTCTCTCGTTTTTGTTCGTAATATTTGTACATTCTCTTCTCTTTTCTTCCACTAGGAAACAGCTCCCACTCCTCGCCTTAGTCTCATGTAGATTCTACTCCACACATATTCTCTACTCGTATATTAAACTCTTCTCACTTAATCCACAGAGAAACAGATTCCACTCGCACGCGATCCATTATTTACCATCCACCTGCTCAATATCTTGTGGTTTCAACTCCTCTCTTGTTCTCTCTTCTCTACTCGTATATTCTAATTCACTCGGTAATCTCTTCTCACTTAATCCACTCCCACGCGTTCCACCATTCACCGGCTAAGCAACAGCAACAGACAACAGTGTGTGGACTGTTAGTTAAGTTAAAAGCTCTTCTTCCATAGTAAATGTATTCCACTTCCACTTAATCTACACGCAACTGTTGCAAGTCACAACAACAACTGCAGGTGCTTCCAATGAAGTCTCTGACACACGGAATACTGGAAACCTGGCAATTGGCAATTTTGTTTTCTTGTTTTGTGGCAGGCAACTCACATGTGTGTAGACACTCCGTTACAGTTGTCGCATCTATAAAATATCCACCGCATATTTTACATGTGATATGCGGATTAATTGTTTTCAACTTGACGCGTCGCTCCATTTTGTCGTTTAATTAACAATTTCTTATGAAATAAATAACTCCTGCTCTCGCTCTCTCTCTAGCATACAAAAATTCTCTCCTCCTCCTCCTCTATGCGAACAATGTTGTCTTCGTTTTTTGTATTTGCTTGTTGCCGAAAATTTCGTTCGCTTATAGCGCAAAAATGAGCGCAACAACAACAAATACACTCAACATAACGGCGCACGTATTTAACTATTCATTTAAACAGTATTTTAACTATTATTTTAAACAAATAAAGGAAATCACGACAAAATTGTGTGTACGTGTACGTGTGTGAGTGTGAGTGTACGTGTACAGCGACCAATGTGAATGGCAATTCTTAATATCGATATCGATTGCAATGAATTGGCACTGTGTACGGCGTTGCCAGACTGTTGCCAAAATGAAGCGAATTGAATAATTAATTAATTCAACAAAATTACACTGCAATTAAGTAAATGCAGTTTCTTAAATATTAAAAATTCATTTAAAAGTTTTGAAAAAATAAATTCGCTGTACTGTTGACAGCTTGGCTATTTTATAGCTGGTCCTGGCTATTTTCATAGTTCGATTGTTGGAAAACTTTTAACAATTGCCATTAACCGGAATTCTATCTGTTTTTACAAAGTAATCAACTTTCCTTCGCTATTGATTTTTTTCTAAAATTATGCATATTTGCCCACAAAAACAAATTTATATGATTTTCAGTCAGAAACAGCGATAATTTTTTCTAAAAAGTTGGCAACATTGTTGGATATGTTATTAACGCTGTTATGTAAATAACATTTCTGTTATCGAAATGTAAACAACAACAAAAAACCCACATTATTGATTGTTTTTCTCCTTTTGCACTTGTTGCACGCTAATAAAGTAAAGCTTGTTCTGTATTAATTAATGCGAAATACCTGAGTAATCAAGAACTGCTTTTACTTAAAGTCAAATAACTCGATTTGAGGCTAAAAACCCCAACTGGACACAATCAAGTTCGTTTGCCGTTAAAGCTCAGCTCAATTGTCAAGTTTCTGTTTTTGTTTTATTTGGGTTCGTTTGTTGTGTGAGTTCGTTGTTCAGTTGTGTGAAAAGCGTCAAACTGGCAGCACGTACAATGTCCGCAGGTCGAGTCGTCGTCTATGGTGGCAAGGGAGCATTGGGCTCTGCTTGTGTGGAGCATTTCAAAGCCAAAAACTTTGTAAGTACCTTTCACAATTCTATTGTATTGTTTAATATACCCTTCACTATGCTATTGCACATTGACACATTGGCACAGTGGGTCGGCAGCATTGATTTAAGCGAAAATGAGCATGCCGACGTCAGTGTTGTTGTGCCTCGTGACGCTAGCTGGGAGGATCAGGAATCCTCGGTGATTGGCAAAGTTGCTGAATCTTTAGCGGGCAATAAACTGGATGCGGTAATTTGCGTTGCCGGCGGCTGGGCAGGTGGCAATGCCAAAAAAGGTGAGTCATTCACCTTCATTTCTATTACATATACTCTCTCTTATTTTTAAGTAATTGTTTTTGTTTTTCGTTCGCTTAAGATTTGGCCAAGAATGCGGATCTGATGTGGCGTCAAAGTGTTTGGAGCTCGACTATTTCAGCCGCATTGGCTGCCCAGCATCTTAAGGATGGCGGACTTTTGGCACTCACAGGTAAGGAACGCAATGTTGCCAACTGTTTGGAGGAAAAATTCAAATAAGTATTGCCAACTCTGCAGGACCTAAAAAAAGCTATATCAACATTTAAAAGAAGCTGGGAAAAGCTAAAAATCTGCAAGAAAGTCTGTTTAAAAGCTATAATAGTTTAAGGTTGATTTTTTATATATATAGGCAGAAGTAGGCAACTCCGACGCTTTAAGCATATATATTAGGGTGCGATTTGTATGACCCAAAAAAAAAAAATATAGAAAAATGTTAACTTAAATATGTAATCTACGTTCAATTCTAAGATTTTTTTACCAAGAAACCATAGTTCTGAAATCAGTTACTATTCCCTGCCTTTTGAATTAAAAAACTTATTTATTTTTAAGTTTTTTGATCTGATAAATATCCTTAGTGTTCTTAGTCTGATCCTGATCCTGACAAAAGCTGGTATCAAAACTATTATTTAAACCAGCACTTTTTTAAAATTTCATAAAAATAAAGTAACAATTGTCATTAAAACATAATTTTCGTCGATCTCGGATACTCTTAAGAGCTAGAGCAAAGAAATCAAATTAAAAAAGAAAAATGCTTTCCCTTATATACAAAAATATGTAAGCAATAATAATTTAAAAGTATTTTCAGTAGTATTTTGTAAACCTTAAAAATAGCTAGAGCCATTTGAAAAACTCCAGATCAGGCGGGAAATAGCTGCGTTGGCTTCCGCTTAGTGATGATAATATTATTCTCGTTTCTATTTCCCATCTCACAGGTGCCAAGCCCGCCTTGGAGGGCACACCTGGCATGATTGGCTATGGCATGGCCAAGGCTGCAGTGCATCAACTGACACGCTCACTGGCTGGCGAGAATTCCGGATTGCCCAATGATGCACTGGTCGTATCCATATTGCCCGTCACCCTCGACACGCCCATGAATCGCAAATGGATGCCCAAAGCCGATTTCGGCAGCTGGACGCCACTCACTGAGGTCGCTCACCTCTTCAATAAGTGGACACACAACGAGGATCGTCCCAAAACTGGTTCCCTGCTGCAACTCATTACCAAGAATGGTGTGACCGAATTAATAGCAGCCGAATAAAGTATCAGCTTAAGCAATTGTTATAAATACGCTCAAACAAACATACAGTATGTCAAATAATTGTATTGATAAAGAAAATTCATTCACATATTTGAATACTCAAATATTCTCTCTTACAAAATAAAAACAAAATTATGAAAACCAATATTGTTTTTTTTTTCTTTTTGCAAATTATTATAAGTGAATTTTTTTTTCATTGCGCAAACAATTATTTGAACTACTGTATATAGACATGCTTTTTGCTTAGCTGAAACTATAAATATAAATATAAATAAATGTGGTTTTGTGGCTTTATCTCGTTTAATGTTATCTGTGTGTTTACACCATTGGCTATATAGGATAACCTATTGAACTATGTCAGCGACTCCAACTGGCAGCTGTTTCCATTATAGTTTACGTCTTCTTCTTCTTCATGATCTTCATAAATAGCACCATGCCTGCAATATAAGATTAGATGAAATCGGTATTAGAATTATATAAAAATACCATGTGAATTCAGTTTAGTCTTTAAAAACTAAAAAAAAGCTCAGAATAAATTTAATAATAAACCCAAATGTATTTTTTTGAATTTGCCATTAATTTCTACACTTTTTTTGTAAACAAATATTTGTTTGAATCTTTAACTAGACATGAAATTAGGGCCTCAGTGTTTAAAAGTTCGGAATTTAATTCACTTTATTAATATTAAAGAAAAGTAGCCTTTATTTTTTAACTTCTGTGGTCACGACCACATATATCGTAACGCTTCTGACCGCCTATCTTTTCTTCAGTTACATAATTACATATGCAAATATTGTTTATTTTATCTTTAATGGTTATGTAATAATTGTGGTTCTAAGTCGTCTGTAACGTTGCGATAAATGTGCTTGTGACCCCATTTAGTATATATTTGACTGTGTGAACCTTTTTCAAAATAGAACACACGGTCATAATTTTTTTGCATTAGCATCGATTCCATGATTTTGAGAAAAATCAATTTTTTTTACAAAATTAATTAAATTTGAATGCAGAATGAATTTAGAGGCCAAATCATGACCAAAATGACATTCCGTATGAAAATCGGTCCAGTTCTGACAAAGTTATGGAAGTTTGAAGTTGGGCCGACTTTGGATCTAACAACTTACAAGTCAAAATTTTTGTCAGATTTCACATGATTTTTTACAGAATTTTGAAAGGTGTCAGAATCAAATTTAAAGTGTTGTTTTATACTAACTATGATATAAGGAGTTGATAAAAAGTGAAAACTTGAGATTTAAAATTTGGAATTTTCAAAATATCAAAGGGGGGACCATTAGCATCGATTCCATGATTTTGAGAAAAATAAATTTTTTTACAAAAATTATAAAATTTGAATGCAGAATGAATTTAGAGGCCAAATCATGACCAAAATGACATTCCGTATGAAAATCGGTCCAGTTTTGACAAAGTTATGGAAGTTTGAAGTTGGTCAGACCTTGGATCTAACAACAATACAAGCTCAAATTTTGGTCAAATTTCACATGATTTTTTACAGAAAATTTAAAGAAATTTAAAGCAAGATCTAAAAGTAATGAATTGTTTCTAATTCTTATTTCCTCATTAAAATTTCTCTTATTTTGACTGGCAATAGTTGTATATTCAATTTTGATAAGCCTAGTATTAATTGTGAATATGTTTCTGTGGGGAATCCCCTTTCAATAACTGAATGACTCACCGATGAACACGACGATAACAAAGACAATCATCAACCAGAGCCAACATTTGTACGCCTTGCGTGAATGTTGTTCCAGTTTGTCGGCCTCTTTGCCAAGCGAATTGATGTTGCGATCGGCCATTCCAGTGGAACGGGAAACCACTTCGGTGTCGCGTCTGATGATGCGATTTGCCGTCTCTGTTTGTTCCTTTAGATTGCGTGTGAGCGAGAGCATATGCTCGGTAATCTTCTCCTGGGCATTGTTATAATACTTGACCGCTTCATTCATGCTATTTCCCGTTGCAGTTTCCCCGCCCCCTCCCGCCACTGTCGTTGTTGCTGTTGTTGTTGTTGTTGATTCTTCAGCGCCACGTCGCCGTCGCAGCGTATCGGCATCTTGACCTAAACAAATGTGTATGCATTTAAAAGTGTTATATTCAAGTGTTATATGTGTTATACCCTGCAATAGATCCTTGCGTATTTCATTGTGCTTTGCCGTGTTCTGCAATTGACGCATCTCCTGCAACGCAATCTCACTGGAAGTCTTGTTGGCACTTCCATTGGAATTGTTTGTGTAGCCGGTTGTCTCTTTTAGGGCAGCCAGACGTTCCTTATAGCCGGGTATCCGTGCAGCACTTTGTGGACTATGTGGCAGGGAATGGGGGCATTGTATTTTGAATGTATTCACGAGAACAAAATTCAAGTTGTTTTGTAAACTCACTCATCCATCGCCGCCAGCTCGGCAACCATGGTGTCTAGTGATTTAAGAAACTTTTGCAGCCGCCAAAAGTTGTCTTCGCTTTTGGCCAGATCCTCACAGTTTGTAAGGAGTGTCCTTATATTTACATTTAACTTTGTTGCCATTTTATAACTAATAACATAAAATACTTAAACTAATTATCGGTTCGGCTCAGATTTAATTCAATTGAGCTAAGCAGTTCAGTAAATGAACTAGCTACGTGCCTCATTGTAGTTCATATAGTTCAGTCGTTCACTTGAATTGTTCATTTAGCTCGTGCCTAAGACATAGTGCTGCCAGCTTTTCAGACCGAAAAGTAGCTGTATCTGGCTGGAAAGCATCCGAGCAAAAGCCGAAATTGTTAAGCTTAAAAAAATTAACCAACAGTTAGCATCCATATTTTCTTATTTTATTATATCAAATTCAAATATTTTGTCTAAATATGATAAGAAATATTAATATCGCGCTTCAGACGTTTAAATTATCGGTGCTGTCGTGACCGGCTGTTTCATGGATTAAGCGGCGCGTGATTTAATTTAATAAATTTTATCTTCTGCAATGGGGTATAGCGTCAAAATTAAGAAACATTCCAAAAAAGATCCTTTTTGGAAAAGTGATTGGTATATAACACGATCTAGATCCT
Source organism: Drosophila falleni (assembly GCA_035045575.1). NCBI lineage: Eukaryota > Metazoa > Arthropoda > Insecta > Diptera > Drosophilidae > Drosophila > Drosophila falleni. The sequence goes on from JAWNOV010000167.1 coordinate 4,358,867, forward strand.
TTTTCAAGATTGCCAGACATTCCAATAAACGGTAACTGTTTTGCTGTCAGGTGGCAACACGTTGTGGTCTCGCATCCCTGGTCTCTTGACTTCTTAGTCGACTCCGTGAATTTTAATTAAATTTAACTTGCTACATACCGCCAATTGCGTACGTGCAAGATACGCAGGCGGAGTAACGTGCCGGTTAAACTAAAGAAGTGCAAGTTGGATATAAGAATGTGAATAGAAAGTGGGCAAATCGCACAAAAATGTAAATGCTTAAAGGAAAAAAGTCAAAGCCAGAGAAATGCGAAAAATATATATATATATATATATATGCATACATACATATGTACATCCGCATGCATACATATGTAGTTGATGATGTGTATGCGCGTATGTGTGTCGCTTCGAGTCGAGAAAGAGAGAGAGACATAGCCCAAGTGAAGCACATTAAATTTAATACACATAAATAAAAGTGCAGCCGTTTAAATACCATCTATAATTACTTACATACATATGGATAATTGCATTTAAATATTTCCGCAATAGCATTAATTTAATTGTGCTATTTGCCGCTGGGAAGGGGATCATTTTGTATGTGTCGGTTTAGTGCGTGAGTGTGCGTGTGTGTATGTATATATGTATAAGAAAGGAACAGACGAAAGTCGCGGCATCCATTGTAAATTTGTAATAAGCTTAAATAAAAGCAGTAATCACACTTGGCATGGAAATATAAATAGAGAACAAACATAAAACGGCCACTTGGCAAATTTAAACAAAAAAATCAAAAAAAAAAAGATTTGTATGTGTATAGCACACAAATCGAAAGAAAACCTATGAAAGTGGTTGCTCGCGTCACTGCTACATATGTATCTGTATCTGTGTGTGTGCGTATGTATGTATGTAGGTGCGTTTGTCATTGGCTGTGTGTGAGTGTGTGCGTGTGAATGCGAGAGGAATGCTGTCTATGTATCACATTTCGCACTCTATATGTATACATATGAACATGTGTGTGTGCAGTGTTGTGTAGTGCATAAAACATGAAGCCAGCAGATTTGAATTCCAGATTCTTTACAAAAATTTCTCTTCAATTTCGATTCAAAGTTTCCCCCTACCACTACATAAAAAATTTGAATTTGTAGCCAGGTTTTGTTTTTTTTTTTTTTTTAAACAGTCTGGCCATTTTGCCTCGCAAATCGATCTTGTTATTCTTCGGTTTGAAAACGTTGCATCCCTAAGCAGGGCAGCATTCAAGCAGAGGGCGATGCACAAAAGCTAGAGTGAGAGAGAGAAAGCGAGCGTGAATGAGACAGTATTATAAACAGCACACACACACGCATACAACAAAATAAACTTGTTTGGACGCGGCTCTCTGGCGTTCGCGCTCTCTCAAATTGCAAAATGAGCAAAAAGCCGCTATTCGTTGTCGTTGGAGAGCAACGACAAATCTTCTTTTGAGTGGCTGCTGCTCGCTACTCGCTGCTGCTACTCTCCGTAGCTGTCTCTCTCTCTCGCTCTCTCATTTTAGGAACTGCTCAAAGCAAAGCTAGGCGAGCGAAATTTCCATTGTGTGTGGCGATGTCGCGTCGCCGTTGCCGTTGTCGTTGCCAGCCAGCAGCAGTCGCAGCAGCAGAAACAGAAACGGTCTCGCAGTCGGTTTAAAATTTTCTGACTCGTCATTTGGTGTTGTGCGAAAAGCGAGAAAAACGTATGCATATACAGATATATAAATATATATATTGCATTGTTAATGCATATATTGAGTAATTAAATTGTGTTTAAATAATAAATAAAATATAAAAAATACGCAGTGCATGGTGCAAGTTTGATACCAAAATGGATTAGCAATATTTAAATATCAATATCGAGTCCATCTCTCCATCTCTGTCACCTCTCAGCGCTGTCAATGTTTGCGTGTGTGTGAGTGTCTGTGCAAGTGTATTTGTGTCTCTGTGTGTGCGTGTGTATGTGAGTGCTTTTTTCAAGCACAAACTCATTACAATTTACTATTACTCATCTGCTCCTGCTGCTTCTTCTGCTTCTTTCTACCTCTGTTTTACACACAGAGTTGAGTGTAAAGTGGCAACCACAAATAATAATAATTTATGATTATTGTATATGTGAAACAATGAAAAAAATACGAAATACGTAGAAAAGTATACAGAAAAATATACAAATTTTGAAAAGTGCATATTGTGCATTATTTTGTATTATGACTAATGTGAATGGCGCATTAAATACAGCAAGCATTAATACATGTATGCCTATTTATTGACGCTCAAACTGTAGCTACTAAAAAAACTACCTATTTTATTTCGTTTTTTCTTATATTTCTTATAAATTTTTTTTGTCTACATCAACGATTAACGAAAACCCAACGACTTTCATCGTCGTGCGTCGGTGTTTATATGTATGTGACTCGTTCGCTCGCTCGCTCTCTCTCTCTCACACACACACACACATAGGAGCACCCCAGTTCGCTGCTGTCGTCATGTCTCGTCTGCGCGCCTTGAAAAAGTCAATTTTTGTGTGTGTGCCTCTCGCTCAAACGCGCGCTCGCTCTCTTTGCGCTCTGCACTCGGCTCACTCTCGCTCTCTCTCTGGTGCGTCGCTCAGTGTCGAATGAATGAACAGTGGTTCAGCCCCCATGGAGTGGGAGAGCGAGAGAGTGGAGCATTAGGAGATGGCTTCTGCTGTTGCTGCTGGCGGCCGTCCACCCTTGTAATTGCCGCATATGTGCATGTGTGTGTGTGTTTGCGTGTGAGACAGAGCAACAAATAAGTAGTAGCAATAAAAAAAAAAACAATAAGACAAAAACTTAAAAAATACAAAATTGTTTTTCATTGTCGTGTGGCAGTATGTGAGTAAACTGAATGAGTGGAGTGGAATTAAGTAAAGTGAATAAGTGTGTGTGTTGAGTGCTTGTGAGTGCAGTTGGCCTCTGCCAAGTCTCTCTCTCTCTCTCTCTATGTCTGTTACTGCTGCTGCGATGATGTTGCTGATTTCGAAATTGATTTACCTGAACGTGTTTTCGGTTTCGGAAGCGCGCATTTAACGAAATAAATGCAGCAAGCAGTAGCAACCAAAACAACAACAAAAACAATTGCTAATCTACAGTCTAAATTTTGTAGTGCAAAACGAAATGATTAAAGTGTGTGTCAAGTGCATTCAAAATACATAATAATAATAATAATAATAGCAAATCAATGTTAATACGTACCAAAAGTAGCTGTGAACTGCAACAGCTGCAAAACAACAACAACAACAACATCATTGTCAACAACAACTGCAACAACCACAACAACAACAGCAGCAGCGCAATACAAAAATAACAAAATTCACTCAAAACAAAACGCAATTCGTGTCTCTGTGTGTGTGTGTGTTTCCTGTGTCTGTGTAACTGCAACTGCATCTGTATCAGTGTGTGTCTCTCTCTTTCTTCGTCGTATTCGAATCAATACAGAAAGCAAAGCAGCAAAAAAATAATAAAGAAGCAAAAATAATATATATATAGATATATGTATATCAATTGAAACGCAATCACAACAAATGTGCAAATAAATACTACTAAATACGCAAATACATACACAGATATATATTTATATATACAATATATATATAGCTATAGATTTACCAATTTCTCTCACACAATCTTCACATCTTGAGAAAATGAGGTGCTGCTGTTGTGCAAAAATAAAAAGCCAAGAACTATGACGCATCAAAATCATCAGACAAACGGCGCAAGTTTGGAGGATTGCCATACAAACTTTTATGCCTTGGTAAGTTGTCGCCTTTTATTTTTTACACATAAATCCATCTCTCTCTCTGTCTCTCTCTCTCTTTTGTTTAATTTCCATTTCCGTTCTTTGCCAATTTGCCTTAGATCTAGGTCAGTGACAATGCAACACAACATAGCACAGCATTGGGAGTTTCAGCTACCGCCCACGCTGATCGCTTGTTTGTTCTCTCTTTTCGTTCTCTTCTGTTGACAGCTGATTGTTGTCCTTGTCACTTAGTCGATAGGCGTGCGCATTGCTGTTTATCGATAACTTGTATCTAACTAGTGCTGTCAACTGTTCAGAGCCCACAAAAAACGACTAGAAAAAGATAGAAAATATAAAGTAGAAAGTGCAAGTTTTCAGTTGAAACTAACAATAATAACTGGATTTTTAAGTTACATAAAAAAAATATATATCCTCTTAATTATTTTTTAAGTAACGGAAGCTTAGGTTTATTTTTAAATTTTGAATGTTACCTAGTGTAATTTTAAATATTTTCAGCTGTTTTTTAAATTTTAACAATAGCTAGAATGTCTTTAGGCCGTTATTTTAGTTTTTTTTCGCGCATTTCATTAATCTGACGGAAAATTATCTGAGTTGACAGCACTGTCCTGTCTACAACGTTATTTTCACCAGTTGTTGAAACACGCACAAAAGCGGAACTATGCATATGCGAATGGTGGGGGAATAGACGCAAAACAAGTCAAGAAAATGTAAAGAAGCAGCAACAACGTGAATGTTGAAGTGTGTATATATATATATATATATATATATATATATATATATATGTGTGTGTGTGGGATACACTTTATGCGGCAACTGGCCGGTCATAACAGGTTCTTCAGCGGCGTCTAGTTAGTTGGCCGGGTCGCAACGCCGTTTCTTTTTCAGTGGCATATTTCTTTAATGAATCTCGCTCAACAACAGCAGCAGCAGCAGAAAAAGAAGAAGTAGAAGCAGCAGCAAAAGAAAAGCTCAAATGGCAGCTTAAGATGGCGATGCGTTAAAGTCAACGTGCTCCAACAACACACGCCCGACTATTACCCCACACTCTCCCTCCCCCTCCCCTTAGGCAGTAACAGAAGAGGCAGCGAGACAGGCAGACAGACAGACTGAGTTGACCGAAGACGCGCCAACGAACGCTAAACGAAATAACCGAAACAATAACAAACGCGCAAAACTTTCTCTGAGCGAGCAATGGAACAGTAACACAGCGAGTGCCAAGAGAGAGAGAGAGCGAAACTTGCTAGACAACAGGCAGACCCAATTAGAGAGCGCATTCAAGATAGAGAGAGAGTAAGAAAGACAGCTTGAACTTGGAAGGCACGCGCGCGTGAACAAACACTAGCAAAAAGCATGTCAGAATGATAACACACGCACACATGCAGAGCGAGTGAGCGTGTGAGAGCGCTCGACAGAGAGAGCGACTCATAAATATATGCCAGTGGCAAAACGAGCGCAAAAGTGCCGAAGTCGAAGCACACGTACCGAATAATGTTTGTGTGAATTGAGCATGAAAATGGCAATAATAAAAAAAATAAAATAATAGAAATACACAAGCTGCGCTCTCTCACTCTCACACACACACATGCCGACAGATAAATATACAATGCAACGAGACGCCGCTGACGTCGGCAGATAAAAGACAGCGATTGTTGTTGTTTGCTGATGACAATGTTGGAAAACGGCAAAAACCGACTGTGTGTGTGGGAGGGGGTGGTGGTAGTTTTATTAACATAATTATTATAATTATTTTTTTTTTTTTTATCAAAAATGGCTTTAATACGTTTGCGTTGGCCCGCAAAAAAAGTAAAAGGCTCATAAAACCTACAAAGTAGCGAGTTGTAAAAACGAGAGCGAAAATGAAAACAAACACACACACAAGAAATTGCGATACCGAAAAAAAAGACTCAAAATCCAAATGAACGGAAGAATGTGGAACGACGACGACGACGAAGCGACGCGACGGTCTCTTGTTGCCGCTTTTGCCTTTGCCTGCTGCTTCTTCCTCTGCTGCTTCTGTTGCTTCTGTTCTGTTTTTTTTGTTGTTGTTGTTGTTGGGGGCGACGCTCGTCGACGGTATTCGGCAGCCATTCGTGGTTTGGGGGAATACCTTTTGCTTGCTTGTACACAGTGTGCGTGTGTGTGAGAGTGTGTGTGTGCGTGTGAGGTGCAGTTATTTGGCTATGTTTATGACTGTCGAGAGGGGGGTGGGAAAAATGGGGAGTCTGTCTGTGTATGTGTGTCTCTGTGTGTGTGTGTCTGTTTGTGCTCAGTTATTTTTTTGTTGTTTTTGTATGTTATGCTTGACGCTCTCTTGGCCATTGATTTGTGCTTGCCACAGCAACAGCAGCAACAAAAACAACAACTACGACAACTTGTTTCAAAGCAACAACAACAATAAGCACAAGTAGAGGAAGAAGAAGCAGAAGCAACGGAAGCCGCCAAAGACACGAAACTAGCCAGTTTTTCTTTTTTTTTTTTTTGAATTGTCTTCTTTTTGTGCTTTTGTTTTGAGCTTTGCTTTGTATGCGCCTTTCGTTTTTTTTTTGTTTGTTTTGTTGTATTTTTTGATTTTCTGTTACAAGTGCAGCAACTGCGGAATGTATGAAGCATTTTGCAACACTGTCTTTTGCACACTTGTTTTTATTTCTTTTTAGCTTTTGTTGTAGATGGATGGGAATACAGGGTGGGAAGAGGGAAGAACGAGTGTTTGTTGTAAATTGTTGCGTGTGGGATTTGTAAACAAAAGCGTAGGTGTTATTTCAGTTTAGTTACAGCAAGTAAAGTGGGCATGCAGTAGGCAAGTAATTGACTTGACAAGGAAAAACTTAATAAAATTAGAAACTAAATGAGTTTTATATTTTTTCCTCATAAATAATGATTATTTCTTAAGTTTTATTTTTTTGAATAAAAAAAAAAGATTATTTCATGAGTAAAATAATTAAAATTATATATCATGGTAAAATTTTGGAACATCTAAAAAAAAAAAAGACAATCTTTAATTGATTGACAATAAAATATGGCAACTTTTGGGTTTTAAGACTGAGACAATCATTTTATCGTATGCTCACTGTAGTTGCATATTAACAAGTTATCGATTGTACAATATAATGTTTTGAAATACAATTTATTTACTTATTTTTGTTCTTATCTCTTTCGATATATGCTAATTAAGCAACAAATGATAACCAGCTAATCATCTAACTCTCTCTCTCCCTCTTCGACAGACTGATTTGTGTGGAATTAAATGGCGAAAGTTCGTAAATGGCGAACGGCCGAATGCGTCGTCGGATCCGCTGTCGGATCCGATTCTGCGATCCTATTCCCGATGCATGCAGGCGGACATGTTGTGCGTGTGGCGTCGTGTGCAATCCACGAAGCAGGACAACTCGGATCCGAATGCCTTAAACTTTGAGATTACCACATCGACCACTGTGCACCCGCCCCTCTCCCTCGCCGCCGCCAAGGAGCTCTGGATCTTCTGGTACGGCGAGGAGCCGGATCTCAGTGATCTCGTCGATGCCGAGCTGCTCAAAATAGCGGGTAAGCAATTATATCTATTGTACTATATCGAATACAGAGCTGCCAATCTTTGAAAGACAAAAATATAAAAAACAAAAAAAAAACAGCTGTTAAAAACGTAGTAAATGCTAAACAAAGTTTCACTTAAAAAATATCTGATTTTAGGAAATTACAGCTGTTTTGCTAACTCTGATATATCTATGCATAAATAAGTATATTTGTACTACTACATAGGAATGCGGTTAACTTTTTAGAAGAAAATAAAGCTGTTCTTAGAAAAAGAGAAGGCCAAAGAAAAAGCAAAATTTACAAAGAAAGAAAACTGATGGGATTTTTATGTATATTATGGTATTAAAATTAATTTTCAATACAATTCAAATAGATTTTCAAAGTTTATTATAATAGTGTAAGTCAATGTAGTTAAATGTAATTGGGATTATTATGATTAATCAATTTTGAGTGTGCAAAGTAATGTTCTACCCACAAATGTTCACTTATAGTTCAGAAACTTCGCTGCCCGCATTTTTGAAATTTTTGTTCCTGAAGTTTTATTTAAATTGTTCTGGAACAATCTCGATAGTATCGGTAGGTGCAGTCGATAGTTCTACATCAATCACATGTGAACGTACATACATAGATAAACCAGTGTTGAGAATGTTGTCGTTACATTATAAGCTTTATAAATTTAATAAAACTTCAAGGCCGCAACGTGCAGCGCAGCAAAAATTTTGTTGTACCCATGAGAAAACCAAAACAATACACACACACATATATTCACACAATAAATAAACTTGCATGCATGTGTGTGTGTGTGTCTCCACCATCACTCACATGGCGCGCTCATCTGTCATCAGCAGTAGCAGTAGTCGACTCCCTTCTCTCTCTCTCTCTCGTCCACTTACCCACCCACTCTCTCTTCTCTTCTCTCTTCTCATAAGTTTGCGGTCAGCCCACGCGTAAAACGTCACCTGTGTCATTTGCAATGTTTTTGTTTCGTTTGTGCGCTCTCTCTCTCTCTCTCGCTGTGCCCCTCTCGCAATCACTCGCGCTCTCAATTTTTTTTGTTTGAGCTTACGCTCTCTCGCTCTCTTGTTATTGCCGCCTTGGCAAATTCGGAATTCAATTCATTTGAGAGGGTTGCTTACTTTTGGATGGCCTCGATTGCTTTTGCTTCTTTGGCTCTCAGCTCTTCTTATCAGTTGTTTTTAGTTTGCGGCGTGTGGCTAATATTTATTTAATTTTTGCCTATTTCTTCATGCCGCTATCTCTGACCACAAAAATTATCACTGCTGTGTCTCTTTGTTATTTGTGTTGTGGTCTCTCTTGCCCCCATGGCAAATTCCACTCGCAGCGTAATCTGACAATGGAAAATACGTCAACGTTAACGTAATCGTAACGTAATCATAGTAATCTTAACGTAGTTTTTGTTGTCTCCTTTCGATTGTTCGACGTCATTTTGCGTTTCATTTTACTTTTACAGTTAGCTGTTGATAAATTGTTTCGAGTTGAATGTGCTGTCGCTGCCGCTGCTGCGGTCGCAGTCGCTGTCGTTGCTGTGGTGAAATTTGCAGTCGACGGCATTGTTGCTGCTGCTGTTGTTGTTGTTGCCTTGTTTTTTAATGACAAGGACATTGACTAATTGCATTGACATTACTTTGTGCGAATTCTCTTTTCTTTTTATAGCCGCAAACAACAAACAAAAAAAATAACGCTGCTGTCTCTGTGTGTCCATATGTATGTGTGTGTGGTGTGAATGAAAGCAGAGAGGAGACGGAGACGCGTTGCGTCGACAGAGGCTGTCGTAAAGTGGCTGTTGCTGCTGCTGCCCAGTGAAAAGTGGCAACGACGCAGCGGCAGACCTCAAAGTCTTGTTGTTGTACTTGATTTTGTTGTTGGGAAAATACAAGTTGCCACAGTTGCTTTGTTGCTACAATTGTAGCGCTCTCTTTTTTGCCCTTGCTGCTTTGTTTATAACGGTTGCTTGGTAAGAAGAATAAATGCAACAGCAATGAGAAACAGCGATTTTGCATATCGATATCGATAACGATGGCAAGGAGAATCAATGATAACTCGATTATTTAGGTAAATCGATTTGTCGATGACTTCAGCAACAAGCTTCGCTGTTTATTAAATTTATATGTTATTAAATTTCAATTTTAAATGCATAATTGTAAAATATAGAACTCACTAAAAATATATAAAAACGAATTAAAAATGTATAATTAATATAATCAATAAATAATTTGAATTTCAAAAGAAAAAAGTTGTTAGTTCTTAAAAATTAGAAATATAAAACGATGCATCGATATGTTTATCGATATTGCTGCCGTTTTTAATGAAAATCTTGTTGCCCCCGCTACTTGTTGTTGTCATTGCCAATGTTGTTGTTCTCGATTCTTGTTGTTGTTTATTACACACACTTTAAAAATTTTACCTTAAACAGCTGTCACTTTGTTGCTGTTTGACATTCTGTCTCTTACTCTTTGTATGTGTGTGTGTGTGAGTGCGCTCCACAATTGGGGCTAATAATTATGAGCTCACAACTTGTGTGCCTCTCTTATTCTATCTCGCTCTCTCTCTCTGTGTGTGTTTGTGTGATTGTGCACCCTCTCAATTGTCGGCTGTTCTCTTTTGTGCTCTTGTTTTTTTTGCTTTTTGTTTTCTTAAACTGGTTTAAAACTTAATTACAATGCGCTTTGTTGTTGCTGCAACATTTTGCATTCGCTCCGTTTGCCGACGTTTTACCTGTTTTGTTGTTGTTGTTGTTGTGCTTATTAACCAATTTTCAATGTGGCCCGTCGCTAAGCCACAGATTATTGACCTTGATTAAATACGTGCATACATACATGCATAAATATATATGTATATAAATCATGAGTATTTACCGCTTGTTGCACGCTATCTTTCTATGCGAATTTATATCGTAGACTCGCAACAAATATACATACGTACATACACACACACGTCATTTACATTGTGATTTTGATGTGGTAGCAAATTTTTAACCTAAAATAGCGTTTCAAGCACATACAACAACCAGCGAGCGGATTGTCTGTGTGTGGGAGAGAGCGGCAGATGAGTGAGAGCACAAAAACTAGCGGCACTTTTGGTCAAACAACACTCACTCGCTCACTCACACTCAATCACTCACTCACTCTCTCTCGCAGAAGCAGCAGCAGCCGTCGCACTCGGCAACAGCGAATGTTTGAATTACAAACAATACACAGATACATCTCTCTCTCTCTCAACTCACCCACTCGCTCTCTCTCGCGCGCTCTCTCTGTGAGTTTGTCGCTCTGCGTGTGTTTGCAGTTAGCAGCAGCAGCAACATGTGCACAAACCACACGTGCTACAAAAAAAAAAACACTCACACGCACACACGCAGAGATATATGCAGCGTATGTATTTGGAATTTGCATTGAGCAGCCGTCGTCGACGTCGACGTCATATTCCTGTTATGGCCGCGAGATTACGAAAATGAGAATGAGATATTCGCTTGCAGACGACGAAGTCCAAATCGAAGTCGGCGTCAGCGTCGACGTCGTCGCAACCAAAGCAGCGCAGTCGGCAAATTCGAATTTTTGTACATAGGTTTTGGCATTTTTTGTGTTTCGTTTTGATTTCGATTCTTTTGTTTGTTTGCTAAGGGTTTCAGAGTGTGACGGCGACAGGGAAGGAGCGAGAGGGAGAGATAGAGAGAGAAAGAAGCTGCAGCAGCAGCAGTGTTGTTGCTACCCTTTTTGGCGTTTTTCTGTTGCATGTGCGTGCGTATGTATGTGTGTGTGTGTTGAAGTGAGCTTTGAACTTTTGCCGTGTCTGTGAGGGCTTCGTGTATGACCCCTAGAAAATACAAGCTCACTTACAAGCATACATACATACATATAAACATGCATACGCACACACACACATGCATGCAAATCGTACATTGCCCTCGGGTAAAAATATTACGCTGATCTCATTGAAAGAAAAGGTACAAAACAATGAAATTCACAAGCAGGCTTGTAACAACAACAACAGCAATAACTACAACTACAAGAAAACCACTCAACAAGCATAATTTCCAAAGCCCAGCCTACGACGCTGTCTCTGTCTCTGCTGCGCTCTTTGCTGCTCTCTCTCTCTGCCGCTGCACTGTTTCGCAGTTAACGGCGCTACTCGCTGCTTTTTGCGCTCAACTCTCACTCACTCGCTCTCACACTCATTCGCCGGCTCGTACGCTCTTTACTGCTTTTGAGTGTAAATGAGACGCGCGTTCTCTTTGCTTATATGTGTGTTTTGTTATTTATAATGTTGTTTACCTTTACGTAATTATCTTTGCAACATTTCTTGATGTGTTTTGTTGCCTCTGTTTGGCCTCTTTCCCTCTGCTGCTTTGTTTCTTTTGCTTATGTGTGTGTGTCTGTTTGTGTGTGTAATGCAGAGGGTGGACCCGGCGCTGCTGCGCGCTGTAACTGTTGACGCCGCAGTCGCAGTCGCTGCATGTGTAGGTGGCGCATATATGTGTGAGTGTGAGAGCACGTAGTATGTGTGTTTGTTTTGCTTGAGTGAGATGCTTGGAATTTTCCAAAAACAAAATTTCTCGACTATTCTGCTCGCCTCTTTCCCCTTTCCTCGCTCCATCTCTTCGTTGCCTTTTTTGTTTTAAGTGGCATTTTGTTTGCGCTTCCGCTTTTGATTTTGATTTGCCTCTGCTGCCGTCTGTCTTTGTATCTTCTCTTTATATTCCATGAGTCTTCTTCTTCACTCACGTATGCAACTGCTGTTGTTGTTTTTCTAACAATTTACATAGATTTTCTCGTCTCTTTAACTCTCTCCCTCTTTCTCTCTCTCACACACACTTCCTCCCTTTCTGCCATCATTTCTTGAGTTAAAGAGTTCAATTTGTCATTGAGCTGCGCGCGTCGCAAAACAATAACAATATAATTTGCCCATACAACAATAAAAAATAAATAAATAAATGCTCTCAATGCGCGCGAGTCACTTAAAATTGGGATTCTCATTAAATTTTTCTAGCCCCGTTGAATATTTTGCGTTGTTGCTCATTGTTTATGTGTTTTCACGCACACGCACACACACATACATACATACACAAATGGAAGAAGCAGAGCGTGCGCGCGTTTTTTTGTTTTGTTTTCTTATTATTCGGTTATTTTCCGCCTTTAAAATGCGTTCCACACGCTTCAATTGGAAATGTCAATGTAGTGGAAGCGGGAAGAGTAAATAAACTTGCTGTGGAACGTATTCGAAATGTCTTATGAATAATTGAGAGGCTCTGAGCTGATTGGATTTATGAATGGAATAAACAAAATGCTAAACGAAGCTTTTAATAAAGTATACTTTATTAAGTGAAGCTTTAATTAATTTTATGAGGCTAGAACTAAGCTAACGTTTTTAATGTGCTTAAGCTATTTTATGAAGCTTTTAATATACTTGAAAGATTTTCTTGTAGGCAAAAAAATATTTAATAAGATGAGAGCATAAATGTGCTTTATAAATACATATATTTATTGTCTTTAGAATGCTTAAATAAAAATTAAGCTTAAACATTTATTAATAACATTTTTATGATTAATTTTATCTCATTTTTCTCTTATTCCAGCCAATCAAGCACTCTGGAATGGCACCTGGAAGGGCGAGCTTACCTACGAATGCCGCTCGCTGCTCTTCAAGGCGTTGCACAATCTCATGGAAAGGTGAGTGCAACTGGAATTTTGAGTTCTTTCTATTAACTAATCGTATTGATCGTTTTGTTTTAGATTTGTGCTCACCAAGGACATTGTGCGCTTTGGCAAATGGTTTGTGCAACCTTGCACCTCCAGCGATCGTCTCTTTGGACGCAGGTGAGTTGTGCCACATGCCACACGCAACATGCAACATGCAACATTATTGCGGATGCATTCGCCTGACAAACTGATGTCCAGCTGTTGAATCTCTGCTGAATGTCCTGGCAATCATCCCAGATTAACATATGAGACAGGAACTCTGTGCGATCGCATTGAAGCTTATGCGATTGCATCGTTCTTCCTGCCACACTTGCAACATGGCCTTAATACCGAAATAAAAATCTGTTGCGGAAATAGTTATTATATTCCGACATTAATGCCTATTTGCAACACATTTAAAGCTGGCAAAACACGAATGTATGGAATAATCGATTATTTAGATAAAAAAATATTTTTTCTTCAAGAGTAAATATACAATTAAAAAAAAGGAAAAGAAAAAATGATTATCACATGTTCTTCAAGGATGAATATAAAGGAATTAAAAGTGAATTTTAAAATACAACTTTTAATGAAAAAAATTGAAAGAAAAATGCGGATAAAACAATAAAAACTATTTAAAATTAAGATATCGCTTAAAATCGTATTAGGAATTGATAAATCGATTTAAAAACAGAAAAGGATATAGATTTTTGAATATAAAAATGAAAACATTGATTATAATAGTTAATACATGGCTGTTTTCTCAGCTCTAATCATATTTATTGAAGGAATTGGCATCTATTATATATATCTGATAAAATATTAATTGTCTGTTCTCTTTGTGCTTGCAGTTCGCAGCATTTGTCGTTCTCCTTCACGTTCTTCGTGCACGGCGACACAGTGTGCGCCTCGATTGACCTCCGGGAACATCCCGCCGTGCGTCCGCTCACCAAGGAGCATTTGGCGGAGGCGGCGGTCGCCTTTGCCGCGGCAAGTGGACAGACAGCAGCGACAGCGACAGCGACGCAACGTGGCCAGGACAACAATGCAACAAATGGTGTTGTGGCTGCCACAACAACAACAACAACAACGTTGCCCGCCAGCTCACCATCGCTTTCAGAGGCAGCCGGAGGAGCAGGAAGTGGCGGCGAGAAAGCAGCAGCAACAACAACAACGCCGGCACAGGCACGCAAAGTGATGTTGGCTCCCTTTGGCATTGCGGCAATACTCACCGGCAACAGTTACAAGGCCAACGATCCCATGGCCGAAAAGATCCTCGAGGATTGGGCATCGTTTTTCCCGCTGTGCAATAAGGACAACACGGATGTGCCGCCAGTCGTTGAGGTGGTGTCAGGTGAGTGTAGCAACCAATAGATACAATCATCAGATACAATCATCTCAGATACAATCATCTCAGATACAATCATCAGATACATTTAATATAGACATTTTGTTCAAGTAATTGTTTTGACAATCGAAAAAAATGCACATTACTAAAAGAAAATTAGCACAATAATCATTCTCAGATTTACATGACAAATAATAATAAAAAAATAGGAATTATTTTTGTATTATTTAGTAATTAGTTATTTATTTAATTATCAAAAAGAAGGTTTAATTTAATTCAATTATTTATATATATATATAAATAGTAAAACTATTACTTAGTTTAAATTTTCAAAATATATTTCAAAATTTTAAAGTCATTTGTAGCTTTCATTTTTATTATAAAAATGTCTATGATTTTTGAATAAATATTGAAATTCAATTATTTCATACGTAAGTTTTCAAATTTACTTTAATAATTAATATGGAAGATATGGCATATAGTATAAGATACAGGATAAACAAAAATAGATTATATGAGATTATTCCATTTATAAAGATCATTTTTTGTGCATTTTTTAAAATTTAAAATAACTAATTACTTGACTAAAATCAATGTAAAATCTATTTTACAAAATAATTAACATTAAACAATGGAAGTGTTATAGAACAAATACTAATGAAATGTTTGCAACTTTAGGTGGTCATAAGATGTATCATCCAACGAACTATGTACTAGTCACAGATCTGGACGACATGGAGCACATGGAGTTTAATGAGTTGCACAAGGCGAATGGAAATGTTGCAGCTGGAAGTGTTGCAACTGGAACGACAGTGGAAACAGCTGTATTGGCATCGCTCTCCTCACCACTTGCAACAACAACAGCAACAACTCCTGCGGCAACAGCAGCAACAGCAACACCTGCAACAACAACAACAACAGCAACAGCAAAAGAGACAGCTAACAACAATAGCAACAACAATGCGAGAAAGGCAACATTGGAACGTTTAACGTTTCAACCTTATTACGATCAGCGTCCCACATCGGGATTTACGTTTAATACCAACAATACTCATATTCCGGCTACGGCGGCAATTGAAATGCCGGAACGTGCGTGGCAGGATTGTATAATGAATACGTTGCATGTGGATGCGGCAGCAACAGCGGCAGCGACATCGTCGTCAGCAGCAGCAGCGACAGCAACAACAACAGCAACAACAGCAGCAGCCAATGATGATGAAATGGATGTCAAGCAAATAGATTCCAAGCAACATGTGCAGCAGCAGATCCAACAACAACAGCAGCAACAACAACAGCAGCAGCAACAACAGCAGCGTCAAAAGCTGTGGAACTTTGTGGATCCTATGCAGAAAGCTCCTTGCATATGCACCAAGTAAGTTGGCAACTCTTTCGACTCTCTTCAATTTCGCTCTCTCTCTCTCTTTACTGCCCGCTGCCTTTTTTTTTTTTTGTTTTTCCTACACTCTTTCTGTCTGTCTTTCTCTCTCTTTGACTTACTGCACCCGCTCTCTGCCCACAACGATCCGCCTTACAATTTTTCTACTACTCTCTTTTGATTTTTCACTCTCTCTTTGGAGTGTGTGTGTGTGTGTGCAATTTGTTTTTGTAGCGTGTAATTGTGTTGAATTTCAATAGAAACTATAAGTATGTAATTGTAAAACAGTGTTGTGAAACGCTTTAAAGGCATGTCTAGTTGCAGAATAATTTTCTTACTATAATTTTTTTTCCTGTATTAATAAGTTAATTGTGTGCGTGTGTGTTTTGCATGTCTTAAATTTAAGAGAAATTCAAGGTTAGCCAGAAAGAGATATTTACAACGCGCGCGCGTCTCCGAAATGTGTTGAAAGTTGTAAGTTAAGTTGAAAGTTTAACACAAAATCAAAAAAACAACAACAAATTTCAGCGCACAATGCAGCGGCAGCGCCGTCGGAGTTGGTGTCAAGCGTCAGCAGAGCATCAGCAGCGGCAGCGGCAGCAGTCCAAGCTTGGCTGGCAGCTCGCCAGCGCTGCGAGCAGCGATCGTCGCCGCCGTTGGCAGCAAAGCGTCATTTCAGCTTTACCAACAACAACAACAGCAGCAGCGACCGAGCACACCTGCAGCGACAGCGGCAGCGCATCATTCCAGTTCCACTTCCAGTGTTGGCTACATTTGCTCTTCCTCCTCATCCACCTCCTTCTTCAGTCTTAAGCGACAAATTGTGCCGTTTCACAAGCGTTTTCTACTCAATACAAACAACAACAATAGCAACACAACTACTTCCTCTACAACAACAACTACAACAACAGACACAAATATACCAAAACAAAGGTTTGTGTCGCTCTGCAGACATCACTCTCTCTCTCTCTCTCTCTTTGTCTCTGTCTCTGTGTGTGTGTGTGTGGAGGTGTTTAGCTGTGTTGCCAACTATTTTTTCTTTTGGTTTTCTGTTTCTCTCTCATAAACTTACACACAGACACACATACACTTTTAAGTTGTTTATATTCTGTTACTTACTTTCTTGAAATTTTAACAACCACAATACAACAACAACAACATGCTCTGTTAACTTTTTAAAGTTTTGTTGGCTGGTGTTTGCATATAAGTTTTTTACTTTAATTCCTTGCACATAAACAAAAACACAAACACAAACATAAACTGCAACGATCACACACAAACACATACACATACAGTTAATCAATCATAACAATTGTATTTATTATTATTATTTACTATATATGTACCTGTGGTAAATGGTGTAATAACAACAACAACAACAATAATAATAATAATAATAATAATAAATTTCATACATTGTAAATGATCTGCTCACGACCTCGCCCATGTCTTCCCCCCTCCCCCGCCCCTGTCGCTCATCGTCGTCTTTGCGTATTCTATCGATATCGATATCGATATTTCTGGTATATTGCATGTGGGTGCGCGTGTT
This sequence comes from Drosophila falleni, assembly GCA_035045575.1. Lineage (NCBI taxonomy): Eukaryota > Metazoa > Arthropoda > Insecta > Diptera > Drosophilidae > Drosophila > Drosophila falleni. The sequence continues at coordinate 4,376,127 of JAWNOV010000167.1, forward strand.
ATCGTTATCGATTATGGTTAAAGCCTGTTACACACACACACACACACACACACACACACACACACACACACACACACACACACACACACACATAACCATGCTGTAAATAACGGTTACATTTGGTTTTTGGCAGCTACAAGTTATATTTTGATTTTATTTTATTTATTTCTCTAAGTGTAGAACTGCTCGTTTGCATCTCCTTTTTCCGTTTGCTCTCGATCTCTCTCTCTCTTACTTGGATGTGGTTTAGTTTATTTTTGCTTAACATTTTTCAACACTTTTATCGATAAGCGGTTGTGATTAATCGATTAATGCTGTTTGTATGATTGTTTTTAGCTGCATAATTCTTAGTTTGTTTTAAACGCTTTTCACTAAATTTTATATACATTTTTAGAGTTAAAAAAAAAATGCAAAAAACTTGGAAAAATTTATATAAATTTTAAAGTGCATAACTCCAAAGCATGTAAATTTGATTTTGAATAAAACTAAAAATCAAACTAATTAATATTTATTGATTTTTTCTTTCTTCCCAAACTCTTTTTTCTGCCCTTTTCTTCCCAAATAGACACCTGGCGGCAAATGCAACATTACCGGGCAGCACGGGCAACACGCCTTGTCATGGCACGCCCCATGGAGGCGGAGGCGGTGGTGCCTCAACGTATTCACGCAACTCTTTGGGAGATTCATCGTCGATGCCAGCGGTTGCCTCTTCCTCGGTGGGATCACCTGCAACGCCGGCACCATCACCGCATCCGCATCCAAATTCAGCGCAATCACAACCCACATCGGTGCCACCCGCTGAGCAAGTGAGTCCAACTTCAAGTGACGACACTCTTTTCAACTCCAGTTAATTTCTCAATTAGATCTAACTAAGAATACAGAAATTGTGGATAGAAATTAGAAAACCCTATAATAAGGAAATCAAAATTGGAAAATCAAAATTGTAACGGGCAAAGTTGACAAAATTTAAAATAAAAAATTGTAGTTTAGAAGTAAAAATTCAGGAAATTAGACACACAAAAATTTAAGTTGTTAATAAAAATAAAATATGCTTAATGAACAGGAAATAAAAAATGAATAGGAAAGAAATTTCAACTAAGAATACCGAAATTGTGAATAGAAATTAGACAAATCCTATAATTAGGAGTTAAAATTGTAAAGAACAAAGTTGAGAAAATTTGAAATAATAGCTTGTAGTTAAGAAATTAATAATAGGAAATTAGACTTGGTAAAAATTAGGTAATAAATAGAATAAATTGAAGTATGCTCAATTAGGACATTTGAAAATCAAAAATTTATAGCTAGAAACGATATATTAAGAAACCGATATTAGGAGAAATTAGGAGAATTTTAAAAATGTATACTTACTAATTTATATTTATACCTTTCTAATCCATTCTAGTTACTCAATATGAGTCCACATGCGCCCACATCAGTTTCGAATCTGCAGCAGCCGCCGACGCCGATCGATCATCTGCTGGACAAGAACACGCCCGCTCCAACGCCAACGGATCAGCACGATAACAAGAGCATCACTGCGTCTCCTTATGTGCATGGCGGGGAACCACCAACCTACACGGAGCATGGAGGAGGAGCCACAGTTGCTGGACAGACGCTGACTGCACCTGGCAGTGTGCCACAACAACAGCAACCAGCAACGCCGACATCAGCAACATCAGCAACTGCAACTGCCACAACGCCAGCAGCAACAGGAGCAACGGGAGCGACAGCAGCAACTGTTGCTGCCACAGCAGCAGCCGGTGTGGCAGCAACACAATGTGGCACGATTAGTGTGAAGAAACTGGAGATGCAACAGCAGCAACCAATGTTAACGGTTAAACAGGAGCCAGGCACTGGTTTAGGCCAACTTACAACTGCAACACGTGGCATTGTGGCACAAACATCATCAACAGTTGCCACACAGGAGGCGGTCACCAATCTATTAAATCTCTACAAACCACCAAAATTGACGCTCAAGGATGCAGACAGCTTCTACGACGAGGAATGGCTCAAGGATGTCATCTATGACTTTAGTTTTCAGGAGTCCTGGTAAGTTGTGTATGATTAATCCAATAACACTTCTCTTCTCTTTTTTTTTAATAAGACTTTATCGAAAACTTCGAACTCTCATAACTTTGCCAAAAATTATCCGATTTTAATGCGGAATGTCATTTTGATCATTATTTGGCCTCTATTTTGATTCTGCATCAAAATCTTAATTACTTAGAAAATTCCATATATTGGTCATCGCTGTCATATTTTTCCATGCTTACCCCTTGACACTTTATCTCAAACTTTAAACCCTCATAACTTTGCCAAAAATTATCCGATTTTCATGCGGAATGTCATTTTGATCATTATTTGGCCTCTATTTTGATTCTGCATCAATATTGTATGCACTTAAAAATTTAATTTTTTTTCTCACTGTCACCTTTTTCGATACTATCCCTTTGACAACATTTCAAAATCTTTAAACAGACATAACTTTGCCAAAACTTGTCCAATTTTTATGCAAAATATCATTTTGATCATTATTTGGCCCCTTATTTTGACTCTGCATTAATAGTTGAATACTGAATTTTGTATGCCATTAATCTTTACTTTTGCCTAGATGATTTTTCGAAAACTACAAATATTATAAATTTTTTTATTAATATGTTTATTTTTAATACACAACTTGTACGATGTATGGTATATGATTAATCCATCTAATCCAAATAATCTTTCTCCGTCTTTTTTCCAGGGACAATCTGCCGGTGAAGCGACCCAAGTTGAATGAAACCGCCAAGCAGCGAAGACCGCGTTATGCCAAAAATCTGTACGATGGTCACACGCACTTTAAGCCATTGATGCCGTCGCCGGGATCCGTTTATGGCTCTCTGCTGGCCATAGATGGCAATGCAGCAGCAACGCAGCTTAATCCGCTAGGAGGAGGAGAGGTAGGAGGAGCAGCGGGAGGAGCAACAACTGGTGGGGGACTGGTGGGCATTGCCTATGGTGGCAACAATGGCAGTGGAGGAGGCGTCTCCTCAAGCAGCGATGAGGCAGACAATGCAAATGTAAATGCTGGCGGCGTTACATCCAACTTCTTTCAGGGATTGGACATTAAAACAGAGCCGGGCTTGCATTCGCCCAGCTGCAAGGAGTCATCGAAGTCGAGTAGCGGTCAGGCAAGTGGCGGTGGCGGTGGTGGCAATCTCTTCACCGCCGAGGGTCTAAATCCCACGCTCAATGATCTGGAGCAGCTGTTCGAGACGAGCTCGAATGATGAGTGCAGCAGCGTGCAGATTCATACGCCACCCGACTCCAATAATCCCTCGAATGGCAATTGTAGTGCCGTGAGCAATACAATTGATGAGCTCAAACGGAGCACGGCGGTGGCCAGTGCTGTGGTCGCTGCGGTGGTTGCCAGTTCTGGTGCCGGCAGCATACAAGCCGAAGATCTGACCAAAATGTTTCCCACACCGCCGTCACATGAGCAACAGCATCCCAATTCAAGTCCCTGCCAGATGACGGATGTGGTCATGACGGATCTAAGTGTGGATACAGGGAATAACAACAACAACAACAACAACAATAATAACAACAACAACAACAACAATAGCAGTAGTAATAATAATAATAGTAATAGTAATAATAACAACAACAACAACAATAGTGCTGTTGTGCTGATGAAGCTAACGAAGCAGGAATATAGCGTGGAACTGGGCAGTCCTTTGGAGGAGCCCATACAGGATTGGAACTATGTGTATCGAGCGCCGCAGCAGGAGAAATTTGTGGGCAGTTCACGTTATGCACCGCTCACAAATCTGCCAAGTCAGACGTTGCCGGCGCTGCAAGTGCCAGCGAATTGTTTTTACCATGCCACCTGGAGTCACAGTCAAAAGTCGCGTGCGGCAACATTGGCCAAAGCGGCAGCAGCACAGCAGCAACAGCAGCAACATCAGAAGCATCAGCAGCTGCAGCAGCGCATACAGCAACATCAGCAATTGCAGCAGCAACACCAGCAACAGCAACAGTTGCAGCAACAACAACAGCAACAGCAGCAGCAACAACAGTTGCAACATCAAAAACATCAGCAATTACATGATTTATTGGCGGCAGGACCAAGAACACCAATGAACACCAATGCAACAACAGCAATGCCTTCACCTTCACAACCTTCAACTGTTGCCCAACCGTTGAGCAGCGGTGGCAGTCAACTGTTGCTCAATCAATTGAATTGTCCACAAGCGCCACCGGGCAGCTCCATGCAACAGCTGATGCAACGTACCACAGGAATGTCACCCATGCCCATGGCCATGCCCAATTCACCGGTGAATTCAGGTGGTGTGCCCTTTCCACGCAGCAGTCCCATGCCACATGGTGGTGGTGGCATGCGTCAAACGCCCACACATCCGCCGCCGCCATATCCCTATGACTTGGCCGCGAGTCCGGCAAATTCGCAAGGCTCTTATCATAATAACGCGTCACAGGGTGTTTCACATCATCATAATTTTGGACAGCTGGCAACGCTGGACAACAACAACAGCTCAAAGCTGGCCATGTTGCCATACGGCGGAGCAGGAGCAGCAGCAGCTGCAGCTGGACAGGCACAGGGCAGCACACAGGGCACACATGGTACACAGGGTGTGCTGGGTGGTCTGCTTCAGGAGCTGCCCGAGGTGAATTCAGTGTTGGTTAACATCTTACTCTATGATACAGCGCTGAATGTGTTTCGCGATCACAATTTCGACAGCAGCAGCGTGTGTGTGTGCAATGCGGATGCTCAGAAGATTGGCAACATACGTGGCGCCGATTCCGGGGTCTATGTGCCACTGCCAGGTGGCAGCTTCAATCCCTTTAATCAGCGCAACAGCAACAACTCTGGCAACTCTGCCTCTTCAACCAGCTCATCCAGCTACAATTTCTCGGGTGGCATGCGCATGATTAGTGCCTTTGGTGTGGGTCTGGACGGGGGAGGAGGATTACCTGGTGCCGGACATGGGCACGGACCCAATGGTGGTTCCAGCTCCTCCAGCTGCACGCCGCCCAGCAGTAATCCGCATATAACCGGCTATGTGGATGATGATCCCGTGGAATGCACCTGTGGCTTCAGTGCTGTGGTCAATCGGCGACTCTCCCATCGCGCTGGACTCTTCTACGAGGATGAGCTGGAGATCACGGGCATTGTGGATGATCCGGGTCGGAATAAGCAGCCCACATTACTCAGTCTTATACAAAGTCTATGCCGGAAGAGTGTTCAAAGTAAAGTGCCCGGTGGAGGAGCAAGTGACTCTGGCCGGGAACGGGAACTGGTGGAGAAGGTGGCAGCGGTTGGAGCAGCAGTGGGCGTGGCCGTGGGCGTGGGCGTGGCTGAGCAGCTGGCACATGCGATCTTTGATCTGTTACTCGATCAGTGCTCGATCATCCAAACGTCGAGCAGTTCCGTGCATCGTGCCCTGCAATCCCATCGTCGTCGCATGTCCCGACAGCGGCGACTCTTTGGCAACAGCGGTGCTCCGACTGCATCGATGGAATCGATAGCGAATGTCCTGGAATTTACAGATGCCCATGATGTCATCAGTTTGGCATTGGAGCAGGCGCGTCTGGCGTTTGAGGATCAACGCATGGACATGAATATGCTGGAGTTTAATCATCATCCACAGCATGGACATGGACATGGACATGGTCAGCAGTCACAGTCACAGTCACAATTGATGGCATTCCAGGCGGCGCCTGCTCTGCGCCAGAAACTCTTAACGCTGGGAAGTGGACGCCTAACGGTGCACAAGTGGCCATATCTGCCCGTGGGATTCACCCGGAGTAACAAGGAAATTGTGCGCACCATGAATGCCATACAGCCGATGCTCCAGAGTGCCTTCCATTGCAAGTCCCGCGGCGGAGCAGCGGGCTCCAAGGATGCCAGCTCCTATAATACGGTTAGTGGTCCATTGACCTGGCGGCAATTCCATCGCCTGGCGGGACGTGCATCCGGACAGTGTGAACCACAGCCGATACCGTCGGTGGTGGTGGGTTATGAGAAGGATTGGATATCGGTTGCACCACATTCCATTCACTATTGGGATAAGTTTCTGCTCGAACCGTATTCCTATGCCCGGGATGTGGTTTACATTGTGGTCTGTCCGGACAACGAACATGTGGCCGCATATACACGCACCTATTTCCGTGAGCTTAGCAGCACCTACGAGATGTGCAAGCTGGGCAGGCACACGCCCATCCGTGGCTGGGAGGGAGTGCTCCAAGTGGGAGCAGTAGCAGCTCCAAGTGGCACCACGGCAGAAAAGGAGCGGGAAGTGACGCCGCTGGATGATTGGCTGCGCACCTTGGAGCATGCTCCATTGGCCGAGCAGATCCGGCGTTATGCCATTGCATTTCTCTATCAATTGGCGCCGTATTTGAGTCGTGTGCCCGCTGATAAAAGTCTGCTGAATCCGGCGGATTCGAGTAAAACAGGCGGAGGATCAACGGGAGCAACAGGAGGAGCAGCAGCCAACTCTGGAACAGGTTCAAGCCACACGGAGCATCCAAATGAACCGAGCACACTCATCAAACTGGAACCCGGAACTGGCACGGAGCAGTCTCAACAGGAGCAACCGGATAGCAAACAGGATGTTAAGCCTGGTGTTGGCGCTGGCGCCGATACAAAACCTGCCCTAGTCCTTGGTGATCCTTTGGGCATGGGTGAAACACTGGAGGACATTAATCCATCGGCCATTGTGCTGTATGTGGTAAATCCCTTTACCTTTGCCTCCGATAGCTTTGAGCTGGAGAGATTGGCATTGATTGCCCTGCTGCGTTGCTATGCGGAGCTGCTGAAAGCTGTGCCGGATTCGGTGCGTGCCCAGATGAACATACAAATCATCTCGCTGGAGTCGATTATGGAGTTGGGTCCGTCGGGGAATCGTCGTCGCTTCTCGGATGAGATCAAGTGCTTGGCATTGAATATATTCTCACAGTGTCGTCGGCATTTGGTGCATGCACAGCCGGTGAAAAGCTTGACGGGATTCGGTACGGCTGCCAATATGGAGGCCTTCCTGAAGACCAAGGATGAACCCAATCGCCGGGCTTACAAAATGTACACGGCTCCCTTTGTGCTCGCTCCGATGCACGAGCGAAACGACAAGACGGATTTCTCCCGGGCAGCGGGAAGTATGCACGGCCAGAATGAGACCCGCTACTCGGTCATGTACTGCAACTACTGTCTGAGCGAGGATCAGGCCTGGCTGCTGGCCACCGCCACCGATGAGCGGGGTGAGCTGCTGGAGAAGGTGTGCATCAACATCGATGTGCCGAATCGGGCGCGGAGACGGAAGGCTCCGGCTCGTTATGTTGCTCTCCGTAAGTTGATGGACTTTGTCATGGGTCTCATTTCGCAGACGTCACAGATGTGGCGTCTGGTCATCGGACGCATTGGGAGGATCGGGCATAGTGAGCTCAAGTCCTGGAGCTATTTGCTGAGCAAACAGCAACTGCAGAAGGCATCCAAGCAGTTCAAGGACATGTGCAAGCAGTGCACCCTCATGTATCCGCCGACCATCCTTAGTGCCTGCTTGGTTACCCTCGAACCGGATGCCAAGCTGCGAGTGATGCCCGATCAGTTTACGCCCGATGAGCGATTCTCGCAGATCTCCATGCAGAATCCGTTGTCGACTCCGCAGGATGTGACCTGTACACACATATTGGTCTTTCCCACCAGTGCCGTCTGTGCGGTGAGTAAAGGTTTTCGATTCGATTCGATGATTTATCGATAAATGGCATTGAATAATGTTATCGATATCAATTTATCGATGATATTGTTCAATGATATCGTTAATTTACCCTTGGGTATATATGTTAAACTTCAAGAGAGTCGCCATTGTCAAATTATCGATTTTACTTATAGAAAAATTATCGATATATGAAATTGATACATGTTATCGTTAATTTGCTATTGGGTATATCAGTTAAACTACAAGAATGTCGCCATTTACAAATTGTCGATATATCCCATAGGACAATTATCGGTATATGCTACCGATATCAATTAATCGAAAAGTGTTATCGTTTATTTACTCTTGGGTTAATCTGCTTAACTTAAAACATGTCATCATTAATAAATTTTGATTATTTTTAATCCAGTTATACCTTTCTTTCTTTTCTATCACAGTCCTTTACACGCCAGTTCCAGAACGAGCCGCAGGTGGACGATGACTTCATCTTTGGGGAAGAGGAGGGCAACGAGGACTTTAGCGATGCCGGTGATCTCGGTGATCTCTTCTGGGACTGTGAGTATTGTCTTTATCGAGCTGTTAACTATGGTCAGGTTGTCTCACACATTGTTATCATTTGGCACAGCAGCTCACATGGATCGTGTCTCAAATCATGGCAGTCCTGGTCGCATGGAGGATAATCGCAGCTGGCAGAGCGCTGGAGGGAATAATTTCAAGTGCACGCCACCGCAGGAGGTCGAGGAGGTGAGTTATTTGACTTAGACTCAGGAAATTTTCGAATTTTATTTAAATATTTTTGCGATATTTGCTCTGCAACTGAGATTAATTTGTTTCCTTTAATTTTTAGGTGGGTTCCCTCAATCAACAGCCGATATCGGTGGGCTATATGGTTTCGACAGCGCCAACGGGACGAATGCCAGCCTGGTTTTGGTCCGCCTGTCCGCATCTGGAGGATGTGTGTCCAGTGTTTCTGAAGGCCGCATTGCATTTGCATGTGCCGAATATTCAGATAGCCGACGATATACTCAACTCGACGAATGCCCATCAGTCGGCCAATGATCATCCGCTGGACTCGACACTGACAGCCGATGTGCTACGCTTCGTGCTTGAGGGTTATAATGCATTATCCTGGCTGGCCCTCGATTCCAATACGCACGATCGTCTCTCCTGTCTGCCGATCAATGTGCAGACTCTCATGGATCTGTACTATTTAACAGCAGCCATAGCATAGACAACAACCACAGAACCAACAACTACAATACTAGAGCAATAACAGTAACACTAACAGTAACAGTAACAGTAACAGTCGAATGCTTCCATTTGCTGTACTTCCAAACAACAAAACAAAAATCACAAATAGCCGAAATCCACAAGTGCTATAATTAACTACTTATATAGATCAAAAAATTGAAAACCAAAAGAAAAAAACACCAATAGCAATGCAACAAAACTGAAGTTAACAGTCCAAAAAGCAACAACTAACAATTGCACTAACAGTCGCTGTTACTTAACATTGTCGTAACAGCAACAACGCACAGTTTAGCGTATAATAGATATATGTAAACAACAGAGAGCCTTGTAATAATTAACAGCAGCAGCCTTACAGCCTTACAGCACAGGGTGTGCCAACATCTGAATCGATAAATAATAAATCGATAACTTATAGAGAGAGGAAGAATAAGAGAGAGAGAGAGAGAGGAAGAGGAGTGTTTAAGAGTAGCAACAGCATTACTATTTATTAATTGAGAATTGTGTATAGTGCAAGAATTGTTTTTTTAGGCTGGCGTTCGTTTTAATGTTTAATATTTATACATATACAACAAAACAAACCAACAAAAACAACCACACATAGGGGCATATTTATATATATTATATACTTAGGATCATATACAATAAATACGCAAGTTTAAGCAAGAAAGTTAAGAAACAAAACAAAACAAAACATATTTAGTTTGTAAGTAATTAAAAAAGTTTGTACATATTTACAACCAATTTGCCGTAAGCATTAAGAACAACAACAAACAACAACAAAAACAATAATAATAATAATTATAATTATAATATTAAAAAACGAGTAAAAAGTATAATTATACAAATAACAAAAGTAGTTTACAACAACAGCAAAAACCTAATTAAAACTTAAATTAAATTAATAAATTGTGTAAATTTTTTGTGAAAAGCGAGAATTAGTTTAAATTATTATAAAACAAACAAAACAAAACCGACAAACAAATTAATGTTAAAGTGAAAATTCACACATACATACATACATACATACACCCACACACATAGACAGACACACACTCACACATACACTGAGACAAACGGAACATACACATATACAAATGGAAACAGTATACTGTACATGCATATATAACAATTATATATATATATCTATATATAGAAATATATATACATTTATATCTGGACGCTAAGCGCAGATGTTGAGCAGTGGTTGGGGGAGGGGGGTGAAGGGGGGAATTTAAGTCAGTAAGTAGATTGAGCATTAGAAACGGTTTATATAAATTTTGTACTTCGCACACACACACACATACAAACCAACACACACACACATACACTCACATAGCCAATTGTTTCATAATGAATTACTTAAAAGAAATGTGTACAAATTAACATAATAATTGTGGTTATAAAGGAAAGCTTTCTACACTCAATAAACACATACACACACACACACTCACACACACACAAAACAACAACAACAAATTAATTTCTTAGCACTTTTCAAGATTTTCGCTAGACTTAAGTTTTGCATATAAAAGATAACAACAATTATTAAACAATGAAATTATTTTTACCTGTGTATTTTAATTAGCATAATTTAACAACAAAGCGAAACAACAACAACAACTACATTTACAAAGACGTTTTCTAGTAATTATACAAAAACACACATACAAACATACAACAGATTTAATTTTAAGTAGTTTGGTTTTTCATTTAGTATTCTATTATTATGTGTAATAAACAACAATTATTTGCAATTTAAAAAACTCTGCTTTGATTTTTTAATTTCTTTTGATTTTTTCGGTTTCAAAATCTTCGCTCAGGTCCAGTTCACATAGTTAGCGGATCAGTCATATCTATAAAGCATCCCAAAGTGATGCGATCCATGCTGTATATAAAAAATGCTTAACAATAATTTCTAGAATTTTTCAAAAGAAAAAAAAAACGTAGCAACAAAAAGTATTTAAAACAAAAAGTATATGAAATAAAAAGTAAATAAAAAAGAAAAACATTTCCTAGCTAAGGTTTCAGTTCAACTTTCATTTTTCTCAGTGCAGTTTGCAGTTTTTGGGTGGGAAGGGAAAGGTAACCTTGGCGCCCAATTAAAAGAAAGAGCAAATATTTAAAAAATATATAGCAATAATTTTTAAAACACACATATGCACACTTACATACATACAGAGAGAGCAGTAAACGAAACTTACATATATAACGCAACAATTGACAACAACAACAACAACAACAACAGCAAGAACAAAATGCATTCATAAATAAACAAAAAAAAAATGAATTAAAACCAAAATGGAGGGAACAGTTTTTTAAAACCAACTCAATTTACGAGTTCAACAATTTTCTAAGAAAAACAAAGCAAAACAACAAAAATAAAAAACAAATTCGTTAGCGGAAAACAAACCACAAAAAAAAATGGAAAAACAAAAAAAACTATATATACACATTGTATATATGTAATTGTAAAGTAGTTAAGTGCAAATTTCAAGGCTTGAGATTAACAATTTTTGCGGCAAAACCAAAAAAAAGAAAAAGGGAATAATATTAAAAAACAAAAGAGAACATTACATAAGTGCATTAAGCGAGGAAAACCATTTACTAGCCTAGCCCCGAGCCTAAAAGTATGCAATTACTAAGTTAAACATTTGTTAAGATTAGTTTTACGTGCAGAAAAAAAACACACACACACACACTCTCACATACATAGGCCAAATTCAAATTGAAAAGAAAATTAATTAATAATAATTATACTTAGGCGGCAACAAGAACAAAATTTAAAAAAAAAAATAATATAAAAATTAAATGAGATGAAAATGAAAAAGGAAGAAAAAAACCAAATTGCATTTGTTTCTAAAACAAATGAGCAAAAATGTTAAAGACGTCATATATACATACATACATATACATAAATACATGCATAATTAATTAGGCACTGGATGATAATGATAGTGATGAGGAAATGTATGTCAAAATCTAGCTACAGAATTGCATATTATATACAATTATATTAATTATATATATTATATAATGGGCAAAAACAAAAACAAACAAACACACAAAATGTTGTTGTAGAAAAATTACAATTAAGTTTTGTTTTGCTACCGAAAGCTAGAAAGAGTATGATAGTATGAGAAAGTAACAAAGAATAAAGAGAACATAGCAAAAATCCAGCGAATGAAATTATTATAAACAAAATGAAGTCAAATTTTAAATGTGCAAAGTCAAATGCAAAACAAAACAAAGCAAAACCAAATAATTTTTTTGCAATTTCTTTATAATTATAAAAGGTTTTTTGGCAAGCAGGCAAAATACGAAAAAAAAAAAACAAACAAAAAAAAACATTTTTCCAATAAAAATAAAGAAATGAAAATACAAATTAAACAATGGAGTTTTAAAAGTTTTTTCTTCAAATGATTATCAAATTGCCGTTATATTTGCGGATTTATAGAATTCCTTTAGCTTGGCATCGAACTCAGCTCCGCCCGCATGTCGATTATCGCGCCACGCCTTCAATAAAATATCGACATCGTTATCGTTATCGTTGCTCACCAGATCCAACTCAACTGTACAAAAGAAAGAAAAGAAGTTCGGTTGGATAAAGATACATTTTGAATAAAGATAACGGCTTTATATATTTCACTCTATTATTTATGGCTAACTACTTAAAATCTGAAAAACTGAAAATTTTTCAATGAAAGGAAAAAACAACAAATATATAACATAATATATACTTCACATACTATAATGATTATTTTTTTCAATATATAGTTGTACGTCCCAATTTTTCGCTTTTAATATAGGACGTTATCCGCCGCAAAAGAAATTAATTGAGAGTGGAACTTATAGAGATATTTATATACTTACGTACGACCATCTCCTTAACTTCCCATTCAAAGTCGTATCGCAGTGTCAGAAATTGTAGAAAATCATGCAACTTCGAGGTGGTTAATTCCCGACTGATACAACGATGTTTAAGATCCTCATCATCGTTATAAAGACGAACACGTTTCCACATGTAATCGGCTCTCTGCTGAATATTCCGTAATATCTCCAGAATATTTTTCATCACTTTCTTGATATGCTTAGTCAGGCGCTTGTCCGAAGGTGTTGTGATCTCATCATTGGATAAATTCGGACTCTCAAAAGTCTTGGTACATAATTCTGCATAAACTTGCAACTGCCACACTCCATTTGCCACAAGTCGTCTCCAAGTCTGTACATCCGCTTTGATAGTCTTTGGCATTCGCCGTAGCTCCATAATAGCTCTATTTTTATCCATTTTGAAAGCACACTCTAATTGTTTTCAAATTTGCTTAAATTTGACACATAGTGTTAGACAATGTAAGTCTTTTCAACTCTCATTTGACAACACTGTCGCATTGTGTTCCTTTTTTGTCGCACTTAAATGTTATAACATTGCAAAATAGCCTTAATGTAGCAGCAAATTTGTTTTGTTTAATTATGTAGATTTTTTCGAAAAATGCCGATGTAACTTATTAGAGAAATTGAAATTTTTTTCAAAAATTCGGATATTTTCCATACTTATCCTTTGACAGATTTTTGAAAACTAGAAAGTTTCAGTCAATTTTATTTCAAATATGTTTTGCATTACAATATTGTTTATTTAATTTAATTTTAGACTTTAGCTTTAAGTTAAATATCTTAATCCATAAAAAATAATTTGCCTGTTCATTTTAAAAAGTGTACAATTATCATGCGAATAGAAAATGTACCAATTTATTATACAATTGTACCATAATTGAAAGCTGTTAGCAGAAATGCAATTAGCATTCTGCATAAATTAACAGTATGCCTGTTAACAGTGCATAGAATATTAGAGAGAGAGGAAGAGGGAGAGAGCGCGTTAGAAAGCTGTTGAGTGTGCAGTGCTAAGCAATGACACGTGTCAAGCGCAGTTGGCGTTAACCAACACTCTTATGGTTGTTTTTCTCTTCTTTCGACATTGCGTGACAATTTTGATCGTGGATTTTTAATAATATCAACTAAAGCATCTAACTAGCTGAAATCGCTTTAATTGCGCGCTTGTTAACGCTGACTGTGCTTCCCCCTGCCCCTGCCTTTTGCCCTGCCAACGCTAGCGGGCAATTAGCTGCGGGCTTGTTGCAACTAGCAACTTGCAACTTGCAGGCGGTTCCTTCTTTCTTATTTTTTGCTGTATTTTTTTGCAGTTTTTTTTGGGGTCGACTTGGCGCTGTCAGCCTGAAGTTGGAACATGAATTACTGTGCGTTGATTGCGTTTAAGGCTTGATTGTGCATCACCAGCAACAACAACAACAACAATGTAAGTTGAGCATGTTGCAAGCACAAATTGCAGTTCTTTTGTGGCAAAAGCGCGCGCGGCAAACTGGTTTCTTTTTTTCTCTTTTTCTTTTTCGTTTTTTTTTTGTAGCTTTTGGTCCTGCATTAATTATCAACAAATCATTTTTGTAGCACTGAAGGGCGCATTTATCAGCGATTATGCATGCCACAATCGAGGGGGTGGGGGTGAGGTGGCGAGGGGCGCCGCAAGTGTCGCACAACATGTGTACGCCTGGCAGCTTCAAAAACTTTCAACATACAGTATGTCAAGCAACTATTTTGACAATATTACAAATGAAATGTATACGATTTTAATAAGAAAAAAGATTTGAACCCAAACATATTTCAATTTAAATCAAAATACCAGTAGCATAGAATCCATGATTTTGAGGAAAATAAATTTTTTGATTGAATTTAATTATGTTTTAACGCAGAATAAATAAGAAGACCAAACCATGATCAAAATGACATTCCACTTGAAAATCGGACCAGTTTTAACAAAGTTATGGATGTTTGAAGTTTTTGAAAAAGGGGTCAGACCTTGGAAAATCCTAACAACTTTACAAGTCAGGTAAATTTTTCAAGTCAAAAATTTTAGCACATGATTTTGAAAAATTTACAGAAATTTGAAAGGTGTCCGAAATCAAATTAAAAGTGTTGTTTTATAACTATTTAGAGGCGATATAAGGAGTTGATTAAAGCGGTATTCCGCATGAAAATCGGTTGAGATTTGACAAAATTGTGGTAGATTGAAGTTTTCAAAATATCAAAGGGATTTTGAGAAAAATAAAATTTTTTTCAAAATTAATAAAATTTAAATGCAGAATGAATTTAGGGGCCAAACAATGAATCAAAATGATATTCCGCATGAAAATCGGTCCATTTTTGGTAAAAGTTATGGAAGTTTAAAGTTGGTCGAATTTTTAAATTTGGTCAAAACAGTTACTTGACTAACTGTATGTTTGTGTTGGTGAATTGTGAAGGTTTTCGTCGATTCGTCGCGATCTTGACGTGCCGCCACCGAATTTGTCAGCGCAACGTCGACAGAACAAGGAAAGCAACAAGATCAACAGTGTTGCAAGAACAATGTCCACAGCAGTGGCAAGGAGATGGCGTCGGCAACATGACATGGCATTGATAAGCAAAAACAAAAGAAGACGCGGCATTGCAATTAAGATATTTTTATGTAAATTAATGAAAAGAGGCAAAAGGCAAGAGGCAAGAGGCAGACAGCGCAGTCGGCAGTGGGATGATGCTTGCAGCATGCGTGCAACTTACAAATAAGTACAAGACGCAGACTGTGGCAGCTTCAAGTCCAATTGCGTCGAAAACCGTGCGCATTTATAATTGGAAAGCGCAACAAAAAAAGCACTAAAAATGCTACAGTTGAGTCCACTCGACTATAAGATACCTATTCTTATAGATGACTTTATTTAAATTAATAAATTTATTAAATTCAGTGCCTGATTTTTATTGACTATTTTAAAACTACATACATTATTTTTAACTGTTATCTTAAAGCAATAATATTAATTAATTAATATTATCAGACTTATAAAATATAATAAAAATAGATTAACATTTACTGCGAATTTAATTATTTAGAATCATTAAAAATTAGATGCAAAAAACATTGACTTGCTAAAATTTCATGTTAGATTTAAGGTTAAATACTCTTGATAATTATATATTATACATTAAATTAAATATTAGATATATATTTTTATTTAGATATATATCTAAGAAAACTTAAAAATAATTCAAAAATAATGTTTGCTTATTTCTTTTAGATTCTTTATTCGATCTTTCTGACACATACTTTGCACAGACTTATTATACTCTCTGCACAGGGTATAAAATGAAGCAAAGGAGCTGGACCAAACAATCAGCAACACACACACAGATACACACGCGCACACACACACACATACGGGCAGCAACAAAAAGTGACGCACCGAAAATTTATTGTCTCATGTTGGCTGAGAGGAGCGCAACCGATCGGCGCAACCAACGAGCTGCATGTCGAATCAACAGGGCAAACAAAAAGAAGCCAAGCCGCAGGCAAAGAAGAGGATCCAACAACAACAACAACAACAACGACAACAACAACAACAGCGATCGAAGCTTGCAACAACTCCCTTTTGGCTGTTGTTGTTGGCCGTTACTTAGGCATTTATGTCTGGCACTTGACACATTTTGTTATGGCATTTTTGCTACCGCTCAGCATCGACTTTGTTGACCCAATCAAAATTCCAGCGTCTTGCACTTGAATGCGTTTAATTTGTAAGCTTGCAACAAAGCACAGTCACAAAACAGTCATGCCACATCCCTGAGAACTGAGAACAGGGTTGAAACAACTGATCTGCTGATATATATGCAACAATTATGTGGAGACTATTATTGGCTGTTCCCAAGAGATAACTGATTAAGTCATTGCAACAAGAGAATTACAGATGCTATGATTATTTTTAAGCATAAGTGGAAACGTTTATTTACTTGTATACAAAACTATATTTAAGTGTAAAGATCATGTATAGATAAGGTAAAGATTTACTTATATACTGTACTATATTTAAGTGTATAGATCATTTATAGATAAGGTAAAGATTTATTTATATACTATACAGAATTATATTTAAGTGTATAAATCAGTTAAGAACTGGCGTTAATCATTTCTTGAGTTTTACTTGAGCAAGTTTTCTTAGAATAGGAAGAATATATTAGATGTCTGTTACAGAATCGATCGGTTTGCGATTCGTATAGCTAACATCGGAACGATCGTTGAATTTCTTTGTGAAAACTTGGATTAATTTCTAAAGATACAATTTTTTGTTAAATAAAACACACATTTTTGAAATTTAAATCTAAATAATATCAATTATACTTTATATATTATACTTTATATTGATCCTTAACTAACACTCCTATTTTTTGTATATATATGGGATTTATAAAAAAACACTTTAATTTGTTATACTTTTTTTTTTCAATATTTTTAAACAAAACACTCGAAATTTTCTATACTTTTCAATACTTTCTATTCTTTTTACACGCGAAAGAAAAGCTGATTTTGATTTTTAAAGTTAGTCTCTCTTTATAAATCGCATTTGCGTTCTTTGTAATTGCATTATTGATTCCCTTTTTGGCCAAGTTATTTGCCTTTTGCTTATCTAAGCCAACTTCCTTTCTGTGAACGGTGTGCACTTAATAGGGGGACTCCAAATGCAGCTGCAGCTTCAATTGCAGCTCTAGATTGTTGCCGGTAGCGTTTGCTTATCGCTGGACAGGACAAGTCTGAAAGGAGAGGGAAAGAAGGGAAGGGAAAGGGCAAGTTGATTTATTCTAATCTGTATAAGCATTGCTATAATAAAGCAAAAGAGCGCACTGAGTGGACAATGGCTTTTGGCCATGTTCTCTGTTGTTGACTGCAAAGGCCAAGAGACTAAGACCAAATAGCAGTTTGAGCCTGTTTTGTGTATGTGTTTGTCTGTGTCTGTGTGTGTGTGTGTGTGTGTGTGTGTGTGTTGCGGTTGCGCAGTCGCTTTGGGCATTGGTCAATGCACATAATTGGATTTAAGCCCACAGTGCAGACGCAGCTGCTGCTGCTGCAGATTCTAATGACTCAGCAGTCTCCGTCTCCGTCTCAGTCTTTAAACTGGAGCATTCGAGGCAGGAAACCTTTCACCATTGGCTTAATGCACTTTTGCGCCAAATGAAGATGCATGCGAGTCGCCGATAACAAAAGGAAGCCACATGCAAAGTGTCGCCAACTTGAAGTTCTCTCGGCAATGTTATCAGCCGAAAGTGTTTGGCCAACAACAACTGGCAATGATATTACAAACAAGACGACACAGAACAGCATTAAATTGGCAATTTGGGGTTAATGCACTTTGTCAAACACTTTGCTATCGATTGTTTCGATTATCAGCATCATTAGCCATGGAAAGTTCAGAATTTTTATTGAATGTTGATCTTCAAAATTAAGCATATTTTCTTAAAACAATTGACAGTGGTATTATCTATCGTTAGAAACAATTAAAGTATGTAATATATATTATCGATAGTACTAATAATTGTTTTGTAGTTGTCTTTTATAAAAAATCTTCAAACGAGGTAATGGTCTAGTGAAGAAAGTCTTTGCATGTCCCAAAATGTCTGATAGTAATATAAAAAATGTTTGGTGTTTTGTATTCCATTTTGTTAAGACTATACAGCTTTCGATTCTTATATAACTCGATCTGATCGAACAGTCGTCGCAAAACTTTAAACTTAACACTAGAAAAAAGACCAATTTCTAAAATCAAGAACATTCATCTTAAAAATGTTTTTCTTAAAATAAGGAAACTATCAAATTAAAATAACATTTAATTAAATAAATAGAGAACAGAACAAAGTGTATAAAAATTAAATTTAAAAAAATATTAATATAAAAAATTATTTTTCACACTATCGATAATATTACACATTTCAGGCAATTAGTCAATTTTGTGGAGCATCAGTCATTCGGCTTTTTTTATGCTTAGAATTTATTCAAATTTTTAACATGCTGCTAACACGCAAAGCAAGAGACGCAATGGAGAATGGGGGTTAAGGAATAGGGATTCGCTTAGGAATAGGAATAGGGATTGGGAATAGGGTGTCTTTGGGTGCAGCTTGAAGTAGGCGTTGGCCAAATCACGTAATGCGGCATGCAAACATTGTTTAAACACTTGCGGAACAGACACTCAAGAACAGCTCCTTCTATTCTCTTCCAGCTGCTCCCTCTTTCTCTCTCCTGTGCCTTCTCTTTCTGCTCCTCGCACCTTAGTGGATTTTATTTTAGCGTAAAATTTGCATTTTCAATTCGCAGCGAGATGCTGAGAAAAAGTCTGCGTTTTATTTAAATTTATTTTCCTAGAATGCCACAAGTCGCCACATCGATGCGCAATTTGTTGTCTTGCAAGTTGCAAGTTGACTTGCAGTAGTCGAGGCAACTTGCAACTTGCGCGTATGAAAATTAATTGCTGCCACTCGTGACGATGCCACAGCCGTTGCAGCAGCTGCCTCTGTGTGTGTTGCAAGCCGAGAGTGGGCGGCATATCGTTTAGATTTATGACCCTCTCTGTCCGGGAGAGTGTCGCGTGATAAGTCTATAAAATGTACCTTACATTTGTATGTGCAAATGGCAGTGGGACGATTTGCATATCTCCCAATGACAATCCCATTCCCATTCCCAGTTCCATTCCTGATCCCATTGCCGATCCCCAAGCGTAGGACTTTCATTACGAGTAACTCGGCAACTTTTGAATCCTCTTGCATCCCTCTTAACTCTTTGCTATATTGTGGTGAAAGGTGGGCAGCAACTTTGTTGGCCAACTGTGTTAATTGTATATCATATGTGGCAATTGGTTGTTGCCTTTTGGTGAAAGGCAATGGAATACATACATTAAACGGATTGACAATTCGCTGGGAGATTGAGTGGAAGCGGGGCCTGGGAGAGGGACTGGGAGCGGGGCCTGGGAGATTGAGTGGGAGCGGGGCCTGGGAGAGGGACTGGGAGCGGGGCCTGGGAGATTGAGTGGGAGCGGGGCCTGGGAGAGGGACTGGGAGAGGCGAGTTGCGAGTTACGAGGGTAGTTCCAAAAGTAACAAGCTAACACACAAATTGTTTAAAAAATATACATAGCTTCAATTTTCGATTTATTTCTTTAAGTCCAGATTGTCAGAAATCAATCTTTATTTGTTTGCGCAAAATTATTATTTTTTTGCATTTTAAAATGTAAAAAAAAACATTTTGAATTTTTAATTGATTATTCTGATAAATTTAAATTGTATTTATTTAAAATATTGACCCCAATTTTTTTAAATAATTTTTTATATAATATTTGTAATTTGTAATTTGTACATAAAATACTATATACAAAAATTTTTTGTTGTCAACTGATTTAAGTAAAAGTTAAATTAATAAAAGGTCTGCTAAAGAAATAGAAACAGTGTAGAGTCTTTAAGCCTCGTACGTATTTTTTTAATAAATACTGATTTCAACAAACGGCTCTTCAAACTTTGAAAACTACCCTCGCCAGCGCAGGGACAGCTGCCAACAGGTGTCCACAGCTTAAGCCTGACTGATGGAAGCTTCAGTTCAATCAGTGTGCCTTCTTTCCCTTTTTTCCCGCTATTCCCACTACTCCATTTTTTTCTTTCTATTTCAAATCGCGCTTTGTTCAATCAACTTTTGCTTGATTTACAATTTTTAGCTGATGCTGATGACATTTTTAGCAGCCAGTGCTTTAACTGAAGTTTCAACTTCAACTTCAGTTCCAGCTGCAGTTTTTTAGACAGTCAGATGTTCACTGAGAAGATGAAAAAGGAGGAGAAGGAGAGGAGGAATCGGAATCGGAGTCGGAGTCTGGCTCCTTGTGACACATTGCTCCATTAATTTGATGGATTGTAAAGTTTTCCGCTTGAACGACTTTGTGTGCCGAAAAAGCAGGCCAGGAAAATGGCAACAAGAAAAAATAAGTGAAAAATAAAAATGTAACGGAGCAAAAGGAAAAATTAAAGCGCACACACATTGGGAGTTTCGGAAAAGGGAAAAGTGAACAGGGAACAGGAGGAAAACTGTTGTAAATTTCTGGCTGCCCCAAGTGGATGCTTCACTGAGTTTTGTGTGTTAAATTGCCACACAACAAAGTGAACAGGAGAGCACAAAAACCGAATTGACAACGATGATGATGTTGATGATAATGAAAGTAATAATGATGATGACATTTTCCATTTCAACTGCGTAGATCGTTGAAAGCAGTTCATTTGCATTGTGGACACGGACACTGAAATTGGTGGATGCCTCATTTCAGATGCTTTAAAATAAAATTGTGCCACGCACAACACTGTAACATAAACTGTCAACATTGTGGGGCATAAGGTGTATATTGTGTTGCATCCTAATTTTATTGGGAATGTCTGCTAAGGAACTAGTTTAAATAACTTACTCTTGAGTATCAAAAATTGACATTGACCAGGCTAAAACATATTATATTTTTCAATTTTAATGCAGAATCAAAATAGACGTCAAAACAATATAAAATTGACATTCCGAAAGAAAATCGGTTAAGATTTGACTAAGTTATGAAGGTTGGAAGTCCTAAAATAGTGCCTAAGGGAAAGTTTGGAGAAAATGGACATTGATCATACCCATGAAGAAAATTGACATTGAAGGCAAAAATATTATATTTTTCAATTTTGATGCAGAATCAAAATGGACGTCAAAACAATATAAAATTGACATTCCGAAAGAAAATCGGTTAAGATTTGACTAAGTTATGAAGGTTGGAAGTTCTAAAATAGTGCCTAAGGGAAAGTTTGGAGAAAATGGACAATAACCATACCGATGGAGAAAATTGGTAGTGAAGGCAAAAATATTATATTTTCCAATTTTGATGCAGAATTAAAATAGACATCAAAACAATATAAAATTGACATTCCGGAAGGAAATCGGTCAAAATTTGACAAAGTTATGAAGGTTGGAAGTTCTGAAATAGTGTCTGAGGGAAAGTATGGAGAAAATGAACATTGACCATACCCATGGAGAAAATTGATAGTGAAGGCAAAATTATTTTATTTTCCAATTTTGATGCAGAATCAAAATAGACGTCAAAACAATATTAAATTGACATTCCGAAAGAAAATCGGTTAAGATTTGACTAAGTTATGAAGGTTGGAAGTTCAGAAATAGTGTCTAAGGGAAACGATAGAGAAAATTGATAGTAAAGTCAAAAATATTATATTTCCTTACGTTGTCTTCACTTTCTAAGCTTAACTTTTGCCTTTTTTTAATGAGCTTTTTCACCTTA
The DNA here is from genome assembly GCA_035045575.1 of Drosophila falleni. Taxonomy (NCBI): domain Eukaryota; kingdom Metazoa; phylum Arthropoda; class Insecta; order Diptera; family Drosophilidae; genus Drosophila; species Drosophila falleni. The sequence continues at coordinate 4,398,246 of JAWNOV010000167.1, forward strand.
CATGTTTTTGATATTATGAAACTCTCGCTCCCTTACACAGTTTTCCCTCTCGCTTTATTGTCATCTTCTCTCACTCTCTCTTCCTCTCCCTTTTCTGCTCTTTTTGCCATTTGTTAGCTTGGCGATTTGCTGGCGATTTACAAGCGATTATGGTCAAGTCATTGTTGTGCCAACTAAATATGACAAGCGCTCTGGTTACTCTGCATCCACATCCATATCCACTTATGGCAAGGCTTCTTCTGCTCCTGTTCCACCTTCCTCTCCTGCTCCTTTTCCTGCTCCTTTTCCTGCTCCTGCTCCCACCTTTAGCTGCTTCTTTTGCTGCATTCTTCGCTTTGCTGCGATTGACGACTGCTGATAGGCGAATTTTGCATAAAAGCAAAGCAAAAGGCGACGCGTCGGCGGAAATGCGTTTTGAATCCTTGTGCTGGACGCTGAACCTGGAGCTGGAACTAAGGTTGCACTGTCTGCCTGCCTGCCTGCCACATGGGGCACAGTGACCATTTTGGCTGGTGCATTGTCTGCACGGCGGCTTTGTTTAATTGCGAATTGCAGTTGTGAGTTTGCCGGCCTCTGTCTCTGCCTATCTCTATCTCTCTCCGTCTCTTTCTCTCTGCCTCTCTCCGTTTCTTTGCTTGGCATGTTGTGTTGCATGCTTCCTTTACGCAGCAGCGCCTCCTATGCTCTGCTGTCCCTGGAGGCATATGCAGCATACGAGCTGCAATTGAAATTGAGAATCGGAGCACGCTTCATGCAGCGCTGCCACAGCCACAAATTCCTATGTCTACACTGAAAAAAAAGACCAACTTATAAAATTAATTACTAATGGAATTTATAAATCTTAAGATTTATAGTTCTTTAATTTTTTACTCATAAAATATTCATTATTTTTGAGCAAAAACAAAAACAAATTAAGATATAATCATTATTTTTGACGAAAAATTCATAGAATAATAATTATTTCTTGAGTTTTATAATAAAACTTATAAGGATCCCTAAAAATTACTATTACTGTATATATTATTCTAAAATATTCCAACGAACACAAGTACTTATTTTTTAAGTAACGGGTATGAAATTTCAGAGTTCTTAATTTATCAATATTTAGATTATTACATTGTTAGGAAAATTTTAAATGTATATTTTTTTCTTGTAGTGATTTTGTGACTAAAACAAAAATATGATAAGGATTTGGAAAATTTAAAATATGTTATATTTTCTTGCAGTGATTTTGTGACGTTTAAGTTTGAAAACAAACGCGGTTTCAAATCCCATTTATGCCAAGAAAAAACATATAAATGGTATATTTATTAAAATACTAACCTAGAAAAAAAAATTTATATATATTAAAGTAAATATGTATTAAACTGTTCTATAAATATGAGCATTAATTCTTATTTATTTTTGAGATCTTAAAAATTTAAATTTTTATTTAATTTTTACGCTTTATTTTTATATTAAGGTTGTGTTTATCTAATTTTAAGAATTTTATGTTCTTAACGCAAGTTTTAGACCAAAATTCTTAGTTTTGAGAGCCAATCTTGTGTTAAGAACCTTAATTTTTATAAGTGTATGTCCCAATGCGCCTGTCAACTCTCCCCTCTCTCTCTCTTTCTCTCTTTCTCTCCTTCTTTCTCTGTGTCCAGTTCCTGTTGCCTTGGCACGCACAATGCGCGCATAATAATGAGGCATGCAACTTCAAACCCGTTTCTTTTTCCCCCACTCCCCCCTCTCTCCCTACTGCGTGCCTTTTGCAACTTTGCTCCGTTTGTCTCTCATTGCATTTTGTCATTCACGTGATAAATGCGATTTATGCCAATATACCCAATGGAGCGGCATTAGAATGTCATTTGTCCATGTGGTCGAAAGGGAAGTGAGGGAAGTGGAGGGGAGCGGTATAAGCTTGGACCACGCCCGCACCTCAAGTTTGGCCAACTTTTGGTCGGCCATGATTTAAGCCAAAGGTATGTAGTGTCGCCCCATTTTTAGCTGGCCCCCTGCTAACTGTTTACCACAACAAAGGCTGTGTGGTTTTAACGTGGCCAACTGGCCGCAAAGCGAAATCCCGTCAAGAAGTTGTTTTTAAACGCGCGCACGAGTGAGCACAAAGATTCGCAGCCCCTTCTCCCATCCCTTCACGTCCTTCCCCTCACTTCCTTCCTTTCTACCTGCCTCCCACTTTTTTTTTTGGTTGCATATGCAGCCGCGCCCGTTGCGACCATGTCAACGGTTTTGTGCTAGCCGCGGGTTCACAAAAACAACAAAAACATTAAATAAGAACTCTAAAGTCAAGTTCCCGACTGTATAATACCCGTAACTTAATTCTAAAAATTATTAACAGCACTTTTAGCTGTAATTACAAAAATTACTGCATACTTTTAGGCGCTGATGTTTTTTGAAAACCTTAAAACAACCATAACTAGCGAGGTAATTATTCCATCTAGCTGCTAATTAATATAAAGGTCTTAAAATAATATAAGGAAATTTTCATTTTACCTTAAAAAGTGTAGATGATCTATTACATGCGCCTGAACATCGTATTAATAGTCTACAAGGGAACTTTGAACTTTAATTTAACGCACTTGCAGTTCGAATTTTGAAAAACGCCGCCTTTTCTCCCGATGAAATTATCTTAAGAATATTGTGGCCAAGGTTTCAAGGTCCTACCTCAAACCGTTTGGTCTGTACAATAAAAAATCAGTCAGTCGGCAGGACAAACAACTTTATATATAATGATATTTCTTATAGTCGCTGAGATATGGGATCTTCTTGCAGATCCGAACAGTCTGAGTATCAAATTTGCTTCCTTCAGCTCTTATACAAATATACCCTACTAATTCATGTGTAACGGGTATAACAACTTGGGCCTTTCCCTCATTTAAACGCCAAACCGTTCCGAACTTTCATGAAATGCATTTCTATTGTTCTTAGCAGCGTTGAGAGCGAACGAACTGCAAACGTAGCCAAAAAAGAAAACAAAGCCAAGCGATTCCCTTCCCTCCACTACCGTCTCCTCCCCTCCCCTCCCCTTTTATACCATCCCTCCCCGGTCCTTTACTCCTGTGGGGCACTCCTTGAAAACGTAACAAAGTCAACGTCACCGCTGCCACAAAATGAGCGCTTTATACCTACTTAGATCGCTATAAATTTGGCTTAAGGCAAGAAAAGTGTTGCCCGTTGTCTTTATTGTTGTTGTTGTTGCTGCTGTTGTTGTTGTTGTTGTTGCTATTGCCATTGCTGTGGCTGCCACAGTGGCAGCAGCTGCCCAGGTCCATTCATGCACAGTGGTTCAAATGAAATGAAAAGCTCATTATAATAACAGCTTTTAAATAAACAAATTTTTATAATTTTAATTTGCCCACAGAATGATCTTCAGAGACTTTGATATTTTAAGAACTATTTTGGAATAAATTATATTTTTATTTGTTGAAAATAAAAATTTTTAATTAAGCTTGAAATATCATATTTAAAAAAAATTTCAATTTTAATTTAAATTGACAATTTGGTGTTTTACTTTTGTATCTTTTATCTGATTTTATTATATAAAAAATTAAAAAAAAAAATGAAAAAATGCAGTACTAAAAAATTTTTTTAATCCAAAAAATTAAAACAAAAACCGTTTGTCTTTGCTATAAAAACGTTTTTATAGCAATTACAAGTACAATTCTTATCTTTTAAAATAAGCCTATAAAGTATAGTTAATTTTTATTTTTCTAAAAAAAATGAAAAAATACAGTACCGAACAATTTTTTTTATAATCCAAACAATTAAAATAAAAATGTTCATTAGCTATGGAAAAATGTTCATTAGTTATATCAATTAATAAACAATTTTAATTTGAGTAAAATAAAGTTAAGTTATTAGTTAAGTAATTTCGTTGTGTTTTCACCCAGTGTGGCAGGCAGTATGTTGTGGATACTTTTGGGGCAGGCATCGGCTTGTTGCCACACTGCCCCCGCTTGCCTGCCCCGCCTGCTTGCCCCTTGCCCCCGTTTGCCGTTAGTGGAGCTTAGACGCCGCGTTGCGTCGCGTTGCCGCAAGTCCGCATGATTTATGCGATTATTCTTTTGCGCAGCGCCCAACTTTATTGTTTTATGTTTTTGTGGCCAGTGTCTGTCTGTCTGTCTGTCTGACTGTCTGGTCTGTTGGTCGCTGTGTGTTGGTTGCAAGTTGGTTTAGAGCCAGAACTGCACTATCATATCTGGTTGAAACTGCCGCTGGCTTTGATTCAGAATTCAAACTGAAAACCCGCTCGCAACTTGCAACTTGCAACTCAGCAGCTGTTTTAGCGCTGCACATGAGTGTTAACAGAGGGATAAGGGAGGGGGATATAGAGAGTTAGGAGAGCTACACTGATAAAAAAAGAGTTCTAAAATCAAGATTTTGGACTCGGAACTAAGATTTTTGGTCTTAAAAATGCGTCGAGAACATAAAATTATTTAATTAAGAGAACACATCTTGATTTTAAGAACATTTTAAATAAGACTAAGTTCTTATTTTAAGAGTAAATGTTCTTGAAACTCAAAAAAAATAAAAAAGTTAAAAAATAAAAATTAGTTTTAATATTTATAATTTTTTTTACTTTTAAAATTTTAATTTATTTACACATTTTATTCTGTTTTTGGTAATTTTATAAATATTATTTTAATTTATAAAGAGTGGGATTCGAACCGCCGCCTACTTTTTCACAACTGAAGCGGTGTCTCTTACCAGAGCGCCATTTGTTTGATACAAAATAGTACCTATTTATACTTTCCTAATAATTTCAGATTTTTATTCCTATATTGAGATTTTACGACTTTATTAGATAAATAATCTTAGTTTTAGTAATTTGGTCTTAAAATAATCTTATTTTAAGAACAAAATATTTAAGATGAATGTTCTTGATTTTCGAGGTTGGTCTTTTTTTCTCAGTGTAGGAGCAAACTATATGTGTTTGTGTTCAATTATTGGACATGCAGCATTATGCAGCATGCAACTCGTACAGCTGTGTCTGTGTCTGTGACTGTGGCAGGCATGCGCCGGGTTAATGTCTTGTTGGTTATTGCCACGTCTGTGGAGTCCATTTGTAATTTGGCACTAACGGATCTGTTGATCCCATAAATTGCAATGCTGCAGGCGCACCGAATGAGATAGAAACATAGGTGAGTGTGAGTGTGAGGCAAGTTCATTAAGGCGTCAACATTGCGACTTATCTATAATAACTGTCAAGATTGTTGCAGCCTGTGATTAGGCAGCTAACTGTGGCAACTGTGGCAACTGCATGTTGCAAGTACGTTGCATGCAAATCGCTTGGCAACTTTCCATAAATGTCGAATATGAATTACGCCTTAGTTTATCTAACATAAAGGCAATTACACGACGAGAGGCTGTAAGCCAGTTTAAGCCAAGTTCAGATCTCAGTCTCAGTTTCAGTCTCTGGTCCATTTTTGGTAACTTGTCTAACAAGCAGGCAACAAACTGTTGCAGCTGCTGATATTTTGCCGCTTTTGGGCGTGTTGCAAGCCAAGGCAAAAAAACCATAACTGCCAACTCGCACTTATAACCAACAAGAGTTGCTCCGGACAGGCCAAGATCGTTCAAGCCAAAGTCTGAGTCAGAAACTGGAGACAGAGTTAGAAACTTAACTAGAAATAGAAACCAAGCCAACGCCTAGTTGACTTTAACTGTCGATGGAAATGAACTGAACTGGTTGTGAATTTCAAATTTCAAATCACTTTTTGCTTTTCTGATTTGTACGTGTTATTGGCAACAATTTTAGCCTAAAACAACTGCACTACAATTGCTTATTTACAACGTGCTAAAATTGTTCACTAAAACTAGACACGATATTTTGTTATTATTTCTATCTGTTTGCCTTTTACATACTACATTCTCTGCAATTATAATGTAAAGTAAATAGGGTATGCCACAGGCAAAGATAGTTTATTTTACCCGTAACTAAATTGTAAATTGTATATTTGAGTCTTCTTAGCTCTTTCTATTTATACATTTTGTTATATCTTTCTTATATTTTAAATTTAATATTAAATATATTAATGTTGTTTTATACTTATTATGGCTTAAGGAGTTGGTAAAAAGTAAAAATTTGAGATATAAAACTTATCCCTTTTTACTCAAATCAAAACCAAGATTTAAAAGGAAATATTTTTTTTTTTGGAAATTAATTGAATTTGAATGCAGAATGAATAAAGATGACAAATAATGATCAAAATGATATTCCGCATGAAAATCGGTTAAGTTTTGACAAAGTTGTGAGAGATTGAAGTTTTTGAAAAAGTGTAAAGGGGTAAGCATGGAAAATATCGAAAAAATTGAAAGTGAGGTAAATTTTTCAAGTGAAAAATGTTTTGATGCAGAATCAATTAAGAGGCCAAATAATGATCAAAACGGTATTCCACATGGAAATCGGTTAAGTTTTGACAAAGTTATGGCTGATTGAAGTTTTAGAAAAAGTGTAAAGGGGTTAGCATGGAAAATATCGAAAAAATTGACAGTGAGGTAAATATTTCAAGTGAAAAATGTTTTGATGCAGAATGAATTTAGAGGCCAAATAATGATCAAACCGGTATTCCACATGAAAATCGGTTAAGTTTTGACAAAGTTATGAGAGTTCAAAGTTGGTCCGATTTAGGATCTAACAGCTTTACAAGTTGCTTCATTCAAAAATTGATACTTAAAATTTTAAATATCCACATATCTTAGCATATTCTTCAATTGTTGCCAAAATTAAACCCGAATCGGTCAATAAACACCAAAGTAAAGGCAAGAGAATTGCTAAATTACAGGGTATCATTTGATTATAGTCTTTGCTTATTGCTGTGGTTGTCTCTGTGGCATAATTAAATGTGGGCACAGCAATCGAGCAGCGATATTGAAATAATCACATTTATTTGCACAACTTGCAGCTGGGACACAAGCTAATGGAAATAGTGGACTCGATATAGTTTCAGTTTCAGTTCCAGTTCCAATTGCAGTTGCAGTTCCAGTTTTAGTTGTCGATTTGCCAGTTAAATTTGCATTTTTGATTTTGAATGAGCGGCAGCTGCAACAACAACAACAACAGCAATCAGAGATTGGTTAACTGAGAAAGACACAAGTGAGAAAGGCTATAGTCAAGAGCCCGACTATAGGATACCCATTACTTATTTAAATATATGTATATAGAAGTTATTTAAAGAAATAACTGCCAAATAAAAACTAATGTATACTTTTAGGTGATTATATAGAAATAATAACTTTATTAATAACTTTGGTTAGCTATTACTACCGTTCTACTTGTTCGATATTATTGAGGTTAAGTGATATTATAGTTAATATAAATATATAACGTTAAATAATCATAAAAAGTGTATTAACTTAAAAGCTGTGGGTGTGGTGCCAAATTTGGTATGTCTATCTCTTATAGATTCTGAGATCTAGACAGACAAACATGGCTATATCGACTCGGCTGGTGATGCTGATCAAGAATATATACTTTATAGGGTCGGAGATGTCTCTTTCTACTGTTACATACATTCCAACAAACACATATACCCTTTTACTTATTTTTAAGTAACGAGTATAATAAAACTAGAAAACTGAAATATGCCAGTGACTAACTTGATTGTTTCCCTCTCTCTCTCTCTCTCTCTCTCTCTGTCGCTGTAGCTGTCTCTGTCTCTTGGCTGCTGTTCGTCATCATAAATCGATAAAGGAAACGTTGCTGAGCGTGCCAAAAGTTGCCAATTAAAAGTGGCAGCACAATTTGCCGCCGTGGCAGCGAAGTCTCTGCCTGCCACTTGTTGCACGACAGCCAAGTCGCACTCAGTTCCAGTTGCAGTTGCAGTTGCATTCGTAATGAGCACTGGTGAGTGCTCGGGATGCCAGCGATAAGTAAGTAGAAACCAACTTGCAACTTGTGGCAAACACTGTGTGTGTGTGGCAACTGCCATGCAAATTGTTGCAACTGTCCGCTGTCAATTGATAAGAGGCCGAGTTGCTTTTGCCACCAGCGAAGCGTCGCAACGTTGCATGCCACATCAAGCGGCGGCTGCCTCACGCTTTTTGGGTGTGGTTGCATGCCACAATTTCCCAGCAAACTTAAAATCTAAAGTTGGTCAGCTCACAAATAAATTGGAATTGAAAATTAGTTTTGATTTTTTTTCTCTCTCTCTCTTTTATTTTTTTTTAACTTTCCACTCGCGCTCACTTTTCATCAACGGTAGCTTTTTAATGTATGTAAATTTCAACAACAATTAAGCAGTGGATGGAAGAGGGGGAAGGGGGGAACTTGGTCAAAGCCAATCAACTGGCAACTGGGCAAAAGAATTTTCTAATTTGCATATCTAAGGCATTAGTTGAATGCTCGCTTCTCATTCGACTTTTCAACTTACTTTGCATACATTTTCAGACTAAACAAATTTTTGTTATTTGTTGTTTGATGTTGTTGCTTTTGTTGTTGCTTTTGTTGTTGTTGCTGTTGCTGTTGCATTGTTTAAACATAAACATGCATCTACCGTTAAGAGCAACTAGAGAAAAAGTTGTAACTTTGTCAGAGTGAAGCATCAATATATTAAAATGCATTTCTAGTCGACAGAGAAATACACTTCATTAGTTATCAATTGTGTGCTGCTTTTTGTCCTCCATGTTCACTTTATGCTTAGCATTTTAGCACTTTAAACAGTGACAGTAAAATCACTCCAAACATAGCTCGAAATATAGCTATAATTCTAAAAATTTGTCATTTGTTGTCCTCCATGGTCACTTGCGAGGTTGTACTTGAGCTGTATCTAATTTAAATGTCATTTAACATTCTAATAGCTTTAGTTTAATTATAATATTCTATGTTTTATATTTAAAACATGTATTTTTCTATCATCCATGGTCACTTTGTCCATTGTTTTATAGCTTAAAGTCACTCCCAGATTTTTTTTAACTTAAGTACACTGCGTTTTGCTATTGTCAGATAGTTTATACTTTAAAATAATAATATTTATCATTATAACTTGAATTATTTGTGTCCTCCTTGTTCACTTTACGACAATATTTCTTGGGTAAAAGCGTTTCAGATGCTTTTAGCTTGAGAGTACTGCTTTATGTTATGGTAGATTATAGATTCTACGTAATGAAAGACACAGATTCTCTAACTCCTGTCCTCCATTGTCACTAAGTTTATGGTATTTTAAGGCAGGATGGTATATTTTAGCCTGAAAATGCTAAATTTCCTTACTGGCAGATACATTTAAAATTAAGAAATTGTATTTTGGTAGCTTTGTTTTTAATATTTTATATTGCAATAATACTATAACTTCAACATTAATTTATCGTTTGGATGCCTCTATCTTTATAATGTGTATGTTTGGGTACTCCATGGTCACTTTCTTTTTTTTTTAATTTTCAAAACAGTCAACTGACAGTTTTAATTGGCTATAAGCTCTATTTCAGCAGGGTATACATAGGAAGTTGCCCATAGCAGCTTGCTGAAAATTAATTAGACTCAATATGTGGTAGTTGCAACTACCCCTTCTCCTTCCCCTTTCCCTCACACTACCACTGCTTTTGTCCATAGTTTTTGGCTTTAACAACTAAACAGATTCTTTGCTCATATTGTGTTGAGGTCTTTTTTTTTTTTTGTCTACAATTCTCATGTAAATGCCAAAAAGTTTCAAGCATTGTTTGAACACGGTGAAAACGGTAAACATGCTGCTGTCAACATGCTGCAACATGGCAACATTTTTGAGGCAGTGTGGCGCTTTCTAATCTACCCGATCTACCCGATAAGGTTGCCACAGCCCACAGGTGAATAAAGAAAGATAATTGTTATAAAAAGCACATATTTTATATATTTTTTTAAGGCAATCGAATAACTATGCAATGCACTTTTGGCGTAATTTTTCTCTATTTAGAGATATCAAATTGAAATGCAGGTGAAAAATAGACAGGTGAACTGGACGGCTGCACTTGTTATGCGATAAAAAAAAGGCAACACAATCCATTGATGCAACTAACCAACAACTAACCAGCTAAGCAAAACTTATACACATGTCAATTATTTTCGCCAGCAATTTTGGCTTGCAACTTGCAACTTGCAACTTGGCTGACTAAATTGCAGCTCCAAATCGCAGGCTGAACTCGTTATCGGTTTGGTTTGGTTTCGTCCACATGGCAAACACAATTCCAGCGTCAACTACGTGAGGCAGCTGCTGTTATTGTTGTTGTTGCTGCCTCTTGTTGCAACATTCATCCAGTCCGCGAGTCATCGAGTCATCCAATTGTTGGCTTCGGAAATTGCTTTGGCTTTGCCCATAAAACATGGACAACGACATGGACATGGACATGGCACTAAAACCAGACTTGACTTCTACCTCACAGATCTATCTATATCTCGTACTCTGTAGCAGCAAATAATAATTGAATGATTGCATGGACTGCCAAATGATTTGCACGTCATTTTCTACTCATTCAATACTCTCAGGTTCTTCACTCTCAACTCTCAGGCTTCCATCTATCAGGTTTCAGGTCTCAGCTGCTTGTTATGAGCATCAATTGATCAATTGATTGCTTGGCCCCCATTTCTCTGTAGGTGTCAAAACTATTGCCTGAACACTCATTATTATACCCTGTTTCCAATTTAAGCGGTCTTTTGGGGGCTACCAATAATAGTAGAGTCATTAGAAGTTACTTTGTTAAAAAGTTATATATATTTCTTTTACACAAATATTTTTCGAATACTTTGAAATTTTTATTTGTAATATTAATTCTGAAATTTTTCTTTTATTACTATCGTCTAGCTATCACTTTATTATTATAATTCTAATCTGAGCTTTTCAATTTTATTATTAAATTTTGATAGTAGATTTTGAATTAAAAAATTGTTTTATATAATGATCAAAATTGTATTTCGCATGAAAATCGGTTAAGTTTTGCCAAAGTTATGGTAGATTGAAGTTTTTGATAAAATGTCAAGGGGTCGGTATAGAAAAATATGACATTGGTGACAAAAAAATGAAATTTTCTAAGTTATTAAAGTGTCAATGCAGAATCAATATAGAGGCCAAATAATGATCAAAATGACATTCCGCATGAAAATCGGTTAAGTTTTGACAAAGTTATGAGAGTTCGAAGTTTCTGAAAAATTGTAAAGGGGTAAGCATGGAAAATATCGAAAAAATTGAAAGTGAGGTAAATTTTTCAAGTGAAAAATGTTTTGATGCAGAATGAATTTAGAGGCCAAATAATTATCAAAACGGTATTCCACATGGAAATCGGTTAAGTTTTGACAAAGTTATGAGAGTTTGAAGTTTTTGAAAAAGTGTCAAGTGGTAAGTATGGAAAAATATGACAGTGATGACTAAAATATCGAATTTTCTAAATAAATTAAATTTTGATGCAGAATCAAAATAGAGCCCAATAATGATCAAAATGATATCCGCATGAAAATCGGTTAAGTTTTGATAAAGTTATGGTAGATTGAAAGTTTTGAAATGAGCTCTTACCAAATAAACGACATTTAAACTATCGTCATAGATAGTATCCTTATAATATTACAAAACTGTCTGTCAATTGTTTTACATAATATGGAGTGGTAAAAAAAGCATTCAAACATTTAATTGGTATTTTTTTTGATGGATCACACTCAATTGGAGCATTTTCAGTATTCATTTGGTTTGGAAAATTGCAAAATATTTGAACAAATGGCCAAATGGTTAAATGGCCAAGATGTCTGTCAAGTTCATTAAATTATTTCAAATGTTTTGTCTGTGTCAAGCCATGTGACTTATTACATTGACCCAGTCCAGAGCCTAAACAACTGACGAATGTAATGGCCAAAACGACAACGAACGAATGACTCAAACGAGGACGTGAATGTTGATGCCAACATTGGATGTGAATGTGAATGTGACTGTGAATGTGAATGTGGACGTGAACGTTTGACAAGAAATTTATTTAAAAGACAACTAGCAACAAATAAATTTCAAGAGTATTGTAACCACAGCATGGCGCACACAGATGGATACAAGTATCTTGTAGATAAATGGAGACAACGTAGCCTATAAGATTGAATTGGAATTCAGAGTTAGTTCTCCAGTTCCTCTGTCTCTTTCTCTCTCTCTGTTTGTCTGTGTAGGAGTCTTCAATGTTGATGGCTTGTTTGAATTTCATTCATCAATGTTATCGATCGATCGAGTCGTGTAAGAGCCGTATGTAAATGGCCTCGATTCCAACAATGCAACATCAAATTTAATCAATTTATTGGCAACGAGGCATTGTTTTTTCCACTTGGTCTTGGTCTTGGTCCCTCTTCAGATTTTTCGGCTTATCCCCCAGCTTAGACAACTACACTTTCTCTTTACATAGCGCACCAGAAGCATAAATAAAGTTGCAAGTTTTTTGGCACGTTGCCCATAATAAAGTTTTAACTAAAACTTTAACTTAAAAGGAAAGTAGTTGAAAAAGCAGCCACATAGAAACACTGATAAAAAAATGTTCTAAAATCAAAATTTTGGTCTTAAAAATGCGTCGAGAACATAAAATTCTTAAATTAAGAGAACACATCTTGATTTTAAGAACGTCTTGAATAAGACCAAGTTCTTATTTTAAGAATAAAAGTTCTTAAAATTAAAATAAAAAAATAAATAGATTAATAATCTTAGTTTTAGTAAATTGGTCTTAAATTAATACTATTTTAAGAACAAAATATTTAAGATGAATGTTCTTGATTTTAGAAGTTGGTCTTTCTTTTCGGTGTAGACGTTATTAATACCCTGTAAACTTGACTTTGCTGTCATATTATACACAAAAAAAAACAAATAAAGGCCAAACAAATTAATGTACTACGAATTCACAAGATGGTAAAGGCCAAAGTACCAGAGAAGGAAGCAGGAACTGTGTTGATCAGTTTAAAGGAGATGTTGGATCGTGAGAATAAGTATCTACAGCGTATGCAGGATGTCAGTGTGAGCTGTGGCTTTATCAAAGGTAAGCACAACATTTTAAAATGATCCTTTAATATCAGTTTAATATTATGAAAATAGATGCCACCACGGAATATGAGAAACTGGAGGCAGAAAAGGCGCGTGAGGATCATTGGGAGCATTACATACGCTGCGATGGATTGCCAAGAACATATTTGCCACCAGAGATGCGCACTTTTCTCGCCGAGAAGCGTCATTATCAACTCTTCGATTACAATCATAGTGTGGATTGGACTTTGTCGGTGGATGAACGTTCCATACTCACCCAGAACATCTTTCGTACGGACAAAACGCGTAATGCGATGAAGGAGACACTGGATGATCATATCGGGGATCGTTTTCAGCGTGATGTCTTTATGTTTTTGGATACTCTGATGAAGATCGAGTGCATGCTGGATAACAATGCGGAAATGTCGCGAGTGAGCTTCGAAAAGCAAATGGAAATTATGGAAGTAAGGGAAAAATCAATATATTTAAAGGAAATTATCTAAATATAATTATCAGGTGCGCAAAGAGTTGGAGATGGAGATCGATGCCACATTTGATCGTCTGACTTATCGCATAATACGCATGGATAGTGTTTATATGAAGTAAGTTCTTCTTTCATTTGATTTTTGATCCTTTGATCCTTTCACACTGTTTCAGCGCAGTTCAAACGATGCTATAGTGGCAACTTGGGGTCATACATGTGATCGATTTGCCATTGATATCTGGGGATTGCGTAATGTTCCCATACGCTTTAATGAATTGCTGTAAGTCTTGCAACTAATTATACCCGATAACCATAAAAGAATACCCGAGTATTATAACTATGAGCCAAAATACAGAAGATTTAATCATGATCGTCTGTATAAAACTCAAAGAGCTAGACGTACCAAATTTGGTGACAATTATTTCATAGGGTATACTGCGATTTATAAAAAGGCAAATGGATGTTGCTATATTTTTTTTATATCACAATTAAGTTGCTTTTAAAGTAGCTAGACGTACCAAATTCTGAGTATCCAAAGAGTAAAGTATTTTGTATTTCTAACGATTTCTAACAATAAATCGATCCTCAGTGCTCCTCTGATGGTGGCTGAACTGCAAAATGTTGGCGTCAGTGTTCAGATGCCACTTAGTGTACTCCATGATTGCCTCACGTTGCGTTGCATCCACACACTTTTTGACAACTATTCGCAGTATGCAAAGAGTTTCGATGCGATAATACCGGAATCGATAAAAGATCTAAATGCGGGCATTATTGACATTGAGGATTGTCTGGCCAATGAGTGGCTGATGCAGTTGGATATTCAGGAAGAGCTGCTCGAGAGTATGCTGCAAAAGCGTGAGGCATACGAGGAGGCAATGCGCATTATTGCCGAGAAAACCGAGCGGGCAGCGAAGGATAAAAAGGCCAATGAGGGTAAAAAGGTCAAGGCCGTTGTAATACCGAAACCACCCAAGGAAGCACCTTTGGTACCGCCCGGCATGCTACCCGATGCATATTCAACATTTCTGGAACGGGAACAGCAAGAGTATGTGGATTTGCTGGATCAACTATACAATCCACGTAATCTAAAACTAATGCTAGACGAGGTAAGAGAGCTGATCAGAGACTGTAATCTTTATAAGTTTTATTATAAAATGCATATAACATAACAATACATAGATTATTTTATTTTACTTAAAAATTAAGTAGGCCTAGATCTCAGAGACTATTAGAGACAGAGATACCAAATTTGACACACATATTTCTATAGATCCCACGCAGTTCAACTTTGTTTAAAATGTATGTCACGTTCTCTTCCGCTCCCAAAAATCGCGAAAAACCACCTCACCCACAGTTTTTAAGTTAATACAATTTTTATGATAGTTAACGTTTTCTAATAATGTCATCTATAATCAGTGTTAACCGCAGCCAGATCGGACAAATAGAACGGCAGTAATAGCTAACCAAAGTTATTAATAAAGTTATAATTTCAATACAATCATTTAAAAGTATGCAGTAGTTTTTTAATTTCTTTAAATTACTTTTATATATATATATTGAAATAAATAATGGGTATTCTATAGTCGGGATCTCGACTATAGCCTTTCTCACTTATTTTATTTATTAACTTACCTACAATATAAAATCTTCACAATTCTGCTACTAATTATTTAACTTAGATCAATCTGCGACAATACATATTCCTGGGTGGTTTATACTCCGTAATGTTTGTGCGCCGACCTGCGAATACACATTTCGAGAAGTTCAACATAATATTGCATGAGGATGGTCGGGTTTTGCATACAATGGAGAATCTAGTTGCCGATTTGCGACCAAAGCTGGATGAAATGAGTCGACGCGGATCGAAGATATCTCAGAGAGCCTCCAACGTTTCGAATCGCTCCAAGTCGCGTATGCATCTGAAAATGGATCAGCAGAAGAGGAAGACAACAATGCTGGAGGATGATGAGTTGCCATACTTTTTTGTGACGCTTCGTCTGCCCAAGGAGCTGTGCATGTGGGGTGAACCTGTTGTCTGTCATTATATGACCACCATGGAGGATGTGGTATCAGAGACATCGCTAGTTGAGGAGAAAAAGGAATCGACATTTGTCAAAAAGAAGAAATCGAAAATTGGTTCGGTAAAACACTCAGTGGATGCGGATCGACAATCCATGTTCAACAAAGTCGTTCGCAAGGACACAATGGTGAATGTGTTTCGACCCACATTAATATCATTGTTGCGTCACAGTAAGCATCAAGCACCTGGAGTATGGGTTGCTCCCATACGTAACTTTCCCTTGGATAAACAACTGACACACTTGGAGATTCGACAATTGGAGCGTTTTGGTATACCGCGTGTTATATCATCATTTAAATTCCCGCTGGAAGTCAGGGAAGAACTGGAACACGATCAAAGGCCAAAGACAAAGAATATGTTAATCAGACGTCGCAGTACCGATATCGAGGATAACGTCGATTTTGGTTATATCGATTTCAATTTCAATGATCAACACGCTCCGGAACGCGTCTATCCGGTTTTCACCGATGTCGAGACTGTTCAGTATCGGGATCCATCATTAGTTGATTATGATGATTATATGGAAGAGAAGACAATGTATAGCCTTCTGCAATTGTTTGATAACATCCGAATGAACTATCATACTCAATATGAGAGCATCATGAATCAGTCCGATTTTCAAACCAAAAAACTAGATAAAGTCAAAAAGACGGTAGTACCCATTCCAGAAGCTCGTTTACCCTCTAAGGAAGGCAGACAGAAATCTCAAGTCAATAGAGTGGGAAGCAGACATTCTTCGATTCGTGGCAGCCATCTTGGTTTAACTATCTCCAGTTCCGGCTCAAGAACCGGCAGCTCTTTTCACATGGACGAGAATTCACCCATCGATGATTTAAGCATCAGTCATATGTCATCATTGCAAGAGGAAAAGGAGGAGAAACCTAAAGTTAAGGTCGTACACTGGACAACAAAGCACATTTTATCCACCAAGTTCAATAGAAACGAACGCACGATGACCATTAAAACCGATCGTCTAGGTGTCTTTCGGATTGGCCTTTAAGCGATACGAACATTTCCCATTTCGCGACTGGAGTATGCAACCCAATGAGGAGAAGTAAGATCCTCTACTTATAGTATAACTCTACTCTATCTATTACCAGCTATTTACAGAAGGTATTATAATTTTGTCATAAAATATGTATCGCATTGATAAAGTCGTGACTGATCTCATAAGGAATTTATATATTCATCTTGTCCGTCTTTCTTTGTGATTCCGAATTGATCGAAACACCGATCGTAAATTAACCTTTAGTATCAAAGTCGTTGTTATTTTTGAAATATTTCAACAAAATTCTCAGAATATGCAATCTATATTTTTCTATAGATACTGAACATTTTTTTAAATTAGAATCCGACTTCTATATCATATATCCATTAGTCGAAAATTGAATACACCGTTCTGCAAGCATTCGAGCTCTATCAAAAACTATTATTAATTTCCCTGTTCTATTTCCCCTTTGTAGTCCCGATGAGATTGTACTAACTGTGGATACGTTTCATGCTCGAATTGTGCTTTATATATCCGCTCAAGGGGTGAGAGGTTATGTTACGGATATAGTCAAGGGTTATGTGGCCCATCCGGTTAAATACTTGGATATTCCAACTCCAATTGCCGATTTTCGTGTACTGCGTAAGGTAGAAATATACTTTTAAATATATATAAATATATACAAATATTTGTCCTGACTGACTGACTGACTGAGACCCCTAGTCTGTTTATAAAAGTCATTTATTATGATCGACTTAACCACAGAGATTCTATGACAAGTGCATCAACATATTTGCGGAACATGATGCCAGCTATTATATTGACAATGGATATTTTTCGGTTAAACATGTGGCCACTGAGGATCACACCTATGATGCAATGGCTCTGCACTGTAAATTGATGAAGTTCTATCGCTCGAGCTGGAATCGTTTGGCCTCTCGTCGTAATATTCTACTCTGCATGAAGAATGCCAAAGATCAGTCGGATTATACGGAGGTAACCGTACGTATTACGCCGGATACGGCAACTTTTGTGGAGGTATCGGAGCTCTGTTCTGATGATCTTGATATTATCAAGTTGGACTTTAAGAACACATGGCGCAATATGAGTGTAAGTCAATGAGTATTTCTCAAATTTCTATAACTTATCGATTACTCTTAGCATTATACGGATCTGCATCAGACAATCACCTCGATGAACCCGCATGCAACCGATGTAAGAAACAAGGATGCTCTTCTACTTTTCCGTATCAAACGAATGTTGAGCGAAATTCACCTCATGAGTTATTCATAGAATTTATTTTATTGGATTTCTATAATGAAAAATCTGTCAGTTTTTCATTTGAAATTTTTTCACACAATCAGATAAGTGTAGAAAAATTAAAGAAAAATATATGGTCTATAAAAATGACCAAAGAAAATCTAAAGTCAAGTTTTTTTTTAAATGTTCCATATTCTGTGATTGAAATGAATTCGTTTTAGCAATTGACAACAATTAGGGTCAATTTAAAAAATAGCTTTCCACTTGAGCTTACGTGACTGTATCGAAGATATTTCGATTCGCTTATATAATGATGGATCTTATAAGTAAGTGGAGTATTCTACAGTGGTTCAGTTTACCATGGATCTTCTACATGTACTGATATTCTTATTCTCGTTACTGCAGCTGTGCCGTGCAGGACCGTGCTGGGGATGTGACGATGAAATGAATCAAGGCAATCAAGGCAATGATGATTGGTATCGTGATAGAATCGCCTCTATACCACAGTATGCTGAGATTCTGCCTCCCCCAATGAGAAATGTACTGCAAGATGGTACGATTGGATAACTCGCTGAATCTTAACGAGATCAATGTGAGAAACAAGGATGCTCTCTTACTTTTTCCTGTTCCGTAAACATTTTTTTTTTTATTTTTTGATTTTTATAAAGAAAAAACTGTCAGTTTTCCTACTTTTTCAATTTTAAAACTTGCATTCAACATACACCTACACACACTTATAAATGTAAAAAAAAGACAAAAAAAATAAATAAAAATAATAATAATAAATAAAAAATGGTTAGAGGCAAATCAAAAGATACAATAAATTCCAAAATGTTGAGAATATCAGAGGAAGAGCTACCTGCCATAGAATCGGGTATTTATAAGCTAATAACCGAGGAGGAATGGCTGACAAGGGAACAACGTCATCATCAACGAATTCAGGATGTTAAAATCTGTCTGGCTTTTATAAGTGGTAAGCAAGTAAATTTTTCGTGCAAAATAAAAAATGTTTGACCAAATACACTGACTAAAATTATTTATATCGCAAATACATTTATAAAATATGAAATTTTCACTACTTTTAAAATGCTAACTAGATTTAAAAATTCTATTTTAACTTGAAATTGTAATTTTAATGGCATCGAGTTGTATTTATCCATTGTAGAGTCTATTGAGGATTATAAGACATTGCTGAAATTGCAGAGTAAAAATGAGCAGTGGGAACGATTCTTACATTGCGATGGTCTTCCGCGTGTTCAGGATCCTCCCGAATTACGTCGATTTTTAGCGGAAATATATCACGTTGAGGAAGAGAATAAGCACGAAGAGGTTAATTGGGCTTTGGCGGTGAATGAGTGCAGTATTCTAACCCAGGACTATGAAGCTAAAGATCTCACATACAAAGCTCTTAAACAGAATCTATGTCCAGATCTGGGTAAACTATACGACGATGCTATACATCGTATACTGATTATTTTAAATCGCATCGAGTTGTTGCTGAGTTCTGAGTATGCAATGGCCGATATACCTCCGGATCGGGCCATTGAAATAAGCCTAGTGAGTGGAGAGTAGACTCTAAAAGAGATAAAGAATTCACAAACGTTTTACAGATTCGATTTGAATTAAATCATGCAATTGATGTGCTTTTTGATAAATTAACCTATCGCATTATTTGTGCACCAAGCTCATATAAGACGTAAGAGTACAGGGTATTTAAAGTCGTTCAGCTTGTTTATACACATCCTGTCCTCTCACAGCTCATTTGAGGCGATCACAGGGAGCTATTGCTATAAAAGTTCCAACTTTAACTTGGAAATCTGGTGGCTGAGGGATGTGCCCATAAGATTTAAATATTTGGAGTAAGCTCGATCTTTAATTTCCCTTTGCATTATTAAAAACTTAATTATTTTTCAGACTGCCTTTGATGGTCGCCAAGTTGGATTGTGTGGGCGTTGATGTCCAAATACCACTGAGAGTGCTTTGCGATAATTTAACTCTACGTTGTATTCACACCTTTTTCGATCCCTACTCGGAGAATGCCAAGAGTTATATACAGATAATTGATAAGTCGACAAGCGAACTTAATGCAGGAATGACTGATATAGAAGATTGTCTGATCAATGAATGGCTCATGCAGGTTTCTATTATGAATCAGATGATCACACGTATGGAACAGAAGCTGATAATCTATGCGGAGAACATGAGGTAAGTGCAATAATAGCCTACTTCCACGTCATTCACATTTGTCACATTTGCTATCATTTGAAATTGGCACATTTTTGGCGTTGCGCGAGCAAATGTGAAACTGTTAAGACATTTGCCATTCATTTCATAAACAATACAGCTGGTTAAGGTGGTAATTGCTTTTTTTCCATGATTTTATCTATAAAAATCGCGTATTCGATAAAAAAATACTGAAATTCGCCGGGGCGAATGGCAAAAAATATCTTAACATTGATCATTCGGATTTTGTACTGAAATGAAGTCCACATTCGGGTCGAATGATGAAAATGTCGTCGAATGTGCTGAATGTGCTGTCGTGGAAATAGGCTATAACTTAACTCAACTCATTGTTAATAAACTGTAGATTGTTAGAGAACTAGAGCCGAAAATAGCTCAACTAACTAAGGCGAATCCAAAAGCCTTAAGACAGCTCAAAATACCCAAGGAACCACAAAAATTAACCGACGGCATGTTTCCCGATCCATATAAAGCATTTTTAGAGCACGAACAGCTTGAATTGGATGAGTTTTGTGAACAGTTTCTTAGTCCACAGAATCTACAATTGCAGCCAGATGAGGTAAGTGAAAGATTAACATAATAAATAATAATATAAGATATCTTTCTGAAATTTTCTAGATCAATTTGAGATGTTATGCAATACTGGGCGGTATCTTTTCAATGGCCTTTGTACATAAGCCCAAGCATACGGACTTTATCGAGCACAATCAGACAATTCATGATGATAAACGTTTGCTTTATACCATAGATAATCTAGATGAATTAGCTGCACAGGCCAAAGATGATAATAGCGATGATAATAATACAAATAATAATCCCTTTGCCGCAAGAAAAAGACAAATTGAACGACAGATTGAACGAAAATCGGATAGGAAATCAAATATGGATGATAATATTCGATCACGTTTGCAGATAGCACAGACATTGGATGAGGAGAACTTTAAGAATCTTCATCTGGAGGAGGATGAACTCGAGTATTTCTTTGTGACTATTAAAGTGCCGGAACAACTTTGTCGCTATGGCGAACCTTTGGCATGTCAATATATCGATGAGTTTGTCGAAGAAGAAGTAGAAGAAGATGTCGTTTCTCTTGAGCCAGAAGAGCGTCGACGCAAGAAAAGGAAAAGGAGAGGTACCTCCAAACAACCAAAAAGAGTTGATGCTAGTACGAATACCAGAGCGGTAAGTACAGGCGGATCACCGCTGAAAATCTTCAATAATATGCAGATTGAAGAAGATGAGCCAAGATGGGAATTTAAAAGACCGAAACCATCAATTATAACGCCAAAGTCTTCAGTAGCCAGTAATATATATCGTACCTCTTATCACACTTCTCTGCGAGCGTTCGCATTGCGTCAGAGCCTTTTTTCCGGCATTACGCTCCGGAACTTTAAGCTGACCGATGAGCTGCTGGACACCACACAGATCAACGAACTGAGAAAACACTGTCTACCAAGAATATTGTCCTCGTTTAAGTTTCCGCAGGAGTTTAAATCGGAGAAATTTGAGGCATTTACCCAGCGTCAGAAGGGAAATAAGATTCTACGGCGTAATCCGAAATTAGAAGCTGAAATCTACAAGGATGAGCCGGAATATTTGAGTTATGAGAAACAGGAGGCTCCCGAGCGACTTTATCCTTTATTCGACTGGCGGGAGAAAGTGATTTACGAACAGGAAGAGGATCAGGAAAGTTCCCTAGAGAATTCATCATCCATGTCCGAGATACACATTAAAGTATTGAAAATCGATCAGATCTCGGAAGCCGTACAGACGGACGATATCAAAGATCAGACCATGTATAGTGTGCTAAATGCTCTCGATGATATTCAACGGAAATACAGAGAACGTGCCGCAAAGTTAACACAACAACCGAGTTTTGGTTATAAAAGCCGTTCCCATTTGGGTTCCCCATTGCTCACATCGGCCAAGTCAAAGAGCACGGTTCGCATATCGACAATCGGCAGTAAACTCGTCCATATACCCAGATTTTCACGGGGAATGTCACGTCAATCGAACATCGATTTAGGGTCCTTCGATAGCAGTGGAACACCTCCAAGTATCGGATCGATTGCCAGTGTAAACTTTCGACATGGCACTAGGAATTACAATGACAACGAACCATCCAAGAAAACTTATAGACAAGTTAATGTCAAACACTGGACAACAAAGCATATTGTAGAAGCGAAATTCAATAGGGAGGACTTAACAGTTACTATTAAAACGGATCGTTTGGGTTTATTCGGGTTTGCCTACAAGCGTTACGAGCATTTTCCATTTCGCGACTGGAAACTACAGCTAAATGAGGATCAGTAAGTTCAGGATCATTAATCAGGATTACATTAGTTTACTGTAGTTAACTTATTTATGCTCTAGACCCGACGAAATCATCTTTACCTTGGATACATTTCATGTGCGTATAATTCTGTTTATAACTAATGCTGGTATACGCGGCTATGTGACCGATATCAATGATGAATATGTGGCGAATCCTGTCAAGCATATGGAAATCAAGGAGCCCATTTCCGACTATCGGGAATTGCGCAGGGTAAAATATTAGACAGAATCTATAAATGAATTAGTTAGTTAATTTAATTTATTTCTGCTGCGAAAATACGGGTACCGAGCTTAAACTGTCGAGCTCGCTCAACTGTAGTAATTTTATTTGCTTTCTTTATTGATATAAATATATTTCTTTGCAGCGCTTCTTGGAGAAGAACATCAATATATTTGCCGAGCACGATGCCTGTTATTATATTGAGAATGGTTACTTCTCGGAGAAGCATCTGTCGACCGAGCTGCATATCTATGATGCTTTTGCCGTGCACTGCAAGCTGATGAAATTCTATCGCTGTGATTGGAATCGATTAGCGCCACGACGCGATATTATTTTGTGTTTACGCAATCCAAAGGACTGGAATGATGTTACCGTACGGGTAACACCCGATAGCTCAACATTTGTGGAGGTCTCCGAACCATGTACTCTTGATCTGACTGAAGTTAAGCTGGCTTATCAGCTCACCTGGCGTAACATTGGCGTAGGTTGATTTATTTAAATTATATATATTACTTAAAGAAGACTGCTCTTTTTAGACCTATTCGGATCTGCATCAGCTGATCACCTCTATGGATCCACAGGCGACAGATGTGCGCAATCGGGATCCCAAACTGATACACTATATACGCACACTCTTCAACGAGGTCAGACCCTTGAGTTACTCCTAGTGATGAAAATGCATTCGCTACATTAATTGACAACAATTGAAGGCAATTTGTAAGTAACTTTCCACTTGATCTTGAGGTTAAAAAGTGTATCCAAGTTATTTCGACTCGCTTATATAATGTTGGATCATATTAATTATTTGATAAGACTTGTGTTGATTAGTCTGCAATGGATATTTTATTAATACTGATCGTTTCGTTGTTGCAGCTGGATCTTGGAGAGACATCTTCCCCGAGGCTCGATCCACCTCTGACTCCCTCAATGAGAAATCAACAATTGGTGGATATTATGAAATCTCAAGGCAATCTTTGGCAATCTCGTGTCATCGGTGGTGAAGTGACAACCATTGAGAAATTGGGTGGATATCTTGTAGCTCTACGCTATAAAAATGAATTCATCTGTGGTGGAACTTTGATCCATGAACGATTTGTTGTCTCTGCGGCACATTGTTTTCTGGGTCGTCCAAATAAATCGGCCTGGACCGTAGAAGGTGGCATCTCGAGACTGACAGATTCGGGTGTTCAGGTCAAACTAAAGGACTATGTGGTGCCCGCTGTCTTTTCGGATTCAGATATGCATATGGATGTCGCTGTTATACTTCTGGCAATTCCATTGTTTGGTGACAATATTGCTCCAGCTATACTATGTAAAAGAACTCTCACTGAGGGATTACATCTCACTGTTTCCGGCTGGGGTCTAATCGATCCAAAATCAACGGGTCCTACTCAGAACATTCGCACTGTAACTGTTCCCGTTGTTAGTATGAGCCAATGTCGGCAGACCTATAAAAAAGCAAGTAAGTTTATCGCTATTATCCAACCTATTCTTTTAAGATTAATTTCTCATTCCAATCGCAGTGACTTTAACTAACAGTATGTTCTGTGCTGGAGTTTTGGGCACCAAGGATGCTTGCACCTTTGATTCAGGAGGTCCCTTAATCTATGATGATATTGATAGTGGACAGAAAGAACTCTGTGGCATTGTCTCTTTTGGCATCGGTTGTGCCAGTCCCAAATATGCAGGTGTCTACACGAACGTCAACTATGTAAAACCCTTTATTGAGATGTCTATTAGTGTTTTCAAGAAATCGAATCTTATCTAAAAATAGTAAAGAATATTCCAAATGAAAATCGGTTGAGTTTTGACAAAGTTATGAGACTTTGAAGTTTTTGAAAAAGTGTCAAGGGGTAAGTATGGAAAATACCGAAAAAATTGACAGTTAGGTAAATTTTTCAAGTGAAAAATGTTTTGATGCAGAATGAATTTAGAGGCCAAATAATGATCAAAACGGTATTCCACATGGAAAGTTGGTTGAGTTTTGACAAAGTTATGAGAGATTGAACGTTTTTGAAAAAGTGTCAAGGGGTTAGCATGGAAAATACCGAAAAAATTGAAAGTGAGGTAAATTTTTCAAGTGAAAAATGTTTTGATGCAGAATGAATTTGGAGGCCAAATAATGATCAAAACGGTATTCCACATGGAAATCGGTTAAGTTTTGACAAAGTTATGAGAGTTTGAAGTTTTAGAAAAAGTGTAAAGGGGTTAGTATGGAAGAATACCGACAGAAATTGAACAGTGAGATCGAATTTTCTAATTGATTAAAATGTTTTGATGCAGAATGAATTTAGAGGCTCAAATAATGTTCAAAACGGTATTCCACATGGAAATCGGTTAAGTTGTAGCGAAAGTATGACAATTTGAAGTTTATGAAAATGAATGAAAATGAATTATGAATAGTACGGAAAAATGTAAACAGGGGCTTCGAGATTTAAATTAAACTTCTAATACTAGTAACTTTTTTACAGAATATTTAAATATATCTCAGATGGGAATGTCAACCCTTTTTTCAATCTACCTTGAAGAATATTTCCCTCTGCATGTTGCGACATTATTTTGTGCCTTAATTGTTGACATTATTTGCAACATTTTCTTTGCTTGACTTTCGTGCCACATTTAGACATTGCGTGTTGCGGCAGCTCCAAATTTCTTGCCTCCTGATCATTGACCGATTCCAGTAATTGATTGTGCTGAAACCCAGAGCTCGATTCTTGTCCTGGACCTTCAGAGATTGCCCCGAGGGCGCAATTTTAGAAACAACGGATCGACGAACTTTTACTTTTGCTGCATCAAAATGTAAATTAGCTGCCCTCGATCAAATGTGGAGACAAAGACGCTGAGAGTGAGAGAGAGAGGAATAGAGAGAAGAGAAGAGAAGCACTGTCTCAGAACTAAAAGAAGAATCGTATTAAAATTTATGTGGTCGAAAAATCATTGCATGACTGACGGCCTTTCGTCTTTGGCTTTCGCTTCTCGATTTCGAATTAGTTTAATAATACAATTAATTGTTATTTATAGCTTCCTTTTGGTTCGCAAACGTTGTATTTATCGCTCTATAGCGAGGATTGTCCCAACAATCTCCTTTCGTGGCTAAATGATGAATTCCCGCTGCACGCAAAGCAAATTTCCAGACAGTTCTTAACTGTTTTTTAGTTAAAATACTTTGGCATAATGATATAGGGGTATATGAATTGTTGCTCTTTTGGGTTATACAAACAGTTAACGCAATATGACTAAGAAATAACTTTTATTTCAAAGCCTTTAAAAAAGGACGACAAGGAGAGGAGTAAGAATATTTTAGACAGACAAGGAAGAAGACGACGAGGAGAGGAGTTAGAATATTTTAGGCAGACAAAGAAAAGCGTAGAGGCTCAGAAGAGAGAGAGAGAGAGAGAGACTCGTTAGGACTGAGAGTAACTCAGAAGAGCATAGGAGAACAAAAACAAACTGGATGATAGAAGATGAGAAATAAATGGAATAGCATAGAGAAAGACTGAAGAATGAGGAAAATTTAACGGAGACACAGAATATCATGGAGAGACAGCGAGGAACACAGATAAACACAAATGGAAGACAGGCTGAAACATTCATAAGGACATAGAAGATTTGGGATTGAAAGTTTAAGAAAATAACATTTAGGATCTCTGAGGAAACCAGGAGGATATAGAGCAAATCAGCGAATGTCAGAGGAAGGATAAAAGAGAGAATTATACGGAGAAATACATTGGAAAAACCGAGTGAAATTTTTCTATAAATATTCTATAAATATTTAAAACAAAAGAGGACCTAAAGGTGGTATTTTAAAGGAATTTAAAGGACGGGTGCGATTTATAATATATTTCCTTGACATATATCTTGAAATAGCAATAGAATTTCGCTTGAAACTGCCACAAAGTGCCAACTTTGCAGCGGGAATTCAGGTGGCAAGTCAAAGGAGGCTAAAGTAGGAGATTTTGTAGCGCCCCAAAGTTGTATGTGTTTTGCAACAACATAAATATGAGAAGACGACACTTGGCAGGCTGCGTATGTCACCTCACAGAGTTACCTTCTACTCTCTCCTGTTCCCTCTCTCCCTCCATCCCTCCATCTCTTTCCGTTTCTCTGCTTCGCTATCATTCGGTTGGCATTAAGTTTATTTATCTGCTTTTAAATGGCATCTTCGCCTGGCTTGCATATAACTCTCGGTGTCATGTAATGTGCACCAGAAACAAAGGCAACATAATGTAACAGCCGCAAAGAGGGGAGGACTATAGCAATGGAGGGGGGGAGAGGGTAGTTACTTGCTTACCACAGATAGTATGACTACCATTTACAGCAGATACTGCGAGCATTTTTACTAGTATCATAAATTTATGGCACATTGTAGCGACCATAACGTGGCATCCCGACCAGAGACCCCAAGTCAGAGACCCAGGAGACCTAGGAGAGAGCAGACCCCTGGCAGGCATTGCCCACAGCAGTGCCCAGGAGGGGTCCTCCCCCCGTTCATCCCTCTTAAAGCAGCGACAGCAACAGCAGCAGGATTTCGGTAGTCCGAACAACATGCAAGCTGGTACCTACAGCGTCAATCCAGAGATTTACAGAGATGACTTTTTGGAGCATGGCAAAATACTGCAACAAAAAATCTAGTTATGAGTGTGCTGAACTAACAGATAGCCTGTAATTGTAAGCTTAAAACAGCATATGAAATATGGCAGCATAAAATATAATTATTTAAGAATTTTTCAGAGCCTCTCAGAACTTCTGAAAAAATTATGGTAATTATACTACATAAATAAGCAAATATTCAATTTCCAAAATTTCTCATATTCATTTTGTAACAAAAGCATATAAGACTAATTAAAAAAGCTTTTATTTAGCACATCTTAAAAATAGTACTATATATAAGTAACAATTTAATAAGTTTTTCCAACAAATTAGTATAAAAAGTTTGCAATTCAAGTTAAATAAAAACTTTTGTTCTTGAAGGATGTTACCTCCTTAATGGTATACTTATAAAAAAAAACCTTTCAATGAGGTAAGAGTCTAATGGCGAAAGCACTTATATGTCACAAGATTACTGATATAAATTATTGTGACGATAGATATTAAATGTAATATATAAATTATTCTTAAAAATAAAAGATTCATAAGAAAGCATTTGCTTTCGTCACTAGCGTGGACTGCCCTCCACTGTGGATATGTGTTACAAATATAAATACAGCTCAATTCGGCTTGCTGATAGTATATCTAAAATTTTATAAGTATTGCATAACTCTGTCACTGTTGCTTAGTTAACAGGGTATAAAATGTGGATGTGTAACAACAGTTGCTTACGAGATTGCTTTGGAAATGCTGCTGTGAGGTTGAGATACTCTCGTAACTGTCGTAACCCGACAATCAGACATATCGAATCGAATGCTCTATGCGATGCTAGTTACTTCAGTTAGTTGCTTTATTCTGTTCTCAGCACAGAACTGTTGTTAATTAATGAAACACATAGTCTGAGGAATGGGAAATGAGGATGGAGAGAACTGGAACTGGTTCGATATGAGTATCTGGCGTGGTTTCTAAAGAAATAGAAATACTTGCAGTGCTTCAGGTAAACAACAACAAGAACAACAAATCTGAAGAGTCGTCAAACACTTGATCAATAGCGGCGGTGTGTGTGCGTGTGTTTTGTATCCCACAGATACATTTTATTATGCATCGTGGCTTCAGTTTACGAGCTGTGTTTGCACAACTTAAAAGCCAATAAAATTTGTTGTTAATTGCTTTGGTAAATTGAAAATTAGGTTTTGAGAAACATCATCACAGAACTATGCGTATTCTGGGTCCTCAAGTTCAACTCCGAATCCGATTCCGAGTCCGTGTTCAGTATTTGTACAATTTATTAGCTTGGTCCACTTTAATGACTTTTTGAAAGCCGACTTGTACTGCAACTAGACAAAACGAATTGCTTGCCAAAAAAAATATAGAAATCGAAGCTAAAATAACCTTAAATTTAATCAGCTTAAATATAATTTAACTTATGTTTAAGGTAGGGCAGCGGAACAGCGGGAGGTCTTCACTATAATTTCTCATACCCAGCCAAAAAAATCGGTTAATTAAAGTTTAACAAAGTTGAAAAGCGATTTCATGCCGCGTTGAATCAACAAATTTGTAAAGTTTTGAAGGGGCCAAGAAGGGGGAAAGGGAAAGGCAGTAGTTAGTAGGGAATCAGGGGGGGAACATTCATTATTTGTACTTATTTAAGTGCTTGATCATGCTGATATCATCACCTGGGCAACATTTCTTTGTCTCCTCCACGTACCCTCAATGCAATTAGCCTCTGCAGACGCCAGGTGGTCTTTACCCCTCTTCCTCCTCTCTCTCTCTCTCTCTCTCTCTTTCTGCCTCTCACTCTCTCACAACTCGCTGAAATCTCAAATCGAAAATCTGTAAAAAATGAGAAACGAATTTGGTATTACAGTTTTTGGGAGCAGCACCGAAATTAAAGAGGGAGTTTAAAGTCAGGCATTGATTTTAAGTCGAATTAAAAATGCGCTTTTTGTGTTGGTAAAATCCAAAAGTTTGGTTAAGTTGAGCTACAACGATGCTCAAGATTCTTTTCGAGGGTTTTTCGGATTTTTTTGGACTTACTTTATTTGCAGTCTAGATATTTCTTTTGTCTTCAGGGCAATAAAAGGGAATTTGTAAAAGTATTTAAGCTTTAATAAATTTGAGACAAGAGATTTCAACTGACTACATTAAAAGAAGATTCAAAAAATATTTGACACTCCTAATAGACAGATTAAAAAATTTAATTTCAATCCCAAATCTTGACTAATGTAAATGCTTTTCTAATTTCTAATTTTTCAATTGCTTAAATTAGCGTTGGGCAAACCTTTTTTAATAGGCGCCAGAAAGACGCACAAGCGCTTAAGTGAAGCTTTAAATAAAAGCTCATCTCTAAGCTGAAGTAATAAGCTGGTCAAATGTCTTGTCTAAAATAGAAATACCCTGTTTCGAGGGTATCGCAGCGAATGCTGTGTTGACAGTTATTGATCGATGATATCGAGGCAACACAAATGTTGAAATTAATTTTTGATTCGTCTCTCATTTAAAAAAAACTACAATGAGCTGAGTTCGTTGTAGCTTCAATATTGGGGTTATCTTGTATTTAGCTATATTTTGACTTAAAGCGGTTGGCTAATGATTTCTCCCCCTCCTCCATTCCTCCTGTTAGTCACAGCAAGTGTTCTAATAAGTGACACTGACTAATTTCGAATCATTAATCTCGTAGCTGCTTAGTGTCAAGTTGTGCCATCAATAAGCATCAAAAATCAAAATGAGCAACGAATTTCAAGGTGTGCGAGGTGTGTGTGGTGTGTGCGTGAGTGTGTGTTGCATGTGGTATGTGGCATGATGAATGTACAGCATGTTGCAGCACGGTTGGGTGTCTCGCTGTCTCTCTCTTGAATTTGCCTGCAACTCGTAGACAAGCGACGCAATCAAGTTGCGCGTCAAGCACTCAGTCAGTCCGTCAGTCAGTCAATCAGTCAGTCAGTCACTCTCCAGTCTGTCAGTCAAATCGTTGCTGCCCCAGCCCCTACCCCTTTGTGTGGCATGACTACCGGGCATCAATTTTTGCCAGCCACGCGAAATATGCTCCAAAATGTGGAGCCAACGAAATGAACACGTTGAATGCGCACGCGCACAGTTGTTGCCACAGTTGCCCCCCTCCTCCCCTCTGTCTCTGCCGCTGCCCCCTTGCCCACGCTGCTTGCCACAGCTAACCGCAGGGCGACTGCGCGCCCGTTTTCGATTAAAGCCACGTCGGGAGACAGACTTCGACTTCGACTTCGACTTCAGCGTGTGCCAGTCGAGTTAAGGCCTCAAGCCTCAAGCTCCTCCGATATGCCTCCGATCTGCCCCTGACCAGCGAGCGTTGCAACTTTGGGAGACGCTGCACAGTGGGGATAATGCAGATACTAGCATGGATCAAATAAATATATATAATAAATAATAATTTAAATAATACCTTAGTAGATATTTTGATGTCTAACAAAATAAACATAAAATTTAAAAATTTGTTAAAATTTTATTTTTTTATAAAATTTTTTTTTATTTTTTTTTTTTTTTTTAAATTTTTTTTATAGGGGATATTTCCTACAGACTTTCTTTTATTTCTCTAAAAATAATTCAAAAATAATATAATAAATAATTATCTCACAAAAGTATGAAATTTACTATTAAAAATTTATAATCTGAAAACTAAATATTAAAATAGTATATCTATTTTATTTTAATAATATTTCTTTTAAGTCAGAATTTTTTTCCAAATAATTTTAATTTATATTTTTTTAATAACTATATGAAAAAATTGCAAATTGAAGGGTTAATTGCATTGTTTATAATTTATTAATTAATCGACTCCTCGCTAGGAACTTCATTAATACCACTGTGCATTGCAGCGTTTGGAGTCGTCTCGGGACGTTGCAAAGTTACCTACCAACGCCTTCGGTTTACATTTTACAATCCTAACAAGGTTAGGCTAGCGATAAACGTAGCTGCAACAACAGCTTGCAACGCTGTGGCACTAGAGAGTGGAGTGTGGAGTGTGGAGTGGGGAGTGTGGAGAGTCAGTGGACTTGAGGCAGTGGCACATGCCTAACCAGTGCAACCTATGCAAACACACACACACAAATACAGACACACACACACACATAGAGCTGCCGTTGCAGTTGCACATTAAAAATGAGGCATGAGGAGCAGCAGCGACTGTGGCAGTGGGAAGGAGTAAGGGTAAGGAGAAGGGGTAGGGGTAGGGGAAGCAAGTTAGACGATGTCTTTTTTGCTCTGTGGCAGAACAAGGTTGCACGCCCCGAAGCTGAAGTTGGAGCTGATATTGTTGTAGTTGTTGTTGTTGCTGTCGTTGTTGTAGTTGGTTTACCCGGTTCGGGCCTCTTTTAAATGCAATTCAGGCGAAAGGCGCACAAAGGGACAGCGAACAAGATGCCGAGTTGCTGATTGTGCGAGCAGCGCAGTCAACGTCAACGTCAGCGTCAGCGTCTGAGCTTTTGTTGCCGCCATACAAACATGGAATATGACAGGCTCAGAGCAGCCGACTGAGCAGAGAGCAGGAGAGTGAGAGAGAGACAGGGCGGGAGAGCGGAGGTTGAGACATGCAAAGCATTGTCAAGTGAAGAAAATGCAAGCGACAAAAACGAAACGTATATCTGTGTGTGTGTCTGCGTCTGTGTGTGTGTGTGTGTGGGCAGCGACTGAGACAGAGGGACAGAGAGAGCAGCGAAACAATGGCGACAATAAAAATGCGATCGCACAACATGCCACACAGATAAGTTAACGCAAAGTGACAACGTACAACTTTTAATGGAATTGTCGTCGGCTGACGCTGAGCAGCAGCAGCGAGCAACGACAGCGACAGAGGGAACAGCAGGGAGAGAAGAGGCGGCTTTACATTTTGTTGTTTATGGGCACAGGTCGCGTGCAAGGACGTGCCAGCAGGATAACCGCTAAGCAAGGCGAGAGAACGAGTGCAGAGTTAGAGGCAGCAGCAGAGGCAGCGGCGGCGGCAGAGCGAACTAACGCCCACGAGAGCTGCTCAAAACCGATCATCGCCTTCGGCAGCTACTGTGGCACATGCCGAGGCGGAACTAACCAGTCAACGAGAGCAACCCACGAACCGAGCACAAGCAAAGCCAAGCAGAGAGCGCACAATCAACAACAAGTTGGCGCAAAAACAACAGCACACACACTCAGAGAGAGAGCATGCACTTTTATGCTCAGCTACTCCGATTGGAATACTGCAATTGTGCTCTCTCTGCGCAGTGCGCTCAGTTGGCAGCATTTGTTGCTATCGCTGTCGCACTGCTGACTGCGCGCCTTGCTTCCAATTGGAGCATACGCACTGAGTGACTGAGCGCGCTCTCTCTCACTCTCTGGCGCTCGCTCTTCATGTGGTTTTTTGTTTACAAAAATTTCGTACGCTGGAAAGGTGAACTCAGCGCGGCTGTGCGGCCGTCTTCGTCAGTTGCCCAACTAACTTGCCCGAAGCAAGACGTACGCGCGCGCGCTTATCAAATAAGAAATACGTGCAATACGAAAGACACGCAAAAACGTAACGTAAATACGCAAATAAAATATATGAAAAAGAAGACAAGTGCATTTAATAAACATATTTAATCAGAGCTTAAGTGCGTGAGTGTGTGACAGTGTTGTAAAATCGATTGATTTGATTTGTTTGATAGATTGGTTGATCTAATTGACAAATCCATCGATCGATCGATGTTCGCGTAGTGGAAGGGACAACATATGATGAGCCTGACTGTGCTCTCCTTGCCGCAACGTTACAAACGCCTCCTGCAAGCCATGTCTATCGCCGTCGCCGTCGTCTATATGACGCTACTGCTCTATCAGAGCGCCTACGGATATCCGGGCATGCAAGTGAGTCAAAGTTCTATTTCATTTCTATTTTTCTTATTTGCCAGACAACGATCTGTCTGCATGTGCGTGGGTGTTCCCCCACTCCTGCCTGCCTGCCAGCCTGTTGATTCTCGTAAATTTGCATTTGCATATATATGCGTCTCCCTCTTCCCCCCTGCCGGCTCCACATGCGCTCGCTTTTCGTTTCGTGCACTTTCATAAATCAACGCTGGCGACGTTTGCAGCTGCGCGCATGCGTCTGTCCGTCTCTGTCTTCGCTCCTTTGCTTCCACTGGAACCTTTTTGCGCCCTTGCCAATATCTTCAAGTTTAACTCTGTCGCTGCCTCTGCTGCCGTCTGCTGCCGCCTCTGCCGCTGCCTTCGCCTTTTGCCTTGCATATAAAACAGTTTCAGTTTTTAGCAATTTTTTTTCTTAGTTTTTTTGTTTTTGTTGCGTTTCATTGCCGTCGGCAGCGCGTCGCCAAAGCTTTCAGAGTGCTGCAATTCCCCGCACCTCCAGTTGCTCCTACTTCTCCTTGTCCTCTTTTTGTTTTTGCTGTTTTTGCTTTGGTTTTGCATAAATTTCAGTGTGTAATAAAATATTCCCCCTGCTAAAATTACAAGAGCAACTCCAGCTGAAAGTTGGCTGACCGCCCGTCTATTTAGTTGTTGCTGTCCCCGAGTGTGGGATCATAGTCAACCACATAGCTTAAATTCCCCTCTACACTCTCACTGCTTTATACTATGCTAATTGTCAGACGAGTGTTCATTCCCCAGATACAGATACAAACACAGATATCTACATATCTTACAAATACAGCTGATAGTGCAAACCGGCTGGATTGGATTACTATATCATTTAGTTCATTAAGCGAACGAGTAACTATAGTTTCTTGAGCAAATTCCTTAGGTATCGGGTGTACTATAACCTTTAAATTTTAATCAACAGTACAAAATTATATAAATACTATAATTCTTATAAAAAACATAGTCTATCAATTACCTAACTTACAGGATTTATAAGAACTTAAGCAGGTCGAGAGATCGAATCGTAAGTCATGTCATATCATAATCAAATCTATCACTTAAAAAATGTTTGAATACAGTTTAAAATTAGCGAAATTTGTAATCATGCTTTAAATCGCATTTATAGTATGTTTTTCAGATAATAAACATTTTTTTTTTAAATCGATTGGCTTTTTTATATAGAAACTAACGCTAAATAATATAATTTTTATGATAAACATCTTGTTGCAATTTTATTAATTTCTGAAGCTTTTCAAATCTTAAACAAATAATTAACTGAAGTATCTATAA
Source organism: Drosophila falleni (assembly GCA_035045575.1). Lineage (NCBI taxonomy): Eukaryota > Metazoa > Arthropoda > Insecta > Diptera > Drosophilidae > Drosophila > Drosophila falleni. The sequence continues at coordinate 4,432,524 of JAWNOV010000167.1, forward strand.
ATTACATCTCAAGATATTTTGTAAAAAGAAGATTTGTAAGGTGTTTATTCTTTTTCATGAGCTCTTAAACTTTGATATTTTAATTCAATTAGCGGCACATCTAATATAACAATTTGTTAATCTTTAGACAACATTTTATTAAGAGATTCCATTTAGAGATTTCAGTTGTTGTTGTTCTATTAAGCTAATCGGAAGTTGTTGTCGTGTTGGCGATTTCATTAGTCAGATATTTCTAAATTTGCAAATGCTATTTGTGGTGTATTCTAATGCATTAATAATGCATTAGTTGGGAAGTTTTTAGTGAAGTTCTGCTGAAATTGTTGCTCTTCTTTTGACTTGACTTGATGTTTGCTTTTGCAATCATTAAAACTTTATGCCATTTTAATTTAGACCAAGTTGTTGCTGTTGTTGTTGCTGAGGTTGTTGGTTAACCGGAAACCTGCCAGAAATTAGTGGTATGTTATAGAGTTCTCAGCATAAAATGATGAAACTAAATGCTGAGTTGACGTTGTTGTTAATGTTGTTGTTGTTACTGTTGTTAATGTTGTTGTTGTTGCTTTCAATTGAAGTCGCTTCTCGTGGAGGTCTGTGACTTGTGTCAGTTCATTTGTAGCTATTGCCATTGTTGTTGTTGTTGTTGTTTTTGTTGTATGACCACATAAAATGCAATGCAATGTGGAAAATATATTTTTTTATTTTTAGTTTTTATTTTTTTTATATATTTTTCTGCCAAATGTTGCGCAAATTTTATTTGCTTTTGCTGTGCTTTTTCTTGGTATTTTTGCAGCTGACGAAGACTTTGGGTATAAACTTTATAAGGCCTGTCAATTGTCTGACTGTATGACCACTGTCCACTCCTCTGACTCCCCTCGTTCCTTTCCCCTCGTTGTTCCTCTTCGACCACTCCTAAGTCGTTGAGTTTGTTTGTCGCGTGTTGCTGACGCATAAATCATAAATGAAAAAATAAAATAAAATAAAAATAATAATCGATAAATGAATTTGTTTATGCGAATTTGTTTAAAGTGGCGCGCAGAATGAGTTTCGCTTGTTGTTTGATTGATTTCGTGTAGTTTGCAATGTGCATACAAAACAACAACTTGAACAACAACAACAACAACAACAACAACAATCAATGCGAGTGTCTTGCATGCAAATCAACTTCAAAGTCTTCAAGGCAACCAAAATAAAAATGAAAATAAAATGAGCAGCGAAACAAAGTCAAAGAATCTTGTTGAAAACTTTTCGCTGTCGTTGTTCCTGTTGCTGTTGCTGTTCTTATTGTTGTTGTTGTTGCTACGCGCAGGTGCCGCTTGTTGCATGCCACATTCAGTCCAGTTGCAGCTGTCTGTCTTCCCCCTCCTCTCTCCCCTTTCAACTGTAGCTCCTGCCACTTAATCAGTTGGTTGCCAGCAGCAACTCCAACAACTACCGAAAAATTGACGACACTAAGCTGCAACTGATAAAACTTGCAACTTGAAATGTATCTGAGCATCTCTGTCTCTCAGCAGCTGAGTATCTTTGTATCTGCAGTACACTTAGAGAAACTAAACTAAATTATCTAAAACTTTTTAGATTGTTTCTTTATTATAGCTGCATGATTTGTACTGATTTTAAGTAAAATATATAAATTTTCTTAAGTTTTTAGCTTATAAATAATTAAAGATACAGATACATAACTATAATATTATTTGCATTCAAAAGATAATTTTAAAAATATGTAAATATTTTTATTCATTAGATAATTTAAAAAAATTTCAAAATTTTCGCAAATTGAGCACATTTATGAAGTTTTTGGCTAGACAGTATCTAAATCTAAAGAATTCTTCCTTTTCAATTGGATATGATTGATCAAAATAATTATAAATTATTATTATTATTTAACATTATTGTATATTATTTAGATATTAATTTTATCAGTCGTTTTTCAAGTTTATTTTATACAAAGATTTTTTAAATTACAGTATAAATTTTTCTTATTTTTTAAACTCCCTCTTTTTGCTCAGTGTAGTCCACTCAGCTGCTGGTCTTTTTGTCTTTTGGTGGTCGGCAGTTTACTTAATTGAGGCTCAGTCTTCGTTCCAGGCTCAGTCTCAGTCTCAGTCTTCAGGTTGTGTCTCAGTTCTCGCGTCTCTTGTCTCTTGTCTCTTCTGTCTCTCAGTTTCTGATATTTGACTTTGATTGTGCTTGTATCTTATCGTAGATTTGTATCTTTGGTTTAATATTGTTAAAACAGCATTTAATGAAGATTTTACCAGCTTTTCTCACTGTCTTGCTTGCTCTTTCCCACACTCTCTTGCCCTCTTTGTCTCTTCCTTTTGGCTCTTGTCGGAAAACAGCTGGAAGTCGGTTGATTGAAAGGAATGAGAGAATAGAGTTTATGGAACTGGGAACTTCATTAATCTAGCGCCCTTTTTTGAATGTGTATCTATTGTTGTTGTTGTAACTGTTGTTGTTGTTGTTGCTTGTTATTAATTGACATAAAAATTGTTTATAAACATATTAATCATGTGCATAATGAAGCATTACACAATTGGCCGACACGAAGCGTGTTCAATTTCGACTAGACAAACGCCTCTGTGTGTGTGTGTGTGTGTGTGTGTGTGTGTGGGTTTGTGTATCTTTTGTTGTGTGTTGGCTGTATCTTGTATCTGGCATATTGTATCTTGTATCTTGTATGCGCAGGCGTGCTTGACAGTTTGCTGCAAAAGCTCTTATATGGACACACGTGTCTCTAGGAGTTTCCCTGCCTCTCTTTCCCCTCTCTCCATCTCTCTGCTTCTTCTCGCTCCCTCTCCCTCTGCAGCTCTTACCTTTTCTCTTTGTATCTGTTGCAATTGCTTTGGCTTAACTTGCATCACGTTCGCGTAATTCGCCAAGCAACTTGTTGCCCTTCTCTCTCTCTCTTCCTCTCTCTCTCTCTCTCTCTCGTTCTCCCCTCATATGCTGCATATATTACCACAGCCGTTGCATGCAACTGGTGCACATTCTAATCTATGCAAGGCCTTTTTGATACCAACTTGTTGTTAACTCAATTGTATTTTAGCCCGTATTTTGCAGATATGTTGTAGTTAACTGGAATTGGTTTAGTTGGCCAAGTCGCTTTCACTGTTTTAGCTCACGATTTGTTAGCCCCGTTCTATTTATTGGCTCTGACTGCTTATCGCGGAATTAATTAATATTTCCAACGATCGCAATGAACTTGCCTCAAGCTGCCACCTGTCAACGTTGTCTCAGACAGCGGCTCATTAGGCGGTAGCTGTTGCCATCTCATCATCATCCCCCTCTCCCTCTATCTCTCTCACTCCATCTCTTTCTTGCCCCATTATAGTGAACACCGTTTTTTTTTTGTCGATCGTGCCGCAATAAAATTGTATTGAGCCAAGTCTTTAGTCTTTAGTCTATCAAACGTTCAACATCGTGTGAAGCAGCAAACAGCAGTCGGAAAGACCCGTTTACCGTGTAATAAAAAGATCAACGGTAGATGTAGACAATGAGTGTAGAGAGCGGGGGAATTGGAAAAGATTGTGGCAAAGAAATGTTTCCATTTTCAGTTTGAGAAAACGCGCTGCGAATGAGCTATAAAACTGGGAATTGTGCAATGTGGTGGCTACTATTCAATTGAAGAAACATAGAGAGGGAAGAGAACGGAAAGAGGATGAAGAGAGTACACTTAAAACAAATAATACTCTAAAATCGTCCTGAAAAGTCGCTTTTAAACAAAACCATGAAAACTTTAGCCTGAACTTTACAAATTTGCTTATATTTTAAAAAGTATTTTGTTTTGTACAGATTGTACAAATTGTGTGAAATTTATAAAGGTTTGTTCTTACTTTGTAAAAATATTTCTTTATAATAATTGATTTTAGTACAAAAAATTAACCAATCTCCCCAAAACTTGAAAAATTTTATTTGAAATTTTTTTTCAACATTAGAAATTTGTATTTATTCAAAGATATTGAGAGTTGTTTATGAAATTTTATAAAATTAGAGAAATATTTTTAGTGTAGGGAACGGAAAAGGGGGTCAGAAGCAGCGCCTGCTGATTTGCATAGCGGAAAAGGTCGAACAAATTAACACTTGGCCAACAGACTCAAAAAAAAAGAACAGATCCCAAAAAACCAAAACCAAATTCAAGTGCCGCCTTTTTATCAGCTCACTTCAATCAAAAAAACTCGAGCTGAGCTCACAAAATTTCCCAGTTCATTCAAAGTAGAAAAGAGAGATAGCATGAGAGAGGTGGAGCAGAGAGAGAGTGAGAGGGGTAAAAAGAAGCTGAGAAAGAACCATTAAAAGCAATTGAAGAATTGCCGCGCTTAACAAAAGCAAATGAACCTGTTATCAGTAGAAATTAATCAAAGGTGCGCACAACAGTGCCTCAAAATGAGGCAAGAGTTGGGGTAGACAGCGTTGGAGAGAAGAAGAAGGGGAAGAGGGGCAAGAAGAGAAGACAGCAATGCAGAGGAGTTCCCAATCTCTTACTGATCTTTCTGATCAACGTTCTTTTCTTTACTTTTGTTGTTGTTGTTGTTGTTATTGTTGTGTTTGCACTTACTCAGCATTTATGTTGTGATTGTTGTTGTTGTTTGTGTGTGTGTTGAATGCTGCCTGCTGTGGCTGCAACTCATTTGTTTGCCATTGTTGTTTACCAAATTGAAGTTCGCCTTTTGTTTGCCAGGTGAAAATGCCTCTAGGCCGCGATTTACACAACAAATTTACATGTTTCCTCAGTCTCTCTCTCTTAAACACCCAGAGAAATCATATTTTCCCTTATAATTTAGCTTAAATATGGTGTAAGTCATTCTAAGTGTGAGCATTTTATTTATAAAAAACTTAAATATAATTTAAAACAAGTAAGCGGTTACAGTCGAGCACGCTCGACAGTAGGATACCCTGAGCCCAGGTACTTTTCAATAAAAGTTTATTTTCGACCAATTGTTCCTTGGCAACTATAGATAAAAAAACCGGGTTTAAACAAAATGGGGGGGAATGGAAAAAACTAAAATTTATTGTTTTTTCTATTGGGTGGGGGTGTTCCCCAAAAAAAAAAAAATTTTTTTATAAAAAAATTTTTTTTTGGTGGGTGTTGGGGGGGTATATGATATGGGGGGGGGGTTTTTTAAATATGGGGGGAGGATATAATATCCGCCCGTATATTATTTTTTTGGGTGGGGGTGGTGTCTCAACAAAAAAAAATAATTTTTTTATACTATATTTTTTTTTTTGTGTGTGGGGGGGGGGGGGGATATGGGGGGGGGGGGCGATACAAAAAAAAAAAAAAACGGGCCGGGGCCCGGGGGGAGGGACCAAATATAGGGGTTGGGGTTGGGTGGTGGGGGGGGGGGGGGGGGAAAAGAGGGGGAGAGGGGGAGAGGGGGAGAGAGAGGGGGAGAGAGAGGGGGAGAGAGAGGGGGATGGGGCCCCCGGGTGGGCTGGGGGGCTGATGAAAAATATATATTTTTTGGGGGGGGGTCCCCCCCTCCTCCTTCGGTTACACCCCTGCAACACTTTTTTTTCTTTTTTTGCCTTTTTGGGGGGATAAATTTTATATTAATTACCAAATTTGAAGAAACTTCAGCATGTAAAGAAATAAACTGTTAAAGAGTAATATAAAATATAAATATTTGAATTGAATACTGTTAAAATAGATTTTGAGACTATTTAAAATAAATTTAATTTATAGTTTAAGAATTTTAAACTTGGAGGGTTTTTTGTAAATATTGTTTTACAAAATTAAACCAAACAATTTTTTTATTATTTAATTTTAAAATGTTTTCTATTTATTATATATTTATTACACCATTTAAGAGAGTATTATTATTATTTTTTCTTTGAGTGTATGATCACTATATTAACAATCTTTTCCTTTTTCTCTCTCTCTCTCTCTCTCTCTCTCTCCCCATCTCTCTCTCTCTCTGTTGCAGTTGCAGCCACAAATAAGCTCGAACCTCTTGGACGGCACTGAAGCTGCCACAACAACAACAACAACAACGACGAAGACGACCACACAGCAACAACAATCGTTGCCTCCGTTGCATGTGGTCGCAGGTGTTGCAGGTGCCGCATCGCCCTCCCCCTCCCCATCACCGATTACACCCTCGCTGATCATACGCAAGGACATACATAGCTTCAACTTTAGCGACATTGAGGTTAGTGAGCGATCAACGGCAACGCTGCTAACGGAACTCGCACGCCGCAGTCGCAACGGTGAACTGTTGCACGATCTGTCGCAGCGGGCGGTGACAGCGACGCCTCAGCCGCCGACGACAGAACTGGATGACATTTTCATCAGCGTGAAGACAACAAAGAACTATCACGATACGCGATTGGCGCTGATCATCAAGACCTGGTTCCAATTGGCCAGAGATCAGGTGAGTCTAAAGTCTTCCCCTAGTGTCCCACTTAACCCCACAATGCCAGGCCAATTTGCTTGATTCAACAGCTCGATTAGTTAACTTAACTTAACTGAACTGAACTTCACTTCACTTAACTTGGCCAATTTGCCGTCTGTTGTGGGCGACAAAAACAAATTCAAATCCCAAAGGTTGCCACAGATTCAGATCAGTTTTAGTCCAGCAATTTTAACTTGTTTTTATTTGATTTTTTTTTCTAAGCTTTTTTTTGCCGATTCTTCTCCTCCTTCTTCTTCTTCTTTTTTATTGGGGCTTGGCGCATTTGCATAATGAGTTTTTAAGCTGTTTGAATTGATTTCTGTTTTATTTATATACATTTTTTTTTTGGTTGCTCATTTGGCGATTTATGATTTTGTGGCCGTCGCTTAATTGGCCATTAAAATGTCTTCATAAGCCAAATTTTGCGAATATATATGAGCTTAACTCAATAATCTGAACGATTATAATAAAATTTACATACCCTGTAGTTAATTGAATTTGTTAATAGGGTATAATGATGAGATGCAGACATTTTCTATAATTTTTTCGGAAACTTCAATCTATCATACCTTTGTCAAAACTCAACCGATTTCCACGTGGAATACCGTTTTGATCATTACTTGGCCTCTAAATTCATTCTGCATCAAAACATTTTTCACTTGAAAAATTTACCTCACTGTCAATTTTTTCGGTATTTTCCATGCTTACCCCTTTACACTTTTTCAAAAACTTCAATCTCTCATAACTTTGTCAAAACTCAACCGATTTTCATGTGGAATGCCATTTTGATCATTATTTGGCCTCTATTATTGATTTTGTATCAAAATATTATTTATTTAAAAAATTCGATATTTTTCCATCACTGTCCATTTTATCCATATCTCAAGGAACTCAGCCAACTTTAAGTTGGAAAATTTGGTATGTAGACTTTAAATATCCTAATCTAAAGAAAACTATAAGATATCAGAGTGAGTTTTCAGAATTAAACAAAATCTCATTTACGAATTCTAGTTAACTCCCAGTTGTATTTATTTGTCACCTATTTTAAAAGAAACGGATTATGAATATAGTTATTTAATCTTATGATTTTTCAGTCTCTTGAGCCAAACTAAAAGATACAGGGTATCTGCTAGTCTGTAATTCGTAATTAAAAAGTCTACTTACTCGTTTTCTTATTTTACTTTAATTTTTTTTTATTTGTAAAACTTTGGTCCAACTTCAGTTTACGATTCATGTGAAAGGACATTTTATGTGTGTGTATCTGTGTGTTGTTGTTGTTGTGTATCTGTGTGAATGAGTAATGGCTATTTTTGTTGTTGTTGCTTCGAGTTTTGTGCCAACTTATGCAAAATCACGCGTCACAAATGTGTTTTGTTATTGTTTACATGGAACTGCAACCAACAAACTGAAAAAGAAAACTAAAAATCACAACATAAATAAATAAATAATATGTGTGTTTTAAGTGTGTGTGTGTGTGAGCATGTTTAATCTATTCAAAATTGTTAAAAAGCCTGACAGGCACGTTTCAGGCCTTTGGCTGTAAAGCTGCAACGGATTGGTGCAGACGTGCAACGCGTTGCAACAAGAGCAGAGGCAGAGAGAGGGATAGAGAGAGAGAGGGAGAGACTGAGAGGGAGAGACTGAGAGGGAGAGACTGAGAGGGAGAGACTGAGAGGGAGACAGTGATAGTTAGGGGGAAGACATTAGGTAGTTAGGGAATTTTTGCTGTCACTTTGAGTTGAAATTTTCACACTGTTCAAGGAGCTGATCAACAGCAACGTGCAACACATGCAACATGCAACATGCAACAATTGTCTCGAAAATTGTTGTTGTAGTAGTCAGTCAATTATTTTGATACGACTCACAACAACAACATCAGCAGCAACAACAATTTGGAGCATAGAAACAGTGGCAACAACAAGCTGCCACAAAATGCGTTCAATTTGATTGGTTTGCTGGTGCCGCATTTGAAAACTATTTGCTGCTTTCTCCTCCTGCCTCTTCTCCTTCATCTCCTCCCTCTTTTTTTTCTTCTGTTGCACATTATAAACGCTTGATTAATGTGCCTCTCCGTTGGTTGCCCATTCCCGGACAGTGCTCCTTAAAAGGCAGCCAACAACCAGTCCAAAGACTGGTCAGTGGTCTATATACCCTATCGATAAAGGGTATGTTTATTTTGTAATTAAGTATCTGAAAGATCGTACTTACTATCCTTATAGTAATCTATATATCAATGCAATTCATATTAATGTAATACTATTTTTAAGATACTGCAAATCCTTTTCAAATTTAAAACTATAAATGAAAGTAGTTATAGTATATATTTTGAACTTAATTTAAGGGAAGGGTATTGAGTTTCTCATTTTATTGCATTTCATAATTCCAGCATAATTTGTTAGTTGAATCTTGTTTATGGCCATAAGACAATATAACTGCTCGGTGGCAGTGTTGAATAATGTTTCAAGTGGCATTCAAATTATTCATGCCACAAACAAATGAGCATAAATTACTGACAAGAGTTGCCACCACGTTGAATTGCAACTGGCGACTTTGATTGAACGCTTTTCTCCCAAAAATGCAGCACGCTAAATTGTGCAGCAAACTGCGGCAACTGCAACTGCAACTGCAACTGTTGCAAGCTACTGTTGCAGCCTCCTCTACATTTTCAACTCTGTCTCTCAGTCCGTCTGTATGTCTGTCTGTCAGTCTGGCAGCTTTGTCAGTCTACGTTTCGTTTTGCCATCACAGATTTGCATGCATAAATTTTTCGAGGTGGTTTTCAGCTGCAACTCTCGCTGTGGTTGCCATCTCATTTGTTTTTGGCCAAAAGGACAAAACACACACTTGCACACACAAACATGCAGCAAACGCATGTCAAATGTCAGTTGCAAGTTGCCAGTTGGATTGCAGATTTATGCAGATAAATCGATAGACAACAGACAAAGATACAAAGATACATTGACAGCAAGCGATCAGTTGTTGTTGTGGTTTAAGTGGATTGTGGATGGTCGATTGTGGATGGTGGATTGTGGATTGTGAATTGTGGGTGGTTGGTTACCTTGATGCTTAGTTAGTTTATTTTTAATGAGCAGTTGTTGCCATCAATAACATTAAATGCTGAATTTTTAACCGGAAAACATTTCAGTTGCTGCTTGTTACATGTTGTGTGTGTGTGATGTGTGTGTGAGTGGGGTGTGTGTTTCTGCTGGTACACATTTTTTATGTGGTCAGCAGAACCACAACAAGCACAGCAGTTGTCGTTAAATTCAGCTGAACAAGCTCTGTGTCTTGGCCTATTTGGGCTTTTACTCATCATGCGTCCGCTTAATTCTTTAAAGACCCTGTACTTAAAAAGTGCTAGAGGGTACATTAATGTTGTGACAATAATCATAAGTTCCTTACAGCTTGTAGTACTGGAATATTAAATTAAATATATATCATTAAAGTAATTTAATAGACATAAATTCAGATAAAGCATAAAAATAAATAATACTTAGATCTTTTGGAAAAAAATGATTTATTTTTTGTTTTATATGTATTATAATATTTAAGTCAAATATTCTAGTTTTTAGAAACTATTTTTTTTGTTTTGTTGTACTAATATTAGTTTATTTACATAATAAGTACAGGGACTTTTAAAGTCGATTTAGCTCGCCTGTAGAATTTGCTGCTAGTTCTCATTAACTGGGCTTAGTCAACTTGGCAATGACCAGTTGCGTTTAACGAGCGCTTTTCCCCTCTCTCTTTCTCTCTCTCCCTATCTCTCGCTCTCTCTCTCTTTCCCTCACTCTTCTTGCTCTATCCCTTTTTCTCAGCTTGTCAGCACGTTGTAAGCTGAGTCACAACTTGTGGCAAGTTGACAAGCCGGCTAACAGCAACAACAACAACAACAACAATCACTACAACTACAACTGTCTACTGTCGAGTCCAAGTCCAAGTGGAAATTCTATTCCCAGACTGGCTTTGATACGAGCAGACGCATCTGTTTAAACTGTCAGCTGCACATAAATATGGTTAAGCATATGACAGTTGTCATACACACAACTGACAACAACAACAACTCTTTTTCTCTCTCTCTCTCTTTCTCCCTTTTGTTTGTGTGCGTACACGCGGCGTATGCGCAACGAGACGCTGGGCAATTAAAGCTCAATTGACAGCACGTCCAAAGTGTGCCGCCAATGCTGCCCCTCTCTCTCTTTCTCTCTCTCTCTCTCTCTTATTCTCCCTCTCTCTCACTGACCCGTGCTGCTGCTTTTGATTGTGGCCTCTTTTCTTTTGTTGCTTGTATTTTGTATGTTTTTTTTGGCGGCCTTTTCAATGCGCTTCAATTTAATTTAATTCGCAATAAATTGAAATTTTTTCCATTGTTGCGACACAATTTTTCGGTTGCAACAACAGCACGTCTCACTCCTTCCCTCTTCTCCTCCTCTCTCTTTCTACTCTCCTCTCTTCTCTGCTCTTCTGTCGCCCGCATGCAACTTCCTGCTTAATGTTTAGTCATTTCATATGCTGTTTGACTCAAACAGTGCCTGCAAATAGTCAACGCATCAAGCAATTATTGTCAAGTATGCTCTCAATTACAACAATAACAACAAACAATATCAACAACATGAGTTGTTTCACTTTAAGTTCACAATTGTATTCAATTGCATTGCAAATATGTATCTTTAACTGCCACTGATGTATCTGTTGACATATGTATCTTTAAGATACAACAAATAGTTTCAACTACAGCGCCTTTGATCAAATCTAACTCAATTTCATTTATTTACCTTGTTAAAATGTATCTTTTACTGCAATAGGCGTATATTATAGATTATTTAACCTAAGGATACATTTTTATTTCCTCAATTTATTAATTTTAAATAATTTGCACTCAATACCATTGCTAAACTATATCTCAAACCTTAATGTATCTTTAAGATACAACAACTATTTACAACTAAAGTGCCTTTAATCAAATCTAACTTAATTTTATTTATTTACCTTGCCAAAATGTATCTCAAACTGCAGTAGGCGTATCTTTTAACTTATGTAAACTAAAGATACATTTTTATTAGCTCAATTTATTAATTTTAAATAAATTTCAAGCAATTCCCTTGATAAAATGTATCTCAAACCTTAACTGTTGTATCTTTTGCCATATGTATCTTTAAGATACTCCATCTTATGCTATCTACAGCCTGTAAATTTGTATTCAATCAATTCTAAATCAGTTAATTGATACATTTTGGCTCCTTTGCCAGCGCCTCATTAACGCAAATCTTGAGAGAACAATTTTGACGCCCCGCCCCGAAAACATGTCTTTGCCTCGGAGGCACACGCAATGTGGCAACAGCTGGCAACAGACAAATGATTGAAGCTGAGGTCAGGGTAGGTGAAAGGGAAGGGGGAGCAGCAGAGCTTAGGCTTAACCCCATAATTAAAATGTGAACCTTTTGTGGTTTGTTTTTTTGAAATGTTGAAAAGCTGACTTCAAAATAGCCGAACTCCGATTAAGCAAATTGAGACACGCCCTCAATTGGCATGATTGTGGTTAACAAACGAAACAACTGCAGCTTATATGAATTTTCAATAATAATTTTTTATTTTATTATTTTACTTGTTGACTTTATAATTCATTTACTTTATTTAAGAATTTTTGGAATTCATCTACGGTTTAAAAATCAAGTGTCGAATAGATAGACTAAAGATTGAAATTAAAATAATGTTTAAGAATGTAAAGCTTAAATTTTTAATTAAAATTCTGTTTATAAATATAAAATTTGAATTTTTATAAAATTTAAAAATTGACATTTGATGCAAAAATAATAAAGTTTGGTACAACGAGCTAAAATGTTTATAATAGGATTCTAAATAAAGGGATTAGATATAAAAATATAGCTCTTTAATATCTTAAACTATGTTAAGCTATCTAAAATGAATATTTAACATTTTTTTCAATAGAATTTTTACAATTTTAACTTGTTGAATACTTCAACGTTTTTTTTTTAGATTTCATTCTTTTCTACATTTTCAACTTGCTTAAAGTTTAAATATTCTGCTATAAATTTATTCTTTAAGTCCTACTGTCTTGGGCTTCAATTTCCGCTGCCTTTTTTTCTTCGAGCTGTTATTATGATTTTGTTTCAATTTCATTTTGATTTAAGCCAACTTTCACTTGGCTTTAGCTTTGCCCTGCTGATCAAATTTAGAAAGCCAATGTCCAGACTCCAGGGTACAATGTAAAGAGTATAGAGTACAGAGAGCCTGTCGCATTGGCACACGCCTCGCCTCATAGATTATGCATTTTTGTGTGTGCCTTTTTTTTGGTTTTGGCCGAAATGCAGACAGAAAAATGCAGACAAAGCCAGCTGAAACCGCGGCTCAAATGCTTGTGCCATATGTAAGGAAAGCCACAGCTGCAGTCGCTGTCGCTGCCGCTGCCTCTGTCGCTGCCTCTGCCGCCATCTAAGTCTGACCGCACCCCACGTGCTTTTGCTATTGAATAGAGTGTGGAGTGTGGAGTGGAGGGGGGAGGGAGGAAGAGTTGACTGGTCCTTAAATACAGCAAAGAGGCCAAAAGCAAAAAAAAAAAAGAGAAATAGTTAAAATGCTGCCTGCAGCTGCAGTTAGAGACGCCATTGAAAATGTTGTTGCTGCTTGTTGTTGCTGCTATTGTTGTTACTGTTGTTGTTGTTGTTGGTCTAGGCCGGCGACAGTCAGTTAGTTTGTTGGCCAGGCCAGCTGTAGTGTCTTTTTTTTTTGTGTTGCTATTTTTTTGTGTTTGGGCGCCGAAAACATAACGAATTGTTGTGGCAATCGCTTCGTTCCAATTGAATGCATGCCGCGCCACAAAATGCGATGCCGCCACCTCAACGTTTGCAACGTGCAACGCGCAACTTGCAACAACTCGCCACAAATCTGTATCTGAATCCGAATACGAATCCGTATCCGAGTATCCGCGTATCCGTAACCAACAAAACTGCAACTACAGCTGCCTTTTCATGATAAATTTGTTTTGCATTTAATGCTGACCCAAGCGAAATATTGTTGGCCAAATTTATAGACTCTCTTTATTCGCTATCCGTCTGTTACTTGTCCCCCTCTTTCTCTCGCTCTCTCTCTGCTCTCTGCATCTGTCATGGAATGCACTTGAATTATTTGTAGCGTTTTCTAGTTTAAGTGTTTGCTCTTTGCAATTTTTCAAGCGGGTATTTGAAAAGTATTTGAATGAACTGCTTTACATTTCAGTCTGATGTCAGACTTAAGACATTTAATGTATTCTTTCACATTCTAAATTTCTTAAATGTCAGTTAAAGACAATCTAATTTATCTTATTAATTAACTAATATGAAGCTTTCCAATATAACTTTTTTTTTTTAATTATAAATTCTGTTTTACAGGGTATATTTTAGTCTATCATTAACAAGCTTTATGATATTTTTGCATCTTGTAGAACAGTTAATAAATTTCTTTCTTTTATTCGATGGCATTTTTCATTTAGTTAACTGACTAATATGAAGCTATACAGCATAACTTTTTTTTAAGAATTAAAAATACTGATTTACAGGGTGTCTTTTGGTCTATCATTGACAAGCAGCATGATATTATTGCAGATTAAGACCAGTTAATAGTGATGAAGTTGCTTTGTTTGTAGTATTTTTCTTAATATTCTAAGTATTTAACAGGGTATCTTCAAGTGTATCATTAATGGACATCTTGACATTCTTTGAAAGTTGCAATATGACAGTTATGAAGCTGCTTTGGTCAGCTAATTACAGTGAAGTTTGCAATGACAATGGCTAAGAGAGTGTGAAAGAGATGAAGAATGAGTGAGAGAGAGAACGAAAGGGAAGACAGCAAGAAATAAAGAGAGAGAAAGGGAAGAGGAAGTCAGCAGCTCGTTAGCCTGTTTTCAGGGTGGTCAGCGGCTAAACCAATTAACTGGGCCAATGCATTGGGCTAGAATTGTAGGCTATGCTTATTTATGTGGCAGTTGCAACAGCGCGCTCAACTTGCCTCATAAATCTGCAACATGTTGTAATGTTGTTTGTCAACAGTTTTAACAGTCACATAAATTAAATGCTAGTCAAGTGTCGGCACTCGACGCAGCTCGGCAAACTGCAACTGCAACAAAAGCAACAACAGCAACAACAACAATAACATGCAGCTGCAACATGGTGTTAACATTTCTCGCCCCGCAGCAGCCCAAAAATGCAAGAGCGCGCAAGGGAGAAAGGAAGAAATGAAGAAAGAGAGAGAGGGGAAAAAAATCTCGTAAAAATCCATGAAAATTCAACAGACGACGAAAAGTTTTTCAGCAACAGTTGTTGTTGTTGATGTTGTTGCTGTCGTAGTTGCAGCAGTTGTTGCTGTGGTTGCAGATGTTTTTGTTGTTGCTGTTGCTGTTGTTGTGTGTTATAAAGAACTCGAGTCAAGTCGACTCCAACTACAACAACAGCAACAGCAACAACAACAGCAACTACAACTACAACTCGAGCGTTGGCTACGTTGACTTTCTAACTGTTTAAGCGTCGTTTTTACTTCCCCTCTCCCCTCTTCACCTCTCTTTAAACCATATAAAAATGTGCTTGTGGAGCGGGCGTGCTTGTATTTGTTGTTGCTGCCCCAAGTTGCTGCATCAACAACAACAACAACAACAACAGCTTTGCCATTTCTCGTTGTCGTGTTTTGTTGTCAATGCTTTAAAACGATTTTCGCCTGATTTGACACAGGCGAAGAAATAGTTATTAAAGGCAAAACCAATTGAGTTGTTGTGGAAGCCAAAATTGTAAGAGAAGAAGAAGACATCGTAAAAGCATAGTAAAAGCAGCAGGCGAAGCAGAAGAAGCAGATGGGACAAGTGTAAAGTGGGAAAAGACTTTCAAATAGCCGCAGGAACTGTCATTTGGGCAATTAGGTTTTCAGTTATGTCAGTTACATAGTTAGTGAACGAGTGAGATGGGCGACAGAGATAGAGGAAGATAGCGAAAGAGGAAGAGAACATGTAGATTAAGTTGGAAGGAAAGAGAAGAGACAACTACCGCAGTCAACGATGCATAATAGAACCAACAGAAAAAGTAAATACAAAAAAAATAAAAAACAACAGGAACAATAATAACTTACCCTAAGATATTATAGACTCTGGTAACCCAACTGTAGACTGATTTTATTTTGGAGATATTCGCAATTTCCAAGTAAACCAAAAATATTTTCCTAACGACTTTAATTAAATTTGAATGCAGAATGAATTTATTTGCAAAACCAAGATTAAAATGACATTCCGCTTGAAAATCGGTCCAGTTTTGACAAAGTTATGGAAGTTTGATGTTGGTCAGACCTTCGGATCTAACAACTTTACAAGTCAAAATTTTTGTCAAATTTCACATGATTTTTTACAGAAATTTGAAAGGTGTCAGAAACAAATTTAAAGTGTTGTTTTATACTATTTACGATATAAGGAGTTGATTAAACGTGAAAACTTGAAAATTAAAATTTTGAATTTTCAAAATATCAAAGGGGGGACCATTAGCATCGAAACCGTAATATTGAGAAAAATAAATTTTTTTACAAAATTAATAATATTTAAATGCAAAATGAATTAAGATGAAAAACAATAATTAAAATGACATTCCGCTTGAAAATTGGTTCAGTTTTGACAAAGTTATGGAAGTTTGAAGTTGGTTCAACCTAACGACTTTTTAAGTTGTACATTCAGAGTATATAAAAGTCAAGTTGCTTGTTTATAAAAAAACGAATAGTGCTTAACTTAAAAGTAATAATTATTATTATAAGATTAGTAATAGGGTATTTTCTAGTTAAGCTTTTCAAGATTTGTTTATGCTTGAGTTGTTTCTTAAGTTAGTTTCTTGTATCGTTTTCTTTTGCTTTTGATGAATTTTTTTTTTTGTTAGTTTGTCAGCTCGTTGTGTGTGGGAATTTTCTTATCTGATTGTCTTGAAATCTTGTAAGAATGGGCGCTTCTTATATGTAGATTAGACTACGCCTCCAAAATAAATGACCAAATTAAATGAAGAAGAAGCAGTTGAAATGAGAAAAATCTAGGTCTATGAGTGTGTTCCCATGACTTGAACCTAAACGAATTTATAGTATGCAAATCTTAAACTCTCTCTCTCTCTTTTTGACTTGGTGATTAATCGCATGCTTTTTCTCATTCTGGCTTTTACAGACCTGGTTCTTCACAGACACCGACGATCATTATTATCAGGAGAAGACAAGTGAGTATTGCTGTGTATTTCGGAATGTATTTCGAAATGTATTTCCAAAAAGGAAATGAAAAATCATAACTTAAAATTTCGCAACGCTGCCCCAAAAAAAACAAATTGAAAATTGGAAGAAACAGGAGATGAAGAAGAAGAAGGCGAAGAAGGAACTGAAATTGAAGTTAAACTACCTGTCGACCTCTTACCCTTTGTATCTTGGCCTCTATCAATTCTTTTCTGCCCGCTCTACCTTTCTTCCCCTCTGTCTTCAATTTGTGCTTCACATCAGCCACAACTTCGACCCAACCACGCCCATTTGAACGCCTAATCTTGGCCACTGTCTGAGCACAAAAACCGATTAAAGTTTATATAAGTTGTGTGTGTGTAGTGTGTGTAGTGTGTGTATTTACCTGCTGTTGCTCACCCGCATTTTAATTGAATTGCAGCCTTTTCTTTTCTTTTCTTCTCTTTTTATTTATACTTCGATTTTTGCGTGCCTCTTCGCGTTGCAGCTGCAAGACTTTTAATTAAAAAAAAAGAACCCAATATTGGCGCGCACTGAAAAAAAGTTCAAATTTCAATTTTAGTTTAACGAAAATTTGTATTTCATTTTTGCATAAAACTCGCCTCGAGACCTTGCTCATGGCATTTGTCTCTCTCTCTCTCTCTCCCTCTCTGTCTGCCTCTCTTTCGTTCATTTAGGGTCTCAAGTTTCGTGGCATTTTTGGTTGCTGCCACATGAGGCAGGCATTTTGATTAGGCTGGACCAAAAAGGATTTCTTCATCTTCTTCAGCTTCAAACACGCATACAACATTTTTGAGTTATGTGCGAGTTGTTGTTGTTGTTGTCTGCGCTGCAACACAAAAGGATAATACAACAACAAGAACAACAATCTTAAGTCTGTCTCCCTTTACACACACTCCTCTCTTCCCCTCTCTCTCCCTCCCTCTCTGTTGCTTTGTGTGTTTGCTTTAAATATTTCAACAATTTTCATCCAATTAAGGCGCACAAGTTTTTGCTCTGCTTTTTATTTCAACACTCACTTCCCTTTGTTCTCCTCCCTCTCTCCCTCCCTCTCTTCCATCCTTTTGCGCTCTTCTATCTTTATCGGCGGCGTCTGTCAAACGAGATACAAAACGTATCCGCTGGATATGAGCGGCATTCTTGGCTAACAAGCTACTGTTTTTGGCCCTGATATGAGCTGGCTTCGTTTTGGCCTTTTAGTTAATTAACATAGAAGTGGTCGGGCTGCCCTTTCTCCTCCTCCTCTCCATCTTCATTCTCTCCAGCTTTTTCTTTACTACATATCCCTTTTAGTTGCTTGTTGACGCGTTGTTATTTTGCTTAATTACCAATCTTTATCAAATTCTCTTCCCTTTTTCTCTCTTCTCTTCCCCAGAGGGCCATCTTATAAACACAAAATGCTCACAGGGCCATTTTCGCAAGGCTCTCTGCTGCAAAATGTCCGCAGAGCTGGATATCTTCCTGGAGAGCGGCAAAAAGTGAGTAAAATTGTCCAAAAAATATCTCTTAATATTTTTTAATATTTATAATATTTTTAATTTAAAAAAAATTAGACTGTATATACTATAATTTTAAAGAAAAAGGTTCAAGAAGATTTATTTTTCAAATTAATATTGACATTTGTATTGCAAATATATTTTTTTTTACTTTTTCTAGTTTAAAAAATAGTTTCTTATTTAGTTATAAAATCAGGAATTTTTTTAAAATGATATAATGATTCATTAAATGTACTAAATATTTCCTTAACTAAAGTAATAAAGCTTCAGTTTTTGATCATTTTCAATATTAAATATTTTGCATCAAAGGCGCCGCATTTGCAACTTTAATAAACATTTTGAATTTCACAATTTATAGCAACATTATGTGGCTAAAATGTGGTTGTTGTTGCTATAATATTTGCTCAGATTTTAATGGTCAAAATTCTTAGCACAGCTCGAGTTTACAGTGTCCAGTGCAATGACTTTCAATTGCTGTCGTTGCTGGATGTTGTCGAAGTTGTGGATGTTGCTGCTGCTGCTGCTGCGGCTGCTGCTGTTGTAATTGTAGACTTTAATGCTTTTAATAAGCAACTGCTGGGAGCAACAGCAACAACAGCAACATGCCACAACTGCCATTTCCATTTCCATTTCCATCCCCAACTGCAGTTCATCTTGTGGTGCAGCTATCCATCTTTGTGGCAAGGCAAACACCCAGTTTGGACTTCGGTTGCAGCTGCCACATGCGTTCTAATTTGCGCAATTAAGACGCTGTGGCAACATAGCAACTACTCTGCCTCTTGTTGTTGCTGTTGTTGTTGTTGCTGTGGCAGCCACTCAAAACTTGTCCAGCAAACCGCAAGTAGCAAAAAACGTAGAAAAAAAGAGTGCAAGTTGAAGCTGAAAAGACACTTCAACTGCAACAGCAACATCAACAGCAACATAAGCAACTTCAACTAGCGCCCAAAGGAGCAGAGCCTACAAATTCTTGAGCTTGTTTGTAATTACACTAGCAGCAACAACAACAAGAGCAGAAACAACAGCAGCAACAACAACCAGAGCAACAGCAAATTGTTGTGTTGCAAGTTGCGAATATCTAGAACAACTCGGACATGCTGCCACTTTAGATGATGTGGCAGAGGAAGTTGCTCTTGTTGTTGTTGCTGTTGTTGTTGATATTGTTGCTGCTATTGTTGTTGTTGTCCCGTTTTGGCTTAGAACTTGAAACTGTCATTATGAAAGCACTGAGCATGCAATCAATACAAAAACAACAATAACAACAACAAATTGCAGGCAGGCAGCAACATGTTGCTGTTGTTGCGGCAGCAAGTCCATAAAAAATAAAACAAAATAAATGGCAGCAGCCAGCTAAATGTGCAGTTATGATCAAGATGAGGAGCCTGCTGTCTGTTGTTGCTGTTGTTGTTGTTGTTGCTGCTGCTGCTGCCGCCTGTTGTTGCAAGCAGCTACAAAATGGTATCAGGTGGCACAGCCAGTTTCCTGTTCCCTGCTGTCCTGATTGGCAACGCTTTAATTTGTTGCGCATAAGTGCAACAACAACAGCAGCAACAACAGCAGCAACAACAGCAACAGCAACAACAACAATTCCTGGCAAAAATATGGAAAGAGGTTAATTAACGTGCATTGAAACTGGCAATTATGGCGCTCACTGTAGTTGTTGTTGCTGCTGTTGCTGCTGCTGTGCATTTATTGCCCCTTGATACGCAACAGCAACATGTTGCTGCTGGGAAAAATGAACTCACATCAGCGGGATGTCCGTTCTATTAAATGCAAATCAAGTTTATAACGCACTCGAAAATGCTTTATTTTTTTTCTTCTCTCCTCTCTTCTTCTCTGTTTCTTCTCCTTCTCCTTTTGCTACATTTTTAATTACATTTCCATAAATTATTGCTGCATTTTTTGCACCACTGTGCGACGTCGTCGGGCAACGCCCTTTGGCTTTGGCTTGGCTAATTGCAGTTGTTGTTGCAGTCGAGTGTCTATTATAAAGCCGAACAATTAGTGCAATTTAATTAAAAAATTACAACAATAATAATAGCAACAACAAAAGCAGCTTGTAATACGATTGTAGCTGTAGCAACAACAGCAGCAATAACAATTGCAAGTCATAAAGCCAACTGTTGACTAGAGTCGACCTGGCACGTCAATCAGTCGCAGCTCTACTTCAATCCCTCTTTCCCCCTCTCTCTCCCCTCTATTCTACCGTCTCCCCTCTCTTCTCCCCTTCATTTACTTAATGCATGACGTCGCCAGCGTCAGTCTCAGCGCAACAGCAACAGCAACAACAGCAACACAAGTAACAGCAACAGCAATCATCAATTATAAGTTGTAGGGAAATTCAACAGTCAGGCATTTTCTATGCCACACAGAGGCGCCTCCAAGTGTCGGCTGTTATTAGACTAAGCCCAGTCTTAACCTATCCTCTCTCTTTCCCCTCTACCCTGCTGACCCTTGTGTTTCCCTCCCTCTGTGCGACATTTGGTTTTATAAATTAGTTTTTATATTCCACTTTAAATTCCTCGCTTTGAAATTATTTTCTTGTTTTACTTTTTCAACATTTCTGATTTTATGCCAAGGGTATTATAATTTTGTTAAGAAAAATGTAACGCCAAAAACAGATCATAAATTTTATTTCAAAATCAATAATATAAATAGATGTTTTTTGTAACATGTATAATTTTTATAAAATTATTTTAAGTATTTAAAATATATATTTTTATTAGATACAAAATATAAATTTTTTTCTGTTAAAAATAAAGAAATATTTGTTAACAATATTTATATAATATTTGTTAACAATATTTATATTATTTAAAAAAACTATTTTTTACATAGCAAATTTTTAATATTTCCAAATATATTTATTTTATTTTTGGAGAGAATGCTATGTGATGTTACTATAATTAATTAAAACAAATCTAAAGAGTTTATATTTTAAAATTTACATTTATTTTGTAAGAGTATTAAATAAGTATAGCGTGCTGTAGATAATTATATATTTCTTATTATATCTCGATTTATTTGTTTCAAGTTCTAATTTATTTCTCGACTTGGACTGTGTGTTTATTGTGTGTGTGTGTGTGTGTTTGTTGTCTTGGGTGTGTTTTGGATTTTCGCCTGTCGTGCTGTGTTGTGTGTTGTTGTTGTTGTTGTTGTTGTGTTGCCACACCTAACAAGCGAACTAACCAAATAGCGAACTTGTGCTTTGTATCTTTTTATCTTTGTATCTCATAAATACAGTACGAGTCGATGTCATGACGCATGAAGTACACTGTGTGTGTGTGTGTATTTTTTGATATTGTGGCACGTTTCGTAATCAACATTTATTGACATTATAACGGCACATACATATCATTTTTTTTGCCCACCTTTGCTTTCCCCTTCTGCCACATTCTTCCCACATTTTGCTCCTTTTTTTTTGTTTTTTGGAGATCTCTTCGTGTAATTACAACACGTAATATGCGTAATATTCACGGCATCAACTGCAAATAAGAAAGAAAGCGAGTTTTTGAAGTAAACAGGATTCACATAATGTGCAACAACAGCAACAACAATGAGTAGTTGTTGCTGTTGTTGATGTTGTTACCTGATGATGTTGTTACATATGCTTAATGATGAGTTGATTTTCTTTTCCTTTTATTATTATCATTATTTTTTATTTTTGCCATAAAACTGTTGCATGTTGGGTGGGTGTTGTTGTTGTTGTTACTGTTGTTGTTGCTGTTGTTGCTGTGGCTGTTGCTGGCTGAGAAAGTGCGTGGGAATTTGTGGCACATTACTTGTAATTCGCTCCCCATCAATATTATTTCCCAGGCGTGTCGCTTTTGCCCCCTTTTTGATAGCAGCTAATGCCACATTGAGATGCAGCAAGGGAAAAGGGAGTGTGAGAGTGAGAGAGAGAGGGAAGGGAGAGAGTGGGAAGAAGAGGGGAAGAGTTTGATATTTTCCAACGTCAACAACAACAACGACAAATCCATCTAAGGCTGAGAGCTGTGACAATTTTAATTGCAGTTGCTGTTGTTGTTGTTGCAATTGCAGCATTGCTTTTCTTTTGCGGCTAGGAAAACCTCATAAGCAATTGTCGCATACATGTGTCTATGTGTGTGTGTGTGAAAAACCAGATGTTGTCGCTGTCTTTGTGTGAGAAAATTTTCTTTGAGACGAGGGGGCATGCAACATGTTGTCGTGTGAAGCGACAGCAACAGTTGTGTGTGTTGCACTTAGGAGTTTAGGGGAAAGTCTGTGGCACAGACACACACACACACACATACAGACAATAACTCGCAACGCATCAATTTCATTTATTTGCCACTTGTGGCATCAACAGCAACAACTACAACAACAACAACAACGACAACAACAGCCACAAAACTGCGCATAATGTCAATTATTCAATTGAATGCAATGCTGTGGCAAGTAGTGTCAGTGGCAGTGGCAAGTAGAGAGAGAGAGAGAGAGAGAGGAGAAGGGAGCAAAAATACTGTCGCAATCTTTCAGTCAGAATTACGTACTTTTTTTCAGTTGTCGCTTGAAGCGGAAACGCACAATTGGAGATAGTTTTTGGAATGGAGCATATGCAGATGAAGTTGCAGTTGCAAGTTGTGGCAAGTTGCAAGTAGCGCTGCTTGCAACATCCGGCGGAAAGCAGTCGCTGTTTGCAGCTTGCCACAAATCGCTTGTTCTACATTTCAATTAAAGTCGCCCACGACAACAACGACAACAATTGGCGTCAATTTGACATTCGTGTATCTACAAGATACATTTGCACTTGCTGCTTGCTTGTAGCTACAATTGTTGTTGTTGTTGTTGCTGTTGTTGCTATTGTTGTTGCTTGACAAATGCGTTTCAATTGTCGCCGCTGTTGCAATTGTTCAGTGAGCGTGTCAAAGCAAAATGCGCTTTTGTATCTCAAAGATACGTGCACAGCGGGCGATCGAGAGACTCATAAATCTCTGACTCATGCAGTTGCAACTGCAGCAACTGCAACTTCTGTTGTTGTCGTTGTTAATGAGTTGCTGTTGTTGTTGCGGTTGATTTCAGTGCCAGCTTAATGTAAATATCTTGTTTGGCACATTGATTTTGTATCTGTATCTGCCAGATACATGCCATTTCAGCTCTTTCTTTGCCCAGCTGACAGCTGACTTATTGCTAATTGCTAAAGCAGCAACAACAGCAACATTTCGATTTGTGTAGTGAAAACAAAATCAGTTCGTCATCCTTATTTTTTTTCGCTCTCTTGTGTTTTTTGTTGTTGCCACTTGGCGATCGCTTATCTGGCTGCCTGTCAAAATACTTTTAACGCTGACTGTTCCACACACACACACACACTGTCTGTTTGTTCGCTTATTTTGAGTCTTGATGCGAAATCTATTAAGATTGCCCTGCATTTGCCTCCTTTCGACTTTGACTTCGAGTTTGAGTTTAACTCAACTTCGAAAAGTGCCCCGTCAATCATTTTTTATTGCGACGTCAGACATAAAAACTCATTTCGCCTGCAGTCCAGTTAAAAGACGCCAACGCCCAGGCAACAGCTGCTGATATTGCTGCTGTTGCTGCTGGCCTCAAATCTGCCCACATCAGCAACAGCAGCAACAACAACAGCAACAACAACAACTTCTAGAGTAATTGGAAAACTGCCATGAAAATAAACTAAACTAGCGGCAAAGGCTGCAGGCAAGCAAGCCCGACCGTTACAGACTCTGTAGATATTTGTTTATATTTAAAAACCCAAATAAAAAATTAAATAAGAAATACAAAATTTATGCAAATATTATTTTTTATAACTTGTTTTCTGCAAATAGTTGCGAATGAAACTCAAATATAATGAAAAAAAACAATAAAGCAATGATTTTAAATTGCTGATTTATAAGCATTTTCAACTACGATAATTATTATTTTTGAGTATTTTTAGTTTTACCAGAATCTGACTATAACCTATTATGATTGATTGTGACTATGTATAATCATTGTGATGAATTAAAAAAAGATCGGATATTAATAATTTAAATTTTGTTTCGTTGTTAAAAATTAAAGTTATTAAATAACAATTCAAATGTAGTTCTTATAAATTATTATAATTATTTTATTTCTACATTTTTATCTTATAAAAGTTCACGCTTAACAAATTTAAAGGACTCTTTGCATTAGTAAGTACAGAGTCTAAAAAACAAAGTTTTGCACTCGTTTTTGGCGTCTCGTTTTTCGCGGCCAAATGGTCAAACACACACACACACACACACACACCCTGTCTAGAAATGCGATGCAAGATAAACAGCAAAGCCCAAAAAAAGAATAATAAAATAAAAATAATGAAAAACCAAACAAATAAACAAACAAACAAAACTGGGCAACATTTGAGCTGCGCCACCAACGTTGCAATGCTGCAACTTGACCATGTTGCTGCCACAGCAACAACAACAGCAACTGCAACAGCTGCAGCTGCTGTTGTCTGCTACAGTGATCCCCAAGTCAGATCGATCGAACGATAGAGCAACTAAAAGTTGTTCCTCTAACCAAAATGAAAACATTTCCATTTTCATAAATGCCAAAATGGGGGGAAAAAACAAGAACGCGTTAATTAAGCGACAGCGCACATAAAATGTCAGCTAGATTTCAATTTGGTAAAACTCCACAGGGAGAACACAGAGAGAGAGAGAGAGAGAGAGGGAGAGAGAGGGAGAGTTAGAGAGGGAGCACGCATAATTAAGCGATATTAAAAGCGCATTTTAATGCGACACGAAGCGGCAAAAGAGGCAACAACAACAACGACAACGACAGCAACAACTTGGCTGCCGTTTCGCACAGGTATCGCATGTGGCAGCCACAGCAATAATAGCAATAACAACAACCTCTGCAACAACAACAACAACGGCAGCAACATGCAATTTATGAATGCCACAACTGCGATTAGCTGCAAACTCTGACTGTGAATATGGCTAGAAAAGCAAAAGACTCTTACCAACTAACAATCTGCTTGCCCCCTCCCTTTTCCTACCCCTCTCCCTCTTCCTGCCCACTTCTCTCTCAGTCTTTCTCCAGCTTAACGCCCATTTAAAGCTTATGCAATAAAAATAATATTAAATTACGGGCAGCAGACGCCAGGCAAACGTTTCGATATTATTGAATAGTTTGTTAGGGGCACTCAACTCAATACTCAATAGAGACAGGGAGATATAGAGAGAGAGAGAGTGAGGGAGAGTGGGAGAGTAAGAGACTTAGCAAATGATAGAGCAACAACTTAGCAGATAACTGTCTTCAGTTGTTGCTAAAACTGTTGAGATACGTTTTCAGCGCCTTAACTTGAGATATTTAATTGCACAGTGAGATAGATTCTTCAGATAGCTGTAGAAATGTAGAATAGCTGCGTGAGATACTAGAGAAAAGTTCCATAGTATTTAAATATCTTAAAGATGTAACTTAATCAGAAAGAAAGTCAACAGTTTTTCATAAAATAAAAATCAAATCAAGTTTGTAATTTTAATGATTCTTAAGCTTCTTATGGCCATGATATTTCTTAGTTTTATTATTAAATATTTGCAGGAAAAATATTATTTCTTTATCTCCAATGATTTTAAAACTATTTCTTAAATATATGGTATTCAACTTGTGACTGTCTAACTTTAGTCTTCCAACATATATTCTATTACGAATAGAAACTTTATCTGAAGATAATTAATCAAATAAATAATTATTTAATATTTGAACTCCTTTTTGAAGCACTTGCAGGACGATTTTTGAAAAATTCCCTCTTAATTGCCGATGAATTTGTCAAATCTGTGTTGTGTTAAAATTTCAAACTTGTATCTTAAGCCGTTTGGCCGGTACAATGCTCAGTCAATTGGACAATCAACTTTATATATATATAGATGTACTAATCATTTTGTTGAAACTTTAAATGTGTTATTTTTAACAATTTTTTTATTTATTTATTTTTATACGTATTTTATGGCTTAGGCAATGCTTTCTTAGTAGTTATGGAACTCTTTTCTAATCTGCAACTGAAGCAGTTAATTCATTAACTTAAAACTACAATTGCTTATCTCTAAGAAACTTAAGTATCTCAACTGTAGTTGGTCACTGTTAGCTGAGCTTTTATTCTAACTAAATTCTATTACGAGTTAAATTTCCTGTTGCAGTTTATCAATGTAGTAATAGTTGTAGTCGAGAGTATCTATAAGATACATTTGGGACTGTTCAACTTTATGAGCTAGCTGTAGTTTCCCCTGCTCAATGTCAGGGATAGCTAGAAGGGGGAAATTGAGAGGGGGAGACTGGGAAAGAGAGGGGAACCCGTTCGATAGCCTCGACTGCATTTTAATGGCATCATTAGGCCCTGCCGTTGGCCATTGGCTACCGGATATGGTTGATCGTTTGTCACTGCGGCTAATCCAAGCAGCAGCTGCACACAGAGAGAGAGAGAAAGACACCTCTCTATCCCCCTCTTACTCTACCGGTAATTACTATTTAAATGAGTGCATTTTTTATGCACCTTTTTTATGCTTTTCGAGTTTATTTTGCTGTAAACGAAACGATTTTGTAAGTGCCAACAACTTTGAATAAAGGTGGGGAGACTTAATCATTGTAAACGGAATTGCGAACTCCATAAATGGCATCATTGGCATCGGGCAGTTTGCATACCTTGCCCGAGGGTCGATTCAAGCGTTGCTTTATCACATCCAGATCCAAATTATTCACTCGCACCATCAAAGTTGGTTCCCTTTCGTTGGTGCGATACACAAAGGTTTTGTGGCAATTGTCTTGGAGATGTGGTGGCAGACTCTTGGCCGTCGCATCCGGCATTGGGCCAATATTCTGTGGGCCAACGTCGACGCCAATGCGAGTGTTGCCACAGGAGATGCAACGTATGCCCGAGTTGACAAATCCTGCGGCACGTGGACACGTATCCTTGTCCTCGATCTTGGACAAACGAGTCTCGATATCCTCAAAGTGGTCGCGTATGTATTTCTTAAGAGCCGGCATATGTACCTTGTCCAGTTTGCTGTCCAGCATATCCTGCAACTCCTCCATGGTGCCAATAAATGTCAAATTATATTCCTTGACCAATTCCCTGAGATTCTCAATCTCAATGACACACTGCTTGACAAGTTCCAGGCGTTCAAAAAGTGCCTCCGTCTTTTTGAGGAAATTCTTCAATGTCTCATAGAATGCATTGAGTCCCTTCTGAATCTCCTCGATCTGATCCATCATGGGCGAGGCTATACGTCTCAATAGTTTCTTCATAAAGTCCACATTCTGCAGCAGACTACAGGCGATCTTGTTGTCCTCATCGCACACGGTGCACAGATCTTCACAGGGTGATGCGTATTCCTCCCAGATCTGTTTCTGATACTTTTTGCTGTTGACCTTGTTGCAGGCACGTATCTGCTGGAAATGTGCATCCAATTTACATTCCAGGCACGCAATACGTTTCTCCATTGCCTCCACTTTTTCCAGCTCACTGGAAATTGGTTTAATCGTCTCCACACCAAAGGGCAGTGGCGAGATCTTTGATCGTTCCAACAAACGCTCCAAACACTTGCCCTCAAATCCACCAATGGTAACCAGATCCTTGCCACAATCCAATTTCTTCATCAATACATTCAACAGACTGTGCAACACGGCAACATTTACATTATTCAACTCTGGTCCGCCGAGTGCAATCCGTGCCAATTCCTCCAGAGTTAATTCCATCTCGACAAATCAAATGCAATATTTTAATAATAAATAATATTTTTATTTAAAGTTGCAATTGTAACTGTCGTCTTTTTAAGTTGAATTTGTGTTGTAAACTAAACAATTCGGTTCTATTTTTTTGTATTTTTCAGATGGTTCTGTCACTTTGATGATGACAACTATGTCAATGTGCCACGCCTTGTAAAACTGCTGGACGAGTACAGTCCCACCGTGGATTGGTATCTGGGCAAGCCGAGCATTTCATCGCCTCTAGAGATTCACTTGGACAATGTAAGTATTTTTTATAAAATCTAAATAATATATATATAGTAATTGGATGATAGATAGCTTAGTATCGAAAACATATCAAATTTTCTATATGTTAAAAATTTAAATGCAGAATCAATTTAGAGGCCAAATAATGATCAAAATGATATTCCATTTGAAAATCGGTTGAGTTTTGATATAGTTATGATAGATCGAAGTTTTTGAAAAAGTGTCAAGGGGTAAGCATGGAAAATACCGAAAAAATTGAAAGTGAGGTAAATTTTTCAAATTAAAAATGTTTTGATGCAGAATGAATTTAGAGGCCAAATAATGATCAAAACGGTATTTCACATGGAAATCGGTTGAGTTTTGACAAAGTTATGATAGATTGAAATTTTAGAAAAATTGTAAAGGGGTATTTATGGAAAATTGGATGATAGATAGCTTAGTATCGAAAAACTATCAAATTTTCTAGATGCTGAAAATTTAAATGCAACGTGGTAGACATTAAAAAAAAACAGTCATAAATATCATATTTTATCTGCACTAGTCTGTTTAGTCTAGGGTATGAAATCTTTGGTCTGTCAAAGATAAATTTTCTTTGCTGTGTTTATTTTTTTTCTTTTTTGCATATTTTCCAATACTAGTAATTACATGCAGTTGGTCGCTGCGATCGCCTTTCTCCTTGTGAATTCGCTGTGTTGCATGGCATTATTTATGCGCCTGGTCTGGGCCATTTGTCTATGCCGCCATTTGGCTTCCAGCTGCCAGCGTAGGCTATCATTAATAACCGATATGATCTGGCTCAGACGAGAGACTCTATAGAGTCTATAGTCTCTGCTCAGTCTTTTTTTGCTTCGACTCTCTGAACTCGTTCCCAATTCCAATCGGGCTGCTGTTGAGGCATTTGAAATATTGCCAGCTGATCCCGTAATGAATGTGCATGCAACAGTTTTGTCGGCTTTGCTGGCTTGACTCTTGGGGCATGCCACACAATGTTGCCAGTTGCCAGTCGCAACACTCGTAGCGAATCAGTTCGTCTGATCCCTAATTGAAAGTCCAAACTTAACGCTTCATTAGGTCAAGCCAAAATCAAAAACCAAAAAAGAAAAAACAAGTTCTCCTTTGGGTTGGGTTCGTTGTGGTTTAAATTTGGTATTAAGGTTTTTAGGTTTCAAGTTTCCCCCAACGCACATGTCCATTTACATGGTCAATTAATCAAGAGTTTCTTAATTTTTTTTGCTTGCCAAAGTTAATTATACCCGTTACTTAAAAAATAAGTAAAAGGGTATACTGTGTTTGTTGAAATGTATATATAACAGTAAGAAGAAGGCATCGCCGACCCCATAAAGTTTATATATTATTATTATATTATATATTTAATTTCATTAAAATACTTTTATATATATTTGAATTAAGTAACGGGTATCTTATGGTCGGGATCTTGACTATAGCACTTCCCACTTGTATTTATTTGGGTCTTATACTTTGCAAGTTCTTCCGTTAACTTGATGCCTTTCTGTTCTCTCTTCTTTTTGCAGAAGAATGCGACGACGAACAAGAAGATAACCTTCTGGTTTGCCACAGGCGGCGCTGGTTTCTGCCTCAGTCGTGCTCTGACCCTCAAAATGCTGCCCATAGCAGGTGGTGGCAAGTTTATTAGTATCGGCGACAAGATACGCTTTCCGGATGATGTCACAATGGGTTTTATTATAGGTGAGTGCCCAACTCCTATCAAAAGATACTTTCAGAATACTCAACTAACTCTTTTTCTCTCTTCTCTTTTTGTTTTTTTCACTTGCAGAGCATTTGCTGAAAGTGCCACTCACAGTTGTCGATAATTTCCATTCACATTTGGAGCCCATGGAGCTCATACGCTCCGAGACATTCCAGGATCAAGTGTCCTTCAGCTATGCGCACATGAAGAATCAATGGAATGTTATCAAAGTATCTGGTTTTGATCTTCAGACCGATCCCAAGAGATTCTATTCGCTGCACTGTCGTCTCTTTCCCTACTTCAGCTTCTGCCCGCCCCCTGTAAAATAAAGCTAGGGTATTTTAGGGTGTATTGGCTGTTGCAGGCGTACGCGGTTCTGAACCAAATTTGGCAAACGTCGAAAAAAAGAGACATAAAAAACCAATAAGGAAAAAAACAAATCTCACCACTGTGATTTAATAATTAAGTAATCGGTTAAAATTTAAGCAATTGGTTCTTTTGTATATAATAACTATATAATAGAATTTCAACTCAAACGTTGTGCTTCCTAGAGATTTAAACACTGATAGATAGTTCTTCATGCCTTCCAAATACCATCGAAGATTATACTATAAATATTATCGCTTAAGGATATTTGCAATTCCAATATTATTCAACACTCTCCAAGTGCTTCCTCTTTATAGATTTACACACAAAGAGACACACTCTTCCATTGAAGCTTAGCATTAGTTAAATTAATGGTCTAGTCTATGTTTAAGTTGCAGTTTTAATTAATTTACAATGATATCAATATCATATATATAACTAAACTGTGTGTATATAATAATATGTATTAATAAATATGCTATATATTTATATGTATTTTAACTGTAACTTTAGCTTGTATTTAAATGCTAAACAATGTTTAAATAATTTTTGTTAATTTTTAATTTGCTTGAATAAAAATCACACAAAAAATAAATGAAGCTCGCTGAATTTATTGAATATGTCCAGCTCTTTAACATTGCTGTTGAGCTTTACATTGAATGCATTTGAGTGGGACTGACACTGTTAAAGCTGTCAACTGTTAAACTTAACATTGATCTATTTACATTCCAGCTCTGTTTACATGTTGAACAGTGTTGCCAACTGCTGTTAAAATTCTGTTTGCGTATTTAACATTCTTGTCATTGCTCACCACAACATTTTACTGTTAAGGCTGCTAATTACTTAAGCTGTTAGCTTGTGCTTGTTAACATCGCTGTTAGGTGTTTTTCATTGCAATTTTGCGATTGAATTTAACTCTTTGGCTTATCGTGCCAGTAGGAGTAGTTGTTGTTGTTGTTGTTGTGAGCTTATCGCTTAACATTCTGTGTACTTGTGTGTTGTTGTTGTTGCTGTTGCATTTTGCATTTTCGTTAACAAAAATTCGTTGTTAATTAACGCTAAAAGCCATGTTAAGGCCGCTAAAGCGTTAACTTTTAACGATATGGATCAGAGAAGTCGCCACAGGCAGTGAGAGAGAGACAGACAGACAGTTGGACAGACATTGACATGTCCACGTCCATGTCCTGTGCAGTCAAAGTCACACACAGGAAGGCGCACAGACACAACAAAACACACACACAACTGTTGAGGGTGCCTTTTTGCCTCACGACGATGTTGCCAATGACATGTTGTGAATTTTTATAAAAGACTCACTCGACTCTGCACTCTTCAGTCTCTTCTCTCGCTCTCTTTCTATCTTTATCTGTATGTCTCCCTCTCTCTTTCTCTCTGTTTTAGCTGATATGTTAAACAGTTCTGGGCAATTATTTTTTGCTTCCTTTCGTTTAGTCGCTTTTATGCAGATAATCAGTTTTTAGTCCATGTCGTTGCACAGTTGGAAGCGCGCTTTTGGGCTTTAATCAATGAATATAAGGCTAAGGCTGTTGGCCAGCTTCAAGTTCTCAACTCTGGCTGCAATTTTTGTGTCTTGTTCATTTTAATTGCAAGTGAAATCCTTGTCAGCGTTGTCCTGTCCGCCTTTCAGTCTGTCTGTCTGTCTGTCTGTCTGTCTGTCTATCCACGTCACAGCATCGTTGATAATGAATTAATTATCATATATTAAAAGTCAAAGTTAAAGTTGCCTTCGTCGTCGTCATCGTATATAGAGATTATCTGTTCACCTGGGCACGCCTTTGCATATTTTATGTATTTTTTTCTTTTCTCTCTTTTATTTTTTTTTTTTGGTAAATAATGAACTCCAGGGTCAGACTTGAGATAAACATTTTGGGGCTTTTCTGGCGCACGCAGTTCGATTTCGATTTTCCAGTCATTCATCATCTAAAAAACCACAAAAATCTCAGTTAAACTTAGGCATACAAAAAACCAGTGGCAAACACACACGCACACACACAAAAGATACATTTTTCATTGTGGCGCCGCCTACGTAACGAATTATAAAAAAGTATCTCAACTTGGCATGATTTAATTTGCGGTTTGGCTGCTAGAAAAACGATTCATTAGATACAAATGTAGCTCAGCCGCAATTTATATTTATGTAAAATCATAATTTTAATTGAATTTTGTTGGCTTTGATGGGCGCTCCCAACACACACACAAAAGACACAAATGTATCTGCCAAGTAGTGTTTTTTTTTTTTTAGGCCAGGCAAACTTCATTTATATGCAGAGCAGGCAACGAGGCGCAAATTACACGAACAAGGCTCAAAGATGGCATGATAATAAAGGCAGTAGAAGAAGGAGATGAAGATGGAAATGGAATTGGAGGAGGAGGCAGCGTATCTTGTGGATGCAAGCGGCTCGTCAATGCGTGCCCAAAGTATCTGTAAGATGTTTATCTTGGCAACGTTGTCAACCAATTTTGGCTGCACAGCGAAATGCCAAAGTCCCAAAAATGGCCAGGCAAATAACTGCTTGCCCCATCGTTCGTCAGTCAGTCAGTCAGTCAGTCAGTTAGTCATTCGTTGCATGCAGCAAGCCATAAATTAGTGCAACAGCAGCAACAAGTCAAGGCAGCAACAGCAATAGCAGCAACTGTTGCAGCCAGCGCAGCAACAACACCCAAAGCGTTGCAAGTTCAACAGAATTTATGTGGTGCACAGTCCAGCGATCGAGTGGCAGCCTCAAGTTGCTGCCACACAGCAGGTGCAGCTAGCAAGAGGAAGAGCAACAGCAACAACAACAACAACAACAACAACAACAACATTGCTGGCTTTCTTGTCTATAATTGCAAAATGAACTCGATGCTGCAGGGATCATAACTTAAAGTCAAAACCAGTGAGCAGAGTTTATGTGGCAAGTTTACTAAATTATGTTTACCTCCGCGTTGCAAGCGATTCCTGTTGCTGTTGCAGCTGCAGCTGCAAGCTATTAGTTGCAACTTCCTTAGTCAAATCAGTTTAAATATTTCTAGTTGCATCGTCTACCGTTTTTTTTTTAGTCCGTTCAACTTACAACTTGATTAGTAGGACATGTGCCACCGCCTTTACAAATTTACGCCGAATTTGCCACATGAACGTGCCACTATAAAATCAGTAAAACGGAGACATTAAGGCAACAGTTGAAGAAACTCGACTGTGAGAGTCCCTTTATTTATTTATTTATTTATTTACGTCAATAAAGATCAGTCTACAAAAAGTTCAATTAAAAATTCGAATTTCGAAATTGTTCTTAAAAAAAATACGATATTATTCAAAGTCTTATTTTTTTCCTCATTTTTTTTCCAGAATTATCTGGAATTATTATCTCATATGGAAAGACAGACGAACAGTAGGATTTGGCTACACAGATAAATAATAAGACGGGATTCTATTTTGTTAATTTTAAAATATGACAATTTTATGAAAAATTTTAGAAAACACAAAAAATAAATATGTTCTACAATCTAGTTGTTTTCTCTATTTTTAAGAGTGTTATCTACTATTCCTTAAAATTTTTAATACAAACAGTTTTAATATTCACTAATCAAATTTCTAGATAACTAATACTTGTATTATCAATGTGTTTATTTAGACAGTTTAGAGAAAGATGCGATGGAGAGAAAGATTGAAAGATGCGTCCTTTTGCCTGATTTGACAAGCTTGACAAACCCTTTTGTACTTGCTAAGTACAGGGTCTAAGCAAAAAAAAAAAAAATTGAAAAGAAAGAAAATATATTTTGACAAAAGCTGCCGACGCACGATGCTTATCGGGAATGCGCTCCATAAAGGTAAAGGTAAAGTTAAAGGTACTTGGTCTGGAACTACAGCGAGTTAAGGCTGAGATTGTTGTCGTTGTTGCTGTTGTTGATGTTGTTGCTGTTGTTGATAGTCTGCTGATGGCCTCTTTTGTGGTTGTAATTGTTGCCTGAACGTGCGACGTTTCATCAACAACAGCGCAACAACAACAGCAACAACAACAAATAACAACAGCAAAACAACATGCGATAAAGATAAAGTATTTGCCCCGTGTGTGTTTCAATGTTGTTGTTGTTGTTGTTGTTGTGCTGGGGCGTATGACCTGATAAATGTTTGCGCCTGCGCAACGTTTACAGCCTACACACAATGTACACACACACACACACACAGGCGCACACACAACAATCAGAGGCCGCAAACAAAAGGCAAATGAAGCGCTTATCAGTTAAAATTAATCAGGCGTTGCCTTTCGCTTGTGGCACGCACTTCACTTCACTTCACTCAAATCTGGCTTAGAACAAACACACACACACACACACACACACCTTTCAGCGCCAGTCTCTACTGTACAAAAAAAAAAAAAAAAAAAAAAAAAAAAAAAAAAATTTAATTTTTTTTTTTGGGTTTTTTTTAAATTTTTTTTTTTTTTTTAAAAAAAATTTTTTTTTTTTTTATAGTTGTTGTTGTTGTATTTCCAATGAATTTGTTTGCGCTTTCAAAATCTACATGAGTTGTTTTTTTTTCTGTTTTTATGTCTCCGGTTCCGTTTAATGTTTTTCCTAGTGATTCGCTTGTCATTTTATTTTTACATCATATTTCTCCACTTTTATGTTCTTATCAGTTTGGCCCAAACACAACTTAAGCCCAGTTCAGACAACTCCACGTCAAGTCAAGAGTTCTCTGCTTTTTACTTGGAATACAAAAAAATGTGGTAGCCTCATTTGAGTTGAAACTACGCGTGTATCTTAAGGTTTGCATCTCACATCAAGCACTCAAGTGCACTGTGGGCGTGCCACACACACTCTACACACACACACACATACACAGAACACACATCACACACATAACTATATCTATACTCACATATGCTTAAAATAAGAATCAAGTCAGTTAAACGCCCACTTTTGCCCAGCATTCCAGCGCCTATAATTATAAACCATAATGGCAACTGGCAAAAAAAAATATTGAGATGAAGGAGAAGTTCAGCATGTTGAAGATGTGATACCCTCTTAGTTTACTGTAGATCAGAAAAAGAAATAAAAATATATGTCACATTAATTTAGATTAAATTGTCTTATAAAATCAAATAGTTTCTTATAGAAGAATTAATTAAATGTAATTAAATTTTCAATCAAACTTTCTATGAATGTTTTATGATATTTTCCTGATATGATATTATCCTGATTTTCATAAACTTTGGTCAGAACGTGTGAAAAATTCTCAATAAAAAAACTTATGAGTTTTCTTGAAATATCTTTAATAACCAACAAAGTATATTTTTTGAAGAATATGAAAAACATATATATTTTTTTGTTGACTACGTTACACAATTCATATCTAAATTATAATACTCTAAAAATCAGCTGAAACAAGCTGGCAAAAATCCTCTTCAGCTTCAGCTTCATTGTCAGCTTTAGCTTTAGCTACAACTCTCGACTCCAGTTCCTCAAGTGTTTAATTGCTGAACGCTGTGCTGAAAATAGCTGCGAGCTATGTGGAACTTACTGTTGCTGTTCCTCCTCCTACTTCTTCTCCTCCTTCTCCTTCTCCTGCTCCTTCTTCGCTTCTTCAGCTACTCCCCATTCTTCCACTTGCTGCTGCTGTTGCTTCTGCTTCTGTTTGGCCTTCGTTTCTCTACGCGATAATTACAGCATTTTGTTGTATCAATTTGTTAATGAACTCAAGACTTCTTTTTCGAAGTTGTCTTATGGAATTATTATACCCTGTATGCACTGGTAAAAGCGGGTAGTATTATTTAGGGAACAACAGCAAAATATAAAATATGTCATTCATATGTCTTTTCTTTATCCTTATTTTAAGGCTCCATTAAAAATAAATTGTTTTATTTATAGACTTTAATAACAGACTATTCGAAAATCTAACTCTAGTTCTATTGATTTTCAAGAGTATTTTTTTGAAATATTTTATTTTTTTAATTATGAAACAAATCCTTTTTATTCTATTATTGAATAGATTCGTAAGGGGTTCAAAATATACCATGTCCTATATAAGGACAACTCCTTTTTGGGTCTTAAAAGAGTTCCCTATGAAATCTTTCATAATAAGAATGAATTACTTTTTTATAAGAAACATTTTTATGAAGATTTATTGTGTAAATATCATTAATTGAACAGATTCTCTTTTTTTTTAAGAGCTTCTCAAAAGAGTTTCGATTCAAAATTCAATCTATTTTAAGAC
Source organism: Drosophila falleni (assembly GCA_035045575.1). Classification (NCBI taxonomy): domain Eukaryota; kingdom Metazoa; phylum Arthropoda; class Insecta; order Diptera; family Drosophilidae; genus Drosophila; species Drosophila falleni. The sequence continues at coordinate 4,468,872 of JAWNOV010000167.1, forward strand.
TCTTCTCTGAGAAATTGCAATTTTCTACAGGGCATCTGCTAGTCTTGCACTCAACACAGAGTTTACAAAGTCATACTTATTAAATTTCAAACAAAGTCAAAATTAATGTCTTTTTTATGAGATGCTTTGCGTCGGGGCACTTGAATCAATTTGAAGCTGAGGCTAAAACTGAAGTCAAAGCCTCCAGATGTTGCGTAGTTCATAAACTTCACACATTTTGGGATGGGAATATGGGAATGGAAATGGGACTGAGAATGGGATTGGGAATGGGAATGGGTTTGAGAATGGGGCAGGCAGCTGCCTCCTCATCATAATCATATACAACAAACAACATTTTATAACATTTTGGCGCTTGCTATACGTCTCTACATGTCTCACTGTCCGTCCGTCCGTCTGTCCGTCTGTCCGTCCGTCTGTCCGTTTTTGTAGCTGCCTCTGAAGTTGGTGTCATTATTATGAACATAAAATATTTCATTTCATTTTCATTCGCTCAACGCGTTGGGATCTTTTCGGATCTTCAGCTGTCTCAGCAATGTTTTATGTTTTCTTGTTATTGGTATTGTTCTTGTTGTTGTTGTTGTTGCCTTTGCTTTTGTTTTCTCCATTGTGTTGCACATAAATTTTGCCAAAGCGTTTTTTGATCTAACCGACGAAGTTTTGCTTGCGTCATGATTCACACTGGGCAATATTTGGACAGAGCCTGGACAAACAACAACAACAACAACAGCAACAGCAACAACGACAACAACAACAACAACAGCAACAAAAGGCATCCGTTTGTAAGATGCCTGTCAAAGTGTTTGCCACACTTGCAAATACATTTTAAACCCACATACTACCTGTTGTACTCTTTCCCTCTCTCTCAGTACTCTCTCTCTCGCTCTCTCTCTCTCTCTATCTCTCTTTTACAATTTATGCTTGCTTATGAAAATATTTTATGCAATTTTGCAGTAAAGGATTCAGAACTCTGTGCCTCTTTTGCTATCAGCTATTTTTTGATTACTGTCCAACAATTTGTTGAACAGTGTTTAAGGAGAACAGAGGGGCAGTGAGTGGGCAAAGGGAAAGGATAAAGTAAAGAGAGAGATATTGGAAGCCGTGTCAAAAATGCTTTGCTCAGCTGCCTGACCAAGCACTGAAATATTCAAAAATTCTCGAGCAAAATTGAGTCCCTGTTCAATGTACTGCACAGTGGTGTATTACACACAATTTTTGTTTAAAAAGAAAACCATGGATTTTATAAATTACAACACTTATTAACATTTAATTTATTAAAAAAAGCTATAAAAAACTTCAATTTAAAAACCCCAAAAGAGAGTAAAAAAATTGAATGAAATCTTTGAGAATTTAACTAAGATAATTATGTAATGAACCAAATCTGGGATTTGAAAATTTGGAATTTGAATCTGAGTACAGAAATTGAGAAATATGAATTTTATAAAATTGACTTTATTTCCTTCAAATATTTGTTTTCCTATTTGTAATTCCCAATAATATTATTTAACTGTTTGAATTCAAAATGTTTATTTGCGTATTAAATACTATCTAGTTCTGATAATTATAAGTCAATTCTACAAACAATTTTAGTCAAATTTTTTGTTTATAAATAACTTACTTAATTTTAATTTGTTTATTTTTCGTTTAATTTGTAACCACTGTGCAGTGTGTTCGTTTCATGCATCAATGGATTTACGTGTGCCAATGACAAAAGCCAATAGTACAATGCATTTTAAATGCTAGCTGTGTGACATGAAGAGACATGAAGAGACATGGGGCATGTGGAGCATGGGGCATGGGGCACAATCAACAATACAAACACAGACAAAAGCCGAGCACAGTGAGAGCAAAAAGCGAACGGCGACGAGTTGAACGTTAATTAAAAAAATGCGTTGGCAAAAATTTAAATGGAATTGCAGCACAATAAACTAAGCGAGGGAAAGGAAAGGGGACAGCGAAAGGGAGGGGAAGGGGGAGGGGGAGGAGGAAGAGGGGAGAGGAGACAGCGGAAACTGTGGACAATTGTCACGCGCCATAAAATCAAGCAAGTGCAGTTGCAACAACAACAACTACAACAACAACAACAGCGACAAGCAACAACTGAAAGTACAACGACAACGCGTCGTATGCGTGATATTTATTTGTAACTCTCTTTCTATCTCTTTACCAAAGGGTTGAGGTTGGTCTGTAGTGGTGGAGAGGGGGTTGAGGGCTGTGGCATGTGTCAGTCGTGCGGCAACAAACAGTTAGCAACACAATTTCGTCTGCTAATTGAAATAAATTAAAGCCAACTAAATTAAATGAAAAATTATGCAGCATGCTCAAAAAAGTTGACAAAAAGTTCTACAAAAAAGTAGGTAGAATGAGGGGTGTGGTAAGTTTAAGGGTGTTGGTGGTAAAAGAGGGGTAACAGTGTGCACCACAACACGGTGAAAAGTTGTGACCCCAACTATAGTCAAAGTTGACAACAGCAAAAAGTACAATTAAAAAAGGTACAAGTTGAAACTAGAAACAGTGCTTCACAAGCAAATACCCTCGAAATTAAGGTCTGTAGGGTGTCTAATTTATATTGAGGAGTAAGGTTGGTAAAATGAGATAAGCTGTGTGACATTTTTCTTATCTCTAGTTCTTTAATCGATTGAGATTGATAGAGAGAAACTGAAGATTAATTAAAGGAGAGCGTTTTAATAGGGTATACCCTATAAATTAAAGTTTGAGAGAGATATTCTATTGATGTTGAGCTTAAGATAAGCCCCATGATATTTTTCTTAGCTCTAGCTCTTAATTAAACTGGAATCTACAGATAAAAGTACAAAAAATTGTTTAGCTGCAAAATACCCAGGCTTATATTTATTTATTTATTTAGTGTAAACTACAAAAAGAACAGTTAATAAAAGCTATATGTTTTTTAGTAAACTTTAAATTTAAAAAATATCTCATTTGCTATTATTATAGGAAAATCTTTATAAACTCTGTTAAGACTTTAAGAATTAGGGCATATTTTTAGACCAATTAAAAAAAGGCACTTGATTGATAAGTCAGAAATCTAGATATCTCTTAATATTTTATATATTAACTTTCATCCTTAGTGATCCCTAAGCTACCTATTTAATACTTGTTCCCCTATCAATGTCTACTAGGTATTAAATGAGACCAACAGTAAATGGTTTTTCACAGTTTTATAATGGCACAAAACTTTTTCCCCAGTGCAGTTAACTAATAAAAGTCATTTGGCACCGCAGGAATGGGGATGAAAATGTATGGGGAATAGGCGACATTAAGTGCCCAGAACGTGACTGCAACCGCAATGCACAACACACACACACACACACACATGTCCCTACACACAGATACTAGACACACACACACACACACACAGAGAGAAAGAGACACTGAGCTGACACAGCTGTGCCTGTCCAGAGTTAAGCAAATGTCCAGAAAGGGAGAGAGAGAACTGAATTAATGCAAATATTGACATGAATTCGATGCGTTTGTCTAGGACACAAATCGAGCAGGAGCAGCAGAGAGAGAGAGAGGGCAGAAAGAGACAGCAACAGCTAGCAGCTGTCTCTCTCTTTCACTCTGTATCAAAGTGAAGTTTATTTTCGTGTGTGTTTTGTTTGTCAGCCCGAAAGAGTCTAAATCCATTTGCTGGACTAATGGACTCTGTGGTTTTAGTCCCACTGTGCCACGCCCACCTTTTTGTTGTGGCCAAATGAAAAACAATTCCAATTAGATATAAAGAAGGCATAAACACAGCATAAACTTTAACTAAAACTCAATAAAAATCAACGAAATGCGCGATTTAAATTACAAGCAAACATAAAAAAAATCTCAACAAAATAAAAAATTGAGAGTTTCTTTCTCTTTCTCTTATTTCTCATTCTTTGACAATGAGTGTCTGTTGATTGATGTCACAACATTAAAGAGGCGGCCAATTAAGCGAAATCTATCAACGTGGAGAGGGAGAGAGAGAGAGAGAGTGAGTGAGAGAGAGGGAAAAAGGTTTCCCTGCGTGTGGCAGTGAGATTTTTGTGCTACGAAATTGATAAATGACACTTTTATGGCTTGAAATAAACACGCAAGCAGCTGTTTTCCTCTCTCTCTCTCTCTCTGTTGCTCTCATTCTCCCTCTCTTTCTCAGCTTGACTGTGTTTCCCTTTTTTGAGTCCAGCTTAAATGCTCGCACTCTGATTAATCAGCCACAATCATCTGATGTTTTAAGCTGCTTAAAATGCCTCCATCACATGCCTCTCTCTCTTTCCTCTACCTCTACCTCTCCCCCTCTCTTTCTCACACTCTCTGACAGCTCTCTGAAGTGCAAATGAATTTTGATGGCCCAATACTTGGCTTTTTTGGGGAATTGAGGATTGGGAATTGGTTGTTGCTTTGTTTGTTTGTTCATTTCGTGGATTTGGAGTTCATTAAATTGCCATTTAAATTCTTTATTTTATTTTGATTTGATTTTCGTTTCGTCTTAACTCATTGGTGAGAAGAGCAGCAGGAGAGGAAGAGAGAAGAGAGGTAGCTAATAAACAACAAGTCGCTCGTTAAAACATTTAACAATGCGCACAATTTTTATGTAAATTCCCGAAATTACTTTTGTCAGATTTTTAGGCGCCCAGGATCAGTATCCTTTCTATGCCATTTAATCTTCTTCTCTTTTTTTTGGGTTTTGCTCTTTTATTTTTTTAATTTAAAATCGAATAAATTTTCATGAAATTCCAGTTAAAAATGTCAAAAGCTGATTGATAGCTGGCAGACAGACGAGAGAAGCGTGGTGAGAAGAGATGAGAAGAGAAGAGGAGAGTAAAGAAAGAAGAGCAGGAGACCTGAGGCCAAGTTCGTATCCTGTTTCAACGGTTGCTTCGTTTGTCTTATATACACTGAGAGAAACAATTCCAGCTACTATTGAGTTCGAATTAAGAAATTTCTAAAAATTTCATTCTGAATATAAGTATCACCTGCTAAAATATGAGCACTAAAAACTTCTATTAAATACTCAAAAATATATATTGTTAAAAAAATAATACTCATAATAATGTTTATATTTAAAAAATTCTTAAATAAATCAAGAACAAATTTATTACTTCAAGTATTATGCAATACGAATTAATTTTTTTTTTTTTGAAGTATAAAAACAGAAGTTTTTTAAAAATACTTTAGTTTTATTTATTTATTTATTAACCTCAACTAAGATCAGTCGACAAAAAGGTTAATTTTTTAAATAAAAACTAAATTTATAATTATATTTATGATATGACAGAAAATATATAAAAAGTAAAATTATGTTAAGTTAAGTCGGACTATAATAAACGTAGTTGAAATAAAATCAAGCTCTTCATTTTAAGTAACGAAAATTTTAGTGGGAAGTCAATTTTAAAATTAAGAGTTTTAAGTACGAAATACTTGATTATTTTCGCTCTGTGTATTTTTAATATTAACTTGCTCGGCACCTGCAGTCGTCTCTTCACAGTCTCACCTACTTCGTTTCTGCCTATCCCTTTCCTTTTTTATTTCTCCCTCTCCTTATCCTTCTCCCATTCTCCTCTCTCTCTCCTTCTCCCTCTCTCTCTCTCCTCTTCGTCCATCTAGTGCGCAATCTTTTAAGCAATATCAAAAATTAATCACTTTTTGTTGCGTTGCAGTTGCAGTTGAAGTTGCAGCTACGCAGATACGCAACGACCAGATGTGGACACTGCCCCAGACTGTGGCATGAAGCTGTGGCAGTGGCAACTCTGAGCCACTTTATCGGTAGTTTCTTTGGGGCGTTGTTGAAGGCGTTGCAAGTTTGATGTGAAACCAAATTGGTTTTCTTTGCTGCCTCCTTTTGCCTCCTTCTGTTGCAACTTCCGTTTGTTAATCTCTTTGTTTCTCTTTTTCACTCTCTGTCTGTCTCTTTCTTGTCTGCTTATCAAACGTGTCGATAATTAACAAGTTGTTATCACTTTGGCAGCGAGTTACAAACGCTGACCTTGAGGCAGGTTCTCATTTGCAACATTGGCAACATTTGCAACATTTGCAACATTTGCGGCATTGTCCCTTTGATTAATGCTGTGGCACGGCTAATGAGCAATTGTTGTGCTTGCCACATTCGACATTCGTTGTTGCGGTAAGATCAATAAATTATAAATTAAAGAAATCCATTTTCGTATCTTTTTCTTTTTTGTCGCGTTCTTTTTTTCGCGTTGTGTTTGTGAACCGAAAAACTTGGCTTAAGAATTTCATGCAGTAGTCATTAAGCTGGGGCAGCATCAGGGTGCAACATCAGGGGGCAAGGGGGCAAGGGAGCAGGGATTGGGAACAGGAATCGGGATACAGACTTGCGCCTAAAGTGGGGACTTCACTGATGACTTTTGGAATTTTGATTAGGAGCACAGACATGTTCAAAAGGATTTTTGTTAACGCGCTTCGGACTTTGAAAAATGCTTAAAAGAGCGGACCAAACATTGAGAGATAGAGAGAAGAGAGAGAGAGAGAGAGAGAGACAGAAAGAGAGGGCAACTCAACCATTGTATTGATGTGTCTTTGGCTGCTGTTTCGCCTGCTATTTTGTCGTCTTTTTGCCAGCGCTTCTTGTTGTTTGAAATATGCAAGCAATTTGATGCCAATTAAGCGGCTGTTGGCCTGGCCCAAACCGAACTGACCCAAACCGAACAACGCAAGAAGAGCGCATCGATGCCAAGTTTGTCATTCAATAGAATTTAACATATGCAACAAGTGTGCCAATAGCAAAATGATTGAGGGAGTTGCGCACAGTGGGCAAATTGCCTAATATTGCAGTAGAAAATTAAAATTTTCTAACTTAAAATTTAACCATAATGTTAACTGCCTCCAACAACTAAAACCACATTTTACAAATTTCGTATGAGTAATCAGCTGTGAGCCTTTGAGTATACTCCTATATTCGATATTTATCTTAAGCTAAACTTTATATTTGAAAAGTTTACTTATTTCCTTACAAATTTGTTTCGCATTAACAAAATTTTATTATTTTGTAAGTTACTAAAATTAATATCGATTAATCAGTCAAATCAACCACTGTGAAGTTGCAACTTTTATAACTATTATATTATTTAACCTTTCTCTTCCTGTGTGTTAAAATACCAGAAAAGGTTTCTAAGAAAACTTGTCCTCATCAAAAAAAGGTTATTATATTTATTCAAGTTATTAAATTCCTTACGAATTTGTTTCATATTCACATATTTTTTTAGTCTTTCAGCTACAAAATTTTCTTACAATAATTCAGTCATATCACCCACTGTAAAGCTGGGTATATAATCTTGTGGTAACTTTGAGAACTATGTATGTTATCTTCATATTTCTCTGCAATGCGACCAAAAGTCAAACAAGTCGCGCATTTTTATGGCTATTTGCAATTAGCCTGGCTGTCAACAGCTGGAGCGAGAGGGTGGCCAAGAGAGAGAGAGTAAGAGAGAGAGAGAGAGAGAGAGAGGGGATTGTCTAGTGGTAAATGCTGTTCTGACCTGGACTTTGAATGCCACAACAGGCATTGCCACTCAGCCTATTAAGAAGGTTAACAGGGGAAAGGGGAAGGGGAAGGGGGCAAGTGCTGACCATTTTCTGATCATTTTCAACACCTTTAAAGGCGTTTGGGCCACCCAAATGCCACACAATCTCTTCTGTTTCTGCAGCTTCTTCTAATGCTTTTTCAAGTCAAAAGCCATTTCCGCTATTTAACATTGCCACAGGCAAATGGTGGCAGCGACTGTGGCAGCAACTGTGGCAGCGACTGTGACTGCGAATTGGCTCATAAAACTTGGCTAGCTTGGTAGCGGCAGTGGCAGTGGCAGTGGCAGTCGCCGTACTTGCAACCTGGTGGCACCACAGTTTATTACAACAACAAGAACAACAACGACGCTTAACGCAGCGAAACGAGTTCAAGTTTATGCCCAAAGATGTGAGGAATGCGACTGCGAGTGTGTGGCACAGAGAGAATACTCAATGGCAAAAAGTCGTCAACGTCAATTAGTCACACGTTGCAAGTAGCCTCTCCTTCCCTCTGCCCCGGCTCCACTCCCTGTTAGACAGAGCCAATCGATTTGTGGCAAGCAACAATAACACATAAAAAAAGAAAAGCTAATTCGAGTTCAGTTTGTTCTTGGCCAACTTCACAACTCATAATCAAGCTAAGCTGCATGCGTGTGGCAACAAGAGCAACAACAACAACTTGCAACCAATTGCTAGTCTCCACTCTGCACAGTGGGAAAAAAACAACAATATATATTTTTTACAAAATTAATAAAATTTATATGCAGAATGAATTAAGAGGCCAAACAATAATCAAAATGACATTTCGCTTGAAAATCGGACCAGTTTTGACAAAGTTATGGAAGTTTAAAGTTGGTCAGACCTTGGATCTAACAACTTTACAAGTCAAAATTTTTGTCAAAATTCACATGATTTTTTACAGAAATTTGAAAGGTGTCAGAAACAAAATTAAAGTGTTGTTTTATACTATTTACGATATAAGGAGTTGATTAAACGTGAAAACTTGAGAATTAAAATTTTGAATTTTCAAAATATCAAAGGGGGGACCATTAGCATCGAATCCATGATTTTGAGAAAAATAAAATTTTTTACAAAATTAATAAAATTTAAATGCAGAATGAATTTAGAGGCCAAACCATAATCAAAATGACATTCCGCTTGAAAATCGGTACAGTTTTGACAAAGTTATGACAGTATAAAGTAGCTCCGATATAGGTTTAAACAAGGTTACAAGTCAATTAGTTTCCGATTTGACAAAATCTACAATTAATATATGAAGATAAGGATGTTTTTCGCCACTTTCTACAATTTAAAATATTGTTAGCTAATTCAGTGGTTTTTCCCACTGTGCCTCGAGGCGAGTCGAGTCCAGTTCAGTTCAGTTAAGTTCGGTGGAGTGTCCATGCCCCATTCTCCATGCCCCATGCCCCACGTTCTATGTGTGTGCAACGTGGCGCGCTAATTCGATTTCCTAGTGGCAACACTTGCGGTTGCAGTTGCTCGAAATGCGGCATGGAAATGGGGCATGTACCGGACTGGACTGGACTGAACTGAACGGGTTGTGGCAAGTTGCCTTAGCTAAGCTGCCTGCTCCATTTGCAATTTGCATAATTACCGTTGTTGGACTTTAATGCAGGCACCGCATCCGACATATGTATAGTTTGGCTAAAACGTTGCCACCGACTCATGTGAGTGGCAAGTTGCAAGTTGGCAAGTGGCAAGTGGCAGGCAACTCTCTTTTTGTTTGGCCTGCACAACTTTTCATTACTTTTAATTGGTGGCCAATGAGGAAGCAATTTGTAGGGCTGCACAAAATGTGTTGAGGTGGGGCAAGTGGGAGGGGCAGCAACAGTTGCCACACACACACACACACAGGTACAACGGCTGTTGTTGCAACTAAACCTATCGACACTTTGCTTACCCCAAGTCAACACAAATTAACAACAACAGCAACAACTACAACTACAACCGAAACATGATGTTGCATGCAACCAACGTTCACTTGTTTATCTGCAACTTTATTGCTTAGCTTTTAGCTATAGCTGAAATATGGCTAAAATCTAGCTATTGCCTTGCATTAAGCAATGTTGTGGTTAGACTTGAAGCTGTGGCTACCTAGAGAGAGGGGAAGGGGCGAGGGGGCGTGTCACTTGCGGCCAACTGTGCAACAAACAGCAGCAGCAACCACAACAGTAGTTGAAAGGGAAGGGGGGGATAAGTTCAAAGGGGTAGAAGGGTTGTAAATGCGATACTTGTGCGAGAGCTAAAAAGTGCTTCTTTAAATTCAAAACAACAACATAAGTTTTAATTAAAAATATTTAAATTATTAATAATTATTTTTACTCAAAATATTATCTTTTTTTTGTAAAATCAATTTTTATTTTAATATTTAAAATTTTAGTTAGTAAAAATATAATATTAGTACTTTTAATGTTATATAAAGTAATATTTATTTTGTTTTGTTATAATAACAAGGTAAATGTCTAATTACCTCAACATTTCTCTTTTCCAATATTTTTGATAGTAAATTTTATGACGAACGATAATATATCTATTAATCCTTATAAAAGGAAAAAATGTAATATTTAAAACAATTCTAATAATCATTAAGTTTGACAGTTTTAGCTAGATTTAAAATGAATACATTTCTATAATAAATGAATTTTAATCAAATTTTGACCTTTTGGCCGTTGAATTTAAAGTTCACGTCATACAATTGGCATTCTTAGACTACGTCATAACTAAAATAACTGCTGTCTGGCATTTAAATCCAAATTAATTAGCTCATTTGTTTGCTGGCCGCAGATAAATAAATTAAGTTTCTTAATTTTTGCACAGAATTATTCTGGGAATTCATAAATCTCAAATTTCCGTCACACAGAGCGAAAGAGAGATAGAGAGAGAGAGAGAGAGAGAGGTAAATTGAACCTTTTTGGAATAATTCTTTATTTTTACTTGAGTAGGGTACAAAAAACTCAAACGCTCTTCAGTCTATTTGCCAATATATTTCTTTCATTTCTTTGCGTTTCCCTTTGGGATTGTATTCTTGAGTTTTTGGTTTTGGGAACAAGTTTCAGTCTGTGGAAGTTGAGGCTGAAACTGAGGCTGAACTGAAGGTTGACATTGAATGCTTAGTCGCTGGCCGCCTAATGTTCATGTCGCGGTTCACATTCGATTTCATTTTCAATTTATTTTAGTCTTTTAGTCTGAGTTTCTTTCTTAAGTTCCTAATCGGATTTGTCGCTTTAATGAAGCGCATTAAATAAGTTGCAAGAAATGCGCCAAAATTCGCGCTAATGAAACCAACTTTAAGTAACATTCACATTTTTTTTTCCATATTTATTTTTATTTTTTTTTTTTTGTAAATTTTTTTCTGAATTTTGGCGTGGGTTTTTCTGAAGTCTGTGACTTGGAATTGGGGAATCTGGGGCGTGTCCTGGGCTGCCGGTAGCTGTCATGTTCTGATTATTTTAATTTGACACTTTTGCCGGCACAAAAACGAAACGAAATGAAACTTCATTAAAAAATTGTCAACGCGCTCAAAAAAAAAAAACCAAACGAACCAAAAAAGCTGACAAAAACAATGTGTTGCACCGATAAGAGAGACAGCATGAATGAGGGGAAAAGAAGGGGCATGCAACATTGGCTTGACAGTTGTTGCAACTGCCTCTCTGCATATTTCATATATCTGTGAATTTTTTTATTTAACAAAAAAAATGGCAAATATCAAATTTTACATTTATCAAAAAAATTTCACAATTTTCCTTTGACCAAAACGGAATTTAAAACGAGTCCAAAGCAAAGGTCATTTCTTTTTGGTAATAGAGAGAGAAAAAGAGAGTGAGAAAGAGGGAGAGAGAGAAAAAGAGAGCGCCCAATCATGTGTTAAATTTAGTAATCCATTTTTGTCTAGTTAATTTTGTATGTGTTTCAGACGTTTGCATGTTAGCCTGGTTGACAGCTGGTTTTCTGGCCTAAGCCATAGACAGACCGAAACATAATTAGACGAGCTATTGAGCCGTAAAGCTCTAACATCAAGTGGCAACCCTAACGTCTGATGTTCTACTTAGTTGAACTTGATTTCATTTTGGGACACATTTAGTCAACTAGTGCTAAAGGGAGTAAAGGGAAATGAGAGAGGTCTTAAAGCTGAATGTCAAGAGCAGTAATAGTAAAAATAACTTTCCCTAATATGCCACAATTTTTAAAAACTCATTAAAGCTTTCCTTGGTATGAGAGAGAGAGAGAGAGAGAGAGAGAGAGAGAGAGAGAGAGCTTTATCTCATGCAAAAGTTAATAAATCGACAAACTAACGATCTCAAAGAATTAACATAAGTTGGCAAAGCTTTAAAAGCGCATAAAAGCTCTCTCTAGAATTAATTTGAAATTTTAAGCACATTTAGGAGTAGTTAAAATGATTTTAAAGCACAATAAAACTTTAAGAAAACTTGAATTTTGTTAAATTCCAATCAACAGATATAAAATATAGAATTATTACAATATTATGAAAGCACATGAAAGCTGTCTTTATTGTTGATATGATTTTGTACATATTCGAGACAAGTTAGCTTAAAAGCAGTAAGTCAGCTGTGAGAAAAGTGATAAGTTTGTAAATCCTACAAAAGCTTTAAGCTCACTTAAACTCATAAAAAGTTGCAAATTTACAAGCAAATTAATTTTATATTTCTCCTGCTAATCTCGCTCTATTTGAGGTGTCGTTTTCAGTCAGTGTCATTATTCCGGTTATTTGTTAGCCAATTACTTGACGTATTTCTTAGGCCTCAACTTCCTCTCTGACTAGTCACCGTGGCAATCGCCTTAAAGTTCAGCAGCCGGATACCCAAAATGTTGGCCAATCATTCAAGTTAACAATTAACGAACAAATGTCAAACAACAAATCAATCAGAAAGGGCATTAACTGTGGGCATTACTGTACCTCAAATGCTATCAAATGGCTAACAATTTGTTGTTGTTGTTGCTGTTGTTGTTGTTGTTAGTTGAACACATGCGTTGGCAATGCCATTAATCATCTCGAAAGCCGTCTAAAAGGGCCAGTCGCAATTAGACGAACTGTAAGGCGACACTTTGAGGTCAAAAGGGAAAATTGTAATTGGGAAAACGTATAGAACGCACAGGTAGCAGAAGAGGAAGAAGAGGTAGGAGACGACAGAGAAGCCCTCTCTTTCATTTGATTTAACTTCGCTGTGTGTTTTGCCTACGTGATTTGCTAAAAGAGCCGAGGATTAGGCGCGTTCGGAAAATAAATAGGGAAAAAATGTCAAGTAATGAATATAAACGAGACGGGAAGAGAAACATGAGAGAAAATGCGAGCGGGATTAAATAAGGAAACGTAATGATTGTAATATTTAATAAAATAAGTATTTAAATAAAATTAATAAATACTTTAAATCATTGTATAGTTCTCATTAAATTTTATAAATTATTTGTTGAATTTTATAATCAAAGATATATATAACGAAAATCAATATGAATTAAGGATTAAACAAATTTAAAAATAAGGACTATATAAAAATTCTTGTAAATAAAACAATTAGAAAATTTATCATCCACTCAGATAATACTCCAAATGCATTGGAGCAGGTCAAGTTTGTTTTACAGTTTCCACACGCCCCTTCCGCCCCCACAAATCTCGAAAAACCACCACACCCACAGTTTTTATCGTAAATAACGTAATATACTTAAGATTATATATAATCGCACTTTGCAGCAAGATCGGAAAGTAGAACGTGAGTAATAGCTAAATAAAGATATTGAGTAACGAATATCATTTCATACAATCACCTAAAAGTATGCAGTAGTTTTTATTAGGTTGTAATTTATTTGTATATTGAATTAAGTAACGGGTATCCTATGGTCGGGATATCGACTATAGTCTTTTCGACTAAATTAAATTATAAACTCTTCTCATGCAATGCCTGGATTTAATTCGTTTTTACTTAGTCTCTGTTCAGTTGACATTAGTGGAGTTCAAGTTTGATGAGCGCAATTTAAAATGGATATTAAAATTTAAATAGCTGCGACCATTAAGCAATATCCTGTGGACAGGCGATGTTGCTGTTCGTCAAGCATCCGCTTCTATGCACACAGAGGAAAGAGGACACAGAATACAGGACACAGGACACAGGATAAAGGATACAGGATACAATATCCCATAGGATAGGAGAGTTGAATGCGTCTGGGGATGCAACAACTGTGTGGATGCCACTCTCTCTGCGGATTTGGCTAATGCGCTTCCTTACTAAATGAGTATGTGTTTGTGTGTGTGTGTGTTGGTGTGGGTAAGTGTGTGTTAAAGTGTGTGCTAGTGTGCGTGTTGTCCTTTGCGTCGCTTTATTCAATTAGTTACATCCGATTATTACCTGCGTGGCAGCTTTGCCACCTACCCCAAAAAACTCCCGCACTCATGTGGCTAATGGCATAAGGGGACAACTTACACACACTCACACACACACAGAGTGTGTATAGATGTGTGTGTGAGTTATGGAATGTTGTGTGTTGAACAATTTCCAGCTGAGCGCATCGCTTGTAATTTTACAAAATAATTTCCAAACCGCATTCACAGCGCACAAAGTTTACCGCGTTTCTGTGGACTCTGAATTGTGGGCGTTGGGTTGGTGGATTGGGTATTTTTGTGGGTGTGGCCAGTCACGCCCACTCAGGCCATTGACAGCGAGCCATTAAATACAAAAATGGACCCGAGTGCAAATTAAATTTTTGTGTTTAAGCAAAAGAAAACACAACGCAAACTGTGAGAGAACTCATTAAAAGTTGATCTGCTTCTGCATTTTAGATATAAATATCAACAATTTATGTTTTGCTTTTGTTGATCTCATTGTTGTTGTTTTGGTTGCTGTTGTTGCTGTTCTTGTTGTTGTGTATGCTTTTAACTGTAATTGCGGATTTCATTTGCATAAATATTTTAATTCGCTTTGTGTTGGCCAAAAAACTTTTCGCCCATTGAAATGGCCAGCTTAACAGCGAGACTTGTTTGTGTTAACAGCGTGAGTTTATGTTATGCTAATTAAATTGTTGCGTACTTTTAAGCAGTCCATTAGAACTAGCTAACAGTGAATCTGACAGTGCTGACCAAAAAATTAATTTTTTTTAGTTAGTAAGATTTTGATGCAGAATCAAAATAGAGGCCAAGTAACGATCAAAATGGTATTCCACATGAAAATCGGTTAAGTTTTGGCAAAGTTATGAGAGATTGAAGTTTTAGAAAAAGTGTTAGGGGTAAGCATGGAAAATACCTAAAAAATTGAAAGTGAGGTAAATTTTTCAATTGAAAAATGTTTTGATGCAGAATGAATTTAGAGGCCAAATAATGATCAAAACGGTATTCCGCATGAAAATCGGTTGAGTTTTGACAAAGTTATGGTATATTGAAGTTCTTGAAAAAGTGTAAAGGCATGGAAAATTCCGAAAAAATTGACAGTGAGGTAAATTTTTCAATTGAAAAATGTTTTGATGCAGAATGAATTTAGAGGCCAAATAATGATCAAAACGGTATTCCACATGGAAATCGGTTAAGTTTTGACAAAGTTATGAGAGATTGAAGTTTTTGAAAAAGTGTTAGGGGTAAGCATGGAAAATACTGAAAAAATTGACAGTGAGGTAAATTTTTGAAATGAAAAATGTTTTGATGCAGAATGAATAAGGAGGCCAAATAATGATCAAAACGGTATTCCACATGGAAATCGGTTAAGTTTTGACAAAGTTATGAGAGATTGAAGTTTTTGAAAAAGTGTAAAGGGGTTAGCATGGAAAATATTGAAAAAATTGACAGTGAGGTAAATTTTCCAAGTGAAAAATGTTTTGATGTAGAATCAAAATAGAGGCCAAATAATGAATAAATTGATATTCCACATGAAAATCGGTCCAGTTTTGACAAAGTTATGGAAGTTTGAAGTTGGAGATAAAGTGTCAAGTATGGAAAAAATTCACAATCTTGGTCAAAATAAAATAGTAACAGCCTGCTGTTAAATGCATTGACATGTAAATTACAGCATACTTTTAGGCAGTCAATAACTTAACAGTGCACTGTTAATTAGATTTTCAATTAAATTAAAGCATACTTTTAAGCTGTCAACTTAAGTAAATGCAAACTTTAACGAAACTGGGCACTCAAATTATTGCATACTCTACGGAAGCAGGTTTAATTCGTAAAACAGTTTCAATGCTAATTTAAATAAATGTAATATTAATACATTTTTGATATTTAACAGGTGTTACAGCATCCAAGTGCCTATCATATAACGCATAAATCACAGCGAAATTTCTATCCCTTGCAGTAATTCGAATACAATATGAGACAGCATAAAATAATCATAGTTTTTTCTGCGTTTTTATCAGCGAATGACACTGGCAATTTTGCAATTAAAATTGGTAGAGAGATAATATATTCATAGGGCTTGCCGCTTGATTTATGATGGCAAACAAATTCCATTTTTATCCTTGTCAACTGTTGCAGTAATAATTTGCTACCAGCATCATATTGACAACTCGCATATGTTATGGCCAATTTCCCATTTTCGCCAAACTTGCCACTTTTCCATTTTTTCCGACATTTCCAATACAAAGATGATGACTGTAATCACAATAATAAGCTGATAGCAATACGAAAGGAAGACCAAAAGAAAAAGAGAACCAAAGAAAATAAAGTAAGTAACAAAGTTTTCTTATTTTTTTCTCAAGATGACAAGAGAAAAGATATAAAATAAATAAAGACGGGACAACAACAAAATGGGAAAATGGGAAAACTTGTTGTTAAGACTTAAGACTGTAAGCTGTAATAATAACTTTCGATTGGCACGCCCACTAAACGCCCACAATTAGCTATATTCGAGCAGCGTATACTTAATAATTTAATGGAATTGATTATTATTTAAGTGCGGACAAGTCCTTTATATATGTATGGATATGGATGTGTGAGCCAAAAGAGTCCCCTGTGTAATAAGAAAGATAAAGACTGAATCGTTTTATATGAGAAGGGTAGAACTTGTGCCTTTTATTCTCCCTTACAATGGATAAGAGAAATCAATTTAAAATACGTTAAGCAAGAGGAAAGGGGACAGCAGGACTCTGGCAATATTCTACATCCGGACAGAGAAGGGAGGGGGGAGATATAAATATTTATATCGCATCTGTCGGCACAAAGAATTCAATAAAAAATATGTGCAATAAATAAACGCGAAAAATGCGGGCACAAAAAAAAGGCAGCATTGAAATCGATGCTCAGCTCAGGACATTGCCCACACAGAAGGACAGACGTTGTTGTTGTTGTTGTCGTTGCCATAGATCCTGCAGGACATTGCTCTGTAAATACAGCATCAAAGGATGCCAAAGGGTTGCCAGATTGCCACAACAAATGTTGCACTTTTCGCATAAGAAAAACTTCAATTTCCCATAGGTTATTCCACACTTGAAATACACACTAACACATACTATACACTTACAATTAAGCGTTGCATTTATCACACAAAATAATTCACTTGGCCACGCCCACCAAAAAAGAGACGCCCAGCATCTCCTTAAAATTCATGAGGCGTCGACTGTTGTAACTGTAAATTACATTTATACGCAACTCAAACAGCACTCCAAAGTATCTAGAGGCGGATAGAGTTGTGGCAACATAGTTGTCAGTGTGTACACACTCACACACAAACACTTTATCAACGTGCAACATTTTCGTGTTTGCTGACTGGGAAGTGGGAGGAGTTGTTGGTCAGCAACTGTTGAACTGTTGAAAAATGCATTGCAGTCTGGCCAGCAGCATCAAAGAAAAAATAATCAAGTAAGAACGCTACCAGGTGACTGTGCTCGACACTGAAATACCCTGTAAGCTGCAACTTTAAGCAATAAATAAAATAAAACAAGTAATAATAACAGCCCTTGTTAGAAAATACATAAAATAGCGGAAAGAAACTTTCTATCTTATTACTATTATATTTGGATTTTTTAAGAGTTTGGGAAAATTACACATAGATACTTAATTTAAATATATGTATTTTTAGTGTATTTATGAAATTTTAAAAACACAGCTATACCTTAAATAAATAAATATATATATAAATTACTAGGTTCTGAGCCCGAATTGTGAAAAACGCCGTCTTAAACGGCAATGAATTTGTCATATCTGTGTTGTGTTAAAATTTCAAACCTGTAGCTTCAGCCGTTTGTTCTGTACAATGCTCAATGTATGAGGACAAAGAACTTTATATATAAAGATCACAGTCTTAAAACTATTGCATACTTTTAAGCACTAAAACTCTAAACAATTTTTAAACAGGCATAGCTCCATACGTATAAGCTGATCTGGTTACAATTTACTGCCGAGCTATAGCGACTCGTATTTATGCTGATCAGGTATATATATATATATCAAATGAAGTAAGAGCTGCTTAACAAATGACATTCCCACAAGTCTATAATACTCCACAACACTATAAATACCGGGTATTAAAAGAGAAGACATATCGCCGCAGGATACACAATGGACATGACCAAGTACAAGTGTGTCTCTCTGTGTGTGTTTTTCTGTGTGTGTGTGTGTTGCAACTTCTTGGCCGCACATTCGCCGCAATATCGCATCATTTATATTGTCAAAACGCCAGTGAAAAGCATGAAAGCTAACAACAACAACAATGTGAAGTAAAGGGCAAGAGTTTGTGGCATAATTAGCACACGTCTTTGTTACCTCAAGCGTCACACACACAACACACACACATACACACACACACTCACATTTTCAACATACACATGAAGAATTTATTTCTTGCCCCCAAAAGGCGGCAACAATATTTTTTTTTTGTGGTTGCCAATGAAATTTGAGACGCGTTGCGATAAAGCACGAGATTATTTGCTTGAAGGAAAATAAAAGAAAGAGCAGAGAGAGAAAGAGAGAGAGAGAGAGAGAGAGATAGAGAGAGATATATATATATATATAGGAAGACTAGTTTGGCCATCAAAGTCGATTATTTTCGTCTCAAGTGACAGCAAACAAGACTTAAATTACGAAATAGTTAACTGCGAATTTTGTGCACAGACTAAAGAAATTGGTCAGCAAAAGGAAAACAGCTAAAGAGACGGAGAGAAAGAGAAGGAGTAGCAGGAAAAAGGGGGCGAGAAATTAGAGGGAGACAGGAAAGAATGAATAAAATGAATGGCTTATCTTTTGTTGACATTCGGCGTCTGTGACAACATTGACCAGTTGTCTCGCACACACACACACACACACACACACACACACATCACACACACACACACACATGTATGAACTCGTTAGCGCCCTTCAAAGGCATAAAAGAAAAGCAGGAAAATTTCGACAAGCTGACTCAGCAGCATAGAAGAAGAAGAAGCAGAAGATTTTTCGCCTTTGCCTCACAAGTTGTTGCTGTTGCTGTCAATGTGTGTGTGTGTGTGTGTGTGTGTGTGTGTGTGTGTGCGTGTTTATTGTGCAATAAGCTGTTCTGCTTCTTTCACTTTTCTCTCTCACTTTCTTGCTTTCTCCGTCTTTCTACCAACTTCCTGTGCGTAAATCCGCTTTTAATGAAAAGAAAACTCATCTGGGGCTTTTATGTGTGTGGTCGACGGGTTGAATACGAGCTCAGACTTGTCCAGACACACACACACACACAACACACACACATACACAGCTCGTTACAAAAGGGCAACAGTTAATGCCGAGCAACTAAATAAATCTTGTTTTATTACACAAAAGGCGAGGCGAATATGCAACATACGCCGTGCCACATTTGGGGCTGCCCCCAAATTGTTGGTTGTGCCACCTACCTCCCAAAACAGCTGCCTCCAAAACGGCACTCCTTAAGGATCCACTTAGCTGTGTGTGTATATCCTTTGAAAATCACTAAATAATCGAATTGGTTTAGACACGTCTCGGGAAAACGTAACATAAACAAGTCAATTTGAGCAGCTTTATTTGCAGCTTCCATTTGTTATTTCTCTCTCTCTCACTCTCTCTCTCTCTTTCTATCTCTTTCTCTCATTCTCTTTCATTCTGTCCTTCTCTCTCTTTGCATTTGCTAATCATATTTAAAGCATTTTCACTTTCCACACGGCAACTTTTGTCTGTGATTTATGCCAGCTTTTTCTCTCTCTCTCTCTCCCTCCCCTTTTGACCCATTTTTCAGCTGACCCACAGCGCTTCCTCCCCCACTCCCTAACGCCTCCACGCTGTTGACCAAAAATCTGTGGGCAATCCAATTGAGCAACTTTGGCTCCAAAACTCTCGCTGCAGTTTGGACGCTTGCTGCCAACATTATCAGCCGCATTGCAGCTACCAATTTATGACTCCATTTTGACCCTCACTCTCCCTCTCTCTCTCTCTCTCTCTCCCTCTCACCAGCCCCTACCCCCCTGCTCGAATCACTCGCGCAGCTGTGTTGGCGGCTTTCAAATGAATTTTTGACGTAATTGTAATAAATTGTTGGTCAGCCGAGGCTGGGAAAACTTTGCTGGCAACTCGTTTAGGTTTTCTGGCATTTTAGAGCCCATGAAAATTTCTATATTTAGGCAAACAAACTTCTACATAAATTAAATTTAGTAAACAACTAAGACTAACCCTGTAATATGACTATTTTTTTTAAATTTAAAGCAAGAGTTTATATATTTTATTTAATTAATTAATATTCCATTGGCAAAAATTATAATTCTCTTTTCTTACATTGCTTATAACTAACATGCCTCACTCCACTAATTTTACAGGGTATTAAGCACAACTCAAAGTTGCCTGCAAAATGCAAATAAACTAAAAAATGCTTGCATAAATTTATGTATGCTCAAATTCAATGGCCATGAAATGACTGAAATGTGGCAGCAAAGATCAGAGAAAGAGAAAGAGACAGCTAGACTGACAGACAGCGACAGACAGAGACAGACAGCTTAACTGAGCAACAGGAATGAGCAAAGTTTTTTTTCTCATTGCATATCAAAAGTCAAGTTTAGTTATAAAAGTCTTGCAGCTAATCAAACTCATATTTTGTTTGGCATTCAAAGAACTTAACAATAGATTAAACACATGGAAAATCAAAATAAATTTACACAGAGATGTTTTGTATTCCAGTAAATTTTAAAATAAATTTATAGCCTGAAAAATTTTAATAGAAATTGCATCAAAATTTTCTTACACTTTAAATAAAATTTACTTAGGCTGATGACTTTAGTATATGGAAATTTTTGTTAAAAGAATTTACATAAAGATTTTCATAGGATTTTATAGGATTTCCATAAATTGAGACTAGAAAAATGTAATTAAATGTAAATCGAAATATTTATGGGCTTTTCAATAGACTCTGCAATAAATATTTATTGTTACAAAGTGTAATCAAAATTTTTGTACAAATTTGTATTAGACTATTAAAAAATTTTCTTAAAGAGTAAAGCAAAAGAAAATTAAATCAAAAGATTTTCATTGGCCTTTTAATTTACTATGAAAAATGATTAAGAAAAGGAAAATAAAATAGAATTTTTGGGGAGATTTCTATAGACTTTAAATAAATAGATTGGGCACATAGAAATTAAATAGAAATTTTGTAGTGATTTCCATAGGTTTTTTCTATTTAGCTAGGCTTAATTAAAAGTTGACAACGAAAAAAGGCACTGCACATTTGTGTATGTTTGGATAGCCCAAACAAATAGGCTGATTAGAAAGTAGACAACACAACACAACACACACACGTATTAAGTATACGTATTACGTATACGTATTCTCATGCAACTCTCGAATATTGTCCTGAGTTTGCTCATTTCCAGGGTTGCCAAGTGTTTGCACAGCTCAGCCGCAAATGTGGCAGCTACTCTAGTCGATAAAGGAGGGAGAGAAATAAAAAGAGAGAGATAGAGAGAGACAAAGGAGAAAAAGACAGCAACTCTTGGTAATTTGCATAAAAAGGTTTCTAATTTCTATCGCAGAGACAAGTGAGTTGGTAAGGGGTAAAGTCAGGGGGTTGCTAGGCTAGGCATAAAATTGTGCTCGTTAGTTGCGTTTTAGAAATGGGAAGCCAGTTGACAGGACAAGTCAGTTGACTGCCAGGACACACTCATTATTGCTGAGCAATCAGCTCCAAAAAGGTGCCAAGTCAGCTAAAAAAAAAAACTAAAGAGTATAGAGACAGATATAGCAAAGAGAGAGAGAGAGAGGTAGGGTAGTGAAAGCAAAAAGAACTTAAATATTTGGCAAGTCTTTTTTGCGACTTTTGCCTTAAACAAAAGTTAAATGGCAAAGTTTTTGACTGGCCAAAAAACAATTCGCGCGCATTTAAATGGAACGAAACAAAAAGTTGTTTGTACAGCAAAAAGAGAGGGTGAAGAGAGAGAGTGAAAGAGAGGGGAAGGAGAACAGAGGGTGGCAAACTCTGTGAAATGTTAGAAACAATTCAACATTTTGAACATTTCTATTTTGAAAGGCATCAAGTTTGTGTGCAACTTGCGCATTTGCTAGTGAAATGTTGCATGCCCCACACTAATTACACACAGCTGCTAAGACAGAGAGTGAGAGAGAGAGAGAGAGAGGGGGCAGAGTGAGAGAGGAAAGGGGTAAGCAAATGTGTTGAATGTCAAGCCAAGACAATTCTCGCAATAAAAGCCAACGGAGCATGTCAAAAGCAATTTATGTGTGGCCGTTGTGGCAACAAACGAGACGCTTGCAACACACACACACACACATGCAATGATTGTGGGCGGTGGCAGGTGGCAACTGACAACGTGTGACAAGTCTTTGCGGGGTGGCTGAAAGGGGAAGGGGAAGGGAGAGGGAGGGGGGAGTGGAACATTGCAACAAAGTGCACAGCACAAATGGCATAATAAGTGGTGAAAAGCTTGGAGGGGCTGAAGTTGAATTTGAAGCTGAGCATGTTTGT
This sequence comes from Drosophila falleni, assembly GCA_035045575.1. Taxonomy (NCBI): domain Eukaryota; kingdom Metazoa; phylum Arthropoda; class Insecta; order Diptera; family Drosophilidae; genus Drosophila; species Drosophila falleni. The sequence goes on from JAWNOV010000167.1 coordinate 4,491,278, forward strand.
CAGTTTGACAGCTACAAATCCAGCACGAAACAATGGCCAAGAAGGTGGTGGAGAGTAGGAGAGAGGAGAGAAGAGAGAGAAAGAGCAAGAGGGAGAAGTGCGACGACAAGCCTCAACATTTTAATTGCAATTCAATGAATGCAGTTAGAGACAAGGATAGAGATTAGGGATGGGTAACAGGGAAACGATGTTTAAGACCATAACAATATTGTACTCAGTTCAACAGTGAGCTAAAAATTAGGTATTATAAATTCATATCGCCGATTTCTTATTTTTAAAAGTTGTTTAACTCAATGAAAAACTATTTTTTTTTTTTAATTTTTCAATGAATTTTCGCCGAATTTTCACAAAAATAAACTTTTTCAATATGAAAACTAGATTTATTCCATTTTATGAGCAACAAATTGATTTATATTAGCTAACTAACTATTTAAACTAACTAATATATTAAATATTAACTCGATATAAAATTTGGATTTTTCTGTTAAAGTTTTTGCATACCCCACATCTTACTATAAATCTAATTTTTTTTCCTTACAGTTCATAATTAATATTTAATTTTATTTTAATTTTCGATCTTTAACTTAAATTTTATACCTGGTAAATTTATTCTTTGCCTTTTAAATAAATAAAAATAAATTAATTTAAAAAAACATAACATGTATAGATTTAAAAATTAATTAATCTATGTTAATTTTATTATTGACATTTTATTGTATTTTAATATAAATTAATCATAAATCAATCTCACTTGTAGCGCTGTCATGTTAATTAAATTTAACGCAAATAAAATTAAAATGTATTATATATTTTTCCCGTTGTCTATATATCGATACCCATAACCATCCCTATTAATGACAGACAGACAGACAGACAGACAGAAAGGCAGCTTCAGTTCTTTATTCTTTAGTGCTAAGAAGCGAAGGGAATTTAATTGACAAGTTGCCTGTTCAAGACTATAGTAAAAGAAAGGGAGCAAAGAGGAGAGGGTGAATTAAAAAAGGAGCAGAGAACGAAGGATACTCGCGATTTTCTTACAATTTCAGGCAACAAGTCTCAGCTATTGAGTGAGCTAATTGAACACACACACAAACACACACACAAACACACACACAAACACACGCACACACACACATACACTCTCTATTTTTGCTCTGCTTTTTCTCAGCTCACAGCCAGCTCAAGGTCACTGCTGTCAGTGTGTGTGTGTGTGTGTGTGTGTGAGTGTGTTACAGATGTTTTTCCCTCTCTCCTCCTATGGACTATTCAAGGCCTACGCCTACGCAATACGTTAGCAAACCAACGCCTAAAAATGTAACTCAACTCAACCCAAAAAAAAAGAAAAGAAAAGAAAAAGAGAAAAACAACTTGAATCCATTTGCACAACAATCCACAGCTGTTGTTGTTGCTGTTGTTGTCGCTCAATAAACGTTTATGCATTGCGAGTCTGGCCAAATATTTATTTTGGTTTATCAATCATACGCACCGTGGTGCGACCCACTCATAAAATATAATGGGAACAGTTTATTTACACTTAAACAACAGTTGAAAATGCGCAGACTCTGCGACGAAGCACGTGGCATGCACTTAACAGCGTGTTAACAGCGCATTAACAGCGCTTTAACAGACTGTTTTGCTTGGGCCAAGGCTAAGGCTGGTCCATGGCTTACACACACACACACACACACACACACGCACAAATAGTTGCACACACATAAACAACTTTAATGTTGCTGAGAACAAGCAAATGCTTTTTACAAAACTTTTTTACACTATTCCCAAAGCGGCCAAGTTAACAACTCTGTTCACTCGACTATTGGCTTCATTTTAGCCAGAGTTGCAGTTTGTTACAACTGCCTCTTTCACATACAGTTGCATATATATCTGTATGTGTGTGTGTGTGTGTGTGTTTGCTGATCAGCTTGTGGCCAAATCCAAAGTCTAGACCCCAAAAACACAAAGTCAATCAAGTTCAAAGCATTACGAGTTGGCCATTGGGCGTTGCTGTTTTGGCCCCAAGTTCAAACGGGCTTCAAAATTGGTCAAGCAACGCATACAAAACAAGCGGGGAGTGCCCGACTAGCAGATACTCTGTACGATACGTAACTAACTCGCTGCTCTTACTTTGCCTTTAATGTCCTACATTCAAGTATTACTTTTCATTATTTAATATTTATATTTTATTATTACAATTTATATTTCATTTAAATATTTAATATTTGTTATTCATTATTTATTTCTATTTACATGACATTTTAATTTTACTATTTCAAATTTCTTTATTATTATTATAAAATATTTAATTTTTTATTATTATTATTTATATTTCTTTTATATTTATTATTTAATGTTTGTTATTCATTATTTATTTCTATTTACATATGACATTTAAATTTAACTATTAAAAATTTCTATATTATTAAACGTTATTTATTTATTTTTTATTTAATAATGATTTTAATTTAAAATTCAATGTAGACTTTGTTTACCTACACTTTTTGTCTTTTTTAATCACTTAAAATGTTTAAAAATATTTAAGAATAAAATAGATTCAAGCGACTCCTATTTGAGCCATTTCCACCATCTTCATCATATATACAGGGTATAACCAGCCTATCGTGTCTCTGACTTTGCCTGCTTTAGACTTTGCACTTTGGCCTTGAACTGTGTCACCTTTGAACTCGGCACGAAATGTTTTTTTGTGATTTTTTATTACTGTACCATTTGTAAGGGTAGTGAGACAGGGAAAGGGCAAGTCGAGGGAGGGAGAAAGCCTGCATACCTTGTCACCTAAAGGGCAATTAAAATAAAGTGTCAAGTTTATGAGAGGCTTGAAGAGTCTTTGCATAAATAAAATAAATATTCGCATAGTTGGGCTGCAGCTTAATTTTAAATTAAAAGTTAAACACACGCAGCTTGAGTGTACGACAACCCAAAAGAGGCGTGGCATGTTGTATGTGGCATGTGGCATGTGGCAACAGGCGGGACGAACGTTTAATGAAAACAAATTAATCGCATTATGTTTACATACTGAGAAAATGAGTGGCTTGACACAGTGAGAGTGACAGACAGACAAAGCGTAAAGGAGAGTGTGAAATGGAGAGAGAGAGAGGAAACAGAGAGAGAAAGCGAGACAGCGACAGCCTTTGTGCAAACAGATAAAAGCACAAAGTGTTGACATTGTTAAGAGTTGAACAATAACATTCAACAGCATTAAAATATAATTATATTGACTCTGCAGATACCCTGTAATTAGGCTGAAATAACGTTATTAAATTGAGAATATATCATAAGTAAATTAAGTATTAGTTTATTTAAATATATATGACAATATAATATACAATTAATTAAAGTTTAAAATAAATCTCACAGTTTATATATATAAAATATTCTTTTAATCAGTCTATCCATATAAAACTTTATATTTTACAGGGTGTATTCAAACACTTTGGCACTTTATGCCGCTGCTAGTTAAATAAAAGGTTTTTTTTCGCATGTGGCATTTAACTTTTTTAATCAAAACTCTTAACGTTCTTCTTATCTCTCTTTACCTCTATCTCTCGCTCTCACTTTTACTGCCCCTGTCTCTTTTTCTCTGCACTCAAAGTGCTTTCAACTGCAATTTTGAATAATAATTTATGGTTGGCCAAACGTTCAGCCTCATTATGGCCAACAAAAAGGCCATCAACGCAATTATCAGCCAGCAAATATGACAAAAACAGCGCAAAAAATACTCAATAGAGATAGAGAGAGAGAGAGAAAGATAGGGATAGGGAGAGAAGAGGGAGACAACTCTATGAAGATGTCAAGTCCAAAAAATAAACTTGATGAATGCCAAACAAGTTGGCAGCCAAGTCAGTTTCAAGTCACAAGGACAAACTTTTCTGGCGCAACAACAACAGCAACAACAATAGCAACAGCAATAAATAATGCATATAACACGACTAACAACAACAATAGACAATGTCAGTTAAATTGTTGCCTGCGCGTAATTTTAATTATTATGAACTGTGAAAATTAGACATTCATTTCGGTCGCGTCGTCATCAAAATTCAACGAGTTGAACAACAGCTAATTTACAGCAAGTCCCGGAAAAAGCAGAAAGGAAATGGGAAAAGGGTAAACCCGGAAAACAAGTCGCAATGCCAACAACTTTTTCATACTCAAATGAACTTTTGCCAACTCATGTGCGAGTGTGTGTATGTGAGTGTGTGCGCGAGTGTGTGTGAGTGTGTGTGTGTGTGTGTGTGTGTGTGTCAATCACATGTGCTTCAGTCATAAACGTTTTGTTCACTGTCAATTTCAAGCAGCGCACAAAAGTAGGCAACATAAAATTTCTATGAAAATATACTACCTTTTTTTGTTAAAAAAGCCCTGCTTAAAATATTCTTAATTATAAAATTTAGATGCTAAATTCATTTAGAGGTCAATATATGATTGAAATTCAATAATTTCTCGAAATCGTTTAAGTTATGGCAAAATTATAAACGTTAGAAATTGAAAAAAAAAAATTTGTTAAGAAAATTATAAAAAAAACTATTTAAGAAGTTATTTCAAATTAAGATGCAATTCATTTTAAAATAAAGATGCTGAATATACTTCTAAATAAAACCATTATCAGAAGGACACATTTCGTTGAATCGTTCAGGTTGCGTCAAAGTGTTTGAAATTATTAAAAAAAATTGAAAAGGTGTTTATATGAAAAATATTAAAAATGTTTATTATTCAAATCAAAAAAGTCTTAATGCTGAATTTGTTTAAAGAAAGAATAATCAAAAAGGCATAGTTAATAAAATCGTTCAAGTCTCTGATTAATGCGTATAAATAATACGTATACTTGATAATTATTTTTTTGCCGACTGCTTTTAGTCGATAGCATAAATGAATAAATAAAAATAAAGTATGCTAAATATCTAACATTTTTCTAACTGGAGAAGAATAAAATGCTATAAAGAATTTTATAAAATTGTGGTCTTTTATTTTAAGTGTGGTTGGAAGTATTTGTTTCAGATAAATTAAAATTCACAGAGCGCACAAAAGTAGGCAACGATAATTACATGTATGTGTTTTACAAGACGTGTAAGTGTGTTACAGTGCATGTGGTGTGTGTGTGAGTGTAAGTGTGTGTGATGTAGAGCCCTGTTTGTGTGTGTGTATGTGTGTGTAATGTCAGCTGCTGAAGTTGTTGCTACCGAGTATTCAATATCAATTCATGTAAATTTAATTACGCATGCCCGCGTCTTGTTTGCATGCTCCTTTCTACACACACACACACACACACACACACACATGTGCGGGTGTGTGTATGTCTGTGAGGGGAAAGGAAGGAACAGGCAACAATGTTGTAGCCGTGTTGTTTGCGCATATCAGATTACAGCCGGCAACAGCAAAATGGCAGCAGTCGAGGCGTCTCAAACTAATTAAAGTGTAACAACAACAATAATAACAACAACAATAACAACAATACCACCAAAAATAACAATAACAACAACAGCAACAACTTGCAACATGCGCCCACGAAAGACACAAGTTGCGTGCAGCAAATTTGCTTCACAGTTTCTGACAAAAGTTGTTTTATTTATATATATATATTTTTTTGGCACGCTATTAACGCGAATTCAACTCATATTTTGTGATTATTAAGCCATTTGATCCTTTTAAAGACGCGACTTAACTTTTAATGCATTTGCAAATTGTTTTGCAATTAACATGGCACAAAATGGAACCATTTCAGTGGCAGTGGCAAGTTGCTGTGGCAAGTTGTTGTACTTCTTTCGCTTCTTGTTCTTCCGGCAAAGTAATTTGCAAGCTTTTCTTTTCTTTTCTCTTCGTTTCTTTTCTTTTCTTTGCTTGCGATTAAATAATAACAAAAATAAAACGGCACCAAGTTGATGCAAAGTTTTGCAACAAAGTGTTGCAAGCAGCTAAACAAACTGCTACCTGCTACCTGCAAGTCTTTCCACCTCTCTCTCCATCTTAAGGGGTTCTTTTCTTTTGTTTATTGTCAGCCAAAGTTGAAATGCTAAAAAAAGCAAATTTCTTGCACGGCAGCTAAAAACTTTTGATAAGCTCAAAACGAAACGAAACGAAAGAAATTCAAATTCAAATTCAAATTGGTATACGAATTTGAATTTTTGTTGCACTGTCAGAACTTTAAGGTGAACTGTAAGGCATTGAACAGTTGCCTCTTTGAGCACCTGCAAACTTTACGCATAAATAAAGTTGACTGCTTCTTATAACCTAACAGTGGGTATTTTAGTTTAAACACATTTTTTGTAACAAAAATTAAGGGAAAATCGCTTTTTAAAACAACAATTTAATAATTTTTTTATATTATGTCTTAAAAACATATTTTCGAGTCACAAATCTACATATATAAATAAATACCTTTGTCCACATTGACTGACTGAGTATTGTACAGCCGCTTGTAATTAATAAAATGCTACAAAAAGTATTTCATTTAATTTAGCAGGGAAAAGCCCACATATATATTTATAAAAAATGTTTTAAAAATCTACAAGGATATCAAATATGCGGTGGGAAAAAAATGTTAATTTTTTAAACATATTTTTGAGTCAAAAACAAGTGTTAACGTCCATTAATACATATTTCATGCATTATTATTTAAATTAATAAATTGTTCTATTTTATTTTATTTATCAGGAAAAAACTCACATTTATTTTAAATTAAATCTCTTTTAAAAATCTACAAGGACATAAATCTGCGGTGTGCCAAAAAAAAACTACATGCTTATACAATATATATTTTGTTGTATTTTAATCATTATAATTCAATTAAAAATTTATTTTATTTTATTTATCATATTTATTTTTAGTTAAATTTCTTTTGAAAATTTACAAGGATATCAAATCTGCGGTGTGCCAAAAAAACAAGCTTTACTTCCTGTTTATATATATTTGGTTGTACTTTTTTCTGAGTCCCGCCCTGAAACTGCAGCTGGCAGCAAAGGCTTTGGGAAGGAGCTGCAATGTGAGCCAAAACTCGTTATCGTTTAATTCAGGCAAGGAGCGTGGAGTCCTTTGCCAAAGCCAGTCAATGTATTGGCAGTTGACAGGCAACACACAGTTAGCCGGGAAGCAGGAGAGAAGGAGAAGAGGAGAGAGAGGGAGAGGCAACTGATGGACAGCAATGGCATCAACTTTTTGACGTCTCTCTCTCTCTCTCTCTCTCTCTCTCTCTCTCTCTCTCTCTCTCTCTCTTTTGAGCATATCTTCGTCGTTGTTATATTATCCGTGTGCCACATTTTGCTGCATTCTCTGCTTGCGCTTTTTGTTGCAACATTCATGCGCAATATTTACATAATGCAGCCTGATTGATGTTTGACTGTTTGGTTAAGAATGGGCTGCCACACACTTTGGCTATTGGTAATGAAAAGCGGGCCAAGAGAGAGATTGGCAAAGGGATTATTGGCAGCAGATGCAGCGCAGCAGATGACAACAATTCACAACTTGTAAACACACACACAACACAACACAAAACATAACACAAGGCGTCTTTCTATTTGCACAACTACAACAAATATATATTGGTAAGTGGCACAAGGCAACATCGGCAACAGCAACAACAACAACAACTTGCTGCAATCGATGGCCTGCTTGTGCTTCCTCTTATATCCTCAGCCTCGACTCTATTTTCAGCGCAAATAGTTTTTGGTTTTTTGCTTATTGTTGTCTACTTTCATCTCCTTCATTCTTCCTCTCTTCCCCTTCTTAACTAACAGGCAGCTGGCACTGAGCCAATTCCAGCATCCAAGAGCCAACATTCTCAGCACCAGTTGCCATTTTGTTTACCAACAACCTTTGCAAAAAAGACTGAAAGGCATTCCTCGAGCATTCTATAAACTCACATGTCCAAGCAATTCCCCAAAAAGGTGTATAAATTTCTCCCCTGGCACACGAACTTATGGTAATTTTTGGGAAAAGCGAAGAAAACTATCGCTTAAATATGCATAGACTGTTATTAAGTAGCTGATAAGTAAATAGAAATAAGAAAAGAGTGTAACCATTAACTTCCATGTCAAAAACAAATTTCAAGTGTTGTTTTATACTATTTACGATATCAGGAGTTGATTAAATGTGAAAACTTGAGAATTAAAATTTTGAATTTTCAAAATATCAAAGGGGGGACCATTAGCATCCAATCCATGATTTTGAGGAAATTAAAATTTTTTACAAAATGAATAAAATTTAAATGCAGAATGAATTAAGAGGCCAAACAATAATCAAGATGACATTCCGCTTGAAAATCGGTCCAGTTTTGACAAAGTTATGGAAGTTTAAAATTAGTCAGACTCAGGATTTAGCAACTCAAGATCTACTACTAGTATGCTACTTCTACTCCTATTTTCCTATTTTTACTATTATTTTTTACTACAATTTCTCCTACTATTTTTATATTATGTACTATTTGCTACTACTTTTAGCTTAATTTAGAAACAATGAAGAAATAATCATTATTATATATTTGAAAATAATTATAAACATAAGGGATAAGAAATGTAATAAATTGGTTGAAGTTATGCTCATCAAGCTTTTAACGAGCAACTTTTTACTTTAGTAAAGCAAGTTGGTTTCCTCCCTTATCATTTATAATAAACACTTTTATTGCCCTTTTACTCTCCACTCTTGCTCTCATCATCGTCATCGTCATCCTGAACTTATTAAATGCACTCGAGCAAAACATCAAAGTTCCCTCAATGCCTTTCCGGATTCCCTTTGGGTAGATTGTAGACATATTGAGAGTCTTTGGGCTTGATGTTTATTAAATAGTTGCACGTCGTCGTTATCGTTGTGGCAACATCAGAGCTTAGTGCATTACTGCAACTCGTGCTGTATTTCAATTTTGTTGTTGCAACAGTTTTGTTTACCCTTTGACCCTCCCCGTTTTGGACCTTGCAATACCATTCTCAATGCACTTTCTTTTTTTCTTTTATTTTGCATACTTCATCTCTCTGTGGAGGGATGAAAACGGAAAGGGGAGTGGGGAGAGGGGAAGGGGAAGGGAAGGAGTGTTTGCAAGCTGACAGGATGTCAGAGAGTTGCCAACGCATTGCCATGGCAGCCTTTGAGGCTGCAATGCCGAAATGAAAACCAAACAAATGCCACGCAATTCTCCCTCTCTTTCTCCCTCTTTCTCCCTCTCTCTTCTCCATTTTCACCCCTTCACCCGCACGTTTGTCAATTTCTCCCACTGTTGATTTAAAGCACAAATTGCGAATTGCAAATTTCGCGTTGTGCTGCAGTTAGAAAAATTGCGTATACGCTACGTAAAACGTAAAACGTAACAACGCGCGTTACGACAATTTACATTTATTGCCAACCATTTGAGAGGGGGGAAAAGCGAAAAGAGTAGAAAAAGGCGCTTGAAATTGCTGCCAGCTTCTATTATATTGTTAAGCTGACATTGGCCTCAGTTGACTGCTTTGCTGATGGTTGTTGTTATTGCCATTTTTGTTGTTGTTGTTGTTGTGGCATACACAAACACTTGGCATGAATTATGGATGGTAAAAGTGGGGAAGGCAAAACAGGGAAAGGAACACGAAATACGGAATACGAAATACAATGGCAGATAAGCTGTCAACGGGTTGAGAGTTGCCAATTTGTTGGCTCATTGTTGGTTTGCCGCCATTGGTGACATTTTCGGTGCTCTGTTTACTCTTATCCAGGAGTCTTTTGAATAAAATAATCCCTTGGAATTGTAATTTCCTTTATTTAATAAGAAAATTTAATTTGAACAGTGTAAGTACTTGAGTTATTTAAAAATGTCATGCCAAAATAATTGAATTACTTGAGTAATTGCTCCTTATGTGAATAAAAGTATCCTTTGGAATTATAATTTCATTTATAGTATAAGTAAATTTAATTTAAACAGTGCAATTACTTGAGTAATTTAAAAATGTCATGCAAGAATAATTTAATTACTTGAGTAATTAAAACTGTAATTACCTGAGTAATTTCTCCTTATGTTAATAAAAGTATTCTTTGGAATTATAATTTTATTTATAGTATAAGTAAATTTAATTTAAACAGTGTAATTACTTAAGTTATTTAAAAATTTCATGCCAGAATAATTTAATTACTTGAGTAATTAAAAATGTAACTTATCCTGAGTAAAGTGCTTTCAAACAGAGTAATTACTGTAGAGCATTCAGTAGTCTGTCTGTTAATTGCCAATTTCATTCATATTTTATGTTTGTGTTATGCATAATTTGTTCGTCCTTTGGTTGTGCACTGAGACCCGCCCTTGGCAACCCAAGGACATTAACCCAACTCACTTTCGCATAATGAAATTTCAACGAGGCGACGAGACAAAATTTATGAGATTTACAAATCATTTTTCATGCGAAGCAAAAGCCAAAAGCCAAAGGCAAATTTGTTGCAATGCGAAAAGACAAAGCTGTTAATTATTTTGTAGCCTATTAACAGAAGAGCAGCTTAAGAATTAATGGAAAGGAACGAAGATATATCTCTGCTCTCTCTACTCTCTGCTCTTTAAGATTCACTTCTCGACTGTACTATTGCATATGCGTTAGTTGCAAGGACAAATGCACTCGACACTTTTGGCACAACAATTTCCGCTTGTTGCAGTTTGTGTCACTTTCTTGTCAGCTTCTAGGCCGCATTATTCACCTCTCTCTCACTCTCTCTCGCTTTCTCTGTCACAGCTAGACTGTGTGGCGCCATTTAGAAGGCACATTAATCAATTTAACCGTCAGGCACAGAGAATAGCAGCCAAGCGAAACCGAAAGCCAAGTTTACTACAGAAACAGTTCATGTAAATTATAACGGACACAAGAATTCATCTGTTTCTCTTTCTCTCTCTCTCTCTATTTCTGTTACTACTTCTCCTTCTGCTTCTTGGCTTCTCGGTCTGCGTATTTAGTTTTGTGTGGTGCAATTTTTGGTCTGGCGCCAGTTAAAAACTTAATTAAAACCATAACAAAGCAAAGTCCAACAACAGTTTGTTGCCAAACTTGACTATAAAATCTTTGGCGCCCAACGTGTGTTGCCCTCTCTAGCTTTCTCTCTCTCTCTCTTTCTCACTTTCTGCCACAAATAGCTGCAGATAAATGAAAAAACATTTTCATTTACACACATGTTCAGCATTTAGATGCAATTAAAGTGCAAAATGGACATCAGAATGAATGAAAATGAAAAGGACTCATAGATTCTATGCTTACAGCAGCAGGAGTAGAAGAAATAGGAGCTCTAGAGGTTCTTTTGTGCATTTGAAATTTAATTAACACACAACGACAAAAAAGAAAACTAATAAAAACTCATTTCAAAGAGCAAAACGACGAGAACAACGAAGTGGATGCCTCACAGACTGACTAAGGATGGATTTAAGAGAGAGCGACAAGACTGGACAGGACAAGACAAGACAGGACAAGAGCTTTTACTTCCGCTTTGGCGTTGACTGCTAATTCAGCGCCTGTTGCTATTGTCAGAGCAAACGAAATGAAACAAAATGTTGCAAGGATGCAACAAGGATGCAACAAGGAAACCAGCTACCAGCTATTGTCTACAACTTTTATTCTCTAATGAATGTCAACTTAAGGGGCCTTTAAAAGTCGAAATTAATCAGGCGAAAAGTTACTGGTCAAGTTTTATAGCGCAATTATGAGAGCTATTTAGATAGATATCGCATTAAATCGCATAGTTTGAGCTGTAATTAAAAGCCATATGCGATTTATGGACAAATCTTTATGGCAAAAAGCAATAAAAACCGAAATGTTTGCTGTAAACATAATGAAGACAGAGCTGAGAGATGAAGGATGAAAAATAAAAACTGATTGTTGAGCAGAGCGAGCAAATTGAGGGAAATTGAAAACGGAGTAAAACGAGAAAAAGGGAGTAAAAAAAATCAAGCAGAGAGACAAAATGAACAAAAGTGCTTGAAAGCTATAGATAAAGCACTTTGCTTGTTAACATTAAAGTAGTTCAACTCCAGGGACTTTTTCAACTAAATCAAGCGTTAAATTTGTGAACTTGTTGCCAACATTTTAAGCACTTAACGAGGCACACAGTCCCATCAACTCCTCTGACCTCTTTGTAGGGTGGGTACAAACCATAGAGACTAACGGAAAAACTGCAGCTGTTCAAAATTAAATCGACTTTCATTATTTATACGCTGGGATTTTCAATAGGCAAATTGTCTGTCTCCCTCTCTCTTTCTCTCTCTCTCTTACTCAGACTCTCTCTCTCTCTCTCTCTCGCTCCCACTTGTTGTAGTACTGTTGTCTGTTAGTTTGTGCAAATATTTGCAGCTATCAACAGTTTTTCATTGGACTTTTATGAACATTTTTGACGATTTCGATTTTACACAGTCAATATTTACACATAGTGTCTTCTTTCTCATACTCCCTCTCTCTTTCTCTCTCCCATGCTTGCTGTCCTGCTTTATTTTGTGTGCTTGGTCACAGTTTATTGGTTGTGCAGTTAACCAAAAATAAATCGCATATCGCATATCGGATTCTACCGTTTTGGCAGCAGCACATAAACCGCTTAGCACAAAATTACTCATACGCCAAGTGGAACCAATTGAAACGCAGATTTTTTTCCCCACTCCCATTCCCGTTGTAGTGGCTGTTGACCCAGTTCATCATCTTTATTTCTGGCCAGCATTATCATCTTCAGCTATAGCTTTATAAGCCGCTGCTGCTCTACTTTATGGCTACTTTTTTTTCTATTTATTTTTCTATTTTTCTTGTATTATTTTTGCTCTGTCATTTTCAATTTGGCTAATCGACACACTCCAAACTCGCCTCGCTTTGTCCTGCCTGCAATTGTTCCAGTTAGCCACGTGGTTTGGCATCTCGCTAACTAACTAGCTAACTGTCTGTCTGTCTGTCTGTCTGTCCATTTGTCTATTTTGCCCCAGCAACAACTGCAGTGACCCACATTGAAAAGCCATAGCCAAAGCCAAAGTGAAAACCAAAACCCAAAAAACCACACTCAAAAGTAATGGTGAGCCAAAAACAGGCTACAACAAAGTCTAAACGAAGCAGAATTTTAGATACTCTAAATATGTATAAATCTAGAAATAAAATTATTGGAATATATGATGACCTTATTTTAAACAAATTCACAAATAAATAAATTGATAAATTTGAAATATTTTTTTTGAAAAAATTTCAAAAATTTGAAATATTTTTTTTGAAAAAGTTTCAAAAATTCATATTTTCACTTTTCTTAGGTATTTTATAAAATAATAAATACGATGTTAGATCAGTTATAATTTTTGCATACCGCAGATATAATTCTGAATTTAATTTTTTCTTTACAGTTCTTAATTTATATTTAATTTTATTTTTAGTCTTTAACTTAATTTTTATACTTGGTAATTTTTTCTTTCTGAGTCGTAGATAAATAAATAAACAAAAAAAAATACATTCATATTTATTATAATAATTATTGAAAGACTGACAGTTTTTCAAATTTGACCACTGTAAGACAAGAAATCATGGTTATAACTATTTAGCTTGTACTCCAGCTAGCTCCAGAATATATATTTTTAAGAGCCTACAAAGCGTTATACACTCCGAGAAAAAATTTATAATACATTACATAAGTAAAACACCATAGCTAAGTGAAAATTTTCAATCCGAATACTAAAGCTGTCAGTTAAGTCTTTTCATAGCTGGTTTACCAAAGCTGTTGCCAAATTGTTAAGACCCCAAATGGAATTTGAGTAACATTTTGTTGGTTTGCCTGGGATTACATAAAGACCACACAGCGAGGGTCGCCACGACCATAGGAATTAATTGAAAAGTGAAAGCGCTGAAAAGTATGCTATACTTTTCACTTTTCAGCACAAATTGCAACTGCAACATGCTGCATAATTCAAAGGCCTACTTAGATAACTGCATCTAATTATATTTGTGTGTGCGGAAGGGTGGCAACTCTGGCCCCATATCAAATGCAACAAAAGTTTCAGTATTTTCCCCATTGGCATTTCTCAACTAATTCAACGAGCAGCCAATTTGAAGCCAATTGCGAATGTGAACAGCATAGAAAAAAAAGTTTTTCAACAACTCGACAACTATGTAAGTGAGTGGCAACAACAATAATAGCAACAACAACAACAACTAAATAGAACTGCAGTTGCAACAACTGTTAAAAGGAAAATTGCTTGTACATTGAAATTGAATTATTTGTTGGGCAGGAAAAGTGACTGAAATTGTGCTGCGAAATGCGCTTACAAAACTCGCATCAACTTGCAACAACAGCAACAACAACAACAATAACAACAAACGTCACTTCAACAGCTTTTGTTTGCTGCCACATGTGGGGGGGGGGGGGGGGGGGAGTGGGCAAGTGGGCGTTGCAGGGGCGCACAGTGGGACATTCTCTCATTTTGCTGTATTAAAATATATTTGAAAATAATTAAATAATAATGGGGGGGGAAAATTTTATAAATAAAAAAAAAAAAAATAATTTTTTTTTTTATAATAAAATTTTTTTAAAAAAAAAAATTTAATTGGGGGCTGGGGGGGGGGGGGGGGGGGGTTCAAAAAAAATTTGGGAATAAAATTAAAAAAAAGGAAAAATAGAATTTGAATTTGCGGCGCACTCGACTCGTGCATATTTCAAAACTAACAATTGTTGTTGTTGCACTCATTGTTGTTGTTGTTGTTGTTGCTGTTGCCGCTGGTCGAAAAGCTGTTAAAAAAGAAGAAGCAGCTGAAAAGTTTTCTCTCTTTTTTTAGCCTTTTTTTCGGCTTTTTTTCGCGTTAAAACTCGCCGAGCGGCCACTGAAATTGATTACCGATAACGCCAAAAAGGATAATGGACTTTTGTCCAGCTGCAGCTGCAGCTGCAGCACAACAACAACAACAGCAACAACAACAACAGCAACAACAACAACAGCAACAACAACAACAGCAACAACAACAACAACAGCAACAACAACAACAACAACCAAAAAGGACTATTATAGAGGCCAGCGGCAAGCGGAAAGGAATATGAACAACCCGCCAGCAAACTAACGAAATGTTCAAAAGGAAACAAGCAAAAAAAATCGAAAAAAAAGTCGAAAAAAAAAACGAATATATAAAAATAAAAAAAAAACAGCAAAAAAGTTAAAAATATGCTTCATAGGGCCAGAGATCGGGAATTGGAAAATGCTGAGGCGAAAAATCAAAAAGGACTAAAAGGATGCCACAGTTGCCACACACAGCGACAGCATATTGCAACACACAGTTAAGCAGCGGAAAAGCCAACTAGCAGAAAAGGCAAAGGCGATTATGGGTTTGAGTTTGGGTTTCAGTGCAGCTCGAGTTCATGAAAAGCGCAAAGAGAGGCGGCTTGGCGGCCGACCTGGCAACAGCTGCTGAGATTCACAAGCTGCTTAGTTTAAATACTTAACTGGCAACTGGTATGCAAAATATTTAGATCTGTAGTGAATTTAAATTTCAATTGTGCTAGAAAAAAAATGCTAGAGCTGAGAACAATAATTAAATTATAGATTCCTAAACAAATTCATGAAAAGTCTTTAACTTTCGTACAATTTATTAAGTGAATTCTATTTCGGAATCAAATCATTTAAAATCAGAAACCTCTTAAGCTGTTTTCTAAATATCCTTTAATTTTCATATTTCCTTTTTAATACATTTAAATTAACATTAATTCTGAATAGATTTTGCATTAATATTTTGTATTTTACATTAAGTATTTCAATTGCCTGTTAAAGTGACGTTAACAGCCTTACATTAACAGAGTTATGTTAAATTGAAATTTAAATTTATATCTATATTTTATATACTTTTTGTGGTTTTTCTGCCATATTTTCATGCATCAAACGAAACTGTTGCAAAAGAGTTGCTGTTTTCGCTGCGGTTTTATTGGCTTTACGAAAATGTTCGCCCTTTAACCCTTTGTTCACAGAAATTTACATTTGGTCAGCAAAGTGAACAATTTGCTCGAGTTATTTGTGTAAAAAAAAGAAAAATTAAAAATACAACGCTGAGCAGCGCACAAAATGGAGTCTAGGGGATGATAAAGAGAGGGGATGAGGTGGTAAGGTTTGGTGCTGGCACATTATTTGCATAGCTCATAATTATGCGCCGGACTCACATGGGGCAACATTTGGTTGCCTGTCCAGTTTCCACTGACCACATCCGCTCCCTGCTCAAGTGCAAAAGATTTTCCTGCATTATCTGAAAAGCAAACACAAATGAAGGGAACCAATAGAAGGAGGAGAAGAGAAGAACGTGCGACGACAGAGTTTTTGGCAATTTGTAACATTTTGCTCATTACACACACAATGAAAATGATATACGCGTGTGCGAGTGTGTGTGTGTGTGTAGGGAAACTTCCGTTTGCATAAAAATGGCGCCAGTTGAGAGCAAAAAAAAAAAAGAAAAAACATAAAATAAAATACACTGATAAAAAAACGTTCTAAAATCAAGATTTGGTTTTTAGAACTAAAATATTTGGTCTTAAAAATGCGTCGAAAACATAACAATTTTAAATTTTGAGAACACGACTTAATTTTAAGAAAATTTAAAATAAGACCAAGTTCTTATTTTAAAAATAAATAATAAAATCAAAAATTAAAAAAAAAAAATAAAAATAGTTTTTAATATTTAAAATTTTTTTGTTTTTTAATTTTGAATTAATACTCTCCTAACAATTTAAGATCTTTATTCTAATATTAAGATTTTAAGACTTTTTGGATTTATAATATTATATTAAGTAATTTGGTCTTAAAATAATCTTATTTTAAGAATCAAATACTTAATAGTATAATGTCCTTAATTTTAGAAGTTTTTTTTCAGTGTAAAAAAGAAGAAAGCGAAAATCTAATAAAACATGTTTTAAAAAACGAAGTAGAGCAAGTGAAGTGGCATTAAGCGAAGCGAGCAGAAGAGAGAGCGAGAGAGGGAGAGAGTGAAGAGAGGGGAGTGAGGGGAGTGAAGAGAAGTTTCCGGGGCAAGGGGAAAAGTAGGAAAAACACACAGCGTGTTTAACGAGCCATTTGCTGCTTTGGCGCTGAACCTGCTAATTGAATTAGAGGCGCTGCAGGATGTTGAACAGGAGCTGAAGCAACAGACACAGCTGGAGTGAGAGACGAAGTAGCCAGGGGAGGGGGGAGGGGGGGCAATGAAGCTGGAGCATCTCCAGCAACAACAACAAAGATTGCGGGTGCCCTCTAAACGCTTTGGCATGCCACATTCCACATGCCGCGTGCCTCAGGCTTACTGTATTCGCCCGCAGCATTCAATTAAGTGTAAGTGCGGCACACCCTCACACACACACACCCTCACACACCCACACCATCACACACACTGATAACAGCAAGTGTGTCTAAAGATATCAAAGGCTATAATATTCGAGCACAAAGCGCTCTGGCAACAGTTTCCACTACACAAGCGTCTTTTGTCTAATGAGTTAACTTGGCTTTAAGTTGGCTAAACTTGTTGTCAAACTCTGTGTAGCACTTGCCACAACAGTTTACTATGCCACAATCAGTTGTGATAAGCGAAACGTTTGACGATTGCACATAAAGATGCGTAAAAACTGAATATGGCCAAGGGAAAACCCAAAAAGTACCAAAAAAAACCCCAAAGGCAATAGAAGAAGAGACGCCTCTGACAGCGGGGAGAGGGGGTAAATTGAATCTTAAGAAAAAATGTCAAATCAATTGAGCGAGAGAAACTAGGTAAAGCGTTGTTTTAAATTTTTGTCTACTTTAAAGAAATTATTACCTAATAAAAACTATTGCATACTTTTTGGGGATTGTACTGAAATAATAACTTTATTAATAAGTTTGGTTAGCTATTACTCCGGTTCTTCTTTTCCGATCTTGCTGTGGTTAAGCGAGCTAATAGATAACGTTATTTACCATAAAAACTGTATTATCTTGAAAAATGTGGCTATGTTAATTTTTCGAGGAAGGGGGCTCTTATAGTCTCTAAGTTCTAGAATTATATAAACATACTTGGCTGTTGATGCTGAAAAAAAATTGATCTTTATGGAGTCTGCTTTATTAATTATTATTATTAAAAAATATTGAAATATTTTAGAATATATGCACCTTAATGACAAATGATTACTAAACATAATGCACCGATAGATCTAGAAATGTAAACATGTTAGAGTTGTTAGGTATTTGACACGATATTGTCGTGTGACAACAGGTGTATTATTACTGTAATTAATAAGTGTTAAACGACACGTGTCTTAGGGATTCATGAGTATATAAAAACCGTTAATTTTCTCTGATTTGTCATAGCAACTTTAAAATGAATTTTCATATTTTATTTCCAATTTTATTCCTAGAAGTGCTTCTGATATTTCATCGTGACTGTCAAAGTATGGTAAGTTTTAAATACATCGGTACTTTGTTTTTTATTTAACTCAAATAAAATTAAAAAATTCAAAAATTCAAAACAAAAAAAAAAAAAAACATTATATATAATAGTTTAAAAGATTCTACTTACGATAGTTTCACAATCTTTCTAAGATGTCTTTACAAAAATAAGTATCTAATGGTTTGATATTGCCTTAAATTGTGTTCATTTGTCTTGCTTATCAGTTCTTTAAGTATTTTTTTAAGGCCGCATCTTCACTGAAAAGGATTTGGTAAGCGGTTAAAAATGGCTTCAGTTGTGATAACAATGAGAGCAGACTGAGTTAAGCATTGACATTTATTATGAGTTTAGGGTATCAACACACACACACACAAACACACACACACAAACACACACACACACACACACACACACACAGAAACATTGTCAACTCAGCATCGATTGTCATTTATCATTCAATGTTCATTGATAAAAATCAATGTCAATTCTCAGAGTGTGTGTGCGAGTGTGTGTGTGTGTGTGTTATGCCACGCCCACTCAAGTACGCCCACTGATGAGCACAGTGACTCAGTTGTTTATGTTATTACACTTTATTGGCCATTATCCCTCCCTCTGGTAACTGGAATCGCATTTAATCGATAGCACAGAAATGAAAGTTTTGTAATCGAATTATCCTCGAATGCGAATAACTTTTAATTAGTTAGCGAATGATTTATTTCAACCAATTGACAGCTGTAAAGTTGCAACTGTAACTGCAACTGCAACGGCGCTTTCAATTTCATTTAAAATAAAAAAAAAATAGCATTTTCATCGTTCATCTCTTTCTGTGGAATTTATCAACTGAAAGTCACAGAATGGAAAATTGGAAAATTGTTAGCCGAACAGCGGCCAAAAGGGGATTGAGGTGTGGATTGGGAAATTGAGGCTATTTCATTATTAAATTCCAAAAGTGCTTCAAGGCAAAGGACACAGAGAGAGTGAGAAGGAAAGAGAGAGAGAGAGAGAGAGAGAGAAAGAGTGGGAGAGTGAGCGAGGTAAGCGACATTTGGCTTTGGCTCGTTGACTTTTACCAAGGAAAAAATACAAAATCAAAAAAAAAGTGAAATGAAAAACTTGGGGAAAATGACTTGAAACCAATCAGCGTGAAAATTGTTGTCGACTAACAAGCAGCAAGGACATACGCAGTTTATGTTTCCTCTATTCCATCTATTTCTATACCGTTTGTTTGTGTGTGTATAAGTGTGTGTGCTTAGGTTATTTTGTTTCCTGCTTTGTTGAATTTCTGTAAATTGAGTCATTCTTTTGTAATTCTCTCTCTTTCTTCTCGTCACGCCTCAGGCCTTTCGATTTGTCGCCAACAATTGAAATTGAAAAACTGAAACCGCGCGCAATTCGCCAACTTAAATGCGAAATTAAACTTTGAATTTAAAATTAAGCTTTTATTAAAAGTGCTCAAATTTACTCAATTCAGTTATAAACATTTTTAATAAATTATAATTTTTTTTTTATTTAAAAAATACATCTATCTATAACAGCGATAAAGAAAGCAATGGTTGATGTTCCTGAAAACAATAAACCATTAATTTCAAATGTCTAAAAAATTCTTGAAAGATTCGAAAAAATTAAATATTTTCTTAATTAAATTAAAGTATATTTAAATAAAATAAAAATGCAAAAAAAAGAATGTTTGAAAATATGAAATCTTTTACATTTAGAAAACAGAATTTGAAGGTTGTTTTCCAAAATTTTTAAAATGAGTTTGGGCCATATATATATATATATTTTAAATATTAAAATATTTTAGATTATTTGTACAGTTTAGTTGCAAATGATTACCAAACATAATGGACCGATTGATCTAGCAATTTAAACAAGCCAAAACATTTCAGAATTGTTTTCTATTTGACACGAAATCTTCGTGTGACAGCAGTTATATTATTAGAGTAGTTAATTAGCGTAAGCCAACACCTTTCTAAGGGATTTTTGGGTATATAAGGGCCTTTAATTTATTCTAATTTGTCAAATCAACTTAAAAATGGTATTTAATTCTTTATTGCCGTTTGTATTCCTAGGAATACTGCTGATATTCCATCGGAGCTGTCACAGTATGGTAAGTTATTCATTATTTCATTATTTAGACTCTAATTTAAATTCTTATTTATAGCGGAATTGGGACTATGAGCTCCTATCCACCAGCTCTTTCAGCAGCGACGAGAGCAAATTGCTGGTTATGTCAAAAATTGAGCATTCAAAGCGCAATGATTTAAGCTTTACAGTTGTATTTGACTGGAAGTTCGACGCCAAAGATTCTGATGTGGTAATTAATACTCAATTAAAGATTATTCCTATCATATATACCATTCTTGTTGATAGGTCGAGGTGAGATTTTATCGTAGTCCCAGTGGTCTCGAGAATGATTTTGTTCGACTGCCTTATGCTGTTCCAAATATGACATTTATTGAGGCAAAGAAAACATATTATAACGATCTATTATATGCCAATTTCGGACACTGCTCCAATATGCCGAAATTCGAAGAAATCGAGAACCGTCCATGGCCTAAACAAAAATATATACTTGAGCGTTGCGTGATCACCGGTAAAAATGTGCCTGAAATTCTACCACAAGGTACATATAAAATTGTTTTGACTTATACTGGAGAAGTCGATATGAGTGTGACCGTTATTGTTAAGTTGAAATCTAAGTTTATACCTTGAAGATTTAGCAACATATATAAGAAGAAGTAACACACATAAAAAATATTATAATGGTTATGGGTTAATTTTCGTAACAAATATATAAAAAAAATACATACATTGTTAATAAATATCAAAATAAAATGTATATATACTATTTAATGAGGGTTTAAAATTTTATGTTTTAACAAGCGATATATTTTAGATTACCTGTACAGTTTAATTGCAAATGATTACCAAACATAATGCAACGATAGATCTATCAATTTAAACACGCCTAAATACGTTAGAATTGTTAACTATTTGACACGATATTGTCGTGTGACAATAGGTGTATTATTAGTGTAATTAATTAGTGTTAACCGACACGTTTCTTAGAGATTCATGGGAATATAAAGGCAGGGTGACATCTAAGTTTTTTCCTTAAAGATTTCACAACATACATGTACTTTATCTCCCGATAAAATTGTCATATCTGTGTTGTGTTAAAATTTCAAATTTTATTCCTAAGAAGTTGGCGTGATCAATGATAAATAGATGTGTGAAGGAGTGTACAGGACAAAGAATTTTACATATATAGATCTATTTTTATTTATTAAATTTTTATTTGTTAAATTTTTATTTTAAAATTTTTGGGGGTTTTTGTTTAATGTTTAGTCTTTAAAATAACTTCAGTATTTATACTCATTTTATACTCATTTTTATACATTTTTAAAAATTTTGTCTAAACTTTTAAAAATTGTATATATTTTAAATTGTAACACATTAAATTCGCAGCACGTGGCGTATGCGTAATTTTATTTATAGGCGCCAAACACGTTGGCAATACGACCAACCCCCTCAATGCCAGAGCTAAAAATACCAACGCACAGTGCACGCAATGTAAACAAAAACCTAACAGAGAGAGAGAGAGAGAGAGAGAGAGAGAGAGAGAGAGAGAGAGAGAGAGAGGTGCTGAGGCAGCAACAGTGTGACGTGAACTGTTGACCAATTCAAAGGAAAAGCGCCTGCGCCGCCAACGACGCGTTAACAGTTGGCAATAACTGTTACCAGTATTTTACCGTTGCTGCTGCTGCTGCCGCTGCTGCTGCCGCTGCTGCTGTCGCTGCTTGTTGGCCAAGTCAGAGCTTTGGTCACATGCGAGTTTCGGTTTCAGTTTCAGTTTAGTTTTGGCAGCGAGCGCAGCACAACGTCGAAGTTGTTGCAAGCATTTCTTGAAGAGACGAAAACATTTCATGCGCGCTCAATCACAGTGTAAGTGTGTGTTGTGTGTGTGTAAATGTGAGTGTAAGTGTGTAAGTGTAAATGTGTTGTAATCAGTTATCAGCAATCAGCTCGAAAGCGTTAACGTGTCTAAATGCTTAATTAATTGCAACAAAAGCTGACAAATAATGTGCGAAAAATAAGAATGTTGCAGATATTTTGATACATATTTAAAGTTAACGCGCGCGCTGCTTAAAAATCAATGAAAAGCGAAAGTGAAAACACAGCACACGCACACACACACACACAGATACAGCTACACATACAGTTACAGATACAGCGCACAGCTGCTTAAACAGAGAGAGACAGAGAGAGAGAGACAGAGAGAGAGAGAGAGTGTGTAACGAGCTGAAATGCTTTTTTGACGTCATTAATTTGACTACGTATAATTTAAATACCTGTGTTAAAATTAAACAAATTAGCTTTGTAAATGAAATATATAAATATTAAAGTTATTAAAATATGTAAGAAATAAATTTAATATATATAAAAAAGTGTTGCATAAGCTGCAGGCGCAAAATAAAACTCGTGACTTTTATAGAACAACGGAAATGCAGGCAAAAAATATATACGAAAAAAATAGGAAAAGGAAAAACTCTCGCTTGATGTCCTTGAACGTTGTTATGCATAAAATGTGTGGCAGACAATGTTGACGCTGCCTCAGTCAGTCAGTCAGTCAGTTAGTCAAAGTTTTCTCTCTTTTTAGCCACTGGCATTGGCACTTGGACCGTGTTTATCTTTTTGCTTTGGCATAAACAAGAATTCACGGCACGCCAACTTTGAAAACAACTCAACATACAACGTGCAACATATAACATACAACAACGTACAACATATGTTATGTGGCATGAGTTTGTGGCATGAAAACTCTTAGTTCAGTTCAGTTCAGCTCTGTTGAGTTCATTTCTGTTTCTAGTTTTCTAGGTCGACTCTGACTTGTGTTTCTTTTTTTTTTGCATTTGCTGCTGGGGTTAAAGGTTGCATGTTACGTTAGCTTGGCAGCTTTTTTGCTTGCAGCTTGCGGCTTGCAACGCAATCGTTTTTCTTCTTTTTTCTGCTTTTTTTTGGGTTTCTTTTGCGTAATTGGGTTGCCCAACACACACACACAGAGCGCAGCATTGAGTCCTTGAACTGCTTTACACACACATGCACAAGCACACACACATAGACACACACACACACACACATAGACACACACTGTGCAACGCGTCACATGTGGAAACAGCTTTAAGTTTCTCTCTCTCTTTATATTTTTCTTTTGGCTAGCTATCTCTTTTTTTTTATTTCAAACTGGGCACTGTCTTTAAGCTTTTTGTGCACGGCAGCGTTATTTATGTGGCAAGCAACCCTTTGGGGGCATGCCTAATGCCCAATGCCCAATGTGCCGCTGCCACAGACCATTAACCAAATTGCCTCAAATGCTCTTAAAATGCTCGCAAATACTTTAAATTACACTAGGCAACAGCCCAAAAGTTACAAGAACCAAAACCACTTTTTTGGATAGATTTGGGGCCAAAACCGACGAAAAACATTTTTTTTTTTTTTTTTATGGTGAGATTTTTTTTTTAGAATTTTTCAAAAATCTGGCTTTTTTTATTCCCTTTTTCTAGAGGTGCGCCCACATTTGTAATCATTACTCGAGAATGCCAAAACCGATTTATCAAAGCTTTACTTTATCTAAAAGCTAATGAATATATCTATATTTCATTTATACACAGTCTTAGATTTAAACCAGTAGTTTAAGAGATACAAATTTTTGAATTAAGAAAATTATGAATTTTTGTTAGCTTTTTTCTTAGCTTTTTTCACTTAAAAATTCGAGGAAAATTCGAAACAATTTTTTTACATTTTATTAACTATTTTATTTGCGTAGCTGTTGTAATAACGCGTTGTTTAAGATATGATTCATTAAAATCTATGGTGAGACGGCGATATGATATTATGTTGAATCGAGGCATGTTTTTGTCGACTTTTTTGACTTCGTTGTGGTGGGGCATGACCTTTAGTATGAAAATTTTTTGTGTTTTTTGAGATATCCCAACCAAACTTACAGAATTTGAATTTGTTATTGTTTTACACATTGTGACCAAAGTTGATTCAAATCGGTTAACTATATCATATAGCTGCCATAGGAACGATCGGTCGAAAGTCAAGTTTTAGTATGAAAAACTTATTTGTATTTTGAGATATTTCAACTAAACTGACAAAATATGTATTTAAGAGGGTCATTAATTTGTTACTATATATTTAACTATATTAATTACCCATCGTTAAGTATGTTTGCCATTAAAATCTATGAAAAGACGACGGAGTTATTAGCATATAAGCAATGAAACAAGTTTTTCGCAAAGGTTGATTTTCGACTGTCCGGTCCCATGGCAGCTATATGTTATAGTGGTCCCATTCCAGCCAAATTTAGACAGATTGTATAAGACGATACGAGATTCTTAATTTGTAAGTTTGGTACAGATAACTTAAAAAATAAAAAAGTTTTTCATACTAAAGCTTGCTTATCGACCGTTTGTATCGATCGTTCCTATGACAGCTATATGATATAGTGCTCCGATTTCAACCAAATTCGGTAAGGATGTGAAGAGCAATTAAAAATACTTAATTCATGAGTTTGATTGAGGTATCTCAAAAAAACAAAAAGTTTTTCATACTAAAATTTGATTTTCGACCGATCGTTCCTATGGAAGCTATATGATATAGTTGACCGATTTGAACCAACTTTGGTAAGGATGTATAAGGCTTACTTAAATGCATATTCTATAAGTTTGGTTACGATATCTCATAAAACAAAAAAGTTTTTCATACTTAAACTTGAGTTTAGACCGATCGGTCCTATGGCAGCTATATGATATAGTGGACAGATTTAAACCAAAATTGGTGAAGATAAAAAAGACAACATAGAATACACAATGTGTGAGTTTGGTCAAAATATCTTAGAAAATAAGAAAGTTTTTCATATTAAAGGTGGATTTTTGACCGATCGTTCCTATGGCAGCTATATTGAATAGTGATCCGATTTGAACCAAATTTGGTAGAGATATATAACACATTTCCAGATATACAACCTGTGCGATTGGTTGATATATCTCAAGAAATAACACAACCTTTCATACTAAGCATGGATTTTCGACCGATCGTTCCTATGGCAGCTATATGATATAGTGGTTTAATTTGAACCAACTTTCTTCACAATGTGTAAAACAATAACAAATTCAAATTCTGTGAGTTTGGTTGGGATATCTCAAAAAACACAAAAAATTTTCATACTAAAGGTCATGCCCCACCACAACGAAGTCAAAAAAGTCGACAAAAACATGCCTCGATTCAACATAATATCATATCGCCGTCTCACCATAGATTTTAATGAATCATATCTTAAACAACGCGTTATTACAACAGCTACGCAAATAAAATAGTTAATAAAATGTAAAAAAAATTGTTTCGAATTTTTCTCGAATTTTTTAGTGAAAAAAGCTAAGAAAAAAGCCAAGAAAAAATCATAATTTTCTTAATTCATAAATTGATATCTCTTAAACTACTGGTTTAAATCTAAGACTATGTATAAATAAAATATAGATATATTCATTAGCTTTTAGATAAAGTAAAGCTTTGATAAATCGGTTTTGGCATTCTCGTGTAATGATAACAAATGTGGGCGCACCTCTGAAAAAAAGTATTAAAAAAAAAGCCAAATTTTGAAAAATTCTAAAAAAAAAATCTCACCATAGAAAAAAAAAAAAATTTTTTTTCGTCGGTTTTGGCCCCAAATCTATCCAAAAAAGTGGGTTTGGTTTCTGTAACTCGCAAAAAGTGCGATTTTGTTGCCTAGTGTTATTGAAATGCGTAGGCCGCACAGTTAAAACAAATAATGGCAAAAAAGGACTACCCCTACCCTCTACCTCCTACCCCTAGTTCGCCTACCCCTATTGCCCTTGAGGGGCTCATAAATCTTGCTTAGCGGCTCAAATTTGAGAAGTTGCCTTTTTCGTTTTCCACTTTTGTTTATGTTTTGTATTATTTGTGGTTGGTCAAAAGTTCTAACTGCCCCCGCCCCCTTCTTTCCCCCTCTACACCACCCCTTTCTCCTATCTGCACCCTTACAAAAGGTTGCTTTATCGTTTCTTATATGGCATTTTAATTATTTTAAATGTTGCAAATAGTTAAAACTCATAAATTCTGGGCCATTTATAAAATCCAAGCAATCCAAAAAAGAAAAAAAACACCTTGCCAATTTGTTTATTAAAAATAAACCACTAACAATGCAAGAGGCAAGTTATTTATACATTTAATTTATGCAGATATTTATACATTTATTTATGCAGTCGCATGCCATTAAAGCGGGCTTATATTTAATTTTCCCTTGCCATTAAAAACACATTTTATATCATTCTTGCTCTTCATTTTTTGGTTTGGATTTTACGCATAAATTTCCAATTTTAATTAATAAATGATGATCATAAAAGTTTAATCAACATTTTACGCTAGCATAAAGGCTAAAGAAATTAATGAGAACTTTTTGAAAACTGATGAGAGGATGAAATATGTTAATATAAATTGTTTGCTGCATGAGTTGCACAAAAGAACGTGAAAGGCGATAGAACGACAACTAAAAGTGATCAATGATGAGCTAGTTGATACCCTATACTTACATGAAATTATTTATTTATATAATTTTAATACTGTGTCATGTATACAGTAATAAATAGAGCTCAAGTCAGCTTTAATCTTTCCTTTATTCAAATAAAAAAATTATATAAAAGACAACTATTATTAAATATATAAATATTTATATCATACTTAGCTATCTTTTTTTTTATTTTCTAAGACTTTTCACTAACATTTCTGTAATCAAATCTCATATTAAAATTTCAACTATTCAAATATTTTTATCCCTGTTGACCTTTGCAATAAAACAGCATTAAAACTTAGTTAATTAAGTAAAAATACATAATATTAAAAGCTGTTTTCCAGCATTTTCTCTTGCTCCCCACTTTCATATTTTTTTTGAAATTCTATGGCCACTTTAGTGTTTCTGAAATGAAATTCCCGCAACGGCAGAGAACAAATAATTTGCATAATTTGCATTAACAAAAACACAACGCGATACACCGAAAAATAGCTCGTCCACAATATTTATACAAACTGCATAAATACATTTCAAATCCAAATTGAATTTTGTGGGCGTTTTAATGGTTTTGGGTTATATAAATTTCAGCTCTCTGGTCGGCGTCGATTTGTTAAATAAATTAAATATGCATATTTAAATGACAATTCTGAATAACAATGACAAATTTTGCAGATACAAACGAATAACGAGTGCTATTTCGGTATCTATAACTACAATTGTAAATGTATCTGTAAAGCTGTAGCTGTATCTGTATCTATATCTGTAAATCTGTAGCTGTATTCGTATTTATATCGTTAACAAATGTAAACCATTTACATTTAGCACAACTCGAAATACAATCGCATTGAGTGTAACAGCAAATTGTGTTTCAAGTGTTTCAAAAGTGCAAAATGCGCTACTAGGCGTATACGTGATAATTTTGCACAGCCAACTCAACTTTATAAACAAAACAACAACTACAACACAGCGCATGGCAAAATGAGTAAGTCAATTATATATATATTATCTGCTGTAATTAGAATCCATTTTGAAGTGCCGTCTCAAGAGTTTCGCTCAATTAAAAGTTAATGCAATTAAATGATATTCAATATTGCGTATACGCACTGTATAACATTATACATAATTGGCTGACAACAGCTATTATTGTGTAAAAACTTTTTGCAAAAATCATGGAAATTTAATGCTTTTAAATGCTACTGAGCATTTAGACAGCAACAACAATGCAAAACTAAGCGCATTAAACTTAAATGCTTGACAGGCCAGGCAGCAAAAGCTGTTTGTCCTCTTTCCTCTCTCTATCTTTCTCTTCTCTTTTCGGAGCCAAAACAAAAAGCTGAAATGTTGCAAGTTGAAGGCAAAATGCCTTCTGGCCGAGAAAAGCCTTTTGTTTGCTCTGTAGAAGCTGTCTGTTTGTCTGTTTGTCCTTCTGTCTGTCTGTCTGTTTGTCTGTCGATTTTGGTAAGGCAATATGCAAGCCGGCTTTTCATTGATACGCTTGTCTGCCGTTCAATGTTTATTGCATATCAATTAGACAAGAGGTTCTGACTCCTGTCTTCTGCCAGCAACACACTCCTTCTTCATCTTCTTCTTCTTCTTCTTCTTTTTGAAGTGGCCCCAATTTGTGGCACTTTTGCTAGTTGGCAACAGCTGCAGGCAGGACACAAATAACCCCTCCAAGGAATCGACCGCAAAACGTGCGCAAAACTTTCAAAAGGAATCAAGGATGTGTGTGTCGGAGTGTCAGTGTGTGTGTGTGTGTCAGTGTGTGTGTGTGTGTGTGTGTGCATGTGTGTGTGCTTGTATCTGACCTGTCAAAATCCACTTGAGCGTACCATAATTTCCACGCTAAATGAGTTCAAGTAGAGAAGCCGCCAAACTGCCAACTGCCAACTGCCTTGCCATTCACAGCCTCTGGGGCGAAGTTACGCCCATGCCACGCCCACTCTCCCCACTCACAGACTGACGCCTCTTCTCGCACGTGTGCGCAATTAAAAATGCAGCTTGCGGTTGTCGGCCAAAGTTGTGACTCTTCCTTTGCCTCCAACTGCTTGACTTGTCTTTCTGCAAATGCTCCAGTGACATACAAAACTAGTGGGAAAGGCTACAGCCGTGAGAGTTCGACTATAACATACCCTTTTCTTAATTACAATTTTAAATTAATATAACATTTACTCAATTTAAATTTACAATACTGAGTTTATCTATAAACTTTGTCAAATTCAAAGTTTGAAAAAAAATATTGCCTACATTTAGGCGCAGCAATTTTCTACAAATTTAAAACAGTCATAATATTCTTTAAAATACTTCGATCTCCGTACAATTAAATGGTATGATTAATTATATTTAAATGAGATGTTTACCATTAAAAACAGTGCTCTATCTAAATAGCTGTGGCTATGATAGAAGTTTAAAAAAAGTATTGCCTACACTTAAGCGCAGCAATTTTGTACAAATTTAAAACTGTCATAACTTTCGTTATACTACTTCAATCTCCGTACGATAAAGAGAAATGATTAATAATATTAAAATTAGTTGCAGTTACTAAGTTTAAATATACAATACCAATACCATATCTCTAATTTTTTCAATTAGAATTGTTAAAAAAAATATTGCATACATTTAGGGGCAGCAATTTTCAACAAATTTAATACTGTCATTACTTTCATTATATTACTCCGATCTCTGTTGATTATCAACTACTTTGTGGAGTCTACTAGGTATAATTATCCCTGATATATACATTGCAACGAATGCACCTTTGTACTCTTAAAATATAGGGTATAATAAGTATATGGGAAGGGAAGGAAAAATGGAGAGTAATAGAGTAAAGGGGGACAGGGAAAACTAAAGCTGTCCACAAATTTTGCCGTCTGTAATTAAATTAATGCTCGTCTCTTACAAATTGCATTGAAAGCCACATGGCGTATACGCAATTTCACTTTACTGCCGTCCACCGAGAGCAACAACAACAGCAACAAAGTAGGTAACAAATGACACAAAACAGCAGCAGCGACAACAACAACAACAACAGCAACAAATAATGCAATTCAGAGCAGAGAAAGAAGCAAAGCGGCTTCCAAATTCAAATTCAAATCCCTGACCTGATTTAGCAGCTTCTTCAACTGGCAGCAGCTGCTTTTCAGTTCCTCTCTTCAGTTGCTGTTGTTTCTGTTGTTGTTGTTCTTATTTTGTTTGCCGTTGCAGTTTTTCCTCATTGTTGTTGTTGTTGTTGTTGCATTGGCTTTTGCTTTCCGCTTTGAAGCTACCTTCCTGCTGTTTCTTTTCCTGTTTACTTTTTTATGCAAACTTTCCATTTTTATTTTCCAAAAAATGTCGCCCGTCTGTCTGGCCAAGCTAAAAAAAAGTCAGCTCTCTCCCTCTCTCTCTCCTCTCTCTCCATATATCTGCTCTCATCTTTTTTCACTTTCTGCATTCCCTGTGCCACTTGAAAATGGCATTAGCCAAGAGCCAGGACGTGCCCAACTGTTTCTGGCCGTGCCCTGAAATGTCAGCTCAAATCTATTTTTAAGAATTTGCAGCGACATTAAAGTCACAACGACTGCGCTTTATACCCTAACAAAATGAATGATATTTAAGCGCTCAGTGCAACTTCTTAGGCATCCACATATAAAAGTTTATGCTTTACAGGGTACACTGAAAAAAAAGATCAACTTCTAAAATGAAGAACATATATCTTAAAAATTTTGTGCTAAAAATAAGATTATTTTCACAAAAATAACATTTACAAAATTATTAAGACAGAATAAAATATAAATAAAGCAAAATTTAAAAATAAATATAGTTATAAATATAAAAAAAAATTATTTTTATTTATTTTATTTTTATTTTAATAACATTTATTATTTAAATAAGAACTTGGTCTTATTTAAAATGTTCTCAAAATCAAGTTGTGCTCTCTTAATTTAAGAATTTTTTAAACCAAAAATCGTAGTTCTGAGACCAAAATCTTGATTTTAAAACATTTTTTTATCAGTGTAGGAGAATAAAAAAAAAACAATTCAGTCAGCTTTTTGGGGTATTAAAAACACATCTGAAATGTGCACGAAATTCATTCATGTTTTCATTGCGGTGTTTTCTGCTTCGTCGAGTGCAAGATCAGCCCAGTTTTCAGTTTTTTTCAGTTAGAGTCATAAACATAAACTCGCATTATGCTTGGCCAAATAAAACTGCAGCCAAATGACACGTACAACTGCCGTTAGAGAATATATGTACCAAAAAAAAGGGTAGTAAAGACCAAGGGAATTCTGAAGAGAAAGGAAAATGTGTGTTTTTGCACATTTTGTGCGATTTACTGCGACTTTGCTTTCAAATTGTTTTGTTTTATTTCGTTGGCTTTTCAGGGCATCGATTTTGTCGCTGACATTTTTGTCTTTGTTTCCATAAATAACACAAAAAAAATATGTAGTAGTAAATGTAGATAAAACATGAGAGAAACAGAGAACAGAGCAAAGAAAATTGTGTCAATGAAATTTGTTGTCAACAGTTTTCTCTTGTTTTCCTCTTATTTTCAGTTTTTACTTATTTTAAAGCTGGCAATTATTTCCGAACAACAGCAATGAAAGTGAAAAGAAAAAAACAAATAAACTTTAATGCTCTTAACTTGGCAAATTAAAAAACTAAAACGAATTTCCTCTTTTAATTGAAAGCAATTGTTTTGTTTTCGTTTTCATTTCAAATAAAAAAGAAAAACATGGCATACTTTTTTGTGATTGTCTGAGAAATGGAATTAAATTGAAATTGGAGCAGAGAGCTTCTTTATAGTTGCTGCTGCTAAGCGACAAGCAGTAAAAAAATCTCCTGTTTACGAGGCGTATGAGTAATATGTATTCTTTTTAATTCAAGAACAACAAATGTTTTCATTTAAGAAAACAAGAGAAAGCTTTGAAAATTTTTGAGATTAAAGTTTATTAAAATTAAACAAAAACAATTATATAAAAGAATATTTAAATGCTTTTATTCTATTTATATTAAATCTTGGCCGTTTATGTGGCGTATGAGTAATATCTGCTTCACATTATAAAAAAAATACATCAACATTTTTACTTGAAAAACGCTAGCATACTTTTGGGATAATTAAAAATAATTCATTAATAGCTACAAATTTGCGATAAATGTAAAATTGAGAAAAATGTTAATAAAATTGCATTTAAATTATTTAATTAATGAAATTGAATAAGAAAAATATATTAAATATATAAGAATTTCTGATGAATGTGAAACTAAGTGAATAATTTAAGTAGTAAATCCTGTGTCTCTATAGTTTCTGCTGCTAATCAACGAGTAATAAAATTCTGCAGCTTACGAGGCGTATGAGTAATGTCTGTCTTTGTGTCTGTCCTTTAAATGGCCGTCTGCTTATGCAAATTTAATGTTTTCTGGCTGCTGCTCAATAAAATGCAATTGCAAATTTATACAAATGTCCTGGAATTATGATTGTGCTCAAATTCAAGGAGTCCTTGGCTGTCAGAACACGTTCACATCGCACATTCAATTTAATTGTTGTGTTGTGTTGTGTATGAAATATTACAAGCGTAAGCAAATGACGCGCTGTCTTTCTCACTGTCTCCCTCTTTCTCTCTCTCTCTCTCTCTCTCTCTCTCTCTCTCTCTGTATGTCCTGTGTGTGTGTCCTTTCTTACACTGTTTTGTGCTCATTTTTAGTTGTACTTGGCAATACGTGAGGATTTCATTTCGATTGTATTTGCAACAATGGGACGCTCTTAATGGGCAACAACACACATGAATTTGTATCCTTACACACACATATAAAAGACCATACATATTTATAGTATATATATAGTATATATGGCTGTACATCCTGTGAATTGCGTTCCTTTAACATTCCTTTTCCTTTTTGCCTGCCTTATCATTCCATTCTTTTCCCTGGCACTTTTGTAATAAGTTTGTAATAATCAGGCACACAGCTGCCTTTTGTTTCTTTAGCTTTATTTGCTGTATTTGCCTTGGAGTTTCTTTTACTTACGACTTTTATCCTGTAGTCCTTTGCACAGCTGTGCAACAACAGCAACAACAGCAACAACAAAGACCACAAATAAACAAGTTTTGTTTCGCTGTGCGTTTTCATTTATATATATTATTATTTGTCCTCCTTTTTTTTATCCATTCTACTTTTTGTTGGTTTCACATTGGATTTTATAGCCACACGCAATTTACTTTTTATTTATGACTACATTCGCTACAACAACAACATTCATATACAACAACAACGACAACGACAGCAATCAGTGGAGCTGTAGTAAAACTCTATTTGGATTTTCAGTAAGTTAAAATCGAATAGCGGAAATTCCATAAATTAAATACAAAAGAAAAATCTGTAAAAATTGCATTTAAATTGCATGGAAAAAATTCAGTTCAAATGGTAGTGAAAGAGAGAGAGAGAGAGAAAGAAAGGGAGGGAGAGTGAGAGCAGTGCAGTGAACTCTCTCTTTCTTTCTCGCTTGTTGAACTCATTTCGGAGTCATAAAGTTGGTCACATTCAAATTAAAATTCAACTTTTGCACACGCCTCGAGTGGCAACAGATGCTGTCGGGGCAAAAGTCGCATTCTCGCTGGGGAAACAACTCTCTCTCACTCTCTCTCTCTCTATTTCTCTATCTCTTTCTCTCTCTCTTCAGCCCCTTGAGGCTGTTTGCCCAGGTTGTTGTTAATGAGCAGAGAGAGAGAGAGAGAGAGAGAGTGGGAAAAGGAGTTCAACGACAACTGCACTTTTAGATTATGGAGTTCTTTATATATCTGTTAAGCTTCGATCCCCTTAGGACTCTTACCAATAACTCATTTTATCTCAAACTTCAATCTCTCATAACTTTGTCAAAACTTAACCGATTTTCATGTGGAATACCGTTTTGATCATTATTTGACCTCTAAATTTATTCTGCATCAAAACATTTTTCACTTGAAAAATTTACCTCACTGTCAATTTTTTCGGTATTTTCCATGCTTACCCCTTTACACTTTTTCAAAAACTTCATTCTCTCATAACTTTGCTAAAACTTAACCGATTTTCATGTGGAACACCGTTTTGATCATTATTTGGCCCCTATTTTGATTCTGCATCAAAACATTTTTCACTTGAAAAATTAACCTCACTGTCAATTTTTTCGGTATTTTCCATTTTCCCTTTACACTTTTTCAAAAACTTCCACCTCTCATAACTTTGTCAAAACTTAACCGATTTTCATGTGGAATATCAATATATTCATCATTTGGCCCCTATTTTGATTCTGCATCAAAACATTTTTCACTTGAAAAATTAACCTCACTGTCAATTTTTTCGGTATTTTCCATGCTTACCCCTTGACACTTTTCAAATACTTCAATCTCTCATAACTTTGCCAAAACTTAACCGATTTTCATGTGGAACACCGTTTTGATCATTATTTGACCTCTTAATTCATTCTGCATCAAAACATTTTTCACTTGAAAAATTTACCTCACTTTCAAATTTTTCGGTATTTTCCATGCTTACTCCTTTACATTTTTTCAAAAACTTCAATCTACCATAACTTTGTCAAAACTTAACCGATTTTCATATAGAATACCGTTTTGATCATTATTTGACCTCTAAATTCATTCTGCATCAAAACATTTTTCACTTGAAAAATTAACCTCACTTTCAATTTTTTAGGTATTTTCCATGCTTACCCCTTTACACTTTTTCTAAAACTTCAACCTCTCATAACTTTGCCAAAACTGAACCAATTTTCACGTGGAATATCAATTTATTCATCATTTGGCCTCTAAATTCATTCTGCATCAAAACATTTTTCATTTGAAAAATTTACCTCACTGTCAATTTTTTCGGTATTTTCCATGCTTACCCCTTTACACTTTTTCAAAAATTTCATTCTCTCATAACTTTGTCAAATCTTAACCGATTTTCATGTGGAATACCGTTTTAATCATTATTTGGCCTCTTAATTGATTCTGCATCAAAACTTGTACTAACTTAAAAATATTAAAAATTTTTGGTTCCTGACACTGACACTTTTTTTTACTTTATATATCTCACTTGTTAATCTGTTAAGCGAGTTCAACTTTAAATCTTTGGCTAGTTACTCCACAGCAACTCCAAAAGTCACTTGAAACTCGCTCTCAGCCCATAAATTTGGGTCAGTTGCTAAGCATGCACAATGGGGCGAAAAGCTCTCGAAGTGTGGCATAATGGCCAATCCAAAATCGATTTAGGCCAAATCGGTTGCACTTTTCCGTACTCATATCTAAACAGACTCTTGAAACGCACACAATAACAAACATACACAGACTCACACACACACTCGCACACACACCTCCCTAGTGCCTACTTTTAATGCATGCACAAAAGTATGCAACGCTTATTTTATGGCCACAATTTTGCGTGTGTGTGTGCGTATGTGTGTGTGTTAAATCTGTGTCAACTGCCACACCCACTTTGCCTACTTTGCCCCCTCGTCTACTTTGCCTATCTGCAATACCAGTTGCATGTTGTTGCGGTGCCTTTTTTGTTGCATGTTGCATGTTGCGTTGACATTTCTGCCACGCTGACATTTTACATTTTACAGTAATTCCTCAGTGCCCCCTCCCCTCCTCCTCTCCTACTCTCTTTCTCCCTCAGCCTACCTTGCCACATTGCGGCATCTGCAGAAACTATGCCATGATTTAATTTTACACAATTTGTCAACAATGTGTTTCGTTTTTTTTCTCCAAATATATATTTAGTAATGCTGATATCAGATCAGCATGAATTACGTATTTTGAAATTCTCATACGGATATTTAAACATAGTTCGTTTATTTAAATATTCGTCGTTTTCATTTGAATATCGCTCTGAAAAGGACTTAATAAGAATTGCACACTGTAGATTTTTAAATTTTATTCTGAACAAATTTTACACCTTGAAATATTCCTAAGTTCCTTAAAAATCGTAAATTTCTATTTTTTTCAATGTATTTAACATTTATAAAATAAATTTTATATTAATTTAAATTATATAAAATTAAATTAAAATTGTAAAAAATTATACACTTCGGTTTTTAAAATAATGTTTGACAAATAACAATAAATTTATATTTCTAAGTATATGAAACTTAAAAAAAAAACTCTCTAGACTGCCTTCAGTTGACTTTAACAAGTTTCTGAGAGTTTTTCTTGCACATACTATTTGCTAAGCCATTATCATCCATAAGAGTCTCATGAATAGCTTTGAACCATGCCAAACAAAAACAACAAAAAATTGATGTAAAACATGGCGCGAGCAAAGAGCGAGTACAAAGAAAAATGCGAAATGAAAAATGGAAAATGGAAAAACGCAATCAGCATATGCAGAATGAACAAAAATAAAAAAAAAACTGGAGCAGTGAAATGGCGTGCAGCTTTAAGGCACGCCTCAGCACCTTGCAGCAGAAGGAGGAGGCAAAGAGTGAGCAGGATAAAGGAGTGAGAAGGGGGAAGTTCCTCCTTCTCTTAAAAGGTAACCGCTAAACGCTGCAAATTGTGAGTTGTGAGCTGTTTGAGCTGTCGGCGGCATTTGGAAAACAAAAGGCGAAAAGCGGCAGAAAAACAAAAATCCACTCGAAGTGTCGGGATAAAAAGAAGGCAAAGAAGGCGTGGCAAAGTGGTGCAAGCACTTGAAATGGCTAAAACCTTGCAACGCATCGAATTGCAGTTGGAGTGAGTGTGTCTGTCTGCGAGTGTGTGTGTGTGTGTGTGTGTGTGTGTGTGTGCGAGTGTGTGTGTGTGAAGGATGCGGAGACTCAAGTGGCTGCCGCAAGGCAAACATATTTTCATTTTAAGCGCTGCCAGCAGCGAAAACTCATTAGAGACACTGCGAAAATAACTTGAAGCAAATTCTAGAGCCAGGAATACGAAATTGCAAATTTATAATATCCGGCAGAGAGTAAGAAAAAGAGTAAGGGAGGGAGAGAGGGAGAGAGTGAGAGAGTAGGAACGTTTAAGTCCAGTTGATAGACTTTAAGCTACCCAGCATCCGTATCTTTTCAAAAAGTATTAAATAAAAATAAAGCTAACCCAATTTTATTTTGTAATCTTTTTTATAATACTTTAAATTTATTGTATAAATTTTCTTTGAAGTATTTACTTATATTTCGTCTTTGAATAAATTTTACTTATACTTTCCGACCAATATTTCACCTAGCTTAAGAGTAACAGATTTTTGCATTTCATCACAAACTCATAAGTCTGTTTATGCTTTAGTTACTGGGCTAAAAAGAGAGAGGAACAGTGAGGGAGAGAGCGAAGGAAAGAGTGAGAGAGAGAGTGGGGAAGAGAGTGAGAGAGAGAGAGCACTTAGCACTTGACTTCAATTGCTTGTTGATGTTTTGCAATTTTTGCCAAGCGGCAAGTTATCTACGCATCTTCCAGATGAACTGCCGCCGCCTCCAGTTGCAAGTTCCAGTTTCAGTTTCAAGTTGAAGTTGAAGTTGCATGTTGCATAGGGGCATGTGGCATGGCTGAGGAGTTGGGGACATTTAAAGATAGGGTAGCATTTTCATTCTATTAAAAAGTTGCCAAGTGGCTGCAAAAGTGCAATGCCAAGCCCATTAGTATAGCTATGTGTGTGTGTGTGAGTGTGTGTATAAGTGTGTGTGTGTGTTAGTTTGTGTCTCGTAAGCAACTTCCTGTGCAGCGGCATTAGCAACACTTAAGGACACTTTTGCCCGGCTACTGACAGGAAGCAAAGCAAGCAAAACTCTTGCCAGCAATCCTTGCTCTCCTTCCTCCCTCTCTCCCTCTCTCCCTCTCTGTCCCACCCTCTCTACCCCCCTTTGTCACACCTCTGGCAAGTATTCAACATTAAGTTAATTTGCAACGTGCACAGCAAGCAAAAACGAGGCAAGTGGCAAGGCGAAAGGAACCAGGAGAAGAATGAAAAGAAGAAAGAGCAGGAACAGAAGAGAAGAGGTGGAGAAGAAACCTGGTCAGGACACTTGCAACGCTGAAAAGTGTGCTGCATTCTCTTGTGTCATCGATGAGCTAATTTAACGCTGATTTACGATGATTGGCAGTGCAGTCACGCCGGCAGCGACATGCCAGGATATCACCAGGATATCACCAGGACACACACACACTAGACTCCCACTTTGATTGAGACATCACAATGAATTTCGCTTCGAGTGCACGCGATGACCTTAAAAACTTGTACGAAATTGAATTGACATTTTGACAGAGCAGCAAGTGTCTTAAGTCCTAATATCCTTTTATCCTTTTATCCCGACACAAGCAAAGGTTTCTCATTAGGCAAGCCACAAGAGTTCATGTTAAATGCCCATAAGTATGCTATACAATTTTCCATTGCTTGCTGTCAATTTAAGCCTACAATTAGAACGTAAAAGGAGGAAAGAAAGGCTGAAGAGGAAAGAAGGAATAGAGAGTTAGAAGAGGGAGACAAGAAGTGTGACGAGGTCAGCTTAGAAATTACAAATTAAGGCACAAAATTGCCTCAAAATGTGGCCCAAAACGTTGCAAAAGCTTAAGCTAAAATACTATCATTCTATTAAAAGATGTCCAATTTCATTTTGTATCTCTACATTCGAAAGCGTACAAATTGTATCTCTACATTTTGAAGTGTGCAGCTGTAAATGTATCTGTATCTGTATATGTAACTGTAAATGAATCTGTATCTGTAAATGTATCTGTAAATGTATCTGTAACTGCATCTTTATCTGTAAATGTATCTGTATCTGTAAGTGTATCTGTGTCTATATCTGTATCTGTAAATGTATCTGTATCTGTAAAGGCATCTGTTTCTGTAAATGTATCTGCATCTGTTTCTTTGCGACCACAACACTTTATTTTTGCAACATATTTCAGACAAAAACCACAAAATGCTAACTTTAGTTGAATATTGAACTGAATGGTTGCTAAATATAATTTTATAAATACTCTAAAGCTATGATTAAATAATTTGATAAACTTATTTGAAGCTTCCATCTAAAGAAGACTCAATAAATAAAGCAACGTATAATAAAATGAAAAAATAATTAAATAAACTAAATAAATAAATTCTCAAAGCCAACTGGGTAACAACAACAATTTCGGCAGCAAAAATAACTTTAAATATAACAACAATTGCAGCCACAACAATGGAATTACTTGAGTTTAAGAAAAATACAATCATTTAATTCGATTATGAGCCTATGAAAATACACTACTGTAAAATTGTTCGCCTTCTACACTGATAAAAAAATGTTCTAAAATCAAGATTTTGCTCTCAAAACTAAGATTTTTGGTCTAAAAAATGCGTCGAGAACATAAAATTCTAAAATTAAGAGAACATCTTGGTTTTAAGAACATTTCAAATTAGACCATTTTCTTATTTTAAGAAGTAAATTTCCTAAAATTAAAATTAAAAAATAAAATTAATCATATAAGTGATTTCCAGATTAGCCAGTCAGAACGAGTTTAATAAATGTAGCTAAATCTTTATAGCTGTTACTTATCTATCTATATATCTAGCTATCTGTATTTTCCTACAAATTTTAATTTACATCTACATTTTCTACCTGCATTTTCTTAACCACTTAATTTTTCTACAATTCCACGCTTTTTGTTCTTTTTCTTATGCATTTCTGAGCTTTTTTGTCGTGTCTTTTTGTTTAACTCAACCAGTTGACGCCACTTTTCGGTCTAAACAGAATTGTGTTCAACTCGCGTAATGACCGCAATCACCGTTTTTCCTGCTCCAACTTTTCTCTCTTTCTCTCTCTCTCTCTCTGTTCCTCTCTCTCTCTCTGGCTCTCATCCATCTGCTTTCTCGCTGCTTCTCTTGTGTCTTGTGACAGCTGTTTGTTTGTTTAGCCCGTTGTGCCAATTGGGAACGAAACGTGGCCAAATTAGGACGCCAGTGGACAAATGCAGCTGTCGACATCAACTGCAATTCGCAGCTGGAGTTGAAATTGCAACTGCAGCAGATTCCGACTGATGCGGAAGTGGCAACTGCAACAACAACAACTGCAACAACAGCAATGGGATTGGGAAATGGAAAATGGTAAAGGCAACTCCATTGCAAACGAACTAAACAAGAGCCACTTACTTACATTCATAAGCCGCAGCTGAGTTTCCCACACAAAGCTCTCGACACGCGCCTTTTGCTATTTACTCAGCGGGAAAACGCAGCTCCTAAGAGAGAGCGGGTGAGATAGAGAGGGAGAGGGAGAGGGAGAGAGTAGGTGTGGGTAGACAAATGGCAGGCCGCAGGGTAAAAACCCAAACCCAAACTCATCATCACAGTTGCTTATCCAGCGCACACGAGACGCGACTTGCGACTGCTTCACACTTCCTGCTTGACAGAATGACTCCAGCCAGTTGACTACACTGAGAAAAATAGCTGAGTTACCTTCATAAAAGCAATCAAAAACTCTTCTGATTGGCTATATACTGTGTTTTTTGCTCAACAACTGCTAGCAATTTAAAATCCATTAAAAACTTTTTAATTACTTTCGGACTTTGCTACTTTTTTTACTCGCAAAATTATAAATTCTATCAGTGTGCTCAATTAATTTTAATTGATAATTTGAAAACTAATTTAATTGAAAATTTTTTAAATATCACCTGACTTTCATACGTTTCCAGATTTAATTTTTTTATCTGTTTAGTTTTTTACTTTTTTTAAATGGTTTTTTAACTTGAATCAACTATATTTGACAATATTGTGATGTTGTATTCATATATTGGTATATTTTTATACCCGTTACTTAAAAAATAAGAAAAAGGGTATATTGTAGTATATGAAACAGAGATATCAAACATTCACTCACAGACTCCAAATGCGTTGAAGCAGTTCAAGTTTGTTTAAATTTAAGCCACGCTCTACGTAAAAAGCCACCAAGCCCACAGTTTTTAAGATAATACAGTTTTTATGATAATTAACGTTATCTAGTAATATTATCTATAATATCACTTAGTCGCAGCAAGATCGGACAGGTAGAACGGGAGTAATAGCTAACCAAAGTTGTTAATAAAGTTATCATTTCAATACAATAACCTAAAAGTATGCAGTAGTTTTTTTAGGTAGTAATTTCTGTAAAGGTTTTTAATATTATATGATTCCTAGAATAATATTTGTTCAGTGTAGTCTTCCTCTTCCATCTCTCCCCCGTACTCCCCATGGTGCCGCCTTATCAAGTGCCATTTTTCATGCAACGCCGTCACTTTGGCACACCACAAAGTTATCCCTGGAGCTGCTGGAGCAGCAGCATCGCCATTGTCTTGTCCTGGCTGGATGGTTGACTGAAACTGAGTCGAGAATGGGGATGGGGAGGGGAATGTAGATGTAGGGGGCGTGTTGCCGCCCTCTTTATTTTCACACATGCTA
Source organism: Drosophila falleni (assembly GCA_035045575.1). Taxonomy (NCBI): domain Eukaryota; kingdom Metazoa; phylum Arthropoda; class Insecta; order Diptera; family Drosophilidae; genus Drosophila; species Drosophila falleni. Next base: position 4,532,558 of record JAWNOV010000167.1, read on the forward strand.
AAGATGCCAGCAGACAAAAGGCTTAATCCTGCGATCTTCACTGCTCCTGCAACTCTTGCAGCTCCTTTGCTGTGTGGCATTGTCTCTGTGCCACGCCCACTGCCAATTGCATTTGCAATTGGTTGCAGCTGCAGCTGCCGCTTCGATTTGGCTTAATCCTCCGCATTTAATTGGCAAAATGCATAAAGTTCAGCTTGTGCTTCCTCCAGAGAATTATCCATTTGAGACATCTCTTTAAGCATTGTTAAAAGCCAGCCACAAACTGACCTCTTTTGGCTCTGGGTATAAAAAAAAACCGTCTACTCGGATGTGCTTCACATGCTCCAGTTGCTGCCCCTTCTCCCCCTCCCCTTCCCCGCACCTCTCGTACTTCTGCCACTTCAACAACTTTTAGCATTAAATGTGTGGCCAGCACTGTGACACGCCCCCCACTCCAAAGCAAGAGTTTATGAAAAATATTACACAGAGATTAAAGTTTTTGCAGTGCTGCTGTTGTTGTTGTTGTTGTTACCTGGCTGCTTGCCCACAAAAGGCGGGCCGCTAAGGGGGCGTGGCAGTCGCTGTGGCAGCTATTGTTGTTGCGGTTGCTGTGGTTGTTGTTGTTGTTGTTGCTCTGACATAGATATTATTGTCTTGGCTGCTCTCTGAATCGTGTGCGGTTTTTTCCTGCACCTTTTGCACTGAAATTTATTTTTCCGCCATTTTTTTTTTTTTTTTGCTGCCTGCTTCTAATTTAAGTGCAACGTGTGTGTGAGTGTGTGTGAGTGTGTGTGAGTTTTCATATTTACATATTTGCCATATATTGTGGTGCTGTGCTTATTTCTAGCATTTGTTATTGTATTTGTGCATTGTAATTACTAAAAGTGCAAAAACAGTGTTGAAAAGCGCTGAAAGTTATTCCCTGGCCGTTTTTGGCTTTTGGCAACATTTACAACTAAAGCTCAAGCATAACTCTCGAGAGATTATCATAAAATACATAGGGAATTATTTCCGAGAGAAAGTCGAGTTAAGCTTACAGTTTGAATTGAAATTTGCATTTTGCATTTGCAGTTTTCAAGTATTTGAAGTCTTTCTCCGCTGACCGTAAAGTGTTGCATGCCACACATCATGTGTGTGTTGACAAAAAGTCTCAGACTTTTGGGACTTTTGTTGCTGCCACCATTTGGTTGCCATAATTTAAGCCACAAAACTGCAGTTGGCTGCTTCGAAAACCGCAGGCGACAAACTGAGTTATGACTGAGTTGTTACCCCTCCAAAAAGAAGAGGGTAAGGGGAGAAGTGAGGGTGGGGGTGCAACATGCGTGTGTGCGTACACTTAGCCAGCTTTTACACTCAAATAAAAATTTTTTTTTTTTTATTTTTTTGTAAATTTTCTAATACTAAAAAAAGTTTTCGAAAAATATTATTTTTGTAAGCAATCTTGCCCATTTTCAATGGGCTCAGGATATAAAAATGTATTTATAGCTTACGCTTAAGAGTAGGCAACGTTATTTTTGCCCATATAAATAGGCAACACTATTTTTGCCCACATCGGTAGGCAGCACTATTTTTTGATCATTTAAGTAGGCAACACTATTTTTGCCCATATAAGTAGGCAACACTATTTTGCCCATATAAGTAGGCGACACTATTTTTGCCCATATAAGAAGGCAACACTATTTTTGCCCACATAAGTAGGCAACACTATTTTTGCCCATATAAGTAGGCAACACTTTTTGCCAATATAAGTAGGAAACACTATTTTTTTGCCCACATAAGTAGGCAACACTATTTTTACCCATATAAGTAGGCAACACTATTTTGCCCACATATGTAGGGAACACTATGACAGCTATATGATATAGTTAACCGATTTTAACCAAATTTGGTCAGGATGTATAAAAATATTTAAATAATTTCACAATTTTTTCTTAACTTTAAAAAGAAAATTGAGATATTAGGGTCGATTTTATGGCATCTGTTTTTATTTTTAGTGTAGCTATAATTTTAGCAACATTTCGCATGCCTCATCGTTGTTGCTGTTGCTGTTGCTGATTGATGGCTCCACTTGGAGCAACTAAACGGATTCGCATTTGGAATCACACTTGACCAAACACGCACACACACACACACACACACACACACACACACACACACACACACAAACAAGGGGAAGCATAAGAAGTAGGGGAAAAAGAATTACTTTTGCGGAACTTCTTTTGCTGAAATTTAATTTCCCTCAGCTGTGAGAGAAGGCGAGTTGAGGGCAGAGTTGAGGGCAGAGTTGGGGCAGAGTTGCCACCGCTCGCTTAATGAGCTGAGTGAGTACTTACACAAAATTAAGTGTTGTCCTACTTCACGAAGTCTTCAGCTGACTCTTGGCAAACATGTCTCAAAGATAGAGAAAAACTGAGATAGAGAAAGAGATATGGAAATGGAAATGGAGATGGAGATGGGGAGTAGCGGACACAAAGGAAATGGAAAAACACAAATACGAGACGAAGCAGAAGAAGAAGAAGTTAAAAAAGTGTGCGACAAGTGAAGAAGGAAAACATGCTCATGCTTGTCTTGCAGTTATACTCCCTCCCTCTCCCTCCCTCTCTCTCATGTTGTCGCTTTGAAATCATCATAAAGTTGAAGATAAGTTTTCTTTTCATTAAAAAAAAAAAAATGAAAATGGTCTGTTATGGGGTTGGGGGAGGGAGGGGTAGGTTTTCCCAGGAGTCGTAACAGGCCGGCGATGTAGGTTCAGTAACAGGAACGCGACAGGAAACAGGCTCAAGCGACAGCCGACAACAGGAGAGCAACAGCGGAGAGAAGAGAAAGAGGGAAGAGAGAGTGAGAGGGGAGACATGTTTCCCCTGTTGAGTAGGGCAAAACAAGTTGTTTGGACTGTGCGTTGATTCGTTGTTTGCCATGTTGTTTGTCCGTATGCTGAGTCCCGTGTCCCGTGTCCTGTGTCCCGTGTCCTGCATCCTCGCTGTCATTTCCAACTGCTGCCCCGAAAAATTTTACTACATTTTACAACACTTTACTTGGCAGTTGAGCAACACTGACTCACACACTAATTCAATAAATGCACGTGTCCTAAACTGAGTTGAGTTGCGTTGCGTTTGAGATGGATGCAGGACACGTAGCAGAAAAGTTGACATAAATCTGCATAAAATATTCGCATATGCAAAATCGTAAAAATAAAGCAGAGCAAGAGAAAGAAAAAAAGAAAACTACAAAAGAAAACTTATCTTAAGCAAGCCACAAATTTAATACCCTAAATGGTCTTAAAAAAATTGAAACAGATGAACCGTATCAAAAAAAAATAAAAACTACTGCATACTTTTAGGTGATTGTATTGAAATAACAACTTTATTAATAACTTTGGTTAGCTATTACTCCCCTATTACTTGTCCGATCTTGAAAAACAGAACAGGCCTGAATACCTTTTAATAGCGGACAGATGTACCATAAAATTGCCTAGGATATTTAAATTTATATTTAAAAATTATAATATTACTGTCTGCAGTAAAAAGACAATAAAGAATATATATTCCTTGCAGCGTTCTTTAAAGCGTTACACAATGCATAATAAAATTAGATCACCCAGTGCAAGGGTATTAAAAATAATAGAAGGGAAATAGATGGGAAATAATCGTATGTAAAAAGTGTCGACGCTTAACTGGCATGTTCAACCAACACATGTGTGCCCAGGTGAGTGAGAGAAGCAGAAAGAAGCAGAGAGTAGAAGCAGAAGGAGAAGCAAAAGAAGAAGAAGAAGGGGCAAATGGGTGGAATAAACTCAGATGCCTGTGGTGCGCATTATGCAACAGCAGAAGCATCAGAATCCCAGACAGCCATTGAAAAATCTGTAGAAATTATGCAAATAGATTTCAGCAATCACTTAACTCGGCAAAACCCGAACACAAATCCAAAGCCACAAGTTGAGTTAAAGCGATAAGAGAAAAGAGAAGAGAGAAGACAGAACAGAAGCTATGCAATTCAGTCAATGATAGGACATGAAATTGATGGATAGACATATCTTTATATCTACACGCATATGTTAACTGGGCCAAAATTAAACCTACCCTAACCCTTGTTAGCAACAGACATTTGGCCAGCATCTTTAAGCCGTTGTCATCTTCCTATTCAGCTTCTTATCTTTTACCTCTTTTGCCAAAGTTGCGCCCATAATTAGCTCTAGATAAACAGAAAGTTTCTACATATTTGTTGTTGTTGATGCCACACGCATGTGCCACAAATTGTTCACTGTACATTAGATAATAACAAAAGGTGGCAACCCTCTTTTTTTAACCGTGCTCCTTAAATCTCTTGCGTGAAATGAAGTCAAAGTCGTGGCAGATGACAAGCGTCTGAAAGGGTAAACAAATTCAAGGCGAAATTGATGACAGCGCATCTACACCAACACACACACACACCCGCACACACACACACACACACACACACATGTGTCAGCTGTCGTCGTCATCATCAACATGGCAAAAGGTTGAACTAACATTGAAGCTCTTCTCTCCCCTCCCCGCTCACATAACCCTAACCCCTTTTTACCCCACTTCCCTCTCTCTCCCCACAATTTTTACAGAATTTGGATTAAGTGGACTTTGCTGTTGACGGAGATGTCAAGGCAGGTGGAAGGAGGGGAAGGGAGTTGGGGGCAAGTTTCGTTGCGGTGATTTTTCCAGGTCTGCATGAAAAGTTCTTAAGAGTTTTGCACGCTGCTTTGCATGCTATAAAAATGATAGAGGAATATGAAATAGAAAACGGCAGGTACACAGCAAAAAAAAAAGCTGTACTAAAATTAAATTTAAAAGAAAACCCAAATTAAGTATTTGAGTATCTAAAAAATTTTAAAAATGAAAAATACTATTAATTATAAAATTTAAGACAATTTAAAGGTAAAAAAATATGGAATCTATCTAAATTTTTATTTATTTATTTATTTGTTAAGCTTATTTTCAAGCGCTACTGGAAAAGAACTCAATAATATTATATACAAAATTTTTATTCTAACTTGAAATCTTACTTAAAATAATATCGAACTTTGTGACATTAAAAAATTCCATCTCATTAAGAAATAAATTTTAAAATGTATAATTTTTACTAGATATACTTGATTCTTGCGCTCAGTGTATGTAAAGTGCTCGGGCATATATTTCAAGCTGCCACAACTTCCCTCTCACTCCCTCTCACTTCACCTCTCGCTTCTCTTTACCTGTCTGTGTGTGGGCTGCAAATATTTGCTTACGTGTCAATAACCCGCCCAGTGATTTATTTCATATTTGGTCTGGCTTATGAGTTTTCACGGAAAATAGTTTTACGTGGACAGCCGACTGTCATTGACATTTGATATGCAAAGGCGGAAGTTACACAGTGAGGGGGGAGTGGAAAAAAGGTGTGGAGAAAGGGGAAAAACCACATTTCATAGCATACTTATGAGGGCAGCGACAGCAGACGACAGTTTCAGTTTACAGTTTACGACAGTTTCTTATTGCAACTGGCAAATGCCTTAAAGCCTTAACATAAATTTCATGTGTCTTTTACCCAAAACAAAACAAGGTGGCAAAGGCTATAGTCAAGATCCCGACCATAGGATACCCGTTACTTACTTACTTACTTACTTACTTTTAGTATATATAAAAGTACTTTGAAGAAATTACTACATAATAAAAAGTACTGCATACTTTTAGGTGATTAAATTGAAATAATAAAAAATACAGCATACTTTTACGTGAGTGTATTGAAATAATAACTTTATTAATAACTTTGGTTAGCTATTACTTCCGTTCTACTTGTCCGATCTTTCTGCGGTTAAGTGAGATTATAGATAATACTAATTGATAACGTTAACTACCATAAAAACTTTATTATCTTTAAAAGCTGTGGGAGTGGTGGTTTTTCGCGTGTTTTGGGGTTTTTGAGATCCTTATGTTCATATACAAGAATATATATACTTTATGAGGTCGAAGATGCCTTCTTCCTCCTGTTACACACATTCCAACTAACACAATATACTCTTTAACTTATTTTTTAGGTAACGGGTATAAAAAATTGATAAATCTGTTTTTTTTATTTTGGCTGCTCAATGAAGCGTGTGTCGCTGTCCCCCTCACTCCCTTCCCTATCTAGTCATAAGCTGCAACGTCTGTATTTAGCCTCCTCTTACCTATATCTATACTCTACAGCTCTCTTCTCTTCATCTCTCAATTCGCTGTCTTCTGCTGATTTGATTTAAACGTTTTCTTAGCCTTGTGGGTGAGTGCTGCACAAAGAGCTGGATGGGGATAGGGAGAGGGGGAGGATAACGGGGGCTGAGCATTGCCATCGAGACATGGTTTATTCATGCAGCAGCCGCATTATGCAAATAGCTCTTCAACTCCCTGCTGCCACGCCTCTTTGCAGCGCCTTCGAAGCGCCACTTGAAATTTGATTTCTTTTTTTATCCATTTTTTTTTTCATTTTTTTTTTTTTCTTTCAATTTCTATTTCGATTTGTTGCAACATTCCCGGGGCAGCCACTTCGCGCCGCTTTATCCTGTGAGTCGAGTACAAGTTGGGTGCCACTTGACGGCAATGACGACAGTCGACAGCCGAGTTGAGAGTTGAGAGAAGCAAAGGAGAAGCAAGAGAAGTTGTTGGCAACAACCAAAATGAACAACTTGGATTTTAACTTGATTTTTTTCCCCATTTTTTTTTGTTTTTTATTGGGCAATCGCACAACAAATTCGGCTCATCTATTTGTAATTGCATTATTCAGTTTGCAGATTAAGCTGCTTCAATAACAGCAACAATAATAATAATAACAAAAAAACAACAACAACAGCAAGTAATTTCTTTATTTTATTTTGTGAAATTTCGTTGAAGAAATTTGCATAGGAAACAAATTACTGAAGCAAAAGCAATTTTGGATTTAAATAAAACGAAGCAAAACGTTTCACAACACACACATACACACGCACACACACATGAGACTGTACATGTGTGTGTATGCATGTGTGTGTGTGTGTATGGAAAATCATTTGCTTTCCATTTTGCCAGGATGTGACAAATGTTTTGCAAATATGTCGCGTGTTCTTTTCATTGCCTTCTCTTTTCCTCACTCTAGTTATTCTCTATACATGTAAGCAGTTTTGTTTGTATTTTAAACACACACACACACACGCACACACACTCACACACATATTCTACATTTCTTCATTGTGTTTACTTTTAACAAAAGCAAAAATAATTCAAGCGTTGCGCCTGAAGAATCTCAAGTTGATATTCCTACGTCAAGACGATGTTGACGCAGATGATGATGAGAAAAAATACGCAATAAAAAGAGAGAGTGTGAGGCATAAAGAGTGTGAGAGAGAGAGAGCACAGGAAAATTTTTGCTATCTCTTAACGCAGAAAATATTTTCCATAAAACATTAATATTAATGACTGTATCGGTTTGAAGGTTGTGATTTGACAGCATTTTGTCTATTCCACTTTCAGCTGCTACTTGTCGTATTTCGATTTTCAATGTTGATTTTCGATTTCGATTTATTTACTCCCTCCTGTCCAATTCAATCGCTTTAATAGCACATCAATCAAATTCTCTTCCCTTCTGTGCTATGCTGGCAATTTACCAATTTGCTATGCACAATTTCAATATTTACTCAAGCAATGCATTTCACATGCACATAAATAACTCAAAACACCAAAAAATCAACCCAAAAAAAATATCAAATTATATACATTATTCAAATACGGCAAACGTTGCGTATGCGTAATATTTGATATGTGAACAGCACTCAAAGTGAAACAGCAGTAAATGTGGAATATATTCATTCTAGAAATATGTATGTAATATAAATGGTTGCCTGGTCAATGCAGTAGAGTATGCTCAATACTCTGATACCCTGGAAATTAACTTTAGTTTGAAAAATTTATCAGGAAAACGTTTCGTATGCGTAATATTTGATATGTGAACAGCAATCAAAGTGAAACAGCAGTTAATGTGGAATATATTCATTCTAGAGATATGTATGTAATATAAATGGTTGCCTGGGCAATGTAGTAGAGTATGCTCGACTTTCGAATACCCTGTAAATAAATTTTAGCTGGAAAAACTGTTGAAAACAGTTTGTAAAATTAATTTTTTGTTGCATATTTAACTTAAATGGTTTCATATTTAAATCTGATGCACTTTAGCATACCCAGTAAATATATTTTATGTTAAGTACCCTGTAAACATATATAATTTTCTGAAAACAGCTAAAGGAGTTCATTGCACTCAAGTGATTTGTATGAAGCATAATATCTGAATAAGATCTAAAAAAATTCAACAGTAATTATGCTGCTTTTCTGGTACAACACTTTTTTCCACTCTCATTGTGTTTCTCTCCCTCTTGTGCACTAATTTTAATTGTTGATTCATTCAGCATAACTTTCATTAGCATTTAGCAGACACCAACACGAACAACTGAATTGAACGCATTTCGTGATTTTCCTCGAGCTAATTTGACCTCTGAAACATTTCAAATGAATTCGAAATTTGCAATTTTCCTGCGCCTGCGACTGTCATATTAATTAGCCCGTTCACACTCCGCTCAGTTGCCCAGTCAGCTAGGTCTGCCGAAAACTAATTAAAATGCCATGTCATCAGGCAGACAGATGGACTGAAAGACATACAGACTCCCCTAACACTAATCGAATAAATGTCATGAATGAACGCGCCCTCAAAAAGCCCAATTCTGAAAAGGAGAAAGGAACCAGAATAAAAAAAGAAAAAAAAACACTCTCAACCAAGTGGCTGGACTTCAATCTGTAGCTAACAGGGAATTCAATTCATATTCATTTGGAATCCAAGCGAATGCCATTGAATGACAGCGAACAATGAAATCAAATTAAAATACACTTTAGAGCTCTGCTGACTGAATCAATGAATCAAAGGCTAAACAATAGAATCCCAACTAGGACAATAGCATCAAAAAAACCAAAAAAAAAATTGTGTTTTAGAATGCAAATCAAACTGGCGACTGACAGGCGCTAAAAAATGTTATAAATTGTGCGTCAAAATGCTAAAATTAAATTAAGTTTGAAGTGTTGCGTGTACTTTAATTACAGCGGCCATTAAAAACGGCATTTGTAATGGCCATTAAATTAACTTCATTTGCGTAAAGCGACTGTAACTGGAGGCAGTTTAAGAGCCCAGAAGTAAGAGGTGAGAGAGAAACAAAATACACATTAAGTGCAAATTAAACTGGCAGGAGAATTTCACAAGGTATTGTCTTTAAAATATATGGAAAACCAAGGTGATTAATACACTTTCTATAAAGCAAATACCTAACCTTAAATTACTAATTTATTTAAACATGTTAATTTAAATCAGTGGACCAAAACATAATTTTAAATATTTAATAAAGAACAATTTTTAATAATGAAAAGTAATATCTAAAATTAAATATAGGAAATTGCACATAATTTTACACATACATAATTATGCATTGTTTAAAATTATTGATATAACAAATAAAATCGTTGTTTAGAATACAGATTATAATTTCAAAATTAAAAATTATTTAGTCAATTTAACTTATAATTTAATCTTTACAAATTAACGGAGCTATTAAAAAATATTGATTTTTAGATGTTTACCGACCTCAATTGTTTTATAAAATATCCTTTAATTTAAAATAATAACCATAGTTATCAAGTACTTATCTTATACATTACAATAGAGTAATAATAGTTAATTAGTTTATTTTTAACTTTCTCCAAGCTATTCTTAACTCCATCAAGTATTTATATGTTAAGAACAACTTTAATTTAAGTTCAATCGAAAAGTTTAAGAGTTTTTTGTTGAGCAAACAGCATAAGAAAGTTGCTATATCCTTTGAAAGAACAACATGAAAGCCAAAGTGAATAGACAAAAAAAAAATGCTTAAAATGCGAGCAACGCTCAAAATTCATTAACTGCATAAAGTACACACTTACACACACTCACACACACACATACTCTCGCACACACACATACTCTCGCACACATATATGCAGAAATCGCGAGGCACACGCCGCATAAAAAAACATTGCTGGCACGCTCTTCGCTGAGCCTGTTTTAAGCGGCTTAGTGAAAGTCCTTGCCAAATGTGCAAAAGAGCGAAGAGAGAAATGCCAAAAAAAAAAGAAAGAAGTGAGAAACGGCTATAGTCGAGATTCCGACCTAAGGATACCCGTTATTTATTTCGTAATATATAAAAGTACTTTAAAGAATAATAATAAAGTTATTATTTCAAGACAATCTCCTAAAAGTATGCAGTAGTTTTTGTTAGGTAAAAACTAAAAAAAAATACTGCATATGCAGTAGTTTTTGTTGGGTAGAAACTAAAAAAAATACTGCATATGCAGTAGTTTTTGTTAGGTAGAAACTAAAAAAAAATACTGCATACTTTTAGGAGATTGTATTGAAATAATAACTTTATTATTATTTATTTCAATATATATAAAAGAACATTAAAAAATTTACTAACTAACAAAAACTACTGCATACTTTTAGGCGATTGTATTGAAATTATAACTTTATTAAAACTTTGGCTAGCTATTTCTCTCGTTTTACTTATCATATCTTGCTGCAGCTAAGTGGGATTAGAGATAATGTAAATAGATAACGTTATTTACTATAAAATCTGTATTATCTTAAAAACTGTGGGTGTGCTGGTTTTCCGCGATTTCCGGGGGTGAAAGGGGGCGTGTCAAATTTAAAATATGATAATAATATGCGTGACGGACAGACGACTCGGCTGTTGATGCTTATCGAGAATATATATACTTTATGAAATCAAAGAAGCCTCCTTCTCCCTGTTACATACATTTCAACGAACACAATATACCCCTTTATTTATTTTTTTAAGTAACGGGTATAAAAAGAAGAAAGTAAGCTGAAGCAGAAGAAGCAGCAGCAAAGCCTCAATTGTGGCAGCAGGAGCTGCCTTGTCGATGGAGCAATGTTGGCGTTTAAATAACTTTGACGCCCTTATTGCATGCACATGAGTGTCTGCCTGTGTGTAAGTAAGTGTGTCTGCATGGGTGTGTGTAAGTGTGTGTGTGTTACGTGTGTGTGCGGCATTTCCGCTTCTAATGCCATTTACATTGCACGCTGAAACAGAAGCGAAAAGAAACTTTTGACGACTACGTTGACAGGGCCAAGGGAAATTTGGCTTGCGTTGCCAACTAGGGAATCTACACACACTCACATTCACACACACACACACACACACACACACACGCACACACATGTAGAGTTCAAGTAATCATGTGTATGTCTGTTTTGAGCTCGTTACAATTTCGCCTCATTGCCAAATCTAACAGAATTGCGCCTTCGTTTTGCTGTTGCTCCTCCTTCTCCTCCTTCAGCTCTTCTCTCTCCCCTTTTCTTTCTTCACTCCCGCTCCTTACAACAGCCGGAAAATACATACAGCTAGCAATTTGGGTTGACAACTTTTCGACTGGCGCGATACAAGTAATTTGTCTCGGTTTATATTTGGCAAATTGTCGCAATTATCATTTGCTTTTTGTGTGCATCTTTTGCTCTTTCTTTTCGGTCTCCCTCTCTCTCTCTCTCTCTCTGTACTTTTTGGCCCGCATTCTTGTAAGCCGTTTCAGCGCTAATGAGACACAAGACACAAGTCGTGCATTCATATTGAGCCACAGCTAAAACGCCTTCAAGTCTTGCAACTGAATTTAAAGTCCCATCACATACACACACATCGATGGGGTTAAGGGAAGTTAAAGGAGGAAGAAGCAGAAGAAAAAGAAGAAGTTGTAGTAGCAGTAGAAAAGAGAGAAGTACACACAGTTGGTACTGCACTTCCCTTTCCGCTGCGTCGCCTGAACAAAGTTTGTTAGCTAGAAAATGGAACACAGAAAAAAAATAATCCGAGATTCCGGGCTAAAATTAACTCCCAGCTGTGTCAGAAATACGGTAATCCCGGATTTTTATAAATCAAGTTTGAAATACTTAAATCAGGCCAATTTTTCTTATCAAAATTTTCATTCTTGGGGTTCTTTAATATTTGTTTTCAGTTCCATTAAATAAATTAGACTTCTTTGACTATTTTAATGTCGATTTTTTAATATCGTTGCCATTTTATCTACGTATTATCTTAATTTAGGAATTTTATCCCGAGTACATACTTAAAAAATTTAAGCTAAAATCAAGTTTTTTCAAACTTGATCTTTTAGAATGGATCTTTTTTTTCTGTGTAGAAAATGGTAAAAGTCGTCAGATGGTTACAGCAGCATACTATACTATACTGGTATGCTATAAGTCAAGTTCTCTTCCGGTTGCCAGTTGATGATAATGATGATGCTACTGCTGTTGCAGTTGCAGCTACATGATGATGATGACTTGCAGATTGCAACAAAAAAAAACCAGGCAATGCCGCTAGCTATAACGTACAACCAACATGTCTTTCAACACTTTTTATATGCAACTATTTTGCATACACACACACACCTTCACCCACACACACACACAGTAAAGACGTGCTGTGGTTTCAATGTGTGCGGTTGAGCTTGTTGGATATTGATGTTTGCTGCTTTAGTTGCGTTGACTTGGAGCTATGGAGGTCATACATTTCAACGCAGTAACTGATAGGTATAAACCATACACACTAACATACATATATATATATATGTATCTACTTACATATCTGACATGCCGTTACCCTACACACGTTGGGCGCCATTACGCTGTCATGTGCGACACACGTTGGGCGCCATTTGCAGAGCTTTGTGAGGCACACGTTGGGCGCCATTAAGGTCGAAAATGTGCTTTGCTGGCTTGCTTGCTTTTCTCTCTGCTTCTTTAAGTTTACCATCATCATTTACACCAACATCTTTCATCGTCTTCTTCTGCTTCTTCTTCTTCTGATGCCATTGTAAACAGATATGAGCTTATATGTGTGTGTTTGTGTGTTTTGAGGGTGTGTGTTTTAGTGTTGATAAGCAAGCAAACGCCATGATAAACAAGTTGCTGTTGTTGTCGTTGTTGTTGCTGTGTTATTGAAACTACCGCAATAGACGATGAAGAAGAAGAAGAAGAAGAAGCAGCACAAGTGCAAATTTGAAAGGTTTTTGACATTGCTCCATCGAAGTCTGAGTCTCTGTCTCCATCTCTATCTCATTCTCTGTCTCCATTCCCTATCTCCATCTCTGTCCCTGTCCATGGACTTTTCTTTGTCTTTGCTTCATGCTGTGCTTTTGTTTTCAAGTTTACTTGGCTGTTTACTTTATTGTTACTTTACTCAAGTTTCGCCTTGGCCAAGTCTTTAAGCCACATTTATATGGGGCCATAACGAAACTGCACTTTGCTCAGATTTTACATTTAAGAGCAGGGAAAATGATGGTTCAAAGGCGGTTGAACGTTGTATAACGTTGTACGAAAACAAAGTTTGGCATATCAAAAATTATTAGCAATTTAATGCACGACTAGTCACGTTGCAACGTTCCTTCAGAGTCCTGAGAGTTCAGTCTCTTGCAGCTTGTCTCAGTCTCCTCGATTTTGTGGCAAGTTCAACTGACGCCAGACGCTATAACAGTTACAGCACAGGGAGACGAACAGAGGAAAATTCGACAAGAAGCCACTGGCATGGATATGTTAAAAACAACATGTTTTTACTTGCATTACATGCCCTACACTCAAGTAGGGCATATCAGTTGTGTAATGATTATGTAAATTAAAGTAATTCAGTGTCAATTCCTCAATTTTCGTTTAATAAGTGTGTCCCTCTTGAGGTTTTGACTTTCGCCATTCCATGAGCTTTATTTTGAGATTATTAATAAAATAAAATAGTACATACGTAATTGTGTTGACAATTACATCAAATTTGTTGTTAAAGATGAGGAAATAAATATGTGAAATTTATTTATTTAATGTTTTGTTGTTTTTTTTGGTTTTGTTTTTTTAAATTGTAATTGCAGGTCGAACTTTCCAAAACGCCGATTAAATTATCCTAAGTATATTGTGCCCAAATTTCAAGGTCGCACGTCAAACCGTTTGGCCTGAACAATGCTCAGTCAGTTGGACAAACAGTTTTATATATTTTTAGATTAAATATATATTTTTAAGTTCCACAACGCGAAATGCAGTTTATTTATTGCATTAGATTGTAATTTGTAGGGCATTTACAGGACCTTTTTAGCTACGCTTCGTCAGTTTGAACCGTTTTCATGTTGTCTTGTGCAACAGCCGCAGCAGCAAAAAAGGCAGCAGCAGTTTCCGTGCTGCTTTTGTTGTTGTTATGTGTCGACGTCATCTGCTGTCTGCCGCCGCTATAGTCGTTGTCTGTTCCGTACTTCCGTCCCGCCGTGCCGTGGTCTAAATGTATAGCCCGTAGTCCCCACGTCTGTTCCATGTCTGTGCGTCTAATTTAAAATTATGCAACTGTTTTTCAGCACTCTTTTCTCTTTTTTTTTTTCCTTTTTGTGTGCGCTTTGTTGCATTTTCCCCGCGAACACCGTAATTTCCCACTAGCACTCATTGACTTACTGACTTTTCTTGTTGTTGTTGCTGCTGTTGTTGTCGCTGTTGTTTTGGGGTCACGCGTTGCAAGCCCCAAACAACGGCAATAAATCATCAGCAAAGAGCAAGAGCAATAGAGAAGCTTTCTCTCCACGTTGTTTCTGTTGTTTTTCATTTTCATCGTTATCACTGACTGCTGCAATCGACAGCAGCACCTTCTATCCGCTCCCTTTACTCTTATCCCGTGTCCCACAACAACCTCATTCTCCGCAAAAAAAAAAATGAAAAAACACATTAATCAATTCCCCTACAATGTCTGGTTTCTATATTCTCTGCTCTGGTTTGCTCTGCTCTCTGGATCAGGCCACACACATATTTTTCCATTGTGCTACTGAACAAAAACTGCAAAAGTACCGTTACACGCTTGGTGAACGCAACAAAAAACCAAAAAAAAAAAAAGCAGACAACTTTTCCATGAAAATTCCTCATTCCCCATATTCCCCACATTTTCAAACATAATGTGCAACGCGCGTGAAAATTCGTCCTTAGCGAATGCGCAAGGATAAAAAACATGATATACCAAATAAATAAAAATACAAAAAAATATAAAATAAAAATTGTTTATGCTGCAAATATTTATGATGCCAACTGCGACAGAGACAACGGGAGTGGTAGAGAGGGACAGCAAATTTATTTCAATTTATATGCCCAGCGATAAATATTTGGCCATAAATTTGGCCAATAAATTGGCAAGTGAGGCGCAAGCGAAACAATTTATGCATTTGAATACCCAAAAAAATTGATTCGTGAATATTCATTAAACTGTGTGCAAAAGGGCTAAAAATATTAATAATTAGCATGCCAATTCCATATATATCAAAGTGAACTCCAATTACATTGTGAATAAAAAAAACTAACCAATGCATTTTAATGCTGAAAATTTATGCTTGAATATGTATTCATTAAATTGTGTGCAAAAGTGGTCTAAATATTAATAACTAGCATGTGGATTAAATATATATATATTCTATCAAAGTGAACTTTATTAATTAAATTTGTAAAAAAAAAAAATAAAAGCTTAATTATGGCATTTTAATTAATTTTGTGGAATTGTTTTTTTTATGTTGCAGATACAACAACCACAATAATGACATTGAAATGGCGTCAGAAATACAAAACCAGAAAAAGGCCAAAGAAACTGAAACAACAACAGCAACAACAACGAACAACTGCAACAAACACTGCCGCAACAGAAACAACAACAACAAGAACAACACCATTATATAAAGCAACAAAAAATACATTCAGACTGAGGAAGGTCATGGAACAGTGGCGAGGTCACAGCAAATGGCAGCCAAATGAACGCCACAAAACTGTCACACAAATGTTGCAAATGCCAACGGCAACAACAGTAGCAACAACAACAACAACAACAACAGCAACAAGAACAAGGACAGCAACACAATGTCATGCAATTAAGGCTTCCAGCAACAGCAACAACAGCAACAACAACAACAACAGCCATTGTCATTTGCGTCAACGTCAACGTCATCCATTTGTGACGTCGACGTCGACGCTGACGCTGCTGCTTTCGCTGGCAGCAACAGCAGCAATTGCAACTGCTGCAGCAGCAGCTTCGGCTTCAGCTTCCTCCACATCAAACGCTGCCAGACCTGGCAATTTGAATGGCGGTGGCAACTCTGGCTGTTCCCTGTCCGAGTTTAATTGCTCCAATGGACGCTGCGTGCCGCTCAGCAAATTCTGCAATAACAACAACGATTGCGGCGATGGCAGCGACGAGCCGCGTTTCTGCACACGTAAGTAAAGGGTCAAGTGACCAGGAAGAGAGATGGAGAGAGAGAGAGAGAGAGAGAGAGAGAGAGAGAGAAATGATAGAGTGATTGACCAATTATGCAAAGCTGTCATAAGAGATTAGCCCGACAAACCTGTGGGTGCAACAGCATCTGCCTTTGTTTGCTTAATTTGTGAGAGCAAACACACACACACACTGACAGAGATTGGTAGACAGAAAGAGTGAGTTGGCTAGATAAGAGGAGATGTAGAAAAAGATTGATGAGCTCAACTGTCGTTGAACTCTTTGCAATTCTTTATCTGCCTCTCATAAGAATACCTCCCTAACCAGTGTTGTCAACTCTTTAGTGTCTAAAAAATAGATAAATTATCATTATAATCAGTGTTGCCTCATTGGCTTATTAAGTGCTAAGGTTTTCGCATTAAAATCGAACTCATAATATTGAGGAAAATATTTTTTTTTACAAAATGAATTAAATTTAAATGCAGAATAAATTTAGAGGCCAAACAATAATCAAAATGACATTCCGCTTGAAAATAGGTCCAGTTTTGACAAAGTTATGGGAGTTTGAAGTTGGTCAGACCTTTGACCTGGGCATTCGCAGGACTCTGGAACTGGCGAGAAAATAGCTGAATCAACAACGCTGCTCTCCAAACTCCCTTGCTCTCTCCCACTCACTATAGCTGCCCACACTTTTTCACCTCACATGTTTATTCTCTCATTCTCTGGAGCAATCAATGTGCACAAAGCTGAGAGAAATCCAAAGTCAAGTACATAATCTTATTATCTAAATATTTCTTGCCAAGTTTTGAAAGCTCACTTAAGCTCAGCTTACTGTCCACAATTTGACAGTGTGTCGTCTTTAAGCTCTAATTAGTTGTATATTTCATGAGGCTTAGGCATGCCTCTTTTTTTGGCTCAGTGTAGTCGGAAGTCAGTTGGATTCTTCCTCTCCCTCTCACATCCACTCTCAACCTGCCATGTGTAAATGTAATTAAGCACACTCACTCACCTACACTCACACACACTCAGAACGTAGCGCCCTCATAATGGCGGCAAAGTGAACTTCTCACTTTGCCAATTGGCTGCCCATAGAGGAGAGAGTTTCAGTTCCCACTTGCCAATTTCCAGTCTTCCAGCTTCCAGTTCGTCTGCCCAGTCATGGGCACGTCATGTCAAGCGTTGATGAATTTAATTAAGTATTTTCAATGACATTCAATGAGCCAGCAGCAGGAGCAGAAGAGCAACGGGATAAAGTCAACGCGCTGGGGTTTAAATTGAAAAACGGTCTACATATGTATGTAAATATTGATGGTTCACTGGGCAATCATGCATTCAATATACACATGTAGGAACATTGTTTGTGAAAAGGCAGTCGAAAAAACAATTGAAGTAATTACCGCATAATGTGCGGAGCTTTTTGGTTGTGTTATTCTAATGCAGTATTGCCAATTTGGCTATATTATAGCTAGTTCTTGCTTTTTTAAAATTTGTTCTTGCAAATTTAGCTATTTTCTCAGCTGCTTTCCCACCAGAAACAGCTACATATATTTTCTCTAAAAAGTAGGCAACACTGTTCCATTGACAGCGTAAAAGCTTCTAAAACTCTTGTTGTTTCACTCACACCCACACAAATTGTCTGTCAGGACCCGCAGGCAATCGGAATACATGCCTATGTACTTGTGTGTGCTTAAATCCAATTCGATCTGCATATGTATGTAGCTCATTCGTATTATACGCATAATTATCTAATTGAGTATTGATGATTACTCGTCTCTATGCATGTTAAATTTGATTGAATGTTGCAGTAACAACAACAATTCAATCAAAAGGTAAGCTGCCAACGCATTAGCAATCAAATTGAATAGAAATCGATTGTGTCTCTTGTCCGTACATAATCTCTCTGCATTTTTAATAAAACTAATTGTTATGGCATCTGAGAAAACAACAACAAAACTGCTATTCACAAACAATTACAATTTTCATGCAAATTGAATTGCTTTTTGGTTTTCTACATCATTTCATTAGGTTTACCAATTAAACACACACACATACAAACAAATGTGTGTTAGCATGAGTAAAACAGCGGAAAATGGGAGAAGAGAAAAGACAAAATGAAAGGGTTTTTTTGAACTTACCATTTTAATGCTAGTTTTCTTTACACTTCACATTTGCACATTTGATAAATGCCAACAAAAAGCACAGAAAAAAACACTACATAAATTATTTTACTAATTGGAATGCAAATTTAGACACATTGCGATGATCTCAGAAAAATGTTGTATGGAAGGTTGAAAAATGGTAGAAAGAAATCCCATTGATGACAAAATGGAAATGGAGTAACTTTAAATAGCAAGTACTTGCATTTAAACATGTAAGCAAACCCAAACGCTTGCTTAACATATTAGTAGATGTTAATTAGCAGATGTTAATTAACAGCTGCTTAGCAGTATGTTATTGTTTATGGTGTCTAACAAAATGGCGCGTGAGTCGCCATTCCAGTTGGCGCTTAATAACAAAAATGGTGTTTATTTGGTGGAAATTACTTTGGTTGCCTTGGCAGTTTAGCAAAAGGCACACATAAAACTAAATACATAAATACATGCATAATTGCCCAACTAGCGCTAATTGCGTTAGACATGGTTTCTCAAAGAGTAGCTAACTTTTTTTGGCAACCTTTTTGACTCTTCGTTCTCTTTTTCTCTGCTGCAGGTTGTAATCGCACCTACTATGGAGACATTGGACAGACATACGCTCTGGAGCTACATCGACCTAAACAGGATCGTGTGCCGTTTGTGTGTGTGCTCACGTTTACGGCAGCTGGCGGACAGCACGGTGATGTAGTGCAGGTGAGTTATCCTTACCCTTACCCCTCTTATCCCACCTTTCACAATTCATTTTGCAAAGTGGGATAAACTATGCCATTAAAAAGATAACAACAACAACAACAACAGCAACGAAAAAAGTGTGAGCAATATTGATTTCAAAGCCACTCAGCAGCGCAGCACAAATCCCATTTCCCCAATCCCCCGATCCCCAATTCCCAAAGGCGTGCAACGAACGAAGCGTAACTACATCTGACGGGGTTAAAGGATATTTTTCCCCACAGTGGCTCCCAACTTATTTGACCCACTACTCTTACATATTAAAAATTTTTTAAAATAAACTATTTTTTTACGGAAGACATATATTTTTAAATAAATGTAAGCCCTGATTTATTAATTAAGTTTTTATTTGAAGCAAAATATTTTTTTTATATTTTATACATATTTTATCTGAACGTATTGTTAATGGAAATGATATAAAAATTAAAAGTAAAACGAAATATTTTTATCTTATTTAATATATTTTATTATCTGGAAAAAATATATTTTTAATGGGAAAGATATATAAATAAAGTAATAATTAATGCATTTTATTCATGGAACGAAATATTTTCATCTTATTTGACATATTTAAAAAATCTGGAAAAAATCTATTTTTAATGAAAAGAAAAAAGAAAATATAAATAATATATAAAAACAGATTTATTTATAAATTCTTAAATTTTGAAAAAATATGTTCAGTTTACTTGTATTAAATTTTGAATTTATAATATATTTAAATGAAGCAATAAAAACTCAAAGTTGCTAAAAATGTAGTGAATAAACTGTGAGTCACTGTACGTCTCCCGTACCACTCTCCTGGAATCCTCACAGGATGCTGACGCCGGTTAGTTATTACGCCACTTCACACCTACAACACGGAGGAGTTTCAGTCTTGGCCAAAGGCTTTGCCACGCTCGAGTGCGTCCTGAGAGCATCCTGCGAACAGCAAGCAAACTCAACTCAACCCAACAAAACGAATTCAGAATTCAAGCAGCCATTGCACTGATATACTCACTGTACTCACCTGATAAACGCCACTGACCAAAAGACTTTATTACAACCCAAATATCGCATTTTCTTTTCTTTTTCTTGATTTTTTTTTTTGTGTATTTTGATGAATGCTTTTAATCGCCTTTTTTGCTTGACAGGTCACATTGGACAGCTTCACCATTGGACGCTTTACGAGCTATGTGCATGAGGGTTGTCCCGATGGTTTCATGCAAATTGCCGAATCGGCACGCACACCCATCGGTGGCATGTGGTGTGGCAGCTCCTGGGGACCAGTTCTATTCTACAGCGAGACGCGCTCCTTGATATTCACCATCAAGCTGAACAGGTGAGAGACAGCACAGTGAAGACTCAATCAATAAATATCTAAGGCCCATTTTTCATAATTCATAAGTCAGTTTAAATTTATCTGGAAGATATACTTGGTTTTGAGCTGATTTTCCAAAAACTTTACTATCTCACAACTTTGCCAAAACTTACCCGATTTTCATGTGGAATACCGTTTTGATCATTATTTGGCCTCTAAATTCATTCTGCATCAAAACATTTTTCACTTGAAAAATTTACCTCACTGTCAATTTTTTCGGTATTTTCCATGCTTACCCCTTTACACTTTTTCAAAAACTTCAATCTACCATAACTTTGTCAAAACTCAACCGATTTCCCTGTGGAATACCGTTTTGATCATTATTTGGCCTATAAATTCATTCTGCATCAAAACATTTTTCACTTGAAAAATTTACCTCACTGTCAATTTTTTCGGTATTTTCCATGCTTACCCCTTTACACTTTTTCAAAAACTTCAATCTCTCATAACTTTGCCAAAACTTTACCGATTTTCATGTGGAATACCGTTTTGATCATTATTTGGCCTCTAAATTCATTCTGCATCAAAACATTTTTCACTTGAAAAATTTACCTCACTGTCAATTTTTTTGGTATTTTCCATACTTACCCCTTGACACTTTTTCAAAAACTTTAAACTCGCATAACTTTGTCAAAACTTAACCGATTTTCATGCGTAATATCATTTTGTTTACTATTTGGCCTCTACTTTAATTCTGTATCAATTTCAATTTTTGTTCCTTACTGTAAATTTTTTCATGCTTTCCCCTGAACGCTATTTTCAATAGCTTCAAACTGTACTAACTGTTAATTGGTTGTTATTTGTGAGTGTATACTGTAACTAATACCAATGTTCTCTTTCTGCTTACAGACTGGCAAGGGATCAAAGCGGTTACAACTTCGACTTTCGCATTAGGTACAAGGTGCTGTCAAAGGACAGTTCCGTAACACGCTATGGCGGCATTAAGCTGGCAGGTAAATCCTTGTCTTTATCCTTTTCCAGGTCCTTGCCACAACAGGATTTTACTCCTTTGACTTGCTTTTCCTTCCTTCACACAGAGCTTAATCAATGGCACAATCGCAGCAGCTTCCTCAACCAACAACAACAGCAGCAGCAACAACAACAACAACAGCAATCGGGTCAAGAGGATTTTACCAATTCAAGTGGCGCACGGTCGGATCGTTATGGCCAGGACTTTAGTCTGTTTAGCGCCTATGCGAATAATAAAACCTTCATGGACTCGCTGGAGAAGCCGCTAATCAAGGACGAGCATAATTACACCGAGCCCAAATATTATTTGGGTAGGCAATTAATAAATTCCCAGTTGCATTGCAATAATTTAATGTTTGACCTTTGACCTTGACAGGTGACCTCATACCGGGCACTTATTGTTCGCGCATCTTCAGCGATTGTGACAAGAAACCGTGTCGTCTCCAATCTCCCAACTATCCCGGAATCTATCCGCGCAATCTCACCTGTTATTATGCGGTGCGACAGGTAAGCAAACCACCTGGACAGGTGTCACTAAGTATTGTATTATTCTGAACTCCTCTTCCTACATCCCTGGTATGTCATAAAGTAGCTCTAATCCCCTCAAGAGCCGCTTGTCAAAGGTTAGCGCCTCATTACGACTCCTCTTTTGTCTCCCTTTTAAACCGCCCATATTATCTTCAGCTCATAAAAATGCCACGGAAAAAAAAAGAAAAAACAAAAAAAATTATGCGCAAAAATTTCTTTTGGATTGACAAAGTTGAAAAGTCGCGTCAGCGAGTCGATTTAAAAGTAATTTAAATTCCAAAATAGAAAGCGCTTTTATTATAATTAACTTTATGGTGGCGAAATATGTTTGACAGGGATCCTACAAGGATTCTAATGCAATTCAAGTCATAAAAAGTCTCCTTTGTGCTTAACATGTGCTTAACATTAATGTCCTGGAGCGTATTACAATAGATGCTTAATATTAACATAACATTTTTAAGGTTATGTTGAAATTGCCTTTATGAAGTTAATATTTTTTGCAACACAGGGTGTCGTTATGTCAGCCACAGGATGTCTTTTGAAAATATGGCTTATAGAATAGATAATGTTAATTTTATGGTATGCAGATTTATGAACTAAAGTCTATTTAAGTAAAAATATAAAAGACATCTATTTTTTATAGAAAAATCAATTAAATGATTACTTTTTATAAAATAAAACTAGAAAATATTCCATGTAAAATATTTTCCAAATATTAATATGATAGAATTACCATACTTCAAACTTGGGTATATATATTATTTAGTCATCTTTTAAAATGAATTTAATAGATTTAGGAAAAAGGAATTATTATTATACTACACATATTTCAATATAATATATATGGTCAAAATAAAAGCGAAAATTTTTGATAAAGAAACTAACTAACCAAAGTTTAACCAATAATATCCAAATATTCAATCTTTAAGGAAGTATTTTCCTGAATCTCAAGTTGAAATAATTGAAATAGACTAAGTTACTAAATTAAATGTGATGCTGTAAAGCAGTTGGCTTTATGGTTATTTATGGTGGAAGTATAAGTTCATTAATTTGCATTTAATTGTGTTCTTGCAACAGCACGACGTGCCCCATGGCAAACATGCGCTGATACTGGTCAAACAGCCCAAGGGTAATCTGATTTGGATTTCCACCCAGGAAACGGCGAGCAGCAACAAAATGTCGCCACCACCATCCGCTGGGGATAAGGATAAGAAATTTGAGCCGAGGCTGAAAACATGGAATGACTGCGATTACATTCAGGTAATTAAATCTGCCTTTAAATGCACTTTACTTTGTTCTTCTACTATTTCTCTCGGTCGACCATCTTCTGATCCTCCTACTCTCTGATAGTCTCACTGTCTGTCCGTCCATCTGTCTGTCTGACGTTTTGACCCCCCAAGGCGTCGCAATGCCAACAACTTTAACGAGCTGCATGGCATAAAAATTACTTCCTCTGCTGGCCAATGGCCGGCAAACAGAACAAACAGAACAAACCAGTACTGAAACTGGCCCGAAACTGCGCAAAAAACGACAAATTGAAAATGAAAGAAATGAGACAATACTGGGGGAGAAATCTGTTGTTTGCCCAGCTTCCCAACTCCGGTTTCTCTCCTGGCATTGTGTCTCTGACTGTGGCCCAGATCCAAGCTCCAAACGTGTCCTTCTCCGTCCTTCTCCGTCCGTCTAACCCGTCTCCGTCCGACATTCCGACATTGCCTTGAGCTTCGATAGGCTTCAGTGTGATTCCGAATCTGTGGGAAGTGTTAATTTCGTAGCCTCTTTGTTTGTCATTTGTGGATGGACATGCTGGCAACAGTACGGATCTGGAAAAAGACTTTTCCCAAATACCAGAAAGTAGTAGTATAAAAGTAGAAGCTTTAATCTCAAGCACGTAGCTTTTGACTGAGGCTCTTAATGAGTGTTCAAAAAGAACAACGCCAGAAAAGACAACAAGATGAAAAGGAAAAAAAGCAAAACAAAGATGGCAAATTAATGGAATTTTCATTAGACGGAAGTATTCACAAAGCTGATGTATGTGAAAAAGAAAATAGAAATTGTTAGAGCTATACAAATGAGATTTTAGATAGATGAAAGATTGTAGATACAGATGGAAATTTAAATACAGAGAAGAAGTTAAGGAATTTAAATATTTAGAATTGCAGATCTTAAGATACGAATTTTAGGATACAATACGAACTTACGAAATTTTTTTTGGTCTTAAAATATATATTATAATGTTAATACCCATTAAAGTTTTATTAAATTGAAAAACTATGAAAGAATTCAAACTTTTTCTAATATCAAAATTACATAGAAAATTAAAGATGATAAAGATGGAAATCGGTGTAGATGAGATTTTTTTATATTTTTAAAATCTTAGGAACTGGGGATTTCAAAATGTTAGGAATAATCTTGTTTTATGGTTAGTTTTTGATATCTCTACTATTTTTAACATTGCTCAAAAACGTATTGAAAAATCTTAAATTTTGTAGACCAAATTTCTCTGTCTTTTTCGGAGTCTTAGACGACCTTTGACCTTAGTTTAAAAGTCATTAATCATCTGTAGTTGCTTTTTCTTAAAAACGACACCTCATTTAGTCATCGATTGCACTTGAAACTAACTAAAATTAAGCAGACTGTCTAGAATTAAATTTTATATATCGCTATTCTTTATATATTGTATGTGTGTATATTTTCTCTAATAGGAAAATGTAAAACCCAAATGGAAATCAACGGTAAAAAAACTATCGATAAATGCAAAATACAACTCTCTGTTTTCACAAATAGACACAAAATTATTTAAGTCGTAGCGTCGCACGTTAAATAAGCCTAAGTATATATTGATAATATCACCATCCCATTAACCACACTTCCACCTGCCACCTACCACCTACCACCTCCCACCACCCACTCTAAACACCCCCTATCCTCGTGTCCACAAATCTATTAGCAATAATGTTAAGCAACAATTGTTTGTCATCTTTTGCTATTGCAAACAATTAATCACACAGCGCACAAAATATTCATTTATTGAATGTCTATAGACGAGATAATGTATTCATTATAGCAGTTGAAGGAGCTGGAGGGGATCGAGGGAATGGAGGGGATCGGGGGGAATTTGTCATTGGATTTATATTAATGTACACTCGACACGCACATCATAAATCGCACAACAAAAGCGTTGAGGGATTCTTAGTGTGGGACGGAAAACTCTCCCATGTCCAGATCCAGAGTGGATGAACGTGCTCCGAAGCCCATGTAAATTGTGTGTAAATTATTGCCATGAGGACAATTCATCTAATGCACGCCAAGACACGCCCCCCACCTCCCCTCCCTCGTCCCCTTGGTCGTCTTCAATTCAATTCCAGCTCATGAATAGCTTTAGAGATGTATTTCCACTTCCGGCCAGCAACTTCTTTAAGCCAACAGCAAGTGGCAGACACTCCACACTCCTCTCCCCTTCCCGTCCGTTTACTTTGTTGCATGCCACTTGGTGGCGTCTCCCTCTCCTCCTCATTCTCCTTCTCCTCTTCTTTTTCTTATCCCTCTACTATTTGCCTTGAATTAGCACTAAAATGTTTTGACGACCAGCGAACCAAGAGCTGCATCCGAGCATTTGAGAGTCCTTTTTTTTGCGAGGATTGTCGTCAGTCTGGTTGCGAGGGTTGCTCGAGTAGTTGCCAAACTACCAAAGTAAGAAATTCCTAAGTCCAGTTTAACAACAGTTGCCTATAACTTTGTGGTAGCCCTCGTTTCACCATGAATCATAAAATTGGTAAGAGAGGGTGGCTTGAGAATTAACTGAAATAATATTAACAAAATTACACAATTTTCCTAGCTATACTCATTTAAGAAACTTTGTTGCTCTTGTCTACAGTCACAAAAAAATATATGCGAGGGTAGCTTGAGCTGTAACTGATGTAAAATATATAAAAGTTATACGTACACAACTTTTGTAGCAACCCTCGCTAGTATCATTCAGTTACTATTGTCGTCAGGTACATTTACTCAATGCTAGGGCGGTTTACGAAGTAAATGAAGTAAAAAAAATATAAATAACACGTACATAACTATCATAACAGCCCTCGCTAATATTATTTTATTACTGCTGTCGCACAAAAACTAAATGCGAGAGTCGCTCAAGAAGTTTTAGTTCAGAGAAAGAAATGTACTGCTGATAACAGTTCCACAACAGCGACTGTTAACTTTAGGAGCAGCCCTCGTGTTAGCCATTTGACTGCCCACGGCACGTTGACTCTTTCGGCAACCCTCGCTTGTTAATTCCCAGCGAGTGTCGCCATTAAATGCTCGTTGTGCCCGCAGAGCGTGCAATGCCTGTGCAAATCCTCCAGCATTCTCCGTGTGGCCGGAACACTTTTTGGCCATTCAGTTGGCACAAATGGCTGCAAGGATTCGCTCCCCACTCCCCCACCCCCCTCTCTCCACACCTTCTCTCTCTTTACAACTGCTAACAAATTGTCCTCCAGCTAGCGTTTTTTTTGTTGCGGCTCTAAGCAAAGAATGGGTTAAAGTGTTGGCCAGTTTTGGGCTGCGGCATGTGTGAATAATCACCGGAAAGCCTCAACGAATACAGATGTGTCCCAGCTTCCCTCTCTCTCTCTCTCCTATTCCCTCTCTCTCTTACTCTCTATTACTCCCATTAACTGCCCCTTGAACCTTTGCCAACATCGCCCATTTTCAACAATTTATATGTACGCTTTCAATAAATTTGCGGTTCTCTATTACCTGATTCTGTTTGCGGTTGTGGCATGCAACATAGCGAATGCCTGGCACTTCGTGGCAGGCTGTAACCTCAGCTAAATTAATGCTAAAGTTGCCAGCCACAAAACTAATTTGTCATGCGTGGCCAAAAGCTGGAACACGACTACCAACTCATCCAGCTGTGCCACTTGCCACATGCCACAATCACATATATGTACGTATGAATAACCTGTGTGGGGAGCCCAACTCAATTAAAATACATGAAATTATGCAAAAATATCAAAGCAATGACTGACCACATACAAAAATACCAACACACACAGAGACAACAATCAGTTAATGGCACGTTTATGCGTCGTGCGAATTCATGAATTCCAAATGAAAACATTAGTTGAATATCTGAAGTCAAAAATACCACAATTTTAAAGCAAAGATAATTTAATGTGACCAAAAGCGAAACTATATCTTGACTAAAATTAATAGTATAGAACAGAAGTTTTAATAATATAGACTTAACGACCTCTTTCTGTTAATTTATAAAACCTTTTACGTCGACTAAAATTAAAAATCGGATTAAAAAAATTAATTTAGCAAAGTAATTTCATTAGAATACCTTAATAAAAATACACACAATTAGCTCAAAAGCAATGTTTATGCGTCGTAGGAATTCACGAACTACCTTAAATGAAAACATCAGTTCCAAATAAATTTCTGTTAATCTACTCTCTGTCTATAAGCACATACATTACAAACACATACCACACACTTAACCCCGAGCTACGTTTATGCGCAGCACTATTTCAAGAACATTAGCTGCTATTGTAGATTCTGAAAGTGTCTTTGAAATGTTATCACGATTAAGTAGCCACAAAATGGCAAGCAAACTTTTGATGTTGCCATAAACTTTGGGGTCATAAAAGCATTTTAAGGGTCAAACTTAAAATCAGCTTTAAATGTTGAAGCCACTTTGACCTTTTAGCAGAGATTAGTTGTGGAGAACATCACGTATACGCCTAATGGCCCTCAGGGTAATACAAGCACCTAACTATTCCCCAAATAAAAAACACATACACAGCTATGGTCAGACAAATAGAGACGAAAAAAACTAAATTTCATATGTAATAATAATATGATAATGATGATAGCTAAAAATTATTAACATATTTTTAACAATTTCGTAAAATAATATATAAAATAAAAAATTCACATCTGAAAATTAAAAAAATATAACCTGAGTGTTTATATTTGTGTGAACATAGCTGTATACAGTTCACCAGCTGCACTTAAAGACAATTTCTACTCGCCATAGTTTTTCAGCAAACTCTCTGTCTCTCCCTCTCTTACCTAAGTAATTGTTTAACCCCTACAACAATTTTGGCAGCACGGCCTTTTTAGCCTTTTTAGCTGACCTTTTTTTGAGTATTTAGTAAACGGCACATGGAACAACATTTCCATTCACATTTGACTCGTCTTCTTCTTTTTTTTTTTGGTTTTTCTCATTCATTTCGTGCGCTCTCCTCATGCATTCTCTCGCTCTCTCTCTCTCTCGCACTCTCTTTCTCTCTCTCTCTCTCTCTCGCTCTGGTGCTTTCTCTCTCTGTCTCTCTGCATTGTTGCCGCAGGACTACGTGACCGTATATGATGGCTACACCACACGTGACCCCATCATCTTGAAGTTCTGCGGCGGAGGTCAAGCGGTGCCCGCGGCTGTCTCCAGTGGACCGGAGCTGTTGGTTGAGTTCAGCACGTCACCGTTTGGCACCTTTACGGGCACCTCGTCACAGCTGCTGCCACTCTACGGCTTCCAATTGGAGGTAAGATCAAATACAACTCAACACTAATCACTGCAGACAGCTCAAAGTCTGTTTGTGTCATACACTGAGAGAAAATATTTATACACACTTTGATTGAACTATTTTAGCTTATGATTTAAGGTTGAGCATGAAATTAATAAGTCTAAAATGGTGGTGTCCAAAAATATGTATTTTCCTGGGAAAAAAACAATGTAAATAGTTTATATTTATATATTTTATATATATCTTTTATATATAATTTATATATATAAAAAAAAATATATAAGAGATAAAAAATATTTTTTTTTATATAAAAAATATATAAAAAATTTTTTTTTAAAAAAAAAAAAATAAAAAAAAAAAAAAAATTTTACTTTAATTTTGACAGAATATTTAAAAAAACAATTCAAATCTTTGATTAATTTTAAGACTTAAGTGGAATAAAATAATTTTAAAAAAATATAAATATAAAATCTATAAATTTTTTTTTGAATGTGAATTACATTAATTAAATTAATTATATTTTTGTAAATTAAATAATAAATGCATATTTTAATGAAAGTGTTTTTCACTTTGTTTTTACTATATTAAAATTAACTCATTGAGTTACATTTTTAGGTAAATTAAATTGTTTTATATTAAAACACTTATTAAACTTATTCTATTAATTCTATATTATATATATCTATATCTATCTATATATCTATTTAAATTAGTTGATAATATATGTAATTTTTTTATTTTTTGTAGGTTGAGGTGCAATTTGTGGATATACAGAGTCCCACGTACTCGAAAAACAAGAAACCCTGCGAGTTTTGGATACGTGGTGCAGGTCGTGGCATTTTAGAGAATCCCAAGCATTCGTTGGCACCCAATTCCACGTGTCTATATCATCTGCAAGGCATGGGCGTCTTTAAGACCTTCGATCATCTGAGTTTATCGCGTCGCACCAACAGTCAGTCTGGATTGCATCAACCCTTGTCCCGTTTTAAAGTCTGGATTTCTGTGTTGAAATTCAATTTGGATCCGGAATTTGGACAGATCGATGAGACATCGGTGGGTGCAATTGGTGTGTTGCAGACGAAGGAGGATTGCAGCGGCATGTTGCGCATCTGGGATGGCTCACTGAGAGATGCACCCGTCTGCAAGGATCTTAACTGGTGAGTGAAGGAGTCAACTGGTTATTTATTATATATAATATATACTACTTTGTAGCATCAGCGAGACGAGCAGTTACTCTGCTCTGGGACACTATGCCCACAACACGACGAATGTCATTGCTCGCTTCTGTCGCGGCACAATTCCACGCACATGCGACAGATCCAACATTAATGAGACTTATGCTCGTCCTTGCACCATCTCCGAGAGCTACGTGTCCAGCAGCGATGCCATCACTCTGGAGCTGCGCAACACCGAGTCCACAGTGCTCAGGTGAGTGTGAAACATCCAGATTTATCAACAAAAACATCTACTTAAACTATAACAATAATATTGCAATATATAAAAATATTTTAAATTTCAATCTTATATTTAAAAAAAATTGTGTTTATATATTTAAATTTTAATCAGAGTTTAACAGGATTCCTTCCTTAACTAGTTTAAATTTGATTTTATAAAAATCAAATATATATTTTATAAAATGTACTTCCTTTAAAAAATAATATAATTTCCATTCCTTCACTAAAACCTTAACACAATTCAATAAAATATTCTTAATTTCCTTTTCATTTTTAATAAAAACTAATAAAAGTAAAATATATTGTAGTAAATGTACCAAAAATATAATTTTAATTCATTCATTAAAAACTTAAACAATTCAATAAAATAATCTACGATTTTTCTTTTCATTTTTAAGACCGCTGGATTTTAAACTAAAGTACGAGTTTATTGATCTGCATCAAGATGGTTTGCCTCAGGGAGGCGGTGATTTGGACTGTAATCGCAAGTTTGTCAGCAGTTTGATGGATCGCAAGGATCCGGCCATTTTTCGCAGTGTAAGGAATATCTTTCTCTTTGGAAGAGGTGGCACAAGGCATCTCAAGTGCGTCTATCGTTTTGAGGCGTTGCGTGGAGAACGAGTTCGCATCAAATTGCGTAAGGTGACGACATCGAATCGTCCTTGTTATGCACGTCTGGATGAGGACATCAATCGTTCTTTTTGCTACGGGGATACCAATGTGCGCGTGGAGGTAATTTTATAAAACTCTGTGTCCTGACTCACTGAGTGATCATTGCGCAGCTGAAACCATAAGGACTAGGAGGCTGAAATTTTTACACAACATAGCTGAGACAATTTTTGTCCATTCTCTGTGTAATTAAATCTCATTTTTATAGATCTTTGAGCGTCCCTATCCGGATTCTATACTTCTTCATCGCGGTTGCGTTTGCAACTCCTCAAATCAAACGCATCTGCCTGTGGAATACACCTCAACGGGCAGAGATGTAGAAGTACATTTCATAGCACACAACATGACGACACTGGATGATCCCGATACGGCAAATTTTGAGGGCATGTTTGAGTTTGTGAAGGCGCCAACGAGCTGTAAAGATGGCAGACGCAAATTTGGACCAAGTGGCACCATAGACATGACCTTTGGTGATGTAAGTGAAAGACAATAAAGTTTTCCTACAGTATTTAATCTTCTATTCACTCTCTGCAGATTGAATGCCGCTCCAGACCTTGGCTAATAGAACCATCCAATGGCAACAAGTTTCTCTATGTGCGTCTCAAGGCCATCTTTCTGAGCAAGCATAATCCTCGAAAGACCCTGAATGCCACACATTTGCAGACCAACAGTTGGCGTTGCGAGACCAAATCAAGAGCTGTGCTCACCACATCCGAAGGTGAGCAGTTTTTAGCTTGAATATAAAACTTCTATTAATTATCCTACTCTCAGGTCTTACAATTGTCGCCTGTCCCTTGAGTCCCGATTCGAATGCTTATGAATTTGTGGAGATCTTTAGCTCCGGCTGGAATGAACGTCCCAATTTTGCGCTCATCAATCGCTCTAAGGCCATCAGCGTGGAGTTTTTGCGACCCAGCAATGGTGAATATACCTTCAACTGGATGGAACTGGTGCCAAGGCCAACACTTAGCATAGCAGGTGAGTCTCTAGACTTGTTTCTATTTTGATCCACTTTTTTGTAAACTGTTTGAATTCTTTAGAGGATTGCCAGTTCAAGTGCGCGGAACTGGGCGCCTGTGTGAATGCGAGCATCTGGTGCGATGGCATCCGTCACTGTCCCTCTGGCGATGATGAGGCCTTCCTGCAGTGCTCCGCTCTGATGAAACTGCCCGCCGAAATACTTGCCACACTCTGTCTCGTCTTTGTGCTCTCGTGTTGTGCTTTTGCAGCCTTTGCTTACAAGTAAGTCAACTAATTTTGCTTTACTATAAGTGTCTAAAAAAGAGTTATGACCTTTAAAAAAAAGCACACCCAAAGAATATACTTTTGGATCAGTTACAAAATCCCAGATATATCCTTTTTAATTTAAATAATTTTATTTTAGTTGTCAGATTTAAAATAAATAAATATATTATTATATATTATATTATATAAACAGGATACATATTTTTTTTTAATTTTTTGTAACCTAATCTGAGCTCAAGTTTTCGTGTACCCAAATAAAATATTATAAAACAACATATATAATAATAAAACGCTCATTTTTCAGTTAGAAATTATAATATAAATCATTTTTTTCCGATTTAAATCATAAAAAGGATTATAATATAATAAGTAGAAAGTACGTGTTATTTTTCATCATATTTTGTCATATTAAAACATTCAGATAAACACTTTTATTTTCAAATTGTTTTAATAATGTATAGAAAATTTTAGTTTAAAAATATCGAAAATTTTAAAGTTAATCAATTTTTCCTATATTTTCAGGAAAATCAAACGTAAACTACGCGGTTCTTCAGTGTTGCAGACGCGTCTAAAATCGCTAAGTTCCATGGATACGGCGGTGTTGGATGAAAAGGAGGTGATTTGCTGACAAAGCGACAATTCTGTGCGTTATGTTGAGATCGATCGTGTGACCACGGTCTGATGCTCGACGGCCCCTAACGTACAGAATTGTGCCCCGGAACTGAAACAGAAAATCAAACAGATATCGAAGCGAATGCGAAACGCAACAAAAGGCATCAAAAACCAAATCAAAAACAAAACAAACTCAAAAACCGAAATCAAACTCGTTCACCTGTTTTTAAAATGCATTTAATACAAGAGAAACCACAAACAAAAAAAGGAATAACAAAAGGAAAGAGAAATGAGATGATAAAGAAAAAACCAAAATCGATAAAGGTTTTAATTTCGTATTTAAACTCTGGTTTTATATATAACATATTTAATATTTACATATATTTGGTAGATCTTGAGGAGAATCCTGCGAGGTGTTCGGAATTTTTATAAGCAATTTTTCTAGGCCTGAAAATGATTTTTCATACGTGTTTTTCTATATGATTTCGACGAAAAGAATGAAGTGCTCAGCTGTTATACGGTCGGAATACTTATTCCACACACTGTACATAAGTATACAGACGTATTTTGTAGTGTTTAGTTCAATCAAAAAAATAATCATAAAAGATGCTAAAAACTTCCGTTAGGTTTTTTATAACGATTAAAAATTACTGAAAGAAAAAAAAAGAAAATAAGACGCTCATAGACCTATGTAGATACAACTGTTTCCTAATAGCCTCTAAGTGAAAAAACATAACTAGCCAATCGAAAGCGGACTAACCAAACTCTCTAAAAGGAGTTGGGAACCTTATCTAAGTACTAGTAGTCCTGTTTTTTTTTTATTATTTCTATTTTTGGGTGGAT
Source organism: Drosophila falleni (assembly GCA_035045575.1). NCBI lineage: Eukaryota > Metazoa > Arthropoda > Insecta > Diptera > Drosophilidae > Drosophila > Drosophila falleni. The sequence continues at coordinate 4,565,926 of JAWNOV010000167.1, forward strand.
TCCCACAGCATTTATTATGCGGCGCACAGAATAAAAGTGAACTAATTAAATAAAAAGAAAAAGTATAAAGAAATAATCTCCCAAAGTATAGAAAGTAAGTGAAAAAGTAATAAGTAAAGAATGTTTTACATTTTAAGAATTGATGGATGCATCGTAAACATAATAAATAAATTAGTCGAATGATCGATTGATCGTATCTAGTCGAGAGAATATGTCAATATATAGAAAAGCTAGCTGAAAAATTCGTTAGTTGTTTCATAGAACGTAGAATAATCACACGCATTATATCAGCATAACTCTACTAAGTATTATAATTAACTGATCGATTGATTCAGTTAAGATCAGCGAGATCATTGTCTCAAACTCACGCTCATTTGTTGTACTCGTTGTTGTTGTCTCCACCATAAAATCAAAATATCCAATCAAAATGTGCACAATTCGCTCACATCGCTCACATTTAGCTCAAGTTCCTCCTTCACACCCTGAAAATTGTTTTGCATGGTAATTTGTTGGCTCTGTCTGGGAAGGTGTGTGTCAGCTAATTAAAATCTCTGCATAATTTCTCTATTTTGTATTCTTTCTTTGAATCGAATTTAATCGAAAAGAGAGCGCGTAATGTCGTCGTCGTTGAGACCAAGGCCTAAGGCTAAATGGGGAGCAACAACAGATACAGAAACAACAGGAGAGACAACTGAGATCAGGGATCGATCAGGGACTCCGAATACGGAAGAGAAACAAAAGAGCCAGAGCCAGAGCGAGAGCGAGAGGCAATGACAACAGTGACAAAAATTCTTGCAATATTTCAATATTTCATTTACCAAAAAAAAACCCAACAATTGTAAATAACAGCAAATAGAGAACCTAATTGTATTAACAATTTTACACAGAGACTTTTATTTCAAAGCATTTAATTTAGCATTCACTCGAGAGAACAAAATAGCGACAATTGTTTTGATACTCAAATCAAACTCAGACAATAAAATTACAAAAATATACACACATTATTGATTTGAAAAGATTAAACGAGTAGTGGAGGAGAAAATTTAAAATCAGAAACATAAATAAACAGCTAAAATATACATACTTAACATACTTAACTTAAGATTCTTGAGATCGGAAACAAAAGAAATCGTATCGGATCAGATTACAAACTTAAAATCAATTAAAAATGATCAACTAATAATTAAATTAATTAATTATATAACATACATATTAAACAGATTCTGTTCAGTTTAAATTATGAAACAATTAGGCAAATATATATATTATGATAAATATGAATTATACTATATTATGTGCGCCGATCTCACAAAAATATGGACTGAGGCAAAAGACACTTTGGAAAGCGTACACAGAAGTCGACTTGAGGCTCAGAATTGAATTTTTGCAAAGACCACAGACCACACGACGATGGAGGTTAGATTTTTAAAAATACAATTTAAAATCAAAATAAAAAACTAGTTTAAACATAAAACAATTAATAAATGAAAACGTAAATCAACATAAGCTAAATTTCAAAGTGTTGTAAAAAACAAAAACCAAAATCATATCAGATTCTAAAATGATATTAACATTAAATGGAAAACGTAAACTCAATAAATGAACATTTAAATTCAAACTTTGTTTTACATTTCAACTTATTTGTGGCAAGGTGGTTTGTGTCGCTGCTGTTGCTGCCACATCCTTAGCATGTCGCTGACGATGCTTATAAAGTGAGCTTGGATCACGCGTGGAAAACTTGCAGTGTTCGCATTTAAGCGGCTTTTCACCTGTGTGCTGACGCATGTGTATCTGAAGAAGATTTAATTGGAATAATAAATAAAAATGTATTCACTACGCTTTTTTCAATTACTATCAATTTGAATTTAATTTGATTGTATTCTATTCTTAGAGAATCACTAAAACTCGCTACTACAAATCCATGATTTTGAAAAAAATTAATTTTTTTACAAAATTTATTAAATTTAAATGCAGAATGAATTAAGAGGCCAAACAATAATCAAAATGACATTCCGCTTGAAAATTGGACCAGTTTTGACAAAGTTATGGAAGTTTGAAATTGGTCAGACCTTGGATCTAACAACTTTACAAGTCAAAATTTTTGTCAAATTTCACATGATTTTTTACAGAATTTTGAAAGGTGTCAGAAACAAGTTTAAAGTGTTGTTTTATACTATTTACGATATAAGGAGTTGATTAAACGTGAAAACTTGAGATTTAAAATTTTGAATTTTCAAAATATCAAAGGGGGGACCATTAGCATCGAATCCATGATTTTGAGAAAAATAAAATTTTTTTCAAAATTAATAAAATTTAAATGCAGAATGAATTTAGAGGCCAAACAATAATCAAAATGACATTCCGCTTGAAAATCGGTCCAGTTTTGACAAAGTTATGGCAGTTTGAAGTTGATCAGACTTTGGATCTAGCAGCTTTACAAAGCAAAATCTCAGTTTACTACTATACTACTAGTATACTTGTTCTACTCTCCTTTTACTACTATTGCTACTATTTGCTACTACTATTACTGCTACTAATTTTATTTTCTACTACTATTTTTGCTACTACTTTTAATTTCTAGTACTTTGAGTAGTACTTACTATTAGGCTGGCTTTTCGCGCTGTCTTCTTGCCACACACACTGCAGATGAATGGTTTGATTTTGTTGTGCACAGTCTTCACATGCTTGGACAGTGTTTTGCCGTTGACAAACTTTCTCTGGCAAATCTCACAGGTTTTCTCCGCATAATATTTGTTCTTTTTAACTGGCGCTGTTTGTGGCGCCTCTTGAGATGCAGTTGCCTCGCCCAACTGTTGTTGTTGATGCTGCTGCTGCTGCTCCTGCTGCTGTTTCTGGGCACGATGTCGCAGCAGTTCCCGTCGCAGGACTCTGCCTCTCCACTTTCGGTGCACTCGCATATGTCGCCAGACGAGCGCTGAAATTGGCGACTTGTAGTCACAGTTGAGTACTGGACATTGCAACAGATCCACATCCAGTTGATGCATCTTCCATAGATGTGAGGAGCAGCGTCGCCAGTTTGTAAACTCCAGACCACACTCGCTGCAGCTGTAAGCCTCTCCCTGCCCCTGTCCTCTGTGACCCTGCCCCTCGCCCTTGTGGCACTTGGCGTGCAGCATCAGCTTGTGGGCATCCTCAAATTTGTAGCTGCAACCGGTGCTTTCAGCACAACTGTTATAAAAGTGGAATACTAAAAACTTTGCACGTTTATTATACGAAAAGCTACTCACGGTATTTGCATTTTTACACGCAGCGCAATGCGAAAATCTTTAAAGGGCATGGGCTGCAATTCGGCGGGTGGAGGAGGCGGCGAATCCGTGCGGGACGCCAACTGATTGTGTGTCTCTGTTGTCTTGTCTTTTGCCTGTTTAGCTACGTCAGCTTTAATCGGCTGATAGCCATGAAAGAACATCATATGTCCACGCAGATCCTCTATTAAATCGTATTGCCGAAGACACAAACTGCACACGTAAACAATGCGCGGCGGCAATTCCATTTTTTCAAAATAAGCAAAACAATTTTCACTGAGCGGCAAATGTTATGATTTTTGGCAATCAACAATCAGCTGTTTACTTAACAGCAACAGCAACTTAACAGTCGCTAAACAGAAATGCTGGCTTGAATTTGAAGTTAACAGCTGCTAACCAGCTGGACATTTATAACAGAGACTTCACAATGGTAAACAGAGCACAGCTGTTACGAGAGGAGCAATACAGAGGAGCAACATGGGTATAACAGGGACTGCCAATCGCGAACAAAGCCTGCCAGCCCGTTTATTGTTGTGACATGACTATTAAAACAGCAAGTTGGCAGCACTGCTACGGTCACACTGTCAAAAGGAAAAACGCGAACGCGTATAAAAGAATTTTATATTTTATTTAATTTATTAGTTCTTAGCGATAAAATAATCAGAGCTCTACAGTCTCGGACTCAAATATGGGCAGCGCACTAGAGAACTATGTGAATCAGGTGCGCACATTAAGCGCAACGGGTAAGTATAAATTCCAGAGACCGGTCTTTCTTGATAGAAGACAGCAACTAAAATTGCACACTGAATTGGCAAATTTGTTTATAAGTATTGTTTTTATTATGCGGGTTCATTGGCAGGCAGTTATCGGGAGTTGGCCGATGAGTTGCCCGAGTCGTTGTCGCTGCTTGTGCGCAACTGGAGCATATTGGATAATGTGCTCGAAACGCTGGACATGCAACAACACACATTGGGCGTGCTCTATGTGATTCTTGGCAAACTGCACAGCGTCGCCTCATCAAATCCGGAGCCGGCACAGATAATCCAATTAATGCGCGACTTTATGCAGCGCAGTAATGCCGAGCAGCTGCGCTTTGCCGTCTGTCCGTGTAAGTACTTAAATACAACATAAATAAAAACTTATAAGTAAAATTAATTCTTTGTACTTAGTTTACGAGACTTGCCATTTGTTTACGGACTTTTTGGTGCAAAAGAATCTTAGCATTTTGGGCATTAAAGTACTGTCGCGTGCGATTGAACAAATCAGACAATTGGACACACAGCTAACACCAATACACGCCGATCTCTGCCAGCTTAGCCTTAAGGCGAAAAACTTTAATCTGGTGCTTCGCTATCTGGATGCGGATATCACAGACATCTCCACCGTGGCTGCCGAATGCAAAAATCAACAACAGCAGCAGCCACAACATACGCTGGTAAACTTACTGCTTTATAAATTATAAAAGATATCCTACTTATGCCATTTATTTCCATTTTAGGATGCCAACAACGATGCCAAGTACTTTCTGTTGTACTATTATTATGGCGGCATGATCTATACGGCTGTTAAGAACTATGAGCGTGCTTTGTACTTCTTTGAGGTGTGCATTACCACGCCCGCCATGGCCATGTCCCACATCATGCTGGAGGCATACAAAAAGTTTCTCATGGTTTCACTGATTGTCGAGGGCAAGGTAGCTATCACTAACTCTAATCTCTTATCAGCAAGTGAGAACTGAATGCTAATTGATCTTCTCTATTCTCTATGCAGATTGCGTATATACCAAAGAACGCACAAGTCATTGGTCGCTTTATGAAGCCGCTGGCAAATCATTATCACGACCTGGTCAATGTGTATGGCAACTCGTCGAGCGAGGAGCTGCGCATCATTATACTCAAATACAGTGAAGCATTTACGCGTGATAACAACATGGGTCTCGCCAAGCAGGTGGCAACGTCTTTGTATAAGCGTAACATCCAGCGTCTGACGAAAACCTTTCTAACTCTCTCCCTAACCGATGTCGCCAGTCGTGTCCAGCTGCCCAGTGCCGTTGAAGCGGAGCGTTACATTCTAAACATGGTTTGTTTTCACTTGAATAATAACTCTTTGTTTACCATATATATTACAAATTGTATTTCAATTTGAATAGATCAAATCGGGTGAAATCTTTGCCAGCATTAATCAAAAGGATGGCATGGTTCTGTTCAAGGATGATCCAGAGCAATACAACTTACCGGACATGTTCCTCAATGTGCAAACGAACATAACGCAAGTGCTCGATTTGGTTAAACAAATCAACAAAATGGAGGAGGAGATCATTTTGAATCCAATGGTAAGCAACATTCACATTATATACAATTGTTTTGACAAAGAAAAACAAATCAGACATTACTTTATTCCATATATTTTTTAAATTATTTAAGAATCTTATTATTTCTTTGTTTTAACTTTATCTAAAAACAGTGCCCTATTATTATTTAATATATTTTGTTTTTAATTGGTCTGCGAATATTGCAAAAATTTAATGTAAATGTTCCAAAAATCTATATAATTTTGTTGCTTGTATTGCAGTATGTGAAAAAGGCGCTGGGCAGTCAGGATGATGACTTGGCGTCACAGCATCCTAAGACCTATTCGGGGTAAGTCAAGTAAAGAAAAGTAATCAAATCCTGAATCTAGCTAACTTTTGTTTTATTTTGACAGTGATCCCACGGATTGAAAACACATAATGATGCTGCAAAGGCGCTAAAAAAAATCCGGCCCTGGGCCAAACATCCAACTCATATGCTCCAGCAACAAAAACAACAACAGAAGAAGAAAGAGACGAACAACAAACAACGCGCCTAATTGCAAATTTATAGATGAACATGCTATTTTAAATAAACTATGTATAAATCAAATGAATCATTGACTAAGACTCGCCGTCATCGCACGTCGGCGGCTTCTAATCAATGGAACCAATTATTGATTGCCTGGTACATTCCGGACACACACACCCGGGGAGGGAGGGAGTGATAACAACAGGTTCAATTATGATAAGGAGGCATTAACTCGATCAGGCGACATTTTTGGCTGTTTGGTTTGCACTTGGTGTGAGCGCAGTAATTAGGCACTTGTCATAACTAATATCAAGTTGTATTTGTATTTATGTATATCATTTTATTTTATTTACAATATCAATGTCAGGCATGACGAAGTTGTTAAGGTAAAGCTAAAACTAAAGTGACTAGTGGACTGCCCACCCATCGACCCCACAGTATAGTGCGTGTTTTATATATATTAGATGTATATAATAGTTTAAGTGGTTTATAAGCACTAGTTTTAGACGTATTTACAGACTAAGACTAATTACTATTTATGTGGCTATGTACAATGTGTTTTGTTGCTGTTGCTGCTGCTTCTGCTAATGTTTCTGGCGCTCTCTGAACCACATTTTAATTTAGTTTGTGGCTTCTGCTTTGAGATTCCGTTTTCTCCGGAGAGCATCCATCAGTCGCAGTTGCCGTTCTTTCAAATTCGTTGCTTAACCGGTTTTCATAGCATCCACTTCCAGCAGCGTTGTTGTCTTCAATGGATTGGTAAGTGACACGCCCACGCCCACACCGACCCCGATAGTGTCTTCAGTTGACATGCCACGATAGACTTTATGCACCACATTGAAGATTATGAAGCAGACAATCAACACCAGCAGCGACATGAAGACATAGGCCAAGACCAGCGGTGTATCCGAAATGGGATCCAACATTGTTAAACGAGTATTCCAAATTGTTGATGTTTTTATTTTGTATTTTGTATTGTATATATATATGTATATACTATATATATATAGAGCGACAGAAAGAGAGAGTTTGTGACAGCGACACTGAGTCAGTCTGAGAGAATTTGGGAACTGAGGAAGTTGTACGTTGTTCGGAAGGCAGAGTCAAAGAACGAGTGCGACGAACTGAAGCGCGTATGTTAATTAAATGTCGTATATGCATATAATTATATATATTTGTATGTATATATTATTTGTATATCTGTTGCGAGAAGCGTACGCCGACTTTCCGTACCGTATGCATTGACACCTGAGTGTTAACTGAGGCTAGACAGAATGTGCTAGCGAATAGAACTTTGTTACGTATACGCAATGTTGTGCGCCGCACGCTCTGCCACTGTCACTGTCTGATAAGCTCGACAATGCGGCCAGCTTTGTATTTTGTTAGAGGCGTTTATTTGTGTAAAACTGTTATACTTATATTATTGCACCGGGTCAGGTCGAAGTTTCTGCATCTATCCGCAGTTTGATCGCAGTGCATGCCGTGACAAGTTTTCTCTAGAAACAAACAGAATATAGTACTTGTCGGATGTTGATCGACTAGCATATACCCTGTAGACAGTCCAAAGTGCATCAATTATACAAATATTCCTACATTCTTAGCTTGTAACTTGTTATTTTGCCAATTACAAACCAATAAAGTGGTTGATCGACTAACATATACCCTGTAGGCAGTCTAAAGTGCATCAATTTTACAGGTATTCTTCTATTTTTAGCTTGTAACCAGTTATGCTTATTATTTTTGACAATTTCACATGGTTGATCGACTAGCAAGATACCCCATAGACATTAACAAAGATGTTGGATATTCTGTTAACAGTTCTAGCCTGAAATTATTGGGAACAGAGAATGAAAAGGTATACATCCTTTGTTTACTTAATTTTTGTTTAGAGGGTATTAATAATATTGTTAATTAAACTTCTAATAGTGGGTTTTTCTTTTTTCTAAAACATTTTTCAACACTAGCATATACAAACTAATTTAAATGCTTATAATGAATTGTTCAACGATTGCGTTAAGTGTATAATACATTAAGTACTTGACCAGCTGCATATTAAATTTCCTAGCTTTAACTTCAATAAAGTCTGAGATTGTTCAGTTTCTAGGTTTATCAGACTTCAATTGTCTTCATTTCAAATGTGTATAGGGTATCAAATATTATGAATGCCAAACACATTTATGAATCCAGCCAATCGTTTGTCTTTTATTTCTATATATATATATTGTATTTTTTTGCTTTAATAATTGAAATGAATAGAGAGGGAATAAATGACACAGAGCTGGCAATTAAATTGGAATAGCGTCTGGCATATTTGTGACTTGTTACGGATCTTAATTGCTGGAGGGTTGAGGGGTAGGGTTTATTTAATGCTATCGCCATCCACATCGCCATCGTGTGTGGTTTGTGATTTGGCAATCGTTGTTATCTAAAAAAGCGACTGATAATGCTGGTTTTTTCTTGATTTTTTTAATGGCCCCCCCAATTGAGATAAGCACAAAGAAGCAGCACTTGTCTGGTCTCTGCCAGGTGTACGTGGAGAGGTTTTCGATTACGCTGCTGATTTTGGAGTGCACAAGTTCCAAGACGACACAGTTTCTATTTCTGTTTCAGTTTCCAGCAAAGCAGCGACCTTGTTTCTAGTGCGAAGCTACTTGGAGCATAGATATTTTTTTTCATATGCATAACCAGTACACACACACACAATCTCACTCAAGAATACACAAAAAACTAGTTCTATAAAATAAAAAAAAAGCCTTATTATATATGCAAGCCCCCTCTCTCTTATGCTCTGTCCTCTTGCTCTCTCACTCTGTTACGCCCCCTCTCACTCTCTCTCTCTCTCTCTCAGATTTCCTCTGTCTGCTCGGACTTGACTGGTCGCTTGGGTGCTCGACACGCCGCCTTATTGTCCGTGCAACGTGCCTCCATCACATCCTTGATAACATCATCCAGCACCAGACGCATGTTATTCCGCTCACAGCACCTGAGCAGCACCTTTAATCTGGGTATTTTGGACATGTGATCGTAGTACTTGAATATACGCAAACTGTCCGCATCGCGTTCCATGGCAGCAGCACATCTCTCCACGCTATCCTTGCAATTGCACATAAAACTGACAGCACGTCGCTTTGGATTCTGAAAGATGTCCAAACCCACGCTGACCAAATAACACGGCTCCAAGGTGAGCGTAATTCGCACTGTCATCATTGTAATTGATTTATGTACTATAATTAAAATCTAAAACCTACTTACCCACCGATGAATCAAAGATCTGTGAACGATTCTGTATCCAAACGGAGCGTGCACTTGTCTGTGTGCCAAATATATCGGATCGTGTGGATTCCTTATATGCAATCGAGGAACGGGACACTGGTGCCGCTGGCAACGGCAAATTATCATAGATGGAGATGTAGATCTTATGGCTGACATAGGCCACAATGAAGAACAGTATGATGAGAATGAGCAGGAAGACAATGTAGGTAAAGAGTGTGGGTAACCAAATGATGGCGTCCAGCAACATTAGAAAAGAAGCTTGCTAGGATTTCAACTTGAAAAAAAAAATTATGAAAAATGTTTGATGGAATGTCAAATAGAAAAAAAATATATATATATGGCTGCAAACCTCCAAGATTTTAGAAAAGAATACGGTTCGAAGACCAAGATTTGGGTTAGTGAACAGATTTAAGCTTTCAAATTTAAACAACAAAACAATTTTAACTTCTAAACTGTTTTTCAATTTTTTTAAGCCTAATAACTATTTAAAAAATAAAATTGCAAACTGTTAAGGCATCTAATTTAATATAATGATACGAGTAGGTAATATTAACTTTTTTTTTAATAATACGCTCGAGTCAAATTATAGTTAATCAATTATAATTTTGTGAAATTGAAAGTTGAATTAAAATTATGGGCAATAAAATTTAAAAAAGTATGACATTACTGTAATTAAAAATATTCTTTTAACGATCCTTTTTTGAACAAAGAGGTCCGATTTTTATACAAATTAACAAAATCCAGTTTGCAGCCCTGAATAGAATACACTCTACTTAACCATATTCTCCCATGTCCAGCTAAACTTGGATCGTTTAAACGATCTGCGTTTTGCAACATCTATATAAATGTATTTATTACTGGTATTGTGGTTTTTTTGATCGTTTTTTGTTAGCTTTTGTTTTTTTTACTTGTTGTTTATAGTACATACGATTTTACATTGATAATATTATTTATTTTAAATTGTATTCTCTTCTCTCTCGCGCTCTCTATCGCATACACTTTCTCTTTTTGTTGTCTGTCTGTCGCACGTTTTGTGGCTTTCTTTTTCTTATTATTCTCTTTTGCCTTGGCTTAATGTACACATTTCATAACATTTAGCTTTGTGTCGCTATGCACGCTCTCTCGCTCTCGCTCTTTTGCTCTCTTTATAGTCTAACCCGCCGGCGGGTGCACTCAACGCTCTCAGGCGTAAGGGGCGTGGCTTGCACGCCTTAAAAAAACAAACGAATTCTTAGGTTCAACCTTTAGCTAACTGCATGTCTGTGCGTGTCGGTGTGTGTGTATAACACAAGTATAACACTTTCACTCACGCACACTTGTCAAGCATTAGTTGCATTAATTTATAGTTCATTTTCATTATTTTTTTTTTTTTTGCTTTGTATTATTTTACAATTTGTTTTTGTTGTGTGTATTTATGTTTTTTGCTGGCAGTTGTTAGAAAAAATGCCATTTTGGTTATGCGGCGTATAGTATAACAGAGTATAACAGTTAAATAAAGGGGTAGGGGCATTTATAACAGTTTTTGCAGTTATCGAAATAAGCACAGGCTATAAGTTACAATTGTTTAGCAACAAATGCAAAAACGAACAAAATTATTACAATTAAACAAATTGCTCACACATTTTTTTCACATTCAATTTGTTATATTTTTTTTCGCTTTCTTTTCTTGACTTCATGTGCAAATCATTTTGTTATTAAAAAATAATTTAACTAAATATTAAACAATATTATTTTTTCAGTTTTGTTGTTGTTGTTGCCCGCTCATCTCTTTTTCTCTTTTGTTCAACACAAACAAATTATACAAACTAAATTTAATTATTCTCTTCTCGCTCTTCTTTTGTATAACAGTTAACTCAGCATGCGTGTATGTATGTGTATGTGTGTTTTATAGCTAACTTTACATTTATATGTATTTATTTATACGTATTTGTTGTAGTTGTTGTTGTTTGATGTTGTTGTAAAAAACATTCAGATTCTCCAATGATTATTAAATGAAATGTTTTAATTAATTGTTATACATATATGTTTTTTGTTTTCTTTTGTTTAGTGTTTTTTTTTTTAAATTGCTTTGGCAGCATGTTCCGCATATAAAAGAAAGCACTGTTATAACCGAAAAGTGTTATACAGTTTCGTTTCGTTTCATTTCGCTTGGTTTTTGGTTCCAAAAAGGCAAAAGTTGCAAATAGTCAAATTGTTAATAGAAAAATTGAAAGTGCAACATGTTGCAAGTATTTGTAGTGATAGTTGTAGTGGTTTTTGTTTTTGTTGTTATTGTTGCTGCTGCTGTGGAACATGCCGCAACTTGTACACAAAGAAACACACACATTACACAAATACATATGTAACTTCAGCACAACATACAGAATTCATATACGTAATTAACATATTGGTATTGGTATTGGTAATTTGCCCCCTTTCTTTTCCTTCCTTCTCTTCTTCTTTCACCTGCTCTGCCCCCTTAATTCTATTGAGCTCAACTCAATTTTCAACTCTCAAATGGGGCTTAATTTTCCTCTTCTTTAAGTTTTGTTTTGGTTTTTTCTTAACACATTTAAAATTGTTTTGTTTTTGATTTTTTGATGCTGCTGAGCGTTTGTTTTTGTTGTTGTTGTTTAATTCCACTTGTTGTTGTTGGCATGCGAGCTGCGTTGTTGTTGTTGTTGTTGATAATGTGCTGTGCTTATTGGCTGCGACTTAAACGGACAATGAAACGAAACTGTTATACTGCGTGATATTGCGCTTCAGAATATCCGCACAGGGACCCAAAACGCGTTCAAATCTGTTAAAATAATAAATTTTAATTAATGTATGGGCTCAATTATTCTTTTATTTAGTCCCTACCTCGCTCTGTCCAACTTGACACACTTGAGCGGGCCACGGGCTACAACAGTTGCTGCACGTGGCCGATCCAGGAGCAATGCAATCTCACCAAAGTAATCGCTGGAGCCCAGGCGACCCACCTCAGCGGGTTCCTCACCCTGCTAAAAAAAAGTAAAGAGAGGGGAATTTGATAATGATAAATGATAACCTTTAGTTAAAAAAAGTAGAGAAAACTCACCTCGGAGCGTTGTTGCAGGACAACGGCACAGCCTTCGAGGATGATGTAAAAATCATCGCCAGCGGCTCCCTGCTTCACAATGGTCTCGCCATCCTCGAAGGAGCACGTCTCTAGGGAATCGGCGACAGTGAGACGTTCCCACTTGTCCAGACTCTCCAGTATGGAGACACGTGACAGGAACTCCTCGTACATCTTGCGTTTGCGTATGGTTGAGCCCATGAGAATGCGTCTGTACGAGTCGCGATCGATGCCCCACAGCTTCACATCGCTCTTGGCGCGCACAGTGGCGGCTCTGGGTGTGCCATAGATGAGGGCCAGCTCACCGAAGCTGCCACCCTCGCTGATGGTGGTCACCAGCTCCGAGTTGACAAATACCTAAACGGCAAGGCCAAGAAAATGTGACAATTAAATTGGAAATTCATACAGTTTATCAACTTGTTTTTTTTGGATACTCACGTCGACCTCACCCACATCGATGACATAGAAGTTGTCGCCCTCATCGCCCTGCTGTATGATATTCTCGCCCGCTGTGTGATTAACCGGAAACATGGCATCAAATATATCGGAGCGTTCGCTCTCATCCAAGTGAGCGAAGAGCACATTTTTGGCTATGGCCTTGGAGAGGGCATTCATTGTCTTGTAATCCTTCGGTACGACTTTCTTAACATAGTTGGCGGCATCCTCTTCGGTCACCGGCTCGGCAGAGATGCCACCGCGCCTGCGCACGGGTGGTGCAGCTGTTTGTGGCATTGGACTGAGATCCTCGCAATCGTCTGGGCTGATTACCTGTTTGCTGGCATCCAGTTTCACTTGTTCCTGCAAAAAAAAGAAACAGAAAACGTCAGTATAACAGTTGTGTATAACAGTTCTGTATAACAGTATAACAGTTTTATAATATCTTGCAAATCCAAGACAATTTTGAATAGCACCATTGCAACTGTATTGAACCGTTCTCTTTGAGCTATATTAGCCAACTGCAACATAAAACATCTAGAACAAAAGTCAACACCCACCGCCATTTGATTTCAAATAGATGTTAAAAGTGTAACAGGAGCTTTTCGCCAGCAAACCTACGCACTGAAGGCATTTACTTTGGCCGCCCACCTGCTGCAGCTGCCGCAGTAACTTCACTAGCCCCCCTCTTTCACTCAATGTGCGTCATTCCATGGATGCTATCTTGTTGTTTCATATGTCAAAAGTCAACTCCTCCCTGGACATCAGAGTGGGATGAAAAGCTTCTCCACATTTACTCAGATGCTCGTTTATCTATTTTTGGTAGCTCAAAGTTTATGCGGGCGACAAATCGCAAAAAAAAAAAAAAACAACCAACACGAAAAATTATTAAGCTCCGCCACGTCCTTTTTCATAAATAGCCCACATGAAATGCACTGCAGCTGCAGCATGGCTCAACCTTTTGCATTTCTGATAAAATACAATGTCCGTCTTAATCACTTCTGACTAATGCTGCTGTGACGTCAATGCGGTCAACCAGCCACAACTGGACCCACAATTCTGATGCACAGCAAGCTAATCAGATTAAGTTGCATTTTCGCGTCACTCACGAGCGACTGCAGCACTATTTTGGCTTTGCATTTGGCCCGAAAGTTGGAGGAACTGTCAGATGGGCAGTGCAGCTACTTAAAATTACATGATGTTGTTTTATAACATTTCAAAAGTTGAAGAGAACTCTTATGCAAATGGTCAAAGTAAAAAGTTTATGATTACTTAAGTGTGTGTTTATGCTTGAAATGGTAAAATTATGATGTATAACAGTTTGTATAACAGTATAACAGTTTGTATAACAGTGCTTGCTTTTATTAAGTAGCTGATATAAAAAACTTTAGTCTAAAAATAACTGTATACCAGTTGATTAAAACAATTAAAGTCGTATTTACAGCCCTTAATACCAAGTTTATGACTAGTTAGATGCTCACAACTGATTAGAAGAACCCCCTGCAACAATTTCAGCTTATCAGCACCACAAAATTGTTCTTGCCAATAATTATGGAACTCATAAACACGGCCAAAAGCAGCGCCCCCCGGCAAAAAGAAAACCATTTGTACTGTCAATAAGCAATAAACAACCGGCAACAAAATACAAAATGGGCAAAATGCATAAACTTTTATGGTCCAAACAAAACGATTTTGTGGAAGCGAATAAAATACGCCGAGAATCGAATCGACTCGACTCGTGCAAAGTGTAAACAAAACGCAACTAGAAAAGTCAGAGCAAATAAACGCAATTATAAAAATAACAACAACAAAGAGAATTATATTAAGTCAAGCAATTTGCCAGATGATCATGGAATGCCGCTGATAAGAATTGACTTTGTGAGTAATGATAATGATGATGATGTGAATGGTGATAATGATTCTTGGGCCAGTTGCCAGTGTTTCAAGTAGAGGTGTCGGCGCCGCCCACAAAAATAACCGCGAAAAAACATCAATCAAAGCGTAGCAAAGCGACTCATGGTTGTGCATACAAATGCCACAAATTGTAGCACATTATCAGGAGCCGTAAAAGGCTGCACCCAACCACAATAATAATAATAAAAACAACAACAACAGAAAAGTTGACAAGTCAAAGTCGCCTGTTGACGCGACTGGCAAACTTTTCTCCCTTTGGCCAGTAGAGAGAGAGAGAGAGGGGAGGGAGTGTAAGGGCGCCATCTGTGGGACTGTGGCAAGGTCTTGGCCAGGGTTTGAGCCGGCTCGCATGTATGTTGACCATGACCTTTTATGCAGACGCGGAGTCGGCGCCCAGTCAACTAGCCAGATGTCCCTGACTGGCTACACTACTTACTTCCTCTCTTTCTATCTCTCTACTCCTCTCACTCTCACTCCCTCTCTCTCTCTCTCTCTATCTCTTTCTCCAACTGTTTCTTCCTCGTTTTTTCGCTCTCTTTCACTTGCTGCGCGATTTGTTAGCATTTGGCGACGTTCCCTGCGACATATTAAACGGAAATCGATTTCGCATTGCAAATTGAGTTACTGACGTAAACTACATGGAAATTGTAAATGTATGTAGTGTGTGTGTGTGTTTGTGTGGGTGTGCATAGCTGGGTGTGTAATCTTGACAAACGTTTGACACTGAAACGCTTATCAAAAATTGTAATGTCATAATGAAAACATAAACGAACTCAGCTGATTAGTTGACTTGGCAGTTATCTAGATTGACAATTGTCGATTGTCGATTGACGACTGTCCATTGGCGTTCTACTTTTATCGAAATGCACTTGTTGTTATTGTTGCACTTGCTGCTTGTTGTAGCTTGCACAAAAATCAATTAAAATTTACATTGAAATTGAGACTAACCTAATTCTATTTTCAATAATAGTTTAATAGTTCTTCCAAATCTATTTTTAGCGATTGATTTACAAATTTAAAGTGCATCTATAGTCGATAGTCCTATATTGAAATCGATAGTAAATTTAACATTTTTCCAGTTCTTAAATCGTCTATATTATAGAAATTTACATCTATCGACAGTCCTTACATTAACATCTGTGGCAATATTAAAAGTAATACATTTCTTCCAGTTTAAGTAATTTCAAAGATTTAAATCGATAGTAACAGCGTTAGTTTAAATTTCTACCATGTCAATAGTATTATCGATATTTTACTGGTCTGAAAGTCTATTATATCAATCACTTTAATACACTATCATAATTTCATGTCGTGTCTATCAGATAAGACAGTCTTTCAAAATAATTATTATTGATAGTTTTTCCTTAAAAACCAACGAACATTTAATTGCTCCACAGCTTAAACAATTTTAATAATTTCCTAAATAAAAATCGATAAATTTCTAGTTCTATAAGCTGTGATCTTCACATTTGAGCTTCTATCGATGTATCAACACTCAATTAAGATCAAAGAAAGCGTCATTATATATTTAAAATCTATATCTGTACACACTTATTTTAGTTATAACAAGTGCAAGTGTAATTAAAATTTCACAACAAGACCATAAAAATTGAATGAGTAATAAAGAATTTAACGCATCAACTGACTGTGAACTTTTAAAACGCTTTGGATGTGCTTGAATCGAGCACGTTCTTTTCTCACAGTGTATTGAATAAGTCAATGCCAATGTGCCATAAAAGAGCTTGCTTTATGAGGCGATAACAACAACAAGTGCGTGACTATTCAACTTAGAGCATTGTAAAGTTGTACATTCGTTCAGTTATAAAGCATCTTTAACCCCTTTTCCTCTCTCTCCTCTTTCCCCTTATTCTCTCAATAGAGACACGCAATGAAAATTGTTGCACACACAAGAAAAAAAGTGCAACGCGTGACGATTGACTTGACTGATTGAGCGAATGAGTGTGTGAATAGGTGAATGAGTGTATTCATGCGCTGTATGAATGCTTATTCAATAATAAGTAATAAGAACAAATTACAAACTAAAAGCAGAACAGAGATTAAGCTAAATAAACAGACGACGCTCAGTGCAAACCTTTGACATGTTTGTTGCTTTTGCTTTCAGCTGGCTTGCTGTCTGTGTGTGTGTGGACTTGTGTATGTGTGTGTTTGCCTGTAATTGCAACAAATGCTGTTTATGGGCACAAACTAAATAAAATCAACAACAAACACAACGCGACGCGACAACGTGAGAAGCAAAAAAACAACTGACGAAACTGGCAATATAAATTTTCACTTTGTTTTTTCCTTTTTTTTTCTATTTCACTAATGGATTTTGTGTAAATTTTCACAGATTTCAACTGCAAACTAGAAAACCGAAACTGCTCAAAAATTATTACGTATACGTAACGCACGACAATAACAACAGCAACAAAAACAACAACAGAGAGCAATGACAAATCCAATGTCAAAGTTTTATAAAAATAAATATTCAAAAAAACCAGCAGAAAAAAAATTAAATTGTCAAAAAAAATTGCAGAAAGAGAAAAGTACATAAATAAAGGGCTAGAAAACTTTGACTTAAACAAAGTTAATTAAAGTGTTTTAAGGATTTTTTATGACAAAATTATAAAATATGTGTAATAGAAAAATTGTTATACTGCTTATGCGGACTTTTTTCTATAAAAAGATTTTTAATTGGCGCAAAATGCGAAAGAAATTATATAAAAATATATATCAGGCACTTTCTATATATATAATACTTATATATTATTAAGTATATAGTATAAGTATGCATATATATATTTATAATTTTCTATATTTGTAGAACGCGTGCGTCACACACACAATTTTTATTATAGTTTTTCCTCCTTTACTGCTGTGGATTATTAATTAATTGGATTTTAGCTAATTTAATTTTTTGCTGCTTTGGTTTTTTGTAGTTGTTGCTTTTGTGGTTGTTGTTATCGTTGCGGTATTTTTAATTGACTAATTAATCCAATTGCAGGAACTTGACGCTGCTTATGAATATAGCACATATATAGTATGTGTATATGCAGGTATGTGTGTGTGTGTTGTTTGTCTAACCGCTATTTAGTCCCGTTTTTCACGTTGCCCTCGTGCAACTTGTCGCCGTTGCTTTTTCTTTGCTTTTCGTGTTATTTACAAAACGGAGGCGCGACACAAACTGAAAACTCAAATGAGCAAAACACAAAACTAAAAACTGAATTCGAATTCGCTTTCTGCTCAGTCGCCGTCGCAGTCGCAGTCAACGTCAGCGTTGGCTTCGTCTTTGCATGCCTTCCAGTTCCCTCTTTTGACGCACATACATCAATGTATATATCTCTCTCTCTCTCTCTGTCTCTCCCACTCTCTCTTGTAGCTTGTGTGTGTGTGCACCGTTAAGTACCTCATGTTATGTGTGCTTGGGGCAGACTCTGCTCTCATATGTGTGTGTGTGTGTGTGTAGTTTGTGCTTAAGGTAGCCCAAGACCTGGACAAGGCGACATCTTAGTGCGGGGGCGGTGGGAAGCTAAGAAAATGTACACTGCGACAAATAGTACTGCCTTTTCTACCCTTATCATCGATCTCTAAAACTTATTTCTTTAACAATTAAAAACGCGTTCCCTATACAATTTTCTTTTATAAAACAAAAGTTAGAATCAACTATTAACTCCAGGAACCGCAAGTAAGAGTAAAGTTTATAAATAATAAACCCTCAGAACTGAAGACTATAATAAAATCTGAACATTTTTTAAATAAATACATTTTGAATCTAATTGATGGATCCATCAATATAAAAAAACTTATGAACAAGATATAAAATTAATTCCAATTTTGTATTTCTTTATTTAATTCATATAAACTCCAAATTTTTAAAGCTGGTAATAATTTTGTAAACTAATAAGATTACAATTATTATTTAGAATTCAAGTGTTATATATTTGTTTTACATTTTTTATATAAATTTAAATTCCAAGGAAGGCACGAATATTCTAATTTAAACCCCTTTAATATCTACAGCAGTCAAATCTTCATTTTTTTAATAATCGGCCAATTTGAAATTTTAGTAGTTTTAATTTATGAACCTACACAATACAATTTTCAGATATTTGTAGTAATTGATTTGATTGCCATCAAAGCAATTCAATATCAAATCTCTGAGTGTAGTCACAAAAATTTGCCCAGCAAAATCTAAAAACAACAGAAAACAGAAATACACATGCTCAGCAACTAAAACAACTAAAATGAGCGAAACATTAGTAAAGAAACTACAACAACATAAAAAAATGATGGCCACAAAAATGTAGCCAAGAAATTGTGTGCCCCAGGGAGGCAAGAAAAGAGGAGAGGAGAAGAGAGGCAGAGGGAACTCACATGTGAATTGTAGTTTGGCTCTATGTTTCGCTATTTGCAAATGGAAAAAAGGTAAAACAAATCAATTTTTAAGGTAGGCGTAATGACAGCGGTAAGGGGAAAGGTAAGGGGCAACTTCAAGAATTGTGGGCGATTTATTTGTCTAAGCTCAACCTACACAACAACAACAACAGCAACAACTACAATCACTATATTGCGTCTGTGTGAAATTCAAAAATTTCGTATAGCCATAAAAAATGTTTGTTTGCTTAACTTCCACACAGAGATACACACACACAATCACATATGTATCTATTGCTATTATAATTATAATTATGATATCCAATTTGTGATTTCTTCGTGCACCACGTGACGTATGCGCAATGTAAAAAATGTGAGAATTAAGACTCGAACAACATGCGATGTTTATAGGTGCCCAGTGAGAGAGACAGAGACAGAGAGAAAGACAGAGAGAGAGAGGAGCACAAATTAGAATAAGAGTGAAAAATGAATACGTCTAAAGAGGTGCTTAGAGTGAGAAGGGTGCTCTATCTTAGCAGGCGAGAGACCTTGCCCACGTCGAGAGGCGATAGTCAGGTGAGACTGAAGGGCTTGACGGTTCATGACTAACAGCAGAGACTTATAGGGACAGAGTTAGATAGACAGATGATAGCTAGGAATAAGCAAGAAATCAATCCGAAAAAAATATCGGTAACGGTTTCAGAAGAAAAAAATTAGCTTCTACAAAATTAATAAAATTTGAATTCAGATTGAATTTAGAGGCCAAACCATGATCAAAATGATAGTCCGCTTGAAAATCGGTTAAGTTTTGATAAAGTTATGCAAGTTTGAAGATTTGGAAAAAGTTTCAAGGGGTAGGTATGGAAAAATATGACAGTGATGACTAAATTATCGAATTTTCTAAGTAATTAAAATTTTGGTGCAGAATCAAAATAGAGGCCAAATAATGAATAAATTGATATTCCAAATGAAAATCGGTTCACTTTTGACAAAGTTATGGTAGATTGAAGTTTTTGAAAAAGTGTAAAGGGGTATGCATGGAAAATACTGAAAAAATTGACAGTAAGGTAAATTTTTCAAGTGAAAAATGTTTTGATGCAGAATCAAAATAGGGGCCAAATGATGAATAAATTGATATTCCAAATGAAAATCGGTCCACTTTTGACAAAGTTATGGTAGATTGAAGTTTTTGAAAAAGTGTAAAGGGGTATGCATGGAAAATACTGAAAAAATTGACAGTGAGGTACATTTTTCAAGTGAAAAATGTTTTGATGCAGAATGAATTTAGAGGACAAATAATGAATAAATTGATATTCTACATAAAAATCGGTCCACTTTTGACAAAGTTATGGAAGTTTGTAGTTGGTTAAATTTAAAACCGAAAAGATATATTTTAAACTATTTGAAAAAACTATTTGTAATTCAATCTTTATAACATTTTAAAATTGCAATCATTGAATAGACTCATTTAAACTGGGTCACAGCGCCAATTCCCTTCCGGGCCAAATCATTTTTTTGGCTGCTGTACTCGAATATTAAGCTACCTATGAAGTTGGATGGACGCATGCCGAGCTGAGAGGTGTGAGGAATTGCGTAGATAAAGGAGAAGGTGGCAGTTGACAAGTGGCAAGTGGCAGGTGGGTTGACCAGAGCTAGCTTTCCACAAAAAGCTTTTTATCCACTTTTTTCCTGTGTGTGTGTGTGTGTGTGTGTGTGTGTGTGTGTGTGAATGCGCTTTATAATCGAATTAATTAAATTTTCGCACACTGCCTGTGGCAGCAACGCTTTGCTGCCCTTTTAAAAGCTGAAACTACACTGAGAGAAATTATGTACACTGAGAGAATACAGATGCATACCAATTTAAATTTAAATTTAAAAATACTAGAAAAATTCTCTAATTTTAAATTTGCTCTGTTTTTAGCCACATTTTGCACACTGTACCAACTGCCCGCATGCTGCAGTTGCCATTTCTTCCCACTCCCTCTTTGCCCCCTTTTCCTATTGCTTTGTTAAGCGAAATTTCCAATTCAGTGAACTTTTTGTTGCCAGCTGCCTTTCCTCCACATATATATATATATTTTAGTGGAGCATGCGGCACGGTAAACGGCAGCGTGACACGCCCAGCGCACGCCCCCAACCCAACTCTTTACTGTGTGGCAGCTACACAAAAGCTGTTGTTGTTGTTGTTGTTGTTGCTCGCTCCTTCTGCGGCTGCTGTTGCATGAAAAATTATTCGGGCCAAATGTGCGACAGCAGAAGAGTCCATATCGATGCTTGAATTGCTGTCAACTGGTCAGTTAGTATCCTGTTTGGTCCTTATAGTTCTCAACTGTCAACTCTCTTTCTTCATCTATCTCACTGACGTCATGTGGCATGCAAGCTATTAATAACGCACTAAATGTACCTGCAACTCATTAAAGTATCTAAGCTGCCTATAATCGTGTCTTATTTTGAAATACGGTTTCAAATTGTAGCTTATTTAAGCAGAAAAACCCAGGTGAAATACGATGTTTTTTTTTCTGTGTATTTTCAGTTACGCATACGCCAAGTTGGCCATTGTCCTGCTCAGCTGTTGCGTCTCATGGGCCGAGTCTCTCTGAACCATACATTGCCTAAATAATTCATGAACTTCCGACCAATTTTTCCCTCTATCTCTCTCTCGCTCTCCCGTCTTTCTCTCTCTTTTCTTGCCGCGTCACAGGCTGTTGTGAATGTCGCTTATAAGCCGCTTAATGGATGGCCAAACAAAAGGTCGCCACATCCGCTGAATACACGAATATTCCTACAGATTGAACCATAACCTTCAGCCCAACAGACGGGTGTGCGAGTGTATGTGTGTGTGTGTGTTATTTACATAAAAGTTTTACATTGATTTCGGTTCTCGATAAAAACAAAAACCTGGCCAAAAGAACTTTTACATTTTTGGCAAAATATTAAATGAAAAACGTTTATTTATGCAGGCATAAAGGCAAGCGGAAAAGGACAATAAGACTGAAAAGGCAGAGAGGCTATAGGGAGAAAGACAAAACACTGGCAGCTAAAGATACTATATACATATAACGAATTTATAAGCAGGCAGTCTTCAATATTAGAGAGCGAGCTGCGAATCCCTATGGTACTACTAGTATGAAGGTAAGCTGTTGCATAAATTACACACACGAATTACAATTCCCAAGTGGTTCAAGCACAAGCTAAGCTATACCCCTAACTGAATCCTCAATAGAGCTAGGTACGTATTTGATGTACAGTCACACTTCTATAAAGTAAACTTATAATATACTTATAATAAACTAATAATAGTGATCAATAGCGAAAACTTTATGAAAGAGATAGGGCATTTCCTGATTTCATACAAATTCACTATAGAGAAGTTTCCCTGTACCATTTGACTCTACTGTCTCTTTTTTCCTTTCTATTTAATTGAGACTACACAAATTTTTTTTATTAAAAATATATACAAAATGACCTGAAGAATAAAGAAAGCTTTCTTAATTTCGTACAAATCCACTAAAGGCAAGTTTTACTGTACTAACTGATGACTGTACTGTATCTTTCCTCTATCTCCTTCCCTCACACACTTTTTGTACCCTTAGATTTAGCGATTGTAATACACACCATCATAATTCCCGCTTGGTTTCCTCAGCTGCTGGTGTCAATATAACGGTCAACGTTACTATAACAATAACAATATTATGATGACACTACAATTTGGCCAACTATTTATTGGCCTCACTAATCACAGGCCGGCGTAAATAAACAAGGCGCTGACAGCTGTCGCTGTTGTTATTGTTTTCCTTTTCCAGCTGCGGTTCTTGCCTCTCACTTGCACTATTTGTTGTTGACTGTAACGGTAAACGTAACGGTAACGTCAACCATTAAACGTTCAATTTGACGATGAGAATAATGACAATTGCCAGGCGTGCCATAAACACAATCAATCAACGGGCAAAAGCACGAAATGTGAAAATAACCGAAGAGGACGGAATCAGCACGAACTGTGAATTGTAACTGTAACTTGAACTGTAACTATAACTGTATATGTGTGAGAATCAAGTTGGGAGACTAAGAAAGACAAAAACACACGCAGCTAGCAGCAGCGACGATGGCAAACTGACTAACGGTAAACAACGACGAGCAACGACGACAACGACGACGACGACGACATGATGACCTTCACCAACACGCACAGCCCAAGGAAAGTGGCCAAAAAAAGAAAACTTTTCGCACACACACACCAACACAAACAATAACAAAGCTGTGACGCTGACAGAGGCAGCAGCAGTAACAGCAGCAGCAGCGACACAAGTAGCATCAGGCAATTTACAGCAACAACAAGCACAGGCACAAAAAGGGCGCCTGGCAAAAGCTTTGTTCGCAAGCTACATACAAAAACAAAAACAAGTCGCGCTTTGATTTCGGTTTTTGCGTTGCGTGCCGAATGCCGAGAGTTGAGTTTTCAAGTGCAAAATTGCCATAAACTTGCAAAAGCTGCAGGCGTGTGGGTGAGTGACAAGGCTGGCATGCACACCCACACACACACACTCACTTACACAGCTTGCTCTTTTAGCAGTAGAGGGAGAGCAAAAAGAGTGAGCGCGCTCGCCTAATGTAAACATAACGAAAGTGTGGCCACTTAGCTATGTTTTGATTTATGTTAAGCGCTAACATCATGTTTCATAACATTATGTTATTACTAAAGTTATGCTAAGCTTCAGTATTAGGTATGTTATGATTTATATTTTACAGACTTATGTAACACAATAAGTTTTCTTTTACATATTTAGTTTAATTAAAATTAAATAACAAATTAATTTGTATAATGAGAATGTGATATTAACATTTAATGCTCTTTGTGTAAATACTTTTTGCGTTTACATTATGTAATTTGGACTAATGTTATTATTTATGTTCAGCACTTACTTATCATCACTTATGTTATGTTATGTTAAGCTGTTAAATAAGATATGTTATGATTTATGTTAGACGCTTATGTTATAACTTTAAGATTTCCCATGTTATTACTTATGTTAAATTTACAGCTAGCAGACAAAGAGTCTGAAAAGAGCATTCAGTATGCGGTTAGAACTTTCGTTTATTTATCGACACACAAATCAAAGCTTTCGCAACAGAGACTGAGAAAGAGAGAGAGCGCGCGCAAACACTCTCTCGCTCTCTTAGCATGTTAAAGCTTTTAGGTTGACCATAAACCAGGGCAGAAATTTGCCTACAGTATGTTTGTTGTTGTAATGAAAATCGTAGTCCTATTTCCATAGCGATCAAATTGGATTCAATTGAATGGGATGGGACGGGATGGAAGACTCACAATATCCTCCTCTGGTATGGTGGTGCAGGAGGTGCGCACGTGCCGCACACGATGCATTGCATCAAGACTCAATCGATGCTCATGGTCATCCCGCAACATGGCATCGAAAACAGCAACGCCGCCATCGATGCTGCTCTCACGTAAGATGCGACCGCCACGTCCACTAAAGGAGCCACTACCATGATGCTGATAATGCTGATGATGATGGTGATGATGTGGACTGGAGTTAAAGCCAACTTCGGAGAAGGAACGAATGCGCATTGCGCCATTCTCATCGGTGGTAAGGGCCACCGATTTAAAGCGATCGATAAAAGCATCCTGCAGGCTATTCACGCTATTCAGCTGATTGCCCATGTCGGGCGATAGTTACAACGAGCACAATACGCGACTAATTGCCACTTAAATGAGTACAAAGAAAAAACGTCAACAACAACTCGAAACACAAACAACAGAAAAGAAGTGAAGCCGCTTTTGTTGTTGATGCTTCTGCACGGCGACAGGATGTTTATCAAACTGAAATCAACTCACGGCATTCAACAGGCAAAGCAGTCAGCAGCAGAGGACAGGACAAGCGAATGATAGCAAAGAGGAGAAGAGAGGAAGTGAGTGGAAGTGTGAGTGTGTGAAACAGACAGAGAGAGAGAGGGAGGGAGAGAGAGGGAGAGAGAGCACACTGCCACAGGTTGCAACTTGCAGCGGGCAGCCTTTTCCCAGGAATCATTGCAAGCTTTTGCAAGCTTACAACGCCCACTAACTGCAACGCCCAGTTGCAACACACACTTACACACACATAGACACACAGACACATGTTAACATGTGTCTATTTGCATATTGGTGTGAGTTTACAAAACTCATTCAAGCGATTCAGCATCACACACGCTCCTCGTGCGAGTTCCATCGAAATTCGTTCCTCTCTTCCCTTCCATTTTCTCCCCTTGGTCACTTTTGTGTACGAGAAGTGTCCCCAAAAATAACCCCATTAGGATTTATTGATTTAAACAGAGCGTCGCTCTTGCAGGGCTGGACAATGAACCTGTAAAGTCTACAAAACAAAAGGGATACAGGAGAGTCTCTAGATTAATATAAAACTAAAACTATCTATACCACTGAAGGCAATATATTGCTTCTTTAAAGCATACAGTATGTATATGCGATTTGAAAGAAGGTTCAACTGTTTCAGGACTAGATAATGAAGTTCAAAAGTTTTCAAAAAAAGACGCTTGTTATAGTCAAGTCTCCATATTAATATACAGCTTTTAATAGTTATAGAAATCTCAGTACAAAAAAAAAAGTCTCACTTTCAGCAATAAACTTGCTCCCCCCAGAGAAGTTTATTCAGAGTAGATTGTACGTGTGTATGTAAGTTTGTATGAGTATTAAACAAAAGCAGATCGATCCCTATTTAAAAAAAAAAAACTATGTTAAAATAGAAAAAGCTAACCACCGACACAGACATTGATATGGAACGTCTCCTAGTTAAGACGACGTTTGGATTTTGTTATTGGCTTGTTTCCACGAGTTCGAGCATTTTGAACTCTAGACTTCATTGCACGCAATCTGGCAGCTGTCACTTTGGCCACATTCTTTTTTGGCTTCTTCTTTTGAACCCGACCTCTGGCCACAGCTGGTTTTGTAGCCCGTACAACCGATGACGACCTATGTGCCAATTCATGATCTGAATTGTCTTCGAAGAGATCAAAAGCGAGTCGAGCACCTATATAGGGAGCCTGCAACGATTATTGAAAGTTAGCTATTGAAATCGCAATCTATAGGCTGCACTCAGAGACCTCTTCAAAGACAATCCTCTCGGACTCTAACATTTCCCGCCAAGCCGCTGAAGCATCGTTTAGCAATTGGCGTGGCGATATATCCTCGTGACATTCTCCTAGCCAAAATTCGCGCAAGAAATTAAAGTAGGTACTCTTGGTAACCATCATCGGAATAAAATTCTCCATGTTTGAATTGAAAGAGCCGCAAGCCTTAATCCAAAATCTCGATTCAAATACTTAAAAATTTCTTTGTTTTGTTTGATAAAAAATAAATAAAATTCGTTTTTGTTACTTCTAGCTTGAGAACTACGAATAGAATGAAAAATTTCAACTAAATACTCAAATACCTAAACCAAGGTCTACTATGTTCGATTGCCCAGTTTTAGAGAACTTTATGCTACTAAATTATAATTGTGTTAGTTTTCAAATATAAAGTTTTTTCAAACACTTTTTTTAACAGTGTTGAAGTTTTTGAAAAAGTGTCAAGGGGTAAGTATGGAAAAATATGACAGTGATGACCAAAATATCGAATTTTCTAAGTTATTAAAATTTTGATGCAGAATCAAAATAGAGGTCAAATAATAAATAAATTGATATTCCACATGAAAACCGGTTCAGTTTTGGCAAAGTTATGAGTAGATTGAAGTTTTTGAAAAAGTGTCAAGGGGTAAGCATGGAAAATACCGAAAAAATTGACAGTGAGGTTAATTTTTCAAGTGAAAAATGTTTTGATGCAGAATGAATTTAGAGGCCAAATAATGATCAAAACGGTATTCCACATGGAAATCGGTTGAGTTTTGACAAAGTTATGGTAGATTGAAGTTCTTGAAAAAGTGTAAAGGGGTAAGCATGGAAAATACCGAAAAAATTGACAGTGAGGTTAATTTTTCAAGTGAAAAATGTTTTGATGCAGAATCAAAATAGGGGCCAAATGATGAATAAATTGATATTCCAAATTAAAATCGGTTAAGTTTTGACAAAGTTATGCAAGTTTGAAGTTTTTGAAAAAGTGTCAATGGGTAGGTATGGAAAAATATGACAGTGATGACTAAAATATCGAATTTTCTAAGTAATTAAAATTTTGATGCAGAATCAAAATAGAGGCCAAATAATGAATAAATTGATATTCCAAATGAAAATCGGTTCAGTTTTGACAAAGTTATGGTAGATTGAAGTTTTTGAAAAAGTGTAAAGGGGTAAGCATGGAAAATACCGAAAAAATTGACAGTGAGGTAAATTTTTCAAGTGAAAAATGTTTTGATGCAGAATCTAAATAGGGGCCAAATGATGAATAAATTGATATTCCAAATTAAAATCGGTTAAGTTTTGGCAAAGTTATGAGAGATTGAAGTTTTTAAAAAAGTGTCAAGGGGTATATATGGAAAAATATGACAGTGATGACCAAAATATCGAATTTTCTAAATAATTAATTTTTTGATGCAGAATCAATTTAAGGGCCAAATTATGATCAAAACGATATTCCGCATGAAAATCGGTCAAGATTTGGCAAAGTTATGACAGTTTGAAGTTTAGTAATTTTTGAAAATATGTAAAGGTTAAGTATAAATCCTCATATAAATTTCTAGTATAGACAATTTTCATGCTAATCTTGTTTAGGGTCAAGAATTGCAGAGAAAAATAATTATATCTTTTATTTATTATAATAAATGAGAAATTGAATTGAACTTACCCGTTCTAGTTTCTGAAAATAGTTGCGCAGGAATTGCACTGGATTCTCCGGACGACAGACGCACAGTTGGACGATGCAGTCTTTGAGGACGCGTTGAATGCCATGCGATTGAATATAATGCTCACATTCCCGCAAGCTCTGCTCCTCCAAAGTCTTGGCCATCATGTACGACATATGTAAACACGTATCAATGTGTGTGTGTGAGTGTGTGTGTTGATGTATAGGTGCAAATTGAAGGCTGCGTCGGCGTTGACGCTGACGTTGACGTTTGTTGGAGTGTGATGTTGTTGTTGTTGCAGGTTTTTCTTTCTTTCGATACGCAATATGAGAATGTATGTGTATGTGTGTGTGTGGAGTGTGTCTGAGTGTGTTTGTGTGTGCGGTTAATGTTTGACTTTGTGGTATAAAAGCAGCTGCACGAATTGCAACTTTTGGGCTACACACTACAGGAAAATCAAGTAAAATAACTTATTGAACAGGGCGTCAAGTGCACCGCGAGCACCACTTGTGTATGTACATATGCATGTATGGGATGTATAGCTTTTTCTCTGCTTTTCTCTGCCGTTTTTTTCTTTTTTGCTTTTGCCTTTGCCTTTGCTTTTGCGTTTTGCTTTTGATTTTGCTGTTGGCTTTTTGTTGGCACTGTTTTCACTTTTGTAATACACTTCGTTTATCAGTGCTGTTCAATGTGCAGCCGTTTATTGATTGCCTGGTCGTTAGCTGCAGCATTCAAAGCACTTTTAATTTGTTTTCGTTGATGCTAAATACTGTTTTTTGTTTTCTATAAAACCTTAACTAAATTTTTCACGCACGTAAACTTCTGCAGTTGTTGTTGTTGTTTTTGGATGTTAGTGATGGGCGCCAGTGTTACCCCAAATGTGACTTGTAACGTTTGCATTACAATCGATAACAATTGAAACTTTGCAGCACTGATACTTGGCTGGTAATTTGAATTTTGGGTTGTGTAAAATATTAAATTGAATTAGTAAAATTGGAATATATTAAAAATACAGCTAAAGAAATTATTTAACAGCAACAAATATTTTCAATTTGAGTTTAATATTAATAATCGATATCATAAGTTTCGCTTAATTATCGTTGGTCTGTTTCGATACAATATCGTTACCCATACCCAGCTTGAACGGTGCATCGGAACGTTGATACTTAAATGTTTACTTAAAATTAAAAAGAGTGTCTTAAAACTGTAGCTATGTGGATGATGCCAGCAATCAGCAACTGTTTTATTCAACAATTAAAGGTAAACTTTATAATTCAGTTGAGCTGAGTGCAATCAAGTGTTTGTTTTTCTGTTGTGTTGCAATGTGTAAAATTGGTTTATTGATTTTTCTCGCACAGCTAAAATGCTGCACACGGAATCATTGCCCACACATCAAGGCATTTACACGCCGCTAAGTCAGGCAATGACCGATTCCGAGTCCGATGAGGAGATTGAGATACACAACGCCAGCAAGCATCGAAAGCAGCAACATCAATTGCAATTGCAACAGCAGGAACAGCAGCAACAATTGCAGCTACAACAGCAGCAGCAACAACGTAATCGCAGTCGCATACCACCAAATACATTGGCATTAAAGTCGCCACACACACGTTCCACAGCCACAAAGATTGTAAAACAACCACAACAACAACAGCAATCGAAATTGAAATCCGAGCACAGCAGCAACAGCAACGTTAACAGCAGCAATATCAACAACAGCAACAGCAGTTACACCAACAACATGCAGAATACTTTCCGCTCCGTGATGCTCAGTGATTTGGGCAGCAACACAGCCGGCAATGTTGGTGTGGAGTTCTCCAATTTCAATGGGGAATACGATGTGAATGCGGATAATGTTGCCATTTTGGGACACAACATGGAGCAGACCAAAATGTTGCCCATGTCCACGAAGCGACGTTGTTGCTTCATTGCCTCCCTGTTGCTCTGTCTGTTTGCTGTGGTGGGTTTCGTTTGGTTAATACCCTGCGGCAATCCGGATGGCACCGGCGCCTGTCCCGCACCCGTGGATCGCGTGAAGACGCACAACTGGCTGAACAACTATACCAGAATAGAGCTACGAGGAGGAGTTAATGTTGTTGCTGGTCTGCGTGTCTGGGAGAACAATCTGGTGTTTCTGTATCGCGGCGATGTGTTCTTTCCGGAGTTCCGGAAAAACAATCACAAGCGTAATGGCATCATCTCACTGATTGGCAACTCCGGGGCTGTGGCCTGGTACGATGAGACGGTGGATGAGCCGGTGGCCATTGATTGCAGCCTGCTGGATGTGGACAACAATGGCAAACCGGATTGTCTGGTCATCGATGAGTATGGCGAACTGGGCGTCATCAATTCCGCCAGCGGTCAGTGGCATTGGCGTTTCATGGAGCACTCCACACGCAAACTGGATGCCTATGACTTTCCACTTATACTACCCGATCTGGATGGTGATAATGTGCTGGACATACTGCTCATATCCAGCATATCGCTGGAGCAGCGCACCAAGACATTTGTGCAGCAACAACAGTTGCCGGGATCTCCAGGAGCAGCTCAACTGGAGGCACGCAATGTGCTGCGTTTGCTCTCTGGACGTCGTGGAGAACCCATTGGCGATGGCTTTCGGCTGCACGACTGCTCGCACTTATCCCGACTCCAGCTGGAATCCTCGAAAGGTGTCACCTCCGTCAGCTACAGCTGCTGGCGCAACAATACGGAGCAGCAAGGCGCCAAGACGCTGGCCGAGCTCTATGCGCTGATTACCAACAAGTCGATAGTGGGACAGCGACTGTTACCCGCCTCCAAAATTGCACAGCATCGTCGCCACGGACAGCGACGGGATATGGAGGCACAGCGTAATGTCTACTCGCTCAGCGGACGGGAGCTGGTTGTGGAGAATCGTGGCAAGTGTCCGGATTGCAATGTGACGCTGGTGTTGACGGAAACCCGCGATGGCCGGAGGATCACGCTGCGCAACTTCACCAATAATGGCATGTATGGCATGGTGCCGGCACAGTGGCACTTTAAGAACACCAAGTCCAAGATGTCCGGCTTTGTGATGAAGTTCTGGAAGTGGCATGGAGCAGCAAGGCAACAACCGGTGCCGCAATCCGGCAACAAGAGCATGGACAAGACCAGCAACTATACAAACAGCAGCGGAAGCAGCGCCAACTCCTCCAAGCATCTGAATGCGATCAAGGAGAAGGAGAAGGATAAAGCTAAGGAGAAGGACAAGGACAAATCATTCACCAAGACAGCACAAAAGAAGCAGCAACAACAACAACAACGCTTGAAACGTGACTCATTACTCACACATGAGTTTCCCGCGGAGCGAGAGGAGTTTGATCACTTGGAGCATCTGTTGCCCATACAGAAGAGGGAGACTTTTAATGTGCCCGCCAAGAATCGCAGCAAAGCGAACGCTGGACAGGCACAACTCATGAAGAACTATAAAATGCAAATGATCACAGAGACCGTAATCCTGGTGCTCTTTATTGGCGCCGACACACGTATCGAGAACACCTCGCAGAGCAACATTGTCCAGTTCTGTCGTCAGGATCGCAATGAGATGATTTGCCAGCCGGATTTGATAAACCAGGAGAACTCAATGCTTATTGCCGATCTCGATATGGATGGTTCACAGGAATTGGTCTCCTACATGTCCACTTTTGTGCCATCCGATGAGGATCCCGAGAATAATTGGAAACTGGTCAGCTATGTGCGTTTGCTGCGTCTTCAATCCGAGTTGCCAGCCTACTACGATCAGGAGAAGCGCAACTAGGAGGAGCTGGAGAGAGAGATGAAGAGAGAGGGGAAGAACCAGGACACAGGAACGTGCATTTAAGCCGAACACCAAAAAAATATGTAACACGTACTTAGTAGTAGTTAAATTGCTCTAGTTGCATGTACTTATTACAATTAAACACATTAACAATTACGATTGTATATTATAAAATAAACATCCTTTTCTAGACTCCCATTAAACGGTTTAATAACAATTTCAACTTGTATTTCGAAATGCAAGTAATTACCTAGGAAAACACAAGGAATATAGTTTAGAAAATTTTTCAAATTTCAAAGAGCTTACATTTTCCTTTGGTTTGTTAGAACCAGGGACCATGTATATAATTTTTTTTAATTTTCTATCAATTAACTTATAATTATTTCTTTATCTAAATCAAAATATAATGCAAAAATAATTAAGTTTTAATTTTTTTTGTTTAAATTAATAGTAATAAAGATATCTAAATAAAAATTGAAACCTAATTATTTTTATATATATTTATTTGAACAAAAAGAGTAAAACTAAATTTATTGCATACAAATAAAAAAATCGAATTTAAATTCAGATTACTCCATCAAAAAATAGTATATCTGGGATTTCTTAATCTAGCCAGATAAATATTTTCGACTTTGGTGTTTTTTAAACTCAAAACACTTATTTTGATCCCTGGTAAAAACAGAAAACAAAAGGAAAATTTAAAAAAACAATTTACAAAATACGAAATATCGTATTTCTTATTTTATTTCAATTTTTTTTTTTTTTGTTAAAAGATTTGTCTACCACTGCACGTGGTAGTTCCCTAAATGTTCAGATCGCTCACATAACGCTTGTAGTTGGCCTGAAAGTTGGCTGATGACCATTGTTCTGTTAGGATTTTAAATTCCGCCTCCAGACGCTGCAGATTCGCCGTATTTGCAGTGTGATTTAGCTTCTTGAGTGCACGATAATGCTGTCCAGAGTAAAAGAGATTAGAGAAGGGCATCAAGTAAAAGAGATTGGGAGACTCACCTCTGCTGTATTGTTGGAAATGAGTTTGGCAGCTGCGAGAGCTTCGTCATTCACACTGCGCGCCTTGCAGGACTTGTCAATAAAGCCAATTGGGGACTCAACAAGCTCCGATGTGTGCAAACGCTCGCCAAGCAGAAACAAACGCGTGTGCTAAGGAAAACAGAATTAAATGATATTAGATATAATATTTTAATCAATTCCTATTTAGAATGTTGATTGTTCTTTAGGAATTAACAATAGCTAAGAATTTGATCAGGATTAATAAAAACAAAGGCAACAAAACTAAAAATTAAATTCAAATTAAAATTAAGAAAGCTAATAATAGGATATCTAAATGGGAAACTACCTACCACTTGACTGGTGACCTTTGGATGCTTGTGCCAAAGTGCATAACCCTCTGGCAGCTGGCCCAGTTTAGCATAGCTGGCCTCAAAGCTGCAATCCTCACCGGCCACCACATAGTCGAGCAGTGGCAATTGCATAACGCCCAGATTCATAAGGTTTCCCACAATGCCAGCCACCAGAGGCTTGGGGAATGTAAACAACGTGCGCAGATATGTTCTAAAATAGAGAGAGTATAACATTTATAACAAAATGTATATATAAACTGTCACTTCAACTGGAACCTACTTCAGTACTAGAGAGAATTGACTGGCGCTAGATTTGCGTTTCTCCAGCGTGGGTGCAATCAGTTCCTGGCAATCGATGCCCTCACAGAATTGTGGTCCTTGGACGCTTAACAGCACCGTGTTGCAATCGTTGCTCTTGGCCAGCTTATTCAACATTTCTGTGAGCTTCTGCAGCAGCTGCAGTTTGTATGTGTGTCCAGTTTTTGATAGTTGTGTGTGGATGATCAGCTGGGAAACCTTCTCCAGCTTATGTAATGTAACCAGCTCTGTTTTTGCCACCGCTGTCGTGGCAACTCGTGACTCCTTTTGTTGCTGTGCACCACCATGTTTCAGATCATTGGCCAGAGTTTGCTGTGTAGCTCCGTCGCTTCTTTGGTTCGCTTTTGTCTCGGGCTTCAAGAACTTGAATGACGGATCATTGGCGGGCACATCGGAGGCATCGTCCGATAGATTGGCAACTGCAGCCGGCTTTGTGTCCAGCGAGAGGCGACTAACGGACGCGTTGCTCGAGTAGGAGCTGTTGGAACGACGACGCATTATCATCGACTCCTCGCTGGCACGTTGTTTGTACACATAATCCCAGGAATCCGCTGCCTGCGATTTCTTTGCCTTTGTAAACACTGCATCCACGGCAGCATTGCTGTTGCTGTTGTTGTTGGCCGGAGTTGCTGCTCGCTTGTTGCTTTTCGGTGGACTTTCCTTTTTCGGAGTTGGCTGCAACACATCAACGGCAATTGTTGCTGGTTTCTGTAGTTGCTGAAAATAGAAAAACAATTTTGTTTAATTAAAATTCAAAAGATTTTAAAGAACTAAAAAAAAACCAAAAAAAATAAGGATTTAATACAGAGAAATTAAAATAAGGATTTAGATATATCAGATTCCTTGGCTTACCCGTCCCGTAATGGTCAGCGATCGCTTGCGCATCAGCGGCTTATTCTGCAACTGCAGCTCTCCGCCGCTGAGTTCCCGCTGTTCCCGCTCCACGGCCTGCATCATGTTGGCGGCACCTTCATCGCCCATCAACCGATCAATTTCGCTGATTTTTTTCTTCTTGGCGCCATTTGGCACACTCGGTGTCTGGGAACGTCGCTTGGGCGTTCCAGCTGCAGCAGAGGCAGAGACATTGATATTGGATTCCACAAATTTGGATGGCGTCGCTGCACGTTTAGCTGCCACTTTATGCGTCTCCTTGGGCGTCGCTGGACGCGTTCTTTTTGGTGTTTCCACATTGCTGGTGTTGACTTTAGCAGCAGCTGTTGTTGCTGTCGTTGTTGCTGCTGTTGTTGCAGTTGCTGCTGGCGTTGGACTTGCTGTTGTTGTGCCCTTGGCACTGGCATATTGCGCAAATGATTTTTGTGTCTCTGGCACATCGGGATCCCAAATAATCTTGCGTTTAATAACGCGCGTACGCTTGAAGCCTGCAGAGATCAGTAAGAAATTATAGTTGTTGTCTATTTTTGTGTAATTTCAAGACTTACCCATGGGTTCCGCATTGTTGTTAGCTGGCTCTGCAGCTGGCTTGGCTGTAACAGACTTGATGAGCACCTTGACACTGCTTGTAGCTGGCGAATCTGTTGCTGCTTTGGCTTTCTTCTTGTTGGCAGTTGTTGCTATCGCATTGGAATTGGAATTGGAGTTGCAGTTGGAGTCGCTGCCGCTGTCGTACTCATTCCAATCATCGTTCAGTGTACTAATGATGTCCAAAGGTTGCTGCTGCTGCTGCTGTTGTTGTTGTTGCCTGGCTGCTGCCTCCTTGCGTCTCGCTGTTTCTCCTTTCAGATCAGCCATTTGTTTTAGTGCCACGGCGCGTGCTTGTTCCGGCGATAGCTTCAGCTTGCCCTGGGACTTGCTGCCGGATTTGGAGCTAGCTGCAGTCGGCAACACTGGACTTGCTGCGCTGGCATTGTCCTCATCATCGATTTCCATGATCTCGTATTGCCCCTCGCCCTCTATGGTCACGCCTACATTGTCCAGCTCGGCCAGTGCCATTTCAATGCTGGATTTTGGCTCCGACTCCTGCTTCTGTTGGTGCTCCAGCTTCTGATCCTGTTCCTGCTCCTGATCGGTGCCCTTTAATAGTGCGATCAGATCCACTTCCTCCAGTGTTGCCACCGCTTCCGTTTCCTCTTTCGCATGCAACTTATTGTCGGGTGTGCAACGTTTTGGCAATTCATCCATACTCTGTGCATCGTTATTCGCATTTCCATTCTCATTGTTGTTGTTGCCTGCCGCGTCGTTTGTCGGTGTCTTTAGTTCCACCTGTTCCGACTGTATGTTATGCATTTTGGCAATTTCCTGCTCCAATGAGCTCAACTCATCCAATTTGTCCATTGTTGATATGTCCTTCACTTCTTCTTTCTTCATTTCCTCATGTTTGGATTCTGTTGCGCCCGCTTTTTCTGCTTCTTCCTCTTCTTCTTCAGCCGCTACGATGTTTGTATCGCTTTTCAGCGCTGCTGTCAATTTCTGCTGCTGCTGCGCATCTGATTTTATATTTGCAGCTTCGGCCATGTCAAGAGTGCCTTTTAATTGGCCTTGTTTCTATATAAATTCACAAAGTTTTCAAAATTCCTATGCACAACACAATAATTTTTTTCATGCACTTGCTGCAGTAGCGGCCATTTTATTAGTGATGTGCTTTGAACGATTTGTATATATTCGATAAGTAAATATTTGATATATTGCAGTGAAGTATCTCTACGAATATCGATAGACGTCAGCTGTGACGGCAACGCCATCGATAACAATAACATAGGTTATTTGCTTAGTGCTACAACTCCGTTGAAAGTACCACATTAAAAAGAATTGTATTGAAGCTTGAATACATATACCAGCTAACAAACATTCTACAGATTTTGATTAAAGTATGAATTTCCTATTTTCCTATCAATTGATTTTAATTTTATTCTTATTTTAGTACAATAAATATTATATATTTAATCAACAGTGTGTTCACATCGAGATTGTTTGGGTCTCGGATGTACGAACGAACTGAACGAACTATAATAAAATTTTAGTCACTGAACTAAATGAGCTACAATCAGGGATTTAATTCGTTCGTTCACTTGAGGGATTAGTTCAATAGAACTTTGTCCGAACGATTCGATACAACTCTAATCTGCAGCAGGATAAACGCTGATAAGAGGGGGGAATTTGTTTATTTTCACAAAAGTTTTAAGCAAATCATAAGCCCAAAAAGGCAAAGCATTTAGTGAAAAAGACGCTCAAAGTGAACGCTTGCAAAAAATACCGCTCGGTCGTGGCGGCGACAACAACAATCGAGTTCAACACAAACGCGTAGAGGAAAAAATACACAAATTTGGCTGAAAGTGGTGGCAGCAACGGGAAGGGGAAACGGAAAAGGGAACAGGATGTGGGACTCGTCAATGTTTCTGAGCACATTGACGCCAAAGTTTTATGTTGCGCTCACAGGCACCTCGAGTCTAATTTCGGGTTTAATTCTCATTTTCGAATGGTGGTATTTTCGCAAATACGGCACTTCATTTATCGGTGAGTATTCGCCAATTTGAATTTGTGTTAAAAATGTATCTAAAACAGTGCGCTGTTGTGTGCTTGCAGAACAAGTATCGATCAATCATATTAGTCCCTGGATCAATGGCAATGATGCACAGTCCGAGAATGGCAGCGGTAGCAGCAGCAGCAGCGGCTCCAGCAGCAGCAGCAACGGCGGTGGTGGGGGAGGAGGAGGAGGCGGGGGTGGTGCAAATGGTGGCAGCAATACGAATGCAACCAGCAGCAGTGGCACACCCGAATGCAAAGTGTGGCGCAATCCTTTGAATCTGTTCCGTGGTGCGGAATATCAGCGTTTCTTTTGGGCAACCAGCAAGGAACCGCTCACCTATTACGACATGAATCTGAGTGCCCAGGATCATCAGACGTTCTTCACCTGCGAGGGCGATGCCCGCAAGGAGGAGTATGAGATCATGCAGACGGCGTGGCGTGAACGTAATCCGATGCAGCGCATCAAATCCGCACATAATGCGCTGGAAATCAATGCGGAATGTGCACCCGCTTATATACTACTTGCCGAGGAGGAGGCTATGACCATACTGGAGGCGGAGAAGATACTGAAGACGGCGCTTAAGGTGGCGGAAATAAATTATCGCAAATCCCAGGCCACTCAGCATCAGGGCGCCATTGCGGATGGTGTACACAGGCGGGACACGAATGTGCTGATCTATATTAAACGTCGTCTGGCCATGTGTGCCCGCAAGCTGGGCAAACTTAAGGAGGCGGCCAAGATGTTTCGTGATCTCACCAAGGAGATACCCTCGATAATGAGTGTGCTGAACATCCATGAGAATCTCATTGAGACGCTGCTCGAAATGCAGGCGTATGCCGATTGCCATGCCATATTGGCCAAATACGATGACATTTCGTTGCCCAAATCGGCCACGATTTGTTATACGGCCGCATTGTTAAAGGCACGGGCTGTCGCTGATAAATTCTCGCCGGATATTGCCTCGAAACGTGGCCTAAGTCCGGCCGAAATGAGCGCCGTGGAGGCCATACATCGTGCGGTTGAATTTAATCCGCATGTACCCAAGTATTTGTTGGAAACAAAGCCGCTAATACTGCCGCCGGAGCATATATTGAAACGCGGTGATTCCGAGGCGTTGGCCTATGCGTTCTTCCATCTGAAGCACTGGAAGCAGGTGGAGGGCGCCTTGAATCTGCTGCACTGCACCTGGGAGGGCACATTTCGCATGCTGCCGTATCCGCTGGAGCGCGGTCATCTCTTCTATCCATATCCAACGTGCACCGAGTGCGCCGATCGCGAACTCCTGCCGGCCTTCCATGAGGTCTCTGTGTATCCGAAAAAGGAGTTGCCCTTCTTTATATTGTTCACGGCCGGATTATGCTCATTCACCGCCCTGTTGGCCCTGTTAACGCATCAGTATCCGGAGCCAATGGGTTTGCTGGCACAGACAGTACTTACCTGGATATTGTATCCGATTCAATTGCTCAAGGAGCGCATCGAGGCATTCTGGCCGTGCAATCTGCTCCAGCAATTGTCGCGTGTCTAATCTCAAACTCAAACTATGGAGTAAATGGAAATATCGCCAACGCACAACAACAACAACAGCAACACAGCATGCACACCACTATACACACACACACACATACACATACACACAATCAGACTTACAGATACAAAGATACAGATACATAGATACAGATACACTCACATCAGGATAACCGAAGAAAAAACCAACCCAAGTTACAAAAGAACTCATCAACATATATACATACTATATATCTATGCATATATATATATATATGTATCTCTAAATATATATATATATATATACATATATTTTGGATCTTTGTCTGTGTTTCGTGAAATAATAAAAGAAAAGCAAGTATGAACGATTTGTGGATACCCTGCTTGAATAATACACCTTCAAACAAACAAACTCATTTCGGTCAATTGTTCCTATAGCTATAGCAGCTATATCTGTGCATATATATATCTGTGCACATATTTTGAAATTCGAATATTCCTCCCCGAGTGTCGTGAGTTAATGATTATGATTATTATTAATTATTACTTTTGTGTTTTTGTATGTGTGTGTTTAGCTTGGCATATATTCATATATCTCTCTTAAGTTTTATTATATAGATTTACAAAATATACAAAAATGATCATTTTAATATTTATTTAAAAACTTATTTTGTGTTTATTATTTGTCATGATTTGTGCCCATTGTTTACAACTCGCAGATGCTATAGTAACCATTACAGATCTTGCAGACTGTGAGCAAATCCG
Organism: Drosophila falleni; assembly: GCA_035045575.1. NCBI lineage: Eukaryota > Metazoa > Arthropoda > Insecta > Diptera > Drosophilidae > Drosophila > Drosophila falleni. Next base: position 4,605,069 of record JAWNOV010000167.1, read on the forward strand.
GGAATATATTGGGATTTAGTGACATAAAATAATCTTCGACAGCATTCAGGATGTTTTGGGTATATTTTTCGATCTGTTCTGCAGTTAAACCACGATAGTTATCCAATATATGAATACCTATTCTATATAGCACCGATTCCGAGGATATGTACATCTTAAGCACCGTATTTAGTTGTTGCCAAAACATGGTCATAAATAGTTCCGTCAAATTGAGTATGTAATTCATCACATCTTCCTTTAAGTTGTCCGCCAATGAGAGCAGTACCGTCTCGAAACTCTCGGCATTTATAATACGCTCGAAAAGTTCTACTCCGTACTTGGAGAGTGCTAATCCGACGCCATTGACTACAAGAGTACTTAGACTCAATGCACGTACACCTTCGGCATAGTTGTTGGTAACCTCCGGCGTATCCAACGTGGTTCTCTCCGTTAATCCCGTCGATCCTGTGAGTAGTCGACCTGTAATGCCTCCTCCCACAGGATTCTTGGTACCAACAGCATTGCCTGGACCACTAAATGCCTCTGGAATGGGATTTTTCACTTGGCCCAGGATATCAGGTCCGACATTGTGCTGTACGTTGGCACGCAGCTCAGCGGTATTAACGATCACCTGATCATTCAACGTAACACCCTGTCCATTGGATGCAAACATGGGACGTACACCTTCCTTATTCAGGTTCTTATTGATCTTATACAGATCATTGAATGCCTGACGAGAGGGCATCTCGTTCACATTGCGTATTATGTCCATGTTAGCCTGTCTAACGCCTCTAACGCGGGTTGTCTCCTTGACCATCTTATCGAAGATGCGTCTGTAAAAAGATAAATGAGGTTTGTTGAGAAATGCCAAAAATACAAAAGTATTCCATAATATATGTGGATTTCGAACAACTAATAATATTGCAAAAATACATCGAAAAATAACGAAAAATCCATTTTGCGGATGCAATTTACCCAAATTTTAAACTGTCATAACTTTGCCAAAACTGAACCGATTTTCATGCAGAATATCATTTTAATCATTATTTGGCCTGTATTTTGATTCTGCATCAAAATCATGACTACTTAAAAAATTCAGTTTTTTGGTCTTTACTGTCATATTTTTCATTAAGACATTTCAGTTAATAAGGATGCGACTTACCGTTGACGATTGCTTAGAGTCTCACGATAGTTGCCAATGCGACTGTTGGAAGTATCATTGATGATTGTCGAGGCCAGCTTGAAATTGGAAACACTGTGTGTGAACAGAAAGAGCGAGGCAGACAATTGTAGAACATCCATTGTGGATATGTCGTCTCCATCGTTGTATTTCTGCAAACGTATTTAACATATTAAAACTTGATACTTTTGTAACTAAAAGACTCTTACCAGAAACAAATCGATGACGCTATTGACAACGCCAGTGCCAGACATCATGATGCAGGAGATGTTCATGCTATTGACGGTCAGTTGGGTGATCTGTTGAGTTGTAGTCTAGTTAGTCAAAGGATTAAGCTTACTAGGTTTTAACTTACGGCACTAACTTCCCGGCCAGCGTTTGTGGCCGCCGTCAATGCGCTGGTTGCACCTGCTGCACCAAGACCCACAGCTCCGGCAATAACACCAAGCCAATGGCCACGAGCCGTCCGATCGGTGACATTGATCGATTGCTCGTGGGCACTGCGATCCACCAACTGGGCGCCGGAACGTGCCGTTGCATAGCCGGCAGAGGCCAGACCAACGGCACCGGGTGCGGCGATTGTGAAGCCCGCTATTCCGGCAATGCCCAGACCAGCTGCTGCAAATCCTCCAACTGCCGAGGTCGTGTCCAGTGCGCCGAGCACTTTCTTCTTGGGCGAAGCCGCCGGAGTTTGCCACGATTCCAATAGGACAGTGCCCCTAGCTGTTAGATTATAAACGCCACGTTGTGGAGCCACCATTATACCTTCGGGTAGCTCATTCTCCGTCACGTAAGAGTCCCAGTTCTGATAAACTCGACCATTCTCATCCACATAAATCATGCAGCAATCGGAGCTATTGTTGCTGCTGCCCTTGCTATCGGCTATAAAGTGTGGAAAAATACGAATGTCATTGATAACTGATAAGATAAGCGTTATCAGATAACTCACAAATGCAACGACGTGCACGGAAAACTGGATGGCAGGACCAAGACGTGCTACTCTCCGCCGTATTGTGATTCGTTTCGTTGGTCGCAACCAGCACATAGAAGATCGATGTTAGGGACTGACGATTGGTGTATTTACCTGCAGGATCGTACAACATTATATCTATATATAATATAATCTTAAGTTTTTCAACATTAAAAACCAACTTACGTTGCTCCCAAACGCTATTGAATAACGTTTCGCGCATTCTTTCAAATACACCACATTGTTTTTCCCACTTTTCTCTAGCCGCTTGCCTTTTCTTTTCATCATCATCCGGCAAATGGGTTGGTGCGCTTGGATTCGGTATAAGTGTCTCGATTTTTGTATTCAATATGCGGGCTTGTTCATCCGATAATCTATATATACATATTATACATACATATTCAATTATGACTCAAGTTTCATTGTGTCGTGTTTCCAAATGCGCAATATACTCACAAATCCCATATGATCTCATTACCAAACCCCAGTGACTCGGCAAACGATTGTTGCACCTCGCGAATGCTGCGTGCAGCACTTTGTAACGGTACCACAGCATTATTATTAGCTTCAGTATTGTTGTTGCTCATCTTTTCAGCTATCCGGTTGAACTACAAATGATAGAATGTTCACATTTCACGGGAAAACACACTTTTTATGCCAAATCGCTGAAGATGTGAGCCACTCGCACTGTCGATAGCTGACCTCACAAGGCTGCTTGATCGATAGTGTGCAGTGTTGCACAGCTAATGCTTATCGAGAATGTAGAATTGCAACTAATTGTATCGATAAATTCAATTCCGTTGCGTTCGTATTTTACAGCTGCAAATATTACAACTAACTTTTTATTTAAAACAAAATTTAAGTTTAAAGTGTAGAAACTGTTGTTTTCTTCTAATAAAAATATGCTTTATTCTTCGCTTGAAAATCTACTGAACTGTTTAATTAGTTACAGCTAACAATATGTTTACATTGCAGTTTGTTTACAATTTAATACCAAAACTTGCATATAAAATCAAAAATTTACAGTATTTATGTATATAGTACAGCATATGTACATAAATACATACATACATTTGATTATACTTCATATTTATACGTACAATCTCCAGACCGGTTTTCTGTAGAAGAAGAGCTCTCTTGTTTAATTTATTTTTAGTTTGCCTTTCTTTGATTTTGTGGCGTTGAACTTGGCAATCATTTTGGCAGCCTCAATATTCCCCATTGATGACTCAACTAGCAACGAAAACTGCACATATTTTCCTGTGACATTTTCCTGTTAAATATTTAAACGAATTTCCAAGAATATGTTGTTTTTACATTGAATTGCAACACGCAAAGCTAATTTTATTAAGCTACACACATTCATTCTGCATTTGTACGTATGTGTGTGTGTAAATGTTAGCATTTCTAATGGACTTGCACTTAGCATGCTAAGGAGCGAGTTTAACAGAGAGAGCTTTTAGTTACATTACACAAACAGTGAGGAGCGTCAGTGAGAGAGCATTACACAAACAAACAGACAGAGAGAGAGAGAGAGAGAGAGAGGGAGAGCGCTTCATCAAACTGGACATTGATTAACCATTGCTAACAGAGAGCGGGAGAGAACGAGAACATTAACAACGCTTTTTCATCTTGTTTAGAGATCTGGCTCTGGAGGTCTCGGACTCTGTCGCTCAGTGTCAGTTGTATGGTTAATAGCGTGCGAAGCGGTCGTTAAATCGCGCGAGTTTTTGTCTCCCTTTTGGCTTTTCAAAGATATTATCAAGTGTGTTTCCCAAAAAAGATACACACAGACAGCGAATAAGAACAATACAAACAAAGAACTCATTCATTTAGGTTGTGGTTTTTTTCTTTTAATTCATTAAAATTCTTGGCATTCTCAATTAAAGACTTTTTTTAATTGTAAAATGAGCGACTCAAGCCATATTACACTTCAAATGGATAAGCTGGACAATGATAAATCGCTAGCGAACAATCAAGTAAGTTTAATAGGCTTCACATTTTCAACAGAATATATACAATCATTTTTACATTCATTTACATACATTAACTCATCCAACTTGAAAGTTACGAAAACTGAACGAAAATGTTAAACAGGAAAAAAGAATAAACAAAATACCCTGCCCGCTTTGATAATATGTAAACTATTATTCTATAACTTTTATGTAACATTTTATTTTATAAATCATTTATTTAACATAATTTAAAAGTAGACGAGTTAGCCTAAAAATTCAAAATATGAAATATAACGAACTGCAAGAAGTGCACTGCTTGCAGGACACTTGTTTTCAGCAAGCAGTGCGTACAGAGTATCTACACGTCCAGCACTGGTTAACACAACATTTTTTTTTGTTTTATCGCTAGCTACTAGAACGTCAATCAAATTTTATTATATACACTAGCCTAGCTAGTATAGGTATATAGTAAATATGTACATATGCTTCAAAAGATTTAGATGATAATTGCAATGTAAACAGAGGAAAGAATCGTTTAACTTTGGGAAAGTATCTTTGTCGCAAATATGATGAAAATAAAATCCCAGATTAGTCATACTCTGGATACAGTTATGAGTTCGAATTTTATTGGGGTCTTTTTTCTAGTTCAAGACTACGCAAGCATAAATACATATATGGATTAATCAGCAAACATGACGGAAACTGCGGTGCATAATAATTGAATATATTATTAGTTTACATTTACTTGCTTTAACTACATTTGCAAACCAGGAAAAGTTTTTATAGTCATAATCAAAACATGCTTAATTTAAATACTTACCCGATAAAAATGTAATTAATTTGAGGCTTTTACAGGGTATGCACAACGAGGCCATTGATGACATCGATGGACGTAGTGTTCACATACCGCGATCAGGTTAGTAAACCGCTTATTAAAACGCTTATTCATTCAATATGTGTGCTTTTATTAAATGTCTTCTAACCAACTGCAACCGCTATAAAAAAACCCAACTCCACCTCCAACAACCAATTATGTAAGAATCTTATTCACATTACCAGGGATCGCAAAGAAGAGTTTTAAAATATCAACCTTCTATTTAAGTAAATAAACTAAATAAAACTTATATTTCTTGCCCTAATTATTAAAAGATAATACAAGTAATTCTTAAGTTTCTTTATTTCATAAAAATTTAAAATAAACATTAACAAATGAAACTTTTTTTAAATTGATTGATAAAAATTAAAATGATTTTCTGCTGTAATTCTTAAAATTCTTTTGTAATTATTTAAATTTTTTAAGAAATTATAATCTTTTCGATCCCTAGGTAATATTTTACTATTGATAGTTATTTTAAACTAATCGGTAATTTTTTGCAGTTCCCGAAATTGACGATGAATCTGATGATCGTCCAGATAATAATGGTAATAATGCGGGCGTGGATGATGGTCTTCTAGCCGATGGCAGTCACGATAGTCGGGGTGGAAGTGCTGAAAGGTCAGGTCGAGGTGAAGGAGACGCCAAAGGTCGCATTCCAAATGGTGGACGACGCACCAGTTTCTCTCTGCCCGGATATAGTCCTGGTTTTGTTGACATCGATGGCGTATCGACGCCCATTCCAGATGTGAATGCTTATCAACATAAGAAGACATTGGCACAGGGTATGATGGACTTGGCGCTACTTTCAGCGAATGCAAATCAATTGCGTTATGTTCTGGAGACCAATAAGGCACATCCGTACTTTTATCCCAGCTTATTGTTCATTTCAGTCAGCATCATATTCCAGGTATGTTACTCATTTGCATTAAACCATATTTGGTAGTTCAGTTATTAACGATTGTGCTTTAATTTTGGTGGTAAACAGATTGCAGTCGGCGTTGGACTTATTTGGAACGGCAGATACAATATTAAGAACGAGCAGGAAATCTGTCGTGCGAACAGAATTAATAATTACACAGTCATTGGCATTTTTATTGTAACCGTTGTTAATGTATTAATATCAGCATTCGGCGTAGCGGAACGATCGCCACTTTCAACGTAATTGCGCTTAATTATTCGAATAAATCATACATTATTCATCACACTATGTCTAGGAAAATACTCACAATTTCACACAAAAAATTCACTGTTATCATTTTAATGTAATAATTCTATTGTGATAATTGAATAAAAAGCCATCCCCTTGCACTTTGTTAAGCAAATTGTATTTGAATTGAGCGGGAAAATCTACTTGGAAATATCGTGCTATCGATAAATGTCGTTCTACAACACTGGTAGCGCAGCAGCACTGACAGCAGTGTAGCAGCCCTTTGTGGCTGACTACAAATTGTTTGCCAGCCCTGGTTGTTGATCTGAGGCAAAAAGTTGCCGTTGATTTCTTGCTATTAATTTACTGAATTTTAACACAACTCTAATAAATAACATGGCAAAAATACTAAAAGCGGTAAGTACTGAGTTGATGGATGCAGTGACTAAATATATGCAGACTGCATAAAGAGCACTCCATGCCGTTTGTTATTGTTATGTCATCCATCGACTGCCAATGGAAAAAGTGTTAATGTCTCCAATTTGTACCCACAGTCTACGGGATTAACCGGTCTGGCCGTGGCCACCAATCCGCACCACACATTGAGCGCCTTGTATGGCAAGATTCTGCGTGCAGTTGCCAAAATGCCACAGGATGCAAGTTATCGCAAAAATACCGAAGTGTTGGTCAAACAACGAGCTGACGCAGTGGCCAAAGTAAGTGATCCCTGTGCAAGCTTATATTTTTTATAAGGTGACGTTTTCTTAACAGCTGAGTTAGCTTAGCTTGGTCTCTGAGAGAGAGAGAAAGAGAGAGAGAGAGACATGCTGTCAAAATAGCTAGCTTAACAGCGTTGACAACCTCACCTAATGTAAATACACCTTGATCACGTTGGATAGCATAATCTGTTAATTTACATTTATCTGTTACAGAATAAGGATATCTTTGCTTTGGAGAAGGCTGTGGGCTGCGGACAGGTGGAGGAGCTCATTGTGCAGGCGGAAAATGAATTAATTCTGGCGCGCAAGATGCTCGGCTGGAAGCCGTGGGAGAAGCTGGTGCAACCTGTGCCCGCCAAGCAATGGGATTGGCCACCAGCACAAATTCTGGAGCCTAAAGTCTAAACACATCTCTAGTTATGTTTTTCCCCTCTTCGTTCACATTGACTTGTTGACAGCAAAATAAAAAAAGCAAAGGCCAAAAAACACAGCTTGCGATTGTTTTTAGAGATAAGCGAAAGATTCGAATGAGCAGAATCGTGTCATTAAGTTCTTTATATCAGTATATATTCGTCATGCGAACGCTACACATCTTGTTAATCTTCGCTCTGTTAATCTTGGGCATTAGTGGAGCTCCTGCTCCCGCTCAGGAGAGAAATCGACGTCAGATTGATCTGACACTATCGGCGGATCACAGTGACAAGGATGATGAGACGGAGCTGGCACTGGAAGCCATAGCGGGTTTGTGGAGCAGCGCCGATAGCAGGACAAAGATCGATGGCTCTGCGAAAGTTGTGCATCGTGCTTCTGGTGGAATGCAAACGGGTAACACAAGCTACCAAGCACGCGTTCATCTACATCATGATTATAAAACGAATCCGTATCAATCATAATCCGTATCAAGGTTCAGAACAGGATTGGCGTGTGGGCGTGCGTATCGAGTTCACCTAAAGGACTACACTTAAATTATACTTAATTCAATAATTGCGTGATGTACTGATGTCAAGGAATATGTCGACAAAAAACTCGTTAATAATTGTAAACATGCTAAAATAATGAAAGATAGCGACAACTCATGCTTCTGTCATACTTTTATACTTCTGCTTTTGTCGCTACCTCTTATTATTGTATCATGATTGTGATAACATTTTGACCTCTCTTTAATCAACAACTTTATGCTTAAATAAATACAACAAGGAATTCGAACATTGCCAATAAATAAGTAAAAATGCCATTGTTTAAGTAATATCATTGCACTCTCAGCAAAAACTCGTTAATGATTCGAATCAAGATATAATAATACAAGACATGCTACACTTTTGTCATACTGTTATACTTCTGCTGTTGTCGCTACCTCTTATTATTGTATCATGATTGTGATAACATTTTGACCTTTTTGTCGACGTCTCTCTTTAATTAACAGACTTTATGCTTAAATAAATACAACAAATACACAAGTACAACAAGGAATCGAACATTGTCAATAAATAAGTATAAATGCCATTGTTTAAGTAATATCATTGCACCCCATCCATTGTTCCCTTTTAGCAGGTCACTTGGTCAGTTGGTCAGTTACTTAATTGAAATGCACTCCTTGCTCCTCCTGCTTCTTCAGCTCCTGCACGACAAAGTCACGGAATTCTTCGTACGCCGTATCGATATCGACATTGTTAATGATTTTATGAAAATTGCCAGCTGTCAAACCATAGGCAATTTCCACTTCGGCGGCATTGAGACGTTTCCGTAGTGTTTCCTCCGTTTCCGTATTCCGTTTACGCAAACGTCGCTCCAGTTCATCGATGGTTGGTGGATTATTAAAGATAAGTATGGGATTGAGATCGGTTTTCTTGATCTGCTCGACACCCTTCTGCTCAATGTCCAGTATGCAGACACGCCCCTGACTCTGTATAGCGCGTACCGCCTCCTTGCTAGTGCCGTACAGATTCCCCGTAAATTCGGCCGTTTCAATGAACTCATCATTGGCTATGGCCTGCTCCATATCCGGCCGACTCACAAAGTTATAGTGTACACCATCCTGTTCACCCTCACGTGGACGGCGTGTCGTGTGCGAGACGCTAAAGCCAAATTTATCCGGAAATTCGGCGAACAAACGCTTGAGCAATGTGCTCTTGCCGGAGCCCGAGGGACCGCAGAGCACGAGGGGACGGGGGCCGTTATTAATAGCTTGCGACATCGCGTTACTGCTAGCGCTGAATGCGCGATTGACAATGAACAGAAAGCTTATCATCTTGTTGGCTAAAAGCTAGCTCTCTTTTGGCTAAATTAACCCGTCGATGGGAAGCACTAGAAATAAATTAACCTTGTGCAAAAGTTCTACTCTAACCACTGTTGCCAACTTAGCTATTTTATGGCTAGTTCTGTGCATTTTCAGAGTTCGTTTGGTAGAACAAGTTCAAAACAGCTATTGTTTCCCCTGACAGCTTGCATCACTGGTGTGGCAACACTGTTTTTGCACAAAGGTTGCCACCCTGCAAACGACTTTACTCCTCATTAGCAATTTACTCCTCACTTAAAATCTGCAAACAAGAGCAGCTTAAATTTTTTATCCGTTAAAATTTCGCGCTAATCAGCAGAGAAGTGACCGGCAATTAAAAAATATAATTGCAGAATATAAGCAGTAAGGGATAATGATGGCACGTTTGAAATATAACGAATGTTATTCCACTGAGCAATGTGTGCTTTTACATACTCTTTAAAGAGGTCTTATGAGTTGCCAATAATCATAGATTAACATGTAAATCTTAACTGACTTAGAGTCTTCCTTACTTTTAGTCTTTTTCTCCAACTGATTGGTAAAACTTTTTATATTTGATAACAACTGAAGCGTGCTGGGTTAGAACAATTCGGTATCTGAGCTTATTAATGTTAAGATTGTATCAGGTTTCTAAGATTACACTTCAAGTGCAACTTAAGAACATTTGAAACACTTGTTTGATTAGAACTGATTCAGATATCAGCCAAATTAAAATCTGACACAATAATTTACTTCAAACTTGGAGTAACAATTTCGATAATAATGTTCTTTAGTAGAAAACGCCAGTGATGTTCTTGATCCACTCCAAGTAGCTGGTCACACGGGTATAGCCAGATCCTGAGCCGTTCTCACAACCATTGCTGGACAAGAATGAGGCAATACCAACCAGCTGTTTCTCTTTGACCAGCACCAATGGGTCTCCAGAGTCACCCTCGCAAAGAGAGCTCTGGCTGGGAGCCGTACAGAGGGCATTTCTCTGGGCGACAACAGGGCCGAACATATTCCGGCAGACTTCATCGCTGACGATCTCGAAGGTTTGGTATTGCAAATCGGGAAGTCCGGTAGCTGAATCGGAGGTCTTGCCCCATCCGACGACGATAGCTTCCCGGCCCACGTAGTCGGAGTAGCTGCTGGCAATAGGCGGCAACTTGACCCAATTCATGAAACGATTTTTTGGTACGTTGAACGTTGTATAGATCAAAGCAATATCGTTAGCTAGTGTTTTGGGGTTGTAGTCCTCATGCTGTCGTAAGTAACCTATGTCAAGCGTTTGGTACAATTTGGGATATAAGCGATAGGTCATACCGTAGTAGTATGGTAAAATTGACAGCCCTGTACAAAAAATGTTACAAATTTATTAAGTTAAAATGAGCATTCCTTGAGGATTAGCTACTTACCCATCGGCGCAGTGAGCAGCTGTCAGCGCCCACAGGTCGCTAATGAGGGCACCACCACACCACCACCATTCACCACTTTCACTGGAAAAGTTAAGTCCCACCTGGTAACGGAACTGATGCTCCTCAGCGTTGTTACCTCCTTTAATGCGACCCTCAATTGAGGGCGAAGCGAACATGTCACCCTGTGGCATGACGCCGGCGGAGACGGAGGCAATAATAGCCAGAAGCAGAACTACGAACACTTTCATTGTGATCGTTTGCCGAACAGCGAATAAATTTCCACCGACCACTACAACCTTTTATATACTTTCCAAAAGGTTCTTATCAATTGCCAAAATCCCATAGATTAAGGTGTCAATCGTAGCTACTTGGTTTTGATTTAGAAATTGATACAATAATTCTGATTAAGCTATGGTTTATTTAGTAACGTTTTTAATAGTTCTAAAAAAATCATTATGCAAATGTAAGTGGTAATTCTACCGTGGAGTCCCGTGGCTCTCTAGCTAAAGTCGTCAATCTGTCATTTTACAAGCACTAGAACTATAGTTTAAAAAATAACTGCCAACAGTTGCCGGATAACAGATACTGTTGTTTAACAGTGTTCTAAAAGATTTGACAACATGACAGCACCATTCACCAGACACTACCAAATAAAACAGCGCAATAAGAGTTAACAGAGCGGCTGTAGTAACTCAACAAATGGCGCTTAGAAGATAAACAGTTGTCAAACTGTTGCTTAACAGTGTTTTAGCAGTGAATTTAAATTTGGTGAATGAAAATTACAAAATGACTATAACTTTGTAGCAAGTTAATAATTTTATAAAAATTTAAAATTCGTCGTCCCGAAGCGAGAGGAGTTACAAATTTAAGTGCAATTTAGGCACACTTGTCTGATAAGAACTGATACAGATATCAGAAATTGAAGACCTGACATAATAATTTAGTTCAAACTTGCGATAGCTGTAAATAGTTTATTTATGAATTCAGTTGTTTTAGAGATACAATTTCGTTAATAATGTTCTTTAGTAGAAAACGCCAGTGATGTTCTTGATCCACTCCAAGTAGCTTGTCACACGGGTATAGCCAGATCCTGAGCCGTTCTCACAACCATTGCTGGACAAGAATGAGGCAATACCAACCAGCTGTTTCCCTCTGACCAGCACCAATGGGTCTCCAGAGTCACCTTCGCAAAGAGAGCTCTGGGTGGGAGCGGTACAGATGGCATTTCTCTTTGCGACAACAGGGCCGAACATATTCCGGCAGACCTCGTCGCTGACGATCTCGAAGGTCTGGTGTTGCAAAGTGTGGACAATTACACCTGAATCGGAGGTCTTGCCCCATCCGGTGGCAATAGCTTCCCGGCCCACGTAGTCGTCGTAGCTGCTGGCAATAGGCGGCAACTTGACCCAATCGATGAAGCGGTTTTTTGGTAAGTCCCCCTTTGTATCGATCAAAGCGATATTGTTAGCTAGTGTTTTGGGGTTGTAGTCCTCATGCTGTCGTAAGTAAACTATGTCAAGCGTTTGGTACAATTTGGGATATGAGCGATAGGTCATACCGTAGTAGATTGTAAAATTGACAGCCCTGTACAAAAAATGTTACAAATTTATTAAGTTTAAATGAGCATTCCTTGAGGATTAGCTACTTACCCATCGGCGCAGTGAGCAGCTGTCAGCGCCCACAGTTTGCTAATAAGGGCACCACCACACCACCACCAGTCACCATTGGCACTGGAAAAGTTAAGTCCCACCTGGTAACGGAACTGATGCTCCTCAGCGTTGTTACCTCCTTTAATGCGACCCTCAATTGAGGGCGAAGCGAACATGTCACCCTGTGGCATGACGCCGGCGGAGACGGAGGCAATAATAGCCAGAAGCAGAACTACGAACACTTTCATTGTGATCGTTTGCCGAACAGCGAATAAATTTCCACCGACCACTACAACCTTTTATATACTTTCCAAAAGGTTCTTATCATTTTCCAAAATCCCATAGATTACCATGTCAATCTTAGCAAGATAGCTTTTAATCAGATATTGATACATTAATTGTGATTAAAATATGATTTATTATAAAACATTTTTAATAGTAATATAAAAACCATTATGCAAATGCTCTCTAGCTAAAGTCGCCAAGCTGTCACTTGACTAATTCTAGAACTCGAGTTTGAAAAATAGCTGCCCATACTGCATGTATTCGCAGTTGGTAGAAGAAAACAGAGCTGCCACATTAGCAGAAACTGTTGTTTAATAGTGCTTTAACAGTTTTGATAAAAAACCCAGCCATTAACCAAATTTAACAGAGCCATATGAGCTTAACGTGCATCTCAACGATTAATCGATAAATATCGTAGTATACAAGTCCATTAAAAAAGACCGTTAAAATCACGCCCGCCATTTTTTTTTAGTTTTGAATTAAAAACTGTAATTTTCGGTTTAAAAACGTTTTTATATGCATATTCTTTATACTTTTTTTTTATATTTAGCATAGAATATCAAACACATACACACTGAAACTAACGCTGTGGTTTGCTGTGAATGTTGTTGCTAATTTCATGTTTTGTATAATTATATCGACTGTTATTATTTTGAATTCGAATTACAATGCATTTTAAACTTAGTTTGCTAAAAATAATTATGGATTCTTTCACTTTTCTTTTTAATATTCTCTTTTGTTTTACGTTTTTGTTTTTACGTTTTTTTTTTATTTTGATCACAATTTGATTTCGCATGCCCAAAATGAATTTGGTTTGTGTTCCGAATGATTCGCCTGAATGTAACCTTCTGTTCCTATTACCTGTTCCTGTTCCCTTTTCCATATTTTCTGGTGCCTATCTGCCAAAGAAAGTACCACATACATGTCTCAATATCTAATTATAATCATGCCAAGCTGTCGCATACGCTTGAGTTACTATAAAATACGCTAAGGATCAGTCAATATTACGTTTTTCATTTCCATATAGTTTCCCCACTTCCAAATCGTATCAAAAGGCCAAAAATCTGTCTGCATTTGAATATGGATAGATGGAGAAAGAAAGTGTAATCTTCGGATAAACTTCTGCTATCTTTTATGTATGGATGTATGTATTATGTACAATATTATAAGTTAAGCTTTGATATTCGATGTGTGCTTAAAATGGGAGTTTAACGAGTCTATGAATCAACTAAATAACAGTTCTATCTTGGATGAATTGGATGTGGTTAATTGAGTCTAGTGAATCGTCAATGAATACTACATTATATTGAATTAGATTATAGCCTGGCAAAATAAAAGTATTGTGCAATTCTTGCTGCAATTTATTATATAGCCCTAATAAAATTTGTATACAACTAAAAACTATACGTAATTTTAAAATTGATTACAAAATATTTGTATAATATAATAATGTATATGTGTGTATGTGTGCTTGTGTGTGTTAGCTACAAATTAAACTTGTACATCCCCGAATAACTCAGTTTTTGTGGGGGCGCAAGGAAGTGAGGGAACAAGGGATTTTGGATTGGGGATTGATTGGATTTTGGGCATATATATTAGGCTGGGTGGCTGGCCCTTAAAATGGGTCTATCTCTCCTTACAGGCTACAATCATTAATTATTATTCATAATTTAATATTCAATTACTATAGGAGCTTAAAAAATGTTTTGCATTCTTTTATCGTTTTCTGTGAATTGCTATTGTTAATTATTAATTGTTGATGTTGCTTGTTTGTTGATTTTATGTTGTTGTTTAAAATGAGAAACACGACAAGTATTATTAACGGAAAAAAACTACTAACAATTACGTTTACGATGCGTTTTGTTGCTTTCTTATTTTTTTTTTTTTGTAGTTTTGTGTATAATTATGTATAATTAATTATGTAATAATTATTGTTTACAAATAGATTAATCATTTTACGTGTACAATTTATGTTTGCTTGCGTAAATTATAAAATTACCTAATCAAGAAAATCATAAAGTTAGTTATTAGCTGTTGCTGTTGTTGTTGTTGCTTAGGCCTTCCAGTTATTTTGGCGACTTCCGCTGGGTCCACTTGGCTGCTGTGGCGGAATCATCTCCAACAGATATTGACGCTGCAACTCCGCGGCACGTTGAATGTCCGCCAAGCTGGTTGCATTGCTGGAACTCTTTGAGGAGCTAGATGCTGAGCTGCTCTTCTTGTTGTTATTATTGAAAGCTAGAAAACCAAAGAGTATGAGTATGGCTAAAATGTTAAGAAACATGGTCAACAACTCACCTGCTACTTGAGCCGCCTGCGCCATGGCCATTTGGTAGGAGTATAAAAGTGGCGCAAACTGCATCATGTGCTGAGGATTACCGCCCAATCCCTGGCCAAGTGCTGCAAATTAAGAGAATATTAATTATGAGTTATAATTTACGACTGAGAATTGTAAAAACTTATAAAAACAAAAATAAAAAAATTTAACAAAATATAAATTAAATGTATCTCTGAGCGAACCTCTTAAAACTTGCTGGTTAATCTCTACTAATTAAATCTATCTAATAGAAATAATAAATTATTATATATAAATGAATTAAATCTCTTGGCGAACCTCTAAGTATTTGTACTTTGTTTGATACCTGTTTTTAAAATCTATCTAAATTTTAACTAATATTTCCCTTAGTTTAACTGAGCATTAGACTACAAGTTTAAAAATAATTAAATAAATAAAATGTATCTTTTAGGGAATTCCTTAAAGTATTCGTACTTGGTTTAATTCCTTTCTCTAAAGTCTATTGAAATTTTAACTAATATCTCCCTTAGTTTAACTGAGCATTAGACTACAATAATAAAATAAAATGTATCTCTTAGGGAATCCTAAAAATACTAAATTGATATATAAATATAATGAATCTCTTGGCGAACCTCTAAATAGTTGCTGCTGGAAAGCCTGCATGGCGGCAGCTGTTGCTGCTGGCGATGTGTTGCCCATGGCGGCGGCGGGATTGCTGGCTGCCGTTGAGGCGCCACCAAAGTTGCCCAGACCGCCGAGTGCTGCCAGATTGCCCAGCTGGCTGAGATTGCCCAAACTGGCCAGATTGTTGATATTCAAGCCGCCCATGCCGCCGAGTGCCGTTAGATGAGCAGCTGCTGCCAATGTGGCAGCTGAATATTTGTCATAACTCTGTGCCTGCTGTTGTTGTTGCTGCTGTTGTTGTTGTTGCTGCTGCTGCTGTTCCCGCTGTTGTTCTCGCTGCTGTTGTTGTTGCTGCTGCTGCTGCTGTTGATGATGATGATGATCGCGTTCGGCGCGTGATGAGCGCGATGATGATGACGTTGTGGGCTCATGATGATGCGCTGCCGTTGGTCCCGTGCCAGGACTGAGTATGCCCGCCTGTTGTGCGGCAATCGCCGCTGCGGCCGCTGTGGCTGCCGCTCTGGAGGATCGGGATGAGTTGCTGCCGGCTGGCGGTGGCGTTGGTTGTTGCCTTTGTGCTGCTGCTGCTGGCGGTGGCGGCGTTGGACGCGGTGCTGGTGTCGGTGTCTGGCATTTGGTTGGTATAACCGTCACAGATGGCGGCAAATTAACCAGCGCCGCTGCCGCCGAGGCATGTGATGCTTGTAGCTGTTCCCGCTGCTCACGCTGCTCCCGTTCCCGTTCACGCTGGAGCGCCTGTTGATGCGACGCCAGCGATGACGCGACATTGGAGGCGGTGAGTGCAACACTTGTGGCATTTGTCGAGGAGGAGGAGGCGGAGGAGGAGGCATGCGCCTCCACGGGCGATGGACTGCTCTGGCTGGCCAGACGCTGCTCAATCTCCTGCTCCTGCTGCAGCGCCTTGACAAACGCCTGCTTCAGTCGATTCGTGTGCTCCGCCTTTAGCGCCTTCTTCACATTCGAGGTGACGCACTGCTCGCAAATCACCTTGGCCTCCTTGTTGGCTACAGGGTTAAGGAATCTCTCATTAGTTGCTGCTCTTTTCTTAACTATATAATCATTAGCTTACTCTGCTTCTCCCACTTCCAGACGGGCGTAAAGTCAATCTTGCATTGGGCACAACGGAATGGAGCTGCCACCGCATTGGCCTTCTTATTCACCGTCAGATAGTCCACAACGGTCTCCAATCCCAGCAGATAGACAAAGTCCGTGTTACTTGGATTCGGTATAAAGTGCATCTCTGGTGGTGGCGGCTTTGGTGGCGGTATCTGTAAGATAACAACAAATTAAAGAGATTAACAATTTACATAACTCTATCAAAAATCATCTGATTCACAAGCGGAATGTCATTATAATTATAGTTAGGCCTCTTAATTTTGCATTCAATTTTAATTAATTTTGTAATAAAATTTATTTTTCTCTGAATTATGGGTTTGCTGCTAACGGTCCTTCAAATTAATACCTATTGCTAGGTCAAGGGTTTGACCAACTTCAAACTACCATAACTTTGTCAAAACTTAACCGATTTTTATGTGGAATACCGTTTTGTTCATTATTTGACCTCTTAATTCATTTTGCATCAAAACATTTTTCACTTGAAAAATTTACCTCACTGTCAATTTTTTCGGTATTTTCCATGCTTACCCCTTGACACTTTTTCAAAAACTTCAATCTCTCATAACTTTGCCAAAACTTAACCGATTTTCATGTGGAATACCATTTTGATCATTATTTGGCCTCTATTTTGATTCTGCATCAAAATATTTAATTTACTTAGAAAAATTCGATACTCGTTGGTCAATCACTGTCAGTATTTTTCCATATCTTCCCCCTTGACACTTTTTCAAAAACTTCAATCTCTCATAACTTTGTCAAAACTGAACCGATTTTCAAGTGGAGTGTCATTTTGATCTTAGTTTGCCTTTTAAATTCATACTGCATTCAAATTTAATTAATTTTGTAAAAATAATTATTTTCCTCTAGATCCTAAGTATGGATTTCGATGCTAATGAAATTTATAAAAATTAAGATTTGATATCTTAATCTTTCACTTTTAACCGATCTTGAACTACAGTGGTGTCACAAAATTGAATGGAATGGAATTTTCCGAAAATGTATAAAGTTTTGGAACAATTTATGAAGTTTTGGGAGCTTTTCAGTTGGTAACAACTTTCTGTGGTACCCTGAATTCTTCTTTTTAATTTTAAATATAATCTTTTTAAAGTGATTTTAATTTATTTATATTTTGTTTTCTAATCAATTGACAAATTAAATTTTCAAAAATTCTAAAATAAAATTGTATCTCACCTGTAGCAAAGTCTTTTCCAGCTGCTTTCGTAGCGCCATCTTCGCTGCCGCTTGACGCTGTGCCGGTGTTTGTGCCTCCTCTCGTGCCGCATTGCGATCATTCTGTAAAAAACAAATTTCAATAAATCTCAACTACTTTTATATAAATATTAAAGACTCACCTTTAAATCGTTGAGCTGATTCTGATGCGATTGTTGCAGCGGCGGCGCCGGCGTTATGGAAACCGAATTGCTAATGGTCCCAGGTACCTTCGAATTATCCGAAATATTAGGCTGCATGTTTCACAATGTTTTTGTTTTTTTTTTTTGATTTTTCGTATAAGAATTTTTAGCATACAGAATATGGAACAAATTAGAAATGCGTTTTAAGCTTTAATCAAACTCCCTTTCTTTCTCTCACTCTCTCTCTTTCACTCCAAGCTGTAGGCTTGGTTTTAGAATTAAGTAAACAAAACTTTAGTTTTTTTGAATAAATGGTTTAAAATGGTTGACAAATTTATAAGTTAAATAAGGAAAAAGAACGTCAGCCTACTCGTAAAATTTTTTTTAAAATATTGACAGGTGAGAGATTTGACAGGTTGGTGTGTGGTTAAGTGTTGCAAAACGTGTGTGGCATCAGAATTAACGAATTTCGATAAGATAGGAAAAAAAATCTAAATATATATTTAAATTTTAAAATTTTTTAGCAATTAAGCTTTAAAAATAGCCAGAACTAGCTATAAAACAAGTTGACAACAGTGTACACTTTTTTAAAAGCTATCGAATTTCGATAATTAAGATGATTTTCATTGTATAGTGTTGGTAAGCGTGAGTTTTGTGATGATTTGTGACTTGTTTGACAAAACTAAAAATACCAAATAACAAAAGAAAAGTGCTTTTGTGTTTTATTGTTTTGTGTGTGTTTCATTAATGATTATATTGACATGGCTTAAACAAGTTGAGAAAAAAACTCGGCGCTTACGGCAACGATTACATTACAATAACTCACATTGCGTGCTTTCAGGCTGGAAGGCGGCGCCGACGTCGGCGTTATGGTCACCGATGGCGTTATCGTGAGATTCGGCAGATTCGTGCGCGGTGGCAAAACGCTCGACCGATGCGAGCTATTTGTGGCAGGCGTTATTGTTGTGCCGGAGGCGAGTGTGGCGCCCGCAGTCAGCGATGATCTAGGTGGCGGGAGTAACGAGTTGTTGTTGCTGTTGTGGCTGCTGTTGTTGTTGTGGCTGCTGCCGCGCTGCGAGGATGAAGATAACGCCGAAGCTGCTGCCGAGGAGCTCATACTGCGACTATTGGTGGCACTAAAATAAGATAAGATAAGCACATAAGTTATCGATTAATAACATAACAGTTCGGTTAGTATTCAAATGTACAGCTAGTCAAAATATTCAGTTTTTTTTCATTTGAATTTTATGACTAGAGTCGGTAAATTTAATTTGAGATAGAGTAAACAACTATACAAGTCAGACATTTTTGTCAAATTTCTAATGGTCCCCTTAGTCATCGAATCCATGATTTTGAGAAAAATAAAATTTTTTATAAAAATTAATTAAATTTAAATGCAGAATGAATTTAGAGGCCAAACAATAATCAAAATGACATTCCGCTTAAAAATCGGTCCAGTTTTGACAAAGTTCTGGAAGTTTGAAGTTGTTCAGACCTTGGATCTAACAACTTTACAAGTCCAAATTTTTGTCAAATTTCACATGATTTTTTACAGAAATTTGAAAGGTGTCAGAAACAAATTTAAAGTGTTGTTTTATACTATTTAAGATATGACGAGTTGATTGACCGTGAAAACTGATGAATTAAAATTTTCTAGAATAATTCAATATTTTAATTTTTTTTGAATGCAGAATCAATATAGAGGCCAAACAATAATCAAAATGACATTCCGCTTGAAAATCGGTCCAGTTTCGTCAAAGTTATGTGAGTTTGAAGTTGGTACGAACCTATGACATGACCTAGCAATTGTGTTGACCAAAACTAATTTAAAACAACAACTAATTTAAGCGTGTTATCGATAACTCACCTAATGCTAACGGCCGCAGTGTTGCCACCTCCCAAACTGCTCCTTCCTTTGCTGTGCGCTGGCATCGGCATTGCCGACGTGGGCGTCACACTGAGCGACCCCTTGGCGGTGAGGGCACTGGGTATCGCTGCCAGTGGATTATTGGGCGATACACTTGTGGGCGTTACGACCAGATTCTCCTTCATCACCTGCTGTGATTGCTTCAGTTTTTTCAGAAGCATTAATTTTGTCTCCTCATTGCGCAAATCTTGACGCAATTTGCGTAAGCTCTTTTCGCGCTCCTTGAGCTCGGCGTGCGTCAGCTCCTTGATGGGCACATAGGGTGGCATCTCCTCGTCATCCGTCTCCGAATCAATGTTGCCGTTCTGTTGCCTGCCATTTGTTCGGGCCGGGAGTAAAACAATATCGGGTGCTTCGGCATAGGATTTGGGTTCGGTGCGTGGACGTAGCACGCGACGTTGTACTTTATTCTCATCCTGTACGCCGGTTCCACTTCCAATCCCACTTCCAGTTCCAGTTCCGCTTCCGCTGCCCGTTAACGCTGCTCCCTCGGAGTTATTATTATTGTTGTTGTTGCTATTACTATTTGTTATTGTTGTTGCTGTGCTGTTGGCTGTGTTGTTGTTGTTGCTGTTGTTAGTGCTGCTGCTATTTCCAGCATTGGAAGCTGCTGTCGCTGTCGGCGCCGGCGCTGGCGTTATTGTCAGTCCCGTATTATTCGCAGTCAGCGCCCGCAAATCCCGATTGCTGAGCGTCGTTGTTGTTGTTGCAGCTGCTGCTGTTGCTGGCGTTGTTGTCGGCGTTATGGTCAACGCCGGATCTCGGCCAGAGCCCAGACTCAAGTCGACCACATCGTCGACCTCCATTTTGGCCATTTTCGCGCGTCGCGTCGTCGTGATTACGTATCTTGAGTTCACTGTAAAAACAGACAAGGAAATAAAACTTCATTAGTTGTGAGTCTATCTGATGTTTTTGTTTTGGTACAGTGCACGCTCAATATATTAATTAATTCTTTTATGAGAATGTCATTTTATTTAAATAAATTTTATTCATTTCTGGATAATTTAAGTCTTAAAATCTAATAGAAAATTTGAAACAAAAAAATATAATAAGTAAAACTCCAAATTGTATTAAAACAGTTTTATGGTACATTTTATGTTAAAAAAATCAAAAACAGTAGATTCAATGAAGAATATCATTTTTAAAATATAGTTAAGCCCAATGGATCTTGTCAAAATTTTTTAAAATGTTTTAGAACCATAAAAAAAACTATGAGATAATAATTTAACGAGAGAAACTATTTCTTTTATGCAATAAAACTATGCAAAATATTTTATATTCAAAACAATTCCTTGACTAACTGTATTCCTAGTTTAATTGCATTTACTTTAACGAGTGTTTACTGTATGTTTACCCATTGTGGTACTGTTACCATTGCACTTAACTTAAGGGTTGCTCCCGTTTCTTTTTGCTGTTGTTGGTGTTTTTCCATTTCTTTGGTTTTCACTTTACAAGCGGATATCAGAGACTAACCCTTAATGATTTAACGGTTTGTTTGCCGTAACGCTGTTCCCTTTTTTACCGTTTGTCGTGTAAGGGAATCATAAAGATATCCTGATTTCAAATTCATTTAGGCGACGACCTTGTTGAGTCAACTGATAGCCCCGAGACGATAGTCGTTTGATTGTGGCAGACAGACTGACTGACTGACAGACAGACAAAAGGAAAGCTGCGCCAAATCACAAAGCCAAGGCAGCATTTGATCGCAGATACACACACACACACACGCAGAGAGTCGAGAGTTTGTGTATGTGGGCGCCACACAGCACCAGTGTTGCCAACCCAGCTAAAAAAAAAACCGCCAGAGCCGCAGTTTTTCAAATGCCAATCGTGGAAAAAAGTTTGAAAAAGCAGCATTTTAAAAGTTCAATAAAATACTGTTTATATTGAAAAGTTTTTTTATTTCAGAAATAATAAATAAAAATATATATAAAATCACCTTAAATCTCTAATTGCTTTTTTATCTGCATTTTTTGCAGGTATCCTAGCTATTTCTAGCTTCCTTAAAATGTTGATATAGCTCTAAAGAGTTGGCAACACTGGCGCCACAGCAGCATTAGCATGGAACGTTTGTTGGAAAGAAAGAGAGAGCGAGAACGAAGTTGCTTCCATAAGCAAGTCACGTTTTCGTTTTATCAAATTTTCGCATACAAAGCGGAGCGGCAACAAACGAGAAAATTTACATGAAAACAAAGTGGCCAATAGGTTGGCAGGGTGAAAAGAAAGGGGAGGTGGTTTCACTCAAGTAAAGAGGACATGCAAATCGGTAAATGTTTTAGTAGCTGCAGAACAGAACACAGAACTAGCAAAAACTCAAATCACGATATACACACACACACACCTGTGCACAAGCCCATACGAGCGAGACACGTGAGAGCGAGAGGTGAATAAACTTTTCAAAAACTGCACTGTTAAATGTACATACATATACATATACAAACACATATGCACTTGTATGCAATGCATGTATGAATAATTAAAACAACAACAAGAAGAAGAAGCGTGCACCTGTCCGCTTGTCACATTGAAAGCGAACCAATAAAAAGCAATTTCAACAAGCGGCAAACAACTCAAACAATAACAGTCCAATTAAAATGAAATAAATGCAGCCACACACACTCAATAAAAAAAGCTTTAATCTTTCGCAACGGTGTGGCAACGCTTTGAAGCTGAGCTTACAACATATATGTATACATACATATCTATGTATCGTCTCAAGAAGTGTTGATGTACCACATGAATAGAAAGAAGAAAAGCAAAGAAACGTAATTATGAAAACGCGAGCAAAACTATGTTTTATTAATGCATGTGTGTGTGTCTGTTATTGTTTGGCTAACAACGTCCCCAACGTGCTATAAATTAACTCGCTTTGAAAGTTGGCAGCCACAAACACACACACACATACACGTGCATATATAGCGCGCTCACTCGCTCGTTTTGTTTCCCCTATGAAAAAGCAGCTGTCGGCTATGTCTCGTTACTTTCCGCACTTGTGTCGTCATCAGATTGCTGCTTTTGCTTGAGAGCGAACAGCCGCGTTGCACTGTGGAACACAGCTGTCAGATTGAATATGCAACAGGCATTTTAATTAATTAACAGCAAATAAAAATACATATCTATGCAAATAATTAAACTCAACTGATCAATTATTTAAATATATTAAATGATTACAATTTGCATGTCTAAACAATTTCATTTTGTAATTTTCATGGTAGTTTTTTTTTATTACTTTACAGCCCACTGTGCCGCGTTTGCTGAGCGTGAGAATATCCAAGTTGATATGTATGTGTGCGTGTATCTTCTGTCTGTTTAATGATTGTTGTCCGCATTTTGTTTCTCATTTAAAAGCAAATCCAAACATTTTAACATTTTTTTACAGCTGCTTTAATAATAATAATGTTTAAATAAATAAAATGCCGGCTTTTCTCATTGTATACGCGAACTCGACATTGGCCGTCACTTTCCCCGCTCACGTTGCTGTGTGTGTGCGCCCCTCTGGCAACCCCAGCGCAGAAAAAAGTTGTATATCGATTTGTTGGCGTTGGCGCTGGATTTTTTTTATTGAATTATTTTTTTTGTTGCCTTACTGACATTCGTATGGCCATAATTGTGTTTAATAGAGCGCTAAATGTGTTTCAATTAGCGCTTAAAGCTTAGCATACATATGTTTGAGGTGTGTGTGTGTGTATGTATGTCAATAGGACTGATGTTGGTGCAGTGCATAGACATAAATACAGTAAACAGTATGTGAAGTAATTGTTTTGACAATGCAAATAGTTTACATAATTTAATTGAAAAAATAGAACATACTTTTTGATTTCTGAAGGAATAAGAGATATAATTTTTAACTATTATTGAAAACATATACATAAGTAATTAGTGTAAACAATTACTTGACTCACTGTATACATATGTAAGCATGCAGGCATGTGTTTGTGTGTTTGTAATAAATGGCCAGACAAGTTCAAGTTTAGGTACAACGGTCGTTGCCACCTGTCTGACACCCAAATGTCACCACATCCATGTGGCGGGAAGCCATTAGAATGAACTGCGGAGTGGAAAGAGGAGAGATAACGGGTCGAACGACCGACCGCCCGTTGATAAGCGATGACTTGCCAGGAGGTCAGCCTTGACTTTCAACCGGAGTGCGGAGTCGTTGGATCGGATAGACTCGTTAAGTACTATTAGAGTCATCTCAAGCGATAACAGCAACAACTAACGAGCAACAACAGCTACGACGACACACCGACACACACACACTCACACAAACAAACGCAAAAAAAAAGCAAAAGAAATAAGGTTAAATCAAAAGTACAGTTGTGTACATAGCGCAGCGAGCAGCACCAACAACAACAACACAAACAAAAGCGAAGAGCAGCCAACAAGCAAAATGTGTTTGAGTGCGGCTGCGGTGAGCAGCAAAAGCAACAACAACAAGAGTAGCAGTAGCAGCAGCCGATGTAGAGAGAGAGCAAGACAGAGAAGAGAAGAGAGCGCGCGTCGCACACACACGCGAGCCCAAAGCCAAAGCCAAAGCAACAAAATTGAGAGAGTGGCGGGCGGGCAGAGGCAGACGGCGGCGTCAGTTGGCGACCGAGAGTTGGGAGTACCACTAGAAAAAGAGTGTGAGGTGGTGGGGGGTTGGGGGAGTGACTGAAAACTGTCTGGCCACCCCATGCACAGCAAACACCCATTACATTACCCCTCCCATCCCACCACATCACCAACACCTTAACCCAAGCAGAGTTTTTAACCCTACAGATTTACCTATCGATTTGCATATTAGTATAGTTAACTGTTTGCCCCCACCCCAACAAGAAAATCGGAAATCGAAGGGAATTGCAATTGCCTTAATTTGCGATATGCGCAAAATAATTCAATTCATTTCAATAAAATGAAAAAATTATCAAAACAAGTCGCAGCTTCGCACACAAACTGACAAATAAATAAACAAACACATACAAACTGACACGCACACACACATAATACATATGTATATATGTATGTATGTACGTCTGTATATAGTCGTATAAGAAATGCGCATATCTTATGGCCTGCCATTGTATGTACATAAGCAACACAGCAAACCGAACGAAGCGGCAGAGCGAGAGAGAGGAGCAAGAGGAGAGAGCGGTGGGCTGCTGTTGCTGAGAGAGAGAGCGCGCGTTCGAGTGAATGAGTGAGTGGAAGTGAGAGAGAGCGGCCGACTTGTACATGGTCCCATTGTACATATGTATTAACTCACCAGCACCAACAACAGCGACCCCATGATAGGTTGGGGTAGGTGTAGAATTTGGGCGGGTGGGGGTTGTCCTATATATGTGTGTGTGTGTGTGTGTGTGTCGTGGGTGGGGTTGCAAAATGCAGTGGCGCATAAATCTAAGCTGCGCCTTTCGACTCTTTGAAATGTATTAGTGACGTCAACAGCTGCTTAAAACAGGCAACAAAAATAGGTATGTTCTTGCAACTTAAATAATATCAAAATCGAATCATAATCTGTTTCATAATAAAAACTTATCATAACTTGTTACACAAATACCCCCAATAATAAAATCTAAGTATAGCTTGTAATACGAATACCCCTAATAATAAAAACCAATAACTTCTGACAGGAATATCCCCAATCATAAAATCTAAGCATAATCTGTTTTAGCAATACCCCTAATAATAATAACTAATCATAACTTCTGACAGGAATACCCTCAATAATCAAATCTAATCACAATCTGTTTCAGCAATACCCCCCATTAATAAATCGGGCGACTTTTAAACGTAGTGGCAACTCCTTGACTAATTGACAAACAAGAATTAAGAGTCATAATTGACACTGTCAGCTTTACCTGCTCATTTGCATATGTGTGTAAGTGTAAGTGTGCTTATATATTTGTATTTGTATTTGCCAGCCGCAAAAGTGTTAAGTCATTTTGATCCATTAATACAGTTATTCTTATCTACTTGTGTACATAACTACATGTGTATATATGTACATGTGTACATAAGTAACAAGATGTGAGCTAATACAAATCTCACCACAGTACACATGTACTTATGTACACATTATATACATATGTATATATGCAGGCATGCCTGTACATATGTGTGTTGATATGTCTGTATGTACATAAGCATGCTTTTGTTTATTAATAGCACCGATAAAGATAAGCTTTGGGGAAATTGCAACACTACAAGTAACAATAAAATATCAAATATATATGTATGTAAGTATATAAATAAAATTTCTAGAAAATGGGTTACGTACTAAATACTACAACAACAACTGCGACAACAACAACAATGACGACAACTTAATACAAATTAATTGCGCGCACTACAAACGAAAAAACGTCGCGTCTCTGTCGTTGGCCTCTGCTGGCGTCGCTGTCGCAGCGCTGTCGCTCCAACTATAAATGTGTGACGTGTTGTTGTTGTTGTATTTGTTGTTGGATTTGCTGCTTATCGCTGGACATTAATATATACATACATATTTGCACTGTCTTTTATGGCAACGCTGAGTAATTGACAAACGACTTGAGAGGGGAAGAGACAGAGAGGGCGGGGGTCTGGTGAAAAGAGGTGAAGGGAATATTGGAAGAAGGGAAATGGGAGAAATGAGCCTAGCAACATTTGCAGCTGTTTTGGGCAGGTGCTTAAGTCTGACCAACTAAAAAATATTTATGTATGTATACCTGTATGTATGTATTTATGTATATATTTTGATGTACATAACAACAACAAGCGTAATAAATAGCTTTCAAACTGGTTTTAATTGTGCTGCTTTTGTTTTATGCCAAAGTCCCAAATAGAAATAAAATATGATGATGATGGGATAATGATAATTATGATGATGATAATGACGCTCTAAAAATACACTGGGATTTTCTTATAAAAGGAAAATCCAAAGTTGATTCCTTCCAAATCCAAATGTATCTCAAGGATGCTCAAGTATCTTTTCTATGTACTTTGCGATGAATCAAGTAAAATGAGTCGAAAATAATGAAGAATTTTCAATAGCTTTTTTTTGCTTTGGTATATAGTATTTTAATTAATACAGCTAATCATGAATACGTTTCCTGTGTATTTTTAAATATACATAGTTTGACCCAATGAATTTCCCCATTTCATTTTTAACTTTTTCTAAGCAACTTTAATAAATTATAAATAGAAAATATAACTATAAAAATGGAATGTATAAATTTGCTATTTGTAATATAAACAATTACTTGAATAACTGTGTGTACATAGTTTAAGTCGTTAAATGCTAAGATTAAATGTTAAGATTATTTGTTTGCATATGACTTAAAATACATACATATATATAATAAACGGTAAACAGTTGCAATTTGACACATCATTCCAATTTTCAATGACGGCCAAATTTCACAATTTTGCAATGACAATTTCCACATTTGCTTAATATACAACTACATACATACAGACACATAGATACATACATATATATACATATATAAGCGTAGCTCAGTTGCTTGTAAAAGCTCTTGTCGTTGTCTTTTGCCATTTGCTCTTGTTGTTGTTATTATTATTGTTGTACATACACACATGCATACATATATGTATGTATATAAGACAATATTGTACATATTTCACTCACACTCCCGCTCTCTCTCTCTCACACACACGCAACTTTTGTACATAAACTGAGTGTGCTCTTCTCTCTCTTCACTCTCCACTCTGCTCTTCACTTCTCTGCTGTTGCTTTTGTCTATCCAACCGTGCGTCTTTCTCTGCATCTGTGTATGTATGTGTATGTGTGTGTCTGAATGTTTGTATGTATTACTGCCCCTGCCAGTCTCCTTCACTAGCAGCAAAAAAAAAAAAATATAGAAACCCATAAAAACGCAACAACAAACATAATCGGCAAGGCAACAATCTATTTATTGCACGTACTAATGTACACATCTGCATATAAATACAAACATACACATTGATACGTACATACATATGTATGTGTGTGTGTGTGTAGCACAAAACTTATTGCTTAACGGTTTTCGGCTGCATTTCAATACTTTTCTTCATTGTGTGGAAAAATTCCACTTAATCAAGCAAATTACCAACGCGTCGCAGTCGCTGTCGACGTCGCTGCTATGCTTGGCTATTTTTAGGCTTTGCGCTTTACCTTTCATTTCTGCTGCTTTTATTGTTGGCAAAACATCAAAATAAAACGTAAAGTAAAAAAAAATACACTACATGAAAATGAGACGATCTTCTCCGCACGCGCTCTGTCGCTGCCGCTGCCCGCTGCGACTGCAAAGTTCGCGCTCTGTTAAGAATAACCCCAAAAAGTAACACGTAAAAGGTAAGCAGCGATGCGACGCTGCTGCGCAGTCAGCGTCAACGTCAGCAGCGGACCGCCCAAACCAAAAAACGCAAAGGAATAACAAAAACCAGTTAGCCGATACTTACACAAATACAGTCAGAGAAACACACACACACACATTTGACATTTATAATAATGTGTAGCCAAAAAAAAAAAATAGAATTGGTAAGTAAGAAAATAGAAAACAGAAATTCATTCAATTCTTGGCGAGAAATTTCAATTTCATTTACAATTAATAATACAAATAAACAAACAGCTGTTTATGTACAGTGTGTAAAGTAATTGTTTTGTCAAAGCAAAATATTTGCAAATGTAAGAATTGTTTATTTAAAAAAATAGTTAAGCTCAGAAGTTCCCAAAAACAAACTATAATTAAATACATATAATTACAAAAATAAATATAGATAGGTCAACAATGTTTAACTCTGTCAAAATATTTTTTTGACCAACTGCAAGTTACCTGAATAAATTAGAAGCTTTTAAGCGGCACAATTTACGAGTAAACATACATAATTAATTAAAGCTGCTCTTAGCCTTGAACTATGCGAACACACACATACACAAATCTATACATACATACATATGTGTATTTGTGTTCACCT
Source organism: Drosophila falleni (assembly GCA_035045575.1). Classification (NCBI taxonomy): domain Eukaryota; kingdom Metazoa; phylum Arthropoda; class Insecta; order Diptera; family Drosophilidae; genus Drosophila; species Drosophila falleni. The sequence continues at coordinate 4,633,775 of JAWNOV010000167.1, forward strand.
GTAATAATATTTTTACATGCGTTTTTCACTGCCAACTGCATGTCTACTCACTACATGCATACATATATAACACACATACATACATATACTTGTACATAGTTTTGTATAAAAATAAATGACAACGAAAAGAGAAAACATTTTTTTTCTAGCATTTCTAGCTGATAAGCAACGACACTTATATACACACATATACCTACATACATACAACCAAGTGTGTTTGTATGTATTTGCAATTGTTGCTGGTTTTTTTTTTTTAAAGCTTTGTCGCATATGAATCACTTCACATGGATTTAACGACTGTTTAATAATTTGAATTATGTATGCGATCAAGTGTTGAACAACGCCTCAGAGCAGCGTAATGTTAATAGCTAACGGTAATCGATGGTATGTTTTACAGCACTTTTTACTACATACTACTTTAATACACATGCTACTTTAATATATACTACTTTAATATATACTACTTTAATACATATACTACTTTACCACATGCTAGTTTATTGTACGTTGTTCTTATTTTGCACTTAATGACGTGTAACCAACGAGCGCGTTTCTATGTCTGCTTGTGTGTATATATATAAATATATATGTGTGTTTGTATGTATCTGTGCACAATGGGCAGAGTTTTGCCGTGTGTGCGAGTGAGATGCCCAAGTAAACAGGTAAGAAAAAAGGTAAGCCAAAAAGGCAACAACAACAACAACAACTATAAAAGTGGCAAAGCTGCTTTTTTTCTTGCTGCTACTTTTGTTTTGCGTGAAATTGACAGCAAAAGATGAAACTCGATTATTGAGTAAATTGACATTGCAATTGTTGTTGTTGTTGTTGTTACTGTTGACTTAATAATGATAATCATAATTAGCCAACGTCAGCAGCGCTGCGACCATGAAAATTTATCAAAAAATGTGCAAAAAAGAGAGAAAAGATCAATGCAAAAATAATAAATAAATAATACACTGTAGAGTGTTGCCGTTTGCTTGATTTGCAGTTTTTGCTTGTGTATATAAAAGATACATATAAAGAAACTAAATCATACACTTAGCACAACATATATTCGTACACTTGTAAAATTTAATAACATTTTCAAAAATATTTTTTAAAATTAATTTTTAATACAATTTTTATTTCATTCTAATACAACTGCTCTTATCATATCGAAAAAATGTAATTTTATAAAGATAAACTGACTTCACAGTAGCCGCTAAAATATAAACGCCGAGAGTACGAATGAATGTGTGTCTGACTGTATTGCAGATACATAGACAGCTGTATCTGTGTGTGTGTGTGTGTGTGTCTATATTGGTATTGGTGTTGGGGGTCTCACTTCTTTGCGCATTCTTTGCCTGGCGAACCGCGACGCAGTTACATAACTACATGCATCTGTATATATGTATGTATGTAGGTATATAAAAATATATGTACATGGGCTGAGAATGACAGAACAACGGGGCAGACAAACAAGGAAGTAACAAGAGCAACAACAACAGTAGCAACAACAACAACAACAGCGAGAACTGTAAACTGCATGGCAATTCAACTTGAAACTTGTCTACGCTTAGCGCAAGGTGGCAACGCTGCCCAATATGCGGCTATCCGCACAAAAGGTAAAAAGGGTTCAGCTTTCAGCGAGATGAACTGTGTGTGTATATAATACATAATACCAAAAAAAAAAAGTAAAACCAAATAAGAAAAATTTTCAACGTGCCAACAGCATCTAAAACAACAGCAACAACAGCAGCGACTCATTTAAACGGTCAATTGCCTCAAGCGAAAAAAAGGCAAACGTACGAATAGAAGAAGCAGCAGAGAGACAGACGAAGAGTGAGAGAGGTAGAGAGAGAGAAACTAAATGAAATTGAGTAGCGGCTGCTGCTGCTGACTTTGTGACTAGGCGGCAATGCAATGCCGTCGAATTTCGAATTTCGGGTGTACAATTTTAATTTCTCGCTTTAAAATGAGAACACACACACACACACACACGCACGCACAATCATACATACATAAAATATTGAATTGTGTATAAAATGGGCAATCAAAAAAGTTTTTTTTTTTTGCACAAGCAACGTGCATAAATTAGCAGACACAGCGTAGCAAAAGAGAACAAGAGAGCGGAAGAGCAGAGGAGAGAGCGACAAAAGAATAAGAGTGCTCCCCAGTTAGCAAGTGTGTGTGTGTGTGTGTGTGTGTGTGTGTGCCCTATACATAATATGCGTGTGTGTGGCCATTCAAAGAATCACACACAATATTTAACTATGCAAACAATAATAACAAATATAAAAAAAGAGCAGCGAATTATAAACATAAGCAAAGACAGCGAGCAAATGCAATGTGAGAAAAAGTGGCAACGCTTAGTAGTCGTTGTTGTTTTTGTTTTTGCTTGCTTGCTTGTTTGTTACTTTTTGACAGCTGTGGGACTTGACGTCTCTTCCTCCCCCTCCCCCCCAGCGCACTGTTCTGCCGCTAAAGCTTCCACAAGTTACTTGAAGCGCAGAGAACGCAGCCAAAACTTTTATTATAAGCAGCTACATAATACAGTTGCATGTGTATCTGTGTGTACATACAGTTTGTGTTAAAAGTGGTTTTATAAAATCAAAATTCAGAAATTGGGTTTTTATTTTGTAAAATCAATCAACATTATTCTTCTTCTTCTTTTAACTTGCTTCAAGAAACATAGACAAGTATATAAAAAATATATATATTTTTTGCAAGTAAATGCGCAAAATTTTGGATATTAAAATATTTTCTTGACTCACTGTGCGCGAGTAAAACTTTAAAGTTGCTTTTAAAGCAGCTTTAGCTTGTTTTTGCGGAACTTGACTAGACGCCCTCTTAAGGGCTACACACACTCTTACACCTACACACACACACACACACTTACTGCTATGCCCGCTGTTGGGTAACGGTTTCATTTTTTTTTGCCTTTCTGTTTTTTCTTATTTTTGTTGTTGCCCTAACAAAAATTGTGTATCTAGAAATATATATATATATTATATGCAGGCAATTCCTTAGAATGGGCAGGGGGGATGAAGAGGAAGCAGCAGGCACTTCGATATCAGGGGTGTATGTCAATAAAAGGGGGTAGGGGTCATATTCCACCTGCATGCATTTGTACATATGTATTTTCATATATATACAACCGATATACATATGCATATAGTATAATAGGCGGTGTCAAGACACATGTCCACATAATTGCCAAACGCGCAAAATCGAAGCCAAGTTTCAAGCACACAAACACACACACATAAATACTAAAACACACACACACACACACACACAAACAGCGCTCTCGTAGCCTATTCACTAACCCTATAGAGAAACTCCCAACCCAAACTCTACTCCCACTCCTATTTTGCTAATACCCCGTTTCAGCCCCCATCCCCATCCCCACCCTCTCTCTCACTCTCTCTTTACCTCTCTCCCACTTGCCACACCCACCCGCATTCAATGCCAAAACATTGAGCAGCAGGTACAGTTGCGTTTGCAATTCATAGTTGTTGGAGTACCATAGTTAGTCGGAGCTATTTCATAATTAATACGCAGCTTTTGTCGAATATATGTACTGAGAATTCACACACAAATACAAATACAAAACATATACATATATATTTGAATTCAGTTGTCCCTCTTTAGTCCCCCTTCCCCTTCTCTTTAGTCGTCCCCTGAGCAACGCTAATTGTCCTGGCGCGGCAATTTCATTAAAATTTCGTAATATTAATGCCCAACTGGGCACGGCAACTGTGGCTAAAACTAATTTCCTGTTGCAGTTGAACCCGAGAAACTTACAGTACAGTAAACATGCGTTATAATGACAGCTACAGCAGCAATAGTTAAGATTATACTCTATGTAAGTCAACTATTATGCAAATTAATTATTCGAGCAAGGAATTTACTATGCATAAGATATATAGATACATACAATAAAGATAGCTTGATAATTGCTTAGATACAGTAACAAACAGTAAAATAATTAAAGAAAACAAAGTGATTTTTTGCATCCTTAAAGTTTATAAAATTTGTAACTATATTGCATTAATTACAAAAATATAGCAGCTATATTAACAGTGTGAAAAAACATAAACTTTAAACAATACCTATGTACTAAGTTTTTTTTCACGAAATTTAATCAAATTTTAATCTTTAAATTTATCTTAAGATACTTTTCTTAAGTAACTTTGCTATACGAATTTGGAATTAAATTTATCAGTTTTAAGATTTTTTTCTTTTTAAGGAGAGTTTTAGAAAAAATATTCATGAAGACAGTTAATAATATATATATGCTTATCCCAATAAATTAATTCATGCGTAAATTGTACAAATTACTAACTTCAATATGTTATTGAAAGAAAATTTTAAAATTTAAAGTTCTTTGTCAAGTTAGACCTTTCTGTTGAAATGTCCACACATATGTCATTCGTTATATTCAAACTGCATTCGGATTGTGTGCATTACAATTCCAAATTTGCATTTTGGGTATAGTTTGTTGTTGTTGTTGTAATTGTTGTTGTTGCGTTTCTAAGCCAACCAAAGACCATAGAATGCATTCAGCCCAACAGGACAAACAACCCCGCTGATAACCCCGTTGATCTGAAACTGGAACTGGATATGGGCCCAGTGGTAGTCCAACCAAGCGATATGACCGCCCTATGGGTCGTAGTTCAAGCACATATACACACAGAACATACATAGATAGTTATACAGACAGATACTCACATAGATACAATGGGTAAAATACGAGCAGTGGCATATCATCGCATAGATTACGCAACTATTGCACTAAAAGACACCCATCCACCCACTGTGACTGCCAGAGAGAGAGTGTGAGAGAGACAGGGAGATAGATAGATAGAATGGCAACCATTTGAACTACTCCTTTTCTCTTCTCTCCTCTCCTACTCGAGTCTACTTCACTCCACAAGTCTCGACTCGACTCGCGACACATTTGTGCCACTCCAAAAAGCAAAAAGGGACTGTCCACCCAAAAGCACCCACTCACCCACCCACATAAAACAACAACAACAACTAGTACTACAACAACAGCATCCACAACCACTCAAGCATACAAACCCAGCCGAAATAACACCAAATCCCACTCCCCCTTCCACCTGCAACTCTGCTGTCCGCGTCGCAGTCGCCGTAGGCCTCTGTCGGGATGCTGCTACCTTCCTCCCTCCCTTTCTCTACTCTCTTCTCTCTGCCTTGCCTCTGCTTTCACCCGCTGCTGCAGCTGCTTCGTTTTCGGCACCGACGAGAGTCCCGGATATTATATGCATACTTGAACTATGCTAGGAAGGAAGCGCCAGCAGTTCGGACCAGTCTACCCCACCCTCCCGCTCCCCCTTCCCCTTTTCACTACCCCCGCTCACTCTCCAATAGCCTTCATGTTGCTGTTTTGTATATGTATGCGTGTGTATATATATATATATGTATCTGTATCTGTATGTATGTATCTCTATCTGTATCCGCTTTTGCATGCGTCTGTATCTGTGTGTGTGTGTGTGTGTGTGGCACTTTTATGTACACATGTACACAGCTGTACCCTGGACAGACTCTCTCTGTGTGTGTTGCCATGTTTCGGGGGCACTTTACAGCCACAGAGCCACCCACAACCCACAACTCCCACAACACAACAATGCAAAACGTCTGCATTTCAACAAACGCCACAACGCTACCTAATACACAAACAACAACAGCAACAATGACAAGAACAACAACAACAATGACAACAACAGCTACCCTCTGGGAACAACACCCACTTTTCACTTTACACTATTCACTACCCACTTCCTCTTCCACTTCCACTTTTCATGGCCCTTTTCAGCTAGTGCAGCAGCCCAACTGGGTTTAGTTGCTTTACTTGTTATTCTTCTGCTTCTTCCTCTTTTTCTAGTTGTTGCCGAAAAACTTTAATACATAAGCGGCTGTAGACAAGGCGCCATATTCCCCCGCCCACCTTTCCTCACTCCCCCAACTCCACTTAAAGCAAAAGCCCTAGAAAAATCAATAAATTCTTTACATTTTCAACACTTTTTCTTTATCAACACTCAATTTACTGTTGCGTTTTATCAATATATTTATAAGTATGCATAAAGAAAAAACAGAAATTAAAGTTAATAGCAGACTTTCATGTCTTTTAATCGATTTTTTCACTTGACGCACTCAACAAAAACTCCCCCACACCACCTCACCCCACCCCATTTAGCCAACCAGCCCCTCGCCCACCCACGTAAGCATGCCGACTCGCTTGCACACACACAAACACACGCACACAGCAAGCACAGTTGCGCCTTGTCAGAGTTAAGCGAAGCAAAAACACAGAAGTAAAACCAACAACAAAAAAATGCCATAAAAACAACAACAGCGCTCAGCATGCTGTAAAGCGATAGGGAGGAGGGAGAAAGAGAGAGGCAGTGTTTAATAAAGTCAACAATGAGTTAAGCGTTTGACAGCACTGTACAGCAGTGTGACGCTTTGCAACACTTACTGGACAGCTTTTAAACTCATCTCCTGTTCTCACTGAGAGTCTCTCAGTGATCTTGACAATCAACATCTGCGATGTCAGCTGTTGATTAGAAAAAAAAACCATTTCTATCATTTCTATTTCCGCTTAATTTTGATCGAGTTAAAAAATTCGAGTTATAAAAGGTAAACTTTACTTATATTTTTTTTGCCAAATTAAAAAAATATTTTTAATCTTTTACTTAAATTTTTTTTTAGTTAGCTGCTGATTAATATTTAAAAAATTTACAATTACATTAGTTATTTGGCTTTAGAAAGCATATAGTCAGTAAATTCATTAAATTCCTTTAGGATGACAATCTGATTAACGCAATTTTCTTGGATTTCTTGAATGATGGCATTACTTTTGGTTCGTTCGCCATCCAAAGACTCCTGAAGCGCTTTTCTTTCCTTCTGTCCAATTCCCAGTTGTAACAAATCTTGGAATGCATCCCTTGTTAGGAGTACCTCGGTTTCTTGTAGCAATCTATCGCAATTCTCAAAAATTTCCATGTATTTTAAGAGTTTGCAGTCACCCAAAATATGGCTCTCTTTAAATTTGCGAATCTGATCAGTCGCTAGTTTGTCCCTCATCAATTTGTGCGGATTATTAGCAAGTGTGTAAATTCGCTTAGCTTCTTTATTGTCCATTTTACCAAACGCTGATTTATTTTTTGTTTTAAGATAAAGAAGAAGAGAAACCACGTCCGCCAGCTTTGCAGCTCTTTATACGACTGATAACAGATCATCATAAAAGGTATCAGCACTTGACACGATGTTATCAATATCGCATTAGATTCGATACTCGTACAATTTCGATTTTGTCACGAAAGCTGCTTGAGAGAGGAGACTGACACATACACACAAAGCACTCATGTACATGTGTGTGGAGAGAGCGACAACTAAATCTTGCTGCGATTCACTCACTCTCTCTCTCGCTCGTTCGTTTTGTTTCTCTTTTGCTTGAAATCGAAATCATTTAATGGTTCGCTGTTGCTGTTGTTGTTGCTGTTATTCGGTTTGGCTTTTGTTTTAGTTGTCAACAATGTTAGACTTAGACTACATACATAAATACATACATATATAGAAATGTATGCATGGCTGCTATTGAAGCATGAACATGCAATTTATATACATACATACCACAGATACATACATACATATGCAACTATGAAATACAACAACAAGCACTAAGCGACTGTACTTTTGATATAAAATCCACTCAGCGCACATAGAAATGCAAACACAAACACACGTTCACACACACACAAAACGTGCATACATATATATGTATGTATTTCTACATACATTTACCCCCACTCTACCCCACCCCACTTCACTCCAAAGAGCACACTCTCTGTTTAGTTTTAGTTGCGCTTTAAACTGCATTTGCTGTAGTTGTTGTTGTTGTTGCAGTTGTAAAGCCTCTGCACATATATAGAGAGTTCCCATTTTATGTGTGTGTGTGTGTGTGTGTGTGTGTGTGATATCGTATGCAGTTTGTATGTGTGTGTGTGTGTGCTTCTGTTATTTCAACAATTCGTTTGCTAACGAAACACAAAAACAACAATAACAACTGCAATATTGCAAGTGCATTTTAGAGATTGCCACCTTTTAAAATTTAGAGTTTTGCAGAAGGCGCAGAAACATCGATGAAGAAATCGATGCATCGATGCCTATTTCGCTCATCAAAGCTCTCTTCCTCTCCCACTTGACAGTGATGGGCAAAATATCGAATTTTCAAAGTAATTAAAATGCAGATACAGACTCAAAATAGAGGCCAAATAATGATCAAAATGGTATTCCGCATGAAAATCGGTTAAGTTTTAGCAAAGTTATGACAGATTGAAATTTTCGAAAAAGTGTCAAGAGGTAAGTATGGAAAAATATGACAGTGATGACCAAAATATCGAATTTTCTAAGAAATTAAAATTTTGATGCAGAATCAAAATAGAGGCCAAATAATGATCAAAATCGTATTCCGCATGAAAATCGGTTAAGTTTTGGCAAAGTTATGAGAGATTGAAGTTTTTTAAAAAGTGTCAAGGGGTGGGTAGGGAAAAATATGACATATATGACTTCTTTATCTCTACTTTCCTGCGAATGCAGCAGAATTGCAGCTCCACCCAAAAGACCGTATATGTGTGTCTGTACATATGTAAATAAATATGCAAGTAGAAAAGTTGGGTCAAAAGAAATAGCGTCATAACCTAAATAGAAAAATCTTTGCCTGTCTCGTTAGCTCAAAAACTGGACAGATGTGTGAGGTAAAGGTAAAAACAGGTGCGCAGCAACTGTGTGCTCCACTTGCACAAACAAAAAACAACAACACTTCGGCTGCTACCCCCGCCACACAAAATATTCAATACTAAAGCACACACAGGCACACATACAAACACATGCTAACACATCAGTGTGAACGATACCGATACCGATACACACACAACGACAACGACTAGAAAATGCGGGTCTGGGTCGTCATCGAGACGAGACGAGACGGCGAGAATGCAAGCACATAAAGAACGCCAAAATAAGTTTAAAACTAACGACACAGACCGTTGCGTGCGTGTGCGAGCGGGGCAGCATAATAATAAGTGCAAAGTGCGAGAGAGCGAGCAAGCTGAATACGTTTCGTATGCATGTGTGTGTGTGTGTGTGTGCGTATTTTGGAGCATGCAACTTTTCGTGCTTTTGCCAAATGCGTTCGTTGCGCTCTGTTCCCAGCCTGCGTAAGCCGCACAAGCGAAGGAAAGAGAAAGAGAGAGCGGCAGAGTGAGAGAGTTAGAATGCGTGAGGAAGGGGGAGGAGGAGAGAGAAGCCAGTGCATGTGAGAGAGAGTGAGGCTGGTCGAACAAGTGCATGAGTGTGTGTGAGAGTATGAGAGAGTAAAGGGTCACTTATAAAATTTTCAAGTATTTAAAAGCAATGCCTACAACTAATTAGCAATATTTCTTTAGCATATCAAAAAAGCTTGCTTCAAGTTGCTAAATTAAGTATTTATGTATATATATATATATATATATATATATATATATATATATATATATATATATATATATATGTCTGTATTGGTGTAAGCCAAGAAAGTTCATTAACACAATTAAATATGCAGGAGACTAGCGCTCTCATTCATAATGACGGCAATACACGCAATATCCCCCCTCCCCACCCCACACCCACCTACTCCACAAACACGCACACACACACACACACCCACATTCACATCGGCCTGAGATATGGCAACCACAAATGTGTATTATAGATAACGGAACGGCAACCCCGTCGTCAAACATAAAAACGTAGCCAAGCGACAAACCGAAAAGAAAAAAAACAGAAATAAAAAAGTAGCAGCAGATAATAAAAGCAAGCGCCTAAGCATGGCGTCACTGAGACGACGACGCTGACGTCGCTGCCGCCGCCGCACGCCTAACAACAACAAGACAACCGCCTACCCTACCGGGCAAAAAAAAAAACAAAAAAAAAACACGGTAAAAGCTGTAAAATTGTCAATATAGAAAAAAGAGGCGAAAAAAAAGTCAACTGCTAACAACACAGCTTGCAAAATAATGTGCGCGAGTGTCGAAGAAGCCGCTGACAGCGAAGGCGACGTCGACAGCAGCAGCGACAGCGACAGAGGCTCTTTTAACGAGCCCGAGGAGTGACAAGCGCACACTAGTACGAGAACTCAACATACACACACACTTCCATACATATAAGCGACATGCACACGCGACGCAGACGCCGGCCGCAGCAGCAGACCGGTTGAGGTTAAATTGGATAGGGGAAGCAGCAACAGCAGCAGCAGATGCGTCGCAGAGGGAAGGGGAAGCTGGAGAGGGGGGCGGGGGGAAGCTGAGGCATACATATTGAATTTTTCTTCGACGTAATGAAAATGAGAGATGATGATGGAATGAGATGACTATGATTCGTGCTTTGCTTTGCTTTCAAAACTTACCGCGCAGAGAGCAAAAAAAAGAGTAGAAAATCCGTTAATCTGCTTCTTGTGGTTGTTGTAGTTGTTGTTGTTGGCGCTGTTGCGACTGCGGCTGCTGTGGCGACGTTGGCGTCCAGCCTCTTGGAATTTATGCTAATTTTCCAAAACTCTTACACACACACACACACACGTACACCGCGAGAAGTGCACAAAAATTGTATAATTTTTGGGCTTTTAAAAATTTCACTTTTTTAAACAATTTATTTACTTGTTGTATTCTTATTATTCACTTGTACATATGTATATATATACAATTGCTTATTTATCTCTTATATACACATGTATGTACATACATACGCGTGTAGCCTGTGTGCCTTTAACACTAATACACTTGCAGAACGCGCTGCTGCGTCGTCGCTGACCGCACTGCTTCTGCTGCTGCCGCTGCTTTTGGTTTGCCTTCTACGGCTTTCCAAATTACTTTTTTTTCTTTTCGCTGTTTTACACGCACACAAATCGCGTTTTTTTTTGTTTATTAATTTATATTGCACGTTTGTTTGTTTGATTAATACAATTAATTGCTGTAGAATTTGTTTACTAATCCCGAATATGTGATGAGCTTCACACACACACATGCATATGCATATTAAATCATACACATACATACATACACACACGGACTTAGGAACACGACGCAGCGAAACCGTTGCAATTTATTGCATTACACCTGTAACACTCGCGTGCAGCATTCTTTTTTTTGTTGTTGTTTAATTTAATGCTAACTTTGTTTGTAAACAAATAATCGTAATTGTAAAATAATTAAACGGTGCTTTTCTCCGCCAACGTTTCAGCGCGTCCAACCCGCTCGATGTTGTTTTTGTAAATGTTGCTGATACATTCAAAAATATCGCTACCGAGGCTATCGAGGAAAAGTTTCAGTGCTGCCAACTTGATTTAAGAGTCATGTTGCAACAAAAAAAGGGCTGGCAGGCTTGGATCACGGATTTTAGCACATTTTCATATTATGATCAATTTATAAAGTGGGTTTAATCGGAAACTGTTGAAGAAACTAGAATTTTGCAAGTTTTTCCAGAGTTTTTGTTGGAAATATAAAACCCTAACAGTGCGAAGTGGCTATCAGAAAAATACCAATGTTAGACCAGAGGCAAATTTGTCGCTTTTAACATAAAATACCACTGTTAATGTTAAGAAGTGGACAGTATTGCTCCTCTATGTAAGCCTTACGTTAAACAATTTTAAGCGTGGTTACACTGTTTCTTAAGTTAATTCAAATTCGCAATTCTCATAAAGAATGTTCAATTTTCAAGATTCAGTACGTTTTGCTGAATATTGACGCAGTAAATACAATAATTTCATCAATAAATAACAGCTCTACTGTTGTCTCTACAGAATGTACAATCCTCTGTTAAGTATAATAACATAGCTGCAAGCTGGCAACAGCGCTGCGATCAGCTGTTAGAGTGCTATATCAGACAGCCTTTGACAGCGTGCTTTGTAAACAATGAAATCAAAATTTGAAAAACAAATACAAGTTATTTTATTGCTAGGATAAAAGCAACATAAAAATGATAAATAATTATTTAAGCTTTGCCAAGTTGACCAAGATGCTGCAAGTAGGCCTTACGGCAATCCATGTCATCAGCTGGTCGATTGTGGGGTAACCAAACGGGTTCGCCAATAAAATAACGAACTGCTCTAATAAAGTTCTGTGAATGAAATGAATTATATGAAGATAATCTTTCATTTCAGGATACCTCTATACATACATTGGTATCCAAAGTAAAGCGATGATAGATGCCAGCTGGAATAATGATCATATCCCCTTTTATCACCTGAATTCGCAGCCAGTTGTCGTCGCCACTGTAAATAAGGAATTAACAATATGTTAACTGATAGCAACAGGTGTAACAGGTGTTACTTACTCGCGCACATCAAAGTAACCGGATCCGTCCAAAACCAAACGTATTTCCTCATCTGTATGCAAGTGTTCCGTGTAAAATGACTTTAATTTGTTGGCATAATCCGGCAAACATTTTTCCGAGCAAGTGATCTGCAGTCATTTAGAAAACAGATGAAATAATGATATATATTTTATATATATGGCATATACCTCATCCTCGTAGGTGTAACCACGTGTAGTACGCAGTTCACTCAGTTGCTTATCATTCAAATAGTCGTCGGCATTGATCTGCAAGTGGAAGAGAGAAAGGAGAATGATAAGCTTGTCTTTGTTCAAGGTCGCCGACAAGCTAAGTTACCTTAAAGTACTCCACACCGGTTTTCTTGTAAAGCTCCGACAATTCCAAATATTCAGGTGGACTGCGTTTGTGTTCCAGTCGCTGATCGGTTTGTTCGTTGTCCATAAACCAGACTTGTACCATTTTTGTTGATATTTGTTAAAAAACTAGACAAACAGTCGAGACCAAGATGGTACAAAATGAGTAACAGTGCTGCCAACTTGTTTAAATAGTCACGTCGCCACTAAAAACGGGTTGCCAGGCCTGGTTCGCGAACTTTTCATATTGTGATCAATTTTCAAAATGTTTAAAAGTCTGCAACTTCTATAATGCAGAATTAGTGTTACAATTTAATTAAATTATTGTTTTAGATTAAATTAAACTTAGTTCCCAGCATTCTTTTAAAAATTAAACTTTATTTGATCTAATCTAGAAATAAGAAAATGTATTTCATTGTTAATTTTTTTGCCAAAGAATTAATGTGAAATTTAAATGCGCGCCGTTTGCAGTTTTCGATCATTGTGATAGTGCTGCCATATCGCTCCAAAAAGGTCGAACTGTCAGCGCTGCCACATCAATGCAAAGAGTTGTACCATTTTTGCTTGTACAAAAACGGTCGTCTAGTTAACCATTTGCATGTAATCAAGTTGACAGCGTTGCCACGTCAATGTAAATAGTTGATTTTTATTAGTTTCGTTTTGGCGTTCACACAAAATTAACAAAATATTTAAAAATAAATCCATACAATTTTAAAAAATTCAAATTGCAGTTATTAAATTCAACATGTTATCGCTACGAATGCGTATTCTGCTGCCAAGGCTAATTCCCTATAGATATTACAGCAAAAGTACCGGCGGTTGTTCCGAAATTCCCGAACATGTTATGGAAGAAATGGAAGAGGGATTTAAAAATTTGTGTTACTCCGATTCGAAATCGTTGTTGAAAAAGCATTTAACCCGTGAAATCTTTGACAAACTGAAGGAGAAGACAACGCCCACATATAAATCCACGTTATTGGACTGCATAAGATCGGGACTGTGCAATTTCAATTCCCACGTAGGAATATATGCGCCCGATCCAGAAGCGTACACAACATTTGCGGATATTTTTGATCCCATTATTGAGGAATATCATGGTTTTACAAAGACAGATAAGCATCCTGCCACTTGCTTTGGTTACGGTGCCGATTTTCCCGATCTTGACCCGGAACGAAAATATATAATATCGACGCGTGTTCGTTGCGGAAGATCTGTGAAGAACTTTCCGTTTAATCCGTGCTTAACACAATGCGATTACGCCCAATTGCAGACGATTGTATCGAAGGCTTTGGGAAATCTTTGTCGGGAACATTCCGGAAAATATTATCCACTTTGCCAGATGGATGATAAGACCAAGGAGAAGTTAATTTCCAAACACTATATGTTCAAGGAGGACGATCCCTTTTTGGATGAGGCGAACGCCTTAAGCTTTTGGCCCTTGGGGCGTGGCATATTCCTCAATCGGGCCAGGACCTTTATTGTCTGGGTGAATGAGGAGGATCATATACGAGTGATTGCCATGGAGAAGGGCGGCAATTTGGGACGCGTCTATGAGCGTATGATTATTGGAGTGGAATCTCTGGCCCATCAAATGCAGTTCAATCATGATGCTCGCCTTGGGTACTTGACCTTCTGTCCCAGTAATTTGGGAACCTCGATTCGCGCCTCCGTCCACATGAAGCTGCCCAGTGTGGGCAACGATCGGACCACGCTGGAGGAAGTGGCCGGAAAGTATAATTTACAGGTGCGTGGAACTCGCGGAGAACACACCGAGGCCGAGGGCGGAGTCTACGATATCTCGAATAAACGGCGTATGGGACTCACGGAATATGAGACCATTACCGAGATGTACAAGGGAATTCAGGCGCTGATCAATGCCGAGTGCGAGCGGAGCAGGGATAAGGAGCAATTAGCCAAGGATAATGCCAAGAATAATCCAGCAGTCAGTAAGGAAGATCAGAAGAAAGCTGGTCAGTCTCAACTGGATGAGCACAGGAAAGCCATGGCTAAGAAATGTGAAAGGCCAAAAGATCAGAAGAAAGTCAAACAATGTGAAAAGAAACCAACAGATCAGAAGAAAGATAACAAATGTGAAAAGAAACCAACAGATCCGAAGAAAGATAACAAATCCGATTCTAACAAATCTGATAAGACAAAGAAATAATTTCAACAGTATTCAAACAAGAAGTATTATGGAAAGAAGAAACGATAAACATATATCTAAATTGTTATCGGCACTATTGTCAAAAATTTAAAATTTATTACCTTTTCCATTAGTCACAAATTTAAAGGCAACAGATATAATAAATCCAGAATAAATTCAGAATATTGGTAATTAAAGACAATAGAAATATGAAGAAATGATAGGATTCAAAAATTATCATATAAATGTTAACGATACTATCGGCAGTATTGTTCTTTTGCCAACTATAGATATATCGTATAATAAGTTTATATAGCATTTTTAATTATTGCATTTATTAAAGCTATAGAAACGAAACTTGCTATTTTTTTTATTTCTTGAGCTTTGGTCTAGTGGTTAATTCTTATGGTTATTATATTTTCGTATATTTTGCTCTACAAATTAATAAATAAATTGGTTTCTATCTAAACTTCCCATTTTAAGCTGTTCATCCTAGACGATAATTTATAAAACAATATTTTTTTGTAGGAAAATTTTATAATAATTTAAAATCTTAAAATTTTTACTCTTTTTTGTAGCTCCTATGATTTTAAAATAAAAATATACAATTACTAAAATTTTCAACTACCTTTGTAGCATTCTTTTTCTTAATTCTTCTTCCAAATCGGTTTGAAATCTATATCCTTTCAATCCTTTCATTCCCTTTTTATACTTCCACCTTTCAGATAAATAATTAAACTCTTTATTTTTTTGTATTTTTTTTTTTTAATTTTTTTTTATAATTTTAATTCTTTTATAAACTTAAGACTTAAAATAAAAATATTTAAAGTTTTTTGTTGTTGTTGTTGTTGGTTGTTGTTTTTTGCTTGACACAAATGCCAAAATGTTTTACATTCTTTTTTTACTTTTAAGCAAATAATTTGTGTGAATTAGTTATTCAATTGTTGTTGTTGTTGTTTGTTGTTGTTGTTGTTCTTGTGGTTGGTAGTGTGCAGTTAGGTGTTAATATTGTTGTAGCAGCTGTAGACTGATCTTCCAGACCGGGCTTTAAACCGCGACTCTCAAAGAAGACGACAAATGCCGAGTGCCGAAATTGGATGTGGACCCGGAAACTGGAATACACAACCAGTAAAAAAGGCAGCTACAAATGCGACTACAAAACTAAAGCAAACACAACTCGGATCGGATCGAGAGATATGGCGAGCCGAGTTGAAGATAAATCCAACGTGTTGATGTTGTTGTTTGTTGTTACTGTTCCGACAAGTTGTTGTTAGTCGGAAACGGAGTTGTTCTCTTATTTTGAGGAGAGCAATTTACAAGCTCTTCTCAAGCTTGATGAGCTCGGTGATGCCATCGTACATCTCCTTGACGGCCTGGTATTCGGTGAGACCCATGCGACGCTTGTTGGAGATGTCATAGACACCGCCCTCGGCTTCGGTGTGCTCACCACGAGTACCACGGACTTGCAGATTGTATTTGGCAGCGACTTCCTCGAGCTTGGCCTTGTTGGAGGCAAGCTTGGGCACCTTGATGTGCACGGAGGCACGGATGGTGGTGCCCAGATTGGTGGGGCAGAAGGTCAAGAAGCCAAGACGATCATCGTGGCTGAATGGCACACGCTTCTCGATCTCATTGACGGCGGTGGTCAGACGACGATAGATCTCACCAAGATCGCCACCCTGTTGCATGGAGATGATGCGCAAATGATCCTCCTCATTGCACCAGACCAGGAAGGTCTTGTTATCGTTGTGGTAGATGCCACGTCCCGATGGCCAGTAGCGGCAAGCATTGGCCGCCTGCAGGAAACGATCACCCTCCTTGAACAGGAAGTGATCATCGATCAGCTGCTGCTGCACGGTCTTCTCCATGCCGGTCAATGGATAGAACTTGCCCTTGAGCTCACCCTCGAGGCCAGACAGAGTGCTGCTAACCTTGGACTCCATCTCCTTGTACTGGGCCTCGGTCAAGCAGGGGTTGAAGGGATAACCCTGCATGGAGCGACCGCAACGGACACGAGTCGAGATCACATACTCGTTGGTGGGATCGACATTGCCGAAGGTGCTCACATCACCGAAATCGGAGGCTGGATGCTTGTCGGACTTCTTGAAGCCACCATGGTAATCCTCAATGATGGGATCGAACAGATCAGCGAACACTGTGTACGATTCAGCATCTGGGGCATAGATGCCAACGCCGGAATCGTGATTCTCCAAACCGGACTGAATCACATCCAGGAGGGTCGACTTGAAGGTCGGTGTCACCTTGTTCTTCAGGTTATCGAAGATCTCCTTGGTCAGGTACTTCTTCAACAGCGACTTTGAGTCGGAGGCAGCCAACTTGGCATAACCCTCCTCCAATTTAGCGAGAACTGCGGCATCAACCATGGTGTCTTGTTTGCTGTAAAATAAAAACATAAAATATATGTTTAGTTAAAGTTGCTACTCATTTTAGTTATTTTCTTAATTTAAATATTTTGTATAATTCAGTTTCATTTTTGTGGAGTAAAACTAACCTAGACTTTTAAATTTTAAATAAAAAATAAGTTAAAAAAAGATAATATTGATTTTTAAAAAATATATTTTAACAAAAAAAAAATACTTAAATATATGAAATTTTCAATTGAAAATTTAGGTTTCAACATTTGTTGAAAGATTATTGATTTTACATTAAAGAAAAACTGACAAATTAAATTATATTGAAAATATATCACTTTTTTTTAGTTATGTTGCATTATTTTGGTAATTTTTGAGCAACTGTTTACAATAAAAAAATATAAATTAATTTTCGTTTCTTTGTTAATCGTATGAGAATCTAATTCCAACTGAAATTATAATAGTGCTTAAAATTTTAACTAAAATTTAAGTAGTATTAATTCTGAATTATTATTTAGTGGAATGTAAAACTTTACATTTTACAGTCTGAGAATATTTAATAAAATATATATAATACATTAGCTGGTAAGTTGGTAAATTTTGTTGAAAAATCTTAATATTAAAACGAGAAACTTTACAATGATAGGATATTTCAAATTCTAGAATTTTGAAGGTAAAACTTTACATTTAACAGTCTGAGAGTATTTAATAAAATTTATTCGTTTTAACATTTGCTGAATTAACAAAAGATGACAATTTTAAAACTGGTAAGGACTGTTTTTATTAATATATATTTCTTTTTAATTGCTTTATTCTCTTGTCCATTGTGGCGCCCTGAAAGTAGGCAATGAATTTGTGAAATTGTCGCTGACATCGTTTTAAAAAACACGCAACTGTGCAATTCTCAGGGAAATACTATACATGATGAAATGAACCCACAGTATTTTTTTTTTTGGTGGTGGCTCTTGGTCAATATACTTTTGGTGGTGTTGGTGTTGGGTGGTGCTTTTTGCCGGCTGCACGCTGAATACGCACATGGAGCAATAGAGTAGAGTAGAGTACGCCCTGCTGCCCTGCCACGCCCCCCTCAGGAGACGCACATGCGCCTTGAATTTAGACCCGGCTCAAAAGCACCAAAGACCAGGGCAATAATATTTTTATGGCATTTAAGTGTTCTTTTTTTTTTTGGGCAGTCTGACGTCAGCATTAGATACACACACATACACACACACACATATAGAGCGAGAGAGAGAGAGAGAGAGAGAGTTAGGCCAGACACTAATGGTTTAGATGTGGGACCTATGACAAGCCCCATTAAGTACACTTACACTTGGTCACGAAAGTGTTTTGGCAAAGCTTAAAATTTATACAATTTCTCTAGCAAAATATATAAAAATATATTTTAAGCGTTTTTTATCTATTATTTAATGATTCTTCTTAATAAAAAAGAATATTTTTTCAATAAATTAACTTTTTAAGAAATACAAATATACAATTACTAGAGGGCTCCGCCCACTGCTCGTTTTGCTCGCCAACAATGACTATAATTCTTACAAAAAAAATTTTTTTTATAAATTTAACTAAATTAAAAAATAAAAAAAATATAAAATTACTAGAGGGCTCCGCCCACTGCTCGTTTTGCTCGCCAACCCGCAGCTCGTTAAACAATTATGTGTAGTTTTTTCTATTGTCAAAACACTTGCTTGACCAACTGTATGGCTTATACACACCCATTAGGGGCAGCTGCCTCATCGGCTGATGTTGCAGTGCCTCCATTTGGTTCCCCATTTGCCGTTGCCGTTGCGGCGCCATCGCCTTCGATCACTTTCTCCTTTTTATCCTTTGAAGCGCACAAACCCATTTTATTTTTTTTATATATTAAATTTAATTTCTTGTAAAGTTTTCGTTTGTTTTTTTTTTTGTGTATAAAATTTGGCCTTGGCTTGGTCACAAAGTTTTTGATTGAGTATAAAAAAAGGTGCGTTGATTCCGTTTGATTTTTTTTTTCTTTTGCAGGTAAAAATGAAATCACAATGCAGCTTTTCTTACAAGTATATAGTTTTTATATATATAGATCACACACACACATAAGCACACACAAACACAGGACAGACGCGCTTAAACTTTTATTGCTTTTTGTGTAGATTTTAAATGGTTTTATTTTATATTTTCAATATTTTTTGGTGGTCTATTCGTCGTTAAGTATTTTTATTTTGCCTGTTTAATTTGGTGCAAAAAATAAGTAAGTTATATTTTTTGCTGGGGTTTTCGCTTGGTAACTCTCGCGTTTATCGCTGCCGCGCCCAAAGGTATACACTACAAAAAAGACTAGGCTACAAAGCACTAAAGGAGCGTTTTTTAAGGAGCGCGCGCGCTTCAAGTTTTTTGCTTAAGTTGCGAGAACTTGCGGATTGCTCGACTGGCTGCTGACTACTGAACACGGAAACAGGACTCCCGGGCTCAACACAAAAAAATAACCAGGATACCGGATACTATACTCTACTACAGGGTGCAATCTACACTTCGTTCGGTTTGTTCGGCTATTTTGTTGGGTGCTGGATGCGCTTCGGGTTTTGCCGATTCGGTTTTGGCGCGCGCCTTTTTGTTGTCTCTCTCTCAAAGGACACTGAGCAAGCAACTGAATTTAGAGTGCTTCCAACTACAAATTCAGCGCGAAGAGAGCGTGACTTTGCAGGGTTGCCAACCCCAGCAGCAGTAAGGTTGCAACAACAACAACAGGCAAAACCATTGCATAGCCGCAGGCGCCGGCGACGTCCACAAAAAAAACTTATAGAAAAGGACAAGAGTTGAAAGAGCTAGACTGTAAGAGACCCTGTAGTTATTTAAAAAAAATCAGCAACGTCAACGATTATAATATAATGAATTTAAAATGTTTGTTGATTTTATTCAAAAGAAATTTTAAATTAACTGATATTTTGTAAAGCTGTATAAAAATTTAATATTATACAACAATTTTTAACCATCATAGTATAACATTTATTTTTAATTTGAACTATAAAAAAATTTAAAAGTTATTTTTATTCTTTGACTTTATAATTGTACTGAGAATTTCTATATTAGTTCTTAATCTGTTTTTTTTTTCAAATTTGTATAGTTAAGTTTAATATGGTTATTAAACAAAATATTTTTATTCAATTTCATAAGTCTTCTTACTCTTAAGTAAATTTTCTGATACAGACAGAGTATACCCTGTGTAGTTTTTTTAGTACAGGGTCTAGAAACTGTTGCCGGATGAGAGCGCAATATAATGCGGAAGGATATATTTATTTGATGCGTGCAACGACGCGTCGACAAGGAGGAGGAGAGTGAAGAGAGGAGAGTGGAGAGTGAAGAGAGGAGAGTGAAGAGAGGAGAGTGGAGAGAGGAACAACCACCCTGAGAGCCGAGAGCCAAAAGCATCGCTAAATCGATAAAATTTATGGCACGCGGCAGGCAGCTGTAAAAAAAGAGGCTTGTTGCGCCTCAAAAAGAGGCTGAAAAGGCCACTGCAAAAAAAAAGGGGGAGTGAAAATAAAGGGAGCACTCCTCGTTGGTCAAGTCAACTTGAAGTGACGGCTCGAGTGTGAAATGAGGGCTGCTAATGGCATGACTGACGATTCGACTACTCGACAACACGACAACTCGACTACTTGTGCGGCGCCTCAAGTGGCGTGTGGCAAGTTTAGAAAAGCGGTTAGCGGGCAGAGGGGAGGGTTGGGAAACGTACACATAAGAAAAAAACAGAGATTCCGGTCTTAAATAAATGCAATGCAGTGTCAGAAGTACGATAAATCCGAATTATCCTAAACCAAATATGAAATCTTAAATGAATCCCGATTTTCCTCAACATTAGTTTCATTTTTCGGGTTCTGTAAGAATTATTTTCAGTTAGATTAAATAATAAAGATTTAAGTTTTTTAAAGTCAATTTTTTAATATCGATGTCATTTTATCTATGTTTTATCTTAGGTCAAAAATTATGTCTTGAATACATGCTTAGAAAATCTAGTTTTTTAAACCTTTTAACTTGATTTTAAGAATGGATTTGTTTTCTGTGTACTGAAATCACGGATTTTTCTATATCGTTGCTGTTTTAGCTACATTTTATCTTAACTAAAGAATTACGACCTGAATACATACTAAAAATCAAGTTTTATAAATTTGATTTTTAGAATGAACTTTTATTTTCAGTGTACTGAAAATCACGGCCAGCTTGCGGCATTCCCAACGCGTTGAGTGCACGTGCACCCGAAACGAGATACAAGATACTTTTCACGCCTGTGCAGTGACGTGTAACCAGACAAAGAGAGAGAGAGACTAAGAGAGAAAGAGAGCGAGCTAGAGTGGGTGAAAGAGAGGGAGGGAGAGAGGTGGTGGCATGCTGCACATTGCATGTCTGTGCCACATTATTTTTTGCCTGCAATTTCATTTCGTCGCATTTTTTGAAGCTGCTTTTGTTTATTTACTTATTACTTTTATTATTTCTATTTCATTTGGCGTCTGTTTGCCTTAATTTCATTACTCAGACTCTGGCTCAGCTTTTTGGCTCAAAACTAATTGCTTTGGCTCCCCGGTGACTAAGCTATAATATTAGGCCCCTTTTTTGCCCCCTCTCTAGGAAACTAACAACTGCTATTATAATTGCCGCTAAATATTGATTTGAAATTGTAAACAATTTAAAAGCAAACACTCGTTTTATGCCTCATTGCTGGATTGTGTCATTCATAATGAATGTAATGATATACTACTTATTGTTTTCCGTTCCGTAATAGCTTACAACTTGAGCAATCTGGCAACACTGGCAAGTCTTTGCTAGCCTGTACTTTCTCAATTTACAAGAATTCTCATTGATTTCCTAGCTAGATTTTAACTTTTGCTTGTTTTATTTAACGATTAATCAATTTTATAGTTAACAATTGTAATAATAATTATAATTAAACTATACTAACAAGTGTAGCAGAAAATTGGCCTTTAAAAACTGTTTCTAATTTTACTTTCTTAGAAAACTCTCCAAAAAAAGACTGCATACTTCTGGAAATTTCATTAAAGTCATAATAAATCAAATCTATAGCTTTTATCAGCATGCAATTAATTTATTAACATTTTTAAAAAGTTCCCCAAATTAATCGCTTTTTAACTAAAATTTTATGATTTAACAATGCTTGAGTTTGTCGACTTTCTTTCAATTTGAAAGTACTTTTTTTGGCAGATTGATTTTAACGTTTGTGATTTGTGGAAAATTTAAAAAGTCATATGAGTATTATTACTTTTTTTTAGCTCATAAAGATAAGCTTTAGCTGTAGTTCTAGTTGTAGATTGTGATTGTGGTTGGGTGGTTAGGTTCTGTCATAACGACAACGCCCCACTTGACTGAATAATGTTGCACTAGTTGCTGATATAACTATATATATACTGATATATATTTATATATATGACAATGGTAAGTTTAAAGAGGTTTTGACTTATTGCCGACTCTCTTCACGACAAACTAATCAATTAACTCGAGTGTACAACACACACACACACATGTAACAATTGATGTCACACACACACACACACATATATATATATATATATATATATATATATATATATATAGATATTGAAGTGTCCCACACATCGGCGGCACTTGAAAGCAACGCAAATCGAATTAACTTGGCACAATTGAAAAACTGATTTCATTATAGTATAAAATCAACCCTACTCCCTTTCTCTGCATCCTTTAGCAACCCTGGCCATAAAAAAAAGGATGCTTTAAACTTAATTTCCAGCTCAAAGAATATTTAAAAGCAATTTCAGTTCTCTGAAATCACTTTGAAATCTTTTATACGCAAACATTTTTAATAGTTTTCTTTGAAATCTCTCAAGGCTAGAAAGCAGCGAAAAGTATGACAACCCTGACAGTGAAAAAAGCTGCTTAAAAGTTTATTTCCAGCTAAAGTTATTCTTTAAATTAATTGATATTCTCTGAAATCACTTTGAAATCTTTTTCTTGGTTTTATTTTAAAAGAGTTTTCCTAGACAACCCTAAAGTCGAGCAGGCAGCGATAAACATAGCAACTTTGGCATTTAAAAAGTATGCTTTAAAGTTGATTTATTATAAAAATTAATTCTGCCATCTGTAATCTCTTTGAAATCACTTTTAAATCTCGTTCTCACACGCGCTTTACGTTATTTTTTGATAGAGTTTTCCTAGATTAGCGCTATGTTAATTTGCTGTGCAACAGTTAATTGAAGGCTTAAGTTTATAGCCGGATAATATAGGTAACTCTCAAAAAAAACGCGACGCGAAATTGGCAACCGTTAACGGTTAACTTTGATATGCGAATGGTGAAGGCGATTTATTTTTTGCAAACGAACTGCAGACAGCTTGAGAAAGAGACGCAAACAGACAGACAAAAAGAGAGAGGGAAAAGATTGACTGAGACTGAGAGTTGGCCAAAAGCTAGTTATAGCTGATAAGCCAAAAGAGAGAGCGAGAGAGAGACAGAGAGAGAGAGAGAGTTTCAAGTTGCAGTTGCCGGGGAACAACTGAAAGTTGATCTTACAAACAGCTGACAAACGGATAAGATAATAACTTGACATACTATATATATATATATATTTAGTAAGTATTAACACATTAACTCTATCTCTTAACTTGTGTTTGCTTCTAACGACAAGTTGTTGGCCATATAAAATGGCAACACACACACACACATAGACGGAGACTGGCAACTGAAAGCGAAAGTCTTGTCAAGAATCGCAACGACTGGAAATTCAAACATTTTCATCGCCGTTTTTTTCCGCAAGTCATTGAACTAGCCAATGCACAGTGGTCCTTTTTGGCAGTTTAGCTCTAAAAAATTTTAGACTTTTATTCTATATACTTTTGTGCAGAAAAGTTGAAATTTGTTCTACTTTTTGAGGTTTAATAAAAACTTAATCTCAACAATTTAATAAAGCCAGAGGAAAGTCCAAATAATTTCAAATAAATTATAGGCATTATTTAAGAATTTTTTAATATTTCATTAAAATATTTAATTTTAAAATATAGAATTATTTTTTAAATACAATAGGTAAACTACGAAATATTAAAAAAAAAGATAGCTAGAAAATAATTCTTATTCCTTTAAAAAGAAGATATAGTCCTATTAGTTTTCGAAAATCTATAGACATTATTTTAGAGCTATAAAATTCGTTTGTCGTGAGCTAAATTTAGAAAAAGATCCACTGTGCAGCGTTTCCCGTTCCCCCTCATTTTTTTCACCACCACCTCCTCCCTCTCCACCCCTTCCTGCTTACCTCCTGGTCGGCTGTCCATGTGTGTTGCAATAACTGCGCTTTAATTGCATATAAACAACAAAATGCTGCGATTTTGGTTTGGCGATTGCACAAAGAAATTGGCAGACAGTTCGGGCCATGGCTAAAATGCGAAATGAGTTAACAAACAAACAGCCAATTTACAAAATTGACATTGATATGCGACCAACGTGAGTAAATGCAATAATATATATAGGGAAATCAAGAAAAATACCTACTATAATTTCACTTAATAATTGTATATAATTAACCCTTATGCGGGAGAGCAACAACAAAAATTAATCGGGATTAGACCTATGAGAAAACCAGCAGCTTAACTCAAAATTTTAACAGTGTGTGAAAGAGAGTGATATATATAAAAGAGAAAGAGAGAGAGAGAGAGCGAGAGGAAGCGGGCACCCGCATATTTTTCAAATATTTCGGCATCTATATTTTTCTATATAATGTGCTGCTGATTTAATTAAAATTCTTTTGGCAAATGCTCAATTAAGCTGTAGAGCATGAGGGGATGAAGGAAGGTAGGGAAGGGGAACCTATTGAGACTTATGAATATGTTTATGATGGTTTCATCTTCTTCAGGCGTATAAATTTCGCTAGAATTTCGCGCTCATTGCCCGGATGTCGTTGATTTAACTTTGTTCTTCTCTTTCTCGCCTTTTATTTTTATAGTTATTCAACTGTCTGCGAAGACAATCAACGAATAAATGCGACAGTCATTTAGCTACAACAGCAAACAGTCACACATACATTGATATACACAGCAAGCAGTGCAGCCAACTGCATTTAACAGCGCGCTCCATGCAGTTGCTGTTAAGCTCCCTGTTACTTCCAGCGCTGCTTTTAACAGTTCTGTCGTTAAATCTGGTTAGCTTTAACAGCAGTCGCTGCCACAAGCTTTAACAGTCGGCCAGTAAAAGCTCGTCCTGTGCAGCTGTCTAAAGCTTTGGCAAAGCTTTTTTTTGCCTGCTTGCTACAGTGGCGTTCAAAATATGGTGTGTTGTCTGCTATTTGATGTTGTTTACATTGCACCTAAAATTACAGATTGTTTATTTGTTTTTTGTTGGCAGCGCCAATGAATTGTATATCAAATCAGGCAGCTCACACACAGACACACATATACATGCATGCCTGTGTTTTTATAGTATTTCGACTAGTTGGCAATTTATGCTGTTTGATTTACACACACTCACACACAGTAGTCTGTGTGCAATTTCATTTCCTGTCTAGCCAAATGATGCGAACTGACTGAAAACTGTGCCCCACCCCTTGGCGATTATGCAACTTGACAGCCTGCAACAGACAAAGGGCTTTTGTTTAACCCCCCACCCCACCCCTGGTTTTAATGGGGGCGTTGCTTTGTCAACCGGTTTATAGGAAAATTTCAAATGGCATTTTTCACGTTTAACAACTTTTTTTGTAGTTTAAATTTTCTTTTTTGTAGCAACGCTTTTTTGCCTATTTTTCTGCTCTCGTCTTTTTCTACATTTTGCGCTTTAATGGACTTCAATTGAATAATTAACAACAACATGCCAGTTATATAGATAGTGAGAGAGAGAGAGATAGAAGATATCATTGTAGGGGCAACAATTTGTACAACAAATTTGCGCGATTTGCTGATTTGAAATAAACAGATAAATCAACTGACAAAACACAATCTAGCATTTTTCTCATTTCCATTCGCATTTCTATGTATTCTATAGTTTGTTAACTTGTCAACTGGATATTATATCGTTAACAGTGCGCTATAAATATATTATGTTCAGGTATTGATTCTTTCCCTCAGCTATAGCTACAATCATGTATAGCTAATGTGTGTGTGCGTGTGTGTGTGCTATTTTATATTGTTTTGTTTATTTGAACGCGCTTTCGGGTTGTCTGTATTTTTAGCAGCCGGCATTAAAATCAGTTCGGAAAATAAAAGAAAGACCCTCGCATCGAGCGAGCTGCTACTAAATTTAGACAGTCGAAATTCCTAAGGGGGCTGTCAAACTTTAGGCCATATTATGCAATAGTTTTGGCCATTACCAATCAATTAGGGCAGCAAACTGCAATAGAGTTCATTCAACTGATTTAATAGCTAGGCTAGCAATCATGACTAATATCTTTGGCCGCCAGTGTACGATAAGCGATTATGCAATTCACTTGGCAATGACCGCCCTCTTTGTATGTATTGGTGTGTATAGACTTATAGACAAGTTCAAGGCTTTTGTAATTTAAGTAGACGTCGAAATTTAGAAGACCGCCAAGTGTGAAAATGTTGGCAAAATACTTTTGGCAGCTGCTGTCGACATTGCTGTCTGCTTATCATTTTTTTGGCACTATATATTAACATTGTTTTCACCTTATCGGCCAATAGATAGTTTGGCTTGTTACCTGTCTTGAGGTACAGTTATAAATTGTGCAACGTGAAAAGCGGCAAACGAAAAACAAGTTTTGCAAAACTCAATTGACCAACTAAATATAGGCAGAGTAGCTATAGAAGCGTTGGCTGATTTTCAATTTACTTTTTTTTAACGCTTCTCTCTTTATTCTCTCTCTTTTCATTTCGTTTGCCGGTAACCGGTTTCGTTGCGGTTTGGCAAATTGCAAATTGCAAACTGCAGTTCAACAGTGAGTCAACTTTTTTTTAAAGTTGCCGCTTAGCACTGTAAACTGCTTGCACACACACGCACACATACACTGCTTGCACTCACTTTATAGAACTTTAGCTCACTTAACTTAACATAAATTTTAATATAAATAATTATGATAAATTTATCACAAATAATATTCATAGAATATATATTTTTTTAGTTTTTATGTTTTGGAGAACGGCTCACCTTTGCAACCGTAGAATTCAACGTCCAACGTTACAATGATCACAAAATATTGTTCTTTGGCTCAGCTGCAGTCGACAGCAGCCTGTCGACGTCGACGTCGCTGCCAACAGCAGCCGTCGCAGCTGCGTCAAGCGGCACCCTTCTTCTTTCACTTTCAAACTACTCAACGGAAAACACTCACATACGCAAGAGAGAAAGAGAGAGGGCCAAAAGCTTTGCTTTCATATATCGAATGTCTCTCTGTGTGTGAGTGTGTGTGTGTGTGTGTGAGGCCTGCCTCCTGCTGCGCTGCTTGCCTGCTGTTGTTGTTGCTGCTGTTGTCGTCCGTCGTGTTTACATCTGTATTAGTTAGCAGTGACAATTGACGTAGGACGTGACGTATGACAAAGCTTCGGGAATTTGTATGGCGAGCGCAAAAGAGCACGAGCTGTGCCACAAAAGCTCTCGTCCCACTGTGCAGCCGGCAGGCAGGCAGCAGGTTAAAGCAGTGTGACCAATGCCCATGTTAAGCAGTGTAAATGTATGCGAAAAAAAGGAAAGTGTTGAGCAGCAAACTAAGTGTGTGTGTGTGTGTGTGGGAGTGTGACAGAGAGAGCAAGTGGGAGAGTGAGAGGCGGCTTGCAACTAATTGCATACATTCACATACATATATGTGCAACTTTATGTACAGTTAACGCTGCTGCTGCTGCGGCGCTGCTACTGCGACGTCGACGTCTGTCTGCTGCGACTGCAGCGGATTATATGGCAAGCCTACTATATGGGGGCGTGTGAATTGGTATTGGTAATCGAGTAGAGTGCCTCACATGACACACACACACATACAAACGGGAGACACAAACATTGCTTAATTATTGTGGAACACACGTTGTGTATTTAATTTATAACGACACTCTCTCGACTGTAACAATGTGTGCGTGTGTGTATTGTAGTTATAAGGCTGCCCATAACGAACCTGACGAACTAATCAAAGTAAATCGAAATTTATTGTTCCCCTGGCGCAACAACTATTTATTTGCTTTATTCCTACTATTTTTTTCCATTTCCATTTCATTTCATTTTTTCTAGAATTAAGTGTAAATATTTGCAGTATGCAAACAAGCTGAGCTGTGTGACAGCAAAAAAAAAAGCTCAACAAACATTGTGTGAATGGGGAACAAAAGAAGCAAAGAGGGTAGAGAAATCTCACATATGCAAACGATATGATGTGAGATTGAAGACATGCCACAGAACTGAGAAGCTGAATATTTTTTACACACTTGCACTGGAGTTTAAAGCTTTTAAGAGTAATCTAAATTATAAATATATATGAACTCTTTGTTTTGATCGTTGTAAAGATACTTGATCACCAAGCACGATAAAGATGTTTTTTCTAATTTCATGTGCTTGAAAAATTTTGTACACAAAGTATTCTTAGTATTGAAATAAAGCTAATAAAGTTGATTAAATACGAGTATTTTTATATGTAAATTTTTAGTTTTATTGTCGAACCAAATTCTTGATATACTGTAAACAGATTTCTGATCAGTTTGTTGATTGGAATCAATATCTTAGCCAAAGCTATCGGTTGCTAAGCCAAATAGAATTGACACAGCTGCTATATTATAACAAATGCAGATGTTATAAGGAATCGTATTACTCTAAATTTTAGAGTCTTAAAGATGTCATTAATCTAGAATTTAGTTATTAATATATTGGAAAACTTATTTATTTCTACACTTTAGCTCCTTGCAAGTGTGTTAAATATTCGACATTTCTACAGTTAGCTCTTCGTTCTATATTCTTGAAAAATATGAGAACATAATACCCGAAAACGCAGGTCATATATTTTGGCACTAATACCACACACAATATAATAAAATTTTGAAAAAGAAATCATATTATAAAATAGCATAAAGGAAAATTACAGATATATATAGATCTAGTTTTGCTCAATTGCTTAGATCAAGAGACATGACACAAGATCAATCTAAAAGAATATCTAAAACTACTACAGATATTTCAACAACTAAAAATCTTGAACTTGATTTTGAATAGGCATAAACATTTGTTTTTACATTTATACAGATAAATGCGTAGTATATATAAGGCAACCTGCTTGATTATAAACATAAGATACAGAAACAGACAGTTCTAGATATCGAACCGAACATATTCATTCTTCTTGTTATTCGAGCAAAATGAAAATATATACATAGATATTTGAAAAGTTGCCAACAAATTTTATGCAACAAACAAAGAAAGATCTTTGAGCTATAAGAAAAACAAGAAAATATATAAAAGTTTATAATATATACTTAATAGTATATATCTGTCGTACGTCGTATAATTTGCTGCTTTTCAAAAGAACTTTTGCTTTTTTATTTACCGCATATTTTAAGCAAGAAAAATATAATAAATTATATAAAATATTTTTTGATATTCTCTGGCTGACATTCACAGTGGTTGCAATGTCAAGTGGCAAGTAAATGTGGCAGGATGTGCCTTACATAATCTCAATCCATTTTTCCCGGCCTTTTTCAATTTATACTTTCGCTTTTCAATTGCTTTTTGTTGTCGTCGAGTGTAGCTGAGATTACGTAAATCCCAGCAGCTTTTAGTGCGTTGAGAATTTGCGAGCTACCCGCAAAAGTATCTATTGTTCTATGGCAATACGAAAAACAACAAATACATATGCAATATAAATATATATATACAAACAAATATACGCGTACTTTTACTAAGGGGTTGACGTCGACCTTGAAAAATAAAATGCTGACGGCGACAACAAAGTTTTGTGGTTGGCAATTTGGACATACAGTTAAAAGAGCACTTAGCACACAGAAATCTAAAGAAAGTGCTACCAAGCTGCTCTAAAAATGTTTGCAAATAATTTTTCAGTCAAATGTTTTACCAAAAAAATAATATAATATTCAACTTCAAACTCGCATAACTTTGCCAAAACTTAACCGATTTTGATGCGGAATATCATTTTGTTCATTATTTTGCCTCTACATTGATTCTTCATCAAAATTTTACTAGCTTAAAAAATTTATTTTTTTGGTCATCACTGTCATATTTTCCATACCTGACACTTTTTCAAAAACTTCAAACTTGTATAACTTTACGCAGGTGGCAACTCTAAGCCGCTTTTGAAAAAAGATCAGTATTACAATTTACAGCAAGTATTTAATGCTGAAACAATAAAACACACACATTAAAATTGCGTGTGAAAAGTTTGATTGCTTTTAAGATATCAGCGAAAAAAATATATACATATATATATATAAAAAGATATATATGTAGGTTTGGTGAAATGTTTGCGACAAATCGTTAAACATTTAAAGATTAGATTAATTGTTTTATGCCCTCAGTAAAATGCTTTCCCATCCAAGTGAAGGTAAAAGGCGTCGAGCCATAGATAATGTTATTTTCAGTGAGTTTATCACGCGAAAAAATTATGGCTGGGTGATTGAGGGTGTGCCTACACACACACAAAAATACACATAGATACAAACCAATTTGCTGTTGAACTTGAAATTCAAATTGCATAAGCGAGTAATTTGTTTGTACTTTAGTTAGTATAGAGCAGTTAGTCACTCGAGTGAATGAAAATGCGGCAACTAATTTGACAGTTCATATTATTTCAGTGGGAAGTGAATATGCCAAAAAAATATATAAAATTAGTAAATCATTTGAAATATGTGTTATTAATTAGTTCAATTTGCAGGCAGCCAAGCACGAGTTCAATTAATTTTTAACTCTGTGAAGTCATTGAAGCCAGGAATTATAGTTCAATCTGTCAGAAACAAATATGATCCATAGTTAATATATCTTTATATTTATAGATATATAGTTGGGAGCACTACCTGCTAAAAGCTCTGCGCATGTTGTCGCTCGCTTTGTTTGTTTGCTAAACAATATTTTGGCATCACATCAAAAGCGACGCTTGCCAAAAGCAATTTGCATTACGCGTGAGCCAAAAATCATCTCATATATATATTTATATATATATTACGTCTATATATCTATATAGATGTATAGATATATACCAAATCAACCACCCACTGTGTTAAGCGACATCTACAGCATCTTAGCAAGTAAAAGTTTGTAGATAGAAAGTGCTCAACAGTTGAATTCCCTGTAGTTTCTGCTAGTTATGCATTAACTGCTTGCAGTTCCAAAGAAATAGTGAAAGCAGTGCATTTTTAACAGCGACTGGAATAGCAGCTTGCACTGCTTGCTTAACTGCTGTGTTTGTTATGCGATCGATATGAAATTTCCAGGATAATTTAGCTCGTATGATTTAATTTATATCTTAAAAAAAAAAAAATAGCATATAATTGTTTTTAGATATAATCAGATCTTTGATTAAATAAACTTGAAGTTAGTTCCGATTCGTTTTTGAAAGATCATAAATTGGACAAATGTTTTGAACTGTTAAGTTGCTGAATCAAAAGTCTGACCAACTTCAAACTTTCATAACTTTGCCAAAACTAAACCGATTTTCAAGCGGAATATCATTTTGGTAATTATTCGGCCCCTATTTTGATTCTGCATCAAAACCTTTTTCACTTGAAAAAAATACCTCACTGTCAATTTTTTCGGTATTTTCCATGCTTACCCCTTTACACTTTTTTAAAAACTTCAAACTTTCATAACTTTGTCAAAACTGAACCGATTTTCATTTGGAATATCAATTTATTCATTATTTTGCCTCTAAATTCATTCTGCATCAAAACATATTTCACTTGAAAAATTTACCTCACTGTCAATTTTTTCGGTATTTTCCATGCTTACCCCTTTACACTTTTTCAAAAACTTCAAACTCTCACAACTTTGT
Organism: Drosophila falleni; assembly: GCA_035045575.1. NCBI lineage: Eukaryota > Metazoa > Arthropoda > Insecta > Diptera > Drosophilidae > Drosophila > Drosophila falleni. Next base: position 4,665,957 of record JAWNOV010000167.1, read on the forward strand.
CAAAACTGAACCGATTTTCATGTGGAATATCATTTTGATCATCGTTTGGCATCTAAATTCATTCTGCATTCAAATTTATTTAATTAAAAAAAAAAAAATAATTTCCTCTGGATCCTGCATTACATATTAATGCAAAGACGACCTGTACAAAAATAGAGTATACCATTTAGATATATGTAGAGGGTATAAAAAAACTGACGGGACGCTGTCCATCAGCCTGGGATATATTATAAAAAGTGTAGCGTTATGCGGACAAAGCAAACTCAAACAATTAGAGATGAGGCGTGACGCCAACATATGTACGTATATAATATTTAATACACATGAAGCACATATATTTAGATTTAGCTAAATTTAAGCCAAAGTGCCGCACAGGAAGGCGCTGGCTGCAACGTTGCACAGCCAATTTGCCGCACACAAAACAGAAAAGAAAAAAGAAAACTACATAAAGAAAAGCAATAAGTTAAAATAAAATAAATCCAAGTGAATTTTCAGCATCCCAGCGACAGTCAAGAGAATTGTTGAGTCTCCAAACATGCACGTTTAAATATAAACTTGGCATGGGGGAGATCATGTGACCCGGACACGGCAGGCGACAGAACCGTAAAGCGCACCACTGTGATGTGTGAGTGAGTGTGTGTGTGTGTGTGTGTGTAGGGGGGCAAAACTTATTTGCATAGGCAGTGCACAATTTAGACAATTTTCCATTAATTTTTTACTTAGATGTACAGTATGACTAGAAATTTGTTTGATAAAATGCTAAAATATACATAAGATAAATGTTTTTGGTTTTAAAAAACAGTGATACCTAATAATCTTATATTTATAAGTTTTTTAAACTGGTTCCAAGAACCATAGAAACTATAATCAATTATATAAATGGATTGTTATAATTTAGCAAAAATAAATTATTTATTTTTTAGCAATAACTATTTTTTTTTACTTTAATAATTGTATATAAAAATGGTAAATCAGAAAATGGTATTGTGAAACAATGAAAATTCTTCATAAATAATAATACAATAACTGTATACCAGTTATTTAAATAAATTAAATTTCTATATTTATTTTGTAAGCAAATTTTTCTAAATAAAATAGTAGAAATCGTCAAAACAATTACTTGATCAATTGTAAATATATCTAATGTGAAGCTTAAGCGTGGGCGAATTGCCAAAAGGTGTTTGCACCCAATGTAAGGGCCTTGTAGCAGGTACATCCTTGGAACACCTGGCAAGGACAAGGCTTGCGTGCAAGGTCTATTAATTAATTTGGTGTATAAGTATTAATATTAATGGAAAATCAATTGCACGCAATTAAAAGTTGCTTTTCCCCATAAATTCTCTATAAGCTGGGAGACAGTGAAGAAAACTGCAAGCGCCGTGGAGACGTCAGTTGATGATATCCAATCCACATTAAGGTTGGCACGAGCTGTCCGCCCAAGCACAGAACATGAGACTAAAATAAACAACGACATCGTCAGCCCCATCATCATCATCATTATCATTAGAACATGATCATTATTGTCACAGTGAAGCGTCGCATTATTACAGGCGCATATTTTTTTGCTGCCCCAGCAACAGCAGCAAAAACAACAACAATCACAGGAACATCAACTGCAACTCTTGAGGCTGTCGCCACATGGCAACTATTTTAGCGACAAGAAGTCAGCAGAGTTCGTTGAACTCGACACTCAGGAGAAATGCTGCTCACTTAGCTATTTAACCGCCAGATCTAGAGTTTTTTGAATGACAAACGAGGGAATGATTTAAGATATAGCTAGCTTTTTCTAGCTGTATATATTGTTTTTTTTATAGGCCCTGTAGAGTTGCCAACACTGTTCAAGAGCTCTCCGAGCTCCTACAGAACTTATTCAGATGCGGAAGTTCTCGTCGCATCACAAACTAATTGAAAAATTGCTTTAAAAAAAATCTTAAAATAAGGCTGCAAAAAATCTAATAAAACTAAAATAAAAATATCTTTAAAAATTATGTTAAAATAAGATTATAAAAATAAACGTAAAAATGAAATAAAAATTATGGATGGTGTTGTCTTACCGAGTGCCCGCCTGCTGTGCCTCCTTGATGGACTGCACAAAGGCATTGGCCTCGCCTTTGATGAAATCATTGCTGGCATCCTTAAGCTGCTCCTTGTCCACCTTGGCCACTTTGCTCGGCGGCAGCTGGCCATCGAAGAGCTTCTGATCCAGATCATCGTAGTTGCCATTGTTGCCATTGGTGGCATTGCCATTGGTATTGTTATTGGCCTCGGTCAATGATTTGGGCAATGGAATTGGCATCTTGTCTGCTGCTTTGCTCGGAGTTGCAGGTGGAGTAAGTGGAGTGGGAGCGGGTGCAACAACTGGAGTGGGAGTGGGAGCAACTACTGGAGTTGGAACTGGAGCTGGCTTAGGAGCAACTACTGGAGTTGGAACTGGAGCTGGCTTGGGAGCAACTACTGGAGTCGGAGTCGGAGCTGGAACTGGTTTGGTTACCACAGGCGGCGTTGGAGTCGCTGGCTTGGGTGGACTAACAGGCGCTGCTGCAGGTTTCGGTGCAGGTGGAGAGATACTTTTGGGAGCGGGTGTAGGTGCAGCTGCGGGTGTTGTTGCTTTGTTGTCGATCGCTGGCTGTGCGGGCTTCTTGGGACCAAAAAGCCAGGCCAAACGTTTGCTAACAAAACAAAATAAAATGCAACAAAAAAGGAAATGATAAAAAAATATATCAAATAAGTACTAAAGAAAAATATCCATTTTCTTTTAATTTAAAATATAGAAAATAAATTCTAAACAGTTAGTCAAAAAAGTGTCTTGATAAAATAAAAAATTTAAACAATTCCTTTTTTTATTTTACTCATTTTAAATGTGTGTTTTGTCAAAACACTTTCTTGTATAACTGTATATAAAAACAAACCAATAAATTACTAGAAAAAATAAAATGCAACAAAGGAAAATAGTAGAAGTAAAAAAAACACCAACAAAAAACACAAAAACAAACAATTAAATTACTGTATGCAAATCAAGAATGAACAGATAAAAGAAAACACTGTAATAGAAATTGCACCGAGTTTTTTCGTCTCTTCTATGACATCGAAATTTCGAGAAAAACTAATTGCATTTTATTCTATACTTTATTTGCGACCAAAAACCAACTCACCCAAATTTGTATAGTTAAAGCACACAGAAAGAAATAAACTTTTGGCTATTAAACAATGTTCAATTGTTATAATTTAATTACTTTCTTTTTAACTACGTAAATTTGACGAACTGAACTTGACAAGGCGCTCAGTTGAAAAGGAAGAAAGACAGGCGACAACCAGTGTGACTCTAACAAATTAAGCACTGCAGCAGGACAAGCAGTGCGACCACACAAATAAAAGTTTATTAACTCGTAAATAAAATGTTTGAACAATTATTAAATCAATAAAAGAAAAATTACAAAGAAAAAACGCAAAATCAGAATATTTTACAGCTCCATAATGTTTATTGTGCAATAAACATAAAACCCGTTAATGGAGCGTGTAAAGAGCTTAAAGTGCGGGAGTTGCCAGATCTTAAAATTGATTGCTAAAACAGTATTTTGAAAAGTGGGAGCAGTATTAAAGCGTTCCCACTTTGCAGTCTGTCTAATTTAAACTAAACCAAACTGAAAATCAATTAAATTGCAGTATAATTGAAATGCATCAGCAGGAAATGATTTAATGCTTCGCTGAGCAATTTCAATTTCTGCGATTGGGAACAGCATAGATTTGTATACAACAATTAAGACAAAGACAGTGATTGTATGACATTTGTTATACAATATTTAACTGATAGTGGGAACAGTTGGATTAACTGCTAACACCTTTTGGCCAGTTTCGAATCTTGCTATAAATCCTTAGCCCAACCTCTTTCCCTTTCTCTGTCTAACGTTAGCTTTCTAATGTCACGTACGCCAAAAAAGCAACTCGTATACGGCGAATAGATAAGCAAACAAATACGAACGTTAAGTACCTAGAATATTACGCATACGCCCCGTTGAGCAGGTCTTCCCAAATAGAAAACTGCAAATGACTCGATGCGATCGCTTCAAACTTCAATTATCACATTATTTCGCTAATTAAGCAATGGGAAGAGCTTAGATAACAAAAATGAAATGAAATGAAATAAAAAAGACACACATTTCGCTATTTCTTTTTTAGCAAATTTGCAAATTTTGTGGCCAATACATTCGTATATGTGAGTGTGTGTGTGTGTGTCAGATTGTTGCCGTTGCTAATTGCACTTATCACTATTAGAGCCATAGCCGGTGTTTTGAGATTGTGTGTCGATTTCATTTGTATACACTTGCTGAAGGTACTTTAACTTTGTCCCGAAATGTGTAACGCCTTTATAGAGGCGTGGCAGACCACATTAAGTATGTAAATGTAGTAGTCTATAAATTTTAATTCGATTAAGTAAACAAAATTTACTTATTTTCCAGTTTAAAAAGTATAAATATATTCGAAAGAAATAGAAGAAATAAGATATGTCAATCCTAATAAGGTCGGTAATTTTTGTATATTCTAACCTTAATTTCTTTATAATTACCATTTCGTTAAAATACAAATTCCACAAGGGTACCACAACTTCGGTGAGTTGATGATTCTATCTTTTGTGGTTTGTTGTTGCTTTCGACTTTTGCGGAAATTCGGGCAATATTATTATTATTATCATGTGATACTGAAAAGTAACGCAACTGTCGCTAAATGCATGAAATTTCATACGGAGCAAACCACAAATCCGGTAACTGACCAAAAAAAGCAGTCTATTGAGTTGTCTACAACAATCAGGCGATTAGATTAGAAATTTGCAGTATTTGACGTTTGTTATTTATGGGCAAAAACGAGAGCAGGTTTTAGACTTATTATGTGCTAGTTAGCAATGTTTTGATTGAAGACAGCAAATATTTTATTTGTTTATCTAAGACATTAAGAGATCAACCTTTTGATATTACAAGATTTTCTTACTTCAATATAGTTTCGTTTGAATCCTTAGGCAATTTAAAAAATATTTTTTTATTTTAAAGTATAATAAACAAACATGGGAATTTTTTGTTATGCTAAATAAATTACTAGGCTAACTAGAATTTCGAAAAGAAACTGACACTGAAAATTGTTGGTTTTATTGCATTCTTTCCCTTTGTTGTTTTTCTTAACTTGATTTCTCATTTCAGGCAATATATATTCTTAAGGAACCCAGTATTTTATGCACTGCCTAAAAGTAGGCAACAGCAATGTTCCCACTATTTGCAGCAGTAGCTCTCAAACTGTTTATCTACTTACCGTATTTCGTCAACGGCGAATGTCAAATACCACAATGCAAACATCTTTTATTATTGTTGTTGTTGTTGCTGCAATGAGATAAATAAAACAGGTTAATAATAGAATTATCTATGACTAAACCGTTGCAATTAACTGACTCAATTTGTGCTCATTTTAAGGCAAATTACAATGCAATTCCAATCATTAAATAGTGCAAAATGCTTAACAATAACAAATAACAAATAAATACAATAACTTATAGAATTTAGCGCTATATAATTAAAGTCAGAGACCGTCAAAAGCAAACATTTGTTTAGCTGAATTTGCCGGCATATTTTTATTGTTGTTGTTGTCTTTCTATCTTTTCGATTGTTGCGCACAATTTATTTATAAACAATTGCGATAGGGTAAATGAGAGAGTGTGTGTGTGTGTGTGTGTGTGAGAGAGAAATTGAAGCGATTTGCCAATTAAATGAACAAAAATGCAATTCATAGAAAAAACCAGAAATACACGTGAGTGTCTCGACTTTTTGGCAATTCGCCAGAGATTGCAATTGATTTGCTAAATAAATAAAGTATAGCAAGAAATGAAGAACAAATATTTGTAAGAAGAAATTCTCAAAGGCGCCAGTCTAGGTATTTTGATCTATGATTTAGTATTTATAAAATATAAATTATCTCAAAATCTTGAATTTGAACTTAAATTTGAATATTTAATATTAATATTCTTGGTAGTCGTTTTTAAATTTACATTTTTAATTAACGATTTATTTGTTTTCCAAAAAATAAATAAAGTAAGCTTAAAAACAGAATTTCCGTTGAATATTAAAGTTGTAATTAAATTTGTTTATCATTTTTCTTTTGAAATTTAAAATATAAGACTGCTCACAATAATTATAAATTAAGTAATAATTTATTTATTTATTTATTTATATAATTATATAAAGTAGAGTAAATAAAGAATTAAAATAAATATAAATCAATCAATTCAATTACAAGTTTAATATATCATTTGTCTTTTATTGTAACATATATCGTTTTAACTTATGAAATTAAATTGCTGTGATGACTGTTTTTAGTAAATATACAAAAAGTAAATAAATGAATATGCAAAGTGTGGCAGAGGCAGACGCAGAAACAGGGACAGGGGTATGGACAGGGGTAGGGGAAGGGATAGGGGTAGACTGAGGGGGAAGTTGCTGGCTGCTGTTTGTTTTCTTGGCATCGCACACGCGGCGTATGAGCAATGTTAAAAAAGCACACTCATCCATTCACACGCACACAAACCCACACCCGCATACACACACACACACACACACACACACACACACACACACAGTGACAGTTACGTCACGCAATTTTGAGAGCAAGAAATCATAAGTTTGACAGACATATTTCAGTTGCATGCAACAAACACACATAACTTGCCACTTTTGGGTGCACTCACCTTTTGTGCTAGAAAATCTAGAAAATACTGCTTACAAAATAACACTAAAAGTTACAGTTCGGAGGTTAAAGTTCGTTTATCTAAGGTTCCTTTATTTTTAATCTAAGGGATGCTCGTAAATCGTATCAAAATTTTTATTTATTTTTTTAAATGCTTTCGTTAGTTGTTTATTTTTTTTCTTGTTATTGTTGGCTTTGTTTATTTCGTAGTCACTGGAAAATTGTTGCAAAATATAAAAGACACACGCGAAAATGTGCAGAGAATTTTCCCCGAAATTTTGTATCGTTTAGTTTTCAAGTTTTGAAGGTTTTTCACTGCGCTTTCTTGAGTTTCTCAAGTTTGCTGTTGATTGCTGCTTACAATTTTTCGACTGTGCAAAAATCGACTGCTCAACCGCCAAAAGCGACGGCCAAAAGAGCGAGAGAGAGCAAGTATGAGAGAGCGAGTGAGTGAGAAGGAGAGAGAGAGCACTTTACTGAGCGCAAACGCCGCATGAACGTTCTCTCGCTCTCTCTACCTTTGATTGCTGTTGCATTCGAGCTTTTCTTTACAGATTTGTCACATACTCTATAATAATACTCTTGATATCTAGGCATTATTACTCACACAATGCTTACGTTATGTTTTGAATATGCGTAAGCAGCTCTCTGTGTGTGTTGTGTGTGTGTGTGTCTGTGCAGTTGTCTATCAATCATAACTAAATGCAAGCAAAGTCTCTTAAAGACTAACCAAATTAATACCAATAGGAGTGCAGTTTGAGCTGCACTGTGTGACTCTCAAACTGTAGACGTCAAGACTGTGCAAATACTTAGCTGTTGTTGGTATTACACTTTCTCAGAATTATATCGCAATATTAATTATTGTTATGTGACTGCTGACGCCGTTTTTGTCAAGGGCGTAGTCAGGACGAAATAATGGGGTCAAATTTTTTTTTAAATATGTATATTCATAATGGGGCTTTGGCAAAGAAAAAATGGAAAAATATGACAGTGATGACCAAAATATCGAATTTCCTGAGTAATTAAAATTTAGATGCAGAATCAAAATAGAGGCCAAATAATAAATAAATTGATATTCCAAATGAAAATCGGTTGAGTTTTGATAAAGTTATGGTAGATTGAAGTTTTTGAAAAAAAGTAAAGGGGTAAGCATGGAAAATACCGAAAAAATTGACAGTGAGGTAAATTTTTCAAGTAAAAAATGTTTTGATGCAGAATAAAAATAGGGGCCAAATTATGAATAAATTGATATTCCAAATGAAAATCGGTTAAGTTTTGACAAAGTTATGGTAGATTGAAGTTTTTGAAAAAGTGTAAAGGGGTAAGCATGGAAAATACCGAAAAAATTGACAGTGAGGTAAATTTTTCAAGTGAAAAATGTTTTGATGCATAATCATAATAGGGACCAAATGATGAAAAAATTGATATTCCAAATGAAAATCGGTTGAGTTTTGACAAAGTTATGGTAGATTGAAGTTTTTGAAAAAGTGTAAAGTAAGCATGGAAAATACCGAAAAAATTGACAGTGAGGTAAATTTTTCAAGTGAAAAATGTTTTGATGCAGAATGAATTTAGAGGCCAAATAATAAATAAATTGATATTCCAAATGAAAATCGGTTGAGTTTTGATAAAGTTATGGTAGATTGAAGTTTTTGAAAAAGTGTAAAGGGGTAAGCATGGAAAATACCGAAAAAATTGACAGTGAGGTAAATTTTTCAAGTAAAAAATGTTTTGATGCAGAATAAAAATAGGGGCCAAATTATGAATAAATTGATATTCCAAATGAAAATCGGTTGAGTTTTGACAAAGTTATGGTAGATTGAAGTTTTTGAAAAAGTGTATAATATTACAATTTAGAATTAATCCTTACATCCCTTCAGCCGAAAACTGCATTTTATTTTTAAATATTTTCATAATAATTTTCTATAGACTCTTCTTCCGTTTTTAGGCAGTAGCACCTATCTTTCCCCTCCCATAACTTTCTACGCCCATACCTTTTACTGTTGTCTTTCTAAAGAGTTTGTGGCGAATTTCTAGATAAGTCTATATCAGGGAATTAAAGCAAACGTCTTATCAGCTAAGCACATACAGTTTGACAAGCATTGAAGAATGTTGCATCGCAGCACCTGACTGACTGACTAACTCGCATGTTGCATAACGCAGCTTCTTGCTGCTTACATAACAACAGTGGGAGCAACAAAAACAAGGTCAAAAGTTCAAGGACTTTTTACGTCTAGAGAAAAGCTCGCATTTTGTGCGACTGCGCAGAGCAAACAACAAGCGGAAGTACTTATTTCCTCTCTGCATATATGTATATATATGTGTGTGTGTGTGTGTGGGTGTGTGTGTGTGTGGGTGCGTCTTTTGTTGATGTTTTGATTGCGTAACAGCTGCTGCTGGCGCCCTCAAGTATGCAATAATAAAGTATATAAAATGATATGTCTGTCTCGATGCCTTGAGGCAATATTGTGTCTCATATTTAATATCCTTGCCTTATCATAACTTGATGGAAACTCTCCCTCCTTACTCCCGTCCACTCATTTTATTCCGATTAATATCAGCTTATTTATTTACTTTATTTATTTGTTTAACGTCAACAAAAAATTATAAAACATATAATTTCAAATGAAATCGCATTTATATAGTTATATATACATAATAAGATATAGATATAGTCAAGTTCCGCAACGTAAAGTTGCTTACCTTTCAATAAAAGTTGATCAAGATTATTTTTTTAAGTTTGAAACGTTTTTATTGATTTTTATTAGCTTTAGTTTAATACATTTCAATTGCTACTTTCAAATTCATTTATTTCAGTTTTTATTTATACATCCGATATATATTTTTGTAATTTGTATTTTTTTTAAATTTTTTCACATAACTTGCTTAAATTTATGATATTGCATATGCCACAAAATTGCTGTTGGCTTTTTTTCTTTTAATAGAAGCTTTAAAATGTTGCACAACTTAAAAAGCTAGCAAATAAAATAGTACATTTATTTAGTTATTCATTTTAAATAAAATAATTACGTTTTTTTTTTTATCTTCATTTAATGTGCAAATTTTTCATAATTTGTTTTTAATGTTGTTGTTTGCTTAAACACTTCACTTCATTTGCTTAAAGTTGTTTTGCTTGTGCATTTTGTTTTGTTTGTTTACATTTTGTTGTCTTTCTAAGTTCTTCTGCTAAGCTAAATACTACATATAATCAATAGAATAATATTAGAACTTGTTTTAGCCCTAGAATCAGCGTCTAACGTTTTTATTTATTTGTTTTGATGATTCTGCTTTCTAATCGTTCGTAAACGTTTTTGCTCTAATTTCTTTTTTCAAAAGTTGTTGTTAACCTTTGGTTGGTCGCATATGTTTCGCATTGGCTTTTTCATTATCTGCTACTCCTTTTCTCTATCTTTCTTTATCTTTCTTTGTGTGTTGTTTTTCATTTTTTTTGCCTTTTTTGTTGTTGTTTTTATCACAGCTATCTTTCATAGACTTTTTGCTCTTATGATTTTAAGCATAACTTGCATAAATTTTTCAAGTAAAAAATGTTTTGATGCAGAATAAAAATAGGGGCCAAATTATGAATAAATTGATATTCCAAATGAAAATCGGTTAAGTTTTGACAAAGTTATGGTAGATTGAAGTTTTTGAAAAAGTGTAAAGGGGTAAGCATGGAAAATACCGAAAAAATTGACAGTGAGGTAAATTTTTCAAGTGAAAAATGTTTTGATGCATAATCATAATAGGGACCAAATGATGAAAAAATTGATATTCCAAATGAAAATCGGTTGAGTTTTGACAAAGTTATGGTAGATTGAAGTTTTTGAAAAAGTGTAAAGGGTAAGCATGGAAAATACCGAAAAAATTGACAGTGAGGTAAATTTTTCAAGTGAAAAATGTTTTGATGCAGAATGAATTTAGAGGCCAAATAATAAATAAATTGATATTCCAAATGAAAATCGGTTGAGTTTTGATAAAGTTATGGTAGATTGAAGTTTTTGAAAAAGTGTAAAGGGGTAAGCATGGAAAATACCGAAAAAATTGACAGTGAGGTAAATTTTTCAAGTAAAAAATGTTTTGATGCAGAATAAAAATAGGGGCCAAATTATGAATAAATTGATATTCCAAATGAAAATCGGTTGAGTTTTGACAAAGTTATGGTAGATTGAAGTTTTTGAAAAAGTGTATAATATTACAATTTAGAATTAATCCTTACATCCCTTCAGCCGAAAACTGCATTTTATTTTTAAATATTTTCATAATAATTTTCTATAGACTCTTCTTCCGTTTTTAGGCAGTAGCACCTATCTTTCCCCTCCCATAACTTTCTACGCCCATACCTTTTACTGTTGTCTTTCTAAAGAGTTTGTGGCGAATTTCTAGATAAGTCTATATCAGGGAATTAAAGCAAACGTCTTATCAGCTAAGCACATACAGTTTGACAAGCATTGAAGAATGTTGCATCGCAGCACCTGACTGACTGACTAACTCGCATGTTGCATAACGCAGCTTCTTGCTGCTTACATAACAACAGTGGGAGCAACAAAAACAAGGTCAAAAGTTCAAGGACTTTTTACGTCTAGAGAAAAGCTCGCATTTTGTGCGACTGCGCAGAGCAAACAACAAGCGGAAGTACTTATTTCCTCTCTGCATATATACGAGTTATATATATGTGTGTGTGTGTGTGTGGGTGTGTGTGTGTGTGGGTGCGTCTTTTGTTGATGTTTTGATTGCGTAACAGCTGCTGCTGGCGCCCTCAAGTATGCAATAATAAAGTATATAAAATGATATGTCTGTCTCGATGCCTTGAGGCAATATTGTGTCTCATATTTAATATCCTTGCCTTATCATAACTTGATGGAAACTCTCCCTCCTTACTCCCGTCCACTCATTTTATTCCGATTAATATCAGCTTATTTATTTACTTTATTTATTTGTTTAACGTCAACAAAAAATTATAAAACATATAATTTCAAATGAAATCGCATTTATATAGTTATATATACATAATAAGATATAGATATAGTCAAGTTCCGCAACGTAAAGTTGCTTACCTTTCAATAAAAGTTAATCAAGATTATTTTTTCAAGTTTGAAACGTTTTTATTGATTTTTATTAGCTTTAGTTTAATACATTTCAATTGCTACTTTCAAATTCATTTATTTCAGTTTTTATTTATACATCCGATATATATTTTTGTAATTTGTATTTTTTTTTAATTTTTTCACATAACTTGCTTAAATTTATGATATTGCATATGCCACAAAATTGCTGTTGGCTTTTTTTCTTTTAATAGAAGCTTTAAAATGTTGCACAACTTAAAAAGCTAGCAAATAAAATAGTACATTTATTTAGTTATTCATTTTAAATAAAATAATTACGTTTTTTTTTTATCTTCATTTAATGTGCAAATTTTTCATAATTTGTTTTTATATGTTGTTGTTTGCTTAAACACTTCACTTCATTTGCTTAAAGTTGTTTTGCTTGTGCATTTTGTTTTGTTTGTTTACATTTTGTTGTCTTTCTAAGTTCTTCTGCTAAGCTAAATACTACATATAATCAATAGAATAATATTAGAACTTGTTTTAGCCCTAGAATCAGCGTCTAACGTTTTTATTTATTTGTTTTGATGATTCTGCTTTCTAATCGTTCGTAAACGTTTTTGCTCTAATTTCTTTTTTCAAAAGTTGTTGTTAACCTTTGGTTGGTCGCATATGTTTCGCATTGGCTTTTTCATTATCTGCTACTCCTTTTCTCTATCTTTCTTTATCTTTCTTTGTGTGTTGTTTTTCATTTTTTTTGCCTTTTTTGTTGTTGTTTTTATCACAGCTATCTTTCATAGACTTTTTGCTCTTATGATTTTAAGCATAACTTGCATATATTTAATAATTCTGGTTGTTGTTGTTGTTGTTAATGCACGTTTCTTTGTTTGTTGTTGTTGTTTGTTAACTAACATGCCTTCGATTTCATCTTCTTAACTTTTCTGCTGTTTTTTGTTGTTGTTCTTTAATACATACGTTAGCATATTTTGCATATGTGTGGAATGATTTACAAAAGTTGTGTGTGTGTAGTGTTGTTGTTGTTGTTTTCATTGAAATTTAAATACAATAAATGGCATATAAAATATATATTTATATATACATGTATATTTTGTTGCTGTTGTTGCAGTTGTTGTTGTATACAAAAAAGATCGTTACTCATACGCAGCGTTGGAAGTGTTTGCAGTTAACATTGAATAAATTGTAATACTTTTAAATTGATTGTTAAACAATAATTGATTTCATTTAAGACATTCTTGCCAATTATCTGCTTGGAACAGTTGCGTTATCATGTGTGTTTTTTTTATATATCTTTCTTTCATTTTAAGGGACTCTTTGGTGCTCTTCTCTTGTGTTTGTTGTTTTATTGGAAGCAGCATGACACGTTTATCACATTTAGTTGTTGTTTTGTTGTTGTTGTTGTTGGTATGTACTAGGCTTAACTTAATTACATTTGTTGGTTGTTTCGTTTTTTATAAACTATGTACACACACATACATATATATAGATATATTTATATATAGACACACATTAAGATTGCTTCTTATTACACATGATTTGCACTCTTTTTTCTCATCTTTCTTTTTGTTTACAAATTAATATTCACTATTGAAGTTTATAACAAAAATACATGCATAGTTTTAGTTTTGGATAGTGTTAAAGAGTTGTCATTGAGATCGCTGCTGTTGTTTGTTGTTGTTTTGTTGCTTTATTTCGAATAGTTGCCTCGGCTCCAGCAATGAGCAATTGCAACGCTTTTGTTGTCAGTCTTTCGTTTTTTTTTATTTTTAAATAAATTTATTTTGTTAGATAGCTTAATTTGAGCAATTTTTCTCATTTGTTTGTGAGTTGTTAGCTAAATGCTCAAAATGATCTTCAGGTACCGTTTTGTTGTTGTTGTTGTTATTCTCGTGCTCGAGGCAACTATCCTAACAACAGTTGTCTGTTTTATCCTAACTGCGCTGCTTTTTAGTTGTTTGTTTTTGTGCAAAACATAATTAAAATATAGTAGATGATTGTATAAATGAATGCTTGTTGCTACAAAATACTCAAGTGGATAATTGATTGATTAAATCGGTTTTACATTATCGAATTGGATTGCTTAGATTCTGGCTAACGCATGTCTCGTTTTTTTTATCAAGTTGACAACACACGTCAGCTAATTATATATATATATACTCATAGGTATATATATAGACGTGTGTTGTTTACAATATGCTGTTTGTTTGCTTTACATATAAGCTGCTAATATCACTTTGAAGACTACACAAATGATGGCGCTTTGCGTACGATTTAAGCCAATTGCATTGATATTCATAATTGGCTGACTGTACGTTCTGTCATGTTGTTGTTGTCGTTACATTTGTTGTTGTTATTATATTATTTTTTTCGTTTTTATCACAATTTAGCGCCAATTTCACATTACATATTTCTCATATTACAAAAGTTAACAATTTGTTTGTATCTGCCAATTGATTGAGCTAACAATTTGACATTGGTCATTTTATCTTTTGTTTTGTTTTGCTTTTGGTTTACAAACATTTTCAACACATGTATGTTTTTTGTTTATATTTTACTTAGCTAACTTAGCTAACTAGACAATTTGCTTAATAATTGTTTGCTGTTGTTGTTATCTTTTTATGTTGTTGTTGCTACTGCTGTTGTAACTGGCTTTGCGTTTGCTTTGCTTGCATTTTGTTTAAATCACAGTTGTTGTTGCTTATAAAATGATGTTCATCTATTTCTTCTCTCCCATCTCCCCTACCCTCGTTCCCTATATTCGCTAATTGATGTTTTCTCTACGTTGTTTACAACAAACAGATCGTTTTGTTTGTTTCTTTGTTAGTTTGTTTACAATTCGCATTATCGCTTTTGCTGCTTTTGCATTTTGAAGTGTTCAAGTCTTTTTCATTTTGCCTTTTTTCAATCTTTGCTGTGTGGCCGAACAAAAGTGAAAGTTCTAGTTTACAATATAGTTAAACATAGTCAAGAATAATATTGTTAAGTTGTATAAAGGCTTGCCAATTATAAGTTCTTTGAATGTTGCATATCAAAATTGTTTTATAACTTAACCGAAAAGTCTATTGATCGATTTATGTTTTAGTTGTGTGTTTTCTTTCGTGTTTTCGTGTTTCTTTTTAAGTTTTTTTGATATTCTGTTTAACTTTGAACTAGTCTACTAAACGCTACAAATTTCTATGCGCTCGATTTGATCACGTGTCATGTTGTTTTGCTCAAATTGTTGTTGATGTTGCTTGTCGCATGACGTTGCTTAATTCGATTTTTGGTTTTTTTTGTTTAGTGTTTTTTTGTGCTTTATAGAGTCAGATCGCGACGCAACAACTCGTAGACGAACTCATCCCGCTCCTCACAATACACAGGACCATCACCAAGAGCAGCTGGCAGCTGATCGTATTTCAGCAGAGTCCATCGTTGTCCCAACAGCTTGTACATTTCCTGCAAGCAAATGAACATTTCGATTAAACTGAATCTCTGTTAAATATTCGAGATACTCACATCATTGAAGGCGCACTGCGGTTCACCATTTGGCCAATTGATTTGGGACACTTCCACACGTCGCAGTTGACGACTGCGCAGGCGTGCAATGCCCAGAAGATTATGCGGATCCATTGGATGGCCATGAACAACGATCTCCTCGAGCTGCTTGCAGCGCCAGGCCAACATGACAAAGGCATCCTGTCCACGGATGTTGCTTAAGTAATTGCTATTGCTATTGGCGCGATTGTTGCCCGAGTCAATGTAATAGATGCTGCGCAGTGTGTCGCTGTTGGCAATGGACATGCCGTCCACAGCTTCGTGGCTCATGAACTCACAGAATAGAATCCGTATGTGGGTGACGGGCATGTGATCGCCAACGATGCGACTAACCAACAGTTCAACAGCCTCATAGGCATACACCAGTGTTAGCACCAGTTCGATATTTGTGAAATGCATTGAGAAATTCGCCCAGGCAGCATCCGATACTCCCGCGTGTTCATCACGATCCAAGCCATGGACAACAATAAGCAGCTTACGCAGCGGCAGCACCTGTATGGTGTGCAACAGCTCATCACTGAGCGTGTCATAGTCCAGGGAGAGCACCTGTAGAGAGGCACATTTCTGCAGCAGCGTTGTGTCCAGCTCGAGTATGGGATAATGATTAGGATCGTATTTAATGCTGGCCAACGTTAATTGCAGCAGCTCCTGTGGCTTAACCATGGCCTTGAGAAAGTCATGGCCATAATATGTAAGCGCTTCAATGGCACCCAAATCCAATGTCTGACATGGCTGATTCTTGCGACTTAGAAACATCTTTAGCGGCTCCACAAAGCACCTGGGTCAAAGTGAAAGATACTTGTTAATAAATAAATAATTTTAATTGAATATAAATAGATAACTTACTGTTCTATGGCCACCAGCAGCTCGCTGTGTGTATTCCCAGGAGCGACAAGACCCACATTGTTGGTTTGAAAACGCAAGGCTCGAATATTATCACAGCGTGCCGCTCTATTGATAAAGAAGATAACAAGAATAATTCATAATATAAAAGATTTATGAGTTAAGGTAAATAGCATAGACAGTTAGTCATAAAATTATGTTGACATACATAAGAAATTCACATGTTAATTACTATTATTTTTGAAAATAAAATTTTTTTGTTTTTTTTTTTGCTAATAAAATTAAGTTAAAATATTATTAATTATGTGACTAACTGTATATATTTAGAAACTTACTTGTAAAGCAGCCCACGAATCTTTTGAATGTGAAAAGCATTGTGAAAATCGAAGACTATAACCAGCTCCTTGGCCAGATTGGACATGCTGTGATGAAAGAACGACAGTTGGTCATCCTGTGCCACGTCAATGTGAAAGCGAAAGTTCCTAAAGTAGCTGTTGGTTGTGTATCGTGGCGAAAGTCAAACAAATGGCATTAACAAAAATACTTTTATTTTATTTTCAACATTGTACGTGACGTACAGTGAGCAAGAAAAGTTGACAAGCCCTTGTTTTGTAACACTTTTAAATTGGGGTTGCGCCCATAACTATGGAAATTTCTCATAAATAACAGTATTCTGTTGCAAAGCTAGTACGACAACTTTTGACACCCACTGTAGCATCGACAGCAATATCAGCTGTGTGTACAAGTGTTTATGCGTTTGCATGTGTGTGTGTGTGTGTGTGTGTTTGTGTGTAGCAACATTTTCAATGTGCAGCTGTGTGAGTGGCCGCGGTTTGATTATTATTTACACGTATTTAATAAATGTTTTTGCTTTGTTGTCTTTCAAGGCTTGCCAAAAAAAAGGGGGAAAAAAAGAAAACAATTGTCAGTCCCCGTTCGTCCCGCTGAGCAGTTTAAAAGTGGGAACAGCTGTGCGTCATTTTGTTTGTTTGAGACGCAAAAAGCGAAAATCGCCACACAAACGAAAAAAATGTATTTATGTTTTTATACACTTTCGTTTTGTGATATATACGTAAGTTATGTGCATTTTATAAATACTTAATATTTATATTGTTGTGAGCTTACCGTCTTTGAAAGAAATGTTGTCGCCATGCCCAACAACAATTGGCCGCAGCTCTGCGGTCTCGCGAGTCAAGAAAGTCGAATATTTGCTCTAGTACCAGCGTTGGTATTGTCTGCCACTGGGGTATATTCATAACTTTAACTATTTAATCCCGAAAAAATCCGTTTATTTTACTGAGAACTTGTTAATTTTACTTTTTTGTGCAGCCGAACAGTACGACGCAACATCGACCAATTAAGAAGATACAACAAACAGCACTGTAGGATTGCCGAGCGTTGCCCATTCGGTAAAAAATTACCGATCTGGCTCGATTTCTTTTATCAGTGCTGGCAGTTTGGGGGTCAGTGCTGAGACGGCACAGCTGATGTACAAATGTAGTGCAGTGCTGCCAACTTGCTTCAGTAGTCAGAGAACTGCCAACTTGTTTTAATAGTCATATAACAAAAACGACAGGTTGGCAGGCCTGGTCGCAGTGTAAATAATGTGGTAATAAACAGCTGTTGTAAATAATGTTGCAACTAATTGCAACCTGCAGGCGACCTCAGTTGGTTGCAGCCTGTAATAATGGTTATTTACGTGCGAGTACAACAAATGTCAACTGGCAGGAACGCCGCCAGGCCTCAACAGAAGTCGCAGCAGCAGCAACAACAGCAACAACACAACTGTCTAATGTCGGCGGCCTTGTGGGTTTCTGGCAAACACTTTCAAACAGCACACCTGTGGCGTACATGCAGGATGCACTGACCCAAATCCATGACTACAGCGGATTGCCCTGGTGTGCATCCATAGTGCTGTCCACGTTTCTGTTCCGCAGCATTGTTACGCTGCCATTGACCATTTACCAGCACAGGATAACGGCGCGCATTGAGATGATAGCGCTGGAAATGCCGGCATTAGTCGAGGAGCTAAAACGTGAGGCGGCAATGGCCAAGCAAAAGTTCAAATGGAGCGACAAACAAACGACAATTGTCTACAGGCGCTCGGTTTGTTTTAGACCAATCAATTGTGAAGACTAACAAATAATGTTTATTTCACTTTGCAGATCAAGAAACAGTGGCAAAATCTTATAGTGCGGGACAATTGTCATCCCATGAAGACTGTCATTGTGCTGTGGGGCCAAATACCACTGTGGATATTTCAGTCGGTTGCCTTGCGCAATTTGGTTTACTTGCTGCCTGATCCAACAGCGCTTAAAGCACAAATTATTGCCACTGAAATGACAATTGGCGGCTTTGGCTGGATACCAAATCTCACAGTTGTGGACAGCTCTTATATTCTGCCTGTGACATTGGGCGTCATCAATCTGGCCATCATTGAGGTGCAGTCCATGACGCGTACTCGTCCAGCTACGCGTCTACAGAGCATTGCCAACAATGTGTTTCGTGGATTGAGCGTTTTAATGGTGCCTGTGGCCTGTACTGTGCCCTCGGCATTGTGCGTCTATTGGGTGGCATCCAGCAGCTTTGGCCTGGCACAGAATCTACTGCTACTCGCACCGGAAGTACGACGTGCGGTGGGCATACCTAAGACTCCAACGGAACTGGAACAGCCCTACGATCAGCTCTGGTTAAAAATACAAAAGCGCGCGAGACTTTTGGATGAGACGCCGGCTGATAAGACAGCTACCAAATGAGATCTATTTAGAAGTCTAGTCTAGTATAAGTTTGACTGCCCCATTGTAAATTAATGTCAAGTCGACTCATCGTTCTTAGTAATAAATATGATGAGAAAACCCCCCACAAAATGCACACAAACACAGAGAGCATAATTGTGTAAACAAACAAAACGATAAGCGGTTGAAAAAGGTCTAACTAAAGATTGTTATGACCGATAAGGCGTCATTCAATTGCAGCATCCATCAACGAAGACGACTCAGTTGGTCCGACTATAGCTATCAGCCCAATTGAGATTGAGATTGAGACTCAACTCGCCACTCGGCACTTGATTATTTCAGTGGCAAGTTGAATCAGTCGAGGTCTGAACCTCAGCGGTAAAACATCTCAAATTGAAATTCGCGCGCTTAATCTGTTTATTACTGACTTTCGAACAGTCGCTATCAGTTGAAGTGAAAATATATTGTATATAATATATAACATTTATATATATAGCAAATGATTGAACGATTTAAGTGCCTGGGATTGGCACTTCTTCTGGTGCTGATCGTAAGTATTGCGTTTTATGCTCAATTGATTTTAATTACTGGTTCAATTCCTGGAAAACAGGAAGAGTCTTAATGATTCCAATCTATAAAACATGTTTTTTCTACAGATTTTTAAATTCTGTACTTGTGAAACTATTATTATATTTTTTGAAATATACTAAATTTATTGATCTATTAATTTTCAATAAAAATTTCAATACTACTAAATATAATAAAATTCGGAAACAAAACTTATATTAAAATAGCTGTGAAGCATGTAGTTTTGAAATATAAATTCGGAATTTTAGATTAGGAAAATAAATCTGATATATTTTTTGATTTCGGCTGTTTTCTTATAATTTTATATATATTTTCTTTAATAAATATATATATTTGGAGTATGTATGAGCTACAGATCTGTAATTTATATATAAGAAGCAATTTGTACTATAAAAAGTATTTACAAAAATGTGTATTTCATATTTGCGACTTTGATAGCTGAATGAAACGAGTGCTTATCAACCTGGAGGCTACTATGACAGCGGGTTATCAGCAAGCTCAGTCGTCATATGGAAGCAACTCGAGAGCTCAAGAGCAACAGTCTCCGATCTATGAGCGGGATTCAGCCTGTCCTGGCCAGTTTAGAGGATTGAAACCATATCCTCACGATTGCCATCGCTTTATCAACTGCGGTGAGGGACGTCCTGTTATACAGAGTTGTGGACCGGGCACTGCTTTTCATCCCTCAACCCTTGTGTGCGACCATGAGAACAAAGTGCCCTGTGGAGCTTCTGCTCAATCCGCTCAACCCGCTCAACCTACTCAATCCGCTCAATCTACTCAACCCGCTCGCTCCGCACGATTGCAGCAGCCGAATGGAAGTCCCAAGTGTGCTCCTGGTGTGACTGGATTACAACCACATCCCTATGAGTGCACCAAGTTCCTGAACTGCGCCAATGGGCAGACTTTTATAATGGATTGTGGACCTGGCACCGCTTTTAGTCCCACCATGAGAATCTGTGACTATAAACATAAAGTGAATTGCGGCGATAATCATTTAAATGAAGCTGAAACAGCCAACGGTGCGTATGATTAATTTATATAGTTGAATCTTTAACTAACACGATCTCAGAACAAACGATTGTTCATTCTTCTCGCTTGAGTTGCCCGCCGGGAACTCGAGGTCTTTTACCCCATCCCAATGATCCTCATAAGTATTTGAGATGTGGAATTGGGGTGCAACCCATTGTGGAGGATTGTCAGTTGGGTGAGGTATTCAATAGCAACAGTTTAACTTGTGTTTCTAGCGGAAACCAAGCACATTACTCCTGTAAGTTGAGTTTCCAATTTTGATTTATGCTTTGCTTGGTTCATCCGCTTCTCATTTTGGGTTACCTTTCTCATATTTTGCTTCTCATTCGCTTTCAGTTGCCTCTTTTTTTGCTTGCCTGCTTAGTTTGTAATCCTAATGCTTCCTCTTAGCGGTTCGTACAAGCGATCTACTCTGTCCCGACGGTGTCGAGGGTCTGTTTGTACATCCCTTCGATCAGACCAAGTATTTTAACTGTAAGGCCGGCAAGGTGGCCGTACAGAGTTGTATTCCCAGCCAGGTTTTCAGCATATCGAAGAGTTACTGTCATCCCAAGTCACAATTGATCTACAGCGACTATGTGGCCTATATTGTCTCAGAGATCAGCTACGAGTACTGTAAGTGACTTGCCCCAATCTCTCTCTCTCTATCTGTTCTCCGTGATGACCAGCTCTTCTCACAGCTTTGATACTTACCCGCTGTCCGGCGGGCACCGATGGCCTTCACCTTTATCCCTATGATGCGGGCAAGTATATGCGCTGTGCTGCCGGAGGATCGTTGTCTATTCTCAGCTGTGATAAGGACATGGCTTATAGCTTCACACAACGTGCATGTCGTCCTATTGGACAAGTGGCTAGAAGCGATCGTGTCAAGTTCTTGTCGGAGCTGGTTATAACTGGCATATATAGCTATACGGATAGCCAGGCCTTTCAATCTTCACTCACTGCCTGTCCACGCAGTCTGCAGGGCAAGTACGCCTATCCCTTCAATGCGGGCTACTTTGTGCTCTGCCAGAATGGACTGCTGCAGGTGGAGTCCTGTCCACGAGACACCTTTTATAGTCTCTCCAAGCGCAGTTGTTCGACAGGACAACAGCTTGCCTTACATGAATTCCTGGATTATTCCTATACCAGCATACAATTGTCCAGTAAGCTGATTGTCAATACACTATACTCATTGATCCTAATTGATCCTCGCTCCCTTAGACAACTTTATGCAGGATCTTACAACGATTACTTGCCCAGATAATGTCCAGGGCTACTTTCTGCATCCCTTCGACTGTACCAAGTACTTGAACTGCCAAGATCAGCAGACCTCGATCGAGAGCTGTGAACAGGGCAAGATCTTCAGCATCTCCCAGCGACACTGTGTGGCCAGAGATCAGCTGGAGAACGAATATGATCGTGTGGAGTATCTGACGGAGACGGAACACGAGTTCTCTCAGGAAAATCAGCTGACAGAGGATCACCAGTCT
This sequence comes from Drosophila falleni, assembly GCA_035045575.1. Classification (NCBI taxonomy): domain Eukaryota; kingdom Metazoa; phylum Arthropoda; class Insecta; order Diptera; family Drosophilidae; genus Drosophila; species Drosophila falleni. Next base: position 4,687,944 of record JAWNOV010000167.1, read on the forward strand.
CGGGTTAATCAGCTGACAGAGGATCACCAGTACAGAAGCAATGCAAGAGTTTTAAATGAAGAGATATCTTGTCCGTCCAACGTAAAGGGACATTATCCCCATCCTTATGATTGCTCCAAATACCTTGACTGTCCACCTGGAGCGCATATTGTGAAAGATTGTGCACCTGGCTTCGCTTTCAGTGCAACACTTTTGGTCTGTGACTTTATAAATCGAGTGGATTGCGGCAAGAGGTGCCTTAGGAACAATGTGACATCGTCTCAAGGTGGATTTGAAGTTCAATACTCTGGTTTCCATTGCCCAGAAGGATTCCGTGGTCTACGTCCACATCCCAGCAATGATCGTAAGTATCTCAGGTGTGGCATTGGCGTGCAACCCATTGTGGAGGATTGTCAATCGGGTGAGGTATTTAACAGCCGTACACTTACCTGTGTCTACGTTGGAGTCAATCCACTTCGGGATCACATCTCCTGTAAGTCGTGCTTCTTTTTTGATCTTTGCTTTGCTTGATTCATCTGCTTCTCATTTGGGTTATCTCTCTCATCTTTTGCTTCTCATTCGCTTTGCCTGCTTGTTTCCTTTGTAATCCTAATGTTTTCCCTTAGTTGTTTCGAAGAATGATCTACTCTGTCCCGCTGGTGTCGAGGGTCTGTTTGCGCATCCCTTCGATCAGACCAAGTTTCTTAGCTGTAGGAGCGATAAGATGGCCATTCAGAACTGTATTCGCAACTACGTCTTTAGTATATCGAAGGGTTCTTGTCAGCCCAAAGCTGAGCTAGTCCCAAGTGACTATGTAGGCTTTACCGTCTCGGAAATTAGCCACGAGAATTGTAAGTGATATAACTTCGGGTTCAAACTGTCGATGTTAATGTGCTCCTCTCACAGCCTTGACACTTACACTCTGTCCGGCGGGCATCAATGGACCTCATCTTTATCCCTATGATGGCAGGAATTATGTTCACTGTGCTGTCGATGGATCTTTGTCGATTCACAGGTGTGAGAAGGACATGGCTTATAGCTTTACTCAACGCTCTTGTCTTCCTCTTGGACATCTGACTAGCAGCGATCATGTCAAGTTCTTGTCGGAACTGATTATCAATGGAAGTTCCAGCTATAGAGCTAGTCAGTCCTTCCAATCTTCACTCACAATCTGTCCACGCAGTCTTCAGGGCAATTTTGCTTATCCATTCCATGCGGGTTACTTTGTGTCCTGTGAGAATGGAAGACTGCAGTTAAAGTCCTGTCCATATGGCACCTTTTACAGTCTCTCCAAGCGCAGTTGCTCGCCAGGACAACAGCTTGCCCTACATGAATTCCTGGATTATTCCTATACCAGCATAAAATTGTCCAGTAAGCTGATTTTTAAGTCACTCTTCTCATTGATCCTTATTGATCCTTGTTCCCTTAGACAACTTTCTGCAGGTTCTTACTACGATTACTTGCCCCGATAATGTCCAGGGTTACTTCCTGCATCCTTTCGACTGTACCAAGTACTTGAATTGTCACGATCAGCAGACCTCGATCGAGAGCTGTGAACAGGGCAAGATCTTTAGCATCTCCCAGCGACACTGTGTGGCTAGAGATCAGTTGGAGAACGAATATGATCGTGTGGAGTATCTAGCGGAGACGGAACACGAGTTCTCTCAGCAAAATCAAGGATCTAATGGCATGTTCCCCAATCTCCCAAGCCCCACGATGGTTGACTTAGGCGTGATTTGTCCCGCCAATGTCTATGGTCTTTACGCTCACCCCTTTGATGCCAGCAGCTATTTCTATTGCATACCGGATAAGTCGGACATTAAGAAGTGTCCATCTGGCGATTTCTTCAGTATTTCCCGGGGCTATTGCATCTTAGCAGAGCTTGTACCGGATACTGATCGCGTGTCCAGGTTCTCTAGTCACGAACACTTGTCATGTGAGTTAGCTGAGATAGAGCTTAAGGTTGCCAATGGCTTCAATTCCTCCGATCTATTTGCATTCCAGTCGCAACATGCCCGTTGGATGCTGTGGGGAATTATGTCTATCCCTTCGATTGTACAAAGTACGTGAGCTGCCAGGCGGGTGAGAGGCGTCTCCAGAGCTGTCCCCAAGGATACCACTTCAGTCTATCGGAACGTAGCTGCCAACCGGAGCATCAAGTGAAACGTTCCAATCGCGTTTACTTAAGCAGCGAGTTGAAGATCTTCTTCGACTGGTGGCAGCAGCTTCATGAAGGATCACACAGTTATTTTCTGTCCTGTTGACTTCTCGGGCACTTATCAGCATCCAACTTTGTCCCATAAGTTCATCAGCTGTTCGCCCGAGAGGTCGCAAGCCGAGATCCTTGAGTGTGCCAACGATATGGTCTTTAGCATCTCCCAACGGATCTGTGTGCCTCAGATGGGGCTGATCGATCCCATTGTAGAGCAAACTTCGGGTTCCTATGGCTGGATAGATCTGCGTCACGGTTACTAACATTCCTGCTTGCAAATTTTTGCCTTTACCCTTACTAAATGATCCTAATCTCTTGCAGATCATCGCGAGCCGAAGGCTTATGATCAATATGCCAGCGGATCCGGCATTAAAACGACGAGCACTAACGCTGGTGATCGCTGGAGCAACATGAATATGCAACGTCCCGCTGGCATTGGTTTTGAACATCTGGGTAATCCCCAACCCAGTGGTTGGTCCGGTCAGGGCAGCTCCTACCATCACCAGGAGCCCACACAGAGCGTGCTCTATGTGGAGGGATCTCTGCAGCCGAAGCGTAATTATTCCCAGTCTCCTGCCACAGCAAACACAATCTATAAAGCACCTCTGGCTCCAATTACATCGACAACGGGCAATGTCTACTATGCCCAGCCCGTGGATGAGCCTCAGACTTGGTCACGTCAAGACTTTAGTCGCAGAATCGATGAGAATTCACCGACAAATAACTGGCGTCCACTGCCTTCCACACATCAACCCTCTGCCCTACCCGGACAAAGCCCTTTGAACCTTGACTACGAGCCCTCTTTGCCGTCTAATCATAGACCTAACTACCCTGAACAGTCTCCTTCTCGGACAAATGGCTTACAGCCGCCTACACCTTCAACTCCTGTTTCCTCTCTGCCGGGTCAGCGACGCTTAGATCTTGATTATAATCCCTCCATGCCGGCTAATCATAGACCCACTTATGATCAAGAGTATTTCCATCCTACTCTCCCAACTCCTGCTTCTTCTCTTGATGGACAGCAACCCTTAAGCCTTGATTATGATCCCTCTATTCCAGCTAATCATAGACCTACCTACCATGAACAGCTTCAGCCTCAGCCGCGTGTAGATGAAGCGCAACCATTTGGTGGCCTTCACCCTTCCCTGCCGGGACAGCGTGCTCTAGACCTTGACTACAATCCCCAGACAACAACTGTTGATCATCGGGATCAGCTGCCCAGCGAGACAGCGCAGCAGCCCAGGTTTAGACCTCCAGCTCCAGATCATCCCTTTGATGAATCCAATCTCTATGGTGGCCTACAGCCGCCCACACCTCCGCCTGCCTCTGAGGCAACGACCAAGCCTACAACTACTTCAACTCCATCCAATCTACGTACTTTTCCCATATATCCACCCTTGAATAACACCCCGCTTGGTCAGCAGCCGAGTAATCCCCATTATAGTCGGCCCTATTCTGGTGTTGCGCACTCGCATAATGCTTCCTGGCATAAGGTACCAGCTCGTGCACCCGATCCATTTAAAGACCAGGAGGAATACGATGAGCAGGAGTTCGACGATGTGGATGCGGAGCAATCTCCGACCACAAACACTGATCAAAGTGGTCTAAGACCACCGCCATTTAAGCATGAGTTTTACAATCCAACGCTGAGTACTAAGCCCCAAGAGAAACCCCAAGAGGAACCTCATGAAGAAGTACCTTCGCAGGTAGCTCTCGGGGAGGCACTGCGTCTTATGTTGCGTCCCTACTTCAATCATAGCGGCAATGCGCCGGAAGATTTAGCACAACGTGCCGAATCTGCAATAGCCTCGGTTATTAGTAAACCTCCCACAATGACGACAACGACCACGACAACGACTACTCCTCGTCCCACCCCTCGTACAACACCCCGAAACGACCGAAACGGACACTCTCTGCACTCTCCGGACGATGATGTTGAGTTGATTGTGGCGGGCGAACAGGCAAGCTTGGACGATACTGACGATGACTCTGTTGTTCCAGATGCGGTTGAAACGGCGCGAACTGAGCAGACTCTAAATCCCACAACGTACGCATCCGGCTATGACACGACTGACTTTCGTAGGGGCACCCGTAGAGTGGATGTTGAAACGAGCACCGATCTAAATTCAAATTCCAATCCGAATCCACACAATTGGCATACGCAGGGTCACAGTCGTGAGTTCCACCTGCGACATCCAAATATGCCCGATCCGTTCGAAAGGCCGCAACATCATCATAATCCCCATCATCCTTACCACCAACACCAACACCACCATCACCATCATTTCCAACACGACCACAATCACCAACACAGTCGTCGCTATCATAGCCTGCATCCCAATCTGCCCAATCCTTTCGAAGAGGCACCTAAGCCAGAGCCGGCACAGGAAGAGAAGCCGGAGCAGGAACAGGAACAGGAGCCGGAAGAAGAATTCTTTCCCAATCCAAATGCCGAAGCTACCACACCACATGAACTCGAGATTCAATTTCGCAGCAACTTCGATGAACCCTGTGAGTTCGATTGCGGAGCAGGCAAATGTGTGAAACGATCGCAGGTCTGTGATGGCGTCAACAACTGTGGCAATCGCAAGGATGAACAGCATTGTGAGCATTTGGGCTACGAACTGCGGTTGACCGGCGGCGACAGTCCTCATATGGGTCGAGTTGAGGTCAAAGGTGAGTTTACAAAATCTTAAAATGTTTAAAAAATTTGAAGTAAACTTTGGTTTAAATAAAAATGAGAGAGCAGAGAGAGAGAGAGAGAGAGAGAGTGAGTGAGTAAGAGTGAGTAAGAGAGAGAGAGAGAGAGAGAGAGTGAGAGAGTGAGAGAGAGTGAGAGACTGAGAGTGAGAGAGAGACTGAGAGTGAGAGAGGAATGAGTGAGAGAGAGTGACTGAGAGAGAGTGACTGAGAGAGAGAGTGACTGAGAGAGAGAGACTGAGAGAAAGAGACTGAGAGAGAGTGAGACTGAGAGTGAGAGAGAGAGAGAGAGAGAGTAAGAGTGAGATTGAGAGAGAGAGATAGAGAGAGAGACTGAGAGTGAGAGTGAGAGAGTAGGAGTGAGAATGAGAGTGAGAGAGAGAGTGAGCGAGAGAGTGGGGATGAGAGAGAGAGAGAGAGAGAGAGAGAGAGAGACTGAGAGTGAGAGATAGAGTGAGAGAGAGAGAGACTGAGAGAGAGTGAGACTGAGAGAGAGAGTGAGAGACTGAGAGAGAAGAGGGGATGAGAGGAGAGATGAGCACACTTGCTAGAGCACACTTAAGTTTTGAGATCCTTTTAGTGCCCTGTAGATATACATATAAAGCCTTAAATATCTTGAAAAATCAATCATACTCCCTTTTTAGATTATATAGAAGTTGCCAAGACTAAAACTACTATACCAATCTTTTTTTCTTATCCAGTCAAAGGCCAATGGGGCTATGTCTGCGATGACAACTTCGGACTCCGAGATGCGGATGTTGTCTGCCACGAACTGGGCTTCAAGATGGGTGCTGCGGAGGTGCGTGGCAATTCCTTTTATGAACCCACCGAACGTAACTTCAACTATGCCATGGATGGCGTTAATTGTCGCGGAAATGAGACACAGCTGAAAGACTGCGACTTCAAGGGTTGGGGTGTTCACAACTGTGGTGTCGATGAGGTGGTTGGTGTTGTCTGCAAGGTACCGCTGCTGAAGTGTCCCAATGACTTGTGGCTGTGCCACACCTCCAAGGAGTGCATACCACCTGCATTTGTCTGTGATAATACCGCAGATTGTGGGGATAGATCGGATGAGAGCGATGCTGTGTGTAAGGTAAGTTGAAATCGGGGGATGCTGTAAATTTATGTTCAAGATCGAAGCCAAGATCCAGCAAAAAATATATTTTTTTTGTACAAAATTAATTAAATTTAAACGCAGAATGAATAAAGAGAATAAATCATGATTAAAATGACATTCCACTTGAAAATCGGCTCAGTTTTGACAAAGTTATGAGAGCTCAAAGTTTTTGAAAAAATGTTAAGGGGTAGGTATAGAAAAATATGACAGTGACGACCAAAATACTGAATTTTCTAAGTAGTCAAGATTTTGATGCAGAATCAAAATAGAGACCAAATAATGAATAAATTGATATTCCCCATGAAAATCGGTTCAGTTTTGACAAAGTTATGGTAGATTGAAGTTTTTGAAAAAGCGTCAAAGGGTAAGCATGGAAAATATCGAAAAAATTGACAGTGAGGTAAATTTTTCAATTGAAAAATGTTTTGATACAGAATGAATTTAGAGGTCAAATAATGAATAAATTGATATTCCAAATGAAAATCGGTTGAGTTTTGACAAAGTTATGGAAGTTTGAAGTTGGTCAGACCTTGGATCTAACAACTTTACTAGTCAAAATTTCAAAAATCTAAATCCAGGAAAGTCTTTACAACAAAATCAAATATTTCTAAATATTAGGAGTTCTTAAGAGGATTTATTGATAATCACGTGAATCTGAATTTTCAGGCACCCGTCGAATATCGTTTGGAGGGAGGACGTAGTCCCAATGAGGGACGATTGGAGGTCAAATATCATGGAGTATGGGGCAGCGTTTGCGATGATGACTTTAATCTAAAGGCGGCTCAGGTTGCCTGCAATTCCTTGGGTTACTATGGAACACCGGTTAGTGGTGTCATTGATAGATACATAATTGATCTATATCTTTCAATTCTCTGCAGAGAATAGAGGCAAACATCTTTGGACCCGGCAAGGGACCCATCTGGCTGGATCAAGTAATGTGTGCGGGCAATGAGACGAGCATTGACAAGTGCAATCACTGGAATTGGGGTGAGCACAACTGCAACCACACCGAGGATGTGAGTCTGCATTGCACGGTTGGACCACGCCCGAGACAACAGAGATTGCGCACCAGGCTGCAAGCGACGAGCACGGATATTTCTGGCACGGGAAATGGCGTTAGTCTCTCCGATATTGGACTGTGGGAGAGATCGAGTAAGGCGCTGCGCACTCCCAGACGTTGTGGCATCTTCAAGGATGATCTGATCGATGAGTTTGCGCATCCCGAGCAGCGTGTGGTCAAGGGCAGTGTGGCACGACGTGGTCGACATCCCTGGCAGGCAACCATACGCACCCGTGGACGTGGTGACATCTCCAGTCATTGGTGTGGCGCTGTTGTCATCTCGAAGCGCCATCTATTGACCGCTGCCCATTGTCTCTACGGTCACCCGAAGGGCGCCTATTTTGTGAGAGTGGGAGATCATTATGCCAACATTGCGGAGAACTCCGAGGTGGATTCGTTCATTGATACCTGGTACACGCACGAGAAATTCCGGCAACCCACTCACATGAACAATGACATTGCTGTGGTGGTGCTAAAGACACCACTCAAGTTCAGCGATTATGTTCAGCCAATTTGTCTCCCGGAACGTGGTGCACCTCTGGTTGAGAACCGCACCTGCACTATCTCTGGCTGGGGATCCATCAAATCAGGCGTTTCTAGTAAGTAAAACATTTTTTTTCCATTTTTTCCCGTATAAACATCTAGATCTCAGAGATTATAAGAGCTAGAGTCACCAAATATGGTGTCAATATTTACAATACAGCTATTCATAAAAAATAATTTAAAGATCTCAGAAATAGTGAAAATTTGTAATTATTTACGTAGTTTTATTACAATGTATAGGATTTTAGTTCAATTACATTTCTATTTTTAAAATATTATCTAAATCTCAGGGATTATGAGAGCTAGAGTCACCAAATTTAGTGTCAATTTTTAAATTGCAGTTATTCACAAAAAATAATTTTTAAATCTTGGAAATATTGAAAATATGTTATTGTTTATGTAATTTTATTACAATGTATGGGATTATAATTTTATTACATTTCCGGAACATCCCTGTATGTCAGAAAAGTATACTCGCGTGATGAAAGAAAGTTAAGAAACTAAAAGAAATATGTAGAAATTATTAGAATTTTTTCTGCTTTCCCCTTTTTTTTTATAAATTTTTAATATCACTTTTCTTTTAGCTCCAGCGCAGGAATTGAGAGCAGCTGAATTGCCCATTTTGCCAGATGCCACCTGCAAGCAGTTGAATGTCTATGGTGAAGCCATGACTGAGGGTAAGTCTAGCATTTTAAAATGATTGATTGATTGATTGATTGACTATTCAAATTTTTTAGGCATGTTCTGTGCTGGCTCCATGGATGAGAGCGTGGATGCCTGTGAAGGCGATTCAGGCGGTCCGCTTGTCTGCTCCGATGAGGGTAAGCTTAGTAAAAATATAGTATTGGATTTACTGTTAATCAAATTTTGTACCCTTTATAGATGGTGAGACACTGTACGGCATCATATCGTGGGGACAACACTGCGGTTATCAAAATCGACCTGGCGTCTATGTTCGCGTCTGTCACTATATCGATTGGATCTACGAGAAGATCAATCAAAGTTTGCAGCGCTTTTAAAAACGCACCCCTTTCTTCCCCTTTTAAGCTAATTGATTTAAGTTTTCACTTGGCAATTTTCAAATATAAACTGTAGCACCTAAAAGTAGACAATAAAAAAATGTTATGCGAATTTTTGTGATTTGTTGCATAGAATAAAAACAAGGGTTGTGCTTAAAAAAAATCAAATGGTATATATATTATCGGGATCAATGGAAAAATACTATATTAACTAATTTTATTTCATGTTTTTTGGAGCTAAAGCAAATCTTATATTCCATTTTTATTGAACATTTAAAATGTCTTTGTATAAAAAAATAAATAATTAAATTTTAATTTTTATTTAGAAATCGTATCAAATACTTTTTATTATAAATTTTTAACAATTGAAATTATTAAATATTAACAATATGATATTTATAATTGTAAAAATTTGTTTTATTCTGATTAAAACATTAGACACATATTTTTATATTTATTTATAAAAATGATAAATTTTTTCAAATTTAAAAATAATATTTTTAAACATTGGAATTGTCAAATTCATTTATAGGTTATTAATACAATGCCTAATTTGTTATTAAGCGGTCTGCTTTGTAGGACGCCAGTGTAGCTTAAGCGCATAATCAATGCTAATAAAACGCACAGCCATTACAACAATAACAAGCAAATTTAATTCACAAGTTCCGACAGCTGACTCATGTCTCACTCTCTCCCTCTCTCACTCACCCAGGCTTGGCGAGCGAAATATACTCAGTTCTGTGGCTCAATCAATTGATGGTCAGCTCAAGCAAAACATGCACACGCACACACATACAAACGTGCTCAATTGAAAAAGGAGTGTGTATGCTGTGGGGGGAAAAGAGAGCAAGCTAGGTGGATATTGTTGAGTTAATGCTCGCATTGTGCGGGCGTTGCACGCGCGAGTGGATCATTAAAAGCTCAACAATTAATTTAATTAAGTAATGATCAACGCGGCTACGCAACGTTCACATATTGTTGTTGTTCTTGCTCTTGTTCACGTTGTATTTGTTCTTGCTTATTTTGGGCAGCAAAAGAGTGCATTTACAAGATGGCGTTACATTACTCTCACTCACTTACTCTCACTCGTTCGCTCTCTTTGTGTGCTCTCTTTGTGCGCTCGCTTTGTAGCTCAGTAGCTTAGTTGATAGCTCAGGGATAGTTGGCTTTACAGTCGCTTGCGGGATTTTATTAAGCGCAGTTCAGTTCAGTTCAGTTCAAACGGTTAAAAGTTCAAGGTTTATCGGCAGTGATAACTCGTATCACATCATGTTGAATAAATACTCGGCACTCTTTGTTATCTTCAGCATCTGCTGGTGCTACAGTGCTGGCAATAATTATGATCAATATGGCTATGATTCAAGCACAAGCAGCGAACGCATTAATGCCGCCGTACGTTGTGTTAACGTTCATCAAGACAAAGTGGATCTGAAGCAGGTGAGTCCTATATATAAGAAAGGAATTTCAGAGTGCAGACATTAAAAAATTAAGACTCATTTGCATTCATTAACCCCTTGTGAGCTGTAGGGTAAAATTTAATGTATGTTGGGTCATCTTCCCACAGTCAGTTCGTCAATCATTTAATCAATGAGTCAATAAGTCAGTTGGGCGACTCACAGTTTCGTATGTCAGTCTGTCAGTCAGTCGACCTCATGCGGGTCTCTAATTGAACCAGTCCGAGTCGCATTCGTATGCAAATCCAAATAGCTAAAAATGTAGAACATTACAGACCTGTGTTAGTGTATGTGTATTTATCGTGTAGATCGTACATTTAAATCTATATATTTATACCATATAAGTGTTAGCTTATGCGGATCTTACTTAGTTTTGGGAGTGCCAGTTAAGGGTAGGATGATAATAATAATAATTCACAAAAATAATATTCTATAGCTGATGAGACTTGAATACTTAAAAACTTAAATACTCTTACTGTTTATTGATATAGGCATCCAATGTTATTGGTATAACTCATTCAGTTAGCTTATTTTTTACAAAATCTGTTTACAAATAAAGAGCATACTTAAGAAATGCAACAGTAAGCAACGCAGATTATTCTCAATTCAAAAAATTCCCATTTTATGCCTACCTCAACAAAGTATAGGTCGGATAGAGTAAACACCTTGATCGATGATAACCTTGAGTGCATATATTTCTCACGTATCCGTACAATTTTTATTATAAACAGATGATGGGTCTCTGGTATGGCAGTGAGATTCTTATGCACAGTCAAGATAATCCTGGAGTCTACGAATACGATACGTGTGTTATCATTCACCTGACAGATGTGACACAGCAGGTGAGTCTTGGGCTTCCCCTCTCACTCTCTCTCTATCTCTCCCTTATATATATTATACTGTATTTAAATGTGAAATTTGCGTGTTTAGGTTCTCAATAGCAATACCTATAATAACAATAACAATTATGGCTACAATAACAATTATAACAATCGAAATCAAAATCCAAATCCGAATCAAAATCAAAATAATTACGGAAGAGCTTCGACCACACCTCAATACAATCGTGATGATTATCTACAAGAACGGGAACTGCAACAACAGCGCACAAAGTATCTACGTCTGGTGTGGAGCGAGCGGGATAATAATCTGGAATATACCTTCAACTATACGACAGATTCACCTGGCATCTGGTCCAACATTGGGGATCAACGTGGCTCCCTTGTCACCCTCAACAAGTACACTCAATTCTCGGGCACTGTGCAGGTGGTAAAAGCGGTCAATGATCATTTGGTGTTGACCTTCTGTGGCAATGATGTCAAGAGCTCCCTTTACACTGTGGTCCTAACACGCAATCGCCTGGGCTTAAGTTCTGATGTGAGTTTTATTTGATTTTATTTTCTTTATTTTATTTTATTTGGTACACTTAAAAAACAGATTGGTTTCCAAAATCAAGAATTTTCATTTTAAATATTTTATTTATTAAATAAGAGATAAATTTAGGAGAAAAAGCTAAAAGAAAATGTTTACCCGGTATGTATGTAGTATATTTTTTCATTTTTAGGAATTTTTGTTTCTTAATGCATTTCAAAACTAAATTTTTTTATCAAAAAAATGAATCGCAAACTACGTGTTTATTATGGTTTTTATACTCAATTTAAAATATAGAGACAATAATTTTGATTATTTTTCAAAAAATTTTAAAACTTTTTAAAAAGAAAGAGAAAACATCTTGTTTATAATACCACTTATTTTAGAACTTTTCTTTTAACTAACAAATGTAAAAAATGATGAGAAGAAATAGAAAACATCTTGTTTATAAGATCAATAATTTTAAAATTTTTCTCCTATATCAACAAATTTAAAAATTTATAAAAAGATAGAGAAAACATCTTGTTTATAATACCAATAATTTTTGAATTTTTCTCTTATACCAAAAAATTTAAAAAATTGTATATTTAAGACAAATTTTCTTGATTTTAGTAATCGTTCTTTTTTAACCAATGTCATCCCTCTAAGAGTTTTAAAACCCCATTATTTCTATTTTTTCAGGAGCTTCGCAGCATTCACAGTTTGCTCAATCGTCGCGGTCTCTATGTGGAGAACATTCGCAAAGTTTGCAACGCGGCGTCAACTTTGGGCGGTGGCATGCTTTCCCTTTCCCTGCTGTTTTTATTGTTGCTGTGGTGTCGTCGCCAGTGAGGCAGCTGCGTTAATGGACGCGAAAAAGGAAACACATATTCCAGCCATACTCTATGTAAATTTATCAATAATTTACTTACTTAAGCATTTAACTCTCGGTCAATACAACTCTGCTAACCAAAAACCTCAAGTCGAGTATTCATTGCCTTAATTGTTCGTCTTCTCAATTAAACTCAATTAGTTGTCTAACCCACCCCGTCTTAAAAAAATGTATGACTAGTGTAGCTAAGGCTAATGCCTTGTAGGCGTTAAATGCGCTTTTAATTCAATTAGCAACTCTAGACAAACATCTCGTTTAAAAAGCTTAACATAACATTTTCCGGTCTGCTCTTAATTCCCACGACCGCCTGAAAGCAGGCAACATTTATTTTTAGTTAAAACTTATACGCACCGTGCTCATTAGCAGATGATTATGATAAGCCTTATCAAGCTACAGCTGCGCTTATCAGCGCTAGGTAACCACTGGCAGAGAGTCTGTTAAGTTGTTGAGTAGTTTAGTTTATAATCTTTACAATTTACGAGTAACAAAACACACGCGACAAGGTGCAAATATCCTTGAGTGCTGAACTAATTTTTGTGTAGACTTTCTTTGATAATGAATTGTACCCTGTAGCAGAATATATATATAAAAAGAGGAGTAATTAAAAATAACTGGATTTTATTCTATAGACAGATCAAAATATTAGTTACTAAATAATAACGAGTTATGCAATTTTTTTACTTTATCGGGTATTGGATTTGTAGAGTTTTATAAAAAAAACTTTGACCTGTTTTTCTTTTAATATTAAATAAATATATTTTTTAATCAAAACAGAAATTCTAATATTACTTGTAAAAATCTAAACACTGCAATAGTTTTGTAATTTTTTTTATTTTATAGATTTCAAAATAGAAATGGAAAAATTCAGAGTTTTACTCTTGCTGAGTCTTCTGGACATAAGGCATCACCTAGTCGTGCATACCCAAATTTAAACTAATTTGCTATTTTTTTTTTTTTGGTAATATAGTCTCTGTGAGTTGCCCGACTTTTGGCCAGCTTATCAGTCAATTGATTGCCCATTAACGCGGTTCACTTTCAGCTTTCAGATTCGTAAACAAGACAAACGGACGCAGCAGCTTTCCATATGGAAAGTTTTGTCCAAAAATATTTCCCATGTCATAATCTTATAGTTTCTGACTACATCGAGCACTAGCAGACAACGTGCCGTCACTTATCAGTGATAACACCCACACCCTTGCCACAGGGGTAGGGTGTTGTATAGTCAGCTTGCACCCTTGATCTTCAAGTGCCTGCATTTATAGTTCTTATGATTACAATTTATTTATTATTTTTTTAAATTTCTTCTTGTTTTTTTTCGTGTATTTTTTTATAGTGGCTATTATTGTTTGTTTAATGGCTTTTTTTGCGCGCACGCTTTGTAGTTTTTTACAACGCTCCAGTTGCACTTCTTGACGTTTTGTTTTGAAAACTGACTAAGTGAGTCGCTTCTTCTTCTGCCCCTTTTACTACCCTGTAATGCCCACTTCTATTTCATATATGACTACTGATAAGCGCAGGCAAACAAAAACAAAGCGTCACACGTAGACAGAACATGTGCAGTAAGTATATTAAAGTATATTATATATGTATGTATACAAAAGAAGAAATGCCAAGGCATCGAACACGCCGTGCTTCAGCTGTCCGGGGAGTCTAGAGATCTGTGGGTTAGGTCATAGGATTATGTAATGAAAATATGTTGGGGGTTTGATTGGGTTCGATTAGTCAGTTTGAGTTTAGGAGGTAATATATGAATATCTTAAGAATGATCTCTACAATAAAAAATAATGAAACTTTAAAAGACAAATACTAACACAAGTGGTCTTAAATCGAAGGGTTTTCAACTAAAAATTTTATTCTAAAAATATCGAAATTACAATTTTTTATCGGTATAGATTTTTTGCTTAGCAAACTGAATAGACCTTCAAGAATCAGCAATTGAATTTATTTTATGACAATTGAACACATGATTTTGAAAACTTGAAAAGGAATACGATGGCTTTATTTTTGAACACATTAAAGTGTTGTTTAAACTAGATTAGATAGATAAAGAATAGAATTTAGTACGTTACACGTTTTACTCAAAACAATTCCAAAATAGAAACAGCCAAAATAAATAAGCCGGGAGTAACAGACTCTTACTAAAGATAAAGATCAATGGATTAAACAGTTATAATATTTGGAAATTTGAGAAGAAGACTATATAAATTTGAATTTATAGTTAGGTGAAGAATTGATCAATGTATCTCAAAGTAAAAGTTTCCTTTCAGATAGACCCAATATTCGGTTTAATAATGTTCCCCCAACTGATTAATCAGTTATTAATTAATACCCTACTTGTAATTTGGCAATCAGTAGAGTGATCTCAACTGTTGTTGGACATGTGCCCGGCATGTGCAGCTGTCCCTTTATTTTCCCGATTCCGTAGCTCCGCATTACGCGATGACCTTTGACTATCGCGTGAATCGTCGTTTTGCGTAAATTATGTCAATCGTGCGCGATTTACTGACGTCAGCTTCAGCCCATATATATATATTATAAATATAGCTGATATATTATATATAGAATTTAATTTACATCATATATGACGACTTTGTACTTTGAGCTGCGTACATGGAAGTCTAGGGAAAGTGCAGTGCCATCTAGATACCCTGTATAGTGTGCACACTCAATGGGGTTTGCCAAATGTAAACAAAAGAAGTTGCAGTCAAGTCGCAATTGCACAAGTCCGGGAAATCAACTAATCAATTAATTACGAGCTAAACCAAACAATAACTTTGAAATTGATAAGCAGCTAGACACAAAACCAAAATGATCTGATAAGAAGTTGAGCTATAAAAGCTGAAGCTTGTGGGAAATGAAAACACAGTAACGATTCGTCAAATAAACTGAACAGTTCGTGTCTCTAGAACCAAATAAGGAAATTTATATTTAATACGAGTACTTGCAACACTGCAACTTCCACAACAATTATGTCTGCCGCAAATAAAGTCAACTATTTGGTTGGTGCCACCTCACGCTACATTGCCGGCCGTAATGCCGTACAAACGGTTTACTGGCGCACCTCCGCCGGACCCAATCCCCGCATGCTGAAGACGAACAAGACCTGCGAATTCGATCGCAGCACAGTGGCGCCACAGAGCGTTCGGATGCAGAAATATAATCGCAGCTTTATCCACAAATAGACGACCGTCAAACCATCCATGACGCACCTGAGGCCATATATTTAGTTCCTAATTCTAATATTTAAGTATTATATCGAAGTGAACATTGCTGTCGCAATAATGTGCAGCACATGCCACAACAAGTGGCAGAAAAAACCAAATAAAATACGAGACTATATAAGTAGTTAATTATAGTGAACAAGAAAACAAGTCCAATGTGCCTTTTTTGCTGGGAAAGGGAAAATGAAAGGGGAAAGGGGCTCTTACACTCATGCGTCATCGCATTAAGATCACGACATGACATCAATATAATTCATGATCAGACAAATATTTATAAACAACTATTGTAAGGAAAACAGACGCAGAGAAATAGCGACTTGACCCTTTTCCAAATATTTTAAACTCACATAACTTTGCCAAAACTAATCCGATTTTCATGCGGAATATCAATTTATTCATTATTTGGCCTCTATTTTGATTCTGCATCAAAACATTTTTCACTTGAAAAATTTACCTCACTTTCAATTTTTTCGGTATTTTCCATGCTTACCCCTTTACACTTTTTCAAAAACTTCAATCTACCATAACTTTGTCAAAACTTAACCGATTTTCATTTCGAATATCAATTTATTTATTATTTGGCCTCTAAATTCACTCTGCATCAAAACATTTTTCACTTGAAAAATTTACCTCACTGTCAATTTTTTCGGTATTTTCCATGCTAACCCCTTTACACTTTTTCAAAAACTTCAATCTACCATAACTTTGTCAAAACTGAACCGATTTTCATTTGGAATATCAATTTATTCATTATTTGGCCTCTATTTTGATTCTGCATCAAAACATTTTTCACTTGAAAAATTTACCTCACTGTCAATTTTTTCGGTATTTTCCATGCTTACCCCTTTACACTTTTTCAAAAATTTCAATATACCATAACTTTGTCAAAACTGAACCGATTTTCATTTGGAATATCAATTTATTCATTATTTGGCCTCTTTTTTGATTCTGCATCAATTTTTTAGTAAACATTGTCAAAAGTTTATAGTTCTAATAAAGCAGCATCTGCAAATTAAACTCAAATTAAATTCTTTTTAATTATTTATGTATTTTATTTAGTTTTATATTTATTACATACATTGAGTTCTCTCATATATATTTCATTTATTTATGTTATGTTTCTTGTTGTTGGGTTTCTTTAATTGTAGTTTATTTTTGTTGTTGTTGTTTGTATGTCTGTATTTGTGTGTGTGTGTGTGTTTATTCATAGTGTTTAAATGTTACTCGTATTTGTTGTTGTGTGTTACTCATGTTTGCCTTTATGTTTAGGTTTATAATTTCGTTTTAGATATCGATCGTACTTAATCTGTATAGTATTTAGCATTTAGTTAATATAATTCTTCTCTTCGTGGGTGAAATGTGTTTACGTTGTTTTTGTTTTCATTTATTATTAATTTTTACTTGTCTTTAAGTATCGTAATTAATCGTTTACTTAAAATTACAGCCTTTATAAATAATTATTTTTTGCCTTCCTTACATTTTTTTCGTTCTTTACTTTTTGTATTTTTAATTTAATATGTTTTTTCTTTATACTTCATATTTCGCTTGCCATTGTACTACGTATCCGTTTTTGCCTTTCTTTATAATTGTTACTAAATATATATATATATATAGAGACCTTTTTTATGTATTTGAATAATTTGCACACATGTATATAATATATATATATATACTTATATGTATATATATATAATAGTTATCTAAATATATATTCATATAGATTTTTTTACTTTTATTTTTATTTTTTATATATTTGACAATTTCAGTTGGGCTTAGTGTCTGGCTTTGCTTTTGTTGTGTAGTGTAGTTTTGTTTTGTGTAGTTTTCTTTCGTTTTTCTGTACTTGATTTTTACTTTTTAATTTTATTTTTACGTTTTGCACACGGAAGTTTTAGACTTGTACACATAAAGACCGCAAAAAAAGTACACATAAAATTTGTGACGTCTTTTGTTTAGATTTGTTTTGTTTTGTTTTTTCTTGTATTTCTTTGGTTTTTTAATGCTTGGAATATGTTTTATGTATTTTTGTTTTTGTCGTTTTTCCGCCTAACTCAATTCACACATCGAAAACAGTTTGCTTTTCGTTTATCTCAAAAGAGAAAAATATATATTAATTATTATCTTTAATCTTATTTTTTTTTTGGTTTTACGTTTTTTTTATATTTTGGTTTTTGATTAAAAAATATTGCAGCTCGAAATTGTAATACTTTTTGTTTACTATTATTATATATTTATTATTTTTTAATAATTATTATTATTTACTCCTCTAGTTCGGTATTTTGCCTAGCATAGAACACAGCAGAGATCAGTTGTGATATTTCAAGATCTAGTTCATTTTAATTACTTTTTTTTTCAATTTTATCTTTTTTTGTCGATCCTGTAACTGTAACTGAACCTGAACTGGTTCCTCTATGTTTATTGTTGTTATTGTTTATTGTTTATTCAAGTGTTGGGTTGATTTTCTCATATGTTTTACGTATTTCATGTCGCTACATTTTTGCTGCTCGGTATAATTTATATATCTATAATATATATATGTATATGTATATCTTATGTACTCGTATGTATTTGTATGTATCTTTTGTATATATATAGACTCTTATCGTGTGGTAAATTTTAGCTAGACCTTTTTCGTTAATTTTTTTGTCTGACGTACGGAAGAATTTGGATACATTTTTCGTGTTCATTCGTGTCGTTTATTTTTTATTTAGCTAAAAGGTATAATTTATCTAGAAGTTATATTGTTTTTTATACTAATCTCTCTATTTGCATTTACCATATAGCACATTTACTGGGCGCTAGTTGTGATCGTGTGTGTGTGTATGATGGTGTGTGTGTGTATTTACTTCAGCTGCACAGTGTGCAATTTTATTAGATTTACAAACAAAAATTCGGCATTTTTTCCTAACAATTGATAGATGAGAGAACTGAAAAACAGCTTGAATAAAAATGATTTCATATTTAAATTTCAAATCAAAATCTTTTAAATTAGTATAGCATACTTTTTGGAGAAATTGAGTTAAAATTAGTTTTAGTAATAGTTATATGTCAGCAGAAGGCAAGAAAGAAATATCATTAAAATATACATATATATTTTGTATATATAACCTGCAAACGGCAGCTCAGTTATTTTTCAGCTTAAGACAACTTTTCCAGAATATATAGAATCGCATCAAATGTTACAATAAGTATAATAATAAATTCATTTCGTGTTTTTTCTTCTTCTTCTGTTTGTTTTTGTTTGTATATATTTCTCATATGTGTCTTGACTAAAAATACTCAACAATTTCGTTTACATGAAACCATTTTAGCTACAATTTATATGTTTTATGTATGTACTTATATAAGTATTTGCCATTTTTCACATTTTTCCACTGACAACATGAAAGAATAAACCATTTTTTGCAACCTATCAATCATATATATTTTTTTAAACGTTGCTTTCACCATTTGCCATATGTTTGTTGTTGTTGTTGTAGTTGTTGCCACACCCAAACTGCCTCTTGAACTATGCCTATATATAAGTATATATATAAGAAAGTTTTCAAAAAGAAAAAACTTCTTGCTGACAATATATATAAATATAATGATCCAAAAAATCGTATTGTATAAAAATGAAACATTTATTTATTTTATTTCAGTGGGGTGTGCGTGGGATTTGCCTCAACTAAAACTAACAACGATTAAATTTCTAATATGATAATAGGTTACATTTGTTCTCAGAGGGGAGGAAAGGCGTCTAAAATATGCACCACGCCCCCTTCCCCTCAAGCTACGCCATTTTTTTTGCTATATACTTATGTAATGCACCTGTGAGTGTGTTTTTTAATTTTATATTTTTGGGTTTTGCATTGCCCTCATCTAATATTTTTCTTATAGAGTTCGTTGCACGTTTATTATTGTATTCTGTATTGAAAAATGGGGTGGGAAAGGGAGAGAGGATGAAGGAGCCACTTTACTCATATGCATATTCAACGAGTCAATTAGTATTCAATTGAATTCATTCATTATTCACTTAGTTTATGGTTGGTTAAACAGCAGCGTCTCTCGAATGTCTCCAATCAATTTACAATATTTAATTAGGACTATCTCAGAGTGTGAATGTATGTGTGTGTGTGTGTCTGTGTGTGTTAATCACATTCTCTTGTGTTTGGTTGTGAGGGTGTCTTTTATCTAACATAATATTGCTCTATTATATTTATGCATTACTCGACTCGTATAATTTGTAGGTAATAATAATAATTATAATTATTATTAATATTTATATTTATATGCTGCCCAGTTTAAACTTTGCTGTTCGACTAATAAGTACAATATCATAAAAATAACACTGTATATTTTGTTCTTTTATTTTTTTTTACTTTTGTTCTGTAAATATAAATATATATAATATATATCTCAGGTTTTCCATTTATTAAATACAATATAATATAACCATATAAACGCGCTCGCTCACTGTCAACTGCAAAATCAAATCCTTCATCTTCTTCTGCTATTTTTTTTATAATAATAAAACCACTTAACAAACTTTGACTGCCTGTCTGAGCCACTTGCACCACCAAAGAACCCTTTAGCCCCCTTTAACCCCTCGTCTACCCCTTCATTAACCGTTACTTGCTGCACGAGCGACACCTGTGTGTGGCATTTGAAAAATTCGTAAACACTTTTTTTTAATTAATATTTTTTTTAGTTATTTTTTTTTAGCGTCAGTCTTGTGTAAATTAAATTTTACTTCAAAAAACGTTTTAACGCACACACACAGGCATTGTCTTTCTCACACACACACTCTCCACACAGGGGGTAGTGGGTTAAAGGGTTATGGGGTTAAAGGTGGTTGCAGCTTCCTTAAATCAAGTGAGAAACGCGCTCGACCTTTTTTTGTTATCAAAAAATCTGCTGCTCGACACATACATGTGCGTATGTATGTATATTTAATAAAATGCATATATATATATATAATATATATATACATATATGTATATGTAGTATATAAGGTTTATTCAATTCACACGTAGACGTTTTTTTAAAAAATGCATTTTTTCTTATGTAAAAACGATTTGACTTCATATTTTGTAATTAATTTACTTTTCATTAATTATATATATAAATATTTGTTTATCTTTTACGACGCCATCGAGATATTGTTCTGTTACACGCATACATATATATATATATTTTGTAAGTATATAGATCTATATTAATTAGTTAATTACTATATTCACTTTGTAGCGCCCATCGGCCTCTTCGGAAGAGTTGTGAGAGTTTAAGAGACGAGTTTAGCAAATAAATAATAAGAATTATAATTGAACTACATTCAGATAATATAGAGGCTGATTTTTCATATATATATAAATATGTATGTATATGTATATATGTACATTTACAGTTATGTCTATATGCATTTGTTTAGGTGCTAAGTAGGCGCTCTCGACTGCATAAGCAAATACCCTTGCAGCGGGTCTTCACGACTAGCGAGTGTATATGAGCAGATCTAACTATAACCATTATCCATTTAACTGCAAGTGTATATGAGCAGATCTAACTATCACTATTATCCATTTAACTGCAAGAGTATTTCTAGATTCGGTCTAACCGAAAATCTGCATTTCATTGCTTTTATTTCCTTCTTTTTTTTGCTTGAGTGTTTTGAAGTAATATTAGAGCTAATTTGACACAACCGTTTAATTCAACTATTTAAATCGTATAATTCTCTGAAATTTGCTAGACTTATCAGCCTGTTGCATGCTACACAAAAGATTCGTTGCACGTTTCGCTTGAATGCATCCTGAAAGTATGCTACAGTTTATTGCCGCTCAGCGTATACGTAATTTCGTAAATATTACGCATACGCAGCGTGTGTGCTTGTGTTATTTGTTAAACGGAAATAATAAAATAAATAATAATTAATTAAATTAACTAAAATATAAGAAATAAAGCAAACTCAATTGTATTTTTCGTTTCGGGCTCTCTATTTATTTGTTCGACAATTATTAAAATTGGGATGGTAACTTGTAAATTTAGAAGACACAAAAAAAACCTCTAATACACATACACACACAGAAATGGGAAACGTAATTTAGTCGCAATTATATATGGCCATAAAAGGTTGAGTGCGAAAGTACATAGATAATAAGAAACGTTAAAAATTTTGAAAAGTGTGGCCCAATGTTAAATGCAGACCTTTTACATATGTGCAGATATATATATATTATATATATATGTTTATAAAAATGACTAATCGGAACGCTTGGTAACCGAACCCGAAACATTTGGCCAAAACGTTCTCTTCTTCTTCTTTTACTTCATCAGGTGTATCCTGTGGTTGTTGTTATGTTGTTGAATTGAATCCAATATTGGGGCTACAGTTGAAGCAAAGGACAAAGGACAAAGGATAGCAAGACTTGGTCTGGATGGCGATGGCGATTATTTTCTTATAGGGGGCGTTTGGTATTGTTATTGGGTGTCTCAAGAATTTCTGAAGAAGTTTGGATATGCTTTGGTTTTCGATTTTTTTTTCTGTTGGTTTGGTTTTCTTTTCCCCCACTTTAGATTGTGTGCGTTTTTCACTCTCACTTTCTGTTTTCTCTCTCTTTCTCATCAAGGGAAACGACGTTGTCCTACTTTTATAACTTCTTCTAATTGTGCTTTTTTTTTGCTTCTCCTGTTGTTGCTGTTGTTGTTTTGCTGTTGCTTTTGTTGTTGCTGCCTATCCTGATTTGTTTTTTATTTTCAGCTGCTCTTTCGGCAACTTTTGCAACTGCAGCCCGCTTTTGAAATTCTAGTTTATAAACGAAAACATCGAACAATAGAAACGAAATACGAAAACTATAGAACAATTTGAACTCGTAAACAAATTAACGAAAAAAAAAAAAATCAAGGAACTATTTTTAAAGTGTGCATGCCAATTTTTCTGTTGATCCTCCATCTCTTCTCTTTGGTCGCATATCTGTAGAATGTATCTTTTTTTTCTTCTTTTTTTTTGATATTTTCTTCTCTTTTGTATTTTGGCAAGTCTTCTTTTGTCTTGGCATTTTTCTGCATGTGATGTTGTTGTTGTTTGTTGCTTTGTTGTTGTTGTTGGTGTCTACATGGACATGCGCCAATTGGTCACCGAAATGTTGCTCTTGTTGTTGCCGCGATTGTTGTTGTTGCTGCCATCGTCGAACTCCCAAGCGGCATGCGGCGGAGCATGATGTTGCATCGGTGGCTGGGCTTCTATATATATATATAAAAAAAAAATCAAACAATTCGAAAATAAAATAAAAAATCATATAAAAAAAATTAAATAAATCAAACTAATACAATTGTTGTTGCTGTTGTGTTGTTTTTGCATTTTGCTAAAAATTATTTAAGTAGCTGTTGCTTTATTGTTGCTGCTGTTTTTTTTTATTTTTTCATTCTTTTAGCTCTTTTCTCGCATTATAATCTGTGTCTTATATAGTTGTTAAATAATTGTGATGATCATGTCGCTGTTCACTTGTTAATTATATATTTATATGTATATATATATGTATGTATATGTGTGCTCTTTATAGAGCTAGAGCTGCGTTTTAATTTAATTATTTTCTTTAGGTAGGTTTTTACTTAGCACTAAAAACGTTTCAGTTGATTTGTTTTAGTTTAAAATATATTTATATATATTTGCTGTTTCTTTTCTGATTTTTTTTTCTTTTACTTATGCTTATGTTTTATGCCTTTTGCTATGATATATATATATTTTATTTTTTGTTCATCTTTATTTTTATTCTTGCTTTTTCACATTTCTCTCGCTTTTTTGCTGCTTTTGACTAATTTGTGTTTATTTTTTTATTTTTAATATGTATATATATATATATATGTATTTATGCATGTATATGTTAGTATACAATATAAATATTCACTATATATATATTCATTCATTTATGCATGTATAAACTTAATAGATTTGACGATGGGACACAATCTGCTTACTGCGATCAGTAAAAACTTAAGAACCTTCCCTCGAGTCAGACAATAAATTGAGTTACAAACAGTTACAAGTTATCTTTAACTTTAACTTTATCTTTATCGTTATCTTTATCTTATTCATTTTGTATGTATGTCAGCAAAAATGTTCATAATAATTATGCCATTTGTATATATATATTTAAATATATATATACTACCATATTTCTTTTTTAATTTTTTTTAAATTTTATTTATTGTTTTTTTTTTGTATGTTTAACCTAAACAATTTATTTATGAATTTTTGCTTTTTGTTTTTCAAAATATCACGTATATATCTTAAGTTATGCCTTGGATTTATTAGTTGCTATCCTGTAGGTGTGTGTCTGTGTGGGTGTATCTGTGTACGTTTGTATCTGTCTGTGTGTTTTGGGTCTGCTAACAGCTTTTTCTTTGCACTCGTCTGTTGCTTTTAAGTTGAAACGAAACTGAATAATTTAACTAACTAAAATCCCTCGACTGGCTTAAGTACACTCCCATGTGTATGTGTATTAGTATGAGTGTGTATCTGTGTGTTTGTGTGTGTTTATGTGTGCGTGTAGTTTTCAACTAGAGCATATAAATTATTCAATTATTGCTTTTATTTTCATTCGTTTTTGTTTTGTCATTTCTAATTATTGTTACGATTCGATTTAAAAATTTGTTTTTTTTTCCTTTTTCATATTTTAACTATGCAACAATTTAGTTATTTTAACCTAACAAATTTGTCAACAAGTCGAAGTAACTGCCTTTGGGGGCGTGGCAGGTGGGCGGGCTGCACAGACAACGTTGGCAACGTGTGGGGAGTGTGGAAATGGGGAAGCTGCTTCAATTTGCAGGTAATTTGTGAAACCGCTGGGTTCGATTTGTATATAAGTGTATGTTGAGTATGTATGTAGTGTGTTTGTTTTGTCAAATAATTGTTGTTAAGGCAAATACAATTCAATATACAAATATATGTAAATAATTTCATTTGTATCTCATTTTTTTCGTTGCCAATTTTGTTTAGATTTTTTACGTTGCCACTTCCACCCCGCCCCCAATTGCAGCAGAATCGCCGCAAATATTTTTTTAAAATAATTTGTTGTTTGCATCGTTTTTTAGCCAAGATTTAACAATAGTTTCGTAACAAAAAGAGTTTTTAATAATGAGAAACAAAACAATATTTTTCTGCAGAGATTTTTTGTAACCATTTACTTTCTTTCACTTTTTGCTTAGTTTTAGTATTTTAGTATTTTATTTAGTTATTTTTATTTATAGGTATTTAGCTAAATACTCGTGTAACACACACTTATTGAGTGTCTATGTATTGCTTTAGTTATGTTTTTTTTTAATCTTTTGTTGTGTTTTTTCTTTCTTACTTTCTTACTTTATTTTTTGAATAGTCTCGCTATGTACTAGGCATATATTTAGTATATATATATATATATATTATATGTATATATATGTTTTTTGTATATGTATGTGTGTGGGCTTCTTTTTTGTATATATACTTTCATACTTGTTGCTCTTTTCAGCTAGCATATTTTGAATATCTTTATTGTATAGGTTTGTTTATTTTTCTCTTTCGCTTTTCATTTATGCTAGTTTATCAATTTTTGTTTGTTGCCTTTTACTTTTATTTCTTCATTTTTTTCAGTATTCTGCTTTACGACTACAATTTCGTTCAGTTTTACATGGTTTTTACTTTCTTCTTTTTGCTTGGCTTACAAATATTTTCATTCTATATAACTTATTTATATATTTATATATATATATATTTATTTATTTATATATGTATTAGTATGTGTGTGTATGTGTGTGCGCATGCTTTGTGCTGCGGTTTGTTTTGTGGTAATTTTCATTTTTTTGTTGCTTTTTTGCATATTTTTTTCTTTCATGTTTTTTAAACTTAGTTACATTCCTTTTTTTTTTTTGCTTTGTATTGCTGTATGTGTATAACAGTTAGCGTTATCATTTACAGTTACATTTATGTATATAATATTTATGTATGTTTGTGTGTGTTGTGTGTGTGTTTTTGATATAAATTAATATTTATGCATAATTTATGTCTTTAATTTTTCGTTCTGCTGCCCGCCCTCTAACCCCCGCATTTTCTCTATCCCCCAATCCCCTTTTTTACTACCCACAACTATTAGCTGCTGCTTTCTCTCTTTTGCACCCTCTTTCTCCCTCTCTTTCTCTCGCTGCTTGCATTGAGTTGCTTTAATAAATAATTTGCCTCTCTCTCACATCTACAATTTGTTGTTTTTCCTCTTTCATTTTCCCAATTTTCCCCAACATTATTTGCCTGCAACATTTTGTCGCCTTTGCAACTTTCATTTATCAATCTCTATCCTTCTTAATTCCCCCCTCTTTCCTCTTCTCTACAGTCACCCACCTACGCTAATTGCACATTATTTCATGTTTCGACTGTAACAGTCGGCCTAAACCCCATCCCCTCCCCGTCCCCCTCCCTCTACCCCATACGCTTCTTTTGACCATGTTCTATCAACTGAAAACATAAGCTGCTTATACTCTTGGTATATGTGTGTGTGTATGTATGTCCTTGCTTGTGATTGTATCTATGTATCTTTGTATCTAAATACGAGTATCTATAGAAAGTGTAGCTACAATTTTGTGGATGTTGTTGTTGCTTTTTTGGTAGCAGCTGCCGATGTTTTATATAAATTCTATTAATGCTTTGTTGTAGTAGTAGTTGCTGTAGTTAGTAGCTTCAGTATGTTGTTGTAGTTGTTGTAGTTATTGCTGTTGTTGTTGTTGTTGCTGCATCCTCAAAGTTAACAGGGATAAATGCCTACAAGAAACAGTCGAAGAACATTTTCAAAACACATACATCTACAATACTGCCAGTGTGTGTGTGTGTGTGTGTGTGTGACTACTACATATGCATTTTTATATATATATTTATAAATATTTAAGTGTGTTTGTATGTGTAGCTACAACAAGCAAAAACACAAAATACATAATTAAATTGATTAATTCGAATGGCCACAAAATAATTAGCTAATGAAAATTGAAAGAAAAAAAATATATAGAAAAAAATGCTCCTATACAGCCCCTTTTACTATAATGACAAAAGCGTATGTGGGCGTGGCATTTCACTAATAATTTGTTAATTAATTAATTAATTATTAATCAATTATAATTGACGCCTAGAGCGTGCTTATGTGTGTGTGTGTGTGTGTGTGAGTGTTAAATTAATATCAACTAATATTATAAATTATAAATTAAGCAATTAAATTAAAACTAATTAATTGTTGTTGTTTCTGTTGTTGTAGTTTTTGTAGTTGTTGGGCAACTGTCGAGTTGTTGTTTTTGCGGTTTTGCGTAGTGCGAGGGGAGTTCGAAGAGCATCTTTGTTGTTATAGTTGTTGTGGCAGCTGTATTGTTGTTGTTGTTGTTGTTGCTTCAACTGATGATTGTTGTGGTAGTTGTAGTTGTTGTGGTGGTGGTTGTTGTTGTTTTTGGGCAGCTCTCAACGTAAAATTTGGCGACTACGAAAATTTGTTTTGTTGTTGTTCTGGTTGTTCTGGTTGTTCTACTAGTTGTTGTTGTTTTATGGTTTTATTTAACCTTTAACAGCGTTGTAGTTGTTGTTGTGCAGCAAGAACCGAAGGAAAGAATGAAAGAAAAGAAAACAAAGCGTATACAAAGAGGTGTGTGGAAAACTACAATAATAACGATAAAACGACTAACGGCAATTACAGCGAGCAATGCAAGCTTAAGGATAGAGATAGATAGATATAGAGAGAGTGACAGAGAGAAAGAGAGTGATGCAAGCGGTGTTGTACACAGGCAGTGTAAGAAGTAGAAGAGAAAGAAGAAGAAGAAGAGCAAGACGATGAAGAAACGTCGCTTTAATTACCTTGATAATTTGGAGGCCAGATGGTGGGTACATTCTGCAAATGAAAATAGAAAGAACATTCAAATTAGTATAAAGTGTTAATTAAAAAATTAAAATAAATTAGCTGTAGTAAATTTTAGATGAATTTTAATTGGAGCCATCTATCGGCAGCTGTATGTCCCGAAATAATATGCAAAGCATAAAATTTGAAATCTATGCATACATATCTTAGAGTAGTATATAATTTCGAAAAATACTAAATTCACTAAAGGCCCAACATCTCGATATCGAAATTCCCGATAGCCGTATTATAGGATAGTTATTTTCTATATTTTAACTTCTGAATAGAACAATTTTCTACAACTTTTTCGCTTTTCTAGGTTCAAAGATTTCATAAATTTCTCCTTTATAGACAACTTTATTATGTTTATACTAAATTCTGTAATGCCCAACTTTTTCTTAGAGTTCAACATCATCCTCTGCAAATTTTCCCCGTATTAAAAAATATATAGTAATTTTCTACTGTTGGTATTTAGTTAATATTCTTTAAATTATCTCGTTAGCTAACGTTTGAAAATAGAACTTGATTAAAGCTTAAAGTTAGAGAAGATCCTAATGCTTAATTGATATTCTGACGATTAGTTTGTTCGGAACTCCTATCCAATTTTAACGAATATATACAAAACTAGATCATTAATTAATGTTTAAGAAGAAAACCTAATTTGTAACCTTTTCTCTATTCAATTTGACTTTTTGACGAGTAATTTCTTTGGAGCTTCTATCCTATTTGTAATGAATATACAATATATATAAGTACTTTTTTTTGTATGTATTTTCACTTACCATTGGCACACTGTAGTACTGATAGAATGGCTGATATTGCATGGCTGAAGGTGGGTAGATGGCTGGCACACCAGCGGCTGTAAAGTCAGTAACTAGTGTTGATTAATTTGTCCGGCGAAACAAAGTTTTGTTTATTTGTTGTTGTTGTTGTTTTTTTGTAGTTGATGATGTTGTTTTTATTTTTGTGTTACGAGAAGAAGAAAGAGAGTAAAAAAATGGAATATAAAAAAGAAAATATTGATTTAAATTGAACTAAGGGCCGCTATAAAAATAATTGAACTCAAACCTAAAGGCAGAGATGAGATTGCGATATCGTAATCGTTATCGTTATCGTTCGGCTATCGATAACTACTCACCTGGCGGATAAACGGCAGCAGCGAACTGATCCATCGGGATATTGCTGATCGGTGCCGGCGGTGTGGTGGTATAATAAACGGCTCCATTTGTGGCCACAACCGATTGCAGCGGATTTGGCTAAATTATATAGTGGGGGAAAATCAATGTATCTGCATTCTAGTTGCCAGATAGATTTGTATCTTTTACCCAACTCACCTGCTTCTTGATAGCCGGCGCAATGTTCAGTTTGCGATCACGCAGCACAACGCACTCACCCTGAGAGCGAAAGAGAGAGAGAGAGAGCAACAGAGAGGGAGAGAGAGAGAAAAAGCAATATGTAGTTATAGGCAAATACATTAGAAAAACTGTTAAAGAACTTTGTCACTCAGTGTAAATTGTTTTAACGTGTAAATGTGTGTGGCATTATCAACAGACAATGCCAAACGAAATTCAAATTCGAAAAAATTCAAATATCAAATTCAAATCCAAAATCGAACGCAGCAGCATCAATAATAAAATTCTCAAGAATAAAAAAAAAGAACAACAAAATCATTATTTATGTATATATTAATTAAAAGGCATCTTTTTTATTCAACATTTACTTGAACTTTTCAGTTTTTCTTTTTGCTTTTTATTTTTTGCTGGCAGAGCCCAAAAAACTTGGCCAACAGATTGAAGAAAAACACGTGCCAAGCCAAAATACCATTACCAAAAAAACAGTACGATTATGTATGCATGTGTGTGTGTATATTATCTATATTTGTATGTGTGTAATTATATTATTGTTTATTACGAAATGTCATGTACTGCAGCTCGAATTGAATCGAAATGAACAATGTTTTATTTGCTTTTTGGTTTTGGTTTATTTTCGTTTCGCGGCACACAAATCAACAACAAAACTCATAAAAAGAACACATAAAAAATGTAAAATTTAACTTGAATAATAAATCAACTCAAGAAAAGCGTTTTAAAACAAGCTATTGTTTCTTTTTATTTTCAGTTTTCGCACTTATTTCATCAATTGATTCTATCAAACGAACACACCCGAAACAATTCAAATAACAACTTTAATTTAATTATAACACCAACACCAAAGAAATGACCAAAAATCAAAATAAAATGTACAGTCAAAACAAAAGTTAAATTGTGTAAAAACTAACCTTCAAAATTGTCAATTGACACTTGTTAGTTGCATGATTTAGTTGATTTATAACTTTATTTATACTTCCTAACTTTTTGCTATTAAATTCTTTTACAGCTCAAAAGTGTCATTAAAGAATGATTTCTAGTGAATAATCTAACAATTCCAACTATCCCTTTTTGTTTTCAATAAAAGTGTCATCCTTAGTCCAAAATAGCTTCAAATTCTTTCAAATTTACTGTAAATCGTTGAAAATAACAGCTTTTTTCATTTTTGTCACCCACAATCGATAGCTCTCAAATACTATCGATTAAGAGTGCCATCTCTAGTCTGCGCCAATTCCGTCAGCCATTTAATGGTCTTCCCAATCTAAGAGCTGTCTGTCGCAACTGTCTGTTATGGCCGTGTACATGGGTCAGTTTATCTTTAATTGGCAATTAGACGCTGATAGCCGCAGCGATTTGCACTTGAAATGCATGAAAAGCCAACACAAAGACACGCCCCTCTACCCCTCTTCGGCCACCGCCTCTGCCTCAACCATCTTCAAACCTCTCAATGTCCTAAGCAAATGTTTGCGGACGACAACAACAGCAGCTGCTGCTGCTTTTTTCCCTTAAAGTTGTTAAACGACTCGAGGTCTACATTTCTTTCTTTTCTTTTCTGCTTTCTTCTACTCATTTCTCTAGATATATTTTCTTATTCTTTTAGGCCATTCTGGCGTATCCTTTGACCGCTGCAGGGCAAACAGACGCCCCTTCAAAAGTATAAAAGACGTTCACACACAAGGATAAGAAGTCCATAACAAAAGACGTCCGACCCACAGTGATGAAACCCGCTTGCTGGATGGAGAGGAAGGGTGTCGAAAGGGGGGTGTGCAGCGGGTTTGGCCCACAGCCCGAGACCCACTTCTGTTCCACTGTCTTGGCTGAATTTAATTAAGAACCCTTTGAGGGCTTCCATATTCTCGGCCCTTTTGTTTCGCACACACACACACACACACACACACACCGACACAAAAAGGACAACAAGACGCTCAGTTATGGTCCTCCTTCCCCCTCTACCTTTTCTCACCCTTTCCATCATCTCTAGGGACAGTTGGTCAGTTGGCAATGCGCATTAATAAACGCATTTTGACCCAAAACGAAGTCAAAGTTACATTTCAATTTTGCTATTGACAGAAAGCTTTGAAGTGTGTTGTAAGAGTGTGTGTGTGTGTGTAAGGTGTATGCGAGTGTTAATTATACAGTTAGTCAACTAGTTATTTTGACAAATAAAGAGTATTTCATTTAAAAAATACTTAGTTTTTTGATTAATTAGTAAAGTTATTTGAATCCTTCAAAAAAAAAACATAAGTGTAGCTCCTTTTTAAAATAATAGATTTGTAAAATTAATTAATTTTGGACTAAGTCATGACATTTTGAACTTGTTGGAAATGTGTCAAGGGAAGAGTATGGACAAATATGACAAATTACCGAATTTTCTAAGTAGTCAAGATTTTAATGCAGAATCAAAATAGAGGCCAAATAATGAATAAATCGATATTCCACATGAAAATCGGTTGAGTTTTGACAAAGTTATGGTAGATTGAAGTTTTTGAAAAAGTGTAAAGGGACTATTTCTATTTAAATTATATTTAAAAATATTAATAATTGCTCTAACTGGCACTATTTTTTATACCCTGAGCCCATTAAAAATGGGCAAAAAAGGGTATAATGTGTTTGGCAGGATGTATGTAACAGGCAGAAAGGGGCGTGGCCGACCCCCAAAAGTATATATATTCTTGATCAGGATCAACAGCCGAGTCGATTGAGCCATGTCCGTCTGTCTGTCCGTCCGTCCGTCCGTCCGTCCGTCCGTCCGTCCGTCCGTCCGTCCGTCCGTCCGTCCGGATGTTTGAACGCGTCGATCTCAGAAACCATAAGAGCTAGAGACATCAAATTTGGTATGTAGGTTCCTGAATACCATAGGCAGATCAAGTTTGTTTTTATTTTTGGATCGGTCCACTATATCATATAGCTGCCATAGGAACGGTACATCGAAAATGAAGTTTTAGTATGGAAAAGTTTTGTGTTTGTTAAGATATCAAACCCAAACTGATGGAATATGCATTTAGGCTAGTAGTATACATCTTGACCAAATTTGGTTAAAATCGGATAACTATATCATATAGCTGCCATAGGAACGGTACACCGAAAATGAAGTTTTAGTATAGGAAAGTTTTTTATTTGTTGAGATATCAAAACCAAACTGATAGAATATGCATCTAGGCTGGTAGTATACATCTTGACCAAATTTGGTTAAAATCGGATAACTATATCATATAGCTGCCATAGGAAGGGTACACCGAAAATGAAGTTTTAGTATGGAAAAGTTTTTTATTTGTTGAGATATCAAAACCAAACTGATATTATATGCATCTAGGCTGGTATTATACATCTTGACCAAATTTGGTTAAAATCGGATAACTATATCATATAGCTGCCATAGGAACGGTACACCGAAAATGAAGTTTTAGTATGGAAAAGTTTTTTATTTGTTGAGATATCAAAACCAATCTGATGGAATATGCATATGGGCTGGTATTATACATCCTGAACAAATTTGGTTAGAATCGGTCTAAAATATCATATAGCTGTCATAGGAACAATCGATCGAAAATCAACTCTCAGTACAGAGTACCTGGGTTCAGGGTATCCTACTGTCGAGCGTGCTCGACTGTAACCGCCTACTTGTTTTAAAATAAAAATTAATTATGTAAATTTTCTTTGTCAAAATAATTACTTGACATACTTTTAAAGTGACAGAGTGTGGATTTAGTGCGGCATCCAGAAATATATACACAATTGTTAGTAGAGACGCCAATAGATGAGTCGAGTGAGTGTGTGTGTGTGTGTGAGGGTGTGAGTGAGATAGCACGCTAATTAACTACAAGAAAAGTGAGAGGAGAATAGCCAAAAGGTAAACTAAACTATGGACTCTTAAAAGAGGCTCTACAAGGCTGCAGGACTGTAGGCTATAGGCTGTCAAGGCTTTTGGACGTTCTATTTGGCAGTTTGTGGCTTAAAAACTTGGTAACAAATGAAACTTTTGATAACCGAAATTTAATTAGTGCAAATGTTTAGCCATGTGTGTATAATGTGTGTGTGTGTATTGTAGGGGTATATATGTCTGTGTGTGTGTGTGTGTTGTATGCACATTAAAATCTCGTTAAA
Organism: Drosophila falleni; assembly: GCA_035045575.1. Classification (NCBI taxonomy): domain Eukaryota; kingdom Metazoa; phylum Arthropoda; class Insecta; order Diptera; family Drosophilidae; genus Drosophila; species Drosophila falleni. The sequence goes on from JAWNOV010000167.1 coordinate 4,720,832, forward strand.
CGTTGCCACAGTTGGTGGCAGCATTGTGTGCAGAAATCTTATTGTTGTTGTTGCCTAGAGGCGTTTACTAAGGACACAAGCACAAAACACACACCTACATATATATACACAAACATACACAGAGAGAAATTCAGATGAGTGTGTGTGTGTGTGTGTGTGCAACACACAGAGAAATGTGCAAAATGCCAGCAGCGCAATAACAATGCACATTTAATGACAAGTGGAAAACTTTTTCACTTAATGTATGCCACACAAAAGGAGCTGCCCTACAGCAGACAAAGAGAGACAGGAAATAAGAGAGAGAGACAGAAAGAGAGAGTGAGAAACCCAGCTGCTGTTGTGTTATGCAATGCTTAATCAAAAAGGCAGCTTGAAACACAAGTTCATTTCTAATAAGGTTCAGTTTTCGAAAAACCAAGCCCAGAACTTGACTTTATTTAGGCAAGAATGAAACCCGCTTTTACCCGACTTGGTCAACAGCAGCATTGGGATTGGCTGTGTGGGTTTTAGCCAACTGGGAGCGATTGATTGACGCTGAATATTCTCCCATTAGACTGCGCGTACAATGAACTTTTATGGCAACCCCCGAGAAAATCAGGAATTTAAAATAATTAATAAGAGAAATGAAATCAATTGAAATAATACAGTTTAAAGAGTAATTTTTTGACAAAATTAAAATTAATAATTATTTCTCTCATATATTATTTTTACATTTTTTTAAATAACTAAAAAAAATAAACAATGTGAAAAATATAACAAAGGATTTTTTACAAAATATTTTTCGTCTTGTCAAAACAATTACTTGACATACTGTATACATATATATTTAAGAATAGTTGATATATACGTAAAGTTAAATATCAAAATGCACTATGTTTTAGTCTAGAACCGAGCTGAGGCATATAATAATTATGTAATTAGCTAAAAATTGAGTTATTTATTTAATTGCAGCAAAACTGGTAAACGTATTAAAAAACAAACGGTGCAAAAAAAAATAACGAACTCAACTTTGCAACAATCAGTTGTTGGCCTATCGATAAATATCGATAAGGGGTTGTGTTGTTATCGAAACACACACGCAACGCTTTTACGCACAACAACAAATACAAGAAATTAATGGGACAGCCCTCGCAAAAGCGAGCTATCAATTTATTTTATATATATATAATGTATATATGCATTTACAAGGACTTGCAATTGATATCGTACTAAAAACTATGTTAAGTGATTGTGTGTGTGTGTTTGTGGATTGTATGTGGATTGTGTGTGTTGGCATAATATATGATAAGAATGTAACGTAACGTAACGTAACGCAACGGAAACGTAACTCGAGAAACGTAACTCAACAAAAACGCAATTAGAAGAATACAGAAATACATAAAAATTACAAAAGTGCCTTTCGTACCGTCGATACCATCGATAAATCACATATCGAGTACATATATATGCATATACATATGTACACTCATTCATATTGAATATGAGAGACAGAGAGAGGAGAGATCAGCAGTTGTGGGTGTGGACGACGTCACTGAGTGGTTGAGTGGTTAAGTGGCTCTCAGTACTCGAGGTGGTTGCTATACACACCTCACCGCACCTCACTACACCTCACCACACAGGGTCAGGTAATGCCCTAAAAGATCGGAGCACATTATAGCGTTTCATACTTTCAGAATGTATTGTATTTTTTTGCTGTATTTTTTTTTTTTAGTGTAGTATGGTGATTAAACTGTGAGTGAGTATGTTTGTGTGTGTGTGACTTTACCGGTACAAAGCGCATCGTTTAAAACAATAATCGATAATCGATAAATCGATGAACAAAATTAAACACAGGCGACATTAGCAACATTAGCGTAAACAATTTGTACTTACATCCGCCTGCAGTCTTTGCGCCTCCTGCTCCGTCTCAAATGTGACAAATCCGTAACCCTTGCTGACTCCGGCGCGATCCACAATGATCTTTGTACTCTTCACGGTTCCATAGGCGCTGAAGACGCGTGTCAGATCAGCCTCGGTGGTGTCGCCGCTGCAATGGAAGCAGACAAAAAGTATTTCATTAATTTTAATTTTATTTATTAAAAAATATCATTGGCAAATAGTTAATATACAAATTAATTGAAACTAAATAACATTTAACTCATTTTTAATGTTATTAATAACGAATCTAATCTTCCAGTACTTTTAATAAATATTAATATAATTGTTAAAATAAACTTAAATACATTTTTTATAGTACCATTTCCATTCAATAATGTTTGATTTTTATTCTGAAAAAATACAAATATTTTGTTTCGTTTGCTTATATTCAAATATGAATCACGCATATAAATATATGAATATTTTTCTATAAATACATACAAAGTACTTTCAAAATAAACCAATTTAGGGCTTACTAATGCAAATGATAAACTTTATCAATAAAACTCTCTACGCTTCAAAATAACAGAAAAAATATTAAATTTACGTGCTGAATGAAATAACAATTTATAAAGATTACATCTTATTAAAGAAAAGACGCAAAAAGAAGTTACAAAAACTGTAAAGACATTTTTTTTAATATAAACCAATTTTAAGATGTCTTTACCGATATGTCCCCTATGTCCTAGTCCCCGCTTTTTGAATTTTGAAAGAAACTGAATCTATATTTAATGTTTCAAATAGAAAACTATGCAAACGGTTTAGTAAAGAGCTACTAAAAAGGATTATAAAAATTATTTAATTAATTTGCTTAGCGTTTATAGATTTCTGTAGACTTTTATTTATATATATAACAAGTACTTACCTTATGCCGCCCACAAAGATGCGATTGGGTATGAGTGTGCCATATTTGGGCGCTGCCAGTGGCGCCTCCAGTGTGCCAGCTGGCGCTGTGGCCGCCGGTGGGGCAGCTGCGATCTTGTGCATCTCGGCTGGTGTCGTCTCCAGACGAAAATTGGCTCCAAAGGGCAGAATCTTGAGGCTGTTCTCCAAACTTGGGTGAGCGAGAAATGTGATCTATCTCTCCTGATAGAGAAGCCTCTCTCAGTGGTGCGCTGTTGGGTTTGCAGTGGTGCCTACTGCTGTTGGAGGTGGTGTTGTTGTTGCTGCTGCTTCAGTGGTGCCTCTCTATTGTCTTCTTGTCTAGTCTAACACGCATATAGAACAAAGTCAATGATTATAACTAATGTGACGTCTTTACTTTTTGTTGCTCCGCTTTTCCAGGCGCGTCTTTCTGCTCCTCTTCTTTTTTTAATATATATATTTTCTATATTTTTAAACAAATCTGTAAAGAGAGAATGAGAGAGAGAGCGAGAGTTAGAAGAGTAATAATTCTAGAGAGAGAGAGAAGAGTCGACGATCTTCGTGTTGGGTTGTTGCCTCTGAAAAATTGCCCCCTACATAACGAAATGCATCTATTTTTGTACCAGGGGCCGACATATGTCACACAAGCGAGAGGCAAACAACTCGACAGAGAAACGGAAAACAGAGGTAGTCTCTGGCTGCGTCTCTAGCGACATGTGTGCGCCATAAATTCACCTTCAGAGGCAGCAGCAGCAGCAACAACAAAGCGACAACTGAGACACAAGACGGCAACCAAATAGCACAGAGTGTTTAAATTTAACAACACAACAACGGCAGCAACAGCAACAACGGCTGCGGCAGACTGTCAACAATGAAATGGCCAAAATAATGTATCTAATAGATGCACAGATACTTTAGCTACACAACGCTACAGATACAACTGATAGAGAGAGGGAGAGAGAGTGAAAGAGAAAGAGAGAGGGAGTGAGTTCAATTAGTTGAGGCATTAACATGTTAGCCCAAGGAATTGATGTATCTACAAACATGTTTCATGTTGCATTTGCATGTTCAACGTGTTCTAGTTGCCACGCCCACTCTTCCGCCTCTTTGCTGCTTTCCCCACACACACACAATTATCATGAGTGTGCCTCGCTTATCGCCTCGTGTATATCACAAAATGCCAATGAAAACATAATTATATTTTCATTAACAATGTCCAAGTCCAAATTGGAAGCGTTTTATCGATTACAAAAACTCCATAAAAGTAGATAAATTTATTTACAGTTGATTAAATAATTGTTTTGACGAAGAAATTAAGTTTATATATCTGTTATTGACAATTATAAAAATTGTTTTGACAAGGAAACTAATTTAAATATCTTTTTTTAGATTATACAAATTTTAAAGTAAATGAATCTTATAATTTCTTTTATCAATTTGTGCCAAGAATTATTTTAACAGAAAAAAATATATTTTTCTATGCAGTAAAATTACTTGACTAACTGTATTTATATGCATAGTTTTTATTAGCTATGTAATGTGTGTCTACACGTGATTATGGCTCACTGTTTAAGCCAATTTCGCTTGCCAAATAGTATCTCAAACTATAAATTATAAATTCGCATAAATCAACATAAAATCCAACTAAATATAAGCGTATTTAGCTATAAGCTAATGCTATAAAAGATATATATGTATATATGTATCTGTATCTATAAAGACGCACAGTATGCACATCTTTCTCTCATTAAATCGCGTCACATTTCCAAAATGTTTTTCAACATTTTCACAATTTTTTTTTTTATTTTGCTTTTTATATTTAGACGTTGAAAACAACTCGAGCAGTTCTGTCACACACACACCCACGCACACCCACATATTTATTTTTGCTAGAGAGAGAGAGAGAGAGTAAGAGGGAGAAAAAAAAGTGAAAACTACGCCAAGTAAAAGCTTTTTCCTAACGGTTTGCTCTAAGTGCCCCTGACATAAATCATAGAAAAAGCCAGCAAAAAGCAGAGGGGAATGTTCAGTAAAGGGGGGAAGTGGAAGGCAGATAGAGAGAGAGAAGGGAGAGACGCAGAATACAGCGCATAAAGATTTTGTGTTGAGTTTTTAATTATTTACAAGAATATTATGAAATTTTGAAGCGCACTTCATTTGCGCTCTGGCCAATATAAAGATACAATCTCTCAATCTGTCTCACTCCCTCTCTCTCTCTCCCCCCTCTTTTTTTTCTCTCACTTTTTATCTTTCTCACTCGTTTACTCGTAGAGTAGTCGTTTAATTGTATGAGCAACTGCATTATTAAAATGCCCATCAAAAGAGGCCCTGAAATTGGCAGCGTCAGCGGCAGCAACGTCGACGTCGACAGCGACGTCAACTGCAACGTTTTGGCAGAGGTCAACCGGAAAATCACAGCAACATGACAACGGCAATGCTATCAGCGGAATTTAATCAACAGCAGCCAAGCGACCAACTCCCACTCCCCTTCACCTCTCTCTCTTGCTCTACCTCTATTGTCTGTTTACCTGTCCCGCCCCCAAACACCCTTCACCACATCGCCGAAAACCAAACACCGTGCCAGCACTCGACATTATTGCAAAATTCCACGTGCGAAAATTGCACGCGTAATGCCAATGAAAACGAACCATGAAAGAATTTAATAATAACAAACACACATAGTGAAATAAATACAAAATGAACGACTATGGCATACTCTATAAAAGAGTTGAAGGTGTTATCGATTAACGACTATCGATAATAAAGCGAAGCTGGCTCGCAATTGTATGTAAGTATTGGTTTAAGCTGTTTGACTATTAACTATTCATTAATCGTATTAATAATCGTTTATCGTTATGCGTAATCGTTGCAAATCACTGATACTAGATAGAAGTATTCATATAATTAGTTTATGTGTATTGTACAATTTTATTTAATTTGTTTTAATCGATAGCTTTAATATCTCTGTTTACTAGAATTGGTCAATTTTCTACATTTATAAGAATCAAAACTAGGACCAAGAGATAATTTAAATATACTCTTAAAAATAGTTGAATATTATTATGTTTTATTTATAACAGGATTTTAAATAATCGAGCGTAGATATCGATATCATTATCTCTACTCTATTTAAGAACTGAATATGTGCTTTTAGTAATACTCTAAACAGTCATTACAGCTTTTCATAGACTGCTTTACAAGTCTTTACTAACAATCTATAGATACAACAACCAAATACCAAACATCTGTAATCGATTTTGGCCAACTGAAACATATCGATATGAATAGCTCAACCGCAATTCCACAATCCTGTGCTCATCAAATAAGTATTTCGGAAATGCAATCAAAATGAGTTTCCATCTTCCACATGCATACGACTACAGATACACACGCACACACACTATATACAGATACAAAGATACACACAAATACACACACACAGATACATATGCAAGCATTTTAGCCTTCATGTGCAGCATTTGATTGGCTGCAGGGCAACTGAAATCAGATTCAACCATGAAACAATTCCGTTAGCTGCCCCAAAACAACATTTAAACATTCCAAGCGCCAGCAATTTTCTTTTTTTCAGTTTATTTTTTTTTTATTCTTTTTTTTCATTTTGTATTTTGGCACAATTCAAGCGCAACTTGGGCAATTAGGGCAATGCAATTAGTAAGCGTCAAACTATTGAATAACCAGACGGGAAACGAAAGTAGCAGAAAGAGAGAGGGAGAGAGAAAGAGTGAGAGAGAAGTGCAACATTTGACCTATAAAAATGGCAAAATGTGGGCGCTTGAGTTTACACAGATAGCAGAGGTAAAAAAAGACAGGAAAGAAGAAGCCACCCCTACCCTTGCAACCCCTTCACTCCACCCCAACCCCTATGCGAGCTCCCTAAGGGTAAAAACTAAAACTGCCCACACGAGACTAGATAAAAATAGTGAAATAATGCTCACCTGTGTGTGTGTGCTGACAGCGTGTCCTTGCCGAAATAAAACAAGCAGAGATAGAGCAGAGCATAAAGCGCAGAGAACAGAGAAACAGTGGAGGCAGAGAAAGCGAGAATGGCAGGTAAAGAAAAGCCAAGGCAAACGATAGTCAAAGACTGATAAAAGCTTAAATGCTGACACAGAAAACGCAATGTAAAAACGAGGAAAGGAAAGGAAGGAAGCAACGTCTCAAACACACAACAGGAAGCAGCAAAGAAAAGCGAGTGAAAGAAAAAGTGAGAGAGAGTGAGAGAGAGAGAGAGAGGAGAAAGATGAGCTGAAACTGGCGACAAGCTGATAAGCGTATGTAAGTCACATAAGAACAATTAGCCAAAAGCTCAAGAGTTTAACTCTTTTTCGGGCCAAAATCCCAAAAGCAAACAAGCTACACAAAAAGCAAAAATCCCTGGCAAAGAAAGCGCGCGTGCTGCCGCATAACTTGGCCAAAAAATGCGGGCCAACAACAACGAACTTGGCTGAGATGCGGGGTTGAATAGGGCAGCAGGGGCAGAGTGCACTCAGTCAAAGGTCAATTGAAGTTGCGGCCAAGCAGACAGGCAAGCCAGTCAAGTCAAGTGTAATGTGAGAAAGCGCAAAAATGGCACACACAAACACACACACACACACACACACACACACATAGATGCTGACTGACAGCGCGCCGGAAGTGGCTGCCATTTCACCTAACACCCCTTTCCACTCGCAACTCATGACCAAACAAGTAAACTATTGGAGAAAGGGTCAGACTAAAAGATACCCGTTACGCAATTTGAATCTAAAACGACCAAGATGTTAAAACTACTATCGTTAAAAAACTACTGCATACTTTTAGGCGTTTCTTAGAAACTTTAAACAGGCATTACTATAGTTATGTTTAATCAATAAAAAAAAAAAATTATTATAGTTTTGAGATAAGAATGTTAATTTTAAGAACCTAAAATTCGTATACTTTATGATTTAATGATTAATAGAATATACCCAGAAATAAGATACTGCATACTTTTAGGAACTTGCGTTTGCTAGAAACTTTAAACAGTCATTTACTATCGTTTTGTTTAGTATGACGTTGTATTTTTCAGCTACCAAAGGCGTGAAATACGAAAGAGTATTTAAAAAAAAAATAATTATAGTATAGTTTTGAGATAAGTATCTTAATTTTAAGAACCGAAAGTTCTTATATAATATACCACTTATTCTTGAGGTTTACTTTTTAGTTTAATTTAATTTTAAATATGAGATATATTCTATTTTTAATGTATAGAATCTTCCTGGGATCTAGAGATCGAATATAAAATACCCCCTTACTCAACGAGTAACGGGTATTATAAGAGAAAAAAAGGCGCAATACAACAACAAAAGGGGCCAGAAATATGTTACACAATCCTTGAGATGCTTGTGGATGTGTGAGTGTGAGTTAGTGACTGTGGTGTATGTGTATATGTGTGAGTATGAGTTAGTAAGTATGCTGTGTGTGTGTCTGTGACGAGGACGCGGACGAGGACGTTGCTGCTTTGGGTGTCAGTCAAGTGAAAGGAAATTGTAGCCAACAGATAGAGGCAGGGGCAAAGGCGGCAAGAGCAAGGAAGGAAGAAAGGGGGGTTGGAATAACTGTGGCAGACATACCAACAGACAAGCATCATCATGATGAGGCTTGATGGAGACGCGAGACGCGAGACACGAGACGTTGACGATGCCTCAACATCAGCAACAGCAACAACAATAACAACAGCAACAGAAGCGGGCCAAAATTGATGGCCTGCCAAGCTGCTTGTAGCAATCTTTCTGCCACTCCCTACTACACCCTACTTGTGTGTGTGTGTTTGTGGCACACACAAAAATCCATAATCCTCACAGCAGCAGCAAAGAGGGAAACGACAAACTACAAAGCGTAAGCGAAAAGTTGATGTGTGATGTGAAACAATGAAACTTTTCTTCTGCAGCAGCGTTAAATTTATTTGATGTGTGTGTGTGTGTGTGTGTATGTGTTTGAAACACCCCTACCCCCTCCTCCTTCCACACTCACACATTTATATGTGTCCAACTTGCGTATTTGTATTGGTATTTCCAATATTTGCACAGAATTGCAACTTTAAGAAGACCTCACTCTGAATCAATATATATTCAGCAAAATGTACACAAAAATCTGTCACACACACACACACACACACACACCCACCCACCCTCTATGTGGTTGAAAAGTTAGCCCAGCATTTGGCAGATGATTTATTGCCAGAGACTACGCTGCGTATGAGCGATGGCTTTAGCTAGCATAAACCACGCCTTCCTTCCTTTCTACCCCCTATTTGCCCACCCTCTTTAAAGGATTTAAGTGTTATTTGATACACCCAGGGACATCTTTTAAATGCTGCTTCAAATTAAGTCATTAAAAAACAATTTCGATTCAGAGTTTTTATTTTTTTCTCTTTTTGAAACTGTTTTATTTTTCGGGTTACACGCTGCGTATGCGTAATGTGACTCAAGACGCCAGGTGGCGCTGCTGCTGCTGACAAAGCGGCAAAATATGCAAATTTATTAGCGACTGGGGGGAAGCGTTGAGGAGGCAGCTATAAAAGAGCCAGAAATGCAATCATGAAAAAGCAACGTAAAAGCGGCAACAAGACAAACGTAAAGTGCAAAAAGAAATGGCCTAAAAGTGTGACTTGAGCGAGTTGCGTAGTTTGTGAGGGGTAGAAAGGGGTGAGAGGGGTGGTAGAGGGCTGAGAATGTAGTTTTGGGATGGGGGAGGCATGGTTTTTTTTTATTTTGAAGGGCTGCCAACTATTTTTGTAGACACAGCTGCCTGGCTTTGTGCCTGGGCTTTCATTTCTTAGGCCAGGCATAAAAATTAAAATGCAAAAATGCAAGAGAAGGACAGAGAAATAGCGAGTAAGAGGGATAAAGAGAGACGAGCTGTGCGTGTCGGTGTTGGCAAAATTTCAAGGGCTAAAAATCTAGCTGGGAATAGCTTTAAAAAAATCCTAAAACATGCTTGATAAAATTCTTATTTCTTATGTTCATTTTAAAATGATAAATCTATATTTGACAAAGACTGCTTGTTAAGTATTTCAAAGTTCTTATAATTTAATATAAAGTAGTTAAATAGATCTAAAAAATTAGCTAAAATCTTGCAATTACAAAGTAACTAACTCTAGCTATAAAATAGCTAAAATGCCTATACCAGCTGAGGGTGTATGCGTTTGTAAAAAGTGAAAAAAGCGCAGCTGAGCACGTCATCAAAAGCGTCTCTAGCTGTTCTCGTTGCTCTTCTGTTTTCCTTCTCTTCCTCTGTTATTTCCTTTTGCATTTTCCGCTTGCACTTCAATCAAGAAATGCGACTGTAGCTCTGTATTTCGCATTTGCATCTCTGTCAAACTCTCGTTGATGTATAGACACGTCTCCCCAGTTCCCATTCCCCTCTCCTACTCTCTTCCCTTCTATGCCACTCGAAATTCACCTGCAACATTTTAGACAGAAATTTTCGCTTTTGTTTCAAAGCAACAACAAATGGCATCGTTTTTTGGCTCGTTACAAATTTGCGCCTCAACTATTTAGCAAGCTATTTGTCCGACTGTCCGCCTTTTTCTCTGTCCGTCTGTCCGTTTGTTTGTCCGCCTTTCCGACTGTGGCCTGTTGTGGCCCAGTTGTTGCGATTTGTGGTAAGAAAAAGCTCGGAGAGTGAAAAATCTAATTATAAAGTGCGACCAGAAATTTTGCTTTAAAATATATTTACATATATACGTATTATACATACTTACATATGTATATATGCAATATACGAAAATAAAGTTATGCAAATTAGTTTTAAAAGAGTCGAAATGCAGTTTTAGATGCCATACACACACGCACACACATGCAATTCACACCCACATGGGGCGAAAAGTTGCAAGTCATAAAAACGAACATAAAAAGTAAAGTTAAAATATGCATATATATTAAATGCATTTTATACATAATCTAGCTGGTTTTAGCCGGCATTGCCCGTGCTTTTAAAGAAGATCAAAACTTTTAGAGCCCTGGGGAAATTTTAGTAAAGTTACAAAAATTATTCTTAATCTCATAATAATATTTTAGAAAGTCAAATAACTAATTTAGAATTTAATATATTATCAAAACAATTACTTGACCTACTGTATATGTACATATCTCTCTAGTAGTCTACAAATATAAATTCACATAAAAACCAGAAACCAAATAAAATTTTCTTCAATGAAAAACAAACAAAATATAAAAAATATTCGAGTAAACAATGTGAAAAAACTGAGTTAATTACGAGTCAGAGCACTATCATACAATTTTCATCTATTTTCAGATCCATTGGTTGTCATTTGCACAGCTGGTTAATATCGTGAATAACAAACGAATAACTCAATTATGAATACCGTATAACCGGAAACTTAACAGGAGAGCAAGAATGAGACGGATAGAGATGAGCGATTAAAAGATGCGATCGCAATAGATAATGAATATATATTAAACATTAAAAATTGGCAAAACGAGAGAGAAATAGGATGTAGGAAAGAGAGAGACAGAGAGAGATTGTGAAATAGAGAGCAAGAGAGTGCAAACTCGGACGGAAATGCTTATTTATCTATAGATAAAGATGTTTTTGAATTGGAAACGGACAAATGATTTTATGATTTGAACATAAATCAGTATTAAAACAAGTGTGCCACTGACTTAAATTAAGACTATTTACCATTACTATTTAAATTATATTCTTGAAAGAAAAATAAAGAGGTCATAAAAAAAAACATAGTTAGGAAATCTACAATTTCTTTGCTGAGTGTATAATAAAAATCAAACTAATATAGTTCAAGAATACTTAAGATTCTAGATAAGCAATTGATTGATTAGCGTGCTCTACACTCTTTTCACTACAAGGTTTGCATTATTATATAATATATATTATTATATAGTATATCAACTAGAAAATGTGGAGGATATAGGTCAATTTATTATATTTATATTAGACTAGAAGCAATCGACCTAAGCATTAATTTAAAATCTAATATATTTTTTATGTCTTTTATTAATGAATTGGTAGCAAACTATGAAACTTTTATTCATATTCAAATCAATCAAAATGTTCATAAATGGCTTTCAGGTTCTATATTTCTAACCCAATTTCCACTTTATAGAATTTGTAGTTTCTATTTGTAGTCGCCACTTTATAGACAAGCACTTAGACAATTCATCTATTGCTAATCCCAAGTTGACGTTGCCACAAAGCATTGTTGAAAATTTGGTCAGGTGGCTGCCACAATTCTCAACACACACACACATCAACGAACTGTGAGTGAGTGTGAGAGTGTGTTCGTGTGTGAGTGTGTGTGTATCCGCTGGTGGGCAGCGCGATTCGAAACCGTGAAAATATGCAGATAACTAATATTAACTTTTCGTTTGAATGCATGAATGAAGCGTGGCTGTGTGTGAGAGAGTTGTGTAGTAAAAAATGAATGAATTGAATAGAAAGAGAGAGACGAGTTCAAGCGCTTTAATTGGGCCTATAACTATGAATGTCTGTCTATAGATATAGCCCGTAATAAAAGCCCGCAGAGCCTAAAAAACGAAATGAAAAATCAAAATAAAACTAGCGCAGTGCGTGCAACGGTCTATTTATGGTCTTTAAATGGATATTAGGTCGCTTGGCCAGGTGGGTGCATATGGGTATAAGTATATAGCTATAGGTACAGGTAGAATATACAAGATATAAAGACCAGGGGCTGCACGCTACAGTGCAAACAGTTGGGTCACTTTGGCCCGCTTTTTTCGCTGACCATTTCAACGTTTTGCATGTGGGCGCAGCTGAAGTTCATTGGGCACATTAGAAAGACCCAGAAGTAGCAGAGAAAGAGGAAAACGGAGAAGAGGAAGAAGATGGAGGAGCAGAATAACAGCATGGCCATTTTCCTGGATCATTGCCAGCAATTGAAAGTCAAAGTTATGCCCCAAAACGGGAAAAACAAGTCGCATAACTAAAGCGCTTTTAGGCATACATTTTTGACCCAGTATAAAAAAAGGTATACGGGATTATGGGTTTGTTATCATGTCTGTCAGTTCGTATTAGAACCTATATCTCTGAGATTTTGAGAGTTTTAGTAACCAATTTTGTTGACTATACCTCCTATGTTGTGTACGCAGAATAGGTTTGTTTTAAAAATTTGAGATTTGGAGCACGCAATATATGTTATTCTATGGACGTTTGCTGAAAATTTGACTTCGATCACTTAGTAAATAGTAATGATAGTTGAAATATACAACCTCTTCAGGTGTTTACTATGTTTTTATTTCTGTCGCTTAAATCTAAAGGCTGTTAAGACACAATTACTAGGCATCTAAGAGTCGAGCAACTCGACTGAAGTGTTTTATTTGTTTTTCTTTTGGGCACAGATTTTTCTTTATTTTCCACATATTTTTTCATACATTGTATATAAGTTTTATGCCGTTTTGTGTGGCAGTTCAAATATAGCCCCCAAAAAGCGTTTCGATAACAGCTCGAAGTCATTTTATTTTTATGACCAACAGCGCAATGGCAGCAAACAGCTCCCGGGGCGTGTCAGCTGCCCCGCCCCCCTTTTCCACCCTTCTGCACCCCCTTTAGCCACCTCCCCTGCAGTCTCAACAGCTGTCGCCAATGTCGCCACAGACGACGACGACGACGACGACAAAACTCTCAGCTAACAGCAACGACTTATTTTTTGGCACGAGCGCAAAGACAAAAAAAAAATAAAGAAAAAGATTCTTTTTGGCTCAAAATTAAATGAAAACATATATGGTACACATACACACTCATCACACACTCAACACACACTTACTCACAAGTACTTTAGAAAATCTCTAAAGTAACACAGATTTGACGCTGCGGCCTAGCGACAAAATGCAAAAAACCAAATCGAATCGACGCGACGGCAACAAACAGCAACAAGAACAACTACAACAGTAACAACAACGACAAAGCAATGAAAATTGAAGACGACCGCAGAGCGTCGCATTTAATTTTAGATTTATTTACAGGGTGCTTCTCAGCAGGTGTGAACAACGAGTGTTGGGGCCTAGGAAAACGAGGATTTTAACTCGGAAATACATATGGTACTGAACGATATAATTGAAAATAACATAAATTTGGTAAAATTCCCTTGACAATATTTCAAAATCTTTAAACTCTCATAACTTTGGCAAAACTTAACCGATTTTCATTTGGAATATCAATTTATTCGTTATTTGGCCTCTAAATTCATTCTGTATCAAAACATTTTTCACTTGAAAAATTTACCTCACTATCAATTTTTTCGGTATTTTTCATGCTCTTACCCCTTTACACTTTTTCAAAAACTTCAATCTACCATAACTTTGTCAAAACTCAACCGATTTTCATGTGGAATACCGTTTTGATCATTATTTGGCCTCTCAATTCATTCTGCATCAAAACATTTTTCACTTAAAAAACTTACCTAACTGTCAATTTTTTCGGTATTTTCCATGCTTACCCCTTTACACTTTTTCAAAAACTTTAATCTACCACAACTTTGTCAAAACTCAACCGATTGTCATGCGGAATATCATTTTGATCGTTATTTTGCCTCTAAATTCATTCTGCATCAAAACATTTGTCACTTGAAAAATTTACCTCACTGTCAATTTTTCTTAGTATTTTCCATGCTTACCCCTTTACACTTTATCAAAAACTTCAAGCTGACTTTATATCTGTCTTGTTCACAATACGTCAAAGTTAATACCTTGTATTTTTGCTTTTCCTTTTATAACTCGAAGCAATTTGTAAGCGGAAAACCTTTTTGGTTAAGTTCTCATCTCTTAATCAGATCTTAGCCTCACTTCTTTCCGGCAAGTAATCTATAAAAAAAACCAAATTGTAAGCACATTTGAGCTCATTTGGGAGACGGACAGACACACCCCTTATCTGAGAAAACGTTTCCCGCCGTTGTCATCCCGCCCGGGGTCCCTGGCGACACGTTTCCTAGTCAACAACAACAACAACGACAGATTGTCAGTCAGTCAGGGGACTGAGAAGATTTCGATTTTCTTCTCGATGCTCTGATGATGTCGACGATGATGATGATGTCGTAGAGACCGCGTGGGTTATTTTGTAAAATATATCTGAAAAATCTGTTGGCGTTTTCATTTTGTCGTGTAGCTCAGACTTTATGCGACTTTTGATTTGTGCGCGTATTTCAACACGGAATGCAACTAAAAATAAATATATTTTTAGATCACAATTTTACCTTATTTCTTTTGCTGCTTCTGCTGCTTTTCCTTTGGCTTTTCCGTTTTTGCCTCTTTGTTGCAGTTGAAAACTTTCTACACTTTGTTGTTCTTTTCTTTTTTTTTTCTTTATTTTGGGCTCTAAATAATCAAATATTTGGGCCTTGTTTGAGCCAAATATTTTATGGCTGCTTAAAAATATATTAGCACCTTTTCAACTTGTTTGTTTATAATTATAATTATTATTATAATTTTTATTATTATTATTATTATTATTATATTGTAGTTGTTGTACCGAAACGCGTGCGCTTTAAAAAGTTGAAAATTGAGTAAATAATAATTCAAATTTTATCACACATTTTTGGGTCAGTTGTGTGTGTGTGTGTGTGACCGAGTGAGTGTGTGTGTGTGACCGAGTGAGTGTGTGTGTGTGTATTAGTGTTGGCTAAGAGAGTGGGTGGGGGTTTAATCTCGGGCTCGTTTATCAACTCATCAAAGGGCAGTCAAAATGCCAACGTGAAAATGAACGAAATTTCTATGCGCTCTGCATACGAGAAACTCCAAAGAGAAACCGAGCGAGGAGCGAGGGGCTAAGAGAGAGAAAGAAGAAAAGAGAGAGAGAGAGGAGAGCTCTTCTCAAATTGTAAGGGTATAATGGATACCAAGTTGTCTCTGTTTGTGTGCGTGTGTGTGTGCGTATAGTTGTTGTTTATGGCCATTACGTTACGTATACGCAACGTGTACGAATGGCAACACACAAGGGACGACGCTGCGAGGACGATGACAACGAGAGAGAGGCGAGAGGAGAGAGAGAGCAAGAGGAGAGAGAGAGCAAGAGGAAAGAGAGCCGTCGATGGCTCTGTGACTATTTGCTGTGCCGGGGGAATGTGAGTGTTTTGGCCAATAGCGGCAGAGCGCAGCGGCAAGAGGGGGAACGGTGGAGTGTAGGAGCGTAGGAGAGGTAGAGATGGCTAGATGGCTAGATGGCTTGTTTGGTATACACAAAAATTGTTTCAATTCAACAACAGCAACAACAAATTGAAAACAACCAAATTTTGTGTGTCACGCATAAAATGTGCTTTATTCCTTGCCAGGTTTTCTTTCCTATTTTTCTTATTTTCCTATTTCCCGCGTTCTCGTTTGCCGTTTCGTGTTATTTCTATGCTCATATACATACATATATATTTTTGTATTTCTAACGAAAATTGCCAACAGCCCCAAAGCGACGACAGCAACAATGGCAACTGCAACAACAACAACAGCTACTACTACATCTACAACAATAACGACAACAAGTATAGACCCAAAATCAAGTACGTTCACACACAATTTTCATATGAATTTATACAGTGAGTTAAGAAAGTATTTTGACAAAGTAGTTAAATTAAAATAGTTAAATTAACTGAAAAAATATATTTCTTCTTCGATGGAAAGCTAAATTAAATAAAAACGCGTTTCTTCTTTTAAGAAATCAAATAAAAATCTATATAAATATAGTTTTTTTGTAAGAAAAAAAATTGTGTATATTTTGGTTATGGTCAAAACACTTTCTTGACCAACTGTATGCATTTGTGCCTGGCCGCTGAATTCTGTTTTTGTCGCTGGCAGCGAAAACTGTTTGCCTGGGTTCTAACCAGGCCGACTCTTGTCTTGGCCAGGCCGAAATAGTACTTTTTTATTTTTATTATTATTATTTAATGTTGTTGCTGCTTGTTGTTGTTTTTGTTGTAGCTGCCGTGCTGTCGTTGACTTTTGACGGGCTTGTTTGGACCGGGCTAAAATGCGTTAAAAACTTATTTTTTATGGCTTTTTTGGCGAAAAAAACGCAGTTTATATTTTTAAACACGATTGTTGTTTGTGTGCTAACTGTTGTTGTTGTTTTTGTTGTTGCTGCTGCTTTTCTTGTTGTTGCAGCACAGAACGCACGAAAACTGGCACACACACACACACAGTGACACACACACGCTGAAATGTCGTCTAACGTACGAGTTGCTGCTGCTGCTGCTGCTGCGACGACGACGACAACGTTGACGACTGTTTGACTGCGACGCCGACGTTCACGTTGAGAACTCTTTTGAACAAAAAACCAAAAAACGTGAAAACTGCGACGGCTATATGACGGCGAGAGTGTGTGGCAGAAGCAGAAGTGTTGCAATCACGACGGTAGAACAACGACTCAGCCAAACACGACTGAAAACGCGACCAACTGGGCCCCCAACAAAGCGCGCAGCGACAGGCAGCGACGCCAACAGCGACGCCAACGTTAACAGCACGAGCAATGCTAGAGTTCGTTTAATATACGCTTCGGCTCGCAGTCGCAATGTTCGGCTGCTCTCGCTTCGTTACATTTGAAAACGTTTTGTGCCACTCTCTTTGCTATTTGGCGCTCTTTGTTGTCGTATAGCGTAGCGAGGGATGCAATGCACGTGTGAGAGCATGTTATGCATGTGTCTGCGACTGTGTGTGTGAAAAAGATTACAATAAGCACATTTTAGCGATATTACATATTTGGCCTATTTATTAAGCAGCAGCAGTAGCAACAACAATAACTATAGCCGCTTTAACTCTCGCGCTTTAGACTCCCACTCTAGCGCGCTCCCGCTCTGCCACTCTGTCACTCTTCCGTTCTCCCAGTCACCCACTCTCTCGCTGGCATTTAGAGTTGTGTGTGACGCTGAGGTCGCTGTCGCTGTCGACGTCCGGTGTGCGCTATGGCTGGCCAAGCAAACACAGTTATGTTTGCCGCTGCCGCTGCGTGCGTTCTCTGATTTTTTGATTCTTTGCTTATTGTGCAATGAGCCAAAGCGACTTAATTGCTTTTCGTTTGGGCTTTTGGCTTCAATAAAAAAAAACAAAACGACGACAATAACAATAAGAGCAGCAACTGGCAGTTTTATTTTCTCTTTGCGCTACGCTGCACTTCAAATGCTCATTGTTGTTGCAGTTGTTGTTGTTGCTGTTATTCTATCTGTCATGGCGTAGGCGCATAAATAACGTGCTGATAAAAAATGGGCGAAGGGCGTGCACACACGCACACACACACACGCACTCGGACACACACACATGCAAACGTATTCACGTAATTATGGCCAGCGCTTTTATCAACTTCACGTAGTTTGTTTTTTATTTATTTTTGTTCATTTTTTGTAAAGCTCTCGATTACATAAGCGCCTTGATGGAAATCTGGCTGGAAACGACGACGAAAACCGCCGGACGTATTTGTGTGTGTCTGTGTGTGTGTTTTCTGTGTGTGAAGTTGGAAAATTTGAATTTTGTCAGTGAAGACAGCGAGAGAAAAACAAAAACAATCATGATAATTAAATTGAGTTCACTGATGCGTATACTTAACATTAAATTCAAAAGCAGCAACGACAGCGACAGCAACAAAAGCTTCCTCTGTCGCGACGACGTCGTCGCCTTAAAAAAAATGCTTTAAATTATACAAAAAAAAAAGAACCTTCAACTGCCAGCACAAACAGCAGCCGGCAGCGACGTCGACGTTGACGTTGACGTCGCCGTCATCGTCATGCTCATTGTGGTGGGTGGTGAGGGATGAGGTGGCCCATACATCGTATTAGCAACAAAAAATTATATAGGTTAACATTTCGCTCGTATCCCGCATGCTTTGGTCAGAGCGGGAGAGCGACATGCAAATGTGTGCCGCATGTCCTCCCACTCTCACTCCCACACTCCCACTCACTCTCACCATAACAACAACAATGTAATCACAAAAAAATCAAAGCCACTTTTTGCTCTTAAGTGCAAAAATCATAGAACAAAGCTGCATCCCTCGCAAAGCAGCTTTCGCTCTCTTTTGTTTTAAGAGAACGCAGCGAACAAAATAGCCAAGAGAGCGGCAGTGAGAGTGAGAGCTTTGCTATGTGCGTGGGCGACAGGAAGCAGAGTTCCTAGTTGAAACCCGCAAACTTAAATAGAGCAAATGTTGCCTTGCGTGTTATTATACCTCTCTCTGTCTTGCTGAAAAGGGCATAATAAAGTTGTGCAATGCCAGTGGGAGAAAGAGTGGGAGGAACAGTGAGAGTGAGAGAGAGATAGCGACGAGTCTATAAATAACAATTTGTGCACGAATATGGCGATCTTAAGAATATAGAATAATTTATGTAGAGTATTTGCTAGTCGATTAAGTTGCTGACTTGTTAGATTTTAGCTTCGGTTGTATAATAAATAACTTAAGTATAAATCATGAAATCAACAGTAATCTCAGCCTTTTCCCCTACTCCCTCTTCCCCTCTCTCTGCTCCCTGCTGACTACTGTTAAATGGAGCGCGAAATGTAAAATGGCGCATATCATGTGAAAGACGTTTTAATGGGTCAGCAAAGCAGGCTAAAAGAGCGTAGAGTCAACGGATTTCGACCTTAAAACGCATTAGCAGCACTCGGATAAATTGTAATAATTTTATTAGCAAACATGAAAAGCGAACAGCGCTTAACTGGCCAAGTTAAGTGTTTCGAAAGGTGTTGGCTTCATTTTTAGAAGTTTACTAAATCCAATAAGAAAACCTAACGACGGAGACGGAAACAGAGCGAGAGAGGGAGAGAGAGAGCAAGCAACGCACAGTGGGCAGCATTTTGTAAAAAGTAATCCGATGGAGAATTCTTTTTAGATGACTGACAAATAGAGTTAGTTTTAAATTAACTTATTCAAATGAATGCAAATTAAGTTAGCCAAATATATAAAATTATGATTTACTTAAGATAATATATCAAAAATATATAATAAAAATTTAATTAGTGATTTGTTTACTCCACAGAAACTTATGTTGAACTTGGACTCCCTAATGCTTTATCCAGCCGATTGGCCGCACTCCCTGCTAAGCATAGGAATTGGTCTATTCAATTTTTAAAATATCTCTATAGACATGATTTTTGACAAATGACCCCACTGTGCGACGTGACAAGTGCAGGCGCGCTCAAGGTAAATGCGTTAATGCAGTCGCAGTTGACGTCGCAGTCAGCGGCAGCGTTGTCGTCAACAGAGTGCAAGATCAACTGAGGCGAGTGTCCGAAAAACCGAGCGAGCGAGCGGGAGAGTGAGTAAGCAGCAGAAGGGAGAGGGAGAGCGAGAGTGAGCGCAACGAAATGCTAAGCAAAAGAAAAACCACGCGCGAGTGACAATCAGACAGACACACACACAGAGACAAACGAGCACATGTAAACACATACAAGCACAACTGTATGCATGTGTGGTAGCATTTGGATGCTGTTTCGGGGCAGCCACCGGTCGGACAGGGACAAGACGACAGACAGAGACAGACGCTCGGTCTGTTGGTTGGCTGCTTGTTCTAGCCGTCAAGTGTTGACTAAATGGAAAAGAACAAATCGGTAACTCGTTTTTTAGCCAGGTTTAGAGTTAGAGCTAAAACAGGCAAGCACCTTTCCCCTCGCTGCCGCTGTCGCTGCCTCTGTCAGCGCATGTTGTGCGCGTTTGACATACTGACCCAATTCCCGGTTTCGATTTTCTGGTTTTTCTTTCAAATACACGTTTTCCGCTGGATGCACACACACACATTCAAACACATACACACACATGTGTGTGCTACGTGTGTTCCTCAAACTCTGGAAAAACAAGTTGCATGCACAGAACTTTTGCCACACTGTGTCCCCCTCCCCCACTCTCCCTACCATTTCCATTTCCCCATAAGCAATTGCCAAAAAAAATTAAAGTAGCTGTCACACTCACCGTTATCCAAATCGTTGCATTTGTCTTGGAGCTTTGATGAAATTCCTGTTGTTGTTGCATTCGCGCACACACACACATAAATATATACAAAATGGGAGAGGGCGCCTTCTGTACG
Organism: Drosophila falleni; assembly: GCA_035045575.1. Classification (NCBI taxonomy): domain Eukaryota; kingdom Metazoa; phylum Arthropoda; class Insecta; order Diptera; family Drosophilidae; genus Drosophila; species Drosophila falleni. The sequence goes on from JAWNOV010000167.1 coordinate 4,741,638, forward strand.
TAACGACTTAACGGGTAACGAAGTTGCGGTTACGTTATTTGCTTATTACTCAATACGTTGCACGTTGAATGGTTAACGTTGATGCTTGACGACGCTTAATCGGTTAATTGGTTAACGGTTATCGGTTATGAATGTTATCAATTGATTGGTTGCGGGTGTTTGTCTTGTTTGTTGTTGTTGTTGTTTTCTTATGTTGCGTTCCGATTTTTAAGATGAATTACACTATTTTATTTTTATTTTTACACTACTAGAGATCTTACTTCCTACGAATCACAATTACAAGTGAATATATGGGGCTCCCCAAAAACAACGACAGTTACACATGAATTTTTACGCACCGACTACTTTTTAAACTCCTCTCACCCAAAAATATTCTCACACAAGCAACATTTACAAATGCACTCAAAATATATCTATGTGCGTATATTTATCTATCGTGTATGTGTGTGTGTGTGCACATGCAGCGCGCGTCGCCGACTATAAAAAAAGGTAGCGACTTTTATGCTGCACTGTGGTAAATCAACATAACAACAACAACACACACATTTTCCATGTGACGTAACAATTTCGTGTTAACTTTAACGGCTCACAGCACTGACAAAATCACTTGACAGACCACAGAGTTAATTTCAAAAACGTTTAACGGTGATATTCAATTCAAATTCCTCCTTAGAACCGAGAACGTATTCCAACTCGGCACAGCACGCAATTATTTATAACGTAAACAACTTTACATCTGTGTTGTATGCGCGAGAGTGGGATGGACAATTGGACTAGTTCATGAGTGAGCGAACTAAAAAGAGTTGCTCTTTGAAATCAATGAGCGAACATGTTCTTTATGTTTGTTGCTCAATTTGAATCAGTGTTGAGACGGCACAGCTGATTTACAAATACAGTGCTGCCAACTTGTTTTAATAGTCAGGTCGCAACAAAAAACGAGTTGGCAGGCTGTTGAATAACAATAAAGAAAAACAACGCATTTATTTTTCCACTGAAGGCGCTTAAGAAATGTACTAAACGGGGCGTGATAAAGATTCGCAACGAAAATGTCGCTGGTGGATCATGACTCATGGTATGGAGCAACTGTGATAATAATAACTGCTTTGATTTAAGCTTCACACACACAATTCCTTCCCAGGGATATCGAATACGAGGGCTGCGAGCGTTTGAGGCATCAATTGCTGGTGCAGCTGAATGAGCGACGACAGTTGCCGTTGAATCCCACCTCCAGGGAATATGTGAAGCTCACCGGCAGCATAGAGTCTGGCCTGGAACAGTTACGCAAGGATGTGAACCGCCTCCAAGTTGTGCTAAACAATGCCATCACCTGGGAAACGAGCTCGGAGTCGGAGCTGCAGAAGCGACGCATCAGTTTCGACAAACTCACCTCACAGCTGCGCGAGATTGAGGCGAAATTCACCAGCAGCACGCGTGCAAATCAAGTGGCCTCATCTAGCGGCTCAGTTTGGCAAAATGCGGGTGCAACCGCAACAACAACAGCTGCAACAGGTAGACCCACAGATGTGGAATCCCTCAAGCGAATGCAGGCAGAAATACTGGAGGAACAGAATCGTGGCCTTGAGGCGCTCTCCAGAACCATTGGACGTCAGCGTGACATGGCCCTTGTGGTGGGCAACGAGGTAGAGACCCAGAATAGTATTCTGGATAACCTGTCCAACACCATGGATCGGGTGGACAACGGCTTGCAGCGGGAAACCCAGAGTATTGGCCAAATCAATAGAACCGACAAAACCTGGGGATACTGGCTGGTCATCATTTTACTCTTTGTAGCCATCATTGTGACCATCTTTCTCTAGCGGAATGAGAGAATCTGTACAATGTACATATATACATTTACATATATATACTATATATTCTGTGTTATACTTGTCTCTATGCAAATTTTGTACATTTTCTTGCAGTGTACGCGTGTCTGCAGTTCTTCAAATGAACTGCCTGATTCCAAATAATATATTAATATATACACAATACGCTCATTATAATGGTCGTAAATTGACCCTATATGTTTTAATAGTCCTCTAATTAACAAGATTTTATTATGCCAAACTGTTGAATAAATTTTTTGACAAGCCCACCAATTCAATTCATCAATCTGATCCTAAAGCTATTCTCAGATATCTCTGAGAGCGTGTTCCATTCTCATTTTATCTTAATTTAACAATGGGAAAATAAACTAGCTAAACTTGTTAAATTTTATGAGAACAGTTACAAAAAGGATTTGTTTTTAAAAATATATAAATTTTTTCATTTTTAATACATTATATTCTTTTTTTTATTCTTAATATAAAAACAAAATTAAAGCCTTTTCAAATCTATCTCGAATCCATTTCGTCCTCCATGGTCACTTTAAAAATGTTTCCCAAGCGGTTATAAGTATCGAAATGTTATAAATATACTGCTGTTTTATATTCCTACTTATTTCAAAAGTAAAAATAATTTCCAAAATCCATTTCGTCCTCCATGTTCAGTTTAAATACCTTCCCGAAGCAATTTGCAACACTGAAAACTAGTAAAATTGAATCGATATCGTTAATTCCAACAGGTTTATTTCGTTAGACGTCTCCAGCATGGATTAAATTACATTAACAGGTTACGGATTACAAGATTAACTAGGTTTAAGCCAGGTCGGATGCATAGGGCACATGGGCCAAGTGTCCGATGGCGCCAACGGACAGCTTGGAGCCGGCGACCTTCTTGGCAGCTGCCTGCACCTGTTGCACTGAAATGCCATCGATGGCAGCGACCAGAGCATCAGCTTCCAGCACGGTTCTGTTGAGGGAAGCCTGGCGAGCGATCATGCGGATCAGACCGCTGTCGGAGGCGTAGCTGGAGATGACGCGGGCCTTGAGCGCCGCCTTGCCGCGGTTCACATCCTTGTCGGCAATGGAACCGGACTTGAGAGCACGGACCAGAGAAGTCAACGGCCTTGCCAATATCCTTGGCATCGGCGGAGGCCACAAAGCCAAAGAGACCCGCATCCGAGTAGCTGGCATTCAGACTCTTCACCGAGACGGGAGCATCTCCGGCGCAGGCGGCAGCCTCGCCAAAGAGGCCGGATTGCTTGCCGTACTTGGTGGGATGACCGGAAACGGCGTGATTAAGAATGGCAAAAGCCAAAGCCTCCTTTTGGTTGGACACAGCCGCACCTTCGCCGGCAACAGCGACCACAGCACGATGTCCGGACGTATCCTTGCGTGCATCTCCGCCGTAATAGCTGCTGGCATGGCTCTTGCCACTGCCGGAACCGCTGGGAAACTGCAGATTCTGGGCGAAGCCGGACAAGGTGTTGTTGTCAATGCCAACGCCCACGACGGCTGCGGTGCCGGCAGAGAAATTGTTGGCCACATAGTGCAACAGACTCTCGCTGGAGATGTTGCCCAGCTGGAAGCGTGGGATGTAGATGGAGTTGCCCAATCCACGACGGAATGCAGCTTTGTGGAGCAGCTCAACAGCGCGTTGCTGTAAACATAATACATTATAATGGATTTCTCGAAGGGATTACATGTTGTCTATAGGAGACACACCTCTGTGCTAACTGCAAACAGTTGATTGTGCAGTGTCTTGGCATTGTCCTTCACCTCCCAGGGCTTAAAGGCAGGCTGCAACAGATCCTGCAGATAGCAGAGACCCGTCTCCACATTCTCCGACGTCGTCTCCACGGTGTAACCGACAAATTCGCGATCTCCCCAGGCCGTCAAGGTGCCGCCCACCTGCTGAATGTGACGGGCAATGGCAAAGGCCGAAGATCTCTGCGTGCTCAGGCTGCCAGCGAGACGCAGCAGATGCGAGGCACCCAGCGTATCATAGGCCTCGTGACGGGAACCAGCACTGGAAGCGGGATAGATAAGTAAACATTCCAGTCTGTTATCGATAGACACTCCACTCACCGCAGCACTATCGAGACACGCGAGACGGGAACGGAGGCATCTGCGGTGGCCACCACCAATTTATTGTCCAGCACATTTACGCTGATGGGAGAAGTATCACCAACGAGTCGTGGGCAGACGGCATATCCCCGTTTCTATCAAACGAAACAACAACATTGCATTAACAACACCACAAAATTGCAACTTTACTATTTACGTAACACGATTTGTAGCAACTTGAAATTTGCATTGGATTTTTGTTGGTTAAGTTGCCAGTGACAATGGCTTTAAACTTACGGAAATAGCGCGCAACAGAGGCGTCTTGCTAGCAGTGCAGGCCATTACGTTGATTTTCAACTAATTTGCGGTTGCCCTCGTTTGAAATTTATTAATATTTATCGCAAGCGAGCGACTTTTTTCTTTTCGACCCGTTCGTTCCCACAAATTAGTGATGTGAACTTACATCAAATCAAAACTATCGCTTTGTACAAACACATTGCTGTAAGCGATATATTTACACGTCTGGCAACACTTGCATATTGCCACATTTATAAAATGAAATTGTGTTTATAAATAAAAGCTGTATTTCTGCTGAATTTTAGCTTTATTTTTTTTTATTATAACTCCAATGATTGTGTTGCTCAAGCTATCATTTGCAAGCGCATGCGATTTATTAAATAATCTATACGAAATAGCGCACATCTGGCAACGCTTAAATATTTATTTAGACAAACTATTGTTGATTTACTTTATTTATTAGAATTACAATGATTAGCACTTAAACTATCATCTCCAGATCGCGGGCATAGCTTAACACCTGTTCGGCCAGCTCCTCAGATGGCAGCAATTCCTTCGGTTTAATGCTGCGATCTGTAAAACTATAGTTTCCATTGCCCTCCAGTTTCCACTGTCGCTTCTCACCAAATGCCTTGATCTCGTTGGGCACATTCAAATTCAGACGTTTGGCGGCTTCTTTAGCCGATATCTTTTCGTAGGACATTTCAATGCAGGCACCGATTTCATCGCGCACAGTTTCCACCAGCAGATCCATGAAATAATTGTAGACCTCGGCGGGCATTGAGGATTTGGCCTGGAAGATTTTGTTGTAGCGACCCTCCATGATATATTGCTCCAGCGCGAGAATCGGTTTAATGTACTGATTGTTCTGTATTATGTCCACCGAGAGTAGCTCGAGTTCGGTGTGAAAATCAGAGACACGATTACCAGAAAGCAGATACAAGAGATTTAGTCCCAGCAATTTGTACTTGTTGTCCGATTCACCGATGATTCTCGCGTAATCGTAGTAGTAGCATTTCAGCTGTGACATGTAGCGCTCAAAGGCGAGCAGATCCTTGCTGAGTACACTGTGCTCCACGGCAACCTCCAGCACGGAACGCGCCAACAACAACTGCTTCTTGGAGTTGAGGGCATCGGCGCCGTCGGTGGGCAGAAAACTCAACTTGACCAGCGCCACTTTTAGCTGATCCAGCAACTGGCCACATTTGGGCGTATTTGGCGGCCGCTTGGCCCACTCGACAGTCAGTTCCTTGTAAAGTGTCTCCACTGTAGCCATTTTTTAACACAATTAATCTGATTCGAAACAAAAACACAAGCAGCGAATTGAGAATGATTTTCGTTTTTGCGCTTCCTCTTCTTTCTTTGTTGCCAATCACAGCGAATGTGGTGTGTGTTGAGTGGCAACTCTTTTGCAGGGAGATTATTTATCGGACGTTGGCAGCCCTGTTGCTCGCCAGGCATGTATCGATAGCATCGATTGCAGACGCCAAAGCATATGCAATTTGTGCGTTTCAAAAACCAATTGACAGCAATTAAATTAAAATGTCTGTGGATAAGGAAGATAAATGGGACGATAGCCTATTGATCAAGGCATACGATGACTCGGTTAACCTAACCCGGGAAACGCTGGCTCATCTCCTTGCGGACTCGACAAACCGCCGAGAGAAAATTGAGGAAGAACAAAAAGACGACATGGAACTTTTGGTGGAAACTCCTCTGACATTGAAAGTGGGCGACTTTGCACGCGCCACATACACGGATGGACTGGATTACGAGGGAACTATTGTGTCCATTGATGAGCAGGAAGGCACCTGTGTGCTGCGTTATGTGGGCTATGAAAACGAGCAGGAGATTCTCCTATCCGATCTGTTGCCATCCTGGGGCAGCAAGGCGCGTCGCGAACAAGTGGAACAATCCGCCAATCAGCCGGATGTAGCAGATCAGGAGGATGCACCACAGGCTCAACGTTCCAAGACCTTCAAAAAGTCCACTTTGGCCAAGGGAAAACAGCCGACGTCTTCGGGTTCCCGCTTCAGCGGATTGGCCATGCCGCCAATGCCTCTGGTGCCGCCCATGTTTAGTCCATCCGGTGGCATGGATGCCGAGCCGGATCAGGACTTTGTTGCCATGTTGACTGCCTGGTACATGTCCGGATATTATACTGGTCTCTATCAGGGCAAAAAGGAGAGCAACGCCAAGAAGAAGACAGCCAAGAAGTAATTACAATTTCAAATATCTCCACAACAGAGCAAGACTCTGGGTTCCTAGACAATAAGCATAATAAATAATGTGTTAATTCATAAATTTGGTATTTCTTGGAGCATGATAAATGTATCGAAATACTAGCGACATTTTAAGCTGCAGTTTGTTATCGGTTGCTGCATATTAAACGGGTTATTCCTAAATCGTGATGGTCAAGCAGCTGATCCTTTCCAAAACTCTGCAGGGTGGCAGCCTTCCATACCAGTGTCATCATCATCATCAAGTGTTCAGGAGGAACAGCAACTGTAGTAACAGCCAGTAGGCTGGAAAGCATCTGAATTTTGATTTTTTGGGCACTCTTGGCACAGTTTTACTAAAAATATTTATAGCAAAACCTTAGTTAATTATATATTTAAAATAGCCATAGCAATAGTTTTTAGCTTATAGGAATTTTGAAATTTTTCTAGCAAACGAACTCTGACAATAGCTGGATCTAGCTATAAAATAGCTAAGTTGGCAACAGTGTTGGTAAAAATGCACGCCAATAGACATCGCTGTGAGTATTGTTTATTTAAATTAAAAATTAACATATTATTAATAGATTTAATGCAGCGCAGGCACGCGTCATCGACTTTGGCGATCGTTCGCAACCCATTGTGGTCGATTATAGGGATTCAAAGAAGTACTACAAGTGCAAACAGTACGACGGAATTCCCGGCTTGAATTGGATCGAGTTTTGTGTACATCATGAAGGTGCTCTTAATTTTAGTACAAATCCGCAACAATTAATACTGGATGCGCTTTTTAGAGCTGTGGAAGGTGAGGAGCTCTTTCCCGTAAACTACCAGGTGAGCTCAAGTTATTTAATATTTATTGTTGTTTCATATTCGAACTGCATTCTGTTGACTTTTTGCAGAGTGGTCATCATGTGGACACATTTCTGGCCAGGACCTGTAAAGCAGCACTGGACAAGCTCTTCCAACGTCGTCTGAGCATTAAAGTGTCCTCCGGCATCGAACTCAATCTGTCCGTCTCCCTAAATGCAGCTGCCTACAATCGCAGTCAGATTTCGCCACCTGTGATAATTTCTCAGGTAAACGAGCAAACTATATGATATAGTTAACCGATTTGAACTAAATTTGTTTAGGATGTATAAGATCAACCCAGATGTAGATTCTGTGAGATTCGTTGAGATATCTTAAAAAACAAAAAAAATTTTCCTACTAAAACTTGATTTTTGACCGATCGTTCCTATGACAGCTATATGATATTGCAAACCGATTTTAACCAAATTTGGTCAGGATGTATAAGATCAACCCAGAAGTAGATTCTGTGAGATTGGTTGAGATATCTTAAAAAACAAAAAAATTTTCTTACTAAAACTTGATTTTTGATCGATCGTTCCTATGACAGCTATATGATATAGCAAACCGATTTTAACCAAATTTGGTCAGGATGTATAAGATCAACCCAGATGTAGATTCTGTGAGATTGGTTGAGATATCTTAAAAAACAAAAAAATTTTTCTTACTAAAACTTGATTTTCGATCGATCGTTCCTATGACAGCTATATGATATAGTTAACCGATTTTAACCAAATTTTGTCAGGATGTATAAGATCAACCCAGTATGTAGATTCTGTGAGATTCGTTGAGATATCTTAAAAAACAAAAAAATTTTTCTTACTAAAACTTGATTTTCGATCGATCGTTCCTATGACAGCTATATGATATAGCAAACCGATTTTAACCAAATTTGCTCAGGATGTTTAAGATCAACTCAGATGTAGATTCTGTTAGATTGGTTTTGATATCTCGAAAACGAGAAATTTTTCGTAGTAAAACTTGATATTCGACAGGCAGCTATATGATATAGTGGTCCGAATCAAAAATAAGAACAAACTTGATCTGCGTATGGTGAAATCAAAATGTCTTTCAGAGCAACAGTTTAATACTTAATGATTACAGGTAATCGGTCGTCTTATGGACAGTCTGGAGATTTTTGAAGGTGTGCGAGGTGTGCTCAATTTAAGCAACTTTAGTGCCAATCCCTATTTTAAAAATGTCATTGTACGTTTATCCAATTTGGCCACCTTGCAACTTGTGTGCACAACTATCTATAACAACGATGATCGTCGTCGGGCTCTTAACGGCTTTAATTTGGCCCAGAATCAAATAAGCGATCTGGGACCGCTTAAACTCTTTGGTGATGTTGACTATGGAATGCTGGATCTTAGTGGAAATCGAGTAAGTTGTTGTCAGTTTGATAGTGTTCTCTTAATCATTAACTGTTCCCACTTTGCAGCTGAGTTCCGCAGTGCGTCTGTGCACGGATCTGCAGCGTGTTCGAGCCAAGCAACTGAAGCTGGCTGATAATCCCATAACTAAAAAGTCACATTATCCCGACTGCTTGGAACCCTTGAAAAAGAACTTTCAAATTGTGGTAAGTAACAAGCTAGTAATCCTGGAAAAACTTAACTTAACTGACTTGTGTTTCACAGGATGGAATTCCCTTCGACAAGCTGTACAAGACTTACACTCCACTTAACTATGAGGTGGATGTGGAGTGCGATGGTATTAGGATTGACTGGACCAATAAGTCGACGCTAGCACAGTTTAGGAACAGTCTGGACTGGCATGCATTTCTGGTGGGTCATAATTGATTACTTTTCTGTAATATCAAATTTATTATACAATCTTTATGTACAGATTCCTGATACGCAGCGAGAGTTTGCTAAGGATTTGATCTTTGATTATTTCTCCATTTCACTGGATCCAGCACAAAGCGAGTTCTATCCCTGCTACTACAAGGTGAGCTGTAAAAAGAATTTTTCATAAGAAATTAAAAAATTTTTTTTTTTTTTTTTTTTTTTTTTTGTGTTTTTTTTCAATTTTTTATAAAAGATTTTTGAAATTCAAATGATTTTTTAATCTTATTTTCAATGTTTTTCCATTTTCAGTTCGATGGTGGCGAACATCGTTTTCTTGTGCGCAGTTGCTTTGATCAGATCGAGCATCTGGTGCAGATGCAAAATCTGCAGTTGAAAATACCGCAGTTGGTGACAAATGGCGATGTGCAGGAGATCAACTACGATCGGACGATTCCCTACTATCTGCGCATGAATGTGAGCACCTTTAAGCAGGGTCACATAGACCCCAAACAATGTATTGAGCAGGCAGTTCAAAAGCGCTTCAATGCCATTAATCGAGTGCTCAATTTGGAGCAGTTCCAGCAGACCGATGGCCTGGAGAATGTAATTGTCCTAATGAGCTCTCCCAAGGTGCTCAGCAGCATTTTGAGAATGTCTTCACGCAAGTTCGTGGGGAACTGCATAGATCTGCGTCTCGGCAATAATAAGATTGTTAGTGCTAATAACCTACGCTCTTTGTCCTTGTTGAGCAGCCTGCAAGCGCTGGATATGGGTCAAAATTGGATAAATGATCTCTCGGAAATAAGTTCACTTGGCGATGTGCCGCTGAAATCGTTGCGTCTTCATGGAAATCCCGTGTGCAGAAAGTATAGCCTGCCCAGCGAGTATATCAAGGCGGTAAAGGCAATATTTCCCACTCTGCTCAAGCTAGATGATGTCGATTTAAATAGCAAACCAGGATTGGCGCCCCAAAAGGATTTCCTATGCGATACAGCTGCCTATGAGCTAACAGGCGAACTATTTCTGAAACCTTTTCTACGGGAATTCGAGCAGTTGGATCAACGCGTCAATATGATGAAATATTATACAGATAAATCCCTATTTACGCTGACTTCCAGCTATGACATCAACCGTTGTAATCGCCCATCTAGTGAGCTCTTCAAGCGTATCAATAAGTACAATTATCATAGCAGAAACCTCTTGAAGAACTCGCTGGACACCTGTAGAGTAAATGTGGGTGCTAATGATATAATAGCTGTGCTAATGCAACTGCCAGTTGTTACCCATGATTATGTCTCGCTGCAGACGGATGTGATGCATTATAATGCCAAGTTGGCCATTATAAATGTGACAGGAGTAATGCGAGATGAGCCTGATCTTTTAATGGCTTTCAGCAGACAATTTGTACTTAAAGTGGAAGCGGAAGGATTGGTGAGTAAATGAATTCTTAACTCAAATTATATCTAAACTCTCCTTTCTTTTTTTTAAGGGCGTTGGCAAGAGAGTGCGTCGTATGAAGATCATCAATGAGCGCTTCAACATCATGAATCCCACAAAGAAACAGGAAAGGGATGCCTTCAAGTTTTTCGAGTTGCCAAATGAAGCTGCAATTAAAGATGAAGATGAGGAGGACTCTGTGGATGTTAAGGAGCATAAATTGCTGCTATTCCAGGAGATAACTGGCCTGCGTCCAAGATGGTGTACACGTATTGTACAAGAGGAAGCCAATTGGAATTTCGAGCTCGCCTTGGAGCAGTTCCTACGCATGGAGTCGGATAAGGAATTACCTAATGACGCCTTTGCCTAAACAAACCAAAACACTTATATATAATTGATAGATATAGAAGCGCTTATGACGCTAACACTTTTCAAGTGTCAAATAAGTTAAAAATTTCTAATTCCTGATAATGTCGAGTACCAAAGTATCCCAATCAACCATTACGCAGAAAATAATCTGTGATAATTATTGAAGTGCCTTCGAACAAATAACATATAATAATATTGACAATCTCTCTGTGATTAATAGCATTTGTAAGGCTAGACTGATGTCTGTCTATCTGTCTTTCTCTCACGCCATTGTTCACTTATCAGCGCTTAAATTATATTTAATTAATATATACTTAATATATAATCATTAATTGTCTTGTCGCACTTTGCATTTAGGATCAAGACAATAGTTCAGCGTCGACTGCGACTGCGACAGCGACGGCGACTGCAACGAATCCTGCAGATGACGTCGCGTCGCTGCTTGCGTCCGACTCTCCCACTCAAGCCATTCTTCGAGAGAGAGCGTTCACTCGTTGCTTGCTCTCTCCTCTCTTGCACTCACTCACTCTCTCAGCACTTCAGGCTATAAACGCTTTAATTAATATATACTTAATATATAATCATTAATAAACATATACTTAATATATAATCATTAATTGTCTTGTCGCAATTTGCATTTAGTATCAAGACAATAGTTCAGCGTCGACTGCGACGGCGACGGCGACTGCAACGAATCCTGCAGCTGACGTCGCGTCGCTGCTTGCGTCCGACTCTCCCACTCAAGCCATTCTTCGAGAGAGAGAGCGTTCACTCGTTGCTTGCTCTCTCCTCTCTCGCACTCACTCTCACTCTCTCAGCACGTCAGGCTATAAAGGCTTGCGCCACTCGATTGTCGCATCAGTTTCACAGCAGACGCGGTCGCGTGCGGTTCAGTGTAGAGAGTGCTTTTTCGTTTAACCGTTTCAACTTCAACTGTTTACCGTTTGGCCAGTGCGCGAAACGGTTAAGAAATTCATTAAACAAACTACGATTTTTCAAGTGCTTTTCAAATATTCAATAGGTCGGTGTGGGCTTATATACTTAATAATAATCATATCATTATTTATAACAATTAAAATTTTCTATAATTGTGTCGTTGTTTTTATTCTCATTTAATTTGCCGTTAACGATTTCAATCAGCCGCCAAGTGCAAACAATTTAATTGAATTACCCATTAATTTATACATATATGTTTGCCATCTATTGTTTTGTAATTCGTAATTAATTCACAAAACGTAAAACGACATTTGTTTAAGAGTATTTATAATATTTGTTGCAGTAAACCAAAAACAGAGAAATGAAAATAAAACCAGTTTGTGCTCTTTTTTTGTATAACTTATGTTAATAATCGTGTAGAAATTATTATATAATAAACATGATACGCCTAAGAATCGTATTGACATGACATTTGATTTAACCAACAACAACAAACATTATAATAATGAAAACAACTTTTGTGATGAGCTCAACAAAAAAAAGCTTACCTCAACACCCGTTTGAGAGTTTTCCAACGTTTTGCATATGAATGAAAATCGCTGAAATTTGATGGGAGGCCACATTAATCACTTGGGAATCGTTTTATTCCGCTGTTTCTCCTCTTTCTGCTATCTGCTTGTTTTTGTTTTAGCCACGCAGCGTGAGAACCGATTCCGGCTAGGAAAGTTTTGAGTTTAAATTATGTCGCGTCTTCCTATTCTAAGTTCACTGATCTGAGCCAGACCATTTGGTCTAAATGCTTGAGACTTGTGTTGACGTAACATTGTTGAACAATTGCCAACTGACAGCTGGTTTAAGTTATACCCCTCTCTCCTCACCCCCCTTTCCACTCAGCCAGCCAACTAAAGTAATCATGCAAATAACTGATTGCGTTTTGCACGCGTTTTTAAACGCGCCAAACTTGACTCGCAATCAAAATAATTAGCTTGGCACTCAAATGAATTAACAAATTCACTAAACCCACTTGCAATCTTCAAATCAAATACTTAACTGTGTACATCATACAATGCTCGGACAATTAAAACACCTACTCTAGATAAGTTAGAAGCTTTAACCAACAACATTCCGGTATTCGCAAACTCAAACCCGGTAAACTGTTCTCAGATTTATGACTCGCCTCGAGAATTGTGGCACGCGACTCGCACCAAAATAAAGATTTAGATAGGTAGTTTAACTAATTAAACACGCTCCATTTTGTGGCTCATTTAATAATGCCGTCGTCATGCTAATCCAAAGTCAACCAAATATGTAACTTGAAGAATGTCACACACATTCTCGAACTTCTTGTTGACGCTTCGCTTTGTTGGGCTACCTTGTCTACCTGATCTCGACCCGCTTCTGGGCCAACTTCAACGGCAAACTGAAAATTAGTTTGAGATGAAAAACAACTTGTGTAGGCGCTGGAAAAAACCGGTTATATTGTAGGCCCGTGTATTGACTTTGTTTTTCTTTGCCGCTCATTAAAATTTCCACTCTGTAATTTTGTGTTATACCCTGTATTTAGTTGAGATGTAAAAAAAAGTGGTATAACGACTTCGGCTCTATTAAAGATTATTTTTAATAAGCGTGTCTTTTTGTATTTTATTTTACTTCTTTCAAAGAAAAATTTTCTTTATGCCATTTCTTGTAATGTTTTGAATAGAAAATATATATAAACGTTTTACTTTTAATAATCTGTCTATATGTACAAGTATATATATTTTTCTTAGTTTTATTTATAATTTCTTAATTTCTATTAAATGTTTCCTCTCTGTCATGTTTGGATATACCCTCTACTCAGTAGAGATGAGTCAAAATAGTAAATATTGTTTAATTGCTTGTAATAGGCAGCCACAGACAACTTCGCACCTTTTCAGTGTTTACATATCTTACCAAACAGCTTGCATAGTATCGTTGCTCAAATCTACCTCTGTGAACTCAGAGACTACCAAAGTTAGACTGCTGAAACTTAGTATGTAAGCTCTCTTATAATTAAATTTAAATTTTCTTTATAATTTCTTTCGATTTCTTGCACACCTGCAAATTGAGACGATTTATTCTGACAGTTCTTCTCGCAGCTGAGAATAATTAATTTCCGCTATCTTGATATGTTTGTGGACAGCCTCCATAGTTTTCATATTTGTCTTCATTCATACATATATTTAATATTTACTATCTTATATTTAGTATTTCAGCTATATTAAATAAATTACAGAATTTGTCAAAAATTCGGCGGATCTTAATGCTATGGTTTGAGTATTTTTTGGCCCCGCTGCCAAAATCATTTTTGGCAATCGAATCAGTTAGCAGTTGTTGCACTTAACCTTAACCAAAAGACAATACCCCCCTCTTCTATTTGGTATAGCTTGCTTTCAGATCTTTTTTTTGAATATTGCCAAAAATAGTGTTTGATGTCAAACAGTTCGACAGCGCTTTCCATTTTTAATGTGAATTACTTAATATTCAAATATCATCACAAAGACCGGGCCCAATTTAAAAATCAACCCAGTCAAAAGTAGTTTTCGTTTTTTGTTTTGTCTTTGATTATTTTTAAGTATTTTCCACACGCAAGCAGTTTTTGTTTGCCAAAATATATTTCAAGTTCTAGTCATAATATCAACACGAATTCCAATGTGTCTGAAAGAACTCTTACAAAATTCCAAAGAGCACTCAAAATATGTGTTGGGAAATGTTCACTTCCTCCTCTTACTACCTCCCTCCCTTTCTCACACTCTTTCGGCTATCTTTTCGTTAAATTCCCTTAAGGTCAGAGCTATGCACATAATTTAAAATAGAAAGAGCGCGTCGGCGAGGAAATGCGACAAAGGGGGGAAAAGTCTTCTTCTTCTTCTTGCCGGGCCTATCAATGTTAATGCTCGTACAAGTGATAAATTAAATGTCTAATGCTCGGACCGAAGATCAAAATGATCATTTGGGAAACGTTGTCTGACGTAGTCTTTACAATTTTAAATGCGCAAGACAAAGTTCTCTCCATCGATTCCCAAAAGGGTTATGATTGCCTCGTCTCCCGTCTTGAATATTAACTAGACACATTCGAATTCTCAACTTTAAGTCTAGACATAGACATCGCCCCCCAAAAATAAGAGACTGTTCCGGCCGTAGTGTCTGATCCATCGGTAGACTCGTCTTTATTGCGTGTATTTCCATGTTTGTGAATTGCTCTTGGAGCAATCATTACTATGCTAATTGGCCACTGAGCAATGTCAGTTAGTCTCCGTTTTTCCACTTCCTCTCTCTCTCATCCTCTTTTCTTTTTCCTTTGCATATTTCCGCTAATTAATATGCATTGCACTCAAGTGCAAAGTAATGTTCAATATCACACAACATATTTAAGTAGTTTCTAAAGACTAGCTGCGATTTTTGACAGTTCCTCGTCAATTGAGACGCTTTTACTCGGCTAATCTCCTTTAAAATCGCTAGGAAAACGCGCCCGAAACGCTCGTTAGTCGCCTGATTTTCTTTTACTGTTTTCTCACTTACATTTTGGCTCATTAGGCGTTAGCAGTATTAACTAGTACCACTTTCTGAATACAATCTAATATTTTTGAGCACCACACAAAAATTCATCAGTTTTGTTGAAAGACTTTACGTTTAAAATCGCTACCAAAAACGCTTGGGAAACGCCTGTCAGCTGTTAGTTTATTATTTATCGCTGTTGATCAAACACCTTTAATTAGTAGTTGCTATATATTTAATTTAGTATTTATTTATTATTTAATGGATTTTATGGTTTTTCTAATCTCTTGTCAATTCTTAAGATTATTTCTTGACACTTGGCGTTTTAAAACGCCAGCAAAACGCGCCGGAAACGCGTGGCAACTTGTTGCGTGTTTGTCATTCACCTTTTGGCAGCAAACAAAATTCTTGAAACATCTGCAACATGGCGTAACGCTGCAAAATTTTAGAGCACAGTTCAATGATCTATTTAGATTGGAGTGTGTTTTGGGGTCAATCTGTGCATATTCAGAACAAATCAATTAAATTATGATTGTATACGACTTTTAATGACTAGTAAATCAAATAGAGAATAGGGTATTATGAACTTGAGATGAAAAATCTTTAAAAAATATTTTTATCTTTATTACATATAAAATGTGTCTGTAAATTTTATTTATATTTTTAGTAAGACGCTTAAAATAATCTTAATGCTGTGTACAGGGTATTTCATAGTATAACACTCTTTCTTTTTAATTTTTATTTTGGGTTTTTGGACACTGGGCAGTTCCGATTCTATAGCCAAACCTCTTTATTAAGTGCGCAAATTTGGTGCGGCATTTAGAAAATCTGTATTTGATTTACTTGCCGCTTGAGAAAACACGCGCGGAAAACAAGCACGAGGGCAACAATTTTCACATTACTGAAAAACCGAGAAAAACTAGTCGGGAAATTAGCGAATGTCACGTACGTAATGCGAAAGAATGAAAACATACATAAAATCATAAATCAAATGAAATAAATATATAAAATTTCGTATAACTAAAAATAAAATACGGTTTAGAGCAAGGGGTGGGTGGAATGATAGGGGCTAGGGGATCTCGGGTGGATGGTGGGTGGAGGTTGGAGGGTGGTTTGATAAAGTGAGCTAAGCAAACTGGCAACGGCAGTCAAATTGGAATTTTAATTTCACATTGAGCAAACAAAGGCGACGCATTCAATTGCACGACTGAACGATTTATAGGGGGTTTGGGGGTTAAGAAAACGTAAGTAGAGGGTTAAGAGGGGCAGGGGATAGCGTGCGAATTTACATTGTGCAATTACAGATGCAAACCCCACCCACTTGAATATGTATCTAATGGATGCGACGCTCTTGGAACTCACTTCTCGATATTAAAAATGATCGGAAAAAGTGGATGATATTGCAAGATCGGCAAGATCAGCAGATGGCCTTGAAGTTTTGATATCTCAAGGGAAATGGAAGGGGGTTTCGGTTAAACAGCTGCCTGTTGATTGTGCGATCTGTGCGTAATTGAAAATAGAAAATTGCTTAAGTTAATTGCGACTGCCAGCAGCACTTAGGGCGTCTCCCAGTCCCTGTCCCTCTTCCTTCCCCAAACTCTGTACCTCTGTCAAGCCTCATGTTGACGTCACTGGCGCAACAAGTTGCACAATTGCATTCAGCGTTGAGCGAAGATGATGTAAAAGTTGTAAACAACAATACGCTGACAGGAGATGTGAGGCTGCCGCAACAGATGTGCCTCCAACACGGACTATTTGCATACCCTGCACAGTGTTTGTTGATATAGGGTAGTTTGTTTGCCAAAGGAGCCATGTGAACTCAGCTCATTTTGATAAATTAATCCTGAAATTTGGTACACTTCTTGCTCTTTGCTCTAGTTAATATATAACTTTGAATTCATTATAAATAAATAAGCTAAGCTCATTATAATCATTAATTAGTCTCTTTGTGCTCTGTGAACTCAGCTTTCCTTGGATCAATGCATCTGAAATTTGGTACACTTGTTGCTCTTTGCTTAACTTAAGATATTTTGAATTCATTGTGAATATATAAGCTTAGCTCATTATAATCATCTTTTAGTACATATGTGCTATGCGAACTCGACTCTCCTTTGAGAAAAATTGCTGAAATTTGGTACAGCTCCCACTTATAGATATAGTTACGATATATTATAATACTAAGCGGATACCTTATGTATATCATATAAATTTGTCTTTATTTATGAGAATTTTCACTTTTTCCTTTCGATAAATTTTCCCCAGAGTATTTTCACTTCTAGCTAATCCATATACGTGTATTGTGCTATTTTTGTTAGCATTAAAAATACAAGCATTTTGTTGTCTACTATTTATTGTTCTGTCGATTTTGTGTTCAATTTGTTTATTTTGATTTAGCAACAATTTATTTACTTTTGCATTGCGGTTCCAAAATGCATTTTCTCCCAAAAGACAAACGCGTCAGTTTTTTGTATATTTTGGAAAAAGTCCGACTGTTTATTTGAGCAATTGGTGGACCTTCAGAAGAAGCCAAATAAAACGTGGACGAAACGATAACAAATGTTGGGAGACATTAAAATTATAAAACAAGAGGAACTGCAATAAAAGATAGAGAGATATGTTAGAAAGATATAAGATATATGTATGTTATTCAATATGTTGCCACATGTTGTGGCACTTACCGCTGACTGCATTATTTCTGCGGCTCCTTGGGGTACTTGGTGTTATAGAGGGGAATATAGTTGGTGACAAGGCGCCAGTCGGTGAAGTAGATAAGTGTCAGGAGACCTGCCATACCGAATGTGGCGGCTGTTGGCACACTGTGGGGGCGTGGCATGTGTTGAAAGTCTAGGTGTCAACTTGTTTTGAGTACTTACAAGGCCATGGCCATTTCTTTTTGACCCTTGGTCGGGCTTAACGAAGTTAACAATTTCTTGAAATTCATATTCAACACAAAAATTAACTTTTTTGAAAAGTTGAATAAACTCTTGGCTTGCTTTGAATTACACACACACATCAAAGTTGTCAATTAAACGACATTGAATGCAACAGTGAAAGACATTGATGATAAATCAATTTAGAATGCGGGCTACAAATTGAACCATTACATGCGTTTTTATGATCAACCCCCTTTGACTATCTTGACCCAATTCGTGGTGGCGTTTATGATGACTAAGGACAGCAGGTAAAGTTGGTATAAAACTGCAGTCATTTGTCAGTCGCAAAATCATTAGCCTAATTTCTATAGCAGTGTGTATTTCTGTGTGTGTGTGTGTGTGTGTGCATGTGTGTTGGCATTTTCCTTATGCGGAAATTTCGTCAGAATTCTCCAGAGTTTAGGGACTGGCCCTTCCTTTATTGTCTTGAGTCAACTCCTTGGCAGACGCTGGCAAAGCAATTTAAATGCCACACCTATTGACGCCCCCCCTTTTCCCACCTGTCTCACATATGACACTGGGAAAAACTCGGGCGACAGTTCAAGGATATCGACTAAAGGCTCGGCCACTTAAATTTCATGTCCTTCCTCACTTTTCTCTCTCTCTTGCAGTCATGCGTCTGCTTCTATTGACGTCGCTGCTGGCGTTGCTGGGATGGGAACAGGTTGCAGCAGCTGAAAATGATTACTGTTTCGGCAAGGACTCCGAGCGACTACAGACGCGACAATTCAGCTCGAAGACGGCTTATCAGATCGTCAAGAGCACCAACATTGACAAGCAGTATCAGGTGCCCAACTGTGAGCCCAAAAAGATGTGGATATTCCATAGACATGGCACCAGACTGCCCACGGCAGACACCATCAAGGAGGCTCCACGACTGGAAGATGTAAGTCCACTTTCTTATTCTGCAAACATAATCCAAATTCCTAATTTTAGTCAAAAATTTAGTTGTCTTAAACGAAATTAAAATTATTGGTAATTATTATATTATTAAGTATTATTATTACTATTAATTACAAGGTTTCATAAATGGCGAGTGGCTTAAAACCATTTTTCAAATGCAGCTAGGCTCCATTTAGATATTATGGAAAAATATGACAGTGATGACCAAAATACTGAATTTTCTAAGTAGTCAAGATTTTGATGCAGAATCAAAATAGAGGCCAAATAATGAATAAATTGATATTCCAAGTGAAAATCGGTTAGGTTTTGGCAAAGTTATGGTAGATTGAAGTTTTTGAAAAAGTGTAAAGGGGTAAGCATGGAAAATACCGAAAAAATTGACAGTGAGGAAAATTTTTCAAGTGAAAAATGTTTTGATGCAGAATCAAAATAGAGGCCAAATAATGAATAAATATATATTCCAAATGAAAATCGGCTCAGTTTTGGCAAAGTTACGAGAGTTTGAAGTTAGTCGAGCCTTGACCTAACCAAACTTAGAACTTTTAAAAAGTTCCATTTTTTTTTATTATTTTTTACGAATAAATAAATAACTCTAATGCCAATGTTAATTTCCCCATTTCAGCTGCGTGATTTGATTGTTAGGAACTATCGCGAGTTGAAAACAAAACCGGATACAGATGCCCTATGTCAGGAGGATTTGATTGCCCTCAAGATGTGGAAATGGAATACCAGTATTACCGAGGACACAGAGCAGCATCTGACACGTCAGGGCTATGAGGATCTGCGCGGCACAGCGAAGTTATATCAACGCTATTATCCCACAGTGCTGCCCAATAGATACAACGATTCCTACTACCTGGTTAGTAATACTCTATATAATAGAATACCCTCTCTAATATTATATTTCACTTGCAGTTCCGTCACACGGACACACAGCGCACCACGGAGAGTTTTAAGGGCTTTTCCGAGGGTCTTTTTGGGGAGAGCAAGTTGGCCGCAGCAGCTGATATACCCGATCAGGATTTGCTGCTGCGTCCCTACGATTACTGCAAGGACTTCAAGGACAAGAACTACAAGGGTGTGGGTTCCGAGTACCATAAATACCGCACGAGTACCTTGTGGAATCAAACTATGTCGGATATTGCACGTCGCTTAGGGTATGTTTTTTATAGAAAAATTTCCATATTTTAAAAAATTACGATCACAAAACTAGAAAACTTGTAATTATAAATTATTAAAAAATTTAGTTATTCAATTCAATTTTGGAAAATTTTCGATATGCATAATACAGGAAAATCTGAACTAAAACATATTTTTTTCAAAACTGCTCTATTTTTTTATTTATAAAATAATATTTTATTTTATATTTTGGTCATGTTTGAATAGTCTATGTTTTTTATAGACAACATTTCTATACTAAAAAACTAGAAAACATGTAATTATAAATTTGGAAAAATGTAGATCAGCAAATTCAATTTGCAGGAAAAAAATTGAAAATGCAAAATATAGGAAAATCTGATTTAAAAGAATTTTTTTTTTTGAAAACTGTGCCATTTTTTTTAAATTTATAAAATAATTTTGAAATTTATATTTCTGTTAAGTTTGAGAAATTCTTTGAAAAATAGTTGCAAAGAAAAAGTGTTTGTAAAATTTTCTAATATCGTAGATTCTTACGGATCCTTATTAATGCTTGATCCTTGCAGCTTCAAGATAATGGGCGAGGAGGATATCAAGCTGATGTTCGATATGTGCCGCTATGAGCAGGCCTGGCAGGTGGATCGGACGAGTGTCTGGTGTGCCGTCTTCCTGCCAGAGCACGTGACCGTGATGGAATATGCCGAAGATCTCAAGTACTACTATGAATCGGGCTATGGCTTTGAGGACAATTCACGTTTCAACTGCCGTGCCGTGCAGGATATGTTGACCCGTCTGAGCAGTCCAGTGTCACCCCATGTGGTGGCCTATTTTGCCCACTCGACGGGATTGCAGACGCTGCTAACTGCGCTGGGAATCAACAAGGATGATGTTCCACTGCGTGCAGACAACTACAATTCGATGACAAGTCGCCGTTGGAAGACCAGTTTGTTGGGTCCATTTGCGGGCAACTTTGTGGCCGTGAAATACGAATGTCCCGCGGATCTGGAGAAGGAGAAGGTCGTCTTCTTCCTCAATCAGAATGCCGTGCAACTCGATTGGTGCAAAGTCGGTCTCTGCAACTGGTCGGATGTGTTGGAAAAGTACAAGACGATTGCACAGGCAAACTGTGATGAATATTACTGCCGATCTGGAGCGATTGCCGGATTGCCGGCTTCGTTCCTGGCCACCGCACTGATGGCTGCCATTGTCTACTTAATGCATTAAAGATCTTGTTTAGTTTTGTAATTTGTAATGTACAAAGTTGGTACCAAAAAAAAAGAAAGAGAGCAAAGAAACCATCCCGCGAGTATCAAAGAGAAGAAGTATTTTTGGCGATTATTGTAAATTTTTTCTACTTTTAACAAGCACACATCCCACACAGCGATATGTTAAGACACAAATCTACACATACCTTTTTCTAATTACACAATTAATTATTAAACTCTGCTTGTGACAACTAATTACAGATGTAACAGTTAAATAGCTTTATAAACTATGTAATTAAACGAATCTAAGAAAATGTTTTCTTTGTTTTTTATTTGTGGCAACATTTGAGTTAGGAATAGTGAACGAAAGAACGATAAAAAAGTCAATTTTGTATGAAAACTTCACAGAATGAAAGAAAAAAATAAATAGTTGATACTTAACAGTTTTTTTGAATGGCTAAATTCATCATAAATCGCTCTCCACTTGTGTTTTTATACTCGTTAATTACAAAATAAGTAATATGTGTATTGTGTTCGTTAGATTGTATGTAACAGAGAGAAAGAGACATCTCCAACTCTGTAAAGTATGTATAGTCTTGATCATCATCAACAGCCGAGTCGATATAAGTAGCCATGTCCCTCTGTCCGTCAATGTGCGCGCTTAGATCTCGGAGACTATAATAGATAGAGATACCGAATTTGGTACACAGATTTCTATATACCCCGCGTAGGTAAATTTTGTTTAAAATTTTTGATACACCCCCACAGTTTTAAGGATAATACAGTTTTTATGGTAAATAACATTATCTAATAATATTATCTGTAATCTCACATAACCATAGCAAGATCGGACAAATAGAACGGCAGTAAAAGCTAACCAAAGTTATTAATAAAGTTATTATTTCAATACAAGCACCTAAAAGTATGCAGTAGATTTTATTAGGCAGTCATTTTTTTAAAGTACTTTGATATATATTGAAACAAGCAGGCCCCTGTTAACAGACCTTTCGTTCATTTAGTTCTGCAAATGAACGACGATGAACCAACTCCCGTGAGTTGTCGTTCTTTTCATAAAAATCGATTAAATCGACTCGAAAGAACAATTTATGTATGATCGAGTTTAAGTTCTCTATCGAGCATAAGTACTCGATTATCGCCTCCGCGAAAATCGAACTGTCGATAGTGCGAAGTATTTTTAGCCTAGGTGGCGTAACTGTTCTAAAAATCTAGATTGGTGCCGATCGCAGCTATAAAATGCGTACGCCACCCGTTCGTCAGGTCAGTTGAACAGCGGACGCGATCGCGTGCAGTTGAGTGAGTGTAAAGGAGTGCGAAAGAGTGTTTGCGCGAAACGGTTAAGAAATTCTTAAAAAAAAAGTTAAAGTGAAACTAAATCCTGGTAGGCAAATTCTCTAATAACTTAACTTGAGTGTAGTTCCTATCACAGGGATCTGACGATCCTTTTTCTTTGCATCTGAAATTTGTTAAAAACTTGTCGGTTCTTGATGTTTGAGAATTTTTTGTCAACACTGCCAGAATAGTTTTTGTTGGCAATAGAATCGGTTAGCAGTTGCTGGAATTAACTTCTACCAAACGGCCAAACCGCCTTCCTTTTCGTGGTGTAGATCCTTGTTTCAGGTGTGTTTCTGAAATCTCTAGAGATTTTGAACAGAAATGTTTTTGAAAACAACCGTTCGAAATGTTGTTGCTCCTAAAATTTTAGAGATATTATATTTTTGAACTTTTTTTTTTATGCATTTTTAATCGATTTAGAGATATTTTAGTTCAATTTATTAAATATTTAATTTTCTTAAATCTCTTAAGAATTTTTAAGACATTTGATAGCAATGCTTTCTTAAGGAACACCAACAATGGGATTTGGGTTGCTTTAGCACTGTTAGAGATTTGTAGAACACATCTGTATGTAATTTTGCTATCAATAGAAGCTCCTGAAAGTATGTAACGGGTATTCCTATTGTCGAAGTGTCTTTTATAAACTTTGCTGCTTTATATTATCAGTTTAACTGTTTTAGTTTTTATTTAAAGACTGCACCAATTGAATTTTGTGCTCTTGTTAATTTTCTTCTCTCTTGCAGTCATGCGGTTGCTTCTATTGACAGCGCTGCTGTCATTTCTGGGATGGGAACAGGTTGCAGGACAGAGTTACTGCTTTACCAAGGATGCCCAGAAATTGCAGACGCATCAGTTCGGCGCGAAGACAGCCTATGAGTTCGTCAAGGGCAACCATTCTGATAGCTATTATCAAGTGCCCAACTGTGAACCCAAAAAGATGTGGATATTCCATAGACATGGCACCAAACAACCCGGAGGGGACGACATTATAGGTGCACCGAAACTGGAAAAAGTAAGTTCAGTACCTCATTTAGTCATTGTTTAAATTTTAATCTCAGTTTTTTTTTGCAAACCTTTGACAAAAAGAAAATATTATTTGCTCGATCCAAATTTTGAAATCTAAAATTGAAATTCGTTCTATTTTTTTTTAATGTGAATTTTCACCAATGAAACTTAAGTTTAATTTTAGTGACGAAATTTCATGGTCGACAATCAATAAATAAATATTTATTATGCTATGCTTTTCCCGATTTACAGCTTCGTGATTCGATTGTTGAGAATTATAACAACAACAAAAACAAATCAGAATTGAACACGGATGTTCTATGTAAGGAGGATTTGGCTGCCATTAAGACGTGGAAGTGGAATACTAGCATTACCTTGAACATGGAGGAGCATTTGACCTTTCAGGGCTTTGAGGAATTGCGCGGCAATGCGAAGTTTTATCAAAACGTTTTTCCCAAGCTGTTGCCCAAAAATTTCAACGATTCGCACTACCGCGTAAGTAGTACGCTGTATGTAATGTAATGTAATACCCCCTCTAAAATTTATTATCTCTTGCAGTTCCGTCACACGGACTCACAGCGCACCAGAGAGAGTTTTAGGGGCTTTACTGAGGGTCTTTTTGGGGAAAATAACGCGGCCAGGGCATATGTTTCACCCAAAGAGGAGGATTATCTACTAATTCCTTATAAACGTTGCGATGAATACTTTAACAAGAACTTCAGGGGCAAGGGTTCCGAGGTCTATAAGTTCAACTCCACTGACGTGTGGGTTAATACCATGTCGAAAATTTCACGTCGCTTAGGGTAAGTATTTAAAATATTGATATTCTATAAGAACTTTGACAAATAGCATGAAAATTTGGAGAAACAAAATCCCAAAAAAAACCTTTTACTCATTGATAAAACTGACCGATTTCTAAGTGCTATTTATGCAAAATTTTTTTATATATTTCCTATAGAGTACAGATTATGTTTCTTGATAACTGTCCAGTCATAATTCGCAGTCTGAGTCAACAAAGTCCAGACACATGACTCAAATTAATTGAAGCCCTTTGGGACCTATAAAAGCGTCCCAAATTTAGAAAGAAACTCATTAAAAAAAAACCTAGCTGATGACGAATATTGAACTAAGATTAATTTCAGCTGAGATTGGGTAAAGTAGGTTCAAGGCTGCTGATAAACGCTTTT
Organism: Drosophila falleni; assembly: GCA_035045575.1. Taxonomy (NCBI): domain Eukaryota; kingdom Metazoa; phylum Arthropoda; class Insecta; order Diptera; family Drosophilidae; genus Drosophila; species Drosophila falleni. The sequence continues at coordinate 4,766,655 of JAWNOV010000167.1, forward strand.
AGGCCTACAATCGCAAAGTTCCAGTCAAAATTCAATGTCTCGAGAGGCTGACCCTTGGGACCAATTATTAAAATAAAAAATAAGAATCTCACACGCACAACACTCTGCAGCGATAGTGCTGGTGACAAATACTTAAAAGCCTCCAATGCTGATAAGGCTCATAGCAATATGTTTCCGCGGCTTTCAAAATCAAGTTTTAGTGTAAAAATTGTTTGTTTTATGAGATGTCGTAACCAAACTGATACAGTAATTATATAACTTGGTCTTATACACTCTGTCCAAAGTTGGTTCAAATCGGTCCACTTACAGCGCCCATTGGAACAATCGGTCGAAAATCTAGTTTTAGTAAAAAAAAACTTTTTTGTTTTATGAGATATCGTAACCAAACTGATATAATATGTATCTAAGTTCGTTTTATATATCCTGTCCAAAATTGGTCCAAATCGGACCACTAAATCATATAGCTGTCATAGGACTGATCGGGCGAAAATCAACTCTTAGTATGAAAAACTTTTTTGTTTAATGAGATATCGTAACCAAACTGATATAATATGTACCTAACTTGGTTTTATATATCCTGTCCAAAGTTGGTCCAAATAGGACCACTTATATCATATAGCTGTCATAGGATCAATCAGGTGAAAATATAATATGAACTTTTAGCAGTCTTAGCTTTTGCCATAGTAAGTACGGGGTCTCCGACAGTCGAGAATGCTCGACTGTAGCTCCGTTCGACTAGTTATTAATAAAATATTTAGACTTCGTATTTTTCTTTTATTATTCTACTTATGTATCTATAGACTACGCTGATCCAAATTTTAATACTTTGTTTCTGCAGATTTAAAGCTCAGCTGCCCTATGCCGACATCAAGCTGATGTTCAATATTTGCCGTTTTGAGCAGGCCTGGCAGGTGAATCGGACGAGTGTCTGGTGTGCCGCCTTTCTTCCAGAGGACGTGGAGGTGCTGGAATATGCCGAGGATCTCAAGTACTACTATGGCTCCGCTTACGGCTTTGAGCGTCATTCGCGGTTCAACTGTCGTGCCGTGCAAGATATGTTCAAACGTCTAAACACTACAGAATCGCTAAATGTGTTTGCCTATTTTGTCCACTCGCCGGGAGTGCAGATGCTGCTAGACTCGCTGGAAATTGGAAAGGATACTGACAAACTGCGTGCGGACAACTACTACTTGATGAAAAACCGGAAATGGAAAAACAGCTTGTTGACTCCATTTGCTGCCAACCTTGTGGCTGTCAAATACGAATGTCCCGTGTCTGCGAATGATAAGGAGAAGGAAAAGGTCAAGTTCTTCCTCAATCAGAATGTCGTACAATTCGATTGGTGCTCTAACGGTCTCTGCAACTATTCGGATGTGTTGGAAAAGTACAAGACGATTGCACAGGCAAACTGTGATGAATATTACTGCCAAACTGGAGCGAGTGCCAAACAGGCTAGTAGCGGTAACGGTACAGCAGTGTTGGAAAATAACAAGACTGGAACGATTGCCAAACGGGCTAGCAGCGGTAACGGTTCAGCTGTGTTGGAAAAGAACCAGACGATGGCACAGGCAAAATCTGGAGCGATTGCCGGACAGGCTTCGTTCCTGGCCATCGCACTGATGGCTGCCATTGTCTACTTAATGCATTAAAGATCTTGCAAAAGTTTTTATTTCACAGTTCATTTTTGTAATTCCTAATGTTCAAAGTCCGTATCAAAAATTTTTTTTCGAATATTGTAAATTTTTTACTTATAACAAGCACATTTCACACAGCAATATGTTTAGATACAAAGCATCATACAAAAATACCTTTTTCTAATAACACAATTAATTATTAAACTCTGCCTAAATACAGATGTAACATTTATAAACTATTTAATTAAACGTCTGTATTGAAAAAAATGTTGGTTTCCTTCTTCTGTCAAAATTTGGTCTTGGGATTAATCATCGTATAGTAATTGTTTACGTTTTACATTAATTTATCTGGTTCTGGTTTCTAAGTTTTCCCCAATCCCTTCAACAAATCTTGGATCAATTTTATAACTTTTCTGCGAGCAAACCCAGACTCTTAACTTTTTATTTTTAGCCATTTTATTATTATATTAAATTTATTAATTAAAGATTATTGTACATTGTTCTAACTAACTACAGGTGTGCAATTAAACAAATCGCAGAACAAGTTCGTATATTTCTTTGTCAATCTTTGGTGCTTGGGATTGAATTTTCAAAGTACTTGCTTAAATTCAAATGCGATTTCGATTTATTGCTGCAGGCGGACTATCGCTTTCGTAGTTATCGATATGTACAACGAATCTGGTCGCTAGGACTGCCAGAATGGCCGTTGTTGCAAATTTGATCTGGCAACGCTGTGAAGCTTGGCGCGTCTATTTAAATTCGCTTATTTTTTGTAAAAGATGATTAATGCAGAAAGAATATAAAATTTATGTGAATCAATATTGAAATACGCATTAGCTTAGATTTAAACAGTCTTGGCCAATTAGTTAGCAAGAATATCTAGTTAAATTCAATTCATGTGTTCCTTTAGCCTTAAAGGCTTATGCGTATTTAGTTTCAATGGGTTTAAAATAAACTTGACAAATTTTTAGCGATTGGGAAAACTGTGACTTTTGCATAGGCGTTGTCTTTGGACGTTGTTTAACCATTTTGAGCCGTCACGTGCTTCCTGTTAAATGTTCTAATGATGCGTATTAGAGCAGACTAAGTGCCACTCATAAGTGCCGCACACGCACCTGACTTTGCCCCACCTTTTGACATCGAATTTTACGCAATATGCGTTTTTTATTTCACTTCGTAGTTGCTGCTGTTCGCCTGGACGTTGTCAAGGCAACCTCAACTTTGACCCGTATGCCTCCCAACCTTTCATACAATTCCCCAACAAGGGTCCAAGTCCACGTGAGCGTAAACCTGACTTCAGTTTCTGCCTGTGTCTAATTTTGTCTGTATCCGAAATTGGGTGGAGGTTGTAACCCAAAGTGCTTTATAGTTACTTAGACGTGAGGCGGGTAAAAAGAGGAAGAGGACTTCTATGCGTACGTGTTTATATGTATGCCCAAAGCAAGTTGTTATCTCTGGTCCCATTTTAGGGTCATTCCAGCAGCGTTTTCATTAGGTTAATACTCCCGCACTATGAACTTGCCGTTGAGTTGAAACAAGTGAATAAATCAGCTTTGTTATTTGCCTCCTCCCCCCCAAAAAAAAAGAAACAAAACAATGGGCGTGTCTGGCATCGAGCCATATTCAGATTCTGTTAGTTAACGCGAAAATTTACCACAAAACTTTACAATTCTCAAGTGTAACAAGTAAAAAGGATTTTGGGAGAGTGTGCTCGACGGCGGAACACCCTGCTTGTCAGTTAATTAATTAATTATTAACCTTTAAATTAACTGCATCTTAAAAGTCTACATATCAAATTATAATATATATTTTACCTCAAACGGGAAAAGTGATTTAAAATGTATACTAAAATTAGAAAATAAGATTTTAAGATTAGCAAAAAAAAAAATTATCAATTGGTTTAAATTAAAAAATGAAAATACATGCGAAATACAAATAATCGGCAGAAAATCAATGAAACTTATAATAAACTCGGAGTATAGCATATTAAAACCAAATATAAAGAATTAAAAATTAGTTTCCATTAAAAATTGAGTAGACATAGAGATATCAGCATTTTATGGATTCAGATAAATAATATTTTAGTAAGAATAGCAAGATTAATCTAATGACTTATTTAAAATTTAATTTTCTTATTTTAAAGTATATAGATTTTAGTCTACATTAAATAAATAAAAATTAAGTATTATAAATATTAATACACAAGCGATACGTAGAAAATAGCATACTTTTTATATATTATATAAATATTTATTAATATAAATTAGGACAAATTATTATACCCTCTAAACTAAAGTCTAACCAGAACTATGTTGAAATGGGGCCAATGCTCCTAGAGTTGCCTGTCTGCTGCAGAGTTGTTTCCATTTCATTCCTGGGCTCATTTTGGCCATAAGGATTTTGGGGGGCAAATAGTTTGAGTCGTGGATTAAGTTAATGGCCGCTCATTTGGTCGGCAGTCAGCTATGAATAAGCAATTTTGTGGAGCTGCAAATGAAGGTTGCTGTTAGACACATAAAACTCCTGGTTCTTGCGCCTTTAAAAGGCATGCTTTTTGGCCAAAAAGGCAAAAGGCAAAGTCAGTTAACAGGTAACAGGTAACAGATTCCCTGTAATCTGAGCCAAGATTGGTGCTGCTGCATGTGTGTGTGTGTCTGTGTGTGTGTGTGTGTGTGTGTGTGTGTGTGTGTGTGTGTGTGTGTGTGTGTGAATAGAAGCTGGCCTTGGCTTTGAAGTTCGCACTGGTAATTGGTTAATTATTAGGCTTTCACTCTGAGCCTGGCCAACAACAGCCTGTTTGGCTTACGGCCATAACAAAGAAAATTCACAGTTAAAATTTTGACAAGGTTTTTGATTACATAATTGGTCAACGAAAGCTGCTTGAGCTGAAATCCAGTTACAGTTACTAATTGCAGCTCAAAAATTCGACAAAATAATGAAAACTGGCCAAATTACAAGGCATTTGCATTGACAGGACTAAGGACTAAAATTCAAGGAGATATTGGCTTTTCACTATGTTGGCTTCAGCTTTGCTTTTCACACACACACACACACACATACACACACACACTGCCACACACATGTGGCATGAACAAACACACAATTTTTCATTTCGACACATTTCGGGCACCTTCAAAGCTGAAGTTTCAGTCAGTTCGTTATAAATTAATAGGCTGACCACAAAATTGTGTAATTTGAGGTTGGATTTAGGCTATGTACTTGTAAAGCAACAACAACTACAACAGCAATGATAGCATGCCACATGTTGCAGCATGACAGGAGCAGGGGAAAACAAGAATCAACCAATTTGGATTTTTTTGCTCTAGTTTCTTTCTCATTTTAATTAATTTAAAATGTTTGTTGATATTTACAAATGTTCATTTTTTATATATTTATTTTTAAAATATTTTTTTAATGTCAATTACTTTACATTTTCCTATTAAAAAAGCTTGTCGCTCGCGCCACAAAATGTGGCAAGTTACAGCTCAACATAGAATATGTTGTAAAAAGCTAAAAGACCTGTGAAAATTATGCTAAATTATTGCCATTTTTTTTACTTTGTTTGCTGCTATTTTTCGGCATCCAATTAGTGTGAAACTCAAAGCTGCCACCTCATGTGGCAGACTGCAAAATAGTCCTATGCATGCCACTGATTAACGTGCAACCATCAAAGGCGACGCTCAAGTGTCTCGTAAACGTATTTTAAAGCACAAAGCATGTTTAAACCGTAAGTACGCGCATATATACGACTTATAGAGCTCTAAAGCGACCTCAAGCGGCAGCACGTAAAAACCAAAATATGGCCATTATTAAAGACAAACGACTGTGTGATACCCTGCTTATGAAAGATCCAATCATTTTCTTTAGATTTATGCAATTTTCTTACGTTAAAAATGGTTCAAGAATATTTTTTCAGTAACATAAAATTTGCTAAAATTTGCTTAAATTTATATGAAATTATAATAATTTAAGAAATTATATTAATTAAGATATCTCTAAAATAAAAAAAAAGGGTTTCATATAAAAATTATGTTTTAGAAAATTATATTAGTTTAGATATCTCTAGGATTAATAAAGTGTTTCATATAAAAATTATTTTAAATATTTAAAAACTTCTGAGACAATTAAATTTAATAATTTATTAATTTTATTTAATAAATTTAGTTTAATTTGATTTTCTTCATTCCGTGATCGTTTCGCTTCCAGAGTAAAAAAGTATATGGAAGAAATATTTGCAGGAAAATATGAAAACAAAAATTTTAATATCGATAGTTACCATGCCTGCTGTACGATATAGTGACTTTCTGTTATTTATGATGTATCTTTTGTTATAAGATTTAACTGTACCAAGTTTCATAAAAATTGCTCTTGTATTAGATGAGTTCATATAGGTCTGTTAGCCATAGCGTTACATATAAGCTGGTAAAGCATTATCAACTTCTGTAAGAGTAACAATTTTTGTATATAAAAGATGGTGAAGAATAACAAGCACACTCCCACACACACACCCACACACACACCCACACACACTGGTGGAACGCACGCATCGCTAGTGCCAGGCAGGCTTGCTTGCACGCCAGAAGGCGATACTCTCGTTCTCGCGGCAGGCCACACTACCTGGATGCACAACTGGTGTATCAAGAGGCAAGGCGGGTCCTTAAAACGGAGATCCGAAAGAGCAAACGGGAGTGTTTCTTGGATCTGTGTGATTCTGCCGAATACGACCCCTGGGGGAAGGCCTATAAGACGATAGTTAAAAGAGTTAACGCAGGCAGGCTGGCAACACCTTCCGACGGAGCGGAGATGACGGCGATCGTTGAAACGCTCTTTCCCAGCAGACCCAGTGCGATTAGTCCCCACGCACCGCCCCTGCATCAGGATACCCAAAATGTTGTCGACTTGGTCACAGAAGATGAGGTCCTTGCTGTAGCCAGAAGTCTCAAGCCCAGAAAAGCCCCAGGACCGGACTGCATCCCGAATCGTGCACTTAAGTTGGCTATCTCTCTGCATCCTTCTGTGTTCACTGAGCTGTTCAACGCATGCCTCATGGAGCGGAACTTCCCATCACCTTGGAAAATCCAAAACCTGGTACTCCTGCCCAAGCCAGGCAAGCCACCGGGCGACCCGTCTTCCTACCGACCGATCTGCCTGCTCGATACTGTGGGTAAGGTGTTCGAGAAACTGCTTTGCTCCAGGCTTGAGACTGCAGTAAGTAGTACAGGTGGTCTGTCGCCAAACCAGTTCGGCTTTCGCAAAGCGAGATCGACTTTGGACGCGCTTGGCAAGGTTGTAGACACTGCCACTAGTGCAATCCAAGGATCCAGATGGCAAGGAGGTTCCAAAAAGTACTGCCTCATAGCGACGTTGGACATAAAAAACGCATTTAACACGGCCAATTGGGATTCTATCCTTAAGGCGCTGGATGACTTTCGAGTTCCCATCTACCTGATAGATGTCATACGCAGCTACCTATCGGGAAGACTACTCCAGTACGCTTCAGCGAATGGGCTCTGCACTCACCAAGTGACAGCTGGTGTCCCACAGGGGTCAGTTCTAGGACCGCTCCTGTGGAATATCATGTATGACGGCGTGTTGCGACTGACTGTCCCAGCAGGAACTCAAATTATTGGGTTCGCCGACGACGTGGCCATCGTCGTTGTTGGTAAGGAGTTGGGAGAAACCGAGGACTTGTGCAACCTGAGCATTAGACGCGTCCAACAATGGCTCTCATCAGTTGGTCTTGAACTGGCGGCGCATAAAACCGAAGCGGTTCTAGTCAGCAGCCGAAAGAGGGTAGAAACTGCTCGCATCATCGTCGGCAGCTCTACAATCGAGTCCAAGAGGGCTATAAAATACCTTGGGGTGATGCTGGACACAAGGATGTCGTTTCGAGAGCACATGGAGTACATACACCAGAAGGCAGCGGACTCGACCCGGTCGCTCGCGCGCATAATGCTCAACACACGTGGCCCGAAGCAACAGCGGCGACGTCTTCTCATGAGCGTTTCCAGGGCTATCATCCTGTACGCTGCGCCCGTGTGGCACAGTGCAGTTTCCACGCCGAGCTACTGCCGAGGAATCTGCTCGGTATACAGACTCAGCGCTATCCGCGTGATCTGCGCATTTAGGACGATATCGGACGAGGCAGCGCTAGTTATTGCGGGGATGATCCCTATAACGGAGCTAGCTCTCGAATCGGGGACAACACACGGAGCTGCTGAACAACGGGTGTCTGCCAGGCAACGAAGCTTCAGTCGGTGGCAAGCACGGTGGGACAACTCGCCTAAAGGTCGCTGGACATATCGCCTCATTCCTGACCTTGCAACATGGATTGGGAGAAAACACGGCGAGGTGAATTTTCACCTGACTCAGCTTCTGTCGGGTCACGGTTGCTTCAGGAGCTACCTTAAGCGGTTTGGTCACGATACCACAGACGAGTGCCCTAGCTGTGGCCGCCACAAAGTGGAGGACGCTCACCACGTCATCTTCGAGTGCAGGAGGTTTTCAGGACTCAGGTATACGCTGGAGGAGTCTGTTGGCAGCCCCATAACGGTGGCCAACTTAGTTCCGTTGATGCTGGAGTCGTCGCAGAAATGGAGCGCAGTGTGCACATTCGCATCGGCGGTCATGACCGCGCTGAGAAGAGCCGAGCGCAGCAGGAGAGCGGAGTAGAGCGGATGGGGGGTCTTGGTGTCTGCGAGGCAATGCTAAACCGGCGGTACCGCAGTCACACGACTCTCAATTCGTTCTCGCACAAACTTATATTTTGTAGATGTAAATTTAAATTTAGTTAGTGCAAATAAACGAATATAAAAAAAAAAAAAAAAAAAATAAAAAAATAAAAAAACACCCACACACACACCCACACACACACACACCCACACACACACACCCACACAAAATGCCTGCAGTGATTTTTGTTCATTTTAAACAGCTGCATAAGTGTAAGTGTGTGTCGGTGTGTGTATTTTTAATACTCATGTATATGACATGCTGAGACTGTAATGCAGAAATTAAATTCATCAAAATATGCACAAGTTTAATAACTGAAGCTGTCAAAGAAAGACAAACGTTGACATTCCGCAAATCGTTCTCACAGCGTTTTCCAACACTTTGAAGCGGTCGCCTGAAAGTATGCAATGGAAATTCCACAGAAATCGATTGCTGGAATTACAACACAAGCAATACAAATACAAATACAATTTTAAGCAATTTTCAGACAAAACAGCCAATTTTATATAGATTTATAAAATTGTATTAATATACGTGTACTTTAAAGGACACACACACACAAACACACATACAATTGCAAAAGTCCTTCCGGCTAGTTCTCAAATGATTGCTGAAAATGTTTTAGCTGTTGTTGTTGCTGGTTGTCATTGTTGCTTGTTGCTGTTTGTTAGTTGTTGTTGATTGTTGTTGGTCTGCCTGTTGCTTTGATTTCTGTTTTGTTCTTCTGACATTTTTGCGACACACGCAATTTAATATGCAATAAGCGGGCTGTCAGTGGCAGTTTTTACTGTTTCCACCCACCTCCTCTTCTACTTTCCCCTCTTTCCTTAACCCTCTGTAGACCCTAACTTTCAACCAACTCGCCTCTTTCATTGTCAATTCTACTCTTTCTCTCTGTATTTCGTTTTTGTTGTTTAACGTTTATTTCGACATGAATAACTCTGTCTCTGTTTGTGTGTGTAAATGTGTGTGTGTGTGTGTGTGTGTTGTTTTTATATATTAACTTTTGTGGCTTTTATTACTTACAAATTGAGTACTGAAATCTGTACAACGCCAATTTCCACTGGATTTTTCTTCGCACTTTGATAAAGCGCAAATTTTTATTGAATTTCATGCAATTGATTTCATAATTAAAACTCGCAAGCAATGCGAAGGGGGAGGAGGGGAGGAAGGGGGTGGGAAGTGTGCGAAAAACGTTAAGCTTTCCATTATCTGTGTTCTCTCTTTGGGAATCTTTTTTGCGGCAACTGCAACAGCAGCAACAGCAGATGAGGCAACTGAGGCAAGCGGCAATAAGCCAAGTAATTTATCTTGAGTGCTGAATTAATGTTGTTGTGTTTGTTGTTGTTGTTGCTGTTGAGTCGTATTAACGCGCAAGTGCATTAATTAAGCCTTTAAGGCGACCATGGCAACATGTGGCAGTTGAGTCCTGTATAAAATATCCCTGAATATCCCTGCGACATGATTCACAGATCAAATTACAGTGGCGAGTTTATAGAGCAAATTGCACTTATTGGCGGCTCCATTTAAAGACTCTTTTTTATTACCAATAACTTTAGTCCCAAACAGCCAGAAACCGGGCCAAAAATAAAACTAAGTAACAAGTGCCAGCGACAGCAAAGGAAAATGAAAATACGTATACGTAATATTGCGTATACGCAATGTGAAACAAAAAACAAAATACGTTGTACACATTGCGTATACGCAATGTGAAACTACAGTAACTATAACTAGTTGCACATAAAGTGCTAAATATAAAAGTTAACTACTCTGCAAGTTATCAAAATGATTAATAAACTTTGCTATACGGTAGATAAAACACTTTTTTAGTTGTTTTAATGTGCAAATAAATTCAGTTTACATGGAAATTGGTTTTATTACGGAAGCTACGAGTGTGTGTGTGTTATTTTTTATCTTTATTTTTTACTATCGTATTCCAGTCGATTTCATTATAAATTTATTGAAAGCTGTTCTCGATACTCGTTTCATATTTATTCCGCCGATTTAATTAACTGAAAAATACTCGGATTTTATTTGAAAAAAATATAAAATATAAAAAATATGCTCAACTCTTCTGAGAAATTTTAACGATTATTGAATATGGAGCAGAATTATTTGTGATATATTATTCAACGTTTTTTTTAACTTGTCGAATAAATTAGCTTAAGTAAGTTGTGAATTATTACTGCAGTTTTTATATCGTATTTATTGTGTATATTAACATACTTGGATTGCAAAATTATGATGAAACTTTATTATAATTATTTTTGTATATAGTCAGTTTGATAGCAAAATATGATAAAGATTCATTTTAAATATAATTTTATTAATTTAACCTTAAATAAATATTTGTGCAATGAGAAAAGTCAACTAATTATATCTGTACTACTAAAAGAATAAACATTTCTGTGTGATGTATAATTTTATAAATTTGAAGTTTTGTAATACATAGCTTAAGTAGGGCAATATATCAATTCAATGCAGTTTTTAATTTGTGACTAGTACAATAAATTATAAGCGTATCCTTGTAGCACTTAGAATTATGATAAATAAATATATATAAATATAAGAGATACCTCTACTCTTTCGATTTCCAAGAAAAATAATTCGCATTGCAATAAAAGATTTAATTTTCAAGAAAAAAACATAAACAAAAGATATAGATATTTATAAATATATAAATTCAAGGAGATATATAAAATAAAACTATATTAAAAGATCCCTCTAATCTATTCAAGAAAAATAGTTTGAATTGCAATAAAAGATTTAATTTTATTCAAGAAAAAAACATCAACAAAAGATAAAGATATAGATATTTATAAACATAAAAATTCATGAAGATATATAAAATAAAACTATATATAGAGATCTCCCTAATCTATACAAGAAAAATAGTTTGAATTGCAATAAAAGATTTAATTTTATTCAAGAAAAAAACATTAACAAAAAATAAATTCAAAAAATGAAAAGATAATGCCTTGGTATTCATTTCGAATCAGAATCTGTAGCGGCGAATGGCGCGATATTGATAGCCATCCTTGGTGAGAACGGCACTCTCGCCATTGGCAGGTCCTTCAACCATAACTTCGTCACCTACAGGTGGCAAGTAATCCTGGGGAGCCTCCTTCAGCTCAGCGGGCATCTCCTCGGGCTGTTTATAGTGATAGCCATCGTCACGTAGCTCCGCTGTGGGCACATCCACAACACGGACATCGGCTTCCTCCTGGACAGCAGGTGCTTCCGTTTCGACAACAGGTGCCTCGGTGCTGACCACAGACTCCTCCACAGGTGGCAGATACTCACGGGCCAGCTTGGGCTCTACGGCGGAGACCACTTCCTCAGTGTCATCGGCTGGAGGAGCAGCGGGAACAGGAGTTGGAACCACAGCTGGTGGCAAGTAGTTGTTGCTTGGCGCTGGTGGCAAGTAGCGTGTGGCCAAGTGAGAAACATCTCGACGATGACGCAGCTTGAGGCGTCTCACCGTGCGATATTCATAGCCATCATCAGCGAGCACAGCACTCGGCAATTCAGTGGCAGCATCCACAGGTAAATACTCCGTTGCCGGTGGCACATAATCCATCACACTGGCATCCAGCAACTCGGAGACATCACGAGTCAGTCGAGATGAGCCCTGAGGAGCAGCCAAAGCAGCGCTGGCCACGGCGGAAAGAGTGAGCATACCTCCAAGCGAGAAGATTTTCTGAAAAAATAAAGAATAAAAAAAAATTATATAAAATTATTCCCTACTCCAACTGTTGCCACAATCCTGCTTACCATTTTTCTTGTTCTTGTTTTTTTTTGGAACTTTGCGTCTTGCAATTAAAAGTTGCTTGGACTGTTTGATGCCTTTGCTCGGGCAAACCGCTGAATTTATAGCCAAAAAATCAAACTTTCGAGCTGAAAATACACTTGAGTCTATAGCACTCCAGTTTCAATTTCAATTTCAGTTTCAGCTTCAGTTTCAATGTTGCTTTTCGACTTGGCTACAAACTTAATTAAAAATCTTCAAAAAAAAGACAACACACACACATTTTTTTGTTGGCCTTTTTTTTTGGGGGGTCATTGAAGTGGCACTTGTTTAAGCCAAAAGTCTATCAAGTTGTTTGCCTTTGCATTAGTTTTTTGTTGCCTGCAATGTCAAGAGGAGCTGCTTGACCTTTCCAGCGTTTACTGCCTGCTTTTTTTTGGCCATCTTTTTTTTTCATTTTGGCCAAGTAGTTTAGTTCAGTGTTGAAGTGTTAATTTACTGTCAACTTGAAATTCAAGTGCTGCGGAAGTGCTACGCTTATTTATAGGCCTCTATTTTAAAAAAACTCAAGTGATTTTTTTGTTCTTTTCCCATTCTATTTATCTTCATTTGATCCACAACTCATTTAAAATTTAAACTAATTATAACATTTTCAAATATGCATTGCAAATCTGTTTGACTCAGTTTGGACTGTCAGAAGATTGGCTGAACAGCTATCAAATTGCAATCAGAAACTTGTTGCGGAAATTAATTATTGATTACATTTTTCCAGGCAGCGCGCTGCTGTCGAAAAATCTGAATTTAAATACAATGCACAGCAAAGTCATTAAATAGTCATAAGCATAATTACGTACACACACATACAGTTACTTCAGAAAATATTTTGACACAATATAAAGCTTACAAACTTTAGAATTATATATTTTCTTATGGAATTTTATTTATTTTCTTCTTATAAAAATAATAAAAGTAACTTTAATTGAACTTAATTTTTTTTTAAATAAAACAATAAATATGTGCATTTTTATTTTAAAATATATTAATATATTAATGCTTTTTACTTTATTTCTTCTTTAAAAAATATAAAAATAAATTTAATTGAACTTAATTATTTTTAAAAATAAAAGAATAATTATGTTATTTTTTATTTTGTCTAAAAACTTTCTTCACTAACTGTATACATATACATTCACACATTTGTACCACAGCCAATTTGTAAATTGAATTCGACACTCGGAAAAATAAATAGTTGAATATCGCGCTTTTTGCTGCGGCTTTTGTTGCATTGTTAATGAACTGTATCAATTTATATGGCCAAATGGCAATTGTGGGCTTACTTGTGGGCGTGGCTGTGGCAGCAACCAAAGCTGCTATGCTTTTAACAGAAATGATATGTAGTTGTTTAGTTAAAAATACATACAAGAGGAGTTCCCTCTCTCTCTCTCTCTCTTTTACTTTTACCTCCCTCCTAGATTAGCCCTCTCTTTCTACTCTCTCTTTCTCTTTTCCCCTCTCTCCATTTAGCTGCTCACCATAACTCTCCAAGTAATCTAATAAACGCGTAAGAGCTGCAAGTAAATCATTCCCTGCCTGTCTCCCTCTCTCTTTCTCTTGCTCTTCCCCTTCTCTGTCTATCTTTTTCTCTCTTATTTTTTTTATCTGTTTTGTTGGCTGCCTAAAAGGCGGCAACAACTTCCGCTTGCCACGCACATTTGCGTTTTATGCTGCCTGAAAGTAGGCTACACTTTTTTTTCCTCTTTCCACTTTCGACTTGTTGCTGCTTCGAGCATCTCATTTGGCATTTGCTTAGTCCTCCTTTTGGCCCTCCTAAAAGCCACTCGTGTGCAATATTTTATGTGTCTAGGCTTGTGAGCGCAAGCATAATTTATAGTACAAACCAAGTACAGACAGTACAGTAGAGTGCAGGACTGACAGATACCCTGCAAAACTAATTGAAGCACATATAACTAGGGAACAAAACTATTATAAGGTTTCCTCATTAAGGAATAAGTAACAAAATCCATTTTAATATTTATTTCATGGCGTTTATTTTATAAATTATATTTGAGAGTTTTAATAATAAATTAATAGCAATTTTCTATTTTTATCCATTATCAAAAATGATTATTTTTTTTCATAATAATTAATATTGACTTTAATTCTTACCGTCTTTTATAAGAGCTATTGAGTCATTAAGGAATAAGTAACAAAATCAATTTTAATAGTTATTTTAAGGCGTTTATTTTATCAATCATTTTTGATAATAAAATAATATTAAAAATTAATTTTGGTTCCTAGAGTTTTTATAAAATGATTGAAGATTTTTTGTAAATAAAAAACATAAATTTATTGGAAGCTTTGAAGCGGTATCTAATAGATTGATGGGAAAAGCACAAAAAAAGCACAAAATTTCTGTAAATTTTCTAAATTTTGTTTGTTTAAATTCCTTTTCAGACTTCAAACATTTTAGTTTAATTTTACAAAATACTGAATATTTTTAACATAATATTAAAATTTGTTCCCTTAGATTAAACATTTTTTTTCTTTAATTTATTCTTAGAATAACGTCTGGCCTCGGCAGCCTTTGTTGAATTTAAGTTAATAAATCAAAAGTAAATAAAAAGTGTGGGGCGCATAGTAGAGTATATGTATAAGTATATTACAGGGTATAACCAGCAGTAACAACAACACTGAATCTGTTGTGCCATAAATTGTGCGTGCCTCATTGATTTTGGTGCGGCTCTTGACTTGTGATTTTATTTAAAAAGCGATTTCTTTATGTCTAGTTTGTTAGGCATTTTTCGGGCCACAAAACTTTGTGTTGTTTGTTGTTGCTGTTGTTGTTGTTGTTGTGTTGCTGTCAGTTTGAGGTTCAATTTACATGTTTCGCATAGTGTGGCAGACAACTGTCTATCGATAAGTTTATGTTGTTGTTGCTGTTGTTGTTGTTGCTGTTGCTGTTGTTGCTGTTCTTGAAGCGATAAAGGGCAACAGCTTAAAGAAGCTCCCAAAGGCTCATCGACCATTATCCGCTGTAAACTTAACCTGAGCTGCTCTCTTAGACTTTCCTTTATTTGGCTGTCTTGGCCAACTCTTTAGCCAACTGAGCCCGGGCTCAAATAACTGTGACGCCCACGGCTCTGACTACAACTTGCAAATGTTTGCAAAAGGACAGCCAAAAAAGAAAACAAAACCTTGAACAGAAATTGGTCCGAGTTTATGTAAATTTCGTAGCTTCTGTGTGCTCAGCACTTGGCCAAGTTGTAGGCAGTTGCCAAAGGCGCCAACCAGCATTTATTAAGTTAAAATATTTATATATATTAAATAGGCACAAGCAGCAGAAGCAGCGCAAAAGAAACAACTCAACAAAAGGGTTTTCCTTTTGGCCTTTTTTTCTCGCTTTTGCTTTCGTATCGATTGCCAAAATCTATTTACGAAATTTAAATTGCTTCTTTAGAGACGCGAGAACAGCTGCTACATGAGAATCCTTTTTGGGACTAACAAATTTAAGTTAAGGACATGCATTTGCCATCACTCAATTTATCAATTTCTCACATTGCGCATACGCAGCGTTGACGCTCATTCATTAATTGCGCTATAAATTTTCACTAGACTTGACAGCTCCATTTAAATCCATTTTGAGTGTCACATAAGTCTAAAGCCCCAAACTGAGATTCACCTGTGAGAGTGAAAGCTTTAATTAAGCCACGGCTTGTTAACACACCTCAAATTTGTTGCTGATGTGTCAGTTATAAAGACAGACAGACTGACAGCTAATGTGCCACAAGTCACTTTAGGCTGACAGCAGCTATTGAAAAATTGATGAGCTTGGAGCGAAGAGCAATGATAACACAACATCTGACATCATAATACATAAATCCATAAGTATTTCCCCCAACTCTAGTTATTTTTTCCCTTCAACGGCTGTCAGTAAAAATAAATAGCAAAAATTGTGATTGAAAATTGTGTGGCTGCAAATGCCATCAGACCGTTTCCGTTTCCGGTTACGCTTTTGCCTAGGCGCAAAAATCTTATAAATTTATATCTTACTTTGTAGCACTTTTGATTGATTGAAGTGATTGATGTGATTTGCATATCTGCGCTTATTTTTAAAATGTTACAGATTATACTTAAAGTCGCTTAAATTCTTAAAAGTGACTTTAAATATCTTAATAAATAATTATAATTCTTATTATCATTTCAGTTCACAATTTAATGTAATATTAAATTTAATTGTTAATTATAATATTATATTATTTCAGGTCTTATTTAATTATCTTCAAATAAAAAAAAAAAAATAATATTTTTTGGCAGTTTAGTAGCTAAAAGTTTTCAAAGTATTTTTATTTAACGAGTTACAAAATAAATTATTTGTTTTACTTTCTTTATACACACCAAAAATCCGAGTCTTTAAAAGTAAAATTTAAATAGTAAAAAAAGAGCGTCATTTTTAAAAATTAGTATGCCACATGCAACACAGCTTGCAACATTCATAATGCAACGCAGTTCCAATAAACTGAGTACATTTCTCTTTCTGTGTTAAAAGCAAACGAAAATGTTTAAGAGATCATAAATATTTATAAACTTTAAAAGCCGAAACGAGTCGAATCGAATGGAGTTTGAAAATCGATGGCATTGCCAAGGTTTCTCTATAGGAGCCACGCCCACCTGCCCACCTGCCGTCGCCGCCCAAGCGGCTCAAGTGTTGTGTCTATGCATATTTAAAATTCAATTTCAGTTCACGCAGTCGGAAAATGCGTGTTAAATAAAAATCGAAAATCGAAGCTAAGCAATTATTGAAAAGCGGCTTAAATGGAATGAAGCAAGGACAAGGACAATGTCCTGTTATTATCCAGTCTATTTGTGGAACAGCCCGGAAGTGCGTTTGAAGAGAGTAAAAATAAAAAAAATGCTTAAAATATGACAGCAAATATTCTGAAAAGCGTAGAGAGTACAAAGGATAAAGCTGTAGGCAGTTTATCCTTATGCTCTAACGGTACTCCAATTAGCTGTGCAGTCAGTTGTAATAATTAACTCGTTGCTTATGGAATTTTTCGTAGTCTTCTCGTTTTGCCTTTCAAACGTTGTTCAACGTTGCGTATGCGCAATATTCTACTGCTTGAGGTTTGACTTTGATGGTTTGACTGTTTGCCGCCTTACAAAGTCATATTTCATTAAAAATCAAAAGGGAATGAGAGGGAGGGGGAATTGGAGGGTCATGTGGCCGCACCTGAGGCGCTGTTAATTTCCCCAGACACCTCTGCAACAGGGGCTAAAAATGTAGCTACGTTGCAACATTTTTTGAAAGAAGCTGCTGCCACAACAAATGAGAATGAAAACAAATAAGCATAAAAAATGCCAAGGAATGGCAACTAAAAACGGTCACAGCACAACGAGGGTCAACAGCAGCAGCAACCACAATAACAACAACCACAACAACAACAGCAATAACAATAACAATTTGATTTCTGTTTGCTTGGCCGTTTCGTCAGTTTTGTGTATGTATTTGTCTGTTTATTTGCTTTATTTGTGCTGTTTGTTTTGCAAGGACACGGAGAGGGAAGGAAGGGGAAGGATATGGCACGACCCTTGGCCTGACCTGTTGCGGCAACTTTGCTTTGCTGTGACTATTTAATTTACAATTTACATTCAAAATATATCTCGACAGCTGCAAGCTGCAAGCAAACTTTCATTTTTATTTTATTTTCTTGGACAAAGTTCAATGGACAGGACACAGACAGGATAATGACTCCATTTCAATTAGTTGAGCAGCAGCAAAGTTGAGAGGGGAAGAAAGGTGAATTCCTGGGGGTATTCAACGATTTATGCTTTTTAATTAGGTTTCCATTTCCAAATCAAGCAGACGTCTCAAAAATTTCACTTTTATTTCGTCTTCAATTACTTTTAATTATTCGCCATTTGTTTGCATTTACATTTTCACGCTATGCTCTCCATTTCTTTCTTTCTTTAGTTCTTTTTTATACCCATTGAAAATGGACAAAAAAGGGTATAATATGTTTGGCAGAATGTATGTAACAATGGACAAAAAAGTGTTGCCTACTTTTGTGGGCAAAAAATAGTGTTGCCTACTTATGTGGGCAATAAAGTGTTGCCTACTTATGTGGGCAAAATAGTGTTGCCTGCTTATGTGAGCAAAATAGTGTTGCCTACTTATGTGGGAAAAAATAGTGTTGCCTACTTATATGGGCATAAAAGTGTTGCCTACTTTTGTGGGCAAAAAATAGTGTTGCCTACTTATATGTAGAGCACGTATCCTGACCAAATTTGGTTTAATTCGGTTCCATATATCATATGGCTGCCATAGGAACAATTGGTCGAAAATCAACCTCAGAGTAGAGTACCTGGGCTCAGGGTATCCTACTGTCAAGCGTGCTCGACTGTAACCGCCCACTTGTTTCTTTTTTTTTTTTTTTGGATAATATGAAATAATTGTGCCAACTACAACAATTGACAGCAACAATAACAATTGCCGTGCCGCTTAAATGAGTTTCGTGCGGCCTCGAATTCAATTTAAGTGGCAAACAGACAGCGAGGACATACAGCACAGGACACTTGGCAAGCTGAAGAGTGAGACTTCAACTCCCTCTTCCTCTCTCTCTCTCTCTTTTTCTCTCTCTCTCTCACGTTGTTTGTTTGACTGTTTGTCAGTTTGTTTGTTGTAGTTGTTAGAAGCCAAATGGCTTTCAATTAAAATTGTAGCCTAGCACCAGTTGTCGATTTAATTAGTTTGCAAAGTGACGTACGCTCTTTACAGGATGTATACAGGGTGTCTAAAAAATACTTTACTTCTAGAATATATTTTAGATTAATTATTCTTTTGTTTAAATAAGTGCTAAACTAATACAATTAATTTTCTGATAAACTGAGCATCTCTGATAGATACAGGGTGTACAAAACTGTATACAGGGTTCACGGGTTGTATATAAAATGCATGAGATTAGGTGCACATTTGTTTTGGGTACTCCCAATGCCTCCTTTCAGATTTCAGTACAAAGGTAAAACAGAATAATTACAGGGTGTCCCAACAAATTAGTTTTTTAATGTTAAGGAATAGCTTAATATATAAAATAAACATTTACTCTACATTAAAAATAGCAATGATGCTCACAGGATGCATACAGGGTGCTCACAGCAAGTTAACACGTGACCGTGGATTATTTTCCATAACAATAAAGCCGCTTTTTTACCTTTTCAGACAGTTTATAACTTTTTCCATTGATTTTTGGAATACGGGGCTCCTATCGATAATTTACAGAGTGGGTACAGGGTGCCTACAGGTTCTACGACCATGTTTCTACACATTTCTAGCAGTGTAATTACCTTGTGCCTGCGAAGACAATACAATAAATACTTATATAATGGTTAATGGCAATGTCTGGGCAATTTTGCGAGCATGCTTGTCTTGTTGTCTTGTACTTCCAATTATGACCCATTCCGGAAATGCCATCCACTCCCAGGTTTTATTTCCACTCTTAGGTTTGCACTCCATGTCCACTTGGAGTTGAACTTCTTTGTGTTTGCTACGCTGCGCATTAAATTGAGCTTAATTGGAAATTACATCCAAGTGCCATTGTTATTGTTATTATGTAGCAGCAAAAGCGCAACCACACACACACACACACACACACACACACACACACAGGCAGCAAGGCACTTACATATGCATTACATAAACTGATTCCGTTGAGCGCCTTTGCTCTCAAGTTAATATAATTAGTTTCGGTGTAAAATTATAAACGTCAACCGCTAGCATTAACACACAAACACACACACACACACACACACACATCTACACACACTCGACGCTGGGCAAAGCTTTTGTGGCTTAAAGGAGTAAAATAAGCGTTTCATGCGGTCAAGAGCTCACTTACAAACACACACACATACAAAACTGCAGGGTATTAAAGTTAGTTAGCTAGTCACTCCACGCGGTTTTCCATCACGCCCCTTTTAACAGGCCACGCCCACTGGCAGCACGTGCCGCATAGGATGCCACCAAAAGCCGCAGGATATTTCCGTTCAATATTTGCACAATTTCCCATATTTGTACAACACAAATTTTGCTGTGAACGCACGCTACAAATTTCTACCCTCTACCCCCTCGACATTTTCAGCCCTTTTACTGCTATTAAAACCTGCTCTTTGATTATGAAAAATTTACATGCATTGCTCAATTTTTGTTAAAGAATTTTAGATTATTTGGCGTCGAAAATAAAGCGCAAATAAGTGTAAAATTATCAAAATGTCAGCTGAACTGTGCAGTGTATATATATTTGTGTGTGTAGGTGTCACTAAGCTCTCTGTCTGTGTTGTCGCTGTTGTTGTTGCTTTTTAATTAACAGCAAGTAAATTACGTATACGCCGCATAGCACAGCAGCTGAGTAAATGCGTCTCAGTTTAAAGCACATTTCTTGCGCAAATACAGGGTGTCCAGTTGCCCACGAAATGCATTCAACTGAGCGTGAAAATGTGCGAGACAAAGACAATAACAGTCTATTAATAAATTCTTGACAGGGTGGCAAAAGAGTTGAGTGAAAACTTTTTGAAGTTGCCACAAAATTGCGTTAACTTTTCAGTAAGTCACTTGATTATATTTTGAAGGTGGCAAAGACTTGAATGAAGTTCCAGAGTCTCTGCCATTTCTTAAGGACTGGCTGGCCTGACCTTGGCTTGATTTGGGTTCTCCGGATAGGGGTTTTTTAAAGGTTTACGGTTGCGGCGTTTAGCGCATAATTGAGACAATTAAATTGACTTTGACAATGGGTCGAGAAAATGCCGAGCAAAGCGAAGCTCGGCAAATCAACGCCAACTGAAATGTAATAAATAAGCTGTGGCAGCCAGAAAATTTAGGTCCTTTTTTAAGGTTTTATTTTTTTTTGGCTCGTCAGTCTGGGAAAACCTTTAAGTTGTAATTAAATTTGATGTGACGCGCATTTTTTTTTGTAGGCAGCTTAAGCTTTGTGTGTGTGTGTGTGTGTGTGTGTGTCTGTGTGTGTGTGTGTGTGTGTGTGGCATACAAATGGCTTTTGACTTAAGCTGAGGATGCAACTCATGTGGCAGCTGTTGCATAACTGAACACACGAGGCACAAACTTCTTGTCCTCACTGTTTAGTATGCATTGCATTTTGTGCCCCTTTGTGTGGCAGCAGCTTAAGTCGCAAACGAGACAGAGTCTGAGATAGAGATAGTAGAGGGAGATAGAGTGATAGAGAATCAACAGTCAACTATGTTACACTGAAAAAAATACCAACTTCTCTCGTAATAAATTAAAATAACAAATATAAAATTACCAAGACAGAATAATATGAATTAAAGTAAAAATCTAAAATACAAAATTATTAAATTCAAAAAATCATTTTTATTTTTTAAAATTGAATAATATAATATTTAATTTTTTTTATTTTTTGATTTTAGTTTTATGAACATTTATTCTCTAAAATTCGAACGTGGTCTTAATTCAAATGCTTTCTAAATACCAAGATGTGTTTTCTTTATCTAAGAATTTCATGTACTTGACGTATTTTTTAGATAAAAATTCTTAGTTTTGAGATAGATTTTTGAATATTATTTTTATCAGTGTAACGTGGCCAGGCGACAAGCTGCGACTGATTTTATTATGCAGAAAGCGATACACACAGACTCACAAACATATGTATTTATACACTGAGTACATGCGTGCCGCATGCCACATGCCACACCCCCTTTCCTCCCTCTTTTCCCCTTGCCCCTTCGGTGAGCAGCTGGACGCGTAATTGGAGCGTAATGTGTTAAGGTGACAGTCAGGTGAACTGCGTCTAATTTGCTGCCTGTTTGTTGACTGCCCCAACTGCCACAACTGTTGCATATTGCATGAAGTGATTACATTTTGTTTGGCTTACACTCGTACAACATACCACAAATGCCATACAACAAGTAGAACATGTTCACAGTTACCGCTGTGAATGCAAATGATCCCTGTGACTGAGGACAATGCAAATCACAGGTGAGATTGCTTAGTGGCCAGATAATATCTAACTTTACTAACTGACAACTCAGCCAGTCAATTGTCGTGTGTGGAATTGTAATTCTCTAAGTTATTGCTGAATAATTACTCAAGTAATTACATTAAGTAATTGAAGGTAATTATTATTGTTACTCTAAGAGCTTGATTGTTATAATTAACTAATAAATCAACAAATGAGTTTATTTATAAATATAATGAATTTATTTTAATAAATAAATGAATTTATTTATATATTTATAACTTGATATAAAAATAATAAATAAATGCATTTATTTATAAATTTAATTAATTTATTTATTTATGAAGGTAACATCATGATATCTCGAGTTAATTTACACATTAATTATTTTAGTTTAGAATTACAAAATTTAATTAAAGTTAAATGAAAGTCTACTCGAAATAACAATAAAATATAAATACAAAATTAGGCAACGTTTTATCAACAATATTAATAAAAAACAATTAAAGCGTGGAAATAAATATAATTTATGTTGAATATATAATGATAATTACTATGGAATGTGAAATAAAAAAGTATTATATTTAATAAGTCACCACTGAAAAAATTATAATTACTTGAATAATTTTGCCTAAAAAAAAATTAATCATTAAAATAACAACGCATGTAAAGGTTATTTTATCTAATTGTTCTTTTAAAGCTTATATAAATCCTATTACTTTTAATTAATTCTGTAAACATTAACCATTATGTAAAATTGCCGCAATATTTATTCAACAAATGCCTTTTATCAGTTATTTAGGTCATTATACTAAAAAAAAATTCCAAACAAAATTCGAATTTTTTCCATACGAAATTCAAATTTTTTAGAATTTTTTTTGCTGAAAGCTTGAAAAATATTGATTTTGATGCAAATGCAAATAAACACAGTGGCTCACATATTCTTATTTGATTTTGGCCGCTCACAATATCTGCATATTTGCTCTTTCTGTTGATGTGCATCAGAAAAACTCCCCTTCCTCTTTCCTTTCCCCTCTCTCTCTATCCACTGTGTTGCATACATTTCGGGTATTTTTTCTGTTGTTCAGCTGGTCACAGTTGCAATTGGGCAAACATTTCTTGTTTACTCATCGCGGATTTTATTGTAAAATTTCGTTTCGATGCGGAATCAATGAAACTTCAGCCTTGCTGGGTTGTTTTTCCCCGCTTTTTACTTCCCTCTCTGTTGCTCCTCCCTTGTCAAACTGTAGCAGCATCGATGTCGATGCCAAAGCGCCGCTTATTTAGTTAAAATTCCAAACTAAATATTTTGCTTTTCTATTAAGCGAAAGTAAAGAGAAAGTGAGAGAGATAGAGAGGAGGGAAGAGGGAATAGTAAAGGTAGACAGCTAGCGGCAGGTAGAGAATTTCAACTCGGGTTTCGGTTTTGCGCCAGCATTTTCAATTTCTACTAATCCAGCCCAAAAATAAAAAAAAGGAAGAGAAAAGAAAAAGATATTACATTGAATTTGACTACGTTGCGAGCTGTGCAGGAAACGTGAGTGTCAGGTGGGAAGAGGGGGGAAAGAAGGGCTGGTGTTGAAGTACTGTAAAAATAATATACGCTTTTGCTTTCATTTGGATTTATTTTTACACTTTTTTTATATATTTTGTTTTCCGCTTTGTTTGTTTGTTTGCTCGCCACGCGCTGAAAATAAAGTCGGAAATCATACAAAAGATAAAGATATATAGATTTAAATATATATATATATATTTGTATAAGTAGATGAGAAATTGTATATCGTAAAAGGTAGATTCTATTGTGTGTGTGCTGAACTAATATTTTTATTGGCACAAACGGATTTTGGGACAGCTTAAATTGAAATTAAAATTGTGTGCATTGTGAACTTTTCTTGCAATATGATTTTCATTTTCATTAGTTACTGTTGCCTTAAGCCGCTTAGAGAGAGACACACAAAGGCAGAGTGAAAGAGACAACGTGGCGTATGTGTGATAAGTATTTAATTGCCACGTCATGCTGCATTTAGAGTCGCCTCGTGACGCATCGACAGTTCGACAGTTCTTAGCCGAGAGTCAAAGAAGTGCTGCATCATCCAAACATGTTGTAATTGTTGTCTTTTTTTTTTGGGCCTTGCACACCAAAAATTACATTTGACATTGAAATTGAATTTTTGAATTTCAATTGTTGTTTGCTAGACATTGAAAATGGTCTTAAGAGTTCGATGCGGTCTTCACAGATCAGCGATGTGTTTGTAGAATGTGACTCGCAGCACACACAACACTAATACCAACAACAAAAACAACAATAATCAAAGTAATATTGACAGATTTTTAAATTGAGTGCGAAATATTCTTCGGGTAAAACAAACAGGCAAACAAAATACATAATACCAGAGACAAACAGAGCAAAGGCGAAAGATAAATAGATAAACAGTCGTTGAAGACACAGTTAGGGATGGGTATGAGCATAAAAGTAACGATATTAATGTTAAATAAAATATCGCATAAAATATCATATCGAAATGATGGAATCGATTTTTATCTGTTAAAATAAATAAATAAAAAATAAGTAATTGTTTCAATTCAAAAATTATTATTATAAACATTTTAAAAAAAATTTTGAATTTAACAACATTGTTCCAATAAATCCAATACACTAAAATAAAAAATTAAAAAACCATTGACAAATTTATTTTTAATTAATAAAATTTTAGGACAAAAAATTTTAATACTTAATTAACAGAATAAACAAAACAAAAATATGAAAAATATTGAAACTAAAAATCCTTATTTATTTATTCAAAAAAATTTTTGTACTTTTTTATACTAAAAACAAATGGTTTTTTGATATGCTTCATCTTACATCCATTAATTTTAAATCATTTACATAAGTGATAAATTTAAATATCCTCCAAAAGAAAATGTTGCTTAAGATATACAAAAAAGTATCTTAAAACATAATAATAATTTAAACAGTCATAGATTTTACTTAAATATCGATTCCTATTTATAAAAGTTACTTAAGATATAAAAATATAACATCTTGAAACATAAATTAATAATTTAAAAAATCATAGTTTTTACTTTAATATCGTTTGTCATATAAAATATATCTCATTTCACCATAACAAAACCCATCTCTAGCTCACGTCTTCACACAGATGCCAATGACCATGGCATTGAAGTGGCCAAAATGCGATTAAAGGTCGAGCAGTCGAGCAGTTGGACAATCGAACAATCGAGCAATCGAACATCGAACACAACACGACGATCGCTTTAAGATCTTGCAACAGGTTTGAAGATGCCGCCCCAACATTGCGGAAGGTGTCGCTAAGTGTGTTTAATGAAAGATAAACAACCATACCAATAACAATTGTTACTGAATTTGAAACTGAAACTGAGACTGAAAATTAAGATTCCGGTTCGATTGCAATGTTCGCTTCGAACTTTTGTCTGGCAATCGCTTGCTAATTTTTTCATATAAATAGTTTACGATATTTCAACAGCAACATCATAACGCAACGCTCCACAAACGTAGCAACAACTCCCAATTTTAAGAGCTTCCAAAGATGGTAAGTATCTGTATCTTAAATTGTCTAAATGTATCTTTAACTTGAGTTCAATTTCATAGCATTTGAATCTGAAATCCATTGGCTTGTTGCTGTTGGTGGCAACAGTTGTTGGCGTGAATGCTGCAACATTGCGACGACAGCAACGCGATGTTTCACATTTGCCGTTAGAGTATTTGCCGCCTGTGGTGTTGCCACCGCTGGCGAGTCGTGAGTATTTGCCGCCAGTGGAGCAGCATGCGGCCAGCTTGCCACATGTGTTGCAGCCGCCACGCGATTACTTGCCACCAACTGTGGAGCAGCCAAAACTGAGCAATGAGTATCTGCCACCAACAACAACAACAACTGAAGCAACAACAACAACAGAGGCAACCACAGAGGAGGCAACAACCACCACAGAGCTGCCTACGGAGGCGCCACAGCAACAGGAGGAACAAACGGAGACGGAGGCGCCTCTTGACTTGAAGACACATGAGGATGTTGTTCAAGGAGCTGGCGATTTACTACAAGATGGCTATCACTATCAAACGCCAGACATTGTGCCAGATCTGACCCTCAATGTTGCACCCGTTGAAGTTGAAGCCTACTTGCCACCACTCGATGACAATGCGGTGGTTGCCGAGGCGTTGCCACACAGCGAGGAATCCGCTGCTTTGTTGGATGATGGTTATCATTATCGCGCCATTCGCCGACTGCGCCTTTAAACAAGCCAAAAAAAACTCACGAATTTTGTTAACCAACATTTGTTGTTTATTTTTACACGCACACAAACAAGCACACACACGCACAACCACAATAACGCACCACAAACCGCACCACACATAACATACTCTTACTCAGCTCAAGGCTTGCAATAAAGAAATTACCCAAATATACACTGATAAAAATTTAAAGTTTCATTCCATTTTTTAAGTTATTTAAATTTTGATGCAAAATCAAAATACAGGCCAAATAATGATTAAAACGGTATTCCACATGAAAATCGGTTAAGTTTTGACAAAGTTATGGTAGATTGAAGTTTTTAAAAAAGTCTAAAGGGGTAAGCATGGAAAATACCTAAAAAATTGACAGTGAGGTAAATTTTTCAAGTGAAAAATGTTTTGATGCAGAATCAAAATAGATGTCCAAAAATGAATAAATTGATATTCCAAATGAAAATCTGTTAAATTTTGGTAAAGTTATGAGAGTTTGAAGTTTTTGAAAAAGTGTCAAATTCCTCAACTATCGAGTCCTAGCAATAATTCTTAAAGTAAAAAAACATCTTTATTGTAAAAAAATATTTATTTTATATTTCTTTTTAAGCTGTTTCATGAAAAATAAATCATTTTTCTAAGACGACTAATCCTTGACTTAGAAACCAATAGTATTGTTATCAG
Source organism: Drosophila falleni (assembly GCA_035045575.1). Taxonomy (NCBI): domain Eukaryota; kingdom Metazoa; phylum Arthropoda; class Insecta; order Diptera; family Drosophilidae; genus Drosophila; species Drosophila falleni. Next base: position 4,793,697 of record JAWNOV010000167.1, read on the forward strand.
TGTAATCGCGACACTCGCACATTTGCAGCATTGAATGTGGCAGCAACTCAATTAGATAGCTGTCTGTCTGCGGTGAGGGTTGAAAGCGATCAAAGAGGGGGCGGGGGTGTGTGTGTGTGGGGGCGTGGTTATAACATTTCATTTGATATTGATGACAGGAAATTAGAAAAATGTTTTCATTCTGTTTGCCGCACGTCGGCCACGCACACAAGACACAACACATCAAGCTTCTGCCGCTGATTCCTCATTCCAATTCCCATCAACTACCACACACACACACACTTTCACACACACATTCATATCCCGAGCAACAGCTTCCTCATCATCATCATCAGGATTCAGGATGGTTTTTCGTGTCGTCCTTGCGCTGTCTTCCTTTGCTCGTGTGGCTACACAATTGATTTGTCTGTTGTCGCTTACAATTTTCAATCCTTGCGCCTGTCAGGACACATACACAGGACACACACAGGACACACACACAGGACACACACACAGGACATACACACACAGGACACACACAGGACACAGGACACACGACAGGACGAGCGCCTTGCGTCTTGTTGACACAATGTCGTCCCTTTTATTGTTTTCCTTGTTGTTCCCTGCCCGCATATATATTTTGATTAGCCAACTTTGCAGTTCAGTTTTCTACCCTTCCTTTCCATTCCATTTTCTTTCAATAATTCAGCAATTTTCCGATTGCTCCATTAATTTTTCAGCATCTTTTAATGTCAATTTAAACTGGCCATTGTCAATTTGTTGTCAAGAGTGTAACATCCTGAATGAGGCTTTAACTGGTCCATAAGTAGCCTAAATTTGGTCTACTCTGGTACAATAATTATTTTTTTATTTAAAAAAAGCTAATAAAAATTTCAATTTCATTTAGAAATATAGAATTTTTAAGTAGTAAGAGTACAATACATACTTCCAATTAATTATGAATTGCATTTATCTGTAATTAATTTATTTAGAATTAAGTAAAAATAAGCTGATTTTACTTAAGATATTTATGAACAAGCTTTTAATATAAACTTTATTTAAATCCAATTTAATTTTTAAATCCAATTCAAGTTTCTTAAAGAGTATTTTAGCTGCCTTAGATGAGTTTTTTGTAGTTTTTTCATAGTCATTGTCAAGTCATAAGTAAAAATTGCCTTTTGCTGCCCGAGCTCTTGAATTATTTATAAATTTGATAAATCTACAATCAAACTTTAGAAAAAAAGTCTTAGGAAAGTTTTTACAAGTCGCTCGTTGCCTACTTTGGGGCAGGTTGAAAGGTGCGCAACAAGTGGCAACAGTTGCCTGCAACACAGGCAAAGTGTTGCGGTTAGCGACCCGTAACCAAAAAAGAAAAAAATGAAAGAACAAACAAGAAATGGAAAATAAAAGAAAAAGTATATAAGGAAAACAAGGAAATAAGCTTTTACTGCAGTCCCCTTCGGGCTGTTTATGGCCGCCATAAAACGAATTCGGGCCAAAACAAACACCTGTAAACAGTCGCAAACAGCAACAGTGGCAATTGAACGTGCCACATTGAACGATTGAGCGAACTAGTTGAATGTGGAAAAGCTTTCAGTGTAAGCTTTCGGTGTGCGTCGTTTTTCCGTTCAATATTCAACGAAGACGACAGGAAAACGCATAAAAGGCCGACGCTTCGGAAAATTCAACTCAGTTGCGGTTTCAACGTGGCCGAAAGCGAATGCAAACCAAGCGGGAAAAACCAACGAAAACGTTAAAGTGAAAAGCCGTTACGGGACGCATTTGAATAAAAAGGTAGAACCAGAAACAAATCAACTGGCAATAGATACAAATGATATACCCAAAAAAAGTCCCCAAAATGTGTAACTGACCATAAGTTGCTGCCCCTTCCCTCTAAGAGGGGCGGAAGTAGGCAATGTGCGGCGTAAAGTGAGCCGAGAAAATGACAAATGATCAAGCAAATTGTTTACAAATTGAGAGCAATAAATTGAGCAACTTGAAAGTGCCAACAAAAAGAGCAAACAATTAACAAATTGAGAAATATTTAAATGAAATAACCAAACAAAGTGTTTAATTAATACAAATGTTTTAAAAAAATATAAATTAAAATAATGCAACTAAAATTCAAAAAATTTATTCTAAACTGAAAACAATAATTAAAAATAATATTCCAAAAAAATAGTTTAAAATAATTTAAAATAAAAAAAAAACAATTTTTTAATTACATTTAATAAAAAATTAATAGAAAAGTGTAAACATTGCATTAAAACAAATGTTTTAAAAAAATACAAATTAAAAATACTAAATGCAAAAAAAAAAAATGAATAACAATAATGTTGCAAAAGTTTTATAACAATGAAAAATAAAAAAAAACAATTTTATAATTACTTTAAATAAAAAAATTAATTGAAGGGTGTAAGCATTGCATTAAAAAACTATAAAATGTGCCTTTAATTGAAAGATAAACAATTGTGTATTAAAATGGAATAAAACAAAACTTACCCAAAAAACTCAAATTAAAAAGAGATTTAAAATAAATATAAAACAAATTTTCTAATAATTTCAACGCATAACTTTTGATAGCTAATTGTTCACTGCAAGAAGTGTATAAGTAATCAAAAAAGATTTTACGCTCAATTAAATTGAAACTTCGCATACCATTTTCGACTTTCACAAAAGCAATTAAAATGCAATTAAATTGTGCAAAATGTTGCATACCAAAATCAAATTAAATGTTACATTAAATACACAAATTGTCTCAATGCCAAAAGCAACAAGCAACATTGACAAAACAATAATACAAAATATTATACATTGGTAGCTTAGAAATTGAAATACAATTTATTGTATATTTACATTGGCAACAAAACTGCATTTACCTGTCGCTGTTGTCGTTGTTGTTTCTGTTTACTGTTTGTTATGTGTTGACGGCCTTACAAACATGTAGACACCACAAACACACAACACACAACAAATACACACACACACACACACAGCGCAGTTTATTAATAAACGTTTTGAGTACAATGCCACAGCTCATAGAATAGATAATAAAAACGCGTATACGCGCCGTTGCCCGCGGGCTGCCAGTGTGTGTGTGTGTGTGTGTGTGTGTGTGTGTGTGTGTGAGTGTGTGTGTGTGTGTGTGTGTGTGTATTGCACGCTTTTGTATTTATTAATAACAAAGTAATCAGACATTGTAATCTGCTCGCAAAGCGTATTACAGCAGTCATAACAATGGCAACTCAAACTCAACCCACATCCCGTTGCCTACCTGTCTCACTCTCTTCTCTTCCCTCTCCCTTTCACTTTTGCTGGCTTATCGTACTGTCTTTGCTGCATCCTCTAAGGTCCTGCGGCATTGTTGCTGCTCGACGCACTTCCGCCTCAAGTGGCAGCAACAACATCAACAACAAATCGAAACAGCAAATTGTTTCACAATTTTTCTTCTGTTTTATTATTTTTCATTTTCTCATTTTTTTGTATTATTTTTTCTATATTTTTTCTAATTTTGCGCTTCATTTGCCAGGCGCGAAATCAAAACCAGTCAGTACTCAATTCTCATTCTTTGATTTGTTGTGTATGCTTCTTTTTTTTTTTGCATTTTTAATTTAGCTTCGATTTGTGCTGATTTCGCTTTGAAGCCAAATGCCTGATTGCCTGTTTTGAGCTAAAGCAAAGGAAGGGAAAAGCGGCTGGGAAAGTGCGTATTGATGGGCTTTTGGCGTGTTTATGAGCCAACAAATGAAAACCATTGTTTGTCTGTCTGTCTGCAATTTTATGTTCTTGCCATTTCGTATGCAAATTGCAACTCATTTGGTGTCAAAGTTCAACTTCAGCCCTTTAATTTGCTGCTGCTGACAGTGGGTCAAACTAATAAGCAACTAATTAAATTGATTTGCGTAATTGCTGCGACAATTAGTTTGCTACCGAGAACAACATCATAAAGTCCAACGTTGCGTATGATTAATATTTATAGGGCAGCGTTTAAATGGTCGTCAATTTTTTTTTTTTTTTTTTGACATTTCACACGAAAATGCTGTTAAAATACGCGTTAATTTTGCAGCTGGCATTTACAATTTACATGGCAAAATAAATGAAAAATAACAATAAAGAAAGGACACTGATAAAAAAAAAACTGCAAAGCCACAAAAAAGCAGAAAAAAGCGAAAAAGAGAAAAAAGTTGCTGTCAAGCCGATGCGGCAACCACAACAAAAATTGAAGCGACAACAGCAAGAAATCAGTTTAATTTAAATTTTCCTTTTTCCGCGTGTGTGTCTGTGTGTGTGTGTGTGTGTGGAAAAAGGAAAGTCTTGCCGTTTTCACGCAGCCCAAAAAACAAACAGAAAAGCAACAAATAAGAAAACACTTTGCGAGGGAGGCGTTAAAGAAAAGGGGGCGTGTCGTGAATGGGAAAAAAGCACCCATAAAGTATTTATTATAATTATTTGAGATATTTTTCATTTAAACGCGCATTTCATTGGAGCGTGCAGCAAAGAAAAACAAATGTTGCAAGGCCGTACTTCAATCCACATAAAATGTACAAATAAATAATCATATCAAAGGAGCAAACGAAGCAGCAGGAAGAAGAAAAAGAAGAAGCTAAAGAAACTGAAGAAGAAGCAGCAGCTGCATACTTGTCGGTCTCACTGTAACAGGTAACAGCCAAAAATGCCACACATAACATAAATTCTCATTCTTTATTTCAGCTATGGGTCAAGTTGACTACGTTGTTGTTTCTTGTGGGTGGTTTGAGTGGTTTCAGTCTTTTGGCATTTGGTTTATTCATTAGCTGCAGCAAAGTACTTAATTATTTAATTTTGTTGCACGTTGTTGCTGCTACATGTGGCACTTCCCATTCCTTTGCTTCGCTTAACTTGCTGACGCTTCAGGCCAAAAGCGTAACCAAATTTTTTATTGCGAGGGTCGCTGCTGCGGTTTGCTGTCAGCCCTGGTAAATGTCAGTTGTGGCACGTAATAATGTGTGTGTGTGTGTGTGCGAGTGTGTGTGGGTTGCTGCCACTCCACTCTTGTGGCCAGCTTTGCGTATGCTTAATATGAATTCTATAAATTATTAAGTATACGTAATGAGCTAGTAAATTAGTTTGTACACGCTGCCAAAAAATGCAACCAAACCAGTTTCACTTTCAGCTCAGCGGTTTCAGGGAGGCGCATTAGTGGTAAGGGGGGGAGGGGGCGTGGCAGTGTCTGCGGTTTGTAGCAGCAATTAGTTAAACACAAAGTTTATCTGCTGCGACTGCCATTTTCAGCACTGGCTTTACAGGATTTGGTTTTGTGTGTGTGTTCCAGACGACTATAAATATTTTGGGTATTAGGTTACAAAGCTTCAGTCAGTTGTACTACATATATATAGTATATATACATATGCTGTAACTATATGTGTGTCTGTATTGCCAGGTGTGGCAAGTTGAGCTAAAAGTTTCGACCAACTTAATTTGCATCAATTGGGATAAAAGTTAGCAAAAGGCGTCGGCAAATTTTATACTTTTAGCAATGCTTTAATCCAGCATTTTATCTTAGTAAAATAATCCAAAAGTAAGCCAAAAACAATTTAATGCTTGTGTTAAATGTGACGATAAGACTTGCTTGAATCTTACTTAGACAAAGATTAAATTAATTTATAGAATCAACTTCTTAAGTCGGCTGAAGTTTTTTATTTAATCCCCACGATCTTAAGCACTGTTTCTGCTAACAAGTTTTTGTTTCTTTCATTTTACTATTTTTAGTTGTTAAAAGCTTTTTATAATTATTAAAAATAGAAACTTGTGCGCAATTGTAGAGGCAAAAAATAACTTTTTCCTTAAGTATTGCATGCATGTACGCAAACTTTTAGAGAAAACATTTTTAAAGCCACTAGAAGTAGAAAATCTCATACCCTAGTTTGTAGTTTTTAATACTAAAAAAGCCCTATTTGCAAATTATTTGCTACTATTTCTTACTACTAATTTTTCTAGATAACAAATGGAAAAAAACTGTAAAAAAAACAAATTTTGTGAAATGAATTAAATTTTAAATTTTGATGAAGATCCATTTTAGAGGCCAAATAATGAATAAATTGATATTCCAAATGAAAATCAGTTCAGTTTTGGCAAAGTTATGGTAGATTGAAGTTTTTGAAAAAGTGTAAAGGGGTAAGCATGGAAAATACCGAAAAAATTGACAGTGAGGTAAATTTTTCAAGTGAAAAATGTTTTGATGCAGAATCAAAATAGGGGCCAAATAATGAATAAATTGATATTCCAAATGAAAATCGGTTAAGTTTTGACAAAGTTATGGGTGTTTGAAGTTTTTGAAAAAGTGTTAAGGGGTAAGCATGGAAAATACCGAAAAAATTGACAGTGAGGTAAATTTTTCAAGTGAAAAATGTTTTGATGCAGAATGAATTTAGAGGCCAAATAATGAATAAATTGATAATCCAAATGAAAATCGGTTAAGTTTTGACAAAGTTATGAGAGTTTGAAGTTTTTGAAAAAGTGTAAAGGGGTAAGCATGGAAAATACCGCAAATATTGACAGTGAGGTAAATTTTTCAAGTGAAAAATGTTTTGATGCAGAATAAATTTAGAGGACAAATAATGATTAAAACTGATATTCCAAATGAAAATCGGTTGAGTTTTGACAAAGTTATGAGTAGTTAGAAGTTTTTGAAAAAGTGTCAAGGAACAAGCACAGAAAAAGTGAACAGTGAAGATTCTTTATTAGTGTAGCCTTTTTTCCCTTTTAGTATCTTAATGCGCTTTGCATTCAACATGAAAAATTCAATTATTTAATTGTTCACTTGAATATTTAATAGGAGTTAATTTATTGAATGTAATTCCTCTACAGTTTACATCAAAATATCTTTCAGTTATTTAACTGGAACCCTATATAGGCAGTGTGCAAATGGACATTGATAAAATGCTTAATTATCTCATTAATTTCAAATATATATTTTACGTACAATAAATCCTTCTTGCTCATAACGGTTTCCCTTTCAAATACTGAGAATCATCTGGTTGTTCACCTGTTTCTGGCTGCTATTCAAATCAATGAATTTTCTGTATCTAACTGGCCATTGTATTTAATCTGTGACTAATTTGGCAGAACATGCTACTAATTAGTTGTGTGGCATGTCAGGTTGTTGCAGCCACAGTCATTACTCAATGATAACATATTCTATAGAAATACTATAATATTTTGGAAATGCTAAAATTAGTAATTGAATGTAGCATGATATTGTGTTCTTTTAAAGAACAAATCCAATCAGCTGTTGAGTGCGTTAATTTATTCATGAAATTGTTGCCTGACCAGCGGCAAACAACAACAACAAGAATATTGGCTTCGGCTCATTAGCTATAAAGCATTGAGAAGGGGAAAAAGGAGATAGAAGTGGTGGGAATGAGGGAAATGTTGTGGTTCATTTGGCACACAGAACACGCACAGATTGAACACTGCTTTCACTTCCACTTCGACTTTCACTTTCACTTTCACAATTCCAATCTGTTTCTTTGGCGCTTTTGGTCTAATCCCAGACAGAGTCTTAATTCCCATTTTGCCAGCCTTTGACATGTGGCAAGTTCGAGAGGAGTTCGAGAGGATCCTTTTGGTGCCTTTGTCCTTGAACTATTGGCAACGCACGTGACTTCCAACTTGAATGCAGGCCAACTAGGAAATTAGTGGCTGCCACAAATTGTGGCGAGTCAATAAAAATCGCCAATGAAAATTAAACAAATATCAAAATTAAAATCGACAATGAACTGCACAATTTTATTTGGTTTGTTTACACAAAAATTTATTGGCATGCATGCAAATGAGTTGGCCATATATAAAAATGAGAAATGAGAACGGTTCCGGGTGTCAGTGAGTCGATCAGTGGGTCAGTCAGTCAGTGAATGAATTAAATGCCATTGGCAAAATGAGCAAAATGTGCTGAAAATGGCTAAACAAAAATCAATGACGAGTCAGTTTCGACTTTAGGCTGCCTTCAACTTGGACAGACTCATGATGGGTGGATAAAGAGGACAAAGGGTATAACTACACTGAAAAAAATAGCAACTTCTAAAATCAAGAACATTCGTCTTAAAAATGTTGTTCTTAAGATAAGATTATTAGATATTAGACCAAATTAATAAAACTAAGATTATAATCTTAAAAATCTTAATACTATAAGAATAAAAATCTGAAATTGTTAGGAGAGTATAAATAGGTACTATTTCGTATCAAATAACTTAAAAAGAAAAAAATGAAAATAAATCAAAATTAAAAAGTAAAATAAATTATAAATACAAAAAAATAATTTTTATTTTTTGATTTTAATTTTTAAAACATTTATTTTTCAAATAAGAACTTGGTCTTATTTAAAATGTTCTTAAAATCAAGATGTGTTCTATTAATTTAAGAATTTTAAGTTCTCGACGCAATTTTTAGACAAAAATTCTTAGTTTTGAGACCAAAATCTGATTTTAGAACAGTTTTTTTTAACAGTGTATAGCTGGCTGAATGCCAAATCAGCACTTGACATGGTCGAGGCTAGAATGTGTCTCAGACCTTGCTCTCAGTTGCAGCTGCAGTTGCATTTTCAGTGTCCTGTCGAGGACACCAGAGGACAACCATTGACAGCCGCCGTGTGTGCACTTAAGTGCAATTTACCAACACTGGACAAAGAGTGAGCGAGAGAGAGCGAGCGAGTTGTGCATAATTTTAATTAAATTCTTATTGTTGGTGCTTTAAGCAAGCTGCAGTCGTAGACCTCAAACAAAATATGCAGAGTCATATGCAGATTGCCAACAGCAAGGAAGAGATTGTTCTAAAGGGATACGAAGGGAAGGGAAGGCAGAGATAAGGCAAGTGCATTGTGCCCAGCATATGGAACGCATAAAGGATAATGGACTTAGGACAAACAAAAGCCAAAGCAATGTGCAAACCAAAGCAAAAACAATGCACAACAACCTAAACCTAAACCCAAACCCAAACCTAAACCATCGTCCAGAGAGCACAGCAACAGACATAGTCACAACAAACAAAACAAACGAACAAACAAACGAAACAATGGAAAAAGTATAGGAAGAGAGTGTGCTGAACTAGCAAATACCCTGCATTAGAATTTAAAGTGTTTTAATTGACATTTTTGAAAAGAATTTTAACAGAAATTAAAAGAAAATTGTTGAAATATAGGGTTTATCTTTTAACTTCAAAATTTCCTATCTATAACTCTTCTTGTCCTGAAGTTTTGTTGATTTTAAGCGAGAGGGGATTTATTATTTGTCAACTTATTTATCTTTTAATTTAAAATTTCAGTTTAATATATATATTTACTAATATTTTTTTTACATCTTTTAGTTTCAAATTTAATATTATATTTAATTTATTTTAATTTAAAGCTTTACATTTTCATATTCATTTTAACTTAAACTTTGATTATGTACAAATAAATAAGTTTATTGTTAAAATGAAATCATATGAAAAAATTATTCCAGTTTTCTTTGAATGCTTTTTGTTGACATTAAATAAATAAATAAATTTTAATTTACAATTTTTGTTTATATTTCATTTCACTTCGAATACATAAGTAAATTTAAAATCCTTTTCAAGTATAAATTCTTCTATTATACTGCTGCTTTATTTTACATTATGCCTGGAATGTACAAGCAGTAAAAATAGTACTAAGGAAAAAGCAATGCTGTACCGACAGATACCGTTTAGTTTATTATGAGAAATTTACTTAGAGTTCCATTTGAATTTATAGTAAAGTTGCGCAAATACAGGGTGTACTAGTTAGTTGGTCTCTAAGATTAGAACTGCTACAAAGAGCTGCTGATTATGAATAGGAATATTGTAGGTACAACTTGCTGTTAAACTCTTACTTATTTTTACTATGCCAACAAATTGCCGGCAGCAGGAAATGCTGTTAACAATCTAGAATGCTGCACTTGTAGATGCCCTTTACAAAAAAATTTATTTTAAAAAATATCTAAGAAATATATATATTTTTATTTAAGAACAACTTGTTGATTTACAGGCTTACTACCAAAAATAAAAGGTCCTGAACTTATAGATTCCCTTTACAAAATATTAAAATTTAAAAAATTATAAAATATCCTAAAAAATATATATATTTTAAATTAAGAACAACTTGTAGAATTGCAGGCTGAAATCTGTTGATTGTCAGCTATAATAAAAGGGCTTAAATTCCTGCTGTGCAATTAATAAGAGGTACAGGGTATAAGCAGCAAGAAATGCAGCTGTTATTTTTTTTTTTTTTTACACAATGCATTCATAAGTACAACAATGCAGTTGGCAGTTGGCAGTTGGCAGGAGACGATGCCGAGTCGAGTCAGGTGAGGTTAACTTTGCCCCACGGCGCATCGTTATGAGCAACAACAACTGCAGCTGCCGTTGTTGCTTTGCATCCTGTTTCTGCCTCCTGCCTCCTTTTACTTGCCCCTTGCCACAGTTGCCTCCATTGCTGTTGCTGCTGTTGCTTGGCTAAATGTCTGGGGGGCTGTTTGTGCCGCTTGTTTGTCATTGGCTTGGTTAACTTGATCATGTCGCAAATTAGTAAGTCATCCAGCTTCAGCTTCAGTTCGCAGCTTAACCTGCAAGTCTGAGATACTTTCGTATCTGTTGGATTGCAAATCTGAGATACTTTTGTATCTGTTAGATTGCAAATCTGAGATACTTTTGTATCTGTTGGATTGCCAGTCATTTGCATTTCATAAAACTCATAAATGTTGCCCATTTCTGTCTTTCTATTCAGTCTGCATATGTGTTTACCTTTATTTTATTGCTCTCTCATATTTCTCGGCATTTTTCGTTCACATCACACTCGATTTTCATTCAAAATTTTTGTTATCTTTTACCCGTATCTTTTGGGCTTGATTTGTTTTAACAAATTTATAAGTTAAACAAAATGTTCAGCTCTGTTGTCTGTTGTTGCTATTAATTATGAATGTTGTTGTTTTTGCATTGTTTTCTCAATTTTCCCCCTCGTTTCTTCGACATGCTTTCATATTTCATCCCTTTTTGTTCATGCTGTGAATTTAATTTGATAAATCGCTCTCTAGTATTTCGAATATCCAACCAAACAGAAATATGGCTGGTCTTGTGGTCGAATTGTGGTCAGTAACCTTGATGTTTATCTCCAAAATAAAGAATACATTTAAATAGCTCAACTGGAAAAGATTTTCCTTTGATTTTAGACAACATTTATACTTAGATTTTTTTTGTGGTTAATAAAAATAAACCAATTAATGTTCAAAAGCATAAAGTTTCAATCGAAGCATATTTTTAATAAATGTTATTTGCACTTTATTTACTTGTAAGATTTGCAGTGTTGCCAGAATTTTCAAAGTTAAAATAAGTTTTAAAAATGTAATATAAAGGTTTAAAAAAAGTAAAGATAAAATCACTTTTTGATAAAAAAGACTGTATTTAAATGTTCCTAAATAAACAAAATATTGTTATTTAAATGTTTTTCACTAATTAAAAAAAGGTCTCAAGGTTTTTTATGTCAATTTTCCTTATACATAAATTAATGTTTTTCTTTTGTAAATTTATATACCATAAAAAATAAAATAATTCTCAGCTGAAAAAATATTATATATAATCTCTGATACTAACATGTAAAGCTAGCTTAAAGCAATTGAATAAATCTTAAATGACAATAAAGCAATATCAGTATTATTATTATAAATTAATTAAAACATTTTCAAACATACTCGTTCTGGCAATAAATAAGCTAAGCTTAATTGCTGTAAATACTGACATATTTATTGCAGTTATTAGCGTTTAAAGAAGTCTATAATAAACTACTCTTGCTATTTATTGTCCTTGTGCTCCTAATGACTGATTTAATTAATAATAATATTCGTTTTTATTATGAAGTGAATAAATATTTTATGAAAAGAATTCTTGTTATTTTTACTCATATGTACATGAATGTCAAAACAAAACAATTGGCTGAAAACTTAAGATAGATACTACCATTGCTAGAACAAAGTTCAAATATTTATTTGACTGCATGAATACTTAATTCACCCACGCACAATGAAGAGAGTTGTAAACAAAGAGAATGGGAATGAGAAAGTGATAGAGATAGAGATAGAGAATGTGAGTCTGCTGTTTTAGCTAGACATCTGCATAAGTTGGCGCACGATGCGTATGAGTAATAAGTTTTGTATTTTTCCCGTACAAACTGTAGCAGCTGCTGTTTTTGTTGCGAAGCGTTTTGGCTGGATGCTCAAAGCTTTTAGGTAGCCCCCCACTCCCCTCCCTTCCCATCCCCCCTCCACTACAAGCTCCCGTTTACAGTGCACAACATTGCGCATACGTCCCGTGGGACAATGTGCATTACAAGCACTTCGATGATAGATGGTCAAATTGGGTCCAATCGCGTATTTCTGCCAGAATTTCGAATGTTCTATGCTCTGTTCTCACTGCCAAGGACATTGCCCAACATTTTCAGCAGCGATAAAGCAGCATATGAATTAATTTCCCTTGCAAATTCGTTTCACGAGCAACACCTTTGCGTCAATGAAATGCAAACAAATAGGAAAAACCAAATACCAAATACCAAACCAAACACAAAGATGACGACGCGTAAACAAGGCCAACACATGGCAGCATAAATATCAGGCAACAACAACAATTGCCAAAAATATATGTATGTCTGTATAGGAACTGACTATATATATAGAACAGGGAATAGAAGAGTTGAAAGCGAGTTGAGTTCGCTGTATTTTCTTTTTTTGTTGCTAAATGCCAGCAGCTGTTTTAGCCCAGTTAATGAATGAATATGCATGAGCCATGACTGTTTGCAGTGTGAACTGTGAGTGGAGAGGAGGGGGAAAGGGAGAGGGAGAGGGGAAAGGGGTGCAGAGGGAGGTTTGAGAAGTGTCGCTGCGGGTGGTCGTTGTTGCCTCTGATGACTCGCAGTTCCTCTGTCTCCCTCTTCTTCTCTCTCTCCCTCTCTTGGCCTCATTAATTTCTGCTGTTAGCTGCTTATCAAATTTGTTTGGTTGCTAATATTATTAATATTTGGCGCGTTCTGTCGATGCTGACAATAAAGTTGTTGCTGTTGCTGTTGCTCTTGTTGATATTGTTTGAGCATTATTTGCGGCTATGTTTACCAGCCCATTAGCGCCATTAATCTAATGAATTGCCATCGAACTGTAATGGCTTAGACACTTCAAGAATAACGCTTACATTAAAGCAACATTTAGTCATAGTAAAAAATTACCTATTTTTTTTCTTGAAATTAAATCTTAAAAATTGTATTCTTAATTTTTTCAGAGTTCTGTATTCCTTTCTTCAATCCCAATTTTTAATTTCTTTCATATTGAGGTTAACTTGTTTCAAATTTAATTCTTAGTTTCTCTCACCGTTTTTTTCCTTTTCTTGAATTTAATTTTTAAAATTTTATGCTTTCCTTCATTCAGAGTTTTATTCCCTTTTTATAAATTACAATTTTAAAATTTAAGACTTACCTTTTAATCTCTCACTTCTTTGGCTAATTATATTCAGTTGACTGATTTCATGATTGTAGCTGTCTTTTAAAGGCTTACACTGAGATTATGTTAAAGAGCTGACAGCTGATTTCGTTGCCAAAGTCAAAGAGCACTTCTGGCTTAAAGCAACTACCAATAGGCTGGCAGCTACTCCAGTGAGTCAGCTCTTAACTTGGCTTAAACACAGCTAGTATAAATCCCAGCACTCACACTCTTCCCTTTTGAACTCTTCCACTTACTTTGAGCCAAGTTTTTCGCTGCAGTCATGCGTGCATTTTGTTGGCTTTTACCTGCTGCCTTTTGGCCAAGGTTCATAAAAATACTTGCTGTCGGAAAACTTCATATGCAGCTGCAGTTCTCGGGAAATAAAAATAAAATCGTAAAAACTCGTTTGCATATTTCATTTGACAACAAATTTAATATTTCCCTCAAGTTTAGCAAGTCAACACTCGGCACTTGGTTTAATTTTCACTGACAGCTTTTGGCATTTAAATCAACAAAAATAAAAATAAATATATAAATAAAATAAACTGTTCTTGCGGGGAAAAATGCGAATATATGAATTTTCCCATTTGTGGGGCGGAAAATTCGACCTTGTTGTGCGAGTCTCAAGTGCGTGTATTTTATTTTCATATTTTCATATTTACGAATTTATATGGCAGGAGTTCTATTAAGTAGTTTAAATTAGAGACGCATAATTCGTGGCACTTTTAACTTTTAATTGGATAAATATATAAATACATAAATAAATATTTTGGTTTTTACTGACTAAGTGGCAAACACACACACACACACACACACACACACACTAATAATACACACACGCACTTTTTGAATAACATTCCTTTTGGTTTTTTGCCGAGCAACGTTTCCCCGCGTGACTAATTTTCAATTTCTCAAGTATTTTCATAGACAGCGGCAATTTTCTCTCTCTCTCTCTCTCTCTTCACCTCTCCATTGTCAATAATTCTGCTGCTCCCAACTGACACTTGTAATATAATATATCACCTGGTTTTTAGACTGCTCAGCATGACGTGCCTTCTTAACATTGTTGTTGCTGTTTTTATTCTACCTGTTGTTGCTGCTTTTCAATTTTTTGCCACTTTTCGATTTTTCGATTTTCTCATTCAATTTGCACTTGTATTTTTTTTCTCTGTTTTGTTGGCAACAAAACAATTTGTTTATAGCGCGCTGTTTTTGACATATTTATGCCGGCGGCCGGCACTTGTACGCCCCCCCACCCCCTGCCCCTTTTTGGGGCAACAGCAACAGCAACAGCAAAAACAAAAGCCCAAAATAAAAGCAACGCCTCTGTGCCTGGTCTTAGCCTGGCCTTAAGACTCTGGCCCAGTAATGTTGCCAACAAAAAGCCCAGAAAACTTCTCTTGCCTTTGTATATTATTGTTGTTGTTATTGTTGTTGTTGTTGTTGTCTGTGGCACAGTTTACTGTTATGCGCTGCACAGAAGTTATTATAGGAAAAGTTCTTAGAGTTTTTTGCACCATTAAACTGAGGCATATTGCAGCTTACTATATAGTATGTGAGGTTATGTAAGGCAACAGTTGTCCACACTCTCAAGTTGCGGATTAACCAAATGAAATATGTTTGGATTGAACATACGCAAGAACTTTGGCTTGTCACTTTGTCCAGTGTGTACACAACAAATTTATAAGTTCATGTTAATTAAAACGTTGTGCATTTCAGTTTATTTTGTTGTTAAATTTAATTTGTAGATCCTATTTGTATTTTATAATGCATATTTTTAAGTTAAATAATTTATTATTATTTACTATTCATTAAAAGAACAATTTTTAATTTATATTCTTTATACAATACAATAAATAAATTTGAGTTTCTCATTGATTTGAATTTTTGATATGAAACGTAAATATTTATTCAATATTTATTATATAAACTTAAGCTTTTTCAGTGTGTATACAACAAATTTTACAACGCTAGCTAATAAAATTGATTTACATTGCAGCATTATAATGAAACTTTTCATATCGAATGTAGATAAATATTTATTTTAGATTGCTTATCCAAAATTGCATTAGTTTATGACTTTTAGGTTAAGCCAATTTTCGTTAGCTATAGTCTTAGCAGAAAATATTCAGTGTGTAATTAGCTAATTAATTATATCAGCATTTTTGATATCTTATTGACTTTTTTCTTTATAATTTTTTGTAATAATAATTTCATATTTATTTAAAATGTTTATCTTTTTTCACTGGCTATTTAACTTAATCGAATTACGATTCATTTTCCAAGTAGTAATGAAAGCTATTTATAAAACTGTTTGTCCTGACTGACTGATATTCGTGAAGCCCAAACGGTAAGGCCGAGGAGTATGAAATTTGGGCACAACATAGCTGAGAAAATCTTATCGGCTTTTTGCGAAATTCGCACTGAAAGGGGGTCAAATTCGTTTTTATTTTACTTAAAATGTTTTTGTTTGTTTACAATTTTATTAGTTATTTTCATTTTTAATTTCTTTGTTAACATAATTTTTGTTATCTACTGCATTGGATTTTAATAAGTATATAAATCAGTCAAGCTTATAATTGTTAGGCTATACACAAGTTCATCTGGCTTAACTCAATCTCTGTTCCCCTCTCTCTTCTCTCACTCCTTTCCGTTATTTTCCCTTTCTCCTACTAAATTCACTTTGAATTCGCTTCAAAAGCTATTTGGTTTTGTTGTTACTTTTAAAGCTGTTGCCAAATCCTTAGTCCGTTACCTGTCGAGTTTCTCTTCAGCATACACTGTTCTCTTCTCTCCTCATACTCGCTCTCTCTCTCCTCTCTCTTCCCTGCTCTCCTGGTGTTGTTGTTGTGAATTCGCGTGTCTGACGCGCATTTCGTGAGACTTAAGTGGGCCGAGCCCAAGTAGATACGATACTAAACGATACGATACGATACTCTACGATACGTTACGTTATGTTACGTTACGATACGATATATTTATTGGCAGCCCAAATTTCATGGCGGGGGCGTTGTTTGTTGTCCCCATTGTTGTTGTTGTTCTTGTTGTTTGTAGAACGTTTTTGGCTAAAATCGAATTTATTGTTTTAATGCCAATTCTGTCGCTGTCGCTGTTTCTGTCTGAGCCCCAAAAATTGGCAATTTGTTTAGAAATTAGCGCGCTTCTTTAGCATGCAAAATGAAAATCAATTTTCCTACCCTACATAAAATAAGAATTTTTTTTGGTGTGCTCTTTATTTCAGCTTGCAGCTAAAGTTGTGACTGCCACACGTAGCACAATGAGTGCCACAGGCAGTGGCAGCAACAGCGGAGTAGCCAGTGGAGGGGGCAGCGGAGGAGGCAGCGGAGGCGCCACGCACATCTTTCGCTCGCTGTCGTCGGAGAGTCAGAAACGTGAATGGTCGAAGCGTCTGTCATTGCGTGGCATGCGACATGGCGGTGGCACAGCGGGATTATCCACCAGCAAGGAGGTAAGCAGACTGAAATCTATTACAATTGTTTCTTTCTCTGTTTAATTAATTACTACCATTAGCCATTAATATTGACAAAATTTTAAATACATCATAACATTTTAATTACATCTAAGATGGTATTACTTAAATGCTTTATTTATGTATTTAATTTGTTCGGGTCGAAGACCCCAGTAATTAGTGCTCGTTAAAGACTCATTAACTTTAGAGTTGTATACTATATTTAATATTATAAATTAAAATAAATAAATAAAAATATTTAATTTATTGTTGCAAGTTGAGGGTAGGCGAGCGTAGCGAGCAGGGGGCGGAGCCCCTTTTTTATATCAAATTTAATATTCATACCAGTTCCATTGGTTAATTATTTGTAATAAAAAATTAAAAAGGAAAATTTTTAAAATTTTAATTATTAAAATTAATTTAAATTAATTAAATTAATTAAATTAATTAAATTAATTAATTAAAAAAATTAAAAAGGAAAATTTTTAAAATTTTAATTTTTTCAAGTCTAGGTAATTTTTTTTCATATTTCAAATATTTTATTTTAAAATGTATTTTTCTTTAACAATGTCTTAGTTTTACTTTATAATATTTGTGTTTATATATGTAAATTATTTCAACTAGTTTTTTGGCCAACTAACTTGTCAAACTATATAATTGCAGGAGAGTGTTGCGGTTGGTGGTGCAGGTGGTGCAAGTGGCAAGCACCGCAAGTTCTTCAGCCGATCCGCCTCGTTGAAGCAGACGGGCAGCGCAGGCAGCAGACAAATCTCCATGGAGTTGCATGTACCTGGACACTCATCGGGCTCTGCCTCGCCAGCGGGGCAGGTGGGGCAACCACAAACACAGCCATCAACGCCAAAGAAATCCAATTGGGAGGTGATCGAACATTTTAATACCAATGCCAAAGGAGGCAAGGCGATGGTGAGCAGCAGCCTGATTGCGGTAAGCATTCACTAGAGAATTCTCCACCTGTCTCTGTTCCCCTCTCTCTCCTTCTATCTCCCTCTGTCTTCACTGTCAATTGATTTGGGACTTGCCGGATTGGCATCAATTAATTTGCTTACCTAATGGACAGGCAAAAACAGACAGCTTCAATCGATGAGCTCCCTCTCTCTCTCTTTCTCTCTCCCTCTCTTTCTCTTTGTCTCAGCTCTTCTATTTGCGATTTAAATATTTAATTTGATTTGGCCATAAGCAGCGGGAGACCAACAACTTGGTTGCTCGAATTAAAATACAATTTCTTAGCCAAAGGTGGGTAAAAATGGAGAAAGAAGGGAGTAAATATGGTTAAAGGGGTAGGGAAAAAAGGTATAGAAAAGAGTATGAAAATGTGAGAAGAGAGAGTGAGAAGAGAAGAGAGGAGGTTAAAATTGAGAGATATGGGAGCATATAATGGGGACGGAGATGAAAGAGAGAGAAGAAAGAGAATTAAAAGAAGGAGAGAATGGAGTCTAGGAATAGGTGGCTATTGAAAGAGACAAAGAACAAGATGAAAAATTATATGAAGAAAGAACAAAAATATGAGAGTCAGAGAGAAGGAAAAGATGGAAAATAAGAAGTAAACTAAGGGATAAGGACGAAAATCAGAGAGAGGAAAGTAAAGAGAAATAGAGGAACGGGTAGGGATTGAGAAGAATTGAACAGAACGGCTGTTAAGGGAAGAATGAGAGATGAGGGAGAGAAATGGAAAGTAGAGAGGCAGAGAAAAAAAAAGAAAAGGAGAGAAAAAGCGAGAAAATGAGAGAAAAGGAAATAAAATGAAAGAAAAGGAGAGAAAAAGAGGAGAAAAGAAGAGATAACGAGAGAAGGAGAAAGGAAAGGAGATGAAAAGAGGGAGAAAACGAGTGAAAATGATAGAAAATCTGAGAATAGGAGAAAAAAGGAGAGAAAAGAAGAGAAAATGGGAGAAAATGAAAGAAGATATAGAATTGTTGACTAAGGTAAAGAAGAAAATCTATCATTTAGGATAAAAGTCTAGCTTTGTTAGACTAAGTTGTTGTCCCTCTCTTTCTCTTTCCCACTCACTCACTCTCTTGGCCAAGTGCAGGCACTTGACAAAAAAGTTAACACCTTTGGTTCAGCTAACAAGCAACTTGCAACACAAACAAATACACACACACACAGATACAGACACAGACTCATATTGTATTGCAGTCACAAGAGAGCACTTTACAACTGTGTGTGTATGTGTGTGTATGGATGTGTGTGTTTAAATTTGCACACGTTGCTCGCCAGTTGCCGAGAGTGAATTGAAAAAGTTGATGGCACCAAAAAGCGACGCGACGCTTCTCGGCCATTTGCGTGGGTTGCAGTTGGTGGCATGTGGCAAGAGTGAGAAGTGTAGAGTGTAGAGTTTAATGTGTGTGTGTGGCAAGCAAAATGGACGGCAATTTGTTTATAGTGGATGCCGTGAGGAATATCAGAACAGAAGTAGAATCTATGAGTTTTGAATGTTAAGTAAACAAAATGCAAGGCAACGTGTCGTATGCTTAATATGTTTACAAATACTGATAAGTCTATTTTTCTCACTCTCTCTCTCACTCTCTCTGTCTCTTTCTCTTTTGCAGGCTGGCATCACACGCTGCAATATTGATGAGTCCATGGATTCAACCAACTCGAGCTCAACCTGCCACAGCCCAATGATTTATCAACGCGACGAGACGCAACTGTTGCAACAATGTGAGTAGCAACAACAACAACAATAGTAACAACAACAATAGTAACACCAACAATGTCACGTTAAGCTTGTAATGTGATGTCCTTTGCAGGACACATTCTCATAGTTCTCAGCTGCCTGCTGAGCTAATAAAAATGTGTGTGCAACAAACGTGTGGCAAGGAGACACAAATGTCACAAGTTGATTGTCATTGTCATATTGAATTTGACGAGGCAGCTTCTTCTCAGCCTTAAAGTATGCAATGGCATTGCCACATCCTTGCCACATGCCCCTGCCACATGCCCCCCTCCCCCTTGATGCCACATTTTGTAGCTGCTTAGCATTGTGAGCTGCTTTGCCGGTTGCCTTGGCTGCCATTCGAAGCGTCTGCCACATTTACTTATTTTAGTTACGAGTATAAATATCTACGCTCTATATAATACACACTGATAAAAAAAGTTTTAAAATTAAGATTTTGGTCTCAGAACTAAGGTCTAAATAATGCGTCGAAACCATAAAATTCTTAAATTAAGAGCACACATCTTATCTTATTTTTAGAATAAATGTTCTTAAAATTAAAATCAAAAAATAAAATAAATAAAAACTATTTTTAAAATTTATTATTTTTTTTCTTGATTTTAGAAGTTGGTCTTTTTTTTTCAGTGCACTCTTTTGTACATATGTGTGTGTGTGGCTGCCACAGAGTGGCATATTGAGTGGGGCATGCCTGTTTGCTTCTTTGATACTCTTATACATATATATATATTTATACACAGATTTCTATAGAAATTTACATAATCACGTTTGGCATTTATTTATTGATGCATGCGAGCATAAGAAACATAACAACAACAACAACAACAACAACAACAATGTATGCTGGTGACACGACTTATTGTTGTTGCTGCAGCTTGTTGTTGTATTTGCGGTTTATGGGGGTCAGTTGAACGATTTTACAACATTTTATGGCATTGTGTGTTGCATTCACAACGAGTTTTTTTCTTTTGCCCCCGATCAACAACAGCAACAAGAACATAAATTGAAAGGCAAAAGGCGATAAGCGAATGTGCCACAGCAGTGCAGCATCAAATTTGTGGCAGCGTGGCAGCCACAAGTTGCAAATATCATTTCCATATATTAAACTACTCACATGCCAAATGCTGGCGAAAATTAACTCTCAAATGTAATTCGATGCCTGAAATTTCAATTTGCAATTTGCAAATCACTTAACGTTAACAGTGGCAAGTTGCAAGTGTGGCAAGGTTGAAATACAGCTTTTAGATCTAGAGTAATAAAAGAAACAAATAGTAAAAATAAATAAAGTCATATATAAATTGAACAGATTATATTGAATTAAAAAACGCATAAAATAAAATATTAATAATATAATATATATATGTGGAATATACGCCACGTATACTTAATATTGCGTATACTCTACGTATACTTAATATTGCGTATACTCTACGTATACTTAATACTGCGTATACTCTACGTATACTTAACATGACTGTATACGCCACGTATACTTAAAATGACGTATACGCCACGTATACTTAATATTGTGTATACACTACGTATACTTAATATTGCGTATACACTACGTATACTTAATATTGCGTATACGTCACGTATACTTAATAAGTGTAATATTGCGTATACGCTAAGTATACTTAAAATTGCGTATCTAATAATTTAATTATTCTTATGAAATAAAATTGAGACAAACATTTTTTTAAAGTCTTAAAACGTTTGTTTAAAAATCCGTAGCATCTAATTGAATCCTGCTGATATTTAATTCATTTGCAAAGTCGATTATATAATTTTAATATGTTAGAATATTATATTTAAAAATTTTTTATTTGAAATAAACAGTAAATTAATATTAAAAATGTAATGTAATTGAAATGTAGAAATTCAAATATTAAACCACTTTTTTCTCTGTGTGTATGCATTGTTGGCAGTTGATATCAAGATTTTCTTTCGTCGCATATTAATGTGAAATGTTGCCACATGAAACTATTACAATCTGCTGCAACTTTTCTAACCACTTTCCCTCTCTTTTCGTTCTTGCCACACAGCTGATACTGGTGATGGTCGCAGCAACTTGGAGGCAAACAATCCGAGCACCTCGGGCACTACGGCGGCAAGTCCGAGCATCTCGTTCTGGTATCGCTTGAATCGCATCATTTTGCGTCTCTGCTCGACACATCAGTTTAAGAATTTGCAGGTAAGCTGCTTAAAATGACAATTTTCAACACTGAAAATTTTTGCAAGCCAATTCAAATGGAAAATTTAAGTGAATTCTATTTGAGACGCAAATTGTGAGCTTAGCATCGTTTCAAATCCCATTGCAACAGTTTGCTACTTATGGCAATATTATTCTTACTCATTTTCTGCTTTTCTTTTCTGGTATTCTTTTACATTTTCTGGTTTTCCTTAACTGCTTATTTGTACAGGTGGAAATGCTCTATCAGCGTTATTTTTTGCGCATGAATCAAAGCAATACCACGCATATTTTGGCCCTGTTGCTGACTCTCATCCTGGCGCTGTCCTGCACTCATCTTGTCTTCACCACGCTGCAGCTGAGACGCAACTTGGCACTTGCCACAACTGGTGGCACGTCGGC
Organism: Drosophila falleni; assembly: GCA_035045575.1. Classification (NCBI taxonomy): domain Eukaryota; kingdom Metazoa; phylum Arthropoda; class Insecta; order Diptera; family Drosophilidae; genus Drosophila; species Drosophila falleni. The sequence continues at coordinate 4,815,923 of JAWNOV010000167.1, forward strand.
CACGATTCGATTGGAGCGTCTTTACTTGAATGGCAATGGAACGGGAATGGGAACTGGTGAAAATTCGACACATGCCACAACGCCAACGTTGCCACAGCAAATGAGCCAAATTGCAAATGGCAACGAATTGGGGCACGCTAATGTGGCAAGCAATGGCAGCGAAACGGTGCGTCGTCAAAAGCGTAAACATTTTCGACGCCAGCACAAGCATCGCTACAAGCCGCATCAGCATAGAGCCAGGTGAGTCAAGTGGCAAGTGGCATGTGGCAAGTGGCAACTGGCGTTTTGACAGCCAACCAGTGTTGCCATTTTAGCAATTTTATTGCTAGATTTAGCATCTTTAATTGCAAAAGCTATACGCGACGTATACTTAATATTTCGTATACGCTACATATGCTTAAAATTGCGTATACGCTACGTATACTTAATATGACGTATACGCCACGTAGACTTAATATTGCGATTACGCTACGTATACTTAAAATTGCGCATACGCTACGTATACTTAGTATTGCATATACGCTACGTATACCTAATATTGCGTACACGCTACGTATACTTAATATGACGTATACGCCTTGTATTCTTAATATGTCGTATACGCCACGTATACTTAATATTGCGTTTGGCAATTTCAGTCCACAATTTTCTGGCAACACTGCAGCCAACTTAGGCCGAGCAAGCAGCCTGTTTAGGCTCTTTAGGCCACGCATTACGCATACGCACCTTTGGCCACGTGCCAAACTCAATCACCGACAAGTTGCCCATAAAAGTATGCAACAAATTGTTTTTGAAGTTAAATTTAGACTGCACAACAATAAATTGAAATGCGAGACATGTGAAAATGGCTAACAAATATTTGTTGGCTCAAGAACAAAGCAATAATAATAAAAACCAGTCAACAAATACATCAAAAAAGATGTGAAAAAACTTGAACTTGAATCTGGAATTTATTTCCATTTACATTTCGATTTGTGGATTTCCATTTTGATTTTGATTTTGATTTGTGTGTGTGTGTTCGTTTTTCGATTTATATTCTCATATTTATGCAGTCAAGATGGATAGTGTGTGTGTGTGTTTGAATTGAGTTAGGCTGAGTTAATGCCAAGCTTATTGATATGTCTCCCTTTTGACCCGTTTTTTCCAGATACAAACGTGGCCAGAAGCAGCAGCAGTTTGAGCCGCCTGAGCGTCAAGCGATTGTTGATGTTGCTGCCGTTGATAATGTTGATGTTGTTGATGTTGCTGTTGGCATTAAACGCATTACGAATAACAACAACAATCACAACAGCAACAATGACAGTCAACGTGATGAAGTGTTGAATTTGACGCCGTTAGATGGACACAACAAAAGCAAAACAGTTGAGGGGATGGAGGGGAAGAGGAGCAGCTGGAGGAGAAGCAGACTGGTCTATTTGGTTTGTCGGATAATTTCGAATCTTCATTGGATTATTTTCACATGCTGCTCGCGCTGATGGCGCAAATGGATGAGTCTGTCCTCGTTTTTCTCATTGTTATGCTAATCTGTGCCATTGTCTATGCATGTGAGTATTTCACACATACACATACATCTCTACATTCAAAAGATCTTAGCATTGAAACGTCAAATTAAATTTGATTTTAATGCAGACCTTAAAAAATTCTTTTCCAAGAATTTACAAATATTTTGTTTTTTTAATTAAGTAAAGAAATATTTTTTCTTTAAATCAACGCTCATTCTTTGTACGTATACTTAATATGACGTATACTCCACGTATACTTAATACGTATACTTAATATTGCGTATACGCTACGTATACTTAATATTGCGTATACGCCACGAATACTTAATAATTTAAACATAGTTTTCCAAATTCTTTAAGGAACTAAAAGGATAATTTCATTTAACTAGAAAATTAAAAACTTAATCTATTTTTTGTCTAGAAATTATTAATACGAAACTACTCATCAAATGCGAAAATACTTCCAAAAATTTATAGAAATAATAATAAATTTTATTTTGAATTATCTCATCTGCTTTTCATTTGCAGTTCTCTTGTGCATTCTCTCCAAACCGGCGATGAATGAGATCTTTTTGGTGCTCGTCTCCTACGTAATTTTGGGCACATTTCTGGCCATTGAAATAGCCGTTAGTTATGCAATGCAGCCCAGGTTGGTATTGGTATTTAAAGTGGTGTTAAAGTGTTGCACAGTGGTGTGAAAGTGCCTCACAGCAGTTGCCTGGCAACACAGAAATTAATCATACCAGCAGCTTGTGGCACGCTAATTGTGTTCATGCCCCAAAAATAGATGACAACAATGCCACGCAACGGCTGTCAGATAAGCAATTAGAGTGAGGCAACAAACAGGGGCAAGTTGTCTTAACTAACTATCTTCTTCTCTCTCTCTCTCTCTTTCTCCCCCTCATTTATCTATCTCTCTTTTGACAGCAAATCATTCAATGGCAGCTCATGTTGCATTGTCCTCATCTACATGACGTACACGATGTTGCCGCTGCGTTTGCGTGAGTCGCTCATCGGTGGCATGCTGCTTAGTGGCACGCATCTCTACACCTGTCTCCACACACAATACTCACTGCAGGTGTCGGAAGAGGAGGAGGAAGAGTCCTTGCAACAGCCACCACAGGCAACATTGCTGTGGCAGGAGGTAAATCGCGTTTGTTGTTGTTGCTGCAATTGTTTGTGGCTGCCACAAATCATGTGGCGCACTACATCTATCAACAGGTTTTGTCGCAGACAAAGCCGCAAAATTCACTATTATGCATGTGTTGCATGCCACACACACTATGTGTGTGGGTGTTGCAAGTCTATCAAACAAAAACACAAAACATTTTAAAGTGAATTGCTGAAATTTCAGAATTTCTGAAATTCTGTCTTTAATGTTGCCACTGTGAAAATGGTTATCGATGGGAATGTGGCATGTCCGTGACAATAAATACTGTTATTCCACTCACGACACAACTTCCCACACACACGTACACTCACACACACACACACACTTACACACAGAGAACGTGCGAGTGAAAAACATAAATAAATGAAATTAAATTGGCACAAAATTGAATCAAATCGAGAAGAAAAGCTGCGTGTGTCCAGCTCGTAACGGGACTCTTATAATACTTAAACTTTTAGTTATATATTTATACAGCTATAAATACACAAGTGGACATTTAAATAGGTTTACAGCTTGATGACTTTTCAAATGTGTTTTGAAATTGATTTTCATCAAGTTATTCTTTTACAGTGAATTCTATTTTATAATTAAAATTCAATGAGACTGAAAATGCATGAAAACGGTTAAGTTTTGGCAAAGTTATGTTAGATTGAAGTTTTTGATAAAATGTCAAGGGGGAAAATACCGAAAAAATTGACAGTGAGGTAAATTTTTCAAGTGAAAAATGTTTTGATGCAGAATGGATTTAGAGGCCAAATAATGAATAAATTGATATTCCACATGAAAATCGGTAAAGTTTTGGCAAAGTTATGAGAGATTGAAGTTTTTGAAAAAGTGTCAAGGGGTTAGCATGGAAAATACCGAAAAAATTGACAGTGAGGTAAATTTTTCAAGTGAAAAATGTTTTGATGCAGAATGAATTTAGAGGTCAAATAATGAATAAATTGATATTTCACATGAAAATCGGTTAAGTTTTGACATAGTTATGAAAGTTTGAAGTTTTTTAAAAAGTGTAAAGGGGAAGGTATGGAAAAATATGACAGTGATGACCAAAATTTGAAATAGTTATTTTAAGTCTACTCTGCTTAATATTTAAAGTTTTCTAAAGACAATTAAAATCTAATGTTTTTGAAAAGTAGTAGGATCTATTTGAATGACCACATGTGTATATATAGTTATGTCTGCTTATGTGTTAATAACCATTAATTTCAGCTGCTCTGCACGTGCATTGCATTGTTGTTGGCCAATCTCACTGGCGTCTACACACACTGGCCCAAAGAGAAGGCCCAGAGAAAGGCCTTTATAGAGACGCGGCAGTGCATTGAGGCGCGTTTGCGGACACAGCGCGAGAATCAACAGCAGGTGAGTCTAGAGACAAGGCTTTAAGCCAAGTTAAGATGGCAGCAGAGGCAAATGCCAAGAGCATTCAAACTCAAAGCGAGTTCATCAGCAAAGCGAAGCCGTCAACAGCCAAATGAAACTGCAAACAAGCAGAAAGAGAGTGAAATAGAGAGAGAAAGAGTGAGAAAGAGACAGGCAATGCCTGACGACAGCTTTTGGTGGGCATTGGGGCGTGGCAAATGACTTGTTGCCTGCCACATTTCGTTGACTGTTTTGACTCAAGTCGCGCATTTGGCATAGCATTATTTTCTGGCATCGCCTTTTGGCAGTTACGAGTGCTTTTGGCCCTTGTTTGCCACTTGCCACTTGCCACATGCCAGCTTTGTTGTCTCCTCTTTATCTGCGCTGCTCTTCACACACACATGTGCTGAGTTATCCTTTATCTTTTATCTCGTTGCAGGAACGTTTGCTGCTCTCGGTGCTGCCGCGTCACGTTGCCATGGAGATGAAGGACGACATTGCGGGGCAGCCACGTGACACGCAGTTCCATAAGATTTACATCCAGCGTCATGAGAACGTCAGGTAAGAGTTTCCCCCCAACTCCCCATCTCCCTTTCTCCCTCTCTTCCCCCTTCTCCCTTTCGCTATGTATAAATTTATTTGCATGTAAAGTCAATAAATTTTCTCTGATGCGTGCTCTGTGTCTGTCTGTCTGTGTGTGTGTGTGTCTGTCTGTGTGTGTGTGTGTGTGTGTGTGTGTGTGTGTCTGTCCGTGTGTGTGTGTAACCCGTCCAATGAATTTTTATGCATGTCAAGCAACAACTGCACATTACCATCTGTCACACACACAATTACACACGCACACACACGCACATACACACACTTAAAGTTGCGCATTTAAATACAACATATAAAGCATACTTTTGGGCGCACCTGTTGGCTTTTTTGACTGTCTCTCTTTTTATTCCCTCTTCCCTCCTCTCTCCCTCCTTTGCTGTATTAAATTACACGCTGAGCTGCGCTTAAGCTGCTCTCAGCTGCCGTCAAAGTCGATTTTGTCCTTTACCTGGCCAAAGAAACTCATCACAGCAGCTGCAGCTGAGCACATTTTAAATTCAAACCCTTTGCATAAAGTTTTCTTAAAGTGCTGCAGTCAGTTGAATATATTTAAGAATTCAAAACAGAACAGAACAGAACAAAACAACAATAAACTATGCTTTACTCCACACAATAACAACAACCACAACTTGTAAAATTTGCACTTCATCTCTGAACAGTTTTAAGACCCGGTACTTAAAAAGTACAACTTGTTTTTAAGTTGCTCGAAGTGTAAAATCAGAGTAAAAATTACCAGAGAGCATAGAAAATACCATAAATTACCTACACATATATTTATACAACTAGATTGCAGTTACTATACACTGATAAAAATTAGAGTTTTTTAAGATATTTAGGATACTTATATTTAAGATTTGATATAAATATTTTAAAATTGAAATTAACTCTAACTTTAAGAGAGGAAAAAGAGAAAATTAATAAATATATAAATGAGATAAAAATTAATATATTTTCTATATTTCTAAGAATTTTAATTTTTGACATATTTTTCAAAAATTATTTAAAAGGGTAAATAAATACATTTTTTCACTCAAAACTTATAATTTTTGTAAAAAAAAACGCGTCGAGAACAACAAAATATTTTTTTTTAACAGTGTAAGAGCTAGACACTTCAAAAACATCGTTTGTATGTTCCTACATATCCTAAGCAGATAAAGTTTATTTTATAAATTCGTGAAGGTCGCTTTGACTTCTAACAATTGAAAACAAAATACTTATTACATGATCAATAAATATCTATATTCAATATTTGGGAACACATGATAAATATGTTAGTTTTAATCTGCGCTGAAAATTTTAATTAAGGTTGAGAAAAAAAGTCTCATTAATTATTTAGGAAACTTTATTGTAATACGCAGTACAGGGTCTTCTACAGTACGGGCTTACTCGACTGTATTGTAGCTCGGTACTTTAACTTTTTTTTTTGGTTTTTTCCACCGTGTTTCTGTAATTGTTTTTCTTCCATTTTTTTGCAGCATTCTCTTTGCGGACATTTGCGGTTTCACGAGCCTTTCGGACCAATGCACGGCCGAGGAGTTGGTGCGTCTGCTGAACGAGCTTTTTGCACGGTGAGTTGACCAAGTTGGAGGCACACTTAATGACATCGTCTCTGAACACTGGTCTCTGCATGTCTTCATGTTGTTCTTCTCACTGTTTTTTCTCTGTTGTTTTGCTGTTGCCCCTTGGGACATGTCAAAGAGTCTAACAAATGAAGAGATACACTGACCAGAGGCGCTGAGTCGGCTGCTGGTTCAATTTAATTGCACATTCGAGTGGCAAGTTGGCCAACAACAGTGCCACATGGGCAACATGGCAACATGGCCAGCAGGCGAGCTTAGGCTCGTTGGGTGGCAACAGTAACAGTGCCTGCAAAAATACATACGCTCGCAGCCTTTCGCTTGTTTGTCAGGCACTTTATTGAAACTGTATTTGGAACGGATGTATTGACTGTTTGCCAGTGTTGCTGCTGTAAATAATCGTTGTAAATATTCACTTAGAATCCTTTGACCATTTTGTACTAATGACAGCTGTAAGGGCAGACTTTTGTTGGATCATTCGTTAAGCTCGTTAACTTTTTAAATTCCAATTTAACGAGTAGATTTGTATGTAAAGTGCATTAAGTAAATTTTGTAGTATTTAAATCAGGATTTAATTATAACTTTATGACCAGTTGATAAAATTATATTGGTCCGGATTAAAAGAAAAAATATATTTTTTAATAAAATATGTTTATTTTTTATCTTTAATTAGTTTTAACAAACTATTTTTCTAAATCTATAAAAAACAAAAAAAAAAAGTTCGTATTTCAACATATCGTTAAAACGATAACTAGGAAATTGAAAAAAAATTGTTGTTATAATATTTTAATTGATTTTATAATATCGATAAAAATTTTTACATATTTAAAAAATAATTTGTTTTTAATATTATTAAGTGCGGATAGCATTTTATTTCTAAGGAGTTTAAAAACATATTCAGAATAACATGACGGAATCGGGAGAATCGAATTCACTTATTTTTTAGGCTGAGGTCTAAAATCTGAAAATCTAAGTAATTTATCAAAAAAAATTTTACTTTAAAGATATTTAAGTTGCGTTGAGTTAGATTTGTCATTTTGCTAAAAGTTTAAAGCAGTCCACCTGTGTCTATTGTTGGCTTACCTTTTTCGTTTTCTTTTACCCTTTTTTCATTGCCAATTTTTTTTGCAGCTTTGATCGATTGGCCGCTGAGCATCATTGTCTGCGCATTAAGCTGCTTGGCGATTGTTATTATTGTGTGTCCGGTTTGCCAGAGCCGAGACCGGATCATGCCCACTGTGCCGTGGAAATGGGACTCGATATGATAGACGCAATAGCGTGAGTAGAACACAAAAACACACACACAATCCAAACACACATACACGATTTAACAATGCCAGCTGTGGCTTTGTATTGTGTGGCTTTTGTTCCCTCTCTCTCCCCTCTCTTACTCTCTCCCACTCTCTCTCTCTTTGCAGTCTGGTGCGAGAGGTAATGGCCGTAAATGTGAACATGCGAGTTGGCATCCACACTGGACGGGTGCACTGCGGCGTATTGGGCCTGGTCAAGTGGCAATTCGACGTGTGGTCCAATGATGTGACCCTGGCCAACCACATGGAGAGCGGCGGCATTCCAGGGTAAGTACACTCAGAAAAAAAAATCCACTTCTAAGATCATGAGCATTTGGGTCTCAGAACCAAGATTTTTGGTTTAAATATGTGTTGAGAACATAAAATTCCTAAATCAAGAGAACATTTCTTGATTTTAAGAGCATTTTAAATAATACCATGTTCTTAAATTGTTAAGAAAGTTTAAATGTTACTATTTCAAATTAAAATCAAAATAAATAAATTTCAAAGTAAAAATTATTTTTTTATACTTATATTTTTTTTATTTTTAAATTTTTGATTTATTTACATTTTAGTCTGTATTAGCAATTTTATAAATGTTATTTTAATTTGTTACGAGTGGGATTCGAAAGTACCTATTTATACTTTCCTCACAATTTAAGATTTTTATTCTTATATTAAGATTTTAAGATTTTTTAGATTTATAATCTTAGTTTTAGTAATTTGGTCTTAAAATATTCTTATTTTAAGAACAAAGTACTTAAGATAAATGTTCTTGATTCTAGAAGTCGTCTTTTTTTTCAGTGTAGCGTCTCGCTTCACAGATAACAGACAGGCGACAAAATTGCATAGTTCACTTACTTTCAGCTGCTGCTCATATTAATTACTTAGTGTCAGTCAAAGACTTGAGACCACTTCAAAGCTGATCCCTTTTTGGGTTTCTCGCTTTGTCCCTCTCTCTCTCATTTGGGCAACATATTGCCATTGCCCAATGTCTTGGCTTTGTCTTTTGGCCAAATACATTTCGCTTGATTGTTTTCGTGCTGACAGTTGGAGCGACGCCTTACAAGAATTGTGGGATATAACCACCAGACTTTGGTCAGTGCTCAGTTGCCGTGTGCCACTTTAAGACAGCTGAGAATTATGCTTTTGACCCGCTTTGATATGTGTGTGTGGCCCCAACAAGTATGCTATGAAAAGCAGTACACTTCTTATCGCTGCGAGTGGGCGTCAGGCAGCCACGCCCACAATCCAATGCATTGCAAAAACTTTAACTCCATGTGGCAACCACAAAAGCCGCTGACAAGTTTGTCTCATTTCCGTTTTGACAGGCCCTTCGTGTGTGTTTATGTGTGTACGTGTGTGTGTTGGTGCAATTAAAGCCAACTTTTGGTATCGCCCGAACCAGAGTTCCTTAGTTTACAGCTTTTAAACAGGAGCGGACTTTTGACAAGAGCATTGTTTTTTCAAAAGTGTTTTCTTAAGTTTAATTTAAAACAAGAGCAGTGTATTATACAAATTACTGTTGGTACTTATTCTATATTAACAAAGGAGATAGAAAGGGAAGCACAATAAAAGCGGAGTAATTTGCTTCCTTTTATCGCTTTCATTTTAAAAGCACTCAAAACAAATTAAACTCAATAATTTGAGCACGCTCACTCTCAGTAGTTCAACTCATTTATTCTATTCTGGGTGTGTGTGTGTGCAAGAGCAGCTGAGCAAGCTGAGATCAATTTGACTCCACAGTGAAGGGTAAGTTGAGAGCAATAAGACGCAGTATGTGCGTGTGCCAGAGCAAGCAGAGATCAAATAAGAGCGCTGCAGTTTGAGATTAACAGTGTAAGCTAAGTAAGCTGTGGGTGCGTGAGTGAGAGTGTGTGAGTGAGAGTGCGTATGTTAGAGCTGCTGAGCAAGCTGTTATTAAATGAGCGCACTGTAAGAGAGTCCACAGTGGAGGCTAAGTAAGCTGAGACCAACAAGACGCAGTCTCTGCGAGTGCAATAGCAGGCAGAGATCAAATAAGAGCGCTGCAGTTTGAGTTAACAGTGTAAGCTATGTAAGCTGTGAGTGCGTGAGTGAGAGTGTGTGAGTGAGAGTGCGTATGTTAGAGCTGCTAAGCAAGCTGCTTTTAAATGAGCGCACTGTAGGAGAGTCCACAGTGAAGGCTTCGTGTGTGAGTGTGTGTGTGTGTGTTTGTGATCCAATGACTCGCTTTCTCAGAGCGCACAGAGTATAAATAGAACTGTTGAGGGACTGCGTAGATCAGTAGCATTCGCAACTGGCTGCAGTGCAGACGTGCAGCGGCAGCTTAAATTCGGGAAGGTGAGCAAAATAAATTCGTGTGTTGTTGTTTTATTATTAGTAAATAATGTGTGCAATATAATTAAATCTATGTGTTGATGTTAGTATTTTTTATAACAACAACTATTAGAAGTGTTTATTTTTTTTGCTTATTCCTTTTAACAGTTATGGCCACTGTGTTTTATTTTATTTATAAATTTGTTTGTGATAGCTTGCTTGCCTACTCTTTTATTTATAAGCCATCTTAAGTGAGTTATCTTCTTCACATTCGAAAAGTCGCCTTTTTATGGGCTGTTCCGCTCCTGTATTTTCTTTGCCTGCATTCAAGGAGGCAACTTTAAACTCTCAACACTTGGCCAAGTGTCGCTACATTGAGGCATATATACATAGCTGTAATGGCTGTAATTGTTATTGCTACTTTTGTTGCAGTTGCAGTTGTTGTTGTTGCACAAATTTGCATACTTTAACCACACACACAGCAGGTGCATAGAAGTGTGTTTGTAAGAGTGTGTGCAGCAAGTTATTGGTAACTGAACTGAGGTGCCGCCTTTTTGGCCCATTCATTCATTGCTCAATCGCTGAATCGATTACGGAGTTGTTGTTGCATGCCACGCCCCAACGCCCCTCAAGTTAACTGGCCGGTACTTAAGGCTGCTGTTGTGGCAACACTTTTGCAATTTGTTGCAACTACACTTACAAATGTATATATATTTATGTGCCACAACTTTGTACTTAACTGTTGAATTTATGTGGGTCAGCGGCAGGCGACAGTGTGGCAACAAAAACAGCGCGTTTTTTAGCCCGTTTCGAGTGAAATTAAAAACAAATAGTTGCAGTGGCCCTTGGGGCATGAAGTGGAAGACAACGTGAAAGAGGAGGGGAAGGGAATCTAGCCTGATAAGCTGCAATTTGGCTGCCTCAAGACGCGCTGAGCGTTGTGGCATGCAAAAACTTCGTTAGCTGCGAGATTACAATTGGAGCATCCGCCGCTGTGGCAACTCTGGCAACTCGTGGCAAGTGCGGCAAGTACACAGAAAAAAAAATCTGGGTTTCCAAACTAAAATAAATTCAATGCGGTGTCAGAATTACGGTAGTCCTGGATTCTCACAAATTAAGTATAAAATACTTATATCAAGCCCGTTTTTATCAACAATATTTTCATTTTTGGGGTTTTGTAATATTATTTTATAGTTATATTTTAGGCTTCTTTGACTTTTTTTAATGTCGATTTCTTAATATCGTTGATCATTTTTTATATTTATATATTTTGAATTTAACAATTGTACCCTAAATACGTACTTAAAAAATTTAAGCTAAAATCAATTTTGTTAAACTTGAATTTTATAATGTATTTTTTTTCTGTGTACGCTAAATGCGGCAAGTACTGCCGTGGCAATCCATAACAAAGCGCCATGTAATTATCAATAGAATCAACAACATGGCAGACAGTTTGTTGCAGCCACAGCCATTGTTGCAACTGCTGTTGTTGTTGCCACTGCTGCAATTTCTTTGCAGTTGCTGCCCCACGGCAACTGCCACGTGGCAAGTGCAAAACGACAATTTAATAAAGCAGCCGAGTTAAGCTGCCTCTGCTGTTCTTGCCACTGCTGCTGTTGTGGCAGCTATGAAAAACATTAAAAAGTATTTACCGAGACGCCTTCCCAAAGGGGGCAACCTGCCACAAGTGGTGGCATGTAATGCGACATAATGGTTGCCCGCAATAACAACGCTTAAGATATCCACATGTTGCCTCTTTTGCCAGATCTTGCCACAAACCATATTGCCTCATTAGTTGCTCTCTCTCTCTCTTTCTTTCGCTCTCTCTCGCTCTCTTTTTGATTCTGAACAGACGTGTGCACATCACAAAGGAGACTCTCAAGTGTCTCGATGGCGACTACGAAGTGGAGGTGGGAAAAGGAGCCGAAAGGAATTCCTATCTCAAGGATCATCAGATTGAAACGTATCTCATTGTGCCAGGAGATATCTACAGACCCGTAAGTGAAGTTAGTCAATTTATATTTATTTTCCTAATTATTATTTTATTATTAATTCGTCTTCTCTTGCAGCACAAGAAGTCGCGCAATCGGTTGCAAGTTAATGGCAACATTTCCAAGGAACTACGCATGATGGGACACGGCACTGCTCAGAAACACACATCCAAGTAAGTTTAGTATAGATTCATTTTGAATTTAATTTTTATTTAAAAAATATTTTTTTTTTTAATAATTTTTTTTTAATATTTATTTTTACTGTCAAGGGTATGTGATAATATATCAATCAATTTCAATTGAATTTCTTGCATAGACATAATTTCTTTAAATAAATAACCCACAATAAAAAACCTCTTCACGAGGTAAAAGTCTAGTGACGAAAGCATATTCCAGCCCCAAAATTTCTGATATTCAATTATGTGACCATAAAATTAATTATATGACTTCATTCTTTACCAGATTTGGCTTTGGTGACAGCGCGGAGAGTACCAAGGATCCCGAGGATGAGGTCAATGAGTACTTGATGCGTGCCATCGATGCCCGGAGTATCGATCATCTCCGTGCCGAGCATTGTCAGTCGCTGTTGCTTCGCTTCAAGAGCGTTGCCCTGGAGCGTAAGGTGAGACAGCTCTCCAGCTTAGCCAAATCTAATCCTCAACTTAATCCCTTGAATACCCTTTAAAGTATGCCAATGAGCCGGATCGCATGCTCTGCGTTTACTTCTACTGCAGTCTGTTGGTTTTCCTTGGCACTTCCGTCATGCGTTTTGCGGTCTTTGAGAGGTGAGTTTTTCTTGAGATTTATTATTTTTATAGTTCTCTGTTGAGTGCACCTTTTATAAGCCCTAAATTTATGGTGCCGTTATTTGTATCTTGTTTTATTTACATTTCTATCTTTATCTATTTTCGTTGCAGCTCCATTCTGTGCTTGGTTCACTCCATTGGCGCATTGTTGTTGCTGCTATTTCTGGTCTTTTTAGTGGCCTGTCATCAAATCAATTTTCAGGTAAGCGAAAGTAACTATTAGTGTTGTATGAAAATTAAATATCATAGAGTATAAAATGCAAAGTCTAAGCGGAACATCCAATTAATCATGACTTAATTACTTTTTTAAAAACTTCTAACCCTCATAATTTTGCCAAAACTTAACCGATTTTCATGTGGAATACCGTTTTGATCATTATTTGGCCTCTAAATTCATCCTGCATCAAAACATTTTTCACTTGAAAAATTTACCTCACTGTCAATTTTTTGGGTATTTTCCATACTTACCCCTTTACACTTTTTCAAAAACTTCAATCTACCACAACTTTGTCAAAACTTAACCGATTTTCATTTGATTCAATTTATTCATTATTTGGCCTCTATTACTCTGCATCACAATTTTAATTACTTAGAAAATTCGATGTGTTGTCATATTTTTTTTTTAAAATTGGGAATACCATTTTGAACATGATTTGGCATTCTAATTTACTTTGCATTTAAATTTTTTTTTATTTAGAAAATTTCATATTTTTCGACCATCCAATTTTTAAATAAAATTGTATCTTTTCAGCTTCCCATCGTGATGAAACGTTTCTCGCAGCGCATTCACAGCAATCGCACGTTGTCGCAATTCTTTGCTTTGGCTACAGTTGGCCTGATTGTTTTGACCACGTTGCTGGCCATGGTAAGTACGGTACAAATGTGCTCGTAATGTGCGCCTTTTAGTTGGAATAACATAAACAATGACAAATTCCCTCGAAAACGTCAAGTTTGTCTCTGTCGTAAGTCCGTAATTTGTGCTCATTCTATGGCAATAAGACCCTAAACTCCGCCTCTTTAATGCCATCTTTTATTTTGTTAGCCAGCAGTTGAAAGTTTTTGGCTTTTTGGCTAAAAGTGGAACTTAAAAATAATAAAAATGAAATTTACGTTTTACAAAATACAAATTTTTTGCGAGGGTGTTTTAAGTTTTCAACGTTGTTTATCATTTGTTGTCAGTGTTGTTGTTGTCGTTGTTGTTAGGGACGCGTCTAAACAAAAGTTTTTCCATTAAAGTTGGCCAGACAACAACAGCAATGAGGAGAGCAAAAAATGCGAGCCACGTTTCATACATGAAGTGTGCGCCATTTATGCGCTACTTGTTACCTGCCCCAAAGGCAACATCGTCTGTCCGTCTGTCTGTCCTCTGTCTCCCTCTCTGTCCGTCTGTCTGCCTCTCTGTCTATCCGTCCGTCTGTCTGACTCTTTGTCTGGGTTCAAAGTAGCGACATTTGACTTTGACATTTCGCTGTCAACTTTGGGCCACGTTTAATGGCACTTTGGCGTCTCACTCACTAACTCGCTATTCATTGAGCCACATTTATTTTGATGGCCCGAACTGAGAGTGCGTTTCCTTGGGCTAATTAACACTCAATTGTAGTTGCAGGAATCGATGCGGCAACTGGAGTTGCGTCATAATGAATGGCTCTGGTTGCACCTGAACAGCAGCCAGGATGAGCAGCTGCAATTGCAACCTGTGCAACTGCAACACGAGGCAACTACCAGCTATGATTTCTACTTGGCCTATAATGTAAGTGGACGTGCTTTAAATAACATGATTGCTTTCGTATTAAATATTACTATTATATTTGTGCATTTTTAATAACGCATTTATTTGAGACTTTGTCTAAAAAATCATATGATAATGAATCGTAATTAAATAGCTAATAAATTAGCATACATAAATTCTTTGAAAAATTATAAATTTTGTTGAAAAGTCGTGTAGTAATTAATTATTTTGACAAATATATAAATAAAACGAATAAAATAAAATAAACACCATTTTTAAATGGATTTTTACATTTGTTATTTAGTAGTGAAAATAATTTTGTTTTTATAATATTGTTCGTTTAGAAAAAAAATATATTTACAGACAGCTCCTGTTTTTTTAATTTTACACATTTCGAATAAATGAAAGTTACGAAAAATAAGAAATCCCAGTTAAATTAAAATTCAAATTTAAATTCTTTAAAATTAATTTTGAAATTTTTACTAAACAAATTGTTAAATGAAATCCTTATAAAGTGAGAAAATTAAATTATTTTCTTTCAAAGGAACACTTTTAATAATGTGAGGTTAAGAAAAAATGAACTTATAATAATGTGAGGTTACGAAAAAATTAAACTGAAATAATTGAGAAAATAATTAACTTTATATATTAAACTCAATTTAAATTTGTATTAAAATCTTGGGTTGATGGCTTCATCGAAGTCAGTAGAAAGCTTCCTGCTCTATTGAACCATATTGAAGTATCTTAACAATTTAAAAATTTTGCAGTATTTGTTTGCTTATTGACAACATAGTTATTTTTCTATTTTCAATAATTTCTGCTGTTCTCTCTTTAGACATTCCTGCTGCTGACATTGCTATCGATGATGTGCTGTGCCACGTACCAAGTGTTGCGGCTTTTATTGAAGCTGCTGCTGCTGCTGGTTGCCGCATTCAGTTACATGGCCTGTTCCAGCTATTTGTATGCAAGGAGCAGGGAAATGAGTCCCGACTTGGCGTAAGTATGCAACATGAATGAAGTAGTCGATGGAAGATGAGAAAGAAGATGAAAACGAAAACGGAAACGAATTACGCTGTAATGCAGTTTGGTGGCAAGACCTACAGTCTTTACAGTGTCTACAGTTGCTGCCACATGCCACGTGCCACGTGCCACAGCTGCAAATGCTGCAAATGCATTTATAGTGGCCGCAAACTGCATTAAAATTGTATTTAGCACTTGGTGTTGCCTTCATTTATCAGTCAACTTCGTCTCTCTCTCTCTTTCACTTTTTTCTTCCACTGCCACTTGCAACTGCCACAACGTTGCATTATGCTTTAATGGACTGCAATAACTGGATACTGTTTTGCTTTTGGGGGCAACTCTTCTACCAGCAATGAGGAAGCCCTGCTGCGCTACATAATTGATTCAATCTTCCTATTTGCATTCATGCTCGCCCTAATCTTCCATAGCCATCAAACGGAGGCCACATACCGACTCGACTTCATCTGGAAGCTGCAGGCAACGGGTGAGTTTTCCACTCATTTTCAACCAGCTATTTTCCATATCAATTTTTTTCATTTTTGTTTTTTGGAGCTAATTAGCTAAAGCGCTGCAAAGTTGTAATCGTTGAACTGACTGACTGACACTCTGTCTGTCTGACTGTCACAATTGCAAACTCAACAACAAGTCAGTTGTGCTGCTTCCCTCGAAAGTTACTTTCCCCCTCTCCCCTCCTTATTTCCTCCCTTTAAGCGTTGGCAACATTCGTTTATCCAACGGAATGCTGCTCATCTCTTGTGTTTCCGTTGGCTTTTCCCTTACAAAAGTCCTTTCATTAGTATTAGTACTCACGCCCACACACATACACACAATCCAAAACACACACACGCTCCCACACACATACACACACACACACCCACATACTCGCATATTCGCACTCACTAATACACTCAAACAATCGCACTCATGTTTGACTGGCGCCTGAGCTTATGCAGCTCATTTTTCCCATTTTTTTTCCTTCTCTTTTGATACCCTGTAGGCATAAAGTCATAGAAATGGGTGATACCAGACTAAAGTATGCTTTTTTTTTAAATATAAAAAATATAACAAAATATTATAATAGCAGAAACAAGTGAATTCGAGTTATTCGAATTATAGAGTTATATTAGAGAAGCTGAATTTCTTATTTATCTATATATATAAAGTTGTTTGTCCAACTGACTGAGCATTGTACAGGCCAAACGGATGAAGATACAAGCTTAAAATTTTTATATAACACAGATATTACAAATTCATCGGCGTTTTAGACGGCGTTTTGGCAAATTCGCCCTACAAGTTCGTTAAATTCGAGGTCAAAGTTTGCGTTTATTTTGATTAGATATAGTACATTTACAAAATTTTAAATTTTAAGATTTAAATTTAAGATATTCGGAAAACTAGAGATAAGCAACAGCCCATTCTAAATGTGATATATTTTTATATAAGCTTACAGGGTATCTTATAGTCGAGTTCACTCAACTTCCGTCTATCTACTTGTTTTTCTGCTTTGGTGTTCGTTTCTTTGCTGTGCGCTTCACGCTTCGGTAAACTGATAAACTGATATTTCAATTTCACGCTCCTGTTTTTTATTTTCTACTGTTTTTTTCTTCTTTTTTTTTGCTGTTGTTATCCTCTTTATTTGCACACACATATCTCGTCGCATCTCTGTTATGCTGTTGCTCTTTTCATTCACAGAGGAGAAAGAGGATATGGAGCATCTACAGGCTTATAATCGTAAACTGCTCGAAAATATATTGCCCGTGCATGTTGCCGAGCATTTTTTGAGCCGCGAAAAGCACCTTGATGTAAGTATGAAATATACATAATAGTTTTGTATAACTGTATGATAGATAAATGTATAACTGAGAGAGAGGGTGATGAGATTAAGGGATATGTTAACTAGAAAACGTGTACATATTGATGACAGCTTTTTAAAACATCAATATAACAGCTGTGTATAACAATATAACAGTTACTGCTTGACTGTTATACTGTTATACTGCTCGACTGTTATACTGTTGAACACAGAATTAGAGATGGCAAACAGGTTTAAAATTACTTGACATATTAATATGATTGAAAAACGTTAGAAAAATGAATATATCACAAGTGTATAACAGTTTAAGAGTATAACATTAGAAAGTGGAACACAATAAAAACTTAAAATTTATATATTTAGCAAACATATGTATAAAATATCTGTATAACAGTATAACAGATTGTGTATAACAGTTTTAAAATGAGAAGAGTAAGAGGAATACGTTATCCGTTAAAGTCTAAACTTATTAAAATTTGAAGGACACACTGTGTATTACAGTATAACAGTTAAAGCATATAATATTGTTGCTAGTGCTTAAGAAAGACGTCAATTTAAGACGAGGTCGTTTCCTCGTAATTTTCTCTCCTCGCACTCCTGCATTTTATGCCCATTGGCCTTTCTGGCCTGTTTGTGGCTTGCAACGCTTCAATGCGCAACGGGCACAGATTGCCACAATGTGGCAGGCGTTGCGATGCGTCCCGTCACACATCTTCCCACATTAAGTGCGCAATCAGAGAACTTTTAAGCAAATCACATGAGCTGCCAGACATACATTTTGGCCACGTCAAACGTCTCTCTCTCTCTCTCTCTCTCTCTCTTCCTCCCCCTTCTTTGCATTTAATTGAATTTGGCACATTTGACTGCTCGACAGGATCTGTATCACGAGCAATGCGATTCGGTCTGCATCCTTTTTGCCAGCATACCAAATTTCTCCGAGTTTTACGTGGAACTGGAGGGGAATAACGAAGGTGTCGAATGTCTGCGTCTGCTCAACGAGATTATTGCCGACTTTGATGAGCTGCTCAGCGAGGAACGTTTCCGGTAAGTCGACTTTTTTATAGCCCTTTTTCATTTACTCAACTGCAGCTTAAATTCCTTTCTTTTCTGCCTTCCAGCTGCATTGAAAAAATCAAGAGCACAGGTGCCACATACATGGCCGCCTCGGGACTAACGGTCAACACCTGCGATCAGGTGAACTTCAGTCATGTGACCGCCATGGCGGAATATGCGCTGCAACTCTTCGACAAAATTGAGGAGGTCAACATGCATTCCTTCAACAACTTTCGCATGCGCATAGGTAAAAAGTCCAAAGTAAAAAAATTAGTAAAATTCAGGGAACGTAATCGTTATAAGTTTTATTTATTTTTTTATCGGTAATCATTATTTTTGATCAAGTGACTTTTGTATTAAAAAAATCATTATTTACGGTCCCTGGTAGAATTACAATAAAAATTTGGTATAAAACTCTTTAAATATGGATTTTAAAAAAAATTTTAATATTTAAATAAAAAAATTTCAAGTTTTGACTAACAAAGTTAAAGAATATTTATTTAAAAAAAATTTATTATACAAGAATTTCACTCAACTCTTTTAACCATTTGTTTTATGACTTTCTTTCCCACAGGCATTAACATTGGACCTGTTGTAGCGGGTGTTATAGGCGCCTGTAAGCCGCAATATGATATCTGGGGCAATGCAGTGAATGTTGCCTCGCGCATGGACTCCACAGGACTCGTTGATCACATACAGGTAAGTTCAAGGAATTAACTAAATATAGTTTAAAGTATTACATTTATGCGAATCCGACTGTAAGTGACCCTGTAGCTTTAAGATACTCATAAAACAATTACTTCAAAGGTAAAAAAAAACTGTTGCATACTTTTAGGCAGTTGCAGTGCTTAACTTTAAACTGTCATAACTAACGTAATATTTCTTCAATCTTGACAAAAAAAAAATGGCTTTATAAGCTCGACTTCTGTAACATACTTTCCCACTCAGTTATACAACTCTCTTTCCCTTTTTGTACTGAGGAGTTTTGTAATTCTAAGATACTCTTTAATCAATTACTTCAAAAGTAAAAAAAACTGTTGCATACTTTTAGGCAGTTGCGCTGCTTAACTTAAAACAGTCATAACTAACGTAATATTTATTCAATCTTGACAAAAAAAACATGGCTTAAAGCCATGCGAAGCTCACCTTCTTTTACACGCTTTACCACTGAGTTATACAACTCTCTTACCCTTTTTCTACTGAATATAACAAAGAGCATCTTAAGTGCTTTTCTTTTGGGGCAGATTTATCAAGTTAACTTTTGTCGCTTTAAATAAATTAAAAAGAAGTTGGTTACAAACTGTGGTGTTTGCCACGCCCACTGCACGCCCAATCAATAGCTGACCAGCAGGAATAAAAAAAGAGCAGCAGTCACAACTTTTGGCACATTGCGTATACGCCGCGTAAGTTGCTCATACAATTTTCATGGCATTAAGACGCTCACGCACAGATACAGATACAAATACAGCGACAGTTACAGCTGAAAAAGATACAAAGATACACACACACAGAGACAAAAAAAGAGACAGACAGTCACACGTATTTGATTTTATTTGCCGATAAAAGCGAAGCGCACGAAAATTTGCAAAGGAAATAAATTATTAAGCGAATGGGACAAAAGTGAAAGGAGAGAGGAGGGGAGGGGGGAGGGGGAAGGGTTTGGGTGTTATCATGAAATATTTAGTGTGTGATTGTGTGTGTGTGTGTAGGTGTGTGTGCCAATGGACTTGTCACGCTGAATTTATGTTATCAGCTTCATTTTTTTTGCCTTACTGATTTCATTCCCCAACTGAAATCAACACTTTGAATTGAAACCACACAGGTGACCCAGGAGATGCAGCAGATACTCGAGTGTCGTGGCTTTGAGCTTACCTGTCGCGGCAGTGTCAATGTCAAGGGCAAGGGTTCCATGATCACCTACTTTCTCAAGGGCAAAGGTCAAATGCCCGTCGAACAGACACCACTAATTGTGGAGCAGGAACCACCAAAGAGTTTGCAATTAAACACAACTCCAGCGGAAGTTGCCACAGAGATTGAAGTGGTTAACAATGAACGATGACGACGATGAGGATGATATTGATCTCAATTCGAATATGCAAAACTTAACGGCACAGCGTCGAAAATCGCTCTGTCGACAGCACAACATCTCCTCCTCGTTTGGCACCACAGTGAGCTCCACGGGAATTACACCCAGCATCTCCAACAGCTCCAGTGTGGTGACAATTGGCGCGTTGCCCGTGTTGCTTCGGAATGTGAATGTGAATGCTGAGGGCTGTGCCACGCCCACAGTGCCGCCCAAGACGCTGGTCACCGAGCTGAAGGAGGAGAATGAGAAGAGCACACTTAAGGATTCCATTGAGAATCTGGAGATACTGCTGAAGAATAATATTAGTCTGTCGGATCTGAGCAACAAGCAGCAACAGAATCTGCGTGGTGAAGTTGTTTCCACCTGCAGCTCGGCAACAACAACACTACGCAAACGGGACACCATTGTCAGCTTCAATGTCATCGAGACGCTGACCACAACACAACATCAAAGGAAACGTCGCTCGGTGACCACCATGGCGGCCAGTTGTGTCACCACAACCACGAGATTGCTGTCCAACGAGAGTCAGAGTTCCACACAAACCGCTCCGGGTACGTTGGAGACGCCAGCTGGAGCGGAAACTCTCAAGGCTGCAGGTGTCCTGCAGGATTGGCAGCCAAGGAGCAGCTGCCTGGAGCCGAATCGCAGTCCCATCAAGACATCCCAATCGATGAGTCCCATTGGCCTCGCCACCGAAGTCTTTGTCCTGCCCAACAGTCGCAGCATGATCCTCATCAGCAGCAGCAGCAACAACAGCATTCCAGGTGCAAGTAGTCCCAGGACAGCGCTCCTGCAGGATGTCAGCACTTAAAGGACCTTGGAAACTTACAGGTGTTTGTGTAAATATGTATAAATTGCAGGCAGAGTCAATATAAAAGTGGATTTCACGTATCTAAGTATCTTATCCTATCAGTATTCCCTAGGGATCCTAAAAGAGGCGTTGAGTTTAGAAAATAAAAAAACCAAAAAAAAAGAAAATGATCTGATTGAATGCAAAAAACTTAGCTATTTTGTTATGGATAGTATATACCTGAAAACTTTATAAACTGGTACTTTAAATATTTACAATATTACAAAACAAATTAGAAGCTATTGATTCAAAATCCAAATCAAAATAAGAATAAATTAATTAAACTTCAATTTTAATTTAAAAAACCCTTATTAAAAATTTTATCAACATTTTTTTAATAAACATTTATTTTTCTTTTTATAATAAATTTTTTTCAATCATTTTTTAATATATATATTTTTTGTTAAATAAATACCAAAAATATCAAAATTACCGTTACTCCAAGTTAAAATAAATATTTTGTATTTTGGATATGTTTGAAATGTGCAATTCATTTTTATTTTCATGTTTTAAGATTAAAAAAATTAATTTTAAGAGTCAAGTTATGAGTTTTATTTTGATTTTTGAATAGAAGTTGAAATTGAATAATTATTTTATACTATTTTTATCTAGATTATTAACTAAGATTTAAAATCAACAAATAATTTATATTTCTTAAATATATTTTTTTAATTATAACCCTTACAGTCCCTGGTATTCCCCCTAATTCTCCCAATCCCAAAACGTATGATCTCGCATTTAAGCATATTGTTGTTGTTCCTTTAGTAGAGAAAGAAAGTACAGGGTATATATTTAACCTGCATATCACACGCAAAGTACGAAAGCAATTTGCACCACAATTGGGTACCAAGCAACCAGAGTTACATAAATCGTAGATTGTAAGCGGGGCAAAAAAGGGGAACGGGTGTAAGGTTCCTATCTAGATTCTAGAATTAAAGGCAACACGAAAATTGAGGCAGCAAAGTGAACAAGAAACTGAATTTAAACGAAATATACATAAATTACAGGGTATGCCAAGTCGATCAAGCACATGTAACACATATATACATAACTAAAAAATAGTGCTATAAAATATGTTACAGTTAATCGAAACTCTCTGTCAATTTTAAAACTGTTAAATAATTAGTATATATACGAAAGGCTGTTCCGAATTTTATTTTCGCAAACATTTCACAAAAAATAAATGCAGCTTAGTTTCCATATGTTATTGGAAAATCGGAACAACCCTGACAACATAAAAAGAGATTTATTTAAACAATGAAATAAACTTAAAAAGCAAATAGTTAAAATCGCTTTATGTGTATGTTAATATGTGTGCATGTATGTGTCTGTGTGAGTGTGTGTGTGTGTGAGAGAGTGTGTATATCTCAATGTTGCTGAAATCAACACTAAATTTAATATTTAATAAAACGTATTTAATATACATAAATATATAAATATATTATAACGAAACAACTTGAACGGAACTAAACCAAAGAGCAAAAAAATTCAAAAACCAAAAAAAGAAAAATTAAAAAAAAAAAAAAACAATTCTTGCTGTGATTTCTATTGTAAAATGAAAATGTATAGAATTATTTTATAAACTTGTGATTTGTGTTAACTTAGCTTTAGTTGGAAAACTCGAAAACTCGACAAATGTTAACGGGCGTGTTCTCAATTACACTTTGCCTCAAATTGGCGAAATTCAGTCGAAATTGTAGTTGAGAACACGTCCGTAAAACTCACTTTGACTAGCGCAGACTTAAACTATAATTTAACTAAGTTTTCTACCGGATAAATCCACTATCGTAGGACTATATATATATATGATATATGTGTATAATGATATATTCAAGTACAATTGTGTCAATTTAAGTGAAGAAATCATATTTAATGTTTAATGTAGTTTGCTGTTTTCAGTTAAGGTTGAATTCAATGTTTATTAAATGTGTCGCAAATGTTGCAAAATGTGTTAATAAAATGAATAAAAAAACCAGAAAGAAAAACCAAACTTTGCACTTTCGAATTTGTTAAGGAGATTAGGTTTATTTACAGTAAACAGATGGATAAACAGGAATGAACACGCATAAACAGGACTAAAATAGGAAGAATAATCTTAGAGATTTTTAGATTTTGCGCGCGCGACGCCAGAGGAAATAATAACCAAGGATGTGGAAACCAAAGTAGATGGCCAAAATGGCCAACAGATTGCGCTGCAGATTCGCCTCATTGAAGCTGTACTTGTCCAGGACATCCTGGCCAGTATGGAAACAAGGTAAGTCCTCGCTCTCCTGGAAGCAGGCTAAGGTAAGACAAAAGGAAAATGAGTTGAAGAAGAACTCAAGGGCAGAGAGATAGGGAATTCACTTACTTATGTTCTGCACGCCGGACCATTGGGCAATTGTCATTGCCTCATTGGCATAGAGCATCCAGGATAGAAATTGCGTCCAATAAAATGCCACTGGCAAGGAGCTGTAAATTGAGGATGAATATGTATATATTTGTATATATTTGTGCTAGCATTAAGCCAGCGAACTTGAAGCTCACCTAATTTTAATAAAGATGCCCGACGTAATCATGAATATATAATCAAGGGGCACCAAATAGGCCATGGCCAAGGGCACCGAATTGAAGGCCGTCGAGAAGAAGCAACCACAGGCGGTGGCAACATTCATCACGAGCACCACACAAATTGCCGTTACGCCAAAGGCATAGTATGTGGCACGTAATCCTGTGATCCAATAACAGATGACCACAAATAGCAAGGGTTCAATAATCATGCCAGGCAGCTGTAGCAGAAATATATTAAACAGACTGTCAGTTACATCTTTTATACAGCATCAAATTGCATTCTAAAATACAAGCTAAAAATTCTTGAATTCAATTCGATATTTTAATTTTGGAATGAAATGTTTTGTATAAGGTATTTAGAATATAATTTATAAATTAGTACTATATAATCCAACAGATTCAGTTTTAAAATCGTCGAAGATGGCCTTAAACATTTTTTATTCTATATTCGTATATTACAAATGGTACACCTTTTTTTAACTTAAAAATATAATTAAAATTTTTAAGCCAAACTAAAAAGATAACCCCTAGAAATAATTTACTTGCATCAAAAAGTAAGAAATAAGGGGTCTACTTACCATGGCCAGTATATTTGCCACATAATAATGCGCCGGAGTGTATAAACCGGAGTGTGTTTCGCGCATGAACAGCGGAAATCCCTGAGGAAACACGTTGAGCACAGAGTACATGGGATGATACGTGTTCTCCGATATCATAATAAAAAGAGTGCCCTAAAAATAGATGACAGCTTAAGATAATCACCAATTCTTCGAGGAATCATCAAGGAATTCATCAAGGAATCCTCAAGGAATTCATCAAAGAATCCTCAAGGAATTCATCAAAGAATACCTCAGGGAATTCATCAAGGAATCACCGAGGAATCCTTAGAGAATTTCCTTCACTTTACCTGCACAGCCTGCACTCCAAGTTGATTCAACTCCGTTGTGCCCGCAAAGCAGGCGCCAATAATTAAAGCCATGGCCATCTTCTGCAGAAATCGCATCCACTGTATTGTGGGATCCCTGAGCAACGTCAACGTGGCTCTCAGCCAAACCACATGGAAGCGCTTGTACCAGGCAACACCTCGAAACGAATCCAGTTCCGTGTCAAATGGAAAATTGCCGGACTGTGCCATGTGTATCTCCAGATTGACCAACATGTCCCGCTGCTTGGCCGCCGAGCTGACCGCAAATTGATCACACAAATGCTGGGCGGAGCGTTGGGAAGCCTGCTCATAGCCGGGATCTGTGGCCAAGACGCCAATTAGAAAGTCCGCCGGATTATACGCCTCCGGACAGTAGTAACCATGATCCGAAAAGAAGCTCAAAGCGTGCTGAGGAGAACCTGTAAAAGCTACACGTCCATCGGCCAGGAGCATGACATTGTTGAAGTTGTCAAAGAGCTGAGAACTCGGCTGCAAGAAATAGGGGTTAAGATTAGAAAAAGGATAATAAATATTTTTATAGATTTGAATTAATATTTTATGACCAGTTTTTTTTTTTATTGATATGCATAATAGCTATTTATTCAAATTTAACGTAAATTTCTTCATTTTTTTAATTTATGATCATATTTTTCAATTGTATTGTAAATGTTAATTAATGTTTTTGATAATCAATATAATTATACAAAAAAATATGTTTTTTCTCCTAACTTTTGGGTTTACATTTTTTATTTTAGCAATTTTAATAAAACATCAATTTTTGTTACTGAGTTGTTTCTGTCAATTATTGTTTTTGTCTCAAAATATTTTTCAATAGAAAAATAAATTTTAAAAATAAATTAAACATAGTTTTTTAGTAAAAAAATTAAGCTGATGTTAAATAAAATTATATTATTAAGAGTATATCAATAATTCACCTGGTGTATAGTGCATAGTATAGTAGTGCCCTTTTGTGCCAACTCATGTAGCGTGGCCACCAATTGTTGGGCACTGTAGGAGTCCAAACCTGTTGTGGGTTCATCGCAGAACAGAATCACGGGATTGTTGAGCAGCTCGACGGCAAAAGCCAAACGTTTACGCTCTCCGCCGGAGAGAACCTTCTTATCATCGCCGCTGCCAATGCGAGTGTTAGCGGCAGAGAGCAAACCGGTTCGCTCCAGCAGATCTCTGATGATCAGACGACGCTCCTCGTTGGAAACGCGACGATCCAGGCGAAGATGGGCCTAAAGAAGTGGAAAATTTAAGAGATTGTATAATTTAACAAGTGGGAAAGGCTATAGTCGAGATCCCGACCATAGGATATCTGTTACTTATTTCAGTATATATAAAAGTACTTTAAAGAAATTACTACGCAACAAAAACTACTGCATACTTTTTGGGGATTGTATTGAGATAATAACTTTATTAATTACTTTGGTTAGCTATTACTACTGTTATATTTGTCCGATCTTGCTGCGATTAGGTGGGATTATAAATAATATTTATAGATAACGTTATTTACCATATAAACTGTATTATCTTAAAAACTGTGGGTGGGGTGATTTTTCACGATTTGCAGGGGCAGAAAGGGGCGAGGCTTAAAATTTAAACAAACTTGATCTGCGTGGGGTATATAGAAATCTGTGTGCCAAATTTGGTTGCTCTACCTCTTATAGTCTCTGAGACCCTTTTGTTCATACAGACAGACAGACGGATAGACTGACATGGCTATATCGACTCGACTATTGATGCTGATCAAGAATATACATATATACTTTATAGGATCGGAGATGCCTCCTTCTCCCTGTTAGATAAATTCCAACGAATACAATATACCCTTTTATTAATTTTGTAAGTTACTGCTATAAAAAGGTATACGACTGACCATAAAGTTAAGATGCTCCTGTACAGTGAGTGCTCCAATGAAGAGATCATCCTGATAGACATAGCCACTGATGCGATGCATAAAGGGTCCAATGCGACGTCCATTAATCAGTATATCACCTTGAACCACAGTGCCAGCTATGAGGGAGTTATAGTGAATGAGATAACTCCAAATAAGACTTATCTTATCAGTGGGAAAGCATCAACAACTAGTTTACTCACCTGGCTGGCGATAGCCGAGCGTTGACATTAGCGTTGTCTTCCCAGAGCCACTGTGAATGCCAAGTTATTCAGATTAGTCTAAGATCTACGCGTGCAATAGACCTACTTAGTATTAATTGCCTTCCCAACTCTCTCTTATCAGATTACTCGAATCCGAATGTGTGTGATAAGAGCATCGGTCTAACCGTAACCCAGATACTACTGGAATTTTTAGTCATAAACAGACACACGTACACTGATAAAAAAAATGTTCAAATATCAAGATTTTGGTCACAAAATTAAGTTTTTTAGTCTAAAAAATGCGTTGAGAACATAAAAGTCTTATAATTAAGAGGAGACATCTTGATTCTAAGAACATTTTAAATAAGAACATTTTCTTATTTTAAAAATAAATGTTCTTAAAATTAAAATAAAAAATAAACATTATTTTTATTATTATATTAAATTTTAAATTTTGATTTTTAATTTAAGATTTTTATTCTTATATAAAGATCTTAAAAATTTTTAGATAAATTATGTTAGTTTTAGTATTTTGGTCTTAAAATAATCTTATTTCAAGAACAAAATATTTAATGAATGTTTTTGTTTTTAGAAGTTGGTCGTTTTTTTTCAGTGTAACTTAGCCATATCAATTACTTCACAGTCCATTTAACCCCAACTTACCTTGCACCCATTAAAGCCATGAGTGAACCCGGCTGTACTGCTCCCGTTGAGTTGTTAATAATACGCTTCATCTTGTGTCCCGATCCCACATTGGTGTAGACACACAGATCCCGCCACACCAGAGTTGCCCCCTGCTCCGTGGGTGACCATTTGCTGTAGCTTCTGAGTGGAAGACTTCGCTCCGAGCTGTTGCGCTTGGACAGCTTCGGTGTTGTGTCCACACTGCCCGTTCCCGTTCCCGTCCCGCTGCCCTGACCAACCGAAACCAGCTGCAACTCGTGCTGATCATGCGGCACATCGACCAACAGTTGCCTGCTATCTGTATCTGACATTCTATATGTATCTGTATCTGTATCTCTATCTTTAACTATTTCCCGTTTTTATCAAGACGCAACCGACGCGTTCGGCAGCTCGATGTCAACTGAGGCGACTGTCTGAGTGACAGCGACCTGTAGGCCATGTCTAACTCCAACTAACGTTGCTCTCAGCAAAAAAAAAAAAAATTAAATTGAAAAAAAAGTGGCATATGCATCTTTTTCTATTCACCGCCCAAGTCTTGGCCAGGCCAAGAGCGTATGGAAGGCAGTCTAAGCTCCGTTTCAAATTACCTACCAACCAGTCGTCTGTCCGTCTGTCCGTCCGTTCGTCTGTCCGTCCGTCTATCCAGAGGGAAGCCCTCCAAGCCAAACGCATCAACGGGAAACTACCGCAACGGGAAAGCGTCAATGGCTTGACTTGACTCTTTCTCTCTGTCTGTTTTGCTCAGCGTATTCGCATATTCATTGGCCAAAAGCAAATGCAGAATTATGAAAATTTTGCCTAGAATTTAACTCGGTCGCTTCATTTTAAAAAACGCTGTCAAACGTATCATCCAATTTCCATACCTACCCCCTGACATTTTTCAAAAACTTTGATCTCTCATAACTTTATCAAAACTTAACCGATTTTCAAGCGGAATGTCATTTTGATCATGAATTGGCATCTAAATTGATTCTGCATTTAAATTTTTGTCATCTAGAAAATTTGATATATTTTCGATTCTAAGCCAATTTTCCATACTTACCCCTTAACATTTTTTCAAAAACTTTGATCTCTCATAACTTCATCAAAAATAAACCGATTTTCAAGCGGAATGTCATTTTGATCATGATTTGGCATCTAAATTGGTTCTGCATTTAAATATTTATCATCTAGAAAATTTTATAGTTATTCCAATTTTCCAGTAATTTAATAAGCAACAACTATATTTTAACTATTATTCGATTTATTCAAAAAAAAAAAACTAACTATTACCATTGTAAATAGTTTAAATAACTAATTTACGTAAATAGTCATAGTTAAAATATTTAAGACTTTTTAAATCAATAAAAACGTTAAAATTACAATTATTGTTTAAGTTTTTTTAGCATTAAAAGAAAATAGTATATGTAACTAAGGATTTAAATTGATCTTAATCCTTTTTTGACTGCAATGTAATTTATCAAGAATATACAAAAAATTTTCCATTCACTGACGCTCAAAGCTCTATGCAAGCTCTAACTATTCAGAGCCTTGCGCGCGTTGAGCGGATATTTACAATATATTTATATTTACAAACATGCACGAAAGTATGCTACATAAAAATTAAGTAGACAAATTTTAAAAAAGGCCTCACATAAGTATGCTACGAAATATTTAAGACATACACCATTTTTAGAACAAGTATGCTGCACAAGTTGCCAAGTAATTAGCTGAAACGCACAAAAGTATGCTGTAGATTATTTAAGAGCTGACCATCCAAGTGCCCCCAAAAGTATGTAGCTTAGAAATATAAACTGTGTAAATTTACCACCCTAAAAGTATGCACTTAATTTAGAAAATTGTATAAAATTTTTATTTAACATCAGTTAACAGTTTATTTAATTTTTTTTAAACATCGCTGATGATATCTTTTGCCAGGGAATAATAAATCGCAATCATTTAATCCAAAATCAACAACTTCTGATGACATCTAGCAACAATACAATGTATGATAGTATCTAAGCCTCTGAAAATAAAAGAAAAATGTAAATTTGTTAAATAAAATACATAGATAACAAGCAGGGATTTATAATAGGCGACAAGAAAAAAATGAAGTAATCAAATGAAAGTAGAGTAATGTATACAAACAAAAATAAGGCTCTATTTGTATCTCACTCAGTTGAAAAAAAATGCAGAGTCAATATGCCTGATAAGGAGTGTATAAGAACAATACTCCAGCTCCGGCTAACGGCAGTTGCATGAGCACGATTCAACCGCGCAGTTCGTAATCGGGTATAAAAATAATCTATAATATAGATTATTATAGATCGAAGCACCAGCTTACGCTCTTGGCGGGGGTCCAATATCGAGGATTGTGCTTACCAATAAATTGCCTGTGATAATAAAGAAATAATGCAATATCGGATAACTCTGTTTTTATTTTGATTAATGCTAAATTTAAATAAATGCATGCACAGATTTTCGTAATAAAAATCTGGCAGTGAAGTAAAGTTTTCTTTAAAAGTGTAAAAAAAGGAATATGCACATTTATTGTCTTCAGATACGTGACGCGAGTGGGTTGTAATAGATAATTCTTATCGAAATGTCGATCACTTGATTTAATAGTGATAATTGAAGCAGTGTGTAATCTTAACCGATCTTATATAAGTTGGAAAAAACTACGGTGACAAAGATTGCAAATACAAACAGTGTTTAAGTTATTTATAATACTTTTGGCTAACTGCCAAATGATTAGGGCCATAAATGTGTTTGCACTGAAATCAGTGCTCGATGGATGCCAGGCAACAGTTATCGTATTATAAAGATTCGATTATTTTTTATTTATGAACTTGCAACTTCTATGTCTGCCACATTGGCTGAAGTTCATTTTTTTTTGGGTTCTTATCGTCGACGCAGTCTTGACCTAAGCGGATAACGCTTAGCTAGACGTTAACGCTAACGCTAAAAGCTTAAATACCTTAAGGCCGTGATAACACAAAATTGGCAATAAAAAAAACCCCAACACAAATGCTATAAAATGTTAGTATGCGACAATTAGTGAGCTAACTCGCTTTAAAAAATAAACAAAAGATAAACCGTCTACGCTGTTAACAAAAAACCACAATTATAATAAACTTAAATCAACTTTAAATTTCCCGACTACAAAGACGAGGAAATTCAAATTCGTAACGTGCAAAAAAAAGCTTTCAGGCTAAGAGCGAGAGCAGCTAAAAGCTTTCGACGCGTATAACAACAAAGTGACCCGCTGAACTTCCCCTGGGCCCAACAACACTTCCAGAGGAGAAGAGCAAACTACGCGAATCTAATTTGAGAGCGAGCGAGAGCAAAACGCGTCACAGAGCGCAAAATCGAAATGAGCGCAACGGAGGTGAGTGCTTTTGAGCGTCGTATTATTTATTTTTTTTTTGCATTTTTTGTTTTGTTTGTTATTATTTTTGTTTGGTTTAACTAAAAGTGTCACTAAATTATAGTGAATAAAATGTGACTTGTGGCTGGCCACATTTAAATTCAATGAGTACAAATCAATCGAATCAAACTGAATCAACTGAATCTCAAACGAAATGAAATCGAAATGTGTTGATAAGTGAGCAGTATTTTTTTTTATGGTGTCGATTACGTACAACAACTACTACAACAACAACAACAGTGGCTACAACAACAAACACAACAGCAGTAACAACAACATCTGCTTTTAAAAAACCGTATGGTATGCAGCACTTGATATTTTTCAACAAATATTCATATGAAACATGAAAATTGGAAATTTCAAGCTTGTCTTGTAAACAAAATTAATATTCACACACACACACACATTTATATATTTAGATGCACGTCTCATGTGTCGACTGGAAATGCTTATCGCATAATTTCATAATAAACACACACAATGTTTTAAATAAATATAATCGAATAATGCATAACAATAATGAATGATTAGCATTAGGTGACGACTCTGAGAATAGAAAACGCCGACAGCATGACATGTGTTCTATTCTGTTCTACTCAATTCTGTTCTGTTTTGTTGTTATATGGCGCAGCATGCTTTGACGCCGCTACTTGAAAAAAGCTTTATTGCTTGTTGCCGTCGTGATTTCGCTCTGTTCTTCTCGCTTTGACAGCAGGCAGAGTCAATGTCATTGCCAACACAGCAGACAAAACTGCGCCTGATTCGCTGGCCTGCCAAGCTGCGACTGTGACTGCTGAGACGAAGATATCACTCGCTCTCCCTTTCGCGCTCTCCCTCTCGCGCTCTCTCTTCCATTTACACTTGCATGGTTGACGCGCTCCCTCAACTCTCACAAAGTTGATTTTAAAAAAAGTCATTGCATACTTTCAGGAGGGCACTGAAAATGCCCGACGCTCCAGCATCGGCAGCAGCGCTGCCAGCAGCAATGCCGTCGCCGTTGAATCGGAGCGTCGCAGCTGCGGCCAATGGTTGATGGACTGCATCACCTCGATATCCGTGGAGCCAACGATGTTCCTGTATATGTTCGCCTTCATGATCACCTCCGTGGTCGAGCAGAACTTTTTTCTGCAGAAGGCGTGTCGCGTGAACAACAATTTCACGGCGGAGATCTGTGACAATATCAACGATCCGAAGAACGAGGCCTACAAGAAGCAATCGCTGGACACGACAGCCTGGTTTCATCAATGGGAGAACATCTCGGCGCATGTATTTCCCATTATACTCGCTCTCTTCCTGGGCTCCTTTTCGGATCGACGGGGTCGCAAATTGCCGTTGCTTATGGGTCTGGTGGGCAAGTTCATCTACTCCACCATGGTAGTGGTCAATGCCAAGATGCCCACTTGGCCGGTGGAGTATATCATCTACACGGCCACACTGCCATCGGCATTGACGGGAGCGGATGTGGCCATATTTGCCTCCTGCTTTGCCTACATATCGGACATAACGACGCTGCAGCAGCGCACAATTAGGGTGACCATACTGGATGTTGTCTATCTGACGGCGATGCCAACGGGAGTTGCTTTGGGTTCATATCTGTTCTACAATGCCTTCGATCAGTCCTATGCAAATATGTTTGCAGTTAACGCTTCTTTGTTGGCCCTGGCGATTATCTACACTGTTCTGGCCCTCAAGGTGAGCTATTATTTATATTTAAATCATGGTATATCGTATTATTATCCTTATTAATTATGTTAACGAATTTTACAAAGGAACGTTTTAATCTTTTCTGTAATTTTACTGAGACTCATTTTAAAAATATTCTTAGTTGTTTAAAATTAAATATATGAAAAAATTGTTATAAAAAAAAAAAAAAGCCGGAAAAAAAGAAACTATTGCAAGAAATGCTCCTAAACAAAAATAGTTCATATGTCAGAAGAAGATGAAGAAATCCTCGATAGTTTTCCGCAGTAGTATTAACCCTTATATCTTAACCCAGTAGTATCTTAACCCTTTGTCTTTTACAGTGGCAAACGACTCCAAATCAACGTTCCTTAAAGGAACTGGGTTGCTGTGGTTTCTGGGCGGACTTCTTTGACAAGCAGCATGTGAAGGATTCTTTTAGTGTGCTTATGAAGCCTCGAATGGGACACAGACGCAGCTTCCTGTATATCCTGCTGATCAGCATGGCGTTATATACATTCCAGCGTGATGAGGGCAACTATTTGTATCTGTACACATTTGATAAGTTCAACTGGCAAGTGAGTTCTTATAGCACCTTCAAGACCTTCAAATCTTCGGCCTTTGTCATCATGATGCTGCTTGCAGTGCCCGTGATGAATAAGTTGCTCGGCTGGCGTGATACGGTAAAGGATCTTTAGTATAATCTTAACTGATTAAGATCTCCCCTTTAGACCATTATCTTTATTGGCACCTGGGCACATGCGATTGCCCGTTTGTTTTATTACTTTGCATCTGGTCCGACTTTCTTCTATGCTGGAGCTGTGGTCTGCAGTTTGGGTCCCATTGTTGGTCCCATGATACGCTCCATGACCTCCAAGATTGTGCCACAATCGGAGCGTGGCAAGGTGTTTGCCTTGCTCTCGGTGTGTGATAATGCGGTGCCTTTTATCAGCGGCGTTTGCTACTCACAAATCTATCGTGCCACACTCCGAACAAACCATGGAGGAGGCGTCTTTCTGCTCACCATTGGCACCCAAATGGCCGTCTTTGTGCTGATTCTGTAAGTCTAATAAATTTGACTTAAAGCAGTATTTTAATCCTTTCTTTCTTTTCTCTTTTCAGTTGCATTCACATTATTTTGGGCAGAAATTCTTTGGCCGTGCCCATTGTGGAGGAGAATGAGAGTGGACTGATCAGCAGCGAGGCTGCCACAACGGATTCCCAGCCCAGAAAAACGGAGCAGGAGTCCAATTAAAGAGCTATAGCTCTTTTTATTTTAACATCACTTTTTAAAGAAAAGACATGGGACATATAAATTTACACTGCTGAATGAGAGTTATTGTGCTGATTGTGATGCTATATTATGGTTTATAAACAACATTTATTAATTACGAAACTAAGCAGAAAGATATACTATTAATAAAAATCGATTTTATTTTTATTATATACATTTTTTTAGTTGGTTATGGGTAAAGAATACAACCCAGGCTTCGGATTCTATTCAGCCTATTATGGAGTAAACTAACTTTAAGAATTGCATCAACTTTCTCAAATAACTTTAAAGAAAACGCGTACAATATTGGCTTAAATATTTATTATTACAACCAAGGCTGCTAACCTAAAATACTTTGTAAAGAGTTCGGTTCGGCGATTCGAACCATAGAGCGACACATCGGTCCGGTTTGCGAATTGGTTTATATACCAAGGTTTGGGTTCAAGCCTTGGTTCAAATGAATATTTTTTTGGTTATACATTTTTCTTTACATTTTGAACTAGTTAGATTTTTCGTTCGTTCGGGGGTTCGGTTCATGATCCGGTTCAGGTTGCTTAAAAACCCGAACCGATCTGGTCCTAAAAGGTTCGGTTCAGAACTGGTTTGCAGCCTTGATTAATACAATTATTATTTATAGTATTAAATTTTTTATCGCTCCCTTCGTGCTGCTTTCGTCACTAGCGCGGATTGACGCGCTTTATTCATTATTTTATGCTGTTGTTAGTTTTTCTACTATAGTATATTTTAACTCACCATTCGTTTACTTGTTCTTGGAGAGCGTGCGCTGTTTCTCGGCATGCTCCACCACCTGCTCATCGACGAAGAGACCCTTGCGACGTCGCACACTGTCCATGTAGACCTTGGCCCGATTCGCGGAGTCGGCCTTCTCGCCGAAATGCATGAGTTCCTCCTCGGTTGTGGGCAGCCAGAAGGGATCAATATCAATCACCTGAAAGAGCGAACACAAAGTGAGGATCGTTTTTGAGTTTGAATTTGAGTTTGAGTCATTCCAGGAATTCATTTAGACACAACAGGGAGGCGGGGTTCGAACCACTTGAGAAAGGACAATAGAATTGACGAAACAAGGCGTCGTTTGGTCTATGCGCCTGCGCCTCAATCTCATCCTCATCCTGAGTCTAAGGAGTCTCATTCTCAATCTCGACTGGAAGGTTCACGGTTTGTGATTGGATTTACGTGATATTTTACAAGTCCTAAAAACAATGTGTGTGTGTATATATGTGTGTGTAGGCAATCAGGGAAAGCGTGCATTTTCACATCTTCATTTTCATTGTTAGACTCAAGAGGGTCGACATTCAAATGTCTGTGCGCATCTTTAATGACTTTCAACGGGAAGGAAAGGCAAGGAAAGGGAACTGAAGGGACAAGACAAACATTCATTGCGTGATAGGACACGACAGGATACGCAGAATTTTTTTTTCCTGAATGGCGTGAAGTTTTTGCTCCTTTCTACAGTTTTTACAATGATTGATGATTGCCAACGTGTCCGCTACTCAATTCTCAATACGACTTCGATTCTCTTTTCTCTCTCTCTCTCTCTCTCTCTCTTTGTTTGGGAAAGGACACGCACTTGAGTCGCACAGCGGGCGAGTGTCAGACGTGTTGTTCTCTTCTGTGGAATCCCATTCCAAAAGAGACTACTCAATGCCAAATAGCTTTGGTTTATTCCAGGGACCATAGCGATTATAATTTTTAAGATAAAAAAAATTACTTGTTGACTATTATCTTTAAATTAATTTGAAATGTTCTTTTTGAACTAATATAATAAAAATTAATAAATTTGCATTCACATAAGATTTAAAATTTTTGTTATAAAAATTTTGATTATACCTAGTTTCTTAATAAAATTTTAAATGTGAATATTATTAATATTATTTTTAATATTTTGTTCAAAAATAAGATTTCTAAATAATTTATTTGAAGAACTACAAGTTTTTAATATTCTTGAATATTCCTTGAAAAGTTTTAAATTCAGGATTTTTTCCAGCTAATTTCTTTTAAGTTTAAATTTTTTTAAATCAAAACTCTTATTTGCAATCCCTGGTTTATTCTGCCAGGATTTTTAGTTTCAGTTCGTGCTGTGGCGAAACTTAGTTTTTTTTAAATATTTTTTTTTGCACCATCTGTTCGCACTACGCTAAACTGCGGCTCAGTTCCCCCATGTAGATCATTATCGGGCACAACGTTTCGCTTGTTTAACAACCACTAACAACGCCAGCAGAGGAGCAAGGACTGAGACAGAGGATCAGAGAGGAGAGAGAGAGAGAGAGGGAGGGAGAGAGAGGGAGAGAGAGAGGGCAGTAGCAGTAGCCAGCATGATCACGACAACGACACGCGGCCACAGAATATATATATGGCAGGGCAGGGCAATCCCGATCCCAAAGCCGTTTTCAACAATCCATGTCACAACACACACAGACAACAACTATCCTTTTGCACATGTCTACAACAACAGCAACAAGTTCTTGAGATGATCATCTTGAAGCTGTAGGGACGCTGCTTTCCCTACGCACAACGGTTCGTCAAGCAGAATAACAACAATACTACATGAGAGAAGAGAAGAGAGCTTCCCCCTCTTGGAAACTTGGAACTTGGAACCTGAGGCTCTTTTGGCAGCTGAAGTGCTCCAGAAGTGCGCAAAGCTTGCGTCTGAGTCGCTCCAGACAAATGAGCAGCAATCTGTTGGCATACACTGAGAAAAACACTGGAAATTTGTAATTCAAGTGAAATACAATTATTGAGATCAACCTAAAAATTCTTAGAGCTCTCTTAAATAACAACTTTGCCTATGAAAAGTTCACTTTGAGTCTGACAAAATTGACATAGCAATTGATATAGCATTTCGCACAGTGTACTAACATTAACAACAGCCAAAGGTAGCCCATAAAAACACTTGAAGGTTGTTATCCACACCAAAGCATCACGCTACAGCTTAACAGTGAATTTCAGAGATTTTTATGTTATTCTAATAAATATAAAGTAGAGAAAGTGGGGATTAAAAAATACACTCTAGGAATTCAAGCCAAATAAACTACATTTTAAGAATTAATCTGTCTGTGAATTAAAAAATATTGCAATCTTAAAATTTTTCAAAATTTTATTTAAAAAAAAATTAATCTAATTTTTTTGAAGAGAATTAAGAAATAATAGCAAAAATAACTCATATCATATCATGACTTGTTGAGAGATAGATAGTAATGGACTTAGTTTTAATATGGTTCTGGGAATTAAAAGTTTAGCAAATATCTAAAATTTTTAAACTAATTAAAAAGAGAGAGATTCTTTCTAAAATTTTATTAAGTGCTAAGAAGCTTTTAAGAGTTTTAATTTGGCAAACATTTTAAATATAATCTCTAAGCTATTAAATATAAATTTAACTTTGAACTGCATTATCGACATAGTTATAAAGTTAAGAGGTTATGGTAAATGGAGAACATATTGTTTTTGTAGTTGGTTCGTATTTGTCATGGCTTTATGAGGGGGCCTCTTATAAACACGCAGACGCGTGAGTCGATTGTCTCTTTTGCTGTCTACCAACAATGTGAGTGTGTGTGTTTGTGTGTGTATAGGTGTATCTGTGTGTTTGTGGAGTGTGTTTACCTGTCCAGTTGTACGTCCGCATGCAGGTAATTTACGCAGCAGCTACCGAAATACGCCTGACGCGGCAGCTGTGGCCGGGGTAAGACCAACAAAAAAAACGTATAAAAATAAAATAAAAAAAAAAAATAACCAAACGCGCAGTCGAGATTATTATCGCGCGCCAGAAACAGAGCCACAAACACAGATACAAATACAAATACAAATACAGAGACAGAGACAACAACAACGGTTTCCACTGCCACACAGCCCAGTCTACTCTACAGTCCAGAGAGTGCCACAACAACAACAACAACACCAACAACAACAACAACACACGTTGCGCATGCGCTGCAAAGTCGAGCCCCGAGTTTCGAGCCTCGACGAGCGTCATTTTGACAGCGCGCACAATGCAAACCACGTTCCACTTAAGCGCAACAACAACAACAACAACAGCAACAACAACTACAACTATTACCGCAACAACATCAACAACTGGCTAAAGGATTGCCACAGCCACTTGGATAAGCACTTGCCGGCTTGGACCTTGCAGACAAACTAACACAAATATACCTATACAAAATGTATATATCAGAGGGTAGCCCGATAAGTAATAGTTCTAAGTTAGAAAAATAGAAAAAGGAGAAAATACTGAATTTACGAAGTAAATAATATTTTGATGCAGAATCAAAATAGAGGCCAAATAATGGTCAAAATGATATTCCGCATGAAAATCGGTTAAGTTTTGACAAAGTTATGAGGGCTCAAAGTTTTTGAAAAAATGTTAAGGGGTTAGCATGGAAAATACCGAAAAAATTGACAGTGAGGTAAATTTTTCAAGTAAAAAATGTTTTGATGCAGATTGAATTTAGAGGCCAAATAATGAATAAATTGATATTCCACATGAAAATCGGTTAAGTTTTGACAAAGTTATGAGGGCTCAAAGTTTTTGAAAAAATGTTAAGGGGTTAGCATGGAAAATACCGAAAAAATTGACAGTGAGGTAAATTTTTCAAGTGAAAAATGTTTTGATGCAGATTGAATTTAGAGGCCAAATAATGATCAAAACGGCATTCCACATGGAAATCGGTTAAGTTTCGACAAAGTTGTGGTAGATTGAAATTTTTGAAAAAGTGTAAAGGGGTAATCATGGAAAATACTGAAAAAATTGACAGTGAGGTAAATTTTTCAAGTAAAAAATGTTTTGATGCAGATTGAATTAAGAGGCCAAATAATGAATAAATTGATATTCCACATGAAAATCGGTTAAGTTTTGACAAAGTTATGGAAATTTGAAGTTGGTTAATTTTGGATGTGTTTAGAATTTTTGGTACTTGTAGCTCGAAAGAGAGAGAGAGTAAATTGACTTCTCAGTCAACCCTCGTAAAGATACATATTTATATATTTATATTGTGTGTTTGTGTGCATTTGCAGCGCAGACTTTAGGGCACTGCCACGGCCTCAACCTCAACCTCAACCTGAGCATGAACCTCAGCCTACGTTGCCTTCGTCTCCGTCTTCACCTTCGGCTGCTTTCCTCCTCCATTGGAGACTTTCCCTTTGGGGGTCTCTTCTGTCTTCAGGTACAAAACGAGTTATCAGATTATTTGTTATTTGTCTTCGTCTGCTGTTCTCTTACTAATACTCCCCTTACTCTGTTTCCCTTCACCTATACTCCTTCTCATTCTCTATATTCTGTTGTTTTTTTCCTGCTCTGTTTTGTTGTATTTTCAAGTAGTTTGTGGAGTTATGCCTCGTATATGCAAAGCACGACAACAACAACAACAACAGCAACCACAATAATAATAATAACAATAATATGCGACGCGTTAATGATAAACACTTCAAACAAGTACAACAACAACAACAGTAACCACAAGAAATGAAAGGCCCTCCTCCACCTCCACCTCCATGTTCTTCTCCACCTTCTCCTCCACATGCTACAGTTAAGTAGGTAAGACCAGTAGCCAAAGCCGCTGCTGTTGCATTTGGGGCGAGTGTGTCTCAAAATGGGGATTTGGGACTTGCAACGCTGTCAAGAGTTGATGCCTGCTACAGTCTTACCTCACTCATAAAGGCCGACAGCATAAAATAGCGCAATAATCTTTAAATAGGCGTTAAAACTGTTATCGATAGTCCTAATAAGGGTAGTCCATATTAGGGAGGGAGGCAGAAGTAATATCTGTTACAGTGTTATCTCTATAATAAAGACTGAAAGGCAAACTATAATATTATTTCCATAAAATAAGCGCTTAAAGTGTTATCGATAGTTCCATTAGTGCTATTCCTCATAAAGAAAAGAAAAAAATAAAATAATCATTACTGACTTAAAGGAGAAGAGGTGATAGAATAATAATATTCTGACAAAATTAACTAAAAAGATGATAGCAATAGCCACATTAGGGGTATTCCCTGTTAAGAAAAGATACAAGAAGTGCATAAAACACCTTTTCTTCCAATATAAAGACTGAAAGATTTCAGTATAACACTACTCTGATTGACTAATAGAAATATATGCTATCGATAGCAGGATTTGAGGTAGTCCATATTAAAGATTATAGCATTAGGGGTAGTCAATCTAAAAAGACTTAAAAAAATAAGAAAATCGGTTACTTTAATTGCAATACTTGTAATATTATAGGACTGTACCTTCGCTACATGCCGCACAATATACCCCATGGCTGTAACAATATACAGGGTATGCAACAACTCAAATAATAACAAAAGCGCGCAACACGGTAGCAACAGCGGCAACAGTAGCAACAGCAACAGCAATAACAACAGCAATCAGCAGCAACAACAGGCATACCACAGTGCGTATGAGTGTGTGTGTAGTCTGTGTGTGTGCGTGTGTGTGTGTGTGAGACTTTAATGCGTTACGTGAAGTGAAAAATATATATGAAAACTGAAAATTAGTTTCTGCTGCAGTTGCTGTTGTTGCGGTTCTTCGGATGAGGTTGAAGTCCCGCAGGCCAAAAGGTCGCCATGAACGGAGGGTCAAGAGGGGCAGGAGGAGAGAGGGGAAAAAGCAGGATAGAAGAGAGGAGAACTCAGTTGATTTGCTGTTGCAGTTGCTGCTGATGTTGCTGCCGTTGCAGTTGCTGATGTTGCAGCAGCAGCAGCAACAGCAGCTTAACGAACACATTGTGCACCATTCCAATGATGATGCGGCAAGAAATTTAAATGCCAAGCAAAGCCCACATCTCTTCAATCGCTCTTTCACTCATTCTCCCTCCCTTTCACTCACTCCTTTCTCTCTCTTTTGTCACTTGAGGCAACTGCTTTCGTTGTTATTGTAGGCACGTGACAACTGCGCCCACATTGCGGTCACTCCGAACAACGCTCACGCAACATGCAACATGGGCGTATTTTTTTGGCGGCTCTCTGGTGGGCGTGGCATTGCGCATAACTGTTTAATTGTTGAAATGTCAGCAGCATTGTTAAGATGTTGGCCAACTTCAAAGCCAGGTGACACACATCACAGTTGATTGTTGATTGTTGTTCGATTTCTGTTGATTTTTATGATTGTTTGTTGTCTTTTTTATTGTTGTTACTGCTGCTTGTTGTTATTGACGAATTCTAATTGCTAAAACGCAACAAGTTGGCTTTCCATTGGCTGAATAAAATGCACTTAGAGCCATGAAGCCACTCAGCAAAACTAGTTTCCGTTTGAATTTCTACAGGAAAAACTCACGGAAAGTTAAAAACATTCCCACTTCTCCTCCATCTTTACCGGACGGACGTTGGAAATGCGTATGAAATTATACGAAGCAGCAAACAGGCAACAACAAGAGTAACAACAACAACAACAGCAACTACAACAACAACAACTAGACTGCGATGCCGGCAAAACTTCAGCTGAGAAATAGAAAATCACCGGAAGTCATTATACAAAAACTTGTTGTTATCGATTGG
The DNA here is from genome assembly GCA_035045575.1 of Drosophila falleni. Classification (NCBI taxonomy): domain Eukaryota; kingdom Metazoa; phylum Arthropoda; class Insecta; order Diptera; family Drosophilidae; genus Drosophila; species Drosophila falleni. Next base: position 4,857,197 of record JAWNOV010000167.1, read on the forward strand.
TTGGGCGATATACAACACACACACACTTATACACACATACAGACACTTGTAGAGCACACTTATACTAATACACGCACTTGAAGCTGTTTTGCACACCCGACAAATAAAACAACAATTCGATTTTTTTAAGTAAAATAAAAATACAAAGAAAATATTTTAAACAAAGAGTCAGAAGACAGAAAATGGACTAGGACCTAGAATATTACAGCTATAAGATACATATCTATATGTATAAATCTGTCTGTCCTGACTAACTGACTGAGTTATCTTCATGCAGCACAAACGGTAAGGCTGAGCAGCATGAAATTTGGGCACAACATAGCTGAGAAAACTTCATCGTGCAATAAGATGTTATTTTTAGAATTTTAATTTTTTGTTAACTACTTATACTAACGAATTTAATAAACACACTACGTGACATAATTATAATGCCCTACGTAAAAGAGTATAACAGAAAAATTCTTTGGCTTGCGGTTTTCTTTGCTATTTTTCCAAGAAGTCTGTAAACTTGTTTGCACATTATAAAAAGCGAGATGACGTAATATAAAAAAAAGAAAAACCTGAAATGCTGTTAATTTAAGTAAGATAAAAGTTAAGAGATTTAAGAGATTAAATTTTCATAATTTTTGACTTATTTTCAGTACATTTGTTAAAGCTTTAACGACACTTTTGTGTGGTGTGCATAAATTACATCTATATTAATCATTTTCGAGCTCATCCGCCTGCCCAGTGGGGATCGAGATCAACAATTTACCAATGCTACAAAATGCGATTGAAGTGCGACAAGGTCAGGGGAAAGGCCGCCTGCTTTTCAAGTGCTTGAATTTCAGCCAGAGTTGCCACAGCTGCTGCAGCCTCAAATGGACCATATAAATTACAGAGCAACTGTTGTCGTTGTTGCTGCTGTCGTTGTTGCTATAGCTGTTGCTGTGGTTTTAGCTTATAAGACTTCAGCAGAAGGTAGCAGCAGTTAACCAAAGGTAAGCTGAGATTTTAGCTGACCAAACAGAGACCGCAGATTGCAGAAGGCTTTAAAAAATAAACTAAAAAAAAAGGCACGCACATGGCATATGGCCAACTTGAAGAAGGGTTCTTTTAACTGACTGCGTGGCGCACTTGCGCCAAAATCACCAGCAGCAACATCACCAGGAACCACAGCAACATCACCAACAACACCAGCAACATGTGCAACAGCTGCGTTGATTGCACTTACCTCCCAATGACTGAACATCAACTGGGGACAGGCGAGGCCAGATGTCTGTTTGCGCATCTCCTGCGCAAAGTTGAAAGATTCAATGACCGGCAACAGACAGGTCACGGCAAAGTTGCCACTGCCCTGTGTCAGGTCACCAGACAGAATTTTGCCATGACGCCTTCCAATTACCGCATACATTTTGCCTGCAAAAAAAATAAACAAAGAGAAAATCATTTATGAATATTTATAGAATTTTTAGAAATTTAATAAGAACATATTAAAATATTTCGTACCGAAGCAATTGATGTGAATTTTAGACAGTTAATATAATAAAGTCACAATTTTTTTAAATTTTTATTTTACATGGAAAAAGGGATGTCTTATCATAAGGTATTCAAATCTACAAAATGTTTTCAAAACGACATTCAAAGTTATATGAAAAGATACACATTTTAGATAGTGGAATATTGTAAATCAAATGTGGAATAATAAAAAAACAGACCTTTTATTTAAATATATTTATTCGAAATTAAAAACATAGTTGAATAAGTGAATAAATTGAATGAAAAATATATAAACTGATATAAATATACTCATTCACATGTGAATGATTACAGAAGACAGAGACGTCATTCAAATGTGCATTGACAGTCAGTGGAATGTGAAGAATGATGGAATTTGCAAATGCAATTTGACATTTGAATCCCCATCGAATTAAGCCCAGTTGGTAACAAGTCTGTAGACGCATGATCCACACATAAAGGTTCCAGTTAACGTGTCTCGCCATGGTCAGACTGAGACTTAGACTGAGACTGAGACTGCTCAGGGAATGAAAATGGAAACCGAATGAAATCTTATCGCTAGGCCCATAAAAATTGGCGCGCTTTCTTGAGAAGCGCGCGCTTTTCGCATGAACTGGCCACTCAACCTGAAGAAGCTCAAGACGACTCTCAGATTTGTTGTATAGTTATTGTTCTGTAGTTGTTGTTGTTGGTGTTCCTATACCCTGGGACGAGGGCTTAACAAATTTGTGCATATCTATGAAACAGACGTAAGGAGGCGTTATAGAACCCATAAAATATATATGTATACCATTCCTGATCAGCCTCAACAGTCAAATTTCTATAGCAAAGTGTCAGTCTGTATAAAATGAAAAATGATAAGAGCTAGACACATAAAATATCGTATTAAGAAGATTTCTTTTATTATTTCTAGCTATTAATTAAAAAAACTATATATAGTAGCAATTTAAGGAATATAATGGTAAATTTTATTATTTATGTTAAATAACAAATTGTGAAACTGCTCTGGAAATTTTATGACGATCGGTTAATAAACATGGAAGCAAGAATCAATCTACCAGCGAATCATATAAAGAAGAAAAAAATGTTAATGGAGCACATAGTTTTGTGAATGAATTTTAATATGTATGTACGAAAATTCTAGAATACAAAATACTTGATTTTCGGGATTCTGTTAGATCTTTATTTAGTTTGATCGAATATTTTAAACTACTATAACTTTTTTAATGTTGAGTAGTTGACATTTCATTCGTACATTAATTTAACAATAATACTTAACATACTTAAAAAAACATGCTTAATCAAGCATTTTAAAGCTTAATTTTATAATGAGTTTTTTTTCTGAGAGTATCTCAAAGTCGTGCTTGCTCGCACAAAAGCTTTCTTACTTGTTCTTGCTTATTTTTTGGCATGCGCGCGAAATTAAAGAACCAACGGAGCAAGCGACAAACAACGTAAGCAAAAAAGAAGAAACCCACAGCAGCAACAACAACAACGACGACAACAACAACAATGTCGCTGGGCAGGAATTAGTTTCCGGTCGTAGTAAAAATGACAAAAACAAAAAAAGGCAGAGGCAAAAATAAACACACAGAAAAACGGGCTAAAGGATGCGACCGACGTCCAGCAAACGGCCTCAGGCGACGGGCAAGCGCAGCACGCGAGCCGGGCTCAGATCACAGCAACAACAACAACAACAGCAGCAACAGCAACAACAACAACAGCAGCTACAACAACAACAACAGCAGCTACAACAACAACAACAGCAGCAACAACAATAGCAACAGCAACAGCAACAACTGCATGCAGGCACACATAGATACTCACACACACACAGATAAACACTCACACACTCACTCACACACACTCACACTTAATGGGGATGCTGTGCTGTCCGCTGCTCACAACATTCATTCATTCATTCATAGTTGAAGCAGCAACCAGTCTCCAGGCAGTTGCTGCCTACGTCACAGTCTCAGTCGCTGTCGCAGTCGCTGTCAACGTCGCTGCCTGTGTGCAGGTATGTGTGTACGTTCATTCACAGTCTTAACACACAGATACTCCGTAACAAACACACACACAGTAACAAGAACGAGCGAACAGAGCAGAGCAAAGTTGCCGTCGTCGTTCGTTTTTCTGTTTGATCAGTTCGAAAAGTGAGGTTGCCCAGAGCAGACGACGACAATAACGACAACAGCAACGACAACAACAACAAAAACAACGCAGACGAAGACGCAACTAAAAACCGCATGCCACAAAAATACGTTGCGAGTCTACAAAAATTTAAAATCGCGTGTTTTTTGGTGCTACAATAAAATATATAATAATAAATGTAAATTACAAATGTAAACAACAAGAGCAGCAGCAATCGATAATCAATAATCGTTCAACGTTTAAATCGTTGCCAAGTTAATCGTTAATCGTTAATCGTTCGCTTTTTTGATCGTGTGCTTTAAACCTGCTTTACACATACTACGTAATCGTGTGCAACGTGTTTGTTTGTTTGTGTTGTATTGTTTGTGTTGTTTTTATTATATATATGTAGCATGTGGGCGCGGGGAGAGCAACAACAACAGCAAGCGGGGCAAAGAGTTTGCTGCGCTGACCAATGCTAATTTGAGACGAGAGAGCTGCAATCTCCCTCCCCTGAAATTGTAGAGGTAGAAAAATAACGAAAAACAATCAACGTTTCGATTTGCCAAGTCAACGACAACAACAACGACAACAACAGCTTACAAAACCCACAAAAAATAAGCGAGAAAAAAGTGTCAATTACAACAGCCGCAACAGCAACACACCCAAAGACACATACACACACACACACACACACACACATACAGTGATTGTTGTGTTTGACTATGGCCAGCATACATTTGCGATCGCTGCTGTTGTTGCAGCGGCGACTCGACATGTTGCTGCTGTTGCCATTGCTGCTGCTGTTGACAAACAGCGCACAGAGCACGCGTTTACCGCTCGAGGTCTACGAGCTGACAGCAACGGCCGCCAACGGCGATGAGCACAAAAGCTTAGAGTATACGATCTATGATGCCAAAGAGCCAACAGGTGCGCCAACAGCAACACCAGCAACATCATCAACAACAACTAGCACAACAACAACAACAGCTGCCACAGCAACATCATCAGTGAGCAGCAGCAGCACGGTTGCTGTTGTCAGCAACTCAGCGCAGCAGCAATTGGAAACGGAGCCAGCAATATTGGCGAGTCGACGTGCGCGCCAAATGTTGCAGCAGCAACATCGATTGACCGGCAGCAGCAGCAGCAGCAACAACAACAACAGGCATACGCATGCATCCAACAGCAAGGATCTACGTATACTCTATCAAGTGGGGGTAAGTTATCATTAACTTTAATACCAATATTATTTATAAGAATAAAAAAACAAAAGTTGCAATAAATTTAAAGATAACCAAAATTTGCAGCCAAAAGAATAGAAAATTTACAAAGGAAAACTTACAAAACTTCTTTAATAATCCTAGGAAATATTAGCTTTCATTAAACAAAATAGAATTGAAAAGAAATCAACGTCGTTTTAAATTTATTTTTCTTATCTATTCCAATCAGATTTGTATTCACAAAATAAAAAATATTTGATATTTAATATTTTCCTAAATTTCCCATCAAATTGATGTATTCCAAATTAAATTTTCTTATTACATTTTGTATTATTTAAGTTTTCTAATTTTTACTTAGTTCTGTCTTTGTACCCCAATTTAGTTTATTTTTTCAAATTATTGCAGGGAATCAGTTGGCACAGCTTATATTTAAAATTATACATAGCTAATTACAGCAGCAACAGTTGCTGTTGTTGTTGTTGTCGTAGCAGCAGCAGCAACAACAACTGCATTGATCTATGCAAACAACTTGTCGGCGATTGCATAATGCAGCGACACCTGCTCAGCAACTTTATGGTTGTTGTTGCCATATTGTAACTGGCTGCAATGCCCACGCCAGCAACAGCAGCAACAGCAACAACAGCAGCGACAGCAGCAACATCAGGTTTTAAACACAACTTTGGGGCTGGGCCCACGATTCTCGATTTATGGGCATTGTCTATATTTAGCCGACGCCCTAAAGAGATTGACGTTCTTAGCAGCTATTACACTTGACACCCACAAAACGGTTCAGCTCTTATTTTTTTTAAATTTTATTTATGGCATATTTAATTGCAACTGCAGTCGCAGCAACAACAACAGCAACAACAGCAATTGCTTTATATGAAAAATGAAAGTTGTTTGTTGTTTCGCAGCGTTTTCCATGTCATTTGAGTAACATTGTTGTTGTTGTTGTCGTTGTTGCTGTCGTTGTCGTCGCATTTGATCAATTAAAGTCAACGATACCTTATAAACCAATTAGCGCTGCGGGTCAAGAGTTCAATGTTTTTATATGTGCCACCAGTTGTGGCACGAACTGTATTCATGACTAAGCCAAGTTGTTGTTGCTGCTGTTACGATACGATCTTTCCACGAAGTCAACACAGCAACTGCAAATCCAACTACAAAACTGTTGATTCAATAAGCGTTCAATCAAAATTTCCACACTTCCCTTTTCCTTTTACTCACCCATAAATCAGGCAACTTCAAATATTACAGAGTGTTCAGTTTGTTTTAGACATATATCAAGCAATCCATTATGTCGAGTGTCCACTGTATAGTAAACACTCCCTAGTTAGTTTTTGTTGTTGTTCGTTGGCGTGAAATATCAACAGCAATCAAAATAAAATATTGTCAATCTAAACAACAACTAAAGACAAAAAATTCAGCAAAAATGTACAAAAGAGTCGACTAAATGCATACCCTGTAGTTAAAAAATGAGGCCAAGAAATTGGAAAATATTTAAAAGAGAGTCTTCATTTGAGAAATGTTGAAAATAATGTCAAAAATTTATCGACAAAAGGATAAAATTATGAAAAGATAGAAAATTGCAGAAATGATCAGATTTGTTATCAAATTTATGAAAAATGTTACTACATATATTTTATTTTTATACTAAATGTGTATCTTATAGGTAGATTTATAGTACTTAAAAGATATTTTAAAACTCTCAGTTCAACTTTTATTATCCTAATTATTTTCTCGTTATAATACCCAACTCATTAGCGATCTTTTCACTAATATACCCCATATCTGAACTTCGCAGCATAGATCGCCGACTCAGTATGGTTTTTTAATTATAGGGAATGGGGAAAAGGGAGGACAGTGGGGAAGACCCATCAGCATGGCCCATAAATTTCCAATCTGTATGTCTGCAATAAATTCTAAAGGCATGAAAACAACAACAAACCAACAAAAACAACACCTAAAATAGACAACAAGAAAAAAAAGCCAAAAATTCCTGTCGAGAATTTCGGAAGAGCTCGCATAAAATGGCTCAACAAATTAGAGGAAAAGAAAGAGATAGAGCGAGAGCGAGAGAGACGAAGAGTGAGACAGAGGCGAATAGATAAACTTTTTTTCTTTATTTTTCTTGAAGAAGAAAACAAAAAGTTCCCATGCTTAAAAGCGCTAAACATTCAGTTCCGGTATTTAAAAATGTTTTCAACAATAACAACAACACAGCCAAAGAGGGAGAGATGAGACAGATGGGTGAGAGAGAGAGAGAGAGAGAGAGAGGGAGGGAAGAGCGAGCAAAGCTGAATGAAAGAAAATTCATGAATGAAATACGACGATGACGACGAAGCTGGCAAATGGAGAATTGTGTGTGGAGCGGAGATGAGGGAGAGGGAGAGAGAGGGGAGAAGGCAGCGACTGAATGAATGAAAACGTAAACGCTGATGAGCAGCGACGGCGACGGCGACGTCGACAGCGATGCCGACAGCGACTGCGACAGCGTTTCGCTTCGTTGGGCAAGTCAATCTATGAATGAATGGCAAAGCGACAGAGCGTCCAAATGTTGTTTGAATGGGTAATGCCAACAACAACAGCAACAGCAACAGTAACACAGTCAACAACAGCAACACAGTTAACAACAACAACAACAATCAGTGATTTGTTAGCCATATACAAGCAGATCAGCTACGCATATTTGGCTTAAACAACTTGAAAAGACGTCGACGTCGACGTTGCGCGTGGCATGGCTAAAAGCAGCCAAAGCTGTTGTTGTGGCATGTGGCATGTAGACATTGAATGACACGAGCTAGCACCAAAAAAAATGATATAAAAAAACGAGATATCAAAGAGGCTGCTAGAAATTCCAATCGACTGAGAAATGCATAAACAAATCAAGCATAAACATGTCTCTACATGTCTCTCTCTGTCCGTCTGTCTGTGCTTTTTTTGTGGCCTGGCCCAGACACGTGGGTGCTTTTTATTGTTATCGCTGGATCGAACGCAGCCAGGTGTGAAAATGCCATTTTTTATTTATTTTTCAGTCAACGTATCTTTTATTTTTTTCAAGCGCCTGGTCAACGTTGCGTATGCGCAATGTCCCAGTAGAAATATGTGTGTAGTAAGTAAACAAGTTGTTTATCAACCACAACAATTGTCTAGCATAGTTTTTTTATTTTATTTCTTTTCAAGTATCGACACACATATATTTATTTTTTTGCTAGCCTTTTTCTTTTTTTTATTCTCACTTCTCCAAGTCGTTTTTTTATGCTAATTTCAAACGCAGGCATTCATCATAAAAGTCGCGTCATAAAATTTACGAGCTTTATCATAACTGCTTTTTGAACAGGGCGTGTATCTGTGTATCTGTGTATCTTTGTATCTGTAACTCAAGCACAGCAAGGTCAAACTCTAGATACTCTCCACAGCGAAGTTTATGTTTCAGTTATCATAAGACTTTTTGATCAGTTTCTCAGCCAACTTTAAATTTTCAGCTTCTTTTGCATTTTTATTCATAATTTATTTCTTCATTTTTTTCAGACAGTTTTTTTTTCCTTTCCTTTCACGCCAAAGAATTTATTTTATTTTTTTTATGCTAAATTTAGAAATTATTCAATGTGAATCAACAGCGAAAACAAATGACCAAACAGAGCAGGGGAATAAGAACAAAACAGAAGCTGCGACTGTGGCATACACTGAAGAAAAATCATAAAAAAGAATCATTTTTTTTTAAAATTTTTTTTTTGTGAGAGAAATCATAAAAAAAATTCTGTCTGAACAAACTTTAGTTTTTTGCAGTGTATTTATGTAAAAAACAAACAGATATAAATTTTAATAATGTCTTTAGCATTAGCATAAAACCTATAAAAACAACAATACTGATAGCTACAACATAGCACAATTATTCAGCTTAAAAAAAAAATTCCAGTTCACAATTTCTGAGAGCTTCCATTGAGAAAAAAAATCAAATAATAACAACAACATTGAACTGAAAAGCTACAACAACCTGAGCCAACGGATGTTCGATACCAAAAAACTAGTTTGCCCACTTTTTTTCTGGCCATTGTTGTTGTTGTTGTTGCACCTATTGCTGCTGCGGCTGCTGTAGTTGCTGCTGTTGCTGCTGCTGTTGTTGTTGTCGTGTTTCTCGAGGCAATCGACTCAAGTTTTGGATCTGGCGCGCGCGCCAAGTCAACTTTTTTTTATATTTTATATATGTATATATATATTTGACTTGTAACAATTTTTTTGTGTTCAACAACAACAACATCAACGTTGTCTAGTTTCTTTAAAGTTGTTGTTGTTGTTGGAAAAAATATAACGCATTCGGGAAAATCGAACGGAAATATTTTGCTGGCCAAGTGAGTTTCCGTTTCAGCCAAGACCTTGTTACAGTTATTGACGGACACGTTCCAATTTGGCTTATTAGTGTTGCTGTTGTTGTTGCTATTGCTGCTGCTGTTGTTGGTGTTGCTGCTGCTATCTGTAAGTGTGCTAATTACGTGCCAAAGGCGCATTGTTTACAACGGCAGCAAAAATAAATAACTATAAATACGCAAACGGGGCGCGTATTGCTGTCGTCGATGTTGCTGTTGTTGTTGTTGTAGTTGCTGCTGCTGTTGTTGATTCATTCATTCATAAAAACCGCGCGTGAGCAGCAACAGCAATAACAACAACAACAAGTGCGCATGTGTTCATTAAACAAAACAACAAGCGATCATCGACGAGTCGAGACGGCAGCAACAACAAAAACTACAACGGCAACAGCAATTGCAACTTGCTCGTAATTAACAGACACAACAGCAACAGCCAAAAAAGGCCACAACAAAAGCTACGCGCAATTGTTGCTGTTGTCATTCATTAAAAATTGCGAAAAACCAGCAACAGCAACAGCAGCAACTTTTCATTCATAAAAATGCTGGGCAACAACAGCAACAATAGAGTAGCACAAGATTGATTTATTTAGCTGAGCGTAAAAGGAGGCAACAGCAACAGTTGCTGCTGCTACTGAGCCAGCAACATGTTTACAGTGCAAGCAGCAACATTTTGCGGTTTGGCTAAAGCAACAATTACAAAAGATTGTTGCCGTTGTTGTTGCTGTTGTTGTTGTCTCCCCTTTTTGAAAGAATGAATGAATTGCTTTTTTCCGTTTTGCGGCCACAGCAGCAACAGCAGCAACAACAACTACAGCAGCAGCAACATGCTGACTGAGGATGTGGATATGAATGTGGATTGTGAATGTGGATGTGAATGTGGATGTGGTTAGTGGATGTCCGTGTGCGTAGACGTTCATTAATTGTGACGATCAACAAGCTACGCAAAATCCAGTGTTGTTGCTGCTGCTGCTGCCAGTCAGCAACAATAACAATGCACAACAACAACAACAAGAACAACATGCCAGTGCTCAATTGGCTGCAAGACACTGGGAAACCAGTTATAGTCAACAACCGTGCTCCTAACCAATTCAAAACTCTTTTTCCCCTCTTCAACAACTCTCCCTCGACAACAGCAACATCCACAACAACAGCAACGACAACAACAACAGCAACATCTGACCGTTTTTTTTTGTGCTGTGGTTGCTTCCTTTTGGCATTTTTGCACTTTTATGAATGAAATTTTTTATTTCTTTGCTGCTGCATCACCGTTGTTGCTGTTGCTGTTGTTGTTGAGGTTGTTGCTGTTGCTGTTGTTGTTGAGGTTGGCATATTTCCGTTAAGGCGCGCCAAAGTGGCACGGTCAGTTGCCCCCTCTCCCTCTTCCCCTCATGTTGCTGCTGCTGTGCTTCCTCTTCCTTTTTGTTTTCAGCTACATTTTCAGCTCAAGTCTAAAAATCTTGGACTATGCTAAATATGTGTCTGAGCGTCAGAACAAACACTGAATTAAATTACTTCCGGCTCTCTTTTGCACTCTATCTTTATCTCTCTCTCTCTATATATATATATATATATATATATATTTTTCTGCTGCTGCTCAGTCCAAGTGCTATATTTTATTTTAACTAGTTTAAATAAAATTAGATAATAGATAAAAACTATTTTTAGAATTGATTGAATAGATAAACAATTTTATTTTGGTTTTTTAAAAGGTGGAAGGGATATAGGAGAAAGGAAGAAGAGTTTATTCGAGATTATCTTGGCAATAGATCGAATGGCAATAAAGAATTTAATGCGGCACGGTTTCAACAAGCCTTAATTAATTAATTATTAGTGCTTTTCAAACGATAGCCAAAGCAATTGACAGGTTAATAAGTAAAAAAACTGTTATTTAGTTTAATTATAAATTTTATTGGCATTACTTGAATAAATAAACAAGTTTAGTATTCTTAGGGAAAGTGTATTGGGTAGATTGATGGGAAAGGGCAGGAGACGAGAATAGTTGAAGTTTGTAAAGCAGCTGAACTTTTTTAACCGCGATTCGGACGAATATTGATAACTTGGGGCCGCTTTTTGCCCTTTTTGTTCTTGTTCTTCTTGTTCCTGCGGCGATGTTGTTTTCCATTGTTCTTAATGCGTTGAGTGTTGCCGCCTGCGGGACGTTGACGCTGTAACTCCAACTGTCTAATGATCTGGGGCAACATGTTGCTGATTGGTGTGTTTGCGTAGATGAACTGATCCGAGTCATCCTGTTCATTGTTGAAGTCGTCATGATTAGTTGAAGATGGAGTTCGACGTATACTTCCAGGGGGGGCAGTGGTTACAGGGGGCTCATGGAGGTGGGGGAGCCAGTGGGGGCAGTGGGATCAGTGGTGGTGGGGGAGCCAGTGGGGGCAGTGGGGAAAATGGGGCCAGTGGTGGTGACTGTGGCAGTGGGACCAGTGGTGCTAGGTGGGCATCCCTCCATGATTGGACGCAGTTGCTCTAGCATTTCCTGCTTATGGTTAATATACCGATTGAGTGCCGCATTAAATTCTTTATTGCCATTCAATCTCTTGCCAATATAACGCCTCTGTCCTTTTACAATTCCATCCTTAACATATATGTCCTTCAAACGAAATTTTTTCAATTTGCCATTGGCATCTGCGGTGGCTGTGGCAACTATTGTTGCAACTATCGCGAAAAGCAGACAAATATAAATACCGCGCATCTTTGTGGCTGAATGCTGACTGTTAACTTGGCCAGCAAACTGATCAGCTTTTATAGGGAACCAAACAACACTTGAAATTTTCAGGCAAGAGTTCAACGCACATTTATTCCCAATTCAAAATTCACGCTTATTGATTCTATTTAGAATTATTCTGCAAACTCTTGACATCATTGTCAGATGTTTATACCCAGTAACCATGAGCTACAAAGGGTATGCTAACTTTGTGGAAAAAATTCACAAATTTTATTTAAAAAAAAAAAATTCGAATCTGGGATTTTTATTTGTTACTTCAAGCAATTGAAATAAATAAATAAGGATATCCGTTGGTCTTAACTATATTAACTATAAGTTCCTTGACAGACTGCATATTTCTAATCACCATCAACAGTCGCTTTGACAACAGAATATCTCAAAGTCGAGATCACTCTTTTTAAGTTTCTATGTATTTGTCGATTTTTGAATTTCATTTATTTCTTTTGGCATTAAAAACCCCCATGCCCTCCAGCAAAAATCTCATTTAAGGGCGTAATAGCACCGTTACATTTCAATTGTTTGCTTAAGATCAACACGAGATCATCAACCCAAAAAACCAACTCAGCAGTTCTAGTGCCACTTTTTACAGCACATTACAGAAGGAATAACTTTTTTTGTATACTCCAATTTTATATAGGTAGTTTTGAGAAAAAAGTAAGACTATTTTTTGAAAGTCTATTTGAGTTTTCAGTTGACTAAGCAATTGAGATATAGACGTAAAATCTGTTAATAATATTTGTTATAAATTCAAAAATATTATATGTTAATTTTTAGTCGAGATGATTTTTCTTAAATTTTTTCCTAAATAATCCATTTTTAAATCTGCATCATGTTTTTTTTATTAGACTTTAATTTTAGATAAGTTTGTGTTTCATTCCGAAGAATTTAAAAGCACATTTTTTGCTTGACTTTTGAAATGTAAAGTAGTGTTTTGGAATGACAAAATAAACATTTTGAAAGTCATAAAGTCTTGGATAATGCAAAAAAAAAAAATGTCTTAGCGTTAGAACAAGCACTAGAATTAGCTTACTTCCGGTTCCTTCTTTCTCTCTCTCTCTCGCTCGCTCACTCTCTCTCTCTCTCTTTGACTAACTGCTGTCCAGTCCCGAAAACCTATTTTAATGTTTTCATTGGAATTTCTTAGCTCCGAAAAAAAAAAACAAAAAACAGTAAGAACAATTTGAGAGCATTTTGAGGCGGATGAAGATTAAGTGGAAGCTGCTGACGCTGGCCTAAACAACTTCCGTGTGACTTCCGCAGCAACAACAACAACAACAGCAACAGCTTCTGCTTCTCTGGAGAAGCTTCTCTTCTTCAATCTTTTGCCGTCGACTTCCGCTTGAAAAACAATTTTCAATTTTAATTGAATTTTCGTGTAAACAGCGTGAGGTGACCAAAAGAGCACTTCCGCTTCGAACTCTCTCGCTCGCTCTCTCTCTTTCTTTAACTATATCTATCTCTATCTAAGCACTGGCCACATGTGCTGCAAGCAACGCCAGATTGCATAATTCTCAGTCATGGGGAAAATGTGAAAAATAGAAAGAATACAAAAAAAAAATTAACAACAGAAGGAAATGTATAGAAAAATCATTAACGCACAGACAAAAGATAACAGTTGAAAGAGGCAGTGAGTGTGTGAGTGAGTGAGAGAGAGAGAGAGGTTGCAACAACAACTACCTGCCACTGTGGCAGACACTTGTGCCAGGCGGCTGCCACATAGCCAGCTAACGGTCTGCGAGATCAGCAGCAGCAACAATTGCAACAACAACAACAATTGCAACAACAGCAGCAGCAACAACAACAACAGCAGCAACATCTTTGCCTCAACGGCGCATGTGCAGCAGCCGTCTCAAGTCCTTCATCCTTTTTCCTCCTTCCTCCGTCCTTTATACTTCATCCTCTCTGCTCCTTCCTCCTCTCTGTATTCTCCTTCTCCTGCGTCGTCGCCTGTCGATCGTGTGCGTCTTTGTGCGTCAACGCCCTCATGGGAACCAAACACTGTCTGCCACAAAATGCTGCAAGCAACTGTTCAACTCTCACACTGATAAAAAAAAATGTTCTCAAATCAAGATTTTGGTTTCAGATCTAAGATTTTTGGTCAAAAAAATGTGTCGAGAACATAAAATTCTTAAATAAAGAGAACACATCTTGATTTTAAGAACATTTTCAATAAGACCAAGTTCTTATTTTAAGAATAAATGTTCTTAAATTTAAAATACAAAAAAATAATAAAATAAATAAAAATTATTTTTTGTTTATATATTTTTTTTAATTTAATTTTGATATGTTTTTACAATTTATTCAGATTTAGTAATTCTTACTATTTAAGAGTTTAAGTTTTTTTTTTGATTAATAATCTTAGTTTTAGTAATTTGGTCTTAAAATATTCTTATATGAAGAATTAATAATTAAGATGAATGTTCTTGATTTTAGAAGTTGGTCTTTTTTTTCAGTGCAGGCATTCTTTGCATCGCATCGCATCTTCCGGTATTCACAAATTTATGTCACTGATTGGCAGCACACACACACACACACACACACACACACACTCACACTCACACACTCTCACACACATAGCTCCCTTTTGTGGCAAGTCCTTTTGTTGTATTTTGCGCACGTCATGTCAAGCGTTTTTGGGTTATTGATAGCGGCAGGTGCACACTGGCTACAGTGTTCCCCTCCCCTCCCCTCCTCTCTGCAAGTACAGTGTGCACTGCCTATGCCAGTTCAGCTCAAATTACGCGACAATCAAAGGCTTCTCCCCCCCCCACCACAACCCCAAATGCTGAGCTAATGAGTGGCAGCTAACGTGGGGCACAAACAAAAGCCTTTAGAGCCGTTGCATTGGCATGTCAGCTATGCAGCAAGTACCGCTCTCTCTCTTACTCACTCCCTCCCTCTCTCTCCCTCTACCACAAGAAGAACAACAGCTACTAGGAAATACTACAGTTGGGAGAGCCTGACTGTGAGAGGCTCTGTAATTATTCTGTTAACTAAAGCAATTTTAATATTTAAGTTTAATAATATTCTTTACAGAACTGAAATTCATTTGTTAATTCCTTGATTGGTTTAATGTGATAAATTATTTTTTATTAAAAAAAATTGATACTTAGATTAAAAAATTCTAGCATATTCCGAAAGATGTTTAAAAAAATGATGTGGGGGTATCTAATAAATTTGGAAGCTCTAGCTCTTATAGTTTCTGCGATCTAGACGGTCATGTGACTAAAAGATATACGGATAGAATGACGTTTATAACATGGTTATAAAGACTCGGCGCTACTTAGCTGATTAAGAATTTATTTAATTTTTTGAGTTTGGAATTGCCTACTGCTGCCAAACGTAATAAACCCCCTTCTACTTTAACAGTACAGGGTCTTAAGAATTGTACAAGTCATTGTGTTGTTGAGGCAAGCAGCTTCCGGTGCCTCGCGCATCTCTCTTGAGGCGAAAGACAAATTCCAAACATGCCCCCAACCACATGAGGCATGACGAGAGTTGTTGTTGCTCATCTTATTGTTGTTCTTCTTATTGTTGTTGTTGTTGGTGGGGTTCTTGGGGGTTAATTCGATTCAATTAAATGAGCGTGCGTAAAACCCTTTGACAGCTCTTAAAAATCTCCCCTCTTTCCACTTCCCACTTGAATGCCACTTCAATTCAATTGCAAACACGACACTGTGTTAAAAAAGTGTTCTTACTTTGAATTGAATTCCAGAAAGTCATTCAAAAGTTGCACACTGTTTGCCGCATCACGTTGCAAAGCTGACCAGCTGCTGTATGTTTCATTCATTGTCTGCACTCAGCTTCCGTTGCCCTTCTATCTCCCTCTCTCTCTCTCTCTCTCTCTCTCTCTTTTTGACCCTCTCCCCTTTCACCTTCTTTGCTGCACTTTGACACATGAGGCTAATTGTTTGTGGAGCACGCGCGGGCAAATTATAAAGTGTCGCAGTGTGGCAGCAACAGCAGCTCCCATTTCTACTCGTATCTTCTCTTTTAACTTCTCTTCCCCCTCTCCCCTTTTCTACTCTGTGTGTTTGCCGCGTTAAACCGGAAATCCGGTGTGAATGTCTATCTCGCTCTGTCTCTCTCTCTCTTCTTCTCTTTGCTCTCTCTCTCGGAGTGTTTGTTTTCTTTTAACATCAACTTTTACTGCCTTAACTTAACAAAAACTTTCTTGGCTTGAACTTTACTTCAGCTTCCCTTTCTCTCCCCTCTCTCTCTCTCTTTCCCTCTCTCTCTCTCTTTCTTCTATCTATTGTTTCTGGAAGATTTCGCTTTATAGACTGCGAAATGAGCACACGCCATTGGAATGTTTGCCCAAAATTCTAGCAGCAATTTTGCCTATCAATATTTAAAACTCTCTTTACCCCTATTTTTCTCTCACTCTCTCTCTCTCTCTCTCTCTCGCACTCCCTCTCAAGTGGCACTTCCACTTCAGTTCTCTCACTAAAATAAAAACAAAAGACAGTAGGAAATGAGAGGGGCAGCATTGTATTATGGGGCGGGGGGAAAGAAGCGACTGCTCGAATTTCAAAGAATTTCCCACGCTGCTTACAGCGATTTCTCAAGGAGTTTCAAGCTCCTTACATAAGTATATCCTGCCTTTAGCACGACAAAGGTTTCCCTCAAGTGGAATCCTTAGGAATCCTAGAGGGGGATATATATGGAAAAATGTTTGAATTTGTGCAGCGCACAAAAACAAAACATTGTCAACAAAGAGTTAAGGTTCAGAGCAAGTAAGTATGCAGCAATTGAGGTGATAGACTGTTAGATGCCCAGTATTTTGGAAATCTGTGATTAAATACCATAATGAAAAAAATAAAATAAGAAAAATATGAAAGCTACAAAATATAAAATGATTAAAAGTTTTAATAAAATAAAAATTAAAAAAAAAGTATTAATAAAAAACTTAAACCAAGTAAAATGAAAAAAAAAATATATAAATAAGAAATTTTTCACGAAAAATAATTTACAATTTTAGAATTAACTTCGCTTAGCCTGGTTAAATACAAAAAATATTCTTAATACCTTCAAAAGACCTCCCCTACTTATTTCCAATTTAGGTCTATAAGCTAGAATAGTTCCCTGCCCAAATATATTTTTAAATCTGATTTAAAAACCGGAACTTTTGCAGACAAAAACACTTTATATATTTAATAAATAATTTATATATTATAAGTATAAAAAACCCAATGAACAGTTAAATAATTTGTGCTTGATTTTGGATTGATCTATACAGTCAAACAATTTCACAAATCCATAAGCCTTTATGCTCTTTTGAGTACTGGGAAGCACACAGGAACTAGCTAACAGAATGCAGCTGTTGCCAGAGGCAGAGGCGGGGGCGGGGGCAGAGGGGCAGGTGTAGGAACTGAACCGAAATCCTGTCAAACGGAAAATAAAAGTAGGTCAAAAACGCGTGGGAAACGCGCAATGCGGAAGTAAATGCTGAACGGAAGTAAATAAAACTAATAAAGAGCGGCAGGCAAAGAAGTAGATTAAAGAGAACAAGGAAGTCGACAGACTACTTCCGTGAAAGAGAGGGAGACAGAAAAGGAGTGAAAGAGAGAGAGAGAAAGATAATGAGTTAGTGGTAAAGGTAAAAGGTCAGGGCAGGCAACCTGTTTTTGGCTTTGGCTTTGGTTTTGGTTTACTTCCTGTTCCTGCCCAGCACAGTGCTAATCCCTTTTGAAGGCAAACAACAACAACAACGAGTGTGTGAGTGTGTGAGAGTGTGTGTGTGTGTGTAAGTATGCGTGTGTGTGTGATCAGCACTTACTTATTTATTTACATCCGTTTGGCTCGTCTGCACTAAATCACTTCCGGACTTCCGGTTCGTCACGGACTCGCTAAGTAGATATCGTAAGGCAGACTTAGAAAAGAGAGAGACAGGAACAGGGGACAGTGGAAAGAGGAGAGGGGGAGTAGGTGAGCTGGCTTAAAGGACGCTCAGGTAGCGGCAAAAAACTCAGGCAGGTGCAACTCTCCCCGGACTAAAAACGCTGCCTATTGATTTCATTATAAAAATAATTTGAATACAAATCAGAAAAGAAATAGGAGAAAATAAAAAAGCAGAAAAACACACACACAAAATCAAATTGAAATCGAAACCGAACAAAAGAACAATAACAACAACAAGCAGAAAAGAGAGAGAGAGAGAGAGAGAGAGAGAGAGAAGTTGAAGTATAAGAATAAGAATAAATGTCAAAAAGGTACGAGTTGAAAAAAACAGTTCCACTTAAAAAAAATTGATTGCTTTCGATAATTTCATTGGAAACCTGTGGATGTTGTTCGTCTTATGTTGATGTTGCTGTTGTTATCGAAGTTGTGTTGCTGTTGTCACTGAAGTGCCATACAATAAAATCAAATGAGAAAGGACAATGCTAAAGCAGCAACAGCAACAACACATAATAAAAAACGAAGCGAATCGAAACGAAAGAAAAACAAAAACTAAAGTCCACAGTTGCTAGTTGGATTTTATGTTTATAGCCAAGAGCAACAACAACAACAACAACAGGAACAGGAACAACAACAGCTAGTAACATAAGCTTTTATGGTTAACTGTGTAAAAGGACCAAAAGGATTAAGTAAACAAGCGACAAACATATATGACAAAATGGTAGAAATTCAACGTTAGGAATTCAATTAATGAAAAGTATCTTGGCAAAACTACCAGAGTAGCCCAAACAAACACTCATAACACACACAAATATTCACAACACACACACACACACACACACACACAACTCGAGCATAGAGAGTTTAGATAGGATTTCAATGTTTATCATGCCTCAAGTAGGGGAATCCCCAGCATGTTAAGGTCTATGAATGGGCAGTTGATTGAACAGAGGAAACAGGGGGGAAATACTCCCACTGAATGCTGTGAATGGTGCTGTGAATACAGCTCTGAATGACCACTTGAAAAGTTCAAACAAATCCAATGAATGAAATTATTTCAATGACTTTTCTCGACTCGCCACTTATTTATGCAAATGTTTTCCCATTCAAACTCATTCACAGTGCCTCAAAATGTGAGTGTCTGCTGTCATTTAAACTACTCCTCTAACGGATCTAATATTTATCTACCAAAATTAACTTTTACTTAATAAAAAAATAGTGTAATGTTATATTTTTACAAATATTAAAAAGAAAGTCGAAATTAAAGATAAGATATTTTTGATTTAGGATTATTATTATTTTTAATTTATGACCTTTCTTAAAATTGTCCTAAATTATATTTTAGATTAAGAATATTCTAAATATTTTCTAATATTAATTACACTGATTTCTTTTCTACTTTTCAGGACTCTGAGGATGATTTGCCCGTGTGTGCACCCAATGCCGTCTGCTCCAAGATCGATCTCTATGAGACACCTTGGATTGAGAGACAATGTCGGTGTCCGGAATCCAATAGGATGCCCAACAATGTCATTGTGCATCATCATGAGCATCCACATGTTGCACGTGCTGCAATTGAGACCCAAAAGTATCGAAATTACTACGAGAACGAGAAATTATTGCAACACAAGAGATTGCTGCTCGGCGAGTTTCAGGACAAGAAATTCGAGAGTTTGCATCTGAAGAAACTGATGCAGAAACTGGGCGCAGTTTATGAGGATGATTTGCAACTGCATTCAGGAGATTACTTGGAACGTTCGCCGGACTACAATGACGCCTTGCCGGCATCGAATTATGAGGAGCTGACGGACAATGAGTTGCCACAAAAGCCGCAACGTGGCTCGGCGCATATGCGTCACTCGGGACATCGGGGATTGAAGGAAACTACGAGCTTTATTGGCGGCTGTCCGAGCAGTTTGGGAATGGACGATGGACACACGATTGCGGATAAAACCCGACACTACAAACTCTGTCAACCGGTGCACAAGTTGCCTGTTTGCAAGTAAGTAAAATTGATTGAGAGAGTGGTATGATAAGTAATTGATTTTAGTTAGAAAACGCAGCTATTTTAGCAGGGAAAAAATTAACGTTCCGTTTAGGCCTGGTATTTAAAAACAAGTGGAAAATGCAATGGTCGAGATCCCGAGCATAGGATTCAATATATATAAACGTACTTTAAAGAAATTAAAACCTAAAAAAAATTACTGCATACTTTTAGGTGATTGTGTTGAAATAATAACTTTGGTTAGTTATTATTGCTGTTCTATTTGTCCGATCTTGCTGCGGTTAAGTGATATTATAGATATTATTAATCGATAGACACTTGACAACAAAAAAGTTATTTTAAAAATAAAAATAGTCAATATATACAAAAGTACTTTAAAAAAACTAAACCTAATAAAAAGTACTGCATACTTTTAGGTGATTGTATTGAAATAATAACTTTATTAATAACTTTGGTTAGCTATTACTACCGTTCTATTTGTCCGATCTTGCTGCGGTTAAGTGATATTTTAGATAATATTAATAGATAACATTAATAACCATAAAAACAGTGTGGTTCAAACACAATATACCCTTTTACTAACTTTTTAAGTAACGGGTATAAAAAACTTAAATTTTCATCAACTGATAGACTACAGAAAATAGAAAATAATTTAGTTTAGTTAGTTATTTATGCCAAGAATTTATCTGCATTTTTACTAATGACTTTCTTCCCTTTCTCCAATAGGCACTTTCGTGATTACACCTGGACTTTGACCACAGCTGCGGAATTGAATGTCACTGAGCAGATTGTGCATTGTCGTTGTCCCAAGAATTCAGTTACCTATTTGACCAAACGTGAGCCAGTTTCCAATGAGAGCACAGCCTATCGTTATCGCTTCGCCTGCTCCCCACTGACGGTAAGTCCACCTCTACATTTTCATTAACTAAACTTCAACTAATTATAAATAATTTATATTTTAATTTACAGCGCCTTCGCTGCCAACGCAAGCAGCCTTGCAAGCTGTTCACGGTGAGAAAACGTCAGGAGTTCCTCGACGAGGTCAACATCAATTCGCTGTGTCAATGTCCCAAAGGTCATCGCTGTCCCAGCCATCATACGCAGTCGGGTGTTTTAGCGGGCGAAAGTTTTCTGGAGGACAATATACAAACCTATTCGGGTTATTGCATGGCCAACGATTGAATTTTGAAAAAGAAAATTCCCCTTATTTCCCCTAAAACTCTGCTGCAGCAGCTACTAAATATATATATTTAAATATATGGGCTATATATAGGTTTATCTAGGACTATGCTTATAAGTCGACTGAGCCAATTGAGTCTCGCCAAGTTAACAATTAAACTGAAACTAAAACTACAACTACAAATATAACTAACGAGCAATTATGTGTGTGTTTATGTGTGTGTGTGTGTATGTGCGGTCTGTGTGTGCGTGTGTATAATTTGTTGCTTTGTGTGTGTGTTAAGGGTTTTTTTTATGTTTTTAGTTGCTACCAAAATTTGGTCATACATATATATCATAAACAAATAATCTTTAAATAATTTAAAAACATATATGCATAAATATAAATATTTAATTAGTTCTAAGGCGCAGTTTGTTATACAAATCATTTGTAATGAATATTTATAAAAAGAGCGTTCTTAAATCTGTAACATAACATCCCCTTACTATCTCTCTCACACTCTTTTTCCCTCTCTATCTCTTTTTAATTGTATATATTATACGCAGTAAAAACTCCCATGCGTGCCAAATTAGTATGCAGTTTAATTTATATACTTTTTCCTTCCATATTTGATTTATTCATTAAATAAACATACTAAGCAAAAAGTTGTACAGTTAGAAACTGTTTTACAGGCAGCAGCAATTTTTAGAACGAATCATGGCAAAAACAAAATACCGAGAATATATATTTGCTTTAATATTTTTATGAAAATATATATAAATTTAATATTAATCATAATCATAATCAACGAGCGATTAAATTAAGCGCATATGTAAAATTATATATCAATTGTAAAATTTACTTTTGTATCTTTTATATAATATTGTAATCAAATTTCCCCCTAATAATTCCTTCTACAAGTATTAGGCATGATATTTCCAGCAGTCGACATGTGTTTTTACTATTTTATATATATTTCTGTATAAAGGCCAAGATGAGCAAAAAATAAATTTTAAATTATGTACGAAATATGAAATTAAATATTTCAAATATATTTAATGTTTTTTTATTTAAAATTATAATGGTCGTTAAAATTTATAATGAAGTTTACAGTTTACTAAGGGGTTATACTACATCTGAATGCGACATAATTTAAAATAAATTTAAATTTGGCTACATAATTATATTCGAATTTTAAGTTACAAAATAATCATGCCCATAAAACTATGCTATGATTTTTTATGACCAATTTATTTTATTTTACATAAAATCATGCCCATAAAACTATGCTATGATTTTTTTTATGACCATTATCTAATGAAAAAAACTTCTTAAATGATACACAAAAATCATAAAGCAATTGATTTTATTTAAATATAGTAATTAAGTTAATTAAATGAATTAATAAATTCTAAAATATTAAATTATGTTATCCTTATACTTCATCACAGATTTAATTTAAGTTCGCAGCCGAAAAGTATGCAACAAAAATGTTGCGCCTAAAACACTTTCAATACTTTCTCACAGGCTAAAAATGGTTTGAAACTTTGCTAAGTGCATGCAATCTGCCAAACATTTAAACCCAAAGCAATTGGAGCAGTTGGAATTATAGCAGATTAAAAAGATAAACAGTGTAAAGAATTTTCAAATAAATAAAGCAAAATAAAAGCAGACACACTTCTGCATATAATTCTTGGGCTTTATTGTCTGTCTGCGGGGTATTCAAGCACAAAGTACGACTATTTCCGGGCAATTAAAATCTAAAAAAAAATATATCTAACGTGGTGAATAAAGCAGCTGAAAAATGCAAATTATTATTGAATACCAAACGAACGAGGCAAGCAGCAAATGGCCAACAGCAAATAGATGGCTAGAAAGGCAGCCAGCGGTAATATAATTAAATAAATGGCACAGCAAATAGACAATAACTGGAGAGTTGCTCCGGTTTGGGGGGCGGTGGGTGTTGCCATGCCACAAATTCAATTAACGTGCGTCGACGGCGAAAAGAAAAAAAAATTACTACATAAAAAAAGACGGACACGTAAAAAAATTATCAAGAAACAAGCATATAAAAAAGTTTCAAGTGTAAAAAACGAGGTGTAAAAACACAGCGTGGCGAAAAAAAAAGTAAATCGTAAAAGTCAAACAAAACCAAACACCAAGCGACAACAGCAACAGCAACAACAAGTGCTAACATAGTCGAAAGAGGAGCAGTTTTTGTTTTTACGACTTCAACCGGAAGCTAAACGCGTTAAAAACTCGACTATAACAACAGTAACAACAGCAACAACAACAACAACGAAAAAACCAACACCCAGAAGAACTGTTAGCCCAGTCTTAAGATTGGTAGATTGGAAGTCTTAAGTCCAAGACTTTTGACCATGCAATTACAGCTGACACTCGCATATGGTCTTTAAAATGCATAAACTCCGAAATTATTATTAATAATAATAAAATCATATACATTTAATGACCCCTTAAAGTGCGTCTAATTGGTGAGAAGAAATGCCATAAAAGATGGTTTTAAGCACATCCAAAATACCAACTCCCCGTTTTGCCATCCTCCATTTCAAAAAGACAGAATGAGCACAGTGGAAACAGCATCAAGACATAAGACATTTATAGCATTATCAGATGAAAAGGGAGGAAAAGATTGAGGGAGACAATCTCAGTCTCTCCTCAGGCAGTCTTCGTTTGGGGGCACTTGGCTCTTCACCTTCTTCTTCTTCTCATCTTCTCATCTTCTTCATCTTGCAGCTCACATGAGGCGTTAATTAGAGTTTAAGCCGCAACGGGTAACCGTTTTTTATTAGTTGGAAATGAAATTTCGCGCATTCAGAGACCAAATTGCAACACTAACAAGGAAAATGCTCGTATGAAAAATAATTCATTGTTGGCTCACCTAAACTGGGTTAAGTCACAACATGCTGACAATTTTTCGACACGAGTACAAGTATCAAAAATAAATTCTAGCACACAGTTAACTTTGGTAAAGTAGTAAATAAAAATAATGATATAGTTAGTAATAGATTAGGAGACTAAAAGTAGTCTGAGAATCATAAAACGAACTTTGTTTAGGTAAAAGTCAACAGTCTATGAAATTGGTTGAAAATATAGATTTAAGAACGAGATGCAATTGAATTAAATCATAAAAATATTTTAAAACACATGTATCGATCGGAAAAATAATATTAAAAAATATTCACATTATATAAATGTTCTTATTTATATTTTTGAACTTTCTTTATATTTGTTTGCTGAAACGAAATTTATTACAGTTGCTTAAAGTTTTTAGAATACTTTAAAATATTTTAAAAATTATTAAATATGGAATAAATACTTTTTTAATTAATAAGAATATTAATTTGTGATTACTATCTAATAAGGAATATATAAATAAGCCATAAAAATATTCATGAAAAACGCTTAAAAAAAGTTTCTTTATGATTTTATATGCATTTCTTTAAGCATCGCAAAATATTCAATAACTTGGCCAATATCCCTTGGACTCTGCTTGACTTCAAGTTCAATTTCTCACCCGCTGTGTGATTTTGTGGTACTGTGGGCCAAGTTAAAGTCGGTTGGGCAGTGGCCAAAACTGCCAATAGGTGCCATTCATTATTGCTTGGCGAAAGTTTTAAATTTCAGCTAAATCATTTTTGCCTTAGCAGCTTCTGTTGCACATTTTGTTAAGCAACAACAACAGCAACAACAGCAACAACAACAATTTGATGGTTAATTATTTATCTCAGAGTTTTCGAGCTGTGTTGAAGTGTCTGCGTTCACATACTTATATTTATGACTGGGAATGACTCTGCTGACTCTTTTGACTTTTCTGGCTAAGACTCTCTGTTAGCCTGGCTACTGAGTTTGAGCCAATGCCAAAGCATATTGATTGATTAGCTGCTCCAACGCCGCTGGCTGAAGATTTGCATGCTAGTCGGACTTAAGTTGACTTGAGCTGCAGATTATACACAATTTCTATTTTCAAAAATTTCTGATATAGCCGCTGACAATAGATCTAACTGGCAGGGCGTCGGGTCATTAGAAGCCCAGAGCTTTCTTTCACATCATTAAAAGTTAAAAGTCAACAACAACAAGAAATTAGACAACAACATGACAAAAGACCAGCTAATAGTATCCGTTGTATATAGAATCGAGCGATCCCATCTTTTTTTTATAATTTTTGTCTTCTTTTTAGTATTGCATGTTGTTTTGGTTCTATGAAAATTTCTTCATTTCGTTGGCCACTTTTACTACACTAATTAGCCACGATTTGAGGCGCTGACATGCAAGGCAGTTAAAGAAATACAGAAACTGGAGGGAGTAGGGGAAAATCCCAGAAACAACTGTAAAATTAGGGTGCCCCACAGGTTGAGGCGCTTATGAATTTAATTGCACAGCATTATGTTTTTCATGGGGGTCTTATCAATTTTTTCCGGCTCAACACAACAATAATTACACGTATTCTTAATCATTTTTTTTTTTTTGTTACTTTAGTCAAAAGTTGTTTCATCTTTGGGTGTCGTCTTCCTCAGGTCTCTCTACACAGGAAGCTGGGAGAGATTTCACCTGTTGATGCCAACTCTTTTTTTTTTTTTTGTTACAACTTCTTCTTTTTCTTTTTGCCTTAGAAAGTGAAATTTTTAACGGCGCTTTGTAATTTGCGTTCCCCTCCGGGGAACCAATGATGAGTTTACTCAGTGCTCAAACTTGGATGATAAGACATTAATCCGTGGCATTAGAGGGCCTCAAAATATTTTGTTATTGATTCAAATTGATAAACCGCTCGGCAAATAATCGAAAAGTGTGTAATTCGTAATGGCATTCAACTGGAGCAAGGGCGAGTGAAAGTGACCGGACGTTTGGAGGCTGTATATCTTATGGTATCATATGCGAAAATCGACATGAATAAAAAAACTTAATGGATTTCGAAGCATGCAATGCGATAACGAATCTCTTGATTGCCCACAGCAATAAACTGCAATAATAAAGCAATAACAATAACAATAACAGCAAAGTAATCATAACAAAAGAGTGTTACTTTCTTTGAAGTGCTTTAGATTAAATACCCTATAAAAGCTGTGGGATACAGTGAATTTATCCATGTTGTAGTGTAGGAATTAAGCTGATTTTAATATAAAATCTAACTATTAAATAGAGCAGCAATTTTACTTAATTTCAGCAATCTAACTCAAAAGGCAGCTGAGTTCCTATAGAACAATTTTAGTTTATTTTGAATTCTTAAACAATATAATGAACTGACTGAGCATATTTTAATTAAAAATACTCAGATCTTTAACTGTACCCATTTTTCTTAAGATAAATTCAAGAATAGTCGAGTTTACTCAGAATATTTTTCGATTATATTGATTTTTTTGATGAAATAGTGTACGGATTGGATTTATTTTAATATATAAACTAACTGAGATATAAATTAACAACTGTACCAAATTTCATCAGGATATATCTAAAAAGAGCTGAGTTAACATAGAACAAGAAACATAAAAACTCGCTGGATCTCTTAATTTTACTGTATTTCCTCAACTAAAACCGATTAGATAAGCTATACCAGTCGATCTACACCTTCTTCTTCTTATTACAAGTCTTTTTACAACCACAAGCTACCCTATTTGCACATTTCTACAGGGTATATCTGATAGTAATCGTATAGTGGCAGTGCAAAGTCATCAGCAATGCACAAAGAAAGCGACAGACTTACAAATCATGCATAACACAACTACAAAAAAAGAGCCATTGAAAAATCCACATACGTAGTATTATATCCCCCCCTCCTATACTCTCCTCATATAGAGAGTGATGCCAGCTGCTTGCACATGCAGATGAAATTGAAAGTAAGACTGCGTCTATGGCCTCTTCAAAGAGATGCAGTCGATTATTTTCTAATTACAAAAGCAAAACTACACTCCTCATTCAATTCGTCTTGAGGCTGCAATGCCGTATTACCATTCAATCTGTCAGCAAAACGTAGCTCAAGTGAAGAAATTTTCCAATTTCAATTACAATTGGAGACGAAGTTAAAGCCGAAGAAGAAGAAGAAAAAAACGGGACGTGATGAAGAAGGTGTTAAGTATGCAAATGACAGGGCATACAACATGTACATTGAATAGATGATAACAACAGTAATGTTGTAATATTTACAGGCTTCACATCTAACATATATGTACATACATATGTAGGCGTATGTCTCGACCAACAGTTGGACAGACGATTTGAGAAGAAGCCGCTAAACAATCCGATACAATACGAAAGCGAGCGGTAAAAGTGCGCGCGCCATGCAATTTGACCCCAAAGAAAACTGAAGTCGTATCCAAAATCCAAATCCAAAAGCCAGCCAAAGGCAAAGGCGAAGATTCGCATCTTTTTTTTCTACAGTTTTTTTTGGTTACTTTTACATGTGCACCGCGTGTACTTTCTCTACTTAGAGTTTAGCTGGTAAACGCGGTTTTTCATCTTGTCTTCTTTGTTTTTTTTTATACCCTTGAAGAGGGTATTATAATTTTATCATGAAATGTGCATGTCAAACAGTCAGCTGATACTCTATAAATATGCATTTGCTCTGGGATCGAAAGAACTCATGTACTTTTTCAGCAACTGAGCTGAAATATCAAATATATCTAAGATGTTCTATGAGAACTCAGCTTTCCTTGAGTTTATTTTGTTGAAATTTAGTATAGTAGCTTATAGATATGACACATTGTATCATATGCTGAAACAAGTAAGATTACTTTATTATTCTCTGTTTTAATCCTATGCGAAATAAGTCAAATTTTTCTATAATTTTCACAGAAATAAAAACGGAGTAAAGTATCTCAGAAGCATTCATAAGATAGACTTCCTTAAACAGAACTTTCTTATATAATCTTAGCTACTTGCAGAGTATCTCGCAGTCGATCATTTTGGCATCGTTCTCACATTTTGTTTATTTGTTTTTGCAGTTGCTGCCTTGCCTTTTTGGCCGCGCCTAATCGAAACTTGTGCCCAATCTGGCCAGAGAGGTCCCCGGCCAACACAGATGATCAGAGGCACGCTTATATCGCGATATTAATGAGTTGTTAGCAAAACGGACAAACAGCCTAGAAAATATAATAGACAGAGAGGGAGAGTAGGAAACCAGTAGAAGAAAAGACAAGAGTCGACAGCTCTTTGATGTTGTAATTAACTCTCATTAGAGGCAGCACAAAAGTCGCACTTAGATCTGAGTCTCAATCTGAATCAACTTTAAATTTGGGTTTCACTTTCGCTACAACAATATCAACACAAACTGCTTAAGTGTGCTATATTTAAGTATTTACTTACAGCGAAACAAAGCAAAACTAAAAGTCAAATAGTCTTTAAATCTCGCACGAATTTTTTCTTTCGGTCATGCGAATTCGTTTCTTCTAAAGGCGCGTTGATTGTTTTTTTTTTTTTTTTGGTCTCCCCTCCTCTTTCGAAGAGCGGAAAAAACAAAACTAACTATACAAGGTTTGGCTAGACAAACGATCATGGGAAAACAAACGAACCAAAACCAAAACCAGCAAGAAGTGTCAAAGGGGAGCAGCAGCTGCCAAATCCATTGCCAATTTCGAGCAGTTGACCAAAGAAAGTAAAGCTTATCTACCAAAAAAAAAAAAAAATAAAAAATCCCGCAGAGTTGCGGTGACTCCCGCCTGAAATTTGAGAGACCTGAGACCTGGAATCTCGCGACTTAAAACTGAATGCGTGCTCAAGTGACCTGCTGAGTAATTAATGACAACAACGCTTCAAATTAAAATCCATCCTTTTTGACAACTTTTCGCACAGCCCCAGAGATGTGTGTGTGAGTCGAAAGTGAAGAAAAAAATTCAGATATTGAGCTGCGTGAGTCACAAAAATAATGAATTAAGATGCGACTTTAATTTAAATTCATTTATGATTATTAAAATAATTAATTCATTACTTTAAAAAAAATAATAAATGTGTAAATTAATGAAATACGAGTTTAAGAGACGTTTATGACTTTTCATTATTAAATACATATTAAATATGAGACAAAAATTTGCCTAAAAAATGTAAATAAAACTTTGATTCCGATTTATAAATATTTTAATAATTTTTTATTTTTTTAGGGTTTTAATTTTTTTATTGGTTTGGGGTTGGGGGGGGGTTTTTAAATTTTTTTTGTGGGGGTTGTTTTCGGTTTTAAAATTATTGAAGATATCAACAAGACCTTCTTATTAATAAAAATATTTTAAAAAAGAATTAAAGTAATTTTTTTAATTATTAAAAATATTAAATATATAAAAATAATAATTTATATTATTGTAAAAAATAAATTTTCATGCTTTTGCGTGAGTCTGAGATCATATTTATAAAAAATGCTCAACTCTAACTTTTTGGCATAATTTTTTGTGATTATTTGTTCGACTCTTGGCCAAACTTTCGGCGAACTTTCGTTGTTAATTAGCTGAATCAACACAGTAAACATAACCCGCAACAATTTGTGCGTTAAACACACTCATATCCTGTTCATAATAATCATTGCAATTGTTTAAACTTTAAACAAGCAAAACAGCAACGCAAAACTAAATGAAATTCGCTTGAAACTCGCCAACTTTCCATTTCCCTAAATAAAAGTCAACTCAGAAAATCAAATTAATAACAAAAAGAAAGAAAAAAAATGGCAGAGACTTTGGCAGAAGGAAAGAAAAAAATATATATAATTTAGGTGCAGTGAAAATCAAGCAGGCATCCTCAGAGATAGATAGGTGTTTTTTCTTTTATTTTTCACATTTTCCATATTTTCCATGGCAAGTCTCGACAGCAATGATGATGATGATGTATGCGCCTTGGCAGCCCATCAACTTTTGGTGTTGAAGTTGAGAGTTGAGTTTGAGTTTGAGTTTAGTTGAGTTGCTTGCAGTTGCAGTTGCCATGACATTATCAACGTGCCAACGTGGCACGTTGCAAGTTGCGGGTGTTGTTGCTGCTGTTGTT
Organism: Drosophila falleni; assembly: GCA_035045575.1. Taxonomy (NCBI): domain Eukaryota; kingdom Metazoa; phylum Arthropoda; class Insecta; order Diptera; family Drosophilidae; genus Drosophila; species Drosophila falleni. The sequence continues at coordinate 4,887,195 of JAWNOV010000167.1, forward strand.
GCTACTGCTTGTTGCAACGTGACATGTGTGGCAGCGAGGGAGAAAGAAGAAGAAAATGTGCAGTTAATGTTGCTGCACCACGCTATCGCCTGCCCAACAATGCCGCAGCTGAACTTGCCCCTGCCTCTTCCCCTTGCCCCTTGTCTATCCAACTGGAATGCTTGAATAATTCAATGCATATTCACAAATGGCAATAACAATTGCTTTAAGCCAACGGCATTAAAATAACAATTTTAAATACATTTTTAATGAACACGTTAAAATCATTAAAATGAATTGCAACCAGGTGGCAAGTTGACGCTGTTGCATGCCAATTTCTGTGTGTGGTCTCTTGCCGACACTTGCCACATGACTTTGGTTGCATATGCTTACACAAAACTTAACTTCTACACCTTAATCGAATTATTCAAGTAATTAGAATTTCAATTCCCAAGCTAAATCAACTGTAATTGATCTGAGTATTTATGCAAATTATTTTCAAATGCTTTAAAACTTAATGTGATGCCTTTAAATACAAATTCCTGAATCCATTTGGATATTAAAATAACAAACAGAGTGCAAAATAATCCTGAATGGGAAACAAAACTAAAGAGAAAGGCTTCTGGTTGACTTGCTAGACTAACAGTTACCCAGTAAAGTCTTATACATATATTAAGCTTAAATATGTTTGAAAATAATTTTTACTCATACTTAGAATAGAAAAAATTTCAAATTTTCTAGATGAAAACAATTTTAACGCAGAATCAATTTAGAGGCCAAATCATGATCAAAATGACATTCCGCTTGAAAATCGGTGAATTTTTGACGAAGTTATGAGAGATCAAAGTTTTTGAAAAAATGTTAAGGGGTTAGTATGGAAAATTGGCTTAAAATCGAAAATGTATCAAATTTTTTAAATGATAAAAATTTAAATGCAGAATCAATTTAGAGGCCAAATCATGATAAAACTTACATTCCGCTTGAAAATCGGTGCATTTTTGACGAAGTTATGAAAGATCAAAGTTTTTGAAAAAATGTTAAGGGGTAAGTATGAAAAAATGGCTTAAAATCGAAAACGTATCAAATTTTTTAAATGATAAAAATTTAAATGCAGAATCAATTTAGAGGCCGAATCATGATAAAAATCACATTCCGCTTGAAAATCGGTGAATTTTTGACGAAGTTATGAGAGATCAAAGTTTTTGAAGAAATGAAAGTTTATGAAAAATTGGCTTAAAATCGAAAATGTATCAAATTTTTTAAATGATAAAAATTTAAATGCAGAATCAATTTAGAGGCCAATTCATGATAAAAATGATATTCCGCTTGAAAATCGGTGAATTTTTGACGAAGTTATGAGAGATCAAAGTTTTTGAAGAAATGTTAAGGGGTAAGTATGAAAAAATGGCTTAAAATCGAAAATGTATCAAATTTTTTAAATGATAAATATTTAAATGCAGAATCAATTTAGAGGCCAAATAATGATCAGAAATGACATTCCACTTGAAAATCGGTAAATTTTTGATGAAGTTATGAGATCTCAAAGTTTTTACAACCTTTACACTTTTGGTTGGTTTTAAGTTGATTTACATTTTTGGAACCCCTCTGATAATATAAATTTTAATTTCTCATTATAAAGTTGGTTTTATATTTATTGACTGTTACAAATTTATAAAAACAACTATTTATTTATTTATTTTTTTTTACAGAGAATAGGAAACTTTCAGTCTTCTGCGCTTCTAATTCCCACGAAAATTTGTTAATTTCTCTGGCTGAAATAAGACCTACGCATTTTCAATGCAACTAGGGTATAAATAGGACGAGTAATCACCACTTGAAACGACAACAACAAATCGACAACAACATGAAGAAGAGCATCCCACACTTGATGCGAAGTTTCCACTACACAAAGTGGCCACTGAGGATGCTCCAAGGCAAAAGAGAAGGCGAAGGCGAAGGAGATGGAGAAGACGAAGGCGTCTGCTCTGTGGGTAATTAAGAGCGTGGGATGACGGAAAACCACTGAACAGCACTTGAAAAATATGCGCAGAAAATGCAAAATAAACTGAGAGAGAGAGGGAAAAAAATAAAAAATAAAAAGTAAAAAGTAAAATCATGAAATATGTGAAACATGCCTCCAGCTCCGACCAATTTCAATGAAAGGCGACACAGTTGCACCAAGATAACTAAAGCTGAATCTGTAGCTGAAGCTGGAGCCTGAGAATCGAGGTCAGAAAAAAAAACACTTTCATCGTTGAGCCAAAGAATTTTTAAAGCAATTTGCGTGTTAGCATAAGAATGCAACAGATGAAAAATAAAAAAAAAAAGAACTGAACTGAAATCGAGCAATATGATAAGGCAGATTGAAAATGGTATTATTTAATTAGCATATAAACGAGCCCAGCTCAGGAACTCAATTCCGAATGAAGAATAACCAAAAAGAGTCTTACAATCTATACAGACAACAACAAAAAAGTTGCTGGACTTGAAGTTGAAACACAGTTACAAAAATGCAAATGTGAGTAAAGCAACAACAACAACAAAGATTCGAGCAGACACAACAAAAGATTCTCATTTGCCAGTTAGTTGTGGTTGTTGTTGTTGTTGTCCATGGTTCTGGCCTGGGTTGTAGGTCATAGTCATAGCGTTTGACACCTTTTTCAATGCTCTCCGCATAACTGTGAGCCACCAACAACAACAACAACAACACTGACCCACAAATGTAGCGCAAGTTCTATAGAACCAACTGAAAACTGCATTGAGCGACGCTTTACATAACCGAATAAGTAAAGCACTCAAGTAATACTCGTAACGACTATTACGGGTACTCATCATAATGCCTGCCAGCTATTCATATTGTAATTTCCAGCAAACATGACTATCAGCATAATAATAATAAAAAAAAAGCTGACCAGTCAGCCAGACTTTTCAACTGTGGCTAACTGTGCGTATGCGCAATTCTTGAAAACTGGCACAGCCGAACGACCTACTGCAAAAGGGCAATACACTGAGAGAAACTGCGTGCAAATTAAACTAGCTTAAGATATTTAAATTTAAATTAAAAAAAAGATTTAATATAAATGTATAAGCTCTTGGTCATTTTAAGGCATTAAAAGTTCTTACAGATTTATGTAGTTAAGCAGCCAAGGTTTGATTTAAGTCTACACTCAGAAAAAAATTAACTTGTCTTAAGGCAATCATTACTTAAAATTTAAAATTTAGGTAATAAATCACACTTTTCTAAAATTTAAGAAATATTTTTTTTCTGAGTGTAGTTAATCAGAACTAACTTTGCGAATAGAGCTTTTGATTTTAATAACTTAAAATTTAAAATTATTAAAGCTATTTAGTATTTATGTAAAAATTAATTAATGCTTTATGTGCTTTTAAACACACAAAGCAATCAGATATATTTATATAGATAGTTTTCTAGAATTCTATGAAGTTGTAACTGCCATAATTTTGATTTTGAAACAATTTCTTGTAACTTTTACGTCAGCATATTTATCATTTAACTGTGACCCTAACTAGATATTGAAATAATGGACTTACAAAGGGGCTAATTTTATTTATATATGTATCTGCTCATTGTTATCGCTCAGTGTATAAGTTGAAAGATAGAAATTGCACTTTACAGCATGATAACAGCAATTGGCATTGCAACACCCGCTAACAAAGGCCAACAACTTTATTCTATTGCAGCAGAGCAGAGTAAGAGAGAGAGAGAGAGAGAGAGAGAGGGAGGGAGCGAGAGGGAAGAGAACTGCTAGAGAATGCGTGTAATCTTCTAGCGGTTGTAGCCCCGAAAAAAAAAACGATTCAGCTCGTTCGCTCTGTCAACTCGCTCTTTGGTCGTGGATGGAGGTGATAACTTTCAACGGTTTCACGTTTGAAATTGGCTTGAAGCTGCCTCTGTTCGCTGCCGATGTTGCCGTCGATGTTGCAGCTTCTCCGACCCTTGCCTGCAGCTGCAGTCTGTGGGAAATTAATGAATTAAGAGACTCGCTGGCGGTAAGAAAAAACAAAAAACAAAAAAAATAGCTGAAAAAAAATGGAAATAAGTAATGCTCACATTACATTAGCGGCAGTCGCTGATGTTGTTGCTGCTGTTGTTGTTGCTGTTGTTGCTGCTGCTGCTGCTGTTGTTGTTGTTGCTGCAGTTGCAGTTGCCGCCAAGTGGCAGGAGGCAAACTTTAACTCATTTCCACGACACTCAAATGAGCAAAATTATTGCGGTTAAGTACGCGAACGTAAAGATTTTTCCCCGACGTCAACAGTTTGAAAGATCGGCAAGTAAGCAAAAGAAAAGTCTTGTTAGAAGAAAATGAAAGAAGAAGAAGAAGCTGAAGAAGATTGCAGAAGAAGAAGCGTCGCCGACGCGTCGAGGGAATTTTTCGGCGAGCTGGAAACTTAAATCAAGTCGAGTTGGAGTTGCAGTTGAAGTCAGAAAAGTTGTTGGCAGATCGTGAATTAAATTTAAACAGCAGATATACAAAATAAATAAATGGGACAAGTGAGGTTCGCTATGGTGTGGAAATTATAGTGAAAAGAGGGCCGAAGATGCGAGTATCTCGTCGCGTCTCGTCTCGTGTTGCATTGTCATTGATAGGCCGCAAGAAGAAAGATAGAAAGAAATAAAGAAAGAAATCAACATGATCAAGCGTAGAGCTAACGATCCGCCAACACAGCAACCAAATTGGCACATTAGACAAATTGTTGCAGACAGACAAACGAACAAACGAACGACAGACAAACATCTCAATAACCCAAAGCAGCTTGCAACTGCAACTGCAACAATCCAGTCAATGCAAAACAAACTGAAACTGAAGATCATAAATTGAATATTTCTGCAACTGTTGCTTGTCAACCGCAAAAGAGCCTGGAAAAATGGCAATATACCCAACCATTCAACCACTCAACCACTCATCAATCCATCCATCAATCCAGCAGTCAATCATCAGTCAGAGGTGCGATCAGATGTCAGAGCTTTGGAGACCTCAGAGTCAGAGTCAGAGTTGGAGTCAGAGTCAAAGTCAGAGCTCGCACCATTTAACAATGCCGCACAATTTAAGCCATCATTGACCCATTTCTATTTTTTTTTTTTTTTTTGTATCTTGCCACTTGGGGAATGCCACAATTCTTCTGCAGCTTCTTCTTATGCTGCTTCTTAATCTTGCTGTTATTTCTAAGCATTACTATCTAAATTAGGGATGTGTATCGCTAGCAAAGTATCTATAATATCATAAACTATATTATGAATAATATCATTTAATAGATTAGTCATAAAAAGAGAAGTTAATTTAAGCAGAATACAAATGTGAAATAAAAGTAAAAGATATTATGAAAGCTTGAAAAAATTATAATAATACAAATTAATGATAATTCTATAAGATAGATAGAAAAATCAAATTATATTCTTAGAAATAATCGCAATATTATTAAAAATTAAGATAGATTAAAAAAAAGGGACAATTTCGCATTAATATATTCTTTTTCTGCATCGATTCAATATTAATAGCATCATATCGATACCCATTCCTAATATAGATTCTGTCTGGAATATTCTTAAGTTAGTTTCCATAAAATATTAACAATTTTCCTATAAAACATTTTTATCGAATTAAATTAAATTAAATTCAATTAAAAATTAATTAATTAAAATAATTTAATTTAACTCTCTTAATATCATATAATTCTTTAGTTATCTTTATTAATTTTGTAACTGTTACCTTAAGCAAAAAATTTCTGTATTAATTAGAGACCTTCTTAAATAAATAAAATAAAAGTAGTTATCGTTGCTTTTCATCGATGCAATATCGATATCACAATATATTGCTGCTCATCCCTAATCGAAAATTCTCTATGGGCTATTGGCTTTCGTTATGCGATCGAGTGTCGCCATTTAATTGGCCTCTCAAGGAAGCTTGCCAAATATGTCGCAATGACTTTGACACTTTTTGACCGTGTCTAAAGCTGCGTAACAATTTCTTTTGTCATCTTTGCTCTATTGTGACTTTTGTTGTTACTATTGCTATTGTTGTTGTGAGAATTGTTGTCGTCATGCGCTTTAATTAAATTTTTGTTTTGGCTGGCTTTGCTTTGCTTTGCTTTATTTTTGTAATGTCATTGCCGCTTTTGTTGCCTGCTTCTTTCACTCACATGTGATGTCACTCAGACTTGGCCACAAATAAAAAAAACCGGCTAGTTGGCCATTTGAAGTTCATGGCAACTCACAGAGACATAATTACAAATTCATTTGGCACAATTATGCGGCACAGTTGCAGTTGCAGCACGCCAGCAACATCAACAGCAGCAACTGCAACAGCAACAGCAGCAGCAGCAACAGCGACACACATTTAATTGCATTTGGCAAACGAGCGCAACAAGTGCCACGAGATTGCCACAAGAGTCCACAACACACACACACACGCACACACTCGACTGACTGGCTGAATGTGAATTCTATCTAAAAATAAAATAAAATGAAAATAAAAAGACACAACACGCGAATCCAAGTCCAACTCCAAGTCCAAGTAAAACGCATGAAAATTGCTGCCTAGACACTAAATTAAAAGCTTAATGCGTTGCAGCCCCTTTAGCCAATGTTGTATCCACAGTTGCACAGTTGCAAGTAGTCGCAATTTTCAGTTCTCAGTTCTCAACTCTCAATTCTCAGTCTCAGCTCTTAGGCGACCATTCATTGGTGTCTTCTGAAATGTTTATTCTGCAACACTTGGCACGATTTTAATTTGCTTTTAGTGCCTGTAATTCATTTTGAAGCCCACTGATAAATGGAAATGAGCACAATTAGTCGTGGGGGGTGTTACGCCTTCTTCTATTCCTTCCTATCCATCCTTTTCTCTCTCTTTTCCCCTCTGCAACTTGAAGATGCAATCTGTGCACACTGACTGCCAACTGGTTCAACTGGAGACTAGTTATCTTATGGAAATCTATTAATTCCATCGAGATAAACCGGATAACTACGCACTACGTTCATAAATAAACCAAGGATCTATGGAAATGAATAATGAACAACAACAGCAGATATCTGGCAGGATAAGCATTTCAGCATTGCTTGCAATTTGTAACTTAAGCTAGACATAACATTTCTCTTTTCATTTTTACTCTCTAAACTAGCAGGAAATATCTTAAAGATTAATTGTAAATTTTATGCAGTTTTAATAATGTAAATATCGTAAAAAAATAATATCTACAATAATGGATGCAAGTTTTATCTTTCTGTTAATGAAATTATGTAACAGATATCAGTTGTATAATTATTTAACATAATTTGGTTGGAGTATCAACTGTTATAATGAGGTGTATTTCACAAATCTCCCGGAAGCTGATGACAAATAAAGAAATGATGACATTCAAAATTTACATCAGAGATTTACTTTTACTTTAATATTTTCGGAGTCACAACACAATCAATATATATATTTTATAGTACTATTAAATTAGAAAATAAAAAATATATATTGTTGACTTTTAAATCGATCTAAATAATAATTTTCTTTCATTCAATTTAAGCAAAAATAACAACTAAAAACAATTTGCCTTGAATATCTCTTCTTTTATTTTGTTTTAATATTAGCCTATTAAATATAGCTATAAAAATTTGTAATTAATAAAAAATCAGTTTTTTGTTTAATATTTTTTAAATGCCAGTCAATTTACTAACCTTTTGCTATATGACACAACATTAATAATTAAACATATCTCTTTAACAAAAACATTTAAAACGAAACTGCAAGTCTTAGTTATTTCATATGCAAAACAAACCAATCTTAATGACTTTTAAATAGAATGAAATAAAATTGCATGCCTTTGGCCTGAGTCATTTCAACTAGGCAAACAAAATTGCCAGTTAAATTTGAGAGATTCAATTTGCAAGCTAAGCAATTACTTAGGCTAAAACACTGACCAACCATCTGTCTCTCTGTCTGTCTGTTTTTCTGTCTATCTGAGCATTATGCAACGAGTTAGACACATCAACTGGCCACTGGTTGGACCTGTATTGTTTCAACACCAACGGAACTGAACTTAACTGAGCAAAGTGGACGAGTCAACGAACCTGTGACAGCTGGGCGCAAAAGCTGTCCATCAACGGGGAGGCGCAACCAACAACGCAACCACAATCATGCAACGGTAACTAAAGTATAAACCCAAATGGAGCATTAAAAGAACTTCACATTGGACATTCAACGTTACGAAAGCTGGCCCAAAAAAAAAAGAGGGAACTACTGGAAAAGGCCTCACTGCAACCCGACTATCAGAGAGCCTGTAGTTATTTTGTAAAAATACAATTTATTTGTATATAACTAGAAAAAAAATTATTAATATAATAAAAGTGTAAAGGGGTAAGCATGGAAAATACCCAAAAAATTGACAGTGAGGTAAATTTTTCAAGTGAAAAATGTTTTGATGCAGAATGAATTTAGAGGCCAAATAATGAATAAATTGATATTCCACATGAAAATCGGTTAAGTTTTCACAAAGTTATGGTAGTTTGAAGTTTTTGAAAAAGTGTAAAGGGGTAAGCATGGAAAATACCGAAAAAATTGACAGTGAGGTAAATTTTTCAAGTGAAAAATGTTTTGATGCAGAATCAAAATAGAGGCCAAATAATGAATAAATTGATATTCCGCATGAAAATCGGTTGAGTTTTGGCAAAGTTATGGTAGATTGAAGCTTTTGAAAAAGTGTTAAGGGGTAAGCATGGAAAGTACTGAAAAAATTGACAGTGAGGTTAATTTTTCAAGTGAAAAATGTTTTGATGCAGAATGAATTTAGAGGCCAAATAATGAATAAATTGATATTCCACATGAAAATCGGTTTAGTTTTGGCAAAGTTATGCAAGTTTGAAGTATTATTATTGATATATTGCTGATATACACATATCAAATATTAACATAGACTTAATAACACCCTTTGCATATTTTAAGAGCAGAGTCTAAAAATAAAATGTGGTAACAAATGAAGTTGAAGCAGCTTCGAGGTTGTAGCGGCATTTGCCACGAGAGCATTTAATAAACGCCCAGAGGGTGGAGGATGAATAGCAGCAGCAAGAGTGAAGGATAGGAGGTAGGGAGGCAAGCAGTCGGTCTGTTGGGGGCGCCGCTAATGAGCAGCAAGCGGTGCAACGTTACCACCCGAGGGGGCAAGTCTTGAGACATCATAAACAGCTAATAGACGCGTGCAGCGACAACATGATTAATTGAAACTAAATGGCCCAGCGGCAACAGTTGTCGATGTCGAGGATGCAACAGCAGCAGCAACAACAACGCAAGTTGCCGCTGCGTGCCTTGCAACAATTACAAACAGTTGCATTTGTTGGGGCAGGAAACGCAACGCAACTTGGTCACAATTAAGCAAATGACAAATGACATCAAATTGCATGCAAAATGGCAATACTGGCGCCGTGGCCAAGAGAGGAGGAGAGAAGTTGAGAAGGAGACTGCTGACTTCTTGACTTAATTGTGCAGCAGGTTCTACAAATGCTGCACAAGGCCAAGAGACAAAGTGTTGCACGGTCATTGATCGCCAGCAGCAGCAACAACAACAGCAGCAACATTCCAAGCCTCTCTGTCCGTTAGAAGTTGCGCAGTTTTAATAAATTTAAATGTGGTTAAAGCAACAACAATGCAATCATTTAAACGGCAACAACAATTGGTAATTGAAGCAGGCACAAGTTATGCAGGCAATTGTTGCTGCTGCTGCTTGCTTGCATCAGCAACTGTTGCAGATGTTGGCAGTACTTAAGCTTATCACTAAATTTGTTACGACTTCATGGATAACATTGCGCTCTTGCATAATGCACAGCAGCAACATTCACAGCAGCAACAGCAACATCCACAGCAACAACAACATCCACAGCAGCAACAGTTGCAACTGTAACTGTACTTGCAACTGATGCGGCATCTACATTCGCATTACACAAATAACCATCTAATAATAGTAATAATTCAAATTAATTTCGCACCCAACTACAAAGTGGCAACTATTTGAAATCATTATGTGATAAAGATGGGAAAATGCAAAAAAACAAAAAAGCAAAACGTAACGAAAAATAGCAGTTGTAAAAGTTGCAGAAGTTGTAAAAGTAGCAGAAGATGCACAAGTTGCAACAGCAACAACAGTTGCTGCAATTTTATCGCTAGCTACAAAATCAGCTGCAATTTGCAAAAAAAAGAGCGGAATCATTTGCACTATTAAAATAAAAATGAAGACAAAACTTGTAGATAAAGCGAAAATAGAAATAAGAATTTGCAACAGCAACAGCAGCAACAGCAGCAGCAACAGCAACTGAAAGCCAATAAAGCGACGGCAGCAACAATTGCTAAGGAAAAAGTGCAGACGCCGCAGCGGCAACTAAAAATTACCGCCAAAGACCAAAAGATCAAACTGCAGGGAAATAAACAACAACAGCAACAGCAGCAACAACAGCAACAGTGGAAAAAGCAGTTGCAACAACAGCAAAAGAAAGAAGAAATAAAAAGCAGATTGCCATTGGCACTTGAGCAGCAGCAACATTGTGCAGCATCTCTTTCTTTCACTGCCTCTCTCTCTCTCTCTCTCTCTCTTTGTCGCTCTTGTTGTCTCTGTCTTTTCATCAAGTCTATGTCTATGCAAAAGTTGCTCTTGCCAGCAAATGCTAAACAGTTGCCTGGCTAAAAGGGCCACTGCCAAGCTTTTCATTGCTGGTAAAGTTCAAGAGTTGCTGCCGTTGTTGCTGTTGCAATTGTTGCTGTTGCTGGCAGATGATCGCGTCGCGTCGCGTCGCTCGCATATTTTATGCCACAAAAAGAATGCGTTGCATATGCATAAAGATAAGACAGAAGAAAGTTGCCTGTTGCAGTTGCACAGTTGCACAGTTGCAGCAGCAACATTTGGCCACGCAGCAGCAACAGCTGCCGCCAGTCACCCACTCACAACAGCAACAACAACGGCAACAACGGCAACAGCACCCACGATTTGCATGTGTGTCAATTGCGAATTGAGAACCGCAATTCTTGGCATCAAGTTGCTAATGAAGAGCCTTAAGTCATGTCAACTTGCCATGGCTGTGAGGCATGCCACAAATTAGGGCCTAAACCCTGCCACATGCCACAAATTATAGACAAATTTTTTGTTTTTTTCAGCCAGCTTCAACTTTAGCATCATTTATCAGGTGCATTGATCTATGGCCATTTTTATTTTATTTTTAATTAACGCTCAGTTGCTTTTGTTGCAAGTTCAAGTCCAGATTGCAGGGTTACTATTTCTATATATATTGTTGTTGTTGCTGCTGAAGTCTTTCCCATGGTTTCAATGGCAAAAATATATATATACTTATATAGAAATGTAGATATGTATATTTGTGAGAAAGACGCGCTGAAAGCCGCTAGAAATGGAAATCTATAAAGATCATTAGCATACGGAGCACGTACCGAGCGTAAGAGTTGATTGCAGGGCGCTGACTAATAGATCAGCACTAGACAGAGAAAGGGAGAGAGAGAGAGAGAGAGAGAGAGAAAATTATAGGTGAGAGGAAGCGAGAGATCGCTTCAATTAACTCAGTTTCTGGCTGTGGAACACGCGACAGAATTATGTTAAGCGTTTCTCATTTAACTAAATTGAAACTGAACTGGCAGGAAAACTAATTTTCGACAAGCCGAAGAATTGATACGCTTGCCATAGATTCTTTTTTTTTTTAATTAAAAAAAATGCGTATTAAATAAATTTATTCAATAGATTAAGTAATTATTAAAACAGTTTGTACTGACCGGCTGACTGATGATTGTGGAGCCAAAAAGGTAAGATGTAGAAGGTTGAAATTTTCGCACAACATAGCTAAGACAAATTAATTGAATATTTATCTACCAAATATCCTTAACTATTTCTCAATCCAGATAATATATACTCTTTAGGTTCTATTACGACACACATTTCATGACTAAATTAAAATACCCACTGCAAGAGTATAAAAAGTGTCTCCTTTTCCTCTCCTTTCAAAGGTGTCTAAGCATGCGTCTGGTTTTACCAGTTGCTTGCAATATTTATATGGATCATCATGGATCGATGACAGGCTAAATGAGGCGTCGTTTGACATTGGAAGCGAAAGCCAAGAATCAAGAATCTAGAATCAAGAATCAGGCCAAAATGCAGAAAATCCAGTCAAGCAGCCAAACTCAATATCATGCGTGTCTGGACTAATTAAACAGGTAAAAAGTGGAGGAATACTTCTAATTTCTACCAAGTTCTTGGTTCAACATAAAAATTTGGCATAGAACTTCATCATTTATTATTCAATCAGCATAATTGGATTTTTAGCTGCATTTCTCCTAACTTAACAGTGTTAAAATAAAGCAGTGCAACATGTTGCATCAAACATGTTCGAAGATTAACAGTCGCTGTTAACTTAACAGTGTTAACCAAATTGCGCGCCTAATTCAAGCTTTAAACGAGATTTTTATTATTTTCTAAACTTTAACTAATGCAAATCTTGAGATTTATAATTTTTGTTAATAAATAAAGATTTTTAGAAGTATGTTAAAGAGATTTTATGATTTTGTACCAATTCTTTCTTAACATTTTCAACTGTTAAAATGTATCTTTCTTTTGCTCGCGCTTTGGCCAACTGCAAACCGGTCTGCGCAGTCTGGGAGAAAAGTCTGCAAAAGCAGCGCCAACTGCGACGGCGACAGCGACGTCAGCGTTGACAGCGGCAGCGTTTTCCGGTTGAAAATTTTTAAAAGACGCTGCCGCAACGCGGCTCGAAACATTTGTACCAAGACGTTAGAAGACAACGCAACTGCGATCGGAGACGCGACCACAAAGAAAGCTAGAAAAAAAAGAGCGAGTAATACAAAAAAGAAAGAAAGAAAGAGAGAGAGCAAAAAAAGAGTTGAAGAAATAGAAAAAGAAAATACAAGTGCTATTTGAAAAGTGGCCAAAAAAGCCAACTCCTGGAGTTTAACTTGGACTTGAACTTGGTCGACTCGACTTGATCTAGCGTCTTGATCTTGAGACGGAGAATTGAGAATTGAGACTTGGGGTCTTGGAACTTGAACGTGTTCCCGGCACGGTCGTGAAGTCTGCACAAACCAAACAAAAAAACAGTTACAGTTAGTTGACACTAATACCAGTTACGAATGCGTTGGCCAAAAATATAAAAAAAAATTAAATTAGAAAAAAAAAATAATAGAAAAAATAATATTTGGTAACTGGATAAAACGTAACGCGAGTGACAGTTTCAGTTAGCGATCGTCGCGTGTGTTACTTGTGTGCATTGAGTTAACTACTGACCAAAAGATGGCGCTAAATGCAGCCTGGAGCTGCGTCCTGGCGCTTGTTGTTGTTCTCTGCTCGCTGCCCGCTGTGATTGAGGCCGAATATCCGGGTGTAATTGAGCTGGTTGGCTATAGCAATCGTCGAGCGCGTACTCATTTCATGGAGAGTCCCAGTTTTAGTCCAAATCCCACATTGACACCGCCAGCGGCCAAAACCAGAGCGGATATTGAAACGGTCAAGCGTAATATGAAGAAATATGATCGTTTATTGGAGCTGGATACTAAGAATTTGCCAGAGCCGCAAAAGGATATGTTGGCCAGGATTGTAGAGCGTGTGGCCAGATTAAAAGAGACACTGGACATTGAGGAACAGCAGCTAATACAACAGGAGGCAACATCAGCAAGGAGCAGCAGCAGCAGCTCAACTCAACAACTCTCTCAGGAGCCTGAGGAGCAGAGCACAATGCCCAGCACTGGATATACAGAAACTGAAACGGATCCCACTTTGCTGCTGGATGAGACGACATTGTTGCAGCTGCAAAACAACATGAATGAGCAGGCAGCATTGCAGGCGGAGGTCACGGCACAAACAACACTAATGCGTGAATTTCCAACAACAACTGATTTAAATTTAGTTGCCACAAATAGTGAAATGGCTGAAACTACAGCGCCAGCTTTGACAACGCTCGCCGAGAGTGAGGAAACCAATAATAATGATGATAATGAGAGTGATGAGTCCACAACTGAATCTTTGACAGATGCCACCGATGCGGATGATCAATTTGTGGCAGCACGTTCCAACAACAATATTGCAGCAATTACCGCTGCGGATGCAGATCCGAGCACAACAACAACCACAGCGGGTAATCAACGCACCTTAACCACCATGGGTAAATTAAAGGTGCGAGCCACTAAACGTCCTTTTGGCCACAAAGTGACAGCGGCTTTGAAGAGACAAGGACAACGACCAAGCAGCGTTAGCGCCGCAGCGGCAAATGCAGCAGCTGCCTCAAAACCGCCCACAAACACGGCAACAACCAGCAAACAGAAGCTGGGCAACAGCAACAACAACAACGGCTATCAGAAACTTACCACCAACAAGCAAAAGTTGACAACAACTGGCGGCAACACAAACTCAAATGCTGCCACAATAACGCCAGCATTGCCGCTAGAACAGCTTTACACACGCACACCACAAGCCAACATACCAGTGCCAGCAGCAGCAGCAGCCGCCGCGCAGCAGCAGCAATTGCTCCCGTTGCCAGCAACAGCAACAGCTACAACAACAACAGCAATGCTCCAGATGCAATTGTCTATGATGGTCATGTGAATGCCTCGGCGCTCATTGACAGCCTTAATACGCATGCGCGCGAGGAATATTACCAACAAAAGCTCAACGGCAATAACAACAACAAGGATAATAAGGTAAGTCAAGAGCACTCAAAAAAATAAAATGAAAATACAATAGCATATCAAGAAAAAGGTTAACTTAAGCTAATACTCAAGACAGTTCCAAAATACTTAAGATTAAACAAAAATTCGACTCTACAAAAATAATATTAATAATAAAATCAAATAGGGAGTTCTTAAAATAACTTCGTACAGAATTTCAAAATTTTTTAAGATAAACCAAAAGTATAACAATTATTTTAAAGTAGACTTGAGAAAATTTTTTTTTTTAAAAATCTGCGTACATTTTTAAAGAATATTTAAGATAACCAAATATCAATTATTAAATATATTCACCTGTTACGATATAGAAGAACGATTTTTCCATTTTTATTAAACTTTAAAAGTATTTGAGTTAAATCAAAAATCTTCTTCAATCTACCATATTCCAATAGCAATTATTTAATTTTCTCACCTGCTTAAGATATAGAAGAACAATTTTGGTGTCTTGAGAAAAATATATAAATTTTAGGAGAAAAAGGTCATAAAAATTCTTTAAAAAATTACACTGCTTGTTTTTTCAATATTTAAAACTTATATTCCTTGAATTTAAATTTTAAGTTTTAAAATCAGTCATTTTATTTGTGCAACTAATATTGACTATTTTGAAAAACTGCATAGACCCTTTCTAACATTTGAAGTACAGGGTCTAAAATATGCGAACGAATCGGGCATGAATCAGTTAAATTCTTGCCATTCATTTAACGTTCATTTAAGCCACTAATGCATTGAAGCCAATAATGAGCAAAGCAGACAATTGCCTTTCATTGCTGCTGACAACTTACGCTTAATTAGCGTTGACTTTGCCAAAAAAAACTAAGAGACAATGCCTATGACTGGGTGAGGGAGACGAAGAGAGAGAAAGAGAGAGAGAGAGAAAGAGGGGGAGCAGAAGAAGAAGAAGAAGAAACCGTTTTTGGGCCCAGTTGCAATGTCAAATGCAGAATTATTGCTACAACAAGTTGACTCGTTTCAAAAAAAAAAAAAAAACGGCAACAAGCGGCGACCACAGCGAGTGGAGCAACAAAATTGACAGCGACAACAGCAAACGACGACGACAACCAGCAACAGCAACAACAACCAGCAACAGCAACCAGCAACAGAAACTAGCAACAACAATAGTCAACAAAACCGACAAACAGCAAACAATACAGACACAAAAAAACAAAGTTCAGTTCCAAAATTGAATGTATAAAGTTATACAGAGAGTTAGATAGAGAAAGAAAGAGAGAAAAGGCAAGCAACTAACTATGTTGCTGTTGTTGCTGTTGCTGTTGTCGTCCAGATCGACCACTTGTTATAAATGGAGCGCCTTGAGGCTTAAACAGCAATCGTTGCTGGCTTTCCATTGCAAATCGATTGTCATAATGTTGGCAACAGTTGCTCGCAGTTTCATTCTCTCTCTGAAAGACTGGGTCAATTTTGGACAAAGACATTGCACATGTGTCCAAAAAAAAAAAAAAGATCTTGGACGAAAAAAAAACTAGAGTCTGCAGGGCTCAGCTTTTTTTTCTCACATTCCATCAAACAGAAAAAAAAATGGCAATTTGTTGCCACTACTGACCTATAAATTTTGATGTGCGCCTTGGCTAACAACATGTACCTCGTATGTATGATCATGATGACGGTGGCGACTCCACGGAAGAGCGTACCTGAAAACTGAAAACCTGGGCAACACAACGAGACGACATAATTTATGGCTAGGCGAGATTGCCAATTGGCCAAGTTTGTTAGCTGGGAACCGACCAAAATCGCATCGCATCGCAACGAATTGAATTGAACTGAAGGAGACGTTTTCTTCCACGTACCACGTTCAATTCTCGACGTTCGACGTTCGACACACATATTGATTGGCCAATTGGCTATATCAGTCTATCGACAGGTTGAGCGAGTTGCACGTCGCGGTTGCACGTCGTCTTCTACGTGACACACAAACACAAACACATAATCAGCTGTTGTGGCAGCAACAGGTTGACAACACATTATTCTTCGCTTCGAACTTACCTGCAACGAAATACAAACAAATAAATATGCGTTAGTTGAGCTATGAGTTAAGACCCTTAAGCCTGCAACAGTGTTGCCAACTTTTGACAGGCAAAATGAGATGTTTTTTAGCGGGATACAGTTTGAAAATAAGCTACATTTTTAAAGAATAGAAAAATGAAAAAACAGATGTTATTTCAAGTTCAACAGACACATCCTATAGAAGAAATAAAGATAATTATTATTTATCGCTAGCTCGCAAAATTCAAAATTGTGGATAAGGAATTATAATTAAACATTTTTTTAATAAAAGCTAGAGTTATAAAATGTTTTAGTTATTTTTTTTAAATTTTGCTTAGACCTACCAATATCTTCTTAATTTGTATTGTAAAAGGAATAGAAAAGTCAACAAATAATTAAAAAAAAATTTGACATATCTATTAAAATTTTTAAAAATTTCTTAAACATTTCTTGAGCATATATATTTTATAGATACGTACTCCCAGAGCCATATCCGAATTTGTGATCACAGAAGATTTTGTTAAGATATGTATTATAAAATTATGATTCTCAGTTTATCATAATTTATTAATATTTATTTAATTTATTCTGTCAATTTTTGTTTACACTAAAAAAGCGAATCACATTTTAAAAAAATCAGAAATCTCGCTATTCGCTTTTTCTGAATATTTCTAAAGTTTTAAAAAATTAAGATTTAAAGAGAAAAACACTGTCCTAGCCAAACTGTCCTGCACTACAATGCCTCTCTCTAACTCCTCTCACTCTACTCCAATCTCTTCTCTCTTTCTCTTCTCTACTGTACTCCCTCTCTCATTCTCTCTCTCTCTCCTGTCTGCCTAATTGAGTTGTTAGTCACATACGTTGTGGCATCCATGCCAAAATAGGCCAACAAACAACTGCATCTCTAATTGTTTTAATCCAATCTTGGCAGCCTCAAAGTTGAGTTGAGTTATTTGACTTGATTGATCAATCAACAGAGGCACCTCTCAGTTAACCTCTCTCCCTCTCTTTCTCTCCCTCTCCCACTCTTTCTCTTCAGTCTCCCTGCATTCTTTCAAGGTCGCAAATGATAACATTAAAATTTTTAATAGTTTTTCCCAATCAAATGTAAAATCTAAATACATTAAAGAACTTTATGAGCTACCCATGAAGCATAATTGTTGAATGATCAACGAAGCGGTAACTCAACTGCCAACTGCCAACTTCCAACTGGCCAACATCCAACTGGCCAACTGATTGCTCTGGCCATCTCTGACTTTACCGCTACAGAAAAATCATAAATTAACGATTAAGCACAGATTTGTTGTACGGTTTTTATTTCTTTATTTCTTCTGTGATTTTCTGAACTCAACTGTGGGTTGACCGCACTGTAATTAACACATTGTTTAAATATTTTTGCCAGGGAAACAAAAACCAAAAAAAAAAAAAAAAAAAAAACAAACGACAAAAAAATAATTGTACCGAAAAAAAAGCGCATTTGTTTGAGATCTTAAAACTCTTGGCTAATTTGCATAGAAATAATAATATGAAATGAAAAGAAACAAAACAACTTTCGCTCGCATTTCATTTACACGCTTTCTAAGCCCCCGAAAAGACCCGGCTAAAAAGACTAAGAACCAGGTTTAGATCAAAAGGCGCTAATGGCACACAAATCAAGACAAATATCATAAATAATTCGATGTGTCTGACAAATAGATTGGGGCACAATCACACTCACAAAACACTCTAGTATAATAAAACATTCTCTCAATAGGTATTCTTTTAACTCAAGCTCAATCGGGGGCATAATATTATTAATAATAATAGTAGTAATAATGAGTTAAGTTGAGGCACCGTTAGTTGGATTTACATACCACATGCCATACAATGGCTAGGTCATGGCGTTGTGGCATGAGTTGCAGTTAGACTGCTTTTGCTGCCTCTTCTTCTTCTTCTCCTTCTTCTTCTTTTTTATCTTCTCTTCTTTTTTAATTTTTCTCCTTCTTCGAATGATGCAACAACATGAGCAGCATGCGACTTTTTCACGCTCCCAACTCATTTAATTAGTGGGCAGCTCAAGTTGAGGCAACATACCAAAAAACAATCAAATGAATATAAAAGTTTTAAAGCGTAGTCGACGAGTTAAATACCCTGTAGTGCATAAAACGTCAAAAATTTATCTAGATTCTTATTAAAACTGCCAAAGAATTGCTTGTGAAAAAGTTATGGTCATATTTTATGTAAATCATCTTCGTAAATTAAAGTAGTTCAACGGATTTTATACCCTATACTTTAAAAAAATCATCTCCAGCTTATTTATTAATTCTCCAGTGCCTTAAGAAAGAGATTTTATTAATATAAAAGAGTTTCTACTTGCATTTAAAGCAATCTTTTTAGTGAAAGAACTCGAATTATTGACTAGCAGAATACCCTGTAGTCAAGATTAAATAAAAAATTTCTATAATAATAGTTTGTGTTGGAGTTTTTTTGTTAAGAATCAATATCTCATTACATAGAAAGCACTAACTTAATTGAAACTACCTGTAGTATACGCTAGAGTCTAAGCGATTTCTACGAAATTTTTAGGTTAGATAGATAAATCAATAAAAGATACATGTACCAAATTTTAGCGCTATAACTTCTAAAATATGGATTATAAAACATTTTTATTAAATGTGAATAACATAAAAATAACTAACAGCACTTACAAGAAAACAGGCCATTGTCTGCTCATATTATTGGGTATATCAGCACTGTCTCGGCATGCGCCATTCCCTAGCTGAAAAGTCTCTGAAAGACCACGCCCCCAAGCGTTCCATGTAGCTGGCAATTAATTATGGCTTTTGCATTTGCATTGCCATTCAGCTTAAAGGCAATAAGACAAAAGAAGTTTCACTGCTTTTTCACTGCCTTTTTTAGTACCCCAATCCCAACCCATGAACGTTGGCAACCTGTGCGGCTTTTGCCGCGTGCCTCATAACAATGACACCAACAATTTTACAAGGCATAGAGCAGATAATAATAGCTTGCAGCAAAATGGAGAAAGATACGGAAAAAACACAAAAAAAAAAACAATAAAATGAAATAAAAAACAAAAGCCAAGAAAAGTGAATTGCAGTTAATGTAATTTCAACAAATCAAGAACAAGATACAATTTGGTATAGTTTCAGTCAAGTTCCCGGAACAATGTGATCAATGTGAAATGAGTGAAAAGTGTGAAAACTGTGAACAGTTTTGCAGCTGCCGCATGATTGACAGCACATTTTGTGGCAGGTGGAAAGCTGATGATGAGAAGTTGAAGCAAACGAAATGACAGACAAATTAGCCATAAATCCAGTTGACCATGAAATAAGTATGAATAAGTATTGGGTCAAAGGTTATGAATAGCTATTTGTATGAAAAAAAAGTTACTTGTTAGTTTCTATCGAAAAATATCAAAATAGGTATTTATTTTTGTATTTTAATAAATAAATTATTATTGATATTCGCATTGAATATCAATAATAATCAATATCAAAATAGCTTTTATTTTTAAAATTAGAAAATAGACTGTTTTATTTTTAAATAATTACATAAAATAATTTGTCGTTTCAATTCAGTTCAATTTAATTTTATTTATAATATTTGAAAAGAAGAAAAGAGGTAAAGAAATAAAAATAGTTTATTTGGATGTTTGAAAATTTCTGGAAATAGTATAGCTTGAATTTTTTTTAATAAGAATAGTTTTTTTCAAATTTAATTGTTTTAACTCAAAGATTCCAGTATGTGATACAAAGTTTTCAAAATAGTACAGCTTAGAATTTTCCGTTTAACCAGCTAATTTTATTCAAATTTAATTTTTGAATTTTAACATTTTATTTCTGATCGCTGATGCGAGATGATAACAGCTGATCGTAAATATCCGTTAGAGCTGCACCCAAAACTTATGCTAATCAAAGCCCAAAGCAATTACAATTCTACAAAGTAGCAGAAGAGAAGGCAGTTGAAGGGACAGGGGGGACTTTTGTGGGCAGAGGCAGCACTTGAAGTGCTTAGCGGAAGCTGCAAGCGAATGCAAATGAAAGCATTCAAGCAGAAAGCATTCAAGCCAAGTCAAGCGACAGGGCCAAGAGAAAGAGTCAAAGTCAAAGTCAAACGTTATTCATATGATTAGGAAAAATCGAACAATGCAATATACAGCAGAAGAAAGCTGTAGACCGCAGACTGTAGACTGCAGACAGTAGACAGTACACGATATCTTGATATTATTGTTGGGCTTTCTAAGATTTGTTTTTTGGGAAAGGGTTTCTGCATTTCCATTTCCATTTTCCATTTCTATTTTCTATTGCTGTTTGCACATTCTGCGTTGATTTATGAAAACAGCGTCAAAAACACAAAACTTTTACTTCAGAACTAACTTTAATCACTGTAATTTATTTGATATAAAAAGAAGAGGAGGAAGCTGAGAAAACGACGAGTTCATTAGCGTTTTAAAATGGTCAAAAGGTAAACTGCGAAAATGAAAAGTGAAACTTTGTGGGCTCCACAAAAAGCAATTATAGGCCAAAATGTTGTAGCTGGAAACGGACTGGAATTACCAACAAATTTCATTGGCAATTCATTTGTGGCAATGACTTGGCTACTAACTGCATTGCGTGGCCCTTTAATTTGCATTTTGGCCAACATGAAGTCGAGATCTTTAGACTTTGATGCTTTAATGAGAGATCTCCAGACACACTTTCCATTAAACGATCGCTCAGTGAGAGTTTCTCAAAAAAGGGGGCAAAGGGAAGGAATTGCAATTGAGAGAGGGAGAAAAACAAACTACATCAAAACTGACACAACTAGCCGCTGTTCGTCTCTTTCACTCTTCTCTCCTCTCTCTTCTCTCACACTTCTTTGCTTGTTGTCTCTTTTGTTGCCGCCTCACGATCAAGTTCACGACCAAATTAAGATCTCACAGCATTTGGCAAACTAATTGTAAATGTCTTGGCCAACTATTTGCATTATAGTAGAGGTCTCTCTTTCTCTCTCTCTCTCTGTCTGTCTCTCTGTTAGCCTTGCTTAAGCAAACTCTCATCCTTCGTCTTTGACTTTGACTTTGTCTTAGTCTTTTGGCTTTCTTCTCGTTACTTTCTGCTGCTTTGGTTTTCTAGGTCGTGTAATTGTGCATAGAGCACACACCAATATACACTCACAACAACAACAACAGCAACAACAACAACAACATAAAACCAATTGCATTTAAATCACAATTCGCTTTGTTGTTTGCCATTTGCCAATCTCAAAACAAAGTTTGTTGCCATTGTTGCTGTTGTTGCTGTTGTTGTTGTCTATGGCTAATTCAATTGCTGCGCTCGAACAAAAATAAATAAGAATAAAATTGATAAATTATTTATAAAGCAACAAGAACTGCGCAAGTTGCCGCTATTTCTAACGTTTATGGTCTATAAATTTATTGTACTTTCTAAACCAAAAAAAAAAAAAGAAATAATCAGCAAAAATTATGCGATGAGCCACGAAACCCAAAGCAACAACAACACCAACAACAATTTGAAGTTCAACAGCAAATCTGAAGCTGGCTTTTTTTTGTATTTTGACCTATAGATTTGGCCTGGGGGCAAACTTAATACAGCAATTTCTATGCGCGCCTGCAATTAACGTGGCCATTGAAAAGATATGCATCTATCAAAACTTTCCTCAAATCAAAGACAGAGCAAGACAAAGCAAAATACAGAATGACTGACAGTGAGAAAGATAGAGAGAGAAATGTGAGGCATGCAACATTTAAGACAGTCATCAGATGAATGCAATCAACGTATAAAAATATTGCAAGAAATTGCATTTTAAATGGCAAAAATCGAAATGTTTACAAAAATTTCAAGCCGATTTTATTTCTTTCTTTCATTTTGTGTGGCAACAACTTTTACTCGAGTGGCACTAATAAAGGCGTTATAAATCTCAGTTCATAGAAAGTGCCTGGCAATTGGGCGTGGCACAATTTGACACAATTCTCTTGCCACAAAAGTTTGCCACGCAGTTAACGCAAATGTTGCACACAAACTAAAAATCGCAGACAGTTTTTGCAGCGTATATTTAAATTGCTAATTTGTTAGTGTTGTTCTTTTTGCTGGTTGCCTTTACTTTTTTAGTTTGTTTATTTGCTGGTTTATTTTAACTTATTTATGTTTGTTTCATTGCAATGACATGGGAAGATTGTAATTTCATGTCCTCCACCTGGTTGTCCATTAAAATGCACAAAACTTCGTTTCTGATGTCT
The DNA here is from genome assembly GCA_035045575.1 of Drosophila falleni. Taxonomy (NCBI): domain Eukaryota; kingdom Metazoa; phylum Arthropoda; class Insecta; order Diptera; family Drosophilidae; genus Drosophila; species Drosophila falleni. The sequence continues at coordinate 4,910,139 of JAWNOV010000167.1, forward strand.
CAGGGGCGGGTCGCATAATTTGTTGTACGAGTGGTAGCTACACAAAACGTGTAGTCCGTGTATCTGCCAGATACACAAACGACTCAAAAGCTTACATAAATGCATAGATACATTCGTTTCTTTGCCTTTGCCATTGCCTTCAACTTCTTCTTATTCGCTTGCTGATTCTCCATCTTTATGACAAGACATTAAAATGGATTAGTTGCTGGTGCAGAACAGGACAGCGCAGGACAGTTGCAGATAGACACTGCGACTACTGATGTTACACAATCGAAAGCAACAATCGATAACAATCGATAACGATTATCAAAGCTGTCAAATGCTAAAAATTTCAGCTAATTTCGGAAGATTGCATGCATTTGTTGATTTTCTTAGTTCTGCCTCCTCTTATCGATACTGTTATCGATATTGTTGTCGATGCTATCGATAATTATCGACAAATTGATAGCTCTCGTATGAACATATATCTTATGTTTTGCTACTTTAAAATTCAATATGTTATAGAAAATTTGCAACACTTGCCTGTCTATCGATAGCCATCGATAACACATTTAACTCAATTATCAGCGCATATAAATGCAATTTCACTCGCTTTTCCACATCTGTGCCCAATTTCGTTTTCATTTTCCAACATATCGAGCGCATTATCGACTTTACTGACATTACCGACTTCATCAACTCAGTTTGCAGCAAGTGTGGTCAGTTTTTTTAGGCCATCAACTGACACACTGACAGCTGATTGCTGCCGTTGTCACTGTTGCTCGTTGTCTGTTGTCCGTTGTACGTTGTTGCTGACAACTTGACACAATTTTTCACCAAGTGCCGAACAACGAGCAACAAAAGTGTCAATTTCCATGCAAGAAAAATCTCAGAGCAGAGCGCAGACAAAAGCAGAGTAGGCCCTAAGAGTCAAACACTTGGCATAAATACAAACAAGTTAGATACTCTAACTATACTTAGGATTCCTCTACTCAAGCTACACTGATCAAAAAAAGGTGGGATCTTGATAATTCGTAGATTTAAAAAAAAAAAAAATTTTAAAAAAAAGTTAGATTAAAAAAAAAAATTTAAGAAAAAAGTTGAAAATCAATTATGATCATCAAAAATCAAATCACAAAATTGGGATCTTCTTTTAGAGTTGTCTAATTTTCAATAAAATAATTATTCCTCAAGGCCCTATTCTCCTTCAGCTTGCTGTTTTTGGACCTTTTTTGGGATCTTCTTTTAGAGTTATCTAATTGTCAATAAAATAATTATTCCTTAAGAAGAATAAGCATCATTAAGAACATCATTTTTTATAAATTTCGAAAGTTTTTTAATATTTTGGTATTTTTTAATAATTTGCATTTTTCTCTTAGAAGTGTTTATTTTTAGAAATAAAATATTTATGTAGAATATTCTTTTTACTATTGGAAACCAGTCTTTTTTTTAACAGTGTGCACATTCTCTTGGCAAGTTCAAGGCATTTTCTTATATTCATATTACACGGATATTACAAGTAGTTAAAGCAACAGCAGCCTGACTAATGGCATGGATAAATATTGATATAGCATGGCTCTATGGTTTGCATGGGTTAAGGGGAGTGGATACTATGAGAGAGAGAGCGAGAGAGAGAGGAGGGGAGCGGGTAAGGAATGCGGCATATCGATAATATACAATGTGAGACCAAAGACTAGGTCCACTTCAGAGAGCTTTTGAATTTGTGGACGGCAACAGACAACAATCTCAGCACAGGCAAAGCATTGTTGTTGTTGGCAGTTGTTGGCAGTTGTTGCTGGTTGTTATTGTTGTTGTTGTTGGTGTTAGTTGTTAGTTGTTGTTTGCTGCTGCTGCTGTTGCTGATGTTGCTGATGTTGTCAACTACTGTGCTGCACGTCGCCAGCAATTTGTAGACCATTGCCATTTGTTGTTGTTGTTGTTATTCTCATTGCTGTTGTTGTCTGGCCATTTGTCAGATTTGTGTTGTGTGTGTGTGTGTGTGAGTGTGTGTGTGGGTATTGTCAGAGAGGCGTGTAAACACTTTAACTTTGACTTGCATTTGAATGCAATTTTAGCGACTTTCTCGCCAAAGCGCCAAACAGAAGTCGACAACAACAACAAGCACAAAAGCAACAACACCCGCGCAATTAGAGAAGGAGAGAGATAGAGATGGAGGCAGCTAGAAAGAGACAGTAAGAGAGCGGGCAGATTCCATCGAAATCATTAAAATAACAAATTGCGCACGAAACGCAGTACGAAATAAAAAAAAACGCTAAAATGGACAAAGCCACAAAACTACAAAACTACAAGCAACTAGAAAAAGAAGGAGTTGTAGAAGAAGCGGATGAAGAAGAAGAAGAAGAAGCTATGTGGTAAGCGGCATGAAAACCCACAGCAAATGGTGCAAAAAGGGTACAACAACTGGGCAATTATGGCCAGACTAAAATCCAGCACAAAAATGCGCTTTCTAACCGCATAAAAAAAAACTAGAAAAAAGAAAAATTAAAGAGGAGTCTAGGCAACTCCTTTCTGACCAAAAACGAGTATCATAAAGTCATCGAAGTTTATCATTGCCATCATATTTTGGGCAATTGCCGCTCTCGCATAGCATATGGCCATAAAAAGCAAAAGTTTGTGGGCTAAAAGCGTGTACAATGGGCGTGGCAAACAAAAAAACGCCTTCAGGCTTGGCTTCCATTGAAATGAAAATCTCTCGTCTCGACTTGGCCAATATGTGTCATTTGGCAAAGACAAGACCACAACAACAACAGCAACAGCAACAACAACAATACTAATTGGGTTCATTGGGGTTACATATGGAAAATGGAAAGCTTCAAGTTCTCTGGGTCTGCAGACAATTGCCTTGGTTTTTTTTTTTATTAATCATTCGAGGAATTGCTAGTTGGTACTGAGGACTAAGTTATGTGTTTCCCATGGAACCATAACACGACCGCATCTTCAATCAATGTCAGACGTTGGGCGATGTGCAATGTCCAATGTCTAGTGTCCAATCTGCACAGACCGCGAAAATTAATGAGCGAATTTTACACTGGACAGATAGGATAGATTCACATTGGATATAGTCGCATTTTAACTCTGTGTAGTACGAGTAGATGATGGGCAGGCGCAACAAAGTTGCACAAATACGAGAGCTAACAACATGTGGCAGGTTTATGCGCACACACTTATCGTGATAAAGACAGCAAAAGAACATTTTACTAGCATTGCTAATTCTAAATGTGATTTATTGTGTCAGAAAAGTGATTTCAAAATTTAACAAGATGTGAAATTGATTATCATGATATGTTTACTAATCATGATATGAAAATAAATGACTTTGTAATACGGAAAGATAATTGATTAATACTGAAACATAAAGTTTCAATATATTTTATGTACTCAAATCTCAGCTTGACGATATTTATTAACAATTAAACAAAATCTGGATAAGATTATCATGATATGACTAAGAAAAAAGATTGTAATAAAATTGATTATCCTTTCTGAATATTTAAACAAACATAAAGAGATTAGAGGAACTATTAATTAAAATAAATATCAGCTTAAAGCCTTCTCTAGGCTTTCTCCAAAAATCAAAAGTAATCTTTTATTATCATGATACTAAACTTGATCTTGACATCCACGCTTTTATTTCTATTTAAAAGCAGGCTTAAATAAACCTTTCAGTTAGTATGCAAACTAAGTTCACACAAAAGACTTTTCAGCTGCTTTCCCCAAGGTAAAAGTTCAGCTGTCTTAATGTAAAATTTTGATTAATTACGTTCGTGTAACCTCAGCATTAGCTTAATGCCAGCTTTAATCGTATGCGAATTTAAAAATAGGTTTGCATTTGCATTTTTAAAAATAAAATTTTCAAAAATTCGTGATAAGCGCACAGCGCATAAACTTGATGATAATTTTTGTGTTCACAATTTTGAATGCGAACGAATAACGAACTAACAAGGCAGCAACAGTTTCTATGCAGCAGCAACGGCAACAACAACAGCAACAGTAAAATGCCAGCGATTTCAATGTTGCTGGGCATGTGGCATGCCCCTGTTGCAATCGTAATTTGATAGGCGACAACAACTATGTGTGCAGCGTGTAAGTTATATAGTATGGGAGCAGAGGAGGAGGCTGTGGGCAAATGTCTGCGTATCTTTTACACACCAGCAACATGAGTTGCAATTGCAAGTGCAACTAATAAATTAATGTGGCAGCGACAGCAGCAGCAGCAAAGGCAACTGCAGCTCATACTTGGCTGTCACTTGGTCTAAAATGAAAGCTGCAATGTGGCGTGCTAAATTTGCCAGCAGTTGCCATACCAATGATAGATACAACAACAACAACACAACAAGTCGCAGTCGCATCTGTATTTGTATCTCAAAGTGCGGGAATGCGAATTGCGTTTGCATACAAGATGAGGTCGAGTTTGAGACTGAGACTGAGACAGAGACTCTCCACAGAGACAATGAGAGAAGCTGCTGGTGCTGCTATTGGAGTTATGCTAACCTGCATAACGGTGCCAAAGATGCGGCTCTTTATGATTACCTCTAATAATAGATGAAAGACGAACAATGACCGACTCCAACTCGGGCTATATAACTCTATCTTACTCCCTCTCTCTCTCTCTCTCCCCCTTCTCTCTCTCTCTCTCTCTCACTTTTCAAATGCAGTCATAATGCTGACCATTTGTTGATTATCATACGCTTAATTATGATTGATAGCTGTAAATGCTGATGTATCTTGTATCTGTGTATCTATTAGATACGTTCTGCTGCCAATTGATTTACAGTTAACCCTCTCAACTCCGTTTTCTATCATTTCTTCAGTCAGCAATCAAAACGGTTGAGCTTAACTCAACTGCCAATAGCAATCACAATCTTTTATGCTTATTCTTCAGCTGCTTCTTCTTCTCCTTTTTCATACCAACAAAAATTTCGAAAATTGTCTTTATCCATATTTGTCGAAACAAACCGAAATGCAAATTGAGGTTACAAACCGTACAAAATGCCCACAAATGGCTGGCTGACGAAGTTAGTTATTGCCAAGTGAAATTTGTGTACAGAATTTGTCGCAAATTGCAGGTAAATTCCCCCTCCTCCTGAAATCTCTTCCCCTTTCTGCACTGAAGTGAACTGTGAAAATTCGCCACAGTCTGCGGTCACGACTGAGACAAAGGACTGTGACGAAATCGTTGACTACGGTTTTGATTCTCTGCTTATAGCCCGGTCAAATCCATTTGAGGTGTTGCTGACAGAGATGGCCTCGTGTCCTGTTTTTTAGCGTGACTCGAACGATTAACGTGTTTGACGTTAAAATAAAAGTTTCAGTGAAAGTAAAACGTGTAAAATCAATCTGAAATAAACTAAAATCTCATAATTCTGTCTATCGATAATTTTATCGATTGTCTGCTTATAGAACAGTTTACTCGAAACGCTCAGAACAATACTATCGAATTTAAAAACTTTGTAAGCTTATGTAATTCAACTGAAAATTCTACAAAGCGGGCTTAAACTGCAGCTAAAAATATATCGATAGTTTAATCGACTTATTCCTTGACATTTTTGAAAAAGCTTTGAGGTAAGTTAATCGACTTATTCCTTGACATTTTTGAAAAAGCAAACGATTTCTTTAAAATCATAGTTAGACCACTGAATTTATGTAGCTCTAAAAATATGTTTACTTACAATAATCATCTAGATATAAATATATAAATTAAAGATATTAATAGATGCAATTATATAAAGTTTTGCAGTAAACAAAACAAAGTATTTCTTATATAATTTGTATAAATCGTTTTACAAAACGTTTTTAAAGTACAACTGACCATCTCTAATGTCTAATCTTTGTTGAAAGCAACAAAAAGGTCAACTTCTCGACTTTATAATGCCGACAAGGTGTAATTTTTTTATCTTTAATTTTTTGTGCTCGCAACTGTTTAAATAGTTAGAGCAAAACCCAATGATATAGAGACATTAGACCCAAGGCACCACAAAGGCACTCCCATAATTAACGCACATTTTTCTACGACTCTGCATTCGAGTTGCAAGTTGAAAAAGTGCGATGCGAAAAACCAAGCGGCAAGTTGCAAAACAAAAGCTTGGAAAACAACATGCCGCAGGTCGCCAAAGCTGTAAAAGATAAATCTAAAGAAAGTCCAATGAAGAAAGTGTTGGCCTCAAGGCCTTCAAAAGAGTAGAGAGAAGACGAAGAACTGCACATTATAATGCTATGCATAGTTAAAGAGATGCCAAAAGAAATTCCAATTCCAAGACTAAAAAAAATACTAAAAAAAACAAGACAAAAGACAACGAAAACAAATGCAATAATTAGGCGCAGCAAATTAAAGGCAACATTTGCTGTTGGAGAATTTAATTGAAAACTGCGGCGGCTTCTTCACCAAGATCAAAAGTAATGGACCTGAAATTGCCAGTAATGTTGCCCCATTTGCTTGCAACTTCGGTAGAAAGTTGATGGCTTATTTAAATGCGAATTGAACAGACAGACAACAACATTCAACATTTAACTTCCAGATGTATTACCCATTTGTTGAAATTCATTTTGTTGCTATTATTATTGCGATTATCGTCTAACTTCTGGCAACTAATTTCGCTTTCTTTATTTCCATTTCTATTTGCAGGTAAGACCAGACAAATTCACATCTCCTCCTTCTTCTTCTATCCATAACAATGACCACAAAATCGTACGTGAGTAAACTAACCGAAATCTTTAGAAATAACAAAAGACCGGCTTAAACTGGAGGGGAGTTCAATGTTTACCTTCAGTTTGATGTGCGTATTAGCGTTGAAAACAAAATGTAAACATTTTGACCGTTTTGCGGTTTTTTTCTTACTTATTTTTATCTATTTTTTTTCGGGTTCCGCCTTTTGTTCGGGGTAAACGACCAACAAACTTGGCCTATACTCGTAGCTACGTTTTCCTGTCCATTTAAGTGAATTTGTCTAACGAGTATATAACTGTGACGCTCCACTGCAGAATGGGCCTAAAGAAAGTGAGTCTGTTAACTAGACAGAAGTAGTATTAACCTCAAGAAACCATCAATAGAGGCGTTTGTCGGAAGTTCAAACTGAAAGTAAATGAGTTTGTAAACAACTAGCGTAAGTAGATGATGGTTTCTATGAGTAAACGCTAATCGATAGTTTGATGGATCAGTCAGTACAAGAAATACTTAAAATTTCACAAATTGATAGTATTTATTACGGAAAAACTAATGTATAAGTTTGAGAAGCTAAGAGTACTGTCTAATTGAAGTCTATATCTATCGAAAGTGGAGCAGATGAGAATTGTTTAATTTTCCTAGCAGTAATTTTTCAATAAAGAATTTTTTCACCAGTTTAATTGTAGTAAAGATTCTTTCTACTATTAAGAAAGTTACTTTACTTCTTTTATATCCAATATACTAATTACTGGAAGTTCTTTTTTGAGATAATACATACAATAATATAACCATACTAAAGTTTTATATGATGTCTATAAAAAAACAAATCGTATCAAGCATGATATTTATAATTTTAATAATACTTTTAATGACATTCTATTATAAAATATATATAAAAATTTCTTAAAAGTAGAACATTTTGATAATAAAATATATATAAATATTTCTTAAAAGTAGAACAATTTTTTCTTTAATAAATTTTCCACAAAATCAACAAACTCCGTCAAAAAGACGCAATGATCATGCTGGTAATATCATTTTTTAAGCCTACAAGGCAAATAAATAAAGTTAAGATCATTACGTGGGGCGCATCCGTTCCAATGGATGATGTGTTTGTACCCAGAGACGAATGCAAGTCGAATGCTCGTTAAAGATCATATAATACTGACCATATAAACTCATTAAAAGTTCAACAAACCCAAAAAGCAAAGAGTAGGCACCCGAAAGAACTGTTAATAGAGCCACTGAACGAACGGGGGAAAAAAGGAGAAATATGAGGGGAAACAAGTGAAGGCTAACTAGAACAATAAACTCGGCCAACAGAGAGTACAACAACAACAAGAATACATATAGCAACAACAACAGCAATGAGTAATATGTAAGTACTAAGCATAAAGAAAAATATTACGGCACTGAGCATTAAACACGAAACCAAGTTTAAGTTCAAGTTGAAGCAACAACAACAACAGCAACATGAACAACTATAACAACAAGAGCAACAACTATAACAACAATTCCAAGCTTATGACAAGTCACAAAAATGCCGGGGCTTGGTCATTGTTGGGGCATTAGAAACAAATTAGAACAAATTAACGTTTGGTCTAATACCGACAACAACAGCAACAAGCGGCAGCAACATGCGGCAGCAACATGTTGCACTCTTGCCACGCATTTGACACATTAACGTAGAAAACGTGGCAACATTGCAACTTGGTGACAATTATGAACACGAGTCAAGTGTCCGAACATGGAATGTTGCATGCCCCATGTTGCAAGTTGCTGCAAAGTAACAAGCAATTGGATTATTCAACTTTAGTTGCCGCCTGCAAGTAAAATAATGTAATTGCTGTGCAGCTGCCCCCTCCCGCCCCCTTTTTAGAGACTTCCTCCCCGCACCGTGTCCTACATGCCACTTGCCTCACGTTGCGTTTAGCGCATTTGATGCAATCTTCGCGACTAGGCGAGTTTTTTTTTATGAAACGCGTTACACTTATATCACAGTGCAACAGCAACAGAGGAAGAGGAGGAAGCAGCAGAGGAAGAGAAAGAAGAAGAGCAAGCTGCAACATGCTGCGCTTTGGGTACTAAACTCCATGCCGGCCCATCCGGCTTTGTTTGTTGTTTGACAAGTTATGCGCCAAGTGCACAAAATATAAAAAAAAGAAAAAAATGAAAAACATGAAAGAAAATTTATCTAAGGCACGCCGAAGATTTTAATACACTCACAGAGCCCTATAGATTTTATAAAAAATAACTAATACATAATATGTTATAATTCTCCCTTAAATTTCCAAGATAGAAAAAGTTTTGTTTACCAAAGAATTAAATTTTCGACTGAGCGCTCAATGAAAGCTATATTATATAGTAGTCCGATTTAAAACTTATTTGATAAAGATGCTAAAGACAATATCAAATACACAACCTGTAAGATTGGTGAAGATATTTTAAAAAAATACCTAATTTCTTATGCTTTTTGATGAATTTCGTCCGATTATTCCTTTGACAGCTATATGAAAAACTCAACCGATTTGATCCAAATTTGGTAAGGTTGTATAAGACAAAACAGAATTTATAAGCTGTAAAAATGGTTGAGGTATCTCTAAAATTAAAAAAGTTTTTCATACTAAAGGTTGATTTTTGATCAAACGTTTCTATGGCAGCTATATGATTTAGTGGTACGATTTTAACCAAATTTGGTCAAGTTATAAAAGAAAATAATAAATAAATAACTTATCAGTTTGGCCAAGTTATCTTAAGAAACAACAAAGTTTTCTATACTAAAACTTAAAATTCGAAGGATTATTTTTTGAGAAAATTTAAAAGACCCTTTGCAAGTGTATTAAAATGGGAAGAAACATTTTTATAAGATAAATATGTGCATAGAGGAGGAAAAATGTAACGCCGCTTAAGATGGATATCAGTTACGCAGGCGCAGAGACAGATACAAAGAGAGAGAGAGAGGGAAAGGGACAGGGATAGCAACAAAGACAGAGACAGAGGGCTGAGACATGGCTTTTAGTCTGTTTAGTCTGGCACTGCAGATGAATCCAGATCGCATTACTATGTCGTCGTCTTCGTCATCAACTTTATCGCGATAGTCTGTCTAGTTATGGTTAAAGTTCCAGGAAATACTCTCCAGTAAAAAGATGCCCTTTGAACTCAGCGTGACTTTGAAGTTAAGTATCTAACGGATGCAATGAAACTGACCATCATCAGCAGCAGCAGCAACAACTGAACAACATCAGCTGGCGATTTATTGAACATTTTAATTACGCCCCGCGGTCAGTAGTAATTTTCAAATTGAACCTCAGCCATAAAGTGGCTTAGGATGCTGTGTAGACTCTTCTCAATCTGATGGCTATCAATGGGCAACAAACCGGAAAAAGCGTTGAATAAACAACAGCAACAACAACAGCAGCAACATTGTAGGTAAACAAATAAATGAATTGCGTGGATTTGCATGAGAAACTACAGTTAACAACATAACAACCTAGCAACAACAACAACAACTTTGGCTCAAGTGAAATGTGTACACAACAACAACAACGAACAACGACAACAAGCCAAATCTTAATGCTAAATGGGATTTTCGGTAGCTTTTAGTTTGCTTTATGTGGCAACATCGTGAGGCGGCAATCTACTTGAAATTTCACGCTCTTTAAATAGCAACAACAACAGCAGCAACAACAACTTGAGCACTGACAAGAACTTGAAGCTGCAACAACAACAATTAAATAAACCATTCACAACACACAACAAAATTTCATTTTCACTTGACGCATCAAATTAAATAACAAATAAAAAAGCCCTTCAAAGAAAAATACAAGTGATGTACAGCAGCAACAACAACAACAGCAACAACAACAACAACAATCACATTATAATAACAACTAATTTTCTGTTCTTTTTCCACTACAAAATAAACGTGAAGCTCTACAAGTTGTGACTTTCACGTAATTAAATCAAATTTCAAATGAAAATGAAAATGAAATGAAAATTATTTATTAATTGCGCGCGCGAGAGCAACACAGAAAGTCACTTGAGATATCTTGACAGCTGAGAGTGGGAAGTGGGGTAGTGAAGAAGTCAGTGGATGAAGGGGTTGGGGGGTTTATGTGGCATGCCCCCAAATCATCGTACTACACAAATTTGCATTGAATCAACAGCTTTTTGGTTTCAACTCAACAACATGCAACATTTTGCGCCAGCATCAATTTGAATAACAAGTTGCTTCTTGCATCTCTGAGATACTTAGAAACTAAAGATGCTCAAGTTACTAAAAGATACTTTCTCACAAACTGAAGTCGCTGTCAGTTACATGAGTTTAACATTAGCTGCCGCTCTGTCTGTAGATTTTGTGGTGTTGGCATAAATCAAGAGAAATTCGAAACTTGAGAAAATAACAAGGATAAACTACATATTTAAGAATAGATACAAAATTACATTCAAATGCTATTGACAGATACTAGATAGTGTATGGAAAGTGTAGTTTACAGGCAATTAAACTTAATAAATAAATTCAATAATATTTGAAAATATTTGGATTCTTAAAAACATTTTCGATAGTATTTAATATGAAGAACATCTTAGCTACAATTTTAAATTTCATTCCTTTTTCATTAAATAATTTAAAAGGCTAAAGAAATCAATGAAATAGGTATAAAACTTAAGAAAAATATAAAACTTTCTTTGTACTAAGCACTGAGGTTTACTTTGCATGTTGTATACACACACACCCACACACACTTGCCACATGTTGCAACAAGCCAAAATTAGCTGTCGAAAGTTTTTCTGACAAACAGCGTCATAATTGACACTTCATTTGAGGCAGCTAGAACAAAATACAAACATTGACCAAACTTTAGACCGTGCAACATGCATTAAAGCAAAAATTTGCTGCGCTAAATCAACAGCAGCTATAGAAGTTGCAACACGGCGAAAGAAATCAGCGGAAATGTCACTTTCTTTTCAATCAAAACGCAATTCATGGCACTCGAAAAGCATCAACGGACAAATGCAACATAAGGTCGTGCCACTTCATGAGGCGAGACGAAGAGCGCAACACTCGACACTGTAGGAGAAAAAACAACAACAACAAAAACAACAAAACGGAAAGGTAGCCACTGCAGTTGTTGTTGTTGCTGTTGTTGTTGCAAGAGAAGAGCGTCCAGAAACACGATTTTCGAGTGGGGGCAACTGGGTGGGCCAGCTAAATAAAAAAGGGGGGAGAAAGGAGGCAGGAGAGAGAGAGAGAGTGAGTGGAAAAGGGAAAGGGAGAGGGTAAAAGAAAGAGGAAGAGGTCTAACTGCCACTGACTGAACTTTAACCTGTGCCATGTCGAACGATGCACAGCAGAGACAGAAACAAGAAAGAAAAGTTAACAACGGCACACCGAAGTCTTAATACACTTATAGAGCTCGAAAAATTGGAAAAAAAAATTAAGACTAAGTTATATTAAATAACAACCAGAGAAACTAATTTTATTAAATTAAAATCTTACCAAAATTTTATATATTACGACTTTTTCTATGGCAGCTATTGGAAGATATAGTCTGATTTCAACAAAATTTGGTCAGGATATATAAGGCAATAAAAAATACATATTTTGTGAAATTGGTTAAGATATCTCAAAAAATTAAAAAGTTTTTCATACTTAAGATTGAATTTAAGAAGATTGTTTCTATGGCAGCTATATGATAAATGCGACCGATTTAAACCAAATTTCGTCAGAATTCATAAGATAACAACAAATGCTTAATTTGCGAAATTGAATAAGATATTTGAAAAAAATGAGAAGCTTTTCCTTTCAAAATGGATTTTTAAACAATCGTTTATATGGCAGCTATATGATATAGTGATCCAATTCTTCTCCTTTAAAAGCGTTCTTCATTTCATGACAAAATTTTAAAATACCCGCTGCAAGTGTATAAAAATTAAACTCGAAAAAAAGCAGCGAACGCGACGCTTTAATTTGCAATTGCAATTCGTGGAAAATTCCTGTAACTAAAGCCTAGTTAAGGCACCTTTTTTCCGCTTTTTCCGCGTTTTCCGCACTCTCTGCCAGCTGCTTTGTGCCTTCAATTTACTGCCTGCCCAGTTGCCAGTTTGCTTGTCCAACAACATGGTAAATATTTAAAAATGTACTTAGCCAAAGTGAAAGAGACAAGCAGGCAGTCAGACTTACAAGTCAACATGGTCAGAAAAAGGGGAGAATTGGGAGGAAGGGAGGAGAAACAGTCAACTTTGAGACGGGAACAATGCGATGAGGCGACAGTTGCACATTTGAACAGATGCGACAAACAGCTGACTCCAAAGATCTAAGCACTAAAACTCAATAATAAAGCCAGCCAGTGTAAATCACTAACCCCCTCAAAAAAAGGGGAGAAGGGAAGAAGTTCAAAAAGGGGGGAAGTTGGCATTGCTGCGGGGCTTCAAACTGCAACCAAACCAAATGCAAATGATTGGCATGGGAAGCGCTCGTTTCTGGGTGAAGTGCAACCAAGAGACTAAAGACTCGTCTTTGGTCGTCCAAGCTAAAGAAGTTAACTTCAATTATGTGCTAAGTAGCAAGGAGCCAACAAGCCAACAATTCAACAAGGCTACAATTAGTAAAGAAAATTGGTAACAAACTGAGTGAGAGTTGACTTCACTTTACTTCACTTAAACACAAGTTGAGTTTGACTTGAGTTCAGCTAAGAGTTCGCCAAGTGGTTCACAATGACAGCTAACATGGCGTATGAGCAATGTTAAACAGCTTCAATTTGGGACTTTTAACTTAACGATTAACGAGATTAGAGATTAGATTCTATGTATTGCAAAAGCATGAAAGCTTTTAAAATTTGAAGTTTGTTATATATTTTAGTAAATTTGTTATTCATTTATATTTAGAAGTGGACCTATATTTATAATTTACCCATTATTTGGTAGCTTATTCGAAGACTCATAAGAGACTATTTAAAAACTTAATTATAAATTATTTCTTGATAATTTTTTATTCTTTACATTTTAAAACTACCTTTTCGTTTATTTTTAGGCTCTAAGATTTCATAAAATTAAATTTACAAATGATCTCTTTCGATTCCAAACCAACAATCAATTAATATTTATTTATCTAACTCAAATATTTGAATTGCAATTCTCTATTTCATTCAGCTCATTAGTTGAGGATTATTTCAACTTTTCCCAAATAAAATTATTCAAAATTAATTTCTAATTGGCAAAATTTAATAGAACCTTTGTCTATTTTAAACATTTCATAGCCATAATAACTTTTCTCATCTAATTAAGTGCACAGTTTGAATGTTTACTGCGACTTTGCACTCAAACATGCAATTATCAATATCAAAACTCAATTCTGAAAAAGCACTTCCCTCTTTCATTGCATCTGTTTTAACTTCTCAGTTTGCCTACAATTAAGTTCCTCAATTAATTGCAGCTTAACTCATTAGAGTTCTGCAGTTTGAGGAATTCTTCTTCACGCATACAAGAACCCAGTGATTATTTAATTTGTGTGTGATAGCTGCCAAGCAGAAAGGCACTAAAAGAGGGAACTAAATAAGGGAAAAAGGCAAAGAAACAAATGTGCAAAAATGTTGTATGCAAAAGTACTTTGAAAACATTTAAATAGCCAAACAAAAGTCAGCAAAGGCTATAGAAATGTTGATGATGACAAAAAAATAAAAAATATCTAAAGAGAGAGGAAGAAGGAGGAGGAACTACTGGCAAATGGGGAATATATTTAGAAAGTTTTGCTAGATGGAAAAGTTAGCAATGTCTGGGAAATGGCTGGCATTTATGGAAAGGAAGTGACGGGGTTGGGTTGACTTTTCGCACAAATTACCAAGTAAAGTAGCAAAAGGGGCAGCAGAGAGAAGCATCAAGAGAAGTTAGCCAAGACTGTAGAGTGCGTTTGGCAGTTACCAAGGGTTACACACACTCAAACAAACACACACACACTCACACACAGCTTAGCTGCATCAATTTCTTAATAACTTTTCATTTTTCCCTTGCTTCCGCTTGGCAAGTTGTGGCATGGGGCAGAGGGGCAAGGGTTGGGGGTATTGCAACGAGTGCAGTCAAGCAATTTGTGGCATTATGTGAGGGTCTCGTTTGCCATTAACCTGCTGTATGTTGCAACTATTTTGAATGCAACCAGTGCCACAGACATAGTCTCTCTTTCTCTTTTCTATCTCTCTCTCTCTCTCTCTCTGGACTTCTTCTTAGCCTTCTGGCTTTTTATTACATTTAACCGTTTCCAATTTTAGTCTGGACATTGTCCGCTGTTATTAAAAAAAAAATACTGTTTACGTCTGCAACTGAGCGTCAATTTCGCACTTGCCAAGAGCAGCACACAAACATCACATACACATTTGCTGGCCAGTGTTGCAAGAGTTTCTGGAGCTAAAAAAGCTGATAGTTTGGAAAAAAATTTTTAGTTGTTAGAAATAGCTAAAATATTATCAAAACGACTCAAAAATAATTATAATCATTATATTATATAACGCCTCAGATTAAAATTTTGCTGCATCCGTACCATTTTTAAAACTAAAAAATATATTTTGAAGTATCATAATAGTTTTTTCTCAGTTTCATTTTAATTATAGTTTTTATACATTTTTTTTTTAAGAATATATGTATTTTTTAAGTTATCTTTCTTTTTTAGTAGTTTTCTGAAAATCATTAGTCAGTTTTTAAGATAAACAGGTTTCTAGATACTAGCATTTTTTTTTTTGCTAGCTTTTGAAATTCCAACTAGCTTAGCTATAAATTGGCTAAACCGACAACACTATTGTTGGCAGGCAAAACAAATATGTGCGTTGGCAACACTTAGACGGCTCATGGAGAGCCAACGAGGAGACAAACAAGCTCAAAACGATGCAAATATTTGCAACTGACAAGCGGAGTTTAAAATGTGCCCCTCGCCTTGCCTCTTGTCGCTGCCACAAAACGGGTGTTGCATCTAATCCAAAAAGCTGTTGAAATGCAATTCGTAACTTTAGAGTTTAATTAGAGTTCCCTTTTACTTATTTTCATATCAATCAACAACTTCTGATTTTATATATATATTTATTTTTTCTAACTCTATTTGCAGAAGACGGCGACAGCGAAACCTACCAAATATCATTATTATCCACACAATCAACACATTTATCTGCTGCCCGAATGCGCCATACAGCAGGTCTGCAATGCGGTCTACGTGAGGCTCAACTACACCCAACCACTGTGCGCCTGTCCATCAAGGTGAGTTACACTTCCAATGCCCAATCCCCAACCCAATCCCAGATCCAACTCCAACTGCAGCTCCAGTTGCTTGTCAGTTTGCTTTTGCCTCCAACTGGGCTAGCAATTCCCCCAGAGACAGATAGCCAAGAGTAGACAGACAGCTGCTAAACACTAAACCCAATCTGTCGGGTTTATTCTCTTTCTTTTCTTATATCTGTTACTTTTTTTTCCTGTTTTGCAGATATCGTGATCCCTGCTCGGCGAGCCTCAACGAGGATGATCAGCACACCACCAAATTGGTCGGTGATAATAAGAAGAAGGTAAGTCAAGATCTGTTCTACAATCTGCCATCTAACAGTAGGGGGCGTGCGATCCAAGCAAAACTACACTGAGCAAAACTAGAAATAAATCTGAAATGGGAATTGAATATAAGAACTTTATAGTTATTAAATCTTAAAATGAAAGTTTCAATAGAAAAATATAAATTTTGTATTTAAAATATTAATAAATTAGTAAGATTTGAGGTAAGGCTTTATTTTTTTTGAGGTTAAGTCTGAATATTAATACAAATTTAGTAAAATTAAATTTCATTTTCAAAAGGAGTTTTTTTTTTAAATATAATAAATAAGTAATAAATAAAATAAATATATTATTAGAAGTTTTTCTCTACAAAAATTGGACCAGGTTAAATAAAGACTAGTGTAAATGAAATATAAGTACTTTTTTTAAGTTATTTTATTTCTTAGCTTTGTTCTCTATTTTTCTCTATAAAGATTATGCTCAGTGTATTGCAATTCGTATCTAAGTAATTGGTATTCAATGATAGATCTTATAGCTGAGCACGACCAGCTTAGATTGCATGAAAGAGATTTCCTGGAAGGATACTCAAGAATCGATCCCCCGCTTGTGTGTACATCCCGCTGCCCCTCTACTCCTCCCCCTCTCTCCATCGTCTTGCCACAGTCTGTGGCATGTGTGTGGCAAGCTCACGTAGTCAATTAGTAGACGGAGCGCATAATTGAGTTATAAGTGCTGCTGGCCCGATACAAAAGAAAAACTTCATAGAAATTAAATAATAAAGCATATTTTTAATAGTTTAATGGGCGACAGGTGGTCCAGCGTGGGCTGTAGCTCAAGAGGGGAGAGGAGAGAAGGAGAAGGTGTACATATATGATGCATAATTATTGTACAACAAAGTTTACCGTTGAATGCCACACTTGTGGTTGGGGTATGTACATATAAAAGTATTCATGTCTTGCCGGAACTGTACCAGAAGCTCAAGTAAATTATGAAAATGCGTTTAACGCTCTGCCCCACAGACAAAAGGAGACAAACTGAGCGAGAGGTGGGCAAGTGAGTAGCTAGAAAAACTGGCACAACAACAAACTGGGAGAGAAAAAAAATAAAACTTAACTGGCAGGCCACATTAACCTGAATGGCAGCCAATTGGCAGTCAATGGAAGCGGGCGAAAGGAAATGCCATGGCATCGACATGCAAAGAGCGCCGCAAGTCAATCAAATTATTGACAGCAACAACAACAGCAAGTTGCAACAACAACAACAACTACAACAATAACAGTAGCTGCCCAGTTGGTAACACGAAAAATCTGTTAAAGGACAATCATGTCAGCCAATTGAAAGCAGATCAGCAATTGGCGTGCAATTTAAGCCCGAGCTTAGGCTAATGTGGCACAAACACGCCCCCCTCCCCCTCCTTCCTCTCCCTGTCTGCCACCTGCAACCAAAAATCAACGCCCTAGGCTTTGGTGTAAGTGACAGCTACTTGTTCGCAAAAAAAAAGTCTAGAAAAAAAGGAACAAACTCAGTTGCATGTTAACTTTCAATTTGCCCCACGATCAATGATATCAGCTTAGACAATAGCAAAGGCGAAAGAGAGAGGGAGTAAGTGAGACAGAGAGAGAGAGAGAAGGAGACAGAGCTAAGGTCGCTTAGCAACTTTCTTTAACGCCCTGTGGGCAATCAAACAGACGCCGCCAAGTGAATGTCTAATTGGCAGCCTAGAAGAACATAAGCTCCTATATATTTACTAGCCTAGCTATTAGCCATGTCTAGACAGTCTATAACGGTATACTTGTAGCCATATTAACTTTACTACCATTCCAATTCACAAAACAGGCAATTACGTTGGCCAAAACCTGCGAGGCAACAACCGAAATGCGCGAATGTCGCTCCCCCAAGGATTGGTCCCTGTTGGCACTGCAAAATACACGCACTGGCAAGTCACACTATCTCGTCATCTGTCGCTGTCCCGATCACTTCAAGATGGGTAAGTCTACACTCAAAATAATAGAAAGAACTTTTACTAATTCTCAAAATGGATTAGGAAATAGGTACAGAAATATGTTGATACTAAAGCTGAATTTGAAGCTCTCCTTAAAATTGTCTTAGCTATGTTGTGTGAAAATTTCATTGTCGTAGCTCTTACCGTTCCGGCTTCTCAATGATCAGTCAGTCAGTCAGATCAAAGAGTTTTACGCTATTAACACTCAATTTACATAGATTTTCACACTAATATAAAATGTAATCCTTCTTTTCACAGAGGGACCCATGGCCCATGATCAGCCCACATATGCCAGCGTGCCCGGAATACGTGTCTTTGGCATGATGTGCGTTAAGCCGGGTTATTCGGTGCGTAAACCAAGTGCACAGCCGCCCAAGCGTTATCAGCTACAGAAGCCCTTCTATCGTCCAAGCTCGGGAGGAAGCGGAGGACTTGGTGGCCTAGGGGGACAGAAAGATTCCTACGGTAGACCCATCTATGGATCGGGCAGTCAAGTGGGCAGCTCGGCGATCAGTGCCAACTATCAGCCACAAGATCAATCGTTCCAGAGTGGCGGCAGTAGCTCCTATCAATATCTGAATCGTCCGGAGAGCACACATACGCACAGTTCGCCCAATTTCCGACCGGATCAGTTTGCTCTTAACGGTTTTCCGGGCAGCAACTATGGACGCAACAATGAGAGACGCGGCGAGGCGCCGCCAATTGAGGCAGCCGCCGAGGAGCGCGAACAGACGCCCAGCAGCAGCACACAGGCCAGCGATGAGATGGAGGCCCGCACCACGCTCCAAGCGGAATCCAATCTAAACTCTGAACGAAGCGAATCTCCGGCGCCGGAGCTAACGACGTTGCCGGAGACGAGCCGGGTCAAGAGATCTCTGTACACGGATGATTTTGAGCCGGAGTTCCCGTGGGATCGTGTACTGGAATTCCAACAGACCATTGTCTGGGATTAGGCTAGCCAGGATCAGGCCGAAATCCTAGAGTAGTTAAATTTTTTCTAGCACAAAATTTTGAAGCGAACCAGGAATTTTGGAATAATCTGAAACGTACTGTGACTGAAGCAAAAGGATCGCGAGGAGGCGAGGAATGGGATTCATCTCCGACTAACGGGATCAACGACTACGTGAGAGGCGGTTTTACGTTACGTAACGTAACGTAATGTAGCGTAGCGTAACGTAACGTAACGTACTTACATTTAACTGATAAGCACCCTAAACATTAAGCATTTGAAATGGCATTTTCCGATCATCTGTTTGATCGTCTCTTAATTTAAATCATAATACTCGTACGTATTTTCTATTTATTGAACAATTACGAATTAATTAAACAATTACGCGCCCACGTCCCGCCCACACTAATTGTTTAATTAATTTGTTTTGCATGTAACCCAAACATGGCCTCAATTTAATAACATTTAAACATACATATTTAAAAAATAAATAAAACAATATTTAGTTTAGTTCCAAGAAATTGATAAATTGAAAGAAAGAAATTCTAAAATGAAAATATATTTATATTTAGTTTCTTATTTATGTTAGACTTAAGTTGCATTTACTAGTAGTTAAATTAAAACAACAAATCATCATTGTGAACAAAAAAGATTCGCGCATCAAAATTTATTAATAAATCAAGAACTTTATGCTGTTTACGGCAAATTCGAAATGCAAATGTAATAAATTATTTATACATTTTAGTTAAATAAATAATAAATGCAATTGCAATGATTATACGTGTATTCTTGAAAAGACATCCGAAAGCCTGCGAAGAACTTGCATATTTTGATAAAGTGTCAAGGGGTAGATATGGAAAAATAAGACAGTGATGACCAAAATATCGAATTTTCTAAGTAATTAAAATTTTGATGCAAAATCAAAATAGAGGCAAAATAATGAATAAATTGATATTCCACATGAAAATCGGTTAAGTTTTGGCAAAGTTATGAGAGATTGAATTTTTTGAAAAAGTGTCAAGGGGTAAGTATGGAAAAATATGACAGTGATGACCAAAATATCGAAGTAATTACAATTTTGATGCAAAATCAAAATAGAGGCCAAATAATGAAAAAATTGATATTCCACATGAAAATCGGTGAAGTTTTGGCAAAGTTATGAGAGTTTGAAGTTTTTGAAAAAGTGTCAAGGGGTCAGTATAGAAAAATATGACAGTGATGACCAAATTATCGAATTTTCTAAGTAATTATAATTTTGATGCAGAATCAAAATTTAGGCCAAATAATGAATAAATTGATATTCCACATGAAAATCGGTTAAGTTTTGGCAAAGTTATGGGAGTTTAAAGATTTAAAACACATGTAAAGGATTTAGTACGCCTTAAATCCCCTTCATTTTTTGTCCAAAGGAAAAGGGAAAACATAATCGGTTATAAATTGAAATGGTATAATGGAGAACTTACCCAACATTTCGGCGTTGACCACGATGTTACAGCTATACATTGGCGTAACCAGACGCTGTGGCTGATTCTGAAACGCCTGACGACAAACCTCCTTGGCGGCAGTTAATACCTGACCTGCAGGACGATAAAGAAGGAAGCTTAGATAGAATTGAATTTAATATGTAATCAATTAAGAAGACTCACCTGAAAAGGGTCCAAAACCGCGAGCATTCAAATCCTCGCCCTCGGACTGCACTGACCACTCGAGGACAGCAAAGCAGACGCCCTGCATCGGTTCCTCACAAAGTGGACCAGCGCCAGTTGTTAATTGAAATCCATTCACAAGAGAGCTATTGAAATCCCGTCGTGGATCGTTCACATGACGCACATCCGTATCGGAACTCTTGGAGTGTGTAGACCAGAAATCCGGCTGTTCATAGTCACTGAGATTGAGTAGAATATTCGTGCCACAATTACGTGGTCCCAACGACCAAATGCGTTCCACGAGCTCCTCAGGTGTTAGATTACTCAGGCCATGGAACTGCAGCTCGGCGAGCGACACAATCAGTTGACTCTTGATGGAAGCCAACAACGCAGTGAACTTCTCTGAGAGAAGCGTGTTGCGAGGTGTGGCAGACAACTCCTGGAAGAGAGAACAGTATTAGTTAAAGCTAGTAGTATGGGATATAGACGAGTGATCTCGACTTTGAGTAACCCTGCTTTCTCAAAGCTTTAATCTCTCATAACTTTGTCAAAACTTAACCGATTTTCATGTGGAATACCGTTTTCATCATTATTTGGCCTCTGAATTCATTCTGCATCAAAACATTTTTCACTTGAAAAATTTACCTCACTTTCAATTTTTTCGGTATTTTCCATACTAACCCCTTTACACTTTTTCAAAAACTTCAAACTCTCATAACTTTGTGAAAACTTAACCGATTTTCATGTGGAATATCAATTTACTCATTATTTGGCCTCTAAATTCATTCTGCATCAAAACATTTTTCACTTGAAAAATTTATCTCACTTTCAATTTTTTCGCTATTTTCCATACTAACCCCTTGACACTTTTTCAAAAACTTCAAACTCTCATAGTTTTGCCAAAACTTAACCGATTTTCATGTGGAATATCAGTTTATTCATTTTTTGGCCTCTATTTTAATTCTGCATCAAAATTGGAATTTTTTTTTTTTTATCCCCCACTGTCCATTATTTCCATAGATGCTAACTCACCTTAAAGACATTGGAATGCTGCTCGAGCAGCTCCACAGCTGTCGGTGGCAAAGGCAACGCAATGACCCGCAGTGTTCCCAGTTTATTAAGTGTCTGCTGGACGGCGATCTTTTTGGTGATGTCCTTGTCGTCGGCTGTTTTGACAATCGCCTCGTTCACCATGTCAACGGTGGCATCGGGAACAATGGTCTCCCTAAAGGACACAATTGGCTTGGACACATTGACCTTGATCTTGGCATAGCTCTGCTCTAGATCATGGACACACTTCTCCACATGCACCTCACCAAGTGTGGTGATTACATGCTCTCCCGTAGGAGCCACCGATACCTGGACACAGGCATCCGCCTGGTTGAGCAACTTGAGTCCTTTCACCAGCTTGGGCATATCCTGTGGCTGCACTGGCTCAATGGCCACTCTCAGTATGGGCGTGGCCATGATGCTCAGCTCACTGAACGAGGTGCAGTTCAAGGTGCTGCTCAGTGTCGCCGTCTTGACGATGTGCGTCTCCAAACCGCCAATGCCCACAATATTACCAGCTGGCACCTCATCCAACAGCTGCAGTTCGCCACCCATAAACATGTACAGCTCTCCCACGGTCACCTGAGTGGCATGTGGCGCCGTCTCCAGTTCGCGATGCTGCGGCTGGCGAGGATCATGCTTGGGCGTCAGATTATACAGTTGCATGCCGCGTCGCAAGGTGCCGCTAAAGACTCGGGCAAAGGCAATGAACTCGTATTCATTGCGCTCCTGCTCGGGAATGGGTTTTGGAGTGGATTCCTCCTCTCCCTCAGCTGCCTTGGTGCTCAGCTGCTCCACGCCCTCCAGCAGTTTGTCCAGCGTTGTCTCCTCACTTTGCTGTTTGCGCTCCTCGATGCGTCGACGCACTTCATCGCGACGATGCTGCAGCTCCTGATCCGTCAGACGCTTGGGACGATTCTGTGGCAATTGGGTGACATGTACAGGTGACATCTTGGACACAAAGGCTATGACATTTTCACTTTGTGCATTACAATTCTTAAAGCTCTCCTTCAGCGCCAACGTTGCTGCTGGCAGGGATTTCAGCTCCACATTGGCGGGATACAGCAATCTCTGAGCACGTTCCTCGCTGATATGGTTCGGTGCTGGCACATGACGCACCACCATCTCCAGCACGCTGCGATCAATGGGCAGCCACTGACTGAAGACAGTCTTTATTTGCAGCTTGGGATCTGTAA
This sequence comes from Drosophila falleni, assembly GCA_035045575.1. Lineage (NCBI taxonomy): Eukaryota > Metazoa > Arthropoda > Insecta > Diptera > Drosophilidae > Drosophila > Drosophila falleni. Next base: position 4,933,165 of record JAWNOV010000167.1, read on the forward strand.
CACGTAGATCACGTGCTGCCAACTTGAGTCCCAGTTTCTCCGCTATTAGAGGCAACTTCTCCTTGTCCTTTCTCACGGCAATAATGTCGTAGAGACTCCAAATGTTCTCCAGCACAAACTGGACAAACATGGGCTTCTTGGCCTTCTCCTGGGCACCAGCCACAGCACTCTTCTTCTTGCTGTTGTAATAGAAATCTCCCCAGAGCACTTGCTCCAACTCGGATCTCTTCATTTCCAAACGCTCTGCATAGGTGGCCGCGAAATCTCCCACAGAAAAAGCCCAGCCATCGTAGGCGGAGCAGAAGACCACATTGCCGGCAGCAGGTGAGAAATATAGCTCCGAGTCATCCACTTGCTCCAGTGCAGATTCATAGTTATCCTTGTCATTGATATCCTCCTTGGCCAGCACATCGGAGGCAAAGATGCTGCCCAGCACAGCGTTCACCTGCTCCAGCACTTGTGTCAAATGAAAGTAAGCATCCAGTGGCGTCAATTGCTTCTCCAGTATCAGACGATCCAGCTTATTGAGCAGCAGAACAGGTTTCAACTGCTCCTCGTAGATTTGCTTGAGACAGGCACGTGTTTGGGGTCCCACTCCCTCCACCACGTCCACGACGACAATGGCGCCATCACACAGTCGCACTGCAGTGGACACTTCACTGGAGAAGTCCACATGACCAGGTGAATCAATTAGATTTATCAGATAGTCCGCATTTCTGTTGTCCTGATAATACAGTGAGATGCTGCTGCTCTTCATAGTTATTCCACGTTCCTGTTCATCTTGTCGGCTATCCAAATAACGCAGCTTTCCTGCAAAAAAACAAACATTTCACATAAACACGAAATGTTTACAGACAGCAACAACAATAACAAACCTGCCATGCGTTGTGAAATAATTCCATTGCTGGCCACGAGGGAATCCGCCAGCGTCGTCTTGCCATGATCCACGTGCGCCAATATACATATATTGCGCACCTGTTCTTGTTTCGCTTGTAGCAGCACCAGGTCTTTTGTCTCCACCACGGGCATTTTCTTATTTTAATTTTAACTTTAACCTGTTGCCAAAACTGTTTTCAAACAAATATGCTTACAATCGTTTTTGCTATCGATACCATTAACGAGTACTTGCAAAAGCTCAATCAGCTGTTGTGCCAATTGGCATCGATACGCGCGGCAAAAGTACTCGATAAGCACATGTAAATAAAACACTTATCGATAGCTGTAACTTGTTATCTATATTTAAAAATACAATTAAAAGCAGGTTTAAAACTGAAATTTAATTATATTTGTGTAAATTAAAAACTTTTAAATAGTTGTAACTTTTTATCTATATTTAAAATACAATAAAAAGCGAAGTTATAAAAATGCATTTCGATCAATTTGTATGAACTGCTGATGGTTTAGTCATGTATAAGTATTACAAGCGCTCAGGTAGGCTGGACAGTAGTTTATTTAATGGCGCAATTGGCCAATTTGCTGGTCAACTGCTCTCCCTCCGCCGTCAACAGGAAGTTGTCCTTCCAAACAGCAACGCCTTCGCCGTTGGTTTTAAAATCAACCGATAGCTTCTCCCACACCTTCTTCTTGGGATTCAGCTGTTCATCGGGCGTACCACTGTAACCCTCAAAAGCAAGTCGACTGCCTGCGGCAGCCTTGGCCGGCACCACAATTGGCTCCACAACGGTGTGATCGGCGCTGTTTAAAGATTGAGAATAAATAAAGGGTTTTTAAGTGGAGACACTGAGCTTACTTGGATGTGCACAGGACCATGCCCTCGGACAGAATGCCACGCATCTTCGAGGGCTTTAGATTGCAGAGCACAGCCACCAGACGCTGATCCAGTTCCTCCACCGTCACAAACTTCACCAGACCACTGATGATGGTGCGTGGTTGCGCCTCCGCCAGATCAATCTTGAGAACATACAGAGTATCGGCATCTGGATGACGTGCCACTTCAATGACCTTGCCCACACGTATGTCCAGACGATGTGGTGCATCCTCATCCCCTCCAGCTGCAGCAGCAGGCGCTGCATTAGCCTTAACCTTGGCTGGTGGCGGATATGCAGTGGCAGTCAGTTTTCTAAGAAATAATTTAGTTGTTAAAGCTGATCTTGTACATCATTTACGACTACTCACTGTAGTTCTGGTGTTTCGAAAGCCTTGCGAATGGGCTCCAGCAAGCGGTTGATGTATTTCTCCACAGACGCCTTCAGATCACCCGGATGCAGCTTGTTGTCCGCATAGTACTGCTCCAGTTCCTCGTACTTGAGGAAGGTAACATCACCGCCATTATCAGCAGCACGATTGATCTCAAATCCTTCGCCTTCCTTGAACAGCGAGTAAAGCACATGCTTTACAAAGGAGAGCAAACCATTATCAGCTATGTTGCCAGGTTCGCAGAACGCCTTCTTCAACTTCTTCTTGACATTGGCAGGTGAATCGAGCAGATCGATTTTGGAATCGTCTTCGGAGGAGGACATCTTGCCACCAGCTAAGCCGGGCACTGAAATAAATGAATATTTATTATACCATTCTCACTCATTATGACTCATTTGTGACTCACCCATGGGATTCATGAAATGTATGCGCTTCTCGTAGCCCAGCTGTGGCAAATACTTTTCCGCAAAGGTAAAGATCTTGCGCTGATCAACGCCACCGAACTGAGCATCCACCTTCAAGTACTCCTCGTCCAAGCCTTGCAATCCCGGATACAACAGACCCGAAAGCAGCGGATATTCCACCTGCTTAACGACCTCAGCGCCCGCCTTTTTGGCATCATGTATGGTGACCAGCGAGCTGAGCTTGTACACATCCAGTGTGTACTCCTTGGACAACTGATAGTCGCTGCCCTTGACAAACTTCAGCTTGTCCAGTGGGACGCCAATGGATGTCAACATTGCCTTGATCACCTGCTCGTAATACTGTGCGCGCAGCTCCAGCAGCGTCCAGGGCGCCTTCATGTTGTCCAGATAGGCATGCAGATCGGCAAATAATATAGTCACCTCACATCCCGCCTTGAGAAAGTCCGCAATCTTGGACATGGGCACAAAGTAGGCGACATGCGGCTTTCCTGTCGTTGCCGTACCCCAGTAGATTTTCAAGTCGCGCTCCTGCAGCACTTTGGTCAGCCGATCCTCGCCCAATGTCTCCTGCAGGTTGCGCGTAATGATTTGTTTTTTCTCCTCGACGCTTAAAGTTGTTCCAACCATTTTGATTTTGCAATTTGATGACCTTTTTTGTTGCACGCTATGCGAAATAGTTGGTTGAAAAAGAGGAAGAGAACTGCATGCGTGGTGGCACTGAGAGATCTGGCAGCACTATCAGCTGTTGCTGTTAACAGCTGTTGCTGCTTTTACAGATCTGGCAGCACTGTTGTGCTCACTTTGGCACTGCTAAGATAACAGAGTTATGTTAACTGACCACCCACGCAGCATATAAAAGGCGGCCTTTTCGCAGTTGACAGACAGTCAGTGTTCGGTGCTCGCGGAAGACGGATCAGCAGTGCCTAGTGTTTTTTTAGTGTTAATTTTTACTTGTTTAAGTTAGAGTAGAATTACTTATATGTTAACTTAAGCTTATGTGAGATTAATATATACAATTAATATATATAATTAATATATACAGCTATTTACATTAAGCATTTATTTAAGGTAATAATTAGTAGTTAAAGAGTTATTAATGTAAGAGAAATAGGATAGAATATAAAAAAGTGATATATATATATATATATATATATATATATATATATATATATAAAAGTGAAATATATACATATATATATATATATATACACATATATATATAAGTGAAATATATATATATATACATATATATAAACACTCAAATATTATGTCAAGAGCCGTTGAGGACGGTCTTGAGGGTGATGTCTCTTGATGTGGAATTACCGATCTTATCTTTGAAGTAGACGGGATCGCATCTCTCCGTGTCCACGTATGGAAATATCTCTCGCAATGGCCATCGCCGATGACTAAGTCATAGACGGAATAAAACCAACTTCTCTGAACCTGACCCGGAATTGTATTTCTCTCAACCAATCGTCTCCTACTCCCAAGACGGAACGATTTTTCGCTCGAGCACCCGTTTTCCAGATCCACGCAGCCACTGGAGCAGTATATTTTCGGTCCGATCTCGCACGCCAATATTCCAAGCTGGACGACACCACAGAGCACTCCCGCTTCTCGAACGTAGCTGTTACTCATCGTTTCAATCAACATTCATTTCTTAAAAAAAGCCTTAATTTATTGAAATAAAGATTAATTAAGTTGTTATTATCTACCGACGCTATCATTGTTGGGAATGGGGAACTTATCGATATCGCCTAATCAAAAATTGTGCATATTCCTGTCCGCTGTAAAAGGACACCGATTATGTTTAATTAAACAGCCCTGTCTGTCCAATTGTCACAGCAGACATGCCTGTCTTCCGTATAAAACAAAGCGCCAATTTCAAATCAGCTGTTAACAGATGTTGCTCCTTCTACAAATCTGGCAGCACTGTTGAGCAGCTGTTTTAGCTTTATTATATCGCTGCCAGATCGTTAAGTTAAGGTTTAGGCAATGAGGCAATTGTAAACAAACTTGCTGCAATTGTTTAACGTTTTTTATAACTGAAGATGTTAAATGTGCAACGTGCAATTGGGCTGAGGCAGTGCCTCCGCGCCACACAACGACTCTATCACAGTGATGTGCGCGTACGCTTCGCTCCCAGTCCCACCGGTTACCTGCATCTTGGTGGCCTAAGAACAGCGCTCTACAATTATCTCTTTGCACGGCATTCAGGCGGTAAATTCCTGCTGCGCATCGAGGATACGGATCAAACGAGACTGGTGCCAGGTGCCACCGAGCGGCTCATCGAGGATTTGCTGTGGGCGGGCATAGAAATCGATGAGGGACCTGGATTTGCAGGCGATTATGGGCCATATATACAAAGTCAGCGCAGGGAGTTGTACAGGTGAGTGTTTATATTATAGATGAAAGACTATAGCTAATACTCTTCTTTTTAGTGATGCTGTGGAACGTCTGCTGCAGAATGGCAGCGCTTATCGCTGCTTCTGCACGGAGCGTCGCCTGGAGCTGTTACGCAAGGAAGCACTACGAACCCGTCAAGTTCCACGCTATGATAACAAGTGTCGTCATCTGACGGAGGCTCAACTGGAACCTCTCTTGGCCAAGGGCACACCGCACTGCATACGCTTTAAGCTGACGGAGCACGAGGAACCTTTGCAGGATCTCATCTATGGCAGCGTTCAGCACAATGTCAGCGACACTGAAGGTGATCCTGTGATCATGAAGAGCGATCAGTTTCCCACTTATCATTTGGCCAATGTGGTGGATGATCATCACATGGACATCACACATGTGTTACGAGGCGTCGAGTGGCAAATCTCAACCACCAAGCATCTGCTGCTCTACAAGTGTGTAAATTCTTCAGAAGAAGTGTTTCTAACTAGTAATCCAATGTCTCCTTTGCTTCTCTAGAGCTTTTGGCTGGCGACCACCACAATTTGGTCATCTGCCGCTGCTGGTCAATGCCGATGGCACCAAGCTGAGCAAACGCCAGGGCGACATTGGCATTCAGCAGTTCCGGGAACGCGGTTACTTTCCCACCGCGCTGATGAACTACATCATCTCGGCAGGCGGTGGCTTTGAGCACAGAGCAAATGAGAAGCCACAGCTGCATTCGCTGGCTGAACTGGCTCAGGAGTTTCGCATAGAACGCGTCAATGCGCATCCAAGTCGTCTGAACTCGGAGCTGCTCAATGATTACAATCAGCTGGAGATTAAGAGGCGTCTAGGAGAAGAGCAGACACGATTCCAGCTGGTGACTCTAGTGCAGAAGCTGGTGAAGCAGGCGTATCCAAGCCAGTAAATCTTTAACAATTTAATTTCTGGATAAAACACTTAAAGTAACTTCTTTACAGCTCCAATCTGGATCTGGCGGAGTCGCACATTCTGGACGTGCTTAACTGGGCGGCACAGCGTCTTCAACTAATCCAAGACTTGACCAGCAGCAAGCTGAGCTTTCTCTGGGTAAAACCCACTGAATATGAGCTAAAAGACTTGACTCCGGCACAAATGCAGCAGTTAATACAACAAATAACAGTCTTACCAAAGTTAGAAAAGGATTCACTTAATGAAATGCTTAAAAACTATGCCGAAAAGCAGCAAATTAAATTTCCTTTACTGATGAAGTCACTCCGCTCTGCATTGAGTGGTTTAAAAGAAGGACCCGGCGTAGCGGAAATGATGGAAATACTGGGAAAATCCGTAGTACTAGAGCGACTTGAGGAAACCATTAAAAAGCTGCCAATTGTGGAGTCAACGCGAAAGCGTCAACTGTGACTACATTTTATTTAATTCAAGGAAGGAGACATTACGATAGTTTTTTGATCGTTCGATTATGTATGATAATACGTATTTGTATATAGTATATATAATATATAGTTAATAAACTTAAATTCTTGTTTTGTTGAGAATATTTAAACCATGGCAAAAACATTCGCTTAAGCACCGCTCACAAAATCCAATTTGGCATTTCGTTCTTTCGACATTTTCCATTAATTATGTATTAGTTTTTTTATATATATTGATATTTGGTTGTATATTTTTTAAATGTTACTCGCTCGCTGTTTAACTAAAGTCGCGATTGGATAGCACAATGGGTGCGACGAGACTCCAGCCATAGATGAAGATTCCCAACCAACTGGATATGATTTTGACCCACATGGAAGCCTCGTTGGTATTGATCAGCTCTATATCCGAATTGGGCCTATACCAGTTGGTCAACGTCATCATTACATACAAAGAAGCTGCAAATATAGATTAAATAGGTTTAAAATAATACTAATTTGAATAAAAGGGTATTCATAGTGTATTCATTGACTCACCACAAATGAGCACAGTGTGGAAAGCGGTCCAGCTGTAGGTGACGCCATCGGTTTCATTGTCCGTTGTGGGTTTTCCCTCGACGTGTCCCGCCTCTGTGTCTGATAGAGCTTCTGTTAAAACTATATTAGTTACAGGACATGTTGTCGGGCAAATTGTACACAGTTTCGTTTAAATATAACCAAGATAAACATTATGTTTAGTTAATTGGTTAGTGGAAGAGTTTAAAATAACGAACGTGTAGAAGCAAAAAAAATAGAGTATAAAGTGTTAGTTGTTGTTAGCCGAAAAAAGATATATGTACAGCATAAATGAAAAGTGTTTTGGAATTGTGGATGAAACTGTGAACTTTTGTGCATGACAAATGATGTTGCAAGTTGTTATTGTTATTGCTGCACGTACCACGTTTCTCGCTGTTGTCATTGTTGATCTTGGACACTTCGACGGCGGAGCTAAAGCAATTGTACAGAATGCAGAGCAGCCAAACAACGAGGCCAATTATGTTGGTAGCATCAAAGGTGACCTTGGAGTTGTGGGTCGGTGGTGCAATGGTGGTGGTGGCATTCAAATAACCATCCCCGCCAAACATGCCCGGATTGCAGGCCTTCTCTGTAGATAAATGACAATTAATATACAATTTACCATTTAAATGTTGCCATTTATATTCTAGATAACCAACCTGGGTTGTTAGCCACTGCGGACCAGGTCAAGTAGACAGTGTAGAGTGTGACCAGCGAGCTTTGTAGCAATCCCGAGTGGGGAAGACGCTCCTGCACCATTGGCAACACGGACAACACGCTGATGATCAGGCAGAAGATCAGATTGATAGAGATGAAGAACTTGTTGATGCCGCAGCCGGTGGACTAAAAATAAATAAAACATAGTTATTAAATACAAATTATTCAATTGAAATCAAATAGAATCAAAAACAGTACCAGTAATTTAAAAAAAAAAAATAAAAAAAAAAAAGAAAATTTAAATAAGTTTCATTAAAGGAATATTTACTGTAGTAAAGTAGATGTAGAGCAAAGTAATGCCGGTCAGGGAGATAATGTATCCAAGTAAAGTGACGCCAGCCAGAGCATAATAATAACCCCGATTAATCTCCGCATTCTCTGCAAAAGGAAATCGAAAGATCAATAATATATACTCAATATATTCATCATATTCGTATCTTACCAATCCAATTCTCAGACACGCTGTGTGCAAAGTCCACAATGATGATGAGTTGTACCAAGATGAAAGCCAATCCTCCAACGAGTCCCACCCACATCATGGCCGGACCAAAGGAACCATCCGGTATGAAAATAGCCGCAATGGAGGCGCCAAAGCAAATCAAGAATTTCAAGGGCCAAAATTCATTTTGAATATGCGAACGCGGATCTCGAGAACTCTTCACTCCCAGCATAATTACGGCCATTAGGGCAAAGAAACAGGCGAGTCCAAAACAGAGGCGATAAACGGCCATATAACCCAAGGCGTACTCACAATCCACCTGCATAGATCCCCCCGAGAAGGTGTCTATGGCCTTGGAGCTATACGTCGATGTGGAGTTCACACAAAAGGGTAACTTCTTCAGAGTACCCTGTAATCCCGGCGAGAGTGCAATCGCTCCCAGCACTGTGCCCACCAGCAACATGAAGGCGTACATGAAGCGGGACGAGGAGGAGTTCTTGCAGGTGGGACAGGCGGAGCAGCACATGCTGGCCGCGGTGCCCGTGCAACAGAGCGCGCACTGCAAAACAAATTCAAAAATTCAAAAAATAAACAAATCAATATACATTATAGCTCTTCTTTTTCCTGGCCATTTTAAGGCCAAGTCTGCCAACACTGAGAATCGATTTCAATTTATGTTTGCCATCTGCGCAATATGTTTATTGTTTATACATCACACCCTCAGTAGGTATTTGCTTGTAATTCATACACACCTGCGCCGCTGAACAAAGGCCCAATGCAGCGCCCATATTTAAGGTATCACTATACTTTGTTTGGATTAGTTTTTTATTGAAATACTTTCTTTGTTGCACTGACGCACTTTGTTTGTTTTAGAGCTGTGACGAATCGTAGCGATGGGGCAGCCTTGGTTACTGAACTCAGATCAAATGAACTGAGCACTATATCATTTAGTTCAGTTCATTTCAACGTCTGGCAACCTTGAAAAGTTACCGTTAATTTAAAGGACAGATAGCTATTAAAAGATCTAGATCATGTTTTATTTAAGATGCTAAGAAATGGGTCGTCTTCCAAAAAGAATCGTTTTTTGATATGCACTTTAGTTTTGAAGCTATAATTTAAGAATTCTGCATCTGTTTTTGATTAAACTTTTTGAATTTCGCGCCAATTCAACTTACTGAATATTGTGTTTACCAACACAGTGTGTGGAGCACATATGGCTCGGAGGAGCACTGACTGTTAAGTTAACAGAGATAAGTCGATTATTTTTTAACAGCAACCCTTCTGTAATGTTGCCATGGCTGGAAAATATTGAAATGGAAATGTACCGTTCAGTTTTGTTTTGTGAGCGGTTGCGTCTGGTTGTTGCGGTACCATTCCATTTCCACTTTGCGCAAATTGTGTGGTGCATTTTTTGAAAACTGTAGTGGTGGTGACTCTGCGACTGCGACTGTGACTTCGTCTCTCTCTCTCTGTCAGTGTGTGTGCTCCGTATCCGTATTCGTGTATGTGTATGTGTGTGCGTGCATTTGAACAAGGAAAAGTGTGAAGAATCTGAAAGAAAGCGCAACTTCAAAAATAAAAAAGAAAGAAAATTAATAAAATGGCAACCGAAGTAGCTCAAATACCCGCTGAGGAAACGCCAGCAGTTGCAGCCGCTGCCGCAGCGACCACAGAAAACGCTGCTGCCGAGCAGGCGGAAAAACCTGCTGCTGCTGCTGCCGAGCCTGTCGCCGCTGCCGCCGTAGCTGAGAACGCTGCTGCCGCTAACGCCCAAGACAACAACAAAGAGGATGCAAAGGCGTCGTCGCCTGCTGCCGCTGCCGCAGCCGACGGAGCAGCCGATGCCAAGAAAGATGGTGGAGAAGCCGCTGCCGCCGTCGCTGCTGCGCCTGGAAAATCAGAAGCGCCCGCACAAAAGTTCAATGTGCACAAGACCAATTTTGAGAAGGACATTATCTATCTGTATCAGTTCTCCAGGACTCCTCTGCTGCCCTCCCTCTCCCCCTACTGCCTCAAAGTGGAGACTTGGCTGCGTCTGGTGGGACTCAAGTATGAGGTACATATACATACATATAAATACATAACTTATACATATATCCTTTAAACATATTTGAAAATTTACTTGAATTTCCAATTCCCTGGCGGGTTTTTCATCATTTTCTTCCCTAGCATACATTTGTATGTACATATGTATTTTTGCGGTAGAGATTTTTTCTACACACACACACGCATACATTAAAACCGCCATGATTGTGTGCTAAGCCTGTGACCTGCCCGCGCATATGCTGAAAAGGGATACATTTAGCATTGCCTTCCTTTTCTTTCTATCCCGGCACACACGTATATACAAACACAGACTTCCAATGCGTGCTTGTGTGTGTTGGTGTGTTGTGTATTTGAACCTGTAGCGAGCCAGGCGTTTTTGTTGTTGCTGCCGCTGCTGCTGCTGGATTTTATTCCTGTCTGCTCTTATGCATGTGTAAGTGTGTACACGTATGTGTGTGTTTGCGTATACATAAAATTTGTGTGTGCGCCGACGCCGCTGCCGCTGCCCTGCCTAGCTGCCGTTTTGCTCAGCGCTCTCTCATAAGTTGTGCTTCCCCCTACCCCTCTACTCCATACTCTCCAACTCTAAAGTTGTGCTTCAAATTTTTGCACTTGGCACTCTCATTCACATGCTCTCTCGCTCTCGCTCGCTCGCTCACTCTGTCACTCCTCACTGTGGCTCCCATTTTAATGCTTTGCTCTTTGTCTTTGTTGCTGCAGCTGCTGCCGCTGCAGCTCTGCTTCATTTAGTTTTTTATTTTTTCTGTTTTTTCGCAGTGTCTGCCTTTGCCTTGCACAAATTCCAAGCCCCGTTTGTACCCGTTTTGTAATTGCTTTTAATAAAAATTGTTGCAGTTGTTGGTTGCTTCCCCACTCTCTTTTCGTTTCCTCTTGCTGTTCATCCTCCCACTCTTAATACTCTTCATGCTTAATTCGGTCTGAAGTCGCTGTCGACGCCGCGCCTTATCTTTAAGTAGCTGCTAGACAATTGCCTGTCACACTGTCCACTGTCCAATTGAAAACGCTCCAAAACTTAAAAAAGCTTTAGGCGCGCGCGCGATGCGCTTTGCATATTTTTCATAATTATAGTTTTTATTATGTGTACTCTTATATATGTATGTAGACTGCGACGGGGCAGAATTGGGTGCGGTCACGGCACCCGCACGACGCAATTTGTTGTTTTAATCTTGTTAATTACATTGCTTAATGAAAAATGCCACTGTGCGGGGCAGCGGAGAGGGAGGGAGTAGGAACAAGAGGCAAGTGCGAGAGCGGGCAGAGATGATGGAAAGGGAATGTTTGGAATGTTAATTGATGCTTAAGCAAATGAAAATTCCATACACACAGTAGAAAAGCAACAACATCTTTGATAAATGCGCCGCCAGCAGCTTTTGCCATATGTTGCAGCTGCAACCGCAGCCGCTGCGCCGGCTCATTGAATTGATTTATCGCCCATTGACAGTGAAGAAAGCCAAAAGCAATTATGATTGACAGTCCGTCAAGCCCGCAGCAGACTTGAAGTATGTTTGTGCAATGTACATACAGTGTGTTACGAAAATGTTTTGACAGGATAAAACATTTACATATTGTATATCTATTTTTTATGAATAAACTCAATGAAACAAATTTTTTTTAACTTGTTCTATAAATAAATAAATAAAAATTGAAATATCTTATAATATATCTTATAATAATAAATACATATTTTATGCAGGATAATCTTTGTATTTGTCAAAACACTTTCGTGAGCAACTCTATAATTTGCTGGCATATTTATTTGTTTCTTAAGTGAATAGAAGTAAAATAAAATCCTGGAACTTAACTAAATTAAAAAACATAGTATTTGTCAAAAAACTTTCGTGACCAACTGTGTATGTGCAACGTATACTTTCCATTTTGTTGCGTTTTGTGATAACAGCTTAGCTGTAGCTTTGTGACAGAGAAAGAGACAGAGACAGTGAGAGAGTTCAACAAACTGACAACAATAATGCGAGGGTAGACCTTTGACATTTTCATTAATCAGCAACGAAGTGAAGGGCGCGTCTCTCGTGTAATCGAGTATTTCACAATCCCCCCCTCTGAGTCTTCGTCTCCTTTTCCGTCTTCCTCACTACCCGCTTCTTGTTGTTGTTATTATTGTAAACGCATTGCTGCATTTTGTATACATTATCAGGCAGGCGCTCAATTTTGCCTTGCCCAAAAATAAACAACAAAACCAAAACAGTTCCTGGCCGGGTGATAAAAACAAACGCATATTTTTCACACCACAAGCGTAGCGAGCGTGTCGAAACCATTAACAATAACAGCAGCAACAACAACAACAGCAACTTATAAGGCGAGGCTGCCGCCCGCATAGTTGGCATACCAAAGTGACTGCTATTTGTATGCACACACATATGCACATTATATATTGTGCAATTAATTCACTTTTTCAATATGCATTACAAATAAAGCTGCATAAATTTCCATTTCAATTGAATTGTGAAAAATTGCGGCGTAAAATCTTAGCAAAGAACCAGAACGAACGACAACATCAACAACAAAGAAGCGTAACAATTCTTTGATTATTCAAATTCAAATACAAATTCAAATTTCAAATATTGCCGCGTTGCCGTGTTCTACAAATATTGCCAGCATAAAGTTTTGCACATTGCCATGGTCTGGCAACGCTGTGCGCACAAAAGGCATGCAACTGTACGTGTGCGACGTTAGTGTGCGTGTCCATATGCATGCCGTATGTGTGCGATTGTGTGAGTGAGGGGAAGTGGAGTTTAGTATTTCTGTTGTTGTTTCAAATGCTAACGACAAATGCAGTCAAACGTTGAGCGTTGCCTTTGTTTTTCTCTTTCCCTTTATTTTTTCGATTTATTGTTGCTGTTGTTGCTTTTTGTTTTTACTTTAATTAATAGCCGCATATTTGCGTTAAAACAAAGGCTGGTCATACATGCATATGAAATATGCAATAACAGTGCAACGGCTGCGACAGTCGCTGCCTTTGTTGTTGCTCACTCACTCGCTCACACAGAGTCAGTCATTGCTAAAACTCCTCTCTTTACTTTTGACAGGGTGTGGATTTCCACTCTCACACTCACACATACACTCTCACTTACACGCAGACGCTGCATAATTGCATGGCGTGTTGACTGCAGTTGTTGTTGTTGTCGTTGTTGTTGCTCGTTCTTGTTCCTGTTCTTGTTCTTTGCTCTTTGTCGTGTCTTTAACATGCATTCAATTGTTGCCAATGCTAAACTCTACACTGCACCAAAATTGAGGCCCCAGTCGCCGCTTAATTGGCATAATGATTTAATAAAAAATAAACATTTGCATTGTATAGCGACAATGCGTCGCCGGCTTCGCTGCCGCTGTCTCAGTCGCTGCCCTTTGCTGTCATACTCTTGCTCTCTCTTCCAATCCCTCCCTCCCCCAACTTCTCTTGTATTTTGTCGGCGACAGTTATGCGTTGGCGTGAGCTTCTTCTTCTTCTTCCATTTTGAAGCAGCCTTTTTTGTGGATCATTGGAATTAAATGTGGCGACGGCGACGACGACTCCACCCTTTTCAGCCTGGACAGCAACGATGCTGCTGCTGCTGGAAAGCATCATCTTTCTCTCTTATGCTGCGCTCTTCTCTGCTCTCTCTCTCTTCTTATGCTGCTTTAAGTGTATCTCTTTGGGTGTGCGTGTGCGTGTTTGCAACCACACCCTGCCTCTGTTTTTTTCCCTCCGCGCTAAAGCATAAAATATGCGACGCCCCGATATAACTGTTTGCTTTTGTTGTGGACAATTTCTAATTAGAAATTATATGCATACAACAACAACAAAATCAACCGGACATAACTGTCACTTTTTTTGTAACGGCCTAACGGCGCGTACATATCCATATCCCATTTATATACAATATGTATGTACGTGTGCATGTACACACTGGAACGTCTGGCAACGCGCGTTGACTGACAGCGGCGGCACTGGAAACTGGAATATGCCAAATTCAAATAGCGGCAATTGGAAGTTTTCCCTCGTGTGCGTTCGTCTGTGTAATTTTACAAGCACTTTCCGAATGTATGTGCGTGTGTGTGTGTGGTGAGTGAACACACAGTGGGGGTTGTTGGGTGTTGGTTTTGCTTTTTCGGTACAGCTTTTTGTAGTGGTTGGTTTTGGCAGCATCTCTTTGGCATACATACATATGTACATAAGTATACATGTATATCTGTACATAGGCCTATGTATGTCATGAGCGACATCTAGCGGCCGGAACGGTAACCCCTGCCCCAAACGCAGCCTTTCGATTCGCGTGGGAGCAGATTGAACTACATTACAAGCACATTAGTCATGTACACACACACACACACACACACACGTACATACATAATCAGACACTCCGTGAATTGGAATGCACGACGATATGGGATAACTCATTGAGGAGGTGGGGGCTATCAACAGAAATGCGCCTCACCCACCCATTACTCATCCCTGGTTTAATCAACTTACACACAGCGTTGAGAGCTCAGCTCTTTTCCCGCCAGATCTGGTGTCAATTTTGAATGTTATAGTATATATAGATATAGTTTAAAAAATAAATGTAATAATGAGATAAAACTTTTGTATTTTTAGATCTTAGACTTAGATTCAACTGATAGATGCTTAATTTGCCTATTTTCAATAGATACAGTTTATTAAATCAGCTGCAAAACTATAATAGCTTTTTATCTGGCTTTCTGAGAGATTTCGTAGCATTTTCCGGCTATTTTTAAATGTTGATTGTTTTATCGCTTGTTTTTGTGCTTTACTGACATTTAAATGTATATTTTTATTTTTTATATTTTTACAGAATGTCGATCATAAGATGCGCTTCCGTTCCAAGAAGGGTCAATTGCCTTTCATTGAGTTAAATGGCGAGGAGATTGCCGATTCGGCCATCATCATTAAGGAGCTGTCGGCCAAGTATGAGAAGAATCTGGATGCGGCTTTAACTGCTGAACAGCGCAATGTGTCGTATGCCACAATTGCCATGTTGGAGAATCACTTGATTTGGATCATCTTCTATTGGCGCGCCAAGTATCCCGATAATGTCCTTAAGGGATACAAAGTGAATTTGCAGCATGCGTTGGGATTGCGTTTGCCCAACTCCATTTTGAATTTCTTCTTTAAGATAACATTCGGTCGCAAGGTAATTTGAGCAATCGCATAATCGATAAGTAGTTAATCCAGTAATCGAGAAATCAGTAGCTGCAAGTTAAATTTCTATAATTTCCATTGAATCTCTGACATCGGCACTTTTCTTATGTTTATGGAAATTGGAGTCGGCTTTTCCGGCTGCGTTTCCCTAATGGTTCTCTGGCATTTCTGGCTTAAAGTAAATAAACATTTGAATGAGAAACAGAAGGCGATAAGTTAAATATTGGAATCGTTGGCATATTATGTTGCACCTTCCAGAAATGGTTCCAGACCCATCGAGAACCGTTACATAAACATTGTTTATAGCCGTAAATATAAAATTGAGCATAAACAATAACCTTTTATTGTTTATACTCAGCATTAAATGCGACAAATTCGTAGATTTTTCTCTCTTTTTCTCACTCACTACCTTTCTCATATAACCCATAATTGAAATAATATACAAAAACCCTTAAAACAACAACCAAAATAGAACTATGTACAATAAGTTAGAGATGGAAGAACATCGATGTTTCGATTGAAGTATCACAATCTTAGAGAAACTAAAAAAAAATAAATTAAAAATTAGTATATTTTAAAAATGATAGTATAAAAGAATTTAGAAAATATTCATTATTGGAATTAAGTAGAAATTCAAAAGTATTAAACATTAGAACAAATTTTATTTTTAGAAAGTATGTAGAAAGTGAAACTTTTAAAAACTACAAAATATTAAAAATTTAAAAATATTTATAACTGCATAAAATTTAAATTATAATTTTTCTTTTTCATTGCTTAAACACTTCCCTTAATTTTTGATGTATAAAATTACTTCTTAAATTCAATAATAAAATGAATGCATCGATAATAAAATTAGTAGTACATCAAATTCGTTAATAATTAAAAATTAACATTTTTTCATTAAATTTTTTAGAACATTTTTTTATAAAATAAATAAATCGATTTTACATCAATGTTTTTCCAACTCTGCAATAAGAACCAACAAAATATTAAACAAAAAAACGAAACGAAACCAAACAACAATCCATCATTATCACTAACTCTTGCATGGTGTTTTTTCTCTTTTTTTTCATTTTTATATATTTTTATGTTAATTTCGATGGTTTCTCCTTCAACTACCAACTACCACCTAACTGTACGTGTGTTAATGTATTGTGTAACAACTCCCTGACCCTCAATAACCCCCACCTTCCACGTTGTGCATCCTTCGCATCTTGTTTACCTTTAACCAAAATCCAAAAAAAAAAAAAAACAAAACAATTTGCAATTTGTTGCACCCAAAATATTCAACACAAAAAGTGGTTCCAGGGTACGAAAAAGCTCAAGGCGCATGGAATCGGTGTGCATAGCGCCGAGGAGATTGAGGAGTTTGGCAAGAATGATTTGAAGGTGCTCAGCGAGATGTTGGACTGCAAGCCGTTCTTCTTTGGAGATGAGCCGACCACTCTAGATGTGGTCGCCTTTGCGGTGCTATCGCAACTGCATTATCTGTCCAAGGATATTGCGTATCCATTGCGCGATTATATGACCGAGAAGTGCCCCAATTTGATTGGACACGTCTCTCGCATGAAGGACAAGTGCTTCCCCGACTGGGATGAGATCTGCACAAAGCTGGATCTGAATGCGCACATTCCCAAGCCAGAGTAAGTTTCCCCCCCTTATTTCTATATCATATCTATATACTCTACTAATTCTTCTCTTCTTGTTCCTCGCAGACCTGAGACCAAGGAGGGCAAAGAGGGCGGCGAGCAGGAGAAATCAAATGAGCAGGAGGGCACTGAGGGTGACAAAATCGAGAAGGAGTTGGAGAAGGACAAGGTAAACTATATAAGTAACACCTTAAATATATATTATCTAATTAAACCTTCCTTCTTTCGCAGTCGAACGAGAAGGAATCGACCGAGGAGAACAAGGAGAAGGAGGAAACAAAGTAAAGCGCCGTTAGTTATATATGAATATCTATCTATATATATATATATATATGAAAAGGAGACGGAAGGATGAATGAAAGGCGAACAACAACAACAACACCCCACATATATACATAGTACGATACTAATACTATATCTATAGTATATATATACATACTTATATATATATATATATAGTATATAGCGCTCATATATATTAACAATTCGAAAGGCAGAAGAATCATTTAAAACATAGGACAACTGTAAAGCAAACAGGCAGATCAAGATAAAAAGATACAAAACAAAAACGTAAAAGATAAACAAAAAAAAAGAAGAAAAAGAACGATCCACTCAAAAAGAAAACAAAAAAAAAACAAAAAACGTATATACAATAACGTAACGTAAAAACTTTGGACATCTTTTTTTATATATATACAAAGTAAAAACCAAGACGAAGAGAAGAAGAAAAAAATTGATAAGAAAATCCAAAAAAAAAAAAAAGAAAACGGTAAAAACATTTAGTATAAAATTATAAAAGTTTATACGTATAAGAGAAAAGGATGATGACGACGAAGGAGAAACAAAAACAAAAGAATTATAAAAATTAGTTAAAGAACTCGAATGAAAAGTAAATCAAAGTGAGAATGAAAGATAGAAAGAGAGATGAGTTAAAAAGGGTGAGAAAAACGGTGTAGAACAGCATACAATACGCATTAACCATTAGTTTTTCATTAAAGCGATCTATATAATACACTCATACACTCACTCGACACTCACACAGCCATGTATACACATTCACAGTCACTCACACATACACATATACAGACATATTGCATTATGCAGCAACAATTGCAACTCGATGGTATTGTTTACTCTTCCAAAATTTATTAAGCTTAAAGTATAAAACAAAAAGAAGAAGAAAGTGCGGCGAAAAAGTATATATATATATGATATGATTATGATATATAATATATGATATGTAGGTGATGCTTAGGATGATGAGAAAAGTTGATAGAAATGAGAAGAATGAAGACGGATAAGAAGAAGAAAGTTGACAAGGGGCCGCTGCTGATAATTAAGTTTATTTTTTATATATATATGATTGCAAATAGTAATTTTTTATTCATGTGTGCAAATAATTAAATAAAAATATTGAAAATTTATTACTTATAATTATATATACATTATATACGCCCCTATCATAAAGATGTGTATAAAAAAAAAACAAACAAAACAAACATGTAACATTGTTTATTATTGTTTTTGTTTCTCATGATTTCCATTTTGGGCATCGGCTTCTTTTGCCCAGCGTGTTGCTTTATATGTTTTTTCAAAAACAAATTCGAACCAAAAATAACAAAAAAAAAAAAATACTCGGCATAAAGTAAATTAAATAAATGTAACTATAATTTTTGGTATACAAACAAAAAAAAAACAAAATTTAAAATAGGCTCATTCGATTTTATGTTTCGTCTTTTCTTTTATGTTCTTTTTATACAAATAAAATGATATAAAGAATTATACATAATTTCTATTGTAATTAACGCTGCGAATAACAAGAAAAAACATCAAACTTAGTAGACAAATCTGAGATGAAAGAAAAGAAGAAGAAGAATCATAAAACAAACTGACACAAAACTCATGCAAATATTTGGAGATTTCGAACCTCTTCGAATTCTCCCAGAAACAAACTTAAAGCCCTGTTTTTCCATGGGTTCTAATTTTTCGGTTTTTCGCTGTTCCATCAACTGCACTTTCAAATTCTACTCCCATTCTACACCCGCCAACGCCGCGAGCAAAGATACAAAATCAAAGTCAACAACAAAATGTGGCATAGAAGAAATCAATAAACAAAAGAGAGAGAAGAGGAGAAAAAAAAACAAATTTTTAATAGGGTAAAACATAAAAAGAAATACGGAAAACTAAAAGAAACCAACCGAAACAACAACAACAAATCGCCAAATGCGGCGTGCAATGAGGCGAATAAAAGTGAAACAAATTAGGAGACAGAGCAAGAAGAAGAGAGGAAGAGACGGAGAAGAACAAGCTGAAGAAGAAAAGGGAAAGAGTATGAGAAGGCCGGCTAGAAGAATCTCCATAACGATACGATTTGTAGACTATGCAAGTATTTTCATGTATTAAAGGTTATGTTGTAAGTTTTTATCACAATATTTGTATTGTAGCTGCTCAGTGTTTTATATGATTATATAAAATGGATAAAACAGAAAAAGAAAACAAAAAACAAAAAAAACCAACCAACCGGACAGACAAAAAATTATTGTATTACATACATCTTATATATAATAAATATGCTTCTTAATAAAAAAAAAAAAAAACAAAAGAAAGGCAAATACAACTTATTTATGACGGAGGATTTACGGAAGACACGATAACCTAAGCTGGGGTGGCTTACATCAAGTTGGAAAAGAAACCAACAATTAGCAACAACAACAACAACATTGGAATATGAAACCAACTAAAGCAGAAAGGAAAAATTAATTATGATACTTGAGTTATCTTTGACGTATAGTTCTGATAACTTGCTCGAGTTGTGCCAGGCTTCCTAATGCTTAGAATAATTAAATTATCTTTCTGCAAGAGTTTCGATAGCAGCAATGCGACACCAGGAACAGCAACAGCACCAACACCAAACACAGTCCCAGTGACAGCTCAAGTTCACCACAGATAGCAAAAAGTGTATACCCTGTAAAAATGAAGTGCTTGAGAAGTGCATGGGAATGCATACGAGAGGCAACAGAGGGCATATATGACTTTATAAAGTGTATATATTAGTGATGATCTTTTTAAACTGAGATAGCTTTTAAATTCTAAGAGCTAGAGACCCTAAATCGGGTTTGTATATATATAAGGTGTCGATTTTCTATATATCCTCAAATTTATATGATGATCGCTTATTATTATATTCAAGAAAATAGAATGTGTAGACTTTTAAAGGGAGGCTTATACTCTTGACGAGCTTGATTATCTAAAGCAACTCTGGCTTAATATAAGCTAAAGACCCCCAATTTCGTATGTACACACTAGAATATAAATTAGTCTATAATACTAAAAATTTCTATTTTTTAGAAAATATATTTCTTTTACAGGGTATCTTTTAGTTTCACACTCTCAACCTTAACACACTTGCCTGTCATTGTTTGGCTGGAAGTCCCACTGATCGAGCTAGATAAATCGAATCATAAACTGTTTTATCATGATAATGGCCACTGACCATAGACGCCAATAGATTAGTCACACGATTAGTCAGAAAACATGGTACCAATAAATTAAAACAAATTTGAAAAATTATAAAAAATGAAAGATAGCAAAATATAGAGTATGAGGGGGAGGGAGTGAAAGAGATAGGTGCATTTACAATAAACAGAATCCCTTGGATTCAACCCAGAAACGCCAATCAAATTGACATTCAATTCCAATTCTGACCCCATATAGACATGCCAGGCGATAATCAATATTTGACCTAGGCCAATATAGAAATGACTATTCAAAGAGTGACTCCTACACACACCCTACCTATTCCTATTCTCTCAACTCCCACCCTTAGATAATCGACGACTAATTTGATGTCTGACTAAATGTTTGTGCTCAATTTGAAGCACATTTTTCCATCATAGCGATTCATCAAATGGGGGGCCATAATCAATGCAAACACGTCAAAGAATTCCGAGTGGGGTTTTCAATGTCTGCCTGCTTCACTTAAATACCCAACTACCGAGCCACCCAAACCACCCGAGTCAGTCAATCTACCCGCTTGGTTGTCAACGGCGTTGGACTGTGACATTTGGCAATTTATTGAAGACGAGTTCCAATCAGAGCAAATCATGCGAACCTCCGAGCACGTCTAATATGGCAAACGGAATTTATGGCCGCGTGCTGAGGCCATAAAAAAATAAAAGGTAAGTGTGATATCGGCCAGATCCGTACCGCTTACTCCCGCTGTATCCCTTATAGTCTACCTTTTACCAAAGCCAGTGACAAGGACTATAGACGAACGTATACGACTGTGAGAGACCCTGTACTTGTTTTTCTTAAATAACAATTTATGGTAAAATATTAAATATATTTAAAATTTAAATATTTAATTTTTAAAATAATAAAACATTATAAAAAACAATATATCAGTATAAAATATTTGGTCTTAAATCAAGCTGCTTTTTTTTAAGAATTCTTGATTCCCACCGTGTTTTTTGTATCCAAAATTTTATAAAAATAAGAAAATTGTCTCAAAACTAAGATTTTTCATTTAAAAATGCGTCGTAAATAAAAAGATTGTAAAGTTTAAGACGCTAGCTCTTGTAGAATATAAAGGAATCTACATACCCAGTTTGATATCTCTAGCTCCTATAGTCTCTAAGATCTTTATTTCTACAGACGAATTGATAAACGGATAAAGCTTTATCGAAGCGTCCTTTGATGGTGATTAATAAAATATATATACTTTATAGAGTCAGAGATGGCTTATTCTATCTGTCATACACACTTTATCCGAACAAATTTATCAGACTCTTTGTACTTCATAAGTACAGGGAGTTAAAACCCCAGCGTAACGTAACGAACTCTGAATGCTTTTGTCCTTTGTGGTGAGCAATGGCGTGCACATTGCATAGAGAAGTGAAAGAGGGACAGGAAGGAGTAAGGAAGGAGAAGGAGACGGAGGACTGCACCATGAGAGATAGATAAGTATTGCATGGAGCTCTGGCAGTCGATGTCGATTCGCTCACACACAGCATTGAATTGGTGTTAAGCACGAACTGAGCTGAAATAAGCTCAAAATGTAAATGGAAATGGAAAATGCAAATGAAAATCAGCAGTTGTCATTGGATTGCCGCACAGACTGCGATTGAAGCTAGTCGGGAGCAGACACAGAAGGAGCAACAGCTGCTCCTATAAAATATACCCATGTCGAATCAATTGTTTTTTCTCAGTTTGGCGGATATATTTTCCGTTTATCCGGCCATCTTTAAGGAGCGAAGTGGACAACTGAGGAAAACCAAACAAATCTATTTGCCCAGCGATGAGGAGTGGCAGGATAAAATGTACTATATGCTGCTCGAGATTCAGCGACAAGTTAACGAGTCATCCGATGTCAATATATCCCTTAAGGACATCGATAAGCGGGATAAACCCGTCTTTGATCCCGAACGCATCACCAAAATCATCTCTCCCGGTGTTAGTCCCAATGGCAGAAGGAGTCGTGTGCTCAAGTATTGTCATGATACCACCGTTAGGGTCAGGTTAAAGGCAAGTGCTCGCTGGAATCTACCCACTATCGCCAATGCGGCCAAGCTGTTGAGGAAACCGCCATTACCTGTTATCTTTCAGAACGAGCATGAGATGAGATTAGCCTATTCCCTAATCTACGATGTTTTTCGATGTATGTAAAGCAAACATTAGCTTTTTTCGGCACTAACCTCACATTTATTATAGACAAAACAGTGCTGTGTAACGCCCTGTCGGATATTGGCTTCTATGAGAAGGAAGAACATCTGAAGGTGAGTTTTCTAAGATCCAGAATTACATTTTTCTACAAAATCAGATTTAAAAGCAGACTGAAATTGGAGGCTAAATAATGAATATTGATATTCCACATAAAAATCGGTTAAGTTTTGGCAAAGTTATGAGAGCTTGAAGTTTTTGAAAAAGTGTCAAGGGGTTAGAATGGAAAATACCGAAAAAATTGACAGTGAGGTAAAATTTTCAAGTGAAAAATGTTTTGATGCAGAATCAAAATAGAGGTCAAATAATGAATAAATTGATATTCCACATGAAAATCGGTTCAGTTTTGACAAAGTTATGGTAGATTGAAGTTTTTGAAAAAGTGTAAAGGGGTAAGCATGGAAAATATCGAAAAAATTGACAGTGAGGTAAATTTTTCAAGTGAAAAATGTTTTGATGCAGAATGAATTTAGAGGCCAAATAATGAATAAATTGATATTCCACATAAAAATCGGTTAAGTTTTGACAAAGTAATGATAGCTTGAAGTTTTTGAAAAAGTGTAAAGTTATGCGAGTTTGAATTGATATTCCACATAAAAATCGGTTAAGTTTTGACAAAGTTATGGTAGTTTGAAGTTGGTCAGACTTAGTACATATTATTAATCGAAATTCTTCTCTTTTCTTCCTTAGTATATTAAGGATGAGCAGCGCATTTGGTTAATGCTCTTCGAACTTTATGATCGACACTTTCGGAATCGCAATTCGGAGCTTCATGAGCAACAGGCTCAACTCAACAAGGATTCCGAAGTTACAGGCAAGTTGAACACTTTCTTTCTCCTAGCTTCCTTTATAGCTGACTATTCTTTTTTTTTTAGAATTGGCTGAGGTGCTTTGGCGGCATCGCATTCGCCTGGCCGCCTCCATTTCCCGCATGCGCATTGGCGTGGGTGCACTGCGTCTCTCCCAACTGCTGCCCATTCATTTGCAGAACGAGAAGGTGGCCATTGCCGCTGCCAATCCTGTGGTGACGGGCTGGATAAATCCCTTTCTGGTGCGGTAAGTTAACTTAGTACTTCTATCTCTTCAGAAATCTGATTGGAATCTAATCTAGCAACAAGATTGAGGCGGATAAGATACTCACGGAAATGGGTTACACTGTCCACGGTCCGGATGATGAGCAGCCGTTGCTGGAGCAGCACTGCAAGTGGGACAACATCTGTCCCCTGGTCATCTCGGTGATACCCAAGGATCGCAGCGAGTTTACCAAGTCGGTGCTAATGACCAAGCACCTTTTTATAATGCAGGTGAGTTGGGGGAAGGGAAGAAGATAAGAAGAAAAAAAAGATATAGGGAAGGACCGAAATAATAGGGAACGGAAAGGAATGAAAGAGACAGAAAAACGATAATAAGAGAATGGAATAGAAAATAAAATCCCTTAAAAAAAAAATAAATGAAAGGGATAGTATAGAAAGAAAAAATAAAGCAATTGGAAAGAAAGACAAGGACAGTCAAAATAAAAATTCTCGAATGGAAGAAAAGAAAGCTCTAATCCCAAATAAATTTGTTGCAGGATAAAAACTTCTCCTATGGTCCGGCTATAATGTCCAAGCTCATGGATTACTTTCAGTTGTATGGTAAGTCTTCCCTTGATAGCAATTCCTATGAACTAATCTCTCTCTTCCACACCAGGTGACATTCTGCAAACTCATATTGATTCCCCCCGCTCCACCGCCTACTTGGCAGCACTTTTCTACTCGGTTAATCGTGTCAACAACTTTTATGTGTATGGCGCTGGAGCTAATCTCAAGGATTATCGTCGTTATATGGAATCTATAGGGGTAAGACCTTAAGATACTTTAACAGCACTCATGTTATTTCCACTCTTATATGCAGGTGAATAATATAAGACTTTTTGGAGATGCCTTCACCTCGTTTCCCATGGAATCGAATCGTTTTCGCACCGTTGTTGGAGTTTTTGCCACGCCTCCGAACTCCTTTAGTGCCATATCCGATCCCATAGATTTGATATGCTCACGTGGCGGGGATCTGAGCATGCTGGAGGTGCTCACGGAGTCGGAGGTCAGTGATGAGGGCAAACAGAGAGTGGGTTGCATTCTGGAGGAGCAGCTGCTCACGTTGACCATGTCGATGTCCCGACCTCAGATACAGTTTGTGCTCTACCAGACGCACTCGATTGTGAACACGGAGAATGAGGATATGGTGCAACATGTGCTGCAGGTGACCAACAAACTGGCGCTGGAGAAGCACAGACAGGCTTATCGGGAAGTCAAGCGATTGGAAGCGATTGCCGAGGCCGAGGCAGCCAATATTCCAGCTGCTGCCATGTCCAAGGAGTCACCGAGGAAGAAGGAGAAACTCTCGGCCGAGGACAAGCGCAAATCTCAGCCAGAACTGGCGGCCAAACAGGGAGAACCTGCTGTGCCTGTCGTACCATTACCACGTGTCGATAGCATCGATTTGATCTGCACGCCGGACATCGATGAGTTCGTCCAGGACATTGTGCCGGACATTTGCATCAACCAGGACAACTGCATCAAGCATCAGACTACGGGATGTTTCCTCTCCCTCATCCGCCGCAAGTCGCTGACCCATCTCAATGAGAAGTACCTCATCAGCATGGCCGAGCGTCGTGGTCTCTTCGGGAAACCGGATCGCGACAAGTCCAAGTCGAAGGCCGTTAAGCTCCAGGAGATTAACGAGCCGCCGCCGCCGGATGCGACCTACGACAACAGCTCGGCAACGTCACGGACTGGCGGACAGCAAGCGGTGAGTCGCCTTACAAGTACAGTGAAACTACGCTATAATGTATGGGAAAAAAATATGAGCTGCAGCTTAAGTTTGTTTTGTAGAACTTATAGAAAGACTTCAGTATTATTTTTAAGATAGCCAAGCACTACAGTGAAGCTTCTCCAACTACAGTGAAGCCTCGCGAAACAAGGTAAACTGCTAGTTGAGATAGTTTATGGAATTTATAGATAGTAATCAGTGTATTAGCTAACTACTGTCAAGCTTTTCTAGCTACAGTAAAGTCTCTCTATGTTTGCTTGTTTTTTCATCAAATCTATACCAATTTTTGCAGGTATTATTTAAGCGCAGCAAAATTTCAACAACTACAGTGAATATCTCTATGATGACAATTAAAATAATAATCTCGAACTTCAGTTAGTTGATGGATTCTAAAGATTACGCTAATTGTATTGTTTAAGTTTCGATGAGTACAGTGAAGCTTAAATTTCAGCATAGTCTGAGCCTGTTAACTATAAAAGTACTACAGTACAGCTTCGCTATGTTATAATCCACCTTAAAGTAATGTCTAAAATGCGCTGAGTGATCTAACTAACTACAGTAAAACATCGCTATATATATCTTTGTTTCTTTAAGTCACTTTGAATAGATACTTTGATACTATATAATTCTATTTTTTTTTAACTACAGTACAGCCTCGCTACTGAGGGTCATACCTTTTAGCGAGTTGCTACTGTAGGCCGTTTATGACCCAGACTTTTAGACGCCAACAGGGTGTTAGACTTTACACTTTATTTCGTAAACAACAACAATTTCAGTAGAGGATTAGAGTAGCTCTAGGTGAAGGAGGGGGGTTAGGAGGGAATAGGGGGTTTATTCAATATACAATATATATACACATTTAAGACTTATGATCTAATAATTAACATGCGCCATGGCGGGTTCAGTGTCGGGAGTGCAATCATCATCAGCATCATTTAAGTGCAGCAGCAGCAGCAACATCATCATCATAATCATCAACCTGACTATTAGAAGGGGTTACCAGTGGGTATTAGGGGAGGGGGAGGGATTGGATAATTAGCATGAGGCATGCAATGGCAATGTCAATTGCACTCACACTACAAACGACGGCTTAGTCAGAGAGTTTAATAACAACAACAACAACAACGAAAAAAGAGATTAGGTCATGAGCAGATTTGTTTAGGATGATTGGTATTGGGATTAGCTCATTTCGGTCCAATGATGACTAAGTCCCAGATCTCTTCATTTGCGCCAACTGCTGCCGCTGTTGCCCTTCATCTGTTGCCCCTTTGCATCCTTGCCAGCTTTGTTCTTGTCCAGCTTGCTGGAGGAGTAGCTGTTGTTGAAATTACTGGAACCAGTGCCATTGTAGCTGAAGCTGGACTTGAAGGAGGGATTGCCAACGCTCTTGAACATGGGATTCGTTTTTCCAGCGCCAACAGCTGGAGCTGCCTGATTGTAATAGCTCTTCTGTGAGTTGCCCAATTGTGCCTTCTCCGACATCTGACGATTGTAGGCGAATCCAGTGCTGGCCAAACCCACCGAGGCAATGCCCAATCCCATGCCCACTCCAGAGCCAACAGTGCCCACTCCCACAGTGCCCATGCCCACTCCACCCATGCCCACTCCGCCCATGCCCACGCCAAAGGTCTGTTTGTGACTGGTACTGAATGTGGCGCCCTGTTCTCCGCCCAGTGGTCCGCTCTGTGTATAGAACTGCTGTTGCACCTCCACAATATAGCGATAGGCCTCCTCCATGCTCTTGGGATTCCGGCGCAGGATCATTGAATGTGTTGGCTCCGGCAAATGATCCCGGAACACTTGCAGCGTGATTCTCTCTATATCCTCCAGAGCATACAAGGTGTCATTGTGCGTCAACTTGCGATTCAACAGACGCTGCTTTAATTTGGCCATTTTCTGATAGTACAACTCAATGTTGGAATCCACAACAGCACTCCTGATCTTATGTATCAAAGCATAGCTGGATTCACGCTCTGCAAAGCTGTGCAGCAGTTGCTCCTTCAATTTGTGCCAGGACTCCACACGGAGCAGAGCACTTCCGTTTCCCGGAACATGTCCATTGCCCGCCGGAGCACTCAGCTGGCGTGTGAAGACCGCATCTCTCGCCCGATCCGTGCACTTGTTCTTTATGTGTCCGATCAGCTGTGCTTTATAGTAATCATCGAAACTGTTGATCGCCGGCATTAGAGCTTCAATTTTGTTCAGGAATTGCGGCAATTTGCCAGGATCACCATCAAAGTTCTCCACGAGCTTAAGGCGACTCAACACCTGATTATATTTATTCACAAAATCAGGATCCATGATCGTGCGTATTGACTTTAAATTCCCGACTGTGCCAAATTGTTCGAAATCTCTTTCAAAACACACACGAAAAGAAAATAATCGAGTCGCTTTCAATGATTTTTCGATTCTTACAAAATGTATAAATTAACATTCATTAACATGAATTTTTTACTACGAAGAACTACACGGCGAATGGAGAACAGCGAACGTATCTACAATCTACAATCCGCCAAACAATTCACGATCCGTACCGAGCGAATGTGAAATTCGAATTGACATGAAATACCGAAAAAAAAAATAAAATAACAGAACGGATTTCATTCGGGGTTCGTCGGGTTTTGTCGATTCGGTTGGTCGGATTGCAATCGTAGAACCGCGCACTACAGCACCACAACACAACCACACACCACCTCATACACACTCATATTGTGGTGCTTGTGGGAGTTGTTTTGCTTTATTGTTTACCCACTCGCTGAATCACAACCACGACGAAGTCGACGTGCGCCCGACTCGACGATCGCAGATATTCCAATTCCATAGCTGACAGATAGAGATAGTAACAGTCCAGCAAACACACTCACACACACAGACACACACACACCTTCACAACACGCACACCATAAATCGAAGCATTAGATTTGCCTATTTTTATATTCAATATTCAAAGATTGGATTCAAAAACATTTCATTTTGAAATATTTAAAATCTTTAATTTATTTATTCAGTTTTTAATGTAATTTAAATTTTTCTTAAATATTAAATCAAATTTCTTATTTAACATTTAAAAATTAAACTTTAGTATATTACATTTTTACACTTTTTAAAATAAGTTTTTTTTTTTTGTAGAATTCAAATAACTGTAGTCATTAATTTTAAATATTAAAATAACTTTTGGTGCTGCTCTAAGTCAACTCTAAATAAATAGTAATATTATTATAGTAAAACATATAAAACATTAAAAAATAATAAAAAGCTTCGTTAAATTCTTTTATTTTCATCTCCCCTTTTTTTATATTTTCAAAAAGTCTTTGAGGTTTGGGTCAATTGAAGTCTATCAAGCAATTTACTTAAGTAATAAAATCACAAACACTTCGCACAATCAAATAAATTGTTATTTAATTTGATCTGTCAACGAAAGTTTTTTCTTTTATTTTAAAAATTGTTTTCTACTCTCAAAAAATATGACAAACAACTAGTTTGTTGTTGTGTTTTCTTTTTATTTTACATTAATTTATTAACAATATTTAATTAATTTTTATGGAATTAATTAGCGAAAGTCTGGAATGCCTTTGTTATTGATGGGAAAATTCCAATATGATGTATTCCATTCAATTCATCAAACGCTAACAAGCTTTCAACAGGAAAGACTTCTACTACTTTCAATTTCAATTCAATTCAATACTTTCTGCTCGTTATCTTGTTTTCTAATTAATGTTAGGATTCTTCTTTAGAGATTCTCATTGATTTTTTCTCGATTTGTTATGAAATTTTAAGATTTTTTTATGGGTTTCTTTAAGTTTGTACAGATCAGTTTCTTACCGCAGTTAATGAAAGCTCTTAAATTTTTAGATACATAGTTTATTCCTAGATACTGACTTTTTCTAATTTGCTTATGGTATTTTACTGCATTTTTAGCATAATAAATTCATTTCGAAAATTTTTTCAGACTGTATTCGACTTAGTCTTAGGATTATCTACAAAGTTTCTTTTAAATTTCTTATTTTATTTGACTTATTTCTTGATTTTATCCAAGAATTTTTTAAATTTTAATTTAAAAACTCACTTTTTTAAAAAATATACTCAACTTTTTATATAAATATGAGCTATACCAAGGTGTTCTGCTAAATTACCTTAAATTCTTTCCTATACATTGTCTACCTCTGTTAATTTAGCCAACTTTGTATAGAATCGAAAACATTTCGAATACAAATCGAAATTGTTTTGCATTTTTGTCGTGCATGACACACAGCTGTCATGATGATGTGTATAGCATTTTATTGGACCTATAGGCGTAATCTTCCCCCTTCCCAGATTGACACCTGGTTGTCCCCCTCTCCCCGTCCGCTTTATGCTTATCGGAGACGCTTTTAAGGTCTGCTGCGCCGGCGTGCGCGGTTCAACTAATTAGCAACAATTTTCGAACGTTAGCGGCTTGTAAAACTGTTTAATAATAATACACAAATTCGAAAAGTTCGAAACCAAAAGCGAACCCGAACGAGTGTCAAGAGACGATGACGATGACGACGTCGATGTCGATGTCGAGGCTGACGCAGCTGTAACCGTCGAGGACGCTGGGCTAGTCAGGTGTGAGGGTGAGGTGAGGGGAGTGGTGTGTATGGGTATGGCTATGGGCATGGGGTGCTAATTCGAGCTATAGCTCTAAACTGATAAGCGGATTTAATTGCTCTCGAAGCACTCAGCTGTCGAGTCGAGAGAGAACTTGGAACTGCGACTGTTCGATTGTCAGTTTGCATTTGCTTAAACCGCAATCGCCATTACAAAACAATTTACAACTAGCAACTGTAATTTTTACAGTAATTATGTAAACAACAAAATCAACAACAAAGAATAACTTGCTGTGTGCCGCTTTGATAAGCAAGTTCAGGGCCAAGTTGCCCGAGTATCTGTCGGAGTCAGTCAGAGACCTCACCCGCACTTGCAACTTCATTATCATCCATTGTCTTGATCATCATAAAGTTTCTACTTATCAATAGCTGTAGACATTTTTGCTTTGTATCATTTGCAATCCAAATTTGGCGCGAATTCTTTCTTAACTAACTGAAATTCTGAAATAGAAACAAACATTTTGCGCATATTTCAAATTAATTTGAGAAAAACTAATTAAACGAATTTGAAATACACTTTTTATAATATTAAAACTATTTTCCTTACATATATATCGATTTTATACATCTTATTACCTAATATATGATCACTATACTCGCTTAAAATTAATATAGGTTAGCCAAAAAAACGTATAGGAATATATGATGAATTTTTTTAAGTTAAGATTTGAAGCAAACAAGTTTTTCTTGAAAATATAATATATACATATATCAAATTTTACGAAAACTATATATTACAGTGCAGCAATTCAAGCCATTCTAAAATATATGCAAAAAATCATCTAAAGCTAGATCTATACCAAATTTCAGTAAGATAGCTCCACTGGAAACTGAGTTCACATAGGTTGGAAACAAAGTTGGATAGTTCTAAATGCACAAAACAAAACAGTTCGTTGCGCCCAGTTGGAAAACACAAACGTAGTGTATTTAGGGCATAGAAGTGTTACAAAAAATATTATTAAACTGTCTGAAAGAGTATTAAATTCTTATAAATAAAAAAGTGTATTTCTTAAAAATCTAAATATTTGTGTACGTGCGCGTGCCAATGCGCGTGCTACGCTTCGTTTCCATTTCCATTTTCGAATACAATTTCCATACAATTTTGGCTAACAACCACCATCACAATGCCGTTGATAATGATGATGACAGGCCCGTTTGCAGCACCAGAGACCCACCCAGGCGAGCGCCATACGATCGCACCTAACAAAGGTGTCGGCAACGCAACGGCATCCGATAGCATTCAACTTTAGGCGTCGGGAGTGCAAACGTTTTTACGTCTTGCCCGTTTATATGGTGAGTGGCAATTGACGTGATCATAAATGCTATAGCAAAAGTCAAATTATTATTATGGCCAATAACATTTCGCTCCAATCGCAGCACAGCACAAAACAAAACAGTCGCTTGTGGTGGCAATATGCGTTTAAATGTGTCACGCGTAATGGCAACAGCCAGACAGATGCCATCTGGAATCCAAATCTGAAATTTAAGCTACACTGCAAGCGACAGCTGCGCATCCGTAAACTGCGTCGTGTCATGTGGGACAACAGGGAGCCGCTTCATCTACATATCACAGATATCGAGATGATCTGCCACCTGCGCAGATATAGCAAGTAATAGCCAAGTTACTGCCAAACAACTGAGGGACCAACAACTTGAAAAACATCAAGCAAACTTTAACTAAACTTAAATTCTAATTACATTTTCTAATAAAAAATAAACCAAAATATCTCAAATATATTATTTTTATAAGGGTTATGACAGGAATTAAACGTTTTATTTTTTTATAATCATTTTCTTTGATCCCAGTTAAAAAAAGTACTGAATAAATAACATCATTCTTCTACTTTTGCATTTTTATTACAAAAATGTTAAAAATACTTCTACTTTATTACTTTTTCTTTTTTAAGAAATTAAAAAATGATTATTTTGTAATTATAAAATTGATTATCTTATCTCCTTTACAGTTAATTATTAATCTAAATCAAAATCGAAGATTGTTATAAACAACCAAGAAGTGATATTTATATTAATTATATTTTATGGTTATCAATTGATTTCAAATTTTATGTAGCATATTTCTGAGGGCGAGTTTTAAATATGTGTTAAAGTACCAAGTATATAATAAAATATTTAATGCTATTAATTATATACCTATTGATGATAATAACTGCCAAAGTCTAAAATCTCTCTTTGAAAGCACTCCAAAGTATGCAACAAAATTCAGGTGAGAAACTGAAATTCAGAACAAAATGTAATAATTGCATGACAAATAATAATTGAGGCATTTAATTGCTTTTGATTGCAACTCCAATGTCAAGATCAACTCAATAAATATATCAGTCGATTAAAGTCAATCAAGTAGCAGGCGAGCAGCCAACACAGGAAATACATGAATCGAATTTGTAGATAAAAGTAGTTGTTATTATTATAGTATATATTTTAGAGGTTGTTTTGTTTTGTTTCAGATATTGCAATTACAAATTACAAGAGCGTATGAAAGTGTGATTGTTTAAATTAATTTATAATTACACATATATATATATTATATTAATGCATTACGTTTTCAAAAGTTGCTCGTGATAATGAAATATGTAGGGGATTGGAAAAGGGTGAAGGGGATGGGATGGGCGTGGCTATGCATATGTATTTCATTTAATTGTAGTAGTAATGCTGATACAGCGCTTAAAATCTAATCGCAGCATGTCTCCCAATGTGTATCCCAGGCATGCAGCTGCAGAGATTAAGAGAAAATTCATCAATTAGTTTAGTTAATCTCTTTAAATGCTCTCCAGCTCTCGGCTCACCTGACACTCTTTACTGCAGTACCATTGATTCTTGCAACCGGCGCACATATAAGTCGCCTTATAGCGTTGACATTGCTGACAACGACGTTCCAGCTCATCGGGTCCATTTGTTGAGGCGCCAATGTGTTTGCTTCTATTGTTGTTGTTGTGGATACGATTGCCAGCACGTCCCGTCGGCTCCAGTTCCTGCACCTGATCCGAGGAATACATGGAATGCACGTCATTGTTGAACTAATAAACACAGAAAATAGATTTTTAATAAACTTATATTTTATAATATGATTTTCTAACTTTGTCACATACTTGGGAATTTCCTCTGGACTGATTACGTTGATTGGCAGCACCCAATGGACTGCTGTTGTACAACGGCTTGATTGGCATCTCATTATCAAAATGATTGTTCGACAGATTTGGTTGACTGCGATGCATTTCCGACTGATTGCGGAATGAGGAAGCCGCCGCAAGATTCATTGAAGAGTTGGTCAGCTGCTTGGACTCATTGATCAGTTGCTGATAGCTGCAGAGGAAACTCTTTATTATTGCATTCCTTTTATGAGATTAAAATGCTTACCGAGATGACGTTGGCGGCTGGAGTTTATTGCGTTTGCCCACCAGTGGCTGCTCCTCGGGATGCTCGCGGCGAAAGTCCTCGATGAGACCGCGAACATCACGCACAGCTCCTTGACGTCCATAAGCCGCTGAACGATCTGCTGCCACAGGTGGCGGCGGAGGACGCATTGACGGCACCGAGTTGCGTCTGTGGTACTGCCCCTCATAATGTGGAGGTGGTCGAGGAATTGGCAACGTCTCCTTCTCCTGCATACCCAGAGCGCTGAATTAGTTAAAAAAGTTAAATTAATTTAGGTTTTGCTTTAAATTTTAAATGATTTTTAGCCTAATTTTGGATTCCTACACTTTATTTGGTAGTTATAATATATTCTTATAAAATAAATTAATTATAAAAGGTTTAATGTTCAGCTAACCTGCGCAATATTTTAATATCATCCAAACCGTTCTCAACTCGATTGATAAGCTGCTCCATTGCTGTGACACCATAACGCGAAGGCATTGGCGCATTCTGTTCCTGCATCAGCAGTGAGTGCATCTCATAAATCTCTGAGGTGTTGCAGTTTTTATTTAGAATCGAAGGTAGTATCTCCTTCATGATGAGAATTCTTTCCTTGCGCTCGATACGAGCACGCAACTCCTCTTTGATGCAGCGCAAATGAAGCAATCGATTATATTCCTCCTCCTTTTGGCCAATCAATTTATCCAGCGTCTTGATGTCCGAATCAATGTGTTGCTTCTCTTCGGCAAAGGCCTTGAGCTCCGGCTTAACGGCACGCACTTTATCAGTCATTATCTCGTCCAGCTCCACATACATTTCCTTGACGCGCTGATGAAATACTGCATCGCTGTTGCTGTTGTTCAGATCAACTGTGGATTTGTTGCGTCCTGGCGGCACAGTCTGTGTTTGTCTCGAGGCGGACTCGGAACGCGGCTTTGGACGTGCTTGTTGTTGTTGCTGTTGTGGTGTTTGCAGCAGTTGTTGCTGTGGCTGTTGTTGCTGTTGTTGTGGTGTTTGCAGCTGCTGTTGTTGTTGCTGTGGCTGCTGTTGTTGCTGTGGTATCTGCAGCAGTTGTTGCTGTTGTGGTGCTTGTTGCTGTGGCATTGCGAATGAGTGTGACTCGAGGACAGCTTGTTGCTGGATAACAGCTGGTGCACTAACTGTTTCAATTACTGATGCACTTTCTATATGTATATTTGGCAGCTTCTCAGTGGGATAGACAATCTCCATTGCTTCCACGGTCGGTGTAGGCGTCTCTAAGCTATAGGATATGTTGGCCAAGTTTTCTGCCTGCATCTCTTTAGTTGCCACCTTCTCTTGGCTATAATATTCCACAGCAGTGGCAGCTGCCAGTGAAAAGGGTGAACCCAGTTTCAACATGGGAGCATTTGCTGCCTCAGCATTGATTAAGGAAGCAGCCGAGTTTGTTTCCATAATTGTTGATTTCTGTGCTGACATTGTTGGTGTTGGTGGTGGCGGTATTTGTTGTGTTTGTTGTGGTGGTAGTGGTAATTGTGGTGTTAGAGGTGCTGGTGTTGGTGTTGGTGGCGGGAACTGCTTTGCAGTCATTGACATATCACTGGGTATGAATTCTATAATGTCATCATCCAATTCTTGAATTGGCATTGTCTTTGTGCGCTTATCAATTGTGGATTCAATTGGTGGCGGCGTAACTGAACGGCGACGCTTAAGCGTTGCCTCCTCCATGGGTATTTCAATTTCTTGCACAACCTTATGATTATAACTGGTCAATACAGTCAAATCCAATTGCTGTTCAGGCTCTTCCTTCAAGTCATTAGTGACTGCAGTCTCTTGGATAATTGGCGCAGCAGCGACAGCCGGCTTGAGTGTGAGGAACTCATCCAGCACAGATCCATTTTCAGCCAATGTGTCTGCCTCCAATTTTATTTGCATGCTGAATGGCGGTGGTGTCTTTGTGGCCACAACCTGCTGTAACAGCTGCTCGGTTGGCTTATCATTGCGTGGCGGTGTTATCACTGCTGCTGCTGTTGGCTTCTCTGGCGAATCTTCGTTCTCTGTGTCGTCCAGGCAAATCAATTCCAACGATCCACTGTGACTGCGACTGTTGTTCCGACTATAGCTGCGACTGCGACTGTGACTGCGAGTCCGACTACGTCTCGGAGTGTGACTACGTCGTGGACTGTGACTACGTCTCGGAGTCCGCTCATAGGATCGGCGATGATCCATTTCAGCTGCCCTCTTGGAGGCACGATATTCGGCCATGCGTCTGGCGTGCTCCCGATGCTTGGGTATAGCATCCCTTAACTGATTTAGATAATTGGGTTTCCTATTAAAGCGCTGATTTAGCCTGTCCATTAAAAAAATGATTTACAATTAATTAAGGAAATTAATTTGTAATAAATTGAAAATGGTTTTCTTTCAGTTGACAATCCCTAAAATTATGAGAGCTGTCAAGATTACTATTCTGACAGACAATAAAAGTAAGGGAATAGATCAATAGGTATGTTAAGAATATATCCAATAATACACCTAGCTTACTTTGTTAAGAAATGTTTATCCAAATGTACCATTTAGCATAAAATGTACCATCGTTTGTTACAAATGTACCAAATCTGACAACAGCTGATGGCAAAGTGACAGTTTTATCAATATTTAAAAGTTATGACAATCTGGCAACACTACAGCTGTCATGTCTAGTGTTTTATAAAAGGGGGGCAATTTTATGTTGGCAAGTAAATCAGCAAATACGTTGATTATGATAAAAATGTAAACATACCATATAATGCTACGACGTTTGAAATATAAATTTGCCTTATTGTCGCGCTGCATCTGCTTTATTTGTCGCTGTGTACGCTCTAAACTATCCGGCGGTTTAATTTTTGAGCCGGCGGCAACGGCGACGACGTCGGCGGCGAGGTCCAAATCGGTGGTGGATAGTTTTCTGGGAGTAGTTTCATTGCTCGTTGATTTCGATGGCGTTGTGTCAGTGGACGTTGTGTTAGACTTGTTCGATTTGGATGGTGTTTGTTGTTGCTGCTGCTGTTTGCTTACAGCCACGTCCATTAGGGCATCGTCGTCCTCGTCGTGACTGTATTCATCGCTGCTCAGTTGCGAGTTTGACGAGTCGTATATTTCCACGTTCGACATGGTTTCAAAACTGATCAAAGTGCACACTAACTATAAACAATGCACATATACTAACAGATAATTACATGCTTATTGTCAATACTCACGCGCTTCTCACGTTTTCAAGTTCTTTTCCTACCTATTCAATTTTTTCTTTCTCTTTTGCAAAAAAGCGTCTGCGTCTGCCGGCAGAAATGGCTGATTGGCCTTTAGCCAGCAAAGTGCTGTTTTCACGGCTGCTTTTTACACAGCAGCTCAATAAGCCCAACAGAGTTTGTCGCTTTATTAACACAGACTTGCCCAAGTGGCAATTTAACACAACTTAATTCGTACTTCTTAAATGTTTTCTTGCATTGCAAAAAATATTTGCGGCGACTAGTGCTGCCAACTTTTTAATGGAAAAAATAGCTGGCTCTGGCTGGAAAGCATCCGGAAAGTAGCTAAAATTGTGGTGTAAAATAGCTAAAGCACAGAATGTCAGCTCTGAACTTAAAAACGGTGTGGCAGCCTTGGTTACCAGAAAAGCTATCGATAGTTTGCTTATCATAATTACGCCATCTATGGTTTGGCTTTGACGCTTAGTCTCCCATCGGATAATTTAAAATTTGAGGAGAGCTTTTTTATTAAAACGCTTCGTTTGTTTTGATTGTGTTGTTAATTAACAGGCATGCCCATAAGACTAAAGGAAGCATAAACAAAATGTAATCATTAGTTTAAATTCAATAAAAATGGGATAGATTTTCAACGATTAGTGCTATCAGCATGCACACAAAACGAAGTATGTACATATGTAGTACATATATTTGATTGTGTGTATGTATATGTGTCACAATATTTGCACGCCTACGTAGGCGTGTGTATGTATGTATGTATATATTGGCATATATTTATAGCGTGTAATGTTTCAAATTCGTTCATTTGAACTATAACCACCTCGGAGGGTCATAAAAATATATATGTATAAATATGTGGAAGGCGTGCTTTTTTTCTCTATCTTGACTGTTCGTTTGTCGCATCGACTTATAAAGGTTTCTTTACTGATAACGGTAAAGGGTGATTAGTTTGATAATCACAAATACTATCACAAAAAAAAGTCAATGGAAATAGAACAAACAGTGCTTCGGTCTATTTTCTATTTTTCGGCATTCAGTTGATCACAGCAGCTGCCTGTGTGTGCAAGTAAGGAAGTGAGCTTTATTTATTCAGTTACCGGTTTATAGATCTCTCACTTTGCTCACTGCACAGTTAACTGTTCACCGTTGACAGGTGAGCTTATAGTTTTATTACCATAATTAAAGTGTGATTATAAGCAGCTAATTGAGGCTACAAATTTACCCAAATATCATAGTTCAATTGATAAAAACAAATGGGTTTCTTATTTCCAGTTTTACTTGAAATTTACGTAACTAAATTATACGTTTTATTAGTTATTTTTGGTTATTTTGGTTAGTTTTAATATACAGTTAGTAAAGTAAACGTTTCTACATAATAATCAAAATTTATATATTTTTTTTTGCCAAAAAAATTCCTCTTATCTTCTTTTATATTGCTTTTCACATGTCATTAGATTTGCTTTTATGAGTTCTAGATAAATTTATAAATAGGAATTTAACTATTTTTAAAAATAATAAATCAAACGATAATTTTCTTGCCATACTCATTTTTATTTTTATCAAAATATGAATAAACCGTATTATATTTTTATATTTAATATCTTTTTATATCTAGTATCGCCAAGTCATCATGGTTGAGCTGGAGAAACTGAAGAAGATGACAATATGTCATATGATAGTTGCCATCACATTCTTCACCAGCGGCATTGTTTGCAATATTGCACAATTGCTGCTGGTGATCCTTGTGAAACCCTTTAATCCTGTACTCTTCCGGAAACTCATGTACTATCCATGCTATGCCTTCTATTCCCGTAAGTTACAGTATACAATAATTATCATATATTTACATAGTAAAAAATTTCTTTATATATTCTAGAGCTGGTTTGTGTCACGGAATGGTATGGAGGCGCCAGATTGCGAATTTACATGGATGCCGAGACGGAGAAGTATGCGGGCACGGAGCACGGATTGATGATTATGAATCACACATATGAAATTGACTGGTTGGTCGCCTGGATGATGCTGGATAAGTTCCAGGTTCTGGGCACCGCAAAGGCCTTCGCCAAGAAGGCTCTGGGCTATATGCCCATTGTGGGCTGGGCCTGGCGTATGGCCGAGTTTGTCTTCCTCAATCGGGACTTTGATAAGGATAAGGAAATTATTGCCAGGCAGCTGAAGATTGTTTATTCCTACTCAAATCCAACTTGGCTGCTGTTGAACGCCGAGGGCACAAGATTTACTCCAACAAAACACGAAGCGTCCGTCAAGTTTGCCCAGGAACGAGGCATGACTGTACTGAAGCATCATCTGATTCCGAGGACCAAGGGATTCACGACAAGCTTACCCACACTGCGTGGCATCTGTCCAGCTATTTATGACATTAATTTGGTATTCAAGAAGGATGCCAAGGTGCGACCCAATATAAATTCTGTACTAAGTGGAGATCATTTGGAACCGAGCATGTTCATCCGAAGAATCCCCTTGGATAAGGTACCCAAGGATGAGAAAGCAGCCGCTGAATGGATGCAGCAGCTGTATGTCGAGAAGGATAAAATTGTGGACAGTTTCCATGAGACGGGCAGTTTCTTCAAGCAGTCTGGATTTAAGGAAGTTCCTGTTAAGGTCTGCCAGCCTCGTCTCAGCAGTCTCCTGAACTTTGCTGTGATTGCACTTGCAACCAACTTGTATATTCTTAATTACCTAGTTTCATCCTTGCTGGCAGCCAATTGGATTGGCTTATCAGCTGCTGTCTTGGTGCTCGTTCTATGTAAGTATTATTGATAACTCCATTATTTATTATTAACTGATTTACTTAATTAATTTTCTTTACTTGCAGTTTTCCTCTTGTTGAGAAAAGTCTCAAACATGTCGAAGATCAGCAAAGCTTCAACCTACGGAGTTGCCGAGGGAAAAACAAAATCCAACTAGTCTTAAAAATAAATCAGAGATACATAGGAACTTTAACGTCTATGTACAATCGGGGAATTGTACATACTTGTATATAT
Organism: Drosophila falleni; assembly: GCA_035045575.1. NCBI lineage: Eukaryota > Metazoa > Arthropoda > Insecta > Diptera > Drosophilidae > Drosophila > Drosophila falleni. Next base: position 4,972,866 of record JAWNOV010000167.1, read on the forward strand.
ATATCGATTTAACGATTTTTATAATGATCTGAAAATAAAGAATTCAATATCATGTACATTTTGTTAAATATCTGAACTTTGCCCTAGACAACCAGTATTATCGTATGACTTACTTATTGTTAATTTCAGCGATAACATACAATTTGTCAATGAGTGAAAAGCTGATTAGATAAAAATAATTATACTTATAAATTTCTCGAATTTTGGAAGTAGCATGATATAAAATTTCTTATCGCGGTGTCTTTCAATAAACTATTACCGCGTAAAGTATACACAAAATATCAAACAACTTACTAGTTGATAACAAACTTTATTCCTAATTAAATTCAAAATTGGCGCCTGTTGTTCAAACCAGCTGTTATTGGAAACCAGGGCTACAAAACGAAACAACTGAAACTACAAACAAAAATGATCTAGATCAGATTTTTGATCTGGCAGCGCTTAAATAAATTGCAACTTTTTATTCTGCCATGTGGCAACACCAGCCCAAGGCTGAGAGGGACTGAAAACGAAAACAACTATAAATTTGTTAATTAAATTGTTAATTGAGTCGCACAAAAAGAGCAAAACGTTGCCAAAAGGTAATTTAGCATCGCGGAGATATTTAAAGTTCAATTCGAGCACACTTGCATTCAAATGGGGGCAACGGAAAGCTTTTTAAGTTCGAGAACAAATCCAATGCGCATTCTATGTTCTTGACAACGTCAAGAATAATCACAACTGTATAAATGTATGACAATGTGTTTTTATAACTAAAGATCAATGAACCTGATGGAATAGATAATAAAAGTGTAACTAATTGGAATTTAGCCATGAAATGTTGACGTTTACAAACAAATACACCCGCACACATACATAACAAAACACGCGTGTGAAAAGTATCTTTAATATACATACGTAATATATATATGCAAATAAGTTGACACAAGCATACATACATACACAGCTGGTCAAGTAAATATTTTAACAATTAATGGAATTTACTGTTGATTTTTCTCATTTTATTGATGTTGCTTAGAACAAGTGAAAAAAGTAAATTGAAAAATTAACAAATATGCAAATTTTGCAATGTGTCAAAAAATTTACTTGACTGACTGTACGTACATATTATAATATGACTCGAAGTGGTTTGCTCGGACTTTGGCCATTTCACATGGCAATATAATAATCAATCTATATAGTAATTGCATTGCCAGCAGCAACCTTATCTCGTTCTCAGTGAACTGACCAGCTATATAAAAATAAAGCCTCTCGAGATAAAGTCGCGATAGATTCAAACGTTTTATATCTATTAGACTCGCAATCTATTAACAGTTGCCGTGGAACAGTTTAGTTCTTGGTCAGTTTCATTTGTTAATAGTAGACTTTGTTCAGAAGCTGAACGCGTGCCAAGTAAGCGAGGTGGTCATAAAAACGACGCAGACTCTATAAAATATATACACATTGGATTTTAGAGTATAGCAAGTAAGAGTTAAAATATTCAAAAAAAGCAAGCCCGAAAGAAAAAGTAATATACATCTATTTCTTTTGTGTGTGGGATGTTCCGTAAAAAGGATAAACTTCATTTCCAATTTAATTTCCTATTTTTTTTTTTATAATATAAATTTTTTTGATATAGTTATGCTGTGTAAAAATTTAAGACTCGTTCGACTTATGGCCTGGTCCAAACAATATATCTTTTTTAAATTATAATCGTAAAAATCTCTGAAACGTAAAAATATTAAAGTTTTCGAGTTTTTCTAGAGCACCAACATGATTACGCTAAAGGAGCTGAAGAAACTGAGACTGATCCATCTATGCATTGCAATCACGTTCTTCACGAGCGGCTTGACGATCAATTTCGCCCAGCTGCTGCTCCACATCTGCTTGAAGCCGTTCAATAAACATCTGTTCCGGAAATTGATGTACTACTTGTGCTATTCCTTCTACTGCCGTAAGTAATTTGGTTTATATATAATAGCTTTTAACTAAATCTTTCCAATTTGCAGAGCTTGTTTTTGTTGCTGATTGGTATGCGGGCTGCAGAATGCGGGTTTATATTGATGCCGAGGATTATAAAAAGTATTCCGGCCGGGAAAATGTGTTGCTGATCATGAATCATAAATATGAAATTGATTGGCTCGCTGGCTGGATGATTGCCGATAAGATGGGAGTTCTGGGCAATTGCAAGGCGTACGCCAAGAAGGCAATCCGATATATTCCCTGCATGGGCTGGGCTTGGTGGTTGGCCGAGTTTGTCTTCCTAAACCGTGACTATGACAAGGACAAGGAGATCATTGCCAAGCAGCTCAAGATTGTCTTCTCCTATCCCGATCCAACTTGGCTGCTGTTGAATGCCGAGGGCACAAGATTTACTGAATCAAAACATGAGGCTTCCGTTAAATTTGCTCAGGAACGTGGCATGACTGTATTGAAGCATCATCTAATCCCAAGGACAAAGGGATTCACGACAAGCTTACCCACACTGCGTGGTATCTGTCCAGTTGTCTATGATATCACCATGGTATTTAAGCGTGATGAGAAGGTAAGTAAATTATATTTCCTTCTTTGATCTATCTTAATTCTAAACTCTTTTTAGGTGCCACCAACGATGTTGTCCCTGCTGAATGGCCAGACCGTGTATCCTTACATGTTAATGCGTCGCATTCCGTTGGAGCAGATACCACAGGAGGAGAAAGCAGCTGCTGATTGGTTACAAAAGCTGTTCGTCGAGAAGGATCGCGCTGTTGAAAGCTTCCATCAGACAGGCAGTTTCTTTGAGAAGTCGGGAATTAAGGAAGTGCCCTATGTAACCACAGAACCTCGTCTCAGCAGTCTTCTGAACTTTGCCGGCTGGTCGACCTTTTCACTGTCGTGCATATTCTATTACCTGATCACCTCATTGCTGGCTGCCAATTGGGCTGGCCTTATTACAGCATTGTCTATACTTGGAATTTGTACGTTGAATCAAGTACCTCAATTTAATGACTTTATGCATCTAACATGATTTACATTTTTCTTTCAGTTTACTGGTTAATGGGAGTGGCGATTAATAAGACACAGATCAGCAAAGGTTCCAGTTATGGCTCAAACAGCACGAAAACGAGCACAAATTAAATTTTAATTATATAATATTCGTTTGTTTAACGAACTATTTAGTCAATGAGTCAAGCTGATAATCTCACAATTATATACATAAATGTACAAGTAACTTTGATTCGTGGATTATGTCTGATAATTTTTATCAGCCGTCCTTATCTCCAAATGATTTGCTACCAAATTTATTATTTTTGTTTTCTTGGCTGTAAGAGGGATTATTAAATCAGTTTGAAAATAAATTACAACTTTAATAAATGTTTAGGGCTGCACACTAGAGATACAAGTTTAAATGTACCATGATGCAATAATACAAATAAAATGTTTTAAATAGAATTCTAGTTTTATTCAAATTTTAAAAAATCAGTTTGATCCGAAATATTGAACTATTTTAATGATAAAAAACAATGAATAGGTGTCGTATATTAATGTCTTGCAATCCGTCAAAAGGACGTGTGAATCTCAGCTTATAAATTACCGTTAGTTTAAACGTCAATTCAATAAAAGAACAGCTATTTTTCAAATTGTGTCTTTCTTACAACTTTAAAAATAATATCAAAATCTGATTGAAAGTTTACATTTTCCTCGAAATCAAATTCTGTACATAGCCAAAACTAGCTATAAAGTAGCTAACAGTCTTAGTACCGATAGTATCGAGTCAATTTGAGTAGTCAGCTGATATGGTATCGATGATACTACAACCTCATCGATAGACGGTGTGAAAAGCATCGAGTATCACAATTATCGATAGTTTTCCAGTTCTACTCCCCATTTTTATAAAACGCCAAATGAAAATTAATAAAAACTTCGTACCTTTAATTTAATGCAATAATATGTGCAATTTGAAGGTGAGTTAGCAACAATCAAGTGCATAGCGATGGACAGACGCAAACAGGTGCAACAACAACAAGTGAAAAGTGAAACGTAACACTGCCTCCAGTTTGTAGATTGTCTTGTCATTTCTCGGGCTCTCCCTCCTGAAGAAGGCTCTCAAGGACCGTCCGCTATATATAATATGTATATATGTTAGAACGGAATGAAAAAGAGATGAAAAAGTGAGCAAGAACTGTTGATGGGGGCTAACTGCAAGAATAGTGTCTTTGTTTGGCAGAAAAAGAAAAAGAAAGCAGAGCTGATGACGTTGAAACAATGTTCAAATTTCTCTTCATTGTGCCATTGCCAGTTATATATGGGGGCCATATAATTCGCATATGTGTGTGCATTTTTCGACTTAAATCTATAGTGCATCAGATGGTCAGTAAGGTGCTTAAATAAAGAAAAGAGTTTCAATTCCCCCATATGTAGAAATGTATGCACGTACATAGGTATGTGGCAGGCACGCATACACTTGCATGCCTGTATAAATACCAACGAATACAGATGCAACGCCAGCATACATGCACACGAACAAATGTATATGTATGCTTGTGTGCTATTCAACGACAGCTGACGTTGTTGGGGTATCGATGGGGTAACATTTGGGGTATCGGTGGGGTATCGTTGGGGTATCGTTAATCGTAAAACAAGTTAAAAGCGCAACGTTCTTCCTATATACGTTCGTACGTGTACACACATTCACACACACACATGCATATTTATAGATTGTATGTGTATTTATGAGTAGTGTATGACTTGAATTGAATGTTTTTTCCTGCCCCATTGCAGCATGCCGATTCAGGCGCCCTCATGGACAGACTTTCTGAACTGTCCCATCTGCTGCAATGAGTTTGCAGCCAGTCAGCGTGTGCCAATCAGTCTGGGATGTGGTCACACGATATGCAAGCTATGCCTGACCACCCTCTACAATCGCCAGTGTCCCTTCGATCAGGTAAGTGTTGCAAAATGTACCATACAGTCTGGCAAGTAACTATTTTGACAAGATTTACTTAGAAAATAAAGGAATGCTACTCTTCATCCTAAGTAAAACAATGTAAATGCTTTAAAATCTAACAAAAATGTATCATATTTTAAATGGGATGATAGTTTTGTACCTTGAAACTATTTTTAAAAATTAAAAATTAACTTATAAGTATTTTATTTTGTCATTTAAATTGTTTGATTAACTTTTATAACATTTTCATATTATTTTTCTCTATATTCTTAATATTTTAGACGGTGATTGTCACGGAAATCGACAACTTGCCCATTAATTATGCGTTGCTGCAGCTGGTGGGCAATGGAAGTGGAGGTGGAGGCGGAGGAGGAGGAGGAACCGTTGTGGCAGGTACAGGAAAAGGTGTGTCCACAAAGGATTCAGAACTAGCGGATCTTGCACCAAGTGTTTTAAAGCTACAGCCCGAACATCTCAAGTGCTATAAGCTTGGCAAGAAATGCATCGAAGATCTGGCGTTGCATCTGAAATCATTTCTCAACTTGAACAGCAGCAATCTGCTGACCAGACCCATGCAACGCAAGCTGGTCACCTTGGTCAACTGCCAGCTGATGGAGGAGGAGGGCCGAGTGCGGGCACTGCGAGCAGCCCGCTCCTTGGGCGAACGTACCGTCACCGAACTGATATTACAACATCAGAATCCGCAGCAACTGAGCTCCAATCTGTGGGCAGCGGTGCGTACACGTGGCTGCCAGTTCCTGGGTCCTGCCATGCAGGAGGAGGTGCTGAAGCTGGTGTTGTTGGCCCTGGAAGAGGGCTCTGCATTGTCGCGCAAGGTACTGGTGATGTTTGTGGTGCAACGACTGGAGCCGCACTTTCCACAAGCCTCCAAGACGAGCATTGGCCATGTGGTGCAGTTGCTCTATCGCGCCAGTTGCTTCAAGGTGTCCAAACGTGAAGCGGACTCTTCACTGATGCAGCTGAAGGAGGAATTCCGCACCTATGATGCATTGAGACGGGAACACGATGCACAAATCGTGCAGATTGCCACTGAGGCGGGATTACGGATTGCCCCAGAGCAGTGGTCGTCCCTGCTCTATGGAGACATTGCACACAAGTCGCACATGCAGAGCATCATTGACAAGTTGCAGACGCCTTCATCGTTTGCCCAGTCAGTGCAGGAGTTGGTCATTGCTTTGCAGCGCACAAGTGATCCTGCAAAGCTCTCCCAGCTGCACAATCATCTGCAGTATTTGGCCAGCATTGATCCGTGCGTTGAGGCAGCTCCCTGGGAGGATGTATCCAAGGCGCTGGACGCCGTGCGGCATGCGGTGATGGGTTTGGTTCACTTCCTGCAACATCATGGCGTGCGTAAACCACAGGACAGCAGTCTTGCTAGCGGTGCAACCAACACCAACAACACCAAGTATAAAATTAGTCTGTGCCGTGATCTGAACGTGCGTCGCGTCTGTCCACGTGGCGCCAGTTGCACATTTGCCCACTCACAGGAGGAGGTGGAACGCTATCGTGCCCGCAATCGGGGCAAACACATCAAATCCCCAATGCCCATGGCAATGCCAAGTATACCAGCTAATGGCAAGAAGCCGCTGCCAATGGGAAATGAGGTGCCGTCACACTCTGGCGGCCCCATGATGCCCATATCGCCCATACGCTATATGCAAGCAGCAGCACCACCGCATCGGGGCTTCCTGGAGCCGCTGCCTCCAACTGCGCACAGTCTTTCACCCAGCGGAGTACATCCTCAGATGATGCATCCACATCACAGTCCCATTGCCCGACAGCAGCAGCAACAACAACAGCAACACACGGGACTCAATGGACTGCTGGTGGCACCACCACCACCTGGACCGCCCGGACGCTATGAGCCGCGCTTCAACTTTGGCCCGTCGCCGGCACAGGCGAGAAATCCAGCACGAGGAGAGTATTCGGGTAACTCCAGTGCAGCACCACAACGTAACCCACCGAACTTCAACAACAGCAATAGTAATCTACACAATCATGGCAAGAGCTTCTGCAGCATGCTTCCAGCGGATGTTTATCATTCGCCATTCTTTGGTAACACAAACACCAACAACAACAACAATGAGGCGGCCCTCAATAGCAAAGTGAATGCCAACGAGCTGCCAACGAAACTGGGACATCCTGGTGTCACTGGTGTCGCTAATCCTGGCAATAATCCCTGGGAGCATTCGTATATGCAACAGCAGTTGGCAACGCTAACGCCGTCCAGCAAGAATCCCAGTCGATCGACCATGTCGACCATTTTACCCGCAACAGCTGATACCTCATTTTATGATAAGAAACCGCCGAGTAATGTTAATATTGATCTGGAGCTGGTCAAGCCTTTGACCGATAATGCCGCCAATTCAGATGCCATTTTTAGGTCCAACAATAACAACAACAACAACAACAACAACAGTGGCCACAACACTAGCAACAACAGCAGTAACAACAACAACAATAGTTCATTGCTACTTTGGGGTAATCCCAATAAAGATTCGGCCAACTTTGTGCGTTCCGACTCGATATTGGATGACGATGCTTCGACCTATGATGTGCCCACAGGCTCTTCCATACACAGTCGCTACGGTCCTATTTGTCCCAAGCGCTCCACGAGTAATTGGAACAATTGGCTAATGGAGAACGATCCAAAGAGCGACAAGAACACAACGTCCGGAGAACTGAGCTATGTGGCAACCTTCAATGACAGGCTGAAACCCGAGCACAATGACCATGTTAATTCAAATGCCAATAAGGTAAGTGGAAAGCAATCTTCGACAGCTACTTTTTATAAAAATTTCAACTGTGCTTAAAAAATTTAAATTTTCTGATTACAATTTAAAGAAAATCAAAATAAAAATAATCAAGAGAAGACAAGACAAGCAAGCCCATATAAAATTAGCACTTAGCAAACAAAAAAATAGAGTCAGGAACAAAAAATTTAATTTTTCAATTTTAATGCAGAATCAATTTAGAGGCCAAATAATGAATAAATTGATATTCCACATGAAAATCGGTTCAGTTTTGACAAAGTTATGGTAGATTGAAGTTTTTGAAAAAGTGTAAATGGGTAAGCATGGAAAATACCGAAAAAATTGACAGTGAGGTAAATTTTTCAAGTGAAAAATGTTTTGATGCAGAATGAATTTAGAGGCCAAATAATGAATAAATTGATATTCCACATGAAAATCGGTTCAGTTTTGACAAAGTTATGGTAGATTGAAGTTTTTGAAAAGTGTAAGCATGGAAAATACCGAAAAAATTGAAAGTGAGGTAAATTTTTCAATTGAAAAATGTTTTGATGCAGAATCATGGGCCAAATAATGAATAAATTGATATTCCACATGAAAATCGGTAAAGTTTTGACAAAGTTATGAGAGTTTGAAGTTTTTGAAAAAATATGTATTTTTACATCACTAGTATCTAGTAATATGCATATTTTAGCCTTTTGTTTTTTCCACTTTACGTTTTTTTGACATACTAATAGTATGATAATATTTTGAATCCCTCCCAGAACTCTGCCGGTCGTGAAAGTGTGTTTATCTGGAACAGCGATTTGAATGCGAACGCGACAAGTCCGTCGGGCAATTATTGGAGCAACAGCAGCGATCCGGCAGGAAGTGGAACCACAACGCTATCGTCCCACAGTGAAAGACTGAAGCATCATCAGTTGGTGGATAGAAAGCCGCAGTTGTTATCGGAGGATAGTTTTGAGGGTGGCATCGATAGCGGCATGATGATCGAGTTGGAAAAGAATCTGGTTGATATTGTTGAAGTCTGGTCGAATCCAGATGACAGCGGCATTAAATTGGATTGAACCAGTTGGTGAATCCAGGTTGAGAGTGGAAACATAATGCAATCATTTTACAGATGTCCTTTTAAGGGACACTTTAGAGGTTTGTACACCGCACACAGCTTCAAATTCTAGAATTTCAAGTAACTAAACAACAACAACAAAATGTAGCAACTAGTTAAAGTTTGATCGTTATTTGATCAACAGATGAAAAAAAAGAAAAAATTGGGTTTGGGAAAAACTAGAAACTATTATATAATTGTCTACATGAAGTGTAGTCACACACTCTATATATCGATTGATATGTCGCATATAACTTATCTTATATGTTAGTTGTTCTCTTTAAATTGATGTTCGGCCAAACCGAACTAAACCGTGTTCTACGAGTATTTAGTATATTTAATTTTTTTGTGTTTTCTTTCGAAGCTCGACCTGTTTCGATATAGAAAACTGATTATCAACTCGTACATAGTGAATATAGAATATATAAATAATTATATAGAATTGATGTCTAAACTAGCCACGACCTTTAAGCACAACAACAATAACATAGATCGTAGTTATTTCAAATTGATATACATAATGAATTATTAATTATGTCTATACAACAAATTTCCATAGGTGTTGGGCGATCTTCAGGAAAGACTATACATGATCACAAAACTTTGCGAATTGCGTCCGTTCGAAAGAATACTAAAGAGATTTACGTTCTGGGGTCCCTAGCATGATGAAGAGCAAGACTATAGATCTACAGATCCTTAGATCGTTAAGAGAGATGATCAAGATGATAATGATGTTTTTGATTTGGATTTATTTGTTATTTCCAGGGAATCACCATGTCCCCGATTCTCCGATTTATATTTTTTTTTGCTAGTATGAAGCAGTCAATGTTAACCGATTAAAGACAATTCGAGAGTAAAGAAAGGTGTGTCTGAAAATTGTACTAGAATTGAAATGCCAAAATGCTACTACCATCTGTAATTGTAAGACCCCAACTACATAATGCTGATAATGTATGTAGTCTCTCAGTGGGTCGATTCGTGATTTTTACTATATAAATATATATATGGGCATATATAAGCAGAAATGCTGATCCGATTGAAAGCTAAAAACAATATTTTGTGTGTGTTTAAATATTATATATACTATATCTTTTTTTGTATAATTTTTAAATTATTAACTATTTCAAAATCGAAACGCTATTTTTATATACACTAAAGAGAAGATAAAAAAGATGAAAAACAAAAGAAGTTAAGAAAGATAACATATATAAATATGTATATGTACTAAGAAGTTGGGGTAAAAGTGTGGCCCGCACCTTTGGGGGGGACCCACATACGTTTGATAATTTATATATGTATGTGGATGAATGTTTATATTTCTTAAAGAAATTTTAATAACGCTATTGTGCGATGTTGTTAACTATTGTACTATATTATTAAATTTATTGAAAATAAATTAAAATCATGTCCCTTTTCGTTGTACTCGTTAACTGTGAAGCGATGACAAGATCCAAAAAGAAAGGCTTCTAAACAATTGCATACATACATAACCCTACTAAGTATAGATACTACAAAAATATATATACATATATATACACGTATGTATTTGTATATGTATGTATGTACGTATGTAATACATGCGTTAAATATTTTAATTGATATATTAATATTATATATTAATGTCAGATGATCCCCCGTTTGCTTTCGATTCAAATGCAATCTAACAAAGGATTTTGTAATATTTAAGCAAAAGTCAAGAACCTATCATACCTAACATTAAAAAGAAAAATATGTTGCGATTACTATAACTGATTGATCATTAAAAATGAATTAAATGTGTTTGTTATACCGATAAATCTTTGTAATTGTAAATTTATTTCTCAGTTGTTAATGGGAATCCGAAACATGCGACAGAGTTTAGTTAATGAAATCAATACATATGTAAAATATATGTATATCCTATATTATATTTAAATTCAGTAACTGATGCATTAAATGTATGTAATACCTATGTATACTTAAGTATAAAAAAACAAAAACTGATTAACAATTAAAAAATGCGAATGAGATTTGTAATATGTATTTGTAAACTGATTTTGAGTTGATCAAGTTACGCTCATTTGCCACGCCCACACCCATGCCCACACCTCAATCAATCAAGCAAACAAACAAACAATCAATCAATCAATCATCCATCAATCCTTAATCCGCAACGTACCCTGCGTACTTAAAGACACCACTCGGTTTTGGGCATACTGAATGTGGTGCAGTTTTAGTCTAAACCCAATGGGTTCATAACTGTCGTTGTTGAATTGAGTTTTGTAATTTTATAATTATTAAATTGTATAACATGAAAATAGGTATGATTGAAAATAATTGCATCTTCTAGCAGAGGCTAGAATTAAATGATTAAAAGAAATACTAAACCGTTTCGTTGCCAAGAGCAAAGCATCTAAATTTGATCTATCTATAAAAATATACAAATATTTTATTTATATTTTATGTATTACACGTATTTTTTGTATTATTACTAAATGTTAATCTTAAGCAATTTTCGAGTTCTGTTAACCCTAAAACAACAATTTTATTTTATTTATTTTTGCCAATAAATTTATTTTCAATTGAATTTCAGTTTGTTTATATTTTCGTTTTTATTTATCCATAGTTTATAACAATTGTGAACATATCAAAGCCGATTCATTCGTGAATAAAACCTAGAAACTTACATGATACCACCACCCGATGAAGAAACCACCCGAAAGTTAACTATGATTAAGTAAACTTAAACAGTAACTAGTTACAGACAATCGACATAATGTTCTTAATAGTATGTACGTATATGTCTCTGAGAAATGCTCTCAACTAACAGATGAATATGTATAGAAATGCCTATGTATTTGATAGACGCTTCTGTTCCTTGTGACCTAGGGTTAGTGAAAATTCATAGCATACGGATAATAACAATACGAGTATTTATAAATGTCTGAAATACACATTGCAATAGTTTAAATGCCACAGTTAATAAAATAACATATTTAAATAGTAAATATCTAAAGTGCTTCATAAGTAGCTACAAATCGGGCGCTTCTTTCAATTGGCCAAGTGACTTACAATAGTTGATCTCTCATATGATATCTATAACTATATATCTTCCATCTTAACACATCAAATGTGTTATGGCGAGGACAATACAAATGCTAAAACAAATAATTAATATAAAAATATTAACAACTTCATGCTTTTTGATCCATTAAATACAATGTCTTCGGCACAATCCATTTAAAATACGCTCAGCTCTAAGAAATAAGTCCTTAAAGATATGTGGGAAATGTCCATTCGAATATTTGAATATATACTTATGTACAAACAAACAGAAGAAAAATATTCAGCGTGAAATTTTGTGTGTTATTAGTTGGAGATTCTTAAATTGTGATGATGTGAAATTTACAGTTAACATATGAGAACTACTCCCAGTTTAATGGGAAAAACAAACAAATGTCTTTATATTTCCATAGATATGTATTATTATAATAATCTTAACTAACTAACTAATGTATACACACACACACATTAAGACACACGAGCATACATAATAATCGAGAAAAACTAAGAAATATTGTTTCCAAAACTAAAATAATAATAACGAGTATATATCATGAAAGATGCTCGCATAGTATTGTATCTGTATCTATTAGATACTTTGTCCTGTTTATAATTGTTACTTGAATTATGTATGTACTACTTTTGCGTGTGCTGAATTTTCTTAAACAAAACAAATAAAAAGTAATAACAACTCATTATAAATGTATTAGAAATTGATAAATCCAATGTGTGTGTGAGAATTCTAAATAAAGGTTATTAAACAGATTCAATACAGAAGGTTATGTTTGGGGGGTAGTATAAGAATGGGAAAGCTTAACTTAGAAATTTTTTCAAATAATAATTTAAGTTTATTTATAAGTTTACTTATATTTATTAAGCATTAGTTAATTTAAAAAAAAATCAAATTTATTTTTTATTTATAATATGCCTTTTTTTTAGTTAGATATGAAAGATGAAAAGCTCACAAAAATGTATTAATCATTTCTGTATCTATTTCACTTTCAGCTATTGTCATTTGAGTAAAATTATGAGCACTGATTCTTGTGGTTTTTAAGAACGTTACATATAAAATTTGCTGTGGTTAATTATGATAATCAAGTCGTAAACAAGTTTGAAATAGTATAAAAGTTTATTAAAGATCAATAAAAACACGCTTTCGGCACAGATAACAGACACCAATATTTAGATAAGAGACTAAGTTACTAATTATTCTTCCAGCTGGGGAATCCACATCACTGGAAATTCGAGCTCTTTAATTTCGCCAACGTCCAGCAACCAAGCTGTACCATTTTTGGCCTGCTCAGCGACCTTTATCATATTCTGGGCACAGATTTGAGGTGGCTGACGCTTTATAGCCCGCATAGCTGATTTAGTTTGAAAGGTTGTCTTCTCCGGTATGTCATGGAGCAATGGAGTGTCCGTAAAGCCAGGACAAATGGTTATAAAGGAGACGCCACTGCGCTCGAAGTTGGGAGGACCCTGAAGATGGAAGATTATAATATCAGCTGGGAAGAGGAGAAGTTTTTTTTTAAAACCTACCGCAAGACAGCGAGTTAAAGCTGTAACGCCGTGCTTAGCCGCCGAATAGACGGACATAATAGGAGTTGGCTGTATTCCAGCCACCGATGATATATTCATAATCATGCCTCCCTTGCCACCCTTGGACTTGTCCATATATTCTAACGCTACCAGACAGCTATTGACCACGCCCAGCTGCAAGTTAAGTTCAATTGAAGATCAATAAATTCCATTCAATATTTGTTTACTTTTGCTTACCAGATTTATCTGTATGGTCAGCTCCACATGCCGATCATCCATCAATCCCATGCCATTGATCACCAGATCAAAGTTTCCCATACGCTCCGCAGCCACTTTATAGGCAGCTTCTATATCTGCTCTTTGAGTGATGTCCATTTTCTGATAGAAAACTGTCGTGTTGGGATATTTAGATTGCCATTCCCCCAAGATCTCTGCATTCAGCGTCAAGTCGAACACGGCCAACGCCTAATGTAGAGTTACCAAAAAAAAACTAATTAAGAACATGTTGTAAATTGGACTTTGGCCAACAAAAATTTACCTGCAGCTTGCGCTCGAGCAGCTCTGCACATGCTTTTTGGCCTATTCCACCAAATCCACCGAGGTAAACGACATTTTTACCAGCCAAATCCATTGTCAATTAGCAGTTGTACTCGTGTGTTGTTGAACGTTTCAGCTTTGTTTTTCAACTGATCGCATTGGCCTCAGACTCGGTGATCGTTGACACTGTTTATCAATCGTTGACTCCGTGGGGTCTAACTATATACTATATTTATATGCTCACTGAGAACACACGATTATCAACGGAGAGAACGTTTTTTTAGCATCTTAAACTCTCTTTAATAGTTTTGCTTGCTTTAAGTAAATTTTATTGCCTTGTACTTTGGATCTAAACGATTCTCTTATGTGCTCTACTTTTGCTTAATGGGGGGTATTTATGAATTAGGGAATAATAAACCAATCAGTGTGGAATAAAAAATGTTTTATCTAGAGATTGTGAAGTTAAAAGATAAGAAGTTTACAGTCTAAGTCGAGTATAAGTTTTTATCAAAGTTGTAAGTGCTTTTTGAAAATGTAAGCCTATAAACTGAGAATTTCTTTGTGTGAATCTAACTCTTATCTATCGTGTGTTGCAAATACATATTGCAATTAATTAAGCTTATGAGCATAAGGTTATTAGACAGAGTGATAAGAATTTCTTATCGCAAGTAAGAGTAATTATATGTGTATATATAGTCTTTCATTTTTATTTGCATGAAATTCATGTACATATTTTTTAACGCTTTCACTTTCTTTTTTTTAATCAGATTTTTCTCTGCCTCAGACAACAGAGAAAATGTGTCGGATTATGAAATATCCCACAAAAAAAACCTCTAAACGAGGTAAAAGTCTAGTGACGAAAGCAATTTCCAGCCCCAAAATTTCTGATATCCAATTTTGTGACGAACAAAATTGAGTTTAATATAAAAATTTTAAATAAAAATATAAATTAATAAAAAAAAACAATTGGCCTTGTGCACTGTGCGCAAAAAGGGTGAGCTTCTTTGTACATAAAAATTACTTTTTGCGCAGTGCCGAATGCCAATTGTTTTTTTTTATTAATTTATATTTTTATTTAAAATTTTTATATTAAACTCAATTTTGTTCGTCACAAAATTGGATATCAGAAATTTTGGGGCTGGAAATTGCTTTCGTCACTAGACTTTTACCTCGTTTAGAGGTTTTTTTTGTGGGATATCAGAAATTTTTGCAATTGCTTTTGCTTTTGACATTGTAAATTTATCATTGTTGAATATTTTTTCATATTTAAAAAAAAATTTTTTTTAATTATAAAGAAAAGTAGGGGGCTCCGCCCCCTGCTCGCATCGCTTAAGTTGCTACTCTACTGTCGGAAGCCCCGTACCTACTGTGAGAAAAAAAGTTTCTCATACTAAGACTTAGACTTCGCCCGATCGGTCCTATGACAGTTATATGATATAGTGGTTCGATTAGAACCAACTTTCTTCAGGATCTATAAGTCTAACTTAAATGCATATTCTATTAGTTTTGTTACGATATCTCGTGAAAAAAAAGTTTTTTATGCTAAGACTTGATTTTCGCCCGATCGGTCCTATGACAGCTATATGATATAGTGGTCCGATTTGAACCAACTTTGGCCAGGATATATAAAACGAAGTTAAATGCATATTTTATCAGTTTGGTTGAGATATTCTCATAAAACAAAAAAGTTTTTCGTACTAAGACTCCATTTTCCCCCGATCGGTCCTATGACAGCTATATGTTATAGTAGTCCGATTTGAACCAACTTTGCACAGAATATATAAAACCAAGTTAAATGCTTATTGTGTCAGTTTGTTTGAGATATCTCATACAACCAAAAAGTTTTTCGTACTAAAACCTGATTTTCGACCGATAGAAAAATGTATACATTCAGTTAACAAGCAATATCTTCCAAATCCCTTGGTCAAAGTTTATGTTTTATATACTAAAAAACGCAAAATTCTACGTACTACAACATACTAAAATTTAATAAAAATCGTTAGAGCCGTTTTGTCAGAAATCGCCAAAATGTAAGCTAAAAAACTTTATTTCACCTGTAAAATGTTACCTGAGTACTTTAGAAAAAAGTTTAAAGGTACGCCTAAAAGCCCTCAAGCACACCTTTCCAATGATACCCAGAACATATCTATAGCTACTATGGTATGGAAACTGGTGAGGTTTCAAATTTAGCGGGATTTAGCGATTTCCCGCTAAACTAGCGGGAAATTGAAAAAGTCGTAAAACAAACATTTCTAGATTTTCAAAAATGAACAAATCCCCATCATAAAATCTACGCTTTTTTAGCGTTGAAAAAAGAAAAAGAAAAAGACAAACAAAGAAATTTTTTTATTTTTTTTTTGTTTTTTTTTTTTTTTTTTTTTTTTTTGGGGGGGGGGTTTTTAAATTAAAAGGGGGTCGGTGTTTTTTGGTTTTTGGGGGGTTTTATTTTTTTTTTTTTTTTTTTTTTTATAAAATGAAATTTTGATGCAAAATCAAAATAGAGGCCAAATAATGATCAAAACGGTATTCCACATGGAAATCGGTTAAGTTTTGACAAAGTTATGTGAGATTGAAGTTTTTGAAAAAGTGTAAAGGGGTAAGCATGGAAAATACCGAATAAATTGACAGTAAGGTAAATTTTTCAAGTGAAAAATGTTTTGATGCAGAATTAAAATAGAGGCCAAATAATGAATAAATTGATATTCCACATAAAAATCGGTTAAGTTTTGACAAAGTTGTGGTAGATTGAAGTTTTTGAAAAAGTCTAAAGGGGTTAGCATGGAAAATACCGAAAAAATTGAAAGTGAGGAAAATTTTTCAAGTGAAAAATGTTTTGATGCAGAATAAATTTAGAGGCCAAATAATGAATAAATTGATATTCCATATGTAAATCGGTTAAGTTTTGGCAAAGTTATGAGTGTTTGAAGTTGGTCATACTTTGGATCTAACAACTTAACAAGTCAGAATTTTTGTCAGATTTAACATGGTATTTTAGAAAAAGTGTCTCAAATTCAAATTTCAAGTGTTGTTTTATACTATCTATGTTACGATGTAAGGAGTTGATTAAGTTTGAAAACTTTTTTATTTCCTTAATATTTCTCTTCAATCTCACTATGTTTTCCTAGACCTATCGACACCATTTAATGCTTCCTCTTGGTGTAAATTATCCCAGTTTTCCTGCCATTTATTTTGCACCGGAACCGGCAAAACGACTACAAAATGGGAAGCCCTAAAAGACGTTGCAAGTGCGTGGATTGATTGCGTAATGTGTGATCGGGTATCGTTAACCATGTGCAACCAATATCAATATTAAGTTCAGACTATTTCAACACCAATGTTGGCGGTGGTGCGGTGGTGCAGCTCAAGCTGTTGGTGGTTGTAAACTGATCGCGATTTCAATTATGATTTCGAGGTCATTGCGCAGATTTCTGACGGAGATGCCGCCTAGGGTTACGAGTGGGTGGTTTTGGGTGGGGTATAAATAGCCAGAGCAGAGCAACTGCAGCATCAGTTCAAGCTCACAGCTAAGATAAACAACCACAACAACAACAACAATAAGGATGAACTGCCTCTTTGGTTTCATTGCGATAGTTGCCCTGTTGACTGTCACCTCAGCTGCCGGAATTCGTCCGATTCTCAGCATTTCCCGCACCGATGATCTGAGACGTGGCTACCAGGAACAGGATACGGCACGTGCTTTCTACTCCTATGGCTACAGCGATGAGAATGCAGCCAGAGCGGAGTACACGACACTGGATGGATCCTCCCGTGGCTTCTACTCCTATGTCGATGCCAATGGGAAACTGCAGACGGTCAAGTATGAGGCTGGAGGACGTCAGGGCTTTAAGGCGGAGGCCAGCAATCAGCCGAAGGCGCCAGTCGATGACAAGAAGCCGCCGCTGCCCGTGACGGACACACTGGAGGTGCAACAGGCACGAGAGGCACATCTCAGTGCACTAAGAGAGGCACAGGAGGAAACGAGACGGGAGGAGGCACAACAGCAGCAGGAGAAGGGAGAGGAACAGGGACAGGAGCGGGCTGCAAGCGAGCGGACACTCAGCGACGAGGATGCGGACATCCTGGAACGAGTGCGTGCCGAGTTGACGTCCATGTTGGCGGAGCGGGAGGAGAGTCGACTGGATGAGCAGCAGAATCGCAAGGAAAGTGCCGACCAGAAGGAGGAAAATGCCCAAGCGGAAACTGATGCACTGCAGCAGGAGCAACGAGAGGAGGAACAGGAGCAACGACAACAGACTGACAATGCCAACGATGCCAAGGATCAGCGACTGAGAACAATCTACACACTCGAAGACATCAATTCCAGCAGTTATTTGAAGCTCAGTGATCTGCAGGATCGTCTAGACAGGAATAACCAGGAGCTGCGTGTGCCCATTGGCGCCTATTATTCCTATGTCTCGCCCAATGCCAAATACAGTGTGACCACACCCACCGAACTCCGCACTCTGCGTCCCGTGGCTCTCAGTCGTAGTTTGCTCCTTAGCAAACAGAATCAGCAACAGAACAAGAACAAGAAGTAGAAATGGAACCGAAATTGGAGCTGGAACAGGAACTGGAATCAAATGATTGTTGAACATTGGAATTTACAAGTTGTAGTTGTCTTAGTCTTAAGAATAAATGCAATCTGTGCACCACTGTGCCTAATTCTTGGATTTATTGAAGATAAAGAAGGACAAACATCAGATCTAGATTTGATATTATAATATGAGCTGGAATTGAAGTTTGCAGTCGAATAAAAATTTAATAATTTTATTAATGATTTTTTTTGCTGAAAGAAATTAATTTGAAATATTATTTTTGATTTAATATAAATTTAAATTTATAAATCATATAATATCTCTTTAGTTAATAATAAACTTTAAAAAAGAGTTAGAGATTAGTCTTATTACTTTAAGTTGCTATTTCTGAAATAATTTTTGGGATCTGCTAATTTTCTTGGGATTAACAGAAAACACAGCAATCACAAACTGAGCTAAAACTGCAGTCAAATGATTGATGAAGAATAAAAATAATCAAAAAATAATTTTAATCTGTGCACCATTGTGCCTAATCCTTGTAAACTTCATTATTTATTTGCTCAACAGAATCAAAAACACAACAATCAATTAATCAATCAGTCAGTCAGTCAGTCAATCAAACAGTTTTCAAGCAACTGGCAGATAATCCCTTGACTGTCGCAATAGGTGGTTGACTTTGTAGATAAAACCACTTTCCGGCTGATAGACATAGATGGGCTGCGAGAGAATCGTATGGCTGGGCAGGATCTTGGACTTCAATTGATTGCGCAGCTTCTCCGCCTCGAAGCGCTTGAAGAATGCCACCTTGGCAGCGGCAACTTCAGGAGTATCCTGCGGCAAAGTTGCCTCGTTTCCCGTTGCAAGACGCAACTTGGCCTCGGCATGGGCAGCCAAGTGTTGGGCACGCAGTGCTGCCACCTCGGGTGTCTCCTCATTCGGACGCTGTTGCAAGCTGCTTGATGTGACACGGAAACCAGCCACATCCGCTTTGTAGTCAACTGTCTGCTTCTGGCCCGTGGCATCCACATAGGAATAGGAACCATGGGTGACGCCATCTGCGGTGCGTGTCTCGTGCTTGGAATAAAGTGGAGCCGTATAGCCATAGGTATACTGTCCGTGCTCATCCTGGGTGTGATACTGACTAACCGCATCTGCTGACGGTGGTGCACCATAGTCCAGCACAGTTGTGGCATGCACCAGCGGCACAATCAACAGGCAAAGTTGAAGGAACTGCATCATGACTTGAATTTGGTCTTTAGTGGTTTATATCTTTTTTTTGGGCGCTGCTAGTGACGTAGTGACTAGTACTCGCTCTAGAGAACTCTGTGCTTGCCACTGCTAACGATTCTCCTTTTTATAAGAGCCTGGCGAGGCGCCTCCTTGGCTCTGTCGCCAGTTGCAGTTGCCAAAAAATACAATATATTTAGCCATATCGTGCGTTCTCAGGAAGGTCGTCCAGTTTACTTTCATATTCCCTGTCTTAACTTAAGTTGTTGTGCCCCCGCTTGTGGCAAGCTGTCTGTCTGTCTCTTCCTCTTGCTCTGTTTGTACATAAATATTTTCTCGATTTCAACAAGTTGAGCATAAATTTTTACACAAAAGCCGCAATTTGTTTTCATCTGTCAGTGTGTCCGCTTTCTTGCCCCGCCTTATTCCCTCATTCCATGCCTCAATTGGAGGCAAGAACTTAATCAGGCCAGGTTTTGTCCGATGTCGTCGTGAGGTCAAGGAACCATTTGGGGCATGCTACCTTTTTTTTTGGTTTCGTTGTTTATGCCGCTATTATATTTAATTGAAATCAAAACTTCGCATTGCATTTATGAAATATATTTTGTGAGTTGATGAAGGAATTCGGTTTTCATTTTCTCTGTAGATTCATCAATAAGTTGAGGTAGGCTCAAAGAGTTTTTAGTGCCCAAAATTTTAAGAAAATCTGTTTATTAAAATGAATGAGTGACTCAATTGCAGAGTTTCTCCAAAGAGCTGAGAATTTTGAATTTATCCTTGGGAAATTTAGGAATTTCTGATTTATATTTGTGTTGGTTTTTCTATGGGTTGCATCAACATTTATAATATTTTAAATGAGCAGAAACTGTTGATTTGTAATTATATATAAATATATTTTCGATCTTCTAAAAAGTTAGAAAATTATCCTTAGAAAATCTACAAAATTCGAAGTTTATTCTTATGGCAGATTTAATTTGATGTTAAGAGAAAAAATTCTTTTATAATGCTCGAACTATGAAATTTCAGTCCGTTCTTTGATTTATTGCTAGAAAGTTAGAAACATAGAATTTTTTTTTTAAGTATGTCTATAGTATTGAGAGGGATCGAAAAAAGATTGCAAAATAAAAGGAAATCACGCTTTTGAAAAAAATTATGTTCTTTTGTCAGAGTTGAAATTGAAATTTAATACATATTTTTTGTAATACAAATCTTGAGAGATTTTTAATTAAGTTGTAGGCGTATACTTATAAGCAAGGAAAGGGTAGAGCCTAGTTTTTCTAATATTTACTATTATTTTCTTCATTATCCAGATCTACTTATTTATTTCTAGAAAGGAATAAGTAACTGCTAGGACAATCAGTATTAATCAATCTGTTTATTTGCTCAAAAGGAAATGTTTACAAAATCGTCTTTTTTAGTAAATGTAACGAGGACTGTAAAAGCGTGGAACAGTGTAGCCATAGACTGCGGGAACCGGGACAATGACATGGGAACTTCTGGCCACAGGCACAGCGGAAACAGTGGGAACAGCGGGAACAGCGGAAACAGCGGAAACAGTGGGAACACTGAGCAGCTCGTTGCGCAGTTTCTCGGAGGCGACACGCTTCAGATGAATGGATTTGGCAGCGGCAACCTCGGCGGTATCAGCAACGGGCCGCTGCAGATCAACGACTGCCAGAGATTGCCGGAACTGTTGTTGATGTTGCTCATGTTGCAGACGAGCCTCCTCGTGAGCTGCAAGATGACTCTGACGGGCGGCGGCAACCTCAATGGAGTCGGCTGGATGCTCGACGGTTGCAGGGGCAACAACATCGTTGACACTTCGGGATTCCTCAACTGACGAGCGAAATCTCTGTTTCTTCACAGCGTGTGGCAAGTTGGTGGCTGCCACATGGAAACCCTCCGCATCGGCTGTATAGTCAACGGTCTGCAATTTGCCGGTGGCATCACGATAGCTATACGTGCCACGTGTGGTGCCATCCAAGCTCCGAATCTCCTGTTTACTCGAATGCGGCTCGGCATAACCGTAAGCATACTGACCCAACGCATCCTGGGTGGAATACTGCTGCTGAGTGGGCGTAATCAGCGCCGATCCCTGAGCCGTATACAAATACGGATAGTTGGCATACAGAGCCAAGCCATTGGCCATGGCCAAACAGGTGGCAAGCACCAGAAGTTGTTGCATCTTGATATCTTAAGCTGGAGTTAAAGTTGCGAAACGCTGCGTCTAGAACTTGACTTGTGTCTAGGGCACTCGCCTCGTTCTTTCTTTCTGTGTTTGGTATCTGAGGAACACGTCCTTTTATACCACTGAGAAAAAGCGAGGCAGGTTCTGCTTTCAGCTTGTTCTTATTCTGATTTTGATTCTGACTCTGATGCTGAAACTACGCCCCAGCTCACCGTGGGTGACTTCGCTGATATAGTGGAAAAAATGTAATACTTAAAAGATATAAATACAGTGTTCTTCAGATGATACATTTTTTGTAAAAATAACCTAACAGGGAAAAAAGTGGTATACTTCAATTATTTATTATAAAAAATTATTCATTTTGTAGTCTTTTTTTATCAGATTTTCTTTCCAAAAATTAATGAATAAAATCTAAATTATGATGGATACCCGATCTAAAATTTTCAGCAAATATTAAATATACATAGATCGTTAAACTCAATAGCCTATTGATAAACGAAATAAGATATAGAATTAGCGATTATTCATACTTGAAAATTTGAATTTTCTCCTCGATTTTATTGAAATAATAACTTAACAGGCAAACAATTTTTTGTACATAAATTTAAGTTTATTATAAAAAAATTATTAATTTTGATCTTAAATTTCCAACAAATATAATGAATATATATAGAAACATATATGTAGATTTAGAATCGGTGATATTTCCTGCTTAAAAATTGTATTTTTCTTTCTATCAAATATCTAATTTGCCCACTGTGCAGCTGCTGCTAACGAGGTAAGGGCAAATTGATTTCTGGCCGCTTGCAACTTGTTCACTTGCAGCTTGTTGTCATCGTTAACGGTCGTCAGTGTTGCTTAATTGTGGCAGCAACAGCTTAATGAATTTGATGGCATTTGCAAACATGGCTCACTTAAGAACTTGGCCCAAACTTCAAGACTAACCATTGCTTATCACGAAGAGAGGGAGAGAGAGAGAGGGTGAGGCTTAAGCAGCAAACAGAGATCAAGGCCATGAACTGCAGGCACGCTCTCTGATTGTTCAATTGTTGTTGTTGCTGTTGTTGCTCATTCATGCAACTTCAACTGCAACTGCAACTGATTTAAAATGCGTCTCGCATTGCGGCATTTCAAGGTGAGTGAAGGCCAAGGGCCACATTTGTCCAGCTTGGGCCTGGCCAAGGCCTCAATCCATTGCATTTGGTTTATTTTTAGTTTATCTCTTGCCACGCATCGCTGCCACAGCTGCAAGCGGCAACAACAACGACGCTTCGACGCTGCTGCAACATTGCAACAAGCCACTGTCTGATTAGGATTGATAGCATTGGCCAAATATAGTTATAGTTATCGTTATGCCCTTGACTCTGGCCATTTCACAGCTTCAGCTTCAGTTGATAAGTGCATTTTAATGTCACAGCTCTTCCCTCTCCCTCTCCTTCTGCTTCTTTTTCTTAATCAAAGCCCAATTCTGCTGGCCATAATTTGTCCAGAGTTGCAGTTCTTTAATGATCTTGTTGGGGCGTGTTTATAGTACTCTGAAACACTTTAAATTCCTTCGCACCTGGTCTCAATTTTAGACCGAGATTGTCAGCCCAGTTCTCTGTGAGTTCTCCTCCGATTTCTCATTGAATTCTTCTTCGAGTTCTCTTCCAGTTGTTTGCTTTGCAAATTCCTATCATCAACTGGCTTTGGGAACTTGTTGTGTGTTGTCAACTGGTGATTTGTGCATCATTAGTTCGCGGCATTCGAGGGCTAATTATTGTTTCTACTTGACTCTCAGTTCTCGAACACTCCTAGTAAATAAATATCTCTGCTGTGGTCAACTATTTCTGTGTTTTGTTTAATTAATACCCTACAACAGAGCATTCTTTTATTTGGAAACAGTTTGTTAGCCAATTTCTTTAATTTGTTTTCGAAAGTAGCTGATTTTGATAATTCTGTACTTTCAACTATCTATGTGAACTCAGGCAGTTTTAAAGCTATCCTATTAAAACTTGGCACAGTTGCTGGTTATTACTTATAACTTCTATATATGTTGAAACCCTATATATCGGATGACTTTTTAATAAGTAAATATAAATATTTCTCTACAATTTCTTTGAATAATTTTTAACCGCAGAAAATTAAAAAACATTAGTTTTATTAAGAGAAATGAACTCTATTAATATATTGAATATAATTAAATAAAATAGCATTTTAAAGCGTATTTATGTTTCCGTCATTTCCATTTCCATTCTATTATCTTTCATCTGTTTCCTGATATTCTTTATTTTTGGCTACAAATGACGCCATCACGCACTGTTGACCAAATATTTGTAGCTGTCAGAGGCGTATAAATCATTTCCCGCTTTCGTGTATAGTTACATCTACCAAGGGAAGAGCAGGGAATGGGAGAATTTGGTAGACAGCTCTATAGAGCAAGCAAATACATTAACCTCAACAAATTAGCCGAGACAGTGGTAATCACTCTTAAAGGTGTGTGCAGACACTTAATGCGTGATTTACATTTAGACTTTTACTTCTTAAAGCTGGTTCCATTTAACATTTTCCACTTTCCTATTTTTGGCAATTTCCTAGTTGAAAGAACCCATTATTTACAGAGAGAAAGAAAGGCTGAAATGGAATTTCAGGTCTAGTAATCGGCGAGTGAATCTCTCAGCAAAGTCATTTACATATTAAATATATACTATTATTATTAGCTACTCCATTGAGTAACCTCTCACCATGAGCTCATGCTGGCGGTTAGTATACCCCTACCCCCCTCTTCAGACCCCTCTCTCCCATTTCTCTCATTCCCTCTTTAGTTGCCTCACTTGTTGTGCTTTGTTTTGTTGTCAAATTTCACGCATCGTTTTCCATTTTGTGAATAGACCTAAAAATTGTCTGCCTACCTCCCCACTAATCCCCTCATCTTGGTAAAAGCTTAGAGAGCTTTGAGTGCTTTGTTTTTACACTCAAAACAAACCATAAAATCGAGTGAAACTCAGTTTATAAGGCAACTGGCGTCACTTTTGATAAATGATTGTGTCGCTTTTCGAGCGGCTTTTGTTGTTAGTTTTTTGGCATTTATAAATTTTGTTTTTTAGTTAAATGAAGTCATCGTTTTGAAATACACATAATATATGTACATAAATATATATTTGCAAAGTTCCCTGCGGGCGCTTTGAGATTAAAGTAAGTTGAGTTCGTTTCGAGAGAGAGGTAAAAAGTGTGTGTTATGATTTATGTGGACATATCTCGACTGCACGGCTAAAAAACATTTAACATTTTAACTGGCAGCTTAATTTCCTGCAATTTCGTTTATTTTTATGGCCTAAAATTTTAGATCATTGTTATTTTATATGTAATTAAATATTTTTTAATTCAATATTTTTTCTTTATTAAAGATTGTAATATTGTTATATATTGTTTACCATAAGAAATAAGTATTAAATTTTTCAAATAAATCCTTTGTTTTTAGACTTTATTATCTTTTCAGTTTAATATATTAATAGTATATTTCATTAATTTAGTTAATATAATTTATTCTTTTTCATTAATTTAATTAATATAATTTCTTCTATTTCAATTGAAAATTAAAATTTAAATACTATATAAATTTTTTATAAATACTGACTAATTTTTTTCTTGACTGCTTAAGTTGACGTAATTAAATAAAATAAATAAGTTTCATATATTTAATTTTCTTACAAATAATTTATAAACAGGGTATTCACTATTCAATCTCATTTTACACTCTAATTTCGTCTTGTTCTTTTTGTGCGTGCCCCCTGGAAATGCGCTCAAAAAAAGCTCAACTGTACGCTAAATATCACTCATACGCCGCTTGGGCTTTGGCCCCCTTTGGCATTTGCTGCGCATTTCGTCCAAACAGTTGAGTCTCGACATCGACAGCAAACGCGCGCAGCACGGCAAAAACAAATAGCAACAATAATAAATTAAAAAATAAAATACAAAATATATTTAAACATTTTTGAAAAAATTACCAAAAGAATTCCTTGCAAATAAGTAAGTTATAAAAGTGTTTAAACTAAGCTGCCTGGCTCAAATCACAACAAAGTGCTGCTGAGAGTAACACACAGATACACACACACACATAGGCAAATACCTGCACACACATACTGCTACAGAGTCAAGAGCATCATCATCATTGTTTACAATAATCGAAATGCAGCCAAGGAAAATAAAAGTTCGCTGAAAATAACAACAATGTGAAATGAAGCGAGGGTGGTTCAGGGACTTTCGCGCTATTTCAAGTGCTCCATGACCTAATTGTGTGTGCTCGAATAAAGGAATTTCCCGCGCTGCAGTTACAGCTTTTTAATCCTTGTAGCATCATTTTAGGTGCAGTTGCCATTTAATATCCGTTTGTATGTATGCGGCGCTTGCGCGTTCCCAATTCCTGTTTCTCCCCTTTACAAATGGGAGTGAGCAGGTAGCGTGATGTCATCTAATATTTCAAGCTGCTGTAGACTTGAGTATACTTATGCATATATACATATGTGTAGCACTTCTCTATACTTAGGCCTATGTCTATGTAAAGCATAACTGACCCCACAGGCCTGAACATATTATATTGTATTGCGTGTGAGTTCCCTTTCCATCTTTCACCATTCATTCTACCCATTTTGACACCCCACTGTGTTGTGTATTTTATTTCCTGTTAAGCGTTTAATTTATGCATTGAAGCGCCAACATTTCATATGTATATTTACTCGATTACACATTGAGGCAGTCGCTTTTGATGTGACCCAATTTACTGGCATGCATTTCATTATTAAAATAATAAATAATTTTCTGTATATTTGCCACGCCTCTTGGGCAGATCTTTCAATACCAATTTGCTGCTACAAATGCGGAAAAAACTCATTAAAAATCTTAACTTGGTCAGAGCTCATTTGGAACGCTCGCCACGCGCATCAAAATTAACTCAAGATGCGGATGTGGCGAGATGAACAAGACAATTTATAAATACATACGCATATCTGTGAGTGATGTCGAATATATATGTGTTGGTATGTTCTCTGCAGTCAAATCGGATTATTTTTGATTTGTACTAGCCAGGTTTCTGGCCAGATTGCTGGCCTGTCTTGTCTGGAGTGATTTTGCGGCTGCCTTTTGTCATGTTTTCGTGTTGGTTTTTCAAGAATTTATGGTTTCCAATTACCAGCAAGCAAAAAGGGCTACATACTATAGTAATGTTAATGAAAGGTGGAGAGACTAGACTATAAAGTGTACAATCCCGGTCAGGACGCTAGAAACGAAAGTTAAATAAGATATATCTTCCGGTACATAGAATAAATTGAACGAAATTTCACAGTCAATTTAGTTTTATAGTTTTTTCTATCATTGCTCCAGCAATACATATTTTATTAGGTTTTTTTTCACATATTTTGTGTTTTTGTAGATATTTATCGGTTAATATTATTTAAAATATGTAGCCCTAATTTTTACTAGTTGGTAAATTCAACACTAAATATATGAAATAAATTAATTTAAAAAAAATGTTATTTTAAATGTTTTTCATTACGAAATGTTTTTTGTGTTTTTGTATAGTATTTTTCGGTTAATTTTTTTTCGAGATGCGTAGCTTCAAATATTTACTAGTTGGTAAAAATTATTATTGTCAATCTTTCTTTGTTAAATTTTCTATTTTTTCTAGTAGAAATAAAACAAGTTTAACTTAGCTAGCCTCACCCAAAATACCAAAACAAAACTAAACAAAGGCGACGTAATCAGTGAGCGTACTGCTGATGTCATAAGGCCTCTCGATTTAGCCGACTTTCCTCCTAGTCAGCCCCTCCCCTCTTGTCATTAACTGTGCACTTGCAAATTATTATTATTGTCGTTTGTCGATTCCAAAAACCATATTTGCTACGCTTCATGGGTCGCTGCATCAACTGAACAGTGACACTGAAATTGAAACTGACACTGACCTTGACCCAGGGGCAATCTTATCGTCGGATCGACGGATCGTCGCATTCAATTACCTTGCGTCATCTTCGGCTTGTAAACGGTTGTCGGGTACTACACTCGATACCACGATCCCATAACTGGTTGCCTTCCGGGCGCCGATCGAGCAACCTTTTACCTTATCGCATTTTAAATTATGCGCGGGCAGCTTCCACAGTTGCACACATAAATATGCACACACTTCTCGTATGTATCCCTCTATCCCATCCCTATCTTAACTACCTCATAATTAATGATCGTTACAACAAAAGCTCACGTTTTATTTACTGTTTATGTTCGATTTGTGCTTGTACACGTACAAATCTTCGCTCTTTTCAATTCTTTTTTTTGTCTGTAAACATGACGACAATTTATGCTACAAGCAATTTTAAGACTGAAATATCTACGAGATATACGATTTAACCCTAGAATGCCAGTCAAATAAATAGTTGCTATTCGTATAGACATTATTGTTTTCAGTGTATGGGGAGCAACTGTAATATCTACGGGATTATTCTACTTTCTTTTAACCCTAGAGGGCAAATATAAATTGTTTAAGAAATTCAAGCTCGGTGATTAACTTTTTTTCTGTATACATCATTTAACTCTAGACTACACTGGGAGAAAATTATAGTTTTTTCCCTGTGTAGTTATATTTTAACTGTGCTTATTAAATCTTCGAATATCTCTTCATATATCTACTGTTAATAGCTTGCAGTCTGTAAATTATTTTTTCAGTGTATTTACGGAATATTTGTTCTCACAACCTATTAGGCCAAATAAAAGCTGTATACAATATTAGCCAAGTCATTAGACAAGCTATTCTACTCTATAACACACGTAGCAATAGGCAACACTGAGGAAAATATTATAGTTCTATAGCACACAAAGTTCTATGCTTAAATAAATTATCCAATTCTTGGCTTAATTTTTTTTATCGCTTAATGTCATTACACAAAATTATTTTGATAAATAAATAGCTTTAATAGCTTCCAGTTATTCGTCAATTTTTTTGAGTGTATGTCGAAACTGTTTGTTTGATTAGAATACAAATGTAGACACTAATGAGCAAATGTATTGTCCGCAACAAACGGCATCGACTTGTGAGCTGGTAGAGAGAACTACAATAAATGGCGTCACTTGAAAGCCCGATCCGAAATACTGAATAACTGAATAACTGACTAACCTTCCGCACTTAATTAGCACCAACAACTGTTGGAAAGCTTTTTAGCTCCAATTGGAATGATATCATCGGAATAAAAAATTTGCTTCCATTAATAAGGCGTAAATGCAGCTAGATAAGCTATCTCATATCGAGTATACGCCCTGTGGGCAGATTTAAACCAATAAACCAATCATTATAATCAGATAGCGCAGAGTCAACGCAATGTTACTGAGCGTCGTCAGTCACAGGTGAGAAACTGCGTAAAAGTCAGATACAATTTGTGGCAGGAGATGGCGTGTAACTTTGAGCCAGGTGGCAGCTATAATTACAATAATTTTCATCAATAATTAACTCTAACTATAATCGAATTTCATAGATCCAGTATGTCTGAGGCAGCAGCAGCAAATGGTGCGGCAGCAACTGAGGCACCTGCCGCAGAGTTGGCCGAGCTGGCACTGGAGGAGACTGCACCGAAAGTTACCTTCTCGGATCAGTTCAAGGCATTCTCCAAATTCGGCGATACCAAGTCCGATGGCAAGCTGATAACGCTCTCCCAGAGCGATAAGTGGATGAAGCAGGCGAAGGTGATCGATAAGCAAATTACAACCACCGACACCGGCATACACTTTAAAAAATTTAAGGCCATGAAAATTCCATTGGCTGACTACAATAAATTCCTCGATGATTTGGCCAAGACGAAAAAGGTTGAGCTCGCGACAATCAAGCAGAAGATGGCAGGTTGTGGTGCTCCGGGAGTTTTGTCGGTTTCGGTAAGTGGAAAATACTTGGATATACACTGAAAAAATAGAACGGTTCTTAAGATCGGAAATATTTGATTTAAATATTTTATATTAAAAATAATATATATAAAACTAAACATTTTTGTTTATAAATTGCTTTGACATTCAAATATTTTTATCAGTGTATTATTTCCTATAAACACATTTTTAACGGATTTCCATTCTTTTTACCTAGGCTGGCAAGGCTGCTGCTGCTGTGGATCGGCTAACGGATACCAGCAAGTACACCGGATCCCACAAGGAACGTTTTGATGCCACCGGCAAGGGAAAAGGCATTGCCGGAAGACGCAATCTGGTCGATGACTCCGGCTATGTGAGCGGCTATCAGCATAAGGACACCTACGATGGCGCTGCTAAATAATAAACTTTTAAGTCCCACCTTCCTCACTGTGTTTCCAGTGTTTGTCTCATATTCTTCAGATCTTTAGATAATTTATTGTCTGTCTCTAACGGTAGCACCAGTTATTTTCCTTTTACGTATCATTTTCCTTGCTATCTAATCTAAGTTGTGCTTAAGTGATTTATTTTAAAATAAATTATTAATATTTACAAGTTTTTTGTTTTATTTGTTTCTTTTATTAAAATCATAAACATACGACACGGCCCAAAAGTTCAAAAAAATGTTTACAAATCCAAATTTATATCTCGAAAAAAAAAGAAATATTTATAGTTATATACCAAATAAGTGCATATATACAATATAAAATCTTTTTGCTAACACTAGCACAAACTTTTCATAATACACTTTACAGTGATGATAAACCAATTTGCTTATATACCAAAGAAATATATAATAAATACATTTAATTAACGAACATATTTGTGCTCTCAAAGATATATCTTTACTGCAATACTATATATTCGAATAAAGTGAAATACGAATGTTCAAAAAAACTATATAAAGTATTTGAATTGTCACAAATTAAATGAGGGTAGCAAAAAAAATTTTCAAAAATAATTTTAAAGTAAATAATGAATTTAGAGGTCGAATTATGATAAAAATAGTACTCAAGTCAATGTTGTTTTGATCACATTATGACAGTTGAAAGAGTAGATTGAGGTGTAAAAGAGAGGGATGAGCAGTTCGAGAGCAGAAGAAACCAACCTCGCGAAAACCAGAGCAGTGTGAAGCTGATCAAACGCTAGTCTAATCTAGAGGCAGTCACTGCCCGCGAAATCGAAATTGATAGCTTCAGCGTATTTGCATAATAATCCCCAGTCGGATGCAGTTTTGTATTCGACTATCGATTGCAGTTCGCAGCCAGTCAATGGATGTTAATCACAGATCAGATTTAAGCCCACATATCGTATAACTAACTTTTCGATTATAACACTAAGCCGACTGCCTATAAAAAGGTGCCCACAGAGACCTTAAGCCAGCAGTGCAGCCCGAGAGATTGAAGATAACTGTGGAGCTCTATCGTTACATTCGTGATATATATTTAAATATTGTACAGAAACAGGCGTCGTCTTTGGAGAAAATTCACAGGAAGAAACTATAACAATGACTATTCGGGGCAAGAATGCGGTGGTTACGGGTGGAGCTGGCGGAATCGGTCTCCAAGTGTCCAAGCAGCTGCTGGCAGCGGGCATAGGAGTAAGAGGATTGCTATAATTTAAATATAAATACATAAAACTATTTGACCTGGCTGACTGATCATTCTACAGCCCAAGCCGTAAAACGTACAAGATTGAAATTATGACACAATATAACTAAGACCAATTCAATATATTTAAATTTTAATTCCCTTAGAAAATCGCCGTCATAGATGTGCAGGATAATATGGAGGAGTTTGTGAAACTACGCAATGCGCATGCCACGCAGAGTGTCATGATCATTAAAATGGATGTGTCCAACAAGAAGGGAATAGAGGCCAGCTATGAGGAGATCAAAAAGACCTTTGGCAGCATTGACATTGTGGTGAATGTGGCTGGCATCTTTAATGACAAGGATGTGCAGCGCACTTTGCTAGTTAACCTGGTAAGTTAACCAACTTCCAACTAAAGTCTATTACTAAGAATCTCTCCCTTTTAGGGCGGCATCATCAATTCCACCTTGAGCGCCTTGCCGTATATGAGCAAGGAGAGTGGCGGCAATGGTGGCCTAGTGGTCAACATGAGCTCCGTCGTGGGTTTGGATCCGCTGTTCATTATTCCCGTGTATGGAGCAACCAAGGCAGGCATTATCAACTTTACGCGTTGCCTGGGCGTAAGTAGCTAATTGAATTACTTAAGAATTCTCTGATTAATTCTGTTTTCCCCAACAGAACGAGAAGTTCTATCAGCGCTCGGGCATCAAGTTTGCAACGGTTTGTCCCGGTGCCACCATGACGGATCTGTTCACCAACTTCACGGAGAAGATCATCTTTCCCGAGACGAGTGATGAGACGTACAAGATTCTGGATCGTTTGAGCAAACAGAGTGCTACCGATGTCGCTCGCTGTATTCTGAATGTGCTGGAGAAGGAGAAGAATGGCGCCGTCTATGTCATCGAGGGAAAACGCATTGTTCCCATCGATATGAAGCCCTATTGGACGGGCAAGGAACCAGCTCTCTGAGCTGATGATGTTACTAACAATACAGACAGCACAATATTAACAAATGATGTAGAATTTAAACAAATGTCAAGGGTAGTCTTTAATAAACAAGCAAGCATATTGTAAGTTCCATGGTTTAGTCATCTCGCCAGTTAACGAGCACTTCATCCGTGCGATATCTTTGGGTCACGAATGCATCTTCGAAGGTCATCTTTGTGCCGGCTCTGAACATCTCAGCTCCTGCATGAGCTATCATCAGTCCATTATCAATACAATAGCGTTCATCAATGGCAAATAGTGTGCCCTTCCGCTCCTCACACATGATCCGCATCATCTCCTGCAATCGCTCGTTGCAGCCGACTCCTCCAACTATGAGAACCTGTAGATTATATTAGATTAAGTTACATTTATAGTAAGTTTCCAGAGTTGCTGACCTCATTGGATTCACAGTGTGCCATGGCACGCTCTGTAATCTCGACCAGCATGGCAAAGATGGTTTCCTGGAGAGAGTAGCAGAGATCCGCTTGACTATACTCCGGCTCTGGCTCATCCTGTGCCTTCTTGCGCTTATTACGCCGCTTGCTCGGCTCCGCCAGTTCCTCAATGTGGGACAGCAGACCGGAGAAGCTAACATCCATGCCCTTGACGACGTAGGGTAGTTTAATATACTGTTTACCCTGCTTGGCCAGCTGCTCAATGTTGTAGCCCGGACTGGGATCGTTGGACAGCTTGATTATGCGTGCAAATCGATCCAAACAGTTGCCCACAGCAATGTCTATGGTTTCTCCAAATATGCGATAGCGTTTATTGGAATAGGCTATCACCTGAGTGTTACCGCCGCTCACATACAGCACAATGGGATTTTGGGCGCCTGTAATAAGCCTGCCCATTTCAATGTGACCAATACAGTGGTTAACACCCAACAGAGGCTTCTCCCACAGCAGCGACAATGTGCGCGCCACAATTGCTCCCACGAGCAGAGGAGGCGCCATGCCGGGTCCCTTTGTATAGCATATGACATCCAAGTCCGCTGGCTGCAGCTGCGCCTCCTTTAAACTCGCCTGCACAAGTGCCAAGATTGCCTCGCGGTGATGTTTTGCCGTTTCCTTGGGCAGAAAACCTGTTGCAATGTAAACAAACTCAATACAGTGCAATTATACTGGAAACTCTTATGTTACCTTCGCCAGGCGGTGTTATGTAGGTGCGTCGCACATTTGCCAAGACTTTGCCATCATTTATAATGCCAATGCCAATTTTATTGGCACTTCCTTCAATGCCCAACGCGCAAACCATATTTTAATTTGTGAAATTCTAAAAACTGCAGCACAGCTGACCGATAACGATTGCTATCGATAATAAACATATGTTGCAGTGCATGGTGAATGGCAGTGGCGGCAGCGCGTGTTGGCGCATCTGTGCGAATATTGTTTTTTTAATAGGAGAGAAGAATGTAGTGAAATCAAAGCAGTTGTATTTTTGGCCATATTAATAATTGTATACAACATGGAAACGGCAAACTCGCCGATTGGGAACGATAAAGAGGACTGTAAAATTGCTGAAATTGATAAAAATATCAATGAGGTGATAAGCGAGGCGACTGAAATGGAAATAAACAACGACGACGTGGATGCAGCTTCAGTTTCAATGGAGCGAGAGCAGCTGGAATGCGAGAAACAAAAGAATGAGGAGAAAACAACAACGAATGAAACTGAACTGAAAGATAAACAAGAAAATAAACAAGACACTAATGAGATTGACATAATTAGAGAAATGAAGTCGGCGGTTATTGAACAAATGGTTAAAGAGAGGCGAGAGGAGAACTCGGAGCAGGAGCAAGAGCAGAAAGAGGAGGAGGAGGAGAAGGAGAGTGAGAAGGATGCACTGCCACAACAAAATGACATTCTGTCTCATGTGCACTGCCTGGCACAGTTGGAGGAACAGCGTCGCAGCTATGAGAAACAATTGGAACAACTGAGAACTGCAAATGCCCAAAAGGATAACATGATGACACTCCTGCAGCGCGAGAATGCCATACTGGAGAAGGAGAAGCTGGCATTTCGCAATGAAATGGATATGGCCAACAAAGAGAAGGAATCCACAGTCATCAAATTCGCCATGAAGGAGAAACTGCTTATCGATGCCAAAAAAGAGAAAGAGACGGTGGAGAAGCAACTGGCGGATGCCAGGAAAGAGATCAAAAATGTATCCATACGCTTTCATGCAGTCAGCGAAGAAAAGTCACGCATTACATACATCATTGATGAAAAGGTAAGTGAGTTGGTCAGCATAGAGTCAAAATTAATATTATTTGTATGTTTTGTAGTGTAATGAGGTGCGCAAATATCAAAGAGAATGTGAGAAACTCAGAACAGAGATGGGTCACTTGGAGTCCAAGCTGAAATATCATGCCAACAAGCTGAACATTGAAGTGGAGGCAAAGGCGGTAAATATTTCTAATAATTTTTGATAAGACTTAAATCTAAATTACTCTTTTTTTTAGACTCTGGAGCGCAAGCTGGAGGAGGAACGTAATGCACCCAACAAACTGGAAGAAAAGGCCAATGGTAAGTGAGAGTTTACGTCTCTCAGCTCGAGTTAATCTCCTCTCTTACAGAGAAACTTAAGATGGAGTTTGATGCCAACACAATACTCTTGAAGCATGACATTATGGGCAAGACTGAGGCACTCGATAAACTCACCAAGGAGCATCAAAAGCAAAGTGAGGCTTTCAAGGAGCTACAGCATCAGTTACAGGAGATTAATGCAGCGGTGAGAATACTATATATTTATGTTGTATAATATATTCATATTTATGTTTTTCTCCCTTGCAGCATGTCCAGCTTTCGGATGAATTTAAGGAGCTACAGGAGCAGCACAGCTCTGTGGAAGCGGCCTACAGCGATGAGCTGCTGAAGACGGCCAAGTTACATGGCCAACTCTCCGAGCTGCAGCTTTTGCGCACCCAAAACACAATGTACGAAGTCTCAACAAATAAAAATAAGCTTAAACACTTAATCCTTTTATTACTCATACCCACAGCAATGAGGACAAGCTGGCCGAGGAACAAATACGAGTACAAAAACTGGAGGCGACAGCACAGGAAAATGAAGCTGACTTGGAGCAGTTGCAGCAAAAGAAACAGGAATTATTGAGCATTAACAAGGAGATGAGCGAATTGATTGTTCAGCTGCAAAATGACATTTGTCTAGCTGAATCCAAAGTGAGTTTAAATTAAAAAATAAATTAAATTGAAATTTAAAAAAAAAGTACATGCCCCGGGTGAGGCTCGAACTCACGACCTTAAGATTATGAGACTTACGCGCTGCCAACTGCGCCACCGAGGCCATGAAAACTTCGCATTCCTGATGTGGATAAATACTTGTATGAGAAATTAAAACTATTTTTATTACAGGCGCAAGGTCTGGAGGCTGAGAACAAATTGCTGAAGCAGGAGAAGCACGGCTATGATATCAAGTACAGTGAGCTGGAGCATCAGCTAAGTGCCGAGTCCACAATAAAGCAGGAGGAGCGTCAATTGCTGGCCAAACATCTGTCCGAGAAGACGAAGCTCTATGAGCTGACCAAAGCCAAGCTGGACAATGTGCAGGGAGACTTTGAGGCGACGCAGCATAAACAGGCGACGTTGGTCAAGGAGCTGCAACGCGAACTGCAAAAGTACAAACGTGGCATTGTGGAAACGAAGCCTATTGGCTACTGTAGCAACTGTCAGCAGGCGCTGAATGGCTGCAGGAGCAGCCAGGAGGAGCAATCTCAGCAATCACAACCACAGCAACCTCTACGCACGCACAGTCGCACCAGCAGCCATGGCAGCATCCACAATGGCAGTCGACGTGCCAGCGAGTCTTCCGAATCTGAAACTGTGGCGAGTAGTGTAACCGCTGTGCCGCCCCTGCAAACACTGCCGGATATGCAGGCGGTGCCGTCCAAGAAGGTGTTGGTGGAGCGCATTCTGCGTCTGCAACAGGCCACAGCACGTCAAACCGAACGCATAGAGTTCCTAGAGAATCACACAGCTGCCCTGGTGTCCGAGGTACAAAAGAAATCTAAAGTAGTGCAACACTATATGCTGCGGGATCAGACGGCGGGTGCATTGACCACATCTAAAAGCGACCAGAATAAAAGTGAGCTGGTCAAGTATGGAAATGGCGTCATGGCTGCCATCTACGGCGGCGTCAAGGGCACCGACACCAAGGCCATGTCCCTGGATCTCTCGCTGGAGATCAACAAGAAACTGCAGGCCGTGTTGGAGGACACACTACTAAAGAATATAACGCTCAAAGAGAATCTGGATGTGCTGGGCCTGGAGGTGGATAATTTAATGCGCAAGTTGCGCAACTACGAATCAAGTAAATGACTTGAAGAGATTGCCAGACACAAAGTATTCTAATTCCATTCCATAGTCTAACCGCATGTAAATATAGTTAAACAAATTCATTGTTCTTAAGGCAAATGTGTACATTAAAACTTTAATAATCAAATGGAGTAAACAAAGTTAAATCCCTCACAGCACTCCTTCGTAGAGCTTGGCGCTCACTGGCTTTGGTTGCCCCAAATCCATGGAGACTTGTAGCGTGGGCTTTTCTCCTGGCTGTGCTAGACGCGCCTGCTTATTGTACGTCTTCTTGAAGTGCACATTCATCATGGGATTCGTTTCGCCAGTTTCATCTTTGATGTATTCACGCAGCAGTGGCGGAAACTCAATCTTTGTGGGCAGTATAACTGGTTGCACTTTCTTGGCATTCTGCAGAAACTTGTGCTCCTCCTCGACAGGCACCAGCTCGTAGTCCGCTTTGTAGCTGGTGCTGTAGATTTCCACCGGTTTTGGTTGCTTTACTCCACGCCAAGTTTTCTCTACAAGCACACGCACTTTACGCTCCTCATTTGGCTGTCAAGCAGAGCGAATATATGTACTAATAGTTAACTGGACTGACACTATCTCTACTTACCGTCTCGTCCACCGCCTGCACCTTTAATATACGCATGTAGCAAGGTTCCGGATAGCGTTGAAACATGTTACGTATGAGCATGCGACCGACTCCCCAATCGGGCAGACTGCCCACCAGTTCCCACAGCGTGTTGCCACGAAAGTCTGTGGTGCGTCCAATGTATTTGATTACTTTTTGACTCATCTTGTTATTTATTACACTCGTTTTAATTAACAAATTGTTAAAGTGTAGAAAAAGTTATGATATTGTGGCCGTTGTGATGCTGCTTCACACAAATTTACCATTCACTTGGTACGTCAACAGCTGTGTTGCTGCAGCGTTGCCATATCTTGTGAAGACGTGGCGCGCCAACACTCGAGTTGGTTGGCAACGCGGTGCCTGTTTAAACTGCTTTTATAAAAATGAATATAAATTAATACATTATTATTATTATTTTTTTATACCTGTGAGGGAAAGAATTTTTTTTTTTTTTTTTTTTTTTTTTTTTTTTGTTTTTTTTTTTTTTTTTTTTTTTTTTTTTTTTTTTTTTTTTTTTTTTTTTTTTTTTTTTTTTTTTTTTTTTTTTTTTTTTTTTTTATTTTTTAATTTTCCAAAAAATATAATATTTCTTAAATTTGTATAAAATTGTGTATTTGGCTTTAATATCGCTATAATTTACATAAATATATATACATAGATATATTTAAAATTGTAGACTAGCCATTGTGGGGATGCTCGTCGATAGCATCGTTATCCGAGTGTCCCGAACCACTAGTGTCTATTGGCTCGTCATAGGATTCAATTTCCTGCTCGTGACGATGCTCCTTTTGATTGGCACTCTCGTGTAGACCGATTGTAGCATGTGCTCCTGCCTTGGATGCATTCACTTGGGCAGCAGCTGCCGAGGATGAGGCCTTAAGGGCCGACTCCTTGGTGGCAGCATAATCCACTCGCGCCTGATGCAGCTGCTCCTCAACTTGTTCCACTCGATTCTTGGCCTGACCTACCATTGTGGCCTGCGATGCCAGTTGATTGGACACCTCCGTGGAGGTTTGTTCCGCCTGCTCGGCCACGGATTTGGCATTGTTCACGGCGGCAGTTAAGACGGATATGTGATGATGTGCCGCCTGGGCAGTTTGTTGTGCCAATTTGGCCGACAACTTGGCCGCCTTCAGTTGCTCCAGTTCGCGGGAGAGTGCACGCTGTGCCTCGGCTGCCTGTTGCTCCAATTCCTGTAGAATCACCTGCTTGCCAGCGAGTGCGGCCTGTGCCGTTGCTGCAGCTTGTGAGGCAGCCTGGGCCAAGGTGTTTTTGGCTATAAAAGCCGCCTGCTTGGCAGCTGCATGTTGATTGGCCACCGCACTGTAAGCCTGATCCGCCGATCCCTGTGCTATGGAACGTAATCCGCTGCCAATGCTATAGCCTGTCTTGCCCGATTCTCCTCCGCCAGAGCTGGAGTGACTCTTGGAGCTGGAACTGGAGCTGCCATGTTGCTGATGTTGCTGATGTTGCTGCTGCTGATGTTGCTGCGGATGTTGTTGCTCTTCCACTTCATCATAGCCTGGAAATGTGGGCTCAAAGTAGCCTCCAATTTGATGCAGCTGCAGCTGCAGCTGTGGCTGTGGATGCTGTTGTGGATGCTGTTGTCTATAGTAGAATCCATTGCCATTACGTTTGTTCAGTCTTCCCATGGTCTCCACACAGAACAGCGCTATCAATTAATCCGCACTTTAATCCTTATTGCCTTTCCTTGTTTCAAATTTCTTACCTATAAGCAACTGCCAAAGCAGACATCTAAATTCCTTGGTGTACATCTTCTACCTGAAGCTGCTAAAACTGCATTAAATATCGCTCTCAATAGCTCCATGGATTTTATACTTGCCCCAAAGTTGTAGCAACTTCAGTGGTGCATAAATTTTTAGTAGTGCGGAAAGTTTTGTTGCGGTTTTTGAGTTTAACGGGTGTTCAACATGTGATTATAATATTATAATACGTATTTTTTTTTTGGCGATTTGAATACCACACAGTTAAGGAAACACTTCCATATAGTCGACGATTTCTGTGGGATCCATTAAGGTTTTTTGTTGCCACGGCTGTTAGCTTTTGAGTGGTTTATGGGTGGTGCAAAGCTGCCAATCTGTGATGGCTTAATGTTAAAAATTTAATTTACATTTACATTTTCAGATTACGCCCCATTTTAATTGATCCAAAAGTGATTTAAATGGAAATCCAATTGTTTTATGTTCGACTTTTAGTTGGATTATAAGAAAAATTGCGAACATATTGAATAATCTGTTTAATCAAAAATGCTGTAATTTAATAATGAGAGCGGAAAGCATTTTCAATAAATTATAAATAGACAGATGAATATTTTAAGACCAAGTTTCTAGGAAATGTATTCAATTTGGAAATTGGTAAAGTCCATATAATCGTCAATTACGTAGAAATATATGTATAGAATACTTTCAGGAAAACGTTGGTACACATGGAGAATTTATTTATAGAGTGGTTACCACTGTTAAATTTCAAAGTGAGATTTAGCTATTTCCAAGAACTGGAGACGAAAATATAATTTTGAATGCTCTTGCTAGTGGGATTTTATGTAATCAAAGTGGAAACTATTTTGAAAAACGTGCCAGATTTAACTTCATAATAGTATTCAATTTGGTATCAAATAAAAATTCATTAAAATAATATAATCTGGCTTAATATTCTAAAAGATAATTTATCATACTAAAACCAAACTATATTCTTAATTATAAATTTATTATAATATTATTTTAAAATTGTGAGGGAAAAATTGTCCTCACTCAATAATTTTTATTGAAATTTTACTCTAAATACTTTTAACCTTTTAACTAATTGAAAGGTTGAAATAAAATTATATAGAACGTTTTGAAAAAATTTGATATAGTAAAATCTCACAAAATTCTTAATTTAATAATAAATAAAAAGCGGAAACGTAATTTTTTCATAAATTAATTTATTTAAATAGTTTTTAATTTATTACAAGTATAAATAATAAATTAATTAATATAAACACAACTATTTTACACGATACAATACGGATTGTTTCGGAACATGAGTGGACTGCAATACATAAGGCACTTGCCGGAATATTTCCGGCCATTATTCGAGTCTTATCTAATGAGTGACTTTGTGAAGTGTGTGACAAAAGTGTGTGGTCGTAACATAAATAACAAGGTAACAAGATAATAAGAAAATAAAAAAAAGGCCTAAATAGCTAACGAGTACGTAATGGTAACGGTAATTCGAGTGGGCCAACAAACGTGATCGAATAAATACAAATGGAAAATAAAAAATGATACAAATAGAAAGATTGCGGAGACAGTTATGTAAGGAAATTGAAATGGGCGTTTTTAAAAGTGAAAAACAAATTCATCGGAGGCGTCGTCAACATCATCATCTAATTGGAGTTCTCCAGATGCCAGCGCATGATATGCGGTGACTGTGGTTGCCTCTATTAATCATTTGTAGCTCTGGGTAATTTGTTGGATCCAGGGCAAGTAGGCGGACACCTTGACGTAGACACCGGGAACATTCACCTGACCGCAGCCAATGCCCCAGGAGACGACACCGACAACGTTCCAGACTCCATTGCGCTCACAGACCAAAGGACCACCGCCATCTCCCTTGCAGGCATCCTTGCCCTCCTCGCCGCCAGCGCAGATGAAGCCCGGATTGAGTTTATAACTGTAGCCCAGACGAGTATTACGCAGCTGGGATTCACACTGATGATGGGACAGAATTGGCACATCCACCTCCTTCAGGATGTTCTGGTATTTGCCGTGCTCGCCAAAGGCATCCTTGCCCCAACCCGTGGTCCAGCAACGAGCATTGGTAAAGTCGGAATATTGATCGGGCAGACAGGCGGGACTAATGTGAGGATTCTTGGTAAAGTCAACGGGATGATCCAGCTTCAATATGGCCAGATCATTGTCCAAAGTGCCGGCATAGTATTCCGGATGAATGTGCACGGAGACAACGTCACGTTCAATGTACGGGAAGAACTCCACATCATGGTTAACATCCCATTCGCCCAAACGCACACGCAGATCGAAGCCATTTTGTCTGTAAAAAGTAACAAATGATTAGTTAAAGATTACTTTAAATCTTGTTAGAGATTCCACTTACGATTTGATGCAATGAGCAGCTGAGATGATGTGCTGGGCATCGATGAGTGTGCCACCGCAGGCATAGATCGATTCCTTGGGATCCTTCTTCAGAATAGCCACATGCCAGGGATATTCACCAAACTCACTGTCGCCATCGACATAAACCGGATTCTTAATACGTCCAGTGATTCCAGCTGCGTTCCTCGTGCCGCAACGTCCCAGCTGCTGGGGAGGAGCCTGTGGACGCAGTGGACGACGGCAGCAAACCTCGTTGATGCGGCAAGTCTTCTCCACAGGACGGTTGCCATAATAAGCGCGCTGCAAGGATAAAAGAAAAACTTGAAGGATTAGTTTGGGTTCAACTCTTTTTAAATTGTTTGTAAGTTACCGGAAAGCAACGATTCTTAAAGATACTTGTATCTATATAAGACGTATTTCTCTGACTCATTCAACAATTGACTGACAATCATTCTGGCGCTTAAACCGTAAGAGCTAGTAGACTGAAATTCTGACAGAATATAGCATATATTATGTAGGCGCGATACAAGGGCTTTTTGGAAAATTCGACCTGCAAGTGCAATTGCTTAACCAAGTGAAAATAAAAAAATTGAATCTTGACTCAAGAAAAACTCTAGACTTACTAAAAAAGAGTAAATTTTGTAACTTAAAAAAATTGTATTGGAATAAAGATCAGGATCATTGACTTTAGTAATTTCAATTTTAGTGAGAAATTAAGTATAAAAGTTGAAAACTATTGGTTTATTACTCTTTCTTCTATTGATTTGATTGCCACACTTTTACCTGCTCCGCTTTCAACTCAAACTCAGATTGATCCTCGACGCTGCGTCTTCTGCGATCATGTGGAAAGGTGACATAATCACTTCCTTCTGCCGCACCAGGTGCTTGTGTTGGTATATTATGAAGTGGCCCCAAATTGAGCTGTTTGCCACGTCGACTCGGAGTTGACCACTCGGGTTCAGTAACATTAACACTGCGCTCGTAGTGCTGGGAATAATCTCCGTAGCTGCCAAAGCCGCTGGGTCCAATATCAGCCGGAGCCGAGCCAGAATACAATGAGTTGAAGGAGTGATCAAAGGGAGCCTCAGAGTGATGATTAGAGTAGTGATCAGAGTGGTGATTGGAGTAGTGATCAGAGTGGTGTTCGAAGTGGTGATCAGAGTGATGATCAGAGTGATGATCAGAGTGATGATAATGCTGCACTGCCGGCTGTAGCGAGGGACCACTGTGATACTCAAAGATTGGAGTGCTGTGCACCATCTCCACATCGAAGTGCTTATAAGGACCAAAGCTCTCATAACTGTGGGGTTCACTGTAGTGGTGCGGTGGATGATCATGCTCATAACCACCAAAGTGATCGTGATGATGATAATGTGTATTATGCACTTCGCTGGGCTTCTTCTTAAAGAAAGCTCCCACTTTCTGTATGATATTCTCATTGGGCGTCACATGAAGATTCACCAAAGGTTTCACCACCTTCTCGCCATAGTCCGTTTTGCTCACTTGCAGCGAGACAAGCGGATTGACATTGACCAGGCCAAGATTCAAGCCATTTGGTCCCAAGGCGCCAAAATGTGGATTCTGCGCTGGATAATAATCGCCCAGGACATTCGAGGGATAACCGCCGGGATGTCCAGAAGTGGGATAAGGTAATCCAAAGCTTACGCCATAGGTGGGCAGAACTTTGCGTTGGATCAGCTCAAGAGCTTGAAGAGCTGGCAGACCCAGCGAGGATTGTCCCAGAGGCAATTGACGCTGCAGGAAGAAGGACAACGAAGTTAGGCTGGCTGGAACGTTGGAGGTGCGACCGTGACCTTTTGACCCCGTGTGCGTGGTTAGGTTGGTTTTAGTTGCAGTTGCAGTTGGATTAGTGACGATCTCTCCTTTGGGGGTGGCAACCAACCAGAAGACGACGACGAGCGGTGGGAATTGGTTTTTTTTTTTAATTTTTTTTTTTTGAGTTTGAGTTGAGTTTGGAGCGTGGAGCGTTGATCAAATGTGGTTTGAGTTGGGTGGTGTAGGTTAGTGATGGAAATATCAAAATCGCTAGGGATTCTCTGGGTATTATTAAACACATCCCAGCAGAGCTTACCTAGCTCTTTCCAAATTTTTTTTTTTTTTTTTTTTTTTGGAAAATTGTTTCCTGTCTTAAAGCAACATCGTTATACAAATTAAAAATCGATCTGCCTTGTCTATATTATCTAGGATGTCCATATAAATATTTTAGTACCGATTTACGTCACTAGCGTGGCTGTTTGTGGTAGATTAGTCACTCAACTAGGGAGCATTTAACTATGTGGTGAATTGCATTAGTCGGGCAGTAAGTTCACCTAGGGAATTAAGACTTATCTAAGCAATTAACTGAACTTACCCCTTGGGCATCCAAAGAGAGATCTCCAGTGTCATCTTCCTTGTTATCAGCCCCGGTCTGACGACGAGTACGTTTCTTCTCATCTTCATCCTTCTTCTCCTGCTCCTTGGTTTCCTTGGTATCAGCTTTGCTGGTGGCATTAACAGAATCGTCATTTAAAGCTTCGATTTCCTTGCCGAGATTCCTGGGATCAATGGCCAGAATCAAATCCTCTTTGCGTCCAATGCGATCGGCAGCTGGACATTGGGAGATGGGCACACACTGACAGTCCACGATCTGTTGACGGGAAGTGTCATAGCCACCGGCACCTTGGTAGAGACCACCTTGATTCTGGCTGCCGTATCCGGTGGAGAGTCCATTGTAGCTGCCGGATGCACCACTCTGCAGCTCCTTCTTGTAGTAATCGGGATTCTGGCTGTGATAGCTGCCGCTGGGTGAACCACCGAATCCGTTCTGACCAAAACCATTCGACTGGGACAGGCTGGAGCTGCTGCCGTAGCCGCCAAGACCAGATGTGGGCTTGTAGAGATCACCATTGGGTTTCTGGGCGGG
This sequence comes from Drosophila falleni, assembly GCA_035045575.1. NCBI lineage: Eukaryota > Metazoa > Arthropoda > Insecta > Diptera > Drosophilidae > Drosophila > Drosophila falleni. The sequence continues at coordinate 5,017,193 of JAWNOV010000167.1, forward strand.
ATTGTAGCCCTGGGAGAGTAAACCACCCTGGGAGGCGCCATTGAAGCCGGCATTAAAGGCATTGGACTGTGTGAAACCGGAGCTGGAAGCCTGTGCCTGTGGTGTATATGTGGCTGAGGATTGGGCCAAGGCACTGAAGTCGGTATGAATGGTTTGTCCGCCACCAATGGGTACCGTTACGCTGGGCACCTGGGCACCCTCGCCGCCCTCCACATGGTGATAGTGATGATGGACATGTTGCTGAAGACCCGCATCCAAAGGAGCACCGACAACCACCTTGTTGCTGGAAGCAGTTGCACTGGATGAGGATGAGGAAGAAGAAGATTGCTGGCTGTAGAAACCGTTGGCACCCTGCAGCTTCTCGGGATTCTCAAAGTTGTAGGGAGGAACACCGTTGGGAGCACCGTTGTAAACCGGTCCACTGGAGCCACCAGTGTAAATGGGACCAGGTGGCTTGCTGTCATAGATGAGGGCACCAGGTGGTGGCTTGGAGTAGGTAACACCGTCAGAGCCATCAATAGCCGATGGTGGTGGGTGTTCCAGATAAGCACCACCGAACTGACCACCGCCCGGTCTGTACAAGCTGTTCATCGGCTTGTAGTTGCTCTCATAGCCCACCTTGCGTGGTGGCCCAAAGGAGTTCAGGGAGCTGGATGGTGGTGCTCCCATGGGTGGACGTCCATTGAAGTAGCTGGGTGGTGGCATGGGCTTGGCTGGTCCATAGGGACCACCGCCAAAGGCCGACGGCGGTGGCGGTCCTTGGGCATAGATGGTCGAGTAAAACGGACGCTTCTCCTCCACATCGCAGCTCATCAGTCCCAGGCCACAGAGCTTGTCACGGATCAAATTGCGAGCCATCAGATCGTTGCCCTGTTGCAGTGCCTGATCAATGTTGCCATCCGCATAGACGGCATCATATTCACCCAGATTGCGACCCTCGCGCCTCGAGTTGATCAGCTGATCAATAACAGTATCAATTTCGGTGGCATTGCTCTGAGTGCTCTCTCTCTCATGCACGGCATAGTTGCGTCCCTGGGCATTCTCAGCTGGAGGATTGGGATCGGCAGAGCGTCGACTCAACATGGAATCCGCTTCCATGGGCGCCCATTCATTGCCCCAATTGGAGTCGGCGGAGGTAACGGCAACCAATGTGACACTGGCCGCCAAAATTAACATCCAATCCATTCTCAATCTCATTGTGTCTATGAAGTAGAAGAAAGAAAAGATTTTTTTTGGTTATTATCACAAGGAACCGTAATCATTATAAGTTATATTGTAAAAATTACTTGGTAATGATTATATTTAAATTTTTTATGTTTTCCATCAAGAATAATCATTAGTTTTGAGTAATTTAATAAAATGAACACTATAATCATTATTTTTAAAAAAAAGAAATCAAAAATAATGTTTATTTTTGATTTTTATTTTTTTTGATCAAAAATAATAATTATTTTGGTTTTTGTTTTTATCAAAAATATTAAATAACTCAAAAATAATGATTATCATTGACAAAGAAACGTAAAAACTCAAAATTTTAAAAATCATGCCGGAAATGCAGAGATATTAAAATTATAAAGATTTTGGTGTTAAAATTTTTTTTTTAAGACAATTATAAGTTGGTGTTTTTTTTTATTTAAGAAACAAAAAAAATCTTTATTTATGGTCCCTGATTATTACATAAGCTCACTTGACACCATTACCCCAAAAAACTGCTGGCCATTGTGCCAATTTACACCTCTCTCCCTCTCTCTCTCCCTCTCTCTCTTTCTTTCACTCTCTCTGTCTCTCCTTTCTCAGTCTTTCTGTGGCAATCGCAACCGGTTTACGGCAACATCTTGAAATCTTCACGCTGACTCACAACTTTGGTTGCCTCCATTTATCGTTGGAGTCTTTCAACATGAAATGAGACTTTTACTTTCGTTCGAGGTCGCAGACCGTGGAAGCTTTTGCTCTCTCCCCTCTCTCCTCTTACCATCAGCTCATATGAGGTAATTTTACCTGAGTTGTGATTTGGCAAGCAAACTGATCACTCAACTTGATCTCTGTCTGTCTGACTGTCAAGGCAGACTTTACGCTTTATGCATTTTCGTAACTCTTACAACTCCCTCTTCCCACACTTATTCCCTACATTTTCCCCTCTCTTTATTTTTATTGCTGTAAGTTATGTCATTTTCGTTTTTATATACCCTTAATGAGGGTATTATAATATTGGCACGATATGTGTAACGAATTTAAATTGGTCTTTAGTAGGTAAGAAAAGTTTTTAATTGGTTCTTTCAAAAAAATAAATTTTTTCAAAATTAAACTATAAAATTGTATATACTCCGAATTACATATTTTAGGAATAATCGATCGAAAGTATTGTTTTCTATATTAAACTTCTATTTTTTTTTATAAATCTTAAATTCTGCCTTTATGATTTGATATAGTACTTAAGGCTCTAACTAAATTTAATTAAAATCAGGCTAATTTACTAAAGAGTTTTCATAATAACGATCGGTACAAGAGTGTATTTTTTTATGGAAATCTTATTCATTATACAAAATATTATAACAATTATACCTAAACAAAAACAATACTGTTTTTATTCATGCAAAGAAAATATTTAACTTTATATTTTAATTTTAATACCCATTTTAATATGGTCTTTAAGGGTATTAACTCTTCAGGCTTGCAAATGTAAATTTTTATTTCTTGATATTAATTGTGTTTTTCCTTCCGAGGCGTGGGTTGAGTCTGTCTGGCGATCTTTAAAGCGTTTTTATGCCAGTTATATAAAGCGAAATTTGTAGCACCTCTCAGAGGCTGCGCCTCCAAAACGGAAGTCGTGTGCAACGTTGCATTGCAAATTGCTTAAAGTTAGGAAAATAAAGACAATTTGGATTTTTGCATTTGCAGTGAAAGTTTTATATGCGGGTCGTTGACTTGAGTCAAGGGTTAAACTATATCGATTACAAATCGAACACTAATTGCGAGTTGATATTAAATTGAATACACTTTGCTTGATTAAAAATTGGTCTCTGTTTTTATTATTTCTTGCAACACTTGCAAATTATTGCTTTAATTTGTCTTTGATTTCTTTTTTACACTTTACACTTGGTCACTTTTACTAACCTTTTTTTGTGTGTATTATTTAAATAGGCCAATTGCAATATATGTATATATTTTGTTGTAATCCTTATGTAAGTGGTTTATCCTTTCACTGTCACCACTGTCACTTTTTCTGTATGTCTGTTACGTTTGTTGTCGACTCGTTCACTGATTTCGCTTTCAACTCAACTGCGCGTTTTATACGCAAGTTGCGCATGCGCGACGCCGACGTCGCTGCTGCTGCGCTGCTGCTGCGCTCGGTGGTGTTCGGTGGTGCTCTTTTGCCAATTGTTAGCCCAAAACAAAAACAGAGAGCCGTCTCAGCGGCAGTTTGGCAGCAAGTTTGCGGTCTCAACGCTGAAGAGATTCATTTTCTTGCTATGACGTCAAAGCAATTTTTGGGTATTTTTTGGGTTTTTTCTTAAATTCAATTTTGAGTTGCATTCTGCGTATTAGCGAAGGCTAAAATGAAGTCTAAGCCTCCACTAAATTTAAAATTTTTTTCTTTACAGTTCATAGTTTAATTTTAATATTAATTTAAAACTTAATTTTTATACTTAAAAATGTTTTCTTTGTCGAATGCTTTTAGTCGTATTAAAAAAAAAATAGCCTTAATTAGTTACCTGCTGTTGTTGCAATCTGCCGCTTGTAAACAAAAGTTGTCTCATCAAAAATATGTTGAAAACTCTTGAGACCAAATTAGCGCTTTATGCTTTCATGTGGGCTGAATAAATGTCCAAAATAAAAATTTTCATATCATCTTTAGTTCCCGTAAAAGGCGCAGGTTTATTTTTGTGTAACAACAGATTATGAAATTTGCAATTATTAATTGGGTCACAGTGACCCAAAGAGGGGCAACTGGGGCGCTGACTAATCAACTAACCCAAAAAAATAAATAAAAATAATACTCATAAAGGGCATCGCCTCAAACCGGATCTGGCACACTTTAAAGTCATATTACGGAGAGTCAAAAGTGTTGCCCATGTTTGCTCGTGTTTATCCCAATGTCAGTCATTCATATAATTCAATTACAGTTTAAGAGTATACGAGAGCTTATTGTGAATCAAAGCTGTATCTCTAGCGGAATTACCCGAAGTTCATAAAAATTAGAGACTGTAGCTTCCCGAAAATGTTGTTAAAAATAAAAGATACGCGTGCCAAATGCTGATGATTCGTTAGCCGTTTTACTCTTACCATATTGTGTGTGGTCAGTGATGTTGTGATTATTATTCATTCGCTTTGTGAGTGTGTGATTGACCTTCCAGTCGATTGCCAGACGGCGTTTAAAGTCATTTTATGTTAACCATTCCAAGAAAGCTGATAATATGTGTAAACAGGCCGATCCACGATAATTATGCTAATTAAACCCAATCATTTCTCTTCTCTTCTCTTTTAGCTGTTTTGTCAAACAGTTTCATGGAGTTCAGCAGTTCGTATTGCTACTATCAATCAATGTATTGGCCATCGGGTTTTTTTCGTTGACTCAGTCAATGTTTGAGGCTTGTTTGGAGGAGGCACTTCCGATTTTATTTTAGAAATTAGTGTGAATTCAGTTAGTTAAATATTTATTGATAAATTCCCCCATATCCGCCGATTGAACTTGACCTTAAACTGCGGACCTTGCTTGCAGAGAAGTGACAGCTAATCAGAGTGACAGTGTAATCTCGGGTTCAGGGTTTTAATTGATCTTTTAATGGCAAATTTATCGAACTAAGCTTAAGTCGATCAACGCAAAAAGTGTGCTTTAAAATCAACTACTTGAAAGCTACTAATCGACTCTATTCAAAACTTAATACTATCGATAAGTCTCATTGTTTGTACTACAATTTTACTGTGCACTTTTCTGTAACTACCTCTTGACACTTTTTCAAAAACTTCAATCTCTTACAACTTTGTCAAAACTTAACCGATTTCCATGTGGAATACCGTTTTGATCATTAGTTGGCCTCTAAATTCATTCTGCATCAAAACATTTTTCACTTGAAAAATTTACCTCACTTTCAATTTTTTCGATATTTTCCATGCTAACCCCTTAACACTTTTTCAAAAACTTCTAGCTGCCATAACTTTGTCGAAACCAACCCGATTTTCATGCGGAATATCATTTTGATCATTATTTGGCCTTTATTTTGATTCTGCATCAAATTTTTAGTTATTTATAAAATTCGATATTTTTTAACAGTTTAATATCGCTTGAGTACTTAGTTTATCTGTCCTGATTTTCTCATACAGCCTCATCATCTTTATCTTCAATGGATCAGGTTGAGTCCAAAAGTCGTTCATCTTTAAATTTGTCTCTTTCCAAACGAAGGTCGTCTTTTTGTTTGATCTCGCGGTCTGTGTGTCAATTGCTCAATAAGTTGCGGTTACTCCCACGCAGCTTCAAACAGCTTCCTCAATGCAAAATAAATGTGTTAAACAAAGTGACAGATATTGAGGCATAAACGGGACGGTAAATGCAACAGTTGCAACCACAGACTACGCAAGTTACTGCAACTGTGCCACGGATTTACCCAAAATAGCAAATTCAAAACCTGGAAAAGCCCGCAAAAACAATGCAACAGAGCGAAAAACTTTGGGTACTTGAATTGGCCTAGCCAATTCTCAGCTCAAAGCCGGTCGTTAAACGTCAGGCCTTGGGGAAACCCCAGCAAAGCTTTTATTTTTGTGGCAAGCCACTCAGTTTGCCGAGGTCTGTATTTGTATCTATGTATCTCTCAGTCTCAGTCTCCGCATTTGTATCTCTCTGTTTGTTGGCTTACATAATCCAAACCCAAATGCAGCCGACTGTGGCACGCGATGCATTCGTGTAGAGCGAAAAGTTCGGGCCTGTGATTCATTTTGATTTATTATACCCTATTATTATGCAGTAACAGGAGGTTATGCAGCTTGGGTGCGCAGATAAAGTATTGAGTAATATTATATATTGAGGAAAATTTTATTTTATTTTATTTTATCATTCCTTTGTTTTTTAAACTTATTTCTTAGTAATATACATTTTAATTTGATATATTAAGAAAATGAATTTAAATTTGTTAGGTAATATTATTGAAACTAAATTTTTGGATACTTTAAATTTAGATTTATAGTTTCCACGTAAGTTCAATATAGTTAATAAATATTTTTGAATTTTATTTGAATTTTTATACTTACCAATTTCTCCATTTTTATCGATCGGATTGAGAATTTTTTTTCGAAATATTTTATTTATTTAACATTAAATGTAGTTTAAGTTTCCAAAATAATTAAACCAAATTTTAATCTTATAAAATTAATTAACTTAATATTAAAGTTTATTTTTTAAACTAAATTAAAGTTAGTGAATTTAAACTTCGGCACTTCCACTAACATTTTTTTCTTGCTTTTGATTGAATTTTATTTTGATTCGTTTTGCTTGCTTGCGTTTCTTTTCTTCTTTCTTTTGATTTTGGGATTTAGCTTTGTGAACGCTGCTGGAATTTGAATGAGTTTTATTCGGTTTTTTGTTTTGTTTAAATTTTTTTTTACCTTTGGTTTTTTGCGGCATTTGTTTTGCTTTTGCGAAACTGCATGTAATAAACGTTTATATGCATGTTGTTATTGTGATTCGATTATTGTATTTATTAGTTGGTTAATCGTCAAGGTCATTCACCCACATTATGTGCCTGGCATGATTGAGCAGGCTGTCAACCAACCGGCTTTAGGGTCTCCAAATTGTGACTCATACCCGCGTATTCACAATCATGTCCATTAGATATAGCTTAGCGCTTGTGCAATGCACAATTGTAACTCCCACATATATGGAGTTTATTATTGTTGCCCTTTCACTGACAACTCTGGAGTAAATCTCAAAGTTGCAAGCTCAATTAATGTGGCAGGAAACAAAGCTAAAGCTACGTCAAAGCTGTTTCCGGTGCCATGAGAAATACACCTAAAGTATGAAGAAGAGAGAGGGGGAAAAAGTGTAACAGTTAATGCTCAGAGTCAGTGAAAGCCATGCTGCAAGTTCAGGGAGTTGTTGTTAATCTTTTGTGGCAGCTGAAATGTTTGTCTTTTGTTTTGTTCAGTAATTGTTTTATAGTTCAACCCGGCTCAGATTACGTCATTTATTTAATTTGCTCGCTTCTTACGCTTTTTTATGCCCTCTCTTTTTTCTCGAGTTCTGTTTAAACTTTAATCTTTTAAAATATGCATGTATAACTCTTGAGCAGTTTATCTAAGTGGTTTGCATTTGATTGCCTTTGATAACATTTTGTTTAGACTGCAAAAATTATTTCTCTTTTTCTCTTTATCTCTCTTTATCTAACTCTGTCTCTTTTGGACTGGTTAGCTTGTTAGTTTGGCTTTTGTCTACGTCGAAGGACCGCCCATGGTCAGGGCCAAAGCATCCTTATAGTCCTTACAGTAACAGTCACTGGGATGACAGCATAACGACGCATTCAAATCGACGCTCTATTGATAAACAAACAAACCGATTACGCAGCGGTTGGCCAACGCACCACCCAACCACCTAAACCAACTAAACCAACTAAACCACCTAAACCACCCAAAAAAAGCACCCGCTGTGATAATTGCGTTTAATCAGCGCAGCAGTTGACAGATAGATAGATAGATTCATAGACACATATGTATCTACGACTGCAAATTCAATGAACTCTGCGTAGCATTTTCTGTAGCAGCCTTTTAGGCGCTGCTTTAAAATTGTATAGCGTGGCGCCCACTTGCGGCCGGTAGCGGCATTTGCAGCATACTTTTGTGCTCAGCGATTGCATCATTTGGCCTGACTGCACCCCAAGCTGCAAATGACAGCTAAAGACAGCACAAAAATGGGACACAGAACGAGGGTGGAACGAGAATAAGGGGAAGTTGACAATAGCGTCAGCTAATCGATATGTAGCAATAATTGTGATAGCTTTGCGGGTTGTTCAGCATCAGAATGATGCTATGACCTTTTTGCTGAATTGTTTTCCTCTTGCCATTTTACGTAATCAAAGGCAACGGCAATGGCAACAAATAACAATTTATTGCACCAAAAACTGCACTTGTCACTCTTAAAAGGCATGTGTGTGTGTTTGTGTGTGTTTTTATTTGCAACCTGATGTCGCATGAGTTTTGTTATTGCATAACTTGGCATATTAAAATTTGCTAATGCTCAGCGGTCAATTAACTGTTCTCAAAAAAACAGTGATTTTTGCTTAACCTTTGCCCCTAAATGAACATTGGCAAGGTTCAAGGTTTACAATTTCATAAATTTCATTGTTGTCATTCGAAACTTTCTTTATTATTATTTTTGTTGTTGTTGTGTTGGCTGCTCCATTAGCTAGACAACAACTCGAGCCACCTGAAACACCTGAAACATCCGAAAACAGATGGCGGCCAAGCACCTGGCACTGACATTGCCAGGGCTTCTACGTAGAACGAACGACCTGTTGACAATTGTGTCGGCCTACTGATGTTACCTTCTTGTCATTCGATTAAAAGGAAATTCACACATGCAGTGGGAGAAAATGGTGCTCTCAGGTCGATGGCTGATCAGGTCGAGGCAGGCCGAGGTCATTTTGTCAGTGTGTATTGCTATACACTTGCAGTTAGTATCATAATTCTGTGATGAAATGTGTAATGCATTAAAAGAGGCAGCTCGCATTCTAATTAGTATTTATTTGTAAAGAAAATAGGGAGAAAAATTTAGAGAAAAAAATACAGAGAATTGTCAGTATTATATTATTCATTTCACTTATAAATTAAAATTTCGTTATATGATTTTAGCATTTAATTTTGTTATCAACTTTAAGTCAATAAACAACCAGAAAAAAAAATTAAAATCACTGAAACAGAATAACTTATGTTGGTTGAAATTTTTTTTTATTTTTTATACTTCTTGCGTTTTCAAGTTATTTCAGCTAAAATAAAAACTGTTTATTTTTTGTAAAAAGTGGCTTAATGTTATTAATCTTAAATAATAGATTCTTACACTTGTCAGCAAGGTCATTAAATCTTCGGAGCTTTAGCCAGGCGAGCATGAAATTCCCCATTTTCCCGAGAAATAAAGGAAAATGCAGACTGGCAAGAATTGGGATTTTAGCGTGGGCTATATGTGTATTTATTATTGGTTCAATTTCTGTACACTGATAAAAAAAGGTTCTAAAATCAAGATTTGGGTTTCAGAAGTAAGATTTTTGGTCCAAAAAATGCGTCGAGAACATTTTAAATAAGACCAAGTTCTTATTTTAAGAATAAATGTTCTTACAATTAAAAACAAAAAATGAAAAAAAAATAAAAATTATTTTTAAAGTTTGATTTATTTACATTTTATTCTGATTTAATAATTTTATAAATGTTATTTTGTTTTGTTACGAGTGGGATTCGAACCGCCAACATTTGTTTAATGCGAAATAGTACATATTTATACTTCCTAACAATTTAAAATTTTTATTCTTACATTATGAATTTAAGTTTTTTTAGATTAATAATCTTAGTTTCAGTAATTTGGTCTTAAAATAATCATACTTTTAGAACAAAACATTTAAGATGAATGTTCTTGATTTTAGATGTTGGTCTTTTTTTTCAGTGTACAAATGCAAATGTGAAATTTAATTTCCATAGAATCTGACAGCGGAGGAGGAGGAGGAGGAGGATGAGGGTGCGGTGTAGAGATATCTCCAAGCCAAGGGTTCATGGTTATGGACGTAGGTCGCCGCTGGGCTGAGGGGGGAGACGACAAAGCTCCGCATCGCGGGTGTCAGCAGTGGAGTGCGTTGTGGCACGCTGCTGTGCACCACAGTGGCGCTCTGATGAGAAACGGCTGTGGGTATGTGCTCCACCAACTCGCCCCACTTAATGAGCGCCGGCTTGGCGTGGCCAAAACTCAAAAGCATCGACAGCACAAAAAGGAAACTCTAATGTGGAATAATGTAAACAAAACTAGGAATCAGAGAGTGTTGCACTTTGGGGCAAGTTCACTTACCAATTGCAACTGCATCTTCAGGCGTTCAACTTGAACTGTTTTCCCTTCAAATCACAACTACAGCTTTTATAGCTGGCAATCGTGCAACATTCTAATAGGCAACACCTTGAACATGAGACAAGTCAATTGCTTGGGCGTTTGTCCCTTCTCCCACCTGGTGTAATCCTCCGCGAATCTTGAGCGCTGATTGCGTTATGCATACCCGGTACTACAATTTCACAAGGGTGTTTGAGGTCTGTGACAATGTGTGTAAAAGAAGACAGCACCTTTGACGTCATCTAAAAACATATTTATGTATATATACTTCCATACCATCGAAAGAAATTTTGAGACTTTAAAAAAATATATATTTATACATCTCAAATATAAAACAGAACCAATTAACACTACTAATATTAAAATATATGAAATAAGTTAATAAAATAACCTTCATTATTAAAATTAATATTTATATTGATATTTATAGTAAACATGGATAATTATAAATAAAAAATTAAACTTTTATTCATTATATTATTTTAAATATTCTTAAAAAAAAAAAGAAAACAGTTCTGAGTTTAAAAAAAAACAAATAATTTTCTAAAATTGTAGATTTATTTTGAAAATTTGAATTCGTTTTTATATACTTCTTATCAATAGTTTCCCAACTATTACAGGTATCTCACAGTCGATCACACCCAACTGTAGCTTTTTAAGTTATTATTTATATGCTTGTTGATCAACATTAAACATTTGTCTGTTTACTTTATTGATTTGCTGTGGGCAGTAAAGAAAAAAAACGCTCAACAGATTTGCAAATGCGAATTCTTTATTCCAGAAAAAAAGAACAGAACAGTATAAAATAGAAAAGAAAAGAAAAGTAGAGAGACTATATAGAAATAGCGTAGATTAAGGCAGTTACAGTTGAAAAGGCAGAGTAATTAGAGGATGCGTTAGCTATTAGAAGTAATTTGGCAATTGTTTTCTCTTTGGTTGCATCTTGATGTTTGTTTGTTTGTTTGTTGTTGTCTTTGAAGCAGCTGTTGTTCAATTGCGAAGCAATACAAGACGAGGATCAGATGTGGCAAGAGTCCAGACCAAAGGTGATTGCTGACGCACGAGTTGTGTGGTGCGTACGGCAGGTGCCACAATTGGAGTGACCAGACGTCGATGATCATGGACCACTGTCTGGCTTTGATGTGAGATGGCTGTGGGCACATGCTCCACCAGGTTGCCCACCTTGGCCAATGCGGGCTCCTGAATGGTCAACACGCTGCGAAGTCCCGAACGTGCTGCCACAATCAGGGGCAGGGGCACAGAGACGGGCACAGCGGACACAGCGGACACAAGATGTGCATCAAGTGCATCGGAGCTGCCACTGGATGATTCAGTTAGTGCCTCATCTGCCTCGGGCTCAGCTGCTCCGCTGTTGGCGCTGACACTGCTCTCTGTGGCAATCTCCGTGGATTCCTCGCTGGCGGGCAAAGGCAACACTTGCGAGGACTTGGCCTGGCTAAGAGCCACAAGATTGGCTGGCCATTCCAAGGAGCCAGCATTAACAGCGCCCAACGAAACGAGCACAAAGGCAACTAGACACTAGAGAAAATAAAATAAATTAAAAAATAAAAAAATATAGTATACCCGTTACTTATTTCAATATATACAAAAGGACTTTAAAGAAATGAATACCTAATAAAAACTACTGCATACTTTTAGGTGATTGTATTGAAATAATAACTTTATTAATAACTTTGGTTAGCTATTACTACCGTTCTATTTGTCCGATCTTGCAGCGGTTAGGTGATATTACAGATAATATTAATAGACACTACGCAGCAATAAAGAAAATTTTAAAATAAAGCAAGTGGGTAAGGCTATAGTCAATATATACAAAAGTACTTTAAAAAAATTACTACTTAATAAAAACTACTGCATACTTTTAGGTGATTGTATTGAAATAATAACTTTATTAATAACTTTGGTTAGCTATTACTACTGTTCTATTTGTCCAATCTTGCTGCGGTTAAGTGATATGACAGATAATATTAGTAGATAACGTTAATTAGCATTAAAACTGTATTATTCTTAAAACTGTGGGTGTGGTGGTTTTTTGCGTGTTAAAAATTTATAATAAAATTGACCTGTTTACACACATTTAAAAGTTTGGTATCTGTATCTTTTATAGTCCCTAAAATCTAGGCGCTATAACGACTCAGCTGTTGATGCTGATTAAGAATATATATACTTTATAGCTCGGAGAAGCCTTAATCTCCACAATACACCCCTTTTACTTATTTATTTAGTAACGATTATATTAAAAAAAAGTTGGTCTGAACTTACAAGCTTGAACATGATTTCGATCTCAATTTATTGTTCTGTTCCTGCTATTAAAACCAGGTGAAGGCTATTGATTAACTGATGCTATAGCTATATTAAAAACTGACTTTTATACCCATATCTCAGTTACGCCTCATTAAGCCAAGAAATGCATCGCTGATTGCGACAAACGAGAATCAGAATCATTTATTTAATCGTACATGTTTTGAAATTTGAATACACAGAATACAGAAATTCAATACTCATTTAAAGCAGATCATCGGGCAGCTTTATATCGCATTTATGCTGCTTATTCAACCAGTATTTTTCCAGATAACTGATGGGATCTTTGGGCTGTTCTCGGGCCACCTCTAACATGCCCTGCATCAATATGGGCACCACTTCCTTCTCCAGATGTTGACGTTGCTCGGCAGCAGTACGATAATATTTGGTCTGCTCGCATTTCACTTCATCCTCGTGTTTTGGCTGCTTTGATGGTTTCTCTATAGGTGGGCATTTAACGGTTTTAACTGGTGGCAGTGGTTTCTGCACAGGTTTTGGTGGTTTCTTCAAGTCCTTGGGACAGCACATTACCCAATTCTTGTTCTTTTTCTTCTCATCCAAAGGCATCTGTTGTTTGTTTGACATTGTAAAAGATTTGAAAACTACACGTAATACAAAAGTTGTGCTAATATGAATTTTTACGTCGAATATTCCAAATCCAAGTGCTAAGTGAACTAAGCTTACATTGGAATTTTGGGTATTATATTTGAACTACGGGGAATTATCTTAAAAAACTTTCTTAAAATATCGCAGCTTCTTTAATGTCAAAAATTTAATTTTTTCTAACGGTTTTTAAAAATTACAAAAAATTAAATTTCATATATTTAATCATTTTTAATCTTAACACTTAATCTTTATTATATTTAACAAATACATTAAAATGTTAATTCAATTACGCCGCTGCCCAACATGTTGAATATTTAAAACATTTGCCATTCACCCAAAGTAAATTAAAATGATCATTCGGATGAAGTCCACATTCAGTCTAAATGATGAAAATGGCATCGAATGTGCCGAATGTGCTGTCGTTCTAAATTCTAGATTTAAAGCTAATTAACGAAATAATTTAAGTAAATTTACATAAAATTTTAATCCGACATTACCGAATTAATGACAATTAATGAAAATTCTCTATTAAAAAAAATGAATAAATTGGCGCAGTTTAAAAGGAAATTTTCATGGATTTTTTATTCGAATTTGTACACATTTTAAAATGCGCAATTCGCGGCGTAACGAACACAACCAACACACGGAGTATTAATTAAGAAGCGTTACCGATGCCAACTACTCCTGGGATATGGGATATGGGATACGTGTACTCCTTGTACATACATATAGTATGTAATCCTCTTAACGATTGATTCAGCTCGTGGCTCATGTGGCACCTTATGTAATCGGAATCGGAGCGGAAATCAATTCAGGCGAAGCATCTGCCGATGGAATTGATAGGGGTACTGGATGGGGTTTCAGGTTAAGCCGCTTAGTAGCCATAGCTCAGGTGTCTCCAGCTCTCGCTCTCTAGCTGTTTATGCAATGTTTACTTTAGCTATGCAGGTTCAATCAAATTTTGAAAACGACACGTTCTTTTTAGACGTTAGACGTTTGCAAAACTTGACCAAATCGGCATAGAGACCACCAAATAAAACATAGCACAAACGATTCTCCAAACTCCAGATGTGATGATCCAAGCGAGCAGCCATTGCCAGATATTTGAAACAGATGAGTATTATCAGCGCATAGATTTGAACTTGCCTGCGACTGAGATTAAGACTTTGATGCAATTGGAGCAAGTAGAGGCCGGAGATGCAGAATGATACTTTGGAGTTGCTGTTGGTCATCAGCAATGAATCAATCAGTGATAAGAAGCTGCAGGACTCACGTGCTCAGCTTCACATAAGCGGCATTTGACAATTGACAACGATTGATTAAAAGGGCAGCAATTGGTTTCAAGAACTCGGCACCACTGCCAACCACAGTGCCAATTATCATGATGGGCACCAATGCATTATTGCCATACATTCTCCCAGCCAGCTGGATGGCTTTATCTATATGCACCACCTGACTAATGGCCGTAATGGGTGCTGCCAATAAACGGAATGCCACACAATGTGCCACAGCGTACACACAATCGAAGGGACTGTAAAAGATGAGATACCACGAGGCCGTGCACATCAGCATCTCCTGGACATTGCCGAGCGGTTCAAGTGGCAATTTGCCGAGCAACAGATTAACCAATATGTCACCTGCATAGGTCAGCATCACATGATTTAGCCAGAGCACAAAGGGTTGCCAACTTTTGGTTGATGTCTTGGCCAACTCCTCTCTTAACTGCATCGCAATGAATGTGTAGTGCAGTGATTGAAAGATTATGTGATTCGAGAATTGCTGCAGAATGTTGGGCAAGTTCATTGTCTCCTTCTTTTCCTTTTTCAACCATCCAATTACGTTCTTTAGTTTTTGCTTTTGATTTGTTTGAGCTCACTTGAATTTCGAGACAATTTACAAATTGTTTACTTAATTTAAAAAAAAATAATAATTGAAAAATAGTAGGGGTGTAAATCTAAATTTTAGATCGAGTTTTATATCGATATAGAATTCGCCAAATATAAGTATCGAGCTGTCGATATATCGGAAAATAGTAGATCGAGTTGCAAATATCGAGTTTTAAAAATAAAATTTTTTTTTAAATTTGAAAATGCAACTGTAATCACAAAATATAAATTTTATTTTTCTTCCATCGTTTTCATATTTTGTTCAAACTTGACAATTTTTTAAATTATTTATTACGGTCGTTCAATAAAAATTGAACAATTCTACAAACTAACTACGTAAAATAATCCCCTGTGAGTTATCGTTTTTTCATGGAAATCGATTTAATCAACTCGATAATTCGTCAAAAAAAATCATCGAGTAGAAGTACTCGATAATCGCTTCCGCGAAAATCGAGCTGTCGATATTTCGATATATTTTTACATTACTAAAAAATAGTAAATGGATATTAAACTTAAACTGTTTGGACGTATGTGTGTGTGTGTATGTGTGTGTGAGTGTGTCCTTGTGGTTGCCTCAAAATTCTGGGTCCTGGGAACAACGAGGCGTAGCTTAAATTCCGCACGGGTTTAATCCGTGGCAGCATTTGATGCACCACCGGACGTGCCGCATAAGCGAGATGTGCCGGAGTGTGTGGCATGTCCATTGAAACGGTACTTGCTACCTGTTTCTCCTCTTCAATTCGCGTATCCATGTTGATAATACGCGGACGGATTAATTCCGTTGGCTGCGCTGACAAACGCACAAAGCTTTGATGCGAGATGGCGCTGCCACCGTTTGTGGCGCCTCCATAATGCAATATAGTCGCTGACCAGGTGGGTTCAAGTGCCGCCAGCAAAAGCAGCAGCAACAGGATATGTAAAGGACCCCTCGAGCTGCGCATTATTGTTGTAAGTAGCTGTGCAACTAATTAACGGAACTGAGTTGCGCCGCGGGCGCTTTTTATACTCGTAGCTAATCGGATTGGACAGAAAAGACACTCGAGAGTCAAATAAAGTGCAGCTAAAGGTCGCTGAGCAATTGAAAGATTTATTACCGAACCCTTATATGCTTAATTAATTAATCAAGTAGCCAAAAAAATTTTGATTCAATCGAACCACAACGCACTTTAAAGCTTCAATTACGCGCCTCTGGCTAATTGTTGAGGAGAGCGTGGAAGCAAAAGAAGCTAAGAGAAGCAGAGAGAAGTGAAGGGGAAAGGAGAGGCGAGTCATGTCTGTTACTAGCTAAGACAGCAAAAAGTACAAAAATTGTGCTCTTGGTTGGTTAAACTCAACTAAGAGTTACTCTGTGTGTAGCTTAAAGTGACTTTAACCCATTTTGTTTTTGCAGGGTATCCAAACTATAAATATACCCATGATCTAGGGGAAAATAATTTTTTTTACAAAATTTAAATGCAGAACTAATTTAGAGGCCAAACAATAATCAAAATGACATTCTGCTTGAAAATCGGTTCAGTTTTGACAAAGTTATGGAAGTTTGAAGTTGGTCAGACTTTGGATCTAACAACTTTACAAGTCAAAATTTTTGTTATATTTCACATGATTTTTTACAGAATTTTGAAAGGTGTCAAAAACAAATTTTAAGTGTTGTTTTATACTATTTTCGATATAAGGAGTTGATTAAACGTGAAAACTTGAGAATTAAAATTTTGAATTTTCAAAATATCAAAGGGGGGACCATTAGCATCGAATCCATGATTTTTAGAAAATTAAATTTATTTTATAAAATTAATTAAATTTGAATGCAGAATGAATTTAGAAGCCAAACAAAAATCAAAATGACATTCCGATTGAAAATCGGTTCAGTTTTGACAAAGTTATGAAAGTTTGAAGTTCGTCGAACTTTTGACCTGGCAACTTTACAAGTCAAAAGCTTGGAGAGATTTTACATGATTTTTTACAGAAAATTGAAAGCTATCGGAATCAAATTTAAAGTGTTGCATATTATATTTGACTATGAAATTTAAAATATATTTAGTTTAAATTTCAAGCTTGAGAATACCAAAAATCAAGGCTTAAACTTTAACTGCGAATAAATTAAGAGGCATTATCATGTTCCGTTGTTTTTTTGTTTTTTTTTTTTTTTTTTTTTTTTTGAGGTTTAAAAAATTTAAGTTGTAAGAGTTTTGAGTATGATCGACTGATTACTGCTGAGTTGCAGATACATTTGTACTGATGCAACCCCTAGCTGTCAATTCAATGATTACAGGGTATTCATAAGCAAAAGATTTCAATTTTAGCTGTTTCTGGTTGGTGCGACCAACCTTCAGCGAGTTGCGCCGTTTCGACTCATTGTAGTTGTAATTGTTGTTGTTGTTAGAGTTGTTAGAGTTATTGTTGTTATTGTTATTGTTATTACTACAATATTTGCGGCATTCGTTCGTATTTATTTATACATATACATATATTTCGTTTTTATGTGTATTTCTTTACGTAAAACGGCCAAGTTGAGACACACCCACAATTGCAAGATAACCAAAAGAGACAGAGGCGTCGTTGCCAAGTTAATTCCTTAGTTAATCCCCTTTCAATTAATTGCCTAAGCCTCTGGTGATGTTAGCAATTGCTTAGCTGTGATTTCATGGCACAGCAATTCACACCACAGTTCAGTTTGACTTTGCCACTCGCCTCGTTTTGTGTAGTGTATTTTATTTGCTATTTGAGGCTGAGGAATCGAAATCGAACCACCCACGTTTTTTTTGTGATACTTACAACCCACTAACTTACTAACTGACTAACTGACTGACTGTCTGACAATGCGGCTTTTGTTGGTAAGTGCAATCATCCACAAGTTGCAAGTACTTTAACTCACATCTCCACATTTGCAGTTCTTATTGGGATTACTTGCGCTGACTTTGGCCAAACCGTCGTCGGAGCCAGCCAAATTGGCCATTGATTCGGCACCTTCGGTGGTCTCCTACCAGGGCTCCTCACAAACACACACACGCTTCGTTATAGCCCCCATGGGTCGAGCTTTGGGTTATGTGGAACCCACGAATCTCAATCGCACATTTCACACGACTCCCAGCGAAATGAATCCACTTCTGCAGGTCCGACCTGTCTATATGCATCATTAGCATTTTAAAACTTACATTACTCGTAGTTAGGCTGTGTATTTTCTACATATTTTATGATCAAATCCAGTTAGCAAATTTTGTTTGAATTTTTAATTAAAAAATCCCCATTCTAAATTAATCTTTGTACAATTTTAATTTCAACAAAAATGATTATTAGATAAATATAAGAAACATCAAAGAGCATATCTTAGAAAAAGTCTCACGGTAATTATATTTTTTTACTACTTCCATTTTAACAAAAACTTTACATAAATATGATTATTGGATAAATATTAGATACATTTTAAAAAACATATTTTAGAAAATGTTTTTGCTAAATTAATTTTAGTCATTATTGCCCAATTGCTGGCATCTTAATTACAATTTAAAAAAACTGTAAAATAAATAAAATGTTATTAAAAGAACTATGTAAAATCAATTTTTAACAATTTATATATGAGAAACTTGAAATAAATGTCAATATATAAATTTGGTATTGACATTTAAAGGAAGTAAATGTTGTAAATGAAATTTGTTGTAATTTTTTTGTCGAAGTACATAATATGCTTGTTTCAATTTCAATTTTGTAAAAAAGAGCAAACTTAAAAAAATAAACGTATTTAATCAAATGTTGCCAACGAGTGTCAGTCGTCCTTATACGCGTCTGCCGACGCCTTCTGCAATGCTCAAGTCGCTGGAGTTTGCGGAGAATACCATGGAGGAGTCTGCTTTGGAGTTCTATGAGAATTGTAATATTGCCTGGCGAGCTCAATACACAAATCCCGCCTTGGCCTGTCTGAGTATTGGCAATGAATTTCAGCCAATTAAGTCTGGCAAGAGGGAGATGACATCTCAATTTACACCAAATGGAGATACAGACTCGGAGAATAATCAAAATGGTAATGCCACTTATCGTGTGTATAACGAAGTTGAGATGCTTGAATTTTTATCGGATATCGATTCGGATTTAGAAAATTATCTGCCGTTGGTTGGTCCAACAACTCATTAAAATTTCTTGTTTATTTTTAAAAATAATAGTCTCTTCTATTCTAAAATTGTGTCTCATCTTTAATCACAGGTTGGTCTTGTTTGGTCAATCGGTGTCGCCTTTAAAAAGCTGGCTTACAACTGACATTTTGATTGGAGTCAGCTGCTTTTTTATATCAATATAATGCAAACTCATTTATATAACTCTGCTCTCTTCTCACTTTCAATCGTTACTTTTTGTGTGAAATAAATGTGCATTTTCATCTTGTTTTCACAATAATCAATCGTCGCAACCTTCGACGTCTTTTGTGGCCGTAGTGTCGTGTTTAAGCCACGTTTGTAGCTGAACTGAGCCTCGTCGAAGGCTAATTGTCGTTTCAATCTTTGTCAGGCCTAAATTAATAATTTTTTTGACTCCTCATTTATCCGTTTGGCTTCAGTTCAAGTTCAATGCTTTGAGTTTTTGCCCAAACTAGTTTGCCAATTTGTTTTATATTAGCTTGAAGGACACATTTTGGCCAAAAGCACATTTTTGCGGTATAAAAGAGTTAAGTTTGAGCTACAACAGCATCAGTCAACAGCTCAGCTTCATTCCGAGTAAGCCCCCCAAAAAATAAAACCTTTAATTCAATATGTTCCGTTACGTAAGTATCTGGAGAGGATTGGGAATTATTTGGCAGAGTTTTTATAGTATTTTCTCTGATTTATAGCTTGCCATCTGTGTTCTGGCCACGTTTGTTGCCGCCGCTCCTGGTTTTGTGGAGCAACATCATGTGGTTGCCACCGCTCCCGTTGTGACCAAGGTGGTTCAAACCGCTCCTCTGGCCACTTCCCATCAGAGCTTCACACAGTTCCACAACCAGGCCGTCATCACGCCCGTCGTTAAGACCGTTCCGGTGGTACAGCATGTGGCTCCCGTTGTTCCTGTGGTGAAGACCGTTACTCCAGTGGTACATCATGTGGCTCCAGTGGTGCCAGTTGTCAAGCATGTGACTCCCGTGGTGCATCATGTGGCTCCCGTTGTGCCTGTGGTGAAGACCGTTTCTCCAGTGGTACCAGTGGTCAAGACCTTTGTTGCACCCGCTGTGCACCACCAGACCTATGTGGCTCCCGTCTCTGTGGTCAAGACCGTTCCCCACGCTGTCTCCCACCAGAGCCACACCCAGATCCACCAGAAGGCCGTCTACACTCCAGTTGTAAAGACCATTGCCACTCCAGTGGTACCAGTTGTTAACCACCACGTTGCTGTTGCCGCTCCCGTTGCCCATGTCTATCACCATTAGGAAACTTATTTATCGATGAATCTTTGATTGTTGATTATTTGAATAAATAAACGAATGTTGATCTAAACACTTAGTTATCATTACACTCGGTAACCAGTTAGATTTTAATAGGGTGTCAATCAGTATTACTTAATAATAATAAGTAATTGCCTCAGCTGTGTTGTGTGAAAATTTCAGCCTTCTACGTCTTATGATATGGGCTGTGCAGTGATCAGTGAGTATATCTATTCAGCTATAAATAACAGTCGCTTATAATAATTTTGAATTTTACAAATTATAATCTGAGTTTGTTAATGTAATTATAAATAAGAAATCTTATTTTATTCAGTCTACTGATTTTAGTTGACATTAAGTAAAAAAATATAATTAATTTACGACCTTGATTAAAACTATTATTTACACTATTTGTTGCAAATAATTGTTATAGTTACTCAAGTAATACTACGCACAGCATTTGAAGCCTATTCTTTACATTTGCTACGCATTCTATTATTAATGAGTTTCCAGGAATTTGGTTTTATTTCATAAAGTTACCTTGTTGTCGTTTTCTATGCAATTCTATGGCTTGTTCCTTTCTATTATCATATATTCTATGCTGTTTTTCTCTAAGCAACAGAAGACAAAGCAAACAAGACAATTAAATGACAAACCCATTTACAAAGCTGCGTGTGTGCTTACAAATATTTGACAAATATGTCGTACTTATTATGATAGTTATAAGTAGTATTGTGAAAAGTGCACAAAGGATATGAAATTGCGACTGTTATAAACAGGCGTTTTTCCTGATCCTGTAAAGCATCTATTTATACTGTGGCGTAGTAATAATCAAGATTGAAAAGCTCTCAAATGTTGGACAAGCAACTAAGCATTATAAATTCTATTTAGTTTACAAAGAATTCGAAGCCACGTTGAACGACCACGAATTAGATTTGGACCGAGGATTCGGCCAACAAAGAACTCTATTATGATTTATCTATTTTAAGTTTAGAATTCACGTGTTGAACAGTTCGCAGTTTGAAACCTTGATATCTACTTAATCCACTTAGTTATCAAGCTTACAAGGCATATGTGCTGCCTAGTTTTAGGAAGTTAGAAATTATGTTTTTAAAAGCTACATATTTGATTTAAAGAATACTTAAGAAATTAAAATTATTTACGTTTCTTTATCAAATACAATTATAATAGTTAAATTTTTTATTAAAGTCTGCTGTCCATATTTTCTATAACGAACTTTGTTTGAGTAAATATTAAGTGCCCCTTTTTATAATCCAGCTTTAGTTTATCTAAATGTTTTTTTTTTTTAATTTAACATTTATTTCTCAAAATATATTATTACCTTTGAGAAATGAATGTGAAATTCCAACAAGGTATGCAAGTTATTTTATTTAACTAAAAATAATATTATATACTGAAATTTATGATCTTCCTGAAAATTCAAAACATATTTTTGTTAAAGTAAAAAAAGCGGAAAAAAAGGATTTTTAAAAAGCCAAGAATTAAACTGCCCGCTGATTTTATAAAGAATTTTAAAAAGAATCAGATTTAAAAAAATAAACTGTTGACAAGGAATTTTAAAAGTAAAAAATCCATAAATATCTGTATTGATTTTCTATTTATTTATTGACTCAATTATGGCTCAAATATTCGATTAATGATGTGTTATTTGTAACTGGAACATTTTACTTGTGGTAGGCGGTATAAGCAACTGGAGCGCTAACGACAGTCTTGACCAGAGGAGCAGAGTGGACGAGGGGCACAGAGTGCACCACAGGAGCAGCAGCATAGGTATGGACTACAGGAGCAGCGTGGACAACGGGAGCGGTGTGGACAACGGGAGCAGCGTGGACAACGGGAGCGGTGTGGACAACGGAAGAGTGGACAACGGGAGCAGCATGGACAACGGGAGCGGTATGGACGAGAGGAGCAGAATAAGTCTGGACAACTGGCACCTTACGCAACAGATTCACATTGCTCTGGTGGGTGATGGCCGAGGAGGCGCTGGTGTCCACATAGGCGGTCTTTGCCACCACAGCGGGTTGCACAATGGTGTGTGTCTCGGCTAAGAGACCAGGAGCAGCAGCTGCGACGGCAATGCAAGCAAAGAAGGCAACCTGAAAGGATAAGAAATAAAAATAAATTTGAATTACTATGACAATTTACAATTGAAGATTTATTCAAATTTAATTTAAGCAAATATATATATATATATTTTTTTATTTAAATTATAAATTATGCTATTTTTAAATTGATTATCCTGCTGCAACTTACGAATTTGAACATGTTTGGAGGTTTTTGAATTTGGTTTTGATTTGTTTAGTGCGTTGATTGCAACTGTTGATGTTTGGGCCAAGTTTCGGCTGCTTTTATACAGATTGATATTTGGGTAGCTACCAATTCTGGTTTACTCGCATTGTTGTTAAGTACACGAAAGCTGAACTTGAGCCGCCAACCGGTTTGTGTGACGGCAGCTTCTAAGCTTCAACAAAGTCCAATGGGAAGTTCATTAACTGACCTAGGTTTGCTGTCATTGTAAGTATCTTTAAGTCTTTCTCTGTATGTGTGTGTATGTGTGATAGGAAGCTAAGTACTTACTTATGTATTGTTATTGCGGCTCTGCACCCACCAAGCAATAGCAATCAGTCAACCACTCTTGACAATGGCACCCGTAATTGGCCTTATGCTTACGCAAATTGTAAATTGAACTGAGAACTGAGACTAGAGACTTGAGAATTGTGTATTAATGTGTGTGGGAAGTCATTTGCTTAACCATTTTTATTTTCATCTTATTCTCTGTCTTATCCTGCATCCTGTGTTGCAATTTCATCGATTGCCTTGCTGGCATTTGGTTTTTATCTTTGCCTGCAATGCCATCTTCACTGACATTTTCAAGTCACTCCATCTAATTGAGTTGCCTTCCTTTGAATTGACAGTTTCATTATGTGTGGCAGGATGTTTGCCTCTCTCTATGTGTGTGTGTGTGTGTGTGTGTGTGTGTGTGTGTGTGGCAAGAAGAATGCTCACTCTGTGTCTCTTACATCAGCAATTGAATTATGTGTTTCGTCGCTGACGTTGAAGCGCGTAACAAGACGAATTGCGTTGCAAGAACTTCACCTAATCAATTGAATTATTGTATGATATTTATATTTAATTTCAAAC
Source organism: Drosophila falleni (assembly GCA_035045575.1). Taxonomy (NCBI): domain Eukaryota; kingdom Metazoa; phylum Arthropoda; class Insecta; order Diptera; family Drosophilidae; genus Drosophila; species Drosophila falleni. Next base: position 5,040,618 of record JAWNOV010000167.1, read on the forward strand.
ATTTGATAGCCCTTATTACCTAAATGTCTGACCCAATTAACAAGAGGAAAAAATTCTTGCATTGCGTATTTTATTGAAGTAAGTCTATTAAGTAAGACCTGCATTTTTGGAGGAAGAGTTGTATAAGAATTCCAAAAAAAAAATATTATTATTATATAATTTTCTTAAGTAGTTGCCCTTAATCTAAAACTTTTTACAATTTGTTTAATTTTCTTACATTTTTCTTTAGTTGTACACTGTTTGAGCCAGTTCCTGATTTGTATATTTAAATATTCTATTTCAAATTTGTATTTCAAAAAGCATATTGCATTTTTAAAATAATAAATGGTGTATTTCAAACAAGATTTGGAAGTTAAGCTGTTCATTTTATAAGATTTAAAAGCTTTTGAACACATTTATTCTGCTGAGCAAGTTAAGAGACCTTGAGATTAGATTTACTGGAATAAGTGCATGATAGCGATTCTGTTTAATTCTACTGTAGTGTCTGTTTGATAGGAAGCACCACAAAAGTAGCTTTAGAAATTTCTCTTCAATAGTCTAAGTGTCTTTAGGAAGAAAGATTTAATAATATTAATATAATTAATATAAATATTAATATAATTAATATAAATATTAATATAATTAATATAAATATTATAAAATCTAAATAACAAGATAACAGCAAATAAACTTTGTAGACAATCTACAAGCTGTTAACAAATCATTTACTTGACCCAGTTAAGCAGCTGTTGACCCAATTAACAATATTTCAGAACACAACTTCAAAGATGCGCATTTATTCATCATCAAGTGGAACACGGCACACAAACAATACGAAATAAATTATACATATTGCAATTGTAACTGCAGCATTCAAATTAAGGCGAAATTGCAACATCGACAGCCGACAGTATTAACTTGGTCAGATCCAGTTGATGATTGCTGTTGTTATCGTTGTTGTTGTTAGCGTTGTTTCATGATTCATGGCCAGTCCAGAGACGTATGTGGATGGAGCCATAAAAGCCACTACTCGAACTCCAATTCGAACTCAAACTCAAACCAAGTGCAGCTGCCGCCGTTAAGTGCCCACTTAAGAGGCTCTGTCTCTGTCTCAGGCCCTATGTCAAGGTTACTATATATTGTACCACGGACGACAAGCCCCACGCGTACTTAACCCACAATTTTTTTTCTTATTTTTTTTTGACAAGATCTTATAATATTTTTTTTTTTGGGGGTCAGTAAGCGGGGACTTAACGGCATGACAGTTACACGTACTTAAGATAAACATCTTTGAAAATTTTTCAAAAATTAAATACGCCGAAAAAAAAACTGTACAAAAAGTGGACAATGCGTCTTGAAATCTGCAGCAGCTTCAGCTCGTAAATCCTAATTTTATGTTGTGTCAACTGCAGTTTAATTTGCCTTCTGTTTTTGGCCATGTTTCGTGCGCACAGCAATGCGAGATATAGTAATAAAGTAGTTATATCTTGGCTGGTAAAGAAAGTGCTTCAGATAGTTGCAGAATTTGCGAAATCCCTGAGATATTTTCCTTCTAAATTTATCCACTTTTCAAGTGAATAATAAACCACACAGCAGTAAGACTTAAATGTTTTGGGCTTATATCTTGACTGGCAGAAAATCAGAGAAATTAGAGAATTCTCTGAATTAATTTCCATCTGATTTTGTAGCACTTGCTATCGGTTTATTTAACCACACTACAATGGAAGCTGTTGGAGAAAATCCTTCAGATAGTTGCAGAATTATAGAATTCACCGAATTATTTGCCTTCCGATTTTTGGGATTTCTAGAAACCCTTAACAATAAGACTTTAAGTGGCTCACTTAATAATCTTGGCTTGCTAAGAAAATGCTCTAGAAATTACCAGAATTCCAGACTAGAGAATTACAAGATATTTGCCTAATTACCCTTTCACCCAGATACTCAGTTGGCCATCCAATGTGCTCAGTTATTTTATGGTAGGCCTTCAGTTAATCCACCAAAACGAATTGCAATGTTGTCATTAGTTGTCATTTGATACACGATATTTTGACATTTTGTTGTCCAAACAATTGGTGCAAAAAATCATTTGTCACAAATTTTTGGTATATAAACGTGTCTTATACTGAAATAAGTTATGAGTTCTTACTGGAGTTTGCTGGCTGGCAATTCAAACTAAGACTAAATCCAATTCAACCATCCAACACAATGCATCGAGCGGTAATTAAACTTTTTAATTTTTACAACAATTTATTAAAATATAATATTATTTTCTTAATTCCATATAACAGCTGCTGTATTCACTGGCTATAATCGCCTGTCTTTTAACACTTGCCCCAACTGGAGAGGGTCTAAGTTATACCCTGGAAAATGTGGCACGATTTGCTAATGCATTCGTTTGTCCAGCAATTCAGATTGCTGAAGTCTGAGTTGAGCCAGATTTGTGGCAAGTTAGCTGTAGCAAGTTGTAAGCATTGTTATCTCTGCATTGTTGTTGGTTATGTTTGTATTTGTTTTAATAAAATAATATATATGTTGAAAATTATTTTACATGTGTGTACGAAATTACTGTTGGGTAAAAATTATTGTTCTATTAGTTACTTAGTAGTAAAAACTATTATTCTATAAATTACTCAGTAGTAAAAACTATTTTTCTATAAATTACTCAGTAGTAAAAATTAATGTTCTATAAATTATTAAGTAGTAAAAATTATTGTCATATAAATTCCTCAGACTTAAAGTGTCGACTCAAGTCCAGAATCATTTTCTTAAGACATGTAATTTTTTTAGTTGAATAAAGTAAGCTTGAACAGCATTTTTAAATATTTTGAAATCAGAAGAACATAAAATTTATGTTTCAATAATACTTTTATTTTTTATTTATATTTTATTTTCGTGTATAACATAACAATTTTAATAAATTGGAGGTAATTTAATGATGCAGAGTGTAGGCCAAAGGAGCTGTGTGCAGGACAGACTTGATCAAAGGAGCGGAGTGCACCACTGGCACCACAGGAGCAGCATGGACAGTGTGGACAACAGGAGCGTGGTGAACAACTGGAGCGTGGTGAACAACAGCAGGTGCAGTGTGGTAAGTGGTCTTCAGGACTGGAGCGACGACTTGGTGGACGACTGGCTTGCTGTGGACTTGGGTGATGCTCTGGTGGGAGACAGCAGAGGGAGCGGAGTGCACCACAGTGCCTACCTTGGCCAGGACAGGCTCATGCACCACATGGTGGGTCTCAATAAGACCAGCACTCACGGAGGCAATCAAAAGAGCAACGATGGCAACCTGGAAAATATTTAAAAATTTTTTGTAAGCCATAAAGTTAATTTAATATAACTACATTCAAATTTAAACTTACGAATTTGAACATTTTGAGTTTTAGTTATTTTTTGTTGGTTGTACTGCAAAGAAGCTGACAATGTGAACTGATGACTTTGGGTTCTGCATTTAACGCTTTTATAGGAATCGTTGGCTGCCTTAAGGGCTCAAAGAGTCGATAACAGCTTGAGGCAGGTCGTCCACCTTGAAGCGCGTTTGATAAGACGGCAGCAGTAAAAAGACATCGTTGCAGCAATCGGAAATAATTACAGACACGATCTCAGACAAACTAGTTGGATTCGTGCTCGGGCTTTGAGTTTGCTTATGATTTTAACTAGGGTTATGCTCAGTCGCATTGAAGGTCAGACATTTTGTTTGTTGGCTTTGGCTTTCAACTTGAAAACTTCCCTCGCTGGTTCTATATAAACTCCAGTGTAGACCCACAAAATATCATCAGTTTTAATTGAAATCTACTCGCTTCAATATGTTCAAATTCGTAAGTTTTCATTGAGCATAATTGTACTGTCAGAGTTTATAGGATTATTTATTTTTCAGGTTGCCATCGTTGCTCTTTTGGTTGCCTCCGTGAGTGCTGGTCTTATTGAGACCCACCATGTGGTGCATGAGCCTGTCCTCGCCAAGGTGGGCACTGTGGTGCACTCCGCTCCCTCTGCTGTCTCCCACCAGAGCATCACCCAAGTCCACAGCAAGCCAGTCGTCCACCAAGTCGTCGCTCCAGTCCTGAAGACCACTTACCACACTGCACCTGCTGTTGTTCACCACGCTCCAGTTGTTCACCACGCTCCAGTTGTTCACCACGCTCCTGTTGTCCACACTGTCCATGCTGCTCCTGTGGTGCCAGTGGTGCACTCCGCTCCTTTGATCAAGTCTGTCTTGCACACAGCTCCTTTGGCCTACACTCTGCATCATTAGAATGATTTTGAACTTTGCCGCTCATTTGTGATAAGAAATTTATGATTTTTGTTGAAATAAACTTTTTCGTTTCATTATAAATTTATTTGTTTATTTTAAGCCACCATAAATGCACAAGGCAATGATGAGTTAACTCAAAAGTTATCTCAAAATTTCTTAATTTAATTATTGCATTTTCAAACTTATTAAAAAAAATTACTTACCAAAGTCATGGCAATAACAAATATCGTTGTTTTTGAACTTTAACAAAGTGTCAATATATTTGTTGAGAGATTTAATTTATTCTTTCAATTATTTACTACAAAAAATAAATTTCCGAATCAAATAAAATATATATAAAATATATTTTAAATTAATTTATTTAGTTTTCTAGGTACAAGAATATTTTCCATTTAATAAATCTTGCATGTCTTTGTATTATTTTATTAATAGATTTGTATTTATTTAATAAATAATATGAATCATTCATAATTTGCCGATAATATGTCCGAAAATTAAATCTCTGATATTTCAGGAACTGCAGAGCTAAAGATTCAATTGAATTTAATTTATATGGCTTACATAATATTTCAATGAATATTATTTGGCCAATTGTCAACAAAATCTCTACAGATTGGTAGCACAGACTTGATTAACAAGGTCTTTTGAGGAGATCAATGCTTCTGCAGTCTTATACTCTACTCTTATACAACTCTAACAAAAAGCGTTGCATACTTTCAGGCTGTTTTAATAAATTTAAACTAGAAATAAAAGACATTTCAATTTGTTCGCTTTAGGAATTATTCAGTTAAGGCATTTTATTGCACACAATTTAAGTAGATTCTAGAATTTTTTTTATGATTTTTGTGTTGGTTTTCTTCCATAAACAGGGTACTCAAATGAATATAGAAAATGTATATGTATGTGTGGACAGGAGAAGATGTTGGCAGCGAATTTCGGCAAGTGTTGTGTGTGATTGTGTGTGTATCTTTCTTCAGACTGCTGGAGAAGATTACCACAGATGCTTCACAACAACTGGAGCAGGATGCACCTGGCTGATGGCAATGTGTGAAACAGGAGCAGGCACATAGCTCACAAGTCGGGGAGCAGCAACAACGTGACTAGCATAAACGGGATGTCCCCAGGGACCAGCAACCAGAGTAGGACCCACTAGGCTGGGAGCAGGAGCAGGAGCTGGAACGGGAGCTGGAGCGGGAGCGGGAGCAGCAGCCACCAGACTCAACAGAGCAACGAAGACGCACTGTAAATAGGGAATATACATATATAAATATTATAATTTCCAAGAAATCTAGTTGCTTTTTACTTACGAGCTTGAACATTTTGTTTTGTCGATGGTTTGCAACGATTTGACATAGAATTGCAATAAACACTGGCCTATTTATACGGAAAACAATTGCTCTAAATGGTCAACTGCAAGTGCATCAGTCAGGTGTAAGTGTGTGTGTGTATCAGTGTGTGTGTGTCAACGCCTCTGCACTCGGCAACTCAACAAATAACACGCGACACTTGATGCATTCAGCAAAACCTTTCCGGGGGCAGGTTCTCAACTTACCAGGCCAGGTTTTGGTTTGGTTTGGTCTATGATTTAACTGGTTCTAAATGCAGCTAACCATAATAATATTGTCAGCTATCAATTCGTGCAACGCGGCGTATGCTTGATATTGTTGCATGCATTCCTATTCGCTGTCCAATTGAGCGTTAAGTCAAACAAATCAACAGATATTCCATGTTTATTTTATTTATTTAAATTATAACTACAATAAATGTATATAAATATTGTCTTGTGTCTGCTCTTTGCACTTTTCGTTTGGCATAAATTAAACCAATGCTATTGCCAACACTTGATTAATGTGGCCAGTTTTGTCGGCCAATTGTCATAGATTGTCTTGTGTAATTTTGCAACAGTTGCACATCATGCAGTTCGCTTAGATTGCAACTTTGTCAGTCAAATACCCTCTTTGAATTTTATTTTAATGCTTAAATTTAATAGCTTTATTTATTTATAGTCTCTGGGATCGCTGTGATTTCTAAACTACACGTGTCCATAAAATTAAGTAATTGATGAGTGTTATATTGTCGCTATAGTTGCCACTTTATGAGTGTTTAATGTGAATTTAATGAATTTGAAATTAAAAGTTTAAAAAAGCAATACATTGCATTCAAGCTGGCAGTTAAAGCTATCGATTCTAAGATTCAAATAAGTTTACATTAATTCAGCATACCCTCTCTTTTTATATATTAGCACAAAGGGTATAAAAAGCAAATCGAGCTCACATTTTTTATTTTATTATTTTACAGGCGAATAATGGTTTAAGTCATATAATTATATTCAACTACAAAAATTTTGAAATAAAATTCAAAGTAAGATTTTTTATTAACAAAGAAAAACTTAAATTTAAAATATTGTACCATTATTAAATTTAAATCTTCATTTAACATCAACAAAGTACAAATAAAATGTCAAATTAACAAATAAAAATGAATAATTTTTTATATTAATATATTTATTTAGTAATTTTCATTTATTACATTAAATGGTATACAAAATTCAAAAATTTAAAACTAAAAACTTATATGTTAAATAGTTATATTTTTCTTTATTCTGTTTGCAGGGTATAATTAAATTAATCATCTATTAAACATTGACCAAAAAGCAGCTGGCACTAAGTAATATTCTCTCTCTTTCCCTCTTATTGGCATCTCGTTTGCCGCTCCTCAAAAATTGTTATGGCCAAAACGCAATTCAGGGTTAAGTTCAAGACTTGTTGATTTTGATTAGCTTTTAATTGATTAAACGGGGAAGTTATTTGGAGTGAAATCTTTAAATAATTTAAATGCAGCTTTTTTCAAGCTTAGAAGCTGCAAAGCTGTCGACTTAGAGTCAAACAAAGTCTAATTAAACGCAATTTGACTAAACGGTGCTGATTTGCCTCGACATATGGGGTGGACAGATCACAGACTCAATTGGCAACTTGATTCATGACTGGCTTGAATAATTGGCTAACGATTCGCTTATGCAAACACTTTGTATAAATAGCGAATAATTCACAGAATAGAATTTCAGTTCTAAACGAGAGTTGAGCGATGGACAAGGTTTCATAAGCGTATCCTCAGGTCCTACAGCGCGTGTAAAATGTATCTTTGTATCTTTTTATCTATCTTTAGCTTTACATTTGTGGCATTGTATTCGTTGTATTCGAGTTGTTAATGCACTCATTTGCATAACACAGAAAATGCATTTGTTGCCACACACAGACACACACACACACACACACACACACACAGCCACACACACACGTGTCTCCATGGTGGCAGCATCCACAACGCTCTCATAAGCTTCGGAAATGTGGCAACTGAGCAGAGTGGCAGACAATTTATGGTGTCGTATGATAACTCGCTGATTACCTGCTAATTATGTCACCTATAGACGCGGCCCCCTCCATCCCTCTGACGCTCTTTCGCTCCTCTTGACGGCAAGCCGCAAAACAGCGTAGGGCTAATATAAGTTATAGGCCGTCTTTCCGGCCAAAACAATTGTTGTTTTGTTGGCCAAGGCATTGTATAAATCAGGGCTGAGAAAGAGCGTGAGAATAGGATGGAAAAGGGGAAATGAGGGGGTGTGTAGAGGTGTGTGTATGATAGGCTTGTTATGCTCTTGTTATTTGACGTCACTTAGCGTCTAAGATATCGATTACGCGGCGTATACGCAACCAACTGCGACGTTTGCCATTATAAGCAAACTATGTGTTTTTATATTAACATAAACAAATCAAAAAAAAACTAGCAACAAATAAATTTTGTTGTCGTTTAAAAATTTTTTTAATAATTCACCTCATATTTATTTTTCATTTTTATTTTTATTTTATTTTGATTTTCTGGTATTTTTTGGTGACTTAATTTAGATATTTTGAAAAATTTTATAACTGTTTATTAAATATTAAAATTTTTTTTAATTTATTGTTTTGGTAATTATTTTAAATAAAATAGAAACAAAAATAATTAGTTGTAATATTATGCAAATTTCTTAATATTTTTTAGATATTTTCAAAAATATTTAAGAAGTTTTTGTAACTATTAATTTTAAATTTTTGAGCGTTTTTCTTAAATTTGTTATTTTAATATTGAAATTAAAGTAATAAAAACAAACACAATTAGTTGTAATTTTATACAGATTTATTAAGATTATATTTAGATATTTTAAACACATTTTTAATACATATTTTGTCGAGCTTCTGGACAACAAGTGTACACACACATACATACACAGCAAGTCAGCAGGCAATCCTTAGATCGTGTTGGATTTTTGGGTGGTGATATTGGTGGTGGTGGGAGTATAGAGTGGCGGATGACAAATCATGTGGCAGCCTTTTAATGATAATGATGATAATCATGGAAGTCATGATGATGATGCAAGTGATAAGGATCATAGGGATGATAAGCCTTGATAATGGGCGCTGGATGATAAGCCTTAATGATGGGCGGATGCACCACAGTCTTCACCACCGTTGGCAGCACCACTGGCTTGATAATGTGATGCGGTACACTGTGCACAATTGTGGAACTCTGATGGGAAACAGCCGCCGGCACATGCACTATTTTGGCCACATGCAGTGGTTCAACATGGTGATGGGCCAAGAGTGGATACTCCGGATAGTGGTGATGATGACCGTGCAAATACCCTGGACGTGCCGAGGTCAAGGTGCACAGCAAAAGCAGCGACAGCAACTAGAGAACAGAAAAATGGAGTTTAAATTGATCCTTGTAAGCCATTTGTTGTCCTTTCTTCTTACCAATTTCAGCATGCTGTTGTTGTTGTTGGTGGGTGTAATCCTTGTGTGTAGGTTGATTTGCCAAGTGCGACTTGCAACTGATGCTACCATGACACCAAGCTATGGCTTTTATACACTTAACGTCTTGCATCAGTTGCCTCAAGTGGCAGCAACAGCAACAACAACAACAGCAACAACAACAGCTGCCACTCGACAGCGACAACAGCTGCAGATGCTCTCATTGTTTGTCGCGATTTTCAATGCAACGAATTGTTTTATTTTTTTTTATTCACTGATATTGCCATTGCACACCAACAGCAACAACAGCAGCAACACCGCCGGCAGCAACAGCAACACCGCCGGCAACAGCAATGCTGCCACATCCGCGCTGCCGGCAATGGCTTTTAAGACAGAGAGAGATAGAGAGAGATAGAGAGAGAGAGAGAGAAAGAGAGGGAGATAGAGAAGAGAGAGAGAGAGAGACACATTGCATCCGCAGTTAAAGTTGCAGTTGCAGTTGCAGCAGACGCTGTAATTGCCACCAGTTTGATTATTGTTTTTCACACTAGTTAACAAATGTCAAGTTTTATTGCACATTCAACAGCAAAACTAAAATATGAGCATACTAGTCTGGGTAATTAAATTTTTTTATACGTTTTAAATTTACCTTAACATTGCCAAAGGTCTTTAAAGTTGCTGCTATAAAATTAGATTACTATTCTGTAAGTTTTATTTCTACTTAACTAATAAACATTTTAACATTAATTAAATAACCATCTTTTTGTCCGATTTCTTTGATTTTTTTTTTTGGTTATTTTTTTACTTTGAGAATATATGACATTTTTTTAATATACTTCTTAAAATAATGTTTATATTCCGAAGTATTTAATAGTAAGAAGAATATTGGAGCAATTTAAATTTATTTTAGCTGTTCTGCTTAAGAAGCTTTTCTTATGTTACTCAGTGTTTTTTTTTCTTGGGCTTTTGTTTTAGCAGTTCTTGTGTAGTCTGATCTATGCACTGTTGAACTGGGTTTATAGACACTACATAGTTCCATACTTATCCCAAGTTGTCTTAATCCTTAGATAACTATTTTATCTCACAGCCTCGGGGCATATCACTTAGATACTCAGAGAGACTTAAAGCTCAATGAAGCGTAACTTTAGTTTTGGGTAATTTTTGCAATGTGATTGTCTTTGTAGTTGATGTTGCTGTTGTTGTTGTTGTTTAACTATTGCCATTGGTAATTGCCAGTTGCCTCTGCTTCTGTCGCCGCAATTTGTGCCTTTGGTTCATCGTATACCGTTACTAATGGCAGCAACTATTTCTTTATCTTCTTGTTGTTGTTGTTAATATCTTGCAACACTTGACTGCTGTTGTTGTTGTTGTTGCTGCTGCTGCATGGCAAGCATAATTTATGCCAGTGTTACATTTGCCTGCAACGACCTTGACCAGCCAGCCAAATTGTTGTTTTTATTTTTATTGTTGGTTTTTACAGTATTTCACTTTATTTTTTCGGGTAGTTTTGGCAGTTGCAACGGAAATTCACACTCGCCAATTTAATTGTGATTTGGTTTTTCTTATAGGTTCTTTTTTTTCTGATTTTGGCGTGGAAATTAGTTGTAACTCTTGTTATCTCAATAACAATTATATGAATTTAGGCTGAGAATGTTGAGTGTGTGTGAAAAACATATGCACTTGCCACTTGCCACATGCTGCATGCCACAACGGCCACTGGATTTCTTTGCAACACAGAACAAAATATTATTATAAAATTCTAGTTAAAAATTCTTGATTTTAGCATGTATTTTAAAAGAATGTTTTTGTTTTTGTTAAATTAGGACAATTATTTAGACACCAAAAAAAAAATTAATGGAGACTAAAATATTTGATTTAACTAAAAAAAAACTTACAGAAATTCAAAAATTAATATATTTTCTGGAAGTCAAATGAAAAATTGTTCTTAAATCAATTATTTTTTAATTTTAATTTTTGTATGTTTTGAAAATTGATAATGTTTAACTCAATTGATTTTACACCAATATTTCTAAAGTTTTTTGCTGTGTAAAGTCAATTGCAGATCTATGACTGCATATGGAATTGATATTTAAGTTTTTAAACTGGAGCTGCAATGCAAACGAAAAGTTCATGAACAGCAAATGTGACATTCAAGGTGTTTTTTAACTCCACAGCAAGTGGATCAGAGTGGATCAGCTTGTGGGGTGAATTTTTTATTAGAATGCTCATTAGAATGTCGTTGAAGTTGACAGGCGACTGGCGACAAGAAATATAAAACATGAAACATGAAACATGCGACAAGTGCAGTTGAAGTTGTGGTTGAAGTAGCAACTTGAAATGTCAGCTGAAATCGCTGATTAATCAGTCTGCAATTGAATATGAAATAAAAATATTTGCACAACAATTCGCTGCGGCTTTAAACAGTCCCTGGTCAATTGACCATTGGATTGACCTGAAACACACCCGTAAAATAAACTAATAACAAATGCAGCTCGCAGCTTATCTCGACCAGGAAATGCAACATCTTATAGACAAAAGAAAAACTGGCTCTGTGGCATGCAACTTGCTCTCGATTGTCTGGGTGTGTGTGTGTGTGTTGCAAGCCTTTCGATTCAGTTCAGTGGGTTAGTGGTAACAGCATTAACTAACATTAAGCATACGCCGCATAGGCCAATAACATTTTCAATGTTATTTCACATCATGAAATGACAATAAACTCAAATCTTAAATCACATCCGCTGAGCAGCTACGAAAATGTCGATGCCACAATTGATGGACACAGCTGACCTTAGTCGAAATAACAACAACAACAACATCGGCTACCAAATTGGCCACCTGTTCGCTTCGTTACGTTTTGCACCAAAAGCGTATTAAGTATACGACGCGTTGCTAGCGTGCACAGAAAAAAATCCATTCTTAAAATCAAGTTTAAAAAACTTGAATTTTTTATGTATGTATTCGGAATATATTTCCTAAATTAAAATAATACGTAAATAAATTGGCAATGATATTAAAAAATCAATATTAAAAAGTTAAAGAAGCCTAAATTATTTGATCTATCTCAAAACAAATATTACAGAGCTCCAAAAATTAAAATATTGTTGAGAAAAAGCGGGCTTAATTTAAGTATTTCATATATGATTTATAAGAATCCGGAATTAATTTTAGCCCGGAATCCCCGATTTTTTTTTCTGTGTGCAAATGTAATTATCGAGCTTAAAGCAAAACGAGCATTTGAAATGCATTTATTATACTATTCGACTATTCGTATTCATTCAACTCTATTCATATTGTCTCTAACTGACACCCAAAATAAAATGCACAGCTGCAGCCCCCGAATAGAAAAATTCGTAACATTTTTCACTGCATTTTGGATTCTTGCGCAATTGCCAAACTCTTTGGCAAGTCTTTTTGTCTAACTGTGGCTAACTCTTTTAACCTGGCGCCGGCTGACTGAAAGCCCAACTAACCGACTGTCTGACCAACTGACTGACTGAGTAACTGACTGACACCTGCCTGAACTATGCCAGTCCAGCGGGTGGACAGCTCAAATTTATATTGTGTATTGCGGCTGTTTTAATGTGCCTACAAATAACTTTGGCCAAAACTTAATCAATGCATAAAGACTTCCAATTTGCATGAGGCTAAAAGAGGTCAAACATATGTACATATGACAGTTAGATAAATTTTATGATAATAAACATATAAATATGTGGATAATTGGATTAACAGACGCAAAAATTTGTAGATAGATAGCTGAAAGATAAATAACTAAATAAGTAAATATTTAATTAAAATTTAAAAAGTTACTTTTGTTAACAAAAATATAATAAGAAAAGAAAGAAAGAAAATTTAAATCAAATATATATTATTATATATTGAAATAGAACTGTGGAACTAAATAAAAAAATAACTTGAATGGTCTGATTCTGGATTAACATTGGATCGATACAAAAATAGAAAGATCGACTTATTGGTATTTTTCAAAATAATTATAATTTTTCTAAATTTCCCTTGAAACTTTCTTTAATTTAAAAAAAATATTTTTTTAAGAATAAAAGAAAACTTTTTGATATTTAAAGCTGAATATTTAGAGTATTTCACATATCATTAGAATTTCTCATTAAGAACTTATAAAACTCCAATTACAATTATATACACTTCAGCTAAATTTCAAACAATCTTCCGTATCTATCAATTGCTAACTCCTGATTATATTTCCGTATTTCTACGCAGTCTTTCGGCCAGATCTTAGACAATTCTCGCAGGTTGTTAACGACATTCGGAGCAATTAACTGTAGCAAAGAGAACAGAGACAAATTCAAGTAAAGTTCAGTTGAGTTTAAACTGATTAAAGGTGACGCAGACAACGACTCCCTGAGTACTGAACACTGTTTAATTATTATAATTGCACCAACTACTAATTCCTAGTAAAATGGCTTTAATTAAAGGCAATATTAAGTTAGTCGATAAAGCAATTGAGTTGACTGCCTGTTAAAGCTGGTCAACTGGTTAACTGTTTAACTGTTTAGCTGATCTATCGATATGGTCTACATTGTATGTAAGCCATTGTTATGCAAGCCAGGTGAGCGAGTGAACTGAACAGAACTGTCACAAGACTGTATGTATATATATATATATAATTGTGTGTTTGTGTGTGGGTTGGTCATAAGGCGTACATTACCCTCTCAAGCCCGGATATTGTTAAAGGAATTTAGTTGAAAACAACTCGAGATACGAGATACAATTGTCTGGTCTAAAAATTGACTTAAAAATCTATTAAAAAGCACTTTTCGATAGTCAAAGAATTTTTTATTTGTAAACAAATAAGAGAATGGGAGGGGAGTGAGAGGGGGGAGTACTACCTGAATTATCTGTCGCAAGTTTGCAATATTCATTAATCACGCCACAAAAAAAAAATTGCTGACAAATCGCCATAACGGCGACAGCTTTAAGATTTCTGAGGCAACAACTGGCGACTTATTACAAAAGCGGAACTCATTGAGACACAGAGGGAGTGGGAATAAAGACAGAGATAGCGAGAGTTTAAGAAAACGAGAGAAGGAGAACATAGAGTTGAGACCAGAGCGGATTCTATGTGGGCAGACATAGTATTATGATATGGTCTTTGTCTGGAAAAGATTTGCATAACAGGAAATTACAATAGGATTTTGTTTTCTTGACGTGTTTGGCAAACTGAAGCAGCCAAAAACGACATTGAGATTACTGCAAAGCACATTGGGCCCAATGGCCGTTTTTTTGGCATAAAGTCTAAAAATGATGTTAACGAGCTCAAACTTTGTATATATCACAAATACAAATAGCTTAGAACGTAGAAACAAAAATTGAAAATTTTGGCCACGCCTACCCATACCGCCTATACAAGAACACATTGCGTATACGTATGGTAATAATAAAAATAGATAAATTTTAATTTCTCTTTATATGTAATGTAAGAAGTTAGTTAGATATTAAATAAAAGCTAGTTTTCTTAACATTTAAAACAATATAAAGATAAAATATTAAAAAAAACAACTTATAAAAATTCGGATTCTTCTAACTTAAGCTTATCTTTAAGTTAAAAGTACCGCCAAGGCCGGATAAAGCCGGATAAAAGTTTATTACCAATGGTTAATACACATATTCAACTTTAATTTAACATACATTACATGTTGCGCAACCCTGCGCCAAATTAGTTATGGTCTACAAAAGACGAACCCTTTGGTTAAGTTATTTCTGTTATTGGACATACAAATAACACACATTTATAACATTAAGACAATTATTAATAAGAAAACAAGTTTGGTTTTGCTATTCTAAATACCCTGGCCTTCAATTTCCATTTTAAATATTTACTTTTAGTCCAAGGGTTAAAAAGTTAGACGCACACAAAGTGAACAAAAATTTCCCGCTAATTTCATAAAAACAGACCGCTCTCTGAACAGCTGACTTTGAAGGTCGATAAAAATTTTAGGGCTTTAAAAATATCGATATTTTTTATCGATTCTTTATATATAGACTATCTACTACAAATCTGTAACATTAGAAGTGATTTTCTTTTCAATGAATTTTTCGACTTTATGCCAAAAAAACGGCCATTGGGCCCAATGTGCAAAGTAGGGATGTAAATCTAAACTTTGGATCGAGTGTTATATCGAAAAAAAAATCGGCAAAAATAAGTTTGGAGTTGTCGATATATCGAAAAATAGTAGATCGATTTGTAAATATCAAAAAAAAAATAGTTTTAATTGAAAACGCAATTGTAATCATAAAATATTAGAAATCTTATTTTTCTTGCATCGTTTTTATGTTTAATTCAAACTTTGGCAATTTTTTAAGTTTATTATTGAACGACCAAATATAATTCTACAAATTAACTACGTAGAACAATCCTCTGTGAGTTGTCGATTTTTCATGGAAATCGATTTATTCAACTCGATAGATCGTCAAAAAAATCATCGAGTTGAAGTACTCGATAATCGCTTTCGTGAAAATCGAGTTGTCGATATTTCGATATATTTTTAAATCACTAATAAAAAGTAAACAATTATCTAGAGACTAAAGATGAACCTTAATATTTGAAAAATATGACATGTCTACAGCCAATTTGGCAGTGAGCAAAGTCACGCACTGAACTTGAACCACTTTCAGCTTGGCAGTGACAATTGCGTAGTGGCTGCGGTTGTTTCTGGTGGTGCGTGCACCGCAAACCACAATTTCACGGTCAACATTGCTAAGAAAACTGACAGCAAAATACATGAAATAAATTTAGTGACTGTTGTTGTTGTTGTTGTTGTGGCGAGTGTTGCAAGTGGCAACAGACAGCAGACAGCAGATAGCAATGTGGCCAACAGTCTGGCCAACAACTGTTGATGGAGGCAATCGTCTCACGACGACGACGACGTCGACGTCTGTTCGGGTCGGGCCTTTATTTTGACTGGTTTTTTAATGGGCTGACAGTGTCCAACATGGGCGTCTGTAAACTGTAAACGAAAGCATTGTTGTTGTTCTTTGTTGCTGTTGTATTTGTTGTCGAATCAGCTGCAACACTGGCAGAAAACGGGCCGTTAGCTTTTCTGGCTTTTCTTAACGATGCTGTGCAGAAAAAAAAATTATTATTATTGTATTTTCTGCACTTTTGGCGCAGTTTTACAATTTGAATTTGCTGTAATGTGTGTGTGTGTGTGTGTTTGGTCACTTTTTGTGTATAAAAGCTGGCGTAGATTTGCAGCTAGCAACAGACAACGGCAAGGCGTCAACACAGACCAAACTTCAGTTCATTTCAGCAAAAGAATCGCCAGGATTAACAAAATGTACAAGTTGGTAAGTGCACCCAAAAAAAAAAGACTTAACTATAGTCACTAAATCACACAATTTCTATAATTTTTCAGGTGGTGTTGTCTGCTCTGCTCGCTGTGGTTGCTGCTCGTCCGGGATATTTGGAGGCAGGTCCTCTTTATCATAGTTACGCCGCACCCGCAATTATCCATGAACCGGCCCTGGCCAAAGTGGGTCACATTGTGAAGAGCATTCCGACGTCTGTCTCCCATCAGAGCATTAGTCAGGTGCACAGCTCGGCTCACATTGTGCAACCGATTGTGGCACCCGTTATTAAAACCTATGCCGCACCCATTATCAAGACTTATGGTGCGCCAGTTCTACACACTTCGATCCTGTCGCCCTCGTGGGCCTCTCACGGCTGGGAGTCATCCTGGTAGGTGACATTCTTACATCCTGCGCCTCGAACAACTCAACTGCTTTTCTCCGCACTTCTTTTGGCATGATAACTAGCCAAAATTTGTATAATTTCCCTGCATTTTACTTTCCATTATCCCATTTCGACTGATGTAAATAAAGTCCATGCGATCATTATAAATGTTATTGTTGTTTGAATCTTTATTTTTTAATTATCTAATTACTTAGAAAATTCGATATTTTGGTCATCACTGTCATACTTTTCCATATCTACCCCTTTACACTTTTTCAAAAACTTCAATCTCTCTTAACTTTGCCAAAAATTGACCGATTTTTATGTGAAATATCAATTTATTCATTATTTGGCCTCTATTTTGATTCTGCATTAAAACATTTTTCACTTGAAAAATTTACTTCATTGTCAATTTTTTCGGTATTTTCCATGCTTACCCCTTTACACTTTTTCAAAAACTTCAATCTCTCATAACTTTGCCAAAAATTGACCGATTTTTATGTGGAATATAAATTTATTTATTATTTGGCCTCTATTTTGATTCTGCATCAAAACATTTATCACTTGAAAAATTTGCTTCACTGTCAATTTTTTCGGTATTTTCCATGCTTACCCCTTTACACTTTTTCAAAAACTTCAATCTCTCATAACTTTGCCAAAAATTGACCGATTTTTATGTGGAATATCAATTTATTCATTATTTGGCCTCTATTTTGATTCTGCATCAAAACATTTTTCACTTGAAAAATTTGCTTCACTGTCAATTTTTTCGGTATTTTCCATGCTTACCCCTTTACTCTTTTTCAAAAACTTCAATCTCTCATAACTTTGCCAAAAATTGACCGATTTTTATGTGGAATATCAATTTATTCATTATTTGGCCTCTATTTTGATTCTGCATCAAAACATTTTTCACTTGAAAAATTTACCTCACTGTCAATTTTTTCGTTTCTTTCCTTGCTTACGCCTTTACACTTTTTCAAAAACTTTAATCTACCATAACTTTGCCAAAACTGAACTGATTTTCATGTGGAATATCAATTTAATCATTATTTGGCCTCTATTTTGATTCTGTATCAAAATTTTAATAACTTAGAAAATTCGATATTTTGGTCATCACTGTCCGTTTTTTTTTCGTATTTACGCTTTTCTCAGAAAATCCCTCAGAAATAATAAATTATCAACAGAGTTTTCTAAACAATCACATTTTACTCGCAATTAAACGGAATCAGAAAAATATATACAGGAAAGTTTGTTTTGTTTTGGATCAGTAGTTGAGTCCAGTTACCCGAACTAGAAGTCTTTACACTAAGTTACACTCTACCAGCCGGCGTTGTAGACGACAGGTGTGGCATAGGTCTTCAGTACTGGGGCAGGTGCGGCATAAGTGGCCACAGCAGGAGTTGCAACATAGCTGGAGATGACGGGAGCAGAAGCGGCAACATAGCTGGATACAACTGGAGTAGCATATGATTTCACAACCGGAGCGACAACATCCTCCACATAGTGGGCACTGCTGTGCACCACCGACTGGCTCTGATGGGAGACAGAGGAGGGAACGCTCTTGACCACAGCTCCAACCTTGGCCAGCACCGATTCCTGGACAACTGTGGTAGCTGGCGCGGCATAGACTACAGGTGACTCATAAAGATGACCGGGACGAGCAACAGCTACGGCGAGAAGAGCAGACAACACCACCTGGAAAATGGTTGAATTTCTGGTTAATAATGATGCACTGCATCAGTTAACTCTAAGTTACTTACCAATTTGAACATGTTGAGGGAATTTGTTTATGTTTTTGGTCTGTGTTGTTGCTGTTGTTAGCGAACGAAGTTGACTGATAATTACCAAAAGTGAACATTGCGTTTATATACAATTATGGCCCAAAAAGCAGCTGCCACATAATGTTTAATTAAAACGGTTAAGTGCGTGGGGAAACATAAAACTGGGAAATCTGTAAACGCAAAACAAAATCAAAGCTCACTAGAAAGAAAATTCAGCCTTAGCACGCCGACGTTTTAATACTCTTGTATCATTTTTTGATTATATCTTTAGAAGAATAAAAATAATTTATTTCTAATTTTAGATAAAAAACTAACAAGCATACAATTAAATTAATTTTATTTATATTAAATTTATGAAAAATATGTTAATACAACTTTAGATAAATTAAAAAATTAAAAAAATATTACACTTAAAAAAAGTTTTAAATTATAAAATTATAAATTAATTTTAAGTATAAATATTTAATAGTTTATATATTTTAAATACATTGTTCTTACATTGGAGTCTAGGATTGAAAGTTATGTTTTAAGAAATCTTAAAAAACAGTGTATTTCCATACTAAACATTGATTTTCGAGTTTCTTATATCATGAAAATTATTCTTAAATATTCAATTTTGAAAAGAATCAAAATTGTGGTTCTTTTTTTATCATTTTTTAAATATGTTAGGCGAAAGGACTTAAATTAAGATTGTTGTCTTTTCCGCCATATAAAATTAGATTTAAATATTTTTTCAATACTTTAAAGTATAACAGCTTTATGATAGTAATAGAATTTGAAGTATATTAATTTTTTCTGCTTTAAGTGAATTACACACATCATGAGAAAATGACAATACCCTATTTTAAAGTATTTAAGCCCAAACTGAAGTCAAGACATAAACCTTGTGCTGACCCTGAAAAAGGCAACGACAGACGCACTCAAAATGCAAGTAATGCAGTTTTAAAGGCAGGAAGGGACAACAATTGAAATGGTAGTTAAAAGTGCGTCTAATGGCCAAAACTGTGAGCTGAGCTGGTCAATAGTAGTAAACTGGTTACTGGTTACTGGTTACCTGCTGGCTTTGTCAACAAAACAATTGTACATTTGTTGTATCGCCCACCGACTCTAATTACTTATTGATCGCGCTGTCTATGTTTGAGAATCGAATCTGATATGGGTCTCAATCTGAAGTGAAGGTCGTTGTTGGAGTCTTATGAGCTATATAAACCAACGTTGCAGTTGCCACACCACAAACAGTTCTCGCTAGAAACTCAAAGCAAACAGTCAATACAGACCAAAAGAAAAATAAATAAAAATGTTCAAATTGGTGGTATTGTCTGCTCTTCTCGCCGTAGCCGTTGCCCGTCCCGGTCATCTGTATGAATCCCCCGTGGTCTATGCCGCGCCAGCAACCACAATTGTCCAGGAGAATGTCTTGGCCAAGGTTGGTGCTGTGGTGAAGAGTGTGCCCACCTCTGTCTCCCATCAGAGCCAGTCGGTGGTGCACAGCTCCGCTCATGTTGTCGAGGATGTTGTGGCTCCCGTGGTCAAGTCAACACCTGTGGTTAGCTATGCTGCTCCAGCTCCAGTGTTGCACAGCACCTACGCAGCTGCTGCTCCAGTGTTGCACAGCACCTACGCAGCTGCTGCTCCAGTGTTGCACAGCGTCTATGCTGCCGCTCCAGTTGCACACATTGCTGCCTCCTCGCCGTTGACCTACACTGCCCAAGGAGTGTGGTAAGGACACCTCAGGATTCGCAGGATGACAGTGGGACTTGGCATTGTTGGACGGTTTTTTTGTGATACGATTTTGAATAAAAATAAATGTTTTTGCCTTTGAATATCGATTGTGTTTTGTTTTTCTGCATTTTCTTATCCCTTTAAAGTTCATTGCTCCATCCAGCTGGCCAAGTGACAAGCAGCCAACAAGTTTGTAAACAAACGGACAGTTTCTAGAGGCATACTCAACTATGATATACCCGAACAAGTAATGAAAAAAGCACGCTTTCGAAAACCGAGAATTTTCATCATAAATAATTAATTTTATATCTGAAAACTTTATGCAAAAACTAAAATAGATATAAAATTGTAAGTTGTCTTAAAATACAAATATATTCTCTACTATTAATAATTCTTGATTGCTATTAAAATGTATAGTTAAATGTCAAATAAGAAAATAAACACGCCTATTTTATACACTTTAATAATTTAATAAGACGCTTCAGATGCTTATGATGAAATTAAGTGAATATTTTATATAGTTCTTACCAAACCAACTCATTGGAAATCTATAAAAATAAATAGGGATTTTAAGATTTTAATAATTTTTCAAAAATACTTTAGCTTCAAAACTAATATGCTTACAATTTGTAAAGTTTTATACTAACTGACTTTATCCACTCCCTATGCTTGACTTAGTATATCGACTAAAGGGATAAAAAAATATAGAAAGGCGGAATTGTTGTCCTTGGTTGCAGTGCAGGTTCAAGGGCAATAATGCACACGCAATGCATTGACCAATGGTCAATGAACCTGAAAAACTAGAGAAAAACAATTCAGATCAAACTGTAGCTGAGACGAGAGCAAATAAAAAGCACCCTATAATTTAGAATACATCTGAAGTTTCTAAACTTATGAATAGTCATGAATTTTTTACAATTTAAACGATTTTATATAAATTTTCATTCATTTATTTAGTTTGCCATTTATTGCCAGAAATACGTAGGCATTAGCAAATTTATTTACAATGTAGAAGCAGGATGTAAATAAAATGCGCATCGAATCTGGCTAAAGCATTGAAAAGTTATATGTAATATTCGAGTAAACTCAATTCTTTTTTAATAATGGAAAAGGTAATCTTTATTTTAAGGAACTTATTGATTTTCTTAAGCCCTTTTTTCGTTATAAAATTCTCATACTTTAATATTTATTGATTAGAATTAATAAATGGATTTACCAAAAAACAAATGACAGCTTTCATTGTATTGTTTAAGCTGATTTTTGTACTGGACTGTAAGTGAACTTCACTTGCTTCTATCATCCACATTACATGCCACATGTCGTATGAAATTCAGGGAAATTTCTTGCAGCTGCCACAACTAAAATATTCTCGGAAGCCTCAAGAATTGAGTCGGAAGTTGAGCTCAGTTTACAATAATCATATAATCAAATGTCAATGGCAAATCGCGTCCCGGGGCCAAAAATTGGAGCCGGGTTCACGTGCGACTAATGAGCTGTGGTTTGAAAATGAAAATAAGAGTGGGTTTGGCCACAACTCACAATTCAATACGACGGAGAAATAAGTGCTTAAGTGGTGCGGTGGTGCGGTGGTTTTGGTGCGTAACTGAGCTGAAATTGGCCGCGAATAATAATCTGGTTTATTGTCTGCACTAACAGACAAGACAAGACAAGAATCCGTTCAGGCACGTACGACAACGAGTACTCATTGTATTCATGAGTGTATGTATGAGTGTGTGTGTGTGTGTGTGTTTGCGTGTGCCTTGAAAGTGAAGTTCAAGTATAAAAGACAGCGACAATTGTGGCAACAGGCACAGTCTACAGTCTACAATCTACCCTTCGACACAAGTCAAAGAACCAAAAACACAGCTCTTCAAAAATGTTCAAATTGGTAAGCATCCCAAATCAAAGTGAAGTTCCTGCTACATTAAAAAAAAGACCTAGTTCTAAAATCAAGAACATTCATCTTAAATATTTTGTTTTTAAATAAGATTATTTTAGGACCAAATAACTAAAACTGAGATTATTTATCTAAAAAATCTTAAAGTCTTAATATAAGAATAAAAATCTAAAAAAAAGTCAAACTTTAAAAAAAAAAGCAAAAAATTATAAATATAAAAATAATTTTTTTTTTTATTTTAATTTTTAAACATTTATTCTTAAAATAAGAGCTTGGTCTAATTTAAAATGTTCTTAAAGTCAAGATGTGTTCTCTTAATTTAAGAATTTTATGTTCTCGACGCATTTTTAAGACCAAAAATCTTAATTCTGAGACAAAAATCTTGATTTTCGAACATTTTTTTTTATCAGTGTAGAGTTTATATTAATATCATACTTTTTTTCTATAGTTCGTTCTCGCCGCCTTCGTCGCCGTTGCCGCTGCTCGTCCAGGTCATCTGGCGGCTGCACCACTCGTCTACAGTGCACCCACCGCCTATGTCCAGGAATCGACCTTGGCCAAGGTTGGCGCTGTGGTGAAGAGTGTGCCCACCGCTGTCTCCCACCAGAGCGTTACCCAGGTGCACAGCACGCCAGTGGTTGAGGATGTGGTTGCTCCCGTTGTGAAGACGACGTTGCATGCCGCTGCTCCCGTTGCCACTTATGCTGCCCATGCTCCCGTTGCCACCTACTCGGCTGTGGCACCCGTGTCCACCTACTCCGCTGTGGCACCCGCTGCCTACACCACCTATGCTGCTGCCCATGCTCCGGTTGCCTACTCGGCACCACTCGGCTACTCCGCACCTCTCGGCTACTCTGCCCCCGTGCTGCACCACGCACCTCTGACCTACGCAGCCAGCGCCTGGTAAACAAGAGAACGAAAGATTTTGATATCCGTTGTTGACTTGTGTCCCTTTAAAAATAAATAAATCTTCGAATTTAAATCATGAAACCAACTTTAAAGTATTTATTTTGTGGTGGGAGTAAAAAAATATTCTAAAATCAAGATTTTGGACTCTTAAACTCTTTAATTAAGAGAACACATCTTAGTTTTAAGAGAGGGAGCGGGGCCTGGGAGAGGGACTGGGAGTGGGACCTGGGAGAGGGAATGCAACATGCAACCTTGAAATTTGGACACAATATACCTAAGATAATTTAGAT
Organism: Drosophila falleni; assembly: GCA_035045575.1. Taxonomy (NCBI): domain Eukaryota; kingdom Metazoa; phylum Arthropoda; class Insecta; order Diptera; family Drosophilidae; genus Drosophila; species Drosophila falleni. The sequence continues at coordinate 5,063,949 of JAWNOV010000167.1, forward strand.
TTAAGAAATATTTTATTGAATAATCGACGGATCGATGTTGAACTTTTTTCGATGATTCGAGGTGTTTATTTTATCATGAGTGAGTTAAGAATTGGATGTTTACTTTGATTTTCAGTACTTAAAAAATGTATGTAAAGTAGTATAAATACTGAAATTTCTAATACACTGAGACATATATGTTTTCATCGACGATTTTTAAATACGATGTTTAAAATTTATATTAAATTCGTATTTACATCACAAGCTGGATTCTTTTTTACTTGAGGTAGATGCTGGGATAGCTGACAGCACTGTTCCAGCCGGGCTCGTACCACTCGCTGCCATAGCTCAGTGGTGCAAGTGATGGAAGTGATGGAAGTGATGCAAGTGGTGCGCTGGCATAGGCGTAGGAGGAGGGGCTGTAGGACTTCAGGAGCGGTGTGTGATGACTGTGCTCGACAATGGGACGCCAATAGGGACGTTTCTCGTGCACCACCGTCGAACTCTGATGGGAAACAGCAGCTGGCAATGCCAAGGACTCGTAACCCAGCACAGTGGGTGCATATTCGATGGTTTCATAGCTGGGCAGATAGCTGGCATGAGGACGAGCCTGGCTTAAAGTGGCATAGACCACACACAATACAAGCACCTACAAAGGAAATTGTGATTTAAATTTCGGTTTATATCCATTGCGTATCCAAATATCAACTCACAATTTTCAGCATTTTACTTTTATCTTCGTTGGTGGGTGAACTAAACTTTGATAGTAACAACTGGGAACTGTGGTTAATGCTGAAGAAGCACCACAATTTTATAGCTTAGAGTGGCGGTAGTTTCTTTACGTTAGAATTGGCACAAACAATCGAGCCATCAAGATCTTTGTTTGTTTTCTTAGGGTTTTTTCATAATTTTTTTCCCAAGCTAAGACGCCTCATTAGTGACCCATTTGGGCGTAACTGAGCGACTAAGTGGTGCAGCCAAGGCAAAAGCCAAAAAAGTAGTCAAAACTTGGCTTCAACTTTAGGCAAATCATGGAATATTTGCTGTAGATTTTTGTTAGCTTCTGTCTCCAAAAGGAATGGTAAAATAGCCACCACCCACAAGCACCACACCCACCAGACTGCACCACTTGTGGCTATAAATCAGCTGCATTTGTGCTGCATTTGCCACTGCAACGCTCCAGTTACCAATTTCCAGTTGCCAGTTGCCAGTTAACCAGACAATGAAGTCAGCAAAATTCGCATTAGCATAAACACTGACATATGTTGTGGTTCGAATATTCCACGCCACGCTGACTTTTCCTGGTTAAACCACCAACACAAATTGTGCGACAAGTCTTGTATTTTTTTTTGTTTTTTATTATTATTTTTATTTTTTTTTTTTGGCTTCTACGCTTTTGGTTAACTTCTAGCTGACCTTTGGGTCTAATTCAATTAAAAGCACGCAAATGTGAACCATAACAACTCACTGACAGCAGCTCAGCATTATGTTATAATTAGTGAACCACTCTGCTCCACATTTTGATCCACTTCATAGAAATATAACCCTCTTTAATTGCCTTAAGTGCAGCTCAGTGTAAGTTGAACATCTTTTGGGTCTCTTTCAATTGAAGCTCGCTTTTAATGTGGTGTTAATTGTGAATCTTACAGTTTTATAATTGGCCAAGCTTACAACTGTTTGCCACTTGACCCACTTGCATTTTTGGTATGATCTTCTTTAAGGCCACTTTTGCTGTCATTCATAAGTTTTTCATTACAACTGTTTTATAAATTGTGTTGCCTACTTTTAGGTGTGCGCTTAATTAAAGCTTTCGTCGAATCTTTTTCAAGCTAAGGTTAAGCTTTCTAGCTAAGCTTAACCCCAGAAATGCCCAAGAGTTGAGCTATACTTTGGGGTCTTTTAAGACAGAGTCAATTATATTGTTTAAGCCAAAAATAGAATTCCACAGAATTGTATCTCTTTTTTGGCCATAAGCTGTCTGGGGAATTATTTAGAGAAATATGTTAACAATTTTGTTAGTAGCCTAATCTTTGTTATTTTATGGAGCGTTGACTTAAGTTGAGTTAAATTCTTTTATTTGCCAGATTTGTCTGCTGTTAAATTGCAAATAAATTTTAGTCTATTTTAAGGAAGTACAGTGGGCACAATAGTTGAAATGATAGAAACAAGTGAGAAAAATTAAATAAAATGCAGATTTATTCTATACAATTTTTACTATATTGCTTTATTTTATTATTAAATATTTTTTAATATTGAAAATATAACTTTTATTTATTTATTTTTATAATAAAAATTGAAAATAGAAGTTATATCTCTTACTTACTTATTTTTTTAATAAAAATTTAAAATATAAGTTACATCATGATTTTTAAATTAAAATTTAAGTTTAATTATTGTTTTTTATTTTTTATTTTTAGTTTAACAAATAATATAACTCATCAAATAGAATTAATTATGCTTCAAAATCTTTACTTAATCACAACATTTTGAAGTTTTAATATTATTTACTGCGTATAAGATGTATAAGGGATCAAATGAAGACGACTATTTAAAATAATAGTTATTTATTTAATTTAAATTGTGGATGTTCCTTTGCCCCTGGAGCAAACTAGAGGTATCAATATTAGAGCCGCCTATTTATAAAAACTAACAAAGATTATCTTAATCTTATCTTGATATTCTTCCACATTTCTGGGAGCCATGAACTCGTTCATTCTCAACCAAATCAGAGACTCGCAATTCCGTTGATTGGTTGCGGCCAACGAGTATTGACGGATAGACAGTTGGATTACGAGTGTAGTTAATAGTTTAATTAATAGAAGTTGGCAACAAGCAGCAGTTGTCCGCTGGGACTGCCAACCAAACAGTTGGCCAGAAGAGAGTGCAGGAGAAGGGGGAGAAGAATTCGCCAACTCGACGCAACATGCGGCTTAATTAGCGTTAGAAATCGCACAGTTTTAGCTATGTATTTTTTTTCCCTGTCTTTTTGGTTGACTGACTGTCGAGTAGTCGAAGTCAGATTGGTTCGCATAATGTGATTAGATTTAGCGGACATCACTCATACGCCCCGTAAACGAAACGCATTTAACGGTCATTTAATAAGCACTTGAAGTTGTAATTGTAAATGTAAATGGAGTTTTGGATAGTTCTGGAATGATTTATAATGGGGCGTTACGACTTTCAATTGTCTTATTAATTTTAATGGCGCTATTACAATTTTTTGTAGCTTACCAGACTTTTTTTCAATTGTTGGCCAAATAACAGCAGCATTTGGCCATGTTTTTTTTTTTTGCTTAGCAACTTCCTTGATTACAGCAGTTTTGTGTCGCTTTTGGCCCCAAAACCGGATCCGTCTATTTCCATAGCTCAGCGTGGTTCAATCAGCGTACTACATAAATTTAATGTGTAGTTTAGCCGAAGCTATCATTAAGTCTAATTGACTTTTTATAGCCACTTTTTGTTCTTATTTCATCCGTTTCTCTGTCTCGGTGGACGTGACAATAGTTGCACTGCAAGAAATTATGGGCAAAAAAAGGCAATACAATTTATGTTAAGTAAAGTTTAATATGCAAACAGTTTATTTCTCTCAGTGTCGAAACAAATGCTGAGTACTGAACCAAATCATCAGGTGTTTGCAATATCTTATAATGAGCATGTGGATCGACATTAAACAATACACCAAGTTCAGGGTGAGTAATCCCAAATCATGTGTATTCGATCTGCTCATTGAACGTTATTCACATGAATTAGTCAATCGCAATTAGAACAGAACACCAAACAACAACAAAAAGTGAAAGTCGCATTCATAGAACGATATAAAACAGAGTTGGGAGTGGGGAATGGGAAGGTGTATATATATATTTCACCCCATTCAATTAAAAGACAATAATCGTCACACAAAAAAACTAAACTAAAGTCTGATCAACAGCTCGGGACGTGTGGGACTTATAGAGCATACTATATAAATCACATGACGATGTGTGGTGTGTGCATAAAAAATGCGATCAAACAATTTGCATACAATTTGGTGACAGACAAGCTACAAAATATAATAAAGTTTTAATCAGTTTGACGAATATCAAATACACTTTCTATAGAGAGAGCAAAGAAACCAAGAGATTGAACTATAAAAAGTATTAAAAATATTGATATAACTATATAAATAAAAATTAATTAAAAACTACTGATTTATAAAATAGATTAGTGGGCTTAACAAATCAACTTCTTAACATAATAAACTGCAGGTATATTAAATTTCAGCAAGAAAGCTTCAACGAAAGCTGAGTTCACATGGAACAAACTTAATTATTATACATAAGAAACTACTTAAAAATGCAGCATTTATTGTTGCAACTTGCTGCACATAATAATAATACTCTACTTGTTGCAAGTGTATAAAAATTAAAATACTACTACAATTTGCCGTTGGGGTGTTTGCCATTTTAAATTTACGAGCATAAGTTAGGGGCGTTGTTGTGTTAGTTGTTGTTGTTGTTGTTGTTGTTATTGTTGTTGCACAAATTGGCCAATGCGTGTGTATTCAAATATTTGTAGCAGGCGACTGTTAAACTACTTAATTATGAAGCCAATTCTGCAATTTGCATTGAGACGCAGCTCATTGAAGCTGTCAAATAATCTCAGCTTCAAAAGTTAACAGACATGGCTAACAGCAACAACAGTAACAACAGCAACAACAACAACAACAACAACAACTATGACAGCAACAATTAGAACAACAAAATAGTCACACTACGTGCTTTTGTTGTCAGTTAGCAAAAAACGTAATTGCACAATGTTCTCAACAAGTTGGCCAAAAAGAACATAAATGGCCAAGGCGTTGGCTAAGGCAGATTGGTCAGATCTTGGGATAAACTAAACTAAACTCGCGGCCAAAACCGAAGGTGACTGCCAAATTGTCACTGACAGCTGCAGAGCAGCGACAAGAGGTCGTTTTAATTTCATTAATGAAACGACAGCTAGTTTATTATTATTTTGCCCTTTTAAAAAGGTATTATTGTTTTCTTAATAATTATGTTACTTGATTTTTTTTAGAGTATAGCTACCCTATATTTAGCATAAAAATGAACAGTTAACGTATAAGTAAAAAGTGAACTTCAATCTACCACAACTTTGTCAAAACTTAACCGATTTCCATGTGGAATACCGTTTTGATCATTATTTGGCCTCTAAATTCATTCTGCATCAAAACATTTTTCACTTGAAAAATTTACCTCACTTTCAATTTTTTCGGTATTTTCCATGCTAACCCCTTTACACTTTTTCAAAAACTTCAAGCTCTCATAACTTTGCCAAAACTTAACCGATTTTTATGTGGAATATCAATTTATTCATTATTTGGCCTCTATTTTGATTCTGCATCAAAACATTTTTCACTTGAAAAATTTACCTCACTGTCAATTTTTTCGGTATTTTCCATGCTAACCCCTTGACACTTTTTCAAAAACTTCAAACTCTCATAACTTTGTCAAAACTTAACCGATTTTCGTGTGAAATACCGTTTTGATCATTATTTGGCCTCTAAATTCATTCTGCATCAAAACATTTTTCGCTTGAAAAATTTACCTCACTTTCAATTTTTTCGGTATTTTCCATGCTAACCCCTTGACACTTTTTCAAAAACTTCAAACTCTCATAACTTTGTCAAAACTTAACCGATTTTTATGTGGAATATCAATTTATTCATTATTTGGCCTCTAAATTCATTCTGCATCAAAACATTTTTCGCTTGAAAAATTTACCTCACTTTCAATTTTTTCGGTATTTTCCATGCTAACTCTCATAACTTTGTCAAAACTTAACCGATTTTCATGTGAAATACCGTTTTGATCATTATTTGGCCTCTTAATTCATTCTGCATCAAAACATATTTCACTTGAATACATATTTAAATATATACTGACTCAGTATTACTGAGTCAAGCTGCTTAATTTACATATAATGCTTCTAAGAAATTTTCAGCTCTGGCAGCTGGAAAAATTTGCCTAGAATTCGATGTGGAATGTAGAATGTGTTGTTGACTATATAAGCAGGTGAAAAACCTTAGTCCAGCTATAGTCCAAGACAAGAATTAGTTTAATCAAAACAATGAAGGCTGTGATTTGTTTTTTGGTAAGACAAAAAATCATTAATTAATAAGAATAATTTAAAGAAAGTGTATAAAACTATAAAAGAATATTTTCCAGTTTATGTTCATCATTCAGCAACTGAGAATCTCAAGCGATGCAGCTAGCACTCACAGATTTCCCAATTTATCTCCACTTAGAATGTTGCAAAAAGATGAGATGGAGAACTTTACGTACCATTTTTACTATCCAGAAGTCGAGAGTGCCTTTAGAAAAGTCTATTACATATTAATGTCTCCCTCCGGTTATTATTTCAACGAAAAAAGGCGTAAAGAGATCAATAAGTGGTTAAAACTGTATGATGAGCCTTTCTTTTATTGATATATTATTTTTATTATTGTAAAAAGAGTATTGAAACTTTCTGTTAGCTTATGTAATAGATAGTAGAAGAAATTTGTATACTTTTATTATAATTAATAATGCTTGACATTTTAGAATAAAGTTGACAAATATCAAGCTCATATTTTAAATTAAAAAAAGGGTATTTAGACTTCTCTAATTTAATATTAATTAAATTTAACTTGCTTTTTGTTATAGTTCACGAACATGTACTCTTCGCAGTTGCTTGGTTTATTTTGCAGTCAATTGAAGGTATTCTAGTAATTTTTTTCAATTGTCTTGCCATTGTTACAGTTGTTGTTATTATTATTAGTTGTTGTCATCACTGTCGTTGTTGTTGTAATTGTCGTTGTAATGTGCACGACATTGCCGCAGTCCGCTTAAGCGACCTTGACCGCGTCCAACGTGTGGTATACTTAATTGGCGCACTCGTTGGCCGCGTCACCGTTGCGCACCATATAATTATGCAAAACTAAAACAAATTACAAGTTAATTAAATTACTTTTTGCAAGACTGTTTTGTACAATAATTTCGCAATACATACGCTACCCTTCACCCTTTTTATACCCTTTTTAATAAAGATTGTATTGTGTTGTAGATTGTTAAATATAAAAAAATATAAAGTGCACTTGTTTGTTATAATCCAAAAATTTGAAAAGTTAGATTAATTTTAAAGTCAAATTAAAACATATTTGAAGCAAAAAATACGTTTTATTAACTTTGAGAATTCTTAAAAATGATTAATTCGGAATTTAATCTGTATGAACTAAAATTTAATAACTGTTTTCAATAAAATTTGAAAGTGTGAATTTAATGATTTAATAATTTAATAAGATATAATTTATTTAGATCACTTTAATTTTTAAAATACCCAGGATACCCAAACCAAAATAAATTACAAAATAAACTTAAACTTTTCATACACTCATATACATTTTTCTCAGATTAATTTTTTTAAAGCTCATAACTCTTATTTGTAATGTCTACCTCTTTTTGGCTTGGGAAATTTCACAAATTATTTGCAAATATCTTTGATATTGCATTTTCCTAGAAATGCCATAAATCATACAAGTATGCCAGAAACTGTATCAAAAAATCTTAAATTGATGCCTTTTAATTTGAAGTTTGAATGATTTGTGTTGCAGTTGCAGTTGCAGCAGCTTGTGGCATGCAGCAATGCGTTGCCCAATGCACCAGCAACGAAGCCATTAAAATGCAATTATAGCCACAATAACTGGCCACAAGAGGGCCACAAAAATTGGCATAGCACCACCACCAATTGCTGTGGTTGCTCTGGTTGCTGTGGTTTCAGTGGGTGTGTGGGTGGGTCACGCAATTCGTATCCTGTTTTATTTTTTGTCAATCAAATTGTTGATTTCTGTTGTGTCGAAGCTATTTGCATATCGATAAAGCCACAACACATGCAAATTGCTGCCTCGAGGTGTCCGGTGAAGGGTTGCCGTCAATATGCAGATTTTTGACAATCGACAATTGACAATTGGAAACCACCAAAAGAATTGTCCACTGTTGTTTGAATATTTTTTTTATGTCGATTGATTTATGCGCCATAAAGTTTAAGCTGGCTTTGTGTGTGCAGAATCAAAAACTCTCAAGACTTTGAAGCAGCTGCCACTCAAGGCCCCAAATTCAGCATCAGGCCTACGCCCGATTGTATAATCGCCTTTTATCGTATCTCAAACAAGCAACACTCAACAACAACAAATTGTTGCTGTTGTTGTTGCATTGATTATGCTGTGCGGTCAGCTACCAATTTTTGACGCTGTTTTCCCAGCTGCTTAAGCAGATTGCCAAGCGATAGTGATAAGGCGTGGCTAACAAAAGAGAGGGGGAGAGTGAGAGAGAGAGAGAGAGGGAATGTGCATAAAGACAAGTGAAGAGTGGTTGCAACAAACGGGGGGAAATGAAAAATTAAGAATGGCTATTAAGAAATCTGGCAGGCCATTAAATCGAGTGCTCGAATATGACGCGAACACGGACTACATTTTATGCCGAATACCCTGTAAACATAAAAATGTGTAAATAAAGCATGTTCAAGCCACGAAAAAATTGAAAAAATTCCACTCTATAAAGAAACTTGGCTATTGCCAAGAAAATAACAATCAATACCTTTAAATTTTCCTTAATTTATTAAAAAGATGCTTGTAAAAGATAATTTCAAAATATTTTTATTATAAGATAACGAAAAAATTATTTTAAAATGTATCTATAAAATCATTGAATAATAAGCTAATAACAATATTCTTTTTAGAAATCTTTCATATTATAAATATTATTATTTAATTTAAGCTGCAAAGCACTTTCGTTTTTTTTTAAAAGACGATATAATAAGATTTGTATAATGCATTTCCTTATTTTTATTAGTATTTTATTAATAAATAATTTCGATTTTATTTGAATGATAAATCCCTTATGTATATATAATGTATCTTTAGACGATATTTATATATTCTGTAAATGTCCTAAGCTTCAATACAAATAAATTGCAATTGAAATTGACAAAATAAAATCCTACTTATAACTTAATAAATTTAATTTATGTACCGAATATTTTAAAAGCACAAGCTGAAATGTTGAGTTTAACTACAGGGTATCTTTTCGTATAATCTTCATCATCATAGACATTTGCATTTGTTTATTTTTCTAATTTATTTGCGTTTGCGATGCGAATTGATTTTCGAATGAATTGCAAGTTACGCATACGCCGCGTACGCTGCACCGTGCCAACGATAAGAAATCAGTTAAAACAAAAATTAATGTGAAAACGTCGAGCAACAAAGTGGCAAGCACACTGTTGACCACTAACAGCAGCTGGACACTGAACTGGACACTGAATTGGACACTGGAAACGTCGTCCACTCACAATTTGTTGTCAGTTATTAAGCAGCTCGATTTTTCATGTGCGTATTTAGACGGGATTCGATGGGGAGAGGGAAAGGGGTATTTTTTGAAGGAGTTGAGGCACAACATTTGCATAGTTAGTGTCGAGATTTTATACACCTACGGAGTGTGTGCTGTCAATCAGCACAAATGTTGATTGATAATCATGAGCGTGAGTTTAGGCCACAAATGTGCGCTTTTAGAAAGGAAGCTGTGTTAATTTAAATGTGGGAGCTGCAAAACTACTCATATGTTTGATCTATTGCACAATGATATTTGCCACAATTTGTGGCAGGTTGACGCCTAAAGCTCGCACCATTTGCAGGCGGCATTCGAGTTAATTGCGCGTTAAGTAAACCGCAAATTACAATAAGAACAATTAAGCGACCACGAAAGAACAACAACAACAACAACAAATAATAACAAGCATATGTTAACTGCATGCAACAATGGTGGTAAAGTCATGCAACGGCTTTAGCCTTTGATTTCCGGCACAAAAAAAAAAGAGAATAACAAAAACTCGTAGCTCCAATTTTCTTAGTTACTACTGACAACTCACTTCGGTGCGAAGCAGTCAACTAATTGAATTGATCATTGCCAGTGCGATCGAAGAGTTTTTCGCGTTTTTCGCGTTTTCCACTCGGCTACCGACGGTCTGGGAAAATTCAAATGCAACAACAGCAACAACAAGAAGGCGCGTGACTGATTTCTGTGGCACTGCATCAAGATCGATCGAGATTGTATCTCAAAAGCGCTGCATGCTATTCTCAAAGCGAACTACAACGACGTCGACAGCGACAGCGACGTCGACTGCGACGCTGACTTTGCAGTGAAGCCGAAGCATAAACTAAAGTCGGCTGTGATTTTTTTTGCAGCCGCCGAAGTTGCGAACAGGGCAAGGCGTTCACGCTTTTGATTCGCAGTTTGTAGTTCGTGTTGTTGTTGTTGCTGTTGTCAGAATATTTCTCAGACTTTTGATTCGGTATAAATATGCCAAGCGTAGCGCTAGTTTAAGCATAACACACTCAACTCTTCAGCCAAGAAGTAGCCAAGTCAACCAAACAACCAAAATGTTCAAGCTGGTAAGCAAAAAAACAAAAGACTTAGGCGACAAACTTGTCACTGAAATAAACAAAAGACTTAGGCGACAAACTTGTTACTAATTTTAATTTTTATTCGAATTTCATAGATCGCTGTCCTGTCCGCTCTGTGCGCCGTTGCCAATGCTGGCGTCATCTCTCCCTACAGCCATGGCTATGGCCTGGGCTATGGTGCTGCTTTGGCTCCCGCCTATGCTCCCGCTGTCTACTCGCACGCTCCCATCATCAAGAGCTATGCTGCTCCAGCAATTGTGCATGCTCCAATTGTGAAGACCATTGCACATCCCGTGGCTACATCGTATGCCAACACCTATAAGGTGGCCACCAAGGCGTATCCCGTGGTCCATGCTGCTCCCATCTATCATGCCGCACCTGCTGTGGTTGCTGCCCCCGCTCTGCACACCACCTCCACCTACCACGGACATGGATATGGAGGCTATGGCAGCTACCCCAGCTACGGTCTGGGATATGCTGGCTATGGACATGGTTATGGCCATGGTTATGGTCTGCATTAAGTCTCCTCCAGGCAGCACTTCTCGTTGACGACCCTTCTGCAGCATCCTTGACACGAACACCACCACCAAGAAGAAAAACAACAACAACAATCACATCTGCATATTCCCATCGTAATGTGTTAGATTCCTCAGTACAATATGCTCGACATTTTGCCGCTGTCAAAGTGTTGAATTCGCAGTCGTGTTCAAAATTCCATTACAAAACTGGAGACAGAGACAGAGACACGGGCTGAGTGTAAGAGTTAGAGATAGTGTGAGAGCGAGAAGGAGAGCAAGAGATCAAGAGATCAAGTCAATGCTGTTAATTATTACTTTTTGTTATTGTACAATGCTCGTGGTTTCGAATTAAGTAAATAAACGATTCAAAAAATATACAAACAACTAAAACAATAGAACATTCTTTTTTATGATTACACTGGGAGAAATATCTCGTTTTAAAAATGTTTCTAATATCTGAAATCATAATTATCATAATATTTATTTACAGCCCTGTTAGTTCAATAATCAAGTGAATTTTCCAAAAATTTATCTAAAAATTGATACTTTTATCAATATCAGTTTGTTTAATTTAAATTTTTTCGTAACTTTATTTGATTTATTTAGCTATTTTTAATTTATTAAAATAAATATTTTTTTCCGTATGGGGGCTTGTTACAGGTAGTAAATATTGTTGGTAAAAATATTATTTTGACATATATTTTTTGATTTTTTTCAAAATTTTTTGTATTATTTAACTTAAGATTATTTTTGTTACAGGTAGTAAATTTATAGGTAGTAAATATTGTTGGTAAAAATGATCATTATATTTTTTAAATTATTTTCCATATTTTTTTATTTATCTTAAGATAGATTTTTTTTTACATATTATTTTTTTTAAGTGTAAAATTAAGTTGCATAATCTTGACTGTAATTATGACATTACATTGAGTTCTCTACAAATTTTTTGTCTTAGCTCTGTTGAACTACCGCTTCACTTGTGTATTTTTTTCCAGTGTAGCCCACAAAAGTGTTGAAATTTTCCTTGAACAAATTCAATTGAAATGCCAACGCCTGGCAATTATGCGAATGCCTGTTGACAAATGTTGATAGGAGCATAAAGTGGGGCGTGGCAAGTTGTGGTGGAGTGTGGTGGAGTGTGGAGTGGGGTTGACTGGGTGAGTGGCTAGCTGACAGGTGGCTGCAACGAAAGTGCGTCGAGTGCTGCAATTGAAATAATTATTTATTAAAGCAAGTCCAAGTCTGTCTTAGCTGTCTGGATATTTTGCTGATTCGTTTTTGCGAATTGAGAAATTGGAGCAGTTGCTAAATGTGTCACTTAATTTGCTTTTGACCAAGTTAGTGGCAATACACAAGTTGGATTATTAAAACTTAGTATAGTAACCAGAAACAAAGTTTAAATGCGATTCACGAGTGAATTCGAATAGCAACAATGCCGCATTGTGGCAACGACCTTAGACAGTCCAACAAAATGTACAACAATTATGGCCAAAATACCAAATATAAGATACAATGCGCATTATAGGCATAAATTATGCCCCAAAAGATCGTAAACTCTATTATTATGATTAGTTGAAGTTGGTTATGTTTACGATTAAATATTAACAACGTTGACACCCGTCGATTGTTCATCTCTCTGAATTAGTTGGCCAGTGAAGCATTCAACCACAATTTGGCAACGACCTTGCTGAAGAGTGTAGATGGAGGGGGCAACATACAAATTTAGGTTGCTTCCTACTTGCAATTTGCGCATTGAATATTCATTCAAGCAGAAACATTGTCTCAATACAATGCTGCACTTAGTACTCTACTCAGTAGGGTGACTCAAGAGGGATGGGAGATCAGGGGTAGGGTGGCACAGTTACCTTGTTTCCCACACCGATGAGGCCATGAGTAGCAATTCAAATTGAAACACCTGCTCTTAAACACTCACAACTGTTTTGAGTGATTTTAGTCTGAGCTTTGAGTTAAATTTGCAGCTTAAAAGTATGCAACATAATTTGCATTTAATTATTTATGTTTATCTTGTAACAACATTTGCATTTTATAAGTTTCAGTTTTAATTTAAAAATGTTGTCATTTATGTAATATTTAAATATTTTTTAAATATTAATTTCTAAATTATTTTTATATATTTTGAAATGTAATTAAATTAAATTTTAATAATTAAGTTTAATTCTTACTTAAGCTGAATTATGTTCAAAATAATTTATTTCTAATAATAACATATATGCTTGAACTTTGTGTTAAACTTGCAGCTTAAAAGTATGCAACAGCATTGGCATTTAATTATTTATGTTTATCTTGTTACAACATTTGCATTTGCATTTTGTTAAGGCAACTGGAACGTGCATATTATTAACAAGCCATTGACCACAGTTGAAGGACCTTCTCAACCGCAATAAACAAAACAACAAACGAACGTCACACACATCAAGGATTTTGCTGTTGATTGCATTTTCAGAATGCAATTAAAAGGGCATTGAATTGCTGATACAAGAATAGCAACAATCATCCGAGCGGACACATGGCAAAACAAGTGCGTTGCTTAATTAAGGGCCAACTCCGACTCATTCGTAGGGTTCGGTCACTCAACCAGTTGCAAGTTGATCCTGGCCGCAGGAAATGCACGTTGCAAGCAACCAAAACACACGCGTCACTTGCCTCATCCGCCCACAGTCCTGTGCTGACCTTTCTGAGAGCATTGACTTCTCTTGCAGATATCCTAGATGGGAAGCTGTTATGGGGTATACTAAATATTCTTATCAAACAATTTTATTAAGCAAATATTTCGAATTTTTTTCTTAAATTATTTATATATATTTTTATATAAAATAAAACTTGGTAAATTAAATCTATAATTAAAAATGGTAACAATATTTAAAATATGGAATATTATTAATATTAAACCAGTGTCTCGGGTCTCGAGTGTTGGTTCAAATACAATTTTAAAATTTATTCATTTCATTCAACATCAATTAAAATCAACTCAAAAAACTAAATAAATATGTAATTTAAAAAAAAAACCATATTAATTAACAGCAAGTATACATCTAATAGCATAATAAATTATATTCAACAGCTAATTATTCATTTATTAAGGGAAATCGGCACCAGAGATTATTTAAACACATACAATCTTTTAAATGAAATAATAATTAAATGCATAAAATATAAAATATCTGTATATCTGAAATTTGTAGCGATAGGTTTTATTTTTAAAATATTTAAATATAAAAAAAGGTATAATGAAAACTTTAAAGTGTGCTCAAACATTGTTTGAATTTATTAAGATACATCTAAATTTTAAATATAGAACCAATGAAAATAAAATCTTAAAATTGAACTCAAAATCTCAATTAATTTAACATTCAGTGCAAGAATTCAGAAAATCCCAGATCGTTTAATAAACTATTATTATTCTATTTAATTCTATTAGAAATCTAAGAATATTTGTCAAATCTTCAATTTTATTGTCCTGCTGAAAACCAAAGTAAGGAGATTTTTATTAATTATTATTGTTATTAGTACGAATATGTTGTCCCTAAGCCGCAACATGTTCTGCTTGTTGTTCTGTGTGTTGCAAACACGGGTTCAATGACAGCCAACGTTGCGTATGAGTAACATTTGCCTTGCAGCATATTGAACTGTCACTGCCACACGCATTCAGAAACAAACTGTATGAAAGAGAGGGAGAAAGAGAGAGAGAGGGAGAGAGAAAGAAAAGGGAGAGGGCAACAACAGACATCAAAAGCTAACGATGTGTGACAGATTTTTCAGCCGTGTGTGTTCGTTGCGCGTGCCTCAAGTGAGTGTGGCAAGTACAATATATGTTGCCCAAAGGTAACTCGCATAAAAAGCAACTGTTGAAGGGAAGGGCAGACGTGGGAGGAGTAAGGGATTGGGAACATGTTGAACCTGCGAAACACGTGCGCCAATTTAGAGCGCATTACGCGAAGACATCTTGTCTGTGTTTTTAGCTTCATCTTCAGCTTCAGCTTCTGTTGCCGGCGGCACTTTACATGTATTTGCTTGCCCGCCTCTTTGCCACACACCCACCTTGCCACATCCCTTGCCACACCAGCTATACGACTTCGAGTGCTGTGGCATGTGCCACACTCGAACACACAATTCGCGAACTTGCAGCATATTCCCATATAACGAATTCGGATTTTGAGGCCACTTCGTTATGCTAATTTCCCAACAACTTCAACTGATCCATGTTGTGTTGACATTCTTTTTAAACATTTTTATATTTTTGAGAGGGGCACGTGGCATTTGTGGCACAATTTAATTGGCTGCCTCGTGAGATTTTGATAATAAATACATTAATATTAAATTCAATAGATTATTATATTTTTTTTCATTACATATATTTGTTTATACTCTCAATTAAATCTATTGAATTTCTTTAGTTAATTTTTCAATTGAAATCGTTGCTTTTTGCGTGTTTACTTTCATAAAATTCAGTTTTAATTTTAATATGTTGTCATTTATGTAATATTTAAATAATTTTAAAATATTTATTTCGAAATTATTTTTATATATTTTAAAACTTAATTAAATTTAATTTTTTATAATTTTTAATCAAATTGTATTATGTTAAAAATAATTTATTCCTAATAATAATATATAAAATTAAAAATAATTCTGTTTTTATATTTAGTTTAATTTCTGATTAGTTGAAGTTGCTCTATAAGGTAGCAAGACGCTCATCCTTTGTAAAAAATTTCATTTTAATTAAAAAAAAAAAAAAATTTAATATTTATTGCATACTTTTGAGCGTTGAATTTTTTCAAAAAATTCAGAGTCTACTTTGCGGCGTAGTCACAAAATTGTGTCACAGGGAGGCCTTTTAAATGATATTTTGACATTTATTTGCGACATGAGCTATCAATCACAGGCACAAGGCGTGGAACGTGTTTGCAATTGCAGTGGTTTAAGCCAAAGACACAGCACTCTCTAGGCCAACTTCTTACCCAATTTCATGGCAGCAAGACAGAAAGAGAAAAAGAGAGAGACAGAGAGAGAGAGAGAAAGAGAGAGAGAGAGAGAGGGAGTCTTCAGGGACTGCGCTTGAATTTGTTTTTTATATTTGTTTTTAACTTGCAATGAATTGCGAAACGTGTCGCGTGCATTTGCCGCACGATTTGCTTGTCGATTGAACGTGGTTGGTGGTTTGAAGTTGGTCAGCTTTTGATGGTAATGAAATGCTCCCGTAATGGAGTTTTACTTTTCAGCAGACGCGTAATCCGCAATCTTCAATGCGCTATAAATACGAGCATTACTTAACCAAATCAATTCATTTCACGAGAAAGTCTGACAAAAGAAATACCTATCAATTTTACCAATTCGGAAGCTACAAAATGTTGAAAATTGTAAGTAAAGTGGGTGATTCCTGTTTATCTCTCTTACTATTTTTCTCACTCTTTTGCTTACTCTCTTCTCTTTCAGCTTCCTCTTCTGTTACTCAGCTGCTGCTCAACCACATTTGCTGGCTTTTTACATGCTGCATCACCAGCTCCCGTTGCCGTTGAGGCCGTTTACAGTGCTCCACCTGCTCTGAGTTATGCTCAAACTGCACCACACTTTGTTAAATACGCTGCACATTCTACGGCACATCATGTTGGCTATGCAGCTCCTGTTGCTGCACCTGGTATCAAGTATACGCTAGGTGCTCCCGTAACCACAACAACCACTACATATACTGGATTTGCTGCAGCCCACGCACCACCAGCAGTACATTATGCTACAGCAGCTGCACCACCGGCTGTACACTACTCTACACCACAAGCCGTACACTATGCTGCACCACAAGCCGTACACTATGCTGCACCACCGGCTACAACAGCCGTACACTATGCCGCACCACAGCAATCAGCCGTACACTATGCTGCACCACCGCCAGCCACATTTGTAGCCAGATTTGCTGCACCACCACCTTATCCGTATCATCTGGCTTCACCACAGCCTTCATATACCAAATTTGCGGTACATGCTGCACCTCCAATTGCCACCTACGCTGCTCCCGTTGCAGCACCGATTGCAGCTGAGCTGCCTCTACCTTGCGACAGCAGCTGGTAAACAGCATCATCATCATCATCATGATTATCATCATAATTATCATCACTTTATTAAATTTCAATGTTAAGCAATTAATTAAGCAGAATTATAAGTGCGTGTTTATAAATCTCGATACGATCATCTTCCGCGGCATTATAATTAAGAATCTTAACGTTAATTATGCAACCAGACATTGGCAAGTGTGAGCAACCAAATAAATATTAACTCAATAAAAATATGATAAATTATACAAAAAGTCAGATCAATCGATCCGATGACCAACCTCAATGGAATATCTATTGAAGCTGTCAAGCAGTGTTGCCATTTTAGTAATTTTATTGCTAGATTTAGCCCTTTTTTAATTGCAAAAGCTAGATAAATTGTTGAATTTTATATTAGCTATAAATCTAGCAATTTTCGAAAATGGCTACAAGTTTTTCTTTTTAATTACAAAAGCTGGGAAACTGAATGATATGCTATGAGAAAATCCATTTTGTCGAATGAAGGAACAAAGATTTCGGATATCAGAGCTCGAAATTTTCGAATATTTATATTTTCGAGGATGATAAAAATTAGTTAGTTAGTTGAAATAAAATAAGTTAAAAAACTTTTTTTGTCGAATTTACGTAATTTATCCTTAGTCCTAAATCTGCTCAAAAAAATTTCCAATTTTTTAGGTATATATAATTTTTTTTCTTTTTTTGTTTTTTATCAATTTTTTTTCAACTTTGCAATTTTAACCCAAAATATTCTGGCAACACTGCTGTCAAGCTGCGTTAAGCAAATCCATCAAATGGGTCAGCAGTTCAATTTCTGCATATAAAACTCAGACACCAAAAACGACGACGACTCTATTACCACAAATTATAACTGAATATATTTAAGTTGAGGAGGTCAGCCACTCCAACTCGTAGTCTGAGTCGGAGTCTGGCGTTTGCTGCCTTTCGGGCTATGATTTCAGGTAGTCATCTCAATTAAGTTCCTAAACAACATTAATACTCAACTTATTAGCCAGTCAATGAGCTCTGTCTCTATCTCTATCTCTCTCTCTATCTCTGCCGCAGTCGCTGTCGCAGTCGCAGTCTCAGTCGACGTCTGTTGTTGCCGTCTTAGTGAAACGACCTAATGGTATTCGTACCTGGTGTCACATGACAGTCGATTTGTGTTTAATAAGCCCAAATGCTCAAATGCTCACAAATGTTCACAAATGTTCACAAATGCTTGCAAGGTGTCGACATTGTTGTAGCTGTTGTTGTTGTTGTTGTTGTTATTGCTGTTTATCGTTTGGCAGGAGCGTCCCCTTTTAGAGGGATAATCCTTTGCATAAGTTATTTTTTAAATTGTTTTTAAAAATTTAAAATTATACTTTAAAAAAATAACTAATTTGGTTTTTAAATAAATTTCAAAATAACCCCTTAAAATTTTTGACTATGCACATTTGGGTGGGACAAAATTCATAAAAAGTGTTTAATATTAAGCACATTTGACTTTAATTAGTCTCACCTTTATATGCTTAGCTACAAAGCTGCACAAATAATAGAATTTAACGTTCGCTTGTTCAGAAATTATAATTCTAGTTCTAATTAAAATTTTTTTATTAACATTTCATAGGTATTTAATTTTATTTATAATCTTTAACATTATTTTTATGCTTGGCAATTCTTTTTTTCCTTGCTAACTGCTTTTTGTTTTATTATTAATCAGATAATAGACTAAGGTGGCCAAATTTTTACTGAGCTTGGAGTGAATTTTACCAAGATATAGTGGGCCAGAGGAGTAATAGATTTACATTGAAATTTACATTTTAGCCTATAGCAACCAAAAATGTTAATACCCCCTTTAAGGACGACCCTGACAGACTGTTTGACCGCCGTGTGGTGCATAGTTTGGATGCCAATCGAAGTGGCCAACATTGATTTATATGCAAGGCAAACTAAATATGTATTATCAATAGGCGCTGCTCAACGGCTAAAGCAACAGCAGTAATAACAACAACAACAACAACAACAGCAGAAACAACCACAGTAAATGGCAAAGCAGCTCATAAAAAAAAGCCAACAACTTAGCACAGATAAATAAACAGAGTCACAAGATAACAACAACAATAACAATAACAAATGCCAGAGCTGCAGTCGACGACGGCATCAAATTAAAGCGACATAACAAAAACAAAAACAACAAAAAATCCCCAAGAGAGACAACAACAACGGTAAAACAGAAGCAGAATGAATAAGTTAAGTTAAGGCTTTTGGCCAACAGCCATGTCGTCAGAGAGTCAACAACAACAAGCTGAGCTGAACGCCAAAAACTGAATGTCGCGACTGGAACGCATCTTTGTTATTGTTGTTAATACCCTGTAAATGCATAAAAGTATCTTAAAAATGTTGGAGCAACAACAGATTAAGAAAAGAGTGGAAATTTACTCAGCTTACAGTGCTGGACGTTTCTTTAAGTTAACTTGAAACACTATAATTTACAGGGTAAAATTCAAATTAAATGTTGATCGCTGACAATTATATAGAAAAATTCCGAAATTAAAAAGTTCTTAATTTTTTTTTAAATACATTTTTTGTAATAACAATACTAAGAGGGTATGTTAAAATCAAACTAAAAAATTCTAGTGGAGTTAAAACAACTATTAAATTAAAAATTATGATATGATGAACTAATTATTGTATAACAATCACTAGCTCTAAAAATAAGATAACAGGGTATCTTATATTAGTTTTTCAGCTTAAATGTTTGTCACAGCTAGTAAAATTATTAATATTAAAATATAATAAATATTTTTAAAAGTTCACTAGTGCTTACAGGGTATCCGCTAAGTCGAGCAAATTAATTGAAAGCATATACACTTGCTGAAACTCAAAAAGGGAATATAGGGAATATATATAAATAATCATAACAATCAAATATTAGTTTACAGGGTATCTCTTATGTCAATCAAAAAACTTTTCGTACAATTTGCAGTTTATTAATTGAAATATAATTCAAATTTCAATTATTATATTTTTATCACTTGAAAAAATGATTACAGGGTATCTGCCAAGTCGAGCTATTGCAGCTACAGCACATTCACTTGCTGCTGCTGTGTTGTTGGGTCGACAACTGGTCGACTGGTTGAGTGTTTGAGTGTTTCGACTGGTTGAGAGTGTCTCACCTGGTCGTCTATCCACTGGCAGAATCGAATTGTGGCTCTGCTTCTGCTTCTTCTTCTTCTGTTTCTTCCACTGCTGCTGATGCTTCTTCTTCTTCTAGCTGTACGTATAAAAAGCATCTTCAGCTGCCGCACAAATTTTAATCAGCTCGAAAAGCTTCGCCTGTCGACAATAACAGCCAAACGAAAACGAATCGAATCGAATCGTATTCAAAAATAAAACTCGTGAGTGCAAAAAAAGTGAGAAGCAGAAAAAAGAAGAATTACATTCCAAAATGTATAGCAATGTGAGTGTGTGTGTGGAAAGTGTGAGTGTGTGTGTATTTGGATGTTAATCTTTGACGGTTTCTTTTGCAGAAATCTATGACTCAACTGTTGCTGCTTGGATTCGCACTGCAAGTGGTTTCAGTGGTGCAGGCGGATGTCTCGCAGCTGGAATACTCGATTAGGCCCAGTTCCCAGGTGGCCTACTATCATTATCCCGTGCCAAGGACACAGCAGCATCAGCAGCATCAGCGTCAGGTGGCTCGGCAATTTGTGGCACCTGAGTTGGAGCATGCCGCCTTCACACAGGCGTTGACGAGTCGTGGTTATGTCTTCGGTGGCAACACAGCCGCTGCCTCCGTCTCTGCCCCACTGACGGCAGCGGTACCTTCAGGTCGTTCCTTTTCCTCCTCGTCATCGGATGCCAATTCGTTGAACTTGAAGTTGCCGGTGCCTTTTGGTGTTATGCCACTAAATGTTGCACATTTGCCGCTGCAAGCTGGTGCGCCTTATGCCTCCGTGCCACATACCACAGGTCTCACCTCATATGGCACAGCGCACGTGCAACGTCGATAGTTTTGTTGCCACAAGTATATTTCATAAGCCTGACTGACTGACTGTGTGTGTGTGTGTAAGAGTGTGTGAATGAGTGTGTGCATGTGTATAGTGAATACTTCATATAAATATATATATATATTGGAATAATACTCATAAATAAAGTAAAAGCTACTTGCCAGCGATCTTAGATACAACTTGTGGACTTTATTTATTTATGGTCAATTTAAATGATCATGATGATAATGATAATGCTGTTTATAATACTCTTAATCATTACCTTGTCTCTGGGTTGAGTTGGACTGCATTTGCATATCAAACTTAAAGTCGAAGGTCAAAGACAAAGACGTCTTCATCAAAAAAGATCGATACAACAATCGATCGATCGATCGATCGCACCTTTCACCTCACCTCAAACCAATAGCAAAGAGCAATGTTTATTTAGGCTCTCAGGTGAGAGAGAAGAGGGGAAAACGGAGACAATCTACAAAAAATATGAGCAACTCATTTGCATTTAAGCGATTGAAGAGTTTATTTAAGTGTTCGACCAGCTGATCATTTTGGCATGTGATCAATGAATCCAAGACCTTAAACTTGGCATTGATTTAACTACATACACACATAATATAAATTAATTCCCCTTAAATCCCAATGTAGATCTAACCGGATGCCCAATTGTTTATTGAAAGCTACTTAACGGATGTGAGACGGATTAATCAGCAAACGGAACAAACTGATCCAGCTTTAAAAAATAAACCGCTTTTCAGAACGGGAATAACTGCACTTAAAACACAAATTAATTATATCAACGACAATAATAAAATACAATGGTACACAGCAAATGAAAGCGATATATAAATTATAATAAAAAGCTAAAATTACATTTATAAACATCATATTAATAGCTCAAAAATCTTTTTTGTCAACCTATAGAAATATTTATTAATGGACTCTTTGTACTGTAAAACTTGCTCAACAAATTTATTGACATTTCGCATTTCATTTTTTAAGCTGTACAAGTCTTTTAAAAATTTCTGTTAATTTCTTTTTCTGGGAACTGAACGAAATTCAATTCTTTTTTGTTTCTATACATCATCTAGTTATCTACGTCATTAAAAGTATGTCTCATTATTTAAATTAAAAAACAAAATTTTGCATCAAATAATTTATCTTTTTATTTAAAAACAAGTTTAATTTTATTTTAACTACTGCAAAATTGTTACTCACAAAAATTGGAACATAATAAAAAATTTAAGAATTTATCTGAGCATTTCATGTGTATTATTTTAATGGCCATGGGTGTATAAACATACTATATAACATACCTGCCTTCCAAGAAGGCGTCTAGGAAGTGAGCGGCAGATTACAGATACAGATTTCCGTATAAAGATCAGCCTGTTGGAAGAAGCTGATGATGAAGTGAGATGCTTAAAGTAAGTGAGAGGTCGAATTCAGTGGTTGTGGTGGTTGTGGTGATTGTGGTGATTGTGGTTGCTTCTGGTGGTTCAACTCAGTCAAGTACCACAGATGCGGATACAGTTACAAGCGTGGTTAAATCGAGAAGACTTAACGATCGAACGCCTTGAGATCAACTCGACACTGAGAAAGAGAGGGGAAAGAAAAGAGACTGGGAGGGGAACCAAGCACATGACTATGATGATGACGTTGGCAGCACGTGACCGTTAACAAAAAATATACAAAACAAAGTCCAATCATATTTTTTATGCTTATTAAATTCAAAAGCCGGTTTTTGAGCGCTCTTCTTAGCCAAGTCATCTTGCTGTTCTGGCCAATTAGTGGCCAGCATAATGGCTTAAACAGTTGTTGACTCTTACACGCACACACACACACATCCTGTTGCCAAGGTCAGCAAAGGATGCAAGCTGGCTCAAAGAGAAGAGGGAGAAGAAGGTAACTCAATTTACGATGCCAAGCAATTGAAATGTTTGTTGTTTTTTATGGCCAAAGCATTAAAAGCGTCACTAATGCGACATTTGAGCCATGCGACACGCATTTTATAGCCAACTTAGCCTGAAATTGGCAACAAGCACTGCCAACAAAAATTGCCCCACTCTCATTGCGTTCGCTGGTTGTGTGTCTGCATACAAATTGTAACTGAATAAATATATATTTTGCGAAATCAATTTTGGTAGTTGAATTTGGATTTCCTAAACTGTTTTTGTTTTTTTTTTTTGGTCAATAGCAAAGGCTAAACACGTCCCGTTTGGGCCGACAAAAGAAGCGACCAGAAAAACATGCAGAAAACAAAAGTCGAGCAATTGCAATTTACTATATAAGGCAATGTTGCTGCTGCTCTAGAGACATTAACAGTTCCAACAAACCAACTACTGCAACATGTACAAATTCGTAAGTTTTAAAAATATTTAAAGAAAAAAAAAGGTATTTAAAATGAACTTTATCCTGTTTTTTAGCTCATCATTGCCGCTTTTGTTGCTTGCGCTGCGGCCAAGCCTGGCGTGGTTGCACCACTCGCTGCTGCACCACTGGCCTATGCCAATGCACCACTGTATGCCGCCGGAGCCAGCAGCCAGGTGGATGTGCGCAACAACTATGATGGCACTCAATCCTCCTACACCACCGCACCCTTTGACCTGACCGCGCCTTATTCCAGCCGCTATGTCTCTGGCATTCCAGCTGCCTATGCAGCTCCCTATGCAGCTGCCCCCCTGGCTGCCCGTCTGACCGCTCCAGTTGCCGCTTCCTATGCTGCTCCCCTTGGAGCTCCTCTGGCTGCCTCCTATGCTGCCCCCTTTGCCGCTCCCTATGCCGCTCCCTATAGCTTCGGTGGTGCCGCCTATGCTGCCCCCTATGCCGCTCCCTACAGCTTTGCCGCTCCAGCTCCAGTTGTGGTTTAAAAATTTGTAATATTTTCTTAGAGAATTATTTGTGTGTGTAAATAAAAACAAGTAGGAAAAATCTACAATCAAGATCCCGACCAAACGCATTACTTATTTCAGTATATATAAAAGTACTTTACAGAAATTAATATTTAAAAAATCTACTGCATACTTTTGGGTGATTGTATTGAAATATTAACTTTGGTTAGCTATTACTACCGTTCTACTTGTCCGATCTTGCTGCGGTTAAGTGATATTACAGATAATATAAAAAAATAGACACTAGGCAGCAAAAAAGTAAATTTTAAAATAAAAGAAGTGGAAAAAGGGTATAGTCGATATATATAGTCAATATATACAAAAGTACTTTAAAGAAATTACTATTTAATAAAAACTACTGCATACTTTAAGGCGAGTGTATTGAAATAATAACTTTATTAATAACTTTGGTTAGCTATTACTACCGTTCTACTTGTCCGATCTTGCTGCGGCTGAATGAGATTATAGACAATATTAACAGATAACGTTAATTAGCATAAAAACTGTATTATATTATGAATTGTAGGTCCTTTTGTTCATACAGACGGACAGACATGACTATATCGACTCGGCTATTGCTGCTGATCAAGAATATATATTCTTTATATTGTCGTAGATGCCTCCTTCTCCCTGTTACATACATTCCAACGAACACAATATACCCTTTTACTTATTTTTTAACTAACGGGTATAATCATGTTTATAAATTGTGCAATCTTTAAGCGTTAATCGTAAATCAGGCTTAATACAATAGTTTATTGGCTGTCATAAGCTGTTACCATTTTGGCCAGGCCAACACAAATGTCAAAGTTGCTTACATAATAAGAAGCTATTGACTATCGACTTGTAAACAAATGTAATTTTCATTTCAATCGAGTCACGTTTTTGTGGCAGTTACCACATAAACCATAAACGGTCTTAGCCCAGCGGTGCAGTACCGTTAGGTGTGGTGCCAAACGAAAGTGAAGAGCTGCCAATTGTGTTTTTAGTTAAAATTTCCAGCTATAAATTCAATTGCATTGTCCATGGTCAACACATTGACAGCGGCGTCTTCAAGCCAAGCAGTTGCACCACCCACAAACCACCAAACAAAATACTAAGCAAGATGTGGCAGCTAAAATTGGTAAGTAATTTGTGGCATTAACTGGAGATCTTTAAGCTGATCCTATCATTTTTTATTGGACAGACTTTCGTCTTGGCCTTAGCTTTGATTTGCAGCGAAGCGAAACCATCGCACCACTTTGATCACCACTTTGATCACCACCTGGATCATCAACATTTCAATCACTTTGAGTCACTGCCGGAACATGTGGACTATGCCTCACCGCTGTTGCAGTTGCAGGAATCCTTTGTGGCTGCTCCAGCACCTGCACCACTTTGGCCTGCATCCGCTCCGGCTCAATTAGCACCTGCACCACTGCTGCCTGCTCCGGTACCTGCACCACTTTGGCCTGCACCTGCACCACTGTTGCCAGCGGCTCATACTCATCTGTTGCCAGCTCCTGCACCACTGAATCCCTGTCTGCCACCTGTTGCACCACATTCTCATGTGCTGCCCACCACTGAGGTGCATTTGCCCACTGTGACTCAGTTGCTGCCTCCGGTGCTGGAAGCGTTGCCCTTCGCCTCCAGTTATCGTGCTATTCCCGGTCCCAAAACCACCTCACATCGCGTTTCCCTTGGATATGCCTTCCCCAAGTTCGTGACAGCACCACACGCCCATCTGCGTGCTTTGCCCTTGAAACTGGCTCATCACCATCATCATCATTCACTGTTCTAGGCTGGAATTGGAAAGTGGGAGTTAGATTATATTTTAACCAAATAACTTAGCTGCATTGAACCGAACCAAAGACGTTTTGAGTCATGAAAAAAATAATATCTTAAATTATGTATTTAAATATAAAATATGAAAATACTCTTATAATAATGAGAACTATATCGTAATAACAAATGCAGATTCCAATTAAAGGACAGAATATTATCAAAATGATATTCCGCTTGAAAGGGGTCAAGGGGTAAGCATGGAAAATACCGGAAAAATTGACAGTGAGGTAAATTTTATAAGTGAAAAATGTTTTGATGTAGAATGAATTTAGAGGCCAAATAATGATTAAAACGGTATTCCACATGGAAATCGGTTCAGTTTTGGCAAAGTTATGGTAGATTGAAGTTTTTGAAATAGTGTAAAGGGGTAAGCATGGAAAATACCGAAAAAATTTAAAGTGAGGTAAATTTTTCAAGTGAAAAATGAAATGAAAAATTGATGCAGAATGAATTACGAGGTCAAATAATGATCAAAACGGTATTCCACATGGAAATCGGTTAAGTTTTGACAAAGTTGTGGTAGATTGAAGTTTTTGAAAAAGTGTAAAGGAGTAAGCATCGAAAATACCGAAAAAATTGACAGTGAGGTAAATTTTTCAAGTGAAAAATGTTTTGATGCAGAATCAAAATAGAGGCCAAATAATGAATAAATTAATATTCCACATAAAAATCGGTTAAGTTTTGACAAAGTTGTGGTAGATTGAAGTTTTTGAAAAAGTGTAAAGGAGTAAGCATCGAAAATACCGAAAAAATTGACAGTGAGGTTAATTTTTCAAGTGAAAAATGTTTTGATGCAGAATCAAAATAGAGGCCAAATAATGAATAAATTGATATTCCACATAAAAATCGGTTCAGTTTTGACAAAGTTATGAGAGATTAAAGTTTTTGAAAAAATGTCAAGGGGTAAGCATGGAAAATACCGAAAAAATTGACAGTAAGGTAAATTTTTAAGTGAAAAATGTTTTGATGCAGAATGAATTTAGAGGCCAAATAATGGAAAAAATGATATTCCGCATGAAAATCGGTTAAGTTTTGGCAAAGTTATGGTAGATTGAAGTTTTTGAAAAAGTGTCACAGTGATGACCGATATATCGAATTTTCTAAGTAATTCAAATTTTGATGCAGAATCAAAATAGAGGCCAAATAATGAATAAATTAATATTCCACATAAAAATCGGTTAAGTTTTGACAAAGTTATGAGACATTGAAGTTTTTGAAAAAGTGTAAAGGGGTAAGCATGGAAAATACCGAAAAAATTGACAGTGAGGTAAATTTTTCAAGTGAAAAATGTTTTGATGCAGAATGAATTTAGAGGCCAAATAATGGAAAAAATGATATTCCGCATGAAAATCGGTTAAGTTTTGGCAAAGTTATGGTAGATTGAAGTTTTTGAAAAAGTGTCAAGGGGTTAGTATGGAAAAATATCACAGTGATGACCGATATATCGAATTTTCTAAGTAATTCAAATTTTGATGCAGAATCAAAATAGAGGCCAAATAATGAATAAATTAATATTCCACATAAAAATCGGTTAAGTTTTGACAAAGTTATGAGACATTGAAGTTTTTGAAAAAGTGTAAAGGGGTAAGCATGGAAAATACCGAAAAAATTGACAGTGAGGTAAATTTTTCAAGTGAAAAATGTTTTGATGCAGAATGAATTTAGAGGCCAAATAATGGAAAAAATGATATTCCGCATGAAAATCGGTTAAGTTTTGGCAAAGTTATGGTAGATTGAAGTTTTTGAAAAAGTGTCAAGGGGTTAGTATGGAAAAGTATCACAGTGATGACCGATATATCGAATTTTCTAAGTAATTAAAATTTTGATGCAGAATCAAAATAGAGGTCAAATAATGAACAAATTGATATTCCACATGAAAATCGGTTAAGTTTTGGCAAAGTTATGAGTGTCTGAATTTTTTTAAAAATTTTAAAATCTGTTATGAGGGTGGGTATTAAAAATATATTGAAGTCATCCTAATATTAAAAATGGTACTAGAAGGCCATACTTTTCAGAATGTAGATCAAGGCCATTTGTGCGAAATATTATCTTTCGAAAGATCAGCTGTGATTTAAGCCAGAGTTAAGCCGGCAAACTATCCAGCTATTGTCTTGTAACTAACCATATACAAATTTAATGACTGGCTAGACACAAAGTGGTTAAATTGACTAAGTGGTTCAGCGGCACACGACACCAAATCAGGAATTCCAAACACATGAAAATGACACTGAAAAGGGTGTAGAAGAGGCAGTAGGTAGCGAGTGCGTGAATTACAGTGAAGAAATTGAATGTTAATTAAAAGCCCACGCGAAAGACAGAAGAAGAGAGATAGAAAATGGGGACAGAGAGAGAAAGAGTAAGTTATAGAGGGAGGAAAGAAGAGAGGAGTTGGGTGTCACGTCTGATAAAGGTGTCTCATTTGTGGTTGATAATTCGTTGCCACTGAAATATTATAAACAAAACGAAAACGAAAACTTGCCCAACGAATATCGGCCAGTGGGCTAGTTGGCGGTTTTTAGGGTATACGAATTTTGATTGCGTGCAATTATGAAAGTGCTTGTCGATAAATACGTAAGAGGCGATCAATTGATTTTTAAATACGGTTAACGCCCTTCGTCTTATATAGAAAGTCTTACAAGGTATTTTGGTATGCTTACCACAGGCGTGAAGAATTATAAATACGCACTGAACTGGACAATTGAACATCAAAGCTTAGTTAGCACTCAAATAAACCAGCCAACAAACCACACAAAATTTTACTCAAAATGTTTGCCAAGTTGATGGTAAGTTTGTATTAGTTTTTTTGCTAAAAAAGGACTTAAGGATTAACTTTAAATTGTCTTGGTTTACAGCTCGTTGCTCTGTGCGTGGTTGGTGGTGCTCAGGCGGGTCTTTTGCCCTTTGCTGCGGCACCTGCACCACTTGCTGCCGCTGGTGTGGTGGCTCCCTATGCCTCCAGCTTCAATGCACATCGGATTAATCACGCAGTGGCTTATCCAGTAGCACCAGCAGTTGCTCCAGTTGCTCTGGCTGCTCCGGTTCCCGCACCAGTGGCTTTTGCTGCACCACCGAAGGTTGCCTTTGCGGCACCAGCTTTGGCTCCTGCACCTGCTTTTGCTGCTCCAGTTCCAGCTCCAGTTGCTGCTCCTCTGGCAGCTCCTCTGGCTGCTCCTCTGGCTGCTCCTTTGGCTGCTCCATTTGCTGCCACTCCCTTTGGATTTGCTGCTCCTGCGCCTGTGGCTTTCGCTGCTCCCGCTAGATTTGGTTTCCCAGCAGCTGCTCCATTTGCTGCCCCCTTCCCGGCTCCAGTGCCTGCGCCTCTGGCCGTCGCACCCAAATTCGCACCTGCTCCTTATTTCTTCTAAATAATACCCACTTAGAGTTAAGCAACTCCCACTACTAGCAACAAATCTCAACTAGAAAGCAAAATGCTTGGCAAATAAATTGTATAAGTTCACTTTATTCGTCTGTTAATCCTCGCCAGAACTACACAGAAAAAAAAGTCCGGGATTCCGGTCTAAAATTAATCCCAGCGGTAATATTTAATTTAAGTTCGCTTTTTCTCAACAATATTTTAATTTTTGGGGTTCTGTAAAATTTGTTATGAGTTAGATTAAATAATTTAGGCTTCTTTCACTTTTTAAATGTTGATTTTTTAATATCATTGCCGTTTTATCTACGTATTATCTTAATTTAGGAATTATATCTCGAGTACATACTTAAAAAATTCAAGCTAAAATCTAGTTTTTTTAAGCTTGATTTTTAGAATGGATTTCTTTTTTCTGTTTATAAACGTATGCTCTTCACATGTCCAATGCGCTGGAAGAGCGGCACATGCTCAAAGGGTGTGTGGGAAATGGGTACCGAGTCATAGGTCACATGTGCGATCTTCGTCAAAGGAGCCACAATTGTGTAGCCAGGATGTTGTTGCTCCTGATCCTGTTCCTGCTCCGTCACGGGCTGAGGATAAACCACCGCTGTGGGCTGATGATACACCAAAGTGGCGGCCTCCAATTGATGATGGACTAACAGAAGTACAAGAATTAGAAAAAGCTGCCGAGTTTGCATCTTGATCCGTTCAATTTCCCGACTGCAGTTAAACTGAAGTTGCAGCTTAAACTGAAGTTGCATCTTCAGTTGCCTTTTTTCTTGGTTTCTGTTCATGTACAGTTAGAAGCTGGTGGCATCTTGAACCGGTTTACAGCTCAACGGGTTGCATTTTTTTATTCCCTGGGAACCAGTTGCAACACACACAATTCCATTATTCCACACTCCCACAGTTCACAATCTTTTACTCCACTTTGATGTTGACGTTCCCAAAACTCGTTTTCAAGTTCAAGTTTAACGCATTGTTGTTGTTGTGGTTAATGTTGTTGTCGTCGTCTTTTAGTCTGAAGTTTGTCAAAGTGTCAGTGACTCTTTTGTGGAGCATATGAATGTGTTTTTATTACCTTAATACCCTATATACTTTGGAATTGGGTATGAAATGAGTATTATATTTTGGTCTAAAGGTATATAAAAACCAAATTTAGCGAGCTCTAAGTGTTTCTTATGAACATGTTATTTTAATGCTATTTACAGGATATATTTTAGTCCAGCAAGCTCTATAATAACGATAGAAAATATTTAATACATCTACTGCTTTAGTTTTTTTTTAATTATGATAGCTAAAAATAATCTTTAAGCATTTAAAAAAGAACCTAAAGCTTTCTACAGGGTATTTCACAGTCAAATATTTGGAAACTGACGTTTATGAAAAAGTTTTCAGTACAATATCTTAAGTTTTGTCCAATCTAAGACAATTAAGTGTCAGTTACCAACTCAAACCCGCTTATAGGGTATCTCGTGGTCTAATTATCTTGATTGATTAAATACAGAGTATCTTTGAATCCAAACCAACTAACTATCATAACTAAAGTTTTCATTTAAAACCATTTCCGTTCAACTCAATTTATTACTCCTCAAATTTAAGGAAAATCTATCACTATATGGTAGATCAGATAATAGTTTTGCAATCGTTACAGGGTATTCTTTAGTCAAACAATATCAAAAATAGTTTGTTATAACTTTTTTGTGATAATCGTATTTCTTTTGCATTTGTTTATGATGAGATTTAGTTGGTCGCGCTAGGTTCGCTTAGTTGCCCATTGTTTTAATTTCTAAGGTTTGAGGTTTATTGTCTGAAATAGTTAATGATTGCTCAATCTCTTGATGATCGACACTTCAGCTGTAGAGAATTGATTAGTGACGAGACGACTTGAGACGGGGACAATGATCTGTTGCTCTTTATACATAAATTATTGCGTCACATGACTGAAATTTTTGGTTGGGGTTCAAATGCCCGAGGCGTTAATAGCGAGCACATTGACCTTAATTTAATATCGGTCTTAACTGTTATTTCTTGATGATGCTTAATCGATTCTAGATGCTACACCCACAGCAGCAACTACAAGTATTTTTGGTGCGATTTAAGATCATAAAACTGGCCAAGCAGCTACAATGTTTATACAATGACGTCCAAAAAAATAAAAAAGCTGGCACAATCCACGCCCAACCTAAAACTGGCCATTTAATGTGTTCCCAGATTGGAGACAGGTTCAAAATATATATATTGATACAAAGTTGCGGAGCGTTTGTGGCATGTTGTAAATTCAACACTTTGCCAATTAAATGAATGCGTGTTAGTACCACATTGCGTATGCGCAATGCGAGCCGAGTGAAATGTCTTTGCCCAAATACACGTAAAGTAGATTAACTAAAAGCTGGCCAACTAAATGGCCAAATGGAGTATCCATTAGATCATCGATTGACCATTTTGGGTGCTGACCATTTGGTTCCTAGTTGCAACTGCAACACGTATAAAAGACGCACGCGTCAAGCAAATGCCACGCCACAAACCTACAAGAGTTCCCCAAAGACGCGACTGTCCAAGGAGCTAGCGAATATGTGTAAAGGAGTGAGTAGACACTGGAAAAAAAGGAATTTATCAATCAATCAATCGATCAATCAATCAATCAATCAATCAATCGATCAATCATTTAATCAATCAATATATCTTTCTATCAATTTATCAATCAATCAATCAATCGATTAATCAATCAATCAATCAATCATTCAATCAATCAATTTTC
This sequence comes from Drosophila falleni, assembly GCA_035045575.1. Classification (NCBI taxonomy): domain Eukaryota; kingdom Metazoa; phylum Arthropoda; class Insecta; order Diptera; family Drosophilidae; genus Drosophila; species Drosophila falleni. The sequence continues at coordinate 5,095,811 of JAWNOV010000167.1, forward strand.
CGACTTGCAGCTTCTTCTGTTGGCTGCGCTCTGCGTGACGAGCTGCCTTGCCGCACCTGCACCCGAACCTGCTCCTGCTCCTGCTCCAGCTCCTGCTCCTAGCATAGGATTGGGACATGATTATTTGGGCTATGGCGGTCTGGGCCTAGGCCTGGGCCATCTGGGTGGACACTACAGTGGCCATTATGGCGGCTATGGACTCGGCTTGGGACTCGGTCTGGGCTACCATGCGCCCATCATCAAGACTATTGGCACGCCCATCATATCGAAGACCATCATTGGTGGCTATGGACTGGGACACGGCTACCTGGGCGGCTATGGACACGGTCTGTATGGACATGGACATGGACTGGGCCTGGGACTGGGCTTGGGTCTTGGCTATGGACATGGCTATGGCTATGGTCATGGCTGGTAGAGCCTAAAGCAGCTTGGGAACGTGTGAGAGGTTTTTAAACGAGTCATTTCTATCAACTTTAAGTCCAGCTTTTAACTAGCACTAATCAATCAGTCAGTCATTCAATGAATTAATCAAATATGTAGCTCAATCGAGTAATAAAATATCTTTAAAATATGTATATTCTTAAATATAAATCAAATTCTTCAGACTAAATGAAATGCAATAGATTCCACAGAGTCTTGGACAAATTTCAGATAAAACAAATTAATCAATCAGTCAATAAATCAATCAATTATGTAGCTCAATCAAGTAGTAAAGTATCTTAAATAGTTGTGCGTTTTCTCACAAATAATTGGAATGCTTTAGGCATAAATGCAATTTATAACCATCAAATATAGACTAAATATTAACTAGAGCCAATCAATCAATAAGTTATTTAGTCAATCAATAAAATACAAAACTCAACCCACAAAGAAACTATCTTGTAATTTTGAACTTTTAGATAGATACTTTAAACTTTTTTAAGAAAAATCTTGGACTTATATTAACTAGAACGAAATTGATTTTGGACTGCAAAATCTTGGCCCCATTTTAACTACTAGTCAATCAATCAATCAGTTAATCGATCAGTGAATCAATCAGATATATAAAAAGTTCAAACTATAAGTAAAAGACCATCATATTTTCGCATTTTTTCAAGTATATTTCAAATTCTTCAGATGAAACGAAATGCAATTGGAAGCCGAAGAATCTGGATAAATTAATTCATTCCTTACCAGCCATGGCCTAGGCTGAGAGCAGGAGCGGCATAGGATCTGTAGCCGAGTCCGAGCGGAGCATGGGAGAGGCCAAGAGGAGCATGGGCCAGGCCAAGTGGAGCACCATGGGCAATAGCCGGAGCAGCATAATGGGAAGCCAGTCCATAATGTCCATAAGCCGGAGCAGCCAGCGGAGCGTGGGCCAAAGCTGGAGCGGCATAGCTAATCCTATGAGACAGGCCATAGGAGGAAATCGAAGGTGCGGCCAAAGCATGGCCATATGAGATGGCCGGAGCAGCGGCCAAAGGCAGAGCTGGAGCTGCAGCCAAGCCACCCAAATAGCCAGGAGCGGCAGCAGCGCTAGCCAGGCAGAAGACGGCCAAAACGAACTAAAAGAAGAGATAGAAAATATATTAATTTAAATATAATATTAAATAAGTAAAAAAAACTTACGTATTTGAACATGTTGCAAATTATTATTTTTGTAGCTGATTTACTCGAGTCGAGAACACAACGTCTAATAATGCTTGTTGGACTAGGCTCAAACGCTTTTATAGCCAAATCGAGTCAGGCCCAAAATGCATCATGGCCCAAACGCCAAACTGCACTTTTACTTTTGTTGGAGGCTGTGAAACTAAACTTCGTGTGCATGCAAAGTGCAACAGTTGACGCTGGTTGCAATAAGTGGCAAGGTGGCAAGGGAGGTGGTGCAACTGGGCTGTGGTGCTGTGGTGCTGGCCTAGTGGATAAAGACCCGCCCAAAACCCGCAGCACAGCACCGTCAATGCGGATGCTATGGATATTTGGGTATCTGATAAATGCAATCTGTGAGAAAAAAAAAAATAATAAACAAACTGAGATTGCGATTGAACGAGTTTCCGAAAACATTTAAGAACTGGTCAACTAACATAGGTGCGTTTCATATGCTCAACAATTATCTTGCTCGGTGCGTAAATTGAGCATTTAGGATTTAAAGATTAAGTCATAATTATAGCGTTTGTTTGCTGTAGAACGCTGGGCCCAACTTGGGAGACACTGAGAGAAAATAAATAATTAAAATTTTTAAAAAATTGAAGAAATAAATCTTTCATATGTAATTTCCGACAGTAACAACCCCTACACTCAAAAAAAAAACCTGGGGTTAATTCTTATAAATCTCTGAAATTTTATTTTCATGTTTCACAATAATAAAAATGTCTAACATTAAGAAATACCACTATTATTATATGGGAATTATTCTTAAAAATTAGAAAATAATTTCTTTTCCATAGAAGTGAAAAAACTGTTCTATTAAATATAAAGGGTTTTCTTAATCTCAAAAAATATGTTGCTTATATTTACCAAAATAATTTTTGAAAATAGGCACTACATTTTTAAAATAGTATTTATGTTAGAAAATAATTTCTAGTTTTCAGAGTGTATAACATACTAGCTAACAATTAAGTAACAACTGTGTAGATTTCACAACTTAAGGGCCAACACACGTACATGGGTATGAGGAGCTGATGGATTGATAACCGTCTGACCATTGGAATCCTTGTAATCAGCGTAGGCTTGAGAATAAATACACTCCCAACCCAATGCCTCCTTTTGGCGAGCTGAATAAAAACTGGAACAGAATGCCGATATCAGGGGAAATCCCCTAGATCGACCCACCTCCATTAGGGCAGCGGCAAGGCGTGTGCCAAGACCCTTTCCTCTCATTGATGTCTCCACAGTGGTTTTTGAAGAGTAGAGCAACTTGGAAACTCCACATTTCTCAAATACATTAGCTTTTAATAAAACGTCGGTCATAAACATAAAAATGGGTTTAAGAGAGCATTGCTCCATTTCAATTGCCTTTCTGCGTATTTCCTCCGGAGAACTGGCAAATAGGGATCCAGCTAAAACCATACCTACAATACGTTCAGCATCATTCTCGTCTATTGCCAGCAAGCTGGTGCCCTCTTTTATCATCAAGATGTGATCAGAGCTCTCTTGATACAATTGTTGCATGCGCTTCGAAGCATCCTCTCCTGCAACAGCAAAGATCGGATCTGCTGTGTAGAAATGCTCTCTCATGAAGATTTGCACGTGTTTGTAATCCTCCATTTTCATTGTTCGAATGAGAATACCATCCTTTGATCCAAAATTTTTCGACATGTTGAGTTGCAGCTTTTCAAAATTGAAATGATAAGTGTTCCGATCTCTAGTTACAGTTTAAATATGGCACACATGGACTGGCAAAGCAAAAATTATCTCATCTTATCAGCCAGATGAATGCACCATTATCTTAAGTTGTAAGACCCCATACTTAAAAATATATAAATAAAAAAATATATATATAAATCCAATATATAAATATATTCTTTATCAGCATCAATTGCCGAGTTTATATAGAGCTTAAAAGAGCTAGAGAAACTAAACTTGGTATGTACACTGCCGCTTAACCAAATAGAACAGACAATATACGTAGCAAAAGAATGTATAAAAGATAAGAAAAAGATTTATAATGTAGAAGGCTCAAATTTGAATTTTGTCGACTAATTTAGATAAAATTTAAAATGCAACATTTAGCAGTCAAAGAATTGTTAAACCTGAAGTTGACCTGCATTGATTGCAGTAGAATTATGGGCTCAACTTGTGGTACACTTCGATAAACGAATGAACGAATTTGGAAATGATGTCTTAAGAAATCATGTTATATCATATACTTAATGTTGCGTATACGCCTCGTATACTTAATACGTATACCTAATATTGCGTATACGCTACTTATACTTAATATTACGTATACGCTACGTATACTTAATATTGCGTATACTTAATATTACGTATAAATGGCGTATACGCAATATTGCGTATACGTCACGTATTCTTAATATTACGTATATAAAACGTGGGATACATAGTTTTTAATCTCTGAAAATTTAATTTCATGTTTCACGAAAAAAGTAGAAAACATTTTTAAAATCAAAAAATGCCGCAATTTATTATATGGGAATTATTTTAAAAAATAAATAAATAAAATAATTTATAATTTTCAGAGTATGTACAACATACTAGATAACAATTAAGTAACAAGTGTGTAGATTTCACAACTTAATGGCCAACACACGTATATGGGTATGAGGAGCTGGTGGATTGATAACCGTCTGACCATTGGAATCCTTGTAATCAGCGTAGGCTTGAGAATAAATACACTCCCAACCCAATGCCTCCTTTTGGCGCGCTGAATAAAAGCTAGAACAACAAGCCGCTATCAGTGGAAATCCCCTAGATCGACCCACCTCCATTAGAGCAGCAGCAAGGCGTTTACCAAGACCCTTTCCTCTCATTGATGTCTCCACAGTGGTTTTTGAAGAGTACAACAACTTGGAGACTCCGTATTTCTCAAATAAATTAGCTTTTAATACAACTTCGGATCCAAGCATTAAAATGTGTTTTTGAAAGCATTGCTCCATTTCAATCGCCTTTTTTCGTACTTCCTGCACAGTACTGTCAAATAAGGATCCAGCTAAGACAATACCTACAATACGTTCACCTTCATCCTCGACTGTTGCCAGCAAGCTGGTGCCCTCTTTAATCATTGAGATGTGATATGAGCCCTCTTGATAAAATTGCAGGCGCTTCGATACTTCCTCTTCTGCACAAGAGGACAACGGATCTGCAGTGTAGAAATGTTCTCTCATGAAAACTTCCACTTGCTCGTAGTCCTCCAATTTCATTGTACGAATGAGAATACTATCTTTTAATCCGAAATTTGTCGACATGTTGAGTTGGCGCTTGTCAATATTAAAATAACATGTGTTCCGATCTCTAGTCACTGTTTAAATAGCCGGCAATACCTTTATCTTGGCACATGTGGACTTGATAAGCACAATTAGTCTCATCTTATCAATTATACAAAGAAAACATTATCTTAAGTTTTTTTTTACTTTCTAATAAAATTTGTAATTTGTAACTATATTGTAACTATATTGTAACTATATTGTAACTATATTGTAACTATAATGTAACTATATTTCAAACTTTAGTTCTAGTTATGTGATTGGTCGGCGACTCTAGCAGCTGAGCAACGGGACCACGATTGTTTTTATGGCAGCGATATGATATACCCACAAACAACTTAAATTCTTTGTATTATCTTTATTTGCGACTGCCAGATATATTTTTATAAAGTTGCGTATTTATATATTTAGTGAGTTTCATAAACCTGTTCTGATTTCTTTTCTCAGTTGTTGTTTTTATTTTTTGGCTCAGTGTAGCTGTCAGGTTGGCAATTGTGAAGCTGTCCGCCTGAGCCGGAACTGCACTCCCCTACAAACATCTGTCTAGGCGTATACGTCACGTATACTTAATATTACGTATACACCACGTATACTTAATATAACGTATACGCCACGTATACTTAATATTACATATACGTTACGCATACTTAATATTACGTATACGCCACGTATAAGTATAAGCCACGTATACTTAATATTACGTATACGCCACGTATACTTAATATTACGTATACGCCACGTATACTTAATATTACGTGTACGCTACTTATACTTAATATTACGTATACGCCACGTATACTTAATATGACGTATTCGCACGTATACTTAATATGCCGTATACGCTACGTATTTAAGTTTCCTAAATAACTAATTCGGCATTTATTTATTCTTATTATTATTTTAAAAACACACTTTGCTCTAAAAATTTTTTCGCTCAGTGTAGCAGTTAGGTTGGCAATTGTTAAGCTGTCTGCCTGAACCGGACCTGCTCTCCCCTACAAACATCTGTCTAGGCATTATCTAGGGCAGTCAGATGTCGATATACAATGCCTAGAGGCTGACAGCTTCATTCAGTGGCGTGGCAAGGTCAATTTAAAATAAGAGGGGCACACAGCTGCCCCTTTGGGGCATGCCACTGTGCTGAAAATATGTATAATACATTTAAATGCAATCATAAATTCAAAACTATCAACTGCGTGCTGATAAATGCTGTTGTCATAATTCTAAGAGTTGTTGTAGCCGCCAGTTAATTGCCACACCAGACTCCACAACATGCCACAACACACTCCACGCATAACTTAGACTTAGACCTTACGTAAGCACGATAAAAAACCCAAGCACCTGAGTGTTGCTCCAGTTGAACCGCCCTGCGGAGCAACTTTAAATTGACTGCGTAAATCTTGTGACTAAGACAACACCTTCCCCTCCTCGGGGCAATTGGAAAGGCGCCCAGATGACAATGGAGAGGCAGACACTTAAAAGCCAGAGCCAGAGTCAGAGCCAGAGCCTTGGCCAGGCTGTCTAACTTAATTGCAGGCTGTGATTATGCGTAACTTACGCCCAGTGTAAATATTTGCATACAAATTCGCATGGAAATCGAGGCGAGTGGGCGATCCGATCCACTGGCTACCTCAACGGTGGTTCCAATTTTATTCAAGTGGTTCCAGGTGGTTCTCTTGTTACCCATAGATCACACGCTGGCCAAATCCGGTTTCTTTGCTTGTGTTACAGTGTAAAAAATTAAAGCCAATTAAAGTTTTGTCATTTCTGCTGTGCGACGATTAATTCAGTTACAATTTATTGGGTATCAGATTGACCTTTATGGATGTTTTTACAAATTAAATTTGCCAGCTTGTTTGGCAACTGCTCTGCCTAATTCTGAGCAGTGTAACCGTTAACTGACAGGCGGCACTGTATGCACTTAGGCCTATTACAAAAAATTTACAATTATATTGGAAACTATGTTATGATGAATACTAAATACGCTTTAAAAAACATCAGATATAAATCTTGTATAGTTTGAAAATTATATGGTATTATATATGATATATATATGATATTAAAAATATTTATAATTTTGATTTAATTGTTTGTAGAAATTTGAATGTTATTCCAAACTGATTGAAGTTTATTTAGCATTATTCAATGACAAAACTATCTTTCAACTATTTTTCGACCTCATCAAAAAATTGTCATATTATAAGTTTAAATATCAGAGCTCTAACCAACTTCTTGACAAACTAATTATACTCCCTGTCACAGTACTGCAATTTTAAAATTTAAATCCATGCGGGAAACTGATTAAAACGTGCAATCGAATAATAATAATAAACGAGTTGCCTGGGAAACTTGAGACTTGAGACTTGGAACCGCGTTAAGAGTTAAGCGTTAAGCTATGGCAATTATAAAGGCGCTGAATGGGGCGTGGCTGCCTGAGCAAATTGGCTTGAGCTTCGCACAATGCACAAAAGGCAGCCAAAATAGTAAATTAGCTGAGGCGGCTTCACTTCCAACTTGCAACTGTGGGCGTTCATCCACGTGCAACGTGCAACGCGAAAAGTCGAGAACTTCGAAAGGTAAAATCCGCATTTGATTTAATTTGTGAAGCAAGTTTGACATTAACATTTAATATAACTTACTACTTTTTTTTGGTTATTTTTAATTGTTGGTACCACGCGGCGTATGATTAATTTGCTTGATGCGGCAGCTCACAAAAAAAAGGGGCTTGCCACAAACCGTGCGGCATTCAAATGGGGAGGCGGTCAAGTTATTGATTGTTGAGATTTGCAACAAAAAGTCTGCATTCGAGTGGCGCCTTTTAATTAAATGCACTGCAAGAGCAATAACAAGAAATGAGAAACAACAAGCGGCAAGTGGCAAGTGGCAAATGGCAAACAGAGCAGTAAGAGGCATGTGGCAACCAGCTGTGGCAGCCACACGCAACAAACTACGCCACATTTCAATTAAAAACAACGTCAGAATGCAGTACGCTACTAGAACATACCCTATATGGGGAGTAAAGTGGGGTAGCTTGGATTTATCAACCATTTTAAGAAGATAATTCTTTATTATATCTATATATGTATATTATATTATATATATTATATCTATACCTATACCTATATCTATATCTATATCTATATCTATATCTATATCTATTTCTATTTCTATATATATATCTATATCTATATCTATATCTATATCTATTTCTATTTCTATATATATATCTATATCTATATCTATATCTATATCTATATCTATATCTATATCTATATCTATATCTATATCTATATTTATATCTATATCTTTATCTATATCTATATCTATATCTATATCTATATCTATATGTTTATCTATATCTATATCTTTTTTTTTAGGCTTGTCAATATTGAGGTTTGTAAATAAAAACGTTCTAGAAACATTCCAATAATTTTAAAATGATTTTCATATTTTAATATACTCTTTTTGTACTACAGGACTACATGGCATAATTAAAAAAACAATAACAACTTCCCTGAAAAATCACAACTAAAAGGGGGAACAACATCTCGGCCAGTGTCAGAGGATTATGTGATGTTTCAATGTCATTGACGAGGCGAATGAACTCGGGTCGGGTCGAGGGTCTAAGGTTTGAGCTTCAAGATCTAAGGTCGTGTGTAGGATGTTGTTTGTTTGACTTTGCGACACACGTGCATTGCAATTGGAAGTCAACTTCTTGACTTAATTGTGTTGATCACTTGAAATAGCCTCAAAACAAGCCTATTTACTAATTGACCCACACAACTTGTACCCGCACTGAATAATTGAAATAACTTCAGTAAGCACGCACAAACCAGGGTTAAACTTTATGATCGAGTGATCAAAACAAGGTTAACAAATCCTATCGAAATTTAAATTGTTTGTTGTTAGACAAATACGAGTATTTAATGGTATTTCCAACATTCCAGCCATATATATTAAATTCCTTAGTCACTTCCGCCTTGTAGAGGAGCATTGGCGTCATCATCTTTGCCTTTTGCGAATTTGGATTAGCATAATTTAACAGTTCGCAATACACAGCACAGATCGTACACAAATTTAGCAGTCACTGTATGCGCTACGTGCCTCACATTTCAAACGGGACACAGTTGCAACAACAAGTGATTTCAATTGACGGCTTTCTGACTGTGCATTTTTAATTGTGATGCAGAAATAAAAATAGACGCTGATTATTATCAGATAGATAATCATAGATAAATATCTATGGAGGGGAATAGTTAGTCATTTCCCTTTTCGCACTCAAGGTGAAGGCAAAAGGGCAATAACTGCGAGAAAAATATGTCCTTGTTGAACTAAAAATAAATCGTGTAATTATAGAAGTTCTTTAAGGAACTTAGCTATCAGAAGATTATCTAAAAATTAATTAATAATTTTTTTAAAATCTTAAATAAATTAAAAGTAGTCAATTGTTCCATTTTACGCAAAGTGCATTTATATTAAAACACTATATAATATAATATTCCTTCAGCAGAACTGAGCTATAGGAAAATCATCTAAAAATGATTAAATAATATTTTTAAAATCTTAAGAAAATTAAAAACAGTCAATTGTTACGTTTTACGCAAAGTGCATTTATTTAAAAACAATATATTATAATATTCCTTCAGCAGAACTCCCCGAAACATCGCATAGTAATACTAGGAAACCAAAAAGTTAATGAGGAAACAAAAAGCCAAGTTAAGGATGTGATGAATGGTGAGTTGAAAGCCAGAATTAGAATACATAAAGGTCCAGTTGTGGTGCAATTAAATCCGTGTGGTAGTTCAATGGTGTTCCTTAACGGTAGTAGGCGGCATAAGGATAAGCAGAGTAGGCAGCAGCATAGGGATAAGCGGAGTAGGGATAAGCAGCGGCAGCGGTATAGGCAGCGGTGTAGGGAGCGGTATAAGCAGAGCTGTAGGCCAGAGGTGCAGCGGTATAGGCGCTATAGGCCAACGGGGAAGCCACTATAGCGGGCTTGGCTGCCACACAGGCAACAATGGCGAAGAGGCACAAAGCGAACTGAGGAAAGAATAAAATATATTATTTAAAGGAATTACAGGAAATTTTATTAAACAAATACTTACGAATTTGAACATGTTGAAGTGTTGTTTATTTGTTGTTTTTTTGTTGACTACTAAACTGTTTGTTCTGTAGAACTTGACTGATGTCTACTGCTGAAAAATCGCCAACTTATATACCAAACTAATGGAACCCTAAAACGATTACCAAGGTAACTGAAAAACAATAATTACTATGCAGCACCAGACACCGCACAGATGGATGCTCTTGCCTGTCAATTACGACGCCTATCAATTGACGCCAAGGAGAATCTTGGTTCAACAAAAACAAAAAAAAAATTTGCACTTTACTTTTAGTTTCATTTGAGGCAAGAAAAACGCTGAGGGGGAGGCAAAAAGACGCCATAAGTATTTTTAAACGTGTGACGAACTCTCGAACGCTACAAAAAACGAATCAACAAATCGAAGCACGTGCTTTGCATATCACATATATATGTCTGATTATATAGCTGAAACTTGAAACTGAGGTTTGCTGACCCACTCAACCACTCAACCACACTCTCAGACTGAATTTATAAAGCTAAGCGACTGCTCCACATGTTGTTTCATTTGTTAACCGGAAAGCGTTTAGAACACAATGTATAAGAAATTACTAAGATTTAAAAGGAAATCAACAGATGAGATATCAGCTAAAGATTCGGCATGTTATCAACAGTTACCAGTTAAACGGGAAATTGATACAGATTGCAACTGCAACTGCTCTTCTTCTTCTTCATCTTGCTGCTGTTGCAACTTTGATTGCTGTCATGTGAGAAACTGTCCTCAGTCCAAGTGTCAACTCTGCACCGCCTCCTTCATCCTGCCCAGTTGTGTGGGCGTCATTCGAGCTCTGCAGTCCACCTACGTGCAACGTGTTGATGCCACACCAGCGAACCACAATCACAAGTGTTGCACAAGTGGCAGACAGTGGACAGTGAATGTCTGCCACTGATGCGTTGACAATCAGCAGCAACAACATGTTGCACGTCATTGCCAATTCGCCAATTCTTGTTGCTGTTAAATTCATGTTAAGAGAGAGTTACAACTGTTACTGAATGTTACCAAATATACCAAATATGCTAATAAGTAATACGACATTAAATATGATTATGTGTTTATTATCTGGAACTTTAATGACGCAGTTTCTGGCAGGATGTAAGCTGAAAAAAATTAAATACGTTTTCTAGAGTGAGGGGTTGAAGAAAAAACGCAGCGGACTTTACAAATGACCTTCCGGTTATTTGTACTTATCTTTTATATAATTTTAAATCAGAACAAATATTTTGCGAAAGTTTTATACTTAAAAAAAAAACGTACCATAAATTATTTACTATCAATTCAAAAAGGTATAAAATTTAATACTATTGCGAGTCTCACAGAATAAGACTATTTAAAAACTAAAATAAATTTAGCTTATTATTTTAAGATAAGAGACTATATTTAAGCAAATATTAGAGAACGCAAACTTCCGCATTTCAACAATGGATTTATTTTATGCATTTATTTAATCAAATTTGATGAATTCATTAAAGATTTATGGCTATTGTACTTGTTGCTAGTCTTGAACCTATTCAGTTGAGCGACAATATATCATAGTCAAAGGTGTCAAAGAAACCTATTTCGGCCAAGTCTTAACTCAAAAAACAACTATCGTTGGCACAGAATTAAATTGGTTTGAGTGTTGATAAGCAAGTTGAGATATTCAACAGATTTTGTAAACAATAAACTGACTTCTTTGCATTTTTTAAACTAATTTGAATCACTGTATATAATATATAAAAATTAAACTAAATGTAAAATAACTAGTCAAGCAAATTCATAGAAAAGATAGTAGTTTTTATATGACTTTATAAATAAAATAGTTTATAAGGAGGCAAATTATTACCTAGAAAATAACCAAAATAAATATAATTTTGCTCAAAAGTAATCATAAGAAAAATAATAAAACTCATAGAATAATTATTATTTCTTGAGTTTTATAAAAATCTAAATGACTTATAATGTTTGTTCTACCACTTTTGGAAAAAACCGCTAGTTTAGCGGGAAAAAGCTAAATCCCGCAGTTTCTTAACTATAAAAGCTGCAGATATGTTCTATATATCTTTGGAAAGGTAAGATTGAAGACCTTTAAACGTGCCTTTTTACTTTTTTTATAAAGTGCTTGGATAAAATTTAACAGGTGAAAAAATATTTTTCCCTATTTATTTTTTTTATAATGTCAACTTTTTTGTTAATTAAATCTATTGAAAATAAAACATTGTGTACTTTTAGTTGAGCAATTGATTTATATTTGAATAAAGAGTCAAGCCGGATTAATCGACAAAATCATTTACAGGTATGTGGTGTAACCAGCAGTGTAGGGATAGCTGTAGGGATAGGCGGTATAAGCGGATGCAATTGGAGCAGTGTAGGCGGATGCAATTGGAGCGGTATAAGCAGCGGCAACAGGAGCGGTATAAGCGGCAGCAACGGGAGCGGTATAGGCAGCGGCAACGGGGGCAACAATTGGGGCAGCTGCAATGCCATTGAAGTTGCGTGCCACATATTGAGAGCTGGTGGCAGTGACCACAGCTGGAGCGGCTTCAACCACAACCGCAGGCTTGGCCTCAACCTGACTGCAGGCGAGCACAGCGCACAGGACGAAAAGAGCAGCGGACTAAAAGAAAAAAAACAATAGATTAGTTTAGTTTATAAACAGATATACTTAAAATAATAACACGCACCAGTTTGAACATCTTGAATATTGTTTGGATTGTTTGTTAGAGCTAACTGAGTAGACTATGATTTAAAGTTGAGGTGCCTTCACTTTTATAGTCCCTCTTTTGATTTCATTGTTCTACAAGCGACTTATAGACATATATATCACATATATACAAATGAGAAGGCAAGGAGGAATGCTCTGGCTACGTGCCCAGATATGATATGACCACCAGCAAGAGCCATAGACAATCGCAGACAGCTGGAAGCACTGAGGTCGCCAATTTGCGTATGTCAAGCACGTATTCAAAATGTGAGCCCATTAAATTTGTCGCCGTGCTTTTGAAGGTAGCCCCAAAACTGAATTCGGTAGCAGATTTTATTTTTAATTTTGTTCGATTGAAACGCTTCTGATTTGATTATGCGGTCAACTTTGTTAACTGACCTGCCCTTGCCGCAAATTCAGTTTCCTGCCAAAAACGTACATTTGGTTGCATGTGGCATGTTGCACGTACAGTAATAATCCGATTGCATAGCAAGGTCGTCCGTTTTCAAAACGTCAATTTATTTATGCAACTGGACTTGCAACAGTGCCGCAATCGAAGTGGGAGGAGGAAGAGGGGGAGGAGGGAGGCAACTGATAATTCGGTTATGCCTCGAATTTGATCTGTGATGTGCAGGCAACAGATTACGGCTAGGATTGCATGGGTCAATGGACCGCAGACAGCCGAAAGTTATCCAAGGAACCCATTCCCAGTTATCAGTTATCAGCACACAAAAAGCGGACTAAAGAAAACAGAACGCAGACCGACATTTCTTATCGAATAACGACGCGAACAACAATAATTAAAATTATATAAAATAAGAGAGAAAATTTAGCTAAGATTGGCTGAAGATTTGATGCCCTTAAAGAGACAGTGTTTTTACATTTTGTATTCAAATTTCAATAAAAAAAGTCAACAAGAAACAATATTCCCAAAAATAAAGTTTCAATTCACTATTCTATATATTTTTTATAAAGAAATTCAATTCCTTAACGATTCTCTTAAGACATAAAAATATATATATTTTTTTTTTTGGTATTTACTCATAGTTTTGAAAACATCTTACTGTTTTTCCTAAAATTGTCGACTATTTTTACCGTAGTTATCTAAAATATATAAATCTTTATTTTGAATGTTTTGAAAATTATTTTAAAATTTTTTAAAAATTTAAAATTTTAAATAACTTGAAAAAACAGAACAATTTTACTATGAGGTTTTTTCAAAATATCTGAAATTCTGAAAAAGATTTTCAACAAATACTTTTTTTTAATACCTGGTATAACATTTAACAATGAGAACGTTGCAGTATTTATTCAGAATATATTAATCTTATTACAATTTTAAAAATATTTTTTAAAAGCTATGCGAAAAAATTATTTCTCATAAAAAAAAAATTCTCTTGTCTCAAAGTTGATAACGAAATAATTTTACCGTGTGGAAGAGTATGTAACGATTATATATTATATGCTTTACAACACTGATAAATTGCCTTGCACAATGCAATTCTGTAAGATCATGCAATTATTATATGGACAATTGCTTACAGTTTGCGGAAAGCCTTCACTTGTTGCGGTTCACACGATGCGTATACGTAATATTTGGAGTCTGGTCCTTTTGGTCCTGACGATTGCGAGCAGCAGCAATCGTGCGGTCGCCGGCGACGTCTATCTGAGCTGTGATGAGTTCGAGCAGCACATGTACATGGATGCCAATGAAGCCTTTTGCACCGTCACCGGATTTATTGTGACGCACAGTCAGAATGTGGTTATCAAGAACTTTGTGCCTGGTAATATGGTCAAGTTTATGAAATTCTACGACTCAACGCTGCTCTATGTGCCCTTCCATTTGTTCGAGACGTTTACACACCTCAAGACATTGGATGTGAGCTATACGAGTATTTTGGAGCTGACCAGGAATACTTTCAGTGCGGCCAGCAATTTGACGTACTTGAATCTAAGCTACAATAATATGAGTTCGCTGCAGACTTCGGTGTTTATTGGAGCCAATGCATTGATGAGATTGGATCTGTCCTATAATCGAATATCGCTGTTAAGTGAGAATGCGTTTTGTGGCTTGCATATACTGAACAAACTGCAGTTGAATGGCAATCGGTTGACTGAGCTGCACAAGGATATCTTCAAGGACAACGAGTATCTGGAATCGGTTTCCCTGGAAGCTAATGCTCTTACGTACATCGAACCCGAGGTCTTCAATCGCCTGCGTCGCATTAAGGAGGTGAATCTGAACAACAACAAGTTGATACGCATTCATCCAGATACATTCTCGGAGGCAGCCAATTTGGAGAGTCTTTTGTTGGCCACAAATGCATTGACTGCTTTTCAGTTGACCGACAAGAGCATCGTCCATCAGCTGCATCTGGACTATAACCATCTGACCAATCTGACCATTAATGCCACACGTTTTGTCCGTGCCAATTACAACAACATCAATGCGATTTTAATTCATCAGGCGTTGCAATTGGAGACACTCGAGTTGCGGGGCAATCGATTGGAGAGTATTGCGAATATCACCAATATGACGGCTCTACTTCATCTGGATCTGTCCTATAATCCCATTGGACCTCTGAGTGTGAGCACTTTCGATCAGCTGAAGCGTTTAAGGAATCTCTATCTACGCTCCAATCGCATTCGAGAACTCGAATTTGGCATGTTCTCCAAGCAAAAGTATCTCGAGATTTTGGATTTATCCTTTAACAATTTGACCAGCCTCAATTTGGATATCTTTGTGCCGTATCTGATCAACATTAAGCAGTTCTTTGTCGATGGCAATTCGTTGAGTGAACTTCATGGCAATCGCAGTTTTTCACAGACTTTTCCCTTGCTCCAGAAATTGGGTATCTCTCGAAATCGCTTCAATTGCTCCTATCTGCATCGTCTGATAATTTCTCCAAATTTGCTGGATACGGTCACACTGCACATTGAACCCGACGACAGCACCGAAGAGACGCCGCACATCCGAGATGTCTCCTGTGTCAGTTTACCTCGAACTTCATCTCGAGAGGCGCCAACTGCCTTGGAGGGATCCATGATGACGCTACAGACCCAACTGGAACTGTTACGAGTGCACTCACACAATCTGGAGCTGCATCTGATCTTCATGAAGACCTTCTTCTACATCATCGGTGCAATTGTTCTCATTGCCATGGTCGCCTTTGTGACTTTGAGATACCTAAAGGTACGAAAATCGGGTCGATATGATCGCAGCAGCATCGTCTTCCAATCGAGTGCCACAATGGACGCGAATCTAACCTTGTGAGTTGTCATAAATCGAAAAAGAACAAAAGAGAGAGAAAGAAAGAGAGAGAGAGAGTATCTAGATTTAGTTACACCTTAGGCTAAGACAATCTCCTATTCAAGTAAGCTAATAACCACACAGAAATATAAAATGATCAAATAAATAAAAAAAAAATAAAATACAAAAATACAACCAGAAAATCTTTAAGCTCTGTTGGAAGTGAATAATGAATATTATTTAACACAGAGTTATCTCTGTAAGTTAGTTTAAAAGAAAGATAGAGAGTATTTAAAGTATCATAACTCAGAATGACTTTTAAAAAAAATTAAAAAGTATATAGAACAATAAAATGACAACAGTTTTACTTAAAAAAAAATATAATATCATTAATTTTATATTTTTTATTAGTTTAGCTTGATTTTGAAACAGTAAAAAAAATACTTTAAAAATTATTTTATTTTGGGTTGTTCCAGATAAGCAAACCCACCAAAAACCTATTGAAAACATATTCAATTTTGATTAGCTGTTGGCTGATAAGTTTTGATTTTTTTAGAGTTAAAATTTATTTAAAATTAAATTGTTTCAAAAAAATTTTAAGAAAATTAAAAAACAATTGAAAAAATAAAAATCTTTCAGCTTTATACAACTTGGATAATTAGTATCAGCCAACGCAGAGATTGCAACCTTGTGAGAAGACAGAGAGAAAAAATATCTCGTATTATAAAAAAAATTGAACAAAAATCGCAAAATGTTTTAATGAGTAACAAAATTCAAATCCAAATGGAAACCAGGAAATCTTTGAGCTTTGTACGCCGCCTGAATGCAATCGGGAAGAAAGAATGGATAGATAGAGAACCGAGAGAAGCTTCCTGCTTGCAGTCTCTCTCCGATAAGATGGAAAGGCAAAGACCTTGAACCGAACCCAGCTGAAAAATCGCCGAAGATAAAAGTGCAATACAAACAAAAGAATTGATGTCGAGTTTCATTTGATATTTTTTCTTTATTTATTTATATTCATTCAGAGAGTCAATCTTTCCGGGTGGTTGTCAGTTTAGTGGTTTATCTATTTCCTCAGCAGCAGTGGGGCAGCGCTGTAAGCGGCGGTGTAGGGTGATGCCACATATGGGGATGCCACATAGGGTGATGCCACATACGGAGAAGACACATACGGAGATGCCACATACGGGGATGCCACATAGGAAGATGCCACGTAGGGAGATGCCACATACGGGGATGCCACATAGGGTGAAGAGTAGGCGAGTGGTGCCACAATTCCTGGCTTGGCGGCAACACAGGCAACCAGAGCGAGAACGGCGAGGACGATAAACTTGAACATCTTGTTGGATTGGTTTTGTTTTGCTTGGTTCGTTGAAACTGAACTGATGATGTTGGCTCGGCTCAGAGCCCTTTTATACCAATCCGATTACTAGGTAGAGCCTTGGTCAAACCTTGCTGACCAGCACAAATTTGTTAAGCCAAAAGCCAAGTCAAAGAAATTGCTTAAAATTTAACCACGTTGATTATATTATACTATTATGACCAAATTGACTTTACGTACGTGATCTCACTGACAATTGGCAGCAGAATTCCGTTGGGCTGGCCTTGCAAGGTCTTACCAATTTTGTTAACTGCTTTTAGGGGGTATATAAACAACGGCTTGTCACTTGTTAAGACATCAGTTTCATTTGTTCCATCGACAAGTCAAGCAACAAACAAACAAAACCAAATCAACATGTTCAAGTTCATTGCCGCCGTTGTCCTCGCTCTGATTGCCTGCGTTGCCGCCAAGCCAGGAATTGTTGCACCATTGGCCTACTCTGCACCCCTGGTCGCTGCCGCACCCTCTGCCGCCGTCTACAGCACCGAGTATCACGGCAACTTTGCCTCACCCTATGTGGCATCCCCCTATGTGGCATCCCCCTATGTGGCATCCCCCTACGTCGCCTCTCCCTACGTCGCTTCGCCCTACGCTGCCGCCTATACCTCCCCCCTGCTCCTCAGGAAGTAGATGATGGACTCCGAAAAACAACCAACAAAATGCTGCTCAAACTTGACAATCTAATAAAAAGTTGATAACAAACGATTTTGATTTATTTTTATTTTTTTATATATTTAAATAAGGGACATTTTTTGCAGCCTTATATTATGATATAACTCCTAGATTCTTTGGAACTATATGATGATCTTTGAAAGAGAATACTTCGGAAAATTAATAATCTAATAGAAAAAAATTGTATGGCAAACGAAACTACAACTGCAAAAGTTCATTTTTGTATAATTTTCAATTTTAAGACTCAGCCTAAAAGTATGCTCACAAATTTTATCTAGTTTATGTTTTGGAAAATAAAATGAGCAGTGTTTTTCAAAAATGTAAATGGAAAGTTCCTCAAAAATATAGCTGAAATTTATCAATTAATAGCTATTAATAGTTAATAGCTAACTATAGTTAACTACCAACAAAACTACCAACAAAACATTTTCTGTATTTTATTGAAATTTTTAGCCAATAAACCCATTAAGCTTGCGAGCCATATAAAGTAGATAAATAAATAAATAAACACTCTAAAATCACATCAAGAATGCTGCTGAAAATATGCCAGCAATTTAGTACAAACTAATCAACAAAATTTGTATTAATTTCATATTAAGAAGATTTGTTGCTTCCTGAGAGTATAATAAGATTTTTTTAACCCTTAGTGTCTATGCATTTGTGTCCACAGATAGACTTAGATATATTATTTAAAATTTAACAATAACAAAAGAAACAAAAGAACAACAGAAAATTTGCTTTTATTTTATTACAATTATTTCAATTAATTTAATTTTCTTGCAGCCTGAAAGTCTGCAACAGTCATTTAACTAATTAACCCTTAGTGCTGCATTGGGCTTTAAAAATACACGTTTTAACTGCCGATTGAATCCCACGCTGTTGCTCAGTTGAAAGTTGAAGTTAAAGCCAAAATTAAACGATAAATTACCAAAGCCAATGCGATCGAAGATCTGCTTGTTATAACTAGGATATTTGGGCGGCTTCTTGTGCTTCTTGGATCTGGCCGGAGTCCAATCCAGGTTATTGGTTGGCTGAATTAGCTGGTAGATTCTAATGACCAGTTGCTGTAGATGTTGCAAAAGATCCTTTGAAGCAATTGGTTGGCCAAGTTCATTACGAAGTTGTGGAGACTCCAGTTTATGCCAAGTTGGTGACAGTAGATACACTTGCAATGGTTGAGCATAGATTAAATGCAACAAAATCAAAGAACAAGCCACAAATGAGAACCACATATTGCAGCGCAACTGTAGGCCAACTGCAACAGAGTTGGCCAACATCAGACACTTTTATACCACCCGAAATAATAGAAAATATGCAATGTGGCATTCTGGCATTCCCAACAAGTTCAATGCTTTATTTCAGGCAATACAGTTGAAAGGAAAGCGTGGCAGCTCTGAGGTTGCCGCCTCTGACAGCCAATTGACGGCATTTTATTACCAACCATGGCCATAACCGTAGTTATTATTATGGCCCAGGTTGCTGTGAATGATGGGCCGCACAATTGTATGTGGTGTCCAAATGGGACGCACCACATGAACAGCCTGTGGCCAAGTGTGGTACGAACTGGAGCTGCCCAGGATGTGTCCATGTCCATGATGACCAGACAGACCAGACAGACCTGATAGACCTGATAGACTTGGAGCCGCGTAGGCGAAGGCGGCGCACAGAGACAGCAACAGAAACTGACAGAAAAGAAAAGGAATAGAATTAATAATAAAGAACAGTTGACAGCCAAAGAATTGGCCCAGGTTTATTAACCCACCAGTTTGAACATGTTGAGGGCGTTGATTTTGGACTCGTACTGAATGCGTGGTTGCTTGCAACAAGACTCGTTGATTAGCTGCATTGTCTTGCGGCATTTATATAACTCTCAACTTGGCAACTGACCTTGCTGCACTTCTTAGCCAGCTCAAATTTCAAACACAAGTGAACGACTTTAGTTTGAGTATTTGGCTTAAATTACCTGCTAATCATACACTGATAAAAAAAATGTTCCAAAATCAAGATTTTGGTCTCAGAACTAAGACTTTGGGTCTAGTAAATGCGTCGAGAACATAAAATTCTTAAATTAAGAGAACACATCTTGATTTTAAGAACATTTTAAATAAGACCAAGCATTTATTTTTAAAATAATAAATGTTCTTAAAATTAAAATCAAATAATTAATTCAATAAAAAATAATTTCTATATCATAATTTTTTTTTACTTTTAAATTTTGATTTATTTACATTTTGTTCTGTTTTAATTAATTTTAAAAATGTTTTTTTTTAATTTGTAATGAGTGCGATTCAAACCTCCGCGGTGCCACTATTTGTTTGATACGAAATAGTACCTATTTATACTTTCCAACCATTTAAGATTTTTATTCTTATATTAAGATTTTTAGATTTATAATCCTAGTTTTAGTATTTTTGGTCTTAAAATAATCTTATTTAAAATATTCAAGATGAATGTTCTTGATTTTAGAAGTTGGTCTATTTTTTCCAGTGTAGAGCCCACAACACTTGGGGCTAGTGGGTCGTTTCGCTATCTAAGCTGTGCTGTGGTTTCCATTGCACCACTCGAGTAACCAAAGATGCTGCGCAATTGGCCACAATCAACAACTGGTCAAAATATGAAATGCGTCGTTCTACAAAAAAGAATAATAATAATATTTACACAATATTTTAATTGCCGTGTGCGTAGGATTCTGTTTACGTACCCAAAAACAGAACCAACCACACCCACTTTACCGCCCCCGCCTCCAACTTGGCCACATGCGGAAAACAAAGACGTTGCGCACTTGGAAAACTTCGCAAATTTTTGGCTCAGTTCATGTTCAGAAAAGCAAATACGCCCACAGCCAGTTTTTTTTTTGGGACTGACCTTGAATAAGTTGTGAAAAGAACAACCGGAAGTGCCAAAAGCTCACTTAATTGTTGATTTCAGCAGAAACGTAACCAAAACAAACGCAAAGATGTAAACAGTAAATGCCCCAAAGGGAGCAATGGAACAAGGAAGAAGGAAAAAGGAGAGGAAGAGGAAGAGAGAGTGGAAGTGGGAACTGAAGATAAAGTGCTCATTGAATGTGCCACAATGTGTTGCCGTATTTATGTGGCAGGCTGAGCAGAGCAGCTTATCTTGTCAGCCTGCCACGACGATCAACTGCAAATAGACACAGAACTGAGCTAAGGGACAGGTTACCTTACCTTCCCAATAGTGTTGCCAGCATATCCAGGGATAAAATAGCTAATTTCATATAAGTAAAATAATAATTTTTATTACACAGTTAATAAAATTTAAATGCAGAATGATTTTAGAGGCCAAACCATGAATAAAATGACATTCCGTTTGAAAATGTGTTCAGTTTTGGCAAAGTTATGAGAGATTGAAGTTTTTGAAACAGTGTAAAGGGGTAAGCATGGAAAATATCGAAAAAATTGACAGTGAGGTAAATTTTTCAAGTAAAAAATGTTTTGATGCAGAATGAATTTAGAGGCCAAATAATGAATAAATTGATATTCCACATGAAAATCGGTTAAGTTTTGGCAAAGTTATGAGAGTTTGAAGTTTTTGAAAAAGTGTCAAGGGGTAAGCATGGAAAATATCGAAAATATTGACAGTGAGGTAAATTTTTCAAGTGAAAAATGTTTTGATGCAGAATGAATTTAGAGGCCAAATAATGATCAAAACGGTATTCCACATGAAAATCGGTTGAGTTTTGGCAAAGTTATGATAGATCGAAGTTTTTGAAAAAGTGTAAAAGGGTAAGTATGGAAAAATATGACAGTGATGACCAAAATATCGAATTTTCTAAGTAATTAATATTTTGATGCAGAAACAATTAAGTGGCCAAATAATGACTAAAGTGATATTCCACTCGAAAATCGGTCTAGTTTTATAAAAGTTATGATAGTTTCGCCTTACAATAAATGTTCTAGCTTTGGCTGTAAAGTAGCTAAAGTGACAACACTGCAAGAATACCATTCTCCTATTCGTTCTACTTGTACATTTGTACAACTCTGACTTCTAGTCAATCGAAGTGCAATTGTAGCTGCATTCAAAGTGAGTTAAAGGCTTCTTTCAATTTGCCGCAATGCCTTTGACCTTGGCAGCTTGAAGTGGACGCCGCTTTCGACTGATGAGGCGACTATAAAAGCCCGATTCTGACTCCAAATGGTATTCAGTTTGTGTGCGCATTTCCTGAAGTTCAACTCGACAATGAAGCTGGTAAGCTGGAAAACCAAAGTGACAACTATTTGTAGAATTTTTTAATCAACTATCTTTCTATCTTTACAGTTCATCATTCTCGCTTGCCTGTTAGGCCTTGCTTTGGGCCATGAGCTGCTTTACACTCCCAATTATGGCTATTTTACGGCAAATGGTGTGACCTATGCCCATTCTGGTGGCTCAGTGGTGCCTTTGGCCTATGCTCGTCTCTTGGCACCGGCAACACAATCGCATGTTTATCACAGCGTTCAGACTCCCAGCTCATTTCAGCAACAATATCGCAGCGATTATCAACCCCTGACCTACGAGTATCTGTACTAAGCTATCGACTTTTATGGGGGAAATGCTAAATTTTCCATGAAATTTGAATAAAGTTTTTTGTCAGCCACCATTGTAAGCAAAGTCGTCATTGTTTTGTCATCGTCTATGCGTCAAAACAGTTTCCCCTTTATAACTTTAGGATTATTGAACCTCTTGGTCAGTTATTGGCCCCGACACAAGCGTATGAATTAATCCAAAACAGGTCAGCTAGTAATTATATCGAATATCCTGAGCTATGCACCTTCAATCTGTGTTTAAAATAAATGGGGAGTTGAACTTTAACAACAGCGACAGGTGGATAATGGAGGGAAATGGGGGATTTGGGGGCGTTGCACATGGAAACCAAACAGTTGCAACTGCAACAATTCCAGCGGCAAGCGAGTTCAACTTTTTTGCTTTGGAAACTTTTGCGCTTTGCTCTCTCAACACGACACAAAACGTGACCCGTTGCTGGTCACATGGATTCGGACCAGCTAATTCAAGGAAGGCTAAGGAAACAGAAAAAAGAGAAGTAGCTGCGTTACAAATACGCACGCAAATGCTCACGGAAACGTCGCTAATATAATCGCATAAATTAATTAATACTTAATTGCTTTTTGTACCCTGCGGATATGTACTAATCAAGCCAATAGGATCCTAGGATATTTTAAAGCAGTTTGTCAACTGTCAAAAAGAAATAGGTGATTGCTAATGATAAGATACTGGGAGATTAATTGAATTATAATATTTTTAAATGGATTATATAGCTAATTAAATCTATATGTTAAGCTCTATTAGCAAGTCTAGTCTCATTTCTTTATAGAACTCGAATACCAACCCAAGTAACCCAAAGATTAATTAAAAATACATTTAAATAAGAATTTATAAGAAAGCTTAGGATCTATCTATATATATAAATCTCTTGGTCCAACTGACTCACTGACTGACTTAGCATTGCACAGTCCAGACAGTTTGACGTACGACCTTGAAACTTGGCCACAATATTCATAAGATAATTTCATCGAGAGATAAGGCTGCGTTTCGACCTGCAAGTAGGATAAAATGGGGTTCTAAGTTCACATGTATTCTAGTCATATATGAATTTTAATAAACTTACATATCTTTTATTGAAGAGAAAACCAGTCAATCAATTATATCTTAAGATCCCAAATCTAAAAAATTAAATATTTATATATATATTTAAGCAATTTAGACTGTAGATAGTAACATTTATAGAAAGAGATAAATTAAAAAAAGTCTTTTAGTTATTATACACAATATAATTATTTAAAGTAAGGAGCTTAAGTCTAAACGTAGATACACCTAGAACAATATTATAGCACACTATTATTTTTATTAAATATTCATGTAACTATAGATTCATATTTTTGAAAGAGCATCCTCTAGTCGACTTTCGCTTATAAAAGCTCAGCACTCACGTGGAGTCCAGCGAAACCCTATGCAAAGTAATCAGAAATGCTTAATTTGAATCTAGTATACTAGATGCATAGATTGTTGCAGATTGGACTAGTTCAAGGTATCAGTTTCATTTGCACTCAAACAAGTTTCAGCTGTAGTTGGGCGTGTCTGCAAGCAGAAGGGAATATATATATATTGGATTGGGAATATATTTAGAACATGTAAAAAGGGCGCTACATATATTTACTTAATTGCAACGCGCTGTGGCAACGATGTTGGACAAAGCAAGTTTCCAAAACCGGACCAACGCATGTTGCAAGAAGGTATAAAAGGGCCGCAAGAATGCAAAAGTGAACTCAAACCACAGGAGCAGTCAGAAAGGAGAGACAACAATACGAAAGAACAAATAACAACAGGAATTACGAGGAAAGCAAGATAAACAACCAGCAAAATGCGCAATTATCTTTGGGTAAGTAAATCACAAAAACAGTATTTGCGATTGCAATTCATTTGCTAATATTTTGTTAACCACCTGCAGTGTTTGCTCCTCATTGCCTGCTGTCTTCAACTGGACAGCGTCAAGGCCAAACCACTTGTCTCCTTTGGCCTGGGAGTACAGGCAACCCGTCCATATCCAGCTCCTTATACAGATCCGCATTACAACAACTATTATGGCTACAATGGGTATTATGGTGGCACTTATAACAGCAGATATCCCCCGGGATATCCCTATCCGCAGACATACTATCCAGCTCCGTACTCACCGGGCTATCAACGCTATGGAGGAGCACTCGACATCGGCATTGGAGCCTTGTCGTTGGCCCCATTTCTGCTTTGATGGTCACAGCGGGACAGAAATCCATCAGCAGACTGAATATTTGCCAGGGAAATGTAAAGAAATGTTAGAGAATGTGAGGGAATGTAAGAAATGTGAAAATGTGAAAACAGAGCTAACTAATAAACCCAACAAATAAATTCTCTAATGCCTTTTACTTCCAATTTGCCAAGCGTCACAGGAGGCACAGTTGACGACTTGCCACACTGCTTGCCACAACGAATGTTAAGCTCCACAAAGAGACCAAACCAAACAACAGGTGACCAAATCGCTGCTACGTGACATTGTTACACATTTCCGAGTTTCCGATTATGACCTTGAGTGCTTCACTAAAAGCACTTTTAACATTAACACATAAGAACTAAAGATAACTGATTCTGTTGAAGATGCCCCAGGTAAAAAGGTGGTGCAAAATAGTAAGCAAAAAGTTGTCTACAAATGTTAGTCGTGGGTATTCTTTGGGAGATGCTCTAGCTGAAATTAGTTGGAAAGTTAGTTCCAAAGAAGGACAAAGTGTTTGCATAATGGAAAACAACTGTTTAGATATTATTTGATGCACATATGTAGGAAGAAAGCAAGTTGTTTTGGAAAAGAAAGTAAATTTAGATAGTCTAAAAGCAGCACGCATTTCAAAAATAGATTAGAGAAGAGGAAAGAAGAATTAAAAGTGTAGCAATAATGCTCAAAAGGAAATAAATTTATGAAAATACTCTATACGAAAACCTCTTTCTAAAAATAAAGTAGATAACAAAGTTGTGCTGAAAATAAGATACCTTAAAAAAAGATATCTTATCTGAAATGACGTAGGTATAAGACCTCAGGGAAAAGTAACAGGTTTGTTTAAGAATCCAAAGCTATCCTAAAAAAAAGTTACCCTTAAAAAAGATGCTTTATTTAAAAATAGTTAAGTAGAGTATCCAAAAAAGTAATTCTAACACATTTGCGTCACAATATTTCAGCTCTCTAGGCCTACAAAATATATTTTCCAGCTATTCTAAATAAGGAGCTCCTAAATAAATGAATTTCTCTAAAAGGTGAAATTACATCAAGCACTATAATCACCGTCATGACTTGAAGAATGAAACGCAATAAAATTGTACCTGTCTATTAAAAAACTAGTCGGACGGAGCTACAGTCGAGCATTCTCGACTGTCGGAGACCCCGTACTTACTATGTCAAAAGCTAAGACTGGTAAAAATTCATACTTGATTTTCACCCGAAAACAAAAAAGTTTTTCATGCTAAGACTTGATTTTCACCCGATCGGTCCTATGACGGCTATATGATATAGTGGTCCGATTTGAACCAACTTCGGACAGAATATATATAACTAAGATGAATGCTTTTTGTTTTAGTTTGGTTACGACATCTCATTAAACAAAAAAGTTTTTCATACTAAGAGTCGATTTTTGCCCGATCGGTCCTATGACAGCTATATGTTATAGTCGTCGGATTTGAATCAACTTTGGACAGGATGTATAAGACCATGTTTTATGTACATTCTATACGTTTGGTTACGATATCTCAAAAAACAAAAAAGTTTTTCATACTTAGACTTGATTTTCGACCGATCGGTCCAATGACAGCTATATGTTATAGTTGACCGATTTGAACCAACTTTGGTTAGGGTGTATGAAACCAAATTCGATACATATTCTATCAGTTTGGTTACGATATCTCAAAAAACAAAAAACTTTTTCATACTTAGACTTGATTTTCGACCAATCGGTCCTATGACAGCTATATGTTAAAGTGGCCCGATTTGAACCAACTTTGGTAAGGATGTACAAAACTAACTTAAATGCATATTCTATAAGTTTGGTTACGATATCTCATACAACAAAAAAGTTTTTCATACTAGAACTTGATTTTCGACCGATTGTTCCTATGGGCGCTATATGATATAGTGGTCCGATTTAAAAAAGAAACAAACTTAACGTGCCTGCAGTATACAGGAATCTACATACCAAATTTGGTGTCACTAGCTTTTAAATTGCTCTTATAATTTGGATATGAAATTTTTTTTTCCAATTTGTGGGCGATATAGGGGGCGTGGCCGAATTTTGAAACAAACTTGATCTGCCTGCAGTATAGAGGAACCTACATACCAAGTTTGGTGTCTCTAGCTTTTATAGTCTCTGAGATCTAGGTGTTCATACAGACAGACAGACGGACAGACGGACAGACAGACAGACAGACGGACATTGCTATATCGACTCGGCTATTGATGCTGATCAAGAATATATATACTTTATGGGGTCTGCCACGCCTCCTTCTGCCTGTTACGCACATATTCGGTAAAACAAACCCAATAGACCCCTGTACTTTTTTTAAGTACGGGGTCTAAAAAAAAAAATAGATAAAAAATATAAAAAAAAAATACTAGCATAAACAAAAACCACATAAAGTCGTACGCTTAAATAAAGATAGTTTTTTTAAACTGATTTAATTTATTTATTTATTTCTTTAAGATAACCAAAGTTTTTCTCTAAGGAAAGCAGCAAAAGCGACCTTCTCCTTTAGAGCTTCTCATTTAGCCAGTAACACTTTGGTGTCCAATAGATTCTTATAACTTTAGCTTTAATAATGTTCAGCTGAAATTCAACCTCTGCCATGACGACAATTATTTATAGTAGCTTATCTTTATAATCCGCTAACCAGGCCAAGTATCTTTGACCATCAAGCACAAACAAATGCAGTTAATGAGCGAAGCTGGCAATTAATTTATCAAGGATAATATCAAAATTGCAGTGGCAGAAGTGACAAAAGTGGCAATGTTGCAAGTACTGCGTATGCCACATTTCACGTGAGACAAGGCAGCCGCATTAGTGCAACAGAAAGCAAAGTTTTGGTGGCAAGTTTTTGAAGTCAAGGGCTAAACTTAGGCGCGCTAAGAAAAGTGAAAAGTGTTGTGAAAATGTGTGGAAATATTCCGTTGAAATATTGCGTATGACGTGCAAAAGTCACGTTCTCAATCACGAAGCAAAGTCAAAGGTAAAGACTAAAAACTAAAAAGTGCAACATCGTCGTTTGGTTTTGTGTGCCGCATTGTTTAGCAGGTGGCAACAACAACAACAGCCAGCAAGAGTCACGTTGAAATGAAAGAAAACACTTTTCAAATGGGGTACAACAGGTTGAAACTAAAGCACGTAAATTATACTGAAAATGTGGCAACTGTCAACCTGCTGCTGCTGCCTCACGTTGTGGCTGCCACGACAGCTGCTGTGGCACTGAGGACACGACTCACAGCACTCGGCAAAAGTATCGAGTCTCGTCTGCCAGACACGTCGCACGAAGTGTCCTCGTCAGGATATTGATGGGGTTCGGGGGGTCAGGGGGTTAAAGTCGTGGTCTGGCGCACACACGAAGGTTAAACGCGAAGCCGACGACATTGGGAGGCAACTATAAAAGTCGCAACACAGTCGCCTGCCCCAGCAGTCAGTGCCAAGACATCGCGACACGCGTTTAACCCAAAAAGTTCCAAGTGCCACAAAAGAAAACTAAAGAACTCTATTAAAAAAAGTGACTCTTAAAAAAAGCTGAACATTATTAAATTGAATTTAAAAAAAATTAAATAAATTAAAACAGTCGTGAAAATGGATACGCTTTCACCCAACAATTGCTCCAAGTCGAGCTCCAGCGGCAGCTCCATGACCAACTCCTCCATGGATCTGGGCGAGAAGCAATCGAAGCCATCAAAGCAGCGTCAACGTGGCCAGAAACTCTCCAGATCGCGCAGTTTGCTGCAGTTGCTCAGCAAGCATCTGGGCAGACATTTTCAGCATCATCATCATCAGAATGATGTGGTCTACAGCAGCCAGGATGACATACGCAGCTCCTCGACGGATTCGTTTAGTCTGAGCTATGAGCGTGGATCGAGAATTGAGGAGGTGTTGCATGGTGGTTCCAGCTTGGATTTGGAGAACACGTCGTCCGCTTCATATTCGCCGGGACTGGAGTTTTATGATAACAATGCACACATCTATGTGGAGACTGTGTATCGTCCGGGCAGCGCCATGGAGCAACTGCATCCACACTACGACGACAGCAGCAGCGTGGATGAGGAAGACCAAGTGGATGAAAATGAAAATGAGAATGAAAATATAAATCTTAAACCACACACTGAAACACAACCACGTTCTGCATCCGCTGCATCGGCAACTGGCACAAGAAGTGCATCCAAGCTGCATTTGAGTCGCATCTCCATCTCCTCATCGGTCAGCCGCATCTTGCAACATTTCTCCGCATCGGCGGCAACAACGGCAACAGCATCGCTGCGTTCCTTATCCTGCAGCAGCACACCTTTGAGGCAGCTGAGAACGCCAATGACAAAGAAATCATTGACGGCACACAACAGCAACAACAGCAGCAATCGCAGCAGCAACAACAGCAACAGCAGCAGCAGCAGTTGCAGCAACAGCAACAGCAGCAGCAACCACAGCAGCAACAGCAACAGCAGCAACAACAGTCGCTGTGGCAGCTCAACCAAGTCAGCCAAAAAGGATAAAAAACAGCAGAGCATATTGCGACCTCCAGTTCAATATGTCTACATGAAGGGCATGTCCGGATTGTACTCCCGAGTGCCCAGCTACGCGGTCTGTTGCCCCTACACCATGCACCACATGTATTAGACGTGGCATGCCCCAAAAGACGTGGCAAGGCGAGGACAATGGCTGCAACATGCATAGACCATGCATAGGGTGGGTAGTTTATGCATAGACCATGCATAGGGTGGGTAGTTTATAGTGCAAAAGTGATGTAGTGCCTAAAAGAAGAACATATATAGAGAGAGAGAGAAAGAGGAGAAGTGTAGAGCTAGAGCTAAAAGTTAGAGAACTGGAGAAATGATTTAATGATTGCAACGCTACATATTTTATAAATGTGTCAATGTTAGCCGAAAAATCCATAGAAATCTAAGTACTCCTTTCAAACTCTGTAACTGTAACTAGCTTTATGTCGTGTGCTTCGACAAGGACTTTTAGTTAATAGTAGCTAAAATTTAGTTCAACTACGTTTAGCCCGTTTTACTCCCCTTTAACTTATCACATATCTCCCAAGTAGTTTTTAAACAAATATTTGACTCAATTTTTAGAGCTAGGCTCGACAAAAAAAAATATATCTATATATATAATAATGTAAAACCATTTCGAAATATTTGCTATTTTTACTATACTTTGCACTTATTTCAATGGGCACTTGACTAGACAAAATTACGAATTTATCAACACACTAACGAAAATAATCAAAATTGTACACAATAAAACAATAATATATTATGCTGTTATACTTAATAATCCAAATCTTTAGTCGCCACAAAAATGTTTGCTTATTTCCATTTCAAAACAAAACACAAGAGAGAAAAGAAAACACAAAACACTTTTTTTATCTAATAAAAAAAGATATGAATTATATATATATAGCAAAAATGTTTAGATATTAAGCAAATAAATACCCTATATATTTTTAGAACATATAACCTTAAGCCTTAAGTCTAGCTGTCAATAAAAAATAAATACAAATCTGATAAAAAAAAAAACCATCTATTTCTTATTATTATTATGTTATTTAAAGCAATCTTTGCTCACTTAACGGTTTTTGGACATTATTGTGTGTGGAAAAAGCTTTGGCGTTTAAAGGACACGTTGAAGGTACGTTAAAAGCTTTCATTTTGGTGTGGCATGCGCCTGCGCCTTGCCACAAGTTGCACGTGCTCAACTGTACCCAGGGAACAGTTTTGACTGTGTGTGCGTGTGTGTGTGTGTGTGTGTGTGTGTGTGAATGCTGCGCCTGCTGCTGTTGCGGCTGATGATGTAGGTAAAGTCCTCAATTTCAATGTTGGTGAAGGACTCGACCTTATAGTTTTGACATACGATATCATGTCTGCATTGCGAATTCTCGCATTGGGTGCTAAGAACGACGATGACGATGACGTTAATCGCCAGCCAGCTGCATGCCACACATACCGCTTGCCACATGCTGCAAGACGACTAAGTGCTCGCAAATCCGCTTAATGCAAATGCAAACTGATTACAATTTTGATAAGAGCCCACTAATCCCAACTGCTGTCCCCTTGATTTTACATATGCAGCTCGGCTCGATCCTTGAAGCTGATTCGAATATTTGCTGAAGGTTTTTCAAAATATTCTAGAAATGTTACAGAAGCAGTTGTAATATATTATGTAATTTAATCTTATCACTTAACTTATATAAATATTTTCGAAACTAGTAAATACCTTGCTCAAAAGAAATCTTTTAAGAAACTTCTCAAGTATAAGACTATTTTTACGAAATTTTCAAAACAGTTTAAGGATAATCCAGCTAAGATTGAGTTAAATTGAATTGTATGCTTTTTGGTATGGGATTTTTACTAAGATATTATTTTAGCGGTCATTCAAGTACTTAGACAATCATTCATATGAAATTTATAGAGCTATTAGGATTTTGTGCTAATTAGTTGAAGCCTTTTCAAAGAAAAGAGTAAGTCCTGTCAAGTATTCCAGACAACTTAAAAAGTACTAGTTATATAATTCTCATGAAATATACGGAATTATATAGTTAGTATGTATTTTAGCGTAAAAGCAGCTAATTAGTTGAAGTGTTTCAATGGAAAGAATAAGATTTTATAGTCCTATCGAGTTATCGAGTTATCTGTAGTAATTATAATACTATGATTAGACAATCTTAACTATATTTAAAATAATTTGAAAGCGAAATTTTCACTTTTATATAGAACTTTCTGATTTCAATTTGATAAAAATATGTATATGCACACTTATTTGACTCTTATAGTATTTTATTATTCTTGTTTGTAATATTTATAATTTTTTTTTTTTTTTTTTTGGTCCCTTCTCTAAAAAAATAATATATAATATATACCTTTGATTTTGGAAGCCGGTTTTTTATTGTGAATGCGTAGTGTAAGAGATTTCTAAAGAAAGGAAAGAAAAGTTTAATGTTAAAAATAACTTGCTGAGTTTTAAGTTGTGTGAAATTTCAAATCTAAAGAAATTGATGCAAAGGTCAAGTCTGTTTGTCCTGATACTATAACTGGCTTTTCTACTTTGAACCTTAGTGATTAATCAGTGTGTGTGAATATTTACAGACTCGTAACTTTTAGTTAAAAACTAGACGCGTTGTTTGACAGTCATTTAGAGAATTTAGAGCTATGGGTTTTTAATTGATAAAGCCGTTAATGGCCTGACGTCAGGAGTCAACAATTACGCCTTTAATTAGAGGATAAACAACACGACAGGAACAATCATTGCCCACGCTCTGAAAGCGGCATTAAGGAGACAACAGACTTCATTAAATCCGCTAACATTGGGGCATTAAAAAACCCCTCACCTCTCACCTCTTACCCTCTTTCTATGCTGTCCCAACCAACAACTATTTAGCGAGGCATAAAATTGGCAGTCGGTTTTATTTATAGCGCATTAAAATCAATTTGGTGCGTAATTAAATAAAAAGCACAAAAACAATAAGCGACATCTATTTTTGACCGACTTAATTGCGGCTTATGAATTTTCCTGGCGACATTTTCCACCTCAAAGCAGAATTGCGTATTAGAAATGCCATAAGAGACTTTAAAAATAGCAAAAGGCTTAACAAAAGTTTTTTTTATTTTTAGAAACACAAGATGTAATAAGGATGTGTTGTTGAGAGATACAGCAAGAAGAAAGGAAATGGAAATGGAAATAGAAACAAATTGAATTGCAATCGATTTGCAATTGCGGTTGAAAGCAATTAAACTACAGCCCACAACAGAATTGTGTGTAAATATTGATACGAAACACCACCTGGCGGTCAGAGGTGTCAACAACTAACGAAACAGGTAAACAAATGAAACAAACACACACAAAATATCATATCCTGTTTTGTTATTAGGCCAACACCGAAAAATTATAGCAACAAAGCAAAAAGGATATGCCGACTGTCAGTTTTATCTTGCTATCTCTGTCACTGTCTTGCGCTCTCTCTTTCTCGCTGTTGTTCTCTGAGAGAGAGAGAGCGAGAGCTTTGCAGCTGGCGGCTTCTGCAGAACCGGGCGAGTCTATAAAAGGAATCGGCTTGCAATTTGCCGACCCAAACGCGAAAGGACAACGTTTGTGTACACACACGAAGCGCTCGACAAAAAAGCCGACAAAATAAAAACTACTACTACGCATTTCTGTCTGTGTATGTGTGTGAGTGAGTGTAACTGCTGAGTGTGTGTAGAGGACAAAGACCGGTAACAACAAAGACGCAACTGCAACTGAAACAGGAAGCGGAAAAGGATAAGGAAATCTAAAATGAGCACACCTCATGTCTGCTTTGCGGACGAACTGCAGCCGTCGTTGGAGCCGCAGTCGGAGCCGGAGGAGCGCAATGGCAATGGCAACTACAACAACAATAATGCAACTGGAAGTTGCACCAAAAAATGGCTGCTGGAACTGGAGCCGACCACCACATCCGGTTCATCGCCGTGCAGCAGCAGTTTGAGCATCTCGCCAACGCCTCGATATGAACGCAATATGGGCTTCTTTCAGCAGCTGAGCCGACGCTTTGGTCTGAGGTCAAGCGATGACCTAGTTCAAATAGGGCGGGGCAGCCTGCCAGCAGGAGAAGCACGAGGAGCAGGAGTATGCGAGAAGGAGGAGGATGCAAATAGTTCATCGACCGATTCGTATTCATCGTCGGTGACAGCGGGACGTGGTTTGGCAGCGGCACGTCTCGATTTAATGTCCTGTGCCTCCAGCGAAACCAGCAGCACCATAGACATTGAGGAGCAGCAACTTGAGCTGCAAGAGAAACAGCAACAACAACAACAGCAACAGCAACAACAACAACAACAACACAAACGTAAATCGTTGAGCCGCACGAGCTTTTCACGATTGCATCGCCGGTCGACTTCATCGCTGCGTCGCGCCTTCGAGAGTCTCTCGCTGACCTCTCGCTCGCTCTCCTGCAGCGGCCCCTCACCACCACCATCAGCACCACCAATTGCACCACTTAACCAGGCAACATTGCCATTGAAATCGGCACTGAAATCGGCATCGACAGTCGAGCTGCATCAACGACATCATCATCATCAGCATCGATTGGCCTCCAAATCAACCAGCAGCTCCAGTGCCTGCTCCACATCAACCTGCTCCTCAACGACCTCCACTTCAAACACCACCACAACAACAACAACAACAACAAAGAGCAAGTCAAAGCCGCCACCGCAACGCATTCTACGTCAGCCCGTCTCCTATACATATCTTAAGGGCATGTCCGGTCTGCCGACTCAACGTGTGCCTCGCAGCTCCGTTTGCTGTCAATACGCCAGACGTTAGACGCTAGACAGGATTCAATACTTCACATCAAGGCCACAAGCCTCAACAAATATTATTTATTTATACAATTTTTATTAACTCAATTGCTTACATTTTTCCTAGAACATTTCTTATTCATTTTTACATTCTAAATTAATTAAATTTGCCAAATTAAATTATTTCAATTTTGAATAATATTCAAACATTTTAAAATCACCTAGAAATGTGATTTTAAACATTAAGAAAGACACTTAATACAACAAATATTTTATTTCTTAAATATTTCTTATTTTTTCACAATTTTATATTTCCATAAAATTATATTCAAAAACATTTGCAAATTTTCTTGAAGCGTCTTAGTTATAACTTATGAATTTACTTTTTCACAATTTTGTATTCTTATAAAATTATTTTTAAAAATATTTGCTAATTTTTTTAAGAGTCTTAATTCTAATTTATAAATTTATAATTTTTAAAAAAGCCCCAAATAATGACCCGATATAGTGGGAACAAATTATTTCTTTTTCATGGGACCGTAAATAATGATAACTTTTTTTTAATAAATAAACACTCGATAATCTTTATTTTTGAGAAAAAAAATCATCGGTGAAAAAATCGTAAAAATCATTATATATTCATTAAATCGTAATTCTTAACATGAAACTTATAATGATTACGGTTCCTGCTCTTTTCACCAAAACATTACTTTTTTTAAGAAAAAAATGGAAAGAAACGATTTTAAAGTTTCAATTTAGGATAATTTTGCAGCCTAGCTTCGTAAAAATACATACTTCACATAAAATCATGTAGCAAAGTTTTAGAAATTTAATAGTTCAGCTAAAACTAAAATATATAACATAACACAAGTAGCTTTTGCCCCAAAAATTATCCCATCACATCACAATATTCATTTCGAAATCTGTGATACAATAATCTTTTCATATCCGCGCGGCAAAAAAAAAAAAAAAAAATACAAATTCAAACTCATTTCAAGCATGTAGAAATTTGTTAAGTAAGTTTTCAAGACTTAAGCACCTAGAGATTAAAGATATATAAGCATTCCACACGACGCTTTCGGTTCAGCATCCATAACAAAAGACTGTCAAGGGAAGTTTGAAAAAGCAAAAAAAAAAAAAACAAAACACAGGTTTTTGTATTGAATTGAAGTTAAAACAAAATTGGTAGCTTATAACTTAAGTATTTATTAAAATTACTTATAATACATTATTGTACATTCGTGCCTTTATCCCATGAATAGATCAAAATTCGAAAACAAAAATTAATTATACTCTTAAATATGTACTTATAATTAATTAGGAACACTCGTTCCATATACGTAATCAATTCATTTGCTGTAATGGGATCAAAATTCGTCAGGCAGTTCTCTAAATATAGTTAATTTAAGTCTTTAACTATGTTAATAATACTAAATTTAGTTAAGATTCACTTGGTACATTTTTTATTCAATTATTTCGCACAGCACTCCAGTCGTAGGGCTTTAAATAAATATAGATACAAAAATGATATATGGAAATAATGAGATAACCAAATATTGAAATTCCAAACTGATTATATTAAATATATACTTAAAAAGCATATATAAGCCACATATACAAATAGTCTCGTTTACAGATCAAGCATCTATATCGTGCATACAATACATAAATACAAATGGCAAATAAGCAATACAATTGATTATATACAGCAGATTATAATGAGACATTAAAATATATATACAATATATACTTAATCGTAAGTTAACTATTTACCAAACAAAATACTTGTAACACTCTTCCGATTAACTGAAGATTTACGAGAAATTTCTCACACAGAAGCCAGTTCAATAAATGAAATAATTTACACCAGAAATCGTTATGCGTTATGTTATCTTTATTCCCAGGACGAAGTTTCCACATAAAAATCTATATTAATTTCCGAACTTGTTATGCCTAATGATGACTGACCCACTTGGAAACGGTCGGAAAAGTAGCCAGAAATAGCAACATTGGCAATTATAATGAATCAAGGCTAATTATAGCTATTGAATTGGACAGAATCCTCTAATTCACATGGCGTATACGCACTCTATTACACATTGCGTATACGCACTATGGTACAATCTCAATACTCAATACTCAATCTATGCCTGATTATTTGCTGCTTACACTCGCCTATCAGCAATGTGAGAAAGTGGGAGCAATCATCAAAAAGTAGGTCACCGATTGAAAAGCCATTAATTTTGTTGGATTTTCTTTTTTATTCATTTTTTATACGCTACTGATGGATATCGATATGGATGGATGTTGTTGCCAAGCGAACGCCGTAAAATTTATATGGAAATTTATGAAATTTGAAATGCTTGCATTGAATTTTTATAACAAGTGAATGAGGCCTGTCGTAGACATCGTCTGGGGTCTGATTTGATTAACATTATTCCAACTGATTGAGCAGACGAACTGATATGGAAATAATTACCTAATAAATATACTAAAACAGTGAATTTAATGTCTGCCAAAACAGTTCATCTCCCAATCACAGATAACAATTAAGTCGATCACATTGCGTATACTTAATCTCCATTTAAACGTTACAAATTAGCGAGCTAGACAGCCAATAAAATCTGCTAATATTGCCATCAAGTCAGAGACAAATAGTTGATGAAATACGTCAAAGAAGAGTCAAAAAGTCGAATGTCGAAAAGCCAATGACAAGAAGACATCAAAAGTACCAATTTGTATGCTTTTATATTATATATGTCTGAGGGTGTGTCTATTTAGGGGTAGGGACAGAGGGGTGTGTACTAAAAATAGTTATCGTTGACCCAATTCGCGTTGACAGTTTATGAACCTCAACTGACAGACGGACAAATGTTAGTTTCAAGCATCCAAATGTTGCCCGGCAACTAGTCGTATGCGTGATTTTTATAGCCCTTGCTACTGTTGCGCATACGACCCGTTGGCTCGTTGGCAAATCACTCGAATGGAAAATAACAATTGCGTATAATATTTCCAAAAGGCGACCGCAGTCACGTAGTCAAGAAAAACTCGACTCCGCGGCATCAAGTTTGTCTTCCTTCCTTCCTTTTATTGCCTCTTCTCCTGTTGCCTTTTAATTTCTGTTTGTTTTGGTTAATGCCGCTTGTACAACTGCCACAACATTTAATTAAGTTTGCCTTTGCTATTTTTGGCAATTTGTCTATTTATATTTATTCTCCATTGTCGCTCAACAATTCCCTCTAAATGTTCCCATATCATATGATGAAACCAACGGAAACTTTGTTGGTTATTAATAAACGACTAATTTTGGCTGGGCAAACATTATTTCTGTGCACATTCGAAATTATGCCAAGGGGTCTACTTTCAGCTAATGGATCGCCCAAAGCCACTGAAAACTCTCGACACCCGTCGAAAGGCATTTTTATTATGATGCAGGCCGCGTTAATTTGTTTCACGCGCCAAGGCAACCAAAGGGAAAACAGAGAGAGAGAGAGAGGCCACAAAAAAAGGCAGAAAGTACAGCACAATAATTAATCTTCTTATGCCCACAATCATGGAAAAAAAACGGCTGTAGTCGAGAT
Source organism: Drosophila falleni (assembly GCA_035045575.1). Classification (NCBI taxonomy): domain Eukaryota; kingdom Metazoa; phylum Arthropoda; class Insecta; order Diptera; family Drosophilidae; genus Drosophila; species Drosophila falleni. The sequence goes on from JAWNOV010000167.1 coordinate 5,133,492, forward strand.
CCCGACTACAGGATACCCGTTACTAATGGTATATACGAGTATAAAAGTACTTTAAGGAAATGAATACCTAACAAAAACTACTGCATACTTTTAGAAGATTGTATTGAAGTAATAACTTTATTAATAACTTTGGTTAGCTATAACTCCCGTTCTACTTGTCCGATCTTATTACAGATAATATTAATAGATAGACACTATACAAAAGTACTTTGAAGAAATTACTATTAAATAAAAACTACTGCATACTTTTAGGGGATTGTATTGAAGTAAGAACTTTATTAATAACTTTGGTTAGCTATTACTACCGTTCTATTTGTCCGATCTTGCTGTAGTTAAGTGAGATTAAAGATAATATGAATAGATAACGTTGTTGATGCTGATCAAGAATGTACATACTTTATGGGGTCGGAGATGTTTCCTTCTCCCTGTTACATACATTCCAACGAACACAATATACCCTTACTTATTTTTTTAAGGAACGGGTATAATAATAATAAGAAAGTAAGAGACGACGCATTCTCTGATGACTTTTGCTTGTAGCCAGTTGGAATATTTCCGGTGTCATCACGAATGAATGATATGTTCATGTGTTTTTAAGTTTGTTTTTGCCTCTTACCTTTACGCTTATGTCAATATTTGTTAGTACATTGTTTACCTTTATCATACTACTGCTTCACCGTGCTTCATATCTCTTTCTTGTTTTTCATTTTGAGGCATTTTTTTATTACGTCTTCTCATACTTGTTATCTTTACGGTTGTTTCCGTCGCTTTTAATGGCACTCGGTTGTAATTTCATTTTAAAAATATTGCTGCATACTTTGAGGGGGGGTAGAAACACAGGTACAGTCTGAGTTGTTTTTTAGGTAGCAGCGTTTAATAAATATTTCGAGTGTACGTTGTTCAGTCAATTGCTATTTTTAGCTGCCACGCGAGCATCAAATCTTCTGCTTATTGCCTCAAATTGAAGCCACTTCACGCCACGAGACACAATGGAGAGCTAAGAATATATCTGTAAGCAAAGTTACGTATACGTCACATTAAACGAACGAATCACCCAACTTGCATGCTAATTCGTACTTTGACCCAAATACGAGACACACAAGAGCTCCGTTAGCATGTGTGTGTGTGTGTTTGTGTGTGTTACACACTTGATAAACGTGGCAAAAAGAACCTGCCCGCAAATCCAACTCAAGAGAGTGACATGAACTAAGTAAATAATAAATTATGCCAGTGTTACTTGTTCCCCATTGGCCTTTCCCCCACCTCTCTCCCCGCTTACTGACAGCTCATAAAATATGCACGATGTGTTCGGTAATTGAAGTCAATAGGCAAAACAAAATGTCTACATTTAGGACCAATATTTACAATACAATGCAGGCAAACATGCAAAGAAAAAAGCACAAAAATTGGATATGTTTGGGGGATCGGTCTAAAATAAGACAGGTGAGGGTTGGGAGATGAAACAGAGAAGAGTATAAAATGACAAATGAAAATTTAATAAAATATAAATACAGTACATAATTTAATAGCAGCTGAGATTCTAAAAATATTAATAAAAATATAAATAATAAAAGTACCAAAAATCGGATTTTTTTCCAATTTTAACAGCATTTTTAGGTTATGGAATATTTTATATAAAAATAAAAATAAAATCTTTTTTATGCATTTTCATTCAATTTAAAAATTAATTTAATTCAATTCAATAATTATTTCATATTGTCAAATCTCTAAAAATTGTTTTTTTATTCAGGAACTCCAACCCTTATGATTGTCAATTCTGGTGAAAATGCATAGCTTACTTTTAAAGAAAAATATTGTGCATATATGTTTCTTATTTCGAATGCATGACAAGGCATTATTCAACATGTTGTAGGGTCCAAAACATGGTGCACATTCCGACCACATTAGCTGGGAATGCTCCTAATGAACTTCACAGTCTACGTGACTTGTACATGACGAGAGGTCAGCGCATAAAAGTAGGCAACGAAAACGTTAAGTGACAAAACTCGTTTGCACTCATTGCGAGCGAGAGAGAGAGAGAGAGAAAGTAAAAAGGAGAAAGGGGTGGAGAGAGCTGGAGTCACATAAGCTTTAATTACACGATTAGGAACAGGACCAGGGACGTCCCTAATTAATTGTATTCCTTTGAGTAGCATTAACAACAACTGAGAGAAGTTAAAGAGGGAGTGAGAAGAAAGAGAGAGAGAGAGAGAGAGAGAGAGGGAGAGGGGAGAAGAGTTGGAGAGACAGGGAACAGTTAACCCTCAACTCATCCAGGAGCTTGCATTCATTCACAAAATGCAGCCGGGCGAAGGTTAATGCTTCAACTGGAGGACAACGCAGCGTCTTGTCGATGACGTACAAATTGTCGGTTTAGTTGTTGTTGTTGTTGTTGTTATTGTTGTTGCCATTGCAGCATCCTTGATCAGGTCATACGTCAGACGAGAAGCGCGCGCATCCTTTGTCTGGCCTTCAACGCACCGGACAACGCCGGAATAATAAACCGCTCACCTCCACACCCCCCCACCCACTCATCTACTCACCCACTTTTCGCCTGTATCCCATGCTGTGGAACATAATTGTGCCGCTGCTCCTGTTTTGGCGTCGTTGTCCTTAAAGGATTTCATTCATAATTGGCCGGAAGCAGCCAGCAACGACCTCGACCTCATTTGCCGTGTTGATGCTGACGTTGAAGGAACCCACGGGAAACCACCAAAGCTAACTTCATTTTCGTTCCTCACACGGTTCACAAGGACAAGCAATGACATCACACATGCTGTCAACTGGTCATCATCATCGAGGGGATTCACACTGGGTCAATCTCAGTCAGAGAAGAGTCAAGGTCCTTGTGTGTGATATTTGTAATTAGAAAACTGTCAGGCAGTTGGAGATATGTTTGCTTTATTTATTGCAGGTACTCAGAGAAAAAAATTTGAACTTTGTATATTCTACAATAAAATATTTGGTCAGAAAATTAAATTTTTTTAGTTTAAATAATTATGCAATATTTTAAATATTAATTTTTAGATATTATAAAGAAATTATAAATTATTATAAAACTCCCAAAAAAAAAATAAGAAAACTGTATATAATCTAATTTTTAAAATTAATTTAATTATTATTAATTTAATTACTTAGTTAAATATTTAAATTAAATTAATTAAGAAAAAAATAAATGTAATATAATTTATTATATTTTTTTCTTGATTTTTATTTAATAAGAACTTACTTATGTTTTTAAAATTGATCTTCAGATTATGATTTCATTCTTTTAAACATTTTCAATACTTTTTTTCCTTTATAAATTATAAAAATAATAATTCTGAACTTTTTCTCACCAATAAACCGTTTGATTTCTTCAAGGAGTTGAAAGATGACGCAAGTCTTCAATTAGCTAAAGTGCAAGGATATAAGCTCGGCAAAAAAAAGGTTCGAAATGGCATTTTTATTGACAGCAAGTTGACTGCGACTTTCAATTGATTTACAAACTCGATAATAAGTTTATTGCGTATACGCACTGTGGAAGCAGTAACAAAAAGGAAGCAGAGAAGAAAAAGAAGAAAGGAATTTATTGTAAAAATATTATAGATATGCTCACGTAAGGCGACTTTTTAAATCGCGGTTTTATTGAGTTGACCACACGTTGAAAACGCTGAAGGTTCAATTGTGACGTCGTTATCTGCCTGAATACCATATATATCTATATAAATGTGATTGTGTGTGTGTGTTTGGGTGTGTGTGGCAGCGAATTGCGCTAACTGGGTCAGGGCTGTCAGCTTCGTCGGTCGGCAACGTTGACGCTTGTCGACTGCAACGCATCCTTGTGCAATTCATTCTTGAAACATTTGCAGCGTCACAACCAAAAGGGGCAACATCAACATACAAGCGGGAGAGGGAGGAAAAGGGGTAGACAGTAGTGAAATTAAACAATTTACGAGCAGGTTACTTAAAAACCACAGACACGCAGCACACAGCACCGCATTTATAATTGTTCATGTCACACATTGCGTATACGTCATGTGGCTTTCACATAATTCAATAGATATTTAGATATTCGCAATGTGACGCAGCTGCCTTATATTTGATTATGTGACACGTTTTGGTGGTGAATGGTGAATGGTTTATTTATACATGCATTAGATGAACCGTTTGCCGCATCCTTTGTCGCATCCCTTTTGCACATGGCTTTGGACTTTGTATTAATTATAAATACCGAAACAAAAGGCGACATTGTGTCGGTTCGCGGCCATCGCGTGGCTTGCATAATATTCATAGCAAATGGACAGCTGCCCCCTCTCTTCTCCTCCGCCTCCTCCATTTGTGCATCTCATGTTGCCTATAAATAGTGCATGCAACTAATTTGAATGCGAAAATCGGTGAGGCATAAGGGCGACACAACCTTGTAGAAAAACATAAAAGCACGCTAACAATTGCAACAATTTCGAGAGGAGCCAAGTGTGACAACAAAGGAAGGCCAAAAGGATGCGGCAACACGGCACATGGATCCGCAACGTTTGCCTAAAACTAGGGATGGACAATAAATATACTGATATCGATATATTATCGATTCAAGGAAACTGTACTTAAGTAAACAACGTTATGGTTTTCAATGAAATATATGCTTAATGCAGTTTAAAAAATATAAAAAATAAATAATATACTTCAAAAAATTAATAGTAAAAAATAATTTGAGTGGAAAAAAACATATAACATAAATATTATACAATCTGAATCTATTTCTATAAACCGTGCAAACCAAGAATTTTTTCAACAACATTGATTCAATTATTGTATTTCTTCTATTCAAATGTATCTAGATTTAATTTATCTTATCCTATCTTATCCTATCTAAATTTAAGGCGATCTTTTCAATATGTTCTTAACTGTTTTTTTTTTTATAATTTTTAATACCCATCCCTAGCTGCAACTGTGGATGTGGCAAAAGGTCAGACGCTTCGAACTCAAGCCACATGAGACTCACTTGACCCAAAACTCATTTCCAGTGCGACGCTGATTAATGTGCAGGATATGGCCCATTAAGGACGAGGATACCGAATACCTAAATCCGCATTGAATCTCACTGAGATGGGCTTAACCCAAATACATTTGTATGCCGAGCGGTGTCAGTGTTGTAAAGCGGCGCAAGTAATGCCTTCTGTTTTTGCTTTGTTTTGTTTTGTTTTTGCAAATAATGTGGCTTTGTTCTCTGACCTTCCAGTTGTAAAAGCCGACGACGTCATAAGTTTATGCTACTAAATGTCAGTTTTATTTTCAGCCTCAGTCTCACATTTTAACACGAATGTCAACCCAACATAATTGGTCATAAGTGTATGCGCTCAAAAGTAGGCAACAGAAAAAATACAAGCGAAAATTGAACGAAGCTTCGCGAACGTATCAATGTGGCAAGTGGCAAGTGGCAAGTGGCAAGTCGACTCGTTGGTGGTGCTGCCAATTTACGGTTCGTCGCCTTGGGCCGAGAAAGGTTAGCAGTCGCATCCTTTTGGAGAGCACTGTCGTCACAGTGGGTCGCATCCTTCAACTGCAGTTTAAATGCCAAATCGGCGCAAATTGTTCGTCTGCGCCACAGACTGCGACAAAATGGAGAAAGGAAGAGGAAGGGCGGCAATTTTATTGTTGTTTCATAACCGGGCAAAAGTGTCAAGCAAGTGTGTGTGTGTGCCGGCGTGTGTGTGTGTGAGTGTGTGTGTAAGTGACTGCAATGTCCTTGCAGGCAGTTCAATGAACGTTGCGAGCTTCCAACTGCAGTTGCAGCCCGAGAGTCGCAGCTGCGCAAGAGCAAGCGAGAGAGAGTGAGAGAGAGAGAGAGAGAGAGTGTGAGAAAGAGAGGCTGGTTCAATGCACGGCAACTAGGTTAAGAGCTGCTTGAGCAGGCGTCGCAGGGTAAAAGGGGGGAGGAAAAGGAGGTAAAAGGTTGAAAGCGACTCAGTTTCAGTTTCGGTTTTCATGCTGTGCTCAAATTTTGCAGCGAGCGCCTATGACGTCATTAAAAAAAGCAGGGTATCTATATATGTAAATATATATACGTAAGTTTATTGTGGTAAGTGTTGCATGCCACACACACACACACACACATACACAGCGGCTTACTTTGAGTGTATTTTAAAATATGCTCGCCTGTGAACATTTACTTTTGTGCGACAGTGTGTGTGTATGCAAAATGGGCACAAGGGCATTTAGACCGGCAATTTAGCTGACTATAAGTAGACGGGTTAAATGAGCAGTGCCTAATATATGCACTCACACACACACACACACTCACACACACACACACACACACACACACACACACACACACACACACACACTTGGCCAAAGTTGACCGCAGCAAATGAAGCGTCAAATACCACGCGTCGTATGAGTGATATTAAAGCCTTGTCCTTGCCGCTAGACGACGTTATCAGCTATCAGCGGCACAAAACTAAAATTCCCTGAATACGTGCAAATCGTCTGCTTATTCAGTTTAGGAAATATAAAAAGAAGCCCCCGCCACACACACACACAGATAAATACGTGTCTCTCTGCACAACAATACTGTCTCGTCCTGGCCAAAACAATAATGGCCAAGTCAAAGGAGCAACAATAATAATAAAAACGTGGCCAAGTAAACGAGGCAACAACAACCACAGACGGCTGACAATTATTTGTCTTATTATTTTCGATGGCAGGTATGTGTGATAAGAGTGTGTGTGTGTGTGTCTGTCTCTGTGTGTGTATGAGTGTGTGTGTGTGTGTACTGCTACAGAAAAACACGCGCCAGACAAATGCGCAATGGGAACGGGGCCTAATTACACACACAAGAGCCTCACACCTCCAAAACACTCCCTTTCCTTCCCTTTCCGTCCCTCTTCTTCCCTCTCCTTACCTCTCCTTCCCTCACAGGCGACGAGCCTCCTTCAGGAGTGCAAAAGCTACACGAAAATTTGCATGCGAAAAGCGGCAAAGCGGAAAAGTACCGGGAATGGAAATTTTTGAAAGCGACAAATGTATAATTTAACACTCAGGAAATTTTCTTTTCAATTTATTCACTTTAAAATTGCTGCAAAAAAGAAATTAAAAACTTTAAATATTCAGAAAAATTGTTTTGAATAATAATTCAAATTATTTTAATAAATTTTAAGGCATCTTTAAGTTTTTGAATGCGCATAGTGTAATTTAAAACCTAGCAAATTTTCTTTCTTATTTGTTAACTTTAAAATTGCTGAGTGATAGACAATAAAAATTTAAATATACTGAAAAATTGTTTTATTTAATATTAATTAAATTTATTTTGTTAAGTTGAAAGCGTTTTAACACTGTGTAAATTTTCCATCTTATTTATTTACTTTACAATTGCTGTAAGATAGAAAATAAAAATTTTAAATATTTAGAAATATTGTTTATAAATAATAATTAAAATCATTTTATTAGGTTTAAAAAATTTATAAACTATATTATCACATTTAGTTTAAAGCCATTCATTCAAATATTATTTTCAATTCGTGACATTAAATTATAAATAAATAAAAGAGGAATTTTAAGTTCTTTGCAATTTCAATTATAATTAAAAATTATTTGATTATCACTACTAATTTCAATGCTTGTGAAATTGCAAATTTATTAGCACTACTTTTTTCGCTGCTATTCGAAATGATACTTTTTTTATCACTACTTTTTCCAATGCCAATAAAATGACAAATGCATACAAAAAAAGTAGTTAATTGGGCGTGTCGCTGAAAAATACTAAAATTTATGCTATAAAAAGAAGTGAAATTTATTCCGCCGGATAATCCACGTGCTTGTCGAACATGTAACACTGCAGCCAATGGGATTTGGGGAATTTCCCAGTAAATACTGGCTGCCAGTTGCAGATCAAGTGACGCTTCAACAACTCGACGCTGTCAAAGTTGTTGTTGTTGCGGCGACAGGCATTCACAAAGGTCCTGGCAAAATACTGGGCCAACTCGATGCAGATGGATGTGTGTGCCTCACGACAGGTGTCCGTGCCAACAAGTAACTGCTCGTAGGCTGCTCTTTCCGGATGAAACTGTGAGCCAAAGATCGGATATTTGCGATGCTCAATGAGTGTAATGAATCCCCCTCGTCCTTCGTCTCCCTCGGTATCCTGTTGGGTGGCCAGCACATGCCAATCCTCGTGCAGTTTAAAGCGATGCAGCTCGCTCTCTGTGATGCAATATGTATGCTGATGGCAGGCAAATGGTTGACTAGACATTTCTTTAGCCAGGTTATCAGGTAAATCTTTAAATAGCTTTGACTCTTTGTAATCCTTGCTGAAATTCACTGGCATTGCTTTAAACTTGCACTCTATACATTTAGTGCGCACTTCTTTATCCTTGGCTGCATTAATCATGATCAGCTGAAATCCCAGACAGGTGCCATATAAAGGTAAGTATTCGCCAGCTGCATTTCTCTCCATGACCAGCTCATAGATAATTCGAGCGGCGGCCACACAATCATTGGTCAAGTTTGGATACTGCTTGGCCTCCTCCTCATCCAAACACACAGCTCCGCCGGGCAGAAGCACACCATTCACCTGGCTGAGAATGGCCTCATAATAATCACGTTCACGGCCGATCCTACAGTGAAAATGAAAAGTGAAAATAAAATTGCAATAAACAAACAATTTAAATTAATGCCCGGCACTTTTGGCATTTAGCCAACTGCATTTGTTGTTCTCTCTCACTCTCTTTCTCTCTCTCTTTTTCTCCCTCTCTCTCTCTCTTTCTTTTTCTTGAATAATTTTCAAGGTGATGTTGTTTATGCAATCGGTCAGTCACTCACCAAATGGGTATGACGACTGCACCCACCGATTCCAACTGTTTAACGTATGAGACCGGCAAATAACTATGCCAAAATCCAGACCCCAAATGGTTTTCCAACGATTGTGCTATATCCATGCACATCACGCCAATATACGGAGTATTCACTTCCTTTGTCTCCCCCATTTCCATCTGCTTTCCCTGCACCTCAAGCTGATTTTCATGCATTTTGTAGAATAATTCGCAATTAATTATTCACTGTCTGAAATTCGCATTAACACGCCTTCAATAAATGATCGACTCTCTACGTGAATTTTTATCTAAACAAGCAATTGGCCAAAAATAACAAAAAATACAATGTATAGTAAACAAATTATTTTTATTTTTTTTGGCACTAGCTTACAAGCATATCAAATTAAAAAAAAATGTTTAAGAATCATTTATTTAATTGCTTTCTTTTCGCGATTAAAAGCGAAAGTGTTATACTTAAAAGACGCTGATAAACTAGCTATATAGTATATATATATATATAGTACATATATAATAAATGCATTTTAAAACGATAAAAAAGTGGTTTAGTCTCGTTCTTATCTGCGTTGTTGCTTTGGCGGGAAAAATAAAATAAATTCCACTTTCTTTTCGCGATTAAAAGCGAAAGTGTTATACTTAAAAGACGCTGATAAACTAGCTATATAGTATTTATATATATATAGTATATATATAATAAATGCATTTTAAGACGATAAACATGTGGTTAAGTCTCGTTCTTATCTGCGTTGTTGTTTTGGCGGGAAAAATGAAATAATTTCCACTTTTGCTTACCCCCTATTTTACGGTTGGTAAAAATCAGTGAATTACATAAAATTAAATTTAAAAACATTAATATCTCTATCTATATATCTATAAATAAAATTGCTTGTCCTATCTACCACCCAAGTACACAAAGCTGTATTAAGTCTACTCGATAGCTTGAATTAAAATGTTTTTTAATCATGTATTATACCTATCGAAAGTTGAGGACAACTGCACTTAAAACATTCGAGTTCATCAAAAGTACGTAGTCATTCAAATTCTGTCTCGAAAAACAAAGACAGTAATCAATGTTTTTATTGATCTTTCAAATATAACAATTTTACAGCATTTACAATTCAATATTAATTTATAAAACTCACCAAATTGGCACCACAAGAACACCTGCTGATTCCAAGTACTTAACATAAGAGGCTGGAATGTAACTGTAGTGATCCTTATCTGGATAAATATCACTCAGTTTACTGGCAATGTCGATGCAAAGTATTCCCACCGTGGGAATTCGCTTAGATTCTGCGCGTGCTGCCATCAAGACTTTTGCGGATAAACTGACGGGAATCGGCAAATTTATCAGCTGCACTATCACACATACTAACAAACAGCTTCTCTTTGTGGAAAAGAAGAAGGAGAAAAGAGACCTGTATTCTTTTCTGCACCTTCTCACAAACTTTGGCGGTGAGAGTCTTTACAGCAACTACAAATTGTGCTGCATACTTTCAGGAGCTCACTTAAATATAAATCTTCCGGATTACAAAAAAATATAGACTATTCTGCACGTTATTTAATTTTTTTCATATTTGTCTAATCTTGCATTTAGGAACTTGGTGCATTCCTTGTTTGTTTGTTCTGATATATTAATTATTTTTATACTCCATATATTCATTTATTTAACATCTAACAAATGCAGTTGTTATAAAAATAATTTAACACAAGAAAATATATGAACTAAGGCTTAAAATTATTTAAAATTAAAAAATTACAAATATTTTAAATAAATTGTAAGATAATTTTTAATAATTAAACAAAATTTGTTGAAAGCAAAATTTAGAAAACTCCGTCCCTGCTCATTTTAATTTGTTCTCGAAATTTATATTATCCAATTTTCGATTATCTTTGAAAATTTTGTTATATTTCCCCCAATCCTTATCACTATTTAGTATTCATTATTTTTATGCAATCATCTTTAATTTAAATTGATAACAGAAGTGGCACAAGCTGTTAAATATGACGATTATTTGAAATGAAAGAAGCACACTCACGATAAGATTAGATGAGAGTTATAAATTTCACTCAATTTTAGACAAGTTAATAAATGTTAATAAAAATCAATGCTTCTTTAAGTTAAAGCCATATTTATTGATAAATAAACACAAAAAAAAAACAAAAAAAAAAGATTTTTAAATAAACTGTGATTGCTCACTATTAATGTTTCTTTGTGGCACAGAGTGCACTAAAAGCGCATGCCGCAACGGTGACGATTTCAATAGTCTGAGTTGCAGCGCCGCCGCCCTTAGGAGGATAAGGATAGGGCTGAGGATAGGGACTATCATCATCGCTGCCATAGCCATCGCCAGCTTCCAAGTTGAAGAGATATTGCTGAACATAGCCGGAACCCGTAAGCATTGTATATTTGGGATTATAGTTGTATATCAATGATCTCAGCTGTTCTGTGCTATTGGCGAATTTGTGGGGATTTTGATGCGCCTGGCTGATAAAGAAATCGGCAAAATACTGGGAACTCTTTGTCGCCGAGTTGGTGTGTGGAATTTTGGCACTAACGAACTCATAAAGCGGTTTCTCCGGGTGAAATTGGACGCCATAAAACGGATACTTCAGATGCTCAATGGAGGAGACGAACTCAGCGCCGTGGATATCGTGGTTGAGGGACATTATGCGCCAGGAGTTGTTTAGTGGTGGTCCATCAAAGCTCTTCTCCGTATAGCAAAAACGATGATAGTTGTAGGTGATATTCTCATTAGTCAGTGCTGTGATAACCTCATCGCTTGCATCGGCAAAGAGGCGACTCTGTTTGTAATCTACAAAAGAAATGTATAACTTTAATAGCTGTGATTAACTCAGATAAATATGCTTCTTTTATTACCCTGTTTAAATTCCAGCGGCAGTGCTTGTCCCAAGGATTCGCAGTCACTGCGCGTCTCGGTGCCATTGGCCATTTTAAAAACGAGCAGTTCCATGCCGAGACAGGTGCCCCACACCGGAAAGAAGGTGCCATTATCGTTGATCTGCTTGGCAATCCTGATCAGATGACCGCCTGCATCGCCATAACCATTAGTCTCATTGAACCAGGTCGCACCTCCAGGCAGCAGTACACTGTATAGAGAAAGAATATTATTATTATTATTATATAAAAATTGATGCCAAAATGAAGATTATAAATTCTTTTAAGATAATGTATTAGTATTTAATTATATATTTGTTGGATTCAATTTTATAAGTCAGCAACCTGGGTTAGTTTCCCCAATCTGCCAAGTCATGAATGAAATAATATAAAAAAAACACACCGTTTATTAAGAATGAAAAAAATCACCTTCCCCGTCAAATAGAAAAAACAAAAACAGCCTATTCGTTAAGCTAATCCCATTAAAATATTTGAAACCCCTATAAGCGGCCGTTAATCATTCGATATATGAACAACAAAGTTTCTTCGAATTCATATAGTATTTCTAACAAAAACAATCTTTTAAACATATGGGCTTTACAAATAAGCTGAGTCATGTACAATCCAGTAAAAACAATTGTTTGATAAGTTCAAATTTCAGATTCTAAGGGTATCTAGCATAATTTTTTTTACATCATTAGTTTAAAATGGTATTTCTTAAGTTGTAAATAAATAAATAAGAAAACTTTAAATAATTTAAACATATTTAAATCTAGTAAAAACAATTTTTCAAATACAAATCTTAAAAAGCTTTCTTAAGTTTTAAGTAAATAAATAAATAAACTTTAAGTAATTATTAACAAAATAAATATTTTATATTAATAAAACAAATAAATATAAATATAATTGCAACTCACCCATTGATGTTCTGCAATAGCTTCTCATAGTAGCTCTGATTTCGACCGATCCTATAGAGAGATAGACAAAGAGAGGAAAAACGTTAGGAAATTATTACCAGTACAATAATAATAAAAATTTCCCTGACAAAGGCGGACTTATCTCGATTGTAAGGCAAACAAACACAGATAGTAAACTAAATAACATCTTAACAAAAGTGGCATTACTATAATTTAGGGTCCGCCTTGATAAGGTGCATGTGATTATCAGGTGTCAATGTCAGTGTCAATTTCAAATCTCACTCACCATATAGGAACCACTCTGCCACCCGCACCCTCCACAAATTTCACATATGAGGCGGCAATATAGCTGGTTGCATTATATGTGATGGCAACTTTGCTATCAGGATACACTTCCTGTGCCAGGATGCCAATGATTGGCGACACAGTTCCATCCACATCGGCAATGGTGGGACTAATTTGATATAGGACTGCTAGGCAACCAAATAAGCAAAGTATCCTCGTCATTTTCCAGTCTAGTTGCTGTGCGCAGTTCGCTCAATGAACTAAATAGTACTGACATTGCGAAACAAGAAGCGTTTTCAATTTAAATTCAATTTGCGCTACAAATATCTGACAAAAATACCACACTATTATCGAAAGTACGACTGTATGTGTGTGTTTGCGTGTGTATGTATATATGCAGGTCTGCGGGTGTTTGCGTCACACTTGACTGCATATGTGTGCGTGTACACTTTACTTGTCGTCTGTGTGCATACATCGATTATAATACTATCAGCCAGCAATGATTTATCATTTTCACAGGTGCAGGGGAACTTTTATCTGCTTTTTGGGCCAGCTTTAGTTGCAGCTAAGAAAACCGGGAAATAAGAGAGAGAAAAAAACTTGTTTGCTCGTTTTGCACATTACGTTTTGCCATTTGCACTTTACGACCGCCAGGTTATTTACAACAATAATTAACAGCAGTATGTCAACGACACCTGTGATATTTAATCACACACACACATATTTTATAATCGATCATCACTGGAAACCCTTTTGGTCGCTCGCACGGCTATCAGCTGTTTTATCGTCCATGCAGCCAACTTAACGTTGCTCGCACCTATCGATGACCGATCAACCCAACTCATCCCTAATTCAGCGGGACATCAGTTGTTGTTGTTTCTTTTTGATGCTGCTTTGTATGCTATGCAGATACTTCATTTCCACAAGTGTCGCCTTCACAGCAGCCAAGTCGTTTGCCTGGAAGTGTGTGGAAAGCTGCTGTGCATTTGCTTCCAGTTCCTGGACTATCACAGTATTAAGCTGTTCCAAAGTAGCGCTATCTTCCGCCTCCTCCACCTCCTCGTTGCGTTCCATCATGGCCATGAGAAATGTGGTGTTTAATGCACTGTTGTCCTTTGGCATCTCCTCCCCTTCCAGCTGCAACATATACTGGCCACGTTCCACAGGCGCTGATAGCGTCTTGTAGGCCTTATTTATCAGTGAACTCCAATCCGCGGAATTCGTCTGCTCCCGTGAGGTTCTATTTATTATTCTAATGAGTATCGAGTATCGCATTCTTTCTCTTAAAAAACTACTCACTTGTTGCTGTATTTATCCGGATGCACATGTGTTTGAAGCTGGCGAAACCGCTGCGTCAACTCTTGAGAATGCACGGCAAATGTTGTAGGAAATTCCAATAAATCAAAGTAATTCTACAATTACATATGTTAATATTAATAATGCATTCAAAAATTCCATTGGCTACTTGCAATTTTATAATCCACATCCTGTAGACTTCCACAATCCGCACATATCATTTGCTTTCCAGGCTTTTGGCAGTTCCAGCAATTAATGTTGGAGGACAGTGACACATGGCGCACCTGTTGATAACTATAACACCCGATATTCCGTCTGATCGTTGGTGGACATTGTAATCCACTAAAACCAGTTTTTAGAACAGCAACAACACTGCGCATATTGTGACAAATATTGAGTTACTAATTACACAAGCTTCCTAAACAAAAAACAGCTGGCCGACTACATTATGCCGACAGTCTGGCAACACTGTTGCTCGCATGAATTTAAAAGCAAACGCATTTAATTCATTTTAGCAATTTAGCCGCGTTTTGTATGCATTTGTATGAGTGTGTAAACTTGAAATTAAAAAAAAAAGTGGTAAATGTATATTAAAAATATAAAAAAAGTAAGCAGCACAACAAATCGCTGCTGCTGCTCCAGGTGAGGCTCGAACTCACAACCCCGGCATTGCTCATACACAGTTACTGATTATAAGTACCGTGCGCTAACCAATTGCGCCACTGGAGCCTTGTGAAAAAAATTTGCCAAATGGACGATTTGAAATTACACAACACATTTCCTGCCAACACCCCGAAGCCCCCTCTAAAACAGGCTTACAGATTTCAGGAAGTGGGAACTTTACGCACTTCAACAGATACAGAAAACAATACTAAACTTTGATAAAGCCCGCTCCCATTAAGGACATTATCTAAGTACATAGATGCATTTATTTTCACTTAAAAAACATACAAATGAGTCTTATTATTATGTGCATTTTGTTATTACCTAAATCGAGTCTTTTCTATATGCTCGGTAGTTGTTCATCTCTGTGGGAAATGTTTTGTATAATTCCAGCAGCAGATTTGACTTGAACTTCTTTAAGCTCTCGATTTTGCCCTTCACTTCTTCATTCTTCGCCAGCGCCTTCTCCACACAGTCCTTTGTGTACAGTTGGGGATTCTTGTCCTGGTCAATATAGTCGAAGAACACCTCAAATGGTACATACACATCCTGCACCTGTGGCCGCAACTTGTCAATTTCCTGAAGGCCAGTGACCAAACTGTTGCTGCAATTCCGAAAGCAAATTCACAAAGTATGTAAATAAGCATAAACACAAAATAGAAATTCGTATACTTCTTACATTTTCTGGTTGAGTACATTCTGTCCCTGCGGTTGAAAGTCGCTGACGATTATTCGTATTTGCCGCACATTCTCGATAAACATTTCCAACTGAGTTTCAAGATTTTCCAACGGCGAAGTCATTTTTCACAATTGCTTACTAATTTTACCACTCTTTTTAAACAATTTATTTTTTTCTTTCGGGAGCAACTTGTCTGCACAGCTGTCTGATGGCTTCTGCACTCTTCTTCTTCATTTCCCGCCAATATCATGGAATGATATGCAATTTATCGATACTTAATATATCGATACTATTTACGATACTCTTCTTCTTCAAAATCAGCCATTCACACACAAAATCGATATAAATTCTTTGCCACTCGATATTCGATACGTCTGTCTGATATTTACACTGCCTGCCGGAGAAATTGGAGTGCATGCTTAACTTTTTATACAAAAACTAGTTAAAATAAATAAAAAAGAGGCGCCTGAAACATGTCGGACGGAGATTTGGATGCATTACGCGCACAGCGCATGGCGCAATTCGTAAGTAACAAATAAAATGACAATGTGATTCTATTCATATGCCGCTGGATTCGTGATTTGCCAAATGCCAAAAATAGACACAAAATACAAACTGAGAAGTTGCAATGCGGCTGAGACTCAATGTAATTAAGCAGAGAATTTGGCTAAATGTCATTAGCCTGGTTCACAGTGCTCTATAGCAGTGCATGACTCATTGTGTTCGTTGTTGTTGTGATTGTTATTGTTGTTGTTGGTTGGCGATGTTCTGTCGCAGCTGTGGGAGAAAGGGTATTTGCTGACTGATATACCTTTCCATTCAACACACAGGGTGGCGGCGGTGGCAACGATGCCGAGAAGCAACAGGCCCAGCAGGAGCAGATGCGCGCCCAGGAGGAAATGAAGCACTCAATCTTGTCTCAAGTGCTGGACCAACAAGCACGCGCCCGCCGTAAGTATTGCTACAGTTAGTCAAGTAATTGTTGTGACAAAATTAAAAGATTCGCATACTTGTTTACTATTTAAAATAATATAATGAAGACACTCTTATTTTATTTTATTTTTTTCAATAAAACGATAGTTTTTAAATCAAATTTTAATTTTAAAACTTCAAATAAACAATTACATGATAATTTTTAATAGAGATTTGAACAATTTTGAAGAAAACAAAAGAAATTATGATTATAAATTGTAACAAATATAAATAGTATGAACTACAACAAAAATAGTAGTTTATTTTTTAAATTTTGATTTATTTTGTTAAAATTTAAGTAATTATTATTTTAATTGATTTGTTTTCGATCCCTTAACATTACAGTAAACACACTGAAAGTGAGCAAACCGGACAAAGCTCAGATGTTCGAGAACATGGTGATTCGGATGGCTCAAATGGGTCAGGTGCGTGGCAAGCTGGACGATGCCCAGTTCGTGAGCATCCTGGAGAGCGTGAATGCCCAAATGCCACAGAGTAAATCCACCGTGAAGTACGACAGACGCCGTGCAGCCATCGACAGCGATGATGATGAGGATTACGGTTGCTGATTGACATTGAAGATTGGAGATTGTTTGATAAGTCAAATGCTAATCTAAGTTTTCCTTTTACACCGATACTGAAACTGATACATACAATTCACACACACAAACACACGTGCTTTAGATCATGGTAATTACCAACTATGTTTATTAAATTAAAAAAACACACATCGAGCTCTCGAAACTCTCAATTCTCTATGGATACATTTATATAATTCTTACAAAAATTGATGCCAACAGCCAAGAAAGGAATTCGCATTCTGAATAAGAGTTCTTCTATAAGCAAATGCCATTAAAATAAGACTAGATTTGGCTTAGTGAAAATTGCACTAACAATGAGATGAATCTGCTCCTTCTACTTATTTCGCATTACTCCCTCTTCTCGTGATCCTCCTCCTGTTCCTCCTCGGAGACCAGACAATCGCCACAGAATATGGAATACATGATTAGTGACAGAAATCCGAGTGGAAGTCCAAAGATGACGGTCGTCAGCACCGGATTACCCTTCCACATCTCACGCAGCGATCTCTTCACCTCAAAGAGCGCACGATTCACACGGACAAAGTAGGTGTCTCCGCCGTAGACTGTGGCGCTCTCATTATTAATTGACTCCAGAAATAAATGCAGAGCCTGAGGCGTCATCTGTATCGGATCGTCGTCGGGTATATAATGATGCTGGGTCGTCGAGTTCAGTGCAATCAGATGAGGCGTCGGCAATTGGTCCAAGATTATGGAATGTGCTATAGAAGGCTCGCCAATCTGCAAAGAAAGGTTTTTAAATAGGAATTATCACTTGGTTTAATTCATTTGCTATAAGAATGCTGAAAAATAGTTAATTAATGGGAAGACAAAAATTAGGAATCGAAAAATTAGAAAGCTAAGAAATGAGAAAAGTCGCAATTTAAATTCATATGAGATCTTTCTAATCTTACTTTTTCATAATAGAATCAAAATATTTTAATAAAATGGTTATGAAAATGTAGATTACCTAATTAAAATATTATATATAAATAATTTTTCTGTCTAAGGTACTTATTTAAATTTCCTAATTATTGTATATCAAATGATATGCTTAGTTTAAATTCCAAATTTAAGATTGCTTATCTGGTGACATTAATATTTTACCCTTAGATGTTTTCCCATGTTTGAGTCATTCTTATAAGTATGTATGATCGAAATTCTTATAGAGGTTGTAGATTACTCACCCAGCCAAACTGAAATTGGTCGTGATAACGCGGGCGATGTTTGCGAATGACGCCCTCGACCATGTCGCGGAATTCCAGCTCATGGGTGGCAATTTGACTCAATTTGTCCTCCTGGACCACAGCGAGGACCAAGTACTTCTTGGTCTTGAGCAGCTGGTGGATGTTGAAGCGGGTCACCTTGGGGAAGAGTGTGAAACGCTCCACATTGACCCACTGGAAGATGGTTTCGTTGACATCATTGGGATCCATTTGGTGGGCAACGTGGCCGTGTGGATAGAAATGATGCTGCTCCTCCTTGTAGACAATTACCGCTGGCAGTTTCTCAAAGTCAAAGTGCTGGGCTGCGATGTCCTCGCTGGTGGCATAAAAGAATCCGTGCTCCTGATAACCCTCGGCAGCGGCATAATACGTGTCCCAGACCACGCCCTGTTGCTCGCCCACGAACATGAAGAATATGGTGTGGGAGCCCTTGAGCATGTCCACGCTCTCCGTACGGGTGACCAGCTGTACGGGCGGACCGGACATGCGCAGGGCGTAATCGACGAGCTCATCCTTGCTCCGATCACCATTATAGCTGAACTCCATGTTGCCCTTGATGAACATGATGGTGGGATAGCCACGCACCTTAAACTCCCTCGCTGCCGCCGGATACTTGGTGCAATCCAGTCGTCCCACTCGCACATTGGTGGCATGCAACGCCTGTGCAACCAGAGCGAAGATTGGCTCCGTTTTCTTGCAATAGCCACACCACGGCGCATAGAACATGACCAGCCACTGACCCTCGTGACGTACATCGATGAAGCGGTCACTCAACTCCAGAACCCGCGAGGATATCGCCGGAGTTCCCAGCACCAGGAGGAACAACAAAAGGAAACTCCAGCTCCAGATTGACTTTGCCATGTTGTTGCTCTGCATTGTGTGTAACTGTTGATTGTTATTGCATGCTCTAAAACGCGCACGTTGTTTACTAATTCACACACTCATTAATTATTATTAATTCAATTAGCAATTATGAATTTCTTTTTCTTCTAAAAACACCAAACCACCCCCATTTCCCACTGTTTAGTTGCGTAAAGTGCTGCCAACTTGTTTTTATAGACATGCTGCAATAATAAACGGGTTGGCACGCTTGGTTCACATACGATGAATCGTGCATATCGATAGCACTTGCAATCTGTTGCAATCGCTGTGAATGGCATTGTTTACATCGCAGCTGCAGCAAACTGGCAACGCCAGCAGCAGTTCTAAAAAGGCTGGCAACACAAGCACAACACGCTCGCTGCACGTGCGTATGTGTTTTTAAAAATAAAAACTTTTAATTTAAGTCGACTTCACAATGAAAGCCAAGTCAAAAGGAAACGCCAATGTGCACAATGTGCGCTTCTACACAATTAAGCCGCGCGCCATAGTTAGTCTAGCTTATAGTAATGTGCTGAAATGTTTGGCGCTTAGCCGGTGAGTTCAAGTTGATTTCATTTCGAAATAAGCAAAGTTGATTAAAAATCGTTATAATTGCTAGCGAGGATGGCTCCATTGAATTGTGGGATATGAACTATGCACCGTATTTGGATCGTGTAATACAACTAACGCCCGAGACGGCAGTGGAAGATTTGGCCTGGGCAAGCAAGCGCCTCTTCTCCGTGGGATTGTCCGGCAAACTGATCGAGTGGGATTTGGATAGTCTGCAGCCACGTTGTGAACAGTCACCCACAGGAAATGCACTCTGGTGCCTGGATATAAACAGCGCCGAGACAGAACTGGCTGTTGGCTCCGAGGAAGGACACATTAACATAATGAGCATTGAGCACGACGAGATTAACTATAAAACACTGTTTAACAAACAAATGGGACGCGTGCTCTGTTGCAAGTTTGACAAACCGGGTGTGAGATTGGTCACCGGCTCCGTGGGCGCTGTGCGCATTTGGAGTGTCAGCAAGGGAACAACACTGCACACGATGACACTGTCCAGCAAGTTTGTGATTGTCCACTCTTTACTGGTGCTCAGTAATAACACCATTATTGCGGGTGATTCAGCTGGCTTTGTCACGGTGTGGAATGGCGCCAATGCCACACAATTGGAGTCCAACCAGGTGCTGGATGCCAATGTCTTTGCCCTGGCCATTAACGAGCAGGAGGATCGTCTGGTGTGCAGCGGCAAGAAGCCACCTCTAATCCGTGTGCTCAGCAAGACACAGATCAAGCGTGAGGATTCTGTCTGTGATCGTTGGATTAAGTTCATGCAGCGTGAGGCTCACAATCACTATGTAAAGTCACTGATTGTGGTGGATGACAACGTTATATCTGCTGGCGAGGATGGCCTGCTCTGTATTACATCCATTTCCAAGACGAAAGGAGCTATCACCAAATATGCACCTTTCCTGCTAGGTCCAGTTGCTACTGTAGCTCCCAGTGCCAATTTACTGCTGCTGCGTTATCCCCAAAGCCTGCATCTCTGGAGATTGGGTGTGCCGCAAGAGAACACACATAAACAGACCAGCATTGGCGCTGGCGGCTCGCTCCAGCTGCTGCAGACACCCGATAAGCTGATCCAATTCAACGTGGGAGCCACCAAGTTTATACAGGCAGCTGCCATTTCACCCGATAGCTCCTGGATTTGTTATTCCACAGTTGATGAGCTGCGTTTGAGTCGCCTGCAAGCTGATCCTTTGGGCGTGGAGCGTCTGACGGAGAATCTGCCCGCTGAACTGGAGGTGGCCAGTCACATAATGTTCTCCAAGAGCAACCAGCTGTTTCTGATCCACGCAGAGAGTCGAGAGCTGCGTTGTTTTGAGCTTAAAAAGGAAGAAATTAACTATCTGTACAGCGTTTATCTGAGTGCTGAAGTCAAGTCACCCATTAGCCATGTGCTGGTGTCGCCTTGTGGCAATTACCTCGTTGTGGCCACCTCCAATCATCTGATTGCCGTTTGGCAACTCAATGGCAAGGAGTCGAAGCATTTGCTCAACTTGCCACGTTATAAAGCTGGAACCACAGCGCTGGTCATGCACGAGAACAGTCCACGTCTGGTGGTTGCCTATGCCAATGGACGCATTGTCGACTACGATCTGTCGGCACGTTGTTTTGTCTGCGAAACCGGCAAGCATTTTGTGGGCACCTCACGGACGCACTGCATCAAGGGTCTTCTCTTGGATCCACAGAATCCCGACATTGTCATTGCCTACAACGAGATGCACTTCTATGTCCTGCAGAGCCTTGCCAGGAAGGATGATTCCCTCAAGTCGCCCAGCAGCAAGACCAAGCGTCTCAGCATTGCACCTGAAGAAGCGGTCAACAAAAATGTTAGGCGTTATACATTCAAAATGCGTCTTATGCGACAGGTGAGTGAAGAGTTCATGCAACTGCTTAAAGATTAACTATACAAATTAAAAAAATAATATTAAATTGATTTTGTTCAAATAAAAGCAAAATTAAGGAATATTTAACGAGGAAACTTAAATAGAAAACTCCAATTTAAAAGACCAAATTATTTGGAAACAAAATAATTTTTCACAAACTTCAATCTCTTATAACTTAGCCAAAACTTTACCGATTTTCATGCGGAATATCATTTTTTTCCATTATTTGGCCTCTATTTTGATTCTGCATCAAAACATTTTTCACTTGAAAAATTTTCCTCACTGTCAATTTTTTCGGTATTTTCCATGCTTACCCCTTGACACTTTTTCAAAAACTTCAATCTCTAATAACTTTGTCAAAACTTAACCGATTTTCATGTGGAATGTCAATTTATTCATTTTTTGGCCTCTATTTTGATTCTGCATTAAAATTTTACTAACTTAGAAAATTTGATATATCGGTCATCACTGTCATATTTTTCCATACTTACCCCTTGACACTTTTTCAAAAACTTCAATCTCTCATAACTTTGCCAAAACTTAACCGATTTTCATGTGGAATATCATTTTATTCATTATTTGGCCTCTATTTTGATTCTGCATCAAAACATTTTTAACTTAAAAAATTTTTCTCACTGTCAATTTTTTCGGTATTTTCCATGCTTACCCCTTTACACTTTTTCAAAAACTTCAATCTTCCATAACTTTGCCAAAACTTAACCGATTTTCATGTGGAATATCAATTTGATCATTATTTGGCCTCTGTTTTGATTCTGCATCCAAATTTTCTTTACTTAGAAAGTTCGATATTTTGGTCATCACTGTCATATTTTTCCATATGACATAAGATTTTTCCATAAGATTTCATTTTATCCACAATTTCGATCACTGACCATTTTCCATAGTTTCTCCTTCTGTCAAATATATACGAAGCTACTCTGCTCGCATCGTCTTCTAACTTTCAACTGTTTTTCTATCTTTGACAGCATCTGGTGCAGGCGTGTCGTCTTGGGGATCAGGAGCTTGTCACCATCAGCATACAACCCAAAAATCTGCTGGCGCCGCTGCCGCCGCCCTACATTCGCAAGAAGTATGGAGCGGCATAAGAAGAGGAAGAAGAAGGAGCGGATGAGGAAGAGAAAGAAGGAGACAAATCCCAAAATGGAGTAGCTTAAAATCCTATTGTAGTTTTTACCTAGTTGCATATGTCCGAATGAATACATTGTAAATTCAACAAATGTTTTAAATTGTACTCACTGAAATTTGTCAAAATTTGTCTCTGTCAGCAGAGAATTGGAGAGAGTAAGAGAGAGAGAGTGGGAGAGTGAGAGGAGCGTGTAAATGTGAGCTTGGAGCACCCAAATCTATGTATGTATGTATGTTTGTGTCCAATGTTGCCTGCAATTCGTTTCGTTTTGTCGCTGGCATTTTTGGCTGTAATTGTTGTTCGTTTTCGCCTTTTATTCTGTCTCTCTCTTTTTTTGTACTCTCTTGTTGTAGTTGTTGTTGCTGTTTCGGTTTTACACTGTCTAGCCAACGTCTAGACAAGTGCATACCACACAGACAGTCGAAAACGAACACACACTCACACACACACTCACACAGTCAGAGTCAGAGAAATTGTCGATGCACAATTCAACTTTTGGCTCAAAAACTCATTGCCCAGCTCGTCCTAAACCCCCTTCCCCTTTTCCACCCCCTCTCTGACCTGTCTCTGTGGCATAAAAGTATCCTGCAGCCATATTCCGTTGCAAGGATGTGCTTCTTTTTTTTCTCCTTTTCGCTCTATTCGTATTTGCATAAAAATTTTTGGCTAGCATAAAATCAGTTTTTCCTGCTGCGGTTGTGTGGGCGTTTGTGGGCTTTGTGGGCGTGCCTTTTGGGCATTTCGTCGGCCGCAATTTGCATAGAAAACAACAAAGTGCCAAATGGACATAAATAATGAGTGATGAAATTGTTCAGATTTTAGACTCGCTTACAATTTAAACAGGTACTGCAATGACATTAGCTGAAATCGCAATGACATTGGCTTAAGCTTAAGTTTAAGCTTAAAAGAGCTTTCTCTTCAGCAGAGCTTTGGTAAGTTTCAACTTCAAAACTTTTGTTATAATAGTCTGATGCAATTATAATCATTTAATTAGATTCATAGCTTAAAGAGTGACATTTTAATATAAAGCTTTCAGCAGCTTTCAAATTTACATGATTTTTATATCTAAGCTAAATTTTGGTGCAAGTTTTTCTAAGTCTTTTAAATATAGTTTAGAGACAACAATTTATATTTGCAATCATATTTTTCTTTAAAACAAAAGCTTTCATGCACTTTCAAAGTTAAGATTAAGATCAAAGCTCTTTTTCAGTTCAAGTTTATTGTAATGCATAAAGTTAAATTTTAAAAGTAGCGTTCTGAGCTAAAAAATAATGCAATCAATGCTTAAAAATGGATTAATTGATAAATTATATAAAAACTGTATAGAATACGTTTCAGTTGTAAGCCCAGATTAATCCTAGATAAGATATTAAGCTGCTTCGGCTAATAAGTTAAGCTTTTACTGTATAGGATGCTGATTAACCAATATTACGCATACGCAACGTGCGACACTTTGGACACATTGATAAATGAAACGCATGCAGAGAGAGTAGTGAATTCAATCACGCATTTTGGCCAATGTAAGGGCATTAAAATGCACTTAGCCGCAGAAGAGTGGAAAGAGAAAAAAGAAAGGAGATGAAGGAGAGAGAAAACAGCGGGGAAACTTATGCAAACTACGCGACCAAAAACAACTGAAGTCGGAGACGAAGTTAGAGTCGAGTTGAGTTGAGTTGAGTTGAGTTGCGTTTCGTCTAGACAGCGAGTGAAAAACTTTAGCGGTGGCACAAAACTTTGCTGCCAGCACAACAAAAGCAACAATGTTGCACCAATGTCTGCAGCGGAAGGGGGAGGGGAAGGGGGAGAGGGTAAAAAGTTTAACGCGCTGACACGGCAGACATTGTGTCGGCGGCCGTGGCGAACAATGCCTCAAATTGACATTTAATTGGTTTGCAAATTAGCCGACGCGACGCCAGGAAGTGAAAATGCCTCCAGCGAACGCATTGGAATGCGTTGCAACAAATGATGCACTGCCTCAGACTCTCTCTCACTCTCTCTCTCTCTCTCTCTCTCTCTCTCTCTCTCTTGGGCAGGCTTAAACAACTAATCAACCCTTGGCTGAAAAGAGTACACTGAAAAGAAAAGACCAACTTCTAAAATCAAGAACATTTATCTTAAATATTTTGTTCTTAAAATAAGATTATTTTAAGACCAATTTACAAAATCCAAGATTATTAATCTAAAAGATTGTAAGCTCTTAATATAAGAATAAGAATCTTAAATTGTTAGGAGAGTATAAATAGGTAGTATTTCGTACTAAACAAAAGGTGGTACCGTGGCGCTCTTGTTGGAGAGGCTGGTTCTGTTGTGAAAGCAGTAGGCGGCGGTTCGAATCTCACTCGTTACAAATTAAAATAACATTTATAAAATTACTGAAATAAAACAGAAAAAAATGTAAGCAATTCAAAATTAAAATAAAAGATTATAAATATAATAAATAATTTTATTTTTTGATTTTATTTTAAAAACATTTATTCTTAACATAAGAACTTGGTCTTATTTAAGATGTTCTTAGATTTAAGATGTGTTTTCTTAATTTAAGAATTTTATGTTC
Organism: Drosophila falleni; assembly: GCA_035045575.1. Classification (NCBI taxonomy): domain Eukaryota; kingdom Metazoa; phylum Arthropoda; class Insecta; order Diptera; family Drosophilidae; genus Drosophila; species Drosophila falleni. Next base: position 5,158,832 of record JAWNOV010000167.1, read on the forward strand.
TTAAGGAATTTTTTAGACCTAAAATCTTAGTTCTGATTTTAGAACATTTTTTTTATCAGTGTAGAAGCGCGTAAATTGGCCGCTAATGAACGAAATGAGATAAAGCTTAATTTGCATTTAATAATATTAACGCGTCGTTTTGTGGCACGTATAAAATGTGGTAGATAGAGAGAGAGAGAGAGGGAGGGAGTAGGGGTGTAAAGGGGTGTTAAAGATCTGTCTGTAGGGAACATAAATCGCCTGCGGTTGTCATGACACTGCACTCTTTGCAACCTTGCGACCCCTGCAGCGGTCTAGACAGCGACACAAGGAATTCTGATGCTGCCAGAGGACAATGTAAGGACAAACGTAGCACTGTCTGGCCGGGCTAGGGGATGGGGGTTGGGGGTTGCGTGGCAGTTGGGAGCATCGTAACTTTTGAATGCAGCTAAAGCTGATTGAATTTTATGCTCAACAAAAAAGCAAATCAACTTAAAATGCCAACGTGATAGCTGCAAAATCCAGCAGTCTCTCTCACTCTCTCACCCTCTCACCCTCTCTCTTCATCCCCTATACTCTTTCCCTTTTGTTGACCGCAAATTAAGCGGGAGTGCAGGCAACCAAAGAGGCTGCACTTTGGCCACAATGCGTTGGGGCATTGAAAGGTCATCGGGTGCTGATTTCAAGTGAGGGAAATGGGTACGCTTTAGAATCCTCCCTCCTCCTTCATCCCTTACTGTAATTTGAGCTGGCTTTGCAGCTGCGTTTCATTGAGAGTTACAGCACATTGACAGCGTCAGCAGAAAATGTTCGCATTGAATTTGTGTCCTTCTCTTTGCCAAAGGACAAATGCACAATAAACTGTGCTTTATCTACTCCTTCTACTCCTTCTCCTCCTTCTTCCCCTTCTTCCCCTCACCTGCTTTAGAGCAGCGATAAAGACAAAGAGATAGTTTCATTTAGTTAAGCTTCCTGGTTGCACATTCAAGACGTTTGTTGCACTCACCAAGTTGCACTTTTATTGCTCACTAAAAGTGCACTCAGAGAATAATATAACTAAATTTACGAGAGCTGTGAAAACTTTAAAATAAGTTGAGGGAAATATCATAAAACAATTTTATTTAGTTTGCTTTTTTTTGAGTACCTTTTTGAGTATATTTTATTTTTATCATAAAATTTTATTTTAATTATAAAATTAAATTTAAAGGAAAATACACACTGAAAAAAACTTAACATTTCTAAAATTCTTAGGTAGTAAATAAGTACCAGAAATGAAATGAAATTGATTAAATTAGAAATAAGATAAATATAAATAAATAAATAAATATAATAAATAAGAGAAATAATATTTGCCTAGTGGTTAAAAGTCCACCATATAAATCATATTTTCATTAAAAACGTAAAGAAAATAATTAAATTAGGCATATAAGTATTTTTTTATAACTTTTAATAATTATTTATAGTATTAAATATAAGACGTCAGTAAATTCTTGAGTAACTGTCAGCACATCAGATGTTATTATTTTTAGTCATTAATTATAATTTCAGTATAAACTTAAATCTTACACATTTTCATTTTTTAAAAACTTTTCGCTCTGTGTAGAATACTTGTATGCAACTGTTAATTTAACTAATCTACCATAAGTTCCGCTAAATTGCATAAAAGCTCTTAAAATTTGATTACAACTTGAAAAGAACTTGATTAACATTCCCTAATAATGAAATATAGCTATAGCCAAAGTTTTTCTAACCAGCATAATAAATACTCCAAAGGAGGTAAGTCAATTTAGATAAATATTTAACAGGTGCGTGCATAATTGTGGTTATCAATGCATTGTTGTTGTTAACCACACACATACACTCTGTCTCTCTCTCTCTCTATCTTTCTCTCTCTCTTTCACACTCTCTTCTCTACTCTCTCGCTCACACACACGTGCAACAAATGCCGACACATTGTTGCATTTGTTGTGTGATTTTGTGTACGCGCTTCGTTTGCAAGTTGCAACCACAATTTAATTAAGCCAACAAAACCGACACGATAACGAGTACGAGAAGAAGAAGAAGCATGCAACAGCAGAAGGAGGCGCCACTGGCGGAAGCACTAGTAGTGTATGTGTGTGTTAGAGTGTGTGTGTGTGTGTGTGTGTCCAGTCAACATCATCAGCCACACTATATGAGGCAACAACAACAACAACTAGCTGCATAGACAAGAGGCATGCCACGTCTGGTTGAAGTAGCCTATGTGGCAAAGGAGAAGAGGTAAAGAGGGAAAGAGGTGGAGGGAGGGAGGTAGAAAGAAGGGGCATAATTGACCGCAAACAGAACTGTGGAAAATGACTTGTTGTCGTCAACGTTATGCCCCATTGTTGCCCCCTTGTTGCCCCCTTGTTGTTGCCACCATTTGTTGCTGTTGTTGCTGTTGTTGCTGTTGCTGCCACGGGGACCTGTTAGCCTGTTGGCTGCCAGTTGTTGCGCTCTAATGCCTCTACCGCCTTTCCCTACCTCTTTGTTATTGTAATAATTTGATTAAATTGAACGCTTTAAGTGATTTGCATTTTAAATTTCAATCAATATGACGCGCACCAACAACAACAACAACAGCTGCTGTTGTTGCACCAACAAACCAACAAATTGTTAGCGGTGGTCAGTGGAGTTAAAAAGGAAGTTGTCTGGCGCCAAGTCTAGCTCACTGTGTGTATGTATTGGTGTGTGTGTGTGTGTATTGGTGTGTGTGTGTGTGTTGACTGTTTTCATGCCTCTTGCATCTAATGATGTAGAAAGCATCAACGGGTTGTCTTCTCCAACTCCAACTTCAACTCCTATTCTGTCTCTCTCCTCTCTTCCCTCTCTTCCCTCTCTTCATCTTTCCTTTCCTACACAGAAAAAAAATTCGGGGATCCCAGGCTAAATTTAATCCCAGCGGTGTCAGAAGTACGGTAATTCCAAATTCTTATAAATCAACTATGCAATACCTAAATCAAGCCCAATTTTTCTAATCAAAATTTTTATTTTTGGAGTTTTGTAATATTTGTTTTCAGTTAGATCAAATAATTTAGACTTGTTTAATTTTTTAATGTCGATTTTTTAATGTCGTTGCCATTTTACCTACGTATTATCTTAATTTAGGAATTATATTCCAAAAACATACTTAAAAAATTCAAGCTAAGAAACTTGATTTTTAGAATAGATTTTTTTTTCAGTGTACTTCTTTCAACTGGAGTGCGCTGGTCAACTGAAAATTGCTCACTTTGCTGGCGGAAACCATAAACCGTTGCTGTGTCGCTCTGCCTGCTCCTCTGCCTACTCTCCCCTCTCTTTCCCTCTCTCCCCTCTCTTTGCCTTGTCCCTCTTAGTCTATATCCCGTTGCATAGTAGTTGCCTCGGTTTGGCGCATCGGAAGTAATGGCTAAACCTAACGGTCAACGCCCACTGCTCCGATTGCATTAAGTGCTAAATTATTTTGTCACCTGCCGGAATTGTCAATGACTGTGACAAGGTTCACTTTAAGTGGAGTTACCTATGACACAACACCGAATTGATAACTCCTAAAACTTAGTTAAAATGGCAGCAGTTTTTATTCGTAGCATGGCTAAAAGATATATTTTGGCAGATATCTAATAAATCTAAGAGATCCAATAAAAACTAAACGTTATATTAAAATTTGCAAATTTAAAATGTTCAAATTTCAAAATATCAAAGGGGGGAAATCTTAGCATCGAATCCATGATTTTGAGGAAAAAAAAATTTTTTACAAAATTAACTAAATTTAAATGCAGAATGAATTTAGAGGCCAAACAATAATCAAAATGACATTCCGCTTGAAAATCGGTGCAGTTTTGGCAAAGTTATGGAAGTTTGAAGTTGGTCAGACTTTGGATCTAACAACTTTACAAGTCAACATTTTTGTCAAATTTCACATGATTTTTTACAGAATTTTGAAAGGTGTCAGAATCAAATTTAAAGTGTTGTTTTATACTAATTATGATATAAGGAGTTGATTAAAGGTGAAAACTTGAGAAATAAAATTTTGAATTTTCAAAATATCAAAGGGGGGACCATTAGCATCGAATCCATGATTTTGAGAAAAATTAATTTTTTTTGCAAATTAATTAAATTTAAATGCAGAATGAATTAAGAGGCCAAGCAATAATCAAAATGACATTCCACTTGAAAATCAGTTCAGTTTCGACAAAGTTAGGGAAGTTTAAAGTTGGTCAGACTTTGGTTCGAGCAACTTAAGAAGTAAACATTTTTCTTTATTTAGACATGATATTTTACAGCAAAATGAGAGGTCTCAGAATTTAACTTAAAGTTTTTTGTTATGCTAATTGCCATACAATAAACAATTGATAATAAAATGGTTAGTCTCGATTAACGTTTCCGGCATAATTTCCTGAGATTTCTTGATTTTTAGGATATCTTCTAGTCGAGCAAGCAGCTTTAGCTTAAGCATTCAAAATTGTTTTGTTTTAGTTTTTGCTGATTGCATTTTCTCCTTTTTGTTGCTGTTGCATCAAGTGCAATCTTTCTTGTTATAATTATTGTACTTCATCATCATTTGAATCATCATCGTCATCGTCATCATCATCGTTATAATGATTCGCACTCATTCTTTATAGGTGGGCATTGTTCTAAGTCATCGTCGTTATTGCCGCCGTGTGGCGCGTTTCGTCTCCGTCTCTGTCTCTGTCTCCGTCTCTGTCTCCATCTCCGTCTCTGTCTCCTTCCGGCGTCAGTTTTGCAATGGCAACTTCCGGATTTTGGCTTAGGCAACGGCAACAACTTCAACTCCGTCTCCGTCTCTGTCTCCAATTCCGTCTCTGTCTGTGATTCCGTCTATGTCTACGTCTCCGACTCTGGCGCCTTCTCCGTCTCCGTCTCCGTATCCATGTCCGACTGCAATTGCTTGTTTATGTGTGTTATTTTTGCCGAAAAGCAAAGTCTAAGGACTTTCGTCTGAGTGGATTCCGCCCTGCACTTTTCCACTTAATTCATGCAATTTCGCATGCAATTTTCACTTGGCTTCTTTAAGCCGTTATTCTGGTTTTTCCCATGCACCTTGTGGCAAATTGGAATTCCATAAATATAACCGTTTTCATTTTGAACTGAGCTTAATCTCAACTAAGCTTTCTCTCAAATTGTTTTACCTTTAAGCTCGGATTTCTCTACTTTATCTTTTCTCTATATGTACCATATGTTTTCTGTTCAACTATTCCTGACTTTATTATCATCTGTCAAACATTTTAATTCTATTTTTTCACTCCTTTTCGATTTCTTTTGACTTCCTTTTGGCTTACACTCAACTGCTTTCTCGACTCTATTATTGCCGTCTCGCTTCTTTCTCAAAATTTTTTCTTCCATAAAATTATGCCTTTTTTTCCTTTGCTCTACTTTACTTTTCTATTAAATCTCCTGCAAACTCATATCTCTTCTTTTTTCCACTCTATGTAGCTCTCAGTCGTTCTGTCTTCCTCTCTCTCTCACTCTCTATCTCATCTATCTATCTATCTATCTATCTATCTATCTATCTATTTATCTATCTATCTATCTATCTATCTATCTATCTATCTATCTATCTATCTATCTATCTATCTATCTATCTATCTATCTATCTATCTATCTATCTATCTATCTATCTATCTATCTATCTATCTATCTATCTATCTATCTATCTATCTATCTATCTATCTATCTATCTATCTATCTATCTATCTATCTATCTATCTATCTATCTATCTATCTATCTATCTATCTATCTATCTATCTATCTATCTATCTATCTATCTATCTCTCTATCTATCTATCTATCTATCTATCTATCTATCTATCTATCTATCTATCTATCTCATCTCACTCTCTCTCTCTCTATCTCTCTCATCTCTCTCTCTCTCTCTCACTCACTCACTCACTCACTCACTCTCTCTCTCTCTCTCTCTCTCTCTCTCACTCTCTCTCTCTCTCTCTCTCTTTATCTCTCCTTCTACTGCGTTGAGTCTATCTCTTGCATTCCTGATCTCTGCAGATTTCTCAAAAAAATTAATTATGTTCTGTTGTCTTTTGTTGCTTTCATCTTATACTCAGTGCGTTGTTTTGGGGAGTATTTTTGGACTGTTTGTAGTGCTGCTACTACCACTAAATAAGTCTGAGACTCTGATAATGTCATATGCTCGTAATGAGCAGCCAAAGATCCTCCGAAATTGGCCAAGAAGTCGAGGCAGACGCCGACCGGGCTGTGACTGAGGCTAAGACTATTTACGCTTGGTAGGAAGAGAAAGAAAGGGTTGTAGAAAGGGGTAGAGGGGTGGAGGGTTGGAGGGGTGGGATTTGGGGGCATGTAGCACGCTTCACGCTTGATTTTCATGTGGCTGTTGTTGTTTAAATCGCGCGCGCCGACAGAAGACAGAGGGAAAACACAAAACAGATGAAGAAAATGCTTTTCAATTTATTTTTAAGTACAAAAATAATTTTGTACGACAAGAGAAATAAAAAAAAAAAACAAAAAATAGAAGAGCAACAAAAATGAGGCGGTAAAAATAAAGGCACGACACACGCCCGTCGTTGTCGTTGTCGTCGTTGTCGGTTTCTAGCTGCCTAGCCGAAAGTACCCCTTACCTTTCCTCTCCTAGTCAGCACCCCTCGCTTGCCCAGCCTATATAGAGACTCTCTATAGAGACGATCGTCTATGTATATGCTCTGTCGTCGTGTGAATTATTGGAGACAAAACGGGGAAACGGTTTTTTTTTTTATGTTTTAGCTGCGTGTCGGAATCGAGCATCGAGAATCGAGTTCAGTACGGCGCAGGTTTGCGAAAAGATCGCAGCGCATTTAACTGCAGACTGCAATTAGAGAGAAGAACATAACGGTATCGGATAAGACGCGTCTGACTAAAATACACATACACATCAACCCCATAAAGACAGAGCTCTATAAAAAAAAAATATCATTAATAATTTCAATTATTTTATTATCATTTCTTTTAATTTTTATTTTTGTGCTTTTAATACAAGAAAGAAAACTGTGCAAAGTATTTCCAACTTACTGTGTGTGTGTGAGAGTGTGACGAGTGTGACAGTGTGTGTGCCACAACAACTTCAGTTGCAAACACATTCTTCGCTGTCAGGTGTGAAATTTTTCTTTAAGGAGCTGGAATTCTACGCTACGTGTTTTTTTTTTTTTGGTACAGTTTAACGGTTTAGTTTGCGGTTCGGTTCAGTGCGGTTTGTGGTTCGCAACCTTTTTGTCTCTCGCTCTCTCGTTTTTTGCCGGTTAAATTTTTGCGGTCTCGTCTTCTCGTCTTCCATCGATTTACGCAGGAATTTACTCAATTTACGTTTGCTCAATGTCAAATTGGCGTTCGACTTTGGTATGTGCACACACACAAATACACACTATTACAGCCGGCTAACCGAATTTCAAATACTCTAAGAAACCCAAAAAATATTTCGTGAAATATTTCACTAGAAGAAAACTAGCAGAAGAGAAATATTCTAACATTTTTTAAATTTATCTATTTAATTTTTTTTAAACGAAATTTTAAATTGAATTAAAAAATACAAATTCTAATAGGTTTCTGAAACCAAACTATTATATTTATTACTATTATTTAAAACATAAAATTCAAATTCTATAAATAATATTATTCCTAAAATATTTTTTAAGTATTTATTATTGTATTTTAATCAAAATTGGATATTTTGATATTTAACTTATTTTTATATTTAAATTTGTAGCAAAATAATCTTCCTGTTGTCTACTAAAATTCCCAAGTTTCTAATTTCTCATAGTTTTTTTTTAACTTATCGACAAGCCCTATAACAAATTCAGCATACTCTATATACATAGAAAATAGATTATTCAGCTATCTATTAATCTATTATTTGTCTATCAAATGCCAGACACTTTTCGCTGTTATCGATAACAATTGTTATCGCTGCAGCACGTTGCACATTTGTTGGCCTCGTCGCACCCTTTTGGTGATGCAAATTCCTGTGTTTTAGCTGCTGCTTTATTTTAGTACAAAAATAAATGAAAGAATTTAGCGACTTGTTTAAAAATAAACTGGAATGTGTTTGAATTAGCTGAAAACGCCTATGGCCAAATGCCTTTGTTGTTGTTAATGTTGTTGTTGTTGCTATTGTTGTTATTCTTGTTGCTGCTGATTTTGTATTTTCAATATTCTTTATAATGTTTTCAAGAAATATGGTATTTCCGGTCAGTTGGATTAGTTAAACTCATTAAAGAGGCTTTGTTTTAACTCAAAATTGAGGCTGCATCATTTTAAATATTGAATTGGTTTCTATGGATTAGTAAAGTTCACAGAACTGCCCTTAATAGGGGTATTAAATATTAGAACTGTTTCTTGAACTTTTATAGAACATTTTTTAACCAAATGTAATGTTTTTGAAATTAAATAAATAAATAAAACTTATATTTAAAATCTTGAATCAAAGATGAATATTTCTACTTCTACACTTTCTTTTCTACCCTTACGTACTTTTTGAATTATTTTAAATAATAATCGATATATTTTTAATTTTAATATTTTTTAAATTTTTGAATTTTCCAAACCCGTATTTTAATTTTAAAAATGAATTCCAAACTAACTCAGACTAACCAGACTTGTTTTCTAAGAGTATAACGATATTATCTGATCAAAAATGAAACTCGATTCTTCCTTTGCCAATCTCAACTTTACAATGACTCATTTGACTGGCAAAGTTTCAGTTTCTTGGCACTTGTCAGCACTTTATAGCTGCGGTTTATTTGGTTTGTTTTTAATACCCTGTTTTTTCGCTGTTGTTGTTTTTGTTGATGCTTTTATTAATGATGGGTCTGAGTGAGTTTTTATGATCAACATAAATTGCAAGTTAACGTTGATCCCCGTGAAAAAGGAAAAAGTCCGTGACGTGATAAAAAGTCAAATATAAAAGCAGAGAGCATAAATGAAGAGGCAATCAAATAAATTGCAACAAGCAGACGAAACACAAACAGATCAACAATGAAACAGTAGCCACTGGACGTTGCAACAACAACAACAACAACAACAACGAATCGCTGTCTGGCTCTGGCTAATTGTGGAAAGAGAAGGAGGAGAAGAAAGAGAGAGGAGAGAGGAGGGAAGAGAGAGAGAGACAACAGGAGACAATAACATTTTGCCAGATGATCATGATTCATGATCATGATGATGATGTTGAGGTTTAGCTTAAGTGCTGCAGGAATTTCAATAAGAAAACACAAAAACTTACGAGCTGTAGAGTGAGAGAGGGAGTGAGAAGAAAGAAAGAGAGAGGTAGAGTGAGAGAGTGAAGAGCAGAGTTGAAGGCCCTGTCTTCTGTCTCTGAAAGATGCATTTTAATGCCGATCAACGTAACATTTTATTAAAATTTCATTTTGCTGTTTTTCTGCTATACATAATGCTGTCTCACTTTAGTCTATCTTACTCTTTCTCTCTCTCTCTCTCACTCTTACTCTATATATCGCTGACACTTTAGGGTGCAACATTGTGATTTGCTTTATCAAAAAGAAGCTATATATTAAATAAAAGTCTGCAAAAATTGTCAAGTTGCATTTAGAGTATACAAAAAAGTAAATATAAAATAAAGACAATTAGTGAGCATAACATACTGAGAGTGAATGAAGAAGAGGCAGAAGAAGTGTAGAAAGGGGTAAGGTATGGGGGAAAGAGGGTGGCAGGGAAAATAGTCTGTTGTTGTCTATATCTGAAACGTGCATCAGGCAGAAAAAAATGTAGCCTAAAAGGCAGAAGAAGGCATAAATATATATATGCAAAAGTCATTCCACCTTTGTCTGGCAGAGGAAGAGAAGGGGGTTGAGCAGTGTAAGGGATGGGGGTGTAGAAGGGGGAAAAGAGAGAGGAAGAGAGAGAGGGGGTTGACTGCAACTATGCCATTAATTTAGCTACTTTAATTTTAGCCTATTTTTGCTTCGTCGTCGCTTGTAATCTTTCGTCATATAACAACAACAAGGGGTGTCTCTCTCTCTGTGTGTGTGTGTGTGTGTGTGTGTGTGTGTACAGCGTTGTTGTGCATTATATTTAGAAAATTGGTTTCGTAAGCAGCGTCTGCGACAAAGAAGACGACCGACAACGACAACGACAACGTTGATGATAATAAAAATGAAGTCCAAAGAAGTGCAACATAAATTTGTGCAACATATTACACATACGCACCGTGTGCCTTGTGCTTTGTCCCGTGCTCTGTTCGTTAGTTCATTCGTTTGTTTGTTTTGTCTTTCTGCAATTGGCAAAGAGTGCCGACACACACACTCGCACACACACATATATTTTGTTATTTATGCCCGCGTCTGCTGTTGTGTGTTTCCCCATCCACCTGCCCATTAGGGGAAGGGGGCTAGAAATTATGTTGCGACTGAAACAGTGTAACAAGAACAGAAAACAACAACAACAACATCAACAACGACGACAACGATGTAGAATACGAAAACAAAAGCAAAGGCAGCCGCAAGAAAACAACTCAAAAAGTGGGCGACCACACAGCAAAGTACACTGCGAGAAATCGTATGCTTTTTATATTTAATTTTTAATTGATAACACAGTCTTAGGCCTTTCTTCACATAAAGATAACTTAAGAATATTTGTTATATGAGTTGAATGGTGTGGATTTAAAGATAACGTGTAAATAAATTAAGTGGCCATTTATTGAAATACTGTTTTCTTTAAAAATTATATGAAAAATGCATTTTTTTTTTAGTGAAACTTGAAGAATACTCATTTTGTATATATATTTGAGATTAAGAGCTATTTATAATTCCAATTTTCATCAAATAATAAACCTAAACGTCAGTTTTTATTCAAAAAAAAAAAGTTTGAAATTTTAAAACTTTTTTTTCCAACCGAAATGTAAATATTTTTTTATATACAGGCCTGGCTTTGTATTTTCTGAAGTTTCATTTATGCTAGGTAGATTAATAAATTTATTTTATTATAATTAAATATTATAATATTTTTATTATAATAGTACTAAAGATTTATTTATTATTTTTATTATTGATTTTTTAAATTATTTATTTATTTATTCTTTCGATATTTTATTAATTTTCCAGCAGCTGAGGGTGCGCTCAGCTTGATAGTGGATTGAATGCATGCTTCACTGTGGTCGTCGAGTGCAGTGAACTATCAATTCGCATACAGTTGACGCTGTGGCCCCCACGCATTCAGCCAGTGGCGCCGCGGGGGCCCGCTGTACTACAACACAAACAACAAACACACACACATTGGTTGCGTTCAATCTAACGCTACTTCTGGCAACACTCATATTGTGGTCGGCACAAGCCCTCGCGGTGCCAATGCACAACAACAACAGCAGCAACAGCAACAACTACAACAACAGCAGCAGCAACAACAATACCATTGCATACTTTTGGGCGCCAATCGGTGCACAAGCAAAGGAGCAAAGCAGCAACAACAACAGCTACAACAACAACATCTACAACAACAACAACAACTGTCGGACATGCAACGACAGCAACAACACAACATCGCTGATATATCGAAATTTAACTGGAAACATCGAAGACGTGAACGCGTCAAGTGTAAATAAAACGCCGCGTGTTTCTCACAGTGTAAATAGTGCAAATAATAAGTTAAATTTAATTTTAAAACGCAGCAAAGTGTCGTCTAAACATCAGTCACTGCCAGCCGCAAATTTGCTTAATAAATTACCAACATCGAGTGCGGATCGCCACTTAAAGTCCATAGTCGGGAGACGCGTTGCCAACCACCCTCGACACCGTGCCTGCCTGCGTTGCCAACAATCGTTGTTGCAACGTCGTCGTTGTCGTTGTCGTTGTTGTCGTTGTCGTCGCGCCGCGTCTCACTCGACTGACGTTGCCGTTGCCGTTGCATTCGCATCGCCCGTCGCGTCCATGTTTCTGCCATATCAAATTAATCAACGTGCTACATTGTTGCAAGCAACTAAAACAGCAACATCGCCAACAGCATTGCCACATGTGCCAAGAGCAACAACAACAACAACAGCAACAACAACAACAACTACAGTCAACACTCTGCATGCTGCGCATCGAATCTTTAATCGTGATACGGTCCGAACAGCGACCACCGCATCACCTTTGACACCGCAGCAACATCAACAACAGCAACCACAATCAACAACAACTGCAACCACAACAACAACAACAGCAAGCAATCGTATCGAATTCATACTTTATACTGAAATCTACGAAGAGAATTCTCAATTCGATACGAATTTTCAATTGGATTCAGCGCCTAAACTCATTCTAAAACCCAGTCGCAGTTTTTGGCAGAAATACGGTGAGTAGGTAATTTATTTATTTATTTTATAATTTATAAATGCCTTAAATTCTTATAAATAGCACATTTTCATTATAATGTTAATAAAATCAAAGTCTTAGCTCTGTTAAATGTTAATGTTAACAGTAACAGAGCTGTAAAATAAGTTAAGCTACTGTTAAACTTTAACAGCAATAAAGCTGTAAAATAAGTTGAGCTACTGTTAAACTTTAACAGCAATAGAGCTGTAAAATAAGTTTAGCTACTGTTTAACTTATGTTAATTTAACAGTGTTCTGTTTGAGCGTCTTCAAATTTTTAATATTAATGTAATGTTAACATTTTAAAATTACAGAATTAGGACAACTTATTTCAGTTTATAGACCAAATAAAAATAAATTGAAAATTCTATCCGTTTTTAACCCTAAAGTTAGATTTTATTTATAAATAACCCATTTTTTTAATAACCCAGTTATTATATTTTATTTTTCAATTTTAAATTATCTTTCAGGTAACACAAGCAAATCTGGTTGATTAGTATACTTTTATAGTAGATAAACGCTTAGGATCTTTTGGGGGGAAAATCGTTCACAATTGATTAAATATTATCTTAATATTTACAAATCCTTCTTCAATAGTTCAATCATCTTCAATTAATTTCCTGATTAAAATCAGCCAAAAGCAAACTCATCTAACTTGTTATCATATCGCATTAAATCGTTTGGCCAAATAACAACTGGATTTTTATGAACACCTCATGCAACTGCACAGTGAACTGGAGCAGCAAAAGATGCAGGAAAGGGGACAGCAGTGGAGGGGGAGGGGAACAAAAACAACTGGGGGACAACAGCTATGAAGATGTAGAATGTGGGATTTTGAACACAGCTGCCGCTGGTTAACATAATTTTCGTGGGCATTTTTGCAACTCATTTTTCGACTGCATAAATACACAACGAAAGCTACAGAAAAAACAAAAACAAAAATAACAGCAAGAAATTAAAATAAAAAAAGCAAAGACAACAGACGGGCAACAAAAAAAAAGAAAAACAAAAAAACTGAAATCAACTTTTTCCAACGAATAAATTTCGAGTTTTCGATAGTCTCGGTCTGCCACAGACTGTGGCGTTGTCGTTGTCGTTGCCGTTGTCGACGTCTGCAACGTTGTTGCTGTCGTCCAGACAGACCGAGACCTGGCCAACAACAACAACAACTGCAGCAACAACAACAACAACTACAACAACCAGTGCTGCCAGAATCTCCAAAGCAAAAATTGCTAGATTTGAAAAAAAAAGTTGCTAAAAATTGCTAAAATTAAAAATTATGTGAAAATTGCCAGGAAAATAGCTAAACATTAAATTGTTCCCTTTTAAGAAATATATGTATATGTATATGTATAGAAAAATATCGAAATTTATGAGGAACATGATTTCTTATCTTAAGCAATTAAATTAACATTTAACTAAAGAATACTTATAAAAGATATCTAGCTGGTCAGCTTCATTTAAATCATTGGAGGTAATTTGTGTCTAGTAAAAAGTGCTTCTAAATTTTATAACTAAATCACAAAATACAGCAAAAAAGTGCGCAAGCACTTTCAAGTTGTTCATATAATCGAACCACTAAGTTAAATACAAGTTCCGATATTTTTGTGAACCATTATTAATCGTAATTTGTGCTATCAATTTCCAAAATATATTAAAAAAAAGCCAAAAATGCTAAAGAAAAATTAAAAAATGCTAGATTTGTGGCTAATAGCATTTTTGAAAAACAGTTGCAAATTTTTTTTTAAAGTTGCTAGTTTCTAGCTAAACTGGCAACACTGACAACAACTACTATAACAACAACAAGTTTCAGTCTGAGCGACGACTCACTGAGTGGCTGCGCTCTACGTGGGCTCCAACAGCGTCAGACTGTCTGGTATGCCACGCTCTCACTCTGCCACAGTGTGTGGCATATGTGTGTGTCCATGTGTGTGTGTGCATAAGTGTGTGTGTAAGTGTGGGTAACGGCACTACAGTTTCGTGATTGCCACATGTGGCTCCTGCTGACGCTTGTGTGTGTTTGAATGTATTTGCAGTTGTAGCTTTTTCAGATATGTCTCTGTAATGTCTGCCTCTGTCTCTGTCTGTCTGCCCCCTTCTCCCTCTGCTCGTCTGACTGTGTAGGCGTCGTCATCATGATCATGATCATTATTATCATTATTGTCATCATCAGCACTGGCGCTCGCATTGGCCAATGCATAAAATTATACAGAGACATGACATGGTTTTGAATAATTAAGCGGGACGCCAAATGCCTGGTCTGCACCCTGCCCCCCTAACCCCGCCCCTAAACCCGCCCCTAACTCCACCCCCTTCCCCTTTCTATAAATGGAGTGAGCTTGGCGACTTTTTAAGACCCTATCATGTGCAATTGGGACATTGCAAGGACGCAAATCTCTGAACCGCAATGGACAACAAAATTGCCAGTTGGCAACTCAATTTCCAAAGGATTAAGTAGATTTTTAGAGCTTAACTTGGGAGTTGTTTGCATTTTGGAAATTTACTAATGAAATTTTGAAAACAGCTTAATGACAAGTGAGCAGGAATGGGAGAAAAAAGCAAAGAAGAGAGAGAGAGAGAGAGAGAGAGAGAGAGAGAGAGTGGGATGAAGGAGAGAAGAAATAGTAAGGACAGTCAGGCGGATAAGTCAGCGGTATTAGAGAAGAAACTGAAGAATTTGAAACTGATTAGGAAAAATGTTTAGAAGAGAATCTTAGAAAAAAAGACTATAAAGTCGAATTGAATAAAAGAGAAGAAAAAACTAAATTTTTAGTTAAAGTGTAAGCTGTGGAAAGAAACTGAAAGAAGGTAGAAGAAGCTAAGAAATGTATTAAAACTTAAAAAATGGGCCGGCTGTAAAAAAATCATTTGTACTATTTATTCATAAAATATAATAAAAAGAGAAGAAAATTTAGATGAGATGAGATGAGATGAGATTAAAAAGAGAAGTTAAGGAAGAGATAGTTAAACAAATGCTGATAAATTGAATTTAAACTAAAGGATTTAATATAATATAGGAAACTAAACAGTAACTGTTCTGTTGAGAAGGACAAAAGTTAAAAAAGTAAAGATGTGAATATAGTAAAATAAAAATTATACAGAAGAGTTAAAGCAGTGTTGTTGCAACAACTAAAGATGCATACTGGAAATAAGAAGAAGAGACAGCCAGACAAGGTAAAGAGTTAAGGAACTTGAAGAAGCTAGCGTAGGAGCTGAAAACTAGGAACCAAGAGAAAGGAGACGAGAGGAGAGGAGAGAGGAAATAAGTCTGAACAACGACAGACATTATTGACAGCTGAGAATTGTTGGCTCATTTGAGAAACGCTGGACACAGGTAGAAGACATTGTTGTTGTTGTTGTTACTGTTGTTATTATTGTTGTTGCCCCTGTTGTTGCAGTTGCTTGACTCTTCTCTGCTCTGCTCTGCAACGAGCTGTCACAGTTGTCTGTCTGTCTGTTTGTCTGTTTGTCTGCTTGTCGTGTTGTCGTGTTGTTTCCTGTTGCTTTTGGCTGCGGCTGCCAAGGCAGACAACGTCTGTCGTCTAGACATAAAAGTAAGACAGCCGGGTGAAAGGGTGATGTTATAACAGCAAGAGAGAGAGACTGAAGAGGGTAGAGACAGAGTGAGATGGAGAGAGGGAGAGAGAGAGAGAGAGAGAGAGGGAGTTGCAACACAAGCTCAGGTGAAACAGCGCACATCGACGTATGTTTTGTCGTCTGTTTTTTTTTTTTTTTTTTTTTTTGAAAGTGATGGCCTATAGACGTTGGTGGTGGTGCGGTAGTTCAGCGGTTCAGTGGTTCAGCGGTTGACAGCCTTAGATCAGAACTCAGACTACAAGCTGCAACATTGCAAACTGCAGACTGCAGACTGCAGTTGGCAGTTGATTTATGGCGGCGTTGAGTGCCTTTATGCGCACCTCAAATATGACAGAAGGCGGCTCAAATGGTTCTCAAAAAAAAAAATAAAAATATATATAAAAAACCTGTAAGAACTCTACAGTCAAGGTGCTTGACTGTCAGATGCCCAGCACGTCTGTCTAAAACAATCGATCAATTCAATCAACATAAGTGAAATAATTATTTAAAAAAAAATTTTAAAAAAATTATTTCCCAATTTTTAGTCTATTTAAATTATGTACATAAATAGACTCCTGACAAAATAAATTTTTTATTGCAATTTTCAAATGTATGTGTTTTCTAAAACTCTGTAAAGGCTACCTTATTTTAATTAATGTTTGCACATTTTTAAATAAACAAAACAAAAAATGTATGATTAATAACAATTTTGAAATAACTAAAATTATAAATTAAAAAAAAAATTACTATCTGCCCCAGCGGCATTGGAACCGTCGCCTACGTCGACAGCCAAAGCTATTTCCCGCCCTAGGAACTGCCTTAAATTATTTAGCACTAAATTTCAATTATCTGCTCTGTTTATTAATTGATTGAGATAAAATTTTCAGCAAACGTCCGCTAAATAAGATTAACTCCGTGGACCAAATTTCAAGACTTTAGTTTTATAATAACTCCAGTTATTCGATTTTTTCTCATTTGCGTAGAGAAGGGGAGGTCTGTTAAAATTTTAAAACAAACTTGCTGCTCATACATAACAGAGAATATTTGTACCAAATTTAGTAGCTCTAGCTCTTGTATTCACTGAGATCTGCGTTTTTATAGGGACAGGTAAAAATTCTTACAAACTCATAAGCCTTTATTAGCTTTGTGTACTGGACTAAAAACATAAAAAATATGGTTCTTGCAACTTCCTTTGGCCCCTGCAACAGTTCCTGCCACAGCTGAGCGCTCGCCTGGCATTTGCCACAGAGGCCAAGCATTGACGGAAGTTGTCGTCCTTACGTTCCTTTCACCCCGTCGGCTTTTCCGTTCACGCAACGAGCAAATTGTGGCAATTACCTTGTGCCACTCTGCCACAAGCAGTGTCGCATATTTTTGCCAGCTCCACATTGTTGTCGTTGTTGTCGTTGCGACATTGCTGCTGTCAATGTTGCCTGGCGTTGCATGCTCAACGATGCGTGTCGACAGCATATCAAACATATCCATCCGTCTGTCTGTCCGTCTTTCCGTCTGTCCGTACTCCGTCCAGTCTTTGACAAGCCAGCCAAGCGCCTAACTGTTGTCCATTGTCCACTGTCCATTGTCGATCCCTATTCCAACTCCTACCCCTTTCAGCCCTACGCCTATTTAGAGCTTTTGTATTGCAATAAATATAATTACTTCGTCAAATTGTATTCAAAATACACTCAGCAACCCACACGTCGCTTACACTTGTCGTTTCCGAGGTACTTTGGCTGGAATTTTCTGTAGGTTTCTCAGTGGGTTTCCCTAATGAATGTTTTACATCTTTCTGATTGCCAAGCTGATCTAGCTACTTTATTGCTGTTAATACAAACATTTTCTGTCCCATTAACTCTTAATAGTTAAGCAGTAAAAAACTGATGTAAGGAATGCTGCTATAATGTGGAAAAAGTCAATAAATGAAGAGATCTTTAATTTTGACGGGGTTAATTTGTAAACATTTCCCAAATGATTAAAGGCAAATTTTAGAAATTTAAGATCAGTTTAAAGATCTTCTGAAAAAAAAAGAGTACAGAAATATGAATACAAAATTAAATTCTTGTTTCTTATAGAGTAGAGTTTTAAAAAAATATTCCGACTTAAAAGACTTAGAAATAGTAAGTCAAAGAATATAATTCTATAAAAGTAAGTTAAAAAAAAACTTCAAAAAGGATCTCCTAAGCAAAATCGATAGAATTTTCAAAACATATATGGTTTCGTTTCTTATAAACATATTTAAAATTGTTCATCTCTTTGAAATTTATCCTTATTTACACTGAGCATTAAAAAAGAAACATTTTCAGGTAATCGTTCGAATTTTGGCAAAGTTATGAACATTAAAATTAAGTTAAGGTCTAGGAAATATATATGTATAGATCTGAACACCGAAAAGGTATTGTTTTAATGCTGAATTTATTTATAAAACAAATTACGACAAGAAAATTAAAAAATTAGTTTTGAGAAATGCTTAAAGTTGGAAAAAGTCTTTAGTAAATCTAAGCTAAGTGCAGGGTAGCTTTTAGTTCAACAAGCTTGCTTTCACTGCAGTGTAGAAAGCAAGAGAGAGAGAGAGAGAGACAGAACGAGTTAGAAAGGCATAGAACTATGAGTAAGAAGAGAATGTAGCGATAAAAAGTGCAATCGTAATGTGAAGCAGATGAAATCAAACGATGCGATGACGATTCAACGATTCCCTCAGTGGGTAAACCCCAAGCGAATCACATTGAATGGGTGAATGGAAGAGAGAGAGAGAGGGAGAGAGAGAGAAAGAGAGAGGGAGAGGCACAGGCACAGAAATTGCAACCGATAATAATTATTTTTATGGAGTCTAGTCTGTGTCTAGACGATTTTTTTTATTGTTGTTGTTGTTGGCGTTGCTGCTGCTGTTGTTGTTGTTGTTGTTGTTGTTGTTGTTGTTGTTACTTCACTTGTCGAGCAGGTCGAGTTCAGCTCACTGCAAGGGGAGTAGAAAGAAGGAGGGAGGTTTGGTCTGCCAGTGTGTCATTGTTTTCGCTTTGATTCCGATTTAACTGGTAAACTGGCATTTAACTGTTTCTCTTTGACAAACAAGGCAGACGGGCGAGCGGGACGAGACGTCAGTTGAGTTGAGGTGAGTGGAAAAAAGGCCAGACAACAGCACCAAATAGAGCAGCAGAGTCAGTGAGATAACTAGCGAACGTGAAGCAAACGAAACAGACTCCAAATGAAATGAAATAAGCGAGCAAACTGAACAAACCGAATCTCCAGACAGTCCACCAGACAGTCTAAACATGCGGAAAAGTCAACCAGCCAAGCAAACCTCTTGCCTACCTCCCTGTCTCTCTCTCTCTCTCTCCCCCTCTCTATCTCTCTCACATCTTGCCCCACTAACTCCTGTCATCAGCTACACAGCTTCAAGCTAGCCTTTCCTTGTCTCAACTCAACTCTTCTCTTCTCTACTCCTCTCTTCTCTACTTTTCTCTTCTCTCTCCTCTCTTGCATTCAAGTTGCTTGCTTGCTTCGTTGGCCATGAGAAAAATGGCACCTCAGATGCTGTCTCTTTCTCTGTCGCTGTCGCTGACGCATCGCATTTATCTCTCAACGACGTCGACGTCGTCGAGTTGACCGTATTGGGCAGACATGTCCAGAAATAGGAATAGGTTTCATACACTCAGCGAAATCATAGACCAAACTAAACAATACTATAGTAAGCAAAGAGAACACTCAGGATTGAGTGCAATTAATATCCTTTTCTTCCGAAAAAAATATCTACATAGCTACTTATTAATAAAAAATTATTCATTTGTTCAAAATTACTTATTTTATAAATGAAATTGAGTGCAATTAATATCTTCTTTTCCCGAAAAAAATATTTACATAGTTATTTATTATTAAAAAATTTTTCAACTGTGTAAACTTTCATATTTTATATTATGAAATCGGCCTATTAATTTAAAGTCCAGATAGTTGAGCATATCAGGCTAATTAGCATACGATTATATTTTCTAGATTTTCAATGTCATAGGTAGATTTTTAACGGGATAGTTATATAACCGAATATTTAACTTGGCAGTGTAGGATTCGAAATCAGTTATTTTTTTTTAAACTGTAGTTCTAACTAGCAAGCGATTGGATCTGACATAAAATAAAGTAAACTAATATTTATATATTTAATTTGATAATATACTTGCTTGACTTACTGCAAGTGTTTTTTGCCTTTGAAAAAAAATTCACTTATCATTAAAGAAATTTAAGAAAAATTAAAAAAAAATTTATAATTGTTATACAAAAAATTCGAGCTTGGAATTCTGTTCCAATGTTTTCTCCTACATTTTTAGATTATCATCTAATAATTATGAGTCAGCGTGATAAGTCATCAGCACTAGTTGACATTAACTTCGGGATTAAGGCATTAAATTTGTTCAAGTGTAGCCTCCATCCATTTAATTAGCTGTCGGCATTGGAGCGACAATAAACGACACCTTCGCTTTGTTCTGGTTCTTTCATTCGGTTCGGAATCGGGGAGTTTAACTATGAAACTGTCCTCTGGTATTCGTTGTCGCAACTGCTACAATATTATGTTATTATAGCAATTATAGTTACGACACGAAACGCGGCTTTTGTCATGAGGCGGCATCTATGGAATTTTTTGAATGTGCACAGATTTGGAATTGACGATAAGACAGAGACAGAGACAGAGACAGAGACAGAGACTGAAATTGAAGTTGAGGCTGCATTGCAATTACAAACATTTTAATGCAATTAACACACACACACCTGTGGCAAGGTAAGGGATGAGGGGAGGGGCTTGCAACAGGGACATAGGGAACGCTTCGCTGCTCATTTGCCTCTCTTTTGGGACGATTGCAATTCGAAACGCGGCGGCACCGAAAAGCGCAGCTCAAACTTCAACTTCAACTTCAATTTCAACTTCAATTTCAACTTCAAAGCGCTTGCGACACATCTGTGTGTGCGTGTGTCAGTGTCGATTTCAACCCACTATGCACCAATGTTGCCACTGAAGGTTTGTGCAACCTCTGTGAGGTTTGCCGCCCCGAGTCGGCTTGCTATCAGTGTACCAGATACGACAACGTCTTCGTCTCTGTCTCCATCTCCGTCGTCGTCTTTCCTTCGTTTCCTTGTCTTCTTTGTAGTTGCCGCTTGCACTTTTTGTTTTTTTTCTCCCTCCCCTCTCTCCCTCTCTCTCTCTCCCCTCTCTCTCTCCCTCTCTCTTTCAGCTTGCCGACCAAGTCTAACGAGCCGCTGGCAGTTGGTAGTAAGCAAAAGGGCTTTGGACATGCCACAGTTTGCCGCAATATGCTTGCAACATGTCAGCGAGAAATGTCCTTATAGCTTGCAACACTCGACACTCGACATCAGCATTGCAATCTCCTTGCGCTTCATTTAATCCATTCAACGAGCTCTGCAATTTGTGCAATTGATTGTCTTAATTATTAAAAAAGACAGAAAGTTAATACTATCTGTTTATACCATCTGATTCCTTTAGTTAGCAATGATCTGTTATGAGAATAAAGATAGAATAGTTTCGTCATGTGATTTAATTGCAGCATAAGAACTAATAATACAAAAATCAAAATTAAAAAAGATTTCAGATAGATTCAGTTTAAATAATAGTAGAAAATCAATTTTTCTATCTTTCTATTTATATATCTTTTTATAATATCATTAGGGGTTGGTATGGAAAAATATGACAGTGATGACCAAATTATCAAATTTTCTAAGTAATTTAAATTTTGATGCACAATCAAAATAGAGGCCAAATAATGAATAAATTGATACTCCACATAAAAATCGGTTAAGTTTTGGCAAAGTTATGGTAGATTGAAGTTTTTGAAAAAGTGTAAAGGGGTAAGCATGGAAAATACCGAAAAAATTGACAGTGAGGAAAATTTTTCAATTGAAAAATGTTTTGATGCAGAATCAAAATAGAGGCCAAATAATGAATAATTTGATATTCCACATGAAAATCGGTTCAGTTTTGACAAAGTTATGGTAGATTGAAGTTTTTGAAAAAGTGTAAAGGGGAAAATACCGAAAAAATTGACAGTGAGGAAAATTTTTCAATTGAAAAATGTTTTGATGCAGAATCAAAATAGAGGCCAAATAATGAATAAATTGATATTCCACATGAAAATCGGTTAAGTTTTGGCAAAGTTATAGTAGATTGAAGTTTTTGAAAAAGTGAAAAGGGGTAAGCATGGAAAATACCGAAAAAATTGACAGTGAGGAAAATTTTTCAATTGAAAAATGTTTTGATGCAGAATCAAAATAGAGGCCAAATAATGAATAATTTGATATTCCACATGAAAATCGGTTCAGTTTTGACAAAGTTATGGTAGATTGAAGTTTTTGAAAAAGTGTAAAGGGGAAAATACCGAAAAAATTGACAGTGAGGAAAATTTTTCAATTGAAAAATGTTTTGATGCAGAATCAAAATAGAAAAATCAAATAATGAATAATTTGATATTCCACATGAAAATCGGTTCAGTTTTGACAAAGTTATGACAGTTTGAAATTATGAAAAATAAATAAATTCAGCACAACTATCTTTCTCTCGCTCTCTCTTTTCTCTCTCTCTCTCTCTCTCTCTCTCTCTCTCTCTTTCTCTCTTTCTCTCTCTTTCTCTCTCTCTTTCTCTCTATCTCTCTCTCTAAATAAATAAATGTATCTTATTATGACACAGCTTACTATAAAAGCTAAGTAATTAACTGCTACTTTGATAGTTAGTCAGCTATTAGAAGATGTTTTTATATATAATAGATTGTATTTTAGATATTTAATTATTTTTTAAGCTTAAAATCCCTTAAAAGAAACAGAAATTTCTGTTGTTAATATCGATACTCCTTTGAGTCTGCTCAATTAAAGTCCTACTGTCTCCCTTTGACTCCAAATTGAAATCTGGTCAAACACAAATAGAAATTTGCTGTCTCTGGACCTGGCTAACCGAGTAATTCTCCGCTTTTGCCACACCTGTCATATCATTTATAATCCGACAGGCTAAACGACAAAGCCACAAAGCCCAACATCCTGCTCCTAGTTGTGTCTCTGCTCGTTAAGCAATTCACCAGACAGTCAATGAGACATTTGGACAGACAGACAGACAGACAGTTGGAGCTTAGGTAGATGATGCTGATGTTGATGCTTCTGTTGTCCAGGGTAAACTATTTACCCAAACGATTAGCTTCCGTTTCAGTTGCCTTTTGACTTTGGATGACTTGGCAGCAGCCTTGGCAGTTAGTCTCAAAGGGATTCTCAAGGGAATCTCTTAACGCTTTTGGGTTAGGAGGTAAGACAAATTTCGTATTCTGGGTCATTAGGGAAAACATCAGAGAGAAACGCGAATGAAGACATAACAACAAAAAAAATATATACTTAATTTATTATTAATAAGCTGACAACCTTGAGTTGCCTTTTAGAAAATATTTAATTAATTATTCTTATATGCAAATTTGAGGTGCACAGCTTCATTTTATATTTATAAAAGTTAATTAAAAAATTGCATATTCTCCATTTGGTACAGGCAAATATTTACATCATGATTTTCATGTCGGTAGAAAGAAATTTATATTTAATTAGTTAGTTACCTTTAAGTAAATATAAAATGAAGAATACCACAACAATAAATCTCTCAGCATATTGATCAATGAAATACCCAACAAAAAATTAAGCATTTCGTTATTATAAACCGATTTGAATTAACTTTCATCATTTTGGATTTCAATCTCTGTAATTTTACGGGCAGTAAATGATTTAATAACATTAAACATAAATAATTTGACTGACAATTAATATTTGATAGTTTACTGTCATTATTATTAAAAATTTTGCAACATCATTGAACTATGAATTTAGCTATTCGTATTTAGTTGTCAACAAAATCTGTTATTATTATAACTTAACGTGTTACTCTAATATAAAATTCTACCTTAGACAACTCAATGTTGTACGCATAGAAAGTTGTAAATACTGCAAAATCTCCATTTAGAAATGGAATATATTTGGCAAAATCATCGTCCTGATTGCCAGTCCACATCTTGTCAACTATTAAATCATGCTGGAATATATAGAATTTTTTAAGTAAAAACAAAGTTTTAGATTGAATATGACTTACATTATATGGGCAAGTGTGATTCATATTGGAGAATTGTTTAATTGTTTTGTAAAACAAATTGACAATGAGAATTTTTGGGTTCTTTAGGAACTTGCAGGCATCGAAGGTTATGTCCACGAAAAAGGGCTTGTAGCCATGGTCAAAACGGAATAACTTAATGTTGACCTTTTAAAAAAAATATTAAAAAGAACAAAAAAATTAATCCCTTATTTAAGTTAGTACTCACCGTGAGATTATTTAAGGGTTTCCATTTAAGTTCTCCATGTATCATTATGTATTTGTGGGTGCGATTAAAGGCCTTGATTCTACATTGTTTAAAGTGCCCAAAACTCTCATTCGCATAACTGCACTTGAGATTTGTGAATGTCACATGAGCCATGCACTGAAAAAAAATAAAAATTTAAATTTTTTTTGTAAATAATTTATATTATTTACCGCTAAGAATCCCACGGAAAACCAGAGCAGTAAAAACTTCAACATGTCGCAGTTGAATGAGAATTATTTGCTGATCTACAGATCAATTTTAATGCTTTTATTTAAAATATAATTAAGTAATAACAATAATTGGCAGCATTTAAAAATAATTGTTCGATTATGTAGCTGAAATCGATTAAATAATTTTTGGTTTAAAATACGCATGGTGTTTTTAGAATTAAAGAGAGGGAGAATTAGAGAATCGGTGGAAAATAAAGTAAGAGCAATGTAAAGGTCTTTTTTTTATAAACATAACAAATATTTATTATTTTGTAAATAATAAGTTAGAAAATTATAAAAATTTAATATATTTAAGAAAATAATACATTTTAGCAATATTAAAACAAATCTTATTCTATTTCGAATTACAATTTAAAAATTTTAATTTTATTTTTTGAATAAAATATGTGCGTATTTCGAAAATGTTTCCAACGATTTTGGAAAGAAAATAAACTTTGCTTTACAAAATGAAGAAGAAGACACCGAAGAGTTAAATTAGCAGCACAAAAGTCAATGGGCCCTAAAAATTACGAGTCAAAAGGAAGAACGAGAAGAGAAAAGGAGAAGAGCCGAAAAACGAGTCCAGACAAAGAGAATTTTATTGGCCTTCACTTAACGCTCATAAATTTGTCGGCGAGACGAACTAAAAATAAAAATAAAAATAACAACAAGAAAAACAACAAGAATACAAAATAAAAAAAAATTAATAATAATAATAATAAGTAAGATGAGGACAAAATACAGTTGATATGCCACGCTTCCGCAGCCGTCAACTGGTTCCGAAAGTGGTTCGAAAAATGGAACCAGCAGACGTTGCAAAAGTGTTGCGAATGTGCGTGTATGTGGGTGTGTGTAAAATGTGCTATTAAATTGGCATGTTACATGGATCCTCGAGCCACCTGCAACTGCAACACACACACAGTAATGTTGCCCACCCTTTTCTTGTCTTGTCATGCCACAAATTCAGCGCTGACCTCGGGTTAAACTTGAACACATTGCCACGCATAAATCTGATCGCAAAAAAAAGTTGCATTTAGCAAGTTAACGAACTTTTAGGCGGTTCGCTGCAGCAACTTTGTTTTGGGCCAATTGCCAGTGGTTGCAGCTGATCTAAAAATAACCATGGCCTCATGTTGGTCAAGTTTTGTTGGTCGTCACAAGTCTTGAGTCTACCTCTTTCCCCTTTTAACCCTCTCTCTCTGCTTTTTTTTAAGTCTCTGCGTTGATCGCGTTTCGTGCGTCACTGCATGCTCAGACACACACACACACACACACACACACACACACACACACACACACACACACACTCGCACACACTCAAGTCGCGTCTTACGAGGCGTTGCACCTTTTGGCAAAGGTGCATTGATCGCTGCTGCAGCGTCGCGTCGCGTTGTTCGTCTTGTTCGGTCATTGCCTGCTACGAGTATGTTAAAAGTTGCCTGGCTTTATACCCAAATTATTGTTGTATTTAAGTATTTATGCATCTGCGGGAAGAGCCCCAAAAAAACAAAAACAACAACAAGAGATACAGAAATTTATCGCTTGAAGAAAACGATATCAGCTGCAGTACTCGTATATACAATATGTATCTGAACAAATTTTTTTTTATATCTTAAAAAATATTATTATTAGGTACTTTGAATTTTTTTAAAATATGGAAATTAAGTGTTACATCAGTAATTTATTTGATGTAAACTAAGTACAGTTGACAAAAATTATAAGAAAATTACAATACGAAAAATTAAAAATTAAAATTAAAAATTAAACCTAAAATATAAAAATAAAAACAAAGTTTGAAATATTAAGGTTATGACTTTTAAATAAATAAGTAGGCCCTTCAAAAAAATTAGCTGTTAGTTTAAGACAGTTATAATATCTATCTTTTTATGTAAATATAACTGAATAATATTTAGGGAATCGGTCTTTATATATATTCCAGTTTACTTTGCGCAGACTTGACTCTATGAACTTACATTTTGTATATAAACATTTTTTTTATGTTATCGTGATTGTCTATAATTATGCGTTACACATTTCGTGACAAAATTATAATACCCGCTGGGTAAGATAATGAAGTTGAACTGAAAAGTGCGTTCAATGAACGAAGTGAGTCGATGCGATTGGAGCTCGTGAGTTTTTGGGGCAATGATCGAAGGCGATAAGAGAGAGACACAGACATTTGTGGGTTGCTGTTGCTGGTGGTGTTGGTGTTGGTGGTGAAAATAAAGTAAAATAAAGTAAAAAATTAAAACAAATTTATTGCGCATTTTACGCGCAGGCGGCTGCAAGTTATGCAAAGTGCAGGGCCGCTGACTTTGGACTATGCTCCAATCCCAACCACAATCCACAATCCACACACATACAAAGTAAATGGGACAAGACACGCGCTGCACTGCCCCAACCCTCTCCACACCCCTCCTCCACCGCCTAGACACACCCCTGTGTCAGTTGGCAGTTGGCAATTAATACGCTGATGAATGAGACGACACGTGCACAGAGAGAGAAAACACTGCAATCAGAAGCCATTGGGGCCGGCGCAGTTCATCGGCCAGTCAATCGATCGATTGAGTAACTTACTGCATGACAGACTGCATGAGTAATCAGCAGTGAGAGAAGGGGGGCAGTCAGGCAGTCTTATTGCACACACACAGTTTGTCGATTAAGCAGAGCTAATTGCGGCGTCGCCATTTGGGGCAAGCGACACTCGCCATTGATTGCCAGGCTTAAGCATGTCGCGACTGTTGATTTAACTCACTTTCAATAGAGACAGCGTACAAAAAAAAAGTACGTCCATTGATAATGAATAATCAACCAATAAAATAAAATAAAATACAAATTGCAATTGCTCATGACATGCGACACACAACTTCCCTTCACACTCTGACTGCCTGCTAGTCTCTCTCTCTCTCTTTCTCTCACTCTCTCTCTCTTTCTCTCCCCAATCTCTCTCTCTCTCTTTTCCACTCTCTGTTTGTCTGTTTCTTTGCACATGTTTATCTATGCGTTGTGTCTGTTTGTTGTTGGGTTTATTTGCACAACATTAATGCATATTACGTATACGCTCCGTATTTGTCACAGTCAATATAAAGAAATTACTTTAAATGGATTTTATTCGCATGCCTAAACAGGTTCAACAGCATAAATTATTGAGATATAAAGCTGAAATTTAATATGTGCGAAAATAAAACCATAATATTTATGAAGTATAAAAATTATTGCAATATATTTAAAATAACCTATTATATAACAAAAAATATTTAACATAAAAAACTGACAGCATGCAAAGTATAAACAGCTCTAGCTTCCTTAAAAATAACAGTTTATATAAAGAGACAGCTTAAAATTGGGACCATACAGAAGATTTTACAAAATTTTCAAATTTTAGAATAATTTTTACCATTATTATCTTATATAATTATATAACAAAAAAATTTCTAAGAAAAATCACAAAAAATATGTATATTAAGAAAAAATATTTATTTTTCTATAAGACAGAAGAATTACTTAATTATTGTAGTTATAATAAAAAATATATACTAAAGACTAAAACGCATAACAATCCGCATAAAGCTCAAACAAACACAGAAAGTAAAACTCCAATGCTTAAGCAGACAAAACATGCAAATAAGTTTAAGCAAATGTCGAATTTAAAATATTACCTATTTGTTTTTGCAGCATACCAATTCGTTAAAGCACTTAAATCAAGGCCAAAACGACGCTAATGTTTATATTAGCCATGTCTTTAAATGAAATCGCACAATCTTCAATCAGCTTAACTGCGCATAAATGTCTAAGCCTGTCGTCACATACATTTACAATCATATTTTGTGTGTATTAAATAAATAGAAATCCAGCACACCTAACACACACACACACACACACACACACTCAACAACTTGGCATATTTGCATAGCATAAAACGAGGCGCGCAAAGAATGTTGAATGTCTGTTTGTCTGTTTGTCTGTCTACTTCCTTTCAGCTGTCTACTTCCGCCGCTTACATGGCGTATGCTTTATATATATTACGTATACGCCGCATGCCACACGCATTGCCCCAAAATGAATGCTTATGTATGCGCAAATATGCGTAGGCAGCAAAATATTCGTTCTTCTCATACTTTTCATTTCTTTTTTCTCTTTTTTTCCCTTCTTTTTTTTGTATTTGTCGCGTGTCCTTGAGCCAGCATTACGTCGCTTATTATGTATGCGTCTGTGTGTGTGTATGTCTGTGTGTAGGTGTGCTTTAATGTGCGTATATAACAGCCTACAAGCTGTTCCGTTTGTCCCTCTTCTCTCCTTTATCTGAACGCAACTAAGTTGTCCCAAGAGCCTCTTCCGTTCAAGCTTTAACGACTACAACAGCTGCATACCCTGTAAATTTACGGAAAAGGCTAAAAGGCTTCTTAGCAGCAGAGCTGTAAATAGTGATAATAATTTTAAATTTAGCAACTTACAACTAAAAAGCATTTTAATTATTTATTGGAGATTATTATTTATTTTTTGTATATTAAATATTTATATTTAAATAGTTCGCAATGTAACAAATATTTGATTTAATTTGTTAAGCTGTAACGTATTCAAGGATTTATAGCAGGATTTTTAATTTACAAGACTGCAAACCTCAAAAATGTCATATTTTAATCGATTTTAAGACTATACATACAATATTTTACTATTTTTCAAGGATTCCCAACACTGTCGAGGTTTTGAAGTTAGCAATATTTCAATTTTAAAAAATACCAATTTTTTATATATTTATATATACATATATGATTATTATTTATTGATTATTTTTATTGATATTTTAAGATTAAATTATTTTTAATGTATTAAAATAGTTTTTAAAATAAGTATTTGAGGTAGTAATATTTTTAATACTCCCTTGCTTCATAATTTAGTCAAAATAAAATTATAAGTGTAAAAATATTAAAAAGATTGAAAAGATGTAATTCAATTTTTATTAACAGAGTTTTTATTTAAAGAAATAAATTTAAAAAGGCATTGAGTTACAAATCCTTGATAGAATTGTTTATAGAGTATGTTTTATTCGATCACTCTGCTTTCGCCTTATTTGCTCTCAAGGCTTCTAATCCATCCCACACACATCCACGTCAGTTTTCTGTTGAAACGCATATCCTGCGTCCTTGCCTTTATGCGTAGTTAGTTGTCTGCGCTGTTTTGTGGCCTAAGCTTTTATTTGATGCCATTATTGTTGTTGCCACACACACAAACACACACACACTGACACAAACACTCACACTAGTGCCGTCTGTCGACGTCTACATGGTCTAAATACAGAAAGAGAAAGAGAGCGAGAGACAGAGAAAAAAGTTGCAGACTACACTACGCTACCTGTTTAAGCATTATCCATGCACACTTTGCAGCTCAGTGCCAGCTGCAGTGTAGGGTATTAATTGAGTCGCCTTAGCGTAAGCGAATTGCTGTTGGGGGAATGTTTGTAGCCGTTGGCATATTTAGTCTGCGGATCTTGAAGGTTAAATATATGTAAGCACACACCTTGTTGCTGCCACCCTTTTTTTGGGAGGCACTGTGGCAGAGCTTTGCCCCACAGTCTCGATTGTCTCTCGCCTGCCAGCTTGTCTGGCAGTTTTTGACTTGTTTGCCAAATGGCGTACAAGATATTTATGCATATTAAAACAATTTGCTTATTATGTCTGAATAATTGAGTGAATGGGAATATTTACCTTCCATTCTCTATCTAGTTTGTCTCGAGAATTCTCAATTGAAATCAGAATACATTAATAGTATACGCTGCGGCTACGTAATATTTGCACTGCATAACGTTTGACAATGCCGAGAGGAGACATCCAACAACCAACCATGTCGACCATGTCGGCGACATCGAAGCGCAAACTTCAACAAAGCGTTAATTAATACTCGCAAATGTTTGCGCTCCGTCTGGCAATGAAAAAGTTAAGCGACGACAACGACAACGGGTGAACCAACAACCAACAGTAAAAAAACCAAAAAAGAAAAAAGTGGAAAAAGTCTCGTCATAAGTCAAATAAAAAGCGCAGTGCGGTGTCGAACGAGAATTCCAGTGAATAGGCCCTCGTTTAGCTACGGCAAATAATTGTGGGCTAGATAAGTCTATAGCCAGACTCACAGACAGACATTGTTTGTAACTTACAATTCTAGGTAAAAAGCACAGTTAACGTAACTGTTAAACTCAGATAATCCCACGCTAGTGACGTCAGCAGACTCCAAACAGCTGAAAAGCGGAAACTTTGCTCATAAATCACAATTTATGGTAGTAAACCACGCTAGTGACGAAGCAATATATAAATGCACTAGTCATGCATTTTTAAAAGTGGGACGTTGGTCTTAATTGCTCTAAAGTGTATAGACTAGTTCACGCTGGTGACGAAAGTGGACTATAAAAAAGCTATAATTACAAAATATTGTAGAATTAGACAAAAGCAATCTTTATAAAAACCCAGAGACATAATTAGTTTTCTAAAAACCACATTAAACTATTGCTAGTGACGAAAGCCAGCTTTAAATCATATAATCCTATTGTATATTTAAAACTCTTATACAAACTTAGTAGAAATTCACTTTAACTATTAAAGTATTTAGTGCTAGTGAAGCATACTGATTAAAAATCAATTTTACTTAATGAAAAATTCACGCTGGTGACAAAAACAACTTTTTGTTCATTAAAACTGACATTTTGAAACAAAAAACTTGTTGGAAACTTCAGAAACTTTTGTTTGCGACAAATGCAGACAACAAGTCAACTACACTGACAGAAAGAACCACGCTAGTATCGAAAACAATTTGTAAATACTCAATACAAACAATCAGAAAGAGTCACTTGCTAGAGTAAACCTAGACAGACTGTTAAATGTGCTTAAATATTTAAATAGATAAGAATAGCTGAAGTAACTTTATCAAAACATAACCACAAACTACGCTAGTGACGCAAACAGGAAATTAAATGATTTGTTGATGGAGTAACTGACAACAGATGTGTTTTTTTGGTTTGTTTGTTTGTTAAGTCATCAAAAGAGAAGTTTTATGCCAAGTGAGTGACATATGATAAAAGAATTCTTCAAAAGTTGCAAAGTGCTAGGTTTTTTTTTTTTTTGGCATTCAAATGACGAGACGAAATGGCATGAAATCGAAAAGAAGGGGAGAGCAAAAAAACCATCCTCAGCTAATTTTTATTGGCGGCATCAATCAGTCTGGAACGTCGTCGTCGTCGTCGTCATCGTTGTTGTTCTCTCGATGTTGTTGTTGTTGTTGTTCTCGTTGTTGTTGTTGTCGTTGATTGCAGCCCGAAACGACCCCAAAGTGCATGGCGAGCAGACGCAGTCATTTTTAATGTCCGTAGCCGCCCATCAGTCGAGAGAGAGAGAGAGGCAGACGCGAAGGGTGGCAGAAGGGTAGAGAGAGAGGGAGAGAGGGAAAGAGAGGGGGGATCAGCAGATGCACAGACGTTGGCGGCGGCGGCAATCATCAATTTCTCAGTGTCGCATTAGTTTTCATTAATTTGAGCGGCGGCAACGACAACGACAATGACGATGACGCTGACGATGGAGGACGACGACCAAATGAAGCGGCACAGATGGACGCAGCCAGACAATTGCAACAGCGACAAGAAGAAGAAGAAGTAAAAGAAGCAGAAACAGATGAAGATGAAGTTGAAGCTGAAGCTGAAGATGAGGCCAAGAAGAAGCAGCATCAAAGAAAAGGCAAAAGTTGATGCGCTGTGGAGCAT
The DNA here is from genome assembly GCA_035045575.1 of Drosophila falleni. Classification (NCBI taxonomy): domain Eukaryota; kingdom Metazoa; phylum Arthropoda; class Insecta; order Diptera; family Drosophilidae; genus Drosophila; species Drosophila falleni. The sequence continues at coordinate 5,191,044 of JAWNOV010000167.1, forward strand.
TATTGATGCATTTGGCGAGCACGAACGACAGCCAGACAACGTTTGACGTGGGCACTGGACAGCAGTGCTGACAATTTGGCTATTTTATAGCTAAATTTAGATTGAAATATTTAAAAAAACTATGATAAAAGCCGGAAATAAAACTGTTTAGAATAGATACTTAGCTAAATTTTGAATTTGATTTATATAAGTAAATAAGTCAGTGAGTCAGGACGAAGTTTTTTTTAATATATACTGAAAATTGACTAGTTTAACACCAGATACAGCTATTTATTTAGCAACACTGCTGTAGTTCTGGACATGGTTGTGAATAGAATCAACTGAAAGCTCATTGAGAGTTGCGAAATGTCTCGTTGTGGCAACTTGTGGTGTCTTTTGGGGCAGCTGCGCTGTCAGAGGCAAGACAAACTCATAAATAAACCGCGTGCGCTCTGAGCACCTTTTACAACTTGTTGTTGTTTTCGTTGTTGTTGTTGTTGTTGCTATCTTCAGTCAACCTTTCACATTTCCGCACAACAATTTCTTAAGAACCTCATCTCTGTCTTCCTTCCCCGTCAGCGCCTACCTGTGACATTTGCACAGCATTATGACAGGGTCCCAAAACAGTCCCAAGGACAACAAAAAGTGTTTGTAATTCATTTTAAGTCGGTGGACTTGTGACAGGACCTTCGGCTCGTCTCATGTATTTGCTGTAATAATAAAAATGTGGGCAACCCTTTCTACGGCTGTCTGGCAGACAACTCTCTTCCCCTCTCTCTCTCTCTTTTTCTCTCTTTCTCTCTTTGCATTTCGCAGTCTCAAGTGGCAGGGGTATCGCTTGTGGCACTTATGCAAAAGTCAGACCACTGACAAGTGTCCGCCCTGTCTACCCAAAAAAAATAAAAAAGTTATTCAATTCAAGCGTATTTTCTCTCTATTTGTTGCTGCTGCTTCTTTACAAATTTCAGCCTACTAAATACTAGTAGAATAGGCTATAGTCGAGCGTATACGACAGTATTGTACTCTGTAAGAGTGTCTATGAAGAAGGGAAACACAAACATGTATATAAAGCGCTTTGACCTAGCTCACTGACTGATTAATCCTTTTGGAGCACAAACCGTTATACCTAGGAAGCTGTAATTTTCACACAACATAGCTGAGACAAATTTATTGCTACAATGTATATAAACATACACTGATAAAAACTAAGACGTTTGTCTGAAAACTTAAAATTTAAAACAAATTCATATAAGACCAATTTTTTTTTAGTTTTCTCTTAGATTTGTTCTTGTCAGTTGGACTAATCAAGATCCAGATCAAGATTATTTCTAAATAATGGGTTGTCTCTTATTTTCTTCTGCCTGTTACATACTTTTGCACAAATGTTATATACTCTCTGCACAGGGTCTAAAAATAACAACAACTAATGCAGTGAATCTAAAAGCTACAATAACAACAACAGAAAAAGGCGGCGAATATTTCGTAAATTTCATTTTACGACGAGGACGAAAATCATTGCCGACTTCACTGGCGTCGCCGTCGCCGTCGTCGTCGTCGTCGTTGCCGCCAGTCAACTGTCAGTTGTCGGGTGGAAGGGGCGGCAACTGCGACGCCAACAGCGACAGCGACTGCGGCTGGACTTGTTCGTTTTTCAAGGTTAAGCAGCGCAGCGACGCACACACACACACACCGACACACACACATAACGATTACATAGAGTGAGCGAAACAAATGCCAAGTGCCAGACGATGAGCCAGACGGAGTGCGTCGGGCGCTCGGGTGGCAGACGAAGACATTAGTCGGACCGAACGACCGAACGTCCAACCGACCGACCGACTGTTCATAGTGCTCGGGTTCAGGTTCGGATTCGGGTTTGGGTTCGGTGGTCGACGAGTGGGAGTGCATTTCAGCTTACGCTTCACTTAATTTTCGTGCTATAAATGTGCCTTGTTCTCCCTCTCCCTCTTTCTCTGTCTCTCCCGCTCTCTCCCTTTCTCTCTGTCTGTCTGTCTGTCTCTGTGTGCATTTGCTCGAGGGTGCAATATTTGGACTGGTTGAGGATGAATGACGCGCTAAAGTTTCGCAACGCCTTTTGGCTTTGTTTGTCGTCTCGTGTCGTGTGTATTTCGAGTGCCCTTCGGGCTATTCGACGTGTGTTTGCCCATGTCGCCGCTAGAGTGCGCTCGCTTGTGTGAGTTCTTGTTAGTTTACTGTTAGTCTAAGTAAAAAGACACGATTAGGCTCAAGCACTATTTAGAAATTGATCTAGCAGCTGGAGTTGTTTAGCAAAAGCTTAAATAAAGTGCTTGAAATATAGAAATATATGTTTTACTTGGAAATAGTTTATTTGAATTTCCAGAAGGTTGCAGTGCTGGGAATTGAGATTAAACAGTAGAAATAGAAGTATAAATATGAACACGTACAAATTTAGATAAATCTGTGATTCCGGGATGATATTAAACCCAAACCGTTTCAAAAGTTTGCTGTTTTTGGAAAAATACTTTTGATTATCGTGCTTTTTTTTTAAATGTTCTACTTGAATCCAATATCCTAGGATTATTTTCCTACTTTAATACGTAATAAATGCCATTTGATCTGCTCGTAGTCTCAATTCAACAATTACATTCTGAATACACACTGTAAATACTTAAAAAACAAGCGAAAATAAAGAATTTTTAGTTCGAATTTAATAAAGATTATTTTTTACTATTTTTTTACTTTGAGTAATACTTTTAAAGAATCCTAACCTTATATATTATATAGACGACGAGATTATTCAACTTAATTAAAATGAGAAATTCTACTTTAAGTGGTTGATTCACTAAATTATTTAATATTTATTCAAAATCTGAAAACAATTATTTTTAAAAATTACACCAATGTGCCTATCTCACTTTAGAACTATGACACTTAGTATGATCATTTTTTGGCATAATTTGCCCCACTGTGCGCAGCTTCAAGTAGCAGCAACAATGCAAAATCGACAATAATAGACGCCGCCAACGTCGTCGCCGGTGCAGACATTTGACGGCAGTCGGAGGCAGTGGCAACAATGGTGGGGGCAACAAGCAAGGGGAAAGGGGGAATAACGTCGCCGTCGGCAGTCAAAGTCATAAACTTTATTTTCTGTTGCCTGCACAAAGGAGCATGCTGAGTGAAGAGTAACAGAGAGAGAGAGAGAGAGAGAGACAGCGAAAGAGATTGAGACTTCTCACACTCTTTTGTCTGATGCACATGCGACTCCCTCTTACCCCAACCCCTGACCACTCCACCCCCTTTTCACGTGTCTGCGACCCTTGAGTGGGCGAATGTTTCATGCGTTTTGTCGAGACACAATCACAAACAGGGAGGGAGTAATGGGAGGGGGAGGGGGAGAGGGTAGGGTTTAGGGGTAGCCAAACGTACGAGTTTTTGAAGTTTTGTCTGCATTTAGCTTTTTTGTATTATTGCATAATCAACACAGCATTGAATGCTGTGCAAAATAAATCCAATTCTATATGTGTGTGTTAACTGGCAACCAATCAAATCAGTAAAAGCAACTGCTAGAAGCTCCCTTAATGAAGCTCTCCATGTTCTCAACAGGTTGTCTAGCTCTTTCTCTCTTATATCCCGTTGCCAAATTCATATTCAAAAATTCCACGCGTCAAACTTATTCAATAATTCATAACTCAATTTGGCTGACCTTGGCCAGAAAACCCTTTTTTCATTTTTTCTTTTTTGGATGGTTTAAATAGCAAGCGTCGGACAGCTGCCCACTTCATTGGTCACTTTGGAGGGTTGTTAATATCTTGATTAATTTGTTGCCGCAGACATTTTTGGATGGGTAAAAAAAAAACCCAGACAACTGACAGACAGACAGACAGAGACTTAGATGGATGGATGGTTGGACAGACACCCCACACGCATTTTCCAAATCAAATTTTCAAAGTCAAAATGACCAAAAATGGCTGCACTGAGAGTTGAGAAGAGTTGAAAAAGGTTTGGATGTGAAGCAGACAGATAATATGGAATGCGCTGTCTAGTTGTACCGATATACCCTGTGAATAACAGTAAGCTTTAAAGGGTAGCACAAGTAGGTGACTTCTAAGCCATATATATGAAGAGCTAGATCTATTACACTTTGTAAGAAAATTTTTAACTCAAAAATACTGCATTAGTTTATGTCAAATAAAAAAAAAGTAACTTCTAGTTTATATATCTTTAATCTATGCCACAGAGTCTATATGAACTCAGGAGCTGTAAGAGCTAGAGCTATAAAATTTGGGATGTGTATTAATTTGACAAAAATGTAACTCAGCTTTCTTTCAAATTAAAAAAAAAACTCACTTTTATTTGATATATTCCTGAATCTATGACTGATAGTTTATACAAACTCAGGAACAATAAGAGCTAGAGTTGTTATATTTAGTAAGCAGATTCTTAAGTCAGAAATATATCTTTAAAAAAATCTGTCCTTTAATAACGCATAATTTCTGTTATATAGTATTTGCTTTAGTTAAGATTACAGGGTAGCGGTTAGTAGCTCAATTGCTTTCTCTCTGGCTTTCACACTTGTTGTAGTTGTTGACCAAAAAGTTTGCCAATGAAATTTGTGTGTGTCCTTTGCGCCTGAACGTGGTCAGGATAATGCTCAGCCTGGCAAGTGGCAACTGGTAACTGGCAACTGGCAACTGGTAAAGTGGCAAAATGCATAAATAAAGGCACTCAGAAGTGCCAGAAACTAGCAGCAGTAGGGTGGCCATGGAGAGAGTAGGGTGTGCATGTCAAACAAAGCTGCCTACTTTTTGGCGCCTCGCTGAAACTAACTGAAACTCCTGGATGCCCGACAAAATGTCCTAGAAGTGTCGCTACTTTTGGCTACTTGTCTGGCAACTTCTGGCCATTAGTTGGCACTAAAGTTTGCCTCGCCTTTCCACACGTCAACTTTGGCAACAACTTTTGGACATTGCGCTACCCAAAAAACAAAAAAAAGAAGATGGAAGAGAAAATAATGGTATTGAGCTGGACTTTAAGCTTGGAACGTGGCGTGGCAGCAACCAGCAAAGATACTTAATTATGTGACTTGAGGCAGAGAGGGATTTGTAGGGATAGAGGGGGAGAGATGACTGTAGTTGATCCAACAGGACGAAGAGTGAGTGCAAAGGAAGTTTCGCTTTGCCTGTCATTGTAAATGCGAAATAAAAACAAGAAATAAATTTATATATAAAACGAAGCTGGCTATTTAATACACTATAAGTTATTGTAAGTCGTTTAAAAGTAATATTTAGAAAACATGTTTATTCCGCTAAGGGGTAACCTCAAAGAAAATAGACAGATTTCAACATAAATTCATAAAAATGTATCTTAAAAATTAATTTTTTTAATAAAAAATTTTCAGAGAAAAAAAAAACAGTATTTAAGTGATTTTTTTGTTAAAATGATACATTTGTTCTTGAAAATCTTTGGATCTCAGTACATTTTTTTGAAAAAGTATTTTGTTAAGAAAATTTGTAGGTTTTTGTAATCTTAATTTTTTACCTTTTTATTCATTGGCATTTAACATTTTTCTCAATTAGTTTTTAAAACAAAAAAACGAAAAATTAAAATTTTTCCAAAACTACAAGTTTTTGTCTAAGCTATAATTTTAAAAAATTTAATTATAATTTTTTTTAATACAATGGTAATCGGAATGTGATAAGTCCCTTTAAGTTGAAAATATATAACTTAATAAGCGAAATTAATATTTAAAATATTTTGCTAATACTAATAATACTTAAGACTTGAATTATTATAATACCCAAATAATGATAGAGTATAAAAAGCGCATGGATAAAGAGGCCGAGCCCAGACAGACCAACTGACAGGCCACAGATCTCTGGCACTGAATCTGAATCCGAGTCTGAGTCTGAGTCTGGGATTGTAGACGGGAGACGTGAGACGTGAGACGGGAGACTTTACCTGCAACCCTCAACCCGTCAGACCGTCAGATGAAACCACGAGACTTGCAACATGCAGACAGGCAGCCAAATCAAAACGGCGGCCAACAATCGAACAACGACGACGACGACGACGTCGACGGCATTCAACTCGAATTAAATTGAATGAAATGTTGCAAAATCCCTGAATGCGATGCAGTCACAGTTTGGAGTCGCAGTCGCAGTCGCAGTCGGAGTCACAATTCGAGGCAGATGCTGAGCTGGTCAAGCTGGGCGACTGTCTGCGGACTGCGAATGTGATTACATTAAAATTTATGTGCATTTGTAAATCGAAGCTGCATCAGCGAGAGAGAGTGAGAGAGAGAGAGAGAGAGGGGAGAGGGGGCAATGTCCAGACACGGACGTGCAACATGTGGAGCAACAGTGACGCCCCAACAGGGGCCTCCAAACAGACATGTTGCCAATGCCAATGCAATTTCAGCGACAGCAACTAAAGTTATGGACAGGATGTTGCATCTGTCTTGGCCCAAAAGAACCAAGATGTTGTCTAGAGAGAGAGAGTGCAGACACATAAAGAGAGAGCGAGAGAGAGCGAGAGAGGGGAAACGCATATAGCCAGAAGAATCTCTCAATATCCTGTCGCTATAAATCTTGCATTTTGTCTCACACAATGGCTTATCAAGCGACTGGCAATCGCAAAATGCTAATTATAAACATGCAGCGCAGTAGCCAACCAACTAACCGATCCAATGAATCGATCCCAGTTGGTAACCCACTCTCCCTCTCTCCCCTCTCCCAAACCACTCTCTCCTCTCCCTATTCCCAGCTACTGGGCATGCGCGACGGTTGTTTCAGACTCTTGCCACATCCATATTTAGATGAGTGGTCATTACAAGGACTTCAGCTTGTGGCAGTGTTGGCAATTTAGCTATTTTATAGCTAGTTATGACTATTTTATGAAGGTTGGATTGCGAGAAAAATTTTAGGATTGCTATTAGATGGAAGATGAATTAAAAAACTTAATAAATCTTTTTTCTGAATAATAAAATTTTAAGAAGATTAGTTACTGAATATTCACTGTTGCCAATTTAGCTATTTTAAGAATTTTTTCAAGATTTAAACAGTTATTCAAAGAAAAGAACTTAAATCTTACATTTTTCTAAAGGTTTTTTTTTAATATTTTCTTTTTTAAACTTAATTTTTAAATTATAATTTCAAAGCTGAATAGCCTTTCCAAAGTTCAGTTCGAAAAGTTCCGCTATTTTAATGCTTTTCTTCGAAAGACAGCTTATTTTCCCTCTAAAAAAAATTGACAACACTGATTCGCGGCCAAGGAAAACTGGTTATGCCGCCATGTGTTGCAAGTTGTATTTCATAATTCCGCTTCTGACTGCGTGAATCCCCTTCGCTGTTTTACTTAATGATCGCCAATTAGAATAAGTGCAGCTTGCTTTCTGGCTCTCTGGTCTGCTTGCCATAACTAATAACTACCTTTTGGCATTTATTAAACATAATGATTGCATATCAGAAATATGATTAAAGAGCCTGAACTATCAATTGCAATTGAATGCAATTACAAGCAAATAACACACTTGATTGATTGGTACAATCAGTTATCGACTGTTGCAAAGCGATTTAAGCTCTACTTAATGTTTATCGATAAGTTAATAAATTAAATGCAATTACAATCAGTCTTATTATCAGTTACAAATAAGTGCAGACAAATTGCAGTTGAAGCAGTTAAAAATAGTTGCTATAAATATCAGTTATTTCCTGTCTATCGATTTAATACATGTTATCGATATGCCTAGATTGCACTTATGGCAAATGCATTTAATGCCTGCTATCTCGCTCACTCGCTATTGAAGATCAATTGCGTGCCACCATCTTGCAAAGCTCTCTCTTCCTGCTCCCTTCCTGCTCTCTTTTACTCTCTTTCTTGCTTCCCACCTTCATTTCATTACATTTTACAATTGATTCTTAACTAAATACTAAAATACTTTTTTTTGCTTTAATGCACCTTGAAACAGAGGAACCCACAAAAAAGCAAAACGCTGAAAAAAACGAAACGTTGTTCACATCCCTTTTTCTTCATTTTCATCTGTTTTGTTTTGCATGTCTGGCTGTGCTGCCGCTGTCGCAGTCGCTGTTGCTGCTCCTCTGTCTCTGCCATAGGTCCCTAGGCGTCTGACGTCAAAATGCAGCCAACACACACACACATACGTACACATGCACAGACTGGAGTCGTGAGAGGCGACGGATGGCGCGCAGTCGACGTCAAAGTCGCATTTGCCTTTACAATTTTTGTGGCGCGTTCAATAAAAAAAGCCAACTTCAAACATACGAAAAAAAACGTTAAAACAAAAACAACAACAGCAGCAACTCAAATTGTACGCAGACAACAAGGAAAATGCAGACAGCAACAACAAAATCAACGGCGACGTCGACAAACACCAGACAGCAGCAGCAGCCAGAGACGGTGACAGAGACGAAGGCAGAGGCAGAGCCGCAACAGCTACACAAACAACCACCGACGCAGACCGGCAACAACAACAGCAACCAAGGAATACTTTTCAAGGTCACGCATAGAATTTCGGTATTTTGTTTCATTGCGTCTGCTGCACACAAACACACACACACTCAAACACACACAAACGCAACCAAGAAGTGTGAGAGAGCGAGAGCGCAGAATTAACGACTGTCGCTATCCCTTTTTGCGGCAGCGCTTAGGCAGAGAGCTTTTTATTTGCCTGCATTTGAGCTGCATCGATAAGAGAGCGGGAGAGAGAGAGTGCGTGTGTGTGTAAGCATTTGAATCATTTTGACGCGTCAGTGTCTCTGTTTGTGTCTGTGTCTGACATTGAGCCACTTTGCCTGTCGCTGTCTGAGCCGGAGACGCTGTAATGAGGCAGGGTTGCTGAGGGAGTGGGAGAGTGAGAGAGCTAGTAGGAGTGTGGGGGAGTCTGGGGATCTCATCAAATTGCCTTAATAGCGCATTTTTGTTGATTTTTTGGCACTCTTTGGCAGTTGTTGTTACTTTTTTTAGTTGTCCTTGAAGTCGCTCATGTTTCACTTCTCGCTCTCTCTCCCTCTCGCTTTTCTCCCTCGTGTCTGTTGCATTGTTGTTGTTAGGGACTCTGTCGGCTGACTTTAAGGACTTGTCTTTATTTCTTTTAATGAGACACTTGTGTATCCTTTAGGCCAGGTATAAGAGTCCTTGCCGTAAGCTTTAGCTTCGACTCTGTCGCTTTCCCCTGTCCTGTCCTGGCCTTTGTCATCGTCGTCCTTTTTTTGGCAGCTTATTTAATAGGATAATAAGTAAATAGGCTTATTTTAGGTTCCTAGTAAAAGCTTTGTTGACAAAGCCAAACTGTTTCCTTTTTGTGGACCAAGTGAGAAACAATGTGCTTTCCTGGTAGTTATCGGCTTTTCCCAACTTGTAGAAAAATGTTTTAAATTCCAAGAAGTTCTAGAATTATAAAACGTTCGTAAGGTTATTTTATATACTTATATTTGGTATATTGAAGTTCTTTAAAACGAAACATCAACAGGATTTCTATAAAGTTCTACGTTTTAAAAGAGATTCTATGAAAATTGTAAGTTTGGATGTGAGTTTTAATTTTTGTAATCATATTTAAAAAGAAAATGCTATGAATTCCGAGAAGAGATTTCATTTTATGTCGTAACTGATACGATTATTAACAAATCCTTCGAAAAATTGCAGAATATACAGATGAAATATTATACCCTGTGTATAGCAAATTTCAACATAATCAGTTAAGCCTAAAGATAAAGGAATTCTTCATAACTTTAGTGCTTAAAAATATATAAATTTAATTTTTGCTGGAATTGCTGGAATTATTGAATCAAAGTTGCTGTATACCAACTTTCAACAGGGTATCCCAAACATAGATAGCCTGACTTCCACATGAAATCCCCAACTTTAGACTGGTCACACTGGTCGCTCAGGGAGTCCTCTGGCCAATTGTTGACTGCATTTTTATTTGTGCTCCCCTCTTTGAATCGAAGCTGAGATTGTCTTGTCAAAAGTTGATAGGCTGTGTGCAGATGTTGAATAAAAGAGGAGAATTTTAAGGAGAGGCGAAGACGCCAAAAAGCGCGCGCAACATGTTGAGGTAAGGTGGCCAGCTGCAGTCCGAGGCAGAGATTACGCCACTCTTCCACTCCCTTTGTCACTCCACTTGAGTTGCAAGTTGAGTCTGAGGCGCGTCTTGAAGGATGCCTGTTGGAGACGGCTTTTGGAGAGCGAACACAGTTCACCGTCTCAAGTTGATTGATGCGGTCGTATATAGAGGCCATAGTCAGTTGGCCATATGGTCCACATGTTGCAGCCAGCCAGCCAGAATTGGGAATTGGATGTTGCAGTTGTTGCAGCAATTCCTTGATTAAATCACTTTTCAGCCACTGACAGTTAATCAAGGCGCAAAGGCGAAAATAAAAAAAACTTTCAAGGTGCTTCTTCCTTTGGGGTGTAGACGCAATCGTGACTGATTCTGGCTGCATATACGATATGTAAGTTGCATGCCACTTCTTACCTCTCTCCCGCTCTCTCAGTCTGTCTCACTCTCACTATCTGGTTACCCGGGACAACCATCCCGCCGCCATTCCAACTTCCGCCTGCTCCAATTGTTTGCGCATACAAAGAAGCGTCGCGTCGCGTTGCGTTGCTTTTGTTGCGTTCGCTGCGTTGCGTTCGTTGCGTTGCGTCCGTGTCGCGTCGCATCGCATCGCACCGTTCGGTGGAACGAGGTGTGCTCCGTAAGTATCTCATGCGAATTCTAAATAGTTTGGTAATAATTAAAACAACAACAACTAATTGAAATTTTAAAAAGATGATAAAAATATGGAAAAGCTAGGAAATATATTAATGAAATTATTATTTAAATTAAAAAATTGGGAAAACTCTTATTTCTAATATTGAGTATAAATAACATTAATTATTGGGACTCCGATTGATAATTAAATTATTTTAAAGTAAAACAACAAGGACTTATTGAAATTTTTAACATGACAATAATATGACTAAAAGATGTGAAAGCTAGAAAATTTAATTAAATTATTATTTATGATAAAAAAAGATAGAAAACTTTTATCTCTAATATTAGGTTTAAGAAACATTTATTTACTATTTTTTTTTGACTCCTATTGAATTTTATTTTTCAATTTTTTTTTCTAATTACATTATTCCTAATTTAGATAAGCTAAGTTTTACTACCAAACTACAAGTTTCTTAGCTTTGTGCTCATATGTTTTTGGAATAGTTAGTATTTTTCATCAGCATTTTTATAAGAACTCATTCGAGAACTATGTAAGTACATTATATAATTATAATATGTCAAAGTTCAGCTTACTCTTCAAACACACCTCGCATGTACGCTATAATCCAAACAAACATATTGTTTTGTCTGCCACGGTCTGGTCTGGTCTGGGTCGGTAACACCCCTCTTCACTCCCCTGCCCCCCCTCTACGCCTTTGTTAGTGCTTGCAGCAGATTGCCGCACCCGTTGCACGTTTCTGTCTGTGTGCGTCAATTGTTGGCGTCGCTGCTCTTGGCTGCAACAAAAGCAGCGTCTGAAGTGCAGCAGCAACAGCAACAGCAGCAGCAGGGCAAAAACTGGAAAACATGCAGGAGAATGGAGAATGGAGAATGGCACAGGGATGCAGAAGAGAGGAGGGAGCGGGACAGCGGGGGCAGCGACAGACGAGACTCAGCATGCAGTTTTATTTATTTTTTTTTTTTTTGAGTGTGTTTTGTGCACTGCAGTTGCTTGGTTTTTATTTTTATTTTGTTTTTATTTTTATTTTTTGGGAGTTACAGACTTTGACATGCCCTGCAGCGGATGAAGTTGATTGGCTGACCGTTGGAAGAAGAAATTGCCATATATAGTTAAATATGTATATGCAATGGCGTGTCATAGCAGTTATCTTTATGTAGATCAGCTAAGCATTGACTGGAGTGCATTAAGCAGTAACTTGAAGGTCATACTCCCTCTCTCTTTCTATATCTCACACTCTCTCTATGTCGCTCTCTCTTTATCTCTCTCTCTACATCTCTGTCTCAATCTGTCTCTCTCTCTCTCTCTTTATCTATCTCTCTCTCTCTCTCTCTCTCTTTATCTATCTCTCTCTCTCTTTCTCACTATGTCTCTCTCTTTTATTCTTTCACTCTCATTCTCTCTCTCTCATTCTATTTCTCTCTCTCTTTCGAACTCTCTCTCTCTTTTTCGAGCTCTCTCCCTCTCTCTCATTTTCGAGCTCTCTTTCTCTCTCTCTCTCCTTCTCTATCTCTCTCTTTCTCTCTCTCCTCTCTTTCTCTCTCTCTCTCTCTCTCTCTCTCTCTCTCTTTGGCACCTTACTAAATCTATCGTCTGTCTTCTCCGCTTTCTCTCTCTCTCTCTCTCTTTCGAACTTTCTCTCGACACTCTCTCTCCCTATCAGACTCTATCTTACTGTCTCACTTAGTCTATCTGTATTTCTCTATGTATATTTATCTCTAGCTATTTTTTGCTGCTGCCCTTATTGTGCACTTCTTTCTCCCTTCTTCCTCTACTCTCTCTTATCTCTGCCTGCTTCTCTCTCTCTCTCTCTCTCTCTGTTGCTTGCTCCCTTCTTCATTAAACCTTGCAACAAAAGCACTTTTGTGTCAGTCAGCAATTCGTCTACGTCTGCGTTTTGAACCCTCCTCTACTCCCCCTACCCCTCTCCACTCACTCTCTCTTTCTCTCTCTCTGCTCTCTCCCCGTCAATAAGCGTTTGCAGCTCCATTTTGAAGTTGTCTGCGTCTCAGACACCGGGCGACAACAACAACAACAACGACAACCAGAAACAACAACAACAACGACAACAACGTTGCCCATGCGGCCTTTTAGTTTAAGTTGTAGTCATCGTCTGGTCTGGGCCTGGTCTGTACCGGATTTGGGCCTGATTCTGTGCCTGCCGCTGCTGCTGCTATTGCTGTTGCCTGTTTCTGTTTCTGTTCATGGCTTAAGTAGGTTGGCTCGTTGGCTGACTGCCTAGTCAGGAAACTCAACAGCAGGCAGTCTCTGTCCTTTCCCTCTCCCTTTCACCCTCCCTCACTCTCTCACTCTCTCTCTTTCTCATTTCTTGTCCCTTTTCCCCGCTAACCCATTTGCTATTCGCGTCTATGTCTACGCCTGCTTTGTTATTCATATTATCCGGCAAATATTTGTCGTTGTCATACGAAAAATGTCTACTATAAAAAAAGGGTTGATTCGTCACCCCTTCTTCTTCGACCCCTTTTCAACGTCTCTTCATCTCTGTGCAGCCTCCTCTACTTACTAATGGCCGCAATTGTGGCTAGCAGCGTGTGTGTGTGTGTGTGTGTGTGTATTGCCCCGACCCATATCGACGTCTGCAACAATTGCACTGATTCCTTTTCTACCCTACCTAAACCCTACCCTGTTTCCTCCCCTCTTGTCTGGTTGGCAACACTTGCCACTATAATAGTGTTGCCGGAATCGCAAGGAACAAAATAGTTTATTTGATTTAAGTATATAAATTTGATAGAAATAGCTAAACAAAAATGGAAATTGCTAACAAAATTTCTAATATTTGTTTGTAAAAATTCTGATTATTAAACTATTTTTTGGATCTTATTCGATACAAGTAAGATTTAACCAGCAGATAAAAATTACTCAGTTTATTTCTTTAGTAATTCCTTTATTCAAATATTTCACTTTTTTACATTCTTTATCTTTTATTATTACATTTTCGAATATATTCGACTGAGAATAAAAAGATTTTCATAAGTATATTTAAATCATTTAAAGATTTCTATAAAATAGCGTTTCGAAGTTGTTTTGAGCTTTTCTGCAATTACAAAATAGCTATGTCTTGCTATAAATAAGCTTAAATGACAACACTGGCTACTGCATTCACATTTCTTAACAACTCGACTCTCGTCTCATCCTGTCTCTGATAATATCTTAATAGATTCTTTTGCTTCAGCTTCATTTGAATTTGAATTTGAATTCATAAGGTTGGACGTACGTTTGTCAGTGGTTCACTTTAGTATTCAGTCATTTCGTCAACGTTTCCATTCATTCTGAGTCAACATCAATGCCTTCGCTTTCAGACCTTTTGGCCTGCTGCATCTTCGACTAGGGAAGAAGAGGGATGGATTTCTTCTACTTCTTCTACAACTTTTTGTTGGTCTACGTCTGAAACTGGCTCAGTGCAATTTGTATAATGAGCACGATGTCTATTATGGTTTAGCACAAGTCTTTGACTTTCAGCACCTTATTGTGTGCACCTCTCTCTCTCTCTCTCTCTTACTCTCACTCTTCCTCTCTCTTTTTGTCTGCATCTCATCTTGGTAACCCTTTACCTTGTCTTTGGCTTCTTGGCAACTGCTGCCTGTCTTGTCTTCTTATTCATTTGTCATCATTTAATGAATAGAGCTTCTTTTTCGCTTAGTTCTCAACTTCGTGTGATGACATTTTCTTAAAGTGACCTTGCAACTTTCTAATAAATATGCAGCTACTTTAATAATATTTTAAAGTATCTTTATAGCAAGCAGAAGCTTTGAAAGCACATTAAATTAAGCTCCATTCAGAAACTTTAAGCTTTAACTTTGCCAAAACTAAGGCGATTTTCCATTTTTTGGTCATCACTGTCATATTTTTCCATACCCTTAACACTTTATCGAAAACTTTGAACTCTTATAACTTTGCCAAAAATTATCCGATTTTCATTCGGAATATCATTTTGATCATTATTTGGCCTCTTTTTTGATTCTGCATCAAAACATTTTTCACTTGAAAAATTTTCCTCACGGCCAATTTTTTCGGTATTTTCCATGCTTACCCCCTTACACTTTTTCAAAAACTTCAATCTACCATAACTTTGCCAAAACTTAACCAATTTTCATGCGGAATATCATTTTTTTCATTGTTTGGCCTCTATTTTGATTCTGCATCAAAACATTTTTCACTTGAAAAATTTTCCTCACTGTCAATTTTTTCGGTATTTTCCATGCTTACCCCTTAACACTTTTTCAAAAACTTCAATCTACCACAACTTTGCCAAAACTTAGCCGATTTTTATGCGGAATATCTTTTTGTTCATTATTTGGCTCCCAAATTGATTCTGCATTAACATTTTATTCATTTTTAAAATTTAATATATTTCGAAAAAATACAATCCCAATAAAATAGCTCAGTTGTAGCAAAGTGCAAATTGACTTATATAGTCTGTTATACCCCTTGCTGTTTGCCTCTCAAAATTGATTGCTTTTTCACCACTAAAAACTGAAAAAGTAACAAATGTCGCCTGAATTGATTTACAATTTTTAAATAGTAAAATGCAAGCAGCGATTTTGCTTGCCCACCCACAAGCACATGCTCAAAGTCTGGACCACACACAAACACACACACACATCAATTGTGGGAAAGAGAGAGAGAGAGAGACATAAGTGATTGGTGCCTTATAATATAGACGGCTGTTGGTAATAGACCTGTCTGCTGGACACTGTGGAGACCCGCACATCTCTTAAACATATGTTTCGACATTTATGTCTTGCCTTTCGACACCCACCGAATGGGCCCCACAGCGACTGTTATTACCACATTTACGACTCTGCCGTCTGCTGACAGCACTTGGCGTCGCTTCTAATGTGCTTAAGGCGTCGTCGCACTTAGCTTCCCCTTCCCCTTCCCCCTCCCCTTCCTCCATCTAAAAGGGGGGAATCAGTTAGTTGCCGCTGATTGACATTTTTTATGTTGTGGTTGCTGCTTTTGCCGCCTGATTGTTGTTAGCTGCAATTGTTGGCCGCCGGCAAAAGTTCAATGAGTTATGATTCAGACTGCAGCCGAGTCTCAAAGTTGGCCAGCAGAAGAAGAAGAGACCTAAAGACTGCCAATGACTGTCCCCATTGTTGGGCGTCCTTTCATCGCTTTAATGAGCTCCATTGAGTTCACATTGGAAATTCATTAGCGTACACAACCCCATTGTTCCGTTTGCACCATGGATATATATTGCACAATCTCTAACAAATATTTGATTTAAGGATCAAAGAAAAACTCACCAAACTAAGGGTTGATTATATGTTTGATAAAAAGAAAGGAACTTCAAGTAAGGTAATTAATTCAAAGTATTGCAGGCAAACAAGTCAACAAAAGCGAAAAGAAATGTAGATTAAATACAAAATGGATTGGGGTACTAAAGACTCTTTTAATGAAAGGGGAATTTTAGAGTTCTATAACTTTAATTTAGCGAATTTAAGATACAATATCTTTAAAAAACTTTTAAGCGCGCGGAGTTTCAAATGATAAAAAAAATGTCATGGAAATTTATCATATCTTTAGAAATACTATCTAAAACATTTCTAAAAATTGCTTTATCATAATGAAAATTGTCATTCTGTAGGAATCTAGTCAAATGAGCGCACTTTGACAACTAAATGTCAAATAAACTAATCTTATCTTAAAAATCCCTATATAAAAAGTATCTTTAGATTATAATATCTCAAGCAATGCCATTTAAAATGTATATTTAGAATATAATATCTAAAAAAATGCATTGATCCCCAAGGAATTTAATCAAAAAAGTATATTTTAGATAATTCTAGAAAAAAAATTGTAGCTGAGGGAAGTCTACCTATATTATATTGATTATATTGTGTTTGTATTATCTTCATAATCTTCTAAATCTTAAGTAAATCTTTTTAGAAAGTATTCTTACAATATTTCAGAAAAATCTTAAGATAATCTATTTTATTTTGGTTAGAAAATATACATACTAAGGAATTTCAGCAAAAAATTACCATTATATGATATCACTTGAAATCTTCACATTCTTTCTTAATTCCTGTTAATTTTTACCCATCAACTGAGCCTAATTTAGCCATAGTACTTTAATAGCCTAAAACCTGTTGCAGTTGGGCAACAAAAGGCAAATGATTGATTGTTTAAGTTGCTTTCATACTCTCTCTCCCACTCCCACTCTGTCTCTGTCTCGCTCGCACTTGCTATTGTCTGCTCATTTTGCGCATGGAGTGATTTTTGGAGCCTGAATCTGAACACAACAATAAATGGAGTCCTAATCAATGCATTTCAATGGTTCAGAATAAATCATTCATCATGTGATTCATATGAGCGGGGGAGGCATAAAGAGAGGAATGAAAGTAAGAGAGAGAGAGACTGGGGGAGAGAGAGAGAGAGAGAGTGATACACCGATTGACTGACTGACTGACTGACTAGACTTATTGTCTGGCCTGCAATGCAACGGCAACATCCGATTGTGATTGTGATTGCGATTGTTGTGGCATTTGCATTTGTTGTTGCTGTTGTTGTGATTGTTGTGATTGTTGTGGTTGTTGTTCAGGTTGTTGTTGTTATTATTTTGGTGTCAGTGCAACGGCTGCTGCAGCTGCCTCAAGAAAAAGAAGAAGAAGCTGTGACAGGGTAGTCTAAAAATATACAAGTATATATGAAAGCAACAATAAAAGTCAGCCAGACAGACACACTTACATATGTATGTGGTCACACACACACACACAACAACACACACACTTACTTTATACATAAGTGGCAATCGTCTGCGTCTTTTGTTGTCTCGACACAGTCTGCTTATCACACAACAACAGCAACAACAACAACAATAAATAATGACTAACAACAAAGTGTCAACAACGTTGTTTTATTTTTACTTTTTTTTTAAATTTTTTTGTAGGAGTGCTTTGGCCGAGGATCGTTGCCTCGTTGCCGTCTTGTCTCGTTGTTGCCGAGCGGCAAAGAGAGAAAGAGAGAGAGGGATGAAGAGAGGGTTAGCGATAGGGGGGGTTTTTTTTACTCGTAATTACGTATACGACATGCGCGCCTTTAATTACAACCGATCGCTCAACAATGTATGCATATCTATTTAATTATTTATTTGCCACAGCGAATTTATTTATAAAGCAGACAGACAAGCAAACCAACAACCGCAGCAACAACCACAAAAACAACAACAACATCACAAAAGTCGACCTTGGCATGTTGTATGCGTTCACAAATTAACGAAATGTTGCAAGCAACGTTGCGCATACGTCACGTGTGCCACGCCATGCCACAACATACGCTGTACATACATATATATATACATATGTACTTGCATTATTACATCAAGCCATATCACACCTGTCCGTCTCTACCGCTTTTTTTTTATCACGCTTTGCTCCCAATTGCCTCCAGCCGTTGTTGCTCTTATTAAATTATCAACATAAACAAATGTCTCGCCGCATGTGGCCGCATTTTGAAAAATACGCAATACACTGAACAAAAATCCAGTTAAATTTACAAACAATTGGCAATGATTGTAATTTATTGCAAAACTCATTTTGAATGCATTTAAATTAATTTTAAGTGTTAAATTGATAGAAAAATAGGCGTTTTATAAATATTCCCAATTATGATCTAAATTATAATAATAAAGGCCTTTTAGTTTTTCACAATTCTTTTGTTTAGAAAATGTTCAATTCATTTTAAAAGCTTTCAATTAAGTAAAGAATAAAAAAAATTATTATATTGAAAAAATTAAAGAAATTAAAAAACAATTTATGGATCAACTACTTAAAACTTCAGTTTTATTAAACTACTGTTCTGCAACTAAGCGCATACATTTTTCTTACAGTGTACATATGCTTGTCGACTACTACTACTTTTTTTTTGGCATATATGTTTTTTTCTGGTTTTTTTTTTTTGGCTCATTCGCATTGTGCGCCAAAGCAAACACAGACGTCGTTGCTACCAAGTGCCAGTTTTAGGTGAGTTGCGGCTTTTTCGACTGTCGACAGCGTCTCGTCTGTGCGGTTGGCGGTTGGGGGGTTGCGAAATGAAGAGGGTGGGGATGGTGGTAATGGGGGCGGTGTTGATGGTGGTGCCAATAGGTTGAGCTTAGTAACCGCAGGTAGGTCGCCAGACAGGTGTATATATGGTGTATATATGGCGAGACCAGGCCAGACAATGTTAATTAGCACTTCATGATAAGTTGTCTCAATTGTCGTTGTCGTTGTTGTCACTGGTCAACAACAACAACAAAGTAACAAAAAAAAATAATTACTAAAACTGTGACAATTTGTGGTCTAAGGGGGCAGGTCGAAGGGTTTCTTAGAAATTAGCGATATCCCATAAATTACGATAAAGCAAAAGTAAGTAGTCAAATAAGCAGGCAGCAAAAATGATAGACTAGTAGATACCACAAGTAAAAAAAAATATATATATTAAACTTTACTAAATTAAAATAAGGAATTTGTATAATAACTAAATAGTAAATTTAAAATTTTATTTTAAATAAATAGAAATACTATATTTAATATACCCCTTGCTAAGCGCTTGTGGTTTACAGGGTATGCACACATTATTTAGACTTGCTAATACATTTTAGTAGCCGGTTGCGGTTATTTATAAATAAACAAAAGACACCGAAAAATTTGGACCCACCAGACAGACCCCAATCGTCAGACAGTTCGACCCACTGATCGAACGGGCGAATTTGCAATAATAATAATAATACAAATAAAAAACAATTGTCACATGTGATTCATATCATTAAAATAATATAAATAAACCACAAAAAAAAGCGGCAGGCAGCTGAATAAAACAACGAAAATAAGAAAATAAAGCTGCATAAATAAACTTAATTAACGTGCGGTTGCCCACCCCCTTCAACGAACGCCCTTCATCCGTCTGCCGACTGCGGCTGTCTGACACTTTAATTTCTTGGACTTTGCACGGCGGCTCAAGACAACAGCGGCGACGTCGACGGCAACAGCAACAGCAACAGCGACAGCGACGTCGATGGCAACAGCAACTGAAACGAGTGACAGTGAAACTCATTTCGCTAGCAGCAGCAGCAATAGCAACTACAACTACAACAACGACACCTGCATGCATTAATTGTATTTAGACAAGCGTCTGGGTGAAACAAATAATCACACAAGCCGACGCACACACACGAGCACACAACTGTAAGCAGAAGAATTAATAAGTATGCAAATATGAATGTTTATTTGTCTGTCTGTCTGTCTGTCTGTTGTCCAAGCTTTTTAGAATAAAAGTCACTGCAAAGTAGGCGGTATTGGAATGGAACGCGAACAAACTGATAGATCCATAGGCACTTGCCGCTGTTATAGTTAACAGCGCTGTTAGCTGGCACTGCTAAGTTAACAGCAAATTGCTCACAGCGAGAGAGCATAGGCAATTGAGAGAGAGCGAGAGCTTAGTTATAAAATTTGTTTGCTCTGTTCCGTTTTCAGCTGAGACAAGAAGAGCGCTCTGTCCCGCTTTATTTCCGTCAAACGTTTGAGAGGCGCATTAAAAGAGAGAAATCAAATAAAACAAAAAACAGAGACGTTTTAGTTAATGCTTAAACTTGGTCGTGAGAGGGCTTGGAGTAGCGCTCGTGCTTAGATGGAAAGCAATAAAATAACGACTTTAATTGTTAGTTAATAATTTAATAAATAAATGTAGCCCGAGCATTAAAAAAGAGCTATATGTATTTAAATGTAAGTTCACGCGTTGCCCTTACAAAGCCACTTTACATTTTGAAACTACAATCAAAAACCGGCTGCTGGTTGTTGCAATTGTTGTTGTTCGTTCTCTTTCTTGTTGCTGTGGTTGTTGTTGTTATTGCTGCTGCCGTGGCATGGGCGCATACTTGAACTGTTCACAGCATGCTCTGTATCTGTGTGTGTCCTCTTCTGGCATTGCCAGAGAGAGAGTGAGAGAGAGGAAGAGAGACTGGGAACACTTTGGCAATGGAACGACGGCAATGGTAAAGCTTTCAGTTAGCGACGGCGGCTGCGCTGTTGTTTTGTCTGTCTCTCGTCTACCACAGCCGACGGACAGCACGACCGACTATTTCGTTTTATTTTAATAATTATCGTGGTTGTTGTTTTTGTTGTCGCTGTTGTTGCTGCTGCTGTCGACATCGCATCGTTGTTGTTGTGGCGAAAAGCGCAAAACAATTGTTGTCTGATTTACAGCGCGCGCACAGACAGACAGAGCGAGAGAGCGAAAGAGAGAGAGAGAGCGTGAGAGCGACACACACAGATACTAATACTAATGCAGTGGCAGCGTCGAATGTTCAAGCATATTGGCATACCTTTCATGTGAAACGTTCAAGTCGCCGCAGTGTAACTTTGCGTGCGTTTCAGTTCGTTTCGTTGTCGCCGTTGTCCGCGCGCAATTCGTCGCATTACAATAAAGCAGCAGCAGCAACAACAAAAACACACACACATATATAACACAATCTACTACTTACATCTGTAGTAATATTATTATTCTCCGTCTAAGTTTCATATTGTTTAAACTTTAAACAATATTAACAAAGGCACCGCAAAATAACAAACAGCAACGACAACAACAACAATAAGAACAACAACAACAACTACAACATGAGCAGCAGCAGCAAAACAAAATAAAAGCCTAAATAAGTAAATAACTTAAACATATAAACATAAACTGAATAAACAACAAACATACATGCATACATAAATACATAAATGTATATGTAGCTAGCGTTCCTGTACTCAAATCATTCCTACAATAAAAACAAAAACAAAACATAACAACAACAACAGCAGCAGCAGCAGAAGCAGCAACATTGCAAGTAGAAGAACCTCAACACAACAGCAACAGCAGCAGCAGCAATAACAGCCCTGTTAATGTACATACATATAAACATACATATACATGCATAGTAAATAACATATGTAAAGTGTGGTTAGATAAATTCGCATAATATCAAAAATACCAATTAAATGTAATCAAATTGTTTTGTGTGTGTAAATGTGTCAAATAAATTATAGCATAATAAATAAATACTAACGCAATTCCTAAACAAATTCTTACTATAATAGAAATTTAAACTAAATTAAAAAACATAGGAAATCCAACACAAAGAAAAAAACAACAGATGCAGCAGCATAACAAAAATAATAATAAGAATAATTAACATACAAAAAAAGGTGAGCAATCTTTTTTATTATTTTTTGTATCTTTTTTGTTTGTTTGTGTGACCAGGCACATTATTTTCGCCAGTAGTGTAGAAAATTGGCATTTAATGGGCAAAAAAAAGACAACTACCTAATTATACTATGTATTTGATATGAGTATATGACTATACTATTCAAAACGCATTCCGGCGACTTCCTGTCAACGCACACACACACACACAACATCCAGTTGAATAAAAAATAATAAATGAATGTCCACTGTCCACATAAATGCAATAAATTTTGAAATCAACGCTACATTTTCGACAAACCATAGATAAATATGTACTAAAATACAAAATATTTCTATAATATTTCAATGTGTTATATATGTAGATAGATTTCATATAGAAAAAATATGTGTGTGTATGTTTATTATACATTTGTTTCAAGCTCTTAAAACCCTTCAGATATTTTTGTGGCTGTCATAAAAAATGTAGCAATAAATAACAAAAAACCGAAATATTCGGAATCGAAAATTCGAAAACAAAAATAGCAATAAACAAGAACAAAAATTATGCCTTGAGGCTTGTTTTTTGTTGTTATTTTTATTTTTTTTCATCTACATATTTAGCTAATTTGGGCGTGCCACGTTGTGGGGGCGTTTCGTGTTCACACAAATTATGACAACAATGAAATATAGAAATATTGGAATGGAATAAGTATCTAAAACAGCATACCAGCCTATAAATATGTTAGGAGTTGTCTGATAGACACTTGTTGTAGTTATTAGCTCGAAGTTTACTTAATATTTGAAGAAGTAATCAAATAATAATTATAATAAACTTGTTAAATCTAATAAGAACTCTTTTTTTGGAACAGACAGAATTTTGACAGTTCAAATAAGCTAGATTATTAAAAAAAATATTATAATAATAATATAAGGAAATAAGAAAAAATTAAAATAAATATGCTAAAAACTGCTGAAAGTTAAATTTTATAGATCTTCCTTAAAGTTTTATTTTTTTTTAACATTTAAAATAATGCTAGATATAGAAACTGCCAGCACTGGCTTAGACAACCCTAGATTTGTCATTCCAGCCCTCTTGTAGTTGTCATTTCTGATTCTATTAGGCTACAAAAAACAATGCCGCATTTTGAATTTCCGCGATGTTCTCGAGCATAAATCAAAAGCAAAAGAATACATAGAGCAGAGGAAGAGAAAGGGAGAGGGAGTTTAAGAGAATGAGAATTAGAATTAGAATGAGAAGGTAGAGTCCGACCTAAACGAAACCCCAAGTCACAGCTCCCACTCTAGTCTCTATCGTTGTCACACACACTCACACTCACACACACTCTCTCTCTCACTCACTCTCAAGAAGGAGAAGAAGAAGAAGAAGCAGTAGGCAAATCACTTCCGTTCAATGAACCCATGCGTAAGCCAGCTGTGTTTTGCCCGTAGTTCTGTTTCTCTTTCTCTCACTGTCGCTCTGTCTCTCTCCCTCTCTCTCTGTCTCTGGTTCTAGCTTTTGCCTATGGCTATGAGCATTTTATGCTACAACGTCTTGACTGCCTTTCACATGTCCACACACACACACTCACACACACTCGCATACACACTCTTTTTTTACACACACGTGCACATCAAGCTAGACAGTGGAGCCCTCAATGTTGTTGTTGCTGGAGGTGTTTTCCAGGTGTTTGTTGTGCGTGGAGTGGAGTGTGTCGCAATCAGTGGAACCAGAGAAACCAGCTACCATCTATCTTTCTCTTCCCCTTCCCCTTCATCTTCTTCTCTTTCTTTTACCTGCCAACCGCTGCTCAGTTTGCCCAGTTGAACTTTAGTTCTATTTAACATAATCATATTCTACGTAGCATCCAAAATCAGTCGAGAAATGACGAAATATATATTTAAAAATTAAAAACACTTGCAATTTCCTGTTTAGTTGACGTCATTAGAACTAGTTTTTGTTTGTTTACCTTTAAAAAATTAATAAGTAAGCTTTAAACAGCTTTTTCTACTTTAACAAAGTTTGATTACTTTAAAAATAAAGTAAGCAAGCTTTTAGCGACTTTCCAATGCTTTAAATATTAATATGAGAGTATTTGCATAATAATCAAATAAAGAATACATTTTTCTCGCATTTACTTTCAATTCAAACTATTAATTTTAACATTAAAAACTATTTAGTTAGCTTTAAAAAGCTTTGAATACTTTTTAATTTAAAGTGAGGGAAGTTCCTTAAAAACCAGATAGAGACCAGTTTTTTCCAACATTTATTAACTGTTTACATAGTTTATCTACGTTTATAAACTATTTAGTAAGCTTTCAGCAGCTTTCAAGAGCTGTGCACATAAAAGTTAATGTTTTTATAAGTCACGTTGTTGAAAATAACTTAAGGAATTATATTTTTTACATTTATTTTTAGTTAACAATGTTTATTTTGATATGAAAGACTATTAAGAAAGCTCTTAAGCAGCTTTCTTAAGTGGGGAAATTTACAGGCCTAACAATTGTAAAGAATTTAGATAACACATTTCCAACATTAAATTTTAAGTGCTTTCCCAGGTCAGGTTTTTAAAATAGTTCCCAGTTTATTAAGCATATCATTTAAAGACAGCATTTAAGATATTCCAAAGTGTAATCAAACTGAAGCACATTCCAGTTTTAATGCTTTTGGCATTAAATTTGTACTAAAAAGGCAAATGTAAATGCATTCGCCAAATTAAATGAGGGCCGTCATAAAAATAAAATTAAAAATAATAATAATACAAAAGCAAATAAAAAACGCAATTGCAATAATAAATTAATCGAAAGCTAATTAAGCAGCTGACGCGACATGTTAAAGGAGACACAAAAGCAACAACAACAACAACAATAACAATAAAAAAGAATGAAAATAATGAAAAATACAACAAATAGTCAAGGTCCCATGGTTCGTTCTCTTTTATTTGTTGCTTATCAAGGGTCTGGCCGCTTCTGGCTGCTTCTGACCGGGCTTATCAATGGAGCGTAATGGAATCGAGTTCAGAATGAGGCAAATACATATATAGACTAATATATATATAGATACTTATAGCGTCGACAGATATCACAAACAGCACCTGGCTCAGAGGGACGAGACGGGACGGTTTTGACGCCCACATGACCAAAGCGAAATTAAAGAAAGAGTTAAAAAAAATACAATGCAAATTTGTAAAATATGCAGATCAACTCTTAGGGTTGCCAACGTGTGTAAAAGTCGTTGCCAAGCGATCCCCAAAAGCAGACAGAAAACAGAGCAAATAGAAACGCAATAGAAATGCCAAAAGCACAAGACAAAGTCACAATGAATATCACACTTACACACACCCAGACATTCACACTCTACACTCGCACACACACACACACACACATACACTCGCACACTCCCACTCTCTCAACACATCGCACGATAATCTCGGCCTGATGTCTGGGTCAAAGTCTGAATATATATATATATACTTTTTTTTATTTTATTTGATTCCATTTCGCGCTTTTGTTGCGATTTGTTGCCGCTTTTTATTATTATGATTTTTTTAACCAACTGGCATTGGACATTGCTGTCTGTGTTGACTTGTCTGTCTGTTATGGCTTAGATGATCTTGTTTAAACCAGCTGCTTTTTGCAAATATTGCGTATACGCATTATCAAAACTTAAAAAATATATACAAATCCCCCACTTAATGACGCTAATTTATTGTAATGCCAAAGTTCGAAGTTGTGTCTGCGATAAGATTTCATATAGATTTGCGATAGAGTTGCCTTTGTGATGTCATTTGCAGTCAATATTGTGCAATTGGTAGCATGCAAGATGGCATGCAGAACACGTTCTTTTGGCATGACAAGTGATAAAACTATAGAAAAACTATATATTTAGCTGTGATATATATTTTATTAAACGATAAGTTAACAGCAAGACTTAAAATAAAACAAGTTAAAACAGAGAAGGAATAAAATTCGAAAAGATTTTTTAGTTTTAAAAATTGTCAATTTAAAAAATCATATTTTCTAGAATTAAAATTAAGAGTAAAATTTAAAGTTTATGTTATCTGGGAGTATTCCAAATTTAAAATTAGTTACTTTGCTTTTTATACAGAGATAATTGTTTTTTTTAAATTATAATTTAGTTTCCAGCTGGTGAAATATGTAAAATCCATAATCATAGACTAGACATAGACTTTAATTGCCAACTGATTGACTTGGCATGCGGCCTTTGTGTGATTTTGCATTGTGTGACGTTCCCAGGCACAGTAAACACTCGCCAGACAGACGCATTAGTCAGCCGAATGACCTAAGACCAAAATGAAATGTGATTTAAACGGAAGAAAAAAACACAAAAACAAAAATGAAAATGAAATGGCTAAAAACACATCAAAGCCAGACGGCAATGTTGATGGATGTGAAAGAGAGAAGAAAGACAGAGAGAGAGAGCGAGTGAGAGAGTGAGAGGCGAATGTTCATTGATAAAATAAAATTATAGGAAAAATTCAAATGCTAGACGCCAATAAAAACAATAACAACAATAACGTCTGCCGTTGATTATGTAATAAAAAGTAAGGCCGATCTGTCAGCGCATGTATGTAAATCAAAATTCTACCTAAATAACTACATATATATGTATATATATTTATTTGTAAGTGTATGTGTCTCAATCTGTGTGGGCGTCACGATGATTAGCAAATCTGCAATAGACGAAATCTGACTTATTTTCTACAGTTTAGGTTTTTTTTTTGTGTGTTTGCCCCACGGCAGACAAGTTGATAAAGACTTTTCTTATGTGCTTATGTCTGGAATGTACTGTTAAGTATATTATGTAATTTTCTCTCTCTCTCTCTTTCTGTCTCTCTGTCTTTGTCACTGGTCATAGAGCTTAGTCTCGGCTCAGCTGTGCTGAGCTCAAACTTTTCAATTAATGGACAACCGAAGATATTGTTGTTGTTGTCAGTCAAGAGACATCCGTCTGAAGCAGATCACTTGGGTTTTTTTTTTTTTTTTTTTTTGTTAAGGTCTGTCCAGACGTCCATCTGTCTGGCTACGTCATTCAGCTCTGAGCACTCAGTACTCGGCATCGTGTGTGGCCCCAGACAGACGATGGAGCTTGGAGTCATCCGTCTCCCTCTTCGTCTTTATCTCCGTCTCCCTCTCCGTCTTTATAGCAGCTGTGTCGCTGATAAGGCATTGAGAGAATAGCAAACGGAAACGAGTTATCGCTTGATAATGGTCCAGGGACCATGGGACCAGAGCAATTGTTGTTGTTATTTTTTATAGCAATGCATAAATCACATTGAAGCTTCTACACTCAGCAAAAATGCAAATTTATTATTTTTTCTTAGAAGCGAAAGCTGCAACAAAATATGGTTTCATTTATTTATCTTATGTTTATTGCAAAAATAAAATAGAATACAAATGAAGAAATAAAAATATTATAGAAATAGAATAGAAATGAAGAAATACAAATATAGAAATATAATAGAAATGAAGAAATAAGAATATCATAGAAATTGAAAAGACATGAAGAAATAAAAATAAATATGCAAAAAAAAAGAAATCAATGCATCATAAAATAACATTAAACATTTCTTGACTTTGTAGTTTTTCCGTAAATAGGTCGTTAAATAAGATTAACTGACAATATTGTTGCTAACAATTTTCAATCTTTTTAGTAAATTCTTTTTTTAATATAAATAATAGTATTTTAAGCGTGTATTGCTTTCTTATATCTTAAGCATATTTATATCAGTTGTAAGAAGAAGATTTCAAGAATTTCTTTATATTTTTTTTATATAAAAACTTATTATATAGTATGTGTTGCAGTGTAGCAACGGCTGCAGTAGAGCAGAGAATGCTTTGTTCTTCATTCTTCGTCGGTCTTCTCGGAAATTTGTCTCGACTGTCGGCAGACTTCGTCGTACATTTTGGCAACAAGGCAAAACAGTGAGACACTCCTGTGGCCTACATTTGGTAACACACACACACATACACACACTCTCACACATACAGTATTATGGATGGATTCTTCCAATCTCTCAAACCCAGGCATTTGGGGCAGCCCCATCAATGATTTATTCGCATTTCGCGTGTTGCGCACAAAATACATATATTATATATGCAAGTGTGTGTGTGTGTATAATATATGCATGTCTGTGTCAGTCTCTGTATGTGTGTTTGTGTGTGTGTGTGTTTGCGTCCTTTGGGCTTGGCACACAAAATGCGCAACTTCCTGCTTTTATGGCTTTGGCTGCTTTGGCTTTTGGCCTTTGCGTCGTTTGCCTCATTCTCGCCACTCTCGCTGCCTCCTGTGCTTCGTATATGTATGTGTGTGTGTGTGTGTGTGTGTGTGTGTGTGTTTGCAGACATCCTTGATTGCCGAAAAAAAAAAAAAAAAACGAAATGTAGGTCAATAGAATTTCTTGATTGCGTAATTCTTTTTCATATTGTATTTCTTTTCGACTTTTTATTCGTCCCTCTTTTTTGCCCAAACTTCCAATTTAGAGCGCGCCCTGCAATTTATTGGATTGAACCAAGTTTGTCCATCAATCATTAAGTCAGTTTTGCAGTCCACCAGTCTGTCAGTCTTTTAGTCCGTTAGTCGCAGACAGTTTCGATTACATCAGAAATCGCTGAGCTAGCTAATGACATGAGATATGAGTATCGTATCGTATCATATCGTATTTTGGGGTCCCCAGACAACATGCTATGGAAATTCCACAAACGTGCCGCCGCCCCAATGTCGAGTCGACTCGACTCGAATTCAGTCAAAATCGAGGCCAAAAGTCGCAACTGACTGTGACTCTTTGCGTCGTTACGATATCGTTAAATACATATGAACATATATATACATATATACGTATGAGTATCTGAGTATAAAAGTCTGTCAGTTCAGTTCAGCTCAGTCATGTCGTTTTCACCTACAAATCGCTTGTCTGGCGGAGAAGGGAGAAACTTTGTCGATTGTCGTTTTTGCTGATTAAATTCCGAAGCTTCTTGACAACAGAAAACTAGTAGAAAAG
This sequence comes from Drosophila falleni, assembly GCA_035045575.1. NCBI lineage: Eukaryota > Metazoa > Arthropoda > Insecta > Diptera > Drosophilidae > Drosophila > Drosophila falleni. Next base: position 5,219,926 of record JAWNOV010000167.1, read on the forward strand.
ATTACAGAAGAGGCAACACGACTGTGGAAGACCCAGTGTCTTTACAATTATTTTGCTATTATTATGATAGCGCTTAAAGTATGTCTTATTTTTAATTTTTCTTTTAATGTTAAAGAATATCACTTATTTTCCCAATTTCACATAAAAGTTAAGGAATAAAAATATTTTTGATTTTAAAATTAAAGTTTTTAAATAAGATATATTTTGAAATAAAAAAGGTGTTATTTCTTATATTTTATATTAGGTTGTAAGTGTTTCAGTAATACTAAATGATACTTAAATCATCTATGTAGTTAAAAAATGATACTGATCAACAAATACAATATACCTTTGTGCTTTTACAGTAACAGGTATAAAAATCGAAAACAGAATGAATCTGTGAATGGAAATGGAAACGTAGAATGTAGAATTTATAAAGGTTTTGACTATAAAAAAAGGGCTTTGAATTATAGGGTACATTCTAAATGAGTTCGCATTAATTTAACATTTTTTTTTTTGACGGTGATTGGCCAAAAAAACAGATAGAAAAATTTGAAATTCAAATTGTCTACCAATCAAACTAACAGAATTCTCACACACACACACACATTAGTAGCTATCAAAATAAAATTCCTGACCACTGAATGTCTGCAAAAAATTAGAAAAAAAAAGTAAAAGAGAGAGCGGGGGCAGACAGTTGGAGAGATAGAGAGAGAGAGAGAGAGAGAGAGAGAGAGAGAGAGTGAGTCTCGCATAGGCCTCAAAAAAATACATTTTTATGTTTCCACTTTGCATGACGGGACAATATGGCATGGCATGGGAACGAAACGGAACGGAATGGAATGGGTAATTTTTGCAATGTTTGCGGATGAGACGGCCGGGACAATGGGAGCGGGAGCGGGATAGCGATAGTTAAAAATAGATAGACAAATTGTCGCGTCATGCAAAAAGCAGCAAGAAACACGCAAAACAACAAAAAAAAAAAATATAATAGACAAAAACAACAACAAAAATAGACAGCTGTTGTTGTTGTTGCTATTGTTGTTGTGATTTGTGCAACATCAACAACAACAACAGGCTGCACAAAAACTGCATCGTCGGCGTCTGGTAAACTTTTTTGGCTTTTGTCTTCGTTTACTTTGTCTGCGCTTTATTCGGCATTTATTTTATATTTAACCGCCGCCTGTCACTGCCTACAGCGAGCGAAAGAGACAGAGAGAGTGAGCGAAACAACAGTGTTGCAAATTGCAATCAAAATTTATTGTCTTCCCCCGATGAATGTCTGGCAAAAATCAAATGAAATGTCTAAACTGTCTGCTTGTACCTTGCACACAAAAACAGCAACAAACAACAACAAATCGTGTATTTATATGGCACGGCCGTGCACCCTGTCGCTCGGACACATCAATTTCAGTTGAATGACGACGATCCTCGCCGATTTTCACTTGCCAGCAGTTGCAGTTACAGTGGCAACTCTATAAAGTGAACCAATTGAACCCAAGTTTCTATAAAGAACTAATAAAACTACCAAAAGTTGAATATCTGTTATAACTTTGTTATCGATAAATATCGTTTATGGGAAAAACATATTTCTTATACGAAAATATTAAATTTTTGGCATATTTAACTACTCAGAAACTAAAATCAAGCGTTGAAAACTAATCTACGACGTAATTTGTAACAGTTTACACTATTAAAAGTTATCGATATTTATCGAAATTCAAGTAATTGAACTTTTTGCAAGTCTATACTTGAACAAACACTCGCTGATATCACTGTAACTATGTAAATACTTTATAATCTATTGATTGATCGATAGCCAATTCGATGAGTCAGTTGTTAGATTTGCGGTGATTTGCAATTGAGGTGAAACCCGGCCGCACTTTTAGCCATTTATTTGAGCAGTTGAAACACTTTTTGGCTAATGCTTGTCTATATAAATTAATCGTAAACGAATTTAAAAATAATCAATTAATATGTATTAATTTAGCCATTAATAGCATTTCACTAATCATTTTGTTTGGCCCAAAAATGTCGATTTTTTATCTTTTTAGAGAAACAAATTAGATACACGCGCTGCGATTGGCAGCTACAATCCCCTCCTACCCCTCTTCATCTATTGCCTTTGCATATAGAAAAGATACGCAGTTAGATATCCAGATAAAAATGCGGCAGAGTGCAAAGAAAGTGTGAAATTCTACATAAAATATATATGTATTTATTATGCATTTATTATATTATATATTATATTATATTTCGGGTTTCCGTTGCTGTTTGCCATAAATTCATCAGTTTTTTGGCGGCTCGTCTCTCTGTATGCTTATCACATTCTTTTGTGGCCAAAAGATACAAAAATAGCGCGCAAATTCATTGATAATAACTTGAAACTGAAGCTGACGCGTTGCAATTGAAACTGAAACGCAATTTCGTATTGTTTTCCATGGTGTTATGCGGCGTATGAGTAATGTTTTTATATATTACGTATACGCAACGATGACTTGCGTGGCAATCAGGCGCTGAGCACGCGTTTAAATCAGGCCAACAGCCCAGCTGACATGATTTTTGCAGGCTCTTAGCCAAAATGGAGGAGTTAGAGGAATTCACAAGGATTTCGCGCATTGTTTGCAAGTAGAATAAATTTGGTGTATGCTCTGTTAAACTAGTTTAGACAGCCACGCCCCACGCCTTGCTTTTACGCCCACTGACCCACATACATGAGATGAGGCGAGAAATGTTGCGACTGTGGCGCCACTCGAAGCATACAAAGGGGGCGGGGGAGGGAAACGGGGGCAGCAATGAGGTCAATGAGTCATTGGCCAAAGCGGTTTACAAAAACAAAAAACCCTTTACAACAAACATAGATACACTAACACACACACACACATACAATTTATGCTTAAATATATATAAAAATGGCAAATAACTGAGGCAATTTTTCGTAATATTTCGAAGCCTCTGTCAATATTTGCATTCAGCTACGACGCGGCAAGCTGAAGACAAACAAAAGAGACACCCAACTAGAACCCTCCTCTCTTTCTCTCTTTCACTCTCCCCTCTCGCTCGTTGGCAAGTCCAAGAGTAGAACAGAAGCGCCAAACAAACAGCAGCGTTAAAATCAACAAAGTATGACACAATGTTGCACAGCCAGCAAAGGGGTGAGAAATGAAGAGGGGATGGAAGAGAGAGGGAGAGAAGGTAAATAGAGGGAGACGCCAGCAAACTGCGAATGCGGATGCAAAGCTTTTGCTTTATAGAGCTACGACTTAACGTTGATGGGTTTCCATCATCATCAACAACATCATCATTATCAACAACATCATCAGGGGGTTGAACACCCAAGCGGGGCGGGGGAGGGAAGTTTAAGCAAATTCGTGTCTAGACTTGCAGACCCTGTGAACTTAATTATGACAACAAAAGCCAGCACTTGTCTTCTCTCTCTCTCTTTACAGCTCTAAAAAAATTGCAAAAAAATATAAAAAACATAACATAGCATAAAAAGCGGTGAAATACATGGCGTATACGCAATGTGCGCATTGCGCATACGCCGCGTTGCGCTAGCAGCATTTCCATTAATCAATTCAGCGTGCTTGATGACGTTGCAGGCGATTAGCAAAAAGTAGAAAAAGTAGAAAAAAATGCAAAACATATGTATAAAAAAATCTCTACATTTTTTAAGTGTTTTTTGTTTTTTTTTTTTTTTTTGCTGTTTTTTGTTGTTGTTGCTGTTGCTTGAATGCACACATGCACTCGCTAAAGGTCGTAACGGCAGGCGGCAAAAAACACGAGCTCATCATACCAGACACGCTGCCTGAGACTGGGCGAGGTCGCCACTGTAACTGCCCCCTCTTCCATACTATCTCGCTCTCTCTTTTTATCTCCCTCTCTCTCTCTCTCTGTCTCTCTGTCAACGTCGTCGTCGTCTGCGGTTTAGCTTTTGCTTTGCATTACGCCTTTTTTCGCATTTTTGCATTTGCCATTCATTTGCATGTTTGCCAGCGAACGTTTTGCTCTGTCTGCGATTGCATCAAAAGGGTTGACTCTCTCTATCTCACTCTCTCCCTTTCTCTCTCTCTCTCTCTCTCGTTCTCTTTCTATCTCACTCTGCGCGCCGTGACGGAAACGGAAGCAGCAACGAAACAACTTTGTTGCTTGCATTTTATACAATTTTTGCACTTATTTTTGTGCATGTTGATATTGAAAATTTGCTTGTTTTTAATGTTGAATTGCCAAAATTTGCAGCGTTTGCCAAATTCCCGAGCCTGAGCAAGCTACATAACCATAAGTAATCATCAAGTACGCAAAACAGCCCTAAAACAATTATTTTCTGGCAGTAGTTAATGATTTTTCAGCAGCTGGTAAGCTGAAATGTCATGCCAAGAAAACTTGCTTGCACTTTTTCAGATACTTTTTCACGGCATAAATTTATGTTGAGAAAGCTCTTCTTCACTTCTTAGAAAATAGGAACCATTAGCAGCTATACTAGCTGATTTCTCACCACTTGGTAAGGGAAAAAGTCATGTGTTGAATATTTTTTGACTTTTATATACCTCTTTTCTTGCATTTCTGTACATTTTTCATGCTCAAAAGTCCAGCTGGGTGGTCAAATGCAATTGCTTTGTGAGTGGTCGACGTCTATGGCGCAAATGAAGATCTTTTTGAATGTTTGCACTGTTTATTCGCATTCATATACACACACACACACACACATTTGGATGGTTTTTGCATCGCCGTCTGCTGTCTGGCACTTGACTGACGTCAGTTGCTGAATTTTTCATTTTCAGTACATTTTGTGTGTTTGTTTATCAGACATGCCAATTGTACAGAGAGATAGATACGTGGTACGTTGTACGTGACGCTCTACAGCTGCTATTAGACTTAAGTATACCTCTCCCCTTTTATTTTCTCTCTGTACAAATTACAAATGGTTACTATGTATTTAAATGTATTTAAATAGCTAGACATCGATCAGTTCTATACCAATTCAAAAAATTTTACTATACAATCTGATAGATCACGCAAAATCTTTTCAAGTTCAATGTCATGCACAGATTGCTCAGATGCGTATATTTCTATATATGTATTATCATACTAATGCGGCGATTTGAGTTGAGTTTCGGTTGAGTTTAAGTCCCGACATTTGCCTTAGTTACCGACACACTCTCTAACCTTGACATCAATTAACGTGTCAATGATCCGGCCAAATATCAAGTATATATATATTTTGGAGAGGGAGGGTTATAGTGGGGGAATCAAAAAAGGAGGAGAACAACAAATGCACTTGACTGTCATTAGCGGTGCCATCATAATCATTAAATTAATAACTTGAAGAATTTGTTGCGCTGCGCATTCAAAAAAAGCTACAAATTCTACCAGTTATAGTATGTATATATATAGTATATCAGCAGATATGTATAAAACACCTCACGGGCGCCTCTCCTTTCACTTGAATCAATTGAATTGTCAGCCTCGAAATTGGCCGATTATCATTTTGAACAGTCCCCACAGTTCATTGTGTATTTTATCTGCTCAACTCGCTTTTTTTTTCGCTACGGTCAAGGAACCTGCCAAAGATTTGGATTGTGATTGTAATTGTGATTGTGCATTGGTGAAAAACAAGTTTCCACATCGAGCTGCCCACATTCTGCCTCCCGTCGACAACTGGCGATTATTGCCCACTCAGAGATCAGCGAGCCACCAACTAAAAATAGCCACTAAAATCCATTTAAGTCGCATAAATCGAAGGCAGACCACAAACTGTCTGCCTACCTTGCAGTGGCTTCAAAAAATATTAAACAGCTGTCTAGATATTGTATAAATATTAATTCTAATACCATAATGGCATTAGCTTAAAGTGTCACAATTATTCATTCTGCTGAAAAGTGAAAACAAGTCACAACTTTGCACCTATCGTTTATTTTCTGATAAATAAATGCTACAAGTGAGCATACCCTTTTCAAATGCCTTTAAACAGTTTTTAAAGCTACTGAAAGCTTAACTAACTTGCTGTAAATTAACCTTTAGCTTTTTACTATACTTTTGATTTATACAACACTTAATTTTTAACACTAAAAAGAACTCTTATCTATTTAGACAGATAAGTAAGCTTCTTTTAATTAACGTAAGCCTTTCATCTACCTACAAGCAGCTTTTAAAGCTCAAGCAACTAATCGTAAATAAGCAACTTTAATACTATATTATAACTACAGTTTGTGCAACACTATTTTCACTTTTTTTCAACACTTAAAGGAAGTGTAATATATTTAAAACAATTTTAAATCTCAATTTCTTAGTTTCTTTATTTTATTAAATTAATATCAAGTTACTCAACACTATATTTAAAAGTTTTTTAACACAACACACTACCCAAAGCTTTAAGAAGAGCTTTCAAAGCTGTAAGTTCGACTAAATGTTTTTAGTTAAGCTGTAATGTCAATGAATTTACTTTTAGGGACAAACAACTTGCGCAAAGTGATTGACCCTGTTGGCAACTGTGTAGGGTATTGCCCCGCACGTGTGTGTATAGATATGACTGTGGCGCAGACGCGCTCAATCAGTCACCTGCAATAAAATTACAGCAACAATTAAAACAAAAAATTGTACAAAAAAAAATACAATGGAAAGAAAAAAAGCCCAGGCAACCGAACGACAGCAATAAAAGCAACAACAACAATATAGGCGAAGAGCCGGTTGAGTCACCTGTCTGCTTTTGTTGTTGTTGTTGTTATCGTTGTTGTAGTTGTCAACGACAGCGGCTGGGAATGCGCAAAAGTCTAAAGTGCCATTTGTTGTTGTTTTTGTTGCTGATGTTGTTGTTGCTGATGTTGTTGCGCTGTAAAGTTAAAGCCAGACAGCAAGCATAAACACACACATACTCTACACACTCACATTGTTGACATATTCGCTGTACATTTTAATTTTAGTTGATTAACTTCATTTTTCTCGCTGTTATTTATTTTATCTCATTTTTTGTTGTTGTTTTTGTTTATTTGCGAAATTTTACCTGTCATTTTGGCATTTGCAATTTGTAAATTGTTCGTTTCATAAACATTTCACTTTTTTTTCATTGACGTGATCAAAAGCTAACCACCTGACTAACTAACTGACTGTCTGATCCCGTTTCCCCTGCAACCCCTGCAACCCCCATATCATCATCATAACCTGGCCAGACATTGTCTGCGTCATGCACGCCATTTATTCATTTTGTTTAGCCTCTGTCTGCTGTCAGTTTCATTGTAACTGTACATCAAACAGAGAGAAAAAAGATAGACAGAGAGAGAGAGAGAGACAGAGAGATAAAGACCCCTTTTAATGATTTAATGTGCTTTTAAGGCTAGTATGCTGATCACAACTACATAAAATACACAAAACACCAGATAAAATGTTTAGTGTAGAAGTCAAAAATAAAAAGAAAAGTTGTATAATGTTTAAAAAGCAATAGACGAATTAATTACTCTATATATACACTTTAAAGCACACAGAAATTATAAGAGATTACAAATTTTCATTTGAAAAACAATAAAAATATAAAGAAAAAGAATTTTTAATTCAACATGAAATACAAATTATAAAAACATTAATCTATTATTTTGCAATCTATCGATGACAAGCCTTTCAAAATACTAAAAATAGTATTGAAAAACAGAAAAATAGAAATTGCTTGTAAATAGCTAAATAAATATTGAGTATAGTGCTATTTTTAAAGTTTTTTACATTGTATAAATAAAAAGGTACATAAAAAATATTGATCAATCATTTAGCAGCCTTACTATATGACAAGCAATTAACAAGATTTCAAATAGGAAAATAAACAATAATCAGATTAAATACTATATAGATCTACCATTGATAAAATTGTGTAATAGAAAAAAAATAAATGTAAGAAAAATAAATTAAATTATTTTATATGCATTATTTAAAATACTTTATTATATAAATAGTGTAAGCATTAACATCGCTAGACTTTCTATAAGAATTATGTCTATGGAGCTGCGGACTAGACTTGGGTTGTAATATCTTGAGAGGCATATGACTAGATATGGCTGGTATATTACGTATATATATATCATGGCTAAATAGCTTGGCCAGCATAAGTATAACATGTCTGTGTGATTGTGGGCCTTTCGGTTTGTTTATCGGCGGTCTTCGCCCACACAACTAGAACGAGTGTGAGTGTGTGTGAGTGTGTGTATGAGTATGAATATGGGTACTCGCATGTGTGCTTGATATCGCTTAAGTCGTCTGCTATCTAGTCTAGACGCATACGCATTTCAATATGTATGTGTGTGCTCAATAGACAGACAGACAGACTGTCAGACAAATATATATATATATATATATAACGTATGCTTACATATATCTATAGTTTGATATAACGGAACGCATTGCGTCTGGTCGTGGATGTTGAGCTCTTTCATTGTTTCAATTTGTGGCACTGTTGCGAATATTTTCAATAGTATTTTTAGCTTTTCTTTTGCCTTCTTTTTCTTCGTTGTATATTTGCAGACCTTTAGTTTAAAAACATTTCGTAACGGTCTGTTTGTTTATATTTTTTCTGCTTCTTATTTCTATCCCGAGGGCATGTGGGCGTTTTTTCTTAATGTTTGTTTTTCTTGTTGTGCCATTTGTAACATTCCAAGCTTGTTAATATTTCAAATATCCTAACGGGCCTTTTTGATGATAGATAGAATGACAGAAAGAGATGGAAATGTTTTGGTATTTTAGCCATTTCTAGACATTGGGCAACACTTTGGCCAACACAGAGTCTTTTTGGCGGAATCGAAAGCAAAACTAATTACAAATTATAATTGGTTGCACATTTAAATTATATTTTATTGCTCATACGACACGTACTTTGTAACTTAATTAGTTCTGTAACAAAAAAAAACAGTTAAGACCTTAGAGCTATTAAATATCCATACTATTATTATAATTGTTTATTTTTTAATTTTGTATTATTTATTTATCGCTTATTTATGAACAATATATATTTACAGTGTTCATCTGTGAAATTGTGATTAGTTTTTTAAGTAGGGAATGTAGGAAAGTAGGAAACATTTTAAAATTTTAAGATGTCGTTTTATAATAAATATGGCATCGATTGAATTTAAAAATGTTTGAATGAAGAATGAATTTAGAGGATTTATGATCAAAATGACATTCCACTTAAGAATCGGTTAAGTTTTGATCAAGTTATGACGTATTGAAGTTTGTCAAGCATTGGATCTAGTAACTTTACAAGTCAAAATTTTTGTTCGTTTTGACATGATTTTTTACAGCAAAATGAAAAGTCCCAAAATGAAGTTTAAAGTGTTGTTTTATATTAATTACGATATAAAGAATTGAATAAAAGTGAAAATTTGAATTTTAAAATTTTCAATTTTCAAAATATCAAGGGGTCCCCCCTTAGCATCGAACCCATAATTTTGGGAAAATTATTTTTTTTACTAAATTAATTAAATTTAAATGCAGAATGAATTTAGAGGCCAAACAATAATCAAAATGACATTCCGCTTGAAAATCGGTTCAGTTTTGACAAAGTTATGAGAGTTTGAAGTTGGTCAAACTTTGGATCTAACAACTTTACAAGTCAAAATTTTTGTCAAATTTCACATGATTTTTTACAGAATTTTGAAAGGTGTCAGAAACAAATTTTAAGTGTTGTTTTATACTATTTACGATATTAGGAGTTGATTAAACGTAAAAACTTGAGATTTAAAATTTTGAATTTTCAAAATATCAAAGGGGGGACCATTGGCATCGAATCCATGATTTTGAGAAAAATAAAATTTTTTACAATATTAATTAAATTTAAATGCAGAATGAATTTAGAGGCCAAACCATGATCAAAATGACATTCCGTTTGATAATCGGTTCAGTTTTGACAAAGTTATGACAGTTGGAAGTTGAAATAATTATAAATAATGGAAAATAAGTCTTGTTTTTTTAATATTTTTTTATTCTTTTTCCTGGAAGGTTTATTTATTTAAATAAATAAATAATCACTGGTATCAACTAATATATATAATTATTATATTTGCGTTTATTTAATTATAAAATATCGCAGTTACTTAACAATTTCGTATATGTTTTATGTATGTTTTAGGCCACGTTTTGTTGATCGCCATTGGTGTGGCCGTGTGTCTGGTCTGTGGCAGCGTGCTGGTGACTGTCATTACACTGCGACGCTCAACGGCAACGGCAGCAGCGGCATCAGCAGCAGCTGCAGCAACAACAACAACGCGCAGCATACGCCACAAGCAACAGCAACAACAACAACAGCAAGGCTCGTCGCAGCGACGACGCAGCGGCAGGAGCAACAACAACAACAGCAACAACAGCAATAGTGTTGGTGGTAGTGGTTGGAGTGGAAGTCGGAGTGGAAGTGCCGTTGCTCTGGCCCTGCCACTAACGCTGACAACAACAACAACACAAGCGGATCAGGCAGCAACAACACCAACAGCAGCAGCAGCAACAACAGCGCCAGCGACAGCAGCAACAACAGCAACACTTTTGTCAACCGAGCCGGAACATTCTGTACCCGTAAGTAGCTACTCCTAAATAAAAGTGGGTGGCATTCTAATCATAAGCTATATATGTGTGTGTATGTGTGTGCACAACACGCAATTGAAATGGCAAATGAGGAATGAAAATGGAAATGGAAAAGCAAAAGGAAAAGCAAAAGCAAACGACAACGACACGTGTCAAAAGTTTTGCTCCAACTTTGCTTTACTCTTCTCTTCTCTTCTTCTCTCTTTTGCGTTTTGCATTGCGTTTTGGGCCAAGCCCACAGGACAGACTGTGAGACAGAGAGACAGTGAGACAGTGAGAGAGACAGACAGACCGAAGTCATTTGCTGGGTTGTTTGGGGCTAAATGTGGTGGCAAAGTCCTTGAAGCAACAAGCTCCACAATTTCGCAGACATTCTCGATTTTTGTGCTTATATAACACAAAAAACTGCTGGGAATTTTCTGCCCTGCTCCTGTTTTCCTATTTTATTTCTCTTTTATATTTATATTTTTATTTTTTTTCCTCTTTTTGTCATGCCTTTTGCTTTTCCACGTTCCTTTTTATCATGTTATGCAATGTCGAGACAACGTGGGACGTGCCTCGTCTGCCCATTGTGCAAAAGTATCTGAGTATCTGCCGGATGCATGGCACGTCTGAGTACAAGACTTGAGGAGTCTCTGTCTCTGCCTCTGACTCTGTAAATGTATCTGTATCTGTGCCTGGCTGTCTGTCTGTGTGTATGAGAGCGTATATGTGTGTGTGTGCTTCTTGTCATTCAATTTTGATTACTGGCCAAATTCTACGGTACTTTTTAGGGTACACTGAGGCTATTGAATTTGTGACAATAATTATAATCAATAAGAATTTTATTATTTGCACGTCTCTATTTTTATTATTCCCCCAATTTTTTTTATTTGTCTGCAAATAATAAACACAAAATACAGAACAACAATTACAAAATATTCAAAAATATTTTATTTAAAGCAAAATTCAATCCGAGCTTTAACCCAGAAAGGACTGTTAGTATTTTTCTATATATATATATTATAAAACCTCTTTACGAGGTAGAAGTCTAGTGACAAAATCACTTTAGTAAAAAATTATTCTCAAAAAGAAAATTTTTCTTAAATAACTTTGTACTTATTTAATTTTTTTATATCTTATTTTTTTTAATTTTTTATTTAATTCCTGGGAATCTAACAGTCGATCAACTCTGTTCTACCGTTTTTATGTTTCTGTTATGTCTTTATTGTATTGACAGTTAATTGAATTTGGCTTAAATCGCTCTTCAATATGAAGCCCTGTCAGCTGCACCTGTTCACCCAACAACAACTGTTGTTGTTGTGCACACCTTTTCTAACTTGTGAACGTTTTCGATTTGGTTACGTTTGTTAGCCAAGTTATTATGGTTACGCCTGCATCGCAGCTTTGACTGCAACAAATTCTGCAAAAGATTAAAGCGATGCCGCCGGTCAAAGCCAAAGATGGAGACAGAGAACCGGAGACAGAGACAGAGACAAAGTGGAGATGGAGTGAAGATGGAGAATCTTTGACAAATTGTTGCTCGCTGCGCTGACAACTCAAACATTGTTCATTATTCATTGTAAACCTACATACATACTAAGTATGAGAAATAACGTAGATACAAACACACACACTCACACAGACCTTTAATATGATTTTCTTGTTGTTTTTACTGCTCAGCGCCTTCATCCTCTTTGCTGCCAATCAACGCATTCTCTTCTCCTCACTCACTCTCTCATAGATAAACACACTCACACATAGACAAACAATGTATGCATGCGTGACATAGCATTTAGAACAGAGACGTAAGCGGTGCGTGGGTGTCGTAACTGGCAGCCGGCAGCAGCAGCCAACGCAATAAGAAACACAATTGCCGCTAATAACCCAAGGCGACGTTGACGTCGACGCCGCTGCCGCTGTTGCTGGTGCCGTCGACAGTGGCAGCGTTGTGTTTTAATCGAATTTTATTTGCCGCCGTTAGCCAATGAATAATTCAATTTGATTATTAAATGTGTGCGTTTCCCTCTCTCTGTCTTTGTTGGCATCCAGACAGACGCCACGACGACAGTCAAAAGATTTTATTATTACCGTTATGTGTGGCACGCACAGACGGCGAATAAAATAATAATTAGCTTTATACACTTCTCTACACACACACGCGCATAAATATTATTATTTCATAATTTGTGCAAAAAACAACACAATTTAAGCAGCAGACACTTTTTGACTTACAAATTTTACATTTAAAGATAAGAAGATAAAACGGGAAGCGATTTAATTTATAATTCTCAATTTTAACAAAATTGGGGTAGTCCGCTGATTAAGATTTGGCTAAGGAAATATAATCATCATCTGTTTCAGGAATACCTCTGTTAGAATATGTATCTCACGCACACATAAAAAATACGTTATTCGCATATTTCGTATAATTTAAATGGGGGGTGTACAGAAACAAGGTCTGAGGAAAAACGAATTATTTGCTAGATTTGTCATTTGTCACGCTCACTTGAACACATCAATCGCCAGGTGAACGCGGGTTGAGCGGCTGACTCGAAATAATGTGGGACATGCAGAATCGTGTCATCAGCTATGAACACGTTCCACTTGCAGTCTACAATATTTATGATACTGAGGGTTTTTATTCTATAGCACAACTATGCAGTCTCAACTTGCAATTATAAAAAAACAACAACAATTTTTCAAATTGTCGTTTGTCTGCGCAGTGCTGCCAACTTTTAAGCGGATAAATTAGCTGTTTCTAGCTGAAAAGCATACGCGAAATAGCTAAAATAGCGATTGCGTTGCCATCTAATTTTACTCTTCCCTATAAACCAGGGCTGCATTGGTATTTTGCCGCTGAAATTGCAAGCTTGGCTTTTGTTCTTTTAATTTGTGAGGCTTACATCGTTTTTGATATGTTTATAACATATTTTGATATATAAACAATGCCTAATGTAATTAACAAATCTGCTACACATATTGGCAATGATAACAAACATCGCCGCAAAACACACAAAACATTTTCCCTGTTTGATTTTCACACAAACGTTGCAAATGATGCGCCAAAATTAAAGCCGAATTCTTGGAAATCAAAGGATTTGTCAGAAACTGCGGGTTATAATGGAATTAAAATGCACTCCACTGCTGAAGTGTCTAACAAGTCGAAGGAGCAGTCAGAATTTACGGTATATAATGACGTTAAGACTCCTAGGGAAAGTTTTTCCTGCTCCGTTGATGAAGTGCCTCCGGAGTTCCAATCTTTAGGCATTAAAGCAACAAATGGAGTTATTACCAATGACAACAAACATCGCCGCCAGACACAGCAAATATATTCCCTTTGTAAATTCTACACTGAGTTTAAAAAAGATGCGCCAGAATTCAAGTCCCATGCATGGCAGGAAAAAGTTAAAATTCTAGCACAAAAAGCGACTGCAGTGGGTTCTATAAAGCCGGAAATTAATGGAACAGTTCAGCAGTCGAAGGAGCTCCCAGGAACTCGGGGATATAATGGTGTTCAAGTGCCAAAGGAGTCGAGGGAGCTGCCAGAAAATCAGAAATTGAATGGAAATAAGACACAGTCCGTTCTTAAAGTGTCCTCCAAGTCAAAGGAACTCCCAGAATCATCAAAATATAATGGTGTTAAGATAGCAAAAGAAGAATCTCTAAACCATGTTCTTAAAGTATCTTCCAAGTCAAAGGATCTTCCAAAATCCCCAGAAAATAATACTATTAAGATGTTAGAAGAAGAATCTCTAAACCATGTTCTTAAAGTGTCTTCTAAGTCGAAGAATCACCCAGAATTTCTAGAATCCAATAATCTAAAGACTGCAAAAGAAGATTTCTGGAGCTCTGTTGCTGAAGTGTCTGCCAAGTCGCAATCTTCAGGCTACAGCAGTGTTAAACTCTACAATGAAGCAGCCAATGGGTTAAGCTTGGCTGACAAGCCACAAATTCTTACCCAAACCCAAGCGAAGCCCCTTAACTTGGCTAACTTACACCTCAGTCGATCCGGACGTGGACGTGGCGGACGCGTCAGGTCCTGTCCACGTCTGCCAACACCACCGCGTTGTGTGCCGCCCGAGCTGCAGTCTGTGGACAGCATGACGTCCGCTGACTTCCGGCATGACTATGGCGCACATGTGGAGAGTATGCGACTGCGGCAGAAGGATCAACAGCACATGCAGTTCTTCCAAAGCATTATCGAGGACAACAGGCATCTGTTTAAAGGACGCACTATCCTAGTGATGAGCTGTGGTCCAGGCACGCTGGCTCTGATGGCAGCCAGAGCTGGGGCGGCACATGTCTATGCCCTGGATTACTCCAATGTGACGGACTATGCACGATTGGTGGTCAAGGAGAATCACTATGAGCAGATTATCACCGTGTTGCATGGCCGTGTGGCAGATTTGAAGCTAACGAAGCCACTGCTTGTGGATGGCATCATCTGCAACTGGATGGGACACTGTCTGCTCTATGAATCGGAGCTGGTGCAGTTGCTCCAGGCACGTGATCTGTGGCTTAAACCGGATGGTTTCATTCTGCCCGATCTGGGTACGCTTTATTTAATAGGCGGATCGAATCAGTTGCTAAAGAACGAACGCTGCAATTGGTGGCTGGATGTCTATGGCTGCAAGATGAATGCCATGAGGCGTTACTCCATGGCCGAGCCACGTTATGCTAAGGTTAAGGCCGATCAGCTGCTCACACTCGCCCGGAAGGTGATGAGTCTGGATCTGAGAACGGCTACCATGAAGGATCTGCAGATTGACTGTGATTTCCAGTTGCAGGCATTGCATGAAGGATATCTCGAGTGCTTTGTCCTCTACTTTGATGTGAGCTTCAGTCGTGGCCATCTCCCTCAGAAGCTCAGCTGTAATCCCTGGCTGGGAAGCCAACTCAAGTCACAGTGGTTGCAAACTGTGCTCTTTGTGGAGCAACCTTTTATCATGCGTCCCAAATACGATTATACGGGTCATTTAGTATTTAAACCACTCAAGCAGGCGGAAGAACTGTCACGTCTCAACCTACATGAAATGAAGATCGAGATTGAGTTCTTTGAGGCAACTCCAGCTGGCGGCTGGAATCCGCGTGTCCGCAAGAGTTGGCTCATGATGCCACGCTTCCAAACCGTCCAGGAAGTCACCGACTGCCAGGATCAACAGTTTCGTCTCGATCTCTAGGTTAAAAGCTATAGTTTCCCTTAAGAATTTTTAGAAATAATGCCAAGAATTAACAAATTGGCAGCTATAGAAAGAATCACATTAAAATGTGAATTGTTAAGAGAGAATTTAAATAAGGGACAATTGTTTTTTTTTAAATTATAGAATTATAATTAGAGAACCTATATTGAAAAGACAAAAATTATTATGAATTATTCCGTCAAAGCTCAATCCCATATTTTAAATAATATAAATAAGAAAATATTTGATATTTTAAAACATAATTCAACTTTAACTATGGAATTATATTGAAGAGACAAAAATATAAAATTATTATGAATTATTTCGTCAAAATTCAATGACATTTTTTAAAAAACAATTTTTAAATAGAAATTGTAAGCAAAGAAGAGAAATAAAGCTTCTGTTTTATAATATAAAAAATTATATAATTCAACTATCATTTTTATTATAGATTTATTTTATTTCATTTATAATTTTTAAAAAGAAATTTTAAGCAAAGAAGAGAAATAAAGCTTCCTTTTTTTTAATATAAAAAAATTATATATTTTAACTATAATTTTTACTGTGAATTTCTTTCTTTTTAGAATATCCTAGTTTCTGCTTAGTGTAATTCTAAATGCTAATTTCTAAAATTTAAGTTTATTTTGTGTTTCTTTTTATAATTCTTACAATTATATTTGGAACTTGTAAAAGGGGTGCGCTTGAATTTATTTATGTAATTGTAATTCATTTTAATACAAATAATTATATAATTTTTGTTATTTATTTGCAGATGCTATCGGTACAGACGGCCGGCTGCGCGGGAATGGAGCGGCTTGGCGTTCCGACCCGCACATCATTAAGCACACCACCCGATGATAGGTAAGACTCTCTCTATAATCCAGATATTCCTCCTCAGTGTGTGCTAATCTTGTTCATCTTTGTTGCAGGGATCAATTTAGATGTAGAATGCGCGTTGATGCGCTCCAAGCACGTGAGCTTTTGGCCGTACGTAGTGAAACTGTGATTCGCAACAACAGCAGCAGTAACAATCAGCAACAGCAGCAGCAGCAGCAACAACATCACAACAACAAGCAACAACATTCCCACCATCAGCAGCAGCAGCAACATTATCTGTACCAACAACAACAACAACGCATGACAACTCCGCCTCCGCATCAAACATGCCTGCCACTTGGCAGTGCAACAAATCACAATAACAACTACAGCAGCAACAGCAACAACAGCAGCAGCAACAACACGCATAGTATTAACAATTACAGTGGCAGCAATGTGGCACGTGGTGGCATTGAGGCCACGACCTTAAAGTACGGCAACACGGGCAGCGGGAGTTACAAAGGTGGCGGCGATCTGAGCAACTCCTCCTGCAGCTCATCCATGTCAGCGATGTCGTGCAGCTCATTGAATAGCCACAGCAATGATCACCATCAACATTACCAATATCAGCTGCAGCAACAGCAGACGCCACGTTGCCCACATCATGTACCACTGCCGGACAGCGAGTACGGACAGGATCGTCATCTGCAAATACGCAGCAGCTATCAGGTAACATTTATTTTATTTTGAGCTAGTGGGCGGTTACAGTCGAGCACGCTCGACAGTTGAATACCCTGTGCCCAGGTACTCTGTACTAAAAGTTGATTTTCGATCGATTGTTCCTATGGCAGCTATATGATATAGTGATCCGATTTAAACCAAATTTGGTCAGAATACACAAAACCAAGTTAAATGCATATTCTATAAGTTTTATTAAGATATCTTAAAAAACAAAAAAAATTTTCATACTAAGACTTGATTTTCACCCGATCGTTCCTATGACAGCTATATGATTTAGTGATCCGATTTAAACCAAATTTGGTCAGGATGTATTATACTAGCCTAAATTCATATTCTATCAGTTTGGTTTTGATATTTCAACAAACAAAAAACTTTTCCATACTAAAACTTCATTTTCGATGCATCGTTCCTATGGCAGCTATATGATATAGTGATCCGATCCAAAATTAAAAACAAACTTGATATGCGTATGGTATCCAGGAACCAACATACCAAGTTTAAATTCTCTAGCTCTTATGGTTTCAAACAGACGGACATGGCTCAGTCGACTCGGCAGTTGATCCTGATCAAGAATAAATAAACCAAACTAATGAGTTTCCTTTCTTATATTTCCTTTTAGCAATCGGAAATCACACGCTCCTACACAAAGCCGCCGCCCAATAAAACCGTACGTGATGTGCCCGAACAGATTGCCGCCGCCAACTGCAATTATCGGCTGACAACGGCGAATAGTTGCGCCACTTTGGCCGCTGCCTCCTCCTCCTCCTCGACCTCGACATATGCGCTGGCCATAACGCATGGACAGGCGACAGCAGCAGCAGCCGCAGCAACTAAATCAAAACCGAATGCCATAACAAAGTTCTTCTCACGCATCAGTTCGCCCAAATCGCCAACGTCGCTGGCGACAACAGCAACAGGAGCAGCAACAGCAGCAGGAGTTGCAACTGCAACAGCAACAGGAGCAACTGGCGGCTCATCACTTGCCTCATCTGCCTCAATGTCGTCGTCGGCATCCTCGTTGGCCTCATCTGCAGGGATTCCCTCCTGTGTGTCGGCTTCCTCATCTGCCTCATCGCTGGCAGCGGCGCCACTAACTGCATTGCCCATCAGCAATGCGGCAACACTTAAAAGCACCGCCTGCAGCTTTGGCAGCACCACAGCAACATCAACAGGAGCAGCAGGAACATCGGTTAGTCTGACTCAGGATCAGGAACAAGACGAGACGCAATAATTCCAACTCTAGCAAGATGAGCGTTTAAACAGATTTAAATCTGTGCAACAAATTCGCGCTGGCACGAAAAGACTGTTTATTAGTCAGAATTTAATATGTAAACAAGTTTAAAAAAATGATGAGAGAGGAGACAACATATATATACAAATATCTGCTGTAATGCTGCTACTATAACTCACACCCACACACACAAACTACACACACCAAGAGAGAGAAACACACACACACACACAACATACAATTTAGTTTTTTACTAGCCCACAGAAGGAGATCATTTCCATTGTCTCATGCAAAATGAAAAAGAAAGAAAAAGAAAAACACAAAAAATGAATTATATTTATATACATAGAGACAGAGCGTACATATATGTATAGTACAGTGCAGTACATTATGTATTTTATAGTTTGAATATATAACTATAGTTTTAATTACAAATCTATAACTATACTCTATCCCCACCACCCAAAAAAAAAAAACAACCAACCAATCAATCAATCAATCAACCAAAACTTTAAACTTTCATTGAAAACGAAAACTTATTAATATTATTATTATTTTTATTTGTATGATGGCTGGAACACAGAAATTCTTTTAGTTCAATTAAATTTAATTATATATATACATATTAATATTATTATTATTATTATATACTTGTATTTTATGAAAGGAATTATTATCATGTAAACGTTGTAAATATTTTTAAACGAAATGAAATGAAACAAATGAATGAATGTAATGCAAAAAGTGTTAGCAAAATTTTTGAATTAGAATTTGATTTTGAATTTGAATTGATTCCCCCAATTTGCCGTATTATGTGTTCAAGCATTTTACAATGCCTCCCCACCCCCCGCCCCAAAAGCCTGAAACACCCCTTAAGTAATCAACACACACACACACCTGGGAAGAAGTGTGGGGGGTTGATGTGGGTGTGGTTGATCGATCGTCAGAATGAAGTGCAGGTGTAAATTTTATTATTTAGTTTAGCCGAAATAGCGCAAATAAATTGATAATAAAATTAACGCTATGCTATGTATATAAAGGCATACATAAGTTAATAATACATATTGTAATAATAATAAATATATATATATATTATATATCATATATTGATGTATGTACATATATTATATGGATTGTACACAGCAATGTAAATTCTAAGCACAAATCTCAAAATTGCAATCGATTGCAGAAATATAAAAGACCGTTTAAAAAGCAAAAAAAAAAAACAACAAAAAATTACAATTTTATTTATTTATTATTATAAAATTATATAGAATTCTAGCGAAAAAAAAAGAATAGATATTTGGCGTCGTTATGTCTGAATGTAAAAAAAAACATAAAACTTAACTATTCATTTAAATAATACTTAATGTATTCCAAAAAGAAAAAAAGATATGTACTAAGAGGAATTCCAGATGGAATAATTCCCATGTACATGGAGAAACAGACATTGTATATAGATATACAAGTATGTATGTATATTTGCCTTTGGTCCTAGACGAACAATATGTGGGTATGTATAGATTTAAATATAGTATAATCATTATCATATATGAATGTATGTATGTAGTCTACGTAAGTACAGAAATATGAATACGAAACAATTTAATCGAATCTAGATGCAATACCAAAACCAATTCCAATCAAAGCACTCGAACTAGTGGCATTATCTATCCATATACAATTGCAATATAGTACTATGGTATATACAATAACATAACTATACATATATCTAAATATATATATATTGTAGCATAGTTTATAATGTCAACTTCCATCGATAAGCAAACGGGGATTCGTCGTATTATTTAATTGAATGAATGGTTTCAATACTTACGATCCATTATATAGAGCCGCGACGAGCGAAACGAGTAATTAACATTAACTAGTTAATTATGATAATGATAACACATACATACTAACTAAGCAAGTCCTACAAGCCATTTTAGTAGCATGTACTCGATATTGACTGATATTTGTAATGTAAATATGATTATATCCAAAAACAATGCATAAAGGGGAGTTCGATCTATATCTCTTTTTAAAATACAATAATAACAACATCATAACACAAAAGAACCGGTTCACAATTGAGGTTATACCAAAATTTAATCAGTTCAAATTTGAATCTTGTGATCAACAAAATAACGGTTAGCCCAAAATCCATAAGAGTTGAACTAAATACTAGCGAAATTTAAACAAAAAGTAAAAACAAAAGCAAAACAATACAAAGATAAGAAGCACATAAAGCAAACGAAAGAAGAGATAAAGCGAAAATACATACATAGTATATAAAAAAAATGCGAAATACATAACTATATTAAAATTATTACTCATTATTGTTGTTGTCTCATGAATATAACATTTGAAATCAAACAAATAATCCATTTGTCGTATCTAAACTTTGACAATCGCAGTACAGTGGGGCAACACTTATTTATAACTGAATAATTATTTTTATAGCCAAAGGAAAATATGCTGCTTGTGCCAAGCAGTTCAAGCAGCACTTTAAGTGTGACAAAGCAGTGCACTGGGAACACTTTATCGTTGCAAGCAGTTCGGCAAGTGTACTGGGAACACTTAAGCAGTGCAAGCAGTCCAACGAGCAAAATTCAAACATGACAATTGACTGTTTAATTTAAAATTTGCTAACTCATTGTCGTAAAATTAGATTTTGTAATCTTCAATTGATAAGAATCGAAGCAAAACTATTTCACTATCTGTTCTTAGAATTCTCAAGCAGTTAAAGCAGCACAATAAGCACTATTTAACAAAACAGCAGGTACAAATTTCGATCAATTAGAATAAATCTAATTAAAAATCCTTCTAGTATTACGTATACCTACAGAATTAGTGGGGTTGACGATCACGTACTCACGTACTCTTTATCGATTGGCGTGTGGACAAAAGCCTAAAAGAACGTGTTCGTCTTATCGCGATCACGCAGAAACAAATGTCGACCAAACGTCTATAATCGTATTATTGAATTTATAAAGTTAGTTATAATATTAGACCAAACATATTTGCACAAGTAGTGCTCAATTGGCAGTTCATTGAAGAACAACTAGGGAAAGTTGCTAGCATTTTTTACACATAAAAGCAATTAAACCATTACAGTCAACGTCATAAATGTGAATCTTATCGCTTGTTAGCCAGATAACATACCAAAAGTCTATATCATTTCCGACTGCCAAATTTTCGAGTATACAATATAGTTCGTCATGTCGCAGATATATCAATTAAATGAAGTGGCCGAAAATAATGGTAAAAAAGGAAAACCCGCTTGGATAATCTACAAGGGAAACGTATACGATGTGACTAGCTTTCTAAAGGATCATCCTGGAGGTGCTGATCTGATACTAGAGGTAGCTGGCAAGGATGCCACAAAAGCCTTTAACGGTGCTGGACATTCCTCGGATGCGGTCAACGATTTAAAGAAGTACAAAATTGGCGAAGTTGCCATAAATGCACAGCCAACGTCACAGACGCCACAGATTCCAGCAAAGACAGAGGAGAAGCTGCCACCCAAGGAGCCAATGAAGCCATCATCATCATCCTCCAGTTTTCTGTGTTGCTGTTAAAAAAAAAGCGCCGTTTCCACTTGACAACTGAAATAATTATTGTGTTTATTAACATATAGTTCAGGTCGTTTTAGTAATTAATTATAGTAGTTAACTAACTAACACTCTCATCCAACGCTCACATCATAGTCATTTAACTAATACGAATAGAATTAAGATCAACTTTGCGTATCGCAATGTGAATAAATTTAACCCCAAACAATCAAGGATTCTCTATGTGCAAAATTCCATTCCTAAATACATTTCTTTTGCACTATTATTCGACTAATTTAGTTGGTCAGGAGTTGTTTGATTCGGTGGCAGGCATCTCCGTTTCCGTCTCCGTTTGCTCCTGCAATACGTTGCATGCCACATCATACAGTTCGGTTGAGAAACTGGTCACATTGTTTGCCACACAATTCCGTAGATAATGATAGAAGCGACTTGAACGACGCTCGAGTCCGGCACGTTGCTTTTCACTCCGGCAAATGGAACGCAACGTTGGCTCATAGTCCAGGGCGCGGGAGGAGGAGGTCCGCACACAATAGCTGCCCAGCTGATCCGTCAGATTGATGCTATATATAGAAGAGGCAACATATTAGTTGATGGAATATCAAGCAGGAAACTTAATGACTTAAAATAAATTTTACAAAATATAAATTATTTTTACAAAAATATAAATTCCTACATATATATATACATTTAAAAAATCCCATAACTTTTCCAAATCTTAACCGATTTTCTTGCGGATAACCATTTTGATCATTATTTGGTCTCTATTTTGATTCTGCATCAAAATTTTAATTACTTAGAAAATTCAATAATTTGGTCATCACTGTCATATTTTTCGGTATTTTCCATGCTTACCCCTTTACACTTTTTCAAAAACTTCAATCTACCATAACTTTTCCAAATCTTAACCGATTTTCATGCGGAATACCATTTTGATCATTATTTGGCCTCTATTTTGATTCTGCATCAAAACATTTTTCACTTGAAAAATTTTCCTCACTGTCAATTTTTTCGATATTTTCCATTACACTTTACACTTTTTCAAAAACTTCAAACTCTTATAACTTTGCCAAAACTTAACCGATTTTCATGCGGAATACCATTTTGATCATTATTTGGCCTCTGTTTTGATTCTGCATCAAAACATTTTTCACTTGAAAAATTTTTCCTCGCTGTCAATTTTTTCGTTATTTTCCATTACACTTTACACTTTTTCAAAAACTTCAATCTACCATAACTTTGCCAAATCTTAACCGATTTTCATGCGGAATACCATTTTGATCATTATTTGGCCTCTATTTTGATTCTGCATCAAAACATTTTTCACTTGAAAAATTTTCCTCGCTGTCAATTTTTTCGATATTTTCCATTACACTTTACACTTTTTCAAAAACTTCAATCTACCATAACTTTGCCAAAACTTAACCGATTTTCTTGCGGATTATCATTTTTTTCATTATTTGGCCTCTATTTTGATTCTGCATCAAAACATTTTTCACTTGAAAAATTTTCCTCACTGTCAATTTTTTCGGTATTTTTCATGCTTACCCCTTGACACTTTTTCAAAAACTTCAAACTCCTATAACTTTGCCAAATCTTAACCGATTTTCATGCGGAATACCATTTTGATCATTATTTGGCCTATATATTGATTCTGCATCGAAACTATAATTAATCAGAAAATTTCATATTTTTGTCATCACTATCATATTTTTCTTTGTCATCATTACAGTCAATAAATTAATATCAATTGCACTTACCGCTCCTCCGGCTTGTCGAATAGATTGTAGGCATACTCCTTGGCTGCCAGACAAGTGGTGACTGCACGCTCCACCAGAGTGTGAGCCAGTTCCTCGGCCAGATGTGGCTGCAGGCCATCGTAGTGCTCCTGTTTGTGTTCCTGTTCCAGCAGCGTTGCCGTCGACAGATGCTCATAGAAGTTGGCCAACGTTGCCAGCGATGACTTCTGATTGGTGGCGTTGCTTAGCCACGCCTTCTTTGGTGAACGACTCTTGCGCTTGGCGGTGGCAGAGGCGGAGCTGCCACGTCCCTGAGTACCTGTCGCTATGCTCTGCTCCTGGAGCAGCGTTGAGTTCCTCATCAGCTCAGTCAAATTCAAGCGCAAGAGGCGAAAATCAACAGGAAATGGAATATATTGCTGGACATTCTGGGCAGACGTGTAATACTCAAACAGACGCTGATGGATATGAACGCCATCCAGCGTGGCCAGACGAGCGGTTTTACTTGGAGATCTATTCCCTGTTTGAGATTGAAGTCTTGTGCTGGGTCCATCACCGCCGCTCTGTATGAAGAACTGCAATTCCATGAGAGTTTTGCGTAGATTTTGATTATTATACAAATACAGCGAAATCAGCTCGTCCAGCTCAATTGGACAGTTCTCCATCAGCGCCAAGACCGCGAGAAATCTTGAGATATTCAATGCATTTGGCGACTGAAAATGTATCGTATTCTGTTGCATGAGACGCTGCAGATGCGGACAGTTGGGATCGGTGGCCACAATGATGACAGGTCGCTTGGAGCTGGCGGCCAGCGTGTAGATGGCATCCGTAAAGCCAGCATCTGTATTCTCAAACAGTATATCCGCATCCTCGATGAGTATCAGAGATTTGCGCACCTCTTCCTCCATGCCCAGTTGTTTCTTGGCCTTCAAGCCGTTCAGTTGGAGCTTCTGGAGCAGCTGCTTAGCTGGTGCCGCACCAGCTTTGGCATCCTTGCGTATCTGATGCGATTGTGTGGCCTCCTGCAGTTCCTGTATCAGCTTCTTGCCAGTTCGTCGCATGCCCGCATTGACCTCCAGCACATTAAAGTTCATGTCATTGGCCAAAGCAAAAACTGCATTCGTTTTGCCACTGGAACAAGGACCCAAAAGCACCATTGTATTGCAGCTGGCGCCCATTGAGCTGGAGTCATTGCCAAAGTCCATGGTGTCGTCCAGAGTCTGGGAATTGCGATTGCCAGCACCGTTCCAATTGGATAGAAACTCGCGCAGTTCCTGCACTGGCGTTAGATTCACCAGAACCTGCTCGAAAAGCAACGGCTTGTATTTCTCCGTGAAGAGTAGTTCGCCATTTGGCGCCGTTACCGGCGGCTTGGCGTCCTCCTCCTGCTGGGCCTCCATGGAGCGACGTGTGCTGCGTGTGACCACAAAGGATTCCCCCATGGGCTGTGTGTCCTGTGCCGCATCAATGGCACTGAAATGCCTGTACTTTTCACGCATTTGATTGTAGCACTTGAAGGTGGGAAAGCGATCAAAGACGCTCTTCCAGTTCTTCACCAAGGCACGCTTGTTGTCCAGCTGTGGCAATGGCGTCCAGCCGAATTGACGCTTCTTTCTGGCCACAAAATCCGTGGCACTGCAGCTGGTAATGCTGCCCAGTTTACATTTGCTAACAGTGATTTTAATGGACTCATCCAAATCTTTCCCTCTTAGTGCATAGGGCAGCTTGAGGGGAAGTGTGGCATCTACCAGATGCTGCTCCGCACTGGCCACGTGTGCAATGCGTGGAAAGAGTTCGTAGCTCTCCTCATAATATTGCTCATAGCTTCGCTGGCGACTCTGCTCCTGCTTCAGCTTCTCGGGCACGCCAGACTGCAGGAATTCTTGACGTGCACGCAGTGCTGTGGGATCTGGACTGGGCTTTGGTAATTGTCGCATAAATAATGGTGCTAGTTTCTTAGGTGTCGCCGCCGGATTGCTGTTGTCCAGGTCTATGATCTCGATGGAATCATTCGCTGCAGTTGTTGTTGCCTTCGGTTCTACCGTCTGCTTCAGCTTGGTCGGACTTGCCTCCAAATCGTAGTCATAACGCGCTTTCGAGGCACACGAGCGTCGTGGACGTCCAGATGGAGTTGTTGTGGTTTCCGCTAGAATCACGGGCGTATTGTTTACGGCTTTGCTGTTACGTGGACGACGCTTGGGCGTTTCTAGCGTTGGAACTTCTAGCTTTTCCGCATTAGGCGCATCTTTGGGTGATTCTACCTTGGGAAAGTAACCCAGCAGACTATCTCGCTTCTTTGTTGGCGACGACAGCTTGGACAGGAAGTCAACTGTTTCCACATCTACCTGGCTGCTGTCCGGCGTCACGACATCCACATCTGCGCTGAGGCGACGCGTCCGTGGACGACCACGTCCACGTTTAACCGGCGCCGAGGAGGGCAGTGTTTCCTGCTTCTGGTTCGCTTTGCTGCTCATCAGCTCCGGCTGTGTCAGCATCTTCTTCAGTCTAAAAATGTAAATAATTAATTATAATAGATCTATTATATATAATTTATATAGTTTACCGCTTGGCGCGCTGCTCCATTTGGTTGTCTATGTAATCGGCGCGTGCTTCATCCGCCAGTCGCCGCTTGGCGCCACCTTTGCGTTCGTTCCAATCCTGCAGCATTTGTTTGCGTTTAGACAGCGGCGTGGCAATGGCAGTGTCGCCATCTATCGGCTCCGGTGACTGGCCATTGGTATTGGTGCCCAGGGAACGATTGCGTGCACTCATCATCAGCTCAAAGACATTTGTGGCAGTTTTGGTGGCAGTTTTTGTGTTGCTCTCAGTCTTTGTAAAGTGTTTCATGATGGACGTTTGCTTATTATCCTGTGTTGCCTGTGGTGTGCTCGACTTTAAGGGACTTGCTATGGACTTGCGCTTGCCATTTCCATTGCCAATGCCAATGCCATTTTCCCGTGCGGTCTTTTCTCGTAGTGGCTTTGGTTTCTCATCATCATTAGCGGGCACGTGGTTGCCCCCATTGCTAGTTGTTGTTGTGGTTGTGGTTGTCGGTGTTGTTGTCATCTGTTGTGCCTGTTCCGCTTCCGCTGCTGCGCGCCGTTTCTCTTCTCGCTTTCTCTTGTGCTTCTCACGATGCTTTTGTTTCACCGAATTGAGCACTTCTTCCATGTTTTGCAGAATCAACTTGGATTTGGCGCTAGGTGGCGCTCTCAATATAAATGGGGAAGTGGGTGACGCTGACCGAGGATGCAACACATTTTTTGTGGGTGTTGTTGTTGATATTTCTGCTATTGCTGCTACTGTTGTTGTTGTTGTTGCATGCTCACTTGTAAAACAATTTACATCAGTCATTTTTGCTAGCGCTTCTCGTTTACATTATTCGTACATAGTTTTTGTGTCCGTGTTTGTGTTTGCGTGTGTGTGTGAGTGTTGTGTGTCTGTGTATGTTTGTTGTATGTGTTCTGTTTGCAAGCAGAGCTAAATACGAAAGCCAAAACTTATAAAATTGCAACAAACAACTGGGCAACAAGCAAGCTACATACATAAATAAACAATAAATGTGTACCTTGGTAGCGTTTTTTGTTTTTCTTAATAACTTGCACACGCACACACATACATATGTACACAAAACAAGCACGCGCTCACATTAGCATTGCAACACGATTATATTTCAACAATGCCCTTATTAGATCTCACTTTATTGCATTTTAATTGCACAGTTTTGAAAACAAATGAAACATTTTGAGAAAATTGAAGAAATGGCAATTAACAAATGCAATGGGTAAGAGAGATATGAGAAAAATGGCGCGAATGTTTTGCAACACTACTATCAGGGCTGCACGAGTATTGACTATCGATATATATATTGGAAGTGAGTAGATTATTCGATTACTTAGCTAATTTTAGCTATTTTGCATCGCAATTTCAGCTATTTTTCGGCTGCTTTTTAGCTAGAAACAGCTATTTTTGTTACTAAGAAGTTGGCAATACTGGTGCTTGATCAACAAGTCATGCTGAACAAGATCAGAGTGGAATTCTATGAGGATTGCAACGTATTGAAATGTGAAGAACGCCTCTCTCAAATAGCATGACGTCACAAGTTAATGTACAAAATCTAAATATTAATATTAAAAAATATATGATAAGCTGTTATGCAACAATTATGGATAAATAAAATAAACCTACAATCAAATATTTCGAATTTAGTGTCAATTAAATAAATCCATTGTGTTTTTCAGAGAACTAATAAGTTAGTAAAAGCTCTGACGTAATGCGCACAGAGAGAGAGAGAGCGAAATACGTTGCGCGCTACTTGAGTCAATTGCTTGTTTTTGTTGTCACAGTATGTGAAATACGCTGCAAGATAAACGAACTTTATTTTATTTTTTGTTACAAAGCCGTTTTGTATAAAAGCAATAATAACTGTTGAAAACATGTCAGAAACGTCGAGCATAGGGAGCTTAGAAAGTGCTGTAACGGGTGCGCTGATGAAACCAACGATTCGAAAAATGCAACAACAACAAGGAAATGAAAGCGATTATCATCCCCATGCCAATACTAATACCAATACCAATTGCAACCCCAATCCAATGGCGTCTATTGAGTTATTGCGCCAACGCACGCAACGATTGGCAACGCGACTGCAGCAGACGCAGAAGGAGATGTCGGGTCAGCTAACGGCAACAACGGATTATCCACTCATCGAACAAAGGGCCAATCAATTTATGCGCAACTTTGTCTCGCAGTCGCAATTGCCGCCGCCGCAGCAGCAGCGTTCAATGTCGATAGTTGCTGCTGCTCCTTCAGCTGCTGCTGTTCCATCGCAACAACAACTACAACAACAGCAGCAGCAGCTGCAGCAACAACAACAACGACAACAATTGCAACAGCAAGGTAATGTAGCTGCGATTCCCATGCAAGTATCGATGCCAACTCGATATATATCGCCCGCACTTCGATATGCCATGCAACTGAATGGACCAAATTCAAATGTAAATTCAAATGCGAATGTAACTGCCAGCTTGCAACAGCAACAACAACAACAACATCAAGAGCTGCGCAAGAAACGCAAATCTCGTCAGGTGCTCAGCGGTGAAATTGCCGCCCTTAAGGAGCTGGTGCTTAAATTAAGTCATATTAATCCGGAAGTTAATGCTTATGCCAAGCAATTGATCAATCAGAATGAGGTGCTCGCCCAGCTGGAGTGGCAGAGTGTCTCTGAGCCCCGTAGACCTGGCTATTATAATCCCTCAAACGCCTCAGTGCCTGTTCCTGTACCTGTACCGATTGCCGTTCCTCATCCTGTTCCCGGTCGTCGCATTGACGGTGGCATGGATTTAACGGGTCGTCAGCCGCCTTCGGGCGCTTTTACTGCTCCTAGACAGCTGCAGGCACAACCACAGCAGCAACAACAGCTGTCCCGCTCCCGCCATGAGTCAGAGCTGTCCAGCACCAGTAGCAGCAGTGCCACGCCAGCTATGCAGCAATCCGATGGCACTTCATCGGCACAATCTCCTCGCAAACGGAATCGTCATCGCAAGAAGCGTAATGATAAGAACGCTCCACGTTCTCTCAAGACCGAGTTGGAGGCGATGCGTGCGTATATCAATAAGATTGTCCAACAATATGCTGGCACCGAGGAACTGTTGCCCCAGGAGCTGATCTTCAAGGGCGAATTCGGTGACTTGGAAGCCCATGCACGTCGCCTGGTTGCCGCCGGCTATGGACGCATTGTGGAGGAGGAGATACGCGTCAATCGCAAGAACAATCGTCAGGCATTCATAACACTCTCCACGGATCGCGAGACTCTTGATCGGGATGGCATTGTGCTCCTGCCAGTGGCCAGACGTTATGCCTTTGAGGGTGACACCGTGCGTGCCTTTGTGATGAATGCCGGAGCATCTGTAATCAAGCCGAGTGAGGTGGCAACCATTACCATCACTGGCGGCAAGGCATCCCTTTCGCTGGGTAAGTTACAGGGTATTTAGTTGTAATCGTTCAGATACTTGATTGTTAACACTTGCAATGATCTCGTTTATTTTAGCTGAAGATGAGGAGCTGTCGGAGGAGACGGAATCCCAGGATACGGATGACGAAAATGCCGCTGTCATATCGTCGGACAATTGCCCCAAGGCCTTTGTCATTGCGATTGTCAGACAGACGGAGCTGCGCCAGATTGTGGGCAACATCTCGTTCACGAATCCCACCAAGCTCTGCGACGAGGAGCTATTTTACAAATTTCGACCCTTTGACCTGCGCATGCCCATGGTGTATATACCGCAGGCCAGTTGCGCCATCCACATTGGCAACAAGCAGCCGGACGAGGTCTGTGGACTGTTGTACTTGGCCCACGTGCTCGAGACCGATTGTAATGGCCACTGCATTGCGGAACTGGTGCAGCCGGTGGGCCGTGTTGGTAATCTGGATGACGAACTGAAGGCCATACTCTTTCACAATAGTCTGCGCGATATTGTGCCTTTCGAGGATCGCTTTATTGAGATGTATGCTGAGTCAGCGCCAGCTATAGTCTCTGAGGATCTGATTAATCGTCGTGATATGCGCAAGAGTTGTGTGTTTACAATTGATCCACTGACTGCACGAGATTTGGATGATGCCCTGTCCATCGAGCAGTTGGCGGATAATGAGTACGAGGTGGGCGTCCATATCTCAGACGTGGCCCATTATCTGCAGGAGAACACCGAGTTGGATAACATTGTCAAGGAGCGTTCCACATCGATTTATTTGGCCAATGAAGTAATACACATGTTGCCACAGACACTGTGCTTCCGTTGTTCCCTGCTGCCCGGAGAGGATAAATTCTCATTCTCGGTTTTCTGGCGCTTAGATGGCAATGGAACTCAGTTGTCGAAGCCATATTTTACACGCTCTGTCATCAATTCATGCTCGCAGTTTGCCTACGAGCATGCCCAGAAGATCATTGATAATCCAAGCGAGAGTTTCACCGAGGATGACTTTCCAACTATACTCAATGGATTCACTGTGAACGATATTGTTAAGCGTGTCACCTGGCTCAATGGCATTGCGAGCAACATGAGATCGAAGCGCTTTGACAACGGTGCCTTAACCATTAATAATGCCAAGGTGCGATTCACCTTGGATCCTTTGACCGGTGAACCAATGGGCTTCGAGGTGGAGAAACAACGCGAAGCGAATCACATGATTGAGGAGTACATGCTGTTGGCGAATCAGGCTGTTGCACGTTTCATTCACGATGCATTCCCCAATATTGCCGTGTTGCGCAACCATCCGCCTCCACTGACCAAATCCCTGAAAGCGTTGCGAGAGAAACTATCCACACAGGGCTTGGAATTGGATTACAGCTCATCGAAGGCGCTGCAGGAGAGCATGCAGCGTTTGTGCAAGGAAGCCGCCGATCCCGTTGCCATGTGTGCCTGCCTCAGTCAGCTGCTCATGAAGCCCATGGCCAGAGCCAAGTGAGTTTAACAGATCTCTTACAACATAAGCATGTCCATTAGTATGTATAACCTTCTAGTTCTTAGAGAGTAAAAGAGCTAGAGACACCAAATTTGTTATTTAGGTACCTCTATATCCTAAACAGTTCAAGTTATTTCATTCTAGCCTATCAAATCAAAAAACTCATATACAAGCAAAGAGCTAGAGCCTAGAGTCTTGCCATATTTTATATTTAATGTCTAGAAAACTATAATAATAAGATTGATTGTTCTAATCAAGAGCTAGATGCACCAAACTTGGTATTTTGAAAATATCAGCAATATATTTAGTTGATTTCAAGAAAAGTAGACTTGAACAAATTTCAAAAAGATTTATTGTTTGTTGCCATAATTAACTAATTATTTTAAATAAGAGGTTTTAAGAGGTTTTGATTCAAAAATTTAATAACAAATAACTCTTTCTCGTTTTGCGTAGCTATTTCTGCAGCGAAGGCAAGACAGAACCGTCTGATCTATGGCATTATGCGCTCTCCATACCTATTTATACGCACTTTACCAGTCCCATACGACGATATCCGGATGTGATGGTGCATCGGTAAGCATAATTACTCTATAAAAAGTATATCTCTTAATTGTGTTATTTCTATTTTGTAGTCTTCTGGCGGCTGCACTTAACTATTGTCCTGCACCCGAACGTAGCCCGGAGGAACTGCATAAACTGACAAAAATTGCAAATGAACGAAAGTATAATGCCAAACAGGCTGGCGATGATTCCAGTAATTTGTTCTTCAAGCGTTACGTGAGCAATCGACAGGCGGTTTATATGCGTGCTGTGGTCTTGGAGATCTATCAGCATATGATGAATGTGGTGACACTGGAATCTGGACATGTGATTAGCATTAATTATAAAATGCAACGAGTTCTCATCGACACGCACAATGCACCCAATTATGTTTTGATTGCCGAACGCAATTTGAAACAGTCGCCATACAAATTGCAATTACTTTCTGTGGTGCCCATTAGATTGATTATTTGGGATGGCAAATTGACGGGATTTCTGCTAACTGCAGATCAGCGTCAAAAAGGACCTAGCATGGAGCATCCACGTAAGGATAACAATAATAGAAAACAACAACAGCAACAGACTGGGAATAACAATAAAACTGCCAAAAATGCACACATGCGACATGCACAGCAGCAGCAGCAGCAACATAATCAGGAACAACAGCGTCGACATCAACAGCAGCAACAACAACATCATCATCAACAACAACAACAACGCGTCTTTGCTTTGCGCAAAAACAGTTCTTAAGCTCCATTAACAAACAAAAAATCAAAAGCAGCAAACTAGACCTCAAAATAGATAAAGCTTTAAAAAGATTTCGCCAATATTTTCATTGACAATTTTGCAAGATGCTGAAGCGGACGTTTCAACCCAAATTTCGTATAGTTTTTTCTTTGTCCAAATTTATGAATACTATTGAATTTCGCGCATCGATATTCAATGCCGATTTGAATTTTTAGGCCCAAAAATTAAATTCTGTGATGCCCTCCCCTCTCTCACCAAAAAAAAAGAAAGAAAAGAAATCAAAAGAAAATGAAAAAAAAGCATAATGACAACAAACTGTAATCGTCAAATGATTAATTTTATGACAATATATTTACGTGTACGTGAGCCCACTGTACTTAGTACAGTAACTACAGTTTATAGGGGCAACAAAATATATATATATAAATGTATATATTTATATATAGAGTACAAAAATGCAACGCAGCAGCAAGGATGTTAATTAAATTTCTACCAATTACAAGCAATATATATATATATATATTTATGTATGTTTCCTGAGATTGTACTTATCCGGGGGTTCAAATTAGCGCTGAAGCTTTTGTTTATGAATTAACACAACATTTATTTGTACATACTACATACATACATATATACTTAATATTTTCTCTGTATTCCTTGAATTGCATTACTTTATATTCTTTAACTAAATTGTGAAACGCACACGCGTAGATTGTGTATTAACTTAAGTGGAAAAAAAAATTAATTTAATGAAATTGCAACCTGAAATGAAAAAAGCTTTAAAAAAAAATTAAATGGAACTGTTCAGTTTTAAGGCGAAAAAAGCAGATGTTTTATTTTTAACTAAACGTAACCTGTTTGCAGCCTAGATTTTAGGTGTATATGTGGCTATGAAATACCCTACATATTGCTCAGAGAAGCAGCTAAATTTTTCAGATTAAAATAAGAACGTTAAGAGATTAACTGAAGCTATTCTATTTCAATTTTTAGAGTAGAGATAAATATTTCGATTAATATTAGACTGTCAGCTTTATTTAGATGTTCTTGATAGGGACATTTCACAGTACTTTTAGTTAAAATGCTGAAGAGTATCTTATTTAATGTGTGCAGTGTATCGTTTAACTTGAATTCTGCATTCCCCGTATCTTATCTTGGCGAGAATTGCGGGCATTCCCCGAGATCGAAGAGCGAGAAAGAGAATCAGAGATACTTCTGACGTTATGGGGTATGTACAACGATGAATAAGCAATCAATAGCCAAAAGATTTGTTTTGTGCTGACCTTCGCGTTATAAATGCGTGACGGGACGTTTGACGCTTTCAGACGTGTTTCAGTTTTACAGTTGAACAGACAAGTTCCGTCAGCTTCGCATATCATATTAAAATGAAAAGCTTCCACATGTTCGGTGGGTCATTTAAATAATTCAATTCATAATCAATTCAATAACTGAAACCTTTTTTAAAGCTCTGCTGATTTTGTTGATCGTTGGAGCAAATGCTGCTCCACAATTTCGGCCTAGGGATGAGGATTTAACAAAAACATTTGTCAGAGGTCGTCCCATAGAGAATCGTGTCTCAACGACCACAGCGGCGCCAACGACAGCTTCTCCAAG
This sequence comes from Drosophila falleni, assembly GCA_035045575.1. NCBI lineage: Eukaryota > Metazoa > Arthropoda > Insecta > Diptera > Drosophilidae > Drosophila > Drosophila falleni. Next base: position 5,254,070 of record JAWNOV010000167.1, read on the forward strand.
GGTTCTGGCCTGTATACAATCCTGTCCAGCAACCAGCGAATATAATCCCATTTGTGGCAGCGATAATGTCAATTATTATAATGAAGGACGCTTCAATTGTGCCGTCGGTTGTGGTCAAAGTAAGTTTCCTTTTAAGAGAAATTCAGGAAATTATTTAATATTATGTCTAATCCTTAGATGTACGTCGTCTACACTTGGGAATCTGCAGCACAACGTAGAATTCATAGCAATATTTTTATAGACTAGTCAAACACTTAATCGCCAGTTCAATGTTCAACTTAATGACCTCAGCAAATCTTAATAAAAAACAAACAAACAAACAAATTAATTAGCTCAGATTTCCAAGTCTCACAGCTATCGCAATTTCAGTCTCAAATGAAACGTTGTTCAGTTAAGTAATCTCAGCTAGAGATTGATATAGAATCTAAATATGCTGCGAACAGTTCACATATGCCGTAAGTTTTTAAATTGTTCCCATAATTAATAGATCACACTATATAGTATATACAATATCTAGTTGGAATGTTGCTGTTCTCCTTGACGCTGGCTTTGCCCGCTGATTACTCCAATCCCAAGTCCCAGGTCGAGTACATAAGCATGCAGCCAGGTGGACAGCCAAAGCCGTTAGTTGTACCCATAACCAGGCCACCATTGATCGATCTAACACCAGCACCTCCACCAAGCGATTCTAAGAATTTTGCATACAATCCAATAACAAAGACCTGGACACAGATATCAGCACATGATCCGCCACCAGATGAGGGTTCTTTGTTATGGAATCAGAACAATGACAAGTGGTTAACCAATCCGCCAGTACCACCAGTACCAGCCAGTCATAAATAAAGCTGTTTAATTGTTAATTCTTACAAAAATATATAATATCATTTTTATTATTATTTATATTTAGACCCCGTACTTAAAAAAAGTACAGAGGTCTATTGGGTTTGTTTTACCGACTATGTGCATAACAGAAGCAGGCAGAAGGAGGCGTGGCAGACCCTATAAAGTATATATATTCTTGATCAGCATCAATAGCCGAGTCGATATAGCAATGTCCGTCTGTCCGTCTGTTTGTATGAACACCTAGATCTCAGAGACTATAAGAGCTAGAGACACCAAACTTGGTATGTAGGTTCCTCTAGGACTGGGAGAGGAACTGGGAGCGGGACCTGGGAGAGGGACCTGGGAGAGGGATTGGGAGAGGAACTGGGAGAGGGATTGGGAGAGGAACTAAGAGAGGGATTGGAAGAGGAACTGGGAGAGGAACCTGGGAGAGGGACTGGGAGAGGGACTGGGAGCGGCGCCTGGGAGAGGGACTGGGAGCGGGGCCTGGGAGAGGTGCATGGGAGAGGGACTGGGAGCGGGGCCTGGGAGCGTGGCCAGGGAGAGGGACTGGGAGCGGGGCCTGGGAGAGGGACTGGGAGCGTGGCCAGGGAGAGGGACTGGGAGCGGGGCCTGGGAGAGGGACTGGAAGCGTGGTCTGGGAGAGGGACTGGGAGAGGGACTGGGAGCGGGGCCTGGGAGCGGGGCCTGGGACTGTAGCATCGGCCGACTAGTTTTTTTTTAAAAAGAGGAAATTTCGTCATTTAAAATTAACTGTTCTAAAAATAGATTATTTTGAAAAGCAACGTCCGAGCTTTACAGCTAAAGTGCTTAAAATTAATTTGATTTCTTCTTTAAAGGTATCATTTTTATTTTTATTTAAATTGTTTTATGAATAGAAAAAGTGTGATGATCGTCAGTTAAAATTAACTGCTTTAAAAATAGATTTTTTTTGGAAAAGTTCATTTATTTCCTTATAAAAAAAGTGGGTTTTATGACTTATCAGCCCACCCTCGTATACAAAGTATTTGAATCTCAACGATGATGATGCCGCTGATGACGCAGTGTCTCGGCTGTCGTTGTGGGCGACGTCTGTTGTTGTTGTTGCTTCATGCGGTACAGTTCGTCGGCGGTGTAATTTAATTTGCGCATTGCATTCTCAGCGAATCTGTCGAACTTGGTCGTGAGTTGCGACAGTTGCTCCTTGAGGGTCTGGACCTCGGCACGCCAATCGTTGGCCTGATTCTTCAGCTTGACAATTGTCTCGTGCTCCTGCCGCAACTGTTGTGGCACATTGGTCGCTGAACGTGGACGCAGCAACTCGTTCATTTGAAAAACTTGTGTCTGTGTTGCATAGTTTGTCTCCGGTTGTGTCTGCTGTGATTGTTGCTGTTGCTGTGATGCGGTTTTCAACTCCGTCGGATCCTTTTGACGCTGCAGACTGCGACTGAACATGTGATAATTTGTTTCAAATTGACGCCTTCGAATGCTCATATTGCGATCCCTTCTTTCGGCTACAAGTTTATAGATATTCAGCTTGATATCCTCCGGCAGCTGGGAGCGATCCCTGGGATCATTGGGACGCACCGTGAACTGCAATTTGTCGCGTGAGGTACGCAGCAGAGCTTTGCGTTTGCAGTAATGCACGAGAGGAGCATTTCTCAGCAGGCGGGAGAAGAAGAAACTCTCCAGACGCGACACCAGCTCCGCCTGTCGCACCAGACGATCCAAGGAGGCGGACACCTGCAGTCCCTGGATATCGCTGACAGCCAGACCCAACATTAGATTGGTCAATATAACCGTCACCAACAACACAAAGGCAAGGAATATAATGTGCGAGGTGACAGGAAACTTGACCGCATAGTCGCCATAAAAGATATCCTCAAATTCCAGTTCTCCCGACATCATGGTAAACGATTTCATAAACGACCACGTAATATTCTCAAAAGCCGGATAATCATTGAACAGCACAGCAAAACTCAGACCAAAGGCAATCAGCAGACAGATATAGGCCAACAGGAACTTGCCAAAGTTAACAGCAACTGTTAAGATTTTAAGAAAAGGTTTTTTATCTGTCAATTTTGTTGGAATTTTTGTATTATTTACCCTTGGTAAACATTTGCACATAGACGCCGAAAATGGGAAAGCGTCCCACCAGCATCATCAGCTCCAGCCAGACCAAGAGTATTACCACCGCTGCCACATGATGTTGCCACATGGGCACCGTCAACAGATCGCCAGTCCACAATATTTCTGGGGTCTATAATAACATAAGAAAATTAATAAAACTTTGATACAAAATATAAAAAGTAAAACAATTTTGATATATGATAAATAATTTAAAAATTATTTTTAAGAAATAGTTAGTTATTAAAAAAATTAAAATAAGTAAAGTAATACCTACCACACACAACATCACACCAAAGACAATGGTCCATTGTAGCCAGTTTTCCCAGTACTTGGCATAGCCATGCAATCCGTGAGCCATTTGAAAAAGTTCCTTACCAAGCAGCAAGATATTCAGCACAATCACAAAGTAACCAATGGTTGAAACGTAGCCAGGTGCCAGACACGTCTCTCCCTGCTTGCAACTTCGCACATAGACGCCAATCACGTAGAGCGTGAAGAGCAGCACAAAGCAGGTGTGATAGGCCAGGCTGAGGAGAAAGAATTTCCGAATGCGTCGCCACTTGAGGAACAGAAATGTCTCGCACAACGGATGCGTCAGAATACGCTTTTGTCCGACCTCAATCAGCGTCAACATCAGCTCCGTTTCCCCCTTCTCCATTGAGGAGCTGGGCACGAGGAGACGAAAGTCTAACTTTATCTGACAATCCACATCGCCAATCTCATGATCGTTCGCTTTGATGGACTCGTCCAGTTTTTGCATTAGCTTCGGTATAACCTCCGGACAACGACGCACTATAAATGTTAGAGCTGATGTGTGTCCATCGGTCCGAGCGGTTATATCTGCGCCGTGTTCTATAAATTAATGTGCAGAGATTTGGATTTTCAATTTATTTAAAATATGACAGTGATGACCGATATATCGAATTTTCTAAGTTAGTAAAATTTTGATGCAGAATCAAAATAGAGGCTAAATAATAAACAAATTGATATTCCGAATGAAAATCGGATAAGTTTTGGCAAAGTTATGGTAGATTGAAGTTTTTGAAAAGTACAAAGGGGTAAGCATGGAAAATACCGAAAATATTGACAGTGAGGAAAATTTTTCAAGTGAAAAATGTTTTGATGCAGAATCAAAAAAGAGGCCAAATAATGGTAAAAATGATATTCCGCATGAAAATCGGTTAAGTTTTGGCAAAGTTATGGTAGATTGAAGTTTTTGAAAAAGTGTAAAGGGGTAAGCATGGAAAATACCGAATAAATTGACAGTGAGGAAAATTTTTCAAGTGAAGATTGAAGTTTTTGAAAAAGTGTAAAGGGGTAAGCATGGAAAATACCGAAAAAATTGACAGTGAGGAAAATTTTTCAAGTGAAAAATGTTTTGATGCAGAATCAAAATAGAGGCCAAATAATGATCAAAATGATATTCCGCATGAAAATCGGTTAAGTTTTGGCAAAGTTATGGTAGATTGAAGTTTTTGAAAAAGTGTAAAGGGGTAGGTATGGAAAAATATGACAATGATGACCGATATATCGAATTTTCTAAGTTAGTAAAATTTTGATGCAGAATCAAAATAGAGGCTAAATAATGATCAAAATATTATTCCGCATGAAAATCGGTTAAGTTTTGGCAAAGTTATGGGAGTTTGAAATTGGTCAGACTTTGGATCTAGCAACCTTATAAGTCAAAATGTTTGATCATTTAGTGCTGTAAATGACTCACCGATAAAGGTATACACACAGCTGCTGAACTCATTAAGGGCGGCAATATGAAGGGGCGTGTATCCGTAATCATCCGCCTTGTTGACATCGGCGCCCGCCTTGAGGAGAGCGTTGCAACAGTCGAGGCAACGCGATTGCTTCACGATGGCGGCATGCAACGCGGTGCGTCCGTCGCGATAGACGGCATTCACATTGGCGCCGTATTTCAGGAGAATCTCAACGGTGCCAATGGACTGGGAGAGACAGGCGAGATGCAGAGGCGTCTGTTGGCTGGCATTCCGGCAGTTGACATCGGCCCGATGATCCAAGAGCAGTTTCACACACTCGGCGTAATCATTTTCCGCAGCTGGAAGGAATAGATAATTAGATAAATGTTAGCATGCGTCAGATGTTCCTCCCACATTTTCTTACCCAAATGTAGCGCCGTCACTTTGCCTTCCCCGAATTGAGAGCGCACATCGGCATTGTGATTCAGCAGCAGCTCCACGCACTTGGTGAATCCAGAGGCGGAGGCGGTATGCAATGGTGTCTCCGTGTACACCTGTGGAGTATTCGGATCGGCGCCATACTTTAATAGAATTTCCACACAATCCACAGCATTGCCGTCGATCGCATAATGCAACGCAGATCGCCTCTCAATGCCAATGTTGATGTTCGCCTTGCGACGCAACAGCAACAAGATACACTCCACACTCTTCGAACTGCAAATTAAGAGAACGTCTCAATGAGATACATATACTATATATATATAAACAAACAGTCAAGAGTACTACATTCAATAGTACTGGACAGTAAGATACTGAGTACACGTAAAATAGGCTTAATAAATCAAAAAAAATATAACAACAATCTAAATAAATATTAATGTTCCAGAGACTAAAATCTCAACAACAACTATTATTTTTGTAAAAATAATAAATATTAAAAGTAAATAGTGATGTTACAAAGAACAAATAGACAAAAATTTAAAAACTGTCTACTTAAAAAAAAAATTAAACATAATATTTTAAAATATACTTGATATACTTAGATTCAAATATTTTTTTATTTAACTAGGCTGTCAATTTTTTAAATGTCTGAACTAAACCTTTCTTTCTTGTTTTGTAAAAATTAATGTCATTATTGATAGTAATTTTGACTTTTCATAGTTTTCAGATTCAAATATTTCAAACTTCTAATAACTTTACGAAAATTAAACAGATTTCTATGTGAAATGTCTCTTTGATCATTGTTTTGGACTCTAAATTCACCTACTCTTAAATATTTACATTTTGAAAAATTTTTCAATAACTGTTTTAGATATTTTTTTTTTTTAATTTTAATTTATATATTTTTTCGAATTTTAAATAATGTGTTTTAATAAATTTTTGCTGCTGCAAAGTTAAAATACCCTTCTCTTCTTTTACATATAGAGCATTAACAAGAACTATATGCAACTACTTAACCTGGCAGCGCAATGCAGCGGTGTCACCTCCTTCTTGGCATCCCAGCGATTTGGATCGGATCCGCGATCCAGGAGCACCTTGGCAATGGGAGCATTGGCGCGACAGCAGGCAAAGTGGAGCGAAGTACGTCCGCGACTATCTGCAAAATTTGGATCCGCATCGTAGTGAGTCAACAGGTAGATGACGTTCTCCACGGAACCATAGATAGAACAACTAATTAGCGCAAGATTGCAATCGCTTGGCTCGATCAAGAGTTCTGAATAAAACAAAATAGAAAGAGTATAATGATTATGATGCCAGGTGGTAAGAGATCTGCTGACTAACCCAGAAAGCAGGCAGATTTGACCATTTCCAAAATGTGAAGGGCATTGGGCAGTGCGGAGAGTGTTTCGTCAATCTCTTGTGGCTGCCACAGCACCTGGTTTTGTTGTTGCCTCGCAAAAATCTCGTGCGCCTCATTGCTAAAAACGGCGTCGCTGTTGGCCTCGCTGGAGATGCTGCGCTTATCAAACAGCAGGTCCATATCGGCTGCCTCACTCTCCGACTGCCATTTCAGATCGTTTTCCTGCCAAAACAAACAAACCAATTATCGACACAAAAACAAACAAAGCGGTGCAAATGAGCGAGTGGGAAAGAGAGCAGGACAGAGAGGAAGTCAGTGCTGCCAACATTTTAGAGCCTAACAAAAATAGCTAAAATCTACAAGAAAGTCAGCTAAAAAACTTTTTTGGTTTCTTTTATTATGTTTTTCTACCTATTATCTAGATCAGTATATGCAATACAATAATCTAGTAATAATAATTCGAAATTACTTGAGTATTACTTTTTTCCATTATCATTTCGTTACATAAAAGTTTGAAAATAATATAATAGTTAATTAGTAATAATTATTTTTGAAATATTTTTAGATGTTTTTTTTCTGGCTGAAAATAGCTGAGTCGGCAGCACTGGTTGGAGAGAGGTTGAAAAAGTGGGAGGGAGAGAGTTGGTTGAGGGGAGAGGGAGAACGGTTGTTTTGGATCTCATCACTTACGATGATGGAAAATCGCACATTCTCCATTTAGCCCGTTTCCACTTCTGTCCCTTGCTGCTATTGTTGTTGTGATTGTTCTTATTCTTGGTTCTGCTATTGTTGATTTGTTTACAAATTTGTGGCCTACAAAATTCGTTGCACGATTGACCATAAGGAATCTTGTTCTCGTGTGCCGCCAAATCATTGATGGAAAGTGAAAATTTTGCATGAATTTTCAGCACCAAGCATCCACTTGAGTTTTATGGCCTGCAATCAATCTTTTGATCTGTGCAGATGTTGTGCCTCTCCAATTGATCGATCCCCTCTTTTCCCCCGGTTCCCCTATCGGTCAAATTGGTTGCCACAATATTATTTCTTTTTTCTTTCGTAAATTGTAGCACTTCAACGGCTGTGAGCTGTTTTGTTTATTTGAAAACCTTCAAAATATTGAATTGTTTTTCAAACCGCTGTACGTGCGAATTTTAACACCTCCCCCCGCGTCGTCACTTCACTTTTGACACAATAACACTTGTACCGTTATTCGCGATCCGTGATCCACTCCCGACGAGGTGCTAAATTGTACTGACTGTTGGGAGCTGTCGGGTTCAACTGCACGGACAAATGTTTCTCCCAAAATTCTTATATACATATATATTAATGATCATACATATACATATATAAGCGCTAATGATCATTATATTTGAACAATCTGAGCATTGCAACGATAATTAAATACAGCTGCAAGTTTTTTTTTGCAAGTTTGTTTTAAAATACTATAAAAATAATCATTCACACTTGTATATATTAGTTTAAGTAATTTAAATAGTTTCCAAATTAACTCATTATTAGTTTTATATATAATTTTATGGGAATTACAATACTTTTACATTGTGTTGCCCATTTAAAATACCGCGCTAGTGTTTATCGCATTAGTGCCTATCGATAGCACTTAAATCCATTTATCGTATCGATAAGTTAAGCGTACAAATTTTTGTATTTGAAAATTCATAATATTAATATATGCTATGTATTATAACAATTTCATATTTGTAAATTTGATTAAATTATAAATTGGCTGTTGTCAGTTAAATTCGAATTATAATACATAAATTGTTACATCAAATGAAAAACTTATTTACATATCTAGCATATATTTATATAAAATTTAAATATAGTTAAGTTATAATTGTTAATTATTCTTGGCATTCTGTTGGAGTTTGCGCCAGGCTATCTCTCCGGGCTTAAATTTCTCCAACCAAGCGACCAGCGCATCCTGAAGGTCACGTCTAAACGGATTTGTAAGTACAGGTGGTTCAAAGTTACACAAGAATTCAGGTTTATAAATGATTTCATCAAACTGGTTCTCGAATGTCTCGGAGTCTGTGGGAAACAGCTGCGACTCCAATATATCAAAGCTACAATATATATATATAGTTAACTGTCAGGTCGATTCTTTAAGGAATCTTAAGTGAACTTGTGAGACTTACGTGGGCAGAAGCTCCCTCACATAGCGTAAGTGCCGTCCGTTGTTATGAGCGCGTACTTCATCGCAGTAGTTGCGACTGCAACCGGCCAGTTTGGCCCTGATCAGCTCTGAGCTGACAGTGTCCTGATTGTTATTGGTATCCCACAGATTGACATATAAAATACGTTCATCCAAATCTACATCCTTAATGCAGGCATGCAACTGTCGATTGCTTACGAGGCGTCTGAAAATCTCCGTCACATCGGATGGCCAGTGGAAGTGAAAGGGAACCACATCGGTCAGTGTGCCCCGCTTGGCCAAGGCCGGCTGATCCATAAAGGATTTATGTAGAAAATAGAGATTCTCGCTTGGCACCTCCATAGCCTTGCCATAGTCGACCAAATAGAGGAATACCTTCTTGTTGTACGTCCCTGGTCCGTGGATAATGCGAGCACGTCGCCAGATGAACTCGTGACAGACAGCGCATATATATCCGGGCTTTATAAAGTAAGGAGGCAGCTTCCAATTCCTATTGTCGTGGTCCGAAGAAAAAAAGTCCCTGCAACGGAAGGGAGGCAACAATTAAAGATTGATTTACTTTCCCTACAGTTTACAGTTTACTTAATTTGACTGTTCATCTGGTTGAGCAATTGCGAGTCCTTGTATTCGTGGAACCAGAACTGAAAGGGACTATACACCTGTGGATCAAATACAATCAGCTGCTGGAGGCAGAAATGATATTCAACTGAGACGCACCTCGATTATCTCTAATATTATCAGATGTCCGACAACATACTCCTCCGACAGAGGCTCAATAGGCAACTCCTCACCCAGAGCCACAGCATCTCTGGGCTTATCCACATTGAACACTGCATCCGACTTAAAAAAGGAATATTTTATGTTTTAAAGTGGACTTTAAAAAACGCTAGATTTGACGGGAAAAAAGCTGTTGTTGCAACACTAATTGGAATGGTTAGAGGGATACATTTTAACATACAAGTGCATATTCCGGCACTGCTTCACGGGATTGAATGCGATGTATGAAGTTGTTCATGCGACATTCAGCACTTAGTTTAGTTTCCAGCTCTAACTCCTCTTGATTTAAATATTGCTCGTCCTCTTGCATATTTCTAAAGGGATTTGTATTCGTCAATTTCCATGGAGACTCCGCTTCCTCTTCGTCATTATCGCTCTTCCAGAAAGTAGGGTTCATCTTGTTTGGACAACCTTTTACATTTTCAGCATTGAACTGTACTATTTTAATGGATTTGGCAATAAAGGTTGCCATAATTAAACTGGCAAATTAATTTTTTCAGATAAATGCACGCGCCTTAAAAATAACTGTAAGTGCCTGGCGTTGCCAGATATCGAAAGAAACTATAATCAACTAATATCTATCTTCGATTATCGATTAAGAACTTATCGTACATTGATATTTGCCTTAGTAGATCAGTTTAATAAATTAGATAAGCAAAAAATTAGTTTTATTTGACGTCATTAAATAAATAACTCATTTATTTTAAATTTTATAGAAATTTTGTTTAAAGTATTGACCATCGATATAGTCGATATATTTTTTCATCGAACTTCTATTTTTATCATGAAAAAAACCCTTAAATGCAACAATTTTAAATTTAATGTATTTAAAAATATATTATGTGATTCGTGGAAATTAAGTTTGCGCCAAAACATAAGTTGCTATGCATTTTCTGCGTTTTCGATTGAAGTCCGATGTCGTTTTATCGGCCTGCCACCACATTTTTCTGTTTCATTCCATTTGTTTCGGGGCATTTTATAAAACAAGTTGGCAGGTCTTCAAAATGGCAGCCATTCTGCTTTGCTTAATAACTTTATGGGGTGCAATTTTCCCATGATTATTCACGTCTTAAACAGGTAGCAATAGGAATACCCTTGAAACGAAGGTCTCCTACCTAGATTCTAGAATCTTTAAAACTGGTCTTTGCAACCCCTAACGGCTGCAGCTGTCACAAATCGACCCAAATGCAGGTACTACATTTGCCAGCGTCGCGTAGCAATACGTTTCGTTGCTGCGGACGCAGCTATAAAAGCAGTGCCATTCTCACTTGTTCCATCATTTTCCTTTGAAAAGTCGTGCAGTGAAGACGTGTACAGTAGTCAGAAGTTCTTAGTTTCTGGAAAGTTATATAACCAGATAGTGAAATACAAGTCGCAGCACGCTGGTCAACACTCAAGCAGCAGCAGAGGTGTGTGTGTGTGTATATATATATACTGAAAAGAAAGTTATATTTCTAAAGCAACGTTTAAAAATGGTTGCTTATTACGATGAGTATGATTGTGTTGAGCAGCCGAAAACGTTGACATATTGGGTGCGAAATTTTCGCATGAAACGCGTGCAAATGCGTCGTAAGATGCGCGGCTCGGGCAGCCTTCGGGTCAACGCCATTTTGTCGACGGCATTAATGCACGCTGAGCATGAACTGCGCAGGAAACAACAAGAACGCTTCAGTCGATGGCTCGACATCCAAACGAAATTTGTGCCACATGGAAAAACGCATTGTGCCAGCGATGCCAATGAAAAATACCAACAAAACTGCGACGCCACTGTGGAGACTGAACAACGCAATATTGAAAATAATCTATGGAGGAGCGAGCTCAGTGGCCTCGACAGTTTTTTGAGCAGTCTAAGCAGCAGCAATAACAACAACAGCAGCGGCAACAACAACAACATTAACAATGGCAGCAGCAGCAATTACAACAACCAACGACCATGCGCCATTGCAGTGCACAGTTAGCTAGACAGAGACAACTCTATGTGTGACACATTTTTATATATTCGAGAAAAAACGAGATGAGAAGAACGTGTTCAAGCTTCAACTGTCAAGCAAACTAATTTGTTTCCTATATTTTTCCATCATTTGCTCATTTGTTAAATTAGTTTTATTACGAAAAACATTTCTCATTTGCAGTTGCAAAACGTGTGCAAACCTGTTATACCTAGATTGTAATGAAAAATGTGAAGGCTGTGAAGAGTGTGAGATGATGAGATGAGGAGGACGAACAAATGGCCTTCGTGAACGAGCAGAGCAGTGAGTCATTGGCGACTGCTGGTGCGATCTCTGTCTATTCAACGCTCATCAGAATGAAGCCTTTGGTCCGGGATTCACACTCGGTTTGTAATTTTATCTTATTAATTAATTATAACTCTATAGTTTGTTTTTTTGAACTTTGAAAGTAGTCAAATATTTCATACAAAGAAAAATTTCACAATAGCATGTAATACGAACGAGGGTAGGTAGCGCAGTACAACAAAGGCACGTACATAAATCAACGACGCCATCTTGTTATATATATGCATGCATGTGTATGTGTTGTGTTTTTGTGTATACTCACAAAAGTTGTTGCTCTGCGCAACAGCCACAAGACACATGCATGCACATACATACATATACATATATGTATATACGTGCCTTTGTTTTCTTTTCTTTCAAACGTTGGATAAACTGGTCCGCTAATTCTATTTTCGTCAGTTTGCGTCCGCTTGTATGAGATATTCAGCTAGTGAGAAAGGGAAAAACTGAAAACAACATTTTTGATGATTCATATTGAATCGAAAGACAAACAGGAAGAAAAATAATGAGTCGTAGCTTCCACACTGTAATAGCATGTAGAATCGCGAACAAAGCGAAAAAATAATGTGTAAATATAAAAGAAAATCTAACCGAACTGATAATTGTATTTAACATAAATAAAATGTATATTGTATGTAATTTTGAAATCAATCACTGTTGCCTTTATTATTTACTCTGTACTTTTGTCTATAAGCAAATCACAACACATAAGAAAAAATCAATTGAAATTTCCCCCCTTTCCTTTTGTCGTATACATATTCGTCTATAACTGATTTTGTTTTGCAGTTTTCCTGCTCCTCGCTACGTTCGTTAATGGCAACGATGAGGAGGAACGGAACACTTGACAAACAACCAATAGAGAGAGCAACCAATCATCAACATCGATATCGAAACCGAATCAAATCGAAACGCAATGATATCAAAAATCATCAAAATCGCATCATCGATTGATAATCGATTTTTGTTTTCTAACACTGAGTGAGTCTTCACGTCTGTCCGTCTTCTACTACAGCAGCAGCAACAACAACCGCAACCACCAGCAATGGCAATGGCATCGGGTTGTTGTTGTGCGCCAGCCGATATCCGACACAGTAACAGTTCGCCGAAGGCAGCAGCTTAGCAGCAGCAGCAGCAGCAAACACCACCGAGTCTCCTTTGCCCAAACCAGAAAAAAAAAACAAATGCAGAAATGCAAAATATGCCAGATGCAGCTGACAAAAATATAGAATTTGGGGACAAGGCGGAATTGCGCGCGGCAGCAGCAGCAGCAGCTTCAGCTCAACAGCAAACGTGTGTGTGCGTGCGTGCGTGTGAGTGTGTGTGTGTGTGTGCTTTATTTGCCTACTCTACCAACTACCAATACCACCACCACCGCCGCCGTCACCACGACCACAATATCACCACCTACTCTACATACAGCGCGCTTAGCAGTTGCTGACGCCACCCACCACCCATCCACACAGTTATCTCTCTCTGCATACACACGGTATTCGTATATCAGCTGCGAACGCAACAACAAATTGCTTTTTCAAAATAGATTTACAGCGCACAAGGAGAAGCAGAAATGGAGCAGCAACAGCAACAACATCGTCACAGTTGAATGTGCCTGTGACGCAACGGAATTTGTTTTCTTTGAAACTACGCAGCCATCTTGATGGTATTTCGTCGTTTTGCGTTGTCGTCATCATCATCAGCATCATCACTTTGTCGGTCGTCTCTTCTTTTCTTCACTTCGCTCACACTTTGACACAATGGTGGCACGTAAGCCGTATGGGATTTTGCTCGTTTATTAACACTTGAATTGCAGACACAGTGCCCAAGCAGTGCTAAAATGCGATTGGATCTCTCGGCATCTTTTGCTCCTTTTTTTTTATTCTCTATCAAAACAACCTGTCTTTTAGCGATATGATGCAGTTGAACGGTTCCTGCACGTATCTAAAACTAAGAAATTGACTGACGAATCAGTTTTGAGGCAAATACTTGGAATTGATAATGCGTGTCCACTCGCAAGGAACAAGTTTGAAATCTTGAATTTATCCCTATCCGTTATGTACAGCATAAATATGAGGGCTTACATCTTTTTGTAGCGATGCATCACAGTTGATCAGTGCCTGTGAGCGTCTCACGAATGGAAGGCAGAGAGAAAGAGAGACAACTATCTATATATGCACTTATCCGTTCAATTGGAAGATGATCAACCAGAGAGAGAAAGAGAGGTTCTACTATCTAATAACGATAACCAATTAAATGACTTCTACACACGTAAACTCCCCACCTGTAGTTTAGGACAAAGACAATTTTTCGTTTATATTTTTAGCGATGCGACGCAGTTGAACGGTGCCTGCGTGCATCTGCAAGAAAGAGTGTATGATGAGAGAGGAGAATCCAATGCAATCTTTTCGCAATTATAGAGCTCTACCCATGTAAGAACGCAAGGGGAACGAGAAAGAGACAAGATTAACTACAAACTCTCCACTGGCAAAGCGTAAATCGTTTTTCTCTTACTCTTAAATCGAACAAAATGTCGTTTTTGTTTCCATATTCTCTTTTAGCACCTTGCTAGAGCTACGATATACGATAATCGATACAGATAACCGAAAGCGGATAGCCGAATAACAATTCGAATTCAGATATACGGGCGAACCGGAGAACGTAACTTTTTATATATTTCTATCCCTCAATTTGGAAATTCTATTATTGTAGATACAAGGTACAGATACTAAACTAGACATCTATCGAAGATTTCCAACCAGCGAGGTGCATCTACAGTTATTAATGGGCAATATTTTCTGAGGATGATCCAATATTATATGGAGAATGACATGACAAAATCAGCGTAAATTATCCGCTTTGCCAAAAACATTTGTTTTTTTTCTTCGTATTTTATAGCAATATGACGCAGTTGAACGGTACCTGCGCATATTGGGAATAATGTAAATCCCCGAAAATGAGTAGGCAGCAAAAAGGAAGCGCCATCTAGAGGGTCCACCTCCGAATTTTCATGTAAATTATGTATTGCAAATATTTTTGGAGCAAAGAATCGTTTTGTGTGTTTCTTTCTTTCTTCGTATCTTGTAGCTAATATGATCGCAGTTGAATGTGCCTGCGCATATCTGCAAGTAGAGAGTTTTCTCCCAGATGGGCAAAGAAAAGCGTCTCAGAGAGAAGAGATCAAAACTCGGAAGCGGGAATATGCAAAAAGGATTTGCTATACTCAAGTTTTTCTCCTTCCTTCCTTCTGTTTTTTTCTGCTAATACTCCCCAGCTTATTTTCCCAGGATATATTCACATATTTATTGCAGTTGAGGATGTTCGGCACACACACATAAAACCCCGTGTACATGTAGCAAAATTTCTTGAGGCAATGGGAATCAAATGCCAACTTGAAAGCAATATAAACACCACAACAACACTCGTTATCAACTTGTCGAAAATTGTGAAACTTGTCAAGGTCAGGCAATGAATTCCAATTGAATTGCTTATACCTGTTTTTGCAGAAGATCGAATCATGCGATGAAGATCCATTATATATCCAAAAAGGCTGCAGCAATCTCTCTCAGCTTATCCAAGGTTTAGCACGAGGACAAGCCTCTGGAATAAACTCCGACAGCGTGAGACAAATTGTTAGCTTTATAATTTGCTATGCACTTGCACCTTTTTACAGTGATGTTATCGCATCGATCGATCGATCTATCCACATCCTGGAAGTGGAGGCAGCTGCTCCTTCTGCCTGGCAATCACTTGCTATACCCTACATCCTAATTAGCTTTCTCACTCTACTCAACAAACAAAAACAAATCGTTAAAGGGAATCAATAACGATACATCAAGTCCATCCAGTCCAGTTTAGGCAATCAACAACACCACAGCAACAACAACAACCAAATGATAAGCGTAACAACCTGCCACGAAAGCTGCACGAGTTGCAACACCAATATGCGTTGCAGATCCTTAAGTCGATCTACTCGTAATAACGTTTTTACATTACAGAAAACGTTAGCTGCAAGTTAAAACGGCTGCTGGCTCCCAGTCGAGACACAACTCGAAGCACAGCAGACGACACTGACTGCACTCTCGCCAAATATATCTCCTAATCTCCAAATATCCAGATCCAAATGAGCTATATTAGCTTAAGCCAATTGAGACGAATCACGTCAATATCCAAAGCCAAAGCCAAATCGAAAGCACGTAATGCATTGCACTGCATAGAAATATGCGCTCGGTCCGCGCTAAAGGGAAACAAATGCGTTTGGACCGAGACCCGCCACACCACACAATCACCAGCACTCGTTAACGTTTCTAAAGATGCGAGCGAGCTGATGTGTTGTCCTTGGTACCGGGCAGCTGCCTGCAAGTACGCTACGGGCATCCAAGCGTCGTCGGAGGAGCAACAACAACAACAACTACTACTACTTACTACTTCTACTTACAGTTGCAGAGTCAACGTCGTTGTCTGTTTGTGTGTGATGTCAGTATGTATGTATCTGGTATGCCAATATGTCAGTATGTATGCCTTGCTTGTGTTTTTTCATATACTTAGTCCAAGTAGTATATCGACGTTTGCACGCCCGGCTATGAACCTAAACAGCTCGTGCCTTCGTCGTTTATCGCAAAAGGGAACCAAATGCGATTAGTGTTCAAGCATCAAGAAGAAGACAGCCCAGAAATAAGATGACCCACAACAACAGCAGCAGCAGGAGCTGAATACTGAGAGAGCCAAGTGGTGCAAGAGGTTAGCTAAAGATACAGCGATATGAGATGAGAGATGGTGTTTTATCTGCAACGGGTTGTAATTTCCTATATGTAAATTATATACATTCACATTCCACTTCTTAGCCTAGCCCAGATACAAATATCTATCTCTACAGATACAGATAGATAGCGAGCGAGCGAGCGAGATACATACAGTGAGACAGAGAGTGAAAGAGAGAGAAACCGGTTAACAGTGATTAAATCCATCGCAATGGGAATCAAATGCGATTAGTGTTCGATGACCGATATATATAATATATATGAGGGGCTAGCTAGTCAGACGAGATGCTGCGCTACGCTACGCTTCGCATTGCCAGTTGAGCGCTTAACTCCTGGTGCAACGTTCATCATACCGCAATAGGGAAACAATTGCGAGGTGGTACTGCAGCAGCGCACACACTCACACACCCAGAGCCAGAACCAGAGAAAGAGAGAGACATTAAGCAATCGAGAGAGCGGGAGCGAGAATGAGAGACAGCCAGTTGAGCTTATTGCTCCTGGCATGTTTGCAGCTGCATCCAAGCGCAAAAACTCCAATGTCCAAGTCCATATCACATATCAAATCGTAAAGGGAACCCAATACGATATACAGCAGATGCAGATACAGCAGCAGGCAGGCGACAGGCAGGGAAACCAAGCCATGACAAGAGTTGCTCTTCAATTTCAACGTCGTCGTCGTCATTATCCATGTTGTTGTTGTTGGTGTATGTACGCTTTTTCAGGTAAACAAAAGAAAAAAACCATCTCGAATTCCCTTGCAGCCTTCTAGAAGCAGAGACCTACTGAGCAGAGAGGGCACTACTTATAGCACTGTTGGTTAATCCGGTCTGTTCCGCCTCGTCCCGTCCCGCTCCCCAGCACACGACGCCCAAGTTGTTCTCAAAGGGAATCCATGAGACACGCGCTACATTCTACATATCTTCACATTCTATTTTCTGCTTTCTTTCTATTTTATTTTTTTTTTTGTTTTTTTCTGTATCTCTTATTTTTTTGTTGTAAGTTTTCAAACTATGTATTTGCAGCATATATGTATGTATATCTGACTCGAGAAATTTAGACTTCTGGCCATAGTGCCCTATATATATTATTGTATCACCACCTTTTGTAACTGTACCGATAACAATGTTGTTCCTTTTTGATAACATAATTGTAAAATACCGAGTCAGTGCTCCCAAGCACATTTCCCCACCTAAGTACTATTGTTAAACATTCGATTGTATATTTAGTTATTTTTTAAACTGTGACATGTACATGTATTCATATGGCTAAGAAACACGAACCCGACAGCTGGCAACTCCTCCCCTTTTGGATGGTGTTCATCCCCTTTGAAGGCAGGCAGAATGAGAGAGCGAGAGCGAGGGAATTGCATGAGAGACTACACTACTACATACAACTTCTTCAAATACTTCTTGTGAAAGAGGCGGGCCATCCATGACTTTGTGTGTGTAATCTGAACTAAACTTCCTCCTGGGGGCGTTTTCGACTCTCGTATCTGGTGGTCTACAGGCAGCAGTAAAAGACGAGCAACCGTTTCTAAATTGGCCGAGCAGAAGTAGCTTCATCTCTGAGCTTGAACTGTGAACGCCACTTCAAATCCGTCAGCCATACCATATATAAATGGAATATATGGGGGGATCATGGCATCCCTTGAATCTCTCGAGCTCTTCTTCGAGTGTTCTTCGACTTCAACTGATGTCGCTGCATTCGATAATTCTCTTGATATTCATTGGGCCCCATATCTGATGGTGTGGAGTCTGCAGAGTCTGAGATCATCACAAACAATCACCTGTCTTAACGACTTCGACGCTTCCTTATCTTCTAATGAAGCTGCCACCGAACTAACCTGGAAGAACTTCGCTTGCTTTAGTATCGTCACATCCTTGAAACGTATACGTCTTCATTTATCTCATGGTTGAGCACCTTTTCGTCCGAGGCAAGTCGGATCAACTCTGAGGAGAGTGGATCAACGGATCAACCGATCCGGGGTACAACTCCTGCTCTACAAACTTCACTACTAACCATATTCAAGAAAACCAAAAAAGACCATCACTTTCATCAACACGCACAGCACCAAAACCACCACCACTACAACTGCAACCACTATTTGTTTCGCTCTTCGTATGGTGGGCATAGGACATGACATACGTATACGTGATATATATATATATATATGGGATAGTTTTTTCGTTATCTGTTTTTTGATGCTGGATACTCTGACGCTGAGGACAACCCCCCATATTAATCACCGCTTTATCTTCGCATTTGGCAACACACACACATATTTCTCCCGGTGGCAGCTAGGATAGGATAATCTACTCGAATCAGATCGTATTTGGTTTATCTTCCACTACAATACAATGGGCGTTCAATTTCTACCGTTTTCTGAGTGGCGCTTAGAGTTTTCTTGAAGGATCGCAATTGTTTTTCGTTTAACACTTGAATTTCGTACCAAATTTGGGGTCATCACTTGAATGAATCGACGGCAGCGTGGGAAACCAAGTATTGAATGCAGCGAGGGATACCACAAATTGACGGAAGCGTGGGATACCACAAATTGACGGCAGCGAGGGATACCACAAATTGACGGAAGCGCGGGATACCATGTCTTTGGGACATCATCGAGGGACTCGCAGGTTTTACAACGTGGGATTTGTTAGGGCTTCGGTTAGGCGAGGGCGCTAGGGAAAACGCTTCTACTCAAATAGGCAACAGCTTCGATCGGGCGACGTGGGATACAATTTGAAGGCGGCGTGGGATAAATCCAAATCGGACCGGAACTACAGCGAGGGATGCCAGCAACGACTGCGGCGTGGGAGCCTTTGATTGACGGCGGCGTGGGAGTTTGCTGACAGCGGCGTGGGAATGCACTTGACGGCGGCGTGGGAGTCTTCCTGACTGCGGCGTGGGAGCACTTGACAGCGGCGTGGGATTTCCTTGACGGCGGCGTGGGATTTCCCTGACTGCAGCGTGGGAGTCTTCCTGACAGCGGCGTGGGATCTCCTTGACGGCGGCGCGGGAACCTCATCGGTTTTGGTTTATTTCTATGATCATCGTCGGTATTCCCCATGCAAACACAACACGGCTGGCTACTTAAAGCTTATATTCATATGTTCAAAGCTGATATACCATCCTACATTCTCAAAAATAGCCGTGTATTGCTGGCATCTATGTAGATCCGTAATCGTCGTCCCAGTATATATTTAATTAACATGACAATTATCCATCGCACCCTTGACTTAACAACCCCATAAATGGAACCAATCATCATCTCTGCATTTACTCTCTATATCTATATATATATAATTACGCTATTAAAATGGTTCCTGGAATACCGGAAAGCAAGCAATTTAACACGATGATCCAGATAATCTGTAGAGCATTTACGGATTATCTGCTGAATAAATGCTGATTTTTTGAAAAAATGAAAACAAATTTGACTTCTTACTGGGGAAATATAAATATAACAGTATGTCAAGAAATTGTTTTGACAAAACAAAATAAACCTGTTTTATTTTATTTAGATTATCTTTCTGAATTTATTCTATTTATTTTAAAATATTTTTTTTACTCAAGTAAATAGTAAATTATAATAAAAAAATTCTAAATACAAATAGAGTACCAAAAAATGTTGATAAAATCAGTTGTTTGACATACTGTATATACATTGTTTTATTGAGAATAGTTTTTGATTACAGTTTGGGGTTTAGTTTCTACCACAACTTGAAGAGCTTTCCCAATATACCGGTGCTATTGTGTGGCCGATAACCTCCTTGAACAGCTGTAAGATTTGCTGGGCGGTAACCGTTGCCTCCATAGACGGGCTGTGGATTGAAACCGAATCCGAAATTGGGCTGAGGTTGATTGGGAGAGACGTGGTTATGGAATCCAATGTTGGGTTGCTGGACAGCCGGTCTGCTCTGGTTATAGCCAGGGTGATAAGTACGAGCCGGCACTCCGTACGTTACATTTGGACGATGATGATGCAATTGCCGGGAAAAGGAAGTCACCTCAGGATTGAAGCAAACAAACAGCAGAGCTGCGTTAAATGAGATGTGAAATGTCAAGCGGGAAGTACAGCAAATATTGATAAAAGTAAGCTCTAACCTACGGCTACAGCCAATTGATAAGATTTGAACATCTTGATAGCGTTATTTCCTGTGAGTGGTGCGAAAGCTTCGAACTACGAAATGGAACTGAAGGCAAAGCACAATATGGACCACGAAAGTAACGGCAACTGCGCTTATCAGTCCATGAGACATCCAAGTTTTGTAATCACTTATGTACTATATAGACAACTGTAGAAAGTACTCTTATCGACAACAGTGTTTAAGAAACATGTTTGTTTTCCTTAAACCTGACGCAAAAACAGATGTCATACTTATGTTTCACAGTTTTTATTTTTACATCTGATATTAAATATATAAACAAACATTTGTACGATTATTTGTAAGTATATGATGTAAGTAGATGAATCTACATGTACAAAAAAATAACAGAAAGTATTTTGTTAACCCATAGTTTTGGTTCTAGTTTTTTTTTTTGTTTCTTTTAATAGGTACATTCTAACCAGTTTTAAATTCTAAATTAATTATTCAAAGTGTTTTAACTTAATGTGAAAAATAAAGATTTAAATAAACCAGAATAATTTTTTGTTTCTTAGGTGATAAAATGAAAAACAATGAAATAATATTTTCTGACACATTTTATCGTTAAACTAAATATGAAATTATTAATAATAAGAGTTAATCAATTTGGTTTTACTATTTTTATATTAACACACATTTTTAATAATTTATCGCAGAAGTTTTTTATCAGTGTAGTTTCAGCCGCGTTGCATGGGAAATAAACCTTGGCAGCTTCCTCGCCTCACAATTTGCACGTCTGAAAGTAAATATTGAGTCATAAATGGGAAGTATCTGGAATATCAGGTGTCTGAAACTCACCTGCACCACAATACCGAGCACAGTTAAACTTCTGCTCATTGAGATACAGTTGCCTATTGCTGCCACAGATGGGATTATATTCCGCCGTTGTGGGACAACGGCCATAACAGTCTAGGAACTCAGGTGTTGGAGCCGCTGCGGCGGCCATAAAAGGTGCCATTGTGGCCAACACTGGCATATTGTTGATCAGCACAAAATCTCCAGTGGGACGCGTTGTTGGCCTTGTTTCCATCGTTGGCGTTGAACTTGTTGTGGTTGCGAAGATCAGGAAATCTTGGCCAGGTATCTGTGCACTTGTGATAAGAGCACAAGCTGTTAACAACAATGTTTGTAAACACTTATCCATCATAATAATAGATAGTTTAAGCTGCTCAACTGAAACGCTCTAAGTTTGCGCTCACACTAAATCCAAGTTGGCCAAGTTAGTGCATAGTTAATCAGTCTAAATAGCAAATTATATATACAAATACATATATTTATATATATATAGGTGTGCAAATGATTTTATGGGACAGGTTTTCAGCGATGTATTTCTGGTAAATCCAGTTGCGATTTGAGTTGTTTTCAATCGATTGCGATAACCTTATAAGTGGGAACACCCCAAAAAAGCCACAACCGTTTAAAAAAATTCAAAATTGAGCGCTGGAAAATCTCCAGCTACGATTTTAATTGTAGATAGAATTTGTAGTCTATTTAACTAACCGATAATAATGGTATTATAAGGCGCGGCAGTTATACGTGGACCGGGCATAGAGTGCGTGGGAGAAACGTATTGCATGGACTGTTCCAGTTTCTTATAGGCAGCGCTACGAAAACCAATATTAGCTGGAAGAAAAGAAGGAAATTAAATTTAATCTTCCAGTAAATTTGTGATAGTTATACAACTTACAGTTCGATGTGCGTGGCACGCTTTTGGAATTTATAGTTTCTCCGGCTTCATCCTGCAAATCTGGATTGATTGCCCGCTGCAGACATTTGCCCATATGTATACCACGTCGGGGTCGACCACAGCGACATATCTCCACCAGATTCTTGTGCATTTCCGGTGAAATAAAGTGCGTGTCACCCTTACCATCATGCTCATAGGGACAGATCTCTAAAATTCACAATTATAAAAAGCTTATAATGATATTATTAATCTTAGCAAACCTTGTAATGTCAGTTTTTCTTTTAACTGTTTGTCAATCTCATCCTGATGATAAAACTTATTTGTCTCAGTTTCGGCAATTTTCGTCCAAACCTGAGGATAATTACGGCGGGATTTGTGCTCCATGCGCACTCCCTCTTTTCTGTCAAAAAATTTACTAATTATCTGTAAAGATTATTGATTTTTAACTTACACTTTTCCAATAAATTTCGCTGGATCCATTTCGAGATTTTCTCTAGATTTTTGGCTCTTGGAATATTTTTACTGCAGTTTGTTGATATTAATATTTGTTAATGGGGGTTACTTTTCCTTAGCAACATTATTAGTTACTTGGGCGTCGGTACTATCGATTAGGATTTCAGGATTTCTTACAAATTTTGAATGCTATTCGATTTTTCTCTTTTTTTAAATAATTGTGTAAAAAAAACATTTTGTTTGAATTGTTGGGTATTTTCATCTTTATTATTATTATTATGTATGTATGTAATATCGGAATTTCAAATTTGTTGTTGTATTTGCATTAATTGTATTTGTTGTTGTTGTTTGAATCGAGTTTATTAAATAAATTGTAGAAAAATGCAACCTACATTTTTCAAATACTTGTAGCTAAATTTTGCGTGTTTTGTTTGTTTGTTGTTTGTATTATGTAATTAATATTTAATGTTTATTACATATGGTACGTACATACGTGTACGATATTATAATATTGTTTTTCACATAAACAAGCTTGAAATTTACACTTTTAGTGCCTAACTATTAATTTTAGTACATTTGCGTATAATTTGATTTATCCCTTTATTACGATAGCTTAGTTAAGACTATATAAAGTTAGAAAAAATGTTCCGTATATATTTAGAAATAGTTGTAGATACACATATAGAGATAAAGATATAGCAATGGGTATAGGTATAGCTATAGGCATAAGATAATATATACAAATATGTGAAAAATTTAAAGGGCGAATACGAAAACGGATTTTACAATGTAATTTTCTTAAATTGCGGCACATTTGATCCATATGATATTGTTATTATGTTATTGATAATTTATAAATAATGCCTATATTGTTGAATAGAACTCGTAATCGTATTTAAGTTGATTTAGTTTCGATAAAACCCGATAAATGTTGGAATTTCATAAATTTTTATTTGTATTTACAAATTAGTGGCATGAATTAATATAAATGGAAAGCTTGGTGCAGTTTGATTGATTAGAGCTTAAAAATGGTGCCAAGATATTTGAAATAATAATAATAATTACAAATATTTATACGTATAAGGATCGAGGGATCGTTAAATGTGTGGTTGTGATCTTAAATATATACAAGTCGCTGATTATTAAATATGATTATTGCTAAATGCAATGCAAGGACCGATTACAGGACACGGATACGGATCAGACTGACAGACAGACGAAATACAGTCAAAAATTACATTTACACTCTTTTTTTTTATATACTTAAAAGTTAGACAACATACACTTTAGCCTAAACATAATATATAATAATAACAATGCCAATACGCACAATCAACGATTTTGGCTACAATAACAGTTGTTGTTTGGTACACACAATCTTTTTTTCCACCTTCACATGCATTTCTCATCTTTTTCAGTTAAAGTACTACATTTCACAATATAGTTTACATATACATATATGTATATATATCTGCATGTGTGTATATATAATAAATTTTCGTTTAAACAAAAAATCAGTCCATAGTTTTGGTTTTTTTTTTATCAGATCGGCTCGATGATCCATGTTGAAGATGAGTTGATTTTTCATCCATTTCCCCGCTTAGATTTTCATGAAAAACCGTTCTCACAATATGCCATTCGTATAATATTGATAACCATCGTACAGTTTGGTTGACAGACTCTTCAGCGAGTCCTGGACAAGCTGTTCAACTTTGCGTTCCATTTCCTGTTCAGTTAAATTCATATGGAAACGTTTACGGAGATTCTGTACGGTGCCGGAACAGCCATTCTTAAAGCACGGCAAATGAGCATCTACAATACATATATAATTAGTTAATAATTTGAATAGTTGTAGCATAATTTCTAGACTTACTGCTGCGCATAATTTCTACAAAGTTGATGATACGATCCATATGTTTGCGTGCTGACATCATTCCGACCAGAAGCAGGCGATTGAACTCCCGCCAATGCTCGGAGTTGGTGCCGCCCATAACATCGACAAATTCGTGTGTGAGCTTAAATGGTGACTGCTCAAAACCTATAAAAAAAAAGGATCAGCAACAAATTAGTATACATATCTCGGTATTTTTTCCGAAAATTCAACATTTTTGTAAGAATTTTTAAATCAAAACTAGGAATAAAATGTAAGCATGGAAAAAAAAGGATTTAAGAAAAATATTGAGATTACAACCAAGACTTAGGAAAAAATCTATTTTATTAAAATTAGGAAAATTAATTAGAATTTCGTAGGTCTAGTTGAATTTTCATAGTAGTTTTGATTTTCTAAGTTTGAATTTATTTTTCAACACATAAACCCTCTCAAAATACTCACCCAAGTTCTTTGGAGATATGCTCAGAATGAAGCCAAAGTCGATGTGAATTATGTGTCCATCGGAATGGAAGAGTATATTTCCATTATGCCTAAAAATAAGAGTGTTGCTGTTAGTTGTGTTCAACTTCTTCCAGTAATTTTTAAACCTACCTATCTTTAACCTGCAGCAGATACGATATCAGACAATATGCTGCACAACTCTGCACAAAATTCTTTTGGGCACGACGAAAACTTTCGCCCGTTGGCGTTCCATATTCATCGATAAAGTAATCCCGCAAGGATTTGTTGGAGTTCTTTTTGATTTGATGCAACGAGACGGTGTTCAAGATGGGCTCAATCAAACCGCTGTCATTCGATAGACAAATGATTTTATATGGACGCACCCAAAGATCCACATGCTCCTCCAGCCAAATAATCTTGAACATCTGCATGGAATTGAAGAAATTAAATTTAAGGAATTTATGAGAATTTTAATTTATAGTTTGATTTACCTGTAGAAGCTGTGTGGCCATTAGTTCCTGGCGCAAATCATCGCCACACTTAACAATAGCGGAGAGCAGACGCCAGCTGGAAAGATGACCATATGGCGATGATTCACGTATCAGTTTCTCCTTCTCATCCCAGGGTTCCTAAAGAAAAGAGGCAAAAATGATATAAGTAAATGTTTTAACTCATTAATTGAGTGGTTGTAGTTACCTTTAGAGCTGCTGCTGATGGATCCTCGGGATCATTGCTAAACGACTTTGTGTTCTCACAGTTCAAATTGTTGCAATGTCGCGTTCGCACATCGCCAATGTTGAAGACAACTGGTGGACCTGGCAGAATATAAGCAGGTAGAGATGTGTTAGAGCAAGTTTTAAATGCTGTCTTAGTTTTAGATGCTTACCTTGATCTCTGGAGTCGCACGAGTCCAAGGACATCTGTGAAATGGCATCCCGTTCGCTGTTCTTGCGCATGTTCAAATATTGCGCCGTGATCTCATCATCCTCCTGGGACCACACATCATCCTCCTGCAGCTGGAGTCCGCCCAGTGAGAGCAGATTGCCACAGTTGCTATTATTATGTGTTGCCGGCTCGCCACAACCATTCTCCGCCAGCGTCTCTGTTGGCTTCTTGCGACGGCAACTGGAACCATGATGACTACTGCTGCAGCTGGAGGTGCGACTGCAACTGGGATGCGTATGCAGACACGATCCCTCCAAGTGTTCCTCGCTCTTCGTATGCCGCAGCGAGGGCATCATCTTGGGTATTAAAGGAGATGTGTAAATATCAGAGACTTCGACAACCTCCACATAAATGATGTATGGGGTTTTATCCTTGGAGTTGAGCACGGCAGTTTTCTCCTCTGTGATGCGCACCACATGATGTGGAATGTCCGAGTAGAGTGGCAACCAGACGCGAGCAGGCAAATTCTTATTGATCAGATTAAGGAACATCCGCAGCGCCGATGTCTTCTCCGCTTTGGAGGGCAACGAGGTGAGGTTCTTGCCCACATTGATGAGCGCCTTCATGAACTCCTTCTGCGGTGCCGTCTTGGGTGCACCGCAATTGCACAACGTGCGCTGTCCGAGCAATCCATTCACCTGTCCCCGCACCGTCTCGAAGCAGGTGCAACCGTTGTCGAAGGCATGGCCCGAGGTGAGATCCCCGAGGCACAGCTTGGCGGGAGTTGTGGGCAATGTTTGGGTCGTATACGGCAGCTGTTGATACGTCCGATGGCTGATGCTCAACGTGTGCGGACTGCGGGAATCAGTGAGCAGCACTGTGGCATCCGATTGGGAGCGATGATGCGTCTTCTTAATAAAAGCAGCAGCAGTTGGAC
Source organism: Drosophila falleni (assembly GCA_035045575.1). Taxonomy (NCBI): domain Eukaryota; kingdom Metazoa; phylum Arthropoda; class Insecta; order Diptera; family Drosophilidae; genus Drosophila; species Drosophila falleni. Next base: position 5,280,963 of record JAWNOV010000167.1, read on the forward strand.
CATGATGTGACTCGGAACGCGTTTGCTGTTTGTGCTCCTTCTTCGAGAAGATCTCCTTCATGAGGGCCAGCTTGGATTTGCGACTGCCGCTGCTGCTGCTGTTCCCAAGGGAATCCATCTGATAGTTGTACGCCTCCAGCTGCCACAGACACTTGAGCGAAAAGTCCACAGACTTGCGGCAACGTATGGTCAAGTACGGATCCAACACCTCGGCCAGTTCATCCATTTGAATATACATGACAATCAATTGCGGTATATACAGATCCACCTCGTGATCCGGAAAACTAAAGATCTTGTTGCCAATAAAGCTGAGCACTCCCGGCTCCTTCGAGTAGAACAAATAGTGGACAGCAAAGTGTATATTAAACACGGGCGATTCAAAGAATCTCAACAGTCCGCTGGGACCACGCTCCGCACTCTGCTGCTGGGAATTTGTGGTCGGAGCACGTTCACTAATGAAGTACTTGACCACGCCGGGCACCGGCAGCTTCAGCTTGTGCAGCGAACTGATGGAGGAGCTCTTGGGCAGCATAACATCGGGATTGGTTTCAGTTTCAGCGCCTGGCAAACGCAGATTCAGTGTGCGCTCCTTGATCTTTAGCTCCGTGGAGGCGGAGATGGAGTCACAGGTTGCCTCACTGACGGTTGCCTCTGTGGTGGGCGTGGGAGTGGGCGTGGCAGCTGCTGCGGCCGCAGCTGCAGCGGCTTTTTTACTCGAATTCGAGGTGAGCAGACTGAAGAACTCCTTCTTCTTGGATATATCCGTGGGTGACTTGACCTGATCCTGTGGCGCCAACGCTGAGCCTGTGTTGCCTGTTGTTGTGGCATGCCCCATTGTGGCACTGGCTGTTGCAGCAGTGTCTTCTGTCTTCTGCTTGGCCGCATTCTTCTTCTCGTGATTCTCAATGATGCTTTGCGCTGTGCGAAAGATTGCCATCTTGGTGGCACCAAAGAAGCTCTTGAACAGCACCTGATCATTCTTAGTGCTCTCTGTGGGCGTGGCAATGGGTGTGGGCGTGGCAACAGGTGTCGTTGTTGCTGTGGGCGTTGTGGCAACTGCAATGATGCTGTTATTACTGGACGTGCTCTGCGACGTGGGCATTGAGTGTTCTTCCTCCAGCTCCTGCTTCAGCTGCTGCAGCTGCTCCTGTTGCTGTTCCTCTTCCTCGTCCAGCACAGGCTCAATCTCATTAGGCGCTGTGCCGAGTTCCAGGTTGATGGCTGCCTGTGACATGTTCCTTACACGATAACGCACACGAGCATCCACATCGAATTGATCCTCCTCGTCATTCCCCTCTCCCTTCTGCTCTTGTTGCTGTTGTTGTTGCTGCAGTTGCAATTGTTGTTGTAACTTGGCCTGTTCCCGTTTCTGTTGCTTTTGTTTGCGAGACGGACGCAATGTGCGACAGTCGAAATCGTTGGCAGGATAGAAGCATAGATCCGATTGCATTACATCGTAGTCCTCATCCATAGAAGTGGTCTCCATCATATCGATGCATTCCTCCTCGGCATCCGCATCCGCATCGGCATCCATTTCACCCGAATCGAGTGATTCATGTGAGTGGCATATGCGATTTAATGAGATTTGATCCGAATCCGATCCACAGATGATGCCTGCCAGGACGACACAAAGGTTCAAGGGAGTGTATTAATAAATGATGCTCACATAATACAAAAAACAATCAACTTGACGTCTCACAAATGACACAAGTTTCAAAGACCTATAAAATACACTCGAGTTTGGATATAGTAAGCACTTGATAAAAATTTTATTTACACTTGATATATATTTCCAAATTTAAATTTGATCATTATATCCAGACTCGACTGTTCTTTATACTGAACAGTGCATCCTCCTTTATTATTTTGTAATTTTCCCTCTTCTGCTATCACTGTATCTTAGTTTTGTAATCCTGCCACTTACCGGAGTCATCAGATCCAAGACTAGTCAAATCCTCGCGCTTCTTGCTGCTGCCGGCGCTGCTGCAACTGTTGCTGCTGCTGCTGCAGCCGCCGTTGCTGCCACCGATGACGCCAACAATGTCCTGTGCCCGCGTCGACATCGATTCACTCGACTTGGGACGCATACGTAACGTGGGACACGAATCAACTGAAAAGAAGTACATCAGTAAAGGCACACATTACAGGGTATCTCTGCGTAGCTACTCACCCACAGTTCCATTGGCTATATGCAGATTGTGCACATTGATTAGTGGCGTCTCCGTTGCTGGCTTCACAATTGTGGCAACTGTTGGTGGCAACGCTGTGTTGTTGTTGGCTGCCACACAGGTGACGGCTGGCATTGGCGGGGGGGAGTTGGAGGTGGAGGATGTGGATGTGGAGAGTGCAGCAGTTACACTGGCCGCTGTTGTTGCAATCTTCGAGCACATATTCGTGCTGAGTATCGATGATGGTGAGCAAAATGTTGTCTCGCTTTCTGCATTGGGCGACGAGATTTCCACCTACAAAAATCAAGTATTACATTTTAACTTGTCAGTCAGCAGTTTAATTATTGTAAAAAGTCAAGTGCAAAGAAAACAGACAAAAAGAAGAAAACAATAAAGAGAGCTCACTCGCTCTCGCTCTCTCTCTCTCTTGTGATAGTTTGCAATCATGTGAAAAGCTCAAAGTTACGCTGCAACAACTTAAACTCAAATGTTATGGAATGCAAAGCTCTCTCGCTCTCTTTGTGTGCTCTCAGCTCTCCATTTATTTGGGAAGCACCTGAATGTGTGGGTGCGAGCGGGATAACTGGTTTGCTCTTTTGTTATTCTGTTCGTGTTTGTTGTTGTCGCTCGCTCTTGATAACCAGAAATGTACACAAATAGCAAAAAGTGCGAATAAAAAAATGTGAATAACAATGCGAACAGCGATAAAAAATATAATTTAACAGATTATATTGAGTACACACACAAACACACACGCAAAGCAACTGAAACTTTGCAAGTTCAGGTGGTTGGGCAACGTGGGTGGTTGTGGGGTGGAGTAGAGTGGGAATACTTTGCACTGACAACAACAATTACAGGGTATTCGAAAATTACTCACCTCGGGTATGCGTTGCAGGGCACTGTCAAGACTCCGATTGCGATGATGTTGCGTGTGATTTATGCGTGTGTTTGTCACCTGCGACACAGGCGGCAGCAATATGCCCATGGATCTGCAATAATTAAATACATTTCGATTAATAATTTACAAAAAAAATAGAAAAAAATCAATGAAATGTCGTCAGCAATTTGGCGTGTATTAATCTCAAGTTGATAAAAACAATACGTTGTTTGCAAATACAAACACAAACACAAGCGAGCAAACATATTGAACTCTCTCTCAAGTTAAACTTTATAACTTAATTACTTTTTCACTATGTCGTCGATTTATTGCATCCGTTCGATGTGTTGGCAGAGCTCAATATACAAACAATGGCATTTAAATTAAATTAGCAACATTTACAAGATGGTAAACAGCTGAAGGAACTATCGCAACAAAAGCACAAAAAACAATGTCCCAATCGTGTGAAACAAAAACTAAGAAACACACAATCACACAACACACACACGTGTGTGTGCACAAAGCGAGAGAGCGACGAGAGCAACAACAGTTGCGCTCGCTGTCTGTGCTGAGACAGAATGTCTTGCCGCTGTTAACATAAAGTCATCGTTATGTTAATCTAACAGTCCTGCTAACGCTTAATGTAAGTACTCAAAATGGCACTTTATTGCTGCAGCTTTTTGAAAGCTTTGCCCCAGCGGACATGACGTCTGTATTTCTACCTCTCTCTTTTTCACTTACTGCTTTGATAATTTGTTTAAAGCAAATAAATAACAATAAAATACAATTTACCATGTGTCATCGAAAGAAGACAAAGCAAACCAAGAAAAAAAACAAGCCTCCAACGGAAAAAGAATACACTCATTCAATCTGAAGTTTTTAATGTTATCATATTATCTATGGCAATTTATGACAATTTTTGCATGATAAGTGAGTTCGGTAATCGATTCACGAGCCACTTATCAGTCTATATATAGATAACATTTAGTCGTAACGCCAGTACAGGCGACCTTGGGTGGAGTTGATCAAATGCCTTTCACCAAACAAAGGGCGCCACAGGTGGTAAAATTAAGTGATTTGTTGGATTTGCATACGGATTTGTGGAAGCTTTTAAAAGATAATTAAATAATACGTATACGCCGCATTGGGATACCAATTATTATTTTTATAGATAAAATATATAGATAATACTCCCACTTCCAGTATCCACTTGTAGAGTGGAGTAGAGTAGAGATTTTAATTTCCATATACAATTTAATATACTTTTTTTTTAGTTTTTCCTTACAGGAAGAGATGTATCTTTGTCTAACATTCTTCCGGTTGAACTGCATTCGATAAGACGTGCGATGAGTTTTGGTTTTGAAAGTGCACTTAAGTAAGGATAAATTGTATTTGGAAACTAACAAAGGAACACAGAGAACTCATCCCTTTTGCAATTCTGGCCAAGATCTCGGCCTTGTTGTCTGCTGGCAATTTGCCAGTCAAGCGTTTAACCAAACACGTTCCACACATATATGTATATATACTAATATACGATGTTTGTATGTATTGTGTATCCATGTGTTGCTACTCATTTTCTTTGTTTCCTTCCGCTGATTCGGCTTCTTTGCTCACTCTCTTCCTTGTGGAAGCCTTTACGTGCTCTTTTGTGCACAAGTTGATTGGCCGTGAACAATGTGGCAACAAAAAAAACACACACAAAAAAAGGAAAAGAAAACAAGGAAAATGTTGTGGAAAGTGCAAGTGTAAATGAGATGGGAGGCTGTACCGTTAAGCCGGGAATTCCCCTTCCCTTGACAGTGGCACAGAGTGTGACCAAAAAGGGCATAAACAGGACGGGAACTTGGGTTATTGGACTCAAATTCAAACTGTTTGTATTTCAATTATCTTTTATCTATGTAACGAAAATGGCAAAATCCCACAATAAAATCTAAAGCTGTTTCTATTTTAGTCTAATAACATGGGTATTTTTTTGGTCAACCATCAGACTATATATTGTATATTATTAGTAGCTCCACAGTGTTCATCCAGTATTGATGGCATCTCATTTGGTATGCGGTGCGAGCATCTGCCGACTAATAATTTGTATCTGTATCTATACACATTCCACACATGCCAAACAAATACGACATTAGTTGTTAAATTATTTACACATTTGCATTCATTTGCAGCAGCGACTGCAACCGACCGGAATACGAATCACGTCTCCACGTTTTACGTAATTGCAGACCAAAAAAGCCGTCAAGTTGGGCAATTTGTGGGTCTACCCACAGTTGAAGGTCGCTGCCCCACAATGAAATACACTTATTTGGAAAAAGTTGGCCATAGCAGGTGTCTTAACTCACAGTCGTTGGGCGCCACAGCAACTAAGATAAGATACTTTTAGCCCAGCAGGGTGCCCTATTCAGCTTACAAATATTTCTCAGTAGTTAATACTCTCTCAAAATGATAACAATAAAAATAATAATTACATGAATATTATTTTGTCTAGCTTTGTGTCTACTTCTTTCACATCGTTGGGCGCCATAGGTCATTATCGTTAAGCGGCTTTCTTTCTTCTCCCGCCATAATCAATCATAATTTGTTTGATTTCATTATATTTTTTGTGGTGATCTGTTTGATCATGCAATTAAACAACTTTTGTGACCATTTGTTTTTTTGTTGGTATATTTATCTATGCATGAGCTTTCACTGGTGATTTCATGTAGTGTTTTCATAGGCAACAAACCAACAAACAAATGTGCCGAGTTCAGCGACACGTTGACGTTGCATCTTTTGGTTGGGCCTATACGAGACTACGAGTATTACATGAATATTTCACAAAGTTTGTTGGCCAACTTCCGTATGTGAGGCTGTGAATGAACCAACTGTTAATCTGTCCATTCATCACTCGCGCAATATTGATGTGAATACATTCGTATACCATGCACTCCTATCTTTTGGATGGAAAAACTAATCGCTCAAGGGAGTTGGCCTTGCTGGAAAGTTGAGGGATATCAACAGCATTTTATAGTGCAACCACAGCACAGAAAAAAAGTAGACATGAAATTCTCTGTTAACACCACAATTTGCAACTGCAACTGTGGCCACAACAATGGCAATGACAATGAAAAAGCCAAGAGCAAAATTAAATTTCTACTCTCTCTCTGTCGTTGTCGTCGCTGTCTCTCAACTTTTTCCCCTCTCCGTTTCTCTCTCTCTCTCTCTCTTTATATATCTATATGTATCTGTATCTCTCTATCTATTTCTCAACCACACATTTGCATTTCCCAGTTGTGTTAAATGCCATTGAACTTTGTGAGTGCGCAGAGACCCGTGAATTGCTGCCGTGAATTGTGGGCGAATGTTAAAGGAAAACTGTAAAAAAAACCACTTCAAGTTGTGAATATATATATTTGAAATCGCTTGGGGATTATACGCGGTTTCAGTGATAAACCCAGAGATTCTAATTACTTAAATTGTACGCCATTTAAGCGGGGATTTTATTTTAATGGTGTTTTATTATTTATTTTAAGTCCCGTTTCCTTTTGATTTTAGCCCAAATAATTTTGGGTGACAGTTTTTTAGCAGGCATAAACCCTGTTGCTGACAGCACAAGCCCGGGCTTATAAACAACTGTGCACCTTCTTCTTCTTTTGTTGTTGTTGTTGGTTGTACCTATGTCAAGGTGTGACGACATGCGGCAGCCACAAACCGCCTACGTTGCCCCCAACTCCCCACCTTGCTGGCGTGCGCGGCGCACGCAACTGACGCTGCGCAGGGTGTGGCACTGTGGCAACAGGATACACAAATACACACACATACATATACACTCATACAGTTAGTCAAATAACTATTTGGTCAACTCAGCTCAAACATTTGTTTTTCCTTTATTATATTGTGGTTTCCCATATTTCCTAGAAAACTGACCTAAAATAATTAATATTTATAAAAAATAAACCACATATATGTGAATTCTTTTTCGTCAAACATTTACTTGACTCACTGTACATACACCCACACTCATACAGCTTGCTATGTGACATTTTTCTTTAGCAAATCTGAAATTCCACTTTTAAGGAATTTACACTGTTTGCTTTCAAGACTGTTTTAAATCGCATAGTTTTTAATATCTTAAACTTTACTATATATATAGTGAATGTATACATAAACTACATACTGGCCACAGTTGAGTTTCATTTTCCGGGCAATCAACTGTAATGGAAAACCATAAATACACGTTTCAGACGCATTTCAATCGAATTGCCCCATTGTGTCCAGTTGTCAGTCTTTGTCGTTATTTCAGGCAATTCTCTCAACTTGCCACAGCTGTAACTTGCAACTGCAGTGCTTCCGTTACGTTCTAAAGGCCCCATATATATGGGAAAATTTTATTTTCAAAAGAATTCCCAAAACATATGCTAGCAATAGTCCATAAAATACCCAACATCCTCCTCTTTCCTATTTTCCATCTTTTTAGATATAGAAATGACTTGGAATCGAGTGCACATTTTGCAGGCACTTGCAAAATTCTATATCTTGAAATACTTATACAGCATGTTCATTAATTTTAATCAAAATAAACTCAAAGCAAATTGTGCCTAATTTTGTGGAATGCAACGGAAAATGTGTGAAAATATAATCTTAACTTGAAATGCAATCATAAATTTAAGAAAAGATGCAAGAACATTGTGTTTGATTTTCGGCAAATTGATATTCTAGAAAAAGAAAAGAATTAAAATTCTTCAAGCGTTGGAAATGCAATAATAAACTATGGATAGTTTGTATATAATCAAAAAAATATTGAGAAATTAAAAATGTTGGTTCAAACGAATGTATTTTCGAATATATTGTTGCTTTTGTAATATAATGGTATATATAATTTAATGGTATATTCATATAAATATAGAGTCATTTACCAATCGAAGTAAGAGTTAAATAAATTGGACTTCAAATGCATACGATTTAAAATACTATCTATGGAAACAAATTTAAATTTAACAGAAAATCAATAGAGAAATCCAACTGACAAATTCGCCAATTTGTTGCAAGGACTTTACCAAACTGTACATAGTTGGGGACTGAGTGAGAGCGACTGAAAAACTGAAACGTCTAGTTGGATTCAATGATAGACATAGCGTCGTGTATGCCAACACATTAATGGCTTACATGTGTAAGCCAAACTGAATTGAAATTGAGGGCCATTGCCACATGGCGGTAGTAGAAAAAGAAGAAGAAAAAGTAGAAACGACAAATGCAAAAATCGTTTTCAATAAACAATTTTAAGCATTTTGCCCTGTCGCGCCTGCGTGTCGCATTCAATTGGGTGGTGCAAGGGGAGGTTTGGGGCAAGTACAGTGTGTTGGTTGCCGGTTGGTGGTTTGCATGCAGCAAGCAGTCAATGGGGCATGTGGCGTGCCTAGCAAAAATGATGTGACGTGTGGCGCGACAGGCTGAAAGTTTTTGACGCCATTGTGGTAATTTCTGCAGGGAAAAGCGACAACAAATTGAAGTGGGGAAACTTGAATAGGCGCTACGAGAGAGAGACGGACCTGACGCCAGGCTGCACTTAAGGGAGGTGCACACAGGTAGGAAGGGAGAGCATAGCAGTTACTTTGCGTGCACGGCTGAGCGGCGTCAGTTTTCCGGTTTTGGGTCGCCAATGGAAAATGGTCAAAAACGAAGAGATACAATAATACTCTGATGGAGTCGGTAGAAGGTGCTAAAGCAACCAACGTGGCAAGGAGACTAATGAGACTCGTTGTTGTTGTTGTTGTTTCTGCAGTGCTTTGTATTTATGATTGCCATTAAGTCTCATCGAATTCGCCGCACCTACTGAAAAAGACGCTCCCATGGAAGCAAGGAAAGAAGTGGGGAAAAACAGCAACTGATTGACGCTGTCAATTATTCAATAGCACTAAAAGCCTCTTTTTTAAGGCCTGAGTCCGATTTCGTGCCTCCCCTTTTGAGCACGCCTATAAATTACCCTCTACAATACTCCATAAGCCCATGACTCTGACTCATTCTAGGAAAGGGACAAATTCGACCAGGTGTTAAATGTTTCATATGCAAAGAGCATGCTTAAAAATTACAAAAAAAAACAAAAAACAAAAAGGTTATTAGGAAAGTTGACCTCCCAAGTTCGAGGATAAATTATTGCTTCAACTTTAATACCAACAAAAATGTAAACTTCGTATGCCAAGGCTAAAACATTACTAAGAAGCTAGCCAGTAGACGACCAACTAAAATGCTTCAACGCCTTTTTAGCCTTGTTATGCCGAACTCTGACAGGTTGCATGTGGTCATGAAATGTTTCCCGGAATGGTCAATAGAGTTAATAACTATAAAAACAGCATTGTAATTGCTCAGCTATAAATGTGTTTGTTTGTATGAGGTTTCCCACGATTTCAAGTCAACAAAAAGTTAGTAGCTTAAATACATAACATTTGCACGTAATGTTAAGCAGTTAAAAACGTCTGTTAAGTTACTAGTCTAATAACATATTAAGTAATATGTTAAGTAACATTACTAAAAATTTTAAGCAGCTGTTAGTTACTACAGTACAAGCTAGTGCTGTTAAAATTCAGCGAAAAATCGAAAACTGTCATAACTTGGTTAAATTTAAACCGATTTTCTTGTGGAATGTCAATTTTATAATGTTTTGGCCTCTATATTGATTCTGCATAAAAAATATAACGTGTTTACTTGAAAACTTACCTGAAATCTAAACTCAAGTTCCTTTGGTGTGTGGAAATGCGTTTGGGCGGTTGACCATTTGTCTGGGCTCCATTTTGACCCGCTGCCGTTGTTGGTGCCACACTGAGCGCGGGTCGACCATGAACCGAAGGCATGGAGTGATTGAAGCCACGACTCAGACTCAGGCGAGGCTTCGAGTAGCGCGTATGCTTGGGCGTGCTAGCCGCAGAGCTGATGGCGGGCGTGGAAGTTGTGTTGAGGGGCAATGTAACGGGCGGGGCCTTGAGAAAAGCTGGCACATAATCCTCATGTCCCTGGTTCGACATCACGGGCGATGCCAGCGGCGTTTGTTGTTGAGAGCCACTGTCAACACCATTCACAGTGCAGACAACAAGTTGTTCCGATTTTCCTGGACTGACAATGGAACTGGAGGAGCTGGAACTGGGCTGTGGCGGGGCTGCAACTACCGTTGGACTGTGCACCACGGTGCTGTTGCTGTGTTCGCTGGAGCTGCTCGTGCTGTTGCAAGCGGCCGTCGAATGCTCCGAGTTGTCATCGTCATCCGCCGGCAGCGGACTCTGTCTGCCACAAGACAATGCAAAAATATCCATATTCCCATTCTCGGCCAGACTCAACTTTCCATTGGAGCTGAAGTTAATGCCATTCGTCTTGCCGTTCATGTTGTAATCGGAGCAGGATAAACGCACCATGGCCGGAGCACAATGATCGACCACATCGTTTCCCACATCTGTTGAGGCATCCACAGTAACTGGACGGAAGTCAGTATCCAATAAACCCTTGCTGAGCACATGCAAATCATCGGCGGTAACTGCCACAACTGGTGAGAGCAACTTGTTCGCCGTTTCAATTTCACGTATTTGCCTCAAATATTGATAGCCATTATCCTTGTCCACAGGCTTTTTGCGGGTGCCAACACTGGAAATACTCAGGCCAACATGTTGTTGTTGTTGTTGTGTTGCTGTTGCGGTGGCAGTAGCAGCAGTTGTTGCTGTTGTGGTTGTTGTTACCGTTGAACTACTCGAGTTGTTGCTCTTTTTGGTCTTAAATGCTGAGATGACAGAGTTCATTTTGATTTTGATTTAAGAGTGCAGTTAAGAATGGAGATTGAAGAGTCTTCTATTGACAGCGAAGAGAGTGAGAGTGAGAGAGAGAGGAGTCTTTGTTGTAGACCCAAGTCTTTTGTTTTAGATCTTTGATTTCAGTGCAGTTCCTTTTTCCAGCTGCTGCTGTTTTTCATGTTGTTGTTGACTCATTTTGAATATGAATATGAATGCTCTTGCTCTACATTTGAGTCATTCCACTCGTTGTTCAGGTTCACTGCAAATAGACAAGCGAAAAAAAAAGAATTGGTGTCAATTAGTAATTTATAATCAATTGTGGGCACAAAAATTGAGGTATTTAGGCGTACAAACAACTTGACTTGAAATTGAGCTGCTTTTACCCTATTTAGCATTTCCCTTCAAACAACCCCTGAGTCATGTTTTGTTTGTCTTGAATTACCATAATGAGAGAGACCCTTTATTCGCTGCTCTCCTCTCCTCTCCTTCCCTCATTAAGGAGCAAGTGGAGCTGGCGCCTGTGGCTCATAAAAACTGGCTGACAACTGAAGCGTCCTTGAAAACAACAAACTGCGTACATGGCTTCAAATATTGTATCTAGGCCCGCCCAGTAACAGACCTCCTACCTCTTCCTCCCCCCAAAATTAGCGAGAATGAAGGGGCTTTGCAAAATTCTTATATTTTCCTTGCTTGTCTATTTATTTATTTTGTTTTTATGAGCAAAAAAAAATCTCTGGCACATGACCAAATGCAAATCAATGACGGCAAATTTATATAAATAAATCTCGTTCGTATGAAATTTAGACGGTCAAGTGGCCCTGAAAACATATTAAGACGTAGTCCACTGTCTATGTATTCCAATGTGTGAAATATATTAATATGTACACATATATACTTCAACAAATATATGTAGAAACATATACAGTTTGCTTGGTATATAACGAACTGACAATAGAACAATTTTTTCACATTTGTTGCAACCAATTAAAGCTGTTAAACGAACGATAGTCAAATAGAGCTGCACTCATAACGATGTTATTAAAAAGACTGTTAACGTTAAATCGTTTATAAATAATTCTAATCGAAGCTAGAGCTTTAAATTGATGGAGAAATTAAGGAAACTAAACTTAATCAGAGCTAAATGTCTAATAAAACTTACAGCAACGTTATTAAAATTGATATAATAAATCGATGGTATCGAAGAAACTACTGGAAAATTAATTTGTAATCAACAATTGATCGAAATATCTTTATAAAGTCAACAGATTCATTTAATATAATTACTTTACAAAAATTTAACGATATACGTCTTAAAGCTTAGTTTTTTCTCTAAAATTAAACTAGTGTTCACCATATAGAATGTTTACTGTACTTAGCATGCATATTGACTTAGCTAACGACCCACTCAATGCAAAATTCGTCATCGTTTTACTGCAGAATTTTCTCGTTTAACAAAATCGAAGTGTCAACACGTTCAATCGAACATTTTTTGTTTTCAAGGCGCAGGGCCAATGCACTATGATAGGTATTACGAATACCTGGTATGGGAATGAACACAGCAAAGCCTTGACCCAATTCTCTTAAAGTGTTTGGTTTAGTTTCCACTTTTAACTATCGATTTGTGTCAACGAAACCAAAAAAAAAAGAGAAAAATAAATAAACAATGCGATACTAACGTGAGAAAGTCGACAGGTCAGAAAGAGAGGGAGAGAGAGTTCAACAGTCGTAAAATTTGTCTTTTAAATGTCCAAACAGCCTCAGTTGTTTAGCACATTCTTCACCTCCTCCTATTCACCCGCTCTCTCTCTCTCTGTGTGAGTCAACACGAGGCGCACCTTGCCCCCGTTTTTCTCACAGTATTTATGAGCTGCTGGGCTGACCCCAATTATGCATCCCACTTCCTTCTTCCCTTCTTTTAACAACCCCTGACATTCATTCATTGCAATCTCACAGCCTCAATCTAAGCACAATCTGCATGTGCCAAATAATATTCCCCCCTCAAGGGTTGTAAAAAGTGGGCGTATTGTTTTTGTTGTTGATCCAACAAGTGACATTGTTTTTGGCATACTCTATAAAACCCAAAGCGCACTTAATTCGACGTTTAAAAATAGTTCAAGCTAAGAGGAAATTCAATTTAAAAACAATTTCTTCGGATGATTCAGAATTTCTCTCATTATATTTATATAGAACAGATAGAACCAAATTTAACTATGACATACTTGTAGCACAAAATTTGCCAAAAACATTTATCTGCGCTGCCAAAGTCAATCAACTTGGCTTTAACTTTGAAGGTCAAGATATCGAAGTGAAAGGCTGTAAACCGGTTTAAAGTCTATACAAACTCCGGAGACAAAGTCACACGTTGTATACTTAAAAATAAATAAATAAATAAATGAACTTGTTTGTTTTTTAGAGTAAAAATCAGTTTTTGTTTATATTTAAAAGATTTCTTTGCTCCATAATCCATTTAGAAATTGAAATCTAATTTGATTTAGATATTACTCATGCCATTAATAGAAGTCTTGTCTTTGTCTTCCGGGTAGAAGCACTTTAAATTAAAGAAAGCTGTCTTTAATATAATAAAAATAAAAAGATGAGTTCATCCGCAAAAAGCAGTCGCATCAAATTTTAAAATTTAGATTAATTTGGACATAATGATGTTGATTGGATTATCCAGACGTCAAACACTTTCAAAATACAATATATAAGCAGACAAGTATATCTATATAATTAAAAATTTATTCTGTATGGTATAATGTAATGTCATAATTTTTTTTCTTTTTTATACGAGTAAAAAAAATTGTTTCTAATTTAGAGTAATTTTTGCATTTTATTGGTAGAGGTCACGGCAAATGTTCTCATCATCGTATGCACGCTTTGCTCCTTTGTCTGAATATATATTTGTTTTTCTTGTATACTACATAATGAGAAAAGCAGCAACAACCGTTGGTAACTAATCAGATTAGCAATTAAACGCACTACACACATAGCATGACTAATTAAATAATCCCTAACTAGACATATTATATGTAGTATATATACTATGTGACAACCTCACTTGCCAACTCAATGACCTAATCAAAGGAAAGCAAAAAGTTGCTTTTGCTGTTGTAGTTTTATTTCTGTTGTTTGGGTTGCCAACCCATAGATAAACACAGCGACGCTATTATCATAAAAACACACACACTAAAAAAAGAATGAGAAAAAAGTAAAAGACTCCTCTCGTTAAAAATAGCACATCAAAATGGAATTAACATTGAGAGCGGGAGGCGGTTTGTTTTCATATATTTTGTCGAGTCAAACGACAACAAAAACAATAACAATAACATTCCAGAGGGGTCAAAAGCAGCTGCCTTCAATTAATTTAAGTGCAAAATTTTTCATTTCCCAAAATAACAAGCACATGGCGTGCGTTACGAGGTGGGCCTTGAAAATAGTTGCAACAACTACAACTAAACCTACAACTACAAAAGAGGCGCCCCAAAAATGTTGACCCCTATGCTCATTGTCTGGAGACGAGTGTGCGTCAGTCGAACTGACCATGTTTTATTTTTTTATCGCCACCACGTGCGAAAGTTAAGATATATCCGTACATCTGTCCGTAGGGCCACTCCTTGACTTTGGCACGCCAACATTCAGGTTTTTGTGAACCGGCAACAAGCAATAAATATATAAAATTCTTTTCTTTCTTTACTTTTTGGGCCGATGAACGATAACAATCGACTGCTGTTGCTTAATGCGATAACAATTAAAATTTATGTAACATTTCACATTCCTTTTTGATTTTCACACAACAATCATAATTCACTCACAATCAGCGCACGCTTGGAAAATTATGAAAATTTTAATGGTCTTTTCTTTCCCAATTTTATTTTCATTTTTTTCCCCTACTTATTATATTATTAATATTAGTCAATGATAAGCAATAATTCCTAATCGCTTTTCGGTGGCAAGTCTTATCTAAATCTGTTAATGGATTTTTCATTATTTCTGACTAAGCAGCAGAGTTTGCACTTGAAACTCTGTCCCGTCCCATGGGCTTAGGCGTGGGAAGGTCTCTCACATATGTGTACACTGTGCATATATTTTTTTTATGACTCTCGGCATTTCGAGTGTAATCCGATCGGGGGCACAAACAATTATTGCATGTGATATACGTGATAACTTGACTCTTTTACTCTAATCTTTCCCTTTTTTCTCATTCTCCTTTTCGTCTCGCATTTCGCTGGATAAGCGTGTCCTTTCAGGGTCAACTTACTGCTTAGCATAAAGCAACAAGCACTTGATCTACGGTTTCATATATAGCATTACAAATGCCTTGAGAAGCTGCTTAACGATTCCCTTTATGAATTTGTTCGATAAATACTTTTAAAAAATAAGAATAAGACCATACTTTACCAAAGTGAACCAAAATTTTGACTACTAAATTTGCTAGATCCAAAGTTTATCAAACTTCAAACTTCCATAACTTCGCCAAAACTTAGCCGATTTTCATGCGGAATAACTTTTTTTTCATTATTTGGCCTATATTTTGATTCTGCATCAAAACATTTTTCACTTGAAAAATTTTCCTCACTGTCACTCACTCACCTTTACACTTTTCAAGAGCTTCAATCTACCACAACTTTGTCAAAACTTAACCGATTTTCATGCGGAATATCATTTTATTCATTATTTGGCCTCTAAATTCATTCTGCATCAAAACATTTTTCACTTGAAAAATTTTCCTCACTGTCAATTTTTTCGGTATTTTCCATGCTTACCCCTTTACACTTTTTCAAAAACTTCAATCTACCATAACTTTGCCAAAACTTAACCGATTTTCATGCGGAATATCATTTTTTTCATTATTTGGCCTATATTTTGATTCTGAATCAAAACATTTTTCACTTGAAAAATTTTCCTCACTGTCAATTTTTTCGGTATTTTCCATGCTTACCCCTTTACACTTTTTCAAAAACTTCAATCTACCACAACTTTGTCAAAACTTAACCGATTTTCATGCGGAATATCATTTTATTCATTATTTGGCCTCTAAATTCATTCTGCATCAAAACATTTTTCACTTGAAAAATGTTCCTCACTGTCAATTTTTTCGGTATTTTCCATTCTTACCCCTTAACACTTTATCGAAAACTTCAAACTCGCATAACTTTGCCAATTCTTAACCGATTTTCATGCGGAATATCATTTTATTCATTATTTGGCCTCTAAATTCATTCTGCATCAAAACATTTTTCACTTGAAAAATGTTCCTCACTGTCAATTTTTTCGGTATTTTCCATGCTTACCCCTTTACACTTTTTCAAAAACTTCAATCTACCACAACTTTGTCAAAACTTAACCGATTTTCATGCGGAATATCATTTTATTCATTATTTGGCCTCTAAATTCATTCTGCATCAAAACATTTTTCACTTGAAAAATGTTCCTCACTGTCAATTTTTTCGGTATTTTCCATTCTTACCCCTTAACACTTTATCGAAAACTTCAAACTCGCATAACTTTGCCAAAAATTATCCGATTTTCATGCGGAATATCATTTTGATCATTATTTGGCCTCTAAATTCATTCTGCATCAAAATCTTAATTATTTAGAAAATTCCATGATTTGGTTATCATTGTCATATCTTTCCATACCCCTTAAGACTTTATCAAAAACTTTGAAGGCTCATAACTTTGCCAAAACTTAACTGATTTTTAAGCGGAATGCCTTTTTGATCATGGTAAATTGAAAATTGTAAGTCTTTAAATCTAGATTAAAATATCAAATTTGAAGCTTTCCCTCAACAGATATTTTTAAGTTTTTCTTGACAAGAGTCTTAGCTTAAGATATATATATATATATATATTTGGATTTGTTTGCTTCTTTTCTCACTGTCTCTCACTCTGCTGTCTGTCTGTTTGTTTGTCTGGTTCCCTCGTATTGTCTAGTAATTACAACATGTTCATTAAGTCGTCTTGGTCGAGCGTGGAGCTGTTGACTAACCTAAACCAAGGCCGTTTTTAAATTGTAAGTTTGTTATTTAATTTCGTTGGTCGCTCGTCCGACAATTCAGCAACAAGTGCGACGACAAAAATTCAGAGATACGCGATGCTATACAGCAATTTAAATATATATACGTATTATATATATAGATTTCTCTTTTGAATGATTGCCGATGAACTTGAGCTAAATTAATGTCAGTAAAGTTCAATAACAAAAGCAACTAAATAGTTTTTAGTTGCTTTATTTGCTAAATTTCAATTAAAATCAAATTAGGTTCTGTCGAGTCGAGTCGATCTAGATTTCAACATTGTTGCCAAATTTATGATAAGTATTTCAAGTCTCGAGTCAGCGAACTCTGTCCAAAAAATATTCAGTTTACTTGTCCAGGAAAAAGAAAAGTTGACTCATGAACAAAAAAAGACAGCCTGGGACATTCCCAAATGGAAATCTAAACATGTAGCTTGTCAGGCGTAGCCAGCAATCAATCAAAAGCCACCAAAAGTCGAATAAAAAAACAACAACAACGCCAGCGACAAAAACAAAACAAGTTTTTTTTTTTGTATATATTTTGTGCTGTTGCTGCCAACAAAAACAATTCGTTTTGGGCCAGCAGCCTGATGGACATGGCCAAGAGACAGACGGAGAGGGAGACAGACCACAGTCGATGGATAGAAGTGTTGTTTGTGGTTGTTGTAGTTGACCTTACAACATGCAGCGTGGTTGCATGCATCGTTGCGTGGCACTCCACATACATATAAATAAAAGAACAGACTGAAATCTGAGATAGGGAGAAAGAGAGAGCGAGAGAGAGTAGAGAACCCAAGCGAATCCCTGTAAAATTTATATGAGAAAACTATAAGAATTAATTTGTTTTGCAATTTGTTTTCTCTTTTTTTCGCTTTATTTTTATATTTGCAACATGGAACAGGAAGTTGGCTTCAACTAGTTGAGGATGCCTTCCAAATGAAGCACAAAACTCCATCAACACCAACTCCTTCTAACTACCCCAACAAAACTGTACTAAACTCAAACTGAAGCAAACTAGCGAAGCAAATTAATATTATTATTACAACATGATTATGTTGTATGGACTTCCTGTTGCGGCAAGCGTCTGTCTACTTATTGTAGCCACTGTTCTCGTGATGATTTTGTTGTATTATCTTTGTGTATACTGTATATAGATGGAAGCTTCCCGTTCTAAGTTGATAGCATCAGTTGATGGACTGACTCGACCTGTCCGGGAGCTTCCTTCTGTTTAGTTATTCAAGTCATGCTTCGCCATTGTTATTTATTTATTTTTTTGTTCGCTCGCTTTATCAAGGCAAGTTTCAGTTTAGTTACCTCAATGATTTGACAGGTTTCCGAGACTGAAATACAACTGTTGATTGGACTTTTAGTTTAGTTCCGAATGGCTAGCGGCATCTTTTTTTCCCCGCAATCTATCTCTCTCTCTTTGTGTAACGTATTTCAATTTCCGTTAGTTCAATTTATACTTTGAGAGTACTGTAAAATTCTATATTTAACTCAATTGCCCATGTATGAGAAAACTTGTGTTATAAGAAAAGGTTCCAAAATACTCGCCGCTGGCAAAGACAACTTCAAAGTTTGGCTCACAACTTTTGGCACCAAAAAAGAACCCATCCCGAAAAAGCTCAAAAAACTAGAGAAAGAGCAACCCCTAGAGAATTTAAATATACATTTTGTATGCGCGGTATGCACTTCTTACAAAAGCAACAAAATCAACATTTATTAAATAAATATTTCATCAAAAGTTATTTTATTTTCATTTGGCTTATGCAAATGAAAGCGCCGGAAAATGTATGTGAGACATAGACAAAGATGGGAACTTCCTGTAGCTGTTATAAGGTGGGCGGAGGTGGAAGAGGAAGTATGTAGACAACTTCTAGGTACATAACAAAGAAGACTGTAAATTGGCATACAAAGAATGACTAAAAATGTATAAAATATTTACTTAAAAGTTAAAGATAAGCATGAGAAGAGTCCCAAGTCCCCATATAT
Organism: Drosophila falleni; assembly: GCA_035045575.1. NCBI lineage: Eukaryota > Metazoa > Arthropoda > Insecta > Diptera > Drosophilidae > Drosophila > Drosophila falleni. The sequence continues at coordinate 5,299,770 of JAWNOV010000167.1, forward strand.
ATATATATATATATATATAACATGAGGTTTGCATAAAAAGTCAAACAATAACAGCTTGTCCCTGTCTGGTAACACAAAGATAAACCCCTTCTTCCTTCTTTAACTATGCCCTCGGTGGGGAATGAAATCAGCAGAGCGCACCGATGCCTGTAATTTTATGTCTGGACGTGCCACACGGCATTTTGGGCAGCCTGCCAAACGGAGGGGGCATCCACATAATAAATGGCCAAAAACTGAATGCAGCTGCAACAGGAAGTTAAGATACTATTGAAATTGTGAAAAAGATCTTTTTGGTTGGCGAAGGCGACATAAAATGGCAGACAACAATGTATACAAATGTAATTATAATTTATTACACTTCATTGATGGAGAAAGCCCAGTGAAAAATCTATTAATTTGGAAAGCATTTTTAATGAGAAAAAAACAACTGAAACCTTGGTAGCGTTAGAAAAGCGCACTCCATCATGTCGAACTGTTTGTCTGTCTTATCTGGTAGCCTCAATTAAATTATTTGCAGTGTGTTTTTGGTTTCGTGTTGCCCAGGTGTGCCACACCTTTATTATCTGCAACTTCAAATGCTGCTGCATGCACCAGCTAGCTCTCTTTTTGTTCCCAGCACTTGGCTACAGCTGCGATTTGCGCAACTTTCGGTGCCACACAGCTGCGAAACAGTCTGATATTTATTTTTTTCTGTGTCGTTTTTATTTTTTCTATTATTTTTCTTTTTTTGGGTTGAGAAGTGCTGGTTATCTGCGCTGTTTGTCATGCTTAAGCTTTGTGCAGAATCTCTATAGCCGAAAAATGTAGACTAACTTGAACTATCTGTAGATACTCTGTATTTATTTAAACTTTAAGGCAATACAAATTGATATTTATAAATAATATAAATTTGAATGAAGAAAGTATATAATGTAGTTAAAGTAACACTTACGTTATTTTTTGCTTAATTGCTTAGCTTTTACGTGCCCTTCTTTGCATTTTGTCTATTTACAGGGTATATAATGCTACCTCCTAACGTTCTAGCATGCCGAAAAGTGCTCAACTACGCAATCAGCAAACGCAGCAGCACCAACAGCAGGTCATGTTATCAGCACAGTGCAAACACGGGCACAGTGCCTGACAAAAGCATGCACCCACAAGCCGCTTTGGCATGCCAAGTGCCAACGAACTTGTCGACAACAAATAAACGCAAAGGCAAAAAAAAAAAAGCAAAAACTAAACTCAATTTTGCTTGAGCTGCGACTTCGACTTCCAGTACGAAAATTAATTTGTATGCAACTAATGAACTGTAAATTTTCAATTGCAGCTGCAGCTGCATAATCACTAATCACTGAGCGCATTATGAGTGCCGAGTACCGAGCACTGAGCAACGAGTACCCGTTGTGGAGAAACGAATACCCGACAAGACGCGTCAACGATTGGGGCAAGGCCAGAACGGCCGCATTCTCAGAATATTTCTTCTAGTGGTCTCAGTAAAAACATGAAATTCATTGCTTAAATAATAATGATGGACTTGAAAATACCCAGTTAACACTTCTATATAAAGTGTAATTAAATCAAAAACTTTAAAATTAAGATAAACTAGAATAAGTATCTAAATCTATCTATATCTTAAGAACTTCAAAATAAGAGTTGCCTATGCTCTTATAAATAGAAATTAAATTTATATTTTGGAGCTTTGTCATAAAAAGAAAACATAAGTGTAATAGTAACTTAATTCCATTTTTAATATCCGACAATACGAGTTGTTACACTAAATATTTATAGGGTATTCAAAATAGAGAAACTGCTGCAATATAGGGGAGAAGGGGAAGCAGAGCGTTGCAGCGCGAGTTGCAGATGCTGCACTAATTTTTTGAAATTTTCTTTTACCATGCCAGCAACAACAACAACAACAACTACAACAACAATAAAAAGTTGTTGCAGAACAAACTCCACACTGCAATAAATTAGAAAATTCTTCGAGCCTGCTGACGACGCTAAAACTGATGATGATACTCATCATAATAATAATAATAATAATGATAATTATGTTGCTGAGGCTGATGATGATTAGAGTAGGCAGTACAATAATTTTATGCTCTGCAGCATTTGCACATGCCCCACGCTGTTGCAAGTCCACAAACACTCACACATGCAGTTGAAATGATTATTTCATGTTCTACATAAGTTCGACTTGAAAAACATAAAAAAAAACAGACTCATGGTTTTTGCTGGCAGCTGGCGCGGATCTGTCCACGTTGATGATGCACTCACTCATAATAAGTTACAAATGCTCCCCGCATCTTGTTCTATAATCCCACATACATATGTTACTGCTCCGACATCGTCATCATCATCGTTTGTATCATCATTATCATCACCATATGCATATGCATCTGCATGCTCTCATATTTATCTGGCACAAGTTCTTCTAGGGTTTCACATTTTTCTTCTCTCATTTTCATTTCCCCACAGTGCGCCCACTTTATGAAATTTATGCCATTAACTGGGACATGCCATAGAGTTCTCTAGAGTTCTCTTCTGTCTCATCTTAACTCATTTCAGACTTGTGACTCTAATTGGTCACTCACATTCATTCACTTTACTGACTACAGTTTTCTTCTTTTTTTTTCTTACTGCCATTTCAAATCCCACACAGCGTGGGTTGCACTTTTGGTTTGTCGTCATCATCACCATCATAGTTATCGTCATCATCATCATCATCAGTTGCTGCTGCTGTTGCGGCCTTTTATGGCCGCAAGTGGCAGGCAACAGTTGAATGCTAAATTGCTTTTGATTGTTCTTAAATACTTTAGTTGAGAATACGAAAAATGTCTGCCTCCAATGGAATGTGTTTACTTGGCCTTTTCAATGCAAACAACGTTTACAAAACAGGGCTTGAATTGAAAACAAGCAACTTTACAGCACTGCCAAACATGTTAATGTGACGTTAACATTTCACTGTTAAGTATTTTTATATATTTAGTGCTGCTTAAATAGCAGTGCCATTGACAGTTTTATCTATTCGTTTTTAAACTTTTTGACAAGCCTTCAGCTTTAATTACATAGTAAATTTAATATTTTATGTTAATATACGCAAATTCACCACCATAATCTGTTAATGTGACATTAACATAGTACTGTTAAGAACTGAATTTAATACTTCATTTAACAAGCAAACATGTTGATGTGACGTTAGCATAGCACTGATAACAGTATTTCAAATTACTTCTTCTACTGTTGACGTACTCATTGCTTGTATTAATTTGATAAACGAAACTTCAGCTAGATAAACACCTCAAATTGATCATAATCCCATGCTTTTAGATTAGTATAAGAGTTTTTAGCACATTAATTATGCAAATATGTTAAAGTGACATTTACATAGCGCTGTTAACAGCGCTTAACGTGCTATTTGAGACTGGTTAGCATTCTGACAACTGAAAGCTTGGTACTAAATATTTAATTTGCGTCTGTATACAAACCATATAAATGTTTTACAATTTTAAAACTGTCAGTCAAGCAGAGTGATGGTCTAGGCAGACGGACAGAGGGACACACCACAAATATTGCCACATACCATAAAAAGAAAAAAATAATAAAAACAAAAAACAATTGTAAAGACCCAGAGCAAACAAAAACGTCATATGCATGCGATTAATTTAAATAATTGAAAGCAACACGCAGCCACACGTTCGTACTGCAGATACAGTTACAGATACAGATACAGAAACAGTTACAGATAAGATACATATGTATCTGTATGTAGATAGAGTGAAAAGGGAGGCATACGCAAATAAACTTCATCTAAATTAATAAATTCGCATTCGTTAAAAGGCGTATCTGGCCAGACCAGATGATGTTGGAGGATGCGATGCGCAGCGCCCCATTTTGCACAGTGCGCGCTGAGCTGGGCGTGGTCGACACACACACACACACACACAATAACAAACAGACAAATATAAATGGCAGAAAATGTGAAACAATTCTGAAAAGCAGCTTAAATAAATGGGGAGTGTAAAGTTGATATATAAAGTGTGCCATAAAATGCAAAAAAACAAAAGCATGGCAAACATTCCTCTCTTCTCTTTCTCAGTATCTCTCTCTAACCCTTATAGCTGGCTTTTACTGTACAGAGCTTAAGAAGCCATGGGGATTAAAAGTTGATGCTTTTTGTTTTGGGTTGTGAGCCAAGTTGGTAATGGGGCTAATTAGCATCTATCTGCATTTATTTTATGGCTAAAAACAACAGCCGATTTGTGTTTAAAATTGAACAACTGTATAACACACTCATTCAAACACACACAACAGGCACAACAATGCCAAATATTCGACCCAGCGGCACAAATATTTTCAACACTTTCACGCCGTGTGTTAAGTCACAAAATAAAAAATTAAACAAAGCTGATACAGTTTCGAATATGCAAATTTAGTGAGTGAACGAATGAATGAATGAATGGTGAATAAATGAATGAGCGAATGAATGCCAAAGCAGCAAAATTTACACAACAATTTCAAGCGCAAAATGGCATCGCATTCACTGAGCAGCGGATATGAAGTCACCAAAGTTGCAACTTGCAACCAGCTTTAGTCTCTCCGAGTAACAAGTCAAGCTCCAAGCAGTTGTGAGATAGAAAGAGCGACAGAAAGAGAGAACGAGACGGCAAGCAGCATCCGCAATTCTCTTTCAATTGGCTTTCGCCAGCGACGAAAACGACGAAAATGGAAAACTATGCGAATACATTTAACTCGTGGCAAGACGGCAAGTTGCAACTTGCAAGTGGCAACAACAAACAAATCTGGTTTCGACATACGATTGCAATTTAAAACTTTTATCACCTGCAAGAGAAAAAGCAGAAAAAAACAGGTGAAAATTGCCAGCAAATTTGCAAGGAAAAAACTTCAAACTGCGCAGTTTGTATCTTAAACTTTTAGAATTGTTAGTCAATGTAACTGTAACTGCAGCTGTATCTGCGAGTCAATCCATATATCTGATTACCATATAAAGACTATCTCAAAAGACACATTTGATTAATTCGCAAAGAGCTAAAGCTAATTTTGTCGTAACTTTTGTATCTTTTTACGGTTGCGGTTGATAGACGACCGCAAAACAAACTAAAATACAAAAAAAAAAAAAAGTTATCGGTCGCTAAAGATACATAAGATACGCAGTTAGAGATACATTTGCGAAACTCAAAGATAGACGCGGTGCGATGCGAAATTCTACGTAACACGTAGTCTCGTTGTATAATATGAAGGTCAACTAGAGAAGCGAGATGGAGACAAAAGCGGAGAACAAGACGGAGACGGAGAGGAATTGGAGAACTGGTACTCGAGTAGAAAAAAAAAAATCAAGTTGAATAACTTTTCAATAGCAAAACACGAACAAGGGCTTTTTTCGCTCCAACGATTGGGGAAATGGGAAGCCAAGTGATCGGAGGAAACACTTGGGAATTCGTATTGCATTGTGTGTTAATTGTCATGCTTAAAATTAATCTCTTCATTACCATTACCGTTATCAGACTTAGTGTTTTTCCCAAGTATCTTCTAGCATAATTGTACTAAAGTGTTTAGATTGTTGCAGCTATTCTCTTGCGTATCTAAACGGTGCTTAGCAGATAACTGATATCGCAATTACGACAAGTGGCGAGTCATGTTTGAATTAGCCAATGATGGATGCACCTGGCAATCTTATCGTTGTACTAGAGTTTATTCGTTTTATATATTAACTGAGATTACGGTCAACTATTTTGCATTTTCAGCAACAGATACTTTCAACAATCTCAGATACAGCTGCAAGTGCATAAGCATGCAATACAGCTTCGAATCTGACCAGTTCACAGTTCCAATTTTGCTGCAAGGTGAGCTACAATTACTTCAGCCGAAATGGGATCACTTTTGGCCGGCTCATAGATCAAGATTTACACTCAAAGTCTTAAAAGACTTGATACAACTCTATATATGAGTAATTAAATCGCACACTCCATCTAAGCTCAAGATACATTGCCAAAACGAACATTAAGTATTTTACTATTCATCTCTTGATATTTATAAAGTGTTTCTCTCGCTCTTGAGGCTATTTATACTGCAAAAACTTGATATAGATACATCTGGGTCGTATAACGAGCAGATCTCAAAGTTAATATCGATAGTAAAATTAGTTTTTAATCATATTAATAATAAAAAATACATCTAATGATGCGGTTGAAGTAATAAAAGTCTCTGTAATTATGTATACGTACTTTAATCACTTAATCTAAGCTTAAGATACGCTTGATTCAATATAAAGTATCTTTTGACCAATCTATCGATTTTATAAAGTGTTTCTCTCGTCCTTGAGGCTAAATTCGGCAAAATACATAATGAAAAAGATACATCATTTACTTGTCGACAATCAATTATGCACTATAAATTTAGAAAAATGTATATAAACCGATATAAAAGTAGTAAATCACAGCATTTATAATCTCAAATTTAATGGCTGAGTTCATATAAAGTATCTCTTTTATCAATCTATTGGTTTTGAGGCTATTTATGCTGCGGAAACTTGATATAGATACGAATATTTGGCACTTTAAACGGTTTTGATAGATAGTAGCGATAGCAAATAATTGTTTTGAAGCATATTTCCATAAAAAGATACATGTTATGACTGTCGGCATTCAATTACACAGTTCACTTCAAATGGACTTGATGCTTTAAGTTTAAGTAGTGTCTCAGACCGTTTCCTTTAGTATGCTGGATGAATGCCAGCTACTTCAGATACTCAGATACTTGTATCCGACTTGCACTTTGGGCTTGGCTTTGCTGATTGTATTGTACACACACTCCCCACTGTCTCCTTTTCCTTCTGTTGCAATGATAGTTGTCAGTTGTCGGTTGGCTGCAGGGCAGACAATTGTTGTGTGCCACACGTGACGGCAAATGTATCTGTGGGCGAGGATGCCACTGTAGATACATATGCAATGGAGCACAAAGCGAGGACAAATGAAACAATTTAAAAATTTAAACGAACTGCGAACAACAAACAGAGAGGAGAAACTAAAAGGTCAATGGCTTTGTTTTGTGGGTGTGTTGTAACAGAATTAATACGATTTCTGACCAAAAAACAAAAATAGGGAACCCTTAACTCAAACTAATGACTGACATAAGCAACTCTATTAACGTTTTCCCACGCCTCCTTCTTCAAAGTGCAGATACAAAGCCCAAAATCCATTATTACAATGTGCAACTGTTGACAAACAATAACATAAATTGTGAAACCCTCAATTAGTGACAGATGACTGCCAAACACCAAGCCAGATACAGATACACTCAGTTATAGATACAGATAGCAGATACTTAGTACTTAAGCTCTTTGTACTGACTTCTTTCATTTCTTTTTTTTCCATCAGTTTTTGTTGGTTTTTCTTCACCAAGTTTCGAGCGAAAGTTAAGTATAGTTATACAACTTTGTGATTTTAGGAGGGAACACAATTTCAATCTCTTGCACAAATATTTATTTTAATTGCGCACATTTTGTATTTTGTGCTTCACGTAATTTTAATTTCAAATGCATTCATTGTACGAATACGAGTTGAATTTCCAAGGTAATACAGAACTCTGAGCTTTCCTTTCATCGTCCAAAAAGTAACAACAAAAAAAAAAAACTTATTTACTAAACGAAAGTTGGATTTTATTTCTCGTAAAGTACACCAAAACAAAGTTGGGAGTATTGGCGCAGAAAAAAAGCCTCAAGTTGAAAGAAAGAAAAGCGTAAGAGAGGTTAATGAAATGCTCATGTAAAACTGATTGTGGGAAAAGCGTGACTACGCAATAATAAACATTTTCAAGTTTTATTAGGCGTATAAACATAAATGCTCATGCGTAACTACCGACTGCAATCAATGAAATTTTCGGCTTTAAATTTCCACTCATATTTTATAATTTATCGTAGAAGTTGGATGGTAAACTGTAAAATTGTAAGATATATGAGCTTAAATAAATCAAAGCCGAAAAATATTATCTGTATGAAAAGAAAATTCAAGATATACTATTTTTGGTTTTTTATAAATAAAATTTAAAGTTATAATTAAGCTTGAATGTTAACTTAGAATTTTAATATAACTACATTTCTTAGTCTAACAGGGCTGTTACTTACAATTCTAAAGCTGTTAGCTCTTTGTTAAGTTCCTTAAATTTATATCTCTTCAATCTTAACATAAGTTCTTCATTAATTTTCATTGTCATTGTCAATCTCCCATTGCTCATTGCCTAAACAATATTTAATACTCCTTAGCTAAGCTCGGGTCAAAGTCTATAGTCAACGAAAATGATCTATTTATGTGTTATTAATGGCATTTTAATTCAATGAAAATCAGATTTAAGCTAACAAAAGAAACTAACGATTTACGTCAGTTTAAAAATGAAATTGCTACTACAAGTAGAGTGACCAAACACATAAAGATATATGTGTGTACATTATAAATATATACGATGAGTGAACACGATGGCGTCACAATTCACAAAAACAACAAGAATAAGAATTGTAATAATAATAATAATGAATTAATGTCCATAAATATATGTATATAAAGAAGAGAATTAATGTACGCCCCAGACCGAAATGCATGTGTATTTGTTTGTGTATTTTGTAAGCCGGACGGAAATTGCAGTTTCATGGAGCTGTCGCCATAATGTGGCAGCTGCTGATGCTGCCACATGCAATGCGGAAGAGGGGCACATCAAACAACAGAACTTGAGAAAATTTATCAACTGCTCTTCCCCTATATACAGTTAGTGCAGTAAATGTTTCTACAAAGAAAAAAATATTTTGTTGTGCAAAGCAAAATATATCTATTACGTTTTATTATATTTTTGATATTTTATTAAATATCAATTGTGATAATATTTAATTTCAATTCTGAGAATAAAGTTAAATAAAAACCAGAAATAATAAAATGATTTGTGATTAATTATTTTTAAAAAAAATGTGGGTTTTTTGTTTGTTTGTCAAAACAATTACTTGACTAACTGTTTATTAAATATCCGCCTGAGGATGCACACGATAAACTTGTATTATTATGAATAAAACGACAAGCAGACAGACAGTCAGAGAGATGTTTGTTGAGTCGCCACTTGGGCACGACAATTGAGAATGTTGTGGCGTCTTGATATGGAATTGAATTGAATGAATTGGAATGGAATGAAGCTGCCTTATCAGTAGCTCAGAGACAGCTCAGACTCAGAATAGCAAAACAAATACAAAATATGCATAAGTAATCGCTAGACTCGGGTATTTTTTGTTATTTATAAATAAGTCAAGATGTGGCGTATCAATTTGTAGGCGTTGTATACTATTTAAAAAATATATATATGCAAATACGTATATGAAAAGCAAAGCTTGAAAAAATAATAATGATGCTGCCTTCGTCTCTTCCTCTGTCTACTGCCTTTGTTTATTGAGTATGCAAAAGAATTTAGCGTTGATACGAAAAGGAATTTTGATGACAGAGTCAAGAAATATGTAGATAGTTTTGTGCGACGCTGCTTCTATTCACATAAATATTTTCAACCTCATGTATTTGGGTTGCCGTCGACGACGACGACGCTTTCATCTAGTATAGTTTACTCTAGTATTCAAATTCCAACAGAATATTTTCTCAGCAAGCCTCAAACATTATTATATTTAACCCTGCTGTTAAGTCATGAAAATTCAACTAACGAAAATTGTTTTTTTAATATTTTGTAATCGTTTCAAGGGTCGACTTTTTCAGTGGCTGCTACACTTGATTCATATCTCTTGGTATTTGTAAGCATGTCTTTTCTATGTGCCGCTGAAATTATAGACTTTCCACATTTGGTGGCACCTCTACCCTATCTGAACTTTCTGCGTTATTTCAAGCGACAACATCCGCGTTACGGAACTCGTCGCGTGCTGCAGGAGGCGCTTCCCTATTGGGACTCCCTGACCAGCGGCCAAAAGAAGCTCTTCCAGAAAGAAGTAAGTCTATAAACTAAATAAAAGTTGACCTGACTAGGATTTTTTGTTAGCGCATCTTGGCAAGAACTGCAAGAACTTCAAGTGCTCGACGTCGCAAGTTACTGAAGATCAAGAATATTAGAGATCCTAAACGTTGCTATCCAGTTCGAAGACCCATTTATACCAGAAGATATCCAGCGAGACGGCAAACGCGTAGAAGAAAACGAAAATAAGAGGCATCAGTTTAAGATACATTTCCTAATTTCAATTTACATTATTTTAAAATTAAATATGTGCATTAAAATAGATTTTTTGCTTCTCAAAACTTGATAACACTGAATAGAACTCTGTTGTCAACACTGAAAGAAGATACTTGAAAGAAGCCTTACGACATTTCAAGTATTTTTTTGTTGTTGTTTTGCAGTTGTTTATTCATATTCAAGTTGTGAGTCCGTTAGTTGAAATGACCCAGTAAAAAGGCATTAAAAATAATTAGCATGGTATAATAGCATGTAATGTGTGACTGAGGCCAAGCAACGACACAAGAGAGAGGGAGCTCTCTCTCCCTCCCACTCTCTTAAGTTCTGATCAGTTTGTTATGTAAGAAATGCTGATTGAAGACTTGCCGGGAGAAGAGAAGTAGAGAATTGGTTCCACCTGACTGAAAACTGCGTAAGCGGAACAGGAGACGCAGCAGATACATATAATGTATATTTATATATAGGGCCAAAAGTTGATATGCAAACACCTTGCAAAGACTTTCACTTTTGCACGCCTTATGCGTAGCGTTGTGGACCATTTGCAATAAAGAGAAGGAAGCAGCGAACAGAAGAGAGGAAGAGAGAAAGAAAAAGTACTTCCGTTTTGTCGGATGTCAACTGGGTTGGGTTGTCATCTTAACAGCAAATTTACGATGCCAAAACTCATTTGCTTATAACAGAGCTTACAGATTCTTTTACACTTTGCATCAAGTGTGTTCCACAAATCTCTAGAAATTTAAATGACAGTTAATTAAAAAAAAAACTTGAAGGAAATGCTAAAAAATATATATTTAATTTTATTAGATTCTATAAATTTTTTTATAATAATGCAGAAAAAATATTTTAAATTGTTAACTTTAGCAAATATTTTGACAATTAAAAGAATGTTTTCGGAACTCCGAAAAATGTTTTTACGTTGCTTTTGGGTTTTTAAAGATTTGTGGATCACGCCTATATGTAAATATATGTATCTGAACATTGATTTGTGAGAGATTCTTTTCTTTTTTGGACAAGACAATGGCTATGGCTTGTTGTTTTGCGGCTGCAGGCAGCACATGTGTGTCAGAGAAGTTCTTTACATCGGAATTTGAACCTCCCCCCAACCTTTTACACTCTCAGCGCATTTTTATCGGCTCATAAACAATCTTTTTCTCTGCCTCATCGACTGTTTTTGAGCACAATAAAAACAACAACAACAACAGCAACACTAGAATAATAATATGCATGCAGCGGATGCGTAGTCAAACAAGAATGCGGGAATGAGATTTGTTGCGTTACAGCCGAAGTGCAAATGAAGCGTCCCAGTAGGTCACACAGTGCGCGTCATTAGAATAGGTAAAGTAGCATTAAAAAAATACATATACATACACGTTAACATTTAGAGTGACCATATTCAGCAGCTGTTAAGTTTGCTAATTGGCAACACTATTAAAAGATCGCAACTTGTTTTCGTAAGTTTTTTTATGCTTCTTTTTACTGCTTTGTTGCAGCATCATGAAAGGGGGAGGGGGGACAGACAAGCGGTATCTTTTATCTGCAACAACTTGTTAAGACGTTATTTTTTCTCTCTGCTCAGTTTGTCAATAAATTATTTATCAATCTTAATTTCCGCTACACTAAAGAAACAATAACTAAAGTGAATGCCAAAATTGGCTGGCAGTTAACGTATCTCTATTTTTTCTTCATCTTTTGAAATGGAGCCAGTAAAAAAAAAAACAAGTGGCCAATGGACAAAACCGGGTGAATTCCGAGAGGAGAGCGACAGGTTACAAACACTCAACTCAACTCAACTCAATTCAACCGTCTCTCTAATGTCGGAAATGATTAGTTGAAATTCCAAACTGGTTCGCATTTGTGGCTACTTTTAGACTTGTGCGTTTTGGCCAACAAGCGAAATTTTCCTGCTTTGGATGCGTCGCACCAGTTGAACAACAATTTGTTGAAAAGTTTTGCAAGCGTAGCACAATTTTATTTTACGCTACAGGTTTCAGCTTATGTCACATGTACAATATTCAATCATTCACCATATCGAACGTGCACTGTATGCTTGATTTCCCGCTAATGTTTTGCCAACTTTAGTAAAATGGAAAAACATAACAAATACCTGAGAATTGTAGTGCAAACAAAATAAAGGATAGCTTAAGAAAGAGCAAGGGGAAAATATGAAGAAACAGAAGCAGCTGAAGAAGAAGAAGGAAAAGAGGAAGAGCATGAATACAAAGTGGCAAAATTCCTAAATAACATCATTAGGCACAGTGTTGCTAATTAAGCTATTAAGTAGCTAGACTTGGCAACTTTGAGTTGCAAACCTAGATGACTATTACCTACTTTTAAATCTGGCTATTTTTTAAAAATACTTGACTTCTTTTCCAGATTGACAGATACCTTCAACTACCAACTTGGCTGTTCTGGCAACACTGATTGAGCAAAGTTTTTAAGGCAACAAGCGAATAAAGCCGAATCGAAATGAAAACGAAATTACGCGTTCAAAGAGCAACCGCAACTGAAATAACAATAACAATAATAACAACAAAAGTCGACAACAGAAACAGAACGCAAAGCCCAAAGAAGCGGAACTTTTGCAATAACAACAGCAGCAACAACAACAACAACAAAGTGTAGAAGTCGAGCTTTGTTTAATGGCGCAGCAGCAGCGCAGTCAGCTTTTAAAGCGAAGCTCAGCAGAGACAACGGTAACACGATTTGTATGTATGCGTATGCGTGTGTATGTGTGTGATTTATGTTTTTTTTCTTCTTCATTTTCGTTTGCACCTTGTTAGTTTATTCGTACTCGCACTTTGTTATGGTTAATGTTGTTGTTATTATTGTTACTGTTATTGTTGTGCTTGAAAAAGTTCAACGACATCTTCGCTCTCTTTTTGGCTGCTTTAAGGCTAAGTATTTGTCGCGGTTGTTGTTGTATTTTTTGTGTTTGTTATTTTTGTTGTTGACTTGACACAGCAAAATTTTGCATTACATTTTGCACTTGCCAAAGCGTTTATTTTTTTTTTTTACCAGTCAACGGACTTTGCACCAAAGACAACAATAAAACAAAGATTCACTTTAGCAAAGTGCAGTCAGGAAAGGGCAAAGAGAGAGAGACATAAAGAGGTAGAGAGAGAGAGAGAGAAAGAGAGAAAGAGAGAGAGAGATAAAAAGAGAGAGAAAGAGGGAGAGTTAAGCTTGCATTAGATTCGAATGCAATTACAAAGTCAATGCACGCTTATCGCGTACAAGGAAGAGCGGGAGAGTGGGAGAGCAAGAGAAGGAGAAATTACAGATGCCACTGGGGCAAAAGTAACATGCAACAAGGCGACAGGCGGCACATCGATAAGCGGCCAATGGCCAGCAATTAAACCAGGAAACGTGCAACTCGTTCACGCATTCCACGACAAAAACAACACACTCCAATTAAATGTCACATTGTCTGTGTCTCTCTGCCTGTGGCACGTGCCTCACCATAGGTACAAATATGTACAATACAAATGTATGCGTGTTTGTGTTATGCCTCTCTTCGATTTGTGCATCGTTGTGACTCTGCCGTTGATAATACCCTAGCGAATAGAGTATTTGAGGTTGTTGCACTAATATGTAACACTTTAAATGACCAGATAACAAAAAGTACAAGCAGTGTGTCAAGTAATTGTTTTGATTAAATAAAAAAAGAACATAATATTAATTATTAAAACCCATATTTTTTAAATTAAAATATTTTATTTTTTAAATTATTTACAGTCCATGCTCTTTACAAATATTTACTTTATTGTAAAATTTCAAAATATACAGGGTATTGGAATATTCAGCATGACAAAGATAATCCTTTTTCATCTTGTATCTCATTGCAATCAACAAGAAAGCAAATTGGCAGCTTTCGTTTAGCTGGCGGCCAATCAAGAGCAAATAATTGCCCTTTTCTCTATTCCCAATGGGAAGTGGGAAATGAAGCGCAAAGCAAAAGCTACGAAAAGGGCAATATAAATAAGTAAGTAAATGCAAAGTGCTAAAGTGAACTGAAATTTCCGCTTCGCGTGGGACGAATTAAATTCTGTAGTCGAAGTCGCAGTCGCAGTCAAGGTGTCAATTTGGAATGCTAATTAAATTCTCTGGCCAAAGCTAAAGCGTTTTCAGGGCTAAGTCAATGGACTCGCATTGTGTAAGAGAAGCAGAAAGAGAGAGAGAGAGAGACAGAAGGAAGGAGAGTGGCGAGTCAATAAAAGGTGCGACTATGCTGTCCACAAATGCGCTACATATTTATTTTGTTTATTTATTTGTGTGGCATGCAACGCATATCTTATCGAAATCTAAACACAATACAAATAATGAAAGATATACCTTTAAAATAGTTATCTGGTATCCAAAATTAAGGTGACCGGTTCACAATAAACAAAAACAAGGACAACGTACAGCCGCGCACACAGAAGAATAAACGTGTAAATGTGCAGACAGTGCGATCAACAAGAACGAACATCAAAAGCAAAACACAATAAAAAAAAAGGGCAGCATAAAACGCGCCCTCTTCCTCTTTACTTCTTTTTTCTTGCGTTGCCCTTTTCAGGCGAAATTTAAGTAGGCAGCAGTGTTGGCAACTCAGCTATTTTTCCAACAGATCTTCAGATTTATGAATGCAGGAGTTTTAACTATTTTTTAAAGTAAAAACAACTACTAAGAGTATTGCAAACTGTAATAACCAGATTTGTTTGAATTTTTAATGCCACAATCAATACAAAATATCTGTTAGCTTTTTTGCAGATTCTCCAGCGTTACCTAGCTATTTTTAAATGTTGATACAGATATTTTAGCTCCTGGAAGAGTTGGCAACACTGATAGGCTCAGCAGGCAGGCAAAAAGTATGGCAGGTGTAAGAAGAAGAATCCAAATATGCATGTGTGTGTTTGTTGATGTGTTTACCTTTTTATTTGCAACAGTTGCAAGAGTAACGACGATAACGAGTATTAATTCCTGCTTTTGCGGCGTAATCCACAGTTTGTGCAATGTGTACAGTTGTAGTTGTTGCTGTTGTTATTAATACAACTATTTATGTTGTTACTTTTACACTTTCACTTGTTGTTGTTGCTGCTGCTGGATATTTGCTATTAGAAATCACAAACGAGGCGAAAATATTTCAATTATTATGTTTCGCTCTCCTACACACACACACATGCTTACAAACACATGCAAAAATGAAATGAAAACAAAACTGCAGGTGAAAATTATGCGGTCATACAACAACATTTTTGTGTTTATTAAAAGTGCCAAATGCGTAGTGCAATATAATATTGCTTACATGTTGTTGTTGTTATTGTTTGTGCTTTTGTTGTTGCACAACAAGTACAAACAACAACCACAACATGCTACGCACACAAAGACACGGCTTTGCAAAAACAAAAAAAATCTCGTTACGGCTTTAGTTGTATGTGTGTGTAGGCAGCGCGCTAAAAGCATTTATACGTGTGTGTGAGCATTTGTGTGCATGTGTACTTTGGCAATTGTGTGTGTGTATGCCTGTTTCTTGCAAAAAAAAATGGCAATTTGACGACAGCAGACAAAACACTTGATTCAATATTTGAAATATCTTGCTTATTTATTAATCAATGCTTTAACATATTTGTTTAAAGTGGTGGCGCGCACTTTTATTTTATTTTGCTATTCCATGCAGACGGCACACCTAAATACATATGTATTTATGTATACACATACATACTCGTATCAAATCAAAAGGAGACGACGACGCGCACAAACGTTTTTAGCATTAATTCAACTAATTTTGCGTACATTAAGAATATGCTATATTTATCATTGCGTATATTATTGTTAGCGCGACATAAAAACTTGTATTTATTCTGTTGCTTTGTTTTTCCAAACACACACTCTACGAACAAATTATGTGAAACAACGAACTACCCGACGCGCACGTCCGACTCGTTCAATTATTTTCTTACTACTGAATGATAGGGGTGGCACTATCGCTGACCTGCACGATATTTTCAGCTTGAGCTGCGGCCCCTTCGTGCCTGCTATCGATTTATACACGATGAAGGCGTATCGCCCGACCGCCACAATCCATCGCTTAACGGTCGGTCGCGTAAATTGAATCATAAATTTATTTTTAAAACAATTGTTTTATTTAGCAATATAAGTAACTTATACCCTTCATTCACCCTTCATTCATAAGTCTAGCTTCATAATTTGAGAAATATAACTATGTATATTCTTTTGACAGGGTTCTTTAAAATTAATATTTATTGATTCAAATTGTGTTTGTTTATTAGCTTATAAATGTAAAGCAAATGAATACCGTTTTATTTATAGTTTTGCATAATTAAGAAAGGAAATCATGTTTATATCCTGTGAGCAATAGAAAGTTTAAACAACTGCCGGTACGAAAATATCAAATTTCTTATTAATGGGAACAGGCCTCGTTAAGTGCGACAAGGGTATCGAAAGTGATTGAATCTTTGGATAAACATTGTGGTCATCAATTCTAAACGCTTCCTCAGAATAGTAGTGTGCAAACTGTTAGGGTGCAATCAACCCCCGAATATGCACGTGCTAAACAGTGACTAAGACGATGTACAGAAAGACAACACCCCCTACGCCGGGAAGAAAAAGGGGCTGACTATGCTTATTGTGAAACAGATTTGCGGCACATTTCTTTTCGCATGCCATTTCATTGATAAAAATAACATGCAACTAAGAGCCGGTACTTATATACAGTTAGTCAAGTAATTGTTTTGACAAAATACAAAACTGCATGATTGTGTTTTATTTTTAAGTAAAAGGTAAGTCTAAGGGATCTTATTACATCTATTTTTTTAACTTACTCTATATAAATAAATAAAAAAAATCCGAAGTGGAAATAAAAATAATAAATATGTAAATTTTTCTTAGTCAAAAAACTGATTTCACTTACTGTATGTACCCCCAAAAACTGTTTGAATGACTCATCGAATGTCAACACAACATAACAGACGAACTCAGGAACCTTTTTCAGTCTTATTCAGCCGATTGTCTGATTGATTGTCTGTTCTATTGGCAGGACGACCTTTTGTTTATCACTTAGACGCCGGATGTTGTAAAATGCCAAAAATAAAGTTGTGCTATTTATTTAATGAGTATTTCGCATGCCAGTTTCACTTTTATGAGCTATTTCCAGTTAAATATATTTTCATATTTTTTGAGACGATGCACTCGATTTATCTTTTCTTAGAGTTTGCATCTCAACATAATGCCATAAATTGAATAATGCGTTTTTAAGTGACGCTTAGACGCATTCTTCAGTAAATTGTGCAATTGTTAAAGTGCCCGTCAACCATGCGGGATTGAGGGACAGACCGACGGACAGACAGACAGACGGACTTCGAGCTGAGCCTCTACAAATTAGACATCAACTCCAAGTGTTTCGGAAGCATTACACATATTTTCACTGATACACACACACACACATACACTCACACACACACACACATGAGATAAGATCTTGTGGCGAAGATTAGAGAGCCGTCAAGTGGTACAGCTGTCTATGAGTTTCCATTGCGACAGTTCAACAATCTGTTAATAGGGAGAAAAAGATGTGCATCCGTTGCCTGGATATTGTGAGACATTCTTCAACTAGTTTAAGTCGTTGTTGTAGCCCAATTTAAGCAAAAAATTCAAGCAAGTATGCTTTAGTCGAAAGTATTTGACTATAAAATACCCTGGTCCAGGACATAAGGTACTTGAAATGAAATCTCTAACTTAAAAATGGCTCTGTAATACTGTTTTATATGACTATTGTGGAAAGGCGGCGCGGCATCTAAGTTTTGTAATAAACTCGATCTGCTTTTACTTAAAGAGAGTCTACATATCAAATTTGGTGCCGCTAGCTCTTATCAATTCTGAGATTCTCTCGTTTATAGGGACTGTGATGGGCTCGGAGATGACTCCTTCTTCCTGTTGCATATATTCCAACAAAAACAATATACCCTTGTGCTTGAAGTAATGGGTACAATAAGCTGCGTTGGCGTCAACATCATCTCGGTCGTTTCCCAACCTCTGTGCTAACATAACATTTGTTGTATATTAAATTTGGCACGCACTCTCGGGGGAGGAACTCAAGTCCCCAAAACCAAAACCGAATGCAAAAATTATTTGCCCACAGCAAGTTGAAAAGAAAACAGAGAGAGGAAGAGCGGGAGAGAGGGAGAGCGGGAGAAAGAGAGTAAAATTATGTAAATGGTGGAGTTTTCCTTACAGATTTTAGAATAATATTCGCCACAGTTTGCCTGTTGAAACATTTACCATATCGATCTGTGCCCAGAGAAGCATGAAAAATGCCACAGCTGGAGCTGAAAGTGAACTGGGAATCCATTTAAGGAGTTGGAGCTCATAAGTAGAGTCAAAATTGTGCTACAATTGAATTCACAACGAGTTCATTAAATTTGCAGTTTTATACAAAAATTTGCTCTTTGCCCGCATACCAAAAATCTCAGCCAGAAATTGTATTTTTGAGACAGTCAAAAAAAAAAAAAATTTAATTAAATCAATTATGAAATGCCTACAGAAGAATTATCACACAAACAACACACACATATTGAATGATTGCTGGGAAAAATAAAGCGATTCAATTGGAAGTACCCCGAGGCAGGGGCAGGAATTGGGTCTAGTCTTTGACTGCAACTCCCAAAAAAAAAAAAAAAAAACAAAAAATGACAGCACACAAAAGGAAATTAATTTTTTATTGTATTTTTTATAGCTTTCAATTCGGGCCTGCGGGCCAGAAAGTAGGGATGATACCCAAAAAGAAAAAAAAAAAGAAAACTATTCAAAGTCGAAGGGAAAAAGAAACTATATGTATGACAGTTAATTCAATTTACTGTCTAATTAGTGGGTATAGATAAAAAAAAACAAACCCGAAACAGAAACAATTTATTGAAGTCATTAAGATTGGTTCCAGTAAATACTTGGGATTGCTGTAATACTTTTACTTTTACAGCGAATTCCAGAAAATTAGCAACAATAAATGGAATAATTACTTGGAGAGATAAAAAGCGAGATAAAAAGATCTTAAATGGACATTAATATAGTACATGAAATGAAGACTTGACTATATTGAGAGGGAAATGTACAAATTGTATGAGAAGTAAACCTATATAACATTTTAGTAAGAAGTACTGATTTCTGATATTTATAATAGTCTACATAAAGTGTTTTCTAAGTTGTCAAACAACATATTAAGCTGAAACTTGGTATAGCTACCGTTTTATATGCAAGATCACCATATACCAAGTTTCCTAAAAAAAATCTGTTTCTTAATTTAGTTACAGACGCTTTTAAAGTTGGGAATTCCAGAATTTCGCAAGGCCTGCCAGCAGGTATGCTACAATTCCATTAGAGCTATGGGAGGGAAAGTGTAAAACTAGTTCATTGAGTGCCCATAAGAAAGATTAATTCCCCAGCTATTCAAAAATATTGCTTCAATAACAAGGCGCATCCAAAGTTTCTTTATGTTTGTGTGGGGCCTTAGGGCGCTCCCTAGTGTGTTGATGATGATGATTTCGTAAAGTGTTTTGATATAAATACCTGGCAAAATGTGTGAAATACATGCTTGGGGAATGTTTACTGTCTCTGGCAAAGAAGAAGCATAAATCGCAGCGCCAGAAATTCCATAAACATATTTTCAGCATTTAAAGTGGAGCACAAAGAAGTTCCAAAAAAATAAAAGAGAACAAAGAATATTCAGGCAAAGTGTCGTCCCCTCTTGATAATAAGTTCAATTCAGAAGCATATCTGTAAGCCCCAAACATTTAGATTGGGGACTTTGCGGGCCTAAAAATACTTTGGACTGAGAACTGTGAAATGGGGGAGACCATCTTTTATAAGGCATGAAATTCCTGCTGTGCACAAGTGCAGCACGAGGGAAGGAGAATGGGGAATGGAGAGTAGGTGGAGGTAACGGAAAGCAGTTCTTATTTTATGTACGTCTTTGTACTTACCCCAAATAACGCCTTGTCGCTTCATTGGGGGGTTCTTCGCATTTGTCACTGCTTATGGGAGGAACCATTTAATGTTCCACGCAAAACTCGCAAAAGAAACTCCAAATTGTTCGTTGGGGTTGCTAAAAATAAACCCCAAAAGATACGATCCTATACGACATGTGTGTGTGCCCGACGAGATCCCACAAATGGGCGACTATATTTATACATAAGAATATAATTTAATGCTATTCCAACAGAGCTGGCACTTTCAATTAGAAAGAGCTTTGTTATTGTTCGTGACAAGTCCACAATTAATTGGCAGCTGACCTCGGATGTTGGAAATCCCTCGAGCACCCCTCGCAACTGCCTGTCAGCTGGCACAAGCTCCATAAACACCACAATACACGTACTTTGGGACTTTTGTAATCACAACAGAACCACATCGATTAACATCGAAAGTTTGTTCCATTGAAGATGGCCAACTGTCTGTTGCTCAATATCCCCTCCTCCCTCCCTCTCAGTCTGTTGGCGCCATGCCACGCCCCTTCTTATAGCAGACATTAATTAATTAGGCAAATATTCCAGATTTGGCCTAAGTGAGCCATAAGATTCCAACGCTAGATCTAAAGCCAATTAGCCAAACAATGAAAATTATTGTATTCCATTTTCAATAGAATTCCCCTCCCTCTCTCTCTCTCTCTCTCTCGCTCTCTCTCAGGCACACATTCTTTGTCTCTCTCTCTATGTTTGACTGTGATATATAGCAGATGTAAATCGCATTTTTCGAGAAAAATTGCAATTTTATTTATTTTCAAGGCGTTTCAAGTGGTTCTTGTGCCTGATCTACTTACAAGCTGTCATTCATAGGCTCCTTGACTGCGAATGATCTTCGTCTGCTCCACATGCTTACAATCTGAATTTTGCAATCTATTCTATATTTTTTGTATGTCCAAAATGATCAAAAAGTGCTAAGAAGCTTGAAGTTTTTGATAAAATGTTAAATTATGGAATTTTCTAAGTAATTAAGATTTTGATGCAGAAAGGCCAAATAATGAAAAAAATGATATTCCGCATGAAAATCGGATAAGTTTTGGCAAAGTTATGGTAGATTGAAGTTTTTGAAAAAGTGTAAAGGGTTAAGCATGGAAAATATCGAAAAAATTGACAGTGAGGAAAATTTTTCAAGTGAAAAATGTTTTGATGCAGAATCAAAATAGAGGCCAAATAATGAAAAAAATGATATTCCGCATGAAAATCGGTCAAGTTTTGGCAAAGTTATGGTAGATTGAAGTTTTTGAAAAAGTGTAAAGGGTTAAGCATGGAAAATACCAAAAAAATTGACAGTGAGGAAAATTTTTCAAGTGAAAAATGTTTTGATGCAGAATCAAAATAGAGGCCAAATAATGAAAAAAATGATATTCCGCAAGAAAATCGGTTAAGTTTTGGCAAAGTTATGGGAGATTGAAGTTTATAATGATATGTCCACTTCTACAGTAGTACTTCTTTAGTAGTATAAGATTTAATATCTACTACTTCTTCAGCTACTACATTTTTACTGGCATTGATTTTTGCTACTTATTATTACTCCCGATTCATGGACTTTTTAATAGCCCATCGAATTTAATAAAAACATCTAAAAATTTCTTTGGCAATTATTATAAAACTTCCATTAGGTTGAGCTGTAAACAGCAGGGCAAACAGTGTGAGAGATCTTTCTGTGTTTGCTGTAAGTATTCCTACTGGAAGTGGGACCTTATGCCCTGTGGCGAATGAAATAGAATCAACAACAAATGAAATATGAGCATGTGAAGAGTATCGAACTCGGTACTCGGGACTTGAAACTGTGCCAGAGGGTTGCTGGATGCATATGGTTCTTTCTATATGTGTATATAATGCCACGCGACCCTGGCGTCTGTCAAATATCTATCATGACGTTTGGCAAAAGAAACAGCCCTTGTAAGGGGGGCGCACTGTATGTGTAATATGCGAGTACAGTCATGCTTGCCTGCATTGTAATCACTATATATATTGGGGTGGCAAATGCAACAGTGAGTTGATTGATATTTTGTGGATTTTTAAAGTCTAATTATAGGCTTAGACCCTGCGTGACTTTAACACCAACGCCTCAAACATCTGCTGCTTATTATGCGGGTTGAATCATTCACATTTTGATGATCTTCAAAAAGGGGCAGAAGATGAATGATGCACTCACTGAAAGATCACTGTGACAGCGGTTTACTGCATTTTCTAGCACTCAAAAAAAAAAAAAGAAAAATAATTACTAATAACAATTAATTTTTAGAATATTTTTTTTTATTTTCCTAGTCATGTCGACGGGGTGCAAATGTCTGAATTTGTCCTAGTCCACGTACGCTATGTGCGTGTCTGGGTTTGAGTTTTGAGACCTAGGTGTGGTCCTGACTAGGACCTTCCTGGAATGGTTTGTCCTGTGTACATGATACACACCCCAACAACAGTCAGTCAATCGTGTGTCACACACTGGCCCATTGTCTGAGTGCTTATTTAGGTCATGTTCCGGGGCAGGAACTCAACTCAACACAACAGAAGACAACGGGGCGTGACGCTTATTTAACCTCACGTTACGACGTTCATACCTTTGAGCTGATTCGTGTCAACCAGATTACCAAAAGTCCTCTTCCCCCCAAAAAAAAAAAAAACGGAATGTGCATAATGTGAACTTGGTATGGGAATTGAAATGGTAATGGGATTTAGACAAACGAGGAATGGGCATGAAATGCTTTTAAGCCACACATTTCCTGTCATTTCCGCATTTACAGTTCGTAAATTGTTTAACAAGTCTTGCGCCGGCGCACGTGCAACCTCTTGAGTTGCAAATGCATTTCCAGCACCTTCCAAATAACAGACTCATCCTAAGCTGTTCACACATTCACTATTTGTCTATCAATTGCCGACCAAAAACAAGAAACACGCTAATAGTTTAGCCTGACAGACAAAGGATCAGATCAGATCGGTGCACTTGAAGTTTTTCAACTCACAAACACATGGCCGGATGTTGAAAATCTTTTTGAATTTTAGAAATACACATACTTATTGAACTTAAGAAAGGTCAAGGAGCGTTAATTTCTTTACAAGATTCACAATTGTTAATCTATAAAACAAATGTTTATATGGGGGACCGAAAAAACATAAATTTTAACTAATTCAACTTTAAATTCAAATAATAATGGTCACAATTTTTATTTAAAAAGATTAACAATTACGATCCCTTGTTAATATATAACTAGACTTTAATAGAGTTATTCTTTTGCCTATTTGCGTCTCTTGGCACCTCCTGCCGCCTTTTTCTGAGGAGCTGGCCTTTGACTCTTTCGCATGCTACGTTTGCGATTCTCTGCTTTTTTCGTAGTATTTTCCTCATTGCGCCTCTTGATGAAGTCCAGTCGCATGCGAGATTTGACAATCTGTTCCGGTTTACGCATTTCCTTGTCATTGCCGCTGATGCGTTTCTTCAGCTCCAATTTGGCATTGTAACGTGCGTGACGACCAACAGGATAGCGTTGGTTGTGGGACAAGGGCTTGAAGTTGTCGTCATCGCTGTCAGCGTTCTCACGTTGTAGCTGCTCCTCAATCTTGGACTTCTCCTTCCACACACTGTAGCGACCTGTCTTAAAGGATGCAGGTATCCAAGCGCCAGACTCTGTGCGAATCTTGTTTGAACGTGGATCCTGAACCGATACCATTTTCTTCTTTATACGATCCCATTTCTTGAGACCCGGCTTATGCTGTGTCTCTTGGGTTCGACTGCGATCCGCCACAGAGAATTCAGCGTTACGAGCCTGGCGTTCAAAGGAGTTGATGGCTAAACCATCTTCTGTGGCCTTATCCGCCGACTGATAAGGTATATAATTCTCCTCATCCTTTACTTGCAACTTGCGCTTCTTTTTCTTCGATTTGTCTGTATACAGCGCATCCATATTCTGTCGCTTCTTGGGCGCCACAACCTTTTTGAAGGCATCTTTAATGGTCTTGTCATCGACAGTGGAACTCGTTGGCAGCTTCTGTGCTTCCTCCTCCTTCTGGGCCTCATCTACATCCTCCTTGGCGCGTTGCAGACGGAACTTTTCAATAACTTCAGCATGCTGAGAGCGTTTCTCCTTCATAACCACAAAGGGCACCGATTTTTGTGTGGTATTTAGCTCGAAGATGGTCTGCAATGTAGAGAAAATCTTTTAGAATGATATCAAGTGTTTAATTGCGAAGTTAAAACTTACACCAGGTGGTCGAAAGTTGCGCATTTTGACCAATATATCATGTTTCTCCTCCTCCAATTTGCGTTCCGATTCTGCCACATCTTCCTTTGAATTGGCATTGAGTTCTTGGCCACTTATTTTAGCAGCTTGCTCTAAAACAGGTGCAGCATCAAAGAAATCCTCAAGTGACTTAAGGGCAAAGAATTTAATCTTCTTGACACGCGCATTGGCATCTGTGGATGCAACGGGACGAGAGCTCAAGTATTTCTTGTAGGCATTCTCGCTGGTGCGCAAAACGCCGGCCTGGAAATCGAAAAAGATATGATTTAATTACCGAATCAAAAAAGTACATAATAATCAAATGAATTAGCTTACAATATGATGACTCTTCTTAATCTCCGTGACACTCAGATGCTCCTCTTCTAACAGATCTTGTGGTATTGTGCCTATCGAGGAGCTGTCATTGATATTGAATGGACGATTGAGGAACAAGTGCAAATCGAGTAAATGAGCTGTGTCGTCTGTGGAGAATATGGAATAGGCGGTGCCAGTGCGTCCAGCACGAGCACAACGACCCACACGATGCACAAATAGTTTCGGTATGCCCGGAAAATGTAAATTAACAACATAATCCAAGCTGGGTATATCAATACCACGAGCAGCCACATCTGTGACAATTAAGACAGAAACCTTTTTGCTGGCAAACTTTGCTGTGTTGATTTTACGCGCAGATGCATCCAAACTGGAGTACACGGAAGTGTTTGAAATGCCAGCTGTTGTCAGTATCTAGAAATTAATAAATATTAGCAGTGTTTTATAAGAATCTCCCTCTCAATGCGCTTACAAATGAAATCAGCTCCACGTGATGCTGTGTGCCGGCAAAGACAACTGTCTGTGCTTCCTTGGGTATCACATACTTGAGCAGCACCACCAAAGCGGTGTAGCGATCATCGGGGCGACAGTAAAGAAACTTGAGCGATAGTGCATCCGGCAGCTTGGACTCCACATCTAGACGTATAAGCACAGGATCACTGAGTCCAGCACGTGCAAATTCCACCAACTGCTTTGGCAGCGTGGCCGAGAACATGACCATTTGACGGGATGACGGCAAGCGATGCAGTGTCTCATTCAATTGCTCGCCAAAACCCATTTCAAAGAGACGATCAGCCTCATCGAAGACCACATACTCTGCAAATCAAAGCATATTAATTAATATACATAAATATTTATATATATAATCATTTTCACTCACCTATCGAGTTTAATTTTAAGTCCATTTCCACGCACAAATGCAGAAAGCGACCTGGCGTAGCTACAATAACATCTGGACATGTGTGTATGGCCGAGAATTGCGAATCCATGGAATCACCGCCCAGCACCAAGATCGTCTTCAACTCCATGAAGCGTCCCAGCTCCTTGATAAACTTGTATGTCTGCACAGCCAGCTCGCGGGTGGGCGACAGGATCAGGGCACGTGCTCCCTTTGTGGGCTCGCGACGCTGCAGCTTCTCAAAGAGCGGAATCAGAAAGCAGGCGGTTTTACCCGAACCCGTTTTGGCCATGGCAACAACATCGCGTCCCTCCAGTATCAAGGGTATGGTCTTTCGCTGAATTGGCGTGGGCACTTTATAGCCACGTTTTGTGATGCCCTTGATGAGCTCGAATCCCAATCCCATAGATTGAAAGCCGCCGCTTTTCTTCGATTTGGGTTTACTCTTGAGAATGTCATCACCTCTGCCGTTGTCGTTGCTTTGCTCCAACGACGGGAAGCCGGGTATTTCTTCACCCTGCTTCTTACGCTGCAAGTAGAAATCAATTTAATAGTAATAAACAAACGAAATATTAACCAATTTACACACCATTTCTGCTGAATTTAAGTAAAATCAACTTTGGTAACAAATTTATTTAACACGTGCGAAAACTGTTTTGACTCAAAGGTTGCCACACGGTCCAAAGACTTTCAGCCAGCAAAATTTGCCGATATGGCAACACGTACCATTTTAATCAAATTGATTTGATTCAGTATTTATTAAATACCAAATATTCTGGTATATTTTAGGTATAGAATTTAACATAAACTCAAAACGGCGCTTGATTTAAATGTAAATTAAGCAACAGACACTAATTAAATTAAATAATTTTAAATAACGCTCTGCAGTTTACAAGACTTTATTAAATGTAAAAAATATACATATACATAATGTAAAATCGTTCGTACTTTACGCATTTGAGAAAATGCCATGGAGCTCATACAAAATTTGTTATATATATGTAACATTTAAACTTGAACATTATCCTCTAGCTTAATATTAATATGTATTTGTAATTAGTTCATAATAATTATGTTGCTATTAGCAAAATGTAGGCCAACACGTGCGGAAGCAGTCAATACCAGCAACTTAGAGACATAAATGTTAATGATTTCGTTTTCTTAAACATGAAACTTAAATGTATAAATAGTTAATCCACTACTTGAAGTATGCTCACTATCATATAATGTTATGAATATTTACAAAGTACGAAATAAACTAAATCCATCGCTAAATGTCCACATAATCCATTTCCGCATCGGATTCACGAACCATCAGCAATTGCTCCAAACGTTCGATTCGCTGTAGCATATCTTCCTTTTCCTTTTGGACCACTTCCACCCGACGACGCAGTTCATCATTGTGCCGTCGCAGCTCCTGCAGCTGTCGACATATTTCATAGGATGTCAGCAATGGCATCACATTGGGACCCTTTGTTGCATTCACTTCACTGCCGCCACGTAAATTCGAACGCATTGTGGCATTTGCTGGAGATTTATGGACAGTTCCATTGTTTGTGGCTCCCACTGGAGTTGCCGCTGTTGGCGATGGCCTTAACTGTATGGTCTGCACAGTTCCCACTTGACCACGCAGTGTGCTTGTCGTCGCGGGATTGAGTGTTGGCATTGCATTTATGGATTCACTCTGCAGTTGCTGTGGATCTTCAGAATTAACACTTTCCACAGACCTGGCCACCGTTGGCAGCTTTAACTAAAAGAAAACAATATGTTAGAATGCGTTTCCTGATTGAAAAGTTGTTCATTGCAAACCTGACGAGATTGCAACTGTCGCATGTTAACCAGCTTAGTACCATCGGCAAGTTGGCGCACTACTCCAGAACTACAAAAGATACAACAGATTTCATAAAGGATTAGATTTGTTAATCCTAAAGTATAGAAGGAGTATAGAAAAATTGGGAAGCATAAGGTAATTTGTTATTGGAAATAACTAAATTATTCAATTAAAAAGAGCCAAGATAAATAAACAAGTTAAAAAAGGTGGAAAATCCGAAATCAAATCAATAAAATCGCTCTATTTTTAATAAAATGTTAAATATAAATAGGCAATTTAAATTAACCAAAAAAATTGAAGAATTCAAAAAAGATATCAAAAAACTTACCTTGCTAGCGTTGAAGGTATTTTCTGTATTGATTTGGGTTGATCGCAAAGTTTCTTAAAGTCGGTCAACGAGATGATCCTAATATTCTGTTAAAGGCAGCAAATCATATCATATTAGACGGACAATTCACTGTACTATATATTTAGTTCCCACCTTATTTTTTGTAACGCCACCCGCGGGACTTGGTGACGGTGTTTCCTTTTGCTTGATGACATTCATACGGATTTTTTGCGGTGATATATTGTGGGCAGTTTGATTTGTACTGGGATGTAAGCCGATTGTGTTCTTTCTTAAATTATTATTGATATTTCCATTTGTACTTTGTTTTACATTTGATCCACGATTCGTTTCATGCAACAGCATACGTCCACCTTCGGAGAGCACCAGCTGTCGTCCATTTCGTAGTGCCGTATTAAGCATCTTTTTCGATGCTTCATCATCTACAATATATATCAAATTAAACATAAGAATTGTTTAGAAGTTTTATATATAAACCATACCTATTTGATTGTCCTGCATCATGTCTGCAATTCCGTGCGTCTTTAACATATTCAATGCCGAGTTTCCCAGCATATTTGTGTCTAAAACAAAGGGTTATTAAATTGGGAAATTATAGCAAGAAATAATAGAGCTTACGACCGCGTAGGTTTTCCAGTACGTCCATCTTATCCTCCACCGACATGTCGGCATCGTCCAGACCTCTCATTGACTTGGGATCATCCATAATTGAATTAACTGCTTCACTGGTTTCTTTCTACAATTTGAAGAACTTATTAGTAAGAGTTAATGCAAATAATAATAAGTTTAAAAATAAAAATTACTGAATGGATTCAAACTTTACCAAAATAAAGAAATACGTAAAATGAATTAAAAATAAATATTAAAATAAAATTATTAATTTCAAATTTTTAAATAATCATCTAAAATATATATATTACTTTCTAAGCAATGTAATACAAATTGGGAAATACACATTATTATATATATATATATATATATATATAATAATATATAAATGTGTATTCTAAAACTTAAAAAAGAATATATATTTATAAGGTATAAATTATAAATTACATAAAAAGTTATTTAAAAACGATTTAATGTAATGACTGAAAATATAATAAAGTTAAATTAAGATTACTTCACGATATTTAATTTATTATATTTTAATTTAAATAGTTGATTTAAGACTTAAAGGCTTTACATACTTTAATGTTGTGCTTTTGGCGCTTTGGTTTGCATAATGGGAATAATGAGACGAAATGCGATTTATAGAAGCTTAAAGAAATGCCTAATCCCTGGCCAGATACACTGCCAAGTCACTTACCTCCGTTTCCTCGTTAAACTTGCGACTGGCCTGCGATTGTCGAGCTGCCTCCAACTCGGCCAAAATGTCCGCCTGCTCGGTTAATACGGCCAAGGCGATTGGCGTCTTGCCAAACTTGGATATCAATGTGACATCCGCCTGGCATTTAAGCAGGAGGCGAACAATACTCTTGTGTCGCTTCTCCACAGCCCAGTGTAGAGGTGTCATGCGAAGCTGTTTAACAATAAATAAACAATTAATTTAAGTTAGATATACAACAAAAACTGTTGCTTACCATATCACGTGCATTGACGGCACACTTGAGTGCAAGCAGTAAGCTCACAATACGCTCATGTCCATAATAGCAGGCTAAATGCAATGGTGTGCGATCCACTTTTGTTTTGGCATCCATGTTGATGCCACCTTGCAATAGAATCTCACAGATTTCCAGTTGATTGTTCATGGCAGCGAAATGCAAAGCGGACATGCCCAGCTAAAAAAGCAAGCAATTTAAGTGATGGATATATATATTTCATGATATCTACAACTCACCCAATCGGAGGCAAAGGGTGCTCCGTGTGCCAACGCCGTCTTTACGCCGGACACATCGCTGTCCCGTGCACACTGCAACAATTGTTTGCCCAAGTCCACAACTGTCGTTGGTCCGGGCGCATTTCCCTTTTTCAGCAGCAACTCATTCTCCGTACGCTATAACAGCAAACCAGTTGCAGTTTATGTTATATGTATGACAACTAATTACTTACAATCTCATAATTTAACAAATTGGACAGTTGCTGGTTGAGGTTTAGGTTTGTCAGGGATTGTGCCTCCATTGCCACACTGCCATCAGCTCTCAATGTGGCCACAACTTTGCTGCTGCCGTTCCCCGTTGCTGTTCCTCCAGCAGCGCTGTGCATTTTAGCAGGCAAACTCTTTCAGCAGCACTCGCAAACTCGCAAATAACATAACTTGTTTGTAAATATTTGTGGTGTAAAAAAAAGCACAACAAATTTGTAACTTTACAATGATCATCTGTGTTGTATGCGCGAGAGTGGGACAGACAATTTCGACTTGGTTTGTTCATGAGTGAGTGAACTAAATGAGCGAACTTGTTCTTTTGTTTGTTGCTCATTTTGAATCAGTTGTTCAACAAGTGCCGTTGTGTTCGCCGCGGCGTCCTTAAACCGAGGGCTGCCCATCTAGTAAAAATTTTCGATATGGTTTAATTTTTATTTACTTAAAGAATATGTAAATTTACGAAAAAAGGTATTCTGAGCTTAAGTACCTTTTTTAACTATTTTTTGTAGCTAGAATTTTTAAATTTCTATTTGACTTTTTTTAATTTGCATTTTATATCGATATTTTTGTCCGTTTAAGCTCATTTGAACTGATTCATTCGAGTGTTCTTTTGAATTGTGCTGGCCTTTTAGTTATTTGAGCAAAAGAGACAAGAGGTGGCGCCACAGTTCTTTAAAAGTATGGCACCCTTGATTTTCCCTGAAGTAACCTAATTCATATTAGGTCATTTTTTTCTCCCTAATTTTAAAAGCTGTTAGATTTAAAATATTATTTGCCGAACAGAAAATAACAAAGATTAAATAAAATAAGATTTTACTTTTTGGATAAATATATATATATTTATTTATTTGGCATTAATGGTACACTTATTGTTGTATATAATTATTTACTTGTTTCCATTCGTAAATGTACATAATATATTTATGGATGTGTGTCATATTTATTTGGTTGATTTCCAAACTATTCTGGCATTCCTACATCGAATAAATTGCTCACAATCAGTCATAACCAAGTATTAACCACATTTAACGCATTCAATAATGTGTATTTATATACGTATATTATTTATGTATTAACTTTTGCTATTATTTATTATCATATTCCTTTATTTTAAAACATTAGAACATGTCGCCCGCTATTTTATAGTTTCACGTGTGTTCAAGTTTTTTTCAAACAACTTTTGAACTCCAGTTGAAATTCGAGTAATATTTCGAATTTGGAATTTAAAATGCTGCTGATTAATGTGTCGTCTAAAATACAAATGATAGGATCGGCACACAAATAACATTTTGCAAAAATCAATAAAAATCTAATCATTTTAAAGTTTCTTACAAAGTCTATTAAATAGTAAATTGCTTTCAAATTTTGTTCTTTTCTTTTAAATTTCATATTAACTTAAGCTGGTCTTATTCATTTTTAACTAATTTTGGCATATACGAGTGTTTTTTTTCTTAAGAAAAATTAAATTCGCTCATTTGTTTTGAAAATTGTTTATGTTTTTTTTCTTAACATTATATGCAATATATATTTTTTGTTTGCTTTTTTTCACTTCGTTTTTATGACCAAATTCACAAGGAACAATTTAATTGAATAATGCTTGCTTAATATTTTCACTACTTATTTTTGTTGGTTGGTTTTTTAACTCATTGAAACTACATTTTACTCGTATTATAAATTATGGCTATATAACGCATAATATCTATTCATATGAATATGTATGTAAATGTTATACAAATGTTAAATTTTATTTCTGTAATTTCCAGTTAAGATTTGGACTTGTTTGTGTTTATATATCCTCAGTGTGGATAAACAGATTTAACAGGTGTCTAATTTCATTGCTTAGAGCCGCAACAGGTGCTAAAAATATATAAAATACCCGAAACAATAAACGATAAACAAAAAAGACTTTATAAACGATTAGAAACAAAACACATTTATTTTAAACTTATGACAAGAATCAAAATTAATTATATACATATAACAGACTTGTCGATTTTGGTTATTGATGCGGGGGCAAGGAAACAAAAGATTGGAAACACCGTAACAAAATGAATTGAAAACGCAGTAATAGTGGACACTGAATAAAATAACTAAAAATAATTAAACGATATGAATATATAGTTGTGTTTACCTGTCGCAAATTAGTAAATGCAGTAAAAATATTATAGAATTAGAATTATAACAAATTTTTGTATATTTATATGGTGCAATTCTTGCCATGCGACTTTCTACGTATCGTATTCGTATATGGTTATTGCAATTTCTATTATTTCTTTGCATTGGTTTTTTAAAATTATAATTATGTATAAATATTTAGTAGTTAATGTATATGTGACTAAGCAAATGATGAGTCCACCTCCTGCTGTGCGGCAGCTGCCTCAACCAATTCGATGGCCGCCACACGTGCCGCCGTCAGAGTTACATCCGCATCAAAGCCCGGCTTGTGCGTCGGTGACTGGCTCGGCGTGCAGTTGGTGCTCTTTGGCTTGCGGAACCAATTGCCAATACGGCGACGGCCCAGCGAACCGGTTGACGTTTGCGACAGCCCCTGGGTGGAACCATTGCTGGCGTTGGCAATGCCATCGCGTGACTGGGATTTCTTGGGTAACGTATCGCAGGAGCGATACGGTGATTTGGCCGGTGAATCCGGCACTGAACTGTCTCCACTTGCTGATGTGCCGCCAAGTGCATGCTCACAGTCCGGCAGCTCATAGTCCGACTGATCCGAATAGTCACCCGGCCGTTCGTCATAGTTATATTCGAATCCTGCCATCTCGGAGACATACAATGCCTTGCCGCCAAACTGTCGCTCCAAGGCGAGCGTATTGAGAAAACGATGCTTGCGATTTGCCGAACGGAAACTAAAGTCATACCACTTGTCCCGCGATTCACAGTAGATTCGCAGCGAGTTCTTGATGGTATGGCCAAACATTTTGCCATCCCGCACATTCACGACACGACAACGATCCAGAAAGATGCGTCCCTTGTAGATGAAGTGACTGCGCTTGATGATATCCCGCTTGCAATAGATCAGTTGATTATCAAATAGAAACAGCGTGCAACTGGTGTTCCACAGATTCTGCTTCTGGCGTGTGGCATCCACTTGGAGAAAGAAACGCGTGCTGTGCAGATGCAATGGCGGTCCCTTAAAGTTCTGAAAACTCGCCTGATGCCTGGCTATAGTCTCGCTATGGCGTTTACCCTCATTAACAGCCTCGGTGATGCCGCGCATCTTCTCCAGCGCCAGATTAACAATGTCCTGGGTATCAGGCACATCCAGCTGGAAAACATCAAGCTGCTCATAGTCTATTGCCTCCGTTTGGCCATCCACTTGATCAGTAGTGCTCGAGGTGCTATTGCTGCTCAAAGCAGTCTTAATAATCTCGTTAAGGTGCAGAGGATAGCGACAGATGCGTTGCACGGGCGCCAATAGATGAGCCGAAAGTGGCAGCTCCGCAAGGTTCTCAGATTCCCGACAACTGTGAGGAAGAGTAGAGATAGATGTTGAGTATGTTCTTGTTTACATATATTTGAAAGCAACTTACTTCTCTAAAATGATGCGTGCATCCTTGATTCGATCGTAGGATTCGAGTTCGATAAGTGCTCGTGGATAGGCATTGCAGTACGTGGAGTAGCAGAGAAAGCCCTTGTGCTAAAATCAAAATAAAGGTAAAGATGAGTATATTTTATAATCTTACAGAAAAGGTTTGATTAGAGATTATAGCGATTTTATCCATTTTAAAGCTCAGTTTTAATAAATTTATATGTATAATTTCAATTGTTAATTGTAAAAAGCTTTGTTTATTATTGAATTTTAATTTTAAGACAAGCTTTTATCGACTAAATATAGTCGATTTTTAATAAATAATTGAAATTATAATTTTTAATCAAAAAAATCTTATATTTATCTAAAATTTTTTGAATATTATAAGATTATTTTAGTGCATCAATTTAGAGTATTTTTAATAGGATATTAAACGTACCATCTTGAGGAAGACCTTTGACAATTGATTCTGTTCAATGCCTACTCGTAGTGCCTCCAGAAACTTGCGCTGAAACTTGTAGATGGCTGAAATGTTGGAGAATATCAACCTTATGCTGTTCGGAGAGAATATATCGATGCGTTTGCTCATTGCTGGCAAGTATCTGTAAAAAGCAAAGTATTTGTTAATATTGCTGCAAATTATTCAAGTTAAAATTGATAGTTACCCATCGCATATGGCCGCCAAGAGTTTGACATAGTTGATTTCCGTTTCGAGCAGTTCCCGTACAGCGCTACGCCGCAGAATATCGCAATTGTCGAGGGGCACAGTAATCCGTGCCGATGATGGCTCCATGGGTGGCGGTGATTCAATCACAATGGTGGTTATGTTGCTCTGATCCATGGTCATTGTGTTGTTGGCTTCCTCGCTGCTGCTGTTCAAATCGGCAACAGGCACTGGCATCTGGTTATCATCGACATCAACGGCTGCTTGGGAAATTGGCTCCTCCTCTTCGTCTTCCTCCGGTCGCAACGTTGACTTTTGCAAATTGTAAAAGGCATCGGTTTCGGGACTGTGTATGATGCGCACGAAATCCTTGGGGAACCAACCCAGCTCCAGATGATAGATCTCAGTTACCAGACTGACATCCTCCTTCTTGATGCGCCCGAACCACCAGGGACCCACTTCCTTGCGTAATATCTCAATGAGAGTGCCACGCTCCAATCCCAGCTCTTGCGGTCCAGCCGCGGTGAAGTTGTACAGCACTTCCGCATAAATGGGATAGTAGCTATTGGCTGTGGGGTAAACACAAGTTGCGATCCATTAGTAACACTCGTCTCGACGACCAATTGAAGTCAATTGAAGCGATTGCGCCTACACTTGGCGAAACTTTCAACAAAGTTCTTATATCTATCTATATATATATATATATATTTGAATTGGTTTATTTGATTTTGTAAACAAACAATTTTACATTTAACAAAATTCTGACAGTAACTAGCTGAAATTCCAAAAGTAACTGAATTACAGAAAAGCGTAAATTATTTTCAGCTATTCAGTTATTTTAAGTGTCTTTAAATGTTGTAAGCTATATATATTTACAAAAATTAAGCTATCTAAGATATTTTTCTGAGTGTAAATAATTTTTTTTAGCTGAATTATTTTGGCTATTATATTACCCAAAGTAACTTTATCAAATTGACAGCCTACGGAATTATTAGGGTATTTTTCTCAGTATGGCTAAGTTTGTTTAAGGAATAATAGATGAATTTTAGGAATGATTTTATAGATTGGTATTATATAAGCAAAACTACTTTAAAATATTGCTGATTTTGTTTGTTCGTTAATTAAGACTAAAGCTTAAATATTTCTCTCAGTGTAGATATTTTTTTAAACGTAAATCGGACCAAATGCTTGTAGTTTTGTGGATTTTTTTACCCAAAAAAAACTTTGTAAGTTGTCTTGAAATTGTCAAGTGTGTATAGTATTTTTTCGAGTGTAAACTTACCTTCCTCATGCGAGGCAACGCTGTCACTGTCGCTATCCTCGACATCGGTGCGTCGTATGCCATATGTTTCCAGGCCATTTGGCTGGCTGAGGGAACGCGTCGGCAGAGATTCAGGTGCTTCCCTCTCAATGCTGCAGGCGCTGCCCAAATCCAGTTGCTTGTGGATCGGCGGCTTGGTCGCAACCTGCTCCAAAATGCTGCTCGCCTTGGCCGAATGCGTGCGGCGAATGGAGCGCGCTTTGGCCTCGGCCGTGTTTGGCGTGCTGGTGCGAGCAATGACGCCACCTGGCGGCTGTCCGGCGCCAGTGAGAGCACGCACATATTGCTCATCCTGTTCGAGTTCGATTTGTATGCCGGAATCACCGGAATTGCATTTGTCGCGTCGATTGAATTTCGTTTTGCGTCGCTCCTTTGACGAGCGCCAAATGAGTGGCCCAAAGCGATATTTTGCCGAGCTGCTATCACCGCCGGTTTCCGTCTCAGCTGTAGTTGTTGGTGCTGTGATGGACACCGTTGGCGCTGTGGGTGATGTCTTGCCATCCACATTGACTGTGGCTGCTGCTCCTGGCAGCTGTGTAATTTGCAATTGATTGCGATTGTTCAGATTATGCAATGTGCGTTTGAATTTCTGCAAGACACCCAAACTGCTGCCACTTGGGGCAGCCAAGGCATCTGTCTCATTTGTTCGCTTCAGCTCATCCTGAGGCTTCGATGGCGTCTCGCTCAGCGTGGGACTCGAAATGGCACGAATCTGTTGCGACTGCAAAAAGAGAGAGAGAGAAAAGTGGCACAAGTTAGTACAAAATTTCATGGGATTAGATCACAAATAAAACAGTGATTTGTCAGTTTACAGATCACAGATCACTCATGTTTCCCGGCTACTGTTTGTTGTTTACATTTGCTTACGTAGTGCATCGCCTCCAGTTGCCTCAGTTGTTGCCTCCTCACGCGAAACCACAAATATCTTATCATTTCAAGTGTGATTTACTGCAATAACAATGCTCACTAACAACAACAACAATACTCGTATACCCTGTATTTGTATACTCGTTATACGATTCACAAGAATTTATCAAAAGGGCCCCGAAAAATTATTAGCAACTTTTTATTGTAATTGAATATTATCAAATGTTTATCTCTCTCTCTATATGCGATAACTGGCAACCGTTGAATTTTACGTTTTAACTTGGCTAAAATCCAACATTAAACACTTGCTGCTCCTTTTTTCACAATTAGTCTAATTACCCTTTTTTATTTTTACCCCTTTTCCTGTTTCTTATTGTTGTTCGTTTGCTTGTCTGTGTTTGTGTTTTATTATCGAATTCTTATCGAGTTTTTTTTTTCATTTATTTGACAATTAAATTGATTCCAAAAAAAGAAAATAACAAAAAACAACAATTTGTAGAAAAGCAGTTACTGATTACACTGTAAACTTATCTTAAGTAGTTTAAAGTATTTATCTTTAATTTTCAGCTTATATAAAGTATTTTATATATAAAATTGCAATTTTGTTTTGTTTTTTTTTACGTATATGAGTCTGATATTGGCAAATTTGTAATAGTCTATATATTGGTAGGGTATTTGAGTAGCTAGATATCAAATTTCATTACGTTAGATCTTGTAATTGCTGAGTCCAGTCAGTTTATTATAGAATTTTACTCAAAAGTGACAGAGAGCTGCCTTTATTTACACTTCTTAGTCACTTTTGTTTATTTACAGGGTATAACAAAACTCTGTCAACAAATGAAGCAATAGCTTTTTTGGCAGTACGCATATTATTTTACATTTTTATGGTCACTTATCAGCGTGACTAGAAAATAGCGCAGAAATCTCCAAATAACTAGAAAACACGACACTTTTGACTGATAATTCAGTTGAGTCATAGAGGAGAGTTGGAAGAAGAGCAGAGGGAAGATTACCTGCAACAAACGAGCACGAAACTTATAGCCTCGTTCGCTGGGCATTGAATCACTGGGAAGATAGCCAAATTCTGGACGCCTTTTATTGACAGAATGCGTGACAGCAGCAGCGCCATCGGGAACGCCGGCATCAAAGTCCCAAAACTTAATCAGACCATAGGTATCCATCGGATTGGGTATTATCAGTTTCTTCATGGCTTTAAAAAAGCCACCGCACTGGCAGGTGTCAACGGTCGACGTGATAAATAATAACTGAACTCAACGGCGAGTTGAGAATTTGCAAATGCGATTGGCGACTGACGACGGTGACGACGACGACGACGGTGACGACGGTGTCGATGGTTGTCGCAATGTCGATGTCGATGTCGATGTCGCTGTCGATGTCGGCGTCAAGTGCTTATGCGTGTATTGTTGTTATTGTATGTTTGCCCTTTTGTTGTGGGCGGTTTTGTTGTTGTTGCTATCACTTTTGATAAGCCATTGTGTTTGCTCTATTGGTTATTGTCTGCGCTAGGTTCGAGTCTATGGTGCTTGAGGCTGCAACTGGCAACTGCAACTGCAACTGGACTGAGGGAGGCTAGAGTCAAGTATCTCTTGATTAGATTAGCGACAGGAATTGCATTGATGCGCACGAGCCGACACTCACAATGCAATCATTGGCAAACACAATAAACACATCGAGTCTCTGTCTTTCTGTCTCTCTCCCTTGATTTGACTTTGACTCTTGACATTCTACACATTCATGTTGACCTCGCATAGGCTGCATTGTTTTGCTTGATTAGTTTTTCACCTCCGCTTTAGTAGTTATCGCATCTCAATTACAACAACAACAACTACAACACATAAAAATAGTCTATTAATTTAAGTCAACTTCTTTCCATTCCTGCAGCTTTCCGCCTTTGATTAATGTTTATAGCACAGTACGCCATAAAATCTATTTCGAAATGCTTTCAAGCTGTAAAAAGTGACCCCAAAAATCATTAATTTTCACGCACAACTTGCATTTTCACTCTGACATGGTTCTTATCGAATTGTGGCAACCATATATGTACAATATCTCGTATATATATATATAAATATATATATTTTTATGTGCCTCTCACAACAGCTGTAAATAATTTCATCATGTTGAAATTACATTTATTGTCAGCTTTTAATTACAATTAGTCGGCGGCTTTTCAAGTGCTACGAAATCTTTAGTTACATTTGCCTTATCGCAGTTACCTTCTCAGCCTTATCGAATTGGAGCAAACCCATGTTAACCAGTGTTAATCACTTTTAATCTAAACGCATAACACAACGATTAAACACACACCTTCCTTCTGCTTATTCTTCTTCTTCTTTAGGTGTAAAGTGACGTTTATGAGCACAATGAACTTGGCCAAGTCTAAATGTAAACAAAACTATTGAAAGAACTTTAGAGAAACAGCCTTGAAATGACAGCAGTTGTATCTGCGCTACAGGATCTAAGACTATTTGGAGTTGAAGTTGATTTTTAATTGATTCAAGTGTCTAAGAGAGAGCAATTTAAATATCTAATGCATATAAACAACAGCAACATAACATATTTCACGCTGTTAAACACTCACTCAGATCTGTGCTATGTTAAGCAGCTGTAAACACATTGCCATTTTTATTTTTTAAAGAAAATCTTTTGAATAAACAATATTTAGATGCAGAATGAATTCAGATGGAAAATAATGATCAAACTGACATTTTTCATCGAAATCGGTTAAGATTTGGCAAAGTTATGAGAGTTCGAAGTTATTGATAAAGTGTTAAGAGGTAAGCATGGAAAATACCGAAAAAATTGACAATGAGGAACATTTTTCAAGTGAAAAATGTTTTGATGCAGAATCAAAATAGAGGCCAAATAATGAATAAAATGATATTCCGCATGAAAATCGGTTTAGATTTGGTAAAGTTATGGTAGATTGAAGTTTTTGAAAAAGTGTAAAGGGGGTAAGCATGGAAAATACCGAAAAAATTGACAGTTAGGAAAATTTTTCAAGTGAAAAATGTTTTGATGCAGAATCAAAATAGAGGCCAAATAATGAATAAAATGATATTCCGCATGAAAATCGGTTTAGATTTGGCAAAGTTATGGAAGATCGAAATTTTGAAAAAAATGTTAAGGGGTAAGCATGGAAAATACCGAAAAAATTGACAGTTAGGAAAATTTTTCAAGTGAAAAATGTTTTGATGCAGAATCAAAATAGAGGCCAAATAGTGAATAAAATGATATTCCGCATGAAAATCGGTTTAGTTTTGTCAAAGTTATGGGAGATTAAAATATTCAGTAAGTAAAAAAACAAAAACAAGACCATTTGAAATATAACACGCAGTATGTATTTCAGATGACTGCAAGCTAATGGCGTGCTTTTACCTGTTAGGAGTGACAAAAAGCAAGCACTTAGGGTTATCAGCATAACGACTGGACATTATGCAGAAGCCGCAAATTGAAAAAAGTGGCAAATCTATTTGATTGGGCGACTGGCGGTGAATGGGATCGCATTTCAGGTTCATTCACTGTATAACGATGGGATAGGGCTTCCTCTGCAAAAAACAGGGAGAAAAAAAGACTCATACCACATGCGTGACTCTCAATTGCTGTGGTTGTCATGGATAATGTTGAATCGAACGAAAACGACCAGGCAATGAAATTCATTCATTATGAGGGTCTTAAGAAAGTAAATGACAACTGAACCAGACGAAGCAACACTATTTTTGTGGTGGCATTGATAATGTGTAATAGAATACATACACATCTACACATCGTATCTGTTATATAAATATCAATTTAACCACCGTCAACAACTGCATAACATTCGGTGTAAACGAACTCTGTTAACTTCTCTATTTGGTTGTGGATCATTTTGGATTTTATGGTAAAGTAATGTCTACTTTATCATGATCAAAATAGCTTAAGAGTGTCTGTCTTCTTTTAATGCCCTTGGCCTTTGTTTTAAAATAAATCTAGAATTTCCTATACTATTCATTTTCCAAAATAGCTTCACTTGATGGGAAAAAAGAGGCAAATCGTGTGACAAAAACTAATCAGTTGCCTTTAGTGTGGCAGCTGTTGCATTCATTCAATCGTTTTGAAAATGGCTTCAGCTCTGCTTCAGTAATGCGATACTATGAGAAATGCCAGCTGCAATCCCAAAGAGTTCTCCAAGAGTTCTTGGAGCCATTGACAGCTGTTCAATTACAGTCAATTCCTTATGACTGACTCTCTCAGTTTAAGAGCCAAGCGATGAATCAGTTGAAAATTTTGTAATACTCACCAGACACTCGGCATATCCGTTACACCTGATGCCAATTACGTTGACGTCATCCTTTCCAATTTTCGGCAAACTGCAATAAAAGAAGAAAAAAAATAGTTAAAATACTGTGAAAAATTTGCAAATCCCTCTTAATTGAATTCGAAAATGTTCTACGAACAATTAGCAGACGGTAGTCAGAGTTTCCATTGAAGTTCCCGTTTTTCCCTTTTAGCCATTGTTTTTGGCCAATTGGTTAAACTTTTAGCGCCGGCTTAAAAGCAAGCTTCTTTCTCTTTCTTTCTCTTCCGGCTTGATTACCAGACATTGCGTGATTTATGACCAACCGAAGCTGACCTCGCACCCAAACCCGTCATAAACATTTATGCCCGTGCCATAAAACCAAACAAAAGGCGACATGAAAATTGCAGGAGTCTCTGCCGTACAACGGACAATAATAAAACAAATACCAAATACGGATACAGTTCGCTTGTTGTTAAATTTAAGGAAAAAAAAAAAGAGTTTTTCCCGCTACGGTTTTTGCGTGTGAAAATGCGGCATGGGAAAGTGTTGAGAACGTAAGAATTGCAATACAGGTAGCTGGGAAATTTCTTGCAGTGCACGGAAATGGAAAATAGCGTTTAGTTTAGCTCAAGGCTACGAACCTTAAGGAGCTCAATTTCAATCAAAAATGCAGACAAAGTTGGCCAAAAAATGCCAATAGATTGTATTTGCAGATGCTTATTGTAAGCAAACACTGCAGATTCCTGGAATTTCTGGCTCAAACAGCAAGCAAACAAGCCGAAGAAGGTATTCAAGGGACACACACACACACAGACATTATTATAGTTTTCTCTTGGTTTTTCTTTTGCATAGATTTCCTTTTCAGAGTAGCTCAAGATGTGGCCCAGGAACAGGACTAAGGAACAGCAAATTGTGTGCTCATAACAAAAAACGGATTAAATTTGTGAGTGCGTGAAGGAATGCAGTGCTTGCCTCTCGCTCTCTCTCTCTCCCTTTCTCTGTCTGTCTCTGCAGGATGCAGTTTTGTGGCAAGACGGAGCATATGGTCCTTGTTGCTGTTGCTCTTCCAGATACAGGTGATTGATATCTACCGCTGCCATTCAAATGC
Source organism: Drosophila falleni (assembly GCA_035045575.1). Classification (NCBI taxonomy): domain Eukaryota; kingdom Metazoa; phylum Arthropoda; class Insecta; order Diptera; family Drosophilidae; genus Drosophila; species Drosophila falleni. Next base: position 5,341,495 of record JAWNOV010000167.1, read on the forward strand.
CACGTAATTACGAAATGGATTCTGTTTCTGACTTGCAACACACAAGGTAGAGAGGGAGAATGGAGGAGAGAGAGGGAGAGGAAGAGAATAGAAGGAATTTTGGTTTGGGGTTCCATCTGCTTGTTAATGCCAAATGAAGCATCAAATTCAAATGCACATTGCCAGCTGCCATTTCTGGACCATTTCCATTTCCATTTCCATTTTGAGAAACTGCACAATCATTCGGAATTTCTTACCGTTGTAATGTGCGGGTATTAAAGCGTCTATTTAATTTTCCACCAATCACCAAACGGTTATTTGCTGCCGTTTGCAACGAAACGGTTATCGATTTACACTTTTCCGTTTTAACATCCGTTCTATAAATGTTGCGATGCTTTTTCATCGTTAATTGATTAACTACACACACACACACACACACCAAAAAACTTTACAATCACTTTAAAAACTCGTAAACTTGACGAAATTTCAAGGGAAAGACTGTAAAATGAAAAGGGGCAGATAACTTGTATCATCATTTACTAGTTTATTACACGTAAACTCCATGAGTTCCGACAGTAACGACACGAAGTGCTCACGATGTTGTACAGCGGCAGACTGATCGACCCGGTTTCCAGTCGAAAAACCAACCCGTATAGGAATTTTTCACTTGAGTCGCGCTCAATTATTAGAGAGGGAGAGAGAGCTAGACGCAAAGAAAATGAGAGGGAGAGAGCTAGAGGCAAGGGAAATGAGAGGGAGCACATTTTGAGTGCATTGTTGTGAGGTCTTTGAGCTAAGATTTTTGAGTTTGAGTTTAAAAGGTACAATCCCTCAAATTAGGGGCGAGATTTATATTTTTTTTTGAGGACTGGGGCAACACACAACACGTGACATCTGCTTTAAACTCTTGATTTAAATGTATTGTTGTTATTTTCTTGTTCTGCTGTTGTTTTTCCTTTTTGCGACAGCTGGCTTCGTTATGATTGCATGTCCTTGATCATTCAGACAGTCGAATGGCGACTTGTCAACATTTTAACTAGAAACGCCAAGTTTCTCGACAGCTGTTCAAGAGCGACAGGTTCAGATATAGCTCAAAAAAAGTAAAATATAAAAATGAAATGCAGCTGCTTTCATTCGACTCAAAATTTAGCTCAATTGCAACAAGGATAACAATGCTTGGCAAAAGGGAAACTGCACACAAATTGTAAGCGGCAGGAACATCTGCCGGTGTCGGGGCATGCCACAAAAACCAGTTTGTTCTTCGGTGGTGGTGCTTCTGCTGTTGCCCCTGAGTTATGTACATGTTCTCTCCCTCTCTCTTCCTCTCTCACTTTCATACTCTCTCCCTACTCTTTTCTCAATTCCTTGTGGCGTGTGGCAAACAATATTCATAAAGCATATCTCAGACTGGTACTGCAACTCGTTGTCGTACTTTATTTTGTCGTTAAATCAAAACCATTTGCTACGTAATGCCGTAAAACACGTGTGCTGCTTGAGCAAACCCAACGGATACTTTGTCTTTGTCCTGTGCACACACTGAATGTTCCGAATTCTGAATTTACGTTTCCGTTGATAACATCAAGAGTTGTGTCAGCTGGGAGCTATTAAATCAGCTGAATCCTATTAATATCTCAGGAATATTTCATTTCTGTTTCAAATTTTGACACAAATAATGGTCCAATATCACGCGTTCCATCATTTACGAGCTTAAATTCTTTAAAAAAGTTTGAATTTAATTCAAAATAAGGTCTTTAGAATTACTTTTACTTAAAATATCGAATTTAATAGAAATTAAGATCTGTTCGGTAGTATTTAATATAATTTCATTGCATTCTATCCAATATTTAATGTTTATTTTTTTTTATTTGATAATGCTCCAATTCCATACGAATTATCACTCTACTTTTCACTTTACATTAATATTTAATTTCTATTTCATAATTTCAAATGAAATTAAATTCCTATTAAACGTCATGTTTCATTTTCATGTTTTTTAGTTGATATTTGCTGTTCCATTTCCAATCGTTCCTATGGCTACTGGTTATCAGCAGTTTCTACGCAGTATTTCCGCTGGGAAACATCAAAAAGAGCCGAAAATTGAGTCACATTTTTAGTTTTTTAAGGTGTGCGAAATTCGGAACAGACCTGAGATTGCTATTACTTGTGTAAATATATATACATATACAAAAGAAAGATGTTTACATCCACTTCGCATATAACATAGCTGGTTGAAAGGAAATAGCTGCGCACAAGTTTTTCCTTTTGAATTTTAGCCGTAACACACTCAAGGAAATAAGGAAATGCATTTGACGCTGAAATTTGATAAGCACCTGCAAATGGAATAGACGACAACATTGGATAGACGCAGACTGACAACATCCCCATAATATAAACGGAAGTAAGGATGTGCACTTAACCGAGACACACACACACACAAACACACATGCACACACATAGGCACAGACACACACACAGAAGGAGACAGTTCGTGGTATATTTGACCCAAGATGTGCTTCTATTTTTGTCGGTCCTTTCAAGTAAAGTAAATAAATAGACAGAAACAACGACGACGACAACGACGACGACGAGTCGACGTTGAGCAACACTTAAGTCATAGATTTATTTATGGAAAATACTCTTGGAAATTGCTGGGATTATTTACAGGCGACGACATCTGCATAAATTGAAGCATAAACAATGGAACGAACGTCCAGGGCCGGGCTTGGCAATTAGCTCAAGGTTGGAGCCCACAACAACAACAACAACTTGGCCAAGGCAACTAATAAGCAGCGGGAGCAGCAAGGGAGAGAGCGAGAGATCGGATCGCAGTACTCGCAGTTTTTTGTAAAGCCCTTGAAATTGCAAGGTCTAAAGAGAAGAAGAAAAAATGGAATCTCTGGAATTTTTGAACTGGTTTTCAGTGCGTACAAAAATTGTTCAATGCTGCCGACAGGTAGTAGGCCTGGCTTTTAAAAGCGACCAGTTAGTTGTAACCTACCTGTTTCAATTTTTGCCTCAGTTGCAGTCTGTGTGTTGCAAAGTAAGCCACAGGGTGGGCCACTCTGCCACTTTTTAGATAGCCACATGGAGCGTGACTGCAATGTACTAATCCTGCAGATTTACAGCAAAAAAGAAAAGGGAGAGTAAGAAAATGTTAAGGAATTTGTCCTGGCAACCCTAGAAGTCACACACCATTTATCTACTGATTAACAGCAAGTGTTTGCCGTGTTAAATTAATGTTTAGCAAACTGAGAAATGACCATGCAACAACGTCTTCACACACAGCTAAAAGAAAATGACTTCATAAATAAATTAATTAGCCAAGTCTACTAATAGAATCATCACTGATCTGAGACCAGTTAATGCAGCTTCATTCGCTGGACCAAAACGTTGGAGAAATGGCGATTCACACGCAAATTTGCGCATTGATACGGAATGACCCTGTTATGAGCCAGTGAACAGATGGCCAAAAGCACTTAATGGGGCTATATCTGGTCTAGCCAGTTGAATGTGCCAGTTTTGTGATGCTTACACGACACTAAGTAGCCAAGTTACAAATCAGAAAGCATCTCCGAGGATTATGTTTAACAGAAATTAGAGATTATTAGCAGAGGCAACATAAAACTCAAGAGAAAAATCAGCTGTAACATGAGTCAATTGCAGTCTTAAGCAGTGAACGACTTTTTAATGATAGAAATCATTTCTAGGAATCATCTATTAATGAAGCGTATTATCTAAAACAGAAGTTGGATATTGCAAGTGCTTTATAAGGGCTCATCAAAATAAACAGACTTGTTTGTTAAATGGTGAATCAAGCACTGAAATCATTTCTATCAAGAAAGTGAATCATCTGTTAAAGAAAATATCTTTGTATAAACTCACATCATATAATACACATAGGTAGAATAATAATCTATGTATATCAGATGCTATATTCAGTAATCATATGTTTTCCAAAAGGAATTATTTATATGAAAGAAATTTTTAATAATAAATGAGAAACAATATAATATGAAAAAAAAATTATTTATTATGAGGTGGAGAAACAAAAACTCTGTAAGATATATAGAAAAATCAACTGTAATATCTTTTATTATAAAGAATGCAACTATAACAGATATAATAACTCATAAGTAACTCATTCATTTAAAAAGCGTGACATGTGTCATTGCTTTATGACAAAGTGTGTCATTTTTAGGGCTTACTGGTATCCAATTCATACAAAAATTCATTGATAATTTAAAACAGTGCTCAATCATTGTTTATAAAGTTCCCAAACTGCACGTATTGAAATTAGTTGACGTTGTAAATTGCATTATCAGTGCGAAGTGCACAAAAATATGACCGTACAAGTTAAATGCGCAATAGAACTTTGACTTTAAAACACCAATATATATATAGGAAAGGAAAAAGCAAATACAATAATTATAAACAAATGTGATAGACAGTCTGACTGCGTTGTACACAGAAAAAAATACTAGTAATGAAGGCGAAAACAACTAAGTGAAATGAGGAATATACATTTTTTAAAATAATAACTTTCATGAATTGAATTTTTTTGCACTACAAAGGAGGTTAAAATATGATATATGGTAAATGTATGCAAATTTAAGATTTATTCATTTTCCCACATAATATTGTACAATGTATTTAGAGTATTTTATTTTTAAAATACAATAACTTATTTTTAAGGTATTCTTTTTGCGTTCTAGAGGGCGTTAAAATGTGATATATGTGGAATTTATGCTAATTTTAGGTATACATATTTCTTTTCCCATCTTAATTTGTACAATATATTTAAAGTACTTCGTTGTTGTTTTACACACATGTGTGTAGCTGTCCCTGAAATGTGGTAGGGGATTTAAAACCATTTAAGCTACACAAATTGACATTTGACAGACGTTTTCCATTCGTCAGATCCCCGAAGAGCCCAGGACAATTTAGCATGAAAAAAGCAGCAGAAATATAGGGAATGAAAAAAAAGGAAAGGAGTGAAAACAGCATGAACTCTGAACCATGGATGAGTGTACTCGTAGTACTCGTAGCACATGTAAGCCTAATTGGCATTGATTAATTGAATGCCAGGAGGGAGGGGGACAAAGTGAAGCCAGAAAACAACTCTTGACGTGGCGAAATTATGCAAAATGGACAAATGCCGGAGGGCGGAGGGGGAGTGGAGGGGCTTCCCCCATTATCAGTAGAATCATGCTAAATGAGTTATGAATGCAAATGTATGTATTCATATCTTGATATGAGTAGGTTTGAATATGCATGCGGCATTTATACAGAAGGCTGAAGGACACAACGTAGGAGGAGTTGCAATAGAGCCAAAGACGGAAACGGAGGTGGGGTTGAGGGTGTATGTGTGTGTGTGTGTGTGGCATGCAGCATGTCGTCTGCAGTTACAGCAACTTGCACATGTTGAAATAAAGCGATTTTAATGAATGAATTGAGCGGGAAATGAATGTGCTTTTGTGGTTGAATGGTTCAATGGAGGAGTCGTCAGCAGCTACTCAGTTTGGGTGCATTACTGACGTATCTGCATCTGTCCATGTTGTTGAAGTTGTTGCTGCTGTTGTTGTTAATGTTGTTCTTGTGTTGGTTGTGTCTGCGCCCACATGTTAATGCTGCAGCTGCTGATGCCACCGCAACGTTGCAACGTCAATTGCAGGCAGCAAGAATGATGCGATTGCAACTATAAATAACATCAAAGACCCACTGTACTGTACTGTGCCCACTGTTGTTGTTGTTGCCATTATTGGAGTTGTTAGCCCAGCACCCAAAGGGAATTGGGACTTATGGATTTGTGAACATATTTCTGTCTGTCTGTCAGAACACCTAAGCAACGGTTTAAATGCTTTTTCTATTATTTAATATTTTTATTATTTATTTTATTTTATTTTATTTTATTTCGTTTGTTGAACAACTATCACCAGTCGACATATAAGATTAATAACTATATACAATTAATTCCTGACCATTATTTTATTTTTGGTTATGTGTCTCTATTATTTAAAAAATTCTGTATTCTAATTTATGTGTTTTAAATTTAACTTCTTTTTAATGAGACCATTACTGGGCATCTAACAGTCGAGCAGCTTGATGAAAGCATGCTTACATGTTGCTGTTATTATTGTTGTTGCTGCTGTTGCTAACTTGTCGCTTGTCGGTAACACCAAAGAGGCCAAGTACGCCCACAGGCGCCATTTGGATGGGTACATCAGGGCCATCAGGCATACATAAAAAGCAAAGAGTATCTGTTGCAAGTTTAGAACATGCCACAATGACGATGATGAGCCGAGAGTTTTGGTAACGTATTTTGAATGCATAATCATTCAACTTGTGGGAGAGTTTCGACAGCAGAGAGAGAGAGAAAGAGAGGGAGAGACAGAAAGGGAGAGAGAGGGAGAGAGAGAGAGAGAGAGAGAGAGAGAGAGAGGGAGAGAGAGTGAGTGAAGGGAAGGGAAGAATGTAGGCAGTCAAAGGCACTTCACGAATTCATAATTAATTGAATGCGAGTGCAGCTCGAGAAAAGACATGCAAGACCTGAATAAAAGCCCCGTCCGAAGACGAAGCAAGTATTTTGAAGTGCGAAGGGGACACGCATGTAACTGAGACAAAAGCCAAAAAGACAATGAAATTGCTTTAGCCCGGGGACATGGCATAGTTTTCTTTCATTTCTTTTGGTATCGTATCGTTTCTTTCCGTCTTCAATTGTAATTAAATGCAACCGCTCTGTGTGTGTTCCGGGAAATCTGAAGAAAATTTATGAAAAAACCTGATGAGTGTGTTGAACCCACAGACGGACAGCAGCAGCAACAACACCGCAGGATACTCGAATTACACACACACACACACACACACACACACACACACACACTCAAAGAGACAAAGGGCAATATGTGAAGAAGTGCTGACACTAATGGATGTCACAAATTACTGTCCACTTTTGTGACACAGTTCAAAGTCCCGCCTAATTCTCATTCAATTTTCAAACTAAATTCTTATCTTTAAACGACATTTCATGAATTGAAATGCGAATTTTGAATGTCACCAGTTACAATCTACTTTTGTGACACATTTTAAATTCTATCCAAATTCAATTTCAACTAAATTCTTATCTTTAAACGACATTTTATGAATTGTAGTGCGCATTTTGCGAGCCGATAAATTTCATGTATAACAAGTCTGAATTCCAGGGCATTTAAACGCTTTGGGAATTAAGTTTTCTAAAATTTAATTGGATGTAGCTTATTTACTTTTGTTTAGGTCTAAAGCACAGGTCTTTTCCGGTATTCGCATTCTTAATGTTTTATATTTATGAAGAATTCTATTTGTTTACATTAAGGAATGTTTTGCCAGTATTAAAGTTTGCATATCATATTCTGGAATATATATTAGTTGTTGTTCGCTTTATCTGTTGATTTTTGCACATTTTTTGGTTTCGCTTTTTAAATTCGTTTCTTTAGTTTTGGTTGTTTATTTCTCTTTTATTTTATCTAATTAAATTGTTAGTATATAAATAATTCATTATATTTTAATCGGGACCATTTATTATTGTTAAACATTATCTGAAGAACTTGCGCATTTCGCCTTTTTTTTTTGGGATATTTAAAATGTATATCCGTTTATAAATCCATCTTTATATATTAATAAAAGCTCGTTTGGTGGAAATTAATTTGACTTAAAATAAAATGAATAATACGCCGGCTTTCGTTAAATTTTTGTTAATACTTCTTTTAATATCCAGCTTTACATACCATATTTTTTATTATTATTAAAAGCTGTTGACACAAATTGTTTCGCTAATTGCATTTCACTTTAGTCAATTGCATTTTTTGAGCTTATTAACGCATTTTGCAGCCTGCTCTGAGGTCTGGCCTATTAAATTGTGACTAATACGGAAGTATGCCTGCAAGTACGGTGAGTGTTGAGTGAGTGTTTGGTGAGTGTGTGTTGTTTACATACCACGCCATATGATCAATATTGAGTTGCATTCATATTCGCATATTCATAGGTGTTTGTTGTTAAGGTAATTCAAGCACATGGAAGCGTGCATTACATAATAATTAACACATTTTAATGCGTTGCTTAATGAAAATGACTGCGGCTTTGGGTAACGAGCCCACAAAGTACGAAAGTGCGAATAGAAATTGCCTAGCAATTTAATACATTTTCTTTACACTTTTTTGCACTTCATAAATTATGCAATTGAGGCAAAAGTTAGGGTAATAAAAGGCACAAAAGATAGTACAAGTATAGTACCACATATGAGCGTGGAGAGCAATAAAAGTTTGACCAACCATTAAATGAATTAAACTTTTAATTAAACCGAAACTAGTTTGAAACGAAAAGACAAGAAACAAACACTCACATGAAAAAAGGTTGAAACTGAATCGAGTTTTTGGGTTTTGGTCTCACTGGGAGCATTTGATTGACATAGACTAAGAGATAAGTAGAAGTGGTTTGACTGTACAGTCAGGCTACTTGTATATGTATGTATTTCCTTTTAATTACCCGGGGAAAAAGCAGCAGCAGCTAGTTCAGCTCTCTGAGCAAAGCTGATTGCGAATGTTAAGGTCAAGTGCTTAATGTTTATGTAATGAGCGTATTGCGATAAGGAAATTTTGTTTCTACAAATATGAGTATATAAATATATATTTTAATGTATACCCTGAGGAATAAAGCGTCATCAAAAAGAAATTCGGAGAGAATATTCAAATTAAATATTTTTTCTTATTTTATTTAGAATTCCAAATAAGCTCTAGTTGCTTCCAGGACTATTTACGTTGACAGTCTACACTTGGTATGTATTTTTTAAACAAATCTAGTTCAATTAACTAAATATATATTTATATTTAGTTTATAATAAAATTGTAAGACTTTTTTTTAGACTATTTACATAACTATTTAATCATAGTATAAAATAATTTTTTAAAGTATATTAAAATTGCATTTTTCTCTACGTAACCATACAATGTATATTCTATGTTTAGTTGCTGCCACCTCAACTTTAAGTGCATTCACCTGTCCAAAAAACACAATTTATATAAACAAAAAAGGTTTTTTTGTTTCCTTTAGTTTTTGGGCCATCAAATTCAAAATAGATGAAGTTGGCTTACGAAATACACAAGAGTAATGAACTTAGGGGCAAGAAAGCCGACAAGTTTTTTATTTTTTTTTTTTTTGGGTAATATATTACGCATGCGTAAGAAGAAACTGTCCGCCCGTATGTGCCCCCTCAGCTCCTCCCTGGCCATCGTTATCCAGTTCATAGATACCAATTTGTAGATAAGACAAACACAAAGAAAAATGAGACAGACAAGCTAGGCGTGTCTAGTCCCGGTCCCGAATAGTTGACTCCATATTCCTATGATAAATAAACTTGTACAGACAGCAACAGTTTCGGCTTGTGTTCTGTTCTGTTCTACGCGTATTGTGTTGAGCAACATGTTTTGGGCTGACTTGCAGTCAGAACAACAACAATTGTCAGTACTGCAACCGATTTGTTTATTGTGGCAGACAGACATCTCACTCAGGAAACATCTTGCCTTTCTCCAAATTGGGATGCATCTGGCATTCACGTAAGAGTCAGAGCCGAATGCACGCGACATTTACATGAATCACATTTGTTTACCTCAGATCACAGATCACACACAAGAGATGCAACCAAGAGAGATGTGTGAGATTTCGCTTTGACATTGCCACCGAACGCAGCAGACTGATTAATGGTGTGACATGAAGAGGAATGCAAACCGGCTTTGTATTGAAACATTTTTTAAACTAAGATCTTAATTGATTTAAGCATAACTAAAGTTAGGAAATTATAGCAGCAAGATATTAATTAGTGTTAAATTTGAAGATCAAACAGAAATCAAGTAACAACTAAAGCAGATAGAAGAGACAGTCCGAATATAATAAATATATTTTTTTAAATTTATAATTTATTAAAAAACAAAAAATAAAAAAGAAATATTTGTTTTAAATATTGATTGACGTTGAATTAAAACTTAAAAAACTGCTTGAAAAATGCAGCCAAAAATGTTGAAATATATAAATACGATATGAAAGTGGTAACTAACCATTTCAGTTTTGATTTATAAATATTCATATGAAAACTTCCTCCCACATATACATGTAAGGGAAGATTGACTAATTTTTGAAATAATTGACTGGAAAAAAGTCGATTTCAGCGATTTCCCCATATGCCGGCCAACGGCTTTAACTGCGTCTTCAGCTTTTGGTTTTGGCTCATCAACAAAACGGACTAAAAAAAAATCACGGAAATTTAAAAAGAAAAAAAAAACCAAATGCATAAACTGCAGTCGCGAGAGTTGAAAGCGAAAGTGCCCGGGGGCATGTTCGTGGTTGTGTTAATTAGCTATAAAAAAAGAGCTGATTAGTGCGATTCAAAGAAAATGCCGTTTTTACTTAAAAAAAAAAGTGAACTCTAAATAGTTGTGGCTATAGGCTTCTGGTTTTTATAATAAAGACTCAAAGACACATGGCAAATCGATCATTATTTATGGAAACAGGAATCTGACAAACTCACGTCTGACTTAATTACTTAATAGCCACATGTCGAGTGGAAATGACGAATACAAAACGGAGAACAGACAACTTAAGATGCAAGAATCGAAAACTGAAAAGTTGTTAATCATGTCTTAATAGATATTTAAGCAAATTACTTTTAAGTGAATGCAAAATACGGAAAAGAAAGATCAAGTCAATCAAAGACTAGCAATAATGATGATGATAAAAGAGTCGAATTACAATCAGCAAATGCTTGAAAGAAGCTGAGAGAAATATGTACATATAGAAGATGGAAGAACAAACAAGAAATGCGACGCCATATACAATAATTGATCTTAAAAAAAAAAACCAGTTGCATGCCACATTTCCAATGAAAATGAAGCAAAAAATACAATTCTGCTGATTAAGCCATTAAAGTTTTGTGGGAGAATTATTTGCAAGGATTTCACCAACTTATAATAACAATACAATTAAATATTTATCTTTCTGTCAAAACAAACACAAATTAAACTAGTTTAAGTAGAGATATTTAATCATTGTCTAGTTCGCCTTTTGTTTAAGTATTGTGCCGCAATAGATGTCATCATTTTAGTCTATTACGAGTGTTGAAATTGTATTTTGTTGTTGAATTTTCATTTCCGTTTAATTTGGCAAACAAACAAAAACTAATTATGGCTTAAAACATACAAAAGTTGTTGGTTGCAGCTGCTGCTCGGATTTTCGCCAAGTTTTTGACTGAAATTGATGGTTTTTGATCAGTTGACATAAAGTTATAATGAGCAAATATTGTCATCACGTTGAGTTCGGAGATTAATGACAGAGAAAGACTCGGTTGCCAGGTAGGTAATTAACTACAAATACGTCACTCTTTCTCTCTCTCTCTCTCTCGCACTCTCTGTCTTTCTCTGTGTGTGTGCTTTACCTCCATTAACCCAAATATTTCGAGTATATCCCATTCTTATACCCATGCCCATTCACACTCATTAGGAATGCATCAAGACGTCAAAGTAGAACTTTGTTCGTTGAATGCCACACAGAGCAGTATGCAGCATGCAACGAGCAACGAGCAACATACTCGACAACTCTGACAGCTGTCAGTTTAAAGCTCGTTCAGAGTTTTAGTCCAAAAATAAGATGACGAAGAGAAGAAGAACTTTCCTTGGCATCCATAAAAAATGCTCAATTGTGACAAGTTTTCCCGAGTTGCAACCAACGAAGCGAGTCATAAACTTTTTGGCAGTCGCTTCCTTCCTTCTCACTGTTTGCATTTCTTATTTTTAGGCATTCTGAACTTTTCAACTTTAAACTTCACATTGCTTAAATGCAACTGCACTTTGTTATTATTATTTTTTTTTTTTATTTCTTTTTTGTGTAATTTGTTTGGAAATGGAAATGAAAACATAACTCGAGCATCGCATGGCCAACAGATGTGGCGATTGCTTTACAACTTTCCCTGTTTTTTGCCCCGTTTCCAAACGGCGGAAACAATGTTTAATCCAAATGGTTTTTCTTTATTTCTTTTTTGTGCCAACGCACAACTGTTTAACCTTTCCATATGACATAGTTTTTGAAAACTTTTTCTAGCTACGTTATTATAATTATAATAAATGATCGATTTTCACAGCAAAGAAAGCTTCAGTGATGCGAAAAACGCAATGGAAAATTAAAAAAATAAAAAATAAATCGATTTGATTGGCAAGAAAAGCAGACATTCTCAGTCCGATGAAGCATGGCGTTGCAACACCTGCAACAATGCCATTAGACGAGTTGCTAAAAAGGTGTATAATAGAGTATAAGCGACTAGAAGATATCCTAAAAAAGATCTAGATTGAAGAGTAATCACAAAGGTTGTTTATTTATAATGTGAAGAACCGAATAATATATTATATTAAAAATAAAATATTTTTGGTAAGAATAAAAATAAATTTTGGTTACAGATATTAATTATAAAAATTTACACAATTCAAAAATAAAATAACTGGGATTTTCTCATTTTTGGAGATATTTTTTTTGGTCCTCGATTATTTTATTCATTTATTTTTCAATGTAAGCTATCTTTGGCTACAATATATTTATTCTACCCCTTGGCTATTTAAGACACTTGTTAGACAGGGCCTAGTTGAGTACAGGGTATAGCTTGGCCCACATGAGCTGCTGTCGTGTTATAAAAAAATACTTGGGCCATCAGCTAATTTAGCAATAAGTGCAATAACTGCAATTAGCAAGAGTTAAACAGAGAGTCTGTCTGCTTGAGTCTACGATATGGCTAAAAGAGTGAGACAAAGAGAAAGATAAAGAGAGAGAGAGAGGAAACAACAACAACTAGAGGCTTGTTAGGCATCAGCAGGTTTCTCTCGATTACATGTGGTAACAGCACGCCATAATATCATTGGAAGTAACAAGAAAATTATATATGACACACGCATTAAGTGTATATACAATGTGGTCAGAGAGATAGAGAGAGAGATACATAGTTAGTCTAGGGTACTTTCAACAAAAACAGGAAACACTGATTAGGGGGCCAGACAATTATTGTTGCCACATACGTAACAGGCTTGTAGATCAAAAGAGAGTTATTCACTGAGGAAATGTGTGTGACTTGAAATTATGCACTTTTCAGTTCATTTGAATATTTGCAATGAAAGTGACAAAAAAAAAATTTGGCACATTCAGCACTCTCTGCACTCAACTCTCGTAGGTAAACCCTTTTTTTACTCTCTGACTTCGCCCTTATCACGCACAAAAAGCAATTAGAAATGCTTCTATGTGTGTGAGTGTGTGTGTAGATAACGTTGTGGAATTTTGATTTCGTAACCAACGCACAATATCATATTTGTTGTCTGTTGTGACAAAAAAAAAGTATCTTAGAGATACACAAACTGTAAAAACTACCAAGTCACGTAGCCTGACGAAAAAACAACCAAAAATTTCGTATTAAATCGAAAACTGATAAGTTCAGCAAGGGCCAACGAAGGTGTCTTTGTCATCAACATTGTTATTGTTGTTGTGGTTGTTGATTTCGCTGGAATATGAGCAAAGGGGGTCATCAAATGAAACATTCTGTATGATTGAAGAAATACTTCAGTTGACCTGATTACGAGTCAGGTACTTGATTAATAATTTTATTCAACTTTGCTTAGCATTTGCAGATTAAAATTTGATTTAACATTTTAATAATTTGTTATAATATAACAGCTTTTATTTAAATTATAGTATTAGCTTTTTAAACATAGTTAAATTGTTGTTTCAAATATCTAATATTCTTATATTTTAACTATATTATTACTAATTTCATAATATTTTCAGCGACTATTTTTAGATGACGTTAATTTAACAAATAAAAAATGCAATCTACTTTGTGGAAAATTGTAGAATTTTATCATGCACTGTCATAATGACAACCACAGTTACTGCCAGCTATGTTCGCGTTATGTCACTTTATACTTGGGCTATTTATATATGTAGGAATGCCGTTAAGATTGCCATTTAAGTCCTACGCTATTGCATAAGTTTTTTGCCGGGAAAGTAAAAGTTTTGCTAGCGCCTGCAACTAATTACGTGCAGGCAAAAAGTCGGAGAGCGAGACACAGAAAAAGTTGACAAGATGATGCAGTGGCTTCAACTGCTGGACTTGCCACTGATTTGCAGTTGACAGACGTTGGCCATAAATGGAAATGGTGTCTTTTTTTTGTTATCTTTAAATACCAAGGTCCCTAACTGTTAAGCGGTACTGAAGAAACTTCATAGATCCATCAATCAATCTAAAGATACATACAAATGCATCATTAATCTAAAGAAACTGCAGTAAGTCGTAAAATATCATTAAAATTTCGTTAATTTTCGGGTATTAAATTTCGTTTTCTTAACTATATTTTTTCCATAATTTGATTGAAAATGAGAAAACAAGAAAAATACGTTGGAATTCCGTTAAGTTATTTGAAGATTCGCAGCTGACGCTATACATAAATCTACAACATTCATAAGATACATTTGAAATGTCGTCGTCGTTGCTCGTAATGACGAAAATAAAACAGGGAGAGAAAATGTCGCCTGCATATCTAAAAATATATATAAATAAGTAAGTATATACATAGAGGCAAATATGTACAGTGTACACTGTGCACATACTGTGATACCTTGCAGAATTCGCTTCTGAATCTGAATCTGAGTCGGAGGGAATAAAATAAATGAGCGAATTTTAATAAAACCCACATACGAGTTTTGGGCTGATTTACGACATTGCCTGGAACTGACAGGGAGGAGGAGCAGGCGGAGTAGGAGGGCATTGGTTTTGTTGTTTTGTTTTGAAGGGCAACAAATCAATGTCTCGTCTAAAATGGCAAACAAAAAATCGACAATAATAAATGAGAGCCACAATGAAGGACAGAAGCAACGGAGCAGGAACAGAAGGACGGGGGGAGTAGCAAACGTGGGTGCAATATAAATATAAGCGCGGTCAAGGCACATTAAACCGCCCTACAGTCAGGACATCAAATAAAGAACCTGTTGAGGAGGTCACAAAGTCAACGCGTAATTATTCACGGTCGATTAAATCGATAAACAAACAAAGGACAACAACAGCAAGCTGGCAACAGACACAACTCGACAACAGACTACTAAAAATCGAATGCCAAAAGTTTTGTGTATTGCCTGGAGTACAAATAAGAACAAAGTTAACGACAGAAGAGATCAAACGCCTCAGAGAGAGAGAGAGAGAGAGAGAGAGTGAGAGAGAGAGAGACAGAGGGGAGATTATCAATGGTGTGTAAAATTGGTAACATTTGTGGCCAAGTGTAGACCAAACATCAGGGGTGAACGAAATGCTAATGCTTTAACAGGTGCAGCTGTGCGAAAATTGTGGAGTGGAATATTTGAAGAGGGGCACTCAGATAAATAGATAGCACCATATGTCAAGTAATTGTTTTGACCAAAATTTTTTTTATATACTTATTTTATTATTTTAATTTAAAAATGGTTAAAGATCTAATTTTTTTTTTTAACATATTTTAAGAACAATAAATATAAATATAATAACAAAAAAAAGTCCAGAAATTTTATTCTATTTTATTTTAAACAAAAAAAACCCACTAAAGTTATTTTTAAGAATGCCCATAGATATTTTATATTGTCAAAATAATTGCTTGCCCAACTGTATATTATTTATGCAAAATGTTTAATCAATAACGTTGATCTAGTTATAACTTATAACAGTTATCTAAGCATTTGGAAAGTTGCCTCAAAGCTTTGTATGCGTTATGTTAACTTACATCTGTGCAGATGGCGCTGCAGTTGCCGCTGTTGTTGTTGTTGCTGCCGCTGCTGCTGCCGCTATTGTTGTTGTTGCCGCTGCCGCTGCTGCTGTTGCAGTCATTGTCAACGTTACATTGTTGTCCGGACACATTGTGGTCGTTGTGGTTATTGTTGTTACATTTTCGTCGGTGGGATTCAAATACCATTTGGTCTGTGAGACAATCTCTTTGGTTCCACTGCGAGTTGGCGTCACTTCAGCACGTCCTTCTGCCGCTGCAGCCACTGGCCTTAATTGCACTGCGACGTTGCTGGCAGCATCCTCGTTGCCTACACTATCAAATTCATTTGCCGAAGCACGCCCACTATCTGCACCACCGCCCACACCTCCGCCCACAACAGCCCCCTCGTCGTTGGAATTCGTATTTGTATTCGTATTCGTGTTATCGTTATCCTTCACGCCCAAAATGCACACGACGTGGAATTCATCGGTTGCCGTTGACTGCGGCACACTTATTGTTGTTGTAGACATATTTTCAGTATTGTTGCAAAAATTAGAAAAAGTATTGTTGTATTTCTGGATGTTATTGATTTTCGCTTAATGCTTTGTGAAATTCATTTAATTGCGCTTTTCTCGCTTTGTTTATAACACACATCTGTACATTTTTTGGCAAAATGCCGCGAAACAAGAACAAACACCTACACACACACTCACACGCACCTTCGCCCACACACATACACACACGAGTGTATACAAGAGGGCAGCAATATTTTTTTTGGTTTGACCGGCAAGACTGCACTTGATTTAAATAAGATTAATTGACACAGATTTCGTCTTGCAATATGTTGCTTTGTTTTCCTCAATAAAGGTACTTTAGAAATATACATATGCTTATGTATGTTAGTATGTAAAAGAATACCAAATCTCAATATATACACGTATATATAAAATGCATTCGTTTAAGTTTTCGTTATTCACAGAGGTTTTTTTATATACAGGCACACTCTTTTTTAAATTGACTTTTTTTAATTCACGCGCAAACCGACGCGTCGCTTGTTCTTCGTTGACAAAACAACAACAAATGTTAATTACAATTTATCGGAGTCCGATATATTTTAAAGCAGCAACAATCATACTCAAAATGGCAATGCTAAACTTAAAATGGTCATGTTAATGTGCTGTTAACGCAAGCTATGTTATCGGGCATTTGACAGAGACATGTTATCGGGCATTTGACAGAGACATGTTATTAACATGAAACGACTGTTGTTAATTCAAATCTTATTGTAAGATTTTTTTTGATTGTAAGTGATAAGGAAAATATATAGAAAAAAAAATTATGTATATATTATGGGGAGATTGTTGCTTTTTAGTGGACTTTATATTGCATTTTGGTCATGCGCAGTGGTAAAAATGCGCAGCCGCGTGCATTTCGGGCGCAGCATAAAAGTATGCTACCAATTTATGTATGCTTGTGCAAGGGCAGTTCCAAAAACAATAGCTACAGTATGTTAAGCAATTGTTTTGACAATGAAAAATTTGAATAAAAATTATTTTTTGTTTCTTATTAAGTTGCTTATAGTTCTTTAGTAAAAAATATATATAATAAGTTTTATTGTTTTTTTGCTATTTATAAAAATGGAATGAAAACAAACATACAATTTTTTTCTTTGTCAAAATAGTTTGTTGACATACTGTATTTGCATAATGGGGAGGCAGAGTGGGTGTTACAGGCCAATAGAGCCGCAATTGCGGTCTTCCTCACTCCCAGTTTTGGGGTTTTCATGGAAACTACAGATATTTCATATTCCGCAGAGTGATTTGGCACATTGATTTGGAAATCTTGTGTAAATAAATTTGTTGATAATTGTTAAATTGCCACAAAAGCCAGCAGCACGTACAAGGAAATATTTAACTGACCCAGTAAATGATTTGTTCTGATAAAAGGTGGCACCATCAAAAGTTTCCCAGTTTCCGCTTTATATGGTCGTTTTTACTACTGACGTAAGAACAAAGAGGGTCATAATATATTTATGACTGTCTCTTTCAGTGTGTCTGAGAGAATGAATAGAAATAATGGGGAAATGCCTTAGGTATAAACTCGTACCTTTTGGAAAATCTCTTTAAAGTGCAGTTGAGCAGTGGGTCAGTGAACTCGGTTAAGTCACAGTCGAGACATTGATGTTGATGATGATGATGTGTGTGTGAACGAATAAACTTCTTCTGACCTTTAGTAAAAACGTCTTGGAAGTGCTTTAGGCCAACTCAAGAGTGAATCTTTTTTTTTTGTGGTTTTTTAATGACTATTCTGTTGGGTCAAGTACGCAGCTACGACAAAATAAAATAATTCAATGGATATTATTGATTATACGTCAAAGTCTGGTGACACTAATGTCGACCGCCAGCTGAGCAAACGGACATCGGCAGGTTCTCCATAATATTACAATACTCCACGGGCGACTAACGATTAACTGACAGTCATTTTAAATGCTTCAATACCTTTTGACATGGGTGCTGGCATCCGCAGCCTTCGCAGCCTCCACAACAGTTGTGACTAAGTCCAGGTCGTACATATTGACATATAGCCCTTAAGTCCTTTAGACGGGCTTCGAGTCGCAACTCGCAACTGGCAAACTAAGATGAAATTGCATTGGCCAGGTCGAGACGGAAAAGTTTCGAGTGATGGGGAAAAATGTTGCCGTCTTTTAGGAGCATTGTTTCATACATTTTTTAATAACCCGCCATTGGGACGGTTTAAGCCAACATTTAACAACTTTCTTACAGTCTACATAAATTTGAATGCAGTGCATATTTCCCAAGAAAAGGAAAAATTTATCTTGCTCAACTTTTGCATACGTTTTAAATTCAGTGGATACAAAAAATGTTGAGATACTCAAATTTTTAAGAACTCTACTTAAAGTCAACTTTTGGGTACATTGAAGGTTTTTTGGATAGTAAGGGAAAATTACACTTACCCCAGAACAGTTTGGGTCGTTAGCAGCTGCTCACTTGTCGGACTTCTTTCGGGCAGTGAATGGCTGCGTTGCCGCTTCCGGTTGTCGCCATTGCTGTTTGCCTCTGTCAATATGGCGACGAGGTCCCGTTTATTGCCATTTGCCGCCGGCTGTTGGCACTGTTGATTTGTTAGCTCGCTGCCATTCGATGTTTTCGGACTGTTTTTGCTGCTATTGGACATGAAACAAATTTCACATAAATAAATATGTTTATATCTATCGTATGTCTATTTTACTGTGTACTGTGTACTTATAAGGGACTGTTTGTATGTATGTGCTTTCAGTTCTTAGAAACTATAAGAGCTAGAAGAACAAAATTTTGTTTGTAGATTCCTGTTTTCTTAAGCAGATCAAGTAATTATTTAAATTAAATCGGAAAAAGGACAATTTTAGGCATACAACCTTAAAATTAAGTACTTGGGATATTTACTGAAAACTGGATATATTCGGACGATTGGACTGATAATGAATATGATTTCTTTTTAAATAATTTTGTATTTTCAGAATAAGTACAGGGTCTTTTAAAGTCGGTTTACTACGACTGTTAACTTTTTTACTAGTTTTATTTTTGCGCAAATACTCGTAGAAATGTCTACATTGTGGCCTATCGTCAGCTGTCAACTTACCTTGTTGAAATTTCCGTTCTCTCCGCTGCCTTGGCAGCCAGATCGCAATCTCCTAAGAGCACAAGGGAACTGGCAGCCAATGGTATAACACGAGGTCGTATGACGGCCGTGGGCTGATGACGATCCTTGGCAGATGTGGTGGGCAGTTGAGGAGTTTTTTGTGGCACGCTATCAGCTGCTGCATGAACGCCTCCGCTGCACAATAATGTCCACTGGGGTGTGGCACATTTGCTGGGAGCAAGAGGAGCAGGAGCAGCAGTTGCCTCACACATGTCCAATTTAATGACATTCACATTTACGGCCACTGTGGAGATATGCGGTTGTTGTTGTTGCTGTTGTTGCGCCTCCTGAATAGCTTCGGGCATGGAATTTTGTCTGTTGATTGCAAACAAACTTTGTTGCACGGCCGGTGAGGATGCAGAATGTTGCAAGTTGTGGCTGCATGCGTCGCAGCGGGGCCAATAGTCGCAAGAGTTAAGACTTTTTCGACATTTCTTATTGGTGCTCGTTGTTCTCTCGTGACTGCAAATGGAACACACCACAGAACTGTGAGAAATGTGCGGCGGGGAGCTGGGGGAGGATTACCCAAAATACCAGGTGCATTGTGCGTTGTTTCTACTACAATTTGTGTGGTTTTTGTTTAAAGTTTAGTTAGCGAATTAGCAGTTATCCTTTGTTAGTAATTTAACATATAGCATAATGAGTATCTATGAGTTAGTATTGCCACTTTGTTGGAGTGTGCATAAGCAGTCTTTTTACAAAACACCCTGGGAGCTTGCTCTGTTCAGGTTTAGTTGTTTTTGTTTTTAGCTTAGCTTTAGAATTTGGTATTTGATAGAGGCGACCTGCAGTCAAGGTCTTGGTGCGTTTGTTATTTTTAATTTAAAATGATTACAGAGTTAGTACAGAGTTAGCAGTTAATCGTTATCGTTATCGGCTTGGCGCTGTTAAGTGCTTCAGTACCTGCTGCCGCGAGGTGGCGCTGCTGTTTGCCTGTACAAATGATCCTCTCGCGAACTGGAACGTTGTGGTTTCATAACCGTCGTTGGATGCTCGTAAATACGCATCTCGTTGCTCATAAAATTCAGTTCGCTGTTGCCACCCGAATTAATCGTCTCTCGATTGCGCAGCTGAACGGGCAGCTCATAATCGCTGTCGCCACGTCGGAAATTCATGATCGGCGACTTGCGCAACATGTCGTAGGTGAGTTCGTGGTCACAGAGCCGAGTGCCATAGCTGCTGCTCTGTGGACTGCTCGTGCGTCGCGACGGCAGATGCAGATTGTTCGACGACGAACCCGAGGATTGCGGTGAGCGTGTGGTGTTTCTCTCATGTCCTGTGGCGCCCACTGGCGAATTGGATTGACGCAGACGTCCGGACGATGTGGCAACCACAGCTCCCGTCTCGTTGCCCGGCTGCAAGAAGCGTACTCCGCTGCTCCCCCCGCCACCGTTGTTGTTGAGCAACGCCTCACGATAATCCTCATCGAAGGAACGACTCTTATCAAAGTCCAGTCGCAGATTCTGATTGCTGCCGCTGTCGCCGCCGCTGCCGCTGGTGTGGGCAGAACGGGATGGTGCACTGCCTCCATTGTTGCCCCCGCCACGATTGTAGTTGTTGTAGTCAAAGTCAAAGGAGCACGCCTTGTCCACTTCGCTCTGACGCAGGCGATTGGAGTTGCCGCCATTGGAGCTGGGCAACATTTTCTGGGCACGCATGGAGCTGGGAAAGATTGCCGCATTTGACTGTTGATAATGCACCACAGACTGTTGTTGTTGTTGCTGCTGTTGCTGGGGAGAGGAGCCTCCCACACAGACCACAGATTTGTGGCCACGATTCGGCGATCGCTCGCTGAGTTGAAGGGATCTGCTATGATGCACAACATGACTTAATGACTAATCGCTAGTTTTGATTTGGTTTGCCGGCACTTACCTGGATCGTCGTATCAGATGCTCCTGCTCCGCCTGCTGCTGCTTGGCTGCACTGCGTCCTACGGCACGACGATAACTGGGCGCTATCACAGCACCGCCAGCTGCTGTTCCCGCTGTGCTGGGACTGCCATTAAGTGGCTCATGTGCCTCGCCACCGCTATAGCTGGAACTGGATGAGCTTCTCGATATGGTTGGTGGTGTCTTGTCCTCGTGTCGTTGTCGCCGCTCCAGCGTATTGCTGCGAGAGCTCGAATTCTGCCGCGAGCTCATCAGCGATACCTGCGATCCCTTCTTCCGTCGCTCCTCCGGCGTCAGCGAGCGAGATTCGGGCGTCAAGGAACGCTGCTTCCTCAAGCTGCTCGACGAACTGTGCGAATCATTGCGATCGGGAGTAAGAGATCGCTGTCGTTGGCTCTTGAACGGAGAAATGCTAACACTCCCGGCGGACACATTGGGGAATTGATAGTTGGTCGCGGACAGGAATTCTGTGGAGCTGCCGTCCTCATTGTCCAGCTCGTCGTTGGAGAGATCTAAGCAAGAAATTAATTACGATATAAAGATGTAGTTAAGTTATAGGATATTTCTATGTTAGTATTTTTCTGATATTCATAAATATCTTACTAAACTACAATTTAAAATATTTATCTAAAATTGAGTAATTTAAGTTGGCTCTATTATTTTTTATAGAATTGACTAAACTAAAAAGCATTATTCTTCGAAATTTCTTGAATAATTCTAGAATTTATCTGGAAATTCTTCAGCTATTACTACTATAGTACATTTCTAGATTTTTTCTAGTATTTCCTGTCAAAAACTTAAATTTTTAACGTTCATTGACATGCTATATGATACTGAAGTCCCTCAACAGATTTCCTTGTCTTGAAATCGAATGTGTGCTAGTATGAAATTGAAAAGATATGGATTGGGAGATGTAATCACGTGTTACCATCAATTTTGAAGCGTAACTTGTAAAAATTCGCTCAAATGTTATCAACAGTTACACACACACACACACACACACACACACACAGAGACACACTCACGCATGCAGGAAAATCGAGCAGTCCGTCAGACTGAATTACAAAATTTCCTTTCATGCACAGTCAGTCAACTATGACAATGACAAGGACGTTAAAACAAGCGGCAGGTTAGCAAGGATGCGGATCAATAACTATGCTCTGGATGTGCGTGTGTGTGTGTGTAATAGTGTGTGTGTCCCTTGAATACTCAGCTTCTGTCACTGATTCAATGAATTTTGACATTGCAATTCGTTGTAAAAGTGAAGCGAAGCGATTACTTCAAAATGTTTTCCGATTTCCCCTCGATTTGGGTTTTGGCAAGCAGAAAGATACGAAGCAGCAGCTGGTGAGCAGCACTAGGAGGAGCTGTTTTTAGACCCTGTATTTAAAAACTACAAGTGGTCTATTAAAATTTTCAAAAAAGGTGCAAGAAAAATGTAAAATTCTCTATACTTCGAAAAGTTTAATCTCCCATAACTTTGTTAAAACTTAACCGATTTTCATGTGGAATACCATTTTGGTCATTATTTGGCCTCTAAATTCATTCTGCATCAAAACATTTTTCACTTGAAAAATTTTCCTCACTGTCAATTTTTTTGGTATTTTCCATGCTTACCCCTTTACACTTTTACAAAAACTTCAATCTACCATAACTTTAAAAAAACTTAACCGATTTTCATGCGGAATATAATTTTTTTCATTATTTGGCCTCTATTTTGATTCTGCATCAAAACATTTTTCACTTGAAAAATTTTCCTCACTGCCAATTTTTTCGGTATTTTCCATGCTTACCTCTTTACACTTTTTCAAAAACTTCAATCTCCCATAACTTTGCCAAAACTTAACCGATTTTCATGCGGAATATCGTTTTGATCATTACTTGGCCTCTTTTTTGATTCTGCATCAAAACATTTTTCACTTGAAAAATTTTCCTCACTGTCAATTTTATCGGTATTTTCCATGCTTACCCCTTTACACTTTTTCAAAAACTTCAATCTACCATAACTTTGCCAAAACTTAACCGATTTTCATGCGGAGTATCATTTTTTTCATTATTTGGCCTCTATTTTGATTCTGCATCAAAATTTTAATTATTTAGAAAATTCAATATATTGGTCAGGGTCTATCAGGGTACAGGGACTATCTCAGTCGGGCTTTGTGGACTGTAGCCTTTGCCTATTAGTTGCTATTTGCACTCACCTGAACGAGCACCGCTGTCGCACGAGTTGAGCCGGTTGTTGATGGTCGTGTCGAGGCTGCGGAAGCGCGACATGCCGAGGGCAACGGGGGGCGGTGCAGCTGGTCCGCTGTTGCCCATGCGGCTAAATTGTGATTTCCGCGAACGTCCAATTACATTGTGACTCTTGGAGCGCTCGAAGGTGCGATCGTGCCGGGAACGTGGCGAATATTTGGACAAATTGCTGCTGGCGACGCTGTAGGCGGGCGGCGCCTCCTTCACCGATGCATTCAGATAGGCCGTCGTCTGCGGTTGCAGATACTTTGGTGAATTGTCGCGACTGCGCAACGATCGATTGCTGCCAGCGGCAACAGCACCAGCTCCAGTTACCGGTAATCCACCTGCTCCCTCCCGTTTGGTCAAGTAGTTGGGCGAGTTCCCAGTCAATGTGCTAAAGTTGAGGGAACGTTCACGCTGCACGGCCAGTGTGGGCATTGGAGTTGGCCGCTCCGAAAGATTGCCATCGAAGCTGCGGGAGAAGGTCTCCACGTAGCTATTGGTGGGTGCCGGACGTCGTGTGTCGTACTCAAAGCTGCGGGAGAAGACCATGCCCTTGGGATTCACCTGATGATGTTGTGGATTAAGTTGTGGCGGTGGTTGGACAACTCTCGGCTGCTGTACGAGTGTGTGCGACTGTCGAGTCACCTTACGGCGCTCCGGATGACGTGG
Source organism: Drosophila falleni (assembly GCA_035045575.1). NCBI lineage: Eukaryota > Metazoa > Arthropoda > Insecta > Diptera > Drosophilidae > Drosophila > Drosophila falleni. The sequence continues at coordinate 5,365,751 of JAWNOV010000167.1, forward strand.
CGGACGACTGCTGTTGTCCTGGAAAGCAGGTGGTGGCGATAATATAGGTGTTATGGGTGGCGGTGATTCCAGATCGTTGGCACTTTTCACAGGCAAAAAACCGGGACGCTCATTGAGTATGCTTGCCAGCTGCGGATCAAGGATTCGATAGCCGGGACGTAGTGCCGGATCACGCGAGGACATGCCACTCAAACGTGCCTCATTGCGCTGTATCAGCTCCTCCACCTTGGAGCCCACAAATTTCGGCTCCCGCTCACACATGCTCGCCGGCTGATGGACAAACGACTGTCTGCCCATCTCCGGACGTCGCATTTGATCCATTTGTATGACTCGTATGGCACTGCGACCATGTGACTTATCTGCATCTCCTCCATTGTGATGGGCATAGTTGAGACGTCTGCTTTTGTTCTCATTGTTCAGCTTGGAGCTGACCTGCACCCAACCGGATTTGTTGAGAAAGATCTGCTCCTTGTTGCTGCTGCCGCCAGAGGGCGATGTTGACTTTCGCATGGCACTTGGCACGCCATAGAAATGCTCGCCAAACAGATAGGTGGGCACACCAGCGCCCTCTGTTGGCGCGGAGGGCGCACCACTTCCCCCACCATTACCACCCATGTGGTAAAGCATTCTACGCGCCTCCAGTTTCTCGTTGAAGTTACGCGTCGATGCCTCAAGACTTTCGCGTCGCTTGGCAACGTATTGCTGAAAGGCCGACAGATGGTGCTGTTGCTGCTGTTGTTGTTGCTGCTGTTGCTGCTGCAGCGGTTGCAGCGATTGTTGTTGCTGTTTGCTGTTGTCGCTTAATTGCTCTGCTTTGACAGCATCCGGTAAAGAATCTCGCTTCTGCTTGCGATATGTCTGAGCTGAGGCTGCATTGGATTTATCATTTTCACAGTGTTGTTGTGGTTGTTGTTGCAGTTGTTGTTGCTGCTGCTGGTGATGATGCTTCGAGGGACTGGCACGTGAACGCGTCCTTCGTCGCTTCGGCGGCAATGCGGGCAACGGCAACGTGCTCAGATCAAGCTTGTCGAGCGTCGAGGATGACAGCTCGTCGTTCTGCGACTCACGTGTCACAGAGTCGCGGGTCAGGTGACTATCGTCCGATTGCGCCTCACTCGAGTCGAGGCAGGTGTAGTCCGGTCGCGTTAACACTCTTGTTGCAGGCTCACTAAAAATAGTAAATAAAAAAACGGTCTCTATTAGAAATTATACTACTAACACTTGTACTAATAATAAGTTATTAATAAGTATAGCTTAAAATTAGATTGTGATATAGAAATAAAAAAATCAAAATAAATCAAAATATAAAAATTAATAAAAAGGCAAAATTTATGAATATTTCGAAATTAATTATATTTTATTGTAATCCTGTGATTTTGAAATAAAATAGTTTAGAAAGTCTATTTTATTTTATTAAAAATTCAGCGATTTTCAAAATCCAGTGATTTTGAATAAAACTTGTTTTATTTCACTTTTTTCTTAATTTTGCCCTCTACATTTTTTCTCTCATAATTTCAATTTAATCAACTTACTATATTATACTTTTCTTTGACTTTAATTTTTTCTAATACTGTTTAATATTTTATAGAAACACTCCAAAAAACAAACAGCAAAAAGCATTTGGATCCCTTAATTGAGAAATATCGCATAATAAAAGCAAGTTGATCTTTCTACTTGAAATGAAAATTGAAGTAGAGTCAGAAAATTAAATTTACTTTTTTTTTGATAATAACATACTAGATTCTTTCTTCACTTTGCACTTTAAATAATTTTTTGTCATTTTACCTTCCTAGTTTTTTCTTCCACTTATATCCATTCTTTTTTATGATTCTTTAAATTCAATGCTTTGTTTTTTTCTTTTTGGTCTTTGCATTTGCAATGCTCACAATAATATTCGGAATTCGCATGATGTACTAGCAAATAGTTGTCCCTGGCTAATAACGTGTAACTTAAATATTTAAACTACAAAACGCAGTTCAGCAATTTCGTTTGCAACGGTTCAATGTCCGCCTACATAGTTTTGCACTTGCCCCTCCCACTACTGTAATAATAACCATGCAACATGCAGCATGCAACATTCGCCTGTCTAGTTGCAAAGTGTGAAGGCATGTTGTTGCCGAGTACGAGTACTTGACAGGGAATTGGCTTCAAGTGTGAAAACCCTCCGAGCAGGAACCTTAACGCCTCTGGGGCGGAAATGGTGAGCACTAAAAGGGAGAAAGGTGGAGAGGGGGGATAGTTGCACATGACAGGATAGACAATGTAGCCCAAATGGTTATACAAAAAGTGCAACTAATGTAAGAGTATTAAAAGCAAAGCTAGAATTGCAGTTACCCATATTAAATAAATTAGAATTATATCAATATTTAAACGAAGTGTCGTTTGAAATGTATATTTAAAATAATTACTTGGTACATTTATTTTTGAATTTTGATTTGGTTTATCAACGAATTTAATTTAACTCAATGTATTAGAAATTTTACCTAAATATTTTAACATTCAAAAAGGTATTCATGGGACAATAATTGTTATTTTTCTGAATTTTTAGAAATTAGTTGACACTCGTAAAAAATTGTCATTTGAAAAAGGTAAGGAATGGGATATTAAATAAATTTGCAAGTTCCTGAGCCATATTTAACCACATTATACCCAGCATAATATTTTACAGGGTATATCGCAGTGCTGCCAGAAGTTTTATAGTGCACATCATGCACAATCTGGCGTATGCGCAATGTCTGTAACTTTTTAAGCCTATTTGTTGAGCATTTAATACCTTTTATGTCCAATGAAAGCAGCTGCAGTCAACATTTATACAATACAGAATAAAATACAGGCTCATAGAAAAACTACAGACTTTTATTAACATGCTCACAAAGCCATCAGTTAACTATTTAGTTGAAGTCTATATAATGGTCGTAACTTAAACTAGAATATGGAACCAAGTCACGACCCCAAATATAACAAATTGCCGAGTCTATTGAAAACGCATTCAATTTGGCAACACTTTAAGTTCGGTACTAAAAAAAACCAGTTATCATTTAACATTCAGCCTTAACCATCAAGCATTTGCAGCTTGTCAGGTGCTAAATAATTCAGAAATATGTCTCTCTATGTGGGTGTCCATTAGCTATGCGGGCAATGATGAAGCTCTTTGCTTACAACATTGTTTTATTGTGGCTTGTGGCAAATATGATGTAAAGAAAACATATTTTGAATATACAAGCACAGCACAAGAACAACAATAACAAAAACGAAAAAAATACTACGATTAATTTCTGTTGAAAAACCAACTTGGCTCTGAAATGTCAATGACATTGTCACAACCCACAATCAAACACACACGTGTGTGTTTGTGTGTGTGTGAAGAGATTCTCTACCACTTTAACACAGTAATGTGCATTTTTATAGGTACAGTGGGCATTTAATTGATCTGAGAGTGTCACTTCATAATAAAAATTCTTTGAAAGTTAATTTTGTTTCTGAATTAATTCAAATAAATGTTTTAATTTAAATAAATGATTGTCTTTTTTTGTGTCAAATAGCATTAAAATTATGTGATTGTTGAGGAATGAAAATTATAAAAAATTGTTATATACAGAAATTTTTTTAATATTTTTTATTTTAAAAACTTTATTTTAAGTTAGTAAAGAGCCACCAGATACTTTTAGTGGTTACTTTAATCGTAGCCTATAGACAGATAAATAATTTGTTATTCAAAATATTAAATAAAAACTGTAATTAATTTTTACAACTATTCTAATGTATAGTTTTGCAAATTTTGAAAGATTTTAAACTTAAACTTAAAACTTATCCAAATATTTAGCAAACTTTAGAGTGCGTATATATTTATGACACGCACTGTACAGCACATTTTACTGCCTGTTTCAGTTAGGAAAAAAAAAACAAAAATATAGAAGAGAGCAGTCAACAAATGTTGGCTTTTAGGGGCGTGGAAAGTTAGGCAACATGGAGCAGACAACATTTTGCCGGCTGGCAGCAGCAGTTATTCCTCAGAAGTAAGACTTGCAGATGTGCCACACCCACAACCCGCCCATCCTGTTTCTCTCTCTATGCGTGGGCTTTGCAGCGTATGAGCATTCAGTGAAATTCGCTGAAGTGTAAGAGCTAACAGGAGAAAAGAAGAGAAGGGAAGAGAAGAGAAGAGAGCGAGGAAACTGAAACTGAAGTTAGGCTGTTGGCCTGTTGCCTCGCATTTTGATTCCTTTTCAACTCGCGAGTTAAACTAAGTTGGCAAAAGAAGCATAGAAATTTTATTGTTCCAGTCGTGCGCTTTTGTGGTCGACTCTCCGTGTGCCAAAAAAACTTTTTTGATGTCTTCTTAATAAATGTATATAAAAGTAGGTGGATCAAGTGGTTTTTATACAGTCGCTGAGTGCAGGCAATCAACAAGAGCACTTCAAAAGAAGTTCGAATGCGAAGTTCGATAAACGAGACACTCGATGCTGTCAACCAAAATGACAGCTATGGTTTTAAATATTTAAGAGCAGTCAAAAAAAAAATTAATATCCAAATAGAAAAGGTTTTTTTTTGTCACGCCGAAAATTTAATACCCTTGCAAAGCACTGTATTCTATTTTTTAAGTAATTCTACCTATGTTATCTATAAGATATAGTAGACTAATATTAGCAAAATTTGTTTAGGTTGAATGGTACAAAATAACACACATAATATAAGAAAATGGCTGTGATATTTTAAGATTTTTATACTAGAGGTGAATTTTCGAACGATCCGTCATATGACAGCTATAAAATATAGCTGTTTGATTTCAGAAAAATTTGATCAGTATGAAAAAGAGACACCCAAAAACACATTATGCGAGTTTTGTTGGAATATCTCAAGAAATAACGAAGTTTCTTGATCTCAAGGTCGTCGTCCAGATCAAAAATGTATATAAATATTTTATTACCACGTCTTCATCGTCACACATTTTGTGACAAAATAATAATACCCTAGTTAAGTGTCCAACAACAGTGTGAAACAGTGCCTACCAAAGTATAAGCTTAAAACGTGGGTGCAACTTGTTTTGATGGTCAGCAGTTGACAATGATAATAATGTAATTTTGTGTGGGAGCTCAAAGAGCACTCCATTTACTTATAACTTCATCATGTGTTATAAATTTGCAACATAAGAAACAAATATTTGGTACAGTCAAAGATTATAAAATGTATATAACACCTACGGCAACTAATTGGATGTTTTTGCCTCAACTTGTTTGAAGAATCAACCGGCAGTTGCTCTTAAGTTGACTTGGATATTTGGCCTTATAGGGTAGCTTGTTTCTTTACCATGCTTCATGCTGTGGTGAAAATTCTTTGTTGCGTCTAGTTTCCTTATATAGTTGTGATATTTAAAAATCATTTTTTGGTTCAACTTTACAGCAGCTCATCATAGATTCAAATTTCTTTAAGGTCGCTTGCGTAATTAAGTGAATTTTAATTATACATAATTATGCAGAAAGTGTACGAGTATTAATTAAAATTGGGTTTCAAATTGCACATCAGTGCACGTGTGTTCTGGGGGTTAATCCGATTATTTTGTCATATTTAATTAGATATTAAAAGTGATTAAATGCAGCGCAAGTTCAATTTGAAATTGAAATTATTCTTAACGAGAATTCACTTGAATATTATATATCATATTTGTTTTCCCTTTCCTGCAGTTCTTTTATTATATTTTTTTTATTTGATGTTTCGCTCGGGTTGTGTTATAATATAAATGTAATTTTGTTTAAAGTAAATAAATGCGCTTGAATGAGCTTTTGTTTTTTACGAGTCCAGGACTGATGGTTGTTTCACAAAGTTTCAACATGTGGCACATATACATACATATATAGGAAGTATGTACATATGTATGCGTATGTGGAAGTGTCTTTGCTGGCTCATTTTCTGTCCATGTCTCTCGCTTTCAGTGATGGTTATGGATGGGCATCAAAAACAAGGCAGCTAAACAAGAACACACGACTAAACAAATCGATCCATCATTTTCGGAGCAACCAAAAACCATTTCTTTCTTCATCTTTCCATCTCTATGTCTTTAGATCTATTCAGTTATTTTTGGGCCATGTTCTGACTGTCGAAGCTGAAGAAATTGTTTGGTGATTGAGGCGCTTTTTCAATTAGACCACACACCAATGTTGACTCGATGTGTCCACCTACATATCATCCATATAAACTTTACCAATTTCGACAAACTTTAAACGATTCCCACAGTTTTCCCAGTTACTCATCATTGACTTCCCATTGTAACTCTTCAGTCTGTTGGTTCTGTTCATGATTTATGGTTGTCAGGCCTATTCGAATTCGGCTTGCCCAGTATTTTTGTGTCCCTTTCTCTGTCTCTGTCTATGGGTGTGTATATGTATGTACAGTCACTTGTTGTGCGTGTTAGCTGTCAGGGAAGTGTCTGTGTTGTTGAGAAATGTTTGAAGGGACTTCCCCCATTTGTTGCATGTGCAATACATTTGCTAGGAAATTTAAAGAAGTTACAAACTGCTTTTAAAATAGAAACCAATTAAATAATTAATGCAGAAATCAGGGAATCAAACCGAAACAAGTAACAGTATCGGTATTTTGGTAAAATAGTTATATTTTTCATACATTTGGTTTTGGAATCAACATTAATATCGAAACCAAAATCCAAACAAATATTATTTTTTAACAAAATTAAATAATTTTGAATGCAGAATAAATTCAGAGGCTAAACCATGATCAAAATGACATTCCGTTTGAAAATCGGTCCAGTTTTGAGAAAGTTATGGAAGCTTGAAGTTGGTCAGACTTTGGATCTAACAACTTTACAAGTCAAAATTTTTGTTAATTTTGACATGATTTTTTACAGAATTTTGAAAGGGGTCAGAATCAAATTTAAAGTGTTGTTTTATACTAATTATGATATTAGGAGTTGATTAAAAGTGAAAACTTGAGATTTAAAATTTTGAATTTTCAAAATATTAAAGGGGGACCATTAGCATCGAATTTATAATTTTGAGGAAAATGAGTTTTTTTACAAAATTAAATAATTTTGAATGCAGAATGAATTAAGAGGCCAAACCATGATTTAAATGACATACCGATTGAAAATCGCTTCAGTTTTGACAAAGTTATGAAAGTTTGAATTTAGCTAAACCTTTGACCTAGCAATAGTTTTTGGTATTAAATAAAAACTAATGCAACAATAAATACAGAAATATTTGCAGTTTGATGAAATATTATTGCATGTTAATTTGTGAGTTTTACAACACTTAAAACTGTCATTGTGATTACCCTGTTTACGCCTTGGTCAACGACTTGTTTGCATCAGTGTCAATACAATAGGCTTGCATGTAAAATCATTTAAGACGCATTTATTATAAAAGAAAATGAATGAAAATTGTCATTGATTGAGCCACTCATGAATACGAACGAGTATGAGCGTTTATCAATTTGCAGATTCACATGTGCCACAAGTAATTATTTCTAAGTGAAAGGATAAAAATTGCGGAAAACTGTGCGAAAGTGACGATAGTGTCTGGTCTTAAGCAGGAAATGCATGACACTGAATGCAATATGAGTTTAACAAACACACACACACACACACACACAGAGTTAAAGTGTGTGTGTGTGTGTTAGTGTGTGTATTGGGATTACGTTGCGAGTGCTGTGCGTTAATTATTTGGGCTTACAAGCGAACGCGTTTTAAGACAAGTTTCGCTATTTCATACGAAATAATTTATATTGTAGAGTATATAAAAGATATAAATGTATATATATATAATTCCGTTTAATTGCAGCTATATATATATAGACTTCTCAAGTAGTCATTACGCTTTCTGTCATGTAATTAATTAGGTAATTAAAAAGTTTAACAACATTTCATGAACTTGCCAACGCATTAATAATTGAACCAATCCTCTGTTTATGCCTTATTTGTTGTCTCCTCCACTCTCTCTCTTGTATTGTATCTGAGTTATGCAATACAAAGGCAAAATAAATCAAAATAGAAAATAATAAACCTTTTGGACAGAGCAAAGTTGATTGCAAATGCATTCCTAAGAGTCCCAAGGAATGCAACTGTCTGTCTCTCAATTTTATTTTTGTCTACTTTTGCAAGTTGACTTGTTTATCTCAGTTTGTCTCTCAGTCCATTCTCTATATTATAGGACTTTGTATAGCTAAAGAGTTGTTCCCTTCTGGCCAGGCCAATATCTTGTTGCCTTTAGCACGCATCTTCTGGCAATTTTGCTTAAAGTCCGCGTTTTGCTTTTAGTGTGATTAAAAGCTAACGTGCCAAGTAAATAATTCCAGATTATGGTATTTAGACTAGCATTTTGTGAATGTTTTCATTTCGATAGGCACTTAACGAAGAAATACTTATACTTATACTTAGTATAGTTCATTAGCGAAAGTAAGTTGAACAATTTTTTTTATCGTTAGCCAAACTCCTTGTAATGGCTTAAAGCAACGTATATTTTATATTTCATTCTTTTTTGCATATTCTTGGAAATTATGTAATTCGAACTTTTTCGTTAATGAGTGCAAAAAAAGGTAAAAACGGATAATAATGAAAGTCTCAGCAGCTCAACAATATATATATTTATAGAAAGAGAGGGAAAATTTAGTTGGATAATTGTAACAAGGCAACAAAATGAAATTTCTGTTGCATCTTTTACAAATTGCATTTACATATTTTCTTTCTTTAAGCAGATTATTGTTGCTATAGAAAAGCATTGAACAGGTGCCCAATTTGCATTATAAAATGTGAAATTTAAATGAAAATTGTATGCTGGCTTATTGAAAGGTAAGGCTTTAATATGGTTGTTATGCTGGCCCACAGCATTTATAGATGAACAACAATGTATTGAATGTTGTTGCCTCTTAGGCAACATGCTACAGAAAAATGCATTAAACTTTCCATTTAAAAGTGCATTATTCCCACATATCTTCAAATGAAAATCGCTAATATGCGAGCACACACAAAATAACAATAACAACAACAACAACAACTATTCAAGTTGCCCGCAGATGTGAGAGATGTGGCATCCACAGAGCAATGCGCAACAGTGTACACTGCACATATGAAACTGGTTTTCAATAATATTTTTTCGTATTTTTGTTGCACTTGTCGTCGTCGTTGGAGTCTTCGTCTTTGTAGACGAAGTTGAAGTCATGGGTTTGGCTAAATCGATTGCATTTGCCTGCATATTTCAACTTGCACTTTCTGAGCTAGCTGCCTCATCTATCTATCTCCCTCTCCCTCTCTAACTTTAACTCCGTCTCTTTCAATGTTGCAACTGCAACTGCAACTGGCCGGCAGAAAGCCAATGACCAAGACCAAATTAAGTTGCGGGCCATAGAAAACAAGTTTCACCTCTTCAAATCAAACATAAACCTCGTACATTTTGTACCCAGCCAATTGGCCAAAAAATACTGTTGAAAACTTGGCCAATTTTTCCTCAATTTACGTTGAGCTGCATCTCAAGGTTGTGCGCAATCTTTTTGTAGACTTATTTTCAATTAGCTGCTCGATTTTACTTCTTTATTTTTTTTGCTCTTTTGTTAACTCCACAATTGACGCAATTCCCAAAATGTTTAACCAAAAAAAATCAGAAAAAAAAATAAAAACTTTTGCCAGTAGTTGGACTTTTTTGCTGTTGGCCCTGATTTCGTTTTCGTATTACAAATTCAGCTGTAATTACGCGTATTTATTATCGCGTTTTTTATTTTCATTTTTTATTATTTATGATTTTTTTTGTTGAACTTGTTTTCAATTAGCCACCACTCAACTTTGAGTATTTCCTAAGCATTGTCACCGTGTTTTTGGCCAATTTGTTATGGTTAATATTGTGCTATTAATATTGCCTTAAAGTCATATTTATGATGTACTGAAACTGGCTTTAAATGACGCACCAAATAAGAGCTCTTCTGGTATGCTCTCAGTAATTTAATTTCACTTACAAATTCCATTTCATTATGCAAAATTCTATATAAAAGTCATATTATGCTTTCGCAGAGAGTATAATGATTCTCTTGTGTAGCTTATAACACTTTGAACTCTTAATGAAGCTTTAATAATGAATCTTGTTAAAGATACCTCTTTTGAAAGACTAGAAAATTTTATAATATTTAAGAAAACTAATCTATACTTGTTAAAGATTTTTTGAAGAAACTTGTTTTAAATACTTTTTAAGAAAAGAAGACATTTTTAAAATATATTTATAGATGTCAATTGAGATATTTTAATACTCATAAATAAAAATTCAGTACATTTATTTACAGTGGCTAAAAGTAGAAATCTTTTGCATCTAATGAAAAGAAATATTTTATATTTTCAAAGAATATTTTTCGAAAATATAATTGTCACCACAAATACATTTTACAATTAATTTTACCCCATAACTTTTGCTCTTTGCCGATGGAAATTTATAGCAGCTCAAAAATCACAATTCTTGCTTATTTTTTTTTAACAAAGTTATAAACAACAATTTGGCAAAATCAAAGCCAGGCAAAGAACTTTCATTGGTTTCCTGCCAAAAACTATTATAGTTGTTGGATTGTTCAGTTTCATGTCATCAACACGTGTGCATTTCAGTTTGTTCAGAAGAACTTTGATAATGTTCCAGCGATTGTTATTGTTATTGTCAAACTGGAAACTTGAACATCAATATTAAACATGTAAAACTGTTAAACAGCGATATGAATACACTATAGGAAGCACTTGAACATTTATGAATAGGATTTAGATTTAGTTCGTTGCACATGTTGAAGGAATTGCAAAATGGGGGAATTTATTTGAGATTCTTTTTTTTCTTCATTTTTTTAGCTTTGCTGAACATTTTACAACAGTTTGTTGGTTACAATGGGGAAACCGCAAAATACATAAAAACAATGAAATGCGCGTTTATAACAACAGCAACAGAAAAAACAACAACAACAACTGGAGTAACAACAATAAAACTCGTTACTATTTTGTTTTCACCGATTTTCAAGCTATGAAAGTTCTGGTTAAGTGCTTACATATTCTCAGCTATTTGCATACTTATCTGTGTGTGTGTGTGTGTGTATGCGGGTGTGTGTGTGTGTATTTGTATGTTGCGAGTGCTTAAACCGAAATGCAAATAGAATACAACAACAACAACAAGTAAAGGCAACAAAAAAGCACAAAAATTGATTTACATTCATGCCAAACTCATACTATTGCATAACTTTATATATATATGTGTGTGTGTGTGTGTGTGTGTTTGCCTTTTGAATGCCTGTATGTGTGTGTGTTGGAAGGAGAAAAAATACATTTTCCGCAAATTATTGATTACCAAAATTATATTAAAAACGCATACTTTGACTTCTTTCGAAAAATACCTATGGAAGGCAAGCGAACATCAATCGGAAAGAATTTGTTGCAACAATAAAATAAATGTAATGAATGTACGTGAATTGATTTACATATTTATGGCTATCTATCATTTGGCACATTGTATTTCTCTTTTTCTTTTCTGTGGAAATGACAGGCACCTGATGCTCATAAATATATCTGTCCACAAATTAAATGATACTGTATGGTATTCATGAGAATTGCTTCTTCAATCAATTACAATACGAGTAAACAGAACGTGAACTGCACTTATCATAATTGCGGAAAGCGTTTAACAGATTGTAGAATAATAACGTTGAAAGAAAAAGTTGACATTTTCTTCACTTTCATGGTGAATAAAATCACAGAAAATACTGTTAAAGTAAAGATATTGCATTTAAGATATCTACATAGACAATATAAAATATATAAATTTGGTTTTCATTATATTGTTCGGTTCTCAAAAAATTGACAGATAAGATAATTACATACCGAAAAACACAGAATCTCAAAGAATTACAAGTTACTGTTAACACTACACTGTTAACGTCGCCTTAACATTTTTCATTAACATAGTAAATTTTTATTTCTGTTAGAAAAATATCCGAAAATATCTTAAGCTGATTTTCTTACTAAAACTTTAATAAAAATCTTTCTTAAATTAAATCTTAAGCAATCCCCAAGGACTTCAATTAACCTTTAACATTTTGCTGTTAACACCGCATTAAAATTTATGTTTAATATAAGTAAGCTTCATTTTCAACACCTCAGCATTGAGAGATGAATCGAAGTTACAGCTTTCAAAATTTGATAGGCTCGATGAAATCATAAGGAATCCCTAAGGATTTGGCTAGTCATTAAAAACGTTTCGTTATTCGTGCCTAACGTTTATAATCCTTAACGCCCCCAATTTGACTTGGTATTTACCGCAAGTGGCCTTGTGCGTGTTGCACAGAGATCATTAAGAGAGTCAGTGAGTGGATACATATACACACACATATATATATGCTTTCTTTCTATATATATACAACTGGTTGGGTGGGTTTGACCCACCGAAATACGGTTTTGCGACAGCTTATTTAATGTTATTTGCATGCTTTAATTATAATTGCGTGCCCTGCGCGATGTGTATTTTGTTTTCTTCTTATTGTTGTTGTAGTTGTTGTTGTCTGCTTTTTCCCTGTTTCCCACAATCCTAATTTGTATTTTTATTTCCTTTTGGCCCGGCTACAAACGTGCTTCTCAGCACATTTTTCGCTTATACTCGTATTACAATGCACGTGACAGACAGTCAGGTACACAAAGCTGATGATTCTGCTTTATTTATATATATACATATATAAATACATATATATATTTGTGGTGTTTTATATACATTAACGATTGCCTAAGCTTTGCTTTTTATCTTTATATTTGTTTATATTTGAAAAGTAACAATATTGTTTGTATTCCTCTTTGAACTGCAGCCACAATTGTTGTCATCTAATCCAGGACATTTAATTTACAACATTTTTGCCTTGCATTTTCCGTAAGCTACTTATAAAGTGAACTGGCTTTAATACAGTGGGACTGGCCTTTAATGCACAGCTTAAATATGATTTATTGCAAAGTCAAGTTTGTTTTTCTAAATTAAAAGCAGCTGTCAGCTAAGAATTTTATTTATATAAAAATTTGTCTCTGGACATAATATCTTGGAAAACAAAATAACTAGTCATATGATATAATGGTCATATGTCTAAGATTTGTTGTCAAACTGTTTGTTTGGGTTGATTATTATGAAAAACTATGAATTTTTATACTATATAAAATAATATTTCATCAAAAAAAAAACACTGTTTAGCTAAAAAGTTATTAATTAATGTTTGAAAAATAAGAAAATTCACCATAGTTCACAGTTAAGACTTTTAAGACTATTCACATATAAAATAATCCGAGTGCTTAAAGCATAGCATACTTTTTGGGGCAACATGTGTTGAAGGAAGTTGAACTCGACTTTCTTTTAATATACAGTTGACACATATGAATCTTGAAATCGTTATAAATCTTGTCGCATTGACAAGAGCATTTTTTGCTGTTGCTTTCAATTATTTAGTGCCAGCATAATTATAATGCCGCCAGTGAGGCCAATGTATACAGATTATTCAGAGTGCCAATGACAGGTCATGCTGTTCAAGCGATTAATCACTGAGCTCAGCCATCAAAGCCACCACACAAGCAGCACCACAGCAACACCACAGCACCACAGCAACACTACAGCAGCACAGCAACACCACAGCAGCATTGCATTAGGCACTTAATGAGCAGCTTTGGGGTTTGAATTGAGGCTCGTCATTCTGGCTGCCACTTCTCAATCAAAATGGGACGACACTCTCAGCAAGTGTCTTGTTAAAGCTCTTCACTTTTGCCTCGTTTTTCCCTCTTTTTTCCCACTTTTTTCCTGTTTAGGCCCAGACCACATATCAGACACATTTGTGGCTAGGTACGTAACCTCCATTATTATTGGCAGTCCAATGATTTTGCGCTTTTCGTAGCATACTTTCGGGCCGCTTAGCGTGCAACTCTGCCACAGATTCAAACAGCTCACATGTCTTCGTGTCTTGTGTCTTGTCTCTTGTCTGTTGTGCGTGCTTTTATGCGATTTTGTTTGCTTTTTCTTCTAGCTCGTCTCAGTTTTTTTTTGTTCTTTTTTTCTTGCATATGTCTGACGCTAATGGGTATTCAATCGATGACCCATATCTTAGATGCTGACAAGTTTTTATGCTTTGTGCATATGAAATCTTTTTGGTTTGGGGCATAAACCACAAATTGTAACCGACAGTGCAAGATGTATTATTAATCAGCCAGAACGACTGTCTAAAATATTTTACTGGTATTGCTTCGATTTCTTACTAATCTAAGCTTTCTACGCTTTTTGAATACTTAAATAGATAGTTAGTGAAACTAATTTTTTGACTGACTATAGAAAGGTTGAGCGAAAGAATTATTTCATTTCATTTCATATTTCATTTTCATATTTTTAAAATCCATAATTTCTACTGTAAGACAAAAAATTAAGAATTTTATAGATATTTTTAAAAAATTTTAAATTAATGTCCTAAAAATATTTGTAGTAGCTTTTCTTAAGTATAATTTTAATATTTAATGGGAATCTTAAATATTATTTTGTAGGCATTGAAAACAGAAGTAAAAATAACCACATTTATTTTACTAATCTTTTTTAATAATCGTTTCCTGAATATGTTTATGAAACGTCAAATAATTATTTACTAAGTAAATTTAAAACACAATTGCAGGGTATCTACAAGTCGAGCAAATATACTTTTTCTATCTTGAGTCTGATCATTTCTTACTCTTATTTAATCAGATTTTTTCTATCAAAAACGAGTTAAATTGTTCGAACTTTTTAAAACATTCTTTAAGCTATTTTAATTGGTAACTGAGCTGGTCTAAAACGAAATATGAATTTAATTGAATTTATGGCTGAAAGAATTTCACTAAATTTGCAATAAAGAGCTTCTAACAAACAGCTGCCTCTCATATTAATTATGGTTGCGGTTGCGACACCAAAAACACACACACAATCACACACACACACACACACACACTCAAAATTTCAACAACTATTTCTGGAACACGTTGGAACCGTGATATTCACAATCTACGCCATCTACGGCGAAAAGGCCATTAAATTATGGCCAAAAAGGCAATTTGCATGGTCGCAAAATAAACATCTGTTATTTGAGAGTCATTTAACGCACTTTTAGAATGCAATGCAATTTATTACAATTTATTATGATTATTCATGTGACCACAATTAAAAATATTTATATATTTATGTGGCATTTTGGCCGTAAACACCACTTTGGGTCAACCAAGTGGAAAACAATTCGATTAGGCTTATCTGTGTGTGGGTCAAAAGGTTTACCTGTTTTATATTTAGTTGACCTTTTGTGCTTAGCTTTTGTCTTGCAGCGTGTTAATTACATGTATCACTGTTAAGTCTTTACTCGGCTAAGTGCCACCACGAGTTGCATGTGGATGTTGCAAGGGCATCTCTGAGGTTTTTGGGTTTTTGTGGCATGGCAATGGGCCAAGAATAGCTAAGTTGTTGCACTTGAAATGGCAGCCACAATGGCCACGTGATTTGGACAACTCACAAGAGGCGAACAAGTTTTAACACAATACACGGTAAGAAATTGGCAGCTTAAAAAAAACAATTTAATTGCAAATTTATGCAAATAAATTTAATTTACTTGGGCCTAATTTGCTAAGAAAAATATTCAGTATTTTTTTTTAGAAATTCTATTCTATTTAACTCTTTCGCTCAGTGTAGGCAGCCTCCCCAGAGAGCAGCTTGGGAGTTAATGTCGTGGGCTGAACCCAGTTTTTAATGAAGTGTCTTTGTCGAGAGGTTTCTAAGCATGACAAATGCACAGACAGTCAGTTAAGTAATTGTTTTGACAAACCAAAAAATGCACATATATTTTTGACTGATAAAAAAAAAATTTGTTGACTTATTTTATATTTAATTTTTAAGTATAAAAGCAAATAAAAATATATATTCATTTTAAATTTAATAAACTTTTGTATGCTTGAATTATTTTGTCAAAACAATTAAACGACTAACTGTTTAGTTAAACAAACAGTTTCACTTTCAATTGACCATGCATAATTATTGATTGTAATTTTTGTATAGCTTGTTTTTATTGCACTTTTAAACACGGCACGAATTGCAGATCATGAGTTGAACTAAATTAAACTCCACATGTAATACACGTTTAATTAAAGCAAGACACTCACATACACACACACACACACGCGATTGCGGTTAAAATACGCTTGGGGTTTACCGCCAAGCACTTGAAAGATACACTTGTATCTCACGGATGCAAATTCAATGTATTAACGCGTTACGCGCAAAAATAAACAACAAGTGTTTTAAGCCCAACGCCAGACAAATCAAGGCATTTGACTTTTATATACTACTTGCAGATACACAAACACATACACACATATACGAATACACGCGTCTATACATAAGTATCTACATAGTTACAGATTAGCGGCGGTGTGTGTAAAGTATCTCACGGATACGCGTACCTGTTCACCAACGTTGCGCTGTCCGTGTGTTCCGACTTGCAACTGAACTCGAGCTCCAATGTTGCTCCAATGGTTGTTGAGTCGTTGTCGTTGACGTTGCTATTGTTGTTGTTGTTGCTATTGCTGTTGCTGTTGCTAATGTTGCTATTGCTGCTGCTGCTGTTGTTGCTGTGCTGTGCAACATTTGTTGCCAACAAACTGGTCGCTTGCCCCTCCGCACATGTTGCTTCAACATTCCCACTGCCAGTCACATTATTGCGTTTTGTTTTGCTCGCTAATTCGCCGTTTGTTTTGACTGTTGCTTCGTCTCCCGCTTCGCTGGCGCAACTTGTGTCGCAACTTT
Source organism: Drosophila falleni (assembly GCA_035045575.1). NCBI lineage: Eukaryota > Metazoa > Arthropoda > Insecta > Diptera > Drosophilidae > Drosophila > Drosophila falleni. The sequence continues at coordinate 5,382,541 of JAWNOV010000167.1, forward strand.
TCGTGTTGCCAGCAACATTTGTTGCCGAAGCTTTGGCTGTTGCAGCAACTGATGTTGCTAAAGCTCTTGTTGCTGCAGCCAATGTTGCTGAAACAGATGTTGCTGATACTGCTGCTGTTGTTGCTGAAACAGTTGTTGCTGCTGCTTCATTTTTGGCTTTGTTAACTTGTTCATCATTTGTTGGCTCTTGACTCCCTGTGGCAGTTACATTTGCTGCAAGTGGGGTGGCGCCATCTGTTGGCATTGCGCTTTCCACAATGTCCTTGGGCAGCTGTTGTTGTTGCTCGCTTTTATCCTTTGTCAGGGTCGTTACTGCTGCTTGTGTCAATATGCCGGACAACTCACGCTTCGCTTGTGCCACACACACATCCTGTAAAAATAATTGATAAAATTAAACTCGTGTTTATCTTCATTTGTCTTCGTTTTTCATCTATTTAGATATGTATGCATGTATGTATCTTCTGCTGTCGAGACACGAGAGTCGAGTGCCTTGAATAATGGACACAAGTCAAGCAGACATGCAACATTTTGTTTTTTTTTTTTTTGGATAGAAAATGAGCTAGAAATTATTACGGCTGCTTAAGGAAAAGTGAGCAGCATAGGATAATGAAATGATGAACGATTGCATATTTAAGCATTTATTTATCTACTGGATATTAAGGAATTCCTAAAAGGATAAAGGACAAAGGGTTGCAAGGACACAAATTGTGTAGAAATTCTTTTGCTTAAGCAAATTTAAATAATTTACAAAACCCAAATAGAAAGTTATTATTCCTCACGCCGAAGATCTGATACCCTAGCAGCGAGAAGTATTTTAAATTCGACATTTTGGTCAGGATATTTAAGAAAACCGCGTTCAATATCCTAATTTTAAATATACATACAAAATTAATTTATGAATTTTAAACTCGCATAACTTTGCCAACTTTGCCGACTTTCATGCGGAATATCATTTTGATCATTATTTGGCTTCTATTTTGATTCTGCATCAAAATTTTAAATACTTAGAAAATTCCACTATTTGATCATCACTGTCATATTTTTCCATGCTTACCCCTTTACACTTTTTCAAAAACTTCAATCCACCATAACTTTGACAAAACTCAACCGATTTTCATGCGGAATATCATTTTGATCATTATTTGGCCTCTATTTTGATTCTGCATCAAATTTGAAAAACTAAAATTTTTTTTAATTTTTTCCCATCATTCTATAATATATATAATATATTAACCCTATAATAAAATTACCCTTTGTAAGGGTACAATAAACCAGCCACAAAACAGAGAGACAAGAGAACTTGAGTTTCGTGCAACAGTTTTATGGTTAGAGTTGCAAAGGTTAAAGGTTGCCAAAGAGGGGGAAGTTGAGGTAATTAGAGTGTCAGGCATACATACCTTTGTCTGACTTTGTCCTGGCTGACTAATGGCGGCACCTTCAGCTGCTCCTACTCCGGTTCCTGTCGTGGACATGGCACTCAGACCGCCAGCGGAATCCTCGCTTCTCGCATCGTAGAACACATCGTCGTCTTCCGCTTCCGTTGCACTTTTGGGCGCCATTGTTGCCGCACTGCACTTGACACTCACTTCCGGTGGGGCAGGGGGTGGGGGTGGCTTCACAGCCAGGGTTGCTGACTGCGCTGCCAGGGTTGCCTTGAGTTCGAGTTTTGTCGGCGTTTCGCTCGTTTCGCTTTCGAGTGAACGCGACTTGGTGTCATCCTGTAATCCCTCCATATTCGCTTTCAGCTCCTGCAGATCGGAGTAGGTGGCGGGCGAGGGGGGTGGGGGTGCCGGAATGTCCTTACGGCGTATGTTGGGCACGGGATTTGGAGTTCCCGTATGAGATTTGCCGCTATTCGAGCGATGATGTCGTTTAGCTGCAGTATTTAAATTAATTCCGGCTGTGCTTTCTCCGGGTGCACTGCGTTCCCGCCGTAAATCGTTGTCTTTGCTTCTGGATTTGGACTTGCTGCTCTTTGTTGACTCCTCCTCCGTTGCGCGACTTTGTCGCTTGGGTATGGCACCTGTTGTGGATGCCACCAGGCGATCCAAGGATGGATATTCCCTTCGCTCCGTGGGTTGAGGTTTCCGCTTACTCGGCGTGGGCGTGGCAGCTTCTGTGGGCGTGGCTTGAGTTGGATTTTGCAAACTGGTTCTGGGTGCCGGCGTGGGCTTTGTGGCAGATGCACTGCGTCCTTTGCTCAGTGGCAATGTGGTGACCACAAGTGTTGCCTCTTGTGGCTGGGAAACGGAGCGTTTGGGACTCGATTTGGCATTGTTGTTGTTGCTGCTGTTGTTGTTGCTGTTGCTGCTGCGATGTATTCTCCTGGTGGACTCCAAGCTGTTGTTGCGCTGCATTTCAGATTGATAAATGCTGCGTTTTACATCATTCACATGCTTAAAGAAATCCATGGCATATTTGTTTTGTTTCAGATCCATTTGCGGTGGTTGCTGTGGTGTTTGTTGTGGTGTTGCTGTGGCTTCAGTGGGTGCAGTTGAGGGTAAAGTGCCGGCAGCAGTTTTACGTGGTATGCCACTGCTGCCACCACGTGCCATTGAACCGTAAATATCATCGAAATCAGAGCTAAAATAACTCGAGGAGCAATCACAATTGCGACACTCGTAGCGACAATTGTCCGAGTAGCTGCATTTATCCGTGGGCAATGCGCCAGCAGCAATAGTTGCTCCTGCAACACCTGCAACATGCCCAGTTCCATCCAGACTGCAACGTCTGCAATCATAGGGTATGCGACAACTTTCTGTGCTGCCAAAATAACGACGCTGATGTGAATTTGAGTGTGAGTTAAATAGACTCGAACGATGCGGATAACGATGTGAGAAACGTTGCGAATTATCGCTACTTCTCAGCGAGAATTCACTGAGTATTGATGCTCGAGAATCGCTTTTATACATTTGCGGTGCATCGAATTGATCGAGCAGTATTTGAGAGCCACCAATGGGACGACTGGCGGCATACATTAATGGATGCAGTGGCTGACCAATGGCATAATAAATGTCACCAGTTGCTGGTGACGCATACAATGCATTCGCCTCCAATCTGGCCATTGTGTTGTACTTGTGATAGGGCAAGGAATCACTTGAGGATGAGGATTTCGTATTCATACGTTGCACTGAACCATTCTGATAACTGACAATATAACCAGGTTGTTGTTGCTGTTGCTGTGGTCGTCTTGGTGTTGCTACCTGTGCCAGCAACAGGCTGTTGCCAACGGCATAATGATTGTTGAGCGGATGACTTGCCACATTGTGTTGCTGGTAAGTCTTGTGTTGTTGTTGTTGTTGTTGTTGTGCCTGCTGCTGTTGATAAAAACCAGCATAAAGTTGCTGCTGCTGCTGCTGTTGTTGCTGCTGCAACTGCTGCTGCTGTTGTTGCTGCTGTTCGCTGGGCGTTGTTGCTGCCTGAAATTGCAGTATCGGATTGTATTCACCAGTTATGGCCACGGGTGTCGTTTCAATTTTATATACGCCCGGATTGTTCGGATTGTACGACTGAAACTCAAGTATGTGTGCTGCAGGCAAAGCAGTTGCTGCTGTTGTTGCTGTTGTTGTTGGTGCTGTGGCTTGCTCATGTTGTTGTTGTTGCTTGGCCGTCAGACAATACTTGCAATTCTCGTTGCTGCATTGTTGCATGCACAGCTCACAATCCGCATAGACGCCCGCATCCGGCAGACATTGCTGTTGTTGCTGTTGCTGCTGCTCTTCATCAACAACAACAACAGTTGCTGCTGCTGCTGCTGCAGCTGCAGCTGCTGCTCCTATTGACAGACTGCTTTCAGGTTTTACTGGCAACTCCTTGAAGAAAATCTCCTCATAAATATTCTCCTCACTGCGCGTTTGCAATTTCTTCATATTGCTATTGTTGCTGTTGCTCTTGTTGCCTTTAGTATTGCTGCTTGGCGCATCACCAGCACTGCGCTGCTTATCCAGCTTCTTGTTGCTCTTTAAGCCCTCTTTCAGCAGATAATAGTTAAAGCTTTTAATACCAATTTCGCCACGTAGAAATCGTCTGCCAATTGGCAGCTTTGTTGCCGTTTCCACGGGCATTGTTGCTGCCGAATTTTGTGTCGAGCTGCGCACGGAGTACATGTCATCCTGTTGTTCCGTCTCCAGATATTGTTGCTTGCGATTGCTGCGCTCCTTGCGACTCCTCGTCTCACTCGATTCGTAGCTTTGTTTGCTTTGTGCTCCCTTTCGACTGTTGTCCAGACTCAAATTGCGTTTTTGCTTTGAGCTGCGCTTCTGTGTTGATTCCCTAGAAGAATTTCCACAAATAATACTGAAAATATTAAAATTTGGTAATTTAAGAAATAATAACGTATAATGTTATTCAAAATAAATATTATTTGATCAGGAAAAAATTAGAAAGAGTTAAAAAAAATACCAAGAGTATAAAAATTAGGCAATTTGAAAAATAATTACCTATAATGTTATCAAAAATAAATAATATTTTAAAAGGAAAATATTGCAAAACTAAAATTAGGTAATTTAAGAAAAAGTTACATAAATTGCTATTAAAAATTAATAATATTTGATAAGATAAAAAATTAGAGAAAGTTGAAAAAATACCAAGAAATAATTATTAAAAATGTTATTAAAAATAAATAATATTTGATTAGAAAAAAAAGGGAAAAAGGTGAAAAATTAGAAAAAATATCATAATTTGGTTATTTAAGAAATAATTACCTTTAATCTTATTAAAAATAATATTGTTTTATTTATTTTTTTTTTATTTAACAATTTTTTTTTTTTTTTGAATTTATAAATAAATATTTTGTACCTCTGAGTATTTGTCTTCTTCTCATGCTTCTCGGATGCTGCCGCCAAGCTTCTCTCCAGACTGAGAACTCGTCTGGAGATGCTACCATCTTTGATTGGCTCTGGGGGCTCATTATCCGAGCTGCTCGATTCGAAATCGTAGTCCATGGCAACAGCTCCACTGATGTTGTTGCTATTCGAGTTGTTGTTGTTGGCCTTAAGGGGTTTGTTGACGGTATATTTGAGAAAATCCTTGGTCAACTGACTGCGTTTACCCAACGAGCTGCTGCTGGTGGGAATCGGCTCCGAGCTGAGCTTGTAATCCCCCGATGACTTGCCGGAAATGCTGCTGCGTCGCAAAGGATTCGCCAGGTGACTAATGTCCTCTGTGTAAGCCGGATCATCATAGATGCGATCTCTCACATTACCAGTGCGGTCTTTCGACTGCAATATATTTAAAAGGCAGAAAGGAAATGAGTTAGAGAAATTTCTTGTATTAAATTTCAGTGTTTTTATTTTTTTTTATTAAGAAAATAAGACATTTTTAAAGCTCACCTTAACTTTCGTTTTCTTGCGACTTCGATGTGGTGTTGCAACATCCGTTAGTTTGAGTAGCTTTGGTCTTAAAGGACGTTTCGTTGATTTCGACCGTTCGTAAGCCAAGTCCAGAAAGGTTTCGGTTGCCATTTTTAGTGTAGACCTATTAAGGCTATGTTAAACCTGACAAATAAAACCTAAAGTGAAGAAAGCTAGCTTTAAAAATATATTTAAAAGTTCATACCTCAAACAAATTTTGGAATTTTCAAAAAATCTTGGCAAGCAAATGCAAAAAAAGTTATCAATAAAAATTTAAACAAAAAGAACAGCACAATAAAAACAATAAATAGCAAGCTAGATAAAAAAAGTACACTTAGGCCCCTTTTTTATAGTCCAGCTCAATTTCAATAGCCATATTTATTATAAGGATAAATATATTAAAATAATATAAGCAAAATACCTTTGAATTTTTTGACTTCCAAAAAAATTGTATTTATAAATTCTTAAGAAGATATTTTATCTTTTGCCTTTGTCTAATTTTATGCCCTACGAGATTTCTGCTAATTTTGGTTTCCTTATTACAAGTTTCTTAATCTTGTGTTTAATTTGTTTCGCAAATTTTAGATATTTCTTGTGTTGTTTGTCAACATTAAATTGAGCAAGTTGAAAAGTGGGAGTTGAAAGTCAATTTATCGTTTGAAGTTAACTTGGCCTTTTTTGGAGGAGTCAACAAATTAAGAACTAAGTTGAGACTGAGTAAACACAGCTCAGCACGTGCTAGACAAAAGCAACACAATACAAAGTTTTGCTGGCCCATTAACTGGGCCTTTAACAGTCAGCCAGAATTGTCGAGTTCAAGTGTGTTGGCCAAGAGAAATAAAAAACTGTGGGCATGTGAGCTGAGCTAAAGCCCAAGGAAATTAAAAGAAATATACAAAAGTGTCCCAAGGAGACACTTAAAACGACCTTGAATGAACGAACCACACAGTAGGGTGGGTAGGTGATGTTGCAGGTGGTGTGGCAGCCACGTAAGTTAACCATTTGCCATTCATGGTGAGAAAATTAGTATGTGCAGTGTAGCGTTGGCACACTTAAACATACATAAGGCAATATGTACGTGAGCGCCTTTTGTTTACCCTACAAACTGACTGAGCACTGAGAACTCTGGACAGTTCATCATAAATATTTGGGACGGAAAGGAAAAAACTCATTCAGTCTAAGCAGAAATTTGTCCTGTGAGAATCGTCAGCTCTCTTAAAGTATTTGCCTCTCTGTTTATTCATTGTATTACGCATAATGAAATTGACTCTTGTGCTCTTCGAATACATAACTATATGAGCAACTTCTACTCCTACTATTTCTACTACTTTTTTCCTACACTTTATGTATCCTAAAAACTCGCATGTCATAATGTATCTGGCGGTCGATAATGTTTGTGTTTCTTATCTCAGATGGTAGCAAACGGACCTTCCATATCCTTCCAAGCATACTTGTATTCTGTAGGTTTATCGCATTTCCTTTTCATGTAGTCTTCTTTTCTTTTCCATTTCTTTTTTTTATACCCTTTTGAAAAAAGGTTGTTATAATTACTGTATGAAATGCCTTAACCATTTGAATGACCTTTTTTGCGGCTTTGTTAAGGGTATTTAATCTTCGTCATGATTAAGTTCTCACTTTCCGTTTGTTATTTATGATAATCAGTAGGTGGAAAACAAATAGACAGGCTACTAAGGTGAAAGCGACCTTTACTTTTAGTCATTTTTTGGGACATTTTGATCATTAAGTTGGTCGTCTTGAAGTTTTAAATTTACCTTTGCATTTATTATTAATGTCAACACATATTTAGGTAAACCCAAGGAATTTTCCACTCGGCCTCGGTATTATTTTAGCACATAAAAGCCTAGATAATGACAGTTCATTATATTTACAGTCTGCCTAGGTTCCTTTTTGGTTTCCTTTTCAAGGAATTCAATTGCCACCCAAAAGCCAAAAATACAATCCTCTTTCAACATTGTCAGTTTGTCAATTTGCTGTAATTTTATTTATATCGATCTCGTATTGCTTTATCAGAGGTTTTTTCTCCTGCGGTTTTCAATTCCAACCCAAAACATAAAAAATAAGTCTGTCCGCATGTCAAAGTTAAGCTGCTTTTTGGGTAAAAATAAAGGTAGCTCTATATATCAGCCTGGGAGCTGCTGACAGTGAATGACAGTCACAAATGAGTGTATCCACCTGGCCAGGCAACAACATGCCACCTTGCCACGTGCCACCTTGCCACCTTGCCACATCAACAACAACCACCAGGAATGACACGCGAGTGACAGAAATCAATCCAATTTGTTGTCTCGAGGGCAGCTCAACACGGCCAAATAATTTAATTATCTTTCAATATGATAAACAGACATATTAAAGCATTTCCCATGAATACAGGTAAATTGACCTTGAATGCTGTACAATAAACCATTTTAAAATTCCATGTATATACTTTTATACTAGAACAACGACAACAACAACAACAACTTGACACTCAGTGTGCCAGCAATTTGCATATATGCATAATTTTATATCTTCATTTGCCACATTGTGGCGCAGACAAACAACGCTGACAAATGCTTTGATGTTAAGTACAAAGCCAACAACAAAAAACGTACACAAGAAAAAGAAATCTAGGAACAGGTAAACAGCGTGAGAATTTTACATACACTTATTTCTTATTACTAAAAATCTTCCCTCAATTTTTAGAACTCATAAATAAAAATGATCCTTTAAATCGAACGGTTTTGACTTTATTAATAAGATTATTAAAGATAATATGGGTATTCCAAGAATAGGTCAACAGCGTGAAAATTTAACATACACTTATTTCTCACTACTAGAAATCTTCCCTCAATTTTTAGAACTCATAAATACGATAGATCCTTTAAATCGAACAGTTTTGACTTTATTAATAAGATTATTAAAGATAATATGGGTATTCCTAGAACAGGTAAACAGCTTGAGAATTTTACATTCACTTATTTCTCACTACTAGAAATCTTCCCTCAATTTTTAGAACTCATAAATACGATAGATCCTTTAAATCGAACAGTTTTGACTTTATTAATAAGATTATTAAAGATAATATGGGTATTCCTAGAACAGGTAAACAGCGTGAGAATTTTTACATACACTTATTTCATATTATTAGAAATCTTCCCTCAATTTTTAAAACTCAAAAACATAATAGATCCTTTAAATCGAACAGTTCTGATTTTATTTATAAGATTATTAATGATAATATGGGTATTCCCAGTGCTTGTACACCTTAATATCAAAATAATTTTTAATTGACTGTCTTTTTCTATTCTTTAACTCGAAATACAGACAATAAACGAGAAAATTTAATTTTTATATTAAAATTAATTTCTTAAGAACGTTTTTCAGTTTGTTATAAGATTAAGAAAATCAATATTGGTACTCCCATTAAAGAACTTGATAAGTTATTAAAAAAATTATAAAGCTATAAAATAAAAGGAATAATATAAACAAAATAACAAAGGTGTGTTTATGAATAAAATAAAAAAATAAAATTGGGGAAACCTGCTTATGTTATTTTTAAATACTATCCGATCAGATCTATCGGCTAAAACAAGCTAAGCAACGATTTTAAGCTTCAGGCTTTTTAGCTATTTATGAAATTTAAAGTAGCTTCTCAAATTTAAATAAATCTGATTGCAAACTTTAATAAACAACTTTTAGGAGTAGCTGAGATAAGGTATTATATCTATTTATGTATCCCTTTTAGTGCTAATACTCATAGTGAATCAAAGATTGCTAGCTTAAGAAGGTATTTTCATTTTTTATGAGATTTTAAGTGGCCATAAGAGGGAGAAGGTATACCTTCCCACAGCTTAGATAAGCTGCTTATAGCCATATATAAACGATTATAATACTGACTATTATTTATGTACGGATTTTCATTTATATTTATAGCCTGTACTTTACGATTATGTCCAAAAACTTTTCGAGCTAATAATTTGCAATTCTGTTTTTATTAGTAATCCATTGCTGCTTCACAACGTTGTTGTTGTTGTTTTCGTTGTTGTTGTTGTTGCACTACGTTACACTGTTTATGCGGCAAGCTGTGTGCATGTGTGAGAGTGTGTGTGTGTGTGTGTGTGTGTGTGTGTGTAGTGCGCACACACATTGGGCCTGGTTGTAGTAGGAAAGCGAATATGTTTAGGGTGTGGCTTGAGAAGCTTCTCCAGTGTCTGTCCAAACTGTCTGTGTACATTAACTAATATTATGGCATTCAGTTCTATATGCAACTAACGACACATAACGATTATTAGCAGAGTGCCACTTGACTTTTCACTTGCCACACACACACACACACAAACACACCCATACACACCCACAAATTCCACTCCACACAGTTTTGCAGCTGCTTAAATGTTTGGCTTTCACATCACATACATATAAATTATATTTATTTTATATTCCTTTTTTTTAGCATTTATTGCTGTTATTGTTGACATTGTCTGGCGCTTGAAAAGTCAATTTATAAATTTAATAATGATTTCACTTGAAAATTTTAATGGAAATTTAATTCAAGTATAAGGAAATGCCTCGCAAAAATTTCATAGCATACTTTTTAGGGCCGACGGAGGTCTTTAGGCGTTTGTTTAGGCCTGCTTGGCAGCTGTAAAGTGTGCCTTATTTAGGGTGTCTAAGTGTAAATAAATATGTATTCCAGGCCCAGCATATTGTGCATAAAGCTTTAATTAAATTGTCAAAATAATAATAAAAAAGAAAAAACTGTCTTGTTCTCTACATTCTTTTTGATTTATATATATTTTAAAATATTTTAAATTGTGGCACACACACCCACAAAACATGTAGCTGCTGCTGATGGGAGCGGCTTTTAATTTTCGCCAATTTGTTTGTTGTATTCCGTTTATTATTTTTTTTCCTTGTCTTGTATTGTTATGTTGCACAAACACAGACACAGTTACAGCTACAGTTTGAGACGTATATACACACATAAACACACAGAGAGAGACACTATCACAAATACACCAAGTAGTAAGCACTTTAGTGCCTCTCAATGGCATTCCATTTCGAGATACGAACAATTTTTTTTGTTGGGACACCCAAATAATTTGCGACACGACACACAAACGCGACGTACGTTCCGTCAAAACTGAATACAATTTGCGTTGCGGCGTTGCCAAAAGCTTTTCGCCATATACTTAAATCTCACAAAAAAAAAAATAGCAAATTGAAAAAAAAGAGAAAATTTTGTAGAAGACAGCAAGCGGTTTGAACGCTGCAAAGCTTTCGGCAAAAGAAACGGAGGCTGTGCCAGATTTTCACACAACCAAAGGACTCGGGTATCTTTTTTGACGTTTGCATAGTGAAAGTGAGACAGACTTCGACTCGATACGACTCGGCTCGGCTTTTGGCTCGGCAAAACAGATAATTGGCAACTCGGCGCATGCGTTGGATTTTGCTGTCTGGTTTTGACATTTCCGCGTGCGAGTGGAAACGCACTAAAATCGCACATTTTTGAGCACAGCACTGCACACATTAGTCACATTACTCATACGCAACGTTAACTCTAAGATTGTTACTTGTTGAGGACCAGGCGGAAGTTGAAACAAAATTAACATAAAAATAAATAATTATATAAATATTTAATATATTTTTTATAAAATAATTTAATTTTATTATCTATTAATTCTTTGCTTAATATTCATATATGCATATTCCTAAGCTGCCTTATTTAAATCATGCTTACTTCATTTATCCGCATTATCCTTAAGCAGCCTGTTAGCCACACATTGGCAACTTGTCTCGTTACAATGATGCGCAACAATGTTGCCAGTTAGCCAGCAAATTTCCCCTTTTGATTATGTCAAAATGCTGCGCATGGCATGTTGCTAAACGTTGTTGTTAATTGTTGATTGTTGAAAAGCATGCCATTTGTTTTGGCACGTGGTTAGCTACACACACACGCACACACACACACACACACACACACACGCACAGCAATACACACAGCTGCAAAGCCGGCAACATGTTGCTGAGTTTGCGTGGGCGACACTCAAATTGGCCACGTGTGCGGCCGCTTTAGGTGTATGAGTGTGTGTAATTGTGTGTGTGTGTGTGTAAATTTGCTTTGTTTTGCATATTAGCACCTACAACTGTATAGCTACTACACATTTATCTTTTTATATATAAATACAGGTAATCAAGTAATTAGACTGACCAGGAATCGGAAATAGGAGTGTAGATTAAAAATGAAAGGATGAAAAAATAATAAAAAAGATAATATAAACAAATAATAAATAAAAAAATATAATATAATATAATAATTAAATTAATTAAAATTTTATTAGTTTTTAAATTATAAATAAAATGTAATTATTATTTGTATATATATTTTTTTTACGAGTATCCAAAAGATATTTAGAAATATGTGTAAACTTATTTAACTAAAATTTAACATTGTAACTATTTTATTTTATTAGCTTGGTATTACTCTAGGAATCAGTTTATAAAAGATATCATCAAATAAATGTGTTCAATTAAAAAAAAAAAAGAAAAACAGATATGTTAATATTTTATTATGTCAAAATATTTGCTTAACTAACTGTAGACATTTGTATATCTGCATGTATATGTAACGTCATGCTTCATCTGACGCTGATTATGTTTATTATATAGCTCTGACTGTGGTTTGTCCTGCTTGGTGTCCTTGGTGGCAATTGTGAGTCTTGTGGTTTTATTTTGGTTTTGAGTCTGTTGATTGTAGCTGCTGCTGCTACATGTTGCATTGTCTTCATTTGTTTGCGCCTTTAAAAATGTCAACTTAAAGTCCATCATAAATATAAACCTCTTTCTTTTTTGTGCTATACAGAATTCAATTTGGTAGCGTTCGACTCGGGTTTACATTGACCTCTGACCAATATAAAAAGTAACTGACAAACACACACACATACACTAGCATTCACACACCTACACACACACACACACTCGCGCACACACACTCACAGCAACTTTGTGGACATTCTGGCAGAGCTCTATCAAACCAAAAAGCAGCTTAATAACATAATAGAATGAATTTTTTCAGTGAACTTTTGTTCTTCTTGCTGTGAGAAAACCCTGTAAACGTGAAGTGGGTCAACTAGAAGTAGTAGCAACTAAAAAAGAAAAGAAATAAGATCATATTGTCTGATATCAATAAATCCATTAGTTCTGATATAATTTATAGGGTATATATACAGTATATATTAACCTAAGCCGTTGAAATAATTATTTCTCGAGTTCATCCTTTTTATTTCAGAAAACTAACATGATATCTGAGTTGCAAATGAATTAAATTGTTAACAGGGTATCCGCCCGTCAGGTCAGCGTTAAGTGTAGTGTATTATTTTCTTTTGTTAGTGTTGTTGTAGTTTGTTTTGTTCTGGTTTTTCTTGTTGCCGCGCACAGAAATCGAACGAATAACATAAAGGGCATGTGAGGACATCGCAGCGAAGGGATAAATAACGAAATTTATGCCAGGAATCGGGTACGGTTTGAGTTTAATTGAATAGATGGATGGATGACAGGTCAGACGGATGAGAGGACAGACGGAGCTTTGCTTGCACATTGCCTTTCAGCATGGCGTTGGTAAAAATAATAAATAAGTACTTATATATAGAGACAAAGAATGAGAATGAGATTGGATTGTATATGTGTGTTAGTGGAGGAGTACCAAGGGAAGACAATCTAAGTCAGTTGCCCCCAGGAGCAGCTCCCATTTCGATCAACAGACTTATTGTTTTCAAATGGCTTTTGCTAAATGCGAAATATGCCTCCGATGATTGAATTTCAACAAATATTTATCTAGCCCAAGCGAAAATTTAATAAAAGATATACAAATTATTTAAGTGCTCGAATTACACAAAGTATTGGACTTTAAAGTAAAGTAGGAATATTTATAGAAGGTCATAAAAATTGCTCAACAATTTAAAGTTGTTTGCTAAATAAAATTTCAATTAATAATTAAAAAAAAAATAGTGTTGCCTACTTTGGTGAGCAAAAAATAGTGTTGCCTACTTATATGGGAAAAAAAATAGTGTTGCCTACTTTGGTGGGCAAAAAAGTGTTGCCTGCTTTTATGGGCAAAAATAGTGTTGCCTACTTATATGGGCAAAAATAGTGTTGCTTACTTATATGGGCAAAAATAGTGTTGCTTACTTATATGGGCAAAATTAGTGTTGCCTACTTTTGTGGGCAAAAATAGTGTTGCCTACTTATATGGGCAAAAAATGTGTTGCCTACTTATAGAATATATAGCTAAATAGAGTACCTGGGCTCAGGGTAACCTACTGTCGAGCTTGCTCGACTGTAACCGCTCACTTGTTATATTCATTTATCATTCCGTACTTTATTTAAGCAACCATTGAAGCGATTGCCATTTGTCATTCCAACATTTGTTTCCGCTTGCGGAAAATCAAACGATTTGAAATCCTTTATTTTGGTGTCAAAATAGAATTAATTTCCGTTAAACAAACTCACATTCTGACATGGATTTTCTTGCAATTGAGAAACCCTATAATTTTTTCCTGGTACTCACTCTCTGGTTGCTACTCTTTCTCTATACCTGTAAACGGCAGTTTGATTACTTTAAGCGTGGACAACAGATTATCAATGTGAAGAAATTGCAGTACGAGATTCGTAAAAAACTGAAAATGGAACAACTAACATTCAATATGGTCAGAGATATATTGCATTCAAGTATGGTACAACCAGAAGCTATAAATAAATTCATTGAACTGGATGAACTGCAGCTTCTACAACTGGAAATCAATACACAATTAAAGAAATTGGAATATGTGCTAGAGTTTGGTTCAATTTAAGCTATAACAGAAATGTAAGAAATTGTATTAATTTGGGTTTCAATAAAAGTGAAATTTAAATTTCTTTGTTTACGTACATTATTTTTAGAAATTTTTGGTTTAATCACAACAATGCAAAAGGAACGTTAATGTAAACATGAATAATCCCAGAGAAAAGGACTTTTCAGATATATATATTTTTTTTTTGTTAATGCTTCATAAAGCCACGCGACCAGTTCTTAACCATGGGCTTCGGTTTATTTTGTTTCTCGATCTCATCCGCCTGCATTTGCTCGGATAGCTTGCGTTGATTCTCCCGAAATTGGGCAATGGGTTCCTTGAATTGATTATAATATTGTAGAACCTCACGGACATCGTCCACTTCGCTGCTGCCGAGCACACTCAAAAATGATATCAGATCGAATAAGGTTGTATCATCATCGTTACCGGACCAGCGTGTTATCGAGAATGTATTACCCGGATGCATTTTTGTTGAGTTCTTATCCCAGTCGACGACTACCACGCGCTTAAGATCACGATTTAGATTATCGAGATTCTTGACGTGGTGGCCGCCCACAAAGTGTGTTGAATCTCGCACTAGACGGTACATGATATAACCATTTGGATCGAGGGCATCCAGCAATGGGAACACGGTCATACCCTGTTCGGCCGTGTAAACAACGATTTCGAAATATTTCGAGCACTCCCTGAGGAAAACATCGACACCGGGACGTTTTTTGAAGCGCCAACCCGTTTGATAGGTCCAATCGGGATGTATTAACAGATCTTTGACCTCAAGTACCAGGGTGTAAGGTGGTTGAATATATGGCGCCTGGAGCGGATCAGGCAATAACTTCTGGCTAGATGGTTCCTGTATGAACCGTTGGAAATGATTAAGCGACCTGAACGTTCGTGCCACATACTGTTGCATCATTGGTAACGTACTGAACTCATCGATTATTTCGTTTCCCTGCTCATCGAGCGACGGCTTGCCAAAGAAGTAGATAGCCCAAAATGAAAGGAGTACGCCTCCAATGCCAAAAAAGGCAAATCCAATTTTCATACGCTTCCAGGCGCGCTCCATTTCTTTGAGCTCTTCCTCCTCCTCTCGCTTGCGACGATCTCGGCTCTCCTCATCATCCATCTCCATGGATGTTTGCGGAAAGAGTTTCGAAAGTATCTGTGTCGAGGCTTTCTCACACGTCGAGTAGCGACGACTAACGAAATACACCCGATATGGGCGATCAAAATAACTGGTATAAATACTGCAATAGGGTATACTCGACGCCAGTTTCTCTTTGCATTTAATGCCCGCCTGGGTTTTCAACATGACAGTATTTATCATGGTATGCCATAAGCCAGATGTTAGCGTCCGGGATGTATTTATTAGCTTGCGGCTGAAGCGTGAGCCTCCGTATAGTATACGCCCTATTGCAATTGGAGTCATTTGCAAAATGGCAACGTTTGTCTGCAGTTTCAAATAAATAGAGTATATTTTCGATTTTCCAATTTACGAAATGGTCACTAATAAATTTGACATTTTTGTATAAATCAACCGAGGGTATTTTTTACATATTTTGTTGTTTGGCTAAAATCACAAATCTAATGACAGTTAAATAATGACTGCTACAATTTTCAATACATTAATTATTTAATTTGATTTTGATTTTTAATAATTATGTCACTTTAACGGCTTTTTCAAATATTGCCGCGCTTTTAAAGCTGCCAGACTGCAGCAACGAAAACATGAAAGCTTGCGCTGCCACTTTGCAAAATTGCTTGAGTGTTGCCGTATTATTGAAACATTTCACAGCTGTTGAATGGCAAATCGAGAAGAAGCAGAGCGAAGATTAAGAAAAATACAAATACAATACAACAAAGCACACATAACTTTGCAAATTTCTTTCAAAGCTGCTTTCAGAAAAGAAAATCAATTTGAATTGTAAACTTTCAAATTGAGAGCATCCAAAATATTGTGAAACTCTTTAAGAGCGTAATTTTCACTCGATTAAGCCGAAGACAAATTAAGAGAGACTGACGAAAGCTGTGGAAGATCCAAAACAATAATTAAAGTTGTTTTTTTTTTCGTTTGCCGCTCTGCTTAGAGAGTAAATTATGTCGCCACCTCGACACAGTGGATTCGGTGGCGGTGGTGGAGGCGGTGGTGCGTATAACCAAAGCTTACAAACTATATATCGTCAATATTTTCTTATTGGCGACTTTGCAATTTTACAGGACGTTCTGGCTTTGGCGGTTTCGGTGGTTTTGGAAGCGGCAGCGGTGGAGGTGAATATTTAATGCATATATTAAGGGAAAGTACGATTATCTTCGGCATGCCGAAAATTTAATACTCTTGCAAGGTTTTATATTCAATTTTCGACAGATAGTTCCTTAGCAGCTATATAATATAGTTGTCCGATTTAAACAAATTCGTCTAGAATTTAAAATGCAATTACCAAGTACTTAATTTTTGATTGATTGAAAAAAAAATGGTTTCCACTAAAAGTTTATTTTAGGCCAATCGCTCTTATGACAGCTATATAATAATAATAATATAATAATAATAATAATAATAGTTGTCCGATTTTATTTAAATTTGGCCAGTTTTTCATACTAAAGCTTTATTTTTTAACGATCGTTCGTATAACAGCTATATGATATTGTTGACAGATTCTAAAAATATTTGATCATCTTATGAGACTTCAAAAAAAATTGACATACAAGAACAAGCTTTTATATTTTTTCCTATTTCTAGATAGTTTATCATGGTTTTTAAAACAACTAAAAAATAAAAACAAGATCCAGTGGTATTAACTATTTTTAAAAATTAGAAACACTCGTTTTAATGCCTTACACATTTAAAAAACCTATAATACCCTCTGCAAGCGTTTATAGTAAATACATGTACTTATCAGTTAAATATGAAATTCTATATCTTGAAATAAATATTTAAGTGCGTTCTGGACGCGTTGAGAGCCGTCCCCGTCGCACTGGCGGCTTAAACCGCGGAGCTGGCGCCGTAAACGATGACTTTGGCAGTAAGTAATCTCCTCTGTTGAGGCAGTATTCAAAGATCTTAATTGATATGTCGTTGATTAGGCTTGCACAGTGTCAACTGGTCGGATATGCGTCTGCAGCCATTTCAGAAAAACTTTTATCAGGAGCATCCAAAGACTCGTAGTCGTCCGCCACAGGAAGTGGAACGCTATCGTGCCCAGCATCAGATCACCATACGTGGTCCCGCTCCAAATCCCATACAGTATTTTGATGAGGCATGCTTTCCGGACTATTGCATGAATGAAATTCAACGACAGCGATATACGGAACCTACACCAATTCAATCCCAATCCTGGCCCATTGTGATGTCAGGCAACAATCTTGTGGGCATTGCCAAAACGGGATCGGGCAAGACGCTCGCCTTCATACTGCCCGCCATCGTGCATATCAATGGTCAGGAGCCGCTAAAACGTGGCGATGGACCCATTGCTCTGGTCCTTGCACCCACACGTGAGCTGGCCCAACAGATTCAATCGGTGGCCATTGATTTTGGCTCCAATGCCTATGTGCGTAATACATGTATCTTTGGCGGTGCACCGCGTTCCAAGCAGGCCAACGATTT
The DNA here is from genome assembly GCA_035045575.1 of Drosophila falleni. Lineage (NCBI taxonomy): Eukaryota > Metazoa > Arthropoda > Insecta > Diptera > Drosophilidae > Drosophila > Drosophila falleni. The sequence goes on from JAWNOV010000167.1 coordinate 5,400,339, forward strand.
GGAACGTGGTGTGGAAATTGTCATAGCCACACCGGGAAGATTGCTTGATTTTCTACAGGGTGGCGTTACAAATCTACGACGCTGCACTTACCTAGTGCTCGACGAGGCCGATCGCATGTTGGACATGGGCTTTGAGCCGCAGATACGTAAAATACTTGGCCAAATTCGACCTGATCGTCAGATACTCATGTGGAGCGCCACTTGGCCAAAAGAAGTGCGTCAACTAGCCGAAGATTTTCTGGGCAATTACATACAGGTAAGTTTGATTAGATATCCAAGATTGTTCTTAAACTAATAACCTCTACATAAATAGATCAACATTGGCTCCTTGGAACTGTCAGCCAACCACAATATACGACAATATGTGGAAGTTTGCTCGGAGCATGAGAAGGGTGCCAAATTGAAGGATCTGCTGTCACATATATATGATCAGGCGAGTGCGCCGGGCAAGATTATCATATTTGTGGCTACCAAAAAGAAGGTGGACGAATTGGCCCGTTTTATTAATGCTTTTGGCGTTGGCGTCGGCTCCATACACGGCGACAAATCCCAAATGGATCGCGATCATGTGCTCAATGATTTTCGCAGCGGACGCGCCAACATTTTGGTGGCCACAGATGTGGCAGCTCGTGGCCTGGACGTTGATGGCATTAAATATGTGATTAACTTTGATTTTCCACAATCCTCGGAGGATTACATACATCGCATTGGACGCACTGGACGCAAGCATACGACAGGAACCTCATATGCATTCTTTACACGAAAAAATGCCAAATGCGCCCGGGCTCTGATTGAGATACTGCGCGAGGCCAATCAGAATGTCAATCCGGAGTTGGAGTATATAGCACGTGAATCCGGCGGAGGTGGCGGCGGCAACAGCGGACGCAGTCGTGGAGGCCGCGGTACAGGCAGACACAATAGCGGAGGCGGTGGAGGAGGAGGAGGTCGAGGTGGAGGCGGTGGTGGAGCTGGAGGCGGTGGTTATAATAGCATGAATGGTGGCAGTAGTTCATCCGGCAGATTCAATACGTTCAATAATATTTCCAACGATGGTCACTCATCAACGTTCGCCAATGGCAGAAGATACGAACCGAGACCGATGAACAGAGGATTCGGCGGTGGCAATAATTCAGTCTCGAATAGAATTTATTAATTAGTTTAATACTTTTTATCAATTATTATTATTTGCATTCAACTTCTTATTTACAACTCATTATCACATTGCCCATTTTATATTTATTGTGACTGCAGTTGAATGCAGTTCAAAAACTTTAAATGATATTACTGAAAAATAAAATTAACAATTTTATAAAGGTCCAAAATGAAAAACAAAAAAAGAAAAAACAAAATAACACACGTTGTTTTAAACTGTTTATAAAAAATAGAATTATATTTTTATATTTATTATGGATACTTTGTTCGAACTGACCATGCGGTTAGTCAACAGTGTTTGTCAAAATTATTGCTACAAATGTTATTGTGCTGTTACTAAATACTTTGATTGATTTACATCGATTGACGATTGATTGACGACCGTCGACGACTTAAGCCTGTGGCGATGTACGACGTGTGCCTGCAAATATTTAAATGTGTTAATTAAGTGAATTTAATTTTAGCTACCTTTGATTGTTGTTACCTTTCTCCTTGTGCTTGCGCTCTTTGTTGGAGCGTGCACCACCTGCACCACCAGATTTGCACTTCTTGTTCATAACGCGCACCGGATTGCAGGTGGTTTGTGGACTACCGTCATCGGCTGGCTTTAGTTTGTCCTCACGTGTTAGCTGTCCATTAACGCACTCTGACCAGGTTCCTTTCTCATAGCGACAAGCTGAAAATATGGCAATAAAAATGAAAATTATTAATAAGCGATCATTATTAACGTTATTAGAAGGCGACAAATTTTTAAAATTTTGGGAGAGGTTTCAAAAGGTTTCAAAACCCTGATTTCAATTGTTTTTTAATCTATGTTATTGGACATACAGTCTATATTTATACTATAAAAGAACGCCGGTCTATAAAATGAAAGTAAATTCTTAAAAAGGGATCAATGTTATTTTTAAAAAATGTTAATGCTATGTTAATGACTTTACAGAAAATACTTAGAGGCGTGAGAAGAGCTACGATAAAAGAACTAAGAAATGTTAACGTCATGTTAACGGCTGAATGTTAAAGCTCTATTAAAAGTACTAAAAAGTGTTAACGTTATGTTAACGGCTCAATGTTAAAGCTCTATTAAAAGTACCAAGAACTGTTAACGTTATGTTAACAGCTGAATGTTAAAGCTCTATTAATGATTGACAACCCATTTTAATTTTAACACCTCTTGACCTTTACTTGAACTTACCCTTCTTACAGGTCTTCTGCATGGTCCGAGTGGGCAGACAGTTGGATTCGCCCTTCTTCAGGGATAAAGTACGAGTGCGCATGTTGGTCTTGATATCACACTCTGTCCACGAGCTCTTCGTATAGCGACAGGTTGAAGCTGCAAGCGAGATATACATGTAATTATATCTTATTCAGAATAAATATATGTGAATTGGGGCATTGAGGCAGGCAAAAAGGCAAAAGATATGGTAAGTAAAGCTGAAGGATGTCGGTAAACCTTTTTTTAAAATATAAGAAAATTGTTTTATCTATTTGTTGGATATGCGCTTGATGTCCTACATCTCATTGTCTGACCATTTCCTTTTGCATAATGCCCAATTTCGCAATATCCACAAGTCTGACCGACAGAAGATGCCTAATTTAGTATGCGACCGCACAGACTCTCTGTGTGTGTGTGTGCTGTGTGTGTGTGTGTGTGAGTGTGCGAGAATGTGTGTGTTAATGTAAAACCTCTGTTAAGTTAGTCGTTTGTATGCGTCACTTGCCTTGGGCGTCAGCTACCTTTTGAGGATTTGTAGCCGGAAATAATAAGGACCATTCAACGTATTCAACATATACTAAGAATCTACACACATGTGCCTTGTATCCTTCTATATCCTGTCACACTCTTTCTCTCTCTGTCTCTCTGTCTCAACAACTATACATGTGTATTTTATATTAAAAGCATGAATTTAAATGCCAAAGCAGTTTAGATATTTGGGCCAATTTTGAGTAGGGTTTTCGTATGCTTGTTATTGCCTTGTCTCAGTTATTCAGTTGCAGTGTTTTTTGCCTTAATTATAACTTATAAATCTTTATTCCATCATTGACGCAGTTGTTTATTAGCCCATTTCGAGTTATGATTTAGTTACATTAACTTAATGACACTGCGTGGTAGATTTCCTAAAAACATATAAAGAAAACCATATTCCATCACTTAATTTAACTGATTTGTGACCAAATGTAAGCACAGTTGCAGCTGACGTATAACAATAAAATTAAATTGCTCTTAAAAGTATGCAACAGATTTTAGCACCTTAATATGTATCTTGTAGTTTGTTATGAATATTCAAAATAACCTGACTTAAGATATTCTATTTTATTTATTTATAGTTAAGAACCTAAGAGTTTTTCAAACATATTAGCACATCTAAATAGCTAAAAGTACTATTTTGATTCGTTTTGCTCTTAAAAGTATGCAACAGATTTTGACACTTCAATATGTATCTTGTAGTTTGTTATGAAAATTTAAAATAACTTGACTTTAGATATTCTATCTTATTTACTATAATTATAGTTCAGAAACTAAGAGTTCTCTGGTATATCAGCACAGCTCAAATAAATAGCTAAAATTACTATATTAATTCCCTTTGCTCTTAAAAGTATGCAACAGATTTTAGCACCTAAATTGTATCCTTAAGATTGTTATGCAAGTTCAAAATAATTTTAATTAAGATATTCTATTTTATTTAATTATAGTTCAGATATATAGCAAGAAGTATGCCAAAATTTATTTTATTTTAGTTGAATTTTTTTGCAGTTAAAAATGTATCTCATGGATTGCAATGCACTTACCCTTCTCGGATGCCTTTTTGGCACCTGATCTCTTGCCCGTACGATGCTGATGCTCCTGTTGTGGATGCTTTGACAGCTGTCGCTGCTGTTTGTTGTTGTTGTTGCCATTGTTGTGGTGACCCTGTTGCTGTTGTTGTTGCTCCTCTCCATTGAGTACCGCGGATTTCTTATAGCCATTTCGACGACCAGAGCCGGAAGCGTGTTGCATCTGATTCTGTGCTTTATTTGATTTCTTATTGTTGTTGTTCTTCACACGCTTGTTGTTGCCACCGCCCACCGCAGTGGGTGTGGCAGGTGGAGCAGCCGGCAACGTGGGCAGCTCCTCGGGCAGAGCCTGGCGAGCGGGACGAACATGGACATCGCCCGAGCGAGTTTCCATAACCAATTGTGCACCATGGGCGATGTCGGCCAGTTCTCGGGCATGCTTTTTGCCATTGCCATTGCCATGATGACCATGGCCATAAATCAACGCTGGCATCAGCGCCAATGTGACCAGCACGAAATGGAGCATCGACCGTGCGGGCGCTGATGTTATTAAGAGATTCATTTCAACTGCTGAACGGCAACGTGCTCCTGCTCCTGCCCAGAAATCGCAACGAAAATCTGAAATTAAAATGACAACGCAGATAATGAGTTGACGGTATTTGAACCAGCTCACTTTGTTACCTAACACTTTAGCCTGGTCAACGCATTGGCTTTAAAGTGTCTCTCAAATGGAATTTGAAATTACTACAAAGTTTGTATGTAAACAATTTTAAGTGATTCTTGAATCTCGTAACTCATGTTTAAACTTACATTAGAGCACAATTTACTTTGTCAAATTACGGTCAAGTTTGCCTTGCAAATAATGTTTAAAAGCAACAATTTTCAGATTAAAGTTAACAAATATTATGCAGACAATGCTTAAGGCCTAAAGGAGCATGTTATTCGAATAGATACCCTATAACTTTGTCAAACCACACACGTTTCACTTTATCGAAAATTTTAATCTCCCATAACTTTGACAAAACTTAACCGATTTTCATGCGGAATTTAATTTTTTTCATTATTTGGCCTCTTAATTCATTCTGCATCAAAACATATTTCACTTGAAAAATTTTCCTCACTGTCAATTTTTTCGGTATTTTCCATGCTGACCCCTTTACACTTTTTCAAAATTTCGATCTCCCATAACTTTGCCAAAACTTAACCGATTTTCATGCGGAATATCATTTTTTTCATTATTTGGCCTCTATTTTGATTCTACATCAAAACATTTTTCACTTGAAAAATTTTCCTCACTGTCAATTTTTTCGGTATTTTCCATGCTTACCCCTTCACACTTTTTCAAAAACTTCAATCTACTATAACTTTGCCAAAACTTAACCGATTTTCATGCGGAATATCATTTTTTTCAATATTTGGCCTCTATTTTGATTCTACATCAAAACATTTTTCACTTGAAAAATTTTCCTCACTTTCAATTTTTTCGGTATTTTCTATCTACCCCTTTACACTTTTTCAAAAACTTCAATCTACCATAACTTTGCCAAAACTTAACCGATTTTCATGCGGAATATCATTTTTTTCATTATTTGGCCTCTATTTTGATTCTGCATCAAAACATTTTTCACTTGAAAATTTTTCCTCACTGTCAATTTTTTCGGTATTTTCCATGCTTACCCCTTTCCACTTTTTCAAAAACTTCAATCTACCATAACTTTGCCAAAACTTAACCGATTTTCATGCGGAATATCATTTTTTTCATTATTTGGCCTCTATTTTGAATCTGCATCAAAATCCTAATTACTTAGAAAACTCAATATTTTGGTCATCACTCTCATATTTTTCCATACCAACGACTTTGACATTTCGATTTAAGACCGATTCACAGTTTAGATAAACATCCCAAGCTTAAAGAAATTTAAAGTTATTTTCCTTTATTTCTCTCTTATGTTTCTTGAAATCCATAAATATGGAAGCCCTCCCCCATAAACTGGGGCATACCTAGAATATATAATGTGCAAGTTGCCAAGTCGACATTCAATTTAGACTAATTGCTTTGCTTTATTTCCAACTTTGTTAAATTAAAAGTCAACCAAGCAGCTACTTGAAATTGGCAACAACAAAGTTTTAAGCCCGGCCACTTAGATTGCAAGTTTACTACCGCAGCTGATGTGGCTGTTGCTGTTTTTGTTGACCAGTGTAATAGAGAGAAACGTGTTGTAATGCCTTCGAAATGAAAATTGTAAAATCTAATTGTATCAAATTGTTTCTGGCTCTGCTCAACTGCATTTTCCACAACTACTTCAAATCATTATTCTTGCTTCTATTTTCACTCTGCAACGAGTCAGTTGCATTTGTTGTCTCTCTTTATTGTACTGTCTCTCTCACTCTCTCTCTCTCTTCAGATGGTTGACTATTGCAATTTCTTGCATTTAATTGTCATGAGTTGCTTCCGGCTGAGCCTTGCAACTCCTCGAGCAATGGAAGAGTCTCCCTGCTCCTCTTTCTCCTCTCTTCCCTCTTCTCCCTTCTTCCTTCTCCCTTCTCCCAATTGTCAGTGCTGTCCCTGGATCGTTGTCCATTATGGCTGATACGTGTTGGCAGCTGGCACTTTTGTTAGTTATGCAATTTGAAGTTTGTTCAGAAAATTGCTGGATTTGTAAATAGTTTTGATCAAGTCGGCAAATTGGTTTGGAAATTAAACCAAACCACTTGGCATACTTAAGTTTGCGTTGCTGTGACTTCTTTCTTTTATATTATACACAACATTCAATTAATTCTTTGCAGTTTCAAGTCGTAAATTTAGTTCATAAGTCTAACCGGAATAATGCCAGGCCATGGACATTATATCATTTCACTGCAGTTGCAAATACACTTCATTTCCAGTGCTTGCAACACTGATATGTGCCCCTAAAAAAAAATATAGGGAACACTTGCAACAGCGGCGACTTTATGTCTGCCACACGCTTTAATTGCCAGCAAAATTTGTATGTACACTTAAAAAAAATATCTAGATTTTCGTACAATTCCAAAAATGTCAAAAGCTGACTGAGTTCGAAATTTTTAAAACTAAGTGCTAAACTCTTATTTCAAGTTCGTTTTTCGATAATCTTAAAATGGAAATTTTCTGGCATACTTTAAATACGCTTTGGGATTAATTCAAGTCTGTAAAAGATCAAAACATACTACTTAAAATACAACTTTATCTTAAACATATTCAAAAATGTAATTGCTTTTAAAACAAAAACACTCTCATATTCAAATTAATTTGAATCAAAAAAAAAAATCGTTAAATAATCTCCATATATTTATAAAACATTTGTCCTGACTCACTGAATATTGCTCAACCCAAACCACAAGACCTTGGAGGCTGTAGTAATATTTAGCACACGTAGTCATTATATTGTAAACAGTGTTATTTATTAATTATATTTATCGCACTGTAAATATAACTAATCATTTATCGATTGCTAAAAAGAGCCCTCTGGCGTGAGTAAGAGTTAGCTTAAGAATGTACGATTGGATTGGTAAGACTGAATAAAATATAAAAGATCGGAAATCTGAGTGTTTATGAATTAAAATAACCCCTGACTATAAGGCAGAATTTTTTTAGTATAGATAAATTTGTTGTTTCTGGAGATAGGTTAAATATAAAATTTGGACTATTATATCAGACAGCTCTCATAGAAATTGTCAGTCGGAATATTAAATTTTAGATGGATTTAAACCTAATTTACGAATTTTTGTACACAGCAATCTTTAAACTTAAAAAAAAATACGCTATAATTTAAAATACGGGAGTACTTAAATTTAGAATGTCATATTTTTTTTGAGTGCATTGCAATGGAAATGCATGTGGCAGGATACGTTGAACAACGTGCGGTGCATAAATTTGTCATTGCCATTGTGTGGCATTTGGCAGGCAGAAAGACCGACAGACAGACAGAGAGAGAGACAGTCAGTCAGTCGTTAAGGGGGCAGCTAGTTGGAGAGTAGGCGTGGCAGGTTGTTTGGACAACAACTACTTTTATTGTTTGATTGCTTTTCGTATGGCTTTTGTTTGATGCGGCAGATAACTTGGCCCAGAACCAGGCCCATGAATTGTGTGTGTTGTGTGTGTGTGTCTTATGTTGTGCACACACATATGCGACACCTCTATATAGAGGATTCTATGCCTCTGACTTGTCTGTAAGTCCGTCTGACTGTCTGACTGTGTCCTGGAACTGGCAGCAACACTCACATTTAATTGGTTTTTGCATTGCTATGGGCTATTGTCTCTGCTAATTCACGTGCAAGTCGTCTGCTCTCTTGGTTCCTGTTTGCTGTTTGTGACGTTATCGTTATCTGGGTTACGACAACAGCAACAACAGCAACAACAAATCACCCACTCACACCACTTAAAAGAGTTCTCAGTATTCACTTCTATAAACAAACAAACAAACAAACGAACAAACATCAGCTCAAGTCAAGTTTTGTGCGTATATTTGCACTTTGCCTTTATGACTTTGTGAATATAAAATTCCCTCGAAATCAGTATTTTATTTACAAAGAATTGAATTTGCATTTATTATCATATTTTCTTAGGCGGCAAATTTCGTTCAATTTCCCAAAGAAAAAAAGAACTTTATATGCATAACTTAAAGGATTAGTGAAGCAAACTAATAAACAAAAGCAGCTTCAAAAGCAATTTAGCTATATGTGTTGAAATTTTAAGGACTTTTGCAGCAAGCTGAGGAAAATGCCGCAACAGCAGCATAAATGAAGTACAATGAGAAACAACCAAAAAAAAAAAAAAAACAACAAGGAAAGAGGAGAAATAAAGGCAAAAACTTACTTAAAACAAACTAAGCAACTATATAAAAAAAACTAACCAACAAGAGCCAAGGCACAAGAGCCACAAAACATTTCAACAATATGTAGTACGAGTACTTGCAACAAGCCAAAAACAACAACAACAACAGCAACAAGAACAACGTCAAGCAACTTCAAACAAGCCCAAAACTAGCAGCAGCCATTTCACCTTTAAGTGGAAAACTTTTGCTTAGACCCCAAAAAAAAGTACAAAAAAAGTACAAAACAGCCAAAAAATAGAAGCCGAAAACAACGCCAAAAATAAAGGCAAGAGAACCCCAAAAGCGGCTACCTGAAAGATGAGAAGAGTTTTTAATAAACAAGCTTAAAGTTCTCAAATGTTAAGCATCATCTTGTTGAATGTTGACTAGCCAAATATTTATTACCATGGCACAAAGTGTTTATACCCAATATTTGGGTCATTTAGGTTGTTTTAAAAACAACGAAGCGAAGATTAACAGAGGCAAAAGCAAGAATTTTAAATATCAATAATTAGTTTGAAAAATTGATTAAAATAAAAGCAAAAACATGTTAAGCTTAATTAAGTTTATAAAAATATTATTTAAATACCTTGTAGCTATAAGAGTGATTTAAAAGGGTATGTTATATAAAAGTAAACAGATGAGCATATATATAAAAGATATTAATATCGTATTTATATCAATTTAATAAAGTTCTACACTTACTCAAAATTTAAAAAAGTTTTAAAATTATTTTCGAAAAAATAAATGCATTTTTCTCTTAAAATTTACTTATTTTAAATCATTATCTATTACTTTTGTTTATCACTTATATTTAATATCTATAAATATATTCAATTATCTGGTTATTAGAACTATCACATTTAGTAACTCAAATGGTTTTAGTACAGCATATCTCTTCGTCGAGCATTTTCTATCTGTCCAACTCATTCAACTGTCCAGTTTGTGTTACAAAAAACTGTTGCATACTAACAGGCGCTTGTCAGTTCCTCCCTTGGGCCATTGTAAAAACGTTGAACCCAGCTTAAATCCTGACGGCTGTCCCATGAAATGTTAAATGAAATTAATGCTTGATACGCAATTTCAATTAAAATGCCCAGCACAAAAACAACAACTTCTGCAAGCGCCCACATACATACAAATACATATACACACAATAAATAAAGTCAACCACCCAATAAAACACCCAACCACCCATTCAACCATCACAACTGATGTTAATTGTAATTGTAAGTTGGGTCCAGTTCCGTCATTCAATCCAATTAAATGTTTGTCCAGATACTCAAAAAACTCAATTAGCTGCACGAAATGCAATAATAAAAATTTTAAATAAATTTTAAACACACATTGAGCTTAACTTTAAATACTAATGCTAATAATATCACGTATTAGCTAATTACTATTGACATATGTATATTTGCGAATCGAAAGCCAATTGTGTGGACTTTTATCAGCATGTCTGCGCATCAATGCTGGCTAATGAATACAATTTGGGTATAAAATTCTATAAAAATTTCAATTGTACCACATTGAACGCTGAATGCATATTTAAATCAACAAACATTAAAAGCAACAATAACAAATAAAACACACATAAAAGCATCGCCATGTGTGCGCATTAATTTGGACAATTCCAAACAAAATTGAAACCGCTTCAAAAAAAACAGAAAACAAATAAAAAAAAACTAGTTGATATGCAGCTAAAGAAATACCCTAACGGAAGTTTATATTAAATTTATGATGTGATAATATCAGCTTAAACAGCAGCTGCATAAATAATTAAGTTTAGTTTTATAGGTTAAGTTAAGAAAACTTTCATTTTATCAGTTAATTTTTATCGTATCTTCAGCAAATTTAGACAGCATATTAAAAAATAATAATTGAAAAGATAGTTTAACTATTTGTTGCTGAAGGATAAAATAACAAATTTTCGCTATTTTTAGAGAAATCTTAAAAAAATATTTTTCTAATGGATAAATTAAAAGCGCTGAAAAAACTTTTTAAATATGATTTTTACGTATTTCTTTTACTATTTACGAACACTGATTAATTAATTTAAACTGTCTGCATTATATAATACACAATAAATTCCACTTTTTTTATTTTTCTTAATTTGTGACACAATTATAATACTGTCTGTAAGGGTATCAGCCCTCGGGAAACATTTTAAATCCGAGAAATCATGCAGCATCTGACATATTAATGCCGCACGTTGCACATCTGGTGAGCATGTGAAGCATTTCAGAGGCAATAATTGAGATAATTTATGGGTAAGTTGACTGCTGTAAAATTGCCCTGGACTGCATGTAACATAAGTAAGAACTCCCGCTCAGAAAAGAAAAAAAGAAGAACTGCAAGTGTTGGCAATTCCATTGAATAAATTATTCAAAAGCAATGCAGTAAATGCATTTTGCATTTTGCAGTTTTTTTTGTCAAGTTACGAGACATGTGTGAATGCAATTGAGATGTCGGTCTGGGTCTGGGTCTGGGTGTGAAACGGATATATCTTTCATTAATGCCAACAATTGCAATTGGTTTGCCTCACTTAAGTAATTGACGCTTGCACAAGGTTCAGTTCAAGGCAAAGAATACCATCAACACAATAACAACTTATAATACAATAAATAATTGAGTGAGCTTTGGGGAATACACACACAAAAATTCTCCCAGCTCCCAACTCCCAGTTCCCAGTTGGAGGACTTCTACTGCACCTGGTAGAGGCAAAAGCATCACGTAGTTGTCCCTGGACACCATCACGTAGATGCTTTGCTTGCACAAATTGTGCAAAAATATTTTTGCACTGATTCCAACAAGGAATTCAGCTAGAAACCGAGCTGCAAACTACGAGCATTTGACTATTTGACCTATTCGGTGTGAGATTACGTATAGAATAAAGATGGGAATATAGAAATACCAAATACCAAATATAGTGTTATTTATGGCTTTTATCATTCAGGTGTGAATCAAATGTAACACTTCAGATACAATTTAAAACGAGTGAGTAGACAACAAAAGAGTGTGATCAACTATTAAATATCCTTTACTCTGCAGTATAATTAACAATTTCTAACATAACTCATAATTTAATTAACCAATTCTCATGAAATTTTCAGTATAGTTAAAGAATACAATTTTATAGCTGTCTATTTAATTTTTATTAAGAATTAGAACGTCTTTAAAGTTTTGCTTTAAATTTAATTTAACGCAAAAAATAAAAAAAGATATTTTTTTTCATATTTTTTCTTCTTGAACTCAATTTGATCAAAAATAAATTTACTTTGAGGTACCACAAATGCCATAATATTTTTGTTAAAAGTCTATTATACTCTCTACCCCTTTTTACTACTCCTCTACAGGGTATGTAAACCGACACAAAAATAACTTGCATTGCTGTGCATGATAAAATTAAATTAATGTTTCTTTTTATTTTGCCAAAGATATGACACTTCAATTTTACAAGCAATGCCAAATGGAATTTACAGAATACAAAGAAATTATATTTATTTTGCGGTTGAGTTTCTTCTGAGATGCTTTTGTAGCCTCCACTTAAGTTCGATAACCCCGGCAGAAGCCAAGTTAATTTTCGAGTTCAATTGATGGAAGATTGAATTGAATTACTTTATATATTTTTTCAATTTTGTGACTTATTTTGCTGACAAGCAGGCGATTGAAAATTTGTTTTACTTTTGCATTTTAAATATTTATTTACCTTAGCTAGCTGATTGATTGATTTTTCCGCCATTTCCTCGAACCTGTCCTTTGACGACTTCCATTCAATATGCTTTCAAGTTTTTCACATTATATTATTTTTTTTTTCTCGCGTATATTGAACAACCCCATCAACTTATTTACGCTCTGTGATTTCTGTGTACAGTTGTGTTGGGTTCAATAAACACGACTTGGCACAAAGAAAAACAATTGTGAATCCCCCCATTGACAAAAAAATAAAACATATAAATTGTACCTTTAAATATCTTGAATTATTATAAAGTGCAAAAGAGTTGTAGACTTTTCTTTAGTCAACTCTGCAAATATAAATATGAAAGCAGCCTATGCATATTTTGTTGGCCTAGAATTACACACACTCACACACACACACACACACACACATTGAGAAACTGCTGGCTTGAGGGCGTCTCTTTTTCTCCCTTCTCTGTAACTAACCAAGTTTTGTAGTGCCATTGTTTACTTGGCCGTCTTTTTTTGGGCGAAACTATTTGTGGTCACAGAACAATTGAAAATTCACAAAGGCTAGGCAAAAGAACGCTTGTGTTTTGGCAATATCCTGGCTATGCACATTCTTTAGTGACAATACACATACAGACATACATACACTGATAAAAAAAATATTTTAAAATCAAGATTTTGGTCTCAGAACTAAGATTTTTGGTCTAAAAAATGCGTCGAGAACATAAAATTCTTAAATTAATTGAACACATCAATCTTATATTAAGATTTTAAGATTTTTTAAATTAATAATCTTAGTTTTAGTAATTTGGTCCTAAAATAATAGTATTTTAAGAACAAAATATTTAAGATGAATGTTCTTATTTTAGAAGTTGGTCTTTTTTCTCAGTGTATACACATAAGTATTGTGCCTTTTAGCCAGCAGGTCCTGACCCACTCATATTACCAATTGGCTTACCCTGTTTGCTTGTTTGTGCGACGCTTTTATTGTACTTTTAGCCAGCACAACAGACCAAATATATATACCCATTTCACACACATATAAAAACACGATATATATGCTTGCGAAAATAATAACCAGTAAATAATAGAAACACTTAAGCTAACCGGATATTAAATTCAGCTAAACGTTTAAAGATTCCGCGTGAATTCACGCTGCATAAGCGTATATAGCATATATAATCTAAATGGTTGGGTAGATCTAAGGCAGTCGAGTGTAAAGAACGCTTTTACCTGTGAGCTGTGAGTTGTGAGTTACCCCCATTAAGAGCAGAGCATTGGATTTTATGCCAAGCAGCGACATCATTTTCCAAAAGTGGCACAAGGCAAGGTTGTACCAGGCACCCTGTATGCCATTCTATTGTTTTGCCACTCATGTTACGGGGCACAAGAAATTTGGGAAACCATACAATAGCCTACTTGTCCTTGCTTGACATACAAAGAGCAACCATCTCTCTCTTTCATTCACTCTCCCTCTCTCCCTCTCTTTCTTTGTCTTACAAAAGGTACGTCGAAAAGTCAAAGGGCATTTAAGAAACCTGCTCCAATGTAAAAACAAAGCGCAATTTCTTTCTTTCTATTTTTCATAACTTTATATAACTTTTGAATTATACAAATAATGCGGAATTGTGAGCTAACGTGATCATATGCTCATATACCAAAGCCAAAACTCAAGTTTCAATTGAATGAAAGTGCAGAAAAAAAACAAATTTCTTGAATCAAAGCAAACTGCAAAGTCATCAAAAAAACAAACAAAACGCATGAAAAAATTTTATATGAAACTTGAGAAAGAAAGAAAAATATTAAAAGGTGAACCAAAGATAAACATAATTCTATGAGCACAAAAAGCAAAAAAGAAACCAGTTACGAAATGTAACTACGACTTAAGATATGAATGTAACTACAATTGCAAAGAGAGATGAAAATATTTGCGAGCACTGTTGCAACAACATGTTAATTAAGATGTGTCGTTGTCTGCATCAGATAAAGCCATTAAAAAGCCGTCGAGATGTTGTCTAAGATGCAATTGCATTTGTTTTTATTTTAATTTTTTTTTATGTTAGCTTGCAACTTTCCCACACATCTGAATATTTACAGGTATTTCTGTCGCAATGCTCGTGCACTTTAAACAGACTTTCACACAAAAGCCGAAATCTTGCCGTGACAGCCAAACAACCTGACAGCCAAAACAACCTGACAAGTCAACAACACAACAACCTCAACTGACTGACAGACTGTTAAAGAGGCGTTTCTTTGATTCTCAAACCCATTGGCAAATCTGTTAAACTCTTTAGAAGCTACAATAATTTGACTTGTTTACGTATAAGGCACTGAATCTGAATTTAATTATAGCCCTTTCCGTTACAGATATCAACTGAACCCAGATATCAGCACACTTTATATAGCATTTTATCTTTCATTATTAAAAGTACATATCTGGCATTGGGTTCACTGTAAGTTCATTAGCTGAAAATAAAACTTGACTTAAGATATTCCTTTTTTATAGCACTGTAGAAGAAAGCGTTCCGGAAAGCATATTGTGAGGAAAGAACTATAGTGCCTGATCAGCATTTAATATATTCTTTTAGTAATAAAGCTTTTATTTTTATATCATTTGTTACAACTTTAACATATCACTATCATAGAAAGATTAAATAAAAAATTAAGTATTTTATGAGCAACTTTCTTATGAGAAACTTTTCTGTTTTAGTAGATTGTTCATTGAAATTCTACAGGTCCTAATTATAGTAAATCCCATGTATCCTACACATATCTTATCCAAATTGTTTACCTCCAAGTCCCAGTTATAGTCTGTACCAAGTACTTTTAAATCGGTCTAAAATAAGAGCTGTAATAGTAAGGACTGTTCCCAGACATATTTTTTTTTAAATATAATTTCTATTTACAAATATCTTGTTGAATTTTTGCAGATCCAGTTATACTCGTTCTTAATATGTGACACTTAACCAGACGAAGTTTCAATGAATTCTGATAACTCTAACATACAACTTGCATAGTATCAATCTCTTCTATTTTTTTGCATTCCTCATACTAAAAATAAATTAAGTAGAGCTCCAATATCTTATAAAAAAAGTTACCTTGTTCTGTTTGCAGACTGCGTTGACTGCCTGCCAAAGGGTAATCAACTTGATTTCAGTAGATTCGGTATTAGCTGAAATTTGCACTCAATGTCACTCGGTCACAAATCACTCAGTCAGCGCTGGACACTTTGATAATTGTGTTTAAGGATATTTTTTGCAGGGAATATTTTATATATTTTTTTTTATGCTGCGCGCGCACTGTTAATAAATAAACACACACGTGAGAGTCTTGGATAAATCCCTGAATTCCTCAGTTAAATGAAAACTGAATTGTAGTTAGATTTTGTAAAATCGAATACGCGTTTTGCCCGCTGGCGCTGCCGATCGACACTGTCCAGAGTTGAGAACTGAGAGAACTGAGAGTCGTTGCGAGTGTGTTTGTGGTTGTGGTTGCTGCTGCGCCACCAGCAACAACAACAGCAACAACAACAACAGACAGCAGGCAGAAAGCAAGCAACAAGCAACACTTGAAATACGAGAGGCAAGAAAATAACTCAGTTTGCGGCATACACTCAATACGACTACACTGAGCGAAATGCCCAAGGGAGTTTCTTTAGGAGTTTTCACTCATTTGATATCACGTTGTATCTATTTGTATTTGATATTTGTATTTCATATTTACAAGCATAATATATGACATTTCGTCTTATCAATAACCCTACTGACATTTCTTGTTATTCTGGGGCAGCTGTCGTGGCAAGCGCCACAAGCATCAGTTGTTGCCACTCCTCCTTCTTCTCCTCCTCCCCTCTAATATATATGATTGATGGCAACTGAATGCATGTCATTTCAGATAAGAGCAAAAGCAATATAAACACCACTTTATATAAGACTCAAATAGCACTTACACTCTCTAATGTATATATAAAGTTAATTTTGTATATACTTTACTTATATGCATCTCAGCTGTGTACATCATAATCAGCAGTAGCAACAAGAGTTTATTTACAATTCTATATTAAGAACTGAAAACTTGAGATCTTAAGCACGTGATAGAAGACGTGCTGGAACCAAAATTACCAATACCCCCTATTTTACGCCTAATTGCAGCTGTTAAAAAATTTTCTGTTGACTTATTAACAGCTATTTAACAGCTAAAATACTCTTACAAAAAATACCAACTCTTAACGCTATAGTAGATTATATGTGACTGTATGATACCCTGTACCAATCTGTAAAATATTATTTCAAAAATAAAAAAAACATATTTACATTTTTATAAAAATAATTAATGAAAGCTGTAAATATCAACTAATTTTTCTGTAGTAGATTGAGAGTTTTATCGTTTGCCTTTTTAAAATAGATTTTAAAGTGGTCTACTTACTCTCAATAAACGTTAATGTTAATGTGTGTAACATTTTCATTTAACAGTCAATTTATACTACTGCTAATAACAGATCTGTTACATGCCTAACCTACAGCTTACTTGAATTAACATAATTTTACTAACAGCACGTTTGCAGCAACTGTTAATAAATGATCGCCATAATTTAAAAATTTTTTTAATATCTTAAAAATAACAAATCGTATATTCCTTTGTAGTACAGAACTTTACTTAAGCCACTGTATTGAGACTTGTTGTTATTTGTGAGACTTGCCAGATTGCAGTTATAATTCAATTTTGAGGGCATACACACATTGTTATAAAGCAATAAGAAACAGAGCTGAATGAATTTCTCGTGTAGTCTGCGATAAGCCGAGTGACTTATGAACGGTCAAGAAAGTTTTAATGTAAACAAAGAGCACAAATTGTGTAACAGGCCGCGGGTCTTCAGAGTGTGTGTGTGATCGTTTCACTCAACCAGATCCATAAGAATTCGATTGAGAAACAAGTTTTGAGTGAAAATCTCATTGCCTTTGAGTGCAAACAGAATCAAGTCAGTTTGCAGAGTCAGGCAGAGTCCGGCCGAGTGAGCACACTGGACACGCTGGACATTGTTTTTGAAAGAAAAAAGAAAGACTGAAAGAAAAAAAAAAATGAAAAATAAAATAAAATTGGATTTGTAGTCAGGCAGTTAGGTCGTCGGGTCTGCAGACAAGCCAAGTGGAATGAAAGACAGAACCGCACCGAAAACAAAAAACAGAAGAAGAAGAAACAGAAAAATATCGTTGACGTTGCACATGCTTGCATGCTCTCTATAAGGTGGTCATACCCTGCACAGTGGGGTATATGCGTAACAGCAGATTGTGTGACAATGCGGCGTCGTCGGTTTAAATCTTAGCCTCATATATATGCATGTAGATTTGTAGATAAGTATGTAGATGTGTATGCTAGGTTTTCTTTTTTTGCTTCTCTGTTTATTTTTCAGTTTTTTCTTTCATTATGTGTGTGTGTGTGTGTGTGTGTGTGTGCCTGACCAGGCCGTCAGTTGGTTAAGAGGGGCGTGTAGAGGGGGGCGGGGAGGTTTACAGACAGCCCGACAAGATTTGTTTGTTTATGTGCAGAGTTCGCGTTGCCTCAGCAAAGACAGTAAACAACTTGCCTCCTCTGGCTTTAAATACAATTCTCATATTCTCATATGCTATGCCTGTTTTTTTTTTCTGTTTTTTTATGCTGCTTTTTTGCTGCGCATGAGCTGAATTCACATTCATCTTCCACTTTTTTTTATCAGCCAGATTTCTGGACAACATTCTCGTCTCTCTGCGTCGACGCGCTCTCTTTTTTTACGCTCTTCAAATCTCGCTCTCTTTCTCGCTTTCGCTCTCTCGATTTGCTGCTCAATCTGCGACTGTTGTTTTGCTCAATTGCTGGGAAATTGTATTTCAAATTTTCTCAAATTTTCCTTTTTTACTCTATGTTGCTATGTGCTGGCTGCTGCTGATTTTTTTGTGGTTCCTATTCTAACTTTTTTTTGGCCTTAAACCACCCGCTTTGATTTTCACGGTGATTTGCTGGCGTTCTTCTGATATGATAAACAGTGCAATGACCACTAGCACTTGGATAATGTAACTAAAAATTATTTCGATTTATAGCTGCCACTTCATCTTAATGTCAAGTCATTCTCGATTCAATAATAATTTACTTATAGCCCGATAATGGCAATATGGCAATGCAATAACTTACGACAGCAACTGTAGCGTCATGTCTGATGACGTTGCTGATATGCGACACCAGTAGATAATACTGCCATATCCCCCTGCCTAGATATATGTACCTCCCCACCATTCATGCCTCATAATGCAAGCAGCAAATGTCGCACACATGACACGACGATGCGGCACATAAATTTTCGCCGAGTCACAATCAAATTCAATTGCAATTGCAACTTGATACACGACACGTCGAGTGAAATGATTACATATTTTTCGTTTCACATTTCCCATAAGCTTTCCTCCAGATGTGAATGGCCCAAAGATGGACCCAATACCAGTTGCAACTAACAGACTCCATTCTCAGTTCCGGCAGCAGCAACAAATGTCAAGTATCAAATTGCCAGTTCTTCGTATTACTTTGCATACGTGCCTCCGATATATTTTTTATATATACATATATATAAACTTACTCAACGTTTGCTTCTAATTCCCAAACGGTTTAAGCCTTCACTTTTTGCTCTACGCTTTTTTTCTCTCACTTCTTCGGGATTTTTCGACTTTTCGTGTGTTTGGTACTGTTCGATGACATCTATATCAAATGCTCTGCTTATCACTCATCCCTTGTCTGAGTTATGACATTCTATTATTTTCAAATTAGTGCAGAGTTTTTCCACACACACACACACCCAGTTTTTCTTGGCTCTAACGTGTTAATTTAATTATGATTAAGTTGAATTTGCTTACGCCCCTCGGTTTTTAACCCACAGCTGCCTACCTTATTCATTTGCTAGCTTTTCTCTTCTTGTTTTTTTTTTTTTTGTTGTTTTTTATCCACTCGGAAAGCCGCCGGTTTCGCACATATGGCCCAACAGTTTGTCAAGACCTGTGCAAGGGTTTACGGCGCTTTAATTTGCTGCCATCATGCTTTACCTTTTGAGTCGACACACACACACATGGATACACCCACGCACACACACACACACACTTGAGCTGTCCTGTATGGCATGCAACCCTTAGTGATTGTGCACGCACCTAAATACACACACTACAGTCACATATATATATATATCGCCCGCATGTATGAAATTATAAGTAATTGGATTTTTCTGACCAACATATCCTGTTAAGCTTTTTCCCAGCGATTTCCTTTTTGGCCACTTTTTCCTTGTTCCCTTTTTTTTGGGCTAGGTAAGTGTTTATCCCAATGGCTTAGTCCTTGGTCCTTCATTCTCAGAGCCTAAGCAGAGCCTTATGAAATCTAACTTACTTATTTAGCTCGTTATTTAATATGTCTATATGATATATCATATAAATTGCAACGGTTATCTCTGGAGCAGGGTCAAATGTAAGTAAGAAAGCCGTTGAACCAAAATGTAATCTAATAAATATTATAGATATCCAAGCTGTAAAAAGAAAGTAGCAATATAAAAGATTCACACAAATAACTTATTTTCTCATAAATGTTATAGATGGTTATTTTTGTTGTTTTCGATCGGAAATCGTCAATAATAATTGTTTTAAATTTATATTAAAAAATCAATAATAAGGAATAATAAAAAGATCCTTTCAAAGAAATCTTCTCATTTAAGTTAAGATTTTGAAACTTTTCACTTTTAAGAATTATTAACAAAGATAAAAACTCATTTTTGAGGAATTTTAGAAAAAGTCTGACTGTAATCAATATATTTGAGCAATGAAAATTAAAATCAAATGTATTTATTATTTTCAATTTAATATTTTAAAATTTCTAAAAAATACCTTTATCAAACTTTTAAAAATTTACATACTTTTCAGAAAAGTCTATCATCTTCTTAAAAAAATTCTACAACCTAATTTTCATATAAAATTTATTAACTTATTATGTTGACTAACTATTCTGAAAATTTCAGAACAATCGCATAATAAACACATAACTTATCCTCTTCTAAACTCATGTCAGATCTCTGTGTCCAGTGACTAATTTAGACAGAGCTTTAAAAGAGATATATGTGTAACTCCCAAACAAGGACTTTAGCACATTGTTTATGTCCTGGTACAAGCTTATACATAGGTATTTTATTGCTTTCGGGTACTGTCAATTGCAAACCCTAAGGACACACCTTTATGATAGTTTAACGAGTTGTAACCGGACCTTGGATAACAAAGCCATGTGCAACAGTCAACCGAATTAGCCATTATGCACTTTAGTTAACGTTTAGAGAGAGAGACAGAGAAATAGAGGGAGAACAACATAATTTTGACCACAACAATGTGCCATAATAATGACTAGCCAAGCAAGAGGCTTCACTGTACAGTACACTCGTACTAAACTCGTAGACAACCGCAATCAAATACACACACGTACACGTGCTCAGTATTAACTTCAGCCCTTTCCCGCTCCCCTAACTCCCCCTCCCCTCCCCCACTCTGGAGAACCGTTAGGACCCGGAGGGTATCACAGCGGGAACTCATCCCGTCTGTAACATCCGCCAGTTGGTAGATTTTCCGCTTCTATTGCACATTTCCACATAAACTGAGTTGTGTTTTTCTTTTATACATTCCTCTTACGTTTTTTTTCCGACTGTTATTTTTTGTACTCGTACTTGTGCTTCGTACACGTCCTGTTAGATCCCAGTGTCTGTTGCCTGAATCCTTTGTGATTTATTGCATGAATAATGTTACCAAAATGCCACATGCCTTAACTTGGTAAAGCTTTAGCCTTGCGTATAACGAATGCAATTGCCGAAAAAGGTTAATTTGGCTTACTCGGTACGGCAACATCAAATATCTATTTACAGTCAAACCAACTGTTCCGTCAACTTGTTTACACGGTTCCTTTAAATATCTCTATCATAGTGATAATCCAGTGTTTATCCCTTACTCAGTGCTCTCTTTTACTTCCTCCTTATCTATGATATGCCAATTCAATTGCAAAGCATCTGCTTTCAGCTCATTGTCATGCTCAGCGAGTTATTTTTTTCTTTACTTTTCCCACTTACAATTCAATATCCATTCAAGCGTAACTTTATATCCAAGCAATTATTATTATACTGCTACTCACCCGAAAGTTTACAGTGTCCTGAATAAATGATTGAATGCTAAAGTAAAAATAAACAATTTTTTTATATACATCTTGGGAATACGCTGCCAATAATGTTCACCAATTTTTACACTCCCACTTAAAATCTCTCGGCTTCTCTCTTTTTGCTGTTTCCGTCCCGAGGCAATGCAAATTTTAAGTCAATTTTTAAGCAAAAATAACAGAAAAGAAAACTTGTAAAGAGAAACCTTTTAAGTAGATGCTTAACAATTATAATGAGTTATTATGATAATACAGGGTTGCTTAAATTAAAAATGTATTAAAGCCTGCAGAAACGGTGTTGATTGAGGCATTTTTGTTAGTATGTTCTATGTGAACTGAGCTTGGACGCAATTTATATTAGTGAAACTTGGTACAGCTGTATCTTTTGATGCGAGAAATAACATATGTAAAATTTGTTGAAATCACATCACTATATCTTGTAGCTGTCATAGTAAGAAAGTATCTAAAACTAAGTTTTTATATATTTTATAAGAGCAAGTTGTTATCATTTAACTTTATAGTACTTTTAACTGTTGGCAACATTCCAGCCAAGAAAAATGTCTTGAATCTTAAATATTCCAAGGATAACTATAATTTCTTGTTATGCTAACGACAGACTTAGTAGAAATAATGGCAAAAACTATCACAATATTGTCTGGCACTTAAAGCGAATGTTGTTTTTAGCTGTTGTTGGGGTTGCTTCCTGTTCTATGCAAAACACACACACACTACACACACGTATAGATATATATATATATATAGAATGGGTGTTGAACGTAAACAAACATGGCGGCTTCCGTAGGTTCCATGCAAAAACTTCATTGTTTGGCGAGCCTGCCAACAATTTGCATTGAAACTGAAATAGTGTCGCTCTATTCAACTATTTTTTTTTTCGTGTGTTTTTTTTTTAAATCGTTGTTGTTGCTGTTCCGTTCTATTTTTGAAAAAAAAACACCACTTCATTTTTTTTTTTTTTGTAATTGCCTGCTGAAAATTGCAGCAATGCCAGTCCACTCGACAGTGAGAATCCTTACACGGAATTGTTTTCATTGTTGTACGCTCTGATAACTTGGCAGAGTTGTGTACGTTCCCCTCCTTTTCCCCGCTTCCTATATAGTTTATGCTGCAGGCAAAGTGTGGCCAGACTTTAAGCTAATTTGCATGATGATAAATGACTTTTTTCACGCCATTCTGGCAAACAGCCAAAGCGCATATTTGAGACATGTATCTCATGGATGTATCTTTTTGTGTTAGGCACTCTCTGGCTCTGTAAGCTTTAGATACTCGATGTTCACAGCACTCATATATTATGCATTTACCTAAAAAAAAATATGGAAAAAACTCATTTAGATTTTGTTTTTATTGAAATTTTTCATGTCAAGTTTTTATTCATAATATTTTTATGTAAGTTCAGTTACTCGTTTTTTTTTTTTTGTTTTTTATGGTTTTTTGGTTTTTCTTTCATTGTTTTCTTCATTCTTCATTTTGTCTTGCTCGTTATTCTTATTTTATGTATGTAAATATGTATGTATGCAAATGACTATATTGTTGTTTTTTGCTGTTGTAGGCTTCCTGATAGAATAGAATAGAAATAATAATAATAATAATATCAGTTAAATTTATGTACGTTTTCGACATGAAATATTTATGTATATATATGTATATATAAATGTATGTATGTATGTATTTGTTTACCCAACACTGTACATACATAGTCAGTGCATTGGAACTGCACTTGAGTGAGGGCTAATGGATCATACTATTGGTATATTTGTTTTCGGTATAGAATTATGTTTATGTTTTTTAAATACATAAAGTCATAAACAACGGCTCTAAATTTTCAATTTCTTGGGTTTTTATTAAAATGACGAACCATGGTCTTCTTGAAGTTATATTATTATTATTATTATTATTATTATTATTATTATTATAATTATAATTATTGTGCTGTTTTAATCAGCTACAACAACGGCATAAAAGGTATTTTACGTTATGTAAGTTGTATTTTCACGAAAATGTCATTTTCCACCACATTTTCTGTATTTTCTTTTTCAGTTCAATAAAACATGAATGTAACTGTAGGTTAGTGTATCTGTGTGTGTGTGTATTCGTTTATTTGTGTATTTGAGTATTATTACTATTATCCAAATAAGTTGATGATGGGGGTATTGTATTTGTTTTTTAAAATGCCAATCGCATTCAGCGTAGTGCCTAGACATGGCTTCTTCTCTTATCTTCTCCTCTTTTCACTTCACTTCTCGCCGATCTTTCGTCTCATTACTACGAATACTTTGCAATACTATTGTATTACTTTTTACAATATTTACACTAAGTGTTTCTTCTTTAAATGTTGCATTTGATGTATGTCTAAAATTTGGTTTTTTTTTAATGCTTTACTTATATCAATCATTCAGTTTTATTTCGGTTTTTTGTTTTATATATTTTATTTTCCACTGTTTCTGTTCTCTGGTTTTTATTTGAGATCAAATACAGAAGCTGATATTTTTCTGACAAACATTTTACATTAATTATGTTGAAATAACTTTGGTTTATTTATGGGAAGGTTTTAATTTACTTTTTGTTTTCTGTTCATTTATATAAAGTTAATTTAAAGAACAACTCGGCTAATGATCTATGAGAAAGTATTCCAGTTACAATTGTTTCACAATTTTCAGGGTTATCATGTTTCCTAAAAGTCCAACTGGTTATAGATGATTAGTCTGATGAAATCTTGAAATTCAACCATGTTCCGTAATGCGATTTCTCAACAGATTTGAATTCAACTAGCTTCTTTTCAGTAATCAGCATTGTTTTCACCAATTTCAAGCGAAATCGTATTGCGGAACAGAGCAGTTTAACTATAGATTGAACAAAAATACTTGGTAATTCTATGGTTGGTACATATTCATCTTCTTTAAGGGGTATTGCATACGCTTTGTTTAGATTTTGTTAATAGATTGAAATTTACTCTGTTATTTATATCGATTGTTTGACAAACAAAAAACTACAATTTTCTTACTAAATGTATTCAAATAGAATGCTTTACGGTTATACATGGTAATTAATGTCTATATGGGTTTTCTTTTATTTTTTTAAGTTTTCATATCATTTTTATTATTATATATATCCATTGTAAAACGAGTATCGGGAATAAAAACTAACGTTTGACACTTAAAAAATCAGTAAGTTTGCTACCAAAAATATTTAGACACGTCCTTTGCGAGCGGCTGCAGTTTTGAAATAAGAGTGGAAAAAATTAATTGAATTAAACTAAGAAATGCTAACTAAATATATATTTATTTTTTTTTAATAGTATATTGAGAAATGACTTTTGCTTACCTTTGTCCTTGTTCTTGCGCTGTTCCTTGGCACTCTTATCCTTGGACTTGCCGGGCTTGCAGTTCTTCTTAATGATGCGTGTTGCTTCACAGGAAGGATCACTGGTCGCCTTCAATTTATCAGCTCGGGTCATTTGTCCTGTGGCACACTCGGACCAGGTGCCTTTCTCATAACGGCACGCTGCAAAGAGTTGTGTTAGGGAATTAAGTAAATTAAATAGATTTTAAATATCTTAAGGGTTACTTTTATTTTTAAAATTATTTAGGCATCCGAAACTTACCTTTTTTGCATTTCTTTTGTATGGTGCGTGTTGGATCGCAGGCTGGATCACCCTTTTTCAATGTCAATGTACGTGAGCGTGTATTGGTCTTGGTATCACATTCAGTCCATGGATTCTTGCCGTAGCGACATGAAAGGCCTAGGTAGAAATTAAAATATGAATCAATTAAAGAATTATTAAATTTATTTTTAAATTAAAAATATAATTAACTGACCATCGCTCTTTGTGCCGCGCTCATTGCGTATTAAGACCTCATGGTCGTCCTCCTCCCAGACCTCACCCTGTATGGCTGTTGTGGGCTGTGTCAACTCGGCCACCGGCAATGCCAATGGCGTCTCCTGTGCCTCTGTGGTGCCACTAACCAAGTTGCACACCACAATCGTCCATGTGACAAGCGTTGTCAGCAAAATCCCGTTGCAATTATGTCTCATTGTGTTTTGTGTCGATTGCCTACAAATATCAAATAAAATGTAGTTAAAACTTTATAAATTTATAAACATATTCAACTGAGATATTTAAATTTAATTAATAAAGTTACTGTTTCACTTTTATCAAGCTGCTAACTGGCGCTTTATGAGCTCTAATGAGTCTTTATGCATAATATTACTCATACGCAGCGTGTGACAGCGACTGAAACAGCGAGAGAAACAGCAGCAGTTGTGCAATTACGACACTCGTGGGACAAATAAAATAAATTCCAAGCATATCTGACATATAAATGAATATGCATCCGTGTGCTTTAACTGTTGATATATGACACGACATTTTAAGCTTGGCAACCATTAAATAACCTTATCTTATGTTTGTTTAACAAACATAAATTGTAGTTGAGCATGAGCTAAATATTTATATTTTAAATCATTCAGGATATTTTTTGATGGAGTTTATAGATAGTATGCCATTAATTTGTAAACTTTCAAAATACAATTCTTTAAGACTTTCTCTAAAATACATGTGAGAGATACTTTAAGACATCTTTTTTAGCCATAAGTCTTAAAAAGTGTTTGAGATGCTTTTAAAAGTATTAATATTTTTCAATTTATATTAAAGCTTTTGCTTGGCTTAATTTATACCATTTTCAACTATAGAAACTAGAAATTGGTAATTTTTTAACTATAAGTGAGCGCTTTATAGGAAAGAATAAAAAGATTGAAAATATGTAATTTTTTGACAATCTCAAAAATATTTTAGAAAATTTCAGAAATTTAGAAAAATACTAATTTTAATATAAATAAAATCTTTTTGAAATATATCTGTATCTTTTTAAATTATTACTATCTATTTGCTATTTTTGAATAATTAATCTTTTAATAAATTAAAAGAGTGTCCACCATTAAATTGTTATTTTTAACAAACTCTAGATATATTCTCATAAAAAATGTCTTTCAATTCCCTTTAGTCTCTCTACAATTTCAATTAAGCAAACTCCCCATTGTATATCAATAAGACATTTAAATTGATTCTAGTTTTTTGGGGGTGCGGAAAAATGAAATATTTTTTTAGGGGACTCAAAAAAAAGCCCATAAAATTCACAGCCAGCTGCTGCTCCATAGGGCCCATTTTCAGGCTGACCCCAAGGGAAAAATGCAAATTTAATTAAGAATATTGCGTACTTACACTGCTCGGCAAACAAAGTGGAAAAATGCGTCCTTAGAAGTGTGCTCTCAACTTAGCGTATAGTGACGCAATATCCTTGTGATAAGCGCAGATGTTGTTGTTCTAAACACGGCCAACAAACAGTGGAAGAAACACAAAACAATGCAAATAAAATATAATAATTACTCTGCTTTTTTAGAAATTATTTTAATTATTTAATTTAAATGATTTGAGGCTGCTGTTGAAAATGTCAAACTACGCAGCAGACACACACAAACACACACACACACACACACACATAGAGACACAGAGGAATCTTTAACTAACCGTTATACACACACAAAATGCTCTACGCACACTAAGGAAGTCAATTGGCTCAGGCTGAAGCTGAAGCTGAGACTAAAAACTGAAACTGAGCACAGTACAAGAATATTATTTTGATCTTGAGCGAATTTTTGTGAACTGTTCTCGTTGCGCGTCTCTTGCAAACTGAATGCCAAAATATGCGAAATGCTGCAAAAAGGCTGCCGCATCGTATCCTGAAGGATGTTATGCTCTCTCCGCACAAGTTCCACACTCTCACTCTCTCTTTTTCTCTCTCTCTTCCGTTCGCTCTATTTGCACATCCTTTTTGGCTTGGCTGAGAGTCAGCGCACCCAGGACTTTTATCAATGAGCTGCGCATGTTCCAAAAATAAACGCATGTGATTTTATTTTTATCCTTGCCACCACAAAATGTGTCTCGCTGTCGCTGCCTCTGTCCGCTGCCTCTGTCCGCTGCCTCTGCCACTGCTGCTCCTGTTTGTGCTTCCTGTTTTGAGCTGCCACGCATTGTTGCAACTTCGAGTCAAATTTAATGAGTTTTTATTTACCGAAAAACAAACAAAAAACGAAATAAACAATTCTCTTGCATACATTTTGTCAGCAAAACTTTTGATATGCAAGACGCTCCAAAATAGATTATATTATTTTAATTTTGTCATATTAAGATACCCTGTACATTCTGAGAATGATGATAAGCTTGAATGAGTATTAAGGAAAATATTATACTGCAGAATAAAAGAAACTTCTTAACGATTTTAAATGCGTTGCTTAGACTCTGTAATTATTGACAGTCTGAAAGATTTTTAATAAATGTAAACCGCTCTACTGACACCCTGTAATTTTGAAGAATATGTTAAGCTAGACTAATAGTTAAGAAAACCAGAAGAATGTAATTTTTAAAGATCCTATACCCAGTATTTAATTAATATAATCTCAAATAATATTTAATTATACCAGAAGAATACAATTTTTAAATGATCCTATAGCCAGTATTTATTAAAAATAATCTCAAATTATATTTAATTATACCCTTTAAGCTTATGAGAAATATTATATGCAAGCAGGGAAATTAATTGCGCTTCTTGGTTGTTTTCAATTACATTTAGAATATTTTGTAATTATGGAATGACAAAAAAATTCTTGGAAGAAGTTAATTTTGGGATATATGTTAACATACAGACTGTTAATTAATGGCTTATACCCTGTAAGTTTAAGTGATATAGTTAGCAAGACTAACTGGGTTTATAGGATAATTAACTACTTCATCAGATTCTCAATTAATGACAAGTCGTAGTTAGTAGCTGATGCATTCCTTGAAGGACTCGCATATATAATACAAACTGCAACACTATAAAATGTATAAAATTTAGAATATTCCCCATGCACATAACCCTAAGCAGTTGCCATTAAATATAGCTCAGAATAAACTCGGTGGATATTACGTATACGACGTAGTGGCTGGCATTGCCATTGCCCTTTGGGTCTGCTTTAGCTTTAGATTTAGCCTCGTCGCTCCTAGCTCGTTATCCTTTCTGGCTAACTGAGTGAGTGTGTGTGTGTGAATGTGGTTAACTCGACGACGACGACGTGTTTTTTCTGGTCGCGTTTCGTGTACGTGTATAATCACTCGACGGGTGCAACCTTTAGGCATCGTAATGAACTGAGTTCTCCGGTTCTACACTGGGCTTCTGTCTTTTTCTCTTTCTCTGTTTCTGGCTCTGGCTCTGCTCAACGTTATCCTTTATCGTATATGCTTCTTCTGTGGTTATGCTCATAATGCCAGCTCATCAAAAGCAATATCCGACCCACAACCAACCCCCTTACCGCTCAGCACATTTTCTGCTAGTTAATTTTTCGTGTGTGCCAAGTTTAAAATATGGTGAAAAAAAAGGGAACACCGATGTACATCGTTTCTACAGCTAAATGACTGAGATTTACATGTCTACAATCTCATTTCAGCGGTTAAATAAAATTTTATGCACTAATTATGTTCCTCTGTCCCAAGTCTGAGCTCTGCATATTAAAAATGTAATAGAAACTTTTACCTTAACTGCAGTTAGTAACCAAGGATACCTTTTTAACGGCTGAAACATTCTATTTACTTTGACTCTCGTTCTCATAAATCTGTGTGTAATTCCATTCTTTATTTTCTTTTTCTTTGCTTGCTCTTTCTTCACACTGAATTTTTCGCCTGAGATGGCTGATGACAGCCTTTTGGTTGCGTCATTCCCATTGACAGGAAAATGCTCGGAAAAGAAATTAAAAATCAGATGATAAATCGTTTACAAATATTTTGTGGCAGTCGGTAATCTGATAGCAACAAGCGATGAGGGAAGGTATATGACAGCCATAAATACTCTATAGTAGATCTTGAAAGAGTAAAGACAATGGAAAAAATTGATATGATATATAAATATTACTTATAATGTGACCTGTTCTGGAATTCCCTTTGGCTATGGTAGTCGAAAATAATGAAATTTTCTAAATGAACAAAATTTAAATGCAGAATTAATCAAAATGCCAAACCATGATTAAAATGACATTCCGCTTGAAAATCGGTCCACTTTTGACAAAGTTATGGAAGTTTGAAGTTGCTCAGACCTTGGATCTAACAACTTTACAAGTCAAAATTTTTGTCAAATTTCACATGATTTTTTACAAAATTTTGAAAGTTGTCAGAATCAAATTTAAAGTGTTGTTTTATACTAATTATGATATAAGGAGTTGATTAAAAGTGAAAACTTGAGATTTAAAATTTTGAATTTTCAAAATATCAAAGGGGGGACCATTAGGATCGAATCCATGATTTTGAGAAAAATAAATTTTTTTACAAAATTAATTAAATTTGAATGCAGAATGAATAAAGATGCCAAAACATGATCAAAATGACATTCCGCTTGACAATCGGTCTAGTTTTGACTAAGTTATAGAAGTTTAAAGTTGGTCAAAATCAATGTCTATATTACAAAAATTTTCAGTTAACTGTTCCTATACGATTATGGTATTATTCCATGTTTAAAATATTTACTTTCCTTTAAGTAACTAATTTTCATGCGTTATTCTTTGGCAAATACTGTTGAGAATGGCCTTTTGGCAGCTGCATTGTATAGTCCACACCTCGGGTGGAGACTGAGTACCGTTACTCATTATAATTGCACTGCGACAATACACACACGCACACACAAAAGGGTTGGAGGCGGAGGAGGGGGTGTTATTGAGCCCAGCAGCTGTCATAAAATTTAATAATGCAAATGTAATTAAGTCACATGGTCAGTACAAACATAGGTCGCAATTCACACCGAATCAGGGGTCGTTTGGGGCATTTCCTCCGCTTCATGCGCAACCTAACCTCAAACGGGTAACGGGAAATACATGTGTGCTGTCTCTCTCTCTCTCTTTCGCTCTCTCACTCATCTGTTCACTGATTGCATTACCTGACATGTCGTCTGTCTCTGTCGTATGTCCGGTCTGACGTTGATGCCCATTCCACGCTATCAGCTCAATCCAATATCCTGGTTGCAAAAAGCGGTCGCATTCGTGTTTCTATTATTAATTAGTTGCAATGTCGCCGAAAAGTATGCAACGTATTCCTGTGTAATCTGTCTAAATATGTATATTGCATTATTATTATTCACGATGTTGTTAGCAGTTGCGAAATTATTTAAATTTGATGTTTATGTAACTCATGAATACCCACTAAATGGCCATTGGCTGTGAATTTGAATTTAATGGTCATTTCAGCGTACATATTAAATACCCTGTACTCAAAGAGGCGAGTCAAGAGGATGAGATGAACTCTTGACTTTGGAATATAAGAGTTAAATTATATAAGGTTTAAAGCAAAGTTAAAAAAAATTGTAATAAGATTTAAACATATTTATTATTAAAAAAAAAATGTATAATTGTAAAGAAATAATCTTGAAAAATGGTAAACGAAAAATTACAGGGTACATTTGATACAAATGTCTTGCATATCATAATATCGCTGGGAAATAAGCATATGTGCATAATTAATGTATTAAAGCAAATGTTTTTTTGTTAATGAATATATATAACAAAAAATATTAAAAAATATAGGCAATCTTATTATAATATATTAAAAAAAGAACCATATTAAATAACTATGCAGTTGCTTTAATTTTTTTTAATAAAACTAAATTCTTATAGTTTCAGTTTTTTAGTTTTGCTATGATGACCCTTTTAAATATTAAAATAAAATAAAAATACTTATTTTTTAAGTACATCTTTGTATAAAAATGATTTTTTTAAGCAAAATCAAATGACATAATCTTTTTAATTTGGTAAAGGCATCTCTAATCATGTTATTTAGCATTATGGAGACTTTCATAACAAAATATACAGGACATAATTCAGTCGAATGACTTGAACGAGTCGAGCTTTACTTATTTTTATGACAGTTTTGCTTGGATTTGATGTCCACTTGACCCATATCCCAAAATGTCAACTGCTTGTCTGGCTGGCTGCGAGAAATGTAATACCATTTTGAAGACCCTTTTTTTTCTGCACTGTGTGAAAGGCGTTGGACAAGTATCATTGCAGATGCTTGTTGAAACCTGAAAATACTTTAATATACAAAATGCTAGATGGCTATAAAAACTTGTGACCGTGCTGGAAAATCAGCCAACGGCGGCGGACTTAACTAAAGTGCAAAAGCAAAACCGGCAAGCAAGTAAAAACGAAGAACTCTTGACGAGACTTCGGCCAAGAACTCTTTGGCTTTCAGTTGGTGCCTTTTGAACAACGTTGCGTGACTAAAATAAGAAGAATTCAATTTCTTGCAGTCAGCAATTGAAGTTGGCAAAAGGCAAAAGGCGAAGAAAGTAGAAAATAGAAGTAGATAGAAAGTTTCTTTCTATTTTTTTTTTTTGTCACTTTGCTGGTGCAGTGATGCGTATAGTCAAGTGATAATAATAATACTAATAATAATAATAATAATGATTTCTTAAAGCAACCATATGCATGCAGTTAAATGTTATACAATCAGCCTAAAACCAAGATAAGTATGCACATAACCCAACTCTTAAACTGTCCATAAAATGTTGCACCCTCTAACGATTCCGTAATTGAGTTGTACTCGGGGCCAAAAAGATGCTGCAAGGCAACTCGAGCTTTTGGCCATTGCTGATGCACTTGCTGCTGCCGTTGTTGTTGGTGTTGGTGTTGGCCAAAGATGCAGTCAAGCAAAAGATCACGTGCCTGGAATTCATTTGTAATTTAATGCCTACGAGTAGAAGAGAACATGTGCGCTTCTCCTAATTGTATGACTCGGGTACAACCGAACCATATACACATCACTGCACATTTGGGCCAAAAGTCCAAATGGCTCTTCATTCATTTCGTTTCAGACAATTCAAATTTTACAGCTTCTCAAAAGTGTTCTTAACTTTAGTCAATTTAACAGCTTTCAATTAAAAAAAAGGGCAACTAGAAAGCGTCGTTAACTTTGAAGGTGCTGAAGCTAAAATACTCTTTTATGTTTCGTAACATGTTGAAAGGATACAACTTAAATACACTGATTAAAAAAATAATAGGAAAACCAGTAAAAATACAATATTAAAGATGAATTTTCTTAAATGTAGAAAACAATCTTTTTTATCAGTGCATAATACATTAAGTAAACTAATTTCTACTCGAAGTTTTCTTAAATCTTTTATTGCAAACAAAGAGTTTCTTGAATAAAAACAGGTTATTAAGCAATTGCTTCTTATTATTAATTATAAAATTTAGTATCTGAACAATTTTATTGAGCTTCATAAACAATTAAAAAAAAAGAGAATTAAATTATATTTTTAATAAAAACTATCTCAAATATTATATTTTTATTATTATTATTATTATATTTATATTTTTAAATACACTTTAAATAGGTTCCCTTATTCCTTAAGTATCTCATTCTAAAGTTAAATATACCTATCAACAGAGGTTCAAATATACACTTCTATACCACAAGCTTATTTATATATAGAAAAGACTCCTAACCATTCGTAAATAACTCATCTTTTGCATAAATAACTCAATTAGCAGAGCTTAACACACTAAAGATACTTTTATATCTTAAGTAGCTCAATTATTTTATAGCTAAACTATTCCATAAAAGTATCCTTAAATATTTTGCTGCTTCAATTTGCTTTAATTTTAATGTATGCACACACAGTCAGCGAATGTGTGTGTGTGTGTTTGAAGAATGGGTGTGTATCTTGTCCCGACATGTCTTGTCAAAACTGTCTAAATCTAGTTTACAAACCAGTCACAAAGTTTACGTTACTCGTATCTCCGGCATCTCTATCGAAAATGGGATTTGAGGGATGCCATCAAAAAACATGACAGCCCAAACTAAAGGGTTGACATTTATTTTAATCTAAACTGCAGTCTGTACGTAATATATCTATGTTTGTCTTTTGGTAAATGTATCTCAACGTAGAAAATGTATCTTAATGTATAAAGAGACCTGGCAATTAATACAAATTATTACAATTTGCTTAGATTAATTGCAACCTGTGCATAGATTAGCATTTAGTACAGACTGCTGCTTTAACTAGTTATGCTAACTACAAAATGCACAAATACAAATACAAATATGTGTGTACAAAAACAAATATTAATATAGATATGAGCAGTGGGTTCAATCCTGCGGGTATAATTTGAAATTTCTGTTTATTGCTTGCTTTGTTGACCTTCTTTTTTTTTGCATTTTTGGACTGTGACTGTTGGCAATATTACACATACGCCATGTAAACCGTACACGATACACTTTAAACACCCCTCGAACAGGAATAAACTCTCAGTCTACCCCTCGCTTCCCTTTACATCGAGGGAACTAGCAAAAAGAGTCGATATCTGTGCGCGTTTGAGCAATTTTCCAATAATAAAAACCGCTGCCAGTTTTCCATGCACAACATGCACGGTATGCTGTAGGGGAAGGGAGGAGGTAAGGGAGGAAGGGGAGTAAAGGCTTGCAGGGTATGGTAATGGTAATGGCCATGTGAATGGTTTTGTGTGTACTCGTATTCAACATTGTTCATCCTGTCCGCTGTGCGTGGCTTTTGTTTTTTTGTGCTGCCTATTGACCGTGTTTTTGTTGTTGTTGTTGTTGATGTAGCTGCTGTTGTTATTGTTGTTGTAGCTGCTGCTGTTGTTACTTGCGCTTGGAGCAATATTTTCATATTGCTGACTGAATGGTTCAACCACATTGGCAGGTCATGGATAGATCGTTCTCTATTACTTATATCGCATCGTATAACCAATCGACCGACCCATATAGATACACTCACACAGTTACAGATACACACACAGATACAGCCACGTAGGTACCGTTGTGGATTTGCCAGTTTATTGCTGCTGAGGGCATTTCAATCTAAATGAAAACTCATACAAAATGCGAAACAGCGAATGAGCTCCAGACGATTATCCACTCGATGCTTGCCTTATTCAGCCTGCCATTTATGTAGGTCGGACCTCTTATCACACACACAAACACACACACTTATACATATTTATATATATTGGTTATATTCGCATAACTCGCAGCGTTTCCACTCATAGTTTCCATTTTGCTTGGCCGTAAAAGTTTTTACGCCTGTATTGCCCTAGCCCAGACCCATTAATTGGAAATAATTCACGCTACGTTTCACAACAACAACAATAACAGCCATTACAACAACAACAACTACAATCTGAACAACAACAACAACTTGAATAACCTCGCCAGAAGGCAGCTAATTGTTGACTTTGAGTCCTGCTCAAAGGGTTTTTTGGATTTGAAGTGCTCCGCCTACGCTTAGACAGTTTAGCTTAATAGAGTGCTCGTACTTACTGCAATTACAGTGAGACCTGCCTATCACGCTTCAACCATTCAATTAAAGAAATCAATAATAATTAAAAAGATTCAGGAATAGAACAAATCGGGCCATTCTGATAGCTCAGTAATTAAAATCTATCAGCTCTGACAAAATTAAAACAGTTTTAAGAAATCAATTATAATTAAAAAGATTTAAGAATTGAACAAATCGTGCTCTTAGAAGTACTCAGTATTTAAACTCTATCAATTTTGACAAAATTAAAACAGTCTTAAGAAATCAATATAAACAAAAAGGTTAAGGAAGTCAAAAAATCGTGCTCTTCGAAGTACTCAGTAATTAAAATTCATCAATTTCGACAAAATTTAAACAATTTAGACTTTAAATTCTAGAAAAACCATTTGGTATTTTTCTGGAAACTACTAAAATCGAAGGTCTAAAAGCTAAAGGATTTTTGTGACTGCTTTTCTGTTTGTTTTCTAATTTCCAACATATTCTGAAAATTTAAGCCAGCAAAGTTTTAAACTTCTAGAGTTAATGCCAGAGAACTAAGTGTATTTTATATCATAAAGACCCCATTTTAACTGTCTAGCTAAAAATAGCTGAGAGATAATTTCTACATTAATATTAAATATTATCTCTGTACATTCTCTACATATACCCATAAGCTTGAAGGTCTTAGAAAAGCATTTAAACTGACTCTAAGAACTCTGCAAGTCAACTGTATGGGACTTAAAAAAACACCTTAAATGTGATTCCACTTCATTTGTCTACGATAACATTTCCTGACACCTTAAGCAAGGAGCTGGGCTGGAGGACAAGTGCATGGACAGGTTTCCGGTGCTTTGGATTTGTACAAAGCTTATCAGTAGACCTTGTGAGTTGCTCTTTACTTTTTTTTTTTTTTTTTTTTTTTTGTGACCCCTTCCTTCGTACAGTTCAAACAGAATTTGTATTCAGTTTTGTATTTGCCAAGGTCTCGTTACGGTTATGAGTTTGGCAACCAGTTGAACAAAATCTGAATCCAAAATACCTAAGCTGACATCCGGTTACCTTTGCCCTTTTGTCTGACAATGGTTATAGTTATGGGAGTGTCAAGATTCACCTTTCAGTTGATCATAATACTAGCAACCTTTTCCTTTATCTCAAAAGTCATTGTCAAATATTTCTTTTCCTTTTATTTCACATTGCATTCTTTTGATTATCCTCGAAGTATGTATATTCTGTCATAGACCCTGATAAGTAGAATCCATTAGCTGATCCAATTAATTATGATAAATTCTACTTTAAACACTTGGCGGCAATCCTTTTACCCGTGTTTGCTCTCAATGTTGCGGCTCCAAGCCCTGAAAATCTTATTTGCATATTAAAGTTTGTTTTGTACTTCTTTTTCGCGCTTTTGCCTTTATTTTTATTTTTATTTTTTAATACACGACAAAATCAACAAAAGCTGCGGTGAGCACAAAGCAAATCGGAAACGAAACAAGAAAGAAAAAGTGCAAATTGCTAAGGGAAAAAGTTTGGAAAAATTTCTAGGAAAAATAAAAAGAAATGAAATTTAAATATTGTATTTGCAAATAAATTAAATTGAAATGCTAAATCAATCTGGCATCAAGAAATAGCAGACATTGAAAAGAAACAAGTGGAAGTAAAGAACTTGAAGATTTGCTTTTCAAGAGTGTTTATATTTGTTAACTGTCGGGCGGAATTTTTATAGTCCATTCTAACCTTTTTTTAATGGGTACAGGGTATATAAAATGTGAACAGCTGTCAATATTTACTCGTCTCTTTGTCAAGGAATAGAGTACTCTAAGAAGGAGTGTGTGTAAGAAATTTATAAAAAAAAAGTGCTCGACTAGTAGATACCCCGTATAATATAAATAATCTGTCTTTATATTAATTAACGGCAAAATAAACTCTTTTCGGAATTTTTGGAACCATTTTTGTAATTATTAAACAATATTTTTGATATAGGGTCAAATAATTGCTTAAAATAAAAGTTATATTTTTTTTAAAAGGTCAGAGATTATTATAAAATACTATCAAATTAAATATCCCTTTTTTCTTTGCTCTGCAATGGGTATATAGAGATATATGTGTGTATATAAATTCTACTGTAAGTATTTACCGTATGCTTAATGTACTTGCACATTGTGTCATATACTTATAATGTAGATATATGTACCATATATATGTATATTCGTATATATACAAATGTGCTTAAGTTTCCGCATTCGCTAAATTATTTGCGTCGATGTCGCCATTGTTTTGCATATGTTCGCTGAACTTACGGAAGTTCCATGCCGTGAATGTCGGCGCGGGAACCACAGAACCGGAAAGTAACAGCATCTACGCCAGCAGGAAATGCAGCCATCTTGGCGAAGTGTATGTGAGTGTGTAATGTATGTGTGTGTGTGTGTGTTGATGACTCGACAAAGTGCTGCTACTTGTAGCACAACCACATTCACAGTTAAAGCGCTCTTTAAGCTGACACCCCATTTAACTATCTTGCTGTGAGTAGAGTAAGTATATGTATCTTTTATCTATGTATCTTTGTATCTATGTATCTACCAAAAGGGGGGCATTTCAAAAGCTTGACGAAATCGTCGCTTTGACAGAAACTGCGGGTGTGCCTGTATCATATATCGAGGGTGAAAAGGCGTTTAATTGCTTTGCCTACCACAAATTGGGGTGGCCATATCCAGTTACTAGTTACTTGATATTAAATATGTTTATAGACTCCACTCAGAGTAAGTAGCTTCAAGTTGTTTATAGGTCAGCTTGGTTAAAGGTTAGTCAGTCACAATAAACGTTGATTTCAGTATAAAAGTTTATGACTCATTGAGAAAACCACTTAAAGAGTTGAATTAGAGCTTTGCGCGACTAGGAAATACCCTACGGAAATTATATATATCTACAAATTCAAGAAAACAAGTTAAAGTTAAGATGGCTTAAAGAATCAATGCTAGACTAATAGATACCCTATACGTAGAGTACTTATGGAAATACTTAAGTGATCTTTTTAAACAAGATTTTGAGTCGGACTTTATTTAAAATAGCAGACAAGTAATAAAGTTAAAACATACAATGTTTAAATGGAAACAAACAATTAAACAATTTTTATATATTTAACATAATATTATCGTATTAAAATGTTACAATTGTGCCTCTACTTTGACATCTTTATCTCTACAGGGTAAAACACGTTCGGAATTTCCCGCTCATCTTAGCTGAGTCAGCTTCTAAGATTCTCAGTTACTAAAATGTACAACATTTAAAAAAGTTACCATCATTCATACTTAAAGCCGCAATAATCATATGAGATTTACTATACGCATATAACCTGTTTTGTTTTCTTTAATGAGTCATTTGCAGACCGAATTAACCCATATTTTATATTACAGGGTATTGGGAGCCTTTTACTTGCCACACTACACCATTTAAGAGGTTCTTATTTTTTTAAATATCTTTTTTTCCACAACGGCTTAGTCTATAAGAGTCTACAGCACCTTTTATGATTACAGGGTGTATAAACCTTTATATTTACTTTCTAAACTCAACAATTTCAGACTTATTATTCACATGAGTTAGCTTCTAAGAATCTCAGTCGAATCATATACCCATTCTAAGCACATCTTTTTATACCCTGAGCCCATTAAAAATGGGCAAAAAAGGGTATTATGTGTTTGGCAGAATGTATGTAACAGGCAGAAGGGGGCGTGGCAGACCCCCAAAAGTATATATATTCTTGATCAGGATCAACAGCCGAGTCGATTGAGCCATGTCCGTCTGTCTGTCCGTCCGTCCGTCCGTCCGTCCGTCCGTCCGTCCGTCCGTCCGTCCGTCTGTTTGAACGCGTCGATCTCAGAAACCATAAAAGCTAGAGACTTCGAACTTGGTATGTAGGTTCCTGGATACCATAGGCAGATCAAGTTTGTTTTAATTTTTGGATCGGTGCACTATATCATATAGCTGCCATAGGAACGGTACATCGAAAATGAAGTTTTAGTATGGAAAAGTTTCTTGTTTGTTGAGAAATCAGAACCAAACTGATAGAATATGCATCTGGGCTGGTATTATACATCCTTACCAAAATTGGTTAGAATCGGTTAACTATATCATATAGCTGCCATAGGAACGGTACATCGTAAATGAAGCTTTAGCATGGAAAAGTTTCTTGTTTGTTGAGATATCAGAACCAAACTGATATATGGTGCATCTGGGCTGTTATTTTACATCTTGACCAAATTTGGTTAGAATCGGTTAACTATATCATATAGCTGCCATAGGAACGGTACATCGAAAATGAAGTTTAAGTATAGAACCATTTTTTGTTTGTTGAGATATCAGAACCAAACTGATAGAATATGCATCTGGGCTGGTATTATACATCCTTACCAAAATTGGTTAGAATCGGTTAACTATATCATATAGCTGCCATAGGAACGGTACATCGTAAATGAAGCTTTAGCATGGAAAAATTTCTTGTTTGTTGAGATATCAGAACCAAACTGATATATGGT
The DNA here is from genome assembly GCA_035045575.1 of Drosophila falleni. NCBI lineage: Eukaryota > Metazoa > Arthropoda > Insecta > Diptera > Drosophilidae > Drosophila > Drosophila falleni. The sequence goes on from JAWNOV010000167.1 coordinate 5,439,855, forward strand.
GCATCTGGGCTGTTATTTTACATCTTGACCAAATTTGGTTAAAATCGGTCTACTACATCATATAGCTGCCATAGGAACAATTGGTCGAAATTCAACCTAAGTGTAGAGGACCTGGGCTCAGGGTATCCTACTGTCGAGCGTGCTCGACTGTAACCGCCTACTTGTTTTATGTTAACAGGGTATTTATTTGATTTATTTTAAATAAAACACATGAGTTCGCTTCTAAGAAACCCAGCCGAATCATATACCCATTGTAAGCATATTTTTTTTATGTTTTACAGGGTATCTATGCTTTATAAGTGTACTATCTACTGTGAACACCGCAATGCACCTGCACGCTACGCTTCCGCTGAGCTACGCTTCCGATCCGGCTGTAAATGCTGTTCCAGTTAGATGAGCAACGGCATCGGCATTCATTGAATATGCCGGCAGCAGCAGCAGAGGCAGCGACGGAGGCAGCGGCAGAGGCAGCGACAGAGACAGAGGCAGCGACAGCGGGAGCATAAACAATAGCGCACCGCGAAAAAAACGCAAACTGTGGTGGAGTCAATGTTTATCATTGTCTGTGTAGCCAACAACAATGCGTCACAATCGACCGTTGTCATGACAATCGAATAGACAACTTGTTGGCAAAGGGGGAGACCCAAAGAGTAAGGCGGGGGCAGAATGTAAAGCTCATATGGCAAATGAGAGAGCTCTGAGTTGGGATTTTTTTTGAAGCTGTCCAGTTGTTATCAGTTGTTCGTTTGTCGCGCTTGTCTCAACGCAGCTTCAGTTTTCAGCTCATGGGTAATATCAATTACTCAGACTGATCCGCAAAAAAAAAAAAACAACAGCACTGAAGTAAGTCACATTTTATCACACCTGTGCACACACACCTCCACAAAAAGATCATACATAATAGTTATTTATTTGATTCTAGAAACAGTTTACTTTTGGCTGCCATTGAGAATGATTTCGTTTGGCATTGCAACAAAGATTTCAATACTCTTACTGCTGATCTGTGTGGCATCTGTGCTCTGTGTGCTCTCCCTGCCGGTATTTGAGTCCATATCGAGTGCCTGCAAAGGCATCGACGACTGCGATCCATTTTTACCCGTCTGTGCGGCCCACACAAATGAGCATCAGTTTTTCTACAGTCACTGCGATATGTTGCGGGAGATCTGTCTGACTGGAAAAGGTGAGATAATAAAGAAAATACTGAAAAAACAAGATTATAAGTATAGAGTCTACTGAAGACCTACATAGACTAAAAAAAAACTTTTTTAAAAAGTAGGTAGCTTGCTCTTTAAAAATTCAAGGGCTTAAAATCCAAACAGATTTGCATAATATTAATTTTCAAACGATTATTCCTATGAAAACTATATGATACAAAATTCAGATTTTATCCAATTTTGGTCAAGATGTATAATACAGTACCAAATATGAGACTGATTGAGTTAGTTAAAAAAAAACAGCGAAGTTTTTCATACTAAAAGTTGATTTTTGACCGATCGGTTCTATATGATATAGTAGTTCGATTTTAACCAAGGTTGATAACAATTTATAAGACAGTATCAAATGTTGAAGAGTTGACATTTTACAGACTAGAATTTTCTTGAAGTTTATAAAAATAATTAAAATTTGTTTAACAATTATATAAATTTTAGATATTAAATTATATTACTAACCTTACAAATTTACCCCACAGATTGGAAAACGGACTATCTCAGTCACTGCAATGTCAGCAAGCTTTGAATACTTTTACCACAACTAAACCACTAGTTCCAGCATCATATCAAATTTCACAAGACTGATACGAATATATAGATATGTTAGATACATAGATCGTATGCAATCTTAAGTGTTTTAGCAAAGTAAATTAAATAAAAAATGCCCAAAGAACTTGACTTTGTCTATGTCTTTAAGTAAATGCGGCACGTTTTGTCAAAGTAATTAAAGATGAATAAGCGCCTCTTAACGGAAAACGCCTTCTTGAATTTACATATAAATAGGTATTTAAGTATCTATGTAAGGATGCGTATGTATGTGTGTTAGTGTATTTACGTTAAGCTGTTATTACGCTGTTCGTATCCGTGCAACGTGAACGTGAGCTTAAAGTAACGGAGCCACTTAACCGCAGGAATAATTGATTTAAAACAGACTGCAATGTAACAATTTTTAATAAGGCATCTTTATATAGTATAAGTAGTATATATAGCACTTTGATTAATTACATGCGAGCAGCTTAAACCCGTGGTCTGCCCTATAATTTGTACTCGTAATTACAACAGCAGGAAGCCAAAAGTACAGAGAATATCATCAGCTCACATCCCATATATCATTATTTTTGTCGGCCTTATAATGAGCAACATAAGAAGCCAATTTACAGGCACAAAAGTTCTATTCAAAGAGATGAAAGCCATATACGTACTTATACATATATATATACTCATATATACATGGACTTCGAGACAGCATTAAGCGCCTTCCCAATGACATTGCCTCATTAAACGTGATGATTTTGTATGTGTGTGTGTGTACTTGTAAGTATACTTACACATGTACATAAGTTGAGTTGATGACATTAATTATAAAAATGAAGAAGAAAACTGAAATAAAGCTTGACTGTTGAAAGCTTATTAAAGGACACTCGATGCGCGGAACTTAATTAAAGATTGTGAGTGGTCAAGTGCAATATTTCATCATAGCTACGTGGGAATTGAAAAGTTATTATGAGACAATGGAATACTTGAGAGATTTATGCGCTTTTCGTTAAGCAAATATAAACCCAACCTCACATATTTTAATTCCAACTGAGGCTTTTTACAAATTTCGAGATTATTTAAGGTTTAAGTGCTGAATTAAATATTTAAAACTTATTTTAGTAAACAATATATTGCTGTTTTAATAATAATACATCTTTTTTAGACATTTCACAAAACATTCGAAGAAAAAAGAAACTAACCTATCTTATTCGTGGCCATATTAAGATAATCCAACTTACTAAAAATTTAGAAAAGGAAGAAAAGAGAAAAAATTTAATCAGATTGTAAGATTTAAAATTATAAACCTAATCTTACTTATGCTCCCCCATACCGTTTTCGAGTTCTAAAGCTGAGCTAAGTAAACGCTGATATTAATTTAAAACACTTGCTTTAACATTGTTTACCCACAAGATGGAGGGGTAAAAAGAGAGATTTTCTGAAAATGATTACAAATTATTTACTCTTGCGTAAAGTGTCTTTAATTTAACAGTTTGCTTGAAGGTCCTAAAACTCCGGTTAACTGTTGAGCATTTTAAAAGCATTTCAAGAGCATTCATTCTCCACTGTTTAATCTGCTGCTGATGATTTTGTTTGATTTGCTTTCCACACAGCCAAAAGGAGCTGCAACCGAGGGCTGTTCCATTGCTTCAAGTACTTGGGATATACATACATACATATTTATATATACAAGAGTATATATATTTATTTGACAGACTGCATTGGTTGGAAACTTGAGCTCAAAGAGCTCATTTCCAGAGCTGTTTTAGAGTACAACTTGATGTGCATAAATTGCATGAAAAGTATACGTAATTCAGCTGGGAGTTTCTTTTCACAAAATAAAGTTCACATTGTGGCTTCATTTAAGCAAACCTAATTAAGTGCCTTAGCTGAGATTGGAGGCAACATATTTGAGGAGGGAGCAACATAATTAAATATTGAACTGTTTGTCGCGCAATTGAGCATGCAAAAACGCACAAATAGACCAACTAATGAATTTGGGCCAAAATAATTGAAAACACAGCCAATTAGCGAAAAAATGCAGCACATTTCAATGAAAGAAAGAAAGCACACAAGTTGCCACAGCAGCCATATAAAAAAAAGTCAATTTTGTTGCCCTTTTTTCGGATTCTGTTTTGCTATTTTGTTGTTTTTTTTTCTCCTGGTGCTGAGATTTCAATTTAATTGTCGCTTACAGGTGTCGCCATTTGGCTGCCAATTTTCGCAGTAAAAAATTAATTAACTAATTGCAATATTGATTTTCATTTCAAGAGCAATTTCAATTTGCTTTTTCACTATTTATCATGTTGCTTAATATTATTGTTTGAAACTTTTTTTTTGTTTAATGTGCTTTTAAGCAGCGTTAATTAACATGTCGCATAAGTTGAGCTTCATTTTAAAAAGCCATCGTAAAATTCTCCTTAGCTGTCTTTTAATTTTGGCTTGCTACACAGACAGGGAGAGAGTGAGAGGGAGAGAGAGAGTGGGAGAGAAAGGGAGAGAGGGGTGGCTCAGACGCCAGCGAGTTGACATGAATAATGACGCTTACACAATTCTGACAGGTTTCTCACCAGAGAGCGGTCCTTAGTTGAGGTCGTGATAAATTATAAAAGCTAACAATACGTTTATACGTGTTTTATCAGCGTTGTCGCAGCACACAGACACACACACTCACCCACACACACACGCCCCTTTTATCATTGATGTAGATACGTTCTTATATATATTTTTATAAGCATTTCAAGAAATGCTTTCCGCGTTATTATTTAAACAGGAACAAAGCCCCTAATAAGACAAATTAAAGCTTTCTTAAGCTTTCCTTTCGCTTTTTCGCTCATATCCGGCACTTAGCGTTAAGTCTCTCTTCTCTTTCCTTTACAGCTGCCACCCGTTATTAAGCATATCTTCAATTCATCATTTAACTTAGAAAAATGTATTACTTGCAATTTAATTAACAATAAAACAATTACACTTCCGTCGTCTTTTCAACATTCTGTTCTGACTTTTTCTTAATATCAACTGCTTGTGTTGTTGTTGCTGTTGTTGTTACTGCTTCCGTCTCAGCGGCAAGTTTATTGGCCAAATTTGCGAGCTTCTCACGTCTGAATTCCTTGCGTGCCTCATCTAACAGCACATTGTGCAACAGATTGCGATTCTGGCTGTTATCCTGAGTCAGCACCGGATACGGATTGCCGCGCAGCTCCAGCACGGACTTCTTGTAGTACATGCCGGGATAATCGCGCGGTGCTTTGAACATGCGTGTGTAGGATACGTTGTAGTTCTCATAGCGTGGCACCAACACCTTGAAGAGCTTGTGCACCAGCTGCTTCTCCAGCAACCAGTAATCCGCCAGCTCCATAGTTGCCTTGTGCCTGTCACCATGACGTATGGCATTCGAAATGAGCTAAAACAGATAATTAGCTTAGATTCCAGTCATCTCGGTTATACTCCATTCCACTTACCAACTCTGCATAACCTCGCGCCTCATCCGCTCGATTGTAGAACAATTCAATGCGCTCGTGTTTAACCAGCGCTGTCACTGTTTTTCGCAGCTTGAGTAGACGTCCCTCTGGACCATCCGGATTCCTTAAGTTACGTTTATTTGGTCGCACTGCGATGCGCAGTTGTGACATTAATTTGCTGACCTCGGCTTGATTCATTTTAAAAGCAAACTTCTATTGTTTTCTTTACAAAATCCTTAAGTTCACGTAATGACCGGCTGGGCCGCACAGCTGTTTATCACTGTTGCCAACTTAGCTATTATAAAGCTAAGTCTAGCTATTTTCAGCCAGCACTGGTGTGGAAGATTGCCACCCTGTAACATATCGATAGATGCAGCCCTGGTATGCAGAAAAATATCTATTATCGATATTTGATCAACCCTTTTGGCGCTAGAATAAGACAATTGAAAAAAAGTATATTTGTTGTTTTACGTATGTTCTATTTATTTTAATCTTAAGCAATGTGCTGCAATATGCCCTGACGTACTAGCGTTTCCACCTGAGCTCGCGGTAGGTAGTGTTGACTATTCTTCTTCAAATGAACAACTTCGCCGTCATCCAACTCGAATTTGCCGTAGTCCTCAACACAACGCACTTCTATATAGAGAGATTTGGGTGGTCGTAGGTTGCCAGTCAGGTCAATGCCTTGACCATCGCCCACGGAACGCATGTATGCCGCCAAAGACTTTGAATAGTTGTTGAAGAATTGCACTTCTGGCTCGCATAATGCCTGTTTGATGTCGCCTGGAATAATGGGGCCGAATTCCCATCGGAGTGCCTTTATGCGTTGCATCCGCTCATATAAATAGGCCAGCAGACATCGTTTATTTCGTTGTAAAGCTGCGTGTCTATAGTTTAATAGCGGCCATAGACTCCGATCGCCGGAACTGTTGTAACTGGACGCTTGTGCCACATTCTCCTCAAAAATAGCCTTAATCTCCTCCAGCACCTGTCGCACGCCGTCATCGTCAAAGGCCGGAATTGTCTGAGCTGAGCGTTTGAGATCTTTTAGTAAATCAAAGGCTTTATCGCCAAACATTTTGTTTGAACCGCTCATCTTTGTTTTTCTTACACACAATAAGCATTACTTCCCGCCTAATTTTTTGGCACGATCAGCTGTGCTGAAAAGTTATCGATTGAAAATTTGGTCACACTATTTTCCTAATTGTTAAAATGTATAGATCAAACTTTAATTTAACTGAGCAACAACATATCTACAACTCAATATATAGAATTCTAGTTATTATTTATTTATTTATATATGTACACTGCTGATTTTGGAAAACCTAGTATTTCGGTATATTGCCATATCGAATTGTTCGATAAGATTGATAAGAGTGGTATTTGTAGCATTATTTAAGCTGGTCACACAGCGCAGTGAACAGTGAAAATTCTGAGGTGATTGTATTTTGTGTGTGGTGTGTTCATACTCAATTAACTTAATTAAGTTAAATAGAAAACAGTGTTAAACGCACTTTAAAACCAACGTGAGGATTTCAACCCGCTTACTAAACAAAGCCACGTATAACGGCCCGCCGGTAAAAACCGCACCCGAAAAAATGGCAACAGCAGCTAACACGACAGCTGGAGCAGCAGCAAAAGACGGCGCAGCGCCTGCAGCGGCAGCGCCAGCGCCAGCGAAGACTCTATCCGGCATTGTGAAACAGGTAAGAAGTGCGTTAGTGTTAAATGCCAACTCATTTCACATGAGAATTGATCCTGAAATCGTCGCATATATGAATATAAATTGATTTGTGTGTGATTATCATCAGCGTGGCAAATGCGGCAAGAGTTGCCCACTTGAGAGAGCAAGTGCGAAAGAGACGCGCATATAGGCGCGTTGCGTGAGTGTGACACGTCAAACACGATTATACACTCTCGCATACGAAGAAGCATAGCGCAAAGAAATGAAAGTTATCGAAGGTGCCAACCTGGCAGATTTTCTTCTTTGAGAGCTGCCCCAAAATTATACTGTATACTGTATGAAGCACTCGATTCATTTGCATAAAATGTATGCATATGTGTGTTGTATGGGGCGTACACTTGTGCCTGCCACTGTCAACGTTTGTCAACGTCATCAATCGCAGCGACAGCGACGACGGCGGCAGCGTTTGCCGGCGTTTTGAAACATGCGTTTTTATCTGATAAACACTAACACACACACACGTACACTTACAATTGCACACATAGGCACGAGTTCGGTTAATGCAAAAAAAAAACTATTCGTTTCTAACCTAGAAAAAGACATGCACAGGCGCAAAAAAACATATGTACATATATATTTAAACGGCACATTCAATTGTATATAATGAACAAAGTACATTACTTTCGATTTTTCTACTTTGTCTGTTTTTAAAGTTGCCAGCTCCATTCTGAAAAAAACATTTCGAAGTTTGACCCTTGCACACACACAATATGTATATGTATGTGTGTACAGTGGGTCACAGCTTAATCGACCCACTACATTTTAAATAATGTTTTGTTTGTATATTTTAATTCAGATATAAATTATTCTTTACAAAAAATTTATTTGAGATGTTTAATATATAAGAGTAGTAGTTCTCATAAGCTGAGAGCCACTGTACATACATTGTACGTGTATACAATGTTTCAAATGCACGTTCAGCAGACCGGGCATCAGTTTATTGATAACGATTATCAAATGTTATCAATTGCATTGGAAACTGATGACGCTGGCACGCACGTCTTGGCAACACACACTCACATTTCTTTTGGGCCTGACTGAAATGCCGCGTCAGCAACATTCCATGTTACAGATTTTTACGTTGAAAACCTGTTGATTTTTAAAACGCCGCAAATGCCGCTGCACATACACAAACACACACACACACACCTGTTTAACGCCCATTGGATGTGTGCAAGCGAGTACGCTATAGAATTACCGCCCACTGTTGCTAACAATGTAACTCTTTGCTCTCTTTCCTTAAAAGCAGTAACATTAAAGGATTAATTTTTAATTCATTTTTCATGTGTTTATTTGATAATGAAATGATTCATACATAGTATAGTTTTTAATTTTGTGCTGTCTAGCAACTTCGTGCCCTTTTCAACTTTGTTTACCTGTCTAGATAAGAAAATTTGTGACTCAAGTCATTGAACTATAGAAAAATATTTTCAAAAGTCGATTTAGCTTCACATAATTTGTAGCATTTTAAAAATAGAAAACATGCTCACAAGTTTACTAATTATTCAAATGAAATTGCTATAGTTATTCTATAACAGACCGTTAAAATTTATTTTTCTAAATAAATATAAATAAAAATATACTAAATATGAAGAGCTACGATAATAACCAAAAATTATCAATTAATTGTCAATCGTCACACGGTCACACTAATTTGAAGCAACCCTGTAATAGCATAATAGTGGCGCCCCCTACTGGCAATTATAATTCGTGTCTATTGCACGCACTGTGGTCAACTTAGCTATTTTATAGCTAGATCTGGCTATTTTTAAAAAATAGGCAACACTGGTTGCACGTGTGAACAAATTTTCGAAATTTCATTTTAACCTCGTTGCTTGATTGACCAACACGTGCATTTGTTGATTTGCAGGTTCTCTCTGGCGATACGGTTGTGATACGCGCAACGAAAGGAGCGCCGCCACCGGAGAAACAAATCACCTTCTCGCATGTCCTGGCACCCAAATTGGCGCGCCGACCTGGCGCTGGTGGGGATGAGACCAAGGATGAACCCTGGGCCTGGGAATCGCGTGAGTTTCTGCGTAAGAAGCTGATCGGTGCCGAGGTGACGTTCACCTTCGACAAACCCGCCAACTCCAACCGTGAGTACGGTTTCGTGTGGATCGGCAAGGACAAGGAGTCCGGCGAGAATGTGGTCGAATCCATTGTCCGCGAGGGTCTCGTCACTGTCCGCCGTGAAGGTCGTCCCACGCCCGAGCAGCAGACGCTCATCGAGCTGGAGGATCAGGCACGTGCCGCCGGACGTGGCAAGTGGTCGCACAATGTGAATGCGGCGGATAAGGTGCGCAACATCAAGTGGTCGCATGAGAATCCCGCCCACATTGTCGATGTGTACGGCGGCAAACCCGTCAAGGCCATCATCGAGCATGTCCGCGATGGCTCCACGGTGCGTGCCTTCCTCCTGCCCGACTTCCACTACGTCACGCTCATGATATCCGGCATTCGCTGTCCCGGCGTTAAACTGGACGCTGATGGCAAACCCGATCTGACTGTGAAGGTTCCATTTGCCGATGAGGCTCGCTACTATGTGGAGACTCGTCTGCTGCAACGTGATGTGGAGATCCGTCTGGAGTCTGTCAACAATTCCAACTTCATTGGCACCATTCTGTATCCCAAGGGCAATATTGCCGAGTCGCTGCTGCGCGAAGGATTGGCCAAGTGCGTCGACTGGTCCATGGCAGTCATGAAGACAGGTGAGAGAGAGAGTTTACTGTACATATCATGTAGATCCTGGCCAGCAACCAGCTCGAACTACGTAGCGCCTCTTTGGCTCAAGCCTTGTGCTGTGCTGCGTAGCATCGAGTTCTGGTTGCCAGATCAAAGTGACGGACTCCAAGAATACGGTGCCTGTTTCATTGGCACGGCGTTCATTTCACCCCGTCCACAAATGCTCCAAAAGATGACCATTTTTCCATTGATTCCCTATAAGAAATAATACTTCTATCCAGTTTAACCCATGTTAACTTGTCCCAATCTTAATTGCAGGCGCTGATAAGTTGAGAGCTGCTGAGCGTGTTGCCAAGGAGAAGCGTCTGCGTCAGTGGCAAGATTACCAGGTGAAGACACCCGCCTTTAACTCGAAGGAGAAGGACTTTACGGGCACCGTTGTCGAAGTCTTCAATGGCGATGCTGTCAATGTGCGTCTGGCCAATGGACAGGTGAAGAAGGTGTTCTTCTCCTCGATCCGGCCACCACGTGATCAGCGTGTGGGCACCGAGGGTGAGGAGATTGTTAAGGCGCCGCCACGTGGCAAGAACTACCGTCCACTGTATGAGATTCCGTATATGTTCGATGCCCGTGAATTTCTGCGCAAGAAGCTGATCAACAAGAAGGTTCAGTGCAATCTGGACTACATCTCGCCCCTGCGTGATAACTTCCCGGAGAAGCACTGCTATACGGTCCTGATTGGCGGACAGAATGTGGCCGAGGCCATGGTGGCCAAGGGATTGGCGACCTGTGTGCGCTATCGTCAGGATGATGACCAGAGATCATCGGCCTACGATCAACTGATTGCCGCCGAGCAGCAGGCGATCAAGGGACTGAAGGGTATGCACGCCAAGAAGGATAATGTGGCGTTGCGCGTCAACGATCTCACTGTGGATCATTCCCGCATCAAGGTGCAGTATCTGCCGTCCTGGCAGCGTGCTCTGCGCACCGAGTCCATCGTTGAGTTCGTTGCCAGCGGTTCACGTCTGCGTCTGTATGTGCCCAAGGATAGCTGCCTGGTCACGTTCCTGCTCGCCGGCATCTCGTGCCCACGCTCCTCCCGCCCCGCCCTCAACGGTGTGCCCGCCCAGGAGGGTGAACCCTATGGCGATGAGGCGCTGACCTTTACCCGGGAGCGTGTGCTTCAGCGTGATGTGTCCGTGCATATCGATACCACTGATAAGGCCGGATCCTCCATCATTGGCTGGCTATGGACCGATCAGAATGTCAATCTGTCGGTTGCCCTCGTCGAGGAAGGTCTTGCCGAGGTGCACTTCAGTGCCGAGAAGTCGGAATACTATCGATTGCTGAAGAGTGCCGAAGATCGTGCCAAGGCGGCCAAGAAGAACATCTGGGCCAACTATGTGGAACAAGTGCCTGAGGAGAAGGTTGTCATCGAGGAGGAGAAGGACGAGAAGGTGCCCGTCGAGCGTAAAGTGAACTATGAGAATGTCATTGTCACCGAGATCACCGAGAACCTGACCTTCTTTGCCCAATCCGTTGACAACGGTCCCAAGCTGGAGACATTGATGAGCAAACTGCACGCTGACTTCCAGGCGAATCCGCCAATTGCCGGCTCCTATACACCCAAGCGTGGTGACTTGGTCGCCGCTCAGTTCACCTTTGACAATCAATGGTATCGCGCCAAGGTGGAGCGCATCCAGGGCAGCAATGCCAGCGTGCTCTACATTGATTACGGCAACAAGGAGGTAAGTTGAAGGATTGGGATTATCTAGGGACATCTTCGCAAGCTCCTTAGATCCGTTTCCGTCTCAAAGCGAAACGCATGAGTCATAAGTTTGCCAGAACAACATTGCACAACTTTTCCGACGCCAGCTGTCGCCATGCGGAGATGTACACCAAACCCTACAGCAACACAGGTGTATACGGATTCTCAGGACACGTTAATTTGCGCCCACAAAGTCTCTGTGCGTTGGTGTCATATTTTTTGGCACTTTCCTGGGAGCAACGTGACAGCAATGAAGTGTGCTCCTTACGGGAATCCGGATGCACGTTGTTGGGGGCATCCAGGACATGACGCAGCGTTTGTCGAACGGTGTGCGACATTACCACAAATCCTAGTATAATTTACTAAATTGCACATTTAAAATAGTTTGTAATATATTATGCTAATTAAATGCTCTTTTTTCTGTCGCTTTCTAGACTCTGCCTGTGAGCCGTTTGGCCGCTCTGCCACCTGCCTTTAGCAGCGAGAAACCGCATGCTACCGAGTACGCACTTGCCTTAATCGTACTGCCAGCTGACAACGAGGACAAGGAGGAAGCACTGCGCGCCTTCTCCGACGATGTGCTGAACCACAAGGTGCAGCTCAATGTTGAACTGAAGAATTTCGGTGGTCCAAGTTTGGCCACTGTGCATGATCCAACATCGAAGACGGACTTTGGCAAGCAATTGGTTGCCGATGGTCTTGTCATGGTGGAGAAGAGACGCGAACGCAAGCTCAAGGAGCTGGTGGAGCAGTATAAGGCAGCACAGGAAGCGGCATTGGCGGCGCATTTGGCCATCTGGAAATATGGTGACATTACGCAGGACGATGCGCCCGAGTTCCGCTAGGAGACGGCCTCAGAGAGTGCAGTAGGCAGGCGGCGTGTGGAGAGGAGCAACGCGTCGTCCGCTGAAATGTTTGTCTGCCACATACCCGCCCTTTATATATTACAACAACAGCAAAAGCAACAGCAAGATGATGAATGAATTAACAGCAACAACAGCAACAACTTAATGATTATGAAATTACTAATTCTATACAAAACAAGCAAACACACACATACATACACCAATAAAAAATAATATATATATATATATATAAATATGAAAATATATATAATGCATATATAATCGCATTGGATACAACTTGAGCTACAGTTTATAATAATAATAATAATAATTGGAGGAAAGGAAGCTTGGAACCTGCAACATTTGTGTATGCTTTAAGCAACTGGCAAATCGTCGCAAATTCGATTTAACAGTTTTTTAAACAACATCATTAATAACTCTTTAAACAAAATATACAAACAACAAGGTAAACAAAACATAAAATAAACTAAAATACCAACTAGCAGCAATTGACCATTTTGTAAACGGTTAAAACTTCCAATAAACATAGAATCAAAGTAAAGTTTGTTTTGCATGCCGATAAATAAATAATTTTCACTATTTGTAAGCCCAAAACAACAACTCATTAAATTTTCACTACACTTTTTTTTTATACAAAGATTCGCTGATTTTGTGTTATAAATGAAAATGTTTTTTGAATTTACTGATTAATAAAATAAAAAAAAAATAAAAAAAAATATATATATTAAAATCATTTTTTATACAACAAACAAACATTATTTTGTGTTGCTTTTCTTGCGCCGCTCCAGAGTCTCGACCTTATCAATCATCGCCTCAATATTGAAGTCCTCCGGCACTTTGAGATTCTTCTGTCTGTCCAGAAGGGATTTGGACTTGCCCTCAATGGAAATAATATTGCGCTGCACTGCGGCATCCGAGATCAGACGTTTGCTGACCTTATCATTAAATCTAAGGAGTATATGATATATATCATATCAATATAAACAACACTGCCTTCTCATAAAAGTACCTCTCCAACATGTTGATATCCTTTTCCGTTTCCTGGATCGAATTCTTCAGCTTCTTCAACTCCGCTGCTTGCTTAGCCACAATTAACTTGTTCTCAATGGATTTACGCCTTTTTGTATAATAAAATTCACGCAAGTAGTTCAGATCGAGTTCATGTAGATGAGATTGTGCCTGGATATCCACACACTTGTCCAACATCAACAGAACATCATCCGGCAGATCACTAAGCTCCAAGCTGGCGAGTTTAAGCTGACTTTCCAACTGTTCTCCTGCAATGATTTTTGTTTTTTTATAGCCATACATATATATTGTATGCCTTTAGTTACCTAGATTCTTTAAGCCATTTATCTCCTCTTGCAGCATTAAGTTATCTGTAATTCAGAAGCAATTAATTTAATTTAATTTAAGAAAAGATTAAAATAAATCAGACGCGCACCCATTTTAAAGAAGCAGAATGCCCAACAAGCGGTGCTGCCAGCTTGTTTTTTACCCCATAGCGCCAATTTTTTAGAGCTGCCATATCAAGTAAGCCCATCGATATTCTTTGCAATTATTATGTATCGATACAAGAGTGAAATCTCGATATGTTGTCAAGTTCATTCCGTCTATTTTATAGCTAGCTTTGGATTTTTTAAAATCTCCAGCTTTAAAATTATAATAAATACAAGCGTCTCAATTGGTTGCATGAGTGGCATCGCATCGGAAAACCGCCGACCTTCTGGCTCTCGGGATTCTTCTTCATCCAAGCTTTCCTCACTTTCCTCTTTACAAGACCGCCGAGCGCAGAGGAACACTCTCCACAACTGGGCATTCGACGAATTATGTGGGTTCCCTTGCTGCTCAATAAACAAACTAAAGCATCGCATTGGGTTAAACGATGTGTTGCCCTTATTTGTCAGATCAACGACTAATGAATGGAATTTATTAACTGGCATACATAACAGGAGAGAGACACGACTTAAAATTATATAGAGCTTTTTGGGCTTATTTGAAATTGGTCCTTTGATTTATACTGAAGACAGGCACATCTGCTGGGACAATTGGACAGACAGGGCTGTTTAGTTAAACATAATCGGAGTCCTTTTACAGCAGACAGGAGACGATTGGTTGAGAGGAATATAATTCCGGCTCAGATTCAGAGAAGTTGGTTTTATATATATATATATATATATATAAAAATATTTCACTTTTTTATATTCTATCCTATTTCTCTTACATTAATAACTCTTTAACTCCTAATTATTACCTTAAATTAATGCATAATGTATGTATTAATTAATTATATATCTTAATCTCACATTAGCTTAAGTTGTCATATAAGGTACTCTACTCTAACTTAAACAAGTAAATAATAAAAACACCAAGACACCAAAAAAGACACTTATCACTTGATCCGTCTTCCGCGAGCACCGAACACTGACTGTCTGTCAACCGCGAAAAGCCAGCTTTTTATATGCTGCGTGGGTGGTCTATTAACATAACTCTGTTAAATTAGCAGTGCCAATGTGAGTCTGTTAACATAACTCTGTTAAATTAACAGTGCCAATGTAAGTTTAACAGTGTCAAAGTGAGTTTAACATTCTAACAGTGCAAAAGTGAGTTTAGCAGTGCTGATTGTAGCGTTGCCATTTGCTGTGGCTGCCATGTTAATATACACATGTTATCTTATTTAAATTAAAAAGACGTTCAAGCTTTATTTTATATTCTCGAATTAAAGGTTGCCCCACCGTTTTTGGGTTCAGGGCTGCCAGCTATTGTTTTAGCTTTACTACTCGCAATTTCAGCTATTTTTCGGATGCTTTCCACCCAGAATCAGCTATTTATTTCTCTTAAAAGTTGGCAGCACTGTTACTGATCACAATAAAGGTTACTCATTGCGCAGGTCCGTCGAGAAAGTATGAAAACATGACGTCACATTAAAAATGTGGGTTAGTCTAACGATACGTAAATAAAATTATAAACCAAATCAATTATTAGATATGATGTCTTGACTTATGACATTACCCCTACAAATAACATATAAGTGAATTTAATGACAATTGGAATTCAGGCGCATCTACTGAAACTTGTGACGTCATGCGCAGTGAGAACGAAAGTTGCACACTTCTTTGCATACCTGTATTGCTCTCTATCGTGGCTGCTACTTTTTCTTTGTTTACTTATATATACGCGTTTGTCGGTGCGGTTATTGTTGGGGCCATTTGGAGCTAGGCGTTTTGTAAAATTGTGCAAAAATAATGAAAAATTTAAAGCTATTAGTGAACAAATAATTGCACTACGCACTGTCCACAAAAGTAACGCCTGCTTCATTAAATGTCTTAAATGTATATTGAAAATCGATCGATTTTTTTGACAACGAAGTTGCAAACTAGCGGGCGTGTATGTGTGTGCGCGAATGTGTGTGTGTGTGTGTGTATGTAGAGTAAAATACATGTGTATGTACATGCTTATGTACTAAATAGAAAACTCCAATCAGTAAAGAAAAACAACAACTAAACACTGAGCAAAAAATGTCTGCGACGACTGCAAATTTTTTGGGGATGGAGCATCTCTCATCGCTGCCCGCTGATGTACGTGAAAAACTGGCCGAATTGGATTTGGAGCTATCCGAAGGTATTCTTCCCCACATAGAATTTTTATGCATGAAATGCTTTGCTTAGCTACCCCAAATAGACGTTAATTAATAGATACTCTTTCGCTCTATATATGTTTTTTTATGTGTATGCTGCTGTCCCCTTGTCAGCTATACCATTATTATTACTATATTGTTGTGCAATTAGAACATGCCATAAAGAACGCCAACGCCGCCGGCCACAGCACGGGTCACAGCTGCATTCCCACTTCGAACTTCACACAGACAGTGACTGAGACAGGGTAGTCACACAAAAGGGGTGTGGGGGGCTTTCTTTTTTGTCATTGCGCCTACTCTCCCTCTTTCCCTACCCCTTTAACTGCTATTGATATGAAGCGTCTGTGTGCGGTTTTGTCGGTTAAACGACATGTGTCTGCCTCTACATACATATACATATGTACATACATATATACATTTATGCGCAACATACCTACTTTTAAGCCCAGTACACAAAAAGGGTTACATGGGTTATTGTATCCCTGAGAATGTCTGTCTGTATGAAGACATAGACCTCAAAGATAATAGGAGTTTTCACATGACTATAAATACAACTTTTAGGGTTCTAAAATAATGATTACTTCAATTTTATTTTATTATTGTATTTTTATTTATATCCACTTTTTTATATTCGGGTACTGGGCATTTCACAGTCAAGCACTCTTGCTCGTTATATATGTACATACAGACATGCATATGTAAATGCGTATATATGTATGTTTGATTACAGACTGCACATGGAGTCCACAAACACAAACACATTCATATTTGGCTCTGTATGCATACAGTTGATACAATGTGACCGACTACTTTTTAGCCATTGGAGGGGGAGACTCTCAAATACTTTATAATGGCAGATTAACCTAATAGTGTGTGCATACTTATTTACTTATCAAAATCAATTTATATTTGTCGCTCAACTGAGCCAAAGAAGGAAGAGAGAGAGAGATTGAGTTGGGGAGAGAAAGAGAGAGAGAGAGAGAGAGTCTGCTGGGACTAATAATGTTATTACTGATTACGAATTATTTGTTTGCTGTTTTTCTCTTTTTCCATACCTAAATCACGTAGCAGCATATTTTTTAGGCTTGGCCAATGCCTAAATAGGCTATGCTTACCAAACAGCTCAGAGATAACGGACCCTTTGCTTTAAACTACAATTATGTGCTATTGATATAACTATAAATAGTCATACCATTGTAATTCATTTGTTTATACACTATCTGCGTCTGTTTATAATATATATAGGAACTGCAACCATTAGAGCTTTTAAAATAGAAATTATAAAATTTAATTAATTGTTAAATTTTATCAGACCTATTTTTTATGCATTTATTTATTTGTAAATAAAACCTAATTTAGGATCCTTCTGGAATTTTAAAATTCATTCAAATATTTTTAAATGTTACATTTTTTTTTATTCATAACTCTTATTTACGACGCCTTATTGTAAACGTTTCATTGCTTAACCTTTGTGGTTTATTTGCGATATCAGATTACATTTCCTCTTGACTAACTCTGTTTTCTCATCGCGTTTTTTCCTTAGGCGACATTACACAAAAAGGATACGAAAAGAAACGGGCGAAATTATTGCAACCCTTTTTGAAGAAACATGAATGTAAGTTGTCAAAAAAAAAATAAATACATATACATATGTATGGCTTTGATTTGCTCAGGTGTAAATAAACGGAAATAACTCTTTCTCTTTTATTTTTTTTTGCATAGTGAATGATGTGGAGAAGGCAAAGAATTTGCCGCCACCGCCATACTATAATATTAAAGATAGCAACAATAGCAACAACAGCAATGTGAGCAACGATGGTGTCATCGTTTCCAGTGAGGGATATAGCTATGTGACCGAAGTACCATCACTGCCCTCATCACAACAAAGGCATTCCAAAAAGTCGAGCTCAGTTATATCAACATCGTCATCGACACCTCAGAGTGGAGGGGGTGGTGGAAATGGTGGTGTTGGTGTGCCTGGCTATGAAAATATGCGACCACAGGGCGGTGCTGTGGGGGATCCAGGCTATCAGAATACACGCGAGCCGAGCGCCTTCCAGAACCACGCCCCCCATCCGCCCTCAAATAGCAGTCAACATCGACAACGTCGCACACAACGCAAGGTGACGCACAATGAGAAGCGATATCATTCCGGTAAGTTCTACGACAGCGACAGCCTCTAGCTGTTGGATTATGCTAATTTTTCAACTCATCTAACTCAACTGACTCATCTGCTTTTAGAGGTACGCACAGAGGCGGTGCAACAAGCGCTGGCTGCTTTAAAGAGTCGCCCCAAGCCAAGTTTGCCGATGCCATCGAAACGCAGTTCCGTGCTTAATCGCAGTCCTGGCTGTAATGATGATGTGGACTCATCAACCGATGACGAATCCATACCGGAGGAGTTAATTTCACCTGACAAGGAATACAATTATCCGCGTGATCATATTAGCAATAGCATGTTGCCACCAGAGCCAATTATAAAGCCCCCAATACGTGAATCATCAATGGCACAACAGCAACAACACCAGCAGCAACAGCACCAGCAGCAACAACAACAACAACAACAGCATTTACGACAACACGATGTGAAACAATCTCAAGCCGCAGTTCCGAAATATCCATCGTCGGGCAGCGCTGCCGAACGACGACCACCACAGAATTTGCCACCGCTGGTGAGTTGACAAAGTGCCCTTAGTATAGTGTCTATATAGAAGTCATACGAGCATTATCAACAACGTCACCGTATTTATTTATTTTCTATATATGCATCATTGCATTTTACTGTGAACTAAGTATAACTTGATTAGTTAAAGTTATTTATGTACTGAAACGATTTATGCATATTTATGAATCTATAATTTAATTAAAGCTGTGACTTCTTTAATATTTTTTTTCTGTTATGATATCATGCGTTAAATCATCACAGTCAACTGTCAACAATAGTCACAACTATTTATAGTAAAGGGCATGCACTTAAATGTAATTAAATATCCATTTAAATCTAATTAAAAAATCTTACCCGATAGAATTGATTTTAATGAATGAAAAAATCATTGATGAGTTTTTTTAAATGGACTAGTCCGTTGAAAAATATTACTTTTATCAACAAATCAAAATTTTTAAAATTGTTTTCAATGTAGTTCCTAAATAAATTTGTTCTTCCTTTTTTTCAGCCCACTTCGGATACTTCGAGCACAGAGTCACCGCCAATTGCATATAAGCGAGATAATGAATTTTCTGATAAGGCCTATAAGCAAAAGCATTGTGAGTAAAACGCTTAACGCTAATTGGTTATATACTACTTTCTCGAAATTATTATTATTATATTAATTGACACCAATTATTCAATTATGCGTCATTCTCCCAATCGTCACTCTCTCGCCTCGATACAGACAACGCTCCAGACATTACCCAGTTCAACAATGCGCATCGCATTGCAGACCGCGTCACACGTTATGTGAATGTCTCTCAAACAGATCTGAATGAAACGGATGCGAATGGAAAGTGGAAAGTATCGGCAAAGATACAACAGCTGTTGAATACATTGAAGAGACCCAAGCGTCGACCATTGCCAGAGTTTTATGAGGATAACGATATTGAGCTGGAGATTGCCGCCAATCCCAAGGATCCAAATGCTCCAAAGCCAGAGGGCAGCACAATGACACCGGTACAGGGTGAACAACTATCGATACCAGCTGGATTGCCACGCACATTGGAGTGTGCTCTGCAGCGTTATGGCACGAATTCGTTCAAGAGCTCCATGGCAACGGTATTGGATCCTAATGGTAAAATTACCACAACTCTAACCTATGGCAAGCTGCTGTCTCGCGCACAAAAGATCGCCTATGCCTTGTCCACAAAGATATTCAGCAAGGGACCCGAACAGGTGACCCTCAAGCCAGGTGATCGTGTGGCCTTGGTCTATCCCAATAATGATCCCTTGAGGTAAGCTTGATATGGACTATTTCTTCCTCTGGTTCTGCTTCTAATTTGTATTGTTTCTTTCAGTTTTATTACTGCCTGGTATGGTTGCATGTTTCGTGGCTTGGTGCCGCTGCCAATTGAGTTGCCGCTGTCCAGCTCGGATACACCGCCACAGCAAGTGGGTTTCCTGCTCAGCTCTTGTGGGATTACGGTCGCTCTCACCTCGGAGGCATGCCTGAAGGGTCTGCCAAAGTCAGCAACTGGCGAGATTGCCAAACTGAAAGGCTGGCCACGTCTACAATGGTTCGTCACGGAGCATTTGCCCAAGCCACCCAAAGATTTCAATGTTGGCAACTTGCGTGTGGAGGAAACAGCTGCTGCGTATATTGAGTATACTACCGATAAGGAGGGTAGTGTAATGGGTAAGTTAGGAGTGGAAGTAGAGGTTTATATACAGGAAAATAGTAGATCAATTGAGTGAGAGTAAAGAAAGAGAAATAAAAATAGGAGAATAGATCAATAGAAATTGCAATAGATGAATACATTTATGAAGTGAAAATAAGAGAAGAGAAGAGAAGAGAAGAGAAGAGAAGAGAAGAGAAGAGAAGAGAAGAGAAGAGAAGAGAAGAGAAGAGAAGAGAAGAGAAGAGAAGAGAAGAGAAGAGAAGAGAAGAGAAGAGAAGAGAAGAGAAGAGAAGAGAAGAGAAGATAGAGCAGTTATAAAAAAAGAAGTAAAAAATTTAAAAAACTGATAAAAATATATAAATAGAATTAAGGAAGCGATAAGAGGTTCAGGAAATCAAAACAAATTAATCATAATGACAAGTTAAAGTTAAGAGAATTAATCTGAGAATGGGGAAGTTCTCTTGAACTCGAAAACAAGAAATATAACAAGAAGTGATAAGAGAAATATTCTTAAATCGGTTAGTCATTCGGGACTTTCCCATTACTTATAAGCTCAAATATATATTTACTTCTTTTGCATACTTCCCTGCTCACTCTCTACTCTTTCTACTGTACTCTTAAAGTTGTAATCTCTATTAATTTATCTTCCTTCTATCGCAGGCATTACTGTCAGTCGCGCTGCCATGATTAATCACTGTCGCGCCTTGACAATGGCCTGTCATTACACCGAGGGAGAGACCATTGTCTGCGTGCTGGACTTCAAACGGGAGGTTGGACTGTGGCATGCCGTATTGACATCCATATTGAATGGCATGCATGTGGTTTTCATTCCCTATGCGTTGATGAAACTACGGCCATCGTCGTGGATGCAATTGATAACGAAACATCGGGCTTCTTGCTGTCTGGTAAAGAGTCGGGATCTGCATTGGGGTTTACTGGCGACCAAGGATCATAAGGACATCTCGCTGTCTTCGTTGCGCATGCTGCTCGTTGCCGATGGCGCCAATCCCTGGTCATTGTCATCCTGCGATCAATTCTTGAATGTATTCCAAGCCAAGGGTCTGCGTTCGGACGCCATTTGTCCGTGTGCCAGCAGCTCCGAGGTCTTCACTGTCTCACTGCGTCGACCAGGACGCTCCTCCTCGACGGGCTTTAGTCAATCAGCCACTGGACGTGGTGTACTCTCCATGGCCGCCCTCTCCCACGGTGTGGTCCGTGTCGACAGCGAAGATTCCTTGACCTCGCTGACACTGCAGGACTGCGGACAGGTGATGCCAGCGGCACAAATGGTCGTTGTACGGTCGGAGGGTGCTCCGGTGCTCTGTAAAACTGATCAAGTGGGCGAGATTTGTGTGACGAGTGGCTCAACTGGCGCCAGTTACTTTGGCCTCGATGGCATGACGAATTCCACATTTAAAGTGCAACCATTGTTGGAGGATCCCGAGCAGCCCAAAGAGGGCGGTGGCACCATTGTCGGCACACCCAAACCCATAAGCGAGGAATATTATGTGAGGTCTGGTCTCTTGGGTTTCCTGGGACCAGGAGGATTGGTCTTTGTGTGCGGCTCTCGTGATGGCTTGATGACAGTTACCGGGCGCAAACATAATGCAGATGACATCATTGCCACAGTGTTGGCTGTGGAGCCCATGCGTTTCATCTATCGTGGACGCATTGCCGTCTTTAGCATTAAAGTGTTGCGGGATGAACGCGTCTGTGTTATTGCCGAACAACGTCCCGATTGCTCCGAGGAGGAGAGTTTCCAATGGATGTCACGTGTCCTGCAAGCTGTCGATTCCATACATCAGGTGGGCATCTATTGTCTGGCCCTTGTGCCGCCCAATCATTTGCCCAAGACGCCACTGGGTGGCATCCATTTGTGCGAGGCAAGACGTCGCTTTCTCGAGGGTTCACTGCATCCGGCTAATGTGCTAATGTGTCCACATACGTGTGTTACCAATTTGCCCAAGCCACGGGAGATGCATCAAGGTGAGTTAAGCAGTGTGGTGGAGAGGGGTAAAGGGTTTTGGGGGTAGTGTAGAATCCCTCTTAATATTTAAATATTTGTAATTCGTATTGTTAATTAATTAATTGGCTTTTGTGTCTCTTGGTGTCTCTCTATGCTTTTCTTTACATACTCGTATTCGTATCTGATGAAAATACAAATATTGTTTTCCTTCTTTTTTTAATCACCAACAACAACTACAACAACAAACAACAAATCAAATATAATAATTAATTAATAATAATAATAATAATGATAAATGCTGCGCGTTGCTTTCTACTATGCTCCCCACTACAACAACAACAACAACAACGCACCAACACTAATAATATAAAAACAACAACAACAACAATACACCACACCTCAACAACAATAACAAAACACTGTATTATAACAACCAACAACAAAACAAAAAACAAACAACTAAAATTATGTCAACAACTAATTGCATTGCATTGCTTTCAAAACATTAACAACAACAACAACTGCAACAACTACAATTACAAAAAACAAAAACAACAACAACAACAACTTTCTCCTAATCATAATTGTTTGCAATTAACTCCTCATATCATATCATATATCACATATCAACTCATCATCTACTGTTATTGCCATTATCATAAACCAAAAACCAAATCAATATCATTAAACAAAAAATCCTTGTACAAAAACAAAAAAACCATTCTAATACTAACCAAAAATCCCAACCACCAAAAAAATCAAAACCAAAACCAAAAAAAAAAACAAATTTCAAAAATACCAAAAAAAAAAAAAGGTGTGCAAACAACTGCAAAATTAAGCTCATCATCTGGCTGTGGTATTACAGACACGGGTGTGGGACCCGCCTCCGTCATGGTTGGCAATTTAGTGCAGGGCAACCGCTTGGCTGTTGCACATGGACGCGATGTGGGCATGGCCGAAGATGGTGAGCGTAAGGTGAGCACAAATTAATTGATATAGCTCTTGGACAACTCAAGCTAATCCAAATCTTTATCTACAGCCCCAATTGATAACGGGCGTCTTACGTTGGCGCGCAAATACCTCGCCAGATCATATTATCTTCACGCTGCTCAATTCAAAGGGTAAGTTTCCTTAACATTTAAAAATTTGCATAACTCTTAAAGGTTTTAATTTTAAAATTGAAAAATTACATTTAACTAAATATTTTTTTTTTTGATAATAACAATACAAAACTAATATTTTTGGTGTAAGCTATATTACTGTATCAAATTTTGTACACATTGATATATTTATTTAAAATTGTATACCACTTCTTTTATTTTATTTTCTTCCCAGGCGCCATAGCCAAAACGCTGACCTGTTCGGAGCTGCACAAACGAGCGGAGAAGATTGCCGCCTTGCTGCAGGAACGTGGCAAAATTGAACCAAACGATCATGTTGGTAAGTGCTCAACATTTTCAAAATTTATCAAACAATTATTAATATATATTCTTAATTTTTAGCACTCATTTTTCCACCTGGCTTGGACTTGCTCTGTGCATTTTATGGCTGTCTGTATCTTGGTGCTATACCTATAACAATTAGGCCACCGCATCCACAGAATTTGATAACAACATTGCCAACGGTTCGCATGATTGTCGATGTATCCAAAAGTGGCATTGTGCTCTCCATACAGCCAATTATAAAGCTATTGAAATCAAGGGAGGCAGCGTCATCCATCGATCCCAAGACGTGGCCACCGATACTTGATATCGATGATAATCCAAAACGTAAACTGGCGGGCATAGCCACAGTCTCGTTGGATTCCAGCGCCTATTTGGATTTCAGTGTGTCCACCTGCGGACGTTTAAGTGGTGTCAATATAACGCATCGGTAGGTGATCAACTGATAACTAAGACATCCAAAAGCTAACTCTGCTTTTTCTTTAAATAGATCTCTGTCTAGTCTGTGCGCCAGTTTAAAACTGGCCTGTGAATTGTATCCATCGCGTCATGTCGCCCTCTGTCTGGATCCATACTGTGGCCTTGGCTTTGTCATGTGGACTCTGATTGGTGTTTACAGCGGTCACCATTCCATTCTAATTGCCCCCTACGAGGTGGAGGCTAATCCCAGTCTATGGCTATCAACGCTATCGCAACATCGAGTGCGTGATACCTTCTGTTCATATGGCGTCATCGAGCTGTGCACCAAGGCGTTGAGTAACTCGGTGCCAATGCTGAAGCAACGCAATGTGGATCTGAGATGTGTGCGCACCTGTGTTGTGGTTGGCGAGGAACGTCCTCGGGTGACGCTCACCCAACAGTTTTGCAAATTATTCCAAGGACTCGGGCTCAACACACGCTGCGTATCCACATCCTTTGGCTGTCGCGTTAATCCGGCCATATGTGTCCAAGGCGCAAGTTCCGCTGAAAGCGCACAAGTTTATGTTGATCTTCGGGCATTGCGGAACAATCGTGTGGCTCTAGTGGAGCGAGGAGCACCCAATTCATTGTGCTTAATTGAATCTGGCAAACTGTTGCCGGGTGTTAAGGTAATCATTGCCAATCCTGAGACTAAGGGAC
The DNA here is from genome assembly GCA_035045575.1 of Drosophila falleni. Taxonomy (NCBI): domain Eukaryota; kingdom Metazoa; phylum Arthropoda; class Insecta; order Diptera; family Drosophilidae; genus Drosophila; species Drosophila falleni. The sequence goes on from JAWNOV010000167.1 coordinate 5,464,617, forward strand.
ACTGTGGCGACTCGCATTTAGGTGAAATTTGGGTGAGTCATAGAATATACTATAAATAATCAATCAAGTATATACCTAATCCTGTCCTTCTCTCTTAGGTGCAAGCTCCACACAACGCCAATGGTTACTTTACCATCTATGGCGATGAAACGGATTACAATGATCACTTCAATGCCAAATTGGTCACCGGTGCCACCTCAGAGATGTATGCACGTACCGGTTATTTGGGTTTCTTGCGACGCACTGAATGCTCTCAGGCAGCATCCATATTAGATGAGACCACACCGAGTGTGGCAAGTCGTGACAGTGATACAGAGTCCTTAAATTCCATGAGCCAATTGCAATTGAATTTCTCAAATGCTTCACTCGGTGGCAATTCCGAGCACAGTCTTGTCGGTGGCGCCATCAATGCCAATGATCAGGAGCTGCACGATGCCGTTTACGTTGTGGGTGCACTGGATGAAGTGATATCGTTGCGGGGAATGAACTATCATCCAATAGATATCGAGAATTCGGTGCTGCGTTGTCATAAGAAAATAGCCGAGTGGTAAATAACACAACCGAATTATACATTTCTTTCAACAGAAGCTAATCCTTGACTTTCCCTTGCAGCGCCGTCTTTACTTGGACTAATCTATTGGTTGTGGTTGTTGAACTGGATGGCAACGAATCGGAAGCTCTCGATTTGGTGCCCTTGGTCACAAACACCGTGCTGGAGGAGCATCAGCTCATTGTGGGCGTCGTTGTGGTTGTTGATCCTGGTAAGCTTTCAATCACATAATATTATTATAACTATTTTTAAATCTTGAACTGTTTAAATCTTATTCCGCCAACTTGTCGACAACATCCTTTATTACTGTCCACCATTTCCTTTTACACCATATTACAAATTTCAAACTCTCATAGCTTTGCCAAAACTTAACCGATTTTCATGCGGAATATAATTTTTTTCATTATTTGGCCTCTATTTTGATTCTGCATCAAAACATTTTTCACTTGAAAAATTCTCCTCACTGTCAATTTTTTCGGTATTTTCCATGCTTACCCCTTTACACTTTTTCAAAAACTTAAATCTACCATAACTTTGCCAAAACTTAACCGATTTTCATGCGAAATATAATTTTTTTCATTATTTGGCCTCTATTTTGATTCTGCATCAAAACATTTTTCACTTGAAAAATTCTCCTCACTGTCAATTTTTTCGGTATTTTCCATGCTTACCCCTTTACACTTTTTCAAAAACTTCAATCTACCATAACTTTGCCAAAACTTAACCGATTTTCATGCGGAATATAATTTTTTTCATTATTTGGCCTCTATTTTGATTCTGCATCAAAACATTTTTCACTTGAAAAATTCTCCTCACTGTCAATTTTTTCGGTATTTTCCATGCTTACCCCTTTACACTTTTTCAAAAACTTCAATCTACCATAACTTTGCCAAAACTTAACCGATTTTCATGCGGAATATAATTTTTTTCATTATTTGGCCTCTATTTTGATTATGCATCAAAACTTTATTTATTTTGAAAATTTGATTTTTTGGTCATCACTGTCATATTTTTCCCTTGATAATTCTAAGCTAGGGATATTATGTCATATTAATATTTTACTATTCTCTGTGTTGCAGGTGTTGTTCCCATCAACAGTCGTGGAGAGAAGCAGCGTATGCATTTACGGGATGGCTTTTTGGCCGATCAATTAGATCCCATTTACGTAGCATACAATATGTAAATAGTATTATAGCGCTAATTGCTGCGCATTCCCAAATACGTATGCGAAACAAAAAACGATAAATTATTTATTCATTCATCATACAAAGAACAATTTCCTTGTAATCACATTTAGAGAAACATTTAGATTTGCATGATTTAGATTTATCGCAACATTGACAAAAAAAAAAAGAAAAGAAAAACACAAGAAACGTAGCCGAACTAAAACTACGAGTATTTACTGCTTTCCTTTCCACATACATTTACCATTTTACCACTTACATACAACATAGTTGATACGACGATTCTCTCTCAAACATCTACCCATCCCAAAAAAATAATAAGATATAATAAAATAAAATACAAACAGACATTTCAACTCAATGACACTTTATGTATACAAGTGAGAGAAAGAAAGAAAAAAAAATAATAATACATTTCTATGTAAAATGCAATAAACAATTTATATATATATAAAAAATACATATATAAACAACTTGGGTGACGTGACTAAATTCTTATGATGGATTCGCTGCTTTGTTAACTGGCTGCAATTCGGTACCCGCCTCAGTGATGGTATGCGAACCGCGATCATACCACCAGCGTAATATTATAGTTCGACGTCTGCGCACGACCAGGAATATAAGCATTATCCACAGGCCCTGCAATCCATTGATCATATCACAGAGTAACAGATAAGCTAGAAGATTTGAGATACATTTTGTTAGTTCCGTTTAGGAGACATGAGCATTTTACTTACCTTCATTACCAGACTTATAGAATGTAACTATTTCGAACAGCCAGGCCAGTATGATAATAATGCCCAGCAATGCAACACATTTTGCACTGAAAAACAAATTTAACTTATTTAGTAAATAATATTTTTTAAAGAGGATTCATTTATACTTACTCCTTTTTGACATTCTCATATTTCTCTACATCGAATTCAAGTATGGGCGTTGTTGCATCCTTTTCATCGTCGTGGGCACGCAAATAACCATCAGATTTAATGCGTTGAAAGCCAAAGAATGCGATAACCATGACCTACAGTAACAAATAAATAAACTGATTAAAAAAATTTGAAACATTTTATTCCAAGAAATTCCAAGTTTAACTGATTTCGCAGGGATTCCCAATGGGAAATTACAAAATGCTGACTCAATTGGTACATTCTTATTAGCTTCCAATGAACTTTATCTTGTCTTACATTAAAATACAATTTTTGGTTGAAATTCTTACCAACAGGTTTTTTTTTAAGATAACATCATTTTAGTATTTTTAGTAACTTTTTAAAATGAGAAAATTGTACCCATTATCATTGTGATCGTAAAACTGATAATATAATAATAACAAAAAGGTTGATATTATTAAACTATGATTAAGTAAATACTCACCAGAAAACTGAGTCCAAGTATTGTGGAAACTGGAGGTATAAAATAGCGTTGGGACTCACGAATGGATTCTGTGAGTCCTTGCAGGAAATATGAAGGCATGCCGGGTAAACCCTTTTGTACAGTTAATGAAACCAGTATCGCGGGTCCAGTAATGGCAATAAACAGGTAAGCAGTAAAATTAAGTATAGTCCAAGTGTTATTCAATTGTATGTAGTAGGGCAGCTTGTACCAGATGTTCAAAAGAACATTACAGCATATACAGAGATACCAGAAGTAAAAGCTTAATATAAAAAACTGTATGACGTATCCAATGAATCCGCCCGATGGTATTCCATATATGTGAACCACCGAGTAAACAAAATAACCGCAGGCCAAGCACAGTGACATCAATGCCAATGACCATCCATGAAGATTACGTAACAACTTCAATGTCAGATGCAAATAACTGACCAGAAGAAGACAAGGCATGCTTATAAGCATTAATACCGCAATAGTTATTATCTTTGCCTGTGAAATCTCCTCAACCTGTGAAATGCAGACGAATGCTATCATTTTACCGGATTTATCTTGATCCAGACAATAATTCTCTTCAACCACATAGTCAGTGCCATTCTTGTTGATCAATAATAGAGCTCCATTTTGCATTACAAATATTGCATCTTCCGTATCATCGTATTGAAACGAGCTGAAAAAGTTAACACTGCAATAAATACAAAGAGTTACAGCGCACTTAAAGTATATTCCATTGTGTCTACTTATTTTTCCCAGGGACCGAGAAAATAATGATAACCACTTAAAATTCATAGATACAAACTTAGGCCTAATTGTAAATGATATAGTTATAGTTATAGTCTTTACTGATAATAAACTAACGAATCTATTTTTAAAATATTTCTTAAGTAGACTTAAAATAAATAATGCATGATATATAAAATTTGTAAGTAGTTTTTAGATAGTTAAACTTACTTATTACATGGATTGCCAATTTCGATGGGCAATTCTGGTGTTATTTCCATATCCTCAATGCAGTTATCATAGAGCATAGCACTTATTATAGTTGGTTCAAACTTGAGAACCGCATTATCGCACATCGAATCACTTTGATTCTCACGATAGTAATCCAGATTCTCACCAAATGGACAGCACTTTCGCAATCGTGAGTTTGTTGTGAATTTCGGTTGATTTCTTGACTCTTCACGCTGTGAACAATCTGTCGGTTCGGCCTGCTTCTGTATCGGTTTTACAGAGCTGATATCTGGTGGACGCGTGCTTGTACTATTAGCATTAGAAAGTGTCGATATTTCTGTCGTATTCATTGGAGGTGTTTGTGTGCTTAATTCAGATATTGGAGTTGTTGACACGGTGCTATAGTTAACTTCGGTTAAAGCATCTATTGACATGCTTGTACTGCAGAGATAATCAAGAAATAAATTTAGTAAAAGCAATTAGATACCTTTTAAAAAAACAAATAAATTAACATTTTCACTATAAAATTTAGAAGTCTTTCCAATAAGTATTACAAATATATATTTTTTTACGTTAAATTAAGTAAAACCATTAAAAGCATTAGTATAAGTTTCAATTATACTTTTTAAATAAGAAATATAAAATACCATTTCCAATTTTTATTTCAATGAAATCTTATTAAAATAATAATTATTATTTCGCAATCTGATAATTATCTAAAGAAACTGATAAGTACCTTTGGTTCTTCATTACGACCGTAACATCTTCAGCTTTTGTTAATATCGTAAAAATACAGATATATGTGGGTATGAAATAGAACACGCTCTTCCAACTGCGGATTCTCATTTTTGGTATATTGCTTATTTAAACTGAAATGAAATCGATATAAAACCAGTAAAAATAAATAAATTTTGTTAACTGAAAGTTTGTTTGGCTTTAGAAACCCGATACCCAGCCAACTTTTATAATTTTTTTTATGGGAATTGGATTAATAACTGTTTGCTCTACACGTTTATTGCACCCAACAAACTAGAGATAAGTATAATTGAAGACAGTCTGATATCTAAGGCGTCTGTCTATCAATGGTGTAAGCACACTTACACACACCACAACAAGAACCTATCAACATGAATATACATTAATTATCTTTCACTGGCTACTCCAATTATAAAACCCACATGACGTCATGTAAAATGCGAAATGAGTGTGTATGGTCTGCTAAGAAATTCTTGAAAAATTGCTGTACAACGGTTCAAAGATATTCCCTGAATACAAACGTACGTATTCATAACGTATTTCGATAGAAATCAGTGACAAAACCTTTAAAATAAAATGCAATGATAAGCGGTGAAGCAGAAAGAACGCTCCCAGGTAGACAAAGGGAGGTTAAAGGGCGTAAAGGGGCGCCAAATTGTTTAGTATCATAAATTACAGGTTAACACATTCCACATTTGTTGTTTGCACACCATGATAACTGCTAATAATAACATACATTCCGTATGTACAATACATTGAGGGGAGACAGGTGTATTTGTATTGGTAACGTATCTTTATCTAGAAATATTTTATTTACTCACATGCCAATATAGTGAAACTTTGTGTTAATAATTAAACTATATATTTATTACGTATACATAAGTATGTGCACACGATTGAAATATTCACAAAATGCTAATTGACAGCATAAATAAGTAGTTTCTTTACAACATGTTTCACTTGGAGCTTAATTTATAAAATGCATCCGACGGGCGCGCAGAATGAAGTAATACTAGCGAAATCAGCGTCTAGCACATAACAGACCTGGACGCATTGTTAGCTGATAAGATAGCGTACAATATGCGCAGGGCTACATAACACCAATCAATTTTTAATCGTATTACAAACAATAATACTTGTAATTAAATTTTTAGCTGCCTTTAAGAATAACGAACTTTTCGTGCAGCAGCGAAAAAAATAACCGCTACCGGCAATTTCAACCAACTTGAATTAAGCTGAGAGGCACCTCTGTCTTTTAAAAGACAGGGTCGTTGGAATGAATCTACTTTTAAAATCAAACGTGTGGCAACCTTGGGTTCGCAAGCTTAAGACCATTTTCAAGTTTTCAATAGTTTCCAAAAAGGATTATTATTATTTTAAAACTTAAGAAATTTGTGAAGAATTTTTGTTAGAATTTTGTTGATTTTTCGGTTTAAATGGTACAAAATAAAATTAATTAACTTCTCCCCTCTGAGGCGTACTTCCAACTCTTCCAAAAACATTCACCTTATTTCATCCAATTTCGAATTAAAAATCTTTATTCAATTTTTTATTATTTACACAATTATTGCTTAGAAACTAATAAAAATATTTAAAACGCGCGCCTCTTGCATGCTACGATAAATTTTTTGTTCATCTAAACTATCGATAACAACTGTGATAGCAACACTGTGCATGACGCGCATGCAACCATGTGTAGTTTAGTACCGAAAACGAATGCCAGATGTCGCTTGCGGCATTAGCAAATGAAAGACGCGCTGTGATTGGCTGACTGTACGCTATTCGGGCTATAAGTGCAGAACTAAAATGTAAGGTAAAAGTCGCTCTAACAGTTTGCTTAAAAATAGTTAAATAATATCAAATAAAATACTGCAACGCGTTCGCAATGTGTTGCCAAGTGCTCTGGGTAAATGGTGCATTTGAAATAAATGTCAATTGTGTTAATTAAACGTTTCTGTGGCAATTTGCACAAATTTTCTCGGTTTTATAAATGGCGGACAATGTGCGTTGGCTTCAGTTCCCATACACACACGCGCATAAAGGCCCACACCAACACACACACACACACACATACAATATCACACGAACAATTGTGCGTGTCGAGTACCCCAGTACTACATTAAAAATTGAGAATGTATAATTTGCCAAACCTGGCTCTGAGCAAAGCATCCTTAACCGAATGATGTTTGTGTATATGTGTGTTAGTGTGTGTGTGCGTGATTTTTGGCGCCATATATGCAATTACTAAAGTTTTTCAATATGTAATTTGTAAACAAAATGACATTTTCAACGTTTTTGTGAATTTTATCGATTTTTTCTCGGCACATGTACATATGCGACAAATACAAATACACAGACATATTGCATATGCGCCCAATGAGTGCGAGCGAGTGCCTGTTACAGTTGCTATTACAGTTGCCCACAAATTGTTATTGTTTTTAACAAACTTAATTTTGTATTTCTAAATAGATAATGTGCGTTTCGTCAAGAAGAACAACAAAAAGAAAACCAAATCGTATTTGAGGTACAACTAACACACACAGACACACACACATACAACTAGGCTTACACACTCGCGGATAGTTTTTAAGCAAAAAGTGGGTGGCTCCAAAAACAACGAGGATAACAACAACAATAGCAAAAACAACAACAAAACAATATGAGCGGTCGCGGCAGTCGTAAACGTGGACGTCCACCAAAGACGCCAAATGAGCGTTCAACGGGACGCTTCAATTATCAGTTGCTCAAGAAGCCCAAATATCTCAGCGAAGGCAAATCGCAGCCGAGCACGCCGTCAGCGTCACGCTGCATCTCGCCGCAGAGCGATGAATGCAGTCGCAGCAGCAACAACAATCGCAGCAGCAGCACTCGCGGCAGCGGCGTCAAACGAGGACGCGGACGCAAATCAAATGTTCATGCCAATACCAGCACCAACAGCTATTCAGCCAGAAAAGGTAAACAAATTTATATCAAATACTTATCCCATTATAGGGGTTACTAATAATGAATTATGCTAGAAAAATTTGGACAAAAATAGTATTGTTATTTAATAATTAAATAAAAAATAGAGCAACTATATATTACTAAATTATATTACAAATAATAATAGTATAATCCGATATGATTCGAAATTCAAATTATGAATTAAAAGAATATATTTGTCATTTAGTATCATTTTCAAATATTATCCCTAAAATTTAAAAAATATCTGTTATTAATTAACTTGTGTGCAAATTCAATTCAACATTATTTACAAACTATTCTAGTTAAAAGGCTTTATAACACTCTGTCCAATTTAATGTTTCATCAGATTTAAAAAAAAGTGGACTCGTTAGCTTTGTTAACTTTGAAATAACTGTCAGATTCTTGATAAAAATTCATTATACGAGTCGAGTTCAATTGACAAGTAAAGTAATGTGCTATTGTCTTCGAATTTTGGTCTAGTTTAAAGATACAATCTATAGAGATTTGCTAATAATTGCAACGCAAGCTAAATACCAGAAAAAGAAGAAGCTCAGACATTGAGGAAAGCGCAGAAAGAAGAAAATATTGATAATCGAGCAAAAGATAGAGAATTTTATATATGAAAAGTATAATTAAAAAGCAAAGAAAGGCATCCAAAATGACAAACACAAACTCTGGTCGTTTAAAAGGTAAATGTTAAACATATAGGCAAAAACACTTTCAAATATTATGATGATCATTGAATTCCCTTTTATTATATTGTTTTTTTGTTTTGATTTGAATAGGTTACGAATCGGAGTATCATTATGGCTCTGATTTTGGTGATTCGGATGAGGAGAAAACAGACAATGAAGATGATATGCTGCTCACGCCCAGCGACGATGAGAGCTTAGAGGCAGCCAACGAGAGTGAGTCGGAGTTCTCAGTCTGCAGTTTTACACAGAATGGAGTTGGTCGACCACCGCGTCCGCCCAGCCCGGAGCCGATTTGGCTACAAGAGGGCCGAGAGTATCCGGCACTGGAGCTACCCGAATCATCGGAAGATCTATTTATAGGCAATGCGCATGTATTGCGCGCTCTAAGTATTTATGAAGTATTGAGACGCTTTCGTCATCTGGTGCGACTCTCCCCATTTCGCTTCGAGGACTTTTGTGCAGCCCTGGTGTGTGAGGAGCAGAGTGCTCTGCTGACGGATGTTCATATAATGCTGCTAAAGGCCATATTACGCGAGGAGGATGTTCAGGGTACACACTTTGGTCCACTCGATCAGAAAGATACAGTCAATATCAGTTTGTATCTGATTGACGCTATTACCTGGCCAGAAGTGCTGCGAAGTTATGTGGAAAGTGACAGAGAATTTGATCGTAATGTCTATCAAATACTCAGCACTGGCGAATATCCCTATACGGGTGTCGATCATCGTTTGATTGTGCTACAATTTCTGGGCGATCAGTTCCTGACGGCCAACTCGGTGCGGGATGTGATGGTCCAGGAGGGACCCATACACTATGATGATCATTGTCGGGTCTGTCATCGTCTCGGCGATCTATTGTGCTGCGAAACATGTCCCGCTGTCTATCACCTGGAGTGCGTAGATCCACCCATGAACGATGTACCCACCGAGGACTGGCAGTGTGGACTCTGTCGTTCCCACAAGGTATCTGGCGTGGTGGACTGTGTGCTGCCGCAGGAGAAACAAGGTGTTCTCATCCGTCACGACAGTCTCGGTGTGGATCGACACGGTCGCAAATATTGGTTCATTGCGCGGCGAGTTTTTGTCGAGGATCAAATCGATGGCAATTGTTGGTATTACAGCACACAGGCCAAGTTGGAGTTGCTGCTGAAGCGCATGGATGCAACGGAGTTGGAGACACGTTTGCATGCTCAACTGACCGATCGTCTGGAGGAGATTGAGCGTCAAATGAAGCTTACCGAATCGCTAACCAACGAACACAAGCATAATAAACGCACCTTAATTGATCTAGAGCAAGAGGCTACACAAGAACTGCTCGACAAGGAGACGACGACGACGACAACAAACAACGAGGAAGACACGACGGCTGAGACTGTTCAGAAAGCTGAGGATAATAAGATGGTGACACGACAGAAGACGAATCAATTGAATAGTGGCACACTCTACTTTAAGCTTGGCATGGAGCAGGGCTTTAAAAACTATGTCAATCAGTATGCCACAAATCCCATTGCACTCAATAAACCACAGCGCAATGAGGAGCGCGATAAACGGCGACATCTCTCCCACAAGTTCTCCTTGACAACTGCCTCGGACTTCAAATGGATTGGCATTACGATGGGCACATGTGATAATATAATCACAACGTTGCGACAAACATTGATTAATTTTGAAACAAATATTGCGGCGTCCTTTATGAATCCCAACTGGGTGAACAACAAAAAGATGTGGAACACGGCGGTAATGAATGCAAAACGTGCCACAGATTTTGCCGCTGTCATGCTGCTGTTTCAGGCATCCCTCAAGAGCGTTGTCTTTGCCAATGTGTGGCACGAACAGCTCGGCCACATGCAACTGCAACGCATCTCAAGCGCCGAGCGCGAGGATCGCAAGAAGCAAGAGAAACGCGAGAAACGTGAACGCGATGATGAAGAGGAACGCAATCGTTTGGCCTTCAATTACATTAAATACTCACTGGGACTGAAGCATCAGGTGTGGAAGCAAAAGGGCGAAGAGTATCGTGTCCACGGCCAATGGGGCTGGCTCTGGCTATCGAGCAGTCGACGCTGTGGCGTTCGTGTTCGACGAACTCGTGCTCAGCCGCTGACACATACGCGTGTCTATGTGCACTACTCCCTGGGCGAGGAGCCGACTGTTAATGAAAGCGTTCTCGTTGATCCTCGCACTCAGCGCTTTATGCAGCAATGCGAAGCGATTCATTCGTCCGGTCAGGTGTGCCATTATTTGCCCGAGCAATACAAGCAGGTCAAGGTCTATGAGGATGTGGGAGAGCGTGTCAATGGACACATTGATGTGAGCAAAGCCTTAAGTGCACCTGGTCGTCATTATTATCCCAAGGTGGCACGCAAATGCCGTCTGGATGATTTGCTAGAGCGACGCACCAAGTTGGCCGAGGTGGAACAACAAATTGCTATCAAATCGGATGCCGAAAGCGATGTTAAACCACTCTTAGTAGCCTCAACGGGTGGAAACAGCAGCAAGCAAACGTATTTGGAGAAGCGTCTGCTGCGTTTAACTGAAGCAGCGGGTAAAGCTGTCGCCTCCAATGTCAACTTGGATCTGGTCAACTCGCTGGCTAAGCAAATTCAAACAGTGCGCATGCAATTCAGTCAATTGAATCGCTTTGCCAAGACCTTTCGCTGTTATACCAAGGAGTGCAATACGAACTCAAATGCCGTGTCACAAATCACCCAAAATACATGCTATTCCCCGCTCTGTCTGCAGAAGGCGCGTGCCAAGAAGGAGCTGCTCCTGTTGCTACGCAAGGCGCACACAGCCGGCAATGGTTCCAAGGAGACTGTGGCAGCCATACTCGGTGCCGTGAAGAAACCGTCCATACTTGAACAGAAATTGACAGAGGGCAAGAAGGAGTCGGTTCAATTGTCACTCGATGAATCGGACGATCACAAGCAAGCGGAATCCGAGGCGCCACTCGACTTGTTGCAAGATTGGGAACAGGCGCGTGCTCATGCCATTGCCTTTAGTGAGCAACTGCTCACGGATTGCCTGCAAATGGACAACGAGGAGGAGTCGAAAACTGACAACAAGGTTACAGTTAAAGTGGAAGATTCGAATCCAGATACAAGCACACAAGACTCGGATAAAATGGATTACATTGAGAGCATGGATGTGTGCAGCAATGTGGAGATTGAGAGCACTGAAGATTCATTGGCAGCGGCAGCAAGTGCTGCCAGCTCCACAGCGAATGCCGATGATGTGGACATCTTTGCGGGCACACGACGCAAACGCACACAGAAACCCAAGAAGGCATATATCGGCACCAAAGATGTGCTCGATCAGACGCTGGACAAGGATATACCGCTCAACAAACAGAATCGACGATTTCCTATCACAGCGCGTCCAGTTAAACGTGAGGATGTCACTAAATACGAACGCGAATATTTCGAGAATGGCAACGAACGTGTCTATTCAGCAACTTCGACCCGAGGACGCGTATATCTTATGCGAGATGCGGCCAAATTGTATGAGCAATGCGTCAAGTCGGAGGACAAGACAACGATTGTGAAGAAGGCAACTTATGCTCGCTATCCGCTCATCTCGAATTTCCTCACGCACAAACAGAAGCGTAGTCTTCTGGTCTTGCCACGTTTCGAACTGCTGAAGTTGGCCCGTTTGGGCGGGAAAGTTCCAAGCAGTGGCTTCCATCATGCGGCCAAAAACAACTGCATTTGGCAATATCAATGCTCCAGGCCATTGTTTCGCACCTGCTGGTCATATCGCACTTCCAATGCCACCACATTGTCCTCGATTGCGCTGCAGTTGAGAATATTGTGGTCATGTCTACGCTGGGACGATATGATTGCCAAGCCACCGTCCACAGATGGCAAACATCAGGTGACAACGGAGAATGAGATTGTCACCTTGGAGTTACTCAAGTTGCGACATGCTGGTCGATATGGCGAGAAGACAAGCTACCTGCGACGCAAGGTCGTCATACCATTGGAGATGCCAAAGACTATAAGGGGTAAGTGTCATTCTAACCATTTTCTAGCAAGAAAATTTTATTTTATTTTTAAATTAATAAAAATATGTATGTTTTTATGATTTATCAATTGCAGCTTTTGAATTTTCCCATAGATTTTTTTATTTATTAATCACATTAATTTCTCTCTCTCCCACACAGAGGTCACATCCATACGTTCTGGACTACGTAAACGCAAGCGTGCTGAATCTCCGCAACCCACAGAGCCGCAAATAAGCGAAGAATGGGTCGATGAGGATAAGCTTGAGTTGTGGGAAATCAAATTTATTGGTGAGAAACAGGAGAAGGCTAGAATTGCGACCGTTACACGGTCTGTGGCAACACGGCAACTGGAAGCCAGCAATGGTTCTGGCCTTAATGCAGCCACCAATGGCAGTCCAGCAGGTGGACGTGTTCTCCTCGCTCCCAAGCCAGGTGAAGATGTCAAGGATAAGATGGAACAACAACTCAAGCTACAGAGAGCAGCACATCAACAGCGCAAGCTACTTAATGCTGGCGAAGTGACGCGTTCATCAACACCAGGTAAATAACATAAAAAAAGGAAGTAAGGTAGCTCAGTTTTAAAAATTTATGAATGCTTAAGAGCTGTTTTTATCACCTAAGAAGTTGATTTAAAGTCGATACTTGCATAAATATTGAAACCACGATCCAGAGGGAAAAAATTTCGTTATCGAATTTAGTTAAATTTAAATACAGAATAAATTTAGAGGCCAAACTATGATCAAAATGACATTCCGCTTGAAAATCGGTCTAGTTTTGACAAAATTATGGAAGTTTGAAGTTGGTCAGACCTTGGATCAAACAACTTTACAAGTCAAAATTTTTGTCAAATTTCACATGATTTTTTACAGAATTTTGAAAGGTGTCAGAATCAAATTTAAAGTGTTGTTTTATACTAATTATGATATAAGGAGTTGATTAAAAGTGAAAACTTGAGATTTAAAATTTTGAATTTTCAAAATATCAAAGGGGGGACCATTAGGATCGAATCCATGATTTTAAGAAAAATGAAATTTTTTACATAATTAATTAAATTTAAATGCAGAATGAATTAAGAGGCCAAACTATGATCAAAATGACATTCCGCTTGAAAATCGGTCTAGTTTTGACTAAGTTATGGAAGTTTGAAGTTGGTCAGATCTTTGACATAGCATTTCTGCACCCTATTATTATTCGCTATAATAATAACTACCAGGAGTTGACAGCAATTAAGGTTTAAATCAATTTGCATTTTACAGTTAAGGGGCAAGTAATTGGCAGCCGACGTGTGATAGTCAAGAATCCGGATGGTACAACGCGCATCATTCAACAGGCCGTGACGCAAGTTCCGCGCACAGCGGCAGCAACAACAACAGCGGCAGCAGCATCGGCAGCAAGTCCCGCCCCCTCAGCGAATGCCACAACAGCCACGCCCTCGCCAACGCCGCATAAAGTACAAATCATACGTGGACCCGATGGTAAAGTGAGTGTGCGTGGTTTGAATCCTGGCCAGCAATTGGTGCAAATGCCGGATGGTAAACTGCATGTGCTAACAACGACAACAACATCGAATGTGTCAGCGCCAGGTGAGTGCAACACACGCCTTAAATCTATTTGACACTTGATTAAAATTCTTGTTTATTTTGCTCTCTCAGTAAAAGGGAAATTGCCAATTAAAACTCTTGCAACGGGCCAGGCACCGCAGGCTGTGGCAACAGCAACATCAACTGCTGGGACAGCTGCCGCATCGCCAGTGATCAAACAAATTGCTTTAAAGCATGTTGCCAAATCTCCGGCCACACAGACACTTGCAACATCACAGCGTGTTACACTTCCCTTGGCTCAAGTTAAGAATAAATTGCTCTTGGCACAACAGCAACAACAACAACAGCAGCAGCAACAACAGCAACAAGTTGCTTCACCAGTGCAGAAATTGGTGCCGAAAGTAGTGACAACGGCATCGCCCACACAGCAGGTGTTTGTGCAACAAGGCTCCAAGTTGTTGGTGGCACAAGGCTCGCAGGGTCAAAAGGTAATCATATCTGCAACGCCACAGCAACAACAACAACAGCAGCAGCAGCAGCAACAACAGGGCACTGCCACAGTGCAACAGCAACAAATTGTGCACACACAGGCAATCCAACAACACATACAGCAGGCACCGCAGCAACAACAACAACAGCAGCAGCAACAACAACAGATTGTTGTCAATCAACAGGCAACACAAAAGGTGATACAACAGATTGTCAACACGAGCAATGTGCAACAACAGATTGTTGTTGGCGGGCAACGCATCATTTTAAGTCCTGGACAAACAATTGTCACGCAACGCAATGTGCCACAAAGTCAAGCGTTGCAGATGGTGCAACAACAAATACAAACACAGCAGCAGCAACAACAACAACAGCAACATATTGTGCAACCACAGCAACAATTTGTAGTGCAAGCGAATCAAACTGTTCAATCGTCACCCACAACACAAACAAAGCTGGTGAAGCAGATTGTGGTACAGCAGCAGCAACAACAACCACAACAACAACAGCAATTAGTTGAAGAAAAGCCCCAAAGTAGCACGGAAAACGCGGAGACAACGACACAACAAGTGCTTGTGCCAAACTCAACGCTTGCTCAGCAATTGGCGCAGGGAAAACTGCAAGTGGCAACAATCAATGGACAGCAGGTGATTGTGAAGCCGCTGGGCAACAATCAGGCACAAATAGTGGCACACATTAAGCATCAGGGCGATGGCAATGCACACATTGTGACCAACAATGCAGCGCCAGCAATATCTCAAGCGAGTCCACAAACCTCACCCGTTAAACTGCCAACACAGCAACAGCAACAACAGCAGCAGCAGCAGCAACAGCAAGTTGTCGTACAACAAAGTGCACAACAAATTGTTGTTCAGCCACAGCAACATGTTGTACAGCATGTGGTGCAACAAACACAGCAAGCACCACCACCGCCACCACAACAACAACAGCAGCCACAACAACCGCTAAGTGTTGAGGAGAGTCTGCTGCAAAATCAACCGCCTGGCACGGTGATTAAATGCGTTACCGCCCAAGTGTTGCAAACGGAGCACGGGCCACGCATTGTGTTGCAAGGTCTGGTGGGCAATGATTTTACAGCACAACAATTGCAGCTGGTGCAGACGCAAGTCAAACAGCAGCTAATGAAAGGTTTGTGTATAAACTGCTGCTAATTTAAGATATTTTCTAAAAAATGTTACCCTCTTTTGCAGCCCAAGAATCAAATGGCAAGCTCGGAGTTTTAGGCCCAACAAAAATCTATTTAGCTGTGCAGCCTGAAACTTCGGCCCAATCATCACAGCCGCCGCCATTAACACCTGTACATCAATCGGCATCACATCAACAAGTGAGTAGCTTTTAACTGCAACAACAACCACAACAACAACAACAAACAAATAGTATAAGGGTGAGATAATTAGAGAGAAAAACAATACAGTTAGTTGGTTAGAGAGAAAAGCGAGAAAGAAACATTGTTAGGCTGCGCTTATATCAATCAATCAATCAGTCAGTCAATCAAACGACTGGGCTTTTCATTCAATTACTGTTTATTATTACTATTATTTATATAAATATTTTTAGAAAAAACTTGTAATTTATAATGTAATTTTTAGATGAGAACAAACACAAGAAAAAAGCATGTTGTTGCTATAATTTTGATTGAATTAATCATTTTATTTAATACACGAGTTTTGTTTGATACTTATCATTTATTTGTTAAACCTGTTTTTTTTATATTTGGCACACACAATCGACAAACACACACACGCAATCACACTCACTGCAAAAGTAAAACAATACAGAAAGAAAAACCAAAATTACATTTATATCTCATAAGCATTCCTTTTATGGCATGTAAGAGTGTGATTCGAGCGAGTTTTCCAGCAAGTTTCTACAACAACAAAAGGCTTAATTTTGCATTATAATTATTTATCAACTAATTCTCCAACACACACACACACACACATAAACTCATACAACAAGACTCATATCATAAATATTTAGTTGCAGCTAGCTAATTCTCCAGAGGCGAGATAATAGATTATATTCCAATATACATAATTTACATTTTACGTATTTATTTGATTTGGTTTCAATTATTAGTTTAATTATGTTTAGAATTAGTTATGTAATTATAATTTAATGCAATTTATTTAAAAACTGTCGTTAAGATTAAGAACCAAAACAAAACGAAACAAGAATTACAGAAAGAAATGAATAATGAAACATTTCCATACAATATATTTTGGTTTAGCTTTCAAGTTCAGTTAACTACATAATTATTTTAATCTTATTTATCGAATTAATTAATTTAATTAAGTAATAATTTAGCGAGCAATATATTAAAAAAAACAGACTGTGACGTAATCTTAGCGACCAGGGCAAAAGTATTAGACAAACACGCTAAATTCAGAATGCGTTTATAGAATTTTTCTTGCCTAGTTTCATTTTGGCTTTTAAAACTATATAGTATCTCTAGTACTATCCTATGTTAATTGTAATCTATGTAAAGCGCTTTTTGCAATAAAAATATATATGTATTAATTAATAATACAAAATAACGATGACCAATCCTGTTTCTTTTCATACAATAAACTCAAGAGCAGAACCAACCATATATATACATATGTATAATTAATTCTCACTTTCTAAATATATATATATATATATATGTATGTTTATATTGATAGATGACAAAATAAGCTATAAATTCGAAATTAAAACACCTTACATAAAAAAAACAAATATATAAAGAAAATATATATATATCTATATATTTAAAATTATTTTATATAAAAGTAAAAATTGCAGCAGAATTGTGTCGACCAGTTATCCGAGGGTTTAGTTAAAAGAATCTAAACACTTTTTTCCCTACTTACACTTCTCCCTTCTTTTTACACTCTGAGATGGGAGAGGAATTCGACAATATTCAACGTATGATGTATATACTATTCCGTTATCCCACCTTTACACCCCCCACGCTACCTTTAATTATTATATAACACATATATATATATTTCTAAAATATATATAACTTATGCACACACTGATTATATAATGAGAAACTTGTGTGTAAATTTTTGTTTCTGAGTTAGTTGGATGATTATTTGCAAATTGGCCTTTGTGTTGACAAAAAGCGCTCGCTTCCTATATACACGATATATATATGATATGATATGATATATACAGATCAAAAATATATATGTTTTGTATATACCATATATGAAAATGAAAACTTTTGTAAACCCCAGTGTAATCGAATTATTTTAAAGCTAAAGCTAAACAATTTACAATATGTTAAAGTATATTACAAAAAAAGAAAAGATATGACTTTAATCAGAAATCAGTTGAAACCACAGCAGATCAGAACAAAATTTGTTTTTTTTTTCTTCTTAATATGGCCAAAATTCAAATTGCTTAAAGAAATGAAATAAAAAAAATTTTATAAAAAAAAATAAGAAAAGTTATTGCTGAAGAGATTAACAAACACACAGAGTTTTAGTTGGCTGACTTGTGATATTTATGTATATATCTATATATATATAGACCCAACTATATATGTATACGTATATGTATAGATCGGAGGCAACTGCTGAATGGCAAACTAAACGACGAAACGTTTTCTTACCCTCCGTACCCCCCCGTCCGCTCAAAAAAGGCGTGAAGCGCATGTGAGAGCTACTTTTCATATAAAGAGAAAGAGAATTTCCTATATAACACAAAGGCTTAACCATATTTGTAATCATCTCATCTAAATCGAAATGAATTTTTACACTTGTTCAAAAAGAAAAGCAAAATGAAGACACAAGAGTTACACACACCATACCACATTTCCACACACACACACACTCACAAAGACACAATCAATCAATCACTCAAGACATTTTGCCGCAATTTTCATTATAACTTATTTAAAGCAAGCTTTTTTTAATGAAAGAAAGAGAGAGAGAGAGAAAAAACTAACTTTGCTTTATTAAAAAATAAATTTCAAATACCCTTTAAAAATCAAATCCATGCTGCCCACTGCTTAAATAATCCGAAACAAAACGCATTGCCTAAAAATCCGTGTGTCGACAACTACAACTCCAACAAAAAACAAACACGTGTTAATCTCTTCGCCAAAACAACAACAACTACTACAACAACAACTACATCTACTACTACAACAACTCCAAAAACAATAACAATTTAAAAAAAATACGTTAAATAAAAAAAGGTTGCCTGGAATAAATACTACAACTGATCTCTGATTAAAGCCAGGTAGGTGCCGATCATATTATATTCTAAGTCTAATTACTGCACATATATTTATATATATATAGCCCATTGTTTGAATTGTTTAACCACTTGTAAATAATCTGTGAAAACCACTTAGGTTGGTGGCATCTCAATTGTTTATGTTGTAAGCACAAATTATGTTTTACAAGAAAATGATGCAGAGTCCGAAGCTAAAACCGTTGATGTTGCAATATTCGATATTCCCAAGGACAACAGCAATAATAATAATAATACTGATGATCAAGATGTTAATAATGATGACGATGAAGAAATTATTGTTGTCTGCAGTCCCCCGCGTAAAAATAAATTGAATTCATCTCCAGCAAGAACTGAGAAGACGGCTGAGAAGTCCATGCAACCACATGATGAGCCCATTGATGTTGCATGCCCCAATACTAACAACGAGAACAACAACAACGATAGTAGTTTTAAGTCTGTTAAAGATGATGATGATGATGGTGAACGGAATGTGAATGTGCAAGTTCAAGAGCTAGCTGTAGTTACTGATAAACCTAATCATGATCAAGCGCAACAATTAAACGATTTTGATAGTGCTAAAGCCGTCAATCGATATATATTACAGACTAACTCCAACACCAACAACAACAATAGCAGCAACACCAACACCCACAGCAACAACATCATTAATGAGAACAACGACGCCACCGCGACTTCAGCTATTAACGAGAACAGCCTCCAGAACGATAGTTGCCCCAACAGCACAAATACCACGGCGGACACCATTGAGCTCGTCGACGCCAGTGCCCAAGTTGATAAGCATAACACGGCCATCAACAACAGCTACCACAACAATGCGGCAGGGGCAACAACGGAAAACGTAGAGTATGCCACAGTGGCTGCCACAGATCTGGGCACAACCTTGGCGGTGCAAGGTGTCGAGCATGAGCAGAGCGAGAATTTTGTGGTTACCAGCGGCTACATACAAGAATGTAAGTACCACAGTTTATGATTTATTAATATTTAAATTTATTAAAATAAATCACCTTTATTTCAGCCATTACGAATGCCTTGAAACAGGGCAATCTGAGTCCGGAGCTTGAGGAGAAACTGGTGAATATGCGCAAGAAGCAGGAGCAACAAAATTCCAATAATTTGGGCGAATGGACGCCAACAGCGAATAGATCGAACTCTGTGGCTGACGGCGCCAGCACTTCGTCACGTCGACGCACTGCATCGCGTCATCATAACAACAATGACGATGATGAGTGGAAACTACGCACGCCAACGAAGCGTCAACCAAGCAATGCCAGCGGCAGTCACTTCAATAGCACGATTAGAAACAATCGCAAGCAGCTGCCGCTCGAGGATGCTGCCAATCTCAGTGAACCCAAGCAATCGCAATTGGAGCGTCACAAGGATTTGCTGAAGAAGAGCATTCTCCGCAAACGTTCGTTGCTCGAGCGCAATTTGCAAAATGAAATCCGTGAGGAAGTCGAGGCCAAGGTGAAGCGTCATGTGCGTGCGATGAGCACCTCAACGCCGCCAGAGAAGCAGACAGAGAATGAGCGTAGTTCAGTGTTTACTGAGCGTCTGCTGGATCAGAATAATGAGCACAAGAGGTGAGGTTTTCTATTGAGTACCAATAATTGATGATTACTAAATTGATGAACTAATTACAGGCACATCAAACCTCCAATTGGACGTAGTCTGGGTCCAGAACCACCATCACTGCATAGCAGACACAGCGTGGGTCGACCCAAGAAGATGACCAGAAAGAAGGAGAAGCTTTATTGCATATGCCGCAAGCCCTATGATGATACCAAGTACGTAAAAACAGTTGGTCAAGTCTTTTTCAGATTAAAAAACAAATATTTAAAAACTTTACTTAACAAACAGTATTTAAAACATATAATAATTCAATCTATACATTACTTATTAATCTCTCTGCAGGTTTTATGTTGGTTGCGACTTGTGTAGCAATTGGTTCCATGGCGATTGCGTTAATATCACCGAGGAGGCATCGAAGAAACTCTCGGAATTCATTTGCACCGATTGCCAGAAGGCGCGTGAAACGCAACAGCTTTATTGCAGCTGCAAACAGCCCTACGATGAGTCACAATTTTATATTTGCTGTGATAAATGCCAGGACTGGTTCCATGGCCGTTGCGTTGGCATTGTCCAAAGCGAGGCGGAGTATATAGACGAATATGTCTGCCCGGAATGTCAACGCAATTCGGATGCAAATACGGCAAATATGAAAAGTCTATCGCAAAATGAAATTGTTGAACTCAAAAGCTTGATCAAGCAAATACAGGTGAGCCCGATCTAAAGAATATTGTAGTTGAGTAAGGTTTGCTTAAAGTATTTCTCATCGCAGTCGCACAAGAGTGCCTGGCCATTTATGGAACCGGTTGATCCGGAAGAGGCACCCGACTATTACAAAGTGATCAAGGAGCCCATGGGTAAGTCAATAAATAGCCCAATTAATGTAACAACCTGGTTAACTAAACTATATTTTGTAGATCTCAAGCAGATGGAAACAAAGCTCGAATCGAACACCTACACGAAGCTCGCTGAATTTATTGGTGATATGACAAAAATCTTTGATAACTGCCGCTATTATAACCCAAAGGAATCCTCGTTCTACAAGTGCGCCGAAGCGCTTGAATCCTTCTTTGTCCAAAAGATCAAAAACTTTCGGGAACAGGTTTTTGGTCAAGGCAATTGATAGATGATAACTGAACGAACCTTTCCTTGTTGGTACATTTGGATTAAGCTGGGTTTAAACAACAACAGAAATAAACACAATAAAACAAAACAACACACAACAACAACAGAAGAGAAGAAACATTTTAATTTTTATATATAGTAAAAATAAACTAAATAATTTTACTACAACTATATTTGAATAGGCTTAGATTAAAGCAGCTCCAATATAATACTTTCACTGTAAATATTTATATATATACATATATATAAATAAAATATATATATTTAAGTGCGATTAGTTATAGTCGGATCAGTCATATATATGAGAATATAAAAATGAAAAGTTCATAATTCATTTGATCGGTAGTTTTTAGTTAATTGATTCATATGAAGCAAAATAATTAATTATCAAATAATCTAAAAATAAGTAGTGTTTGACTATGTACAGCCTAAATGAGATGTAAATAAACACACACACATGCATTTGTTTTGATACATATGTATGTACGAAGTATAACAAGCATATAATGGGGATATATATAAATTTATATATATATCTGTAGAATTTGTATAATAGAAACAATATACAACATGTAAATTATTTATATCGTGCATATTTGCTGATAAGCAAATAGAATAAACGGTTGATTGAACGAACCAACTATATTACTATATTATATATAAAACTATATTATATAAAACTATTCTTATTAAATAATTTTTAAGCTTACAAAATAATGGTTAATAATATTTATAATAAGCTTATAACTATCTGCTTCTAATCCTCCAAAGTTGCCCGCCGTTGCTGATCCGTCTTCCGCGAGCGCCGAACACCAACTGCCTGCCTACTGCAGGAAAGCCGTCTTTTATATGCTGCTGGGGATCTGTTAGCAGAGCTCTGTTATCTTAGCAGTGCCAATGTGAGTTTAACAGTGTCAATGTGAGCTTAACAGTCCCTCTCCCAGGCCCCGCTCCCAGTCACTCTCCCAGGCCCTGCTCCCAGTCCCTCTCCCAGGCCCCTCTCCCAGTCCCTCTCCCAGGCCCCGCTCCCAGGCCCCGCTCCCAGGCCCCGCTACCAGGCCCCGCTACCAGGCCCCGCTACCAGTCCCTCTCCTAGGCCCCGCTCCCAGTCTCTCTCCCAGGCCCCGCTCCCAGTCCCTCTCCCAGGTCCCTCTCTCAGTCCCTCTCCCAGTGCCAAAGTGAGTATAACATTCTAGTTACCAAAGTTACCACTTTGATTTAATGAGCAATTAATTATCTATAACAGCAGAGATCTTTAAATCTTTCAATTTGTCTTGATATTATAGCATTTCATTTTTTTTTAAATTAATTTGACTTTTCGTCGGAGAGTAATTTTATTTTCCAGGGAAGTTTAAGAATAATTAATTTGATTGCTCAGTCTCTTAATTTTCAGATATATAACGAAGAATCTTTATTCTGTAAAGTTTCCAGTTCTAACTAGCAGACAATAAAAACACATAATTCTTTTACTTTTTTTTTAGTTGTGTCACAAAACATTACAAAATGATTAAGAGTTAAATAAGTTATAAATTATTTTATGGCGCAAAGATTAATTTAACAATAGATCGCATCTTTCCGAGTCGAATTATGTAATTGGATGTTATGCATCTGGTTTCTCATGCAACCAGGGACGAAATATAGGCAATGTCGATGGATAATGGGTGTCCGGCTTTAGCACCGATTCGGGCCATGTATTGGACACATCATTGGCATTATTCCGGAACGGATATGTGGCCAAGACAATGGGCAGCTGTAATTTAACCTCCTTCTCCATGGACTTGGGTTCGATGACAAAGAAGACATCGTATGTGATTTTAATCAAATGACAGCCTTGTAGATTTGTCGGTGGCAATGGTGGCACATAGAGACTGTCGTTGTGCCACTCGTCCTTGCCACCAGGACGTATCTTGCCACGCACCAACACAGCCAAAGCGCGTTTCTCCGTCTGCACGGTCTTGCCACGGGCCAAGTACTCGATGGTCTAAAAGAGAAGGGAAATATTAGAAAAATTATAGACAGATCCTTGAGTCTGGTAGTTACCTCTGTAAGCGATGCCTTGGTGCGTTTGATAGTCACGTTGCTGGCATTGGAAATAAATGCTGTGACCAATATATTCTCGCCAGGCACGTAACCACCGCGATCCAAAATCACACGACATTTGATCTGTCCACCGCCCACACAGGCGACCACGCCCAGTTTATGCTCCACCTCGCAGGTAAAGGGTTGCTAATTGAAATCAGAATTGTTAAAGAAATAAAATTCTTTCTCATTTAAGCTCAAAATCTTACGGAAAGTATAGGCTTCTCTAGATTCAAATCAATGGGATTCATCACAATAAAGACCTGATGATTCTTGTGCGTCAGACCTTTGGGTTCCCGTAGAGCGGCGGTACAGAAATATTGTATCCAACCGAAGCTGCCCAGAAATGTGGATGGCAAGCCCACGGGCAGACCCAATTTAAATGGGAAACTATGTATGCCTGGTGAGAGAATGGCAGGTCCTTGATCCACATCCCCCAGCAAACGCATGCGGAAATCTATATAGTTCTCCTTGTCGTAGGTGCGCTCCTGTCGCCCTCCCGCACGCACAACACCCTCGCCCACCACATGGAAGTGTAGTCCCAATGCGGGCGTCTCATCCTGCAGCTCGATGAGCACACGTCCGGAGAGGAATTGCCCGGGGAAGTACAGCAGCGAGGTGTTATCGAAGATGATGAGAAATTTTAGCAATTTTCGCGGCATTTTTTCTGTTGAATTTTGTGCAGTCTTTATAATCAAAAGGTGGTTGACCTTGAAAAACCAGCTGAAAGATAGATAGTCATTTGATTAGTAACATTTTTCTTAATTACCTCATCTTTTTTCATACTCATGTTAAAACATTTTTTAAATATTTGCTATGTGAAGTGACAAAAAACCACTATAATATTTTTTATTGTGCATTTTTTGTAAGACTTTGTTAAAAAATATAAAATTTTTATTTTAGTTAGACCTTTTTTAAAATTTAAAACTGCTGTTTAGATTTTTTTCTGAAGTTGAACCTGCCTTTTTTAACATTACCCGAGCCGATTTTAAATAGCTGTATCTATTCATTATTCAAACTATTTCTATCTTTGAAACAAAAGTTTTGCAATTAAGAAAACATGATATTTTGATAGCTACTAATCAACAGACGTCAATAAAAACCAAGCTAGTCATCATGTTAAACTGCATGTTATCTTTAACATGCACTCGAAAACGCGCCCTTGCATTGCAGCTTATTTGTTATAATAATTTAACATGCAAGTCGTTCAACCGTCCCACGAATATCTGACCATAAACTGTTCGAATATATTTAACCGATATTTATGGTTTGAAAACATGCATAACGCAAAGTTTCTGTAGATTTTTGGTACAGTTCAATGAATTATTGTTTGTTTTTTGGCAATAAAAGAGTGAAACCTGGTCTAAAATAATGTCGTAATTGCCATTAAATGATGCCAAGCTTTTCACTTTTTAAATGGCGTTGAAGTCATCAAACAGAGACACATTGAGATTTATATATAGGTATTTTAGCTATGAAAAATCTTGTATTAACCGAAAATGTATTGAGGAATTTGCACACTGCTTGTGTTTTAGATATACACACACACACACACCCAGATCTATAGAGATGTATGAGTGTGTTGGGTATGTATGTACGAGTATAATTGCAAGGTTAAAAAAGTGCGTTCAGTTTGTCAGAAAAATCTACATACAAATCCGATTCCGATTCCAATTCCGAGTTCCACAAACGTTTGACAAATCCGTAGAGGGAAGAGCTTTAATTTAAGTTGTATACGACGTGGGTGCAACGACAAAATACTTGTTTATTCGTTGAATACACTCATACACACTCGTGTCTCTATTCATTTGTTTGTTTGTCGACCTAGCCCCATACGATACTGTTTTCTGTTTCTGGTTTATTGTTTTAGTTTTTTTCTTATTGTTAAATTTTTTTTTTCGTTTTTCTATCGTTTTTCTCGCTGTCTTTTGTAGCCGTTTTCTTATGGATTTTTTTTCCAGCAGCTGCGCGCAATCGCTTTGGTGGAATCCACAACGAGAGTTAACTGCGCGCGCTGACGTTTGTTTAACAACTGAACTCGGGTTACGCCTCTCAGCCAAGTTGATATTTGTCCCCATCGAGTTCATAGAGATGTGTCCAAGTCGTGTTATCTTATGTGGTCAGAATCCAGAGTTGTGCATGGTAGCGTGACGAAAGGTTTGCATAGGAAAAAATATAGTAAGTTATTTATATAATTAATATGAATATTGGTCATAAATATTTAATTTTACACACAGTTAGTCAAACCTCAACAAAATAAATAGTTTACGTATTTTTCTTTAATTTTGAAAAATATTTAGACCTAAAAGCATATTCTAAGAATAAAACTATAAATACCCAAGTTTTCTCATCTGATTATATAAATATTAATGTATACAAGTCTTAAACCGCTTAAAATTTCTCGTGTTTAAGTCGTGTCTATCATAACTATTATTTGCTCACCTTTATTTTACTTACCTGTAGCTTGTGTAGCTTTTAAAGCTGTGTGAAAATTCAGGTTTAGAGCACGTTAAGGCTTACTCAGAGCTGTGGTGAATAAAGCTACGCTCTAGCAGTTCTATATTCTCTCTAAATTACTCTCTCGATATATTTGAGTGTGGTAGATATTGGCATTTACAATCGTTTTAATTTCGAGGTTCTACCTTCACAGTATTTCAAACACATCTACACAATTGTACAATTATATAATGTTTTATTAATTATATAATAAATGCACATAAAAATACAAGGTGGTCAACATTTTTAAAAAATAAATTATAACTTTTTAAAAATATCTATATATGTATTTATGTTGCATACTTTTACTTAATTTGCGCATAAAAGTAGACAACGTGAAATGGGAAAATTTAAAAAAGCAAATTCGTTTTACAAATATATAAACGTTAAATGTAGAATTGATTTTGAGGTCAAGTCATGGTCAAAGTAAGCATTTAAACTGGAACGAAAAGTAATTTTCTGCTGTGGTTAGGGATATTACTAGAATATTTTCGTTTATATATTTTCGTAAATCTTAAAAATTGTCTTATAAAAATAATAAATTGAGTTCTAAATTTTTCTGAAATATTTTTCTAAATGCTTAAGCGAAAAATCTAAAAATTTTAGGAAATCATTTACGTTTTTCCAAAAAAATAAGGAACTACAAATTGTAGGTTGAATCATTCTACAGCTTAAAACTAACCAAAAAATAGAGATTTTGGCAAAACTATAAACTTTAATGAGGCTTTTAATTAGTGTGGTTTGGGGTTTCGGCCTTACGTGAAGAGTCTTTCGTAGAAAGAACAGAGGTCAATTATGATATTTGGGCTATTTGTTAGGTTCACACAGCAATTAAAACCGGTTTGGCGCATGGTTATGCTTGAAGGCTTAGGAGCTTTAAAAAGAAAAGGCTTAAATGGGACATACCGAATATTAAATACACTAAGAAGGCAAGAGGAAGGGACCCAGAAAGGGAGAGATAGTGAGAGTTAAAAACTCTTGTGATTTTTGTAAATAAAAAATAAAATTTTTTGCTTTTGCAAATAGAATAGCCAGCTTAAAGTACTCTATTTGTAGGGTATAAACGGCTGCAATAACTGCGCCACATGAAAATGAAAGGCCAAACAGTCTACCATAAAAAAAAGAAACAAAACCCGAAAAAACGTAACTTGTTGCAAGTGCAACCGACGACGGCGTCACGATGTTTGAAATGGACTAAAGAAAAAAAAACGAGTAAAAAAAATACAAAAACTGGAATTGATCGAGATCAGCGGCAACTTGTTGAGTAACTGAATAATGTTTATGCTAATGTTGATGTTAATATTTGAAAAAATCATTTATTACATTACGAAATAGTTAATTAAAAAATATTTTCTTGATATACCAAAAAGATTGACAATTCTCATAATTTGTTTATCAACTAAAATCTTTAGCAACTGAATTGCCTGTTTCATAAGATCTGTTGGTAGCTGAGAATTTGTTGGCCAAACAGAGTAACAATTGACAGGCTGACAGGCTGACAGGGGGAGCATGTAGGGTAGGATGAGAGAGGGGAACGGGAGAGGAAGAGGAGAGGGAGCTGACTCTGGAGCAATTACGTTAGCCAAGTTACAAAACTAAGCCATGAAGTTACCGTAAGAGCACACACTGAGAGCACAGTGGCAAACAAATTTTCGGTTAGTTGTGTATGAGTGTGTGTGTGTGTGTGTGTGTGTGTGTGTGTGTGTGTGTGTGTGTGTAAGTGTGTGAGCTTGCCACACAAGCGGCGAAGACAGCAGCGACAGCTCTTGGCCAACTGCCTGGCAGCCGAGGCAGACTTCGGGTCGCTGCAACGCTCTCCCTCTCTATCTCTCTCTCCCGTCTCTCTCTCTCTCACTCGCTCTCTCTCTGAAGTTTCTCTTCAAACTTAAGACAGACTTGAGTGTGCTTTGTTGTTGCTTTTTTTTTGATTCTTGGCTCAGTTGTTGTGACGACGCCAAATGTGTTGGTTGAGCTAAACGGCGTGCTGCCAACAGGTGTAACAAAACGGGAAAGTTCAAAAGTATAAAACACAATACAAACTCATACACATACAATTCACACACACACACACAAACGCATACATCTGCATTACATTTACATAAAAAGTGTAACAAACCGAAGTGAATTGCGATCATAATAAGCCGCACTTATTGCATTTATCGCAATTGCAGCGCAAATATTTATGTTTATCAAATCGCATTTTATAGAAAGTTCAAATTGTGGTATAAAAAAAACTAATAATTAAAATAACAAACATAACAAAAATAACAGTCTAAGCTTATGGCATCTTTAAAACCGTTAATATCGCCTTCTTTTATTTTCGCATATTATGTAAATATTTGAATTTGCTTAAAAATTTTTTGTTTAGCGATTATGTATTAACGGTCTGCGCTTTAAACTTGACCAAAATGCTAATGACTTTGTGCCAAATATATATACAAAATTGATGTGCACCTTTTAAAACAGTTTAAAGTCATTTAACAATTTTTAAACCGCCGCGTACATACAATTATCTGATGCACTGTAACTTTCTATGGGCGGCAGCCTTAACCGAAGCCAAAAACCAAAACCAAAACCAAATTTCCCCTTTACCCCTCGCCCCCGCACTCCATCCAGGCAAACCAACATAATTAACCATTATAAATGGAAGTCGGCGCAAAAAAAAAAAATGATGATAAATCTGATTCAAAGCTGATTTAATACCCTATCAAAGTGTAATCAAATTATTATTAAAAAAGTTGCTTAACAGACAAAACTCATTTTTTAAAGAATTAATCCAATGACCTTAATTAGATATGTATAGAATTTCTTTTTACCAGAATACAATATATTCTAAAGGTAGACTTTTGTTAAATTTATTTTGAACCAAGACAACTTTTATAGATGGCTTTTTGAATGAAAATTTTGGTGGCAAATCGGTATATAATGTAAATTGACTTGAATATTAAAGATATTTAAGAATATATATAACTATAGAGTACAAATGATCATTTTTTATCTGTTACATTCTTCTCATTCATAGCTTACATACCGCATTAAATCATTTTCACATTTTACAGGGTATAATAATGCGTTACAGTTGAGATTCATTCATCTACGCAACGCTTTAAGTTATTTCGAAAGTTTCTTTTTTTGTGCGCCATAGGAAAAATCTTCAGCATTTGCTAAGCTTGTACTAAGCTCGTTAGTTACTAACTAAGTGTTGGTGTTATGTTTTAAGTACACGTATTTAGTGCTTTCATTTTAAATGCCAAACAAAATTGAAATCTGGGTGTGGTATATGCTTAAACCTGATGGCCGATGTCTTTGCTCTCTTGTCTGCTTCTTAACAACAACCACAAAAACAACAAAACAACCACAACAACCATAATAACAACAACAAACGAGCCAAATGAGCAAAATGCCAATGTGTCTGGAATTTGTAATTCTGCACAGGCTTAAGAGTTAACAATATCCAGTTTATGTCTGTGATTTTTTTTTGAATTTTAAATGCGCTATGATCTGTTATTTATGCATTACATTGATTGAATTCAATGTGTATAACAGTTTCGTATACACAGTTACAGTCAAACTTGGATATAAAAAACATATACCATTAAGGATTTGCATTAATTATGCATTCTATCAAATAAATGACAACTGAAAAAAACTGTTATACAAACTTAAATATCGCGTTTTATTCTAGATATGTATTTACATATTAGTGAACAATTAATTAAATTGAATTAAATATGTATAACAGATTTTAAAAATTGTATAACAACTGTTATACATGTTTATTTTTGGTTACTTCTTAAAGTACACTTTGATCAGTTGTAAGTGCATTATCCAAGTAAAATTTAACGTGTAGAACAGTTGATAATAAAGTGAAATTGAAATCCAGAATTGGTTAAACTCTTTTTTACATATACCAAGAATTCTCTTTTTGTAATTTCTCAGATTAAGCTTAATTTGATACAATGTTTCTACCGTAAAGACTTAAAAAGTTACGAAGAAATAGATTTGAGTTGTGTGCACTTTGCTTTCTCTTTTTGTTTTTAAACGGAAAGAAAACCGATATCTCTGACAATTAATCAAAACAACAATACGGAAGCAATTTGATCAGGATACAACATTTTATGCTGTTTGTTTCTTTAAGTTTGTTTGTTTCTTTTGTTCATTCATTATTTCGGCCCAAAGAAGAAGCCAAACGATTTAACCCTTTTGTTCTCGGCTTTGTTAATTTCTTCATTTTATTTTTGCTTTGTTTCGTATGCATACTTCAGTGATTTTTGCTTTGCATCAGATGACGTCATTAATGAACAAGTACATATATAAGAACCAGGTGTTGTTCCTTCGATGAATCAATTACAGTGTATCACTAAAGTCCCCGTACAGCAGAGCATTTTTTCTATTTTGAACTAGAAAATT
The DNA here is from genome assembly GCA_035045575.1 of Drosophila falleni. Taxonomy (NCBI): domain Eukaryota; kingdom Metazoa; phylum Arthropoda; class Insecta; order Diptera; family Drosophilidae; genus Drosophila; species Drosophila falleni. The sequence goes on from JAWNOV010000167.1 coordinate 5,495,086, forward strand.
TAATCCATAAGTTTTAGAACAAAAATTTAAATGCAATATGTTAAATTCATTTATTGTCTTTCATTTAAGATGTATATATATTTAATATTCGATATTGTTCTTTACATATCAATGTTTTAACATATTGAAATGCATATTTGACTCCACTAAAGTCTTCGTACAGCAAGAAAGATCATTCTAGTACGTACTAGAAATGTAACAGAGTCTTGCAAAAAGTGCGTAATACGAATGATTTTAATGCGTTGCGACGCACATGCATTAGTTTAGCCAAAATTTTTTTGATATTGACACATTTCACACAAACTTAGCGCAAAAATGTCAGGAAAATATTTATCTATTGAAAAAAGGCAGCTCATCCTTAAGTTGCACGGAAAGGATGGAAAGTCTTATGCAGAAATTGCCGCATTGGTAGACAGCCCACGATCCACCGTACAAACTGTAATCAATCGTTTTCAGTATGAAAATAAAATCAAATCTGGCCGACCTCCAGCTCTCTTACATGGAGACAAGCTGAAAATTAAGAGAATGGTGGCCACTGATCCTTTTATTAGTGCTTCAAAAATATGTGGACAGATTGCTCTGTGGAGTCAAAAAAGAGTCCACCCCGAGACAGTAAGGAGAGCGATTGCAGATGCCGGGTACAAGTCGCGGACGCCTCGTCGAAAACCTCTTGTTTGTCTAAGAAATAGAAAAAAACGTTTGGACTTCGCCCGGCAGTAAAAAAATGCGTCCGAAGAATTTTGGAGAAAAGTTATCTTTTCGGACGAATCCAAATACAACATTTTCGGGTCGGACGGAAGGATACGTGTGTGGAGGAAGCCTGGCGAAGCCTATAATCCAAATAACACTATTAAGACTGTCAAGCATGGAGGTGGTGGAGTAATGGTATGGGGCTGTATGGCGGCCAGCGGTGTTGGAAACCTGGAAATACTTAATGGTGTGATGGACCATAAGTACTATATTGATATTCTCAAAAGAAATTTAGTACCAAGTGCCGAAAAATTGGGTCTGGCCAGCGATTATTATTTTGTGCAAGACAATGACCCAAAACACACAGCTCTTAACACAAGAATGTACCTGTTGTTCAATACACCACATTTTTTAAAGACGCCGCCACAAAGCCCGGATCTCAATTCTATTGAGCATATGTGGGATAGGCTCGAAAAAAAATAAGGAGCCGCATTATAACTTCAAAACCAATGCTCATCCAGGCTTTACAGGAGGAGTGGGCAAAAACAAAGGAATCTTATACACAACATTTGGTAAATTCGATGCCAGACCGACTGAAAGCTGTTATAAAGAACAAAGGCTATCCCACAAAATATTAAATTTAATTTTTTCAAAGTTAATTTAATTAATATGATTTTTTTTCTATTAATTTTCCTTGCTGTACGAAGACTTTAGTGGAGTCAAATATGCATTTTAATTTGTTTAAACATTGATAAGTTAAGAACAATAACGAATATTAAATATATATACATCTTAAATGAAAGACAATAAATGAATTTAACATATTGCATTTAAATTTTTGTTCTAAAACTTATGAATTAAATTTTCTAGTTCAAAATAGAAAAAATGCTCTGCTGTACGGGGACTTTAGTGATACACTGTAGATGTAGGTCGATTTCACAGTACAAATGGAATATGAGAAGCATGCAGAGATTGTACAGATTATTCAGAGGAACGTGGTATATAGGTGCAAGTTAATATACTTAACGTTGAGTTACATAAATAGTGTTAAAACTAGAACAAGTCAAGATCTGGATTTAATTTTTTAATTAAATTAAATTTATTTTAATTTTTTTTCAACGTCACACATGTCAGGTCGTTTTTCCGGATTTTTCATCCAACAGCTTTCGATAGTTCTTCTTATATCCTTAGAACAAACAGCGTCCTTGATGGGAGGCCGTTCGCCTGAAGTCGTAAAAGTATTAGGAAAGCTTAAGAGAACTTTACTTTTTACTAACCTTTACTGACTAAATTTATAATGACGAGTGGAGTCCGATTTGCCACTTGGTAAAATGGTTTTTTTTTTGACATCACTTCCCAGAAAACGATCCCGAAGCTATAAACATCACTTTTCTCCGAATAATGGTAGCCTTCGAGAACCTGCTTATACAGAAATTATTACGTTTTAATTGGTAAGCTACAATGTCGATTATGACACACCTCAGGCGCCATATATTCGGCTGTCCCAACATAATTCTTCGTCATCAAAGTAGCCACTTCTCTCCCTGTACCAAAATCTGCGATTTTCAGTACTTTATAATTGTCCGTAAGTAATAAGTTTTTCGTCTTAATATCTCGATGGATAATTGGCCGTGGTTCCATGGCATGTAAATATTTAAGGCCCTACAATATGTGGAAAACTATCGCGATTACTCGTATATTTTGAAATTTTATTTTCATTGAACTTACCAAGACTAATTGTCGCATCCATTCGAGTGCAGTCAATTCGGAATAATCGCCCTTTTGATGAATGCAATCGTAAAGTGTTCCACAGTCTGCGAATTCCATCACAATCATTGTTTTGGAATCCGGGCTTATTTTGGTACCAAACAACTTCACAATATTGGGATGGGTAACTTGAGATAGACATTTCACTTCTTTTTCTATGCTTTTCTTGACTTCGTTATCATCTGCAAAGAACTTTTTTACCGCAATTGGAATATCGAGAATTTGAGCTTTATGAACAACTCCGAAGGCTCCAGTTCCGATAATCTGAAAGTGCTTATTTAAATATATATTCAATAGTACTAGTTAATAATATTTAAAATAACCTCGCCTAGGGTTATATCCGCTGTGTGAAATGCGATAATTGTGGCCACTTCTTTCATAGTGAGCCAATCGCTCCGCCGACAATTCCAATAGGATTTAATCATCAATTTTATATATTCCAAGGATGGGTCTTTGGGAAAATTAGTGAAATGTTTTGGGAAGTCAAGTTTTCTTACTGGCTGTTCTATTGGCTTTTCTCGTGTCAGGACTTCCAAGAGCACCGTCCCAAAATTGTTTATGTCATCCCAATCATGAAAAAAAACACCTTCCTTAATATGGATTGGTATTGGTATTATATATATATATGTATAATACAAAAAGGGAATTATACCTGTGAACGCATTCTTAAAGATCCTTCTTTAGTTAAACCCATTATGTATAGAGGATTGTACAATTCACCGATCTTCAATTGTTGAAAATTTTTGGTTAAAAACAAGTTTTTTGAATTTATATATTGATGAATAATACGTTCATGTAAAAATGCAAGACCCTTCAAAGGAAGAAATATATAATGATAAAATATAATTATTCCAATGGGAGAAGTTCAGCTTACCCTTGCAAACTGGCACATCCAATTGATGGCAGTACTTGTGGTATATGTATGATCTCCATGAATTTGTTCGTACAGCGACCCACAGTCTGCATACTCCATTAGTACACAGGCATTCGATCCCCAATGCATTGTGAGGTACCATAAAATCTTAAAATATTCTCATGATTGACGTTCAATAGTTTCCATAAATAACTTTTATAAGATCTTGCCCCACATCAAAGCATATTTTGTATTTTTTCACCACAATTGTTTTGTTGTTAAATACAGCTTTGTTCACAGTAGCAAATTGGCTATCTCCGAGCTCCTGTAAATTGTCAATTAGAAAGACTTGGAATATTTTATTAAAAGTCTCCTGAACGAGTTACCTCTTTCAGTTGAATATCAAGAAAATTCACACTCTCCATATTCGATCGCTAAGAGCTCTCTGGACTGACTGAAATGATCCCGAACAAATTTATTCAGAGCAATAATGTTCCGTAACTAAAATAACTAAAAATCATAGTCATAGTCGGGGTGTTAACTACAGCCTTTTCGGCTATTATTATTATTAAAAAACCACAGACTTTAAATAATTTTAAGTTAAAGTTATGTTAAAATACAGAACAACGACAAACAAAAGAAAACAAGTGGGCGCTTACAGTCGAGCACACTCGACAATAGGATACCCTGAGCCCAGGTACTCTACTCTGAGGTTGATTTTCGACCAATTGTTCCTATGTTCATTTTTCATACTAAGACTTAATTTTCGATTGAGCGCCTCTATTGCAGCTTTATGATAGTGGACCGATTTTAACCAAATTTTGTCAGGATGTATTATACCACCTCAGATGCATATTCTATCAGTTTGGTTCTGATATCTCAACAAACAAAAAACTTTTCCATGCAAAAACTTCATTTTTTATGTATAGTTCATATGGCAGCTATTTGATATAGCTAACCGATTTTAACCAAATTTGGTCAGGATGTATAATACCAGCCTCGATGCATATTTTATCAGTTTGGTTCTGATATCTTAACAAACAAAAAACTTTTTTATACTAAAACTTCAATTTCGATGTATCGTTCCTATGGCAGCTATATGATATAGTGATCCGATCCAAAAATAAAAACAAACTTGATCTGGGCCCGGTATCCAGGAACCTACATACCAAGTTTGAAGTCTCTACCTCTTATGGTTTCTAAGATCGACACGTTCAAACAGACGGACAGACAGACGGACATGGCTCAATCGACTTGGCTGTTGATCCTGATCAAGAATATATATACTTTTTGGGATCTGCCACGCCCCCTTCTGCCTGTTACATACATTCGGCCAAACACATTATACCCTTTATTGCCCATTTTCAATGGGCTCAGGGTATAAAAACATAATCAAAATTCTTGGACTGAATTTTGCTGATATATTTATGATTCATTTAATAGTTATTTAATTATTAGTCACAAAATTCGGATTAGTGAGCGATTAAATCGAGGAAAATTAGAAGATTTCGATGCGGGTATCAATTAATCAACTGCAGAGTACAAAAAAACTTTGAGAAGAGAAAAATGAATTTTAACTAGTGGGCGGTTACAGTCGATCACGCTCGACAGTTGAATACCCTGTGCCCATGTACTCTGTTCTGAAAGTTGATTTTCGATCGATTGTTGCCATGGCAGCTATATGATATTTTAGACCGATTCTAACCAAATTCGGTCAGGATGTATAATGCCAGCCAAATGTTAAAAAACAAAAAACTTTTCAACACTTAAACTTCATTTTCGAAGTTCCGTTCCTATGGTAGCTATATGATATAGTTAACCGATTTTAACAAAATTTGGTCAGGATGTATATTAGCAGCCCAGATGCATATTCTATCAGTTTGGTTCTGATATCTTAACAAACAAAAAACTTTTCAATACTAAAACTTCATTTTCGAAGTTCCGTTCCTATGGTAGCTATATGATATTGTTAACCGATTTTAACCAAATTTGGTCAGGATGTATATTAGCAGCCCAGATGCATATTCTATCAGTTTGGTTCTGATATCTTAACAAACAAAAAACTTTCCCATACTAAAACTTCATTTTCGATGTTTCGTTCCTATGGCAGCTATATGATATAGTTAACCGATTTTAACCAAATTTGGTCAGGATGTATATTAGCAGCTGAGATGCATATTCTATCAGTTTGGTTCTGATATCTCAACAAACAAAAAAATTTCCCATACTAAAACTTCATTTTCGAAGTTCCGTTCCTATGGCAGCTATATGATATAGTTAACCGATTTTAACCAAATTTGGCCAGGATATATATTAGCAGCTCCGAAACATAATCTATTAGTTCGGTTCTGATATCTCAAAAAACAAAAAACTTTTCAATACTAAAACTTCATTTTCTGTGCATCGTTCCTATGGCAGCTATATGATATAGTGGACCGATCCAAAAATAAAAACAAACTTGATCTGCCTATGGTATCCAGGAACTTACATACCAAGTTCGAAGTCTCTAGCTCTTATGGTTTCTGTGATCGACGCGTTCAAACATCCGGACGGACGGACGGACAGACAGACGGACATGGCTCAATCAACTCGGCTGTTGATCATGATCAAGAATATATATACTTTTGGGGGTCTGCCACGCCCCCTTCTGCCTGTTACATACATTCTGCCCAACACATTATACCCTTTTTTGTCCATTTTTAATGGGTTCAGGGTATAAAAACAATTCTTTTGATAGTCAATCTTTCTTTCTCATTTCTCAGTGCCAGCAACAATGTTGGAGGAAGATAGCGCATCTCTGAAGAAAGCCTCAATCACAGCCATTGCCTCCACTTCGCTCTTTGAGAAATCCACAAAATGTCAACCAGATAATGACATCAATGTGGATTGTGATTCATATGGTTCAATGGAGACTCTCTCCGATACGGTGTCGATAACAATCGATGGCGAGAAACATTGGGTGTCCGGTGTAGATTCGTCTACAACCTGTGCGGATCTCATCTGTGCCCTACTTCACTATCAGAATTTCGAGGAGAATGGAATTGCTAGTGCGAAATCCATTGAGAAATCTAACCAAATTACTATCCAAGCCAAAGAAGAAGATGAGCAAGTACCGACCTATAGCAAGAGTCTTAAGAACTCACACGAATATGTGATTGTCAAGCAATTGCGAAACTGCCATTTCGAGGAATATTTGGATGGTAGCACCCGTCTTCTGGACGTTATACCACTGCGGGATAATTTCGGCAAGAAACTGGTGAGTTTTCTATACTATATATTGTTAGGATAATACTAAATTTGTGTACTTTTTCTTTAGATTTATAATTTTTTTAATGTTCTATCATTTTTTCCATTACTTTGTCTGCTTATCATTCTTTTCTTATACCAGTTTCTCAAATATTCAGCTCTCTCTTTCGAAATATCCTTCTTAATCGGATAAATGAACTAATAAAGAATTTCTTTCGTATCTTTACTCTTCGATCTTCATGCAGTGTGAGCTTCAGTTGAGGAATCTAGCGAGAACAACACCTGCTCTGACATCATCGAGAGTCAATAATCAGAACCATAACCAGCTGTTCTCCATGTTGTCCATGTCGACCGATAAGGACAGCGGCATGGGAAGTCCCGTGGGCAGTTCCCGAAGCGAACGATTTCGCAGGCGGCGGGGCAAGCAAAGAGGCGGGGCTGCAACTGCCGCAACAACGGTGGCAAACAATGCAACTACAACAACAACAACCAAAGCGTAACAAGCCACAACAACAACCGGAACAACAACAGCAAGAGGAGAAAGAACATTGCAATGCGAATCCAAATGAACGTCTGATGAATATTATATTGGCCCAAGATGAAACAATCAACAGGCAAATGTATTTGTTAAAGTAAGTTTACTTTTATTAAAAAACTATATAACATTTCTAAATTCAGAAAAAAACAATACAACACATTATTCTTTCCTTTTAAACATATTCCAGTGCAAAAGAGCAAGAAATACTGCAGATTGAGGATGAAAAACATCGTGTAAGGGAACGAGAATTGGGCAAGAATTATTTAGTAGATGCCTACTTAAAGACAATCGATAAACCAGTCGAATTGGGAGAAGAACAAAGGCAGAGAAGAACACAATTTCCCACAGGTAAATCAATTGCGCATAACTATAACAAAAGTAAGGTTAGGTATTTATACGCTTTCCCAGTCGAGTCGAATCTTCCAGATGAGATGCAAATCTATTGGCTGGAAAAGGTGTATGCACTGAACAAGCAACTACAACGGGAAGAGGAACAATTCCTGCGTCTCCATGCGAAAGTGAGGAAGCAACAGGTGCGATATGCTTACCACACCAAGGGGGAGGTGTTGCAACAAATCGATCGACTCGACACGGAGTTGTCGGTGCAGGTGGCTGATATCTACAGGGTAGAGCGTCAGCTACTGATGGCCAATGAGCAGTTAAAGGCCAAATTGGGCGTCTTGGAATGTCTGGGACGTGAGTTTGAAGTGTTGCCGCCCGAGAGTCAAGACGTTGCCACAAGAAGTTGCACAAACAGAGACATGCAACAGATACGAGATACAATTCGAAAACAAGATCAGCAGCAACACGTTGATAAGAATTGCAATGTGCGGCAACTAACGGCTAATAAAATGCTAAAGAAACAATTATTCAATGCAGTTGAAAACCCTGAAAGGCTATATACTACCGATCTGGATATAGAACATCTGGGCACACTCGTTTAAGTTCATCTTGTTTACCTGTCTTAAGCTTAAGTTCAGTTCTGTATATAAACATGTATTCATTATTCATATTCTCATATTCACATTCACAAGTTGAAGAGATTCTCAATAATTTTACCAAAATGTTACAAACTAACCAAATGTTTATCATGTATGTCAAACATATGAATCTTGAGATTAAAAATACAAAATAAAATAGTTCAGTTCAGGGTAAAAAATTTTGTTAAACAAATTAAAATTGATACTTTATATTTGGGGAAAATTCCCGAGCTTAGATAACGAATGGGGGGAATTCCCCTTAGATTAAAAAGAGGGAAATTCCCAAGTTTAAATATCAAAAGAGGGAAATTCCCCAGTTTAAATATCAAATGAGGGGAATCCCCATAAATGTGAATTTGTTTGAATGATTATCACATATTATAGTTTGGATAGTTATTAATGCTTATAGTTTAATTAATTTTTGGTTTAAGCACCGGCTCATCATCGCTGCTCGCGTCGCTTGAGTCATCAGTTAATGTAACAAGTTTCGAGATTATCTCTGTTCTGGCTTGTATAACAGCTGGCGGCTCTGAGGGCGTTGTTGATAAGATAGCAGCGGTGATAAGCTGTGATGTGGATGGGGCATCCAGTTCGGGTTCCTGCTCATTGAGAAGACCATGATTTGATTCCCGTCGCTTAGTCAGCACAAATGCGGCGCTATAGAAGAGGAGAAGGGGGAGCAAAGCCACAACTCCGACGCAGGTTAGGAATATTGTCATATTCACTTCACGCTGGCAACATTTCAATTCCTTGGACCACAGGACACGAGTGCGATTCATCTGTAAAACGCAAATACATTAATAAATAATAATACAAATAATTTTATCATAATTAATTACCATATCCTGTATATCGAAGCAGATGTGTCCATTGTTTTTCTTATCCAAATCCAAGTAGAAATCGTTCATATATAAATAGGCCGCTTTGCAGTTAGTGCACAAATCATTTTTATTGGTCAAACTTATGCATTTCCTAAATTCATCATTCAATTCAGTGAAATTATTTAAAACTTGCCCATCGAATTGGAAGCAATCTGAAAATGCAATACGAATGTTGTTTATACTATATTCACATTAGTCATCATATATACTCACTCTCGCAGTACGCTCTGTCCCAGAGACCATCGAGTAGCTTTTGTGTTGTGCTCACGATATTCATGCGATCCGCATCCTTGTACAACTTGGAACAATTATCATTTTTCATCAGCAAATCGAAGGCGACTCTCATTAAATTGTGTTCGCCTTCGCAGCTCCCGCAGAATCTTTTATCGCCGTCGGGAATCGCATGAGTTGTGGTGCAGAAAACGAAATTGTGCTGTTCGTTAGCCAGTTCGTGCAATAATGTTTTACAACTTGTGCTCAAAACTGTGTGCGTTATGCAGCTCAATATAAATATAGTCAACAATTTGCCCATTTTAAAAGCCGTGTTTCTAAAATGTTATTGTTCTTCTTCTTGCCTCTTTGTTTTGGGCAATTTTTCGAAAGACGTTGCCACCTGGCTGAAAGAAAATGCCAATTATATTAACGTTGCCAGACCTAGAAATCTCAACTTGATCATTTTTCACAAATTTTACTTTTTTCAAAAATGACCTTCTTGGTAATTTTTCTTAACTTCGAAGCTAGAATTATAAAAAGTTTTGCAGTACTCTGGATCGACTTTTGTTCAATTTATTTTATTTTTTTGGATTTAATTTGTTACTTCCTCAACAAACGGGTAACGAACTTTCAACCGTCACTCAAGCATTATTTTGTTTAATTTAAGCTTTAATCGTATTTGTTTTATACGTTTTTTTCTGTTTTATTTTTTTTTAATTCTTTGCTAAGACTTGTAATTTTAAATCGCGCGCCGTTTCGATATCTACCCAGTGTGGTATGGCCAGTCTAAATTTCCCTATAAGCAGTGCCAATTTGAGTTTAACAGCTGTGCAGCACGTATGTTATGTTGCAGCATAAGAGGGCTGCTTTGTAAGTTTATGAAACTCCTTAATAGTGTTCATTATGTCTGTTTTTTTGGCTATACTGTCAAAAATTAAAAATGATGACCACTTAATTATATTTATAAATAAAGTGAATATATTAGATCCTTTTATAATGGGTATTTAACAACTTTGTTTCTTAACAGCTTCTTACCGGGTTCTCTCGCGGTGGTTGCTTCTGTTAAGGCAATGTTATTTTATCTTCTTTGCTCTCTCTCTCTCTCTCTCTTGCCCGCTGTACTCTATCGTTTTTGCAGAGCTCGCGTTCAGTTGTGAACGAATCGGCGACGCGTGCGGATGTCAGCGGACTGTTAAGCAGCGGCAAATAAATTTCCTTTGTTAAATGCAAAAAATTCAATTGAATCGTGTATTTTGCAGACGCGCGTAAGCAGAATTTAATAAAGTTGGTTAAATAGTGTGTACAAATATTTAAACAAATTCAATTTGTGTGTTTTGTGCAATTGCAACAAGAAATAAAGGAAAAACATAGCTCCTCCTGCCCCAAGGCAACCAGTGAAAACTGCGCAACACAGCAAGCGAAAATATTCGCCCAGACCGACGCACCTACGACGCGTTCCGACAGATACAAATAAGAAAACAAAAGAACGAGAAGAATTGAATTAAAGTGTTGCCGATTTGAAATAAAAATGCACTGAGTAGCAACTTTAAAACATTTTTCAAATCATAATAATGCAATTCTTATGAAGTTTTTGATTTATCGAATTGAAAAGCAGCGCGCAAAAGGAATACGCAAAAAACAGAGAGTTAAATATCTATTTGCAAAAAATAATAAAGGGAACATGACGAAAAGGAAAAGTGCCGCAAAATAATCATGAGTGTATGTGTATGTGTATGCAAAACAGAAGCAGAAAAAGTCTGAAACGGTGGACGCCACTCCTTTTGCGCAAAAAATAAATTAAGTGTAAAAAGGTAGCGTCGTCTGTGCGACAGAGTGAGCAAGTGAGAGAAAGAGAGCGAGAGTTTGCTGCGCCGAAGTTGAACTTCGCATACATACAAACAAGCAAGCAGAGGGCGTATGTGTGTGATTGTGTGTTTATTTCTGCAAAGCAATAGCAATAATTGTTGTTGTTGCTGTTCCTGTGCATATAAAAGTTTGACAGGTGCGTAAAGTGAATTAAATTATAAGCAAAGACATAAATATAGCGGCATTTTAGCCGCTTGTCTTATCTCTCCCACTCTCTCTCTCTCTCTCTCTATCTCTCCATCCATCCTCGCCGCCTGGTCACACTGCGCAGAAGCGATTCGACCATCGTCCCGGGGGAGGGGTGTAGGAAGTGCAGGCAGCGTTGTAAGTTTTTATGCACACTGATCAAACAGCTGGAACACCTGGCCAAAAAGCTGATCTCTTGCATTAACAGTTATATGAACGGCATTGCTCCTTTTTTTAATAACTGGTTTTTTAGTTTGCCTTGTGCAGAATTTGGTCAAACCAAGAACAGCAACAACAATAAGAACAACAACAACTGCTCCAAAGGCTCGCCCTTGTGTCAGAGCAAGAAACCGTTGATCGATAAAGAGACAGCCAGAGAGAGAGAGAGAGAGAGAGAGGGAGAAAGAGCACGCTAGCCAGAGAGCCGCCAACAGCATTGCGAAAAAGCAATCAAAACAAGAGTCAAACAACTTTGTGTTGTTGTTTTTATTTTCTGCTTTATCTGCAGTCGCTGCTGTTGCTGCGCTGCTGTTGCTGTCACTGTCACTGCTGCAGCTTTTTGTTGTTGTCTTAGGTTCTTGCGCGTTTTGCTTTTGATAGTGATTTGTTATCGTGTTGTTTTTGCTCATTTATCGTTTTTTTTCTGTTGCTGTTAATTGTTTTGCAATGGCGTCGGTCGATTTATGCAAATATGCAAAAGACTCCAATTGCAATTGCATATATCCGCAAAACAATACAAAATTTATGTCTGTGTATGTGTGATTATGTGTGTGGAGGCCACATTGTTGTTAATTTGTATAAACTTGCTGTTTGTTCTTTCTTTGCTTATGCATAAGTGCCATGTAACTGTGTGTGTGTGCTTACATACAGTTAGTCAAGAAAGTGCTTTGTTTTAATTAATAATGTACTAAAAAATATATATATTTAAAGGATTTTATTATCTTCTCTTATAATATTCCAGAGAAAAGTAATGTGCATTTTATTTTAATTTTTTTTATTTATAATAACAAATATGTGCATTTTCATTTTGTCAAAACTGTTTCTTGAATAACTGTATGTATTTTGTTTGTATGTAGTTCAATTACACCCTTCGCGTCGCGTGCGAGAGTTCTTCCTCTTCATTTTCTTCTTCTTTTGTTTATTTTTAGTGCGGAATTCTGGTTACAAACCATATTTAATTTCAATGCCTTCCCCCTCTCCCTCTCTTGCAGTTGTTGTCCTCTTTGTCTTACAGAAACAGTTGCGCTTGACAGCGCGTCGACGTCGACAGCGACTGCAACAGCGACAGCGGTTGCTGTGATGTTTTTATTGTTGGGGATTTTCATTCTGGGGATTTGCTTCCTTGTGGGGACTCGAGTTGAGAAGGAGGGGTACATAGAGGGGAGGGACTGTCTATTGTATTTGTTGATTATTGTTTATTTTTAGTTTTTCATCTTTAGCTGCACATTGAAATGTTTCCATTTTATTTCTCTCCCCACTTTTCTGTTTTCTTTAATTTGTCGCCGACTTTAAAACCTATAAAATTGTCATTAAACATAAAACGTAAAACATAAAAAAGATATAAAAATATAAATGTGAAACTTTCGCCTACGCGTAGCAAACATTAATTAGTTGAAAAAGCGCAAAGCTAAATTATAAGCAAATTATTCTTAATTAATGTCAGCCCCCAAAATGTAGATAAACAAATATTTATGTAGATTTTTTTTTGTCTAACAATTGCCTATGCATAAAATGACAAATTAACATTTAATGCGATAATTTCCATGCAAATGTTTATTTTATGTTAATTTTGTTCGTTTTCATTTTTTTTATTTATTTTTGAACTTTTGCTTGTTGAAATTTATTGTTTCAATTTTAAACGTTTCGTCTGGCATCCAAATTTGGCACATGAAAAACGTTTTTTTGCAATTTTTGCTACATTTGCTGCAGAAAATGCTGTGTAGCTATTTTTCTGAGTGTGGAGAGGAAGAGGAGGGAAGGGGAAGTTGTGGCCCACGCGCAGCTGGGCAAAATCAAGTCTCAATATCTTTGTAGTTCCCCCTTCCGCTTTAATCCCCCTCTGTAAAATTCAATGGCCTCTTGATTTGGTGCAAGTTTAGCACACGACGTAGCTTGATCTTTGAATGGAACCATAAACAACAACAACAACAACAACAATAGCAACAGTTGCCGTTTGGGGTCGTCGTCGCCAAATGTTGCCGATTTTTATGGTCTATGTCTATTTTGATGATGGTTGTTGTTGTTTTTGTAGTTGTCTTTGTTGCCATATGTGGCACTGGCTTACACTGAGCCAAATTGCGTCCACATCTTGCCCGTCTTGCTTGATCAATGATCAATCAGTTTTTATGTTTGTCTCGAGGAAATCGTTGCCCACATTAACATTTAAGACTTGTTGTTGTTGGGTTTCTTTAGGGTTCACTGATCCTAAGTTTAATTACAATCACAAATTGAATGTGAGTTACAAGTAAACAATTTTATAATATTAGCTAACTGCTTTTCGCTGGAAATAGCTCAGTGTATAAGCAAATAGAATGTGAAGTGCTTAAATAAATTATAAATTATTATTAAATCTAGTTACAAGCAAGATAAGCAAGATTTTTGTTTTTTAAAAGGCTTTCCCCATCACTAGATACGTATATTTAGAATGCTTAAAATAGTTAAATTTCAATTGTTTCCGCTGTTTAATTTCATAGATTTTCTGTTCCAATATCAAGATTTTAATTATTTTCTATACTTCAACTTTCTTTATCAAAAAAAATTTTTAGCTGTCTATTTTTATAAAAACTTTCTTTATTCAAAGATACATATATATAGAGTGCCTATGATATATTTTAACAGACTGCTGCTTATTTCCTATAGATTTCCTACTCAGTTAGATTTTTAGCTATTTTCCGGACTTTAATTTGTTTTATTTAGAACATTTAGAATAGTTTTCAATTGATTTAACTGTTAAAACTTTATTATATTTTCTTTCTTAATATCAGACATTTTTTTAAGTTCAATTTTTCTTATCAAAGCATAGATTTATATAAAAAACTTGCAATATTTTTCAATTAGATGCAGCTGCTTGTTCTCAACGAATTTTTTCTCAATTTCAAGTCTTAGATAATATTTTCATACTTCCATTATGTTTCTCTTCAGTCTTGAATATGTCTGTGGCTTAAGCACCTTATCTATAAAGTAGATACGCATATTTGGAACATTTTTAATTGATTTGAAATGTTTGCTACCCCAACAACTTGAAGAAAACAACGAAAGCTTTTTATGTAAAAATCATAGAACAACAAACCACTTGGTGAATTGTGGGTTGGGCATCTTGGCATGTTAACCACTTGGTTTATTCCCCACCTCTCCGCCTCCTCTGCCCCTCCCCCTTGCATGGAATACGCCTGCAGGCGACGGCATCAACATTTGCATACATTTGTTTAGACAACGAGGGAGAACGTGTGCTCAGAAACAACTAAGTACCGTGTGGCGAGTAACGAGTAACGAGTAAACGTGCAACGAGTGCTTTAAGTGTTTAACCCTTTGTTGCCGCTGTCGTTAGACAAAGCCCAGCTGTCCAGTTGCTTTTGTTGTTGTTGTTGTTGTTGGCATTGTCGTTGTAATTGCAATTAACATGCATTGAATTGAATGAAGTAATAATAAGCAGCCGCCGCAGAAAATGAGATGCCAATTCTGTGTTGCATTGCATGACTTCTGTAAGCTGCCACGCCCCATCCAATTGCCGCCTTTCAGCACGACAACAGACAACAGACAACAGACAACAATGCGACACGATTGCATAATGCAAAACTGTAAAGTTGTTCTCGAAAACACCTTGGCCAACTGACTAAAGAAATAATATGCAACACAAGAAAAGATATCTTAGACGAAGCTAAAATACCCTTGAAAAGCACAAAAGAAACACAAGAGATTGTCTTGAAGTTGCAGAAATTGATGCCAAAACCACCGACATAAAGTTATTTAAATGAGTTTTCATATGAAAATGGTGTCTTTATTAACTTAATGTTGTAATATATTTTTATTCCATTTAAGCAGCTTAATAATGTGATTTTATCACCCTTTAAGGGACTCTCGTTTATGACACGCGAGAGTTCTATTTATGGTATCCCTATGTTTTTTGTTTTCCTAATTAATTGGACTGTCTAAGCTAATTTGGAGCAGCCACAGCCCCGAACAGGTCGCTCCCTTTGACCCCATTTCGAAGGTGAAGGAAGGTGGGGTAGATGACCACAAATTAGACATAATTTTCTAAATTGGCTGCATTAAATACAGACGGCCTGTCAATTTAAGCCCTGTTTCAGGTGGTTTTTCATTCATTAGCTCCATTTGGCCGGGTGAAAAAATGAAAATGCATTCATGTGTGTGACCGACAGTAAAGGATAGAGAAAGAGATAAAGAAAGAGAGAGGAAGAGACAATAGAGAGGATTGGTTTGTGTTAATATTTGTGTCTGCCTAGCGGCTATTTAGGAAGTTGGCAGACAGCTTTTACTTTATTGAATTTGCTATTTTTAAAAACCCCAACAACTTTTTGACACATGCAAGAGAGAGAGTACGAAAAGGGGAAGCTGTGTGGGCAAGAGAGAGTGGGATAGAGAGAGAGAGAGAGAGAGAGAAGTCTCAGTTGGGGTAAAGTTTGCTAAAACGTCGACGCTTACATAATGACAAAAAATGTTGCTTCTGGCATTCCATTGCACAATGGGGGAATATGGGATTGAGGGGAGAGAATGTGAAAGAAAGAGAGAGAGAGAGAGAGGGAAAACAGAACTGAGTTGGCTTTTGTTATTTTTTTGTTTTTATATCCGTCGCTTGGTTATTCGATTTCCCTGTGCATCCTTGGAACTTCTTGTTGGCTTTTATGTTCTGTGCACTGCATTTCTAAGGGTTGTTCCTTGGCTCCTTTTTTCGCATTTTCGTCGTGCGTTTGCACTTAAAGTTTAGTGCAGCTTCTGCAAAGTACAGTAAAACACAAGAAAAGAGTTGAGAAAAAGTCAGAACTCTAAAATTGAGCTGCTCGACTGTTCGATGCCCAGTACAAATGTCTTTGTAGTACAAAAAATATTTGAAGAAATATTAAATATTTTCCTAAAATTTTTGCTGCCAAAAAAGAAATAAATGAAGTATTGTCTTAACTCTTATAGTATTGGTTTGTTTGACAGATACTGTCACAAACCTTATAACCTTTATATACTTTGGTTACTGGGCAAAAAAGTGTGAAATGTGAAGTGTGTGTGCTTAAGGTTGACTCAACTTTGCACTCTTAGCTTCAACTGCAACTCCTTTTTCTGCTGCTGCACCTTCAGCTTTTGCTCTATCTTCTTCTCCTCCTCATCGTTCTACTTTTTCTCCTTTTCCTCCCTGCTGTGCCGTTGTCTGGCTTTGTAGTTGTCACGCCTTGTGCCCAGAGAACTTGCCCAGACACTGAACGCATCCACATCGAGTTGCAGCCACTTTATCTTGACAATGACAGCAGACGTGTTCCCATAAATCAATAATTTGCTTCACCAGAACAAAAAGTAAAACAAGAAAACAGTGCGAAAAAAGGGCGGACAGTTGCATCCTAAAGGCTGTGATAGATGTGACAGCCGACAGGAGCAGAATTCAAAAGGAATAATAATAATCCATAAAAAGCTCTAGAGATTTAGGTTCAACTATAAAAAAAACGAAGCGGAAACTTTAAGTTCGCTAGTTATGACATAAATAATGGCTAAAAAATAGATTACAATCTTTAGCTAGGGATAAAAAAAACATGACATGACCTGACACTTGAGTTAAACAATTTCAACACGAATATAACTTGAATCAGTCCCGAAATCCAATTAAAAAATAAACAAAAGCGTCGACAATTTTAATGGCCACTCACAATAAATGGCGAAAATAAATCAAATTCATTGACAAACAGAGAGACAGTAGACAGGCAGACAGACAGACATTGTCATATGACGATGCAATTAACTGACACAACAATAGAAATATGAATACGTATGCTGTTTCATATACTAAATGCAGTTTATCTGGGGGCATCAATTGAAGTGTTTCTGTTTTTTTTTCTTTTTTTTGACAAAGCAAAGTAAAAACAAAATTGATGATGATGAACTGAGAAGCAAGTGTAAAGTTCATTATCTCGTTAATGAATTGAGAAGTAGAAACTAGAGAGATACTTGTGATTAGCTAATGACAGGCCAATTACTGTGAAATTGATTTTAATATAGCTTATGTGTTAACTACAAGTAATAGCTGATAAGATTAGAAATACAGCTTGTTAGAAAAATCATAGACAAAGCAGACAGTGTGACTATCACGAGGATTGCAAATGTTGCCAATATCTCACTAAACATGAATCTCACTTTAAATGCAGGTTTGTCACTGCACTTGACTTGGAAATAAAAAAAGAGAAAGATAAAGGGAGCTAAGCGGCTTTTACAGGGAATCCCCCCGGCTTGACACTTTTGCTGCAAGTGTAAGAGAATCCAAATGTAAATAGCTAAAGAAATTGCAATCGAGTTATGGCCTGAATGTCAGGCAAAACCTTAAAAGTTGCTAAAGGAAACTTTTGTAAACAGATACGCTAAAGGGATTTGTCAATAGGAGTAACTAGAGAAGCAAAGTAAATAGTGTTTTTTGCACAGTGAAAATTGATGGAGCAAAGAAACGACTCAAGTATCAAACAAATATCTGTACTAACTGCAGATTAGCCAAAGAATTGCCAACTTTATTATCTCTAGACATGCTAAGACTCAAGTTAATACCAGCAACTAAATGAAATACTTAGGTAATCTCTTTAAATAGCTAACTTTATCATTGCTTACACAAGAGCAGAGTTTTGTTTTATATTGCTGATTTTTACTTGACTTTGGAACTAACATGTAACAATTTCCGCATATAACAATCTTTAAATATTTACATAATACTCACGTGCAAATATTACATTTGGCAATTGTTTAAATAATTCTTTTCACTTTTTATAGTCTTCTGTATTTTTTTTATAAATCACAAAGCGATTTGTCACATTTAACAAGAAGATTTGTTCGAGAATTTAATTTTTTGTTGACTGCAAACCATAAATTATTATTTGTTGATGTTTTTAATTGTTGCTGTTACGCTTTAAAGTGTTTTATTGTTGATTTTTAATTTTGTTTTGTCACTGTCACGCTCTCACTTTGGCATTACGCAGCATGAAGATGCCACAAGCCCCCGCAAATTAAGCTTGATGAGTTTTTTTAGTCAGCTTTTCACTTTCGTTTGCCCACTGTGCCAAAGAGAGGCGTGGTCGACTACAGGGTCATTTGTCATGGAATTGGTCAAGGGGTGGGAAAGCGGGGAATATGGTTTAGAGTGCGCGACTTTTTTATCTTTGGTCATGCAGCATAAATAATTCATTTTCTCACTTTTACCCTTTTGCTGTTGTAGTTTTAATTTAATTTTTAGTATTATTTTTTGTTTATGTTTTAATTTGTCATGTGCTGAACTTTCGTTCCAACAGCAAAAAAAAAAAGATAAAAACCAAAACACTTGAATAAACATTTGGGTTGTTGTTTTTGTCTTGATTTGAGGTCGCTGATTAAACTGAAATCAACTTTAAAATGCTGAAACCTTGAAATGCAGAAAAGTATTCCCTAGGCTTTAGAAGTTGCTCTTCATTCTCATTCCTCTTGGCCATAATCTGCTTTTGCTCTGTGCAATTTCTAATGAAATCCGTCTAAGGCCATGGCCATGTTTGTCTCGCCTCGCATCCGCATTTAAAGTTGGCTTATACACTTGCCAAGATCTTCAAGTCGATTGACTTGTCTCTGTGCCTGTTTTAGAAGCCTGGCCAAATCCTCTTGTGGCTGCCGCTTGTCAAGTTTTCCAGTCAGTCGATTGGTGGCAGCAGAGGGGGAGGGAAGCTCTATTAGTGTCAAGTTCATTGCCACAATCCGTCAACAGCAGAGTTTGAGAGAGTGAGAAAGAGAGAGTGGCAGAGAGAGAGAGAGAGAGTGAGAGTGAGAGAGAGAGAGAGAGAGTGAGAAGGCGTTTCAATGCTTTGCTCTTGACCAAGACAATTTATTAGGCTAAATTGCTTAAAGATTGCCAATAATAACTGCAACCAGTCGAAACATTCCATTAACTGGACAAGTTATATGCATCTTCAAGCTGGTAACGACATGTTGGCAACTAGAGATGAGCGCGTGATGCAAGTGATAAACTTGTTTCAAGACAATTCATCTCCACTTTATATATATATATTTTTTTTTTAAATTTTTTTTTACTTTTAAAAAAATCTTGTTTCGCTATATAATCCAACTCACGACTCACACGATCGTCTCTAGCACGTATCTTGTCCAATAGACAAGACCAGTTTTCATTTTATTTATGCTCGATTTGTCTGGCCAAAACGGATCTGCTCAGCAATTGCAACAGTCTCTGTCTGACTGTCCAGTTACTTGTCGTTTTGCCCCACTGTGCACGTTTCGTGTTTGCACTTATCAAACAGATAAGATTTGCGCGTGATTCATCAATAAAATGTTTGCCAAAAATCACTCAAATGACTTTTTTTAATATCTTATCTTATATTGCGCATATGCCACGTGCCCAATATTTATCAAAGTTGCACTTATTGTGGATTGGTTGTTGTTGTTGTCGTTGTGGCAAGTGAAAGATGCCGCAGGCCATTAAATAAATTCAATTTGACAGCTTCAAACATGCAATTAAAAGTGACATGCAACATGCTGCAAGGGAAAACACTTTGCCATTTATTTATCTTTTTTTATTTTGCTTCCTTTTTTTTCGAGTCTCTCTTTTGCATCTAACTGGAAAAGCGGTGCCACAAAGTGGCAGAGAGGGGTGTATAAACTGCACATGTCGTTGGAGACCTTGGAAAAGCAATTTTCCACGATGACAATAAATTGTGTGCTTGAAATTGGAGACGAAAACTGAAGGGGGCGGGGGGGGGGAGAATGGCTGGAGAAGGGACGACGTTGTGAAAGTTGTTTGAAGCCTTTTTACCTGGGCCAGGCTGTAAATACTTCAATACTCTGGCTTACAGCAAACAAAGGGTTTATTAGTTTATAACTCGGCAGCGTTATACATTTTTTAAAGGGTATCTACACGTTGCGCTTTTTTGATAGCTTATCATTGTATTGTTTGCTTTCAATTCAATTCAATTATTTTAATTGCTTTGCCTCAGTTACTGCAATTGCAATTGAAAATTCTCGCGTTTTCTACTTATTGTTATTATTAGTATTATTTTTCTTTCATTTCCTTTGCCTTGGTGTTTCGTTTCGTTTCTTGTTGATCCAAAAACAGTTTACCGTTTCGTAATAAACTTGGTTGTTTACCTGTTTGCAGGTAATTAAAATTGCATTGCTGTCATGACCAGCATTTAGTAAAACATTTACACGCAACAACGCGCTTGCAATTTATGATACATACTCGAACCACTGTGCAAGCACAGACGTCGGTAATAATATTTCCCGGTCTTAACGTTGTAATAAAAGTCTAATTTCTGTAGATGAATGAAACAATTCGTGCAATCGCCAGAGTGTGACAGGAGGGGAGAAAGAGGGAAAAAGCTGGAGTAATAATTTGGATTTGTTAATGAGTGTGATGAATCATGAATCAAGGTGTTATTGAGTATGCCAGTGAATGTTTATTGCTTGTATGAATGAAAATGTTATGCAATTTACAATTTGAGACGATGAAATGAATGAATAAAGGAACTTGAGATATTATTAAATATACAAATAATACTAAGAAATAAATCTTACTTTTGATATAATAAATCTGAAAAGGAAATAAGATAATTAAAGATTACATTGTTTAAAGGAACAGAAATATAATAAATAGATCAATAGAATCAGAACAACATTAAGTTAGACAATAATATTCAAATTAATACATAGTAGTTAATTTTATGCATTCTGCCATTTGAATTCATTTGCAACCCACTGTTCTCTTTTTATGCAATTGTTTTTAACCCGGACATAAAACAGAGAAACTCGCGATTTAAAGTATGTGCTGTGGAGAGTGCTAATAACTTTGGCATTAGAATCAAGCATACGCCATGTAGAACCAGGCAATTACAATCAATCAAAGATTTCTCGTCGTACCAAAAGCATAATCATTAGTTAGCCAAGTTAATGTGCGGTAATTTTGCTATAAAAGAGATCGTCTGTCGACTCGACTCGATTTGAACTGATCCGAACTATCGACAAAAGCATAATCATAATGAGCGGTTGGCCGACAGTCTTGGCTTACAACAGGCTCATCTTAACGGTTCCGCTTTTTGATTATCTTCGTTTTATTTGATATTGAGTATGAAATGATATCGAGGCAATAAGAAGAAAGAGTAAACAACACATGCGATGATTGCCATATGTCATAAGTTTGATTTGAAAATGCCATTCGCCATTCTCCATTCATTCATATAAAGAGGTGAGTGGATTCAAAGTGGATTTGTGAATAGTTTTGTGAGTCTCTGCTCTTCAAAGCAAGGCCGCCAATTCAAACAGTTTTCAGTTTAAGATTTGTACAAGTTTTCTTTTATTTTAGTTTATTTGATGTATGTTTTTGTTTCTCTTTCTTCACTTTTGTTTTGACAACTTGGCTTTAACATAACTCCCTGCGTAGGTATTATATGTGCGATGTATGTAACTCGAGGCTGAATTGTGTAAACTGAATCTTGTAAATTACATTGAAGGTTCCATGTCATGTTTTAACTCTATTTTGTTTTTATGGCCCTCGCAAGGTGTGTGGCTTCAACTCGACACAACTCTCTAGCCGGTTGTATCTTTTTCTGTTCTAGTTGTTTGGCCATCATCATCATCATTATCATCACATCATCATCATCATCATCAGCAGGCTGTCTTTTTATGGCATCATCAGGCGCAAAAGTGAGCAAGTTTTTTGTCATGACCTTTTATGGTGATTTGTGGCCGCAAAACTGAAACTGAAGCGGAAGATGAAACCCAGACCAGACACCATGTAATGTACCAGAAGTTTTGCCTCCTCATTCTGTTGGCCATATTAAGACAGTTGTTGAGAGCAGCAGCAGCTGCCTACCGGATAGAGCGATAAAAATCTATGTGACTGTGGGATTAGTTTATCCAACATTTAACGTTGATTTACTGATGACAGACAAACTGAAGTTTGCCAAGGTTTCACTCTCAAATATTTCTCTTTCCATTGCCCCCAAAGTCATATTGCCAAATGAAATTGTTATGCCATGCTATTAATTAAAAGACAATTAAGTATCCGTATGCTTAGCCAACAATTTATGGGCTCACACAGAGGCCTAAAGTAGTAGCCGGTTTATAGATCTCTTGACGTGACAAGTTTGATGTTTGCTTTTCGTTTATTGGTATACTTTTACAGAGGGTCTTATAACTTTGTCATGAAATGCGTAACGCATTAAAGAAGGTGAGACAAAACCAACAACACATATATATTTTTCGGTTTTCTTTAATAAAAACTATGAAGTTTGTCAATTTTTTTTTTGTTCAAAATAATTTAAATTACACTTTTTTTTAATATTATAAAAATTTTAAAATTTGTAGTCATTTTAATTTAAAAACTTATAACAGTTTCAGTCGCAGATTTAATCTTAATTTATTTGATTCTCCTAAAATTTTAAAGGCTCTGCAAGTGCATCAAGTCTTCAGCTAGCCGAATATTTGTTTTTCTCTTTTTATTTTTATTTGCTGTATTTTGATGGTCACTTTAAGCTGTTTTTGTTGTTGATTTTGCTTATTGATAGTCTGGCGGGAGAGGCGTCAACGCGTTTTGTTTAACAATTTCGGCAGCACTTTCTCTACAACACCTGAGAGGTGCAAACTGAACAAATGAAACTAATTGCTTCCGTTTGCCACATTTCACCTTCAATATTTAAGACAAGTTAAAGTCGAAGTCGAAGTTGAGAAACTAATTTTGTATGCCTTAAAATGTGGCAATTCCTTTTTCGATTTTGTACGGTTCAATGAACCCCCAGGGCAATAAGTTTTGCACAGTTTTGTTACAACTGCAAGCCAAAAAAAAAAAAAAAATTTACATTTTCTTGTTGTATTTTGTTGTTTTGCAGAAATTTGCATTTTCATCTTGCGCAAAAGCGGCCAAAAAACACATAGAAAATGCTGAGGCAGGCGGTTGCTTGATTGGCGGACAACAACAACAAGAGCAACTACGACAACAACGAAGAAGACGACACGCTTGAGTGCTAAAAAACCAGCAGCTGAGACGAGTAGGTGGAAAATCAACACCACCAACAACAACAGCAACAGAGCCACCACCAACTAGGTGAACTGGGAAAACAACCCAAGCTCAACGAACACCGCACACACAGCAATGGCCAAAGTTACGAGTGGAGTCTGCTTTTAGGCGTTGGCCCTGGCCAAAAACTAAAGTGCAATTTTATAGCCAAAAACTAACATAGAGAGGGAAAGCAAGGAACGAAACGAAGAGCAAGGGAACACGAAACAAAAACGAGCAAAAAAGACAGGTGAGAATGTGCATATTTAACGAGTCTGTTTATGCTGAATACACCTGGTCACAGTTCATGTTAAATTTTGATGACTGTCAAGTGGTTTTTCCAGCCTGCAGTTTGGCAAACTTCCAGATTATCACTTTAAATTCTAATATCTGTCACATGATTTCATTTATATAACACAATTTTTGGTTGATTTAAGATATTTGTTGGTATGTCTTATAGTTAGAAAATTTAATTTTTATAAATAAAAAGGTTTTATACTGCGACTTTTATCTATTTAAATTTTCAGTATATTTACTCAGCTTAAATATAGAAATTTGTAATGATACTCTTACGATTTCATCTAGAATTTTTAATTGGTTTTTGCTAAATACGCTTAGAGATTATTTATTGATTTTCTTCAACTGAACTATGATTTCATTCCTGTATTCTGGAGCTCAGTCTGCATAATCCTTCTTACCTTGATACGTTTGCCAATATTATCCATTAAAGTTGATCTGATTGACTTTTATAAGCCTGACAAATGACTGGCTGACTGGCAATGGCAGCTTCAGGAAAAGTGGCTCAGGTTAACACATGACTGACTTATAAGGCGCCTGCCTGCCACGAGCCTAGAAAGTCATTTCGTTACCCCTTTCAGTTGCCCCCTCTGGCCTCTTTAGTCATGCTGAAGTGTGCGTTATTTTTAGCTGACGTTATGGCAGACTTTGGCCAATCCTCTTGGCCAACTTTAGAGATTTTTGTCAGACAACCTGTGAGTACTCCCCCTTCGACTTTTCCACATGGTCTGGCAGCTGCGATTATGCCCAATTTGCATATTTAGCTACGTGGGTGGCTATCAAACTTTGTTATTCTACACTAATAAAAAAAAGAGCAGTTGCTAAATTCAAGAATATTTTTCCTGAAATCACAATTAAAAATAATACTTATAGCTTGTTTCTCATATTATAAAAATCATTTTTTATAATTTTCGTATAAGCTTTTGTTTTATCAGTGTAGGCAAACGGGTTTTAGACAAATAAAACAAATATTTAGTATAAAATAAATATGAGAGAGAGAGTGAGAGAGAAAAAATTTGAAAAACATGGAAATGACTAATATAAACAAGACAAATGACCCAGAAGAGAAGAGAACTTGGTGCTGTGCCTGGGGTCTGATTAAACCCGAGCATAATGAACACACTTCCGAGGATGAAGAATTCTCCTCGCACACATCAACAGTGAAACAGAAACCCAAGGAATTTGTTGTAACTGGCGGAGTTGAGACGCATCTGAAGGTTGTGCACATCTCACCAAGTGAGGAGCATGTTTTTCCCTATGAATATATCCTACAATTACCGGGAATGGGTGCGCACAATGTGGCAGTAAGTCCCGATTGCAACACTATAGCTGCAGTTGCTGTCGATGGAGGTTTATCGCTGCTGGATGTCAAGGCCGGAGTCCGATTGCCCAACATCAGTCACAGACTGGTCAGTAACTTTTGGTCAACGGCTTTTGGGGGCAGCAATGATTGCGTTTATGCGGGTTCCGGAAATGGGGAGGTCTTTAAGTATGACACAGTTTTGGGGAAACTGCAACACAGTTACAACACAGAGCGTTGTGAGAATATTCTCGGTTTGGCCATTAGCTTGGATCATCGTCTGATTGGGGCAAGCGATTATGAGGGGAATATTACATTGATAGATGGCGCCACCGGTCAACTGTTGCGACGCGGCAACTTCAAAAATCCAATGCGTAAATTGGTGTTTGATCCGCGCTTGCGTCATGCGTTGGCTGCCTGTGATGATAAGACCATCAAGGTCATTGATTTGCCCAGCGGCAAGTTGCGTCAGAGTCTAAAGGGACACGATGCGTTTGTCATGTCGTTGGCAGCTTCACCAGATGGTCATCGATTCGTTAGCGGTTCCTGTGACGGCACCATGAAAATCTGGGACTCTCGAACGACAAAGAACGAATTGTCATTTGTCTGGGTCAGCAACAAGAATCTCTGGGATGTGGACTACAACAGGCTGAGCAATAAGGTCTGCTTTGTGGGCGATGGAAAGGGGTTGAATATTTACCGTTGTCTGGGCCAAGGCCCGTTTCATGTTTGTTAATTTTAGTTATTTGTTGTTTTTTATGTAGCATAGAACTTAATTCGATTTCAAAGCTATACTTAGCTTTAAAATTATTTAAGTAGAGTTTTCAAGTTGAAAAAAAAATAATAAAATCAAACAATTTTTAAGTTTAATGGCAACCCTCGTGTGCTCTCATTATCCTGCAGCTTGGTTTGTTTTTGGTGGCTCTCAAATTGGAATTCAACTTCAGATTAGGGTAGAAACACTTTACCCAGTGTTCTGGAGTAAAATATTTTATGTAACCGGCTGAAGTATATAAATTCGACCTCATTGGAGTTGCCACTTGTCACTCTCTTGATTTAAGAAACTAGGCATCAATCTGTGTTACGCCTTCTGTTGCTTTCGGTTATTTCAATTAGTAGTTGTCGCATCGTTTGATGCCGCCTTACAACGTTCAATTGAAGATGCTGTCATATTTATGTATGAGCATAGACTTGCCAGGGTTGCCAGGCATTCGACTGTGTGACACAAGAGATTAATGACTTCAATTTGCAAGTTGGCCAACCACATTTGGCATCTAGGCATCCAGTCTCCCCACTCGATGCGAAAAAGCAACCCACTCTCGACAGGCGGCGACACGCGTGCAGAGTTGCCAACTCGTTTTCCCACCGTTTAATTGGCATAATTTGTCTAACAAGAACAGCAACGAAACAAGCGACCAACCAAGCGACCAGACAAACAACGACAACAACTTGTTTTGTATTCATTTGCCGTTGTTGCCGTGTGTGTTGTGTGTTGTGGTTGTTGTATGTTGTGGTTGTTGTGCCGCGTATCAAAACATCTCGACTGTAGTGAATGTTGTTGTGCCGACTGTTCTCTATTGTGGCTATTGTTGTTGTTGTTGTTGTTGTTGTCTAGCCTACGCGGAAAGGTGCCATGAATTGTGGAGCATGCATATTCTACTCGAACTCTACTCTGTACTCAGAAGCCGGTTAGTTGCAGTCCAAATGGAATTAAAACTATCTGAACAGCAAGTTTAACGACCGAAATCCAAGGTTTTTTTGGTAAACCTTTCGCTTATAATTGTTACAACAAAATTGGATTTAAGACTCTGAACTATAATAAAATTATTAGTTGACTGGGTTTCTAAATCTTCTATCTTGTAAGCCACACATATCTAAATACCCAGCATTATTTTTTGTATTTTTACATGTTAAGCCTAAGATTTGTAATATTTTATATTTCCTTTGACTATGTCAAACTTCTTTAACCTTTTTAAGCCTTTTGAAAACCATTCGCAAGATTCTTCTTACAACTACAACAGTCTCCTTGAATGAAATCCTTATCTTGCAGCATTTTCTCGATTCTTTTAATATTTTGAACATGTGCCTAATGATTTCATGTAATTATCTTAAGTTCTTACGCTTCTGACACTGTTTTCATTTTTAACTAGACACTTCTCACAGCTAGTTATGTCATCTCATCAAGTCAAGGTATTACCATTATTATAACATAATTAGAAAACATTTTTCCCTGGCGCCAGTAAGTTTTTCATGGGAACTACAAGCTATTAGAGCCCAGTTCTGGGTAGTTGTACAAACGAGGTGTTATAGAGAGCATGGGGAACTTGTTCTGTTCTGTGAAGTTTAACATTTAGCTGCCTCACTAATTGCTACCAATCTTTGTGGCAACCTTCAGTACAGTCTTCTGTCAATGGCAATCTAATGCTTCAACTAACAGTGGCAACTACACCTCCATCTCCCTCCCCCTCTTCTTCACATGTCTTCCTGCTCCTTAACACAATGGGGACCATCGTTTCATTGTTGACATTGTTTTCATGTTCACGCTATGAGTCTCAACGTTGACGCAATTATAACACATGGCTTTGTTGTTTTTTATCGTTATTGTTGTTGTTGTTGCTGTCACAAATATAACAGACCCGTGCTCACCTGTTGTGCCCCTCTATTCCGTCTCTTTCCCGCTCCGCATCTCTGACATCGTCGTCGCGCTTAACGAGCACAATTTAACATTTTGCCGTCAACAATTAACATTTATGCAAAAATTAGACTTTAGCTGAGGCTAAAAAACTAGTTTGTCACTCTATCAGGGCGCGAAATTGTCAACATTATCCGCATTAGAGTAAATTACTGTTATTTACTGTCTATTCACAATAGTGCAAAGTGTGACACTTGAATGGGATTATAATTGTTAACTGTTATACTTAAAGCTTATATTCTATGCATGTTAAATGTTATGATTTAAACAGTTAAACGTACTTTTATGTGGTAAAATTGCTAAGTTTTTATTTCGATGCAATTTGAAACGACATGTAGAAAGATGGCTGTTATACTACTTTGAATGAACCTAGATTGCTCTTATAGTCTGCATTTATTGCTCAGCTTTGTTTTAAAGAGTCTACTAGAAAGCTTTTCAACATACAAACTGTTATACAATTAAACTGTTATACGGACTGTTATATAAACTGTTATACAAACAGCTTTGCCTTATTTCACGTTAGTCACGCGTCCTTAAGTGACCAATTGAATTCGAATAGTGCAAGGACAAGCGCAGCCATTTTGTTCTCTACGTTGTTATAAATAACTGACAAGTCTCTTCGACGTCCACTTGCCCCTATCCGGCTGCTTGTGCAGCTGACCGTATCCGCTTATGTCAATTTTCCCCATCCCCTGTCGCTGGCTGTACATTTGGCCACTTTGTGCATCATTCATTTATAATGAACTTGAGGGGAAAATTGAACGATGCTTTCGCTAGAGCATTGCAAACGTGTCATTAAATCAATATCGCAATATCTGCTCAGCAGTACCAAATAAAGCATAGTAGTGTTTAAATATTTAGACGATGCAACCAAAGCGAAATTGCAGCATTTCTCCTGGGGCATATGCTGCGTATACGTGATATTTAATATTTGATGTGCACGTTTTATCTCAACAGCTTATCGCATCAACAACAGTAAATGTACGAGATCAGAGTCTATTTTTATAATGGCATTATCTTAGTTTATCATATTTTCATCGCAGCATCATCACATTCATAACAAAATTTCGGGGAGATTAGATTAAAGCTGTTCTACTTTTATTATGTATCTCATTTCGGGTGCTCTATTCATGTCGTAAATCTCGCTTATGTTTGAACATTGTAAGCTGTCCTACACTTTTCATGGGCCACACACGCAGACATCGTTCCGTAGCGACCTTTGTTTAGTTTGTCGTGCGTTTCAGTCTCTCTCTCACTCTCTCTATCTCTATCTTACTCTATAAAGTGCATAGTTCTGTGTACAGTTCATTATCTGTGCCATTTGCTTGTCTGTCTGCTATTTGTTGTACTCTATTGACTTTGTGATAATTTTGTCATAAACAAAATACACAACCCACAAACTCACACACACACAACCGACTCTTACTGTTCATCCAGGCGACTAACTATACTTACAGCGCATTTAAAGATTTCTCCGCAGCTATTTTCTGTATGAATGTGATTAGTAAAATGCCTTGCATTAGATTTCTTAGAAATTGCAATAAATTTAAGTTAATGCTTATTGCTTACGTACTTAATTGCTTATAAATAATTGTTATACAAAAAATATAAACATATTGTTATATTTGGCACCTTACATTTTAAGGTTGTTTGCAGATTGCAAAAAAATAACTATTATAAAAAACTGAAATTTAACGGTTATACAAAAACTGTTATACAAGAACGTTTATACAAGAACTGTTATACAAGAAGTGTTATACAAGAAGTGTTATACAAGAACTGTTATACAAAAACTGTTATACTCCCATTAACATGATTTCGTTTTTATATTGAAAATAACAATGTTATACATTTAACTGTTATACTGTTATACTCTAACTTCACTATAGCTTTTACCTGTTGAAGTAAAAATCATGACAAGTCATAGTCTCGCATAATTGGTTTCCCCAACATTTTTGTAGTGAATTCCATATTTTGATGGGATTTTTCTCGTTATTATTAAGCAAAGCTCTTCTTCACTTAGCAGCGCACTCTAGAATTCCCCTTGGCCTATCCATAAATCAATACCTATACGAAGCGTACCGATAACAATTACCATTACCCTATCAGTGGAAACAACAAACGCAAATAGCTTTCAATGTCGCGTCCCACCGACATTCTTATATTCTCTCTCAAATAGCCCTACGTTTCTCTGTATCTCTCTCTCTCTCTCTCTCTCTCTCCCTCTCTCGTTAGTCGCTCTTTCTCATATCGATAGGTGAAGAAGAAACGTTAACGCGACGATTTTAACTGGCAATGTGTGTGTTTTCTTCGGGTGTCTTCGATTATGCGGGTTTATTTTGGTGTTGAACGTTGCCGAAGACTTTCACACGGAGCTGACCCCAACAATAGAGTCCCGCCATTGATCATAAAAACAAACATAATAGTAAACATAATAAAAGTGTTATAATATTGTTATAAATATACGCGTGCAAAAAAGTGAAAAGTTGTTTGCGAAAGTCAAAAAATCAATGACATGAAAAAAATGGCGAAGGTAAAAGAGAGGAAAAAAAAATAAAAGAAAATCGAATGTTAATCGATGTAGTCATTTTTGGGGCGAGGTATCGCTATCAGTTAGTTAGTCATAAAGTGTGTAATGATATTAACTAAGCACCTAATGGCGTTATCTAATTTCCTGATTTCCCTTTCCACAGCCACAACATGGAGAAGGCCATGCAACATGCCCCCGCACCCGCACCCGTGGGTAAAGTCTCCCAAATTGCCAACATCTTCCAGCGCAAACCCATCGAAATTCAGCCGGTGGAGCAACTGAGTGCCGTTGCAGCCGCTCATGCCGCTGCTGCTGCCGCCGCTGCAGCTGGAAATCCCGCCGGACGCACGGAATCCCATTCAGCGAGATTTAACAACGCTCGAGCGCTGTTCGAGAAACTTGGCGTTGAGTCCAATTCCAATGTGAGTTCGCGTCTATTGCGCAGTGGTTCTCGTGAGGATAATCTCTGTGACGGCTCGGATCGTTCGTCATCGCGCAGCTCGGATCGTTCACAGTCACCGCCAAAGCGCCGAATGCCCTTCCCCTCGGGCGCATCTCTCATACAGAACAACAACAACGCAGCAGCAACTCCACAGAACGGAGGAGAGCGTCTGAGCAACAGTAAATTCATTGTGGAACCGACGACAGTTGGTCAAGTCAAGTATCCACAGCACAATTTGTCGCGTCTGAAGTCGGAGGAGGTGGTGGTGGTTGCACCACAGCAGCAGCTGACAGCAACAACAGCAGCAGCAGCAGGAGCACCGTCTGGTGGTTCGGTGAGTGCTCTCTTTGCTGGCGGAGATAAGCCAGAGAAGCCGGAGCGTAAGTTCAATTCCCGTGAATTAATTGAGAAGCAAAAGAAGTGGACATCGCATTTCACCAAGACAAAGACAACGCGTACACACAGCGATCTCAATCGTTGTGATATCATAAGAACGGTGCCAGGAACGGGTTTCATCATGGATGCCGAAAGGGCGCCAAAGGTGACGACAGCGACGACGACGGCGACTCCAGAGCCGCCCTTGCGTCAGCATCCAGTCAGTGCAGCCACGCCCCCGCCCACAGCCATACCGCCGGAGATAAAGCCGCGAAGTGGCAAGATTGGCAGTCCCGTCAAGTCGCCGCCATTGCCGCCCATTCCGGCGGCCAAGCCAAAGAATGTCAGTCCCGTCAAGTTCAATCCAGAGCGTGTGCGTTCTCCCACAAAGTGTGCGGATGTGGCGCCACCGCCACCACCAGCCAAATCTGCAGCTGTCACGGCGGCCATGCAACGCTCCATACTGTTGCAACAGGAGCAGCAACAGCAGCAACAACAACAGCTCGTAGCACCTGTGCCGCCCGAGAAACCACGCAAAAAGTCCATCGATCTCATTGAGGATGTAGCGCCCACAACATGTTCCAGCTCCACGCCCTCTTCCTGCGCCTCGCCCACCAGCTCGACAAGCACACACAGCGCCCACATGCTGGCGGCCAAGCGAGGTTCCCTCGACGCCCACAATCAATCCTATACGGGCAATGCCAACGGTCTCTCCGGCAGCACCAATTCAGCCACATCGGGTTCACCCGTGGCCAGTGCATCGTCCGGTCCGTCCTCTCCCGTGCACACCGAGGATGAGAAGCAGGAGAATGAATCCACAGAGAAGTCGGAAATGGAGCATTATCACAACAACAACTACAACAGTGTGCCACGACGACGACGCAGCGAGAATGAAGGTGAGTCCAGAATTTCTCAACCCTTGACACCATATCTCAAACTTCAATCTCTCATAACTTTGCCAAAACTTAACCGATTTTCATACGGAATATCATTTTATTCATTATTTGGCCTCTATTTTAAAACTGCATCAAAATTTTATTTACTTAGAAAATTTGATTATTTGGTCATCACTGTCTTATTTTTCTATACTTACCCCTTAACATTTTATCAAAAACTTCAATCTCTCATAACTTAGCCAAAACTCAACCGATTTTCATGCGGAATACTATTTTGATCATTATTTGGCATATTTATTGATTCTACATCAGAATTGTATTACAAATAAAATTGTAACACAATTCGATTGTAACACAATTCGATGTTGGACTTAGCTATAGATATCTTTGCTATTAAATAGAATTCACTGATGTAGCGAAACAATATGCAAAGGCAAACCGCAGTTAAAATATATTATTTCCGTTTGTGGAACATTTGCCAACAACAGATGGCGCCACTCCTTGTTCCCTTTTCTTTGTTGCCAACCATGTTATTCCCAAATTGAATGTTGTACTGAATACGACGTGTTCTTTTCTGCTAACTTCAAGCCATGTAAAACTTGTGAACTTTGTGTTCTCGAGTTCAAACACCTTAACAGGGCACATTCTGTTTTTGTATGTGTGTGAGTGTGAGTGTGTGTGTGCTTTGAACTCCCTCAGGCCTAGACTTGGATGAGAGACCCAGAGCTCGAACCTGGCTCTCGACTGTGTGGCAGCATTGTGCGGCACATTGGTCGCCAGTTTAGTTGCCCTTAGTTGCCACCAACCATTCATTACAAGTTCTCTCTCTCTCTCTCTCTCTCTCTCTCTCTCTCTCTCTCTCTCTCTCTGTCTTCTCTTCTGCTTTTGCAATTCTTTCTAAGCTGCACACAAATCGTGACTGCAACTGCAATTGCTTCTCCTCCTTGCCTCAGTTTGTGGCAAGTTTGTTTTCGCTTGGGCTCTTGAAGGCAAATTCCAATATGGGTCAAACACAGCAGGCATATCAAATGGAGACCCACGGTCCAAGCAGAGCCCCAACAACATTCCAAGCCCAATCTTCTCCTGCTGTTGTCTCTCTCTTCCCCTTTCCGTTCTCCTCCTCCGACGTCTTAATGCAACGCTCGCAATCTGTCGTCGACCATCTCCAACGGATTTTGTTGGGATTCTCTTGGTTCTCCGACTTCATACATAAAATTGTATTAATGCCAGATTAAGAATTCAATGATGCGTTGTTGCCCCTTCTTCGTGCCTCCGTTTTGTGCGCCTTTTTTTTTCTACTGCTGATTACAAAATTGGAATTTGCACGCTGCGCTTCCGCCTGCCATTCCATTCCAAATGGGCAGCTCCTCCAAGCGCAACCAGGAGACAGACCTAGAGACAGACCTGGAGACAGGGAGAAGCAGGAATGGGAGGCAACTGGAAAGCCTATAACTTTTTTAATTCATAAGTATTGTGTGCTGCGAGTATACTGTGAGTTTTTTGTGGGCGTGGCTTTACCTTGATTTATTGATCAGCTCATTGTTGTTGTTGTTCTTGTTTTTATTTGCTGCTTGTGGTGAACAGAGATTCACTCTGTCTTAATCTTAACTCGAACTCGAACTGAACTCGAGTTTTTCCAATACCTTTTGTTATTACAGATGAGCTTCATGATAGCTGTTGTCAAGTACTTGGCAACAATTTATTATTATCTATGAGAACTTTTCTCGAAAACTTGTTCAAATTGATAGGGGCCATTTCAATCTATTTTTTAATAAGGTATATCAAATCCTTTAGATACCATTTAGATTAAGTTAGGGCAGTTGAGAGCATGAAATGTATTTTTATAATGCTACAGATTGAATATATGTATACTTATACTTATCATCACCATTAAACTTCGTCAAACTGATAAGCTTAATGTAATTCAAGTTGAATGAGTTGAAAAAATGAAGAGATTTGATTGAAAGAAGATTCTCAGATCGATTTGGATCAAGTTAAGGCAGTTGAAAGTATGAAAAATATCTTGACAGATCAAGAATCAGAAATTTTATGCGCCCTACATAGTTTACAGGGTATCAAAACATGACGTTTTTATAGCCGTTTCAATGTGCTGACACAGCGTCACGTCAATTCGTCATTGTGCCTAGTTGATATGCGTGCTTCCTAGACTTATACACAGATATATCCAGTCAAGGAGAAGAGAAGAGAGAAGGGAGAAGAACGGACATGAATGGGGAGAATAACTCGACTAGACTAGGGGACACTCCTAGGCAAATAGGCAGTTGTCTGTCTGTCCGTTTGTCTGGCACGTTTTGAATGGGACTTGGCTGTCTGTCAAACACACAAGTTTATAAATAAAATGGAAAAGCACTACTTGAGCACTAGTACGAGGTATTTGTATATTTCTACAACAACAACAACAACAACGAGAATCCCCTTCTCAGAATGCGTGTATTTGAATATAAATTATGCCTGCCAAAACGGTTGACGGCACTGCTCCACTTTATGCTTTTGTATCTATTTACAACAAAAAAACACAAAGATACAATTTGTATGTAGTATAATCAAATAGACAAAGAATCGACATCAACAAACACACAGACATACAATTGAAATATATGTTCTGGTTAATCCAAAACGGAAGATATTATTTATCACAATTAGAACAAACTCAAATATTGACATTTTTGCATTGTTTGTGATAATTCTAAAGGAACAATGTGTGATGACAGCAGAAATAAATTATAATATATTCAATAAAACTCTTTAAAAAAGTAGATATTTTTTTTAAATCTGTGATTAAAACTGTTTTTTCATGATATTTATTCATTTCGCACATTTTCAATAGCAATTTACTTTTAATTAAGCATTGTTTTCAGTTGAAAACAAATATAAAGCTGTTCAATCGCAATTGAAATTGAAAGCATAGCATCAACAAGCAAAAGGTTGTGAAACATGCTAGGTTTTCAACTCTACATAAAAAGCTTTAGCGCATGCCACAACCCAACGAGTAGGTGAGAGTCAGAGAGAGATACAGCTTGCAGTGCTGTAGTCGTAACACAAGTTGCCCAAAGCTGCCGCTAGCTGTCGCCACTTGCCGCATTTTTCAAATTCCTAATGTACGTTTTTGATTTGCTTTCATTTGCAAAGTCAACGTTGAGTTCATTGCCCCATCAATGCGTGGGTTTTTGACAGCCACTTGTCGCAGTTGTTGTTGTTCTTGCTCTTCTTCAGTTTTTCTTGCATAGTTTTGCCCATTTAGACGGCCACCCAAGCAGAGAAAGAGAGAAAGAGAGGGGGGAAAACACTGGCTAGTTTTTCTTTTCATCCGTCTGTCTATGAGATGACGTTGGTTGCGCAAAAACGAAAAAAAAAGATGAGCTGAGAAAAATTGTCATGTCAATGTTGATGGTTTGCTTGATGGTCTTTGTGTCGTAAGATTCATAAA
Organism: Drosophila falleni; assembly: GCA_035045575.1. Lineage (NCBI taxonomy): Eukaryota > Metazoa > Arthropoda > Insecta > Diptera > Drosophilidae > Drosophila > Drosophila falleni. The sequence continues at coordinate 5,530,512 of JAWNOV010000167.1, forward strand.
AAATAGAACGAAGAAACTATATAGTATTTAAATAAATATTTGGATTTTCTTTAATTAAGCAAAACTCTTGCAGCTAACCACCAAGTTTGTCATGTTACGTTCAGTTGGCTGTATTTTTAGTTTATTCGATATATATATAGCTGCTAACTCTGTATATATATAGTGCTGTCTCCCTTCCTCCCTCCTCCCCAGTGACCCACCCCCTTGGCAAATTTCTGGCCTTACCCAACACACGTTGATTGTGCAATCTGGCAGCTTGACAAGTGGCAGCCCTTGGGGCTAGAGACATAGAGATGAGAGAGAATGGGAGAGCGAGAGAGCGTGCGAGTGAATGGTGGGAGGGGTGGGGAGGAGAGAGTGAGTGAGATCGTCACATGTATGTGTTGGCACACCCTGTGTAACGGAACTCTGGCTGCTGCATGTCTGCCGGGCAATTTGCCAGCATGTGTGAGAGTGAGAGCGACACCAAAAAAAGAGAGTAAAAGTGCGAGAGCGCAACACTTGCGCTCACTTTTTGTTGTTTTTGTTTTTGTTGATTTTCAGCAAATTTCTTTGAATTCTTCACACAAATTTTGCGCTTGATCTTTCAGTTGATGTCGCGTTTCGCTTGCGTTTCCATTGATATTGATAAAGCCTCAAGAATCAGTTTTTGTTTGATATTAAATCTTGGGAAAAGAAAACGCGTGTGATTTTTAATTTGCAGAATAATAAATTTAACTAAAACGCTGCCAAGTTAAACAAATTAAAGAATTTATAGTATACATATAGAAGAAGAAAATCGAATCTAAATGGTGCGAGAAAAATAAAATAATAAACAACGTGAAGATCGTTTAGTTAATTACGGAAATTTGTCAAAATTTTGAATGAAAACAAAAACCAAATTAATTCAACGATTAATCGCAATCATTATCATATCAACTAAACAAATGCACATGTGATCAATGCGTGATTGAAGTATTCTGTAGAACCGTCTTTAGACAATTCTTTGGAATCTACAAATTTTGTTTCAATTTCCCAACTGATAAGATGGACTTTTTGTTTTAATTGATTCAAGTTTCAAGTGAAAATTTGTTATTTTTCCCTTTAATTCTTCTTCTTCTTTTTCCCATAATTAATATGAACTTTTTTTGTTGTTGTTGTTGATTAAACTCGAGTTATTTTTATGCATTTTTTCATTGTATAATTGATTTAAGAACTCATTGCGAATCGCTCGAGTGACCCTAATTTGTACTGAGCAAATGAATGTAGAGAAGAGTTAATGACATGCAAACATTAAAGAGGGTTGTGGAGAATGGAGAAGACTGGACATAGGGACAAAGTGGGCAACAGCTATGATGATGCTTCCCCCTTAAAACACAGAAAAATACACAGAAAAACTTCAAGATTCATACGAATAATTGCCTTTAACTCGATTTCCTTTACTTTGGCCGTAGAAAATCAAAGAAAATAGACTGTAAAAATGTCAGAAATGTAAATAAAATGTAATATAAATATTAATATTACTTTTGAGTAAACAGGCATGCCCTGGAAAAGTTGTAGAAGCGGGTTTATGAAGCTTAAAAAAAAAGAAGTAAATTGATGGAAGTTTTTAAAAAATACTGAAAAAAGAGTTGTTTATGTTTTTAAATTTTTCTACTAGAAATATATCTGCCAGGGTATCTGTTAGTCTCATCAGTTTCTATTTATCTCATTAATACAAACTTTTGGTCGTCTGGAAATTAAATTTGTAAAGGTTCGGCGAACTGTGAGAAGACAGAAGATATTTAAAAAATGCGATTACATGTGAATGTGTGTCGAGTGTGTGTGCCGTGTTCTGTGTGAGTGTGCGTGTGTGTGTGTGTGTGTGTGTGTTGACCATATTGCAACATGGCAACAAGCAAAGCAAACAACAACGTAGACACAATCGCTGCTGCTTACAATTTTTAGAAGCACATTTTAAATTTGTCTTGCGACTTTTCTCCCATTTCTCTTGTGCTTTCCTTTGCTTGCTTCAACCCTTGCGCTGTTGTGCAGTTTATTTTCAAAATTGAAAAAAATATAGTTGGTCAACAGAAGCAGCAAACAAATTGCAATTGTCATGTGCTTGCACTTTTTTCCCATTGTTGTAGCCATCTTCTCTTTCTCTTTTCACCTATCTCTACCTGTCTCTCTCCTGCTGTTTTGGGATGCGTTGTTAACATTTTGTTGTCAAATATTTTTTTGTGTTTGGTTTTCTTTTTTTTTTTTTTCAGTTACCTCTCATTTCATTGCCTGTTGCTGTTGGCAACAATGTGTCCAAATATTTGTTTTCCCATTGAAGATGACAAATTTTTAGACAAAGTTTTCATTCAGTTTTTTCCCCCGAAAAACTTTTCACCGAGTTTAGCACGTTTGACTGCCTTCAACTTAAACCAAGTGCCCATCGGCTAGATAGGAAATTGAAACTTGCGGCTGTCCACGTTCAGCTTAAATTGCACTTTTCCAACCAAACAACTTTGTAAAATTGCAACTAATGAAGAAAATCCCGTCGGGAAAAACCATAAGCTACTCGTATAGCTTGTAAAATGAACCAAGTAGTGACTTTAAAGGTCTCTTTAAATTTAAGATTATTGTCAACTCTTTTGGCCACAATCTTCTGTCAAGGTTTTTAGCTTCACAAGATTTAAAACTATCTGCTTTTGTTTTTGATTCATTCATTATCTGGCATCTGCATTGTTTATGCCAAGCTGCAACTTGGCCTAACAAATGTTTTGCCCCCTGTTGCCCCGATTTAGGATTTGCCAGTTTGTCGTTTTGACAGCAACTTCCGTTTGGCTTATACCCTGTTAATAATAAAAAAAAGGGGTTGTCTTGAGAGTTGTGCAACATTAAAAAAAAATTCAATTCTCGAAATAATATCTTGTACTTTAATAATCAATTTCATCTATTTGTTAGGAATTTAAATTTCTTTATAAATCACAATCTGTACTATGTATACAATTTTCCGACCTTCAATCTACAAATATGTGCTTATTTGTCTATTTATTTATTTATTTTATTATTAATTATTTATTTTTCTATTCTAGGGCATTTAATCTTTCATATTTTAGATATATACAAACTTTCTGGTCATTGTCTTGATATCACGTCACACATTGCAATTTCTTCTCTCAGTTCTATTCAGCTCTCTTTTTCTCCTCTCTCTCTCTCTCTTATACTTCTTTGTTTGTGTGTTTTTTTTGTACTTTTTCTGTATGTTCTCTCTAATTTGCTGTCGCTTTGTTGCGGTTACTCAAACAATTATTTTTGCATTTTCATATGTACAACAACAACTTTGCTTTTCTTTTCTTTTCTTTTCGCAATTTTCCAGTCAGCAAAAACGGTTTGTTGTCTTACGAGTGCAAAGAGTAAGTGCAAGACACTTGAACTATAAGATTTCCATGGTCCAGCACTTTTCATCTATCAATGCTCCCCTCTCTTTCCAGACTTTTCTTTTTGCTTCATCAATTAGGTTGTGAGTTTTGCTTTGGTTTATTAAAATTTTGTAAAATTCGTTTGATTCATTAGTTGCAATATGGCAACTGGAGGTTGTGTGTGTTCATTAGTTACTGACAAATTGTTGTTGCATTTGGGTCATTTAAAATTTATATTTCCACTAACTAAAACTTTGCTTTATTTCGAATTAAAACAAACATTTTTCAATGGGATTTTCACTTAAGGTATTTTTTTTTCCTGATATTTTTCGTTTGCTAATTGTCTTTTGTTTCGGCTTTGGGGCTATTTATTTTTGGCAGTGTCCAAATTTCCCGTTTTTCATCAATGATTTGTTGTTATTGTTCTATCTGCGCATATTTGCAGCTCATTAAAAGCCAACAAGAAGAAAAACAATGCTGAATTTTCTCATTTTGTTTCGATTTTTCATCATCGATTTAATTGGAGGCTGCCGTTCTCATTTTCCCGTTTCTCTCTTTCTCTCTCTTTTTTATCTTCTCTCGTCGACCTTCGCTTTTCATTTAAAATTTTCATCAAGTTTATTTACTTGAACTGAAACCATATTACCCATACGCCACATTGGCCTCCAAAATGATATGCATTCAATTTAAACTCTCGACCATCTGCTCACTTCTCGGTATTAACCCTATCATCTCCCTCCCCCTTTGGCATTAAATATGCATGTAACTTTGGAGCGACTATCGACGTACGACTAATTGGCATTAAGTATACGCCCGGTTGCACCCAATATAAGCAATGAGAACAGCGTTGACCAGGCGCGTGGTTTCAGGCAGTCCATATTGACCAAATGTGGTCCATTCCGGGTCAAAGGGCATGGCAATCTGATAGAGAACTAAATAAAGATCCTCTTTAGAGTATAGAAAAATATTAGGGCGCTTTCTATTTGGAATTCTGTGTAGTTTTATAGATATTCTTCTACAGCATTTTAACTTGCAACGATCACATATTGCAACACATAACTTTATATGAATCGAAAAATATATGTATATTGTTTTTTAGTGCTGACAAAATGTGTTTATTAATTGTGACAGACTTTTGATCGCGTCGTGCTTTAATTTTGTGAAAAGTGTACGTGAAAATGTGTCTAAGTTTACGGAAACTGTGTCAAGCCTGTCGAGGTTAGTAGGGAACTTTAAAATTAAGCTCAAACTAAGCCTTACATATTAAATTGTTATCTGCAGTATTCCACAAGAGTTTCACTAAACTGACATATTTGCAGAATCACAGTTTCAACAATATTAATTATTGCAATTTTTGTATATGCATAATAACAAAATTTATATATAAATTCAAAAAATTACTAACCATATCTACTGATATTTTATGCAATCAATATTTATTGTTAATTTAAAATGTATTTTTTGCTTTCTAATTGAATTTATTGCAATAAATTTGAAATTTGGTTGAAACCTTTAGCAAATATATTGGCATTTGAAAGCAACTAAATTTGGTTTCAGCTACAAAGACAATTTTATTTACTTTGATTTTAGATTGCTAGAGATTTGTAGAATATGCCTGATTATTAAGATATTTATATTTATTAATTTATGTCACTGAATAGTTGTCTGATTGAAATGAATTGCTCCCTTTGGCGTTTAAGTATTCATGCTACTTTTAATTGAAACCGCACGCAAGTTTCATTGACATTAAGTATACGCCAGGGGTGCAACAAAGTGGCAACAGTTGTTAACCGTTCGTCAGTCGACATTGACAAGATGTGGCCGCTACTTGGACTTTTACTTGGCCTGTCCAACAGCAGCAGTGATATTAATACACTGAAGCTGGCGGAGATTAGCTGCCAAATTGCTGTGACACAGTTGGCCCAAGTCAACTATATATATCGATGTGTAAGCTGTCCAGTTGCAGGACAGACACTGGAAGAGGCACTGCATCGTTGTGTGGCATCTCGATTGCCTAGTTCCATGCGCAGCTTGGAGTTGCATGAATTGGAGCCAGTTCGTCAGACAGACAGCATGAATATCTTTCACATACCAGCTGGAGATGCTGGAGCACCTATAATGCATCGTATTTTGGACATGTTGAATCCTCGACAGCCGCGTCGACATCTCCATAAATATCTCTTCATTTGGCCGGAAGCCAATGAGAAACATTTAAGGCAACTCTTTGAGGGATGTTGGCAGAAGCATTTACTCTTTGCCTTGGCCATAACTGGACCACAGGATATCTATGACTTTGATCCATTTGGAGTAGATGGTTTGGAATTGAAAAAGTCTGCCAGAGGCAAATACATTGATAAATTGAGAAACCTGCGAGGTTTTGAAGTACGTTATTCCATGTTTACTAACCCATTGCGTGCCCTGCCCTTGGATCCCGTAGAGACTGAAGGATATAAAGCTATTGATGGCTCCATAGCACGTCTCTTTGCTCAGAAACTGAATGCCACAGCTCGTTATGTGATACCTTCGGATGGAGAGGCTTATGGTCGTTGTTTGGCCAATGGTAGCTTCACTGGCGCCGTGCGTGATCTTACGGATGGACTAACGGATATTGGAGTCAATTTACGTTTCGTCCTGGACTGTATTTGGCCACATGTGGAGCTAGCGTATCCGTATCGACGCATCATTATCAGTTTGGTGGTGCCAGCAGCAAGAATGCGTCCAGAATATCGTATATTTGTGGATGCCTTTCGTAATTCCGTTTGGCAGCTACTCTTAGCCAACTTTCTATTTGCCTTTGTCATTTTTATTTTATTTCAATGGCTTTTAAACTGGATCACGGGTGAAGTTGGTGAACGTTGGTTTGAGATTTTTGATATGTTATTCAAAACACATTTGGGTCAACCTGTGGAGCATTTTTCCCGTAAGAGTTCGTTGCGTGCTTTTCTCATGGCTTGGATAATGTTTAGTTATGTGTTGACCACCGTTTACTTTGGCAAACTGGAGAGCAGCTTCGTCCAGCCGAGTTATGAGCAGCAATTGGAAGATCTGGATGGTTTACCAGCTCTCAAGTTGTATGTACATGGAGTAACAACCATGTTTGATGCTGTCAATTCATCTTTGTCGGCACGGCATTACGAGGCGTTGACAGCCATGCCCAAGGTACATCCTCTCCAGGATTCGGATCATTTATATGAGTTGGGCATCAGTCGGCGGTTTAAAAGAGCCGCTTTTATAATGCGCGATGATATCGCCAAGGAATTCCTCGCAGTCACCTACAATGCAGAGGAGGGAAGATCCGCCTATCATATTGTTAAGCAATATCTTCGATCCATGCCAGGCACCTATATTCTGCCCTTGGGTTCGCCGTACCTCTACAAATTCCAGATGTTAATGAGCGCCTTCTTTGAGTTTGGTTTTCTCGACTATTGGGCAGAGTTGGATGTCTTGAGACGCAGTCGATCCACGCAGTCTGATGAATTCTTTGAGGATCTGGGAGATGAAACAGAGGTGCCTACGGATAATGGCAACGTTGGAGATTCCCAAGAGCGTCACAAGAAGCGTGTTGTGCTTACTATGGACATTTTACAGGGTGCTTTTTATTTATGGATCATTGGAATCTTGCTTAGTTTTGTGGGTTTTATTCTAGAGCAGGTTTATTATCGATTGAGAAGATCAAAACGTGTTAGAATTGGAATCTAGGATATATTAGAAAAATGAATCAGATAGAAAAAGTTAAATATCATATATCAAATATCTAAATATCATATATCAAGTATCTAAATGTATCTAAATTAAATAAAATCTGATTTACTTTTATTGAAGATTTTTTCTTTATGTTACTTAAAGGGTATCCAGTATTCGGCGTACCGAATCTTACTTTAGTTGCTGCTAATTATTAGCTAAAAATATAATTGGATTAAAAATTGGGGCGTTGTGTGTTTCGCTTTCGCCACGGCGACACTTCAAACAGATTTATTGGCTGCCAACTTCACCTGCCAGATCGTTGCCAGCCGTTTTGCATTTGTGGCTGTCTGGCAACGCCCACGACCGTCACAAGAGTGTCATCTATTCCCTTTCCATGTGCACAAATTTATGGTTGAAATGTTGAACATCGGAATAGGTATATATAAATAGCACGAGCTTATAATAGATTGTTGGAGAGATGATTCCAAAAAACCATTTTGCAGAACATTTAAATTTAAAATAAAAAAAATGGTCATTAATTAAACAATTCATTGAGAGTGTCACAGCAAATGTTTTCCTGAGTCACAACAGTGAATGATTTATTATAGAATCTAAAATAAAAACATTTAACAATAAATATAATTATTTATTATTAAGTTTGTGTTTAGTTGAACATTTTTATTTTAATACTTATAAATGTTAGTCTTATTTGACATTGTGAAATGCTTGAGTAAAATTTCGGAATTTATGCTCAAAATTGTAGAAGAAAATTGTTAATTATTTTTATACATAATTGGTCAAGGACTAAGGAATCAGTTTAGAAAATGGCTGCAGGTTATGGCACAGATTCCCGTTACAAGTGCTCCTTACGTCAAAAGTCGGGCAGCGAGTCGAGGCAGAAAGAAAAGCGGAGGGAATTAAAGCACAGTGACAGTCGAAGTGGCGATTTAAAAAGCTCGAGAAATCGAAGTGGACGCAGTCAATCCAGTCGAGGGGATAAGGACAGTCAGACGAGCATGAGACACAGATCTCCGGGTCGATTACACCTCTTTAGCAATAAAGATTATGAATTCGCTGAGCATCTGCTCGATGAGGACTTTAAACTGATGCTGGCAATGTCGCCGAGTCCCGAGGAAGCCTTTTGTCCCAAGTCTGGGGATTTCGCTCGTGCCACACTGTGGCACAACAAATTGAAGGACTGGGAATGCGACACAATCTACGAGTTACGAATGCGACAGAATTACATGAGTTACTTCAGTGTCTGTCTCAATCAGCAGCAGCTGCGCGGCATATTTCAACAGGATCCGCCGGAGAGACTCAGCTGGGTGGACTTTCAGGAGATGATCGATCCGAATGCCGGTTGCATGTCGAAGGGCAATGAAAGTGCCTGGTTGACCATGATCAGCAGCATGATGCAACACGAGGGAAGCTGTTGCAGTCAGTCCACAAAAGCTGCACAATCCACCTCAAATTCTCGCACTGCGGGCGGTTTAAGTAAACGTAAATATCCACAGGAAACAACATACAAGCTGGCCTGTAAATCAAAACCTAAACTTGTGCCCAAAAATCTATCTTCGTCTCAAAGTTCTTCGAGTCCAACGAGTTGTGATTCAAAATATTATAGGACTTCTAGTTGCTCGAGTTTGAGCCCTGTTGAAGAACCAAAGAATTCTCCTCCTCAAAGTCAAAGACAAAGCCGACATCGTCGTCCTATCGATGATCAGGCTCGTAAGGATATGGATTATCTGCTGGCGACAATCAAGAGCGAACTGCGTGGTGAACAGCTAACGGAACCCGATGAATACCTTGAACTGGAACTGAAGCGATATAGAGAATTCTATGCACGACATCGTGGCAATGATCCCGATTTCAAGTCCATCACAGCAGATGTTAATAGCTCCAAGGAACGCATTCATATGTTGCTTAGCATGCAAAATGATTTGATCAAATTGTTGACTGAGTATTGAACTGAAAACATTTCCTGAAATCCCACTGTGTGTGTGTTAGGATGTGTGCGTGTTTTATATTTTAAATGCATTTTTAATGATCATGGATTGATTTTATGTAAAGATAAAATTCTCATTGATACATTTTAATAAAAACTTTATCCTATAAAGTCACTGAACACTTTTTGTTATTTTAGCAAAGTATTTCAAATTGCAACATTTGAAATATCCTTTATATCTACAATTTGTTGCTATGATCATGGTTTGATTTCATGTAAAGATAAAATTCTCATTGATATATTTTGATAAAAACTTTATCCTATAAACTCACTGGTTATTTTCCGTTATTTTTTCAAAGTATTTCAAATTGCAACATTTTCAATAATTTAATTTCCTTTTTTTAATTCGCTCTTACAGGTCGCAAATCTGTGGATGAACAGCAACAACAACAACAACATTCCAGCAACGTATCCATCAACGGTTCCCCACAACGTGTGGCCAACAAGCGGAGCAGCATAATTGTCAATATGCCAGCTGCTGGATTGGGTCAACGACCTCCCAGCATCATATCGACGGCCAGCCAGGACGAGGGTGGCTTCAATGAGAGCACACCCGAGCTGAAGGCCAAGCTGCAGCCGTCGTATGTGGATGGCGCCGAGCAGAAGGAGGAGGAGGTGGAGGAGAAGGAGCAACCGCACAGTTTGAACTATGTGGATGTGGGCTATCGCCTCAATCCCGATGGCAGCGAGTCGCGGGAGGTTTACGGCTCCGAGGCGGAACTCTATGACACGGCCAAGGTGAGCGACATGCAGCGGAAATTCCATGGCGCCAACGGATTTGTCCAGGAGTCGAGCACAGTGTATGCGATTATCAAGCCGGAACCGGTGCAGGTGCAGGAATCACAGCCAGCTACACCGCCACGTGGCCTGTTGCAATCGCCCACGTCCACGTCCAGTGTGGACGGATCACCGTTGCATCGTGGCATCTACAGTTCGCCACCAGTGGGCGTGGTCTCGCCCATCAGGAGACGCAATAGCAGCAGCGAACAAAATGGCAGCAGCAACAAATCGACGCCTCCAATGTCGCCATCTCGTGGCGCACTTGTCAAGGGAATTGCTCCGATTGCCTCCATCGATGCACACGAAGAGGAGGAGCTGGAATTGGAGCAGCATGACGAAGAGGACGAACAGCTGGCCGTCGAATATGTTGAGGTACTTGAGGACGAACAGGAGGAGGAGGAGGATGAGGAGGTGGCACCTGTTTTACCTGAGCGACGTGCTCCGGCTCAAGGTGCTCTCGAGTTACAGGACTTGGAGTATGCGGACACCAGTGCTGGCGAGGATGAGGAGGATATATTACAGTGCAGTGAACTGGATGTGGAGCTCATTGATGATGTGGTCGATGAGGTGATCAAGGTGCATGTGACCACAACGACAGCTTCGTCTTCAGGTTCAGTTACAGCTGCTCCTGCTCCTGTGACAGCTGCTCCTGTTTCTTCTGCTGCTATGCCCCGAGATGACAGCTTACCGGATGCCATGACAGCTGCCGAGGCGGAGCGATTGTTGAGTTCAAGGTGAGTTCCTTATAACCTTCTTTTAATATTCATCTAAGGCATGTTTAATTTTGTGTTGTAGCTATTTTTGTGTAATCCTTAAGCATGATATTTATAAGGCTTGGAACATTGTTGGAGCCAGCGACTGAAAACTACTTTAGAACCTTTTTAATAAAAAAAAAATATATATTTTTATATTTTAAATTGACATTTTTTAAAGAACAGAAAATACTAAATAATTAGAAACACTTTAATAATAAAAATGTTAATTTGATAAACTAGACTCTTAAATGAATAAAATATTTGAAATAGATACCACATTCATTGCAAAGTTTTGAATAAATCAAATCAGATGAAAACTTGCATCTGTTAAATTTCTTAAATGTTATTTTAATTTAATAAGTCACAAATAAAAGTCAATCAATATTCAGTTTACTGAAAATTCAACTAAAGAATATTTTTCGAGAGGTCGTGAAGAAATAAAGAAATGAATTTAATTCAATAGCACATTACTCTAAAAAGCTATGCATATTCTAATTTAAAAAATCGCAAAGTTAAAATAGTACAAATATTAATTTCAATCCCTTTGAATCCACTAAGTCCTCCAACAATGTCGTCGCCACATCCTGTAGTAGTATTTTAGTCTTAGTCTTTTGCTATTTTTAGTTTTAGTTTTAAGCATTTGTTTCTATTAAGTGTCCTGCAGTGTCCAAGCAGTTTGTCAGTTTGTCTGTGGAGTTTGAAAGCTTCTCTCTCTCTCTGTCTTGATCTTTTGCTGGCTTTTAGTTGATGTTATCCTTGGCTTCCTGCTTCCTTTATTCACTCGCCAGCTCACAAGCTGTATAAATATTTACGTACCCTCTGCTTTGCTCTCTTCGCTCTTCTCCTGCCTGCTTGTTGGGCTTTTGTGTGTCCTTGGCACACGGCCTCAAGTCCAAGTCGAGGCAGCTGCTATTCATCATGCTTGCCACATCTTCACTTCTTGGACTTCACTCTATCATCATCAGCATTGTTGTAATTGTAAGCTAATCTGTCGTTTGTCGCACTGCATCCCCAAAGTTGCAGCTAAAACAGTTGTCAGTTCTCGGTTCTCAATCCTCAGTTGGAAGTTCTCTGTTCTCTGTTGTCGCTTCTCAATTCTCAGTTACAAGTTCCTTCCGGCTAGTTTCACGCACTTTGTGCTCAGTTTTTAAGCTGCTTCTCTCGCTGCAGTTTAAGCTGCCAAACTTTGAACCGTGCTGAACCTTAACCCCTTCTCTCTCTCTCTCTCTCTGTCTCCGAGTCATGCATCAATTTGTTTAATGACGTCGTTTGGGATACGCACCACAAAATGCACTTTGCTTTGTTGCCCACTCTCGAGTCAATTTCTCAGTTCCCAGTTCTCAGTTTTATGTAGTTTGGTGTCAAACACAAACACAAGCACACACACACATACATCCTCAGGTGTGTGCCCCACCATATCTGGTACTATCTATCTGGACACCTGCTAGTTGCGGCTTGCCTTTAAGTAGATTTTCGCAGTCGTTCATTTCGACTTCTGGCCCTGCCCCTTGCCCCCTCCCCTTGTCTCCCTCCCCCTGCCCCCTTCCCCTGCTGCATTGACTTGCCATTGATTTATGTGTGTTTGAAGGCAACGTTCCTCTTTTGCGCAAAAACTCTTTCTAAAAGTATTAAAATGCAATTTTCAACGCTTGAAGCTTTTATAGTTCCTCTTCTTCTTCTTCTTGAGCTGCAAGTCTCGACTTTTGTTTGCCTATTTATCATGCACAATTGTTGGGGCTACCTTATAAATGTGCGAATTGTACTCTAGGGAAGTAGGGGGAATTAGAAAGGTACGGGTCCCTTAAAGCACGGGGCACAGTTATTTTGACGCCTGGCACGCAAATAACCAATTCTGGGTTTTTTTCGTAAATTTCTATGAAAAGCTAGAAAAAAAAATGTAGCATAAAAAATTATTTGTAGTTTCCGGTAGTTTTCTTTTGAAGTGCCAGGGAGTTTTAAGTTCGTTTAAGTTGCAAATATTTTAAGAAAATTGTTTAATGAATAACTATAGTAAGATTGAGTATGTATACAATTTGTAGAAATTTTTATTTAATTCGCCAAAAAGAGGAACTGATAAAGTGGATTGGAAAGAGTTAAGAACTAGAAATCACAAATATAATGTTTAAACTTGTGCACATTACTTAAAACTGATTTAGTATGAATTAAACAAAATACTTCTTTGAAGATTGAGAAACCAAAACAAGATATATTATTTAAATAAACTTAATAAATATAAATTCAATATTTATAAATAAACTTAATAAATATAAATAGCAAAATTTATAAATTAGCTTAAATAATATAATCTATTAAATTTTCAACAAAAATCTTAGCTTTCGCAACTGTTTTAATATTTTACAGGGTATTCGCAAAGTCGTTTGGCATGGGAAACTTGTGCTCAGCACGTATGGCAATATGTGTGTTGCATACTTTGTGGCTTGCGTCAATTAGCCATTTGAGGCAATTTTTCCCTTTGTTTGTTAGGTCTATATTTATGTGCATGTTTCGTGTGAAGTGTCAAACAACTCAAATGTGCAAAGTCACTCAAGAATACGCTCCAGAGAGAGACAGAGAGAGAGAGATGAGTGAGTGAATTTGCCAGTTATCCTGTTGAGTGTGTTTTGCGCTCTTTCGCTCTCTGTGTGAACTCTTGACTCTCTCTCTCTCGCAACTCACAACTCGTTGCCTCGTTGACTCGGTTTCGCCTTTGCCGCCTGCAGTTTTTGAGTGCTTCCTGTGCAGTTTGTGGCATCAACGAGGAGCTGCCGCTGCCGCTGCCTTTTGTCGTTGTTGCAACTCATAGATTCAATCACATGGCCGCCATTCGTTCGCCTGTCGCGTTGTCCTCGCGTTTGCAAGCTCTTGAAAATTGTCCTGGCAATCGGCAAGCGTCCTTTTAATTAACATTTTGTGCTTCAGCGGAAAATATTAAAAAGAAAAAATACGCAGAAAAAAAGCGTAAGAAAATAACAGCAACGGAAACAAGTTTTAATTAAAATATTGCGTATACGCCGCGTGTGGTGACAGTATACAACTTATAACTGTTTAAGCAAAGGAAAATTCATTGTGGTAGGTGCAAAATTTAACGATAATAATAATGAAAATGCTGTCGATAATGTTAGTGATAATGATAATGATAATGATGTTTTTGCGGTCTCATTGGCTGTCATGGTTTTTGGCCATGCCAATTGATGCTTCTTAATGGCCATGTTGCCGTTGGTGTCGTTGTTGTTGTTGTAGCTTTTGTTGTCGATGCAGTTGTTGTAGTTGCTGTTGTTGTTGCTTGTGTGCTGATGTCACGATTGCTGCTGAGTCTGTCTCATGACTCTGACCACACATTAACTGCAGTTTTGTGGGCCTCGTTAGCTTTTAATTAGACGTCTATCGTGTCGATTCGAGACGAGTCGAGTCGTGTCGAGTCGAGTCTCGTTAGTGGTCCAGTCAGTTCAGTTCAGTTGAGCCGGAGTCCAGTTAAGTCTATACGCCAATGCCCAATTAAATGAGCTCCATTTGAGCCTAGTTCGGTTTTTGGTGTTAAGTGCTGGATTTCATGTTCTTTGGTTTCGAAGTGTGTGGGATAAAACTGGGTAATTTAAGAGTGAATTTGAAACTGCAACTTAGGATATGTTTGTTAAAATAGTTATATCTCATTCGTTTCTGTTTTTAATGTAATGCAATTATATAAATAAATTCAGAGGAATGAAACAAATTACAGATTTATTTTCCTAGAATTTTAAGTTAACAAATCGAAAAAAAAATAAATTACTGAAAAAGAATCATATTTTTTTAAAAAAAAAAAAACTTTAAAATTATATTAATTTATAACTAATTATTTAATTTTACAAGTGAGTAAATAATTTATATCTACAATCTTTAGCATGTAGTTAATCTTAGGCCTTACAAATTCATTTGTGGCATTTAAAAGTAATAATAAAAAATGCGGACTTATCTCTGAAAATCTTCTATAAAAAAGCACAGCTTAAAAAAATGTATATAAAAACATGACTACCATAGACAAATTTTTAAAATACATTTTTATCTTCTGGGAGCTCCAATCTATTAAAAAAATTGTGTTTTCTTTAAAGTAGCAAAAACAAGGACACTTTTGTTTGCTAGTGTAATCAGTTTGTTGATTTTAATGGATTCTAGCTTTTTTTGCATTAAACTAATAACTTTTTGATTGCATAAAATAATTTGCAATGGGAGGAAAAACTGTTTTCCTCCGAAAATTTGCAGCTGTCGCAGCTAGCGGCAAGCAACAGCGTTATGAATTTCCATTAGTTTATTCAAATTAAATGGCTGTTAAGTATGATTTAAGCCAAGCTTGCCTCAAGCAGCAACAAGAGCAACAACAACTTGCAACACAAGATTGAGGCGACAAGTGCTAATCGCTCATTTGGCATTCAATATGCCAACACTTAAGGCAGCTGCAACTTCTTTTGCTCCTGCTTGCCACCATTTAGTGACGCAGTGTTGCCTCTCTCTTGCTCCCCTGGGGCAACTGTCAGTCTGTGAAAGAGACAGAGAAGAAGAGTGAGTGAGAGAGAGAGAGAGAGAGAGATGAGGACAGGAACAGAGTCAAGTTGCTTTTAGCAATTGCTCTTTTTTTAAGCTGATTTGATTTCAATTGCTGCTGCGGTGGCAACTCAAAAGGGGCAACATGTATTTCTATTTCTAGTTCTAGTTCTGTTTTAAGTGCCACAAACGTACAGATTTCGATTGGCTTTGACAAATGTGGGTAAAATGCTAAATAAATAGTTAAATGGCAAATCCGCATTAGTTAAGTCAACGCCCAAGTTGTGTGTGTTGCAAGCTTTTAGTATTAATCACACACACTTGCAACTGCCCCCATTAAAGTATATAAACATGAGCATTAAAAATATTTAAAACATTTTCTGCTCAACTTCAAAATTGCGCAATTTTTTTGTGGCCTAATTGAAAAACTTCTCTCTTTGCCACTTGCCACATGCCACGAAAGTTGCCAGCACGCGTCACTCGCGTTGCATAAAATTGAAATTCATTTGAAAAGTCGAAAAAATTACACATACGCCACGTTGCAGCAATTTACGGCAACTGCTTAAAGCCCTCTGAGCTCTCAACTTGCAACTTGCAACTTGGAACTTGCAACTAGCCCGCAATTTACATAAATTGCTGGGGCTTGCTTTAGACCATGTGTTGATGATGTCCTTGGCCAAAAGTCAGCCAAAAATTGCCTCTAGCACTTGGCTCATTTATCTTTTAGGCATATAGAAGGAGGAGAATCGAGAGAGTGATAGAGAGAGAGAGAGAGGAGAGGAAGTAAAACTCCGCACCTTTTTTATGTTGGGCAATCTGCCAGGAGAGGAATGAGCTTTTCACTCTGTGCGTTTGTCCTTGACACGCGTCGTTTTGGCCAAATTGTTGCTGGCCTTCTTCTCCCATTTGCATTGCATGCATTTTGTGGCAATTTGCTGCACAACTGTGGACACTTTGCCACGGCGAGTTGCATGTAACTGCCTAAGGAGGAGGAATGAGAGAGGGAATTCATTTTCTTAGCAGCTGGCGCTTTTCGACTATTTTGTATTTTTGGCTAAACTGCCCGTTGGCCACTTTGACTTCAGTTGCAGCTCCCACTTCTCTTTTTATTTTTGCTCTCAATAATTTGTGTGACCTTTTTTTTTTGAGGTTATTTCAACTTTGACTTTTATTTTTTTTTTGGCGCTTCCTTTTTGTTCTTTTTTTTTCTAGTTTTGAACTTTTGCTTTTGACTGTGTTTAGCAAGTTCTCTTTTTTTGTAGCCTCGGGGATTAAAGCGCGAGTTTATTTTTTTTGTTTCCTATCTTTTTATTTATATTTATTTTGTTGGCTTTCGTGTTGTAATCTGGTTTTTTGCTTTGCTCTGCTTATCGCACGCTCAATTGCAACAAAAAACAACAACAACAACAAGCGTTACAATCAGAAAAAGTGCGGCAAGTGCACTAAGAAAAGTTTATATTTTTCTGAAGGCAACTTTGGAAATGGAGCGCACACACACTCTGCCATTTTGTTGGCACGAGTATTTATTTGAATGGTTCTCGAGATGCTCTACACTCAATGAGCGGGAATTGTGCGAGTTTTAATGGAGTTTGTAACGTTATAAAGTGAAAAGTTTTCATTTTTGGCCACAGCTGTTGCAGTTATGGCTGAAAAATGAAACTGAAATGAATTTTACGCATGCATCTGTATTGCATTATAAAGAGAATGTGTTTATTAATTCACTGTATATAAGAATTGCTTTCAAAACTCTACAAAGGGGGCTTTAATTACCAGTTAATTACTAAAGTAATTGTAGTCGCACTGCAAGTAATTATATGGTAATTGTTAAGTGCAGTTGTCTTTGGTTAATTCGGAAACGCATTAAATATTTACATTTTAGTGTAGTTTTCACTTCGTTTTCCAATTGTTCCCCTATTTTCTTCATTTACCTCCTTGCAGTTGCACATTGGCTAATGTTCTTTTTCCCATCTACGTTTTGTATTCTGTGTGGCCACTAAATGTTTGTTTTTGTGACTTTATCGCCATGCACACCTTTTCTTTTGTTGTTATTCCCACTGTTATCGGCCATGTTAAGCTTTGTGTTTACCAACTTTACGCGTAAGTTGCAGTCTTGAGCAAATACCCGAATTTATTTGTTTGCCATTGCGCGTAGATCTTTAATCTTTACTTATGGGTCATGTGGAATAGAGAAAAAAATAAAGTAGAAAGTATAAGTAGAAGAAATTGAATGGAACTGAGAACTGAGGTTGCAAATGGAAATGGAGATGTAGATTCACTAATTGAAGTGCACGCTGGAAGGCAAAGATAAAAGATAAACAGGCTCCCCAAAGGCAGTTTGCCGTTATGCCACATTTCTTTACCTTTTTTCTTCCACTCTTTTTTACTCTCTCTCCCCTTGGCTTTCACTTCTACTTCCTGTCTATTTGTGTGCAACAGAAGAACTCTGCCTGCTGTGTGAGTTCTGAGCTGAGCGCACTTTGATTGCCTTCAACTTGACGGCAGCTGCTGCATGTGAAAGTGTTTCGAGTTGTCCCTTTCTCTCTCTCTCTTTCTCTCCACTTTCCATTACTTATCTGCTTCCCTGCCCTGTACTTTGCTTTACTTTTCTTAATACAGCGCCCACTTGATGTGGCAAAGCACTTTGAAACTTTGCATTTTAGTTGCAAGTTATGGAATTTTTATTTCTCTTGCTGTTTCTGTTGCACTTTTGCGTATTGTAAATGGGTGAAGAGTGAGTGGTTTGTGAAAGGGGAAAGTAACTTAAACTTATGCCAAAAATTATATTTAACTGTATTTTGTGTGTGTGCACAACACTTGACTGCCACATAATTTTTATTAATATATGGTTGAGCGTATATTTCTACACAGAAAAAAATTTAATACCGAATTCCAAATACAAAATAATAATTTATCAAATACGGGTTTTTTATTTCGCTTTCAGAATATAATTTTAAATGCGTACCTAATTTATAAATAGTTTTTTTTAACAATTATTTTTTTCTGTGTATTAAAAGCAACTTGCAACTGTTGTTGTCCTGCTTCACGCATCACTTTGAATGCGGTAATTCACTCGGCAACTGGCAAATATGCAACAGAATTCTGAGTCTACCCTCTGTAATCTCTCTGTCTTCCTCCCTCTTTCCCGCTCGTTTCATCTGCCTTTCTTAGTTAACTGTCAACAGTTATGCGTTGTTTATTGCCACAGTTTCTGTTTCAGCTGCTTTTTCTTCTTCTTGTTCTTGTTATGCTTTGCTGCCGATTGCCATTTTGCATTACGCTGGCATTTTCCCCACATTGCGATTGAGTTGCGACCACTTCAGCTTTTCCTAGTATTTTCCAGCTGCTGTTGACATTGTCGTTATTTGTCTCTTTTTTTCTGCTCATATGCTCTGTGCAATCGAGCGCAATAAGTGACACACACACACGCATAGGAGATAAATCAGCAAACAAAGCTTAGAAATGCGTTATACCCTGTGTATTGATTACTCTTTGTCGCTTGAAGCTTTGTTTATATAGCGAAATTACTGTTTAATTCCTTTACAATTACTTGAGTAATTACAATTTGAAAAAATCTAGCCAATTAAATATGCTCATTATTGCAGTATCCGCTTAATTACTTTGTCAATTACTTAAGTAATTTTACCTGACAGATATTATTGAATTTTTAATTTAACTAACCTGGTAATTACTTAAATAATTAAATTTAATGTTGGGAAAATACTTGAATTTTTATAATACTGGTAGAATAATGTTGTAATTGCAGCTAAAACAACTAATTACATATTCAGATTTATGTTAAGTATACGCAATTATTTAAATATTTAAGCTGGATAATTTTAGTTACTGCAGTAATTAAAGTTGATTTACCATACCCCGTTTAATGCAGCTGTTCTACAGGGTATAACGAAACAGATGCTCAATTATAATTGTTGCCAACTTGTCATTTTCAACACTGACAACTGCACTTCCTTTCCTTCTTCTTTCCACTCCTCTCTTTCTCCTCAGCTCTCTATCAATCTGCTCTGCTTTTCCCCCCACTTTCTTCCTTTCACTTATCACATGCTCTGGCCTTTGTGATTTTCTTGTTGCATACTTTGGGGCGCCGTATGATTGTTGCTGCCAGCTCATGTTGCTCTTGTTCATTTTGTTGTTGTTGCTGTTGTTGTTGTTTGTGCGTACGTGTTTGCCATGATAAAATTGTATTTTCAATTTATTTCGTTGTCGTTGTCAACGAACAATTTACGTAGTTGTCGCAACTGCAACTGAATGTGAAATTATGTACGAAAATTGCCAAAATGATTTAAGTGCAGCAACTACGAAATTAGCTCCACAAAATACGTGAATGGTCTGGAATGTGAATACGAGTACACTCACTCGCACTCAGTTTTGTATTCGTTTTGCGCAGAGCGTCAGCAATTACCTTGACTTGCTTTTCAGTTATTTTTTGGGCCATACTCCACTCCAGTTGGTTAAACTCTTGGCCACAAAGTGATTTTGAAAAGAGTCCAGACAGCTCTTTTAATTTAACTGACAGCTATTAATAAAATCAAGCCCTGAGCCCCATTTCCCCTTTGACCTGCCCTTTTGAATACACAGTGAATACTCACGAATGACTAAACATAAATTATGTTATATTTATCACACAAGGGACACGAGTCTCTGTTTTCTCTAGATGACGTCATCACTGTGGCAGCAACAACCTTGTGAATTGCACTCAAACTAAACTAAAAACAACTCACTCAAGAGCGAAAGAGAGAGCGAGTAAGGGAGTGAGAGACAGAGAGAGAGAGAGAGAGAGAGAGAGAGTAAGAGAGAGCGCATTTCCAGCTGTTTTTGGTTGCTCATTTTGTGGGGCAAGGATTTTCCACTTTTCATTGTGGTTACCCGAATTGTTGTTGTCGTTGTTGATTCTGCTTTTAGTTTCGTGTTGTTGTTTAAATTAATTAAAAGTGTATGACAAAACAATAAGCGTTGACCTTGTTTTTCCAACACAAACACACGCACACACACAAACACACACACTCATATCTATTTGTTTGTCTGTTTTGTTTGCTTGTTTGACTTGATGGCGTGTCCATATGTTGAAAGGCGTCGTCTGCTTTTGCCTCTTGTGGTTTTTCCTAATGAGTTGACTCCCCCTGCCTCTCCTACCTTTGCTTGCCCCAATAAGTAGGCAACAACAAACGGATTTTCACTACGAAAAACCGACAGCAACAACAACTATAATAACAATGAAAAAGCAGCAGCTTTGTTGCTTTTTCTTCTTTTTTCGCGCGCTTTGTTTGCACAACAGCAACAACAGCAACAACAACAACAACAACAACTACTCAAACAACAACAAGAATTGTGTCCTCTGTTTACAGCGGGTTAACAGTTACAAACGAGCCTCCTCTTTCTCTTTCTCTCGCTTCTTACTCTTTCAGTTTCCCTCTGCCTTCATTCACATAATTGCATTTGTCTTTCACATTCATATTCGCATTCGCTTTCGCTCTTTTTGTAGTGTGTTTGTGTGTGTGCGTCAAAATATTTAACGCATTTGTTTTTGCCTGCTTACGCTTATACCCTATACTTAAGGGTATATTAGCTAGCTCAGATTGTTTGACTTTCATATATATTTAACCATATTTATTTTTATTTAGTTAATAATTATTGAATTGATGATAATTAAAGTGAAGGGGTATATTAGTTATTGCCATACAAATTATGGACACAAAAGGTTTATAACAATTGTTTTAATTTTTTGTATTATTTATTTTCTGAGTTGAAACAAGATTTATTAACTTATTGAAATGAAAGAGTATTTTTTTAGTCATTGTTTGTTTATGTGCAGTTTTATTTGCATTGTAGTTTTTCTCCCTTTTTTTCTTTGCTTTTCGCTTTTCGTGACGAGTTACACATATTTAAATATCGTTAAAGTCGTTGCCCATAGTGGATGTTGTTGTTGTTGCTGCTCTGTTTGTTGTGGCTCGATTATTTCTCATAATTATTTTTCCCGTTTTGCCAGCCAAAATGAAACTTTGTCACCGTCAGACGCGTCGTATGCGTAATATTTCATATGGTTATGCATGCGTCGCGTGTGCGCTCACCTCAGGCTAAGGGGCGGGGGGTGTGGTAGTTGAAAATGAGGTGAGGTGTAGTCTTAGCCTCAGGCAGGTGTGTGTTGTGTGTGTGTGTGTGACACACATTTCATAGCAATTAAAAGCTGTCGTGTTATTTTTATTTTAATTAGAAAACTATCGTACTATGCTAATTTGGAGTTGCTGCATTTCTTAATCTAGCTCCGACTTTCCCTTGATTTTCTCCCCTAGTTTAGGGAGTGACAGAAACTACAGTTAAGCATAAGCCGATTAGAGTTTTCCTCCAACGACTTTTAACCCCTCGCATTCGCGTTTCTAAACTATTTTGCGCATTTCTAAACTTTTCCTCCAAAAATACAATTGTTGTTGTCGCTTTTTAGATTGTGTACCCTCTTGAAATAAGAACTTTATCCTGTATTTGTACTTATATCCTGAATTTAAAAGAAATAGCTGAGAATGGACTTCAAGACAATAAAACCATCTCAAAATTTTGTTACAATTTAAAATTTATATAAGTTCAACTGTTTTAAAGCCATTTTACGATGATCCCAGATAGTTAAGGTATCTTCCAGTCTAGTATATCCGTTTACATTGTATTCCCTTGTTTTTAAATTCCATTTTATTGACTGCTAAGCGGCTTTCAAAACTACAAAACTTTTCAAATTTCTGTGGTTTTACCAAATATTTTTCACATTTTAATTGTTTTTTGAAATTGCTTTTTCACACACACACAAACACACACACCCACAACAACAACAGGTGCAACAGAGAACAGAACTCGAAATCAGTTGCGTCCACAAAATGCTAATTAACGTTGGCCAATGGCAACTGACAGTGCAATTATAGAATTGAAGTTGCCTGTAAAACTCATTTAAATGCATGTGTGTGTCGTAGCTGATTAGCAAGAAGAGTCGACGCCAGCAGCAGCGACGTTGCCAATTGTTGGCAGTAATTAACAAAGACACAGACAGAGGTGAGCAGAGAGCTGAAGAGAGAGCAGAGAAGAGTTAAAATACACACACACACACAAGCAGACACACCTATATACACACACACTCACTCGACTTGCTCACACGTGACGTCACGCACAAGTGAGAGTGACGAAACACTTAAGCGTTAAATGCACCCAACAACTAAAGTCTACATTTCCACTGCTCTCTTCTCCCTGCTCCCTTCTACTGCTCTCTTCTCGCATCCCCCTTCTACTGCTCTCTTCTCCCTGCACCCTTCTCCTCTATCTCCCAACGTGCCACATCTCGTTGCCAGCTGCCACATCAGGTGTCATTGCGTGTGCAACGCGGCGTATGCGCCATAATTTAACTCACTCTCAACGCACTCACAGCCACAACTATTCCCCCGCCCCCTTTCTCACACCTTTCCGCCCCTTTTCCCATCCCCCTCCCTCTCGCAGGTGCGACGTGCTCGTGTAAGCGTGCATGTTTAATTTGGCATTGCATACTTTGCGGCGCTTGCCAAATGGGAAATGCATTTTAATTTCTTATACCACATAGAGAAACAGAAAGAGATAGAGAGATAGAGAGAGAGAGAGTGAGAGAGAGAGAGAGAGAGAGAGAGGGGCAGAGAGTATGAGTTTATTTTATTACATTTGCCATTTCATTTAATGCCAACTGCATGCGATAAAGTTCACAACTTGTTGGTGCAACTGCCTTTCTGGGCTGCAAGTGGCAAAAAGTGATGCAAGTGGCGCATTTTAAAGTCATAAAGTGCATCTAATGGAGCCTGGGACAAAGCACTTTAGCTGCAATTCCAGATTTTTTAACATTAATGTTATTTATTATTCATTATTTATATTTTATACAGTTGAACTTTGCTATAATAAAATCGATTGCGATTATAAAAACAATATTTATTAACAGAGTTCTCAAAAGTCGTTATAAAATGTAGAATTCTTTATAATAATTCTAACTACCGTATTAAAAGCTGTGCACTTGATATTAATTCTTTATGTCGAGTAGAACTTTATTGTATAGAATTATTATACATATGGGTTTTTTTGCGACTGTGAAAAAAGAAAAATATGAGAAAATAAGACCTTAAAATTAAATAAGACATTACAAGCTTCTTTTAAACTAAACTTAATTTAAGACAACTCCAACATAAACTTTTCTTCCCTCGCATATTTTAAGTAGAATTAATTTTAGTTATTGCTTTATTAAAGCGATTTTGTTGTAGCTTAAAGAGTTAAAATATTTCAATTTTATTTTATTTAAAATGCCTATACTTAATTATAGTTGCTTTATATGTATTGAAACTCAGTTAATTATAATTGTACTTGATAAGTATGTATATTTAATTTGCATGTATATTTATTTGACTTTTGATTGTATTCTTTCTCTTTCTCTTTTTTATTTTTATATATGCCTTTATATTGTATTGTATCGTATTGTATCGTAATTGCCTGTACACTGTCCTACAAAATGTAAACGTTTGCCAATGTGTCTGTCTGTCTGTCGTTTTGTATGTGTTTGTAGCATTTTGGAGAACAAAATCAGGTTCGTAGTGTGGCCAACTTGCTGATGTTTATATCTGTTGAAATATATAAACGTAATAATGCTAATATTTAATATTTGTTATCATCATCAATTGACAGGCAACAGTCGCTGCTGTCGGACGAGCAGGCCAAGGAGGTTGAGCAGATATTAAATGCATCGCCGAATGTGAGCGTTGCTGTTGCTGCCGTTGTTGCAACTGCAACTGCAACATCGCCGACCAGCAGCAAGAATCTCCAGCAGCAGCAGGAGGAGACAGCAGCTGACATACAAATTGCAGCTGTCCCTGCGGTCATCGAGGAGGAGGAGGAGCAAGAAGAGGAACTACAAGAACAGCTTGAGGAAGACTTTGACTCGGATGACGTTGAAGCTGTTGACATTGTGGGCATTGGACATGCACCAGTCGCAACTGCAGCAACCTCGTTGAATGCCACCTTTGTCAAGGCAGATAGCACAGAGACCGAAACAACAACCACCACAACAACAACAACAACACCATCGACTGCAACAGCAGCAACAACAACACGACACGATGATGATGAACCCGAGTGGTTACGTGATGTACTCGAGGCACCAAAGCGCAGTCTAGAGAATCTGCTAATCAACAACAATAACAACAATCGAGCTGAACTTGAGAATGGTTACGAGTCCTTGGAGAGTGGAGGAGCTGGAGTTAAACATCATTTCCATTCGCAATCCCAATCGAATTGCGATTTAAATCAAACCTATGTAACTGGCGGAGAATCGTTGCATGAATCAATTGTCTCGGTGGAATCGACACAATCGGATGCCACATTCAATCAGACAACGACCATCGATGACAGCATCATCTCGAGCAAACACAATTCGACATATTCTCTGGCGGATGTTGAGCCGGCGACAAGTTCAACGGTGCTAAGCACGGGAATTACTGAACTCGACGATAATCAGTATTATATACCGGAATATCCGCCCGTACGCAGCAAGGAAGTATTGGTTGAGGCCGGTGTCCATTACTTTGAGGATGGCAATTTTTGGATGGAAGTGCCAGGTAGGTGGTCGGGGAGGTCGGGGTGGAGGTGGCTGCCACCATTATTATTAAGTCGTTGCTCTAAGCTCGCCCATTTCAAAATTCTAAAAGGTCTGCTAGACTTTGATGACGACGATTGCTCCTATCCGCCCATCACCGTACGGAAGAATCCCAAAGTACGCTTCAGCTCTGGACCCATCCACGTCTATTCCACATTCTCAGTGACCGATTACGATCGCCGCAATGAAGATGTCGATCCGGTTGCCGCTTCGGCGGAATATGAACTGGAAAAGCGGGTCGAGAAGATGCATGTCTTTCCCGTTGAACTAATGAAAGGTCCTGAGGGTTTAGGTCTCAGCATTATTGGTATGGGCGTTGGCGCCGATGCGGGTCTAGAGAAATTGGGTATATTCGTCAAAACGATCACAGACAACGGCGCCGCAGCGCGCGACGGACGCATTCAAGTGAGTATAATTGATCAAGGAGTAGCATATTGTATATTTACCCTGTAAATACCAGGGAATCAAATCAAAAATAACAAAATTTTCTAATTGAACAAAATTTAAATGCAGAATGAATTTAGAGGCCAAACAATAATCAAAATGACATTCCGCTTGAAAATCGGTTCAGTTTTGACAAAATTATGGAAGTTGGAAGTTGGTCAGACCTTGGATCTAACAACTTTACAAGTCAAAATTTTTGTCAAATTTCACATGATTTTTTACAGAATTTTGAAAGGTGTCAGAATCAAATTTAAAGTGTTGTTTTATACTATTTATGATATAAGGAGTTGTTTAAAAGTGAAAACTTGAGAATTAAAATTTTGAATTTTCAAAATATCAAAGGGGGGACCACATGCATCAAATCCATGATTTTGAGAAAAATGAAATTTTTTACAAAATTAATTAAATTTAAATGCAGAATGAATTAAGAGGCCAAACCATGATCAAAATGACATTCCGCATGAAAATCGGTTCAGTTTTGACAAAGTTATGGAAGTTGGAAGTTGGTCAGACCTTGGATCTAACAACTTTACAAGTCAAAATTTTTGTCAAATTTCACATGATTTTTTACAGAATTTTGAAAGGTGTCAGAATCAAATTTAAAGTGTTGTTTTATACTATTTATGATATAAGGAGTTGTTTAAAAGTGAAAACTTGAGAATTAAAATTTTGAATTTTCAAAATATCAAAGGGGGGACCACATGCATCGAATCCATGATTTTGAGAAAAATGAAATTTTTTACAAAATGCAGAATGAATTAAGAGGCCAAACAATAATCAAAATGACATTCCGCTTGAAAATCGGTTCAGTTTTGACAAAGTTATGGAAGTTTAAAGTTGGTCAGACCTTGGATCTAACTATATATCTTTCATATTCCCTTTGCAGGTTAACGATCAGATTATTGAGGTGGACGGCAAGAGTTTAGTGGGTGTTACACAAGCCTATGCAGCTTCAGTGCTGCGCAATACTTCCGGTCTAGTCAAATTCCAAATCGGACGCGAACGTGATCCGGAGAACTCAGAAGTAGCACAGCTCATACGACTGAGTTTGCAGGCGGATCGCGAAAAAGAAGAGCGCATTAAGCGGTAAGTAGATTGTATAGATATTTTAATGATCGTTTTGCTATATCCTTCATTCTACATTCACAGTCAACAAGAGGAGTATCTGCGTCGCACGCTAGATTACTCCGAGGACTCGACACAGCCCGTGTCCGCCAATTCCAGTGTGTGCGAGGGACCCTCGAGTCCTGTACAGGTCGAACATCCTATGGAGGTCGAGGCCACACACTCCCAGGAGGTTGAGTCGCTCAAGCGACTTCTCCAGGAGGTATGTGCCCCCAATGAATGGGATTTATTCCAGGGATTTAATCTATTTGCAGCTGTGCTAAAATCGTGTTCTCTTTCTCTCCTTTTGCTGAATTTCAAAATTTGTTTAAACCAACGCGGATATTGAAACGCAGCATAAAGCGGTAATTGGTCCTTAAAAGATAAAAAATGATTGAAAATTTATTTATAAATAATTGAATTAAAGTCTTGATAAAGACACATTTAAATTAATATGTAGAGCACATTTCGCCAAGTTTTGATTCTCATTTTACTTACAATTTTGATTTGTTTTTATCAACACGATCTGATTGCAATTGCATTAGGGGTATTCAATTTTTTTATTTATTTATTATTTATACATTAATTTATGATTTATTATTGGTTTTTTTTCTGTGATTTCCACAGAGCGAAATGGGTTGCCTGGTAAAGGATGAAATTATACAAAATCTGAAACGAAAGGTTTGTTTCTTGTACAATTTTGATTTAATTACTTTGTTTTATGCCATCTCATATCATCTCAGCTCATGCATTGCACATAGTTTTTTAATTTTTTAAGGAAAAAAACTAATTAATTTGTATGTTTTTTCGCAGCTGGTTAAGTTGGAGACGACGGGCAATGAGAATGAGCTGCTCAGCGAGCGTCTCCGGCAGAGCGAACGGGAGCTGGGCAACATTAAGAAGGAGGCGGCAAATCTGCAGAATATGTTGCAACAATCGCAGGCACAGTACATGGCGCTGGACAAGAAGTACAACAAGGCCAAGAGGCTGGTGCGAGAATACCAGCAGCGGGAGCAGGACATGTGCCATCGGGAGGAGTTCTACACGCAGCTGTTGCAGGAGAAGGACACCGAGTACAATGCGCTGGTGAAGAAGCTCAAGGATCGGGTCATTCATCTGGAGCATGAGCTGCAGGAGACCCAACGCAAGGCGGGTTTTCCCGTGGGATTGCCCTACGACAGTGCCACACTGAAGTTGACACCCCAAATGATGCGCAAGACGCCGCCAAAGCCGCTATTCCATAAACTGGAAACGGAACTATCCGATACGGAAATCTCAGATCTCTCACCCGATGGCGATGGCGTCAAAACCGCCACCGTGGAGCGCAAGGTGCCCGTCAAGGATGAACTAGATGCGGCCGTGCCACAGCACGAGCTGCTCGACAATTCGGTGAATAAGACCAAGATCGAGTTGGGTGAGTAGAAAAAACTTGGAAAAATGTTTAAAAATCTTCAGCTTTTCTCACGCACATCATCAAAATATTTATTTTTATTTTTGTGTTCGATTTGTTGCTGAGATTTCTTTTTTAAAATTTTGTGGTATTGATGCGCTTTTGTGATTGTGCTAAATGTATCTTTTTTTGTATCATTCTTCCTCTTTTCTTTTCATTCTGCGCTTTGTTGCTGCCGTTCGTTCGCTTTGATTTTCTGTCTCTCTGTGTCTTCTTTGTTCATCATCTTCTGTCTGCGTGTGCGTGTACATATTGTTCGTTGGTTCGTTTGTTTGTTTGATTTGTGATTGTGACACACACACACACACACACACGCCCACTTTACACACACACAACCCACACACTTTCAAATGCAAAATCGAAATCAATTATGCAAACGAATTCGCAACGAATTGAATCGATAACGATTACGATTACGATAACGATATCTAAACCAAAGCCTCCCGTGGTGGTCTAGCCAATCGCCAGCTGCCCTCGACGGCGACGGCGACAGTATCCGGGAATGGGAACGGCAATGGAACCGGAAATGGCAATGTCAATCTCAACGGCAGCAGCGAACTTCTCTCCAATGGGAATCTAAATCTGAATCTGAGTAAACGCAGCAGAAGCAACAGTCGCAGCTCCGATTGCACGCTGGATGACAGTGATGATGAGGAGGTGGAACTGGAACAATCACCACTGAATCCCATGTCTGGCGTTGGTGGACATGATAGCATCAGTCTGTCCAATGGCAACTCGCATCTGCTGGCGAATGTCAACAATCTGTTGCAACATCATCCGCCTGCCTCGAATGCCATCATTGGCAGTGGCATACTGCCACCATCGAATGGACATTTGGGCACCACAACTGCCATACTGCTCAACTCGACGTCTTCAGCCTCGTCTAGTTCATCGAATCAGTCGACGGCTCGCGAGGCACAGATCAATCAGCTCTATGCTCAGGTTCACAAGGATCCCAGCAAGCAGCAACAACAACAACAGCAGCAGCAACTACAACAGCAGCAACAACAACAACTGCCACTGCCACTGCAGTCGACGTCGTCCAGTTTGTTCAAGAGTTCGTTGGGTTCGCCAGCGGATAATAGCGCGGGATTGAATGATTTCCATCGGGGCAGCATGACAACCTTTGGCACTGGTCCCGCCAGCAGCAGCAGTGCCAGCAATCGTGATCTCAACAGCTCGTATGACTCCATATTGGGCTCCAACGATAAGCTATCGGAGAATGAGCAGGCCGAGAATTGGATGTATCCAAGTCGACGACGAGTCGCCCCCAATGGCAGCAAGTTGCCTGCTTCCAGTTTCACAGAGCAGCTCAATCAGGCGCTGTCCGATCGGGAGAGGTGGGTCTTAAACACACACAACCACACTGTTATACAAAAAAAAAAAAAACTGTTATACGGAACTGTTATACAAAAAAAACTGTTATACGTTTGCACATTTTGCAGGCGTCTCGGCGACGGTTCCTCGCGTCACTCCAGCGACGATTACACGGAGATCAACAAGAGCCAAAGCGTCGCTGCAATTAACTGCAAGACGCTGATCAACGAGATCCGCCAGGCGGTCAATGAAGCACAGCCAAAAGGTGAACTATTCAAAAAAAAAAAAAAAAAAAGAAATCCCAAAAAATAACTGAACTTAATGAGCCGGTTCTAAAAACAAGTCGTAGTTGCTCCAGATAGCAGACTAACCTTATATTATTTTCCTCCCTCCGTAGATACATATCTATCATTTCATGTGTACATAAAGACATCAATTGTTATACATACTGTTGTTATACTAACCAAAAAATACGAAACAAAACCAAATCTGTTATAATCAAACTGTTATACTGTTATATTGAACGTTAATGCGTGTACCATGCTATGATATCCAGAGCGTTCATTCCAAAAAATAACTGTTATACTTACTGTTATAACCATTCATTTAACTCACTCTCTCTCTCTTTTCTTCATCTCTATCTCAACGTTCATATGGTGCATATAAGATATAACATTCAAATGAATACTAACACAATATTCTGCTCTTTCTTTCTCTCTCTCTCGCTACTGCCACTAACATTAAATACACTCTGTAAATCGTCTAAAAGTTAAACAAGTTGTTCCACAATCGCTCTCCCCGCCCGGCACAGTGCCCTGGCAACAGCAGCATCATCAGCAGCAGCAGCAACAACAGCTGTCACAATCGGCACATGCCACCGGTCCCCCCTCGCCCACCAGCATGTCCTCGGGCTGCTCATCACCCGGATATTCGCCCAGTCGTACCCTGGATCTGTCCGGTTCCAGCTCTAGTTTCTCGGATCGCAAAGCGGCCGCTGCCTGCTACAACTACAAAGGTGGCCCCGTTCACGAATGGACCAAGGAGCAGGTGAAATGACTCTCAAAAATTAAAAAAAGAAGCAGATTTAACACTTTATACTCTTCAGGTGGGACACTGGCTGATGGGCATTGAATTGGAGCGTTATATTCCCGTCTTCAAGGAGCATAATGTGGAGGGCGGTGCATTGTTAACACTCGACTCGAAGGACTTCAAAACGCTGGGCGTCTGTGGCGATGATAAACATCGGTTGAAGAAACGCTTGAAGGACCTCAAGGCGAGCATCGAAAAGGAGCGCAAGGACATGGAGCGAGAGCGCCGGGAACGTGAGAAGGCCATACGCAAGGCCGAGAAAAAGGCGGCCAAAAAGAAATAGTAGTTGAATTCTAGTTCTTAAGCAACAAAGTAGCCAAAAAGCAAAACCATATACCATACAATGCATATACAAAAAAAAAAAATCAAATAGCACTCCTATAGTAGTTCTATGCAAGCCACAACATACATAAATATATAAATAAATATATATATATATATATATATATACAATTATATAACAGTTGTCTAACAGTTATATATAGTTATAATAACTCTAGCATTACAGAAATCATAATTTATTTGTACAACACATACATCTATTATTATACGTACTACATTTTAACTTATTGAAATTAATGGAAACTAGACTTAATTATGAATTATTCTAATAAATAATAAAAAGATGAAGAAAAAGGCAAAGAGGAGGAGAAAATGGCAGCATAAGGATTAACAGCTGGTCAAAATAGCGATAGCAGTGGTATCTGACCAAAATCCCAACACAACATTTAAAATCTACACACAGCAACACTTAAACAGATCTACACACACCAAACTCACACACACACACACCTGCACACACCGAAACAAGAAGCTAAAACTAAACAAGAGAACGCGTTGGACTGACTGATTTTTATGATTAATTTATAGAAGAAGATGAAAAAAGTATAGGAGAGTAATACTTTACGAAATGGAAAAACTTGAAACCAAAACCCAAAAAGAAACACATGAATTGAATTAAAGAGAATGAATAAATGAAAATGTATGAATAGCACACTTAAGGAATTCGCTGAACAGACTTGAAGCATGCCACAAAAAAGCAGCTTCAACTAAAGTTAAAAATATAATAAAAACAATCTATACAATTAATTATAATTATAACAATAAATCTAATATATTGGTAATATCATTTAAGTTAATCGCAAGAGCGCACTTGTCAATGTGACTCTTTCTTAATTTCGA
Organism: Drosophila falleni; assembly: GCA_035045575.1. Classification (NCBI taxonomy): domain Eukaryota; kingdom Metazoa; phylum Arthropoda; class Insecta; order Diptera; family Drosophilidae; genus Drosophila; species Drosophila falleni. Next base: position 5,561,863 of record JAWNOV010000167.1, read on the forward strand.
AATTGATTTGATTGTGCAATTTAAAGATTAGCGCATATTACGATAATCCGATATGACTATGTATGTATTCAATCTAGCCTCTATAGAAATACTCTGTATGTAACTGTATTTGCCAAGATATTGTATGCAACTAGCCTCAATATTTGCTAAAGTATTCATATTTGCTATATACACAGACACAAACATAAATTATTATATATCGCATGCAAAGTCATTTAAGTACTTAAGTAAACCAGCTGAAATCGATTGGGAGATCGGTTAACTTATCGATATGTTTGTATGTGAGTGCGTATGAGTTTTCCATGTGTGAATGTTTTATCTATTTGATTTAGTTAATATTTCTTTTGTATAAATAATATTTAGTTATTTTATATGTATTGATTTAGTGATTGTATTGCGTTTATCTTAGTTTTAGTTACAAATCGTATTTGTACTCCCTTATTTTTTTGTTTAATCTTTTATGTTGCAATAAAACTTTATATTTTTATCAATTAAAAACCCGTTTACTCCTTATATGTACCCATGCCACAAAAGCCACTTGGACTTTGATTAATTAAAGAAAGAAAAACCAAAATTTAGCAACTAGACCTTTGTTTGATTAAAAACAACAATTAGCATAAATAATACTTAACAAAACATACATATATACGATTACTCTCTCTCTCTCTCTATAATTCTCTTTCTATCTATCTCAGTATATTTCTCTTACTCAAACTGTCGTCTCTTTTTGACTTTTAAGACCCCGATCGCGGCCCACAGTGGGTGCAACACGTGCCCCAAAGCTTGCCAGCGATCGGCAGCGCATATTCACCGCATGTGCATTAGTCACTCGTCTCGTCGCAAGTCCTTAAAATAGCTTTTGAAAAGCTCGCCTCTAAACAGTGCCACAACAACCGTTAAAACTTACGATAAAAATACCAATAAATACACAAAAAATACCAAAAATGTTTATGTTCGAACAAGTCGAATATCAAATTGAAAGATTAGCTATTTCTTTAGATTTTTTCTACAATTCGATAACAAGTTTTACTTGAACTTTTTCCAATTTCCATTAACTCGTTCAAATAAACTGCATCTTTTGGTTGGATATTCGACTTTTGCGAACATTACATAAGTAATTTAATCGATACGAAACGAATAAAGGAAAAATGAGTGCGTTTCAGAAAAAGCCCCACGTGTTGCCTCTCGCTTCCATATCGGAAACTTCCGGTTATTTGGGAACGATTTGGTAACAAAGGAGTGAAGCTGAAACGCCGCATTATTAACTTGAATACTGTTAATTTTTGAACAAATGTTTTTAAGTTACACTTTATTTTTGGGTAATTGTTTGTACGCGTTTTTTACACCACATTTAAACAAAAAAAACAAAACAAAGAAATTAAGCAAAACAAAAAAAAACAAAAACCAGTTTAAAGTTCGTAAAATTTAAATCAAATTAAATCATAAAATGTATTTTTGGGCTGTTTGACTTGAAATTCTTAAAGAGTAGAGTCGCCCGGCCTTATAAAAACAAAACGAAAATGTTAAAAACACATTCGTGCCTTTTTCCATTGTGAAAAACCGTCCCACAACCACAAAAAAAACAAAAATCGAAATGATAATGATAATACGAGAGAGAGTGTCTCCACTGGGAATTGTCCACGTACTTGGTTTCCCAACACTCGATCTCTGTGCCCGAATATGAAATACTTACGAATACGTTGAACCATTTTAATATCCCGCAAATGCCTTAAACAAGAAAATTATATTACCCATTAGATGATTAACTTTTTAACTATTATTTGGCTTGTAGTTCTTAAAACATTTATATTATCGTATCTTTTTTAAGTCCTAACATTTGCAAAAACTAAGTCCAATTGTGCTTTTGTTGGCAACTGTACTGTGGAGTCGAAAGTTCAGTTGAAATTAACCTAAGATTACTTTATATCACAGTTTTGGGCTGACTTTTTGCCTAAAAACAATTTCTGTGTTTATTAAATATTTCTTTGAGTGAATGTTGTGATTGAAGGTGTTTGAGTTATAGCTTTTTTCATACTTTGCGCTAAAACATTTAATATAGGTATTTTCGTAATATTTATACATTTTATCAGTATCGAATAATATCAAATTCTGCCTGTCCGTCTGTCTGTTCTATATAAACTTTACCGACTTTACATAAATATTAATAAACATTAATTATTTTAGATATTTTTTTTATTAGACTTTTTTTTGGATCAGCTTTTGTTTAATATTTAATTTCTCTAACTAACGACAACAAATCAGATATTCTAGTTGATTTCTAAAGACACTTGGCTAACTTGGCTAGTTTAAATAGATAATAACGAAAGGTAATCGTCAAATTATAAAGCAAATCAGACAAACTGAAATTTACAAATCATTCAAAATAATAATTACAATAACAATAACAATTCATTAATAATGTATGTCTCGCTAATTAGTACTCGAAAACTCAACAAACAAAAATATAAAAATAATAAAAATAATACGTAAAATTGAAATACAATTCACTTTTCATTTAGTGTCAGTCAACGCAGCCAGCAGCAACGTCAGCAGCGACGTCGGCTGCGACGCTCTCTTATCAGTTGTGACAGAGCCTGTGGCTGCTGTTGTTGTTGTTGTCTCTAAGAGTATCTCTATCTCTGCATCTGTATATGTATCTGTATCTGTGTGTGTGACGCGTGTAAACAGATTTCGATTTTCCAACTGCAAAGAAAAAACAAAAACAACAAGCATATTTAATGAGTTTGTTGCACGTTTCAGCTGCAACACGAGCCTAAATTTATCAAGAGATGCATGTCTACAGATACTTTGGCTCTTTAAAGATACTTCTTTTCTTTCTGAATGGAATTTTTGTCTTATCAACTGGGAATTTTCCATGCCGGCCGTAGGCCAGTTTTTTGTTTTTCTCACTGAACCAACAAAACAGGTAGTTTGAATTTTACATCATTATTTTTTCTTAGTTTTACCATTTTATATTTTTATGAACTTATGCTCATTTAATTTGGAAATTTTTAAATTAATTATTTTAAAAATGAACTAAAATTATAGGTTTAAAGGATAAACCATTTTTTGTCCTCTTTCGAGAAACGAGTTACTGTAGATCGATTAATTAGCACAGAAGTAACTGAAGCATTAATTAAAGTATATCAATTCTAAAAATATGCTTGGAAAATGTCTTGATGCACATTGCATTACACAATAACAACAACAACAACACAAAGGCTCATAAAGTTGTTTACTTGACATGCAAATCGCATCGTGGGGGACCATAAAAAAATAAGAAATCTCATTGACGTTAGACCCCCTACAAATTGTGTACTGATAAGCGACAGTTACTAGGAAATTGCAGCTACTATCAATCTGTCTTTATACTGGCAATTTTGGGTATCATCTTGACTTATATATTTATGGGGAGGTACACGTGGAAATAGATTGAGCTTTAAGCTGTTGCCAGGTGATTGAAATTTGTAATTCCGATTACAACAGACGCTTTCTTTGCCTGCGACCTTATCAACAAAAAATCGAATGATTTTAATATTCAGCCAATTTTGTCAGCTTGTTTTGAAGCTTTGCTTTCTGATAAGCGGCAAATCAACAGCAACAAAACATTAATTAAATATGTATTTATAAAAAAATATAAACATAGTTTATAAATAAGTAGAAATTACGCAAATTATATTTAAACTTGTAGTTAAGTCATGCATTGTGACTGGATTTTGAACTAATTAACGATATACAGCTCATATCAAAGGTATTTACAGCAAACTTTACTCAGTGTAAAACCCTAGGAAAACAAGTGCATTTATAGCTTAAACTATTGCAATGTAATCTTATCGTAAAATACTTTTACAAACTGCCATTACGTGTCATATATGATGGCTTTAATTGGGATTATTAGACAGGTATTACTTATCATTTTCGAGGAATTTTCTTTTTATTATCATTTCTTTATACATTAACTTATTTATTTGCATAGTTTTATTTAGAAATTTGTTAAATTTCACTCAATTGAATCAGTTGAAAAGAATGATTCCGGTATACGCAGTTGTGACGTTTCCAGAAGACAAACAACTATACAGATCCTAAATTAAATATTGAACAATAAACGCGAGCAGTTACATCGACTGCGACTGCGACGTCAGCGTCAGCAGCGACGTCGCGACGGAAGCTTTGACGTGAGCTGCGACTTAAAAGCTGAAGCGCCAACAACGACGCTTCTCAATTATCAAAGTGAACTCGAGCAAGCAACAAGTGTGACAGGAACAGAAATCAGACTCTGAAATCAGGAATTGAAAAACCGCGAATTGAGTAATCACAATAAAGGAGAATCACGCAACGCAACGAGATAACAAAAGCCAAAGAATTTCAATTTGCGAGCACTTTAAATTAAAATTGATTTGTTGTTTTCTTTCTGTAAAATAAACAAACCTACAACAGTTTTAAAATCAACGCGTGTGCACGAGATACAGATACAAGATACATTTGATTATATCACTTTTTTGCTTATCAACGATAACAACAACAACAGCAACAACAACAAGTGCAACGTTAGAATGACTCGCCATAGTTCCCAAGGTGACGTGACCACCAGCAATTCCAAACACAACAACAACAACACCACAAATAGCAACAACAATAGCAATGGAGACAATAAACCCGCTGAATACACCGCACAGGAGGCGAGCACGTAAGTTCACAGGGGGCGTGGCAAACTAAAAAGGGGGCACGCCAACAACTAGTTAAACTACAATCAATTCTAATTGATAGTCAATGGTCGATGGTTGGGCTTTAATAGACTTGGGCTTGTTGCCATTGGCGTGAGCTTATCAAGGCTATATCTATTATCCTTCAATGCTTTTTGCAACCCCTTTCTTGGCTGAACATTTGCATACTTGTGTCTTAACTCGGAACCCAAACTCTGGCATTGCTGTTTTCCCTTTTAATTGTTGCTATTATCAATTTGTGCTATAAATAAACGAATTGCCTTTAAAATTGCTCGCTTTACAACACTGCTTTGCTGTTATACCCCCTATAAAATCGATATATATATACTTATATGCCGTTTCAGCAAGCCTTGACTTAGTTGATATGGTTAGTAGGCTTTGCTTTGTCTGTGTTTAGTTATAACCAAAAATAATTGTATTTTTTCTTTGGCATACAAAATTTCGGTCTTGGCATCTAAATTCTAAATTTGTGTTTTTTTCAATGCATGTCAGTGAATTTAACGCGTTCGATTTACTCATTGGTTAGTTACAAACTAACACCTATATCAAGGATGTGCTCCCGAGATTGTTGTACGAGCCAAGGTGGGGCCAACAACAAGGCCGGTAATGCCTGTCTCGATAAGAAGGGGGGTGGCAAAAAGGATGTCGAGCTTGTGGTGCCAACTCCGCAAAGTTTGCTGTAAGTTTTTCACACATTTCACTTGGGATCTTCCTAATTCTTCCCAGTCATTCTATTGACCGCTTACAGCTAATTTTCAGTCCTTTAACTCTTACCGTTTTTGGACCAAGTTTAATCTTCTTCAGAATTAAAAAAATGTGATTATTTAATTATTATTTTTTTTTTGATTTAATCTCTCTAATGCTAAAATTCTTCCTAACTTTTCCCAATACAAGCCAGTCGTTCTATTGACCTCTTACAGCTTATTTTCAGCCCTCTTAATCTTAACGCTTTCAGACCACATTTCTTTATCTAAATTAAGTATTTTTCTGAATTTAAAACAAATGTGAATATTCAATTATAAATTTTAAAATTATCATTATTTTTTTTTTAAACATGTGATTTTACAGTAGCTGCTAGAATCACAAATATGCCTATTAATTCTCTTGTTCCCTTCACAAAATATATGTTGCCCTTTTATAGCCGGTTTTTAAGATTGCGGTAGATTAAGTTATTCAGTCTGACGTCGCAACAAATTATGTATTATAATTTCTTGTCTATTGGCAATTTTACAAACGCTTTTTAATGATTATACAATCGATTATCAGCTCATTAAGAATGCTGATAAGGGCCTTTTATGAATTTAATGTTAACAGCACGTGCGTTTTGAGAGTGAAGAGTTAGTGAGATTCATTTGTCTATCAAAACATATAAAGAGCCGAAAAAATAGATGATAGATAATAATAATGTAACAATTTTACTGCAACTTCTGTTGGTGCAATATCAAAAATTTTTTAATCCATGAATCATGATTTTGAGAAAAATAATTTTTTTAAAAAATATTTATTAGAATGGGTTTTTTTGTTGTTACCATAGACGAATCCATGATTTTGAGAAAAATGAAATTTTTTACAAAATTAATTAAATTTAAATGCAGAATGAATTTAGAGGCCAAACAATAATCAGAATGACATTCCGCTTGAAAATCGGTCTAGTTTTGACAAAGTTATGGAAGTTTGAAGTTGGTCAGACCTTGGATCTAACAAATTTACAAGTCCAAATTTTTGTTATTCCGCTTGAAAATCGGTCCAAAAATTTTTTCAGTATTTCTAAAACAAAATAAATTTTCTATACATACATTTCTCAAATAGTTTTCTAACAATTTTTAGCGACAACCGAATTCAATGCTTTCTAACACCTGAAGAGCTGCGAGCTCTACGCGTATTGAATCAAGACACGTTTGTAGACAATCAATTTTTACAAATTATTACTATCGATGTTGTCCCAATGTCTCATTGTGGTTACATCTCTCTTTCCTTCATCCAGGAACATATTCCCACATTCCGTATATTTATCATACTTTTGTTCTGATTCATCAAGCTAATAATCATTTGTATCTTTTTATCGAGAAGATAGAGAAGTCTGCAAATTGTCTTCCAGTATTGTATTCCTCGCTGTAGAGAACAGATCGAAGTCTTTTTGATTTCTAATAAATATGTACACTCCTTATCCCTGAACTTGTTATTTCCCTATCCTTATATTCATATTTTTATTATGTTCTTTGATTTGCGAGCTTTATCTAATTTCTGTTTGACATTCACAGGTATCCTTATGAGGTGATTCAGGAAATTGCTGACTTCATTGTGAAAGGAGCTGGAATCCGTCCCAAAATTGGCATCATTTGTGGCTCTGGACTTGGTTCCCTGGCGGATATGATTCAGGATGCGAAGGTCTTTGAGTACGAGAAGATTCCCAACTTCCCAGTGTCCACCGTGGAAGGACATGCAGGAAAACTGGTCGTTGGCACTCTGGAGGGAGCCAATGTAATGGCAATGCAGGGTCGCTTCCACTTCTATGAGGGTTATCCCTTAGCCAAGTGCTCCATGCCTGTGAGAGTGATGAAGCTTTGTGGCGTGGAGTATCTGTTTGCCACAAATGCCGCTGGTGGCATCAATCCCAAGTTCAATGTGGGCGACATAATGCTGATGCATGATCATGTCAATATGCTTGGCTTTGCGGGTAATTCACCGCTCCAAGGTCCCAACGATCCTCGCTTTGGACCCCGTTTCCCCGCCCTGGTCAACTCCTACAACAGGGATCTGATCAACAAGGCGCTGGAGATTGGCAAGGCGATGGGCATCGAGTCGAATATCCATGTGGGCGTCTATTCCTGCCTCGGTGGTCCAACATACGAGACAATTGCCGAGTTGAGAGCACTCCGCATGATGGGCGTGGATGCGGTGGGCATGTCCACAGTCCATGAGGTGATCACAGCCCGCCACTGCGACATGAAAGTGTTCGCCTTCAGTTTGATCACCAACAAGTGCTCCACCGAATACAGCGACAAGAAGGACGAGGAGGCCAATCACGATGAAGTCATGGCCGTGGCCAAGAACCGACAGAAATCCTGCTGCGAACTTGTCGCCCGTCTCATTAGCGAAATCCAGAAAGGCTCGTAAATGCGAAATGCCGGCAATTGCCTACAGATACTTTGGCTCTATTAAGATACTTAGTTTTTCTCTGAATGGAATTTTAATGTCTTATCAACTGGGAACTTTCCATGCCAGTTTTGTGTGTTACTCACAGAGCCAACGAGTAGCTCGAAATTTTTAGATATTTATTCTTTCACTTAGTTTAACTAATTATAAATTCTTGATATTTAGTTTTTAGTCATGTCAATTAATAATATCTCATAAGGATCGGTTAATAAACACAAAAGTAACTGGAGGCATCAATGAAATTGCTATCAATTCTAAAAAAAATGACTCATTCTCACTGTTCTATACTTGCCAACGAATACAATATACCCTTATAATCTATAAGTAGCGGGTATTATAATAAGAAATTAGTCAAATTATATTTTTGCTTGCAGATAAGTCATTTAAAGTGGCTGGATGTTGCAATTAATGATAATGAGCTCATATTAAAAATATTAATGCTAACTTTACTCTCTTAGTCAGTGTATAATACCTTATAGAATTCATATTATTAATAACTTAAGCTATTGCCTTGAAATCTTATCGTAAAACCCATTTAATAGCTGTTATTAATTAGATTTATTAGACAAGTTTTGCTTATCAATTTCAACAAATTCTCGTTCATTCTTTTTGTTAAACAATGTATATGCAAATATTTTATTTTTAAAATTTCAATTCAATTGACTGAGTTTAAAAGAACGATTCCGGTTTACGCATTTCTTACTTTGCCAATAACTATTAAAATCCGAAATTGAATATTGAACAATAAACGCCAGCAGTTTTGCCGACTGCGATAGCGACAACAACAATAGCGTCAACGTCAGCGTCATCGTCAGCTGCGACGTTGGCGTCGACGTCGGCGTCGGCGTGGACTGCAGCTTAAAAACCATACGCACCAGCGACGACGCCTTTCAATTTTCAAAGTGCGTTCGTGGAGGCAACAAGTGTCAGAGAAACAGAAATTTAAGATACTTTAAAGAACTAAAAGAAGAAGAAATTTAAACACGCGAAACGAGTAATCACAATAAAGCAGAATCACGAGTAAATAACGAAACGAGATAAAGAAATTCAAAGAAATTAAAATTTCACGCACTTAAAATATAATTTGATTCTCTTAAAAGATAAACAAAGCGACAACAGGTACCAGATACAGCTACAAGATACAAGATACATTTAAAACAGCGGCTGCTGCTGATTATATAATTTTTTGCTTATCAACTATAACAAAAAGAGAAATTAGAACCAGTGCAACAGTAGAATGACTGGCTATAATTCCAAAGGTGAAGTGGCCAACAGCAATGGCAATCACAACAACAACAGCAGCAACAGCAACGGAAACAGCAATGGACACAATAAAACCGTCGAAAACACGGAGAATCATTCGTAAGTTCAGCAAGTGTGCAACAGGGGCGTGGCAAGAAAAGGGGGCTTGTTTAAACGAAACACGCCAACAACTAGTTAAACTTCCATCAACTATAATTGATAATTCCTAATAGACTTGAGTTTGTTGAACTTGTGACTATATTTATTATCCTTTCATTTGATAAGAAAAAATTAATAAAAAATAGTTAAAAGTCTTTAATTCTTCAACTCAATTTATTATTTTATCATATAGATAATTTAAATGTCATTTTTTACCTGAATTTAGCAATAATTTTCGACTTGGATTTATCAATTAAAAATCTTTAATTATTCAACTTAATTTATTAATTTATCATATAGATAATTTAATTGGAATTATTTTACCTGAACTGACCTATAATTATCAGACTTGATTTATTGATAAAAAATCTTTAATTCTTCAACTCAATTTATTATTTTATCAAATAGAAAATTTAAATGGCATTATTTTACCTGAATTTTTCTATTAATATCAGACTTGGATTTATCAATTTAATATAGTTTTTACTGGAAATTTCATAAATGTATTGCGATTAAATATTATCGCCATAGCTACTCAAATACCAAGGGCAAGGTTAGCGCTGAAAAAGAATTTTTGCTAAGCGAAACAAATGTAAATAATAATTAAATGCTGAACTCTCACCTTGATGTTGCCGCACTTATCAGAAATAGCGTCATCAGCGTCAGAAAAATCGCAAAAGCTAAACATAAATTTAGACATTTTATTTATTATACTATTCTATTCTATTATAGAAACAGCTACTGAGGGAGCTTATCAATTAGCGTAGCCCTCGTTGGCTCATTAAATCGAAATCAAAACGTGTCCCATTAAAAAGACATCGCGACATCTTTAATCTGCATATGAGATTACGACGCCTCTTTTATAATGCTCGCTCCTACAAATGCTAATGCCCCCAGATACGATCTGGTGAAATCCAGCTATAGCTATAACAATTGCCAGTCAGAGATTATGTAACTCAGTTTTAGCCCAGTTAGTCAAGTTGACGCAGTCAACGTTGATTGGCTTACCAATTTAGTCGTGTGCCGCGATCTTGACATAGGCCTTTATCACTATCAAGTCGTATACTTGATATGTAGAGTGGTGGTGAACCACATCTGGGCAATTGGTAAGACTGCTAGCTGATAAAAGTGTTTGCTTGGCCATGACTAGTTTGCTTTTAGCCAATTTCGTTCGTTTCACTTGCCAAACTAGTTGCCTACCTATTTTTTTATATTTTTACGGCGCATTTTTGCGTCTAAAAAAAATAGCAAATATTTCTAGCAATTCTCGTGACATTCTTAACTTTAAATATGTACCTTCTTTTTGCATAGCCGGTTCTTCAAATTTCGTCATTCAGTCGATAGTGTGTTAAATTTATTCTTATAATTTTTGTTTATTGGTCATTTTATAATAGTTTTTTTTGATGATTTTAGATTATCAGCTCAAAAACAATGCTGTTGAGCCAATTTAGATTACAGCTTTTACAGCTGTTTATAGTTTATAACAATAGTTTAAATTTTTCAATAGTTTCAACAATCAAATTTATGCTTATAATTTTTTGTTTATTGGTCATTTTTGTAATAGTTTTTTAATGATTTTAGATTATTAGCTGAAAAACAATGCTGTTAAAGCCCCAATAAAGATTACAACGATCATAGCTATTTACAGTTTATAAAATTAGTTTAAACTTTCCGTTAGTTTCAACAATCAAAAATATAACAGAATTTCGACAAAAGTTGCTTATCAGCCAAATTTGTGTCTGACAGATTGCTGAATTATTAAGACGTATATTTTAAAATATTTATTTGGCTACTGACATTTAATATACATCATAGTATTAGCGATCTCTTTCAAGTACAACTTATAAATAATGTAAAGAATTACAGACCGCATTTTAAAACTGACTCTATAAATATCCAGTTTTATAGTGGTAATAGGTCTGTTAAAATTAAGTTTACACTCGTTAACACTATTGATGCCATAAATTAGTTGGGTTCAGCGACTCGACTCGAAGCAGCTAATTTGATGTATGTTGTTGCTGTTTAAATTTTTAAAACTCATTTTTAGTCTGCAATTATGGATGAAAACTATTTTATTAACCTTTTGAATATCTTAACTCATTTTGTACATTTTGCTAATAATTTTTAGCGACAACCGTATTCAATGCTTTTTAACACCTGAAGAGCTGCGAGCTCTACAAGTATTGAAGGAAGAAACGTTTGTAGACAATCTTTTATTTATCGATGTTGTCCCAATGCGTCTACTTATTGTATTTATATCTTTTCTACATCCAAGGGCATCATTTTGTTGTTCAGTCTGTCTATTTATCACACTTTGGTGTTGATTCATCAAACTAATTATTTTTTTTCATTTGTATCTTCTTATCAGAAATATCATATATGTAAAAAGAAGTCTGGAAAGGGTTGTGCAGTTAATAGTTTCTCGCTGTAGAGAACAGATCGTCATCTTTTTGAATTCTTAAATATGTGTACAAATATGTAATGTTCTCATCCTTAAATTCCTCATTTTCTTATCGTAAATATCGAACTTATTTTTGTTTGACATTCACAGGTATCCTTATGAGGTGATTAAGGAAATTGCCGACTTTATTGTCGAAGGAGCTGGCATGCGTCCCAAAATTGGCATCATTTGCGGCTCTGGACTTGGTTCTCTAGCGGATATGATTCAAGATGCGAAGGTCTTTGAGTACGAGAAGATTCCCAACTTCCCAGTGTCCACGGTAGAGGGACATGCAGGCAAACTGATCGTTGGCACGCTAGAGGGAGCCACTGTGATGGCAATGCAGGGTCGCTTCCACTTCTATGAGGGATATCCTTTGGGAAAGTGCTCGATGCCTGTGCGCGTGATGAAGCTCTGTGGAGTAGAGTATCTGTTTGTCACGAATGCCGCAGGTGGCATTAATCCGAAGTTCAATGCAGGCGATATTATGTTAATACACGACCATATTAATATGCTTGGCTTTGCCGGCAATTCACCGCTCTTGGGCCCGAATGATACTCGCTTTGGACCTCGTTTCCCTGCCCTGGTCAACTCGTACAACAAGGATCTGATCGATAAGGCGCTCGAGATTGGCAAAACAATGGGCATCGGGTCGAATATGCACACTGGTGTCTTTACCTGTCTTGGTGGTCCCAATTACGAGACAATCGCCGAGCTGAGGGCGCTGCGGATGATGGGTGTCGATGCGGTGGGCATGTCCACCGTTCATGAGGTGATCACAGCCCGCCACTGCGACATGCAAGTCTTTGCCTTCAGTTTGATCACCAACAAGTGCTCCACCGAATACAGCGACAAGAAGGACGAGGAGGCCAATCACGAAGAGGTCATGGCCGTGGCCAAGATCCGTCAAAAAGATTGCTGTGAACTCGTCGCACGCCTCATTGGAGAAATCCAAAAGAGCTCGTAATTCAGATTGAATAATTCTGTCTCGGGTTCACATTTAGATAAAAAATTAGATATCGTTTTAAAAATGTGCAGAATAAGCTAATTCATAGAAATAATTTAATTTAAGAATTATAAATAAATGTTTTAGTGAATACAAATTGAGATAGAAATTTTTGATTTATCTTTCTGCCTGAAAGTATGCAACACTTTTTTTACATAAACCATAGTAAGTACGGGGTCTCCGACTGTCGAGTATGCGGGGCCTCGGAGTGGGAGGAGGGCCTAAGAGAGGGACTGGGAGCGGGGCCTAAGAGAGGGACTGGAAGCAGGGCCTAAGAGAGGGCCTCGGAGCGGGGCCTCGGAGCGGGGCCTCGGAGCGGGGCCTCGGAGCGGGGCCTCGGAGCAGGGCCTCGGAGCAGGGCCTCGGAGCAGGGCCTAAGAGAGGGACTGGGAGCGGGGCCTAAGAGAGGGACTGGGAACGGGGACTGGGAGCGGGGCCTAAGAGAGGGACTGGGAGCGGGGCCTAAGAGAGGGACTGGTAGCGGGGCCTAAGAGAGGGACTGGGAGCGGGGCCTAAGAGAGGGACTGGGAGCAGGGCCTAAGAAAGGGACCTGGGAGCGGGGCCTAAGAGAGGGACTGGGAGCGGGGCCTAAGAGAGGGACCTGGGAGCGGGGCCTAAGAGAGGGACCTGGGAGCGGGGCCTAAGAGAGGGACTGGGAGCGGGGCCTAAGAGAGGGACTGGGAGCAGGGCCTAAGAGAGGGACCTGGGAGCGGGGCCTAAGAGAGGGACTGGGAGCGGGGCCTAAGAGAGGGACTGGGAGCGGGGCCTAAGAGAGAGACTGGTAGCGGGGCCTAAGAGAGGGACTGGAAGTAGGGCCTAAGAGAGGGACCTGGGAGCGGGGCCTAAGAGAGGGACTGGGAGAAGTAATATTAATAGTAGTATTATTATTTAGTTTTTTTCCATTATAAGTTTTTCCATAGTAAGTACGGGGACTCCGACTGTCGAGTATGCTCGACTGTAGCACCGGCCGACTAGTTTTTATTGCTATAACTCTAAGGTATCCGTTTGGAAATCAAAAGGTCCTGCTTTTTAGTGCTCCTGGGAGACAATGCTATCGATTGACATTCAAGGATTTCCAGGATTCAATCGAAATATTTACTTTAATTTTTTCTAAGAGACATAGTCAGAAAAAAATGGGCAAAAATGTTGCATATCCTTAGATGACCCCATAATATTTTAATTCCAATTGATAGAAAATATCCTTGTGAGTCCAGCAACCCAAGTCCCTTGAAAATCTACAAGGATATGGCACAGCAGGAGCTAAAGGTAGTTTTTGAACTAAATGTAAAACAATAAATAAAATAAAAACATAAATTGAACATTTTCGAATTATTGTTTATTTAATAAAATCTATAATATATTATACGAAATAATGTTGTAACAAAATAAAACACAAATACTAAAATAGGTAAAAATAAAACTAGATTAAAATCGAATTTCGAATAAACGAAAACAATAAAAATAACGAGAGCTCGATGGTTTTTTCTTGGTTTCCTATTTTTTTTTGGTGCTTTGCAGAAATTAAACAAATGCAAATTTTGTTAAAAATCGTTAAAATAAATCATAAAAAATTAATATATATATGTATGTAGATATATAGAACGTATGTATCTGGGCTTAATATTATGTACAGTTTAAGTCGAAGAACTCTCGAAAGGATTTTCGAATGAAGCGAATTGAATTTGCGTTTATTGCGTAGATCAGTGCAGTCGCATTATAAATATTAATATACGTATGTGTAAAGGATATATATATGGGTGTATATATAAAGTATGAATTTGTGTAAAATAGCTGATAGAGAGTTATTAGAGAGTATATAAGGATATGCGCACGTGTTGTGGAAATAGTTCTCATCGAAATACATTAAGTTCTCTTAAAGTTTGTAAATGTGCATACAAAAGTTTTGTTTGTTTTTCTTTTTGTTTTTGTTTTGTGATTGTGTTCAAGTCTATATGGTTGCATTTTTAGTAGATCTCTAGAAGAGTCCTCGCTCCTTCTTCAGCTTCGTCTGCTTCCACACGGGCAGCTGCTCGAACTCCGTGCGACTCACGCCAAGTGCTCGCTGAAAGTCATTGCTGTTCAGATAGAGTTCCAGTCGTGTCGGTTCTACGCCCTCGGGCAGCGGACGCGCCTTGAGCACCTCCAAAGGATATTCGGTTTGTGTCATTTGTGCGAGCATTTCGCTAATGGGCGTGGCCACATCCGTGCGTCCATCCTGCAGCAGTTAAACAAATAAATTAAATAATGAACTGTAGTTGATATGTAGTTAAACTTGCCTCTAGATTGATTTCACGCACATCCTCACGCTGACACCAGTCGGGAAAGAGCGCTTGGAAGCTCAAGGGTTCCAGGCCCGCCCACACAACGTGTCCCTTGATGCCATGGAAGGCGGCGGACGCATTGTCGCCGTGCTTGGCACGCCAATAGTCGACGGCCGTTTCGAGGGCAGCGCGTCGCTCTGAGATCCAGCGATTGACACCAGCACGATTGTCATTGGTGGGACTGCTGCGTTCCTCGGTGTTAACTACAAAAGGAGGGAAAAACAGGAATTAATAACGGTACAGAAAATCAATTTCGAAACATTTTAAAATTTTAAGATGTCGTTTTATAATAAATTTTTTTTTTAACGAATTTAAAAATATTTGAATGCAGGATGTATTAGGATCAAATCCATGATTTTCAGAAAAATACAAAATTAATTAAATTTAAATGCAGAATGAATTTAGAGTCCAAACAATAATCAAAATGACATTCCGCTTGAAAATCCGTCTAGTTTTGACAAAGTTATGGAAGTTTGAAGTTGGTAAGACCTTGGATCTAACAACTTTACAAGTTGACTGACTCACTTTTGATATCCTCTAGTGGCCACCAGCCCATCCAGAGCCAGAGTTCATCGCCATCATCCAACAGAAAGATGGTTGGTTGACGCGCATTGTACAGCTGAGCCTGGGCAAAGGGATATGGACTCTGGAGATCCTGGCAGCGCAAGGGATCAATCAACTCCAAGGCCTTGAAGACGCCTTGAGTGCTGGAGAAGTTAAACAGGCGCAGTGTATAATCATAGCACTTGGTGGCCTTCAGCAGACTGCCATAGTTCCGTTCCTCCTCCTCCAATCCCAATGCTAACTTGCAGGCATCGCTCTCGGCGCCTTCCTCCAACTGCTGCAACGTGGCGCTCTTGCAGCTGAACAAATCCTGAGGCAGCTGCTCAATCAACTGCTCGGCAGCCGTCAAGGCAACAGCTCTGGTGTGCTCAGCACTCTTGCAGCCATGCCAGAGGAGCACTTGACCCTCGGCGCCGTGTATGAGGAGCATGGAACTGCGGGAACGCAACTGACGCGACTCACAGGCGACTTCCTTGAGAAGCGTCTCCTCGGGCACATTGCCCTGCAGCTGGTAGAGACGCCACTGCTGGCGTCTGGCCAGGCACAGTTCCTTGCGTCCCTGATGCTGCCACATTTGGCGGAAGAGCCGCAGGAAGGCGGTGCACTCATCTCCCTGGGCCACACGCATCTGGGCGCCCTTCTCCTTGTCCAGCTCCACTGTGAGCAGGGCGGCGGCGCCCTTCTCATTGGCACTGGAGTCCTGACCCTGCCAGGTGAAGTAGACACACCGATCGCGTCCCACTGTGCTCCGATTGGACACCTTGCCACTGAGTTCGCGCACAGTCACGGAAATCTGGTAAATCCAACGCACAATATAACTCTCAGCGGAGTAGAAGTGTCCGTAATCTTCTCCAGCCTCGGCTGAATCGAAGTTGAACTCGTGAATCTGCCACTTGTCGGTGGACTTGGTGATGACATCAAAGTGCCGCATGGTATCATTGTCATAGTAAAAGTTGCCACGTCCCAGATTCGACTGTTCCAGCACAAGATTCGGCTCCTGGTAGGGATCTCCCTTGTGAAGGGCGACACCGTTGAGAGCACGCACCACATGTACTCCATTTGCCAGATAATCCTTCTCCAGATCCTCCCTCTCCAGCTCTGGCCAATCGCTGAACTTCTCCTTGAACAGCACCGTCTCCATGTTCTGCGTAATCTTGCCGAGCACACACCAATCCGGACGCAGCGAGGAACGCTTGGCATACTTGGTGGACTCCCTTCTGCCCACAATGGCCGCATAGTTCAGAGGATTCAGATAGCACTGGGCATAGTCGGCGGCATCTGTGGCTCCAAAGTGCTCTTGGGCGAGTCTCATGGCCGCCCGCTTGGCATCCGAGGGCGCATTCTTGCCGTTCCACACATACAACTCGCTGCCAAAGTCAAAGACGAGCACCTTCCGAGTGTCCAGCATCTCCACTTTCGGAATGCATCCCCAGTATTTCTCGAGCGGCACCAGAGCCTCATCCTGATACTCGTAGATCTTGTTAGTCTCAATCAGACTGCTCTCAAACACATCATCCTCATCCGCATGTCCACAGTCCGCAATTTCTGGCTGTTCCGACTGATCCTTATCCTCATCCTGTCCGAGCAGCGTCCAGAACTGACGCCACTGACGCTCGTTCACATACTTGCCATCGGTGAGGATCACTTCCTGGCCAGCTGTGCAGCCCAGATCCTTGTTCTCCACAATGGCCGCACAAATCTTCTTGCTTCTCGAGATCTCAATCACATTGGCAAATGATCCCACGTAACGGAAGAGCTGTGATCCTGCAATCAGAATGAAGCAATCGCCACGATTTAAGGATAACTGTTGCGGTGCCACCAGACGCGACTGGACATGTGTGCGTCCCTTGACATGGAGCAGCATCAGCGGCTTGTGTGGCAGCCACATTTGTTGCAACGGCAGCGATGACGACTTCAATGCCACTGCCTTAAAGTCCTCAATGGAGGCGAGTCCGGCGATCGCTTCAGCTGCCAAATTGCCACGTTGTCCAACTGGAAAAAAAGAGTAGAGATTGATTAGTTGCATGAGCTGAGAGTCAGGAATTTAATGGATATTTTACAAAATTAAATTTGGTTAACTATCAATTAATTATTTTACTTAATTATTATCTTACTTACATCTAAAAACAGTCAACAAAATAGAATATAGAATTTATATTTACAACTTTAAAGGAAAAAGTTTAAAAATCAAAGGACATTCAAAATTATTTAAAAATATTTTCCTTACGCTTTTATAAATTTTTTAGTTTTAAATTTCCATTTGGAAGACATTTTTCCAACATTTACTAAGTATTTAATTACTTATTATAGAGAATTTATATCTAAAATTTAAAATTTGTATTTAAAACTTAAAAGAAATAAGTTTAAAAATCAAAGGACATTTAAAAAAGTGTAAAAATATTTTTTATACTTTCTTATTAATTATTTTAGTTTTAAATTTCCATTTGAAAGACATTTTTCTTTTCAAATTTAATTAAAATTACCAAATATTTAATTATTATATAGAATTTATATAAATATTTTCCTAACTCTCTTTTTTATTTTTTTTTAGATTCAAATTTCCATATGAAAGACATTTTTCTTTTCCAATTTGATTAAAATTACCAAATATTTTCTCTACCAATTTTTTTTTATTTTATATTAAATAAATAATATTTAAAGCAACACCAACTCACATGACTCCAGTTTGAGGCGTCGCAGTTCCCGCTCGGCAATTCCCGTTTTGAGTTCCGTGTACTCCGAGCTGATGTCACTGCGTTGTGCCAAACTCTTGAGAGGATTACGAGCTGCCCGACGACCCTTGGGTCCCTGAATGTTACGCTTGCTGACCAGTCTAAAAAAGGGAGGATAACTTTAATTTAAAAACTCATTTGTTAACTGATTCAACTTACCGTTCTGTGGGTTTAATGTCATCAAAGGCGGTAATCTCCAGCTGTGAATCCTCGCCAGCTTCAGTCTTCTTCGACTGTGTGGCAAAGAAGTTCTCGAAGGTCTCCTCATCGTCCAGACGTGGCACCTGTATTCTAGCTCCCACATTTGTGGCAGCTGCCGCACTCTTGTTGTTGGCCAACTCCTTGTCCAGCTTGGCATTCCTTGGCGAACTCCGCTCCGCATCCGAATCGGAGCTGCTGCTGTTGCTGCGACTCAATGGAGTCTCCTCTTCGGCATTGACACTCAGACTGCGCTGTGCGGCAATCTTCGAGCTGTTTGTGGTGTTCACCATCATGGAGGGGCTCTTGGCCAGTCCCAGCTGTGGCTGATTGGCACTGCGCACCTCCAACATGGGACACTTCTTGGCGGCATCGTTGGGAGAACGCTCAAACTGCAATTCTACTGGAGATTGCGACTTCTTCTGCAGTCGTCCAGCGACTGTGAACTTCTTGGCATCGGTTTGTTCTAAAGGTAAAAATTAACTTAGTCACTTTATAGAGAAAAAAGAGAGAAGTCTTTTTACCTATGCGCTGCTTCCAATTCTCCGAGTTGATTTTGAGTTTTCCCAGACGTTCAGATACTTTTCCGCCCTCAAGACTGGAAGAGATCAAGGGAGATGGCGGCAGAGGCTTGTCAGAGAGCGAGTGCGCCAAAGAGAGTGATTCCTGTAGGAGCAGAAAATTGAGAGAGAGAGAGAAAAAAGAGAAATTAAATATTTATTTATTTATTGAGAAAGAAATAAAGTCTGTTAAGTCTACAGAATAAACAACTAACTGATTGATGTTTCTCTTAACAAACTCTCACTCATTTTAATATTCTGCTTCATTTTCCATAATATAAAATTATAACAAATTATAACCGTGACCAGCACAATGTACTATAGAGAAAATTTGTATAGCTGGATATATTATAAATATATTAAATTAAATATTAATTAAAGCCTGATTTTAAAATACTTTTAAGTACAAGTCATATCTCTAACTAAATTTAAAATAAGTTAAGCATGCCATAGTAACTACTGCTGCACACATGCTTTTAGCAGCAGCTTATTCAGGTACTGCAAAAAGTTTTTCTGCTGAGTATAAAATTTTTGATTTAGCCTTGTTGAGAAATTTCCCAATACAACTTCACATAAGCTCAATCTCCACTAACAATATGCACACTTAAACCAAATGAACTAAGCTGTTTGCAAATTTTGGCAGTGGAAGACCTTGAGGGAGCCCAAAGGGGAAGAGTAGGAGGCGTTCCGCCTACACAAGTCGGCGCCAAAAAGCGAAATGCAAATAAAGAAATTTCAAATAAAGTAACAAATTCAAATCTTGAAAATTAATAAGAAAATAAAAGCGCGCAAAATGATTACAAAAATGGTCATCAATCAAGCCATATTTGGGTTTGGCCTAAACATGTTGTTGTTGTTGTTGTTTTTGGTTGTTGTTGTTGTTGTCGTTGATGATGTTTTTATTGTTGTTTATAGCCAGAGAGCAGTTCATAAACTTGGGCTATTCCCAAGTTCTTCCTATTTATACTTGTGATGACTCACAAAACGACACCTTTTAAGCTTAGTTAGTTGCTTAGTTTAGTTGCTAAGTTTAGTTAGTTGAGGGCTTTGTCAACAGTTTTCAATTAGTAAGTTAGTTAAATTGTTAGCTTTTATTTTCTTTTTACCAGTTTCACTTTTTGCATTTCAATCAGTCAACACACACACACACACACTTAGAGATGCGGCACACCTTTTAGCCAAGTGCGCATTTAATGTTAACAATGACCAAAAGTCAAAGTAGACGCAACTTAAAACTTGGCTAATTGAAATCGGACAAATTGATGCGCAAATTAAATTCGGAAGTTGTTAACAACACGAAATGGAATCATGAACTGAGGATCGACAATTGGGTACGTCGATGGCACCTAAAAAACGTAGATAAAGGGGGAAGCACCTACACAAGAGAGAGAAAGAGAGAGAAAGGGAGAGAGAGAGAGCATGCATGATATGTGCAATTAGAGATAAGATAAGAGACTATCTATCTAAGATTAATAGGCACTAAAGAGAGAAGAGGTACAGAGAGAAACAGAGAGAGAGCGAGAGAGAAAGAGAGAGAGAAAAAGAGAGAGCTGATTTGTTTACCTACGTTTAGTTTAAAGTTTAAGCCGCAAATTAAGTGTAAATATTGGCAGATCATACAATAAAGATAAGTTTATTAGTTATGGAAGAGAGAGGGAGAGAGAGAGAGAGAGAGAGATTGCAGGAAAGAGAAGGAGAGAAGACACGTTCTATCAGCTGTTTGCATAGCAGGTAGCATTTACTAAAAGGTAATAGACCATAACTCATTCGATAAATGTCAATAAAATGCTGATAAAGACACACCTTAAACCCAAAACAGTAAAAACAAGCTATAACGAACTCATCTAAGGCGCATAATTTAAAGAAATTCCTGTGTTAAGAAGACTAGCTTCGGATTCAGAATAAAGTCATTAAATTATACGATGAAACCTCGCATTGAAGAATATGAAAATTTAAATTTTTAAATATCTTGAAATCATTTGTGACTGTTATAAAATATTAAAATTAAATTTATTATGAAAGTAAAGTTTCACTGTAATTAAAATTTTGCATATAAGTTTTCAATATAATTTAGGAAGGAATAAATTAGATACATTGGCAAGTAGCAATGCCTTTTTTCCAGTTCATTTAGCGAGTTTTGACTGTATTCGACGTATACTTATCGATATCTGTTTATCTATTGAAGGGACTGTCTTAATATATTTCTTTGATAATATTTACTAAGTGATATGTATACTCTTCCCCTCTCTTTCCTTTTAACTCTTTTACTCTTTCACTTCACCTTTACTTACTTATTGTTATTGCATAATAAATAAGTATTTGGTTTAATTGAATTTTCTTTTTATCAGTTTGTCGATTTGTTGCACAGTTGCACACAAATGATTGGCAATTATTTGCGTAGCTTTTGTGCTTATATTCGAGATTATATAAAAACGTCACTCAACTTCACTCAACTCATTCGAATATCACAGTGAGCACTCGAACATGATTCGTATTTGTATTCGCATTCGCATTCACGACCTTGGCGACTCTTTCAAATCGATATCAAAAGCGTTGAAATTCTACTGAATTTGATTGTAGGTCTGAGTGTGTCATCATAATGGAACTGTGGCCCATTCTCCCCCTCTCCCTTTCCCCCGCCCTCTCCACTCACCACACACTTCATTGAACAGCGTCGCTTCGATGAATCATCAGCATTAAGTTTGATAAACAACATTAAAAAAAAAACTGGGTAAAAGCTACCTAAAAACCAAATAAACATGAAAACCGAGACAATCAAAAAAATTTTAAATTTTTTGTTGAGGCAGCTGTTAAAAATAACAACAACAACAATAAATAACAACAACATCCAGTCACAACTCACATGTTGTCTTCTTCTTTATTGCTTTTTGTTGTTTTTGCCCATTTTGCATGCGAAAATTCTACGAAAATGCCAAAAATTTGCATATTTCATCAATTTTATTAAATGAATAAATTATTTTAATTTTATAAATTTGTATATTTCGAATATTTTTATTGCTTGCTTCAATTTGCCAATAGTTTTACATACATGGCACAAGTTCAAGTGTAGTTTTAGTTATAAATGCAAATGTATCTAAATCTGTATCTATAGAAAACAATCAAGATTCAATTGAAATGTTTCCATTTCCATTTCGCATTCATTTAATTGTAAACATCCAGCCGGTCATCTAGTATCTGAGTGTATTCACTTTATTTATGAATTAATTTAGTTGATTGTGCAACTAAAAGAGGCAGCATTGATAAGCACACAGCTGTTGTTGTTTTTATTGTTGTTCTCATTGTTGCCACTAGTCAAAGTTCATTGGCATTTTGCACTCAAGTATCTGACTTTACATAGAACTATAAACTCTATAAAGAGCATAGTTTAATTATCTTTGTAGGCCAATCTCTGCTTAAATTTAATATAACTATCGATTAACACAAAACACAAACTTTCTCTTTGTCCAACTCATCAGTCAAAAAAAATCAATTTAATAACTTAAAAAGATTTATAACAATAATAACTTTTATACATTTCAGTTTTATAATCCTACACAGTTGAGGCGTCAGTTTATAATTAATGAATAAACAGCGAAAATAAAACTTTGATTTGCGTCAATTTATTTTGCAGACACGCTTCAGCTACATACAGATAAATAGTGATGAAGAGGAGTATACGACTGTAGAATACCCTAATTGAAGGCGAAGGTGAAGAAAATACAAAATGAGAATGCTTTAGATAAGAAAAAGAGGTCTAGAAATTCTATAATATTTCTATATTATATCCAAAATTCATACCAAATTTAAAATACCCTCTTTAAAATTGAATTTCTAAATTATTTAAACAAATTGTTTGCACAGCTGCCGAAGCACAGAACGTGGCAAATATAAGATACCTATAATTAACCCCACAATCAATTCATTATTGCACTTTTCCGACAGCTGACAACGACTATAAATTTAAGAAAATTTCGCAGGTATCAAGAATTTTATTCAAGTATATATATTTACGTAATATAATTGTATAATTATTGCAGTTTACAGTTTAACTAAATAATACTAGAAATTCATAGTGAAATCGTATATACGTATATTATAATATTATTAAGTTTTTTGTGTTTATTTGCGTATTTACAATTCTCGTGACGTCACTTGAGATTTTAGTTGATTTACTCTTGTTTTGGCATTGTATTACAATATATTATTATAAATTATGAATTAAGCATAAGTACAACAAAAATAAAATGTATATTTTACTTTCTGTATTAATTTATTTCCAATGCTATTTTGAATTTGTTTAAGTTTTTATTAATTAAACAAGCCAAATGCAAATGGGAGTTGTTAAACAACAAAAACAACTGTTGTTAGGGGTGGGAGTAGGAGAAGTGGGGCAGGGGGCGTGGCTTAATGCACATAAATATAACAACAACAAAATGTGAGTGCATTGATTGCATTCGTTCATTCGCATTGCGAGTGCATTTTTTTTATTTACTCTCTCTGAGTCATTTCGAACAAAGGCGAATGACGTTTGAAAATACGAAGAGCGGGAGAGAGAGAGGAGAGGGAGAGAGGGAGAGTGATAGAGACGGGGCAGGAAGTCTTTCGATGGCACGACTAACTGAACTGAACTGAACTGAACTGAACAGGTGACTAACTGATCCACTTGGATCTCTTCCAGCGGCTCCCTCAACTCGTGGCCAGCGGTTGCAGCGTCGTCTCATTCACATAGAACGATTCCTGCTCCTCGTTGAGCAGATCCGTGATGGAGTACGCGGAGAGAGGCCGCGAGAATCGACGCTCCGAGAGTATATCGTCGATGCAGGTGACTTGGATGGGAGAGAGACTGTTGCTGTGAGTCTGTGACTCCTCTGCACTGCGTGCAATCGCCTGGAAGATGTCCTCCATGCTGGACTTGAGGCACAAGGCGGGCGGTTGGCGGAGGAGCACTGGGGAAGCGGGCTCCGGGCTGCTGGACAACGGGGAGGCGGTCGAGGGCGTGGCTGAGGTGCCGCGCGTGCGTCTTATCGCGGGCAGAGGCACTGCAATGGGTTCCCAGTCGCTAAGCTTGGAGGATTTATGTTGCTGTTGGTGTTGCTGTTGTTGCTGCTCCTCCTCCTGTTCCTGCCACAGTTGCATGGCGTGTTCAATGTGCTGCAACTGCGCCGTGAGCTGTGTAGCAATGCTGCCTTTGCGTGAGGCACATGGCGTCGACTCGTTGGACTCCTCGCTGGCCCCAAACATGCGAATCTCGGGCAGCACGCGGCTCACCTGTCGCGTTGTCGTCGTCGGCTTTCCCGTCTCGAACATGCGCGCTATCTTCGTGACATTGCTCCGCTTGACCACAGGTGGCGCCACTACGACTTCTTCCTTCACCTGCGGCTGCTGTCGCTTGGGATAAACGCGCGTAACGGGTTTCCTTTGCTTCTGCTTAACAGGCGCCTCCTGTCCCTGTCCCTGCAGGTAGGCGTGGCAACAGAGATCGGGACCATAGCAACGATGGAATCTTTGACGATTCGCCTCGTAATCCGCATCGGCAAAACGCTTCATCCGCATTAGGGATTTGGGAAGCAGTGTCAGCAGGACATAGGTCACCATGAGATAGGAAAAGTATCTCATCCATTCCCAGGCTGTTTCCAGATACACTTCGTAGTCCGACATCATCATATATCCTCTTATCACAATTTGCAATTTGACTTTCGATTTTGCGAGTATTTATTGACTTTTTCCGCTGTTTTATTTATTTGTTCGATTTTCTCTATTTATTGTTATCGTTTCTCAGTCTTTGATAAGCGAAGCAATTACCATGACATCACGACACACTGTGCAAAGGATTGTAAATAATTATTCGATAAGTAATTTATTCTTTTATCGCTACAGAAAAATATTGCAAAATGAATTGAGTTTTCTATTTAAAAAATTTTGCAATATTTTATCTGTTGCATCAAGGCATGTCCTTTCTCGCTCTCGCTCACTCGCAGACTCACACACACACATGAACACAAACACACCTTTCGTTAAGTGCTGTCAGTTGGGTTTTGGTTTTGCAATTTGCCGCACAGCTTGTTTTTAATATTTATATACAACGAAACATATTCCAACGGTTTGCGTATTTTTATCTTAGACTGTCTGTCATCTGATACTCCCAGCGTTTTATTTATTTGTTTTACAATTCTTTAATCGTTTGTTTTTGTTTTGATTCTTTTTTCTATTTTCTGTTTTTCCGTCTTTTTTTTGTGTTTTTATATTTGAGGCGCGTTTTACATTCCGACGCACCCAGCGGTCGTTCTCTTCGGCTGCTCGTCTTAAACTTAACTAACCGACGACGCGCGCAGCTTTTAGTCAGCCTACGATGGTGCGCTCTCTTTTGATTCAGTGCTGTTGCTCTCTCGCTAGCTGTCCATTGCAGCGCTCTCCCGCTCTCGTGCTTTATGATGCGCACGTTCGTTCAGTTTGGCAGAGACAACAACTACAACGTCCGCTGCACTTGCGCAGAATTCTACTAACTCTGTTGTTGTTGTTGTTGGGGTTTTTGTGCAAGTAGTCGGCAGCTTGAGGTCAACTGTGCATGTTTCCCTTATTGGCACTTTGATAAGCCGCTGTGCGGGAGTAAAAGAGACGCAATGCGTAGAGCGAATACTATTGGAATGCAAGCTTTCTTTCTGTTGCTTAGTTCCAATAAGAATATTCCGACAATGCTCAACACTTGAGTATGTTTATTTATAGTATAGATATGTAATGTAGAGCACGCACAATAAAACTAAATGCGCGCTAGTGATTTACTCATATTTCTTAATAATTGTTGACACTTCTCAGGCATTTTATGTCATCTTTCCATGTCACCCACATATTTTTATATATGCATTCATGTTTGCTTTTATTTGAGAACATTTCACGCTGAGTGATTTTAGACTTATTTATAATTCACGATTTGTAATGGCCACAGATTGCGGTCAGCCGTTAATTCGCCACATTCGAAAGTTCTTAAAGATGTGTGTGTGTGTGTGTGTGAGTGGAATAGCCAGCCTTGAAATACATTTTAATTTTATTAAAATAGTCTAATAGTTTGTCATATTTTGACTGCACTTTTCACAGCTGCATATGTTCGAAAATGATTTTTAATTGGTTTTTCGATTTTTTAATTATAATTATAGTTGTTACTTTTTGCACTTCCTGCTGCACCGCATTTGACAGTTTATGCAACTCATTTGCCAGTCAGGAAATAACTTCACATTACTTTTTATGCAATCGGAGCGAATTGAGCGTGCCACAGACACAGAGAAGAGAGCGAGCGAGAGCGAGAGAGCCCAATTGACACGCGCGTCTATTTTGATTTGCGGCTTATCAAATTGAATGTCAATGCATACCGGCAGCAAAAAAAGTAATGCATAACAATAACAAAAAAACTCGCAGCGAATAATTTATGCAAAAAGTAAAAACGAAGCGAAAATCAAAGCGCTCGCTGTGAAGTCGCGAATCGTACTGAGACGTTAAGTGCCGAAGTCAAGCGTATACTTGAGAGCGACAGAGCAAGCGAGAGAGAGAGAGAGTGCGGCGATGACGAGTCTTGTTTTCGTTTGCGGCGAAAGGAGGGAATTTAAATTGAAGCGAATGTAATAAACGAGATCGTCATGCAGAGCAGACAGGCAACAAAGCTAGAGTGAAGGAAGAGAGAGCGAGACAGCAAAAGGCTGCTGCGTTGAAAATTTGGGTAAATGATGAATGCGAAGCCCGAGATGTGGATGATAATGATGTTCTTGGGGGAACTGATGATGATGATGATTCACTTGCACAGTGTCTGCAAAGGAACTGAAAGTGAAGCAATGCAAACACAAATAAAAACAAAGACAACACTGATGATGCAATTGTCTAAAAATTCAATAAATAAAGAAAACTAAAAGACAAGAAAAACTAAAAAGTAAATAAAGCAGAAATAAAATGCCCATCTTATCGCAATGTGCCACAACTGACAGTCAAGAAATTGCTTAAAAGAAAATAATGAATCACATAGAAGAGGAGGCAATAAAAATAATCAGCAATAAGCAGCAGCCGCTGGCATATTTGCAGCTTGTAAAGATACAGATACAAGGGGCCAGATACAGATACAGATACACGCGACAAGAAGGCGAGAGCAGAGGAGGGAAGGGGAGGGCAGGGAACTGTACAGTTTTGCCAAGGCGGCAGTTAGAACTCGGTTTTTTTTATGAACAACCACAATAATTGGAGCTGGCTACTGTCATTGCGATGCTGCTTCTTCTTCTAGCTGTGGCATGGACTAATGAACAAGTACAGCAGACCAACAACAACAACAACATAATCGCAAACGAACAATACGCGAACCATAATGAAGTACACACAGAAGACGTTGCAACAAGTAGGAGAAGGGGGTTGGGTTAAGGATTGAGTAGGGGTGGGGGGTGGTAGGGGGCATAGACAGGCTGCAAGTATATCAAATTCACAAAACAATTTACAACAGCAGCACGAGCAACGAGGCAACAGGCGAGACGAAAACTTTGTTGGGCTTTGACTTTGGGGCCATACACTCAGAAAAATGTAGTTGTGACTAGTGCATTAATTTATAAGGAAATCATAATCATATCATGTAAGATATTAATAAATTAAATTAAAATATTTCATCCTAAAATTAGATATGTTTCAACTTAAATCTATAACTCATTGTTCTAAAAATTCTAAGATTGCTGTGTAATAAAATGCTTAAATTCAGTATGAATCGATCTTAAATTTAAAATTCTGGCGGTTTTCTTTTATGACGCTTATCCTGAGTGCTCCAGATATGTAAACTAACCACATGGAATATGGATATTTCTGTGATTTGTATTTCTGAAACATTTAATACTCAGATTTTAACCGAACTGAATCAGATTATAAATGCCTATGCCAAATTTAACATCTCTAAGTTTGGTTGAGTCAGTTTTTCACATCATTTGTACTTAAATTTACCCTTTATAAGCACAGAGTTCTAGCTCTTTTTCTGAGTGTAGGCAGTGGAAGAGGGTAGACGAAGAGGGGAGAAGATAGAGAAGAGTGAGGTTGGCTGGCAGATGAGCACGTTCAAGATCAAGCCAGAGATCAAATGCAGCCACAGCTGGACCCAACTACAACTACAACAACAACTACAACTTAGAGAAGAGCAGACAATGAGTGAAGAGAGGGGAGAAGGGAGCAAAGAGAGAAGCAGAAGATAAAGTGGCAGACAGAGCAGGCCAAGAGCCCAACCCAAATGCAACCCAAGTAAATTCAAAGGCAAAAAGGCAGCCTTAAGTTTTCCCCTTCTTCATCTTATTTTTCATTTGGTAATTGTTGTTGTGGCTGCTGCTGATGTTGATGCTGCCCACAAGGCAAGTTTAGAAAAAGAAAATTATGGCTAAATGGAAGTTGGCAGGCAGCTGCTGCCACAGTCACAACCAGAGCCTGTCTATATATAACTACAACAACAACACACGGAACTGGCAGAACAACAATAATAACAACAATATTTCGCCTGCTCGATCTTCATCTAAAGATTTGCTTGACTTCCATTTTTGAGATACACAAACAGTTGGTCAAGTATTTGTTTTGACTACAAATAATTCGCATATTTGCTGTTTTTTTTATTTTTAGAAATAAGGTAAGCCAATGGAACTCCTTTCTTTTTTTTGTATAAAATTGTGTAAAATAAATAAATAAAATAAAAAAATAAGCTTGCTACTTCTTGATTATGAAGTAAGTAATATCAAAATTTGGGCTAAATTCTAAAATAAAATTAAAAAGATAAATCCATAGGCGATTTTTTTATTTTGTTAGAAAATTTACTAGACCTATTATATATGTATATTCTTGCTGATGACGATGCTGTGACCTTCCTTAGTTTCGTGGCATCGTCAGCTGCCCCAACTAATTGCACTTGGGCCACTAAAATATTTTTGGGATCTTTGCCAAACAGCGCATGAATTTTTGCTCAACAGTGCATAAAATTCAACTAAATTATTATTAGAATTTAATTTGCAAAGATAAAGCAAAGAAACTAAAGTAAACTATTAAGTAGAACATGCATCTAAATTAAGATTAGAAATAAAATTGAAAAAAAGGCATCAAAACTAAAGTAAACTATTAAATAGTTCTTTAGCTCTGAATCAGGCACAGTGTGACACATTCTGGCTTAAGCGAAATTTAAATTAAAGATTTGACTAAACTTAAGACTAAACTGAGTCATTTAATGGGCCGCAACAACAACAACAGCAACAACAATCGTAAGCAATTACAATTTCTTCACCTTTCTATTGACCTTGCTCCACTGTAGGCAGCTGAGGCGCAGGCGTCAAGTGCTTCAGCGTCTTAAGATACATTTGTATCTGTATCTGCATCTCGAGGCAAGCCGAAAAACGTAGGCAACCAACGACAATAATAACAACAACTTCAAGTAGCGTGTAATTCGCCGAACGACAACAACAATTCAAAACTCATTTGCCTCGTGAGCATTTTGTGTGGGCCTCTCCCCGTTCCCCTCTCCCATCTCTCTCTCCCGTTTTAGATCGTTAGATCTGTTTGACATGATTTCCTCAAAAATTTCACCCAAAAGGCCGCCACCGCAAAAAGAGTCAAACAGCAGCAGCAACAACAATGACAACAACAACAACAGCTGCTGATGACGCCCCAAAAGTGGGCGTGTTCATTGTAATTAAATGTGATTACTTGTACATTAAGCTGACAGCAGCGGGGCAAAAGAGAGGGAGGGGGAGAGGGGTAGGGAGGTAAAGAGCGGGGGTACTTTTTCATTTATTATGAATACTCAGCATGCCCGCATAATTATGGGCTCTTAATAAGGCAAACAGAGAAAGGAGGCAAGAGCAAGAAAGAGAAAGAGAAAGAGAGAGAGAGAAAGAGAGATAAATAGAGAGAAAAGTTCACTAAACTTCGTTGATTGTCAGCAGCTATAAAGTTGTTGCTGTCGTTGTTGTTGTTGCTTCGATTGAATTTTTTTGCAAGTATTTTATTTTTCCTTTTTATTTTTGGCCGAAATGTCACCTGCCCATAAAAGTGAAGCAAGTTAATTGATATTTTGGACATGGGCAGCTGCCACAAAATGAAAGTAAAATGATAAATAGTGTTAACTTGGTCAAGTTGACTTTGCATTTCTGCATAGAATTAAGGCTGTCGTAAGAAATCAAGTTCAAGTAAATTAAAAAAGGAAATCTAAATTATTAAGCTAACACAGAAAATATTCATTTGATTTTGTGTTGTTTTAAATAATATATTTAAATAAAAACAAAAAATTAAAGCTCTCTCTGCAAAAATGCACAGCATAAATGTATAAGAAAAAAATCATTGCATACTTTCAGGCAGACTGTTAAAAGCGCCACCTAGCGTTTGCTAGCGCAACTAACGATTACCAAATGGCATTTCAAAGCAATTTCTGTGGCATTTCAAATTACAAGCAACTCTAAATCAACAAGATATTTGCAATTTTAAAGACATTTTTGCGTGAATTCTTTTTGTCTTGTATAATAATAATATACTTATAAAATTGTATATCTATTTTGCTTAGATAAAAATGTTTTTATTTTGTAGTTATGTTTTTATGTAGGTGTCATGTTAAATGCTCTCATTTCACTTTTTTTTTGCACTCTTTTTTTTAACACTTGCACTTTTTTGCACGCTTTTCGCTTATGTCATTTAGCCCAGAGATTTAACGCTCGGCTAACGACTGCAGAAAGCAACAGCGAAGCGAAAAGTTGAAAGAAAAATGAGAAAAATGAAAGAAAATCTGCAGCGTTACGAGTAATCACAAAATGATACCTCGACCGACAATAAGGAAACACTTTTCACGCAATTGCCAGGGGAATTTTGTAATAGGAATCGGATTCAGTCGTTGATTTGGAATCGCAATCGCAATTGGTAATTGGCATATTTATCACTTGGCTATACCTTGTGGTTTGTGTGGGCACGTGTGTGTTAAGGTAAGTTAACCCACTGAAGATGGAGTTATGAAAGAATATATTAGTTTTTAATTTATTTACTTGTGAGTATGTTTTCGCAAAATACCAACATTTCCTATATTAACATTTTCTTTACGAAAATTACAAAACAAAGGAGCTTTCCAAAAAATAATGTAAGATTATTCTATTAAATAATATTCTAAAAAGAGATAAAAATATAGAAATCTGTGATAAAATAAAAAGGTACCCAAATTTCAGTTTCTTCAGTCGAGTAGAACAAAATTGATTGGAATATTGTATTTCATTCCGCTTTCAGAAAATATTTGAATTGCTGAAATTCGTGTAAGTATTTTGTACTTGAATCGAATATTTAAGACTTATTTTCCTACTATTTTAATTAAAGTCTAAATTAAATGACTAATTATATATTAAGGAGTGTTAAGCTAGATTTTTATAACAATCTTATTGTTTATGGTACTTACATTGACAAAGTTTTCACGTCGTACATCATCGACCTCATCGCGCTTCGAGACGCGTTTCTTCCAATCATCCTCTCCGCTCTTCTGGAGAGCCGCCAGACGCTCCGCAATGGAGCCAGTCTTGGCAATTGTGCGTTGATCGGGTCCCATGATCTGTTCGGGATCGGAAAGTGGAAGTGGAAGTGGAAATGCAAATAGAAGTGAGTCAAGTGAATCAGAAATGAATAAAAGTCATATTGGGGTCAAGTACTCACCTCAGTTGTGTTTGTCTCAGTTTCCGCTTCACCTTCAACTTCTTCTTGTTGCTGCTGCTTATCAAGTTGTGTTTCTTGTGATTCCTTGTTTGATGTGCTCGGCTTATCGTCAGCTACATGACGCAACTTGACAAAGCCGCCGACGCCGAGTGGTGGCAACACCTGGTTGCCAATGCCAATGCCAATGGGTGCTATGCCCGAGTAACTTTTGCTTTTCGCAATGTGATTGCTGCAAAAAGACAAGACAAGCGGAGAGATAAAACCGTTAAAAGTGTGCATAAAGTGTGGCAATTAAAGCGCGTATCCAACAGTTACACGCATGCAACACAGCCAACCTGCCACATGCAGTGCCTGCAACATGCGTTTTTCTCTCTTTCTTCTCTTCTATCAATGGGGAGTTGTTTCCTGCCACTGCCTCTTTCCCTGCCCCTGCACCTTTTCCTGCCCCACACGTCATTCTCCATTAATAGCAAAATCGTGACGCAGCATTTGCTGTGCCACTAATGCGCAGAGCGAGAGGCACACAGAGAGAGAGAGAGAGAGAGAGAGAGAGAGGGGGAGAGGTAAGGAGTTAAAGAGGGAACTTCAGAGTCGATCTGCCTTATTGGTTTTCCCAATTGCCGTTTGCATTCTTACAATCTCAGTCCAAGTTAGAGTTGAAATCGGAGTTGGGGGAAGGCACAGGAAGCCTTCGCTGTTAGATTTCCCAAGTCAACTTTCTCCTTTAATAGCAGGTCCATGACCATTTATTAACGCTGGGCCACCATTTTCAGCTATACAGATCGCTTATTGTTATGGCCAAGTTTTTATGACCATGATTTCATTGCGATTGGCAATTTTTTTTAATATTGTGGTTGTAAACAAACTGCAAGCGTTTAATGAGACAGGGCTTAAAAAACATTTTGGCCATATTCAATTGCTTAACTGAAAGTTGTTATTGGTTAAATGTAAAGATGAAATTGGAGAAAATTTCAATAAGGTGATCATAAAACTTTATTGATTAGATTAAAAATATGTAAACATTCGACTGAAGAAAGAACAATAAGGTTGTTGTCTCTATACAATTTGAAACCTTGGAAAACTAAAAAATATAAGAATTACCATCAATCAATTACCATTAATCCCTCAACCTAAAGATTTATATAAAATCTTTGAACTTTAAAAAAATTTTAAAGTATTATAATACCGCAGAAATATTGCCAAAAGACTGACTATTAACAGAATGCAACTTTTTCATAGTTAATCCAAAAAAGTATTATAAAAAGCTTAACAAAGAATATACTTAAACAAAGCTTATGTAATCCTCCACTCATAAGCTATAATGTTAGTAATCTGTTATCTGTCATTATCATTTCCTCTGGTATTTCAGCTAATCAGCTACTGCCTTTTATCAACTGCGCCAAATAAATCTTCATTTATCTCTTTCTACACACAAAGTTTAAAGAGTATAAAATAATATCAATGATAAATCGCGGTTCATCAAAAGATGCTTTGTTTGAGGCACAAACTACACAGAATAACATAATATTGATTGTGTTATTAAACTTAAACCGGAACACAGCAAATAACAACAGCACCGTTATGCGTATCTGAGACATTAGTCACTCAGCGAGAACTGATTTTATTTTATTCTTTTTTGAGTCAGAAGATCATTTTCAGTTTTCAGAATTTCATAAACTTAAACTCAGTCAGGCCCTTAATGTTAACAAAAAAAAAACCGCTAAGTGCGAAACTTGTTTTCACTTTGGCAATGAAATAAAAAAAAATACACAGATTCTGTTCCTGGCACTTACTTTAATGTTTAACAAGCACTTGACACAGTTTGACAGTCACTGAGCGGCACTTTGAGAGTCACAGCAAATAGAGAGAGATAGAGAAAGAGAGAAATCGTATTTCGAACTGCACGCGGCAACGGTTGATAAACGAATGAGCTGCAGCTTCGAAATCAAATCTAAACACCTGAAAATGAGCCAAGACTTGAGCACAGGTAAGGAAAACTTACAGACACACAGGTAAAAAAAAAAACTAAGACAGTGCTGACAGCTAAATTGCATATTAATTTGTTAAATTTGACGAGCTGCTGACAGGCACTCAAAATGGCCAAGAGAGCAGGTCACACCATAAACAGGCCCAGAAAAAGATACGCTAACCAGGTGCAAAAAT
Source organism: Drosophila falleni (assembly GCA_035045575.1). Classification (NCBI taxonomy): domain Eukaryota; kingdom Metazoa; phylum Arthropoda; class Insecta; order Diptera; family Drosophilidae; genus Drosophila; species Drosophila falleni. Next base: position 5,595,794 of record JAWNOV010000167.1, read on the forward strand.
GATTACAGGTAACTTCATGATAAATTGTCACACATTTGCTGATCCTGCTGTAAAACTTGTTTAAAGTGGGAGTTTTTATTGTTTTTATTTTTTTTGGTAGCTGTTAACGCTTGAGCACCTTCTTTTTCCTCCCACTTCCCCCCTCAAAAAACAGCAGCTGCATTTGAAATGAAAATGAAAATCAGGTCGACAACAAATGCGGCATCGTTCCAGACCGCAGCATTTGAATGAATTTGAATTTGTACATATGTTGGTAACAAACATAAAATACATGGAATGTATTCAGCAATGTTGAAAGTGGCAATCATCAAAGCGTCTCAAATTCAATTAACATGCATAATTACATGGAAAATGCATTACAATTTTCACAGCCAACGTAGAGAGTTTAAAGTTCGATAAAAGGCATTTGGAAAAGAGAGACCACAGTGGGGAATATACATACAGTTAAATAATTTAATTTCATAGATAATTATTTAATTACAAACTGCCTACTGTTTGGCGCTCAGTGTAAACGAAAATAAGTCAAGCTTAAAGCGCAGTCAATGCCCAAAAAATTGCAGACAGACAAAGCGAATTGGCGAAAGGCACAAGTTTTATATATAATACATTTAACAGCGTAAGATAGAAAGCCAAAGGTCAAAGGTCCTGGGGGATATAAGGATAGGTAGGAGACATTGGCGTGTCCTTCCTTTGTTGATACTCCTAATGCACAAATTGCTATTAGAAAACAGTTTAGCGTTCAATTAGTTTGAGTGGTTGGGCTGCAGGTGTGGCCAAATGATGAACCCATGACATTAGACAGACAGTTACTCTACCCCCTCCCTTCCAAACTAGTTTTTCAATGCGCTTTTGTTTGGTTTGTTGAAAGAAAAAAATATATAGAAAAAAACGCTGGAAAAACTTTTAAAACTGACAGCAAAAACTAAACGCGATAAATTGCATCATTTTTTTTTTTAAAAGGGGAGACTTGAGGGGATCTTTGGTATTTTGTAATTGAATTATGCACATTTTGCGCAGTGTAATTAAAAGTTTTCGCTCAACACGCGATCAGCTTATATATATCTATATATTTTTTTTTGCTAGTAATGCGGCTGCGCTTTGGCTTTTTAATGATATAACAAAATGTGAATTGTTTTTAACTTGGTCGTATTAACTAAGTTATAAACTATTTGGCGCGGCATAAATAATTGCATGCAATCGAGACATCACAGCAGCCTAATGAGCATTCAACACGACAGCAACAACAACAATAACAAATCTGTTAAACGAGAAACCCTCACATTGAGATCAAATCCACAGAGGTGTGAAAAACCTATTGAAATTGCAAGTAATGAGACCCTGATAAACTGTACGCGAAGGTTAAGCTAAAGTGCAGCGTGTTAAGGCCAAGTTAATAAAAGCTATAGTTAATTTAAGCTGATAGTTAATTACGTATGCTATATATAGTTAAATATATCATAACAGTGGCTGTAAAACCGCAAAAACTAAAAACCAAGAAGCTGATCAGATGACAGCTCAGGTAAATTGACAGGAATGTATTTAAAAACAACAACAACAATTATCATTATCATTATCATTATCTTCATAATGCTAAATGAAACTTGTGCAATTTAATGCCAAAAATGTGGCAAATACTCAAGTGCAATCACAACAGTTTTTATTATTATTTTTTGCTTCGGAGTTGGCCAAAATGACACTCGACTCGACTCGACGCTCAAGTGACAATTACTCACGAAGGGGAAAAGAAGTTTGAAGTGCGATGAAGACAATGCCAGGTAACAACAGCCAACAATAACTAAGTAAAACTAAGAGATCTCGGCAATAACAGCTGCGATCAAGTTGAAGATCTCTGCCCAACGATTTCCCACGCTACATTTCATTTGTGAAAATCCATTACCTTCCCTTTCCCTTCATTTACTACTCCCCACATTATTCCACCCTAGGCCAGAAAACTCTTTGTTCGTAATCATGCAAAATTACAACGTCAACGCGATCTTTACCAAGTCTCTCAACTCTCAACTCTCTTCTCCTTTTCCACATTTTTCCCTCTCTACTAAAACGGACAGTTTGCTTTTGTTTTGTGTTCAACATTTCATTAGACTGACCTTCTCCGTAATACAACTTGGCTACCAAGTTTTTATATATTTTTTAGCTTTTAAGTATTTTGCTTTGCGCACGTTTTGCCTTTTCAGTTTATTAACAATTTTTGGCTCAAACTGTTATTTAATTGCATGAGCATTGTTTTCGAAATATTCATACCAAGTTCAAGGTTTAAATGTGAGAGAAGGTGTGTGTGTGTGTCTGTCTGTGACTGTGGGGGGCAATTTGTTGTCTAAGCTGATGATGTAAGCACACAATTGAAGATACATATTTATTTAATATAGAGCTAAATGAGGGGCGTTAAACTGTGACAAAATTAAATAGATACGAGACAAACGGTGAAAATAATCCAAAATTTTGCAAGGAAAAATTTGATGCAGAGTTAATTTAGATGCCAAATCATGATCAAAACGACATTCCGCATGAAAATCGGTTGAGTTTTGACAAAGTTATGAGAGTTCAAAGTTTTTGAAAAAATATTAAGGGGTTGGTATGCAAATTTTGGATGATGGCCGGCTTACAGTCGAAAATTATCAATTTTTCTTAATGAACAAAATTATGATGCAGAATCAATTTAGAGGCCAAATAATGAATAAATTGATATTCCACATGAAAATCGGTTAAGTTTTGGCAAAGTTATGAGAGATTAAAGTTCTTGAAAAAGTGTAAAGGGGTAAGCATGAAAAATACCGAAAAAATTGACAGTGAGGAAAATTTTTCAAGTGAAAAATGTTTTGATGCAGAATGAATTTAGAGGCCAAATAATGATCAAAACGGTATGCCGCTTGAAAATCGGTTAAGTTTTGACAAAGTTATGGTAGATTGAAGTTTTTGAAAGAGTGTAAAGGGGTAAGCATGGAAAATATCGAAAAAATTGACAGTGAGGTAAATTTTTCAAGTGAAAAATGTTTTGATGCAGAATGAATTTAGAGGCCAAATAATGAATAAATTGATATTCCGCATGAAAATCGGTTGAGTTTTGGGAAAGTTATGGCAGTTTGAAGTTCTTGTAAAATATATTCTTTTAGCAACATTTGGTTGTCGACCTTAGCAACATTGTTGGTTGTTGGCCTTGGCAACATGCGAACAGCTGTTTAACATTGTTGCGGACACGCGCAGAGCTGTCAGCACGTGCTGCAACATCCCCTGATGACACCCTCTTCCCCTGTTTACCTCCCACACACGCACCCCACTCAGAGCCACCCACTCCCCCCAGACACTCAGACTGTTAGCCCAGACATGTTTTTGCTACCGTTTTGCCGGTTGCCAAAGTAACCGAAAAAGCGTCAAAACAAACTCTCGCCTTTGTTTGTTGTCGATGGCATTAGGAGACAGAGAGAGAGTGAAAGAGAGAGAGAAAAAGAGTGAGGTAGATAGCGTGTGGGGGCAAGTGGCAACAACAGATGACTAGACCGCCCACTGTGGGATGCAGACTGCAGAGTCGGAAGCAGGAAACATGCGTTTTTATTTTTTGGACAAACTTTGGGTTTGACTCAGTCTGCGGAATTGCAGAAAAGTTGAGTGAAAAGGGAAAGGAGTGAAGAGAGTTGGAAGAAGAAGAAGAAAGAAGGCGGAGAATGTAGTCTCAGTTGGTTGACTGCAGCATTTTGTTGCAGCTCTTGAAATGGAATGCAAATTTCAATATCTGGGAGGAGGTCTATCTCCATTACGGTTGAGTTGGATTCGATTTGGGTTTGAGGTTTTCCGTTGATGGATGGATACGTGCCTGGCGTGTTATTTTAGTCTCGACTTCCCTCCCCTATCGATCAAGTGGGTGTGGCAACGTGCTTATTGATTATTAACCGTTTCCCCGAGTCTAACTCATTCACAGCCACATAGCCATGAAGAGCCCGCATAATTAACCATGTTATGTTAGTTCAAAAAAAAAAAAATATACCGAAAAAAAACGTTAAAATCTTCCGCTTTGCTTTTGTTTCTTTGTGGGAATATCATGAGTCAACGTATTTTATAGACTATGGTTTGTACTTGATGGTTTCCCTCATACGATTATTTTACTATGACGCTGCCGTTTACCGTTGTGTCATCCATCCAGAAACTGCTTGACTTTTTGGACAATTTGATAACTTGTTTGTCTGTTTGGTCAGCCCACTATATGTCATGTAGTTGTTGTTGTTGTCTTACGTAGAGCGACTTAATTGACCGTCAAGTGAGTGTGTGTTCTAGAGTCTTGTCTCTTTCCCCTTCTTGACCCCTCTTTTAGAACGTCGACAACTTTAACTACAACTCCAATTTCGACTGCGACTCCCAATGAACTCTGCGCCAAGTTCAACGAGGTAACAACAACAACTATGAGTGTAACAACTACAATGGCAACAACAACAACAACGACAACAACAACTGTTGACTTGAACATTTCCGTCGTCTCAGACTTCGTCTCATTTGCTGCCACAGTCCATTCAACTGTGGCCTCTGTCGCTACATTTGTCACAGCTGTTTCTCTGTCTGTCTCCCCTTTCTCTCTCTCTCTTCCCTTCTGCTCTGCTCTCTTTAGTTCTCTAGTGGCGACTGCTGCTTGAATCAATGTTTGTCTTGTGTTGCAGTTGTGCCACCGTTTCCTGTTTGCGTCCATCTCCAACTGCATCTCTTTTGGAATCTGCATAGAAAAGAGTTTAGAATGGGTTACAGTCCAGCACCTAAATCTACACTCGTTCTTAATTGTTGTCTTTGTGATCTTGAACTTGAACTCAGACTCAGAACTGAGAATGGAGAACACACAGAGGTAGCTTAACTTTGAATATCTGTCTTTTCTTTGGCAGCAGCTTCAACTGTCAGTTTAAGAAAGGCAGACATGACTTAAGAAGAGCACTTGGTTATGTCCAAGGATTTTTAAGAGTAGAAAAGGTAGCAACACATAGGAGTAATTCAAAGAAAAAAATTCTACATCTAGTATTCTAAAAAATGAAATCTATAATATCTCAAGACTTGATAACTTTAACTATCTGAAAGTATAATATAGTCAAATGTCCTGTGGTTTGAAAAATAAATTTTAAATAACAAAAAAAAAGAAATAAAACAATTATTTTCTGGATATTAATAAGGAAATTTTTATAGTTTAATTATCCGGCTCCACTATTCTGATTAAAAAAGGTAGAAAAAATATAATAATTTACTAAAAAATAAACATATCCTTTGGTTCGAAAAATAAAATGTAAATAATACTTAAAAAAAAAAATAGAAGTAGAACAATAATTTTCCGGGATATAAGAAAGGAAATAATTATTCCCAACCTTTGTTAGTCCAATAAATTATTCTAAATTACATTACTTAATCAAACTAGATATAATTAATTAATCATTGCAAAAATACCAATTCGAAATTAGTTCAAGAGCATTTAATATATGCTAAAAAAATACAGTAGAGTCTAATTAAATGCCACGCTTCGTCACATTTGTAAACACTGCGACGCGAAATGCAAAACAACTCAAACTGAGTGGCATTTTAATCATTGAATTTTATATAAATACATACAATACATACTCGTATATGTACATAAGCAGATACGAGTGTACTTATACTCAAATGCGAATCGTTGTTCAGTATTTTAGCTCATTGTTAATCGTCGTCTTGTTTAATCGGATCGCAATTGAAGCGACAACTCAACATTAAGTTGCAACACTAAAAAAAATTGACTAAACACAACAACAACACTAATAGTAATAACAACTACGACAGTTGTTGAAAACCAGTTTTTGGATTGTATTCATTCTAAATATTAAAAAGAAAAAAAAAACTGAATATGCGATTAGATTTCGTTAACCAGCGTCCGTTAAAGGCCCCTCACGAGGCCCCTCGTCGAGCTCTGATAGCGCAGTTGAACAACGAACGCGACGCGAACAACACTCGAAATTCTTGAGTAATCCCTGTGATTTTTAAAGCGGGATCAACATGTGGCTGACCTTGTTTTTTGGCGCTCTGATTTCGCTATTCATTTGGGATTATATAAGCAAGCGTCATAGTTATCAGATCCTCCAGAGATCGGGTATTACGGGTCCTACCTCATTGCCCGTGCTCGGCTGTGGCCTTGAGGCACTACAATTGGGAGCAGAGAGTAAGTATTGTGATAACTTTTCAATCCATATCTCTAAAATTTAATTGCCATAATTAGATCTCATCGATTATGTTGGCTCGTGCTTTGAGAAATATGGCAACACCTTTCGCATGTGGATCCTCAATGAATCGCAAGTTTATACCAAGGATCTGCGGCATTTTGAGGCCATATTGAGCAGTACCACTCTGTTGGAGAAGGGAGGACTCTATCAGTTCCTGCGTCCCTTTCTCAACGATGGTTTGTTGCTGAGTGTGGGCAGAAAATGGCATTCACGTCGCAAGATCTTCACAAAAGCATTTCACTTTACAATTCTCGAACATTTTATGGATATTATGGATAAACAGAGCGGTGTTTTGGTGGAGAAACTACAACCATTTGCGGATGGAGAACAGGTGGTGGATATGTTAAAGTATGTGTCACTTGCAGCGTTAGATATAATCACAGGTGAGCTTTTAATGAAGTTAATGGTGATTCATAAGTGATATAAAATATATTATTTTATTATAGAGACTGCCATGGGAGTGCAGGTGAATGCTCAAAGCGATCCCGAATTTCCCTATATAAAGGCGCTTAAAAGGTAAGGCAAAGTGGGTACAAAGTATTAAATGTATACTTTTTTATCTGGGGTCTAAGGTCTAGCTGAGCTGTATTAATTAAACTAGTTTAAAAACAGGAAAAACTGTCGTGTGCAATCGATCGTAATATATATTGTGCTTGATTATTTAAATTCTATTCGGCTTTGCTTAAAAAATTTATAAAATGATTTAATTGTTACACTTCAAAATTATGCATTAGTTCATTCGAAACGATCGCAACGAACTAAACAAACAAAACAAATGTGACTAATCACAATTAACCTTATTGGTGAGTTGGTGAATTTAAGTCCAATAAAGTGATAAAATATAATTTTAAAATGTTTAGCCCAAATGCAACGTGAAAAATCCAATTTTTTGAAGTCCGATAAAATAGGAAGTGAAAACCGAAACAGGCCTGAATATTTTAAATTCCTAGCTAAATGCTGTGTCCTTTAATCTACATATAATAGCAATATAAGAATGTTTTTCTTTTGATTAAGTACTAATTTATTTTCTTTATTTATATATAAAATTTACCTAGATCAAAAAAATTATTGGAATCAATTATATAGGTCTTCAAAACTTTAATTTTTTATATAAAAAATATTTAAATTTATTTTTAAGTAATAATTTATATTCTTAGCCAAGTCAAATGCAGTTTATGGATTGTTAAAGCTACTTAACTTCACTTTCTTCTTACTTTACTTTCTTGGCAGTGTTGTCTACATTCAACCGGATCGGATGCTGAAATTCTCACAGCGTTACGAGTGGCTCTTTCGACTCACTGCACCGCTGATGCATCACAAGCTGGTGAACGATATTCGCATTATGCATGAGTTCACCGACAAGGTCATCAGAGAGCGAAGATCGGCGGTGGAGCGTGCTATAGCCGACGGCAGCTACCGACCATTGAGTAAGTTGAGCTGACTAACATTAGATAAACTAACTAAACCAACTCTATATGTATATTTTAATGTAGGTCTGGGGAATGCAGAGATTGGCAGCAAGTCACAGATGGCACTGTTGGATATTCTGTTGCAATCCTCGATTCAAGGTGCCCCGCTGAGCAATGCGGACATACGTGAGGAGGTGGATACCTTTATGTTCGAGGGCGATGATACCACAAGCAGTGGCGTCTCTCATGCCCTCTATTGCATCGCCAGGCATCCTGCGGTGCAGGCCAAGCTCTATGAGGAGCTGCAACAGGTGCTGGGCAAAGATCGAACGGCGCCGGTGAATCAAGCGAAGTTGCAGCAACTCAAGTATCTGGAGTGTGTCATCAAGGAGACGATGCGATTGTATCCGCCAGTGCCAGTCATCGGTAGATACACCAAGAAAGATCTACAGATTGGCGATCAGATTATACCAGCGAACACCAGCATCTATTTGGTCATCTACTTTGCCCAGCGTGATCCCAAATACTTTCCCGATCCCCTCAGTTTCAAGCCAGAGCGTTTCCTCGATGACAACGACGATGAACGACAGACATTCACCTATGTACCCTTTAGTGCGGGTCCCAAAAACTGTATTGGCCAAAAGTTTGCCATGCTCGAGATGAAAACGCTGATCAGCAAGGTTCTCAGATACTACGAACTATTACCCAAGGGACCTGAGACGAAAGCCATGTTTAACTTTATTCTGCGCTCAACAACTGGAATGTGTGTGGGACTTAAGCCGAGATTAACATAGAGTATGAGAAGAAAAGAGGAACTGGACACTGCAATACTATCGATAGTATTATCAACAAATGTACTTACTATCGTCAATCGAAAGAAAGCAATTGTTAGACTAGACTTTATCCTGTTTTAAGCAACCAAATCTAGATATATATGGAAGAGGAAGTTTCTTTCTTTCTTTAAAAACAGGGAAATATTTTTTGAAAACATTAGTTGAGAACAGATAAATTATGAAGAAAATATTACGTATGATTGTAGGAACGTGTGTTTTGTATTTTTTCGTAAATATTTATTTATTTAAATATATATTTAAGAAAATTTTCTTGATTTAAAAAAAAACAGGTCTACTCTGTCGGTGGAAGAACTAAATTGACGTATGAGAAAGGAACTATTCTTAACGTATACTTTAGGGGATTAGGCTCGAACCAGGGAATTAGATAGAATTAACATATATTGTAATACCTAACCTCAAAATGTGTTATATTAAGACAAAAAGTTTGGAGTTTTTTGGATTTTCTTGTGATATGTGTAAATAATTATTATAAATTTAAAAAGTAAATAAATGAAAGTAATAATAAAATTTATTTTAAATATTTGTTTTGCGAAAAATAAAGCTCAAGTCAAATAAAGAAAAGTAATAAAGAGTTTAATTTAGGGCTTTTCTAGGCGTTGAATTTGTGCTTGTTGAGAACAATAAAAATAAATGTAAACAATTTATAAGTTAAATAAGTAATAAAATAAATCAGGTAATAAACAAATGACATTTCCGTTGCATTTACTTGAAATACCAAGAAGTCATAACAATGCGTAAATCATATGCAGTCACCTTTAAATAGATCAAACTTAGTCACGGTGTATCAATATTTGCTAAGATTGGGCGTCATAGAGCCGGGAGATCTAACTGGGTCTCTCACATATATTTATATTTATATATATATATTTGTGTAGCAAATCAGCGCAGCGATCATAAACTTATCTTTCTAAGCTTAATGTAAATATTAAAAAACGGCTCGAGAAAAATGCAACCTTGTTCAGCGAAGAAAGGTGGAAGAACTTCCTACCAATGCAATAAACAAATAAAATTTTTTAATTAAATGAGCAATTAGGGTATTTCCTGTAGATTTAATTTGCATTTCTATTGCTAATTCATTAGATAAAACCTATATAACTTCCCCTCATGTCTCGTCTGACGTCGCATGGGTAAATAAACAAGCGGGAGACCTATTTATCTTCATATAAAAATTAGCAAAGTTGATAATAACACTTGCGCTTATCAGCATCATTGGCTCTGCATATAAATGCTGGCCAAGACAGACGCACTGCGCCAAAAGCAGCTCATCCTCTGAACGAACCAAGTCTCTAGAAAAATGTCGCAACTATCGCTGATTTTCCTACTGCCTCTGGCACTACTATTGGCAGTACCTTCAACCGAGGCGGTCGTAACGCGATTGCCTCCCTACAGGGTTACTCCGTCTCAGGATGGTCTTACTCGTCTCTTCTTCAACTCAAGACTAACGCGAAATGATCCCAAGACATCAATGTCCTGTTTTGCGGGATACATTGGTGAATCAAGTCAGATTGCGGAGCAGTACAGTGGAGCCTACAGCAGTTGTCTGGCCGAGGCACAGAACTCGCGTCTTAACATCGACGCGGATTTCCTGCCTACACGCCAAAGGATCGAGAGATCGGCTGAAAGTGTTTGCAAAGCTCTAAGAGTTTGTAGCGAGACTAAAGATACCCTCGACTCCTTCAACTGTCACTCGGCAATTGTAAGTATCTTTTACTACGGCTCTACTATTTATTATTTTTTTGTCGGAAAAAATTCAAAAATCAATTTTTTTTATAAAGTTAATAATTTTTATATGCAGAATCAATATAGAGGATAAATATTGATCAAAATGGTATTCCGCAAGGAAATCGGTTAAGATTTGACAAAATTATGACAGTTCGAAGTTTAGTAATTGCTTGGACTGTCAACTTCTTACGTTAATTTACTATAACTTCTCATAACTAAATAAATGTCCCTTTATTTCTCTAGGGTTCCAACAACACCATAGCCACGTACAGCATCTCTGGCAATGCCTCAGAGTCTGCCTCGATGTTGCAGGAACGTTACCGTCTCATCGATCTGCATCATGTGCAATGCACCAACAAAGCTGAGCGTAATTATATCGAATCCACAGCCAGCAACTACAACTATCTTCAGGCCTGTCTCGATGGCAAAATCAAACCGAAACCAATGCCCAGCACCACCAGCTCAACGACAACCACAACCACAACGACCACGACAACGGAGGCACCAACAACAACCTCAACGGAGCCACCAACCACCATCAATCTGGAGGATGAATTTAAGCAGCTTTTAAACTTGCTAAACTAAGACAACAAGTCAAAAGCTTCTTTGGCAAGTTGTTTAAATTCTAAAGCCAAAAACGAAATCGAAACCGAATCCAAAGTCAAGTGCAACCCCAGACAGTACTTAAGTCATGTGTGTAAACAAAGGCAGTTGAAATCCCTGAAATCCCTGGAAATCAATGCCAAAAAGCAACCCCAACAAATAGCATTTAACCCCCATTTGAAATGTACAATTATAAAATGATTTTTTCGCCTTAGAGAAATACACAATTTACGTAATTATTGCACATATTTTAGATGCATTTCAAACTTGATTAATGAGTCGCTAAAGTTGAGGAAAAACCAAAGCTAAAGGCACAAATTTAATAATGCTTGAGGGGCTTTCGCTTTTTCTTGACACACGCAGAGCAAACAAAAAAAGCTAATGATTAATGATCTCAAAGATGAGTTCCAATAATCACATTACATACTTATCGCAGTTAATAATGTAGCTTTGACAATTCAAGCACCTTGAGAGCTTTATAACTAGAGATCTTAAGATCGCGAGATATTGAGATAGGAAACTATGCAAGCTTTTATGTTATGCCATGTTTGGCATGGAAATGGAAAGACAGACAGAGCCACAAACAAGATCTAGACCAAGTTAACTCGCCAAGAACAACTCTGCAACATGTTTTTACCTTTTACAGAGTCGAGTGTCAAGTGTTTGCCTTTTATGTTCGATTGCCAAGGCGGCTTCTTTTTTAACTCTGCTCTGATCTCTGTTCAATTCTGCTCTTTTAGGGTTAGGGATTTCTATAAAGAGACACGTTGGGCACCTGTTGCCCCAAGGCAAGTGCCTCATTTATTAGCAGCATTGACTGTGGCAAGCACTTTTATGGCACCCAGTTTTCTGTGGAATTCTGTGAAATTAATTCTTGGTATGCGATTGCGTTGAATTCTATGCGTTTTATTGGTCTATACGGCAATTGCAAGTCGTGTCAGGTTTATGGGCGTGGCATTTGCCAAGTTAATTAGAGTTGGAAACAAGGAAAAAGAAAACGAATTGAATTGAAATGCAAGTTGTTGTAAGGTGTTTACAACGTGTCTATAGCTCAAGTAAACGCAATTAGATAGCAGCTATAAACTTATGAGGCTTGTCTTCGATTGGTAGCCGTTGATTGCGCATTCATGATTGTGCAAGTGAGTAATAAATGATTGCAGCTGATAAGCAGTAAACTTAATGCATTGGGCACATAAAAAGTGCACTTTTGATTCGTTAATTTACACCAAAGAGAAGGGAGAAAAAACAATTTACACCTCAGCTGAATTACTATCGATAAAACTATCGTGAAAGGCAATTTAAAGCAACTTAATTATCGTTAAAGCTAAATATTTTAGTTGAGTTTAAGAGAAAAGATTTAAAAAGTTGGTTCATTGATGAAAGGAGATATTAGGCTGCATCCAACAAAAATAACTTATTAATAATACTAACGCTAATGACTTTTGAAGTTCCAAAACGATTTTTTCTATATAGATACAAATTCAGAAGAGATTAATAAATTTTAAACCACAAAAAGATACTTTCACTAGTTAAAAGTTATCACATTTTAACAAAAACTTTTGAGATAGTATTATCAACAGTATTCCTTTTATATTCAGTTCTCTAGATAAGCAGGGGTGCAATCTAATTGTTGTAACACAGTTGTAGATACAATAACTTAAAGATACTTTCACTAGAATTACTTCTAAATGCACACTTAGCTCGTCTGTTAGATGAGCACATGTTTTAAGATACTGTCAAGGTTGCTTACTTAATTGACAGTCGTTGTTCATTCATTTTGCAGCTCATTTGAAGTTAATTGCCTTGAGTAAGCTACACAAACACACACACAAAGATACACAGATACATAGATACAATTTTATGATGGCATTACTCAACACTGCACTTTAATCACAGTTGAGTAGAGAATTCTTAACGCTAATTTGAGGCATCGTTACAGCTGTTTGCTGGTGATGAAATACGAGGCGGCAACGTCAACACATAGAAATATTGCAACTTGCCCCTTTTAGCTTGCCTCTCTTTTGCACATTTTACGCGCTTCATTGAGCTCTTGCCCCGTGCCCCAAATGCAACATGTCTGTGGAATCCTGTGGACAGCAAAACAAGTTTCCACACACAAAAAATTTTTCATTTTTAATGCCAAAAAAACAAAAAATGGGAAAAATGTGTTAATAAGACGCAGGCGTTAAAAAAACCAAAAAAAAAACAACTAAGAAATATAGTAAATAAATACGAGTTTCCAGTCAGCTAACTGCTTTGCATAAATAAATTAAAATTATGATGGTATGTGTGAGTGTGAGTGTGGAACGAGGCAACTGCAAGTGCAACCAAATGTTGAAACGAAGTTGACGTCGATGTCCCCAAAAAAAAAAAACAAAAATATAAAGACAAAAACAAAAGCTGAAACTGTACGTAAAACTAGTTTGTCAGCACTAACAACAACAACAAACAGAAAAAAATAACAACAACAACAACAAGAGGCAAAATGCGCAGAAAAGGAAATCGTCGGCGTTGTTGCCTTTTAAGGCAGTTGCTGCTTACCGCTTACCGCTTACCGCTTGCTGCGTGTTGCGCATGCGCCCCGTTACCGCTATCAGTTACAGTGCGTGTGTGTATTGGTGTACACTATACATGTGTGTGTGTGTATCTGTATCTGTGTGTCATGTCTGTGTATTCAGGTCATTCGCATTTTCACATTTTAAGGCGTGTGTTTGCATGTTGATTTTTCTTTTCTTTTTTTTTAATTTTTGCTTTTTGAATAACTTTTGCCTGACACTTGCAACTGCCACAGCCTTGGCTGCAACTTTTACTCACTGCCAGCCTGCCTTCTGGCCATGTTAAATGGGTGCTGGTGAGAGATTCAACTCGTTGCAAGCCTGTGATAAAGCGATTTGAAGCCAGCTTTTGTTTGTTACTTAATTGCGACAAAGTCATTAATAATCGATTAACCATATAAGCCACAACAAGTTTTCTTATGGGATGCTGCGAGGCGTTGAAAATTACCAAAGGAAGTTGCCAGCCAGGCATAAGGCAATTACGTTAACTGGTACTCATATTCATACTCATAGTTAGACTCTTACTCATACTTGTAGCATTCAATGTGAGCGTGTTTATTCCCCCCTGCAATTTGTGTTTCCTGTGTAATTCTTATGTTCATGTTCAAGTCTCTTGGGTGGCATTCGTGTCATTAACAATCTCTAGAATATTGGCAAATCAACAGCAAATATGTTTAATAACTGACTAGAAAAGTTGATGCCACAGCTGGGTATTAGAATTTGTTACATATTTTAAAAGCAGTCGGCAAGAAACAAAAAAAAATCCATGTATAAAAATTAAATTAAATATTAAAAACAAACATAAAATTAAATATAAACTTGGGCTGTAAAGAAAAAATTTAAATTAGTATTAGAATTATATCTGGGGTATGCAAAAATTATAAATGATCCAACATTTGTTGCAAGAATTGGGGAAATCCCAGAAAAATTATAGAAATTTATGTCTAGAGATAAAGCATAATGAAGAAACCATATGATATTATATGATTTGATAGATGTAAGGAAGTAGCCCAAGAAAGAAATATAACAATTAAAAACTGTAAAGGTTTCAGTGAGTTTCCAGTAACAAAACTACCTGTATCTATTCTCCTGTCTATCTTTTCTATCATCTCATCTAAAACTCATCCCACTTTGCAGCATTGTCTGCTTTTTCTCTGGTTGCAAGTCTTATCAACAAATCACATACCTAAAGCTATAGTTAAGACACTTTAATTCTATACGAAACTCCTGTCTAACTCAACTGACAGCCGCAGCTGAAGTTGAAGTCTATCAACGTTTGTAACAACTATGCAACGTTTGCTTTTGGCCATAAAAAGCAAATGTCTAGAGATGCAATGTGATGCTAATTCCATTGCCAATATATGTGCAAAAATACACAAAAGGCAGCAGCAGGTGTCTAATTGATTGAGTGACAAGCGACAGCAGCAAAAACAGGCGATAGATACACTGACTAAAGATATAGATGGAAATGGAGCTAAAGTTGGCAGATGTCAAAGGAATCGAATGCAATTCAATATATCAACAAAACATTTATTGTTTGTCACTCGGACTGTCAGAGGAACGCCCAGCAGTGATGATCATGATGATGATGATGTTGATAAGCAGTTGCAGCCAGAAGTTGCCACACAAGGAAGCGGCATGCCACAATCCAAACGGCCTGAATATATCAAGTGCCAGACAACACAAAGGAAATTCAATAGCAAAGCATAGATGTGGAGAGACTGTTAAAGAAAGACAGGGGCAGAAGAGAGGGGGGAGGAGGAAAGGGAGCTGGATAGACAGTGCCTGCAATAATAAATGCCCAATGATGATATCTATGACGCAGTTCGAGACAAAGGAGCCACAAAGAGTTTATTCTCTTTGGCCAGAGTTTGAATTATTCTACGCTTTGCATTCAGCTGCAAGGGATTGAAGAAGTTTCGAGTTGATTTGCCTCTCCAACTCCAACTCCAGAGTAGCTGCAGATTTATGAGCAGTTGTCAGACAACGTGCAGCGCAACGAAGTAGCCGAGACTCTTGGCTAAAATCATTCTTGGCCAGGCTCAGACGCGATGGGGGCAACAACATTTTAGTCCGAAAAGTTCATTGTACGTAACGCAAGCTACATGGATGCTGCTCTTTCCTTCTCTCTCTCTCTCTCTCTCTTCTATCTCTCTCTCTTTTTCTCTTCCCTGCTGCCTCTTCAGCTAATGAGTTGTCAACATTTTGACTGACTTTTATTTTCCAGCAAATGTGACAGACAGACAAAAGTCTAGCCCAGACTTTGCTCGGAATTAGCATTATCCTGTGTCGCGACTCACGGGTTTGTTGACACTACTCCAGTTGCAAGTTGCAAGTTCAGTGTCAACTGCTTCCGCCTGTTAGCCCGACTGATGACTCAAAATGTTGGCCACAAAACGGCTAGCCATAAAAGACTGGCATTAAGCATAAATTGGCAACTAAATTATGACCAAACATTTGCGGAGAAGGCATTAAAGGATGTGTTCTATGCAATGACTCACAAATTGTCTAGTCTAAAGTCGCAGGCAGTGTTGTCAACTTAGCTTATGTAAGGATAGAACTAGCTTATTTTAAAGTCTTCAAAAGTTTTGAAATTAATCACTTTTTTTTAACACATTTATTAGTAAAATTTGTTATTTTTTAAGCAAGGAATATTCAAAATAAATTTAATAAAATACAATAACTAATTTACAATGTCTCAAAAACTGTAGAAAAATCTTTAAAGTGCAGCTCAAACCTCACTTTTACTTTTAAGCTGCTAAAACTGTAAGCTCAAGCAACAAATTGATATTTAAAACTAATTAAAGTCAACAGTGCTGACAAAACTTTTAGCTACTTTAAAAACATTTATGCGTGCAATTAGCTCTAGTTTAAAACCCAACTGTTTGCAATTAATTCTCATTTAAAAGTAATTAAATGCGCACAGCTGATAAACCTAATTTGATATTTCAACAACATTTCCTGCACATGTTTGTAGTTCACTTGAATTGTTTACAGTTGTATGATTAACAAGAGCTGCAAAACAATAAACAAATGACAGCTTACGAAAATTAGAATTAAATTTTGAATTGTTCTCTTCTAATGGGTTAAAAGTTTTGAGGGCTATAAATAACTTGTTAATGGCTTTGGAAAGGAAATGCGTCTAAAATTGAATGCAGCATAGAATCAGCTCAATTTAAGCGTAGTTTCAGCTCAAATAAAGTTAGGAAACCCTTTAAAAAAAACCTCTTGGCAAACTGCCGAAACAGCTGTGCAAATTTCGAAAACAAAGGAAGAGAAAAAAGCTGCACAATGTTCGTAAAACAAACAAAAAAGAGTCAACGTACTGAGCCTAAAGATTGTGTAATACTATTTTAGACAAGTTAATAGAGTTGCAGTCGAATGAGGGCTGGGAAAACAAAGCAGAACCCATCGAAATACAAACAACTTCATTTGTTTTCTACGACTAGACAAAATGATTTCCCAATAAATGTATTTATAGCTGATCAGAAACAGAAAACAGAACTTTATGCACCAATGCATTCGACTTCAGATCTGTGGAGCGAAAGGAAGGGGGAAGAAACATAATTTATGGATCGCTGGTTTTGAAAATTTTCACGTTTTTCGTTTCTCTCTATTTGAGTTTTGCCTTTTTTGTGTACTTTTGTAATCCGAGTGTGCAGCGGGAATCGAGCAACTTTGCATCTGATTTGAAATCAGGCCATAAGTTGTTGCCTTTAATGGAATTGTTCATCTCGAAGAGCATAAAATACAAATAATAAGATGCCGCACTAAAAGCGTTGATAATTCATCATCACATCACATCGCATTGAGATCTGAGACTCAGAGAAGCTTCTTTGTGCAGCGATCAGTCAGTCACAGAGTCAAACAGTCAGACAGATTCGGAGTCAGACAGTCACAGTCGGAGTCAGTCAGTCGCTTTGTCGATCTTTCGGTCGGGGCAATTCAATTACGAGACAAGCGGGGTCATAAATGCCAAGCCATTTAATGTGTGGATGCTGCGCAGTTTTTATACCCTTACTGAGTGGAGTTATGGATGTATATTCGACAGAAATAGTAGTAGTAATAGTAGTACAAGTTGTAGAAAGAATACTACTTAGTAGTGGAAAAAGTATAAAAAGTAATAGTTGTAGTAAAAGTAGCAAGCAATAAATATGCTAAAGTAGTAGTCATAGTAGTAGTATTAGTACTTAGAGTAGTATTATTAGGAGTATAAGTAGGAGTAGAAATAAACGTAGTATTAAGAACAGTACTAGAAAAATTAATAACCATAGAAGCAATAGTAGAAGTAAAACTTATAGAAGAAAAACTAATAAAAAAAAATATGAACTAACTTATTAATTGCATCTTGCAACTGCAATGGAAATAGGAGTGGTAATTAAAGCAACTGTGCTGATAGGAATTTAACTACCTATATAAATGTTTTCTATAAAATTCCTGCCTTTATAATACTAAACTATATAGAAATTATAATATGTAGTTCCCATTCCTAAGTAATCGATCGTATAAAACTTAAAATAGTATACTCCCATATCGCTGATTGATTAGCTGCTTTTTCACATATAGTTGTAATCGTAATATATATATAATTTGAAGAGTATTTCAAAACGATAACTGGGTGCGACGTGATTTCAAAAACCTTTTGGATTTGTAATCTTTGAAGAGTTCTCCATCCCTAAAGTACGAGTTAAATCGTACTCTATATGTTACACAGTTCCCATTAGGTGATTAACCCGTAGAACATTTTACTATTTTTTTATAATCTTTGTTTCGTTTGTGTATTTGTTGTTGTTGTTGTTTTTGTTGGTTTGCCTCATTAGCGTTGTAGCTCACGTTTTCCCTACAGACGTGAGCAGACAGATCGTCTTATAAAGGGCACCATATGATATGGGATATGTCTGTGAGTGTGTGAGTGTGTGAATACATGTGAGTGTGGGTGTCTGAATGCATTTGAATAATAGTTTGCGGTACAATGTGGAATTAGATGCGAGTGCCACTTGAATGAATATTTTTACTCTTATCTGTGGATTTTACTTATTGATAAGACGCATTTTAATGTCTATTTATGGACAATCGATTCGGTTTGAAATCAATGCATTATCTAATACTCCCTATAAATGGTAAACTGACCATAAATCAATATCACTTTTCGTTTCTTTCTTTATTTCTTTCTTCGACTAATTTCTTTCGTTTCTCGCCATAAGAAATTCCAGATCCAAGCGTTCCGACAGATCCAAAGCAAAAACTACAAATTACAAATTATGCAAATTCATTGAAAACGAAAGGTATTTTTTTTTTTTTTGTTATTATTTGTTGATTCGTTTTGCTTTTGTTTATTCATTAGCCACGCACATGAAACTTTGAATTATTCGCAATCTCAGGTAGAGAGTTATTACGAAATAAACAATTAATGATAGTTATGGGAGAAGTGTGGCCTAAAAGCGAAATCCGATAATAAAAATTGAAGTGATTGTACTCATAATTACAATAGAAATACGAATATCTATAATGAGAATTTGATTGATTGGTAGATAGATAGATTGTTAAACAAATAAGATGATCATCTACATATAAATATATCTAACTCTATGCAAATGTTGGCCTAGTTTTAAAGTGCGGACAGACCTTGAGCCCAATAGTTTAATAGGGTTGCCTCTTAATTAAGCAGTTGAACAAATAGAGTTGCCAACAAAAGCCAGAGATGAAAACAGCAGCGATCAAACACTTAACACACAAATTAAAAGAAAAACTTTTATCATACAGCTGTCAAAATGCCGAACCATGATAAATTTACAAGTTTGGATAACTTAATACCCTGTAGAGATGTACAAAAATGGTAAAAGTTTAGCTCAAACTCCAATCTTATCGTGCAAGTTGGTTATTATTGCTGTCAACATAGTTAAAATATTTATGATACCATAAAACAAATCAATAACCCAATTATTGTTATATTTATTCCTATTTCCATTGTGCTACATTATGGGAAGTTGATTTGCCCGATAAAAATTGCTTATCAGATCATAATTAGAACGGAAAACATCATAAATTTGCTTATATTTCCGGCATACAATTTGATTGATTGGACAAAGATTGAATGAAATTTAAATTTTATAAAATAAACTTAGTTAATATTTAATCTTTTCTTATTGAAAAAAATTATGGCAATTCATTAACTATTAAAAAAAGAGATATCAATATTTTATCTGTAAATACAATTACTTGACCTTAAGTAAATAATAAAGTAACAAGCCAACCCTTTGTCGCTAGGCTACAGGGTGTCTCTTTAAGACAAAGGCAGATCAAGCGACTGCAAAAAACTTAAAGCAGACAACAAAAACAACAAAAATAATAATAATTACAACAACAACATCGGCTTATATGAAAAGCAACAAACGACAAATGTCCAAGTGCAAATAAACAACTACAACAAAAAAACAAGAGACATAAACACAACATAAAGAGCAAAAGTAACAACAAAGTAAAACAAGAATATTGAAAACAACAACAAACGAAATCTGCGTCGCTGCCGCTGCTTACTGCGCTGCTGCGACGGCTGCTGCTGAATCAGCGAATTTTTCAATGGTAGCAAAGCAAGACGAACGATTTACAGTTTTCGGTTATGTTTGTTGTTTTTGATGTCTACACTAACATTGTTGTAGCTTGTGTTGTTGTTGTTGCTGCTGCTTGTATAGCTCGTTGCAGCAGGTAATCAACAAGAAGAAGAAGAAGAGGAAGAAGGGACGACGCTGTGCAAAACTGGTCAGCTTTATTATTATTGTTGTTGTTGTTGTCGCTCTCATCAGAAACATACAAAATATAATAAAAAAAACTACCCATAACGTTGATTTGAGTGGTACAAACCTTTGTTAATTGCTATTTGTTATTTGCAATTTGCAGCCTGCGTTTTTTCTCTCACGATTTTATTCAGTCTTCAGTCGTTGCCATTTTTCACTTGCGCTTTCAATTGACGGCAATCATTGAATGCAATTGAATTGAATACCGATCACACAATAAAAAATGACGCTTGCAATTCTCGATTGTTATTGCAGTTTTGTATTCTTTAGTTTTATTTGGTTTATCACCCACCCACACAGTCAGTCAGGAACACACAAAGCATACACACACTAAGACGCACTATATCAAATTTGCATAATTCAATTGCAATTTTGCGACCGGCACAAAATGCGCGCGAATTAAAAACAAACACAAATAATTCGACCGCAGACCAACACAGCCCATCCGCTCTACTCAAACGCTAAAACAGCACTAAACTCATGTTAAAATAACAGGCTGTAACCCAAGCGCTTAACATGTTGAGCAATATTCGCCGCACAAATTCGCCGCAACCTAACAGCTTGGCTTGGAAACTCTGTTAACTATTAAGCTATTTTGTAGCTGTTCTGGCGGCTGTTTTCAAAGTTCGGTTACTATTTAATTTTTTTATTTTAAATATATTTTCAGGCAATTTTTGATGTTAATTTAATTCAAATTTTTTGTACTTTGCAAATTACATTGCCTAAATTAAATTCAGAAACGTAGCGCAAATAAAGCCTGCTATTCTGTTTTTTTTGCAGCGGCATGCTAACAGTCGTTAAGTTTGAGCGGCTACTTACAGTGAGGAGCAATTATGTTAAGCTAATGCTTAACACACCACTGTTAAACTTACACTCTAAAGGTTGCCACCCTGTTCAGTATGCAATTTCACAGAACTGTTAGTGAAGCCAGCTGCGACAAGTGGCGCCAATTTTGAATTTGAATTTAAGCATATAACAAGCCATGCAGATATTTGTGTTGTTAGTATCACAGCACGGTTAGTGGCAAACAAAACTACAATTACATAGGATTTTCGTCAACTTTATTATTGAAATTAATTAATTTGTCACGTAAAAATAGATGTGGCATAATTTCGTTTTTTTGTTTAAACAAGTTATCAATAAAATATATATGTTTTTTTGTATATATATTCAAATATATGTATACATCAGTTATTTAGTAAGCAATGCAAATTGAACTTATGGGCTAGTTGATATATTTTTGTAATTAGTTTTGCTTCTTGTTTTTTCAATTTATTGCATTAGTTTTTGTTGAAAAAAAAGTGGTCGCTTTAGTTGTGGTTGTTGTTGTTGCTGCTGTTGCAGTTGCCAAAGCGGTTGCTGTTGTTGCAGTTGCAATTGCTGTTGTTGTGGTTGTTGCGGTTGCCGTTGTTGTTGTTGTTGTTGCTGCTGTGGCGGCTGCACAGGACGCCAGTAATAGCTTCGAGCAATTGGTTTCACTTTGACCAGGAAATTCTTATTGTTTCTATTTTTTGGTTTGTATTTTTTATCGATCGATTAAGAAAACATTTATTCAACAACATTTAAATAACTGATGTCAAAGTGTGTGAAACATAAATAAAAGTTGTCCAAAAACGAATCCTAATTTTTTTTTTGCTTAGTTTTAAAAAGTGTATTTGTAGTTTATATAGTTAATTAAATATTACACACACATTTTGTGGAACCAGTCTTGAGTCTGTCTATATGCATGACATATATATGATGATAATGCCTGGATCTGGGATCGATCAGGGTAACAACTTACGCAATTGTTGGGCTTTTTTAGTTGGTTTTTGTTAGTAGCTTAGGGTTAAAAAACGAGCACAGCGCACAGCACAGGGGATAACGGTTGTTGATGGTGTTGTAGTTGTAGTTGTAGTTGTTGCTGGACGTAGACTCACCCATCTGGCAGCTGCTGTTGTTGTTGTTGCTGTCGACGACGTCTTGCCACTGCGCTGTTTTTAATAATGGCCTCGATCTCTCGCCCACCTGAACTTTCACCCTCGGAGGCGGAGGCACAGTTGTTGTTGCCCGCTGTGGCATCCTCGACAGCACGTGGTGCGCCGAGCGTTGCCAGATTGCGCACCAGACTCACTGCATCATCGTGTTGTTGCGTGGAAGGGGGCGTGGCATTCTCCTTGGACACATTGCGTAATATCTGCGCCAAGTTCCGTTGCGGATTCGCTGAACTGTTGTCGGTTTCATCGCGTGTGGCATTTGCCGTGGTTGCCGACTTCCTCAGATTGGAGACTGTGGCATGCGTGGAGCGTTGCAGGCGATTCTTCAGCTCGGCATTCAGATCAATGGGCATCAGGCCACGCCCCATGCCAGGTAAGGGTTTGCCGCACTTCAAAATACCCCTGGGTTTACCTTTTAAAAAAAAGAGTACAATTAATAAGCTTTTCAAAAAGGGAAATTCACTCAAAAAATACAAAATTGAATGAGAAATGTTTATATAGTTAATTAAATAAATTAACAAGCAGCTTAAGCAAAATAAAAACGTGCTTTAATTTTTAAAACATGCTCAAGTCAAACTAATGAGAAGCGCATAGAACAGCGCTGATGATTTCCGTGTACTTACTCAGTTAAAGATACCAATTGAAAGTTAAGTATTCAGTAAGTCAAGTAATTGTTTTGATACAAATAAAATATGACAAGTAATGAGAGTTCAAAGTTGTTGAAAAAATGTTAAGGGGTAAGCATGGAAAATATCGAAAAAATTGACAGTGAGGTAAATTTTTCCAGTGAAAAATATTTTGATGCAGAATGAATTTAGAGGCCAAATAATGATCAAAACGGTATTCCGCTTGGAAATCAGTTCAGTTTTGACAAAGTTATGACAGTTTGAAGTTGGTCAACTCTATAACCGTTCCGGTATAAACGTTTCGATATTCGGTTCTGGGCTGAGAATTTATTTAGGTTTTATTGATCTGGTACTAAAAACGGTTCCCGAATAGGTTTCGGTGTTATTTCCTGATTAAAAATATATCTTTTTTCAGGAGAAATGGTTTACATTTTAAATTCTGTCAAAACAAATACTTGACCAACTGTATGCAGGAAAAAGTCTCGCTTCACTTTAGCACAAATCTTGTTTTATTTTAAGTGTTTAACAATTTGCATAATTAAATATTACAATAATAATTATGATAATTAAATGTAATTGTTTTATAATAATAATAATAATGGTAATGATAATGATAATGATAATAATGCCGTTTAAGGTACAATTCGTTTAGCTTTAAATAATTAATTAAAAGTCATAAATAAGCACGAAATGTAGTTGCACAAAAACATAATAATTATTAATAACTGTTAACTGAATATTCATATCGCATTTAAGTAGATTAATATTAGTATATTTAAAGATATTGTAGGCTGAAATAAAATGCAGGAGGATTAATTACAATGTTTATAGAGAGTTTAGGATTAAAGTTGCAAGCAATTATTATCAATTTGTCGTATCGTTTTTGGGGTTATCAGTATATATATATATTTATTTTTTTTATTCATATTTCATTCATTTTCTGTGTGTGTTTTTTTTTTTTCATTCGTTTCGTTTTTGGGTTTATAAGGGGGGAAGAAGAAGAAATCACACAAATCACATTGAGCGCACACTTAAAAAGTTGAGAGCGCAACAATTTTTTATCTACATGCTAAATCCAAAAATTTTTGAGAAAGAGATAGATAGAAAATGGTTCGTTTTTGATTTGGGGTTGTCGCGAAAAACGTTTTCCGAAAAATTTGTGAAATTTTTAAATTAGTTATGCCAAAAAATTTACAATTTTTCTGTCTCATGTGCCCAAAATTTCGCCACACAAACGTTTGAACTCTGAACCCGCCGCATGCAGCTCATCCGCTGTGATCACAATATCCTCAAAGCTGGTGGCAATGCTCAACTTGCCACATGTTGCCCTCTTCAAACTGGGCGTGGCAGTGCTTGGACTGATGCTGCCATTGCTGCCCGATGTCTCCAGTGACATGGCTCGTGTTCTCTTCAGCAATTCACGTCGCTTTTGCACCAAACTAACGTTGCTGCCCCCATTTGTGGCATGGGGCAGACGCACATGCTCGTTGAGCGCCTCCGCTTGTCCGGCGGATTGTGTTTTAAACACCGTTGTTGTTGTTGTGTTGTAGCTCTCGTTGACGCCAAAGTATTTGGCATAACGTTCATCAACTTGGGCGGAACGATTGGCGGCGTTACGTGCATTGATGCCACATGTGGCAGAGGCAGCACCACTCAGCTCCGTGGTGTGACGTCGATTGACAGTTGTGGCAGCAGCATGTGGCGGCTTATGTTGCACTGTGATTTGTGCAAAGTGCGTCAGTTGTTGCTGCTGCTGTTGCAACAGTTGCTGTTGCTGTTGTTGCACCTGTTGTTGCTGCTTCTGCTGATTGGCAGCACAGTTTTCTTTGCCAGAATCGGAGCTTTGTGCATCATCGCTGCTGTCATTGTTGCTGTTTGGAGTCAATTTATAGTCCAACTTGAGCGACTTGTTGTCCGTGGGCAACGATTGTTGCTCCTTTTGTTGCTCCCGTTGTTGCTGCTTCTGCTGCTGCTGTTCGATAAAAGGTGACTTTATTTTGCCAATTGTACGCACTCCCATCGATATGTGTATGTCCTCCATGGTTTGTATGCGTGCCATGCAACTGTTGCGATGATTGTTATGCTTGTTGCTGTTGTTGTTGTTGCGATCACTCAGAAATGTATCTGGCAACACCAATTTGCCCACTGTGCGCAGTTTAAGGCGTCGTGTTGTTGGCAATGAGCTCGTTTCCTGCAGCGCTGTTGTTACAGTTGTTGTTTCCATAGCAACTGTTGCTGTTGTTGTTGCACCTGTTGCTGTTGTTGCTGTGATTGCTGCGGGCGGCGCTGTTGCCGAGCGACTTAGCTCAATGAAGCCATTGTGTTGTTGTTGCTGTTGCTGCAATTCCAGTTGTACCTGTGGCAGTGGCGCCACCTGTTGTTGTGGCAGCTCCTCCTGCTGTTGTAAACTGGGCGTGCATTCCATGGGCGTGGGCGTGACATTGTTGCTGCTGTTGCAGATGTTGCTGCTGCAAGTGTTGCTGTTGTGGCTGTTGCTGTTGTTGCTGTTGCTGCCAAAGGGCGTGCGTTCCATGGAGTTGTAAGGCGGACTGCGTGAGGAGGCGCTGCTGCTGGCGCGACTCGAGAAGCGTCCGCCAGATGGCGCTGTGCTTGTTGGCGTTGTGGAGCCACCATTTTCACAGAGGCTGATGAAAAAGGCACGACGTTCGGCCAGCGACAACGATGAAGGTTCTGAGTGTGGGAGTAGGAAGGGATTAGTCTACATAACAAGTGTTTACTGTGCCAACACTTACGCATCCTCTCTCTCTCTCTCTTTCTTTTCACTACAATTATTTAATGTTGCTGCTGTGCTATAAATGTTGTTGCTGTTCAGTTGCTGCTGTTGCTGCCATAAGTGTCAAGTGGCAACTGCGCAACTTGATTTTTTATCAACAATTTTAACTGCAATTATTTTATATATTTTTTTTTATTACTCTTTGTTGTTGTTGTCGCTTTAAATTTGTTGTTACGTCTAGCGAGTTGCGCTCTTAGTTATCAACTGAATTCAACTCTTCTAATATGCCTATCTCTCTGCTTTCTTTGCCTCAGTTGCTGCGCTGCTTTTGTTGTTGTTGCAGCTGCCCCATAGAAAGTTTAACGACGCATTTGTTAAAGCAAATTTTTTGTAATATAAATTTATCTATAATTTTTATATATATTTTTTTTTATTGTCATTTGCCTATTGTGCAGCCGATTCTTTCATGCGTTCTCTTTGTACGACGTTCAACGTTCAACAGCAGCTGGTTTTCATTTTCATTCGAAGCTTTCGATTTTCTTTCATCGCTATTGATAACTTCTTTCTTCTCGAACGCTTTGTTAGCAACTAAATACGACGAAGACGACGAAGAAACTTGGGGAGTCACAGTCCCAGACCATAGGGCAGAGAGAGGTCTGTAGACTGCAGACTGCAGACTGTAGAAAACCGCAGAATGAGTTGTTCAATTGCGAGAGAAATACACACAGACTGATTACTGATTAGAGTTGAGTGGTCAACTAAATTAGCTACAAAAGTACTTATGAATAGAGTGCCATAAAGAGTGAATACACTTTTATTAAATTCACTCTTGAAGGAAAAGACTGCTAAAAAAAATAATATCTTAGATATTCGAATAAATCAAGTTTATTTTCAGCTAGACTTTAATCCAAAAAATAAGATTATAAAAATTTTGAACTTTTAAAATAGGGGCTTTTCATAATATTATTATGATTTAAATTTTATATAAAATATAAAAAAATTGTATCCCTATTTTTTTTACAGAATAAAACAATTTATTTGAAATTTACAATTAAAATCCTGCATTCACCATTAATAAATATACATTTTGATAAGAAATTTCATCAGCAATTATTTTTTTATTACGATTTATGTAACTTGTGGTTTGCATATTTATTATTGTTTGATTGCCCAACAATTTTTCTCTGTAAAACCATATTAAATTTTGAGTAAATAGGCTATTTTTTTTACTCATAAATCATGAATATAATATTTTATGTGGTTATAATATTGTTTCTTGTGGTTTTTGTGTATTAATTTATTAAATCGACAACGAAAAACTTTAAATAATATGCGTAATATTTACTATTACGTATTTACTTTCCGTTACACATTTATAAAACAAAAGTATATTTTACCTTTTACGTAAGAAACCAATCGCATTTATCGATCATAACAGTTCAGAGAACTCTGGACTCATAAATCTAAATCAGCATATCATTTAATCAGTAAAATGTAAGCGATGACTAATTTTATAGCTATTCAAAAGTAACTTTTATGTGTAGCTAACTAAACTTTCTATGCTTATTTTATCAAGGTCAAGGCACATGTTATCGCCAGCTGGGTTTTTATGAGACGGAAAGAAAGGAAACGCCCACATATCAATTTAAAGATAAATATATAAAAGACAATATTCAAAATCAACAAAGCGGAAGTTTCGGTCTGAAACTGACTTAAAAAGAAGGCCAAGATAATTATAAACGTTTAATTCGGTTTACTGAAAATGTGTGGAAAAATTCAATGAAAATGGGTAAGAAAACTAAGCCAAAATGAATAATAAAAACTCACGTGAGGCTGGTAAATTACATAAATAAAACATGTGTAAAAACTGAATTTTAATTAATTTGTTGTTCATGCGTCAACAACAATAATAACAACAACAGAGTTAATTATTTGTTAGAAAGAAAAATAATAATTAAATGAACCAAATGCATGCCATGAAAAATATTAGAAAAATGCTTTAGTATTTATTATGATATTTTCTTTTCACTTCTTTTTCTTCCTTTTTTTATGCTTTGTTTTGCATTGCGCAATTTTGCGTGCTTGCATTTTTTGTTATAAATATTTATATATATAATTTTTTTGTTGCCAATTGTTAAATTGAACGTGGCAATAATTTTGATCGATTACATGATGCAAATTTCAAATTAGTCAAAAGCGCAGCGCAACTGAAGAAACAGCAACAACTCAAAAAAATATATCTTTAACTTCACATTGAAGACAGACAGTCACAACAACAACAACAACAATAAGAACAACAACATTTAATTATCATTAATAATATTTTATAGATTCTTTTTCTATGTTTCGCATGCCAATTTGTGCTTTAATCGTGCATTGCATTCGCGCAAAACAAAAGAGAGAACAAATGATACGTAAATGTTGAAGAGAGAGTAGCAAAAAGAGAGTGCTCGTAATGTTTTACTCTCTTCTTCTCTCCCTCTCTTTGTCTGTTTTCTGTTACTCACCAAAGTCTGCATCGGTTGTATCCTGCGTCGTATTCGGCGTGCTCGGCTCATCGTTCGACGGCGAGCCGAGCGAAGCGGTTACATTGCCGCTGGATGCCGATGGAGGCGGCGAGTGGCGAGAAGTTGCTACAAAAGAGAGAAAGGAGTATAAGAAAGAAGAAGTATAAGAAAGAAGAAGTATAAGAAAGAAGAAGCTTAAGAGAGTATAAATTCTTTAGTAAACTATCTTTATATTGGTGCTGCATCCAAAAATAAACTAATCTTTCCAAATAAAGATCGATGATATCATATAAAGAAATTTTTAGATATCTTCGAAATCTAAAGTTTAGACTAGAGAAGTCAGCTGTTATAAAATCTATCTATATTATTGATATCATCTAAAAATCCCTTTCTCCTTAACTCACGATTCATATTATTAAGAACCAGATCAAAATTATCCTATGACGGCTTTAGGAATTTTTTATTACTAATATAGATTCTTCTTCCAGATCATATAAAAATAATCTTTTCTATCTTTTAAAACTCTTCCCCTTTCTTTTAATCCATTTCTTATCGAAATATTTTACCAAGCACATTTCATTTTTATATTTCTTTATTAAAGAAACCATTTATCTTCCTCTGCTCTACTTACGATTCGTTAAATCAAGATCCAATAATATCTGCAACACAATTTTCGACGATAAATTTTCATGAAAAACTAATTGTGTACTTTTAACTTGATCCATTCTAAGATTATTGTGGTTTGAAAAAAACTTAAATATTAATGTTTAATATGTGACAAAACACACGTTGAGCTCTGTTGTTTGACATGTACTAATAACAATGCCTACTTAATCTAATCTCAAGTGACCTGCTCAATACACCGGTTCCTACACTCTATAACTCTCCCCTTTACTGCTCTTTCCCCTCTCCACGCACCACTGCAATTGTTACCCAACAGAAACCTCAATTAGTTGTTGATTGCCAGACTGTGTGCATTGTGCGGCAAAAGGGGAAATGGGGGGGAATAAAGGGGGGAAAGGCAAGTGACACACATTTTACAGCTTATTAACTTGGACAACAAGCATGCCGGGCCATAATGGCACCAGCCTAACAACAACTGTAACAACAACAACTACATTTGCAACAAAAAGTTAGCAAAATAAGTTAAAAAGTGTCGTCCATTGAGCGTTCATTGACGCTGCGTCGTGCTGACCAGACCGAAACCTATAGCGGAATCTTCTTTTAATGTGGTTAACACTTGGAGCTGCGCCTTTTGGTTCCATAGCAAAGAACTAGTTCCACAGAGTGGTGAATTTTAGTAAAGGAAAGCTAATATGTAATGTCAATCTTGGATGCTTTTTAAAAAGCAGCTGCCTGAAAAATAATAATAATTCTTATAATCAGAATACTTTCTAAGACAAGTTACTATTTATAAAGATCAAGTTTTAAATGATCCAAAGTTAAAACAGAAATGTTCGCTAGCTCTTTTTTCTATATGAACTAGCTCAAAACAGAATCGCATAGATTATTTTTAGTATTCTCTTTGGTAAATCAAGTCTTAAATGATCCTAAACTTAAACAGAAATGTTAGCTATCTTTTTATTTCTTAATAAACTAGCTCAAAAAAGAATCGCATAGATAATTTTTAATAAATATTCTAGTCTACTGTTCAAGGGTATTTAAAAAACTATTTTTTCTTTTAGTCTAAACAAAAGAATAAATCTTAAAGCATAGTATAAAAATGTTAAACTAATTAAAATGTCATTTTAACTCTAAAACCGGCTCTTTGAACTAGTTGAAACTGACTGAAAACAACAACTCTAATCGCAACTATTTTGCACAACTGTCTCTAGTTGTAGTTGTAGTAAGTAGAAGTAGTTGTTGTTGTTGTTGTTGATATTGTTGTTGTTACGCATCGCTGCTTCACTGGCGAATATAGTTCGCAGTTCCCTTTACTTCCCTGCTTCCGTATCTACGAGTATTTTATTTAATGCTTTCATGCTAATTTCTATTAAAATGATATCGTTGTTGTTGGTTGTGGTTTTTCTAGCCGCCCAGAAATCAAGTTAATATACGAATTGAACTCACCTTGTCGACTGGCAAATGAACGCGACTGCGACGGCAACGTCTCTCCACCTGCCGTCTCCCTTCGGCTGCGCGATTGCTCCTGCAGCTGCTGGAACATGTTGGCACGTGCTCTCACACTGCTGCTGCGTGCCACACCCACACCTGGCCCACCTGCCCCACCTGGATGTGCGGTGGTGGTGGATGCCGCATCGTCGCCCAGCGACTGTATGGCAGAGTCATCATCCAGACCGGACATCTCAAAGATGCGTTCGGTGTCGTTGCCCACAGACAGGGTCAATTGTTCGCTGAGACTGATGCTATCGTTATTTGTATTAATCGATTGCTGGCGTGTTATCGACGATGGGGGCGTGCCACCGCCCTGAGCGGCCAAATGAACAACGCGCGGCGATTGCAACGGTTGCGTTGAACTGCGCGCCAAACGGAACGAGGCGCCGGCGCCTGAATTTGTCGATGAGGAGAGCAGCAGTGGGGCGGGAACGTGGCTCAGCGGTTGTCCAGTGATGGGAGAGATTAGCTGATGTTGCTGGTGTTGTTGTTGTTGCGAACCGTTGCGAATATCCAACGGTTTGGTGGGCTTAAAAGCCGACGTAGCCGAGATGTCAAAGGGCGTGGAGTTGGCTTTAAAGCTGCAGACGAAGGTAAATTAAGTTAGGTTTCATAAGCATAAACAATTCTCTCTTTCTCTCTCTGTCTTTCTTCCCCTCTCTTTCTCATCTCTTTCTCTCTCTCTCTTCGACAAACAATGCGCAGTTAGCGGCAATCATAATTATAGGCAACATCTTTTTGTTTTTCCCTTAATTACACGCTAATATTTTTTTTACTGGTGAAATTTTAACGCTGCATCTATTTGATTGACAATCTCCTCAATTTACCCCCCAAAGGTAAAAGTTGAAGTTGAGAGCAATCAACAATCCATAGATTAGCTGCAAATGAGTTTTTTTTGCGCAGTGAAATCTGTAAGTCATCAGTTTTGTTTTAAATATTGGCTGTAAATTATTTCATTTCGATTGGGAATTTCCAATATACTTTTCCTCTGTTTGTTTATCGGACAAACAAAACATTAACCGCATTTTTTTATGCAGTGCAAAGAACAGACTAAAAATAAACAACAAAAAATATG
This sequence comes from Drosophila falleni, assembly GCA_035045575.1. Lineage (NCBI taxonomy): Eukaryota > Metazoa > Arthropoda > Insecta > Diptera > Drosophilidae > Drosophila > Drosophila falleni. The sequence continues at coordinate 5,626,994 of JAWNOV010000167.1, forward strand.
CAGTTGAACTATAAAGGAAAAAACGCAGCTAATTGGATTTTCAAAAGTGAGCGATCTATTTTTGAAAGAGCCGCAAAGAGCGCCAAAAATGTAGAAAAAACGAGAGAAGAAATGGGAGCCTAAGAATAATGCAGTTTTAATACTCTTTGTAGATAAATTCTACAGAAAATATATCTTAAACATCTTCTTGCTGGAAATTTAATTAAAAAACAGTTTTGTATACAAAAACTAATTTTTCTTCTGAAATCTTCAGATATATGTAATTGTTTTATTTTAATTAAATGTTTGGAAATATAGAATTTCAGTATATGCGCTTTTTGATGGTAAAATACACAACTCTACAAAATTTCAGCAACTTTGCTTAAAAGGGAAATGAGTTCACATGGTCAGTTCTGGGTTCTAATAAGAAATATGCCCACTTCAAGTGTTACATAGCTCGTAAGAAACTTATAAAGTTCTCTATTTGGTTAGAGAAACAAATATCGAAATAGGCGCACATAAAAAATTGTGATTAAAGGCAAACAGTTGGGGCCTAAAACTTTGTTGTACTACAGCATTTAAATTTCTACATATATAGAGCACATTGTGTATAGCTTTTTCTAGTGACATTCTCACAGGTTTTTGTTGTTACTTTTTTATATACTTTGCGCGAATATTTTCACAGTTTATGACACAAAATTATTTTATATTTATAGCACTTTTTATGGTTTTATGACGCTCGTATTTGGGTTTTATGTATATAAAGAGATGTTATATATATTTATTAATTTTTGTGCGAATTTTGCACAATTGGCACTTGAAAAATACGTAAATAATTGTATGGATTTCCATTTGAGTGCACATTTTCCATGCATTTATTTTTAGCAACATTACGAAATGGCCTCGTATTTATATATAATTAACCATAGATTTTTTCATGGTTTTTAACACATTTTCTTTTAATTAATGTTGGATTTTCCGCTACCTTTTTTTGGTCACTCGTTTCCCTCTCTCTCTCTTTCTTTCTCACTCTCTATGAACTGCCCGATAACCGGCTCGAAAAGCAACTGACAACGTTATGAGTATCTTGTAGAACGTGGCGCGTTTTCTATATTTTTACCTTTATTTCTTTATCTCTTATCAGTTGCTAAGAAGCAGGCGGCAATAGATTTGATATATTTCTGTTAGTTTTCGATTTCTTTTTGTGTAACTATTCACTATTTATTCTGTTTTGTTGATAATGACGACACTTCACAAACAGATCAACACTATTTCAAAATAGAATTTTACCGATTTCGAAAATGAAAAACCAAATAAAACCGAAATTTTCGAAAATTCGCCGTCTGCGTACGTGAAAATTGAAAAGGCGATCGCGAGCAACTGAGCGCAAAATTTGTACAAACAACAAAAAAAGCGAGCGGCAAGTGGAGCTGACGATCAACGTCAGCGTCGCAGTCGCAGTCGGCGCTGGCGTTGGCGTCGACGTCGCAGCTAGCGTCGCTGCCGTTGCCGGCCAGAGCAAAATTTAAATTATTTTCAGCTTTGTTTTCTTTTTATTGCCTATGCTTTAACACACATAGCGAGAGAGCGAGAGAGAGAGGAAGTGAGAGAACGCATGAAAGATAGAGAGGGAGCGATGTGTGTATATTTATTTTCGGTGCGCTATTTCTTTCCTCTATTTGTATTTCCACAATTTCAAAATGTCGTTTTCATTTTCCTTTGCGGCTTTTCTTTCTCTTACGCCAAGCGAAAAAAAGAGAAGCGGAAATCAAAAAGAGTATTTTTTTGCCACTTGTCAGAGTGGGTCAAAGTGATTTTTACTTAGTGCAATTCGAGATTATATAGAACTCTTTATAGAAGTGTCAGTATTAATTATCTAGTATTCTATGATAAGCCTGATACTTTACCATATAAATCCTATTAATCGATTTAAGTGCTTGACAAAAAAAAGAGAAGCAATAGCTTACGAAATGTCTAATAATATTTCCTATTACGTTCGTAAAGTCAACTACTATATATTAGTATCAAGCATAACGAGTTTCTTATGCAATTATCAGTTGTATCATTGATTTATAGTCAAACTAATCTTATCAACATATATTAGAAAACTTATATTCAATTATTTAATCCTTAAAGTAAACATATTTAACTACTATTTTACAATATATTTATTTTATTTTAAGTGCTTCAAAGATAAGACTTAAGGATTTTCTGTTATATTCACAAGCACTTTTAATTCTTTTACAGTTTTCATTAATTTTAAAAAGAATTGAAAACTATGGCAAAAATTTAGTAGGGAGACAATCTATTTTTTTTTATATAAGATATGACTGAAAAAGATTCGTAAATTTTGAATCTAAGTAAAATTATTTTACTCTGGAGTTTCCTAAGATCTTTCTCCGAGTTTTATTTAAGAAATTTCCTCATTGTAAGATTTCATCAAACGTGTTTCATCTACAAGTGTTGAAAAACTCTACAAATGAAAGATTGTACCACATGATTTAACACTAAAGAACACATGTAGAATCCAATCAGAACAAAGTCAACTATCTAATCTCTGCATTCCTTCGTTCAGTCGCCGAACCGCCGCCAGATCGTATAGATTATGGTCTATATGTATCTATATAACTATGTAAGTAGTGTCAACCCTTGACTGTTAGCGTTATCTGGCCAATGTCAGCTTAATATTGGCTATCAAAATGTGGCTCATCGCACCTACATGTTAACCGTTCAATGACGCACTTATCGACTAAATAGTTGGTGACTTTTTATGGCTTTTATTTTTATTTTCATTTACCGTTTTCTGATATACGCTTCAAACATTTTCTCGCTGTATTGTCGCTGAAACAACATGAAAAAGTATGAAAGAGGTCTTAACCCTTGACAACCGACAAACAACAATTGAAATGACGAACAACCGAACTCAGTTTAAATGTATCTCTGGACGCGTCCGAATGCGGCAACCAACTGAATGCAACGTTGAATTCAACACGTTCACCATTCAAAAGCCCCCCTCAGTGCCACCCTAGCCACCCAACCTTTTCAGGAGGTACTGCAACTATGGATAGCATAAATTACGCGGCACAATGGCAAAACGTACAAAGAAAACAACAATCTTATTGACAATACACCGAATCGGTGCATGCAAATGTGGGAGAGTGCGAAAAATGTATAAAACAGCAGGTAAGCATGCTGCTTACGGGAGTAAGCATCTTCCAGATACCCTGTAGACACGTTTTCAGGAAAAAAAGTATTCTTTCTTAATGCGAAAAATACATAGGAATTTTGAGAGCTAATGTAAATTACTAAAAAAAATACCCAGCTTACAGTCATTTTCTACTATTTTTACAGAAAACAACGTAACCAATAACTTTTGAATTTATAAACCAAATTGTATGAAATGGTTGTAGGATAAAATTACACAAAATTTCATAGAAATTTTATGACAATTATCGTTTAAAAATAATCCTAAAAAAATTTAGTGTAGACTAAAGAAATAATAAATAAATTATGTATATCTTAAACTCTCTAAATTCAAGTTAGAACACTTGACTAATTCAGACATCGTTCATATTTAATATACCCATTTTTATTTATTTTTACATTTTGCAGTATATCATAATACTCGTAGAAATAAGCAGAACGAGCCTTTGTTTTCGTAGCCGGGAGTGGCGTAACAAAACAAACGCATCGAAATATGAAAAAAAAGACCAAATAGCACATAAAATGCTGACATGAAAACCCCGTTAAAAGAACTCACCGCCTCACTCTAGCAGCAAAGAAAAAGGAAGGTGCCGACTCTAGATTCTAGTCTAAGTTGTCCAAAATAGATACCGAGTACATGCTAAATTTAGCTGGAAACTAGGTTTACGAGCGTGGCCGTCTAAAATTCGCAGAACTTATCGAGTGAACAGGTTCAAGAAACACTTAAAAAAAGAGGGCGTGTTGAGTGTTGGGCGTGTAGCGACTAATTGCCAAAATGATAGCAACAATCAGGTCAAGTTCTTGAAATAAAAGTAAAACAAATTTAAAAACAAGATAAGATGCAAAGGAAATGGAAAAGGGCTTTGAATTGACAGTCAAAAGACAATGAACTATTGAAATAGTATTACAGAAACATCTTCATGAGAGGAATTACACATTTTTAAAAACAGTTTGATATGAGGGGTTCAAGGAAACCACTGACAACCCGCCAAATGAACCACTCAAAAAGGGGTTCCGAGCAAACGACCTTCTTCTGTTATTTGCAGGCATTACTAAGAGTCTTCTTGTTGTTGTTGTTGTTGGCCTCAATAGTCAGTCAGGTAATTAGGTAAGCAATAAGCGGCTTAAAGTGACAACGGCAACAACAACAACAACAACCAATGAAGGCTAATAAAAACAAAAACACGCAAAAATCGTCAAAGAAAAGTGAAATACAATTTATGACATGCCAATTGAATGAGCTTTGCACTTGACTTTATATGGTTTTAATAGAACTAGAAACATATTTAAGATAGAGTAAGTAGAATTTTAATACACTTATATTCTTGGAAAATTTTTTAATATTTTTTTTGAATATATTTTAAAATATTTTTCTTGCAAACTTGCAAAACTAACATAAATTTATTAAGTGCTCAGCGAAGTGTGACGGAAGCTGTCACAGCGAAAAGATGTTGATGTTGATGATAATGATGATGATAATAATGATGATAATAATGATGGGGAAATAACCCTGAACTGGACAGCGAAAATACTAATTTTATATGCCACATGCGAGTGAGACAGCTACAGTGTGGGCGAATAGGGGGCGTGGCAGTGTGTCTGGCAAATAATGTGGCAAATAATACAGCAAAAATAATCCATGAATAATTCTGCACTGAAAACTCATTTGCCAGCGAAGCGTATGAATGAAACTCAACAGAAACTGACAGTAAGACAGCTAAAAGAGCAGAGAAATGGGAAGAGAGAAAAATGAGAGAGTGATAGGGATAAAAAGAAAATATTTATAGAGAAAAATTAGTCAGAAAATCAGACGGAAGGAAATATGGCAGTTAAAGAGACAGATTCTATTAATCAGAGAGAAAAATTGTTTATAAGAAATATAGTCAGAAAGTAAGAGAATGGGAAGAAAATAAGTCAAAAATGGAAAAAGAAAGAAATAGATAGATGAGGAATAGAGAAATCAAAGAGAGAGATACATTTTGGAACCAAAATCTTAGAGAAACAAATCGAAAGGGGAGAAAAAGTTGGTGAGTGATAGAAAGTGAAAAAAGGATGGAGAGAAACAGCTGAAACTGTAGTCAGAGAAAGAAGTCTGACTGACTGAGATAAATCACTTGAGAGAGAGAGAGAAAAAAAGAGATAGAAATAAATTCTCTTCCGAAATTTCAGTCAGAGAAAAAGAGATTAAGTCCGAAAAAGAGCCGTTGAAAGAGAAGGATACAATCTAAGTATGTCAGTAAGAGAGAGGATCTCAGAGGAATATATAAATATAAAGAGAGAGAGAGAGTAAATTCTTATAAGTCCCTCCCATCTACTTACAAGCTCTTCTCCTCGTTGGTCACCGGCTGCGTCTTGTATCGATCCCTGTAAAGATCCCGCCGCAGAACACTTGGCTTGAGAAGTTTTGGAGCAGCACTCGAGTCGTTCAAGGATGATTGCGTCTCTTGCAGCGGCGACTCCCAGCTGCTGTTGATGCCGCCCGCTGTGCGGGATGTGGGCGTCGATAGCATCTCCATGTGCTTAATCCTTTCCGCAACCGAAATACTCGATGCGTTGGTCACAAAGTCAACAGGCGTGGCAGGTGCCTGGGAATTGGTTATGGCATCCAAGGCGGCAGCCAGATCCATCACTGGTGCCGCATCCTGACGCTCCAGAGAGCGTGTGCGTCGCTTCAACAGACTGCTTGCGTTCTCCTCCTCCGAGCGTTGTGTGGAGCCGAGAGAGCGTCGTTTGGATGGCGAATCCGTCTTTAAAATGGGACGCATGGCGTCATTAACAACGATATCGTTGCTATCTGGACTTAGACCAGCCAGATCGAACTCCTCCCGGCTGCTCTTGCGACTGCTCTTGAGTATGGGACGAATCTCATGCTCATCCGCCTCCCCGAATGACTTCTTCTTGAGTATGGGCTTCGGTGGACGCGCTGCCTCCTCACTGGAGGTGCTCTCCTGCTTGAGAATGGGCCTAATCCCCTCATTCTCCTTGCCATCCTCGATGCCAGCGAGTCCGTCGTGTGCCGCCAGCTCCGCGGCAGCCAAAGTGACCGCCTGTGAGATGGAAACATGCTTGGAGACATGACCACCTCCATCCGAGGGCGTCGACAACGAATCCTTCTTCTTCAGTATGCTATGGGGTTGACAGTCATTGGCCGAGGGACAACCATCGCTCTTGCTGCTGTCGTAGCTGCTCTGCTTGAGAATGCCATGTGCCTGGCCAGGACTGAGAGAAAAGCCCGCTTCCTCGAGAGAATTGCGACGCGCCGACTTGATGAGTATGCTCCGTTCATCCGGCGAATGGGAGCGGGAATAGTAGCGTGACTCATCCAAGCTGGAACGTTTCTTGAGGATGCCCTGACGCTTGCTACGACTCCCGGCAAGCGGTGTGTCCAGCACATTGGCGGAGAAGGTCACGGGTGAGGCATTGCTGGAGGCACTCGAATTGCACTCCCCAAAAGCCTGCTCCTTCTTCTTCAATATGGACACAATCTGATTGGGGGCAGGTGGTGAATTCTGTGTGGCAGCTGAAGTTGAAACTGCAACCATATCATCCGTGCTCTTGCGTCGCAATATTGGAGACATTTTCAATTCAGTTGGCTGATCATTGCCAGCTGCCTCAGCCTGTTCGGCAATCTTCTTGATCTCGGCCAGCTCCGTTTTGGTGCGCTCATTGAACTTTTGATTGATGCCACGCGCCTGACGCAGTGACTCCGACTTGGAGGTGGATTCGCTGCAGGAACTCTTCTGTGGCGACTGCAGCAATTCACGCAGCGATTCATCATCTCCGGGCATCAAGGGACGTGCCATGCCCAGTTCCCGACGTCGACGTCGACGCGTTGATGCCGCCTCATCTGCAAGAGAAATGGAGACAGGATTAGATGGATAAGGATATAGGGCAAACATATTTTCAACTGGGTTGTGGAAAACGTGCATGACAGTGGGAGGAGCGGCACAGCTTGCAGTTTAACATATTGTACACAGCTTGTTCGGATGCGTAGGATGTGAAGGAAGCGTTCATGTGATAACGATAACACAAAATGATGCAGATGCAAGTGTTGATGTTGTTGTTGCACTCGTTTCGTTGCGTGCCACATGACACTCTCGGCTCGGCTTCAGCTGCCACACTGTGCCATTAAATTGTACAACATTTAAGTTGCCACCCAATTGCGACCCAGTTGCAAAGCCAAATGGAGGCAATCAAGCTTGACAGTCCCAAAATTGGCTAATGCCGCTCCTCACTGTCTTCCACTTAAGATGCATCTTCAGTTTGCCAGTTGTTGTTGCTTGCAGTTGTTGCAGTTGTGCACCACTTACCGCCATCCTTGGTGGCTTCCTCGTTGTATGAACGATTCAAATTCGATTTACGTTTTGCTGATTTATCGCGATCACCAGCACGACGTGGCAAGGGCGAGGCTTCCGGCTGTGTAGCATAAAAATAATGTGAACAGAGTTTAGTTAAATTAGCATTAAATAAGGTATTCTAAGAGCTGTAATTACTGACAATTATTCAAGTAATTACTTATGTAATTAATATCAAAAAATGTATTATTAATTTATAGTTATTTAATTTTGATAAACTTTGATATTTGAGTAAAAAATTTAGAGAAATTGTAAAGTAATTAATATTAATTTCAAAGTAATTACAAGGTAATTATTAGTAATTTCAAAGTAATTTCAAAGTAATTATTAGTAATTCCAAAGTAATTACGAGTAATTTCAAAGTAATTACTGGTAATTTCAAAGTAATTGCAGCTCTCAAAACACTAAATTTGTAGGTGTAACAAGTACTCACTGTTCGCTTATGCTTCTGCACAGGACTCAGCTGCAAATTGGTAAGATTATCACGTGCTTTACCCGCTGCACCACTTCCCATGCCATTCTCCGCATCGGCGCAAAGCGTGGAGCTTCTGGGACGCATGCGCAGCGTACACTCGACCTTGGGCGGACTGAGTATGCCGCCCGTGAAGTGCAGCTCGCTGAGATTCTGTTTCATCGAAACGTTATTGGCGTTGGCCAGCAAATAGGGACGACGCTCTAAGCCCGTAAAAGCCTCCGCCGGCTGTGAGGCCGAGCGTGTGGAGGAAAGTCGCGAACTGGCGCTGCTGCTGCCACTTGGCTCCGAATTGAAGCCGTTGCCGCTGCCCTTGGGTGATAACTCCGAGCTGCTCAGTCGTCGTGTTGGCGGCGTCGAGCTGGTGCGCAGCGAGCTGGGTGAACTGTAACGTTGACGTTGTTGTTGTTGTTGCTGCTCCTCCTCCTTTTTGCGGTCTGTATGTTGTTGTGTGTGCGGTGTTGCAATGGTATTTTTTTTTTTTTTTTTGGGAAGACAGCATGAAATGACAGTTAGTTGGAATCTTCAGCGCAAGGTTAAGTTTAAATAAAAAATCAAACAAATACTACAACATAAAAGGGTCAGCTACACATTGAGAAGGAAACCAACACCAGGAGTAAGTAATAAAGAGAGAGACCGAGAGAGTGAGAAAGGAACAGTTGAAGGAGCTGATGTGGGGCAGGAGTGTTTGTGGTGCATGTTTGTGGTGATTTTGATACTGTGAATGACTCACCGAGCGCTGCGGCACGCAGTCGACTGGCTTTGGTGGTGCGCACCGCTGGCGACGTTTGTGGCGAGGATGAGGAGCTGCTCAGCAGTGGACTCGCCTGCGGAGGCGTGGCAGTGGGCGTAACACCACCACCAACACCGCTACCAACAATGCGCAGCGGTGATAGCAAATTTTTGCGACGCTTTGAAGGCGACGGCGTCGCAGCCGCTGCTGCTGCTGCTGCAGTTGCAACAGCAACAGTTGCTGCTGTCGTTGCTGTTGTTGTTCCTGCTTTGAGCACAATTAATGGCGCTTTGCTGTTAGCGGTAGCAAGGGGCGGCATGGGCGTGGCCTGACTGTTGTTGTTGCTGCGACTGAAGCGGCTAAAGCGACTGTTGTTGCTGTTGTTGTTATTGCTGTTGCTGTTGCAGCTGCTGCTGTTGTTGTTGTTGTAAGCGCAATTAATGTTGCATTTGTTGTTAACGCTTCCAGCGGCAACTTTAATGTGGTTCGCTGTGTTTTGAGAGTTTTTTTTGGGAAAAGGGGGCATGAAAACGCATGAGTTTAGAAGACATTAAAGTTGTTTTAGTTGCTGTTGTGTGCGCGTGTGTGTGTGTATGTGTGTGAAAGGTGTTGAAAATTCAAGCGTCAATTGCATAATATGCAATTAAGGTATATTTAGCTGCTGGGCGTGTCACACACTCAACGATTGATTGATTGATGCGTTGCGGTGACAAAAATTGAGGAACTAACTTTGCCAATAAGCCAACAAATAAAAAAAAACCCCAACTTTGATGTAAGATTTCACAAGAGGCGAAAGTTGTAAAGTCTGGCGGAAAATAAATTTACTGAAAGGCGTATTTGCTGCAGTTTCCGTTTGATGTTTATAGGAACAGTTTTTTTAAACAGGATCTATTAAATACTTTTTAGGATACATAGTATCATATAAGCTCTTACGAAAGACTATTGAACTTCTAAAGTTAACTGATTTATAAGGGAATTCATCTGCCAGATTTTATTCATTTTCTAAACATTAATATTTAAAATACACATATTCGATTTTTAGAAACTGTAGCTTGCTCTTTACTTAGGTAAAAATATAAAAATATACTATACAAAAAAATCATAGTTAAAAATTCTAAGCAAATCCTAACTTCAAGCTAGATATTATAATGAGGAAGTTAGAGAATTAACGGCAAGATTATTTTTAACTTTATAAGAAATTCATAAAAAGTATTATGTGATTAATCCGTTAGATACTATAGCGAAAAAGGTTGCCAAACCAGCTGAACTTCAAGATTGATATGAAAGCGCAACATTTATTAATGATCTGCTCGTATCATTCGACAAATATGTATAAGATTATCAGTTGAGTTTAGTCAATGTTTTATTCCCATTTGCTATTCACAAATGTACAAATACATTTATTATAATTATGTTATGTTCCCTGTCCCTTGGCTTATGTAATCGCCTAAATGATTTCATAATCCCCACAAAGATTTGACACTTGAGCGAATCATCTGACACATCTGCCAAAGTAGACAAAAAGAAAGAAAGGGCAAGAGTGAGAGAAAGAAAGGAGGGGGAAGAAAGATAGATGAGATGATGAACAGACTCCGTTCATTGCCTCTTTTTTTGGGGCTGTCCGTCAGTCAAAGATCACTAAACTTTCTGGCTCGACCATTGCCCTAGACACGATTCCCGAAAGTAACAAAAATAAAAATAATAAAAAAAAACATACAAAAATAAAAATGAGGCAACAATAACAAACAAATGAAATTAATTCCGCATAAAACCAAACAATAAAATTGAAATGAACAAAAGCCGGGCATCGAAAAAATTGCAAAATTGTTAAATATTGAAATTGAATTGGCATAAGAAACCTAAATTTATATTCAAGATATATATAGATTTAAACAACGATCTGAAAAACTCTCTCACTTGCAAATCGATCTTCATCAAGTTGTTGTTGTTGATGTGGCAAATTGAAAACTGTTTATATTTTGATTGAGCGTGTGACAAATCGTATCATATGATATGCTATGATATGATATGGAACCCATTTCCCTATCGATGGTGCTATGCAAATGTCAATCGAATCGACTTGACTCGAATTGAGTCGAGTTGAGTTAACTTTCTCGAAGCAGCGCCGTTATGAGAGCTTGTCAAAATCTATGTTTGTTTTTTTTTCTTTGAATTTATGAAACTCTTTTTTTTTTTTAAATTGATAATAAGAGTGGCGGCAGTTGAATGAATGAAATGTTGTAGCTTCGAATTGATAAATAATACAAATAAAAATTGGGCACAGCTTGTTGTATCTTTTATATTTCTTTCCTACTTTTTATTTTTTCCTATTAGCAATTTTATGACATCTTTCATTTGCCTAAGTTGCGTGAAGTCGGTTATATGGGAGTTGATCCACTTCTCCCTTTTCTGATCTCCTCCTCGAAAGCGTGTGACTTCGATTGAAATATACACAAATTTACAAATTATTTAATGACAAGCAAATCTATTCAAATGTCGCAAAACACAGATCTATTGATCTCAATAGATATCCATCCGATTATACTTATTTTGACAGCGGCTCTTGAGCAAAAATTGCTTTAATCATAATATTTGTGATTGTTTTGAAATTTGTGCAAATTATTTTTATATAATTTTTCGGACATTAACTCCCAAACCATTTTTATATTTTGCAGGTGTATAGATCTAGATCTATAAATTAATCTATAGAGTTGTTTCTGTTTCATTGAAGGTCTTTTAGCTTCGTTTTTTTTTTTGTCTCGCTTGATTGGCAAACCGTACAAAATCCAATTTAGTTCAAATTACTCTTAAGTGTTTGGCAAAAAATAAAAATAAAGTAAAAAACAGAAACGTGGCAAACATTTTCAAGTGATTTTCTGCAACTCCACAAGAGTTGCGCCCCTTTAGGACAGACTCTTGACTCTACGAACTAATTATGGTCTTTATGGTCTTTTTTTTTGGGTTTTGGTGGGAAAGCTTTGGTCGACAGAACTAATGAATGCGTTAAGCTAAATCGTAGTAAAGGTTTAGGGGTAGGGGAAAAAGCTAGTCTAAGTGAAAAAGTTGTGAATTTGCTGATTGACTTTAAAAATAGAAACAAGAGGAAGAAGAGTTAAGGCTTCATAGTAAAAATAAACTACTTGGGAGAAAGCACTACAGAAAGTAACAGCAGCTTATAGACAGATTAAGATTTAAGCAAATCAAAGTTAGATAACTATCTTAAGTTATTTTAAGGGATGGTAGAATAAAAATATATTTTTAAACAACTTGTTTATAATAGAAATATATTAAACAGCTGTATTTTGTTTACGGAAAGCAGACAAATGACAAATATAAAGGAGGATCTTAACGTTCAATGGAAATAATTGCGAAATGTCAAATGAAGGGATCATGTGATATAGCTTGTGATGGAATAAACTAGGAAATTGATTTGTTTATAATTTTTAAGAATAGAAAATTGGGAGCAGCAGATGACATTGGAATATTTTTGTGAAAGCAAAGAATTGGGAATCTATGTTGACATTAGATTGAAAGCTATTGATAGTATTGAAAACGATAGACTTAAAGATAGGCAATTAACAAAATTAAACATTAATTCACTATTAAAATACATAAAAGCTATTTAAAAATATATGAAACTTACACATGAAATATATAATTAATATGTATCTTTTAAGGGAAATGTAAAACTGAAGCGCATCTGAAAACTAATGCATTTCTTAAAACGTTTTTTGTTGATAACATAAAACTGCATCTATAAACTCTTAAAAAGATAGCAGTTAGCAGGAAAAATGAAAGCTAGGGGAAAACTTGTTTAAGGAAATTACAAAGTTATGACAGTTTAAGGACAACAAATGCAACAACAGAAGATGAAAACTTGGAATAAACAAGACGAGGACAATACAAAAAGCAAAAAGCACTTGTAAAGCGACGACAGACAACAAAAGACTTTACACAGATACAGTTACATACACAGATACAACACACACACAGACACAAAGGCAACTTCTTGAGGAGAGAGTGAGAGGGGGAAGAGAGACAACTCACCTGAGGGGCGAATGATAACGATGGACGTTGCGTTTGTCTGAGACGTTTTAGGAACTTCAACTTCTTGTTGTTGCTGCTGTGGATGCTGCTGTTGTTGTTGCTGCTGTTGTAGATGTTGCTGCTGTTGCAATTGTGTGAAGTCTGTTGCCGGTGTGGCATGTGTCATCACAGTTGTGGCAGCCGTTTCATAAGCGGAGCTATTCCCATTTGTTGACGACTGTGGATCTGCAGCGCCACTGCTGCCAGTTGCTCCCAGTTGTTGCTGCTGTTGTTGCTGTTGTCGACGTGCTGGCGATGGTGAACTGCAGGATGAGTCGCTGTGATAGCCAGCTGTTTGCGGTGGCGGTGGCGGTGATGAGTGTCCCGCACTTTGACGGCTGGCGGAGCGCGGTGTGCGCGTTATGAATCTACAGGGAGAAAAAGATAAGAAAAAGGTTAATAAATATATATAGAATTTGCAATTAATTCATAAAGCTGATACTGAACTAATTTTATACTTCGTTTTTTATTTTTAAAAAAGTTTCTTACTATTTTTATATTGTGTTATTATTTAAATATACGATAAAAATAAATACTAAACTTTAAAGCATATTTAATTCAACTGAAGTTAGATTCCTTAAGGAATTACCAAATAAACTTTTGAGTATTATTGTTTTTAAAAATTAATTAAACTTAAAACAACTAAGAAAAAAATTTATATTGATTTCGTTTTTATATTTTTTTTGCACAGTTTCTTTTTTAATATTTTGTACTTTTTTGAAACGCACCGATATCTTGCTCTATGGCTTACGCCGAAACTTCTCCAAAATTCTGGAGTTTTGCAGAATTGATTTTCCGGCAATTTACATTTACGCGCAAAATGTATCTGTCAGATAGCCAGCTGAGTTATCGCGATACACACACAATCACACACACACAGTAAATGAAAACAGTTTGTGAATATTATTTCTTTTTCGGGTTTCCGCTAGATGCGGCGTTGCTGCCTCGACGCCTTCAAACACGCTCAACAACTGCCGACGGGCAGACTGAAAGTAATGCTGGTAACCCAAGCTCGACGATCGACCCGGCAACAACAACAACTGTTGCACCAACAACAACAGCAACAGCAACAACAACAAACAAGCAAAGCAAGCAGCAAGCGAAGCTAATAACAAGAGGTTTTTGTTATTTTTTTTTGGGTTTTTGCCGCCGTTTGTTTGTGTATCTTGCAGATACACATACTCACACACACACACACACACACACACACACACGTGCTCACATATTCATAGAGAGCTACAGCAACAAATTGACTCAAAAAAAAAAAATCACTCAAAGAGCGAAAATTCGCACATATGTTTTGTGCCAGGTAAAGAGATAGAGATACTTTTGTGCTCGTATCTGTCAGATACAGACACAATTTGTGCTGTTACTCTTGTTGTTGTTGTTGCTGCCACTCTTATCTGCAACACATCAAGAACAAAGCGCAACAAGTTTGTTTTATTGTTGCAACTAGTTGTTGATGTTATTGTTGTTGTTGCAGTTGCCGCGCATGCGCAGGTAGCCCAAATGTATCTCAATGTCGTTTGGTTTTGGCCTGTCTCGTTGTCTGTCATGTAAATGATATCCATTGGGGGCAGACACATACAGAAAGAGACAGAGACACAGACTCTCTGTTCAATTTGTTTCCTCTGCTGCAGCTGTTGAATGCAGTTCACAGTTTACAGTTGTTCATTCAGACAGTCTGTCAGTCGATCAGTCGTCAGTCAGTCAGTCTGCCTGCCTTTCTGTCCATTCGTCAGGTAGTCCACTGTCGTCTGCAGACATTTAAATGTCGCGTCGTCTGTTTACTTTATGACGCGACTATATAATAATTTTTTTTTTCTTTTCGTTTTTGCCCTTGTAAAGGCATTGGGCATGATAATTTGATCATGAAGTGGGTAATTCACAAAATCTGACAGACAGCACAAGAAGTTAAGAGTTGGAATTTTTTTTTTTGTATTCTCCAATGTGACAGCAGCTACAGCATACAAAACAGTTTGATAAAGGCTTGAACACTTAAAATGGTAATACAGAAGAGAAACTCCAGAAACTGGAGAAAACTTACAATTATTGTATTGTAACTAGAAAACGTAACGATTCAAATTTATATAATAAAAATTACTTGTTAATGTTTGTTGTAAAAATTAAATTTTATGGTAAGAGTCGAAAATAAAAATGTATACTTTATAATACCACATTCAAAGAATAAATTAGTAGCTGGGATTTCTCATTCATCCGGCTATTTTAATCTGATCTATCTATCAAGTATCTAGATTTGAAACTACTAAGGATCTTTCTACTATTTATGCTCATAACTACTGAGGGAAGGGTATGAAAATTATAGAGTAAAGAAAAGATACACATCATTCTAGTCTATTAAGATAATTAGCTACACGAAAATTGAATAGTCTTTCCAGATATCATTAATCATCAATAGATACAAGAACTAAATATACTTATCGAAGTAATAATAATTTCCGGCTTCTTGAATACTTTAATCCCGTTTAAAAACTCTCAGCTAATATAAGCTGTAACCAAATCTATGTCTGTCTCTTCTTTTTAATTAAATGCTCTTAAGATGTTTATCGAATTAACCTCGAGCCCAGCTCAAGTCGAGAACAGACAAAATTTAAAATGTCTGCCAAGGTATCATTACATTTTCAAGGGTATTTCGTATATCGAATACGGATCATCATTAACGTCTCGTTGACTTCACAAGACATCTGTCAAAATGGGGAAATTCCATTAAATCTCGATGAGACTAAAACTATTTGAATTGACAGCCAGCTGTTTTTGGGTGGATTTGGAAAAAGAACTTTCCAACTTGTTGGCCAAGTCAAGGAAAAGCTTTTGGGGGGACATCAAATAAAAAGAAATATAAGTGAAAAAGTAAAAGAAAAAGAAGAAAGGAAAAGTGATGTACAGACAGCAACCGGTTGGATTCGCTGCAGCTTCGATTGCAGCTGCCACGAAAGCGAAATCAGGACTTTGTGGCAGAAGAAAACCGCCAGACGACGAGACGCGATCTGGGCCAGGCCGAAGCAGCGGCTCAATGATGTCGACGGTCTCGACTTGGCCATAAAATTAATAGTCTAGAGTAGACGGTTAGCTGATGGCAACAACACAGCAGGTGTCTGGGGCGGGAACTCAGATTTAAAATAAAAAAACACGGGGAGAGAGGGGGGAAAGCGTTGACATCGGAACGGGCTTCAATAAATACCAAACTTAATTGAACGCATTCAAATTTTCGTTGCTCTTCGGAACAAATTCTACGTTGAATGCATTTTTTTTTTTTGTAGACAATTTTCTACTCTTTTCCCATTTCTTTTTCATTTTTGTTGCCGTTGTCGCTTTTATGAGGCATTTTTGTAGCGAAAGCCGAAAGCAAAAGGCCTATGGAAAACTTGTCGCGCAGTTTTCGGGTTTTCAGTTTCAGTTTTTAGTTTTCAGTTTTCAGTTTTCGGGTGTATAACAGGTGCTTTCTATAGAGTTGCAGGTTCCGGGGTTGGGTTGGGGGTCAACGTCAGCGTCAATGTGCCATTCGTTTTGATATATCTCATTATAATTGATGGAAACGTCGAATTGCCAACAAGAAACCCAAAATAAAAAAACGAATGAAAAATAATAATAAAGAAGAAAACAATGGACAAAGACAAACATAACAGCGTATTAATACCAACAAATTTAACAATAAACAGATTTGGTTTGTTAACAACAACGATTTGGTTTGGGGGCCCGGCTTAAAGCCAAATTGTGTAACAATCTTAATAAAGATTTGTGAAGAGAGCTAAAACAACAACAACAATGACAACAACAGCAACAATTGTATGCAATTTGTTTCGTTTGTTGCTTTGGTAGCAGGATTTGGAGAAAAGACTTGGAGCTTGATAAAATGGGAGAGTCAAACTTTTGGCTTTTTAGCGTTGATAACTCACTTAATGTTTGAATTTTTTAGGCAGAAGAGACTCAAAGAAATGCCAACAATTAATAACAATTAATTATCTATTTAAATAGTTTCACTTTCATACGTTAATCTGCTTGTAATGTAGACACGTAATATCATTAGTCATGTTTATGCGTTGGCTATTTAAGATATTTAACTGACTTTTAAGTTGTAGAAGGAGTTGAAAGTTTCAATCGTTAAGAAAACTGACAAAACTTTGAGGTCTCATAACTTTGCCTAAACTCAACCGATTTTCAAGCGGAATGTCATTTTGATCATGATTCGACCTCCAAATTGATTCTGCATTTAAATTTTGATCATTTAGAAAATTTCATAATTGTCGACTATTAGCCGTCAAGTATCCATAATTTGCATACTAACCCCTTTACACTTTTTCAAAAACTTCAATCTACCATAACTTTGTCAAATCTTAACCGATTTACATGTGGAATACCGTTTTGATCATTATTTTGCCTCTAAATTCATTCTGCATCAAAACATTTTTCACTGGAAAAATTTTCCTCACTGTCAATTTTTTCGGTATTTTCCATGCTTACCCCTTTACACTTTTTCAAAAACTTCAATCTACCATAACTTTGTCAAAACTCAACCGATTCTCATGCGGAATACCGTTTTGATCATTATTTTGCCTCTAAATTCATTCTGCATCAAAACATTTTTCACTTGAAAAATTTACCTCACTGTCAATTTTTTCGGTATTTTCCATGCTTACCCCTTTACACTTTTTCAAAAACTTCAATCTACCATAACTTTGTCAAAACTTAACCGATTTCCATGTGGAATATCAATTTATTCATTATTTGGTCCCTAAATTCATTCTGCATCAAAACATTTTTCACTTGAAAAATTTACCTCACTGTCAATTTTTTCGGTATTTTCCATGCTTACCCCTTAACATTTTTTCAAAAACTTTGACCTATCACAACTTTGTCAAAACTCAACCGATTTCCATGTAGAATACCGTTTTGATCATTATTTGGCCTCTAAATTCATTCTGCATCAAAACATTTTTCACTTGAAAAATTTTCCTCACTGTCAATTTTTTCGGTATTTTCCATGCTTACTCCTTTACACTTTTTCAAAAACTTCAATCTCCCATAACTTTGTCAAAACTCAACCGATTCTCATGCGGAATATCAATTTGATCATTATTTGGGCTCCAAATTGATTCTGCATTTAAATTTTAATCATGTAATACACGTTTTTCTTTGCTTTATCATCATTATTAGTTTTTCATGTATTCTCTGCGCATCAGCATAGAAAACTCAGTAAGCCAATTAAATGGAAAATAACCGCAAAATCCTTGAGCATACACGTACTCATTTTTACGCTTAATTGGAGACCAAATGTATTGCCAATCAAATACCAATACTCATGTATAAATATTAGGCTATAATTGGACTGTGTATGGGGGGATGTTTAATGTGGAGCCACGTGACTCTGCCTGCAATCATGACAACCACGCCAACTAATGGCCAACGAAAACAACAACAAAACAGGGCAAAAAATAAATGCTAATTATGCGCGTAATTGCGACCAAAGAGACAGAGATACAGATACAAAAATATAGATACAGATACAGATACACATGTGCATATCATAGAATAGATATATATATATATAAGTGGGTGGTTGTGTGTTTCAGTGGTTGAATGTCACTTACCTGCGCGCATTTGTCGCCTGGTGTTGATGATGATTATGATGATAATCGGATTGCGACTGGGCCTGATGATCATTAAGAGCTTCTACTGCAACTGATGGCTGATGATCAAATGTGGGCGACACTTCATGATGATGTGGATGATGTTCAAGCTCATAATGATATTGATGATGATGACCATTAGCACCGTTTAAAAGCTGCGCGGATTTCTCATTGGTGGAGCTCAACTCCTGTTGCCAACGCGCTAAGGTATCAAGAACTTCTCCCTGATCAAAAACACTCCCCTGCAATTCCTGCGAGTTCAGCTGCTTTTCCTCATCCCTACTCTTGACCAGACAACACTTGAGCTCCGGCAATGACAGCTTTGGTGGCTCCACAAACAGGTGTTCGGTATTCACAGGCATCATTTCACTGCGACTCTGCAAATCTGACTTCTTGGCCAAGGGCTCAAGGCTTTTGGCCAAGCGAGCATGTGACTCTGTCGAATGCGTTGGACAATTTGTTTGTGAAGGAACAGATTGTGGCTCTGATTGTGAGTGTGTCTGCTGCTTGAGGTAGTCTGCGGGTGGCAGCGAATTGGCCTTGCCAGGACTCAGATTTGTTACCTTGTGACTAGAGTGCAAGGCATAGGGAGAATCATTATCCTCATCACTTGAGCCATTATCATCCAATCTCTGGATGCGTTTCTGTTTACTGAGCTGCTGAGATCGCTGATTTGGCTGATTTGGCTTATCCAGCGGCTCTGTTAACTGCTGCTTGGCACCGCTCATTGAGGCTCTGTGGTATTGATGGTGCAATGGCCAAAAGGTCGCCAGCGTGTTGCTTTTTTGTTGTTGTTGTTGAGGATCTGATGGAGTTTGTTGTTGCTCTGTTTGCTGTTGCTGTTGCTGCTCGTCGTTGCTGCTGTTGCTGTCGCTGTGACTGCTCGAAGTTGTGGTGTCTCCAACGTCGAGACCCTTCTCCTTGCATATTATATCATACAAGGCGCTGATCGGACGCGACTCGCTGCGCACGCGTACCGCCCGCTTGGAGCGCTGCTGAAAACGCTGACGACTGCTGCGACCGCCGCTGGTGGCGCCACCAACAGCAATTGGTAATGTGGCAACGACTACGTTACTAGCTGTTTCAACTACGGGAGATTTACTACTACTACTGGGAGAATTGCAGTTGGACTTCTCTTCACCTTTTATGGGATTGACAGATGGTGGCAAGGATTTGGCGCAACGTTCCTTGCTGCTTCGCTGGCGTCTTGTATTGTGTTTGCTGCTGCTGCTGTTGCTGTTGTCCGTTGCTGCAACAGTGTCGCCAAGTCGAAAAAACGATGAACGTTGTGGTGCAACAGTTGCTGTGCTGGTTTTGGGGAAACAACGTTGCTCCACCAACTGTGTACTCGGTGTGCTATAGACACTCTGATAGTTCTCATTCAATGCCCCAACATCGGATGCATTGGGCGTATGTATGCGTAGCTGTAGATCCGTATAATATGCAGGTGTTGTATGATGATGAAAATGCGGATGTTGTCCACGATACGAAACTTTAGCCGACTCAGAGCCAACAGATTCGTCAGATTTTTGTTGTTGTTGCGGTTGTTTTTGCGGTTGTTGTTGCTGGCAGCTAGTTTTGGCAGTGGCAGATGCTGTGGATAAGTCACTTGAGGCCGCAATGGTTTCTGTAAAGCAAAAAAGAAATTACATTTTATTAAAAACGACAGCTCAAAGTAAATGTAAATGTAATAAAAATAATCTTCATTTAGCTAAAATGCATTTTATAAAATGGGGGAACACACACATAATAAGTATGTTTTTTCCTGCTCCTTCTTTGCTTTTTCTCCCCCGTTAACGTTAAGCAAATCTTGGCAGCAATTAAATTGCACCTGAGCACTTGTATTAATATCGCTCGGCGTCCCCAGAGCAACCGTGTCAAGGTGAGGTGAGGGTTGCACACTTTTTATAGCCCACATGTACAAATCTTATATATCATTTAAATTTATATATATATTTATAATGTGCATTGCATCTCTTTTAGAATTTCTATTACTCTCTGCACGTTTATTTAAGCCCCATTCTATTAGCCATGGCAAAGGCGATTAGTTATGATCTATCTACAAAAGCATTAAATGTTTTTTTTCTGCTTTATAATTAGGCAAATAATTACGCTAATTAAGCTGCGGAAATTAGCAGGTGCAATCTGTGGTACTAGATTTAAAAGTAGATTTATAGAAATTGCAAATAAAGCAAAAATAAGAAGTTCTTATTTCGCTTTAAATTTCACTTTATAAATTTCACTTGATATTAAAAAGGTTAAAGTTCATTACCATTCCACTCACTGTAATATTAATCCTTATGCCTAAATGTCATATAAGCAAAGCGATAAAATCTGCATACGATAACATATAAAGGACATTTTAATAATATCATTTTATTACTCTTTTCCAACTGAGTTCCATAGTAAAATGTGTTTGGCATTTATGCAATTTAAATGGGAAAAGGTTAAGAGTTCATTTGTATTCTCCAACACACACAATAGTGTTCACATTCCTTGCAATCAATCTAACTATAGTAAATACATTTGTTGCACATGCCACATGACATTTGCAATTCCTATCGGGGTAAGAGAGCACGTGCTCAACCCACATTTGTTCCATTGCAATTCCATTGCCAATCTGTTGCCAATTGTTAATGCACTTTGACTGCACAGAGTGACAGTTGTGCACACATCGTGATTAAGCAAAACTGATGCAGTTTTTATTGAAAACAATTAATTCACTTGTACAGGGCAAACTCATTAGAACAAACACAATCTGAAACCCTTAAAAAATGAACCGAATCCAATTGCTAAAAGTCAATTAAAACAATTAAACATAAGAGCACTAAAAAACAAAGCCACAATAAAAGAAGCAGACAGCCCTCGAATTGTTTAATTGCAGTGGGCGTTGAAGACTAGCTGTGGGCGTGGCATGTAGCAAGACTGGCGCTTGGCAACGCTTTTTTAATGTTTTAATTGTACAATTTTTTTATTTTTCGGTTTTTCAAGCTGTCTGCAATGGGTTTTTGTGTGGGAAAGAGCACAGAGACGGGGAAAAGAGGGACAAACCCTTTAAAGCGTTGATTGGAATTAATCAAGGGAGGAGTGAGGAAAGGGGGGCTGACTATATAGTATATACACATGCGTGTCTGTTGTTTATAAAATTGAAACTATGACAAATGCTCGCCCACATTTGCCAACTTGTTTCTCTGTCTCAATAGACACCCCCTCGATTTGTCGTTTGTCCCCCCTTTGGCTCCTCCATTGTTGCCTGTCTTTCAGGCGTAATTGAATTAAAATCTGTCTGCAGTGGTTATACCCTGCGTTGAAGGTGAAAGGGGTTGGACCAGCCTTAAAACAATTTTTGTTAACATTTATTACAACAACAATAATAAAGAAACTAAAAAAATAAATCTTCATTGATATTATATTATAATATAATATATAATATTATTTTTAGCAATATTAATAAGATAGTTCAAATTAAATTTTAGATAAAAATGAAATACTGTAGGTATTTATTTTATTTATTTATGCTGACATATATTTTTTTACAGAGTATCTCCTAGTCGTGCTTTTACTTTTAATTTGCTTACTGAATTCTTCATTTACTCTAATTTGATTACTCGGTAGTCTCACTCTCCACAAACAGTCGGCTCCTTTGTCTATCTCTTTCACTCTCTAGCTCTCACTCTCTCCCTCTATCTTTATAATTAGTGCGCTTGTCATGCTGCAAAATGCAATTTCAATCGATTCCCCGGTTTTTCAGTCATAAAAGTGCAACTAAACTTTCGCGCTTGATAAGATATCCGAGGGCTTCTCCAACTGTTTAAATATTTGAACTTTGTTCACTGCTGTCGTAATTTTAAGTGCAAATATCTAAAGAATAAGATACAACGCTAGTCATGAGATACAATTTTGTATTTGTGTGTTAATTGTTTTCAGCATTTCTCATCATAAATTATATCTTATAATACTCAAGTTCGCTGAGTTGTTGCATTTGTTGACCATTTGCCAGTCAAGATACAAAATATATAAACCCACGATTTTCATATTTGTGTGTAAATTCATGAAATTCTTTTATTTTGCCAATCTGTTCATCAGATATTGTTTAAACAAAATCTCATTTGATTGTCAGTGAAATAGAATTTCTTGGCATTATGTTTACGTTTCAAGTTGAATTCAAATGTAACAAGTGTCTGGCAATGAGTCAACAGATAAGAACAATAGATAAGAACGAGCTAATGTTAATTCAATTAAATTCTATACTTAATCTTAATCTTTTATGATTTAATTTATTAGTCATTAAGCGAATTCTACAACAATTTATACGACATATAAAAAATGTTGAAGATTTTCCACATTTATTCGATTATACAAAGTTGTTGACTTGGCATAGGGAGAATGTTAATTCCCTGCCCCACCCACACACACTCAATCAAATGATGAATAGCCAACACTGTGTACTCTACATTCCCCTCCCCCTTGAGGCAACACATTTTCCGACAGCTTTAATACAGTGAAAAAAAGAAAAATAATTGAAAATAAATATTTGCTCAGCGTAAATTTTTGAAAGAAAATGCGTCGCCATTTTAGCCGGGCAAACCTTTAATCAAGACGAGTAATAACGAGTCTGCTAGACAAAGAGATACCCGGCTCTTTGCTTTGTGATAGCAAAAGTCTTCTTTAAAATTATAAAAATTTATTCATAAAATTATAACACCTCTTAATGCCTATTTTGGCTACAGGGTGTAGCTACAAAATTGCAGTTAAAGCCGACATTAAAGATGAGCGATATAAATTTTGACATTTTTACCACACAGATAAAATGTATAAAATTGAAAAATGAAATGCATTTACGCAATGGCTAAATTTATAAAAAGCAGGCAAATTGCCAGCACGCGGAATTCTCCAACGTATTTTGCATGCCAAAAACTGAACCGAACCAAAATAGACGAGATAAAGGCAATTACATGGGGTATGCTGCGTAATTGATGCCCTTTATCATAAATTCAACTAAATAATAAAGCGAAAAGTTGTTAAAAGAAATTTAATCAAGTTAAAATTCACGTTTAATACATTCTTTCAATAGTTTTAGAATAGATAGACCCCATTTAGTGTTAACAAGGGGTATACAAATACTAATAAATAAACTAAGCCACACGAAATGCATTTGCAGCATTTCTTGGCAGTTTGCCTTTTGGGTTTATTAAACAAACGATTTTCTTCTTGTGTTGCATGTGAATGACTTGTTGTTGTTGTTATTATTGTTGCTGTTGTTGTTGTGCGGAAAAGTCGACTAACTAATTATTATTGGCAGGAAAAACTGAGAGTTGACTTCGCGTAACTAAACCGCTTATACTAACAACAGCAACAGCAGCAACAACTACAGCAACTGTTGCACTACAAATCGTCTGTGCAACATTTTTGTGGCTTCAACTGCGTATTACCAAACGCTACTGTTGTTGTTGCTGCTGTGTGTGGCAAGCTGATTGATCGATTGCTTTGCTTTGGCCACGGGTTGCATAATTAATATGGAAAGTGGAGAGAAACAACAACAGAAGCTGAAACTGAAACTTGAAGGCAGCGCACAGCTTAAACTTGCCACATGTGGCTGCCTCGCACTCGTATCAAATTGTCAAGGCAGAGAGAAAACTTGCCTCGCACATTTTCTGGCACAGCAAAAAAGTTGAATCAATATTAAAGAAAAGAAAAAAAGAACTGCATTTGCAATTGTTGCTGTTGTTGTTGATGTTGTTGTTGCTGCTGTTGTTGTTGCAATCGACATTGCCGTCTCGGTTTTGTCGTTGTTTACAGTTGCAGTCTTATTTTTAAACGCAAGGGCAAACTGCCCACATCGACGTCAAGTGGCAGACAAAACCAAACTGTGCCTCCAACGTTCTCTGCCCCTGCCCCCCGTCCCCTATCTCTTAGTCTGCCTCTAAAAATAACATTTCGAGTTTTTTATGCCGCCTGCCAATGCAATGAACAAATTTAATTATCAACAGCAACAGTAACAACAACAGCAACAGCAACCACACTGAGTAGGCCATCATCATTATGATCATCATCATCATCATCATCATCGACATCCACATCGATCTCAACTTGGTTTATAGAATGGCAACCTCTTGAGAACTGGGACTCTGCTCTTCTTGTTCTTATTGCTCTTGGTTCTTGGTTAAGTGCACCACCAAATTGTGAAATTGTGGTTGCCACAGTGGCAATAAAAATCAGTTAAGAGCTGCCAAGTTGTTGTTGATCAATGTGTGGGTTTCTTTTTTATTATTATTTTCTTTTTTTGGTGCTTAAAATTGCATTTAAGTTAAAGTTATCAAATGCAAAGCATTGAAAATAAGAAAGCTACAAAAATAATAAAAATTTTAAGAAGTGAAAAAGGGGAGTTTAAGGAAATAATTAAATGATCAATGAGTTAGATTTTAATGATAAAAATAGAGTTTAAGATAGGAAAATTAAATGAAGATTTAATAGCTAAGAGAATTAATCAGTTATGCATTTTTTTTTTTAAATGAGAAATAGTATTATACATGAAAAACTTGTCTAATTAACAAGTTGTAAATAAACTTAAATAGGGAAAATAACTTAAGATAATTCTATATTGTCAGATATTATTAAGCACTTTTAATTACAAGTTTCTAAATATTTATTTAACGCTTGCAAATATAGCTTATGTCGATTTTATCTCATGTTTAGAAAAATTAATGACTTCCCATTTCATTAACTTAGCAATGATAAATGAGCTAATCATCGTTAATTTATCTCCCGATGATATACAAAGTTCAATGTCAGATTTAACTTAGAATATTTGAGTCTTTTTACCTTGCTTAAAGAATTTATGGTCTCTACTTTAATATATTCTGAGTTTGTCATTTAACAAATGGTCTCTGATTGGAACAACTTTATATGTCAATGGAGAAACTTGTATTGGGTTGATTGTTTGGTCGTTTTAGGGTCTTTAGCACTTAAGCCCTTAACAACAAAATAAAACGGTCATACATCAAGGCTTATACACTTGGAAAAATAACAACATGTTATATCTAAAAACAATCAAAATCGAATAAAGGCAAACCCACAGCAACAACAACAATAACAACTGACAAATGATATCCCAAAATGCCGGCTTCGGGTTAAATTTTGCCCCTTTTTTATCACCGGCTAAAAAACAATGAATTGGGTAAAGTGGGGATAGGAGGACTAAAGACAATAACAACAACAATTTATTGTAGAACAAAAGCAATACAAATCATTAACAGTTATTAAACAATAACAAGACAAAGAATTTATATAGGAAATTGTTGAAATAGTTTGGACTGAACTGTGGACGACGCAAGAGTCTAAAAATACGATATGAATTGGTCGAATCAGCTACAAAAGTGTGTCACGAATTAAAAATACCCTATAAAAATATGTATGAAAAGTATTTGTACAAAAATAATAATATAATTGATCATAATCGTCGACAAAGAGAACAATAGGAATATTAAGTAAATTTATAACTAAAGAATCCTAGGAATAAATGTGTGTTAATACCCTGTGCTATGCAGTAAGCCAATTGTCACTTAATTTTTGATTCACTATTGATGGAAGAGTAAATAAAATAAAATAAACACATGTTTAAAAGAATAATACGTTAAGTAAATCGAAACCACTTTGATAATTGCCTAAAATATACAATTTTTGGGTTTACAAGAATGTTTTGCAATTGATATCAACAGCCAAAACGTGTTTTATTGAACAATATTAATATTAACATTCAATCAATCATATTAATACAAAGAATCATAAACACAGGCTGAAAGCAAGTCAAAGTTTCTTTATAGTATATATCATGTTTATATATTGTAATATCAGATTACAGGTTGAAACACAATATAGAACTTTTGATTAGGGCTGTTGCAACCGATTCCCTTGAAAACAATATACACCTGAACACCTGTTCATACAGACGTTGCAAATTGAAATCTTATCAGACAGCGGTAGTACTATCAAAGAACTATATTTTCTGGTTATAGATATCGGATATTTAGATAGATACTAACTGCGATAGCATGGCATATCCATGTTGCCGCTACTTTTGCTCGACTGCAGTTGAAAGTGTCGCTGACTGGACTGGATATGATGGGGACTATCCAGATTGAGGACACCCTCGCGTATAAGGCACTCCTTGATGGCCAACATATTGTACACACACTAGCACGCACACATACACTGCACTACAAAACACTGACTAAAATTGGCCACAACTTGCGGGTATTTTTCTTTTATTTTCTTAATTTTGCTTCTTTTTTAATTTAGAAAGTAAGACACACACGCGTCAAGTGTTTTTATATATAAACATGAATATATATAAATCTTTTTTTCTTCTCAGCTGTATCTTTCGGATCTTCTTTGTAAGATTTTGCAACGAACTGACTTGGGAGGAGACTGGGAGGCTGCACTTGAGGCGAAAAATAGAAAATAGCGCTTTTCACTCGCGTCAACTTTACAAGACACTCGACCAACGTGTGCCTCCAATGTTGTCGTTGTCGTTGTTGTTGTTCTCGTTGTTGTTGCTGCTGCCGCTGTTGTAATTTTCCCCCAAAGCAAGCAACAACAGTTCGTGTTGTCGTCGTCCGTCTCGGCGCTAAACGTTTTTGCGACTGAACGCTAGACGAAAGTATCTAGAACTCGGCAGCTCTGTTGAGTTCTGTGTTCATTTCTGTTCCGTTGTCGTTGTCGTTGTTCGTAGTTGGTTGTCGTTGTTGTACGATTTTCATTCTTTATCTTTAGACTCTACGAAGCAAAAGAATTAAAACAAAAACCGAACAAGCGGCAGCTCTCTTGCCTCTCTCTCTTCCTCTCTCACTCTCTATCTATTTATCTAGCTGTATGAGTGTGTATCTATGTGAGCTAGCATGCGTTGTCTGTCTGACTGTGTGTGTGTTGATGACTAGAAGCAGCAAAATCAAAACAAAACGAAAAACGTGCAACGGTAACAGCTACAAGAGACATAAGAAAACCCCTCTCAAAGTGCGCCAAAGCGAGACGGAGTAAAATCAAAAGAAAGAGAGGTAGCTAGTCAGAGAAGTTGGCGTTGCGGGGGCCAAAAAAGCTGCTCAGCTGTTCGGGATGCGTGCGTTGTCTGTGGCTGCACCACAGTTCGATGGGTCAACGGAGAGGCTACTGTACAGTGGAGCCTAATGAACATTTTTTGTTAAAAAAAAAAATGTGAGCTATTTTATTATCGTTAATAAGACAAAAGTGTAGTCTTTACAGAATTATTAACTATTATTAAGTCGTTATATCTTTTGAATATCGTTAAAAAATTCTATTTATTTTAAGCTTCTAAGGATTTTATAAGAACGCAACTGGCGCGCATTAATTTTTTTTAAGTATATAAATTCGTAAAAACAAGTCTATTTAGCAATTTTATCTTTAATTTTTAATTAAGTTTGCCCACTGTATCAAGTGTGTGTGAAATAGCAGATGGAGCATCTGCAGTTTGATAGAACATGTCACCAGCAATGGCCGCAGCATCAAATCAACTTGGTCATCATCAAAGGCATTAGCTCCACATCATGTGCTCCACATGCCGTGCAAAAACAACAACAACTATCAGCAGCAACAACAACGAGAAACAAAACTCATTAAATGCCACAGCTACGCGGTCTGTTTGTCCGTCTGTCTGTCTGTCTGTCCGACTGTCTGCCTAGTCCGAGAAGCATTATCTGGTTTATGAGGTTGTCCAACGGTAAATGCTGCAGCAGGAGGAGATGTGAAGGGGGGCAGGGAAGAGAAAGAGACAGAGGGAGGCAAATGGAATCTCAGCTACGCACACACGTCTAATGAGTGCGTGCCATAATTAAGTTGGCTTAAAGGATGCATTACACAGCAACTTGACGCTTCTAGAGAAGTGAAGCTGCTAGCAATGCTTGCCGCAATATGCGGTGCGCTTTATTATACACAGAAAAAAAATAATACTAAATAATAATAAATAATAATAATAATACATGAATTTTTTAGTCATAAATTCAGGATATGATTTTTTAATTAAATGGCAAAGAATCAGGATTAAAATGGACAAGCAAATAAAATAAAATAATTGATTCAATTAAGCAGTTCTTATAGATTGACTTTATCCCGAAATCCGATCTTTTTTTTCGGTGTAAACATTTTGCATAAACTTTTGCTTTTATCCTCGATCCAGCTGAGTAGGTGTATGTGTGTGTGTGTAGGTGTGTGCGTGCCTGTGCATTTTAAATATTTATCAAACCTGCCACAGCTGACCTGCCATCTGACAGGTCTGACTGTCTCGACAGTCTGAGAGTTAAAACCTGGTTCAGATGTCAAATGTCAAATGTGAACTTTTTGATAGCTGCAATATGCTTTTCTCTCTCTCTCTCGCCCCCTCTGTCTCGCTCTTCGTCTCTCTCTCTCTCTCTCTGTATGTTTTATTCTGTCTCTTTCTCTCGCTGGTTGAGTGAGTTTTATGAACTGCAGTATGATTTTTAAAATGATGTTATCAATTTTGCTTGTAGCACGTGTTGGATTCAAAACTTGTCGTAATGCCCCCGCTTTATATGAAGGTCACAGCCTTTGTGAGATGATGATGGGGAAAAGGGGGGCGGAGGGGCTTGCAACGTATCAGACAGAGTTCAAGCTAATTGAGTTTCATTTCATTTCTTCTCCGACAATTTCCGTTGTGGGCGTCAATTTGGATGATGGATGGTTAGTTGGATGGTTGCTTGATTGTTTGCATGGATGGATGGTTGGATATTATAAGCAAAATAGTGTAATTGAAACCACTAAGCGCCACCTAGCGTCAGTTTAAACTGCATGAAAGCAACGCTGATTTACGATTTCGCTTCAAGTGTGGCCCGCATTTGTATCTCAATCTGTGCTTGTATCTGTAGGGTTTGTACACTGATCAGAAATATTGGTTCCGAAATCAAAGTAAGCTGTTCTGAAATATTTTGTTTTTTTAAGAGAACCATGCAAAAAAAAATCTATTTAAGATATGCGCCTAAAAAAATGATGAAAATGAAATTTTCTTTAAACTAAAATATTTTTATCAGTGTATCTTCTACGTTTTTTATTATCTGCCGCTCCCCCTCAAAAATTGGCACTGTAGATCAACCCACGCAATATGTCTTTACTAATTATTAATATTTTTATTTTTTTTTATATTTATAAGTTCTCCAATTCTCGTTTCCGTAATAAGCTGCAGTTTGTTGTTGTCGTTGCTGTTGTTGCTGTTGTTATTACACACCCGCTACAATTTAATTATTGAACTCAGAGTCATGGCCAAATGTGGCAAGTTGCTTTGCTTTGTATACCCTGCACTTATGCTAATGAAAGGTATACTTATTTAACTGTAGAAATGGCAATTACAATAATTTTGATATAAAACTAAATATATTTTCATTACATTCTCTTAAATCATTTTTTTATTAATTATAGCCAGGGTAACTTCTAGTCGTGTTTTTATCAGTCAGACATTTGTATTTGCTTTTTTTGCAGTCGTCTTATCTTTTGCTCTCAGTTTTTCGCGTCCGATTGTTATGAAAATAATAACAATCATGATGTAAACACAAGAAAAATGCAGTCAAAGGTAGGGTGTCTGCGTGTAAAAGTGGGGGGTGTTCATAACTACGAGTATCTTGTTTGTTATTTGCACGGGCATTTCATTGGGTATTTTATGCATTAATTATATTTTTATTAATAAATGTGCAGCTGCGTGTCGCCCAGTCAGCTGAACAGTCAATTTTCATGATTTATGTCATAATTACTTTCATTAATATTCAGGATATGCGGCGTATGATTGATGCGTATTTATTGCCGTGTCCAGCTCATATTGCGCATACGCCAGGTATTGCATTATTAATGCGCACTTTATGACCGTGAGAACATGGCCAAAAATAAAAGAAAAACGAAAGCAAAGAAAGCATATGACGAAAATATGTACCTTATTTGTGCACTTTGCAAATGACATGAATAAATAAGAAAACAAATTGCAAAAAGTGCTCAAAGAACACACACACACACATACGGAACAACATAACAACAACAACAAGACTAAATAGAGAATGCAATACAAGTACAAGCCATAAAAGTGTTGTTGGCTTTTATGAGCCCGTCCTTTGCTTGTTTGGCAGTTAGTTTCGTCAGACATTGGCCAAAATGTTGTGTATGGCCAAGCTCATAATACGATCAATGAAAGTGGATTAAACCCACACACACACACACACACACTTGATACACACTTGACACTCACACACTTGCAACATCTACACCTGCAACACTCATAGATGCAACCTACTTTCATTGCAACAAAAACTACAACAACAACAGCAAGAACAACTGGATGACACGCTTGAATCCATGTCAATATTAGTTACGCCCATTTAACCAGTTTAAAAGGCGTGGCACATACAACAACGTTTGTATGATTGAGGTGGGGGGCGGGGGAGTCGGATAACTTGTGGCAGGATGCGAAACTTTGTTGCAAGGCTGCTGCTCTGTTGCTGCAACAACAATGAAAGTTCGAGCGCATTGGTAAAAGCTTCATAAATTGAAGCGCATTGTTAGCTGTTATTCTGGTTGGTTTTATTATCAGTGTTGCCAGTTTGGCTTATTTAATACTAGAAACAAAAATTATTTAAAATGTAAAAACAAAAAACTAGACAATAAAATTAAAGTACAAGTTTTTAAATAAAAATTACAATGTAAAAATAAATTTATAATTTTTATTTAAAAATGTAAAAATAAATTTACAGTTTTTATTTAAAAAAGGGTTAATTTAAATTTTAATTTATAAATAAAAAACTAAAAGTAAGTGTGATTTATTATTTTTATTTTAAAAGTTAAAAATAAGATTTTTCTTAATATTACTATTTTCTTAGACATTTTTTTAAATCTAGCTTATTTCAGCTGTCAAAATCCTGCCAACTCTAGTGTTATTGTTATTGTTGTTGGCTAGCAACAGCTGCGCTCAAAACCCTAACAAGCGAAATTCTAAGCCAGTTATTGTAATTGAAGCGAGAAGACCGCCAACAAGTCAGGGAAATGGAAAATGGCAAATGTTGAAAGGTCAAGGAAGCGCTAAAAGGATACGCGTGGGCGGAGGACAAAAAATGGCAATGAAGGCAACCAGTTGATATCTCAAACTTGGCCAATAGCAAAAGAATATGTTGTCACTTTTAATGTTCATATATTGTTGTTGTTTTCAGGTTTGTTGTTTACACTATGCATCGCAATTAGCGCTGACAATTAAAGCAGAACAAGCTTAAGCAATGAGCTTAAGGTGCAACAGAGCGTGGGGCAAGCAGAGGGAAGTGGAAGAGAGACAGAGGTAAGACAGCGTGTTGCACTTAAACTGACACAAAATGGCAATGAAAACGACGAGGCAGACGTTGAAGTTGACGCATGCCATGACAGGCAACTGCAAAAGTAAATTAGCAGCAGACACAGAGGGAGAAAAAGAGAGGGGGAGAGGGAAAGAGAGAGACAGTCATCTCAGTTGAATTCAACTTGTGTGTCTCAACTTGTCTCAACTTCGAGTTGGGTAAAGAAATAACTTGATCAACATTGCTAGCAGCATAATTGCGCAGCGCCATTTAATAACAATTATATTATATTTAATTTGTGGCGCATGGCTGAAAGCAAAGTGAATCAAAAGTGACGTTGCAAGGATACAACACTTGCAATAGACACTCACTCACTCCACGGCCAGTTACCACCAATGTTAAAACATAATCTAGTTTTAAGCTGCAATTCGCACACTTTAATTTAATCAACCAACTGCAAAAGTTGTGTTATAATCAGCAGTTTATATAGTACAAGTTTGTAAGAAAATTAATGAAAGCTGCTGTTAAAACAAACTTGTAAAAACTGTAAATAATTGAGATTATCTCAATGCAGCACTTAAAAACATGAAAATTGCAGAGAATTGCTTTACAAACAGCTTTGAAAGCTAACTTGAAGCTTAAAGATACTTGAAAAGTCTTCTGGGTTTTAAAAAAAAAATTGCAGCTTAAACACGAATTTACGCTTCACAGAAATTCTTATCAAAATTATACGGAAATTTGTAAAAAGTACATCTAAACGCAGTTTTTGAATGAATATGAATCAATACACACTTCAGAGTAGCAATCAAACATCACGTGAAAACCGCAACAGATTTTGTTCGCTGTGAAAACCCAATGAAGAGATAAGAATGCTTTTAGCTGATAATGTCAGCGGGCGTTCATCTTACAATGACGTTTAATTCAACAGTACTCACATTGACGTATATAAAAAAGGCTGACATTTAACCACAAAAGTAAGTAAATAAAAAACAAACAACAAAATTCACTTAACAATGCGACAGAGCTCTTGTGAATTTGTTCAAAAATAATTGAGCCATAAACTAATGCGAAATCTCAATCAAAATCAGCAATTCAATATATGTATATTATTTTGTGATTATTTTTTTTTGTGGGCGTCAAATGTCAAGCGGAAGCCAATTGTGAGATTTTTCAGAATTGATTTTGAAGGAAAAACACAGCTGGAGAGATTATCTATTGTAGGCGGAAAAATGAATTTGCATAATCCAAAGTGTAGAATAACAAATTACTTAAGCGTTAAATAAATAACAATAACAATCACAAGCTGACCATATTTGTGTGAGCTCAGCCTCAGGATCACAACTTGAAAAGTGAATAACAAAAACGAAAGTAAAGTTCAGGAACTGTTAAGTTTTAAATAAATATGCAAAAATATTAAATGAAGTCATTATTTGCCAAATATTTTAGCTCAAATTGAGGAGATTAATATTGAAACTTGGGAATTAACCGAAATTAAATAAATTTGAATGCAGAAAATTAAGAGCTAAAATCAAATTTAAACAAATTTTGACAAAGTTTGAATTTGGTTCGACTAAAAGTCCAGAGTTATGAAAAAAAATATTCACAAATATTAACTTAAGTCATCTGCTTAAACAAAAACTCATGAAAACTAACTCCATTTAATATTGAAACTTGGGAATCTTGGGGATAAGTTGTAAAGCGCAAAGTTAGTTATGAATAAATATGCACAAAATACTCGCATCAAATGAAGTCATTATTTGCGTTTTTGTTTATCCAACAAATTGGCCACTCGAGTGCTAAACGGCAAAAGAAAAAAGACACTTAAGAGCCTTATCTAACCAGCTTTTTCAAGCCTTTTGTTGCCTCACTTTTATCATCGTTCCCTCCCCAAGTAATCTTGGCATCGTATTAGGGTCAAGTTGACTTTTACACATATATACGATTCAGTTAGCTATATAGTATGTTTGTATACTCACATATACTTGTATATATATTTATTTTGTTATTGTTTATATTGCCATTTTGTGATGCGTTTTCTTTCTGTGCTTTTGCTTTAGCTTTTCTATGCCATTTGCATTGTTGTTGTAGCTGTTGTCGTTTTTGGATTCAATTTAAATTTCAACGTCAATGCACGTTGCAAATTACGTGGCCCTTGAAGGTGACAGCGTCAAGAGAATTGCATTTTATGATGACTTGGCATTGTATGACAACGTCGTTAGGTGGTCGTCGGTCTCCCGCCAGGGGACATCAATTCCAGGGAACGGGGTCGTTACAGGGGAGTTGGGGAATTGTGTGACCTGCTCTGGTATCAACTCAGGCTCAACGGCAAAATCTATTTCTCTCTATCTCTCATCTCAATCTTCTCACATGCAAGCAATTTAACAAGTCAATGAATAGCGAACGTCGAATCTTGAGATGCTGTTGAATGATTCATGTGCTGATCATGATGCAATTCAAATCATTTGCATGCCAAAATTATCACAAGTATGTGAAAACTATGAATAATTGAATCACATTTAGACATGATTGAACAGACACTATTTATCTTCATTCATTAAATCATTTGACGTTAACTAATAATTAATCCTAATAGTTAACTATTACTAAATATCTACTATTTCGAAAAGTCTTAAGCTTTTTCAACTATATTAAAATAAATTATTTCAACTTTCCATAAAGAATTTTCACAAATTTATAAGAAATTTGCATTAATAATTTTAAACTAGTTCTTCTAACTGACATGTTTGTTGAATTATTCAATTTTTCACATTTTCCCACATTTTCCCATGAACCAGCATCAATTAATGATCGAATTGCCTGACCAAGACAAACATATGTATGCATTCAATAATCATTTGTGAATAATTCATTGATTGATGGCCATTAAAAACAGTTTATATGCAAATTGCATCAATTACGAAGCGTCAAAAACATAGAAAACACACAAGAAATACAAAAAGCAAATCGAAATGGAATTCAAAATCAAAATCAAATCTCTTGTCATTTATGATGCAAGATGTGAAAGATGCCGAGATCAAAAGTCAAGAGAAAAAACAAACACAAATATGTTAATAATTCGTTGCAACTTCAACTTCATGACTTTTTTGAATTAATTGTGATGCAAATGCGAATAAAATGCATAATGCAACATGAATGAGACAAAAAAACAAAATGATGAAAATAATAATGACGATGGGAATGGGCGACAAGGCATCTTTATAAATTAATTAACAAGGCGTGACATAATAATCTGCTAGGCAATATTTACATAATTAGCCTGGCTACCAGGCAATGCCAATAATAATGATAATGTAAGTGGCACAGAAAAGAGAGTCGGCCCATTATCCCAAATAGGGTATAAGAGAGGGAGAGAGTCAAAGTCAAAGTGAGCAAAAAATCGAATTAGAGTTAATGTTACAACCATTATACCCTGTACGCCAAAAAGTTGAGTCATTATGTTGAAGAAATTGTAAATATATAAGAGAATATAGTAACGATATTTTTGGAAATATAAATTTATAGTAAATCTCTGCTAAGGCTAATTATATTATATTTATATGTAATTTCAATATTCTGAAAATTTCACGATTTTTCCAGTTTAAATCTTTAGTTAAAAACTTTCTAAAAATGCTAGTTTTCCAGTTTTAAGCTTGATTTTTGGCATACAATTTCATTTTTGTGAGATCTCAATTTATTGAAAATTTTATTTAGATTGATGAATGATTAAAGAATTATTATTATTCATATTAAGAAAATGAGTTCTGATTTTATATTTGAACTATTAAAGGGTATTTTTTTGTCATACACTCTGAAGCATATCTCATTTCAACTTGTGTTTTTTATTGCAATTACGCTGATGGCCAACGTTGATTTGCCAGTTGGATTTATGTTACTTATGTTGGAAAAACTTGGATACTCGGCCATTCGTTAAATTGCACTGCAGGTGTGGAAAAGTGTGTGTCTATGGAAAATGCGGGCGCCATAAAGAGGGAGAAAAAAACTAGGCAAATGGTTTTGTGGTGATTTTTCCGATTTGCGCTAAATGTAAATCGGAAATCGCTTTAAGAGTTGTTATTGCAATTGTTGTTGTTGTTGTTGTTATTTGCTATCGCTGATGGTCATGTTGCAGGTAGTGTTGTTGTTTTTGTTACTGGCGACATTTTTGGGCCGCGTGGGCCGTTTGATAAGTTGAAAGTTTGCCAAGTGCCAAAGGGCACAGTCAATATGAAAGTTATGTCAGCAATGCACTTAGAGCGAATGGTATTTGTAAAAGAGAAGAGTAGAGAGAAGTGAAGAGAAGAGAAAGAGAGAGAGAGAGGGAGCGAGGGGGCAGCTAGAGGCTATCAAATATAGTGCAGCTGTTGTGGCAGCACAAAATATGTGAAAATGCAAGTGCGGAATTCAATTATTGAGAGAGCTTTAGTTCACAGTTAAGGGTAGTAAAAATTGTAAAACTTTTGCAATAGAGTTGAGAGAAAGAAAATGCTGAAAGTGCAGCTGTTAAATTAGATATTTAAAACTTGTTAAAGTTACTGCAACTAAATTATGGATATGAAAACAAAAACTTGAAGTAAATTTAATAATGAGAGTGCTCGTTATTAGCCTGATGAACTTTGACCTAATTGACTGTAACTATACTCCATATACACTCGACTTTTCTCCCATCTCTTATACCTCTACTCTAGTCTTTGTTTAGTCCACATAATCAATTTCACATAATCAATTTGTAATTTAATATCCATTGTGAGCAGTTCATTCAGTTGCCTGTCATCAACAGCTCATTAACAATCCTTGGCCTGTGCAACCAATCACTCTTTTCATTCCCCTTACCACCCAACCACTTTCCTAACTAAGCAAATGCAATCTCAATAATACATGACTCCATTTACAAAGCTGTCAAAATTGTCTGTCGGCTCCACAATGGAGATGAGATGAGGCCACAGAAACCAAACCAAGCAGAAAAGTATCTCGATACAATGTTACAATGTGGAAATGACAAAGCTGCAACAGCAACAGAGGAAACAACGACATGGATGAGTGCACCCGCATCATTGAGGGTAAATCTCCTTCAATCTCCCCCTCTGTAACTCCTCCGCTGATTCACTGCCTCATCGGGTCAACAACAATGCTCAGCTTGAAAGGCTCAGCTCGACAGCTGTCACTGTGTATATTTTTTTGATTTAAGTTTTTTTTTTCGGTTG
Source organism: Drosophila falleni (assembly GCA_035045575.1). NCBI lineage: Eukaryota > Metazoa > Arthropoda > Insecta > Diptera > Drosophilidae > Drosophila > Drosophila falleni. The sequence continues at coordinate 5,664,000 of JAWNOV010000167.1, forward strand.
TTAACTCGGTACACAAAGGGTACAAGCGACTTATGAGTCTGTGGAAATATTTGTAACAAGTTGAAGAAGGCAGTAACTTTAAAACCTAACGATTTGGCAAACAAATTCAAATTTAATCGGTTGGTTAGTAAAAAGAATAGATAACTGAGATATTCCTATTAAAAGTTTGAAACACAGGTACAGTTTGTTAAAAATTTAATGACATATTTAATATATTTTAGCAGGAATTTAGCGACTCATGTTTGGATTTCTATAATTTCTCAACATTTTTAAAATGTATTTTGTACTTATTAATATTATTATTTTTGTTTTTGTATTATTGGTACTGGGCATCTAACAGTCAAGCACACTCTACTCAAGCCTTAGTACTTGATTTTCTTGTCTTGGCAAACGTTGGCGAGTGGTGCAAGTGGTGTTCACACCACCTGACGACCGTTTTTACCTGCTCCATCAATTTCCAATACTCAATGGGCTTAGAGTGCTTATGGCACAGTTTTAGGCGTTCAAACGACACGTTGGTTTGTTGTTTGTTTGTTGATTTAATAGACATGATGCTTGAGCTTTTATACCGACTCCCTTCTTCTTGTTGTTGTTGTTGTTATTGACAGCTAACAACAGGGACAACAGCAAGGACAAGGACAAAGAGGAGCAGCTTTTGACGCATAGCTGACATTTTGTGACAATCCGCGCGGGTTCAAACTACAAGAGGCCCATTTCATTCCCTTCCTGCTCCGCTGTCCCCTTAAACCAACAGCTGCAGACTTTGTCATTCAATTGACAAGACTTAAACACACACGATACACACACACACACACAGAGACACACAGACAGCGACAACGGAAGGAAGCGACGGAAGGAAGGAAGCAGAAAACCCAACACTCCACTGACTGACGCGACATTTTTGCTATGCCGGAAATGGGGGGCTGTGCGGAGGGGAGAGGGCGTATATATATATTGACAACCGACAGACGACGACAGACATCGAAAAGTCGCACGTTTGGTAAATGCTATTTTCGGATTTATCGATTGAGTTAATTCTTAAGCGAACTAAGTGCTATGAAAAGCAGACTTAAATTATAGATAAGTACGCTTCAATGGATTAATAATAGCACAAAAGGCAATTTAAACTAGACTAAAATTCCTTGGCTAATAGCTTAAATGGCCAGTTGACAGTCAAGACTGCTGTCAATCTTCATGACTCAAAAGGTAAGGCCATTACTTATACGCCCCGTTGTGCATAAATCACTTACAATCGAATTTATGACAATTGTGAATCATTCTCAGAAAAAAACCATTCAAAGAAATTGTCAAAGTGCAAAGCAAGATAAAAATGAAACAAATTAAATGAAAACTGTTGGAATGAGATACGAAAAATTACAGCCAAAGGCAAAGCGAAAGCATAATAAAAATCTAGCTAAAAAAAAAGATTTATCAAACATAAGCAAAAGAAAAGCATAAATTTGGTTTCCTCGCTCTCTATGAAGAGAGGGAGGAAGTAGGGAGAAGTGGAGCTTTGGTTTCTCGCAAGGTCAGTTGCCTTGGCAATGGAATATAACCAAGATAAACTTGGTAACGCTTCATTTGAAGGTCTCTTCTCGCTAAAAGAGAGTGAGCAAGGGAGTGAGAAAGGGAGAGAGAGTCTAGAACGTTTCATGTTTGGGATGTCGCCTCGGAAATTGACTTTGGAAGTCAAATGACCTTTGCAACTCAACCAACTTAGTTGGCCCTGGATTGTATAGTAGAGAAAGCAGACCGTGAATCAAGTTCAAAGGTCACGTATCGCTTAACAAAGCCGTTGAATAATGATGTTATATATGCCCAATAACTCCAACTGAAGGGTAAAATAAAGACACACATTTGCCAATCATCAACCATACATAAAAACAATTGAAAAGAAACTTTAATATCGACAAAACTATAATTATATAAATGTTAATTAAATGTATTACGGTTAATTATGGACTCCGCTGTGGTTGGCATAATTAAATAGCGCAGCGCTGCGTTTCCATTTGAGAAAGGTAACATTTGTTTTATGGCTAAAATAAAACTTTATATACTTTAATATACTATACTTATTTTTATGGTGCAGCATGCTGAGCCACAAATTTATAGCTAAAATCGACAAACAACAACAAGTTCCAATTTGATCAAGTGAATTGTTGCATAGAATTCTAATGAAAAGCATTTTCGGAATTTATGCAAATTGTCATCAAACAATTATTGCTCAAATGAAGTGGGAAATGTGAACGATTGAGTAGAAACAATAGCCCGCAAATTACTATTTACAAATATTTGCGAATAGTTTATCGAATTACACTACAAAAAAATTAGATTAAGTACAAACAACATTATTCACTTTATGTTCTTAACAGAATGCTCTAAATTGTTGAATAAACATTAATTAGCAGACGCTTGGTATTTTAATAATTTGAATACTTTATATTTGTAAGTAGTTATCGAATTACACTGCAACAAACAACAACATTCACATTATTTTTATTAACATCTGATTAAATGTAAACCACATTATTTACATTATGTTATTAACAGAATGTTCTTAACTGTTGAATAAATAGCAATTAGCAGACGCTTGGTATTTTAATACCACTAAATACTAGAATTACCAATTAAATGCCATGAAATTTGTAATTTTATAAAAACAAATTACACGCGATTACAGAATGCAGCTTACAGTTGAAAGTTGGCATTGCCATGGCAACAATAACAATAATACAATAACAATAACAGAAGCAACAGAATAAACGCAAAGGGAGTGCAAACAAAACGCACGGCTGACTGAACCAACAACAACAATAAACTACAAGTACAAAGAACAGACACAACAACAGTAATAGCAGCAGTGCAGCAGCTGCAGGTGATTCTCTCTCTCTCTCCCTGCCGCTAACTGTTCTTCACTTCATCTCTTGCGCTCGCTCTCTCACAAGATAAAAGCTTTGCTGATGCTGTGCAAGTTCAAGTAATAGCAGCAACAACAACAACAAAAACTCAACGCAGACAGCGCGTCGCTGTCACGTTAAGCCATTGAATTAAATTAAGGCACATTTCGCGCAATAAATGTAAAATAAAACGCACAGCAAGAACTTATTTAAAGCAGTTGCTAAAAATAAATACTTTTGATAAGCCGACGGCGAATGCGACAGCGACACTAGACATGTCGCGACGGCGCCGACGCAGTTAGCTAAAAATAACAACAAAACCTGCGTTTGTCAAAAGAGAGCCGCAAGAGCGAGAGCGGCGAAATGGGGAGTTGTGGCTGCTGGGCAGGCAGCACTTGTCCGCCAGTCGAAAATGAGATAAACTACAATGAGAGTACACACACACACATTACACACACACATAGATACGCGCAGAGACATTAAAAGTAGAGCGCGCAAGTGTTTACCGTTGTAGTGAAAAGCTCAAAGCGGTTGACATGACATGTTGAAAATTAAGATGCCTCTTAGCGACTGCAGCGTCATTTGCTTTTATTAGCTTTTCACACAGAAATTAACACCCCGCACAACAGACGAAAAAAAATCAAATAATAAAGGAAAACAAATAATTATCAGTTGAGCAAATTGTTTGTCATTCATTTGTTTAAAATTCAATACTTACATACAAATGCGGTATCAATTGTTTTGCAATGATTTATAAACTTTTGGCAATCACTGTCGATTAAATCGAGCGTGACAATAAACGAAATAAACGCATTGGTAAACTTGTTTAAAGTACACACACTCACTCACACTCTACACAGATATGTTTACACAGAGACATACGCACAGTAACAATAACAAAATACAGCGGAAGCGCAATGCAAGCCGAAAACAAAAGCTCAGCTTAAATACGAGACGCGACACAGCAGCCAGAACTTTTCGATTGCCCAACATGAACCGACGTCGAACAGCGCAGACAAAAGACTGAACTAAGTTGAAGTTGCGCCAAAGCGCCAATGCCGAAGCCGACGAAGCTGCTGCTGCTGCTGAAGAGAGAGAGAAACGATAACAGCAGTGCCTCTTGCTCGTCGTGCTGCTGCTGTACGAACGCAGTGACGCGGGCGCAGTGCTCACTGTTGTGTTGTGGGCGGTTGTTGTTGCTGTAAATGCAACCAACAGCAACAGATTAACAGAGAGCGAGAGAGAGAGAGAGTTATGAGCAGTGAGAGGGAGTACAGGCAATTGTTAAAAAGGGAAAGGATCAACGATTGCCAAAATAAAATGAATGCAACATGAACATGTCAATGCCATGAGACAACTTAAATGAGTGAGGGACAGAGAGAGAGAGAGAGAGAGTACAGAAAAGAGAGTTATAGAGCGCTTAATAAGTATGCAATTTGACAGATTTGAGTTAGTTTTCTATTACTTTCCATGTAGAATCTCTCTCTGTTGTGTTCAATTGAGTTTAGATTAAATAGACATGATAGACTACTTTTCTGTTAGTGCTAATAAGGCACTTGTTGCTTGCAGGTGCCGTTAGGCGCTATTCAATGACCATTGCGGATGGATGATGAAAAGCGCGCGGATATGTGAAAATGCCATAGAAAATTGCTTAATGAACCGTTTGCATTTGTTGATCGTTTCCACGATTGCTCCAAATGGGAGTTGTTCTGCCAACCAGTCCATAGATCAGCCAGCAAGTTCAATGCCATTAACAACAACTGCACTTGCTACTACTATTATTACGGTCGCTACTATTTTTGTAACTACAACTGCATTTACTACTATTATTACTACTACTACTATTGTTGCTACCATTTGGATTGCAAGTCAATTCTGCAAATACAGTCATAAAAGCACATAAATATAAATAAGGCGCGTGGCAGCAAACACACAAATACACACACACAAACACCTTAGCAGAGCGTACACAAATATTTATTGTGTAGGATATAAAAACTGCATTTTCATAGATTCTTTTTTTTTGCGCAGGCGAAACCAGCAAACACAGCGACGCTGGCGTCACTCGACAGAGGCAGCAACAGCGGCGCCGACAGCGCTGCAACCGCAGTTTTGCATGCTGAGGTGGATTTAATGCGGATGAAATTGAAAGAGTTGCAGAGAAAGAGAGAGGAGAGAGGAGAGTGTGAGATGTGTTTAATGGCTACCAAGAAGTTCTAGATGAAATTGCAGCACAAAAAAGAAAAGAGAAAAAGAAATGCAAGTTGACTTGGATTACATTAATCAACAGCGAGTAGAACACAAGTGAAAGAAAAAAGAGAGTGAGAGGGAGAGAAGGGGCTAAAGCTTTCTTTTTAAAGCTGCAGCAAATTGCGGTTCGTCGATTTCATATGGCGCGCCTTTTAAAAAGTGTAATTTGATTTTTAAGGGGTTTTTTGTTTTTTTTTTTTTTGTGTGTTTGCTTTGTTTTTTTTTGTTGTTGTTGTTTTTTTTTGTTTGTTTGTTTGTTTGTGTTTTTTTTTGTGTTTTTTTTTTTTTTTTTTTTTTTTTTTTTTTTTTTTTTTTTTTTTTTTTTTTTTTTTTTTTTTTTTTTTTTTTTTTTTTTTTTCCCCCTTTCCTTTTTTTTTTTATACGCCATAATATTGAACCCAATTGCATTTTCCAGTTACATATATAAAATTTATACGACTTACGCTTTTTCCTAAAATTCTGTGTAGATTTTCAATAAACTTTTTGTTAGCATTTTCCAACCAGACTTGAGATTGTTTTGCTTATGACTCACCTGCAAAGAGAGAGAAAGAGAGTAAAATTAGAGTTTAATTAAGTGCAGTTAAATAAATCAAGTCTTAACTTAAAATGTCACATTAAAAAGCCAAACAAATCAAATTTAAGCCTTAAATGAAGTCATTGCCGTGTCTAGAACGCGGCACGTGCTCTTACTTTGATAAACAAACAAAATTAGCTAATTAATTAGAGCAAAAGCAAAGCAAACTAAAGAGAGAGCAAAAAACGCTCGCAAAAACTTTTTGCAAAAAAAACTTGACTCAAACATAAAAAAAAACTCTACACGTCACTCAAAAGTTTTAAGCGCCAGGGCAAGCGAGTAAAAGAGTGAAAGAGAGAGAGAGGGGGCAGAGTAAGAGAAGTAAAGGCATCCCCTCGTTGCGTGCTGTGTCGCACGTGTGTAGGTGGGCGCTCTTTGAGTGTCTGTTTGCTGTTTTGCTGGCTTTTGAGTTATGAGACGTTGGTCAGCTTTGTTTTTGCCATAATTTATGTAGCGCCAGCGTCGGCGCCAGCGCCTACGTCAGCGCCCAACGTCGACGCAGGCCATTTTGCTGCCTTTTGATGTGGACAAAAAGCTTCACTTCCCACTATCATAACTTTGGCTAAACTTGAGCGATTTCTATGCAAAAAACTTTGCTAAGTTTGATTATTCTATTAAACTTTTTAGTAGTTTTTGTTAAATTTATTTGCCCCAAAATTTAACGAAAATTAAATAGTCAGCCTAGAATTACATTTTAGAACTTAAATTATTTAAGTGAGGAATATCATTTTATTGTAACTATCATGTTTTTTAAATTAGTTCAAATTTTCCCCTATTTTCTTTTCATACTTTGTGCCATATATTAGCCAGGTTTTTTTTTTCAGCCTGTTTTTGCCATGGCTTTGACTTTTTAATTAATGAAAAAAATTTTTATTGCCATGGTTGTAACCGAAAAAGCAGTCACGTGTGTCAACTTTGGGTTCATAAAATCATGCCTGTCAGCAAAGTAGAGCAGCGGGGATGTCAGAGGGAGGAGAAAGGAAGAGAGGGGGGAGAGAGAGAAGAACTGCGAGGGGAGCTCGGAAATGTGGCGCCAAAAGCGTTTGACGAATAACATATGAATGTCAATTTGTGGGGTGGAATTGAGGGGTAAATTTATGAGGCAAGCTTTCGTTACGATAACGGCAATTTAAGGATTAAATTAAAGCCGAAAATCCCATCGATAACATTATCGTTGCTATTGATTACGACTACAAAGCTGATATACTTTTTTTGTATCCGATTTTACACATTTTTTAACAGTATTAAGTAAAAAATTTACACTGATAAAAAAGACCGCTTAAGAAAAAAAGCTCCACATAATTTTCACATTTTGTGCTACTAATTCACAAGTTGTTCCAACAATAGTTGAGTGTAAAAAAAGTATGATTTAAAAGTTAACAACTCTAGCTACACACATATATTTTTTTATCTTTCCCTCTCTGTTATTTCCCAATTGTACTATCAATTGTACTATCCCATTAACAACAAGGACAGCTTTAAGGACCTTCTCACACACATATCACACACAGTACTTTGCGACTTTTCATGTCACTTGTCCAATAAAAAAAAATGCAAAATAGCCATAGCAAAACCTTTAGTAAATTGTTGTTTTTGTTTTTGTTCGTTTTTTAGTGGCATTTAAGCACGCGTCAAAAAGTTTTGCGAGGTTAGGGAAAGCCCCAGAATTGAATTATGCAGATTTTCCAACGAGTCAAAAAGTGCCGTAACGAGCTCGGAGTAACGGTCAATTTGCGTGCTTACCTCGGTAGAAAAAAAATACCGCTTGCTTAACAGGGACTCTTCCTCTTGCTTCCTTCTCTTCTCTGCTCACAAAATTTGACTTGAACTAATTGCACTTTTTTTTTGGGCTACGAAATTTGATAATTGAAATTGCGAATTCAGCGGAAAATTCGAAAAAAGTGCTGTGTACTTGGCTCTCTGTGAGTGTGTGTGTGACAGAGGTGTATTAGTGTGTGTGTGTGTGTGTGTGTGTGATTCTCGCGGCAAGACAACAAAAAATGTGCAACAATTGTCTGTCAAAGGGAAATTTCTAAAAAGCAAGCAAATTTATTGAACTTTCGAAATCAAATTTGGAAACTCGAAACCAAGGCCAACTAGATTAGAATATCATGATGATGATGATGGTAGTGTGTGTTTATTATCCACAAAAGCTTCCACTTCGACAGGTGTTTTATTGCACACCAATCAAAAGATTTGCCTTCAGTTTTTTTCTCTCCTATTTTCCGCTTTTTTCCTTATTTTTTGCTGGCTAACGAGACTAAGAGCAAAAAACGCCTCCATTTGCAGCGACGCCGACGCAGACGCCAACGCCAGCAGCGACGCTGACTGCGTCCTACGTGCGACTGACAAAGAACCAAAAGCAAAGTGAACGAATAAAAATGCAGAAGTTTTAAGCTGATCGAATATAGCATACTCTGTAAGTGACAATAAGAAAGAGTCTGCGAATTTAATATTAACTTTGTATATTTTTAATTAAAACAATATGTTTTAATTGAAAATAATAAATATGTAAAAATTGATCGACTTAAGAAGAGTTTATAAATAAAAAAAAATCCTATATTTCAAACAAAGCTCAGCTATAAGAGCTGACCTTCTTAATACTATCTATTTCAGCCTGCTTTATATCATTCAACTCTTTTACTAGATTATATTCTATAAGTAAAGGGTATTTAAAATAAAATGCTTGGTTTTTAATAATTTAAAGAGCTGAAATTTTGTTACATTTACTTACTCACTTCTTTAATAGACCCTACTCTATAAATATAGGGTATTTTAATTGAAAATACATACATTTTAATAATTTTAAAATACAAAACTTGATAAGTAAAGCATAAAATACGCTAAACTCTTACATTTGCATACATAATTCAATGAAAACAGGGTATCAATCAATAAATCCAACTAATATCACATTTTAATTAAGCACTGTAAGTGATTACAGGGTATATAATGCAAAATTTTACAATAAATTAAAAGAGGGTAGAGTGAGTGTCAATATACTCTACATACAAACTGCATTTACAGGGTATTTAAAAGTTTACAAATTGTGCCTGTTGTGCCGTTGCTGTTGTTGTTGTTGTTGTCGTTGTCAGTTGTCTCTTGCTGTCAGTCAGTCAGTCACAGTCACTATCTCCCTCTCTCGCTCTCTCTCCATCTCTCTCTCTCTCTCTCGCTCCTTTTCTTGCGCTCCCTTGTCAGCTTAATGATGCAGGCGCATGAAGGAGAGAGAGAGAGAGAGAGAGAGAGAGAGAGAAGAAAGAGGAGGCTTAAGACAAACCACCAAACAATCAGTTGGCAATTTTCTTTTATATTCGAATGAATGTTGAAATACTTTAACTGTTATTTCGTGCATACGTGCATATAACCGTTATAATACGGTTAAAAGGTAGGCGCGGAGTGGGTATCCAAAAGAGGGGGAGGGGACAGAGGGGGGTAAGCTGTCTGTAACTGCAGCTCAAACTGCTGAAACATAATTATGTTGAATCACTCACGTATCTGAAGGATACCCAAAAACAACAGCAACACCAAAAGATACACAAATGATGTGTGTGTGTGTGTGTGTGTGTGTGTGTGTGTATTTGTATCTATGTGTGCTTGAGTGGGTGTTGTTGTTTGTTGTTGTTGGCAGGTAGCGCATATGTCGCTTTTATTTCTTTATTTTTTTTTTTTTGAATCATGAATCGCAGATTTCGAAAGTATCTTTGTCAATCTTGGCCCAAACAGCAGAAACGTGTTGTCAAGAAGTGCATATTATGTTATATAAGTAGACAGCAGTCTTTAGCAATAATGAGATCAAATCTTGAAAGGAAATTGCAGTAAGAATGAAAGAGATCTTAAATATTTAAAAAAAGGTAGTTTCGAAAAATAAAAAATAGATTTTGTAGAATTCTTCTGCTGAATTGAGAAAAAAGATTTAAATAGGATTAAGGGAGTAGACTAAGATTGGATTCTGAAAATCATTTTATTTAGTTTTCAACAAATTTTTATTATTCTTTTGTAATTTTTTCCAAAGCAAAGAGTTTTTTGAAATTAGAAGAGCTTTTTAGAAAAATTATGTTTTTTTCGAAAATAGAAGAACTTTTTGGAAAAATTATGTTTTTTTCGAAAGTAAAACAACTTGTTAGAAAAATTCTTTGCCTTGTTGCTACTTTCATTTGTTTATAAAATCTCTTACCTAATTCAATATTTCATTATAAATCTATTCTTTGGCTTGTAGAATAAATATATGATGAAATATTTGCTTTTAGCTTTTGTAAATTACACAAGAAAAGTATCTAAGCTTAAAGTCAAGGCATTCTAAAGCCAATTTGAAACAGGTACACTTAGTATTTATAATAATTTCTATATAATTTTGCTAACTACACAATCTTCTTTCATTCTTCCGCGAACTGGAAATGCTTTCATTTCTAATAGGACAAGAGTATTTCCCAGAATGGCTCTAAAGATGCTCGTATTTGGTGCTTATGTAATCAGGAGGCACTTTTCAACAATGAATAAACGAGTATTTGCCGTTGAGTACACTCACACACCACACACACACACACACACACACACACACACACTCAAGTTGCTTTAGCTCATTTTGCAGTCAACAGGAGCATTTTTTTTATTTTATTTATTTTTATTTTTTTTGCGACTTTCAATGCAATCAACAGACACGAAAATTTCACTTGTCATAGCGAAGGATGAAACTTCAGGGAACATTAAACTCTTCCAGACCAACTGGCAACAACAACAACAACAATGAAAAGAAGATGAAGAAGAAGTAGGAGGAGAAAAGAAGAGGTAGTAGTAGAAGAGGAAGAAGCAGCAGCAGCCACAAAATCCACACAATGACTTGAAACTACCGAAAAACCTCTAGAAATTCAAGTAAATGCAAATATAAGAGAGAGCAGGAGAAAAAGGTGAAGAGAAGAAAAGGAGGAAATAATACAATACAAAGAGTGTAGGGAATGTCTAGGCAGGAGATGCCGACACTCCAAAAAGGCAGCAGCAACAACAATGAGAAGAACAACAACAACAACTACAACTGAAGGATATGAACTGAACTTGACTGTGGCAACAACAACGAGAACAACAACAACAAAATGCGTTGCAAGCTGGTGCGTTGAACTTGGCTAACAACAAACAGAAAACCAATCAACAAAAAAGGGCTGCCTTGTGGGCGTGGCATGAGACCACACTAGCGCCACACTAAATGCCACTTAAGTGAAATGAATTGCAAAATAAAAAAAAAAAAAAAGGAAAAACAAAATGCAATAAAAACAAACTATCATCAAATAAGAAAATGTTGGACATTCCCTCTTCATTTCCTTCTTTTTCTCTTGCCTTTGGCCAATTTGAAAATGTCCTGAGAATTGCATACACTGATAAATAAAACTGTATATTATTCTCTATGCATTTTTCAGTAGTCAGACAAAAATTAAACTTTTATTTAAAAAAAACACTTTCTCAATATCCGCAGATTTAACTTAATTTTTGTATCTTCTCAGCTATAAATTTAATTTTTGTATCTTCTACAGCTATACATTTAAATTATTTATAATAAAAGCTTCTTGTTAAATTTACTTTAGTATTTTGTAAGTCTATTTCAAATTCTAAATATATTATTTTTGTCAAATATTTAAGGTCCACGTTAAATTAAAAAAATTAAATTATATATCATTTATTCAGGTTTGTTCCAGAAATCTCTGGAGATTTTAAAGAGAAATGTTTTGGAATATAACCGTTTAAAATGTTGGTGTTCCCAAAATGTCGGAGATTTAATATTTTCGAACATATTTTTTATGCATTTATATTCAATTTACAGATATTTTTATTCAATTTAATAAATATTTAATTTTGTCAAATCTCTTACAAATTTTTTTAGACATTTGTAAACAATGGTTTCTTTTTTCACCAACACCAAGAATTCCTTTTGGGTTGCTTTATTGCTGTTATAAATTTTGTAGAACACATCTGATAGTATTTCTCTAAAAGTTTTATAATTAAAGAAAAAAATTGAATTTGAGTCGCTAAATAATTATTATTTAATAGTAATAATTTCATTATCTTGAAAAAATAAAAACTATTTTATATAAAAATTTATTATCTTATTTTTTATGAGTGTAGAAAGACGCGTGCTGGCTTTAAGGACATGGAGCTAATATTAAATATTTGCACTGCAGGAAGACAGAAACAAAGCAAACTGTGTTTGGATGCGTATTTTCCTCGCTTTCCCCACTCTTTTCTCTGTCTTCCGCTGTCTTCTTTTTCTCCACTTCCTGCCTCTTAACCCTTGTCTAACAACTATTTTAATCCTTTTTCCCCCTTTATTGCATTTGCAAGCGTGCGTTTTTGGCATTCCGGAAAATTCCTTTTAATTGCGGTTAACTTAACTTACACACACATCTATACACACACACACACTCATACACACTCACGTAGACGCACCTTTTTAGCACTTGTCGCCTTTTCTTCTATTTTCCTGCTTTTTCTTTGCTTTTATTCAACTTTGTCTGCAAATAATTTTTTGTCTTTTTTCTGTGTTTTTTTTACTCTTTCACTTTTTGGGCTTTTAAAATTTTACGTTATTTTTTTGTCACTTTTTGTTGTTGTTGTTGTTGTTTGAAAGTACGCTATTTCGTGTTTTGTTGTCTTGTTGCCACATGCAACTGATTTGTATGCGCAACGTGTTGCGAGCTGCTGGAAAACTCTGCGCGTACTGAGCGAGAGATTTAACTTGATGTGACCAGACTGAGGGGCCAAAATACACACACACATACACACACACACATACATACACCATGCAACTAACTGAGGCAGGTTACAAGTCCTGAGCTGTTGTGGGGGGGATAAAAAAAACAGCTGATTTTGTAGCCGGTTTTCTAGTTTTCATGTTTTCAACGTAAAAATCAACGGCGAATTCGCAACAGTCTCTCGCTCTCTTTCTCTCGTTATCTCACTCTCTCTTATTTACTTTCTGGTGCGCCTACACTGAGCGCAAATCCTTAGAAAACTTCAAGCACTCATAACTTTATCAAAACTCAACCGATTTTTAGGTGGAATACCGTTTTGATCATTATTTGGCCTCTAAATTCATTCTGCATCAAAACATTTTTCACTTGAAAAATTTACCCCACTGTCAATTTTTTCGGTATTTCCCTTTACACTTTTTCAAGAACTTTGAAATCCCATAACTTTGTCAAAACTCAACCGATTTTCATGCGGAATGGCATTTTGATCATTATTTGACTCCGAAATTGATTCTGCATTCAAAATCATTGTCCGTTTTTTTAAAAATATTAAATTTAATTTTTATACCGAGTAATTGGCATCACTGGTCTCTAGTATTTTCCAACTTGTAGGTTCTGCTCTCTTTCTGTCTTATATCTATCTCGCTCTCTCTCTCTCTCTCTCTCTCTCTCTCTCTCTCTCTCTCTCTCTCTCTCTGTCTCTCTCTGTCTCTATTTCCCTCCATTTCACTCTCTCTTTCTCTCTCTCTCTCCCTCAACCCTTCGCCGCATTTTTGTATCCCTGCGAATTCGCCGCAAGCACAGCCCTTAATCAAGTTTCTCTAACGCATTTTTGTTTGTACCTGCGCAGTGGAAAATTCACTCCCTTCCTTCCTTCTCCCTTCCTGCTCCACTCGCCCACAGTGAGAATTTTCCGAACAACGTTTAATTTACATGCATGTTTTTGTAGCCAACGGCGACCGCAAATGCATTGAACGCCCTCCCTAAAAATATGTTATGTCGCGGCATGCCCCCAATCTAGTTGAGTAGCATGCAACCTACTCACTCTCACTCTCTTTCCCTCTCTCCCTCTCCCACTCAGCTGCAACTGCAACCGCAAAAGGGGAAGGGGTGGGCAGGGGGAAGGGGGTGAAACAGTAGCCCACACTTGACCGCTTCAATGCAACAGCAGCAACACTCCAAAACCACACACACACACACACACACAGTCTCGCTTCAATGTGTGTGTGTGTGCAACATGCGGCGTATGAGTAATGTTAAGTTCTTGCTTCAGGCAACTGCAAAAGCGACGCGTAGTTTCTGATAATAATTATCACTCACTACACAGACAGAAACACAGACAGACAGACAGCAAAGACAAAGCGACAGACATTGAAAGGATTTCGCAGCGCATAATTAGGCGCACCGTCTACGAAAACGCCCACTTGGACACGCCCACAAAACTATGTGGCAATAGATGTAAATAAAACTTAAGCAACGAGGTGTGTTTCAACAGTTTGTTAATAAAACTAAAGAAATTTCAAACTAATCTAAGAGAAATTCTAATAAGATTATTCCTATTTTTTCCTATTTTAACTGTAACATATGTTTAGCTGATTCTTATGAAATTATATTAATATTTTATTACTTAGCAATTATTATTAAAGTTAATCAACTGTTCCAAATAAGATTGTTCCTATTTTCAGTTTATCAAGTGTTTAGCTGATTCTTATGAAATTATATTATTATTTTATTACTATGCAATTATTATTAAAGTTAATCAACAATGTGGCAAGTGCTGTAAATAAAACTTAAGCCGCGAGGTATGTTCTAACAGTTTGTAGATTTAAATAGGGAAATTTTTAATGTTATACATCTTTAATAATTTTTAATTCTTCATAAATCGAAACTAAATGATTTTAAATCATGAACTACATTTTAGAACATTAATTGCAAGAGAACATAAAATACAGCAGAATCTATATTTATCAATTTGCGAAATAACTAAATTTTAGACCTATGAATCTAACAGTATAATAATCTTAAATTTTAGTAAAATGCAGAATATATACTAAAATTTTTTAATCTAAAGAAGAGTTTAAATTACAGAGAAGTTTTTAATACTTTACGAACCACCCTCGTTAGCGGTATCTTTGGGAATTCTGTCTAGGAAAATATGTAACATTAAATTGGGTTAAGTAAGTTATGATTATTTTATAGGTGGGAGTGTTTTACTCTAAAGCCAGGGAAATCGGAATGGGGTGGATAAGACGAAGGGGGAGAGGGCAGAGGAGAGAGGGGAGAGGGGAGAGGGGAGAGGGGAGAGGGGAGAGGAGAAAAAAGAAGTGAGAGGAGAGAGGAATTTCCAAGTGTGTGAGGAAAGCCGTGTCTGTCTGCTTGGCTGTTGTTTTAGGCCTTATTTATGACAAGCAGGCGAATTGTGACCAAGTGTAGAGTCAGGACTAAAGAGAACCCCTAATATAAGAGGGTAAAGTAGGGTAAAGTACACGTACTTTGTGGGCAGAGTGACACAAAACAAATTAGAGCTGTGACATTTTTATTGCTATTTAGTTTGAACTCGCTATAGCATTTTGAGGTTATGTGACCCGCTTCAGGCAGGTGAATGAACTTCCCTTAGTTCCGCAAAATTCCAACTTAAATTTCTAATATTGATTTCTCTAAATAAATGCAATTAAATTAAAGTCTTTTGCCTTGTCAATCCACAGGGAAAATAACATAAATCTCTCGCAATTTTCCAAAAGGAAAACGCACTGAATCGAAACATCGTGATAAGCGACAACTGGGGAAATGTGAGAGCTCAAGGACTCAATTTAGAAAAAAAAACCAAACATTAAATTTATTAAGTATACGCAACTTGGGCTGTCAAAGACTTAAATTACCCATAAAAATTTGAGGCCTCATTAGCAATAATTAAGCAAAAATCTGCTTAAAAACTTAAAGATGTCAGCTGCCTAGAAAAAGGTCACAGGACTTGGCAGTTGAATGTCCTTTTTATGCCAAACAACAGACGTCGTCGAACCGTATAAACAACAACAACAACAACAACAACAATTGGGTTGCCAACTTGGATAGAAGAAGAAGACTTTCGCTTTTTGTTGTTCTGCTTTAACATCTTTTTGCGCTTTTCTATTTACTTGACGTCTAGAAGCACATTAAAGGAAGGCGGCAAGGGGGCGTGGCAAGAAAACAACGCAAACAAGCATAATATCTGTAAATTTGTCGAGTTTCTATTGACTGATTGTCAGGCGCATTGAACTCACTCCCAAAAATTAAGCTCAAATACGTCTTTTGGGTCTTAGGCTAACAACAAAATTATCCATTTATGTCTAGACTGTTATTTATTTTCACTTAAATATTTATTTAAATTTGTGTCTTCTAAATAAATAAACAACATTTGTATAAATGGTATTGAAGATACAAATTTGGGTATTTTATACTTTGTATTTTAAACCTAACGACAAAAGCTCTCAAGCTTGACTTACACTTTCAGCTTCAAAGTTTTCGATTTAAGCGCCAGATGGCGCTTATATATTAACTATTTTTTCATTAAACTACTTAAAACTACAAATTTTAAATTTAAGCTTATCCAAGTTTCAAACCAATCATTATTATAGCTCGCAACGTTTTCGAAGTCGAAAAGCTTTCACGCTTAACAACTTTAGCAAATACACAAACCCAAGTCGAACCCTGTAAAATATTAACATTTTGCTGTTAGCTTAAAAAATACGTTAAACTTTATTAAGTTAGCGTTTTGTTTTTTAGCAACAACAACAACATTTAACGAAAACAAACTTGTTAATTTGATTTTCAATTTTGAATTTTTATTATTAGTAATACTATTTTGGCCATTAACTGTAAAAAAGAGCAGAATTAGCTTTTAAATAGTCCAATTAAAAGCACATAAAAATGCTAACAAAAACACTAATTAATCAAATCAAAAAATATCAGAAAACTCTAAACTACAAACAAAAGCGAATTAGACAAATTTCAAGCGCACAAATAAAACAAAAACAATGGACAATAATTTTGCACATTTTATGTTTTTTTAAATAACATTTTTATTATTATTAATAAGATTTATGTGTATGCATCGTTTGTATTTCTGTTTAAATAATAACATTTATAGAAAAATTATAGCGAACAAATTCTACGTAAATAAATGTAAGGAAAATCGTTATATTTGTTTTTTTCTTTTCTGTTTGTCATATTTCTGATAACTTAAACTATTAAATTTTGAGCTGAAAATATACAAAGAGATTTTAGAAATGATTTATGATTAGTAAATATATTTAAATATAATATTGATATTTTTGTATTTTTTTTCGTTGCGTTTTTCGTTGGCTTAAACATTAAAGAGGAGTACAAATTATATTTTTAAGTATTAATTAATTAATAGAACATATGTAGTTAATTGAGTAAATATTAAAAATCATTGGCACAAGTTGCAGTCAAATTAACAATAAGAATTATTAATTAAGAAAATTATTATTGCAAACGATATACATTATTTATTTAAAAAAAAATTAGTCAGGTTAGTTTTATGATTTTTGGATGAATGAAATGCTATTGCACAGTGGAGCAAAAACAATGCATGTGTGTGTGTGTAATACAATATAGTTTAAACGTAATTATAGAAATGAGAATACTTTTGGTTTATAATGTATAAAAAGAAATATTAATAATAGCTAAATGTATATAAATAATATGATGTTGCACATGCAACAAAATGAATAAACAATTTTTGTTTTTCTGCTGCAACAATTTGCTCGATAATTACAACGATAATAACAAGAAATCAACATGAATAACAGCAACAACATGTTGCATTTACAATAACGACAACAATCAAGTGGAAGCTCTCTTTCTCTCTCAGGTGAGCGCAATTGCAACAATGATAATCACGCCAATTACGATCAAGCACAGTGTGAGCAAATCGTTTGGTGTAATCAGGCCCACAGTGCAGGCGACAAGTACGTGCTCAAGTGTTGTCAAACCGCCTCGCATTACGCCCCCCTGCTCCTGTCCCTCTCTCGCTGCCGCTGGCGCTGCTTGCAGCGTGCGCACCTCGCCGAACACTGAGAGCGCCTTCGTGCTTGTCGTCGGCTGTTCGTCGGCTCTCAGTGCCGGAAGTCCTCGGCAACGTAAGCGCGTTTCAATTTCATCATTCGCTGCTTCTCTCTTCGCCTCTCCGCTGCTCTCTCTCTCTCGCTCATTACGTGCTGAAGTATCCCTAATTGGCATATCATTATTGCCAGCTTCTTTATCACTCTCCTTGTCGTTTCCGTTGCTGCTGCTCGTTTTGTTGGCTTCTTCAAGTGTCGCCTCTTGCTCTACTTTCGTTTCGTAATTGAGCTTCAATTCCGTAATGCTCAAATTAATTTGCGGCGTCTCGTAAACGACACTTTTTCTGCGTGCTGCTGACGTCGACGTCGCTGCATCACATTCGTCAAGTTCGCTTTCGTTATCTTTATCGTTATCGCTATCGAATTGCATTTCTGCATCTAAAGCTTCTTCGAGCGCTATTTCGACTAGTCTACTGTATTCCAGTTCGTCTTCGTCCAGCTCGTTTTCGTCAAGTACTAGCTTGTCATATGCAGCCTGCGTCGCTGCTTCTGTCAGCAATAGTTCAGTTGTCACATCATAAACTGCCTCGCTTAATGCGAGTGTTTCGTCAAGTTTTAAAGCTGCAGGCTCTGCTTGCAATTTATATTCTCTTTCAGTATTTTTATCTGTTTCGTCAAGTTTCTGCTCCTTATTTAAGAAGTTGCTCTCTGTTTCGTCAAGTATTCGGTTTTCAACTAAAAGCTCGCTCTCAGTAGTTTTATCTGTTTCGTGAAGTGTCTGCTTTTTCGTTAAGAGCCTGCTCTCAGTGTTGTGCGCTGCTTCGTCAAGTTTCTGCTCCTTATTAAAGCAGTTGCTCTCTGTAAGTCTATCTGTTTCGTCAAGTGTTCGCTCTTCAGTAAAGGACTTGCTCTCAGTTTGCTTGCCTGTTTCGTCAAGTAACTGCCTCTCACTTTCGTCAAGTTCTGCCTGCTCTCTCAGACTCTCTTGAAACTCCTCCTCTGTAGGCAAACGTGGAAACTCTTGCTCACTCTCTGCCGCCCCAACTCTAACACTATCGATAACTTCTTCTTCCTTTTCCTCATCGCTAGCACTTATCGATACCTCGGAGACATAATGCTCCCTAACCTCAAAGCGACTGTTATACACAGTTTGAAGCTCAATTGAGGCATTTGCATGTCCATTGGCAAGTGGAAAATCAGCCAGACTGGCATTACCCGAATCCGGATTGGATGATGTCTCCTCCAGCGAACTCAACGAATCGAATTGGGTCATGACAGGTTCAATTGTAGCTGTAGTGCAAGTTGTTGTCGATGTTGTTGTTTCCAGTTTGGCTTTATCCATTACAATGTTGATTTTACTGGCATAGATGCGATTGAAATTGGGGGAAAGCTTTAGGCTAGTTTCCGTTTCATCATGATCCATTTCCAGCTCCGTTTCGGTCTCAATCTCCGTCTCTGGTATGGTGGCTAGCTTACAACTATGACTACTACAATTACTAGAGCTACGGGCACTATCATTAG
Organism: Drosophila falleni; assembly: GCA_035045575.1. Lineage (NCBI taxonomy): Eukaryota > Metazoa > Arthropoda > Insecta > Diptera > Drosophilidae > Drosophila > Drosophila falleni. Next base: position 5,683,042 of record JAWNOV010000167.1, read on the forward strand.
TGGGCATAGTTTGTATGATTGTGTTGGAGTTGGTTGAGGTAGTGGTCACATCAATTACACATTCAGGCTCAAGTTCAACATTCAAAACTGGATTAGTAGCGATAGCTTGAACGGCACAGCGGTTATTAGTAGCGTCAACAGAGCTGGCTGGGACTTTGACTTGGTCTTTGACTTGGTCAGCGGGAGCGGTAACGGTAGCGGGAGCGGGTGCAGCACCTTTACCTGTTGTTGGATATTGTTGTTGTTTCTGGCGACGTTTGGGCTGCTCCTCAATGCCAAAAATGGCGGCCAGCTCCTCGCTAGAATTGTACTGCGATGGCGATGAGGAGCGTCCACGACGCTCAGCCAACGGCGTCAACTGCAGCGGAGGCGGCGACGCAGAAGAAGAGGGCGTGGCAATGCTGTTAGTGGTTTGATTGTCACTCGGTAGTTGTAGTTGCTGTGGTGGTGCTATTGGTGTTGTTGTTGTGGTTGCTATTACTTTGGCTGCTTAGCGTGCTCTGTGTATTCGTGCTTATGGTGGTGTTATACGGCGTCGATTGCACCTCATACGATGTGGTGCTGAATGTCTTGATGGGATCTGTGCTGGGTGCATGATAATCGCTGCTCTGTGACTTGATGTAATCACTCGACGAGTACGGATTAAATGAGGTTATGCTCGAGGACATGGGACGACTGGCATTCGAGGGACTCGATGATTTGGCCAGACAATCGCTGCTCGAGCTAAACGATGAGGCGGTGGTGCTAACGGTGGTTGCATTACCACCTCCCTCCACTGACACTCCCACTGCTCATACTCGGTGCTGTGGTGCGCTGATCATCGGTGCTGGATGTGTTGTTGTTGTTGTTGGTGGTTCTAGTGGTTGTTATGGTGGTGATGCTGCTTGCTCCGGTTTGACGTGCCTGCCTCTCGCATTCCTGCATGATCTTATCAATGTCCTCGAGTGCTTGGGATTTCGCCTGTGCTCGGGTCTTCGTCTTTACCTCTGCAATGGGACAAATGAGAGTGGCATCAGCTGGGACAACTCCGGCTTCCACTCCGCTCATATTACATGCGGAGAGATTGTCATAGTCCGGCTGCGATTCCGCCAATTCACTCAACTGACGCATGCAACGTTTCGCAATTGCCTCGATTTTATCCGATTGTATGGGATCCAGTTTCTTGATGAGATGTGGCATCACTAGCTCAGCCGTAGCATGTTGTTGTGGCACTTGCTTCACCTGCAACGCCTCGTAGACGACGACAGGTGGCTCCGTCTTCACAATATCCTTGAGTATCTTGTCACACACGGCATTTGCCGCCTCAGAAACCTCATCAATGGCTCGTATTAGTTTTCCCTCCTTCTGCAGCTTGCGAGGATTGGGCTGCTGTTGCTCCTGTGAATCTTGTGGATCATCATTGTCGGGCAGCGTGTCTAGCAGCAGTTGACCACATCTTTTAGCTGCCTCTGACACGGCCTCAATCTGTTGCAGCTCCTGCTCCAGTTTCTGTTGCTCCGCATTCATTTTTGGCCTTGCCGCTGTGATCAAAGCTTCCTTGCGCAGCTCCTGCAGCTCCTGGGACAACTTGATGCTGCTCGCCTGCGCATCCTGCGCGATCTTATTCAACGCATCCTCTAATAAAGGCTCCGGCGTAAGACTCTTACGTGGTGCCGGCACCGGAGCCAGCTTGGCAGTCTCCTCGTGACTTAGACGCTCGGGGAGTTGAGCAATGGCGCCACCCTGACTAGGATGCCGGAAGGGTATATGCGACTTGCGACTGGACTCCTCGTCCTGGGCTTTCAGCTTGCGCAGCAGATCCAATGTGGCAGGTACATCGCTAGTGTCGCTCGTCTCCGTTCCTCCCAAATTCGACATGGAGCCGGCACGTTCAATGTTCTTCGTGAGCTCCATATAACTGCTAAGATCGCCACCAGAAGGCTTCGCTGCATCACGCTGGATGAGATTGTAAATGTTGGCGGATTGCGTGCGTGTTGCACGTTGTTTCTTCTGCATGGGATACACAAAACTGGACTTGGGACCGGGAGGATCTTTGCGCAATGCACGCACTGCCAGATCATCCTTGACAATGTCCGGTGAGCCGCTCTTCTTCTTTGGCGCACGCACCGGTTCCACATGGAGATAATCACTCTGAGGAGCCGGCACAATTGGTCCTACTGGGATGCCAAATGGTGGCTGTTTCTCGGCCGCACGATGTTGCAAGTTGCTCAGCTGTAGATTGCGATAGGCTACGTCATCCCGCACCGGATCCGGCTCGCCGGCCGGCGAATCCTCATCATCATACTCATCCGCATGGGCCAAGGCGAACTTCTCAAAGTCACTGGGCGTGGGACAACGAGGTTTGGGCTCTGGTTTGGATTCCAACTTAGTTTCCAGCTTCGCCTCAGCGGGTTCGGTGAGACCCAGAGATTTATATATAGCCTCCAGTTCATTGATGGCCTCCTCCAGATTGGCGGGCTTCTTGCGTGGAAAATAAATCGGAGTTATAGCCGGAGCACTTGCCTTACGCTCTGGATAAACTGGCGCCGGCGCCTGTTGATGTTGTTCCCGCTTTTCGGCGACATACTCCTCATATTTGTTGGGCAAATCCTCGCCAGAACGACGCTGATAATGATGATGTGGCATCGAATTGGTCTTGTGCACATCACGATGACGTATCTCCACATAGTTTTGACTCGCCTGATCGCTGGGTTTAATGTGCAGACTACCATGAATGATCTGTTGCTGTTGATCTGTCGATTCTGGAGCGGCTGCAGCGGGCGGAGCAGCTGCTCGCTTGGGTTTCTGCACCTCCGAGTACATGGGCATGGGATACGAGCGTAATTCGCTGAGCCGGGAGCTAGAAATGGAACGCGGTTTGGTTAGGATTTGTTGAGGACGCTGTGAGGACTGCCAGCAATCGTTGGACGTGGGTAAACCACTTTTGGAGGTGCGCAACACGCCGCTGGAAGCGGGTACATCATGCACACCAACTCCAACTCCTCCACCTGCTCCCGACTCCAGCATATGTATAGGCTTCCTCGAACGCGGTGTGGCATCTGCCATGTAATGGAAATCAATGCCATTGGGCAGCGATTTCTTGCCAGGAAGCGCATTACGCTCCGCACGCGTTATGAAGCGACGTCCCTGCTGCTGTACCGGCTGAACCGGAGCACTAGCAATGGAGCTGCTCGGCTGTGAGTTGAGCGAGTGCACGGATTGATAGTGCGGTGGCTGCCAAATGCGATCATCGGAGACACAGCGTCCACTCTGATCGAAGGCATAGGAAACGGGACGCAAGTCACCCGAACTGGAGTTCATGACATGCACCCGACGCAATGGATCTCGCGGCGGTGGCGGTGGTGGCAGTGGTTTACTCTGCATCCTTCCGTTGACATTCTGCAAATGGATGTGGCTATCATAGCTGATGCTGCGCTTGCCATCGTTTTGTATGGAGTTCTGTAAGGAAGGCCTTTGTGGTTGCCATTGAACGTAGGAGGAGGAGACTCCGGCGGAGGAGACTCCGGCAGGAGGAGCCTGATAAATGGACAACGGCAGCGGTTGCGTCTTGTAGCGCTGCTGGCTAGGATGGGATTGTGGTTGCTGTTGGAGTTGCTGCTGCAGCTGGAGGGGCACTCCGCCGTGACTCACCTCCCCATCCCGTGATAAACGCTTGTAATAACGCTCATTACGTGCCGCACGACTGCGTCGACTTTGTCCCGGAGCACCAAACAAGGCTTGACCGCCACTGTGTATGCTCTCATCACTGCGATACTTGGAGAAAGTAGAAGAATTCAGCGAGATGAGCTCTTCCTCACTAGAGTGCACGGCGGGCTGTAGACCCGGTTGACTCGGCTGACCCTGCACCACCTTGCCACGCTGTGTGGCACGTGATTTGTGTGGTGCCGCCTGCAGATACAGTCTCCGATCCAAGGAGTTACTGCTACGATTTTGATAATAACCCGGTTGATTTTGATAGTACGGCTCTGGTGGCACCATTTCCACGGGCAAAAAGAACTCATTGTCTATGTGGGGAGCAGGTGGTTTAGGTGGTGCAACCGTTTGTGGTTGCAACACAATGTGATCAAAACCCAACGATTTGTTGCTGCCACGTTGCGACGACTTGCCGGCATGTTTTGACTTGGGTTTCGTTGAGCTCTGACGCTGGGCGGGCACAAATCCGGCCTTGCGATCCTCCTCACTGGAACTGCCACTGCCTACTCCACCCTCCGCCTCCTCCTCCTCCTTCTTCTTGCGAAAGAGACGACCAAAAGACCACTTCTGTTTATTCGACAGCTGCTGTTGGGAGGAGAGACTCTGTTGATGATTACGCAGACGTTCCATATCGATGTCTATAATGTGATTGTTGCTCTCTGTGTTTGTTGGGATTGTTGTGGTGGTTGTTGTTGTTACTGTGTTGTTGTTGCTGTTGTTGTTATTGGCTTTCGTATCGTCGTCGGCGCTGTTGTGACGTTCATCGGTTAATTGCAGCTCTTTTGGCAGCGGCAACTGCGGACGCCAACTTGTTTGAACAGTCTAAAGAGAGAGCAGGAGAGGAAGAAAGAGAGAGAGAGAGAGCAAGAGAGATATAAATTAGTTTTAAGTCTCAATAGGCGGCAAAATCAAGATAAGTTTCATTTAAACATTTGTTTTATTTGCACTTAATGGTTTAAACCTTTAAAGATGTTATTGTTTTTGTTGTCGCTGTCTATGTTATTGTTGTTCGGGCTAACGATAAGATTTCATTGTATTAACTTGGCTCAAAGAAACCCTGAGAGATAAGCGCGCTATACAAACATCAAAATCAAACTAACTTAAGCGCGTTTTGACAAAACCATCTATGGTTGAGCATTTTGCGGTCAGTTGTACCCTGTAAAGCATACCAAATGGGTATAAGCGTTATTTATAAAAATTAAACATTTTTAAGTTACTTAATTTAATTTTATTTTACTTCAATAACGAAAGATTTAAGAACAAACTGGTCACACTGTTTATATACGAGTTATAGAAAGTTAGGTAGATAATTTAGTTTTGGGGTTTTCCAAGTTTTCATTACAGAATTGAAACTCTGTTAAAAAAACTATAATCATATATGATCATCATTAACAGTATAATGTTAATAAAGTCATTACATTTTCTATCTATCAAGCAATTCAAATTAAAGATTTGTATTTACTCTATCTTCTAGAATTTATTTTCCTTAAAGACTCAAAAGTAAAGGGTATTTCCTACTGCGACTCACTTGAAGAACTCTTGTCTTTTATTTTCTTGTTTTTATTTTTAATGATCTCACGTCGTTTACATGACAACTACACAGATACAGAGACTTGTATCAGGGTCGTTGGTCTTTTGCTCTGAGGTTTTCCTCAGGTTGTCAGCTCTTGAGATGAGATTTACTCTGCACTTGGCGTACTTTTCTTCTATGTATTATTATTATTATTTTGTGTACTTTTTTGCCCAGCTGCTCTGCAATTCTTTATCAATCAAGAGAAATTTACATAGTGCTCCCACGACTAAACGTTGTTTTTTTATTTTGGGGTTGTTGTGGATTCAGTTTAGTTCATCAAGGCGGAAGCAGCTCATTATCATACAATTTAGATACTTAGCATAATACTAATTGTTTTGCTAAATCATGAATTCAGAATCTAGTAGCAAAGTGTAACAATAACAAAATCTTATCAATCAACGTTATGTGAAACTGAGCAAACTATTAGATAAGTCCAACTTTGCGATGATAAATTTCAGGCGAACCATAAAAAAAAATAGCAGAAACTATTTAATCTTATCTTCAGTACAAGTTTGCCAAATGCTGAACTAATTAATTCCACATATTTTCAATTTCAGTTTTAATTTCAATTCAATTAGACAAAAATAAACGAAATTGCGTGTGAAATTCAATTTCTTGCTTTTCTGGCGTCTTTCAATATTTGTTTCCCAGTTTTTGCTTCGAATTTTGTTTATAGATCAAGGAAAAAAAGCTCTAAAATTGGGCGTGGGATTCATAAAGATGAGATGAGTTAAGATGAGGCATCATTTCCGTTGCTGACGCCATTTAAAAAGACTCATTGTGGCATATACGAGTACCATACGTTGCAAAAGGGTTACACTTGTCTTATTAATAAGACTTGTGGCTGGATGGGCTTATTATTCGTATAAATAAACATATAAACAAACGATAATCATAAACATGATACAGCAACACAATGAGGGATTATGATTCAAATTGAATGACATTTGATATGCTTGGATCAAAGCTGAAGGTCTCAAAGGGCTGCAAATTGAAGTGCTTAATTGCGGATCATTAAACACTGCATAGATAAACGGAAATTGAAGCAGAACTCAAATTAAGGGATTAGAAAGTATCAAAGATCATAATTAAACAAGATTACAGAGCAAGAGAGGAAAATAATAATCACAATAAAGACAACAACTATCATATTTCAAAAAGAAATGTCTAAAAGTCAAAAAAGATCACAGTGGATTATTTGTTCCCAGATGTGTAGAGAGTTTGGAGGTTCTAGAAATCATTTAGAATATGTGAAACTCATCGCTAAGAATCAAATAATATCAAAATTTCCGTAGAAAGTTCCTCAAAAAATCCCACACATTTTTTGATCAACGAAAAATAGTTTTCGTGGAAACATTTCAACAGAGTTTTAACACGTGTCTTGTGGTCACAATTTACAACAGTTTGTTCAGAATGATTTATAGATTGCAATCTGAAGACAACTTGATTCTAGAGACTGGAAACTTATACGTGACTCAGTTTAAAATCATATTAAAAATTTTCAAATGTAATTTTTGTTTTGAATCTATATGTAAATTACAAAAGGGAATTCAAAAATTTATGGCGTCGCAGACAGCTGCGTAATGTCGGGCAGTCTGCCAAGGCACAAATCACTCATACGCACTGTGTAACGCGTGTCTATGGCGTAAGCAAAGAAAACACAATAGAAAACACACACACACGGTTAGTGAGTGTGAGGTAACTATAAATAAGCACGCACAACTCCAGTCGACAGATCGAAATATTTGGTTCTAATTTTTTATTTTGACCGAAAAAAGCGCTATCGAAATGGCAAATTTCAATTGAATCTAAAAATTGCGGAAAATGTATGTGAAAATTTATAAATAAATAAGCTTCAAGTCGAATATACAAAAATTTACGCGCTATATAGGCTATATAGAAAACTAGATGTTTGCCACGATCCGAAAGCGTTCCGGGCCGAACAATCGCCTCAACTCAACTGATACGACAGGGAAAACTGTGCACGATCGCAATGCTTTCCTCCCTTCCCAAAAAATAAAAGCTTTACGAGAAGCTCTTAAAGCGCTCTCCGAAGAGAACAAATATACAACTTAAGAGAGTGAGGGAGAGAGAGAGAGAGAGAGAGTGGAAGCCCCGAGCATTGCAATTAAGTAAATAGTAACAAAATCAAAAAGATTTTCCATTTAGTTTTTAGAGCCCTTAGCTAAAGATCATTAAAATTGGATTAGACGCAAAGTCAATGAACCCCAACCGAAAGTGTTGAGACTCTTAATCAAGGAGAAAAGAAAACGAATTAATCGAACTGGGGCAGAAATACAATTCAATTAAGTTACGATTCGAAATCTTATTCAGGTGGTAAAATCAGTGTTTCTTTGCGCCGCCCACTCGAAAATAAATAGAAGAAAAATATGTGTCAGTTTTGTTTTGGCTGTCGCTCAAATTAACAGGATCATTAATGTCAAGACTCTTACATGACAGAGACAGCGACAGCTAAGTAAAATGTGAAATTATTGAAAATCTGTATAAAAATAGAATAGAACTTCTTAGTCAGTCCATTTATTAATGTTATAAATTCTCAGATTTAGTGGAATTTTTTTCGAGCAACTCAAAAGAGAACTACGAAGAGTTTTTATTTGTAATGCGGAAGTTTTTTGCTCTGTCGAAAAGTAAAAGTAATTTTGCTGTAAAGTGGGTGAGTGTATCATGTTGAGATCGTTCTATATATAAACAGATATTTGCTAAATATAGTAAACGACCAACAAATGGGTCAGTGGGCATTTCAGCAAAGATCACAGAGGTAAGAGAAGAAAGGAGAAGTAAAGCAAAAGATTGTTTAGCTATAATTAATATACACTTTAACTTTATTAAGATTCAATTCTTAAAACTCGTTTTTTATTTTATTTTTTTTTTATTCAAGGTTTCAGAAGGTTTGACCGAAAATGTTTGCAAAATTTTTTCGCAAAATAAAGTTAAAAATATAATTTAAAGCTTTATTAAAATGGGCTAACGATTTGCAGCTGTTCAATCGAAAGTTAATGAACTGAAAAAGCAGCTCACTGACTCGTTAACATTTTCAGTTTAATTTCATTTTCAATATATTATAATTTATGTATTGAAACATTGCAAAAAAAATGTTAAAAAAAAGTTTAATGACTTTTTACCTTAATTTGCGTTCAGATATTAATTTATTTTTATTTCAATATTCTTATAGCGTGGGACTTCAAAGTGAGCTGACTGTCAGCAAATATACTGTAATTAATTTGGGCAGAAATTAATCAAGCTGCCTTTTAATAAAAGCTGATTAATTATTACATTAACCCATTTTAATGTAAATATTTCAAAAATGTTAGCAACTTAAAATTTTAGAGAAAATCTGTGTCTCAAAACAGCAGCACAATGAAAGAGCATAAAATTAGAATAAAACCTAACTTATCATTATGTAAAATAGCAAGAGAACTGTCTATACAAAATGATAGACTAGCTGCTACCCTGTATAAAAAATATGTGATTTTGATGAATCTTTTTCAATAATTTATGGGAATAATTATCTTATAGTCATGTGGTATATCAGAGTTAAATATGTATATCTATTGGAGTAGTATCTATAGATCGATTGAAATAGCTTTTAAAGAAACATTATAAATATAAACTCTCAACATTTTTACTGATAATACTCTCTCAGACACATTTTAATTTTACTGGGTATAATGATGGGAATATTTCCTAAATGTCTTTATCAATTATCAACATATTAACGAAAAACTCAAGCGCTGAGTCTCAGATTGATAGAACATCGACCCAGATACAATGTGAAAGTTTTGCTTTCGAGCATTTGCAGAGTTCATAGGAAAAATTATATAATAGCGCTCTTTATGGGGTTTCTATCAAAATTTATGTAAATTTACGAAAAATGCCGAAACGCTCAACAGACAACAAGTGGTTGAAGCGATGGTCTGGCCATGATTCCACTTAGCAGACGAGGCGTCGAGTTGGACACGCCGACTGTTAATTCATTAGGGATGGCAGCAAAAGTTGTAGAGTAACAAAACAGACAACAACAACGGGATGAGTTCTTGCCCCATGCATAATCTATACTAATTTCATAGACCTAAAACATTATTGCCGGGGTCAATGACAGAGCCTAAATGCGGCAAGCTGACCGCCGTCCAGTTGTCGAGTTGTTCAACTGGAAAAAAGGAGCAGGAAAAACTGAAAAACTGTTTTATTTATGCATAGCACGTGTTGCATGCATTCTAGGGGCAACAATTTGTGGCAACTTATTTGTTTAGACGGCACAGCTCATGTTGTTGTTGTTTTTGTTGTTGCTGTTGCAACTGCGTGAGTGCACAGCGGGGGCGGAACAAGTGTTGGCTTCAGGAAGTTTAGAGCTGCATATTAGATTTATGTTGCATTGCGTTGTTGTTTTCGAGGCATTTTTAATTATAAAATGCATAATTGTTTACGGTTGAAAATTATCTAAAAGAGTTTTTGATAAAATGTCAAGGAAAAATTTTGATGCAGAATCAAAATAGAGGCCAAATAATGAATAAAATGATATTCCGCATGAAAATCGGTTGAGTTTTGAAAAAGTTATGGTAGATTGAAGTTCTTGAAAAAGTGTAAAGGGGTAAGCATGGAAAATATCGAAAAAATTGACAGTGAGGTAAATTTTTCAAGTGAAAAATGTTTTGATGCAGAATGAATTTTGAGGCCAAATAATGATCAAAACGGTATTCCACGTGGAAATCGGTTAAGTTTTGACAAAGTTATGGTAGATTGAAGTTCTTAAAAAAGTGTAAAGGAAAATATCGATAAAATTGACAGTGAGGTAAATTTTTCAAGTGAAAAATGTTTTGATGCAGAATGAATTTAGAGGCCAAATAATGATCAAAACGGTATTCCACATGAAAATCGGTTAAGTTTTGACAAAGTTGTGGTATATTGAAGTTTTTGGAGGAGGTATTTCCTAACCTATAAGACAAATAAATTATAATTAGTTACGTTGATTTATAAGATAATATCAGCGATCTATCTCTTAAACGAATTCTCTTTATCACATATTACTTCTCCGGCTTACATATATTTTATTTTAAAAGCTAAATCCGCTATCAAAATTGGCAATTAAAAAGCGGCGGACAGTAAAAAAATATAATTTCATAGACAAGTGTGTAAACCCGACTATTTTGCATACATATAACCATCTTTTCATAGAGCTGAATGAAATCAAAAACTCATCGCTTTCATTTTTCAAATATGTATTTTGTGCCAATGAACTTTACCAAAAAAAGCTGCTCGAAAAAAGTCAGATATTTGACACGCAGTTTTGAGAAGAGATCCGAGTTTGAAGAGGGCAGGTCTAGAGGCTTTTGTGCGTAGACTTATACAAATTTTGTATATATTTTTGTACAACTTTCACTAGATATAATTAATTTTCACCTAACACGGTCAACAGAGGGCGCCATATAAATCGATTTTTAATTGTACGTTAGTTTTGTCTTTTTTTCCGCCTGGTTTCATAAGCAGTTGCCACCTGTTATGCTTAATTTAAATATCATATGAAAATTGTTAGTTTGGTTAGCGTAGACACGAAAGCTGCAACTAATTTGTAGCATTTATTTATTTATAAAATAAATTAAATTCAACACACATTTCCATAATTACGCAAATGTGTTGAAAAGTTTTGTACAAGACCTATGATATTTGATATGCAACTGTTTAAAGACGTGGGAAACTCTATTCATGAATGAAATGAAGCGACAGGTGAATAAATGTGTCCACTGTGAGAGCTCATTTGAGAATACACTTAACACCCTGACAGATTTCCAGTACACTCTATAAACTCCCACCTGAACAATAAGAGTTCTTTTAGTAGAAACTTGTAAATATTCTTTATGATTTCAGATTAAAACATCAGACTGTGTAATTTTTATGGACTTCAGAATGCCCCTAGGGCCCATCGGGAAGCTGAACAAACACGTCGAAATAATACATAAAGAACAGGCAGCACCCTAAGGAAATGAATATGCGTATCTCCAAATGGAAACAAGTAAAGTTCAGTCAGAACATACCCTCTAATGAGAATTTAAGCTTACTAACAAATGCTTATAAAAAAGGAGAATATATATATAGTATTATTTCGATAGTAACAAGTCAAGAATTCCCTTTAATTAGGTGTATAATAATTTTAATACCCACTGTGTTTATAATCAGATCTTTATGAAATAAATAGGATAAGTAGATTACACATTTTTCTTTAACTACAGCGCATTTTAGGAATGTATTGGATTCCTCGAGAATTACAGCTAAATTGAATCTTAAACCTGGACCACAATCACTGTTTTTTTTTACACAACTTTACTTCCATACATTTCAATTGCTACAGGGTATTAACTCGACGTGTAAACATACAAGACGAAGCGGTATTTCTTATCATCTTATATAAACATCTCTCTATACGCTGTTAAAGCTCATAAAGCGGAACATTATCTGTAACAATGCATTTTTTGCACGCTTTTTAGTTTTTGTTTTCTACAATTTTTTTCTCGCTGTTTTTCTGTCAGTTTAACAAGCCATTAACACGTTATGGCCAAGACTGTGACTTTAGACTTTAGAGAGACCTTGACCCAGCGTTCGTAGCGCTTCAAAACTTCAATGTTAACTGGGCGTTTTACCGAATTTACTCAGTCTTCTACTTGAGGCAATTTGTATACCCAAAAATTAAACAATAAAAAAAAATAATTAAAAAAAACAAACAAATTTATTAAACGATTTTGCCTTAAAAATGTGCACGCAAATTGTTTAGATTGTGGGAACGAAACGTGTGTCGATCTTTCAGACTCTAGTAATTTCCGTAATTTCATCTACGAGATATTGTACTCGTCATAGTATTTGCCATGGCCCAAAAAATTCACATGCGCTTGTTTAGATTGCACAAAAGCATATTACGTAGCTTATTTTGGCATGTGAATATATACTCGGATTTTTGCAAATCAATTTTCGAGTTCCAGATGAGATGAGCAGCGAAGCAGATGAAGGAAAAAAAATATCGATGATTATAAAAGATGGGAATACTAATTTTCAGAATCATTTCTCTGTTGAATAGAAAACTGTTAAATTACTAAATAATGATGCTTAATAGTTGTGTAACTAATTTAGCTACTTAAATGTAAAATTGAATGTAATTTAAATGATTGTCAGGGAAATAAATGATGTAAATTCCCTGTTTATCAACCAATCATTATGAAATTTTCAGAATATTTCATAAAATTGATTTAAAAGAAGTACACTCAATATCAACTTTGTAGTTGGATCACTGAGTGTTTTATAAGTAAATTTGTAATAAATCACGTTTCTTTTGCAGTCTCTCAATATCTTTGCACTGTTTAGTTTAGTTCTTCATTTTTCATTTTGCGCTTATGTTTATTTTCACAAATTTTCAGCTTTCGTTAAGATATTTATTTCTTTCTATTTTACTATTTTAATTTTGTTTAATTTTCTGACAGCGGTCTTGGCAGCCAGCCGGAATGAACTTAAGATGAGCAAATTTTGAAATAATGTGCGCAAAAATGACATAGTATTTATATATATGCTATATTTCTAGATAATGTCGGCCCATTTAGAAATGAATATATACACCTGTGAATTGTTGGCAGTCAAAACAGTGCAAATAAAATGTCTATTCAATGATTCATAATATCTTTCACACACTCGTCAGTTGATAAATCTCGGCATACATTTTATTTGGCTAATTTTTGTGCAAGTAATTTTTGTCTATTTTTGATTGAGCGTGGCAAGGCCAAGTGGCATGTGTGTGTGGCATGTGTTGTCGGTAAATCAAATCGTCATGGAAAAAAGCAAATGAAAGCCGTCAAAAGGAAACGTTCAATTTGCATGTGCTTTATTCAGTTATCAATGCAACAAATCCGTTTAGAATTGCCATAAACCATAAAAATTAATATCAACCATGGTCGTGACTTACATCCTTTTGGGGCAAGCGGCAAGTTGAAAGTTGCAAGTTTGCCGGAAGCAAACACTTTGCATTTCCGCTTTATTTATAATGTGTAGTAATTACGATGGGGTAATTGAAAAGCCGCAGAGCATTACCTATAATCACAGGCAGACTATAACCATATATAATAGTTGATCAGTTGACCAGCTGACCAGTTGACCAGTTGCAAATGATATGCTTGGATTGTGGCATAGAGTGAACTTTCAATCTTTACAGTTCGTCAGTCAGGTTCTTCTGGCCAACAACAAACTGTGAACATAAATTGGACACGTGTGGAAATTGTGCCAAATTCCCCTGCTTCCTTCCCCATCTCTCCTCACTTTATACATTCTGTCTGTCAGTTTGTTAGTCTTTTCTCTGACAGGTGTTCTACATTTTTTGGGTTGTGCTTTTAGTAGTGTTGTCGGCGGCTTTTATGGCCCAAGGTGCGACCCTCGTGTCGCATTAGTTGCAATTATTGTGGCCTCTTGACATTCTTCTTTATATGCAACTATATTACCCCCACTACACTTTCAGCACTTACGCACTATCGATTTCAGCTTTAGACCAAACTAAACATAGACCTACACCCACTTAAAGTGTCATCAATGCAATGCGATCAAACAATAAAATTAGCTAACATCATTAAAAAAAAAAGGCAAATCGTTGTCTGAACTTGTCCCCCTTTCCACCTAAGGGGCTTCAACTAAATTGCGTTAATTAAAGTGCATTTATAGCCCCTTCCATTTTCGTAATTGTTATTGAAACTAATTGGATTCAAAAATTGTTGCTACGCACTTTAAGATCTGCCTTACAAAAAAATTCAGAAACTGTTTTCTCTTTACTCTGTTTATTTTCTGTAGAAATTAAAAAAATTTTAAATTGTATTTATCATAAATTTTTATGGTTCACCAGCGCGTTGTGTGTGGCGTGGAAAATGCAATAAAAACAACAACTCTATCATTCAAACTGCGTATGAAGCAAGAAAATAGGAATTAAAAATGCTGTAAAAACATTTCATTGCAACTACAGTGAGCACGCACTAAAGAGAACCCAAGAAATAACTCAGAAAATTAAGATGACTTGACCACAAATTTAAAATCAAAATCTTATAAAGTTTATTTTACTTCAGTCTTCACTGTACCATAATAATTTTCTTGCTGTATTTTTTCATTATGTACTTTACTTAATTTTTTTCTTCTGCTTTTTATGTGATTTTTACAGGCTTTTGTTGCTTGCAACAGCATCACGTAATAAATTTCATTATGAGCACAAAAATTGGATCGAATCGACGTGAAAATAATATAATAAAAAAAAAGCAAAATTGAAACAAAACTATTTAGATGATTACGAATCGAGTTTAATTGGAGGAAATGAGCATGCTTATCAGGAAGTACTTTGAGAATAAGTATTCAATTTAAATTGATAAGAAATTAATTGCCAATCGATTAACTGATACTTTTCACTTTATTATTACCACATTTCTCCATCTTTCAACTCTACTTGCAGTGTCATTCAAACTGTCTACCCTAAAAGCCCCTCAATAATTACACAATAAGCTGTTGCCTGCCACAAAAAAAATAACGAAACATAAGTTAACATTTCTGCCAATAAAAAGCCATTTCATCAATGTCAGCCTTAAAAGTATCCAATAAACATGTTGCATACGCTAAATGGGAACCCACATCAGAGAGTTAATTTTTATTTTTTTTGCTTTTGGAAAACACGTGCGGCAATTATGTTGTGGCATGAAAATTTTGCTTAATAATGCAGCAAAGCAAGCCACAGAAAAAAAAAACGAACAATAATAATAACAATGATTGAAAGAGGTAGATGGACATGTTGAGGTCCAATCCAAACGATTATGGTCATTAGGCTAACGAAAAACATGAAAAAAAAACATAGAGATATTTAAAGATAACGAAGTTGAAATACACTTAAAGATATAGAGAAAGATACAGATACAGATACAGATACAGATACAGATACAGATACAGATACAGATAGAGGTAAAGATACAGTTAAAGAAGAGTACAAAAGGTCAATCATGGAACGCTTTTTTACTGAGTTATTAAAAAAATAATAAAATTATAATAACATATCGAAAAAACTTTAAAGATTTCATTGCAAACAGACTAATTTCGACTTTAGAATTATATAAACCCCAAAAGCAACAGGTGTATCAAATTTTTTCAATATAACTCCAGAGACAGTCGAGTTCACATAGAACATACAGGCTAACTCTATAAATTCTCCTCCTAAAAAAAACGTAACAAAGTCTATAACAAAATAAAAATACTCTCCAAAAGCGCTTAAATAACAATACAGCGAAAATCAACAAGACAATAAACCGATATTAACGTATTTTCTCAGTACACATTTCGAAGGTCATCAAAATGTTGTCAAAGAAATGTTTTTTTTTTATTGGGTTAACTGAAATTAGTTAGTTACTTAGCACTATCGATTAGATTTATGTCTATTGAGCATTGGAATCAATTAAGTGTATATAAATAGATAGGGTTCCATATTATGAGGCCTTGCCTTGACTGTTTTCATGTCTAACTGTCGCTCGCTTTTGGCCTTAGTCATGCCAAGTTTATCAAGAAACTAGTTTCCGAATCGAAAACTTATCGAATTACATTTGTTACGTGCGTCACAAAGTTCCGCCTATTGAAACGATTCTAAAGTTACACTAAAATATAATCATATTATGAGAAATAATTATAGAAAAACCCGTAGGTTAATCGATGCGGCATTTGTCTAATTGAAATTTGTTTTTTAAACGCCTTAAAATCTGTCAGAAGGGCGCGTTACGAGTCGTTGCCTTTGACCACGCCCCGAAACGGCAATGAACTTGAAGACCCTTTTATTTTGTTATTTAAAAATATTCAAATCAGACCGTTAAAAAGGTTTTCCCCCCAAAACGATATTGATAAGGCATGAAACGTGAATGTCAAAGATAAATCATACAAAATGCAGACAAAAGAAATGCACTTAGCCATGTAATGCCCAAAGGGGAGAAGATACATAACTGACTAAAAAAGTCAGCTCGTAATGTTCATCAACAGGTAGCAAGAAAATGTGGTAAAAAGATCTTTGGTTTTTATTCTTTAGGCTTCTCAAGGAATTACAGAATCCTGCCGTGGGGTCAGGTAGTCAACTTGTCTTAAGGTGTGTTTTCTTGTCAGCTCATAAAATTTACTCAAAGGGGTTCAAAGACATTCGATTCTTTTGGGGTTTGAACTTTAATTGCGTGCGCTGTGGCCAATGTGATTCAACATAAAGGACTTAAAGGTAATTAAAATGATACATATTTTGTATTGTGACCACGCCCAAAGGAATTTAATGCCTCACCCAGTCAAAAAAGAATTCCTAATCCTCTAGCCTGAAACGAATGTTTGTACGTTATATGAGTTAATTACTTGGGAATGGTCAGATATACATAGGATCGCATTGCTTGGTAACACTATAAACATTGTACTGAACTCGACCCAACCCAAAAGCAAAACCAAAACTAAACCACAGACGACACATGAGCTCAGTGAAATGCAAAAGATCGAACGAGTTGAGGATCATTCGAGTGTAAATGTGGAACAAATGAATATCAATATCAATGTTAGAGATGCCACGACTCACATTTCATCATCTCTGGGAAGTTGTTGACCCAGCACATAACGGATAAGATCAAGGCCCAATTGACAATTGCAATGTCTACCTAACTAATCAGTTGTGATCACAGTTCTATATATTTATATTTGTTTTATTTACTTAAGATTTGATGTCGCAGTTGCGGCAAAAAAAAAACTGTCAACCGATGCCCATTTGATGTATGGCATTCATAAGACCCGAGTTCCCGACTTCCCGGCTCGAATTGGACCTTATCGTCCGACGTTTGTGACCAGAGATCATTTGTCAATGTGTCACTGCTTCGCCTTATTCTCTTTGTTTTTGTATTGTTTATAGTTTTGGTGTGGCATCTTCGTTTATTATTTTTTTATTTTTGTTTTTGCCGTCGAAATCTGAGCAATGTTATTGTCTGAAAATTGAGTAATATGCTCCGGTTTGGTATGCGGGAGAGATGGGTTAGCTGAGATTAGCATTCAACCGACCCGCTTCATGTGGCATTTTGGTTCTTGGTATGTGCAACACACAGAATGAGAATGATGAGGCAGTCAGCAAACTATACATAACTAAAAGGATTGTGCAGGTTTTTATTTGAGATTAGAGCTGGGGAATCAGTAAGGCCGGTAGCCAAAGTCTGGAATGTGTTTAAAAGATCCAGAAATATAAAGTCTGCAGATGTATAAGAAATAAGGAGAAATACATAAAGATTCAATCAGTAAAGAGCAAAGATGCACTTGAATTTTAGAGCTATGTTAAGCCACTGTTATGGCACTGTTAAAGTATTTCTCAAAGAAATAAATATTTCAGCAAAGTCAATTTTTTAAAGGATAGTTAAGAACTACAGGAATTTTGAGGGGACACTTTAATTTAATAATTTTTGTAGTAATAATGATCAAAATTACAATCCGGAAGGAAATCGGCTAAAATTTGACAAAGTTATGGCATTTCGAAGTTTTTCAAAATGTGTCAAGGGAAGAGTATGGGAAAAATGGACAGTTAAGGAAGAAAAATTTAATTTTCCAATTTTAATGCAGAATGAAAATAGAGGCTAAATAATGATCCGGAAGGAAATCGGTTAAAATTTGACAAAGTTTGACAAAATTATGACTATCATTTTAAAAATTATTTTCGAAGCGCTGTTAAGCCACTGTTATTAACAGGTGCATACCAATATCAACTGCCACCTTTTCACATTTGCTATGCCTGACTTAGAAACTAATTTCAGAACTTTTACATCATGCCAAACCCAACAATAAGCTTACAACATCATGATTCCTTAGAAATTTGCAGTATTGTTTGATGATTCACATCCTACAGACATTTTGATGACCAAAACAAATAATAACTTGGCTATAATAATAATAATTGAGCAATGGTTAACAACAATACCTATTGCCTTCTATGGTATTCCAATGAATTTCGCATTCCAGTAAGAGGCAAGGCACTTGACACTTCAAGTGTCATCTCTTGTCTATGCCTTTCACAATAATAACAATAACAATCACAACAATAAAAAAGTTATTTATGTTGCAGTCAATCGATTATGCAATTAACTAATAGCTGCCCAATCATTTAATCAGTTAACCAAATTGTCGTTGAGTTTTGCCATTGACCGAGCCAAAAATATATTGCAATTTTGATGGTACGACAAGTTTCCAGCTGCGATTCTCCTGCCCACGTCTAATTGCAGGTGGCCCACAAATTGTTGTCAAGCGTTGGCGTTGGTCAAATACCCAACGAGCCAAAGAAATTGCTCTCGTATTGATTTGATTTATATTCAAGTTGTATTTTGACAGCAATCGCAAGACTTTCAAATGCCTGTCGCGTTCCGATTTTTGCAAACTCACAATTGAAAATGGGGTTAATTGTGTGTATTTTTTTTTTTAGCCTTACAGTTAAAGGGCCAGAATGAGTTGTTGTGTAGGCCGAAAACGGCCAATACGTATAAGGAATGTGGGAGAGTGCGATCACAAAATGATCTGCAAAAAAAAACCTTGAAAATTGAAGCAGCAATTGTCGTATCTGAATATGGATATGAAAAGAAAGCCTGGGAATAGACAATGATATGATTAGATTAGAGCTCAATAACTAAATAATTGGATAAGTCCAATATGAAAGGTAGCTTGAAAGTGGGTAGATATCCAACATATATATTAACACATAACTGTTGCAAAATCATATAACATGAATTTCTTAACACATTTTTAATTTGTTAACTTGCTAAAGTTTAACACAATAGCCTCAAAATGGTTCATAAATCATTAAAATAGGTTGCATAGATTAGCCGCTAAAGTGAGCAACAAAATTTGCATGGAAAATGTATTAGCCTATAAAATAGAAGTGTTTTAAAGTTGAATAGGAGATATGCTATATAGAATTTTAACCTATTTATAATTTTAAAAATATACGGTTTGTTTTCTACAACTTTTGTAGAATAAGAAAAAGATATGCAATGACTTTATTACAAGTTAATTTTATTAATATTAAGTAACATGTATTTTAAATTTAAATGCGTAGACTTTATTTTCTGACTGTAATTTGCTCTTTGCCAATTTGCAAGGTATGTAAAATCGAATAAGAATAAATATTTATTGTTATTCTAAGCAATATTCTTTACAGGGTATACAAATCCCTAATTAGAATAAAGAAACATTCTTCTATAGAATTTCTTTAAATTTCCATTCAATTAATTTCTATTGACGGACATTTCTATGTGCCAAAGATGTGGAAATTTTCACCAAATTGATGTGCGATGTGAGAAATGTACAGTCTAACTACCGTTAAATTGTTTTTGGCATTCTTTTCTATTGAAGTATTTTGTTTAGTGTGTGTGTTTGTGTGTTGAGTTTGATTAAATGCATTGATCATTAAGAGTTCTAACCAAAATGGAAAACTAGTTTAGACAAAAGGCAAAAACAACAACAAGAAAGCCACGATAGCGGCAGCTTCCTGACCATTAGACACCGTAACGTTGCGGGTTCTCTTTCTGAAGGTAAGCCACATTTTCGACACCGAAACCGAAACCCAACAAACACACACACACAAACAAAGAGACACCTGCTCAGGCCGTTAGCCAAGTTACAAGACAATGGACCAGCTAGCTAGCTGGCTGGCAAGTTGGTCTTCCGACTGAGCCAAGCTTAGATTGTGGCCAAGACTCGAGGCTTTTGGAATGCGCTTTATAATTGCATAGAGCTGCAGCGAACTGCGAAAACTGACCCACTTAGTGGCAACCAGCAAGTTGCAAGCTGCTGGCCACATTTTGGTAACACACCCACAGTAAACCATACTAATTGAGCTCACTGTTGTTGTTGTTATTGTTATTGTTACAGTAGCTGGGCTCAAAGACACCCAAAAAGGTCTACAAGACTGATGAGGGCGCTTAAAAGCCCGCATCGGGCCTAAACAGAAAAAGAGAGAGAGAGAGAGAGAGAGACAGAGTGGGAAGGAAAGAGTTTGAAAATGCATTTAAACAGCGGCAAAAGAGTGGGTAGATAATACCCTATAATTTATGTAGACGTTCACAAGTCTTTGAACTTTAAATGCGTTTCGAAAGTTCTTTTGTATTGCACAACAGAACTGAGATTAACTAAAGAAAATATTTTGAAAAAGAATAAAACTCTACGCATTTTCAATCATTTAACTCATAGCTTCAATTTTTATTCGATATTTCGGTCAACAATACACAACATAAATTAAGTTAGCAACGGTTAGGATTTTAGATAATGGATTCATTGCGGAAAACATTCAACACGTTGTTCAGTCGAAACACCGCGACTGTTGAGGACAATGAGGAGTTGAATCCACAGGAGATGTTGGATTTAATGCAACAACAGCAACAAAGACAGTCAACGGATGAAGATGACAATCAGAATGATAACAATGCCTCATCGCCCAGATATAATGTGACCACATCGGATCCACCAGCGGATACGGGTCCAATGTTGACAATGCCCGTACAATTGCCCGCTAATGCCATGTTTATTGGCGAGACAGGACCATCGATAAATTATCATGTGGAATTTCTAAACTTTATCGATCGCAATGCACCGCAGGGTTTCGCGCAAAAATTTGAAAATCTATTGCCATATTTGGCTCTTGGCCTAGTCACCTGGCCAAGTTATTGGCTCTGGCGTGGCTATCAATGGCAGACAAGACGACGCACTGAACGCATTGGTTTATATATCCAGCGAGTAAGTTGGTAATCAAATCCTTTCTTAACATCTCTTTATACACTTTCTTTTCAGACCTTTCAGCATGCCAAACTAATGCAGTTGGCCATATTGACCGTCGGTTTCCTTATGGCCAATGTACCACGCTCTTCTAATAGCGCCTATGAAATCCATGAAGTTAACTACAATTCGAAGCAGGAATCAACGGATAATGATGATTAACAACAAAGCAAGCTCTGATCCTAAAATAAGTTTGTGTGTCACAAAAAATTCCAAAAATTTTTCAGAACTGTTGAAACAACATCAAAACATTTAGTAGCAAAATTTTCAGGTTTATTAAATTTTCAATATAATGGGTGTTACGGACTTCATTGAGAGCGTTAAGAGATGGACAGCGGGTCAACTCGATCGCACGGACAAAGAGGAAGAGCACGAGATTAAAAAGAAATTTCCCAATTTGGGCGAGGATATTCAATTGGTTGTTCGCACGCCAGAATTTGAGAATGTCATGAATTCGGCATCACCATTTTTGTTGGCCAGTTTGGGCGCCTGGCCAGGATACTGGCTATATCGTGGCTTTGATTATCACTCTCACAGGGCGCATGTTCCATTGCCCGTTTATATAAGACAGGTAAGCAAACTCTCTTATTTTAATTAGTATAAACAAAATTACCTCAATTTCTCCCTCTTCTTTCTAGACCTTTTACCAGGCCAAAATGCTGCAATTTGTCATTATCATGGCCGGTATTATCTACATGGCCAAGCATCAAACCGGTGAAAACATATTTCCCGTAGACAACAAGAATGATTGATCAATCAACTGGCCTTCAACTTGAAGTTCGTATTTGCATCTACAATAACCTAAGTCTACCAGAATTAAACACCAAAATTTTCCAATAAATTGTTTAATAACTTTTCAACAACAACAAAGCGATTTATTCTGTGCAGTTTAGCTTCTGAATTTTTGCATCTTTCTTAAATATCTTGATTATTTTGACCAATGGCCGAGGTTGGACGCCAGCCTCCAGCAATTCTACAATTATTTTGATTGCCTCCGGATTGAGACCTGCATTAACCACCACCGACATATCGTAGAGAACAGCAAGCAGTCGTTGTTCTTTATCATCGTCAGACATTTTTAGAAAATATATCATTTATAAATATTGTGCAAGATTTGAAGCTATTTTAAAGTTTGTTGTTAAGGTCGTGGATTGCTTAGAGCAAGCTATTAATCAAATCAATGAAGACTAGATGAACAACGTGTAAGGTCAAAACAAATTGAAGATTGAATATCAACTTTAATTTTAAGTTCTCACTATTTTATTGTTTAAGTTTGTGGTTCTACTTCAAGTTCAAAGTTCACTAGCCATGCTAATAAGCCACCTGATCCGATTCAGCTAATCCTCATATATCAACGGCACCCAAAAAAAAAAAAACAACAACCCAAAAGTCTGAAAAGATAAATTAGCTACAAATTAAACAAATTACTTATGTATGAAGAAGAGTGGAGAAAAAATGGAATTGCAGCACGCATAGAAAATAGAGGGGCAGATGGAGGAGAAGGGGGATACACACAAGAAATCAGTCAGTGAGCAATTAACAAGTAAAGAAGATTATAAGAAATCACCGCAGCTTAAATACCCTACACTTGCGTATGATTTATGAACAGGGGTATAATGTGATTTAGAAAACTGAATTTTTTAAAACACTGTCTGTGGAAAAGATTTCAGAATAAATTTATATGAAATTTATTTTGATTAATATGATAATAATTAATATATTATCTACCTTATAAAAACCCTGAATTCATTAGAACTTAAAAAAAAATATTAAGTTCATAGGATGTCTCGGATTTCGGGAATAACTTTTTACAATATTTTCTACAGCTACAAAAAACTTGTTATAAATTTTATTTTATAGTTAAACACGAAATTCCCATCAAAATATCAATAACAATCTCAAACGTGACAAACAACCTATCATAGTTTATATGCCCCACTTCTAACAAAGATTATTCTAAGCATCAAGTGCAGCTATTACTGTTGTTGTTGCTATTGTTGTTGTCTAAAGCATGTGATAAGTAAAAGCAAACACTCAATTAGATATGCTGAGTGTTGTTGTGATCTATGCGATCTACTGTACAAGTAGTTATATCTGTAATTGTTGTTGTAGCGGTTGTCTCACCTGTATGAGATACATTCTGCAGCCGTTGTTGTTGTCGTTGTTGTTACTCTTTCAGTTGCTTGAAGCGTTTTAAACACACACTCACACACACAGCTACACTCGCACACAATGCTAATTATGCTGCAGTTCCTCAAACTGCATTTACGACTGCTGTTTTGGTAGAGGGTTGGGTTGGGATAGAGAGACAGGTATCTTTGTATCTGTATCTTTCTATCTTGTATCTTGTATCTGCACACACACTGCGGTTGCTCTTTTTTATTTTTGTGGATGTTGTTGTTGTTATGGCTTTGCTCTACTTAGAATGCAACACAGTTCGTATTTTATGATGCTGCCCAGTCTATTTACTTTCGAGTTTAGAGCAATTGTTTCAATTAACTGGAAATTTGTTAACTTTCTCACTTAATGAAAATAAATTGAACACAATTCCGAAAGAAACAAAAACAAAAGTTTTGTGGCTTGGTAAATGTTCAAACTTCGTTACAAAAAACGAAGCGATTTCCAGCGCAGAGGAAAGAGTCAAATTATAGAGTTTTTTTTATAGGGAGAGAGTATAGGATTGGCTGTGTCTTATTGTACAGTTCTATATAGTCTGGCTATATAAAGGCAAATAGTCGACAGCTCAAAAAATAAAAGCATAAGAAAACACGAATAATTATAACAAGGTGCAATATGTTTCTTGTTTCACTTGTGGTCACTTTTATGGGGTTGATGGTTCTATTTAGTGCAGCTGTTTCTTTTGTTATTTTCTCGCTTTTCACTTTTTTTGCAGAAT
This sequence comes from Drosophila falleni, assembly GCA_035045575.1. Taxonomy (NCBI): domain Eukaryota; kingdom Metazoa; phylum Arthropoda; class Insecta; order Diptera; family Drosophilidae; genus Drosophila; species Drosophila falleni. The sequence continues at coordinate 5,707,029 of JAWNOV010000167.1, forward strand.
ATTTATTTTTGAATTTATTTCTTGGCTCGTGTTTCTATTTTTTTGGCCTGCGTCACTGGACATTAGCTTGTCGTTGTCTAGAGTTATACCACATTTCACTATGGCAATTTGTTGTTTTGGTTCCGAATGCCTATACTACAAGCAGACTTCCCTCGATTCGTATCCAAATCGATCAAACAATTTTCAAACGCGAATGCGAGCTCAATGCATTGGAACTTGAGCAATGTTGGAATTTCGGAAATTATAATTTCTACAAATTTTGCAAATTGATTAAATTTCTTAGTAATTATTATTTACAGTTCGTTGGTTTGCGGTTATTGTGAGGTGTTTAGTGCATTTTTAGTTAGAAATCGGTATTATTATTTTGTTTTCTTTTATTTTATATTCATTTGCAACCGTTGCAAACGCGTCGCAGGTGCGTTCTCTGTGCGAGTTGAGCGCGAACTGATTGTAACAGTTTCAAAAGTTCAGGTGCAGCCGCCTTAACAGACGACTTGTCTATGTTATGCTCAACATGGCACTGCTAACACTCAACATGGCACTGTTAAAGCGCAAACCGGTACTGTTAACATTCAAACTGGCACTGCTTGTGGTATGCATGTTGTGGATGCTAAATAACGTATTCCACACCGACAACATCATTATGATGTTCGACTGGACGAATGATCAACCTAAACATTTGTTGTATTCGCGAGTCTAAGAAGTCGCATTCGATTTAGTTGCGTCGCACTTGAAATTTGTGGCATATTTCTTTGTGGTGTGGCAGCTTCGGAATTTGTATTATATTATTTGGGGGGCGGCGCAAGCCAAACTAGGAATTTAGTTCATTTGTTAAGTAATTTGTATTATGCGGGGAATTGGCTTAATGGATATTAAATGAATGAAAGCAGCAGTGGGCCAATTTTTAAAGAAGAATTTCATGTGGCTTTCGATAGAAGCGAAGCTGGATAATAGTTACGATGATAGTTTAAATAGATTACATACAGAGAGAGAAGTATGATTAATATTGAGATAAAGTAGAGGACTGTTGTGAAGAAAAGCTTAGAATTTAGAAGGGAATTATAGAAAAAGTGCTCTGTAACACAAAATTTTAATAAAAGATCAACCGATAAAAGAAAAATTGGTTAAATAAAGGAAACTTTAACAGCAATTTTTATGATCATGTTAGGAATAGTATTGGTATAACTATGATTTATTATTATTATTAAAGAAACAAGTTTCTAATTAACTCTCCTCTCTAGGCATTTCCTAGCGGCAAAACCCTATTCGAAACTGAAAGCCAACAACTGCAAAAAAAAATAGTTGCCCAACAAGCCTAAGCACATAAAAAATTCAGAAATCTCCCTCCCCACAGGTTGGAATAATTCGCATATTTTGTGCACTGTGGAACGCATTGCAACAGGTTCGTTGGCTTTGGGGCATAAAATAAAATCAGAATAAAAGAAAAAAGAAAATGAAAAAGATATGAAAATAAAAGCATAAGACCATAATAATTAATACTGACCAAAAGACCAAGAGACCGGACCACAAAGTGCGTAACCATTGGCAAAATAAAGAAAAACAGGAAATTTTGTTTTATACCGAGAAACTTGTAAAACATTTCATAACTTGACATAAATCGCAGAAAATTATGACGAAGCAGAGGAGCTAAAGGAAAAGATAAAAGATACAAAAACAATTCAATACAAATTGGCGCCCTCTTATTTTATATATATATATGGGCAGGCAGGCAAAGTGGGCGTGGCAAAAACAGCTGACAACAAAGTGTAGCAAATGAAGTGACGGGCAAAAAGTGGAGTCCGGATCTCCGGACTTGGCCAGACACCCTTGATGTTGGCCAACCCAGTCTGTAGATCAACCCAGCGGCAATTAAATGAAACTGAAACTCTTACTCTCTGTCGCTGTTGTTGTTGTTGTTGTTGTTGCTGGCGTGATTTTGTGGCAGCATCTTATGGCTTGAATGTGTGGCAGCGTGATAAATGCGGTTATAAAAACCTGCAATCAAGCAACTCGCCAAACGAAAGTGAAACAAAAGCGCCGACAAGACAAACTCAAACCGAACCCGAATCCGAACTCAAAGTCGAAGTCAAGCGAAAAACTTGCAATTTCCATTTTAATACGCAACAACTTTCGGCTAGAGGCAGGCTAAGGAGTCACAATCACAATTCCAAACCCATGTGGCATGCAGCATGTGGCATGGCAAAACGTGAAGTGGTCGCAGTCACAATCGCAGCTGCCACACGCTCAATGGCATACCAAACCTCTGAGACGCCCATGAGATTTTAACAGAGCACAACAATAACAACAAATCCCTCTCTTCTCCTCCTGCTTTCCATCCTCATCTGCTGATCATCGTCTGGCGGATCGCGTCTGGAAGTTGATTGGCGCTGCCAAAAGGAGCAGTCAGAGCACAGAGTAGTTGGAGCAACAGCAACAGCGGGCGGAACTCTGTTGGGGTATGTCATCAGCATAAATTTTACTTCGCATTCATCATAATTTTCATGCATTTAATTTGTGTTATAAATTGCCTCGCTGCACTGTGAAATGGCCTGGCCAAAAGGGCGGCCGCAAATTTACAGACGCTTTGCTTTTTGTATACCCTGTAATCATTTCAAATTGGATAGCATAAAAAAGTGAGAGTTTACGATTGAAAAAAGAAAGAAATTAGAACTGATTTTTCTTTCAATTCCTGATAAACATAAAATTTTAACGAATAATCTAAGAATAACAAGATTACAGGGTATTCTTGAGACCCTTAAGATGTAAGAAGATATACAAACTGCAAGTTATTCCTTAAATTCAAAATCAGCATAAGATTTTATTGAAAAATCGAAAAATCAACGAATTAACCGATTACAGGGTATCTTTCAGTCACTGAAGAGTACATCTTAAGACTAAGAGTTAATACAGCGCAAAAATAAATATAATTTCAATTCTGCATAAGATATTAATGAAATACCTACGAATTAAACATTTACAGGGTATCTTGCAGTCACTAAAGAGTACATCTTAACGCTAGGAGTAAATACAGAGCCAAGGCAAAGTTTAACGTGGGCTGCGAATACTGAAAATACAGCTGAAAGTTACAAACTCACTGTTTGAAATTTAGAACTTGAAAACCCTTTAAGCAGAGTAAAAAATAGAAATAGAAAAAAGAAGACTCCACTCCAATCAGCTGGATTTGTGTGTGTCCAAAAAACTGATGGATGAATCGCCAATTGATTACTCATTTGTGCTGCATTTGGACAGTAGCTTGAGCTGAGTAATCAGCGGTAACAACCCACACAACAGCAGCGGCACTTTTCACTTTCACTTGCAGGCAGACAGGTTGCAAAGAGCGTAAGGTTAAATGCAACCATGCAACAAAGTTGCAACAACAATTACAACAACAGCAACATAAGAAAACAACACTGATTACCCAGGTGATTAACAAATGAGCTAGAGGCACAGAGTTGGGCATGGAAATGTATTTGCAAGATAGCAAAACAAACTAAAAGATACCAAGATACAAGCAACAACGATGCGTGCTTATGTTGTACAACAACAATCAATAACAACAACAAAACAGACAGACAGACAGACAGTCAGGCAGACAGACAGACATGTCTGATCGTCTGGCCGTCTGAGGTTCAAAGATCGTTAGGCGCGACAAGGGGTCAGGTACGGGGAACACAAGTACTTGGTTGTATCTCATGGATACATAAGTGCTTTTCATGTATTTTCATATTCGCAATCAACGCAGCCGCCTGCACAAATGAGGCATTCATTTGATGGCAATGCAACATGTTGCAAATGAATAATGCGATAATTTACGAGTCAGTCCACAGACGGAGTCGACTCGACTTTTTAGGACTCTCATGCTAATGGAGTATACAGGTAGAAGATACTCGTAGCTAGGCACTTCCAGAGTTCACTTCCTTACAGGAACTGCCAGACTTATGTAACCCCAAAGTCATTCATAAGTCCCAAGTCCTAAGCAAATAAAAATCTGACTTTGTTTTTTTATTGACTTACGCAACGATTTCCTTTTTTAGAGGGGGAACAACTTACCTGCAAATAGAAAGATAGAAAGAGAGTTGTCAGTTTATTAGTTTATTAGTCATCGGAGGTAAAGGAAAAACGCATTTTCACAAGGCGATATGATTACACAGAGGTCTGGCGAAAAATACGCATGGAAATGATTAAGCAATTTCCGTTGACATGCAATTTTTTCTATCCCTGCTTTCAACAACAGATTGAGTCCCAGCTAAACATAAATCAAGTTTTCCCATTGCATTTTCTTTGATTTGTTTTTGGTTTCGCTTTTATTTTCCATTTCTTGCGGTTGCCGCAGTGCAAATGGCCAAAAGGTGATGGACGAGGCTCGACTTAATGTTGCCTAATGAGACTCAGCGCCACTCAATGAAGAAAGTTATTAAATTGTGACTAATCAAACTGTCATGAGACGGTTAAAAGGGAAATTGTTTATAAAACACTAGAAATCTAACATAAAACAGAATTTCTGAGATTCCTATTTTAATTATTTAGAAAATTCGATTATTTGGTCATCACTGTTATATTTTTCCATACCCCCTTCCCCTCCCCCTCCTTTAACATTTTATCAAAAATTTCAATCTACCATAACTATGTCAAAACTCAACCGATTTCCATGTGGAATACCGTTTTGATCATTATTTGGCCTCTTATTTCATTCTGCATCAAAACATTTTTCACTTGAAAAGTTTTCCCCACTGTCAATTTTTTCGGTATTTTCCATGCTTACCCCTTTGTACTTTTTCAAAAACTTCAATCTACCATAACTATGTCAAAACTCAACCGATTTCCATGTGGAATACCGTTTTGATCATTATTTGGCCTCTAAATTCATTCTGCATCAAAACATTTTTCACTTGAAAAGTTTTCCCCACTGTCAATTTTTTCGGTATTTTCCATGCTTACCCCTTTGTACTTTTTCAAAAACTTCAATCTACCATAACTATGTCAAAACTCAACCGATTTCCATGTGGAATACCGTTTTGATCATTATTTGGCCTCTAAATTCATTCTGCATCAAAACATTTTTCACTTGAAAAATTTACCTCACTGTCAATTTTTTCGGTATTTTCCATGCTTACCACTTTACACTTTTTCAAGAACTTCAATCTACCATAACTTTGTCAAAACTCAACCGATTTCCATGTGGAATACCGTTTTGATCATTATTTGGCCTCTATATTGATAATGCGTCACAATTCCCTCTTCTCAGACACCCAAATGATTTCTATTTCATTAATTCCTAGCCCAAAATATTGCCTATACATTGACATGATTTCTATAAAAGATCACCAAGACAATGCTTATTTTTATGTTTTTACAAATCGTAAAACCAATCTTATAATTTACGCCCCCAAAAAAAGATGAAGATGTTCGACACCTGCTTAAACTGCCAGTGCGTTTGATGGATGGGACAGTTAGTCAGTCAGACAGTTAGGCAAACAGACAGACTGACGGGCAGTCAATCAATAGATTGAAGAAGAGACCAAAACCAAGTCTGAAGACTGAGAGAGTGATAGACCTGTTACGCGATCAATCGAGCAATTGCCAACATCATATTGGTGTGAAATTATTTGTCTTGCAAACTGAAAGATCTCTCTTTGAGTTGGGAGTACGTCGAGACGTCAAGACGTAAAGTTCAATGGACGTGGCGCACACAAGCCTCATACAAAAGGGTCTTTTATTTCTTCATTTTTATGGACAGTTAAACAATTATATTTGGTATTTACAGCCAGTTGACTGGACCGACCAGGCGAAATATGAGCTCTCCACATGTTCGAATCGACAGAGACGGACACAGACAAAGATAGAGATAGACAGATGATGCAACAGACTGAGATCGAAGGGGGAGGAGTGTAAGGGAAGGGGATTGTAGCTAGGGAAAATGCAATGGCAGGAGCCTGGGTCGTTTCACAGTTTCCACTTGGCACTTTCGTTTTTATCTGTGTTTTTTTTTTTGCCTCTTTCAACTTTCGCAACTCTCCCAACAGTGGAGCTCACTTTTTAACTAGCTGACTATCTTGTGGTTGTTGTTGTTGTTTTTGTTGCTGCCGTTTGGTCACGTAATGTTCGCCTGTTCGAACTGACCATTAAGAAATTCTCTTGACTGCACCCACACCCAACACTTCATATAAATATGAGGCCCGGCCTTTGGTCCGAGTTGGTCGGCATAAATCACAAACGAGTGAAAACATTGCAACAATCTTTATTAAATACCATACGAAAAATTCCCCCTTTAAAGCGGCGTGCATAAACTTAATCAGCGTTTTTATATCTGCCATTGGCCATTCCTTATAGACAATATGCAGTCGTACTCATAGTTCGACACCTAAATATAGACCCACTATTGGCGTCGCCTCTTCGAGTTAGCCAGATGATATCTAAACTGCCGACACGCATCGACAGCTTAGCGCGCATCAAGCAAATCCCAACAAAACTCAAGGAAACATAAGCTTTTTCTATACCCTATATTTAGAAGGAACATAGCAGATTATATTAGTTATGTGATGGAAGTTGACTAGAAAGGGAAACTGAAGGAAAATCTATCGAAGTTGATCGTTTAAAAAAATATAATAAAAAAGAAAACACTTTACTAAGATAATAATAATAAATAATATGATAGTATCTTATGTAGATCATCTGTGTGATATACCGGAAACAATTAGCTTGAATAAGATAAATTAGAATGTAAGTCAGATGTAAAAAATATTCTAGATTAAAGATGTTAAGAGCTATCAAATACATATCATCAAATTATTCTAGACACTTTGCAGAGCATTTCAAGGTCGGCTATGCCCCTAAGGCGCAGTTTACACGTAGAATGCAACGATAAAGAAAAGATAGCGACAGCTAATTTCAAAAGTACGCCGGAGTATGTATTTCGAAAATACTTTGTGCCTTTCTAGTTGATTTTTTCTTTTTTATCTTTTTGGTTTTTATTTTAATTTTTTTATAGTTTCTTCTACCTTACCACGTGTGTGTTTGTGTCTGTTATTTTATGAAATCTTCAGCTAGGTGCGATGTTGTTGTTGTTATTAATATTGTTATTGTTTTCTTCTTCTGCTGCTTTTCTGATGATTTGTAAACTGCTCACGCGTCGCGTTTGTCGCAGGCATAGAAAACAAATGCCACAAGAGGCACGTATCGAGGCTGTAGTTGAAAATGTAGTTGTTGTTGTTGTTGCTGGGATTTAGAAATTGTTTGTATGGGCATTTATGTTAATTTGTTGACCAGTTCAAGTTAACTCTGACAAAACAAAACTCTATCCGCATTTACCAGAGTAATACCAACTAACTCTACTAGAGTTGGCCAATCCTTGACAGCTTTGACAACTTCTTGAGACAGCCATTACTATAAGGTGTGTCATGTTATTGTTATTGTTGTTGTTGTTGTTATTTTGCAATTTAATTGCCAACTTATATGCAAATTCTGTAATAAGCATTTTGTCAGCCTGCATTGGAATGATATGGCTAAAAACAATGTCAGTCCCTCTCGAGACTCCAAATGTAAATCTTTTTTTTCGTTTTTAAGGCGCGAAACAATTTTCCATTGCAGCAACAACCCACGCACAACAACAATAACAATTGAGTACTCTAACTAACTGAAGCTTAAATTGAAAAAACGTGTTTGCATTGTGAACTTGAATGAAATGCCAAGCTCGAATTGGGTTACAGACAATCCTAGCCTGTAATTACTTGAAAATAATCATAATCATAAAAAGTATTGTCTCTTTTGTGGCATATTGAGGCAACGCCTTTATAAGAAGTTGATTAAGATATAGATTTATATGTATCACAGCCTTGTACTGCCAAATATACTAGAGCAAATGATATTTCTAAACTACCAATTGCCATAAATATAAAAGAGAAATTAATGCAACATATCTTTTAATAGATTCTTGAATGCTATTGAATAAAAATTCTATAAATTTCCTTCTTTAAAGTCCAACTCTTAAGTCAAGCTGACAAACAGATTACAATCAGATTCATTTCAGTATCATTAGCTTAAATTTAAACTAGTTTAAAACTCATCAAGAGAAACTCGACTTTGAAAATCAATTGGGCAAGCTAAGCAGAGCCAAAGTCAAGATCATTAATCTTCATTTTATTTAATATTGAAACGCGTCTCGCAATTCGAGCTCCATTAAGTTGTCCATATTCTCACCGCCTGTCAAGGAATTGACCAACAGAATGTCAGAAAAATTTAAAATTGTATGGAAGCGCATAAACTGTTTAGCAGGTTTAAATGTTAGTAAATTTAAAGAGGAGAAATATTAAGTCGAAGAAACAATACGCTGCCAAGTTTCAAGAAGTAAGGGGAATATCTTAGACTTAAAAGTTGATGAGATAAAGTTTTAAAGTAAGTCAAGTTTATTTTAGACATAAACTAACATTTTTATAATCAAATATGATACGGTCATTGTTAATTAGTTTCAATTTAAACGTTGAAATTAGTCAGGCACGTCGTAGAAATCAATCTGCCGCCAACTGAGCCAACGTCGATCTGGCGATCACCACAAAAGCCACCCAAATTGAGATATCCAAGCATTCGAGATAAACAACATGGAGCAAAACAATCAACGTTATCGCAAAAAAAAAAAAGAAAAAACTAAAAGAAAGAAAATAAAAATGTAAGCCAAAGTAAAGATTAATGAACAGAAATTGAACATAAAATTGCTTGTGTCGAAGGGGAATTGAGAAACGGGGCATATGCGAAAACTAGACTTTCACTTTCGCTTGCAGTAGGTGAAAAGCGTTTTGCCATTAGATCGCAAAGACCCTAAACTGAACTAAAGTCTTGAAGTCTTTCTTTTTATCAATGTGGAGTATCTTTCAGTTGCAGGCCTCACGCAATGCCAAAGCAACGGGCGGGTTTCCTACGCTTTTTGTATCCCTGACAATTGTTTTAATTGGATTGTTTATCGCTAGCGGGGAAGTTTAGAAAACTAGAGACTAGGGGTCATAGGGGGGGGTTGCCATGCCAGCGGCCTATCTTACTTTTATTGACCTCAATGCCTGCCAAATTGACTCAACGCACATGCCCCTTTTTATTGACCCAGTTCAACGGGTATCCCACAAAACAGATGGAAACCAGACAGACACAAATACGCACTACAAACACGCTCTATATATAGGTAAACATAGTTTGACTTGGGTTAGTTTAACTTGATGGTTTTCATGGTCGTGTGAAAATCGCAAAATTATGCAAAGATACATTTAAATATTTGCGCAAAACTATTTCCAAAGCAAAAGATACGCAAAACTCAACTAAATTTATTTTTATACATACAATAAATTGATGTCGTCAGTTCACCGTTTTATTTTTGTATATTTTGTTATTTAAATTATTCCACTGTTTTTTAGTCTGTTCAACAAAAATTAGTGTCTAGCTGGGAATTTGTTTTAAATACACACCAAAATTTATGTTGCGACAAATTTTTGAATTACTAAAGAAGAAATTTTTTTTTAGAATAAAGACAGCAAGGAAATTGTTTTGATATTTGCTTAAGAAGATAAGTAGATCCGCAGACATATATATTTTTAAAAATTTGAAAATACACAGGAATTTACTATATATATTAAATGTATAGTCCAATAAGGTAAACTTATAATCAATGTTACTTAATTAAAAATACTGATATCTACAGTTTTTTTAAAATTATCTCAACACTGCAGTTAGGTCTTTGAAATGAGTGAAGTTTATAGGTTGCTAAGAAGTACATAAATCGCATTCATAGCATAACAAACAGATCTTTTGTCTCTTTATTGCTTACAAATATGTATGTGTGTCTTTAACTCATCCCTTTAAAATCGCAAATACTTGCAGTTCAGATTTTTCTTTAAATATACATATATCGCACATGCCATGTTTAAGCCTTTTGCTTTCTTTGAGATACATTTATCAAAATTTAACGAGCTATAATTACGCTGCAAAAAATTGTCTTGTGATCGTAAGACGACCCTGATGTTATATATCTACAGCTAGTACCAGATCCCCAATAATAATATGTCACATTATTTTGGCACTTGCTGTCTGCCTTTGAGTCGATGACGATGTCGTTGCTCTGTCGTGGGATCATAAAAGACAAATATTTAAATACAATTTTCAACATTTTCCACGAAAATATGTATTTTCGTGACGGAAGTGCGACGCGTGTTGCCCAAGAAAAAAATCCATTTACCATTTAAGCGACTTTTCATTTGCCGCTTGTTAAACAAGACATAAAATAACCAATACAAAACAATATAATATGGTATAATATGTATTTAGAGAGCAAAAGCCGCAACCTCAATTGATATTTTAACTGCGAAATTCTGTTTGAGTCGCGCTTTTGCCAATGTTTTGATATTGATGCCAAATTGTGAGCTGCATATCAATTATAAGACACATTTAATTTCCTTATACGCAGTCAATGAGTATATAAGCAGATACTTATAGTACATAAGTATATATACAGATATCTGGCATATATAGATATTCAAGCAATACCCTGAGCTGCATAAACAATTTGACGTCAATGCCTTAAACTATTGGAATCGTAATGAATAGAATAGATTGAATTTGTTTTGGGGAATGAATAGATGGTTTTGGGATGTTATGGAGTATTTTCCGAATGAACGACGCTAATGTTTTTATTTGGCATATGAAAATCTGCGACGAGAATAAATCAAAAACCAAAGAAAAGATAAGTAAAAAAAACTAAAATACTCCTTAATGTAGTCGACTAGCAGCTACTCTATTACACAATATAACTTTGAAGTTTCTTAACGGATTGTTATAAAAATATTGGAAAATATCCGAGGTTATTATCTATATATACGATTTTAAACTGTTAATAATATAGTAACAACTTAATAGCTATTTAAATCTTTAAAAATTACCTCTACCATTAATATGCTACCCTTTGATGCCCATCTCGTGTCTACAGGGTATAAAAAATACATCAAAAAGCATTTAGAAGGCGCCTTGAACACAACGCAAATGTTAGGGCAGGATTTTTGGCAAAGGCCAGACAGCAGCTGTGTATGTGTATATATTTATGGCCTTTAGCATCTTTTGGTTTATAGTTTACATAGAAAAATGCAAAACTGAACTGCAGTCAACACTTTTCAACCCCTAGCAGCTTGGCCAAGAGAAATGACTCAACCAACCACTAACAAAAGCGTCAAAGGGCGGCAAGCAAATGAAAAATATGTTGGCTAGCAAATTGCAACATTGAAAACTGAACAAAACCAAGAAAAAATAAAAGCAAATATACATATACACATTTAGTTGCTGACCCTTAAAAAGCAATATTTGACTTTTGTGCTCGAAAGATACATTTTATGAGCACACAAGTGCCGAGTCGCAATGTCTCAGCGTGCTGTTTTGAAGGTATGGGAGAATACTTAAGGCCTGCACTGTAGAAACTATTTCATATGGGAATTAAATAAACTCTTGAGAGATCAATAAACCATATTGAGAGGCATGAAAAGTAGGTAATTTACTGAATTACTACTCTGTTAACGTCACATTAACAGTAGTGAAATACTGTTAGCAAGGCTTAACATTAAAATATGAAACATTTAGTAAACTCTTTAGAAGCTATTAAAAGTGGCTATGAAATTAATTTACATATTTTCATGTCACTTAAAATAAAGTTAACGCTGTTAAATAGATTTAACATAGAAATAATGGAAAGAGAAGTGGGTATAAATCTGATTAATTGCACTGTTAACGGCACATTAACAGTATTTACTGATTTAAAGTAGTTTTAAGCTCCTTAAAAGCTATAAAAAATGATTTCAACACTAATCTATTTTGCGGTTAATGTCAAAATGTGAACGTCACTTTAACAGTAGTCAAAATTGTTAAGTAGACTTGACAGAAAAATGATTTAGTGTAGCATTCAATGTAAATTAGGCATAGGACTCGACTGACTAATACATATTTCTGCGGGGTTTAATTGCCGAGGCAGAGATCCATTTTTAGACAGCCGCAAAGTGAATGGGAACTGCCTGAGTTCTAGATTCACTTTGGTAAAAACAAATGTGGCTATAAGTTGAAAACGTTCCGCCTGCCAAATGGATGTGTGAACCAAACTAAATGAATAGAAATATAGATATTTAGATAGATGAATGTATAGATACACATAGAAAATCAGTTCAACTGATGCGTTTTGCTGTTGTAATAGATACAAAAATTTTGTAGCGGATATGCGAAGCAATGTTTATAAACAAAACATGGCCGGAATGGGCCAAAAAACAAATGGGCCGTCAAGTGGTCTACAGGTATTATACAAATACAGATATAGATACTCACACTTATGACGCGTACTGTAAGGCATTTAAATGTGGCAACTCCCAAAGTAACCGAAAGTTAGTGAAAACTATGTTAGAAATGCCGTCAGTCAATCGTTGCTGCGGTTTGTTGCCTGCTTCGTTGATTTGGTATTATTTTCCTTATTTTCTTTTTTTTTCTCTCTCTCTGATTAGTTTTGTTGGTGTCGCTGCACGTTGTCACAGAAACAAACACGCGGTGGCAAAGTCACGACATACTCGTAGTAAGGCATTGTTCGAGTACTTTATAAAAGTAAACGCGCGAAAACAAAACAAAACATAAGAAACGACAACTATTGATTACTATGCACGCCGGACGAAGTTATGCGGAGTAGTCTGTGGCCAATGTTGTGACAGGCCGTAGGGCTAAATTGTTGACAATCCAATTAGCAGTCGGATTGTCAAACAGTCGGTCGTTTGTCTGAAGAAGCCGCTCGACAACTGGTTAACTGGGCGTATACGCGTTTTCAAAGATATTTCAGTTGTCGCACTTTTGAAATTAGTTTAAGAACTTGACAATTTATTTGAAAATATACTCTCTTATTTTTGGGAATAAAAAGTTCGTTTGGCAAGCAGCAACGAGCACGGCGGAAAACTTGATGGAAATAGCGGAAAACGGAAAAACAGCAAACGCGACGCGCACGAGAACACAACTAACGTAGAACTGAATGGGATTTGGTAAAGCAGACCGGCCCATCTGCATAGTACCGAGTACTTGCGCTCTTCTCGGCACACACACGCTCACTCGGAAAATTGGACAAGCAGGCAACAGGGAGAGAAAGGGGGGGAAAAGTATGGAAAATGCTATTTTAACAACAGAGAGTAGCCACAAAATGACTCAATGAGCAAAAGAAAAGTGTTGTTCTGTTAGCGGTTGTTTATAAAAATACAAGAAATAAACGTTTTGTTTGGCACACCGAACTTATGATACCCTATGAGAGTCCAACAAATTAAAAAAAAAAAACCTTAAGTATTTAGTAACATACGGAAACCATTTAAAAAATTGGACAGTGACGACAAAAAGTTCAAAGTTTAAACAAAATGTTAAGGATAATAGAAAATATCGAATTTCCTAAATAGTCGAAAAATATCGAATTTCCTAAATGAATAAAATTATAATGCAGAATCAAAATAGAGGCCAAATAATGATCAAAATGATATTCCGCTTGAAAATCGGTTTAGTTTTGACAAAGTTATGGTTGATTGAAGTTTTTGAAAAAGTGTAAAGGGGTAAGCATGGAAAATACCGAAAAAATTGACAGTGAGGGAAATTTTTCAAGTGAAAAATGTTTTGATGCAGAAAGAATTTAGAGGCAAAATAATAATCAAAACGGTATTCCGCATGAAAATCGGTTGAGTTTTGACAAAGTTATGAGAGTTAGAAGTTTCACAAGATTAAAGCAGATTGTATTGAGAAATCACACAGAGAGTGGGAGAGAGGGGGAGAGAGAGAAAGAGAGGGAGAGCATAAAATGCTGCAGCAAGTTGTATAATCTATTTGCACGTGGCGCACAATTGCACTTACCTTGACAATGCAGCAATGTTGTAAACAGCTGTTGCAGGTGGCGAGTGGCAGGCAACCTTCCAATCCTCCAGCAGCCCATGAAAGTCCTTGCCGCGTCTCCTTAACGTCCTTGACCGCTTTGTAATTCACTTAACTTGCAATTTCACTTAACATTTCGTAATTTCACTTTAACTTTTTTTAAGCACTTTAAAACTAAACAAACTTTTTGGCGCCAGTTGACGCTCGCGCCTTTTGTTGTTATCTACATGTTGTTGTTGCTAAAAAGCCGCTTCTTGCCGGTGTTTAATAGAAATGAGCACTTACCTGTATTTGTATTGCTAACTAAGCTATTTACATATCAAACACCTAATTAAGCACTATTTAACATTATTATCACTGCAATTGTTGATGTAAAATGCGCGCCGCACACCAAAATTATAAAAGAATTAAAATAAAACAGCTGAGAATCGCAGCTTGCAATTTTGTGGATGGGGGAACTTGGGGTTGGAAACCGTACACCGTGTGGGATTTCAGCGGCGCCGGAGGCACAATGGGACACGAATCGTTTAACAACAGTTACAAAGCAACGCGAGCGCGCATATTTAACGATTTTCGATTTAAAAAGTTTATAATAAATTAAATCAACAAACTTTTCGCAGTGCAGTTACAGCGAGTTGGCAGCTACGCGGTTTTCTTGGCAGTGCTGTAGAACTTTAAGCTAACTAGCAGTGTTGTATAATATTCGTTAAGTGAGCAATTTCGTTAAGTGAGCAGAAGTACCTTTATTTCTCGATAGATGTAAACGTAACACAGCGCCATCTTGTGTCACATTTGAGTGAAACAAACGGCGCGCAATTTGAATTTTGTTAATCTTTCAAAATTCTAGCTTTAAAATGATGATATAGATCGTTTTCGAGCTTTATTACAATTTTCCAGCCCGTTTTCAATTGCGACAGAACTATTAAAACAAGATGACAGCTGCTAAATTAAAAAAAAGTTCTTATTATTTTATATAATTAAATTAGTTCATATTCCCACAGTAGGTGTAGCAATTGGGCTGTGACACAAGGGGCATGTTCGATGCCGTGTTATCTCCATGGGCGAAGCACAGTGATGGCAAGTCGAACATATCCAAATATTGCTGGTGGGTTGAGTTATGGGCTTTCCAGAGGATATACAACCTGGAAATCGAGCTCCGCATTCCATGCACGAAGGTAAACTGAGAACAAATTTAAATTTAGTAACATAGTAAAACTTTGATTAAGAAAACTTACTTATCGGGCACATTTTCCGCACATCCGTAGCAGGTGACAGTATCAACTTTATGATCCTCGGGTTCATTTTTCGAAAATATATTAACCGCCAGCTCTTCGTATTCCTGCTGTGTCTTTTCGGGCAGAAAGTCAAGGGATTCCAGTTTCATAAACGCTTTGGAGCAGGTGTCAAAGGATCTATCCGCACAACTGGCCAACGCCAAGAGACTGTAAATATCCTCCACGGGCAGGACATCATCATAATCCCTCAATCGCAAGGATGTCACCACCGCACTGTGCATAATACCAAATCGAAGCTGTCTTTGGGCGAGAAGCATATAATGATAAGCCTCCGCACAATGCCAAATACGTTCTATACAGGCAGCATCCTCCAAGCTAATGGAATCCAACAAAGTATTCCGATCGATAGCATAATCCAACTGCGGCGTGACCACCGATTTTAGATGATCCTCAGCCAGGAGTGCAGCCAGTATATAGATCTTCTTGATGCGCAGCAGTGGAGCACGTCGTTCCACTTCCTGTTCGGCCAATTTGCAGAGTAAACGTGCCGCATCCAAAAATCTTCCCGCCTTGCGTTGCAACTCTATAGACTCCGGCAGGCGTCCCTCATTTAAGAGCTGTGCTGCGTGTTTGCTGAGCAGCGCATTTACCTCCGGCATTTGGAACTTCTGGGCCAACTCAACGGCCTGTCCCCATTGACGCAGATTAACACACGCATTGACGGCGGCTTTTTGATCCCCAAATTTGAGATAAGCCTGTACAGCTTCCGAGCACATGCCTGGAAAAATTTTAGAAATCTGTTAATAATCATATAGTAAAGTCATTAAATGTTGTAAACGAGAAAACCTTTTTTTAATACCGAAGATACATACACTACACTTTGTATAATAATTTAGAAACGTTTGTTACACTAAATACGAAAAACAAATATCGCTTTATTTAAAATTACCCCTACTGAAATTCGAAATAAAAATATTATTTGTATTTAGTTCTTATATTAAATGAAAACAATTGGTTATCTTTAGCTATCAATAATTTTTTGATGGCCAATAAATTTAAGCTAAATAGTTAATAGTGTCGAAAGTTCTACTTAAAAATTTAATAATAGGAAAATTTTCAAATAAATTCTTGTAATCTAAATAAATACAATTTTGATGCAGAATCAAAATAGAGGCCAAATAACGACTAAAACGCTATTCCGCATGAAAATCGGTTTAGTTTTGACAAAGTTATGGTAGATTGAAATTTTTGATAAAATGTCAAAGGGAAAATACCGAAAAAATTGACAGTGAGGTAAATTTTTCAAGTGAAAAATGTTTTGATGCAGAATGAATTTACAGGCCAAATAATGGTCAAAACGGTATTCCACATGGAAATCGGTTGAGTTTTGACAAAGTTATGAGACTTCAAAGTTATTGAAAAAGTCTTAAGGTGTAGGTATGGAAAACTTAAACATTACTTCTAGCCCCTGTATAAAATGTACAATATTTTAGTATGTATGCTCACCCACTGAGACCAGCATTTCGGCCAGTTTAGTCAGCAAAGGACTCTTTTCCGGCAATTTATCCACACACTTTTCTAGCTCGTCAAATTGTTCCATGTGATAGAGAGATTCCATGAAGCCCTCCAGATAATGTGACTTTTCATAGTATTCCTTGGCGCTCTCCCAGGACTTGAGATTGGCAAAGTGATGTCCGATTTCACGCCAGGCGGTTTCCATTTGCTGATCCGAAACACCTGCTCCACCCATGCGATAAAGTTGCACCACACGAAACCAGTCGCAAAGTGTCATGCGCAAATCAATAGCCAGATCCCTAAAAAAAAGTATTAAATTTTAAATTTATAATGATTACAATAGTGTCATTTATAAGTACCTGCGATCGGCATCCATATAGAGTTTTTCGGCCTCATCGAATTCGCCATAAAAGGCGGCAATCTCTGCACGCTGTAGAATCTGGGAATTGATATTACGCAGCTTTTTGATCAACTTGATGCCCGGATAATTTGCACAACGCACAAAGGCATTTTCCGCCGTATTGAGCTCCAGTTTTTTGAGTGCTGACTCGGCCAACAGACGCCATAAACGTGGATGCGGATTATCCTCTATAAACTGCTTGGCATCCTCGAGACCCACATGCTCCAGGAGATCATCCGTATCACGCAGCGATTTTACACGCAACTGAATCAAATGCGATGAATTCTGCAGTTCACCAATACTTATAATATCATCCAATAGCACGCTGGTGATCTCCAGATCCTCAAAGGTGCATATGTAGCCGGAACAGGAGATGGGCTCCTCGGGATCATTGCCACGGAATATGTACATGCGTGTCTTCTCCATCAGGGCCAACAACAAAGGATTGTCCTTGGCCCAGCTAACAGCCCAGACATCCTTGCGTTCCACTCGACTGAAATTCAGCTGCGTTTCCCGATTGTCATCCAACTCCAAGAGTGTCATGACACCAACATGATCTATAATTGCAGCACGACTGCAAGGATAACGAATTAAAAAGGAAACCAGAGCAAATCTAGGACATTCTAGACATACGTGGAATTACAATTGATGGCAATCTTGTGGACTTTAGAGTGTAGAGTGTGTCGGTTTCTCAGTGCCACATTGGCCACGCTGTACTCATTGATAATTCCCGACTCGCGAGCCACCAGGAGTAGCTTTTCAGAGAGGGCCAGAGCACAGATGGGATCGTTGACGCGACGTTGTTGTCCTTGCAGCAGATCCTTGGCCAACTCGACGCCTGTGGGCGTGTCATCAATATGAAAGCGCTTCTCCTTGCGGGCTTTAACGCCATGTAAATTCGAGGAACTCTAAAATAAAAGAAATAATAATGTTATAAGTATAAGTATAAGTATAAGTATAAGTATAAGTATAAGTATAAGTATAAGTATAAGTATAAGTATAAGTATAAGTATAAGTATAAGTATAAGTATAAGTATAAGTATAAGTATAAGTATAAGTATAAGTATAAGTATAAGTATAAGTATAAGTATAAGTATAAGTATAAGTATAAGTATAAGTATAAGTATAAGTATAAGTATAAGTATAAGTATAAGTATAAGTATAAGTATAAGTATAAGTATAAGTATAAGTATAAGTATAAGTATAAGTATAAGTATAAGTATAAGTATAAGTATAAGTATAAGTATAAGTATAAGTATAAGTATAAGTATAAGTATAAGTATAAGTATAAGTATAAGTATAAGTATAAGTATAAGTATAAGTATAAGTATAAGTATAAGTATAAGTATAAGTATAAGTATAAGTATAAGTATAAGTATAAGTATAAGTATAAGTATAAGTATCTAAAGATTTAAATTTTGTAAACTATAACTAAGTTGACTTCTTTATCTGCTTACCTTAGGAGTATGATAGTGCCAGATAAGTATCTCATCGTAAGAAGCAATCGCCACATAGCCCGAATTGATGCCTACAAATCGAGGCTTGATGTCCGTATACTTGGCTGTAATTGGAAAGTAATATCTATATTAAAAAAAGCTAATAAAGCAACCACATTTAAAATAACTTACAGTCGACAGTGGTGCCAATTGAGTTGCAGAGCAGCAACTGATAGACTCTATCATCCTGCGATGAGCTAGTGCGTCCTTCCAGTGTGCTGAGAGCAATCTCCTTGATGTTGCTGCTAACACATTCCACGCCCAGAACACAATGTTCATTACTGGCAGCCAAACAAAGTGTGGGTTCCACTTCCTTAAGGAAACTCTGATTTGAGACGGTGTTCCAGAATGTGATGACATTCATGGGAGTGACAGTGGAGCTGCTTGTGGTGCTGCTGCCAGTGTGGTTGCTGCTGTTGAGGAACACCACCGTCTTCTCAAAGTAACACCAAATGTAATCGGGTCGAATGTTGGCAAAATAGATAAACGAATCCACGGCCATGGCTATTCTCAGAGATTTACCCTCCCAACTAAGGGAGGTAATGTCACTGCCAGGCACTTTAAGGGTGCGATAAAGTCTGCCCAGAGGAGAGTAGAAGCAGACCTGGTTCGTATCTCGCAATGGTGTGGCAGCCTCTAGAGATGTGCCACAAATTGCCAAGACGCTGCCATCATGATTCCACTTGGCATCCACATTCCTCATGTTCGTATCAAAGATGGCAGGTGCTAAAAGAAAATAATTGATTTAGTATATAAATAAAATGTATTTATTATTATTTAATATAAACTATAAACAGTCGATAGTCTTTAAAATAATTTTGAAAATAAAAAAATAAAGTTAATTAATTTTTAACAAATTTAAAGTTTAAAAATAAATTACAAATTAAAAACAATAATTTTCTTTAATACTCAATTTCATTTTACAGAACATGTTCCTTTATGATTGCTCATTTTTGCCCATCTGTTCACTTTTGCTCTTTAGCTCAATTTGAATTTGGCTGCCCTGATGTTGATATAAAGTTTGTTTATTTCGCCACAATATCTCAAAATAAATCAATACTTAGGAGTAACTGATCAATTCTGAGTAAATTGTACTGCTCATGAACAATGTTCACCAAAGTGAGTCACCAAAGTGAGTCATTCTTTGTGAGTATTCAAAAAAATTCTTGTGAACTTAAAAAATAAAAATAATAAAGGCTGATTATAACTCCTTCACTTACCATCGTCGTTCTCATTGCGCATTATTTGCACCTTGCCATTCTCATAGCAGATGGCCAAGACAGGACGATTGCGATTGTTGGCAGGACGACCATTGAACCAACTGATGCTGGCCATAGGATGCACGCGTCCCGTTGAGCTGCCCGGAGTAATGCACTTAATAGCCAGCTTCATCTAAAAACAGAAGGAAATGAAATCCATTAGTGAAATTTATATTTATTTTTTACAAAACTTACCGCAAAATTACCCTGATTATCGTACAAATGACACTCGCCATTGGCCAATGCAAAGAGTATTAGCCGATTGTCTGGACTCCATTGCACTCCACTCAGATGCGTATTCTTTAACTCCTTGCCAAATATACGATTGCCATCCACGGAGCCAACGATAATAGCACCATCCTCATAAACAATACAGATCTTGGCACCATCCGAAGTCCAACTCATGCCGGCTACTGTGGATTTCTTGCGATCGTTGGTCATCTCCTCATACCAGGCAGTTTTATACAGCATCCAAACCATAATAACGCCATCCGTATCCGAAGATGTCAACTTCTGCTGTGCATCGTTCCATGTGACCACCTTGACGGACTCCTTGTGGCCATCCAAGGTTTGATTCATCGACAGATTGGAAACGGCAGCGAGGCCACCTTTGTTCTGTCCATTATTGGCAGCTTGAGGGTGAAATTTATTTAAGAGCGTATTCAAATTTAGTTACAAAATTGATATCACATTAAGGAAAACCTAGTTATAGTTATAGTTATAGTTATAGTTATAGTTATAGTTATAGTTATAGTTATAGTTATAGTTATAGTTATAGTTATAGTTATAGTTATAGTTATAGTTATAGTTATAGTTATAGTTATATTTATAGTTATAGTTATAGTTATAGTTATAGTTATAGTTATAGTTATAGTTATAGTTATAGTTATATTTATAGTTATAGTTATAGTTATAGTTATAGTTATAGTTATAGTTATAGTTATAGTTATAGTTATAGTTATAGTTATAGTTATAGTTATAGTTATAGTTATAGTTATAGTTATAGTTATAGTTATAGTTATAGTTATAGTTATAGTTATAGTTATAGTTATAGTTATAGTTATAGTTATAGTTATAGTTATAGTTATAGTTATAGTTATAGTTATAGTTATAGTTATAGTTATAGTTATAGTTATAGTTATAGTTATAGTTATAGTTATAGTTATAGTTATAGTTATAGTTATAGTTATAGTTATAGTTATAGTTATAGTTATAGTTATAGTTATAGTTATAGTTATAGTTATAGTTATAGTTATAGTTATAGTTATAGTTATAGTTATAGTTATAGTTATAGTTATAGTTATAGTTATAGTTATAGTTATAGTTATAGTTATAGTTATAGTTATAGTTATAGTTATAGTTATAGTTATAGTTATAGTTATAGTTATAGTTATAGTTATAGTTATAGTTATAGTTATAGTTATAGTTATAGTTATAGTTATAGTTATAGTTATAGTTATAGTTATAGTTATAGTTATAGTTATAGTTATAGTTATAGTTATAGTTATAGTTATAGTTATAGTTATAGTTATAGTTATAGTTATAGTTATAGTTATAGTTATAGTTATAGTTATAGTTATAGTTATAGTTATAGTTATAGTTATAGTTATAGTTATAGTTATAGTTATAGTTATAGTTATAGTTATAGTTATAGTTATAGTTATAGTTATAGTTATAGTTATAGTTATAGTTATAGTTATAGTTATAGTTATAGTTATAGTTATAGTTATAGTTATAGTTATAGTTATAGTTATAGTTATAGTTATAGTTATAGTTATAGTTATAGTTATAGTTATAGTTATAGTTATAGTTATAGTTATAGTTATAGTTATAGTTATAGTTATAGTTATAGTTATAGTTATAGTTATAGTTATAGTTATAGTTATAGTTATAGTTATAGTTATAGTTATAGTTATAGTTATAGTTATAGTTATAGTTATAGTTATAGTTATAGTTATAGTTATAGTTATAGCTATAGTTATAGTTCGATAGCTATCGATCGAAAATTATGGTTTAGTATGAAAAGTCATGCTGCTTTTAAAGACATATTAACCAAACTCGCAGATGGTGAATTTTCTATTTTCTTACATATACAACCTGACCAAATAACTCTAAAGTCGGACTACTATAAGATATACCTGTCATATGAACGATCAGCCAAATATTGAATTCAGTGATTTCAAGGGTATGAAATCTGTCAACTATCTTTGGTATTTTTTTTTTTTTCATTTTATATCACTCATTTATTCTCACCTTGGTCCAATTTGAGCACCTTGAGCAGGCCTTCAGTGCCGGCAACTGCAATATAACCATCCTCCTTATTCCAAGCAATGCAATTTAGCTTTACATTGTTTGGTATTGCAATCTAACAGTAAATAATATTAAATTAGTTCAATTTTCTAAAAGAAATACCATTTACAATACCTTTTTACTCAGGTAGACAAACATGTTGGACAAGTTCTTGTTTTTTCCGCTTTCTTACCAATTTCTTTAGCTGCTGCCACTTTTGTTGTGCACCTGTGTTGCCATGGCAATTACCTTGTTTACAATTTCAGTTAGCTCAGTTGCGCAGGCGCACTACACATTTTATTTATGTTGCTCATAGCAACAATTTACTTTGTTTATATTGCACATAAACAATAATATTTACTTATCATATAATTTGCATAAAAAACTAAGAGCAGTAAAGTTCACTAGAGAGAGCTCAACAGAGATTAATCTGGAGCGAAAAGAGCGAGAGAGAGAAGCTAAAAGAATTCACTAGTTCCTTGTGAACTTCCGAATGTTTGTTACCAACTTTGAAAAAAAGAACCAGTTATGTTAACGCTTTTTGTTTTGATTCAATTTAATAAAAACTTATCATTTAAATGACTCATATAGTAATTTTTTTATTTTAAAATTTTATTATCTTATCAAGTAAATAGTAAAAACTATTTTTATTATAATTATCAATCATATAGCCAAAAACCGCACTCAAATTGAGCATATTATATACCTATTGCCATAAATTTCTGTATAATCGAAAACGTCGTTAAGTACGTCATTTTTATTATCAAGCTTAAGTTATTAAAAATTAGACTTCAGTCATTATTATTATATCGCTTACAAGATAATAAAGACAAACAAATTTGGAGTGTCTAAAAACAAGCAAA
This sequence comes from Drosophila falleni, assembly GCA_035045575.1. Lineage (NCBI taxonomy): Eukaryota > Metazoa > Arthropoda > Insecta > Diptera > Drosophilidae > Drosophila > Drosophila falleni. The sequence continues at coordinate 5,729,979 of JAWNOV010000167.1, forward strand.
ATGAATGTTAAATTCAACTGATCACGTTTTGGGGAACAGTCACACTATTCTATTAAATATTATAACAAATTCTATGGCATTATCACAGCATAAAATAATAATAAAGATAAAACGTGGCAACATTTTAGGCAATACGAATACTCCTCATATACAGTTGGAAGACAACAAACGTGGCCAACAACATATAGGCCAATAGAATAAGAATTGAACTAAAATTTGAACGATTCTCTGGTGATAGAAATATATTCACACCGCCAGTTAAGACATTGGCCAGCAGAAAGAAAGTGAGTCCATTCATGTTCAAGGATTCGCAGATAAGAAATACTCCTCCCTTTTCCGGAGCAACAGTTTTCGGACTCGATGAACCCTTCTCCAGATTCATAGCTATAGCTATCGTTGTATCCAAGGGCAATACGCTGCTGATGATAAAGTCAAAGATAAACATGGTTAACCACACCATGGTGCTGGTTATGGCAATCATCCAGAAGACATAGCCCATGTTGCAGGTAACTCGTGAAATCCCCACAGCATTTGCACCTCCCACCATCAAAACCCAACAGAGTAGGGCAAAGAGTCCAAAGTATCTCAGTTTCCGTATCATTTCCGCATAACTGAGCAGCGTTTTGGAGACCAACCAACGACTGAGGTAGATGGATATCAAGTAGATGCTAACGAATCCTGGCAGAGAGAGCAGTCCCTCTCGATTGGCGCTTAGAAACGAGGATCTCGCCAAATCATCGTCCATCACATACGCCGAGATGCCGCCAAAGGATAAACCTAATTGATGGGTAACCAATACAGCTGAAAAATGGAATATTTTAGTAAGTATATCGCTTATTTACTTAAAAAATTTCGAGACTCAAAAAACATCTTAATTTAAAAGATAAAGATATTTTTTTTCTCATTACTTTTCTAACTTGACAAGATTAATTATATCAGATCAATTTTTTTGATTTTAGAAGTCGGTTTATATTTTTTAGTGTAGCATCTTGAAATGAAAAAAAAAACATAAAAGGAAGACTAGTCTTTTGACTCTTTCTTACATGAAGTGAATACAAGATATGAATATAATATTTTTACACAATACTGAATAGAATATTACGAATATTTCTGCATCATTAATTAAAAAATCGGTTTTTTAAGCTAATATACTATTTGATTAATTATAATCTTATGGAACTCACCTATTGCCAACGGAACCAACTGAAAATCACTGCGTGGTAGAAAACTGATGAGACTGCCAAAGAGCTTGGTGAATCCGAGCGTGAAAAAGGCATTCAGATGCTTGCCATACTCATGCTCATCCTGGCCATAACCAATGATCTCCAAGGCCAGAGTGCGTGCAAATCCAAGCAGAATAAGCGGCAAAGCTGAACGGAAAAGACTCCTTCGAAGATCGACGCAATTCCGAGGACGTCTTGAAACTAATCCCATGGTCACCACAAACAAACCAATGCCGGTATCCATGAGTTGAGCGCCAAACAGTCGACTTTTGCGATATGGCCGATGGAAACTTTCGAAATCAATAGCGAGTATGCAAATAGCGGTAATCAATTGGGTTAACGCCCTCACAATGGTCAAAACCGTTGGACGTTTGCCCAGATCGAAGTGGGAGCGACTTCTGGCCCGCGACAGAGAGCCCGTCATCACAATGAGTCCAAGAAATAAGATGGCCACGATACCCACAAAGAGTCCACTATATCCATGAGCTACTGTGACGAAGAGCACGCCCGGCAGTACGATCAGTGGAAACTCGACGAGAAAGCACAGAATTGGACTGAATCGGTTGCATAGCCGGTGTGTTGCAACGCGAGCCAAAACAATGCCCGCAAATGTGGTCAGTATAACCAATAATGACGTAAAGCCTTGATCGATCGATTCCAATGCACGCTTATCATGATGATTTTTTATGGTTTCGAGGTCCAAGAGCGTATGTGGTTCGCTGCCCATGGCGATTGCCTGGATACTGTTTGTGACATGGCGAGACTCACAGTAATCGTTCACGAAAAAAATGGCCAACTAAAATTGTATTGATATTGATAAAAAGCCTACTAATCTATAACAATTGATAAGCTTACCAAAAACAAACAAACAACAACAAACATCAATAAAAAACTGACAAAAACTATACTTAAGATAGCAAACTAGAAAATTTTGCGCCATGTCACTGATAAATATCCGTTGTAATGATTAGACTTATCAATTTGTAACTGACACTTTTTTGAGTTGACATACTTTACCGCCAAAAACGGCTGATTTTGTAGCAAAGGCACAACAGTTGTGTTAGCTGAACGCAAGCGCTACCAGATGTTGACTAGCAACCACTGTTGCCAGCTTAGCCATTTTATAGCTAGTTCTGGATATTTTTAACGTTCGTTTTCTAAAAACGACATGACTATTAAACAAGTTGGCAGCACTGGTTTCGTGGGAAAAAAGGGCTCGTCAGTCAAGTTGTATTGATAAAACGAACAAATAAAATATATCTTATTTACTAAAACTCGCAGAACTCATGTTTGCAAAGGCCAATAAAAAACGCTGGTGGTCGCCAAAGCGTTTACACTGTCAAAATTGTGATAACAGCATCCGCAAGTGAATAGGCTTGTGTGTGTGTGTGCCGGCACACGTGCTTGTTTTGTTGTTGACTATGCCGTTGGAGTAAATAAAAGTATTATAAAGTTTAAAGATAACATACTAATTGGGAAACACGCGAGTTATAAATATGACAAGATGTAAGATACAAGTGTGCTAATTACAAAATCAGAAGCATGCAAATAAGATAAACATTTATATTTCGATTCTGTTGTTGTTTGTTGTTATTACGTCATCAGTGCAAACAAGCCGACCAATCGGCATTTAGCATAAAGGGGCCTGCCCATTTGCATAAATATTTGTATATTTGCATATTTGTATGCTCATGTATGTAGGTGTATGTGTGTCTATTGATTTTTTTCGTAAAAGTTCATCACGTGCTGCTCGCCCACACACGCCGCTTTCATTGCTCCTCTCTCTCTCTCTCTGTCTCTCTGTCCCGCTCTCTATCTCTTATGCTCTCACTGAGATCAGTCGTCGCCCACTTTTGCCCCCAACCATCAATACATTTCATTTCAGTTCAGTTTGTCGCCAACAGCGCGAGCGGTCACAACAACGCGGAAGTTAATTATTTAATGTACATATTTGTGCCGTGAGACCGCCTAGTATAATTATATTGTAAATTTAATTTACGTAACTTATTGCCATTGGCTGTTGCGCATTTGGTGTCCGTCCTTTCCAAGGGTGTGTATGAGTGTACTCGACTATTCGCCATGTGCATTATAATTATAATTGCATACGTTGTACAGTGTGTCAAGTAAATGTTCTGACAAAACAAATTTAAATTTTTTCAAAAAATATTTAAAATTTAAAAGATAAAAAATACTAATCTTTTGATTTAACCCATATTAAAAATTAAAATTAAACACACTTAGTCCAGATACTGTTGTGATAAAATTAAGATAAATTAAAAAAAATCAAGTATAATAAAATTAAAATTCCTAAAAATGTATATTTTTTTTGCGAATAAATTTTGAAAAAATACTGTCACGACTACCGTATGTATGTAAATATTTTTCTTTGTCAAAAGAATTACTAGACCTACTGTATACTTATAAATGCTGTCTCGTTATTTGTGTGCGTATCGTGACATGTCTGTTTAAAAGCTAACGGCGCCAGTTTATACTATAAACTTTATAGACTGTAGAGTGTAGTAACCTTTGACCTAGGCAGTAAAATGTGGTCGAAATGAACTGATAGTCATTACCACTTGTTGCCAGCCGTGTGTGTTCCTTGCTATCATTATCATTGTCATTATCAGCTAATCAGCATATGTTCATGTCAACACTAATCACACAACAACTACAACAATCAGAATGTTAATTGTTGTCGCAATCGAATATGTTTGTCATATGATAGCGTAGATATAAATAAATAAATTGACCTTTGGTCTAACAAAAGTGCTTACAATGCAATTTACAGGTATACAGTCAACAGTTTATTGACCTAACGGTAAAGATACTTATATGCACGATATCGAACAACAAAACAAGCTTTTTGTTTACATTGTTCTGCATTCGATTGCCCCATAAATGTAAATGCAATTCCGATTTATTCATGTTGACAAACTCTCTCCGATCAGTATGCACATATTGATATCTTAAAAGCTAGACTGTACTATACCCTATGAAAATGTAAGATATTCTCTTAACATACCCTCTTTTTATTTTTCAATAGTCAATCTATTATTTATTCGAATATTTGTTATGTTGCAATCTTATAGTTATTCATTTTATTTATGTTTATTTAGCATCTTTAACCTGTTTAATATATTAATGAAGTCGCCGGCGTTGCATAAAGCTATTTAATTTGAAAATTAGCATTTGACGTTTTTGCTGAAATATTTTTAATACGAATTGGTTTATTTTTAGAGATCTTTGGGGACCCGAAAAAAACTGCTCAATGAACGCACACGCAATTTACACACATAAATAGAATAGAATAGAATAGAAAACATGATGAAATATAGAATAAATATGTGCGAATGTATTTTGCTTATTATATAGATAACATTGCAATTAAAAGTTGTAATAAACTTGCACAATTTATTTGAGTTTCATTGAAAAAACTGGCACAGTGAGTTCTATAATTACGTTGACATTGAGTAGTGCAAGAAATTTAGTGCGGAAATTTATTACAATATATTTACTTCTTAAAATTGTATGATATATGGTTTTACTTTTTGCTTATCGCTATGAGTGTTGTCTTATATATGGCAGGCACTGTATGCGTATGTAAATGTGCTTGAAATGTCAAGGTCAGTCACCCACACGACGAGACAGACAACTCCCCCCTCCTGCTCTAGGCTATACTCTACTCCTAGACCATTCCAATCCCTTATCCAACCGGCTTGTTGTCTTATCAGCTGTTTTCTCACTTTTAACCGAAGCATTTTAAATTGGGTGTTTGTATAAGTGTCGTGTCAATAATCGTTGCCTGTATTTGTTTTCAATGCAGTCCGAAAGCTGTTTTCTCTATACAGATACATAGATACATATACAAATGTATCTGTATCTGTAAGTGTGTTTGGCGAGCGTACTGACACGCCTTCGTTTTGATAGCCAACGTTTCAGGCAGTTGTTGTCACTTGTTCCCTTTCATAGACTTTCAGATACTTTTTGGCGCTTGCCTTGAACGGATGTCGTGGGGTTTTTTTCGTACCCAACAGTAGAAAAAAAAAATCGAAACGTGTCAACACACAATTCTCTCTCGATCGCGCTCTCTCTCTCTCTCTCTCTGTCTCTCACTCTCTCTTTTTCTATTATCCACGCGCTGTGTATTGAAACAAGTGTTAGCATTGTAGCTGTTATCAGTGTTATCGAAAAACAACAACATAATGTACGTAAACTTAAAAGTTAATTCATAAAATGCCGCTATGAAATATCTTTAAAGCATATAAATTATTTCATAAATTCCTCTATTAAACTAGCTCATGTTTATCGTTAATTGCAGTTGATACCCTTCGTCTTATCAATACTGGGATTATCAGTTATTAGTGTAAACTACTCGATTAATCTTTGTTAAACTACACAATATTACAAAAGTCACATTAAAACTCAGACAGACTTATTTGCTTGACTTTCAAATAGACTTTGATGCGGACTTGAACTGAAAATGTACTTAAAATTAAAAGCTGACGCATTTCCAGCTACAGTAAAAACTCATTAAATTTTTATTATGTTCATTTAATTTTTTTATTAGTTTATTGGATGGAATGCGCCACTGTAAATAATTGACAACACTCCATCATTTGCTTCTAATCTAAATTCTCAAAAAAAATGTTTTAAAATAAGAATATCGCGATAATGAATTTTTGGCAATGTGCCTATATTGTGTGTGTGTGTGTGTGTGTGAGGAGGGCTCGACCATAAGACAGACAAAGCTTTGGGGCTTGGCTACTACCCCTTAAACAGTCCAAAAGTCAAAAATAAACAAGTGAAAGACTATAATCAACTAGCAGATACCCTATGCTCTTTTTTTGATAAAATAATTAATCTTAAAAACATATGTAAAATTAATAGATTAAATGAAAACTATCAAATAAAAAAATAAAATACAATTTTGATGACTGACATAACCTTTGTTATACTGTCAAAATTTTCTTTTACATTTAAATTCAGATTAACTTTTGTAAATTTACACATGTATTTGTAAATTCATTTTCACGTTTATAAAAAAATTGAATAAATAAGAGAGCCTTCCCAATATTTACAGGGTATATGAAATTAACTACAAACACCTGTGAAATGTGTACTGCAAATTAATTAGTAAAAAGCAACGATCGTATCGTATGAATAAAAAATGAAAACAGACTTTTTTGGGGTAACTTGTTTGTGTTCGTCTCGACTCGTAGTTTAATAATAGCCCGGCGATATATTGAGTTTCCTTATCACAAAGACTGATAACGACAAACAATTATTATTTTCGATTTCCGCAATAAAAACTAACTATTTTTATGTAATCGCGACATTAATTGGTCTCGATCTTAAAATCATTATCTTGCAGTCATCATGACGGAGGGCATGAATGTACCCACTTCCAGTGCCGAGGTACCATTCCGGAGCAATGAGCAGAGAAAGCAATCCTTCATCCAATCCGGCGGATTAATAGGCGTCATCGATGAGGGCACCAAGACAATCGGATTTTCCATCTACACAACGCCCGATTTCAAGGAGATTGCGGCATATAGTGTGGAATTAAGTGTGATAACGCCACAGGATGGCTGGTATGAGCAGGATCCCCTCGAAATGATGTCATCGATCAACATATGCGCCGAGGAGGCCATCAAAAAGTTACCAGAGGGTTACAGTGCCAGCGATATTGCCACCATTGGCATTACGAATCAACGGGAGACGACCATTGTCTGGGATGCGGTTACAGGAAAACCTCTGTACAATGCCATCGTGTGGAAGGATATACGCACAAGCGCCACCGTCGAAAAGATTGTGGCCAAAGTTCAGGATCCCAATTATTTCAAGGAGCGCACAGGTCTGCCCATTTCCACTTATTTCTCGGCCCTGAAGATTCGCTGGCTACATGATAATGTGTCTGAGGTCAAGCAGGCAATCAAAAAGAAACGCTGCAAAGCTGGCACAGTTGACAGCTGGATCGTCTGGAACCTAACCAATGGTGAGTAGTTACAACTAAATTTTCCAAGGGAGATATAAATTATAATATTAAAAATATATATTATGAAATTAATATTATTTGTCAATTTTATTAGTAATCTCAATTTTCATAACAAATATTAATTGTTAATTAAAATATTAATCTAAACAAAAAAATATGAAAAAATAATTGAATTTTATTTACAAAAAGAAGTTATTAAATAAAGGTAGTACTATTTATTTAAAAATAGATATTAGTAAATAAAGGTATTACTATTATCTATTTTAAAACAAAATTTGAAGCAAATAAAGGTATTACTCTTACCTATTTTAAAATAAAATTTGAAGATCAATTATTATTTCAATATTGAAAAGATTTTAAATAATAAGAATTAATACTTATTTCTATGATACAAATTGAATATAGAAGCTTATTTAGTTTCTAGAATACCCTATCTATAAATAGTATGTTTAACAAGTAGATTCATATTTGTTTTTAATAATAAAGATTGTTTTTTTCACGCTTGATTTTTTTAGCTCATATTCCTTGGCATTTTTATACTAATTAAACAACTGTTTTCTGTACCAGGTGCACTGCATATCACAGACGTGACGAATGCTTCGCGCACGCTGCTCATGAACCTGGAGACACAGAACTGGGATCCGGTGCTGTTGAAAACCTTTGACATCCAGGAGGACATGTTGCCCCGTATACACAGCTGCTCGGAGATCTTTGGCAAGATCACGTCCGATCGCAGTGCCTTGCGGGGAATGACATTGAGTGGCATTTTGGGCAATCAGCAGGCATCGCTTCTTGGCCAGATGTGTGTGAAGCCGGGACAGACAAAAAACACCTATCGTTCCGGCTGTTTTCTGCTATGCAATACGGGCAATACTCCGGTCTTTTCCAGTCACGGTCTGCTCACAACAATTGCCTACAAGTTGGGTCCAAATGCACCGACTACATACGCACTGGAGGGATCTGTTTCGGTGGCTGGACATGCGCTCTCCTGGCTGCAGCATAAGGTGCGTCTGCTGCCGGACTCGAAGGAGGCGGAAAAGTATGCGGAGGCAGTACCAACGGCGGGAGATGTTTACTTTGTGCCCGCCTTTACGGGATTGTATGCTCCCTACTGGAGTCAGAATGCACGTGGCATCATCATTGGCCTGACGCAGTTCACTCGAAAGAATCACATTGTACGGGCTGCGCTGGAGAGCATCTGCTTTCAGACGCGGGACATATTGGAGTGCATGCATCAGGAGTGCGGTCATGAGATCAATAAGATCCATGCCGATGGCAAACTGACCACAAATAGTCTGTTGATGCAGCTTCAGGCGGACACCGCTGGACTGCCCATATTCCGTTCCCAGTTGATGGATTCCACGGCCTTTGGTGCCGCCATGTGTGCCGCCCAAGCGGAGGGCATCAATCTCTGTAAATTTGAGCCGGAGAAGCGTTACTATGAGAACGTGCACTACGACACATTTCTGCCCACGACAACGGAACAGGAGCGTGAGGAACGCTACGGCAAATGGAAGCGGGCGGTGGAGAGATGTCTTGGCTGGGTCATCAAACAAAAGAAGAACAAAGAGAATACGGCATTCTATCATCGCATGCTCTCCTCGCTGCCCGCCAGCATCTTTCTGATGACCAGCTTCGCCATGTTGGTGCATTCGGTGGGCGTTGTTAATCCGTAATATGGAAGCTCTCTTAGATCCCCACTGCCAATTAACCTGGAGGTGTTCCTTAAACAAAAATTTCCACCATGCTTTCCATGACGTGTGCATTGATCTTTTCGGTTGTGATAATGATTTACTTTCTAGTGATTCACCCTAAAAATTGTAAATAGTTGAAGATGATGATAATGATCCATGTCCAAAAAAGTGGTGAATTTTTATATAATTACGTAGTTATCGCGTACTTATCTTATCGTGTTGTTTCTGTGTTGCAAAGTTTGCAAATACTTATAAATACTTAATTCGGATAATGTATATAGCCCGATTTGTCTACATATATTCATTAAGTTTCTGTAGAAAACAAAACAAATATATATATATTTAAACAGAGTTTCTTGTACTTCCTAAAAACAGGTGCTTCATAAATCAATTGTTATGATTAATAACTACTCCGAAGTACAGTAAATATATGCTATGAAAAAACACTCAACTCTTATTCCTTTACAATTTATTTAATAAATTTATTTTGTTAGAAATCAAAGTTACTTAAATCTATATCTTTCGTATGAATATCACTTGGGAAAATGTTTGACGTAAAGAATTCCACTCTGTGTTTCAAGTTCAATCATTATTAGCAACGGAAATGTTAAAATAACTGCAATAATCTATTGATTAATCGACTTGTGTGTTGATTTATTGTATAACGAATGTTTAGATAATTTAATTAAGGCGTGTCCACGTTAAGCAACGATTTCGAGATATATAGAGTGGCTTAACAGTTTGTAGACATGACCTAATTCCAGAGATAGGACAAATTCTATTAGATCTGATCTTAATTTACCTTTAGCTTACTCTCTTTGATTTAATATTCCTCACAGCTATCCTTCATAGGCAGTTGCGCCTGTAGCCAGTTTGGCGGTGCTCATTTAAATTGGTTCTACAGATTGCCTGACAAACAACACTCACACAATCTCATATACGAGTATTGCTTTAGTATGCATAAGGGGCACTCACACGCACATTAAAAACAACAATAACAACAACAACATGTTGCTTAGACTTCACTCAGGTAGTTCGCAGGTAACAAGAGCCAACAATAACAACAACAAATAGAATGCTCAACAAAGAAATTGATTTTCACTGAGCTCTGCACCGAGTCTACACCTTTAGAATTTTTACTGAATCAGTGCAGCAACAGCAGCAACAACAACAACAACCAGCAGATCAAGGAGAGCAGTTACAAGAGCAACAGCTAGTGGAGTTACAACAACAACAGTAAGCAGATCAAATGCGGTCAAGAACCGGAATTCATTTGAAGTTTCTGCCGCGCACCTTTTTTGCCGCTGCGCTCTTTGCTGAGAGCAAGCTGCACGTGTGTGTTTGTATGTGTGGGAGTGTGGCGTCCACATTGAGGAGTTGTAATTGAGAGAGCATATTTTTACGTTCGCTCTCTCAGCGCACTCAGTCTGCTTTCAGCATGTGTCCAGCTCTGTGTTTGTCAGTGTGGGTGTGTGTGGTCTCCACACTGTGGAGTTGCAATTAAGAGAGAGCATACACACATACGCTCTCTGCCTGCTCTCAGTCTGCTTTCAGTGTATGCCTGTATGTGTGGGAGTATGGAGTTGGACACTCTCTCTCTATCTGTCTCTCTCTCTTCAGTCAGCAACTCAATGCGATCCTCGCAATGTATCTAAGAGATACTAAAGCCTCAGTTGCCGCTCAACTTCAGTTGCGTTCGCTTCGTTTTCGTTTCGCTTTGATTTGTTTCGTTGTTCTTATTTTTTTTTTTGTTGTGCCTTTTGTTTATGTTAATACATTTGTGTTAGCTATTTATTGATGTGTGTGTGTTGTTTTTGCGACAAGCAAATAATATTATTGCCGCATGGGCAATAAATTTGATCGAATTTATCGTGAAATTGGTAGCGTGAGAAGGCAAAGTTCCTTCTCATCATCAGTTCACACAACATGTTTTGTGTGTTGCGAGTGTGTGTGTGTGTGTGTAAAGCATTAATAAGCATTTGAAGTTGAAAGGGTCAAACCGGTTTAGTCAGCGCCAGTTGCCAGTTAGTCATGGAATCCACGGCAACAGCAACAGCAACAACAACAATGGCTGCAACAACAACAACAGCGGCATCCTTGCAACGTGTCGCCTCGCAGGCGAGTCTTGTCCAGGCGGCACCAACTCATCATTATCATTATATACAATATCCGGCACATTATATGCAGCAACAGCAGCAACAACAGCAGCAGCAACAAGCTGTTGCTGTTGCACCGCAGCAATGTCAGTGTCCCTGCTCCTGTGGGCGTGCCACAGCAACACAGCAACAGCAGTTGCAACTGCAGCAACAACAACCTCAACAGCAACAACAAAATGCATCCATGGCTGTTGCGGTGCTTGTACATCAACAAACATCAACACCAGTGTCACAATCCACACTCAAGACACAATCCGCGCAGTCCCTCCTCAATCATTCCTATCAAGCGTTGCACGATGAGGAACAACAACAACAGCAGCAACAACAACAGCAGCGGGAGCGTCTCAACCTGCCACTGGACACATCTGTTGGCTCCGCCAGCTGTGACTGTGATCTCGAATGCACTTGCCCCGCCAATGTTGCCTCTTCCCTCGCCCAGCAGCACAAGCGTTCCCTGCTAGCGGATGCCATGCTCGGTGCGGATGAAATAACGGTCAGTGAATCGGACAACAACAGCACCATGATCAAGAAGAAGAAACAACGCTCCAATGTGGGTCCACTTCCATCGAAATCACAGCCCACTGATAGCTGTAATGACATCTACCATGACACGGAACTGGAGGTGGTTGCCGCTGTCGCAGCTGCTGCAGCTGTTGGTCTCGGTGGCTCCAAGTCACAGGGACTGGACGATAATCGTCCGCCGTTGCCGCCACGCCCACCGCCCAGGCCACGTAGTGCCGTCAATGGCTCCGCAGGTGAGAATAAATATTGCAAAAACTAAACAATAGTATCTTCAGATCTATTAGCTAATAAGCTGTCAAAAATAACTTAAAAACCAGCCTCAGATGTTAAAAAACGTTAAAGATCTAAAAAAATTTTTAAAACGAATCTTGAAAATTATGGAGGAGTCTTTTAATATACAGGGTTCCACAGAAAACGAAACCAACCAAGAATCTCCCTAAAAGGTATAGATTTTTGGGAGATTTTCGTTTGGTTTCGCTTTCTGTGGCACCCCAGATAAAGATCCATTTCAAACCCGATTCAAAAAGCTCACAAACTAAGATTGTAAAAGATAATTTATTAAAATTCCATAATGAATTTAATAAATTTGTTTATAGGTATTGTTTAACTAAATAAACCAATTCATTTTATGAGAAATCTTTCAAAAATGGTTACAATAATTAAAATATATAGTATGTTATATCGTATTTAAGAATATTTATTGACCGCTACTTAAAATAAATTAAATGAAAACATTTTTTGAAATCATTTCTTTAGAAAACTTTTTGAAAAATGAAATAGTTTAAACTTAAATCTCGAGTGTTCGATTTTGTGAAAATTCCAGTTAGGTCTCGTCAAAAAAGTACAAACTCCTATTGAAATTCTTTTAAATCTATCAACTAAACCAACAAAAACTGTTTCTTTATATAGTTTTTCCAATAGTTGTAATTCCAAAATCACAGTTCCCATTGCTAATCACAGTATTTGCTTGTGATTTTCACAGCATCCGTTTTGAGGCAAAAGCTTTCTCAATTCGACAATTTTGGCGCCTGCGCTCTCTCTCACTTGTTTCTCTCTCTCTCTCTCTCTTGGGATGTTTCCGTGATTGCAGACACTGCTGAGGGTGGTTTGGGAACTGTGTTAATGTCAGTCAGGACTTTGAGTTGACACCGTTCCGTAACTGCAACGCACTCTCCCAAAGAAATAAAGAAACACAGTTTCCGTGTCCGTGTCCGTGTTTCCAGCTTTACCCCCAACTTCCGAGCATCTCCCAAAAATCCCAGTCCGCGCAGCTGCCAGAGTCGAGAGTCATCTCTGCTGACTTGTGTATAGATATTTTTCCCCGTCAAGTGAAAAGAAAAAAAAGAATCACAATATTTGTATTTATCAATAAAACAATCAAATCAAAAGTGGACAAACCTTATTTATCGACGTTGTTAACGAGATGTTTGTGTTATTGTAAAGTGTTTAGAAATTCCTCAAATTGTTCCAAGATGCATGGTTATCCGGTGATGCAGTTCGTGCAGTATAGCATGCCGCCGCCCTGCTCCTGGGTGCCCGCTCCTCCGCCCACAACGACGGCCGATGCACATCATCGTGGTTCCTTGGGTGCTCATCCTTATCCCGATTACTCTATCCATTCAATATTAATTCTTTGTTTCCTCTCTCTCTTTGCAGCTCATCGTCATGGCGCTGGCATCAAGAAGTATGTGGTTTGGTGTCTCATCTGCGGTGGTTTTAGCTGCCTTCTTGGTGTACTCTTCCTGGGCGTCTACTTTCTGTTGCATTCCTATACCATCACTGTGGGCAACTTTGAGACAGTGCCCACTTTTGTGCCTGCCACACTGGTGAGTTTTCTATATGAAAAAGGTCCATTCTCTGACTAATTCCTTGCCTCTTCCTTAGCTAATCCTGACGGGCGTTTGCATCATGAGTCTGGCACGTCGTCGCAATCGTTATAGTTATCTGGTGAGTCACTGTTTTTAGTACCTTCTTAACTCCCAGCTCGGAATTGGGCGGTCAAATTCAGCAATTGAGTTCAACAAAAACATTTACGACCTAAGCAGTTTTTTTTTGCTTGTAATTTGTGTTCAGTGTCTTAACTCAAAGCAGCGTTTTTGCTGTGTATTGTTCTTATGTACTTTTGTTAGGGAAAAGAATTAGTTTCTATTTTAAATTGTTTCCAGTTATGAATATTAGTTTATTCTATTGAAGAATAGATTTTTGTGGGTTCTTTTGAAGATCTTTCTAATAAATGGAAAATAAATTAATATCTTTACTAACGTAAATCAGTACACTCTATTACAAAATATTATTTTATGGGTTCTATTTAATTTATTTATTTTTTGAGAAAACACTTTTAAAGATCTATCTGATAAGTGGAAAAGAAAGTAATATTGTAATTAATAAAACTTATGTTAGTATATTAGATTCAAGAAAATTTTTTGTGGGTTCTATTTGTTTCATTAAATTTGTGAAAAGACTCTTTTTAAAGATCTTTCTGATAAATGGAAAAGAAATTATTATTTTAACTAACTAAAATTAGTATATTCGTTTCAAGAATATTTTATTGTGGTTTCTATTTAACTCATTCATTTTGTGAGAAGACGCTTTAAAAGATATAAATAATAAATTGAAAGGAAAGTAATATTTTAACTTAAATAAGTTCCTGAGTTTAGTAATCTTGACTTATGATTCTCTTTTTCAACCTTCTCTCTCTGACAGATCAAGTTATCTGGCGCCTGTGGCCTTGTCTCCGCCTTAACCTGCGCCTTGGTCACCGTGACCACCACCGTGCTGCACATGAGTCGCCTCCAGGCGCTGCGGGAGTGTGAATACGCACAGAAGACGCGCACCTGCACCTGCTATTCGGATCTCATAGAATCGCAGGTGGATCGCGTGGACAAAGGTGAGTTGTACTCAAAGGAAATCTTTCTTTCACTCTTTCACTCTCTCCCATCGCTTTCAGAAGGTGTGCGTCTGGTGTTTGATTCCCTCTCCGATTGCGGTGTTGTCCATGGTTCCCTCTACTCCTGTCTGCGTGCGATCTTTGGTCTGTCCGTTGCCGGAGTTCTCATTGCCGTGTTCAGTTGCATGTTGGTCTATCAGCTGCTTAGCCATGAGCGCAAGAAGATGTACTGGGAGCAGCTGGAGTTGCGTTGTCGTTCCCTCTATGCCAGCCAGGCGCCGCCTCCTCTAAGTGCTCCGGGTCGCATGTTGAACTGTCGCTGCTGTGAACAGTGCCACGCCCATCGCCAGCTGACCTTGCCGCTGCAGGCAACTGCTTATCCCTGGGATGAGGCAACTGCAGCGGCGGCAGCAGCTGTTGCCGCCGGCGGAGCTGGAGCGGAGCAACGTTTCTGGGCCACACAACCGCCGGGTAACTTCTATTCCCCCAATCCCGGCGGGGAGGAGATGCTCAACGGCTGTCGTGGCGGCAATGAACGTGCCGCACGCTCCAGCAGCAGCGGCTGGAGCTGGCCGAGAATGCCCTGGCAACGCACCACGCCGGATGCAACGCGTCGCTTTCGCCAGGCAGCCGCCAGTCCGGATTCCCAGTATGGTTTCAGCTCGGCAACGGCTGTGGCCAGCGCCGATGGCAACCAGATGCTGATCGAGGAGCCGGCAGTAAATGGAGGCGCCTACAATGCTTTGCCTCCACCCAATGCCTTGCCCTATGGCGTCTGGGGTCCTCCGCCTCCGTATAGTGATCCCAATAGTCCGGCGCGACGTGGTTACTATCAGTATCTGCAGGCGGGTGCGTGTCTGGCCGGGAATCCTGCGGCCACCGCATTGATGCCACAGCAGCAACAGGAGCAGCTGCAGCAGCAACTGCAACAGCAATTGCCACAGCAGCAATCACGTTTGTGTGGACAACATCAGGGACAATCGGCGACGCTGGAGCGCATGGATGGAGGCACTGCATCCACAATGACCGCACGCAGTGCCGTCTACAAGGCAAAGGCGGTGAGCAATGGAGAATATGAGAATACGCATTCCGACAGCGATGGTTGCCACGATGGCTGGGAACGAGATCGCTGCTCCAACACGCTGCCCACCAGGAAGCTAAAGAAGCGCATTGAGGCAGGAGCCAAGAGCATTGGACCACAGAACAATGCCCATCAGCAGCGTCCAAATGTGCAGCAATTGTTTGCCTGCGAAATGGCAACCAAACAGCAGCAGCAACAGACGGAGCAACAGCAGCAACAGTTGCTGCAGGCACAGCCAGTGAATGGAGTGGAGAACAATGGTTATCAGGATTCAAATGGTGCCATTGCCAAGGGACAGCAGCAAGGAACAACAGCAACAGCAGCAACTGTTGCTGCGGTGGGAGCAACAGCTGATTGCCTGGAGGCAGCTGAATCCGAGGTATACTTTGCGGATGTGAGCAGCTGTTGCAACATGTCCGTGAAGAACGACAACTACTATGACAATGCGCAACGACATCAGTTGCATCATCAGCATCAGCACCAACACAGCAATTGCAGTCACAGCAGCAGCAGCAATCAAAGCAACAGCAACAACAACAGCAACACTAATAATAACCCCAACAACAATGAGGATTATTTGGCACAACGTTTTGGACGTCGTGAGCATTCCATACGCAGTCGTTTGCCCATTCCACAGACACGTCTGGAGGATGACTATGAGAGCTCCAATCTGAATATGCCCACTTTAAAGGAGCAGCAACAACAGCAGCAGCTGCAAAAGGACATCTCCAGGCAGAGCATGTGCTCCGTGGAATCGGAGGCAAAGACTGAGTTCACCGATCTATCGCCATCGACGCCATGTGGCGGGGTACTACCACTGCCGCCTCCACCCGCCAGCTTTGCCAGTGATCCGCCAGCAACGCCGAGCAATTTTGTCGCCTCATTTCCCTACTCCTCGGAGTCACAATGCCTGGAGGCGCATCGACGCTCCACGAAGAACATACATGAGTTACTGTTAGTCGGAGGAGGTGGAGCTGGAGGCGACTCCTCGCCAGCCCAATCCCATTATGAGATCATCAATGATCGCGAGCGCTATCAGCTGCAACGTTCCGTTGCCGGTGGCAGCAGCAAACACAAGTCCAAGTCCAAGACGCGCTCCCGGGAACAGCTGGACATTTATGGAGCAGGCGGAACGGCAGCGGGAGCGGCAACGGAACGCTCCGATTGGTCAGATGGCAGCGGTTGTGGCGCTTTGAGAGGCAGCAGCAAACGCTTGTGAGACGAAATCGAAGTCGAATTCGAAATCGAACTCTTCGTCTAGGTTTCACACACACACACACACACACACACTCCTACACACACACACACACACATTCTGTGTACTGTCTTCCTTATGATTTATGAAAAAAGATCGTCGCATTTGCAATGTTTGCCATCCAAAATGATAACTAGTTAGTTGCTCTCTTCTGTCTTCTCTTTAAAACTCTCTTATATATAAATTAAATTAATCTCCCGATTTGCTTTAACTATTTTATGCCATTATACAAGTACGCATATAGGTACATAAATCATATTGTAGCATTGAATTGAATGTTGAAATTGTAGCAACGAGATAATATATATAAATATTGAATATTATTATTATTATTATATATACAAATTATGTTACACTTACCTGCTGTATTTACATAGTTGCATACATTTATATAAACACACATTAACATACATATAAAAACATACATATATTATATATATATAGTTAGTTAAATGTTAGATTGCAAGTTAAATTTATTAAATCATTTTAACAAAGCTTGGCGCGCATTTTATTAAAATTACACAGATAATTATCGCGACAAGTTAAACAGGGCTGGCACAATCTCTTGCAGTTATCGATAAGGCAGAAGTCGAACTGCTTGCCATCAGGGTCACCTTAAACTTTCGCTCTTATCGATAAATCAGTTGAATATCACTGTTGCTTGCAAGCAGAGTAAACGGTTATTTATTTAAAATTAATTTCGAATATTTATTACGCACGACTTAAAATGGCTGCTCGAGTGCAGCGGGAACAAAACATACATACAATAAAAACTATGGCACTTATTGGATTTTCTCATAATGCCAAACTGTTGAACAGCATGTAAACAAAACTGATCGTTAAACTTAAGCTCACAACTGAGGCTGCAGCATTCTTACGATCCGCAATACTACCATGGGGAATCTCATTCTCTGAATCATCTGGTACAACGATTTCGTCAGCTGCGATCTCCTCCAGCGACAGTGAAGTTGCCTCATTGATTGTGCGCAACAGTGGATAATTATGATTAAGTCGCCTTGGAGCAGTTTTGACTAAACGGAAATCGGCAAAGGTATCCTCATCCAGTTCACAATCGCCCAGAAAGTCATCGGTGTCCACAGACCAGACCATAACACCAGCCAGACGCTTCTTCATGGCAAACTTTACCTTGTTGGCAATGGAACGGGAACTGTCGAATGTCACCACATTGACGTTTTGGGTAAAGACATTGCGCTCGGAACGCGCCAACATTTGACTGGTCTCCGGATCCCATTGCTTGGACCAACCCGAGGTTTTATTGCTCAAGATGTTGCAGATCTCGTTGTAGCCCAGGAAGCCGTCTTCGCGTGTCAAGGGTCCCTGGAAGCCATTACCTTCGCTGGCGTCATTAAGATTACCCTCTGTGGTAGTCTTAAAGGTGCGTCCATAAAAGGGTAATCCCAACACTAGCTTTGATGGGGGAGCTCCCTGTTTCAGCAAATAATCGATGGTGTATTGCTGCAAAAATTAAAAAAAAAATGTATTAATTTTTGTTTCACTTATAAACAGTCAAAAAAAACATGGTATGGAAAAAATTAAGTTCTTGAAAAAATGTAAAGGGGTAAGCATGGAAAATATCGAAAAAATTGACAGTGAGGTAAATTTTTCAAGTGAAAAATGTTTTGATGCAGAATGAATTTAGAGGCCAAATAATGATCAAGACGGTATTCCACATTGAAATCGGTTAAGTTTTGACAAAGCTATGGTAGTTTGAAGTTCTTGAAAAAATGTAAAGGGGTAAACATGGAAAATATCGAAAAAATTGACAGTGAGGTAAATTTTTCAAGTGAAAAATGTTTTGATGCAGAATGAATTTAGAGGCCAAATAATGATCAAAACGGTATTCCACATTGAAATCGGTTAAGTTTTGACAAAGTTATGGTAGATTGAAGTTCTTGAAAAAATGTAAAGGGGTAGATTATTAAATTATATCATTTTTTGAATCAGAATTTCATCTCATGCTTACCACACTCAATGGATCCATGGCAGAGGCTATCAGAGGTGAATTATAGCCAATCTTATGATCCCAGCTTCCGTGATAATCGTAGCACATGATGTGCAAATAGTCAAGATAACGTGAAATCTGTCGCACATCATAAGCCTGATCAATCACATTTTTGGCTGCACCAATAGCCGAAGTCAATAATAATCCATAGTTATCAAACTCCTCTCTCAATTCTTTGGTCAAGGCAACGAAATTCTCGCGATCCTTTGGACTACCACCACGCTGTGTGGGATACTCCCAATCCAGATCCAAGCCATCAAAGTTATATTTGCGCACAAAGCTGGAAACTTGCTTGACAAACTGTCCACGTTGCAACACATTGGCCACCATAGTAGAATAGTTCTTGGAACCCTCATTCCAGCCACCAATGGCCAGAGTGACCTTTAGATGCGGATGACTGCGTTTCAAGTCCGTTAAACGCTCGAAGCCTCCCTTGCCATATGCCTCCTTCAGGTCCTGCCAGGGATCTAAAACATATAAATTCAATTTTTTTAAGATACGAAAATAAGTGTTTAAGTTATTTTCTTTAAGAGATTTAAACTGAAATTTCATACTTTTGCAGATGTAAGATTTTTTTGTAATTTTAGTAACTTAATTGAATAGTTTTTCCTGCTACAAACTTAAAACTCTTATTTGACGATCCCTGCTTATAAGGGTTGTCTGTTAACTTACCCAAGGACTTGATGGATGACTGTGTGATGTCCAGGCCGGCAAAAGCGTAGACAGCATGTGTGCAGAGACTCGGATCAAAGTGCTCAATGGAATAGGCACCGGGTTCGGGTCGATATACAGCCCATGTGGATATATAGCAAACAACCACCTTGTCGTGTGCAGGTCCTGCAATATAATACGAAAATTATTCAAAAATTATGTGATGTTGCAACCCCATTTTTAACCACAATATGCATACCTGTTCTGGCGGAAACCGAAGCCATAAATATGCCCAGGAGCAGCAAAGGGAGAGTCAATCGAATCATCGTCATCGGAGGAAGTCTGCGAAAGGTAGAAGAGGAGAATTGAAAGAGAATGCGGAATTGAGAAGGCGCCGTTTAAGTGAACTGCATCATGCATGCCACAACACTGAATCTAAGAGTACGAATACAAAGTGTATCTACAAGATACATTCAATTAAGCTCAATTGAAGGCTTTAATTAAGCCGCGTCTGTGATGGATAAAAAAACAGAATTGGTTGAGAAAAACTAGACGGAAAAGTGAAAGGCATAAGAATCAAGTAACTTTGTCAGATTCCTACATGAATCATCGTTGTATATATTTCTTGATTTCATCATCATTATGATCAGCTAATGAAAGACGCCTCATTGTTGATGCGTGCTGTTGAACCAGTCCCGTTAAGGGCATACCAAACTAGTCAATACCCTAACCCCATTAAATGCAAAAAAAAAATTTGATGTGGGTTGCGAAACCTGATTCTCAACTTTCGATTCTGCCGATGGTAACCGGCAAAAAGTGCATATATTGAATTAACTGTTGGCCAACATTAAAAATACGAGTGTGAATACGAGTACTCGAATGATTCATACGACTTGAGACTGAGTTCAAGCATTCACATCTCACAAAGGTCTTTGTTTCTTATCAACATCACCTTATTGATCAAACAATAACAGGTTTTATTTGCTGATAAGGGCAGAGCATAAATATACACTCAATTTTACCACAAATATAGAAAAAATATCGAATTGAAAATAAACACTGCAGAAAAATACACAATTTTCACTTTCCGGTTTTGTAGTTTCTGCTACTTTGTTTTCATTGCGTTTTATTATTATTGTATATTTTGTGTATTTTCTTGTTTCTGTTTCTTATTACTTTTAGCTTGTATTAAGGAAACCGGAATTGGCTTCACATCACGAGGCACAGACAAAAAGAAACATGCGAAAATCAGATTAAAGAAATATAATGATAAAAATGAGAGGAAATAACAAAAAATAAACAAAAACCAGATTGGCTATAGCTCAAGAACTGAAGATCTTCGCTTGGCCAAGTTAACACGCTTGGGCCACGCCTGCGCATTGTGTGTAAATGTAAATGGAAAGCCAATTAGCGCTGCCAACTGTAAAAATAAAAATAAAACTTCACCTGACTACGCACTCGAAATTCGTTAACTAAAACCTCATAATTATTATGCTTGAAATTGTTTGCACGTACATTGTTTGATGGCCCCAAGACGACGTGCTTTATTTTGTAGTATTTCCTATATCGAACCGTTGCCGACGCGTTGTTACCAATAACTAAACTTCATGGAGCTGCTGCCACGGACACACTGCGCATTCATATACTATGTAGAAAATTAGTCAAGCCGAACTTGTACTCCGTGAAGACTGCAAACTTAAGAGACCAATGTCACTGCTTTTACACTGTAAACTTGCTTAAGAGAGGACTGTATAAGCTTAGCGCGCCAGCGAAGTCAACTGTAAACTTGCATAAGAGTCACATGTCAACTGCTTGCCAAATGTAAAGTAGCCAAAGAGTAGAACAAGAACTGCGTGCGCTCAGCATAAAACTCTCAAGCAAAGAGAGAGCGCAGCTTAAGCCAGATCTAAGCAAGAGAGGGAGAGCCTACTGTTAAGTTTGATCAAAAGTCAAAGAAAACATTTCAATCAATACAACTTTTGAAATTACATGTCAAAAAATGTTTTTAATATTCAAATAGAAGTTAGAATAAACACAGGCCGCAGTGTAGCCAAACAGAACGTATGTAACAATTTCACAAATTTCAAAATAAATAACAGAAGACAAAGCGATTAGTTTATCGATGTAGTAGAACTTATGTGAAGCACGCAGCCCTGACCAATCGCAATCGTTATCGCTATCGCTCTTGCAATCAATTGTGCCCGTCCCTGCTGCTGTTGAACATAAACAATCGTCGAAGAAATTCTGCTGCGTACACAGGAAAAAGTTGGAAAGAATTAAAAGATTGCCAAGGCGAGTGCAGTTGCAAAATGGACATTGAGGAGGAAGGTGCAGCGGATGCGGCAACATCCTGTAAGCGACAGAAGCGCAACAACTCCAGCGAAGAGAGTTGCAACGAAGATGACAGCGAAGCAGGAACGTCAACTGCAGCAGCAGGCGCAGCTGGCAGAGAAGCAGCAGCTGACGCAGGCAGAGAAGCAGCATGTACTTCTAACGACAAAGCAAATCTTTGGTAAGTGCAAATTGAGGCACGTGTTTTTTCTATATAAATAATTGATTTTTTTTGCACACGCTTGCAGTTCCCCTGAAAATAGAAAGGAGGCAAAGAAGCCCGTAAATAGTCACAACAACAACAACAATAACAAACACAGTGGCAAAGGCGATGATATAGACACAGTAAATGCAGCAACAACAACCACAACAACAACAACAAATGCTGCTCCTGATGATGACAATATAACTCGATCTCCAAACTCCACATCCACATCTTCTTTAAGTCAGTCAATGGATGAGCCAGCAACCCAAGTGGATGACTTAACACTTGATATACACACAGTTTCCAATACTCCAAACTCGAGTCCCATACCAGAGGATAGAGTGCCCAACGAATCCGAACTGGCTGTGGCCCAGAATGATGATGACACCGAGGATAACGAGATAACTTTATTTCCTTTATTCAATCGTCCTCGTATGCTGCGCACTCGCTCCTATCGCTCCACACTATCGAATTCGGCGTCCAGCAGCAGTGATCCTGCCAGTGATCACAATTCGGATGCCAACAGTGAAACGAACGATACAGAAGTCGACGGAGATGGCGATAACGATGGCGACGCCGATGGAACGGATGAAGCAGCCGAGGCGGAGAATGTCGAGGATTATGAATCACGTTCGCCTTCGGGACCATTTCCAGCAGACGACAGCAGCTCCGGCTCTAGCGATGTCTTCTGGCATCGCTATTACGCCACCAGCAATGAGGATCCCGATTCTGTAAGCTTTAAGATTAAGAGCTGTTGAATTTCTTTAAAAAAGTGTTCTAATTATGTCTATATTTTAAATATTGGAGTAATACATTCTCCTTTCTTCTGTAGGATGACGAATATAACGAGATCGAGGCGAATCCTGCTGACAAGGAGCAGGTGGAGATTGCTGTTAACAAGGTCATGTGCAAAACAAAGCCGTCCTACACCTGGAACTGCGTCCAGGAGCTAATGCAGCGGGAGCATAACCTTTTTAACAGGATTGGTTGGCGTGGCGGTCACACTTCTGTCCAGAGCTTTGGCCAGGGATATTACGGATCACGACAGGTGGTGGAGCGCATGAAACTAATGAGCACCATGAGTCGCCATCGAGGCTGTGTGAATTGCTTGAATTTCAATCGATCGGGGGATTTGATATGCTCTGGCTCCGATGATCTCCTCATCGTTGTATGGGACTGGGCAAATGGCAAGCCAAGGCACAGCTTCAAATCGGGTCACACTCTGAACATATTCCAAACGAAATTCATTGACAGCGCCGGCTGTCTGGACATTGTGTCCTCCAGCCGCGATGGCCATGTGCGACGAGCCGTCATCCCGCCCTCCGGCAGCAGTAGCTTTAAACCAATGCGCCTTTACACCCACGGCGATGCGGTACACAAGGTTGTCGTCGTGCCTCAAAGTCGACATGAGATAATGAGCGCTGGCGAGGATGCTGCGGTCAAACACTTTGATCTGCGCAGCAATGAGTCAACCACAATGCTGCACTGCGTCGGCGAGAAGCGTCGCGTACGACTCTTCAGCATTGCCCATCATCCGTATGCGCCGGAGTTCTGCATCAGCGGCTCGGATGACAAACTGCGAGTCTACGATAAACGCAAGCTGAACAAAACCGTGCATGAAATGACGCCCACGGACATTAAGAATGTGAGCAGCCTATTAAATAGCATACATCTATCAATTGTAATCATCACATTCCTTTCTTTTAGACCAAGATATCGCAGATCACGTGTGCCGTCTACAATCACAGTGGCAGCGAGATTCTAGCTTCCTACAGTGATGCGGGTATTTATCTCTTTGACAGCCGGAACTACAAGGAAGGCGAATTCCTGCACTCTTATGAGGGTCATGTGTAGGTGCATCACTCATTCCCTATAGACACTCTTTAATTCCCTTTTATTTATAGTAATAGTCGCACCATTAAAGGTGTCAACTTCTTTGGTCCCCACTCGGAGTACATTGTCAGTGGCAGCGACTGTGGACACATCTTTTTCTGGGACAAGAACACCGAGTCTGTGATTAACTTTATGAGAGGTGATCTTGATGGTGTTGTCAATTGCTTGGAGCCACATCCCTGGATGCCTGTGTTGGCCACATCTGGACTGGAACATCATGTTAAAATCTGGACACCCACGGGATTGCCTGAAACTGTAAGTTTACAAACACCTTTTTATATACACTATCTCAGCATTTGCAACTTTTTAGGATGTACCGAGCACGGATGCACTGAAGGAAACTCTACAGAAAAACTTTAGACGCAGCATTCTGGATGATGCAGACTTTGATATCAATCAAATTCATTATTTCATACGGCAGCTCATTGAGCCTCGTCGTGGCGGTGGTGGTGGCAATGCAGCCGCCGCTGGACAGGATCGAAATCGCACGAATTTCAGCAACACCAGCGATAGCAGCAGCAACAGCAGCTCGAGTCCACATCGTGTGGCATCTTCCAGCCAGGAGCAGCGGCATCACAACGCTGGCAGCAACGACAGCAGCTCCGATGAGGGCAATGCTGATCCCCTGGGATGTCCCACCCAATGAGTACTGCATCGTGCATAACTCGACTCTTTTTCAACTGTATATTTTCTTCTGATTATGGCCTGGGCTTGAAAAGTCCCCGGAAGCCATGCATGTTTCCCCCACCACTCCCTGCTATTTTGTTTTATGTGTTGCGAGCATCTGAAAGTTTGCGAGCCTTACGTCTTTAATTCCAAAGCGTTTCCGAAAATCTGTGAATATACAAATAAGCACGCTCATATTCTAATTTTGAAGAATGTCTAATAAACACATGTATTAAGGAACAATTTGAAAAGCGGTTTATTGAGTTTTTCGGTAATTTTAAATATCCAATTGGACAGCTCTGTGTTAACATAAACAGATTGAGAAGGAAATGCCGCCTGACATGGACATTGAGAAAACCGCCGACCTTTTGGCTCTCGGGATTCTTCTTCACCCAAGCTTTGCTCACCGGCGCCATGCAGAATTTTGCCGGAAATATAAGATACCCATTGATACGCTCACTTTTGATTATGATGTGCTCAAAGTGGAAACAAAGACGGTGCTACTGGATGATGGCGTCTTTTGTAATGGTTAATGTCCTCTTTACAAGACACTCGACCAATTATATATATATTTTACTTTTATATATATATTTTACTTTTATATATATATTTAACTTTTATATATATTACTTTTGTATATTCTATCCTATTTCTCTTACATTATTAACTCTTTAACTCCTAATTATTACCTTAAAATAATGCATAATGTAAATAGCTGTATATATTAATTTATTATATATTAATTTATTATATATTAATTTATTATACATTAAGTTATTATATATTAATTAATTATATACTAATTTATTATATATTAATTATATATATTAATCTCACATTAGCTTAAGTTACCATATAAGGTACTCTACTCTAACTTATACTTAAACAAGTAAAAAAAAACACTAGGCACTTATCACTTGATCCGTCTTCCGCGAGCACCGAACACTAACTGTCTGTCAACCCCAAAAAGGCCGCCTTTTATACGCTGCGTGGGTGGTCGGTTA
Source organism: Drosophila falleni (assembly GCA_035045575.1). Taxonomy (NCBI): domain Eukaryota; kingdom Metazoa; phylum Arthropoda; class Insecta; order Diptera; family Drosophilidae; genus Drosophila; species Drosophila falleni. The sequence continues at coordinate 5,755,565 of JAWNOV010000167.1, forward strand.
ACATAACTCTGTTATCTTAGCAGTGCTGTTAGCAGAGCTCTGTTATCTTAACATTGCTGTTAGAATATTATACTCACTTTGGCACTGTTAAAGTCACATATTCACTGTTAAGATAACAGAGCTCTGCTAACAGCACTGTTAAGATAACAGAGCTCTGCTAACGGCACTGTTACGATAACAGAGCTCTGCTAACAGCACTGTTAAGATAACAGAAATCTGCTTAGAGCACTGTTAAGATAACAGAGCTCTGCTAACCCCACTGTTAAGATAACAGAGCGCTGCTAACAGCACTGTTAAGATAACAGAGCTCTGCTAACATCACTGTTAAGATAACAGAGCTCTGCTAAGATAACAGAGTTATGTTAACAGCACCGTTAAGATAACAGAGCTCTGCTAAGATAACAGAGTTATGTTAACTGACCACCCACGCAGGATATAAAAGGCGGCCTTTTCGCAGTTGGCAGACAGTAAGTGTTCGGTGCTCGCGGAAGACGGATCAAGTGATAAGTGCCTAGTGTTTTTTTTTGGTGACTTGGTGTTTTAGTGTCTTGGTGCCTTGCCTATAAGTTTAAGTATATAAGTATAAGTTTAAGCTAAGTATAAGTTTTTATATGGCAACTAAGGCTAATGTGAGATTAATATAAGAATGAAAGTATGTCTAGATAAACTAAGAAAATAAATACAGCTATTTACATTATGCAAAGAATTTTAAGGTAATAATTAGGAGTTAAAGAGCTATTAATGTAAGAGAAATAGGATAGAATATAAAATAGATATATATATGTTTTTGTTTTGTTTTTTTTTTTTTTTTTTTTTTTTTACTTGTTGAAGTAATATACAAGGTACTCTACTCAAATTTATACTTCAACAAGTAAAAAAAAAAAAAACCAAATAAAAACACATATATACACGATTATGTTTAATTAAACAGCCCCATCTGTCTAATTGTCACAGCAGTCTGTCTTCCGTATAAATCAAAGCGCCAATTTCAAATTAGCCCAAAAAGCTGTATATAATTTTAATATTGTTACATTTAAAAGTTTTTATGTATTGCGAGCTCAACACTTGTAAGCTTCATGTCTTTTTTAAAGTAAAGCGTCTCAGAAGCTGTGAGTCTACAAATAAGCGTGCTTATATTCAAATTTTGCAGAATGTCTAACAGACACACATTAAGAAACGAATTCAGATGCTATATATATATATATATAAGTCGGGTCTCTCTCCTGTTATGTATGCCATGTAAGTAAATTCCATTCATTAGTCGTTGGTCTGACAAATAAGGGCAACACTTCGTTTAACCCAATGGGATGCTTTAGCCTGTGTGTTGAGCAACAAGGGAACCACATAATTCGTCGAATGTCCAGTTGTGGAGAGTGTTCCTCTGCGCTCGGCGGTCTTGTAAAGAGGACAGCGATAACGTGTGCCTTCCGTAAGTTGAGTTAGTGTTACCGGACGGAAATAGATGACAGGCATTGTATACATAAGGATTTTGGGTAATTGTTCGACGAGCATATTCTGTTCCCAGTGCCAGCGTGCTCCCTCCAGAAACAGACCATTACAATAGACGCCATCATCCGGTGGCACCGTCTTTGTTTCCACTTTGAGCACATCATAATCAAAAGTGAGCGTATCAATAGGTATCTTATATTTCCGGGCAAAATTCTGCATGGCGCCGGTGAGGAAAGCTTGTGTGAAGAAGAATCCCGAGAGCCAGAAGGTCGGCGGTTTTCCGACACGATGCCACTCATGCAACCAATTGAGACGCTTGTACAGATCCTGGACATAGGAGCCGAGTGGCTTCAAGCAGGGATACGATTTTCCCATCCACTTTTGCGGAATACGATTGTACTTCATAGCAATCATTACATTCTCCAGATCTGGCGTCATTACAAGTATTCCTTTAATAGCCATGGCCAGATCCCGACAAGAGGATCGAATTTCTTTTTGTAGTTTGAGGAAACGTTCCATTTCCTGGACGACGACCGTGTTCATTGATTCATTGTAGTCCACGGGATATTTCTCTGCTGCTCCCTCAATGTCCATGTCAGGCGGCATTTCATTCTCAATCTGTTTTATGGTGTCCAATACCATTTGCTCCGGACTGACGCCACCTCCGGCTGTTCCCGCTGCTTCGCTGCCCAGCAACAGAATCATAGAATCCAGCAAAGTTTTAGTAGTCTGCAAATCCCGCGTTATGCCGGAGTTGGCATGTAATCCGTACACTTCAGGTGGTGCCAACGAAGGCATACTCTCGTCCAGATAACGCAGAATCTCCCGATGCTCCGTCTTGCGTGGCAATATATAACGATCATCGTTGGCGAAACGATAGCGAAGATCGGACACCACTTGGGCATTACAAAAGTCCGCGAGTATTGTGACAATGGCACGTCTATCCCAATTATCCGTAACACGTCCACCGTAATTGCACTCACTGGTCAGATACGAGATGGCATCATAGGGCACATGTTCATATTGATTTAGGAGCATCTATAAAGGGAAGAATTTTATGAGGATTCAAAAATAATGTTTCAATACTTACACTTAGTTGCAGCACGGAGATTTGCAGATCAGACTCGTTGAATCCGTATGGAATATTCCAACCCAAAGGTCCGTACTTGCGTCTTTCCTGAACCACGGCGTGGAAGAAACAGATGCCAAATAATAATCGGGTAAAGGCACGATCCTGCTTGGCGCAGCCCAAATAAAACTCCGGCTCATTGATGGGTTCCGAATTGTAGGATCTCATGAGATTCTCTCGCAATCCCGTTGGCGGTTCATTGGTCATTTTGACGCCATTCTGCAGAATCGTCACAGGAAACTGTGGCGTCGGATACGCCGTAAGCCAAATACGGAAATTGGCTGCAAATTGTATAAAAAAATATAATTTATAAAAAGAAATTATTTGTTGACTTTCATCATAAATAAAAAACTTGAACTCTTACTTTTAAATCTTATATAACTATTATAGTCTGAATAAAATATAATAAAACAAATTAAGAATAATACAAAAATTATATTCCTGTTTCTAGAATACCCCTTTTAAAATATAAGTAGATCCCAATTATCCAAAAAATTCATTTCAAGTTTGATCTTTTTATGTCTCAAAGAAATTTCATAAAGAATTTTCCTTGACTTACCCTGAGTGTTAAATGTGTCCATGTTCTCCCACAAATACTCCAGTGTAGGCATCCAGGAGGCGGCCAGATGGCAATTCTGCAGACAAACCCAATAGCCCATCTCCTGGGCATTCTTAATTAAAGCAGTTGCAATCGGACCTTGACCCTGACCCAGAGAGATGCTCTGGAAGGATTCCTCCTGTCCCATCTTTTCAGCAAATACCAGCAGCGAGCCCAGAGGATCAGCTCCAGGCGAGAGAATGAACAGAAGCGGAGTCAAGGCCGTAGAGTCAGCATAAGATTTGGATATATCAAATTCCGGCGGCGTCACATACTGATCTCCAATAGTATTAGCTATAAAGTTACGCACACCCAAAAATACGGAATCCGGACGCAGAGCTTTCAGCACAATGATCTTCTCAAAGGCTGTGGTCTTGTCCTGCCAGGGAGCCGGCAAGGGCTGTAACTCCGGCGAGGCATGGTCGTAGATAGCTTGCCAGGCAGGAAGATCACTGCGGAAGGAGCTGATAATGCCTTTGAGTTCCTTGAGCTCCTCCAAGCGCAGTATGTTCAACCAGACGATATCCGTTATCCAGCTGGGATCGGGATTGGGAGGTACATTACTAGATTCCTTGGCATTCGTCAGCAAATGCGACAAATGACGCATTTCAACTTGTCCAGTGCCCAAAAGGATGCGGGCCGTCAGAATAAAAGAGAACAGAAGCTTATCCTTCTCAAAAATGGAACGACAAACATTATTATAAAGATTTCTAGTGAAGCCATCAACCAGGAATTTGATGCGTCTAGGCAGATCCTTGGACTTGTTGGCCGTCTCAATGGAGTACATGTAGAGATTGATGTACCAATTGAGGGAGAACTGATACATGGGATCAATGTTGGGCAGATCCGTAATGGAATAATACAATATGGAGGAATGCACAGCAACTGGCTTGTAATTCAAACGGAACGCTTCAATCTTGGCTGATGTCTCCTTGGCCGCCTCCTGCTTCTCCGTAATGTCCTTGGAGAGAGTCTTCGAATCGGCCAAGATCAAGATGGCCGCCTCGTTCTCCAGAATGTCACCCTCACTGGAGGTCAGCGTCTTAAGGATCATATTCTCGGCATCAAGAAGTGCTCCTTTATTGGCTGCCGCCTCCGAGGTCAACATGATGCGCAATTCCTGCAGATCAGGACGCTCCTTGGCCACCACAATGCTCAGCAACTGATCCATCAAGGCATTCTGAGTGAGAGCAAAGTTAATCACGGTCACCTTGTTGAAAGTCTCCGGCAAGAAGTGAGGATTACGCAGATTGCAGGTCATGTAGAGGCGGAAATTTGGCGAAACCGGTACCACATTCTCGCCCAGACTGATGTGCTTGATGCCGCCTTGGAGAAACGTCTGTTTCATTAAAATAGGATCTAGTGGCACCTCCAGTTCCTCCTGCACATTCTCAATAATCACCGGGGAACCATACTCCAAGGCATCCGCAATGATCTTCATGTAGTTGCTCTGATTAAACTTGACACAATTTAGACGATTCTTTCGCTCCATATTCTTCAACCAGTTATTGGCCTGACCCTGTGGATCAATAAACAGGCTATAACGACTCGAGTTGGCCGAGATGATGGCATTCTCGCTGGAGAACTCATCATTGGGCAGTCCATCCAGCTGCCAGTTCTGTATGGTAACATCTAAGCCCAAAACGGCCGTAATGGAATACTTTTTGGAGCAGGGTATCTGCAATTCGTTGCACTTTTTAAACCACTCTAGGACACAGCTGGCACGATACTGAAGATTCACAGCGGACAGATAGGCAATAATGCCACAGGAGATGAGCACATCGCCGGGCAGATGATCATACAGATCTTGTAGATCCTCGGCCGCCTTGTTCCATCTGGATTTCTCGCCACCCAAGCCACCAATTAATGCCTCCGCTCGCAGCAACTTATTCCGGCAATTCTCGGCATGCTGCTCCGTGCGCTTCATCTCCTCATTGGCCTTGTCCAGCTCGATGTTGAGCAGTGCCACCTTCTCCTCCAGCGCCGCGGCCATCGCTCGCTTCTCCGCCAGAAATGCCATGGTGTCGGCGTATTCCTTCTCCGCCGCAGCCAGTTTGGCCTTCTTGGGTGCCACCACCTTGGCAACATCGTCGTACATGTCCATGGCAATGATCCACTGGCAGAGACCTTTGGCGGCACTGGATGCCTTGGCCACCACCTTGGGATCAAAGTCCTTGTTCGGTATGAACTCCTTGCGTATGCGTTTTATGGTCTCCACGGGAATGTTATCCTTGTCAAACTCTCGCAACGAGGGCAGGAAATTCATGTCGCCCAGAATACGCTTACTGGGACCCCAGTAATCATTGACCATCTTACCCGAGGCAGGGTCGGGAATACGCTCAGGTGGCAATCCCTTCATGACACAAACCGCCGCCATGACCAGCTTGATGACAGGTGGAGGATTCTTCATGGACTTGACCAATGTGATGTCCGCCGGTTTTAGAGTATTCAAGGCGGCTAGTGCATCCTCCAGCACGGGTATGGCCTTGGCCAGATCCTTCTCGCACTCGCCTTTCAGTACCTGTGCTGCCTCGGCCTGTATGGAGGCCACCTCCTCATCCCGTTTCACCTGCTCGGCGGCGGCATTGGCCGCCAGCGTCTCTTTGCTAATCTCCAGCATCATTTTGCGGGATGCCTCCGCCAAGGCCACCAGTTTGGGTTGCAGTGCATTCAAGTCCTTCTGCATTATGGAAATTGCAGCTGCTGCAGCGGCCAAGGTGTCCAGGCCACCAATGTATCTCATCTTGGCCTGCATCGTTTCCTTCTGTTTGCGTTCGATTAGAGTCTGGAAGGACCGGATGAGCTCTATGAAGGAGGCATTGGTCTGATAGATATGTCTGCCAGTCATCTGGCAGAAGGAGCGAGTGACTCGTGCTGCTGTCGTATGGAAATACTGGCAGGTGTCCATGATTGCCATCTTGATCTCCTCGGAGGGCACATTCACATCCACCAGCGACATCTTGGCAATCATCTGTAGAGCTTCCTCTGGCCAACTGTCGTACCAATCGATGGTGCAGCAATTCACCAGAGATGGATACAATCTCACCCGGGTACGGAGGGCATCTCCAATGGGCGAGAAACTCAGCACAATGTGCAACTTCTGTTTGCAGCGATTCACAAAGAAGGAGAAGACTTGGAGCGGAGAGACGTCTATGTTGCGATTGCCTCCTTGAGCCGCCAGACGCACCATCTCGAGCACCTCCTGCTTCTCATCGATGGGAAAGATGTTGGGCACTTCACCCTGATTCAACAGACAGTCAATGTCCTGCAGAAAGAGTTCCATTTTAATCTGATTCTCAGTGATCAGAAAGGTTGTGTGTTTATTCATGCCACCCGCTTCCTTAAGTATAGCTTTGATATCGTCATGCCATTCGTTGGCCCCATAGCTCTTGGTAATCTCCGGCTGGAAGAAGGATGTCTGCACCATATTGGTGGCCAGTTTTGTCAGGGATTGCCGTCCAGATCCTCCTAAACCAATCAACAATGCACTCGCACCTTGAATGGAGATGATGCGACAAATGCGATTCAAATGGAGCAGGGCAAAGGTGAAGAGTGTTATGTCCATTTTGGAACGACGTGTCGAATTGTAATCTTCCAGACTGGCCACGGCCAGCTTGTGAAAGATCTCCATGTTGGGCACCTCCTCGTAGCGACGCTCATCCGGCTCACTATCCTCATCGAAGTACATGCCAAAGAAGATGCTGTTGGCGGCCTCCATGGTGAAAACTGCATCTTCTTCCTGTTGGAAAAGTTATCAAGTCGTTAATATTAAAAGTTTAAATCGAAAATAAACTGAGATCACCTACCGTGCAGTACTTCTCAAAGACCGTCTCCACTTTATCTTTAAAGTTGGACTTCAGGCATTCATTCAACTTGTCAAACATCCACTTGCGATCGGTGTCGTCCACCAGGCGATCGTAGAAGACCCGCATGGCCTCATGATACCAGACACGCACCAACATCTTCTTATCGGTCACCGACTCCTTGCGGACCAATGTGCAACCAGTGACAACACGTGCCATGTCCCGCAGATTGAAGATATAATGGGATTTGGCGGGCGTGGCACGAATCTCCGACTGGACACTCTTGTAAATACTCTGCGTGGCGGCAACTATCTGATTGGTGACCACAAACACATCCTGTCCATGACCCGATCTGCGAAAGCCGTTCAAGGAGACATTTAGGAAGATGCGATACATTGTATCATCACTAAAAGTATTTATGGAGTAGACATGGAAGTGATTGAGGAAGCGAGCATAGACATCTTGACGACTTCCTCCGGGTAGACCGCAGGCACACATAATCAATACATTGTGTATCCAGATCTTGGAGCTATCCTTTAGATCGTAGACATGGCCATAGTCAAAGTACTGACGCAGTAATTCCAGTGGAGGTTGAGCTCCATAAACTTCCTTGACGGGCATATTCATATCATCGACAAAGAGTATACTCTGCATTCCCTTGGGAGGACCATAGATGCCACGTTTCCATTTCTGCAACTTGGCTATAATCTGATCCTGTGTATTATTCGCCGATATCATCACTGTGAACGTTATAAATCCCGTCTCATACTCATCCGGATTCAGTTTGTTCATCAAATAGTTCTGAATGTAGACACTCTTTCCGGTTCCGGTTGGTCCCACCAACAGCATCCTCTTCTTGTGTTTCACATGCATCTGGAGCAGATGAATATAGCGTGCAGTGTCCACGGTGGGCACAATAACACCCGTCTTGGTCTCCTCGACATCCATGCGCTTGGCCAATTCCGGCCAATAGCGCCAATTTCCACGCTGCTTGAAGACAAACACGTAATCCACAATAAGTCCCTCCATTGGAGGTGTCACCTCCATTTTACCCAGGGCAGGTGGTGCTTCTGCCTCATTCTCATATAGCTAAATTGAAAAGGGAATAATATTAAAGGAAATATTCAATAGTAGGAAAATTAAATTATTCAGGGGTGCCACAGATAGATAGATAGATAATATATATATATATAAATTAGTTAGAGATTACATTTTCGGTCTATTTCATATAATACCCTTATGATCATGAAAATTAAGCAATACTTACGCTTTTCAGAAACGTATCGAACTTTTCACGTGATTCCGTATTGAGTACGCCTCCAACGCCCCAGGATAAGGCAAACAGCATGGCAGCCTGTATATGACCCACTATATACTTGTCATAATCCTCGGGATTCTCCTCAATAGCCTCATCCAGCAGCATATCAATCAGATCAAAGGTAGTCAACATGCAATTATATTCCCCCGGTCTGATGAACTGACTGCAATAACGACGCACGAAGGTTTGACACTGTAAAGGATCAAAAATTAAAGAATTTGCTTTAAGAAATTTCCTCCTGAAGTGGACACCTCTCAACCTACCGGCACAAGCAACCATTGCAGCATAAGGAGCATATATTTTACATTGTCTGCATCCGCCCAGCGAGGATCGGCCTTCTTTAGCCAAGTATTTGCAAATGAGCGCCAACCCAAGGTGGCAGGCTCCATGTAGATCATGCCACAACGTGACACTGTAGCAGGTGATGCCTGTGCCAGATCCATTACCTCAAACACCATAGACATCTCGTTGGACATGGTGATCACTTCACCGCTCGTGAGGCACAGTTTCTTATTGTCATCCAGCACTGTGTTCATGTTTTCGATCCATACCGCATCCACAGGACCATCAAAGATGACCTAATAAAAATATTTTTAAATTGTAGCAAGCCAGAAAGAAATGCAGTTTTCCGTTTGAAAATCGGTCCAGTTTTGACATAGTTATGGTAGTTTGAAAATGGTATTTATTAGATAACTCCAATAACTTACCCACTTCCTGTCCGGCGTTGGGGTCATTGCAAAGTCACGAAAGATGCGAGCCACCAATCCATCTGTCCACTCATAAGAAATGGGGTCAAAGGATCCATAAAGTTGGTTCATCGTTATGGACTTGGGATTCATAATGCCCATTTGGACGTGCTGGTAGTAGCTGCTCTTGGAAGGTGCCTTCACCTTCAGCACGGACAGAATCTTGGCCAGCACCTGGAGGGTCTTGGACTTGCCTGCCAAAGGTTCTCCAACCAACATGAAGCCATGACGCACAATTATCATCTCATAGGTCTGAATGACTTTGGTGAGGAAACTTGGCGCCGGCTCGAGGATTTCGTCCTTGCAAACACGTTTAAACTCCGTTTCCATGAGTGTGTAATCAATGTGAGGGAGTTTTATGCCCGGAAAGATGTCGGAGATGATGCCCTCAAAAAGCGGCACATCAAATGAAAGGAACTTGGGAAGATTAACATCAATCAAGCTGCGCAACAAAAGAATGTCCTCCACTTCATCCGGATACTGTTTCTTGATGTTGCCACAGGCGGAGAGCACAGTCTTTACAGCTCGCATGCCGTAATCATAATGATTCTGGCTGGACAACTGCTCTGAGCAGAGGCGATAGGTGGTCACAATCTTCACAGCCAACTTACGGGCATCCACAAACCCATAGGAGTAAAGGGAGATCTCTCCGATCATGGCATAATCCGGCACCATCATGGCCACCGAACGGAAGAGTACCTTTAGATTGTCTGGCAACTCTGATCGTCCAGCGTAACCAGGATTCATGGTGATACAAACGTAGCAAGCCGGATTGAGAGACAATTCCGTGCCTTCGAACATAAATTTGGCCACATTCGCACGCACCGCTTGAATGATGAGCAAAATCTGTTGGGCAACCACCGAGAGCACCTCTAGCTCAATGCGATTGAACTCATCGAAGCACGCCCAGGCGCCGCACGAGGCCAATCCCTTGAAGAATTTGCCCATGGCCTTGTAATCCAAGCCATCCGAGCAATTGAAGACCTTACACTGCACGGCCAAGGCTTTGGCCAGATCCTTGGTGGTCTCGGTTTTGCCAGTTCCAGCAGGTCCTTCGGGAGCTCCATTGAGATGCAGCTGATAAGCCCCCACCAGCGTGCGATAACAACGATCTGTGAGTGGTGTGATCACCAGACGATCTGAATTCCCCAGGTACTCATTGGCAAAGGGAACTGTGGCATTGATGATCCTCACCAGCATCGTAGAGTCCTCCCAATAGTAACGCATCTGAGCCAACCACTGGAAATCGAACTCGCTGCTGATCTTGAGACGGATCAACTCCTCCGTGACATCCTTGGCATGTACATCGATTACAATCAACGATTTGATCGTAATACGATTGAGATTGCTGATCACTGGAGATCTCACCAGGGTGACAATGTCATTGAGTTCCTTAGTGAGTTCACCAAAGAAATGATTCATCACGGTCTGATTGCCACCGTAACTGCGACGCAGACAACTGTGCATCCGGGATGCCCAATAGACTTGGGACACGGCCAGCACGACCATTTGGGGCCACTCCAAGACCCACTCATTGCGCTTCACCGTGGGATAGTGATTGTAGGAGAGTTCACTCTCATTCCGCACCGCCTTGAGCATCTCCTCCTCGACGCCAACCAACCACTTCTCTACACTTCCGCCGGCTGCAACTGTCGAGATCTGTTCGATGAACTGTATGTGCTCCTTGTCACTGCTAATCATGGCCAGCACATTTTTGCCCGCATCGAATTCCAGTACATTTATGCCCTCGAAGCATTTACTAAGATGTGGTTGCACACGCAATGGATCCTTGGTCTCGGAGAGAATTTCCAGCATTTCATCGTTGGCCAGAAAGAAGAAGCGCGGAAAGTACAGACGCTTCTTCTCCAGATAATTGCTCACACCTGTGGATATATCCTCTAGCAATTCATTCGCCTTTTGTAGAGCCTCGAGGAGGCCGGAAACAGGCGCTGTTTCCATTACCAACGGATTACGGAGCACCAAACCCATATTCCTAGTGTAAGTCTGCTCCACAATGGTAAAGAGTCGCCCCTCCTCGGGCATCTGAGCGACAATATCCTTCGAGGAGAAGATGGGCAGCAGATAGAGATAGTTAACCTGCACCTTGCCCCACTGGTCCAATGTCTCGTTGACTCTCATGATCTTCTCGTACCAGGCACGGACTTCCTCTTCGCAAGGCTTCATAAAAGCCGATCCACGCATCGCCAGCGTCTTGAGTATGTGATCGTCGAGCAGTGCCTGTATATCATCCAGGCTGGAGAGTATTGTAACGCCTGTCTCCTTATATGGACCCGTTGGGAATACTTTGTTCTCCCACTCCTTGATCATGATCTGTAGATTGTTCCACAATTGCAGCTCCTTATTCGCACTAATGCTGATAATCTCAAACTGATCGAGCACATGATCCAGCCCAGAGTTAAGAATCTTTCGCAGAGTAGTGCCAGCATCTGGCGTTATATCAAATCCGGCAATTTCCGACATCTCCTTCCAGTGACGTTTGCGTAAAGCGGGATTACACAAGGTGTTTACAATGAAAACACCAATTGTAAAGTCCTTGATGGACTTGATCATGGAGGCACATAGGCGCAAAGGCACCGGATGCTTCTCCGGATCAGGATCTTCCGTTTGTCCCTAAAAGAAGTATGGATTAATATTAAGAAACTGATAAATAAAGTGACTAAATTGACTTACCTTAAACTTGCACACGGGATCCTCAACCATATCCTGCTTGATCTTGATGCGATAGTATTTTTGATTCTTCTGAAATTCCTTGAGATAATCATCCGTTGTTGTCTCCACAAACTTTGGCTCCAGATACTCAAAGGGTCCATCCGTCCAGACGCTCAAATAGCGCTGCCATTCAATGCAGAGTCTGAAAGATCAGTCGCAAGATCAGTTAACATATCATATAAGAATTTTCTATACTCACTTCATCAACTCTGCAAAAGGATAGACAAAACCCTTGATAATCTGTAGTGTGGGATATTCAGTTTGATTAACCTTAAAGAGTTTCTCCTCCTTGTTTATCCAGGCTACATAGTCATCAAAGGTCTTTAGTTGATCTATAAAATTCTGTAGTATAATATAGCACTCTCTAAACTTTTCTGGTCTGCTCATATCATCAATGACCCCTAATTTTGGTAGCATCTCTTGTATATCCGTATTTAGTTTCTTAACGACCTCCTGCAGATGCTCCTCAAAGAGGAATTTGTAGTGTTCCTGCTGTGATGCATTATAGTCACAGATATCATTGATATCCTTGATCCAGTTGATTGTTTTTATGGTGAGATCAAAGTGATACTTGGACATCTGGGTGAGCTCGACAATGTTGGTTCCCACCTGCAGACAATATTGTATGCGATCCGTAAGTTCCGCTAGTTTATCCTTCTTCACATAGATCATATATTCGGCACTTTCAAGCAATTCTTCTGTGGACTTTGGAATCAACAAAGCTTTATCCTTAATCTTCTCAAACTCCGCGCATATTTCCTCTTCCGCCTTGATATGCTCGCTGATAATTATCGCTGTAATATCGGCTATCAAACTCTCAGCGAGATTACGTAATCCTATGACCGCCGGCTCGTTATCAATGACGGCCATCTCAAAGTAATCTGTAGCCGGCTCACTGCACAACATATTAATAAACTCGTAATATTTGTTAATCCTTGCAAAGTATTCCTCGAACTCATGTGGTTCCTCCAGGAAATAACTCAACTCATCACGTTCCTCCGTTGAGTAGAGGGCAAAGTATTTTTCCCGATAGCCATTGAGATAATCTGTCAACTGTGAATAGGTGGCCACGATAATGTCCTGCAGCCGATGGATTACATCCTTGACATGATTCTCATTCATTTCAATCTTAAGATAATCATTGACTTGTGCATAGTTACTCAGTGTGTCCACCTGTGGCTGCAGTGCCTCCATCCGATAACCGACCATTGAGATTTCGGTCACAATCTCTCCAAAGGCAGCCTGTATATTGTAGATGTTTGGACGCATGTCCAGGCCCTCGTCCTCTCCTTCGTTCCAGCTGAGGGCTAAGCGGAAAACGGGAATGGTGCGGGGAGAACTACAAATCCGACATAATTCCTCAAATGTGCGCATCTTCATGTTGTTCACCTCGCGATTCATCAGACCCTCCAAGGCGTTCCAGGCACGTTTCCACACATTTATGGGCATCACTCGCTTCCGTAGCATTTTCTTCAGTACGACCACCAATCGAGTGTACCATGTCCAGCGCAGGAACGTGTTCACCTTGTCCAGCTGGTTCTGTATGTACTTGCGATAGAACTTATAGGATAGGGCCTCCTTTCCGCCCAGACCAAGCTGTTGTTGTTGGGCTCCCATGCTGCTCACGTAATTGAAATTGCAGGCAAACTCCGGCAGCTCCAGCACCGATATATTCAGTACAACACGCAATGGCAGCTGGAGGATCAGCAGTTTCTGGGAGATTTTACGACGATTCTCCAGATAATTTTTATAATTAAGTGTACGTCCGGGCAGCTTGAAATGGAAATCAGCACGGGGTAAGTCAAACTTGGCTGGATCCTCATCAGAGAACTCCGGATGCAGTAGTATGTTCTTCATGCTATAGATCTTCATCAGACGATCGTATTCCTCGTGCACCTCCTTCATGTAGGCGTCTACTAACTCCGGATACTTGTTCTTCAGTCGTTCCGAGGCAAAGCTCAAGATTTTTGCCTCCGTTTTCACCAGCATTCGTGGCACAACAATTTTCCGCACTTCTCGCCGCAAATTGTCCACGTAGTGAGATTGAGGCAGCGCACGCATTTCCGGATCCGGTGTCCATTGCTTTCTGGCAATCTTCACTTTCAAGTCGGCGGCACGTTGCTTGAGGAACGTAAAATGTCTACGCTCGTGAACCTCGGATATGCGAAAGGTTAAAAGTGGATTTTTCATATACGGCTCATTGTCGTATTTGGTTATGTCCGATGGCGGGCGATGCATTCGCTCCAGTTTCCGGCTAAACATGATGCCGGCGTCTCGTAATCCTGCTCCTGCTCGTTGTGTTCCTGCTCATGTGCAAAATATATAAAGCGGCAGGCGAAAATCAAACAACGACCTTAAAATTTCCTGTTAGTCGTTACTACGGAAACTTTAATTTGTTTGTATGCTTTGTTTTGTTTTTCATTTTTGCTTTGTAAACAAACCATCACCAGGTGTCGAATTGAAGGGAGTAACCATTAATTAACTCTGAATACAATATCATTTCAATATGTTGCCAATCAGACGCCATATTTTTTTCAGTTATTCAGTGCTGCCAAAACTAGATCTCACATCGAAAGCGTTAAGAAAGTCAGATTTAACGGAAAATAATCTGTTCTGGCAACACTGCCTTTTATCCTAGATCTCTCTCTCTTCGAAAAACACTCGGCAACTGTTTGTATGTATGTATTTGTATTTATTAATTTACCGACTACGATATCAATTATCGATCGGTAATAATTCGATTGAAAATGACATTACAGATCAGATTAACAATTCTTTTCCTTTTTTAAGCAACAATAATTACAATAATAATTATATATATAGTATGTAAAACACTTGTTAAATTGCCTTCAAATATACAATATTCTAAAAAAAAGGAGAACCCCGAATTGTTCATCAAAAAACAGCCTTAAGTTTATGCAGATGACGATAAACGTGTGAATTATTGGATTGGTTTTTTTTTCGGTAGTTTATAGGCATAAGATTAGCTTAAGGACAATAGGGGTATTCCTAATAGAGATTATCACCAGATTTTTGATTATTTTATAATCTGTTATCTGTTTCAGGAATACCCCTAATGTGTGTATGTTTGTGCCAGTGTGTGGGTGGGGGCGGGACATTTGTGCGTTTTAAGCACACAACATGTAAAAGTTATACAATTTGATAAATATACAATACACAATTAGTAATGAGCGTTTGTTAACAATAGATTCGTATAAAAGAAATTGCACATGTTTGATTTTAGACGATGTTTTTTTTTAGGTACGTTTAAGCGTTTTCATATCATATTAATTATAATTACATATTTAATGCGTGTGTGTTTATTAATAAACAGTTGTCAAGTAATTTATTTTACAAAGATAAAAATTTTACAAATAAAAACCATAAGAACCTTTAATTAAATAATAATTTAAATTAAAAAACAAAATATTTTATCTAAACAACTTTGTCAAAACAATTAGTATATATTTAAATTATATTATTTAAATTTTATTATTGCAAGTAGTAAAACAATTTTCATTGCTTAACTTGTTCTAAGAACCAAAACAACTTAAAAATAAAAAATAGGAAAAATGTTTTTCTTTGGCAAATCTATTACTTGACTAACTGCATATTATATGTATATACTGTAAATTCATATACAATTATGTATAAGTGTGCTTTATGTGTGTGTTTTTGTTTGGTTTGCATACCAAATATTATATTAATAGCTTAACAACAATTGCAATTATGATTGATTCTAGTTGTAGTTGTTTCTAGTCATTTTGGTCGTTAAAAAACGTTAACATTGACGACGCTTTATCAATTGCTTTATACTTGTTATCTCTCAAATTGCAGAACATAATCCTTAAGTGGACCCGGTAAATTCAAACGATTGACATTTTGGGCCAATTTGCGGTTCATGGACTCGTATATGGCCATTCGAGCCAATTGCTTGAGGCTGCGCGGCCTGCGATAGAGTGTAGAGATTAATGCAATCAATTGTTCCGTCTTCTTGCTCGGCACTTGGGCAACATAGAAATTGTGCAGAGACTTGAGGCAATTATAGAGCGGTTCGTGCTCCATGGTTAGATAGAATAGATGGATAATGCGTGTGAATGTCAATTGCGGATCGTTGAGTATAAATTCTTTTTTCGTTATCAGTATAATATAGTAAAAAAGCAGATAGCGTGAGTTTGTGCGAAACGAATTGCGAAACGTATTGTCGCCCATTGCAGCAGCGGCACCAGCACCGCCTCCGGCTACTCCTCCGGCTCCTCCTCCATTTGCAGCTCCACTTCCTAGCGCCTCACCATAGCTGGCAATTTCACTGGAGAAGATTGCAATGCCAGGCGTTGTTTTGCTGCTAAGCACAATATTGGGATCGGCGCCATATTGTATAAGCGTCAAGGTTAGCTCATAGATGCATTCCATATCGTGGCAAGTGCGCACGTTCTGCACCATATCCATAACGGCCTGCAGAATGTGCTGATATGTTTTATTGCAGTCCAGGCCATGCTGCAGCAACAGCAGCAGAATGTTCTTAATAAAATCAAAATTTGTGCGTTTCTGTGCATCACAGTTAAGCGTAAAGTTCTCGCTGACCGTAAAGACCAGCACATGCAACGGTTTCAAGTTCGCCCGATACGAACAATTCGGATTGGCGCCATGCTGCAGCAATATGCGTATGCAGTTCAAATAGCAAACCTAATAGTGAGTACAACTTAGTTAGTACTTATATATATATATTATATAAGACTGATTACTATACCTTCATTGAATGCGTGAAATGATGCAGATGATCCTTGTTTATTAGCGGCACCAATAGCACCATTATGGGCACTGAACCATCTCTGCCCACAATGTTGGGATCACCTGTAAAGTTAAGCAAAAAATTAAGGCTTTTTATACTAACATTAATATTCGATTTCTAGGAAGGGGTTTTTCTATTTCTATACTCTTAATACATTTCTTATGTAAAGTGCCTATTCTTTTTTTTAATTATTACAAAAGTGTTTAGAAATTTCATGTTTTTTACTTACCATCCTCCCTGATGAGCATGTTGAGCAGCTCATAGCAGACTTCCCAATCACGCAGATGACGAAACACGCAGGCAATGACACTGTTGCCAGTCTGATTAATGGATGGCTTGGCGCCATTCTGCAGCAGGAAACGCACCAAGTGCAGCACATCCCATTTACTCCACTTGTCGTAGCCATAACGTGCCTCCTCCAGAGCATAACGTACAATCAGCGCATGCAGCGGCGTATTCCCCAGGGAATCGGGTGCATTAATCAACTCCTTGCAGCCACGATCGAGCAGAATGCGCAACGTAGCCTGTGTATCTTCAGCAGATTTGCGGGCAGCAAAGATTACTATAGAAATGACAAGATTTTGGTTACAAATATTTATTAAGCATGTATATATTAAATATATGCTTACCAACATGCAGCAGAGTCATCTGCTGTGTGCAGGTGCGTACTGTGGTGATGGCACCATGTTGTATGAGCAGCTCCAGAAAGCGTCCATCGTGCAGCACAGCATGATGTATGGGATAATATTCATCCATGATGAGATTGATTTCCTCGGAACGTGTGACGACTAGCTGCTGAACACAATTCCAGGCGCCACGCTCACAGGCCAAGTGCAACAGCGGCTTCTTGGCCCGAAATGGTATCCAAGGTTCCTCCATCTTTTGCGTCATCATGCTCAGCACATTATACTGATCACCTATAAATAAAGAGGGTCAATTATATAAAATAAAGTAAGTGATAGACAAGAAGTGATGATTACCATCGATGGCATAACAGAGAGCATTTTGGAGCTTGGTGTTCAGTCGTTCGCTGACATCGTCGACGTTGCTGTGCCACTTGCCGCTCTCCTCGCAGTTGTGCGAGTGTGCGCCCGGGAAGCACATGCGTGTGTCCGCATCGATGCGGGCGCCATGTCGCAGCAGCAGCTCGACGCACTCCTCGTAGCCCCGCAAGGTGGCAATGTGCAGGGGAAGGGAGCACGGCGCACGATTCACATCCGGACGATGGCGATGCAGCAGCCATTTGGTGAGATCGATGTGATTGAGTCCAACGCTGCGCTGCAGTATATTGTAGCCACAATCGTCATGTATGACCAGAATATTCTCGTTTTTCGGTATTTGAATCAACAAACTTTCCAACGTTTGCAATGAGATTTTTGGATTGGCACGCAGTATTTCGAAAAGCGTTTGAATCTTCTCCTCCGTCGCCTTGGAGACCTTATGGCCATCTCGATGTGAGAGCAGCGCCGAACCCGAACGAAATACTTGGCTCACCGAGCCTCCCATATCGCAGTTGATCCAATTAAATCCGTCTCCAGATTGCGTATCAATGTGTGATATGAGTTTGTAGCTATATCAATGCTGTGATGGATCAACTAATATTGATGCCAGTGCGACTGTTTCATCAGCATGTTTGCTACGCAGTTTCGCAACGTTAAAGCTCCTTTTACCTGCCACAAAAAACAATAACAATAAACAATGCGTAGAGATTGGCAGCGCAAAGGCAACGTAAAAATCAATATAGATACGAGGAGTTTTCACACATTCGCACAATTCAGCACTTGGCACAACACGCGCGCTGCATTAATTTATTCCATTTGGAATTGAACATCTTCTGTGCGTTTTTATGCAGCAATTTCATCGTTCAAATGCATTTAATAAGCGTTTTATTGCAGACACTCGAAACTTTTTTCTACGCTGCAAATTGTAAACGAGTTAATTCTCTACAACAGCTGGTGTCTATCGATAAGCGATAGTCGATGGTGCTTTCGTCGATAATAGCAGCCCTGGCAAATTGGACTAATTTCTTGAAAGACTGAATAAGTTCACTCGTTCATTTCAATGATCCGTTCATTTGAGGTTTGTGTAATGTTGTGTTTTGTTGGCGCGCAAAAGTTGCTGGAAACTGCTGTGAAATAATTTATTTTAAAAGTAGCTAGTTTTGTACAATCTGAACATGGCCAAGCGCTTGGAGTGTCCCTACGAGAACCTGAGCAGTGCCTATCTGCTGCAGTCCAGTGATTATCAGAAGCAGTTCTGTCATTTATATGCACATCGCCTTGCGGAAATGACACGTCTGTTAAAGCCGCTGGCGCAATCCAAATGGGGCAAGGAGATACCCATTATGAAGCTATGCGAGTTGCGTGGGGAGCAGGATGTGCACTGCATTCTCATTGGCACCATCTACAAGCATCAGGCACACAAACCCAGCATTCTTCGTGATATATCCGAGGAGAATCAACTGGCACCACAGCCACAGCGTCAGAATTATTCGGAACCCGGGGATAAGGTCATTCTGGAGGATGAGTTGCAGCGCGTGCGGCTGCAGGGCGCGCAGATCGAGGGACGTAAGCTGGCTACTGGCATCGTTTGTGCCGTCAAAGGTGGCACCGACTCCGAGGGTTTCTTCAATGTGGAGGATGTGCTCTTCTTTGAGAGTGGACCACAAAAACCGCTTGCCGTACGCACATCCAACACCAAATTGGTGCTAGTTTCTGGTCTGGATCAGCTGCAGGCTCACAGCTACGTGGATGCCTTGAACATGTTCCAATATTGGTTGAGTGGCAGCTTTGGCAACACAGCTGAGGCCAAGTCTACGGTTCGTTTAATTGTGGCGGGGAATTCAGTGCGCAGCACGGCTGTGGCTCATGTGCCCACGTTGCAGGTGGCAAGGAGCCAGGCCAACGCCAATGACACTGTGCAGGCGGTCAGTCAACTGGACAGCTGGTTTGCAGCCTGGGCACAAGCGCTGCACGTTGATGTCATGCCCGGAGCCTATGATCCGGCCAATTTTATGCTGCCACAGCAGCCATTTCACAAGTGCATGTTCCCGCAGGCCTCGCGTCTGTCATCCTTTCAAGCCGTATCCAATCCCTACAGTTGTAGGTTGAATAGCGCCTTGGTTGTGGGCACTGCTGGTCAGAATACGGCAGATCTGCTGCGGAGTACATCGCTGGAGACATCTTTGGAAGCACTGCGCTGTACGCTCACTTGGGGACATATTGCACCCACCGCACCGGATACACTGGCCTGTTATCCGTACATCGACAGCGATCCCTTCATCATAAAGGAGTGTCCACACGTGTATTTCGCCGGCAACTGCGAGTCCTTCGAAACGGAGCTCCACGTTGGCTCCGGAGGCAAAAGGACGCGTTTGGTGTGCGTGCCAAGCTTCAGCAAGACGCACAGTGTGGCGCTTATCGATTTGGATACACTCGACTGTCGGCAGATTAAGTTTAGCGTGGAGTCTGAATAGTTACAGGCATTGTTGGTCTTCTTATAATAAAGCATAAATTCTAATACATTTAAAATTTCATGAGTTTATTTGTACTAAGCACTACGAATACAATCAATGTACGACAGGTCCAAGCGGTTCGCCGCGTATATTGGCCAAATCCAGGCGTGAGTCTATGGTATCATCTATCAGTCCAATCACGGCAATGTTGTCGCCACGGATTATGTGCAGGCCCAGCACAATTTGCTCGATTCCCGCCGTTGTGGAGAAGACGCGTTCATGGCACTCGTCAATGATGATGTTGATGGTCTGGTCGAAGCCTTTGAGTGTGCCTATGAAGTTGCGTCCGTCCGCTGTGATAATGGACACTGTGTGGTTGATGTAGGACTCCAAGCCGGACATTGTGCCAGCTTCTTAATCGTATTTAGCTCAAATTGAAAACAAACAAGCGCAAATCTCGTCGTGCAGGAGAAGAGAGAAAAATATACGTTTGCTTATCGAAATATCGATATACTTTGTAATCGCCAGGAACACTGTTGAAAATAGTCAGAACTAGCCATAATAAGAGCTAGATTGGCCACAGTGCCAGGAAAGCAGCTGTTTGCTTATCGAAGTATCGATATACTATGCTATCGCCTGCAAAACAGCTGTTTGGCTACTGCTCATGTAATCGAAGTAAAGACTACTCCTCGTTTTGCTTTTAAAACTAAATTAAAGACTTAAAAATGCTGCGCCGCCTTACACAAATCAGCGCGAAGCATCTGGCCCGCACACAGTCCACATCTACAGCTGGCGCCAAAGAGAAATGGGACTTGTACGCCGGCGTTCTGGTTGAACGTCTGCCGGTTGTGTCCAAAACACTCAGTCCGCTGGAGCGCCAGTTTCAGGATATGTTGTCGCACGTCGAGTATGAGAACAGTCTGAAATCGGATCACGAGCTAAAGCATGAAAGGGATTTGGTGCAAATGGAGATGATTAAGCAAGGCAAGGTGCAGGTGGATCTGGATGAAAGTGTTGCCAAGCAAACGGCTCAAGATCTGAAAGATGCCTACATAGAGGAACTGAAGAAATTTGAGGTGGCTCCACGTACCACAGCCGACGATGCCGCCAACAAGACTACCTCAACGGATCGCTGCTTGGAGGACACACTATATCTGCTGGTGCAACAGAAACTGGGACAACAGCAGCACCTGCTGCTGCCTCAGGGACAGCGCAAGGAAGGAGAATCCATGCGGCAGACAGCGGAGCGTGTGCTACGCGAGCAATGCGGCAACGATCTGCAGGTGCTCTTCTATGGCAATGCACCCGTTGGCTTCCACAAGTACAAATATCCGAGCAACCAGCGTGCGGAGAGTGTCGGTGCCAAGGTGTTCTTCTTCCGTGCCTCGCTGCGAGCTGGCAACGTGCAAGGAGCTAAGGACACAGCCGCTGTCCAGTACGAATGGCTGCCCAAGGAGGCGCTAAGTCAGAAGCTGAAGAATGCCGCCTATGCTGATAGCATCAAGAAGTTCTTGATATAATTTAAATGTATTTCCGTTACGTCATTTTACTAGTTAAATAAATACTTCAGTTGATTTCATGTTAATCAATAATGAAAACGCATTTGTTTATAACATTTTGAAGACATGCAGCAATATATTTGATTTGCAATATGTTGAAGTGTAAACACATACAGAGGCAAATGTTTATATACTTTATCTTTATATTTTTTTTATAAAATTTGTATTTATTTTTTGCATATTTTACTACTTGCATTTCGTATAAACTGGAGATAAACTGAAAAAATGCTGTTTATTATTGGTATTTTAGTATCTTAAATTTGATCATCTTTCAATTACAAACATTGAACAATTACGAGAGGCGTAGAAAATGTGGTTTTTGTTTAAAGCCAAGCTGTTGTTTATATATTGTATATTGCGTATTGCTCTGATTAATATTTAAATATATATTTGAGTATTTACTTTCATTTAGTTTTCATCGTGTCAAAATTTAAGATACCTTTCTGGGGGATCAAGAAATAAATGCAAGGAAACAAACTATAAATTATTTGCTGATAAATATATGTATTGAAAGTGCTGTTATTGCTTTTTTTTTTTGTTTTGGATTCATTGTGGCATTAATTCTTAAATAAGCATAAAACTGTTGGACTTAGATACTAAAAATTATCGAAAATAATCGTGTAAATATAGATATATATTTTTTTAATATTTTTTTTTAGAAATAGATTGTAAGACATTTTCTCAGGCGCCATCGAACAAAATTGCGATCTAATTCTGGAATAGCGTTCGCGTGAAATCTATGTAATCTAAAGCATCTTTAATGGGCTGGCCAGAGCGCGGTTCCGAATAGGGTTTCATGCGCTGCACACAATAGTCCGCCATGTCCTTGGTGAGGTTCTGCAAAGAGAAAAAATGCAATTTTTAGTTTATATTTAATTTGGAAATATTATTTCATTTGTAACTTACGCAATAGAGCTCCTCCTTGGTGACAAAGGGACGGTCGGCGGCAGTGATAGCGCGGAAGGCATTCTCGATTTCTTCGTAGGATTGAACGTTCTCGGTTTCCTTGGAAATCATGAATGCAATATACTCCTGCAGTGAGACATATCCATCGCGGTTGGGATCAACAACATCGACAATAGCCTCAAATTCTGGGTCAGGTTGTCCCTCCTCAACCATGGGCAGATCGTAGCCGAGAGCGCGCAGACATGATTTGAATTCCTGGTGATTGAGTTTGCCACTCTTGTCCTTGTCGAAATGCTTGAACATCATCGAGAACTCCTTGAGGGAATCCTCCGAGACACCCGAATGATTACGCGCCTGAATCTGTTGCTCCAAATTATGCTGCATACGCATGGACAACTGATCCAATTGATCCCATTGCTGTGCCAATCCGACTGTCGAGTGTTCCGTATAACGATTATCCAGAATCAAATGTTCCTCAAGCAATGCACCAAGTTCCTCGATTTTCTTCAGATCAACACGACGGGCTCGCACCTCGGTGGCCTTCACACGAAGCGCCTCCAATTGTTGCTCCAATGAACCGGAGCCCTCCATCATCGAAGTTCTATATATTTTCGAAAGATTTTTGTGTAAGTTCGTGAACGAAATAGATAAAGATTTATTAGTAAAGCACGACAGAGTACGACACAAGGTTTAGGTATCAAAAATCTTTAAGTTATAATGGATATAATGCATAAGAAAAGCAAATCTTGTTAGAGGTCTGTGGTTAAGGGCGGCTGATTATACTTTTTTTTTGTTTTTAGGGCGTACAACTAATTTGTTTTCCTTTCATGTTCATATATACAGGTGTTTGTTTCTTTTCATATCAAGAGAATTAAGAGTGTGTTTGAAACTGTTTAAACAGCAGCAATGTTGAGCCGTTAGTTTAGTGTAATTTTGGTATTAATTTAAGAATTTGTTCAGCAACTAATAAATTCGATACAGAATTTCACTATAAAGCGAGCTAAAATTTAAATCAATTTATAGAAGATAAAAAAAGTCAAATGTTTGTTGAAGCTACAAAAAAATTTAGTAAAACGCTTTTCAAATATAAAATGTATATGCAAATTTTCGCTTGTACTACTTTTTACTTTCTTTAATCTACATTTTTTTTACATGCTAAAATTTAATGGTTTTTTTTTTTAATTTATAAGGAAATTTAATGTTGCAGAAAAGTAAAACTGAGAATTTTAATAGAAATTGTTCGCTGAGGAATTGATCGATTTATCGATGCTAACGGTGCGCTAAATGCAGCTAGTTTGATTACGCACTAAAACTAGAGCCGTTATCTTTATCGCTGCTTATCTAAATTCGATATATTTACAAAGCAAAAAGGAGTTAAAGAAAAACTCCTTTTAAATTATATTTTTTTTTTATTTGCTGTTAGTTTGAATGCTTGAGCGACGCAGCTGTTAATTTTTTTAACTTTTTTTCTTGCCAATGCAAACAACAGAAACCGGAAACGGAAACAGAAAACATTAAAAAGAAACGGAAATGATAAAAGCTGAAGAGAAGTGGGGAAACCCTGCATTTAATGGTTATCACCGCTTCACTTAATTACCCTTGACGATTATAACCCAGCATATAATATCTAGAAGAATAGAATTGAACGTTTCAGTTACGCTTTTTCACAGGAGACGGGATAGAGAAAGTGAGTGAGAGTTACATATATATATATTTGGAGGGAGACCACAAGAGTTGTTTTTTTTGTAGAATATGGATTGAGATTGTGTGTTAAGAAAGGAAAGAGTTGGTGGATGGACTGGACCAACAAATTACTTGACATACTGTAATTAAAGATAGTTAAAGAGTGAAGTAGTATACTGACCTCGTTTCGGTAAGCCATTGATGGAAGAGATTGGCATGCTTGGCAAACTCCTTGCGCAACTTGTCGTTCTCCTCCTGACGTTTGGCCTCCTTGGCAAGTTCGCCATCGCGTTCCTCTATGATCTTTTGCAGATTACGCCAGGTCTCCTCAAGAGCTTCCATGGTGAACCATGTGTAGGGATTTGGTCCAACATTAAAGCTCTTGATCTTCTGGTCGAGTGCTGCCAATGCCTTAAAGTCAGCTTCGGCCGATGATAGAGACGCTTGGAATTGTGCGTGGGCGTCACGCAAGGCGCGTATTTCTTCGATCGAATTGCAGCGAACAGGATCTGTGAGATCCTCTTCGGCATTTTCGAACCAAGAATTGAAGGCCGAAGCTTTCTTGGCAAATGTCAAGTAGAGTTCCTCGATTTGGCGGAATTGCTCCTGCATGGCCAGCAAACGTTGCTTCCGCTGATCGGATGCATCCCTCAACTTCTGCCAGCGTGCGATGACATCACCATGACGCTTCAAGATTGCCGGCGATTGGGCGTGATTGGCATTGATAAGCTGATCCTTCAGAGCGCTAATATTGTGAATGCCCTCCTGTTCAAAGGCATTGAGACCTGAAATACATACAATACAACAATTAATACTTATAATTTATTGGATAATGTCTATTTATATTGCTCACCTGCATCGAATGTCTCCTGCTTGGTCAATAGCGTTTGCACAGTGGACAAATCGCGTCCGTATTCATCGGAGCGCACATAGTTCTCCTTGTCATCGATCCAGCTCTCAACGACGTCGGCCTTCCACATGAACTGCAGATACGCCGAATTGTCGAGCAATGCGCCCTTGCGACGTGCGGCCAGAGCATTGAGATTCTCCAGCTTGTTGCGCAGCTGTTGGCAACGCTGGGCAATGGAATCGCCATGATGATTCTTTGCCTCCACGAGATCGCTGCCCTGTTCGCAGATTAGCGAGCAGCGATCCTTGTGGGCGGCAAAGTCCGTCTCGAAAGCATCGTGCTTCTTCAACAGACCCTGCACAGCGGCCATTGAGTCACCGTAATCCTCCACAGACAGCAACTGCTGCTTCTCGGTAATCCAAGCCTCCTCCTCTTCGACCTGGGCCAGGAATTGCTGATAGGTCAGCGATTCATCCAACTTCTGACCACGTGTAGCTGCCAAATTCTTGAGTTCAGCCCAGGCTTGATTGAGCGCCTTCAGACGCTGCTCAATTTCGGGCACTCCCAGATTGGACACATCCATGAGCTTCTCACCGGCCTCCTGGACAGCCTGAATGGCTGGCTCATGGGAGCCAAGTTCAGCTTCGAGACGCTTGTGCTTCTTCTTTAGATTCTGCACGCCCGTCAAGTCACGTCCATAATCATCAGAGCCGACCAACAGTTTCTTCTCCTTGATCCAACTCTCCTCGTCGGCAATATCGCGGAAGAACTGATGCAGAGTGAGTGCCTCGTTGAGACGGGCCTGACGGTGAGCGGCGAGATTGCAGATGCGCTCGTAACGCTCGTTGATGCTTTGACGCTTCTCCTGGATGCCAGCAGTATCAAATTGACCGCTCTCGACCAAGGAATCGGCCTGGTTGTTCATGTCCTTGATGCGGTCTTCGTGCGCAACGATATCCGCTTCGACCAACTGATGTTTCTTCATTAGGTTTTGGACAGATGCCAAATCCTTACCAGAATCCTCAGTGGTCAACAAACTCTCGACCTCGCCCAACCAGAAGTCCAAATCCTTGACAGCCGCGATATATGTCCTCTGCTTGTTGGCCTCCTTCAATTTCAATGACTTTTCAGTCGTCTTATGCGTCAGATATTCCCACTGATCGGCTATCTGGGTCAATCTCTTCTGCACCGCATCCTCCGACCCACTGCACTGCTTCTTATCAATCAGATTACCGCCCATCGCCAGCACACTCTGTATGCGATCCGCATTGGCCGCCAATTCCGCCTCGAATGCCTGATGCTTTTGATGTTTCGATTGGATGTTGGCCGGATCCTTGTAACTCTCCTCCGTTGCCAGCTGGAGTTTCTCGGCAATCCAGTTCTCAATCTCATCCGCATCGCGGGAGAACTGCTGCAATGTCTGCTCATCACCCAGACGTGAACGCTTCTCAATCAATCCCTCCTTGAGGTGACGCCAGCGTTCCAGGACTTGCTTGCGCTTATCATCCACCAAATTGGAGGCGTAATGATTCTGGGCAATCAATTGATCGGCCACCGTTTGCAAGGCGGCAATCTTCTGCTCATGCCCATTGATGGCCTTGTCAAAGTCCTCGTGCTTCTTGATCAACGCCTCCACATTGCCACCGGCATTGGCATCGTCATCCGCATTGAGGAATGCCTCACGAGCCGACATCCAGGACTCGGCAAGTTCACAATCGCGCATATACAGCTGCAAGTCAAGATTCTGCTCCAACTGCAGACGACGCTCGGTCCAGGCCTTCTCCAGATCCTCACGTGCCTTGGCCAAATCCTCAATCTTCTCCTTAATCTCAGGGGAGGCATAATGATTCGCCTGCAACAGCTCATTGCCAAACTGCTCAAAGGCTCCAAAGGTGCCAGCTCGAGCATCGATCTCCGTGCGATGTTCCTACACAATGAGAAAATCAATTAGTTCCAAGTACTTGCTAAATTTCATCACAGGATTCTGGTTTAAACGTCAGGGTTAGAGAACAACAAGAAACGAATTGGATGAGCAGCTGTTGTTGTATTCGTTGCAGCTTCGAATAGTTTTTATGTTTAGTTATAGCCATTAAATAACACAAGGAAAAAGGAACGTCGAACAGAACATTGATTTGATGATGAATATGACGCAGATGATGGCGATCTGTACAAAGTTGGGAATGCTGTACAGTCAATAGAGAGAGTGAAGAGCGAAATTGGACAGTGATGACCAAGAAATTGAATTTTTTAGGTAGTTAAGATTTTGATGCAGAATCAAAATAGAGGCCAAATAATGATTAAAACGGCATTCCACATGGAAATCGGTTGAGTTTTGACAAAGTTATGGTAGATTGAAGTTCTTGAAAAAATGTAAAGGGGTAAGCATGGAAAATACCGAAGAAATTGACGTTGAGGTAAATTTTTCAAGTGAAAAATGTTTTGATGCAGAATGAATTTAGAGGCCAAATAATGATCAAAACGCTATTCCACATGGAAATCGGTTGAGTTTTGGGAAAGTTATGAAAGTTTCAAGTTGATAAAAAATAACAAAAATGGATGATCATTGTGAATCTGTAGACATGATTATATTGTACCCGAAATATGTGTGTGTATATCATGACAAAGAATAAGTAAAAAACATGTTTATAGAGAAAGAAATTGTTAAGCGTTATTAGATAACAATATGTGTATAAGTACAAGTTAGAGATGAACGCGTGACAGCTAAAGAATAGTTTCAAAAGACGCGTTCAGCTCTAGTAGAGATCCAAGGGGGTTATTTCAATAGCTGCTAGATAGCTGATTAAAACCCGATTATTCACAATGTTTAGCACTTATTGTGAATAGTCAGGAAATTTTAGATAAGTGCCAAATAAAAGCTTATTGCTGAAATAACTGTAGTGTTTTTTGTGGAAGAACTAAAGAACAAACAACGCACAAAAGATACACAAAAACACGACATGATAATGTTGTTGTTGGTATGAAGATTGGTTTGTTGGTTGGTTGGTTGGATGACTTGGTGGCTTATGGTATGGATGATATACGAGTAGAATCTACCTCGTCGTTGGATGGTGATGCGCTGCTGCCCAGCGTGAACTCAATTTCAGCACGATGTGCCTGTGTTTAAAGATGAGAAACAAAACCATGGATAAGTATATAGAGATAGTTATATGTTGTCATGAACCATGAACCGATATTGTTGTTGTTGTTGTCGATTGTCGTTTGTTGTTGATGTGATTGAGGACGTGGAAAGTGGGTTGAGTTGGAGGATTTTTGCACAAAAAACCCCGAAAACAAAACAAAAGAACGCAAGGGAAAAAAAGCAATAAATTAAATGGAAGATATCATAACCAGGAAGATGAATGTGTAATAATTATAGATCTATTTAAATAAATTGGATAAGCTTGATCTAAATCGAATTTGATCCATAACTATTACAATTTCATAGGAACGGAACCTAAGAAAAGGAAACTTGGCAGTGGCAAAAGTATCTATTCAGAAAACTCCAATATAAATCAGATCAGATCTTACCTGATGACGTTCGATAAGAGCCTCGGCACCGGTGACATCATTGGCCAGCTCATCAGAGGTAACCAGACTCATCATGGAGTTGATCCAGGCCAAAAGATCGCGATAATCGCTGAGGAAACGCTGCAGGTCATAAGAGTCGAGCAGTTTCTCCTTGCGAGCGGTGGACTTGGTGATGATTTGATCCCACATCTCGTTGATTTCCTTCTGCTTGGCATAAGTCTGTTCAGCCGTATCCGGATGGGATTGCATCAAACGGTTAGCGGTCTCATCCAATTGACGAATCTTGTCCCGCAACGCGGCCAAATCACGTTCAACTCCCTCGTGCTTGCGCTGCAGTGTCTGGACACTGCGCAGATCCTTGCCAAGATCATCATTGTTGAGGGCATTCGCCTTCTCGGCAATCCAATCCTTGGTCTCATCAATGTCACGATGGAAACGCTGCACCTCATGAGCGGAGCCCAATTGACTGGCCTTCTCGGCGGTCAGTGTCTGCAGATTGTTCCACTTCTCGTTAAGATCCTGCATCTGGGTCTGAATCTTCAGAGCGGCCTCCGTTTGTCCCAGCGATGTCAACTGCACGGCAATCTCATTCATGTTCGCCAGACGCACCTCGTTGGCCTTCAGGTCATCGTTGAAGTCATCAAACTTCTTCTGGAGCACCTCGACCTCCTCGAGATCCTCGCCCACAACATCAGCGATCTGGGCATGATTCTCCTTGTCGCGTATCCATTGAGCCAAGTCGGCTGCCTCACGTACCAGGACATAAGCCTTGACCGTCTCATTCAACTTATTCTGACGCTCTCGAGCCAAGGCCAGGAGATTATCATACTGAGAGTTGATCTGATTCTGTCGCTTGGCAATCGAATGATTGTCCACCAGATTCTGCTGCGATGCACTTAATCCCGCCTCAATCTTCTTGATGTAGGCGGCAGGGACGAAACCCTGACGATCATTGACCTCCACCTTCCACCAATCCTTGTTGTTGGAGTTGAGCAGAGTGAGCACATCGCCCTTCTTCATGGACACTTCACGTGGCGACTTCTCCGTGTAATCGTAGAGAGCGACGACGCACTCCTTGCCGGTGATGTCCACCACAGGAGTCTCCTGCTGGCGACAGTTCTTGGCCTGCTCCTGCAGTGCCTGAATGGTGTTGCCAAAGGCCTCCAGATCAGAGACAAGTGCCTCGTGCTTCTTCAGCAGTGCCTCCGATGAATCCTCATCCTTGCCGTAATCACTGCCCGTGGCAATGGGTTCCTTCTCACGCATCCAGGACTCGGCTTCGTTGGCATCGGCAAAGTACTGATGTGCCTGCAGAGAATCATCCAGATCCTGTTTACGCTGATTCGACTTGTCCTTCAGCGTGTTCCATTGCTCCTGCAGAGCTTCGAGACGCTGACGTATGTCATCACTGGCAAATGGCTGATCCTTGAGCATATTCTCACCGGAGCTAATCACATTGAGGAGACGTGCCTCATGATTGTTAATCTCGGCGAGCACCGCTTGATGTTTCTTGATCAGATTCTGGACACCAATGAGATCGCGACCGCGATTCGTTGATGCTGCAATGGGCTCCTTTTCGCGTATCCAGGCGGCCTCGTCCTCGAGGTCGCGGAACAGTTGCTGCACCTGCAGCGAGTCCAACAGATGCTGCTTTCGCTCGCCCATGGGCGCGGCCAGGGCGGCGTAGCGTGCCGATAGATTTCCCTCCTTGTTGCGAATGTTATCGGCATCAAAGTGTCCCGATTCGATAAACTTATTCGCCGCCACATTGATGCTCTCAATGCGATCCTGATGTGCCATCACATCGGCCTCCAACAAGGCATGCTTCTTCTGCAGATTCTGCACCGATGTCAAATCCTTGCCATGATCCTCGGACAACAGTTGACCCTCAATTTCGCTCAGCCACAGTTCAATGTCCTCGATGGTGCGATTGAATTGTTGCTGCTGACACGCCTCATTCAATTTGCAACCCTTCTTATCGGAAGCCTGGACCAGAGTCTCCCACAGCACCACAATCTCCTGCATGCGTGTATTGATCTGATCGGCGGCATAATGCTTCTTCTCGATCAGCTCGCTGCCCACATTGGTGATGTCCTCAATCCGCGACTTGTTGGCATTCAACTCGTGCTCAAAGTTCTGATGCTTTTGCATTTTTCCATTGAGATTTGTGGGATCCAGGTAGCTGTCATCGGTGGCAAACTTCAGTTTCTCACTGATCCAACCCTTGGTCTCATCACAATCCCGCTCGAATTGCTGATAACGATTCGAATCCTCCAGCAATTGGCGACGCTTCGCTGACTTCTCCTGCAGCGCGGCACGACGAGCGAGAAGCATCTGGCGACGTTGAGCCACATCATCAGCAGCATAATGCTGACCATCGATTAGCTTGGTGGCAAAGATGTCCAGTGCCTTGATCTTCTCCTCCTGGGCGGCCAAACTCTTCTCGAAATCCTCGTGCTTCTTGATCAACGCCTCAACGGAATCGAGTGAATCACCCAGATCCTCATTGGCCAGGAATGCCTCCTGCTTGGCCATCCAGGTATCAGCCTGCTCCGTATCGCGATAGAACAGCTGCAGATCCATGCACTGCTCGTACAGGATGCGACGATCCTCCCACAGGGACAACAACGAACTCTTGTCATTCTCCAGAGCAGCGAGTTTCTCCTGGATTTCAGCAGCAGCGTAGTGTTCACGCTCCAAAAGTTTCTGACCCGATTCGGTGGTCAACTTGAAGCTATCCTCACGTGCATCGATCTCACCCTTGTGCTCCTGGTGACGCTCCAGCAATGCCTCAGCACCGGCCACATCCTTGGCCAGTTCATCGGCCGAGATGATGGCCTTCATGCCGTTGATCCAAGAGACCAGATCACGGAAATCGGCAAGGAAACGATGCAGGTAATAGGATTCATCCAGTTTCTGTTTACGCTCGCGGGCCTTAGCAGTGAGACTCTGCCAGTAGTTGGCAATCTCCGCCTGCTTATCGCGTATCTGATCGCTGTGATCGGCATGGATGGAGCACAGACGCTGTGCCTCCGCACCCAGAGTGGACACTTTGTCCTCCAGGGCAGCCAGATCCCTTTCCACACCCTCGTGCTTACGCTGCAAAGCCTGCACGCTGGCCAGATCCCGGCCATAGTCATCGGAGGAGAGGACAACATCCTTTTCGGCTATCCAGGCGACAGTTTCGTCGGCATCGCGATTGAAACGCTGAATCTCATGGGCACCAAAGAGTTTCTCCTGGCGCACAATGGCCAACTGCTTGAGACGCTGCCACGCCTCATTGAGCTCCTCCTTGCGCTTGGTGATCGTATCCCTCTCGGGATGTCCATCCTGGATCAGTTTATCGGCCAATTGGTTGACTTCGGTGACACGATACTCCTGCGAGGCCATGTCCTTTTGGAATTCATCGAATTTGCGCTGCAGCACCTCGACATGCTCCAGATCCTGACCAAACTCATCCGCGGTGACAAAGGTCTCCTTGTCCTTGATCCAGAACATAACCTCTTCGCATTGACGCAAAAACTGCACCAAAACCAAAGCCTGCTGCAATTTCAGACCCTTTTCGGCCAGACGACTGAGCAGAAGTTCCCACAATTGATGCAGTTCATCCAGACGACGCTGTATGGTCTCCGAGGCAAAGTGCTGCTGATTGATCATCTCCTGTCCGGTGTTGTCCAACGATACAATGGCATTGCTATGTGCAGAGACTTCTGCCTCGAAAGCCTGATGCTTCTGAATCTTAGCCTGCAGATTCGTTGGATCGCGATAGCTTTCCTCGCTGGCCGCCTGGAGTTTCTCATGGATCCACGACTCCAGTTCATCGGCATCCCGCTTAAAGTATTGAAAGCGACGCGAATCCTCGAGCTTCTCACGCTTCTGACGTGTCTCGATTTTGAACTCATTGTAACGGGTTAGCACCTGCTCACGACGCTCCTGTATGTCCTCAACGGTCTCGAGGATCTTCACCTCTTTCGGTGTAAAGTTCTCCATTGTGTTTCAGTTTCGTTCAATTCTTCGTTCGTTCTTTTTTTTTGATATTGTAAAGTTGTTAATTTAATTTAATACTGCTGCTCTATTTAGTTGCTCATCAAATTCAAAATTCCACTGCCAAAATTTGCCCGTGCCCAACTGCAAAAGAGAGAGGAGAGAAAGAGAGAGAGTATGAGAGATTGAGCAATAATTAAATTCAATTAGCTTTAACCAACCCACAGCTTTATGGAGATTGCATAATTCCCGCTCGTCATTCATAGAATCAGCACAATGAGACTCACACACACAAACACGCACATACATATACAGATAGACCGCAGCTTTGTCACACGGTCACTACAAATACAATTACATTAAGCACTTTGCACTGCACCGTGGTTCAATTCTGACGTAGGCTCCAATTGAAATTAGCAGGGAACGTTATGATTCAGTTTTTAAAAAAATTATTTGTTGATTTTTATCAATAAAATAAAAATTATTATTTTCTTATCTAAACTCTAATAAAAAGAAAAGTTTTTAGATTAAATACCCTATTCATAATTAATATTTAACTTCTTTGTGGTTAATCTAGCTTGTATTTGGAATCTCTGCCATACTGAATTTCCTCAAGTAACTTTGTTCCACAGTATTTTACAGCCCCGATGACCGCATCGTCGTCGACCTCGTCCCGTTTCCCGTTTCGCAACATAACGAAAAATTCATCAAGTTTTGTTGACAGTGACGCAATCGAGCAATTTCAATTATCGATAACGCACTCTCGTTATCTTATCGACATTCAAACAACATTTTAGGCAAGTTGGAATTTTTTCTAGTGCAAAAATAGAGTTTTATTCACAGCAAAACTATGTGTATGTATGTATTATGTATTTAATGATAAAATGCGAAACTTTTGAACTTAAAAACTATCCAGATCTCGCGACAAATCCGCTAACACTTCCATAAACAAATGGGATTTGGCATCGTCCTCGACATTAGAGTCGCCATCGCCACGATTTTGCGAGACTTGTTGCAACAATTGCGAGAGAGCATTCCAAACAGGCGGTGTCCAGTTCTCCTTGAACAGTGGCATAAACAATTGATTCAGCTCATCCATGTTGAAGACACGGGCATCCAACATTGAATTAAGTAGCAGTTGCAACAGTTGAAAGCTGGAAAGATTCATGCTCAGCTCATGGACAAAGTTGACACTGAGCAGAGAATCCAGGAAGGCAGGAGCTGTTTTCTGTGGATGCAACTGCGGTGATAGCCATACATCACAGCAGGCATTTATAATGGATTCTGTGAGGAGCTGAGGTTGCCGGCAGATGAGCAACTGCAGCAATCGCACCAAAACTGAACCCAACAACTCGTAGAAATACGTTGGCAGCTGTGGCAGCAAGGCAGCTTGTCGTGTTCGTTTTAGCAGCTCCAGCAAGTCGCACATATAACGCAGATGCTCGGGACGCAAGCTGAGGCAGTGCACCCACTGTTGCAGCTCGTGCAACAGATCCGAAAGACTCATCTCTGCAGCTGTCAATGAGAGGCACATCTCATTGGAGGAGGCAGCGGAGCTGGCAACTTGTGCATTGTTTTTATTAGAGCGACAGACTTTGGTGGCCACTTCCTGAAGATCTCCCTGATAGAAGGTGGACTGGAGCACACTTGTTTGCAACCATTGCTGGAGTTGGGCTTGTGCCTGCTGTCTAATCAAATGTGCGTAGGTGGAACGTACCACATCATTGGTATTCTCTGGCAATAATGCTCGTAGGGATTGCTTAATCCGCTCATGCAACATGGCGGGCACTTGTTCCTTCCACTGCTGACAAGCCTGTGTCCAGGCCTGTTGATAGATGCGCTGCAGTTCCCGCAACACCTCCTGCTGCTGTGTGGAGCTAATCCCATTGACCAGTGCATCCGCTGATGACTTGGCGGGCTGGAGAATCAGCTGTTGTGCATCCTTTACCACACACTTGAAGCTACGCTCCGTGACAAACTCCAAGAGGCGTCGCATCGAGGCATTCTGTGAGTGTAGAAAGGCATCCGTCAGTTTACGCTGTTGCTGCTCCGGGGATTGACTTCCCGGCTCCAAAATGGGTTGACTTTTGGCACTGGTGGCAGCTCCTGCTCCGCTGTTGAGCTGCTCCAGACGCGTGGTTATATAACGATAGCGTCCATTACGCTGTGCCTGGCGCTGTGAGGGCGTAATGGACACACGGAACTCATGGAGAAACGGACACGCCACCGGCAACAGCTCCTCCAGCATAGATGCCGCCTTGCCCTTGTCCGCAAAGCACAGACTACGCAGGCAATCCTTGACCAGGACGACAGTAGCTTCACTTGGTGTGCCTGTTCTGCGCTGGCTGTAGTAACCACTGCTCAAAGCTGGCTGTGATTCCAGCAACCAACCAAGACAGCTGCGTGTGATGAACAACGCACATGGATGCAAAGGCTGTGGAGGATTAGCCAAGTCGCTGTACAGGGCAAAGAGTAGCTCCAGTGTGGCCAAGCAGCCAGGCAGCTGCAGTGTGACCAAATCCAACATGGTGAGATACTGCACCAACCAGGGAAGAGTAATTAATAGCTTGCCTTGTTGCATGGCACGTTCCAGATGCGTTCGCATCTCGAATGGCGGCTGGAACTGACGACGCAGCTGCAACTGCTGGGGGCAAGCAAATGTGGCAGGTGAACGATTATAAGGCAAGGCATACACATAACCCAGGAACTTGGCCAACATCAGCAGCTCGGCCATTGCCTGTGGACGCACCACATAAGGAGCAGCAAGCTGTTCCTCATCCTCCTGCAGTTGCAACAACTCGAAGCTGGAGTCATTGTGACGCAACAACTGCACATAGAGCGCCAACTGAAGCTGCACCAGAAACGCTACAGATCCACAACCGCTAATGAAATCACGAAAGAAGGCCTGGGTGCGTGGAAACTGATCCTCAACGCTGGAATTACTCGTAACCAAACGTTGTGCCAATCGATTCAGACGCTGCTGATCCAACTTAAGACCCAATTCCTCCGGCGACTCGTGCGTCTCGCCGCTGGACATCAACAGTTGGCTGACAAACAATTTGGCAAAGTGCGACATATTCACCGCATGTTCCGATTGCTTAAAGATCTCCCGGACACATGATCCCAGTTCCACATTAAAATTAAACATGCGATTCAGATGGGACAATTCCCATTGCTTAAGAGCCTTGTAAAATAAATCTCGTTGGGTTTTGAAGCAACAAAACTCGTGTTGTGTGGGAAAGTTATCCCGGGAATCCTTGTCGTGTTGATAGTAAACATTCTGTTGAGGATCTGGCTGGGACAGGGACTCCCGCTTGCTCTGCTGCTGTTTACGCTGACAGATCAGCTCCAGTTGCTCCTGCAGTGGCTTTGGCAGCAACGTTAATCGCTCATGTTGCAGCAATACAGTCAAGGATTTGCGATCCAGTTGGAGTAAGAGTTCCTTTTGTTGTTCCAGCAGTTGTACTGCAAAGTAAACGCACTCCTTGTGCCGGGAGAGCAAGGCGAGCGGAGAAGCTTGCTCGGACTCGGGACTCTCCAAATCCGTTGCACGTATGTTGAGCAACTGCATCGCATAGCTAAGTTCACTCAGCACATTTGGCACTAGATTAAGATCCATTAAGTAACCATAGATGGCAGCCAGCAGCTGCAGCTGTTGAGGATTGCTCACATGCTCCAAACTGATGAGCATATTGGGTTCATTCTCCTGTTCTCTTTCCCGCTCCCGTTCCCGCTCCTGCTGCTCCACGCTGGCAACAGCTGCCTCAGTTTTAATCTCCTGTTTGTGCAGCAGCAACGTTTTACGTGCCTCCTGCTCCAGAGTTGCAACTAGACTCCGATCGATTTCACAGCTCTGCGAGAGTCGCAACAAATTGTTCTCATTGCTAAAGGAGCTGGTGTCACCAAAGGAAGTGCAGGACGAGACATTCTTACTGAGGGTCATCGGTTGCACACGACGTCGTGGCCTTTGGGATTTGTTATCCTGTGGTGTTGTTGTGTTTGCCTGGGGAGTCAGCTTCTTCTTGGAACGCTGACTTTGATTGGGCGTGGTATGCAGCATAAAATCTCCCAGGCAAAAGCTGCTACCAGAAGCAGCTCCCAATCCTGTCCACCTCCTGCTCCTCCACTGCGATTTCCGGAACGTTCACTACTCTGTGGCGTGCTACAAAACTGACTATTCCCAGAGCGACGTCCATGTTGTGACGTCACCTGACGCACTGGAGTCGACACATTGCCAATGCTGAGATTGCTCAACTGAGATTCATTCAATTCCAGTTCAGTTGCCGTTGTTGACGCCTTCGTCTTCCTCACCGGCGTCTGGCATTTGGGCGTATCCGATTCATTGCTGTGACTTGTCCGGAAATGCAATTCCGTATGCTGACGCAGTGCGGCCAAATAGTAAATGGCGAAAGTTCTCCAAGCTGCAACTTTGGTTTTTCTTATCTTCTTCTTGAAAATATGCCTCCAATTTCTGTGGCAATTGATCCCTTGGCAGTGCCTCCAGTTGTTGCAGCAACTGTTGCAATTGTTGCTCCGGTTCCTCAGCTTGTTGCATATTTCAGCTCGATTTATTTACATACATATATCATCAGTTTCGTTTTTATGTTTGTTTATATTTATATATGTTTGAGCTCTTGTTTTCATAACATTTTTCTCTCTCATCCAGACACCGTTTCCGTTTCCTGCAACGGAAGATGAGAGAAGAGAAATTTCGCTTGTACGTTCGTCTTTTTCTTTTTGTTTGTTTTTGTAGAGTTTCATAGTTGCTTCTTTTTTTCTTTCTTTTTTTTTTTTTTTTTTTTGATTTTTCTTCTTAGACAGCACTTTCACACACACGCACAAACATCAAGGAAACTAAATTCAAATTTTGTATACAAATTTATTTAAAAGAAGATAGAAGCTTATAAATTTAGATAGTACTCGTAGATAGATAGGTGTCCTTATTTGATTCCCATGCACTACACAAAAGGCTGGAAAGTAAAGCTTTAAAAGGGCAAAGAGAAAACTCACTCTCTTTGAATGTTGTTAGGAATATAGTCTTATATTTAAATATTTACTAGTATTATTAGCGACACCACAACTAAGCACATTTTTAATTTACCACATTTACAGTTCAGTTTCTGATATGAAACTCAATGAATATAGTACTACTCTAATAAAGAATGAAAGATGGATTACAAACAGGGAGCGTTACTATTTGAAAATAAACAATTATTTTCAATCTTTTATTAAATTGAATAAAAAATAATTAATAATTTTTCTTTATAAAACTACTTTTGAATTAAGAATTTAATCTCTGATTGTAATTTATGAATTGTAAAATCAATGGATGAAGTTCTTAAAAGGTGACTTCAATTGACTCCACTTGGATGACATCATCGCACACATGGAAAATCTCAAACAACAAGGGGTTAGTCGAATATGAAGAAATACAAACACACAGATACGCTACAAACATAGAAATAAATACACACATGAATGTATCTAAATATAATTTAGTCACGCGAGTATCACCCTAAATACAGCGCAGGAAATTGAAAAACATAGCCTAGGCCCGGGTTTATGTTTGGGTTTCAGGGGTTTTGTATTCAAAGCAGCCATACAACAAATATAAAATAAAGCAGCGGCCCAGTCACACATACACACAGCGAGGCATTGAAGCCAATTTAACTGTTTATCGCGTACAAACATAAAACAACAACAAATAATGAACGGTGGATAAAAACAGCCCACAGCTACAGCGGGTGGAAAAGAGAGATTGAGAGAGAGATAGTGAGCATAAGAGAGCAATGCCTGGAGTAAATTTTGTTTGGAATGCGAAAAGAGCGAGTGGGCTCTCTCAATTAATACTAATACTAATACAGACACAACAGGCACACCTCACGTACACGCCTGATATACACAGCAAAGCGGCCACATACATTAATTGAA
This sequence comes from Drosophila falleni, assembly GCA_035045575.1. NCBI lineage: Eukaryota > Metazoa > Arthropoda > Insecta > Diptera > Drosophilidae > Drosophila > Drosophila falleni. Next base: position 5,794,025 of record JAWNOV010000167.1, read on the forward strand.
GAGTCTATCAGAAATAGCTGGATGACGTAATGCTCGCAACTTGGAATTATGAGCAATGAGTGCTTCGAACATTAACATTTTTAATGCTCGGCCACTGATATAAATTAAATTTTATTTTTAAATATTTTACAGAAAAGGAGTACATTTTAATTGACACCGGCAATTCGCGTTACTAATTGCGGGAAGAATATCCTACGTAAACATGCCGCTGCCAAAGTCAAGGACATTTGTAGCTAAACAGGTTTCGTCAATTGAACTCATTCCAAAAACTCTGTGGTAAACATCAGCAATAAATACATCCTCTCTCAATATTGTACTCGAGCCTGCTCTGTTTCTCTCTCGCTTTCTCTCGACTGAAGTTGCCGCACAGCCCGATGACGTACACACACCACGCACACATTCACACATACGTGCTTATAAAAATGGAGCTACTAGATACTTTTTTTCACATGCAGCTTTAGGTACAGACTTTTGCACTCATTACACACTTTTCAGCAGATAATTAAGTAACAAAAAAGCACTTGTTTAATTGTCCAAGCGTCTTTAATTAGTTATTTTGCACAATTCCAATGTTTAATTGGATTTTCTATGTGTATAACATGCAAGGGTGTGGTGCTGACCCGAAAATTGGAAATTTTCACTCACTCACACACACACACATACAAGCCGATTTTCAAATTCGATTTAAAGCTATATATTCAAGTGATTTAGGTAAAATTCTATATGCAACTTACACTTTGGTGTTTGCTTAAATGTTTTACAATTAATTTGTTGCTTTTTATATATTAAACAATTGATTTTTAATGTTTTTTCGTTTTTTTCACGCAGCGCTCTAAAATTTCACGAACTGCACGGGGGACAAGCACTTTACAGACTCTTCTTCTTCTGAATTGCTTATGTTAATCCTAACATAACGCTGAATTGTTTTTAACAGACAGCTCTAAATGTTTTCTGTTAAGCGGCGTTAATTGTATTAAAAATGTGTTTATTTTCAAGTGAGTACAAATAATATAATGTTTTTGATTATTATGGGAGGTGTTGTTTATTAATTAGGAATTTAAATAAATGTATTAGAAAATGATAACAGTCATAACATAAGTCTAACAGATGTTATGGGCCCGTTGACTCTTATCGATAAATATATTGATAACCATCATAACATAAGCCTAACAGCTGTTATGTGTCTGTTAACATATATCGATATATATTGTGTCCGCGCTTTCCTGTGAATGTCAAGAATTGCAGCTGAAGAACAAAAACAAATAAAAACAGTTGTTATCTTGGGAGTGGATTACAAAAAATGGACAAGGATAAGTTAATTGTGCCCAACCAAATTGGTTACTTGATCCTCAAAGATGATGGCGCCGTGCTGGAATCAGGCGGCGAACTGAAGAATGATGAGCGCAGCGCCAATGTTATTATGGGTTTACTAAATTTAACCGAAAGGTAAAACTGCAATTTGTGTGTCACTTCAAAGATTAATTAATTATTTCAATTTCCATTGCAGCATCGATGAGAACTTTATGCCCAACAGCAGCTGTGAGCGCATTACAATTGATTATGAGCATCACAGCTATACAATTTGCATGTCCAATCGTCGCATTTATATTGTGAAAGTAAGCAAACTTCACAACGGAGCCACAACGAGTTCCTCATCCTCGACCAGCGTGTATAACGATGCCACCGAGGGCAGCAACACCAATGTGGCCAGTACGAGTAGCAGCACAGTGATGGCTTGAAAGAAAGAGACGCAGTTCAGCGCCTGTTGTCGCTTCTGTCATGCGGCAGAGACGAGAAACAGGCATTACAATTGGAAAACGCCCTTTATTTATCTGATCTTGCTGTTTATTTGTCAAAAAATACATCATCTGTGAGCTCTTGTTCAAATATACGCTTCGCTTCCTGCGTCACATCCAACAAAGGTTTATTCGTGCAAAGAATCACATAATATTGTCGCCAGTTGCAACGTCGCTTCACCACCCAATAATCATTGGTGGTCTTCACCTGCAGCTCCTCGGTGGCAGTGGTGGCATTGCTCTCATCAATGGGATTGGCCAAATCCGCAATGATGTTCATCACATTACGTGGTATACTCTTTTGTGTTGTTTTGGCATTACGGTAGATATTCGTATGGTGCTTCAGACTCTGCTCGTTGATGAACAGATATTTGGGTGAACTATCATTTAGGCTGCTGTCATGGGCAGCTCCAATCGCGCTCAGCTTGGAGACTTCCTTGGCAATATCGCGTGCCAAGCTGGTTAGCTGTGGTCCCATATAAGCATGCAGCTCCTCATAGAATTCTGGCTTAGGAGCTGGCTCTTTAGCTGTGTAGAAGATTAAAGATTAATTTATTTAAATATATTAAGTTACCAGGCTGCAGTTTAGTTACCATCAAGGAACAGACAGAGCGTTACATTCATCGCGCGGTAGACAAGCAAATAGTGTGGCTGAATTTGCTTGTCCACATCCAGGTACACTTTAGTGGGTACTGCCTCCACTCCCTCCTCCTGGCTGTCATCCACCACAAATGCCCCCAGGCGATACTTGTCAGCGTTGCCTTCAGCAGCAGTCGAAGTCGCCAGGATGTGAGCATGCAGACTATACAAATCGCTGGCATTTAGTTTTCCTCCACAAACAACCTGTTCGTTGTACAGCATAATGCACTCCTTGATGGCGGGGAATGTATTGGACAGCATGCTAAAGTTGTGGGCACGCAGGAAGAGCGACTTATCCAGAGCCAGATACTGAATGGAGTGCAGCATGTCCATAATGTCACAGTGCATCAGTTCCTTGCAGTTGCTCAAATAACGATCATAGAACTGTTGCAGCTCGGCACACAGTTGTTGGCGCTGATCCTCGCCAGCCCCGGACATGGCAGTGGCCGTCACCTTGGCCTGGAGTGGACCATTATGGAAGCGATAGATGTGATAACATTGACGCAGCACAGCATGATAAATGCAATCGGAAACTTCGCCACCGCGATAGTCGGCCACCTCGATGCCATCCTTGAGCCTAACCTCCTTGGGCACATTGAGCACCATGACCAGCCAAAATCCCGACTCCGGTTGATGGAACAACTGTGTTGTTTTCTGTGTATGCAACGCCTTGCAATCATCCTCATTGGTGAACGTTCTGTGAAATTAATCACCATCATTTTAATCACTGTAATTTCTAGTTTTGAAAGTTTCTGACTCACCTGGTAAAATTTACAATTGCTTCACTCAGACCCACATCCTTAATTTTTGTGTTTAGTTCAATGTCTTGTGGATGATAATACAGCACTTTTTTATGCTCCTACAGATTGGACAATAAAATTTGTAGGCGGTTCTCCATGCATCTCAATTTCACTCACCTCGCCCTCCTTTTCACCAAAGCGGGAATTGAATATGTAGAAACTACGTAGCGTAATTTCCACACGCTGCAATACTTTTGCCATTGCACGTGCTAGTTTCCCAGCTTGTCCTCGGAAAATATAAAGTACATATATAAAATAAACTTACTTCATCAAAATTAATCGCATTGCACTTTTGCCAGTCGCAGCGAAACGCTGACACGCATAAAGAAAACAAACATTCACCCCGGAAGCCATACATATTTTTTATTGAGTTGGCAACGCAGCTCGTTTGTTAGCTATTTTCCATCGCTTTTTTTCGGTTGATCTTTCTCGAAAACGGCGGGCTATTTAAATTGGTAAATTAAACAATATTTCAATAAGCAAAAATTTACCCCGTGATATCACCTGTATGAACATCTCCGTGTAGAGTTCAATTGGTTTGTTGCACACCTCTGTTTAAGTCCACAGGAAACAACCAATATCAATTCCACATCCTCCCAACGTTATTAAAACAATTCAATCTTTTAATATAATCAATTTAATTTAATTTGTCAATCTTTTTTTGTCGTAAAAGCAAGCCAAACATGTTTAAGCCAGAAGAAACAGCAGTTATATATTTTATTTAATTAGATTCAGCTTAATGCTTGAACTTGTAATTTGGAATTTCTTTTGCGGTTTCAAGTGTAATTTTGAAAAAGATTTAGGAATGGTGCAAACTTGTAGCCAATTGATTAAGTGTGTGATACTTGATTAAATTCATTGAAATCTTGCATTTATTTTGGGTGGAACTTAAATTAAGCTTGGCAGCCACCACGGAGACGCAGAACCAAGTGAAGAGTGGACTCCTTCTGGATGTTGTAGTCGGAAAGAGTACGGCCATCCTCCAGCTGCTTGCCGGCGAAGATAAGACGCTGCTGATCTGGAGGGATTCCCTCCTTGTCTTGGATCTTGGCCTTGACGTTCTCGATGGTATCAGAAGGCTCCACTTCCAGGGTGATGGTCTTTCCGGTCAGAGTCTTCACGAAGATCTGCATACCACCGCGGAGACGGAGGACCAAGTGAAGGGTCGACTCCTTCTGGATGTTGTAGTCCGAAAGAGTACGTCCATCCTCCAGCTGCTTGCCGGCGAAGATAAGACGCTGCTGATCTGGAGGGATTCCCTCCTTGTCCTGAATCTTAGCCTTGACGTTTTCAATGGTATCGCTGGGCTCCACTTCCAGGGTGATGGTCTTTCCGGTCAGGGTCTTCACGAAGATCTGCATACCACCACGGAGACGGAGGACCAAGTGAAGGGTCGACTCCTTCTGGATGTTGTAATCAGAGAGAGTACGACCATCCTCCAGCTGCTTGCCGGCGAAGATCAGACGCTGCTGGTCTGGAGGGATTCCCTCCTTGTCCTGAATCTTAGCCTTGACGTTTTCAATGGTATCGCTGGGCTCCACTTCCAGGGTGATGGTCTTTCCAGTCAGGGTCTTCACGAAGATCTGCATACCACCACGGAGACGGAGGACCAAGTGAAGGGTCGACTCCTTCTGGATGTTGTAATCAGAGAGAGTACGGCCATCCTCCAGCTGCTTGCCGGCGAAGATCAGACGCTGTTGATCTGGAGGGATTCCCTCCTTGTCTTGGATCTTAGCTTTTACATTCTCAATAGTATCAGAAGGCTCCACTTCCAGGGTGATAGTCTTTCCGGTCAGGGTCTTCACGAAGATCTGCATTCCACCACGGAGACGGAGGACCAAGTGAAGGGTCGACTCCTTCTGGATGTTGTAGTCCGAAAGAGTACGGCCATCCTCCAGCTGCTTGCCGGCGAAGATAAGACGCTGTTGATCTGGAGGGATTCCCTCCTTGTCTTGGATCTTAGCTTTCACATTCTCAATAGTATCAGAAGGCTCCACTTCTAGGGTGATGGTCTTTCCGGTCAGGGTCTTCACGAAGATCTGCATACCACCACGGAGACGGAGGACCAAGTGAAGGGTCGACTCCTTCTGGATGTTGTAATCAGAGAGAGTACGGCCATCCTCCAGCTGCTTGCCGGCGAAGATCAGACGCTGTTGATCTGGAGGGATTCCCTCCTTGTCTTGGATCTTAGCTTTTACATTCTCAATAGTATCAGAAGGCTCCACTTCCAGGGTGATGGTCTTTCCGGTCAGGGTCTTCACGAAGATCTGCATACCACCACGGAGACGGAGGACCAAGTGAAGGGTCGACTCCTTCTGGATGTTGTAGTCCGAAAGAGTACGGCCATCCTCCAGCTGCTTGCCGGCGAAGATAAGACGCTGTTGATCTGGAGGGATTCCCTCCTTGTCTTGGATCTTGGCCTTGACGTTCTCGATGGTATCAGAAGGCTCCACTTCCAGGGTGATGGTCTTTCCGGTCAGGGTCTTCACGAAGATCTGCATTCCACCACGGAGACGGAGGACCAAGTGAAGGGTCGACTCCTTCTGGATGTTGTAATCAGAGAGAGTACGGCCATCCTCCAGCTGCTTGCCGGCGAAGATCAGACGCTGCTGATCTGGAGGGATTCCCTCCTTGTCTTGGATCTTAGCCTTCACATTCTCAATAGTATCGCTGGGCTCCACTTCCAGGGTGATGGTCTTTCCGGTCAGGGTCTTCACGAAGATCTGCATTCCACCACGGAGACGGAGGACCAAGTGAAGGGTCGACTCCTTCTGGATGTTGTAATCAGAGAGAGTACGGCCATCCTCCAGCTGCTTGCCGGCGAAGATCAGACGCTGCTGATCTGGAGGGATTCCCTCCTTGTCCTGAATCTTAGCCTTCACATTCTCAATGGTATCGCTGGGCTCCACCTCCAAGGTGATGGTCTTTCCAGTCAATGTCTTCACAAAGATCTGCATTTTGAATTATTCTAAAAGCAAAAAACGGAAAATTTTGTTTAGCAGCTGAACCCCGACAAAAATTTTAAATAAGTACGACTCCGGAAACAAACGAAGTGACAGGGCGTTCTCCCCGTTTCCTGATTGCTGTGTTTCTATGTATGTGTAAGTACATTTCCTCCCCGAGAGATGACAAAATTTGAACAAAGAGAGGCAATAACCTCGGTTCCCCTACGTCTATAATACCTAAGTCTGAGAGAGCGTTCTCAAATTTTGCTGTCTCTTATTGATCAGTGCGTGAGCAGACTAGCTGACTATGAAATGTTTTGTCTCGCTCTCAAGCAAACAATTTCTTATTATCGTATTTTTCTTTCAACTGTCGTCGCTACCCTATATATGTAATTGTATCATGGTATCAACTCTGCCTTTCTGAGAGAATCAAAAATGAACAAAGAGAGGCAATAACCTTTGTTTCACCATGTCGACGGCCATTGCACCGTCATTGTGTGAGAATTACTCATAAGATTAGATGTAGATACATACAAACATATGTATAAATAATAAATTAAGTTGAATCTTAAACGTTTGCTGCGTCATTGCATATATATAGAAAGTTCCAGTAAGTACGTCGTACTTAATTACTTGCATACGTGTTATATGTATACACACACATGCACGTCTTCTCGAATTTTCAATGACGTCACAAACTAATTTCACAATCAACTGACAAAGTGCTAAATACGCATTTTATATGTTTGTATATACGTAAACTAATTTTTGCAAGGGCATTTACTATATACATATAGATATATACGTATACATTCTATTATGTATTTTTTATTGGCAGAAAAATAGAAAATCAATACTGCGCAGCTCTTGCAAAAAATACCAAGGAAAAATGAAGAAAAAAAAATGGCTACGCTGCTTATGTATATCTACACGCACCCTTGCAAGTATTGACCCAACTATTACTTCATTAATATAAACGATATTTCTTTATATTCGCTATTAAACTCACTTCTTTAAACTCTAGATATTATTTATTTTATTCACTTTTCTTTAACTTTCACACCCAAAGAACTTTTATAAATGCTTTTCAATATTTGTAGTTTGCTGCTGTTGAACTTTTTCACTTGCGTCTCTTCACGATTATAGTGCCTGATGACTTTGTGCTCGCTCTTTTATAGCCTCCGTAAATGCAGGGGAAATGTGGGGAAATTTGTATGGGGAAGTTTTAACTTTCTATGTCTGTCTTGCTCACACACAGATTTCAATTACTTGGAAAAACTACTAGAAGCTTGTTTCAAGATTAAAAACAATATAACATACTACAAATCAATACTATTTGTATCTATTTCATTAATATAATGACATCAGCTTGAATATTAAAGCCCTTAGTGTTTTATTAAACACTGCGTTTGTATTGTTAATGCAACTGCAGCTGCCAGCTGGTATACACCTATCTCGCTCGGACTAGGTATCTAGCGTTGCCATATGAACTCAAAATATAGCCTTAGATTTAGAGTATAGGCCAAAGGGGATTTTAATTTAAAATAATTATATTTACTCACCCACCAATTCCAAAACCTTTTGCTTTAATTGCGTTTTATGTTAGATATTATACACTTTCCTGAAATCACACAATTTCTTTTATAGTTTGAGGTGTTTACTTTGGAAGTCAAACGCAAAATGAACTGTTTGAAATATTGTTGAAATTGTTCAACGTTTGCAAGGCTTACTTAATTTTTTAAATCTACACACACTCACCACACAATAAAATTAAAAAATTTATTTTAACAAATTCAAGACAAGACTTGTTTTACGTGCTGAATCGACTGGCCTAGTGAGATTTTAAAATACTTGAACAATTACAAACGAGACACAATAAACAAGGCTTATTGAATTTTAAAATATACAAAAATAGAATATAAACTTTATTAGTTGCCAAAATAATTAAAACTTTGCGCGCTCAGCCAGTAACGTGCCAATTTGAGTTACCTCGTTCATCGATAGAGCGAATGAAGTAATCTTTGTTATCGATGGTCAACAATAAGAATACCCATTTTCGGAAATGTACTTATATTTCTAAGTGAAAAAATCAAACCAGATCGGCAAGTTTAACCGGACTGGCAACCCTTGGTCTCTATTAGTGACAAGCGGCAGAAAGTGCTGAGTGAAAACGGAATCTTTCGTAAAAAAAAGTATGGAGCTCGAAGTACTTGACGCTAAAACTACCAAGCCCTTTGGCAAGGTACAGGTATCCTCACCCGCTACAACCATAAGCGATCTGCGCGTGTTGATTCACAAGGCATTGAAGCAAACGCCGCATGCCGATCGCATATCGCTGTAAGTGCATAAATCCATAGATATGAAATGGAGTTCGTAATCCATGACCAATATTTTTTTATAGTCGCCTGGAGCCGCGTGGCAAGAGCTTGAAGGATACGGATTCTGTGAAATCGTTGAATTTGGGCAATGGCGATAAGGTGTACATTAAGGATTTGGGACCACAGATTGGCTGGAAGACCGTATTCCTGGCGGAATATGCAGGTCCTTTGATTGTCTACTTGATGTTCTATTTTAGGCCGGAGCTTGTCTATGGAAAAGCAGCTGGTAACGCGATCTCACTAACCACACAGTAAGTATATGCAAGCAGGTGTGTCTCTGTGTGTGTGTGTGTGTGTGTGTGTGTGTGTGTGTGTGTATCTGTGTGAGTGTGACTTTCGCCAGACATCGTTCGATTATATTAAGCAAACGACAACAACAACAATAACAGCAACAACAGCGACCCGCTTGACCCAATGGTTAACTAATTTGTGCTTATGCAAAGCTGCCCAGCGGTCAGAGCTAGCTTTTACCTGGACTGTATATATATGCATATATATATTATGTATATGATTACTAACAAGTTTTCTATTGTATTTACTTTCGTAGTATCGCCGCTGGTTGCTATACGGTGCATTATGTGAAGCGTTTGCTGGAGACAATCTTTGTGCATCGTTTCTCGCACAATACGATGCCATTGCGCAATCTCTTCAAGAATTGCAGCTACTATTGGGGCTTCACTGCCTACGTGTCCTATCACGTCAATCATCCTTTGTACACCTCACCCTGCATGTGCACCGTTTGGGCTGCTCTGGCTGCCTTTGCCGTAAGTTCTCTTAGGCATATTTATAGTCTACACTTTACTAATTTTATTTACTTTACAGCTCTGCGAATTGGGCAACTTTTCGATTCACATTGCTCTGCGCAATCTGCGTCCACCTGGCACCAAGGTGCGCAAGATTCCAGTGGCTGATAGCAATCCATTGACCAAGCTATTCAAGTAAGTTCTTTATTATTCATAAAAATTCATATTTTTATAATGCTTTATTTGCTCTTTCAGCTTGGTCTCTTGCCCCAACTACACGTATGAGATTGGCGCCTGGGTGTCCTTCTCGGCATTGACCTCCTGCTTGCCAGCATATCTGTTTGCCTTGGCCGGTGCATTCCAGATGACTGTGTGGGCTCTTGCCAAGCACCGCAATTACAGGAAGGAATTCAAGGACTATCCAAGGGGTCGTCGCGCCATTTTCCCATTTGCCCTTTAAATGGAAAACCAGAACAAATTACAGTTACAATACATATTCCAATTCATTAACTAGAGTTAATTAACTTTGCTAAATATTAATAAATGGGTAGAAGACTTTTGAACTTTGCGCTTGCAAAACAAAAAACTGACAAATATTTATTGGTTAATGAGCATGTTGATTTTTTTGGGGACTTTGACCTCATCGATCACATTGGTCATTTTCACCTGATAAATATCTAATTTTCAAATTGCCCGCCCGCCAATCAGTGCTGCAAAACACAAAAAGAAGGTTAGAAATCAAAGTGAAGTTGGCAGCAGCAAAGCTTGTGAGCACTGTTGCAAACTTTGCTATTTTATGGCTAGTTCTGGCTATTTTTAAAGTTCGCCAAAACAAATTTGGAAACAGCTATTTTTTCCTGTGTTGGCAGCACTGCTTGTGAGTGTTGTTGCTTTTTTATGCCGGGCAAACAAATCGAAAAACAAAAATGAATCTCTTCGAGGAGCTGGACACATTGGATCCCAGCTCAAAGGTAGTGCCGCCACGCATTGAGACACCTACGCCGCACAAAATAGCCGTATTGATATTGCTCAAGCAGTATGTGAAAGTAAGTTGCATTCAAGTGAAGTTGTGCATCCATTTAAGGAACTGATTCCATTTACAGGACAAAAGCAATTCTCTGGACACGGGCATTGCGATGCGTCCACAAGCGCGTCGCATGTTTTGTATGCTGATGTTCAAGCTGGTGCAGGAGGCGGACATGTCCTACAACGAACTCCACAATTTGCTCACCTCGCGTCCCTACAAACTGGAGACTCTGATGCTCGAATCCTTTGAGAAGGCAATGTCCGAGTTCTGTGGCACCGCTAGCATTGAGGCGCTTTTTGATTTTGCGGATATGCAGAACATAGATACACTGCATCATGCCGATCTGGGCGTTAGTCAGTTCAGCATGGTTGGCGTCTATGTGCGACGCATTGCTGTGGTCCTGCAGAGATTTACCTTTGCGGAGATGATGTGCATGTACAGAAACATTTGTGCCTACTATGAGCGTGGCATACAGGCGCTCTCCATGGGCACACGCAAGCCCATAGCTGGCGGAATCCTGCACAGAGCTCACTCCCCACCGCCGGCTGTGGCCACAGCTGATGGCTCGCTGAAAACAAAGAAGGAGGAGTTGGCTTCTATCAGTAATGAACGGAATCCGCTGTGCAAATGGGCACCCAAACAAGCCAAGTTCTTTATTAACCAGCAATCCGACCTGTTGGATCACGACGAGAGCAACGCGCTGCCGCCCAAGGAGCTGGAGCGTAAAGTGCAGGAGATCATACAGGATTTACCACTCAATACCACTTCATATTTTCTGGGTTATATGAATCAATTGAGAGTGCGGGATTATAATAATGCCTTGTCGGCGCTGCATCGTGCTCTGGATCGTTCCCCAGTGCGTCTGATGAGCCAGGAGAAGGGCTATCAATACTTCTGCATCAATCTGGCCGTGCTGCATGCCACCTTTGGACATCGCGACGAGGCGCTGGCAGCACTCCGAGAAAGTATTATGCTCGCCCAGGAGCACGGAGATAAACGTAGTCTCAATTTGGCCAATACCTGGTACTGTCTGCTGCGGGATGAACTGCCGCTCTCCTATGTGCAACGCAGTGTGGCCGATATCAGCGATGCGGATGGGAATCTCCTGCAGAACTACACGCTGGCCCTGCACTTTGCCGTCAAACTGGGCACCGTGGCGGGTTATCAACCGTTGCGTCTCTTTGATATGTTGCAGCACAGCGATCACCTGACCAATCGCAACAATCTGGCCAATCATGCCTCCGAAGCGTTGGCACTACGCAGTGCCGTCTGGTGTGCCTATGGCAGACACGAGCTATCGGCGCTATATGCCCAGCTGCTGCTGTCTGTGCGGGATCGCTTTAATAGCAATGGTTCCGCTGGCATGGGCAGCGCCTTGGCCAGCTTTGCCCTGTGGCTGCAGCTGCAGGGAGAAATGCGTCTGGCCCGTGTGCTGCTCCATCGAGCGCGGGAACAGCTGCCACGCATGCCCAGCGCCGAGTGCTGGATGATTAGCCAGTGCCATGTCATCATCCAGTCGGGCATCTATCGCTGTCGTTGGCATGACGCACTCAAGGCGTGTGATCAGCTGCATCTGCTGGATGCAGCGGGTGCCATGCAACAACGTGCGGCCATTTATGTGGCCAAGCGGGAGTTCTTCAATGCACGTCGACTCCTGGACAAGTTGGCGGCAAAGCCGGAGCTGCCGTTTCTCTTGCGGATGCGTGTCCAAGTCTTGTTGGCCTATTGCAGCCTGGCTGAGGGTCGCTTTTCCAGCGAGGCGGTTACATTGCTGCTCCGCGTTGCCGAGGACATGTCCGACTCGCAGATGGACTACGAACTGGCGCTGGTGGACATGCTGCTGGCACAGGTGCTGCTGCTCCTGGGCATGCCACAGAAGGCATACCAGGCCATCAAGCGCAGCATGGATGACATTCACATCAACGGCGGTCTCTATGAACGGGCCAAGACGGATTTCGTATTTGTTCGCTGTCTGCTTGCCATTACGGACATGGAAGCACGCAAGGCACAGCTACTGAAATCTCTGGATATATTGGAGCGTTCGGCTCAGTCATTTAAACAGCTGTCGGCTCATGCCAAAGTCCTGGATGTCTATGTGTTCCTCGCACAGCGTTTCAACGAGTTCAACGAGCGTGGACTGCGCAATAAATACGCCGGAGAATTTCGACGCTATTTCATGGATCACCCCATACCGCGAGAGTATCTGGGCGGACCATAGTTGTGATTTAAAACATATTACTAAACAAGAAATTTCTCGATAATAATAAATAAATTAAACATACTTTCATTTTTTTATCAATGGAAATTTTGATTTCAATTGAATTTTGTCTATATCGAAAAATTTAAGTTTTCGAAACACGCAAAAATATAAATGCAGAATGAATTAAGAAGCCAAACTATGATCAGAATGACATTCCGCTTGAAAATCGGTTGAGTTTTGACAAAGTTATGGTAGATTGAAGTTCTTGAAAAAGTGTAAAGGGGTAAGCATGGAAAATACCGAAAAAATTGACGGTGAGGTAAATTTTTCAAGTGAATAATGTTTTGATGCAGAATGAATTTAGAAGCCAAATAATGATCAAAACGCTATTCCAAATGGAAATCGGTCGAGTTTTGACAAAGTTATGGTGGTTTGAAGTTTTTGAAAAAGTGTAAAGGGGTAAGCATGGAAAATACCGAAAAAATTGACAGTGAGGTAAATTTTTCAAGTGAAAAATGTTTTGATGCAGAATGAATTTAGAAGCCAAACTATGATCAAAATGACATTCCGCTTGAAAATCGGTTGAGTTTTGACAAAGTTATGGTAGAATGAAGTTTTTAAAAAAAGTGTAAAGGGGTAAGCATGGAAAATACCGAAAAAATTGACGGTGAGGTAAATTTTTCAAGTGAAAAATGTTTTGATGCAGAATGAATTTAGAAGCCAAATAATGATCAAAACGCTATTCCAAATGGAAATCGGTCGAGTTTTGACAAAGTAATGGTAGATTGAAGTTTTTGAAAAAGTGTAAAGGGACATGACATGATTTTTTACAGAAAAATGAAGGGCCTCTGAAAAGTAAAAACTTGTACCGAAAAGGGAGACCCTTACCATCCAAATAGAATCATGGCTATAAATTTCGAAAAAAAAAAAAAAAAACAGAATACTCCATTAAATAATATTATATCTAAGATATTTCCCTTTTTGCAGATCATTATTTCAGGTTTAACTTTTTTATCAATTCTATTATTTACGATTCCAGATGATGAGAGAAAGCACTAAAATAAAAATGTAACTTCTCAGAATCATCCAAATAAATCCAAGATACTTCCTATCCATCCAGATACTTATTTCATTTATGATTATGTTTAAGACAAGTCTTATTTACGATGCGTGGATTTAACTCTTAATAAACGTATTTTTATTAATTTGTTTAAACAGTACTTGTTGTTTTGGTGTGTGTGTCTGTGTGTGTGTAGGTGTTGGCCAACTACAAATATACTCGTACTAAACCCTAGCTGAAGTTCTGCCAACTAATTCAAATGATCTCCGAGTTAATTGCAATGGTTTTTCAATGAATGGCAGCTTAAATGCTGTTTTGTATGTATGTTTGTATTGTAGTTGTTGCTGTTGATTATTGGAATTTCTATTTGCTGCGTGTTTATTTATATTCACTGGCAGGGACTTTTGGACTAACTGATTGACTTAAAATCTAGCATGTGGCATTCCATTTCCATCTAATCTGGAGTCCCGCTGGTTAATAGAACTAACGTATGTAGTAGTAGTAGTATGGATACATAATCAAAAAATGGTTAATTAACGAATCAATGGTAAACTGGGCGATGGTCCAGTTGCGGCCATGGCGCTGCCAGGACCCAACAACACTTGCTTCTGCTGCGACTTGTGCAGCTCCTCCATCTGGGCACGTTCTGTCTCAAAGATGACGGGAGCGAATAGAATGACGGAACTGGTGAAGAATATCCATGATGCATTGCACGAGAATTGATAAAGGCTGCGACAGCTCTTCACCGTGGCATTGGACACAGCACTGGCCACATTGCGCACCGATTCCGGGAACATTTCCGTCAATCCCAACATGCGTTCGCCAAACGATTCATCGGGCTCCTAATTGCAGATATACATACAAGTTTGAGGTTAGAATGGGAGCACAATATGTTGTTTTAATGTTTGTAAACATTTGCACTTACATCATCATAATTCTCTGCCTCCGACTGTGGCTCATTTGTAGGCTGCAATGAAATAAGAAAATTATACAAATTATTAAAATCAATCGATAAGCAGTTGGTTGTTGTTGTTGTCTCTTCTTGACTCTCCTTCAATTACGTGAGCACGATAAGCATAAATGTCTCGCACACACGTTTCTGTTACTGTTGCTTAACTTACAATTGCCACTGTGCGGCGCTCTGGCGTCTCGTCTTTGCTGCCACCCAATGAAGACATCCCGCTATCCTTTTCAATGAACTCAATGTCAGGATCAGAGTCCATCAAATCCTCAATTTTTACGTTATCGGTATCCACTTTTGCGGCTTTATTTTAAACACTTTACAAATAATCTCTGGGTAATCGAACCCTTTCAAATATGTCGCACGTACAAGACGGAAACTTTAACGAATACAATGAACAATTAATTCAGTTTGCACTGTCGTTTAATTGAATTTTCTTTCGTTTTTCGTTGTAAAAAAAATTGATTTTATGTGTGCTCCGCGAGGCAACCTAATATCGTGCACATCGGAACTAGTTCGATTTATCGACTCGCTCAAACGAACTAGCAAATTTGCTAGGCGATATCGATAAAACGCCAAAACCAAGACTGCCAGCCCGATTTTGGCTTCAAGGCTGCCAACCTGCTTTCGACCGTTACACGTTCATTAAAATGAATACAAATGCGTTTTAACGCATAAAAAAGTGCTTCAAATGTGGTTTAAGTTTACCTTCTCATCCATTTCGCTCATGATTCTTAAGCAGCAACAAAACTCGTAAGTTTTTCTTTTTATACAAAATATATACACGGTATGCACAGAGTAAAATTTAGAAACGTTCGGCAAAGTTGAACGACAATATTTTTTTCTTATTAAATGTTTTCTTTGTATGGTTGGAAGTTCGACTAAACTAAAGCCAAAATGAAATCACACTGCCTACTGCTGTAGAGCTTTTGAATCTAAATGAAATGAAAACATATAATTCCGTTGAGCGTCTGTTTATTTATTTATTTATTATATCCATTTCGTTAAATTTTTAAAAATTAAGGATTATGAAAATATTAATGCTTAAACAAAATTAACTACAGTTACGTAAGTAAGTATGTACGCATATAGATAATGTCTTAAATTTGTGTGTGTTTAGGTCACCCATTTAGTAATATTAAATAGTTTAATTATTTTTTTTAATGGTATTTTTTGTAACAAAAAACAGTATTGGTATAGTTTAAGTATATAGTAGGTATATAGAGTTAAATATACATAATTTAAGCACAATTAGATGTTTTAATAAAAATCTACTTCAGTTAAGTACATTTTGGGTATTTACGGTTAACAAACGGTATTTCGGTATATTGGTATTTTAGTATTTTAAAACACGTATCCTGTAGATTTAATGCTTTTGAAAAATCTTTGCTATATTTTCCAGTTTTGTAAATACCATCAAAAAATTTTGTGGTTTACTTTCCTTGTATTTCCAATTTATTATTTGTACCTTTGACCTGATGATTTATTGCGCCTTCTTATATTGTTTTCACTCTAAATATATGGTATTTTTTGATGGTTTCATCAAGAGCACTTTTTTCATACATATATGTAGAGATATTTTGATTTAACACTGAATTGTTTCAAATAGCAAAATATATTTGAAACCACAATACGTATTTAGTTTACACACATTTGTAATAAACTAACGGTACCGGGACGGCGATGCAATGGACTTGAATTTGGTATTTTCTGCTTTATGACTTGAATTCAAAGGAAGCAAAAATATGGAAGAAAGTTCACATGACTAGAGAATACACTGTGAAATAAATTTTGATTTTCATAGTTTTTCATTTTGTTGATTTGAATCAAAATTTATTTATAAAATATATATAGTTATATATATGTTTCGAAAATTCCATTAATCTTTTTTTATTCATTAGTTTTTGGAGATTTTCGCTTTGATTTGCAATTGAATTGCATTTTGATAATTGTTGGATTTTCCAATAAATAGTTTAAATATTTATTATGTATTTATATAGTTTAACAATCATGTATCTCGACATTAAATATATAATTTTTATGCATTCTGGCTTATCTTGATGTGTGTGTGTGCTAATGTTTTTCTTATAATTTCCAAATTGAAAGTAAATAATTATATTTTATTCAAATTTGTAATTCTTATATAAATTGTAAACATTTAATTTGTATGCTTAAGCTAGCAAAATTTAAACATTTTGTGGCCTTGTTTTGTGGTTGTTGTTGTTGTTATTGTTTAAAACACAAGCATATAAACTAATTTTCGATCATTATACATACGTATATGCATTAATTACATCTTTTTACATGCTCATTTTTTTGTTGTTGCAGCACCCTAAACACAATATCACTCACGCGCTCAGACTTATCCGAATATGCATATATATATGTTTTGTATGTGTGTATATGTGTGTGTTACGATTTCATATAATTATATAATTTATGCATTAATTATAGATTGTTTCCAATATTAACTTAAATCGTACAAAATATGAATTTCCAGAATTTTGCATTTTTACAAATGATTTAGAAACTAATTTTGTGAGTGTGTTTGTGTGATGAATTTCAACTCAAATTGAGATTTATGTATGTGTGTGTGCTTGTGTGCCTTCTAATTCCTTCCAAGTTCTTAACATAATTATCAATATATATTTATGTTTTTCCTTTCAATTCTTTTTTTTTTTGTATAAAACATTTATTTAATTCTGTTGTCTGAGTATGTTAGTAATCGCTTAATAATTAAGTTGCATTTGTTAATCCTTTTGCCATCCTTTTTGAAATTGCGCTCATTTCTGGACTTAGAGCAAAAGTCTCGTAAACTCTGTGAATAAAGAAAAAAGAATCAGAGTTTAATAAATTTATTAGTAAATTGTGGAAAATCTTTGGTACCAAACAGTTGCAAGAAAACCAAACGAAATCTACTGACAAGTAATTGGCACACGTCCCTGCCGCTCATTTCCCCCCTCCGCTCGGCTGTCACCAAAGTGGACTTTTATGGTCAACAAAATGATGAAAGGCATTTGGCCTAAAGGACTCCCTGGAGGGAACGCACGTTAAACGTGTTGCGCAGCGAATCATCGATGTCACGCCCACATAACGCCCTCAAACAACATGCAATGTCAGCGAAACAAAGCAAATAATCAAGTATGCTGGACTAGGAAATACCCTGTACATAAAATATACTAAGCAATCGAATAGCTGTTGGGCAGTAGAGTAAGTCCCAATATTTTATGAAATATATTTAGTTCAAAAGAATTGTTATCTACAATTTTTTTTTATCAGATTACCCTTATTCATTACAGGGTATATAACAAGGAAAAAAGTTTGGCTGCTGCTGGCCATATATGCCGGTGTAACGTAAATAAAGTAAAATAAATATATTGCAGATGCCAGCAAACAAACAAATAGCAAGGAGGAAAGGGGCAAATGGGAGAACTGCGGATTGGCAGCGAAGAGGCATGTGTTACAAGGTCAAAGTATCAACTAGCAAAGCGACGGCATATGAACCTAATGATAAACCCAAGCCAAAGTACACACACACATACACACACATCACACACATGATTGTAGACATGGCCAACAGATACTCGAGCTTGAAAGGGACACTGTGTATGTTTGTTTGTCTGTGTGTGAGAGTGTATTAGTTTGTGTTTAGTAAATCAATTTAATGCCTCGCAAGGGACATACACACAAAGCACATCCTTAGTCAACTGTTTTTATTTTGTTGCTGCCAGCAGTTGTAACAGATATAGGAAAATCGAGAATCTGCATAGAAAAAAAGACTTTAAAGTAAGCATGTGTCATTATTCTTACTTTTATAACAAGCGCAGTTTTAAATAAAGTACTGCAACAGAAAACATATAATGTTGCCTACTTTCAAGAGCCGACTTTTAAATAAAGTATTGCCAAACTAAAAAAATATTGTTGCCTACTTTCAAGCGCCACTTTAAAATAAAGCTATAGCCAAACTGAAAAAATATTGTTGCCTACTTTCAAGCGCCAGTTTTAAATAATGCAATGCTAAGCTGAAAAAATATTGTTGCCTACTTTTAAGCGCCGCTTTTAAATAAAGCAAATAATAAATATTATGCTGCATACTCCACGGCGCCGTTTTAAATCATATATTTTCAGTTGTAATCACAATGTAAGCGGCACAAGTTTAAACCGATTTGTGGTGTCCCAGCCAAAAAGCAAGCCCATCTTTTGTTTTATAGCATGTTGCACACTCCGCCAGCTGCGCATTGCAAACACTAATAAAAAAAAACGTTGCGGGTAAACAAACAAATAATGCGGCTATATAAAAAGTGCGTTGCTTGTGAGTCGGGGAGAGGGGGAGGGGAGAAAGGAGGTAGGAGACTGTGGACTTGTATCTCTTTGCACTCAGGTTATTCAACTTCGCCTCTCGATTTTTGTATTTGTATTTGTCTAGCTGATTTATGAGTAAGGCGCTCTCCAGAGGCTTTTGCAAATATTGGCCTAAGGTTATACACCTATGTGTGTGTGTGTGCATGTGTGTGTGTTTGTTTATGCGTGTTTTATGCTGCAGCTTGATTAACGCGCAGACAGTAACGCTAAAAAGTAAACGCAGTTATTTGGTTACACTTTTATGGGTCCTTGACAACAACAACAAAAAAAAAAAACTTTAACCTTGTGACAGTGGTGTCCTTTTGTGGTCGACACATATGGTAACTTACCCTCGTAATTAATGCGTCCATCCTGATCCAAGTCAGCAATTGCCAGCAGCTGCTCCAGTTGCTGTTCATTCAATGGCTCCCCAATCATTTCCATTGCGGTTTGGAGCTCATCTCGTGTTATAAATCCATTGCCATCACGATCGAATACTCTGTAAGTTGGAAAGTGTTGTTAGGGAATATTGATTAAAAATAATAATAATTAGCTAGTAGTCTAACTTCAATTCCTTAAAAATGTGATTTAATTTTACTATATAAATTAATTGAAATTTAAGCTATCTTTTTTTTTAGTTAATTATAATTGATGCTCGTTCCTGTACCACTAAATATTTATTTCGATATTATCGTAACACTTAAATTTGAGCTGGGATTTATTCTACCATTAAAGTTGAAGTTACGATTTTATTTTATACTTTGATTGAAATATTACGCAAAATTTAATTTTTTACTCTCTAAATATTAGATGTGTTTTTTCATCTCCTATAAATATTTATATGATAATTTATTGTGATATAAAAAAATGCTAATAACCATAAAAGGTAGATAAATAGTATGAACATTTTAGTAAAAAGCAGCTATTAATTTTTTAAATAAATTCTCAACTAAATATTTACTGGTAGCGAAAATTTCCCCAACTTTTGATATTGCTAACAGATATTTATTTTTTTTTTTTTGATAGCTTACCTAAATGCGGCTATTAAGTCTTCGGTGACATCATCGGCCTCATCAACGGGTTTGCTGGCGGTGCTGGCGCTGTCATCATGTGGTTGTTGGTCGTCTCGTAGCGCCTGGATTCTGCCAACCCATTGAAGGAACTCGGCCTCGTTGATTAAACCGTTTCCTATAATTGAATGTTGAGATTTAGAGTGAGTATGTGTGTATGGGTGTGTGTGTGTGTGTGTGATATAAGTGCACGATTTAGCAGTGAAAGCTCAGCTGAATGCAATTGCAACAACTAACATACCCACATTTTTATTTGCTACCACATGCATAGCATAAAGCAGAGTGAGAGAGAGAGAGAAGAGAGGGAAATACTAAAAGAGTGAGATGGTGGCACTGTAATTGAAAGCTTTGCTTTTGTTGTTGCTTTGCTAGTTGAAAAATGTTTACACGCTTCAAGCAGCAGCAACGAGGACAACATGGAGAAAAAAAAGCGTTCATTGTTATTTGACACACACACACAGACACAAAAGCACGTACGCACTCACACACACAAACAACACACACACACACACACACACACGCACGCACGCATATAAAGAGAGTGCCAAGTGCAACAAAACGTTGCCTACTTTTGTGCGCTCAGGTGGCCGTTGTCAAACACATTTGCTGCTTTTTCTTCTGCTTTTTTTATACCCTGAGCCCATTAAAAATGGGCAAAAAAGGGTATAATGTGTTTGGCAGGATGTATGTAACAGGCAGAAGGGGGCGTGGCCGACCCCCAGAAGTATATATATTCTTGATCAGGATCAACAGCCGAGTCGATTGAGCCATGTCCGTCTGTCTGTCCGTCCGTCCGTCCGTCCGTCCGTCCGTCCGTCCGGATGTTTGAACGCGTCGATCTCAGAAACCATAAGAGCTAGAGACATCAAATTTGGTATGTAGGTTCCTGAATACCATAGGCAGATCAAGTTTGTTTTTATTTTTGGATCGGTCCACTATATTATATAGCGGCCATAGGAACGGTACATCGAAAATGAAGTTTTAGTATGGAAAAGTTTTGTGTTTGTTGAGATATCAAACCCAAACTGATAGAATATGCATCTAGGCTGGTAGTATACATCTTGACCAAATTTGGTTAAAATCGGATAACTATATCATATAGCTGCCATAGGAAGGGTACACCGAAAATGAAGTTTTAGTATGGAAAAGTTTTTTATTTGTTGAGATATCAAAAACAAACTGATAGAATATGCATCTAGGCTGGTAGTATACATCTTGACCAAATTTGGTTAAAATCGGATAACTATATCATATAGCTGCCATAGGAACGGTACACCGAAAATGAAGTTTTAGTATGGAAAAGTTTTTTATTTGTTGATATCAGATATTCCAATCTGATGGAATATGCATATGGGCTGGTATTATACATCCTGAACAAATTTGGTTAGAATCGGTCTAAAATATCATATAGCTGCCATAGGAACAATCGATCGAAAGTCAACTCTCAGTATAGAGTACCTGGGTTCAGGGTATCCTACTGTCGAGCGTGCTCGACTGTAACCGCCTACTTGTTTCGTATTTTTTTTGGTAGGGATATGCCACAGCTATGTGGCAACGCCTGTTAATCCCTTATCTTTGCACTCGGCTCGCGTCGCTGAAACTTTTATAATTAAGTGCAAAGATAAAACGCAGTTAAAAAACAATCCTTTAGCGCTTTTGCTGCTTGCCAACTTCCGGAAATGGCGCCAGTTACAAGAAAACCCATAACCTTGACCTTCAACATAGACCCAAACTCGAGTCATGAGACTGCACTCGACTCAAAGATACCCTGAATTCAATATCTAAAGTATTTTAAAAATACGTTGTTGCAACCAAAATAAAGTGAAAAATTAGCGCTTTTCTTTGTTTTATCCTACCTCTTTCATTAAAAGTCTGCAGGGTATACAAATGCAAAAGCTTTGAAAATAAAGTGCAAATCAAAGATTATCTGGCTTGGCATAAATTTTGTGGGTAGCTTTTCAAATTATATAATTATGCAACTTTTTTTTGTGTCCAGTGCCAACTTTGTGGATAAACAGTGAAAATAATTTTAATTGCAATTTGTTTTGGCTTCAAATATGAATTGCTAATTCGTTTCATGGCAACAATAATGAGCAAAGTAGATAAAATATAACCAAATGCATAAATAAATTAGAATAAAGTAAAGAAAAGAAAAAATGGGAACAGAGAAATTAAGTTCAAAGTTAAATTAAAAAGTAAAGCCTACTTTTAGGCGCACTGATTACTATAGGGAAAACTGTTTGCCTGCTTATTTTTTTCAGTTGCTTAATTTAACAACTTTGTTTTGATCAACTTTATTGATCCCACGATATGCAGTCAATAGCGTAATTCCAAGGCCAAGGTCGTGCAATTTTTATGTCATAACTATAAAGTCGCTGAAAATGGCAGCTCAAAAAAAGGAGGAAAAAAAGAAAAAACTTCAAGTCAGGTAATTGCCATAAATTGTAAAGTTGCCAAGTTCTTTTTTGTTTTGCTTCTTTTGGTTTCGCTTTTCGTCTAGTTGACGCCTGATTTGATTCCCGCCACGCAAAAACCATTACCAATGTCAAAGATTTGGCCCAGAAGCACATAAAGATACAAGTATAGATGAATTGACGTCGCAGCAGGCCAAGAAGAAAAATCTGCTGAAATGTTTGGTAATTACAAGGCAGAGTCGTCAATTCGCCACCCCCTTTCTTACTGCCTCTCTTAGCCTCCCTTGGCCTGATTGTGGCCAAGCCAACGACCTTGATAAAAGTGCTAGCAAAAGTTTACGATGTTTTTGGCCTCATGTGGGCATAACTTACACATGTGTGTGTGTATGTGTGTGTGTGTGTGTGTTTACTTAAGTGCCTTGCTTTGTTGTTGCTGTTGGCATTAAAAATGCATCAAAAGTCATAAAACTTGATGCCCATTCGAATCAATTAGACAAGTTACCAGGAATCTTTTAGTGTTGACTTATCGCTGAGCAAATGTTATGTCATCCATTCAACATGCTTACAAGTGTGTATAGCTGTTTGCTTGTATGTGTGTGAGTGTTGGTTTATATATATATATATATATATATATATATATATATTTGCTCATCCAAGTCTCGTGCCGCTGACATTTTGTGAAAAAGTCATTTTCATTTGTCTGGCTTGGAATTGGAATTGAACTTGTGAGAAGGATTTTCCGGCATTTGTTGTCATTTCATTTTCGAAATACAAAAACTAAATGTTTGCCTCTCTCTCTTTCTCTCTCATTGTCGCTCAAGTCCAAGGTTATCAAGTGGAAAAGGCTATAGTCGAGAGCCTGACTATAGGATACCTGTTACTTATTTCAATTTATATATCTCAAAGTACTTTAAGGAAATTACTTCGCAACAAAAACTATTGCATACTTTTAGGTGATTGTATTGAAATAATAACTTTATTTTTAACTTTGGTTAGCTATTACTACTGTCCTATTTGTCCGATCTTGCTGCGGAAAGTCTATAGTCAATATATACAAAAGTACTTTAATGAAATTACTACCCAAAAAAAAGTACTGCATACTTTTGGGGACTGTATTTAAATAATTTTTTTAATAACTTTGGTTAGCTATTACAGTCGTTCTACTTGGCCGATCTTGCTGCAGCTAAGTGAGTTTATAGATCATATTAATAGATAAAGTTATTTACTATAAAAACTGTATTATCTTAAAAACTGCGGGTGTGGTGAGATTTTTTGCGATTGATTGATTGTAATATACTTTATGAGGTCGGAGATGCCTCCTTTTCCCAGTTACATACATTCCAACGAACACAATATACCCTTTTACTTATCTTTTAAGTAACGGGTATAATAATGAAGAAAATGTGCGATGCGCGCTTTTGTTGTGCATTGCCATTGTCACTAAGGACATGGACATTTCCACATTTCGGGCATCCTTCGAATACCGCAAGTATTCTCTATCTCTCTGTCTCTCTCTCTCTCTCTCTCTTTCTCTCTCTTTCACTCTCTCTCTTAGCCAAAGGCTAAACATGAATTGAAAGCCTGCAGCTTTTGATACCCAACTCGTTGTTGATCGATAAGCTTTGTGTCTGCTTTTGCTTTTGCCATAATGACATCACAATTAAATAACAGCAACAGCATTGCAAACAGAAAGAGAGAGAC
This sequence comes from Drosophila falleni, assembly GCA_035045575.1. Taxonomy (NCBI): domain Eukaryota; kingdom Metazoa; phylum Arthropoda; class Insecta; order Diptera; family Drosophilidae; genus Drosophila; species Drosophila falleni. The sequence continues at coordinate 5,818,100 of JAWNOV010000167.1, forward strand.
AGAGAGAGAGGGGATTCCCCTTGAGCTGTTAAAGTAATCATTTCAGTTGCTGCAGTTATTTGCTGACAACAACAAGCACTTGGACAAATTAAGTGCTTGAAAGCGGCAAGAAATCTAAAGCCAAGTTAAGTTAAACGCAGAGCAAGCCAACAACATCCTTTTGTTTGGCCAATAACAAATGGCAAGCCGTCATTGGCAAACTGGCAACAGCTTCATGCCAAAATGCAATCAATTATTGGCAAATGCACCTGCTGCTGTTGCTGACCTCAAAGTGCAACGTGCTACGTGCAACCAGCAAACGGAAACGGAACTCAGAAATTGTGTGTAGGTGTGTGTGTGAGTGTGTTTGTGTGTGTATTTGTGTTGCTTGATTTTTGCACCTTAGCTGCAGCTGTCGATGACTCTACCTCTCTTTCTTCTCCTCACCCTCTCTCTCTATCTCTCTCTATCTGTCTCTTTCTCTCATCCTGTGTAATTCCAGTGCATTTGGCTTGTAAAACATGCAATAAACATTGAGCGCTGTCTTTGACTATACAAAATGGGAGTAAACACAACAACAAGCGCAATATGCACATGTATGTGTGTGTGTGTGTATATATATGTGTGACTGTTTTTGTGTGCATGCTTTTTACCTGACACATAAATTACCTCACAAAAACACACACGCCAGCTGACCATTAATTAAATGTCCAACCACATTTATATAATTGCCTTGCGTATTAAAAACCTAAATTTTAAACTGTTACGAACAGTTTGCGAACTGTGCAACGTTGCGTATGTGTAACGCATTTCCAGAAAATGCAATTTAATATTCTAACTGTGAATCTCAGCTAATTTTAAAAGCAGTTAGAGTTAAATTAAAGTGTATTTAGATTTGACATTATAAAGTTTTAAATAGTTCAACAAAATCTTATAAAATAAGAGACAAAAATGACATAAAAACCAACACGGCAGCTAACTATTAAATAAATTTCAAACCGCACTGATTTTCGTACTAAAAACCTAAATTTAACAGAGTTACAACCGGTTTACGTTGCGTATGTGTAATTAATTTCTGGAATATGCAAGTCAGTTTGTAATCTATGCAGCCTAAGGAAAATACAGTTTAAATAATGTAAATATAGAAGTTGATGTTGTACAATTTTGGCATGTTTAACAAATTCTTTTTATTAAACGACAGACAAAAAATTACATGATAAATTCCAGTCGACAGTAAGTGTGGAACGTTGCGTATGTGTAATTTATTTCGGAGAAATGCAAGTTATTTCGGGTATGACGTAGCTTGAATGCAGCTGTAGTTAAATTAAAGTGAATTTTGAAGTATATCTAATAGAAATTTCAAATATTTAACAGAATCTTCTAATTAAACGAGAGACATAGACTTCCCCACAAAAACACCCACGTTAGTTGACTATTAATTAAATGTGAAACCGAAATTTCAAAGTGTTGTACAACGTTGCGTATGTGTAATTTATTTCTGAGAAATGCAAGCTATTTTTGGTATGACGTAGCTAAAATTATGCTGCAGTTAAATTAAATTGAATAGTTGATGTATACAATATGAACGTATTTAACAGAATCTACTAATTTAACTAGAGACAAAAACTTCTTCACAAAGTACCCACATAAGTAGACTATGAATTAAATGCTAGGCCGCAATTATTTAATTGCTTTTCGTATTAAAAATCTTTATTTAAAACTGCTTTAACTTTTTTTTCACTGTGCAACGTTGCGTATGCTTAACGTATTTCTGCTTAATTCAAATTACTTTTCTAGTTAGGCAGTTACAGGTAAATTTAACCATAAGATTTTAAGTCTTTAAATAAAAAGAGAGAATTTTTGGTTACATTTCATTTACATTTACACTTTATTAAATTAATTTTATTTACTGGAAATTTGAATTATATATGTAAATGTTCAAAAATGTACTTTGTCTAGACCAATTCAATGCCCTTAAAATCGCATTTGCCAATTGCCTGATTTTGCTTTAACTTCGATTGATTTTCCTTTTCAGTTAACGTGTTTTCTGTTTATTTTGCCTTTTAGCCAGTTTTTGTTTTCTAGGCCAAACACAGTTTTGCATATTTCTTTTCTCTTTTTTTCTTTTTGTTGCATGCCAATTTGATTTGACTTGCTCCCTTACTCTTTTTCCTTTTTATTGCTGAAGCATTTGAAATTTTTTTTTGTTTTTTGCTATACGCTTTGATCAGAATTTGCTTGGCATCTTAAGCTGTATTTAATTTAGGCCATTTGATGTGAGTATTTGTAACCCGCTGCTTGCAACCCGCGGGAGTCCATTTGCTATGCAAATTTACAAAACCGCAGTTTAGTTGCAGGGGATGAAGTAGGAGAAGGGGGAGAGGGGTTGTAGAGGTCTTTGGGGTTGTTGTTAGTTACATGGCATTTTCAGCTGATTCGATTAGATAGCGACTTCAAAGTTTGCCGAATGCACAAAGGCAATTTCAATTTGTGTGAACGGTCAATAGGGACTAAAAGAGAGAAAGGGAATTAAGAGAGATACACTTAAAAAAAATGTCGTACTATCCAGAGTGAGTTTGTTTTAAAAATGTATTCGTTCTTAAAATTTTAAATTCGTTTCGTACTAATAATAATTAAATGAATAAATATAATAATATTAAATATAAATATAATATATAAAATTAAAATAATTACAAAATGTTTCTCAACTTATCCCAAAAGTACTTAAAAGAGATTAGAATTAAGTATTTTGTGATTAATTAAATAATACTTGATTTAAGAATTTTGTACTTGACTCAAAAATTTATGGAATAGGCGCAATTCTGACAACGATCGTACTTGATTTGAGTACGGAATACTTGATTTTTTTTCTGAGTGTAGGGAGAGAGGGCATGATGAGAGAAAGAAGAGGTAGTTTAGGCTTAAACCTGTTGACGACATTTGGTTGTAATGCGTTTGGACAGCCGTGTCTTTGACATGCGGTCACAAACATGTTTCACAGTGCAAACTAATTTAGACAGGCATACAACACACAACCACAAACTCACACACACACACACACACACACCTACGCATACATAGACAGCTATTTCGAGCGACATATGCAGCAAAATGTTGCCTGTTTGGCTTTTTGGCACTTAACAAGTCGCAAACACGCAATGGCAATTTTATGGCCTGGCTAAAACAGAATGAATCAATGTGCGGGTGTTGTGTGTGTGTGTGTGTGTGTGTGAGTGTGTGTGTGTTATGTTATGCGCATAAAAGCATGCTATACAAAAATCTGCGCTTCACACAAAATGCCATTTAAATAATTTTAATGCATTTAAAGAGCACTTTTAGAGGTCATAACATTTTTCGCTCAATTTTTCTGTTCATTTTAGGCTAAATTAATTATGGTCAGCAAATGGGCAAACGTTAAAAGCGCGTCGCATATGCGCATAACAGTAAATGTCTGTTGGCCATTTTAGCTGTGGTAAGTATGCGACATTTGACCCCGCAGGTCACTAAGGAACAACACTTGGAAATCTTGCGCCTTGCGTGTTACAATTTTTGTCCCGTGGCCACATAAAGACGCACATAAATAAGTTGGCCAAGTTGGCCCCTACGAAACAGCTAAAATCAGTGTGAAGCTAACTGCGGGGGAGAAGAAAGCAGAAGGAGGAGGAGGAGCAAAGTGTTTGCCACTGAAACCCAAGGAATGTAAATGAAGCCATAAAGTGCGCGTTTTACGCAGCGTTTCACAGTTTTCTCTTTCTCTTTCTTTTTTTTGTCGTTGTCGTTGTTGTTGTGCCAAATTGATAAAAAAATGTGTTTGCACAGCACAGAAGTCTTGAGAAAAATGCCAAAAAAAATTGAGACACACAGACAACAAAAGCTTCAAACGTTGTTGCTCAAATATTGACACTACGTGGAAAAAAGACCATTGTGCCAATAATGCTATAATTTAGTATTTAAATTTTGAAGATTTCTAGTCAGATTTATGCTTGGAATATTATACTTGATATATCTATTCCTATAAAATTGACTTATAGTAAGAATAGGTTATACTCTCTAAACATAATTACGTAGTACATCTTGATATTGGCATAATTTTGATGCAGACCAAAATAATGAACTTTCTAAATAAATTTAATTTTGATACAGAAGTGATTTTGAGCTCAAATAATGATCAAAATGACATTCCGCATGAATATCGGTTGAGTTTTGACAAAGGTTTGAGGGTTCAAAGTTTTTGAAGAAATGTTAAGGGGTAAGCATTTAAAATACCGAAAAAATTGACAGTGAGGTAAATTTTTCAAGTGAAAAATGTTTTGATGCAGAATGAATTTAGAGGCCAAATAATGATCAAAACGGTATTCCAAATGGAAATCGGTTGAGTTTTGACAAAGTTATGAGAGTTCAAAGTTTTGGAAAAAGTGTAAAGGGTAAGCATGGAAAATACCGAAAAAATTGACAGTGAGGTAAATTTTTCAAGTGAAAAATGTTTTGATGCAGAATGAATTTAGAGGCCAAATAATGATCAAAACGCTATTCCGCATGGAAATCGGTTGAGTTTTGACAAAGTTATGGTAGATTGAAGTTTTTGAAAAAGTGTATAGGGGTAAGCATGGAAAATACCGAAAAAATTGACAGTGAGGTAAATTTTTCAAGTGAAAAATGTTTTGATGCAGAATGAATTTAGAGGCCAAATAATGATCAAAACGGTATTCCAAATGGAAATCGGTTGAGTTTTGACAAAGTTATGGTAGATTGAAGTTTTTGAAAAAGTGTAAAGGGGTAAGCATGGAAAATACCGAAAAAATTGACAGTGAGGTAAATTTTTCAAGTGAAAAATGTTTTGATGCAGAATGAATTTAGAGGCCAAATAATGATCAAAACGGTATTCCACATGGAAATCGGTTGAGTTTTGACAAAGTTATGAGAGTTCAAAGTTTTGGAAAAAGTGTAAAGGGGTAAGCATGGAAAATACCGAAAAAATTGACAGTGAGGTAAATTTTTCAAGTGAAAAATGTTTTGACGCAGAATGAATTTAGAGGCCAAATAATGATCAAAACGGTATTCCACATGAAAATCGGTTGAGTTTTGACAAAGTTATGAGAGTTCAAAGTTTTGGAAAAAGTGTAAAGGGGTAAGCATGGAAAATACCGAAAAAATTGACAGTGAGGTAAATTTTTCAAGTGAAAAATGTTTTGATGCAGAATGAATTTAGAGGCCAAATAATGATCAAAACGGTATTCCACATGGAAATCGGTTGAGTTTTGACAAAGTTATGGTAGATTGAAGTTTTTGAAAAAAAGTTAAATATCAAAATATTAATTTTACTAAATAAACAAAATTATGATGCAGAATCAATTTAAAGGCCAAGTAATGATCAAATAAAGTATCGCTTTTTTCTATACAATTGGATTAAAAGTCCAAAACAGAAATTTAAAGCGCTTTAAAGAAATTTATTAAATTAAAAAAAAAAAAAAATTCAAGTCCTTTGTTGTGTTCGGTTGTCTGCATTTCGCTCACGTGTCGCTGCCTGCTGTTTGTTGGCATTGTTTGCCCAAGTCTTATATAGAAATATAAATGCAGGGCAGACAAGTACAATTACAAATAGAAATACATATATAGAATATATATATTTGAGATTTTAGATATATAGCGGTGTCTGATGGTGACAGGCATCAAAACAACTCTTGAATTGTGTCAGCAACAGTTGCCTGTTGTTCCTGTTGTTATACCCTGCGATTTAAAACATGTGTGTGTGTCTCTGAACTTGTATGTATGTATGTCTGTGCACGTGATTATATGTGTGTGTGTTAGTTAGGTACTATATCAAATGGAAATTGTGCGTGACTGTGATTTCAATTTGCAGCTTTGTTGCAAGCAAGCCAAAGCACAGCTTTTTGGCCTTCAATTGATAAGCTCTTAATGCACTCTATAAAACAATGTTGAAACTGATGAGACAAATGATAATACAATTAATAAATGAATCAATACCATTTGTAGCCATATTCACTGATAATTTTAACATAATTTGCGTCATATGTGGATAAATTGCATTTGCATTTACGTTAAAATTCAATTTTCAGCAAGGTTGCATTAATTTAATTTAATTTTAAAATGTTGTTGTCATTGCAAAAATGAAATGAAAAACAAGAAATGCCCAACAAAATAATATCAAATAAATTAAATCAACAATGTGCGGCCACAAGGCAAATACCAGCAAAACATGACAGGATGAAAGGACGACAGGATGGGCAACAGGATATAGAATGAAGGCAGTAGGTCAGTCCTGGCTATAACAGTCTAGCCATGGCCAACGGAAAATACAAACTAATAAAATGCGCTTTAAGCAAGCGGAATTTTACAAAGATATCTCGCTTGGGGAATTTCTATAATAAAAATTGCATTAGCTAACGAGCAAATTGAATGAAGGAAACATTACAAATTGGCTTAATGCGGATTGACAACAGCCGTTGGCTGCATCGATTCGTTTCGATTATATAATGGCTCTAAACAAAGTGTCAGCACTGTGATTGAACGGATTGTCTAGTCGAGTAAAATTTTCAACATTTTCAACTAATGAAACGGTTTAGTTATTCAAAAAGCAGGCACATGCAGTTGAAAACGCTGCGTATACGTAATGTTTGATATGCTTTGTTAGGTCAGCTTAATTAAGTTTATTCTCTGCTAGCTTGGCGTCTTCTGCTTGTAGTTTATTACAAACACACTCAAAAGGTACACACCCCCATACTTATACACATATATGTGTATTAGAGTGGGTCAATTTGTATGATGTAAAAAAAAATGCTCAAGGCGGTTTTGAAATTTTGAAGAGTTTCACAAGAAACCATGGGTCTTAAACAAATATCGAGCTTTCACTTTTTACTGATAAGTTTTAAATATTTCATATATTGATAATTGTCTATTAGGTGTAACTTACCTCTAAGACAAAATAAAAAAAAATTAAATCCAAATAGAGGGCGATTTACGATGAATATAGAGATAAGATTAAATTGGCGGTGTCTTTTTAATTGAAATTTAAAATTAATACAAAATGAACTTTTCTATTGAACCTTGATGCTTAAAATTCAATAAAAAAGAAACTAGTTAAGACCGCCCACATATTTTTAACTCTAGATTCTTTTTAATTCGGCCTCTATCTGTGGTTATTATACATCCTGACCAAATTTGGTTAAAATCGGTTAACTATATCACTTTTTTGCCCATGTAATTAGGCAACACTATTTTTGTCCATGTAAGTAGGCAACACTATTTTTTGCTCATGTAAGTAGGCAACACTATTTTTTCCCAAATAAGTAGGCAACACTATTTTTGCATACAAAAGTAGGAAATGGTACTATACATCCTGACCAAATTTGGTTTAATTCGGTTCCATATATCATATAGCTAAAAATTGACCCACTCTAATGTGTATATATATCGTTGTTATAGCTGCAGTCAACAAACTGTTGCATTTGCTTTCGCATTTCTTAGTTTTCTTGGAAAAAACTTAAGCAAAAGTGGCTCGTTTGTTGTTTGTTGTTGTTGCACTTGTTCTGATTGCTCATTGTAGTGTTGTTGTGTTGTTGTGTTTGTGTTGCAAGTGGCACTCACCTGAATGGCTTGCCTCCCGTATGAGATCATGTATGATTTCATCACGCACATTTATGCCCAGATTCTTGAGCATAAACTGCAACTCATTTGCCGTGACACGTCCATCCCGATTTCTATCTAATAAATCGAATGCTGTGCGTAGATCTGTAATAAAAAAAATACACAAGAATATATTGATTAATTGATAATCTACAACTTTCTAAAGGCAACATGAAATTGCTTAAGAAAAACATATCTTAAATGTAAAACATAAATCAAAGTCGTAACTATGTGAATAATTTATGTATTTTATATAGAGCTCCTTAGTTTAAGCGCGTTCATTCATAAACACACACATTGTCAGCCGTTAATAGTGAAATAAGAAAACAAAATATAGTAAAAACAAAAATATTGCGTATACGCCAACGCAAAATTGAGACTTTATTACTTTATACGCATTTGTAACTTATACGAACTACAATAACGTCTTAACTGCTGCCTAGCCACGCCCCCTACGCCCTACAAAAACAACAATATGAACAGCGATATCATAAAACCAAAAGCCTGTCATAAAAATCAAAGGCAATTCACCAGAAAGTGCGTGATTTTCAATGGAAATTTCACTAAACAACGCAAAAGCCAAAAAAAATGTTGGGGAAAAGCGTTAGCGAGAAAACCCCCAAGTATGACGAAATTTCAACGTTTTGACCTTGTTACTATGAACATTGTTGTTGTTATGATTATTATTATACTATATATGTAAAACAAAGCAGAATTCAGTAAAATGCGAATTTTGCGTTGTTGCTGCTTAAATTTAAGCTGAATTTTTGGTCTATTATAGACTTTAACATGGGGTTTTTAATCTGATCCTGCTTATCCTTAAGCACTGCTTGTGTGTGTGTATGTATGTGTGAGCCTTGTTTAGTAATTAAAGCAGAGTTTATGGCCTTGAGACAGCGACCTTCCATTCGCACTCATCATATGCGGCACGACAAGACAGGACCTTAATCTATGTGTGTGTGTGTGTGTGTGTGTGTGTGTGTGTGAAAGGGAGGTGGTGTTTGAAGGGGTAAAAGGGGAGAGGGGCTTTGATTGCGGCAGGTCTTTGTCTTGCCTGCAGCGTTAACTCAATGCCAAATCGATCAAACTTGCAGTAGACTTAGCTGCATAGTAAAAATTTTTGGCTATAATTTTACACTTAAAGAAAAAGACCAACTTCTAAAATTAAAAACATTCATCTTAAATATTTTGTTCTTAAAAAAGATTATTTTAAGACCAAAATACTGAAACCAAGATTATTAATCTAAAAAATCTTAAAATCTTAATTTAAGAATAAAAATCTTAAATTGTACGGAAAGTATAAATAGGTACTAATTGTATCAAATAAATAAAAAAATATTTATAAATATAAAAAATATTTTTTATTTATTTAATATTTTTATTTTAATTTTAAGAAATTTATTCTTAAAATAAGAGTTTGGTCTTATTTAAAATGTTCTTAAAATCAAGATGTGTTCTCTTAATTTAAGAATTTTATATTCTCGACGCATTTTTTAAACCAAAAATCTTAGTTCTGATACCAAAATCTTAAAGTTAGAACATTTTTTTTATCAGTGTAGAAAGCTTTAACTTTAGTAAACTGTAGAATTTTGCAGTAAAAAAGAATGTTAGACAATTTTGCAATAAGCAAAGAAATTAGACAAAATTGCATGAGCACAATTCACGCGTAGACTAAGTGTGTGTGTACAAAAAGGTGTGTGTGTGTGTGTGTGAGAAAATTGCATGTAAATTGCAGCCAAAGATATTTCTAAGGGAAGCAATGTCTCTATGGGTGTGTATCGGTGTGTGTGTGTGAGTATACAACTTCCGTTGTTACCAATACACACACAACACACACACCGACTGTAGCACACACTTCAGAACAACTCATGTGGTTGTTTTTGTGTTGCTTGTAATTGCACACGTGTAAATACTTCACATATTGACACATTGACACCAATATTTCACTCAGACATAGCGAACATATTGAGGTTAACTCTTGCCATCATTTTTGACGAGTAGACATTTCAATTTTTGCATGTTGCCAGCTGCAAATTTCCGTCAAAATTCAACAGAGACTGTTGACTGTGTTCCTCAATTGCTTTTGATGGCCAACAGTGCCTGCAAACTAAAACGAAAACTTTAGCAATCTTTCAGCTTATCTTTCAACCTTTTGCTAGCTTAACTATGTTGTTAACCCAGTCGTAAGTAATCTCTTAGCTGAAATCCTGGAGGGTTAAGCTTTATGAACTTTCAACTTGTAGTTGAAAGTTTGAATTTCTTGGAATGTGAATATGAGCAAACATTTGTGTTGAGAATATGTATGCTTTGAATATGAATGAAATTTCAGTCTTTTATCATCATGTTGTTATCATCTCTTTTCTTTGGGAAATCGTTACCACAGTTCCTTGGCTGTTAATGTATTTAATACAATTTTATAAATTTTTATAAATTAGTGTTGCCTACTTATATGGGCAAAAAAGTGATGCCTACTTATTTGGGCAAAAATAGTGTTGCCTACTTATATGCGCAAAATAGTGTTGCCTACTTATATGGGCAAAAATAGTATTGCCTACTCTTAAGCGTAAGCTATAAATGCATTTTTATTCCCCTGAGCCCATTGAAAATGTTGAGATACCAGAAACAAACTGATAGAATACGCATCGGGGCTGGTATTATACATCCTGACCAAATTTGGTTTAATTCGGTTCCATATATCATATAGCTGCCATAGGAACAATTATAATATAAAATTTGTTTCATTAATGTGTATTAAAATTAAATTATTTTTAGAATAGCAGTAAATAAAATAAATAGCATAATACTTTTATTTGAGCCTAGGATCTTATAGATTTACCATATTATATTGAAAGCTTCTCTCTCATATTATTTTTTTAAAATAAATTTTTAGCTAAACTAACACTGCAAGTAGCTATGTCATAGCTTAACTTTAGTCTGATTAACCTATCTAGTTATCTGGCTAAGCAAACCAGTTAATAGCATACTAATTTGCAGTTAATAAGCACATGTTTATTAACTGTTTAGCTTAGTTCGACATAGGCTTAATTGAGAGTAATTTTTGAAACTCATTCGTCATCTGATTAAATGGACAAGTTATCTGACTGATGGACAACGAATAAATTGGCCAACTGGCCAACTGGCAAATTGGTAAGTGGCAAATGGCAGCTTGTAAATGTTTGCTAATTAGTGGCGCTGTCAATCGTTGAAGCGTCAATCGCGTAACCATCAACTGTCAACTGGAAAATGAGCAACGTCCTTCACCTGAGCTGATGTCCTGTTTGCTGTTTGTTTGTAATCCTGTCTATCACTAGTTGTGTGGGATGTGTCCTGGCAACCTTAACCAACTGCGTAAAGTGTTGACATTTGCAATTATGGCAAAAGTTTTTAATTGCAAAATTAAATCAGAACAAAGACAAAACTTAAGTTAAGTTACAATATTTTCTTCCTCTCTCTCTCTCTCACTCTCTCTTTCTCTTTCTTTCTCAGCTTTCGATTACTGGCCAAGTCAAAATGCAGCCAGGCAGAAAGTTGGCAATCTGTAAATGTCGCAGCGACTAATTGCAACGACCACTTGACAGCAGCTTCAGGTTGACCCTTGACCCTGTCCTGCCCTTGTCCTGTCCTGCCCTTGCTGTCATATACTTATGGTTTTCCCCATGAAATTTGACTCAATTTCCTTCTGTTCTCAAGTGCTAAAGTTTTTCGCATAAACATTTGTTGTTTGCTTTTGCTGAGTTTTACTTTTCAACACTTTGTTGTCTGTTGTGCTTTTCTCACTTGTTTGTTGATGTTATTATTGTTGTTGTTGTTGCCATCGAACTTGATAATTGCAGGCTTTCAGGCATTGCCCCCAGGGTCCCATTAAGCCACCGCCAGCCCTGTAATTGAGTTGCAGCAAACTTACAAATTGTTGCCGTAGTCGTAAATAGATTGCACTTGTCGTAAACAACGCTTAAAACTTGCCAACACTTACACAAAAGCCAATTTCCAATTTTCCAGACTTTTCCACGCATGGCTAATGAAAACCCTTTGTGTATTCGTCTCTCTCTAATATTATTGAACTTCAAGTTCAATTGTAAGCTTCCTTTGCTCATACAAATGCATGTCGCAATAAATAAAATAAGATGACATTGTCTGGCATTTTCCAACACTTGCAACGTGTCGGGCTCAAGTGTGCGTAAACTCTCAAGTGCTCAAAATTGAAACGGAAGCGGAAACGAGTGGCTGCCATGACAATTCACTCTCAGTTTGTGTTTGTCTGTGTATGTGTGTGTATTTGAGTGTGTGGAAGAGTGTCGACAATATTGTAAAGCTGATATATGAATAATATATTTCATTGCTCATGCTAAAATTGACATAAAAAATCTTTTTTTAAATGAATGAATATGAAATTTAAATAAAAAATAATATAATGAAATTACAAAGAATTTGTTTTATTTAAGTAAAGTATTATTTAAGACATTCATGAATATGAAATAAAGGTAGAAAATAATATAATGAAATTACAAATAATTTGATAAAATGTTTTATTTAAGATATTATTCATTGATGTGTTTTAAAATTAAATTTAATATTATTTTGCCACAAATAAATTAGCCTTGAAGCGCTAAGAGCAAATAATAAATTATTATTTTTTGATAATCATTATTAACATCTTAAACAATATGAAATCAAATTAAACCAAGAATAATAAGACAAAATCATAATAGCAATCATCAAAATCAAAATTATAAAGAAGTTAATCAAAACAAAGGCAAATATTGCTTTGTCAGCAGAATTAAATTAAAATAAGCCGCTTTTGGCTTAATAATACAAATAGAACAGATAAAAGTAAAAGTAATAATACACAAAATTCACCACAAAGATAAGAATGATTGTGTTTTTTACATTTTAATGGTAATTCCAATTAAGCCGCCAGTGGGCAGTCATAAAATTCAAGAATGCTTGTGTCGATTAGATTGGAAATGCCTTTAAATGTGTATTATTGTTATTATTGTTGTTTGTTTTGTTTTCGTGTGGGCGACAAAAATTGAATCATCTTTTACTCTCTCTTTCACACTTTTTCATTAGTATTTTTTCTTTTTTTAAATGCAATAATTTGTCATGCTGATTATTGAGTTTATTTGCAAACTGTAAAACAAAACGTGGAACGTATTTTTCCGGCAATTAATGTGCTTTCGTTTTATGTACTCCAATTAGCGGAAATAAAGGAAATGTTATGGCATGTGATATTTATATTATTTATGTGGTAGCTAGCTGTACATTCATTTCATGATAAGATACGAGTGTGAGTATTCGTAATATCGTTTTTTATCATTTGAAATGAGTGTAAACACAAGTCAATGCGAATCGATTACTCAGTTAGCAACCACATACACTGAAAAAAGACCAACTTTTAAAATCAAGAACATTCATCTTAAATATTTTGTGCTTAAAATAATTATTATTATTTTAAGACCAAATTACTGAAACTAAGATTATTAATCATTTATAAAATTACTAAAACAGAATAAAATTTAAATACATCAAAATTTAAGAAAAAAAAAATTATAAATATAAAAAATAATTTTTATTTTTTTATTTTTGGGTATTTATTTTAAGAACATTTATTCTTAAAATAAGAAATTGGTCTTATTTAAAATGTTTTTAAAATCAAGTTGCATTTTTTAGACCAAAAATCTTAGTTCTGAGACCAAATTCTTGATTTTAGAACACTTTTTTTTAGCAGTGAATGCATAAGAAATTGTAGATAGAAACTAAGATCTAGGAAAGAAAACTAATAGATGTCCATACTTAGCTCACCTCGCACTTGACTTGCGATTGCTTTGTGATCCATTTGTGATGCTTTCGATATTCTGCAGATACTTTTCGAAGTACTTTATGTCAGTGGCAAGTATTTATAGCACACACACAGTTCTCGCTCTCTCTTCTTGTTATTATTTTTTATGCTTATTACTTTGTCTTTATTTTTGCTTTTTTGTTCTTTGCTGTTGTCTAACTAGGCGTATGAGTAATGCAGCATTTGCCTTTTACACGCGCTTTGCTTTAAAAATAGCAGCAAGATGAGGAGGAAAAAACATTGCTTTTATTATTACTGTTGTTGTTGTTGTTCTTGGCAGAGGAAGTCAGTTGGTTCGAACAATATACAATATAAATATACACGTATTATAAAATAATCAACTCAATTATGCATGGATTTCTGTTGAACTTTCACGCTTTTGTTGGCCTTGCAATCGCTAGCGTGCTACATTACGCATTTTAATTGCAATTAATTACACAAATCAGTTCTAATTGAGGTCAAAGTGCCAGCCACTAACGGCGGGGAAGGAGGCGGGGAGGGGGAGAGAGATTGTGGTTTAATTGTTGCCACTGCTGCATCAACATGCTGTCAATCTTTCGATGTGTATGTGTGTGTGTGTGTAGCATGTGGCATTCAAATTGAACGGTTTTTGGCCTCTGCTCCCAAGGTCTTTAGCTGGAGAAACACCCGCAACGAACTTTTCTTTTATACATCAATTTATTGCTTGTCAGATTCGCCCATAATTATGCATATGATTCAAGTTTTTCGCTTTCAGCAGTTGCTAATTTTCGCATTAATTGATATGAATTAATTGGCAGCAATTGAGGGCGTTAAATTGATGATATCATAGTGTTAGTTAATCTAAGCCTTTTTGTAAGTGCAATGGAAATCTTAAGGCTGTCATCAATTTTACGCTTCATGGCGCAAGAAGTGTGTGTAGAAATTTAAAATTAATACGACAGTGACATAACAGACATGTTGTACGCCGGCGTGGCATGCACCCACCACATTGCCACATTCAGGCTGCATTCTGATATGTGAGTTATCCTGGCCAAGGACACGGCGAATGACTTCAGTTGTTATTCATTCAAATGGGTTCAAAGTATTCAAAGTATTTCCCAGTCTAGGGAGTCTTTTGATTCATTTGCCCAATTTTCTGGCGGGTTCAAAGTGTGACAATTTGATTGAGTTAATGCATTTTAAATTAAACCCAAAAATGCCAACAGAATTTAAATGCAATTTGTTTACCATAAAAGAAAATTGGAAATTGAATTCGCTTTGCCAAGAAACTGAAACACTTCTTTCAAATAAGTGACAACGCGATAAAGTTACTAATAAATCGATAGACCGATAAGCCGATAGACCGTTAGTAAGTTTAAAAGATAACGCACGTATAAGTTAGTTAGTTGTTTGTTAGAAAGTTTGCTTAGTTTAGTTAGTTAGGGGCGTGCTAGGGACTCCGGACTGCTCCGATCTATGTTGTTCACAAGCGCGTCGACTTTTGAAACTGAAATGAATTCAAAACGCAGCACAATGTATGCTGCCTCTGCCACTGTCTCTGCCGCTGCTGACGCGTCGCTGCTGCTGTTTGGTCTATGTCGGTGCCATTGGCAGCAGCTTCGTGTCCTCGTCGGCTAACGAAGAGCGTTGTCATCGCTTCGGCTCATTTTCATTCATTGCTTCGCCGGTCAGCAGTTGCACCTCCCCTTCAAATGCTCAAGCGACGCCGTTGCCCCTTGTCATAGTTATTGTTTTGTTTTTGTTTTTGTTTCTGTTTTTTTGTTCTTGTTGCTGCTTTTGTTTTTATAACGTTCTTCTTTAAAATGTGCACGCTCTCCCATTCTCATTCTCTCTCTCTTTCTCTTTTTTGGGGGCTACCCCACGGCTCTCTTGCTGTTTCTTCTTGTTGTTTATTTGCTGTGCGGCGGGGAAGCAAATTGGAAAACTGTTTTTGACTGCGCGTTCACGTGATAAATTCTTTTTGTTATTTGCGTTTTTTTTTATCTTCTTATTTTTCAAATGTTGTTTTTTTTTTGTTTGTTTTGCATGCTGATTGTGAAGGACTTTGGGGCTTTTGTACTTGAAACTTGATAAGTCTGTTCCGCTGTCTGCAAATGAAGCCGCGTAATGCATTTCAATGCTCACTAAGATACACTCTGTTAAGCTTTTTAATTGCCTCTTGCCTAGAAACTTTTTATCATAATAAACAATTCGGCGGAAAAAATTTGAGACAAAAAGCGGAAATATGAGATGACACGGGGAAACGAATGTTAATTAATTTTCTTAATTATGAATGCGTGCCGGGAAGCTGTTTAAAAATTGCTTAGATACGTGGGTCGACTTCTGTGTTGCATAATTAAAGAGTAAGAATATTCTAATAAAGTGCTAAAATATTTTAGCTTGGAAATACTTGAAAAAATTTGTAAAAAGATATAAAAAAGATCTTGAAAATAAGAATTTTATTTTAAAGTGAAAAATTTTATTCAAGGAAATGAAGATAGAAATAGTTTTTTATTTTTAGTGTGTATTAACATAAATTTTTTGTTTACAGCATTTATATGATTTTACATGTTGGCCTACTTGAAATTCGTAATCGGGCACCCTGTATGCAACTAAGCCCCTTAGGCAACCACTTGCAAGGAGACGCCTTCCAATGACCTTGTGAGCGGCTACAGCAAACAACAACAATGCTCTGAGTCTAGAATGCAAGTGAATGCGCGCTCCCACTCTCTCACTTGTACCCTTTCGCTCTAACACACACATAGCGCTGGTGCGTGCGCTTTTGCAGGGGTAAAGCCAAGGCGCTCTCAGTAGGCGCTCCTTACGCTCTTGTGCTCGCTCTCACACTCTCACTCACACACTCTCACTCAGCCATGTGTTTGACTCAGCGAATGGGCGGAACAAAACAAAATGGTGGAAAACGATTTGCAGCAGGCAGAAGTGTAAATCTGTTTTGAAGTGTATGGGAGAAAAGTTGGGGAAACTGGCACGTAACGGTTTATGCAACAATGTGGTTGCTTTTTATATAATCCACAATTAAACTGGAGCTGTAAAATGATCCAGAGCCTGCATACGAGTAAGCATAAATAATAAAGTTTAATAAAGTTGGCCTGACGTTTATAGGTTTTCAGTTAATTAATACTGAAATATTTTATCTTCGGGCCAAAGAGTATTCATTATAAGAGGTTGGCTAGTCTTAAAAATTTCTAGTCCAATCTAAATCCTTTAATTTCATTCTTTTTGTTCCTTTCTTGTTTCTATGTTTTATCACAGCACAGTTAAAGTTTGTTGAACTCTGGACTCAGCATGTGAGAAATGCGAAGAGAAAACTTTTTAATTAATATTAATTTGAGATACACAGTCAGGCGAATATGCCTTGAAGTATGCTGCAATAATTTAAGGCACAGTTCATTGCATTCTCAGCATACTTTGAGGCGCAACGAACCCAGCTAAAGCGAAAGTGGCAAGATGACGACCAGCAAAATAGGCAAAAAGTTAAATCAGGCCAAAAACTTGATGAGGCCAATAGCGAAAGTCACGCGGCGAGAAAACCAAATGAAGTCACGTGCCAAACGCCAGAGGGCGCCACTCACGCACCACACGCACTATATTGAGAATACTCTTAGCCTGACATTAATTCCAAATTGTTAACGCTTCTTGATCTGGAATGCTTAGTACAACTTAGGACAACAACAATTTTGTGGTTGCTGTTGTTTATTTTCTTGGTCAACAGATAGCTTTTTTTCCCCCTTTTTAAATGCCATTTGCTGCTGCTTCTGATTCTTTGTTTTTAGCCACTCGATTGAAGTATTTTAGAGCATTTTTTTGTGTCTGCGGTTGGCCATCAATGCATAAATATTGCTTTATGATGCGTTGCCCTTGCTGTTAACTCTTTTTTATGTTGTTGTTGTTGTTGTTGGCTATTAAAAGGTTCAGGGCTAGCCTTTTATGCAGCAAAAAAATAAACAAAAAAAAATCAATCGACAATGGCCATCGTATCAAAATATTTAATGTGCAGAACGTGCACTTAACTGCAGAGTTGAACAGAGATTGCCAATGTATCTTAAAAGGGCCATAAAGGGTTGAATGCCCAAAAGCAGGCAATAGCTTTAAAATTGCACATAAGGAGTGTTCCCAATTGCATTTATAAATCAATTGTTTAGAATTGATTTAAGATTATCTTAAGTAAACTATTTAGTAAAGAAAATGCTAAGATTTTAATTTAAAAATATATTAAATAGACTATATTTAAATCAGTTAAATTGCAGTGAAATTAAAAAGTGAAACATATTATGATAAAATTAGAATTCCCAATAATTGATTCATGCATAAACTATTTTTGTTTCAAATTATATATTAAAATGGTATTCTTTAAAATTCATTGAAAAAAAATATACTAAAATATGTATGTCAAATGTAGAACTTTCAACTATTTTTTATATACAACTATACTTGTTTCCAATTCAACTTTAATAAAGAATTCTTCAGGAGTTCAGAAAATAAGTTCAATTAATTGTATCAAACGAAACACTAATATTTTGTCTTAGAGAAAAAAAGTAGGCAATACATTATTTAGATAATTTGCAGTGAAATTGAAACTTGGAACAGACTTAAATATATATTTTAATATAGATTTTTCAATTACTTTTTAATGCATAAATTATTCTATATATAATGATTTTATCTATTTTATTAGGCAATTTCCTCTGTCTCTTTATTCGAGAGTTTTCACTGAAAATGTCTCGTTTTTCAGCAATTTTAATGCCTTTGCAGTGACACTTGAAAATTTACCAAAAAAAAAAATAAATAAAAAGAAGATGAAGCGCAAGAAAACTGTCTCATTTTTCACTTAGTCGTTGGGTTTTTTTTTAATTATTGTCGCCAGCAATTTGAGCTGCCAGTCGTAACTCAGCTCAAGTTGACTCCTAAAAAGAACGTGCCACAAAAATGGATGCCACCAAAGTTGCGTAACCATCAATCAAAAGTGCAGGCGTGTCCCCAAAATGAAAGATATAGTATATAAACATATATCATGTCAGCACTCAACAGCCTCAAATTAAGTGTCAATTGAGGCAAGTGTGTTTATGTTGGCCCTGACATTATCAATGCGTTCAAATTGCTGCCAATAATTGTGCGTAGGGTGTGTTTAATGAGTTTTAGAAGTTAACAAATAATAACACACACCCACACACTTTCTCAATTGATTGTCAAGTGCACAACACACACTTGAATATTTAGTTTCTAAAGTTCTAAAGTTCAGCTAAAAATATGTTTATTTGTATAGTTTATACTTACACTTATCATCTTTGCTCATATTGGCAAAAATACGCTATGATTTTATTGTTTTTTATCAGCACTGTGTGTTTTAATTGACAACCACATTAATCGACAATCTGTCAATCGTTCAATCCAACGACTTTCGACTTTGTTTCGACCACGCGTTTTAATTACACCAAATCATTGACTGAATATTGGAGGCACTTGTTATTGTCCGATCATAAGCGGAATATACCCGTATACCGTATTGTGATAGCTCTGGGTCTGGTTTAGTAACTGTAACTGGCAAATGATGTGTGAAAGCCAAAATGGGGAACCGTTTTGCCCCACGATTTATCTACGAAAACTCCAAGATAATGACTAACTTTTGCTTTTGGCCAAACAGCGCGCCTTCCATATATATATATATGAAAGAGGTGTGTGTGTGTGTGTGTTTGGTATATTGTATTATATTTCATTTTGGTGATAGGCGACAAAACAACTCGGAGCACCTTTCGTTGACAGCTGAGATAACTGCAATAGCACGAGTATTACGAGAACGAGGTACTTTTTTTTATCAGTTCCCCTCAGGAGAGGGGGAAGGGGGAACTCTGGGCCAGCCCTCTGATTTCATTAAATATATATAGCAATGTAATGCAAGTTACTAAGAGCACTCACAATTGAGATATAGTCGTAATACAGTGTTATATTTATGATAATAAATATTGCTTAATATTTCTCGCTCTCTTATTGCTTTGAGTAGCGCGCTTTTTTTATTGTTTAACAGATTAAGAGATATTCCCCAAAAAAATTGAGTTATAAGTGAACTGCTTCACTATAAATTGATCTTATGAGGTAGACATTATTTTTAATTTCTGATTGTTAAATAAAAAAAAATGGAAAGTTACCAGCAAAATTATTTTGATTGAGAAACATTTTAAAACAAACAAGTGTAAGGAATTGAGTCAGCGCGACTATCAGATACCCTAAAATATTTTCTAAAAATAATTAAGAAACTTCTTAAAAGCTAGGTATTTATCAAAGGTCTAAGAATTTAAAACAAAAGTACATTTGTTAAGATATTCTGAAGATCAGTTAGGATAAAAAAAAATTTATTTAACAATAAAATGTTTATATTAAAGAAAACTAATTTCTAAGCTAAGAAAGTTAGATAGGGTAAAATAAAATTGAAGAAGACATTTTACTATAGATTATATTTCAAATAGACTGCGCTATTAAATTTTGCATGACTAGTAGATACCCTGCATTTCCATATTCACATACATTTCATAGGGAATACCTTAGTCTTCATAAAATTATAATAGTTTGGGCTACTTAAAACAACGTTTAGTAATAAAAAATACAAGTCAAAAGGCTTGTTGTCACTTGAAGCTTTTAATTGAGTTGACAATGTTCTGATTTTAATGTTTTGATAAGCCAGAGAGTAGAAGGCAACAATACTTAATAAATATTGCTTTATCTGAAGATATCATATTAAGTACACGCCTTATAATATATATTAGACTCATAAATGAATCATCAATGTCATCATGAGGTTGACAAATATTTGATCAACAGAGACATGATGATGACATTGCCACTGATGATCAATTGTTGGAACACTGAATGATGTCAGGTTTTCCCAAAAGAAAACACCCACATGATATATATACCAGACTTTGCATAGATTAAGAACAATTTTATGACTATATCTTGTTTTATATTTCTTTGTTAGCTATAAAATCCTGTCAGGTGTTTTGTCAACCTAGATTTTATACGGTTTGTACGGGGATTAAAAGATTATCCCACTCACAATAGCATTTTTATTTGTGCAAGTCAGAGTGTTTATTGTACATATATATTTCATATTTATATAGATAATAATTTTGGGCAAAGATTTGTCACGTGATTTGACTGTGCTCGCTTTGCCGTGTGCCGAGTGTTTTGGCTATCAGTTCAGAGTATGTGAGGCAAATTAATTAAATTAAATTTCTGATTGTGACTGTCCTGATTAGATTAAAGACACCTATTCTGTGATTGTGCCATATTCGACCTTCTTTGCGTTTCCCCCATCGATGGCAAAATCGAAATCGCCGCATAACTTAAAAGTCAGTGCACCTGTCGCCGGTTTTTCTTGCTGCCAAAAATAAATGATCTCTTTCACTTATTTTTATGACAGAAGGAAAATTAATTTTAGCATTTTCGCGACACGCAAAAGGCGGACAAAATCCCAAAATTAGATGCTGCATTTAGTGCAAGAGTGCAAGACTCTATAAATAACTGTAATGTGCACGGCAAAGTTGCACGTTGCAAGCTGCAAATAGTAAAATTGCAAATTGCGTATACGCCGTGTTGCTGCGCCGGGTAAATTATGTGTAATTATAGCTAATAAAAGCGAAAACTTTTTTGCAATTTGAGCAAGACTTTCAGTAAAAGTTTAGCAAACAGTTTACACTAAACAACAAAAGTGTAAATAAAAACTTTTTTAAATTAAATTTAAATAATTCGATAGCTAGTTGTTTTGGGATAAAAAAAAATTTTTAATTATTTTAATTAACATCTACAGAATGTTATACTTAAGTAAAACATAAATTTTTATTTGTTTATAAGCAAAATCTTCAATATTTACAAAAAAAGTATTCTGTCTAGAGTTCAGCTTTTAACTCACCTTTAATTTCCACATCTGTAAATGGTTTCTTTTTAACAGGCTGATGTTGTTTAACATTTTGTTGTTGTTGTTGTTGTTGCCGCAGTTTTTGTTGTTGTTTATATTGTTGTCATGAACATGAACGCAAATTGAAAATACAAATAAAGTAAATTAATAGAAAAGTCAAGAAAATAAGAAAAGCTAATTGAAAAATGTGAGTTCTGCTTTTGTTTTATGCTTTTGTGAACTTTATAAAATTGCATTTTTTCTTATTTGTGTGTGTGTGTGTGTGTGTGTATTAGTGTATTTACCTTTGTGGCACGTTTGCCCAGCAGCGCTGTTCCCAGCATCTGTGAAATAAATCCAAACACAAAATACGTAAATAAAATTAAATAAATATATATAAAAATTTAATTCCGTGCGGTGCTATAAATAAATAGAAATCATAATTATTTTCTTTCAAAGAAGTCCCACACAATGCACACCCCCAAGGGGAAATGTTCGTCTAGCATTTCAAATTGTTAAAAACTTTGTTGCATACTTTTAAGCGCAGGCGAAAAAGAAAACCGCCAACAGACCGAAGCGAAGTGTCTTAAACAAAAAAGTAAATATACTAATTAAATTATTTGCAATAATAAGCAAGCATTCACTGTAATTAATTTCCTTTTATTTATTTTTGACATTTCGTTTATTACGTCGTGATTTTTGGCTATTTTCAGTTTATAGTAAATTTAATTTCTGTGTTAAGAATTTTTGGCATTTGTTGTTTTTATGTGTTTTAAATACCAACACAATTGGGGGCGGATATAGCAAATAGCCAAGAAAATTAGAACAAATTGCTTTGGGCCAATCGATTGACAATTTACAACCTGGCCATAATTCAATTGAAAAATTCACTAAATTTGTTGTTTATTTTCGAATGTGATTTTAATTATGTTGAATAGACTACATAATTTGAATTTCCCTTGCATTTGAATTTGACCTTTGCATTTGTCAATACATCAGCTCATCAGTATGCATAAGGCATACGTGTAGAATTTCCCCTTCCCTTGTAAGTCCTTGGGCCAGGTTAGTTGACGTAAACATGAAAATTATTATGTCAGACCCATCTCTATTATTTTCACACGTCGTACAGTAAGATAATAAAGAGACATAGTAATATTTATAAATATGTATAATAACCATTTAAATGCATTTCTTCTGGCAGTTTTTTCATCTACTTAAAGTCACATTTTATGGCATTTTGTAAACATTTCTCACACAGACAACATAAATTTCATTTTTTATGTGCTAAAAATTTATTCAACTTTATAAATATTAAATCGTTAAACAGAGACAAGGATGCTTAGCTGAAATTTAAGAGTGCGTTGACTTTTTCAACAAGAAGACAAAAGAAAATTGGTGATGTCAGAGAGCTAATACCCTTTACATAATATTTTAAATATATAGTCATTGTTATGAGAATATAATATATTTCATAAATAGGCACAGGGTATCTCTCAGTCGAAATATGTAGCTTCCACCAAGGTAAATACTTATTCTTATTTATTTTAAAACCTGAGTGAACAAATATTAAATTGAATAAATAACATATTAATCGGGCAATTCAATATATCATTTAGCTTAATTAATAAGGTATTGTTTATAGTAAAAAGTTATTAATCATTTAACAAAAATCATGCAATATTTTGTGAGCTCTCTCGCACATCATATTTTCCATAGCGTTCTCTTGAAACGGCTCATATTAATTGGCTAAAAACAAAAGCTAATAATCGTTTTTGTTTATATACGCTGCGTAAATTTTTTCTTCTTCTTCGTTTTAAATAAACAATTGATTTTTTTAATGCCATAGAATACATTGAGCAGCCGCCGGCTGACGACGTCTTGTGATACTAAAATTTTAAACTGGCATCAAAGAGCACATTAAGATGCCATTATGGACTTATACTACATATAAAGTTGTTAAAATACATATAATATTTCTAGACCAAAATTTCAATTTACATTTTTATAATGTGCTTAGTCTACATTGTTGGTGTCTACAAAAGATGTTGTTTACGACCCATAACACTGCCCCAAAATTCAGACTCAGATTTTTAATTAAGATTATTTCCCAC
Source organism: Drosophila falleni (assembly GCA_035045575.1). Taxonomy (NCBI): domain Eukaryota; kingdom Metazoa; phylum Arthropoda; class Insecta; order Diptera; family Drosophilidae; genus Drosophila; species Drosophila falleni. Next base: position 5,841,543 of record JAWNOV010000167.1, read on the forward strand.
AATTGTCAGTTGATGATGCATGAAATATAGTATATGATATTCATAAACTCTGCACCTTTTAAAATACTCATTCGACTTTGGATTGAGAATCATTTTAAGCAATTTAATAACTATCTGCTTACTGATTCTATAATATAAAGCAGAGGAAATCAAATCTAAGCAATTACCGAGTCCATTTTCGGTTTTGGAGATTTAAAATTTTGAATTTAAAAAAAATACAAAAGGGGTTCCTTTGTATAAGTTTGAAGGAATGTAGAAGCCAAAATATGATCAAAATGACATTCCGCTTGAAAATCGGTTCAGTTTTGACAAAGTTATGGAAGTTTGAAGTTGGTCAGACCTTGGATCTAACAACTTTACAAGTCAAAATTTTTGTCAATTTTCACATGATTTTTTACAGAATTTTGAAAGGTGTCAGAAACAAATTTAAAGTGTTGTTTTATACTATTTACGATATAAGGAGTTGATTAAACGTGAAAACTTGAGATTTAAAATTTTTAATTTTCAAAATATCAAAGGGGGGACCACAGTATGATCAAAATGACATTCCGCTTGAAAATCGGTTCGGTTTTGACAAAGTTATGCAAGTTTGAAGTTGGTCAAACCTCTGACCTAGTAACTTTACGAGTCAAAATTTTTGTCCAATTTTTCAAGATTTTTTACAAGTACAGGGGGTTTAGAATTGAATGAACGATCTTGTCCTTTGCATTAAAATTAAATTGAATAAAAAAGCAACGCGCTATACACTAGATCTTTATTATGATCAACATAAAATAACTAATTGATATAGGAAGGCATTTCAATTACAAATCTCAGCACTTTCCATCATCATCTTCATAAACATGTCTAATAAGGTAACTGAAGGGCCTCTATATATAGTAAATATATGTACAAGTTTATATCTCGACAGAATATTATGAAAATAACTTTTAATGACAGCAGACGTGACGTGAAATAAACAAATTATTTGTTAATAAACATTACACAAATAGCCCAAAAATTACAACAGTAGTCAAGGTCTATTGTTGACAGTCAAAACTAATTAAAAAGTTTAAGTAAAAAGCATTGTTTAAATATTACTTATGTCTGACGAGAAAATAATTATTGCTAATTTTAGCTGATTAGCAAATTGTCGTCGGTTTTTTTTGTGTATTTAAATGTGAATTTGAAACGTTTATGAAATAATGGGAGCTGTCGCTTTGTGAGTTTTCTCTAAAAGCTAAACAAGCCATAAAATAAATATAATAAGTTTATTTATAGTCTAACAACAATTAATACAAGTATAAACGAAATGTAGAGAAACAATTTTAGCACCTGCCAGACGGTTTGAGACTAATTTATTAAATATTTACACAATTGTTGGCTATGTTGGGTTGTTTTGGCTTTCGCTTCGGTTCAGTTGTGGGTTCAATGCGGTTCAGTGACAGTTTAAAAAAGGGGTCTTTTTATTTTTTAACCCCATAGGGATTGGGATCGGGATGCTACTCACCTTCAGCTGCTGACGTAGTCCACTCATTGGGCTCATTCAATATGGATAGTAGTGCAAGATTGAAGAGAAACAGTGAGTGTAAGAGATGCAGAGAGCAAGCGGGGTAAGTCAATGAGCCGGTGCGGTGGCGTATGTGTAATATTTATATATTTGCCCTAGATATTTTTGGGTGTTGATTTTGCTGCTGATCAATATTTAAACAGGTTTTATTTTACGGTTAACGATGTGTTTAAGCCTTTTGCAAAATGTGCAAATTATTCGTAAAATTTTTTCTTTTTTATTCTCATTAGCACTTTAAGTTTTGTTTGTACAATTTAATTTGTTAAATGCGCCGCGTGCAATCAATTAGTAAATCGTCCATTAAATTGTTTGGCAAAAACATAGAAGAAATCACAAAATGCTGCCATAAAAGTGAAAGGCAAAAACGAACCGACAAATTGCCACAAAAAGAGTTCTATAAATAATTTATTATTTATTAAAAATGTTTGCACTGCTAAAATGTCACACTACAATTTATATTTAAAATATTGGTTTATTTAAATTTTTTATTTTTCAATAATATTTGCGAGTCGCGCGCGTTGACGATCGTCTCGCAACGGAATCCCAAACAATATTGAGCATTTCGTGCGATGAATGTGATCTGCGAAGGCAGCCGAAAATGCTGGCGAAAACAACAGCTAAAATATACAAAAGTGGGCGCGAGACCAGCCAACAAATAATAAAATAAAACAATATTCGAAAAACCGAAAACTCAAAAAAAAGAAAGCGAAATGAAAACAAAAACAAGTCATAGGGGAAAAAAAAGAAAAGAAATCAGACTAGACACATTGTTTTTGGGTTTTCATAAATATCGAAAATTTTCGAATCTGTTGTTTAAATTTCATTTCATTTTCATTTTTTGATTTACTCATTTTCTGTTTTCATTTTCATTTTTTCTTTTCAGTTTCTTAAATTTTATTATTATTATATTTGCTTGTCAAGAACAACGACAATCCCAAGCTGATTCAGTAAGTATCTGTTGTTCCTATGACGGCGAGGATTATGCTAAATGGCACACATTTTATGTATCTCAAAGATACATGTATCTATAAATATATATTTCACGGAATCAAACGTGTCGAGAATTGTGTCTATAAAAATGATTTGTGAATTGTTTATTAGTGCGATTTATTGAAATGCCAAAGTAAAAAACAAACAAGCGGTGGTTTATTTATAGTTAGCAACTGTATATAACATATATTGTTGTGAAAAGTCATTCAACTCGTTGTAAGATTGACAGAAAATGCATATTAAGTGCTGCACACATTGCGTATGAGTTATATTTAGGGTGTCGATGCTAGGGCAACGATTTCGACATGAAACTTGGCAAGCACAACACAACACATGGAAGGCACATATACCGATCAACAGTGAGTCAAAAGAAACAGCGAACACGACAACGAAAATCTACACGAACAAAGAAGAATGATCTCTTTAATTAAGCAGCTGTCGTTAGCTGTTGAACCAAGCGGCGTATACGCAATATTCCACGGCACTCACTAACAACTTTTGATTTCAGAAGCGCATTTGCTAATGGCACAACATTTGCATTTGCAATGAATTATGTGAGCTTTGTCGACATTCATCATACGCCGCGTTGCACGTGTTGAATCAAGTGTTTGTTAACCATTTGCCAAGTGTGAGACAAAGTACTTTGAACTCTCTTCATTTGTTGAATTGTGTTTGCTTTTTATCCATTCTTATCTCTGACTAACGTTGCAGCTGAGAGAGAAAACATCTCATTTTTTGTCTAACTACTACAAATATTTATTTGCTATTATCTTACATTGTTTGGGACTAAGAACGTTAACAATCATCATCATTATCAGCTCATTAAGATCAAACGTATACAAATCATGACTTTCAAAAATATTCAACAGAGAAATTTTGGCAATTAAACTGGCAGAATGTGTGCCAAAAGAACTAATTGCATATGCATTTAATACAAATTATTAACAATATATTATGCATAGAGAATAACGCTCGGTTGCCATTCAATATCTGGATATACCCTGTAAAGGCAGAGGGATGAGGAGAAGGATGGAAGGAGAAGACGGGGATGTCTTTGAAACCTAAAATAATGTTTATTCATGATCAGCATTAAAAGTCAAATTCATTTATGTGTCCATCTGTCAGTCACCTAAATTTTGATATGTAGTTTTCACAACAAGCTTGCTTACAATTTGTAAAATATTTTTTTTTCTTATCGAAAAGAGAATCATGTACTTGATTTTAAATTTAAAGTTAAATTTTTATACTTATGTTAAAAAAGATACTATATTTACCCAGGGGACGCAAAGATAAATAAAAATATTTTAAAAATTATGCAATTGATAAGAAATTTATTTACAGGGTAGCTTGCAATACTCATAATATAACTTTTGAATGTTTTCTGCCATTCGCCTTTGATTTATTTTAAGCAAAAATTTTGAATTTTGATCAATCGTTGCCGCTGCTAATATTCTTCCAATGTAAATATTTACAGGATTTATTTTTGAACATTTTACAAATCGAAACAAATTGAAAGCAATAAGATAAAAATATGCATGGTTTATATGTGCGAGTATATATAGTATATGTTATGATCACGTTAGATAAATATTATGAAATCGTAAAGATACAGATGCAGATATGAGCTGGATGTGGCATGAATATGGCACTTATCTCAGGAAATTGTTAATGCGAATTAACAGCGTGTAAGTTGATGGCATTTAAATGATCATGGGAAGCATTTAGCAAAAGTTACTTAACAAAAAAAAAGAGAAATAAATAAAAATTGAAAGTAATACGTGAGTGTCACACAGTGTCGAGTTGAATGAAATCATCACAGAAATACTCGCGTGAGCAGTTAGCTAATTTAACTAATTGTTGCGCAAACGAAGCGTAAAAACGTTCCAAGGTTAAAGTGCAAACAACAATAACAAAAGAAAAATGTATATTTAAAAGTGCGGTTCCGTTTTGTAACTGCACTTACGGCAAACGGATTTACAAAGTTATCCTCTTGTTCCGCCACTTTGTCTAGGGTATTCACACTTTTATACAAACACAAACACTTGCAGCACACTTTTCAAAAAAACACGACAGTTTTTTGACAGTTTTTTAATCGGAGCAATAACAGAAACGAACAGACGGCGATCATCCAAACGGCAACACAGACCAAACGCAAATGATCAAGACATTCGTATATGTTTGTCAACCGAATCTGTGCTCTGCTTTTGACGCGGAGAAGGAGGAGGAGGCGGAGAATCCGGGGGGAGGAGATGGAAGCTCGTCGTTCTGTCTGCCTGCCTTCCCAACCGACTGGTTGTGTGTGTGTGTGTGTGTCTTTTGGGCGTGGGCGTGTGTAGAAAGGTGTGTACAATGTTCATGCCTTGTATTTGTCTCGTTGCTTTATAAACTGTTTTCTCTTTTATCATCATACAGTTTTTTTTTTATTTATCATCCCCCACATTTAAATTTAATCACTTACATATTTATTGCGCCGCAAACGCATTTTTTCCAATGAAAAATTTCCAAATTATCGCTAGGTTTTTTTTCAATTGAAAACGTGTAAAATTAAACATGTTAATTGTAATGATTTTAAAATAGATTATTCTCAACAAATACTGGCAATCACCTTGTCTTGAGTTTAACTTAAAGCCAAAAAATCAATAAGAATTTGCAATTTTATTATGTTTTTTATTGTTCGTTTACAAGGCGAATTTATTAGCACATTATTGTTTATTGGATTAACAATTAGTTTCTTTAATTGCCTACGATAAAAATTGAATATTATATAATATATTGGAAGTTGAAAATCGATTAGTTTGTGCGCTATGCTTTAGTTTCTAACTACTAGTTGCTTATGCTACAAATATCACAATATCTGGATATTATCTGTGTATGTTTTGTTGTGTTTCGATTTGAGTTCTAGTAAAAAACTACGCTAGTTAATATTGATAATTCTCCTAAAGGTACTCGTATATGTCTAACAGAGTTATAAATTTTAATAAGTATTGTTATCATTATTATAATAAAAATGTGTCCTGTAATATGGAAGTATTTTGGGTTTTTCGCTTAAAGCTAAACTAATTGAGCTTGCAGCCTAAATAAGCATAATTTTAGTAGTTCCATTAGTTAATTGATTAGTCAGTATCACAAATTTACACCTGCAAATAACGATAAGTGGCGCTGGAACCACTTCCAACTCCATTGCGATAGTTGCATTCACTTAGCTTAACATATTGACCCAAAAAGTTAAGGACAAGAGTGCTGCGACAGAGGTTATGCAGATAACCCAATAGATATGGCGTCAGTATGGTGATCACAATGTAGGCCACTTGTGGCACGCGTTCCGTGTGCTCGTAGAATGGCCATAGCCAGTAACCCCGTCTCACAGCGTCCCTCGTGTGATGCGTGATGAAGGCACAAAGCAAAGCACCCAATAACAGGCTGCTGCGGAAGTAATTGAGGCACGCGGTGCAAATGTAGAACAGCAACATGGCCAGTATAATGCTGGAACAGTGCATAAATGGACGACGCGACAGATTGGTGGCATCCTGCAAGAAACAAATTACATACAATTAAAAATAAGAAGAGGAAACTATAGTTAAGTTAAGGTTTCGGTTACGTTTTTATGTTATTTTTAGTTTTGCTAAAAATGTTTAATTAAAAGATAAGATGAAAAAAAATCTTTAATTTCAAGAAGAAAATTTTGGAAATTTTCGAAAACAAATTTTTGAAATTTTGAAAAACAAATTTTTGAAATTTTGAAAAACAAATTTTTTAAATTTTCAAAAACAAATTTTTGAAATTTTCAAAATCAAATTTCTTAAAAAATTTAAAAAAAGATCAAAGAGATGTCTAATAGCATCGATATTAAAATAAGATTAAAATTAAAATTAGGAAGATCGATATTAAAATAAGATCAAAATTAAAATTAGTTTAAAAAACGATGATAACTTTTCAATAACATAATGCATGATTGATCTTAATCTAATCGGTATATATGAATCGGTTACTTATCGTTAATTTCGCTCTAAATAATTATGTCGGTTTCAGTATAATAAAAAAAGTTTTGTATCTGTTAGGGTTTCAGTTACAGTTACCCGTTTCAATCGGTTAATACCGGTTAAAGGTTACGGTTTTAATAACTGACTTCAATAATGGACAGCTCACCTCCAGGTACAGTGAACGCGCCTCCACAAAGTGATCCAAGTCGATGAACGAGGACACCACAAAGCAGCTGAAAATCAATATCCAGCCAAACAATTGACTTGTGCGCTCATAGAATTGCATGGCAAATGCGATGCCCGTCAAGGCGCCAATTGCCGCATGTGTCGCATTATCAGCCAGAGCCTTCAGCAGCGGGTGTTGTGTCAGCTCCACGAAATTGTCACCCAAAAGACACGTTATCGTCACCAAGGTCGTTAGCACTATGCGCATATAAACCATTGTGTGACAATGTGGCATCGATTGTAACTACAATTTCCCGATTTACAATTCTCCAACTTGCACTTTGACTTTTGTGTTGTTGCTGTGTATTTGTGTTGTGGACGGATATTTAGATTTGCAGGTAATCAAGTTCGTTGTTGTTGTGACGCATATTGCACAATCAGCAGTACAAATGTATTGTTTATTTAACATTAACAAATTCTATCTGCAAATAAAAACGACAATTGTGAAATTTGCATGACATTGTGCATTTTTTTCATTTTGCTACTCACGTGTTTCTAGCGCACATTTGCCGCATGTAACGACAATACAACTGCAATGCAGCAGTGTGGCGACTCCGTGGGGGTTGCAAGTACACGTATACCATTACGTTGTATCCGTTTACGACCTGCCGGCATAATAATTGGGTCTAAAAGTCCCTCCAAACAGAATGTTTTGATTTTGCTTCACGCTGTAAAGGTTGCCACCCTTCACAATTTACTGATCTGGCAACTTGTATCATTTTAATCAAATTAAAAATTTGGTTGCCTTCAAGAAAGTTCACCTAAATTGGAATTTTTCGTAATTTTGAAGCAAGAGTTTTTTTAATTTTGGCAGAATCTTTGTTAGACTTTTGTTATTTTTTGATATTTTTGTTTGAAATAAATTTGTATCTGCTCGACATTACTCCTCATTTTACGCGCGCAGTGTGCGCTGGTCACCCTAAAAACCAAACAGCTGACTCGGAAAGAACTCGAAACGGCTCGCGTTTTTAAATAGTGAACAAACAATTGTTCAAAAAAGCATTGAGAACATTATAAGGTATTGCGTTCAAATTTAACACATATGAAAGAGATATTGCGACTCCAGTAAATTTGTTGCAAGTTGATAACTGCTTGAGAACTGAATTAAATTACAATCTTGTTTTGCGTGGTAGCTAGCGATAATGGAAAGTTACTATTGTAGAAATAAACAAACTAGCAAAAGCTCTCTCTCAATTGATCAAATGTTACTCATATACAAGATTGTATGTTTATGTCATGAGTACGTATGTGAGTGTAGTGATAACGATTAGTTTGATTCCATTCAAAGCTCCCACGTTCTCACTGTGCCAAGCCTAATTGAAAAAGCAGCTTACATTTACATTATGTCAAGTAATTGTTTGAACAGAGAAAAATATTTACATAGTTAAAGCGAATGTATATATTATTTGAACTATATTCATTATAATACCTGAGTTATTTCATTTTTGTTTGGATCTTAGACCCATAAGTAATTACAAATACTTCTAAAAAAACTAAAAAGCTTATAAAATTATATTTTTTTTTTCAAAATTAAGTATTTGATTTCTTCATTCTGTGAAAACAATTACTTGACTTACTGTCTATATGTATACATACAAACGTGTGTGCTTGCTAAGCTAAACAGTAATTTACTTGTTCTCGTTTTATAATAGTTATGGTAATATGTAAATTTAGATGTGTATGTAATATCAAGTGATACCTTTTAAGAAAATTTTAACAAAATCCAATATGGAATGGATAATTTTTACTTTTAAGGGCATGCTCCATTTTAATAAGTCGTTCTCCAGAATTATAAGAGTCCAACACTGCATGATCCGCTGCATCCAATTTGAAATCGAATATATTGAAATTCTCCTCAATACGCTTGGGATTGGATGACTTTGGCAAAGGCACAGTGCCAATTTCGATCTATAATGAAGGTTAGAAAAGGTAACACTCTAAAGATTGCCTGATAAACACTTACCAGATAACGAAGCACCACTTGAGCCGTCGATTTCTTGTACTTATCGGCAATAGCCTGCACTTTACTATCGTAGATGAAACCTGGCTGCTTCTTAGCGGGATCTGGTCTGCCCAGGGGACAGTAGGCGGTGACAACGATATCATGCTGTTTACACAACGCAATCAATTTCTTCTGATTCAGAGCCGGATGACATTCGATCTATGAAGAGTAAATCAAATATTATATCAAATGTAGGTCGTATAAAGACCGCAAGGGATTCACACCTGATTATGGATTGGCTTGATTTTGCAATTGGCCAGCAGACGTGTCAATTGCTCGGAATTGAAATTGGAGACACCAATGCTTTTGGTCAAGCCAAGCTCCACGAGCTTTTCCATGGCACGCCAAGTGTCCACATAATCAACATCGCTGAGGGAATAAGAGATTGTCAACTGTACTTATCAATTTAAATCAGAAACTTACTTGAGCTCCACTTCGCCATTGGCATTGGTGGGCATCATTTCATTATCACCACGATAGACATAGGAATAGGGCCAGTGCATCAGATAGAGATCCACATAGTCTAGACCAAAGTTTTTCAATGTCTTACGACAGGCAGCCTCAACCCTTTCCGGTTCATGGAAGTGACACCAAAGCTGTTAAAAAATATCAATCAGTAAAAAATTTCAGTTTTAAATTAATAAAAAAAATTATTTAAATTTTTTTTTTCAAAAATTTAAAAATATATATATTTTTCAAAAATTCAAAAATATATTTTTTTTTCAAAAATTCAAAAATATATATTTTTTTCAAAAATTCAAAGATATATATTTTTTTTCAAAATAGTTTTTATTTTGTTAATAAAATTTTCAGACTAACTGTATTTTAATTAGTCCTCTAACTGAACAGAGGTCATCAGATAAGACTCACCTTGGTAGTTATAAAGATGTCCTCGCGTTTGATGACACCCTCCGCTATTTTCTTTTGCACCGCCTTGCCCACCTCGCCCTCATTCTCATAGAAGTAGGCGGTGTCTATGTGCCGGTAACCCACATCAATTGCATGCAACGTTGCCCGTTCACAATCTCCTCCCAGTGACTGTAAACGTTAATTGTAAGTCGTTAGTATTTAATTATAATAGAGATATCACTCTTTGACAAGCTTTAAGCTGATAAGCGCACTATTTGCCATTATGTATAGTCCGAAAGTGATCGGACATCTGTCTGTAGAGCTTACCGTATATGTTCCCAGTCCAATTGCCTGAATTTGGGTGCCATTATTATGCTTATAGTATGGAGCTTTCGATGCCGACATGTTGCAGATTTTCTCGCAGTTGCGTTTCAACTGTTGCTCATGATTTACGCTCGCTAAGCTTTTATACCCCGCAAAATCGAAAGCTTTGCGTGTTCTAAAAAAGCTGCGATTAGTGCTGACTGTGGGAGAGAGTTACAGGCATTTAATGTTAACATTAATTAAAAAGCTAGTTTTAAATCATTTTTAAAATTCATTTCAGTTTCCTTATTTGAATTAAATAAATTTGTTTTAAGTATATCAAATTTTACAAGGATTCCCTTACACATGAAGATAAAATAAAATATTTCAAATATAATTTAAAGCATTTTTTTATTAAAGTAATAGGTGCTTCAAAAAAATTTATAAAATTAGATAACTTAAATTTAAAATTCATTTCATTTAAAAACTGTGGGTTTATTTTTGGGTTAGTTATTTTGAATCGTGTTTAGGTCTCTCGCGGTCTGAGTGTTTTATTCCAATCATATCCATATTAATATGTTTATTAATTTCCCTGTTCTTAAGTTAATTTATTATTTTTTATTCTATTTATTTTTAGTTAAATTTATATATTCAGCTCAAGCTTTGCAGTCTTTGACCGTTAGTCGGCGCCTGCGCAAACTTTAGCAGCTGGAACGATGTGGAATTGGAACAACATCTGTTATTCAAAGTGGCACAATGTATTTAGTAGTCGTAGTCCTTGCCCACAAAACGTCGCATGCCAGCACATTGGATGGAAAACGCACATTAAAGGAATTTATTGGTTTGCTGGTGAGTTGAATTTTCTCTATCACCGCCAACTATACAGCGTGAATTGTTTTATTTAAATATAATATATAAATTGTGTGAAAAGTGGTTGCAATTAACTAAAAAGAAAAGTTAAAGCCAGTTTGAAAAAAATGTGCAGTCTATAAATAAGCTGCAGCTACAGTAGTTACTCCTTATAAAGATACATAGCTAGTTAGTTTAACAAGCTGTCAATCAATCAATTAATTATGCCTGTATTAGTGTAAAATACAAGTGATGAATGCTCTCATTAAACAAATTGATTAAAATGGTATGCATAAAGCAATGCGCAGCTGAAAAATTATTTGTATTGTAATTTCAGTATACGCAGCACGCCTACAACTGCGCATGCCCCAAGCCCCCCAACCCCCATTTCTCCCAAATAGAGTCGAGGTTGAGACGCAGCAGCAGCAGAGAGGCAGAGACAGCGGCAGCGCAAACAGAGAGGCAGCGACAGAGACAGAGCGGCAGAGACAACGGCAGAGACAGCAGCAGAGACAGCGGCAGCAGAGAGGCAGAGACAGCGGCAGCAGAGCGGCAGAGACAGCGGCAGCAGAGAGGCAGCGAAAGCGGCAGAGACAGCGGCAGCGCCAGCAGCAGAGACAGCGGCAGAGCGACAGCAGCAGGTGAAAGCGTCAACTGCGACTGCGACGCCTTGTGTTGAATTCAAGGCTATTTTTCGGGGCACAACTGTTTCGATTAATTGAAAAATTGAAAAAAATTGAAAAAACATGGCCACTGTGGCACACGGCTGCAGCAGTCCACGGCAGCGTTCGTGCAACGGCAGCAGCTCACCTGGCGGCCATCACAACTCCACACCTGCCATGTACACCACCATGCCCAAGTATTCCAGAGCTGCGAGTCAAACGCTATATGCCACCAGTCAGCAGGTGTTTGGTGGTGCAGGTGTCACTGGAGCCGTAGAGAGTCAGTATAATGGACACTCAGGTGGAGGATTATATATGTCTGGTGGTACTATGTCACAGCGACCGCTGTCGGCATCGGCGTTGCCCGAAACGGCCGCCGGTTGTCGCAACTATTGGAGTCAGAGTCAAGGTCACAGCTCGTTCTACAGACACTACAACTACAACAAACGCAAGTCGGCCGTGGAATTGTTGGCGGAATCGAAACCGTTCTATATTAAATCGGATGCGGTCTTTGAGAGATTACAGCAGTCGGGTTATCGCACTGGAGGCGCTGGCAATGGATCTGGCGTTAAGCGTGGTCGTCGTCCGGAGGAGGCACACTATAGGGAGGGACACTCCGGCTATGATGAACTGGAGGACAGACGCTACATGAGTCTGACACGGCAGCAGCAGGCGCAGGTGCAGCAGCAATATAGTATGCACAATCATCATCAGCATCAGCATCATCATCACAGACACAATCCCGGTCAGAGTCAATCTCAATCCCATGGCTTGCCCCGGGAACGCTCTGGTTCCGCCGTAAACAACAATCTGCTGCAGCACAAGCTGCGCATGCTGCTCGGCTCGGAGGCGGCCAAGGATCGCAGCCTGAGACGTCACGAGGACACCGGCGATCGTGATCTGCTGCCAGCGGATTACGGGGAGGAGGAGAGCAGCGCCTTGAGAATTCCGCCGCCGCTTTATCTGCCAGCTCACGCCTTTGGCAGAGACTCCGCCTACGCGGCATATCCCAGTGAGCCGACCAGCGGTGGGGAGGAGCCTCTGGTGCTCACCGAGAACTATCGACCGATTAGTCCGCCGGCTGAATACGCCGCCAAGTCAAGTCAGGCGCACAACGAGCGCTACAGGTGAGTACACAATTCCCAGAGATCGCAAATGACAGTCAAGGCATATTTTTAAAGCTCTCTATTTCAAAAAATGGAAAAAGTGTCTGAGCAGTAACATTATAGAATAACACTTTTATGGAGGCTTCAAAAATATCTTATTTTAAAAAACAAAACGAAATAAATTAAATACGAAAGCTATTACTCTGTTATTTAGATCTCAGATACTATGGGAGATAAAGATATCACAGACTCCACACCCACAGTTCTTAAGATAATACAGTTTTTATGGTAGTTAACGATCACTACTTTTACTTTTTACTACTTTTACATATATTGAAATAAGTAACACAGTTTTTATAGTAACTAACGTTATATATTAATATTCTCTATGATCCCACTTAACTGCAGCAAGATCGGACAAGTAGAACGGGCGTAATAGCTAACCAAAGTTATTAATAAAGTTATTATTTTAATATAATCGCCTAAAAGTATGCAACAGTTTATATTGGGTAGTAATTTCTTTAAAGCACTTTTGTATATATTGAAATAAGTGTTAAGGATAATACAGTTTTTATGGTAATTAATGTTATCTAATAATATTATCTATAATATCACTTAAGCGCAGCAAGATCGGACAAGTTAAACGGGAGTAATAGCTAACCAAAGTTGTTAATTAAGTTATTATTTTAATACAATCACCTAAAAGTATGCAGTAGTTTTGATGATTATCAACAAATGCGAACTTTAAAGATTCCCAACCAACTCAAGAGTCTTACTAACTATCTTTTTTTGACAGGTACAACTATCAGCGCTCCTATTCGCACTCGCATGAGGTGGCCAATCCGGATGAGCGTGCTCCGTACACTGCCGGCGACTTCAACATCAATAGCCACAAATCTCTGCCGGATCTGCACACGCAAATCAGTCGTCACTCGCCGCACAGTGAGATCTTAAGCTGTTGCAGTCGCGGCAATCGTTCGATTAAATCCGCCGGAGAGTCATCCATCAATCGTGACTCCGGCGGCAGTTCCGGACACTATACGCATCGCAGTGAGCCGTGCTATAAGCGACAAAGGGAAACGAATCCGGGCACTGCCAGTGGCACCATCAAGAACTGTTGCAACCTGGTGGCTGCCACACGGCGGGACAGTGGCTCCTCCACGCAGCACAGCGCCAACTCGTACTGTGGCTATGTGACGCCAGCTGGCGGGGATTACCCACCGCTCCATGGACGCAACACGGACTGCATTGACTGCCGTTGCAAGCAGGATACGGGCGGAGGTCCGTTGGTGGTGGGTGGTGGCTACGATAATGCAGCTGCCGATTATTTGCTCAATTTCACACCCACTCCGGAGGTGCCAGAGGCATTCCAGGATGATTATACGCCGACGCCGCCATCGCCGCGTCTGAAGACGCAGACACCACGTTATTCGAGCTCATCCAGTCAGCAGTTGCATACGAGTTCCCAGGGCTACACAAGCATCAACCATTCGCAGAGCTCGCTGGTTCAGAGTCCCGGCTCGGCGCCATCGGTGGATGACATTAGTCCGCCGCCCATACAATTCAAGCGGCAGCGTTGCATTCGCTTCAAGAATCGCAATCGACTTCCGGTTCAGCCGCGTACCTCGCCCATCAACAACACCGTGGAGTGTCTCAGTGGAGGAGGAGCTGGCTCTGCCGGCTACAAGCGCAGCAGTCTGGAGCACGAGAATGTGTTCTTTCCCAAAGGTTTCTCGGCAGATGGTTATGCCCACAATCTGGAGATGGAACGGGAAGCACTCAATGCCAGCATTTCGGAGCTGGAGAAGTTCTTTGATCGTCTGGGCCTCAATGATGAGGCATTCCATGAGATCTACAGTCATCCAAGGCGTCGTCACAATCCCGAAACGGACTCCGATGATTCCAGCACTGTGTTCTTCTCGGATGTCAGCACTGTGGACTCAATGCGTTTGCCGGACAGCACGGAGACACAACCGCAAACCACACAACCGTATCGACCATCGGAGCCACCATCGATTGTGGAGCGCAATGCGAGAATCATCAAATGGCTGTGCAACTGCAAGAAGATGCAGTGCACCTGAGGATGACCAACTCCATGACCGTGACCATGACCATGTCGTAATTGTAGCCGGCAATAGCCGTAACTTTCGCATATTGTTCGATTTTGTCTACCCTCCCGATCAGTCGATCAATCGATCAATCAATCAGTGATCAGTCAATGATCAATCAATGATCAATCAGTGATCAAACAATGGTCTATCAATGATTAATCAATGATCAATCAGTGATCAATCAATGATCAATCAATCAATGGTCAATCAATGATCAATCACTGATCAATCAATGATCAATCACTGATCGATCAATGATCAATCACTGATCAATCAATGATCAATCACTGCTCAATCAATGATCAATCAATGTTCAATCAATCGATCGTCAGTCAAGTACAAGTTCAAGTTCGAGTTCAAAATGTAATAGAAACACTAGAATCACTAGCATTACTAGAATTACTAGAATCACCTAACTGTACAACTGAAATTTAAAGCTTATTAATCGTATGAATGTGCCCCCGCCCCACCCCCACCTCCTTCAATTTAGTCACGTTCTTTTTTCGAATGCCAATTAAAAATAATCGAAAATAGCTAATGAAAATTATCATAATACTAAAAAAAATAATTAAATACATATAACGCATATACAAATTGTATTATTAGATGAATTATTGTACAATTAGTTTCTGTAATGTGCATATATCGTATATATACAATACTTTACTATATAGTTGCCAAAAACACAAAACACTCAAACTTGATTTAAAAAAATACTCATAATGAAAATGAACCTACCTATTTATGTAAGTGTAAAATGTAAAATGTAAAACGGTTTGCATGATGAATAAAAATATTTATGATTATCAAAAAGTAATACAAAAAGAAATCTGAATTTCAATGATCTAAATTCTAGAAATATGACCCACTTCGAGAAGAGGTCATTGTTTACTGCCCTATATACATATTTAAAAATAATAAAACAGCTGAACTTATTGTTAGTTGTGCCTATAAAAACGTTTACAGTTTCAGAGAGTTACAACAGTTCTACCGGAAATTTCGTAGAAATGCGGAAATTTTTACTATTTGTCATAGCGCTGGAATTATTGGTGTTGGTAAGTCGAACTACATGTTATTATATTTATTAGTTAATATATTAAATTTATATAAAAATGGTAGCATTAAATTAAAAAATGATTTTAAAATACAAATCTCTAACAGCGTTAAAGCTTCTCAAAGCAATTGTCAGTGTTCGTGAAAACATAAATGAATTGCATTCAAATGTAAAAAAAATATTAAGAGACTTGACAAAATTAGATCTTTTTTTAATTGAATTAAAATATCATTAAATTGAATAAAAATGAAAAAAAAATATGTTTAAAAGTATAAAATCTCTAACATTTTAGGAACACTAACATTTTGAACGGTTGTTTTCAAAAATATTTCACTTCGAAATCTTTAGAGGTTTCTGGAACAGACCTAATTTTAAAGCTTGGAATTTTAGCTAAAGAAATTATAAAAATAATGAAATATTTAAAAAAAAATTAAATTAATCCAATATTCCTATGAGTTGAAAATATTCTAATTATGATGATATTTTATTGATTTCAGGTGTGCTCTCATGGTGTAAGTATTCTAAAGTTATATTTCTTTAGGAATATATGTAATTTTATCTTTGGAAAAGCCCGGTGAGGAACCTATAAGACCAAAACCTAACAGACATGGTGGTGGTGGTGGACATGGAGGTGGTCATGGAGGTGGTCATGGAGGTGGTCAAGGTGGTGGAGGTGGCAGTGGAGGAGCCAGCATTGAGTCCTGTCCCCGTCCATCACCGCAGAGCATAAAAGTAAGTGCTGGAAATCAAGAAATCATCTCAAGTTCAGTGTGAAACATATAAGTATTTTGACAAATGCATTACAGTGCCTGCAGGAGTGGGCGTGCCAGCAAGTCATACGTCTGGATCTGCGGTAAGTGTACTTCCCCAACCCTTGATCCCCCTCGAATCCCCCCATGTGGAGTTGCTTGTTTTCACTTTAGCCACAAAACTTTGACAGCTGTCTACTGAACCTGAATGGCAACAATTTGCTGGGCAATCTTGTGAGCATACCCGGCATAGCTGGCGGTGGTGGCAATGCGGCTGGAGGTGGTGCTGGTGGTGGTGGAGGTGGTGGTATTCTAGGTGGTTTGCTGGGCAGATAACCTGGCTAAAATAAAATGAAAGCAAATAATAAATATGCACATTAAAGGCAATAAAAAGTTAAGTAAAACGAGCTGGTCAGAATAAAACTCATTGGGATTGGAAGCGGGTTTTAATGGGGACAGCCAATGATAATAATAATAATATGAGTACCTACTCTCGTTGTAACGTTGCGATTCTAAGGGTTATTGGCAATGGTCGATAATCGCACCACATAACAGTTAACTCAATTATTGTTTAAGCGCTCGTTTTGGCCATCAGCAATGCAATTAAGTGAGCAATTTTCAAATTAGCCAGCAATTTATACGAGCATCAGATACTTTCTACCAGTTCTCTACCTTTAACATTGCTCAGCAGATTTCAGAGAGAGTAGAGAGTGTAGAGAGTATAGATAGAGGTGGCCAGGACTCTGGTAAGGACATCCTTAAAGCTGGGCAAACTTGTAGCGCATTCAGACAAAGTCGCAAATCATTGAAGCATATGCAATTATTCATTTTGAGGTTGAATGCGCTCGAACGCACACACAGATACAAAACGCTAGAGAACATGAGCTTACTCAACTGCCTCTCAGTTTCCTTCTCTTTCTCTCCCTCTTTCTCCTCCCTTTGCCTGCTCCTTTAGCTTTGGCATATATACTCACTCGTAAACGCAACCAAATTTAAATTCAGCAGCAGTTCTTAAACGCCAGGCACCATAAAAATCGCTTTTACTACGCGTAGTTTTTTCCATCATTTCCTTTGCATACCCTGCACTCATCAAATATGCCAAGTGGGTATATTAAAGCTCTGTAAATAAATGTAACAGGCTGTTAAGCAACTCTCTCTCTTAATCTTTTATATCGCTCTTAGCAAATATTTTAGTTTATTTTCTCTTTTTCTTCTCTTTTTATTCAGTAATAAGATTTTGTCTAAATATCTCTTCTCTTAATTTTTCTATCGCTCTCAGTAGATATTTTTATTTTTCTATTTTTCCTTTGCAAACATATTTAACCCTATTTTTTCAGAAATATGATTTTTTTTTTAAATCTCTGCTGTTTTTATCTTTTATATCGCTCTCAGCAAATATTTTTATTTATATTTATATTTTTCCTTTACAAACATATTTAACCTTATTTTTATTCAGGAACATGATTTTTTCGAAATTTCTCTTTTTTATTGGAATAAATCTTTGTAAAAGACACTTAAAACAAAAATAAAGGTAGATGATCTCGCTGATTTAATTAGTTTTTTTTTTAATTCTTTTTTTAATGTTAGCACTTTTAAAAAAAAATATTTACTGAATTTCAGCCTGATAAAATAAAGCTTATAAAATATATCTCTAAACTTAACTTGCTTTTTTTCTTGTAGTGCAATTTTCTCTCTAAACATTTACAGGGTATCTTCAAGCTGTGCACCCTTAATTTGTGCTGTCTATTTTGTTTTTTGTGTGTGTTGTTTTTTGCCTGCTTTTTTTTAATGCCCTCTTGATTGCAGCCATCTCTTGGCAAAGTTCTCGCTCTCAATTTAGCTGATTTCGTTTTTGGCCAAAAAACCCCACGTCTGTTGCCACGCCCTCTTTTTGGGCTCTCTGACTATTTTAGCTTAATCCGTCACTTGCATCGACAGCTCAATAGTCGGTTGGTAGCTTCAATTTCCTTTTTTGCCCTTTTATAATTAACTTTATGTGTATGTATTTAGTTTTATTGCTCGTTAGACAGCAGCGTTGAATGCCCAGAGACGATGGAGGACAATGAAACAACAATTTGGTGGTAACACCTCCCCCTTCCCCCCCAAAAAATAAGAACCGCAATGTGTGTAGGCCATTTTGGAATCGCCATCGCCATCGCAATTTCCCATTTTCAGAGCACAGCCGTCGCCATTATATTAATTACAAAACGTTTGCGACGCCGCATCTTCAAGAGAGAGACAGCAGCAGTGGAGAGGGAGAGAGAGAGAGAGAGAGAGAGCTAAAACAGCGGCAGTTCCTGTCTCACTAATGGTTCCACAACAAGTAAATCACACGCAAAGCTCTAAGGCGATTTCTTGGCCAAGTTAACGAGGCAACAACAACAACAACAACCCAGCCAATATTTCATAGCATTAACTCAACTAGAAAGTATCTCATAGATACATTCGAATTATACGCATTTATTGAATTGCATTCATTATTCCTGCATAGCTTTGATCACATCAAAACTGGCTATATCCGATACAGTTGAGCTCGGAGTCTTTGGTGTTGTTGTCTCTGATTCCGTTGTAGATTGATTGGTTGAGGAAACTTCCTTTACCAGATTCTGTGAAGAGATTCAAAGAAAGTTAAGTTAACTTAATTTTTTTAATATTATATTAAAATCAATCGATAATCATTATTTATTAAAAAAATAAAAACCAAAAATAATGATTATAAATGATTTTTATATATTTCGCTCAAAATAAAACTCAACAATATTTTATTTTTTTATCCGATATTTTTATGGGAAAAAAAATATTTATAGTATAAAAATATTGGATAAAACTATCGGATAAAACTAGCGGATAAAAGTTTCAGATAAACTATCGGATAAAACTATCGGATAAGACTATCGGATAAAAACATCGGGTAAATATCGGTAAAGCTATCGGAAAAACAATTTTCAAAATTTTTCTATTATTTTTAAGTTCCAAAAAAATTATTTTTAATGCTAATTGAAATGGGTTTTCATTGGAATTACTAATGCCAACGAAAATTTTTTAACTAAATTCCAATTAAATAATTTTTCACTAGCACTACATATTTCAATGCTAGTGAAATGAAATTTCATTGACACTACTTTTTTTAATGCTAATTAAAAAGTAATGAAAATGCTTATGGATACAACTCTGGTTTTTGGCATATCTTACCTCCGCTTGAAGTGCCTGAGAGCTGCCCTCTTTGAAGGCCTCCGCCAGACCGGGATGTATTTGGCTGAGAGACTCATCTCCATGGCGTATATAGACTGGGACATGACCTTTACGCGGCTCCAGCTCCTGATAGGGCGCAGCTAAGGAAAAATTTAATTACAAGCCATTAAATCAAGCTCTTTCCTTATCAGTCTGGTAATCTACTATGACATACAGCCGGAAACCTTGAATCACGACTCCAAGCGACAGCGTAATTATGACTAACGAGCTGAGAGCTTGAAGAACTCTTCTCCCCCCCTTTAAACTACACCCATGCATACAGTTGGTTATATAGAAATTAAAAACCTGTTTCAACACAGTTCACTACAACTGAACTCATCACAGACAGCAAACAATAGAAAAACGTGAACAGCTGTGCAATAAATATAAAATTTCGCAGATATTTGCTGTTAAATATTTCCGAGATTTATTGCTTAAAACTTACCATTGATTAAAATGCAGAGACTTAGCATAAACAGAGCGCTTAAAATTGTGAAATTTGGTTTAAACATGACTAAAGTTATGGTTTAGTTTTAATTGTTTGCAAATTTCTTTTTATGTTAGTTTGCTTTGATTTTTAGCACACAACTTGACGGAAGACTGAAGATTGTAGACTGAGCGAAGATCGTACATCATCTGTCTTATAACGTTGCTTGTTCTAAGCATTAACTCATCTCTTGTCTCTACTCTTCTCTCATCTCTTCTCTCTCTCTCTCTCTCTCTCTCCTTTTTTTATTTCACTCCAGCAGCCGTCATCATCAACAGCTTGAGCAACAAATAAACTTTTGTTGGGGCAAATTACTCATGGTTAGATGATGATGATGATGATGATGTTGATGATGGCTGTAATGAAGCTGTCGGCATTGGCGAACTTTTCCAGCTTATGTGAAGGGATCTGGAGGGTGGAGGAAGGCATAACAAACACTTCTCATCAACTTCTACTTGGAACTGGAACTGTATGCTGTGGCAACTTTACTACTCAACACAATTGCCTTAGCCAAAGTAGCTCTGAAGCTGTAGCTCTATAGAGAGGAAGCTATAGATGAAGCTAAAGAGATGGAGATGAAGATGGAAATGAAGCTGGAGACGGCATTTAGTGGCCTGTGGCGTTACCCAGACTGTGGCCATAAAGCAGTTGCCATTGCCGCTTCTTCGAATTCAAAAGCGCTCATTTTATTTTATTTTTTATTCAACTTTTTCTACTTTGTTGTTGGTCTTATTCTTTTTTTTTTGTTTCAAATTAATTGGGTCGTTAGAGAAGCCATTTGCGCGGGTTCCTCTGCATCTCTTTTTATTTTTTTTTGTTGCCCTCCCATTTTCCAGTTTTGCATTTTTTCTTTACATTTTGTGCTCTCTGTTGAATTGTTTGCCCACTTTCGTTTTTGTTGAGTGTATTCAAATCGAGAGAATTGCTGACATCTGTAGAGCTGTTACGAGTACATTGAATACCCGCCGACACACTCACTATTCACAGTTAAGGCATAGGAATTGGAATTGGTATTGGGATTGGGATTAAGGAGTGAGGATTGCAGGATGTTAGCGGGGTGTGTTTTTTTTTTTTATTGCCTCTTGTTTGCCTACTTCGATTGTTCCGTTGAGCGCGTCCTTGATACAATTCCATTTAGATGTTGTACAAGTGGCATGTAAGGGCGCAAGATTTCAAATCAAATTGTTGAGCAAATATTCAACAGAGTAAATATGTTTATGCCGAATCAAGCAATTTCATTTAAACACACTCAACACCCTCTCACCTCTAACCCCCCTCTCTCTCTCTCACTCTTTCTGTATGTCTATCTGTCATTCCGTTAGACAGTGCAATGTCATACAAATTTTCGATTATGTCAGATAAATATGTATAAATGCTGACATCGAATTGTTGACTCTATGCTCATGTGTCTACTTGTCCAATTGTCTGATTGTCCGTTATGAACCTGAAAATTGTGTTAAGTTTTTAATGTGAACTGACATGAGCCACAAAATGGCACTTAAATTTTAGATGGCTGGGTACTTACAAGGATCGCTTAATGAGTTGTTGACAGTTATGGGAATATTAAGTATAATGAGTTTCTTTAATAATTGGGAAATTCCGGAAAACCTTAATACAAAATTCTGATGGACATAATAAATATATAAGATATAGCTTAATAATATAAAAATTATATTTGTCTAATCTATGTTGTGTACAAATTTCAGCCTCCTACGTCTTATGGTTTAGGCTGTGCAATGATCAGTCAGTGAGTAAGACAGGTCAAAGATTTTTAAATATATAGATTTAAAATTTTTGGAGCAATCTTCAGCTTTAGAATATATTTTATGTCAGATATTCCAATTTTAGTATTTTTCAATCTATTGAAATATATTTTAGGCACTTCAAAAAATATATTAAACTATCTATATATAGTTTTAAGATATATTTCAATATATATTTTTGCTAGTAAAGAATTTTAAGTATTTTTTTAAAATAAGACTTACCTTATTCCATTTTGATTTCGCTTCATTGATCCCCTTATTTAATCTAAAACATGAAATTCCATATCCAACCATTAAAAGAATTTATAATTTTGTTCTCTGTCGTTTATTTAATATGTTTATGTATTTTATGTATGTATGTTTTATTTCCGAGGCTCTAAAAATAGTTACATGGCTGCACTAATGTGGAGGTGTAGCTATAATAAGTAACTATATCTAATTAATATTATCATTTTGGATTTGACTTGTGTTGTCTTTTTATTACTTGATGTCATTTCATTTTCATTGCGTTTTGTTCAATTGCATTTCATTTTCTTTAGCATTTTCCGCATTTTTCATTCTTTCTGTTTTATACTCGTATGTATGCATGTTTCGTATTTATGTATGTATGTAATGGAGTATGTATGTATATACTATTATTCCATTATGGATTCTGTGAATTTTCTTTGTTTTGTTTCTTTTGTTTTCATTTAAATTTAAGAATGGATAAGCATTTTGGGAATATAATAGATAATACGAGTATACTCTACATATTTGCCATAAAAATTGTAGTATGGTTATGTATACAATGTATGTAAATGTATGAATGTACGTATCTCTGTTATGTATTATGTATGTATATACGAGTATGTACGATATCGATAATACGATAGCTCAAAGAACATTCCATTGTGTGTTTCGATTTTTTTTGTATATAGATTGGGGAGTATTTTTGGGCAATTGCTAATTTCGAGTCATCTAGATACATTTTGTGTGTTGATTATTATGGTATTTTTTTTTAAAAAGTATTTTTTTTATATGTATGTATATATTTATTTCGTGTTTCATTTAAATTTCTACAAAAGCTGAAACTATTTAATTGCTTGCACATTCCCACATTGTAGAGGAAAACATTATCTAACTAAAAGTCGTTAAATCGAACAAGAACGAATGCTAAGTAAGTATACGTAAGTAAGAGAAAAATGCATTGCATTAAAATCGCTGTGGATCTACATAAGTATTTATAATATACTAGTACAGTACAGTACAGTACTATACACAATATTGTAGTTGCGATAACTTATAGGGTTGTCATCTGTCTGTCGGTCGTTTTCATTGAAAAGATTTGACTAGTTGACTTAGTTAATTGGTAGTTATGTGATTGGTAAGTTTTATATATATGGTTGTTCATCAACTGTAAGCTTGTATAAATAATCATTTATATAGGGTATGTGTGTGTGAGTGTGTGTGTGTGGGGGGTAGTATATGTATGTGTATATATTCTTTAATGAAGTTTACAATATATTGCAATTTAAATGTATATATAACTGTTCAAGTCTTTTTGCATCTCTAATATATGAATATATAAATTAATATCTTTACGTTATATACCTTCACTTTTAATGCTTTTGCATTTGTTTTTATTTTATTTTCATTTCATTTGTTTTTGTTTTGTTTTATCCATTATAAAATATCTCATTTTGTATAATAATTAAAAGTTAATTGGTGTCATTGAACTTGATCTCTTTCTGCATGGATTACCAACCAATTTATCTGGGGGGATTTTCAGGGATAAGTGCACACTTCTGAGGGTTTTTCTGGTCGAATCGGGACTCTAAGGGGGGGATTAACTTGACGTATGTATGTCTAAAAACAAAGCTTCTGTGTAAAAATATTTTGCTTGCATTTTCTTTAAATATTTGCTTTTTGTTTTTTTCTTTTCATTTTTTTCGTTTAAATATGTATAAATAAATCTAACTTGTAAATGAATCAATTAAACGCTTGCCTCAATTTACAATATATTTTGTTTGTTTGTTCGTAATTGGTTTTTCCATTTGTTTATATGTATATATATGTATGTATGTATATATTTTGAATGTAAAATTGCAAATCACATAATTGTTACCACTACTGTTCAATGGAATTTATTTATTTAATTATTATTAATTTATTTATGTATATATGTATGTATGTATATATATAGGCATTTAATGCTATTTAAAACGCTATCAATAATCATCAATAAAGCCATGCATAAACACGATTTCGAACTATGGCCCTATAAACAATTGCACATAGCACTGTGGTCTAAATTCTAATCTCAATTTTTTTTTCTCATTTTTTTTTAAATTTTATTTTTTTACTTTTTACTATTTAATACGGCATATGGCAAATGTATTTGTAATTGTATGTGTATGTAGCTATGTATGTACCATATAATAATTCCATTTTTTCCTTTTATTGCTATAAAATTTCGTGTGTGTCTGTCTGTCTGTGTGTGTGTGTGTGTATGTGTGCCTGTCCATGTACCTCCGAAGTTATTAATTAATATATATTTTTTCTGGTTTTTTGTTTGTTTTACTTTCTCGTTGTATAATTAAGTTCGAATTGTTTTCAATGTTTTTGTTTGTGTTGGTTTTTTTCATCTTCTTCATTCATTCACTATGCTTAATTTTGATATAAAACTGCCTCTTTTTATTTAAATATATATACTTCTATATATATATTTATTATATATGCATTAAAAAATAACCTCTATCAGCGTCAGCTTTTCAATTCTTAAATTATGAAATAATTTTAATTGACAATTTAATTAAATTGTTTGCTTTTTTAGATTTGTTTTATCTTCATCTTGCTTATGGTTTCAGAATAAAAACTACGCATAAAATAAATACATGTTTGTTGTATATATATTATATATACCTATTCGATTTAATATAGAGTTACAATTTTTAAAACTATGTCACTTACTTTTGGAATTGCTTTTAGTTATCATTTTGTTTTACAAGTGCTTCATCTACTTCTCCTTCATCTTCACCTTCGCATCATCATAATTTCCAGATGCTTTTTCCCCAAAATGTTGGGTTTGATTCCGCGCAAATGGATTTTATTTATCTGACATTTGCACGGAATTTGGAACTTCGACGAATGCCAAAGTTTAAGTTATATTTTGGGATTTGTTTTTGTTTTGTATAAAATTATTTTATAATCTGGATTATATGTACATAAGCTAACTCTAGTAATAAAATAACTATGTTGCAAATATTTTTGGTTTTTTGTTTTTTTTTTTTATATGAGAATGTGTGTTCAATGTTCTTAATTGATTCCATATTTTTGTTGTTGTTTATATTTAAATTTGAATGTATTTATGTTTAAGTATTGTCCTTGTGATATGTTTCTAAATTGTATTCTCATTAAATTTAATCATTTCTAAGTAATTGAAGTAGTTTTTTGTTTATCAAGTTTAGAGCATATATTATGGAAGTTATTCATCTTAAATAGGGTAAGAATGTAAAGTTGCATTGCTGTTTTAAAATTGTGAGTATTATTCGATTTCAATATCAATATCAATTTCAATTGCTAATCTGTTGCTGTTGGCCTACCGAACTTGATGCCTTGTAAGTGTTTTTCTTTTTGGTTTTGTTTTGTTTAAGTAAATATTCAAAAGACTAAGAGCGAGAGAGAGTACAGAAAGTGCTAAAAAGTCCACTAGTTGATTAGTTGCTAAGATTCGAAATGAGCTTTTCATTTGTATTTTATATTGTGTTATATTTTGCCTAAGACGCTGTCTAATACGAGTACTCGCTATATAAGCACGAGTTTATTCTACTCTTTCAACTTCCGATTTTTCACTTGATTTGAAATGCCAAAAAAGTTGGAATCATGTGTGTGTTGAATACTCGTAATACTCGTCTAGTTTTTTTTAGCTAGTATATGTGTAAGTAGTATGTATATGTAGTCACCCTGTACCTATATAAATCTCTAGAGCCCTAAAACGATGCCTTAAAGTAAGTAATTTTTACCCAAAAAACATGCAAATTGGTTCTGCTCGCTATGTACTCAATATTATTCATATAGATAAGTATATATATGTATATATAATATGCTTTTGCATTTTTGCGTTTGCATTTGCATTTTTGCTTTTGCTTTTTGTTGTCTTGTATATATGCTTCTTATTTGATCTGTGATTTGTATATATATAGAATTTCTACTTATGTTCCATAATATTCGTTGTGTCAGATTTTTACTATAAGTTACATTTTGGATTTCATTTTAAACCTTTTGTTTTTTTTTTTTACCTTTTTTGTTGCTTGTTTCATTCAATAAAAATGCCCAACTTGGAAAGTATTGCTCATTTTTGGCTATTGTACCCAAACCGGAAATAGTTACAGAATAATCATAAATAGATAATATAAATATAATTGAGATAATAATAAGGATAAGTAAGTACATATGTGATCTATTGACTTGAGATGGAATCCATATGGCATCATTCCTAAAGTCCTAAAGGTTCATTCATCATGCTCAAAACTACTTGTAAAAGCTGCTAACATAGTTGACTTGATTCGCATTGATTTGAATTGGTTTTTTCTTAATTCGATTCGATAAGGGTGCTCGAGTATTGCTTCTAGGAATTTTTGGTATAAAGTTTTTTGTTTTTTTTTTAATATTTAAGATTAGGTTAGATTAGTTAGGATATTAGATAATAGATGTCTTAAGCTACCACAATATCCTGACTGTTCTCATCGCTGTCCAGCTCATCCGCCTCCAGATCATCGTGATCCTGTTCGTTATCCTGCTTCATCAGCTCATCCTCATCGTCCTGATCGTCATGATCGCCATCGACACTCTTGCCCATCGATATGGCACCCGCATCCCTTAGACAAGCCGATTCCAGATGCTTGTTCAGATACGATTTGAGCGCAAAGGTTTTATTGCAGCGATGACACTTGAAGTTCTTGTCCCCGGAATGCGTCTGCATGTGAGCCCGAAGATTGGAGCGATCCGCAAATGCCTTGCCACAGTGGACACAGGCGTAGGGCTTCTCGCCGGTGTGCGAACGCAGATGTCCTTGCAACAGCCACGGGCGCGAGAACAACTTGCCACAGATGTCGCAGCTGTGCGAGAGTTTGTGCGTTAGAAGATGCATTGCCAGCGCAGGCATTGAGACATAGGCCTTGCCACACGTATTACACTTCTTGGCCGACTGTGAGTCGAGGGAACGATGCGTCTGCTTGTGGCGCGACAGATTGCTGGATGTGGCATATTGCTTGCCACATTCGGTGCACTTGTAGCAGCCACGCTTGCGTTTCGCATAGTTCTCACCGCTGCCCGACTGACCGCTGGCAGCAACTGGAGCTGCTGCTGTTGCTGCTGCTGCTCCAGCGGAGGCGCCACCAATTGGACTGGCGGCAACAGCGCTGTTCGATGATTCACTGACTGCAATGCTGCTGTTGCTGCTGCTGCTGCTGCTGCTGATGCTCTTGGGTCGCTGCTGATGATCCTTGTCCTTGCTGGCCGCCTTGCTGGCCTTGGTGCGACCATCCAACATGTTGAGGCACATCTTCAAAGCCGAGGCACGTTGCTGTTGTTGTTGTGGCTGTGTTACCGCCTGTTTGTTCCAATGCAATTGGCCGGATTCGGATGACGAGGACATATCAATGTCCACATCGGAGCTGTGATCGGAATTGGGCGGCGTCAATGGCGAACAATTGTTCGATGCCTCCGGCGTATGACTGTGCAACATGTCGTATGAGCTACTGCCAATAAATCGTATATTCGAGCTGCTGCTTCCGCTCTGATATTGCGGTGATTTGGAAGTATTTGAGATTTCTTGCATGATCGGCAGATGCTCAGACTGATGCTGTGACTTGTGTGCCACCTCCTGTTTCATTATGGTCACCACACAGGGCGGTATGAGCGGTGGCAAGCTCTGTGAGAGCGATAAGAGATCGTGTGCTGCTTCCGTCTCCTCCACGCTGCGTCCCCTGTAAATGGCCACCTGTTGCTCCCTCTCCCTCTCCCTCTCACGCTTAATGGCCATCGGTTGTGGCTGTCGGGCGGCTCCGTTGGCATTCGCTGGCGGCGCATAGAAGATCACCTTGCCATCCTCGGCTGGGGCGCGACCAAAGGCCACTGGACGGCGCATTGATACTGCAACAAAATTTACAATAATTATTGCAAAAAAAAAATAAACTATATGTTCCCAAAAAACACTCAAAATATGCAACAAATAAACACTGACAGTCTAGCGGCATTTCATAGTAATCTTCTGTATTGTCTTCTGCTTTCTTTGCAAGCTCCATAGTTGCGTAAAAACTTTGTTGTTATTAACAATATTATTTTTTTTGCGACAATTAACGGAAGTGCCAAGCATTTGACACATGAATTACTGTCAATTGAACTAGTTCTAATTTGCTGATAATGCAAGCACAGGGTGCTTATGACTCCATGAGCTTACAGACCAGTGTTGCCAAATACTTGTGGAATAACATGTTTGTTTACGTTGAAAATGAACTGAAATTGGTTGTAGAATCCAGCAGGTGGCACATGTTTAATTAGATATCAAAAAAATTTGGCAAGAAATATTATTTAAAATGACTAAAGAATCTATATGTTATTATATTTTTGATATAAATGTGGAAATCCTTATTTTATTTAGATTGAAAGACTGATCAACTTCAAACTCCCATAACTTTGTCAAAACTGAAACGATTTTCAAACGGAATGTCATTTTGATCATGATTTGGCCTCTAAATTGATTCTACATTTACATTTTTTTCATCTAGAAAATTTTATAATTTTTCGATTCTAAGCCATCTATCGTCCAGTTTTCCATGCATACCCCTTGACATTTTTTCAAAAACTTTGATCTCTCATAACTTTATCAAAACTTAACCGATTTTCAAGCGGAATGTCATTTTGATCATGATTTGGCCTCCTAATTGATTCTGCATTCAAATTTTTTTCATCTAGAAAATTTTTCAATTTTTCGATTCTAAGCCATCATATAATCTATCATACCATTTTCCGGAACCGAAACTGTAACCTATGTGTATTGGCTTCGATTTGATTCCTTGCTTTTAAGTGTGACCATGATTGTCTGTGCAAAACCAGTGTCACCCAACCGATTATATAAATCAGTTCAGTTTTTTTTCTTTCATTTTGGTAGCTATAGTTTTAGTTGTTGCTTTCATTTTTTTTGTTTTGTATTGTTCACTGACGCCATTATTTCTGGCATAGAGCTGACCTGTTACATTTCGCCTGCTCAATCGATAAGACTTGTGACTACAAGTAAAGAGCGCGGGTTCCCTCCCCCTCCCACTGACCCTACCACCCTCGTCCCACCGCGACCCTCTTTAGCCCCAAGCTGAGAGCTCAAGTCCCTTTAGAGCCCCCCAAACAACGACCTCATGACAATGACGCGTGTTGGTTTTCATGTTTGCATTTGCTTCTCTGCCTTTTGTCAAGAGCAACAAGCAGCGACAGCGGCAACAACAACACGACAACAACAACAACATAGAACAGAACGACATCGACAAGAAGGCAAACATGAAAAATGCCAACATACGCTAAAAAGATTAGCTAACGGCGACAATGTCAAACACGCGCACGGAGCTGGAAAAATGCTGAAGGACGAGCAATGTCCGTTTGTTGCTGTTGTTGTTGCTGTTGTTGCTGTTGTTGTAGTTGTTGCCTTAGCCATTGCGGAGCCCCGCAGTGGGCGGACCATAAAAGTTGGGGGCGTAATATTGGGGCTACTAAAAATAAATACGAGTACACGAGTACACAAATTGTCGCAGCCACCTGTTCACATTTTGTTGTGACGCAACTTTCAACGGGAGCAACGGGAAGTTGAAAATAGAGACATGGCCAGGAGAGGGGGGAGTAGGGGAAAAAGGCCAATGGGAAACCCAAAACGGCAAGCGGAAATGTGGTTAACTGTTGCACCTACCTGCGGCTGCTGATACTGTTGTGGTTGTTGCTGCTCCTGTTGCTGCTGTTCCAGCTACTCCTGTTGCTGCTGCTGTTATTCCTGTTGCTGCTGTTGCTGTTCCTGTTGCTGCTGTTATAACAACGCCCAGACGTCGCTGCTTCTCCTGTTTGGAGTTCATTTGCACCAGCGATTGTGCTGCCGACCATTCCAGCTGCTCCTCTTCCACAACATCCTCATCATTGACAACATCCTCTTCCACAACATCTTCAACATCATCATCCTCATCCTCATCATTGTCATTGTTGTTGGCCAGCTCGATTATCTCACGCTTGAATGCGGCAGTTCTTGCATTTCGCTTGGTCTCCTTTTGCTTGAGGCTAGACTTGAGCGTCATCTTGTGTTGGCCATTGTTGCTACTACTATTACTGTTATTGTTATTGGCATTCCGCAGCACTGGGGACTTGTCCTCATTGCTATTGCAACTCTGTGCTGGTCTCAGTTTGCGCAGTGTTGTCGTCTGTAGATGCTGTGGATGTTGCTGTTGTTGCTGAGACGTTGTTGTCTGTCCGCCTTTGGGTTTCGCCTTTGGCTTCGGCTTGGGACGTCGCCAGCTTTGCAATTCGGTGGCAGATGCCGCATACTTTTTGCTCGCATACGCAATCGTTTGTATCTTGTTGCGATTGGGCAGTATAAAGTCCACAGACATTGTGTCGTCCGTCTCTCCTGCCACTTGCCACTTGCCAGTTTTGGACCGTTCGATAAAATTGTTATAAACTACTTATGAGTGTATGACAGACCTTATATTTATATATACTATATATTTTATATTATACCCTTTGGGCTTTTGTTGCTCTTTGTTTGTATTTGTATTTGTATTTATGCTTATGTTTATTTTTTTGTTATTTGTTATTTTTGTTATTCATTATGTATTTACTTTATTTAATATTTAGATATAGCACAACCTTCTTTCACATCGACTCCAGTGTCGTCTGCAGTAAAATGCTTTCACTTTGACTCCGACTTTGACTTCGACATTGACATGAGCTGCCTTGTGAGTAGCGCTACTTCCGCAGATCCTTCTTCTTCTTTTATCTCTAACTCTTCTTCTTTTTTTAGCACTTGCTTTAATTCTATCTCGATTTCAACTGCTGCTGTTTTGTGCCCGTTCCTGTGCCGACTGCGGCTAGCGGGCATCCTTGATCTTGATTCCGTTTCTGCTGGCAGTACGGATGACTCCGTCTCCGATTCCGTCTCCAATTCCGATTCCGACTCCTGGCTCTGGCCTCAGGCACAGGCTCCTCGCACTGGCCCTAGCACTGCCAACTCTCTCTCTATCTCTTTTCTCTTTCTCTGCCACCTATATCATCTGCAGCTTCGTTTCACAATTTTCTCGCTTTGATTTATATCACTTTTCTTACGCCGTTTGCCAAAATCACTTTGAAACTGTTTAAGGTATTGCTTTCGTTGTTGCGTTTGCCGTTCCCGTGCATTTATCAAAGTTCTTTATAGATACATATATAGAAAAAGAGATTTATGTAGAGATTAGCCATGGTAGAAAATTGAAAACTAAGTATAAAATTAGTATTTAAAAATGAATGTTTGTAAGTCAGAGTTGGCTATCAAAATATAAATACATTACATTGAGTTTACTGTTATAAGAGCAAGATGAACGAGTTAAGATTGATTTAAAATTTAATTTTGTAGATAAAAGACAGACTTAAGATTGACATATTCATATAGTAAAATTTATTGTAGTAAAAAGAAAAAATATTCAAGAGGATAATTGGATTTAATCAAATTGGACTTAAAATTTTTATAGTCATCTTTTAGACTCATTGGGTAAAAGAAGTTTATAAGATAAATGGAAGAATAGATATTCAGCTGTGTTCCAGAACTACAAAGCAACCGAAAACCAACCAAAATTCCATACGATTAAAGTTGGTTTTCGGTAGCTCTACATTTCTAGAACACACCTGATAAAAAATATATTTAAAAAACAGTTCTCTTAAGACAATTAGAAATTAACATAGCCTACTTTTAGGAGCGTTTGGAAAATTAGTTTTATAGACAGTATACGATAGGTTATAATAAATTAGAGTAGAGACTAGAGTATTATAAAAGAAAGTATAAAAGAAAACTAAGCTCAGCCTCATATTCGACTATTTTGAAATTTTTACTGTCTAATTTTAGGCGCGTGACGGATAACAATAAAAAATTATTTGTTATACTAATTAAAGTCTTAATAATTCACTAGTTTCTAACGCGTTCTGTTTCTTATATGCCGTTTATAGAGTCTAGATTGGCCATTAACTAAAACAATTTGATGGTTGTCTCTCAAATTGCATAATTTAGACGCTGTCTTTGGTTTAGAACTGTAAACAAGTTCGTGCACGCACTGCTACTTCCTCTCTCTCTCTCACTCGTTCTTTTTTTGTGGTTCGCAGATGCTGTTCACATAATAAATAGAGCGTTGAGAGATTTTCCAATCAGAATTCCAAATGAAAACACAAGCCACAGCACTTTTCCGAGATTATTTAATTTATAAAACAGTTTAATTTTGTATTTCTCGCACTTTTTTGCAGCATTTTGAATGAGTTTATTTATTATACTAAAAGTGGAAGTTCAAGTAAGGGGAGAGGAGAACTATATATGTATGTGTGTGGGTGTTGGGTGTAGAAGGTAACGGTAACGGTAACGGTACTCTTCCAATGGAAGGCGCGCACGCACGCAACACGAAACTATCTATCCCTATCCCACTTTTTAAAATGGCGCATGGCTCGTGAACTCGTTGTCTTTGTTTAGGAAATGCAGACTTTCGATTGCAATTGCCAATTGTTATTGCCGTTTTTTTGAGGGCATATTTAAATAAAAAAAACACATTCAGCACATTTATTATGGCATATTTATTATATATTTATATTTAGCACGCACTTTAAACAATTATTTCATCGCCAAAATTCGTTTTGAATGCGAGGCGAAAAAATTGTGTGGAAAATTTTCTTCGTTGTTCGCTGTGTTTCAGCAACAACAACTTGTTTCACTCTGCACTTGTCGAATGTTTTGTGAATTGAAAACGCGAGCGCACACATACACACGCAGAAGGAGAGCGAGAGCACAACTGAGAGAGCGCACAACTGAGAGAGCGCACAACTGAGAGAGCGCACCACTGAGAGAGCGCGCTCGCACTGACGAGAGAGAGAGCAGCGAGTGTAACGAGTGGCGAGTAACGAGTGCGGCAATACATGCAACAAATAGTCAACTGTTGGTTGCCTTAGCCTACCTCACTGTGGCTTGCCAACCCACCCCCAACCCACTGCCGCTTGTTGCCAACCCCCTTGCCCACTATCTCTTCTCTTTCTCTTACTGCTTCTCATGCGCGTTGCACATAAACAATGCGAGAATTTATTGCATACTTTGCAGCGCTCGCTGCTGCAGCGAGTGGTCGTTAGTTGTCTTCGTTGTCGTTGCTGCGGTAAACGACACACACACACAAACACACACACATATTATACACACATAGATACGGCACTTTGTTGCATATACGTCACATGCAACAAAAGTTTACAGTCCAAAATTTGCCGCAGCAGCGGAAAAATCAAGCCATGCATAAATTGAGTTTTCTTCTAGTTTAAACACGACACATAACAAATTTGATTGTTGATTTTATGCACCGGAAATGAAAATGCCAACAATATAACGAAATATGAATTTTTCACAGCGCTTTCACTCGCTCTGATTTTTATATACATATAAATATATATATATGTTATATGTGTGTATTTTAGCCTGTTGAAAATTGCACACCTTCTTCCGCTTTTTGCTGCACTTTGATTTTTGTCGAATTTTTAGCTTTTTCTTTTTTCTGTGGCGTCGTTTTGTTTTTATTTTTTGCACTGATAATTTTTGTTATAAATTTAAGAGTAATGCTGTTAGTAATATTATTATTTAAAATATGGACTTTTGCTGCCGCTGTGCGTCAGTTATTGACGTACCACTCCCTTCTTCTACTCTGCGCTTCGTTTTCGCAGCTTTTCGTTGCTGTTGCCGTTGCCGTTACCGTTACCGTCACGTCACAGTTGCCGTCGTGACTGTGATACACACACAAGCATGCCACACACACATATGGATAGTTGTATGTGTGTAATTTACAGCGAGTGTGCGTGATTTCGGGTCAGCAGCAAAATCCAACAACACCAACGCAACTTTTTGGTGGTGTTGTTGCTCTTGTTGTTGTTGTTGTTATTGCTGCTGCTGTTGGTGGTGTCGATTAATGCCAAACCATAGCAAATTGCTGAGCGTACTGAAGGGTTGCAATACCCTTAAGTCTTGGCCTATAACTAATTTGCTTAGCGCTGCAATTAATTTATATTTTATATATTTTAAATGAGATCGATAAGCCGCGTCTTTTTTTTTTAATGGAATATTTGGGCAAAACCAACACAAAGACACAACAAGTAGCCAGGCAGCGAGGCAGCAACAACAGCAACATGAGCAACATGAGCAACAGCAGCAGCAACAACCCCCGAAAAACACCAAATCAACAACGAATGCGCCGACGCAGATGCTCTAAGAAAATGTTGTGTGAGTGTAGTGTGTGTGTGCGTGTGTGTGTGTGTGTGTGTGTGTCATGAAATGTAACGAGAGGCAGACACGCATACAGGCGCAACAGCCACAAGGAGGCAAGCACACACACTTGTGGATTGCCGAAAATTATGCAACAGCAACAGCAGCAGCAAGGGGGTGGTAAGGGGTGGCAAGGGATGTTGGAAGGGGATGGGCTGTCGCGAGGGTTGCTATGAACATCAACGCCAGAAGGGGTTGTGTTTTGATGTCTGCCACTTGGCTGCCTGCCCGACTGCCTGGATGGATGGATGGATGGTTGGATGGTTGGGATGGTTGAAAAGATGGTTAGACGGTTAGATGGATAGATGAATGGCTGCTTGCCTGCCTGCCAGGTTTAAAAATAAACCAACAATGTAGACAGCCAAATAGGAGGCAGAGAAGTGCTAACTTAAGCTGAATTATGACCAGATTTGAAGTAAAGTCCAAATATACACACACACACACACACATGTAAACTGAAGTGGAGTAAAGCGTTTAATTTGATTATTTTTGCATTTGCTGGATGCGAACAATTGTCGCATAGTTTTGCATTGACCAAAAGCTGACACACAAGTTGGCCAAAAAGCGGCAACAATGCTCAACTTCCTGCCCTTCCCCCTGCCTTACTCATTTCTCCTTCATACTATGTCCTTTTTTAGCAGCTGCCCGCCTGTTGTCCTTTTTAACATTTTGAGGTTTTTTGGGGCTTTATTTCGTTACGTTACGTTACGTTTCGTTTGGTTTCATTTGGTTTTTCGGTTCTGTTTGCACAGCGCAAACCAAATCAGAGAGTAGGGTGGGGTATGAAGGTATAGAGAGACAATAACCAGGACGAAGCAGCAACAAGGACATCATGGGCCATGGCCCTGTGGCACATTGCCGTTGCTTTTGGCTTCCACTGTTGCTGTTGTTGCTGTTGCTGTTGTTGCTGTTGCTGCTGTTGTTGTTATTGCTTTTGGGCCGAGTCGCAAGTCCAATGTCCCTTGTGGTTTATTTGGGACGCAGTTGCCGCTTCCCCCTCCCTTCCTATACCCCCCTCCTCCGCTGACTGGCGTTGTCATCAACGCTTCCGTCGCGGGCTTCCTTATTATTCCTGTCACTAAGCCGCCCTTTAAATTCGCAATGAATGCCAAACAGCCAAACAGTTAAATGTTTTTTTTTTTTTTTTTTCTTGCGGAAGTGCAAGCAACACCCCAAAGGCGAGCAGTTTGGAGCAGGGGGCACCCCTCAAGGTTAACAGCAACAATAGCACTAGCTAAAGGGGGGTTGTAGGGGGAGGGGGGTGAATTGAATGTCCTGCCGCGTTGCGGTTTGAAAACGCGGTTACATTGACCCTTTTTATTTTATTTTGTGCTCCTTTTTGGGCTGCCTTGTTATGCTTTTCTTTCGTCAACACTAATGGAGCTTAAAAAGTTGTCAAAAAGCGGCGCAGGATTTATATTTTAATTTTCAGAGTGCCAAATAGAAAATTAAATGGAGCAAGTCTGATAGAGCAAAAGGGAAAAGAGCAAAGCAAAAGTGTAAAAGTGTAAAAGGAAAAGAGTAAAGAGTAAAGCGAACAAGGATCACATCAAATGAACTTAACGCTGCCAAACACAAATCAGACGCCAATCGCCGTCAGTCATCTGTCTGGTCTCCCTTTCTCGCACTGACACTTACACCGTCTCACTCTAACAGGATACTCATAGTCCTGGCGCGAGTCCATCGCATTTATTGCCATATGCTGACAGTGTTGCTGGCGGGCAAATCGCGTCTACAACAGCAATAGCAACAACAGCAACAGCGACGGCGACGGGGGCCAATTTGAGCTGTCATAAAAATGTACAACAACTGGCTACAAAGCAAACAATGCGACGAGTGCCAACAGCAACACAAACAGCAGCAACAGCTACAACAGCAGCAACAACAGCAGCAGCAACAACAACAGCAATGGCCGCATTCAGCAATTGTGCAAACAAATTGCTGTTGCACTTTACTTTTATTTTACGAGTGCGAATGCGATGTTTCTTCTTCTTCTGCCAGTTGCTATTGCCGCTGAGCCGGACCCAAAGCATACCGAGGGATTGCTGCCTGTCAGCCAGCAGCAACAACTATTGCTGTCACCTTCTCTCTGTCTCTCTTGCTGCCCATCAGCAACATGGGCCACCCAATTTGCATTTTACTATCGTTGCAGGTTTTTATAGTTGTGTTGCTCTTGTTGTTCATGTCTTTTTGCTGTTGTTGTTGTTGTTGTTGTTACTTTTTGATGCCTCACTTTTGCGCTGGTTTTATTTGCGCGCCGCAATTTTCTTTCGCTTCTTCCTGGCCCAGAAGAACTGTTGGCCATAAAGTTTACTTAACATGCTGCTTTCTTTTTTTTTGTAGTGGAAGCTGTTGGCATTCGGATTGCAAAGTCAAGCAGCTTACACACACACACACACTGAGACACACACAATATGCTAGCAATTCATCGGAGGTTGTGGTTCCGTGTTAATTCCAAGTCCCGACATTGCTAATGTCCTATGCATTTGTATTTGTAATTCTATTTGTTTTGAACTTGTAACTGAGTTCCATAAATTATAACAATGTAACAAGTAACAACTCTAGTTTTCACCTTTTTTGCCTTTTCTTCTTCCTTCCCTATTTTTCTTGTTCTTTTTTGTGTTAAAAACATAAAACAGTCTGTAGGCGAACCACTTGATGTGGTTTGCTGTTGGGGTTTTTTTTTCTGCGGTTCTGCGGCTTCACTTTTGCTCCACCAAAACTAATTCCAACTCATTAAGAGTCCTTTTAAAAACAGCTGCACTTAAATCTACTTAACTATATCAACATTTTAACAAATTAAAGTTGTGATTATGATAAAGAGTTGACAACAACTTGGTTAGAACTCTTGTCACATATTTTATTGAGTTACTCTTGATTGAAGATGTTTTAATATAAATTTAGATGGAGTAAACTTAGCAGAAAGAATACATTTTTATAATAACATAAATAACTTATTCAGAAATATAACTTCGTTTTAGATACCTAAGCCAGTTCTTAAGTTGTCCTTGAGAACTTTGAAGATACTTCAGGAAACTTGTTGCAACTTGTGTATAACTTTTTAGTTACAGAATACGATTTTCAAAATATAAATAATAAAATTAGGAAATGATAAACTTAGGAATAAATTGTGCCTAATATAAGAAATTGGTGAACTCAACTTAAAATATAGTGATAGTGATATAACAGTACACCGTAAACTCAACAAAAACAAGTGGGCGGTTACAGTCGAGCACGCTCGATAGTAGGATACCCTGAGCTCAGGATCTATTCTGAGGTTGATATTCGATGTATCCCTTTTGTACCCTTTTTTGCTTATTTTTAATGGGCTCAGGGCTTAAAAATGCATTTATAGCTTACGCTTAAAAGTAGGCAACATTATTTTTTGCCCACATAAGTAGGCAATACTATTTTTGCCCATATAAGTAGGCAACACTTTTTTGCCCATATAAGTAGGCAACACTTTTTTGCCCATATAAGTAGGCAACACTATTTTGCCCATATAAGTAGGCAACACTTTTTTGCCCACAAAATTAGGCAACACAATTTTTTTCCCACTTTAAAAACTTCAAACTATCATAACTTTGTAAAATCTTAACCGATTTTCTTCCGGAATATCAATTTTTTCATTATTTCGCCTCTATTTTAATTCTGCATCAAAATTGGAAAATTGAATTTTTCCTCCATTTTTTTCTATACTT
Source organism: Drosophila falleni (assembly GCA_035045575.1). Lineage (NCBI taxonomy): Eukaryota > Metazoa > Arthropoda > Insecta > Diptera > Drosophilidae > Drosophila > Drosophila falleni. The sequence goes on from JAWNOV010000167.1 coordinate 5,879,692, forward strand.
TCCCCTTGTCACTATCTCCTAAACTTCAAACTGTCATAACTCTGTCAAATCTTAACCGATTTCGTTGCGGAATATAATATATTTCATTATTTGACCTCTATTTTAATTCTGCATTAAAATTGGAAAAATACATTTTTTTTCCATACTGTCCATTTATTTCAATTTTATCATAATTTGTCCTTTTTTTGATTCGGCATCATAGCTATTCATTTTTTATGCTAACTCATACTTTAATTTAAGAATAATCATATCTTAATCTAAACATTAAAATAAAATTAAATCTAATTATAGCTGAGACTAAAATTTCTGAAGTTAGTTTGAGACTGTTCAATCTATACAATATCCACATCCAAACTAAGAACATATCTTTTACAATCCTTAGTTCCATACCTTAAGAGTATAATAATTATGAGAACAATGAAATATTCCTTTAAAAACTGGCACATATCTTTACAAAAGTCTAAAGTGCCACAGCTTGCAACAAAAGAAACTTGTTTCTATTGTTTTACCTAAAACTGGAACAAGCTGTTCTTAAGTTGATCAACTTTAGAATTCAGCGTATACCTATCGCTGTTTGGGGCAAGTTATCTAATCAGAACTTTTTAAACGAATCGTAAATCGTTTTACTTGCTAGTTTCCGGTACGAAATACTCGTATCTTTACTGTGTTACAATCCTGTGTACAATTCAGTTTCAGTTTTGCAACTTGTTGTGCCACACAACACAATTTTCCTAGTGTCGCCACCGTGTTGAAAGGTGGTGAGTCTGCAGCATTTTATCGTTTGCCTTTGGTATCAGAAACGGTTTATCCTTTTTATTATATTCTCCGTGTTTTTTTTCTTTCTTTTGCCTTCATTTTTATATCATCCCCCAGCAATTTAGAGCAACATTTTCACAATTTTCAACATTTGTATTTATTTGCCGTCATGTGTTTAAGATGTTGTTGATATATGTTGTGTCACACACCCACACAGGGTGCCACACGAGGTGGCAAGTAGACATGCCTCCAGTGGCAACACACCGGGTTATACGGTAAGTAAATTAGGATTTATGCTTTGTTCTATTTGAGCGCTGCAAAGCCATAAACGATTTTTTATGCACAGGCACTTGCCACACAACGGTGGCAAGGTGGCAAGTTTAAGACGCTGCCTCTTGGCAGTTGGCTGTTGCAAAGTCGTGTGGCAAGTCGAGAGTTCGAAGCGCCAGTTCGCACCTTTCGCCTCAGCAGACGATTTACGACCGAACGCATGTGAGAACGTAAAATTGTTATAAATTTGCATGTGCATTTGCAATGCCTCCCACCTTCTTTAACTGGCTATAACCGGATGTCGGAAGTGGCTGAGGAAGTGGAAGTGGAACTGGATGTGGATGTGAATATGGATGTGGATGTGGCAAGGGCATTTCTGTATGGACCATTAAATAAAACCAGAGCCATGCCCAAGCAAGATCAATCGCCATAGCTTGCTAGTTAATGGCACATGAAACACAGCAAGCACTTCAACTGGAATAAAGAGAGACAGAGAGAGAGAGAGACAGAGAGGGAAAGAAGAGAGGAGAGTACACATAGAAAATTAATTTTCTAAGCTTAAGATTATCTTCATTAGTTTCGAAGTGCCACATAATTGAGAAAAAATGTCTCAAATAAAGAAGCAATTTTTTTTTTAAGAAATAAAAATTATATAGTATTCTATATTTTAGAAATTCTTGATTAGATTCAAAATGCCACATGATTGAGGAAAATTTCCTAACTTTGAAAAGGAATATTTTGTTAAAGATTTGTCGCAAAAAATTTGTTTAAGATTCATTTTCTAATATACAAAATATTTATAAAATATTGTTTATATTTCGATCGGTTTTTCAAAAAAAATTTTTAATTTAAAGTATAAAAATATAAAACATTTAATCTATTTTAAATATAATAATAAATCGCCATAAGAAAAGTCTTTTATTACTTTTGACTTGCAAAAAATGTATGAAATAAAATTTCTAAAATTTAAGGTGTATTTACCTAGAACTAAGATGAAAATATTAGTTGAAACAAATTTTTGAAATTAACTGCAAGTTACAAGTTCCTTTTCAGCTTATTTTCTTAATTTTAGTTATAAAATTTAATTTTTTAGCATACTTCTAGGCTAAGATTATTTTTTTTTTTTTAAGTGTATAGAGAGTAACGTAGGCAAAATGTCAGCTAAGTTCTTATTACCCAATTTTTCCTACACTTTGAAAAACGTTGCGTAATTAATGCGCGACAATTTATCAAGCTGCATTTTGGTGGGAGATTTGAGCCAATGAATGAAACCTGTAACTCATTTTGTCACAGCCAAATCACCGACAGCAACAACAACAACAATGTATTGTAGTAAACTGTTGCTAAGCCCCAAAACATTGACAATCATCTGCAGCTCCCACTCCGTCCCAATTCCATGATCCACCTGGCATCAACATCATCATCATCATCATCATCTAGATCGGCATTTACATTGCGTGTGCATTTGTGAAATGACATTAGAAGTTTTTCAGCTACTGTTAAATTTTGATCCACTTTTTGGGTGGTTGGGTGTTTGGATGGTTGGCAGATGATGACGCAAATCTTAAAGCATTGCTACTAAGATAGTCGACAGTGGATTAATGCTGCCATAATTCCAGTGTTGGCAAACTTGCCACGTTGCCTCATGCGTCGCATGTGGAGTGGAGTTCATTTAATATATCCGATAAAAGTATTTGCAATAAATCCTGTAAAAGCTAATGATTAATTGCTCTGTAGCTTTTAACGTCAACGCCGCACAGTAGGCACGGATTGTGTCAGCCACGAGGACGACGTCGACGTCGACGGCGACTGCGACGTCGACTTCGCTTGGCGAACGTGGCGTATGAGTAATTCGACTTTGACGCCGCAGCGCCGCCGCGCGTGGTTTGCCTACAGCACACACACACACACACACACACATACTATTACACACACACACGCAAATATAGTGACACATACACTGTTAAAAAAATGTTCTCAAATCAGGATTTTAATCTGAGAACTAAGATTTTTGGTCTAAAAAATGCGTCGACAACATGAAATTTTTAAATTAAGAGACATATCTTGATTTTAAGAATATTTTAAATAAGACCAAGTTCTTAATTTGAGAATAAATGTTCTTAAAATTAAAATAAATAAAAACTATATATTTATAATTTTTTTTTTTTTATATTTATATTTTTATATTTTATTCTGTTTAAGTAATTTTTAAAATGTTATTTTAATTAGAAACGACTGGGATTCGAACCGCCGCTCTCTTATGAGAAATATTACCTATTTATACTTTCCTAACAATTCAAGATTTTTATTCTTATATTAAAAATTTAAGATTTTTCAGATTAAAAATCTTAGTTTTAGTAATTTGGTCTTTAAATAAGCTTATTTTAAGAACAAAATATTTAAGATGATTGTTCTTAATTTTAGAAGTTTTTTTTTTCAGTGTACAGACATTTGTCTTGTTGTATTTGCTGCTGTTCATGTTTTGCGTTATTGTCGCTGCGAAGTAAAAACACAAAAATATTTATTTCAAATGAGTCTGTGTACAACTGGGACTACTGTGACTTTTATTCCCACTCCACAAACCCCGACTGCGGAACTGCGGAACTGGTAAACAGTATGTTGTTGTTTGTATTATATTTTCCTATTCTATTCTATTCTATTTTTTTTTTTTTTTTTGTTGTCTTCTTCGTTTCTGTTTCGGTTTCTGTTTTTTTCGGTGGGTGGCACACAAAAATTACAGTCAAAGTCAGTTTTTGGGGTGCGACGTTGGCGCCTTTCCTGTGCCAGGGTGAAAGACAGCATTTGCCATAAATTGTGAAAGTGTCAACGAAAGGCAAAGACACAAACACACACAGACACACACACACACACAAATATATAACCACTGTCTGTATGTGTGTATTGGTGTGAGGAAGCAACACGCACGCATATTTATTTTGAGCACATCCTTTTTTTGGCCAGGACACGAGAACATTTCATGTTACAAATGCGATATATAAATACAATATAGAAATGTCCTTACATATTTACGCATATTGTTCTAATCAGTGGCGCTGTCCTCGCTGCCAATGGCTTGGCTTTAATGACACCCCCCTCTGTGAATTCGACACCCCTTCCCACCCTCTACCCCTCCACCAACTCCTCGTTTAAGAATGTCAATTTTTTGTTGTCTAATTTATTTCGCTGGTTAGTCGCCAGTCAGAAGAAAACTCAATGCTCATATTTGTGGTTTGACTACACTGATAAAAAATAAATATACTAAAATCAAGTTTTTTTGTCCCAAAACTAAGAAAAATGCGTCGAGAACATCAAATTCTTAAAGCAAGAAAATACATTTTCGTTTTAGGAACATTTCGAATAAGACAAAGTAGGTACGGAAAAATATGACAATATACCGAATTTTCTAAGTAATTAAAATTTTGATGCAGAATCAAAGTAAAGGCGAAATAATGAATAAATTGATATTCCAAATGAAAATCGGTTAAATTTTGGCAAAGTTATGAGAGTTTGAAGTTTTTGAAAAAGTGTCAAGGGGTCAGTATGGAAAAATATGACAATATACCGAATTTTCTAAGTAATTAAAATTTTGATGCAGAATCAAAATAGAGGCCAAATAATAAATAAATTGATATTCCAAATGAAAATCGGTTAAGGTTTAGCAAAGTTATGACAGTTTGAAGTTTTTGTTTTGTTGTCGTTTTATTTTGATATATGATATTTTATAAATGATATTATTTTAAGAACAAAATAGTTAAGATAAGTGTGTTTGATTTTAGAAGTTAGTCTTTTTTCTTCAGTGTCGATAGAGAAACAGAAACACAAACAGAAACTACCACCCACTAAAGAGGGTAGAATTGTGGGGGGTGGGGGATGGGGGGTGTGGCAAGGAGCAGAGTTTTGACACCATGCAGAGACGCTGCTGATTATTGTCACGACAAATTCCAGCAATTGAGGGAGCAGAAGCAGCTAAGAGAGAGGGAGAAAAGGAGAGGGAGAATGCCAACCGCATATTTGTGCCCCTGAGATTCTCAAAAGGGGCGAGGCAGAGACAGAGACAGAAGTGGGGGGAGAGTAAGGGAGCTAGCTGTTAACTTGGCCACTTGGCATTTTGCATAGGCTGCTGTTGACACAGATACAGCTATAGACTTGACTCACAAGATAGATAGTTTTAGCTGGAATCTGTAGATTGGTTTGGTTTCCAGGTAGGAATCAATATACCAATATTTATGGCCTGTTAGCTGACCTACAATTGACCGCAACAGGGGTGAAGTTGGCATTACAAACGCTCAGCGGCTTTAATCAGCTGGAAAAATACTTTTGGAAATTGGAAAAGCCGCAAAACAATCAGTTTAAGCAATTATTATATTAATTTCTTAACATCCCCATACAAAAAGATAGCAAAAAAGTCTGTTTTAATCTTAACAATTGCAGGACATAAGTACCTGGCAGCCATAACTCAGCTCAGCTCGGCTCAGCTTGGCTCGGGTTTGAGATTGGGACTCCTATGTCTGCAGTTCCACTAAATTGGACACATCTGCACTGTTTTTCTATTTTTTTTTCTACCCCCTGGCCAAGCGGCTTTTGTTTTTCTCGACACTTCCTCGCCGTGTGCTCATGCACGTCCTTTGTAGCTGCCCCGACTCCCAACTTCAACTCCAACTCTAACTCCTGCACTCAAAAAAAAAAAGACCAACTTCTAAATTTCAAAACATTCATTTTCAATATTTTGTTATTAAAATAAGATTATTTTAAGACCAAATTACTAAAGCTAAGACTATTAATCTAAAAAATCTTAAAATCTTTATATAAGCATAAATATCATAAATTGTTAGGAAAGTATTTCGTATCAGACAAATGTTGGCTCCGTGGCGCTCTGGTTAAAGAGGTCGATTCAGTTGTGAAGCCGTAGGCGGCGGTTCGAATCCCACTCGTTTCTAATTAAAATAACATTTTTAAAATTACTAAAACAGAATAAAATATAAATAAATTAATAATTAAAACATAAGAAACATATTTATATAAGTATAAAATATAATTTTTATTTATTTTATTTTTTGATTTTAATTTTAAGAACACTTTTTCTTAAAATAAAAACTTGGTCTTATTTAATATGTTCTTAAAATAAAGATGTGTTCTCTTAATTTAAGAATTGCATTTTTTAGACCAAAAATCATAGTTTTGAGACCAATATCTTGATTTTAGAACAGTTTTTTTTAACAGTGTGCTCTCTTCCTGTGGCTGGAAGCGTTTTAGCAGCGTGTCAATCTTGCAAGTCAAATGGCGGCACGCATGGCAAAGTTTTTCATGCTGCCACAGGAGCCGTGGCAAATCCCCGCACGTTTCTACATTTCAACATTTCTGAATTCACATTCACATTTGCATTTGTACATGTTACCAACACACACACACTCAAACACACACACCTACACACTGAATTTGTATGCTTAAGTAAGCCGACTGCGTGCATGTTTCTAATGGGCGGCACAAAAGGTTACCTGATGCTGAGGCTAAAAAGAAAAACAACAACAGCAACAACAACAACAGCAATCAGTAGAAGGCGGCAATGAAACCAAAACTGGAAAACTCATTTCAGGCCCTCGGGCGTGACTTTTATAGCACTTTGTTTCGAGGGGGGGCTGATTTGCCCCACCCACATTTAAGAACGAAAAAAAAAGTACAAAAACAAATGGTTTTTTTTTTTTGTCAGCCTCCTTCACATTGGAAAACTTTTAGCTGTCGCATTTCCAAATGCGTTCTACAATTTTTTGGTAGTACTCGTAGCTTGTAGTAGTTCCTGTTGTCGTTATCCTTGTTGTTCTTCCTGCTGTTGTTACTGTTGTTGCTGTTGTTGTTGTTGTTATTGTCGTTGTTGAACTTATCAACACGCCGATCACTTGCGACAGTTTCCGTTTCAGAGCACAGCCGCCTAATTGCCCCGCACTCGTAATACTCGTTCTCATGTCGCCCAAAACTCACTTCCCATTCAAGGTGAGCAATGTTACAACAACAACAACAACAGCAGTAACAACAACAGTAACAACAGCAACAATAACAACATCAGTAACAACAGCAAATACAAAACTTCCTGTGCACTCATTTGGCATGTACTTTAACTCCTGCTGCTACTATTGTTTATACACTTAAATAAATTGAAGGATATTAGTAAAAAACAAAAGAGTTGCAAAACCGTTAAAAATAACAATTATCCCCTGTTTGCGCATTTTTAATTAGCTCATGCTTCAAATTATATATATAAAATTTCAATTTTAAGGAAAGTTTTAAGAACTATTCTAAAATGTCTACAATAAAACAAAATGTCATTATATTTTTGAGTTTCTAATAGATTTATTTAAGGAACACAACGATATTGCTTTGGTAATTTAAGCACCATATATTTTAAGCACAAGAAGTTTTTGGATATTAAGCAATATTATATAAAATAGTAGAAGTAATTAATTATAAAGCGAACATTATTTTAATGCAAAATTGTTTTTATTAATATTTTATATGAAACTTAGAAAAGTTTCTCTAAAATTATAAATAAATTACCGTAAGCAAATTATTTCAATATTTATGAAATAAAATATATCGTTAATACTTAATACTAATAATATGTTTCGTTTATTTTCCAGCATTTTCTAAATTAAGCTAGTATTTTATCAAAACTATTTTGTTCTTTAACATTTTTTTTTATTTCTAAGTATACTCATTCCAATTACAAATCCAGAACTAAAATTATTTTAATTTCTTAATAAATTTAATATTTTTTTTTATTTTTTGGAGTTCTTTAAACTGATTTTCTCTCTGTGCACTTAGTGCCATTCTTTGTGTTATGCTTCTTATGTAAACTTCTTTCGCTCTCTCTCTCTTTCTAGTTCACTTTCCTTTTGCTCACTCGCTTACACCTTGCAACTTGAACAAGGCGCAAAACCAACAGAACACACAATACAAAAAACGGATATAGAAATTCAATACTTTGATTCGTGCCACAGTGGCAACAACAGCAGCAACAACAGCAACAACAACAGCAACAGCAGTAACAACAACAACAGCAACAGCAGCGCCAACAAAAGGATAGGAAGTGCAACCATACAAGGTAACCAAATAGCAGGATAACACGTACCAAAAGGAGAGCACTTGTTACAGTCCCGAAGAAGGGGGTAAACATACATATAGTATATATATATATATATTTAAAGGGGTGTTAAGGGGGCAGGGGTGTCTTTATGGGGTGTGTGTGTCTACAGATTTGCAGCTGCAGTTCAAAGTTGCCGACTAACTAACTGGTAACTGTTGGTAACGTACTCGATATATATTGAAGCCACGTTTAGTACATTACACAGTTGGTACTATACCGTATTATAGTAGGTGTAGTTCGTGGTTTCCACATGATTGATGCCATATGTCCCTGCAGCAACCAACCCACCTAAAATAAAGAAACTTCAACGATCAACAATAAAAACAATTGAGTATTTTGTAATTGCAGAGTAACTAATAAACAGAGCACGCAACGTGTTGTGTGTCCTATGTCCTGTGTCCTCTGAGTCCTGTGAGTCCTGTGTGTGTGGGAACAATTCTTTGTGCATTATGGGAAAGTGGGAAAATTTTTTGAGAAGTACTAGGCACTTGGCCGCAGCTATAATTACTAAATACTTAGTACCCGTGAACCTTCGTCTGGGTTTGTCGGGTTGTCGGGTTTGTCCGGGCTGTCTGGCATCCGGTTAAGGGAAAGCTCATGGCTCACAACTCACATGTCTGCCAATTATAAGCAACTAACCGCAGATAACGCTACAGAGGATGCTGTCGTTTCCATTTACCACATTCTCACATTCCCACATTGCCACAATTCCCAGCCATCTTTGTCTACTCCTGCTGCTCCTGCTCCTTTGCCCCCTTTGCCTCCTTTGCCTCCACAGGCATCGCATCGACCTGTCAAAGCGACGTGACTAAGTGGTGAAAAATGATTTCATGAAAACGTGTAGCTCTCAGTGGGGAATGCGAACTGAATGCAAACCGGGAACCAAGTCTGCCAAATGGGAATGGGAATGAGAATGGAAATGGGTATGGGATTGAGACTGGCAACAGTATACTGAGAAAAAAGAACAACTTCTAAAATCAAGAACATCTTAATAATCTTAAATATTTTGATTCTAAAATAAGATTTTTTTAAGACCAAATTACTAAAACTAAGATTTGTAATCTGCTAAATCTTAAAAATTTTAATATAAGAATAAAAATCTTAAAAATCTAAATCTTAAAAATTTTAATATAAGAATAAAAATCGTAAATTGTTAGGAAAGTATAAATAGGTGCTATTTCGTATCAATCAAGTTTTGGCACTGTGGCGCTCTGGTTAGAGAGACCGCTTCAGTTTTGGAGCAGTAGGCGGCGGTTCGAAACCCTCTTCTAATTAATAATATAACATTTACAAAATTACTAAAACAGATTGAAATATAAACAAATTAAAATTTAAAATAAAAAAAAATTATATATACAAAAAAACATAAATTTTTATTTATTTTATTTTTTGATTTTAATTTTAAAAACAATTATTTTTAAAATAATTACTTGCTCTTATTTAAAATGCTCTTAAAATCAAGATGTGATCTCTTAATTTGGGAATTTCATGTTCTCGACGCATTTTAGTTATGAGACCAAAATCTTGATTTTAGAACAATTTTTTTTATCAGTGTAGCAGTGGAAAGAGGGGATAGCAGGGAATAGTGCATGGAGAGAGGGAGAGTGCATGGGAATGGCGTTAAAGCGTTCACAGCTTCCTTCTGGCCCAGCGCCATCGAGAGCTCTGCTCTTGACGCGCCCAGTGAGCTACCTTGGAGACAGCCCCCTATGGTGGGAAGTTGGGAAGTTGGATGGGATGGGGAGGACAATCGTCAAAGGATCAACATTTTGGGATGCTGTCGTTGTCGTCACGCTGCTGCCAAGTAGCACTTCAAGTGAGTTTTGCGACGCATTGCCGCATTGTCGCTACTTCATCAGCGAGCGGCATCAAGTGCAAGTATCATGTCGTTGTTGCTGCTGCAGTCACCGTCGCAGTCGCTGTTGCCGTCGGCGTCGCAGTCAGCGTCGTCGCGAGCAGAGTGCACTTGTGCAGCATCTCGTTGCAGAAATGTTGCCAGTTGGCAACTGTGCGTCCGCAGGAAATGAATACGTGTTGAATATTTGTCGAGTGAAGCACAAGGACGATGTCTTGTCCCCCTCTCTCCCCCTCTCCGCCTTTCTCTCTTTCCCCCCACCACCCACCTGCTGTTGCCTGCGTCTTCGAATGGATTTTGCCAGTCAGTCACATTCAGATGCCGGAGCAGCAACATGCATCAGTATTTACAGTGACTTGCAGCATATTTGATCCACTACATTTTTAGCTATGACTTGATTTTATTGCTTTATTCAGAAAAAATGTTTATGTAAGGAAATAAAAATAAACTATTTTAATTTATTCAGATAAAGAATAGCTTTGAAATAAAAATAAAAAAGTATGATCAAATATTAATAAATTAATATACAAATTTACGTTAAACTTTTATTTATATCTTTATTCTATAAAAAAACATATATTTTTTATTCAGATAGAATATACATTTAAAATAAAATAATAATAAAAAATTAAGGATGAATTATTAATACAATAATTTAAAAATCTACGAGCAACTTTAATTTATATCTTCTTTCAACTAAAAAAAAATATTTTTTCTTCTCAATTTTTAAAATTTATTTAATATCAATTCAACTGCTAATATAATTCTTAGTTCATTTTGTACACCTTATTTAATTTAATGCCGAAGCTTTTAGCGTATATAAATAAATAAATAACTTACTTCAGAAATAATTAAATAAATAACTAAGTAAGCTAATTTAAGATCTGTATAATATAACTAACAATTAAAATGAAAATATTTTGGTTTAGTCAAAATATTAATAATAATAAAACCTAAACATCCACTTTAAAAATTTATTTATGACTTCTACCCAGTAAAAGACACTTTTATTCTTTTTAATTTTTAATTTTATTTTAATATTTATTCAACTGTTAATTTTTAACACAATTTTTAGTTAATTTTGCACACTTTATTTAATTATATACCGACTGCTTTTATCTGTATTAAAATAAATAAAAAAAAATTAATATAAATATAATCTTATAAATTAATAAATAATCAAATTAATTAATTTAAGATTTGTAATATTTAAAAGTAGTATACCAAATAAGCTAGTAGCCACTGTATATGTAGATATATTCAAAGATGCCAGTTTACGAGTACTCGCATATGTATTCGCATATCTATGTACTTATCTATCATGCATGTGTCTCTGTGTGTGTATTTGTGTGTGGTGTACGTGTGGTGTGTGTAGGTTGGAGTGTGTGTGTTGGTGTGTGTGTGTTTGTGTGTTTGTGTGCAGCATGTGCTTAGCCTTGCCTTGTCTAATGCGCGGCCCAAATATGATAGACGAGAATGTGAATTTTATGTATACAACAGAGATTTGCAAACGTTTCATATTTACAGCACAACACTGCGGCAGCAACAAGCTGCAACATGGCAACATAAGTATTCAATAGATGAAGACGAAAGCAGGGACACTGATAGGAGAGGAGAATAGCAGAATAGCAGAATAGGAGGAAGGGGGAACCCCGTCAGCTGCTGCAAATGGCACGCATGAAAATGAAAGGCTCATCGAATGGGCGCGTTCATTGAGAATTTATTTCAATAAGAGACCCAAAGAATAAAGAGAAACTCTCTCCCTCTCTCTCTCTGTCTCTCTCGCTCTCTCTCTCGCTCTGACATCAATGCAGCAAACAGATGAGGCCGTTGTGGCAGATGAGGCAGATGAGAGACTGCGCTGCGGCTGCAGGACAACAGCAACAACAGCAACAACAACAGCAACAATCGAAAAAAGGAGGTAGCCAAGCAGTAAAGGACATCGGAAACTACACTATGCATATGTAAGTTCTCATATCTATATGTATGTATGTCTGTATCTCTATGTGTGTGTGTGTGTGTGAGTGTGCAGCAGGCTGTCAGGATATTACTAAGTGCTCTTGTTGCATGCTGCCATCGAGAGGCTTGCTCTATGTATGAGTGTGTGTTGTGTGTGTGTCAGTGTAGTCTCTAAAATGTAACAAGTAATTAGTATTAGTGCTTCAATATTCAGACATGTATATATACCTATATAGAACATACTTGCATATAAGCACTCACATACTCGTATCATAATTTAATATGCTTTATTTATGTACATTCATTAAAGATTTTAGTAAATACTCAATTGGGTGGTTAGAGAAAATGTCCAAGTTCATTTTACTTCTTAGCTATAATCAATTATCTCCTTGTACATATATTGTCTTAACTTGTCTACATTTTTGGAACATCTTACACAAAGTTAGATAGAGAGAGAGAGAGAGAGAGAGGGAGAGAGACAGTTGCTGAGTGGGAGAAAGTGTGAAATTGTCATTATTAGTTAAATCTACTTTTTAGGTATAATCAAATATGCATTTTCCTTGAGGACCGTTACTAATTTATTCCTTTGGGACCTCTAGTTAAAAAGCATATACAGATAGAAAGGATGAGTATGAGAAAAATTAAGAGAGATACATATTTGATAAGATATAATCATAACATATATTGCATTATGAATATTATGTTAAATATATTCATATATTGCATTATAAATACTATCTTAAATATAATCATATTTATATTGCATTATAAATACTATCTTAAATTTTTTAGATTACAATAATCATGTTAAGAATATTTTTCAACATATATTATTCGCTCTCCTAAAATACTGTATTTTTTATTAAAAAGTTTCCTATTCTGAAAAATTTCTTAACTCTCTTAAATGTAAAGTGGATCACAAAACCATTTTAAAATTTTCAACTTTTATTAGGAGTATGTAAAGAAAAATATTTAGCTTTCAATATGAGCTGTAAATTATAGTTTTTATTACTTCTACAACTATCTACTGATATTCTTAGCTTGGGAATATAAAATCCAGTTTTGTTGATTCTTCGAAATTTTTTAAGTATTCAATTTCTGTCATTTCACTTAAATGTCCCATAATATTATATTACCTATCATTCTTCACAACAAAATAATTCAATTTAGTGCTTATGGAAGCCATAAGAAAGATCCTTTCTAAATAACGAACCTAAGTCATTTTCATTTAGAGCAACCACAAGAAAAGGTTCTATACATTTTAATGGAATCAACTGCTTGAGTGATCAATGAATTGTGAATGCAGCTCAGGAGCCATATTCAAATTAATGCCTGACTCGACTCTTCACATAAACCAGCCATTAGTTGATGAATTCAAAATACAAAACACACACACACACACACACAGTCTTGCACAACAAAATGCCAGAGGGCACTAACCTAAGACCTGGCTTGAAATGAAATACTATACAAGAGGCAAGAATTTTGGGTGCAGCCGTCGCAACGTCCGCACAGGACACAGGACATTCAGGCTGAACCCGAAATTTAGAAGCCAGTAACCCGGGTCAGGGAATCAGCTGCTGTTGCTGTTGCTGTTGCTCTTCATAATGCAAACGTGGACAGCTGTCGGAAAATTGCTGAAAAGCGAATGAAAAGCCGCGCGCGCATATGAAGCGCCCTTTTTTTTCTCTGTCCCTTTGTTTTTTAACACACAGTCGAAGCATCCACAATCAACAATCATCAATGGCAACAGCACCACCAAAAGCCAGTTGTTGTTGTTGTTTGTATGTAGATCGTCAAATGATGTCCCGTCGACAGGATCGTAGGGCGAGCCAAACACACACTCTTTTGTACACTGAAAAAAATATTCTAAAATCAAGATTTTGGTCTCAGAGCTAAGTTTTTGGTCTAAAAAATGCGTCGAGAACTTGAAATTTATAATTAAGAGAGCACATTTTGATTTTAAGAGCATTTTAAATACATTTTAGGAATAAATGTTCTTAAAATTAAAATTAAAAAATTAAATAAATAAAAATCATGTTTTATATATATAATTGTTTTTATTTTTAAAGTATAATTTATATATATTTTATTCTGTTTTAGTAATTTTATAAATGTTATTTTTATTAGCACTTCAGATGAATGTTCTTGATTTTAGAATTTGTTCATTTTTTCAGTGTATGCATTTTCCTACCTGGATTTTTTCGGACGCGTCCTATAAAACCGTTCTGCCTCCTGCCACACATCAATAAGGTCTTTGAACTCGACTCTCGACGCATCTATGATGATTTTTCCAGCAGCAACAGCTGCCTGCTAAGGATTCAAATTGCAAGCGAAGAGAGAGAGAGAGAGAGAGAGTGAGAAAGAGAGAGCGAGAGAGTTACTCTGGCGAAAAATGCTCAACAAATGTAATTAAAAATGCAGTTGTGCTAAAGTTTCAAATTACCGGAATTGCAAAACGTAACGTGTGTCCAAAAAGAATCCACACAAGTGTGCAAAAACTTTTGTATCCTGTTGCAGGACATGCTAATAAGTCAGTTTTTGAATGTTTCACCCCCTCAACCCCCATCAAAAAAGTAGAAGAAAGCAAGAGTAAAGCGCAATTTGGCGATGACGTAAACTGAACTCTTTGTTTTATTTCTGATGTTGCTGATGTAGTTGTTGTTGAAGTTGTTGCTTTTATTGCTAATGAAACAGGCGCACGAAATGTTGCTGCTGTTGCTGTAGTTATTCTTTCCATTGTTGTTGTTGTTGTTGCTTTACCTGTTTGCTGTTTCTATGTAGAAGCGAAATGGCAAACGGCTTGAGGGGGTTGTTCATTGGGTGGTGGTGTTGTTGCTGGTGTTGCTGATGGCGTTGATGATGATGTTGTTGCTGTTATTGCTGTTGTTGTTGCTGCTGCTGTTGCTGTTGCTGATGATGATGATGATGATGGGGTGGTTGCAAAAGCCGTTTCAAAAGGAGTAACAATGAAATTATAGCTGAACACAGGAACAAATAGCATTTGGGAAAAACTCGACAGCCAGCGTCCAGGGAGAGAGCGAGACAGAGCATAGACAGACAGACAATGCTGCAGCAGCAACAACAACAACAACAGCAGCTACAACAGCAACAAGAAGCAGAACAAGAACAACTCGTGCTTGTTTCCACTTTAATACATCATTTGAAAGAAAAAAAAAACAAGTTCGAAAAGGCTAAAATAGTCGAGATACCGACCAAAGAATACCCGTTACTTATTTTAATATATATAAAAGTAGAGTCGAAGGTCTCAGCAGCCAGTACTTTATAATTAAGTTAATTATTGTAATTTAATATTATATTATTATTTAAAAAAAAAAAACTACTGCATACTTTTGGGTGCTTGGCGGGCCTTAATTTTTAATAACTTTGGTTTGCTATTACTGCCGTTCTACTTGTACGATCTTGATGTGATTAAGTTAAATAATAGATAATAATAATACATAACGTAAACTACCATAAAAATCTTATTATCTTAAAAACTGTGCGTAATTTAAAAGAAATTGTATGCCATATTTTGTTGCTCTATCTCTTATGTTCCTAAGATCTAGGCGCTCACACAGACAGACAGACGGACAGACAGACGGACAGATGAACAATCGGATATAGCTATATCGACTAGCCTGTTGATGCTGATCAAGAATATATATTCTTTATAGGGTCGGAGATATCTCCTTCTCCCTGTTACAAACATGCCAACGAACACAATATACCTTTTTACTTATTTTTTTTTTTGGTAATGGGTATGAAAAGGAAAAACAGAAAGAGCATGCCAGACACCTGGCTCGTTTTTCGGTTGCCTCGCGTCCTGGTTGCCTGATTGGGTGCTACACGGGGCAGGATCAACAGTTTTTGGGTTGCTTTTAGGATTTCTCTGTTGCTGCTGCTGTTTCAATTGCTGTTGCTGCTGCTGCTGTTTCTATTACAGCTGCCACTTCCTGAACCCGTGCCACGCGAGCGTCACACTTCGCTCGATACTCAGTCGTATGTACAATATATATGCGAAGTAAAATGCGGCAACATGCTATCTGTGTCTGTATGTGTGTGTGTGTGTGTGTGTGTGTGTGTGTGTGTGTGTGTGTGGCAATTGCCGCGGGGGCAACACTGCTATTTTGCTAGGCAACGCCAAAAGCGTTTTGGCAACCACCCAACCAATACCCTCCACCCACAATCTACAGCTGGACATTGTACTGCGGGGGTCTGAGCCTTGATGACTCCTTTTTGGCCAAAAGCAGCTGCACTTGTAGAGCATTTCCTGTTTTTTGCACGCTCGCAAACGCGCTCAACTGGATCCCTGGCAAATGGGTGCTGTGGTGCTGTGGTACTGCGGTGCTGTGGCACTGCGGTGATACTATCGTGGTGGTGCCTTACTCCTGTGCTGCCGTGTTGCACCTTTGTTTTCTTTGCTCCTTTTGCTGTACACTGTTAAAAAATATGCTCTAAAATCAAGATTTTGCGCTCAAAACTAAGCATATTGGTCTAAGAAATGGGTCCAAAACATAAAATTCTTAATATAAAAAAGCACATCTTGGTTTTAAGAAAATTTCATATAAGACAAAGTTCTTTTTAAAAAAAAAATATTCTTAACCTTTAAATAAAAAAAAAATTAATAACGACATTTAAAATTTTTTTTCCTTTTTTTAGTCGGAATTAAATTAAAAAAAAAATTAAATATAAATTTTTTTTAATATTTAATTTTCTTATTTTTTTTTATTTTTTTACAATTTTTTCTGTCTTGGTAATTTTAAAAACATTACTTTACTTTGTTAGGAGTGGGATTCGAGCCGGCGTCTACTGCTTTTACATCTGAAGTGGTTTCTCTAACCAAAAATATATATTATTTGAAATACTACATATTTTTACTTTCCTAACAATTTTAAATTTTTATTCTTGCATTAAGAACTTTTGATTATTTTAATAAAGACACAAAGTATTTGAAATATGGTCTTAAAATATTCTTATTTTAAGAACTAAAAATTTAAGATTATTGCTCTTAATTTTAAAAATTCTTCTGTTTTTTTCAGTGTATGTGTATGTGTGTTTTTTACCCTTATACTAACGCTAATAATACTTGGGTGCAGGAAAAGCTGTCGCTGCTTTAACCATATTGTCCTGTCCTTGTTCCAGGTGAGCGAATCTCTCGCATTTGCCGCGGCTGCATTATTTGGTTTCCTGTCGTGACGCGTGGCTCCTACCCCTACTCCCTATAACTACCCCTACTCCCTATTTTTATTACTACCCCACTGAAAAAATGGACCATATGGTCCGCGGTAATGTTCGCCTCAATGCATCTGCGTCTGCGCGTGCCTCTTAGCGATCGCGATCATATTTTCTTTCCGGGGCAATATTGGTCCTACTAAAGTATTTACTCCACCCACCCCTAAAAAGACGCCTAACGAAGCGCAACAATTTCAATTTGAATGCAACTTGGAGCGTCCAAAAAAGGGTCGCGACAAGTTTGCTTTTAGCTGGAAAAGCAGATTACCATTTTACCAGTAAGCGAGTAAGGTACACACATACCATGTGTGGTTTCAGCTAAGAGGACTTTTGGCCCAGTCCCACATGTCCTCGGCGCATATTTAGGGCTTCCATTTCCATTGCCATTGCCATAGGCACCTATGCAGCCCCGAAGCCCAATTGTAATTAGTGCAGTCCAATTCCACAGATGGTCGGTACGTTACATTTTTCGTTGGAATATGCCAAGAGGTCCTTAAGTTCTGACAGCTATAAAGTGAATGGCATTTCTTGGTCTGCTTCTTCACATTTCTCTTTTTAATAACAAACAAACAATCGTTAAGTACTCAAATTCAAGAGGCCATATAAAGGGGTTTTATTTTCAACTGTCAAACAAACTGCGTTATGTTGTTTCATTCATCAGTCAAATGTACCCCGAAATTAATATGGGAGAGAAATAAAAATAAAAATAGCTTTAAGTATGTACAAATAAACGATAATCAAACAAATCATATTTTGGCTTCCGCAAAACTTTTCTTTATGCATAATACAACTTGACAGTTGGCCTAAGAATAAAATAAAAGTTTTTTTTTTCTTTTGCCTTAATTATTCCTGCAATTTATGTCGGACATAATTAGCTGAGAGTTTGAGGCGAAAATGAGGGGCAACTAGTCATAGTATATATAAAATTCGTATATAAGAATGCCTTTCAACAAACTTCCTTAAATATTTTATAAGCACTCTAAGCTTTTATTATATTTTTCGCAAAACTTTTCACCAATTTTCTTAGTTTTTCTTTATAATACTTCATTATTTCTTATATTAGATTTTAGGTATAAAAATCTTATTAAAAACAATTGCTAATATTTCTTAATAAATCTTAGAGCTTTTCAGAAAAAATCATTTATATATTTTTCCTAGATAAAATTTCAATTGTTTCTTCTGCGAACTATCAGAATAAACTGTTTCTTAATAAATCGCAAAGTTCAAGAGGGATTTCAGATAAATTCCAGTTCATATAAAATTTCCACTTCTCATAATAAATGTCAAAACTTCTTACCATTATTTTAAGCTATAATTCCAGTTAATAATAAATTTCCAGAACTTCTTACTATAATCGTAAACTATAAGCCGAGTCTAACAAACGGAATATAATATTTTCTAAGCAATTACGAAATTGAAGAGTTATTTCATACATATTATATTTTAACAGTTCTCAGACTTGACTCAGATGCAGTTCAGTTTCACATTCTTAATTGAATTTCCTAGCAGAGATATATATGCTGTAATCGTAAATTGCCAACATGTCCTGACCTTTGATATATGAAAACCTACGCCCCAGCAAAAGGCTTTAATCTATTGCCAGCTTGCCTTGCCACCATTCCACCTTTACTCTTGCTCAACTGATTCCTCCCCCTATCAGAATGAGCAGCTAGTAGCAATCAACAATGCCACAATCCAACGACTGTTGCTCTCTGTTTGCCTTCCTCCCTCCATCCCCTAGCTTTGTCTCCCCCCCTTGTTGGCCCGTCATTTTTGGCAATTTGTTCAAAATCAAAGTTCAGCAACAAATGCAATGCAACAGCAAGAGCAATTAACTCGGCACAACTGCCACATTCGACGGAGTCGGCGAAAACGAAGGCGACGCTGTTGCAAAAATCCACCCCAAAATTTTGTTCAATAACAAAAAGGAGCCATGAGCCAATTCAGGTACGAGAGAGAGAGAAAGAGAGAGAGAGAGAGTGGGCCAGGAGGAGAGAGGGACGCAACAATTGGAGGAAAAAACGGCATTGCGAATGTGGCACGAATGGAAATGAAACACTTCCTGATTGCTGGCTCCTTGGGGCTACAGCACACTATCAAACACAGCTAAAACTTAAATTTTACATATTTTTTTTAACTAACTAAAATTTAATTTTATAATATAATTAACCTTTATTAGTATTAATTTATGTAAAACATAATTTAAATATTTTTTTTAATTATTATCATTTCCCCTTTTGACGTCGTTTGCAGCTGGCTTAAAGACACGCAACAGCTACGTTGTTATTTTTTGAGGGTTGTTTAGGGGCTGTGTTTTGTGTTCCATCTTGTTCCCTCGTTCCGTTTCGTTTCGTTGCCGTCTCGTTCCGTCGGCTGCGCTCTTTCATTCCATTTCGTTCGGCCACCCTTATAAGCGACGTTTCGTTCAGTTCAATTCTCATAAGCATTCAAGAGTTGCTTACGTTCGGTTCGTTCGCATTTCTTCTCTATCTTATATAATATTATATTTTCTCCTAAATCAATTTTTTCACTACCAACAACAACAACAATAATTCAAACTTAACTCAACTTTTCAACAAACTCGCGTCAACTAACTTAACTTTTACAACTCTAAAGTCTATACTTTCTATTTTATAAACAACAAAAAAAACCAACAACAAACCAAAACTTTATTTAACTCGTCACATCAACAACAACAACAACAATAATATTTTGTTTGAAATTGTTTTCAAAATAAATTAAATTTATACAAAATTGAAAGCAACCAACAATAATAACAAATATCTATATATATATTTAAAAATAAACAACAAAAAACTAACGCTTATTGAGAAGCGTGAGAAGCCAAAGGATATATATGGAGCAATACAATTACCAAATGTACCCCCCTCCCAGTTGAGCGAACCGTTATGTTTTAAGCCCCGTTGTGTAAAAACAAAACGTAAACGTAAACGCAAATGTAAAAATCGATAAACCACACGCAGCCAACGCAAACGCAGCAAAACGTGTCCCTCTGTCCACAGTCCAACAAAAACAACAAAAAGAGAGACCCCCAAAAAAAAAAATAAAATAAAAATAAAATACCCAAACTGATACTCAGAGCCGAAAAACCAAAACCAAAGTACGGACCAAAGTTGACCAAAAACACACACACTAAAGTTGGCCCCCAGTGAGACTCGACAACAACTATAACAACAACAACTATAACAACTGGAACTCCTAGACTGAAGCAGCGGTCGGAGCAAAAATGTGTAAAGTGGCTGTGAAATTTGAAGTATCCTAACCAAAAACCAAAAACCAACAACTGAAAACCAAAAACCATAAACCCCAAAAAAACCGCAGTAACCAATTTATCATCATATAAAACAATAAAATGCAATTTGAAATAGAATTTTGAATAATGATCAAATAATAATAGAAATAAAAAAGCAACAGTCACCAAAAAAAGAGAAGAAGAAAGAAAGAAAGAGAGAGAAGAAGAAAGAGAGGCGCAACAATGCGTATGCCAAGCAATAAAACTCTATAAGTAAAATTTAAACTATACTACTATATTTCGGCGAGCCAAATCTAATTTTCTCACATGCGACAAATATTGCGAGATAAGAACTGCAACATTTCCTTTCCGCTTTGCCACAAAACGATACCCCCTAAGACGGTCTTTGCTCGTACGAAAGAAACCACTCGCTTCAGCACTTAACACTCAACTTGCCTACTTGACCACTGACAACCGCTAAAACAACTTAAAAAAATACTGCTCAACACTTAAGCAACCAACACCAACAACAACCACTTCCCATTATGCCGCGCTGCCTGATTGCCAAGAAATGGAAGGCGTATCCTTGGCTGGATCGTGCCGGGGATAATGGACAACACACAAACACAAACACAGCCACAACGACAACAACTTCCAGAGATGAGGAATTGTCAACCTTAACAAATATCAAATCACGTCGCTCCACACTCGATGACGATGAGGAGATCGATGTTGTTGGCGATAAGCTATTGACCAAGTCGGAAAAGCAACGCACAACAACAGCAGCAACAGCAACAATTACACCAACACCAACAGCAACAGTCGCCGCAGCAACAACAAACGACAGCACAACAGCGACAGCGACAGCCACAGCAACAACAACAACAACGGCCAAGTGTTGGGGTCCCAGCTCTCCAACGGCGGGCACAACAGCGCCAAGTCCGCCGCCACATTCACCCGAGGCAGCGACGCGAGTGGCCAACAATGTCTACAACGGTGAGTGTAGTAGCAACAATCGCTAATGAATGAATAAATTAGTGAATGCATGATTGAATCAATTAATCAAATATTTAGTACAAACGTTAGGGTTGGGACTATCTGCATTTTTTATTGAATTTATATGCCAGTCAATATTTATTTACACTCTGAAATGGCTTAATTAACAGGTTTTCATACTATAGAAAACTTGTTAATTTTTTATTGCATACTTTTAAGCGTTTGTTTTAAATAAGGCAGGATATCAATAAATTATGTGCAAAACTCGCTTTTTTATTGCATACTTCTAAGCGCTTGCTAAAAATAAGGCAGCATACCAGTAAATTATATACGAAACTTGCTTTAAACCACTTCTTTATATTAAGATATTATTTAATAAAAGTGTTTGCTTTAGCATCTTTAGATTTCTTATGGATTTTGCTATTCTAGTCTATATTTAATTGCACTGTGAAAGTAGCTTCATTAACAGGTTTTCTTTCTATAGAAAACTTGTAAGGTTTTTATAGCATAAAAATAAAGCAGAATATCAATAAATTGTGTACGAAACTGGCCTTAAAACACTTCTTAATAATAAGAAAATATTTAATAGCATTTGCTTTAGCATTTATGAATTTCTTATGGAATTTGCTATTCCTGTCTATATTTCAGTAACATGTTTCTTCTTTTTGCACTGTGAAAGTTGCTTCATTAATTTCCCTTAGAAAAAATGTAAATTTTTGTTGCCTACTTTTAAGGGCTTGCTGAAAAGAATACAGGACATCAATATATTGTGTACGAAACGCGCTTTAAAACACTTCCTAATAACAAGAAAATATTTATTTAATACAAGTGTTTGTTTTGCCACTGTTAGTTTTCTTATTACATATACTACTTTTAATTTACAATAATTTTCACTGTGAAAGAAACTACTAGAAAACTATTAGAAAACATGTAAATTTTTGTTGCCTACTTTTAAGCGCTTGTTGAAAAGCCTGCAAGCAACAGACTATTGTGAACGTCTGGCAATTATTCTGTTGCATACTTTTAGGCAGACAGTGAAATTATGCTTAAATAAATAATACGTTACTAATTTTGACATTTAACGACGCAATTGAGATCTAGTATACTATTTTTAGCAGATTTTCTGAAAAAAAACATCCCTCCCATAGTTTATCCGTCGTTAAAAGCAAGCAATGGCAACAAGTTCAATTGATTCTAATAGCATTTTCCCCTACTATCCTTTCGATCCATTTGCAGGCTATACACGTGAGCTGTCACCGCTGCACTACACCGCGTACCTGCCCCGCATGGAGAGCGAAATAACCGTAATACGTGCGGCAGCCACAGCGCTGGTGGCAGCAGCATCAGCCACCAATGGAGCCACCAGTGGTGAACAGCATTTGGCCGCTTATCAGACACCGCCTTCGTCCACCACATCGTCGCCGTCATGTTCGCCGAGTGGCGCTAATCACAGCGATCGCTATAGTCCCAGTGTGCACATCAAATTGGAATCCGGACAGACGTCCAGTGAGCGCAAATGCTTTAGCAGCACGGGAGCAACGTTATCGTTGCCGCCCAAGAAGAAGGACATCTATAGGCCGTATTCGCTGGACGACAAACCGGCGCATGGATATCGCAGACGTGTGCCTGCTGAGGAGGATTTGCATGCGGCGCATGCTATACTAGATCTGAGCGCATCGACAGCCTTTCACCCGCCCACGCAGCCACATCAATTGCAGCAGCAACAGCAGCAATTGCCGCTGCAACAGCAACAGCAACATGAACAGCAGCAACAGCAACAGCAGCAACAGACGGAGCACATGCATACGCACACACATGCACATGGACATGGACATAGTCACATGCACACACACACACATGGACACACACACACACACGCCCACACCGCGCCTGCGCATGTGCGGAGCACGTCATCGATTGCCGAACTGGCTGCTGCAGCGAGCGTGGTAAATGAACAACGCCCCTTGAGCAATGCCTCCAGTGCCAGCAGCAGTCACCTGCAACCACCCAGCAGCCCCGCCAGCAATCACAGCAATCACAGCAACAGCAGCAATCACAGCAACGTGCAAAATGAGAACAGCAACACCACAAACACAAATCAACTGCGCTCTGGTCTGGGTCTAAGTCTAAATCTTGACCCGGAATGCGATGTCGATGCCGATGGCAATGGGCAGCCGGCCAAAACGGTTGCCTACACCTACGAGGCCTTCTTTGTGAGCGACGGTCGCTCCAAGCGCAAGCATGTGGTCGATCCGGCTGCCGTTGTTGTCCAGGATCAGCAGAAGACCAAATACACGTGCTCCGAGTGCGGCAAACAATATGCCACCTCCAGCAATCTGTCGCGTCACAAGCAGACGCATCGCTCCCTGGACTCACAGTCGGCCAAGAAGTGTCACACCTGTGGCAAGGCTTACGTTTCCATGCCTGCCTTGGCTATGCATGTGTTGACGCACAAACTCTCGCACAGCTGCGGCGTCTGTGGCAAGTTGTTCTCGCGTCCTTGGCTACTGCAAGGACATCTGCGTTCGCATACCGGCGAAAAACCTTACGGCTGTGCGCATTGCGGCAAAGCATTTGCGGATCGCTCCAATCTTCGTGCTCATATGCAGACGCATTCGGTGGACAAGAATTTCGAATGCAAGCGTTGCCACAAAACGTTCGCGCTCAAGTCGTACCTAAACAAGCATCTGGAATCGGCCTGTCTCAAGGACGAGGAGGAGCTAATGATGGCCATGTCGCTGCACGGTCACACCGATAGCAATAGCGAAAGTGGCGCCAGTCTGGCATCACCGCCACACGAGTTTATCGAACGCGTCAAAATGGAGTCATCGGGCAATGTTATCGGCGGAGCTGTAGGAGGCGGAGGTGGTCTCACCTATGCCATGTAAAATGTTGAGTAAGTGGCAATGCCAAAAAAAAAACAACACAAAAAAAAACAAAAGAAATCCCTAGTTAATTTACCGTTACAAATGTTAAAAAGTTATCGTTACCAATCGATCGATCGATAGCTCGTTAGCCGCGTTATCGATAGCGACATCAAAACCGCTAACAGTTTTTATATATACTTAAAAAAAAATACGATTACATACTTGACATCACAATACGTCCAAAAGCAAGTGTAGTAGAGTAACACAGAGACTGTAGAAATTCGCATTAGACACATTAGACAGCAAAATACAAAAAAGAAAAGCCATAAAAAAAAAATACAAACAACATAAGAAAACGAAAATACACTTAGTAAAACCTAATCTCGTTCTTCTTTTAGTCATTTAAGCGAGTTGAACATTCCTAGACCCAACATAAGCATTCCATAAGATAAAAAACCCACACTATACACCCAACACACACACACACACACACACATGTGTACACCACAGAGAAAGCCTTTTGCAAGTAGGTGTAAAACCGAATGCAAACCAAAACCTGAACTTGAGCAATTCTACGCTAGAAATAGCACTATCTAATCTATCTTAACTTACGATATGCATTACATACTATATATAATGATGTATTATAACCTGTAGCCTATCAAACAAACTTTTAATCTTTAGCTCTCCTCTCTAACTCTAACTCTATCTAAGCTAAACAAACAAAGAAATGAAAAACCAAAAAACCAAAAATTAAACATGCTCTTTAATCCAAGAAAAAATATAAGAAAAAAAAAACAAAACAATACGTTGACGAAGACGTAGACGAAGTGATTAAAATTAATGCAACGAATACAAAAGCAAATGCAATGTTTCTCAAACAACGAATTAGGTCGTAAGGGCAGCCTATCTATAAGCAGAATATAGTAGCGCCACAGAGCAGCAAAAATTTATTGTAGCTGCGATTTTTCACATCATTCTTAAACTAAGTCACACACATAGCTGAAGAAGCACCAACAAAACATTTAAAAAAAAATCACGCACTCGTAAATCGAAAAGAATAAATCCCTTAAAATTCAAAAGAATCCCCACAAAAATATAATGACTAAATTCAAGAAAGCAATAACATTTTAGAGAACATCAGCATTATTGGCAGAATTTTAAACAATTTTTGGTAGAGTTTTAAACAATACTTTCTTTTATCATTTGAAGGCTAGAGAAACATTGAAATGGAGGGGAATCTGTAAACATATTTGGGCATTTCATTTGCATTAACAGCACGTCCCAATTTATAATATAGTCAATTAGCATTCCAGGCAAAATTACCAAAAAAAACTAAATAAAAAGAGAATGAAAGCAAAATTATTTATTATTACGAATAAAAGACAAAGAATCTAGTCGCTGTATAACAGCAACATTATAATTTAAACAAAGGAAGGAAGACAGAGTTTTTTTCTGTAGAGACCCCCAGACCCCAGTTATACTTATAGAACGAATAGTTTTAGAGCATTGCATTCTGTTGTGGCCCAATTAAAAGTACATCAATTAAGCGACAAAATAAAAAAAGACCAAATGATTTGGATGCTTATTCAAATCCGTATTCGATCGCATTAATCGTGCCCCTCAAAACGAATCGAAAGTTAAACAAAACTTACAACATTATATCGAGTGTGATCTAGTCTCAAGCATTTAACAGTACACTTCGTCCATGCGTAATAGAACAGAAAATGAAGAAAACCAAGAAATACTTTTGCACTTTTCAAGAACTTAATCGTAACGACCCTAGTACGATATTACTTAAACCTAACTTATATTATGTAGCTCATATGTTCATTTATTCGCTATTACACCCACACATAATACTAACGAGTACGCTGCACAAACAAAAAAAAACACCCTGTAAATACTTAGTATTTAATCCGAAAACTGACGAACAAAAAAAAAAACATACACACACACACAAATACTCGTACTTATCACTCATACTGAAAATCAGCTTCAGCGACCGATCTCAAAATATATATAAAGAAAAAAAGTGCAACGAACTTTTGTGGCCATAGTCATAGAGAACTTAGCCTAAAGAGTAGCAATGTTTAGATCAAAAAAACCCAGTCGAAAGTTGTTGGTATATCTAAGCGAGCGAAGAGGAATCTATATATACATGCATACATATATATACAACATTTAGAATACGTATGTAGCTGCGTAATATTTACAATATATATATATATATATATATACTATATATATATATATTATTTAGATATAGTATACATATACTCCTAAGTTAAACTAGTAAGTATAATCACGACAAAATTATTTTTATACTGTTGAAAAAGGAGAAGGCGCGAGAGAAGTGAGAGTTTTGCATTTCAAACGTGGGTGACAACCCTAATACGAAAGAGAGATGCAAAACTTTTATGGAATAATCGAATCGGTATCGAAATATCGACATCGAAATCGGCTAAAGTACCAAAGCAATACTCAAATGAACAGCAAAACAACAAAGCAAACAATGCGAACAAATATTCAATTATAACTTTAAATATATAAAAAGAAAACAATAAAGCTACTTATAGTCATAGTTACCAACTTATTATTATAATTATTTGTACTAAATATATATATTTATTCGAATTACTTCAATTTGTTTGTTTTTTTGTATTTGTCGATGAGAGTTCATTTTAAATTTACAAAAGAAAATACGAAAAATGTTTAATTAAAGCCCGGCAATAATATTTAATTTTGTATAACAATGTAAACAAAAAACGAAAATGCATAATTAATTATGTGAATGAAAGCAATAACATAACGGTTAATCAATTTATTAGAATTTAAGTAATCTAAGGTTGAAACTATTTAAAATTAGTAATGACAGCACACTTGTATTTAAACAAACAAAACAAAACAAAACCAATTACATGAAACAATTATAAAGTTATAAATATACAATACTTATACATAAATACTTACACTATATACAACACAAACAAATTGTTTTTTATTTTTCAACAACATATAATTATAATTTTTTTTTATTTAGCCCTGTTTTGAGTTCCACTTTCGGATCAATTCCACAACCAAAGGTAAAGCATACATAAAAGTACAACAATTGAACTCCAAAAAGTATGCAACAATTTCTGTAAAATTGTTCTGAAGTGCAATTTGGAATGGGATTATAATTTGATTGCTTTATATATTCCTTACGTTTTATAAGGCAAAACTGGACTCGTTTATTTTAAACTTATTATTTCGATATGTGGTTAATTCGTTGTTATTTTAAAAGTATCTCATATGGAACCAGGTCAATAGAAGAAAAGAACCCAAAGCAATTCGTATATTGTGATATTCCCACACAATTATAAAGCTAACAGTGAATATTATACGACAGAGTAACCATAATTTATTCATTTTGCTCAAATAATAACTAAAGAAAATATATTGAAAATTTTATTGAAATGAGCTCCAGAAACTATAAATAGCATAACGTGTATCGAGAAGCAATAAAACGTAGTTGTAATCCTAAACAAATATATATAAATTTGAGATATACTTTTCGAGTATGCAGCAAAAAGGAAATATTTTAAAATTTTGAAATTTTTAAATAACCTAAAAACACGTAGTAAATAAATTGCAAATAAGCATATAGTACATCTTTACTATAGAACTATATATACATACAATATATATATATATTATATTTGGAAAAGCTTTACTCCAACAAAAAAAACATCGGCGGTTACATTTTTGTTTTCAAAAAGTGCCCGTTATATGGTTTTCATTTAGTTTTTCGGTAGGTTTCGTCACAGCCACGCACATATGTTATAGGTTCGTCCAAGCATTATAAGGATCATGGCATTATTGTTAGAATGAATAAAAAATAGGCAAAAAAAGAAATAAAAATTGTTAAAGTTGATAAATTTTTAGCATAGCATATTAACGACATAGTTGTATATCATTGGAACCAGCGCAACTTTAAATACTTACAATTGTTGAATTCAGTATTTGGTAGCATTAGGTTCATGATCCATTGTTTCCATTATCTGTTGCTATCCCAAATCTCCCACTCATCCCCCTTGGCCACAATACGCATTACGCTCCGACAATGTTGTCCTTTTTGTGTCAATGCATTTTAACGAGCGCTCGTTAGGAACACCCAAACAAAGGGAAATGTAATAAAGAATATACAAAATAAAAAAAAAAGAAATAGAAAAGAACAAGTAAAATAAAGTGAGACGCCAACTGCGTCAGCGCGTGGCTCATCCCCCAACTAACCCACTTCACCCCCTTCAAACCCAAGTCCAACCCTTTTGTCCAAGACCAAAAAGTGGCAATATTAAATTCTTAACAATTTAATTTGCATTGGGTCTGTATATAGCGTACTTTTTTATTAGTATTATTATAATTATTCTGATTTATGTTTTATTTAACTGGGCTATTCCGAGTTCCAGTTTCGCATCAATTTCGCTAATTCGAAATTGACTCGAAATTGAAATTCGGAACATGCCTGCATATAAATACACCGCAGTATTTACACAACAAGCAAACGCGTAGTGGAAATGATTAAGAATTATTATGTATAAATAATGATCAACAGCAATGATTAAACAAAATAAAAGACTTAGCACGTTAACACAAATATAAACAAAAAAAAGAAGAGAACTAATATTAAAATTGAAAAAATAATGAACTAATAAAGCAAAGAAAAATCTATAAATACAACAACAAGATGAAGAAGTACAGTAACAACAACAACCAAAATAAAAGACTTATTATTATGAAGAAAAAAAAACTTATTTACATCTATTGTATATGGTAATAATGATACGAGTACTTATAAACATAATTAAAGTAAACAACTCGAACAACAACGAAGAGCAACAGTAAAAGCAAACAAGCAATAATAACAGCAACGAAAATAGTAAACAATGAGCAATGTAATAAGTAATAAACAATGAGCAATAGAGCATTAACTAAATCTAAGGTAACCAAAAAAGTATTATAGCGCATGTATCTATGGGTAAATATTTGGAAATCGTTAAACTATTGCGATAAGTAAGCGAAACCAAAATATTTATGGCACTATATACACACACAGTATAGCATAATAAATACTTATATATTATACATTATACATACATATATTATATATATATATATATAATTATACATATATCTACAAATATATGAATACAAATTTAGCTTTTAGTTTACCAGCAACAAAACAAAAGCAAAAAACGATTAAGTGAATGAAATAAGCCGTAGCAACTTTTTGGATTTAGCTGCATAATGAATTGATTAAACGATTATTAGTTATCGATATATACATACATAGTACATATAACGGTAGAGTTGTTTTTTGGCATATTGTTATCGCAACTTTTGTGCTGCTTTTGACGAGACCAATTGATGTACTTTATACAACGAAAAATAAAGATTTAAACATAAACCAAAAAAAAACAAACAAAAAACCAAATGAAGAATTGAGAATTGAAGAAAACTCATCTTATGTTTTTGCATAGGTGCATATTGTTGCGATAGATTTACAAACAAATAAGCAATACCTATTTTGAACCACAAAACATAGATACACACACATACACACATACATACATACACAAGAGATAGTTAAAGAAGTTACTGAGTAGTAAATAAAATCATTTTAAACTTGTATTTAGAGCACACAAACGTAATGTAGCATTGTAGAAAAGTAGCGTTGCAATTAATTAATTATTATTAACAACAAAAGATACAAGATACAAGATACACACGAATACACAGAGTGCGATTGCGTTTAAATTTAAGCTTACAATTAGAGTACGACTAACAGCACCTTAGTAAGCCAGCAATGAATTCTGTACCTAGAACTACAACAAACAAACAAACAAACAAACAAAATAAGTAAAACAAAAATGAAATAAAAAGAAAAAGAAAAAGAAAAGCAATTGAAAGAAAAGAACAGCATACACACACATACATTCATACATAGTATATACCAAATGTATTGATTACAACAACAAGAAAAGAAAACTAATCGCATATACATAAACAAAACTATTATTATTATTATTATTACTGATATACACGAAGCAAAATGCGTTTATTATGCGACATTATACATAAATTCGGCATGACATTATGTATATGACATTCATGTACATACATGATACACACACACACACACATACACACACATTTACACACATAAGTCCAGGCACAGGCTGTCAATCACCTGAAAGGGCACGTCAGTTAAATCAAGAAATCGAGAAGTTAAAAATAGTTTTTATGCCTGTCACAAGTTCCACAAGAAAATTAACAGCATACTTTTAAGAGCAGTAATAAATTCAATTAAAATGCAGCCCTAAAAAGTATGCTACGGAAATAAGACGAAAGTGAGAGACGGCCAAGGATATATTTCTTAAACTGTAAACTGACGTTAGCCTTCAAAAGTCAATTTGCAAAATTGTCAATTTCAATTAAAATAAATAAAATCGTTTCTGTATTTTTAACGCTAAGTTGTTGAAATTGTGCCGCTAATTAAAAGAAGAATTTAAAGAAACGAAATGAAATGATGAGAAAACAAGAAAAAAAAAGAACACGAAAATGTCTTCAGTTCGTTGTGTGGTTTCCATTGGGGTTAAAGTACAGCAATATATATATTTTGTGCTTTAACCAAATTGATTTGTATAATTATAATCCAGCATTATAGATTCAATATATACATACATATATGCACATAGTTATTAACCCCCATTAAAACAAATAAAAAGCATACACGAAAACACAAACATACAAAAACATAAAAGCAATGGCAAAAAATTTAAATGCATAGTTACTAACTACTTAAAGAACAACAAGAAAGACGATGAAGTTGAAGAATAAGAAGACGAAGTGAAAAAGCCAAGCATTCTGTAAAACATAAACGTACATAAGTATATTATATTATATTTTCATAACACATGACAAATTTATACATGAAAAAGTGAAATTGAAAATGCGTCGAATGCAAATACAACTTGCGTAGTAAATGAGAAAAAAAAAATGAAAACCAAAACAACAACAACAAACAAAACATAGTAAATAAAAATAAAAATCTGAAAAAAGTAACTTTTTAAATGCGTTTCATTTGAGCTTAAAAAAAAAATGAAGAGAGAAAAAAAAACGGAACTCAGCAAATGGGAAAAGCTGCCGGGGATAATGGAACGATTTGCAGTTGGGCTTTGCCAATAGATTACTTCAATAAGTAGAGCTGTCAATGTGAACGTCAAGCCATTTGAAATTGCTCGAAAGCAATTCAACTGCCAAAGAGAAATCAATAAAAATTATTAAAAGAAAGGAAAGCAAAAAAATAAAAAAAAAAATAACAGATGAGATGAGTACAGCTCTTGTATCATTTGCGCTGCTGCAGATAATATTCCCTTCTACCTTATAGTACCCAAACAGCTGTCAGTAATTGCAAAGCTGTACTTGACTCAAGTTTCTTGGTACATTTTTAAAGCATACTTATGGGCGGACTCATATAAAATTAAAGTGCAGATATGTAGTTCTTTTAATTCTGCGCTATGCTGCAGTTAATTATGTAAAAAAAAGCTACATTTTTTTAATTACCACTCAAACAATTTTCTTAAAATTCAATTGAGCAATTAAACTGAAATTCCTGTATTTTAGACTATTTTAAACTATGTAATTTAACCGAAATTTTTTAATTTTTTATCAGCAGTTTTAGAATCTTTAAGACCAAACACGTACTCATATAAAAAGAACTCAATTTCAAAAGGATTTTTTGTGACAACTATATGATAAGGTAATTCAATACTTCTAATTTCAACATCTTGCAGCATAGTAAGTATTTTTCTACCCAATTTCACACACACATACATTTTAATATATATACACTTTATTTCAATCAGATCAAAAGTATATATATTTCTGGCAATCAATAAGCTTATGTCATAGCACAATCCTGCATTTTTCCCCATTTGCCATTCTATAAAAAAAAAACTTTAATATTACTTTTTACGCTTTAAGTTTGCATAAAATTTAATTGCATACTTTTAGGGGCAAACTTTATAACAACAGTTTTATTAATGTTTTTTATATTTTACAATATATTTTTATTTTATTCGCTGCATGAAATTGAATTACAGATCACAGTTGAATCTGTTGATGTCATGAAAATCTACAGCTTTCAGTTGTTGTTGTCATACTTGTTGTTGTTTGTTTGTTTGTTGCGCATATTTTCACATATCATAAGTTTTTATGCTTATTAAAAGGCAACAAGAAGAAGATGGAGGAAAAAAAAGAATTGAGCATAATTTATATGATTTGCCTATGTGAGGCAATCGCAATGGCAAAAAAAATAATGCTGTTTATGGGCCCCGATCAATGGCACGAGGAACGATGCTTGTTGTTAGATTGTCGCACACAGAAACGATGGCTTATTTAGCCAAACATGGCTAGTAGCAAGGCTACTCAATTTCGTTGGCCTTATAGATTGCCCAGTGGCACACATACTCCTGCTCATAGATATAAGATATAGTTTTTGGGCCTAAGGGGAGTGGCACACACACACACACACAGAAATGAGCAACCCTTGGGGCGGTGGCATCATTGAATGGCGACATTCAAGTCACTGGCATTTTTAGACTCTGTACTTAAAAAAAGTACAGGGGTCTATTGAGTTTGTTTTACCGAATATGTGCGTAACAGGCAGAAGGAGACGTGGCAGACCCTATAAAGTATATATATTCTGCATCAGCATCAATAGCCGAGTCGATATAGCAATGTCCGTCTCTCCGTCTGTCTGTCTGTCTGTCTGTAGACCTAGATCTCAGAGACTATAAGAGCTAGAGGCACCAAACTTGGTATATCCAAATTATAAGAGCAATTTAAAAGCTAGTGACACCAAATTTGGTATGTAGATTCCTTTATATTGTAGGCAGATAATGTTGGTTTCTTTTTTGAATCGGACTACTATATCATATAGCGCCCATAGGAACAATCGGTCGAAAAACAAGTCTTAGTATGAAAACTTTTTTGTTTCATGAGATATCGTAACCAAACTTATAGAATATACATAAAGCTTGGTTTTATGTATTCTGCTCAAAGTTGGTTCAAATCTGACTACTATAACATATAGCTGTCATAGGACCGATCGGACGAAAATCAAGTCCTAGTATGAAAAACTTTTTAGTTTTATGAGATATCGTAACCAAACTTACAGTAAATGCTTTTAAGTTAGTCTTATACATCCTTGCCAAAGTTGGCTCAAATCGGTCCACTATATTATATTGCTGTCATAGAACAGATCGGTCAAAAATCAAATCTTAGTAAGAAAAACTTTTTTGTTTAATGAGATATCGTAACCAAATTGATTGAATATGCTTTTAAGTAAACTAAATATATTTTAAATTTTTTTTCAGTATTTTTGCCATAGTAAGTACGGGATCTCCGACAGTCGAGTATGCTCGACTGTTGCTCCGTCCATCTAGTTTTTTTTTGGGACTTTAGTTGTGGGTGTGGGATTGAATGGGGTACATGGGCAACAGGGTTTGGCCTGACTGTTGCCCGTTATCCAGCAAAACAATCAACAGCGCGCGTTTTTAAGCCATGCCAGATATATATTTTCTAATGCTTTTTTTCTGTAACTTTCCACATTTCACCCTTGTTTTTCACGCTTCGAGCGCTTTATGGTCGTCGTTGTCTCCATTGCTGCTGTTGTTGTTGTTGCTGCTGTTGTTGTTGTCATCCCCGCGGCTAGAAATGGTAGGCTCAATTGAGGTCCTGGGATTGCTATTGGCATTGGGACTTTGTTTTGTGGCTGTGTCTATGACTGTGACTGGGTTTTTGGGTCTGGTTTTCCTCTTTGCCATGTGTCGGACTGTGAGTCGACGTGAATGTATCTACAAGTACGTGTATCTTTTTGCCTTTGTTGCGCGTGAATTGTTGCCTTGTTTACTATGCCCTTCAAATTATGCACTATCTGGAGAGAGGGAACCGAGAGTTGGTGGGACGCTTGGACGAGCGGAGATTGCATTAAGATAAATTTAACTGAATCAATTTGCTTAATAGCCAATTGAAGAGCAAGCCAGCGCAAAGAGAAACAACAACAACAGCAACAACAACAACAACAGCGGCAACTACATTAGCAACAACAACAACTAAAGCAGCGCCAAAAAAACCAAAAAAAAAAAGTAGCAAAAACAAAAACACTGTCTCCAGTTTTAGTGTCATTTATTTTAACGTTGATTTCTTCCTATCCATTTATTTACATTGCACACTTCTAAGCGAACGCTGCTTCCTCTTCCCTTTCCCACTCTCTCTCTCTCTCTTCCTCACACTTCTCTTCACTGATAATGAAACGTCGTCCAGCTGGCTTAATACAAACGCTCTTTAACAGCAACCAAAAAAAAAAATACAAAAAATACAAAAAATACAAAAAAAATCAGCGCAAAAAATACAAAAGAAGCCAACGAAATTTTATAAATCTTGAAAGTGGCGGCAAAATTATATAAGCGTTACATAAGCCACGGAAGGCATTGGCATTGGGATTGGCAATGGGAATGTGAAGAGAATTGGAGATTGATAATGGGAGGTATGGTTAGAGTGTTACTTGCGCAGCTTTGGTCAATTTCAATTTCAATTTAGACGCTACCCTAACCCCAGATGACGATGTGCAATTGTAACCCCATTGCATAAGTTACCAATAAGCAAGTATCAACTACCAAACTAGCAACTTCGACTGGCCAACCGCTGGACACACTGGTCATTGCTCAGTCGACTGTGAACTGTGAACTGCGGGCAGTGGCAAATGCCTGGCATTTAGAAGCGGATGTTCCGATTCACATTTTGCAACGCAATGATAAACTTGGCCAGTTCCGGCTGCTTTTCGACCCTAGACTTTCTAGCGGTTCTCCAGCAACGAGGGCGCTACAACTAGTTTATAAGATCCTTGAAATATAGACATATGATAGACGAAAATATTAAAATTGTTCATTTGCACAAAAATTTGAATGCAGAATGAATAAAGATGCCAAACTAAGATCAAAATGACATTCCGCTTGAAAATCGGTTCAGTTTTGACAAAGTTATGGGAGTTCGAACTTGGTCAGACCTTTGATCTAACAACTTTACAAGTCAAAATTTTTGTCAAATTTCACATGATTTTTTACAGAATTTTGAAAGGTGTCAGAAACAAATTTAAAGTGTTGTTTTATACTATTTACGATATAAGGAGTCGGTTAAACGTGAAAATTCGAGAATTAAAATTTTGAATTTTCAAAATATCAAAGGGGGGACCATTGGGATCGAATCCATGATTTTGAGAAAAATAAAATTTTTTTCAAAATTAAATAAATTTAAATGCAGAATGAATTTAGAGACCAAACTATGATCAAAATGACATTCCGCTTAAAAATCGGTCCAGTTTTGGCAAAGTTATGGAAGTTTGAAGTTGGTCAGACTTTGGATCTAACAACTTTACAAGTCAAAATTTTTGTCAAATTTCACATGATTTTGTACAGAATTTTGAAAGGTGTCAGAAACAAATTTAAAGTGTTGTTTTATACTATTTACGATATAAGGAGTTGATTAAACGTGAAAGCTTGAGAATTAAAATTTTGAATTTTCAAAATATCAAAGGGATGACCATTAGGATCGAATCCATGATTTTGAAAAATTTAAAATTTTTTTAAAAATTAATTAATTTTAAATGCAGAATGAACTTAGAGACCAAACTATGATCAAAATGACATTCCGCTTGAAAATCGATTCAGTTTTGACAAAGTTATGGACGTTTGAAGTTGGTCAGATTTTGGAGCTTTACAAGCCTAAATTTGTGCAGAAAAATGAAAGGTCTCTCTCTCTCTCTCAGGTCAATAAATTCTATTTAATTGAAAAATTTCAATACTTTACACTTTAAGAAAACTTGCTGAAGAAAGCATAACCAAATATCTATTAAGCTATATCCATGACCATGAGGTTTTGGCTGACTTTCGAACTTCCCTCGCATATGCTCAAAAATGGGGGTGTTGTCTGGTCTGGTTTGTTCTGGTCAGGTCAAATCACATTATTTAGCAGGCCTTACGCACGTGTGTGTGTGTTGAAGAAGAAGAGGGAAGGGAAGAGAGGTGCGGGGGGAATTGACAGAGTATGGGTGGGTCCTTGGCCAGGCTTAAACTGATTTGCATGACGCGAAAAGGTGCGTAGGCGGTAACAGACGGAACTTGAAGAACTTGACTGACTGAAACCTCGAAGCGCTTATCACGACTGATGAATCTTTTTCGAGCTGTTTCGGATTGAAGGTAATTGCCGTCGAAGCGCCCATTTTTCGCACGGATCGCTTACGCACATGTCCATAAAAATAGATAGCATATAGAGCAGCCGGATATGGAAACGAAGCGTTGCGAGTTGCGAGTTGCGTTGAATTGTTGTTATTGGAGAATGAAATTGTGCTTTAGACTATGCAACTAATTACAGGGCGCGTAACGGATTTTAATTATCGCACACGGTTCGCTCAGCTGTTGCCTTTTAGGCCGTGTCTATTGGAGATTCCGGTTAACAGTATATTCCAATACCTACAGTGAAAAAAAAGACCAACTTCTAAAATCAAGAATATATACATCTCAAATATTTTGGTTTTAAAATTAGATTATTTTAAGACCAAATTACTAAAACTAAGATTACTAATCTAAAAAATCTTACACTCTTAATATAACAATAAAATTCTTAAATTGTCAGGTAAGTATAAATTAGTATTAATACAAAAAAAATCAAATTTTAAAAATAAAAAAATTATATAATAAAATAATAAAAAATAATAAATAAAATTTTTATTTATTTTATTTTTTGATTTTAATTTTAAGAACATTCATTCTTAAAATAAGAACATTTGTTCTTTAAATAATAACATTTGTTCTTTAAATAAGAACATTTATTCTTAAAATAAGAACATTTATTCTTAAAATAAGAACATTAATTCTTAAAATAAGAACTTAATCTTTTTATGTTCTCAACGCATTTTTAAGACCATAAATCTTAGTTCTGAGACCAAAATCTTGATTTTAGAACATTATTTTTATCAGTGTATGCCGATACGTAATTGTTGCTGTTGTTTCGTTGATTTCTGTTGCTGTTTCTAGGTGCAGGCAGTTCGTCCTGAGCCTATAGGCACGCCCTGAACGACAGTTACAAACAGCCGGTCGGCAATCGATTGATTGTGGCCAAACACGCAGCGTTGGACAGGATAAATCAAGCTCCTGACATTTTCTTAGCCTTCTTAGCGTGCGTGAGTTTCGTTAATGCACGGCATACAATACAGCAAACAAACAGAAATGAACCGAAATACTCATAGAGACATATATATATAAGGAACAGGCAACAGGCCCCAGCCATATCCACTCATATATACATATATAAAAAGCCAATATCCAATTCCAAACCCAAAAACTCTGAGCGTAATGGACTGAAATCCAATACAGAAATATGCATGAAACATGCACACATACGTACACTGGAAAAAAAGACCAACTTCTAAAATCAAGAAAATTCATCTTAAATATTTTGATCTAAAAATGAGATTATTTTAAGACCAAATTACTAAAACTTATTAACATAAAAAAGTTTAAACTCTTAATATAAGAATAAATATCTTAAATTGTTAGAAAGGTATAAATAGAGAGGCCGCTTCAGTTGTGAAACAGTAGGCGGCGGTTCGAGTCCCACTCGTAACAACTTAAAATAACATTTATAAAATTACTAAAAACAGAATAAACTGTAAATAAATCAAAATTTAAAAATAAAAAAAATTAGAATTATGAAAAAATAATTTTTATTTATTTTATTTTTTATTTGTATTT
Organism: Drosophila falleni; assembly: GCA_035045575.1. Lineage (NCBI taxonomy): Eukaryota > Metazoa > Arthropoda > Insecta > Diptera > Drosophilidae > Drosophila > Drosophila falleni. Next base: position 5,917,877 of record JAWNOV010000167.1, read on the forward strand.
TAAGAACATTTATTCTTAAAATAAGAACTTGGTCTTATTTAAAATGTTCTTAATATCAAGATGTGTTCTCTTAATTTAAGAATTTAATATTCATTGTTTAGACCAGAAATCTTAGTTCTGATACCAAAAACTTTATTTTAGAACATTTTTTTATCAGTGTAGAGTGCATATGTGTGGGTGTCTGTGTGTGTGTGTGTGTGTGACAGACACAGACTCCCACACAGATGTCAAGGAAATATGCGCCGTTTAGTCACAACTGTCAGTTTTCAATTGATTTGTCGAGCCACTGACTGCGGCAGCCTCTGGAGAAAAGAGGGGAGAGGAGTAGAGGAGGAGGAGGAGGCAGATAAAGCGGTTGAGGAGTGGCAACAGTCATATAGGTTGAGCGTCCATCGAAGCCAACAAAGCAAATGTGAAAACATTAAAGCCATTTTGCTCGAAATATGAAATATGACTGCGATAGTTCCACTCCCACTCTCTTCTTTTGGCCATGTCGATGCCCATTCCCATTCCCTTTAGCCAATTGCCATTTTCATTTCCATTTTCATTTTGTTGTTGTTGTTGCTGGCCACAATGGCCCGCAGCTCTCAACGCTCTTTCCGTTCCGCAGTTCGCCAAATTTCGACTTGGTTCTGTGCGTTTTTCGCTTTGGCGGCCAACAAAACTTGTTTGCCAGTCATGCAGCAAGTCAATTTTGGTATCGTCATTGTTAACATCATCAATTTGTGTGCTTAATTTGGAAACTGACGCGCAACAAAAAGGAAGACAAAGGCCAAGAAGACGGGGACAGACGGGGACACAGAACCAGGACACATCACATCACCTTTAAAAGGAAAAGCTCGACCAAAAATAATGCTCGTAAATTGAGATGCTGCTGTTTTCTGTTGCCATAAAGCAGCGTCAATTGTTTATTACATTTTCCACACTTGACGAGCTAACGGCGATAAATACGAAAGTGCCCGGCCAGGATACGTCAAGGATATGGCCAGCTTGTAGATGGTTATGCTCCTCTCTCTCCCTCTCTTTGAGTGTGTGTGATTGTCTGGATAAAACGAAGGCCCCGAGGCCAAAAATCAAAACAATTGCAGCTCAATTCAATTGCTTCGCACAGCGTATGAGTATGAGTTTAAGGAGTACCAAGGACCAAAGGACCAAAAGGACCAAAAGGTCGAAAGTACCAATAGCATCATATCTGGCCGAATGTCATACCTTGGGCCAACTTACTTACGGTTTTCTTACGCTTAAGGATGGGCCAAAAAATAAAGTTCATGAAGGTTATGATTTTTTTTTTAGAGGGGGGCTGAAATAATGTCAGCCCCAGAGTAAACAGTTACGATTGTGTTACAATTTGTTACATCTGTAAATGTGTGAGGAAAGCTGAAAGCTCTCGAGGGACTTTTTAGCCAATATAAATTTTGATCCTTCTTGAAAAATGGAAGCAAACATAAATAGCATCAAGTGGAAAAACTGAACGTTAACGAACAAGCTAAAGCAGCTGTAACTGGGCCAAAGAAGGGGGAAATTACGAGGCGGGGGGAGGGGAGGGGGTCGCAGCATGTGATTGAAGAATGAGACAGAGAGTGAGAGTGAGAGAGAGACAGGGAGAGAGAATGAGGTGTGGGTGGGGCGTTGGCACATCGACGACATAAATGAGTGGCGGACTGAGCGCACATTTAGCAGCAAACAAACAGACTTACACACACACACACACACACACACACACAAATACGCACACACACGCACTGCCAGAGAGAACAAGCGAGAGGGAGAGAGAGAGGGAGAGAGCGAGAGCAACACGCACAGCGGCTGTGAAGGACACACAATGTTAGAGCTTCACACATGTGTCAGTGTGTACACACACAGATACATATATAAATATATATAAGATATTTCTCTGCTTGTATTTGTAATAAAAGCGATGAAAATGGCAACAACAACAATGACAGCAGAAAGGAAAACGAAATGGCAAAATAAATTGAAAGAGAAACAAATAAAAATCAACGAGAAAGGCTGCAAAAGTGGCGGAAAAAAAAAGGAAGCAATGTCTGAATGAGAGAGCGAATTGTAGCAGTAGCAAGCAAATATTGAACACACAACAATAACAACAACATTTACACACACACACAAACACACAGAGATACATTCACAAATAGTATAAGGAAAATAATCGTCGATAAAAAGCTGGCGCCAAGATACCCGTAATATGAGCTAACCGCTGCCCCCGGCCCAACGGAGACCTAAGCAGACCCAAAACCCCCCTCCCTCCCTCTACCTACCCCTCCTCTGTTTTATCCCTGCCTCCACTTCATCCCTGGGCAAGTGGCTTCGCACATCACAGGGCATTACTGGGTGACATGTGGAAGAGCTCTAGGCTTGAAGACTGAACGGCTTTGGCTTTAGCCCTCTTGAATTTGTGTTTTACAAGATACAATTCAGTTAATTCCAAACAAAAGTTAGTCCAGCGTGACAATTGAGTAGCTCTTTAGACCAAAATAAACAAAAAACATATAAAATTTCATCAAAAGAAAGAGAGAGAGCAACAATTTTAATGCTGTGTTCGTTTTATTTGGTCAGCCACAAAGTATGCAACACTTTTTTTTCGCAGATCCTCAGTCAGCTTTTGTCAGTGAGCAAATTTGAAATTCAAGCAAACGTTTTTTTTTTTTGACGAATCAAATAAATCTGAGTACAAATCCAGATCAAAGAGACATTCCATGTGGAAATCGATCAAAATTTGACAAAGTTATGGCAGTTGGAAGTCTAGTTAACTATGTATAGATTCCTGCTGCCAAATACTCGTACTGTCAGATACTCGTACATATATTTTTGGGAACTGGCTATGAAAACATTTAAAATTCGGCGCGTTCACGTTCGCAGCTCCCAAATGGCTTAAAATTTATGACATAAATAAAAATACTGGACGGCAAACACTCACAAAAAAAGTAAAATAAAAATGGGAAAGAAGTTGAAAAAATAACACGCGCAGCAGTAGCAGGAAATGTTTTCAGGGCCAGTTCGATTTCGATTGGATGCGCAAAGCCACACAGCATGGCTCAGAGCTCCCAACACAAGCTTCCCCCCTGGTGGTCAATCACCTGCCAATGCGCAAGAAATGAAAACACAAATAAATTAATATTTGGCTTAGTGAAATTCAATTTCTTTACGAGTATCCAGTGTCCGGGGAGATGACAAAAAGAGGACGACAGGGATAGATAGGTATTGGCTGTTCGACTGGGCGACTGTTCGCTGACGATAAAACGCTTTCGTTTTCAGGTAATTGCTTGTAAGTGGCATAAACATAAAACGAAAACTGAATATTTATGACATTGGAATGGCTAACTTTAATAGCTCAACTCAAATTCTAATTCAAATGCCAACGATCCAGTTTATCGCATGGACAACAAGCAACTCGTGACCGTTTCCGGTAGTTAAATTCAGTATTACATTTTTAATAATTTGCTAATACAACTGCATTTATCTAACTTATTTTTAAATTAATTTTTAATTAAATATCAGTTAAAAATTTAAACCTGTTGCCAACTTTCTTAGAAAAACAAATAGCTGTTTCTGGCTGGAAAGTATTCTAAAAATAGCTAAATTTGATCAAAAAATGGTACTTGCTGCCAGATCGTTAAATTTTGCAAGGTGGCAACAGTGCTTGCAGCCACAGCGTCTTTTGTTTGGAATCAAAACAAATGAGAATTTGGACAATATCGCTTTATTTACATATAATTAAAAAGTTTATTTTTATAAAAATTTGAAAAGTATATCTAAAAGGAATGTGTTAAAGCATCGATCGATCAAACAGCATGACTGCCGCACTGCAAGCCAAGGAACTGTTGATACGCGCCGTCGAATGCGATCAGAGCGGTCGAATTCTGGAGGCGCAGACGCTCTATCAAGATGGTATTGCCCAGCTGATGTCATTTGTCAGCAGTGAACCCGATGAACAGAAGCGCAAAGGATTTCTCACACGCATCAAGGAGTATATGGATCGGGCGGATGCCATCAAAGCTCGTGTCAATGGCAAATTAATGCTTGGCGAGGTTGTTACCCACATATCGATCGAGGAGAACGATACGGGTTATGATTATGTGCAGATATTTGGCAAATATATGACGAATCAAACGGTGGAGATACTGCTAGAAGAGCCCTACATGACCCAGAACTATCAGGTTAGTTAATTATGACCAACTAGCTGCGTTTATTAACGGTTCTTTCTTACAGTATCAAAATCTCATAAGATTCCTGGAGCTGGCTGTAACAAATTGTGCGCATTTTAAATACTTCCGACTTGTAACCAAAAAAGACATCAATAATCATGAGCAGCAAAAGACGAATATGGGACAAATCAAAGCTGATCTGGAACGCAGACATATTGCCTTCTATATCAAGTACGAAGATTCCCTGCATGATCGAAAAATATTGTAAGCATACAAGATAACGATTGACCGCAACAAATTATGGACTATCTTATCACTGCTTGTTTTTATATATTTATAGCTTGAGCAATGGCTATATTATCAAAATCGGACGTGGACTGCATTTTTACAAGGCCTCCAATCCCATGTATTCCATTGGCCTGACCAATTACAAATACCGGAAATGCCTGCAAACGGATGTGGACATTTGGCGCACCTCAAGCACGGCCAATTAAATTAAAATCAACATTCAAATTCCAAAATGAAACGTGAGCGTAAAATGATAGAAAAGTATTTCTTGTGTGAGTTGTTAAACTTATTAAATTTAATAATAAAGTTTCTACAAATTTTTGTACCTTTTTTTTTGCGTAAAAATGCCTTAAACAGAGTTGTAGTTTCTCGTATGCTATAAATCTGCAGTTTTGCAAAGACACTGTACGGCGTATATATATATATATATGTGGATATGGCTGCAGGGGCGTTTTTTGCTGGCAGAAAATGTTTAAAATTCATAACTTTCATGCCACTTTGGATGCGGAGGCAGCTGCACAGCTGGTGAGCTGGTTTGGATGGCTCGGATGGCTGGCCTGGCTTGGCTTGGATGGCAACTGGCTTCTCTGTCTGTTTGGCTGCCTGTTTTGAATGCCGTTAGCAGCGGGCGGCCAATGCAGTTGCATAAAAGACAGACAAAGACATAGAGACAGACAGAAACGGAAGCGCGCTCGATACCTCAGTAGCATCAGCCATTGTCGCCAAAAAGCCGTAGAGTTCTATCTTAAACGCTTGCTAGCTTCCCTTTTTTAAAGCCAACCAGCTCAAAGTCTTGACTGTAACGTAGAGACATGTGCGTGGATAATTAGAACTGCGACACAGTTGGCTGCACATTCTCATTGTCCACCTTTTTGGTTTGAGGCAGAGACACACAGAGAATATATATTTTCAATTTACTTGGTGCCATGCCAAGGATTTATCAACAGATGAAGGCAATTGTTACGCGTCGCGATGAGCTGGCCTAATAAATTGCACCAGAGCTAAAATGCTTTGCTCGCTTTTAAATTTTATGGCGCGTAAGAAGGGCACACTAATGCGACTGTCAAGCCAAAAGCCGATGCTCCCCACACACACACACACACACACACACACACACACACCCCCAAAAAAGACACCCCCTAATTTCAGTTTTTAACACGAGTCCTGAAAGCTAGAGGATTGGCTGGCATTGGGACTGCAACTTAAGCTGGCTATTCATTGCTGGGGATCTTCTAAACAAGCAACAAGAGCGAAACCATTGCCAAAATTGCGTAATTTTGGTAGTAGGCCTCGGCTAGCTGGGGATTTTGCCTTTAGCTCTTGTGGTTTAACCTGACGATGCACAATTAGATGCTTCAGTTGTTCCCAACACACACACTCTGAAAGCTGTTTATAACTAGCAGAATAGTGTGTGTGATATTATGAAAAGGGGTTTTGTCAGACTGAATCATCATATACTCGACTTATTAACTGAAGACACACTACAGTATGCTACGAAGCAACAACAGCAACAACAGCTGCTGCTGCAGGAAACGCTTGTTGATGTTGCTGACTTGGCGCAAACAAATAAGCAATTCTCTTCCTCTTCCTTCTCCTTCTATTTCCCCTTCGCCAGCCGGCAGAACGCAACAGTTAGTATGACTGCAAATCCTTCAACGTTGTCTGCCAATTTGTGCGTCCATGAATGCAGGCTGTTAAATAGAAAGGAAACTACAATACATGCATAACCAGGGAATTAAACATAGTCCTGGGCACAAAGGCGAAACCAACCCTCCCTCCCTTCCTCCTCCAACCCGTAAGGGGAAGGCGGAACCAAAAGCATAACTAATCCGCATCTCTTACTCCCTCCAAAAAACACACACACACACTTACGCATATGAAGCAGAGGCAACAACTGATGAACTAGAGGAGTAGGGGTAAAAGTGGGTGGTTGGGTGGTGGGGTGGTTGTTTAGTTAGCAGAGGGGGTGGCACTTTTCTATTACGTCGAGTACGTAGCAAACGATATGAGTGGTAAATGTTAAGCGGAGTGTTTTAGGTTCAGCACTTATGACATTACATTTTATGCGAGGCATACGCAAAGAGTGTGTGTGCCAGTGTATGTGTGTGTGTGTGTACACACAGAAAAACCAAAAATAAAAATACAAAAAATAGCTATAGGCAGATAATTGCACAAATTTTCAGAATAGATTTTAGGTGACTCCTAACCTTAAACTCTTTAGTCAAAAGTTACCTTTCAGGTTAATATCTATATCTCGTTTAAGAATGACCGCATAAAGGGAATGAAAAATCTATTTTTTTTAGATTATACATCTTTCAAATTATTTTTTGGCGTCTTTCTAATTTTTTTTGCCATGGTTTTATAAAATATTCTTTGTCCTGACTGACTCACTGATCATTGCACAGCCCAAACCATAAGACCTAGGAGGCTGTAATTTTTACACAACATAGCTTAGACTATATAATATATAATCTAATATAATTATTTTTTTTTTGTAAAATTTTAAGAAATTTAATGAATTTAAATTAAAATTTTTGATAAGAAAATTAACTTTGCTTTAATTTTAGAACCACCTTTTTTTCGAGTGTAATCTCTATTAATTTGCAATGGCTGAAATAGCAAAGCGCCACGCCCACACCGCCCTAGAAAATGCCTACGCACACGATTGTTGTACGAAAGATTTGTGAAAGCGCCACGTAATTGACTTTGGCTGATGGTTGTCGTTGTTTTCGTTGTCGTTGTTGTCGTTGTCCTTGTTGTTGTTTGTGCTTTGTAAATTGTTGCTGTTGCTTAAAATTATCATAGAACAGTTGGGTCACAATTTTTTTTTTTCACTACAAGCATGTATCGCATTATGTACACATATACTTATTGCCGATTTACGCATAAAACTTGGACACGGCCAGCAAAAGGCAAAAGTCCAAGCCAAAGGCATAAAGGCAAAACACAAGTAAAGTAAAAAAAAAAGAAGCTGTAGAAATAGCAACAACAACAATAACAAGTAGAAAAAAAAGGATGGCGCCTTGCGAAGTAAACATTTTTTCTTGTTTTTATTGCTGCCAGCAGCAAGAACAAACAACAACAACAATGGCAAAGCAACAGCAACTGGCAAATGTCCCACTTGTTACAAGAACTCTGTTCTCCCTCTACTCCTCCCCCTTTTGAGGGTTAGTGGGCGGCGGATGGCGGCTACAAAATTGGGCCATAACTTTTGTTTTGCTACGTAAAATGGCGCCAAGCAACCTATATAGGCCAGACAGCAGAGAACATAAAGCCGATGCCTAACTCAAGCTAACATTCTCTCCCTCTCTCTTACACACTCTCTCTCTATCTCACTCTCTCCCCTGCTCACACTCTTTCTTTAGCAATTGAAATCAAAAAACGTGCCATCAATGTTCAGTTTTTCAATGCAACAACAATTTTCGAACGCACATTGCGTATACGCAACGTTGTGAGTCTTACTCGCAGGAAAGGACTGACTAAACTGGCTCGACTGTACGTCTGTCCGTCTGTCTGTTTGTCCGTCTGCCCACTAAGCTGAGGTCAACATGGAACGCTGAGTAAACCGCATCATTAGCGCCCTGGACCGCAGCCCCATTAGAGAGGACTACAGTGAATGAATGACAACTGGCTAAAGTCTCAGGCACTGTCCGAATATGAACTAAAGTGATTTTCAAATATGTACGTCTGTCAGTCAGTCTGTCTGTCTGTCTGTCAGTCAGTTGAGGGCGGGCACTTTAGCTGTTGTTGTTGCAGTGCCTCGTGCCTTGGCTAGATTAAAAGCTGTCACAGGCCAAACAAAGGCAACCGCAGCGCCAACAATTCACAAAGGATGAGCAGCAACAACAAAAGCAACAACAACTACAACAACAACTACAACAACAATAACAAAATAATAACAACAGCCGTTTTGTTATTGTGTGCGCTTAAGATTTGCAATGTATGCCGATTTATAATCAATCAATGTCAGCGCAAAATTCGAAATGTGTGGCAAGCGGCGACTTGAAGCGGAGAAAAAGGGGGTGAAGGGGCAACTTGAAGCGTGCGGCAACAACGTAAAGCGTATGCTGACAACAACAACAACGACAAAAAATCAGAAAAAAAAGGCGTTCATTAGGATACAGACGTCATGGCAAGGATCTAAGGATCTAAGCAAAAGGCGCGTTATAAATAGTGCGTGCATAATCGACGTCAATCTAGGCATATTAAAAGAGACTAACGCATCTTAACCAACCCCCTACCCTACCCTTCCCTCCCCTCTCCAACCCCTACAGCAGCCTACTCCCTCCCTTCATCTAAGCCTAACCATTTTTATTGATAATTTTTAAGCCGAGACTTGGCAGCCCGGCAGATAAACTCAGTCATTGCAAATCGTTTATTAAATCGATAAGAATACAATTTATAATGGCAAGTTGAAAGGGTTGTTTATACAGCTTATAACTGGCTATAAATTTAATAAATCAAATTGAGAAAACTAGCGAGATTCAAACTTTTTATTTAATATTTAAAATGGCAGCAAAAATTTGTGGCAAGAAACTTGTTACAGAAAATACTTGCTAAAGAAATGTGTCAATATAACGATATCAACATATAATTTCCAAAAAAAAGCAAAGGGGGGAATACATGATGTTTAACGACAAAATACGAAAAATAATTTTTTGTTAAATAAAATTTATTTTTAAATACAGAACCAATTTAGAGACAAAATAATGAACAAAATGACATTCCGCATGAAAATCGGTTGAGTTTTGACAAAGTTATGAAAGATCAAAGTTTTTGAAAAAATGTTAAGGGGTTAGTATGCAAATTTTGGATACTTGACGGCTTATAGTCAAAATATATCAAATTTTGAAGTAAAAAAAAATTAAATGCAGAATCAATTTAGAGGCCAAATCATTATTAAAATGATGTTCCGCTTGAAAATCGGTTGAGTTTTGACAAAGTTATGAAAGATCAAAGTTTTTGAAAAAATGTCAAGGGTATGGTATGCAAATTTTGGATACTTGACGGCTTACAGTCAAAATATATCAAATTTTCCAAGTAAGGAAAATTTAAATGCAGAATCAATTTAGAGGCCGAATCATGAATAAAATGATATTCCGCATGGAAATCGGTTGAGTTTTGACAAAGTTATGCGAGTTCAAAGTTTTTGAAAAAATTCCAAGGGGTTAGTATGCAAATTATGGATAATAATCGAAATATATCAAATTTTCTAGCTGACCAAAATTTAAATGCAGAATCAATTTAGAGGTCAAATCATGATGAAAATGATATTCCGCTTGAAAATCGGTTGAGATTTGACAAAGTTATGAAAGATCAAAGTTTTTGAAAAAATGTCAAGGGTATGGTATGCAAATTTTGGATACTTGACGACTTATAGTCGAAATATATAAAATTTTCCAAGTAAAGAAAATTTAAATGCAGAATCAATTTAGAGGTCAAATCATTATGAAAATGATATTCCGCTTGAAAATCGGTTGAGATTTGACAAAGTTATGAAAGATCAAAGTTTTTGAAAAAATGTCAAGGGTATGGTATGCAAATTTTGGATACTTGACGGCTTACAGTCGAAATATATCAAATTTTCCAAGCAAAGAAAATTTAGATGCAGAATCAATTTAGAGGCCAAATCAAAAATAAAATGATATTCCGCTTGAAAATCGGTTGAGATTTGACAAAGTTATGAACGATCAAAGTTTTTGAAAAAATGTCAAGGGTATGGTATGCAAATTTTGGATACTTGACGGCTTACAGTCGAAATATATCAAATTTTCCAAGTAAGGAAAATTTTAATGCAGAATCAATTTAGAGGCCGAATCATGAATAAAATGATATTCCGCACGGAAATCAGTTGAGTTTTGACAAAGTTATGCGAGTTCAAAGTTTTTGAAAATATGCCAAGGGGTTAGTATGCAAATTATGGATAGTAATCGAAATATATCAAATTTTCTAACTGACTAAAATTTAAATGCAGAATCAATTTGGAGGTCAAATCATGATTAAAATGATATTCCGCTTGAAAATCGGTTAAGTTTTGACAAAGTTATGAAAGTTTGAAGTCTAGTAGAACTTAAGGTTCTCTTGGGTAAATAAAATGTTAGGTTTTTTATTTTCTTGCGATATTTTTACTGGGACTTTAAAGTCATCAAATTACATATCATTGTTTATTAATCCTGAGCCATTACCAATTTCATATGCTTAAGAAATTCGGGGAAAACTTAAAAAATTAGGAAAATTCAGTTGTTTTAGCCTTAATGTGAACAATAGATTAACAGATGTACTAATTTCTCTGAGCTATTTTACAAATCAAATTCCTAAAGCTTAGAGTCTTAAGCTACCAGAAATCCAAAAAATCAGACACCTTACAATATTTAGGTTAAATCAAGTCCAACATTCTTAGCCTTAGAGCTTTGTTTATTATTTTGCAATTAAAGTGCCCCCACAGTCACAAAATGGCCATTCCCCTTGGACTAGGTCAATTGTTTATCTTATTTAAGAGGGACTTTAAATTCACAGTCTGTGTTTTTTGGGACTCAAAGCAGGAAACAACTGTGGACAGGAGATGTTTGTTGGTGTGAGCTGGAAGATGTTTAATGACCAGGAGCTTTGACAATGTTGACAACTTGGCACAAAACGTAAGACGCGGGCATTAAAAGCCGAGTTGTAATTTGAGTAATTAAAATTTGACACGATAATCGAAGGAGAGTAAGAAGGAGAATAAGAGGAAGACTGAAGAAATGGCAGGTAAGTCAAACCACAGAGCGCTTTCAACAGATTACAAACAGTAGGCGCATAAATGCGCTATATAAAAGATATATAGTATATACTTAACTATATATATATATATATATATAGGTAGTATAACCAGGCAGTCAATGTCAAACCACAGACTATTAAATACACACGCAGGCACGCAAAAGTGCTGAAAAACAAAGACCTAACAGGCAGAGGGGAAGGAGTGATGAGTGGAGAGAGGGGGTGAAAGGAGAGGGGGGATGTTAGATGACGACGCGACGCGGCAGCTTCCATAATTCGCTTGACGACTCTGGATTCGTGGGGAGTAAAAGCCATTAAAGTAACAACCAGGCACAGCACGTTTTTACGGCATGGCATTGAGTCTTTTGCGGGTGTTGGGAGAGCAGGAAGAAAGGTGGTAGAAGGTGGTAGAGGGGAAGAGAGGGTTGGTTGCTGGCAGAACTCAATCGTAAGCGCAGCGGCAGCATCATAAACGACGGCGTTGGCATTTAGAAAGCGCAGATATTCCTGTCAAAACGATAAGCGCGCCTTACGGCCCAAAGCAGGAGGAACAGGACAAGGAGAAGGAGCAAAAGGAAGAGGAACAGAAGTAAGAGCAGAAGGAGTAGCAGTACGCTGATAAAAAAAAAGTGCTAAAATCAAGATTTTGTTTAAAAAACTCAAAATATTGGTCTAAAAAATGCGTCGAGAACATAGAATTCTTAAATTAAGAAAGCACATTTTACTTTTAAGAGCATTTCGAATAAGATCCATATCTTTTTTTAAAATTATTTATTAAATCAAATTATATAATATGTATTTAAATTAATATTAAAATAAAAAAAAATTATGTTTAAATTTATAATTTTCTTTATATTTTTTTTAAACAAAATATTAATATAAAAAAACTTTAGCATAATATATTTAAGTTTATAATTTTCTTTATATTTTTTTTTTAATTTTAATATTAAAATAAAAAAAAAATTTTAAGTTATATCTAAACTTATAATTCTCTTTTTTTTTCTATAATTTTAATTTAATTACTATTTATTCTGTTTTGGTAATTTTATAAATGTTATTTTACTTTGATACGAAAGTGGGATTCGAGCCGGCGCCTTTTGCTTTCACAACTGAAGCGGTTACTCTAACCAGAGGACCATAGAAAATAGTACATATTTATACTTTCCTAACAATTTTTGATTTTAATTTTTGTGCTAAGAATTTTGATTTTTTAGATTAGTATTCGAATATTAATCTAACTTATATGATTTTAAAATGTTCTTATTTAAAGAACGAAATATTTAAGATGAATACTCTTGATTTTTTAAATTGCTCTTTTTTTCAGTGTAACAGGAGCAGCAACAGCAACAGCATCAAGCAGGCTGAAGTTCAGCAACTGACAGGATTTTTATGCCAAGTGCTGAGCAGCGTCTTTAAACGTTTTGTGGCTGACACAGTCTGTGGTAGAAGGAGATGTGTTAAAGGGGGTTAAGAGAGTGGGAGAGAGAGAGAGAGAGAGAGAGAGAGAGAGAGGGAGAGGGAGTGTAGCCTGTCTGGCATTGTCATTTATGTATCTATTCGAAGCGCCCGCTTCTTGCATTGCTTAAATGCCTTACGGTAATTTCATTCACTTACGCGCACATAACTTGCAGAACTCACGTATTCACATTCGCATTCACATTCGCAATCACATTCACATCTACGCATTCACATTCGCATTCGCACATTTTGGTTAAGACTTTGAATTGCTGGAAAGGGGAAAAGGGGGCGACATCAAAGTGTGGGCGTGTGCGTAATGATATGCGTGTGATAAGGCCACAACACGCACAGGTGCGCCTTCAGGACATGGCCCAGAACACCTGGGACACACTGCGACAGTATTTTGAAATGCAGCTAATGAGCACCCAAAAAACACAATAACAACAACAACAGCAACAGCGAAGCTGTACATAAATCTTGTAGGCCAAGACGAGCGTCCAGCTAAGAAAAAATATGGATTTGGCTGCCTAATCACCTACAGCGCCAATTTGGCCAAAAACACAACCAAGAGCATGGGGAGGGGGGAGCGTAACGGTACTGCGTAAGCCGCACAAATCCCAAAATATTTCACAAGTTTATCCCCTTAGGTGGCATTTTGTGGCCAAAAAAAAAATATACCAAAAAAAAAAATAAGTAGAAGAAAAACAAGTAACATCAGTGAACGTTAATCAAAATGTAAGGGCCCCAATCCGTATACGTATACGTATCCGTATATATCTAAACGTAACCGCAATCGCCAGACACTTGAGCTAAGGCCGAAAAATTTTAATGGCTCAATAAAAATGCCATTTGCGCTCTCGCTCTATCTCACTCGCACTCATTGGAGTGCAGTTGGCCCGCAGAAAAGTTGGCTTTAAAGGCACTACGGAAAAAAAAAACAAAAGCCAAACAAAGCTTAACACATTTCCCCAAATGCTTATCTAATCAGCGTAAAGTATCCTGACACCTGAGATGCCTGCAGCCACTTTCCAGGTGGCAAGTTAGCTGTGTGGCAAGCTTCCGTTTTAGCTTTAGGTACAAAAAACTTCCAGCCAGGCAGCTGTCAGGGCATTAATCTGCAATTGCCAAAGATTTCCGCTTGAAATCGAATCAAATGTAAATCAGCAACAGCAACAACATCAAGAGGAGTGGGGGCAACAACAACAAACGGGGGGCAAGGGAATGCGGCATTGGGGGCAAGTTGCCCAGAACTAGTTGCACATCGTCAATGCCGTTTATTGGGCATTTATTTTTGCCACCCATTTTGTTTGTGGCGCGCTTTATCAAACAGAAAATTTAAAAAACAAATAACAGCCTCAACCACAACAACAACAACAACAACAACATCAGCAGCAACAACAATGCTGCCATTAATTTTTTATTGGTTCTCCGAAAACCGATTCCGATGCCTTTTACACAGATTTCTCAAACATTTAAAAGTGCGAAAAGATCAAAGCAAATTCCAATTCCAACTTATTGTCCCCGCTCGCTGACGACCCCGCTTTCCCTCTCGACCGCCCAGCTTGCTTAATCCCTATAGCCAACACCCCCGAAGTCCCCCCTACACTCCCCATGCCACAGTTGCCACAGTTGTTGCTGCTGACTAACGAGATGTGCCACAAAAATTAAACATAAATCTCTAGCTCTAGTCGCCAGAATGTGAAACGGGAAAGGGAACGTGAACTGCAACTGTCCCTGAGATTCCTCCTTGTTTTCTTTTTCCAGCTCCAGAACTAGATCTGCCTATATTTCGCTTCTTCTTGTTGCTGTTCCTAACTCTGTTCCTCAGGTAGTGAAACTTTCTTTGATGTTTTTCCTTTCCTTTCTTTTTCTAAGCTCCAAAACTAGATTTGCCTCTATTTCTCCCCCTTATTTTGTTCCTGACTTTGCTCCTCAAGTACTGCAACTGTCCCTGCTAGTTTTCCATTCTTCTTTCCTAGCTCCAAAACTAGATCCGCATATATTACCCTCCTTCCTGTTTCTGTTCCTGATTCTGATTCCCAGTCTGGCCTTTTTCTCAGGAGTGCTTCTGTTCCTAGTCCTGTTTATAACTCTAGTCCAGCGATGTCCGAAGTGGACTACAAAGTACTTTTATCTATCACATGTGCTACGAAATTGTATTTTATAACCTACTCTATCCAACTTTTGAACATCCCTGCTCTAGTTCGAAGAAAAGTCCTAGAGCGCCTTTTACCTAACCATCGCTCTAATTATTTTAATATTACTGACTATTCTTAATGACCCTGAAGTTTTTATATTCCCTGTTTTATGCCCTGTCCTTGTCATTTCATCTTCTGACCCTGTTTCTTTGAATGTTCCATAGCCTAACTGTCTCTGGGCCTGGCTGGAACATTACTAAGTCTTTCTGTTCCTCAGCTTATTCTTATAAACTCTTTTGGTTCCCTAGCTGTTTCGCTAGTCTTATCTTAGGACCCTAACCTTTACCCTATACCCTATACCCTTCGTCAGGCTCAGAAAGCCTGTTTCTTAAAATGTTCTGTCTCTGGGCCTGGCTAGAACAGTCCTAAGTCTTTCTATTTCTCAATCTTTATAAACTCTTTTTGTTCCCTAGCTGTTTCGCTAGTCTTATCTTAGGATCCTGTCCTATACCCTATACCCTTCGTCTTCTGAGCCTGTTTCTTTTAATGTTCTGTCTCTGGGCCTGGCTAGAACAGTCGTAAGTCTTTCTATTTCTCAATCTTTATAAACTCCTTAGGTTCCCTAGCTGTTTCCCTAGTCTTATATTATGCCCTATCCTATACTCTATACCCTATTCATTTATATTTCCCTTTTTCCTACACGACCCTCTTACTCATACCGATTCAATGAGTGAAGGCTTTCCTATCCGTCTTATTCATTCAACCATCTCACTCTTCCTCTCAGAGGAATAGCCTCCTGCTCTCTTCCTCAGCTTGCTTCTATCATTAGCTCTTTCTCTAGCCCTAGACCCAGACCTAGAATTCTCTTTAGGTCTATTACAGTACCAATCCCTGGAACTTCTATTTGCTCTGGCCCTAACCCTCTCCCTCTCTCCCTCTCCCTGTTCCTTTCACTCCCCCTTTTCTTTGTAGTTCCACTGCCATTAATCCTCTGCCTGCCCCTCAATCCTATTTCCCAAACCATTATAGCCTGACTTCTGCTGACGCTTCGCTGTTGCTTGATGATGTGGCGTATTTGCTTGTAAACATTTGACGAGTTCTTTTCTTGAGAAAGCGAAAAGCAAAGCAAATAAAACATATAGTAAAAAGTAAGAAGAAGCCACCCAAAGTGTAACTCCCTCTGGCTGGAAAAGTCGGCCACGGGTTTTCTTTTTTTGTTATTTTTTTTTTTTGGGCCTGGTTACCGAAATTAAATCACCAGCAACTGGCGGCTGCTGTTACTCCTGCTCCTGTTTCTGGTCCTGATGCTGTTCCTGCTGCAATGGCAAACAGATATTTTGCTGGCGATGCCAAACCGCATATCAAACTGTCGAACCATTTACCATTTACCATTTGTTGGTGCTGCTCTCGCCGTACGTACATCGAGGTGCGGACCTTGCCAAGTGGTTTTGGCTGCCTCTTGTTTTCATAACAGCTCCACCGTGGCACACCCGTTGCCCATACCCCTTTCCCTCCTTCTCTCTCCTTCTCCCTCCTTCTCCCTCTTTTCCCCTCTCTCAGTTCTCCCAGTCTGCTCAGGGCCAAAACTCGAACCAAACTTTTGACGCCACTCTGTCTGCCGCGCCACGCCTTGGCGGCCTGCATTCATATGTAACAACAATTCATAGATGCCCTTTTTTATCCCAATACCCTAACAAAATGAAGTAGCTGGGTTATTTGAAAGATTTGGTGCAGAATTATCCTATTATGAACTAAAGAACAGCCAGCAGAAAATAGAGTTGTATTATAAGAGTGGGTAATATAAGAAATCGGAAAAATGGGAGAGATAGACAGAGAGAGAGAGAGAGAGAGAGATTGAGGAAGAAAGGAAGAAGAGAGTAAAGAGATAGATAGTTGGAGCTTGAAGAAGAGACGGAGAAAGATAGATAGAAGAGAGAGAGAGAGAGAGAGAGAGAGAGATAGAAAAGGAGACTACCTATCGAAAGACGGTCGTAAGCCTAGATATGGAGGTAGGCCGTATGAAATCCAGGACAGGAAGAAAAGAATATAGAGACGGACAAGACAGAACGAAAGAAAGATAGAAAATAAGATAGATAATAAGAGAGAGAGAGAGAGAGAGAGAGAGAGAGTGAGAGAGATAGAGAGAGTGAGTGAAAGAGAGAGTGAGTGAAAGAGAGAGAGAGAGAGAGAAAGTGAGAGAGAGTGAGGGAGAGTGAAAGAGAGAGTGAGTGATAGAGAGAGTGAGTGAAAGAGAGAGAGAGAGAGAGAGAGAGTGAGTGAGAGTCAGGTAAGGAGAGGAGGATATGTGGGAGGAGGATGAAAAAGAGACGGACAAGAAAGAACGAGAGAGAGAGAGAGAGAGAGAGTCATCAAAGGAGAGGTTGAGTGAGTACCTGTCGAAAGACGGTCTTAAGCCTAAAATAGGTGGTAGGCAGTAATAAGTTGAGGACATTGACATTTCTATATAACAGCTACATATAGCAAAATAAAGGAAAAAGTGATAATATATCTGTTGAATGACTAACTTAAGAAATCAAAGAAGTCGTACTCTTAGATAGACAATATTACTTTCTAGAACGCGCTCTTATTAGAAGCTTCTTTAGCAACAAGCATTTAAATAGATGGTTCAGTGTTTTAATCTTCCACAATTAGTTTGAGACTTAGAGTATCCATACCATAAAAAAAGTATGCCATATAAAACTTAATTTAATCCTTACCCTATGATAATGTCACTTCAATAGACTATTTTCTGTCCCATATTTAGTCAAATTTTTCAACTATCCCTTTTTAACAGCTTCTGCAGTGTATAGAAAGTGCGGCGTGGCAGGAAAGCAACAGCACAATGTTGTTATATCGTCAATTGTGGGTAGCTGATGCAGCCGCTGGATCGGATCGGTTTTTGGGGGGCAACTAGTTTCGAGTTGTTTACACGTGCCTTTGTTGCGCCGCTGACGCGATGCGTGTGTTCTGTGTAGCTCCCATGCCACAGGCACAGACACAGCCACTGCCACTTGCCCCTCTGGGTCCTCCCCCCACTTAGCCCCTTAACCCCTTAATCCTAAATGCAGCCCCGGCACTGCATGAAGTTTTGCGTACTCGTATATTTACACACAAACACACAAGACACATAAACAGGCAACCGATTGCCAAGTGCAGCAACAGCAGCAGCAGTCACTTCCCCCCACCCCTTCTCCCCCTTGCCTCACACTCCCTCCCTGCCCTCACTTAACCCTCCTCTCTCTCTCTCTCTCTCTTGGCCTGCAATAGCTGACTTTTTCCCATGAAAATAAACACGAGCTGACTACGTTAGTCGCCAAGATGTCTGCGCTGTGCTTATGCTCCGAGTAGCACCTGGACAGGAGAGGAGAAGCTGGAGAAGAAGGAGAAGTTAGAGAAGGGAGAGGAGTAGTTGGAGTCACTGGAAGCTGTAGCTCAAGTCTGGCTGTGAATGTGTCAGGATGTTGCCGTATTTTAATAATGCATCGAAATGAAAGTGGCTGTCAACTGGAGATTTGACAGCTGCTTTGTAGTTCACGACAAGGATCGATGATGGCATGTCGTCAGGTGCGTAACGAGACAGAGACCAATATCGAGACAGTGTGGGAAAAAGGTGGCAGATACACAGAAAAAAAATACATTATAAAAATCTAGTTTTTTAAACTTGATTTTAGCTTAAATTTTTGAAGTATGTATTCGGGATATAGTTCCTAAATTTAGGCAGCGTCCAATATCGAGACAGAGTGAGAAAAAGTGGCAGATACACAGAAAAAAAATCCATTTTAAAAATCAAGTTTAAAAAACTAGATTTTAGCTTCAGTTTTTTAAGTATGTATTCCTAAATTAAGATAATACGTAAATAAAATGGCAACGATATTTAAAAGATCAACTTTAAAAAAGTTAAAGAAGCCTAAATTATTTGATCTAACCTAAAACAAATATTACAGAGCCCCAAAAAATAAAATATTTAAATATTGAGAAAATGCGGGCTTAATTAAGGTATTTCATACTTGGTTTATAAGAATTCGGGATTACTGTACTGCTGACACCGCTGGAATTAATTTTATCCCAGAATCCCGAATATTTTTTTTCTGTGTAGTGTGCGAGTGGAACAAAAAGTCAACTTCAACTTCAATAGCTCACTTGTGTTATTTTTTCTCTTCTACTCAAATTGTCTGATAATTAGCCAAGAAGTTTGAAATGTAGCTGTATTGGTAGCTGAAGCTCATTAGCAAACGGCTCCCTTCCCTCTCCTCCTACTCCCTACCCGTCTGCCCCTTTCCCTTTCCCTGTCTCTCTCCCGTTACTCATAAATGCCATAGATCTTTTTGGCCCACCAGCTGGCCCACTTGATGGGCATAAACAAGCGCTGTTTTGGGACTCTTTGAAGTGCAAATTACCCGCGGGGTCAACCAGGCATTCTTCAAGCCAATTGCAGATACTTTAAGGCGTAATGTGGGTGTGGCTGACTGACTGTGTGTGTGTTAACAATGCTCGCTCTCTCTCTCTCTCTCTCTCTCTCTCTACTCACTGGCTTTGGCCATAATACATCTTTGGAAGAAATCTGTTTAATGGCTCTTCCGTCCACTTGAGAAGCTTTTGAAGCTGTTGCTATTTTAATGTGGTCGATTTTCTAAATTTAAACAAATAAACAAACACACATAACAACACACACACTACGCACACACACTCGCACAACAAATAACCTGCTTGACTGATTGTTGTTGTGGTTGTTGAAAGTTTATTGTTTTTAAACCTGAGCAGAAACTATTTGATATTTCTTTTGAGTTTGTGTTTTGAGTACCCGTTAACGTGCCAAAATTCATTCAACATATATTCACTGTATTCACATTCATTCTCAACAACTGAATGACTCTTCCGTTTGTGTTTTCCGTTTCTGATCGATTCCTCATCGTGTAATCCCCCCTGGTGAATCAACAATTATATTTCAATTTGATCCCAATGATAATTCAACTGTTAATTATTCCTTATTAATTGCGCATTAAATTACTAATAGTTTTTCTCTAAGCGGAATAGATATTTCAGAGAAATCCATCTGAAGGCCTATTTGGATGTAAATTATGCGAAATTATATGAATATTACATGGATTCCAGCAAGGTAAATAATAACACTTTTATAGAATAATAACAGAGAGCATCCAAGCTTCTGGAAATTTGTGGGGACTCAAATTTAATATTAAAAAATATTAAGAAAAAAAAAAAAGAAAATATATTATATTAAATTTAAAAAAATTTTTATTTAATTTTAAGAAAAAAAAAGGGAAATTTGACAGAGATTAATTTGTCTGAAATTTGTATAAACTCGTATCCAATGATATAGAAATCCATTTCCCAGATAATATAATTTTTTCAGAGCTACCCAGAATGAGAAAATAGGAAATTTACTTCATAACTTCTCGTTTTCCTGGAAAACCTTTCTTTGTCGACCTTTTAGTCTGGCAAATCAATCCCCGAGGAATGTCGCTACTTTTATGGGATGGTTTCTAAAGAAATTCATTAGTAGGCTCAACTATAAACTAAGTAATATTTTAATAAGGACATGAAGCCGATTTCAATAAAACACGTCTGTTCACTTCGCTTCTCAATTTACATATTATTCTTTTCATTATCTGGCAACGCTTAAACTAGATATGTGCAATTGCTTATCAGAATGTTAGGAATGTGATATCGGTCTTATAGGTTTGAGCCATCGCTATTTTATGATTTCGCAAATTTAATTCTCACTTTTCTCTCACTATCTAATTATTAATCTCTAAATATGATGGACCTCAATCGAAAGCTCATATAACTGATAAATTAATGAAATGTGATTTTATTATTTCTGAATCAACTTCTCCGTTCAAATCCAAATTAACCCACTCCTTAGCACCTGTTCGCTTTATTAAAGAGCTTTGAACTCAGCTCTTTAATAAAGCGAATCCTAACCATATAACACGTTCTGGATTGTTTTTTTTTTTTTTTTTTTTTTTGCTAATACCGATGTGGATTTAACAAGCCTAGGCCAGATATAAGTAGTAAAAAATTAGATAGGAAAAACTTAAAGGGGCAGCTGGTAAGATATATGAAATTTTAGGGAGTTGCTATGCAACTAGTGTCAAGAATCGCATAAATTTCCGATTCCCGGGCAACATACAAATGCCGTTGACGACTCAAAGTGTGCCATTTAATGGCCACCAAAGGTCACGTTCACACCGACATAATGGCTAAATGGGGGCCGCCCGGGCTCTGACAATTCAGGTAATGTGGATAATTTGCTGTCAATGATGTGTAACGCCGCCGACAACAACAACAACAACAATGTTGATGATGATGACGAGCATGATGATGATGAGAGGGAAAAGAGAGGGAGATATAAAGAGGGAGTCAGCTCCTTGTATTTGTTGTCAAACAACACGGCACGCAGCTAATAGCTACTCTGTCTGCTCTGGCCTGCATTTAACGGCAATGGTAGCTACTATAAATAGGCATCAACTTAATGTTAATGTGCTTACAGCGAGCGGAGAAGAGGAACATAATATGGGGGAAGTTTTGACAAATCACCCCACAAAATCGGAGCAATAACAACTGATGATCTATGATTTGTTGTTTGTGATTTCAAGATGCAACTGCAACGAGACGAGTGAGCAAATCAAATTTTGACAAGGTGTTGATGGTAGTTCCCTAGAAATATACATCTCTCGATCCCCATTGATCCCTTACATAAATCAGTCGAAAAACATCGATCGACAAGATGTCACGCACTAAACTATAACTGCAATTGTTGATGTTTGTTGCGGGGTTTTTGATTAAAACTTGTGGTCTGGCAACTAAACAAACAATCGGAGAGGCGTTTTATGGCTTAACGTGAGCAACGATCTCAGCGATCTCAGCGATCAGTCAAAACTAAATAGAAAACATTGTTGTTTCAGACCTTGTGCAATAAAAATGTAAAAATCTATTTGTTTCCAATACTATTCATGTCATAGTTCTAAAAATAAGCAAAAATCGAAAACACAAAGCGACACATGCAACATTGTGGCACGTAGAATGATCCTCCCCGATTTCTAAATTGCCTGAGACCTTTTGTACAGAGTTCTACGTCTAGGATAACCCATTGTTTTATGACCCATTTTTGGCCGCGGTAAAACGATCGTAAAAATCTTCTCAATGAGAGCGTGAAAAATCCTTTTGTATCATTGCGAGTTCATAGATCAGTTTAGTTCAGTTTCAGTTCAGTTTCAGTTCAGTACAATTCTCCAGCTCCCGACATATGTGGATTGCATGTGCTCAAAAACTTCAATTGCTTTTGTATTTCATTGTTTTTATTTCATTCAAATGAGTCTCTGCTTTCTACTTGAGACCATCCATTCGGATCGTAAAACAGATCATCATCCTAGTCCTGTGTTTTAAATGTATACAACATTATTTTACGACCTTCCACGATATGGGCTAAAGACTTTCATTTCTACAGCAAAAATGGCGCACTTGACTCTGAACTACCACATACGTAGTCTCATCTGTTGAAATTGTGAAAAGTCGTAAAAAAAAATCGAAAGGAAATTGTATTATATTTCTGATAGCAAAACGACACAGTTCAATAGAGATAAAACAGCTCTTAGACTTATATTTAAAGATATTTTTTGTCTAGTAAAGTAATTTCAAGTTCAAGTTCCTGCAAAGATTACAGCTATTTTTATTATTAATCACTTTTCGTTTATCTATTTAACTAACATCATATTTTTTCTAGCTCAGTCTGTAAAATTCGTTGTTCTTAATTTTACATCTAACTCTAAATTCTGCTTAGGATTGTACTTCCCTGTATAATTTTTTTGGAAAAAGTAATCAATCCAAAAGTTTGCTTCTTCTAAGCATAAAATTCATTTAAAATTTCTCAATTTATTTCGTATTATATTAACAACATTTCTATACTAATCTTTAACTAACTCTAACTAAAACTTAAATAAACATTAATATTACATTGTTTAAAGATCAATAGATCAAGTCTATGTCCATGTTTTACATGCCTAAATTTATATGTAAATTTGCTCAATTTTCATTTGTCGATCATATTTTAGCTATATACATGTTTGTTGAATACTTGAATGCTTTGAATACACCCACACAATATGCGGAGACTCCGCCTACCAAAAGAAATTCTCAGGCAAATGAGCAAATGAAGACACTGTGAGAATGAGTGCTGTAAATGTGTGTGAGTGTGTGTGTGTGTGTGTGCGTTGAGTGCGAGAGAGTGTGCGTGTGTGTGTGTGTGTGTGAGTAAAGAGAGACGCCCCCTGCTGGAACTGAGTTCACCAATGAGAGATCTGCATTAACCCTACAACGATCGTAACTAAAGATCGGTGAAGGAAACTTAAAATCTCTTTTTCTTTCAATGATATGGGATAAATTTAGTTAATAAAAACCATAAAAGAATATTATTAAATATTCTTAATATTACCATTATTAGTTGTCTTTATAATTATATATAGTTATCCTTAATTTTAGGTACCGCTCTTATCCACTCAAAGCTACTTTCTCTATATTCTATGCTAGGCCGAGAAAATTTACATGCTCTCATAGAAGTACTTATGTGTGTGGGAGTAAGATCTGTATTGGTGTGTATTTATAGTACATAGCGCTCTCCCCACACACACACACACACATACAAGGCACTTGGAAGTGTCTCTATCCGACACAGCCAACCCACAAATCCATATCCATTTATTTGTCGATCGGATCTCTTCGAAGACGCAACAAATCGTGGCGCGCGGAAGAAGTGCTTCCCTTGTATACGGAAATACGGCTATAGATCTAAAGAAATATAATCCTGATAATAATTAAACATAAGAATAATAGATTAAAGTGCAGTGTAGTGTGAGTTTCATCAATCCAAGGAATACGATTAAAGTTCCTGAAAATAAATAAATATCAAACATATATAAATAAATATATATATTTATATTAAATAATAAATTATTAAAATTAAAAAAATATATAACTAAATATAAAATGCTACCCACATCATGTTATACGAGTGCAACGGCTCTGCCGGATAATGATCAACTGGTCAATAGCCTTTTGGCCTGTCCGGAATATTTGCGAGCCAGTAATCCATTGGCAGCAGGTGCCGTCGGAGCTATGAGCATGGATGGATTGGCCTGCAATGGATTTTCACCAGCATTCTATTACCAGGGCATGGATAACTTTCTTTCGTTGCACAACAATATCTGGAATTTGCCCATTTCATTTTTGCATAATACCCATCGACCTGAGAAACCGCCTTTCTCCTATATAGCTCTGATCGCCATGGCTATAAGTAGTGCTCCCAACCAGAGGCTTACACTCAGCGGCATTTACAAATTTATAATGGACAAGTAAGTGGATAAACTTTATTTGATATTAAATATATTCTATATAGAAAACAAAAAATTAAAATAGGAAGATTCGACATATTACTTACGAATTTCAAAATCGCAGAGAATAAGAAATTACCAATCCCTAATTTACATACTTAGTGATCGCCAAATAGTTAAAAAAAACGAACTTTGCTAATAGAATAAAAATCTTTTTCAAAATTAAAAGTAAGAAAAATAAAAATTCAAAAATGAAAATGAACAGTAAGTTATAGAAAATATCAAGAATTCAAAACTTAAATAGTTTAGAAACCTAGATAGGTAGACTTACATCTTTTACTGAAAAAGGAAATAAAATTTTTCAAATGAATAAGGAATTACTAATATTAAATATAAGGAAAATAATATATTTATATTTTTTCAGTAGTTAGAAAGTATTTGTCCAAAATTAGATCTTAATATGACATCCAATAATTATTTAATAGCTTTAACAGAACAATAAATCTATGTAAGTACTTTACATTTACAATAATAATGTTTCCGGAACAGATGAAGTCAACCGAAATAAATGTAGAATTGCTCGATATATGTTAAACTAGGTATATCTTAGAACATGTTGTTTATTAGAGCTGACAAGTCATAATCCACCAAAAATAATGTTAACTCATATATAATATTTAACTTACCATTATATACAATGCAATAATATTTTATTAAAACAAATTAAAATCCCACACATATAAATAATTATAAATGTCGGAAAAATTTCGACTGTAGTCTTATATTCTTGGCAGATTTCCAGTTATGGGTAGATAAAACCAATGTGGTTTCTTATAAGCAATACTATATAGAACTCGCTTTTGATTGATTTTTTTTAAGATTTCCCTACTATCGTGAGAACAAGCAAGGCTGGCAAAACTCCATCAGACACAATCTATCGCTGAACGATTGCTTTGTGAAGGTGGCGCGTGATAAGAATACCATTGATGATAACGATAGTGCCGGGAAGGGCAGTTACTGGATGTTGGACGCCTCCGCGACGGATATGTTCGAGCAGGGCAATTACCGACGGCGACGCACCCGGCGGAGACACTGCGCCAACGCCAGTCGATTTGAACGGGATGCGGGATCACGGGTATGTAGTGAATCATCAAAAAATCTTATAAACAATATAAATTATTTGGTATGCACATTTTCACATAGGATGCAAATGCGAGTAACGATGCAGAGGTCAGATCCCCAAGCGATTCGCTGCCCGACTTTGATATATTCTGCAATGACAGCGCCGCAGCCAGCAGACCCAACTATTCGGATCGTATAACAGAACTGCATCGTCAGTATTTGTCGGTATCCTTTGGCTTTAATAATCTCTTCAACAACACACAACGTTTGCAAAGTGGCAGCGATGTCAAAGATGCCACAGCCTTCAACTCCGCCGACAGTCCGTGCTCCAGTCGAACGGCCCAAAGTGCCTCGGATAGCGTCCATCATGAAGACCTACATTCCCCGAGCGCCTTTACTCCGCCACTTCCGCGTCGGGAGCCAACGTTCGATGCACTTAAAGGGTTCCCGGAATTAGTGGGCGGCGACACGCCCACAGTGCCTGCTGCAAGCAATAAATCAAAGACAACAACCCCATTTACAATTGAGAACATAATTGGCAAACAGTAGCCAGAAATTTGAAGAATTTCATATATAACATTAAATTGATTGTTAATACATAATAAATTTATTGTTTGTTTTACTATTTGAGAACCCATAAACAAAACACTATTAATTGGCTCTTTTTGGATTTTAACGGTTTTTTATTATACTCGAGTAGAAAAGATCTTCTCAATTACCCATCTTATTGAGAGCGCAGAACGGCAGAGGCGCGGCGGAGAGCAGCCTATAAACAAATTAAAGTATTTGGTTATAATCTATCTTAAAATCAATTAACAATTAAAACTAATATAACAGTGTCAGATGAGTAGTTTCTTCAGAATCTTTCAGAGATCTTGGTAGTATTTAAATAGATATCATCAGGTCAGTATAAGTATTACAAACAAATTAGCATGTTTACCTGCAAGTAAATAGAAATGTTTATAAATTAATAATTGATCGATTGGTGAAGTATATATATAGTAAAATAATAATAACAGTCAGAGGATATTTATCAACAAGACAGTTCTGCGATCTTGGTGTAGTAGTAATAATAGATATCATCATAGGAAATAGTGAAGAAGATTAAAGGAGATTGGTAACGTATTTTTACCTGGGTCAGATCCTTGCGGTACTTGGAGCCAATCAGCAGGTTCTTCAGTTTCTTCAGGGAGCGACGAGGACCAGCCTTGAAGTTAACACGCACGGTGTTCTTGGCAGGACGCTGGCCATATTTGCCCTTCTTCAGGACAGCGGTGAAGCCCTTCTTATCGGCAGCGGGCACAACACCGACGGTCTTCTTGTGCACGATTCCGCTGTAGCGGTAAGAGCTGACATTGGTCAGATTGTTGGGCTCCTAAATGATACAAATGTATATGGTTAAATAATATTGCTAGAATTTGTATCGACTCAATACATTGTTCAATATTGTCAGATTAAAGTTACTATCATGTTGTATTCAAATATCATTGTGAAAGTATAAAGTTGGAAACATCATTGAACAATTGATTGAATAGGAATTGTTAGGGAGACTCACTGTGCTGAAGGGTTTCTTAACATCACGCTTCTTCAACAAGAAAGCGTTGTTGTTGCGAATGATCAACCAATTGAGGTGTGAAGAGGTTGCCATCGTACGTCTGCAAAATATAAAACATTTTAATTAGTATACAAATAAATTTAAAAACAGGCAAAGTTATTGAAGTGTATACTAAATTCAGTCTTGGGTGATGAATATAGTCTTCAAGAACTCTTCTGCCAAAATCATTCATCATGTTAGCCAACTATACAGTGACTCATGAAATTTAGCTGCTGCTTACCTTTATTTAGTCAATAAATGTTGAAGAAATGCAACAGACGAACATGAAAAAGAAATAATAAATAGAGTTAGTTGTCAACTTACTAAAGTATAACAAAATGCATATTTTTTTTTTAAATGTTTTCAGTCTTGGGTGATGAATATAGTCTTCAAGAACTCTTCTGCCAAAATCATTCATCATTAAAGACTTTTAGTTCACAATATTCCACATGTGCTTACCTTTATTGAAAATCAGTCACAATAAAAGCAGCAGCAACAGCACATGAAATAGAAAATGAAATAAAGCAAGTTAAACAGTGTCTTATAGGAAATCAAAATGAGATTATATATATATATATATATTTCAATCAGTCTTGGGTGATGAATATAGTCTTCAAGAACTCTTCTGCCAAAATCATTCATCATGGAATTGTGAGTCGCCGCCAACGTGCACGTGTGTGTGCGTGTAAGGTTAGCACCCAATTTTTTACCTCCAGTATATTTCACATTTACGGCCATGGCAGAGTCAAACACTTTATGCTTATATGTCAGTTAATAAATGTGATATGTTTTTGTGTCGTTGGCAGCACTCAGTTAGCTATAACTTATCTAAATAAAGACAAAACGTAAAATGCCCACCTTTTCTCGTTGAAAGACAAGCAGGAAAGAAATATGGCAGCCGAAGAGAAACGCAAAGTTGGCTGCGATTAAGCGCACAGGGTTGCATCATTCAGCAATCGATAGTATCGAAGTACCACAGTCATATGTTCAATGTATCGATCCCAACAATTCAAATAAAAATACATGGGGCACAAAATTATCTCCTTTATTTAACTAAATTTACAATAAAAAATGTGTATTGTATAAAATTTATATAAATTAGGAGGATTATTTTAATCACTGATTGGTCTAGATTTTTAATGAATACATTCGAAGCTCGAATTAAGTAAATAAAAATTCAAGTAGAAATTAAAACTAGTTTCAAATTTAGAGAAAATGTCAGAAGTATCGACTTTTCCTGCGATGGGAAAATTGTGGTATACTATCGATACTGTAAAATTGCAATCGATAGTGGAAAACAAAACCGAGCATTCGATATATCGATACTGTCATCGATAGTTTCGCAGCTCTACTTGTCAGACACATTTCCGAGGCTCTCTATTCGCAAAAAGTTAAATTACAGTTAAATTAAAGTACGTAATTGTATCAAAACGTTTCAGAAAGTTTTTGTTTTAGGCTGTGGTTTCTTTTTATCGTCGTATGTCCATCCAGAATTTAAACACTCGTGGTAAGTAAGCATGCTTTTTATTTCCACTCTATACACTTGCACGTCGTAATTCACACATGTACATTTGTATGTATGTATGTACGTACGTATATAAAATGGCTGCTTGTTTGGGGCTAGTCTAGTCATCATTGTAATACATACATACATACAAACATAGTACATATGTATGTAAATAGACGGCATGATGACATGGACATGCAGCAGAGGTGTGATTAGAGATTTATTTGATTTTTATGCATATTTTCAGACCCCTTTGCTGATGCAATCAAGGGCAATGATGATGATATTCAAGACGGACTCGTGCACATAAGAATCCAACAGAGGAACGGTCGCAAGACATTGACCACTGTTCAGGGCTTATCCGCAGAATATGACTTGAAGAAAATAGTCCGCTCCTGTAAAAAGGTAAATAGTCAAAACACACATCTGTGCTCATACATATGTATGTATGCTTGTATGTGAAGTAAGTCATGATTATTGATCGCTTTCGCTTTAGGAATTTGCTTGCAATGGGACTGTAATTGAGCATCCAGAGTATGGTGAAGTTCTTCAACTGCAGGGCGATCAACGTGAAAACATCTGCCAATGGTTGACTAAAGTGGGACTAGCGAAGCCTGATCAATTGAAAGTTCACGGCTTCTGAACTGATGCCAAGGAACAAACAAAAGTGTGGATTTTCATACAAATCTTACATATATATACATACACACACACATACAAATATATACCAAACTTGCTAAAGTTATTTGTTCCGATTAACTACAAACTCCTCTCTTGATAAAAACATTTATATAAAGACAAAGCAATAGACCATTAACAGCGAACAATGTTAATCTTACAAGTTAAATAAAATTAAATGTTCATTTTAATTAAGTATCTGAGCGTATAATATTATATTGCCTATATCTCATTTGATTTTTATATTTATCTCCATCATTCACGGTTTTAAATTAAAACCGATTTCTGACATTGATAGTTTTTCTAACATTGATATCAACAACAATGGCAAGGTCGCACCAGCGATAGTCCGCCGCCATTTTGATGACGTATTTTAAAAAAGCTATCGAATTTTTTTTAAGAACAAAGCTTTAAACAAAGATGATTATATTTTTGTTATTTCTATTTTTTTTATTCCGATAAAACTATGTTTTTATGTAACTAATTTAAATATTCAGAGACATTAATATTGGTTCTATTTATCGATTACACTAATAGTTTGGTCACACTAGTAATAAAATCAAAAGTGTATATAGCTCAAAGTACAAAAAGTGGATAAATTAAACGAATTAAAGTTTTTAAATTCAATAATAACAAGCCACAATGAAATAAGCTAAGCTTGCGAAGAATTCAAGTATTCGGTTTTGAATTATCAGTATGGCCGATATATCAATATTTGCAACCATCTCTAGCCGTATATTGGATAAAATAATCGTCTATCGCCCAACCACCACAATCACACATTGTGATTTTGACGACAGCAGTAAAATAGAATTTCATAAATCACAATTAAATTTTTATTAATCATTAGGTGCACAAATTAGGTTGTATAATTCATTAGTTCGTTAAAAAGCGTTCAACTCTGTGTACGTGTAACACGCGGAACGTTTGGTGTTTCGTTCAGCAATCGCAATCGTTGCGAGTTCCCTGGCCAGAACACACATAACAAGTGGTTTTCAATTCATGTCGACGGTGTATGAAAAGTGCTGCAACCAAAAATAATTGCTGAAGATATATTCGAAAACGAAATTATTTTTGCGAGTGGTAAGTACATATTAATGTGTCAGTGTTTGTTTTGCTTAAGTACATGTTATTATTGCTGCAATTCAAATGCGAAGCGTGTGCATTTTTGTTTAATTAACAGAAAAAAATAGATTAGGTTCTCAGGTTTCGTTTCCAACGTTCCAACGTAGCGCCACGAAATTACGTGGGCTTTGCAACAGCAATCGCATTCAAAATAGTTATTAATTAAGAAAAGTGCTGGCAATTGCCATTCAATATTCAAAAAGCGTGCGCGTGTTCTTGTCGTGGTTTTGGCTTCGCCTTCTTTTCGTCGTCTTCAGTTGATGATTTTTGCGTGTTTTGCGCCGCATGCAACCATGCAAGCGATGGTATATCGAAACGTTTGACAAAAGGAACGGGCGAAAGTTTTTCTATAACGATGAGACGTCAAATTTTTGGCTTTATAAAAAAATTTTCGTGTGACGAGTTCGTTGTCGAAAACAAGCATTAAATATTATTTAAAACATTTACAACGATTAAGTATTTCGTGTGAGCAACTTCTGCGGGTGCGGCGGAGCAAGTTGGTCGTGAAAAAAACAAAAGAAAATAAAAAAATCAATTGCTGATTCTCTGTGCTCGGGCCAATTTCAATTTTATTTCTGCGTATATTTGTGTGCAAAAAGAAACAGAAGGCAAAGGCAAAGGAAAGGAGGCGAAGAAGAAAAGCGAAAATAGCCACGGAAAAGAAAACTAAATGAGAACAAAAATTAAGTCATTGAAGCCACAGACACGGAAAAATAGACGACAAACGTCGAAGTTAGAAGAAAATGAGGCACGAGCCGAGATGAGAATCAAAAGAGACAGAAACAGTGACTAGTGCAGCAGCGACAGCAGCAGCAGAGCAGAGCAGTAGCAACCGCAGCAGCAGCAGTATAAATAAATAAATAAATAATACGAAGCAAAGGAAGCAGCAGCAGTGGTGCAGATTAGTGTGTGCTACTCGCATTATAATCAAGTTTCATGCAATAAGATTATATATATATATATATATATCTAGTGAAAATCAAAATTTCCAATTAAAAGTCTCAACTGGGTGGCAGCAGTAGCAGCAGCGCAGCAGCAGCCGCCGCCGCAACAAGGCAGTGCGCGTGTGTGTGTGTGTGTGCGTGCGTGCGTGTGTGAGTGAGCGAGTGCAAGCTTGTGTGTGTGTGGTGTGCGCTGTGTCTGTGTGTGTGTCGTTTGTGCAAGTTTTTGGGGGCTGTCGGGTGTTCGTTTTGAAAGAGGAGTAGAAAAAAGAAGAAGAGCCGAGTTGTGTCTTTAAGTGTCTCTGTGTGTGTGTGTGTGTGTACGGAATTCTTGACAATTCCCCAACATACGTTACCATGGAATATTACCTAGGTTAGTAGCAAATTCAATTCTCAATTTGTAAATCAAACAAAAATAATATGCGGGGCACATACACATAAATACATACATACATAACTATATACAAATACATATGCAAAAACAATGCCCCCGCACTTACGCATACATGCATGCATTGCAAGTATATAAGAACACACACACACACACACCTACACAACATACATACCGTACATACTCATACATAGTGTATATGCCTTGCCTGCATTACTTTAAGGTGAGGCCAAAACGCAAAGTTTTTCTTTTCTTTTCTTTTTGCTGCAGCAGCTCCCCTCCGCTGCCCCGCCCCGCCCCCTTTCCCTTTAGCCGTCGGTCCGTTTGTGGTTATGTTTAGGATCAAATTAGCTGGCGGCGACTGTTCATTTGTTTGTTTGTGCAATATTTGCAATTTATAAGAAAACGCATCGTCGTCTCGCCTGCAATATAATTCCTATTGGGTTTTCTGTGGAGCCTCTATCTCCAATTACAACGGCTAGTTGTATACCCTGTAAGCATAGAATTAACACAAGCGAGTGTTGTCGACACAACAATTAAAATAAAAAATTTAATATTATAAATGAAGATAATATGGAAATTTAAAAACACAGATGTATTTAGGAGCTGTGTATTTATATGTTATCATTAATTGCCTGATAAGCCCAGTAATCAAAGTACAGGAGACTAATGAATTTGACATAATAGAAAAACTAGATCTCAGAGACTATAAGAGTTAAAGAAATCATATTGCTTAAAAAGATTCATTTTTATCTTTTTATAATATTTTATATTATTATCTGTTTGTTATTGGTTTATTTATTTTAAAAAATATTATTTTTATTAGTTTATCTATTTAATTAATTGCTTTTAAGTACTGGTCAACTGCAAGTCGAGCATTTCGTCTTTACCGCTCTGATTACGTCTTGTGATTACGCATTTATTTGTATTATAATTGTGTTTGCGCTTTCTCATGACTTTTGCAGGAGGTTACGTCTATATGAATGGAGATGCAGTCAAGATTCAGCCGCCTGTTTATACCAATGTTCCTGTTGAAACGGCAATGTTAGCCACCAATTTGTTTGGCACGACGACGCAAATTGCAGCTCCTCCTCCGACCGCAGCCACTCATATACCGTTGATCACAGCAGCAGCAGCCGCTGCCGCAGCAGGAGCAACAACAACAACAGCAGCAGTAGCAGCAGCAGCGCCCCCATCAGCACAACCCGCACAGCATCCACAACAACAACAACAGCAGCAGCAGCAACAACAACAGCATCCACATCAGCACAGCAACAACAGCTCATCTCGCATACGCACGCTTCGCACGCTCACGCTGTGGCAGTTGCCGCCGCCGCAGCCGCCGCACAGCAGCAACAACAGCAACAACAACAGCAGCAGCAGCAACAACAACAGCAACAACAATCAACACAGACTATACAAACGGTGCAAGCGGTAACATCGTCAACGGGACAAGTGCATCTGCAGGCGCATCCACATCCGCATACGCATCCGCATCCGGGACACCAACAACAGCATTTGCAGTACGGACATCCGGTGGCGACGCCACTGTCTCTGCCGCTGCCGCTGCCACTGCCGCTGCCGTCCACTGGCGACGCAATCGACAATACGGAATACGCCATCATGAATGGAGCCATTGCTCAGACTCAGGATGGCAACCTCGTTTGCTACACTACAGAGGCCCTTGTACCTGGTGTTAACACTACGAATTTAGTTGCCCTCGAGCAGCAGCCGCAAACGCTGCCGGAGCTTGTGGCACAACAGCAGCAGCAGCAACAACAACAACAGCAGCAGCTGGCGGCTGATGAATGCGGCATGCCATTGGATAAGCTAAAGCAAATGCTGGCCACACAGCTTGATTATTACTTTTGCAGGTAATGTAGAAAAACACCTCAAAATATGACTATATATATCTATAATTAGTTTGTTTTCGTTTTACACAGAGAGAATCTGGCAACCGATACTTATCTGGTGTCCCAAATGGACAGCGATCAATATGTGCTCATAAAGACAGTGGCCAATTTTAATCTTGTTAAGAAACTAACCAAGGACATCAATTTGATTACCGAGGTGCTGCGCGAATCGCCCAACGTTCAGGTCGATGACGAGGGATTGCGCGTGCGTCCCAATCACAAACGTTGCATCATCATATTGCGAGAAATATCCGACAACACGCCACTCGATGACGTCAAGGTAACCATCATCACCACCACCTCACCACCGACTTTCCTAGAAAACCAAACTAGCAAATCAAAATCAAAACTTAATTCAACACGAACGCTTAAACCAATTAATTCGAAGAATTATTGAAATGACGATCACGTATTACTAAATAGTATATATTTAACTATGTAACACTTAATCCAAAGAGTATAAAAGGATTATACTTTTGTGATAGCGTATGTAACAAACAGAAGAGATCATCTTTAATCTCAAGAAGTATTTATAAAGCCATGTCTGTCCGTAATACAGATGAACTCGAACTACAAAATTTAAATATTCGTTAAAAGTCTTTCATCTTTTGTAAAAAGCGACATTTTTTGTGAATCCCGTAACAACATTTGGTGATTTATGTTATATTTGAAAATTTTCGACTAAATAATCAAAATATTAGATGATTTAAATGATCTGCTGAACGCGTCCTGAAAATTTCATCAAGAACGAATAATAAATTTGGGAAATATATGTAGAATGTATGCAAATATGTAGATACCCTATCAAAAAGTCTATAATTTTTATACTTTTTCTCAATCTTATGTATAATCTTTTTCAAACTTACTTTTTCTCAATCTTAATCTATAATCTTTATACTTTTTCTCCTCTCTAGGCGCTGTTCAGCAGCGAAAACTGTCCGCGTCCCATTTCGTGTGAGTTTGCGGCCAACAATTCGTGGTACATCACATTTGAGTCGGATGAGGATGCGCAAAAGGCTTTCAAGTATTTGCGCGAGGAGGTTAAAGAGTTTCAGGGGAAACCCATAATGGCACGCATAAAGCCCAAGTCGTTTATCAATAGAATAGCTGCAGTACCAAATATTAAAAACGGTTATCGTCTCAATTCACCGCCAACTGCCACAGTTTATGATCCCGCTGCTGCTGCTGCAGCCGGTGTGGCGGCAACAGCTGCTGCTGCCGTTAACTACAATCCGGCGCAACAGCGTTTTGTCTATGCCGGCAATGGTGCGGCCATAGCGGCACCTCCAGTTCCCTACAGTGGACAATTAGTGATTAGTGTAAGTAACTTTTGAGTTTAACTCAACTCTTATACAAATTACTCATACTTCTCTATATCTCGACAGCCCTTTCAGCAGCAACAATATTATACTGGCCTAATGGCCGCACCTTGGCAGGCAGCTCCTGTGGCAACTGGAGCGCATGGCCAGAATTTCTATGAGATATTTGCCACGAATGGCTTGGCACCACAAGCTGTGGCTGCCAATTTTACGACTGCACCACCACCCACCGCACAAATTGTTACCAATAAGCCGCAGGGCGGCGGCGGTGGACGCTACAATAGCAATCATCGCGGCAATCCCAACAATTTGGGAAGCACGGGACCACGTGGTGAACCGCGCAATAAACCGCCAAGAAATGCGCAGCAACAACAAACGCCATCGCATATACCCGGTGGCAATATAATTATGTCCACAGCGTTGCGTTGTGTGGTGCCGGCAACAATAGTAGATCCCATGCAGCAGCAGGCACAGCAGCAACATCAGCAGCTGCAGCAGCAACAACAGCAGCAGCAACAACAACCAGCTGGTCAGCAGGTGCAACAACAACAGCAGCAGCAACAACCACAACAACAACAGCAGCAGCAGTCACAACAAATGGTGGCAACGGCTAATTCAGCTGGTACAGCACGTTATGCCATCAAGAGCAACTGGAAAGGTGGTATGCAAAAGAATCTGGACAAGAGCTATGGTGCACATCATCACTACAGCACACAACAGGTGCAAACGCTGCCCAGCAGTCATGGCCATCATCAGCCACAGCAACAACAGCCACAACAACAACAACAGACGCACTATCAATTGCCTTCCTCCAGTGCCGCCAGCACAACTCATGCAACCTATGCCAGCAGCACTGCAACACTGTCACTGACACCCCAACCACAACAACAGCAGCAACATCACCACCTGGTGGTGCATGCACAGCCTGTAGAGCTGCAGGAGACAGCTGCTGCTGCTGCTGCTGGCAGCGATAATAATGTGAGTGTAGAGCATGCGAGCAGTTCGCACAGCTCAATCAGCATGCAACAAAGTCGCAGCAACATATCGGCCAGCTCCTCATCCTCGCTGGCCACCTCCATTAGTGGCAGCAAGGAACCACAGCCATTGCATTGGCAGGCGCGTCCACGTCGTCGACGACGTGACGAAGATGGCATTAATTACTCACCTGGTGGTCGGGTTAATGTAAGTGGTGCTTCTGGCCTTGTTGTGGACAACAGCAACTATCAATTTACTCACATATTATACTCATACTCTGATTGTCTGCAGATCTATGGTGGTTCGCCGCAACAGATGTTGTCCTCATCCTCCGCATCGTCCACTGGCAACTGTGCAATCTGCTGGCGGCACAACGCATCGCGAGAGTCATTATAGCGGTCATGATGCAGCTTCAGGTCCAGCGCCGCCACAGCATCGTGGCAATTACAAGGGCAACAACTATAATCCCAATTATCATGCCCAACAGCATGCGGCGTCCATGCATCATCATCACCACCAGAATCACAGTCACAGCACGGTGCCATCGTCCCAGCAGCAACAACAGCAGCAGCAGCAACAACATCATATGCCAGCTGCCCAGCAGAGCTCGGGACATCCGTATCACCATCATCATCATCATCATCACAACTCCATTGGCAGCAATGTGGGCAACAGCGGCGGACTTGGCGTCAGTGGCAGCAGCAATAACTCGAGCGGTGGCAGCAACAGCAACAACGCCAACAGCAGCAGCAGCAACAACAACAACATGTCCAGCAGTCTTAGCAGCAGCGGTGGTGCAGGAGGAGGCGGTGGCGGTGGTGGTGGCAACAGCAGCAGCAGCAATGAGCGCAACTTGCATCATGGCGGTGGCATGGGCGGCTATCAAGGTCACAGCTCACACCAGCAACAGTTGCAGCAACAACACCATCATCAGCAGCAACAACAACAACCAGCGGCTCCAGTGCAACCACCGCAATTTGATTTGGAGGCATCTGCCTTTCCACCATTGCCAGCAACATCAGGTCCGTCACATGCTCCACATCATCCCAGCAACGCTTCCATACACAACGCCAACAACAGCAACTCCAACTCCTCAACGGCAACCGGCTTGAGTCACAAGCAGGCGGCAAATCATCAAACTCAGGCACATCATCAGGGGCACAGCTCGGTGGCTGTTGTGGAGAGCAGTAGCAGCGTTGCTGGCGAGGAGTCGCGTTCAAGCAATCATCAGCATGCCGAGGGCAATGCGCACAGTTCCTCCAACACCAACACCACCACTTCCACAGCTGCTGTCACAGGCGGCAATTGGGCAGAGAATCGTCTGTCGGATGTGGTGCGCACGGGCGGCAAAGGCAAAGCACGCAAGGATGCCAATGCAGCTGCTGCACACGGCCACAACAATAGGCAACATCATCAGCAGCAACAACAGCAGCATTTGCCGCAGCAGCAACAGCAACAACAACACTATAACAACAACAGCAGCAGCAGCGAAATCTGGCCATTAGTCCCACGCCGGCCACAACAATGGTGGTAATGGTGCCCACTGAGGAGACGCCACGCCCATTGGGCAACAATACTAAAAACTTTACTAAGCAGAGCTCTAGTAATAACCCGATCCATGTGATAAAGTGTGTAACACCAAATATCAATGCCAGCAACAAGTTGAGCAACAACAACAATGCGACGACGTCAGCAACAACAACAACAGCAGCAGGAGCAACAACAACAACAGCAGCTGGCGATGATTCAACAACAGCAGCTGTTGGCGGTGCTGCCCAGCAGCTGGATAAATTAAACAAGACTGAGGATGAAATGCATCCAAAGCGCCAAGTCGACGGCTATGGCCAACAGCAGCAGCAGCAACAGCAACCGCAACCGCAGCAGATGACAAATGAGTATGGGCGCGGTAATATGGGCGTGGCCGCAGCAGCAACATCTGCTGGTGCTCTGCCAAGCACGGGCGCTGGCGCCTGCAGCGTGGCAACAACCACCACAACAGCAGCAGCAGCAGCAACAACAACGTTAACCAGCGGCCTCAACGAGCTGAGCCTAAGCCAAAGTCATGGCCAGGGACAGCACAAGAAGGCATCACTGGTTGGCGTGCAACATGCCAAAAAGGAGCTCAACAGCGCCGGCAAAGATGTCAGCAAACACAAAAGCGTGGCCACATCCACATCCACAAACACCGCCAGCAGCAGCAGCAGCGCCACCTCGAACTCTGTGTCCACGGAGAACATTGCCGCCGCAACGGCCAGCAAACTGAGCTATGCCCAGGTGGCGCAGCATCACAAAACCTCCGCTGAGAGCAAAGACGGCACTCTATCGCCAACTGGCAGTCACAGCCACAAACTGGAGCTTGTCTTTGGAGATACATCGTCAGCGTCGTCGTCAACAGTCGATAAAATAGCACTGACAGCTACAACTGATAAGCGACTGGGGGCAGGTGCAACGGTGGCTGGTGGCAAAGCTGCCAGCGGCACACAGACAACAATGAACGCCAATCAGTCGAGCGGTCATCAAGCGACCAGCGCCAAGGATAAGGGTGTGTAAATTCATATAGATAATACGATAGTATAATACTACGATAGATTTGAGTTAATTTGTGTAATAGAAACTAAAGGGAGATGGTATAGTATATAGGGAAAAAAAAAAAAAGGGGGGTTGGGTAATTTGGTTTTTTTTTTTTTTCGCTACAACAAATCAATTTTAAAACATTAAGATGTCGTTTTATAAAAATAGGGTGAAACAAAACTTTTTTAACGAGTTTTCAAACATTTGAACCTTAGCATCGAATCCATGATTTTGAGAAAACTAAAAAATTTTTTAAAAATTAATTAAATTTAAATTGCAGAATGAATTAAGAGGCCAAACTATAATCAAAATGACATTCCGCTTGAAAATCGGTTCAGTTTTGACAAAGTTATGGAAGTTTGAAGTTGGTCTGACTTTGGATCTAACAACTTTACAAGTCAAAATTTTTGTTAGATTTCACATGATTTTTTACAGAAATTTGAAAGGTGTCAGAAACAAATTTAAAGTGTTGTTTTATACTATTTACGATATAAGGAGTTGATTAAACGTGAAAACTTGAGAAAAAAAATTTTGAATTTTCAAAATATCAAAGGGGGGACCATTGGGATCGAATCCATGATTTTGGCAAAACTAAATTATTTTTCGAAAATTAATAAAATTTAAATGCAGAATGAATTTAGATGCCAAACAATAATTAAAATGACATTCCGCTTGAAAATCGGTCCACTTTTGACAAAGCTATGGGAGTTTGAAGTTGGTCAACTCTTTAAACGTACCGGTATAAACGTTTCGGTATTCTCTTCTGAACAGAGAATTTATTTTAAACTTAAAATTCATAGACACAATTAATATATATTGCTAATACTAATATATATTGTTAATTATATAATTTGCTAATTAATTGATTTTCTTCGCTTACAGACGCTGGTCAGCGTGAATCGCGTCCAAATGCTGCCATGATTGCCGGCAACTCGCGTCATCAGAGCAAGGAGAAACCATCGCAACAACAGCATTATGGATCATCCGCTGATCACAATAATACGAACACGAATGCCAATCAGGGTGGCCAATCGGGTGGTGGTGGTCGCAAATCGAGAGCAAACAACTCTTAAAAGCAAAGCAGGTCGCCAAATCCGCGACAAATGTGAAATATACTACTTTGCTAGGGATGCACACACACAAACAAAAAGAGAGAGGTGCAACACCACAGCAACTAACAACATCCATGCACTCTTCAGCCATCCCTTGGCCCAGACCCGCCCCGCCCCACATCCACTGTACATAAATTCCATGTGTAAATACAAGCGAAAGCCGATTTTTTGTTATATATCTATAAGCGCTATATAGATATTTACAAGCTTACCAAGGAGGCATATATAAGGTGAGGCGATAGATACTTTATCTATGTATCTTATGATAACTAATGCAAGTTTCTTTCATTATAGTTGTCGTCGCACTGCAGCAGTTGAAAAGACGAAGCAGCTTGGACCAGTTATCATATAATATAATAAATAGTAGGCAAAGGAATAATGGTGCATAACATTAATACACAACAACTATATACAAGCATATATATATATATGTATGTATATGTATCTGTATAATCAGTTAATTTACACACACACGCCACACATACACACACACACAGTTATATACATACTTATGTAGTTTATTGCAACATTTGAGAGAAGAATGAAAGGAAATGATTGATATGTTCAAGTTAAGTTTACGATTACGATTAATCTAATCTCTGAAGATAGCCAAGTTGCAATCAATTGCAATTGTTTTTAACAGAAACAGCAACGACAACAACAACAACAAAAAAAGATAAACAATAGCATTACTCATTACTTATTACTCATTGCTAAATGCTAAATGCGTATCATGAAATATGAAGCTCATGAAAACATTGTTGATTAACTATATTAATTTTCATTTGCTTATATGCTAAAAACCTACAAAAAAACAAAAACAAACACATTATAGCCAAAACACATACACATACACACAGAGTGTATAGTTTAGTATACAAACAAATATATATATATAAACTATATACGCTAGTCCCACACATTTATATTGTTTATAACATTTGATAGTAGGCGACCATTGAAGTCTTTCGTTTTAGTTGATTTTGAGTCTTTTTTTTTTTAATTGGGATTCTTGTACTTAGTTCACGTCATAAGGGATCCTTTACAATATGACCACAGACTGGCACACCTTCTCACACAACCATACAAACTCACACACACACACACTAATTTTATATTTATATGTATATGGAAATACTTGCATACATTTTCAAATTGCATTTCTTCAACATATACAAAAACAAAGCAATTTTCTCAGTTTGATGGTTTCACATATTTTAACAACAAACAAACAAACAAACAACAACAACTACTACTACTACAACAGCAACAAAAAGAACAAGCAAACAAACAAGTTTAAATGCATTGCTATAATAACTAAAACTTTATAACGCGTAGACAACAACAACTAACTAACTATCTAATGTTAAACAAACAATTAAACATATATATATATATTTCTGTACATACGACAACGACACACACATACACATACACTTACTATACAAAAAAAAAGGTGCCATAAACTAAAAACACACACACAATTAAAAATCTATGAGGTTTAGGACAACACAAATAGGCATTTAAAATTATATTATATATAACACATATATAAAATCTCTATCAACATTATAATCTTACAAATTTGATTTCTCTCTTTGGTTGTCCTATAAACAAAACGAAGAAAAAACAAAAACAAAACCATTGTATTGTATTTAATTAATTTTTTTTTCAAACTTGTTTCTGCTTTTACTTATTTTTTTTTTGGTGTTTTGCTTAATTTGCATTATGATTTTGTGCGCACAACTTTTCGATTTTCGATTGAAGTTCAAGTGTATAAGCATGTAAATTAAACTTAAGGCATTAACAAATTGGCAGTAAACAAAATAGATGAAAAAAATAATCAATATATATATATATACTAGTATATATATGAATATAGACTAAGTGCATACGATATACATAAACTATACAGATATACATAATGCTAAAGCTATAGCTATGCTAGTGTTAAGTGATATGTTTAGGACTATCCATATACATATATATAGAGTACATACTACAGGCGAGAGAGAGAGAGAGATATTCACATTTGCAACATGCAACGTGCAACTTGCAACATTTGTTTATTGTTTCAGGAAAAGAAACGTACGTCTCTGCCCTTTCACTTCCAATCAAGTAACCAATCAATCAATCAATCAATCAATCAACTAACAACACAAAATGAAATATTCTCATTAATTTTGTTTATATACATATTTTTTGTTTATTAACAATTAGCGAACAATTTAGCCAGGCTAGAGTGAGTGCTCTGCAACTGTTTTAATAGATACCAAATGAAGAGAATTCTCTACCCCTCATTCACTCTCTTTCTCATTGTCTCTTTTATAATTTTTATTCTCGCTAAGCAAGACTTCCTACACACAGACATATATATATAAATGGTACATTATATACTAAAATATATATATATATGTATAGATATGTGTATATTTATTTAAAGTAAATATATTTTGTTTCTATGAAAACAATCGAATATGCTAAGTGCCTATACTAAATACATGTATGTATATATATATATATAGAAAATATATGTATGAGTGTACATATATATATATATATTGAAAACTGTACAGTCCGCTCCACTGAGCCAAGGTCGCTGTTTTTGATGTTATCTCCTAAGTTTATAAAACGGCTGCCCCCACATACCATATTGTATACCATATTATCGTATATATACTATACTATACTATACTATAATATCATTAATTATTTGTTAGTCTATTGCTCGTATCGCTAGTAGCAAGTCCAGTGCCAGTTCTAGTTTCTTCTGGATGTTTTGAATTCTACTATAGCTAGAACTACAGCAACTGGTCTCTGACTGCCACCTTTGCTCAGTGGTGTGCCACAGTACAATCACAACACACACACAGACACAACACACACTCACACCACAGACACACCCACTTTAAATAATGCATAGCTTATAGTTGGTCTGCCTCCCTTTTCACCACATGCTCTCATCCTTGCATAGATTTCATTTTCAAAGCTCTCAAATGGTTATTTTTCTGTACAGTTGAACTTGCGACTGCTTTAAGTGAATTATATAAAATGGGAAGTATCGCTGGAGGAATGGCAGAATGGGGATAGTTCTGGGCGTTAAGTCAGCTGGTAGTCAAAAATTCAGCACCCTTTATTTTGATGTGTGATATTAATGCGATTGTTTGGGGAAAGGGAATTCCCCGTCAATTGCAAAGCGAAAAGTTGGAATATTGATTGCCAGTTTGATTGTACTCACTCTGTAGCTACACACGCTAGGCTATCCAAAAAATCCCGGACGAGTGTAGAGGTATAAAGTTAGCAAAACGAAACGAAATGATAAGTAATTAAAATGATAATGATATGAAGAAGGAGAGAATCTAAAATGATGTGAAAGAGATAAAAAGTGAAACATTGTTGATGTTGAATAATTTTAAGGCCAAAAAAAAAAATACAAACACAAATGAAAGAAATAAATTAATTAATTAATTAA
Source organism: Drosophila falleni (assembly GCA_035045575.1). Classification (NCBI taxonomy): domain Eukaryota; kingdom Metazoa; phylum Arthropoda; class Insecta; order Diptera; family Drosophilidae; genus Drosophila; species Drosophila falleni. The sequence goes on from JAWNOV010000167.1 coordinate 5,960,747, forward strand.
ATTGTTATTGTAAAGCCTCAGTTCTTAAGTTATTTATTTTGTACGTTTAAGCAGCGCATATGACACTGAAGAATGACACGTGTGACACCTTGTTAAATATACTATACAAAACAACTACTGATAACAACAACAACAACAACAATAATAATAATAATAATACACGCCCTCTAAAACACACTCTATATATATATAGATATATGTATGTAACTATCCACAATCACACACACACACCCACCCATACACAACAAAACACAACCACAAACACTTTCAAAAGCAAAAAAAAACCAGCCAGAACTAAAGAAATTTCTTGTTTGTTTTATATACATATTTATATATATAAATCCTTATATATATATATCAAATTGTCGTGCAGAGTCATTTCAAATAGCTTTCAAGACATTATTATTATAAATACTATATTATTTGATTTTATTTATTATTATTGGAAGAGTTTTAGCCTTTCACAAGGGCGGCAGAGAAATGCCCTCAACTATTATTTCATTTGGCACTGCCACAAAATTCTGTATATAATATGTCAATAACTGAACAATACAAGTTTCGGATGTGGGTATTATCTATAAAGAATTTTGTAGAATAATCCCCAATAAATACCTAATATATGTATATCTATAATAGACGCCCGCTTTATCTTTCTTTCATTCTTTTGGCACTGCCATTAATATTTCATATTAACAATTTTAGTTATAGACGATTGATATTCTTGCTTAATTTTATTGTTTTTGCTAAGCGCCCCTTGTGAAGGGCGTTAAATTAGTTAACTTTTCTTGTTTTCGATGAAGTTGAAGTGTTTAATCATTTTTTTTTTAATTTTTATTTTTTTTTTTTTGGTTTTTCTGTTTAAATTAATTGCATAGAAAAGCTTACGCACATTGTTATCACTAAAAGAAGAATACAAAAACATAAAAAACAACAAACAAAAAAAATTATACAAAAACAAAACGAGAATGTCTGTTAAAGCGAAAGCAAAAAAACAATGTAATAATATATCAAGAGTATATGATTAATATTATTAATTGTACCAACATTGATAATTGTAAAGTAAAACAAAAACATGGTTTATAAAATTGCATATGATTAAACTATAAACTAAAGAAGAAACCTAACTATAACTAAACAATATCCCTATGCAGAAAGAAAAAATTAAAAATAAATTATAATAAACAATACCATTACACTGAGAGACAACAAAAAAAAAAAACAACAACAACAACAAAAGCCGCAAATCATTTTCATTTTTTCTGTATAGTTAAGAGTGAAATTTTGTGCTCGTTTCAGTATAGAAATTTATACTAACGAGCTAAAATAAAAGAAAAACAAAAGAAAACCAACTGATAAAGAGAAAAACCATCTAATGAAAAATCATAAATGCATATTTTATTTTATTGTATGTATCATATAAACGAGAATCAAATAAAAGAGAAAAACCAGAAAACAAAAATGCGCATATGTAGATTAAATGTAGTTAGCTGAAGAAAAGAAAAAAATGGAATCGAAGCGATAAACGAAATCTGATTATGATGATAACGATGATAACATGTCAACCAATAAAACATTTAACCAGCAAATGCTGTACACAACATCCCAAAACATCTTGCTTCTAGAAGGGGGTACAAATCAAATCAAATCAAATATATATCCCAATCCAACCCAATAAATTGACACGTAAGTTCATTTTTGGTTTTGCTCTTGTTTTGTGTGTGTGTATTTGAAATCTCATATTTTATCATATCATATATTTATTATTGCGATGTAAAAAGGCCTCTAGCATGACTACTTTGGATCGAACCCGTAGTTAAACCGTATACTTAATGGAATTTGCAACGATTTTTTTGGGCACTACAAAAACACTTTTACTTTATTATTATTACAATTACTCTCAACTCTTTCTTATTAAAATTTTGTTTTTCTTTTTTTGCTGACATTTAAAAGACCAATCCCAAAAAACTCTAAATAGGTCAAAGTATAGGTACAATATATAAATACTAAACGATTAATACAATTTTTTTTTGTGACAGAACAAACAATATTTATAGGTCCTATCGGGGGAGGATTACATTCTTAATGATGATTGGGGGAAGGGCTAGTAAACAAATTGGTAAGGATTGTACGAGTATGTGTTGTAAACTTAACCGAAAACAGGCGCGTTAAGTACACATTTCATTTTCAACTTTAATGGCATTGTAAGGCGCTCTAGAAAATCAAGACCATTCTGAATTACGATTTCATTTGAGAATTTAAATATAAAACAAATTTAATTCCAGTCTAGAATACTGGCAGCAAGTTTCTTGCGTTGAAAAGGTTAAATTAAAGTGACATTAATTGTAGTTGTTGGAAAGATCAAACGGAATCGTAATTGGGAACAGACTTTTGTATGCTGCCAGCAGCGAATTTGTTTTGCCGGTTCTAACATCGTTTGGGATTGGTCTAAAGTTCCGTGGTTACAGGCGTTACTTCCGTTACAGTTGGTGTTGTCGCTGGTTCTGAATCTGGAACTGGAGCTGGTGCTGTTGTTACTGTATCCGCATCTGCATCCGCATCTGGACATGATGATTTGCTCGTACTCGCACAACGTTGAACCAAATCACTGTAGGGCTTATCATGGAGCAGGCAAACCAAAACGACAGTCATATTGTCACCACCCAGACCGCCCATCTGGCAATCCGGCGCCAGACAATGATTCATCAGCTCCTCACAGATCTCCTCCGGCTGCATGCCGAGACCGATGCGTGTGCGACAGAATTGCAATACTTCCTCATTGCTCATCACATCCCAGATGCCATCGCATGCCAGTAATATAAATTCCCAATCCTGCATCACCTCACGCGTCTCCACATCCGGATAGGCTGTCAAAATGGACAAGAGATCGAGATCGGACAGGTGTTAACAATGCAATAATTGCAATTGCAATTGCAAATTGTGTTTGTTCTTTGTTCCATTTCATTTTACCTGTGACTATTTGGTCTTCCGGCTTTTTGTTTGCACGCTTGAACACAAAGTCGCCAAGTGCACGGGAGAGGGCAAGATTACCATTAACACGATTAAATTCCACCCAGCCGCCGCCCTCGATGATGCGTTTGGACTCGGACTCATTGTTTGGCTTGTGATCCACAGATAGTGTCTCCAATTGTCCATTGACACTGGCAATAGCTCGGGAATCGCCGGCATTGGCGCAATAAAGCATATTATCCTTGACCAGCACAACGACAGCCGTTGATCCAGCCATTTGTTCGCCCCATGACTCATTGTGCAACATTTCATAATCTATATCGAGAAATGCCTGCAATGCAAAATGTTGAAATATAGTTTAGAAATGACTAATAATGAGAATAAATCAGGGACATATATATAATGAATATTTTGGTTTTTTAATGGAAAAAAATCATTCACTTCTAGTAATTTCATAAGATAATTATAAGATTTCATTATAATAAAACTTATAATGATTACAGTTCCTAGTTTAGAAATGAGTAATGAGAATAAATGAGAAATGTGTGGAAATCTTCTGGAGATTTTTTTGCTCAAATATAATAACTATTTTATAAGTTTAATTTTTTGCTCAAAAGTAAAAAGTAAAATAATAAAATTAAAAAATAATGATAACTTCTTGAGTTTAATAATAAAACTTATAAAGATTACAGTCCCTGGTTTAGAAATGAGTAATGAGAATAAATGAGAAATGTGTGGGAATCTTCTTTTCAGATTTCTCACCTGCTTTAGGGCCTTGGCAATGTCGTTGGCATTGTATTCGGGCCGCTTTAGAACGAACTTGTGTAAATGCTTGCCCGCATATTGGGCGACTGTGGCACCGCCGTGGCCATCATAGACGGCAAAGAATGCCGCTGTCGGGTCATCCGGCAGCGAGAGTATGTGTGTGTGTGAATCCTCCATATTGATGCGCCATCCCTGCATGCAGCTGCTGCCAACGCGATACTGTTGATTCTGGCAATATGATGACTCCTTGGCGGTCACCGGCTCCGACAGCGTCTGTCCCATCTTTGATAACTGGCTGACTGACTGTTTGTTGTTATTATTGTTGTTGTTTGTGCTGCTGTTGTTGTTGTTATTGTTGTTGTTTTGGCTTATCAATATTAACGTTGAGTATCCTTATCTGTGTATATATAAACGTATATATAATAAAGTTGAGTTCACTAGATTGTTAATTACGAAACTGATGGTTAAACCAAAAACTGTAGATAAACCCTTTCACGTGTATGTGTGTGTGTGTGTTTGTGTGTACACTGTGATTATTATATCAAATTAATGATATGACCCGCATAAGCAAAAAGGCAAACAAATATCTAGATTAAAATTCTACTCTTAACTCTCACTCACTCTCAACCCTGATTTTGGCACTTTAAAAATACATATATAACATTCCAGTATAAATCTATGTATATAATTCAATAATATATAAATAGTTTGTTGAGTAATTGCTGTTACTGTTTAATTGAAATTTGTGGATTTTCCAAGTATATTTTTATAAATTGTGATTTGGAGATTCTAATTCTGAGAAAAAAAAGTAAAAAGCAAGATCTTTTGGCTTAAACTACTTTAACAAAAACCTAAAACAGTTAGTCAAGAAAGAGTTTTTATAAAAATAATTTAGCTATTTCTTTTCTTGTATCAAAAGTAGATAAATGTAATAAAAATTATTATTAATCTCAGAATAATAAAATTGGAAATATATGAAGATTCTCTAGTATACAAAACAAATACTTTTTTGACTAACTGTATAGGACTTTTTAATTTCAAAATAGGTAAACCCAATAAATCAGATTGATTTTGTCATTTATTATAGTAGCTATATAAGAAACAATGAGATATATTTTTTATTTTTAACTATGTTGTAAATTTTGTGGTTCTTTGTCAAGACAATTGCTTGACTAACTGTATGTGTCATTCCATATTTTTTATTTCAACATTTTGCGATTATAAATTTATTTCTCATTTTGGAGTCACCGTACAAACGAACAGGGGAAAGGGGGCAAAGGGCAAAGAGCGAGGCCAAAAACCAAAGCCAAAACCAGAACCAGATAAATGCTGATAAGAGTCTTGTGACGAGCACAAAACAAACAAAATGAAATAAATATATAAATACAGTATATGTATATTGAATTTACATATGTCTCAGCCCAGTTGATTAGTATTAAGCGAATGCATTATTTATTTATTGCACATTGCACCAGCTCCGTAATTAGCTGACACACTTGACTATAAACTATAAACGATACACGGACCTAAACTTGCGCAAAATAGAACAAAATCTGTAGAGCAATGACAATGTCTAGTATTATTATTATTATTAAGTGATTGTGTTAAGTGTTAAGCCTACCTGGCGCTGACGCTGCTCCAATACATTAATAACTTTAGCTCGCTGAACGTCTGTTTTTCAACTACATGAACAATTATAACAAATACAGCTTGCTTGCCTCTCTTTTCTGCTCTCTTTCTTCTCCTGGCTGGGTTTGTTTTGGTTTTTGGTGTTTGCAGCTGGCTTTTCGATCGGGTCAATTGCGGCACGTGTTCTTTTGCGGGCGTTACAGTTGCTGTTTTACTTAAATTAAGGCTTTTATACAAAATGTTTAATACAATTTCAATTATCGTTATCGATATAAATGCACATGCAAGTATGCATCTGACAGTGCTGCCAACTTGTTTCAATAGTCAAGTCGCAACTAGCTAGTTCTGGCTTATTTTCAGAGTCCTATTTTTGCATTTAAGCTGACAGCACTTGTGAGTGCGATAGCTTTTATCGGACGTTGTCTAGCACTGTTTCTTAATTTGAACACTATTCAAATTTAAACTGAAATTGAAAAGTAAAGAGTTCTATAGCACTGAGCTTAAAATAGTTAGCATCGTTAAATTGCTTCTAACCGTTACATTTACAGGTTTTTAAAGTCAAAAATTGTACAAAAAGAGCCCATTTAACGCTAAGTTAAAAATATTTCTTAACATAAAATAAAATTTTTTAATTGCTTAACAATTAGTTTATACTATGCACATAAATGGATAAGTACATGGGTTTGTACGTACACACACACAGCTTGTGTTTTAACTGTGCTCTGTCGCTTTCACTCTCTCAAATCTCTCGCTCCAGCACTTTATCTTATTTTGTTGTTGATGTTTCTCTGCTTCGCTGTTTTGTTGTGGGTTTGTTTCTGTTTTTTTTTGGGTCTGCTGGCGTCGCTGCCAAGTGCATTGAATTTTGCGAATTTTGTTTTGCGGCAAATAAACGAATTCAAGGACAAATGACGTCAGCTAAACATTTTTCGTGCTCACTGTTGCTGTTGGTCAGTGGCGCACGTCACGTACTGTCAGAGGGAGCTACTGGCAAAGCTCTCTGCTCTCTGTTTGCTATCTGCGCCTCTGATTTCTGCTCCAAGTCTGTTTTGTATTTTACTTTTTTTGGATTTTTAGCCTAAAACAAAAATTAAATATTTGCACAGCAGCAAAGACTCCAGCAACCAGCAAAGTATTCCTGATAAAGAACTGTACCGTACGCTTTCCTCTCTCTCTCTCTCTCTCTCTCACAATCTTTCTTCCACTCTCTGGGTGTCAATGAAATTCGTTTGTTTTATGAGATGGGCGTGGTCGGATACTGCCTTCTTGTAGCTATCATAACGTAACGCAATGGACTTCCCACAGTTGTGCCTGCCTGCTCCTGCACTCTTCACGCCACACTCTCCGGATCTCTCTCTCTCTCTCTCTCTCTCACTCTCTCTTCCTCGCACTTTGCTGCTGTGCCTCTTATCGCGCTGTCGTAAGCTTCTGTGTTCTGTTTTAACTTTTTGTTTTAGCTCATTGAAAGTGCAATTCAGTCGCAGCACGCATTTTTAATATTATTTTTCCTCTTTTTAACGCATTTATTATGCATTTAACGTTGTCGTCAGTTGCAACTACAACCAGTGTTGGCAACTCATCTATTTTCCCGCCAGATCTGGAATTTTTCGAATGGCAATCGCAGGAATAATTACGTAATGGCGGCTGACAGGAAGTCTAGCTATTTTTAAAGTTAAAATAATAAACACTGAAAACATTTTACATAACTAAAACATATTAATTCTTTTGCATTAATCCATTATCTTTTGCTATTTTCAATTTATGCAGGATATATAATAAAACCCAAAAATATGAATAGCTTCTTTCTAGCTATTTTTGAAATGTTAATATAGCTTATAAGAGTTGGCAACACTGAGTACAACCACCACCACTCCCCCTCACTCTCTTCTCTTTCAATGCACTCACTCACTCTCCCATCATCATTGCCATTTACCATTTGCCTCTCCTCCTTCTTCGTAACGTTTGCATGCTAAATTTCCATATTGTTTGTCAAGCAACGGACACAACGAACGCATCCAGATCCCGATTTCGATTCTGATTCTGATTCCGATTCTGATCCCAAGCTCAACGGCGACATTATCGCTAGCACTTTCTGAGCGACTCTTCGTATGCAGTCTGCATGCAAATGCTGAGAGGGGAACGTTGTTGGAAAGAGAAGGGGAGGAGGAAGGAGGGGCGGTACTCAAGCTGGCAGATATCGCAGCAGTGGCAGTTCAATCACATTGCACAAAAGTTCGAGGTCAGTTATAAAAATAAAATAATACATACACAAACATATATATGTGTTGGTGTGTGTGTGAGCTCTTATTCGAATTTGTTTTGTATTAATTTTTGCATGCGACAAAATGAGTTTCTTTGTCTTTGACTGGCCACAAGGATCACAGAGAGTTGAGTTGAGTTAAGTTGAGTGGAGAGTTTATGGTTGCCCGCTGGCCTCTGCTCATTGGCACAAAAGCTTTTGTTCCAAGCGGACGCTTCCCATACCCCACAGTTTACACCCCACACTCCTTACATGCATACCACATTCCATATGCCTTTCCCATTCCCATTTCCATTTGTTCCATTCAAGTGGAAGTAGGCCACTGGAGTTCTGTGTAACTTGAGCGAGCGAGAGGCGAACTCGAGATGCTCTCTCGTTGTTGTTGTTGCTGCTGCCGCCCGCTGCAATTGTGTAATGCGAGACGAGGGCATTGACTTGAGCCTCAAGGATAATGGAAAGTTAACAGAGAGCAACTGCGCTGCATAGCTACCATTTCTTAGACACACACACACATACACATGACTACAACAACAGCAACTTAGAAACGGGTCCAGACAGTCAGTGGGGGCTGGTCGGAGGAGCACACAGTCTACAGTCTACAGACTGAGGAACTGAGCAACTGAGCAAAAATAAGAAAAAAAAAAACAAACTCCCAACCGGAATGCTGTTGAACTCAATTTTTGTAGTTTTGCGCCAAAGTCGCGACGTCGCAATGAAATGAAATTTCGATCATTTCCAGAGAATTCATGCCACAGATTTTGGTTCTGGTTGCAGCCACAGTCGCAGACAAAACTAGTTGGACGAGTCGAATTTTGAGGCGAGTTCAAGGATTGCGACGCAGGCAACGGGTTCATTAACTTGTTTGCTTCGCTTTTTCATTTTTTATTTCCATTTTTTTTTTTTTTTGGGACCGCCGCCAGCATCCGTGGCGAGACAATAATGATCTTCACTGGAACTCTATCCCCCTCGGGTTGTTGTTGTTGCTGTTGTTGTTTGTGGTGACTTAATTGCCGCACCCATTGCCTGGTCAAGAAGATTAGCAAGAAATACATTTTTGCCAGCCGGTTTCAGTTTCAATTTTGCATCTGAGAAACTGTAGCTGTCGCTGTAGCCATCGATGGCCAAGAGATGCCACCAAGAATTTGGCCATTTTTCATTGTCGCCACTGATAAAGTGGAGCAGTGTCTAGGCATTGATAGTGTCAAGGCAACCTTGCACCGATCTGGAAGTCATTGTCGCTAGTGATTCATTGGCTGACTAAGCCATGTCTGTCATGATTAACTTCACTTCACAGTAACAGAAGAGTTGTGCCTCATTGCATTTTATTATCATTAAAAATAAATACAACGGCACTCCTGATCCTCAATGGAAGTCGCATTAAACAAATATTTAATAGTATTAATAAAAAAAGACATAATTATCAATAATGTTAAATGCTTTTGACTTTCATTATCATCATTTTATTAGTAGTACTATTTTTAATGATTATAAAATATCATTTCAATATCATTACTATTTTTGATGATAGTGAAGTTTAGATTTTTACTGGCAGTATTTTTTTCATACCTAGTAAAATAACATTTCACTATAAATTACTTAATGCTTCTAATATTAGACATTATTTTTATCCTATTTTTCAAAGCCAATGAATTAAAGATTTTCATCATCATCGTTTTATTGGCAGTACTATTTTTAATGCCAGTAAAATTTGATTTTCATTAGCAGTAATTTTTATAATGCTAGTAAAATAACATGTCATTATGCATTTTTTAATGATATTATTATCAGTCATTTATTAATTCCTTTTTTCAAAGACAATGAAATGGCTAATGAATTAGATTTATAATGAAGTAAGTATAGCCAAAGACAAAGACATACTCAATGATTACAAAATGTTGGATTACGTGCATTTATATAAAGTGATAATGATAACGCATGGCGCTTTTTAAACCCTTGTATTTGGTATTTCGTCCCAATATAGAGCGAACATCGCGGGTAAATCGTAGGGCATCGAGGAAGGGCAACATGCAGAGCAGCTCAATGTCCTTGGTGCCCATTTCATAGGGTTTAATGCGTATTGCGTTGCCCTCATTGAAACTATTGGCCATGTGGCAATCATCCAGCAACAGCACATTGGCCAAATCCTTGTGGCATAACGATATAAACTTCGCCCGAATACCGTAAACATCTACGCAATGATGTCGATAAAAACGACGATTCAAAATGTTTCGACCCGCATCCAGATAATCCAGCACCCTCGAGGCATAGATTTCTGTAGCGGCTGTAAAAACAGTCAGATTGTACCACTTGGAGACGCGATCGAGAAAGAAGTCGACGTGGGGACGCTTATAGACATAGACGGTAGCATTATGAGCCGGTATATTGAAGCAATAATCGGGAGCTAACAGCGGTTCTCTCTTCTTTGACTTTCTGCGACGTCTTCTCCTGGAATGATATTCTATATACGATTTGATCAAGGTCTCATCCATGTCTAGGACCAAAGTTTTGCGATCCACCATTTTCAGACGGTGCTTGGAGACGGGCGTTAAGTCATCCTCGCAATATCTGATCGGTACATAGTTAATAGCTTTGTTATATATTCTAGCCATCTGATGTTGGAAGTTTGTCACGAAAACTGGAAATCGTCAGAATTATAGTAAACAGTATTGCCAAGGCTGTTGCGTTATAAATACTGTGAAATTCTTAGCTAAATCTAAGAGATTAATGTACAAGACAATTACATACTTACTACTTTGACAGAAAGCTCTCCTCATATTCCATTTTATCATTTAAATTAAAAAGAAAACATAAATATTTGACACTGTCAGCTTAGTAATGATTTATTTAAAAATTGTATTTTTAATATTTTGCAAAATGTAATCGATATGGAAACTCTGTTTATTGATTGTTTATTATCAACAATGAATTCAATTTGAGGGCATTCTAAATATTATTCATGAATATCATATCTTTGTTATAGTAATTGAAACTTGTTATTTATGAAATGAATACAATACTTAAGTTTCAGTTCATGTATTCAATCTTAAACCAGAATGAATCAGTGCGATTCGATTCAGTTCCATAATTACATACTTATACTTATAATGAAATGATTTTCGATATCTGAGGAGTTTTGCCAGCTTTTTTTTTAATTCTCTCGCTTTTTTGTGTGTGGGCGTGTGTTGTGCGGGGACAATGACAATGGCAAAAATCGAATATATACATATATATATGTATGAATGTGATCGTCAAGGCGAAAAATGAAACGCCAGCCATGAAATGTGCAGCGCCAGCTAAAATACGTTTCCATTCCCATTCACTTCTCTTCTCTTCTCCCGCTCTTCTCTCTTCAAAGATGACGCACTGGTTGGGAGGTAGGAGGGACGAGTGAGGGGGTGTAGGAGCTGGCAGAGAGACGCTGACGGAAGTTGCCGACTGACGACGAAGGCGACGTTACAGTGTAAAATATTGCACTGGCCTTGGGATCAGCACGCACGATGCGGCTGCTTGTCAAGACGATTAACAACGCCAAAAACAACACCAACAACCACAACACCAACAACCACAACAACACCAACAACTTGCAACTATGTCCCTGGTTTGGCGTCGTCCGGCAGGAGCTGAAATTAATGCACCATATTGTGCGCATCTGTTCCTATACAAAGTATATATACACACAGTGAAAAAAGTCTCTGTAAATTTAAATATTCATAAATTAACAATATATTAAATTAAAACTATGTTATTTTATTTTGAAATAAGTACATATATAATTTTTGAATATCAGACACATGTAAACTTTAACTGTTACTATAAATGTCTTCCTATATATCTAAATAAAATCTATAAATATATTCATATTTACTATGACATGAATGTGTCTTAGTTATGTTGTGTCCAAATTTCAAAGTCGCACGTCAAGCGGTTTGGACTGTGCAATGATTCAGTGAATGCGAGGCAAGATATATATATATACTATATAGATTATAATAAAAATTTGCTAAGATCCAATAGCTATATTTTTTCTCCGGGTGTATATAAAGAATATAAGTATATATGTTTGGAGTCTGGCGTCTGCTGGGTGTCAATTTGTAGCGCATCCATTGCTGACTCAGAATCGGAGTCAGAGTCAAAGTCAGGGAATTGCTGGCAGCATTTAACACCCGCATTTTGTGGCACATGTTGCTGTTGCATGTCTCGTGCGGCATGCTGTGGCAATTGCAGCAACTTGAACCGGAAAGCATGCGAATTCCTTGAGCTTGTGTCATTTGGCAGACTGTGGGTTCTACCATGACCCTTCAAATACATTTATCAGTCGACAGATCAACAGTTTTATTTTTTATAGAAATTCCCAGTATGAATTTTGAATTTTTTCATTTTTATAACTTAATAATTCCCACAATGATTAGGAGGTGTTAGCTTAAAAACAATATTTATATAGAATATATGCATAAAATGCTGGAATAGCTGCTCAATTTGGCGAAATGTCAAATACAATTGGCCCCCTTAACTATTTCGATCCATAAAATTACGTATACGTGTCGTGAGCCCGAACCTGTTACAGCTATTTTTGTCATTCTATTGCTGTGAATTAACATTAAACAATAATTTTGCTTTTATTTTTTGACAATTTTTGTTGTTCTTATTGCTATTGTGGTGAATGTGAATGCAAAATAAATTGCGCATAAAGTTTAATCACTTTGACTTTGCGCACGCATAAGCAAGAGAGAGAGATAGAGTGAAAGAGACAGAGACAGAGAGAAAAAGACGAGGCAGCAATCAAACAACGACAACGCCAAAAAATAAAAACGCATAACAAAAGATTCCACACACACATGCATGCATATGTATGTATGTGTTTATATACAACAACAGCGAGCAGTGCAAAAAAACAGGAAAACAACAACAACAACAACCGCCAGAGACAGAGTCAACAACCTCCAGTGCATTACTCACTTTTAAAGACCGTGTGTGTCCTTCAACAAAAACTTATCTCCATCTCGCACTCTCCACACCAACTATCTCGCTCGCTCTCACTTGGCTTTGCTTGTCTTGCTTTGCTTTTTTGCTTGACTGTTTTTCTTTTCTACAATTTATAATTAAACAATTTTGCGGGCAGTTGTTGTTGCTATTGTTGCTGCTGTCGTAGACAGAACCGAACGTTTCGCCAGTTTCTCCTGCCTCTCCTTCGTCTTTTTAACTCTTCCCACGTTGGCCAACCAAAAGCTTGCTGCTCTTGTTGTTGTTTTGAGCTTTGCACAAGTGTGCAGTTGAAGCTGGAACCACTAGCTCTCTTCTTTTCCTCACTCTCTCTCACTCTCCTCCGCTGTCTCTTGCTTTGCCATCACTTCATCCTTCATTGATTTCGCTTCAAATTCAGACTATGCGTCGATTTTTGAAGCTGCTGCGCATTTTGGGGCGAGATGAATAAACTTTAGCACGCTTGCGTGACCTGTTGTTGTGTTCTCTTCACGCGCTCTCTTCACCGCTCTCTATCTCTCTCCCTGCCTGCCCACGCACACTAACGCAGCACATCCGCTGCAGCGGCGTTGCTAAATTCCTGTGTATGTGTGTATGGAGAGAGCAATGTCATTGACTGCAATTTGTTAGCAAAATATTTCAACTGATAAATAAATTCTACATGGAGCCAATGAACTCAATAATATACTCAAAACTCTTCACCCAAAAAAATTGATGCTCTCTGCTTGTGTACTGCAATTTTGTTCATGTTATTGTTGTTGTCGTTGTTGTTCCTGTTTCGTTTTATCTGTACTTTTTTTCCTTTGCGGTTTTTGCAATTTGCGCCCCAATTGAAGCGTCAACAACAGAGACGGCAATGGAGACTCCACACACAGGTTGGACGCGCCATAAACAAAGAATTCCTTTTGTTTGTTGATTCGTTTTTATTTATTTTTTTTTGTTATTTTTTGTAAATTTGTATTTTATTTTTATTTTTAAACAAACAAGCGCAAAGTCGTTGCTGAGTTCATTGCATTCGATCGCATTTAAAAATGGCACGAGGAGTGATATACGCATACACTGAGAATAAAACAGTATAAATCTTTCTATTTACTTTTTTCTAAATAAAAAAATATTTAACTTAAATACTTTCAATTTAACTTTAAGCTTAAAATTTAATTTTTAAATGTAAGTCACATTTTTTCAATATCTAGTTTAGAATTTGATTTCAATTTAGGAGATATTTTCACGAAAAATACAAAGAAATTAAATGTACAATTTTAAGATACCTTTTTGATAAGATTTTACCAAACAATGAACTTAATACTTACTTACTTATTACTACTCAAAATCTTTTGATAAAACGTAGCTTGCCTTTTAAAAAACCTCATGAAATTTGGAATATTAAGAGTTAACAAACAAATATTTAACTATCCGACGATTTTTTTTATCAGTGTATATATGCATAACAAATAATCAAAAGCAGCGCGTGTATATGTACATATAGAATCAAAATATATCTACATATGTATATGTGTATGTAGAGTTCAAGTTGATTTATCAACTTTGCTGTTTGGATTCTCTTATTGTCATTTTGGTCATTTATTTGAGCAATATTGAGATAATATCAGTTAACAAATTATATACATAATATACAATCAATAAATTTGATTAATTATGGTTGAGTTTCTCGGTCTCAGTAACAGTTCAAGCATAAACAGTTACAAAGCCAAGCTTACAGTTAAAGTTCTGTCTGTCTGTTTGTCAGTTTGTCGTCTGTCACCTGGCGCCTCTGTTTGGATCCCTAAAAGCGCATTAAGTTTCATTGTATATGCTCAGGTTACAGCAAAGTCGGTCAATACCTTTTAAAGACAGTTGCAAAACGCTTAAGTAACCACAACAAACAACAACAAGTATACTGAAAAGAACAAGAACAATAAAAACGGCAACAATTTTGTTTATTCCTTGATGAACAGCTTTTCACTTAAGTTTCAGATGCTGCGTTTTTTTTAACTGACCAGTTTAATGACTCGAACTTAATTTGCGCCCTCAGAAAAAGGCAGACAACACCCATGCAAGGCAGCAAGAATTAAAAGAACAACAACAAGAGCATTACACAAGGGCGTACCTGGAAAGGGGTAGCTGTCCATAGATCCTTTAGAATTTAAAAAAATGTATCGCATAGCATTAAGTATCTGATTCTTTAGGGAAAAATAATAATTATGTACTTTAAATAACCCCATTAAAGCTCAGATTATATGAAAATCTATGAAATCATACAATCAGCTTAAATATAAATTTACATATTTGTTATAATTAAGATATTAAACATTAAAATCTATTGATAGTCGGTTGAGATACTACTATTCTGTCCCCCCTCATTTATATCCTGCTTACGCCCTTGGCCCAGCATACCAAGATGCGGCTTAAAACAGGCAGATAGAAAGAGAAGAGAAAAAGAGAGCAGGAACAAGAGCAGCAGCAACCGCAGCAGCAGCAGCAGAAGCGACGACGACAACGACACGTCTGGCAAACGGGGCCTGGAATGGCTGGGAGAGTGGGCGGCGCAGGCTGCAGAAAGAACAGATATGTATGTACATATGTATGCGTGAGTGTATGTATGTATGTATGTATGTATGTATATTTGTATGTGTGAAATCGCCTAAAAAAGAAGCAAAGCAATTGGCCGAATAAAGGCGAAGCAAAAAACGGCAACCGAAATACAAAACAAAATGATGCTTAAGTAACTCATATTCAAGTATGAGTGTGTGTGTGTGTGTGCGTGTGTGCAGCAGCAACAGCCGCAGCAGCAGCAACGCTGGCAGAGGCATCGCCATCGCCATTGCCAATATAAACGACGATCGAAAGATGCAAAATGTTCATTCCGTTGTCGTTTCGTTTCTGTATGTATGTACATATTTCGCTGGCCAAGAATTCGAATATAAAAAGTCAACAAAATAATAAAATGAAGTATACGAAAGCAGCGATCACACACACACACACACGCACACACACACAGCAACAGAATTCAACTTTTTTTCTGCAACACTGCGTGCGTCGCCTTTGGACGTCGACGTCGACGCTGACGCCGACGCTGAAGAGTATAAAAGCTTAAACCCGCTTCATACTCGAGTTTATTAAAACCAAAACTGTGCGAGTGTCAAGATCGTTTGGAGTCGAAAGTAGATTTAATAAAAAAAAGTGCACAACTGCAAATCTTGTGAATAAAAAAGGCGACGCCCCAAAAATCAAGTGATAAATAAGAACAAAAACAAATAAAATATTTAAATTAACAAACTATTGATAACGTTAACAAGCGAAATGAAGAAGCACAATAAAAGAGAAAATATTTATTTAAAAACTAGGCGCACGCCCTACACACACACACACACAGACGACGCGCGCCAACGTCAAATAGCAAAAGCAAAAAAAATCGAAAGTGTTCGTGCTCTACTGACATGGATTACTTCTGCCCCAACTACAACAACAACATTAAGAGCAGCAGCAGCATCGCCAACAACAACTACATATAATGACAGCAGAGAGAAACTAGCGTTAGTTTCGTCTATGACGTACTTATGCAGGTACATGAGGTGAGCGTGCTAACGAGAGCGCCCACTAAAGAGAGAGAGACGCAGAGAGAGCGACAACTTCGTGCCCGGCGAGCTTCAAAATAGAAAGCGACTAGACTAAGATGACGACGACGACGGCGCCAACGACGACTACGAGCACGACGGCAAACGATCGATTTGCGTGTACGTCAGGGCGTTTGTGTGGGTGTGCGCATATGTGAGTGTGTGGAGAACAAACAAGAGCAAGAGCAAGAGCAGGAATTCTAATGCGACGCAATCAGCGGGAGTAACAGCAGCAGCAACAACAGCAGCGACCGACCGTCACTTTGAACTTGAACTTTAAATTTGCACTAACACACCAACACAGCAACAGGCTGCATAACTATTTATGTATGTATGTGTGTATATGTTGCTGCTCATTCGAATTTATTGCTGTTGTTCTAGCTGACGTTTGGGGCGCGACGTTTATCGCTCTTCCCATGCTCTCCTTCTCCGGCTTTGGTCATTCGCGTATCGGCCGTCGGTTGCTTCGGTTCGGTTCGGATTTACGTGTATATTTTGCGGCTACTTGTTGAATTTTAACGAATTTGCCATTGCAATTAATTTAGTTATTTGACGAAAATGCGAAAAATAAATGCGAGAAAAAAAGTGAAAGTTGCTATGAGTGAAAAGAGAGCTCATGTCAATTATTTCAGTATATATACAAATAAAACATGAACCAATGCGTACGCAAAGCACGAAACAAACTCAATAAATTAAATTAAAAAAAAAAATGAAAAATGAGAAGAATTGAAATGAAATGAGAAGAAAGCGACACAACTGGCAAAATTGTTGTTGATTTTCTTTATCATACGCCTGGGAGCTTTTGGAATGATTCAACACACAAATGTGGGAGTGGCATTAATATTTATATATATTTCCTTATAAATCTAGCCTCTACTAGGCTTTGTCTGTGAATTTTGCAATATATTCAGACATAGCCTATGAGAGGTTAGGTGTACCAAGGGAACAAATCAGCGTCTAATAAAATGCCGATTACCGTAACAAAGAACCGAGAGATAACAAGCGAAAGAAAGATACAGTAAAATGTGGATAAGCATGCTCATATGTACAGACATATTGATAAAGAACAGAAATATATGTATATGTATTATTTGTATGTCTGTGTGTATGCATTTCAAATATGGCGTTTGCTTTAATCTTGTCTTTTATTTTTATTTTTATTTGATTTATTTCACAGCCAACTGTCAAATTTTGGAATTCTTCTGGATCCCTCTCTCTATGTCTCTCTCTCTGATGCTTATCTCGACTGTTTACACACACACACACATATCACTCATCTTTCTATTTGTTTTGTTTATAAAACTATATTTCAATAAAATCTGTTTTCAATATATCTGATGATTTTGCTATTTTTATTATTGCTTAAGAATTTGGGAAATGAAAAAATATAATGCGGGTAAATAAATGCTACAATTCGGTGGAATTGTGGAATTACCCACAGCACAGTTCAGCAAGAGCATCGGATTACCAGATAATTGTCGCCAGTCAAGCGATAAGGTTTGGGATATAGATTATCAACACATTTTCGAATAGATACTGTAAATATGTAGATGAATGTATAAAATAATGCTGACGTTAAGTGTTAAAAGATATACGGGTTTTTGTCATGTAGAGCTGTTGAACATGATATACCAGATTAGCTGGTCTATTTATAACGCTCATATTGACCATTTATATGAAACTTTGTAATAATATGAAACAATTAAGTAATACGACATCCATATTTTCACACATATTAGATTAGAAACAATAATTTTAAAATTGCGCACTAGTTAATAACCCCACGGATTGTACAATCTCTAAAAAAGAAATAAAATTATTTAGACCAAATTGTACGCTCTTGAAATAATGCAACGGTTGGGTGTTGTAGCAGTGAGCGCTTAAGCAATCAACCAAGCAGTGCAAAGCAGTTGAAATTTGAATTAATAGAGTTGCCAACTTAACTAAAAACAAATGACACTGCTTTGCTCGTGTTTAATTGCTCGATGCTATAGCAATGATCGCTGCACTGCTTGACGAAAGCGTATATGAGCAAGCAGTGCATATTTGTGGTTATTTTGCTTTGGCAACATTATTGTATTGGCTTATTTTTTTGTTTTGGCTAATTTCACGGTAGCTTTATGGTCGATCGGAAGATGAATGAGCAAGCGAGTCATACAAATTGCACAGAGCTGAAGCAACTCCCACAATGGCAATTCTCAGATGGCAGTGCATTGGTTTATTTGCGACCGACAACCATAAAAAACGCTCAATGGCCAATGCGTTGTGAGTTTTCTCACACATAAAACCCAAAAATCGAAAACATTAGCCAAAAACAGATTGCGATTGCCATGGAGCAGGCAGTAGAAGACATGTCTTCTCTTAATGGCTTGCACATGGCAAAGGCAGAGACAGAGGCAGAGACTTAGACACTTGGCCCGTTGTACGAGTATTTATGGCCTGCACTCTAACTCTAACATTTTACCATTTTACCAACTTACAATTTACCAATTTCCAGCTGCCTGGCGGCTGCAAACACACGCACATACGGCTTATGCAATTTGTTGTGCAGCTCATCATCTAACAGCATCTAACATTTAACCCACATTTTGTGGCGGTTCCTGGTCCAACGATGACCTTCGCCGCTAGCCAAGTTAAGAAGCAGCAGCTGTATATAGAAAATGTGATTAAATTTGTAGGCAAATTGACGGCTGCGCCTAACAGACAAACAACACGCCCACCTAAAAAAATATAAAATCCAAAACGAACTCAAAAGTTAATTAATTTTTAAGCAACCCCCTATAAAAGTGGCCTACAAAACTGAACCAAGTTAGCCAGCAGCAGCAGGCGGCAGTTAAAAAATGCATTGCAGTAATAAATTGACCCACTTTCGAATCTGCAACCTGACCCAACTAGTAACGCAAAACCCAAAACCCAATACCCAAAGCCAAAAAAAAAACAACGGTGAAAAAAAAACCAAAACAAACTCGGCTGGAAATCGACAAGCGCCAAACAACAACAAACAAGCCACAACAGCAGCAGCAGCAAAAGCAACAACAACACAAACACTTTAGTGCAACAGTTTAGTGTCAGGCAAAACGAATGACTTAAGAAACGAACGCGAGGCGACGACGCTGGTGACGACAGCGACTGCACTGCTTGCTGTACTTGCTGCCCTCTCTCTCTCGCTCTCTCTCTTTATCTCAAATGTAATGCATGTCTGCACGTGAGCTGCATGTGTTCGTCTGTCTGTGTGTGTGTGTGTGTGTATACACAATCAAAATTAGTCTTAGCTGGTAATTTGAGCAGTAGCTCAAGAAGAGGCAAGTGGCAAGTGGGGCAGTTGGGGTTGCCACTCTACTAGACTCGGGCGGTGGCAGCACCAATCACTTCACAAATGCATTTCAACTTCAACTTTAAACTGCAATTGTTTGCAGTCGCCGTCGTCGTTGTCGTCGTCGCTGCATGCGAATTGAGTAATTGGCCTCTTGCCTTGCGCTCCAAATGAATTCGCCTTGTTTGATTGTTGGTAACAAGCACAGCAACAACAACAACAACTACAACTACAACAACAACAACTAAAACTACAACCACAACAGAACTGACAGAATTTGAAAGGCATTCAACAATATTCAAAGTGGTGTGTTTTAAGTTTCTTTGTGGCAATTTAAACTCAAGGCAAAGAAATTCTGATTAGCGTTAATTGAAGGCTTATTATTATATCGATATATGTATATCGATAAATGTAGAAAACTGTCAAAAGTCGAAGTCTTATAAATTTTTTAAATCTTAACGAATTTTAAAAAGCAATGTCTTTTTGATTAGAGTTGGAAGCCAAAATTGATTCTGTATTTAAACTTAGTTAATTTATAACATTTTATTGTTTTTCAAACTCTTGTTATATTTTGTTTAATATATGACATACTTTTGTGAGCAATGTCACAGATTTTAATTTTTTTTCAGACTTTTGATGCTACTTTTTACAATTTCAAAATTCAAGATAATTGTAATATTTTTTCATACCAATGCTATTTCTTAATAATAACTCAATAATTATTAAAATGCATTTTGTAATAGTTGAATAGTGTTGTACAAGCTACGATTTTTATCCTCCCATCATTAATCAATATTTACGTAAAGTACATTCACCCAATACACCAAATTCACCCACTTAAATACTTACTTAAGCTTTCAGCATGCTTTAAATTATTTATTTGTAGTACTATGTACACCCTGTAAACATTAAATGTGCAGTGGGGTATGGTCTAGACAAGTATAAGTTGAAGAAAAATTTTTTTGAACGAAATTAGTAAAATTTTAACTCAGAATAAATTTATATAGTCGATGTCTATGACAGTCGAAAATTATAAAATTTTCTAAACTAACAAAATTTAAATGCAGAATTAATAAAGAGGCCAAAACTCTTGTTAAAATGACATTCCGCTTGAAAATCGGTCCAGTTTTGACAAAGTTATGGAAGTTTGAAGTTGGTCAGAACTTGGATCTAACAACTTTACAAGTCAAAATTTTTGTCAAATTTTACATGATTTTTTACAGAATTTTGAAAGGTGTCAGAAACAAATTTAAAGTGTTGTTTTATACTATTTACGATATAAGGAGTTGATTAAACGTGAAAACTTGGGAAAATTTTTTTTGAATTTTCAAAATATCAAAGGGGGGACCATTAGGATCGAATCCATGATTTTGAGGATTATAATTTTGTTTACAAAATTAATTAAATTTAAATGCAGAATGAATTTAGAGGCCAAACTATGATCAAAATGACATTCCGTTTGAAAATCGGTCCAGTTTTGACAAAGTTATGGAAGTTTGAAGTTGGTCAGACCTTGGATCTAACAACTTTACAAGTCAAAATTTTTGTCAAATTTCACATGATTTTTTACAGAATTTTGAAAGGTGTCAGAAACAAATTTAAAGTGTTGTTTTATATTATTTACGATATAAGGAGTTGATTAAACGTGAAAATTCGAGAATTAAAATTTTGAAACTTTCAAAATATCAAAGGGGGGACCATTAGCATAAAAACCATGATTTTGAGGATTATAAATTTTTTTCGAAAATTAATTAAATTTAAATGCAGAATGAATTTAGAGGCCAAACTATGATCAAAATGACATTCCGCTTGAAAATCGGTCCAGTTTTGACAAAGTTATGCAAGTTTGAAGTTGGTCAGATTTTGGATGTAACAACTTTAATATTTTGATTAAAAGTCAAAACTTAAGAATTGTACAGGGTATCTGTTGCTTAGACAGTGTTAAGCAGTTTTTGCACTGCTTGTAGCGTAACTAAATTGTGATTTGGCTTAGCCAATTGGTTTTAGGAACAATTCGGTCGGCCAATCAACTGGCCACTTGTTCCAAGTCCAGTCAGGCGGCCAGTTGAATTTCATGCTCTAGATAGTAACATGCACTTAGAGTTTTTGCATGTGTAAGACTGTATGTGTGTGCGTGTGTGTGTGTGTGTGTGTGTATAGGTGTGCGTGTGGCTTCAAATACTTGTTGCATATTAAAAACTTGATATTTTATTGACTTTCCGATCGACTTGAGTCGAGTATAATTTTGTTGAATTGTTTTTTTTTTGTGTGAATACATTTCAAATTGGTTCAAGTTACGAGTGCGCGCCCCAAAATGCCAACGCTATAAATAATAATGGCAGCAATACCAACAATAACAATAACAATAGCAACAGTTATAAAAATCACAACAACAATTGCTTTTTTCCATTGTGCGCAAGGTGTTAAAAATCTGTTGTATAACTCAAAGTTCGGGCAACAACTTAAAAATCGATTAACAGCCGCGTAATTATGGACATAATTTGTGTGCACAAGTGTTGCAGCAACAACAACAACAATAACAATACCAATAACAACAACAACAAATAAGATATATAGTATGAAAAAGTAAATGGCAAGAAATTGAAGCCCGAAAAATATCAATGACCATTAAATGGCCTTGAACTTGAATTTGCCAAGGAATCGGTTAGGAATTTCATATATCATATACCAGTTTTTATGGGTATTATTGCCGGGGCTTTCACTTTTTTTGCGTTGAGTCAATACAATTCTTTGTGAAGGGCTCTTCGCTTAATGGCCAAATGCAAATGCATTGGAAATTTTCGGAAGGTGAACCAGTGTAACGCCCAGTTACAGTCACGTGTGTGTGCGTGTGTGTGTGCGTGTGCGTGTGTGTGTGTGTGTGTGTGTGTGTCGGTGCGTGTCGGACAAGGTCAACACCTTTCCTTTTGCCAGGCGCAAAAAAAAAAGATAGGTGTCTAGAGAGACAAAAGACAGACACTTGAGTTAATTGAATAAGTGTAATAACAAGACAAGAGATTGCGCATACGCCCCGTTAGTTGGGAGCACTTGTTAATTAAATATATTTTGAATTAATTATACAAGCAATTGTCACACATACACACCATACGCAAATTGTTAGTGACGAGAATGCGTTAGCGAGGGAATGCTAAACTTGGAAATATCCTTTACATAAATTTAATTTTATTTAAATTTAAATTTAAAATTAATTTATTAATGTTTAAAGATGTTTAGAAAATTAATATGAATTGCTAAACTATGCAATAGACAAATATGGTCGAATTTATAGTTTACAACTTTGATGTTATGACTGTAATTAGCTTTTTATGAAGAAAAGATACAAATGTATCTTTTACATAAATTTTCTATCTTTAGGTCTTTTTATCTACGTGTTCTACCTTATTCAGTTTAATTTGCTTATAAATAGCTTAATAAATGCCTTTTTAAGTCTATAATGCCCTGCAGCAAAAATATGAAATGAGTAGAATGAGGTAGAATACTATGTTAGTAAAGATACAAAAGTATCTACACAATAACTTTACTATCTTTAAGTCTATCAAGTCTATAATTGGACTAACTGATAGGTAATTTTGTTACCAATCGCTCTAGTCTGTTATACTGCTTCAATTTTAATTATTTACAGGGTATTTTATTACTTTATTCAAAGTACAAATCAAGTATCCGTGTCTGACAAAATGTTAATTGACTACAGCCAATTAAACAAACAGACCAATCAGTCAATTGGTCAATCTGTCATATATCATATATCATAATACATTATACATATGTATATCAATAGTTTTATTGGACAGTTCCCTTCATTAGCTGGACTATTGTATACGGATTTGTCTATTGGGGGATACGATATCAATCGTGGGCTGCAAATCATTTTGGCCAAAACACGTCAGCACGACAAATGCTGCCACCTTAATTAATCCAGTTTTTATGGAGCGTCTTGTTTAAATTAGTTTGACATTTAAGTTGACTGTTTGACTACCGATGTTGTTGTTGCCGATGTTGCTGTTGTTGCTGCTGCTTCAGCAACTGTTGCTGCTGCTTCGGTTTACGTCTTCTTCGCCGTCATCTGTGGTCATAAATTTTTAATTTCTGGCACTGACGACGCTCATCATAAATTGCCTTTTAGTGCCAAAAAAAGCAACAAGCAGGCAAAAAAGCTAACGCCAAATGTGAAAAGAGCAAAGCCGATGCCTTTGGCATTCAAATGACCAGATCTGAGATGAGCAACAACCACAGTCTTAGCCACAATATCACAGCCATGTCCAACCAGTTGAGCGGGCGTTTCGGGCCAGACCCAAACCCAAACCCAGACCCAGACCAGACCAGATTCATATATACTCGTACTCGTACCAAGACTCACATTCAGACGTGTTTGATGATGAACTTGATGCCGATTTTAACGGCAATCAACGAGCGCAAAAATTATTTTAACAGCAACTTCTTATTTTTTTTCAGTATCTCTTCTATTTGCTTTTTTTGTTTGTTAAAACCAAAAGTTGTTCTTATGTAAATGTTTTTTTTTTGTATTTTATTTTTAATTTGTTTTTTTTTTGTTATTTCTTATTTGGGGTTCGTTTGCTGACGTTTTGCGCTTTTGCTCGCATTTATATTTAATTATGTTAATTAAACCACAGATAAATGCGACAATAGTGGCTTAGAACTGGTCAGCTGGTTAGCAATACTAAAACTAGAAGGAGCACTCTAAAATTTATTTTGTGAGAATATTAAATACACTCTACGAAATTTGACACCATATCCATTTTGGTAGCTAATTGATAATTTAAATTTCTGTAAGAAGTATTAATTAAAATCGAAGACGTGTTTCTTACTTAAAAATATAGCTTATATTTTAGATTCGAGATTTTAGTAAATGTCTACATAAATAGGATGGTTTATTTATTTATTAAAGGACTTAATTGATAACCTATAAAATTCTCATAAAACTACAAAAGTATATAAAAAATTTGTAAAAATTTCGTAAAACCAAAAGACTATCTTATCCGAAAAAGTAAAAATTGGGTAAAATAATGATGAATTTATAAAAACCCTAAGGAAAGAAATATAGATTATATTTTGTATTTTTTAATAAAAAAGATTTAACTTTATCACTGAGTTTTCAAAGCGATATCTAGATGTCAAATATTCCAGTAAATTTTTTTCCAACATTTTATGCTTGTTTTATTTATTTTATTTTTAAGTGGAAGTAGTTTTTCAATTAAGCTGTATTAAGTGTCTTGTTACGACTTTGGAAGGGCCAAGCAATAAATATTTTTTAACAAATTTAAAACACCTTTATTTAGGGCATTAAAATATGTGTTTTAACATTTTGTTAACGATTAGCACAGAGTTCGACAAATGATCAGAAACTAAAAATATATCTTACCAAAAATATTGTTGCTGAATGAGTCAAGCACTAAGCTTAAAGCTGACCAGCTTTAGGACTAAGTATATATATAAATATAACTATATAAATATGTATATTTTATAGTGCTAAGTGGACTGGTAGCACCGGAAATTGTGATGCTAGCATTAAGCAAATTAACAAGTTGAGATACTTTTGAGTCAAACCTGAAGTCTATAAATCTTAGCACTATCAGATTAATACTAGTAACATACAAATTTGAAGAGTTGAATTTAAAAAATAGCTCATTTTAAAAAATGAAACAAGTTGGCAGCACCAATTAGCAGACTCATTCATTCAACCTACCTCAATTCCCAAAGACAATTTGGCTCTTTTTTTTTGTTTTTGTTGAGATGCTGCAGTTGGGAATCTCTTAGGAGCGAGAGAGGGGGAGACGGAAACGGATTCGAGTCCGAAAGAGTGTGGAGTGTTAAGAGTGGAGTGTTGAGTGTTGAGTGTGGATTGTGGAGTGTTGAGTGTGTTGCGTATAAAACCAATTTGAGCGACGGTTTCCGAACCAGTTGAGCGCTGACTTTGCAAACGTTTTCATCATCATTCACACAACGCGATCGTTCAAGACTCAAATGCATTTGGCCAAAAGTTCGTTACAGCCAAACAAAAACACAACAGCAACCACAACAATACAAAATAAAGCAAAGCAAGCGCATAAAATAAAGTAAAATAGCCAAACCAAATTGTTAACTATTTTGTCTTTGCTTTTTGTCTTTACTGTTTTTTGTGTGTGTTTGTTTTTTGCTTTTGCGTTTTGTGTTTGCAGCCAAAGTTAAAGTTAAAAATTGTTGCCGTCAAGTGTTTTCTTTGGTTTGGCTTCGTTTTCTTGCCGTTTTATTCGTTCGACGTGCGCGATAGCGAACGGTTGTTGCTTTGTCTTTGTCTTGCGCCTTTTTGTATCTGACGGATACGCGAGACTTGCGAACGCGCTCTCAATTTATCTCTGTGTGTCTGTCTGTCTGTGTGTGCGTGTGAAGAAAGAGAAATATTTATAAAAAAAAAACAACGAAAAAATAAATATATATATATAAAAAAAATGCTGTTGTTGGTGGCGAAATAACGAAATAACGCCAACAACAATTGTCGATGAAACAACAGCAACAACAAAAGAAATAGTTTTTCCAGTGCAAAAAAAAAACAACCAAATGATCATTATATAAATCATAAAATCTTCATCAAAATTGTGTTAAATATATATATCATCTTATACGAAGCACATGCAAATGCGTCAAGTGCTTGGCAGATTTAAAACTCAACTCAACTCTGTGTGGATAGCAGCAACATATTAACGACTTTTCTGGGAGCCAACAATAAGGTAGGTAATAAATAAAGTATCCTCTGTTTTACTGTTGCATGTGCTCCACATTTCATGGTATTTCTTGCACGTTATGCAATTGTTTTTGCTGTTGTTGTTGTTGCGGTTGTTGTTGCCGTTGTTGTTGTTTACGCATAATGATGTATCGATATCGCCAGCGTGTGCCATTAACATATTCAATGCCTAATCACAAATGGCAGCTGTCGAGGCCAAAAGCATTTGCTGCCAATTTCGATATATGTATATATATAAATAAAAGGCCAGCGAAAGCATTGGCCTTAATTTGTTGACCAATTGTCGTTGGAGTCTAAACAAAACTGAGCAACTGTTGCTGCTGGTCAAGCACAATTGCCGTTGCACATTGTTTAAACTTTGCCATTCTCACAACAGAAAGTTAGAGAGAGAGAGAGAGAGAGAGAGGGAGGGAGTGAGTGAGTGTGTGAGAGAGAGGGAGCGAGAGAGAGAGAGAGAGAGAGCAGTTTAAGCTGAGACACAACATATTTAAGCATAACTCGCTGTAGATCAATTAAGAGATTGCAGAGGGGATTTTGTTTTGTCTTCTATCTTAAATATGTTGTTCTGTGAAGAACTTTAAGTGTATACAAATTTATATTAAAATATTGCCAGATTTTGCTTATAAAAAACCGCAACTTAGAGAGGAGATTAAAATTAAATATGTTGTTCTGGGAAGCACTTTAAGTTTAAAAATTTATAATAAATAATTGCTAGTTTTTTGTATAAAAAAACCACAAGTTAGATGGATAAAGAGTTTAAAGGTTGAAAAAAGGGGGGGGTAAAGGAGAGGGTTTTTTTTTATTAGATGTTGTGGTGGGGGGGTTTTGTATAAATTTATATTAAATTATTGCTAGATTTTTTTTTATAAAAAACCGCAAGTTAGAGCGGAGATTAAAATTAGTTTGTTTATGCAATCGATAACTTCTATTAAAAGAACTCACTGTAGATAAATTAAGAGATTGCAGAGGGGATATTGTTTCTTAAATATGTTGTTCTAGAAAGCACCTCAAGTTTATAATTTTATATTCAATTATTGTTAAATTTTTTTTATAAAAAAACCGCAAGTTAGAGCGGAGATTAAAGTTAGTTTGTCTATGCAATCGATAACTTCGATAAAAAGAACTCGCTGTAGCTCAATAAATAGAAATTGCAGAGGGGATTTTATTCATAAATATGTTGTTCTGGGAAGCAATTTAAGTTCATTAATTTACAATAAATTATTGCTAGATTTCTTATTAAGAAAACCGCAACTTTGAGCAGCGATTAAAGTTAGTTTGCCCAAGCAATCGATAACTTCGAAAAAAGACAACTTGTTGTCGCTGTTGTTACTGCAGCTTAGCATTATTTTTTTTTTATTTTATTTTTTTTTTGAGAGTATGTATGTGCATGTGTTGTGTTTGTGTGAAAAGACACTTGGCTGGCGGCACGAAGCCCACCCGCTGCAACAAAGTAACTGAAGCTGGCAGCGCATTCTTGGAAAATCTTTCGACTCTCAGCAGCAACAACATGTGTGTTTGTATGTGTGTGAGAGTGTGTGTGTGTGTTTGAATGTGTGTGTTAGCTGGTGTGTAACTGCGGTTGCGATTGCTTGCACATCATTTGGCCCGTTGGCGTTGCGCTTTTTACAATGTGGTATGTAATTCATTTGCATTGTTTAGCTCTGCAACGTTTTCTTCTTTGGCAACAACAACAGCAACAACAACAGAAATTGCTTTAAGCAAAAACGATTTACATAAAATTTATTGCTGCCACATTACAAAGCAGTTAGTTAATGCTGTTGCTGCTGTTGCTGCTTAATTGTGCGAAAAGCGTTTTGCTCGCTGATTGCAACGTGCTCAGCCATTTGGCCAACACAGCCGGCACATCACGTATACGCCACGTGGCGAGCCTTGAACTCGGCTAGCATTTGCTAAACACACACAAACAGAAACACACACACACTGAGAGGAATATAAAAAACCGGTTAACAAATGCACGCATTCATTTATAAGAAATTAATTAATTAATTAAAATTGTATAGTAAATCAAATTATTATAAGTATAACAAAGCCAAAAATCCTCAAAATGCGATCAACTTGATGATCATCAATTGGTGTTCGGGCAGCCTAATCGACACTTCAGTAGCACTTGGTCAATTTGGTAGCCGTTGGCCAAAATACATGAGTTTGACTTTTGATTTTTTAATTTGGAAGAGGAACGTCTTTTTGGCGTTAGACATGGATCAAGGCGATCAATCAAAGCAACAGCTTCAATAGCAAATTGTGCAAGGTAATGGTAATCAAATTTATATATAGCTATAAATATATATATATATATATACTTAAAAATCTGCTGATTTAGTTAAGTGTCTGCCCAGAGATAACTGAACTTCTGTGCTGCCCTTGTAACAAATATTCGATACTAAAAAAAAAAAGAAAAAACAGTTGATATGTTAATGTCGAACTGTTGAAGAAGCTGGAGTTGCTGCTGGTCAGCGGCATTTTTTGGTTAACAGATTTGCAGTTGTTTGTTGTTTGTTGTTTGCCTTTTGTTGTTGCCTGTCAGCCGCTGAACTGTTGGCATTTAAGACCATCGATCGTTTGTTCCGTTCGATCGATCGATCGATGAATCGTTGAATCGATTGATGCTTGATGCGTTTGCGTTTAATGGAATCTTAATTAATTATTAGTTTTTCAACGGCCTTTTGCAGCTGACAAGCTCCATATGTTAAACAATCAAAGCGGGTTTTTTTGTTTCTTTTGTTAACAAACAACAAAATTAAAAAATTAATCAAATTAGCGGAAGTGTTAAATGTTAAACTTAAGGTGAGGATCATTTTGTGGGTGGCTCATGCTGCGGAATGATCAATGATTATTTAATGACAAATTAAAATGATATGAATTCGGGTTTTTACAATATAAAAGTAATTTTATTAAAATAAATATTATCTCAGCAATTTGCTTTAAATATTTGCATTGTAAATTAAAAAGTGTATATTTCAAATCTTGTGTTAAATATATTATTTGAAATTTCGTAGATTTGAGTAATTAATCTGAAATCTGCAATTTTTTTCTTATTTCTTTTAACATAATTTAATATATATTTTTCTAATATCTTGTCTATTTTCACTCATTAAATTTTATTATTAAAATTTCTTAATCATTATTTTAAGCTGCTGCTTATTTTCACTTTCAATTTCGATAAAACATTTTAATTAATTGCAAATGGATTTTAACAATTTTGTCCATTTCATTTGTTTGACTTAAAATTAGCACATTTAATTTTTATTAATGGTGGCATTTAAAGACTAACCACAAAGCGATATATATTTTGTATTTAACTGATATGTCAACTTTATGAAATAATCTTAAAAATCAGTTAAAAGTCTCAGTGGGGTTTTTCCTGTTATATTTTTTTTGTTGTTGCTGTTGTTCAATTTGCAATATTTATTTGTTTAAGCTTTTGGCATGTATATCGCATATATATATATTTGAAATTTATGTTTTATTAGCGCGCTTTCGTGTAGCTGTTTCGTTTTTATAAAATTTACTTTTAACTGTCGCCTAGTACGACTACGACTTTAAGCAGGTTTTTTCTTTATATATATATATATATATCAACTTTTTTTTTTTAAACTTTTGCAAGTGTGTGTGAATGTGTGTGTTTTTTTTCGATATTGATTTTTCGTATTAAGCGCATTTCTGCGTACCGTTTTTTCAAGGCCAATAAGCGAGGGGTGGAAAGGTGTACCAGGGTTGGAGGAAGGGGGGTTTGATGTCTGGTCAATCTGGTCAGCTAACAAGTTTTCTTGCCGTTGATCAATTAAATGAAATTTTAGCAGTTGTTGTTGTTGTTGTTTGTATTGTTGTTATTGCTGTTGGCGGTGTTTTAATAGCTTTGAAAAATGTGTGCAAAAAAAGTCCAAGTGTCAACTGCGGCGCCACAAATCGCTGCCTCATCTGCAGCTTGGACTAATCAATTCAGCTGCTGCTTGGAAGTCTTTAAAGCCTTGGTGAGATGATTAAGCCATGTTTGCACTTATGTAAGTGTGGTATCCGATAACGGGGCGGCGGCCATAAGTCGTCTCAAGTGTCGTCATCTGGCGTTTCAACATTTTTCCAACTGCTTCTTCTTTCTGCTGTCTTTCTTTCTACCTGTATTGTTTTTATTATTGTTGTTGTTGCTTGTTGGCGAGCAGTTCCGCTAATTAGCGACGCTTCCGCTGCAGCAACACACCAAAAATTTTCTCAGCTTTTCCTCTTATTTTTTGTTTTCAATTGTTGTCATTTAATTCGCCTTTCAGCGCTGCATTTTCTTTAACGAAAAGTTTGAAATTAAGCAAAAATTATGGGGATTTCTTGCTGTTGTTGTTATTGCTGTTGTTGTCTTGCAACAAATTAAATAATTTGCAATTTGCATAAATTACTGGGCTCTCGAAAACAGCCATCAAACATTGCGCCTTCGGTTACGCGTCAAAAATTAACAAATTAGTGCGATGTTTCGCAAATCGACGCCAACAAACTTCCGAATCAAACAGTCAAACAAATTTAAAACACACTTTCCAAATAAACCTCACAAAAATCCAAAAAAAAATGTCGCGCATGCGCTTGGAATGCCAAAAATAATAAAAAATGAAGACAAAAACACAGCGAAACATGATTACAACAAACAAATGCCCAAAAAGTGTGGCTCAGCTTTGGGTTTTTGTGTTTTTGGGATTTACTTGCAGATTATGTAAGTTGAGAACCGCTAAGCAAATTGTTGTTGTTGTTATATTGTTGGCCCCGTCATGGCTGGTTTCCCCTCAGAGACCCCAAAGATTCAGTTGGAGTCGCTTTAGTCGCTTCTCACGCTTGTCAGAAAATGTCAAAAGTGACGCTGCTGCACATTGAAGTCGAGAAAATACAAGAAAGAGCCGACAACGAGCTTAGAATAAGCCGGCGATTTAATATACTTCTATTATACTTTAATATTTGTATTTATATGCTTTGAACCATAAAACGAACCTTTAAACTTGTTTAAAAAATAATTGCATAAATTTAATAGTTTTTTTATATAACGCAAATATTTGAGACTTTTGATAGAAATAAGTTTTATTAAAATCTTCAAACAAATTTGAATTATAATCAAAATTTGATTTTTTTAAATAGAAAATTTAATTAGCTTAGAATGTCCAGTAAATTTTATAGCAATAAAAATATTTATTGTATGAAATTGATCCAAGGCTCGAACCCATACCTTAATATAGTGGTACTTGTTCATATTTTGGCTTCGAATTTTCCGCTTTCAATTTTTATTCTCGATTTTATTTTTTTAATTTTATTTTTAATTTTCATTTTTGAGGTTTTGCAGTTTATTCTTCATTTTTTATATTTTATTTTTTATTTTTTTTTTTATTTTTATTTTTATTTTTATTTTTATTTTTATTTTTATTTTTATTTTATTTTTTATTTTTTATATTTTATTTTTTATTATTTATTTTTTATTTTTTATTTTTTATTTTTTATTTTTTTATCCTCCTCGGCTTAAAATTTCGTCTATGTTTTGAATTCGTCTTGATAGTTATAATGTCTATTTATTGGAAATATTTTCCTTAATTATAGATAAAATTTCCCAAAAAAGTGATTTTTAAGAAATATCAAATATCATCATAAAATATGGAAACGGTTATATTTACCTAAAAAATAGGGTAATAGTTTGTTTATAAATATAAATCTTTTATTTTTTGAATCTTTTTCTAACTTCATTACAAATTCATTGTACTCTTTTTAATACCCTTTACTTATTAACTCTTACAAGCTGCGTTATTTTTTTCGCGGAAATTTCGACGCACGCTTAAAAGCTTTATCTCTGACAATAGCTACAGCAATTTTAAAGCGGGTGTTGATGGAGCAGGGGGAGGGGGGCATCAGGGGCGCCACAAATTGCGGCAGGCGCCATGGTCAACCGAAAGGTGAAAGACAACAAACCAAATGGATGAACAACAGTGGCTGCTGTGTCATCTTCCAGGCGCCTCTTTGTTCATCTTTGCGTGAAGATGAGTTTTTTTTTTTTGGTATTAAATTCCCGCCTCTTCTTCTCAGCCCCGCCGCTGTCCTTTTAACTGATTGTCTGACTGTCTGTTGACCTTTAACGTTGCCTTCACTTTACGTGCGGCAGTCAAAGAAAAATCTGCATATCATTCATTATGTTTCTCCGACTCTGACTCTGACTCTGGAACTCTTCGTTCCTGTTGTAGCTAAATTATTAGTTGGGAATTGCGGGGGCGATGCCGTAAAACAAATTTACGATTATTTGTCTGCCTTGCTGACTTAAGACCATGTTAATCGCTGCAGTTGTCTACGCCATAAATTTAAAAAATAAGAAAAAAAATATTCGAATATTATATAAAAAATGTCAAGGATTTGGCAAAGAGAAAGAGCGTCGCTTAATAAAATGCAATCAGCGTCGGTTTTCGCTAATCGCTCAATCGGGTTGGCCAGGTCTAGAGGCCGTGGTTCCAGTTCCTGACCTGGTTGACACTTTAATTGAAGTCAGCCACCGACAACAACAACAACAACAACAACAACAATGAAGACAACGTCAACGAAAAACGACAATCGTGAGCAAGGTCATTTTAAAATGGTTTCTTTCTTTTTACTCAGCGATTGTGCGCAAGATTAACAACAAAAACACCTCCAAAAAAATAAAATAAAAGAAAAAGAGAATGAAATTAATTCCGAGCAGTTTGCATAAATAAATTCTATTGCTGATTGGATCTGCCATTGACTTATTGGCTTTTAATGGCATTTCAGACATTCCATATTTCTTCCTACTCTTTTGTTGTGCGTGTGTGAGTGTGTACGAGTGTGTGTTTGTGTGTTAATTTGGCAGTCGCTGTCTGATGATTGATGTGAAATGTTTTTGTTATGAAATATGAATGCAAATTTAAATTTAAATGACGATTAGTCAGCGCATAGCTAAGAATTGATAGATGTTTTTTTTTTGTTTTTTTGTGGCCAAAAAGTGGGTCAAGTTGTCGTCTAGACATAGAAATAGATCCTGCTGCGGATGCGGGTGCGTATAATAATTATGACGTCCACAATTGAGTGGGAAAAACGCATCATTAACGGCATCCGGCCGCATGAGTCAGGCCAACAAACTCTCTTAACGGGTTTGCCAGCTCTATGTAAATAAAAAGACGACTCTACGCAAATGGAGGCTGTTATTACTATAGCTGCTGTTGTTGTTGTTGCTGATGATTTTGTAATATTAGTTAATGAATTTCCAACCGAAATTGGTGGCCAATTAACAGACGTCTTGCCACAACAATTTAATGTTAACGTCTATTTTTTTCTGCTCTCTTCTTTTAGCCATGTGTCTGCTGCCATAAACAAAGTCACGCTTCCTAATTGAAAAGTGCCAGCTAAATGGACGCGTAGCACACGGCCAACTCCAAGACAGAGTGAGAGAGAGAGTGCGTGACAGAGAGAGAGAGAGAGAGAGGGAGAGAAAACAAGACGCAGTGCAGTTTGTTTGGACAACAAGAGAGCGAGACACACACACACACACACACACCGAAGCGTTAGCAACCAAAACAGAGGCCAAAATGTGCAGCTCTACAAAAATGGTTTACAGTTATAGAATTTTATGGCTTTCCGGCGTTTTACTAGGTAAGTTGTGGCACCAATAACAAGACGCGACAAACCGAATCGAATCGAAACCGAGAAAAGAAGGCACATAAATTAAATGCCAAGTGCGTCGATTAGACGATTTGCTTTGAGGCCGCATATTGATGGCAGGCGTGAGCCACATAAAAACAAAAGTTGGCAAGCAAAACTCAAATGTAGAGCATGTATAAGAATTTCAAAATACAAACTTCAACTGTTACCAAAGAATTCAAGCAGTTTAATTGATGGTCATTTCCTATTTTCTATTGTTTGCTAATATTTTATTTATTGCAGCTCACCTTTTGCTGGTTGCGATTACGGCACAGGAGCCAGCCAGTCCAGTATTTCAAAATCATAAGACGAAGGAATGGACGAATTTAGATAATATAACATTCTCCTTCGATTGCAAGCGGCGTTCGGTGGGATTTTATGCGGATATGGAGTACAATTGCCAGGTAAGCAGTGCATTTATAAGTGAAAGCAAGCAGTTCATTTTGCCAGCGGCCGTTTTGAACTGCTTGCTAACTTATATATGCCAGCCTAAAAGTATGCAATGAATTTTAATTTTCAAATACTTCAATCTACCATAACTTTGTCAAAACTTAACCGATTTCCATGTGGAATACCGTTTTGATCATTATTTGGCCTCTAAATTCATTCTGCATCAAAACATTTTTCACTTGAAAAATTAACCTCACTGTCAATTTTTCCGGTATTTTCCATGCTTTCTTTAAACCTTTTCAAAAACTTCAATCTACCATAACTTTGTCAAAACTTAACCGATTTCCATGTGGAATACCGTTTTGATCATTATTTGGCCTCTAAATTCATTCTGCATCAAAACATTTTTCACTTGAAAAATTTTCCTCACTGTCAATTTTTTCGGTATTTTCCATGCTTACCCCTTTACACTTTTTCAAAAACTTCAATCTACCATAACTTTGTCAAAACTCAACCGATTTCCATGCGGAAAATCATTTTGATTATTATTTGGCCTCTATTTTGATTCTGCATCGAAATTTTCTGAACTTAGAAATTTTAATATTAATATATTATACCTAACATTTAAGCGAAATGTAAGTTTATCATGGTTTATCCTCTTAATTCATCCTGCATTCAAATATTTATAAATTAAATAAAAAAAGAATTGACTAACTGTACATTTGAATATTTTATTTGTATTTCAGATATTCCATATGTGCGATGAGGAAGGCAATCGAATACCACATTTGTGCGCCAACGAGACGAGCTTTAATCAGGAATACAGAATATGTGATTGGGATTATAATTTTAACTGCACAGAGTCGCCAGTAAGCACTATTAATCTGTACAATTTTAATTTATTTAACAAATTATCGTCTTTTCTTTAAGAAATGGTTCTATCTGAATGAGTTAACGTATGCCACAGATCCGCCAGACGAAGATGAAGAGGACTACTAAATGCAATTAACTAAATATTTATTGTCTTTGAGGAGCAAAAACAAATTAAATTAAATGCCGCAAAACTGAACAAAAAAATCGAATGATATAAAAGCGAAAAAAAACCTAAATGGGGAGTAAATTTCCATGAAAATGTTAACTAATTTAAGAAATTTGTTGACAATTTTTGTTGAGTTTCGTGTTTTGTACAATTGTATGTAGTCTAATTTTTGAGTACTGTATCGAATGAGAGTCGTGTAAATAATGTAAATAGAAGGCCAGTAACTAATAACAACCTTAACAACATCAACAACAACAACAACTACAACAATTCAAGGCCGTCAGATTACTATATAATTTACAAATAATATTCTTTGTGTGTAAGCAACAAAAAACAAAAATAAATCGAAACCATGGATTGTACTTTTATATGAAATAATTCCAACAGCTTCTCAATTAATTTCCGAGAATTCCGTTGATGTGACAAAATGTTTTAAATCCATTAGCAAATTGTCGGAATGTTTTTAGATTTTTTGCACTATGTGGGAGTCACCGACTAGGTAAATAACCCCCATGAGTCAAGTTCAATGACGAAACGAAAAAGGGTATCGAAAAAAACTCAAATAAGAAAATTGCTCAAAAAAAAGTAGATGAATTAAAGCGTGAAATTGCAACTTCCTGACTCAACAGTTTATAAAATGGAATACGATTGTACTGTTATACAGTTAGTGTAACATTAAAGCTAGAACTATCTACAAGCAATTGGATTATTACATGATGATATATCAGAAATTCTATTGTGTGCTGCTGTTGGTTTCCTTAGCTGCGGTAAGTTTAATAATATTTCTATTAAATTCCTTTAATCATATACCATTTATCATCATATAATATAGCTCGCTGCTGCCCAGTATTATACACCATATAATCCCTACAACACGCCCAGTCCAACGTTTTCCAGTTTGAACAATAATTACTACTATAGCACGCCATATCCCTATATCGGTATACCTACAGCTACTCCTTATTTTTACAACGATCCTAAGATACGCATTTGGCCCTATGTGATCGGACAGTATCTGTATCCATCCTATTACAATAACAATAGCAATAATCCTTATGCTTCCTTGAGTACACCAAATTGGCAGAGTTATTATACGAATGCCTATCAAAATAATTGGGGTAAAAAATAGTTTTACTACTTATTTTATATTTATATATATATTTTTGTTCTTCAATGTTGTTGCAATAAAACGTTATAAGTATTGTTAAGAAATTTGAGTGGAAACTTTTGTTTGAATTAACTGTAACCGAGTACAACATAAACATCAAAATGCAAATGATATAATCCATAATGATGTCATTTTGATAGCTCATGTCATAGGCGTGGAAACCGTTAAAGAACCCATAAGCATTTATGACACCTTTGACACATTTCGAGCAGTCAAAAAAAAAAAATAAAAATAAAAACAAACAAGATGCCGCTGAAGAACTAAAAATTCTTGTTGTTGTTTAACAATTAGGCCTAAAAGTGCGCTGCTATTACCACATAATACAATGTGCTTAACGGATTTCACACCTGGCTGCGAGTTACCAACTTGGGTGTCATTATGTAATGGCAAATGTTTGGGCTTTACATAGAGTATTGAACTTGAAACTTGGTACTGCTGCAGTTCATAATGAACTTAAACTCACATCATTATCAGTTGGTTGACTTATGACCCACATTTTGACCATGAATGGAAAGGTATCTAAGCTACGCCCATGTTATTGAACTGTCTAAGCATAACTGTAAGCTGTTATGCATGCCGATCAATGCGGATTGATGGCACTCAGATTAAAAATCTTTGCATCATATCAAATGTTCTATAAATATGCTTATCAGTGTGACATTTAATGCCACAATACGCACTCTTTTATTATGCAAAGCAGCTGCTGTAGGGAACTTGGTGAATGGACAGCTTACAGACAAAGAGAGAGAGAGAGGGTTTTTCAAAGAAAGAGAGTGAGAGAGGGAGAGTGTCTAG
This sequence comes from Drosophila falleni, assembly GCA_035045575.1. Taxonomy (NCBI): domain Eukaryota; kingdom Metazoa; phylum Arthropoda; class Insecta; order Diptera; family Drosophilidae; genus Drosophila; species Drosophila falleni. Next base: position 5,998,107 of record JAWNOV010000167.1, read on the forward strand.
AGAGAGAGGGAGAGAGAGAGTGCGAGTCTGCTGTAGCTGGAAATGGGTCAAAAACAATCACAAAAGCGCGAGTAAAAGGCAGCCGGCAAAAATGATTGGATTATATAGACATAAAAGAAGAAATGCAAATGAGTCAAGACGAACTGAGAATGCTCTCACTAGCTGATATTTTAATACACTCAAACTTTGCTACAGTAAATTTCTCTTAGAGCTTAAATTAATTTAAAATAAGAGTTATTAAATGAATTTTATTAAAATATTAATATTAAAATCGTTAATTTTGTATTTTAATTATTTGAGATAAAAAAATAATATATATTTTCTTATTTATAAAATTGATATTAACATGTTATTTTGTATATTTTTTGTTTGAGATTAAGAAATAAAGTATATTTTCTAACTTAAAAAATTAAAAATAAATGGTATTTACAAAAAATTGATATTAAAAGTTTTATTTTTCAACTTTTTATTTTAGTTTAAGAAATAATAATATTCCAATTTAAAAAATATATTCCAATGTAAAACAAATAAGTGGTAATGAATGAATTTTATACAAAAATTTCCATTCAATATTACTTAACTTTTTTTTTAGATTAAGAAATTACATATATTTTCTAATGTAAAATATAAAAAATAATTTTTTTTAAATATTAAATTATATATAGCGATATGTGTTTTGATTAGAAAGAGAATTTATATACAATTATGAACAAATTCTTTTAAATCGAAAATTGGAAATTAGTTTTGAATGTTCTTTATTCAATAATTTAAATTTTAGTAATCTAACTTTCTTTAATTTATTAATATGTTTATTTTAAAAATCATTATCTTTTTAATCACTGCTTTAAATTGAAATCTTGTACAGCATAAGAAATTCCAGTGAATATTATTTTATTTGCTTTTCAGACTAATTTTATATGACATTTTATGGTTCAAGTTCTAGTGTCAAAAGAGTATAAGTTGAAACGTATAATACCCTATACTGCAGGTGCAACTTGTTGCAATGTAAATACGTGAGACATGAGAGCAACAACTGTGCAAACAAGCGGTTAATGCTTAAAGCTGAGTTTAAGCAGTTTGACTTCAGATAGGTTGGGTTTGTATTGGGTTGGGTTGGGGATTTGGGTATGTCTGGGCTTTGGGTCAAGTATGTGAAGTTGTGTGACGTCAGCGGCAAGTTTGTCACGTTCGCTAAAACATTTTTTTATGCTCTGTCGCATTGCACGACTATTCGTAATAAAGTCAACAATGGAAGCGAAAAAGAGAGATGGGGAGATCGGGCATTGAGTCGGCACTTTTTGGTGCGTCTTTGTGTCTCTGGAGCTGAAGATCGTCTACAGCCGTTTAGGGGAAAATTGTGAAGAAAGTGTTGAAAACGAAATTGTAACTGAGAGAGCGTTGTTATTTCTGTGAGAGTGTCGTCTGAAAACCAAACACGTTAATGAAGAAGCTCTGGTCAAAAAAAAAAAAAAGACTGGTCCGACCGAGAGCAAGATTCGCGCTCAAACTGTTTAGACCTTACCAGTTGGCCAAGACCGTGGCCAACAGACAGTCAACGGGCACATCTCAAGCGCAGCAGTCGCGTCAACTATACTCTCTACTCTCGTTATTGAGACTCCTTTAGCTACTGCTCTTTATTTGGCAACAGGCAAACGGCCAATTTGCATGTGTAGATTGATTGTTGTTGTTTGTTATTGTTGTTGTTTTCGGTGGTTGCGTGAAAGTCGTTCGAGCATTTCTAGACATTGTTGCTTAGTTTATATTACAGCAAAAGTTCAATGAAATAATTAAGGATACGAAACAACAACAACAGCAAATAAACAAGTGAAAACACAGACAGAAATCAAAACCAAAAAAATCAACTGCAGCTGCTAAATTAAAGCTATAATTATGCTGGTAAGTCAAAGCTACAATACAATCAACTTGTATTGAAATCACATATCTCTTTTAAATCATTATAATACCTGGCACGCACTGTTGCGACCGACTTACCTCAATTCAATTTATTGTTAACTCAAAGGAGTCGCATTGATAACAGAGCCAAAACACATTTGACAATTGGCTTTTGTTGTGCAGACAATTCTGGCCTTGTTTATATTGTTATTTGTCATCTTGCCAAAAAAAGTCAACTTTCTTTTGAGCCAAGTCTTTGTTCAATTGCAACCAAAAGCTGCTTTTAAGTACTCTATTATTAGCGCTCTTTTAATGTTTTTTCCATTTGTTTGTCCATTCCAATTTTGTGTCATGAACTGTGACTTTAACTGCCATTAGATAATGCTCACTTGTAGATTGTAATTACATTTATCTATCTTCCGTTTGTATGTTGTGTGTATCCAACACGTGCCCTAATTGCATTCAAGATTTTTATTAGTTTTATGATTATGTTTATAGTTTTACGACCACTTACACAATAACTTAAAAACTGTCTTTAACTATGGTCAAAAGGTAGGAAGGTTTGTTTATGATTTAATGTTAGTTTTTTTAGGCGTGGTGTCGTTGTAAAAGCACATAAATTTAACTGCTGCTCTTAAAATTGATTTGGCTTCCTACACAAATATTTCTGAATGAAATTAAATAAAAACTAAACTAAGGAAAGTCTGTAAAATTTATTGAGAATATTTTTTATATTTTCCATAACATTTTTTCCAGTTGAACCTTGTTTAAGTACACAACACTTACAATATTTGCTCTACAAAAAATTAAATGAATTTAATTGCTATAATCATCAGATTATTAGCTTTAATTTGTTTATATCACAGAAGTTCAGTACAACAATGATTCATACAAATTGTAAACAATTATTTTTTATTATAATTCAAGACAATTAAAAGTCAAACAAATTGCTGTCGATTTTAACTAGAATACAAGTAAATACTTTGATTACAGCAAAGGTTTATCTTTAACACTTTCCATTTCCAAAGTAATTTGACTCATCGGCGACTCAGGGCAAGTGCTAAAAATTTAAATAAATGTTAACCCAACCCAAAAGTAAATTTGGCATAAAAGTATTTAACACCAATTCGTTGAAATGCGCCTGGCGAAATTTTGTGAACCTCTTTAAATATTTATACGAAAAGAAAAATACAAATAAAAATAAAATATATATACAAGACTAAGATTTCACCTAAAAGTATATATTTAAATTTCGTTACATCGGAATGACAGCATAAAAAGTTAAAGATGTAAATTAAATTATGCTGATGTCATTAATTTGGATGCAGTTGGAAACAGAGTTAAAGTTAAAGTGAAACTGAGCTGGAAAAACTGCCGGCATTGTATCAATCAGTCAGTTCAAACGGAAAATATGTTAATTTCTCGATCAAATGTTCGCCTATTTTGTATTGTTTATTATCACTTGTGGTTATTTATAAATAAAACGCAGATTAATTTCGAATTTCTTCGAATTGTTGCATCATCGTAAAAGCCTTTCTTTTTCCCTCTTTTCTTTTTTCTTTTGTTTTAAATTCGTTTTGCTTTGACTGCAGTTGCAGTTATTTAAATAATGAAAATCCCATAATTTCGTATTATATTTAATCAAGGCCAAACTGCAGATTTCCATTTACAGTTACAACAACACGAAGAAAAGAGAATAACAAACAATAAATTCGGCACAAATTAGGCAAAAAGTTCAAACAATAATAATAATAATAACAATAGCGTTGACAGCAAAATTAATAAACATTTTCACACAATGCCAATACATGAAATATTTTAAATAAATTTGGATTAGATAATACAAAAGAGGTGACAAATTATGTCAAGCCAACGGATTCCACTTCTCATGCGAATTCTTTTCTAGAGGTTCGCTAATTAAATTGTCTCAGAATTCAGTTTTGATTAATTTTCTGAAACTGAACTGACCGTAAAAGCCTTTTGATTACATGGAACGATGTCAACCGTTAGTTCTACATAATTTACACGATTCGTTCAGAACTTTTGTTTTGTTTTGGCCAGAAAAAAGACAATCGTTAAATTGAGATATCACTTGGCCACGCTCCAGGGAAATTGTTTTATTTTTGGGGCCAACACAATTAGAAATCACAAATAGTTTTGTGTATATCTTCAAGTATAGGCTTTTTGTTTTTCTTTTTAATAGGTTCTGAAAATTGAAAATGGAAAACGTCTTAATGATGACTTTCAGTTTTGAGCTGAGCTCTGTGGGGAAAAATTATGGGAATACTTAGTTTGAGTAATTAAAAGATAATTGTGGAGATTTAAGAGCTTCTGGTTGGGATATTAATTAAACTTGGACTTAGAAATAGAAGGGAATGACCTTACTAAATATTAAATAAATGTATAAATATAAGTATTAAATATTTTATTACTCATAAATAAGAAACATGCATCTTAGATAATCTAATGTAAGAAACAAATATTTATACAAATAAAATAGGTCATCTTAGAGATAATATCTCTGTTTATTTTCACATTCCCATCAAAATTCTCACATGTTTTATCTATGATAATTTCACTTTTTGCAAGAGCTTGCCACAGCTTTTCGTAATATCCGTCTTTTGTAATTAATATCGCGAAATATTTGATGATTTATATGTCGGGTTTCTGTGTCTCATTTACATAGTGCAAATATTTACATCTAAATTGCTGCCCACAACTTAAAGCGCAAAAAAAAACACACCCAGACAACTAAAAGCAAAAATCAAAAACTTCATAACTTTGACTATGTTGACACTTTGATTTTTGTTGTTGTTTTTGTTGTTGTTGGAACTAGTTGACTTTGCGGCAAGAGCTGGAAATTACATAAAAGACGACAGACTTGCGGTTCATATTGTCAGAGGCGTCAAAAATGTAAATTGTTGCAAGCTAAATATGGGTCATAAAATGTTTTATGAGTGCGTTGAAGCCGCAGGTTTCTTTACTGCATTCTGAAAAGTGCTCACGGTTAATACCAGAGCAAGTGAAGTCTTTGGACTGTTAGCAAGTTCGTTGCCTAAGTCTTTCGTTTACGCAATTTCCGTGCGTATGATGAAACGCGTCTGAAGCGGCTTTTAGATGTCATATCTGAAAGATACACACACTTACAACAATTTCACCCATTTTGTACTTTCAGTTTCTCACAAAGAGTTCAAGTGCGCGACGCTCAATGCTCGCCTTGCTGCTGGCATTGTGTTGTTTGAGCTGCGCATTGGGCGCTAAAATCACCAAAAAGGTCGAAAAGCCGCCGGCTAAAGAAAATAATAATGAAGACAAAGCCGAAACAGATGCGGCAGTAGAAGAAGCAGTTGAAGCAGCCGAAGAAGACAATGAAAAAGAGGATGATGAAGAGGAGGAATGCTGATAGCGATGATGAGGATGATGACGATGATGATGATGAAGAGGAGGAAAAGGAGGAAGTAAAAAAGAAGAAACCAGCTGATAAGGATGCTGCAACAACTACATCTACAAAAAACAAGAACGAAGTAAAGCCAGCTGTTGATCCCACTGATCTGAGTGTTTGGGGCATGGTTCGCACTCTCTGGAGTTGGCTGCGCAGCGATCTAAGTGAAAGTCTTTTCGGTGATGACGATGAAAAACCCACTACAACAACAACAGCTGCCGTGGGTGAGTAAAAAAAAAACAGCTGCAACTGCTCCAAATACCAATTAGTAAAGCGTTGATTGCATTTACGCAATCCTATTGTCACTGATTAGCGTCTACTCTAATCAATTTTAATTTTTCTCATCGTGTCGCTTGATTCACTTTCGTTTTTCAATGAAACCTGACCAGAAATTAATATAAAAAAAAATAAAAACAAACAAGTCATCATAAGCTGCTTAAGAGGTGTTAATTCCTCAGTATACCAGCAATTTTTTAAACTCAACTGAATGCTGAGATTTTGCTCGCTGCGAGTCTAGTTTTTTATTTCTCATGGCAACAACATCGCATTGTAATTTCACTTTCCGCATTTTTTCTAGACTCGCGTAAATTATGATTTATAAAAAAAAAAACTGGCAACGCATCTTTTAACGCTGAGAAAATATTTATGAGCTTATTTATTTTGCTCGTTTTTTTTTATGGACTTTCGCATTGCTAAGCGTTCAGGTCTGTTTGTTGATGCAATTATTATTAAAATTGTTATCGTAAGCGGTTAAATAAAAGCGAATCTTAATTTGGCAGCGATGCCAATTCAATGAGCAATTTTCGTAGATTTTCTTTGGTGGCAAAAAAAAAAATCAAAAACAAAAGACTGAGGCAACGAACTTGTTCGAAATTATAGCGTGAAGTTTTTCACTTTTCAAAAAGCATTTCTTATTTAATTATTATCTTTGCAGAGGGTCGTACATTTGGCAAGATTCGTCGTCTGCAGATGGCTTTGATACCCATTATCTTTAAGTTTGGCGTTCTGTCGGCCATGGTGGCATTCCTGGTGGCCATTGGCATGAAATCGCTGTTCCTGCTCAAGGTGCTGGTTGTGATGAATGCTCTGGCTATTTTGGGCAAATTTCTGACGTTGAAGACAAGTCTATTTGGTTCCGGTTCCTATGAGCATGCGGCACCTAGTTTTAGTTATCCTGGATGGAATACACATGCCAAGGAGTCGTGGGCACCAACTGGTTTCAGTGCAGCTGGACCACCATCGGGTCCACCACATCCGCCCAGCAAGGAGATTCATTTACACATACACGGCAATGCTCAGACCCAGGCACAGTTGGCTAGTCAGGGTTACAACTATGAGACAACTGGTGGCTGGGCCAGTCGCTCCGATCCCTACAGTGCCTATCTGCAGGATCAGCCAACCGCTGAGGTGCCCAACAATACGGATCCCATGTCGCTGCTGCCCACAAAGTATCCGGCGAGAAACTTGATTCGCTGAGCGGCTTTCAACTGCGGCTAACGACCACCGAGTAACATTTTAGTCAGCGACTTTATTTTGGGTGCGCAGCTTTACGTAACACAATTCAACTAGTTGAAAGTTTTGATAAGATTTACAAGTTAATTAAATTATATTCGCTGTAAATAGTCATAAGACGATTGCTTATAATTTATTTATTTATAATAAAGACATAACATTTAAAAAAAAAACATACTAAAATAATTAACAACATTTCCTGACAACTCTGTCTACGATTTTGCTGATGAATGTGTGAAGAAAGTCTTCTCCCCTATTTTGGGTATCGTGATTAATTGGGCTTTTGACAACTTGAATTTCTTTGGAACAAAGCTCAACAATGGGCGTGTGCGGACTTCAAATTTTGCCGTCTAATCATCGACATTATCGCCAACATTGAAATAGAAGTCAAAGTCATGACACTGTATATCGTGTTGTGGTCTTTACAGTAGCTTTGGGTACATAGAAAAGGCCAAAAGGGGGAGCAACAGCAAAAGATACAAAAAAACATTACCAATTTGGGCAACAATCGAGCGACGGTTTCTTTTGTGTGTGCGGGACAACGATTCATTAGCGACGCCTCTGCGGGCTTAAGCTAAGCGATAAAAATTTGTTGAGCTAATGGTTGCCATAATTTCGGCTTTCAATTTCATTTAAAATTCAAAATATTTGCACAAAGTGAAAGATCACTGGGAATGAGATCAATCAAATTGAAATCAGAGCGTCTGTTGAATTGTCGCTCATTTATTAAATTGGGTTATTAAGTGAATCTAACCGCTGTCAGTTTTTAGTTGTGTTGTTATTGATTGATGACATTTTGAGGTTTGCTTGAATGATAATTGAGTTATTGTTACTTATTGTTGATGAAATTAAGGATTAGATCGATCAGAAAAAATAAAACAAGTTTTATAATTAATAATTTGAATATTTGTTATTTATTGTCGATTAAATAAAGGATTGGTTCGATAAGAAAAAAATAAAACAGGTATTTATTTTATTTATTTTCAGGAATTAATTTTATTTATTTATGTCTATTTATTAAAACACTTCTCAATCTTCCCCAAACAGGACACGTTATTTAAATCAATAAATATTAGAATGCCTAAATTACCTATTTATATTTTAAGTTATAAATTGTATATAAATAAAATAATCATATAAATCACAACCACAAATTACGATTTATTTCTAACATTTTCAGTTTCCAATGCTCTCCAAACTTTTATACATGCCCCTGAAATGTATTCAACACTTTTTACATATTTAAGTTTCGATGCAGTTTACTGAGCAGCTGAAAAGTATGCTACATTTTTGTATACAACATGCAAACAAGTTTGTGCCTTAAGTCTTTCGTTTTCAATGTGTCAGGGAGTGTTTTTGTTCCCTTGCGGCAAATCTGACCACAGGGCGTATGAAATGCATTTGTAGGCCAAACAGCAAAGTCTTAAGTAATTAATTATGCCACAATAATTAAAGGTAATTAACATTTCTTGTCGAGCGGTTGGCATGCGCCGCCCCAAAGAAAGCAAAATTAATGTGCGCTCTAAACCAGAAGCGAAAAATTGCGCAGAAAAACTCATCTGACAACTGTAACAAATTAATAACTCGTTCGAGCTCGATAAATATTTATCGACTCTAGTTACGCGCACAATTCAGACGCTGATCTGACTGACAGTGAGCCAGGCATGTAATGGGACAAAGCCTAAAATGATCTGATAGATAGATATGAGAGCTGTCAGAGCCGCCAACGCCAAGCTGTTAACAATGTTTGCCAGTTGACGAGTTGCAAGTTGCAAGTTGAAGTTGTCCTTGTCAGCGAGTTGCAGGCAGTTGACATTCAGTTTGGCCAAGACTAAATGTTGGCCATGGTTGCTAACTGATTGTGCTTGCCTGTTGTCGGCTAAGTGATGTCTTAGTCCGGCGTTTAATTAAAAACGGAAAAAGCATAGCCGCCGTGCCTTTTGAAGAGCTGCCAATTAATTAGCCGCAATAACAAAAGCGAAATGACAGCAAATTATATTAATACCCTGCACATTATGCAAAATAAGAGGTAGATTTACAATAAATGAAACAGGAGAGAGCTTTTTAGATGATGAATTGTTAATATTTATTAGTTTTAAATAGAAGTTATACTTTAGTGAAGAAGTTATTCCCTTAGAAAAGATACAACTTATTTGTTTGCATACATAATCTATTGCTTATTTGTTACAGGGTATGTTTGTTGTTTATCTAAACTTGTTTTTTGGATTCTTTCCTTGTGTAAGCATGATCAAAGTGCGTGGCTATATATTACAACTTGTCGCCGCCAAATTAAAGAGTTAAATAAATTTCACTGCTTTCTAACGCATTGCCAATGCGATTATTGAAATACGTCAGAAAGGTTTTTCTTTTAGCCACTTGCCTGCCAATTGTTTGGCCACAAATCATGTGGCAATCGACAACCGCACAGCAGCCGACAACAATAACAACAACAACAATAAGCAGCCAATAGCGGCTGCTTTTTGTATTTTGTTGCTGCAAAATGTGGATAATTGCAGTTGACAGAATGGCAATGGCAATGGTGACATTGGGACTGGGCCAACAACGATTGCAGACTCTGCTGCTCTCACTCTCTAGCTAACATGATAATTGGACATGAGCATGGACATAAGAGGATGTCAGCTTTATCGGTGTTTTACCTTTTGACAAAACTGTCTCCTATTGCCCTATTCCTTTTTAATTGACAGTCGTCGCATCTTGGCCAGAAAGAAAGTGAAATTGATAGACTTAAACTTACACTCAAACCACAAGTACAACATGTAGTATTGTTGTGTGCTTCACGTGCTTCGCCTGCTAATTTCTTGTATTGAATTTCGTAATCCAAAATAAAAATGCAAGCGCCGTTGAATGATTATTTTTTTTGGTTTTGGTTATCGTTTTTTTGGCATTTGATTTTTTTGGACACTCTTCCGCTGTCCACACACACACACACCCAATTTCATCAATATAATAATTATTATTAATTTATTTTTGCAAACTTTCCTTTTGTCACCTCAATTGACAGGCGTAGAAATTGTCAAACAATATTAAAAAAAGATCTTTGCACTACAAATTGTGATGTTTGGACTAACTGGACTGGGGAGACTGCGCCCACAACACACACACACACACACTAGCCAAGAGCTGGGCTGGGCCTACATATAAATAGCATTAGCTTGCTAATTGTCAGGGTCAATAATAGAACAGCACAATAAAATGCTTTGGGCCAGGCTGCAATTTCGTTAGACAAACACTTTAGAAAACTTTCATTTTTTTGTCGTTACTAGTGAAAATTCAATTCAAAAACTGTTTGTAGAATCTGTAAATGATGCAACTATTTAAATTGCGTAAACGCGTTGTTAATTTCATTATCAAATAGTTGACGCAATGCGATAGACTGTCAAAATAGGTGTTAAATGAAAGGTTAATGTGGAAAAGGTGTTGGGAATGTTTTGGAATATTATTTGTCATTCAATTTGCTGCTGTTTAAGTGATAGTGAATGAAATACTATAATATAATAATATTGTTATTAATTTATAAGGATACTCACTAGGAATTAAGAATCAAATAAATACTACAATTTACAATTTAAAATATTATTAAATTAGAAACTTTAACATTGTAGAATTTTAAGTATATTTTTTACAAAATTTTGTTTTAATTGCAAAATATTTAAAGTAACATTTTGATAGATAGTAAATAGTATTTTCGTTGACTTTAACGCGGACATTAAGCTCTTAAAATTTTCAGTAATTATACTTTAAAGCAATGTAAAAAAAAATATATATATATAATAAATAAATAATAATTAAATTGTAAGCCAAATAAATTTAGGAAAACAATAAATACAAAAGAAAAACATCCACCACATAAATTTAAATTCCTTTCCATCACAAAAAATAAATAAAATATTTTAATTGTAAGTTAAATAAATTTAGGAAAATATTAAATACGAAAAAAAAACATTCACCACTTAAATTTAAATTTCTTCCCATTACTTTCTTTAGTTTCTTAGTTTAGGGAACATGTTTTGCAAATTCCTTTTAAATCATTTAAAGTGACACTCGATATGTCTTTTTTGGACACCTTAATTGAGCCATTGCGGCGCTTGGATCCTAAAAAAATATACAAATGTAGGAGCAGTTAGCGCCTACAACAAACATGCCCATTGGTTAAGCATATTGAGTGTGTGTGTGTGTGTGTGTGTGTGTGTGTGTGTGTGAGTGTGTGTTGTGTTTGCTCTTTTGGCTCTTTGGCCACATGTTGCTCACTTTCCACAGAAGAGCACGATGGCAACAGCTTTCACATTGCGCTCTTTGGAGTCAGAGTCAGAGTCAGCTGAGATGGTTTTGGTATAAAACTTCTTACGTATGCGCGTCATGGCTCAATCTTACCTTGAACTTGGTCGTGTTAAGATCGCGCTAACAGACAATACAGACTTAGTTGAGTTTCCTGATCAATTGTTTGGTGAATTGTGTGACGCGTCGGGACAGATGATTTAAAATATTTTCAAGTGCTTGAATTGAACAATTTACAATTTTAAGTGATTTCTTTGGACAAAGACAAAAGTGTGTAAAAATGGCACAGAGATCTGTTGTTTCTGTTGCGTGTAGATAAGTGTAAAAATCAAGAAGTGATTAGACTTTGTTGTTGCCGTTCTGTTAGATTTAACGGCATCTTCATCCATCACTGTATCTTTGTATCTGCAACTGTGCGTTAGTTAGTCTGCCTGACTAAATATGGATTGGCAGCGTTCCTTAGCAGGCGCTGGGCAACTGTTGCTCTGTTTGCTCATGTCATTCACATTGACGCATGCCTGGAGCCTGGCTGCAACTGCCGCACCTGCCTCCTCAGCTGCCTCCTCAGCTGTCTGGTCACCTGTTGTGGCAGCAAAGCCAGCGACGCCATCAGTTGGCCGACAAATAAACCGTAAGTACTCACTGAACAAATTTATACTGAAATAATTAATTTATAAAAAAGGCTGGGGACCTTTTTTGCTATGTCTTTAACTATATTGTAATGTAGAAATAATTCCTAAGATACAAATATATAAATAAATAAAAGAAAATAAAATAAAGGCCTGAAGACTTTTCGGATCTAGGTATAAATATATTTTTATTCAGGCTTAATTTCTAAGATACAATTATATAAATAAATAATAGAGCATTAAATAAATTAAAAAAAGGATGGGGACCTTGTTTGCTCTATCTTTAACTATATTACAATGTAGGAATAATTTCTTAGATACAATTATATAAATAAATATATATATTTTTTATCCAACTTTTGGGCCCTATTTTCAACAAATTAATCGTAAGTTTTCAAGTGGTTGAACAATTTTATGCAGAAATAACTAATTAAAAAAATAGACTGAAGACCTTTTTTGCTCTGTCTTTAACTAAATTGTAATTTAGGATTAATTTCTAAGACACAATTATATAAATAAATAATAAAAAAAAACACAGCCTTTTTTGCTGTGGCTATAACTTTATTTGAATTTAACTTTAATTTCTTAAAAACAACTATATAAATAAATACAAAATTTTTTTTGATATATCAACTTTTGTGCCCAATTTTCATGACTCAGCGGCTCATTGTACAATTTCTTTTTGGCATTGCATACATGTAAAGTGTAAACAAAGGCTAAGAAACAAACCTAAAACAAAACAATATACAAAAAAAAAATAATCAAAAAAGCATTTATTTTATTGCAGTGAAATTTTGGCTCATTAAGTTGAATGTGAGAGCGCATTTAAAATTTATTAGCCATTATATCATAGTCGACTGTTTACTGGAGAGTGTGTATATTTCTCTGTTCTAACTCTCTTAGTTTTTAACACTCTTAAGAAAATCAACAGATATGTTTAGATGTGGCAATTGACAGTTGACAGCTGTCAGGCGACACAAATTCAAAGACAACTCAATGTCACTAATTAACGTTGACTTGCATGACTAACGCAGCAGAACAAGAATATGTTTTAAGAGGGTTTAGGCCGTTTTTTTTTAGAGCAGGTGACATGCTCTCTTACGTTGCAAAAAACCGGCAACACTTTTCCATATTGTCTTTTATTTTTTTTAGTTCTTTTAGTGCTGTTCTGTTCTGTTCTGATGTGCAAGTCGAGCAATTAGCCGGTTGCCTGCACTTGTTGCGAAGGTGCCACAAAACTCAACTCATTTGTAATATGGGTCATATATATAAGAGTGCTTACAACTAAACTAGAACTTGTTGAGCGTTAAACACAGACGGATTATTAACGCAGGTTGCCAGATTTGCAGTTTGGGTAACAGAAAGAGAGATACAGAGAGAGAGAGAGAGAGAGAGAGAGGGAGAGAGAGAGGGAAGTTCAACTGTACATAATGTCGAGTCATTAAGGAACACGCAGTTAAAAGACAACGCACATAAAAAAAAACATGAACTGAAAAGTGTTTAATAGAACGAACTTTAGATACGCTTGTAAATACAAAAATAAATCTGTAGATTGGTATTTTCTTCCTCCTCATTTTGTTATACAGTTAAAGGTCTTGAAAGACTAACTTAATTAAGAGCTTAACAAATGAGAATCAAATTGTAGAAATATTGTGTCAAAGAACAGTTTTCGTTTAAAGGTATTTTTTATAGTTTGAAACCTAAAGAGAACCGTTCACAAATTAAACTATATAAATAAATATGACTAAAACCTTTTTTTATTAAAGCTGAGAATTTTATGAATTAAATAGAACAAAAATAAATTTGAATAAAAAGATAAATAATACGCTGATTAATAACCTCAATTTGTGACTTTAATTTGCATCGATTGAATAAAATTCGGAAATGAAAAGCAATTAATTAAAATATTTTTGTTATTTGAAAAGATTAAATAAATAAGCCTATTAATAATAGAATATAATAATGGTTTAATAACCTACTTAAATAAATTATAAGCTAAACTTTTTGTTAAGCTTTAAATTCTATAAAATCTCCTTTATAAATTTCTTAGCAATTTGAAAAATTTCTTTAGTTTATTAGAAACAATCTGAATGAAAAGCAATTAATTAAAATATTTCTTCTATTTGAAATGATTAAAAAATCAAACCTTTTAATAATAAAAAATAATAATGGTTTTATAACCTACTTAAATAAATTAAAAGCTAAGCTTTAAATTCTATCAAATTTTTTTGACAAATTTCTCAACTCTTTGTGAAAATTTCTATGAATTTTTTTTGTTTATCAGTGAATATACCTGAGCTACAAAAGAGCATAGAAACAACAATAACAATGGTACCACTAGCAACAACAACATCTGCGAAATGTAAACAACAAAATGACCACAATTTTGATATCTCAGTCAAGTTATGATATGGAGTTTGGTGTCAGATTCGCTTGTCCACAATAAAGTGGAGTCGGCACAGTTTTTGTTGGGAGACGACACCAAAAAACAACTTGAAAAATGCGCACAATTGGGTTATAAACGACTGTGTGTGTGTGTGTGTGTGTGAGTGTGTGTAAATGTGGCTACACCTCGTCTGGTTTTAGTTTGGATTACTTGTGAAAACTGAAAATAAAATTGCGTTCATGCGACATTTTTTCCAGCGCAAAAATAATAATAAATGGAAAAAAACTAAAAGTGTTGACTGAAGTTTCCTTCCACGAAATGAAATCAAATTTCATTTTTTAATTGCAACTAAAGCATGTTTGGCATCTCCCAGCTTGCCACATTTGGTCAATACTCTCCTCTTTCTTGCCACAACTCTCTGTGGACTGTCAGTTGATTTGCGTGTAGGTTGTTTGTGGATTAAGTGACATTGACTGTCTTTGTATCTGTATCTGTTTTTTTTCCAGAGCATTTCCAGACCTCAAAATCTCTACGATTTGCGTAGATCTTCCAACGTTAGTTGTTGCTGTTGTTTTTGTTGTTGTTTTGCGGGTGTCTTCGAAGCCATAGATCGAAACCAGTGAAAGTTTATTGAGCTTGTTTTTTATTTCTTCTTCTTTATTTATTTGCTTTTTTTTTCTGGTTGGCAACAACAACTGAAGTAACGGTTAGGTGAAGCATGTTTCTAGGGGGAACAAGTTTCTATTTCTACATTGTTAAATTCTTTCTAAAGAATTCTTCAAACTGGAAATTGAATAAAAAGACAAGACACAGATTTGAATTGAATGGAGTGAAAATCATATCATGAATTATTCAAAATTTCTCAAAAAACAAAAGAAAAACTAAGAAATCTAAGCAGGCTAACTAAATACATTGATCTTGGGAGTAATCATAGTGCATATTATTTATTTACTTGTCTCGTATTTCACTTTCAAATGAGCATTAAATTTAACGTTACAACTTCATCTGTGTTTGCATTGAGAATTTCATGTGATTATGCTAATATTTTATGAGCTACTGTTATGGTTAGCCATTGGCTATAGGTTGGCATATAGATTGAGATTTATGGACAGTTAGGTTTGTTGGCCCAAATGGCCAAGAGCCGCAGCAACAGTTTACGGTTTTGAGCCGATTTACATGCAGTCAATGAGCCATTCTTTTTTTTTCTTTTTTTTGAGAGGCATGCAAATAAACGCGTCACCCATCATCAAGTTCAGTTTGCATTGACCACGCCCACTCACAGCCCCCTTTCCAGCTCCCCTTTCCCCCCTTTTTACAACTCTTAACAATGCCTTAATAATAACGATGAGGCCACGCATAAATTTCAATTGCAGTGAAAGTTCAAATTGTAAATGAAATTAAGTAGCTTCCAGACCAGAGCATGTTCATTGTCATTTTAGTTAAGGGACAAGGGTAAGGGCAGGAGAGAGGGGTAAATTAAGGGGTGGAGAGGTAACATTAGCATTGATCGTACGCCCTGGAAAGTGAAAAGATCCACAGGCAGTCCAATCCAAAAAAAAAACAAGATGTTCACCCATCGACATAAACAAAAGCCCAAAAAAACAAATACCCAAAAAAATATTCACGCTGCTTGCCACAAGGTTGCACAGTCGGCGTGGGCTGCAAGACAAGGATTTTTATCTGTTAAATGTCACCACGACAAACGGCTTAGGTATGAAACAAACAAACAAACAAACAAACAAACAATTTCTCACAAGCCCAAAAAAGCCGAATGTTGCATCCTAGTTGCACGTTGCACGATGCATGAGGACAGCTTTCACCTGGCATTGAATGTTGCACAGAATGACACTATTAACTATTAGCTGCCACTTGAGGTCAAAGTACAAGCAGCTCATTGAAAGTAAAATTCATACAAAGATGTTGCAGCTGCAAACAAGCAACAAACATGCAACATATGCCTTTTATAATTAAAAAAAAAGCTAATCAGGCGACAGTTAATCACAATAATTACTCAATTTGCAGCTAAAAAAAAGTTGCAATGTTGCAAGTGCAATTTAATTTAAGTTAAAAAATTAAATAATTTATTGCCAGTAGCTGCAATTAATGTGAGTCTGATTAATTGTTGGACTTGCCGCATTTTCACTTGATTGTTGTTGTTGTTGCAACACTATAGAGTGCTTGTGACTGGTCATTAGAAACCACTGGCAATGAGCATGTGGCATGTGCCGCTGTCAATGCCGCATGTGGCAAGCTTTGCTATAGATGATCGCCAATGCAGCTGCCACACAAGGTGTTATCAGAGTTGCAGCCACTTGTTGTTGTTGTTGTTGTTATTGCTGTCCAGTGGTCAGCATTTGTGCGTACTTTCACTCAAATATTTACAGTTGGAAAAGCTGTGGCTGCCACATACTAAAACCAAAAAATTAGACCAAATTCCGCTGTGCGTTAAGCCTTATGTGGCAGCATCAGTCTTTTTGGTGGCAAATCTGGTTTAACTTTTTCTACACTTATAGAAAAGACGAATAGTAAAAATAAATATAACCATATTTGATTTTTTTATGTTAGATTTAAGTAGAAAACGTTTATAAATAAAATATAATAAATTGAAAACTAGCATATGTAATTTAAGTCCGGAAAACGTATTAAAATTAAATATAATAAACTTTAATTTAACTAAAAACCTTCTTAAATGTCAAAATTAATAAGAAAGAAAAAACACTTCAAATCAAAAGTAGCATGTTTATTTTAAGTCCAGTGGTTTAATGTTTAGAGTTGCCATCCTGCTATAGACCGAACTTTTATTAGTTTGAAGTCCTGGGCTCGAACCCCTCCAAGTCCAATGCTAAGGAGAAGAGTCAGAAATAAAATAAAATTAATTAAAAAGTTTTTTTAAATTCATAAAAATAAATGGAAATATATTAATAAAATTAAAATAAAAAAATAATATAAGCAGTCATTAATAATATTAAATTAAATTAAAGGTTTTTTAAAATTTATAAAAACAAATAGAAAGAAATCAATAAAAAAAAATAATAATAATAAATAAAATAATATGCATATTTTTTAACTGTGTATTTTTATTTTTCAGAAATCTCGCCATATCTGGATTTGGCTTTGTGTTCAATACGTTCTGAGCCCTGGACTTGTGCCCGTCAGCGCTCTGCGAGAATTTTGGATGTCTGGGATGCCGAACTCTCGGTGCAATGGCAAAAGTTGAAAGGTGAGATCGAATTGCGAATCGTGTGTTGCAAGTTGCGAGCCATCTTCAAAGTCAAGTGAAAGATGTGTTAATTGGCTGCAAATGAACGTTTAACTGTCAACTCATAATTAACAAGGCAAAAGCTTTTTCCTCTCTTTCCTCTCCTCGATTTCTCACTTGACTGTGATTTATGCACTCAGGTGAAAATCAAAGCGAGTGAAATTTGCAAGTGCATTTGTTTTTTACGCACACAAGTGAAAGAAAAGAAGAGCAATTAAGCATAAAGTATAACATTTATGTATGCTGTTAGATAGCTATAAATAATATTGCAAATATCTTTAAAAGTTTTGAGATTTTCCTATTTTTGTTGTCACTTAAAATTGGCAACTAAAAATTGCTTAAAATATTTATGTATTTGCTTTCATTATTTCCTTTCCTTTAATATAATATTTTGTAGAACAGAAATAAGTCTGTAAACCAGCTCTATTATTATTTCAAAAATAATAAGTTATAAGTTTTTTGCTTTTACTTTTTTTTGAGTCACTTAAAACTTGCAATTGAAAATTAACATATTCTTATATATTTACTTTATTTTAATTCTTTTCTTTAATATTACATTTTAATATAATCAGAAGAAATTTGTTTTAATATTGCAAATATATTTTTATATTTTTTGCCTTAATATTTTCTTTAAACACTAAAATTGACAATTGAAAATTGACCATAATAACTCTGTATTTTCTTAATTTTAATACCTTTCCTTTAATATAAAATTTTTATGTAAACAGAAGTAATTACTACGCCAGCTGTAAATATTATTGCAACTATCTTTATAAGTTTTTTTGCTTTTAAAATTTTCGTCAGTCATTAAAAATAAGCAATTGAAGTTCGTCTTAAAATATTTATGTATTTCATTTATTTTTCGGCACAGTGGAAGCGGATCGACAGCTGAATGCGACGATCGAGAAGCGCGGTTACAGCGCCTCTGAGTTGCCAATTGGTGAGAAGCCGTCGACGTTGCTGAAGAAAATCGAGATTGGCACCAAATATATGAAGGAGTATTTGGCCGAGACCATGGACGGGTAACTGACCAACATTTCGAGTGCCTTTTGGTAGTCAGAGCCGGTTTTTAAACTCTTTCCATTTCTGTTTCTGTTTCATTTATTCTTCAGCTTCCTTGGTCGTGAATATGAGTATCTGCAGGCACCGAAAAGCAACGTCCGATGATAGTGAAAATGCCGATGATGATGATGATGATGATGATGAGACGGAGGCGGAGGCAGAGGGGGAAACGGATGCCGCAGACAGCGAGGAGAACGGTGAGGAGGAGGAAACAGAAGCATCTGAACAGGAGACTAGTGATGATGAGGAGGAGGAAGAAACGGAAGATGAGCACGAAAATGAAAGTGTTCCAATTGTGACTCCCAACAATGTCGAAGCAACCAACGATGATGATGTGAAAAGTTCCGTTTTCAGCACTGATACTGAGAATGGATCAGGTGCTGTGGAGTTCATAGAACTGGAGGAAGGTGAGGAAAATGCGGCGGGAGCTGTGAAGAAACCCGGCGGCGGTGGCAAGCGCAAAAAGAACAAGAATAAGAAGAAGAAGAAGAAGGGACAACAAGAACAGCCAGCCACATTGGTGGTAGTGCAGACAGCGCCAGAGCACCACGAAGTGGATTCCGGACATGAAAGCGGCGGTCACGGCGGAGGAGGTGGACACGGAGGAGGTGGACATGGCGGTGGCAGACCCCTCAAGCGGAAGCAGAAACGTGGCAGGAGGAAGAAGAAGGGTCAACATGCTGACAGCTATGGTGCACGATCACGAATCAGATGATCCCTTAGGTCTTGGATCTACTGGATGAGCTGGTCAGCAGCGGAGTTGGAGGAGGAATACGCAGGCATAAATTCCCAACAAATTATGGTAGAAGTAACGGAGGTGTGTGTTGTTTGCTGCGTGTGGTTTTCAATGACTTTAGCGCACCATTTCCTAAGCACAACTTAGTGCCTGTCTATCTTTAGTATTAGATTGTATAAATTAACTTTTAAAAAACTTAACATTTCGGCCAGCCGAAAATTTATTGCTCTTGCAGACCTTGTTTAAGAAATTTCATACAGCTCGATAGTTCTACAATGTTATACAGAACGTATACTTAATTTTATTTATCTAATTTATATATATTTTTAAAATTAATTGTATACGCTCTGCAAGAGTATTAACTGTTCAGTTATTTTTTAAAATTTGTTTTCAAACTTGTTTTGCTTACTTGTGCATGTTGTAGCAGTCAGCTACTTAGCATGTACAGCATTTACAACTGCTTGAGCAAGCAGTTTACATTGGTGTCGGTTTTGCGCGCGTTCAAGCAGTTTAGCATGCAGTTCAAAAATTCAAATCGTTATTTGCAAGTTAGAATTAAGCGTTAAAATAATTTATGCGCAGTTAAACTCAAATTAAAATTGAAATTAATATGAAATTTTAAAAATATGAAATAAGAAATGATCCTACAGATGTGCATAAATAATTTGCCCTTAGTGATAAGTGATATTTTGTATATACAATTGCCTGCTTGTTTGCCTCGAATGCTTGTTGTGTTATCGTTATCGTTACGTTACCGTTAACGCACTTACGCGCACTGCAGTTCATACTAACAAACACCACCCTCCCAAGCGATAAATCGATTTACATTTTTGTTTAATTTTTTGATGCGTTGCGTTTGCTTAGCTTTAAGTGATATTTGTGCGTTTAGCGTAAACTAATCAATCCCACTTGATTCACAGTTACCCGCGGTAAGAAGAAGAAGAAGAAGAAGGCTATCGCTAAACTTGCGATCATTGGATCCGTGATAAAGGCCAAAATTGAATTGCTGCTAAAGATACTGGGTGCTCATTTGCAAATCAAGTTCTTTGCCATAGCTCTGATCGGATTGCTCATTAACATTGCTCGGTTCTGGATAGATGTAAAGCGAGGCGGTACACCTGCCAAGGTAAGTTGAGAGGCACCCAATGGGCGACATGTTCAATGTTTAAGCTAATGTGTTTTTTGTTTTTGTTCTGGAACACACACGAACAACTTGTTCCGGTTATGAGACCAATGTTTCTTTGTTCTAAATGAAACTTCTGCACCCTTTTTCAGTTATATAAAATTTTATACTAATCTTTAAGTATAGCAACAGTTTTTGGCAGTTCAACTTTGCCATCTTACGCTCTCTCACTCTCTCTGTCTTTCTCCTTTTTTACTCTCCCTACTCTAAAACTCTCTCCAAGTTATTATATACAGATACACAGATACAGATATGTATATACAGATACACAGATACAGAAGCTCTAAATGTTTCACTTCAAGCTGCGGTTTCCGATTTTACAATTTCTCCACAACAGTTCCACAAAATTACAGACCTCAAAATGTTCCGTATGCTAACATATTCAGACCTCTTTGGTTTCAGATATGGTAAAATTTTGGACAGCTACAACAATTAACACGAACAAAAAATTCGAAAAATTGACAAAAAATCAAAGAAAAACCCCAATAAACTAATATCAGTCAAAATACAAAATACGTAGCGTATCCAAAATGTAACCCACAATGTGTAAGTATGGGCGTGTCTTCCGCCTCAGGTCAGCTACCCTTACCCACCCTAAAACTTGGTCCTGCAACTGAGAGATACGAAAGGCAACTTATTGTCCCACTCTCTCGAATACACACTCACTCATATTATACAACATATACACACATATATAATCTTACAGCCCAGAATCCCCCAAATATCATGTCCATGTTTACCCACACAGCTCTTACACTCTGGGCTCTTTGGTATTTCCTGTGGTGTTTCTCACTTCACGCCGTATTTGAATCATTTCTAACTAGGTTGTCTATGTCGAACATGCTCATCATCAGCACCATTATGAAGACCATGGCGAGGATTGGAACGAACAGGGTAGCTACTGGAAGCGTTCACTTCAAACCGATCCCTCCATCGAGGATACGGACTCATCCACGGACAGCTATCAAGTGAGGCCCCAATTGCAGCGGGAACAGCCCCAAGATGCCCATTATCTGGCCTATCGCAATCAATATCAGTGGCAGTAATATGTGCCCGCTATATATATATTTAATATCGTAATTTATAACGTATTTATTTGACCTACTTTTACATCGTATTATGACGCTGATTATTAAATAATCCCCCATATAGTCCTAGTTATTCGAAATTAATTTTAGCACAAATGCCAGATAAACAATTTTAGCTGTAACCCCGCCTTAGTAGAAATTTATTCGACTTTAGTACAATGTTTTAACCTTTATCCTATTCTAAGTTCAAAACTCGGAAAATTTTAACAGAATTGTTATAATTTTTCGTAGAAAAATAAAATAAATTAAATTATAGCCTTTAGTTATTTATTTGAAATATTTATTGTGCTCGTATGTTATATATGATGATCCATATTAAATTCTTCAAGAACTGTAATCCATTTATAACTGTCTTTTAATTAAAAAAAGTTATTTATTTGAAATATTTATCGTGCTCGTATGCTATAAATTATAAATTAAAATTCTTCAATCTTTTTTTTTTTTATTTGTCTTTTATTTTGAAAAAATTTTTGATATTCTTTGCTTAAAAAAAAAAGATTCAAATGTATATTAAAAAAAAATCTGTGCATTTTATTTCTACTTTTATTGCTTAATTTTAATAGAGTTTTGGGAATTTCAGCAAGTTTTGAGTATTCTGAGCAGATATATTTTTATATCAGTTTCACTTCCTTTGGCATCTGAAAAAAGTTTAGAATAATAACTCGCAAAAAAAAGAGGTCACAGCGAATAATACCAGAATGCGGTCAATTCTATGTGGAATTTCGAAATTTCACCCATGCGACCGTGCGTTTGATTCTAATTTGTGGCCCAATTCTGGGCGATGGAACTGCTCCGTAATACCAAATAGGTGCGACGTGCTCCCATAAATGTGCTAGACAAAACTCAAATGGGTGTCTCCAGAGTCTCGTTGTCTCTTTTGTCTCTCAGTGTCTCGACAATTTGCGCATGCGCAAAGCGTGTTGTGAATTTTAAGCATTTTTTGGGAGCTAATAAAATGTTTGCCAATAATTGTAATAAGCAATTAAGTATTGTGTTTGACAAACGTCAAAACAAGCTGAAAGATAGCCAATTTATGGCTAATAAATTGTCTACAGCACAATTGATTGATTGTAGAGTCAAATGTTGATTGATGTCGACTCCCAAGCGACAAAACTCTGGCAAAAAGAAAGTGAACAAAGGTCCAAATTGAGTTGACACTTCACATGCATTCTGACACGTCTTGTTGCCACTTATAGTATATTGATATTGACCTTGTTTAAAGCACATCGCAGTGCACTAATTGAAAGAAAAGTTCGCCCCATTAACATGCAACATGCGGGGGCAATCGAATGAAAAGCGAATTGACATGCCGCAACATGCCTCTTATCAAAAGGCAGCAATCAAAGCTATGTTTCTGTTTCTTCTTCTGGGGCAAAGAAATGCTTATCATTAGCAAAATTAAAATCAATGAAATTGGCTATAAAAATTCGATTGTTCCCTCTGTTCAACTGTGTGGGAGCCTCGCATTCGGAGGTGTCTGCAAACGTGTGCCACATATGTAATTGATGATCATTGCAGGGAGAAATAGTTTAGTTTATTTTTTTTTGTATTTTTTTTTTTCATATATTTCAGCACTTTCTAAACTCAATTGGGTGGGCGGTGGTGACAGTATGTTGTCTTGTCTTGAGTAGGTGTGGTCAATGGTCATATATCATGCAGATACGATCTTATATATGTTCTTGAAATCCCTCCCCTGACCAAAAAATCAATTGATATTCCCTGTGCAAAATTTGTTTGGCGAATCTTCCGAGTATATGTCGGTGAAATAACGGTGCATTCAGCGTGATGTGGTTTGCCAAAAAAAAAATAATACTAAAATTATATGCAAACAGAACCCAAAGGAAGTTTTTGACTTAAGTATGAGCAAAAACAGTGTATACAAAATAATTTCTAAGCGCGTTTGTAGCGTTTGCTCTACTAAACGACAAGTGGCGACGTGTGGCTGTCAGTTGAGCCATTTGATGTGATCGCCACACGACAACAGCAACAACAATAGCAACTATGATATCTACATTAAATTAATTTAAGTGCTGCACTAGAAAGTGTCACTGCATCACGTATACGCACTGTACAACACATTCTCCATGATCTACGCCCACGTGTGTCCAGCGAATGGGACATTTTAAAATTTGAAAAGTGCTCATGATATTTCCATTGCACTTTGATTTGCATTTTAGAAAGTCACACGTGTTTTCCATTGCATTAAAATACAATAAGAAAATCCACAAAAAAAAAAATCAAAATTAAATTAAAATAAAAGAAAAAAAAAAGAAATGAAAAGAAAAGAAAAGAAAAAGTCAAAGACAAAGTCTAAAATGAAGTCTGCAATTTCTACGGATTTTCAATAATGACCATGCTGGGCACAACAGGGAGCTAACTATCTGTCCCTCTGCAATCTTCCTCTTCCCATTCTATTCATAATTTCATTATCATAATTCAAGTCATGTTTTTTGCCAGCCCCAGCAAAACTCACTTCACTTCATATAGAATTTCTGTTTAACACGTCGCCCTCTTGTCAATCGCTTTATCTTTGCACGTTTTACACTCTGTCCGTCTGTCTGTCCGTCTATCTGTCTTTCTGTCTCTCTGTCTGTTTTGTGTTCCTTCTGTGTCTTAGCCAAAATTGCAGCTTAACTTCATTGTTGCTAAGTGCGCAAAATATTCATGTTGGCATTTTAATGAACAGGCTCAGAGATATTACAACTACTTAACAGCAATTTAGCTGCCCATATACCATCTTCGATATATAGTAAAGTAATATATCTTTAAAGAGAAGGTGCAGGCATTGAATTGTATGTAGATGACAACTTGACTATCCAAATATATATATTTTATTAAGTAGATAAATTGTCACCAAGACTTTTATAGAGTTAAGATATGCGGATTTTCTGTATAGATTCCAGATGGTCCTAATATATCCAAACATGAATATTTTTCTAACAAGTTAACTTTTAAAGTTATACTCTTATATTCCGATATTACTTTCCTTTCGTTATTTTTCCTAGAGACCTATAAAAAATGGGATTATAAATATAAATTTACCTTAAA
Organism: Drosophila falleni; assembly: GCA_035045575.1. Taxonomy (NCBI): domain Eukaryota; kingdom Metazoa; phylum Arthropoda; class Insecta; order Diptera; family Drosophilidae; genus Drosophila; species Drosophila falleni. The sequence continues at coordinate 6,022,641 of JAWNOV010000167.1, forward strand.
ATCTAAATAGATTTTATTGCTGTACAATATTTTAATCAAATATTTTAAAAATTATATTTAAAATGATGTTTTCTTTACAGAAATATTTAATTTAACATATATTCAAATTTTGTTCTAAAAACTATGCAGTATAGAAATATCGTATCTATATTTTCTAAAATACTGAAAGAGAGAGGAAAACAAACTTGCAGATTCAGGAGAATAAATAGTGATCTCATCTTTCATGATCACTGTCAAGCTCTCTCAAGCCAGAATGAACAATCTTTCTAGTATGTATCTTATATATATTTAAATTTATGAGCATAGTTGATAGTCTGATTACTCAGAAAATTGTTTATCCATAAACATGTCTGCTCACTGACTCTCTCGCTCTTTCCAACGAGATTACACTCGAAAGATTGTCCCAGACGTGAGATTGCAATTTTATGTGTACCAAGTGGAGCTTTAGCAGAACTTAGAGAACTAATAAACACATCTGAGTTTGGTCAAAAATACAAAAAAAAGAGCTTCATTAGGGTTCATTGGCTTGGACAGTGAGAGTGAGAGAGAAGCAAAGAGAAGTGGTAAAGGATTATGCAACAAACGAAATATCATCATGTTGTGGCTTTCACACAGAGTCCAAAAAACAAGCGACGCTTATTAAGGCGCATTAATAATTTAGAATGGTTTGCTACCATTCCATTTCGCATAGGTCGAGTTGTGCCTTTGGCTACACGTACCGAGTATTACGCGTCAATTATGAATTTCTAATTTAACGAGTTTATTTAATATTGTTTTGGCTCTTTGGTTGACGTTGACTTGCACCTCCCTTTTACCTACTCCCTTCGCTCTGTTCTATCAAAATCACGTACAGTGCGCACACAGTAAAAACAAAAAGCGAAAGCTAACAGAGGCCAATGGCATCGGAAATAGTGAGTAGCCATTAAGGTATACGAGCTAGTAATCATTTTATATTTCTTATTAATTAGTTTATGCATTTTTTAACAGACATTTTTTATAGCTGACTGGCGCTAGAAATATACATAACTCCCAGTTATAAAAAATATAAATTGCGGCGCTTCAAAGTAACATGAATCTGTTGGGATTCATCTTCTTGTCGGAAAAGATTAAGACTTAAATTATGTCTGGCATAATAAAGCAGGCGGCAGCTGTGTCTGTACTCTTATGATATTACTTAGCCTTGGTAAGCACACTCCTTAAATCTACAAGAGATGAGAAGAGAGAATGTCACTGAGATGGAGTCTGTGAATTACAAAGGAAAAGAGCGTATTATACTGCTTTTACTTTTACATGAATTCTCTAATTTCTGTACTCCTTAAATATTTCTTAATAACTTCTCAACATTTTCTATACTTTTTATTCTTGCTTTCTCCTTTCTTTCTAACTCTTTAATTTCTGTTCAAATTCCCTTCCAAGAGGATTCAATTGAACTGCTTGCGCACTGCTTTAATTTGGCGCTCAGCTTATTCGTTTGAGTTCCACCAAATGCGTTCCACTGAGCTCCACTGGATTCCAAGTCACGTTTGCGCAGCAGAAGTCTAACTAGCAACAACAACAATGTGAGCATTTGCCATTGTAATTGTATTTGTAATTGTGATTGTGAGTGCGAACGTTGTTGTTGTTGTTGTCGCCTACATTTCTTTGCCGCACGCACCTGTAAAGTGACAATGTGTGTTTGTTTGTGTATGTGTGTGGAGTGTGGTTTCGTTAGTTGAGTTTTCTCTACCTTTTGCATTCTTAATAAATCAAAGTGAAGAATATATAAATTGGGCGTCACATTGGTACGTCGGTCGCAGTTCGTATTTGGAAGCCAACGGTGCCTCACAGGTGTGCGAGTGCAAGCTTTGGTGACTATAGAGACAGATCTTGAGATCGACAAAAATATATATAAATATACGCCTGGATACCAATTGGATTAATACACACACACATAAACACACCAAAGGATTACTATGTGCATTTAAAACTAAGTAAAAGTGTGAATAAAAAATAAATGAAGCAAGCAGTTCTCGTGATATACAAGTGATAACTATATACTTAGCTATATATAACTGAACAATCTGTGCAACTAGAGCATCATCATGTGGAAGTACATCTGTGTAACGATCTTCTTGATCGCCTGCTGCAATGCGGGTCCAGTTGGCCAACAGGTGGGTTATAAATATTCGATACTATTCGATACTATTCGATTCGATTCGATTGGGCTTGCAATTGCAGACAACTTCCGTTTGCTAACGGATATCGAAACGGTCAACGGAAAACTGTTAATGAAATGTTTGCCTTGTGAAGGCATAGTCTGAAATTTTAATGGAGTTAGTCATTCATATAGCCCAAAGTGTCGTCTTCTGTGTGTTCTTTAACTTCTACTTCTTCTTCTGGCATTTGCATACGTCTTAACGTCTGTCTTAACGCAGTTTGCTTAGTTGGTATGCCAAACGTTTAGCCTTTTAACGGCTAACTGCAGCAGAAGACTCATGCCAAGGTATTTATAGACAGCTGCAGGTTCTCTACTTCATTTTATGGCTAACAAACTATTCAGCCGGCTTTGGTTAGGAGCAGACTTTACTCTTCAACTTCAAGATTGGCCAGGTTCTTGTCAATCGAATGACAAATGAAATGAATCACATTAAGACATCAAAATAATATGTAAATATTTGCAGAATAATCAAAGTTCTAGCAAGAAAAAAATTAGAAAATAAATATTTAAAAAATACTTAATCATAATATAAGCATGAGAGAAATTGCAATAAAAAAGCGCGAAATTTAAAAGTATGTGTAAAATTGGAAAAGTTAAATTAATACCATTTATATTGATTAGATATTTATGCTTATATATGTTTAAAAAAATCGAAGATACCTAAAAACTTAAAATTGAAAGATCTTGGTTCAATTCCATTTTTCCATTTTTCAAACGATAGGTTAAGCCTAATATTTTGGTTTTATAACTAAGATTTTTTTATATCAGTATAGATAATATTCAAGATTTTGAAGTATTAATATTATTTATTCGACAAGCAAGATTTTATAATTGGACACAAATTACATAGTTAGTTAAAGATAAAATATTATTTCTTAATTTTTCCCATTAAAGAAAAATGTATTAGTTATGTAGAAATAAAATTTAAAAACAGTCTATGCTAATAATAATATCCAAAAGCTTCCAGAAACTCCAACGATTCACTTGCAACTACTTTATTTCTCCAAAAGAAAATATATTTCTGCATGACAGAAAGCAGACAGAAAAATTGACAATTGTTAACTAATTAAAATGCATAGCTCAGGTTAATAAATAACATATTGATATGGTTAAAAATATGATGTGATAACATGCAAGCGAACTATTCGAAAGTCAAATTCAATTGCAGCGTTGACCAAAAAGGTTCAGCCAGGTGCCAGGTGCGAAGTGCACAGAGAGAAAAAAAGGTAGCAATAGGTGGGCATAGGAGACGTTGGGTAATTCAGTTTTCACTTAACGCCAAAAACTAGAACACAAGTGAAATTTTTATTTTAGAGCCACTTTATAGACACTCTGTCGTGGCAAACACGTCACGTGCTTTGATTCAAATGCGTTGCACGTAGATCGTTAGCTGAATCGTCACTGGCTAATCATAATACCTGATTATATTCCCTACCCACTCACATCTCTCTCTCTCTCTCTCTCTCTCTCTCTCTCTCTCTCCACCTTTACAGAGGAAGAATATGCCCTTAAAGGCACGCGAGGATAGCGTAATGAGTGTGCAGGAATCCGAGGCGGAGACTGAAATGCAGACGAGTGAAAATGCAGCGGACACGGAAGCAGCTCCTCAGGTGGGCACCTTGACGCTGCCCAGCAATGCCACCTCTATCCGGGCGGACATCACGGACAGCTTCTCGTGTGCCAACAAGTCCTATGGCTATTATGCTGATGTGGAGAACGATTGCCAGATCTTCCATGTGTGTCTGCCAGTTACCTATGCCGATGGCAAGGAAAACACCTTCCGCTGGAGCTTCATCTGCCCCGAGGAGACGATCTTTAGCCAGGTGAGATCAATAACTTTGAAGTCTCATAACTTTGCCAAAACTAAGCCGATTTTCATGCGGAATATCATTTTGATCATTATTTGGTCTCTATTTTGATTCAGCATACATTAATTTTAATTGAGTTAGAAATAATAGTTCATAATTTGGTCATCACTGTCATATTTTTCAGCATAACAGTTACCTCTTGACACTTTTTCAATAATTTCCAACTCTCATAACTTTGCCAAAACTGAACCGATTTTCAAGCGGAATATCATTTTGATCATTTTTTGGTCTCTATTTTGATTCTGCATCAAAATTTCACTTAGTTAGAAAATTTCATAATTTGGTCATCACTGTCATATTTTTGCATACTTACCCCTTGACACTTTTTCAAAAACTTCCAACTCTCATAACTTTGCCAAAACTTAACCAATTTTCACGCGGAATATCATTTTGATCATTTTTTGGTCTCTATTTTGATTCTGCATCAAAATTTCACTTAGTTAGAAAATTTCATAATTTGGTCATCACTGTCATATTTTTGCATACTTACCCCTTAACACTTTTTCAAAAACTTCCAACTCTCATAACTTTGCCAAAACTTAACCAATTTTCACGCGGAATATCATTTTGATCATTTTTTGGTCTCTATTTTGATTCTGCATCAAAATTTCACTTAGTTAGAAAATTTCATAATTTGGTCATCACTGTCATATTTTTGCATACTTACCCCTTGACACTTTTTCAAAAACTTTGAACTCTCATAACTTTGCCAAAACTCAACCGATTTTCATGTGGAATATCATTTTGATCATTATTTGACCTGTATTTCGATTCTGCATTAAAATATTAATTATTTAGAAAATGTCGTAATTTGGTCATTACTGTCATATTTTTGCATACTTACCCCTTAACATTTTTTCAAAAACTTTGAACTCTCATAACTTTGCCAAAACTAAGCCGATTTTCATGCGGAATATCATTTTAATCATTATTTGGCCTCTAGATTGATTCTGCATGCAAATTTAATTAATATTAAAAATACATTTTATTTTGGTATACACTATTTTTTATTAACCTGTTGTCTCATTGCAGGAATCTTTCACTTGCATGCGTCGTGAGGACATGACCATCGAGTGTGCGGACAGCTCCAGATACTACGAGCTGAATGGCAACTTTGGTCTGCCCGTTGAGGAGGAGAAGCAACCCGTAGCTGCCGAGAGCGAGCAGCTTGAAGAGCAGCAGAAGCCTCAACCCGAGGAGAGTGGAGATGTCTGCACCTGCTGAGACACGCTGCAGTTGCCGTTCCTGAACCCGTTCCGGAGCCAGCAAAGCCCGTGAAGGTTCAAAAGCCCAAACCAAAGCCAAATCGTCGCAAACCCGCTGTTACATATAACAAACCTCCAAGGAAAGCGCCAGTTCCTGTTACCGCAGCTCCTGTAATTGAAACTGAAGAGGAAGCTGAACCGGAACCAGAACCATGGTTCAATTGACTGTCAAGCCTGTGAAGCCACAGCGTTTCAATCTGAGACCCAATAAGGAAAGGCCTCAAGCCTTTAAGCCAGCTCTGTCCGCCCCTGCCACGCCCATGAGGAATGAGCTCTTCAACTCCATACGCAAACGTCCAGCAATCTTCAATAAACATAGTAGCTAACAAACCGGCTGCAGGAGAGTGAACCAGCGGTTACTGAACCAATCCAAGCTCAAGTGGAGCTGAGTGAACCACAGCCAACTTTAAAGTTGCAGACAATGTTTGTGGATGCAGCTGCGGAGGAAGCTGTGCAGATTGCAGAGGAGCCAGCGGCAGAGGCTTCGGAGAATGTTGTGGCCATAGCAGAGCCTGAAAAAGAGGTTGTTGTGGAGACTGAGTCAATTAAGACAGAAGAAACAGCTGAACAAGATGCGCCCATGAAAGTGGAAGTGGAGGAAATGCAACCCATAGAAGCCATTGAAGAGATTCCCGCTGTAGTTGAGGAGATCTTGGAGCAGAAGCCACAAGAGATGGAGCAGGAACAGCCAAAGGAACAGTCGGAGGAAAAGCCAGAGGAACAGTCAGGAGCAACAGTCAGAGCAACAGGCACAGGAGCAGCTAGAGGAGCAGCCAAAGGAGAGTTGAACCAATCGGAGAGCAGTCAGAGAATCTAACAGAGAATCTGTCAGAGAATCCATCAGAGAATCCATCAGAGAATCCATCAGAGAATCTTTCAGAGAAGCAGCCACAGGAACAGTCAGCAAATCAACCCCAGAAGCAATCAGAGAAACGAGGAACAAAAGTTAGAAATCGCTCACATTGAGCCAGCTATTGTGGAGAGTCAGCAGCTCCAATGAGGAAGCCTTCAACAATATTGAAGCCATGGAGGCAGCCAAGCCAGCAGATGCACCTGTCAGTCTGCCAGCGACACCAGAAATGAGCACAACCCAATCCTCTAGTGGAAGAAATGCTTGACAACAGCTCAAGCAATAATGAAATCAAGGAATCCATTGGTGGCTTTAAGCCTGTAGATCCTGTCATGGCTGCTGAGGCGGAGCAACTGATCACCGACTTTCTGAATACACTTCGCAAGCATGAGGAGAAGACGAAGACTGAGACTGAAATGGCCAATGCGGCCATGGACATGGCTGAAACCATAGAACAGCAACCACAAGTAGAACAAGTAGAAAGCGAAGACAAACCAGGTCAAAATGAGGAGACAGACAATGTATCCATTGAGGAGGCCAAGTTGCCGGAACCAGAGATAATCGATAAAAATGCCTCCGTTGAGGAGCAGCTGCTGAAGACTGAAGCAGAGCCAAAACCACAGCTGAAATTGCAACAGGATTCACCCATTTTTAATATTATGCAGCTAAATCATTTGCCTGCCGATTATCAGATTCCCGTGCAGGTAATTTCAGCGCCGGAGACAGAGAAGCAGTCGCAGTCAGAGGAGATTAAGGAGTCGGAGCTGAAACCCGTTGAAATTGATCAAGTTCAGGAGCCAAATCTGGCCACAGCAGCCTATATGCCAGCCATTAGTATTGATGATATTGTGGAACTTGTCAAGGAGCGTCTGGATCAAAATCCTAAGAATGAGCAGCTTAAGCCCATGGAACTGATCCTCACACCTGGCGCAGCAGCTCCAATGGCATTGATTCAAAGTAATAATATTAAGACAGAGACGGAGAAGGAGTCAGAAAATGCTCCGATCGCAGAGTTGGAGTCAGAACCCTCCTCGGAGATCAGCCTCAGAGATCACTGCAGTTCCTGCCTCAGAGATCGCTTCAGCTCCCTCTTCGGCGATCACCTCAGATGAAGCTGCAGTTCCTGCCTCAGAGATCGCCTCAGAGATCGCTTCTCCCGCCTCAGAGATCACCTCAGAGATCGCTTCAGAGATCACCTCAGAGATCGCCAAGAAACCCTCTTCACTTCCTGCCTCAGAGATCACCTCACAGATCACCTCAGAGATCGCCTCAGAACCATCTTCAGTTCCTGCCTCACAGATCAGCTCAGAGATCGCTTCAGAGATCACTTCAGAGATCGCCTCTGACTCTTCATCAGATTCAGCGACAGCCCAAGAATCCAATCCAGAGGAAATCATTCTACCCATTTACAAGCGCATTTCTCTAGCGGAACCCAACATGTCCAAGGTGCAGACATCGCCAGTGACAGTCAGCAAAGTAGAAGCTGAGACAAAACCAGAGGAGGAATCATCTCCTTCCATATCCGAAGCCAAATCCCAGTCAAGAATGGATGCACGCAAGCGTCGTTTTCTGTTTCGTGCCGATTCCAGTTAGAAGAACAAACTTAAGATAAAGATGAAGAAGAACCATTAAGCCGAAGTCCAGCCGGAGTCCCAAATGCATACCCTCCGAGTCCCTGGCAAACCCGACGCTGTCCCACTCACTTGCACCTAGGCAACTTTAATGACTATTTTTTGATTTTCTAGTTTTATGGCCATTTTTGCACTTTTTCTCTACAAAAAAAAGCGCACACGAGAGTTGAAATTTAAGTTTAGCATTGTTGTATCCTTTTGAGTTAAAACAAACAAACAAACAAATGAAAAACAAAAAAATTGAAAAAACACTTTGAATAAAAAATCTTGAAAAATTAATCAAGAGGTAAATTAAATTGAATGGGAAATAGATCTTCCAGGTTAGTCAGCTCCATCGTGCATAGGTTTGAGTGTCTGAATTTATTTAATGGCATTCAACCTCTGAACGTTAGAGATGGCCAACTTTATTAAAGCGACCTATTAATTCATTAAGATTTATTAGAAATTATCGATTGAAGATCAGCTAAGAAAAGTGGAAGTTGAGAGATCGGTAGACAAAAATAAGAAAATGATCTGCATAGGAAGTTAGAGAAATTGGTTTAAAAAATGAACTAGAAAAGGAGAAGATCAGTTGAGCATCAGCTGAAGATCATTGAAAGAAAACCATAAAAAGACTGTTATTTGAAGAAGAATCAGCGGAAGATCAGCTAAATAGAAGAAGACTAAAGTTAAAGAAGAGCTACTGAAAAGCGCATTAAATTCATCAGATTTATTAAAAACTGGGGATGATCTATAGAAATTATCGATTGAAGATCAGCTAAGGAAAATTAATATTGAGTGATAGGATTACCAAATAAACAAAAATTATCTGGAGTGGTCTAAAAAATGTACTTAGGGAAACTATTAGTTAAACAGTAGCTGAAGATCTAAAAAGCAGACGATCATTGAAAGAAAACCATTAAATGACTGTAATTTGAAGAAGAATCAGTTGAAGATCAGCTTAAGAAACAAGCTTTCAAATTAAAAATGATTCAAAAAATTGGTAATATTGAATCTCAGCTAATTTTACAAGGAGAATATTTAGTTAAAGATCAATCTGATCAAGATCAGTTAGAGAAACTAAACACTACAGATATTATAGCCAAAGCTCAAGAAATAATAAGTTAAATTAGCTTTATAGAAGTTATTTTACACGATCAGTTAAAGAAAGATGAGCTAAATGACAGAAACTTTAAAGAAAAGACAAACTAAAGACTCAAAGAAGTTATCGACTTAAGATTAGAACTGTATAATATGAAGATCAGTTATGTTTAATTAATTGTATATAATTTTAATTTTTATATATATTTTATTTTTACGTAAAAAGATTATTTGTTGTTTACAGTTGTTTTAATGCTTATGCTTTGGGTAATTAGCTGTATGAGGCTACTACCAGGTGAGAGATAGTGATAAAGATACAGAGAGAGAGAGAGAGAGAGGACAGATTATAACAAATTCAACTGCAACTACTACACTGTACAAAAAGTAACTATGACAATCATATAATAATACACATATATAGATAGGTAGAAAAAAGGGGGAGGGGATTTTGCCCTACGCCTCCGTTTCCTGATCCAGTTCCCCAGCTTGAATCTCTTCGGGCGTTCGCAGATCGATGGCGAACTTTTGTCTCGTGGGCGTTATGATGTCGTTGTGTGTGTTTCCCGTATTATCAACCGTATCCTCTCCGGATGCTTCCTTCACTACTCGCGAATAGTCCTGGAAGGCCGCGGAGAGGGCAAAGGTCAATTTGCGTGCCATGGCGCGACTGTCACAGACAAAGGCATGCACCTCAAAGGGATGCGGACAGGACTCGTCCTTGACCACGATCATGGCAAAGACACGTGTGTAAACCAGATCCTGTACACCATAAGAGATCGTATCGATCGGATAACTCCAGTTGTTGATGCTCGCCTTGGGCGAGATGATCTCCAGCTGAACTCCCGCTGTGGACACCTTCAGATCGCAGTTGGGCAGCACCTTGTTGGGCGGCAGATTCTTCGCCACGCCCACCATAATATCAACTGGGCGGCGGGTGTATTTAATGCCCCAAAGGCCACGCGATGCCTCCGAGCCAATGTATTTGACCTGTAAGTACACAGGACAAAAAATAAGGGTTTAAATCAATTTCAAATGGTAAAAAAGTTTAAAGAATTTTGTAAACATCCAACATAAAACATTTGATACAAAAAGTATTTTCAAATGTTTTCAATATTTGAGCTTGAAATTCTTTCTTTAATCAAATATTTTACCAGGGTTAAAATCAGTTTCAATTCGTGTGGAAAGCTTAATGATCTGGAATTTTTTAAAATCCAATATAAAATATTCAATTCAAAAAAGATTTTCAAATATTTTGATTATTTGAGCTTGAATTTTATCCTTAAATTAAATATTTTACTTCTTTTTCAAATATTTTCATTATTTGAGCTTCAATTTTTTACTTGAATCAAATATTGTATTTTACATCTTTTTTTTTTAGTTTTAATGCTGAGTCAATTCAATTTTTATTTTTAAACTCAAATTCAATCACTATTTTTATAAAAAAAAATAAATTATTTGAAAATAATGAATATTCCTCGAGTTAATTTTTTTACTTTAAAGTAATAATTGAAACTAAATTATTAATAATTTTGACTTTTAAATACATTTTATTAACTCAAAAACTGATTTAATAAATTGGTCTTGGCTCACTAAGTAAAAATATACATAAGTGTTGACCACGAAAAGTAGAAATTTAAATTAATTCTGTTACAAAATTTACAAATCATGAATTCTAAACTTGAATTTAAAATAATTTTTGTGTAAACGGATTACAATTTGTTTGGGAAGCTACTTCCGGACTGTCAACTGTTGACTGTCAACTGTTGATTGTCGCATGCCACAGGCCGTGGCATGCCCCGTTATCCCCCCCGGTTATCCGACCGTTAGTCAATGTTAGTGAATTCTGTACAGTGGGTTCATTTGCATCCGATGCGAACCGGATGTCAGCAACAACAACAACAACAACAACAACAGCAAAGTCAAAAATGCGACTCATGTGACTTGAAACTCTTCAGTTAGCGAAGCGAGACGAGTGCGTGTTGTTTTGTGTAGTGTTGTGTTGTGATGTGTTTTGATAACAGGGTTGCCGTGTGGCAGGGTTGCACAGCTAAACGCACTGAAGCACATTCGCAGCAATTTAAATATGTACATTTTACCATGAATTTTATTTTAATTTTTTTGGGTTTGGATTTTTGGTGTGAAATGATGCGGTCTGTTTGCGGCTTAAACTTTTATTTTAATCTCACCTTGAAGGTTATGGGCAAATCCTCTACGTTCACTTGACAGTCCAAATCACTGTTGTTGGTGTTGCTGCTGTTGTTGCTGTTGCTGGAGGCCATGTTGCTGCTTCAAGTTGCACTTTCGGGTTCGCCACAATTTCAACTGCAAATTAAATAGATTTGTAGTACTTTATTTTTATCAATTTGATAAGGTTTTTCTATTGTTTTTCTTTCTTTCCTCGCTGTCTCTTTACCATATTATCTTCTTACGCATAGTTATCTTTTTGAACTTTTTACATGCTGCACTTTGCACAGTTGTCAGTATTGTTATTGTATTTGTATCTATTATTATCTTTGTATCTATTTGTATCTTTTATTTGTGTCTTTTGTTTTTAATTTCCTTTTATCAGTTCTCTAATCACGCTCTTCGTTCTCTTCTTTTCGCGCTGTGTTTCCTCTTGCTGCCGGCAACTGAATGCGACTAACGTCACTCCACCAGGTAGCCACAATGCCAAAGGTGTTGTGCGTGTGTGTGTGTGCGAGTGTGTATGTGTGTGTGTGGAGGTGACAGTGGAGGTGTAGCTGGAGTTAAAATTGGCCGAGCCCATTGCTCATTATCTACGCTCTGTCTCTTGATCAGTAGTTGCTCTCTATCTCTCGCTCTTACTATCTTTTGTACTCATTTATTCTCTCTCAGTTTCTCTCTCTCTCTCTCTCTCTCTCTATTTTTCTCTGAGCTTGACAAATGCGACAATTGAAAAGCTGCGCTCAGAACAGCGTCAACAACAACAATAATAACTACAAGAACAATGTGCTAAACACTTATTTCATGGTTATTTTTAGTTTCTCATTTAGTCTGTAATTTGTTTAGAAATATTACAAAAGTGATAAGACTAATTAGAATAGATTATCTATTTAAAATGTTTACAAAGCTATTTAAACAAATGAAAACTGAGACTGCCTTAAAAGTTTGACGTCTAGTTTATCAACATGCAAAATATTTTTAATGACAATAATTAAATAAGCAAATTAAAATGAAAATGAACCATTTAATGTATAAAAAAATCAATGATTTTATACTTGAATTTTTCAAAGATTATTATTTTTTTCAATGCAAAAGAGTTACTTAATTTATTTATATTTAAATTTAAGTTTCGTTCCTTGACTTTTGAACTTTCAATCTTTTCAAAGAGTACGCACATTTCGACCCAACATATATCTATATCTTTATAGTTAAAATTTTATAGTTGAATTTTTAAAAGATTTTTTTTGTTTTCAAAACATAAGAATTATTTAATTTTATCATAATTAAATTATAGTTTAGATCCTTGTTTTTTTTAAGTTTTAATCTTTTCAAAGCGTATGCACATCTCGATCTAACAAATATCTATATCTTTTAATAGTTTAAATTTCTCTGCACCTGAATGAGTTTCATTGTTGTCTTTGCTCTTGTTAGTTTCATGTGTTTGTTGTTGTTGTTGTTGCTATTTATTAAAAATGCATTATTAATACTTCCGCGCTGCTGAATGTGAGCTGTGAAAGGTGCGCCGCTGATAGCGGGAGGTAACCATAACAACAACAACAACAACAACAACAATAAGCAACAACAACAGCAACAATAACAATAACAAACAACAGGTGAGCAACAACAATTCAATATTGTTGCATGTGTACAAGTTAATGACCAAAAAAAAAAAAAATACTAAAGATCATATTAAAATCAAAACTGTAACGAAACAAAACGTATTTCAATGCTGCTATTTGATTGTCGTGATTATGACGTCACAATCAAAAGCTTGGCTAAAGTTGAATGGCCAACAACTTGGCCAGCAAGTGTCGACTAATTGCAGGTCGGTTTTAGTTGGTTTTAGTTAGGTTGGGGAATCTACATAAAGTAGAAAACTTCTATCTCTGTTTTTACTCCAGATTGTGTAACGCTATTTACGAGCTATTTCTTAGGCAATTTCTTTTGCTATACAGTCAACATAAAACCGGCTATGGGTACTGGGAACTGGCACAAACAGTCAACGTATAGCCAAGGTACAGATCTACAAATACTTTTATAAGTTAGTCATTTCTGACTAAATATGAATCTGATATGAGAATAATTAACTTTTAAATTTCAGCAATTTTTATATATAAATATTTCGGGTTACTATTTTCTCTCCCTCAGAGTTAATCATAGGTGCTCATACAGCAACGTAATTGTTTCCGATTTGTATTTGAAATATTTGGTATGTAATTTGCTTTGGTTGTTGCTGTTGTTGTTGTTGCTTATTGTTGTTGTTGCCGCTGCGCTTCAATTCCGCAAATCAAATGCTTGGTTTTTTTTAAATACTATTTCTTTGCGCCGTTGGCTGCAGCGAATTCAACAACTGATTGAGCTATATATATATATATATATATATACACATATTTTTTATATGATATATAGTATGACAACAACAACAACAGCAAATAAGCCGTAACCTAATTTATATATAATTTTTTTTTCCACTGGCATATTTTTGCTGTTTAAATGGTTAGTCAGAGCGGAAGCTGCTCATATGAGCATATCTCCTATTTAATTAACTAACATAATATACTTGTAGCCTCTTTATACACACATCATATTTAATATTGCGTAGAATTAAAAAAAATAATTGTTGTTATTTACAACTTTACTTAATGACTAATGCTTTGATTCTAAAGTTTTACGCTGTTTGTTGTATGTGCTGTCTTTTAACCAACTCTTATCACAAGCGTCGCGTTTCTGTGCTATCTTATCACACACACACACAATTACAATTACAATTATATATACGGAGGCAAAAATTGAACACATTATACTTCTTATTTTATGGCTTTTATGTCATTTAATTTGTCCACTTTTTGCTTTGACTGATATCCAATTGTTACACAAGTTTGTTAGCTAAATTGTTCAACTGACAATTGATATTAAAATTACCGTTTTCTTGTACTCTTATCACAACGCGAGTCTCGCATGCAGTTTAGCTCATACACCTGTTTCGTTGGCGGCCGATCGCGCGACTGAAACGTAAAACCGATAAAAACAAACTCAACAGGTGAATTTTTCAAACCGCCACACGTCATTTTTTATCGTTTCAGGTTGCGGTCTAAAAATTGTGTATGATTATTTGATTGTTAATTTTATTAACTCATTTTTTAAAATTTATTTTGAAGTCCTATTTATTTATTTTAAGCGAATATATTTATATTGAGAAAATAAAGAGCAAAAGCTGCCAGATTTCGAGAAATTGTGCGAAATTTTGAGTCGCCCTCCTGCGACTGTCAAGTGAACTAAATGCGTATGCATCATTTTATAGCATACTTTTCTGCACAGCTGAAATTTCCTTTTGTAGAGTTGTTAAGCATACGCTACAGGTCGTTTGTTTGCCATAAAATTGCTTGCCATACAAATAGTGCCAAGTTTCGTTTATGGTTTGGTGGTTGCTGTCTTTGCTGTTGTTTGCCATACACATGCTATAAACAGACGTTTATAGGCACATGCCATAATTTGTTGCCATAATCGTTTGCCATACTGTTGCTCTTTAGACCAGCCATAAAACTTCTACCATACACATAGTTTTATTTATGGCAATGTGGTTGCTGTCTGTGCTGCCGATTGTGTTTATTTTGTTGTGGTTGTTGTCTTTGCTGTTTAGTGCTTCTTTGGGCCGCCTAAGAGTGGGCAACCAAAATATTTAATTTCTATTTTTGAAGCTTTATAGATGGTAAAGTTCTATATTTTCATACGAAATAGCGACTTAAGTTGCAAATCTGCTCAGTTACCAGTATTCTTGTACACATTCAGGGTTAAATGATAACCTTTAACAACAAATAATACAAATATAAACACCTTCACATACTAATTCCTTGGCCAATTGCAAGTCTTGCCACCAATAAAAGTCAATCGCCTTGACTGAGTGCAGCATGCAGCTGCTACAACTTGCCACCTGTTTCTTCTTGCTCCCTTTTCCCCGCAAGTAAACCTAAACAATAATAAATAATCTAAGGTGGTAGCGGCAACGGCAACGGGGGCCAAAAACCATTTGACATTGGCCACAAGTGAGCTCAACGTGTCCCCCGAAAAATCCCTAACCATGTTTTTGTTTCAAGCCCGTTCCTAAGTGTTGAGTGTGATTAATGAAATGGGCCCAAAGCTGGGCAACGATTTTAGCTCTAAGAGAGGTGAGGAAGGGAGGGAGGTAGGCAGGAGGGGGGATTGTGTCTGATTGCGGGGTAAGACAGGTTTCTCTGGCTTGTTTCGGGGTTAAATAGAGTTCAGGTCGAAAGTGTACATAGTTGATTTTGGTTTTTTGATAGAGGTGAAGAGGGGCACAACACTTGATTAATTTCAGTGCATGAAATATAATTAATTTGGTATTTACAGAGAGCGGCTGACTTGGCTAGCCAGCTTTTTACCTCTTACAACCCCCTCTAATACCCTCTAGCAGCGCTTCTAGTTCCTCAGGAAGTCATTAGCTAAATTGTTGAAAATTTTTCGGCGACAGGTGTTATCACAATGTGTGAGCTGTGAGCTGGGAAATGGGAAATGGAAAAGGGAGTATGGAGAGTGGTTCAGCTTAAGGTGTTGCCTGTTGAGGCAGGCAATCGGTGTGGCACAAACACTTGATGCCACTTGAGGGGCAGGCAGGAGAACGCAGTGGGTCATTTAAATTCATTACCCAAAAGCAAACTCGAACTCGGGCCTGCAAAAAGCGGCTCGTTAATTGACCACAAAAGTGGCTAAGAGCGAGCAAGCAGCAAACGAAGAGATAGAGAGAGATAACAGCAGAAAGAAAGAGAGAGAGAGAGAGAGAGAGAGAGAGAGAAGTAGAGAGCTAAAACGAGATACAGTGAAAACGGTTGGCGAAATTTTCATGAATTTTCATTGTGACGTTTTTGTGGTCGCCGAAACTTGATGCGCCCGTGGGTTAATGTAATGGACCAAGCAGCCAGGAGCCAGAAGAGTGAAGAGAGGGGTGAGTGAGGAGTGTAGTGAGAGGGGAAGGAAGTGAGGAGTGAGCAGCCAGAGGCGAGAGGAGTCCAAAAACAGCCAAACAGCCGCCGTGTGACATTGAAATCCTTTCAGCGAGAGGAAAGGAGCACAGGAAATGACAATGGCAACAACAACAACAACAACAACAACAACAGCAACAGCAACAACAAAAACAACAGCAGCATTTTCGGCCTGGATAACCAAGCACAAAATACGCGCTTGTTGACAATAGTTGCTAGCCCACATCCCCTATTAAATCCATTCCCCTGTCCCCTCCTTAATCCCTCCCTTATCCCTGCTCCCTTGATCTCCTGGGCAATGCTAAGTACTTGTGCAAAGTGAATGTTGTTTGCCTCATTCCACTGTCATTTCTATTTCCTTGGTCTGTTACGCGTCGTTAGTCGCAGCTGCTGCTTTCAAAAACTATGCAAAACTCAATTGAGTAATGCTTCTGCCTTCTTCCCAGGCATAGTTTGATCATCATCCCAACTATTTAATTAACATAACAACTTGCTCAGTTGCAATAACTTTCTCTTTTCTCTTTTCCCTTTTCCCTTTGCTTCCTTTTCCTTTTCCTCAACCTGTTTTTGTGTCATTCTTCGACAAGGTCAAGGCTATGTCTTTAATTTTTTAGTTACTTCCTACTCAAGTGAGTTTTCCATCATGGCTTTTGGACTCATACAAATGATGAGCTAAGTGGACTGTGTATTAAAAAATTAAAAAGGGTCCTTAAGGTTTTTTTTAAAGAGACAGATGTAAAAGTGGCAGATTCAATAAAAGATGTTGAGGTTGTTCCTAACAATAACTAACCATAAGCCCATTAAATTTAGTCTTGCTTTCACAGTTTTTAAGAAAATACAGTTTTTATGGGGAAAAACGCTATCTATTAATATTATCTATAAACTCACTTAACCGCAGCAAGATCGGAAAAGTAAAACGGGAGTAATAGCTAACCAAAGTTATTAATAAAGTTATTATTTCAATACGAACCCCTAAAAGTATGCAGTATTTTTTTAGTAATTACTACTTAATAAAAACTACTGCATACTTTTGGGAGATTGTACCTAAAAGTATGCAGTAGTTTTTTTATGTAGTAATATTCCTTACAGTACTTTTATGTATATTGAAATAAGTAACGGGTATCCTATGGTTGGGATCTCGACTATAGCCTTTCCCACTTGTCTCTTTTTAATTTTTAAAAATATTTAACGTTTGGTAGAATTTAAGAATACGATTTTAAAATTAGACAATTTAATTTTATAAGTTACCATTTTAAATTTAAAGCTGAAAAGAATAAAAGGTTAAGATTAAATTAAATTAATTAATAAAATTAAAATAATAATAAAATATTTGTTTTAAATACTAGATTTATTTTTCTTGTGTAGGCTGACATTTGGCCAACAAATTTTACCAGTATTAAAAAATAAATTCAAAAAAAATATTTTCAAAATTTATTTATAAAAAAAATATATTCAAAATTTATTTATAAAAAAACGACGTAGTGTTGGACAATAGAAAGAAATAAAGATTGCATTGTCTTGGTCCAAGTATGTATATGCTTGAATATATTTATAAATAAACTCGTGTAATTTAATATGTAATACGTAATATGAGTATAAATACAGCATAAGTACAGGGACTTTAACAGTTTAAGATGCTCGACTATAGACTTTGCCACTAGTTGTGTGTGTGTGTGTGTGTGTGTGTGTGTGTGTGTGTGTGTGTGTGTGTGTGTGTGTGTGTGTGTGTGTGTGTGTGTGTGTGTGTGTGTGTATGGCACATGTAATCACAGCAAGCAAAACAAATCCGCCAAAGTATCAGAATCACGTCAGCTTACACAAACTCGTACATTTAATAATTTATCAGGCTGCTGGCCGCAGGGTCTAGAAAAGGGAAGCAGGAATGGAAGAAGAAGGAGCAGGAAGAAGGAGGAAACAAGGGAAGTAGCATCAGCTTTCAACTCCGGGTGCGGTCTTCGATGACGGATGAGCTGACGATTGGCTTGCTGCTGTTGATGGGCTGCTGATAGGCGGCATTGCTCGTAAATCAAAAAAGTCCATTGAAGCCCGCATTGAATTGAGGCGACAGGCCGCAAAAACTGTAACCAAAATCTGAAATTCTACAGCAGAGACTGAATTCTCCCAGAGACTGCTGCTCGGTCTGTCAATGACAGAGGCAAATGTTTCGCGAATTTTATGCGAATTACGCCTAATTAGGATTTTTCGCCCTGTATGCCATATACCATATGCCATATGCCATATATGCAACCATTGGGGAGTCGCCTCAATTGGGATTCGGGACTCCGGTTTGGCGGTTCTCCTTTGGCTTCCTGCCTGATTATGTGCGCGATTGCGTATGCAAAACATAAGTGCTCTTGTTGAAAAGGGGGAATCCGACTCCAACTCCGATTCCTATTCTGGTTGCTGACTTCTGTCTATGACTCTGACATATGGCCCCTACACTCAGCGCCTACAAAAATGCAGTCTGCTGGGAGATCTCTCGGTTAACTGTTGATTCTGTTGACTGTTGACGTCGAAGTCATGCGAGCCAATAAAATTATGCGAAATCCGGAATATGTTCGACCGAGTGCAGCAAATTGTATTTGCAGCCAACAAGAGACAAGCATGCAACATGCCGCAGCTGGGGAGTTGCAAGCATTGGGAATCGAGGAACCAAGCAGAGCAGAGGCAACTGGGAGTCAATGGAAATCGAGTTGCACTTGGAGTTGGAGACGCGACCCGCGGGTCAATTGTTGACATAGGGCGCTGACAGCTATAAATTGAAACTCAACTGCTGTTATAAAGTCCAAAATACAAATAGGGTATCAAGAGCGTCTTGTTAGCGAAAGTAAAACAATATTATTTTACATTATACTAAACCCGATTCACTATTCGAATGTCGAAAAAATTTACTTAGAATACGAAAAATTCGGAAGAAAAAATTAGGAATTAAAAAATAAAAAGTTTGAGTCTAGGGAATCGCAGTATATATTTTAGTTGTTAACTTGTTTTAGGGACCATAAGTAACTAAAAATAAATTAAGAAAAACGTTCTATAAGATAATAATAATAAATGTTTTTGACAAAAAAATCGTTGTTGAAATAAATATTTGAAGTTCTGTATGTTATCAAATCCATAAAAGCCCTGGCAAGGGATCATTTTTTGTAGTAGTTTTTAAAATATGCTAAAATTTATGGTTTTTTTCAGAGTTGGCTCGGTGGAGAAATATTTTTATTATTTTGTGTCAACTAAGAACAGTTGACTAAAATTATAAAAAATATATAAAATATCATACAATTTTTCTTAAGTTTTCTTAGCTAAATTTTAAATAATTGTGAAGTTGATGAAGTTAAGTATGCAAAATTTGGTAAGAATGGTTAACTTGTTATTAAAAATTCATTATTTTAAATTTATTATTTAGAAATACAGTACCTAAAAATTTTTATAGTAGTTATTACATCAGGAAAATATAATTTTACAAAAAAATTACTAAATATTTTTATTATTCGTTATTCGACTTTGTCTTTACTCAATGGAAGTACATACAATATTCGTTGTGGAATATAGTGAGTTTTGTTGTATGTTTTTTAGTTTTCTGTGTGGTTTCACATGTCGCACACACAGCGAGAAAATAGGCTCAGTTGCATTGCTGGCGACGTGCTTGGGGATTTTGCAACGGCGCAACAGTTGCAACATTGCCGCTCGCTAATTGCGGCTGGAGTCGGAGCTGTGAGACGCAGACGGAGCTGCAGAGGGAGAGGGAGCAGCAGAGGGATCCGCAGAGGGAGCAGCAGAGGGAGAGGAAGAGGGAGCGAGAGAGGGAGTGGGCGGCAGCAGCGGGCATATCAAAAGACACAACGTTGCAATTTGTAATTCTGTTAGGGGCATCAGAAGTTGCAGTTGCAGTTGCAGCTGCAACATTTGGGGGCAGCGCTTATCTGCTTTGGCTTTGGCTGCTGCTTCTTGGTTGCTTTGGTTGCCAGCCGAGCGTGGCTGCTATTAATGATTAATTAAAAAACTGCATGCTGTCCAGAAGGAATGGGAGTGGGAGTAAAGGGAATCTCTGGATCTGGGGAGTTCATGACATATGTGGCATTTAATTGGGCAAACAAAACAGACGCCGGCAATGCACTGGCTAGCTGCAAGAGAGCAGGAGAGGAAGAAGAGGGAAGAGAGAGCGGGAGAGAGAGAGAGTTGCGGCAACTTCCAATGCCACACATTTTGGTTTTCCATGCGGCTGTTTAACCAGTTGCGCCACATGCCACATGCCACACACACAAGCTGAAACGTTTTGGCAATGAAACAAGCGCGCTCTTATTCTCTCTCGCTCTCTCTCTCTCACTCTCTCTCTCTACCTCTCTCTTTGTGTGTGTTTCTCTTAAGCTGCTCACGCTCTTTGACAGTGTGGCAGGTCCGGTTGCTGCCCCATCTGCAACTTTCTATTGCCGAAGCTGAAGCTGAAGCGGAAGCTAACGTTGGCTACTAACGACAACGACAACAACGACGACGTTGAAGCTGACGCCGACGTCAATTTGGGGCCAAGTTGCCCCAACTTGCGGCACCACGTTGCGTGGCACAGAATCAGTCGTCAGTTTGTCTTAAGCGGATTTGGTCGACACGTGAGTGTGTGTGTGTGTCTCCCAGTGTATGTGAGTTTCTTCCATATATTACGTATACGTAATACGAAACGTTCTACTGTGGAATTTGTTTAGGCAGCTTCAAAGCGAGTTTGCCAGCTTGTCATAGGTCACGTACAACACGACACTCACGCTACTCACGACACTGCCTATGTGTATGTGTGTGTGTGTGTGTATGCGCTTGACATTCGATTTACTTTGGGCAGCGAAAAAAAAGCATAGCATACTTTTTGGCAGCAAAAAAAAGCATAGCATACTTTTTGGCAGCTTCTAAAGCTGTATGTGACTCGATCGATATTTGCATAAATTAAAAAAAAAAATATACAAGTAGCATAAAAAACCAAATAAAACACACACACATACACATACAGACACACACTCTCTGCAGACTCTGGTCGCTTAATGAGTTTTTAATACGCTGCCACGTTTCCGTTACGTTGCTGGTGTGCGTACGTGTGTGTGTGTGCGTGTGTACGCTTGTATGTGTGTGAGTGTTGAGAACTAAAAGTCATTGTCACTGGATTTGCGACTGACGCCACTGCTAATTTATTGAGCACGGCAAAAGACTTTGCAAACGTGGCCAAAACCACTCCTTACCAAAAAAAAGTGAGAGAAAAACTAATTCAAAGTGAAGTCCTACGTGAACAGCCAGAACATTTTGTGGCCTAAAACTTTTACTCTGGTAAGTGACCGAACAAAGTTCCAAATGTGGGTGATACACAAACTGAAGTAGAGTGTAGAACATATACAAGAGTTATTGATAAGAGAAAATACCATACGTGATTTAGTTGGTAATCAAATAAAACTTGGCATTGTTGCCAAGAATTTGCTTTCTATTATTGTTTCATAAGGTATTTATTATTTACGGTTATTGAATTAAATGCCATTGTTTTTGTATTTATGCAGCAAACACGCCGAGCATATAAAAGGTCACAATAAATTTAGTAGAGAATAATTCTGACACGAATTTTACCTTGCATCAAAATTTGTGAAAGACACAAGAAATGTAATCCTGTTGCCATTGTTGCTGCCAATTGATGTACAAACGTAAATTCTTTAGGCAATTTATCAAATATTTGCTACATTTTCAACCCCCTAAAAATTTGCCTTTTTGATAATGGTCGCAAATATGAATTTGTAATTATTTTAAATTTTGTAAGATTTTCAAATGCTATTATTAATTACTGGTCGGAAGCAAATAACAGAAATTCGGAGACAAACACAGAAACAGAAACACTTTCAATTAAATTATTAATGCAAATGATTAGTTTACTTATGCACTGCCAATCGAAAACGGCATACTGACAGATACAAAGATACAAAAGTATCTGTAAGATGCACACAGCATGCATAATTACGGCTGGCAAACAAAGCAATTTGCCAGCCAGATAGATAGATAAATATATAGTATAGTTGATTGCATAGATGGATGAATGGATGGATGGATGGATGAATAGATGGATGAATGAATGCTTATCAATGCGACACAACAATTTAATTGAAATTTTAATTTGAAGGTGTAAACATTGTCTGTCAATTAAAGATAAGCTCGTATATTAATTGTTTTATTATATATTCAATTTTCTATCTATACACTAATTGCAAGCACTTTAATGCTGTAATTTATTTTAAAGTTTAAGAACATATTTCTTTGTTATTACATCAATTTTTTTATCTTATTTATTCAATTTCTGATGAAATATTTAATCTCTCAATTTTCCACGCTCAACTTTTCCTGATCGCTTTATTTGTTTTTGGCTTATCAAATAACCAAAATTCGCAATTGCAACAACAAACAATTCCAATTAATTTTGTACATTAGCAAATATTTATCTAAACAAGAATCAAGATAAATAAACAATATGAAACTCTGTGTGCTTGTGTGTAAAAATTGCAATATCAAAAATTAATTCAAATTGTAATTAATTTGTACATATCCGAGTGCATGAGCATTGATGCCACATATGTATGTATAATAATTTTTAGGCAATTACAAAAACTAAAATGAAAATGGAAAGCGCAGTAAAATTTAAAAAATTAAAAAAAGAGAAAATAACATTTTCATTTTGTGTAGAGGGGGCAAATGCGATTAAGCAAATATGCCAAATGCATTTTGCTTTCAGCTATTTATATACAATATTTAAGTTAATTTTAATGTTGTTTGCTTAATGGCTTTTTTATGTGCGCTGCCAATGGGGCGTATGCGTGTTGTGGGAATGGAGGCTTCTTTCTAGCCAGCTACTGATGCCTTTCACATGCAATTTGCATTGTCATACAACAACAACAACAACAATAATAATAAAAACAATAAGAGTGCATTGCATGCAATTAAAATTAATTATTATCAATTTACGATGACAACAATTTTCAATTTAAGTTTTATTTTATTTATTAAAAGCGCTCAATGCATATATATGCTACTGTTGTTGCTGTAGGTGAATGTGTTAGTGTGTGTGTGTGTGTGTGTTGCCAGACAATTGCTCACATGGCTCTAATGTCAGGCGGTCAACTTCAATTTGAGCTGCCTTCCTGGTGAATTCTGTTTTTATTGCAGCATTGAAGCACACAGTTTCCGTTGTGCCATTGAAGAGCTGCTTTGGGGCAAGAAGCCATCACAGAAGTTGATAGAAAGGAGAGAGAGGAGAAAAAAGAAGGGGAAGGGGAAAAAGAAGCCACATCATTGTTGTGGCAGGAAACTGACAACCAATGGCATCAATTGTTGGCAGCAACGTTGCCCACTAAATGCGACTGCGATGGCGATTGTGACTGCAGTTGCGATTGTGAATGCGAAGGAGAAATAGAAGCGGATGTGAAGCATATACAATAAGACTAAAGTACGTTTATCAATCTATAACTATGCAAAGCAATTAAAACTGCCACAGCGTTGCATTGATTGCTGACGCCAAATGTGTCCATTTTTATCGCAATTTCATTTTAGCTGCCATTCACATTGAAAGGCAATAATAACTTGGCCAGCCAGGAAGTAATATGGTCAAGATAAATTGCGTAAAGCACATTAATTTGACACAAGTTTCGTAGCTTATAAAACAGTTATAAAAGTGCAAAAATATGACAGGTGGAATTGCACAAACAGTGCTGAGTAATAGTTTTATTTATTGACGGCATACCGTGCGTATGAGTAATATTTTTATTTATTTCATAGAGTATACAAACTTCGTTTAACAATTGTTTTTTACCTATTTGCAATGCATTTTGTTTTCAATTATATAATGTGACACAAGTTTGTAGCTTATAAAACATCTATAAAAGTCCAAAAATGCTTTCAAAACTGCAACTGGGCATACAGTGCGTATGAGTAATATTTTTATTTTTTTACGGCATACAGTGCGTATGTGTAATATTTTTATTTATTAACGGCATACAGTGCGTATGAGTAATATTTCTATTCATTTACGGCATACAGTGCGTATGAGTAGTATTTTTTATTTGTTTACATAGAGTATACAAACTTCGATTAACAATTATTTTCCATCTGTTTGCAATGCATTTTGTGGCCAAGTGCAAAAATCCGTTGAATTTTCAATTAAAATGAATTGAGCTGCAGTCAAAAGGTGAAGGTAAAGAATATTGAAAAAAGGAAAATAACTTTGCCTTTGTTTTGCAGCTCTTTGTTGGGTTAAGAGCCGTCCTTCACATCAAGTTGGCCATTTGAGTGATTCTAAATTATATAAAGGATAAGCATAGTTAAGGTTTTTCATTAAATATTGCCCACATTTTGATTGCTATCAAATACAAATGGTAGCTGAGTTTTATTTTTTCTCAAAATGTGTTTTCATTTCCATTTTGCTTGGGGAACTTTTTTTCCATTAGCCTGCTGCGTCTATTGAGTCTATTATCAACTTAATGACCAGGTAAACAGTTTTATATTCAAATAAAGAACTGTCAGGCCAAGCAAAGGACAAAGGTCCTGGTCCTTGGCTACTTTTAATTGAGTTTTGAACGCAAATCAAATGCGTGTGAAAGGCGAAAAAGCGAAAATTAATGCGCTCGGTTGACTTTTCTTTTTTTTTTCAACTTTATTTTTATTTTCGCCCTGTGCTTTTATTTGTGCCACCGTGTCCGTGTCGAATGTGTGTGTAGCTGTGTATGTGTCTGGCAGTTTCACTTTGATTGTGTCCCTCATTTGGGGCCGTTGTCTGTGAGCTGTGAAAATATTTAAAATTCATTGGCTCTGTGCTCTCTGTGCTCAGCTTTGCACTGATGTTGCCTTACATTTGACTTTTGTGGCAGTCGACGGCTTCTGTGCCACATCCTTATGCAAATCGTATTTTAATAAACTTGCGTTGCGTCAATTTTCATTTACAGCTAGTCCATTGGGAACTGCTTTGCAATTCCCTCTCTCTCTCTCTTTCTACTTTTTGAAGCCTAAAACAATGTTGAAAAAATCCTAATTAAATTTAAATTAACTTTAAGCATTTGGGGCTTTGTTAGCTTTGCTTTTCAATCTCTTGGCTATACCCTATAGCTAGTTGGGTATATAAGCTTTGCAATTATTCAAATACTTTTAATTAAATTGATAAAAGTCTTTAATAAACTTTTATAATTTATGCTTAACACTTATTAAAAAGTTTTTTTTTGATAACAGGGTATATCATAGTCCTGCTGGCTGCTCTGTTTTATTTTAGCTTATTTCCTGTGTGCGTTCCATTTACGTATATATATTTTATATATTTTTGCTTTTTTGATGGCTCATTAAAATGTGAAATTTAATTTCTTCGCATATGGATGGCAGAATTTTGTGTGCACGAAAATTGAATTGAATTTAATATTAGTTAACTAATGGCACACACACACACAAGCTGTTGTTGTGTCTTCAAAGCCCTATTTGTTAAGCCAGCGTGCCTTGAAGACAGCCCCAATAAATATGCAAAACAAATATGGCATAGGGAGATAAAATGTCAAGGCTTGGAAATCAACGTTAAATACGTTAAGTGATATTTAAAGTACACTTAAAAGCGCCAACCTGCCAAACCTCACAACATCATCTTCTTCACAACCTGCTAAAGTCTTTTACTTCCTACACAGAAAAAAAAGTTCAATCTATAAATTTAGTTTCAAAAAGTAGTTTAAAAAACTTTATTTTAGCTTGAATTTTTGAAGTATGTATTCAGGATATAATTCCTAAATTAAGATAATACGTAGATATATTTTCAACGATATTAAAAATTGACATTAAAAAAAGTCATAGAAGCCAAAATTATTTAATCGAACTGAAAACAAATATTACAGAACCTCAAAAATTATGAGAAAAATCGGGCTTGATTTAAGTATTTTCATACTTGGCATATGAGAATTAGGGATTACTGTACTACTGACTCCACTGGGATTTAATTTCAGCCCGGAGTCTCGGATTTTTTTTTTCAGTGTACATATTTTTTGGGAGGCAGCATTTCTTGCATGCAACGCATTTGCGGGGATCACAGAGAAAATGCTTAACATAGGGATAACACGAAGCGGAAAGAAGAATAAGAAGTGGGAGAAGTAGAAGAAGAAGAATCCGTAACGTGTGTATTGACAAATGAGCAGGGAGTTGAGAGTTCAGTTTAGTAGAATGAGGCATAGAAATACTCGCACACATGTTTGTAATTTTCTTGTTGATTGTTGCCTCTTTCGGCTTGTCATTCGTCGTCGTTGTTGTTGGCTGTTGTTGTTGTTTGTGTCTCAGTTGAAGGTGCCTGATAGATGACTTTGGGTTAAAAACTGAAGCTCCGAGCATCCCAGAAATGTGGCTTGTGCCGCGACAAATGTGCCGCACTTTACATACATACATTTTCCCTTCTTTCAGACTCGCTGCTTGCCACAAATGAGTAACGGCTGCGTTTGGTTTAAGCTAAATATTCAGCTTTATCTTCGACAGCAATTCGGTTTGCATATGTTTCAGCCATCGATTTTCAACATTGCCTCAATCTATCAGTCTCGCTGTCTCTCTGGCAGTCTGTTTGTATGTGACGTCAGCTGTTGAGCTGTTGAGTTTAATGTTGCGCATACGCAGCGTATGCCGTATGCCGGTCAAAGGCTGGCGGCGATAAATTAGCTGGCAAATACTTTGATTACATAATCAGCACATTGCCGGGTCTAAACGTTGGCTTGGCCAAGATGAAACGAAACGAGCGCTTAAACGAGCTTTAAATGTGCCCCAGAGTCAGCACGCACTCTGTGGAGTTTGCAGTGTAGAATATAGAGTGTAGAGTGTATGTGTGTGTGTGTGTGTGTGTGTGTGTGTGTGTGTGTGTGTGTGGGGGGTGGGACAAAGTGCAGGGCAAAGCAACTGCAGCGAGTAGCAAATTTAATTGAAATTGAAAGCACTTTAGTGTCCTTTTGCCTTGGCTTGAGTTCGCTGAGTTGGCCGGCAAGTTGGTTGTTGGGTTCTCTCGATGCTGCTGCTGGTCTCGGCTGCCGTTGCATGCAACTAATTTGTGCCACTAATGAATTTATTTGCCACTTGTATGCTGGCAACGTGGGCGTGTGATAAAAACGTACAGCGGGCGGGCGGAATAAAGCAAAATAAATGAAACTAATATAAAAATTGTGCACTGCAAAAGAAAAAGAGAAAGGCAGAAACTGAGATTGCAGTTCAAGTCAGAGTAAGGGGTGTGGAGTGGGGAGTGGAAGAGGTTGTAGCATAGGGGTGTGACACTTAAACAGGCACAGTGCTAAGAAAAAGGCTTCAAGGCGGCGACAACTTGTTTCTGGAGCTGCAGCTGCAGCGAAATCGTTTGAAAATTAATTTTCCATTTCACAAGCAAAAGGAAAAGAATTCGTGTGTATGCATGTGTGTACTGGCTGAGCTGTTCCTCCCACTCCTCCTACTCCTCCTGCTCCAGTTGCTCCTCCTAGTGTCGAATTACAATTTATTGGCTGCTAAGTGCCAGCGTCTTGGCACTTTTCACTTACCTCTTTCCAATGTGGAGTCATTAGCAGTGCATCATCAGCTTGGGCAGTCAATGGGCCAAATGGACCAATGAGCCAACAGTCAGACAGACAGGATAATGAGCTTTTGCGTGCAGTAATTAACACATAAGGAGCCAATTATTGCATAGATAATTCATTTAAATATATTTTGTATATATTTACAAAATTTTACTAAAATATCTAGATATATTTAAATAAAATAATTCATTCATATCTATTGTGTATATATTTAAATAATTTACTAAAGTATCTAGATAATATCTAGTAGATATGTTATCATAAAAAAATTATAGATCCTTTAAGATTTTAGGCAACACTATTTTTTGCCCACATAAGTAGGCAACACTATTTTTGCCCATATAAGTAGGCAACACTAATTTTTGCCCATATAAGTAGGCAACACTAACTTTTGCCTACATAAGTAGGCAACACTATTTTTTTCCATATAAGTAGGCAACACTAATTTTTGCCCACATAAGTAGGCAACACTATTTTTTACCTACATACATTCTGCCAAACACATTATACCCTTTTTTGCCCTTTGGGGGCGGGGGAAAAAAAAAAAAAAAATTTTTTTTTTTTTTTTTTTTTTTTTTTAATAATATTAAATAAAATTAAAAAAAAAATTTTTTTTTTAAAAAATTTTTTTTGTTTTTTATATATTATTTTTTATAAAAAAAAAAAAAAAATTATTTTTTTTTTTTTTTATTTATAATAATATTTTAAGTTTTGTATGTGATTTTTAAGTGTATGCCAAATTCGTTGATCTTAAGTTTTTAAATGTCTTAGTGCCATGTTAAGAAAA
Source organism: Drosophila falleni (assembly GCA_035045575.1). Lineage (NCBI taxonomy): Eukaryota > Metazoa > Arthropoda > Insecta > Diptera > Drosophilidae > Drosophila > Drosophila falleni. Next base: position 6,051,067 of record JAWNOV010000167.1, read on the forward strand.
AACTGCTGACAGCTAGTAAAAATTCTTAACGACTGCCAGTGTGCCCCCAATAAATACAAAGGAAAATGTGAAAAATGTTGGAAAAATACAAATTGCGTTTATGCTGCACAATTGGAAATTGAAAAGTGCTAACTGTAAAATGTAGAACTGTGAACTGTGAACAGCAAAGGGAAAAGTGAAAAGCAGGAAAGTGTAAACAGCAAATGCTGCAACTGCTTTAGTTTTCATTTTTTAATTAAACACTGGGGCAGGTAACAAATGTATGTGGCACGTTGCAACTGCGTTGTATGAAATGTTGGCAGCATTTTGCAACACTGATTGCTGAGATTTAAGTTATGGCTATGTACGTGCATTACATCTAATTGAATAGAGCTGCTAAACATGCGCCATAATTAGGCGGCATTTTGTGTAAGTATATGTATATAGTATATATGTATGTACGTAAGTATTTGTGCATACTTGTGCTAAACAAAGGCACCAATTGGGTCAGCCAGTTAGTGTTGTTGCAGTTGCATGTAAATGGGCACAGTTACTTCTTGTTATTATGCTGTAAGTGCCCCATGAGCTGGCAACGTCCAATTCATATTTGACTGGCACTCGGCATAGGCACAGTAGCGAATCCGCCGGAGTCGTGTCCGGGTCTTGTTGCTGTTCTTGTTGCCGTTGTTGTTGTTGCAGGTTGTTTTTTGTGCAATTTCCATGAGTGGCACTCGGGCAAAATATACTATTTATTTCGCTACTCTCGCGCAACGGCAACGGCAGCATACTATAAAGTGGCCCAAATGAACCGCATTCCAAGCTGGCCAACTTTTTTGCGTATGAAAATAAAACACAGTCCACACACACACACACACACACACATAGACAGCAACATGCAGCACACACACTTAGGTATGTAGTTACTACTGAGACAGAGATGAGAGGCTGCTGTGGCATTGTTGTTGTTGCTGTTGTTGTTGCTGTTGTTGTTGCACTTCTACACTTTGTTGCCGCTACGTAAAAGCTCGTTGAGTGCAAAACGTCGAGTTAAGTATGTGTGTTTTAAAAAGCGATATGATGCACACATATACACTTAGAAAATTTATTTAAATATCAATAAAATGAAATTTCCGAATATTCAGATAAATTTTCTAATATTGACCAATATTTTTCTAAAAAATTAGAAATTATATTAAAATATAAAACAAATTCAATTTCTAGGGTTAGATTTTCTAAAAACGATATGTTTTCTAAAATTTAGGATAATTTTTATTTCCTATATTTAAGAAAATAGCAATAAAATTAAATATTCGAAAATACAGAAAAATTTTCTAAAATTAAGAAATATTTTCCAAAAAAAAAAATAGAAAGTATAATACAATATAATTCAATTTTTTGAGTTAAATTTTTTTAAAACAAAAGGTTTTTTAATATGTAGTACAATTTTCTTCGTCTGCTAAAAAAAAATGTTTCAAAATTCTTATATATAAATTTAGAATATTGTGCCTTTGTAGACATTTCTAGGGCAATTTTCTAAGTTTTAAAGTGAAATTCGACTGTTAAGGGGAATATTATTTGAATATTTATTTACTTCAATTTTTGGAGCTTGATTTTATAAAAACGAAATGTTTTCTAAAATGTCATACAATTTTCTTTGTTCGTCTGCTAAAAAAATTTTTTTCAAAATTTTAAAATATAAAATTCTAATGGTTTGAAGACATTTCTCGGACGATTTTCTAAATTTTTGAGTGAAAATCTACTGATTAAGGGAAATATTCATTACATTTATTTACTTATTTGATTTATTGTCAGACTATATTAAAAAGTATAAATTAAATTATTAATGTATATGCAAATTTAATTATTTTGAGGAAAGAAAATTATTGGTTAACATAACGCTAAAATTTTTTGTAGTGTACATTTACTCTTCACAGAGATAGAGAGTTCACAGCTCAGAGCTGGCAGCAGTTTCTCGAGTGGCACTCACCTTGCACAGGACGCGAGCTGAGACCCGGAGAACAGGACGACAACTTGTAGTTGCCTGCAAGAAGAGACAGAGAGAGAGAGAGAGAGAGAGAGAGAGAGAGAGAAAGGGAGAGAGCGAGAGAGAGGTGGGGAAGACAGGCCTTTTACCTAGCCCAAAAGTATGCTGCTAACATGCCACTACGAGCTGTTACATACACCTCTCTCTTTCTCACTCCCTCCCTCTCTCTCTCTTCTCAATCTCTGTCTGTGTGTGTGTGTGTGTGTGTATTTATGTCTGTCTCTGTATTTGGTTAGTTTTCATTTTTGTATTCGTTTTCGTGTCGTGCTCACTGCTTTTGTGTGTTGTTTTTAGTTTTAATGAAATGTAAATGTTTAGTTATACACTCATACACACACCCACACACACCCACACACACAGGGACATTCTCTTGAATTGTAGGTGTATACTTTTACCCATAGCAATGCCAAAACAGCCAGTTCGTTGCAGCAATGCAAATTTATGTTAAGCTGCTTTTCCCCAGTTGTAATTTTTCCGGCAGTGAATGAAAATCAGCATTTGCGCCAAAAATATTTTAAAAAGAATACTCCCAAAAATCAACTGAAACGCAAAACGCTTTGTATATGTGATACCAACAAGTTTAGGTTTATTTTTTTATTTTATTTGTTGCCTCTCGAAAATAATGCAGCATTCATTGCAATCAGCTAAAATTTCAAATTGATTATGCCCATGCCATAAAAGGCTGGCAAAAACCAGCTCTTTTACATTAAATGACAGAACATATTAGAATAGATGAGCATGGTCTGAAACTGTTGGAATGGATGCTTTCAATGGGTATTAAAAGGAGTTGGAAAAGTCCATTTTAAAGGAATTTCAATTAGGGTCTGTATTAAAACAATAATCTGTCTTTTTGGGAAGCTATTAAAAAATTGAGAAGTTAAATAGATTTAAATTATAAATATTGACTGAAAATATTGAAAAAAGGGAATTGAAAAATGGAGAATATGGTAAATGAGGTTTTCTATATTTTCAAGAAATTTTAATGCTCAATGAAGTTTTAGGACAAAGTTCTTTGTTTTGAAATATACAAATTTGATTTCTTCTTAATAGACTGATTAAGTCAGTTAAAGAATGCATACTCTATGCTTAAGGAAAAAAATTATACTATAGATATTTTCGAAAAAATTCAACTAGAAAAGTTTAAATTAGAAAATGGACTAAAACTCTCTGAAGAATCTCAATTATTTTAATAGCTCTTCTAACCTCTAGTTAAACGTCCTTAAAAGCTCTCAGACTTTGTTTTAACAAGGGTTCCATTGCCTAAAAAATAAACAAAGAGTTACAGATACTCGAAATGCCTATGTACTCGCATTTTCCCATATACATATTGTGTAATGCACTTGGCTGGTTTTGTTTCGGTTCAGAGGGTAAATTTACATTTGGCGCATTGTGTGTTTAGCAACAGTTACAATTTCAATAAGCCAAAGTGCGTTTTGTGGTCAGCTCTGCATATTTATTAAAAATTGTGTTGATAATAAAGCACAGAGAGAAGCGAGCAGCTTCCAAAAACAGCGAGCAGAAACCAACCAAACAAACAGAGAAACAAACAACTGAATAAACATTGGGCAATTTGTAAACACTGATAAAATGGCCATAGATAGAGAGGGTTGGGGAGTTGATGGGGAGGGGAGTGGTTACTGTGGGCTTAACACGCTTGTCAACGTTGGCACCACTAAAAGTGGTAAGAGAGGGGTTAAAAAAGGGGGGATTGTTGCGTGTTGCGACTAAATGGCATTTCCTTTTGGCTCTGTTTGGCTTTTCGTAAGCGACGCATCGCATTGGATGTCCGAGTATTTTCCGCCGGATTTTGTTTACAGGCCACGCCACGAAAACAAATTGAAAATGCACAGCAGCAACAGCAACGATAACAACAACAATAACACGGAGTGACAACGGCAATAATAGCAGTTGCAGTCCACGGGCTAATGGTGTCAACTCTGGCGGCTGCCAGATGCATTTGTTTGCCTTTGTGCGGCATTGTTGTCAAATTTATTAAGTTACTCATACGCCATGTTGTCGTTGACGTTGTCGTTGTCGTTGTCGTTCCAATGCAGCCGCAAACAAGTGACAGTCGCGACGAAGAGAGGAGAAGAGAAGGGAAGAAAGGGAAGAGAAAGGGGTAGGGAATAAAGGAAAGTCGGCTCCAAGCGTTCCCAGGCGTCTCCACATGTGTTTGGCATATCAAATGTTGTTTTCGTTTGTCAAAATGACAAAACCCAAAATGAAAAACCCAAAACGAAATTAAACGACAAAATTCCATTGGCTGACAAAAACAGGCATTTTGTTAAGTTCGACCCGACACTGGTTACAATTTATAGCCAAGACTTGCTTAAATTAAAACTGATAGCTGATTTGTACAATAGTTGCATTAAGAGTTTGTAGAAATTCTAGAAAATTCAGATGAAATAATTTGCGTTGTCTCAAAAGTATTCCTAGTGGACGACAGATTTAATAACTTTTTAAACTTTGTCAATTTGTCTCTGTTCTCTCTGTCTGTCTTTATAGTGATATATCAATAGAATAATAATCCTATTTCAATTGCTTTTGTCATATTTTTCATTCAGCTCCATTTCGTTTTGTCAATTCCCTCGACATCAGTTTTGTAATAACCTAAAATATAAATGTATTTTTTTTTTTATATGTTTTTTTTTTGTTTCTGTTCCACTGTGTGGCACACTTATGTAACATGTGAGTTGCCACTTGCCACTTGTCGTGTCCAGTTTTGGGGAGTCGTCTCCCGCTGTAAGTATATATGCTATTTGGCAGTCACAGGCTTGGCTGGCATTTTGGGTCGCTCAGTGTCATTTTAGACGGTTTGTTTGGTTTGTTACATTGTTGTTGCTGTTGTTGTTGTTATTGCTTTGCCGTCAATAAACAGCAGACAGTTGGCAAGTTTGGAAGCTGCTCAAACTGCTCATGTTTGTGCTTGTTTGTTGCTGCCACCCACACACACACACACACAGACAGTCACAAACACATACAGAGACAGTCACTGCGACTGCCAACAAGTCGCGTCGAGTGTCGGATTCATCGTCGTTGTCGCCATTGGCCATAAATATTCGGCTAAATATGCTGGCCAGCTGCCCAGCTACTGCCTAAGGCCAAAATCAGTCTTAATATGCTCCACACTTCTAGCTAGCTGTTGCTATGCTTACGTGTGTGTGTGTGTGTGATTGTGTGTGTGTGTTACTTACCGTTTGCTTGTGTTGACGGGATTTATGTTTGGCCAAGTTTGTGTTTTTTATGTTGAACTTAAAGACGTTTCTAAGTACGTTTTGTGCACTTTGTGCTGTGCCACTTTTTTTGTTTCTCTTATTTCTACACTGATAAAAGAAATGTTCTTAAATCAAGATTTTGATTTCAGAACTAAGATTTTTAGTCTGAAAAAATGGGTCAAGAACATATAAATTAAAAGAACACATCTTGTTTTTAGGAACATTTTAAATAAGACCAAGTTTTTATTTTAAAAATAAGAATAAGAAGTAATAAATTAGTGTTGCCTACTTATATGGGCAAACTAGTGTTGCCTACCTATATGGTCAAAAAACAGTGTTGCCTACTTATATGGGCAAAAAGTGTTGCCTACTTATGTGGAAAAAGAATAGTGTTGCCTACTTTTGTGGGCAAAAATAGTATTGCCTACTTATATGGGCAAAAATAATGTTGCCTATTTTTAAGCGTAAGCTATAAATGCATTGTTATATCCAATTGGTCGAAAATGAACCACAGAGTAGAGTACCTGAGCTCAGGGTATCCTACTGTCGAGCGTGCTCGACTGTAACCGACCACTTGTTTTATTCTTACATAATATTAAGAGTCTTAGATTTTTTAGATAAATAATCTTAGTTTTAGGAATTAAGTCTTCAAATAATCTTCTTTAAAGAACAGAATATTTAAGATGAATGTTCTTAATTGTAAGAAGTTGGTCTTTTTTTTCAGTGTACTCTTACTTCTCATTTTGCTCTCTCCCTCATACTCCCTCCAACTGTTGTTTTTGTTGTTGTTGTTGCCGCACTTGAAGTTTGCTTCTGGGAGCGCTTCAGGACATTCAACTTGCTCTGTGTCTTGTGTCTTGTTCATCTTGCTCGTTGTTCTTGGCAACTGTTTTTTGTTTTGCTTGTATTTTATGGTCATTTCTAATGTGCTGTGTTTATGTGTGTGTGTGTTGCTGTGGTGTGTGTGTGTGTGTGTGCGCCCAAGTACTTAGTGTTAATAAACTTTTATAAATATTCTCTTTGACACTTTTAGCACGAAATAAAACTGACAAATAAATCTGATTAATCATTGCACTTTGTGTTCTGTAATAGCATTTCCCGTATTTTATTTACACAAGTGTAAATGGCAAGTTTTACCTGCAACTTTGTGGGGCAGAGGTGGAAGGCAGCAAGTGTGCGTGACCTTTGTCCAGGAAATACTGATCATATTATTGCTGTGAATGCTGTTTGTGAGATGTTTTAATCCAGAGCTTAAGTTTGCTTACTTATTTGATAGATGACTGTCCTTAATGCTAGAAATATGAAGCAGCCACAGAGCGAGACAGCAAAAGAGTGAGAAAGAGAGATGGAGGAGGGGGGGAAGAAAGTCGAAAAGCTGCTTATGTGGCAAACAAAATAAGACATGCATTACAATTCCAACTTAAAATATGAGGGGTAAAATGTGCTCATTATTTCTGTGTACTTATTTTTGGGAGCAAGCTAAAAATAATATCGTTATTCTTAAACAAGTCTAAAAAAACTCAAGGAATTTCAATATACTTTTAATTTAGTTTATTTTTCTTTTAAATTATTTTGTATACCCTAAACCCATTAAAAATGGGCTGAAAGGGTGTAATGTGTTTGGCCGAATGTATGTAACGGCCAGAAGGAGGCGTAGCAGACCCCAAAAAGTATATTTGTTCCTGATCAGGATCAACAGCCGAGTCGATTGAGCCATGTCCGTCCGTCTGTCCGTCTGTCTGTCCGTCTGTTTGAATGCGTCGATCTCAAAAACCATAAGAGCTAGAGACTTCAATCTTGGTATGTAGGTTCCTGGATACCGGGCGCAGATCAAATAGTGTTGCCTACTTTTGTTGGGAAAAAATAGTGTTGCCTACTTACATGGGCAAAAATAGTTTTGCCCACTTATATGGGAAAAATATTGTTGCCTACTTTTGTGGGAAAAAAATAGTGTTGCCTACCTATATGGGCAAAAATAGTGTTGTCTACTTATATGGGCAAAATTATTGTTGCCTACCATAGGAACAATTGGTGGAAAATAAACTTTTATTGAAGAGTACCTGGGCTCAGGGTATCCTACTGTCGAGCGTGCTCAACTGTAACCGCCCACTTGCTTGAATTATTTTCATGTTTATTGAATTTATTAAGTATACACAATTATTTCACTCACAAAGTGAGACAGCAAGAAGTAAGAAAGGGGGAGGGGTTGGCGAAGGAATTTTTAGATCTTCTTATGTGGCAAACAAAATAAGACATGTATTACAGTTGTAGATAAAAGTGGAAGGGGTAATATTGTGCTCATTATTTCCTATTACTTATTTATAGCATCAAGCTAATAAATAATTTGAATGCTCTTACAAATTGTAAATTTTATTTTATAACATCCTGATATGAATTTTACAATTTTTTTTAAAATAACTTTCATGTTAATTTTATATATTTGAGGTATATAAAATTATTTAATAGACAAATTTCTAACTTTTCATAAATCTAACATAAAAATGCATAACGATTTTTAAATAAAAAATAAAAATAATACTAAAAAAGTATCAAGTTTTGGTAATTTCTTAAACCTTCAAAAATCACCATCAACAGTTGGAGTATTTTGATTTGAGTCCCAAATTGAATTACACTTTGTGCAATTTACTAACCGTTCTACAGCATCGATTGGCTACGTTTGAGCGCCTTTATTACATCGGGCCCAATATGCAATATACCCGCAGTCGATATATATAACGTATATATGGCTTTTAGCCAACTGGAAATGTTTGATATCTAAAAACGTTTCGTTTCGCTAGCGCAACGCAATGCACTCATCAAATCCAATGAAAAAATCAAAGTGCCCCAAAGGCCAATTGGCGTTGCATCCGCGGTGCGTCCAGTTCAGTGCCACGCCCACAGCTCCTACATCCACTGCCTAACCTCCTACTATTGCTCTCTCATATCCACAATGCTAGGCAAATACAATTTTGAACGCATCACAACACGCAAACACAATCACCGAAAGGGGTCTCAGGGATATTCAGGAGATGGAGGTGAAGGAGCAGGAGAATGAGTGTAGTTGTTGTTGTTGTTGTTTGTTGCAACTGCAAATGGAGTGTCGGAGCAGCGAGCAGCACTTGGCAAATGTGTGCGAATGTCCGTCCGTCCAAGCATTGATATTGCACGTTGGCCAGGATTGCCAACTTTTTCGTTGTTTTCTCGCGCTGTTCACAACCACGCGAAGAGGTCACACTTAATTTCCGCTCCAAATTCGCACAATGCACCAACAACAACAACAAGAACAACCATCAGCAACAAGAACAACCATCAGCAACAAGAACAACCAGCAACAGCAACACTCACATCAGCAGTGCACTATGGGCCGTATGACGATATTTTTCATAGAATAAAGTCATTATTTCAAGTTGTTCAAATTAACGATTTTTGGATGGCGATGCATTCAAAATACTTCCAACCCAAATACTTCAGTATTAGTATAGTATTGTCAAAATTCTAACATTGTAAAATACGGCTTAGCAAACAGCTGTTATACAGAGTTGCTTTGAACAAAAAGCACATGAATTCAATTGTATTGCTACACGAATTCAACAGTATTTATTCAACAACATTTATTATGAATTAAATTCCTTGTGGCATTTACTTTGTGTTAGTATATCTGCGTCTGCTTAAAAATCAATAGTGCAATATGTTGTTTTTTGTAATTTAAGAACTTGCTTCGAAAAAAAATAGTTCTATACAATTTTTTCTTTGAAAAGTGATAACTTAATTTTGTCAGCACTTGTCTGCAATGTGACTATATGCATTTGAAAATATATATATAATAATATGTATGTAAATATATATATATATATGAAAATTGATCAAATGCTATCGAGTTGATTTATTCCAAAAAAATCGTTATTTGGCCCATAGTGCAGTGGCGGAAGCATAAAACGTAGCATACTTTTTGGGGTTGCCACTGTTGCTGTCATTGTTGACGCTGGCGACCTCGTCCTGGCCTGACGCTGTCAGTCTTGCTGAACTTTCAACTTCCGCTTTTCATTTACACACACACACACTACGCATACGCACACACACACAGCGACAGAGCGAGATAGGCAGTTTTTCGTGGTAGTCTGATGCTGCTTGTTGTTGTTGATTATTTTGGCGTTGCTTGTTTTTTGCACTTCACATTGTTGCAACAGCTACTGTGCTGCATGTGTCTGCGTATGTGTGTGTGTGTGTATATGTGTGGTTTGTTTATTGCACTCACTCACAGCACACACACATGACGCAAGGTGGCCAAAGTTTTTATTTTTTTGTGTTTGTTCATGTGCCGCGTTCACTTCTTATATTTGCAGACCCTTTTGCATCACTCACACACATTCACACACACACACTCATACACACACACACTCCTAGAGAGAAAGAGAGTTACATGTCAGCGACAAAATTGATTATGAAATGATTTATTGGCCTCAAAAACTGCTTCAATATTGATTAAAGTTGCTGCCTTTTGTAGCGGCTTTCGTTTCTATTATTTTTTTTACTTTACTTTACTTTTTTCTTTCTGTTGGCATTTACCCATTTCCTGCACTTGGCTCATGTGGCGTATACGCAATACGCTGCCACACTTTTCAGCCATTCAGCCAGTTTTCATCGCTTTTATTTTGTACCGCTGACCGGTTAAATGCATTTTTGTTGGCTACCAAATATCCGTTGCGTTGTTTTTGACAATTCCCAGTTATTTATTGAAAAAATAAAAATCATACAAAAATAACCAGAAAAATAACAATGTAAATAAACAACAAAAACAAAAACATTTGCAGACAGTTTTCTGTTTGTTATTCAATTCAATTGCTGAAATTTTAGGTTAGAGTTACAAAAACAATCCTATGCATAGATATTTCTAATGAAAAATATATATTTTCTGGCGGCATTTTTTCACTTTTGGCGAATTTCAATTCATATTTGCATATTTGCCGAAGGGAGCAGTAAATTAACTGAGTCGGAAAGCTTGACTTGGCATTCAAGCCAAAACCTAATATGCGAAAATATATTTTTATTATTTATTTAATTTCTACATGACAGAAATAAAATTTGTTTTGTAATATTTATATGAATTTAAGAGTGAAGATAATATTTGTTAACGATTTTTGTTTATTATAAAATATGATTTATTGTTATTTTGGATTCTATTTAATTTGAAATTTGAATACCCTATAAACAAATACAAGGTGGTATTGATATTTAAGATATTAATACAAGTTAAGTGTATAAATCTTACGTTGATTAAAATATATAAGGGATTTTCTAATTTTTTTCATTTATGCCTAATCAAAGGGTATCTACTTGTCGTAGAGCTCTGCCTAGAGTCTGCGTACATGTTTTATTTAATTACATTTTACTTTGTGCCACATTTTTATATTATTTCATTCACATTTTTATATATTTTGTTTTGCCTGTCAACACTTGTCAACACCGAATGTTGCCCTGTAGCGAGTATGAGTGTGTGTGTGTGTGTGTGTGTGAGTATATTTGTAGAAATGCCAACTGAGTGGGTGTTATGAAAGTTTTGTGTATTGCATTTGTAGCGTTAAATCATTCATGTTGATTTAATTATTTTACGTTGTTGATACAATAATTTTTTATTTGATTTATTTATTTATACTTGTGTGTGCGGCAAGCTCAGGCTTAATGCTATTATGTTGAGAGAGTATGCCACACGCCGATTTAAGTGACACCATCAATCAATCAATCAATCACGACATTCCCGTGACAGCGCCAAATGCGCTGAAAAGCAACTCAATACAATAGTTATCACACGATATCACGATAGATACAGAATCCATCATAGAAATGAGGTTGAGGCTATGCAAATATTATTGCAAATTAAATAACAATTTAAGCTGCATTCATTAAGCTCAGAGATTTTTTGTACAATCGGCTTAATAAATTATAATTAAACACATTTACAACAAAATGCATAAATATTTAAAGTATTAATTACGTTTTGTTACGCACAATAAATAAGATTAAAATCGAAAATTAAATTTAAAGATGAAAAGAATTGTTGTTAAAAATATAAATTCTGTGATCAGCTCAATTAACCCGATTTTCCTATTCGACTTCTGTAGAGCGTTAAAAACTTTTGCTGGTTAAGTAAGTCTGAATGTTGAAATTCAATATTCCATTAGGGAAAAACTTTTTGGCCGTTTGCGCAAAAAAGTATGCAATGGTTTTCTTAACGGATAATGCCAAAAATTGTGCCGGCTGATTAAAAGTGCAGGCCGTGAAATGCAGCGCACAATAAATTTAAATGATTTCGTTCATGCAAAACCAAATGGCACTTGGATTTTTTATTCGCTCTCTCTCTCTCTCTCTCTCTCTCTCTCTCTCTCTCTCTCTCTTTCTATGCATTGTACTCTTGTAATCGTTGTTGTTGTTGCCTTTGTTGTAGCTTGGTGGCCCATTGCCGAGAGCGCTTTTAGGATTTATTATTATGATTTGAAAGTGCATAAAGCACTCGAGGGCGATTCGCGCATTTCGCTCCATAATTGGCACAATCAGCCAAAGGCTGGCGATAAAATCTCGAGACGCGCAGCAGCAGAAGCCCCTAAAAAACGATGCCAACACTGCAGAACTCTCCATTTTCATTTCCGTTTTCATTTATTTAGCACGCCCACCACCAAAGTTGGTCGAAGCCATAAAGAGGCGCTTCAACTTGAAGCTCTATTGCACTAAGGGCTGTGGAGCTTGTGTTGATTTTTCAACGTTTTAATTAAGTGACAAGCCGCTTGGCAGGGATACAGGGACGGAAGAGTGACAGAAAGAGGGCAACAAGTGCCCAAGCAGGACATTATAATGACGGGAAATCGGGCGTAGAAAGTCAACAAATAAACAAACAAATCGCTGGCACAACAAACAGACAAACTGGCAAACAGATAAACAGACAGACTTCGTCTCTCAGACAGGCAGACACTGATTGAAAGAAGTCTGCACACGTGTCAGGTGTCCAACTGTGCCACACACACACTCACACACACACACACACTCCGACTGTGATCCTGGCAACTGCTGTGCTCATTAAAATGCAACTGTGTGCGGCAATAGCCAAAGGAATTGTGCAATAAAAACATGCAGCTTCAACGCCAGCAGCCTGGAAACACATTTCGCTTTATGCAAATGCATAAAAAACTACACGTACCACATCCCAAAAAAAGAATGAGGCTAAAAAACGCGATTGCGTTGAAATAAAAACTCAACGAACTTTCAACAAAATGGAGCAAAAAAAAAGAAAGAAGCATGTGCGTCTGAGTGATTTGTGTCTACTTTGAATGGCAGCAAACATTTCACTTATTATTTAGAAATGTCTTTAAATTACTTATTGACTCGACTCTCTCTGAACATTAAAGTCAAAGTCAAGCCAAAGCCTTGGGCAGCAAAATATAAAAAAAATTACGTATACGCCATGTTTGTTAATTATCGACAAAGCTGTGATGTTGTTTTTGTTTCTTACGGTGCTTCTGGCATTGGCAGCTTTGACAACCAGATTCTAAAAGCAGAGGTGTGGACCCGTAATTAGCTTTTGTTTAGCGTCAAGCTAAACAAGCCACAAGAGAGAAAGATCTAGGCCCTTAGCGCCCAAAGCATAAGGCAAAAGCAAAAGCAATTTTTAGCGCTTTGCGCGTCTTTTTCATTTTCAAATTTCGCGCTTCACCGCCAAGCCACAAATAAGCAAAGCAAAATCAAAAGCCAAAAGCAAGTTCAGAAAACTCAATCGCCTCAGAAAGTTGTTCAAACTGCATTGAGATAAATACATCATAAGCAAAAGTCAAGTAAATCAATGGAAATAGACAGCGAATGATAAGAGAAACTATTCGAAAAGGCAATAGTCGAGATTCCAACTATAGTATACCCTTTACTTATTTCAATATATATAAAAGTATTTTAAAGAAAATTATTGCCTGATAAAAAACTATTGCATACTTTTAGGTGATTGTATTGAATTAATAACTTTATTTAAGACTTTGGTTAGCTATTACTGTCGTTATACTTGTCCGATCTTGCTGCAGTTAAGTGGGATTATAGATAACATTAATATATAACGTTATTTACCATAAAAATTGTGTTACTTTTTTCAGTATATATAAAAGTACTTTAAGGAAATAACTAACTAATGAAAACTATTGCATACTTTTCAGCTGATTTTATTGAAATAATAACTTTATTTATAACTTTAGCTGCTGCGATTATGAGAGATTATAGATAATATTATTAGATAACGTTAATTACCATTAAACTGTGTTACTTATTTCAATATATATAAAAGTACTTTAAAGAAACTTACTACCCAACAAAAACTATTGCATACTTTAAGGTGATTGTGTTGAATTAATAAATTTATTATTGACTTTGGTTAGCTATTACTGTCGTTATACTTGTCAGATCTTGTTGCGGTTCATTGAGATTATATAACAACGAACACAATATACCCTTTTACTTATTTTTTAAGTAGCGGGTAAAAATACTGTATATATATTTATTTAATGCGAAAATGGTTGTGCATGCGAAAAAAGTGATTTGTGGAACATCTTCGATTACTTAAGTTGCCTTTTATGAGCACTTTCTCTTCTTCTCTGAGCACTTCTCTGTTCTTCGGGGCTAATCAGCGCAGCATCTGGCGATTGGGCAAAAGCGCTTTCAGTTTCAGCTGTCTGTTGGGTCAGACAAACATCAATAAATTAGAAAATGAATAAATAAATAAGCTACAAGCATGGCAGACTGATGGACAGAGTCAGACAGACAGAGAGACACGCAAACCAAACCAATGTACTATATCTACAGGGAAAATAAGTAATAGAGAGGGCAAATAAATCACCACAATAAATCTTTAGGGTCGCAGTTGTGAGCACTTGTGGGTGACCTATCAACCTCTCTCTCTCTCTCTCTCTCTCTCTCTCTCTTTCTGTCTCTTTTAGTCACTCCTTCCTTCTTCTTTGTGCTGCTGGCACATTTTTCTGCTTGGCATAAATATCTAACTATAAATACTTGTATATTTATGCATGCATGACATAAGTTTGTTCTGCATAAACGACCCAAAATGGATGAGCTGCGCTTTTGTTGGCTAACATACACACACACACACACACACACACATTTGTATAGTGGTGTGCGTGTATGTCTGACATTGATTCTGGCCCAGCGCCCAAAGCAATGCTGCTGAAGCAGCCTAACTGCAAATCTGCAAAACTTTGAGTAACTTAAGGGGCAACCGCAACACCGCCAACAGTCAATATACGAAGTACACTTTATACTAAAGGACTAAAGGACTAAGGGACAACGAATTCAAGTCTATGAAGCATGCGACAATGCACATAACTCCAACAGTATTATGGATGGCAAAGCACAAGGCCAAATCGCATTAATTTCACAAATTTGACTGGCAAAAGTTTTCTGCCAGCGTGAGGCACTTGAAGTTAAATGCCACTTAAAGACAAAAGGATACACTCGAAGCTCCTAGTTGGCAACTCAACTCAACGTAGTTGGCAACAGCAACAGCAGCCAAATTGTGAGAAACACTCGATAACTGATGCTGCTTTTGATGCTACTCAACATATGATGATGATGCTGCTCTAATTTGTTGTTTGTTGTTCTTGAAGCGTGTGGAACTGACAAAGTTTTGTAGTCTAGTTTAATGTGTAGGAAAAATCAAGTACAAATAAAATACATAACAATAAAGAAGTGATCTCCCTTGGCCGTATAATTAGATGTGTTCCACAAATCTCTAGAGTTTTTGAAAAGAATTGCTTTTGAAAACAGAGAGATTTGTAGAACATCTCTGAATAATAAATATCTAGTAACTTTAGCTGTTATAATTTCTAACAACTTTAAAACATTTTTGCACTGTCCAATTTCTGTCTAGAAATTTAAGTAGACTAATTTTATAAATTAGCTACGAGTACTTAAATAGGCGTTCAGCTCATCAGGCAAGTTGCATGATTGTTGAGACATTGCATACACAAAATTAAGCAAATTAATCATACGCACTGTGGGCAGGCAGCTAATGTAAGGGAAAAATATATTCAAATAAATACATAAGGGAAAAATATATACAAATAAAATACATAACAATAAAAAGTGATCTTCCTTATCTGTTATGCATATAATAATGAATATCTAGTAACTTTAGCTGTAATGATTTTTAACAACTTTCTAACTCTGAGAACCCATTATAAACTTCCCAATTTCTGTCTAAAATTTTAACTATTTTTGTTGCCCAATTTTATAAATGAGCTACAAGTACTTAAATAGGCATTCAGCTCATCAAGCAAGTTGCATGATTGTTGAGACATTGCATACACAAAATTAAGCAAATTAATCATACGTACTGTGGTCCGACAGCTAATGTAAGGGAAAAATAATATAAAAATAAAATTCATAACATTAAAGAAGTGATCTTTCTTGTCTGTTAAGCATATAAAAATAAATATCTAGTAACTTTAGCTGTAATATTTTCTAGCAACTTTCTAACTCTGAGAACCCATTTTGAACTTCCACAATTTCTGTCTAAAAATTTAACTATTTTTGTTGCCCAATTTTATAAATGAGCTACGAGTACTTAAATAGGCATTCAGCTCATCAAGCAAGTTGCATGATTGTTGAGACATTGCATACACAAAATTAAGCAAATTAATCATACGCACTGTGGACAACAGGCAGGCAGGCAGGCAGCTATTCAGCCAAGTGCATAGTAAATTTACATTTATTTTGGGTAGCCCTACTCATCGTATATGCAGTCAATTGGAATTTATGTGATTTGTGTGCTCGAGGACCTGTTTGGGTTATCAACAACACGGCAGGCTCTTTACTCCAATTTTTGGGTCTCTGCCAGTTTTGCCAGTCTGCCTTTTCTCTGACCATGACTTTGGACTTTTGGCTTTTATATGTTGTGCTATGTGTGTTTGTGTGTGTGAAAGAGTATTTATAAAGCAGCCGGATTTGAGGTCTTTTAATTAGCTGTCGTTTGAGTGTATTTTAGGTAAAGTTTTTGGGGGCGACATTTTAATATTGTCATCATTATAATAATTGAAATGAAGCAGCAATCTCGGCTTCTACTTTTGCTATGAGTATATATCCTTTAGCCAGGCTCGAGGCGTGACCCAACTGCTTTTTTCCTACCTTCCTTTTTTTTTTGGTTTTTCGTATTTATGAATTTCGTGTGCTACTTTTTCACTTTGGTGCACAACTTGTAGGATGGTTTTTTTGTTTTTTTTGTGTCCGATGCTGCGCCACTTTTGTGTGTTAGTTTTGGCCCAAAAAGTGTTTTGGCCAGCGTTTACCTTTATAAGCGGCTTTGGACAATTTGTGGACGGAGGTATGGTGGCTATATACTGATATGTTTATGTGTGTGCGTGTGTGTATGTGTGTGTGTGTGTGTGTGCGCCCACGTGGCTGTGGGTTGTGGCTACTCCGGTTCACCTTTCGAATGGGGATTGGGACCCAATGTTGCAGGTAGCCGGTTAAAGCGGTTTATGCGGTTGCTTGTTATCATTTATGGCTTACACATTTGTGTACTTTTCGTTGTCATTGCTGTTGTTGTTGTCATTATTGTTGCTAGAGTCATTGAAATTTGTTAATTATATTTTCTGACTGAAAGAGCATTTTAAAGGCCTGTTAAATAAATTGTCGCATCTCAATTTAGAATCAATAAATCAGCAACATATGGGGATTTCATTTGATTAACATACACCATGCATTTTAATTTTGGAATTATGTGCAATTTTAACTAGATCCATTTGCCATTATTTAAGCGCTTAATGCATTGACACAGAATTCCGACAAAAATTTCGATCAGTGGCAGCCAACCGAAAAATGTGCGAACGGTGCAAAAGTTTTTACGAGTAACGCGACAAAAACAACACAAATTTAAATTTGCATAATACACATACAGTTACACGGATAGATGGACACAATGTGGAGGAACTGGTGGAAGAGGAGGGGAATGGGGAGGGGGATGGGAATTTAATAGCTGCAACGACAAACGACAAAACTCAAACTGCGGTTGTTTAGAAGGCAGCGCGAATTTGGAGCATTTCATGTGCTTTATGCGCAAGCAATGAACTTTTAATACACAAACAACAACAGCAACAACAACAGTAACAACAGGAACAACAGTAACAGTGGACGATATATCACAGCTAAGCACTCAGAAACTCACAGACATACACAGAGTGACAAACAGACAGACATAGCGCGATAAGAGCCAAACGCCCACATTTAAACACTGAACGAGCGAGAGCGTGAGAGAGAGAGCGACGGAGAGCGTGGAAAAGAGAGGGAGGCAGAGAGGGAATACACTCAGTTATACGTAAGTTTTTTTGCTTAAAATTCGCTCTTTTTGGATTTATGGGGCAAACGAGAAGTGGCTAAAACTGAGAGCAACTACACAGATACATCTGTAAATATTCGTATAAATGTGTGTGAGTAACAACTGGTCAAAGTTAAAAGAACTAGTCTGTCTGGCGAATACATAAATATGATATAAATGAAGTAAACACAGATTTAAATGTGCCAAAGGAAACAAAATGTAAGCAAAAATATAAAGCAGCGAATAATAGAATAAAGTATGAGAGTTAAAAATAGAGTAGCTTAAAGAAAAAACGGATTTTCACTAAAAAAAATATTATTGAATAAGACAGGTACAAAAAAAAATATGTAAAAACAATATAAACAAGTTGCCGGTTACAGTTGACCACGCTTGACAGTAGGATACCCTGAGCCCAGGTACTCTACACTCTCTGAGGTTGATTTTCGTCGAATTTTTCCTATGGCAGCTATAGGATATTTGAATTTATCCAAATTTGTTCAGGATGTATTCTATCAGTTTGGTTCTGATATCTCAACATTATTTACGGGCTCAGGGTATAAAAATGCATTTATAGCTTACGTTTAAGAGTAGGCAAACATTTTTTTTGCCCATATAAGTAGGCAACACTATTTTTGCCCACAAAAGTAGGCAGCACTTTTTTGCCCATATAAGTAGGCAACACTTTTTTGCCCATATAAGTAGGCAACACTACTTTTGCCCACAAAAGTAGGCAGCACTATTTGTTCATTTGCCCATTTTCAATGGGCTCAGGGTATAAAAATATGTAATAAAATAGATGTTCTTATAATTGAGATAATTTTTTGTTTAATTCAAGGATTTGTAGCTTCTGAAGTTCTTATTTTTGTATTATTTATTTTTATTTTATTTTTTATTTTTATGAGTATAGTGTATCATTTATATCACATCGTTTGCCACAAGCTTAAAGTCTCAGTCTGCCGCAAGCAGTATTTAAAAAAGCCGCAGCTAATAGCTTTCATATTCGTAAGCAGTATCAAGGCTCTTTCTAAATACAAAAAAAAATAATTAAACAAAAAAAAAGTTATAATTGTAGCGCGCATGTTGCATGGCCACAATAATCTAACCACCTTGCTTTAAGACTAAAACACATGTGCTGCCTGGTTTTCAAGTCTCTCCTCTCTCCTCTCTACTCTCTCCTTTCCAGTCCCAGTCTCTTATTTGCCAAGCTTAAGCTGTCTCCTGCTATCTATAAATGTGTGTGTGTGTGTGGGCGACTAATTAATTGCCACCACGTTGAAAATATTATTTTTAATTGTGTGTTTATGGGCGTGGCTGCTGTGGTGAGGCGAGAGGGAAGGTGCAAAAGGTTATGAGAGCTCACCCAAAAACCAAGCCTTGTACTCAGCTGCTTTTGCTGCTGGCAGCAAACAAGCCTCAGATACACAGAAAGATATCCACAACGCACACACACATAAGTACACACACACACACACACAGCTGGCAGCATTTGGTTTTCAACTAAGCTGAGAGGCAAGACTGCCACATTTCCCCTCTCTCTCTCTCTCTCTCTTGCCTACGTGCTACAACGCAACTCTAATATTTATGAAAATTATCCTTTCGCTGTGGCTTTTTAAGATGCTCATAATTTATATTTAAGTTAAGTTTAGTATGTCGCCATGCGAGCAACAACAACAAACAACCAACAACAACTGCGGCTTGTTTATATATGCGCCTGAGTTATGAGCCAACGAAAAATATGCGTTCATGTTTAATGGCGGAAGCTGTTTAGTGTCGTGGCTTCCAACATAAATCTCAACCATGCCCACCGAGCCGTAAGTGTCAAAGGGTATCAAAGGCGGAAAGTGACTAGTGAAATAGAGGGTTGGAGAACACGGCGTTAACGCTTTTAATTGGCTACCAAAGGCTGAGCAAACAAACCTGGCCAACTGCAGCCAGCAACTCGGCAAATATTTGCCCATCGACAGTGACTTTGAGCAGTTAGCTGACCAAACGTCAAGTCAACGGCAAACGGCAAACGGCAGGGCCATTAAATAAACGCAGCGAGCGTTTCAAGTGGTTCAAGTGGTTTTGTGCAAAATGCAAAGTAATTTCCACTTTGAGCCACCGAAATGGCGGCGTTTTGCATCTTTAGTCATGCATGTGCTCCTCAAAAGCCAGAGGAAAGAGAAAGAGGCAGAGAAAGAGGCAGAGAAAGAGAAAGAGGCAGAGAAAGAGGCAGACTCACAGGCAGAGCCAGAGTACCAAAGAGGAAACTGAATTGGATGCCTGGGCTCTTATCGTTAGGTCCTTGCACGACAGGATATGAGCATTTAAATTTATAGTAGTTGTCGCGTGAAGCATATCGATGGTTTTATTCCTACTCTCCCACTGTGTGTGTGTACATAAATTAAGCTCAGCATTCGTCGAGACTGTGGCGTCAAAGCAAATGACAAACGAAACCATATAATTGAGTGGTGCAAACCACTTGTGTGTGTGGCGGAAGCAAAGAGGATAGAGGCCAGCAAATGGCAGCCAAAAATGCAACTGCAATTGATTAGACTTAAGTGAAATACGTGTGGAAAAGTTAATGGTCGAGATAAGTAAAGAACCCAGGAGCTGACTAATATTTAAACTTAAGATTTCAAGATATAGGACAGAAGCCTAAAAATAAATTTGATTTTTGACAGGAAAATGAACCTTCTCAGAATCAAGTTTAAAGTATACTAATTTTGCACAATGAGTTGCATGAAAGTGAAATCTCAAAATTTAAAATTTTGAAAAAAATATTTTTTCCGAAAAAGCAAAGGATTACATGATGTTTAACGAAAAACTTTAAAAATAATTTTTTGCTAAAAAACAATTTTATTTAAATGCAGAACCAATTTAGAGACCAAATAATGAACAAAATGATATTCCGCTTGAAAATCGGTTGAGTTTTGACAAAGTTATGAAAGATCAAAGTTTTCGAAAAAATGTCAAGGGTATGGTATGCAAACTTTGGATACTTGACGGCTTAGAGTCGAAATATATCAAATTTTCCAAGCAAAGCAAATTTAAATGCAGAATCAATTTAGAGGCCAAATCATGATCAAAATGATATTCCGCTTAAAAATCGGTTGAGATTTGACAAAGTTATGAAAGATCAAAGTTTTTGAAAAAATGTTAAGGGGTTGGCATGCAAATTTTGGATACTTGACGGCTTAGAGTCGAAATATATCAAATTTTGCAAGCAAAAAAAATTTAAATGCAGAATCAATTTAGAGGCCAAATCAAGAATAAAATGATATTCCGCTTGAAAATCGGTTGAGATTTGACATAGTTATCAAAGATCAAAGTTTTTGAAAAAATGTCAAGGGGTTGGTATGCAAATTTTGGATACTTGACGGCTTAGAGTCGAAATATATCAAATTTTCCAAGCAAAGAAAATTTAAATGCAGAATCAATTTAGGAGGCCAAATCAAGAATAAAATGATATTCCGTTTCAAATTCGACTCAGTTTTGACAAAGTTATGCAAGTTTGAAGTGTGGATTATTCATTCATAGGAGAATAAAACATCGTACTATAAACAAGTACCAACACGACTTTCCAATTACTCTCAGCTTAAAATCGCTATTATTCTAACCCTTTGCAATAATAATTTTCACTAAAAAACAAAGAAGTTCCTTTATTTTTAATTCAAAAAAGTTCCATAACCAAAATGAAAAGCTTTGGTTTTTTAATCCAAGAACTATAAAATCGAAGTTTCTAACATTTCATTGCGCACACATCAAACAAAACGCAGTCGACACCGCCAACAATAACTAGGCACAACACAACACAAACAACAAAACGAGCGACAATTTTTTTTTGTAGTTGTGTGTTGATTTTAATGAAATGCAAGCAATCAACACTAAGCGGATCAATTCGTGAGTGTGCTTTGAGTATCGAGTGAATATTCATGCTGTTCTATTGCGCTTTTTGTGCACTGTGCACTGTACATTGTTGTTGTTATAGTTGTTGTCTTTTTCTTTCATTTGCATTGCACAAAAGTTTTGTTTAATGAAATAAGCAAAGCAATCGATTGTATTTCGTTGCCATTGTTGTTGTTGTTGTAAATTAAACTAAGCTCTTTTCTTTGCCGGCTTTTGTTTGAACTTCTCATCCACCCCTCCTCATCTTCTGCGCCTCTGTTCGTCACGCCTTTAATCAACTACACCCAACTGCACATTATGGACTGGTTGTGTATTTGTTCAAGTGTCGTATCGGTTGCGGCTGCGGCTTAGCTGGATACCGCTGTTTGAGTATATCTGAATATGCATGAGTGTGAGTGTGAATATGTATGTGTGTGTATGTGTGAGTGCGGTTAAAAAACAGCAATTCAATTAATTTCCGTTGCTGTTTAAAGCCGTAATGAGCATTTAAATTGCTTTTGAATGGCCCCTTTGCGGTGCCCACAATTGAACAAAAGGCATTACAAATGGCGAGCCACACGGCTCTTTAGTTTAAACATTAAGTGTATTGCACGCTATTAGTAAATGAACTTGAGGTATTGGCGGTTTTCATAGATATCCATACAAATCTATTAATCAATCAAATCTATCAATCAAAGCGTTTTGAAATATTCATACGCACTGTTGTCACTCTGATTTATTTTAATTTATGCTACAATTTTTAGTATATTTATTTCATAAGTTAATTTATATTTTT
Organism: Drosophila falleni; assembly: GCA_035045575.1. Classification (NCBI taxonomy): domain Eukaryota; kingdom Metazoa; phylum Arthropoda; class Insecta; order Diptera; family Drosophilidae; genus Drosophila; species Drosophila falleni. Next base: position 6,073,323 of record JAWNOV010000167.1, read on the forward strand.
TATTTTAAATGCAGTGTTTTTATAGTCGATAACCATTAGTAGTCGTAAATAAATAAATAGCTGATATATTCATGATGCTTATCAAAAATAAAAACATTTTTACTCTACACTTTTTATTTAAATTTTACATTTATTAATTTCATTTGTTTATTTAGTTTTATGAATATGAATACTAAGTATTATTTCATTTGTCGACTGCTATTAGTTTACGTAAATAAATAAAGAAATGCATGAAACATTCAATAAAGTCCATATAAATAATAATTCCCACATCATTGAGCATAAATCTGTCCAACAGAGCATTTGAGTGGAATTTTATTTCTCACATACAATCAGCTATAATTGTCAATGGCAAACTGTTGATCAGCAATGGGCAACAACAAGGACAACACCTGTCAATGTACAAAAAAAGGACAGAACTTACTGCCTGAAGATTTATGGGCGTCAATGCGAAATCCATTAAGTCAAAAGCTGTAGAACGATGCGTGCATAACCTTTTAACATTTATTGAAGTTTATTGAGTGACCCGGCAGGCGGCACACGTCCACTCCAGTCAATGTCCAGTTTAGTCCAGTCTATCCGACTCAGACTCAGATCCTGTGGCTTTATTTGTTATGCGAGAAGCAACGCGTTGCCATTATTCAATAGTCAAAGAGGCAGCAGCCATTTCAGCTGATAAACGCATTCATTGCTTTTGTGTATCTATTTGTGTGTGTTTGAATGTGTGTGTGTGTGTGTGTGTGTGTGTGTGTGTGAATGCCTGTGTGTGTATTGTCAACAAATTAATCAATGTTTATTTGCTAAGTAAGTTTGCCCTCAAGGCTGGCATCTATTCAGGGCGACAGCCAGACTGAAAAGCATATAGACTCCTATAGTACAAGGGTGTCAGGCTAATGTTTTGTTTCCTTTTGCCATTTCCTACTTCCGGCCGTGTGCGTGTATATCTCATTGTGTGTGTGTGTGTGTGTGTTTGGTGTGCTGCTTTGCGCCTTTGTATTTGTGTAACTAATCGTGTTAATAGAGTGGATAATACGCCTCAGGTATGCGAGGCGCCACAGAGTCTTCAAATGCTATTGGCGCACACAATCGCTAAGCTAACCCATTGAAAGTGTATACCAAGTGTGTGTGCGAGTGTGTGCGAGTGTGTGTGTGGGCGAGCATCTGATTAAGCGCTGCTTATCGACGTCTGTTATTTGATTTTGGGATTTTTGGGGCGGCCGTAAAGCGCTTTAAGTGTCGCTTGGCCAAAGTTAACGTTGCGTATGCGTAATATTCAATTTGTACAAATTACAGTGAACGGTGCCCAACAATTTTCTTTATTCTTTATTCTTTATTCAGCTGCGTTGAAAGGTAATTGCATGTGATTAACACAATTGATTGTTATCGATTTGTGGGCATTGCTGGCAACGCCACAAAACTATCAACAAAGTGGGTCATAACAAGCAACAAGCAACAACAGCAACAATAAAAAATGTGGGCATATATTATAACCTATGGATAATTGAGTTATAAACGATAGCAATAGATTCTATAAAGTTGTTGGACATTTTAAATTACTTTATTATATTAGTGTAATCAATGTGACCCAGTTTCCTGTTTTCTGTTTTCAATCTCAATTTAATGCCGCTTTAAGACCCTTTAGTAACTGTAATGCAAGTGATAGCTTTGTATGTGTATTGTGTGTGTGTGTGTGTGTGTGTATGTGTGTGTGTGTGTGTGTGTGGCAGGCTGCGTTGCAAATGGGCATCAAATGACGCAGCAACATTGTCAAAGCAATCGTAACAAATGAAGTCAGCTGCAATGGAGACCGACCGATGTCATGTACATGTCGATTTTCTTTTGCTTTTCCTTTGGGGAGTTGAATTGTTTTGCCAGCCATTTTATGCAAGGGTTTTTCCCTTATCCTGCTGATACGTTGTAACTAGTGATGCAAATCCAAAATTTAGAACGAGTTTTATATCGATATCGAAGATCGCCAAAAATATACATCGAGTTATCGTTATATCGGAAAATAGTAGATCGAATTGAAAATATCGAGTTTTTAAAAAAAGTTTGTTTTATTTAAAAACGTAATTGAAATCACAAAATATCCCCGATAGATCATCAAAAAAATCATCGAGTTGAAGTACTCAATATCGCTTCCACGAATATCGAGCTGTCGATATTTCGATATATTTTTACATCACTAGTTGTAACCGAGTAACCGAGATTGCCGACGTTTTTTGCAGTTCTTGCCACATTTGCCACATTATTAATATGAAGCGTAGGTGGTGGCTTGGTCTACATTTACCTCTTGCCCCAAGCCAACTTCAATCCTCATTGGCATCGGTTTTCGCACAGTGTATGGCGTTGTCAGTGCACTGACATGTTGGTGCATGTGCAACGGTTGCGGCAATGGCTCCAGTTGCCTTCAAGTGGCCAAGTGGCATGTGTACGTCTGGCATGTGAATTTATGGCAAACACGGAAATGCGAGCCGACTGCCAACTGCCAACAACCAGCTAGCAACTAGCAACTAGCAACGATGACGTTGCCAACGTCACTAGCAGACTGAGGCAAGAAGGAAGGCGTTGATTATGAAATGCGCCTCATTAAAAACCCCAACTGAAGCCCAGGCACAAGTAACAGTTGTGACACACACACACACACACACACGCACACACACACACACACACACACAGCTGCTGTCGATGGCAACTTCTGACCTAATTCGTTGCGGCTGGCAACAGACACAGACAGCGAGAGCGGGACAGACTGAGAGGGAGTTGGCTAGATAGCGCCTAAAAAGTTTGTCGCATCATATTCATGCTGCGGTAAAAACATCATCAACACTCACAATTTTGGCCCAATCTGCAAGTGGGCGACTGTCACACGCCTCGCAAATATTTTGATATGCAGCTGTTGTTGGCCAACACCAACAAAAAAAAATAATAATATGAGCAGCAGCAGTACAAATTGGCAGTAGCATTTTTGCCACAATATTTTTACAGCTGCGCATGGGACTCAAAAAATATTTGGTTAGCCTATATAATTGAGGGCCGTGCGCTATCAACTAATTTGGGTCTAAGGATATATGTTGTGGCTATGTAAATATATGTTGCATATGTAAAAGTTCCCTTCCTCATAATTCAGTTAAAGTTCGTTAAGATAGTTTAGGCTGAGATTAAAGCAGGTCGGAGTCGACCCCAGACCCATATACTGGAACCGGTTTGCATGTTAATCGCTTTCAGGCAATGACCCAATTCTGTCAGCAGAATATCAAAAGGCAGCATAGATACCGAGTAACAGGACAGGCATACACATAAGTGTATGACAGGCAGCTAGAAGTTGGCAGTAGTCAGCATTTGGTAGTTGGTAGTTGGTAGTCACAAGGCTAAGAGCTGTAGTCAACATGTCCCACTCTTTTGGCCATTTAACACTTTCATATTTCGTCGTCAGGTTGTTTACTGCCTCGGAACAGACTTTTACTTTACTTTACCTACACACACACATACACTCACACACATACACTGTTAAAAAATTGTTCTAAAATCATGACTTTGGTCTTAAAACTAAAATTTTTGGTCTAAAAAATGCCTCTGAACATAAAATTCTTAAATTAAGAGAACACATCTTGATATTAAGAACATTTTAAATAAAACCAAGTTCTTATTTTAAGAAAAAAATGTTCTTAAAATTAAAATTTTTAATAAATTTTTGCCCACATAAGTAGGCAACACTATTTTTGCCCACATAAGTAGGCAACACTATTTTTGTCCCCATAAGTAGGCAACACTATTTTTGCCCCCATTAGTAGGCAACACTTTTTTGCCCACATAAGTAGGCAACACTATTTTTGTCCCCTTAAGTAGGCAACACTATTTTTGCCCCCATAAGTAGACAACACTTTTTTGCCCATATAAGTAGGCAACACTATTTTTGCCCATATAAGTAATCAACACTATTTTTTGCCCATATGAGTAGGCAACACTATTTTTGCCACAAAATATTTAAGATGAATGTTCTTGATTTTAGAAGTTGGTCTTTTTTTCAGTGTAGTTACATATACATATATGTATGTAGGTATGAAGTTGAAGCTAGCGCGCTTATAAATTTTGTCTGGCGGCGTCTGGCAAAGCCGCTGCCATATTTGTGACTCCCCGGGCGCCCATTTCGGGAATGAGAGCGGGAATAGCGGCAAGGGTTAGAGCTTTTGCTTTGCTCGGGGCTTGGCTTTGGGATTGGAACTGGAACAGGGACTGGGAAACAGTGAAACAGGGAAACAGGGAAACAGAAGCTGACTCAGGCAGTTGGTCTGCTTTTTTTTGTTTCGACTTGGAACGTGGCAAACAATTTATCAAACAAAATATGCACTTGAAATACACGTAACTATGGCTACAACATTTTGCCCTGCACATTGCACGTTGAGTGCATTTTTATTCAATTTTCAGACATCTCCTGCCCTCTCTTTTCCCCCTATCACCTCTTTCTTCTCTCTCTTGCTCTTGTGATAAAGTGCGGTAGTGAAATGAATTCACAAGTGTCAGGAACTTGGAATGTGGCCCAGTTGCGTCAACGAATTTAGTGCCAGCGATATTTAAAGGGATTTTGATTAAAGTGTGGAGAAAACAGAGCGAGAGAGAGGGAGAGAAAAAAGAAGATAGAGATAGAAATTCGTTGCCTTTAATATTCAATATTTCATTCGAATTTTAATCTCTGATAAATTCCTTTCGCAACTTTATATACGCTGACTTTGATTTAATTTATTATTTGGCTTGCATTATTTATGGGGCGCACCATTAACTGTAGTTTGTTGGCACATTTTACAGCTTGTGGGCGTGGCACGTTGTTGGCAACTTACTATGGAAATATTTGCCAAGCGAGCGTCAACTTTTCAGCTCAGCGCCAATTAAAAGTTAAATTATTCTAAGTATTTTGATTATGTCAAATTGCTCTTTGACATGCAATGGCGCCCTCTGGCGCCCAGAGGCGGAAGTAGCGTTAAGCAGCTAACATGAGCATACGCTGCGTATACGTATTTATAATAATGTTAAGATGATAGTGTCTGCTTAAAGTTCAACAAACGCTTGTAGATACAAATGTATCTTAAAGATGCCAAACACACACACTCTCAGATAGAGTTTGGCGTGTGCTCGATTTGTGCGTGGATTGTTGCACACATTAATCGTGGCACACGGTTTTATTGATTTCCGTTGCGCTAATGCAAAGCCATAAATTTGTTGAATGAGTCGATTTGTAGGTTCGTCTCCCACATGTGAGTGAAGTACCAACAATTTAGGCCTAATATCGGGTAACGGGACACAGGGACACGAGGCGGGCAATAACAATGAACTGTTGCTATTGTTTGTTATTAGTTTTTATGGCTGTGGCTCTGACTGTGGCTCTGTTTGTGGCAGGCTCTTGGGGCATGCTACCCAAATGTAATTTGTCTCCATTTTTATCATTAAAATAACAATTAAAGCTTTTGTGTATTGTCTGCGTGTGCAGCTTGTAAATGTGTGCAGCATTTGCGGTCTATATATCATTATGACTCTCTGTGTGTGTTTCTCTCTCTGTGTGTGTGTGTGTGTGTGTTGTGGATTATGTGTATGCTATTTGTTTTGCTAGTTTTATTGCTTGTAAACATTTATACTTATTGTTAGCCATTTACACAGATACACATACACAGACAGTTGCAGATACATAGATAGAGATACAGATACAAAATGACATGTTTATGCATTTGTAGAGCGTGTTAAATTGAGCTACTGTCGCAGTCACCATAGTCAATCAATACGTTACTTAATTCATGTGTTTATGGCACCCTGAATTATGCTAATAACATTAACAGCAAAGCTCACGCTAATGAATAGCTTCAAGTCAAAGGACATGGACTAAAACAGTAACCGAATGACGCCCCAGAGACACATTTAATTACTGGGCCAATCCCAAACCCAAACCCAAACCCAATCTCAGGCCCAATTTCAAACCCAATCCCGAAACTAGTTTCAAAATCAAGCAAAAAAGCTTTTGCCATAAGTTTGCATGTTCAAAATGTATAAAACTGTCTATAGAATACAAACAGGAAATACACATGTGAAGAAAGCGAGACAGATAGCAAGAGAGTGAGAGAGAGAGAGAGAAGTACATATGTTATAGTATGAGCTCGACATGCTTTCAGCAACATGAAAATGCTTTATAGCTATTAAAAACGGCAATACATAAATTGTAAACTCTACTAAAGCAATAAAAAATAAAAATCAACCACATCATATGTACAAGTTTTGTTTTGCTTATTTTTATACACATAAGTACAAATAGAGAGACAAACAATTTGAAATGCCAAATGACATGATGCAAATCGTAGGCATTCCAAAAATCAATATCACCTCAAGTCTAAACTACTTTATGAGTTTACTTTGGCAAAGTGTGCTCCAGGGATTTAGTTTTGATTTGTTGAAAAATAAAAGTTGGCGAAATGTGACAGAAATCGTAACGCGGAATGCTTTTATATGTATTAGCTGCCATTTTGTGTGTAGCACAAAATGTCAATTTGTAGGTAAAAGCAATTGGAATTAAATGTCAAACAACACACACACACATACAGATATACATATGGGTGTCCAGTTTTGGGGGTTGAAGTAGAGCTGGGAAATTCGCTAGACGACATTTAAATGCCGTAAATATCCCATGTACTTACAAATACAAAAGTATTTGTGTAATGCACACGATAAGCTCATGTATTGATCCACTAACATGTGTATGTGTGTGTAAGAGTGGGTGTGTGTGTGAGTGTGGGGGGTGTGGGTAGGAGGTGTTTACTATTCCCTTACACCACCTCTTCAGTGATTTCGGGTTAAACTGTAAGCGCCATTTTGGAATATTTTCATGGACCATTGAACGGCGTCTAAACAAATGAAGCGCCAATTGAAATGTATGTATGTGTGTGCTGTGTGTGTGTGTTACACAAATACAAATACACACACACAAAGACGGGGTAGACTGAGAGACACTTGACAGCTACAAACGTGGCTACATGTGTATGTAAAATACTTTGCATAATTTGACTAACAATTAAGCTCAAGTGCACACAGAAAACAGCACGTAACCAACACACACACACACACAAACACACATACACACACACACTTCCCACTTTGTTTGTAGACAGTGACACCAATACATCAACACAGTGCGACATAAACGCGCTTTGAACTAATGAAGCTCTGCAAGTTTGTTAATTTCTGTTGCCTACTTTTGTGCGCAAAAAAGTTAGTTAGGTATTTTCATTTTATTTGATCATTTTATGGCTCATTAAATCGCTACTTCAATTTGTAAATTTGCTGCTTTTATCTGCCTTAAATAAATATGTTTATCAACTTGTTTTTCTTCTTACAGATTTACTTGAAAACAGCTCGTAAACAGCAGGTAAATATTTTATGAGTTTATTTGAGAAAAATATATATATTTTTGGAAATTCTTTCTAGTTTATAAGATTTTGTCTGTGGTGACTTGTTCGTATTGGTTTTCATGTACTGTCTGCTTGTTTTTGTCTGCAATTTGGCAAAAGTATTTTCAAATATGCATTTCAATAAATCCCACTTAAATGAAGTCTAGGCTTTTTGTTTATGCATATTTGCATAGATAGTATTCTGTTTGTTGCCTTTTATACTATATATTTTTTGGCTCAAAGTAGTTGGCAGCTGGCAAATGCTGTTTGAATCTTGTTTCATGCTGTTTGCCTGATGGCTGCCTGCATTTTCAATTGATTTTACAAATGGCAAATAAAATTCGGCAAACAGAGCACTAAATTGCAAATCTACCAGAAAATTCAAAGGCATCAAAAGATTTGAGTATTTTTCATATTTATGCTGTGCAAAATAATTGAAATTGAAAATTTGTTGCTTGATTATGTATATTTCAATGCACTTAAGAGATTTAAATTGCCAACCCTTTTAGCCCAAAAGAGACAGTATTTTTTTGCTGTTGTTAATTAGGCAGCTTAACAGCGTGCCAAGGCGATGTTAAAATGCAAAAAGTAGTGGGCGTGGCATTAGATTTTGTATGCCAATAAAAAGCACAACTCGCATCGTTTGCTTTGTAATGCAAATCGTACGCAAATGTTGCCAGTGAAAATATGAAATAAAGCCATCGCAACCCATTCTAACCAGACTCAGACTCTCTGGTTCTGGCTCTGAAACTGGCTGTGGATCTGACTCTGGCTCGACCTATTACTTTGAGAGGGTTTGCATGCTGAAAGGGGTTATGCAAAGTCAAGCAACCTGAAAAAGACACATTTGTGATGCAAATTTGTGAGACTCTCGAGGTTGGGTGCTGACTTTCCATGGCAACGTGTAAATCAGGCTAAGTACGTGGCCTTTTTTGGTCTTTTAGCAGTCATGTGCTTTTGTAGTTGTGACGCTGCCTTATCCAAAAAATAAAATAAAAAAATGAAAAAAAAAAATGTACAAAAATATATGCAACAATTTTTGCCAACGCAACTTTTGCAAACGGTTTTGGGTCTGTTTTTAGGGTTTGAGTTTGAGTTTTTAATATGAGCCCCGAACACACAGCAAGCAGGTGAATCTCAGCACTCAAAGCTTGTTTACACGTCGCAAACATTTGGCCGACATTTGCTTTAGCGAATCGCTTTTGCTAGCCATGGAATAATTACATATGCATGACATGACAGTCAAAGCCAAAGCCAAAGCGTGGGCGTAACCAATACACACTGTATGAATGTATGAGCCAGAGTATAAGTATGAGTATGAGAATGAATATGTGCGAATATTCCATATACAACCATATATACGCCATGCAGCAATTGCGAGCTATTGAAATTGCGCATACGCCATGGTTGCCCCAAGCGTAAACTGTCCGCTCACGTAGCGAGGGCCGAGAGAGCCAATTGTTGTTTTAAATTAATTAATTTCGTTTTCATTAGCAACAGCAGCAACAGCAGCAGCAACAATAACAACAAGAAAAATAACAACAACAATAATAAGAACAACAACGCTGGCAATGAAAATAGAGAAAAAAGCTTTTGTTTTTTAATTTTATGCTTTCATTTGCCATTATTTTTACGCTATTTGCCAATTTGCGCGCCGTTGTTTCATTTAAAGCGATTTTCGCGCCCCACTAATTATTATTTAAATTTTGATATGCCATGTGCCGGACAACAAATGGGATTATTTAAATAAATAAATGCATGTGGAAAATCAAGAAGTTAGCAATACACACACACACAAACATAAAAACACATTGCGCCCAATTAACAGCTTACAAAAAGTCGCTGCAATTAAGTAACATTAACTAACTGAAGGCTTTTGTAACTGTCTGAATAAATAAATTAAGTAAGTTATGATAAAAAGTCGCTGCAATTAAGTAACATTAACTAACTGAAGGCTTTTGTAACTGTCTGAATAAATAAATTAAGTAAGTTATGATAAATAAGCAGTTTTAATTTATAAATGAGAAAAATAAATGTAGTGTCGTTGTAATTGCATTCATTTTAGGGTAGCTTTAATTCGGCTTATGACTGTTGTATAAAATTTAAATCGCCGAGTTTTTTGTGCCGTTGTTCGACCAGTCAATCGCAATTATTTTTTATCTCTTTGGCGAATTGGCATTGTCTGCCAATTCCGCGCATTGTTTATAAACTCATTTCGCATTGTAATCCCGCCGAATTGGCAAGCGCCCTCATGCGTGCCTACTGAGCGTATACTTTATAAAATTCGCCCCCCAATCTGTGGGTAGTTTGAGCAGTTTGAGCAGTTTGGGGTCGGTAGCATTACAATGTAATTACAGCAAATGCAACTTTGTGCGTTGCAAAATGTATGAGAATTATGGCCAACAATGCGCCAAGCTTCATTTGGCCGTTAAGAGTGCACAGTGGGCAGCAGCACAGTGGGGCAAAGTGTTAGTTGGACAGACATCGAGTGCTATGTTGGCGAAAATTTTCATGGAATTAGTCCGGGGACGAGATTTTAAAGCGCCAAACAACAAAGTGAAATTTTAATGCAAACTAATGCAAAATCTTTCGGTATAAAATACAACAACAACAACAGAAACAATGAGGGCAAACAAAAAAGGCAAAACACGCGCAGCATCAACAAAATAAATTGAAAAGCAAAATGCAAAGTGCGCGTTCGCCGTGGCGTTCACATCCTGTTTCTGTACTGCTGCTGCTCCTGCCACTCCCACTTCGAGTCCTTCACCCACTTCCTCCTCCCGCATCCTTGGCGCTGCAAGACAAATGAGTCTGCATCAATCTTAATTAATTATTTAAACGCAGCGGGCATGGAAATGGCTGCTATGGCATTAAAGTAGTGTCTACGCCTCTCGCCAAAAGCCAAGCAAGCAACTACCTCCCTTTCTCCTCCCCTCTCCATCTTGGGTTCCCCTCAAGTCATCATCGGGTCCTGACTCTGCAGCTGAGTTGGTTGTGAAGCCACAGCTTTTTGACTGCTGCTGCGTATCTTTAGCTGTTGATGTTGCTTTTCTTTTGGTTTTTTTTATATTCTTTGTGTTGCCTTTGTATTTGCTTTTGTTTTCGTGTTGCGCGTAATTAAAACGAAAGCCTTTTGATATTTAAATTATTTTTCATAAATTGCATTGCAGCAGCTAAAGCGACAGCAACACAAGCAACGGCAACACAATACAGTCTGCAACGAATTATATATACTCTATGAAAAGTACGAGTCTTATTTCAAATTAAAAAATATTTTAAATAATACATCTTAGCTGCAGTCTATTATTATAATTCTACTAAGTTTATTTATCTAACTTAAATTCTTCCATTTGATGCAGCAGCAACGAATTTTATATGCTCTATGAAATGTATGATTCTCATTTCCAAACAAAGATATAAATAATTAGTTGAAAATCTATCTTTATTGCAGCTGTAAATATAATTCTACTTTATGTAGATATGTAGATACTTTTGTATCTTTTGAGTCTGACAAGTAAGAGTATCTATCTTTAGTTGATTTTCAGGATGCAACAGCAGACAGGCAGGAATGATTTATATATACTCTATTAATTTTAAAATTTTTAATGCATCTTATTTGCAGCTGTAATTATTGTTCTACATTAAATAGATACAATTGTATCTTTTGCATTTGACATGTAAGAGTATCTATCTTTAGTGGATTTTCTGGATGCATTATCTCCACATTTGCTGTGCACGCTCTGTAGCACTTCCTTTTAATTTCGAACTGTGGCCCCGGGACTAACATTAGGTTAATTTGTTTCGCTTGTGCTTAAATTAACTCTCTGCTCTACACTGAAAGTGAGGTCAGCGTGACACAGTCACAACACCCACACATGTGTCACCCCACAAACTGTCAATTGCTTGACCCCTTCCCCTCCCTTCTCCCTTTCAACTCAGCAAAGGAAACACTACAATTAAGCTAAAATGTCACAAAAATCTAAACATAAAGGCATAAAATCTCTCTCTCGTCTCCTCTTTACTCCTCTCTCTCTTTACTTTGTTGTCTCTCTTACCGTTTTGCTGCTTAGTAATTATGATTAATCTCATTTAAATTAAATGGCTTAATTGTGTGGCGCGCGTCTTGTCATTAAATGATTTTTATCAGCGCCACAAAATGTAATTTGCCCCATGAAACTGTTGTGAGTCCCATCTCTCCATTGTCTAGCTGCCCTCAAAATCCTTGCCACCTGCTCCTCACTCTCATTTGCAGTATTTTAGCCACTAATGAATACAGTTTTCGTATTGGATTTTCGGTGGCAAGTTGCGGCATACCTGAGTGCCTTTCAAGTTGCAACTGTTGCTGTTGTTGCTGTTGTTGTTGAGACTCCAAAGTAAAGCGAAATGACATTTGTAGAGATTTAAATTCATGCTTTTAGCATTTAATCCTTTTATCACGGCACAACGAAATGAGCAGCGGACAGCAGCGTTTCAAAAAGGGAGCAACCACTGTTGGAGTCTGTGTTGTGTTTTATACCCTGTAGTCATTGGAAAGGGTGTACCAATTTTTGGGTATGTCTGAGACCGTCAGTGAGGCTCCACTGCCAGTTTTAAAAGTATATATCGCTTTCATTTTACTCAAAAAAGTATATTTTTGCTTAAATAATCTATCAGATACATTTCTATTATGACAAGTAGTAGCTAGTTTATTACTTGCTGTACTTTGTGTTTAAATATCAGGTAATTTTCTACTTATTTCACTTAATCCCAGTAATATTTTGTTTCCAAAATTTATTAAAATTGTTTTAAAGTATATAACAGTATATATTAATATTATCTACAATTTTAAATAACCGCAGCAAGATCGGACTAGTAGAACGCGAGTAATAGCTAACCAAAGTTGTAAATTAAGTTATTATTTCAATACAATCACCTAAAAGTATGCAGTAGTTTTTGTAATCTTCAGCTCAGTTTAAAATTAAACTCCGACCTGTCTACAGAGTATTAGCACAGACTGCCAAGAATACATTTTCTATTCACTGCTATTGCTTTGCTATTACTCTAAAGGATAATGCCACATGCGGGGGCATGTTCACTTGTCACTAAGTAAATAAGTAAATCCGATTTGAAGTATTTTGTGTTTTACATTTACAAAGTGCATTGTCATTGTCACACAGATGTAGTTGTTGTTGCTGCTGCTGCTGTGAAATGAAGCTATTAGCATGGTAAATATTATTTTTTATCAAATTAAAATGTACAATATACTTAGCGATGCGTCACGTAGCCGCCCCGTTGCACACACGCGTTGCACGGCAAACAGACCGAAAAATTGTGAAACTGTTGAACTGTTGAACTGTTGCACACACTCTCTGTCGTATTTTCAGGGGCAATGTCTGCTGTTTGAACTGTTAATACAGCAATTTGCTTATGCATATATTAAATGTGTCATGCCGTCTCGTTTTTATGCGCTTAATTTAATGCAATTGTGTGACAGTGCCAAAAAAAAAAGAAAAAATATCAACTTTCGACTGCCAAAAAATGAACGAAAACAATGCCAAAAAAATGGGACATAAATCGCAATGTGAATACCCTTAATACACAGACTCAATTATAACGTTGCTTTTACAATTTGCTGATGTTGTAACGAAGCATATAGAATATGTTCTTATGGTCTTTTGAGGAATTTGCATAGTTCTTAGAAGTTAAACCATAATTTGTAATGGCACTCAACATATTGCCATATTTTCTATTATGATGATGTTCTCAATGCATTGTTATGGTCTGGCCAACTACTGCGTCTAGACCTCATTGATGATGATGATGATAGTAACAATGATGATAATGATGTCTGAGTGCAGCTCACACAGTCCACAAAATTTATGACGCGACGCAAATCTGCTCAAAATACTCGTAATTGCACAATGCGACGGTTTTTTGGGTTGTGGCTTTCAGTGTTGTCATTTTAGCCATTTTTTAGATTTAGCCCTAGCTAGAAAAATTGTTGAATTGATATTAGCTAAAAATCTAGCTACTTTAGAAAATGATTAAGCTACTACAACTTTTTCTTTTTATTGCTAGATTTAGAATTTGTATAATTACAAAAGCTACAAAATTAATTGAAATGAAATGCTATTAGAAAATTAATATTGTCAAATGGGAAAACTATTTCGTCAGCACAAAGTTGTGAGCAGAGGTCAGAGCTCGAAATATTTGAATATATTGTCGAGAATGTCATCGACATTGTCAAAATATCATTTCTGTTGAAATAAAATTAATTAAAAATCTTTTTTTTGATTAATTTACGTACATTATCCTTTATCCAAAATCTGTTCAAAAATCTATACATTTTTTTATAGGATTATATAATTTTTTTTTTTAGCTTTTTTTTAGCAAATTATGTTTTTCAATTTATCCATTTTATCCCACAATATTCTGGCAACACTGGTGGCTCTCTGACTATGACTGTGACTGTGGTTCTGATTGTGATTCCAATTCTGGTGCTGATTCTGGCCTAACCACTTGGCTGGGGCCAACAACCAACAAAAGTGGATAATATGTGGATATTTTTGGTCACGTTTGAATTTATTTGATTGCTAGCACTTTTAGCATTGTTGTAGCTGACGTTTTATTTAATGCCCTGCCAACAGCAGCTGTAACATTCGACAACAAGGACAACGGCCGGCCAACAACTGTGTTCATAGACCAAACACAGTTGCCAGTTGCCAGTTGTGGGCCATGGAAATTGCTCAGGAAACGTACAATTTATTTCAGTTCATTTCTTTTTGCCACCATTTTGGCGTCGCCACCGTTGTGCAGAGTGCCACGCCCACAATTGATGTTGATGTTGCCTACTTTCGATTTTGGCATGTCGCGCCGCTCACGTTCCGCAATTGTCCGTGTCCATGTTCATGTCCAAGTCCGTGTCCATGTTCCTGTCCCTCTCTCTCTCTGTTTCTGCCTGCCCATGTGTTCTATTTGCCTTGCCTGCCATTTGGCGGTCGTCGTACTCGACATAATTTGAACAGCACCAAAAACAGTAGAAGACAAAAAAAAAATAGTCGGAATAACTAAAGTCGAGATCCCGACCATAGAGTACCCGTTACTTATTTCAATATATATAAAAGTACTTAAAGAAATTTCTGCGTAACAAAAAAAAAAAAAAAAAACTACTGCATACTTTTAGGTGATTGTATTGAAATAATAACTTTATGAATAACTTTGGTTAGCTATTACAGTCGTTTTACGTGTCCGATCTTGCTGCGGTTAAGTAAGAATATAGATAATATTAATAAATAACGTTATTTACCATAAAAACTTACTTATTTCAAGATATATCAAAGTACTTTAAAGAAATTACTACCCAACATAAACTATTGCATACTTTTAGGTGATTGTATTGAAATAATAACTTCATGAATAACTTTGCTTAGCATACCTTTTGGTTAATATACCCTTTTACTTATTTTTTGAGTAAGGGGTATAAATATACAAAAGCAAAACAGAAAAACTGAATGGAACCCGCAGACAAACACAAGTTGCCAAGTTATCAAGCAGACAGTGGCGACAGCAGCGATCCACCTGGCATAATGGCATTAAAGGAGGAGGAACTGAAGGGTGGTCCAAAAGTAAAAGCAATGGCAGTGGAAAAGCTAAAGCCAAACAAGCCATTTGATGTTTTCATTTGGCTGGCCCCATCAACTTTGTGGTCGCTCAACGAGCCGACCCCCCACCGCCTTTTTCTCCAGGACCCTTTTGTTTTTACCAAATAGCTGCCAAAAGACTTAAATGAAGGGTGCAGCTAGAAAGCACACCGAAGCGTAAGTGCTCTACGTGCAATGAAGTTACTAATTCAACAGCTCTGCAGATTGTTAAAAGAATTTAAGCCAATATAAAGAAGGGTGGAAAAGAATTATATTAAGTCAGTGAAATAATTGAGTTAGTCTTGATTGTAAAATTAAAGCATGCTATTTGTTAAAGTAATATTGTCAATTAATCAGCTCTAAAAGAAATGCTTCTACAGTTAAGAATATTCAGACTTGAATATTTTATTTTTTAAATAAAAGAACTTAAATTTAAAAATACAAAGAATGATAATACTTTAAAACAAGATTAATCGTTTTCCAATTTTTCTTATTTTTTTTTAAGATAAAGTAAAAATTAATAATTTTAAAATTTCTTTTATTAAAATTATAATTACAAAAACATACAAAAAAAAAAAATAAAAGGGCCTTACAATCATTGTATTTTTTAATGTATAAAATAATTATTTCAATTTTAAATATATTCCGAATATAGATACTGTATTAAAGAGTTATATAATATCAGTGCATATAAGTAGGCTATAAAATATTTCGTAAAACATATGATAGTCATGCTGATAACATTTAAATAAATAAATTACGTTTTTGGATATTTATGACATATTGCCTTATATAACATGTACCTACATCAAAAGTTCTACATTATCTAAGTATCTTTCATATGCTAGAGTATAGATATTATTATGTTTGCTAATATTTCCGGTTGGTCTGAGCTAGCTGCTCCCCATGGTTTTTCTTCCTAGCTCAAAGTTTTCTATTTTCCTTTTTTTTTTGTGATTTTTTTCATACTCTTCCTTGTATCTTTGGAGCGGCATTCGTGACAAAACCAAATAAATTGCAGCGTTATTTGCATAAAAATGCGGTACGCCATAGTGCGAGTGACAATGAAATTTAAATATTTATGCTATACGCTTAATATTATTAGAGTTGCTAAAAACTTTGGGGGTGCTCCAATGGAGCTACAATACATAGCTGCTTTGGATGTGCTTTGCCTGATGGCATTTTGAGTTACCCAAAAACTTATATTAAAACATATTTTGCGGATTTTTGTTGTGCGTGACAGGGCAGTGTTCATTGTTGTTGAAGTTGTGATTGTTGTAGTTGACAATGGAGCATTGGGAGCATGAAACAAGCATAAAAATACCAAGAAATTGAGTCATAATTTGGCCGAAGGGGAATGTTGCAAATTGTGCAACTTTAAACCCGAATTGAGTGTGACGTGTCCGTTTAATGAGCAACGGCAGCCAAAAGGAAAGCAACATGCAATGAAAATGAAAATGAAAATGAAAGCAAAAAACTGACACGCAACTAGGACACACAACAACAACGACAACAACAACAACAAAGACAACAACTAAGCGCATAGAAGTCAAAGCGTCAAAGCAATGAATCACCAAGCGAATGTTGCACAGTCTCCATCCCTGCCCCTGCCACTCTGCGGCAACCTTCTTTGCCCCACTTGGCCCCGGCAAACAGCAAACAAATTCAACTTGAAGTGAACTCGACTTCGAGTTGACTTTTGACCGTCAAACAAACGCTGCAACTCGGCGAAGTCCACGCTCTGTCGGCAAAGTGGAAAGTGTGGAAATTGTGGAAAGTGTGTAAAGTGCATGCAAGCGAAAGTCGAGTCGCAAGACGCCAACTGACCTCCAGTTTGATCCCCGAACTTCAACCCAAACCTCTGACCAACCCAGGGAAAGAAGGGAGAGGAAAGGGAGCTGAAAGCAGGCTACACAACGGCGTCATTTTAGTTTAGTTTAGCAAAAGTTTCGAAAAGTATTTTGCACCGTTGCAGGCGAGAACTGGAAACTGATAGCAGTCGGTTAATAAATGGCATACGCTTTTCCAACAGACAGTAAAAAAAAAAAAATGGAAAATAAAAGAAAATACTGTCGAAATGAAAGGGAATCAGTGTGTAGCCCATTGATTGCCTTGGTTTGGATTGCTGGGCGTGGTTTAGGATAGTCCAATATAAAGGAACGAAAGACGTTTGCATTCTGATGAATAAACAGAACATAAGGCAAAGAACCAGAGATTGAAACTAAACTGAAACTAGTCGGAAAGGCTGATAGTCGAGATCCCGACCTTAGGATACCCGTTACTTATTTCAATATATATCAAAGTACTTTAAGGAAATTACTACGAAAAAAAAAACTATTGCATACTTTTAGGTGATTCTATTGAAATAATAACTTTATTAATATTTTTGGTTAGCTATTACTCCCGTTCTACTTGTCCAGTATTACTAAGGTTACTAAGTGAGATCATAGATTATATTAATAGATAACGTTAGGTAGCAAAAAACTGTGTTGCTTATTTCAATATACATAAAAGTACTTTAAAATAATAATTACTGCATACTTTTAGGTGATTGTATTGAAATAATAACATTTTTAATAACTTTGGTTAGCTATTACTCCCGTTCTACTTGTCCAATCTTGCTGCGATTAAGTTATATTACAGATAATATTAATAGATAACGTTAGTTACCATAAAAATTGTATTATCTTAAAAGCTGTGGGCTTGGTGGTCTTTCGCGAATTACGGGAGCGAAAGGAGCATGATCGGAGATGCCTCCTTCTCCCTGTTGCATACATTCCAACGAACACAAAATACCCTTAAACTTATTTTTTAAGTAACGGGTACAAAATAATCATTGTAAATTGTGAGTATAAGCTGGACTCGTCTTACAAACACTCTTGTAGAAGTAAGCCTTGAGAATTTCGTATCAATTAATTTTTTGAGGTTTGTAATTGTTTGAAATTGCCAAAGAAAGAAATGGAGAAATGCAAAGAGAATTAGAAAATTGCATTTCAATTTTAATTTGATTGATTTTGAGCAGAGTGCCTAAAGTACTCATAGTTCTATGTTATTTAAAATGCTTTGAATGGAACTTAAGATCATATTGTTGATTATTTTAACTGATTAAACTTAAATTTCTACTAATGTTAATGTACTTAGCAAGTTTAAATTACACATCACAACACATACAAAATTTTAAGTGATTGCTGCTCATATTCCTGTGGTTACTTCGCAACCACAAAATTCGCACCACTTTTGTGGTTGGCTCTGTTGTTGATGGCTTCCAAGGTTGATGCAACCGCATAAATAAGCAGTTCCCAATTAATTTCAAAAAGTTCACGCGTGTCAATATCGCCATATTAATTAATTCTGATCACATGAATTATTAAAAACATAAATATGTATGAATTTATAACAGAAATTAGCTGTTAATATACCTCGGCATCATCAACTTGAGCACATTTTTTTGCTGTAAGCAAATTTATAATTAACATGTCAATAAATAGCTATTAAATGGTTTAAATAACTGCAAATAATTAAAACAAATTTTAGCATAAAGAAAAAACGTTTAGAGTACGAGTCAAACTGTATAAAAGCTGGCAAAAAAGGTGAATTGTTGGTGCTCAGCAAAAATAAAAAAAATAAACGCAGCTGCCTGAACTCTGAGAGGGCAAACCATTTACATTCACATTCGCATTCGCATTCCTGTTTCCATTTCCATTCCCATTTCCATTCGCTTACATAAATGCTAGCCGCAAAAGTCACTCACACAACATAAAAATGCTTTTAAAATGTCAAAGCGCGTAAAAGAAAGCTCTGCAAGTGGGTGACACAGAGAGAGAGAGAGAGAGAGAGAGAGAGAGAGAGAGAGAGAGAGAGAGAGAGAGAGGAAGAGAGTGGGCTAACTAGCTAACATCAGCCAAAGGATTGATGCCAGGGCAGCGCTTAAATAAGCCATGTTGAGGGCAAAGTTCATATTGCGTATACGCCGTGTGCCCAAAGTCAAACACGAAACGAGCGCCTAATCAAAAATGCTTTGCGTGCTTCCCGTTTGAAGTTGCATACAACACACACACATATACACCTACACACACGCACACACACACACACACAAAGAGAGAGAGTGCTTGTGTAGTATATACGTATATCAAGTATACGCCGCTTTGTGCAGCGCCTTTTTTTGCCTGCGTTTTATTTGAGTTTTATTAATACTTAACGAATACAGCCTAAACTCATGATGAATTAACTACTCTATTGATGAACTCACTGCAAAAGTTAACAAAGTTTCGTCTTGCAGGTCTCAGCAAAATGTCTTTGTTTTTTTGGTTCTGTGTTCCTTGTGCAGTTTATGACTTGACGTAACGGCGTAGAAAAGATTTCTTGCATACGCTTAACAGTAACGTCCTTTGTCCTTTGTCCTTCGTTCGTTGTTCGTTCTACGCTCCTCATTTCGTTTTGCGGGCTGTCAGAAAAACGAGCAAAAAATTATTCATACAATGTGAAAACGCCGCTGACGTTGCTGCTCAACTCTCACAACTCATCAAGCCATCATCGTCAACCCCTTTTGGCCCTTATTCAGCTTCAGTTCAGCTTCAGTTCAGTCAGCTCATGCCCGCAGTCCGCATTTTGCCTCATCGTGAATAATTTGGGTCACTCGGCGGCAGTTAGTCAGTCAGCTGCATTGTTGCTATTGTTGCCAATGTTGCTGTTGTTGCTGTTGTTGCTGTCGTTGTTGCTGCTGGCGCTGCGGTCGCGTTTTTCATTGTCGGCATGCGGCAGTGGCATTTTTCAAGAACCATCCCTGCTTAAACGCCTTTAAACTGAAAGACGACATAATTAATTAAGCAAGTCGGCTTGACTGATGTCCTGCGACCAACGTCCTTTACTGTTTACTGTTCACATTGTTATGCGTAACGCGAAAGGGTCGCAACAATTTTTAGTTGAGCATCGCTTAAAAATGTATAAATGCTCAGTGTCGCAGTGCTGACCCCAGAAGTGTGACTGACTCCTGTGTGGCTCATTTTCAGTTCCAGACTCCAGAGCAATGAAATTTATGCGGCACTCAAAACTAAAGGCGGCTTATGACTCGACTCGCTGTCCATTTCGAAAGTCGGAATTCGGAACTCAGATCTCGAACCTCTGGCCATTTACAGCAGCAGTATGTGTTGCTAGTGTGTGTCATAATTTAATAAAACGCTCTAACAGCACCACTGGATGTAAATGTGAAAAGTTTTCAAATGTTTGCCCAGCCAGCAGCCAAAAAAAAAAATCATCTGCAAAAAAATGTGGAGAAAAACGAAAATAATAATAATAAAAGAGGCAGATGCAGCTTCCAAAAAAAGCAGCCAGTCCGGACCGGAAGTGCTCACAGCGTTCGTTGTGATTGCCAACATGTTGTTGCTCTGCATTTCTATACACATACACATATGTGTGAGTCTGTCTGAGTATGTGTGTGTGTTTGTGTGTGTGTGCTACTCTTGTTGTGTGTTAATTTTTAAAAACTGCCCAACAGCCAAAACTGCAAACTGCAAACTTTTCACTGCAAATGAAATAACACAAAAGCCATTGCTGTGATTACTTTTGCCTGCTGCCTTTCGGAGCGAACTCTGACCCACTCTCCAGCCTCCAGAATGCGCCGAATTTTGAAAGCTGGTCAGTGCTGGCAGTGATTCAACAAAATACCTCCATATGAACTGTTGCAATTTTAATGCATTTCTCAGCTGCTTAGCTTCACTATGCGTGGGTGCTTTGAATCAACCCAGAGGTCAGCAGTTCAACATCTAATATGCTCACTTTATATTCCAAACTTGATGCCTGAGAGAATGACAGCATGGTATTTAAAGTTACCGACATACCTTTGGATATGAGAAATTATGAAACAAAATTAAGCGGAATAAATTTTCAAACTATGATAATTTTTTTTAGAGAAAATTTTTTTAGTAACATTGTACAAGTAGAACGGGAGTAATAGCTAAACAAAGTTATTAATAAAGTTATTATTTCAATACAATCACCTTAAAGTATGCAATAGTTTTTATTTGTTAGTAATTTCTTTAAAGTACTTTTATATATATTGAAGTGAGCAAGACAGTTTTTATGGTAACTAACGTTATCTATTAATGTTATTATATCTCTGTGAATTTTTTTTTTGTTTTATATATTGAAATAAGTATCCTATGGCTTGGATCCCATTCCAAAAAATGTATTCCCTTCGATTCTTAGGAATTTTTTATTGAAAATAAATGAGTAAACCATCGCAAGAATGATATTCAATTTTTGCTGTAACTTAAATTCAAATGAATTAATTTGTTTGCTTGTAGGTCGAAAATAATTGCAGATAAATTAACAGAAATTCACCTTTTATTTACAGTAACAATTGCGCAAGTCTTTCAGCCATGTAACTGATGATAGTGACAGGAGTTTATCGAAAGGTTGAGATGAGGCTTCTTTGTATGCATCTTTTGTTTATTGGCTGTCACCACAAGCTCATCTTGAAACGTCAGGGCAGCAGTTAACACAAGAGTCAATAAGAAGTTTAATTGTATTTATTTATTTCATTGTTGCTGTGATTGCGATTGTGGTTGTTATTGTTATTGTTGTTGCTGATGCCGATGCTGATGCTGTCAGCAGCATTACAAGTATTCCCCAAGTGTTGGCTGTCTGTCTGTCTGTTTGCCTGTTGAACTGTTGGCCTGGTCAATGCGATTACGAAGCTGTTTGCATTGATTGTCAATGCTCAATTCAGTGACAGGGCTGCTCTCTTTCATTTTAACGGCTTTTATTATTTATTTTGAGTTCATAATGTGCTGACAGGTCAAAGAGTCAGTGAGAGGAGACTCAGCCAGAGATATGCTTAAGTGTAAATTAATTGAATAAATTAAGTAAATGAAAGTCCAGAGCTTCGCGTCACTGCACAAAAAAAAAACGAGTCAAGTGGCCTGCAGCGCATGCGGCGTATACGTAATGTAATGTCAGGTGATAACTGATGTGAAAAGCAAATTAACAGGTCAGAAAGCGTGTTGCTGCAAATGTTCCCGTAAATGTGCAAATAATTATCTAAATAATTGAAAAGGGATGCCGAAAAGGGAACAAACGAAGCGCGAATGCAAACAGGCAACAGGCAACCGACAACTGGACAGACTAAACAGCTAAGACCAAGAGTTAAAACGTCTTGAACGTCTAGCTGACAGTCCTTGCCATTCAGTTGCTGTTGTTTCCTTTTTATACCCGTCACTTAAAAAATAAGTTAAAGGGTATTTTGTATATTTGGAATGTATGTAACACGGGGAAGAAGGCCTCTCCGATCATGCATCTTTTCGCTCGCGTAAATCGCAAAAGAGCACCACAGTTTTTAAGATAATACAGTCTCTATCATAAACTACGTTATCTATTAATATTATCTATAATCTCACTTAACCTTAGTAATATGTGACAAGTAGAACGGCTGTAATAGCTAACTAAAGTTATAAATAAAGTTATTTCAATATAAGCACCTAAAAGTATGCAATAGTTTTTTTTTTGGTAGTAATTTCTTTAGAGTACCATATATTATATTTATATAAAATAAATAACGGGTATCCTATGGTCAGGATCTCGACTATAGCCTTTCTCTCTTGTTAATTATATACAACAGCAACAGCAGCTGGACGAAGCGTGAAGCATTTGTTGTTTGTGCATTTGCGCTTTTATTATTCTTTGTTTTTTCTTCTTGCCACACGACGCTCACACCTTGCCACTTACAAAAGCTTATCTCGTACCTCTTTGATTTCTTTGCTGAACAATTTATTTTTTATATTCTGCTTTTTCTTAGCCTGTGATCTGTGGCTGCTCAAGTTGCGGCAAAGTTTAAAGTGAAAGCGGCTTTTAAGTTGCTTTACCTTTAGCCTCGTCTTTTAATGGCTGCTTTAGGTTCTGTAAGCCAATTAGTTCTTAATTTGCAATTTGTTGTGTTGCAGTTGCCAAAAAAAATTAAAAAAAAAAAGAAAGAGTCGAGCAGAAAGAAAAGTGAAATAAAAGGAAACCAGCAGCGCCAAAGGAGTTAAAGGCAAAGCCAACGAGCAGACGAGCATATTTAAAAAGTTTTGTTTTCAACTTTGTTACTCTTTTTGCCCTTTTTTTTTTTTGTTTTGTTCCTGTGTCCATTGTTGTTTCACATTTTCACATTCTGTTGTTGTTGCTTTTGCTTTTAATGTGAAACTTTTAACTGAATTAATTCCTTTTACTGCGCTGCTGCTTATCTAAAGTATAAAATGAGCAGCGAGCCGTTTAGTTTAATCTTTGCATTCCCCATTCTTCATTCTCCATTTTTTTGTATTGTAGAATTTTTCATTTAAAAACTTGTTGTATTCTGCTAGCATGTTGTATGCATTTCCAGATTGATTAAATTCAATTTAATTTGTTAAATTTGTACCGCTTGCAAGATGCCAGATGCCATAAATCATGCAGAGCCACACGCGGCGTATGCGCAATAAAACAGCAAATTAATATTTCAGTTGGTTTTCACGCTTGCATAAGAAAGGGGCACACAAATACCTGTCATAAAAGTAAATGTCATAAAGCGACGTGTGGGAGAAAACACAGAGAGGGATGTGCCAAGGGTTAGGGGTAGAAGTAGGGGTTGGAATATAGGGGTGCGTCTTGTTGCTCAAGTTTTATCAGCGGCAGGCGAAATGTCAGTGTAAGTGAAATATTTCCAAACAAATAAGAAGAAACGCAAACGCACGACAGAAAAAATGTGAAGGCAAACAAAAGGCAAAAGTGAAATAAAGCGAACAAAATAAAGAAGAAGTAGAAGAAGAGAAAGAAACAGAAATGAAAGAAGGTAACATGACATAAACATGACATTTGACTTTTGTTTTGCGCCTGCTTTTACCTTGACTTGGATAGCGGATAGCTCTGACAGGCCAAGAGAGGAGGAGTCTGTTCCAAGGCTGAAACGGGATTGCGACGCAGATTGGTATCTGAGACTGAGGCCCAAGTGGCACGTGACTGGCCGCGCTTAGCGGCGTTCAGACAGAGCTAAAAGCTGGCCAAATTATATGCACCTTTGTCAAGAAATTATAAGCCCGTCACCGCCAACTTGGCACGCGAATCAAAAATGCACGAAACGCGCACACTAACATTTCATTTGGGTGTAAATGTTAGCAGGGAAAGCTTGACAAGGTATAGAAAATATTAAAATAGGATAGGACCATAGAATACCCGTTACTTATTTTAATATATATCAAAGTACTTCAACGAAATTAGTATTTAATAAAAACTACGATTGACCCCGACTTGACCCCGCTTGACCCCGCTTGACCCCGACTTGACCCCGCTTGACCCCGACTAGACCCCGCTTGACCCCGATTGACCCCTACTTGACTCCGACTTTAGGTACAATCACCTAAAAGTATGCAGTAGTTTTTTAGAAATTACTACCCAACAAAAATTATTGCATACTTTTAGGTGATTGTATTGAATTAATAACTTTATTAATAACTTTGGTTAGCTTTTTCAGTCGTGCTAGTTGTCCGATCTTGCTGCAGTTATTTGATAATAATAGATAACGTTATTTACCAAAAAAAACTGTGTTACTTATTTTAATATATATCAAAGAACTTTAAAAAATTAATACATAACAAAAACTATTGTATACTTTTAGGTGACTATATTGAAATAATAACTTTATTTAAAACTTTAGTTAGCTATTACAGTCGTTCTACTTCTGTAAAAAAATATAAATAAATTCTAGATAGAATCAAAGGCAAAAAACACTTGTTGAGTTTATATTTCAATAGCAGTGTATCTGTTATTCGACTCTACTTTATGAACTCGTTTTTATTTGTTTTATATTAACACAAAAGGCAATTGGTAAACCAGAATTAAAATAAGTATAGCACGGGTAATTTGGCAAATTGCTTGGCCAAAACAAAATGTTATGGCCGCGACATGTTGGCGGGAATTTATGTGCTCAACAAATGCACCCTGAGGGTCGAAACAAATGAGTCAACTGCTTGGCCAACAAAGCCAATCAAATGGCCAAAACAAGAAGCCAGGCAGCCCACAAAAACAAAAACCAATGTCCATTCAGCTTGAATGCATATCGATAAGGCTTACTCTCCCTACTTTCAAGTAGTACTCAAACTGTCGACATTCGGCAATCGACAGTTGCCATAATAATTTGCCACATCATTAACAGCTCAGTGCATAAAAAGCAATGGCAATGGACATGACAAGGACACAAGGAGGGGAGAATAAAGGAGGGGGAATTTCCCAGTGGACTGAGATGAGATCAAAGCTGGCCAACAGCGACTTTATTAAGCCAGATAGACAGACAGTCAGAGAGTCAGAGATGGGAGACGTTCGAAAGTAACTAACTTTTATACATTTTTGAGTACAAATTAAAATAGCGTTAAATGCGCTGGACTGGCAATGAGGTCAGAATAGGGGGGAAAGCATTGGAAACAGGGCCAAGTCCAGGGCCAAAAGTTGTCGAAAAGTGAAAGCCGTCACGCGGCTGAGGACGCTAGAGACATTAGCATTTTTAATTTCCAATAAAAATGCAAAAAATAGCCGCACAAGTAGGCGATAAAAAATTAATAAAGCTGCGATTATACAGACAGCAGAGACAGCAGAGAATAGAGAGACTATAGAGACTAGCAACAGTCGTACCATGGCTCAGTGTCAGTCAAGTGGATTTAGTAGGAGTGGCAGAGAAGGACGTGGCAGGAGGAGGAGGAAGGCAAGCAAGTCGAGTGAGAGCTGTGAAAATAATTTGAAATTCAATTTTCGACAATGGCACACAAAGGAATCGCGTTGCAAGGACTACGGCGATGAGCAGGAGCAACAAGAGACGAACCAAGGCTCGTTAGAAAGTGGCAACACCAAACCAGGCACCTGTGGCAATAGCCAGGCCAAGACAGCGTCCAAACCAGGCAAGAGAGAGAAAGAGAGAGAGAGAGAGAGAGTGCTACGAATAGAGGCAGCAGTTTGGCAAACGCTTGTTGAATGGCCAACAATTGCAATGCCTGCGGCTTTTTGAGCAACAGAGAGAGAGAGAGAGAGAGAGGAGAGAGAGAGGGAGAGAGAGTGGGAGATACACTGAAAAAAAGCCAACTTCAAGAACATTCATCTTAAATATTCTATTCTTAAAATAAAATTATTTTATGACCAAATTACTAAAACTAAGATTATTAATCTAAAAAATCGATTATAATCGTAATATAAGAATACAAATCTTAAATAAATAAAAATTCTGTAAGAAAAAAAAATTTCGAGTCAGAAAAAATTTTTTTATTTATTTTATTTTTTGATTTTTATTTTAAGAACATTTATTCTTAACATTTAACATGAACATTTAAGAACTTGGTCTTATATAAAATGTTCTTAAAAACAAGATATATTCTCTTAATTTAAGAATTTTATGTTCTCGACGCATTCTTTAGACTTCAAAAATTTAAGTTCTGAGACCAAAATCTTGATTTTAAGAACATTTATTTTTATCAGTGTAGAGTGTTAAAAAGAGACTGAGAGAGAGTGAGAAAGACTCAGCGCATTCACTTGTAACATGGCACGAAAAATTTACGATTTTATTACTCAATAAATGCAAAAAACTCGCCACTCGTAAAACCGTTGCCTGCTGCACTTGATACTACCCCTAAATTGGGGAGGGTAAAAAGGGGAGTTAAAAGAGGGGAGTACGAAAGCCGTTAGCGCTGTCTTTAAATTTCGCTACTATGAAATTTAATACAGTGCAGATACTCGAGATACACACCCCTTATACCTCTATTTCTCCACCCCCCAAATGCCGTTACACTGGGTTAATGTTGGCAGGTGAAAATTTCGAAATCCCTGGTGGTTAGCAAGCGCACCAGCGTCACTCCACTCACTCCACTCATTCCACTTGCTCCACTTGGTCATGCATAATTTAAAATTAATTTCGTTCTATGGAAAATGGCGAGGGTTTTGGCCTGAAGTCCTCGTTTCAACCTCCATCCAAGCAAGTTTCTTCAGCTTGTGCGAAACAATAGCTGGCACATTGAATTATTATATATTTGGCCAACAAAAGCGTTAGCATTGTGTGTTATTAATAGGCAGAAATTGAAATTTTATGGCCACATTTCACTTGCAACATTTATGCCGCATTCTTTGGGGGCGATTGTTTGATTTTTGAATTGGCCATCCCTTTTTTAAGGCCATCAATCAAATGCCGAATGGCAAATATCAAATGCTGAAGGTCACACAGTTCACATTATTTAAGGTGCACAGCAAACTTCTCTCACTCTCTCTCTCTCTCTTTCTCTCTCTCACTCTCTACTGCCATCTCACTCTATAGCAAATATTATACTTGTGCTCCTTTCTTTCACTGTTTGAGCTGCCTCCACATATGCAGGAAATAATTATGAAGTTTGCTCCTAAAAGTTTGCACTAAAAATTGCACTTGCAGTTCGAGTTTCTGGCTCGGCTCGTAAGTTTTGTTTTGGCTCGAATGGCAATGCCAAAATTTTACGAGCCGAAAATTCAAATGCCGACAGTGTCAAGACTTTTAATTGCAACAAAATAATTATGGCGCCCTATGGCAAATTGCAAATTGCAAATGGCAAAGTCGGCGATGCTAAACAGACGCTCGATGCTGCACTTAAAAACTTACTTTGCAAAATTAAAAGCAAATAAAACAATAGAACTATAACAAAACCAAGAGCAAGAGCCAGTGCAAGCAAATGGCTAAGATAAACGTCTTCAAAAGATGCCAGCGACTGCAGAATACCCTTTAAAAAAAGATGAAAAATTTACAATTATTTTTAAGCTGCTTTTGAAAATTCTACAGAGCTTAAGAAACTAGTTATAATTTTTAAAAATTTTATTATCTAATCTTAAGCCACCCCTTAATCATTTTCTACAGGGTATGCGCTTAAATCAGCAGCTTAAGTAACACTTTCAATAGTTTGAAATCTACTTTTAAGCGGATGCCAAAAGTTGACGGAAAAGTTTGCACTTTGAAAAGTTTTGTGAACTACCCTATTAGCTGGCATTGCAGGGTATATGCACTGAGAATGGCAAACAATGGCGCAGCAGCAGCTCGCGCCCAAAAAGTGGCAAAAAGGGTCCGCAATCGATAGTTGGTTGGCTGCTTTTGGCTTTGGCCTTTGTGTGCTTAAGCGGAGAAGCCAAACCCAAATCCGAATCCGAACCCATTTTCAACAGCTTGGCGAAATCTTAAAGCCAACTGAATGCCAGGCAATTTATTGGGCCAACAGCATGGGCCAACTTTCAAGCTTGGCTGGCTCAAATGTTGCGTACGAAAATTTAGTAATTTTTAGTGCGCATTTGGTGCCATTGGGCCATGGTCCAAAGTCCATGCGGACTCAAGACTAAGAGAACCAAAGGAACTAAGGAGGACCAGAGGACCAAAAGGAACCAAGGGTAAACCATTTTGCAGTTAGTTTGGTTTAGGTTTTTACAGTTGTTGCTTATTTTATGCTATGCTATGCCTGCGATATAGTTTTTTTTTATGACTGCGCAAAGTGTTTGGGCCAAAAGTTTGCACTTGCCTTGAATTTTTAAGACACTTGCCCCGTTTTTGGGGTTCGCTGTAAAACAGTGGACCAAGTGTGTGTGTGTGTGTGTGTGTGTGTGTTGGAGAGAGAGTGTGTGTTGTATTCTCTCTCTAGTACTGGTTGTATTTCTATTCTTTGGTTTCTACAGTGCGTGACGCATGTTGCCAGCTGCAATGTACTTCAAAGTTGCACGATTCTGAGTACTTGAATATCTTTTGGCCAAGAGAACTAACAAATGTTGGCTAAAGTTTCAGCGCCACTTTGTTGACTTGGTCGACCAAAATGTGTGCATAACAGTTGTCTCTCCCACACACACACACACACACACACACACACACACACACACACTCACACACTCACTGTATGCTGAGATTGTACTCAGTACTTAGTTGCACTAACTACTCGTAATTCAACATTTAAAGCAGCTACAAATTATGCTGGAACTATTCTCTTTACTTTTCGCCATTTACATAGAAACTGTCTGCAGTTTCAAATATTTTAAGCCAAGCAGCTGGCATTGAGTTTCGTTCGTGGCTAGTAAAACATCTTGCAAAACTCTTTTATTTATAACATTCGAAAGTTTTCTGTATACAAAATGTTGTTGAAAACTATTGCAAAGATACGTATTGCAGTCAGCTTTGTATTTCTCTCATAAAGATAATAATTAAACTAAGAAATGAGACATTACTTAGAACTTTTAAGCTTTTCATTGTTTATCCTTTTACTACAAATTTTAATAATTTTTATTTAATTCTAGCTGTTAATCTAAATCACAAAATCACATATTTACATTTATTATTATTTTAAGTGTTCAAATTATTTAAAGGTAAACTAAAAAATATAATTTGAAATTCAAAGTGGGATAAATATTGATACAATTTTTCCATATTATTCTTTATTTTACTAAAAAAATTCAAAAGTCAACTTCATAGTTTTCTGTTTATAATAAATATTTAATTTTTGCCATATTATTCTTTATGCTTTTTTTATTTTTAAGGTAAGGACTTAACCCAATCAGTTCCCAATAATTGCCGCAGACAAGCTGTTGCCAAGTTCAACGTTGTTGTTGTGTATTGAAAGTTGACTTTATTTGTGTAATTATAACAAATGACTAGGCTTAGCATCTATTGCCTTTTAGACTCCATGTCCATTATTATTATAATAATTATGTATAGAGTCGTTATACCAATACAACATCATATAGGGCTGTCATATAGTCAGTAAGCGGAAACAGAAAACGACGGCAAGCGAAGAGAAAATTAAATAAATTACGTGATCTTATTAACTAGACACGCAATCTGCAAGTGAAGCTGCTGCTGCTGCTACTGTTGGCCAAATATAAGTTTATTTGGCCTGACTAATCGTAACTAAGATTAACTGTTGCGCGGCATATAAATGCTGCACCTTTTTAGGACTCCAATTGCACGTGTGTGGCAGCTGAAAGAGAGAAGAGGAAAAGGAGGAAAAGGGGAGTTGGATATAGTAGATACCAAAAGGAAGGAAATTAAGTGCCCGAACAGCAGCAGTGAAATTTATAACAAAAAGTTAACACCAAAAATTGGTGGTATGAGTAAACTCGTAACCACAAAACCCATTTGGAGCTTCAGGTTGAGGTTTTGCAGAGAGTATCGAACTCACTCCAAGCTCAAGCAACCTGAGTCGAGTTGCTTTTGTTCTACACGCAGTTGTGTAGTTCATTTGAAAGTTACCCAGTAACAAGAGCTTCCGTTTCCACGCCTTCTCTTCTCTGCTGCTTCTTCTTCTACTTCTGGCCATGTTGTTGCTGTTGGCCCAGACTGTAGCGGGGTGGCTCAGAGGGGCGCGTGTATAAATCTTGCGCCGGTTTTATTTGGCTTAATGACCAGACGTGCACGGCTCCATAATTTACGGGGCGGCATGTAGATGAGCGAACGAGCCAGACAAAGTAGGCAATGTCTATGTCTGAGAGCTCTGTTTGGCCATTCTCTCAGTGTCTGTCTGTGTGTGTGTGCTACTTGAGGCAACATGTTGCGCTTTTACTGCCACAGCAGCAGCAGCAGAGTTCCGGGAATCTCTACTTTGTCTTACTTTACGCTACTTTGTTGCGGCTTTTAATAGAAATCCTTTGCACAGTTTTGTTCACCTGAACGCGGACACGCACTCCGATTATCTCACAGGCCACGTTTACGGCTACTCGTACCCCAAAATTACCCTAGAGTTAGCTGGGCTTTGAATGCGCCACAAAGCGGGTCTCATCCGCCTGGGGCTTATGCAAAAAAAAAAAAGGAAGGAAAATTATAAGAGATGCGTCTGTGTGGCTTGAGTAAATCTCATAATTTATTTAATTGTATTTTAGTATGTTCAATAAATTTCTATTAGTGTCAGTGTCGCCAACTGCCCGTTTGCCCAGTCCCATTCTCAATCCCAGTCACATTCTTAGTTCCCTTTCCAGGTTTTTCAGGGTTCTGACCCGCATGTGGCAAGGCAGGCAAACCGCAGGCAAACGAGTATAAAGAAAACCGGCAAACCAGCTCAAGGGGTGACAAACAAACAGGCTCGAAAAATGAGGACACCAAGCGTAACAATATAATAAAGCCGATGTCAGTGAGAGAGAGAGAGGAGAGAGGGATGAGAGTATGAGTTAGCCCAAGTGCATGTGCGAGTGCGAACAATGACTGACCAAATATTGACATAAATGTCAAACTCAAATTAGAGCTCAGGGTCAAGGGTCGTCCAGTGTGAGAGCAACCACCAGAAAAAAAAAAATAAAATAAAACAATGCTTCCTGCCAGTATTTCCTATTTTTAGTCTCGTTTGCAGGGGTTGCACAAAACCAAAGGCAAACAATCGAGTTAAACTTGGACGGCGCTACTCTCTAATCCTAAACAAACAGACCCACGCACTTCTCACACACACACTCACACACACACACACACAAACACACAGACAGACACTTGAGCCATTATGCAATAAAACAATAGATAGCATAGAATTCAATAGAAAAGAGTAAGAGTGAGAGCAAATGAGAGAGAAGAGAGAGAGAGAGAGAGAGAGAGAGAGCGAAATACACTGCAAAAAAGAGCAACTTCTAAAATAATGGTACATATAAAAAAATTAAAAAAAATTTAATTATATATTTAAAATTGATTTTTAATTTTTTTTTAATTTATTGATATCTATTTTAAATAACATTTATTATTAAAATAAGATACATCATGTATTATTCGAATTCAATGCATAGAATTCAACAGAAAAGAGTAAGAGTGAGAGCTGTGAGAGAGAGCGAGAGAGAGAGAGCGAGATACACTGAAAATAAAGACCAACTTATAATATGGTATATATAAATAAAAACTAAAAAAAAAGTAAATTATAAATTTTAAAATCATTTTTAATTTTATTTTATTTTTTGATTTTAATTTTAATAACATTTGTTTTTAAATAAGAACTTGGTCTCATTTGATATGTTCATAAAACTGAGATGTGTTTTATTTATTTAAGAACTTTTATGTTTTCGCCGCATTTTTTAGAGTCAAAATTCTTAGTTTTCTTGATTTTAGCACATTTATTTTTCTCAGTGTAGCTGTAGGAGATTATGTAGTATAAGCATATTGAAATTGTTTGATAAATAAATGCAATGCAGCCTCGGCAAAAGAGCAGGATTAATGCTAAGTACGCGTGCATGTTGTCTGCTTTCGGTGGCTCATTCACTCAGCTGGTGGTGTGAGTGAGTGAGTGGGTGAATCAGTGAGTGGGTGAGTGAATGGGTGGGTGTATGGGTGTTTGGGTAGTTTGGTTGGTTCAGTTGATTGCGTCGTAAAACTGGCTGCCTGCAAATGAGCAAATTGCACGCTAATGCAAGGGCATTATTTCTAGCAGCGGATCGGCTTGAGTGGTATTTGGCTTAGGCGGGTGGTTCAATGGCGGCAGTGGCGGTGGTGCAAGTGGCAAGTGGCAGTGGCAGCCATTTCGCCGTGCACTGCATTATTTCACCTTTAATCCGCACTTAGCCCAAGCTGCCACACAGCTGCCAGCAACAACAACAACCACAGCAACAGCATGAGTAACAACAGCAATAAAAGCCATGTGTATTCATTCAATATGTTGAAAGTTTCGCTGCGTGCACTTTAAGTCGATTTCATTGCCACATGGCGTGGCATATTGCTTGTGGCATGCAACAGACAGTCAGACAAACAGTTAGATAGACAAAATTCAATCACATTAATAAACTTATTATTTATACTAACTAATTGCATTAAGTCAGTTTTAATTTCTTATTAATTGAGCATTAGTTTTTGGCATTAAATATTTTAAGTATGCAATGCAATTTGCAGTTTGATTGACTGATTTACACATTGACTGATTTACTGATTGACAGTATTGAAAGAGTTGCTGCATCTTCTGAAACTTTAGCTTTAGCTTTAGTCATAACAATTGAGAATGGCAAATTAATTGAGTTGCATTCTATATGTGCATATATGTATATGCATTCCTAACCTCACAACACTCAAGTAGCTGTAATGACAGCAATAACAACAAAACTATTAACAACAACAACAGCAACCTTAGCAGTTCTTAAGTGAAACCAAAATATTTCACAGCCTCAAAATACACGAATGCAATAATACAATATTGCCAGTAGCAACAGCAGAAATACACATATATACACACATACACACACACAGATACACACTTACACCTATGCAAATCAACATGTTAGCATAGACATGCTAAACATTGCACACATTTGAGCATTGTGTCCATGTGGCAAATAATTATGGCATTAATATTCCTATGCAAATATATGTGGCATGCATTGTTAAACCCCTCTTTGCTACCCCCAAACCCCTCCACACACAATTGGATATTTGTTCTTGAGTTACCATCCCTCACCCCCTATAAATATGTGTGTGTGTGTTTGTGCCTGTAAGTACCTTTGTTCATTAATATAATTAGAGCCGCTGCGGGCGCTGCATGCATCGTCCTTAATTCATATTTATTAGATCATTTGAGTTAGCCAAGTTAATCAGAAATCAATGTTAGACTTCATAGTACCTATAACAATTGCATTTAACGTTAGTTTGCATACCCGTTACATAGAAAATAAATTAAAGGGTATGCAGTGTTAATTTAAAATGTATGCTTGGTAGTTTAGTTTTTCTATTAGTATTATCTATTATCTAAATTAACCGCAGCAAGTTTAGACAAGTGGAACGGCAGTAATAGCTAACCAAAGTTAATAAAAATTAAGGCAATTCAAACTCCTAAAAGTATGCAGTACTTTTTATGTGGTATTCTGATGGTCCTTAATTCATATTTATTAGGTCATTTGAGTTAGCCAAGTTAATCAGAAATCAATTTTAGACTTCATACTGCCTATAACAATTGTCATTAAACGTGAGATTTGCATACCCGTTACTTAGATAAAGAAATTGAAGGGTATTTAGTGTTCGTTGAAATGTATGTATGGTAGATTACTTTATCTATTAGTACTATCTATTATCTAAATTAACCGCAGCAAGTTTGGACAATTGGAACGGCAGTAATAGCTAACCAAAGTTATTAAAAATTAAGGCAATACCAGCCCCCAAAAGTATGCAGTATTATTTTTTTTTTTTGGTATTCTATGGTCAATCATCAGTCTGTTTAAGGCTCAAATCAATCACAGAATCAATGGAAAATGAGCTTATTAGTAGGTTTAGGATAATATTGAGCTGCAGCAGTTGCAAGTTACAGGTGGCAGCAACTGATGCCCCTTCCTGCCCCTCATCACAGAGCCATTGTAATTAAGCATGTGTCCGTTGCTGTAGCCGTTGCCAACAATTAGTAATAGATATTTGGCAAGTTAACAATGCATTGCGAGCAGTAACTGTTGCAACAACTCTGACAGAGTGTGGCAAGTAGGCAAAGTGCAGTTGCAGTTGCAGTTGGAGTTGGAGTTGGAGTTGGGGCAGGTGTAGTAAGAGCCTGAAGCGCGCTTTTGGTTATGGGATACGGTAAGAGGAGTATTATGTCCCTGCTCGGATTGGTAGTACTAATAGGACTCATCTCTAAAGCTTTGAGGCAGCTGCCACATACCTCATGCCACATGCCACATGCTCCGGTTGCAGTCTGACTATTGTTGTTGCTGTTGCCACTGTCTGCTGTTGAATATGTGTAAAATTGGTTGCCTGCGGTAACAGATGCGCTTTAATTGGAATACAAATGTGAATAGGAGAAATCGGGCTAACGAAAATGCATCTGCCGAGTTTTGCAGTCTACGTAAAAATAACGCCGAAGCCCAATTAAAAGCCTATTAGTTGGTCCTTTGTAGCGCCCCATTTCCTGAACCGCAGTTATTGCTGTTGTTGTTGCTGTTGTTCGAATTGTAATTGCAACAGCAAACGGCGCTAATTTCGCTTGCCTTGCCCCAAAGCGTGGTAACAAATTATGCTGCCGACTAATGAATAAATATCTACATGTGCTTGCCACACACACACACACACACAAACACACACACACACAGTTAGCCGCACCTAATTAACGCCATTTTTGTGCACTCTATGAGCGCTTGGTCTGCCTCAAAATGGATAAAGGCTAAAGCGTAATTAATTAATTTATCTAACATTCCATTGAAGTACTCAATATCGTATGACGAGGCTCAACAGGAGCTACCATATAACTATACTATATATATAGACGTATCTATAGATATTGAATTCTCTTGTTGCTGTTGCGGTGTTGCTGGCGTTGAAGCTGCACTAATAAGAATGCAACGAACACACACACACACACGCACACACACACAAGTACACACATATGAAATTATTGCAAAAAGGCTGCAAACGTGTGTGCGTGTGTGTGTGCGTGTTTTGTATGTGTGGCTGCAGTTTGTGGCATGCCACATAAACTTGACGCTGCTGCTGTTGCTGCTGTTGCTTTTGCCTGATATTTAAGCATTGAGCGGATGCATTTGTCTGCTGACTGCGATATTTAAATCCATGTCGATGTTGTGGGTGATTGTAGGTAGGAGTATAGAGGGGGGAAGGGGAGGGAAGGGGAGTAGGGGAAGCCATTGCGCTGCTGGCTTTTGTATGCGCATTAATGCAACGACTCTCATGTTTATTCACACACAAATTTGCAGCAAATGCAACGCACACTAACTGCGGGCGATACCAAAGCGCATCCGGATACATTTGCACTCAGCTACACACACACACACACGCACACACACACACTCCCCTATAGTCGTGTTAGCTCCACAAAATCTGCTGTTTCTGTTTCAGATTCGAGTTTGAGTTTCGAAGCGGGAAATGCGCTTTACATTTTGCACACGCTAATACAATTTAATGGTCGCATTAATTTGGCGCATCTGTTGCATTTTAAAATACACACACACCCTCTCTCTCTCTCTCTCTCTCTCTCTCTCTCTCTCTCACACTCTCTCATTCTCTCTCTCACACAGACTGAGGGCAAACCGCAACCTCGGGTTGTTCGCCTTGTTGCGTTTTGCCAACTGCAGATAAAGTTAAATGCACTGCAAAAATTCAACTAAATATTAATTCCACAAGATGGCTTAAGCACCAAGACACACACACCACTCTAATGGCGTGGGCGTGGCCACTACGCCCACAAAGCTGGCAACAACTACAAATCGCTCTGCCAATGATTTCTGCTTAACCATTAGAAACAAATATAGAAATTTCATGACAAGAAGGGTAGAAATAAATAACAGAAAATAAATAGTGCTATTTTAGTTACTAGTGCATTTTATTTCAACTTATATTATTTATTCTTAACTTAAATTCAAGTCAAATTTGTATTTACTGAATATACTTTGTATGATTAATTTTAAATTTTTTTTAAATTTAATTCCATTTATTAATTTCACAATAATCTTCTAATTGCATCTCATATTTTCTAATTGCAGCTAAAATACTATGCATTAATATAGTTATTTATTTGAATACATATTTATTTATGTATTTATCAATTATTATTTTCATAAATAGCATGCTTTCTTTTAATGGTTATTCCAATTATTAAAATTTAATACATATTTATTATTACTTTTAATAAAAAAAGAGTACTTTACTAAATTAAACTTACAGTTGATATTATTATCAATATTATTAACAATTAATTTTGTATTATTCTATATTTATTTCAAGCATTCAAATTATTTTCACTGCATTGGGTAAATAAAATATTATTACAACTATTCATATTTGATTAGGCAACAGAAAAATCATTTATATTTAGCTTATTTAAATATTATACTCATTTATTCTAAATTAGCTCCGTATCTCTGTGACTAAAAACTTTATACAATTTTTGCTTTGCTATATCAAAAAATATTTGCTCGATTTAATTAAATATTTGATGTATTTGGCAATGCTGTAAATTCGCTCTGATTTAATCAGATTTTCCCCTTACTTCTCATTTCTCATTTCCCAATCTGCATTTCACTTGTTAGCCAAGCACAAACATATCACTCGCATATATGTATGTGTGTGTGTGTGTGTCTGTATACATACATATATAATTTGGCAGGAAGAATTTATAATTGCGAATTCACAAAAGTTGTGACTGCTGCCAATTAGGTTTGGATTCTGATTTTTGTGTTAATGTTTGCATATTACTTCTGCCCAATTTGCGTTGATGCAACATTTCGACGGCATTATGCAGCAGCAATGATCTGTAGCTCACTCTCACTAGCATTCAAATGCTATCTCTATAGCTATCTCTCTCTCTCTCTCTCTTTTTGTCTCTCTTTCTCTTTCTCTCTTGCTCTGTGGCAAACGCACAGTAAATGTCAAAATTAAAATATTAAAAGTGGCAGGCAACAGGCAACGAACTCGAGCTGCAGCTCGACAATTCGTTCTTGCCCCACTTGCCACCGCTTAGTCCGCAATCCGCAAACCAATCTGCCAGCTTGCCCCGCTTGCCACACACTGCTTGCCACACACACACACTGCCATGCCAGGCGTTGCACTAAGCGGATAAGCGCTTGTTAAATTTTTAATGCGTTGCATAATTTTTAGTTTTGCGCGCATATTTGCCACAAAATATTTTAATACATATTTGCCCCAACGCATTTTTATTGTTGTTGCTACTAGAATTGTAGATGTGTGTCTGCATATTGTGTGTGTGTGTGTGTGTGTGTGTGCTTGGCATATGCTAAGTGCAGCTGCTTTTTGCATACATACCACGTGGCAATTTATAGTTTAGTGTTGCAACTTCAACTTGGATAATCCGTGAATAATGCGTTCATATGCTGATGGCCACAATTCGCATAAGTAATGGATAAAATTTTGATTAATTTCCATTTTTACCAGCGATACTTATTCTCTGTTCAACTCTCTCTCTCTCTCTCTCTCTCTATTTGTCTCATTTTCTCGCATTTTCTGTCTGCTTTCTGCTTGTTTCTGCATTTTAATCATAAAGTCCTTGATAAACATTTTTCAATTAATTTTTATTTGCTGCTGACGACATATCTTTGTGCACTCACATACACACACACACACACACACATACATGTAAGCCTGTCTCCCTCTCACACACACACACACATGGATATAATGTTGTTGTTGTTGTTGGCAGCTCCTTTATCTGTTTCACGTATTTCTTTAACGGATTTCCACTTGTCTCGCTTTTTGAGGAAACTTGTCGAGCTGACGCACGCATTGTCAAGCACACTCATACACACACACACACACTCCCACACACACACACACACACACATACTCATATTCACAGTGTTTCATATGAGCAACAGCAACGCATAAATATATTTCGACCCAGCGAATTCTGTATAAACAGACAGTAATAAATGACATGGTATGCAGAACAGCAATACCCTGTAAATATCAGACACGTAGCTGTTTATTTTAAGTACAAAATATATCTTTCTCAGATTTATTTACAAAATTTGTAAGCATTCAAAACATTTTATTTTTAATTTTCATAATTTCTGTAAATAAAAAATGTCTTAATATTTTTGCAAGTTATTCGCATATATTTCACGCACACGTGTGCATGCTTAATGCGCGCACACACACATACCCACGCAACTCACACACATGTGCATTTCATTTAACATTTTAAGTAATTCCTTAAACAACCCAACAGGTCGCCATTGCCTGGAAAAGTCCTTGCAGTCGTCCTCTACTTCTCCTTCGATTCGAGGAGCTGTAACTGACGCTGAGTGGCAGGCAGGCACACACACACACATACCCACACACACACACACACACTCTCGCACACGCACACACATGCAAATTGAATTTAATGTCTTGTGGAGAAAAAACGTCGCGATGTTGCAAGTAAAGCGACGCACAAATAAATATACAGAAGTACATAAATTTAAATTATTTTTTCGTGGTTTCATTTGGTCGCTTGCGTTTTTATTTATGCTTTTTATTTTATTATGCCTGTTGCCCATCGTTGATCCTTGTGCTCCTTTGGCCGCTCTCCTCCCCCCCTTCTACCTTCTTTCATCTACTACTTCGCCTCGTCATGCAGTTCAACATTTTCGAGGCCGTGCGTTAAGACGGCACACTTTCAGCAACAGCAACGGCAACAGTATCTGCAGTTTTGTATCTTCAACTGTATCTGTATCTGTATCTGTATCCGAACTGTATCTGTATCTGCAACTGTAACTGTAGCTGTTGCTGTATTTGTAACTGTATCTGCAGCTGAATCTGGGGTTGTCTCTTAGCCAACTATGCGACCACAGCTACAATCACACACACACCCACACACAACACTCGCACACACACTATGATTCGTACACAGTCTGTGCATAAAGCATGTTAACTGGGATTTGACAGCTCGTAAATAATATTTCGCTTGTTTGTTGCGTTGCTCTTCGAGAGCAACGACTTACACAAGGACA
Source organism: Drosophila falleni (assembly GCA_035045575.1). Taxonomy (NCBI): domain Eukaryota; kingdom Metazoa; phylum Arthropoda; class Insecta; order Diptera; family Drosophilidae; genus Drosophila; species Drosophila falleni. The sequence continues at coordinate 6,112,741 of JAWNOV010000167.1, forward strand.
CCAGCAAACAGTGGGGTTAAAAGCATATAAAACTACACTCAAGATGCTCTTTTATCTTAGCAATAGGGGTCATTTTTTTTAATCTACAGTTCAACTCTAAATTGATTCTGTATTAAAATTAGAAAATTTCATTTTTATCAATTACTGAAAATTGTATCCGAAGTTTTCCGAATTTTAAAAATATTAATTTTTTTTTTTTTTAATTTTTTTTTTTTTTTTTTTTTTTTTTTTTTCTTGTCACTTTTTCAAAAACTTCCAACTGTCATAACTTTGCCAAAACTGAGCCGATTTTCATGCGGAATATCATTTTGATCATTATTTGGCCTCTATATTGATTCTGCATCAAAAAATTAAATTTATTCAGAAATTTTCATGATTTGGTCATCACTATCATATTTTTCCATACCTTCCCCTGAACACTATATCAATATTAAAATTTTTAATAGCTTCACAATTTTAATGATTTTGCCCATTGTACACAGCACACACATCACCCACTCTCCACACACCTGACACTCAAAACCAAGAAACGCATTTCATTTTTTAAATTTTTTTATTTTCTTGGTTCTTGTTTAAGAATCTTTTTACATGACACATTCGAGTTCTGTGGCAGGAGATGCCGTTGTTGTTGTTGACGTTGTTGTTGTTGCTGGTTCTTTTTGCTGTGGATGCCACGACATGTGCCTCGTCTTGTGGCGCGCTTCTCGCTGCCAGTCTCATCATTATGGAGAAAGCACTTGGCAGAGGGAGAAGAAGCATTGAGCACAGATAATGGTGTGCTGCTTTTTAAATTTTCATAAGGATGGCGCATGGGGATCTCATTTGGTCCTGCTTAAGCGGAAGTGGATTAAAATTAAAGCGCAGACGCAGGCGCAGAGAAGGAGATGAAAGAGGAGAGGAGATAGAGGCTGAGAAAGTGAAAGAAACAACTTCAAACGGCGCTTTAATTGCAGCTAACGAAATGGCCTGAAAACTGGCCGAAAATTCGATTGGGGAAACTGAATTAAAACGCGGCTAAAACAAAAGGACGTGGAAAACCTGTAACTTAAACCGAAATACGGCTCAAATGGAAAATGTGAAACCACAAAAGAGAGATTGCCAGACAGAAAGACGAACGGACAGAAAGACACGGAGTCTAAAACCCGCAGACGCGCTCAAGTGGAACAAGATGGCGATGTGAAGATATCTAAGGTCGTCACTGGAGTTGCAGGTGTATATGTGTGTGTGTGTGTGGCAGTGTGGCAGTGTGGCAGTGTGGCAAGTATGGTTGGGGCGTGGCCGCTGGCAATCTGACATGCGGCAGCTTGAGCTTGTGCAATGTAAACGAAACGTAGACGATAAAAATAATACGAGAGGCAATTTCGATTTATTGACAGGTGCTCGACTTTATTGAAACGTTTAACTTGAAAGCACAAACGAGCTGTACACACACACAAACACACACAGCGAATCTATATACACTTCCATACACACACACTCGCAGTGAAGTGTGTGTGCGACATATGCAAAATTGTGCAAAACGATAAAAATTATGTGAATCTGTTATGATTTATCGATGGGCGTTTTGGCTGTCGTGTTTGAAGTGGGCGTGGCACAATACGTTATGGCCTATTTGGCTGACTAAGCAGGAAGTGCACGCTTTATTTTTGGTCTAAATTTAATTACAATTGTTGGGCCATCCTGTCGGTTTGAAGATACGCACTATTTGTCATTGGTCCCTGGGAACTCTGGACTCTAAATGGCTAAAACGTACGTGCATTTCATTTTATCAGGTGGCACGTGCGTCAGTGCCTCATCAGAGTTGTTGTAATAGTTGTTGGATTGCTTTTTATCAATACCCAAACATTATTCAATAATGAAAATTGAATAGTCCTAATTCGGTGCGTTGACAAGGACATTGCAGCTGTATGGTGAAATAGGAGCAGGTGAGCAATATGTGAGTGGCACGTGTCGTGGCATATGAAATAATACACACACTCGCACACACATAGACATATTAATACAAGTTTACAAGTGTACATTCCTTACACACATCCACTCAATTGTGGTTTTCCTTTTGTCGCTTCCGTTTCCGCATAATTTTTGCAAACGGAAGACTTGAGAACGTTGCGCTAACAAAACATTTGTTAAAACGGAAGACGACAAACGCAGACAAAAGCACAAGCAAAAGACGAAGCAGCATAAGAAAGAGAGAAAGAGAGAGGGGGAAAGAGATAGCTTGACTGTTAGAGATGTACACTAATTCCGCTTTTAAGCTTACATAATTTTGTAGCTTCAACAACCTTGGACCCATGGCCCGCACACCTGTCCACCTGTCCACCTGTCCAATGCGGGCACGTACGAGCACCAAAAATGCGAGCGGACTCCCTTACCTTACATACCACACCCAACTACCCCTCATCACCCCGTCACATTTGTCAGCCCCCACCAGACAGCCCTTCCAGTCGGCTGAAGAAAAGGTTGCATGTGATTTGTGTCAGCAGCCAGGCTCTACACTCTTCAAAATCTTAACGTAAGTTCGCCCTAAAACAGTCGATTTTCACACTAAAATATAGAAATTCTAAAATCAATTTTGGAAAAAATTTCTAATATCCAGAAATAATTTTAGAAAATTATCTTTTAATTTATAAAATTAATACTTATATGGGAAAAAATAGTGTTGCCTACTTTTGTGGGAAAAATAGTGTTCTTATATGGGCAAAAATAGTGTTGCCTACTTATATGGGCAAAAATAGTGTTGCCTACTTATATGGGCAAAAATAGTGTTGCCTACTTTTGTGGGGAAAAATAATGTTGCCTACTTATATGGGCAAAAATATTGTTGCCTACTTTTGTGGGAAAAAATAGTGTTGCCTACTTATATGGGCAAAAAATAGTGTTGCCTACTTATATGGGCAAAAATAGGAACGATGCATCGAAAATGAAGTTTTAGTGTGAAAAAGTTTTTTGTTTATTGAGATAACTTAACCAAACTGAGAGAATATGCATTAATGTTGGTTTTGTACATTCTGACCAGATTTGGTTCAAATCGGCTCCATATATCATATAGAAAATAATAATATTGAAGAGTACCTGGGCTCTGGGTATCCTACTGTCGAGCGTGCTCAACTGTAACCGCCCACTTGCTTGAATTATTTTATGTTGACTTTCTTGAATATAGAAAATAAATTTTCTGAGTGTAGCTACGCGTCGACCTAGAGCTGTGCGTCAGGATGTGCCACAGACTGACTATATATTATGGCGTCAGGCGACAGTTACAACAATAAAACATTACGGATGTCTTGTCGCTCGTCTTGGTCTGAGCTGGAGACCAGAGAATGAGCCAGAACCAAGGGCTGAGGCAGGTAATGAACGATGCCAGGCATTTTCTTGTTATTTTTTCATGCCAGGCGCGCGGAATTATCCTTGTAGTTAATGCGAGTCGACCGAAGCATCATTTCGCAAGCCTTTTTCGTAGGCAACGCACGTAGTGCACAGTGTCAACAAACTACAGAAAAAATGTGCAAAGAAAAACTATATTAAAATGACAAAAATAAATATCAATACAAAAAAAGTCTTTTCAATTTTACTGCTTTAAATATTAATTAAAAGTTGTACTCAGCTTTAGTTTGTAAATAGTTTTCGTACCACTGTGGCATGCTGTTTGATATGCTGCTACCCTGGGCAACCACACACAAAGATAAGTAATGTCTTTTGTCCTTTTTGGCTTCGCTCGGCGGTTGACTTGCAAATAGCGCGTTACGCATACGCAGCGTGAGCCGTCGCCTGGCTACTTTCAGCTACAGCAAAGGAAGTGACAATGACAATGCATTTAAAATGCATTAATTGAGCGCATTTTCAACATTACATATAAGTAGAAACTGCCACCTTTTGTCTGTAATTTTTTTGTGGGTAAGCAAAAATTGCTGCTTAAATTGGGATTTTAATTAATTTGGACTGCAGAAAGTTGAAGTCTGACTTTCACGCTGCATAAATTAATTGAGACTGTCTGCTTTTGTGTCTAGCCTGAAGTTGAAAGCCTGCGGCCAGCCGCACTATCAAAAACTTGCAACCCGCTTATATGCCACATGCTTGGTCCAAGTTTCTCTCTCGGGTTCTCTAATGCATTTTTCATGGGCCTTGCTGCCATTTAAATGGCAAAGCACAGAGTGTTAGTCTGTCAGGCAATCGAATTAAAATTTATGACAAAACCATTAACAAAGTTCTCTCACAACATTGGCAGCCAGTCAACCATTTTGCCAGTCAGTCTCCTAACGAGGTCACATGCAAAAACTTTGCCCTTTTTTTATGCAGCTACAGATCTCGACAGACTCAAAACTGTAACTCTAAACTGTAACTGAGACTCTCAAGTCGTTTTCTAAGGGCGCCTGCAGCTTTACAGCCTTGAAGAACTTTTGCAAAATAAATCGATGGACGGAACAATTTAAATGTCGACTGCAATTAGCTTTGCAGAAAAATTGCAGCTACTGCGGTTTATAGTTTTTCCAATTTTTTCAAGTCAAGTTAAAACTTATCTAGTTACACGGAAAGTTTGCCCTGCTAGAGAAATACTCAGAGCTTGATTGAGAATCAATTGACTGTCGATTGTATTGCAACGATCGGAAAGTAGAGAACAATATCTCAGGAGAAGTGCTAAGTGTCTCTATTTCTCACTGTCTCTGCAGCCTTCAAGTATGCCATAAATGTTGAATAGTTTTTAATACTCAATGTTCTATTCGCGCATACTGTCTTGAGAAATGTCCAGGGGGAATCAATGGGGTACAATGGCCAGGCTGAAGGCTGAAGGCCAAAAGCAAACTGGTCGCGTGTGCTGGCATCTTCTAGACATCTTCAAATGGAGTTGGTAGTGAGAGCGAAGAGAAGAGAGAAGAGAACTGCGTGGGCCTCTGTCGTCTGGCCACTGCGATAAAATGCTTCAATGTTCTCTCTTATTGGCTGAGCGTGAGGAATTTTTATATTAATTTATTGCTGTGACTCGTTGAACGTGCCACGCAGTGAAATGCAGAGCAGTGGCAAGGGGTATGAGTAGGGAGAAGGGTACGCAATCGGCTCTGGCTTTTAAATTATGAATTGAATTGGCAGCGGGAACTTGGCCTGGCCAGGTTCGTCGATTCCTTTGCGGCTGCTTCCTGTGCAAAAGTTGCAAAAGCGTTGAAATTATTTTATTTTCCTTTTATATTTTTTTATTTCATTTTCAATTTCATTTTTATTTTTATTTTTTTTATTTTTTTGTGTGATTTTCTGTTGCGTTTGTCGGATTCGGTTTTAATGGCTTTTTAAATGCCAACTGATAAATGGCCAGCTGAATGACAAATGAGATTTCCGCTGTAAAGTGTTGCCAGGCAAAAATTGCTGCCACTGTATGTAGTTCTTGTTTTCTCGTTTTTGTTTTTTACTTTTGCTGTGCAACGCATTATTAACTTGTATGCCAAGCAGCTCATTAATAATTTTCAGCATAAAGCGAAGCATATTTAAGTCTGAAATTGAAATAACTGCAGAGCGAGACAGAAAAACTACAAATGCCAAAATAAGAGAACATTTACATTAAGTGCATTAAAAATGAAGGTGAAAAAAGGATTGTAACAAGCATATTGCAGCATAACAGTTATCTCATAATACCTACACACACATACATATGTAGTTATCTACTTTGCAATGCTAACCACATGTTAAGGCCAACAAAATATGCTGCGGCAACTACTTAGATGGCAACATTGCGCATACGCCCTGTGGCCCATATACAAGTATAACTCAGTCCCAACGGTGGCACAACCGTTTGCCATCAAAATTAAATGGCATTTGTTTTCAGACCGGGACAACTAACAAGCTAAAGCAACCGAAACCAGTTGGGCAACCAAGTCAGTCAGTCAGTCACTCAGTCAGTCAGTCAGGACATACATTCCCCATTCATTTAGCTCCTTTTCATTCCCAACGGCCCTTTGGCCAGTGGAGCCAGTTGCCTTTGGCGTCGTCTTGATGTAAACAGTTGCCAGACAGACAGACAGATAGACAGACAGACAGAAAGACAGACAGAGAGACAGACAGACAGAGAGACAGGAAGACAGACAGACAGACGTAACCCAAGTTTTCGCGTAATTTCACGTATTTTGTGCAAATACTCTTAAATATGCTACAACAACAATTCTGGGCAAACAAAAACAAACAACATAAAAATGTTGTTGCCTGACAAGTTGCCATTGTCATTGTTGTAGTTGCTGCTGTTGTTGCTGTGGGTTGTTAGTCCCAACTAACTGGGGACTGTTTGTCAGTTTTTACGAAAAATTAAATTTTATTTATTCATACATTATTTTTATTTTATTAATGCGTCTGCTGGGCAATTTGCAAATCAAGCGTGTCACAGTTCACAAACAGCATAGAAGAAATTTTCCAGGAATTTTAATACACCAAATTAATGTAGAATTTGGCAAACATGTGAAAAATATAATAAATATAAAACAAGGGATTATAAGTATTTTACTAAGCATACCAATAAGTTATATTGTTGAAATAATATTGATTATATGACAGAGCTTTTAAACTAATTGGGTCAGAGGACAGGAGGACAAAGCACTTCCTCTCATTTTATTTTGCTTTTGTTTTTGTTTTGTCTCGTTTCGTTTCGATTCGTTTGGCTTGACTTGGCTCAAAGCAAACAGCAAATTGTTGTGCGATATGGCAAAAAGCGCAACTTCATGCGTATTTGTTTGGCCCTCAGCATTGTCCTTCAAGATTGTGGAGTACGTTAACTTGGAATGGACAAACAATGATGCAGCACTTTAGCCCAAACCAAAGACAATCAGACAGTTAGACAGTCAGACTGTAGAGTCAACATTGAAGAGGAGTCCTGATTTAATATTGATAACCTGCCAAGGACATTCCACTAGAATTCCAAAACATTAGATATTAAAAACTTGAACGTGATCTATTTATAAAAAATAAAAACAACTATTATTGCGCATAAGTTTTATACTATAAATTCTATAGAGTATTTCTATAAGTTAAACGTTTGTCGCAGCCATAAAAATAAACTAGAGAATTCTAAAGGCGAAATTGCTACGAAAGAGTTTTTCAACTTATTGCTGTTGCATAGTCTCTAAGCTGAAAGTGATTTGCCGTAACGATTGTGGCTCTCAATTTTCTCGTAAAATTGTTGACACGAAAAAAAAAACAAATGGATAAGGCTATAGCTGAGATCCCGACCATTGGATACCCGTTACTTATTTCAATATATATCAAATTACTTAGTTTTCCTACCCATCAAAAATACTGCATACTTTTAGGTGATTGTATTGAAATAATAACTTTACTTATTTCAATAGATATCAAAGTACTTTAAAGAAACAGTACTTTTACCCAACAAAAATTATTGCATACTTTTAGGTTACTGTATTGAAATAATAACTTTATTAATTACTTTGGTTAGCTATTACAGTCGTTCTAGTTGTCCGATCTTCCTGCGGTTAATTAAGATTATAGATTATATTTATAGATAACGTTATTGATGCTGATCAAGAATATATATATACTTTATAGGGTCGGAGATGCCTCCTTCTCCCTGTTACATACATTCCAACGAACACACTATACCCTTTTACTTACTTTTTAGTAACGGGCAAAATAAAGAAACAATAGAAAAAACTGTAGCATAAATCCAGGCGTTGTGGCGCAAGCTTAAACTGATTTTTATGCCAAGACAGATGGACAGACGGACAACGGGACAACTGGACACGGCAGCAACAATAGTGCGTAAAGCAGGGGCAAATTGTCTATTTAGAAAAGGGATACAAGGTCAGCGCACGTCCTGCGGGTATCAGCAACAACAACAACAACTACAAGAACAGCAACAACAACAAGTCGTCGAACAGAAGAGTTTCAGTTTAGCTTGTGAGCTGACTTAACGACCCTCAACATTTTATAGACTATAGACAAAGTCTGAATAATTTATGCGCCATAAAAACGAAATCGAATTGCAGACGTTGCTTTTGGGTCCGTTTTTAAAGGAGTCATCAGGAGGCAATTTATTGCGACTTGACCGCTTCAGGGCCAACAGGACATATGTGTGTGTTTATCTCTGTGTGTTTGTGTGTATATGTTCCAGGTAACCAAATAACACTCGACGCTCATTTTATGCAAATTAGTTTCAAATAATAACAACAGCAACAAGCACAACGACAACAACAACGACAACGACAAGGCCAAAGTTGTTACATAAATTGTGTCACTGCTGAAAAATAAATTAAATTAAATGAAGTTGAAAAGTGCCAGCATTTCCACTGCTTTTTCCCCCTCCCTCCCTTTTGCCATCTTTTTCCCATCATGATAAATTTCATTATTGGCTCATGACCCAAAAATATTTGTTTATTGCCGGGCAAAATGTATGGAAAATAGCTTAAAATGATTCGCGGCCAACCCCAAAAATGCAATGAAAATATTTGCAGTGCAATTTTATAATCAAATTAACGTTGTTCACAATGTGGCACAAAGCGTTGCCAAGTTCGCAGCTGTTTTGCGACAATGTTTTGATTTTGCTTATTATTTAAAACTTTTAGCTGCCGCAATTACGAGTCAAAATTTCTATCTCTCACTGTCATGTCGTCAAAAATATGATTCTGATTGAAATTGAAACGATGGAACGTTCGGCTGCGAATGGAATTTAATTGAAAGATAGTTTTCCGATAGCAAGGCACATGAAATTGCAAAAATCTCGCGGCGCATTACGTGATCTCGTTTCCCAATGCCCAATGTGTTCTATAGCACTACACAGAGAAAAAAAAACGGCTTACTAAAAGTAAGTTCGAATGTACTTGAATTAAGTATTTTTGGAACAAAAAATTTATTCTTGATATGTGTACGAATTACTGAAAATAAGTATAAAAATTCTTTAACCAAGTACCAACATTCTTGATATAAAAACAAAGAATCTTGTATCAAGTAAAACTCCTAAATTACTAGATATGAGTACAAAAATTCTTAATATAAGATCGAGACACAGGCTCGACTCGCAGATCAAGTTCGTCATATCTTGAATTAAGTACATTACTTCTTACTTCATTTTTGCGTTCGCTTGCTTAGAATTCTCAACTAGTTCTTGCTTTCCTGCAGTGAGGAGTAGCTAGATGGGCACTCAGATCTTAAGACGATAACAGAATAATTTCTGTAATTAGTCTTATCATATTCAGTCAGTTCATATTTTAACATATTTTTTTTGCTCAGTTTCAGAATATTCAGAACTTGGATCAAGTTAGAAATGTACTTAATTCAAGTACGTTTTAAAGTTATTTTAAGTTTAAAAATACTAAAATATTTAAATTTTGTTCTAAAAATATCGTACTTGAATGAAGATCGAAATTCTCGATTTTAGTATTTTCGTTCTTAGTGAGAAACAAGTTCAAAAAGTGGCGTTTCAAAGTACAAAATACTTGATTTTTCGCTCTGTGTATACCAATGCCATTGGCTTGGCTGTGCTGCATTCAGACCAAGTCAAGACTCGGTCGCAGTCGTACAACCAAAAGGTGACGTGACTCGACTTGAACGTGCTCCCCATTAGTGACATCTACTACACGTTCCAGAGGGGACAGAAGTGGTAGAGAGGGCTGAGGGGGTACACTGCGGGGTTGCAACGTAAACATGATCATCATGCATGCTGCGCAGACATTCACGTTGCCGCATGAAAAGTGGAAAATCGGGTTAACAGTGCCAAAAACGCAGACAATGGCAAACACAGCAGCAACAGCAACAACAACAACTACAATAAGAGCAACAACTACAATAGCAGCAACTTCAATAAATCAGCAACAAAGCATTCCTCCAATTTCCAACCACTTTTCCCTCCTCCCCCTCTGTCATCTCTGCTGGCTGCGTGGCATGCCACAAAACGCAGCGCGCAGCTCGTTTTCCCCAAAAAATAGATTTAAAATTTATAAATTATGAGCATTTGTTGCAGCAAATTGAAATGTTACGTTGCCCGCGTGTTGATAGAGCCAGAATATATGTTAGATAGGACACAGCTTTAACTGCAGGTTAAACTACACAATAGACTTATCAATTGCGACAAGAGTCCTGTTAATAGAGCACTCAGCTGGGTCCATTTAGCTGGGTTAACAATAAATAATAAGCAATAGTTCTATATATTAAAATGTGTTTGATTAAAATTTTTCTTTTAAAAGAATTTCATAAGAATTTAAATTATTATTTTTAGGACTACAATTTCTATAACACAAACTTCTCTGACTAACTTTTTTTTCTCAAAATGTATATTTCCTTTAAAATTACTTTGAATTTCAAAAAGCCAACATTTTGTGATTATTACTAGTAAAATATTTATGTTGATTTTAAATGAAGATTTCCAGAAAACCTCTTATGTCTTTTTCCCAGAAACTTAATTTTCTGTAAGTAAGTTGAATATACTGAGAACAGTTAGAGACCTTAAAGATTCAGAAAAGACGCAAACTTATCTTAAGATTTCTTTGGTTTCATCAATGTCTCTTAAAAAAAATTCTTTTCACAAGAAATCGTTAAGATAATTTATTTACTAAGAAATATAAGAATGCATAAACACACTGTCCATTTCCCAGCTTTTAACTCAACACAACAATAAGGTAGTTTTAGTTTCTGCTTAAAAGCCTTTCAAGGTAATTTCTTAGCTTTTTGTCTTGCTTCAATTTGCGTTTTTAAAAACCTTCAATTGGCAAGCAACTTAGCCAAATGGATGTCACCTTAAAACTTTGTTGACAATTCCATTTGCTGTTTAAATTTGCTAGTTTCCCCCGCGGGTTGCATAAATCATAACTGCAGACTGCAGTTCTGGGTACAAAACTTGAAAATGCAACGGAAAATGGAAAAATAAAATTGAATCGCCATTCGCTTAGCCATTTTGGCACATTTTATGGCAATGGCAAAACCGACAACCAAATGTCGTATATCAAAAACCAATGTGAAATGCGGTTGGGAAAAAGCATCATAAAATACAGATAACGGCAATCAAATTTACTGAACAGCGGGGGAAATTTTTAAGAAGGGGATCACATATTTTAAAATATATATCCGCAAATATTGTACAATTAATTAACTAAAGTATTTAAATCACTTAAGCATTACTCATTTTCTGTTTTATTTTCAGGTGTTCTTTCTGGGAATCGTTTAAGCTCAAGTAAGAAATTGGTATTTAATTCAAACTAATTAATTTTTCAAGCATTTGCCGGAGATGAAAAATTGAAAAATTTCCCTTTTTTTTGCGCCCCGTTGTAGTAGTCGTATTTATGCTAATCAAACAGAATCCTGACCTCAGGCAAAATGTGTTCCAGAAATCAGCAAGACAAACAACAAATGCAGACCAACAACAACAAAAATTTCGAGACACAAATCGACCCAAGTACTTGGCCATATCAAGGACAAGGGGTATGACCAACCCAAGGGCGGGGAAAGGGCAGGAAAGGGGGGGTCTGGGCTCGGTTTCGACCCAAAGACGTTGCTGCCGTTGTTTATAAAAATAATTAAGAAATATTTTCATGTTTTATAACTTTTGCGCATGAAGCGCAAAACTTTTTAAATAGACAAACTTTTGTTGCCGCTGCTTGTTTACTTATAAAATGTTTTTCCAACATTCCCTCACCCCCAATCTACACTCTTGACACCCTCGAGCCAGGAATCATACCTCTTAGCCATATCTTTGGCTGGATACATTTGGCAAAATCTCGAAACAGCTAACAACATACTTCAATATAATATTTTCACTTTTAACTTGGCAGCAAGTGTTTTCTTGTACTCCCCTCGTTTCGAGTCCTCCTTCCATTCAGTCACTAGCTCTGCTGCCCCTTATTATTGTTCCTGTTATTGTTATCCCTCAGTCGGCGTCGCAGTCGACGTCCAAGATGAGTGTTCCCTTGACAAAATGTCTAATTTCCGTGCAGGAAAGCAAGAAATTACTTTATGGTTTGTTAATAGCGGGCGGCCTTTTCAAAGCGGTCGGCTTTTGTTGTATCCGTCGCCATTGTTTCCGCTGCTTCTTCTTCTTCTTCTACTACCCCTCTTTCCATCTTCATCTTCTCCTAGCCAATTGCCTTGTTGTTGTCTAAAACGCAGCTTAAATGTTGTGACATATTTTGTGAAGCGGCTTTTTGCTTGGGCTTCTTGGCAGCTTGTGGCCAAGAAAGCCGCCTTGAGCCTCACGTGAGAGCCATTTGCCTATGCGCCACGTTTAATGGAAATTTAAACGGTAACAATTACACTTGGGCCAAGTTATTGTAATACTCCCCCATTCTTCTGGAACAACACTCTCCCTTTTGCGGACTTTCAGTTGTCAAGTCAATGAAACTTTCGCAGCTCTATTGAAATATTTGGGTATGTTGGCAACACCTGCTGCCTTACAGAATCTTAGAGGGAAACAGTGGAAGTGGGAGAGGAATACACTAATAAAAAAAATGTTGTCAAATTCAAGACTATTGGTCTTAAAACTAAAAATGTTGGTCTTAGATTTAGATAACACATCTTGGACCAAGTTCTTATTTAAAGAATAAATGTTTTTAAAATTAAAATAAAAAAATTAAATTAATTTGTTAAGTTTATAATTAAAAAAAAAAAATTTGAAATAATTTATTAAATTTATAATTTTTTTCTTTTTAATTTCGACTCTTATACATTTTATTCTGTGCTGGTAATTTTATAAATGATATTTTAATTAGTGACGAGTGGGATTCGAACCGGCGCCCATGTATTAAGCAATTTGTTTTTTTTTAGATTAATATTCTTAGCATAAGTAACCTACTCTTAAGATGTTCTTACTTAAAGAAAAAAAATAAATAATAGGAATGTTCTTGATTTTAGAAGTTCTTTGTTTTTTTTCAGTGTAGGATATTTACCTGCTGATCGTAACACGTGCCGTAGCAGGAAAAAGCGGAAGTGGGTGCAAAACTTTTGAATGAAGTTAAGCACTGGCCATGAAGCCTCCCAAAATACCGAGACCCTAAGGCATCTCAAGAATTTCATCATGTTTGAAAATTTTTCTTATTTTTGGCTGTAGCTGAAATTGGCATTTACCTGAACATTTACCTGTGTCTATGGCATATTCATTTATGCCCTTGGTCATTCATTTTCGGTCCGAATAATGTATGTACGAGTATCAATGACTGTTGGCACTTGGCAACTTCATGTTGCCACAAATTTGCATATGCCTCAGAGAAGATTACAGTTCGCTTAAGGTAGGATGGATAAAGGACATTATCGGCAAAACGGCAGTAAAAGAGCAAAGGGAATTAAAGCATCTAGGAGAGATAAGATGTATTAAATATGGATACATTTAAGTATTCTATGTCAGTCATAGATTGTACTGGGAGCTCAGATATAACGCATAATTTAAACAAGTGGGAAAGGCTATAGTCGTGATCCCGACCATAGAATACCCGATACTTATGTCAATATGTATAAAAGTTCTTTAAAAATTACTAAGAACAAAAACTTAAGCTGCCACTAATGGTAGCAGAAAACCAGTTTAAATAAAATATACAAATTTTTTATGAAAAAAAAAAAAGAACAAAAACTACTGCATACTTTTAGGTAATTGTATTTAAATAATAACTTTATTTAATACTTTAGTTAGCTATTACAGTCGTTCTACTTGTTCGATCTTGCTGCGGTTAAGTCAGTTTATAGATAAAATTAATAGATAACGTTAATTACCATTAAAACTGTATTATCTTAATACTTATAGACTCAGAGATGTCTCCGTCCCCCTGTTACATACATTCCAACGAACACAATACACCCTTTTACTTATTTTTAAGTAAAGGGTCTTAGAATTTCAAAATATTTATACACTTCTTATAATATTGTGTCGGAAAAGCAACACTTTTTTATTTTTCCCAAAAAAATAAGCATTTAAATATTTAATCTTCTCGGATTTGAGCAGCCCGCACAATTTATTTGCATTTGAAATACATTTCTTGGGGGCAGCTTATTAACCCGACATCAGCTTAATCCGGCCCAAACCCGGTCTCAGAGTTTTCCCAGTTTTTCTCCCCTTCCGCCCCTTCAATTATAGCCATGCCCATTCCTTTGTTTATATGGTTTTTGTGTTTTGTATACATTTTTTTCTTTGGTTTTTGTGCTGCTTTCTATCTCTCTATCTTGAGGTTTACGTTGTCTGCGAATGTTTGTGGCCTGCATATTTCGCCTTTTACATATAAAACTATACAACTTTGCCGTTTTTCCACACACACATATATACGTGTATATATATATATAGAAATTTTCCTGCTCGCAAAGGCATTTTCCGGAGCCTAATGCAGCCTGTTCTTTTTGTTTCCTTCTCTCTTGCGTCTGCTCGCTCACTCGCATTGTTTGTTTGTTTGTGTGTTTTGCATTTGTCCTCCTTTGGCAGCTTTTGCACCCCCAACAACAACCAGTAACAACCAGTAACCAGTAACCAGTAACCAGTAACAACAACAACAACGAAAGGAAAAAGAAAAGTGAGAGAAATATTTTTGTGGTTTTGTGGGTTTTTTTGTTTTGTTGGTGGGGGGGGGGGTTTTTTTTTTTTTTGTTGTTGTTGTTGGGGTTTTTTGTTGTTGTTGGTGGTGTTGGTGGTGGTGGTGGGTTGGGGAGGGTGTGTTTTGTTTTGGTATTATACGGCGTAGACAGAGTGAATTTGATTGGGAAATTAAGTAAATGCTGCCCTTAAGCATTTGATAAGACCATGCACCGTTTTTTCCCCCACCCAGCTCATCCATGCCACAAAATATTAAAGATATGTTGCATGGCATTTTCAACTGATTTTCTTGTTAATTAGTTGCAGTCTGTTTATGCTGTGTAATTTATGTTGCCCCCTCATCTGTGGCATGCAACATGGACCTAACTGTCTGTCTCTGTGTATCCTGGCGCTCACTGTATGTTCAATACGAGTATAATTCACATTCAATTGCTGCATGGCAACTTGTGGCTGCTGCCTTTGGGGCATGCCACATGTGTGCCGCATCCCAGGCAACACGCTGATGGACTCAACTCAACTCAACACGACTCGACTCGACAGTACATGTCCATGCACGCACCCACGTATAGCCAGCGGGGGCAGCTGGGGCAGTGTTGAAGTGTGGAGTGTGTTGCATGCAACCCCTTGTCAGCATTGCCACTGACGTTGCTGTAGAAAAGCTGCCGCAAACAAAACATTCATCAAAATTTTATACACTCAACATGTGCCTGCCTCGTTGCACTTCCCCTCTCCCCCTCTCTCTCCATTCCCCTCCTGCCTCACAGTCCTGCCCCGAGCTGAGTCGACTCCAGTCGAGTTGAGTTGATTTTGATTTGTTTGTGTGTGTTTTTGGGTCTGCCTTCGATTTGAATGTTCTTTGAAAAATCACAACTAATTAACTTTGCCTATGGCTTCAAAACTTATGATGTGGGAGGCAAGTAGAAGAAGAAGAACAAATGCTGTCAGCCAGATGTGTTGCATTGTTGCATGCTGCACGTGTTTATAAATAGACAGCATTTCGAACTAAAACATTTCCGGTAGCTAATGCATAGTTTATGGCCAAATGAGGCTGAACGAACAGCAGCAACAAGAGGTGGAGAAAAAGGTGTTGCATGTGCCACAAACTGAGGTCAAAGGCAGTTAAGCAGAATTCCCAATGTCAAAGCAAACAATTCTCAGAGGCATAAATAAATAAAGTATATAAACAAATATTGTATATATACAACTAATATTTATATCTATAGATACTCCAAAGTATACCCTTATTTTAAAACCAGACATCCGCCTCGAGGGCTCAAAAAATGTATATCAAAAATTGCTTTGTCCTTTTTACAATAATTTTCAGAAACATCTTTAAGCCTGCAGCGAAAGTTGAAACAGCACAAAAGAGTCACATTTGCAAACAGAGATTTTTGCGGTGTGTCTTAATTTTAAAATTTATTTGCAGTCAAGTCGAAGACTTAAGAACTTTTCTTTAATTGGCACAACTCAAATGTCAAAAGTTCGGTGAGAAAAAAATAAAATGAAAAACAATAGAAAATAAAATGAGAAATTGAGTAATTTCTGCATTTGCCGGCTGTGGCTGTTGATTGTTTCCCGGCGGCTGCATCTATTGTGCGGCAAGTTCTAAAGGAATGTCGATGAGCGCAGTAAATTCTTAGGCAAACTTTTCATCATCATCATGAGCAGAGTGACAGGCAGACAGAGAGAGAGAGAGAGAGAGAGGGAGAGAGAAGAGAGAGAGAAGAGTGACTGTTTTGCTGAGCTGGAGGCAGGTGATGTTGCTGCCACTGCTGCATACACAATGAAAGTATTTATTAAAACAAACTTGACTTGCAGTCTGTCTCATTCTTTCTCTCTCTCTCTCTCTCTCTCTGCTCGCTTCACTGCTTTTGCTTCTGGATTGGTGGACAAAGTTTGTCGCTTGCCGCCCAGGCGCATAAATGTCACTTACGCGCTCCTTGACGCACGCCATGCGGCAAGTTGCAAGCCATTGTTCAGCCAGAGTCAACGTTGCACCCACTGAGCAAATTGCGAAAGTGACAATTTCGACAGCCGCACACAGATAACACTCAAGCAGCAGTTGCTGCAGTTGCAGCACTTGCAGCACTTTCGGCTCAGCTCGGACAGAACTCGCCAGGACTCTAAAGGACTCGGCGGAGTCAGCGGCGTTTGGCCAAAGTGTAAGTGCAAATTCAGTTTGGTTTAATTTCGACAGTCTGTGGTCGTTGCAAGCAACGCTGCCACTGACCAAAAGTGCTGTCAACGTTGCCACCTTGCACTTGTCTACACTGAAAAAAACGACCAACTTCTAAAGTCAAGAAAATTTAACTTAAATAAGATTATTTTAAGACCATAATACTAAAACTACGATTACTAATCCAAAAAAATCTTAAAATTTTAATGTAAGAAAAAGAATCTGTTAAACAAATTAAAATAACATTTATAAAATTACTTAAACTGAATAAAATGTAAATGTAACATCAAAATTTAAAAAAAATATATAAATATTAAAAACTAATTATTATTATTATTATAAATACAAAAAATAATTTATATATATGTATAATTTTTATTTTTATATTTTTATATACTTTTTATTTTTGTTTTAAGAACATTTATTCTTAAAATAAGAGCCTAGTCTGATTTTAAATGCTCTTAAAATCAAGATGTGTTCTATTAATTTAAGAATTTTATGTTCTCGACGCATTCTTTAGACCAAAAATCTTAGTCTGAGATCAAAATCCTGATTTTAGAACATTTTTTTTATCAGTGCATGTATTTTTGTGTGTGTGTGTGTGCGTGCGGTTGCAACTCTGCCTGCGTCGACGTCAGCTGCGATCTTTATTAAGTTTTCGCTTACTTTTCGCCGAGTGCGACAGAAAGTTTACCCTCACAAGTTTTTCCCTTCAAACAATTTTCTCTTGTTTTTCTACATTTCGGCTTTTGTTTTCTGGTTAAGATTTCACTTGCTGTTTTGGCAACATTCCCTCCCGCACTTTCCCCTTTCTCTCACGTCCAACACACTCACACAATCAGACAGCCAGACAGTCTAACAGCCACACTGAATCTCAGTCGAATCTCGAAAAACTTTCTTTTCGGCCAAACGAGTCCTCAGCAAATTTGTTGTCTATAGTTTTTACAAAAAAATAAAAAGAAATAAAATAAACGTGCCACAGCACAGTGCAGCAAAATCAATAATTTGAAATGCAGCACAGTTGAACAGCAATATGAGTAATAAAATATTTTACAACTATATAAGAATTTTTAATATTATGAAGAAGATTGTTAAAGTTTTATATGTATTGTAAATTTCCAACAGCGTGCATGCAACTGCAAATGTTATAAAATACATACAATACATATTAAACACATAAGAGTTTAAGCGTATGGGTGCTTTATGTTTCATAGAAAAGTACTCACAGTGACATCACAATTTCAATATGCAGTTTAAATAGTCGAAAACTATAAATTTTTCTAACTGAATAACAATTAAATGCAGAATGAATTTAGAGGCCAAACAATAATCAAAATGACATTCCGCTTGAAAATCGGTTCAGTTTTAACAAAGTTATGGAAGTTTGAAGTTGGTCAGACCTTGGATCTAACAACTTTACAAGTCAAAATTTTTGTCAAATTTCACATGATTTTTTACAGAATTTTGAAAGGTGTCAGAAACAAATTTAAAGTGTTGTTTTATACTATTTACGATATAAGGAGTTGATTAAACGTGAAAACTTGAGATTTAAAATTTTGAATTTTCAAAATATCAAAGGGGGGACCACATGCATCAAATCCAAGATTTTGAGGATTATAATTTTTTTTACAAAATTAATTAAATTTAAATGCAGAATGAATTAAGAGGCCAAACAATAATCAAAATGACATTCCGCTTGAAAATCGGTTTAGTTTTCACAAAGTTATGGGAGTTTGAAGTTGGTCGAATCTTGGAGTTAGCACAATAATTCTAAGATCAAGTAATTTCAGCATTGTTATGTTTTGTAATGTCGTTGACTCTCAACCACTGTGCCATATTTGGTTCTACTTTGGTTGTTGTTGTTGTTGCCGATGTCGATGCCGGTAACTGGGTTTATTTGTTCTCAGCAACAAATATGCTCGATTGCATTTGAGTTATTGTTGGTGGCACAGTTGACAGGCTCCTCTTGCCACACCAAGAGAGTCCGGATGCTGGACGCTTGGTGGCAGCGTTGCAAGGATATTCCTGCTGCTCTGGTTGCTCTGGATGCTCAGTTGCTTTGGTGTCTCCCTTTTGGATGGCTGTGCATATTCAATATTTTGGTATTTATCTTGTCAGACAATAAAATAAAGCAAAGTACGCACATTCCACATACAAGGCTATTGAACATTGAAACACACACACAAACACACACACATATACTTACGTGGTTGATGCAACTGATGCTGGGTTAGAAATAGGTCAGCGGTGTCAAAGTTCTTTGCTGGTGTCGATGTCGGTGTTGGTATCTGAAGCTGGATTGGTATCCCAGCATACCGTTGCAGCATGCCACAGGAATTTGCATGTTCGAATTTTCCTTAAGCGCACCTAAGCCGTTGGCTATTGACTACAGACGGAGGAGTACGGACTACACTGAAAAAACTTCTAGAAAAACATTCATTTTAAATATTTTGGTATTAAAATAATCTTATTTTAAGAACAAAACTCATCTAAAAAATCTCAATATAAGAAGAAAAATCTTAAACTGTTAGGAAGGTATAAATAGGTACTTTTTCGTATACAAACAAATGGTGGCCTTGGGGCTAAAATAAAATTTATAAAACTACTAAGAACAGAATAAAATGTTAATGAATCAAAATTAAAAAAAAATTATAAATAAAAAAAATAATTTATATTTTTATATTTTTTAATTTTAATTTTAAGAACATTTATTCTTTAAATAAGAACTTGGTCTTATTTAAAATGTTCTTAAAATCAAGATGTGCTCTGCTTAATTTAAGAAGACTACGCAATTTTTTTGACCAAAAATCTTAGATCTGACACCAAAATCTTAATTTTAGAACATTTTTTTTATCAGTGTACGGAATACGGACTACGGACTGAGGTCTTGGCTGTTTAAAGTAGACGTAAGCTGCACATATCCGTAAACCGTTAGCCGGTTGTGGCAAGCAACGTGGCAACGTAGCAGGCGTTGAATCTCAGTTTTCAATTCTCAGTTGTTGAGCTGCCTTTGATATATGCGAGCATATATATCCCTATCCGAATATATCTATATATATATATTTTTTGTATGATGAAACAAATCATCGCACGCAATGTGCCACAGCTGGTGCAACTCCTGCTGAATTCCAAGGAGCAGCAACAGGAGCAGCAACAGGAACAGCATCATGTTAAATACGAGGAATGTGTAAATTACGGTCAATACATGTTGACCAACTACAATAGACCGCCGTGTAAATCCGAGAGTGTACTGCGCAACATGGCGGACTTTGTGGAGCGATTTCAGCTGGAACAACTGGAAGAGTTGGGTGAAACCATCAAGATGTTAAGTCAAGTGGTTGTCGATGATAAACACTGTCCAGAGGAACTTAAGTATTCAATTCTGGAATTTATGCTCTCGGTGAATTTTAAGGCCTTCCGCACAGCTCGTGTTAATTTTAAGGAGATCATGTTACGGCGTAGTCATCTGCTGGAGTCACTGGCCATGGCTTATAAGCAGCGGGAGGAGTCAATAAATAACACCGACTACAGGTCTCACTCGGTAAGACAACCACTTGACTTGGAGTTGGATGTGAGCAGCATTGGACAACAGTTCATTCGATGATTCTATGAATTTATCACTGGATTTATCGCTGGACTTATCGATAGGTTCGTCAAACGACTCTGTGGGTTCCTCAACTGAAGAAAATGAGGGACAGTTGCAGCTGGAACAACCGGATGATCAGAATGATAGACAGAGTTACTGGCTTGCACTCATGCAACTGCAACAGGAGTCACAGGAGCTACTGCAACCAGGATTATGATGCCGACAACTCTTTGCAGCTCAACAGTACCCATCCCTTGGGCAATTTTGCCATGTCCTTTGCGGAGTACCTCCGTCGTCCTTTGGAAAATGAGCAGCTAGATGAGGAGGCTTTTCTGTTGCAGGAGTTGCTCTCCATGTTCTTTCAACCCTGCGATTGTCGTCACTTTGGGCTCAACGATCAGCTCATACAACTGCGATCAATTGCTACTTGCAACAACAGTCTTTACCCACTGTTGCAACTGTTTCTGCGGCCACTGCAGCACATGCAACTGTTGCAACTGTTCATCGATTGCCACGAGCATCAAATGGAGACTTTGACTTGCCTCACGTTGGCTTTGCGTCGGCTGCTTAAGCCCGTTGTGGAATCATTGACGCACTTTGAGCAACGTGTGGCAAGTGGCAAGGAGCAGGCCACATTGCACTGCCTGTTGCGTGCCACAAAGCAGAGCTTTCAACGGCTGCAGCTGCTGTGGCACTTGGTTGTTGCAAGCTACATGTTGCAGCCACAAGAGCAGCAGCAGATACTTGCCACACATATTCGCAGTCATCGCATAATTGTTAAACTGCTCAAACTGATCGGAGAGGAAACTCAAATGGATAGAGGCAGTGCTGCTGCTTTGCTGTTGCACGTGTTGCAAGTCTATTGCCAGTTTCTAGACAGCTGGTGGCAACTGGGTGAGTTTCAGGATTGTCTAGAAGAGTTTCCAGTCATGAGAGTGGAGTTTGAAGGACACTCGGAATATGTAATGCGGGAACTGGAGAAAGAGGGAATCTTCTCTGGAGAATTGTCCTATTTATGGAATTATTGATGGAACATATTGAAGTCCGCTGGAGTTTCACTTGCTCTGCTCTACGATTCCAAGCATTTAGCTCACTTTGTGGGCATTCATCGTTGTCTTTTAAAGAAATCACTGCATCACTCGCTGGTCAAGTGTGTGTTGCAACAACTCAAGTGCGTATCAGCTGAAATCGGTTAAGAAAGTATCCTTTGCACCGGACATCTTTAAGCAGCTGAAATCCACGCAGAATGAGCAGCTCCGTTCCTTGTACTACGCCTTCTATAAGGAATCCTTGCCGGACTTTAAGCAGCCTCTCATTTGTGGCATTGATGAGCTGCTGAAGCAGTGTCAGAATTGTGTTAGTTACACTCCTTTCCACCAGCTCATCTGTCTCTCTCTGGAGCGTGTTTTAGAGGAGCGAGTGTTGCTCATCAATGCATTTGTGTTGCACTTGCTACGTGTGGAGTTGCAACTAGACAAAGTTCTTGTGGATCTGCGTTCCGTTTACTTGTTACACAATTTTGGACTGTTTGGTTCAGAATTCGAGCTTTTCTTAGAGCAACTGCAGCAGGGATTAATTCCAGCTGCTACTGAGCCGCTGCAGAGCATAGTGGACAGTCAAAATACCCTACAAGGACATCAAATCCAAGTGTCACTTCCTTCTGCAGATCTGGGAGCAGCTTTTCACTCCTCTACATCTCTGATCCTGCTCTGTCTTGCATCATCACAGAATCTCAATTGAAGACCTACAACATTGCCTTCCGTCAGTTGTTGCAACTACATGTTGCCACACGCAAGTTGCAACAGCTGCCAGAGCTGCCTTGCGAGCCTGTTGACAGTTGTAAGTCTGCTAAACTTAAAGACAGATCTGTTATTAATCCTAGAGCAACATTTGAAGTCAGAGCAGCTGCAACAAGCGGCAGCTCAATGTGATAGGGACTTGCAACATTGTGTGAGCCTGCCACAGCTGCAACAGGTGCATGCTGCATTCGTGCAACAAATATCAGACAATCTGCTGACTCACAATTATCTTAATAGTAATCTACAGGAGCTGCTCATGTTGGCCACAATTCTTAGCCAAGCATTGGCAACGCTTGCAACGTGTCTTAACCCAGTCAACCAAAGGTGGCAAGTTGGATAAAATTGAGGCACATTATGCCCAGCTAAACAGCCGTTATTTGTTATCCATCAACAGGCTAAGCGAATCGTTGCAGTGTCTTTTAGCCTGGCCAAAATCCGATGGCCAATAGCTAAAAGCCAAGTCAACAAATAGAAATAATTTGTTCAATTGTTCGTTGCACAGTTTCCAATAACAATTTGCATTTCAATTTGTTTTCTAACAACCACCACAACAACAACAACAATAATAAAATGAAGATGGACAACAACTGCAACAACAACAACAACAACAACAACAACTATTGGGGGCACATGCCGCAAATAAGTTTTGATCAATTTTCTGAGCGCGTCGTTTTGTGCTAAAAAACCGCAAATTAAATCGTTGTCGGCTGCTGGTTAAATTTATTTGCAACTTGCAACCGTGCAGCGTGCTGCCAAAAGCCGCAAGCCCATGCCACGCCCCAACGCCCCCAACGCGTGTCCAACTCGGAGGAAAAAATTAAAATAAAAATACATTCAGCTCGACCAAGAGATACTCTGTCTTAAAACCACAGATTTAATTTTTTTTTTTTTTTTTTTTGTAAATTATTGTTTAATGTTTTCGTAATCATAATAGATCTAAAAGATTTAATAGATTTAAAAGATCACACAGCCACAGCCCAAACGTGAAAATAAAAAAAAAAAAAAAAAAAAAAAAAATTTCAAATTATTTTAATAAAGTATTATTCTTCTTATAAATTTTATATATACTTTTAGGCATTATACACATATATCTCCCTCCCGCATGTTTCCACATTTTCACATAACTAAAATACCCTTTCTGTGCACATTTTTAATAGTTACAGGGTATCAACTGTCCACACACACAAGATAAATTAGAATGGACAGAAACGCTGAAAAGCCTCGATTGCCAAATCACAGCCAGAAACCAAAATAATTCAACGGATTTTGCGGCAAACTGCAGCGGTTACTCTACCCAAAAAGTGTCCCCCTTATATTGGCCTGATTCACACTCATTTTGGCCATAAATAGCCAGCGCCTTGTTCGACTAATAAATAGTAAAAAAAAAAAAAAATACAAAATAAAAACTGATGTTCCGGCGTTGGCGCCAAGTGTCATAAATTGGCCAACGGCCTCTGTCTCTCTCACGGCTTGGGCCATAATTAAAGTTGAAATTAAAAATATGTAATTTGTGTACAATTTGTAGTCACACCACCCACACACACACACACACTTTTACACACTCACAATGGGTGGTTTTGTCTGGCATTTTTGGACTTGTGTTTTTTACGATTTTATTACGCCTGAGATCGCGTCTGCTTTATGTGTCTGTCTGGGCATCCAGAACGTGAAAGAGAACGGGAAAGAGAATCAAAACCAGAACCAAAGCGAAGCGACAAGCTCGTAAAATTCGAGTGAAGTACGCCATGGCAAATTGTTGAAGCTCTTTGGAGAATCCCCCATTTCCTACTCTCTATTCTTCTCTCTCTGCTCTCTACTCTGCAGGATTGTCAGGTTTATGTGTCGGAACTAGACGTCGCTTTTATGCTTTTTATGCGTATGCATTTTTCTCATTAACTCGCGGCCATCTAACAAATAGATAAGCGCCCCGTAGCGCTCGTTAAATATCAAGAATAAAGCTCGTCTACCATTCAACTGACAATTCCAAACTGCCAACAAAATGCTGGCTTTAAAAACATCCCCACACTGAGATTGCACAAGACTTTTATGTTCATTTCCACAGATTGCTGCAAATTCGAGTGAAACATAAAAAAAATAAAAAAAAACTTTAACCACAATTTGTTTTATTCGTTTCATTTGTTTTATTTATTACTTTATACAATTGTCTAGTCAACTTTAATTAAAATCAGCATCTACCTACAATATATATTGTTGCCTGTTAGGGTAGCTATATTATTTGTAGATTCATTTTAAAAGAATTTTACCATTTTATCAAGTTATACACATTGAAACTTCACTTTAATATAAAAAGAATTTATTGAACTACAATGCTATCTTATTTTTTTTATCTTAATAAAAATATTTACTTACTATATTGCCATCAATTTTGTCAATAAATTACCTATCATTTACATGAATTAATAAAATAAATTCTATCATTTGGATATAAACTTTTCCCTGGTATTTTTTGGAATGTTTTACAATTTTGTCTTATTTAAATAAATAATTTATTTGCTACAGTTTTTTGTCTTTCTCCTGTTTTTTTTTTTTTTTTTGAGGCTTTTGGCAAAAAATGCGATTTGTCTGTGATGCGTGAAAATATTTTCATTTACTTTGTACCCACATTTTGACCACTGCAACCGCATTTGGCAAACATTTTAAATACCTTTTACATTTTGGCCATTAGTTTTCATTTGATTGTTGTTGCAGCATTTTTGTGATTTTTGTGTGTGAAAAACTTAGCCAGAGATTTTCCGTTTGTTCAGAGATTTATTTGATTTCATTTCGGAAGAGCGCTTATTTTTTTGTGAATTTTTTCGCTATAGGAGAAAAAATAGAGTCAAAATTTCAATTTAGTTTTGCTTCAATATTAATTCATTTGTCTGTTGTTCTTTGGTATTATTTGATTTCATAATAAAAAATTCTAATTACATTTTATATATTTATTATTTTATTTGGTATTGCGGTCCATTGATTGTGGAATTGATAAACGCATTTATCGCCTTTCCCAGCAGATTGTCTGTCGCTTGATTTAATGATTTTTCTCACAGCGCCGCAAAGTAAATAGTAAATATTTACATTTAACATCTGGTCTGGCACCTACGGCTCACACCCAAGACCACGTTCGCGTATTTCAATAAAACAATCAACTGTCAAAAAAAATATAAACAGAGAGGGTCGCTTCAGATTTGAGCCCGGGTTTGTCCTTGTCTGTTTTGTGGCAGGGTCAGAGGACCACCAAAGTTGATTTGCATGTCATTAACAGGCAGCAGTCGAAATGGAATCGCATCGCATCCCAATCGAATCGAATCGCAACGAATCACATCCAACTGCCGTCTGCTAAAAATAAAAAAAAAAATCTAGAGTTTCTCCCTCTGTGCCACGTGTGGCAGTGTGGCACGGAGTGGTGGTTGCACTGTAAACAAGCCGCCACTAAAAATATCACATGTCCTACAGCATTGAAGTCACTGCTGAGGTTGGGGTGACAAACTAATTAGTATCTGTGACTCTATGAGTACACTCGTATCGCTTCAGAGTATTCAATTCAATAAAGTAGACTCGTGTATCTATCTCTTTCTCTATGTCTGTGGGAAACTCTGTAAATATTCGCGTCAATGCTGCATGCCTTATAAACAGCGGCAAGACAAATGTGTGAACTGCATTTCAATTGGCTCCCTTTTTTGATTATATTCCCATGAAAATCTTTATAGTTTTTCCCCTTTTATTAGACGAAGCTAATTAATATTGTAAACTTTGTAGAACGATTGTGACGGGTATAAAAAACTATTTTTGATTTGTTTAGAAAACTTTATACTGGTGAAGACTAATTTTTATTTTAGATTTATACTAAGTGAGCTTATTATATTGTAGTTCCACTCTGAATAAAATTTAGTTGGGATTTCTGATACATTCTATAACTATATATATTTAATTTTATTAAATTTGGATTTGCGATTTAATTTAAAGACTCCTTAAGAATATCTAGAAAACAAAATTTTATAAAGTCAGCAAAAATTTATTAATAAATCTCAACAATAATTCATTATCCTAAAATCTTAATTGCCTAACTTTTATGAAAAAAAATGCCTTACACTTCATTAAAAAAAGTCTTCTTAAACCATAGACTTTTAAGCTTTTTAAAGCTGCTTAAAGTGCTATTGAAAATTCTCAAAATTGAATGTGAGTTGCTAATAAAAAGGGGAGGAGTTTGAACATAGTCATAATCTGTCCATTCATTTAGCTCAATCATGACTTTGAATTTTCACATTTGCCTGGAGACGCATACGAGAATTATCCACGGCAAAATCAAAATCAAAGTGCATTCAATAACACACACACTCGCACACACACACTCGCACACACACACACACACACACACACACACACACACACACACACATGTACAACAGGTGCAAGCATTGAAATTTTTGTGCATTTGCTGCCAGTTTTTCGTTTGCATTGCAAATGTAAACACAGCCGAGATGGAGAAGTATGGCATTCAGCCCCAGAGACAAGTCAGTGAGTATACCATACATATACTCATATTCACACTCACATTTACACACACACCCACACTCATTTTCACATTCACATTGGTAAGTGCATGTTGTTGCAGCAGCTGCAGCTGCAGCAAGTTGTTGCGGCTCTTTTTGAGGGGCAAGCAGCGTAGAGGCAAGTTCAAATCCCAACAAAATTATTAATATGACTTTAGGTGCCGAGTTCAGACGCGGCTCCTGCTGTTCCTGCTGTTCCTATGGATTCTAAAGCTTCTACCGTTTGCTGTGGTTGCCAAGACAACCGACAATGCAGCAGTTTGGCCCTCAATGTATGCATGTATGTACACTCAGAAAAAATATCAAGATTTCCGTACACTCAAGACTAAAACCAAGATTTCCGTACTTAAACAGCCCATTTTCAAGTAGAAACTATCTCAAAAGCTGCCTAAATTCGAAATTTCTAAAGTTGAGAAAAGTAATTTTAAATCTTAAATTGAGATTTTTCGGGGATACTTTAAGTACGTTTTGCGTTTAATTTAAGTCTGTAAAATTTGAAAAAGTACTACTTTAAGTACATTAAAAATTGTGAACTAAACCCAAAACTTTACCAGCGATCCAAACTTAACCTCATATTAACGTCGCTAGAACCAGTTGAGAATCCTAAAGTGCGAAAAAGAAATATCCCAAAATGTTCTTGCTTTAGTACAAAACGTTCACATGTTTAATTTCCTTTCAATCTTGAATAAAAACTATTTTAAGTACTAAAAAATCCTAAACTAATTTAGTTCAAATAACTCTGTTTTTCTGGAGGTATATTAAGAAAACTTATGGATTATAGATTTGCCATGGTCTTATAGATTCCGACTAAGTTGGTTTAAAATTGAACTAATATTTTGAACAGCTGCGATAACAAGGGAAATTCAGGATTCTTAAATTTAAAATCGATTCATAATTAATTCAAGATTTAGCAATTTAGTTCACAGCAATCTTAAATATTTTAAGGAAAAACAGTAAAAATTCAAGTACGGTCGTACCTAATTTTAAGACAACAGATATTTTGACGAAAAAATTTATAGAATATGTAAATTTGATTTTGTTTAATTAATAGTGAAACTTAGTATGGCACTTTTTTTCTGAGTGTATGTATACATGTATTTATTATTTATGTATGTTTGTCTGTTGGTTGCATTCTCATAGCCTCGACTCACAATTGGGCTCATGTCTCTGCCAGCTTTTGGCCAAATTATGCCTAGCTACTGGCAACCACCTTAACGCTTTTAAATAACTTCCAGTGTGTCTATGTGTGTGTGTCTCTGTGTGTGTGTGTTTGCTGTTAGACGAAAAATTATCTCAGCTGGCTGGCAGGCCTGGTTGCCATGTGTATCTGTTGTCTGTTGTCTCCTCCTCTTTCTCCTGTTTGTTGCCTCACGATTCGACACTAAATTTTCTGCACATTATTTAGTTGTTAGCTTGTGGCATTGGAGCAGGAGGTTGTGGCATCTTTGTCTGTGCAACGATTCTGTTATCTGTGCTGTGGTCTTGGATTAAGGCTACAAAAACAAACACAAACACAACATTCAACAACACAACAGCCCAACAAGACAGGTAAACCAAATGCCTTTTGGCCACGCCCACAGACACGATGTCGACGACTGTGTTTTAGCTGCATTTTGCCAGTTGGCCTGCGTTTGGGTCAAACTAGGTGTCCTGGTAGTCCCCCTCCCCTTACTCCTATTCCGTTTACGCATTGTGCTAGCTACTTTTTTTTACTTTAACGCTCTTCACCCTCAACAAGTTTATCGCAGACTCAACTCAACTCCAACTCTAATTTACATAACCACGCAAATTAGTTTTGCGTCTGCTGCAGTTTTTATCAGTGAGCAAAAACAACAAAAACAACTACAACTCAACTGGCCCCCAACTTTGTCACGACTCTTGGCCAGATTCTCCACTAGCACCCCGTTGATTTTGTCTCTTTCTCTTTCACTCTCTTCCCCTCTCTCCTTCTCCTCTCTCACACTTGCAACTTAAATTTAGTTGCCAAAGTTATTTAAACTTTTTTTTTAACCGCCACAATTTTTTTCTACTCTTCTTCTATTACTTTTTTATTTTATTTTTTAGCTGTATTTCTCTACCTTATTTTGCACTTTTCCAAAAATGAATTTTGCTAACTTTTTGGCCACCACACCTCGCACCACATTTTTATGAACACTCACAGAGCAACGTTCCCCGTCTCTAACTTACCCCTCTGCTATTTTAGTAGTTAAGACAACAATTCATTTAACATTGAAGCGCAACTTGTGATTTTTTTTTCTCTTCTTTTTTTAACAAAGTTTTACTAATGGTTCATGTGCACAGTGGAAGCTTTTATTGCCAGTCAACTGTGGACTAGCCAAAAAAATGTGTTTAACTTAATAAAAAGTATGAGAAACTAGTTGCAAAGAAAATATATATAATCAAAATTTTTTTTTATAAAAGCCTTAATTATAATATTAATTTTATTATTTTAGGACTATACAGTTAAGCTTTTTTGTTAAAGTTTTATGTAAGTTTTAAGGAACAAGAAACATTGATAAAGAGAAAATATTTTTTTATAAAAAGTACTTTAAAGAAAATTATTTTATGCAAGTTTTTAGAAAGATAAATCCGCAAAAAATAAGAAAATAAACCAGCCTTAGATAAAAATATTAAATAAGAGAAAATATTTTTATAATAAGTAATAAAAAGAAAATAATTTTATGCAAGTTTTTAGAATGAAGAAACTTCAAAAAATGGGTGAATAAAACAGTCTTTGAAAAAAGAAATATTGGAAAAGAGATAATATTTTTATGATAGGTACTTTAAAGAACATAATTTTATGGAAGATATTAGGAGGATATAGCAGCAAAATGGGTAAAATAAACCTGTGCTTTAGTCTAGTATTATAACAATTTTAAATAAAGATACAATTATTTTTTCACTACTTCAATTTCTAGAATTTCAATATAAATTTTTAAACACTTAACTCATTTACTGACAAACTTCTTTTGTTAATTTAGTAACATAGTCAGTTTAAATAATATAGCCTTTGATTTTTGACATTTTTTAAGTTTAGTCTGTCAATTGTGTTTACTGATTATTTCAGACTGATTGCAAAAGTGAAAAGTTATGTTTTAAGATTAATTTTGGCACCACTGTGCCAATCGAGCGAACTGTATGTGTTGCCATTGTTGTAAAGCTCGCCAAGTTTTATGTGGGTTTATTAAAGGCTTCCTCAGACTCTCTCACACTCTCTCACACTCTCTCTCTCTCTCTGTCTCTCTCTCTCTCTCTCTCTCTCTGTGTCTCTCTCTCTCTCTCTCTCTTTCTATCTATAAGAGTAGCTGTACAACTGCCCGTTGGCCGTAGTCTGGCTGATTGGCAGCTGAGAAAGTTTATTTTGTTAATGTTGGGAGGTGGTAACTGACTGGGGGGATGGTTTAACTATTGACTGTGTTTGGGGCTTCTGTTTTGGACAGCGTGGCTAATTGAATTTTTTGTAAATTATTTATACATATGTATAAATAAATAGACAGTAGAAACCCACAGCGCTGGGTTAACTGCTACATGTACTAACCACTTTTTTAAACGATCAAAGATACATATCGAATTGTATCTCAAAGATACATATCGAAATTGTATCTCATAGATACAAGTACTTTAACCTTCACCGAGTTCTGGCAAGTCACATCTATTTATGTGGCTGCCATTAGCGGACTTTTCTGGGCAACTTTAAATAGAATCGTTTCCTGCAATTTCGCAGCGAGTTCAAAAAAAAAAAAATCAGTCAGCATTGTCGGAAGTTATTTTTGGGCTACGTGCAACAGCAAATGTTGCAAATTGAAAGAAAAACCCGGCACTCGGCACAGTCCTCAGTCTTCAGTTCCCAGTCCTCAGCCCCTAGTTCTCAGTTCCCAGTCCATAGTTCTCAGTTCTCAATTCTCAGTTCTCGGTTGCAAGTCAGAGGTGGCCGCGTTGCACTTGGGGGCGACTTGTGCAACGCCCATATGCTTTTGTCCGTTGCATCTACAAATTTTCTTTTTTTCTAAGCGATTCGCTGTAAGTTTTTCTTCATTTGTGTACTTTTATTTTTTTTTTCCTGGCCCGTTTGCGTATGTGTGTGTGCCGCGTTTTGTACTTAAACTTGTCTATTTGCTATAGTTGTTGCCGTTACTGTTGCCTGTTTCTGTTACCAATGTGTGTCTCTCTCTCTCCTCTCTCTTTCACTCTCTCTGTGTGCCAAGAGTTGCATTGAAAATGAAAATGTTCGCACAGTTTTCCGCACAGTTGCATTTTCACTATGCAGCTCTGGCGCGGCTCAGTTACTTGATACAGTTTTGCCAGTTTTTCAGTTTTTCAGCTTTCAGTTTTTCCTGCAAGTTCCGCTGGCAGCTACGCTTCCAGCTTGTTTCTTGTTTCTTTTTGCCTTTTGATTCTTTTTCTTTCTTTTCTTTTTTTTCTATGTCGCCCTCTGCAATGTTTTGCTGCCATTGATGTTGCTGTTATTATTGTTGTTGTTTTTGTTGTTGTTTTTGTGCTCATCTACTCAGTCGTGCGCTTTGTGCTCTCTACTTATTTTAAATGCGCTATCTGATTTTTTGTTCGGCTCATGCAGCATTCAAAACCATTGAGAAAAGAGTTAAAAGTTGAGATTTTTCAGATTTTCAAATTTCCCCCATGTCGATTGGGGGCACATGCATAAAGGATATCAAGGATACACACATATACACACATACACATATTAAAAGAGCACTCTCTATTTCTATCTTTATCTTTTATCTCTATCTCTGGCCATTAGGGGCCAAGCTTTTCGCATTTTGCAAAATAATTATGACAACAAAAGTTGTAAGCAACTGAATAGCATAACGCAATAATGCGATAAGAGATCTCTCATCCTCTCTCTCTCTCTCTCTCTCTCTCTCTATCTGTCTTCTCTTTCTTCATTTAATCCAGCAATTAGCTCACAAACATGAAGTTGCATCAATCACACAAAGCAGGCATTCTGGCAACAACTGCAACCTTCTCTTTTCTGGCCAAGGCAGCAAATATAAAAACTGCCATTGATGTAGCAGTTGCCACGCCCCCGCCCCCCTCTCTCTCTGTCCCCCATTCTCTTGGCCACATAGTAGACATTCTGGCCACCCTGTTAATCCGGCAAGCGCATTTGCCAGCGTCATTCATGCAGCTAATTTGATTTTTTCCCACTTCAGCCAAGCTGCCTCTTCGAGTCGACTTTGGAGCTGAAGCTGAAGCTGTCTCTGAAGTTGGATCTGTTGCCGGATATATCTGGGGGTATCTGCTGCGAAGAAAATATTTTCATTAGACATTTTGTAAATATGAGCAGCTTTACTTCGCAAATTGCCATTGCTCTGGCAATGAGAAATCAAGGCAAACGTTGAGCAAGAAAAGAGAGTGGAGAGGGGAATCCCCATTCATGTTGACTTGACGATGACAAGACTTTGACTATGACGCTGAAATGACTGTCCAATGACTTCATGTTTGCCTGCACAACAACAACAACAACAATTACTATGATTATTGAGAAATTTAAAACGCACACTTAAGTGGAAATACCCTTACTCAAAGGATAATAAATGTTACAAGCAGAAATTTATATTTAATTTGCTTTTAATTTGAAGAAAATCTAGAGAATCTAGTGTAAGAAAATATTTTAATAATTTAACCTTTTACATATAGTACATATTTATAATTTAAATGTATAGTACAATCTTCAACTCTTGGTTGATATAAGCTCATATATTTTAACTACATCTAGAAAGCATATAAATACTGTTAAAATGCATCTTTCTTAGAATATTCTGAACCAAAATATATCTAAAACGATAAGGACTTCAAATTAGTTTGGAAAAATTTCTGAAGTGGTATTTAGTCAGTATAAAATATAATTATTATTCATTAAGAAATATATTTTTAGTAATCTATATTGATGTTTATTTTCTATTGTTTCATTAAGGTCTACGTATTTCTTATTATAGAACAATCTGAATCAAAATATATTTAGAAAGATTAGGATTTCAATAAATTTGAAAATCTTCTTAGTTGGTATTTAGTAAATATTAAATATATTTATTAAGAGCTAAACAAAATACTACAAATATTAAAAATACAAAAAAAAATATTTTTAATAATATATTTAAGGTTAATTTTCCACTGTTTCAAAAGGTCTTAGTTTACAAACTGACAGATATTTTGACGTAAAATGAATAGTAACTTTTGTCTAATTCAGAAATATCTCTCAGTATTAAACTTGCCCAAGAAATAATTACTACCAGTGTTACCAGCTTCCTAAACTATTCTTAACATACTAAGAAACTCTCTCGATACTCTAACAACAACAACTACAGCAAACTAATTGAAGTACATCAATGTTTTTCATTGCAGCTCTAACGACACCCAAGAGTGGGTGTGTGTGTGTGTGTGCCTGGGTGTGTGTACGAGTGTGTACGAGTGTGTGTGGCAAAAGGGTAAGTCGCTAGCGTTAAGATAGAGTTGTGATTACCCTTAGTTGAAAATTGCTTATCGAGGGCTGTTCCACACCTTTCCGAACTCTCACAACTTTTACTTTTAATTAGCACGTGTTAAAGAAGAAGGAGTTTGGCAGCAAGTCCTTGTTCAGGCCAAGTCTTTTCATAATTAAATGAAAATTTTCTGTAATTTTTCAAGCGTAAATACGAAAGGCAATCTCCGCTTTCACTCATACCCTCTCTTTCCCCTATCTCTCTCTGTCTCTCTCTCTCTCTCTCTCTCTCTGTCTGTGTGGGAATATTTGTGAGATTTCGCACATGTTTTGCACTTTGGCGTTGTTCTTACAGATTCGTAAATATTCATTACATTTGTATATTGTTTTGTTTGTTGATTTTTTATTTTTATCTTATTACTTTTTGCTGCTTCTTTTTGTGGACGTTACGCACTTTGAAGATATTTGCATAAAGTTGCTGAGAAAGTTAACTTGGTGAAAGTGCTCATAACATTATTTGCTTTGCATTGTTTATTGCCCTTTGTTGCATTTTTAATTAGCCACGCGCATGACCTTGGGGGCATATCATTGTGGCATGGTGGCAGGGTGGGAAACTGGCAGATTGCTGCCTCGAGGCTTGTGGCATGCAGCATGTTGAGAATGCAGCAGCTGCTTTACAGTTCAGTTCAACAACTATTGACTCAAGAGCTCAGCTCAAATTTGAGCTCTTTGCAACAAAGTCTTCATAGAACGGCCGCATTACAGACACTTGGCCAAAGAAAGGGCAGAAAAGGAAGTGAAAAGGAAGTAAAAAGAAGAAGCACAGTGAACGACGACGCTCATCAATGATATTAAGCGAACTTAATCCTTTTACATGCTTCACTTTACTTTACCACTTGGTTTGGTGGTGGCACAACTCGAAGCTTTCATTTTTGGACTTGCAATGGAGCCGCGACCAGCTTACATATGCCTTTGTCTGTGTCTGTAGTGTGTGTTGTGTGTGTGTGCTGTGTGTGTGTGTGTGTGTGTGCATGATCCACAGCCACTCATAACTTTTTACCCAACGTCGCCATCGTTGCCGCCTTTGGTGACTGGCGAATGCGCTTGAAAAACTTTGTACAACTTTAAGCCGCTTACAAGCTTTGCGCTCTTAGCACGCGCCACGTCTCCCTCTTTCCCTCTCTTTCTCTCTTCCTCTCTCCACCCCTCATTCCTGCCCTTTGCCCCAATCCCCGCTGTCCACCTTGTTGCTGCCTCTAACTCTTTGTGTAGCGAGTCGTTTGCAGCTCGTGGCATGCATCTTTGCCAACTCTTTTGATGGCCTCTCGTTGCACGCTGGTCAAATGCTTGCTTATAGATTTCTGACACTTGTCTATAGCTTTGTAAGTGTACGTATATATTAATGTAGGATTATGGGTACAATGCACTTATACATTTAAAGACTAATACGATTTAAATTAAAATTATTTAAAGTCTTTATTTTACTTAATTAAATTTTTTATAATAACCACTTTCTTTTACTTCGAAATTATGTTGGGAAAAATTTTTTAAATTCAAGTTTATAAAAAAAATGAGGATAAATATGTATATATAGGAGATTTTCCAGATTTGCTGGATCTTTTAGCGCCGCTTTGGATACTTTTTTTTAGATCTTAGCTAAATTTTATCTAGAGAAGATTTTTAAAAATGTATGCTAATAATTTTGTAGCAACTATTAAATTTTTTTATAGTTCCAAACGACGTTTAACATTAAAATTATTTTAGTTTTATTTATTTTATTACTGAATTAAAACTTTTTTTAAATGACAATTTTCCTTTAAATTTTGAATTATATTACTAGATTGCTTTCTTCTACTTCTGATAATACTAAAAATTAATATTAACAACATTTATTATTTATACAAGAAAGTGTTTCCACTTTTGATATGTCTTTTAGCGCTACTATACATATTTTTTTTAATTTATACTTAATTTATTTTAATAAAATAATAAGAAATATATACCAATTGTTTTACTATAAAAAATTAATTTTTAAATAGTTTCAAACGACGTTTAAAAATAATAAATGTACTATCAAAAATATAATTAATTGAAGGAAAAAAATACATTTGATTGAATACAAATTGTCCGTTAAATAGATTGATATAAAATGAAAAATAAATTATTTAGTTGTTCTGTAAATGGCACTTAAAGACAGTAAAGAGACTCAAACTCAATAATTTTCACACTTCCCAGAACAGACAACTCTTTGAGTGTGTGTGTCCACCTATGTGTGTGTGTGTGTATGTGTGTGTTTGTGTGTGTGTGTGCGTGTGGTCCAAAAGCAAATTCTACACATGCCGCACATTCTTCGGCAACCTTTTTTCCACTTTGATTTATTGGCATCCTTAGGCCAACCGCCTTAAATATTTTGCAAAACCCGTCGAGAACGAGAACAACGGAACCAAGTGAAACTAAATGACGGGGCGTAAGCTTACGTAAGAGGAGGAAGGAGGAAAAGTGGAAGGAGAATGAGATAGAGAAAGAGAAAAGAGAAAGAGGTTTGTTTGTTGACCGGTTGCATAGCCATTGAATCGAATCGGCTTGGACTTGAAGTTTGGGCATCGTTCAAATCACGCTTATTGAATTTCGTTTTAGATTTGGCTTTATTATTAATAGCCCCACACTTCAGACGTAGTTAAAGCCTCAATTGCCAAAAGGGCTAGCATACTTATCTGAGCCAAGACTAATGTGAAGGGAAAACATTTTGCGCCGCTGTCAAAAGAAATATTTTAAATCATTTTCACTCGGCATTCGTTTAGGTCCCATTTCACAATTCCCAAGCAAATCCCGCTGTGGCTCATATATAATAATAATAATATTTTTGTGAGTGAGGACCTTACAGTGCCTGCCAGATGTGTTTTATTAAACATTTTATGATAAGCAGACAAGCACAAGAGCTTTTGTTGTTTGTTGTTGTTGTTCTTGTTGTTGTTGTTGTTGTTTGCCGTGTGGCTGCCCATTGATTTGGATGTTTCAGCGATTTATTTTATGTATTTTCTTCTAGCATTCTTCATTTTTTTTTTGGGGGGCGGCAACATCCCTTTGATGATGGCTTTTGAAGTTGCCACTGGCTACAGTAGGAAATATGAGGCACTTAGTTACTTAGCGGCCAGCAGGGATAAGCCGCTCTAAGCTCTGATGTGGGTCATAGTGATAACACATAAACCACCTGACTACCTGGCTCAGTGGAGTGAGTGACCTTTTCCTTTTCCTTCTTCCTTCTTTACTTCACTTAAATTGTCATCAAGACTGCTCGCAAATTCAGGCAACTTGTTTCGCAATTAAGCGATGTGTGTGGCAGCAACAGGTTGCAAATGCAACCACACACGCATCATGTTGCCTACTTTTAAGCGCGTTGCGTTGCATGTTTTATTTATGAGACTCGCTGTCGCTGCCGCAGTCGCTGTCGACGTCGCAGCCGGCAGCGTTTTAATGCAATAAGCGTAACGGCCCAAAAAAAGCCTTAAGAAGCAGAAGAAGAAGAAGAAGAAACTGTCGGTGTTGCACGCACACGACGTTGAAAAGTCATTAAGTACAAATGACGTTGCCGTTGACTGCCTGAAAGCCAGACACAGGCAAGAGGCAAGAGGCAAGTGGAAAGGGGCATGCAACAAGGCAAACGATAGGAGCTCAGGCGACACAGGCAACGAGACCTGAGCGAAAGCCGCAGTTTGCAGTAATTGCACCACGTTTGAGCCCAGCTAACTGCATATTGAGCAATGCCCCACAGCGTGTATGTATAAGTCTCTCTCTGTATGTGTGTGTGTGTGTGTATGGGTCTGCCTCTTTGGTTCCATGTGTCTGTGTGTGTGTGTGTGCAACGCTCAGTTTGCATTATTTATGACAAAGTGAGTCCTGATTAATCCGCACTCAATAGCAAAGACTCCCAGCTAAAAGCCACTTGCAGTCTTAGAACTGGTTCGCAGCTGGTTCACAGTCATGAACCAGTTTTAAAAGAAGTTCATGCGACAGTTCTTTGATCTAATTCCAGTACTCGTTCATGAATATAAGGACAATACTTTGCCTTTGACTAATAGAATCTAGAACATCTATATATTTTTTTTGGCCTCAATGCCAATTTTTTCTCTACCTCCATGCACTGTCTTATTTTTCCATACTTTCCTGTTGAAACTTTTTCAAAAACTTCCAACTCTCATAACTTTGCCAAAACTGAGCCGATTTTCACGCGGAATATCATTTTGATAATTATTTGGCCTCTATATTGATTCTGCATCAAAAAATTAATTATTTAGAAAATTTCATATTTTGGTCATCACTGTCATATTTTTGCATACTTACCCCTTGACACTTTTTCAAAAACTTCCAACTCTCATAACTTTGCTAAAACTCAACCGATTTTCACGCGGAATATCATTTTAATCATTATTTGGCCTCTTTATTGATTCTGCATCAAAAAAATTAATTATTAAAAAAATTTCATAATTTGGTCACCACTGTCTTATTTTTCCATACTTCCCTGTTGACAATTTTTCAGATCTTAATCGTAAATTTGAATTAGTTTTGGGGTGTAATTTTGTTTTGTTTAATTTTCTTTTCCATACTTTTCCCTACTTCTTCAAATTTTAAGCCGTCATAACTTTGTCAATTCTTATCAGATTTTCTTGCGGAATATAAATTTATAATTGTTTTGACCCCTTTATTTTTTCTGCATCAAATTTGTAAAATCTAATTTTTTTTCGTCACTTCCTATTTTTTGCATAAGACTTTTCCAATCTTATATTTCGCATTATTATCACTTAGTTCACTTAGCACATCTTCAAGTTCCAGCTCATTTGGAAAGTGGTTCAAATTTCAGCTGAACTGCGGCCCTTCGTTATATTTTTGTAGGCACTGTGATAGGCACAAGGAGCACTCCTAGCGTGCGTGTGTGTGTGTGTGTGCTTTGGTCTTATTTACTTCATGCAATTTAATATTATACGAGTACTCTGGCAGCTCCTCTCGCCTCTCGCCTCCCTCAGCCCCTCTCCTTACCCAACAGTAGCTCCTTTTGGCCCATCGTTAACGTTGTCGTCGATGCGGTTCATTCACTGAAGGCATAAATAATCTGTTGCATGTGTGGGTGTCTCTACGTGTGTGTGTGTGTGTGTGTGTGTGTGTGTGTGTGTGTGTGTGTCTTGCCTGCGGCGTGTGGTGTTGTCGTACGGTTTCATGCCGCCATTTACTTTATGATAAACCATATATAATTAATTTAAATTTGAGCAACACGAGCGATAATTTCTTAATGAAAATTTACTTTAACTGCCATTGAAAATTGCAAGCGAAGAAGAGGGAGAGGAGGGGAGAGGAGGGGCAACAACGAAGCTGGCCCAAATCAATTAGGCACCTTTAATGTTAATCGCTTCATATATCAGGGTTTCAACAAGCCGAAAACGACACCCAAAAACAAAAGGGCGAAAAACGTTGGCCAGCTAAAAGGGTCGATGACAAGCCGGAAATGGAAATGGAAGTGAAAAAAAAGCAAAGAGGAACCAGAAAAGGTCAAAAGCCGCACGCGACGTTTTTCGCGCGCCGTTCTTGATTAGGGCGTAGGGGCGTGGCTAATAAAAGGAACTGAATACGTGGAACAAAAGGCGTGAAAGCCAACAACAAATCTAAGGCGCAAAGTGTTAGAGTGCGATAAAAAGATTAAAATGCACACATGCGGACAGGCAGAGAAAGGGAAGAGGGAAGTAAAGACAGACATGGAGAGACACACACAGAGAAAAAGAGAGAGAGAGAGAGAGTGAGTTATCTGCTGCACAGCGTGTGTGCCTTACTCAAAGCAGCCAAATTGGTAATAGAAAATCGGATCAGATTAGATTTAATGCGGCGACGGCTAATTTCTCGACTGATTTTTCCATTGGCATAGCAAAGTTTTGTGTTCGCCTTGGCGCCAAACAACAACAACACCCCAAAAATGGCAATCTTCCATCTGCTCCCTGCTCTCTTCCTCTCTTTCTATCTACTCTCCTCTCCTCTGCTCATCTCTTTTGGCCCCAAACGAGAGCTGTCAGCGGCAATACGCCGGCAATGACAGCTAAACAAATGACAGACGCGTTCGAGGACTGTGTCGAGGGGAGCAGGGGGGGCAGGATTGGATTTGAGATTGGGAGTGGCACTGACAGCAGGCGCGGATGATGCTGCCACCAGTACCAACACACACACACACACACACACACACCACACCCATACTCAGAGAAAGATCTATGAGCGGCAGCGCACAGCGTCATCAACATTTCCGCTTCCGGCTGTTTATGCTAAAAGTATGGCGGCAATGTTGATGGCATCACTGACAACACACACCCCCTTCCCTCCATTAGTCTCACCTCTCCCCCTTATCACCCCCCGGAGGCTACCCATCTCTCTCTTTCAGCCAGCGGCGTCCTTCTGCATCCCGCAGCGCTGTCAGACGCCTTGGTTGCCACATTTCTTCAGCTTCAACTTGTTGTTTTTTGGACTAGGCATTTATCTTGTTGTTGCAGGCTTTATAAGGCACATTGAATGAGCATTTTGGGCCACTGACATGTTATCGATAATACTGATTAATCGAATTTATTATCTAATAGTGCTGTGAAACAAACATTGGGTCAATAGTTTAGGCTCCCTTTTAGACTATTTATATTTAACATGTTATCAATACTATAAAGTAATCGATTCTTAATTTGAAAACAAATATTGTAAAAATGACTATATTTTTAGTGGCTATAGTATTTTTAATGCTATTTGAGCATCTTGATAGAATTATATGTTATCGATAACGTGAATAATCGATAGTAGTCATTAAATAATTGTTATCGAATAATAGTTATCGATATCGATGGTCAGCGAATAGTACTCTAGCTAAGGATATTGTAAATTTTATGAGCAGTTACTGGGAGTACTGAGAGTTATCGATAGCACAGTAATCGGTTAAGTTATGTGCAGAGTTGTTAGAAAAATTATTTACTACTCAAGAAGCATCTTTTAAAACATAATTAGGTATTTCATCTATCGAATTATCGATTTTTATTCATCGATTAGCTAAAAGTGCTGTAAAATGTGCTAAAATCTCCCAGGATCAACAGAACTTCCTGCTTTACAGGTCATTTGAAATGCGACTATAATCCTATACACGAATCACAAGATTTTTTTCTTAACACACTTACACCCACAGCTACGCCCACACACCATGGCACACACATGACACACGCATACACAGACATATAGGAATACACTTGTATGTATTTGTATATCCTAATTATGCTTGAGCTTCCCGGCACATCACGTCATGCTGCGTTTCCGGCCAAGAGTCTCGTCCATGGTCTTGGTTTCATTTACATCATGATGACAAACAACATAAATAATTACACACACACACGCACACACCCGCACAAAGTGTGTGTGTGTTGTCGTTGTAGTTGTTGTTGTATGTTTGCGTCGCATATTTTTGATATTTAATTTTCATGTTTTTGTTATCAACCTTCGTAAGTAAAGCAAAAAGGCACAGAGATATGAGAAGACATGGAGGAGAGAAGAGACCTGAGAATGTGTGAGATGTTGGGAAAGGTCCTCTCATCTGTCATTGCCTCTGCTTTCCTTTTGACTGGGCTTTTATGATGCTTTTTGGCAATCTTTACATATTTATGAGCACGGAAGTTCGCTGAAATTGCG
Source organism: Drosophila falleni (assembly GCA_035045575.1). Taxonomy (NCBI): domain Eukaryota; kingdom Metazoa; phylum Arthropoda; class Insecta; order Diptera; family Drosophilidae; genus Drosophila; species Drosophila falleni. The sequence goes on from JAWNOV010000167.1 coordinate 6,153,468, forward strand.
GCAGAGACTCTTTCTCTCTCTCTCTCTTATAGCTAATGTGTTGCAACATGTTCAGCTAATTGAAAACTTTTATGTCAATGGCTATCAAATCACAAGTGTATAGACTTCGCTTTGATAGAACATGTCAATCAATGTTTGCCTTTTTTGAGAATCAAACGCGACACGACACTCCATAGTGCATAATTCAATGCACAGGACAAAGCAGGCAGGACACATGGCCAGATGATAGAGACTGAAGTTATGGCTAACAACTTTTGCTTGCTTCAATTTTTTTTTTTTGGACCAACGGCTTTAGATGGTATTGTATTGGCCAATGGGCAAAGCTTTCATCCAATTCAATGTGCGCCTTTGCTTTCATCCAGTTTTCACAGTTTTCACAGTTTCCACAGTTTTCCCAGTTGATCCTAATGTGCTGCCTGTCAGAGCCTGTCTACATCAGACATCTCTCTCCCTCTCTCCCATTCAACCTCTCTCTCTCTTTCGCTCACTGTCTCTTTTAGCGGCTATTTCGGGGATTAATGTCAATGTGAAAGGATTTTTTACTTACTCGCATGCATTATGTCTACTTCCAGTCTCCCTCAGTACACTGAGAGAAAAACATTGAACAAAATTGTAGTCAACTTAGTTAAATAGAGTTAACTTTAAAGCACAATCATGGCCAAGGAGGAGCCTATGATGGATGGCCCAAAGCGCATGCAAAATGAGCTGAAAATAATGCTGGGCTTAAAAGAGCTGAAACAGCTGCAATTGCTGGAACCGGAGAAGGACAACATCTTTAAGTGGAATGCTCTTTTAATGCCCAATACTCCACCCTTTGATAAGGGCGCATTCAAGCTGGAAATGGACTTTCCCAAGGACTATCCATTTAAGCCACCGAGACTGCATATTAATACCAAGATCTATCATCCCAATGTCAATGAACGTGGTCAGGTTTGTCTACCTATTTTAGAAGTCGAACATTGGATTCCCACCTCACGCATGGAGACCATTTTAAATGTGCTGCTGGCAACCATCAATGATCCACAGCCGGATAATCCTTATGTTCCAGATATTGCCAGTCAATTTGTCAACGATCGTAAGAAGTTCTATAGCATAGCTGAAGCCTGGGTGACCCGTTATAGCGATCGTCGACCGACAGATCAGGAATTGGCCAGAATAGCAAGACGCAAGAAAAAAGCAGCTCAACGTTAAATAATAAAACATCTTGGAAATTTCTGTCAGTGGTATTAACGTTTTGAGTCAGTTGAGTCAGTTGAGTTGAGTTGCTATTGAATTTGTGACGTCTGCATTTATAGCATTAAGCCATAGCGTTAATTAATAAAACATCTTGGAATTTCCGTCAGTGTAGTTAACGTTTTGAGTCAGTTGAGTCAGTTGAGTCAGTTGCTATTGAATTTGTGACGTCTGCATTTATGGCTTTAAGGCAGCTCCAATGTTCAGTGTCCCTGACATATGACCGTCTAATTGGCAGCACGGGCAAATAAGCAAATAGGCGGCCAAGATGTGATGCCTCCAGTTACAGCTCTTGATCTTGCTCATTCTCTTTCTCTTCCAGCCAGCTGTGAGATAAATCATTTGACTCAAAACGGCTGCCTGCAGCGCACAGCCGGCAGCGAGAAAGCGGGAACAGCTTCCCTCCGACATTAGCTCCATCGTCAGTCGTCGTCGTCATTGCCATTGTCATTGTCAGCGGCATCATCAGCATCAGCATCAGCATCAGCTCATCCTCATCCTCAACCTCAAACTCATCACCATCCTCATCCTCATTCTGATTCCCAGGCCGTCACTGTAGTTAATTCTAGTTGTTGCTGTATCTGGCCTTTTTTTGTACCCTGTTTACATTAAAAATTGGTTAGAAAGAGGTATGATAGCTACTTGCAAATGTATGTAACAGGCAGAAGCAGAAGGCACTCAAATTATACATTTAAGCCTTAACCGGAAATTTATTCCGGTCTTCAATAAAATCGCTTAAATCTCAAAAACTGTAAGAGCTAGAGCCTCCAAAATTGATATAAAATTTAAATTTAGTCCTAATATTCTACGAAAGGAGTCCCTCATAAAGAAGCTACATATTCTAGTCCTGTCTGGTTTAATAGCAATGTCTATTTAGACCTCTACATCTAACTATCCCTCTATAAAATGACAGGAATTCAGAGACTAAGAGCTAGAGCATTCAAATTAATTTAATTTTCAATGCTAGTGAAATGGTATTTTCATTAGCACTATCTTTTTCAACTTCATTAAGCAAAAGGTTTTATATTTTCGACCCTAAGATATCTCTTAGTCGATCCCACTCGATTTTCCCATGTCTAGCTCTTTTATAGTTGCGCTTTAGATGCTCGGGAGAATCTCCATCCACGCACGCGTCATGGCCATATAAATTTCTGCAATGAATGAATCAACTTTACGAACTTGGACACATGCGGACCTGCTTTATGGCCCACCCACAGGTTCCAATCTCTCTGGCCTGGCTTTAATGGTAGTAGTTCAGCGTAAAGTATGTGTGTGTGTGTGTGAGTGTGTGTGTGTGTGTTGAAACAGTTCACTTGATATGACCGACTGAGTGACTGTTCCAACTTGAGCTTGTCAACGACATGTTCTGCGATGCCACCATAATTACACACACACACTCACACACACACACACACACACACACACACACACACACACACACACACATGGGGACAGTTACAGTTGATGCTTACAGTTAGCAGTCACAGTGAGCTCCAAAGATATTTGTATCTGATTTCTTTCTGGATTTAGTGTTGAGCACGCCCCGCAGAGACAAAGAGAGAGAGAGAGAGAGAGAGGGAGGGAGAGTGAGAGGAAAAGAGAGTGGGAGAGAGAGAGAGAGAGTGGGAGTGAGAGAGAGCTTAGTAGTACTGCTGTCCAGAGCAACCATTGTCAAGATGGAAGATGGATTACCATGGCATCATCACTCCCCCTCCCTCCCCTCTACCACCCTCAGAGTGGGCGTGGCAGTGGGTGGGAGGCGTGCGTGTGTCTTGTTAAAACTGCCTGTCTGATTATTATCACCTTTTGCTGCAGTCATTGACACCAGGCGTTTTTCGTGCCTAGTGCCACGCCCACTTGCCACTTGCCACTTGCCACTGTTGCTGGCAGCCGTGCAACTTTTTGTGGCACAATTCAAATGGCAGCCAAATGAATCGCAATTTTTGATTAGCTGCTAAAGCAACTGCAACTTCCTCTCTTCCCCTCCTCTCTCTCTCTCTCTCTCTCTCTAGTGGTTGCTTTGGCAACCCACTGTCACAGTCACTCTCCCTCTCTCTCGCTCACTCTCTGTCTCTGTCGCTCTCTTTCTTGCCACTTTTGGTGGCATAACTCATTAGCGCCTAATTACAGTTGGTGGCTGTTTTAAATTAGTTTCTAGCCGCCTGCCAAATATCCTTGCAAATTTTCCTGATTACATTTCACATTTTTAGCGAAAAGTGGTCAACACGTTTGCTCTAACTTCAGTTAACTAATTAACGCCTTGTTGGCAAAATAAATTAATAACCATTTTTTTATGCATTGCAATAGCACTCTCTCTCTCTCTCCCTCCCTCTCTCTCTCTCTCTCATATTGACCACAGTGCAAACACCAGTTAATCTACCAATTAGTCTTGCAATTTGCCCCACAGTCACGCTCTCTGCACTTTTCTTATAATCTCTTTAATCTACGGTGAAATTGAGCCGTATTCAAACTTAAATGCTACGATTTTTAACATAATCTCAACTATCGATTTTCATTCAAATACGAGTAGTATTATTTTATATTATTATCATCATCATCATCATCATCATTATTATGTGAACTGAGTTGAGGCCACAATTTACGACCTACATAAAACAATGCAGCTTATAAACTGCATAATTTAAACATATTTATGTATGTATGAGGTTATTTGTATAATAACTGGTAATAAGTTGAGTGTGATAGGCTTAGTTAATACCCTATAATCTAGTGTGATAAGCCCGTGAATATACCTGTTTTCCATTTTTAAATTAAAATAAGGAATAACATTTATTTTTTATCAAAAATATATTTTTAGAATGATTAAAAATTACAATGAAATGTAACTTTTATTTATAAACTATTAGAATAGGGCTTATAACTTTATCTCTACTGATTTTCTAGGATTATTTAGAATATTTCAAGTTATAAAACTGCTGCTTTTCTCTGCTTTTTATTCTTCAGAGTGTTTAGCTCTTAACTGTTATTTAATTTAGATAAATTCTGGTATACCCTTCATGTGCTTAGTATGTTTACAGGGTATTAGTAGTACAAACATAAATAAGAGACGCAAATTGTTAAATCATATGAACTCAATCGTTGGGGCAATAGTGCTTACAAGTAAATAAACTGGCCACGAAGATAGTTAACGTGATTAAATGAGAAATGTTGTTGTTGCTGTTGTTGTTGTTGTTGCTACTGAAATTGTTGTTGCTGTGCAAACCAATAAAATCAATTAAAAGGCACTCAACATGCAAACAATTATATGCAAATTCATTTATACACGATTTCACACACACCACACACACACAACACACACACACACACTGTCAGGCTCTGAGTCAAGGCAAAGTCAAAGCGTGCAGCAAACGATTTTGTGCTCGTATTTGCATAAAGAACAAGCAAATAAAAAAAGGGCAAACTGCAAATAAATAAATACACGGGCAAGGCGGACAAGCGACAACCCTAGCCCAAAAGTGTTGCCACCCAAAAAAGAGCGCTACGTCAGGCAAATCAAAGGCAGCACACTGAAAGCTGAAAGCAGTTGCAATCTGTAACTGAACCTGTTGCGCGCCACAACAGAAACACGAAACAAACAGCAACAACAACAGCGACAACAAAAGAGACAACAACAAATGGCCAAATGAAAAGTTTAAGCCAGACAAACGAACGCTTTAAAGCGCCAACAGCAACAGCAACAACTTGCGAAACAAACTGAAATGTGAAACATGTTCCCGGGTCATGCAATGAACGCAGCGCACTTCAATTGAATTGAATTGAATTGAAAGACTTCGTTCAATTTGACAAGCAAGAGCAGCAGCAAAGAGCGCATTGAACGCAGGCGCAAAGCGAAATTGGAACAGGCAAACAACAAGCGGAAACTGAAAGCGAAACGCCAAAGCAAGCAACAGTTAAGAGTCCAAGTTGCAAATGATAAGCTAAATGAAATGAGCTGAAATGAAACGTTTAACATCTCAATTGTGCAGCGGGGGTGGGCAGCGCTTTAGAGCAGAGCAGCAGCAGCTAAGTGTCATTCCATTCCATTTCGTTTCATGTCGCTGTGCTGTCTTACGCTCTCTTTGGCTGGTGCTCTTTGCACAGCACAGCACAGAACGTTGCACTCCCACTCAGTCCCAGCACACACACTCCTCACTCTCATCCTCTCTCTCTTTGCGTTGCTTCGTCTGGCGAGCCGAAGACAAACGCTGGCTGTTCGTGTGACATCGTTGCGTGCCTGCAATATTTGTTACGAGTGCTCGTGTCTGCTAGATAGTTGGGAGCAGGCAAGCAATCAGTTCGTATTTAGCATTCGTCGTGCATGCAACGGTGGCACTTCAGCTGTGTCGCTTGCCTCAAAACGTAGAGACGTGCAACAAACGGTCATCATTAGTCTTCGTTAGGCGGTCTTTGTGTCAACAACGTGTTGCTCCACAAAAATACCAAATTTGTTATCCTCGGATTGTCGAGTGTTTGTCGTAGTGTCGTTTTTCGCCGTGCGTGCGACTCGTTTATCTTTAATATAAACAGCAAATAGAAATAGAGTTAAAACCGAGAATTGATGAGATAAGTACAGATACGCAAGTTGAACAAAGTGGTGCCTGCTTCAAGGCTAGAAAGTGCTATCAATTTGTGCAACAAGTTAACAACTTTAAAGTGTGCAATTACTGAAAATAAAACTCAGCTCAAGTGGCCGTAAAGCCGGATTAATTTTTGGCCAAGTGAAACGCGAGATAAAATATAGCGAAAAGTATTAGCTCAAGTATCTCATCATCAGCATCATTATCAGCATTATCAGCATCATCTGAACAAGTAAGTTCTTCATGCGAAAGTAAAATAAATATCAAAAAGCCAAGTTTAATATTTGTGCAGCCTGGTTTCTTGGCGCATTATGGCCATGTTCAGCTTTGTGGGTCAATGGACCTCAGCGCAGGCAAATAACAAATAACAATGTGGAAAGTGCGCGGAAAATGTTGAAATGAAATGAAAATGGCCAAAAGTCTTTAGATAGCCTACAATTTGCAACTTGGCTCGAATAAAAATAAACAAACAAACAGACGAACCGACAAGCAAACAAACAAACAAACAGAAATGAAAAGCGGCAAACAGATCTGGCTGAGATACTTACCGGGAAAATTCTTGGAAAATGAAATGAGAAATAATTCAGAGTCCTTTTCATTTTTTGTTGTACATAAGAAAGTTCTTTCAGCAAATTAACTTTGGCTAAATTCAATTTGGCAAATCAAAAAAAAAATAAAAAGAAAAGAAAACGTAAATAGATGCCGACAGAACTCGACACTTGAGACGGGGCATAAATGTAATTTAATGTGACCCCAAGTGGCATCCACTGACAAATTACTCAAATTCCGTTTTTAAAACTGTACATTAAACTTTGGAACCCAAAGTTCAACCTTAACCCGTAACAGAATACTGAATACGGAATACGGAATACAGAATACGGAATAGAGAATACAGAATGGAGCAACCTCAATATAATAGACTGCGTATGTGAAATGCTTCGAGCCAAAAACTAAATCACTGTCATTGTGGTCAGAGATTCACAAGCCACACGGACAGACAGACAGAGAGAGAGATGAGAAAGAGAGAGAGAGAGAGTGTATGTGTGTGAGAGGGAAAGTGAATCACAGCAGTTGCTGGCAAAACTATTGTTAGGCAATGATTTGCAATTTGTTTGAAAAATGCATTTACAACCGCAGAGACAAACACACAGAAGCAGACCAAACTGTTAACCCATTCTTGCCACACCCACCCACACACACACACAGTCTAACACACACACACACATAGTCAGTCTGACTGAGCTTAGTCGTAAGCAAATAAAAAGCCATAAACAAAACGCACAAGCTGCACAGAGATACATCTATATATAGTACAGAAAGTCGTAGATACTTTTGCAAACTTCTCACTCGAACAACGAACTCGAAAGCGAAAGGGAAACGGCAAAGAGCTAGAGGTAGAGAAAGCGAAAGCGCACAGAGAGAGACAAATTGCATGGGAAAATGCTAAATGCAACCGCAACGTCAATTGCTGGGCAAACCAGCTAAAGGCAAACCAGCTAAAGGCAAAATGGCCACGCCCCCTTTGAGGCAACTCCTCATCAGCAAAGTCGCGACAATTCTTGGGCTAAAACTGCTTTTAGCGTGCTCCACTTACAGCAACACAGAGAGATGCTCATTTTTCCCCCTCTTCTCTTCACTTTTCTTCAGCACTTTTCGCTGTTGTTTGTCCTTCTCGTATTTACTGCCACGCCCCCTTACTCTCACTCCCACTTTAACTGCCACTTCTTCCACATTTGCTACTTCACTTATCCAACTGCTGCTGCATTGAATTGCTTGCAATTACAACTGAAATGCAAAATGTGTGCCAAAGTATCTCACAGATACTTAATGGCAGCTCCAGTTGCATCTGCAACTGCTCGCAATGATATGACTGAAATGCCAATATTCATGTTGCCAATTTGCTGAGAAGTATGCACTTGGCCAAGATTAGAAATCCAATGAGGGGGAAACTAAAAGTCAGCAAATAAAATCATTTTTATTTAGTCGAAAAATTACTAGAACTTCGCTGTGTTTTGTTTAAATTTAAAGCATAATTATTACAATTTTAAATAATTGTTTGGTTAAATTTATGGTTTTGTTATTTAAGCGAAAAATGAAAGTAGCTTATACAAATAATAATAAATATGATGTGCAAAATGAAACAGCTAAATATCAATTTGTATGTGCTTAAAATATAAACAGTTCAATTAAGAGCATTGGCAAATTTTATATAAATTCAGTACAACTAATAGAGAAATTATGCAAGCAGAAATTGAAAGTAAATTTATTTTAATTTAAAGCATTAAAAAATTTACGGAAACATTTATGGCCGGATTTTTCAATGTCTCTTAAAATTTTTATTAAATATTTCAATTTTATTAAAAAATTTAATATTTTGCTTAATATTTAAAATTGGACATTAATTTCTATTCATTTTGTGTCAAAATATATCTGATATAGTTAACTAGCCAATGACCCTTTATATATGAGTTTATGCTTACAGATAACTTTAAATTTTTCTTGACATTCAATGAAATGTTTCAGTAATTTATTTAATATAGTTTGTAAAGCTTTGTCAAATTAAATAAAAGTATAGTAAATTATAATATCTTATCTAAAATTAACATAATTATTAGAAAACTATCGGAAAATCTATTTATTAAAAAACTAAATATTTAAAACATTCATTTCCTTGAATTATATAAAATATAATTTAACTTTATTCAATAACAAATCTTATATAAAAACTGGTCACAGGACAAAGGTTGAAAATTTTGATTTATGATGAAAAAGAAATGAATTAGAATATTTTCTATTTAAATTATATATATCTAACTATATTTAATATATTCATTTTAAAATATTTCGCATTTTTGTCACATTTAGTTGCAAGTATTTATGGAAATAAACATGACACATTTTGTGGCATGTTTTGCTTAAATAAACGCTAGAAATTTACAATTTGTCTTGCTGAACGAAAGTTAATTCAATTGTTGCATAAACTTTTGACAGCTTGCGGCTTGTGAGTTGCAGCGTGCCACAATGGGGACAAAAGAAATGCCAATCAATTGACGCAGTTAGCTGGAAGAGTAGAGAGGTAGGCAGTGTTTAGGGGAGAGAGAAGAAGGGAGTGGGGAATGTGAGGTGAGTCCATCGATGAGGTTTTCGCCCTTCGGGTCGAACTGCCAATTAACATGTCAGTCGATTGTAATTGCCGCCAAAGTCGAGTGCCGGAAGTTATTGGTCGTGCTTGCGAAATGCTTTTCCGGCAGCTGCAACTTCAATTTCAGTTGAGTTCAGCCTCGGCCTCAACTTCTACTTCAATTTCAGGTAAAAAGTTTAGCTCCACGCGATTGTTGCTTGTTGCTGACATGTTGCAAGCCGCAGGTTTTCCGACACAAGGTGAATGGGGCAACAGTTTAGCTGGAATCAATTAAATTTGCGATTGGTTTGGGCTATCTTGAAGCAGGCAATTATATAGCTTATACACTTATAAAAATCTTACTGTAAAATCGCCCTAAGACAGTCGATTTTTTACACTAAAATATAGAAATTCTAAAATCAATTTCAGAAAAAATTTTCTAAGCATCCAGAAATAATTTTCTAAAATTAAAACATAATATTCTAAAGTTATAAAAGTTTTCTAAGTATCCAGAAATCATTTTTGAAAATTATAACATAATATTCTAAAATTATAAAAGTTTTTCTATATTTTAAAACAATGTCCTCTTAATATTGAATTAATTTTTCATTATAATATCATTTCTTAGATATCTAGAGTGTTTTGCCCTAAATATTAGATAAATTTGTCTAAAAAATATTTTGAAATTTAATAAAATAATTTTTTTTGCATTAAAGTAAAAACTAATTTCAAACTTAATTTCTTTATTCTATTTTTTGTTTTTTGGATTTTTTGAATTTTGAGCAACCGCTTAAAGGCATATTTTCTAAATTGTTGAAAACTTTTGGTTTTCAGAGAAATTAATCCTAAAACATTTATTTTCTAGTATTGATTTCTATTTTGAAGAAAAATATTTTCCATAGTTAGGAACTTTTTCTCAATTGTAGGGCGATTCTAATTTTATGGTGACTATTCTTGAACATAGAAAATAAATTTTCCGAGTGTATGGAGAAAGTAGAGAAGGATCAGGCAACATTATCTAAAATCTGAGTGCCACACAAATGAAATGTCACGCAAGCAAATGAAATGTGAGACAACAAACGAAAAATGAAGAAAAATTCCAAAGTGCGAAGCAGGAGCGGCCAGGAAGCTATTAAATCTACATAAAATTGCAGCAAAACTTGGCATGTTCAGCAATTACAACTCAATGCCAAACAGGTGGAAGAGCGCGTGGAAAAGAGAGGGAGAGAGTGAGAGAGAGGGAGAGAGTGAAAGAGAGAGGAGAGAGAAAGGTGGCTGTAAAGCTTGGCGCACCTTTCAACTGACATGCTCATCTGAATGCGAATGCAAACCATGTTGTGGTCGTTGTAGATTTGTTGTTGCTGTTGTTGTTGCTGTTGTTGTTGCTGTGGTGTTGTTGTTGTTGTTGTTGTTGGTGCAACTTAAGAGCTGTTAGAAAATTGCACTTGCCGTGCAGCCAGCTGTAAGAGCCAGCCGCCCATTTATAGCCGCGAAGTGGGCGTGTGAAAAAAGAATTAAAGTCAAGTGAGCGCACTGAGACTGAATACATAAAACGAGCCACGAGTGTGTGTATGTGTGTGTGTGTGTGTGTGTTGTGGGTGTGGCTGCATACAAACATATATAACAACAACAGCAACAACAACAACACTCGCCACGTCAACGTCAACGCCAAAGAAAAGCCGGAAAAATGCCCAAGTTGTTTGGTTGGCCACACACAATGGACGAGAATCAGGATAAGGACGAGGACGAGAATCAGTATAAGGATGAGGTTGAGGATATGGAGCTGTGTGAGTAGGATCACAGGTTGCTGTAGGGGCTGCCAAGTGCCAGGATGTGGAACTTGTACACTGCTATTTGCCAGTGTTTTTAATTTTTTTTTTACAGAGCTATAATTTTCGGCGCGACATTTGACGCGACAGGCAGTCAAGCAACTAAACTAAAAGCCAAGCCAACCAAACGAGCCTTCGAGCCTGAAATGTCAAGCATTTTTTACATAAAAAATATTTGAAAAAGGTGAGCTGGAAAATACAGAGAGAGAAGGGAATTTAAAAAGCACTTTTAAAGGCGCAATTAATTTGGCAGCTCTCAAATTAAAGCTAAGAGTTTACAACAAAATTTATGGCTTAAAATGTTGCATTTATTTTATTTATTTATTTATCTATGCGCGACTTAAAGCAGTCGGCAAGAAACGAAAAAAATCATATATCAGAATTAAATTAAAGATTAAAAAATAAAGATAAAATTAAATATAAATATAAACTGTAAGGAAATTTAAATTTAAATTAGAGTTAGAATTAGCATATGTTGAACTCTTAGCTCAAGGACTTAAGTGGCAATTCAACTGCTTGGCCAATTGGCCAACAAGTCTCCCACTGCTACTTGGCCACATCAAAGCGGAATTCCTGTTAACATCAGAAGAGTACTAAAACTGCGGGCCAGCAAAAAAGAGTGAGAGTGAAATATATTTTTTGGAAGACAAACAAAAATATTTGCTGGCTAGCCAACAAATGCCTCAGGGCTCAAATCAAGTGTGTGTGTGTGTGTGTGTGTGGGCGCGTGTCTAGGCCAAGTTAAGATGAATATTGCAAAATTAATTAGCAGAGAAAAAACACAGAGAATGTGTGCAAGAGATAGAGTGAAAAATAGAGAGAGAGAGCGAGCGAAATTGGTTTTGTTTAACAACTGCAAATACGAATACGAATTCGAGATTCGATGGTCGAAAGGAAATGGAAAAAGCAGTGAGAGCTGATAAGCAATAAGGGTCAAAGGGTCAGGAAATGTGAAATGTGAATAAATTGATAGCATATTTGCAAAACGAATGAAATGGCCAAAAACTGAATGAATATTTAGATGAAACGAATACAGATACAGATACAGCTACAGATACAGCTACAGATATTCAAATAGCTAAACAGTTTACAGTTTGCATTACAAATTCCGAAATGTAATTGAAATCGGAATAGAAATTCTAAAAACGAAACCGTAACTCAAACCTCATTTTAGTTATGTAAACACATCGATTGAGCCCGCGGAATAGTATTCATTATTTGGCCAGAACATCAGTTTAATTATGATTAAAATTTCCAACCCGGAAACAGAAGTTTTTAACCAAGTCTGAGAGACAAAGTCAGAAAACGTTGCCCACAGCGATCAAAAATCCCTTTCAATTTCCGCAGCAAACCTTTACCGTTAGTTTAATTTGTTAGATTAGTAAACAAATGAAAATTAATTGAAGCAAACGAAAAACTTAACCTCGGGCACAAAACCAAACCGAATCGAGTTTGGGGCGAAAACTTTTTGCAGCCATAGATAAACGCTTGTCGTCGAGAACCTTGTCTCTCAGTCTGTCTCCCTCTTTCACTCTCTCTATCTCTCACTCTCTCACTCTTTTTCTATGTGTATGTGTGTGTGGAAAAGGTAGCAGCAAATTGTTGTAGAACTTTGAAGGCAGGATAACGTGGCGTATGCGCAATGTCTTTATTGAGTTTCAGCGAAATAAAGCAAAGCAGCTGTGATTAAGTTAATTGTTTGCCGTAATCTTCGATTTGCGGCACTTTAGCTGCCAGCTGCCACCTTCGACCACCTTGCCACACAAAACTGTGTCCTTGCCACACAGTAAACAATGATTAAGAGCGCTAGTTGAAGGACTAAGCGCATTTTAATGGCATTGACCAGGCAAACGCACAGCAAATACTTATCAATGCGGGCAGCCAGTGAAAGGGAGAAAGTGAGAGAGGTAGGGGAAGAGATAAGAAAGAGGGAGAGAAAGAGGGAGAGATAGAGAGGGAGAGAGAAAGAGGAAGGGTGAATGGGAACAAAAGCGCGTTGTCAGCGGCTAAAGAAGCGGCATTATAAACGTAATAACAAACGAAAGGCTACAACAAAAGCAAACAAGCGATAGGCAACAACAAAAACAACAAAAATAACAACAACAATAAAAGCAATGCAAAGCAAAACAAAACAATCGAAAATTATAAAATAACAAAAGGCGACTGGGAATCGATTGGACAAAATCATTTTATGAATGCGAGGATCCTCAGACACACACACTTACACACACACACACCACACACAGAGAGACACACACACACAGAGAGAGTCACCCGTCACACACACACTTACACTCTCTAAGAGCGATTGTCCTTTTTGGCGTACGCGTCACGTATTGTCAATAAAAAAATAATAATAAGACACAATAAATTTTTACCTTTAACGAGTGTCGAGCTCTGAGTCTGAGGCCAAAAAGGGGTTGAGATTGCCGGGTGAGAGAGGGGAGGGGGTTGGTCGAGGACGAGGATGCGTGCCACAGCCGTGTCCGTGTCCGTGCTCTTTGCTCCGCTTTCGCTTTTGTGTAACTGTAATGCGCGCCATGCTCGAAATATAAAAAAGAAAATAAACACGAGGGAATAAGTAGGGAGAGAGAGAGAGTGAGAGAGAAAGTGTGTGTAGGGGTAGCTTGTAGGGTGGCAAAAGGCTGCAAAGCAAACAAAAGCAATGACACGAAACGACGAAGACGACAGCAACAACAACAACAACAACAAAAACAACAGCAACAACAACAAAATAAGAACAACAAAAAATAATAATAACAACAAAGCAGCAAACAAATAAAAGGCGCAACAATTGCAGAGGGAATGCTCTGTGGCAGCAGAGACTGTACTTTATGCGTAACACCCCCTCAAACCCATCCTCCCATCCCCCCCTCTCCTGGAAATAAATACCCGGACATTTGCCAAGTGCGTGTGTAATTGAAACTAGGCGTCCTTATGGATCTGTGTATTTGCATTAGAGTACAATTCCTGCTGCTGGGATTTATTTTCAACTTAGGCCACTGAACTGAGCTGAAAGATATGCACATTAGGGTTACCATACTGTAACTGTTAGCCATAGTAGACTGTTATAAATCCAGTGGGAATAAAAATAAGTTGAACGTTACTGTTAGGGAAAATAGATAATAAGTTAAGATTTGATAATGATAATTGTAATTTCCTAAGAAATTAAGTAAGAAATATGTAGATTAGAGTTACCATATACGTGTATATTCAATGTAACCATAATCCAATGGGAATCAAAATTATTTCTATGTTAGTTCTGGGAAAAAAGCAATTAGTTGAGATTAGTTAATGATTATTATAATTCCAAAGGCAATTAGCTGAGAGACTATAATAGTTATGTATTAAAGTACTATAACTCAAAATTCAACAAATTACTCTCAAAATAACTCTCAATTACTTAATTACTCACAAATGTAATTTATAGAATTTCTTTGACATATTCAAATAAATTTCAGACAGAGAATATTTATGAGTGTGCTCTCTTTTATTAGAACTTTGGTAAGAATAAAATTAATTTCCCACAGAATGTTATAATTTTAAATATATAATTTTGTATTCTAATTTTATTTTTTAACTAAAAGATACAAAGCGCAGTTCTTGTTAAATGGAACCACTCAGCTTGGACAATTTAGTATTTGGTAAAAAGCGTAATGCAATCCAGTAATAATATCCACTCGAAACATGAAGCACTCTGAAGCTGTCCCCAGTGACTTGACCCGCATTGTGGCTGCATTAAAAATAAAAAAAAAGAGCGAGGGAAGCTGCAGCTGCTCTACAGGTCAGCGCACTTGCTTCAAATGCTAATTCAAGCGTCCAGTTTTCAGTTGCCCCATGCCGCTTCCCCTTCCCCTTCTCCTCCCCCTCTTCCCTCTCTTTTAACTGTCTCGAGTTTGTCGGACAACCGCCCATTTCCACTTGGCGGGGTTATGCATTTTTAGACAGAGCTATTTGCCCGCTTTACTTTACTTTACCTAATTCCAAAATGTCTAGACTCGTAGCTGTAGCTGCGTAGCTTTTTTCAGCGAGTTTGTCTTTTGGCTGTGCCACAACAAAATGCCCCAGAGGCGTGGGTGGCAAGGGGGGAGAGGGGAGAGGGGAAAGGTAGTCGACTGCAGCGGATAAATATGCAAAAGAAAGAAACACAATATTTGTAAAAAGGACTACAGACAATTTGCCTTTAAATAGAGCGTGGCACTTCAAACAAGCGAAACCGACCGAGGGAAGATATATCAGGGGTTGGGGGTGGGAAAACAACACGTCAAAAAAATATAAAAAAAAAATAAGAAAAAACTGAAAGAAAAACATGATAACAGCAGCGAAAAAAAGGGAAAAATTGCAGAGAGAAGTGCCAAAGCAAAGGGAATGTTAAAAAAAAAAACGAGAAGAAGAAGCAGAAGCAGAAAAATAAAAAAAATCAAGAAAATGAAAAGAAAATAATATAACGAGCGCATATTAAAGTGGGTTTATTTATTTTGCGCTCGACGCTGTTGCCACTCGCTGAACACAGCACACGGATCAGAAGCAGCAACAAAACAAACGATTCCTGTCCTCCAGTTTCCCAGTTCCAATCTCACTTCCAACTCCTTAACCATCCCAACAAATCCTGCAACAGTCCAAGCAATGCGAATACACTGATAAAAAACAATGTTCTAAAATCAGGATTTTCGTCTCAGAACTAAAGATATAAAATTCTTAAATTAGAAGAACACATTTTGATCTTAAGAACATTTTAAATAAGACCAATGTCTTATATTAAGAATAAATGTTACTTAAAATAAAAATCAAAAAATAAAATAAATAAACATTATATTTTATATTTTAATAATTATTTTATTTTTTAATTTTAATTGATTTATATTTCATTCTGCTTTAGTTTTAGTTTTAGTAGTTTTATAAATGTTATTTTAATTTGTTACGAGTGGAGTTCGAACCGCCGTCTACTGCTTCTTTAGATTAATAATCTTAGTTTAAGTAATTTTAGTTTTAAAATAATCCTATTTTAAGAACGAAATTTTTAAGATAAATGTTCTTGATTTTAGAAGATGGTCATTTTTTTCAGTGTAAGGATACGGATGCGAATGCGAATGCGGATGCGTCTGTGTTCCCCTTTTGTGAGTGCTTTGTGTTTATTAAAAAATAATTTCCATGCTCAACTTGGCACACACACAGTCTAAGCCCCCTCTTAAGAGTGTGTGAGTGTGTTGGAGTGTGAGTGTGTGTGCGTGTGAGTGTGTGTACAGGCTATCAACAGTTTACATTCTCGAGATTGCGATGAGGACATTTGAAACAATAAGCCTCGAAGCTGTCGCCAGTGTACAAATTCAAATTCAAATTCAATAATACAAATGCCTGGCACAGTTGGGCAACTCTAGAGTTCAGATAAGGGGGCGGGTTACTGAAAAGGAGGCGGGGCAGGACGAAGGGAAGTGCGCGACAGGCGACAACACTAAATAATTCAGAAGGCCGAGAGAAAAGAAAAAAATGTAAATCTGTGATTTTAATGCGTTTGCCAACTGTAAACATAAACCCGAAATATTACAAAACTTGTGCAAACACAGAGCAATAAAAAGAATAAAAAAGGAAGACAAAGAATAAAAAGAAGAAACAAGAAATAACAGTGGAATACAAATGGAAAGAGGAAATGAATGCGAATGGCAAATGCGCGTATGTCAATTTAATGGGCGGAAATTTTTCCAACTGAAAAGTGAAATGTAGTGTGTTTGAGTTGGCTATAAGGTGGAGTGAGGTGTGATGCCACAAGATGTTGCAAGAACAAAAACAACAACAACAACAGCGACTTGTTGTCATTTTTATTGTGGGTGGTTTTTGTGTTAAAATATGAAATATTTATATGAGTATTTTCATTTATGGTGCGTAACAAATGTGCGGCAAGAATAATATCAGAAACAACAGAGAGAGAGAGAGAGAGAGAGAGAGAGAGAGAGGGAGCAAAAACAAAGGTGAAGGACATCACAGACATACCATATTTACTTATATACAGGACAACGAGTCTGTGTCAGGTGCGTGTGGAGTGGCCATCATAATGATCATTATGATCATCATTGCCTTGAAACACGCTACCTACCCCTGCCCCTGCCCCTCCTTCTGTTCCTCCCCCATCTACATCATCTACACACCCAGGATAACAGCTTTTTTCCCCTCTTCACACTGCACACTTGAAAGTTCCGTCATAAATACACAGAGCCAACGTTTTTCAAGCTTCTGTTTTTTCAGTTTTCGCTTTTTTTCACGGATTTTTTGTGTTTTTTTACTGTTGCTTTGTTCCGCAAAAATTATTATATTTTAATTACACATGCGTTGGCAACCCTGGCTGGGCCAAGGCGAAAGTAAACAACAAGAACAGCAACAACAAAAGCAACAACAAAATGTAAACGAAAATGGCGTGAAAAATCAGTTTCATGGCTTTTATGCTGCTGTTTATTGTTGTAAATGAGACTCTAAATGGGCGGGGCTAGTCAAATGTCTATGTCTGTGTGTGTGTGTGTGTGTGTTAAAACCACTCATAGATGTAGGTGTGTGTGTGCCACACGGAAGTTGTTATGGCCATTTAGCATAGCACTTTTAATGGCCAGCTGACGACACGAGCAAAAATTTAAGCGCACAAAATGTAAACAAAAATTTGTGACCAGCATATTGTTCTTGTATTATTTTTGTTGCTGTTGTTACTGTTGTTGACTGTTGCTGTTGCTCCTTCTGGCTGATTTGGCTGGCTAATTAATATTAGCGGCTGTTGCCTGTTTTTCGAGCTGGTAATGGGCCAAAATGCCTCAGTTGTTCCCCTCCCAATACCACAAGTTTATTACATAATTACATTAACGCCAATTGACACATTTGGTAGAAAGAAGAGCATGCATAGAGAAACAGTGAACTGAACCTTTTAAGCCTAACTGTCATGGTATTAGTAAATTTGTAAGTGTCTGTTATTTTAGGCCTAAGCGCTCATTAGCTGGTATTTTGAGTAAATTCTTTAAATTACTTATAAAATTACTGATGAAATTCTTTCAAAATTAATATAAATTTACCAATAAAAATATTAAGAAACTAATATTTTATTTACTTGTTTTTTTTTTAATTTTTAACAATTAAAGATTCTAGCTTACAAAAAAAATAATTATGCTTTACTACCTTAGTTTATTTTCAGCTAGATTAAAAATTTGCACAACTATTTAATATGAGTTGTGCAAAATTTACATCTTTGAAACTTCTATAAATTTTTGTATCTATTTAATAATAAAATTTCAATTTTAAAATTTTTTTGGAATAAATGAATATATTTTACTACATATATAAGTTTAAGAATTATTTTGAAACAGTCGAAAAATTATTAAAAAATCGTAATCTCTACTAAAATTTAATAGCTTTGTGAATTTAAGATTATTAACAGAAATTTATCATGAGTAAATAAACTTTCCTTTAGGTTAAGAAAACAAGTTCAATTCATTAATTTTAATTTTAAATTAAAGAATCACAACCCAATGTTCAATTTTAATCCCTACTGTGTGTCTGTAATATCAGTAAACATGTTATCAACAGGTTAATTGCCCAGTCAACGCAGAGTTGAAAAAACTTTGTTGTTGTTGCTTGAGTTTTTGAGGCACGTTCTATCAAAGATTTTCTCATTTCAAATCAAATAAAAGTTTCGCGTACTTGTTGAAGCGTACAAAATGATCTGATTACATTGGCAGCAGACAAACGCCACTCAATTTATGGCCAAAGTGGTGGCAACTCTGGTCGCTGCAGCGCTGCCGAGCTGCTGCTCGTGTCGACTGCGACTGCGACCGCGGCGCCCTCTGTCAAAGGTTAAGTCGACTGACATATGCCCGCGGCTTGTGTTTGTGCCATTCTCATCCTTATTATGAGCAGAGACAGCGACAGAGGCAGCGACTGAGCAGCGAGAACGACTGAGGCAGTGAAAGAAGCAGCGACTGAAGCAGCGACAGCACTCAATATTAAGAAATAACAACTTGCTGGGGGGCAAATGTGGAGAATGCACGTCCTGGGCGACAGATATATTCTACAGCTACACTAGAAAAAAAAATTTCCATTCTATAAATCAAGTTTAAACAAGTGGGCGGTTACAGTCGAGCACGCTCGACAGTAGGATACCCTGAGCCCAGGTACTCTATTCTGAGGTTGATTTGCGACCAATTGTTCCTATGGAATCTATATGATATATGGAACCGAATTAAACCAAATTTGGTCAGGATGTATAATACCAGCCCCGATGCGTATTCTATCAGTTTGTTTCTATTATCTCAACACTTTCAATGGGCTCAGGGTATAAAAATGCATTTATAGCTTACGCTTAAGAGTATGCAACATTATTTTTGCCCATATAAGTAGGCAACACTATTTTTGCCCACAAAAGTAGGCAACACTATATTGCGCACAAAAGTAGGCAACACTATTTTTGCCCACAAAAGTAGGCAACACTATATTGCGCACAAAAGTAGGCAACACTATTATTGCCCACAAAAGTAGGCAACACTATATTGCCCATATAAGTAGGCAACACTATATTGCCCATATAAGTAGACAACACTATTTTTGCCCAGGCGTATTCCATCAGTTCGGCTCTGATATGAAAGTGAAAGAAGACAAACTAATTTGATCTAACTCAAAAAAAATATTGCAGAACCCCGAAAATAAAATATTTTTGATAAAAAGTGGACTTAATTTAAGTATTTCAAACTTGGCTTATAAGAACCCGAAATTAACGTACTTCTGACACCACTGAGATTTATTTTAGCCCGAAATTTCGGATTTTTTTTGCAGTGTACAGCTTCAACTTCAGCTCCTGTCGACTTTGCTTTGGGGTCTTCAATGTAAACAAGTGAAACAGAAACAAATATTTAACTCGCAGCGAGTGTGTTGTGTGTGTGTGTTTGTATGTGTTGAGCAGCCACAACACTCGGATACCTCTACCCCTCCCCCTTTATACCCTCGTCATCCTCCGTTCCGTGCTTCCTCCCGCCGGCAACTTGTAAACTTTTCCGCAACGCTTTATTGTCTACTTGCAGGCTGCTTGGGGGCTGTTGCCTCTGTTGCCTCTGTTGCTTCTGTTGCTCCAATGTCGCTTATTTGTCGCAACAGTTGAGCTCAAAGCTTTGGCTTGTTACACTTTATGAAATCAGCTGCATCCCCCTTCTTTCCCCCAAATACTCTCCCTCCCTCCCTTATCGAGTCCCCTTTATCGCTTCTCACAAGTGTTTATGTTTGTCTTGGCGGCGACTCATAAACTCGCTGGAAAACCCAATGCTGTCAAAAGTCACTTCGACTTCTACAACACACTCTCAAATGTGTGTAGGTGTGTGTGTGTGTGTAAGTCTGTCATAAAGTTCAACTGGAAATTGTGCGTAATTATATTAAATTTTTATTGCCACACATGAAATGGAAACGTTGCTGCAGTTTTTGAGCAACTTTCGCTTCCTATCACAAGAAACTTGTGCACTTTATACACTTACCCAAAAAACGAGGATAAGCAGCGAGGGGAGTTTAGAGAGTTATTAAATAAATTGTTGCACGTTTTAAGGGGGAAAACTAATTCATGGAGTATTTAATGCAGCTGGTAAAGTGACTATTTATCTAAAAACTAATTAGCAAGGGTTAATCCTGGCAAGAGTATTTAAAGTTGACATTTTGAACTGTAGCTTTGCAACTCTTTAACACATTTTTAAATATCAATTTTATATTGCATTATTTATATAATACTTAATAGTAAAAATAAATATAATAGAGAAATCTACACCTAAAATGAAAGTAGAAAATTTAAACTAATTTGTAATTTTAAAATTTAAATTTATTTTCAATATTTATATAATATTTAATAGAAATTTTTTATAATAAAATTTGAATAGAAAATTTAAACTTATGTAAAATTTTAAAATTCAATTTATTTTCTATATTTATATAATAATTAATAATAAAAAAATATTATAATAGAGAGACATACAAATAAAATAAAACTTAGAAAATTTAAAATAATTTAAAATATAGAAAACATTGTATTATTTTAAAGTCTAGACCTGTTTTAAATCTATACGTTTTGCCCTCTGGCTAAAAATGTTAGAAACATGAATTTTCGGAAACATGTGGGTTTAGTTTTTAAGCATAAATCTTGGAAATGGAAAAATTGACAACGCTTAAGGCTGATCGACTAAAGAGATTAAGCTGTTGCCTACAACAATATTCCATCAATTTCCCACCCCTCAAAAATGTTGTATATACTGTGATAATACAAGTGGTAGGGGCAAGTACAAGTTTATTATATGTACACCCACTTAATAACAAATTGTCATGTATTTTGAGCTTTGGTTTCAGTTAGTCGGTTGCCCCGGGCAGCCGCCATAAGGTATAAGGTTGAACTTGTTTGACATTCGTCACGGCAATCACTTAGATTCCAATGCTATGATATGACGACAACTAAAACAACAACAACAACAACAGTTTAACTGTTACTCCAGGCGGCAATCCCCTGGTGTGGCAATTGCAACGTATTATTATGTGGCAAGAGCATAAAGCTTATTAAATTCCTAGACTTTAATTCGAATAAGTACTGTAACGGCGACCACATCCAAAAGACATTATCCAAATAATGCGGGCATAATTATCCACAATGAGTAAAAAAATGCTACGCGATGGGGATAGATAGGGAAACGATTATAATTGCAGAACGGAAAAAAGCACATTAGAAGCATATGTAAATTGTGTTTGTACTGAGATTAAAAGGGGAGGCAGCTTAATCGAGTACGCCTACTGTCCGCTGTAGGACAGTGGCGCCACTTGCCGCTGGTGGTGGTTGTGTGTGCTTTTTGTGTAGGCGCAGCAAATGCAATTATTTCATTTCATGCCCCGATAACAAAAGACCTTTCATATATATTTAACATGTATGAGGCGTCTGCCCCGTGACATTTAAACTCAGACTGGGGAATTGCTTCGAGTCGTCGTCATCGTTGTCGTTGTTGCTGTTGTTGTTGTTGTTGTTGTTGTTGTCGTCGTTGTTGTTGTCGTTGTTGTTGTCGTCGTTGGTATTGTGGTTGCTCACATGGACAATGGACACGCAGAAAATTATGTGGCGCGTGTGGAAAATAAAACTATTTGAATAACGCGCACCAGTCCAGTCCACGCCTACTTTTCCGCCCTCTTCCACTCCCTCTCCCACTCCCACTGCCCCTCCCACGCCTTGACACTCCACCCCCGCACATGTGTGGCTTCGATTCAACTCCTCTCCTGTCCTGCCCTGTCCTGTCCACTCCTTCCCTCTCCTTTTGCTGCGTGTTAATAGTTTTTACGTAGTCGCATGTCCTGGGCCTCATTTGGTCCTTTAACAACTCAGCAGTGCTACAATTACCTGGAAAATTAACGCA
This sequence comes from Drosophila falleni, assembly GCA_035045575.1. Taxonomy (NCBI): domain Eukaryota; kingdom Metazoa; phylum Arthropoda; class Insecta; order Diptera; family Drosophilidae; genus Drosophila; species Drosophila falleni. The sequence goes on from JAWNOV010000167.1 coordinate 6,175,621, forward strand.
ATTAGATTTCTGCTGCTCATATTTCTTAACCCCGCCCAAAAACCCTTACAACATAAAACAAAATAATGATAATAAGTAAATGGTAATAATAATATTAAAAGTATCATATGAGAATAAATTATATTAAGAATTTCTTAGAAAATTAATACATCGGCGAATTCTTTCTATGACAGCTGTATGATATAGTGGGCTGATTCAACTTTTTCACACGCTTAATCGATATCAAGAACTGTTATTAGTTTTAGTTAAATTACTTAAAAATTAAGACACTTCTGCCACGAATATGAATAAATTTATTGAATGGAAAGGAATAAATTAGGTGTGCTCTAGAAATGTAAAACAACCGAAAACCATCCAAAATCGTATGGTATTTTGGTTGGTTTTCGGTTGCTTTGTAGTTGCTGGAACATTGCTGTATATATTCTGTTTTACTGTTCACACCTTTTTTATTGCGTTACCTTTTTCATAAGCCTATTTAACTACCCTGGTTAAGGGTATACAACAAAGTTCTTTTCATTAATAGATGTTATTTTAGGCCTAAACGAAAGTACTTCTAAATTTATAGCTGCCATTGCTGATTTTATCATAATTATTTATTTTTCCCTTTTGCTTTTCTTCTATTTTCTTGCAGCTCATCCTATTAGTCAGCGGAAAAATCTACGGTTTTCCAAGAGGCCCGCACGTGACGCGGCCTTTTTTATACACTTAAACAAACAGGTGAGTAAAATAGTAGAGAAAAGTAACACACATTTGTCTGGAGCATAAGTAAACTAGAGAGCTTAACTAATTAAGTGGAGATTGAGAATGAAAAGAAAAAGAAGAGGGAGAGTGAAAGAGAGAGAGAGAGGGAGAGGAGAGAGAGAGACTGAGAGAGACAGAGAGTGAGAGAGCTACAGAGTTAAAGTATTATAGAGCAAGGCTAAATTTCAAATTCACTTTTAAAATCATCAGCTCAGACATGTGAACTCAAAGACAGATAAAGACAGCAAATGTTAAGCTGGAATTTGAGTAAATGAGAGAGAACGAAAGAGTGAGAGACGAGCGAGAGAGAGATACTTTTGCTAAGTATCTTCATAATGTTTTATGCAAAATTGTTAAAATATTTGACAGTTGAGTTAAAAGTTTCCCCAGACGATGATGAGAACGAGATGAGAAGTACTCATTTTCGGCAAGAATTTCCCCCTACCGAGATGTTTAGTCTGTATTTGTATTTGTATTTGTAGTGTTTGTGTTTGTGTTGATGTTTGTGTTTGTATTTGTGTTTTTGTGTTTGTGTTCGTGAGCATTTCTGCTAAACTGAAAGAATTTATTATATCAGGCAACAACAGAAACAGGAACATACTTAGTAAAGCTGCTCAACGAGCATGACAAATTTTCACTTTGCGTCAAAAAAGTTGCAACAAACTTGCAGTCGACGACGAAAATAATAATTTCCCAGTGCTCTCACTCGCTCTCTCTCGCTCTATCTCTCTCTGCCATTCCCTTGTGAAAGGTGAAAGCGACTTAAGCCAAGGCAACAAAACAGAGCTAAGAAATAAAGTAAAAAAAAAGAAGGAATAAAGAGTAAAAATGGGATGTTGTGGAAGCGGCAAGCCCAAGGACTACTTATCTGCCAGGACAGTCGAGCCAGCCGTCAACACTTTACCCAGGTGCTGCCAATTTCAGCATTAAACAGCTGCCACTCTCAAATGGCGGAGGGAAAGAGAGAGCACTACTACAGACTGGCAAACAAATTGTGCATCAAAAGTTAAAGCTTTACACTTGAGCGAGAAAAACCAGCAAAAAGGCAAATAAAAGCCGAGCCACGAAATCTAAGTGAAAAAATGTAGGGAAATGACAGCCAACAGTAATAGGGGGGAGGTAATAAGGGGAAATGGGGGAAGGGGGCGCAGGTGACTCAAGTGCAGTTTGAGGGGGCGTGGCAGGCGTTGGCATATAACTTTTTTAGCTACGAAAAATATGTGTCAACAATATGGCAGCAGGCGACGATGAGCGAAAGTTTGCACTGAAACTACTTTTCATTTTATTTTGCTGACAGGTATGCTAAAAGCAAAAACTCAAAAAAAAAAATACAGTTAAGAGAGCAGGTAAGGGGAACTACCTAACTGAAAAGTAGTCAAAAGTAGAAGAAGTAACAACAACAACAACAATACTAAGAGCGACAATAACAGCTCATACAAAGTGTGCAGATTTGACAAAGCTTCTCTTTTTAGGGAGGAGCAAATAGAGAAGTTACTAGAATAGGGGACTATGATTTGGGGTGGGAAAGGGGGCAAGGAGGGGGATCCAACAATGTGACAGCTGGCAATGACTTTTTCGCATGATAACAACAACAATAGCAAAAGGGGTTAAGAAATGACAGTTGAAAAAAACTTGGCGCGTTTGTCACATGTAAATGGCAAGCAATTTGTGAGATATTTATAGAGTGCGACAACCCTGTCAATAAATATAATCACTGGTAATATGACGTTGGCAAAACTGATGTTTCATCAATTTAATAAAATATGTAGCCAATATTACCAGAGGGTCAAAGTTGAAAGCTGACTTATTTTTGCTGAGCTACTAAAAAGAAACTTTGTCGAATCATAAAAATAGTTTAAGTTAAAGCAACTTACTAATATTAAAGGTTAGGATGAAAAGGGGAGGAACAGTTTCATTTCTTAGGCAATAATTATACCCGTTACTTAAGACATAAGTAAAAGTGTATTTTGTATTTGTTGGTTGTACTTAAAAGTATGCAGTAGTTTTTATTGAGTTGTAATTTCTAAAAAAACTACTGCATACTTTTTTGATTGTACCTAAAAGTATGCAGTAGTTTTTGATCAAGTAGCTAATTTCAATAAAAACTACTGCATACTTTTAGGTATAATCATCTATTCCCAGACAATTTGTTACTTTATAAAAAATACAAATCGCTACAAATTGAAACTGTTTCCACAACTGAACTATGTACTTTGTACAGTGTTCAACTTTAGTTTAGTGGTTAACTTGAAAACGTTACTCTTCTTTTGGATAAAGAACCTTTTTCATCAGCCACATAGAGATGAGTTATGTCTAGTTCTCTGCTCTTGAGCTCATTGAGTATCTGAGAAGCAGAAACTGCTGTTGACATGTGACACTGCCAAGTGGAAAGTGGCAATCGTAATCCATTTCAGTGACGCAAGCAAATCAAGTTGAAGCACAACTTAAAGAAATCAAATTTGTACACATTTCAATAAAAATAAGATAAATAAAAACGTGAAACACACACACACAAAGAACGAAAGAACGTATAACGTAGAATGTTGGAACGTGCGAACGTCATAACTCGCTTGATTGATGGCCTTCAGCTTTGTAAGCCATTTGTCAAGACTCAGGAGCCAAAGTCGGACTCGGATCGAGACATGACTGCACTTTGGTCAAAAGGAATGCCGTCAACTGTTTTGTCCTCTTTTATTTGCAACCAAATAAACTGAGAGAGAGACTTGTCAGCGAATAGTTACTGTACGGTCTGACCAGATGAACAATCCAACAGTCAGTCAAAGTCAAGCACGTCCGTTTTGGCCATGTGTGTCATGTCACAGCTTAAAGTTATTCACAGCACATGTGGAGAGGAGTCTGCTCTGTCTTCCTCTCTCCCTCTCTCTCCTCTCTCTCTCTCTCTTCTCTCTCTTATAATGTGTGGCAGAGAAATGATGATGAGCGCACGGGCTTGTCATAAACAACAACGCATCGTTGTCTGACGTATAAACTTATTGTTGACAAAACCTCATGACACACAGACAGAGACGCAACTGGAGGCGCCCCCAACTGGCAGACATATTGTTAGGGTCCTGCTGGTGCCCGGGGCTTTTCTGCCACAGCGGAAGTGTCACCATTTGTCAAATAACGAAAATTGAAAACAATTTCCACACGCAGACAACAGCAGCAGTAACAGGCAGCTAGGACGAGAGAGTGAGAGAGAGAGAGAGAGAGAGAGAGAGAGAGGGGTGAGAGTAAGAGCAACGAGATCAGATTTTTCAGGCTGATGGCTGTTGCCATTGTCTTCATTGAGGCAGCCAACGTCTTGCACAACTTCATTTCACACTCATCCACTCACAGTTGCGCCTCTTTGGCTCCTGCTGCCTGCCTGCTTATGCCTACTTCTGGCTTCCACTGCCTCTCCTTTTGCTTCTACTTGCCGGCTGTTATGTTTATATTCAATGCGGTCTGATAAGCAAACTTTTCTTGCCTGTCTTGTCTGCCTGCAAACAGCAAACAGGGCCATAACGAGTGCCAGGACCAGAACCAGGACGAGTCAGGACAACAGAGCATCGAGCACAAAGTATTGCCAACGTTTGTTAAAGCTAAGAAAATTTCCATTCAAGCATTGGCAACAATTTATGTGCAATACACGCTCCCTCCGTTCCTTCATCCCTTTCTTCCTCCTTTTCCTATTGAGTCTCCTTGTTGGCTCCTTTGGGGAAGCTCCTGTGGTCGCTGCCAGGACTGACAGCTTAGCTGCGGCTTTGCTCCAATTTCCTAGTGGGTCGATGTCGACAAGTTCTGTCACACTTTTGCTGCAGACATACACAGCATTGTTTACACACACACACACACACACGCACACTCACGCACACACACACTCGCACACTTAAAACATATGCGTTTCGCACTTTGAAAGTTTAATCGAAATTATAAACAGCAAGACAAATGGCTTTTTGTTGCAATTTTGCGCACTTGAGCAAGGAGAGAAACGAGGGAAAATAAGAGACAGAGAGAGAGAGAGGGGAGAAAGAGACAAGACGAGGACATCAAGGACTTGTTATAGTAGCAACAGCAGCGTGTCAATTTTTGCCTTTATGCCTGCTGGATAATTTTGCATGTTGTCAAGGATTCTGTTGTCACTGCTGTTGTAGTTTCTGTTGTTGTTGTTGTTGTTATTGCTATGATTGTCTGTTGTTTACCTTAGCTGCTTGTGCTGCACTTCAAATGATATTGCCAAAACATTTCCATAATATAACAATAATAATAATAATAATCATACCACAAAGTTACAAAGTATTCAACTTCAGAATTCAAAAGAATTTTCTCTTTTCAATACTTTGCTTTTAAATATTTAATATTTGTAAATTCCAAATAAATACGTTGCCTACTTTTAGGAGCACAATTTTTACCACAAAAATATTTGCCATGAATATTTGATTGATTCTTTTTGGAATATTTAACATAAAAAAATCTGAGAAAATTAAATTATCTCTACTATTTCTCTATAGTTTATTACAATGCAAATCATTTGAGAGAAACTTAAGGAAAATTTGAAATGGCAAAACCTTTAATTAGCTTACATTTAAGTTACAGCTTATATTTTTTTAAATACATTTTTTAAATACATTTTTTAAATAAATTTTTTTATGTGCTGAAGCATCTTAAAGTTGATCAGGAAAAATGTATAATAAATTTAATTATTCGAAACGTTTTCTTTAATGTTTTAAAATTTAAAATATGTTTAAAGCAAATTAAATCGAAAATATTTTCTTTGGCAACAACATTAAATTGTTTTCACTTAACTCTACATTTTATTTGATTACGTTGACAAGACGCTTCAATCATGATCAAATATAAAATGCTGTACATTTTCTAAACTCTACACGAGTAAAACATATATAATTTTCGATTGGATTTCTCTGGCAGTTTATTAACCTATTTATTACTTGTAAAGTGTAACCAATCAAAGTGTATGTGTGTCTTTTGTCGCGCTTGGTCGCATTTTGTTGTCTGGCAAAAGTTTTTGCCATTGATAAATGACTTATGAATACTGTGAGAAGTCGCATAAATCTTATGATTTATGCATAATCAACAAATTGATTTTTCATTTGCTAGCAACTGCTCTGACTCCCCTCGTTCCCCATTATGCTGCCAGGCAGTTGAGTAATTGGTTGTTGCTGTCAACGTTGGATATATATATATACAATCATGTATATAGAAATGTATATATGTATGCGTGTCTCTCACTTGAAAATCTAATTACACACACTCTGTGAAATATATATATATATATATATATATATATATATATATATATATGTGTGTGTGTGTGTATAGATTTTTTGATTTGCTGCTTGACAGGACACTTAAAAATGCCAAGGATATCTTCAAAGTATGCCACCTAACGAAATTCCCATATCCTGCTACATTTCACAGCTGCGGCTCTTGTGGTTCTATATATGTGTATGTGTGTGTGTGTGTGTGTGTGTGTGTGTCTGTGTGTGTGTGAGTGTGTTGAGCTTGGCATTTTAGTTTTGACTTTGCTTTGATATTTAAATTGAAGTCATCAAGTCCTTGCTGCTGTAAGTGTTTTGAGTAGTTAATCCTGCGGTGTGAGACACACACAGCCAACTCTTGAGTTTTGCGAGCCTTGAACTTTGCCCTGGCGAAGGCGACAGGCACTGACAGGCAGGGACAGGATACGACAGGATGTTGTTGGTGGTTGTTGCTAAGCCAACGTTAAGCATCAACGCAACAACAATCAAAACACTTATCATCGTTTTATTTAAAATTTATAACGAAAATCAATGTAATGAAGCATGCCAAAGTCAATAACTCAAATGACTTTCGGCTTCGGGATTTGTGCCAATGCCACGCCCACACCGCCCCCCTTCCTCCTCTTTTTACCCCAGCATTTGCCCCACTTTTAAGCCAGGCGACAATATTTTATGCAAATCACTGCCTGACTCTGATAACGATGACTCACTTGACAACTGCCAATAACTTATTTACACTTCATTATGCCAGAGCGAGAGGAGGGTTGTCACATGGGGAAGGAGAGGGTTGGGGAGAGGGGTAGGCAACCCGAAAAATATGCCAAATGTCAGATGTGACTTATTAATTTATTAAAAATACGAGCATAATTAGAGAGCACTTTGCCAAATGACACTTGAAATGCAATTGAGCAGCGGCAAGGGGGTGGCAACAAGGGGTAGCTGGAGAGGGGTGCAGGGGTAGTGGTAGGGAGCTGTGCTTCATGAAGCCGTTGCCATTGAGGGAACAATCAGCGACAGTGTTGCAGTTATTTATGAGCGCAATAAATTTGTTTATGGGGGGTAGTCCAAGTCCAAGGGTTGGAGTTGGAGTAGGGACTGCTGAGGGGAGGGGGTAGCAAAGTGGGCCGACGCTACGGGAAGCCAGCAGAGCGTCAAATGAAAGCAGCAAAAAGTCAGCAGGAGGCACAACAACAACAAGAACAGCAGCAACAGAAAACAGCAATGTCATGAACTTTTCAACGAATAAACTGGAAAATGAGAAAGGCCCCAAAAGCAGTGGGAGAAAGAGTGAAAGAGATATAGAAGAGCAGCGAAGACAGAGCGAGACAAATGAAATATGAGCGAAAAGTAAAAAGTTAACAACATTAATTAGCATTTTTATGGAGCGTTTTAACTTTTTGAAGCATGGCAATGGAAAACGGGTTTTTCCACAATTGAAAGACGTATTTTCTTTTAAGGATAATAAATAAATGGCAAAAATTTCCACACTCCGGAAATTGAAGAGGTGTTTCACCGAATTTCTCAGCTTCTTTTTAATGCGGCAACAAAATTTGATGTGAGCAATTTGAGTTGGTGAAAAACAGTTCTTAACTTTTGGTTATAAGAAAAGCATAATATCAAAGAAATAGAAGGTGAAGGGGAGAAACGTACTTGTAGCTACAAAATTTTCAATCATTTCCACTGAAAAGGGGGAGAAATTTGTTATACACTTTTCATCTCTGGTTTTATGACTCTAGCTTAAGCTTACCCTCCTCTTTATTTTGTGGCAGATAAACAAATTTTATTGACTGAGTCATTCTGGTTTGCTTCATCGTTACAGGCAACGACGCAACGTGCAACGTGCCACGTGAGGCACACAGCTTCAATGTTGCCGCATCATCAGCGCCATAAAATGGCGTCGCTTCTGGCCATCTTGATACTCAGCTGCTGCCTCATTGCGCCGCTTGAAGCCCGCTCCCGCGACAAGGAGGAGCGTCGCAGTCGGGGGCGTGGCAGCAACACAGGCGCCTCTGTGGCAACCTCGGCGGTAACCAGTAACAGCAACAACAACAACAATGGCTACTATCGCAGCTCAACGGCATTTGGTGCGTCCACAGGCAGCACTGGCTACAACGGACCCATGGACAGCACTGGCTTCTGCACACGGCGACGTGACATGAAACTCATGTGTTATTGTACGCCGGATGAGAATCACATTCCCGTGCAGAAGGCCGAGTGCTGGGTCTTCTCGGAGGGACTGCATCAGAATGACACGACCTGGACGCGTTTCTATCAGCAGAAGAGTCTGCGGGAACTGAAGTTCGTCATACAGAACAATGCACGTCTCGACTATATACCCAGCATGATCATTGAGCCCCTGAAGAATCTGAGCAGCATTGTCATCGAGTACTCCCAAGTGGAGATTGTCAAGAGCTATGCCTTTGCCAATCTACCCTTCCTGGAGCGCATCATCCTGAACAACAATCATATAATGGCTCTCGATCAGGATGCATTTGCCAATCATGTTCGATTGCGTGAACTCAACTTGGAGCACAATCAGATCTTTGAGATGGACCGTTATGCATTCCGCAATTTGCCGCATTGTGAGCGTCTCTATCTGAACAATAATAACATTAGCACACTGCACGAAGGACTCTTTGTGGATATGACCAGATTGACCTATTTGAATTTGGCCCACAATCAGATCAATGTCTTAACCAGCGAAATCTTTCGCGGCTTGGGAAATCTTAATTTACTCAAATTAACTCGCAATAATCTCAACTTTATTGGAGACACCGTTTTTGCCGAGCTCTGGAGTCTGAGTGAACTCGAACTGGATGACAATCGCATCGAGGTGAGTTCGAATAGATGAATAAATCTAAAAATATTTCTAAAAATACTATATATATTTTTATTTTTATTTTTATTTTTATTTTTTGTTGTGCTTCAAGTTCGAGTTTGGTCAAGTTTATCTCATGGCTCACTTAAGTGGCCATAAATTGCCAACTGACCATAAGAAACAGAGTGTGAGAGTAGGGGAAGGGGGCAAGGTCATAAATAGCACATCCTTTGGGGGCAATACACACACACAAACACACACAAATACAAACAACTTTGCCGGGTGTCATAAATTCAATTCGAATGCCCATTTTTGTGGTGATTTAAGTGGTCACTCAGCTGAGTTGAGTTGAGTTCTGTTCTGTTCTGTTCAGTTTTGGGTCTCAAGTTACGGTCTCTACACTGATAAAAAAAATGATCTAAAATCAAGATTTTTGGTCTCAAAAGTGCGTCGAGAACATAAAATTCTCAAATTAAGAGAACACAAGAGTAAATGTTCGTATAATTAAAAATAAAAATGGGCAAAAATAGTGTTGCCTACTTATATGGGCAAACATAGTGTTGCCTACTTATGTGGGCAAAAAAATGTTGCCTACTTATGCGGGCAAAAATAGTGTTGCCTACTTATATGGGCAAAAATAATGTTGCCTACTTTTAAGCGTAAGCTATGAAAGCATTTCTATACCCTGAGCCCATTAAAAATGGGCAAAAAAGATTTTCTTAAGTTTTTAAGATTTTTTAGATTATTAAGCTTAGTTTTAGTAATTTGGTCTTAAAATAATCTTATTTTCAGAACAAAAAATTTAAGATGCATGTTCTTTTTCTTTAATTTTAGAAGTTGGTCTATTTTTTCAGTGCACTTGCCGCCCGCTGTTTGCCGAGTAGGCGCTAATATGATAAATAGATTGGTAAATTATGTTTTCGGGGCGCCACAAGACAAGGCCTAGGCCACAAACAGGGACAGTTAGATAAAGAGAGGGAGAGACAGGGAGAGAGACAGCTTAATTCTCGACCAAAGATACACAGATACGTTAGGTTGTCCTGCTGTGGCATTATCCTTTCAGCGCCTTTGGTGGCAAACAAATGTGCGCCTTGCAAGTTAATCTACTTACAAAATATTGAATAACAAATCATGGAATAATGGATTTATGGCACTCCTTTTGGCCATCTGATATTGCAAGGACCCTTATGTGTGTCTGTGTCTGTGTCCATAAAAATTGCCTCGGCCAGTGTAAATAAAAAATGTCGCTTAGCTTTCTCAGTGTGTGTGTTTGAGTGTGTGTATGGGTGTCTGTGTGTGTGTGGCAGCTGTAGCAGCGTGGTCTAACAACGATAAGCACAAATCCTGCATATCCTGGCCAACATTGTTAGAAGCTCGCCAATGTCTTTGCTTTTCATTTTGCTGCGTGTTTCATTTTTCCATTTTACAAAGTGCTCGCATATCATGTCACACCCAGACAACTCGCATATGTGTCACACACACGCACACACACACACACACACGCACTCGCACACACACACACAGCCATCTCAAGTGCGACTCAAGTGTTTTTGGCCAGCATCTTCGCTGATACTCGCACTGAATCTGAAGCTGATGCTGATGCTGACAATCTCCTCCAACTGTGGCTTCTTTTTCTGTCTTCTGTCTTCTGTCTGCTGTCTCCGGCATTGTCATAGTCATAGCCATAATGATTGGGCTTGTTATCGCCTCAGTGTCGCATTGTTTCGGTCTCTGGGTACGGAACTGAAACTCTTCTTCCTCTCCGCTTTCCCCCATATGTTTTTGGCTTGACTTTGCTTTGCTAACAAAAATTCCTTTGGCCTCTTTTGGGGCTTTCTTGTCGTTTTCAATAAAAGCAAATTGCGTTGCATGTTTTTCTTGGGTTATCCATTTCACTTTTTTTCTCATCTCCTTCTCCATTTCATTTCTTATTTTTTTTTTTTTTGTGTTATGTCTGTTCTGCGTACTTCATAAATCATTTGCTGTTAAAAGGTTTAGCAACTCGGGTTTTGGGTTTGCGTTTTTTTCTCTGATACAACATAAAAAGCTAAGCAAGTTTCAGTTACAGAGTTAAATAGATAAACAGTCAAGTGAGTTAATTTGAGTTTAATAAACTATAGTATAGAAAAATGGATATTTTTAATTTTAAAGATATTAAAAAAAAATAAATGCAGAATTAATTCAGAGGCCAAACAATAATCAAAATGACATTTTGCTTGAAAATCGGTGCAGTTTTGGCAAAGTTATGGGAGTTTGAAGTTGGTCAGACCTTGGATCTAACAACTTTAAAAGTCAAAATTTTTGTCAAATTTCACATGATTATTTACAGAATTTTAAAAGGTGTCAGAAACAAATTTAAACTGTTGTTTTATACTATTTACGATATAAGGAGTTGATTAAACGTGAAAACTTGAGATTTAAAATTTTGAATTTTCAAAATATCAAAGGGGGGACCACATGCATCGAATCCATGATTTTGAGAAATATAAATTTTTTTCGAAAATTAATTAAATTTAAATGCAGAATGAATTTAGAGGTAAAACTATGATCAAAATGACATTCCGCTTGAAAATCGGTCCAGTTTTGACAAAGTTATGGGAGTTTGAAGTTGGTTAATTCGCTTCAATTTTTAAAATATCCGTTTTCGGTATTATTCCCTGCTTCAAACAATATTAATTATATTGTTGTACAAATTAATTGTGTTGGATAAATATTTTCGAATTTGTTTTCCCTTTATTCGTTTGATTATATTAAGTGTTTGTACATGTTCACCATTTTTCTTGATCATAACTTTTGTTTACGTACTTGCCACATAACTCGAACATAAATAACAACAACAATTTCTTTTTTCTTATGTTGGTTCGAGCCGATAAATTGGCGGCGCCTCGTAAAAACGCCAAGTGCCGCTCATCAAACTAACAAAATATCGCAATAAAATATATTTTTTTATGCCAATCAGCATGGCAAACAAACAAACAAACTACCGAGATATGTGATATCACAAGAATAGGTAGGGGTATTCCCAATATATGCGTGTGTATGAGCGCTCTTTCACTTTGTGGCCAAGAAACACGTTCGCGTATTTTTCAATGTCTTCACAATTGGCAGCATGGAAAAGGGGAACGAAAATCGGGGTATAAATAACGGCACATGTCTCTTTGGATTGTTGGCATTTAATATGCATAATTTTTCCATTTCAGTAGACAAAGCATATTGAATATTAAATAATGGCAAACAGGAAGGCAGAATTGCCATAACATGGGACGAGAAATAAATGTTCCTCAACTTTCACTACACGAAAATAAACACTTTTTTTTCGTCGGCGCCGTATAATAAAATTCAAGACAAACGAATTGGAACATACAAGTTGAAAAAAAAAACATCATGCATCTACATATGGTGGATATATGTATTGTATATGTGTACATATTATTGTATATATGACATACATGTCCATATATGCTCGTATATATGCATAAATAAATACGCAAACAATGAGAGAGAGAGCACAACAATAACAACACTGACAATACGCGGGGCCAACAGTGAAAACTGTTGGAAAAACAATGAAAATAATACGCAGAAATGCGGAAAAATGGCAGCAAATATTTTTTTGCTTGCTCGGTCGACGAAGCAAAACATAAAAAATAAACTCAATAGCAAAAAGATGTGAGGTTAGCAAGATGAACGGTAGGAAAAGGGGAAGTGAGGATAGAGTTGATATTGTTGCATAAATACAATTAAACATGATACTCGTATATATTTTTAAAGCAAATGCTAACATTGAAATGACCGAGATTTTAGCTAGTTTTATTCAATTTGCTTTTCTATCAAGAATAGTTGAGTTTTAAAAATGCAATGCTTGTTTACTTTACATCTACGAATGAGATCAATTAAAAAATATACAAGCTTTAATAAATAAATTTAAATACTGATAAATTTAAATACCAAAAACTGGAATTTAAGGCACAATCACATAAGCAATTTGAAATTGATTCTGTTTTAAAAAAGTTGAGAGAAAAAAAATTCATTAGTTATTTATCTTAAGAATTTCGAAGTGTTTTATTGTGAATATTACATAAATAGAAATAAATTTCTGGCGATTGTCTAAATTATGTTAAAAATTCTTCGTTTTCTCTATATTTTTCAGCGCATTTCGGAGCGTGCCTTGGACGGTCTGAACAATTTGAAAACTTTGAATTTGAGGAATAATTTGCTGAAGAAAATTGACAATGGGCTGCTGCGTGGCACACCTGCGTTGCTGTCAATCAATGTGCAGGCGAATAAATTGGAAACACTGACGTTCTACACGTTTCAGCCAATTATGGACAATTTGGTCAACAGCACCAGTGAGCTGTTGGTGTCAGGTGAGTTGCGTTTTCTGCTTACACAATGCAAATGTTAACTTTGACAGCTCATTTGTGGCAGAAAAGATTGAGAAAGGGGGACAACTAACTGATAAACTGACTAAATGACATGCAGCAACTGAACAACTGAACAACTGATGCCAAAAACCTTGCAAGTTATTATAATTACACATACGCCACGTTGGCCAACTAACTGGGCAAATGAGCTGAGCTCAGCTTTGTACGTAAGGGTGGTCGGAAAGGGGAAGGGGGAGGGAAACAGGGGTTGGGGCTACCATAAAGTTTTATGACAGCGCACACAGTGTGACCTGGGGTCTTGTAGGTTTTGTCTAAGCACACAATTAGCCAGCACACAGAGAAAGAGAGAGAAAGATAGAGAGGGAACAGCGGAAGCAGAGACAGAGGGAGAAAAGTGATACACACACATACACAGATAGTGTGCGTGTTTGTTGGCTTCATTAAGGAAATGTCATATCGTCATTGCTCAAGTGTGCGCTTCCGTCGACACTTGCAAACGTGCGACAGTCTCAGTGAGAGAAAGACAGTCATAGTTAAAGGGAGAGTGAGTGAGTGAGAGCATGAACATATTGTCTCTCGCTCTGGCACTTTGTTAATTGCATAACTGGACCCAACTCGATCCAAGAACTCGCTACAACTGGCAACTGACAACTGGCAACTGTTTGCCAGCGGCGTGCACAAAAACCAAATTAGTCATTAAAGTGCAATTTTGAAAGCGGCCAACGGCATTCCAGCCACTCAACATAAATTCTCGCTACTCTTCCAACTCCATTCTCCACTCTACCCTCTCTCTCTCTCTCTCTCTCTCTCTTTGCCGCACTTTATGTCGCAGCACTTGACTCCATTGCAAAACTCATAACAATAAAATATGTTGCCCGCAATGAAAATAGGCAGCAAACACAGAAAGAGACAGAGAGATACACTCTATGTGTGTGTGCTTCTGGCCAAGTTAATAGCACTGGCTATTAGCGTGTTGATTAGCCCAATTAAAAAGGTAAATTAAAGTGAATTATTAAGTGCATCTGTGTGTACATATTTTTGACATGCTGTCATTTTTCCAACTTGCTCTAAAAATAAGGCACATTAATAAATAATTATAAACAAAAATAATTACTTTTATATGTTGGCATTATTTTAAAATATCTAATTTCGTTTGTCGTTGAATGTTTAAATTTTATGTAGCATACATTTAGGCCAAGCCTTCAGTTCAACTGTCAATATATATTTGCTTACCACTCTAAGAAGCTCCAATTATTTGGGAAGCTACCCTTTAATGGGTTCTCGACAGTGTTTCTTCATTAAATAATTTAGAAGTGTATGTCCTATATATAGAACCTTGACTGTCAACCTTAGCTTTTAAATATTTTTGCTGAAGAAACTTCTTCTTCCTACCTCTTCCGAATAAAAAGAACGACAATATTAAATATATAATATTAAATATTTGTTTGCTTAAGAAAATTCTTCTTCATACTTCTTCTGACTAAAAAGCACGACCTTCACTTCCAAAGAGTCTATTATAAGCGCTTTGAAGACATTCCTCTAGTGATTACAGGGTATTAAAAGCGTTTGTCAAGGCTGCTTAATGACCTGCTCTTGCATCGCCTTGAAGAACAACTCTCTTACACTTTGAGCCATTTTATTTTTAGCGTATTCCGCAATTAAGCTTTGACGTAAACGCTGTGTAATCAGCGGCTGTAACAACAACAACTACAACAATAATAACAGTAATAATAAAACAAGCAACAACAACAACAGTGCTTACAATAATAACAGTAACAGAAATAGTTAGAACGACTTTGGCCCAAGGAATACATTTAAATATTTAACAACAGCCTTCAAAATCGCATTTCTCTTTCATTTAGCAAAGTTGCAGTCAACAAACACACACACACACACACTCACACACACACGCACAACCAAATGGCAGTAACAAATGCAACTTAATTATCACACACACACACACACACACACACACAAAGACACATCAACTCACATGTGTCTGTGTGTGGAAGCGAAATTTTTGCTAATGGTTTGCCATTAGCATGACTCATTTAAGTTAAAACAAAAAAGTAAAGCACTGAAGGGTATACACGACTAAAAGCTACCCTTTAAATGAACCAGAAAAACAGTCAATCAGTTAAATTAAATAAAAACAATATCTTAAAATAAAAAGAAATCTCCAATTGTCAACAATTTTGTTTAATTTATAGTTTAGCTTACCCTTTAGATTCATGAGCATACTTACAGGGTATAAAAGAGCGATGTTAAACGACAGTAAGGCTGAGCGCATTGCCATACAAAAGTCGTGTTTGAAGTGTATGTGAATCGTAATTGCATTGAAGCTATATGTACACACACACACACTCACACACACTTACACACACTTTCTCTCACACACACACACACACACACACTCATATGCAATGGCAGGCAGTCAGACATTTGTAAATTGGCTACAAATGACTTCAAATTGCTTTAAACTGCAAAATATTTTCGCTTGCCGAAAAGTTTTTAATTCATGTGCAGTGATTATGCACACACACAACCATAAAACACACACACTCACACACACATACATTCCATTGCACACTTATATATACTCTGTTAACTTTGCATATTGCAACGTCAAATGCTTGATTAGAACGCTTCATGTTTGGTCTCTCTTTGCAAAAGTTAAATAGCAAAAATAATCATATATGAAAAAAAAAATGTATAATAATTCAATTTTTCAACTTTTTGCTGACATTGCAAAGTTGGCTAAAAGCTTCTAATGAACCAAACACTTTCGCTAAATGAATGCAGTGGAACTGACTTTGAAGCAAGTTGAATAAGCAAATTAATGAGGATATAGAATAATAATTTCATACAAACATATTGGACAGATTTTGGAGAGCATAATCAAACTAATTAGCTGAGCTTTAATGTGCTTTCAAAGCAAATTTAAAATATACAATTGATGGAAAATAAAATGAAAAATTATGAAATTTGTTAGAATTATTAGATTTTTTTTATAAGTATTCAGCGTACTTTAATAAAACTAATGAACTGAGCTGAGCGTTGATCGGCTTTCATTTATGAAATATAAATAATAAGCAATTAATTTATAGAAATTATAAGAATATTATTGATTTAATTAAAGCTCACATTCATTTACAATATAAATACATAAATAAATACAATAAATTCACATTTGCTGATATAATTAATAAATTTAAAAGCTTAAATAAATGTCATTACTATTGGAAATACTTAAACACTTTAGGGATTAACAAATAAATGCACTAAGTGCTTTTTATTTGCTGAATTACCTCAATCAAGCACTCAAAGCATCTGAAAACTTGAACATCTTTGGCAAAATGCTTAAAAATTTGCTCAATTTGACGTATAACAAATTTATAAGTTCTCAAAATAAAAAAATAAGTAGACATTGAGAAGACGCCTAAAAGATGCAACACTTTTCGTTCATTGGGTGCAAGTGTTGACGCGTGAGGCAGGTCACTGGCAGGCGGAAAGGGGAGGGGTAGGAGAAGGGGAAGAGGCAGAGATAGACAGGCAGCAGTCAGAAGCAGCCTCAAGTGCATAAAAGCACATAAAAATTGCAACAGAAATGCAGCGAACATGTGAGAAACGTCAACAGAAAGAGGAAGAGGATGAGCAGGAGAAGGAGAATGAGATTGAGAGAGAATGAGGATGAGGATGACTCGAAACAGACGTTGACGTTTTGGGTTAAGGATAAAGTTGCCACTGTGGCCATAAAACGTGCAACAGCAACAGCAACTGCTGTGAGTCCTGGCCACATCACATGCCAAGTGACAACCATTTTGAAGAAGCTGGAAGAGGGAGAGAAGAGAAGAGAAGAGTTGGCCCAAAAGTATTTGCCAACTGCGCGTCAACTAATCGAACGCCAGAATGAATTTTTGTGCAGTTATCCGGGGACTTGGCAACGCAGACGCCGAAGTTGGCCAAGTTTGGCAAGTGCGAAGGTGTGCAACATTTTGGACACTCCATGAGAGTCGCTAAAGCAGCAGCAGCACAACTATTTGACAAATGCACATCAAGCTGCAAGTTGATGCTGCATGCAACGCCTGCAGCTAAGTGAAGTGAAGTGGCATCAACTGAGGGATTTCCATTAGCGCCAGGACAAATGATGTACATGAACCTTTACAGATTGCAAGCACATAGATCAAGCAGTAAGCAACAGAGACAGAGAAACAGATAGAGATGCAGACATATTAAAAGAGAGAGAGAGAGAGAGAGAGACAGACAGTCAGATAGATAGATAGATAGATAGATAGATAGTTGGTAATCTTCGAGAGCGTCAAGCTTCGGCGAGCACGTTGTGATTTGTGGCAGACTTGACTTTTATGTAATTGGCATTGACAGCCAGCGAATGCAGCCAAAACTGATTGACAATCGGAGAATAGAACTTTATTCCCACAAAATATCATTCATTTTGTGGAAATTTGTCAACGTACACTCAGAAAAAAACAAGTTTTCCGTACTTAAACAGGCCATTTTTAAGTACAAACGATCTCAAAAGCTGTCTTAATTCGAAATTTCTAAAGTTGAGAACAAATATCTTATTTCAAGTTCGGTTTTCGCAAGTATCGAAAATCTTAAAATGAGATTTTTCGGGGATACTTTAAGTACGTTTTGGGTTTATTTCAAATCTGAAAAAATTAAAAGCATACTACTTTAGAAATATCCCAAAACGTAATTGTTTTTCGTACGAAACGTTCTTATTTTTAACCTTTTAAAAATCTTGAAAAAAACTATTAAAAAACTAAACTACTAAAGTACAACAAAATCTTAAACTAATTTATTACAAAGAACTCAGTTGTTAATGAAGGTATCTTTACGAGTATCTCACGGATTTTATATTTGCCATGGTCTTATATATTCAGACTAAATTTGATTAAAATCGAACTATTATTTTAAAATTAAGACCGGTTTATACTTAATTCAAGATTTTTAGTACACAGCAATCTTCAAATTTCAAGAGCGAAACGATATAAATTCATGGTACGGTCGTACGTAATTTTATCATAGCATATTTTTCTGAGTGTATTGAAGCAGAGAATTTGTTGAAATTCAAACACTTTAGTTGAGCTGCTTTGAGTAGCTTTTTTGAGGTATTTAAATGCAGATGAAGTGGACATCCACTCTCTTTCTCTCACTCTCTTTAACTCTCTCTCTCTCTCTTACCTCTCTCCCTCTCTGTCCACTCTCCTGCCTGCTTTTTTTAAGCACATGCTGCCTGCATTTAAATGCCATTTGATGTCTGCGAGCCAAACACTGAACCTAAACAATACTCGAGTTTTGTTCTTTTGAAGACCTGTTGTATATGTGTGTGTTGTGGTGTGTGTGTGTGTGTGTGTGTGTGTTGTTTGTTTGTGTCATGGCCTGCTGCAGCCAGGGCTACAGCTGCACCTATGCCCACGTATTTTGTAAAAAATTTATAGGCACGCCCAGTGCTGTGGCATTTGTTTCAATTCCGTTGGACGACATTGCTGACCAGCAAACCACACACAACGCTACACACACACACACCCACTGTGCCATCCCACTGTGCCACCCACACACCCACATGTGTGCCTGTTAGATCCTTGTTTATTTGTATGCGTCGCACGTTTTGTTTGTGTCGTCGCGCCTGTGGCCAGCAGGAACTAGGACCTAGAACCATTTGAAATGCTTTCAGTTTAAAGCCAATGCCTGTTTTTCCACATATTTGCCAACAGCAGCAACACTGGTAATAAATGCGAGAACACTTGCACCCCAAAAGGTGCCCTAACCCTGCCTCCATTTCCTCTCATTCCCATTCCCCCTTCAATTCCCTTCCCCCTCCATATTCCTCTATTCCTATCACAGTCCCAGTCCGTGTCCGGCTCAATTGGTTCGTTATGCGCTGTAGCTTGGATCCCAGTCGTTAGCTCGAATTGAATGGTTATTGTTTCGAAATATAAATAGGATTTCTAACAGATTTTTTCTTTTTATTTTACGCGACGCCTCTTCAAAGCCCCATATACATAGCATTCGCATGAAACTGACAGCTGAAAACTACAATTTGATTATTTTTTTTTGAAAACTTTTTCTCCAATTCTTTTTTTTTTTTTTTTGATGCTGTCAAATGTTTTCCAGTTAATAAAGTTTTTCAGTTGGAACTCTATGAATTTTCATACGCGCAACTTGTTGGAATTTTTTTTGATTTAACCCGCTTTTGAGTATCAACTTTTTGTATTTTTTCTAGGTGAACTGTAAGGTAGTTTTCCGTTCAAAAGTCATTGATCTGTGAAGTAAACGAATTTAAATACTTGTGAAATTACTTTTTTTTATTATTTGACATTATCTTATTTTGTCCAATCTTATCAAGCTGAAGCTTAAAATAAAAACTTGACTTATATTTTCTATTTTCTTTAATTGAAGTTCATTTTTCAACACTGTTCAGGGTTGCCATATCATTATTCTGTAATATATGCTACTGGTTTCAAATATCTTCTTTGAATTGTGATTATTTCGCACTTTGAATTGAGACAGGACTTCTGTTCATCGTGATCCCATGGATTAACTTGGCATCATGTGGAAAGTAATCCATGGATTGTTATCGTATCCTGTACAAAAGGACACTGAATTAAACTTTCTATTGCCGGCTGTTTTAGCTCATTTATAATGCATGCAATGTTGCTGCAGCTTAAAATTGCATTTGTTCGACAATAACAACAATATCAACAGCAACATCAACAACAGTAACAGCAACAACAATAACAACAGCAACAACTACAACGACGACAACACAAACAACAATAAACAGGTATTAGGCACTGCGGCCGGAAGCGTGAATTTATTGAAAGGCATAATAGGCGCCTAACAATCCCCTCCCCCTTCCCTCTCCTCGATTCGTCCCTCTTCCGCTGCATCATAGACGAAAAATGGTCGAGCAAATGATGTTGGGCCATAAACTGGACAAATGAGCATGTGACACGCACCCAAAATTGACTTTCGATAGTCAATGTCGACTGTGTCCTGGCGCATATCCTGCCAGCAAATCCTGCTGATTGCTAACAATAAATCTATGGCTCAAAACATTGTGTTACATGTGCCTAACATACACTGAAAAAAAATTACCAACTTCCAAAATCAAAAACATTTATCTTAAAAATGTTGTTCTCTAATAAGATGTTTTTAAGACCAAATTATTAATCTAAAAAATCTTAAAGTCTTAATATAAGAATACAAATCTTAAATTGTTAGGAAAGTACTAATACATTTTTATCAGTGGTAACACACAGTGAGAGACAAACATATGCGCACACTAATAAGTTTTTTTTTTTGCCAGTTTGATTGCCCTGTGTTCAGCTTAGCTAACAAATTTTATATACATATTGTATAATTTGACACACACACACAGATACTCACACATACTGTGACATGCATGCATAAGTAGCATTTCATGCTATTTTTCAGTACGTTTTGCAGTTGCGTTCCATTTGCCAAACGCTGCATAAATCACTTGGCCAAATTCCCAGCCCCAAAAAGTATGCTACACTCAATTGTTTAAGCACCCACAAGCAGCCAAAGTGAGAGAGAGTGAGAGAGAGAGAGAAGGTGAAAGAGTGAGAGAGACCACTATAAATATTTTAGAATTCAATTTCCGGCAACTTGACAACTCTGCCACTTTCTTTTGACTATTTAAACTCTTGTCTGCTCTCTTCGCCTCACGTTGCTGGCCATAAATTTAAAGACTTTTGTCTGTTGTCGCAATTAAACACAAAATTCATCGCTCATTTTATCTTGTTGCCTTCATTGTTCATTGTTCGACAGTTGTCTGTGTGTGTGTTGTTGTGGCACTGTATGTGGCATGCGTTTAATTGTCTGTGGCAGCAACAACAACAACAACAAGAACATCAGCTGCAGTATCATTTTAATTACGCACCTTTCTATGCTACAACAACGACATTTCAATTGAGTATAAACTCAAACTGCATTCCATGAGATGCATACAAAAATAAAAATGAAAACAACACACAGACAGTCATACATATGTATACACAGAAAAAAATTACCGGGATTTTGGGCTAAAATGAATCCCAGCGGTGTCAGAAGTACGGTAATTCCGAATGCTCATAAACCAAGTATGAAATACTTAAATCAAGCCCGATTTTTCTCAACATTTCTTTTCATTTTTGGGGTTCTGTAATATTTGTTTTCAGTTAGATCAAATAATTTAGGCTTTTTTGACTTTTTTAATGTGGATGTTTTAATATCGTTGCCATTTTATCTACGTATTATCTTAATTTAGGCATTATATTCCGAATATAAACTTAAAAAATTCATTCTAATATCAAGTTATTTAAACTAGATGTTTATATTGGAAGTTTTTTTCTGTGTATAAGCTCTCTTTCTCTCACACACATGCGATGCAACTGTGCAATTTGTTTGCGGCCATTTTCCCATGTTTAATGAGAGCATACAACAATTTCCTTTCATGTCGCTTGACAAGACCCAGCGGCATTTCAACAACAACAACAAAAAACAAGTAGAAGAAGAAGCAGCTACATGTCTTTTTAAAGCCTACCCCCCTCCACTGTCCCCTTCCCTCCACTCCCTTTCTTATTAAGTAGTTCAATTAAAACTTAAATGCACATTATTAATGAGTTTTTATTGTTTAATGTGCAAAACTTTTGTACGCCTTGCGGCCATTTTCTTGTCTCCCTCCCACTCTCTCTTTCTATCTCTCTTTCTTTCTTTAAGCTGTACATATGTGTGTGTGTGTGTGTTAGCTTTCACTTCAACTCAAAAGCAGCTTGCATATTTTATAACATATTTCACCGCACACATCAATTTTATAGTCAACTCCTTTAAGTTGCCTTTTATGTGGCACATTTTAAAATCGCTGGAAATTAATTGTTATCATTTGGCGGGTAAAACTGTATCGAATTATAGGATTTCCATGCTGACTTTGCCGTAGATTAGTTTTCAACCGCGTTTGCTGACACTTTAAATTGTCAAATGTGCCAATTAAGCGATTAAAACAGCCAAGAAAATTCGTATCTTTTGACAGCCTAAAACGTCCAAAAACTAGAAGTATACTTTAAGCCCTCTCTCTGTTGCCTTTGTCACTTTTAACTGATGTCTGAACATTAACGCGCTTTATTAGCTAAATTTATTATAATCAGCAGCAGCAGCAGCGAGTCATGCTCTTAACTGCTTTCAATTGCTTTCAGCTTGTTTGGCTTAGACACAAAATCCGTTGCATAGTTTCAGGCGTTGTCCCCAAAAGTTTCCGAGATTTTGGCAGCGTAATGAAGCTTGTTTATAATTTATGCGCACTTAAAGGTGCGATGCCAAAGACAACGCATTAGGCGTGTTAATTTCCCCAATGTAAGCCAATCTTTGATACCCTCTCTGAACACCCTCTTTATGTATGTGTGTGTGTGTGTGTGTGTATACTACACTCGGGGATTTAACTGACAAACTGAGCGTAACTCACTTATTGTTGTTGCTGTTATTTTGGGCAACTCTCAAAGCTTTTGGCTTTGCTTTTAATACAAATTCATGGCTGTCATTGCAAGCACTTGATTTGCTACTGTGTGTGTGTGTGTGTGTGTGAGTGTGTGTGTGTGTGTGTGTGCGGTAATCTATCTTAATGTATGCACAGACAGGCAGACTGACTGACGGATTAACCTGCCGTCGCTGTATTTTCACCTGCGGTTTTTCATCAGCGCCCACACAAAATGCCTTTGATTATAGTTCATTTTAGCCAATCTCTACTTATTGTTGCTGCCGTTGTTGTTATTGCTTTTACGCGTATTACCTAATTTGGCAATGGGTGTTGAGAGCCATTTTACGCTGTTACCATCAAATGGGTGCTAAAGGATTACATCAAGTTGAAAGCTGAAAATGAGGGGCAGAATTATCTGAGGTCTTTGACATCAGAGCGTTTCAAAGATAGAAAGCTTAAACTTTTGCATAGATCAGCTTAAAATTTACTTATAAAAAGCTAAAATCTAGCATGTACAATTCTTAGGAGAAGATAAAACTAATTGATTTTAATCTAATTTTAAAACTAGTCTGGCAAAAAAAATTACATACGAGTTTCGAAACAATCAAATGAAAAATTAAACAAAAGATCAATAAATAAAAGATACAGAAAGGACAGTTTTTAAAGGGTATTTTTAATCTTACAGCGTGATAATATTTTGTATCTTAAAAATAATTAAGATAAATAATTTAAATAAATAAGAGTTGAGAAATATTCTAAACCATTTAAAAAATTACAATTTTGATTTTTAACGTATCTTAAAATAAATAAAGTTAATTAAATTAAATTGTAATTTAAACTCTGAAAATGTCACCATATTCAGTTAAATAGTTACATAAATTAAAGAGCATTCAATAATATTGGCTGTCTAAAGAGCTTAATCAATTTGCACACTTTCTAATTAGTGCCACAAAATGTGGCACCTGCTATAGCTGCAACTGCAACTGCAGAGCACTTTATCAATATATGTCGAGAAATGCGGCTCATTTATCTCATTTGCCATTACGAGTATATAAATTTTGTCGTTATAGTTACTTAAGGATTGTAATGAGAGAGCCGTAAGCTAACTCAAAAACTCATTAGAGAGAGCAACGATTGAATGGACAGCAAACATAAATTGGCAAAAGCGACAACAACATTTAATTGAATATTTTGGCCAAGTTATTGCAGCATGCGATAAAATGTATTGAGTGTCGCATTGACTCGGACTTTCAGTCATCGATTAGTGCAGTGCAGTTGGCCATAAATAAGCAAGCTCTCTCTCTCTCTCTCTCACTCCTTCCACTTTACAATATGTAATAATTTCAATTTACAATATGTCCATATATACACTATAATCGTATATATATATGGCACTCACACGATATCTTGGCTGACAGCAGACGTGTTGGCATTGATGGATGACATTGGAATGGCATTGGCGATAGCTGTTTGAGCCCAGTTGAAAACGTCGTTATGTTGGCCCGATCAAACCGACATTTGAGTGCACAATTTATGTCAGTTGCTTGTGTGATATATTGCCCCGTCTACTATATATATATGTATACACAGGAACTGTTAATAGACTCGCCTTTCACTCAGTTTTCACCTCAGGATGAGAAAATAAAAAAGTATACTTGCCACTTGACTTGCCACAATCACAAACAACAACAGTCTCATTATTTATTTATATAATTTCGCTTTGTTGTTTCGTCGATCAACCCTCGCTAAGGGAGTCACCCTCGCGGCCAATATTCACATATTTTATTAAATACAATTCAATAAAGAAAAAAAAGAGCTCAACTTGAGGGTTCACATTGCTGACTGTTGATGCGAAGGCTATTTTGGCAAGACATTAGGCAGCGAATTGAATGAAAGAACTAACATGTTGCTCTCAAGGGGAAGTTGGCTGTGAGGGGATGTGAGTGTAGGGGAGGGGGTTGTTATTATAGCTGTTGTTTAGTTGCTTTGCTTGTTATTGTTATGAGCGCATATCTGTTTGGATTGCTGTCTTTCCTTATTCTCTTTTTTTTATGCGATTTAGCATATAACAAACACATTACTAGCTCACCCTCGATAGGACATGCCCCTTCCCCTCTCCCTGCCATTTCCCCCTTCCCCCTTCTCTATACCTCACTCTCCTCAGCTGTGCAAATATTTTTGGCAAAAGGCAACTTAATGCTTAGCCGAAGGGCTAATGTTTATGACTGTATGTGTACGTGCGTATGACTGTATATATATATCTATATATATCTATATGTGTGTGTGTGTGTGTACTTTAACGCGGTTGAGTGGTCATATTTGATCGGCGCGCTTGATTCTTTTTTTTTTCATTCATATATTTTATATGCTGCCCTCTTTCGCATTTGATTTTCTTTTTTGCAAAGTGATTTCAGCTTTTCCTTTTTTTTTCCCATTTTCCCGCAGTTATTGCTGCTGTTGTTGTTGTTGTTGCTGTGTCTGTGATTCGTCTTTGATTTGTTTATGCGATTTCATAAAATATTTATCCTCGAGCGTAGTTGTTAAATCGCCTGCAATGACTTTCCCTTTTGCCAGTCAGTCCTCATAGTATGAAAGTGGATGGAGAGGGAAGTGGAGAGGAAGATACTGGAAGAGGGGGATGGTAGGGGTATGCCTGAAGCGACATCCTGTCCTGGCAACTGTCTGTCGAGTGTTTGATCTTCAGCCTGCTTATTTGACTTCACGCTCGATTGCCAAAAATAATTTGATATGAAAGAAATAAACTGTAATTGTTTGCTGATTGAAAGTCGCCATTTGCCATCAGCGTTCTGTTTGTTTATTACATTCTGTTTTTTAAATTTCACTCGATTTTAGTTAAATTTAAAATGCGCAACATTAAAAGATTGCTTATAAAATGTTATTAAAATTACAAGCGGAAATTCAGCAAAGCGAAATAAAATCAAAAAGTATCAGCGAAAAGCGAAAAGTAGAATGCTGTGAAAAATCTTTACAAGTGATATAATTTTATGGCTTTCTCACTGCGAAAATAAGAAAGCAACAACAACAACAACTGTAGCTTGGGTCCAGTCGCAGTTTCCATTCATTTGGCGTAATAAAAACATTCAATGAGCTGGCTGCCCCCAAAACTGACCCCAACTACAACATAAAGAAAATTGGCGAGAAAAGCGACGGCCATTGAAATGGCTTTCAATGGGGAAAACACACACACACACACACACACACCCATACACAACAAGAACAACAGCCAGTGCAGAGGGCGTGGCAAATAAAATAAAATAAAATAACATAATATAAAATAAAATAAAGAGAGAAAAACCCATTTGATTTTGAATAAATTGAGTAAAGTTGCAGGACGCTTGAAAAGAAGGCAACAAAATTAAATATCTTCTTCACTATAAAAGTGCTTATACTGACCTCTCTCTCTCTCTTACACTCTCCTTCTCTCTTCCTCTCGCACTCGCTCTACGCACTGCGAAGAAGCGTGTGAAATCACGCACAGCCCATAACAAGCCAGAAAACAAGCTAAATAAAAAGAGCTTCAACAAAAAATTCTGCAATTTTAAACAGAGGCTCATTAAAAAACGAAGGCGGTTCCAAAAAAAAATTCCATATGAAAGCAGGAGTAAATAAGGAAGGGGCAGGCAATGTACAAAAATCGAAACGAAAACTGAATACCCTTTAAATAAGCTGATAGCTAGAAATAGCTAACTATTGAAAATTTCTACTTATATATGCAAAACAGTGTTGCCTACTTTTTTGGGCAAAAATAGTGTTGCCTACTTAAATGGGCAAAAATAGTGTTGCCTACATATATGGGCAAAAATAGTGTTGCCTACCTATATGGGCAAAAAATAGTGTTGCCTACTTATATGGGCAAAAATAGTATTGCCTACTTATATGGTCAAAAAAGTGTTGCCTACTTATATGGTCAAAAAAGTGTTGCCTACTTCTATAGGTAAAATAGTGTTGCCTACTTTTGTGGACAAAAATAGTGATGCCTACTTATATGGGCAAAAATAATGTTGCAAACTCTTAAGCGTAAGCTGAGCAGATAAATTTGTTTCAACAAAAAATTAATTTTAATTACTTTTACTTTACTTTTTACTTGTACTTTTTTTTGAATTTTCCGATTGTCGTAATTTAAGCAAAACATCAGCGATTTCAATGTTAAATGTACTGTTTTCTTTTTTTACCTTAATTCTTCTTTGATTCAGTATCCAAATTTAGTTATCGTATTTTTTAGAAATTAAAATTTTTTAATAAAAACCCCATTTCTTCGATCATGAACGGAAAAGAGAAAGGGAGAGATTGAAGAGTTGCTAGCCTGCTAAATCTCTGCTCTTTTATTTAAATTTATATTTATAAATATTTTTATTTTTTTATATATTTATTTTAAATATTCATAGAAAGAGAGAAAGCGAAAAAGAGCGAGAGAAGAATGTTATATTATTACATACTATTGTATCCCAAAAGAGAGTGAGAGTGCATGGACTGTTGGACTTTTGGACCGAACAATGCTTGTTACCAACTGTATTCTACTGCTGCTTGTTCAGCTGCCACTTGGCCACACTCACACCCTCATTTGGCACTCCCAACTGGCCCGAACTAAAGGCAACTATACAAAGCGAAACTTTCGACTTCATTTGCATACATAGCGCTCTCCAGCAATGTAATAAAAAATGATAAAACTCTCCAGAGAGCGAGCGTAACATCAGCACACATATAAGAGACTAAGAGAGAGAGAGAGAGAAAGAGAGAGAGAGAGAGAGAGAGAAAGGGGAGAAAGTAGGAGAATGGAGAATGGTATACAACGTGGCCAAGTGAGTTGTGCTAACTGTGCGTTCTGTCCCCTGATGGCGTTAGCGGGTCACAAGCCGAGCCAAAGGCTCTGGCCAGGCCACAAACGAACCGGCTCCCCAGTTGCCACGTTGCCACATTGCCCCCACCCCCTCCTTCTCCGCCTCTGTGTCCACTAAGGCAACCACCTAAAAATGAGCTGATTTCAAACAAAGCTGCGTTGGCGTCGACGTCGGTGGCGGTATTCATTGTGCAACCAAGAGCCTGGTCGGGATCCGGTCAGAAACAAAGGCGGTAACTAGGCCAGCATCTGTGCTGATTTGAGATGTGGAGGGGGGAGTGGGAAGAGTAGCTGATGTGCGGCAACTTTTGGCATCGGTGTGTTGATATTTCGAGCTGCCTCGCGCATTTTCTTTGCGCTTTTCAATCCGCAGCAGCAACCTGCCTGCCATGGGTTAAAGCCGTTCCAGCAACAGCGCCAAAAAAGGAGCTGCCAAAAAAATAAAGAAAGAAAGAAAATAAAGAAAGCACACACAAAAAAAAAAAATAATAAAAGAAAAACAGAAATTGCTCCCCTCCATCAACCAATTAAAGCAACGGACCTGCAATTTTTTGCCTCTCTTCCTTTTCTTTGTTCCTTTGTGTATATGTATGCGAAAGTGTGTATTTATGTGTGTGTGTGTGTGTAGTGTATTAAATTTAAAATAAATGTTTTTCTTTTTATGCCGTTGGGACCACGGCAAGGACTTGGGCTAATGAAATGCTATTTAGAGAGCACGCCAAGGCCACAACATGATGTATGACACCCACTGTCCCTCAGACCATTAAGGCTAAATACATCGATTCCAAGGGGCCAAGAAATAAGATGATGCTACGGGGAGAACAAAACAGAAGAAAGGCAGCTAATTAGCCACTAAATATATTTTAATTTAAATTAATTGATTTTGACAACGCATTTTGGAAGTTTATGTAAACTACTTATGAAGTTTAATTAGACAAGATTTCTCAAGCAAGTTTTAAGTAGAATAAGGAAATCAAAGCAATGGAAATAAAGTTTTTAAGGCCATTTTATATTATTAAAGTTATTAGTTCAATAAAATCAGCTGAAAAGTATGCAGTAGTTTTTTGGTAGTAATTTTTTTAACGTACTTTTATATATATTGAAATAAGTAACACAGTCTTTATGGTTACTAACGTTATCTATTAATATCATCTATAATCTCACTTAACCGCAGCAAGATCGGACATGTAAAACGGAAGTAATAGCTAACCAAAGTTATTAATAAAGTTAATATTTTAAATACAACCGCCTAAAAGTATGCAGTGGTTTTTTTTGGGTAGTAATTTCTTAAAAGTAATTTGATATTTTTTGAAATAAGTAACGGGTATCCCACGTCGGGACCCGACTATAGCCTTTTTGACTTATTTTGTGATAAGATACTTGATACTTGAGATTAAATACTTTGAAATCAAAATTATTTCAAGAAAATTGATAAACGAAGTCTGAGATATTGAAGTGTACTAAACAAATTAATAGTTATAGTTATGTTTAAGCCGCTGCTGTGTTTTTAAAAAAATTCTCTTCATATTATATTTGATATTTAATTTTTAGACCAAAGAATTCCTGACACTTTCCTGTTTATCGTGTTATCATCGTTTCTATCGCAACTGTTAGCTGAATGTGCAACTGCAGTAAATGGAAATGACAACTAATTATGAATATGTTTCGACACATGAACTGCTCTACAAACAGACAGAGAGGGAGAATGACAAAGAGAGAGGGAGAGAGAGAGGGAGCTAGACGGACGGACATTATTTGCATTAAAAGTGACCAAACAAAGTTGAGCTGAGTCTAATTTGGCTGCCTGCCTGTTGGCACAGCACACACACACACATACGTGAGCTTATTCAAACAGTTAGTACTTGAAACTTACTAGTCAAAGGAACAGTAAGTGGAAAGGGGGAAGGGGAAAGGGGTTAAATCCCCTTCGCTTGGACATTGCTATGAAAATGACAATAATAAAATTTAATGTGCACATAGACGCATATGCATGTCACTTATTCCTTTCCTCTGTATGCGTGTGTGTAAGTGTGTGTGTGTATGTAAATGTCCTCTGTTAACCGTAAAAACGTTTCCGACTTTTGCAGCAGCGCCAAAAACCTAAAAAAAAAGATATATAGAGAAAGATAGTAAGCTGCAACGTCATGTGGCAAGAGGAGGAAAGAGTTGAAAGTCATGAAGGACTGATAGACAGAAGAAGGGACAGAGGGGGGATATTAAAAGAGAGGGGACACTTCAAGTCGAAGTTCGTTGCTTGCAAAATGAGTCGGACGTGTGTATTAGAGTGTGTCTGTGTGTTGGAGTGTGTGCAGCAGACCAAAACACTTCCTACCGCTTTGGCCAAGTATCATTAAAAATATAAAAGTATTTTATGCACACATAGAGACAGAGAGAGAAAGAGTAAGTGAGTGAGAGAGAGAGACAGAGCTTGCTGCACATTAAGCTCGTCATATGACTAAAGTATCTCTGTGTCCTTGTGCCTGTGTGTGTGTGTAACCCTATATATATACTTTATATATAGAGATATATCTATTTTTTTCGAGCACATTGTCGTTGACTTTTTTATTTTGTAGCGTTCGCTCTTCCTCTTGCTCTCTGGCAAGTCATTGTCATTTGGTCAGCTGCAAACAGCTGCCAGTTTTCAGTTATCCACCCCCTCATCCCCATCCCCATCCCCATCCCCTACTCTCTTCCTTCTCCTTCTCCTGCTCCTTTATCACTAGACCAGGCTTTGTGTCGTGCCACTTCATTATCATGTTAATTTTGTTGTAATTTGCTTGCTAAATGTTGCCAAGTTGTCGTTGGCCATTTGGAACATTTTCCGGAGTCACTTCTTTGCATATTTAACTTTATTTATGCTTTTCTTTTTTTTTTTTGGTATGTTTTCATATGGAAAATTAGAATTTTTTTCAACTCTTCCCTCGTCGCTCTTTTACTCTTTATTCTTGACTTCTGCAGTTGCTTCGACTAATTTGCCAACTATTTTTGCAACGAAAGTTTTCTTTTGTCATTTTGTGGCAACTTTTTGGGGCTTTGCCACACACACACTCACACACACATGCTCAGAGATAATATATGCCACGAATTATTGTCCCAATCATCGTTTTGCGGCCTTTAGATCCCTACCAATTGTTGCTTTACTCTCCCCTCCCCTCTCCCCTCTTTCATCCCTTGGCAATTGGCCTAGTGCCTGTGTCATTGTATCCTTTGCTCTCCATTGTCTGGCTTTGTGTGTGCAAGGATAATGATGTGCACAGCTCTTAACTGCGTATGTCAGCTAGTCAGCTAGTCAGTCAACCAGTTAGTGAGTAAGCCAGTCAAAGAGTCAATATTTTGTTTGTAACGTTTATGCTAATTATGCATGTTGACATGCAAAACTGTGTCACCGTACCGGGCCTAATTATACTCGAGAGATTTGTGACGAGCCATAAACTAGCTTTTTGCCTATGACGACATCAGCTGGCAAGTATTCAGCTCATTTTCGGGGCTGCAAGCTCACCAAAAAGCTTCATGCTGTTGTCAGTAGACTGTGTGTTAATTGATTAAAGTAGAAAATGCATAGAATGAGGATAGTTGACTTGCAGATGTTCTGTAGATAGAGCTAAAGTAAGCCCAATTGGTGTATCTATGTTTCTTTCTCAAATAGATTGTGTATTCTTAAAGCGATTGTTATGAAATTTTGAGAAAATGTAAAGAACATGTTTAAATAATAGTTAACTAAATATCAATCGTCTAACTGTCAAAATAAGGATGTGGTGAAATTAGTTCTTGAGTTAAAATTGGTAAAATTCTTTAAAAAATGTTTAAATTTTTTAAAATATATCTCTTCATTCTTAAGCATAATTTTACATCATCAATTCAACTAGTTTTCGATTAACAAACTCAAATTATGAGTGGCTTTCAGTCATTATCAAACATTTATAGTTCAAAATTGAAAGCATTTTAATGGATGCTTAATAATTAACTATAAATACAACTGTATGTGATGGAAATATGTGAGAAATCTGTTGAGTTGTCTGAGGGAAATACACTAAATAATTTGTACAACTCAACTTAAAGGCGATTTCCCTGCTGAACGCCTCATTGCATCGTGATTTTCATTAGATTCTCTAGGGATTCTCCGTTTCTCTCATTTATGCGCTCAATTTGGGGCTAAACCATTCGAACTTAACTAACCAAACAACAAATTGGTTTGCGCTCGAAACGAATCAATGAAAATCGATGCAGACGCAGCGGGTGGGAGTCCCCCCCCCCCCTTCCACTCCCCTCCTGATGTCCCCTGTTGCCCCCTGCTGTCATTTGTGGCACGCAGGACACATGAGGAGGACTACAGAATAATTGACAGCAGCAGCAGTTGGGCGTTCAACTGAGTGACAGAGCAACAGACAGGCACAGTCAAAATCCTGTAGCTGCAGAATTGTTAGACTCAGATACGTGGGATCCTCACAAGCTGCAACTTCTCTAGAAGCTACAGCTGCTCTGGCGTCGTCTAAATTGGAAATGTCATTGAGGCGTTTAACTTGCATGGACATGGACTACGATTGAAGCCTGGCAGTCAGGCAGAAGGCACGAATTTAACGGCAAAATCAGTTAAAACGTAGCTGGCAACTGGCCAGAAGAGTCTGCAACGGATTTGGAAACGGAGTTCGGAGTGTTTTGGGGTCACCAGTCTGGTCAGGTCATGGTAGACGGCATCCATATCCGATTCAGGAGTCTCTGTTTCTGTTTCCAGCCAAATGACAGCCAATTGTTGCTGGCGGCCACTTAACAGCTGACGGCGTTGGCCAGCAGCAAAAATCAGACGGAAAAGAGACGATTCCCTTCCCCCTCCCTTATATCCTGCCCATTCCTGACTCACACTCACCTGTGCTGGACACACAATAGGCAGCTTTTCCGGGAGAGTGGTCGACAACTTGACAAAAGCAATTTCAGTATGGCGTCTGAGTTGAGCTGTCAATAGTGCCTTTTATTATACCCGTTACTTGGAAAATAAATAAAAGGGTGTATTGTGTTCGTTGAAATGTATGTCAGAGAAAGAAGATGTTACAGGTGTTAATACAGTTTTTATGATAATTAATGTTATCTATTAATATTGTCTAGTAGCTCACTTAACCGCAGCAAGATCGGACAAGTAGAACGGTAGTAATAGCTAACCAAAGTTATTAACAATGTTTTTATTTTAATACAATCCCCTAAAAGTATGCAGCAGTTTTTAAAAGTTAGTAATTTCTTCAAAGTGCTTTTATAACTAACGTTATCTATTAATACTATCTATAATATCACTAAACAGCAGCAAGATTGGACAAGTAGAACGGGAGAAATAGCTAACCAAAGTTATAAATAAAGTTATTTTTTCAAAAAATTCAGCTGAGAAGTATGCAGTAGTTTTTAATATTTAGTAATTTATATAAAGTATTTTTATATATATTGAAATAAGTAACATAGTTTAACGTTATCTATAATATCACTGAATCGTAGCAAGATCGGACAGATAGAACAGGAGTAATAGCTAACCAAAGTTGTTAATAAAGTGATTATTTCAATACAATTACCGAAAAATATGCAGTAGTAATTTTTTTAAGCTATTTTCATATATATTGAAATAAGTAATGGGTATTCTATGGTCGGAATCTCAACTATAGGATTTCTGGCTAGTTTTTTCTCTACTCATATCTCTGCTAACACACTTTCTTCCTCTCTTATTCACTCTTTCAGATAACAAATTCATCTGCGACTGTCGTCTACAATGGATCTTTGAATTGAAAAATCGCACACGTCACCTGCAGCTGCGTGATTCGCTGGAGAATTTCATTTGCACGCTGCAGGAGCCGAAGCTCTCACACTTTGTGGACCCGGTGCCATCGCATATCCTGGACCTGCTCAACATTGGCGGCTTCACGGCCATCGGCAGCAACAGCGCCAGCATGGGCGGCATTGGCAACGGAGTGAGCAGCTTGAGCAGCAACTATGCGACTCTGGATGAGCTGAATGCTGGCAACAGTATTGGCTCCAGGAAGCATGCCTCAAGTAAATCAAGACAGGCAATGCGTGGCCAGAGGCAGTTTACGGATCTGGCCGAGAATAATGCCGTGGAGTCGAAGCAGCGGCAGCGACGCAAGCGGCAGCAGCAGCAGCAGCAGCCGAAGGATGTGGCAGGTGTGGCAGCTGTGGCACAGACGCAAAAACGCTATGATTACTACGATGAGACAACTGGCGGACATGTTGGTGGCATGGGATTGGGACACGGCGGCCTGGACATGGATGACAACCTCAATCTGCACAAACAGAGCTCGTTCTATGGCGCTGCCAGCTCCGGTTCCGGTTCCAGCTCCATTCTGGCGCACAATGATGTGGACTTGCTGCTTGGCGGTGGCACGTTGCATCAACCCGCAGTTGGCGACGCTCTCGATACTCTGGCCACCAAGAACTCGATCAGTGTGCGATTGTTCATGCTGAAACCAGAGATGTTGCCCTGCCACGACGAACTGAGCGATCCCACCGAGCTGCCCCTCTCCCGTGACCTCATGGATGTGCGCAGCAATGCGGGTCAGGATCAGCTGATCAATGGTGCTCCACTGCAGACACTCCAGATTGCCCTGTGTGTCTCACTCAGCTCGCTGGTGGCACTCTTCAGCCGGGGTTGAAGACCTGAGCGGGTTGAGTTCAATGAGTTTTAAATTGTTGTAAATACTCGTGAGCATTCATTTGGTTGTTCGAAACTAAAGAAGTAGATGAAGACGCCTAGCTCTTAAGTCAAAGTGAGAAGCAGCAAACTTCTTGGTTTAACTATTTTGGAAACGAGCTTCAAAACACACACAGAAACACACACAGAAAAACACTCAGCACACTCACAGCACTCACAACACTCAGATACACACTAAAGATACAGATACAGCAACGTGAAATCTAAACTAAAGTCTTGTAAATATGTAAAAATGAAAATTCGAGTAACCTACTAATTTAATCCTAGCTGTTAGCTGTAATATTAGTCTCTCGACTTTGACGCAAACTTTCAAAAAAAAAACACAGAACCGAACTACAACCAAAAACATAACAAATTGAGAACCTCCGAGCAAACTGGCGTTTCATTTAAACTCAAACTAATAACCGATAAACATAAAACTGCAAAAAAGAACCGAACAAAAAAACCATAAAGAAAATCTTCATAAGAAAAATGCAAGTAAGCAAAAACCAAATGCAAACACTGTACTACATAGCATTTAGTTTGACTTAGCCATAGAGTTCGAATTATTTGAGATTCGTTTAACTTGAGCAAGGTACACACTACATACAGTAACAGTAAAAACTTGGAAAGCGCTAAACGTCTTAGGTACAGTGAGGTCAACAACTAACTAACTAACTAGAGTCAGTTTTAGTGTACTAAGGTCCACATGAGGCATGCCTGTAAAAAACTTGATAGAAAATGCAATAAAAAAAAAGTAAAGCTGAAATTAGATACAGATACAAAGATACAGATACAAAATTACAGATACAGATACTTAGATACATAGAGTAATGCAGCCTGCATCTGGGTTCTATATATATAAATTACAGTTAAGATTGCTTTCTAGCTGTAAGTCACACACACTCACTCCTCAATCCCTGTCTTTAGAACTGCTGCTGCCACGCCCAAAAAAAGAGAAAGAGAAAGAAAATCGAGTATAACTGTCGCCTACTTTTTCTATTTCCATTTCCATTTTCCAAGAACTCATGCGAATTGCCTAACTTATACTTTTATTTGTTCATTTGCTGCACTCAACCATAAATGGAAATTGAATAAGTGAATAAATAATAATTCAAAAAATAAATTGCGAATTTAAAGTACTCATTTGAATAGATTCAAATTTTTAGCAGATGAATGAATGAATGAATACAACTACGAGTATATAAAAACCAAAAACCAAAAGAGCAGAAATATGCATAACGATTTTTGTAGCTTAAGACTGAATAAATAAAGGTAAATTATGATAATATATACACACCATATACTATATATACTATACTATATAAATATATATATATGTGTATATGTGTATATGCACGTGTGTATCATGTATTATTGTATTGTATTTGTATTGTATGTTTAATTGTATTGTAATAAATGCAAGCTGGGGGAAAGGGTAATGCAATTTATATAGAAAACAATAATAAAATGAATGAAGATAAAATGGAAAATGGAAAATTCATACATAAATACATACTTACTTACATAAAATTAATATACATAAGTGCATATTTCAATTTATTTAAGCTCGTCAATAAATTTATTGCCAATTTCATTATGCACAAAATATAATTTTCATTTTTGCAAAAGTAAAACAAAAACGAAAAACCAACTGCAACTTTTTCATGTTTGATTAATGTGTATTTAACGAAAAAAACAAAAACAACAAAAACAAATAACAGAAATTGCAAAATAAGTGTAAAAACCAAAAAAAGCAGAAAATATTATTACAGAATTCAAATAGAAGAAAAGAACATAAACAAAATTAATGAAAAGAAATGGCAAAGCATTAGAAGCAAGCATAGTTTTTAGTGGACAATCAGCAGATAACAAAGAAGAGGAAAAGCTAAGAAGAAGAAGAAGAAGTAGAACGGAAGAGAGCAAAGCATACTTGAAAGAAAATTGGTCAATAGCCAAAACTAAAACGGGAAAACTTGACAGTTTAGCAGCACGCAAAAAGCAAAAGAAAAACAACACTTGAACAAAAGCTAAGAAAAACTTACAAAAAAAAACCAAAATATATATAAAAAAAATGAATAAAATGGAAAATTAGTTTAAGCAAATGAACATAAGCTAAATGTATTTAGAGTTTTGATTAGAACTAAGCGCAATAAGAAAGTTAAATAAATGTGCAAAAATGGCAAAAAGTAATGTGGAAAATGGGACAAAACCAAAGTGAAACTTCTGAGTACACAGCACATTTTACTGGTGTTGTTGCTCTCAAGTTTTTAATAACAATTCTCTTTAGTTTTTCAAGTTTATTGTCAAATGCTTTGATTTTGCTTTTGCAGCAAAACCAGCAGAGAATCGGTTTACTGAGATCTCTGGGGAAAATAAATAAATATTCGATTAGTTTAGTGACTCAATCTAATGCATTAAATGCTTGTAATAAATTAACTAACATTTTATTTAATTATTTAATAAATAATTAGCATAAGCTTATTCTTAACTTTCAAAAACCAAAGACTCTTGAGTTCCTGCTCTCAACTGAAGCTTTGCCAGAATTTAATTTGTGTTTCGCTATGAAAATTGTTTGAGTTTACGTTTCTTTTATTATAAATGGTAAACAAATAGCACCGAGTAAAGTAATTTTAAATATATATATATTACAATTAAATGTAGCTTACATAATTATTTTAACTTAAATGTACACAAAAAAGGATACAGTGAAATATTTACCAGAAATAAAACCAAAAAACGAAACATAATTATAAAATACTTATATAAATGTACTTGATGTAAGAAGTTTGCTAAAACGATAAAAGAAAATGTCAAGAAAATTCCCCAAAAAAAAACAAATATATATATAATGCAGATTCTGTGGCAAGTGTGTGTGTGGCAAGGGGAAAGCGCAATTTAGGGCGTGGCTAAAAACGAAAAACATTCCAAACTGCATTCTGCCTGTTCAGCCTGCCCCGCCCCACCCCCGCCCCGCCCACATTTGCGTGACAAAAACAATTTTGAATGAAAAACGTCTAAATATATTTAATGTAAAAAAAACAGAAAAAGAACTGATTAAATTGTGTTTTTATTCACTTCGACAAGGATGTCAGGATATGGCGCTCGACAAATTATAATAAATAAAAGCTTCCTTTTTTCGCCTGTTTTCATCACTTCCGCAATTTAATCGCGCACAAAGCATTTCGGCATTTCGGCACACTTGCCCCAATCGCGTTGTATGCCACAAAGTATGCCAGCCATTATGCGGAAGGACACAAAAGCTGAAATATGCGCCGCAAGACTAAACTCAAAAGCGATTTTCGCTATTGTTGTGCGCTAAAAATATTTTACTAAATTTCATTATTGATCGATTGGCGAATGTGGAGAGTGTAGAAGACACTCTATACTCTATATAGTGTGTGGCATGTTGCAACGCAGCATTCGCATTAGGTTTGCATAAGAAATTGCTTTAAGAGGGTGGCAACACACACATTACTCATACGCCGCGTTGCGTTCGCTGTCTAATGAAGTTGTATTGCACATTGGCGAGGATAAGCCGCCAATCGGTGACGCCTGTTTGCCACTTCATAAATGCCTGATTGAACGGGGGGCGGTGTGGGCGTTGTGGGCGTGTCCCAGCTTGTCTGTGCGGTTGCTGCTACAAAATATTAAGAGAGAGGCAAAAAGCGAAAAAAAAGGTAACGTGTAAAGTCTGCAAAGTGATAAATTGGATTCAAACAGTGGAGCAGATTTATTGATTTCATGGTTACACAGGAGGCGGGATAGAGCCACGTCAAATTGAATATACGCCAGCAGCGACAAAAATCAAAAACAGATATGCAAATACACACACACACACACACACACACGCTTGTATATGCAAGAAAATGGCGCTAACAGCAGCCAACATATGGAAGAGGGAGTTTTCCAGCAGCAGGACTAAGCCAAAAGTGCTTTTTTTTAAGCCAAACAACGTGCAACGCGTCAAATTTTTGCAACTGATTATGCCAAAGGCAAGAGCGAGAGAGAGAGAGCGATTGAAAGAGTGAGAGCGGAAGAGCCTTGCATTTGTGTGCGTGTGAATACGTCACGCGGTTTGCCAGACGCGTTGCTAGACGATAATATCAAACAAAACGACAACAACAACATCAGCAACAGCAACAACAAGGGGCAATATGTGTGGGCTGCCAAGTGCCCTGCGGCTCAAGCTGAAGTGTTGCCCCACTGTGCGGTGGGGAAAAGAGGTGGGTGCTACTGCCATTTGGTCCCTATTATTACGCGATATGCCAGGCAACGGCCACAGGCATTGGCATTGCCGACGATGAGGCAGTCAACAGCAACTGCGGCTAAAAAATCAATCAAGCGTCATAATGCACTGCAAGAAATTGCAATGCGATAGGTGCAATTTATAAAAGATATAGTCTATTTGGTTATTTATAAGCTTACTATAAAATGTCGGCATATTGCGCTAAAAAACTGTCTCAGCTATGTTGTGTATAAATTTCAAGTTCCTAGTTCTTATGGTTTAGGTTGTGCAATGATCAGTCAGTGAGTAAGAAAGTGGATAAGTGAGTCAGGACAAAGAGTTTTTTATTGAAAGCTAAAGTTAAGTTTGCAGATATTTTCCTATTAAGCAATTTCAATTATTTGGTATATCAAAGGCAGTATTTTGCACAGTGTAGCTATGAGGAATGTCTAACCCCAACTGTTGGTCATGTACGCCATGTCCATGTAGTTTATGGCGACGAAGGACTCAGGCAGCGCATGTGATTGACATCTGTCTATGCCACAAAAGGCGGCAACATGTCCTGCGATTTGCGTGGAATTTTCCTTTAGTTTCCCATTCTTTTCTTTAGTTCGTTTCTTTTATAGTTTTTCTTGTTATTCATTTGCCATATTTGCAAGCTGATTGTTATTATAATTCCAGGGACTCGCAGTTATGGCAAATTGCATTGATGTTGCACGCCAGTTGAAACTTGCAACATGCAAGTTAATCAAATGGAACAGACTGTCGTATCAATGCGGCACTCGGCAGGTTGTAACTTTTGACAGACGGACAGAGAGGGGAAAGGCAGAGCGGGGAAAAAGAGATGGAGGCTAGATACTAATAAAGTTAACATGGCAAAACAACTTGGCAATCATGTGAACTTTATGCGCAAGCTAAATGTCGTTTTATGCAGCGCTCCAAGGATCAAAGGACATAGCCAACGAGTGACACGCTCCAGCGGATGCGTCCAGCTAAAAGCTTTTGGCTCAAACGCGCAACAACAACATGCAGTTGCAATGCGAGAGAAAGAGAGAGAGAGAGAGAGTCTGTTAAAGAGAGAGGTACAGGTAAATATTGGCAAATTGTGACGAGCCAAGTGAAGCATGTTGTAAAAAAATGAAAATATATAAAAGAAAAATCAGCACTAAACTTAACTTTATCTAAATACTCTTACTATATTTTATATATTCTGGAATGGAAAAGTTTTCATAATAATAACCACCTTTTAAAAAATATATATAGCTTTAAGAAAATCAGAACTTAATTTCATAATTATTATTTCATAACTAACACAGATAGATGGGTAAACAAGACTCAAAGCTAAAGTTTTGTATATTTTTTAAAATTTCCATTATCATACTGATAGACACTGCTTAAACTTTTTATAGTACACTTCTCATACCCTTTCCAGTATTTGTAATAAAATGTCTAAATGGTTGTGCAAGACAGCAGCATGGAAAATGTCAAGTGGAAATTCTGTTTATAGCTGCGTTACGTTTACTATTCAATTACACAAATAAAAAGACGAAAGCAACTCGATTCACATATGTCAAAGTTTACTTTGACTTTAGTTATCGTAAAGCAATCGAAACGTTTATCTGGCGATTTCAATTCTCTAATGGATTTAAGAAGCATGCAATTAAAAAGCACACTTTGAATGCACTTTAAAGACCGATTTAACCAACGATTTAATACATACAATACAACAACTATTTTCCATGTTTTATATATAAATTTTTGTATTTATTTAAACTGCTGTTGTTTTATTTTTGCATAGCAAAGTTCACCTGTCAGTTGAGCGAAAACTATTGTGGAAAAACTTTACTCATTGGGATTATGTGTTAGCTGAGACTATAACCCGATTTATATGGAGTTAGAGTGAGTGTAGGGGAAAATATATATAGTTTTTGTATATAAATTAAAACCGCAAAGTGTTTGGTAAAAGCTGAGCTTGACATTTGTCAATACGAGTAAGTGGCCAGAAGACTGGGCCAAACGCAACGCAAACAGTTTAGAAATGTCTCAAAAATGCAGAACCAAACAAATACAATTTAACCACAATTCGAATTGTGGCCAAAACAACAAGCCAATCTCACAAACGGGCAGACAAACGGAAAGACAACATAGTTGAAGTTGGAGGCAGTGGCAACAAAAGGAAACTCAGGCCAAAAGACTGTCGCATAAATACAGAACAATGTTAACAAAGCGCTTAGCCAATTTTCGGGCTATGCTCATACCCTGTAGTTATAATTTGCAGCAAAAAAAGTATGCTTAGTTATAACAGGTTGAAAAATAATAACTTTTGGTTAATTTTTAATGAAAATTACGTATACGACGAGTAAGAAAATGCTATAGTCTGCATTGTCTTACTCGTCGTATACTTAATTTTCAGTACAAATTAACCAAAAGTAAATATATTTCAGTTTATAATAAACTATATATTAAATATAGGTTATATTGATTTATTTATTTAAATTAAATAAATAAATATACATATTGCAATTGATATGATTATTGTAGATCTTAAAAAAAAACGTAGTTTGCCATTAATATTAAGTATATGACGCGTAATGCAATTACACATTAGGAAAATTTGTATGTATAGGGTATTTTCTAGTTTAAAATACTGCACTCTCTCAAAAAGTTGTTAAATGTCTGTTTGTTCTCGTGGGAATTTTGGTTATTGCGAACAATTTTCAATTATTTATGCTTTGGTTTGATTTTATGGCTTGCAATCGGATACGTTTGGCAACAACAACCCCTCCTCCACCCCCTCCACTCAACCAGTTTCCCAATTGGCAATATTAATAACCTTTTTCACAGTTGCCAAAGTGCTGCCATATTGAAACTGGCATCCTAATTAGACGGCAACTGACAGGACACCAAATAACCAATAGCGATTGCGATTGCCACTCAGACTTCGACTTCGACTTGGACTTGGAGTTGGACTCCAACTGCGTCTGCGACTGCAAATGTGTCTAATGAAGTCCTTTGCTGATTGATGGCCAGGCATTTCCGACAGTTCCCCAGACCACAAATCGAGCTAAGAGACTCGATTGCCACACGATTAATAGATGTGACTCAATATGTCAGACAGGCCCCATGAAGGCGCCAATTTCCGAAAGCTAAATGGAGAGACAGGCCCAAAGAGAGTATCTTCTATTACCCCCTTCTCTCTCCTCTACTCTCTCCTCTGCTTTGCCCAACTGAGTTTCTTGCCAGTTTAATGGCAGCGCCTTTGATGGCCTGATCATTGCCCAAGTTTATTACTTTAAAATCGCAAAATGCGCCATAACATTAACATGAGCTGCACGAAACATGCGGGGGAGTTGCTCTGCGGGGGGGATGAGGGGGTTCAAGGGGAAACTGGGGTATGTCGCGAGGTTGCCAGCTCATAAAATGGCTTTAAAAGGTCATAAATATAAATTGAAATTGCGTTGACAACAAAAAGAAGCAATGAACAAGAAACTTTATCAGTTGGCCGTAGAGCAAGAAAATTTCCAGCCAAGAAACTTTATGGCAGTATTTGCTATGTTTTAATTAATTTAAACTTGAAAAATATATTAAATAATTAAAATTTAGAGTAAGAATTTTGCTGAAATATATAAAGCAAGATTTACGAATTTCTTAGAACTTCAATTTCATATTTAAGATAAATTGCCACGGTCTTGGAATAATGTTAAGCAATTTGTTATAGATTGAGAAAAAAATATTACATGAAATATATATATTTCTCGTTAGAATGACAAGCTGACACGATAAGCAGGATAAAAACCAAATAAAAACTGCCTTATGGTAAATACAATTTTATATTCTGAGCAAAAAATAGCGTTGCCTACTTATGTGGACAAAAATTAGTGTTGCCTACTTATATGGGTAAAAATAGTGTTGCCTACTTATAAGGGCAAAAATAGTGTTGCCTACTTATATGGGCAAAATAGTGTTGCCTACTTTTGTGGGCAAAAATAGTATTGCCTACTTATAAGGGCAAAAATAGTGTTGCCTTCTTATAAGGGCAAAAATAGTGTTGCAGAATGTAGCGTGCTCGACTGTAACCGCCAACTTGTTTTCTTTGCTTTCTTTATTATTTTAAGGAACTGAATTTATTTACAATTTGCATTTCTTGTCTACATATAAATGTATATAGATTATTAAATTTTTATATTCAAATTGGTGTTGTTAAATAATAAACTAATACAACTTGCTCTATAAAATCCGAGCAGCTCGATAAAACTTTCAACAGTAAAAGTCGAGTTAGTTTAGAGTATAATTTGCTAGCGATTGTGTGACGACTTTAAGCTGATTTTCACGCAATTTCCTTGATTATGTCATGGCTGGGATGTAGTTTGATTTTATTTTTAGCAAATAAGCCGAGGCAAATAACAACAGAGGAGAGCAGTGAAGTCTTTACCCTGTTGCCCGGTGGCAATGGCAACCAATGACCCTTGCTGTGTCTAGTATTGCCTAGTTACGCAGTTGTCCCCCCATCCACACGAACCGATCCCAACCCAATGCCAGGCCCACAACCAAACGCCCTCAATCCGACGAGCAATCATTTCTACGGTCATTTGGCGAACGCCGTGTGCGCTACTCAGCCTTAAAATTGGAAAAAATGTGTTGGCCACACTGAAAAAAAAAATGTTCTAAAATCAAGATTTTGGATACCGGACTCAGTTCAAGTTAGTTTTTTTTTTTGGATCGAATCACTATATCAAATATTTGCCATCGGAACGATATATCGAAAATGAAGATTGAGTACGAAAAAGTTTTTTGTTTGTTGAGATATCAGAACCAAACTGATAGAATACGCATGGGCAAAAATAGTGTTGCCTACTCATATGGGCAAAAATAATGCTGCCTACTCTTAAGCGTAAGCTATAAATGTATTTTTATACACTGAGTTTTAGTAATTTGGTCTTAAAATAATCTGATATAAAGAACAAAGTATTTAGGATGAATGTTCTTGACTTTAGAAGTTGGTCATTTTCTACAGTGTAGGACTAGAGAAGAGTAAAGCGGACATTGCAGCATCAGCCAGAGCTTCAGCTTCAGATACAGATACAGCTCCGGTTTGAGCTTACTGCTCGTCCCTTTTTATGACTGGCGTTAAAAATGTGCAGCGCCCGGCGGCTCGAGTGCAATAAAAGTAAAACACATTGCCAAAGGCAGCTTGCAGCTATATTTGCGCAATATGGCCAGCAACGGGATAGATGGAATGGGCCAGGCTAAAAGATAGAGAGAGCCATCTATGCGAGACAGCCAAAGGATACGGCCTGCAGAGCATCCTTGGCTCGACTGCGTTCATTATTTATTTTATTTTATTAGAAATTATTTAGTGCTGCAGCAACAAGAATAAGAACAACAACAACAAAAACACTATTACCGCCTACTACTGCTTCATTTTGCCATTGCCTCATGCCTCATGCCGCATGCTGCATGCTGCACGGCCGGATTCCTTTTT
Source organism: Drosophila falleni (assembly GCA_035045575.1). Taxonomy (NCBI): domain Eukaryota; kingdom Metazoa; phylum Arthropoda; class Insecta; order Diptera; family Drosophilidae; genus Drosophila; species Drosophila falleni. The sequence continues at coordinate 6,219,575 of JAWNOV010000167.1, forward strand.
ATTGTTATCTTAGCCATTCAACTTGGGGCAAGAGCTGGCGCCCAAAGTGCATTAAAGTTGATTAATTTTATTAGTCGCGTTGCCTGCTTAAGCACGGTAAACTTCAATACAATCCGGAACAACAAGAACAGCTACAAATCGCATTGAATACGCTGATTGATTGACTTACATATACTCTGTAAATAAATATTTAAGCCAACTGTAGCTAAAGCTTTCTTTTGAAGACTAATTTAATTAAATAACATATTTTTAAAATTTTAAAAAATAAGTACATAGGAATATTAAGATACCCTAGAAAAAAATTCAATCGCACAGAATTTATAAGTACTAATATAATTAGGATTACAAGGTAAAGGTTTTAAATAAATTAATGTAATATATGTAATATTTATGTATATATTTATGTAATATTTTTTAAGCCATATCATAAAGTGCAGGGTATTATTATAGCTTTATACTCTTATAGATATTACCTTAGTTTTTCGCTCTACTCCAGAATAGACTTTTAATACAATTTTACGACAACAGAGTATAAATATTGGTTTCATTACTTATTGAGAATCGTTGTTCAACTTTCAATTAACATTAAATTACTGATGCTCACTGGGAAATGTATTGTATTTAATTTTCGTTAATTATTCTTACAAAAATTCCTTTTAAATTGTGCAACGTTTCAGCAAAAGTCGGTGGGGAAAATGCACTTTAATTACAGCTCATTTACTGTGGCGCCGTGTGAGATGTGCCAGGAAAAAAGCCGAGCGATGTGATGAGTGAAAAATGCCTTTTGCAGTCAATTTGCTACCTTTGAGAAATATTTTAAATGCCACACTCAATTTACAATGAAATTTTCACTTAACGGCCGCAAATCAGTTGCATGCAGTTGGCGGTGGCAAAAAGGCTGGGAAAATGCCTCATCATAAAAACGCATCAAGAAAAGCCGCCGTGGTGTCTGGTTGCAGCCACAATTGATGTTGTTGTTGTTGGGAGTGTTTATGTCGTTGTTGTTGCTGTTTTTGTGCATTTGGCAAGCGCGATTTGGTGATTGTCATCGATACGGATGCACATTATGCTGGCTCCGGCTGCGTTGTCCTTCTGCCACATGCCACATGCCCCATGCAACTGCCACACGACACCGTTCCATTTACTTCGATTCCAGCCGTTGCAGCCAATCAGCCGCCGGAAGCGACAATTGCCAATTGGGCGCCATTTTACACCAACAGCAGTACAACAACAAAGGGTAACAACCAAAAAAACCTCATCGTTTGTTGCCATTTGTCTGCAGCCCAAGGGGGCAAAGGGGAAACAACGTTTATGCGCTTGTTTGCGCTCATTTTCAATGCAATTTTCTCTGCTCCACGCACTCCATTACAGTCGCGCACAAAAGTATGCAACAGTCATTGGCAAAACGGCGCCGCTTTGTTATTTAGCCACTGTTCATTTGACGGACGCCGGCGACAAATGCGACTCCAACTCAGACTCCAATCCAAGTACAACACACAATTTCAGCTCTAACTGCAACTCGGGCTGTTTTTGGGGTTTTAGTGAACGCACACCTGAAAATGACCATAATTAATTGCATGTACCTGCGGCCCCATTGACCCCATTGACCCCCATGCTGCCAATTAGCGACAGTTGAATGAATCGCCTGAATTGCTGCCTCTCAGTCGCGACACATTCTTCTCGATACCCTGTGAAGCAAAAGTTCTCCTAAAGGGTACCCTGATACACTGAAATATTATTCGTCTTAAATATTTTTAATATAACAAAAAAATACACACATTCAAAAATATATAAATAAGTAGTCATACAATTAACAATTAAGAAGTTATTATTGTTATTTTTTTTTTGTAATGCAGAGTCAATATAGAGGCCAAATAAAGATCAAAATGATATTCCGCATGAAAATCGGCTTAGTTTTGGCAAAGTTATGAGAGTTGGATGTTTTTGAAAAAGTGTCAAGGGGTAAGTATGGAAAAATATGACAGTGATGACCAAATTATGAAATTTTTTAAATATTTATTTTTTGATGCAGAATCAATATAGAGGCCAAATAACGATCAAAATGATATTCCGCGTGAAAATCGGTAAAATTTTGGCAAATTTATGCATGTTTGAATTCTAGTAAATTTTGTAAAAAAGTCATAAGGGGGAGTACGGAATGTCGGTGATTGATGCAAAAAAAATATTATGTGATTGTTTGTTTGTTATTTTTGGTTTTCTTGGAAATAATTACATACCATTCCTTTTAATACTCGTACTCGTATATTTTAATGGCAAATTTCATTCAAGACTTTTCGTTTCATTAAAAATTCCCTTTTTTGTATGTCTCCCAAAAAGTCTACATCTCTTTCCACATAAATATTTGCATTCAAGTTGAATTCTAAGAATTCATTTCGCGATATTACACGAAATCTCCTATATCCAAAGCACATTTAATATGTTGTCATATCTTTGCTTTATTTAATTCTTGGTATCTCCTGGATTCGATGCGTTGGATAATTCAATGAAGCACCATTATTGACATCGAGTGTTTCCCAATGTTTAACAATTTAACAGCTCTCAACTTGGCCACACTTTATCTACAAAAGTGGCCGCCACTTGGTCAGTTTCTATTTTTTTTTTTTCTTTTGCTGCTGCATTACAACTCTCACACCTATACACACATATCACTTGAGCATTGTGTGTGTGTGTGTGGGGCTTTATAATCGAAGCGGCAGCAACAGCAAATCGGTTTCGCATGAAACACAATTGTCTATAATTACATTATCCCAACTATCAATTAAACCAAATTGTCTGTCGGCCACGCCGGGACCTAGCCCGAAAGTCTGCCAGACATTCAGACAGACAGACACACACGCATGATACACACACCCCTTTCCACACACACTCATACACACACACACACACACCTCCCATTAGCCCTATAGCTGCAGCTTATACATAATGGGAGCTGTTGTATGTTTTTGTGTTTGTATAACAAGGACTCCTTCCCCCTGCCCTTTCCCTACGTGTATATCCTTCAGAGTATATGTCACTGCATGTGTGGGAGTGTGTGTGTGTGTGTATTTTCACTTGTAATCCCCGCACACAAAAGCATTTAAATAATTTTACTGGCGCTGTCGACGCTGACGCTGATATCGGAGTATTTTTCAAGTAATTGTTGTAATAACAATCGCAAAAACAACACACACACACACACATACAGAGAGAGTCATGGCAATAGCATGCACACACTCACACATACACAATCACATTGAAATATGGAATTCACAATTACATTTAGGCACACGCACACTCACATTCCCGTACTAACACACACATACACGCAAATTCGAATACGAAATTAATGTTTATGCGTTGCTTGAAATTATGATTTAAGTGAAATTTGTATCAGTTTGACTGTAGTTAATAAGAAATTGTCCTATAACATGAATATTATCGATATGGGACTACTATACAATGTTAAATGATATCATAATTACAGCTTTATCATTTTTAATTACAAAATAATAGAAAAACTCGTAACTACTCGTATCATGATTTTCTTGATTGTATTTCTAAACATCTGTTTTTCTGCTGCTATTAAATTTGCTTTAATTCCATTGTATCTTTACTTAATACAAACACCTTAATTTATAAGTTGACAACTATTGATATAGATATTATATTTGTTAAGTACAACATTTATAGTTCATACATAAATCCTATTCATGAGCTGTTGCCGCATAAACGTAGCTGGCCAATTGGCAGCAAAGCAGAGAGACACGTTTTTCGTCCAACTCTCGAGTAAAGTTAAAATTTGTTTTGCTTTCACATTTAATTGAAATTTACGCCGCTTTGTCGGCGTCTCACTGTCGCGACAAGCGGCGACTTTTATCATTTTAAAGGCCGCCCGCCCGTTGTGTTGGTCCTGTCCCTGCAACTGGAACTGGTAACGTGGTTGGAGTTGGAGTTGTAGTTGGAGCTGACGCTGCTAGTGACGCTGACGGTGCCGGCACGACTGGAGCCGTACCTCGATCCTGGCCAGAGTCAGAGTCGGAGTCAGAGTCAGCATTGGAGGCCCGACAGCCACTTTGCTGCAAATTAAATGCATTTTGCACGCACGCACACTTATGCACTAACTTATAGTATAATACTGTGTGTGTGTGTGTTTGTGTGTGTGCTTGTCATTTAATTTTAAAAAAGTTTCACAGCACGAGATTTACAGCGCCCGAATGACTAAAGAGTTTTACAGTGAAACCTTCAACTCTGTTTCCCTGCTCGCCCCATTTTCATTTAATTTAATTGAGAAGTTGTCCGAATGACTTGCCGACTTGCCTCATGCCTCATTCCACTTTTCACTTGCCACATGCAACTGCAACAGCGGCTGCTTTCAGGTGAGCATTTTGCTGACAGCGTTGTAATCAATATGGAATGTGTTTACACATGACCAAAAAATAAGGATCAGGTCAAGGATTTAACTAAAGAGGGCTATTATTCATTGTGGAATCTGTCTAAGTTGCACTACGTATTAGATAGAATTAAATTAATTAAAGATAGTACAAGAACAGCTATTACTGATCTTATAATGCTAACTTAGGTTTTAGGACCTTTGATCATCTCACTCAAAAACAGAATTTTGTATAATAAACTTTTCTTATTTCGTAAGTTATTTCAAAAAAAATCTGCCAAAAAAGATATTTATTAATTTTATTGTAATCTTGAGCTAAAAATCGTTTATATTTCTATAGTTCGATAAATATTTTTATACAGAAACTGTTAAATTTGTAGTTATATTATTTACAAAAAAAAAATTAATTTTCTTAACTGGAAACTCTTTCTACGACATTCCTACTTTAAGCAATTTTATTTTGTAAAGCAAAATTTCAGTATCTCTGTCCTTTTCTGCTTGAGGCTAAGCATGAATGTAATAAACTTTCTCGGTCAATATTAACTTTTATCTAAATATTAACTTAAGGATTTTAATTAAATATTTCATACATATTTCGGCATCTGTGGTGACTATGTGCATAACTAAGAAACTGTGGAAATATGGAACTCATATGACACTTTAGCTCCAACGCCCCAATGTATGCAATACCCGTAAAAGCAACCAGAATCTCAATTGAAGACGGACAAGGAGAGAACGGACAAAAAGACAGAGAGACAGAGAGACAGACAATCAGACAGACGTACAAAAATGCAACAAAGGCAAGTGCAATATTGTTTGTGGTCAAATACAAAAAGGACATGGAAGCAGACTCACTCTCTCTCTCTCTCACTCTCTCTCACTCAGTCTTTCTCTCCTTCTCTCTCTCTCTCTCTCTCTTTCTTAGAGTATGAGAGACGTGGTCAAATGCTGCCTGGGGTTGCTGGCCACATTTTACGCATTTGAAGCAGGGAATTTATGAAATTGCAAAAGGAGCAGCGAAGCAAATCAACACACACAACTTTGAGAGAGTCGAAGCTTGAACAAAGGACTTGCAACAGCAACAACAACAACAACAGAAAATGCCATTTATTTGTTAATTTAGCCACGCAGCATCAAATATGTGAAGTCAACAAAACAAGGACCCTTTAGCCAGGTGTCCGGGAAGTGGTGGAATCACGTACAGCAACTGAACTGAACTGAACTGAACCGGACTGGACGGAACGGGACTCAAGTGGACTCCCTTGGTTACCTGACAGACGCCGCAAGCGTTTTTAAGCTACTTGTTTCTCGGTTTGTATAATCCGGGGGAGGATTGGGAGATTGGCTCAGAGCTTAGTGGGAACGAGTAGTATTCTCGTCTAGCTTTGACTACGCTTCAGCATCTGCACTCCTCATTCCCTCTCTACCACTATCTTTCTCTCCCTCTCTCTCTCTCGCTCTCTCTCTCTCTCTCTCTCTCTCTAGTTTATTAGTCCACAACGGAAGGCCTAATGATGCCTGTCCACAACAGCGGCCTAAGCTCGGCGCTTGGCTTCGTTTGAGACCGTTTGATTTGGTTTGTCTGTCTGTTCAGCCCTTTAGTTAACGCTACAATGGCTACACATGCTATACTCTAACATTGGATAGGTCTATTGATTGCTAGAAGTATATAGATAGGGGTAATAAGTAATTAAATGGGAATAAGTAATTTCTAAATAATTATAAACGCTAACAGATTAAAAATAACTTAATGAAATTTGTTTGAGTTTACTAAGGGTATATTTATTTTGATGTCAGCTGTACGTCTTTATAATGATAATGATATTGCTTTATTGCCATTTAAGATACAAATATATAGATAGATAGATAGATAGATAGATAGATAGATAGATAGATAGATAGATAGATAGATAGATAGATAGACAGATAGATAGATAGATAGATAGATATTGATAGATAGATAGATAAATAGTATCAGAAATCAGATATAAAATCTTTTCAGCTGAAAATTCCTTTTTTTATCTTCTGGTTATGTAAGTTTAACAAAGGAAATATATTATTTTATGATTTTAACTTTATTATTATTTATTATTAATTTAAACAGCATTTTTGTACATTTCAGATAATTATGATAATGATTGTTAAATATAATATAATATAAGAGATAGAAAAATTCTATTGACGGTGTAAATAATCAGCTTGTTCAGGATTAAATGGTATCTATAAAATCCGAAACTCTGTTAATCCTAGAAATGATTCTTTGAAGATGTTGAGTTTTAAATTCTCTTAATATAAATCAGAACTTTATTATTACAGGGTATTTTGTTTTAAGATTTTTACTTTCTGGGACTTTTAATTCTATAATTCCGAGTAAAAAATGCTTATCAAGTTGATTAAATGATTAATTAAGTAGATATCGCAGTTTTCATATATTACAGGGTAGCCAGCTAGTCTGCTATGCTGCCTTTTGCAACTGCTGCCTTGTATTTTCTTTTTTCGACTCAGTGGCGTTGTTTTTGTTAACAATGTTTTTAACTTGTTGCCCACTCTCTTTGTTTTTTAATTTACATTGGCATTGTATAAATATTTAGATAAGCTGCCAGACTGCCAGCGAGCAACAAGAGCAGCTGCTGCTACCCCCTCGTTGATTTATGCAGTGGGTGGCCCAAAGAGGAAGGGGGGGGGGAGTAGATAACTGAGGGGTAGATAACAGGCCGCATTCTCATGTTGATTTTGCGTCTTTCTGCGCTCTCAAGGCGAGTCGCAGCTTCGGTCCCCAGCGCATTGTTTGCGCAAATGCTTTTTCAACAATTGCATGCCAGGACTCAGGACACTCGCTGATCCCCCAGAGATTAACGTGACTAGCACTTATACGTGTGTGTGTGTGAGTGTGTGTAGTGTGTGTGTGTACGTTAGATAATCCAATTAATATGCACACAAAAACGCAACTCGACAGCAACAGCAACAGCAATAACAATAACTAAACACGAGCAGCAAACTCGGAACTCAGAAACCTGAACGCCATGTTGAATATCTGCCAAACCGGAAGCTCAGTTGCAACAGCGGCAGCGGCAGTGGCAGCGACTGTGGCAGCAGCGTCTGTGGCAGCAGCGTCTGTGTCAGCAGCGTCTGTGGCAGCGGCAGCGGCTGTTCAAACATTTACGAGTCTGGCCAAGTTGCCTTTGGCTCGGGCAGCAGATGAAGCAGCTACAACAGCGCGGCATAAAACTAATTTGCGGCCGTGGCAATTATGCAGGTTGCAGGTTGCAAGTTGCCGGCTGTAGTTGTAGTTGTAGGTGGCATGACCAAGCCACCTGATAATTTCTTCATTTAGCCATATGAAGTTGTATCCCAAATGCAAACAGTTGGCCACAACACATGCATATTTATCGAGAGTGTTGCGGCCAAAAAGGCAAACTAAACTCCTATGTTAACTTCCCTGTAGACAGGTAAGTCTTCAGACCAGCTAAGTCACCTGTGATCCACTGTAGGGCTTACAGCTGTCAGAGGCCAACAACACATTGAAGAAGTTAATTTTGCTTTCATTAGCGTCTGACATGAGCAGCAGTTAATTCCCTCTCTCCCCTTTTAACCCCTGAGCGAAACTTTGCTTATTATAACTATGTGAAAGTGTCGCTCACTGGGCCATATTCAAATAACTCCCAGCTGGGGGTCCATTCTGGCCAAATTCAAAGCCGCACACGTATTGCCAACGAAAGTTTTTATTAAAGTGTGGAACGAGTAGGGAAATAAAATCAGAGAGTGGACTCTTTTAGTATAACAGTGCGTATGATTAATATGCTCTGCACGTAATGCCGCAAATATTGATTTTTAAATAAGATGACGCCACGAATGTGTGGGAAACACACACACACACTAACACACTTGCAACTAGTCAACGAAATATCGAAAAAGTCAACAACGAAATTATATGATTTGCTGTGTAATCAGCAAACTTTAAATGTGAGCTGTGATTTGAGCTGATGCTTGATGGCTGTTGGGCTGTTTGGGCTCATGCGGCGTATGAGTAATGCCCGCCTATAAGATTACTCATACGTAAAAGCCGCAGCAGCAAGAACGAGAATACAGCAAAAAAAAAGTGACAGTCATTGCGAGCGAATGCTGAAAAGAATTCCAAGAGTGCCGCCAAGCACTTTGACAAATGAAACACAGCTAAAGCAAAGGCAGAAGAAGCGGAAGTGGATATGGAAGTGGATGGAGAAAGTTAGGTAGTGTGGAGGAGGAGGAGGAAGAGGGAGGGAGTTGACTGTAAAAGCAGCGTGCGCGTTGGCGACACCGTCACTGGGTTTTAATGCCATTGATGGCTTATTTCAGGTTTACGACTTTATTTTTGCTACCTAGCCAATGTCTGTCTCTTTTTCTCCCTCTCCTTCTAACTGTCTGATCAATGGCATTCACTCACGGCGCGCATTTGTAACTTTTGACTATAGCACACTCACACACTCACATACCTACACCTACACACACTCAAACCCACACACACACAGTCGCCTGAAAGTATGCTTGAGTGGTTTTTAGGCGCAGTTGTTTCTATTTTATTGCAACAGAACGAATTCCACGCTTTTTATTGCAACTCCATTGAAGTCGGCCAGGCATTGAACTGTAAATGTTTTTTATTATGCATTGCATACCCTGTAAAACAAAAGGCATTATAGTTTGAACATAAACACACACACACAGCGCCAAAACAGATTGTGACTAATTTTTCATACTTCAATTCTTACTTAAGCAAAAAATGTGTAGCATACTTTTATGCAGCAGTATAGAGAGCTGCATGGAATGACTCTTCAAACAATGCTTTATATTTTCTGCAGAATTAATAAAAGTGGCAGAAAGTCAAGAATTTAAATTACTTTAATGCAAATGCAAAGCAGACAAAATTGTTAATTGAGCAAAGTAAAAGTGTGCTGACATAAAACCTGGCTACAGTGACGGTAAAAAGTAAATTTAGCCAAAATTAAAAATACATTTCCTAAAAGAATTCTGTATTAAATCTTGAAGAATTAGGGATTTCAATGAATATACAAATTAATTAGTTTTATTTTGAATTTTTGCAGACACAAATGTAATAATTCAATATAAATAATTGTAATTATTGAAAAAAAATTTAGTTTTAAAATCCAGTATAACAGTTATGCATATGTTAACTTGAAATTTATATACTTCTTCATTATATTCGACTAAACTCAGTACATTAAAAATTTAATTTAGAAATATACTATAATTAAAAAATGTTTTTAAAAAATTATTATTTAAATTATATTGTATACAATACTAAATGTGTTGAGTACAAAATATATAAAACTTAAAAATATAATATAATAAGAAAATGTTTTTAAAAAATTTATATAAATATTATATTGCACACAAATTTAAATTTTTGCTATAAAAAAGCTAAAAATATATACAATTTAAGTGTGCTAGGGTATTAAATATTTACTATGCCACATTGAACTTTCCCTTCATCAGTTTCACATGTAAATATTTCGTATGCAGGTGAAACTCTATCAGTCTGTCCAGATGTCTGTCTCTCTGTCTGTCCAACTGTCTGTTTAACTGTCTGTCTGCCTGCCTTTTCAGCTGTCCAAGCGCCTGTCTGTCCGTCTGTCTGTCTGTCTGTCTGTCTGTCTGTGCAACAGCATGTTGCATGCTGCTGAGCCGCTCAGCCGACAACAAATTTTTATTGTCAGCATATTTTTTATGTTTTAAGCATGCCACCCACTTTCCACCTTCCACCTCCCACTTGCCCCTCCCACTTGCCCCTGCCTCTTGACTAAAGCGCTTCCGTGTGATGTGACGAACGCGGCCTGCGCATTGACATTGTCTGTCTGTGCAACCTCTGTTCCTGCCCCTCGACCCTCGTCCTTTGTGCCTGCCTCCTTGCCACGTCTGCTGTCTAGCATTGTTTGCCGCTGGCGGTAAATAAAATATCGTTGCTATAAAAATACAAGTGGCGCCTCTCAGTCCCCTTACCCCTCCCCCATCCCCACCTACCACCCATCACAACATAATTCCCCGCACAATCGCCCGCTGTTGCATCGATTAAGCGTGTCTAACGGTTTTGGGCCGTACTCTGATCCGAATCCTTTTTTTTGCTGCAGTCAACAGGGCAAAAGAATTTCCTCATTGTTGTTGTTGTTGTAGTTGCTGTTGTTGTTGGCGTTGTTATGCATGCTACACGTGTTGGTAACATATTTTTGGACATTATTACAATGGTTTCTTTTTGTTTGGCCCGACCCTTAACCCTCAGTTGCCCCCAGTTTAACCCCTCTCTCTCTCTTACCTGATTCTTTTGCCTTTTACAAGTGCCTCACTGTCAATATGGATTTTATGACTGAGAGTGTGCATCTGTATGTGTGTGCGAGTGTGTGTGTGAGTGTGTGTGTGAGTGTGTGTGTGTGTGTACATATGTGTGTGTGCGCCTTTTTTATAGACACTTGAGCGTATTCAAGTTCGCAGCGTGTTTTGAATGTGTTTTGGGTATACTCCTCACCTCCCTTGGGTCCACAACTCCCAGAAGTCCCTCGACTGCTACAACAAACGATAATAACAACAACAACAATAACAAAAGCTACAACAACAGCACAGTCAAGTGGCAAATGCATTTTATTTACTGCATATTTTATATCATATATTTTTGGGAGCTCCCAAAAGGTAAAGTCAAGTGCGTTGGCAAACTTTTGATGGGGCTCATCATGGAAATGTTATCCCTAAATTGAATGGAACTGACATTATGTTGGGCGCTTTACTGTCGGAGCATAATAGTTTGTAATAAATTAAAAAACTTTTATATTTGAATACTTACTAAATTGTAAAAATTCAATCAACCAATAAAAAATATTAATAATAATAAATGTAATTGGAAACCACTCTGGAAGTTAAGGATTAACACTAATTGAATTTATATAACAAACAAATTAAAGTGTTAGTTATTTATGATTTATTAAATTAAATTAATTAATTAAAATTAAAGTGTTAGTTATTTATGATTTATTATTATAAAAAGTTAACACAAAAAAAATTAAAAAAAGTTAGTTAGTTAACTATTAATCAAGTTAAAAATAAATAATTACATTCTTTGGAAATAAAATAGGCCAACATTTTCAATGGAATAGGGTAATATTAGTAAACATAAAATAAAAACATAATGATAAAGAAGGAAAATATTAAACATTGATAAAATAAATTTCATTAAAACATATAATTAACAGAGAGACACCCTCTAAAAATGTAAAACTTTTGAAACTCTAAACAAATGTTATATATCATCATAAGAATAGGAAGATAGATTTGGATAAAAGTCAAAATTAACTGTGCTATCTGACAATTTATCGATAAATAAATCGTCTAGGTCGAGCCACCCTATAAAGTACTCGAAGCGAAAAAGAGCGATGAAAATGCGTTAAGTCTTAAGTATTTTTCCATATTTATTTCGATGAAAAGTGAGCTGGCAATAAAAAAGATTAAAATGCAGTCATAAAATATACAATTTGATGTGAGCAGCACTCTTAATGAAAAGCGCTTGAAGAGCAGCAAGAAGAAGCAGCTGGAGTGGGAGAAGCTAAAATCGGGCTAAAAGCGACAATTGGGATGACAACGAGTAGACGAAGGAGAAGTGCAAAGGGAGGCGGGGAGGAAGGCGTGGCAAGGACAGGGGCAGGGGGAAAAATCCCCCAACTCTAAGCGAATTTCATGCTTAAGCTCTGTAAAATTAACATTTAATTGAAGCCTACATTTCGGCGCTTCTGGCTGTGCGCAATATTAACGAAAAATTTGCTCTACGCTAAGCTGCCACGCCCACACAATCACACGAGGGGCGAGTGCAAATCCCCAGGACACAGGAATAGTCAGGGACACACAGGGATACACAGAAATACAAGACAAATGCAGCAGAGTCAGGCAGGTGAAAGGGGTGGAGATAAGGTCAGGGGATGGTATTAAGAGAGGGGGAAGTGCATGTTGTGATAGCGTAAATTATGTTATAAAATTTATTTAATTTCACTTTTGCTGCTGCTGAACGTTTTGTTGCTGCTTGCCCCACGTGGAATGTGCGATGGCCATGCAAGCGCAGGTGGAATGAGATGTGGCATGCCACATCATACTACACACTCCACCCTGCTGCCAGCTAGCTGATGTAGAATGCACACACACTCACACACACTTACACACACTCACACAGTTGGCCATATCAACTGCCAGTTGGAGCGATAAGTCCCCAGAGTCTGGCAAAAACTGAGCTCGGATGCTTCTCGCCCCTTTCTCTTTCCCTTCCCCTTCCCCTTTTCTCACCCCTCTCTCTCACACTTCGCGTGACACTGGGCAACCATATTTATTGTATGTGTCTGTAAGCAAGCCAAGAAACATGCAAACACGCTGCTTGGCCGGGGAAGAGATGGCCAGGAGCGGGAGTTGGCCAAAAATGAAATGGAAAGCGCGACCAGGTGAACAAACACAGCGAGCAATTCGCACGTGTGTGTCGCAGTTATTGGCAACTCTTAGCTGCAGTCCTTGGCCCCATCAATTAGAGATGGCAGCGTGAGCAGCAGTTACTTACTACTGTTGGGTAAGTATATTAAAAAGAAATTCGGAACTCTGGGATAAAAAATTAAGTTAATAATATAGATAAAAATGTATAATGTAATACCGAATTTTCTTAAACCAAGTAAAACAAAAATGGATTTAAACCCGAGTTTTTTAAGCAATATTTTTAATTTTGGGGTTCTGTTAGATTTTTTTTGGTAAGATCAAATATAATAGTCTTCTTTGATAATTTAAATGTTGACTAGTTGCAATTTTAATTGCAAATTTTCTTAATTTAGTAATGTTATATTATACATGCTAAGATCAAAAATTTTAGCTTGAATTTTAGATTGATTTTGTTTCTGTGTAGAATATAAGCAAATACTTCTGTTATTATATCAGAGATAATTAGTATATCAGAAAACTACTACAGTAAGTGCAAAGTAAAATAGCCTTAACTATTTTTAATTTGAACAAACGATAGTTTGTGCTATCGTATTGACTCACTCGCTCATCTCTAGTCCGAGCAATCTTTCATCTATAGCAACTACAAAAGGGAGAATGCGATATCAGAAGATTGGGAGCTCAACAACTTAAACGACTTGGGGGCCATCTAAATAATTAAATACCAATGACACTTAAACGTAAATCATGAATTTTGCAAGGGATCCATGGCCACGTGCAGGACGCAGGGACACGGAAGGGACTCAAAAGGGACACAGAAGAGACAGAAAAGATGCAGAAGGAACACAGAAGGGATACTGGAGAGGACACAGCCTCGATAAGGCATTAAGCAAATGGCAAAGGCTTTAAGCCAGAACGGGAGATAAGGGGTAGAAGGGACAGACGTTGAACTGTCGCCCAACCATAAACAAAGACTGGAAAATGTCAACGCCGGCGGAAACAACACCCAAAAAATTACTGTAGCAAAATGTTGTACAAGTTTCCGCTTCGAGTCAGAGCTTCCTGCAACAGCAACAGCAACGGCAGCAAGTGCAACTGCAACAAATCCCCAGCTGGCGAGCTCTCTAACATTTTCAGCACTAACAACAAAAACAAAAACAACAATAAGAATAGAGAGAACAACAAAGATAAGCACAACAACTATGTAGAGATGTATGTGCAACAATTTGTTGCAAGCAGACAAAAGGCAAAGTCAATGTCGGCTGAGTTGTCAACGCTGTTTAAAGTCGCCTTAATTGCAGTTGTTGTTCTAGTTCTTATTGTTTTTGTTGCTGTTGCTGTTGTTGCTTCTCTCTTTTTTATGGCTGCCGTGTCACAGTCACCGCCTGCAGCACATGCATAAAATATGCTGCATACTTCGTGGCGCACGGCAGAGCACAGTGAGTGCCAAAAGGCAGCCAACATCGCCGCTGCTGCCTTTCATGCTGTTAATTATTATTATAGACGTGTGAGTGTCCATCTGTCTGTCTGTCTGTCTGGCTTTGTCTGGAGCAGGCACAGTAGCTGCTTCAACGACCCAAGCGACCACATGCAATAAAACAGCACTTAGACAACGACAACGACAACGACATAGACATCTACACACACACACACACACACACACACACACACAGAAAGAGAGTCAGCAAGGTAGACAGACATTCTGCATGGACGTTGTCTGGTCCGTTTGAACCGCTTTGGCCTGGCCAAAATAGTCAAACGGCGCACCGGGGAATACTTTACCAAATTGCACAACCCAATCTCAACCCATCCCCAATTCCATCTCCATCTCTTACCTATTCTATTCTATTCAACTTTTGGTTTGGACATCACTCGCATCCTTGGCCACTCATTTGACTATACTACGCTTTTGTCGTCCTTTCATCTCTATAAATATTTTTGCACTTAGTCGCCTTACACGTGTCGCTGTCTATCTCTCTCTCTCTCTCTCTCTCTCTCTCACTCCTCTACTATCACTCACTATCTTTTTCTCTCTTTCTGTGTGTGTGTGTGTGTGCATGTCGTTTTGTCAACGTCTACGTGTTCCATTTAACCATTTAGCTATTATTTATCTTTTCACCATACCTTAAAAGCGTAATCCGAATTGCCATTTAATCTTATATTTAAAAAAAAAAATGGAAAAAGCCAAAATATTTAGTATCTTTTAGATATTGATGCAAAACTTCATAAAACTTAGATTAAAAATGTTAGAGTCATTCAAATTCGAAAAAAATCAAGACAGGATCTGTAAGACAGAGAAATATTTAGTATCCATGAGTTTTACTCAGATATAATCAACATAAACAAAGTTTTCTAAGCAACAACCTGATTTTTATTAATTAACCCTATCATAACTATATGTTATAGAAATCGAATCCACCTGATTTAATAATTTAAGCTAACTAATATAATATATTAACTTATCTATAAGTCAGAGAAATATTTAGTATCAGTGAGTTTTAATCAGATATAATCAACATTCACAAAGTGTTCTAAGCAACAACCTAATTTTTATTGATTAACCCTACAATAACTATATGTTATAGTAAGCGAATCCACCTGATATTTAAATTTAAGCTAACTAATACCCTAAGAACCAACTGCTGAAAGTTTCAGCAACATAACTTCAAGCAGTCCACAGTTCAAATAGCTCAGACTAACAATAATAATACTTACCATTCTGCGAAATCTTAAGAACAAAGCAAGCAATCTTTATCTAAACTTGTAATGCTCACAATGAATAATTAAAACATAAAACTGCTTTTACAGCTCATTTGAAAAGTTTTACCAACAATCTCTTGCCAATCTGTTCGTTGTTCATTGCAGTCATCGCCAAGTGATTACCAATTTCATTTGATCGGCTGCAACAGTTCTCATAGTTAAGTAGTACTTGGGGTAATTGTTATTCTTTTGCTACCAAATCCGGCTAAGACGTTGCGAGCCAGCTTATCGTATCCGTAGTTACCGTAGTCTTTAAACGGAGAGAGAGAGAGAGAGGGTGCATTTAAAAGACATTATTGGGTTTCGCTTTTGTTTTATTTTGCAGGTGCGCTAATCGCCGGCTAAGCTGGCCGGAACCGACCAAGTAGCTGGCTAAAAGTCAGCTAATTAGTTGACACTTTGTCTTGGGCCACTTAATTAGCCTTTGCCTGCAGTTTGCCTTCAACTCCAACGAGATGACTGCCATTTCTCTTCTCCCTTTCCCCTGTTTCTCCTGCTCTCCTTTAGTAAAGTACTCCCCTCACATACAAATTGTTGGCGGGGACAACTGCATTCCAGTTGCGTAACAGAAATGGGCGCCAATTAAAGTTGGCGTCTGGTTCGGAGTCGACAACGACATTGGCGCCATCCAAAACTTCGTGGGGTATATTTAAACTTTTTTCGCCATTGTTTTTGGAATTTGTATGTATGATTTTAATTCCATTAAAATTCGCGGATAGCATGCAAAAATAAATTTACAAAAATAATAATTGTGAACAGCAACAGAAAAAAGACAGAGAGAGAAAGAGAGAGAAAGTTGAGGTGGTTGTCACAATTAAAAATATTTTCATTGCTAATACATTTTGCTTGCAATTTTATTCAGATTTCTCTTGTCATTATTATTGTAGGTTTTTTTCCATTATTTATATTGCTTTTTATTGCTGTGCGTTGCGCTAATTAAATGTGTAAATTTTTGTGAACTTTTTAATTGAATGCGACAAATGTCTACAAAAATTAAGCGAAACAAACAGAGCACAAAGGATTGTCAGGATTCTATTTAAATGGAGTTGGAGTTGGTGTTGAAACTGCAACTGTTGCTGCTGTTGCTATTGTTGTTGTTGTTGTTTTGTTTATAACAAAAGCTCATCAGCAATTTTTAGTTCACTGCAAAAAGAGTCGGCAAATAAAAAATTCAAGCAAATAAAGCAACAAATTGTTTAACAAATGCAATCTAAACAAACAATATGTGCAAATGAGGACAATGTGTATATATCTGTGCTTGGCATAATAATATATGTATAGTTTGTTATAATCAACTCATGGCTAGAACAGCATAAAAGCATAAAATAAAAGTAATATTTCGACATTTGACAATGCATATTCGATACTCAATAAATTGGCATGTGTTATTGTGTGGGGAGGAGAAGAAGGCAGGCAAGTACAAAACTTAACTATTCCTCTTTGTTCTCCAGTGCTGGCACCTCCCAATACTGCTCATCCTGATGCTGTTCATCCTTCTGCAGATTCCGGAAGCTGGTATACTTCAATACGGCACCTGTTAGAAGTTGAACAATTTAATCTTGAGGGTAATTAAAGATTCAATTTATAGACGCACCAGCCAAGATACCGCCTCCGATTGCAATGAGCAGCGTTACGGCAATGCCAAACAGTTGATAGCCAGCCTGTGTGCTGGCATTGCGTCCCATACCCTGAAGATGCGAAAGATGGACAGGATTAGCTTACAGAAATTACATAATCAATGGCAGCTGTTAACTTACGCCCATAATTTTGGTAGCTGTGCTATTGCTGCCCGCCATGGCTGGGAAAATGTCCTGCAGCTCGGATTGATAGTCATCTGCGGTGACCATTGAGGCATAGATGGCCGAGGCAACGGCCGAGATGAGGGCCGGCATGCCGTGTAGATTGTGAACGCCACAGGTGTCGTGCAGTCTCAGGTTGCTACTCAACCAGGGCTGCAAATCACAAGGAATAATAAATTTCTTAAAAAAGCACCTACACTACTAAAAAAAAATGTTCTAAAATCTAGATTTCGGTCTCAGAACCTAATTTTTTTTAAACATTTTAAATTAAATTGGAAATCAAACATTTTAATAAGACCAAGTTCTTATTTTAAAAACAAATGTTTTTGAATATAATAATATAATAAGCCTCGGGGCCAGTATTATACATTCTGACCAAATTTGGTTAAAATCGGTTAAAATAGTGTTGCCTACTTATATGGGCAAAAATAGTGTTGCCTACTTATGTGGGAAAAAAAGTGTTGCCTACTTATAAGGGCAAAAATAATGTTGCCTACTTATGTGGGCAAAAAAGTGTTGCCTACTTATATGGGCAAAAATAGTGTTGCCTACTTATGCGGACAAAAAAGTGTTGCCTACTTATATGGGCAAAAAATAGTGTTGCCTACTTATGTTGGCAAAAAAGTGTACCCTACTTAAATGGGCAAAAATAGTGTTGCCTACTTATGTGGGCAAAAAAAAGAGTTGCCTACTTATATGGGCAGTTAAATTGTTACTTCCTAACAATTTAAGATGTTGATTCTTATATTAAGAATTAAAGATTTTTTAGATAATATAATATATTATGTTGATTCTTATATTAAGAACTAAAGATTTTTTAGTTTAATATTCTTAATTTTAATAATTTGGTCTTTAAAAAAATCTTATTTTAAAACCAAAATATTTAAGATGAATGTTCTTGATTTTAAAAGTTGGTCTTTTTTATTTAGTGTACTAAGTTAGCTAATTAAACATTATAAAGGTGAAATATGCAGCTGCATTTCCGCTGGGCTGCTGTTTGGTCATTTTAAAAAAAGGGTAAATTTATTTACACCACGGAATTTGGAGCGGGAACTAAAGCAACCGGTTACAAAATGGCACCAGCGGCAACATCGGGCCAACAAACTTTACTCATTAGCGTCACATTTTTGCACTAGGCGCACTAATTAAAACGCAGTAGGCGACACCACGGTGCAGACTTCGGGTCCAGAGTGCGAGTGCTGGACAAAACTCAAACTGGCAACTGGCAACTGAAAAATCTAAAAACCAGACCCAAACTCAAGCTAGGCATTTGAATAGCGCCTCATGTTTGTATGGATTACATGGGTCTGTATGTAGTTCGGCAGTGCGGATGTGGTCCCATTAGTCTGCTCCTTTTTTTTTGCCACTACATTTGTTTTCTTTTTCCTCTTTTTTTTTGGGGGGTCGTTCAACTTACGGTTAAATAGCGATAGCCGAGCACCGAAACCGTGCCGGCGATAATGCCAATTAAGACAGCGCCGTGAGCGCCGAGCAGCAAGTTGCAAACGGTGCCAACGGCAACACCGCCAGCCAGTGTCGAGTTCTGCACGTGCACCATATCCAATTTATTCTCATGGCTGACAAGTGCGGATACAACGAAGGTGGTCACTGCAAGAGAGAGAGAGAGAAAGAGAGATAGAGAGTGCGAGGTAAATAAGGTTACAACAACATCAACAGCAAGGGGCACACTTCCAGTAGGCTGCTCTGCCTTTTCAACGAGCTCCACTTCAAGAGTTCTAGTTACGATTTCAATGGGTTGTCCTCACTCTGCACTGCTGGTCGATTCGAAGGACCTTTCATGGCTCTCGTATATTTGGCAATAGACACTGTCTACTGACTACTGACTACTGCCTATTGCAATGTGATTGATAGCCATTTTGTGTTACATTTTGTATACAACATTAATTAGCTACAATTTTGTAGAGTACTTGAATAAGAAAACTTTAAAATAAGCAGAAAATACCAATTGGTGTTTATTTTTGAAAGTGAAATCTTAAAATTTTAAATTTTAAAAAAATATTTTTTCCGAAAAAGCATAGGGGGGAGTACATGATATTTAACGACAAAATTCGAAAAATAATTTGTTGTTACAAAATAATTATTTTTAAATGCAGAATCAATAAATAGACAAAATAATGATCAAAATGACATTCCGCAAGAAAATCGGCTCAGTTTTGACAAAGTTATGAGAGTTGGAAGTTTTTGAAAAAGTTTCAAGGGGTAAGTATGGAAAAATATGACAGTGATGACCAAATTATGAAATATTTTAAATAATTAATTTTTTGATGGAGAATCAATATAGAGGCCAAATAATGATCAAAATGATATTCCGCAAGAAAATCGGCTCAGTTTTGGCAAAGTTATGAGAGTTGGAAGTTTTTGAAAAAGTGTCAAGGGGTAAGTATGCAAAAATATGACAGTGATGACCAAATTATGAAATTTTCTAGATAATTAATTTTTTGATGCAGAATCAATATAGAGGCCAAATAATGATCAAAATGATATTCCACGTGAAAATCGGCTCAGTTTTGACAAAGTTATGAAAGTTTGAAATTTGGTAAGTCTTTAGCAACTTAACAAGAAAAATTTTATTTTTAATTTTGTTATTATAAAGAATTTTCTTCAAAATAAAACAGCGTTCATTTAATTAAAACGTATTTAATTCCCACAAATCTCTAGAATAAAGCGAAATGAGGTCCTATCTTTATTTTCCGGCTTCGTAGCCCTGGGCGTGAATAAGTCATGCAAGGATCAGCTTAATATGTAAGTGAATGTTTATTATATGGCATACAAATAATAATTAAGAGACAAGTTGCCATCGCAATATAATATGCTTAGGGTGAAAGCTGGATCCAGTTTGGAGCATACTCTTAAATCATCCAAGTGGAGCAAATGGGAAACACAAGCCGCAATTCTCGGTCACAACCGCAGTTCATAAACACAAAACTAATAAAAATGTAAACAAGGATACACAGAGACGAGTCCTGTCGTCCAGTTGTCCTGTTGTCCAGGCAACGAGAGGGATACACTTCAGTTTATTACCCAGGCAAACATAAATCTCCGCAAAAATAACACTAAATACTTAAAAATCTCCATTTTATGGCGAAACATATGTTGCAGCCATAATAATTTGCATAAATTAGTTAATACGAAATGCCGCTCGGTTTCTGTGGCAAGTGCAAATAAGCAGTGCAAATCACAACAAAAGCAGCAACAACAACATCAGCAACAGCAATGAAACCACAGCAATTTCAAAAACAGCTTTTGACATTGTCCAGGCGACACAACAGTATTACAGAGAAACAGCAAATTCTGGCTTAAAAATCAATTAAACAGCATTTTTACAGCCGGTCCCCAGGATTTTGACAGAGTCGAGTCTAAACCAAAGCAAAGCTAAGGCAAGGCCAAAAGCAGCCGAGATTCGGGGCGACAGTTGTTGTTACTTGTTGTTGTTATTTGTGTTGTTGTTGTTGCTTGCACATTTAACAATTTAAATTAACGCCAATGGTGTCACTTGTGACTATAAAATGTGTTTTGTGCTTAACATTGTTGGCCAATGCGGGCAGCGGACAACGGCAACAACCATACTGACCATGGCCAGAAGGAGACTCGGTATCAGAGCCAAGCTCGTTTCAAACTTGGTGTGAAAACAACAACTGGGGCGTATTTTGCTGTTGGCGCCGCATTTGGACACCAAATGGCGTCGTCTGCTATGCATGTCGCAACACCCGCATGGCCGACACACACACCCAGTCACACACACACACCCAGACACACACACACTTAGACACACACATAGATACAAAGTGTGACACACCCACAAGAACGCCTCTAATTTCAGCATTGAACTGAATCCCAGCTTTAGTTTAATTAAGGCAACAACTAGCGAGCCAAGTAACTGGCCACTGAACGGGACCAAAACAGGACAAACGGCCCAAAGCGACAGCAACGGCGGCGTCCCACGTTGACTCAACTAATCGCACATCCTTCCGCATAAAATGTCCCTGCCAGACACCCCTCAGTCCCTTTTAAATCCTGTCCAGTTATTGTAACTTTGCAGTGGGGTATATCGAACAGCCTATGTGACTTTATAATAAAGATGTCCCTTGGGCTCATTATTTAATGTATCTTTATAAAATATTAATATGCCTAGCAATTTCCATACAAATATTTTGTAGCCTCTTTAGCTGACGTTAATCATTTAATTTGCATGATTATTTTTGCTGAAAGTATGTTAAAAGATACGTCTCGAGTTTGTACCAATATAGTCTAACATAAGAAATACTTCAAATCCAATTATTAATATTATTGAAATCTAAAGTTTTTCCCATTATATGAAATTAAATAATATCTTTTTAAAAAATAAATTAATTTAAATTAAAAGCAAGGCTGAAAAAACAATCTATTTTTATATTATAGGAAATTTACAGTCTTGTCTAAAATTTCAGTTGATAACTTTTTCAAATGAAACATAAAACAATTTTGATTTAGAAAAAACATTTTCTAAATTTAAATTTAGTTTTTGATCTTAACTTTTTTTTTCTTCATATATTGAATCAAAATTTAAAAATTGTATAAGAATATAAATAACTAGTTTAATTTATTTAGACGTATAATATTTAATTTTTTAAATTAATTAAGTGAAATTTAAAGAGTATTTAAAGTGCCACTTGTTTTCTCCTAGCCTTTTCTGATATGTGCTATGTCGCTGTTTAGGTGTTAGCTGCGTTGTTGCAACGTGAGGGCTTTAATATCATGGCCAGGCTGAGACCACAGCCGTCCCAGTGTCGCCGCCATAGAGAGTCATAGTCCCAGTCCCTAGCCTGGACACAAACCCCAGCCCGGAACCAAACCCCAACCCAAGCTCCTCAAGCAGAACTAGCTCCCAAATGCTGCTTGCAGCTTGGCTTATCTGAACTGTTGTTGTTGTTTCTTGTTGTTGTTGCTTGTTGTAGTCGTTGCCAGGCGCCCTTTGTATACATTTAATTTGTGTTTTGTTATTTACATTAACCGAGTGAGGCAACAGCAGAGTTTTCATCTCCCTTTCCATCCCATTTCCTACTATACTTGGCTTGTTTTTGCTTTTAGCACATTTTCTATATATGTTGTGTACGACATGGCCATGGTCAAACATAGTTGACCCACACAGACACATAGACAGCTAAATGCTGGGCAGTCTTCTACAGCTTCTTCCTCTGCTCCTGCTCCTTCCCTCCCTGTTCTCAGTTCTCAGCTCTTGGGGCCGTTTTTATGTTCGCTACGTGCTCAAAATAAATTTTCAAATGTGTTAACGAAACTATTTGACATTTAATTAGTTTGTGAGTTGCATGCATAAAGATTTTGCAGCAGGAGCAACTGAATGTGAATGGAACTGAGCTCTTAACCTTTTCAATTTCAATGCTTAGCGACCAAGTTAATAGGCTCGCCAACATTATAATTAACGCAGCCGGTCAGGATATAAGAAATATATATATATATATATATATATATATGTATAAAAAATAAAGGAAAACTAGATCTGCCTTCCACTTGAGCCAACTAATTGACAGAACAGAGCTGTGTGGCACGTGACTCACCTGTTGCCGCGGCTAATGATAGGAACGTGTTCAAAATGGCTCGTTCTCCGCCGGATCCTTCAGCCAGCACCGAGTTAAAGCTGGGCCAATACACCCACAAAAAGGTGGTGCCGATCATTGCGAATATGTCAGACACATAGTTGGCTCCCTCATGCTTGCCAGCATCATTCTCATCCTTAGACGGACGCAGCATCAATGCGACGGCAAGGCCAAAGTAGGCGCCAAAGGCATGAACCGTAATGGAACCGCCGCAATCGCAGATCTAAACAAGTCACAAAGGACACGGCTAAGACTACGGTGTTAGTAATGGATTAATGGACTTACGCTCAGCACATTGAGGGCCAGATACTCGTTGGCCGCAAACAGTGCCACCTCAAAGATGGACATGCAAAGCAGCTGAATGGGCGTGGTGCGTCCAAGAAGAGCTCCCATGCTGATCAAAGGCACGGCGGCTGCAATGTCCGCATCGATGATGTTCTCCAGCGAAAGGCTGCCAGCAAAAAACAGTAAGAGAAAGGAGAAAGAGAGTAAGGACTTGTCACAGCTCAATAGAAAGGATAAAAAGGGAGCTTTGTCTCTGTTTGTTTGCAATTTCACTTAGCATAAGTAGCGCGTCAGGCATTCATTGACAAACACTATAAGAGAACTACACTTAAAAAAAAAACTGTGCTTAAATCAAGATATTGGTGTCAAAACTAAGAAAATTATCTATAAGTAAAAACACATCTTGATTTCAAGAAAATTTTGAAATAAGAACAAGTTCTTAATAAATGTTCTTATTATAAGAATAAATGTTCTTAAGAATTTATTTGAAAAAAAAAAATTTAAATTTTAAATTTATAATTTCTTACTTCTGATTTATATTTTAAAATATATACCAATTTTTTCTGATTTGATTATGTTTTACTGTGTCTTTTCCTTGTAACAAGTGGATTTCGAACCGTCATCCACTTTCTTATGAAAAAGTACATATTTATAATTTCTTAGTTATTTAAGATTTTTATTCTTATACTATGAACTTAGATTTCTTAGATAAATATTCTTAGTATTAGTATAATGATTTTAAAAAAGTCTTATTTTAAAAACAAAAGACGCTATTTTTTTCAGTGG
This sequence comes from Drosophila falleni, assembly GCA_035045575.1. Taxonomy (NCBI): domain Eukaryota; kingdom Metazoa; phylum Arthropoda; class Insecta; order Diptera; family Drosophilidae; genus Drosophila; species Drosophila falleni. The sequence goes on from JAWNOV010000167.1 coordinate 6,243,655, forward strand.
AACTTAAAGTAATTGCATAAATTCATTACAGCTTTGGGTAATTTCTCTTAATTTCTAACAGAACAACAGTCAGCTAATTATGTATGCAATTTATTCATGTCCTTTGGGCAATTATTTAGATAGTCAGCTCACATTTATTATTATACTATATATTTATATTTATACTTACCCGATTTTGCCATCTTCCATGTGAAGGAAGCCCTTCATTAGCACAGCCCACTGTATGACCAGAGCGGACATGAACAGAGTGTAACCTGTAGCGCTGTATCCATATTTACGCAAAAAGGTCATCAGAAATCCAAAGCCAATGAATATCATAACCTGTATATCCTGAAATTCTATAAGTACAAAAAGGAGGTGAAAAGGGAATTAGTTCGTGCATTGGAGGGTTGACTGTATTGGCGCCTTGGCACGCTTATTAATTGAGTCAAGTCGTTTCAATTAGTGGCCCAATTGTCTGCTGCCAAAAGTCAATTGCATTGAGATTGATGTCACCATGGCGAACGGTGGCCGAGCAGAAGCCGTAGGAGAGCACGGCATCGAGTCACCCTGGAGTCGAGTCACCCTGTGTGTGTGTGTGTGCAATTAGTGTGAAATACGGTTTAATTTATTTATTATGAATTGCAACAAGTTGTTTACAGACGCATTTGCATAAATTGAAATTAATGACTTTAATTATTCATTTGTGTGCAGCTCATTCCGTTCCACTGTTCGGTTCACTCGGTTCAGTTCGCTTCACTACAATACGATACAGATACATTGGGGTATGATTCGGTAGAGTTCGGTTTTTCGGGCTCTCGTCGCTTGCCCATTGTGGCAAAAGTAATTAATGCAATTGGTGCCGCGGGACTTCAAGGAGACTATGCGAAAAATAACTTCATTTATTTATGAGCCGCCAACACTTGGCAGACAACAACACTGGCAAAAGCAAAGGCAGAAGCATCCAAAACATGGCAACTGATGCAACTGGAACGGGTAATAGCCTTAACAGTCTCTTAGCCATTTCAATATCAAGGATTAAATTTACATTTTTTAGCAGGGGATTTTCGTCTGCTCAGCAGCTTCTCTTCAGCTCTAACTAATTTTTGATAATCAATATTACGCTTGAACTGTTGACGTTGCTTATTATTTTTTAGACAGTCTTAAGGGGTTAGAGTGTGTGTGGGTCAAATTAAAATAAACAGTTGAATAATATATTCAAAAAAAATTATAAAGGCTAAAACATAAGTCAACAATGATGATAAATGAGCTGAATAAGTTACTCATTAAAATAAAAGAATATAGGGGCTCTCATACAGAAATTATAGACAGAGATGGTAAGTTTATGAAATTCTCTGCGAATTCATAATAATAAAATACATGTAAGAAATATTTACAATATATAATAATATAATTTAGTAATTTGCTTAACAAAAAATAAATAAACAAATAAAGCAATAAATATATATTAAAATGTGCCTTTTAAGAAAATAACTTTATTTTATATTATATTTCAATATTTTCTATTTTTAAGTAAAAAAAAATAACATGAAGATTATTTGCCGATAGTTAAATTAATTAAATAAAATACTTTTAATCATAATTCTTTTTTAAATTGTGATCTTTTATCTTGGAATTTAATTTGTTTAGTTCCTTATGAAGTGGTTTTCTTAACCTAGTCTAATTTAAAAGTACTTTATCTGTCTTATCGTTCTTATCAGCTCTGTTTAGTCGTAATCTTGTAAAACTGCTTTATTATGACGTTTTGATTTAATACTGACAAGTTTCTTTAACTGTTACAAGTATTCCTCATAAATAAGTTTACATTGCGCTATTAATTAGACTCAAGTGAGTCAGTTGTCTTTTGCTAAGAAATCTTGATGGTTTTATCAGTTGTAGATATATCACAATCTCATCATGTGATGGACACCACCTTAACTGTTAACAAAGTCCATGCGCTATGCAGATAAAGTTGCCACAAATAAATATCATGTCAACAACGACGGATTAATGAATGGTTTTCAGTTGTCTTTTGAGTGTTGACCGGCAAGTTTCGTTGTTTCCCCTTTTTCGCTTAGCTTGTCAGTCAATTAACATGGTTGTAAATTGTATCACATCAAATGATACAATATATAGTAGACTATATATAGTATAGTAATCACACACAGAGTTCCCCTTAAGTCATAAGATAAAATAGCTTAAATTTTTCACACAATTGCGACTAATTTTAGAATCTAAAATGGCAAAATTTGCCAAAGTTGAATGTTGTGTGTTGGGAAAGGGAATGGGGGAATATATTGGCTACTCACGCGGATATTTTGAAACGTGTTCCTTTGCTGATCCAGCGTCTTCAGCTGCGATTGGCGACGGGAGCACAGCCTTCTCGTAACGCACGAACAGCCAGAATAGAACCAGGAAAATTATTTGCACAATCATCAGGACAATGTAGCCCGACACTTTGCCACCCGGCGTATGCATTGTGGAGTCACTGTACGGATGTGGTTCCAAAGAAAAAAATTGTGAAATGCTCGTAGAAAACAAGCGATTGGAGTTTGTGCAAAGTCCTTGGCAAAGTCGAGTGCAGTCCTTTCGCTTGCTCTTAAATACTGCGTCTCTCTTTCGCTCAAAATCCGCCTTGGAGTCGCTGCAGCACGCGTGTGTATACGCCCGGGAATTAGAAGCGTAAGTGCCACCAGACAGGAAGTCGATAGTCCCAGCTACACTCTGTCTCTCTCTCTTTCGCTCACTCTCTCTCACTCTCACTCTCACTCTATATCCCTTCTTCAAAATGCACAAATATTTGTGTGCTTTTTAGTTTTCTCACACACACACACACTCGCAAACTCGCGTGATAAGTGATAAGAGAGGGGAAAGGCGTTATTCACATGCACGATCTGTTGCCGCTGAACGCAATGCGCGTACTGATGCCCAGCACTGTGTGCGAGACTCGTAAGTAGCTGAAAAACAGTTCGCAGTTTTCGCTATTTGGCTTGCGGTCAACGGGGCGTATGTGCGATATATATCCACGGCGATTTATTCGCATGATATAACTATTTGATTTAATTTGCTTGCTGCTCGTGCAGTTGCTGAATTATTCACTACCCATCCCCACACTCACACACTTACACACACACACACAACACCACACACACACACCATACACATTGAGTGCTTGTCTGCGGCTTCGTAGTTTCGTATTTTATTTAAATTGTTTTGTTTTAGCTGCATTGTAATTTCAATTTCAAATCGTTGCTCTTTCCACAAAAAAAAAACTAGAATGGTCATGTCTTTTGTGGTGTTTAAATTGATTGCTGCATCGTTATTATTATTTCATGTGCAACTTGCAACTTGCAACCTTCAGCTTAAACTTTGATATTTTGATTGACTTGAATTTGATTCATTTATCATTTAGTGAGTATCTGCAACGCATATAGAAATGGATACTATAACTGCATATGTATCTATGTATCTTTGTATCTATAATCGCTTAGCTATCTTTCAGCTTCTCGCCTCAAAACAATTAGCACGCTGTCAACAACAATTGACCAGAAATGGAGCAGCTGATCGCTCGTTGATGATGCAAAGCAACCGACAGACTCCAATTGCTTTGCCCCACTGTTCCCCTCACCCATAATTCACAGTCATTAACAGTTTTTAGTAGTTTAGTGCGAAATTAATGGGCACAATGAGGCACATAGAGTCGCATATTGGTGCGAAGAGCTCCAAGATATATGTGGAATGTGTATCAATAAGTGCGAGTTTAAGCTATGAATATAAGTGGATTAATAGCGTAAAAGCTGTCGCTTTCTAATAAAATATAGATGAATATTTATTATTATTTAATTTATTAAATACTTAATTTATCTACATTATTTTCTCATATTGATTCCTCTTTGCACTTTCTTATTATTTTTAAATATAATAAAAATCAAACACCATTTAACTAATTACCCATGAAAATAGCATGAAAAATTAAAAAGAGTGTGTGTAAAATAAATAATAAAACGTGCTCCAAGCACTCAAGACAATTGTTGTTGTTTAAATCGGTCGTTGGGGCATATGATTGATATTTATTTTTTCAACAAACACAAGCACCTGTGTTAAAATTGAAATTCTCATAGCAGGCCAACAATAATAAAAAAGCAAAGCAAGGCAAAGTAAAGTAAAGCAAGGCAAAGTAAAGTAAAGCAAAGCAAACCGAGAAAACGACATAAGAAAATGTGTGAAGTTGGCGCAAAAACCGCAAATGTTGCCAGGCACGCGCTCGGTAAATGCTCTTCAGATCTGTGTAACCAACACACACACATACACACACACACACACAACAAAAAAATCCGGAAAAAGAATGGGAAGTTGAAGACTATTGGATTGGGTAGATGTTGTAGCCCTGGTACTATATCAAAGCCATTTGGCTCTTCGTTTTGTTGCTACAGCTGCCTACGCTCACACACACACAAACACACACACACACACACACACACTTACACACAGTTGTTAACAGTTGGTCGGGGGAGAGTAAGGTAAAATTTGCATCCGCAATCACTTTAAATGTTTCCGTTTGAATACGCAAATAAATCGAAAAGGATTTCCAATGAATGCTTATGAGTGTGCACCGTTTTTTCCCCTCCTTGTCGTCATCGTCCTTGAAGCTTTGGCAAACCCTTGTTAATGTTGTTGTTTACAACAAGTGTACATGGCTAAATCCGGGCCAAAGCACAACACCAACAACCACACTCACTCACACAACAAATGAAAAGAAAAGAAGCAGCAAGAAAAAAAAAATGAATTGATAACATTGTAAAACGACTGCCAAACTGTCAGCTGCTACAGCTCGAAGATGCAACCTCGAGACTCAGTCTTAGTCTTAGTCTCAGTCTCAGTCTCAGTTTGAACCTCAACTTCAACCTCAACCTCAGGCGTCAGAGCCGTGCAACTTGTGGCCAGTCTGAGGACAAGCAAAAATCTATGCAACTACGTGTGTGTGTGTGTCTGTCTGTGTGTGTGTGTGTACAAGTATTCTTTGGGTTTTTAGCTGAGCCATAAATAAATATGAGCGACTGCAACGGGGCAGCAATGTTGACGATATGTTGATAAACTTTAACACCACAAGCCGAGCACAACACACACACACACACTCACACACAAACAAATCACACAAAGACACAATTCTTAATACCCATAACTCAATAAAATCGGGTAGTATTTTTCTCGAAAAGAAACGCTTTCAACCTGGCGTCCAAATAAAGGAGAAAGCGTATTTAGAAATGACACTGAATGTTGCTTTAAGCTCGCTGCAGTTGCAACAGTTACAGCAACTGGAACAACAGCAATAAGAGCTCTAAAATCTTGTATCCGACTGTGAAATACCCGCTAATCCATATTTATTACTTTTATGAATTTTAAACTTAGATAGTAAAAAAATTATCGGTTTTTTTTCTATAGAACTTAAAACAGTCATAACTAAAGATATATTTATTTATTTGATATTTATTCAATTATGGTAAATGATTAATAACAATATTCGAAAACGTTTATCCCCCAATCCATTTCTATTATTTTTATGTATGAATTTTAAACTCAAACAGTTAAAAAATTAAAGCGTTTTTTTTTTTAAGTTTAAACTTAAAATGGTCATAACTAAAGTTAATCGAAAGATTATTCGATCTGTATACCATTATGTATAATGATTACCAAGAATATACGAAAACGCGTGCCAGTTAAAAGAGCGTTTAATTTAAAAAAAAATATTTTGACTGTGGATCAAAGTTGGTTGTTCAAATTTGTATAGTCCTTGATCCTACTAGCTTGAACTTATTCTTATAGATATAATATATAAGCATACATATAGATGAAGGATATAAGCAGATTGACTGTTAATGCTGAAAAAGATTATATATACTATACATAGTTTGACTCGCTTCCTTCTCTCTGTAGAACACATTTTATTTTAAATTTAGTTTATTTTTATGATATGCTTAAGTAAATTTATTTAGGACATGTTGTATGCTACTTAAATCAAACAAACGATACAATATACCCTTGAACTTTATGCATAACGGGTATAACAACGGCAACAACGGCAACAATATCATCATCATTATCATCACCATTATCATCATCATCATTATCGGCATTGTCGCTGTGCAGGACCAAGTCTTTTGTGTGGCTTTGTTATGCCAACCAAAGTATCCTTCAGCCGGCTGCCTCACTGGCTTTGCCGGCATTTGTATCGCTGGCTTTGCTTCAACCTATCTCCCTCTCCCTCACTCCCTCTCTCTCTCTCTCTCTGTATCTTTTTCTATTTTTCTCTGTCACTATGGCTCTGCAACTCGCTGGGGTTTTTTCGGCAACTTGGCTCCGTTACACAAATTTCGACTGCCACTGTGTGCATGTGTGGTGTAGTTGTTGCTGCTGCTTCTTCTTCTTCAGCCGGTGGTTGCGCCTAAACGATTTGCTTTTTGTCTGTTTTGTGTCAATTTGAAATCCGCTTTGGTTATGCGGCTGCAACTCTACGCTCTTGCCTCTCTTTCCCTCTCTTTTCTCTCTACTGTAGCTATAGCAAAGCTCTGCGCTGCGGCAATTGTTGGCATTTACAGCTACTTGGCTGCCATGGCAGCAAACTCTCTCTCTCTCTCTCTCTCTTTCTCTCACTGTGTGTGTGTGTGTGGCATGCAACATCAGCTTGAGCTCAAGTGCCGCTGGGGGATTTTTCAATTGCGTTTATAATAAATTTCGATTTGTCAGCGCAAAGCGGACAACTTGCAGCGCTTCGTTGGCAAGCCAAGTAGCGTTAAGTGTCCGCCGCAAGTGGCATCAGTAGCAACAACAACAACAGCAACAACAGCAGCAACAACAATAGTTCACTTGAGATACTTTTGCAAATACAAATTACAGCAAGTTATTTGCCTGCCCATGCTAAAATCTAATTTCAGCTATAAGCAAGCTAAAGTGTCATCACTGACACTCAACTATTTACACACAACGCTCAAAAGTATGCTACAATTTGTATTTGACTCAATGAACACAACGCTTAAAAGTATGCTACAATTTGTATGCGATTCAAAGCAATTACTTGTGCCGCCTTAACGTATGTTTAACACTTCTGGCCCAACTACTTGGGCCAAGACCAGTTTCAGTTGACAACAAAATGCGCTTCGATTAATAGTTGGACAACTTTCAATCTATCTGTTGTAGACGAGATACATATACATAAAGATAAGACGACAAACTGGATCACAACTCGGCGCCTCATAAAAATATCAAAAGCCACGCCAAAAACTATAGTTCCCCTCAACTTCCTCTCAGGCCCATTAGAGTGATGTTTAAATGTCTAAAATAATTTAATTTACATTTCGTTTGTAACAAATAAAAATTTATTCGATTTATTGATAAGAAAAAAAAACGGCAAGAATTTAAAGAGTCGTTGTTAATGGGGTTTTATGTGTATCGACTATTTTAGGTGGGGGATTGTTATTTTCCCAATGACAACTTCTACTTCCGCTTGGCCTTTAGGCAATCTCCGTAGCATGTGACGGTGCTGGCTGCACATGTGCTGGCTGTACAGGTTGCACTGGCTGCACTGGCTGCATTGGCTGCATTGGAATGCTGTGCTGCACACTGGGCGTGGGATCAATTGTCTTTGCTGGAGTGTAAGTGGTTGCCTGATCGGGGTCCTTGTCCAATATGAACTTATACATGATAAAGTATAGGGCAGCACCCAAAAGCAACTCGGCAATCGCCACACAAAGAATCACAGCCCAGCCGGGAATAGCAAGTCCAGCTGTAGGAATAAAAATTATTAGTAATTTTCATTATATTTAAATTTTCAATTAACTATTAATTAAAAAATTAAATCTAAATTAATATAATGATGACCTAATTATTTGAGAATTAAATTATATATTGAAATTGAATATTAAAATTAAATCTAAATTAATATAATGATGACCTAATTATTTAAGAATTAAATTATATATTGAAATTGAATATTTAATATTATTTAAATTTTTTTAATTTATTTATTTATACATTTTCATAGTAAATAAATTATTTAAGTATTAGAGCTATCAATTTTTGTGATCTATTTTTTTTTTTTTTTTCAAATAAAACATATAGCTAACTTACTAAAGTATCTGCGAGTGAGAGTGCGTCGACCGCGATTAACGCGTCGTGTAGCATCCGTTTCCTGCATGCAACAAGCAAGCAAAACTGCAAGTAAATAAAAAAATATTAATAAAAAATAATCAATAAATAAACCCCCTTTATAAAAAAAATTTAATAAATAAATAAATTAATATTCAATTATTTACTAAAGACAAAATGCAAATATTTAAAGAGCGCGCTGAATCGTGTGTGGTCTCTGACTCTAAAGTATCTTTCAAGCAGAGCATCACATCATATCACACATCGGATCACATCACACATCATATGTAATCAAGCAAACGAAAAAACTTAAAGCAAAAAGCGCGAAACGGAACGGAACTCATTGAAAACGACGTTAACCATTCATCAAACAGTTGAAACTGACATTCTTCTTATTTGTCCGAAGAGTTGTTTAAATATTAATAATTAATTATTAAGAAAATGTTTAACAACAAAGGCAAAGAAACAAAATAAAAATAACTTAGCGCGCGCGCCAAGTTCGATGATAAATCAGATAAACACTTGTCCAAGGGAAGCGGGGCGATTGAGAAGTTGTCGTAAGAGACTGAGAGGGGTGGAAGGGGTCTTTGTTTTGGCATATTCTGCCATTGTTTCCATTCCGGATGTCAGTTTTGATTATCTGCTCGCTTCTCAGGCACAGTTCAATGTATTTCTCACAGATTTCATGTTAATTTTTGAACTTGCCATTTATTAATTTAACTATCGATTTGAAACATTTTGAATAGCAAAATCAACATGGCCAAAATGCCATGAAAGGGACACTCGACCGCTAACCGAAAACTAATTGTTTTTCCATATTTCATAATTTATACGGTGAAATGATTATTATTGTTGTACTTGGGCCACATCCGGTATTAGCAATGTACCATTACATTCAGCTTTAACCAACTAAAATATTTATAGAATAAATTCAAACATAATTGCCAAAATTAAATAAGCAATTCCAAGTGAAATTATAAATAGTATAAAACAAATTGTGTTGGCCCAATTAATTTTTTGATGAAGGTTGCACAAAGCTTTTTGCTTATTTTATTTGAGGCGGAATTAAATTCTTCAAATTTTCGACCTATAGAAAATGTTGAAAGACTCTTGTGAAGCTTTGATTTTTTCTAACATTTTCTTATCTAAAAATTAACCTTACAAAACATTTTACACTCATTTTAGAGGTCTACGAATATTTATTAGTCACTACAAACAAATACACGATTGTAACAGCGATGAGTAAACCAAGTTTATCAGCATTAATGTTGGTCATAACGCAAGGCAACTGATAAGAGCACATATTTGTAGAGTTTCCACTTGTTGTGGATTCCATTTTCATTGTTCCACTTGATGACACACATTTTATTATTTATGTGTTACTCATTTTCCATAAATTGGATCTGCTATTTACAAGATATTTTTAAATCTTCATTGGTATATATAAATGGAAGCCAGTTTTTTTTTTAACTAGATATGTTTTACACTATTCCACTTGATGACACACACTTTGATTTGTAACTAATTTGCAATCAGTTATTTCATTGAAATCTTTATTACATTTTTACAATCTCACTTATTTTACAGAACTTTACCTAGACATATCACCAAATAGGTGGAATACTTTTTTGGCCACATCATATTCGTTCGATATATTAATTTGGAAATTTATAAATGAACTTTTTAGCGTTTCGTATTTAAGCAATTACTCGCCAAAGCGTAAAATGGAACTAAAGCTGAAGACCTGTGCGTGATTTTACCGAGCGACAGGTAAATTATCTTATCAGCAAGTTTTTATCGTAATATGACTCTCTCAGATAAGATAAGATTAAATTGGATGCGTTCTGGGCTTGCGCAATGTAGTTAAAGGTGAGAAAAGATAATAATTTTTTTTTGTTTTCCCAAAGTTTTTCAAAAATATGATATACTAGGGGGCTCCGCCCCCTGTTCACTTGGCTCGCCAACCACTTTTGACGCACTTGCAGGTCGAATTTTACAAAACGCCGTCTTAGACGCCGATGAATTTATCATATCTGTGTTATGGCAAAATTTCTAACTTGTATCCTGAGCCGTTTGTCCTGTACAATGCTCAGTCAATTGGACAAAGAAATTTATACATATAGAAATTTTGTTGTTTTTAAAAATGTTTTATTGGTGTTTCGTTTTTGTACTCGAATTATTCATAGCTCGTTATCATTGACTAATACGCTTATGTTAACTTTCAATTGTGTTTGTCAGAGCCATGATACGGCGTCTGGCAGTCTCAAATCCTGGGGGAGGGTAGGTGGGTAAGTAGTGTAGGTGTTTAGTGACGACGGTGCTTAAGACGACGGACAGTCTTGTAACGGTAACCATCAGCGGCAAGGACGGTAGCCTCGGCGGGCACATCAATGATGGCAGACTCCTCGGCAACTGGGGGCAGGTACTCGGCGGTAGGGAGCTCGCTGACATCACGACGGTGGCGCAGCTTCAGGCGACGGACCGTCTTGTAACGGTAGCCATCATCGGCAAGGGGAGTCTCAACAGCGACTTCCTGGGACTCAGCCTCAACTGGGGGCAGGTACTCGGCGGTAGGGAGCTCGTTGACATCACGACGACGACGGATCACACGACGGACCGTCTTGTAACGGTAGCCATCATCAGCAAGGGGAGTTTCAACGGCGATTTCCTGGGACTCAGCCTCAACTGGGGGCAAGTATTCGTTGGACAACTCGTTGACATCACGACGGCGACGGATCACACGACGGACGGTCTTGTAACGGTAGCCATCATCGGCAAGGGGAGTCTCAACAGCGACTTCCTGGGACTCAGCCTCAACTGGGGGCAGGTACTCGGCGGTGGGGAGCTCGTTGACATCACGACGGTGGCGCAGCTTCAGGCGACGGACCGTCTTGTAACGGTAGCCATCATTGGCCAGAACAGTAGCTTCCTCAACGGGAGCAACAGCGGCGACTTCCTGGGTCTCGGCTTCAACTGGGGGCAGGTACTCGGCGGTAGGGAGCTCGTTGACATCACGACGACGACGGATCACACGACGGACGGTCTTGTAACGGTAGCCATCATCGGCAAGGGGAGTCTCAACAGCGACCTCCTGGGACTCAGCCTCAACTGGGGGCAGGTACTCGGCGGTGGGGAGCTCGTTGACATCACGACGGTGGCGCAGCTTCAGGCGACGGACCGTCTTGTAACGGTAGCCATCATTGGCCAGAACGGTAGCTTCCTCAACGGGTGCAACAGCGGCGACTTCCTGGGTCTCGGCTTCAACTGGGGGCAGGTACTCGGCAGTGGGGAGCTCGTTGACATCACGACGGTGGCGCAGCTTCAGGCGACGGACCGTCTTGTAACGGTAACCATCATCGGCAAGGGGAGTCTCAACAGCGACCTCCTGGGACTCAGCCTCAACTGGGGGCAGGTACTCGGCAGTGGGGAGCTCGCTGACATCACGACGGTGGCGCAGCTTTAGGCGACGCACGGTCTTGTAACGGTAGCCATCATCAGCAAGGGGAGTCTCAACAGCGACTTCCTGGGACTCAGCCTCAACTGGGGGCAGGTACTCGGCGGTGGGGAGCTCGCTGACATCACGACGGTGGCGCAGCTTTAGGCGACGCACGGTCTTGTAACGGTAGCCATCGTCGCTAAGGACAGTTTGCTCGACAGGTACATCGACCGTCTCGGCGACAGCTTCGAGGTGATTGTCCACAGGGGGCAGGTACTCCGTGGAGATGGAGGTAGCAGCAGCAGCTGCGATCACAGCGAACACAACAACAAAGAATTTCTGTAAGAGAGAACAGAGATTGGATGAGTAAGATGATTATCTATGGGTTAGTCCTGTGTGTATTCGTTTTTTTGTCCCGTTGAGGATGGTAAACTAACCATTTTTGAGATGCTCCTAGACGATGCGTGTCTATGAGATTAATCCAAATTCGATTCTGATTTCAAACCAGACCTTACGACACTATTTATACACAGATTTTGCAAAAAAAAAAATCAAAAATGTTCTCGCCGGTCAGCAGAAGCAGAAGCAGCGCTCTGTGTGTACCATTCACTTTAGAGAAGATACAAAATGAAACCGGTTACTTCCCCATGCGGCAACTACCGCATCATATTGTAGTAGTTTGTTGCGGCGATCTCGTTGTCGAATTGTCTATGTCGATCGTTTGCTTGGGCCACTTCATCATCATCATCATCATGTTCATCTCCATTGATGGCCGGCGTTAGCCGCTCTTAGTATCTATTGTCAAAAGTATCTCAAGCCGTGAGCACACATCAATTGTACCTCCTCCTCCTATAGTTTGAATATTTACCATATATGTATGAAAACAAATGAACAAATGATGCGAACCATAAAAAAAACTAATAATACAAATACCATATGTTTAAAACAAACGAAAGTCAACAATATATTTGATTTGATTCCACCAAAAAAAAAAAAAGAAATACTAAATAAAAAAAACAACGAATCGGCTAAAAACTTCTCAAACAACAGATATGTTGAACGTGGCCGCCACGATGATATTTGAATTGTCTCGAGACTTTTGGCAGAATCAACAATAGTCGAGGGCTCTTTGCATTCTTCTCCGTGAGCTTTTCGATAGACTCGATTTATGTGTATCACATTATACGATTTTTATTGTATATGAATAGCTGGGGTCGATCGATCGATTGTTCGCTATAGTTGTAGATATTTCAATGCCTCCTCGCGTGGTAATTGCAAGCGGAAGTTGTCGTTCTTGTCATTGTTGAACACAACACTTCTTCATCTTAAATCTATCTGATGGACAGCTATTCTTTTTTTGACTTCTTTCAATTTTTCAATATATTTTTTGGCGACTCTTGATCAACGCTTAAGGCCAAAGCTGAGCTGAATTGAAAGTGTATGCCACGATAGAGACGAGCTCTTGAGTGTTGCTATTTTCGGTTACGCCACATTAGGCATCTATTAATAGCCGGGTGATTTAATAGACCCACTCGGATCGATCGCTATGAAATTATTTTGAAATATGCCTCTTCAAAGTGTGCTCGTGGTAGAGTGCTTAATTTAAATATAAATTTGTATTTTCTGCTGCTCCAATTGTACACCAAACACGCAATAAATCTCATCAGAATGCTAAAAACCGATTATCATCATCTCCATCATCCCGTCTTAGAATGTTAACTTCAGTTATTGTCTTCTACTTTTTTTTTTTTTTTTTTTTTTTTTGTTTTTAGTTTTGTGAGTTCTATTAGCTTAGACAATGGAGAATGTCGTTCGTTGGAGATCTCGTTTAAGAAGAGGATATGACGGGATCGAAGACCTTGGAAAATCTATTTATATTTTCAATCCACTATACACTATGTCACTAATGTATCTTAACTAAATTTAAGATATGCTTTTTGTGTTTTACAACCAGTTTTAAAAAATATCATATTTCGTCGCACAGCAGGTGGGGAAAAATAATAAAAAATACACATGCTCCTGGTTTATTTTGTCATTTATTCATTTTGTAAATGGCGCACATAAAAAATATATATTCAACCATTGCTCTACAGTATTCTGCATATTTAATTTATATCTGGCAATCAACATCATCATCAAAATGCCACTGCGCATTGCCCAATACCCATGCGGAAAAACGGACAAAAACAAATAGAATCGGGTAGAGAATTCGCTTTCGGCGCTTCCTGGCACAACAAAAATAACGCAAGAATCAAAGTATATATACACATCTGTGTATATATCCACATATGTAGGTTTCCAAACGGGTCAGACGCTTCTCTTGATGCCAGTTTAATACTATATGTATATCCATAAAAATATAGGCAGTCGCCTCAGTCCAAATTCCAGTCTCGGCTCCAGTTTCAGTTTCCCGTGGCAAATGTAAAACGTATATAAATCGTCGCTTGGTATGGCACATCCGTCCCCGGTTTCGAGAGTCCAGGATGCCCGTGGGTCAACTTTCAATCATCCAGCTGGCAGAGGCATGCCGTGCCCCGATTAATCCAATGCATCGGCGTCTGGGAGCATCTCAACTGCAGGTACATCACAAAGTTTGTAGAATGTCCGGTGGTAGAGAGCACACCACGACGTTCACTGGTCTTGTAGACGGGACAGTCGTATATAGCACCTGTTTCTGCCCCACCGCTACCACGTGGCTCCTCCTCACCTCCACTGCCACGCGGTATCTCATCCGGCAATCTCAACACCGGACGCAGATAGATTACGGGCAGAGTATCAAACAAAATCTTGGAGAAAGACTCATCAACCTCTCTAGTCTTGCGATTCCAGCGAGCGCCTTCTATAAAAATACCCTGCAATAATTATAACATTAAGAAATAAATAAAAGTATAAAATAGAAAAGAATTTTCAGGATGGTAAAAATAAAAAGTTCTATAAAATTGTGCATCTATTCTAAAAAAAAAATAACAAAATAAACAATAATAAACTTATTTAATTGTAACTCAAAAAAAAATAGATATAAGATCAGGGGTGATATAAAAAAAAAATATTTTTTAAATAGTGGAACTATTTTACAATAAAAACAACAAATAAGTAACAGATTTATTTAAAACTGAACTCATAGAATTGAAAATTCTATGCATCTTTCTTACTTGAATAAACTTAGTCTCATCATTTATCTCTTTTTGTTCCTGAAGAGTTGGTCAAGCAAACAGTTGATAAAGTATATTATGTAATTTATTATCTTGTTATAAATTCAGGAACCCTTGTAACTTACCCTTATATAGGCGCCCACGTCAGCTACCTGCGAGGTTTGAGTCTCGAATTTGGTAACAGCAAATTCAATGTTGATCATATCGATTTGGAAGCGATTCTTACGCGAATAGTTCTGAAGGACACCCGTTATGAAGGACTGGGTGAAATAAAAACCAGAGATCCAGTATACATTTGGTTCGCCGTTCTCGATCCACGACTGGAAAAAAGCCAATCTGAGTAGGGAAAGCGTTAGACAGATGAGTTATCTTATTTTTCAATTTGTTAATAAATATTAAATATTTGACAACAAAAGGCTGCGAGTGCACAAAGCATTGGCAGGAGCAAAAGGACACACACACACATACACACAAAGAGCATCGTCCTTTGATGTCAATAGCAAATAAGATTTTTGCCATGAATGGCAGCAACAATATTGAACAGCAACAGGATGAAGTTGGGGTCGAAATTGAGGATGAAGGATGAAGGATGAAGGATGGGAAAGTGCGACATATGAATGTGGTACTCCCAAACACATTTATTATATTTGCACAATTGCAGCAAAGGACGCAGCAGCTCACAGGATACAATGCCATTCATTGATGGCTTTACTCTTAAAATAGAAATATGGCATACAAACACACTCACAAAAAATACGTTACTCACCGTGCTAGGAAATCGGTCACGTAGCTACCCAAAGGCTTTAGCGAGGGATAGCTCTTTTTCAGCCAATCCGCCGGCAACTTGCCTATAATCATGGAGGCATGAGTTCGCTCCAATTCGGGTATCATGGCAATCTGTCCCTTGACAGCTTTTCCAACATTCACAAGACTCTTGCGTATATAGGACAACAGGCGATTGAATCGTATTAACTCCTGTCGCAACACCGTATTCATTGAATTCGTATAGATGACGGGATAAGTCTTGGACACCTCCTCCAAATCGAATTCCTCGGGCAAACGCAGCAAGAGCTCCTTGCAGATGGCTATGGCAGGATCCTCTTTAGCTCCACCTGCCGAGCTGGCCTTTACCGAGGCCATCAGATCGGTTTGGGTCAAGAGTACGCCGCTAATGAGCTGTCAAAAATGATTAGGAATTGGAAATGATGATGTAGTTTTTAGTGCATGAAGTTTTAAATTCTAAGCTCTTTTATTTCTAAAAAAAAACATGATTAAAAAATTGATAAATCGGAAAATAAAATTTTGAATCTTTTTATAGACTTATTATAATTCATTAAATATTTAAAAGTATACCCAGAAATTTACAGATCCTAAATATAGGACAATTTGAATTTGTAAGATCTAAAGTTTGTAATATTGTAAGGTATTTAAATAAGGAATTCTTACCGCATTAGTTTCCTTAACATTGCGATTGATGTCGGCATTCTCGTGTAGACCATAGACCTCAGGTTGTGGACTCAGAGGGAAGGTGCCTATATATTCAATTGAATTCAGTTTCGTAGGACTCAAAGGAACACAATAATTGCCCGATTGAGACAAGGCATAGCTGAAAAAGGATTATTTCAAGAGATTCTCCAAATATTATAGTATAAATATTGCACTTACTTATCCTGTTCGATAGTATTGTTATTGTAAATCATATTCAGCAAGGATAATATCAATCGACGATCCTTGTCATCGGTTACACGTCCACCGTAATTGCACTCACCGGTCAGATAGACATGTCCGCGGAAGGGTATGCTGTGCGTCTGTGTGATAAACATTTTCAGCTGCAACAAAGAAATTCTGCAAAGAAGAAAGAGTATTAAAAATATAAAGATATATAAATTTCTTTGAAAAAACCGACTTCAGATCCGATTCATTGAATTCATAGGGTATATTCCAGCCGAGTGGACCGAACTCTCGTCGTTCCTGGACAACTGCATGGAAAAAGACCAAGGCAAATACGCCGCGTAGCCAACACTTGTTGGCCGAGTCGGAGAAGAGAAAGGCATTCGTAAAGAACTTGTCCCGCATCAGGGGATCCGATGTGAAGGAGCGATGCATGTTGGCCCGAAGTCCCTTGGGTGGTTCGTTAGTCATCTTGACCGAGTTCTGGAGCACAGAGACGGGGAACACCGAGCTCGGATATGATGTACACCAGAGACGATAGTCACTGTTGGCCCCATCCGTTAGTGTGGTATCATTGCATATGCGCTCCAAGTCGCCCATCCAGCTGAAGGCGACGTGACAGTTCTGCAAGACGACCCATTGACCGTGTCGGGCTGCCTCCGTGATCATCTTCTCCGCACGCGGTCCTTGACCCTGACCCAACGATATGGTTTTCGTTCTAGGCGAGGAGAAGCAGGCAAACGAATGTTAGCTTAGCATAAATTCACTTTAAATTTACTACAAGCCACCAAACAGTTTCCCTTCCCATCCCTTGTTTAATTCTCCCACCACTTGCTGCTGGTGACTCTCGTGTCGCCTCATCCGACCAAACAGACACATATCGTTACAAGGCGCACATGTCGCGCTTAATCGAAAACAAGCCATTCCCTTCCCCAGTACCTTCCCCAGACTTCACCCACCCATTGACTCACCCAACACCGACACCACACGACATGGACACGGAAATATGAGGCACTCTCGTTAATTAACTTACTTCTCGTACATGTTGCGTTGTTTGGCGAACATAAAGAGGCTGGCCATGGGATCAGACCCAGCTGATAGCAGAAACACCAGCGGAATTTTCGGTGAACTGTCCGCAAACGAGGCGCTCAAATCGAATGGCGGCGGCTCCACAAACGACTTGTCCAGGTTACGTGTGATGAAAGCCTTGCACAACAAATGAAGCACCATAAATAAAGCTACTATTTTAAGTGGGGGAAAACTCCTCGCTCAACTTACTCTCACTGCTGGCACCAACTTATCTGGCCGCAGACCCTTCAGCACGATCAAATGGAGCATATCATTGATTTTATCGTATGGCGAGGGCAAGGGCAAATCTTGAGGATTGACAGCATCGTAATAATCACGCCAGCCCGGAATATTATTCGCTATTTTCTGATGGAAGTTCTTCAAGCTGTCAATAGAAATGAGACGGAGATTTCAAAAGAATTATTAAATAAAAATTATTAAGAAATTGAAGTATTCTAGAAATATTTAAAGTTATTATTTCAATATAATCACCTAAAAATATACAGTAGTTTTCATTAGAATCAAATTTCTTTAAAGTACTTTTATATATATTGAAATAAGCAACACAGTTTTTATGGTAACTAACGTTGTCTATTATTATCACTTAACCTCAGCAAGATCGGCCAAGTAGATCGGGAGTAATAGCTAACCAAAATTATTAATAAAGTTATTATTTCAATAAAATCCCCTAAAAGTATGCAGTAGTTTTCATTAGGAACAAATTTTTTTAAAGTACTTTTATATATATTGAAATAAGTAACACAGTTTTTATGGTATTTAACGTTATCTATTTATATTGTATATAATATCACTTAACTTTAGCAAGATCGGACAAGTATAACGGGAGTAATAGCTAACCAAAGTTGTTAATAAAGTTATAATTTCAATACAATCCCCTTAAAGTATGCAGTAGTTATTATTAAGTAGTAATTTCTTTAAAGTACTTTTATATATAAGTATCCTATGGTCAAGATTTCGACTATAGCCTCTCCCCCTTTTTTTATTTGTTTCTCTTACCCATCCAAATCGCTGCAACGAAAGACACCAGCCCAGGCCTTATCGGGCAACCATTCGCTATAGGGATTAGGTATGAGACTCTTGAAGCCAATGCCTCCTGTTAGGAAAAACAAGAGCTCATCCTTTTCCACACGACCCTGGGAGACCAGAATACCCAGACACATGACCAGTGAGATGACCAATTTATCCTTTTCGAATAGCGAACGACAGACATTCGTATAGATGGATTTGGTGAAGTAATCATTGAGATTATTCAAACGCTCGGCGAGCACAGTGGACTTGGGTGCCTTCAGAATGGTGTTGACGAATAGATTGAGGAACCAGGCCAAGGAATACTGATACATAGGATCCACATTGGCCAGTTCGCTGATGCAGAAGAACAGAATGGCCGAGTGCTTGGACACGGGAATATATTGTTGGCGTGCCGCATCGATTTCAATCTCAGTGGCGACTGCGATAACCTGCTTCTCCTGAATATCCTCGGATAGAATTTTACTGGACGATAGTATGTTGATGGCGTTCTCATCCTCCAGCACATTGCCCTCCGAAGTGGATAGTACCTGAACAAGTAAGTAAGTAAGTAAGTTGCAGATTTAAACGTTTTGTTTCCAGTTAATTGAATTGTCATTGGCCACGCAGAGAAACATAAATTGTTTGTCCGGCTCTAATTGAATCGGTGGAGCAAACCAGAAAAGGAAACTACCAAATGCATTCAATGGAAAAACATTTATTATAAAGAAGCGACTGCAGTATATGCAATTGGAAATAGAAAATAGAGAAAGAGAGAGAGAGAGAGAGAAAGGGACTTACCTCTAATATCTTGGATTCAATGGTGTACAATGCATCACGATTCCTTGCGGATTCAATAATCAATTGTTCCTTCTTCTCTTGCAAATCGGGACGTTCATGTGCTACCACAATCGCTAGCAATTGTTCGCGTAATCCTTGCTCCGTTATCATGAAATTTAATACTGTTACCTAAACACGATAGAGAGACAGAGATGGAGTAAAATGGTAAGAGTGAGCACGTAAAATGGAGAAAAAATGAAACTCAAAATAAACACACAATGTGAGAGGGGGACAGAAAAAAAATGAATATATACGTAGAATAAAGACACGAAAACTGCTGACAACAGTTGCAGCATAAAAAGCAATGGAAACGCCAACAGAAGCGAAATGCTGGAAAATTTTATAAACACGACATAGTATAGAGCAGGGACTAGGACTAGGACTAGGACTAGGGATTGGGTTCAGGATAGAAATAGAAAGAGGAAAGATGAAAAGGGAGTTAGGTCGCTAGTTATGCAGAAGCAAACAGACGGCAGCCACGTACATCAATGGAATGGATGTCGCTCTCGACATTCTCGATGTTCTCGTCAATGCCATCGAAAATTTGCATATTGCCGCCGTTTCTCTTTCCACCCAAAAATATCAATTTAAGTTCGTCGCTTTTATTACACAACAACTAACGTCATCATTGGCATTGGCTTGCCACAGACTCTCCAGCAGTTGAAGGAACAGGAGATGGAAGAAAATAGAGAGAATTGTAGACTTGCTGCATATGTCAAACTTACCATAACCATCACTTCCGGCGGATAATGCGGATTGCGCAGACATGTCGTTATGTAAAGACGAAAGTCGGGATTGTATTCAATCATCGTATCGCCACTTCTTATAAACAGACCGCCCTTGTGCTTTATAATGTTCTTTTCCAATATGGGCGTCAGATTCGAGTCCAGTTTTTCACCTAAGAAAAAGTATTTTTATTAAATAAATATCCAATTAAGACAATCTTGTTCAATCTTTTTAAAACTCACCCACATTCTCTATGAGCACAGGTTGGCCATAGGTTAAAGCCAATTCCAGCACCTGCATATAGTTAGAATCGGTTTGCTTGACTACCTTAAGATTATTGTTTTTTTCCATATTCTTTATCCATTTATTGGCTTGCACTGTAAGAGATGTAATTATATTATCTTTAGAATCGTAGTTTTAAACTACATTTTATAATATAAAATTTTTTTAAATTATTAAAGGTAATATTTTACAGGAGTAACGTTATCTTTTAATATTATCTATAACCCTTAACCTAATCCCAGTAATATTGGACAAGTAGAACGGGAGTAATAGCTAATTAGGTGATTGAACCTAAAAGTATGCAGTAGTTTTTTAGAAATTACTACTTACTAAAAACTACTGCATACTTTTAGGTGATTGTACCTAAAAGTATGCAGTAGTTTTTTAGAAATTACTACTAAATAAAAACTAGTGCATACTTTAAGGGGACTGTACCTAAAAGTATGCAATAGTTTTTATTTGATAGTAATTTCTTTAAAGTACTTTTATTTATACTGAAATAAGTAACGGGTATCCTATGGTCGTTTTCTACTTAAGAAGTTTCTTTCATTTACTCACCCTGTGGATCGATGAGCAGCGAGTAACGACTTGAATTGGTCACAATGATGCCATTTTCCACGGAGAAGTTATCCGCCGGCAATCCGGCCAATGACCAGGCCCGAATGGTCATCGGATGACCCAATGTGGTGGCCAATGAGAAGGTCTCACTACTGGGTATGTGTCGTCGTTGACACACAGCATTCCAGTCCTCCAAAATGTTGGCTCGGTACTACAACATAAAAAATTAAGATTATAAACGCTTTAAAACAACAAAAACATAGAATAAGGTGTTAAGCTGGGACGCCAATTTTGTTTGAATATTAACATGTCAGCATTTGTGCACTTTATGCACGCTCCACATACAAAATATACCCTGTATGTGTGCAAACATACATACTATATGTATACAGATATGAACAACTATGTATAAAAATGTCACGTCAGCCGTAAAACTAAGCGCTGGGAAAATTGAAAAGGCTACGCGAAAAGTAACAAAAAGAACATAGAAGCAATTTAAATTGGAAGACAAAGAAGTGTTTAGACTAGAAGATACCCTATGTTAAAGAGTAAAGTAAAAATATATGATTTTTAAAGCATATATAAATGGAAAGAGATGAGGGAAATGTACCATGTTTTCTACTGCCACTTTTCAGCTGCTTACAGGGTATCAGAATACCTAGATGATTGGTTTTACTAACTATGAAGTATCATCTATATTTTTCATATACAGATTTGAGCTCTATTTATAGAACAATGTGTCAATGTTAGAGCAAAACATTGTCCGCATTGACAGGGTCTGACATGCTCATCAGACGTGTTGTCTGTGAAACACCCTGTTGGGGTCAGGTTTCCCCATGTTTTTTATATCCTCTAAGTACAAAAAGTGTGAGAGAATGAGATACACAAAATAGAAAAAAATAACTGAAGAGAAAATCAATGCAACGTGCTCATGCATATTAAAATCCTTTATGGAAAACTCGCACGGCCATTAGCTCCTGCTCCTGTTGCAGAATCCTGAAATCGGAGCTCGGGTAATGGGTAAAAGTGCCGCACTTGCACTTAAATTTCGCGACGCAAACTCACCTCGGTGGTAAAGAAGCCCAGGTAAGCGGTACAGCCACCAGCGAGCAGCACATCACCCACAATATTGCTAATAGATTCATGCAGATGCTTGGCTGCCTCCGACCAACGTGTCTTCTCGCCTCCCAAACCGCCTAAAAGTTTTTCAGCTCTGCAAGAGAAGTGAAATTTAGTGGAGAATAAGAGATTATATGCGGTACTTTCTCACCTGTTTAGTTTCTTCTCGCAGTTCTCTATGTCATCCTCCAGTCTCTTCTTCTCACGCGATTTTTCCGCAAAGAAATCGTTGAGTTTCTGTAGCTTGTCTAAGATGACTTGCAGCTCGGCTCTCTTCGCATTGAGCTTCTCCATTTGCTGGGACAAATCTCCCTCAGCCTCGGCTAAGGCCGCCTTCTTGGGCATGACGATGCGTGCCACTTTGTCATAGACATCCATGGCACGAACCCAACGACAAATACCCTCGCAGGCCATGGACGCAGCCTTGATCTTCTCAGGTACAAAGTCGCGATCGGCTATATATCTGATAAGGGGGAGAAAGTAGAAAGAAGAAAGAAGAATAAAGAAAGAAGAAGGAGGAAAGAAGAAAGAGGAAAGAAGAAAGAGGAAAGAAGAAAGTAAAATGAAGAAAGAAAAAAGTAAAAAGAAGAAAGAATAAAGAAGAAAGAAGAAAGTAAAAAGAAGAAAGAATAAAGAAGAAAGAAGAAAGTAAAAAGAATAAAGAAGAAAGAATAAAGAATAAAGAATAAAGAAGAACGAAGAATGAAGAAAGAAGAAAGAAGAAAAAAGAAAGAAGAAAGAAGACAGAAGAAAGAAGAAAAAAGAAAGAAAAAAGAAGAAAAAAGAAAGAAGAAAGAAGAAAAAAGAAAGAAGAAAGAAGAGAGAAGAAAGAAGAAAGAAGAAAGAAGAAAGAAGAAAGAAGAAAGAAGAAAGAAGAAAGAAATAAGATAAAATATCATAAAAAAATAAAAAGATAGTTTATTATAGCATACTTATCGCGAATCTTCTTAATAATAGCTGGCGGAATGTTATCCTTATCAAAGGTTTTTAGCGATTCCAAGAACTTCATGTCGCTGAGCATGCGCATGGAAGGACCCCAATAATCCTCTACCATGTGTCCACTAGGATCGGGTTTACGATCCGGTTTAATACCCTTCAGAACACACACCGCTTCCAGAGTTAACTTGACGCCATAAGGCGGATTCTTCATGGACTTGACCACACCAATGTCAGCAGGTTTCAATGTGTTAAGCGCCTCCAAAGCCGCCTCCATAGCGGGTATAGCTTCAGCCAGATCCGTCTCGCAATCATCCTTGATGGCCTGGGCAGCAGCAGCTGCTTCATTGGCCGCCGCTTCATCCGCTCCCACGACTTCCTTCTTCTTCTCAGCCTCTGCTGTTTCACGCTCAATGTTGACCATAATGCGATCCGTTTCCTCGGAGAGAACTTTCAACTTGGGCTGCAAATCGTAGAGATTCGCCTGCATTTCTCCCACCTGACTGGCGGCAAAGTCGAGTTTCTCCAGACCCGTGGTGTATCTGTCACGCAATCTGGTAATCTCGTCCAGCTTGCGGGCATAGAAAGTGCGAAAGGCCTTGAGCAGTTCCAGATAAGCGGAGGGAGTAACATAGTTACGACGACTCAACTCCAGATAACACTTTTCACTGGCATCCACAACGGACTGATGGAAGTACATGACACAGTAGACGAGATCCTCCTCCAGTTGACTAAGTTCCCGCTCCACCTCGCCCATTGTCTCCCGCTTGCCGCCCTCGGGAACCTCCTCAGAGGGACGAGCCGATGGCGTTGCCGAGATGGCAACCTCCTCCTTCTCATCCTCGAGCGGTCGATTGAGATTCATGGAGGTGACGAAGTAAATGCCCACACGGGAGAGTGCCTCCTCTGGCCAGGGCATGTACCAGTCGATGGTGCAGCAATTGATCAACGAGGGATACACACGTATGCGCTCCTTGAAGGATTCCCCAATGGGCGAGAAGGCCAATGCAATGTGCAGTTGTTCCCTTATCCTTTCAATATAATAGGCATACACCTCACTTGGCAGCGAGTCGAGGACTTTACCCTGCAGACAGATTGACACATAAGCAAAGCTACTAGACACTGGACATTGTCCAGGACTCTTTCAGGTAAGCGAATTTGTTGCTGACAGGCGGCAAATCCTTTGAGGAATCCGACCACCGTCTACATTTGCTTTCAAATTCATTTGTATGCGATTCTTTCCCCCTTCCCCCTACTCACCACTTGCTTGGCCACATTTGCCATATTCTCCATAATGGACGCCTTGTCCTCCAGTTGATAGAGATTTGGCAAATCACCGGTATTAAGTACGCCATTGATATCCTCGACGTAACCCTCATCCGTTGCCTGTGAATATACAAAGAATGAAGAATATATATCGAGAGAGCATTGCACAATGACCAAATGCAAATCCACAAGCTTTGTTTCTACTGCATTTTTATGTATTTGGCCAAAACCCAAAGTTGCAACTCTCTTCAGCTTGCAACATGCATTTTGCATTCGTCCTAAGTGCCACAGGATTTGCAGCACACACAGATATTTTACAGCTGCCTGACTTCGATTCGAGTTTGGATTTTGGCATTGCCATTGGATTCGGAGTTGTAGGCTCTTTGAAGCATTTTAGTGTAATTGTTAATTAATGTGTGCATGGATAATTCTCTCCCTCTCTCTCTCTCTTTGAGTGTGTGTGCACAGCAGGAGTGTAGATGCAACGAACAAGAAACCAAAATACAGCATTGATTGATTGGCCAGTTGTGAGTTGGAGTTGAATTTGCTCATCATCTTTCTAATTTGAACAGGTTGCATTGCAGCCAAACCCAAAAGCTATGCCTAGTCTATATATCAGGTATATAATCATTTTACCATCAATTTGCCGAGCACAGCATAACATAGCTGAATACTGTTGACAGAGACTGTGACTGCACAGTTATTACTCTATATGATGGCATTAAAATGGTTAATGAATGAGTTAAGACGTTTAAAGGAACTACATTAGACGGGAAAATATCTCAATATGCAAATGTCAAATCAATACTCAGATAATTTCTATGGAAATGTATAGAAATAGCATTTCTAGGAACTAGTAAAATACTTGTCAAGAGTATTAATGTTTCATTTAGATATTTTCTATGTGAATTAAAGATAAATATCATTAAGACTTTGTTGTCTTTTAAATGGAAATATATCTGCATGCATATTTAAATTTCGTTTATCTACATATCGATTTGAATTTAAGACTAAACTGAAATTAAGTAAATATTTTCTTAAAAACAGAGCTGTGAATATTGATTTAAATTAGTTTTGACTAAATGTTATTACACCGCTAAAATTGCGGACAGCAATAAATTAATTCTTACTTACTTACAACAAGAGTAAATATTTACTCATTTATTCAGCTACCAATATTATTAAATATAATTCTTTACCATTAAAATCATACTAACTAAATACTCTTATCATAAAATTTAAAACAAAAACATGCACTTTGTTTTGATTAAGGAAACACCTTGAAAGAGTCTTAATTGTTCGTTAAGCTCTTTTAGAGGTTTTCTTCTGCTCTTTTGACTCAGTTTTCTTATAGATATAATCACACATAATGCAAATTATGCCTGACAATTCATAATTAGCAATAAACAAACTTGGGAATATTTTCATAGACATTGTTTATCATATCGATTGATTTTTGGACATGCTAATTTATTGAGTTCAAGCCTTAGATGCTTCTTGATTTGGCCATAATTGATAGCTGTTGTTGCTGTCATTGTTGTTGTCATTGCTGCTGTGTATGCAAATTATTTAGCAATAATTAAGTTACAGAGTTGCAACAATTAACCTAATTATAAATGTAAATTTTGGGAAGACAATGAATGTGGCTTGACTTGATTCGGTTTGCACACACACACAGTTTAAATAAGTCAATTTTAATATTCATTTTTGTGTTGTGTGTTGCACAGTGTACACACATGTGTCACGTTTGGACACATCTGTCCACGCGCCTGACAACCGGACCATGTCTAGAATATATAAATGAATTTAGATTAATTTCCCCTCAATTGTTAAACTGAGATCTTTATGGGTTTGTTGGACTCCAGAGTGTTGGCATTGATTTGGGACTGAGGTTTACAACATTCAACATTATTAAATGTCTATTTCATTGACCATAACTGGTTGCTGTCTCATGTTTTATGCTGATGGATTATTATAACGAGCTGAAACTAAAGACCCACTCACCTGGGCATCGGAGAATAGAAACACAGTGTGATTCAAGTTGAAACTAGATGCCATTAGTATCTTCTTTAAATCATCTCGCCAATCGGAAATCGTATATGATTTGGACACCTGGACGGTCATCAGACGACAGTCGGCTATATGTGCTGCGAGTCGACAAGAACTACGTCTTCCAGAGCCTCCCATTCCCACCATGAGAATGTTGCCCCTCGGCATTTGCAGCACACGAGATACCCTGGAAAATTAAGAGATTTTGTATAAAATCAGTTATGAGAAAATATATATTTTTATAAGTGATAATTTTTTTAGTTTTAAGATGAAAGTCTTAATTTAAATGATAAGATTTCGTTATAATAAAAATAGAGAATTATATTAATTCGAATACTACTTATTCTTTAACATTTTTGTTTCTTTTCTTAAAAATTAAAAGTCAAGATGAATATTCATGAATAAAGATTTGTTTAAGATAAAAATCTTTATTTAAAAGATAGGAAATCTTTATTTTAAGAATAGAGGAATATCATATTAATAATACTACTTATTCTTAAATAATTTTGTTTCTTTTCTTAAAAATTAAATGTAAGGATGAATTTTCATGAATTAAGATTTGTTTGTTATATATTTTTTTACCAGTATATATTCTCTTTTACCCATTTAATTTACTATACCTGCTCACGTGCTCAATGGCAAATCTAAACATAACCAAATCCATTGGAGTGCTGGAAAATGAATTATATTCCCTTAAATAATACTTCATGAGCTTCTCTAGTTTCTCATAGCTTTCGCATTCATCGTAAAACTTGGGCTCGGCATCTGGTTCCATATAGTTGCCATAGAAGAGATTTCTCAGATCATTATCGCTGAGTTTTTCGCCTGGTTCAATGCGTTCAGCGAATGCAGCTTCCAGAGAGAAACGCATGCAATTCTTGCAGGCATCCACAGCCATGGTAAGCAGACGGTCACGATCCAGTTGGTCAATCAGACTATATGTGTTTGTATGGCGACAGCCAGACGACAATAAAAAAGAAGCAAGAAAAAAAAGAGAAGAAAAATGCTTGGTCATAAATGAAGTGAAGTTTCGGAGAAAAAGGTTATGTACCGGTCATAAAACACACGATAAGTTTCATGCGCCCACAAACGACCGAGCTTTTCCGGATCCGGCATACGCTTTGGCGGCACCATCACAATGCCCTGAAAGACGCGCGTTATGTCCCGCAGCGAGAAGGTGTAATGCGACTTGGCCGGAGTGGGTAAAAAGATGCGCATTGCCTCGCGATAGACGCTGACCATTGCCTCCGCTAAGCCCTGCAAAAAGGTCACAGAAACACACATCAACTTACCTGTAAAAGCAGCAACAACAACTCGACACACACACACACACTCAGCTGGCAGGACATGGACAGTCGAACTTTTGCAAAATGAAGTTATAAAATACGCCATTTTAATTTTATTATGCGACATCGCTTGGAACTGAGCCAAAAAAAACTGAGAGAGAATTCCCCTGTGTGTGTGTGTGTGTGTGTGTTGAATTGAACAAGTTGTTGTTGTTGGATTGTGAACAACATACACGCGACAGCAGCGCCACCTTCTCGGGATAACCCTTGGCAAAGTGCCAATCACCAATTGTCGTGAATATTCGAATGATGGTTGCATCCTCAAAGGAGTCAACGGCCACAACGAACATGTGCCGATAGAAACGCGGAAAGATAAAGTTACTGCCGCCCAATTGGCCCATGGCACAGACCAGTGTCTATAAGGCAAGATAAAACCAGAGTTAACTGTCACTGTTACTGACTGAAGACAAAAACAATGTTCGACATTGTTCTCATGCATTTATATCACACCCACCATGTCAACCAGCTCTATTTTGGTAGTGTCTATCAGATCCGACCAGTAGCCATGATCCAGCCAAGTTCGCAGCAACTCTAGCGGCGGCTGTGAGCCATAAGTATCCTTTGCAGGCATGGCAACATCATCACAGAAGACTATGCACTGTAGAAAGTGGGAAAATATATTAACACTACAGTGGAGTGAACTCGAAAGTAAGCCAAGAAAGTATATTTGCTCAAGCATATTTATTTATATATTCAAATTCACTTCTTTACTATATATATCACTAAGTTTTTAACTTGTTAAAAAAGATTCGATGCAGAATAAAAAGAAATTATTTAAATATCAGAGCTTGACTTAAAATCATAAATTTACTAGTTATTAAGTCCTTTTTTAAAGAAAAAGTTTAAAACCTTTAAGAAGATGAAAAATAAAATTTTATTACTGTAAATATCATAAAATAACGTAAAATAGCTAGTCATTTAACCATTTTTTTAATGAAAAAAACTAGTCATTTAACCCTTTTTTTAAAGAAAAAATTTAACACAATTTAGAAGATGAAAATAACATATTATTGTAGCAATTTAAGTCAAGTTACGAATCTAAGCCTTGGGTTCAGGGAAATTTAAAACGATTCTTGGTATTATTATGGGTATTTGTTAACGCCAAGATAATTTCTATATTATTATCTAATCTCTGAAATGTTCAGAGCAGTTTGGGACTAAGTAGATATATCCTACAAAAATATTATCAGCTAATTGGTAAACCAAAGATCAAGGTATCGAAGCGAACTCTGTTCTAAATACTTTATCATTCAGTTAGATTAATTTGCCTACCTTCTTGCCAAGTGCTGGCCCAAAGACGCCCTTGCGTCGTCGATCCAGCTTGCTCATGATGGTATCCTGCACCATTTGAGCCGAGGTGCGTGCCGAGAAGTTGATGATATTAATCAGATTGGCGAACTTGGGCATACTGAGCAGATTGCTGGTAATGATGGCGCTTTTGCCCGTTCCCGTGGGACCGACGACCAGCATGCCAAAGGATTTGGCAGTGCAGAAGTCCTGCCAATAGGAAATGTAACCCGTTTCCTTGGTGGGCACAATCAGCTCACTGATCTGAGCATGCTCCGGGAAATTGGCACTGCCGGAAGAGGGATCATCTGAGGACTTTTGCCAGGTCCACCAGTTTTCAGCTTCATCGAAGCGATAGTCCAGAAATACCTGTTTCTCGGGGAACATTTGTCCGCGATTCAAGGAGAAGTATTTGGGTTTGGGAAACTCCTCATTGGAGCCATAGATGACCTTGCGGAGCAGCGTGTCAAAGGTGCGTTGACCAGCTCCCGTTAGAGCCGAGCAATAAGCCCAGGCATAGCAGAAGAGGAACATTTGCTGGAACCACGTCTGATTGAAGACCTTGTGCTTCTCGAGGAAGTGCAGGAAGAAGCGGGAGAAGATCTGGTATTGATAAAGTGGCGACAATTCCAGCATCTGCTTGCAACGTGGCAGAAAATCCAAGGCAGCCGGAATTAGCCAATCCACCATGTCCTCAAAGAGCGTCATGTAGATTTCGTTGAGTCCAATGATATTAATCAGCACATGGGTGAAGCTCTTGTGGAAGGTGCGCCAACCCAGCTGCGAGGGTTCCATGTAAATCATGCCACAACGGGAAACGGTGGCAGGTGAAGCCTGCTCCAGATCGGCGGGCTCAAACATCATGTTCATCAGCTTGGTCATCTGCATGATCTCACCGGACATCAAACACAACTTCTTATTATCATCGAGCACCGTATTCAAGTTCTCGATCCACACGGCATCCACGGGACCATCGAACATGACCCAGGCACGTTCGGTTTTGGGTCCCTGGACCTGTTCCCGGAATGTCTTGGCCAGCACACCATCGGACCATTCATGCGAGATGGGATCAAAGCGTCCATACAGTTGTCCCATTGTTATGGCCTTGGGATTTATAATGCGAAAGACCACCGGAAACTCCTTGAGCGTTGCATCCTCATCAAATGCCACATTCCTGAGTGTCTGGGCGAGGATCTGCAATTGGATTGGGCCATTTGTTGTATTATTAATTCCATGCCATTTAATTGGCTCTCTCACCTGGTAGGCCGTGGTCTTCCCGCCCATTGAACCGCCCACAATCATGAGTCCGTGACGCACCAGCAACATCTCGTATATCTGCAGTATTTTCTCCAAATACCAAGGTGTGGCCTGCAGATTTTTTTCCGCCAGATTAATACGCAGCCACTTGAGGATGTCGTCTCGTTGTGGCTGAAAGAGTACAACGAGTTGAATAAGCGAAATGAGCATGGAAAGAGTTGGAGAAGAAGGACTCATGTCGGGGAAATGGCAAAGGGAAAACAGGTGTAAATGAAATATGAAAAATATGCAATGAAATATGCGAGCAAATGAAAGGTTGAATGGGCATTTCATTATATCCTTTCGCTAGCAGGTAAAGCGTATTCTTTATACAGTTGGTGACAGATATGTTGATGGATTGGAAAAACATGATAATATTGCGACCTTAAGCAGGTGCAGTTTTTAAACTTTAGTTTATAAAAACAGAAAATATTTGTATATATATTTAGCAAGCAGGAAAAGCGTCTCTTAAATATAGAACAGAAAGATTCATTTAAATGTTGGATGTAATGACAAATTCTTTTGTAATATAATAAATTAAAAAGAAAAGATACATTTTATATATGTTTCGGGCTTAAATATATGACTAAAAAGTAATAAATTTTACTATTCAAAACCTTTAAATATCTTTATTAAAAATGCGTTTATATTGCCTTTAATATTTAATTTTAAAATAGAATAATATAAACATTTTTTTAAGGAGCTTTTAATTTTATAAAATAGCTGTTTCTCGAAATATTTTTTGGACTTAATGTCTACCATTTTTTAAGGGTATTCACTAGTCGTCCTGTCATAAAGTTAACTCCTTTGTAATGTAATTTTATCAGGCATCTCAACCGGTTATCGCTTCAATTTGCGCTGTTCTTAACTGCGTCGCGTGCGCCTCATTACACCCGATATTTATTACGAATTTCTATATATAGTACAGCTATACGGACTTACCATGGGCAGCTCGACGCCTGGGAAGAGATCCATATAGATGCCAATAAAGAGCGAAATATCCTGTTCGAGGAATTTTGGCAAATTGACATCAACAATGGCGCGCAAAACAATCTCGGGTTCCGGAAGGTCAGCATAAAGTCGACGCAACGATGCGGAGGCCAACAGCACGGATTTCACGGCTCGCATACCTGTCCAGAAGGAGTAGAAGCAGTAGGGAAAGGATCAGTGGATTTGGGGGCGTGACATTAGCTTAACAGTTATGCGGCATTTTTGGCGAATGCATAACTTCAGCTCAGGTTCAAACTGAGGCATTTTGGCGAGGGAATATGTGGCATGTGGACATGTCCTTAAACGGCAGCTTCATTACAGATGCCGTGGAAAATGCGCCAAAAGTTTACAACTGGACAGCGAGGCATGCAACCAACAACAACAACAAGCAACAAGAACAAGCAGCAACAATAAGCAGCAACTAAATGTACAAATAGTTTTTATTATTACTTTGCAAAATAACACGCAGACACAGACAACTACACACAACATTGTAGGTGTGTGTGTGGGTGTGTGTGAGATGTGCGTGTGTGTCTGTATTTGTAGTGGTGTGTGTGTGTGTGTGTATGTGTGGCATTTGTCTCTCACACACGCAGCACAAAAGCGCTGCAAACTTGCAAGAAAGTTTTTCAATTTAAACTCAAAATAAGATACTGATCAAATGTACTTTGCACATAAACTTGCACAGCTGCCAGAAGCCTGCAATTGCAGCCATTGGCCGGACACACACACGCACACACACACACACACACACACACAGAGATACACAGATACAAAGAGCAGACATGTTGTAATGTCATATGACATGTTATGTCGTAAAAGCGAGCAATATCTTTGCCTTGAAATAAGAAAGAAAACAAGTGAAAAGAAAACACAGAGATAGAAAGAGAGAGAGAGAGAGAGACAGTAAAAGAGATAGATAGAGAACGCATGCAGGATACTAGGATACAGGATGCAGTAAAGCACAGGACATACACGCATACACACACACACACACATACATACACACACACACACACACAAACAGCACGCAGGACAAGCGTAAAGTTGAAGTTGCATGTGAAGTTGGAGTTGGAGGCAAAACTCCTGTTGTTGACTACTTTTGTACCTTATTAGCAGCCAGTTGCAGGTGAATTACAACAAATACGAATACAAAATAATGTTAGAGATGCAGCTACAAACAAACGTAGCTATCACGATATAGTAGACTTAAAAAAAAGTGCTTTGATGGGAAAATGCTTCATAAAGCAAAGAATATATTAAATATTCAATTTATAATATTTTATCATAGTGAATTTTTAGTGTTAGTCATAGAAAGTTTAATGAAATATACAGTGGAACAATTTTATTTTGACAATTAATTATATTTCAATGCGAAATGAGTTGAATCAAACCAAGGCTGTAATAGTCGAAAAATAGAAAATTTTCTAAATGAACAAAGTTTAAATACAGAACGAATAATAAATATTTTGATGCAGAATTAATTTAGAGGCCAAATAATGATTAAAATGATATTCCGCATGAAAATCGGTTGAGTTTTGGCAAAGTTATGAGAGTTCAAAGTTTTTGAAAATATGTTAAGGGGTAAGTATGCAAAAATATGACAGTGATGACCAAATTATGAAATTTTCTAAATAATTAATTTTTTGAGGCAGAATCAATATAGAGGCCAAATAATGATTAACATGATATTCCGCATGAAAATCGGTTGAGTTTTGGCAAAGTTATGAGAGTTCAAAGTTTTTGAAAATATGTTAAGGGGTAAGTATGCAAAAATATGACAGTGATGACCAAATTATGAAATTTTCTAAATAATTAATTTTTTGATGCAGAATCAATATAGAGGCCAAATAATGATCGAAATGATATTCCGCGTGAAAATCGGCTCAGTTTTGGCAAAGGTATGGAAGTTTAAAGTTGGTCAGATCTTGGATCTAACAACTTTACAAGTCAAAACTTTGCCAAATTTCACATGATTTTTACATGAAAGGTAAAGGAAAACTTACCATAATCGTAATGTGATTGGGATGACAACTGCTCCGAGCACAACTTGTAAGCCTGCACGATCTTCTGGGAGAGAACACGCGCCATATCGAAGCCATTGGAATAGAGAGTGATTTCGCCGATCATCGCATAATCTGGCACCATCATGGCCACTGTGCGGAACAGCACCTTCAGATTGTCCGGCAGCTCTGTGCGGCCAGCATAACTGTTAATGGAGAAAAAGAGATGGAGTTAGAAATAGAAAGAGATTTGAAACGATTGAACCAATCAAATACATCAAAATGCAAGTGCTAATGGCATAAATACTAAACCCAGCAGAGTCCAGAATTGGAAGCGAAGTAATAACACGTACTATGAGTGAGTGCTTCTAAAAACGTCTGGCTGTGTGACAAATTGGCAGGACTTAAAAAAAAATAGGAAAAAGGAAAGGAAAGAAGAAGCAAAGGGAACACTTGCGTTGGCCAGGAAAAACTGCTAACCAAAGGATATTAAGACCTTTGCTGAATGGCAGGCAAAAGGCTTTCGACTCAGGGCTCAGACACAGCCTCAGTTACAGTTATGACTGCCAACCAGGAAGGGAGGGGAATGGGAGGGACGTGTTGCAGTAGCCAGTGACTAGGCCTAATATGCATGTTTGTCGCAGCTGTTCCACATGCATGCCAAAGCAATAAATATCCCTAACCGTATGGGTGGAAAATCTCCAATAACGCAATAACTACCAATATCATGACCATGCCCCAAAGGCCTGCCATTCTTTGCAAACTAATAGCCTCACCCTGGCACTGTCACTGACAGTCCCCCCCCCTCCCCTCCTTCCACCATATCATTCCCTCGATTAGCCCCCTCTGGGCGTGGCATAGGCATAGTCCGTGTCGGCTTACAAAGTAACTAAATGCATTTTCAAATGCACAACGGCAAAAAAAGTTGAGCATGGGAAGTAAAAACTAACAGAGAGAGATACAGTCGAAATAACCCAACTGAAAGAGACCCTGTATATGTTCTTAAAAAGATAATAGATAGAAAAAAAAATAAAAAAAAAAAAACTACAAATTTTTGTACCTTTTTAGGTCAAATTTATTTTCTTCTTCCTTTGGATCGAAAAATTTTTCTACAATAATTCTCTAATTTTTTCCGATCTTAGTAAAATTTTCTGGACAGTTTGATACTAATAATGCTACTTATTTGAGTTAATTTTCAACATTCTAGCTATAAAATTGTGCTTATATTTTGTTACGGAACAAATACTTTCAAAATCCTCCACAAATTTTAATCTGCTTAAACATTAAGAAAAATAAAAAGATTGGCTCTTATAGTCTCTAAGATCTAGGCTTTTATACAAACAGACAGACGGTCAGAAAAATTGGCTTTACCGACTGGACTGTTGAAGCCAAATATTGTTCAAATATATATTTTATGGGATTGCAAGCCATCATATCTTTTGTTAAAGTGAGTAGACCCTTCCTACGTTTTCAGTACAGGGTCTAAAAAAGAAAAAAAAATAGAGGAGGCAAGTAAATTGGTGGCGGGGAACGTTGAGCTGCGTGAAACCGCAGCTGCTGTTACAAGTTGAAGCAGGAGAAGAAGTTGAAGTTGCCTCTGACTCTGTCTCTGTCTCTGCCTGCCAGCAACTCACCCAGGATTCATGGTTATGAATATGGAACAAGTTGGATCCAGTTTGAGCATTGTATCCTCGAAAAAGAATTTCACAACCTTGCGACCAATGGCTCGCTGTATGGTCAGAATCTGTTGCGCGACCACCGACAGCACTTCCAGCTCAATGCGATTGAACTCATCGAAACAGGCCCAGGCTCCCGACTGTGCCAGACCCTGTAAAGAAAAAAAAGAGTAAAAAAAAGTAGAGCAAAAAAAATATAGGAACATTCATATAAGGGGAGAAAAGATGTAGTAGGAACAGGGGAAATAACACAGAACACAGCAGAGAAATGGCAAAAATAGCAAAAGCAAACAGCAGCATAAACATTATTTTCAGTTTCAGTTTCTCATCGTTTGCTCGGCTTCTGTTACTGGATTCTGTTCTGTTTTCGGTTCGATTTGGTTCGGTTTGTATGTGGATATGAGTGTGTGGGTGTGTGTGAGTGTGTGTAGTTGTTGTTACCAATGTTTCGCTGCTCAACAAACGGCAAAGGCACAAACATTGCAACAGGGCTTACAAATGTAGACGAGCAGTAGAAACAGCGCGTGGGTTGCACCCTGAAGGGCTTTCTCCCTCTTTTTCCCTCTCTCTCTCTCTCTCTGTCTATTTTTGAGAGAGGGGAGAGGGGGTTATAGCGATTGGGTCAGCGTGAACTAGGGGCCAATACAGCGCCCTTTGATATGCTTTCTTTTGCATGTTGCAATAAATATGCAGCTTTATGCTAACAGTACAAGTACAGGGGGCAAGAACAGGGGGCAGGTTGCAATAGGGAGCAAGGGATGCTCGTAACATATGCCAACTGACTGCTGTTGCTGCTGCTGTTGCACAATGGCAGAAAAGTGTACTTTAAAGAGTTTTGATAGCTGCGCATACTTATTATACAACAACAACATTTCTATGTATTCATTGTTGTTGGCACATGTGAAATGAGTATAACAAAAAGGAGCTGAAGCAAATGAAATTAAAACTAAATATTTAAAGTTATAAAAATGTGCATATATGTTTTCTGTGTAAATTCATAAATGGAATTGGCATTTATATGAGTTTGTTATGAGCAATAAAAAGTTGCACTTGTGTTGAGAACAAATAAGTTTTATATTACACAGCTGAAATTGAAATCGTATTAATCTCTTATTAAATTTATTTTAAAATAATACATGTTATTACAAATTCCAATTAATAGCGCAAAGCAAGGATTCAGTTTCATAGCTTTATTAAAAAAGCTAAATAATATTATGAGCACCAAAATCATACATATTGTATATAAAACTCTTTGTCCTGAGTCACTCACTCACTGACTGATCATGGCACAGTTCAAACTAAGTCCTAAGTAAATAAAAAAATTTTAACACTAAGCATTACCAAAACTAAAATTTAAAAAAAAGTTATACAAGAAAACTATAAATCTTATACAAAAATTTAGTTTGAAAGTCAAATTCTAAAAACAGCTATGTGATTTTAAGAAAACTTTGCCAAACTTTCTTTAGTCTAAGAAATTTTTCAGATTTGGAGTTTTTAGTTGATATATCTAAGCATTAGCTTGATTTTTTTTGAAACTGAACCCTAGGTTTCTTGGGTGGATAAAGTCGACCTGTTGAAAAGAATGATGAATAGACAAAGACTATATGTTCTGATTACATTAATATCTTTATAATATGGAAAATCAAACTCTAGATTGTTAATCTTATCTTGAGATTGATTTTCTATATTCTCTAGATAGTTAATCTTATCTAGAGATTAATTTTCTATATTTTAAAGATATTAATGCAATCAGAAGCATATATTCTTTCTCTATTCTATTCTCTCCAAATTTTTGGGGTAGAATAAAGAAATAAGTAAACAATTTGCAGTAATTTTTTATCAATGTGCGAGAGTTTCCACAGGCATTTGCCAGCATCAGTTTTTGCAGCAACTACTACTAAACTCGATACACAACAACAACAACAACAACAGAAGCAACAACAACAACAACAAAAAGTATCGATGTGGCATCAACAACAACACTCAAAAGCTGTTTTACATGCTGTTGCGCGTTCGCACAGTTTTTCAGCTCAAAGTCCTTGTTGTTGTTGTTGTTTCTCTTGCTGTTCTTGCCACTGTTTCTATTGTGCAATTAGCGCCACTGTGCGTGTGTATGAGTGTGCTGTGTGTGTGTGTGTGTGTGAGTGAGTGTTGTTTGTAGAACTTTGTCTGCGCGTTGCAACACACACAGAGAGAAAAAAATTGCTTTGCCTTTGCGCCAAACGCGTGGCATTTGAATACTTTGAACTGTATCAAAGTGGTTTGTTGCCGTTGGCAGCAGCAACAAAACTCGCGCCACATGCCCCAACCCACTCCACCTCTTCCTCTCCTCGTTCCCTCTAAGCGCTTTTTTCTATTCCGATGAGAAATTGAGAAGTTTTGGACATCCATTGAATGTGGGCTTTTGTTTGTGCCAAAGTTGTTGCAAGCTGTGTCCCATTGTTGTGGCCATTTTATGGGCATTTTCATTTCTACTATATGTGTCTTTGTTGTTGTTGTTGTTGCAACAATAACGACAACTATTGTTGTAGCTGCATGCATATTTGCCATATCTTGGCCGGGGCATAAATCGAAATCGAAATAGTTGAAATTGTTTGCCAATTGTAAATTATTTTATTTGTTGCAAAATTGTTTTGGCCTGACAAACTGCAGACATTTTGCGTATTGCTAAATTTACGACTTCCGACAATAGAACTAACAAATTAAGGGGGAGGTGAAGTCAGTGGAAACATAGAAACTACTTTCTAAAAAAATACTAGCTGACAACCAAAAACGAATAAAAATGATTAGCTTAAAGTGAATAAAGAACACGCTTACCACTCAAATGAATTCATTAATCTAAATCGAAACTCGAACGTTGATATTTTTCGGGTTCTTAACTCGTATTAAAAGTTTGCCATTAATTGCAAATCGCATGCAAATTAACGACAGCTTCCCCACACAAATCATGTATCAAGAATATCGAATGGAGCTTAAAACTATTATGCAATTAGCCAGCAAATTAAGCGATTTAAGTCCAAAAGAAATACCCATAAATTACGGACTACAGCACCCACTTAAAATGTATGTGTGTGTGTGAGTGTGTGTGTGTGTGTGTGTGTAAAAGAGAGCGGTTAACGACCTGCTTATAAAAATTTGCATAGATTTTTGATAGTGAAGGCACAGCTAAAACATAGGCAGATATAAGTAAGAGAAAAAGATAGTGCCTTAGTTACTATATAGTTCAACTGGTTACTTTCACAAAATTGCCTAATTAGTCAGTCGAGAAGGGAACTGCATAAATTTTAGTCGTTCTGACTCTTCCACTGTCTGTATGTGCCAACTGGTGAATGGCTCCGCAGTGTCTGGACAAGAAATGTATCTATGTATCTGTATCTGTGTATCTTTGTATTTGTATCCGTGTATCTTTGTATCTGTGCGTACTGAAAGTCATTATTGCTGCGCGTGCCGTTGTCTGGAACAGGTTCCCTATTTGATTAATGTTGTTGACCAATATTAGACCATCAATTAGCGAGATGAATCGAATCGAATCGATTCGCGATGCTGCTGAAGTCACCGCAGACAGCGAGTCGCAGTATTTAGAATAGCAGAGTATCGAATTGCGATTTTTATCCAGAATTACGTTAACTTACTCACCTTGAAGAACTTGCCCAATGCTTTGTAGTCCAAGCCGTCGGAACAATTGAAGACCACACACTTTTTGGCCACAGCCTTGGCCAGATCCTTGCAGGTCTCCGTTTTACCAGTGCCCGCGGGTCCTTCAGGAGCACCTCCCAAACACAACTTCAAAGCACCCATCAAAGTGCTGTAAACGGGAATTAGAAAAGTGGTTTCACAGTTAGTATCTATGGTGTGGTTGTGGTAGTTGGAGTGTGGGTTATGATGCTGTTGTCTTCAACATGCCGAAGCATGTTTTTAATATCTATTTTGCATTTTTTTTACATTTTCCGAGGTTGCAGTTTAAAAAAATATTGTCATTTATGGTTTCATTTTTTGCCACGGCACAACGATGAAGCAGCTTTTATACCCTGTACCCATTAAATGGGTGCATAAAGTTGAAGTAATGCATAAAATGGAACATGAGGCAGTAGTTGTTGCCCTATAAAGTAGGTTTATTCATTAGCGGCATACAAGCAGTCACGATCTGACCTGATTTTAGTTAGTTATAAAGCTAGACATCATTTTTCTTACGCTTCCTCTAAACTCAATATTTATAAGTGAAATAGAGTTAAAAATTGTAAAGGTTTTTACTAAAATTTTTGCTAAAAATTATATATTTATTTAGATTACATATATTCTTAAGATAATAATAATTAATGCATTCAGCTAAGTTCTTAGGATCCTGTAAATTGTAAATTTAGAATTCTAATATTGTTAATAGAAGCTTTTTTTTATAAAAATGCTTGTAAAATTATCGGATTAGTCCTATGTAGATAAGTTAATTATACTATAGACTTTTAAGCAATCTTGAGAATATTACAGGACATAGGCAATATTACAATAATAGTTATTAGTATTTCTTGCAGGGTATTTAAACTTCCTTATGTCGTAGTCAACTTTATTTTCATCATATTTTTTTGTGCTTGTTATGCAAGTTCATATTTTTATCATATTGGCAGCGCTGCCAGCTTCGCGTTCTTTGGTTGTATATTTTTTAGCTTTTCCGGTATAACCATT
The DNA here is from genome assembly GCA_035045575.1 of Drosophila falleni. Classification (NCBI taxonomy): domain Eukaryota; kingdom Metazoa; phylum Arthropoda; class Insecta; order Diptera; family Drosophilidae; genus Drosophila; species Drosophila falleni. The sequence goes on from JAWNOV010000167.1 coordinate 6,283,180, forward strand.
CACAAATATCTATATACTCGTTTCTCTTCTTTTTTTAACTATGCATATGTGTGTGAATAAGGGAGTGTGTGTGTGTGTGTGTGAAAAACTGTCCAACATTGATTTATTTGTTTAATATAAAAGTTTTATCGGAAACCCCATTAAAATGTCCTTTCTGCCAGCTTGCCAGGCAACGAGCCTGGTTCATGTCCTGCTGTTGCTACTGTATGTCTTGTTGTTGTTATTATTGTTATTATTGTCGTCTTGTTGTTGTTATTGTTTGCGTTTGTCGTAGGCAGCTTAAACATCAAAAAGGTTTTCAGCTCTTTTTTGCGTATTTTGTTGAAAAATGAAAACGAAAATAAATTTAAAATGCACCGAAATAAAATAAATATTTTTCCAATAAGCGTTGACTTTTAAGAGACACTGTGGACAAGGCTGTGAAGGCTCAGCTGCTTGGAAAATGTTTGTCAATTAATATTTGCATGTGTGTGTGCAGTATGTGTGTGTGTGTGTTTTATGAGATAAAGATATAATTTGTTACTCACCGATAGCAACGATCTGTTAGAGGCGTAACCACCAGACGTGGTAGATTACCCAAATATTCCATGCCATATTTGACATCGGTAACCACCATACTAACACACACCCAGTCCTCATTCTCTGCAGCAAAAAAGTATAGATTAGTTGAGATTTAGTTAGTGACTTTAGTGATTGGTTTACTCACTCTCATCGACTTTCCAATAGTAGCGCAACTGTGACATCCAATCAAAGTCCTGTGTGCTGGTTATACGCATATCCGTCAGATACTTGACCACATCGCGAGCTAAAGGGAATGGAAAAACAAGTAAACGGCTACAGTCGAGCACGCTCGACAGTAGGATACCCTGTGCCCAGGTATTCTGTACTAAAACTTGATTTCCTATGGCAGCTATTTGATATAGGAAACCGATCTGTACCAAATTTGGTGAGGATAAATAACACAAACTTAAGTGCATATTCGATGAATTTGGTTAAGATATCTCAACAAACAAAAAACTTTTCTATACTAAAACTTCATTTTCGATGTATCGTTCCTATGGCAGCTATATGATATAGTGGTCCGATCCTTTTTTGCCCATTTTTAATCGGCTCAGGGCTTAAAAATGCATTTATAGCTTACGCTTAAAAGTAGGCAACATTATTTTTGCTCATATAAGTAGGCAACACTATTTTTGCCCATATAGGTAGGCAACACTAATTTATACTAAAACTTTTGAAACAAACTTGATCTGCCTGCAGTATAGAGGAACCTAGCATTTATGGTTTCTGAGATCGACGCGTTCAAACAGACGGACAAACGGACAGACAGACGGACATGGCTCAATCGACTAGACTGTTGATCCTGATTAAGAATATATATATTATACTTGCCTGTTACCTACACTCTACCAAACACATTATACCCTTTTTTTGCCCATTTTCAATGGGCTCAGAGTATGAAAAAAACACAGTCTTTGCCTCAATTCTCAGTTCTCAGTGCAATCAAAGGCGAGTCTTGTCTACTTACCATGCACATCCAGCACAATCAACGCCTCGACGGCAATCCTCACGCCAGCCTGGAGATCCGTGCGGACGAGCTGCACAAGTTCGCCAATTTGTGCATTGGACTTTTCCAGGTACGCTGGCAGTACCTTCTTCTCAATGGCCTCCTCCACCTGGGGGCAGAAAAATGAAGAAGACGAAGCAAAAAAAAAAAGGAATATAAAGTGCATGAGAAACTACAGCAACAGGAACTGCAGCATTGGGCAAGCAAATAAATGGCAAAATATGATTTTCAATTTTGCAACGCGAACGAAAAATACATTCAGAGAGAGAGAGTCAAAGCCCAGGAGGAAAAGCTGCGTTCACAAAGAGCAGCGGGGAGCAGTGAGAGAGGGAAAAGAGGGAAAAAGGGGAGTAGGGAACAGAAGCGAGCTAATCGCACTGTCAGTCGTGTCTTGTGACAGCAGGACAGTTGAACCACCATGGGATAGCGCCTTTGTGGTTAAAAGAGAGAGCTTTTTTTTGCGGTTGCAACGATTGCGGGCTATTTGCTTACCTCATAGGTCCAGGCCATGCAGCTAATACCAAGGACCACTTGGCCAGGCCAGGAAACAACCCAGGAAATCCGATCGACCAATGCATAGTCCTCCCAGGACTCGCGCATTTGTTCCTTTACGCTGTCCAGCATTACATACTCGACCTCTTTAAGCCAAATTTCAACCAGGCCCTGAAAAGAAGATTTCATTAATATAGCAACAGATTCATGTAAAATTTAAAACATACATTGGCCGCTTGAGGATTAATTCTGCGCACCAGAGAAACACGTTCATCCTCATCGCTAATCATTTGAGTAATTTCTCCAGCTTCGTCAAAGGTTAACATGCCAATCTGCAAAGGAATAAAATATTATACTTAAGCAACAACAGATATTTTATATTGTAATAAAAATTGTAAATCTAAAAAATTTCAGTTAATTTTCTTAATGTTTTTATAATTAATTTCGAAAAAAATTTCTTTTGGTCATTAAAATAACAATACTTGTAACTAATATTTTACAGATTTTTAAACATTTACTAAGGAATTCTTGTATACATTCAGTTTTAAATTTAAATTTGTATAAAATGATCAGTCAGTGAGTCAGGACAAAGATTTTAATATACATCGATTTACATTAATTTTTTATCATATCAAATTTCTGAATTTTAAATCTAAATTACTTTCGGACAACAGTTTTTAGTGTACGTTAAATAAACGATTTTTAATATTTAACGATTTGATATTTTTAGATTTAAATATGTTGTAATAAAATAAATTTTTTAATTTTAGAAATTTTTTTTTGAACCACAACTTTTTTAAAAATTCAAATTATTTATGTAAAATTATTTAATGAGGTAAAATTTTTAATCTGAATTTTAAGCCTTTATTTTCATACTTACACCCTCGAAACATTTACGTAGATGCGGCTGTACACGCATTGGATCCTTGGTCTCGGAGAGAATCTCCAGCAGTTCGTCATTAGATAGAAAGAAGAAGCGAGCGAAGAATAGACGCTTCTGTTCCAGATACGTGTTCAAGCCCTTCTGTACCGTCTCCAGATCCTCAATGGCCTTTGTAAAGATCTCCAGCATGCTGGGATATTCAGTGGCCGCCATGACATGTCTGTCTTTGATGGTGTGCTTCATGATGCGTCGCCAGATCTTGTCCACAGCCTTGAAGTTGCGTCCCTCGAGTGGCATTTGTCGCATAATGTCCTCCGAGCTGAAAATGGGTTCCAGATACATCCAGGTGACCTGCACCTGTGTCCAGGCATCAATGATGTTCTGTATGAGCAACAGACGCTCCTCCCAATCATCCGCCTTGGAGCCGAGAGCGACAATAAATGGAGAACGCTTCATTGCCTGCGTTCTCATAATATGATCATCGAGCAGTGTTTGTATATCGTCTATGGAAGCAAGGATATGTGTGTCCGAGTCACGATACTGCAACACATCGAACATGACATCCCGCCAATCGGATTGCATGTTCTTCAATCCCATATTCAGATCGTATTCCTTGCCCGCCGCATTCGCAATCTCCTCCAGCTCTGGCAATATGCTCATAATATCCGCATCGATCATATCCTTGAGTGTGGGATACAATTTCGGATTGATTTGTCTGCCCAGTATCTCGGATACCTTATCCCAATGACGCTTCTCCAGACCATGGCGACAAATCGAATCCAACACTGGCAAATAAACTCGAAACTTTTCGATTTTAATGCGCATCTGTTCGGCGGCACGTTTCGCGACAGGATTGTAGGACAGCTGCCTCGACAGCTTGTGCATAATCTGTTGATGAGAGAGGGAGATAGAGAGAGTGGGAGAGTGAGAGAGAGGGAGTGAGAATGAGTCAAGTGTCAAGCGTGTGCGTTGGCTTTTTAAAGCCAACTTTAAATGCAGCTCCCTGTCTGCTAAGCCGGCTAAATGGGAGGTTCTCCTTCCTTACTTGGATTTCCCCCTCTATTTTTTTTGAGCCACTGTTGTTTGTTGTTGTTGTTGCTTTGCTGTGTCCCCACTTTGCCGCTTCAGCTGTGCCGAAAAATTCAATTCAACTGCCTTTCGCTTTGAGCTTTGTGGCACTCTTTTTTTTTTTTTTTGGTAGTCACCTTCTCCCAAGTTACCACCAAATATGTTGGCAATTTTTTTCGTTGCATACTTTTCGGCTGGCAGCATTTTTTGTGTAGCTCTTTCTCTGCTCGACCGGGCTTCTACTGCTGTGTTGCTGTGTTGTTGGCCGGAGGCGGCTTGAGGTTTTTAGTTGCATTTTAGCTGCTACATTGGCTTACGAGCTGACTTGGCGACACGGGACTGACATGAACAGACATGCATGGCCAGTGGCAAAAGCGCACAACAGAAGCAGGAGCAGGAACAGGAGCAACAACATGCACAGAGGATCCGGCAACAGCTCAAAACTTTGCTACTTCTATAAGTCTGTCTGTCTGTCTGTCCGTCTGTCTGTCGTATATACACGCAGCATGAATGCACAGCTCGTTGCTCGTTTTTATTTCCGCCAGGCAATGACAACTTCAACTTCCGATTCCGATTCCTACTTGCAACTACTTACCTTGAACATGGTCTCGATCTGCTCCCGCACACCATCCGCATTAAGGCATTCGAAACGCTCGAACATCCTGGCAAAAAGATGTAAATAGAAATATACAAAAAAGTACAGATAGAAATGTGGGGAAAAATAGACAGAAACCAGTTGAAGTTTTTTTTCTGTGCTAGTGCAACAAGCAACAAGAACGACAACAACAACAACGACTACGAGAACAACAACTACAACTCAAAATCTGGCTATTTTCCGCTGCACTTCAAGTCAACTTTGTGCTGGCATTTGCATTGCGGATTTGCCAACGGCAATGTCAGTGCAAATGCCCAGCAGGTAAGCAGACTGACTGTCTATCTTTTGGTCTGTCAGTCTCTCCCTCCGTCTGTCTGCCACTTCAATTTCAAATATTTTGTCATTTGCGACAAGTGCCCAAAGGAGCCAAAGGAGGTACTCAAGCGCTGAGTCCATGTCCTTGCTGTTGCTGTTGTTGCACGTTGCTAGTTGCACGTTGCACGTTGTCTAGAAATAATTGCAATCGTTTTAAGCGTTGCCATTGCTTACCAAATGAGATAATCCTTTTCGAATTCATACGATGTTTTCCATAGTTTCTCAATTGGTTCCATTTTCTCAATGATTTCGCCCAGCAGCGGAAAGGCGGAGACATCAATTTGCAACAGCCCCTCCTCCACATTAATTGCCTTCGCCTCACGACTCAAGTTCTGCAAAAAAAAAATACACACGCAAATTTAAGATATCAACTTTGAATGGGATTCAACTGAAGGCAGAAGACTTTAAAAATATTGGAGAAAATTCTACTTAAAATATTTATTTTTAAACATGTTTTTAATTTATGCCTGATTTCTTATGCCTTTAAAAATATTAAATTAAGAGATTCTTAACTTTTTAAAGTATCTTACTTAAGATACAGCTTTCTTATTTTTTATATTTATTCTGAAAAATCAAGTTATAAAAAAATTAAATTATAGATTAGGAAATTTTGAAAAAAAAATATGATAATTTTGTGAATATTATTTTTTTTTGATTTTTTTTTCAGAAAAAAATTTGTAGTTTTACGTTGTGTTTTTTTAGAAAATTACACAAAATTTCTTAGAAATAGATATAAGAATATTTTTATTTCAAAAATCAGTGTTTTCATCAGTCTAAGACCTTTTTTTCTTAGTGTAAGTGTCGAGGTATGCCACTTACCTCAATCGTATTGAAGAGTACATCCACTGTATCCACACGCTCCTTGAGTTCCTCCAAGGTGAGCACATCGCGTATTTCTCGAATACGGAAACCATCCATGGTGCGTTTCTCTTGGATCAAGAGCTTCTCGAATTGTAGGCGTCGTTCGCTATTGAGAATTTGGATAAGGAATCAGTTGACAATTCTCTAAAATTAAAATATAATAGAACTTACCGCAATGCCATCTCCAGATTGTCACGGACCACAGACAGACGTGCAGCACTCAGATCGAGTACTTCCTCCAACTCACCGGGTAGTATGAATGTGCGGGAATTCAAATGAATTTCATCGCCTGTAAGTATGTATGATTTAAATATATGTATCTATAGAGATGCTAGATGAAGTGAGTGTACAAACTGTCGTGCATGCTCTTAATTAACTGTGCTTAACTCTTAATTAATTGGCTACGCGCGTTTTTCGGGCAAACTAATTAATTATGTGTACGAGTATCTTTGTGTATTATCCTGCCAGACTCCCTACACTCCTCCTCCTCCTCCTCCCCCTTTAGCTACCTATCTCTGCTGACAAGTTTTGTCTGCCTGCTTTTGTAAATGCGGTTCTCGTATTTGGTGTGACAAAAGCCACAGACAACTGGACGGACACAGAGACAGAGAGACAGAGACAGTCATTTGGCTTGCACACATTGTAGCTATTTCAAAGATACACACACACGCACACACACACTTGACGATAAATCGCAATTGTCTGTCGAGCAGATGTTTTCCAAAGGGGTCGGGGGGAGATTGAGGTTTTGTCTGCATTTGTCGGTTGTCAAAGCAACTTTCACACATTCATGAATTTGTTAAGCTCATTAAGTTGCATTTTCGGGGTTTTAGCGCAGCTCAATGTTTGGTGTCTCACCGCAAGTAATTATAAAACCAATTAGTAGACTCAGCTTGTTAGTTGAGGTTAATTATGTTAAGCATGCTCACTCTTCTATACTAAACTCACACTATTCTATTTCCTCTCTCTCTCTCTATCTTTCTTCAAGCTCTAACAAACGCTCACATCACAAAGGCAAACAGTGAAAACTCTGTAAAACAAACGAAAGCTGCAGCTGCACAAACAGCTGACACGTTCCCTTCCCCGCTCACTTACTGGTCAGGTATGCATGTGTCAGCAGGAACACAACGCGCTTCAGCACAAGCTTGATTTCATCCTTTATGGCGAATATGCGCATCTCACGGCACTCGGTTATATAGTTTTGCAGGGCGACCACCTCTGGAGTCTCCTCTGGCCGCTCACCGGCCTTCATCGACATCTCCTCGAGCTCCTCACAGATGCTGAAGTGGCACAAATAAACCAAAGACCGAAAGACCGTATAAGCAAAAATAATAGTAAAAAAAACAAGTTGGAAAGGCTATAGTCGAGATCCCGACCATAAGATACCAGTTACTTAATTCAAATATATAATAAAAAAGTACTTTAAAGAAATAACTACTTTATGAAAACTATTGCATACTTTTAGGTGATTGTATTGAAAAAATAACTTATAAAAGTACTTTAAAGAAATAACATCCTTATAAAAACTATTGCATATTTTTAGGTGATTGTATTGAAAAAAAAACTATTGCATACTTTTAGGTGATTGTATTGCAAAAATAACTTGTTTTTAAACTTTGGTTAGCTATTACTCCCGTTCTAGTTGTCCGATATTACTGAGGTTAAGTGAGATTATAGATAATATTAATAGATAACGTTAGTTACCATTAAAACGGTGTTAATTATTTCAATATATATAAAAGTTCTTAAAAAAAAATTAAAAAACTACTGCCTACATTTAGGTAATTGTATTGAAATAATAACATTATGACAGACGGACAAACACACATGGCTGTATACATTCCAACGAACGGAATACACCCTTTCACTTTTTTTTAAGTAGCAGGTATAAAAAGGTAGATAAAAGTATAAAAGTTATCTATAAAGTGGCATTGCCAATGCAGTCAGCAGTCAGCACAAAAACTTTAAATGAAAGGCACTTGCGCTTCATTTGGCTTTCGAACTGGGACAAAAGGGGAAGACAGAGGATAGAGGGAGGAAAAGGGGGCAAAAGCTCTTGTACTTACGCGCGATTCTCGTTCAGATTGAGTGCTCTGTAAAAATCAATTATGAAATCGTAGATATTCCTCACGTACATGCGCAAGGATTCTTTAACATGCCGATTATCCAGCAGGAACAAATTTAACGGTATGAAATCACGCAGATAATAGGTCGTATCGCTGACGGCGCGCAATTTTTTCATTAATTCCTGAACAACCTGTTGTCGTTGGAGCAGATGGAGAAAATGGAGACGCAGTGGGTGCAAAATGCAGGATATAAATGAATATGCATTTAATAAAAAACCGTAACTCTATATATAGCATATATAAATAAATGTGTGCGTGTGTGTGCGTGTGTGTATTTGCATTACATGCATGAAAAAACTTCCAGCAACGCGTTCGCAATCGGAAGCAATTTTTATTTTAAATAAATTGCGCAAAAAAGAAAGTTCGATATTGGATGCGAGCAGGAGGGAATATATTGTTGGTAAAATTGTCGGTCGTTTTCATAAAACTTAATGAATGTGAACTGAAAACTGCTGGTCAGAATGGGTTAATTGAGAGAGAGTGCTCGCACACACATATATACACACAAATACACACATATATACGTTGTTAATGTGCAGCTGTCTAACCAAATATTTTATGCACTACGTGAACCAAATGACATGGCAAATTTTGTGCACTCGACAGCAAATGAAATTTAGTAATCGAACCAACTTTAATTAACAATGCCAAAACGAATTTTCCATGCAGCAGATCAACAGCTGTGCAACAACAAAGCTAACAGCATAGTTACTGTTGCAGTTGCAGATACAGATACAACTGAAGATACAGATACAGATACATTGCAAGAGAGAATGAGTTGTAGTTATGTAGGCTATACTCGCATAACTTGTTCAATTATAGAAATTGCCAGGCAATTTTACCAACAGTCTGACACGACAGACAGACAGACAGACAAATTGTCTGTCAGCAGTTTATTAATATTGCATAATGAAATTTTATGTTAATTCTACGCATCATTGCGTATAATCAAATCGAAATAAATAATTAAATTCATTTCAAGGCGAGACGGCAACGCAACAGCCCAAAGGCATTGTCATAATGTGAGGCATGCAACAAGGGATGCAAAAGTTCTATTCCTAATAATACACAAACACACCCACATCTATTATTACTCATTTACTTATATATATTTTAGGTAATTTCATACGCACCACTAATTCCGGCAGTGTATTATCTGTCCAGATCTTTTCGACCATGGGCATTATCATCTTTTGAAACAGACCATAGTAATATTTATAGATAGGCTTCAAATACACATTCACACCACGCCAATTGACCCTAACAATGGCCTCAACCTTGTCGCAGAGTGCCAGAAAATCCACATGATCCTCATCAATATAGTGCAGACATCCTTCCGTTTCGGGTACTAAAAATTATACAAGATATTTTAATTAAAATATTTCATATAAAAAGATCTCTACTTACCCCCGCCAGACATGACATATTCAAGACGTGGTATCTCATAGCCAACCCTTAGAATAAGCTTAAAGAGATCCCGAATAATAGCTGGCAGTTCCGTCATATAGGGATAAATATATAGCTTATAGGAATGTTCTATTTCAAATACTGCCACATCATCAAAATCGGGCATCTGTTAAGATAAATCATAAATCTTTATCTTTCAAAAAATAAACTATATCTTTGCTTACATAGTCCATACTCTGAAGTGCAGGTCCAGATTGAAATGGATCCGCATCGTCCGCATCAAATTCATAGATATTTTCATCTGGTCTAATGCCGGGTCCAAAGTCAATGGGTTCATTATCAAAATGAGCACCAACTACAGATACAGTGAGTGCCATAAGTGGTCTACGTTTTAGCTTTGGATTGTACATGGAATATTTATCTATTTGATTGCCATCCTTGAAGCCACACAACACTTTAAATAGGTAGGTAAGACTCTTGTTAATCAGACTGCCCAAATGACGGGACATCAACGAGTGTATGCATTTAAACAGGGTATCTGCACGTCCTCCATACTTGCCCGACATGGGCACCAAATCTTTCCAACTGTTGCGCATCAAATCCATTAAATCCGCACAACGTGGCAGCCAATCATTGATCAGCAGCTGTAGAGGATTAATTTAGAAAATGAGTAAATATTTTAATAATTACTATTTAAAACTTACATCTCTGACTTGAGCACAGCTTTCCTTAACAAAGGTCTGCACAATATCCGCATCTAAGGGTCGTTGGGAGAGCAGCAGCTTTGAAAGATCCACAATCACCAGATCTCCATAGAGTTGATGCCAGAGTAGATTCAATGCCTGCACTGTAGGATGCGTTGTCATTAGCATTTCACCAATGCGACTCTTCGAGAGCAATAGACGAGTTCGCCAAGGCACAGGTGATGTGATGGTTAATGCGGGAAAGTCAGGTGGTTCCACCTCCAGCTGTAGACGCTTTCGTTCCAAGTTGGATCTGGCAAGAAAAAAATTATCAGGATTAGAATTAAATATAAAATAAAAATTATAATGATATATTATAATTTTTATTAAATTTCTTGAAAAATAATTTATATTTTTAATATGTATTCAATACTTTCAAAACAATAATTAAAAATTAAATTTCCACTTTTAAATAATTAAATTTTAAAAAATATGTATTCAATATATAATATAATATGTATTCAATACTTTCAAAACAATAATTCAAAATTAATTTTCCACTTTTAAATAATTAAATATAAAAAAAACATTTTTGAAAAATTAAAAATTTTTTTAATTAAATTTAAAAAGAAATCATTTTTGAAAAACCTTCGATATTTTGAAACTAAAAATTATATTTAAATCTTGGCGTAAATCTTGTTTCGTCATTTTTTAAAAAATATATATATAATACACTTACAAAACCTAGTCAATTTTAATATTTGTTGAAAAAAGTAAATCCTCCAATAACTTATTCCGGCAAATAACACAAATTCTAAATTCAAAATAATTGCAAATTAAATAAATAATAAAAATAAAAACTTCGATATTATGAAGAAAAATAAAAACTTTAGAGTAATTCCAATAACTGTGGAATATTGTTTTTAAAGTGATTTATTTAATAAAATTTCAGATTCAAAGTAGTTATTTTTAGTTCCTGAAATTTACTAGAAAACTTACTGCAGCAGATATCGCAAAAAGGCACGCTTAACAAAATAACGAAAATCCTCCTGCAGATCGATAAGGCAAACGATGATGAGAATGGCCACATCGGGAGCTGTAGCTCGTTCGCCAACAAATAGATAATCCATTAATATAACTTCGGGCGGCAGTTGAGGCCAATATTTCTGTAATGAGTTGATTAGTCAGTGAATCATGGCAGGTAGCACAAACTTTTTTGGCAACAACAATTCCCCCTCAGGGTCGAAGATAGGAAAATGTGTGAGTGCCGTCGTCGTTGTTGTTGTTATCGTTGTCGTTGTCGTCGTCTTGTTGCTCATTAACTTGGCTGCAGTGATTTGCCAGTTGATGGCAAGTGCTTGACTTGAGCAGCGCGTTCTATCCAAAAAGCCAAAGTTTCAATGGAGCACACGTCAAAACATCAACACTCGTCTCTACTGAGTTACCTTCCCCCCCAATTCCTTCTCTATCATTTATCCCCTCCCTCCCACAGTGCGACCTGTAGACGTCCTCACGTTCGGGAAGCGTGTTTAATATGTTCTCGTTGCTGACAAACTTTTTGGGCCAAAAACTTCTTGAGCGCGCGTTAAGTTTGCTAATAATGTTGACGCTCACGACTCCCAGTTGCAGTCGGAGATGAAGTGGAAGTTGGAGTTGGAGTTGGAACAGGAGTAGGAGATGAGTTGCCAGCTGGCAATGTGTTGACAGCAACTTACCTCTTCCTGCAATATGAATCTGAAGGCATCCTGCAACATTTTGCAACGTGGATTAATATGCCTTATAGCCTTGCGTATCAGTCGAGATGGATATGTTTCCAGCTGCAGCACACTTATCTGTACAATAAAAAAAATAGTATTATTAAGAACTGTATCTTTATCTTTATTTTAAACTTCAACTGTATCTTTTATCTGTAAACTGCAGCTGTTAAAGGCTGCAGCACACTTATCTGTACAATACAAAAGATAGTAACATTAGTAAATGTATCTTTATCTTTATTTTAAACTTGAACTGTATCTTTTATCTGTAAAGTACAGCTGTTAAAGGCTGAGCTATAAAAACACCATTAATTCGTCACCTTTCCAATTTTTTTTTTTGTTTTGTTTGTTTATTTTTTCACAACTAATCACGTTATTCATAACTTTGGCCAAGCCACAGTCGCCCACATAATGTTTATGAGCTATGAATTATATAATTTTTATAAGCACGTTTCTCCCAGCTTAATTTACTCGCACGCTCACGCACACATATTTACTTTGTATTAAGTTTATTATTATCATTTTTTATGTCCGTCTCTGCGCTTGGACTCGCACTTGGACATGGACACGGACATGGACATGGACAAGGAGTTGGAGATGGACTTGGTATAAAAGTTATTTATGTTTGTCGGTGCTCATTTTTGATGTGGTTTTTATGATTCGGACTTGGGGAGTTGTCAGCAGCATCGACAACACATCACACTAAGAACAGGAAGTATGTCCTCTTTTTTATTTTAGCATATGTTGGTCAGTTGCATAATTCAAGAGATTTATACTCTGGCTACTTAGGAAGTATGATTAATAGGTGTAAAAAGAGGGGAAGTCAGATTTATTTAACACTCTGTCACTTTTTTAAAAAGATATTGCAGGTGACAGATATTTTGTATATAAAGAAGTAAGAATATCCTATTGATAATTGCATCTTCTATCTACTTACACTCTGTAATAAACACTTATAGCGCTTTTGTATTGGCAATGTAAACTTCTTCTCAGCTGACGACAATTTGCGCTGATATTTCACCAACAATTTTAGTTTCTGATCCTCTGGTTCCACAGGCTGTAAAGGTGCCATATAGGGAAAGCGTCTATGGGAAAGATAACTAGATTAGTAAAATAAATTATATTAATAAATTAGTATGCATACGTGGCTTCCATTTTCTTGAGGCACTTTAAAAAATCCTCATTGGTGGCAAAGTTACGACGATGAATGCGAGGCTGGCTCAGCGTACATTTGGGTTTTTTCTGGAATTAAAATAAAAAGAAATGTTATTATCATATTATTAGAAAAAGATCTTAGTGCTAAAGGGCTTCAATTTTGTACAACAAAGCGTTCTAAGAAGGCGACAAAGTTTATATAAGAACCTGTTTTACAGAAAACTTTGTTGTTATTTAGTTTTCTAAAATAAACTAGAAATTTGTGAACTTTAAATTTCTTTTTACTTCCCGTGAAATTTAATTTAAGATCAGAATCGACTAAAAATCAACGTTTAGTAGAAATAAATGTATTGTTTTATATGATCTTGATTATCAATCTTACCAAAATGAAGGGATAGCTCGGAAAACTTTGCTTTTTTCCTTACTATATCTCAAGCCTATTTTATTTAATTAATTTTGTATAATAATTTTTAATATTAATTATAATAATAATAATAATTTAATTAACTCCCTTAGAATAATGACTGCTTACCCGCTTTCGTGCCATGTTATTTTGGTCCTCACAGGTCGGATCGTTGGAATACTTGAGCAATCCGTGATCAGTGCTATGCTGAGCCTCTTTTATTATAGGTTCAATCATTTTATCAATGATCTTGCCCATACGCGCCAACTCATTGCGGCATTCTATTAATAAGAAAATATAAATTATTTTAAATGACATTACATTATTTTTAATAGTTTCTACCTTGTGGCGTTCTCAGCGCATAATGATCGCCAGCCTGAAATCTTTGTTTCTTCTTCGGCGGGTTAAGGGTTGTCACCCTCAGATGTCTCGCTTGGGGCGTATTATAGGCGCCAATCAGCTCAGAGGGCGGACCATATTGACGTCTCAGTTTGTTGGTCCAGAGTGAGGATCTTGTACCGCAGTCAAAATAAAAGATACGCACACGTCTCTTGCAGTAAATATCGAGAAGTTGATTGGTCATTTCATAAATTTCGTGTTCGCTGGGTCGCTCTAAAGGGGAGGAGGTGGGGGAAGGAGGGATTGCATCAAATTTTTAATAATGCTCGCTATGTAAATATAAAGTTTTATTTATTACCGCCAGCCATCCATCTATCAATCCAGGGAAATTGATGACAAGCTGCAAGCAAAAACAAACCGAAAAATGTGAAAAATGAAAATGTCATGGCATTTAATATTTGCACACGAACTTGATATGTCTGCATGTAATTGTGTGTGTGTGGGAGTGTGTGTGGGAGTGTGTGTGAGTGTGGGTGTGCAAGCATTTTACATATTTGTTTTTCTTGTTATTTTAACATTTCTTTTTTTTTTTGTTGCGCTCAAAGGTAGCCCATGAAATTGTTTTAAATAAAAGTCAATGCAGTAAAGTTCGCTTTTAAAATGATTAAACTCAAATTAATTTTCATTTGAGTTTCCCAAAACCCCGTGGGCTCCACTAGCCAATCTCCCAGCGGTAATTTTACCAAATGGACCTCGTCTGTGTCCTTTCTCCACCCACAGAAATGTTTCCCGGCTATTGCTATCATGATGTTTGTCACATTTTTATGCTAATGTTTATCGACAACATACTTTTATGCCTCATATTATACACATGCAAATACAAATACAAAAATATATATATATATGGATACATATATGAGTGGGTCTATATGCCCTCGGTGTCGTGCTCTGTTTGCATTTACATCTATCCATAGCTGATATTAAATATTAAAAAACTATACGTAAAATGAAACATTTTTATCACAGTGCCAGCGACAAAGTCTCCCGTTGTCCCCTCAGCAAATACAAACAAGTTGAAATTAAATGGAATTAAATAACATATTCGACTTAAAAATACACTACTGAACTAAAGTTGCAACTATAACTTTGTTTAAAAAATTTTCTACATGTCTAAGAACCATATAGGTTTAATTTTTCTACATTGGAATCAACTTTTAATCGTCCATCTTATTTGAAAATTTTTTAATAATGTAATTCTTATTATATCTACAGGTAGATTTATTTATCTTAAATATTTTCATATATTTCTTTACAACTAAAAGTTTATAGTCGTCCTTTTCAAACACTATTTACTATGTATATTTTAACAAAGTGATACCAATTTATTTTTAAGCAAATTTTTCCGTTAATAAGCAACTATATATATAATAATAATTATATAAATTTTCATAATTTTTGTCATTCAAGTTTATTTGTTAATAATACTTGCCATCATTAAGAGTAAAGGTAGTAAAAAAAAGGAACAAAATGTATATATATTCCATGTAAATGCTAAATAAAATACTATGATAAACATGTTACAAGGGCCACATGTTTTCCCCTTGCAGTTCTTCCCCTTTGGAGCCTGTTCCTGTGCATTCCCAAAGGATATTCAAATAAATGTCATACACATTTGTTTTTTTTGTTACTTTTTTCTTTTGTTTTTTTTTCTGCATATTTTTTGGTTATAAAATTTTATGTTTAAAGGATAATGTTTGAAATTTTTATGTTTACAGGTGAGCAATTTTCCAACGAGCTGCCACAAGGGGCAAAGGGCATGTAAATTGGGGGTAGAGGGTAGGGGGTATGCCCTATGTGCATGTTTTTCGCATTTAATAAAGTATTAAGTGTTATGTTTCTGTGGTTAAGTCGTTGTTGTTGTTGCTTATTGAATTACATAAAATGTTGTTGGGCAATTTGTTGTGCTCGTTCCCTTTGTTTCCAGAGGTAAGAGGTCTAATGCGCAATTGTTGTTCAATTGGTTTACACTGGGCTTAATTCACTCACCATTGTTGTCAAAATTGTAGGCATGTTTCTGCGCTTTACGCAGCATTTCAAACTGTTCAGGCATTACAATATCCTCCAGCTGCAGTTCCCGTAGGCTATCATCATCACAATCCTCATATTTCTGCTTAACATTCTCCAGATCGTACAGATGAAAGTCAAACTCGCGATTGCAACGACCAACAATCGTATCATTTTGCATGTGAGCTAAAAGAGAAATATTTTTATTCAAAAGTTTTTAAAATATTTTTATTTACTTACAGATTTTCTCGAGCAGAAAATCCTTAATTGGATCTAGCGGCAGCTGATCAAATTCATATTTCAGATCAAAAAAGGGACAATCATTGAGCGGTCTTTTGCCGGTTTTCTTTTGCGATTCTGCAACTCGTTTATGGTGAAGTGTACGTTGCCGGCGATAATTTGCATCCTGCAGCCGGGGATCACAATAGGGACGCCTTTCCGGCGCGATCTTCTTTGAGGCCATGTTGGGGGCGACGGAACTTTACAACGCTTTTCAGTTTAGTGGCAAAACGAAAGAAATAAACCAAAAAAAATGTTGTTTTTGTTGCCTGATATTGCCGGATTCTATACAGCTCATTTTTTCTCTGACATTGTTCGCCAGACAAAAAAATACACGTTGGAAAAACTGTAATAATAAAAGTTTACAACACGGACATTTGTGTGGCCAGGCCAACACAGTGACTCTGGCCTGCATATACGTGAAATGTTTATAAACTAACTTCGGATCGGAGGCAATGGCAACCGAAACAGAGACCCGGCCAAACAGCGTTGGTTGCGCCTGGCAACCAGCTAAAAACATTCACCTCCTGCTTTCAGGAACTGGCTTGCAAATGTTGTTATTGGAGTTAGACTAACAGCAGCAGCTGACGGAGCGAGAGACGGAGATAGAGACAGAGACAGAGAGAGAGGAGATGACGGTGACGGTGACTGACGAAGATGTGGCTGACACTCCATCAATGGTTGTTGCCCCAACTCACTTTCCACCTTACGCTGAAAAAAAAGACCAACTTCTAAAATCAAGAACATTCATCTTAAATATTTTGTTATTAAAATAAGATTATTTCAAGACCAAAATACTAAAACTAAGATTAATAATATAAAAAATCTTAAATCTTAATATTAGAATAAAAATTATAAATATAAAAAATATTTTTTTTTTATTTCATTTTTTGATTTTAATTTTAAAATCATTTATTTAAAAAAAATGAGAATTGGTCTTATTTAAAATGTTCTTAAAATCAAGATGTGTTCTCTTAATTTAAGAATTTTATGTTCTCGACGCATTTTTTAGATCAAAAATTTTAGTTCGGAGACCAAAATCTTAATTTTTGAACCCATTTTTTATCAGCGTACGCTTCTCCAGCTCAACTCAACTCAACTCAGCTCAGCTCAATAATATTTGATATTTGCGAGTGTGAGTCTGAGTTCTGGGCTCTTTGCAATGCCAACGGCAACCGGCATTGGCAGTCAGAGAAATGGCATCCAGGGAGCAGCTCCAACTGCAGGTAACCCAGCATCGTTTCTTGAATAGCACACATTTTTTAATAAAGCGCAACAAATACGAGCCAGGACTGTATAAAAGGATATGTACACGCTCCTGCCACCGTTCTCCTTTGTTACTCATATTAACCATTTTATGCCGGGATCTACAGCTGCAGCACTTCCTCTGTCCTCTTTCAACGTCTGTGTATTTATTATCCTATCCGGACGGACGACGGAACGAACGTCTGGCACTTTTCATTCAGCCTGATTATATTGTAACTATGCTCACAATAAGGAAATAAAATGAAAATAATAATAAGCCAACATAGGTTGTCAGTATGTACAACTTGGCGGATTTGCCGCTATAATTAGCTATAAATATCATGAAAGAAGATATGACAAATCCTTCTACATCTACCATTTAAGACATAATGCTATAATGAGAGTTGGAAGTTTTCGAAAAAGTGTCAAGGGAAGTATGTCAAGGTAAAATATATGTCATGGAAAAATATGACAGTAATGACCAAATTATGAAATTTTCTAAATAATTAATTTTTTGATGCAGAATCATTATAGAGGCCAAATAATGCTCAAAATGATATTCCGCGTGAAAATCGGCTCAGTTTTGGCAAAGTTATGAAAGTTTGAAGTTGGTCAAGTCTTTGATTTAGCCACTTTGCATGTCAATATTTTAGTTATTTTTTAAATCATAATACTAAATTAAATGAGACTCTAATAAAGTTTGCAATTGCTGCGTTTTTTTTAACAAATTGAATTAAATTCTTTTGTAATTAAAGTGGGACATAAACAAGCGTCTATCTACGACTACATGGCACAATTATCACAGCAATTAATTGTGGCAAATTAATTGGAAATTTGATTAATGGTCAAATGATGCCGGTGCGTTGCGGTGTCCTATTTACCATTTACAAGGCATTCAACTTTGACCAATTCCGAAGCGCAAGTGGTGTGTGGTCAATGTGTGTGTGAGTGTGTGTATGTAATGTATGTGGTTCCTGCTTATACACTACAGTGTATCAATGTGCGTATGTGTGTGGTGTTTAGTCCATTGACAGGTCGTGGGAAAGGGACATCCTACAAACAAGCTGCGACCTGCTTGTCTCTCTGCTGTCACGTGCCTAAGCTCGGAGCACTGCAATTTGCCGCTCCGGACTTTGCAGGTGTCATGACGGTAATGGTAACGGTAAAGTTAAAGGCAATCGGGGTATCGGGAATCGGAAAACGGTAAACGGCGTGCCGCTGCAGTGCGTCCAAAGCCATGCGTGACATATATTTATTAACTGTCAGTGCTGCGAGCCGTTGGGCTCTTAGAAAATTGTTGCAATTCCATTTGCTGCAAAATAACAAACAACAAGAAAATAAAAAGAAAAATTGATTCAGCTCATCAATTGTCACAAATAATGATTACCACGCATTTTCAGAGCAATTGCATGACACGCATCAAATTGCATTTAGCTCAGTTTGTCATTGGGCTAAACAAAGGGCTGTGTAATGCGACGAAGGAGGGGTTAATACACAGGGGTTGGGAAAGGGGGAGGGGCAGGGTCGCACGCCAGTCACGTGACCTCAATGCTAAAAATAGACAGGCGTCGGCCCACGAATCGGGTGTCGAATATAGTCGAGTGGGTGGCCAGTTGTCGAGTTGGGTAGTTGGGTGTCTATAGCGATTACAGCAGCAAAAACATCAACATCATTATTAACAAAGTCAACGAGCGGCAGCGACGACGTTGACGTCAGCGTCGACGTCAACGTCAGCGGCTTATTGGCAGGCATTATGCGATGTCGCTGTGTCATGCCAATCCGACAGAACAATTTCTGAATGGCTTTAAGATTATGTTGCAAATACTAATCTATAATCTGCAAAAAGTCGATATCCAAATGCTCTTTAACAGTATTGACAGCACATTTAAGTAGATTTTTGAAAACTTACAGTAAGACCAACTTTTACAAATAAATATAAATAACATTACTAATTATCGATAGTAATCATCGATTGCCCAATTATATTATTGAAAATCATCGATAAATGTATTCACCAATAGTAATCAATTTTCAAGACAATATATCGACTAACGGTTCATAAATATTTTTTAAGCTATCAAATGCGGTAACATTGTCAAGAATTGTATGTTTTTTAAACTGTATTAAGCCAACTTATTTAGATACATTAACAAAATATATCCTTTTACTTATTTTTTAAGTAACAGATATAAAAATTCTATGGTAGCTCTTCGAAAAAAAATATTCACCTTTTCTAGTAATTTTTAAGAGGTGAGCTGGTATTTTTCATCACACTCTCTAAAAGTATATTTATATATCTCTTAGTAGTTTATTCTCTGTACTAAATTTGAGGTAATTGTTTTAGAGATATTGATTTTTATAGTTTGAAAATAATGTTTTGTACCATTTTCTGACTGTGAAATTCTACGAAATATCTTTGTTACTTGTTATATATCCCTGCACTTATATATTTGCATTAATTAAACATCGATTCATTAATATCGAATTACTTATAGCTATCACTCAGTTGAAGCGACAAAGTTATTCTGTGTATTGTGATAATCTTATTGGTGAGAGTATAATTCAAGAAGTGAAGTGATAGTGCTGATGGCAAAAGTTTTCCATTCTTTGCATTCCTTGTTTTTTTGCAATACTCTTTTTTTTTATTTATGTCGCATTTTGCCCACGTGATTAATGGCCAACTGTAAAAGACGTCGCGACTTGAAAAATTACACCGAAATAAACGACAGGGGCGTTGTGGACGGCTTTTTAAAACAGGCTGTCACACGTGAACCGAAAGGGGGATGAGAAGGGTGAAAGGGGGTGCGATACGGAACGTTTGCCGGCTGCTGGCTGCGTATCATGGTTGCAGGAATCAACGAGAACAACAACAACAACAACAGCAGGAGGCAGTCGCACGTAAAAGATGCAACAGGAGCCAGAGCAAATGCCATGTGATTTACACGCAACAGCAACAGCAATAGGGAGAAGGGGTTTGGCGTGCAAATTAGGGTTTGACTCAGCCGACCCGGACACGGACACGGACCCGGACCCGGACCATTGTCGAGGCGGAGCGCGCACACTACTGTCAATTGAAAACGTGCCAACAATTTGCAACGACGATTAATCGTGCGACCGACCAAAGTCAAAGCTACAGTTGCCACTGCAGATCCCGGAGTCCCAGTCTCAGTCCCATTCCAATTTCCATTTCCAGAAGGCGTACGGAGACCAAAGAGACCCCGCCGTAATGCGACATTTGTGCATGCCGAGCGCATTTAGCGTTTTGTTTACGACGTTACGGCAGTTGGCCAAGTTTGCCAACGGAACATTTGACTAATTTGTGTGGGTTTTATTATGCGTAGATAGGCATTGCCCACGACAAGGTCTACGTCTACGTCTATGTCTGCGTCCATTGAATCAGCCTTTTGCCCACTTGACATATGCCTAATGAGCACTTAATTCCCTGCCGCTAATTGGCTTGAATCAAAGACAATCCGCTTGGACTTTGACTTTTGTTAAATGTCAATAAGAAAATACGTCTATATTTGATATATTGGGTACATTGCGAACGCCTACAAAGTCCAGGCAGACATCTTTCTATATATAATAAATTAATTCAGAGAATTCAACTCTAATTTGCACTTCAGCATTAATTTGGAATTTAATAATGGTAAGTTAATTCCTGAAATAACATCCCATTTCAAATGAAATATACATTTTCTGAATATGAAATATAATCATTTGACAAACGCACACACACATACACACACACACACACTGTCACACACTCGAGGGGGTTGCCATCATTAAAGGCTTTTGTATGCAATTACATGCCGCATTGAGCAATCATAAATTAGCTTTTTGAAAAGTGTGATATAAAAAATATTAAATAAAAAACGAGACGAAATAATAGTTGACATTAGATAGCCGAAGACTTAATACTCTAAGATATGATAACTTTAGCAATTAAAGTTTAAATAGATTTTGACATAAGTGTTAGAAAGAATCAATTTCTAGTCTCAAAACTTTTAAGTGCAATATATTTCTTATTATAATTTTTTATAGTATCTCTGACGTTACACTTGTTGCATTGACACCTTTTATAAGTGTATAACAAATTAAATTAAAATTAACAAAAGGTATTTTCCGGCAAACAATTTAATGCCCATAATGAGAACTGTGTCCGTTCAGATCGACATTAATAATATACAAAATTTGCATCTGCAATTCAGTTTTTTCATTATGCATATTTCATAAAAATGAAAAGAAAAATGAGAAAGATGAAAGCAATAAAAAAAAATGGATGAATTCACATCTATAAGCTGTTAACTGAAAATTGGAAACTGTATTTATATTTGCTTTTAATGTCAACAGTCATCAATGCAAATGCACTGCAAATATCTCGAGTACAACGAGCTGCAAATTATTAACCTGACTCGATGCGTTGTTTGTCATGTTTTCAAAATTATAAAGCAAATTTAATAAGAATACGTGATTGGTTTATACCCTGTAAACAGAACTAAGAAGAAGGAGTTGAGCTTAAATAGATTTTCTGCTTCCATTGTCTAAGTCTTTTGTTTATTTTTCGTTTTTATATTTATTTAATATTGAGAAAAGTATCTGATCCAGAGTCTATTTAAATTTTAAAGTCGTCTATGCCTTTTGCTGACTATCACCTTTTATTTACATATTTTTTTTCAATGTAAACAGGATATGCATATTACAATTGATAGTGTTGACCTCATGATATTTATTTATTGAGAATATTCATAATTTATTAAATTTCAAGTTGGGAAAACTTTAAATGCAGCCAACATATTTTCATATTTTTGCTTATTTTGACAACATTTTCGACAACAACAAAAATCCCGGCCAAATATTTGTGCAAATATCTTGAAGATACACATCAAACTATGTACTGAGTACTCTGTCTACGAGTATGAATATAATATGAATATGTTGTATTTTGTGCGTGTAGCAACATTTTGCAATGCGTTGCTTAAAATTTTCAACGCTAAATTGTTATGGTCTGGTCTATTTTCTCTCTACTCTCTTTTTCCCTCCGGTCCTAACTGGGTCCAAACCAAAACCTTAGCCAGTCGAGAAACGTCGTCAACTTCATTGTAAAGTTTTGCTAAAATATGCTTGAAAATATTTACTCATGAGCTTGTTTAGTTAATCCATAAAAACTTGGCATGTGCTGTCCGTTCTTGACACAGCCCAAAGACAATGCAACATTTAAGAAAATTTAAGCCGCAAGCGACTTAAAAACGAGATGAGAAAGAGAGTTGTCCTTTTGGCTAAAAGGAAGCATATGATTTAGTCCTAGTCCAGCAACTGTTTCGACTGTCTTTTATTTTTGTTGAGGATTTGGCATTGCCTTTGAATTTTTTACTTTTTCTATTTTTTTTTTTTTTCTTACTTGTTGTCCTCTTATAATTTTTGAAGCTGACAAAAAGGCCAAAAGCCCCCATAGCACTGTGTCTGAGCCCTAGTCCAACGATTCGGGCCAACTAAAGCCTCTGAGATAGATAGACAGGCAAACAATTGCTGTTTGGATGCTGTTAGCTTTGCTGCTGCTTTGGCTGCTCTACAAATTAGTTTCTAATACCTTCAAGTCAAACAGTGGAGGCCGAAACAAACACACAGACAGACAAACAGACAAACAGCCTCTGTCTCAGACTGTCTATGTGTGTGTTTGTGCCACGAAGTTGCTGCAACACGCCCCCAGCTGCCACAATTTAACAAAATCACTTGAGCGTGCTTATGAAATGTTGTTGTATGCTCTACGTATCTATCTCTGTGTGTGTGTGTGTGTGAGAGTGTGTTGGTTTTCTAATTACAAAACCCACCCAATTGGTTTACAGTAAATTGTATTTTAAATAGTTCCATTTAGTTTTACTTAAAAATTGACTACAAAGCGCAGCTGCTGCTTCCTTTCTCCTCAAAGTAGTTTTAAAGATTGCGTAATGATGCGGTTATACCTTCTACCCCTCCTGTCTTCCCTTTCCCATTCTTTTCCCTTAATTCTGTGCTCCTTCTCCATGCAGAATGTGGCCTTTTAATGAGCTATTTGATAGTTTTCTCTCTACACGCTCACCTTCTGTTCTTTTTTGGCTTCCATAATTTTTTTGGCAAAAGTTTTTAAATTAATTTTTAATTGCTTAAACAGCACAAGTTAAGTCAAACATTAAGGCAAGAATATATGTTTTTAATATACTTTATTAACTTCATATTTAAATTTCAGTTAGTAGCTAACTGAGTTATAATAGTTTATAGAGTTCAAGGTTTTTCAGAGATGCAATATTCCATTAAAGTAGTTTAATACATAAGCTTTTATATATACATAAAGTATCTTAACTAACAAACTATATATATAACTTACATTATACTTTATATATTTATACATAAAGTATCTTAACGAAGCTTACAATCAAACTACTTTAATGGAATATTGCATCTCCGAACATATTATTTTATTAAATTTTATATGATATATCATAAACAAATAGGTGAAGGTTACCCAATTGTTATAAGTATTTATTGCTTAAATTTCATGTCTATGTTTGTATCTCAAAGCTTGTTTGTTTCGTTTAATTCAATTGCAAATGCTATCAAGTTTGATAGAGGCTGTGCGAAATGTCTCACGTGCGACCTTCGAGCAAATCCCAGCAAACTGTGAATATATTTATTTAAACATTTATACAATTTATCCGTAGCTTTGACAGTCGACAATAAGCGTAGCTACAAATGACTTGTGGTAATGCCAGCCGTAAACTACAAGACCTTATGGGTAATAAGAGCAACATTTGCATAACATTGGCCAAAAAGAGTTGATGGCGATGACAACCGGCTGGGGAGACTGTACAAAACGGGGCGACCGTCATTTAAATCAAAAAAGTTGGCACAATGAAAGCAGCGGCAACTGCTTTATAAAAGAAAATTATGCAAATTGCTAATAAATTATAGTGAACCAGCGAGCGAACATGTAAAAATAATAACCAGCAAAAGAGAATGAATAGTGTGGAGTATCCGAAGAACCCTACTGAATCTGAATCTGAATCTGGTAGTGTATGGAGTAGTAAATGGAGCTGTAGCTGGGAGCGAATTGAATTACAAATGGAAGTACAATGCCATGGAACAGGGACAGGAATTGAGCGAATGGACACAACGGCGCTGTAAAATCATTAAAATAACAAGAATAATAATGTACAATGTAAATGAGTGATGGTCTAGGAAATATCCTTGCGGGAATTCTTCTTTATCAATATATTAAGATATTCTTATGAAAGTTTGAACATAGTTTAATAATAATTAAATATATATGCATAGCAAATATCAAGAGTTTATCTTTAAAAATAAGAAGATAATTCAATTTTTAAAAATTGAAATTTTAGCTTTTATAGTAAAATATGGGAAATTTTGATCTTAAATAATAGTTAGACTTTTAATTAATGGCAAGATACCTCTTTCTGGCCATGCTGAGGCTTACAGGGTATATAATAAAGCACTGTATGCTTGCAAGAAGACGTCGAGGATGAGGCTGTCGTCGCCGAGGACACCACGGACAGGACATGAACTGGTCGCATTAACTGGCGAATGGATAATGGCGAAACTTTTTGACATTTATTGTGTTTGTGTCGAATGTTTATTTATGGATTGCATGGCGCGTATTTACATTACAATGGGCATAACTAACGGCTGCAGGATACTCGTATCCCTATAGATTCTTGTATCCTTGTTTACATAAGCGTATGCGTAAGCGTATTAAATTAATGATACTTTCTAGTTCATAAAATTCGTTATATGTGGCCACGTTCCTGGAGTGGGCTAACTCTGAATGGGATATGAATGTCGAACGTCAAAACACAAATCAAATAATCACATAAATGAGAGCGCACGCATGTATGCGAATCTGTGTGTGCGTGTGTGTGTGTGTGTGTATCAGTTGTGTCTATTGAATTGTAACAAATTGATTGTCATAAAACATCGTTTATATATATTAGAATGTGTCATTGGGCTGTTCATGCTTCAATTCAGTCAAGACATTCGAAAACTCTCTCACTCTTCATCTCAACTCGACTCCATTTCTTATGCTCTGTTAGAGATTTCACAAGTGGCGCTGTGAATGATTGCGATAAAGATGGTAGCACTAACCAAGGGGTAAGAGGGAGGGGGACTTGGGGTCGGCACCAGCCGCTTTATGACAGCAATAGTTGCCGCCTCAACTGACTACACAGAATTTATGGCTGTTTACGACAGATTGCACACTCCATTTGTTTTGTTTACCACATTGAAAGCACTTGACACACATATCCCGACGAGAGAACTGAGAACTGTGAGAAAGTTCTCTTCTAGTTTGTGTGTCTCCTTTAATTAGTTGCCTTTTTGTGCCGCTTGGGGGCGCCACTGTTACTCATAGCTTAGCTTAGCAGCTGTGACAAGACTGTCACAGTTTCACGACATCATATGCATATGATTTGTGAAAACTTTTAACTGTCCCTCATCGTGAAAGGAAAGGTTGGAGATGGTTGGAGGGCGGGGAGACAGGAAGACAGGGGGCGTGGCTTGGCAAGCTGCCGCCAGGCTGCTTGTTTTTGCCAAGTTTATGAATTTCATAGCAAAAGTTTTCGGCAGCGCATACGCGCAAGTTGTAAGCTATTGTTATACCCTGTCTACAATAAAAACTCTAAAAAAAAGGTAAGCTAGACTAAAGCAAATAATATTACATAAGCATAAATTCCCAATTAGCAACTGCTAGTGATTAAATCGTATTGACTTAAGCCATTCTAAGAGCTAAATTACATAACATTTTTTAAGCAGTTTGTCGAATACTCTGTAGATACGTATAAGTAATATTTTAAATTTGTACCCTTTATTACGATAGTTTTAGAAAAACCGAAATATTACATTTGAATAAGTAGAGCATCTCCAAGTCGACCATTCTCAACTCTATCCTGTTTATTTCTCTTTCTTGTTAGACTTTTCCTTCCAAAATCTTTGATATCGTGTCTGCCAGGATTTACTACAAAGATATTACCAAGTTTTCGTTAGTCATAAAAGTAGTCCCCTGTTTACTCAATTAGCTGATAGTGCGCAAGTACTGCGTATATCATGATATCATCGCTTCCGAGACAAATAATCACCAATAGTAATAGAAACACAAGCAGAACAAACAAAACTGAACACGAGCCAAAGATCCAAAGAGTTAACGAACCTAAGCATCATTCACAAGCGACCTTTCTATACACCAATTTTGTTTGATTCAGTTCGTTGAACTGAAATATCGTAGTACGCAAATTACCGATAACCACTTGGTTAACTAAATCTTGAGAGCAAAGCTATTAATGGATCACGCTAAACACTTGCTGTCATTAGTATTTGAAATATTATTTCTATATATATTTGATGTCTTTTGTATTTTTATTATTTTTGCATTAAAACTTATTATACGATATCAATGTTGACCGTGAAACATTCAAAGCGATCCCCAAATGAAAGCGAAACACAATTTTTAGTTCCGCACTTTGTCTAGGCCCGAACCGGCTTCCAGCCACAGCTGAGATGATATCTTTGGCTTAATGAGGGGGCGACTCGAACGCTTGGAGGGGGCAAGAGCTAGGGTACTTGATATGTCTAAGTGGCAGCATGTGCGAGCTCGTTGGGCTTGCAAATGCTCTGCTTGTCTATAATGACCAACAGCATCGCTGTTGCCGGGCTTTTGTTGCTGTTGCTGTTGTTGTTATTGTTATTTGCTGGGGTAAACAAAGTGTTGGTCATTGTTTGGTTTATGTGCGCGCCACATGGCAAACATTAGAGCGTATAAATATGCCGACAAATTGCGACTATTAATCATTCGACCCATAGATTCCATCGATAATACAATTAGCGTGGAGATCTATACCAATATGGTAGGTAACAAACCAACGGAATAACCACCCAGGCCCAGGATTAATCCTAACCCACCATTTTTTAACTCTTATCATCTTCATCGCAGAAACTATTCATTGCGTGCATCTTTATTGCCGCTGCGACGGCTGCAGTGATTCCTGTCGAACAAGCCAGGCACCGTCGTGATGTCTCCGAGATCGTGAATGAGTATGTCCCACCACTGGAGGAAGTTGGTGTCGATGCTCCCATCGGGAATGTCGCCCAAGACTCCGCCCTTGTAGGAGAAGATGGATACCGTTACAAAACCGTGCGTCGTCTGAAGTACCGCCAACGTCGTGATGTCTCCGAGATCGCCAACGAATACTTGCCCCCTTCTGAGGAAGTAGCTACCGAAGCTCCCTTCGAGGCTCCTGTTGAGGAAGCTGCCCAGGATTCCGCTGTTCTCGCCGAAGATGGTTACCAGTACAAGACCGTCCGTCGCCTGAAGTACTGTCAACGTCGTGATGTCTCCGAGATCGCCAACGATTACCTGCCCCCTTCTGAGGAAGTCGCTGAGGAAGCTCCCGTCGAAGAAGTCGCTCAAGATTCCGCTGTTGTCGGTGAAGATGGTTACCAATACAAGACCGTCCGTCGCCTGAAGTACCGTCAACGGCGTGATGTCTCCGAGATTGCCAACGAATACTTGCCCCCTTCTGAGGAAGTCGCTACCGAAGCTCCCGTCGAGGCTCCTGTTGAGGAAGCTGCCCAGGATTCCGCTGTTCTCGCCGAAGATGGTTACCAGTACAAGACCGTCCGTCGCCTGAAGTACCGCCAACGTCGTGATGTCTCCGAGATCGCCAACGATTACCTGCCCCCTTCTGAGGAAGTCGCTGAGGAAGCTCCCGTCGAAGAAGTCGCTCAAGATTCCGCTGTTGTCGGTGAAGATGGTTACCAATACAAGACCGTCCGTCGCCTGAAGTACCGTCAACGTCGTGATGTCTCCGAGATTGCCAACGAATACTTGCCCCCTTCTGAGGAAGTCGCTACCGAAGCTCCCGTCGAGGCTCCTGTTGAGGAAGCTGCCCAGGATTCCGCTGTTCTCGCCGAAGATGGTTACCAGTACAAGACCGTCCGTCGGCTGAAGTACCGTCAACGTCGTGATGTCTCCGAGATCGCCAACGATTACCTGCCCCCTTCTGAGGAAGTCGCTGAGGAAGCTCCCGTCGAAGAAGTCGCTCAGGATTCCGCTGTTGTCGGTGAAGATGGTTACCAATACAAGACCGTCCGTCGCCTGAAGTACCGTCAACGTCGTGATGTCTCCGAGATTGCCAACGAATACTTGCCACCCTCTGAGGAAGTAGCTACCGAAGCCCCCGTCGAGGCTCCTGTTGAGGAAGCTTCCCAGGATTCCGCTGTTCTCGCCGAAGATGGTTACCAGTACAAGACCGTCCGTCGCCTGAAGTACCGTCAACGTCGTGATGTCTCCGAGATTGCCAACGAATACTTGCCACCCTCTGAGGAAGTAGCTACCGAAGCCCCCGTCGAGGCTCCTGTTGAGGAAGCTTCCCAGGATTCCGCTGTTCTCGCCGAAGATGGTTACCAGTACAAGACCGTCCGTCGTCTGAAGTACCGTCAACGTCGTGATGTCTCCGAGATCGCCAACGATTACCTGCCCCCTTCTGAGGAAGTCGCTGAGGAAGCTCCCGTCGAAGAAGTCGCTCAGGATTCCGCTGTTGTCGGTGAAGATGGTTACCAATACAAGACCGTCCGTCGCCTGAAGTACCGTCAACGTCGTGATGTCTCCGAGATTGCCAACGAATACTTGCCACCCTCTGAGGAAGTAGCTACCGAAGCCCCCGTCGAGGCTCCTGTTGAGGAAGCTTCCCAGGATTCCGCTGTTGTCGGTGAAGATGGTTACCAATACAAGACCGTCCGTCGCCTGAAATACCGCCAACGTCGTGATGTCTCCGAGATCGCCAACGATTACCTGCCACCCTCTGAGGAAGTCGCTACCGAAGCTCCCGTCGAGACTCCTGTTGAGGAAGCTTCCCAGGATTCCGCTGTTCTCGCTGAAGATGGCTACCAATACAAGACCGTCCGTCGCCTGAAGTACCGCCAACGTCGTGATGTCTCCGAGATCGCCAACGAATACCTGCCCCCTTCTGAGGAAGTCGCTACCGAAGCTCCCGTCGAGGCTCCCGTTGAGGAAGCTGCTCAGGATTCCGCTGTTCTCGCTGAAGATGGTTACCAGTACAAGACCGTCCGTCGCCTGAAGTACCGTCAACGTCGTGATGTCTCCGAGATTGCCAACGAATACTTGCCCCCTTCTGAGGAAGTAGCTACCGAAGCTCCCGTCGAGGCTCCTGTTGAGGAAGCTTCCCAGGATTCCGCTGTTCTCGCCGAAGATGGTTACCAGTACAAGACCGTCCGTCGCCTGAAGTACCGCCAACGTCGTGATGTCTCCGAGATCGCCAACGATTACCTGCCACCCTCTGAGGAAGTCGCTGAGGAGGCTCCCGTCGAAGAAGTCGCTCAAGATTCCGCTGTTGTCGGTGAAGATGGCTACCAATACAAGACCGTTCGTCGCCTGAAGTACCGTCAACGTCGTGATGTCTCCGAGATCGCCAACGATTACCTGCCACCCTCTGAGGAAGCTGTTACCGAAGTCCCCGTCGAGGCTCCTGTTGAGGAAGCTGCCCAGGACTCCGCTGTTCTCGCTGAGGATGGTTACCAATACAAGACCGTCCGTCGCCTGAAGTACCGCCAACGTCGTGATGTCTCCGAAATCGCCAACGATTACCTGCCACCCTCTGAGGAAGTAGCTGAGGAAGCTCCCGTCGAAGAAGTCGCTCAGGATTCCGCTGTTGTCGGAGAAGATGGCTACCAATACAAGACCGTCCGTCGCCTGAAGTACCGTCAACGTCGTGATGTCTCCGAGATCGCCAACGATTACCTGCCACCCTCTGAGGAAGCTGTTACCGAAGTCCCCGTCGAGGAAGTCGCTCAGGACTCCGCCGTTCTCGGTGACAATGGTTACCAATACAAGACTGTCCGTCGCTTGAAGCTACGTCATCGTCGTGCCTTGTAAGCGCGCAATCTGGTACCTGCCTGTATACGATTAGAACCATTTATCCCCACCAAGCACTTGTTAGGTTGTAAGTAAGAATCCTGTTTTGCCATTATTTAACGATTGAAATCAACAAAAATAAATCCAAGAAAAATTGTTATAATATACACGCTTCGTGGCACTTTTATTGTTCCAAGGACTCTGCCAGGCAGTTAGCCAGCTGTTCACCTGTCCGCCTTCAGAGCTGTCCGGCTGTAGCTCTGGCTATAGCGAAGCTCTCGACGTTTTCATAAATTGTATACCTTTTCGCTTAGTTATGACAGCAACAGTTAAGCTCATGGCTCAGCGCACAAGAACGCAATTATCCAAAGACGAGGCAAGGCAAAAAAGGACCTAGCCAACCCACTCTACCTTAACCAGGGGGAACTTCAGCGAACTCTAACAAATACTTTAAGCTATGCTTTTGAAGATGTTAATCTCATGTCAAGTCCACTTTACACACAACGTTAAGGGTTTCGGCCAGTGCAACAGCCAAAAAACCCCAAAACAACACTACGAACAAGGACAAAAGTCGCCCATTGATTTGTGTGTGTGTATGAGTGTGTTGTTTGGTGTTGGCAGAAAAAGTTGTTAAGTTAAAAGGCATTTGAACCGCAGCGGGCAAGGATTTCGGTCAATGCGCCTGGACGGGGTCTAACAACTTCCTTTGCACGCGCCCCTGAACGGCTCACAGGACTGACTCGGGATCCCATCGTCCGTCCGTCCGTCCGTCCGACCGGCTGGCCAACTAATAATAATTTATCGATCCCCTAGCTAAAGTAGTCACATACGTGGTCGCCCTTCCTATGATTTATGGCTTCCAGTAACTTGGGCGTGCCAAAAAAAAAGAAGAGAAGAAAAAAACAGCAAACTAAGGCAAAGCAAAGGTGCCAGGCGGACGCCAAATTGGTTTAATGTGTGGTTAGACAACTTATTTAACTGTGTTTTCAAGTGGTTTGCAGTGCAGGAAGACCACTCTATCGAAGCAACCACTCAGGTGGTGCCACAATTCACATTATTCGCCCACATAAATCATGCGATGGCAAAACAAAACGGGTTGCCCAATTCGAATATGTAACTGTATCTCACTAGGGGCTCTAACCCTGACGAGGGAGAGGAGAGGAGACAAGTTGGAGGAGGAAGTCTGCCCTCTGCACTCACAAATCAGGGCATAAACTTCGTGTATACACGAAGTACTCGTAAATCAATCGGTTTGCTATCAAGCTGACATTATGACATCATTAAGACAATTATCTATGCTGAATTATTTAGGTCCACGATAACTTCAGATCTTCAGAGAGCCAACTATTTTAATGGCCTTGGCCAAAAACAAAATATATGCGAACTTCAAAGCGGAAATCACATAAAATTTTATGAATTATTTCAAATATTTTCAATTACTTTGCGAGGGTCGAGTGTCCGCAATTTGCAGTCTTTGGGCAGAAGTGAAAGTCACCCTAGTTAGACAAATGGAAGAGCGTAAAAAACCACATAAAGAAATTTATGCGCCATTCAAGCGTGGAACATTAACACATCCTAACATCCAACAACTAGGAGCTGGAGTAGCATCCATGCTCTACTTGACTTCATAAACAGCACAATGAAAGTGAAACGGAAACAACATGAAAGACACTTAAGTAAAACTGAAGAGTTAATACTCTGACGAAATGCTGTGATCTACGAATAAATACATATTTTGTTCTATAAAAAGTATTGAACAAAATTAATTATATTCGTTGAGATAAAGATAGCTTAATTATATAACATTTTGATTAAATTTGTTTAGATATAGTATGTAAATATTTTATGGGCTCTTATTAAAAAGCTACAATTTTCACTAAGTCTTTTTTAGGATATAGAAATTAAATTGAAATGATTCCAAAGTGAAACAATTTCGCCATTATTTCATAAAGATATCTTCATTTAAAAACTAGTTTCCAGAGTTTACAGAATACAGAGGTTTAAAAATTGTCGACACTGTTCTTAAAATAACTAAAGCACCCACAGTAAGGGTATTCCAATGTCTATGACTCGTAATGTGCTTAGTGCCAACTGCTTTCATATTTAACTTGATTAAAATTCAAGAGGTCTTGGTTCAAAAACTAAAGTTGTATTTATTTTTTTGATGCTTGAAGTCATAATTTAGCATTTATGGCGCCATTATCAAAATGCCGAGGGTGATCTGATAAGCAACCACCCTAGAATGAGTGTATGAATGTTGGCCAGCAATTGGGGCGCCAAAATCAATTTTGACCAACTCAGTAGCTGATTAGCCATCCACATGCAAATAAAAGAAGGATAGAGTTCTGCGGGAGAATGTTGAAGATGCGCAGGATATTCCAACGGATGCGATACTGTACTCTCTGGTCGGGTGTCATTTGGTCTGCAGTTGGCATTACTAAGTAAGCTCCGGACATGGCCAGGACGTGGCTGTGTGGTAAACATGTCTGCAACAACTTTACGGTCACAATATAATTTATTCAATGCCATTTGGCGTTCGTGGAGCGCACATGACAAGAGCAATTGACATTTTTGTGACTTTTTGAAAACTATAAAATGTGCACTGTTCCCGCCATTTGGGCCATATAAGCACAAGACAGGCCAAACAACAAATAAAACCGGCCAGGCCAACTCAAGTCAAGGCAAGACGTAATGATGACGGGCCATAACGACCACAAAGCAATGAGGGACAGTCCAAGAGGGTGAGGGAGCATAAAACTCTTGTTGTTCGACAAAATAATAAAGTTGTGCTTGATTATGTGTGTGTTGTGTTGTTGTGTCTGTCTGTGTGTGTAAGGAGAAATATCAAATACGACAACAACTAAACTAAAATTGTCAGGACTTATAACACATCTCAGGACAGGCAGGACTACAAGTTGCCTCCTCAGTCTACACAACGAGGCGACGACAGCCACGCCCACTCTATGCATCACACTCCCTCCCACTCCCACTCCCTCTCTCTCTTTCTCTCACCATTTTAGCTGCTCGTCAATGGACGTCGGGCAACAGCAGGAGCCGTATTCCGTATGCCGGATATCCTTTTTGACATGTCATTAAATTTTATATACACAATAATTTTTCACAATTTGCTTTATGGCCATTTTAAGAGTCTGTCCCGATGTGTGCGTTGAATATTATATACACACTTATACATATATGTATATGTATATAAAATGAAGTCCAAAGCAAACAATAACAACAGTAACAAGTGACACTTTATTGAATGTGGACAAATGGTCAATTCGCCAAGGGAGATGGACTGTAAAAGAAATTCTAAAAAAGAGAGATAAAAATATAGAAATACTTTAAGATGTGGCATGGGTAGAGTTTCAGCAGGTGAGAGAAGCTAGAAACTTCTCTAAAAGGTGCTAAAAATGTATACAATTATGTTGTATATAAAAACTAAATAAAAATAAATAAAAACTAATATAAATAATTAATAATTAAGAAAAATCAATTTGTTTTATAAATATCTTTTCTTGATCAATAAAAAAATATGAAGATTCGTATTAATAAGAGCATAACTATTATAGAGACTCTTCTTCTCGTATTTCCCCTTATGAATCTAAATATTATCGTGTTCAATTAATACTGAATTAATTTGATAATAATTGACTATTTATATTATTTTATATGCCTAGTAAGCAAACTAATGCCAATAAATATATGCATAATTCTCTCAATATTTTGCCACTTATTTAGCTTAATTATTGAATCAATCGATGTGGTGCTTTGTTTAATTATCTAGTCAGTTTCATTCAGCTGTATATGATTTCCATTTAAAGCTCATCATAGAAATACTGACATATCTCAATGCTAATCAGCTTAAGTATCCAAATGTCTAACCAACAAACCACAATATTATTATTACACAGAGTCTGGTCATAAAAACTAAACGCTTGGTCCCGAAAAAGGAATGCACAATGATATGGATGAAAAGGATGTAGGAAGCGAAGGAAACGGAGTTCCAGTTTAGCATACTATATAATTTTACGGTCATTAAATATTATTTCAAAATCGAAGCCACACAGACAGAGAGACAGACGAACAAACAGATAGATGGATAAACGGAAGTTAAGCCTTTGTTTGGTTGGTTTGTTTGTTTGTTAGCTTCTCGTTCTGGCCATGTCCTGTAAATGTTAAATTGCTGAAATTATACGTTTTATTATGATACAGTGACTGCTGTCCGTACTCGCACAGTGTGTGTTGTCCGCTGTGTGGCTTACAATCGAATTGGCATTATGTGGCATTACAGGAAACCAAACCAAACTAAATCGAACTGAACCAAAGTGAAGTGAAAGCTAAAGCTCAAGCTATTTCTTTCTTCTTTCTCTGTCTCTCTCTCACTTTTGTGACAAGGAGACAACGCAATCGTCCTTCAGCATGCAAAGTGAACTTGAAAAGGCTTCGGTGCGGCGACATGCCACACAAAAAGCCAGTCAATGATACGACTACGAGTCTGCCACATGAGGCAGACAGTCAGACAGTGAAGCTGCAGCAAGCAAGAAGAACTATCATATGTAGTTGTAAACCAGAGCCAAGTCACTCTCTGGCAATAAAGGAAATCTTCTTACAAAACATTCGCTTAAGTTTATTCAAACAAACTTAGATAACACATGAAGCAACTGCAAGGAGTGACAGAGACAGGGAGAGAGAGAGAGAGGGAGACGCACTCGAGAACTTCCTGCTTGTCGATGTGGCAGAAACAAAGACGCTTCAATCAGTCAAGCGGAATAAGCAGCACCGCACGAGCAACATGAACTTTTCCCATCCACATCCACATCCAAAGGATCCACCTAAAAGGACCCACCTCTTCCAATTACAATGTCTTTTGTTTTATATATTTGACTCTTAGCCAGGGCCAAATGCTCACTGCTCACTTTCTTGCCCTCTCTCACTCTCACACACACTCTCTCTCTCTCTCTCTCTCTCTCTCTCTCTCTCTCTCTCTCTCTCTCTCTCTCTCTCTCTCTCTCAGTCTCATTTCGGTTTGGCCATTTTGTGTTTTGCTACGTTTGCTCGGATTAAATGTATGACCGAGTAGCAGTTCAAAACCATGATTACACTTCAATCTATTCTTTCTTGACAGTGTCTGCTTTTCCTTTTGCCCATTTTGTTTTATGTCTATGCCTTCCACTTTTTGCCTAAAATGGGCAAAAAAAAACCAAAAAATTGACATTGTGTTGAGAAAAATGCGTTTCAAAGAGATATAAAATGTTAACATGACCGAAAGATTCACATTCCCGCCCAGCGCCCAATGGATATAAAACATTGAATTTAATCAAAAAGGATTTAGCTGTGGGTGATTTTCTTAGTGTGTGTATGTGTGTGTGTGTGTGTGTGTGTGCAATGGGTTATTTCGATTTCGCCTTGACCTTGCTCCTTCAGAAGATTCCGCGTTGCCACGTGCCACAACTACACTGACTCCGACTCACGTTAGTGGCCATAAAGATAAATAAAGTAATGGCTATTTCCACTATATTTACCACTAACGTATATGTACTAGTATGTAGTAGTAAAAGCTACTACTGCAGTGACATTATTCGATAGTAATTTTGTTGTAAAAAGTGTAATAACTATAGAATTCAAGCAGTTGAATTGGTTTATAATCAGCACAAGCTGAAGGGTTTTATATATAGTGAAGTCATTGAAAGCAATTAATTGAACAACCTTTTTTATCCTTCTATATTTTTGGGCAGTTTTCTCTTAAGCTTAAGTGCAGTAAATTTTAAGTATCACATAAATAATAGATAATTTTTTGTTATATTCGGGTTAATTATGTAAATGAAATCTACTATATTACTAAAACACCAACATTTCGAAATTTTTGTGCAAATATTTAACTATCTTTATTTCGGCATTTTTAAAACAGTTGCATACTTTTAGGCTGACGTCACATTCATTTAGAAAGTCAAAGATTTAAAAATAGCCTAATATTTTTGGGAAGTTTTGCTTAAACTGAAAGTGCAGTAAATTTTAAGTATCACATAAATAATAGATAATTTTTTGTTATATTCGGGTTAAGGATGTAAATTAAATCTCCCATATTTCTATTATTAATTTCTTTATTTCGTCTTTTTTAAAAATTGCTGCATACTTTCAGGCTAACATCACATTTATTTAGAAAGTCAAAGATTTTCAAATATCTGCGCATGGCGCACAATAATCAATTTACTTATGACCTTTATTGCCTTCCGCTGCTAACTTTATTTTAGTTCCTTTTTAATTCAGTTTGCAGTGCAAAACGTTCGCTCCGCTTCAAAAATCATTGCATGCTTTTAGGCTGTCGTTGAAAAGCGAAGCGTTCGTTCTGCTTCAAAAAGCATTGCATGCTTTTAGGCTGT
Source organism: Drosophila falleni (assembly GCA_035045575.1). NCBI lineage: Eukaryota > Metazoa > Arthropoda > Insecta > Diptera > Drosophilidae > Drosophila > Drosophila falleni. The sequence continues at coordinate 6,319,775 of JAWNOV010000167.1, forward strand.
CGCTGGAAAAGAGAAACGAAACGTCGCGACTGCCGCCATTTTGGAAATTGTGTGGCTGAAAAACATTTGAAGTAATTGTGCAGCCAATACATAATTAAGTTATTGTGACTAAAACAACACACACAAAAAAAAAAGAGTAAAAGCTAACAAAATTAACTAAGCGTCGAAAGCTGCAGCGGAAGCGACTGTCGGCCAAAAACGGGACGACCTGGAATGGGTACGTTGGCTGAGGCAGCCAACCAAGCGACAACCAACCAGTTGCAAGGATCTATGTGTCTGGCCAACCACCATGCGTGCACCCAAAATCCCGACTACGTGCATAGACACAGGCTAGGCAGGCCAGACTCAGACGGACCCCGGCTCGAATTGTGGAATTATATTTCCTATGGGCGGTATTTTGAGGCACGCCTCCTGCACACACAACTGCCAGCGATTGCTCAGACGGTATAATTTGTAATCACGTTGAGTGCAGCAGCGGCAGCAGCAGCAGCTCTTTCCCAAAAACGGGGTTGTCCGGCTGTGAGTTACCCCTTTCTCCTTTCTCCTCTCTCCTCTCCCCTTGCTCCTTTCCCTGTCTACGTCTACTGCTGCCGGCTGTGGCAAGTGGTTGTTGACTGCCTGATGCTTAGCAAGGTCTTAGCTGTTATTACGCTCATGTGTCACTTTGACAATCCTGCCACACCATATGCGTCTGTCTGTGTGTGTGAGTTTGTGTGTGTGTGTGTGAGTTTTTGCACTGTTCATATTTTATTCAACATCTGCCTGTTCTAGTGGATTTCCAACTGTTGCTATCACATTCACAATCAACTGCTCTCTGTCTATCTCTCTCTCTCTCTTTCCCTCTCTCTCACTCTCAGTCTGTCTCGCTCGCTCTCGCTGCTGTTTTTTATGGCGTCTGCAGACATTTTGCCAAGTTAATCTCCGGTTTGTTTTTCTGATAATGGGTTTGTCAACGCTACTTTGTGAGGCCCTCAATTTAAGTGTGAGTTCATTTCTGACTCTCAGTGTGTATGTGAGTCTGTGTGTGTGCGTGTATCTCTCTGTCTCTTTCTATCTCTCTCTCTTGCTCTTCATATTTCAATGTATGTATGCATGCAACTGTAGTTGAAATGTCTGTCCTTTCCAGCCGCTGTCTGTGAACTGCCAAAAAAAAAATGAAATAAATAGTACAGCATTGACTAGAAAATACCCTGTAAATATGGGAAATTTCACTGTTACAATTTATCTTTAAAAGTTCAGTTCTTAAACTTTTCAAAAGTAATTTTATATAATTTGAAAATTAACTGTAACAATTTAACTTTAAAAGTTCAGTTCTTAAACTTTTCAAAAGAAATGTTACATAATTTTAAGATTTATAATAATATTTTAAAATTACGATTTCTGATTAGATTTAGTTTTAGATGCATATTTTAACATTTCGCTATGCATAACTTTACTTTTAAAACTGAATTGAATTTTAAACCGATTTTTAAAACTCTTATAGACTAATTTAAAAAGTTCTAATTTTTTTTGGTCCAATAGATTTTTATATATTTAGATATTTTCCGACTTTAAAATTTAATAGATAACTATGTTTATAAAATGTCAATGTTTGTAATTTAACACATATTTCTCTTCCGTCAAATTTTGACGGAATTATAGCGAAATCGTAACTCGGAACTACCCTTGAAAATCTACTCCCTGCAGTTGACAAATATTTGATCATCCTATTGAAATGCTCAGCTCGTTTATAGCAATGACATTAAAATGGTGTTGCTTTTTCAACCCGACACGCCCACAAATTTAAGAAAGTTAACGCCCCAAAATTAATCAGACTGCTGTTGTAATTTTTGAACTCACTGTAACTGGACTAAGCAAGCTGTTGGCAGTTGCCAGTTACCAGTTGCCAGTTACCAGTTGCCAGTTGCCTGTTGTCACTTGTCTGTGGCTGTTGCGTGCCACAATTTGCTGCACTCTCGACATTGCCACCACCTGCTCGACGCACCATATTTTCGGCTAGGAGGGGGGGGATTTAACGAGGGGGGCGGTAGGCGGTACTCTGTACGTGACATTGCCGCGGACTTGGGGCATCTCTGGAAAGCCGAATCTCTTGTGCAGCTGCTTCAAACTCTGCTGGTTATGTGTGTCATGTTTGCACTTGCCTCACAGCCTCAGAGCAGACTTTAACCAAACTGCAGCTGATTTTGACAATCTCAATTAGAGGCGGACACGAAACACGATGGGACACTTAAATGGCAATGCGATTGGGATTGGGATTGGGATTGGTTTTCAAAAGGTAAATTGCGAATTGAGTTAACGAATTTGCAGCACATTTAAGAATAATAAAAGAACGTTGAATTAATTGCACTTTTAAGCAGATGGCAACTTGTTAAACAACCAAGCAGCCAAGCCAACCAACCCCATGACAGCAACAACAAATAAGAACGCTGGAGTTGAGATGCTCGACTATGTAAAGCCCGGTACCTGAAAAAAATAATTATTAAAAAATTATCTAATAAAGTAAAAACACTTGAATCAAAAATTTTAATAAAATAAAATCATAATATCCTCTTAAATGATATACAAAAGAGGATTCGATTTTCAGTCGTCATTAAATAAAAAAATTTTACAAATAGTTAAAATGTTAAATAATAGAAAAGCAAAAAGAATAAAAAATTAAATATTAATGTTAAATGGATGGCATTGGATTTGCATTAATTTATTAATAGTAAAATTTATATACGGACCTGTTCCGATTTTTACTTTCTGCAGTTCAGGTGCTCGACTATGTGATGCCCGGTACCTGAAAAGAAAAAAGAATTAGTATTAAGAAAAATAAATAAAGTAAAAATGCAAGAATTAAACATTTGATTTTAATAAAAATAAAATCAGATTAGCCTCTGTTAGTTGTCGACAAATAAAAAATTTTTTAGAAACAGTTAAAATATTAAATAATAGAAAAGCAAAAAAAAAAATCATAAATAATTACAAAATGGATAGCATTGGATTTGCATTAATTTATTAATAATAAAAATTGTATTATCTGCTCTGGTTAGTAACCGATCTAATTGAAATTTAAGCAGCCGTCGGAAAATTGGTTGCTTCACCTCTAATAGCCTCGTATTTATAAAAATTTTCACCAACTTAATAGCCTTTGAAGCCTTTGGTTACTGGGCTAAAAACCAAGCCAACCAACCCAATGACAACAACAACAACAACAACAGAGCGTGCGTTAATAGCTTTAGCTTAAGCAGTTGCCAGTTGCCAAACTCATACCTCGTGGCCACATCAACCTGGCCAGGTTGACTTCAATTGCACGCACAGCAACGCAGCTCAGACAAAGAGCAGGAATGAGGGATGAGAGATGGGGAGTTAAGGGATGGGAGTGGAAGTGGAATTGGTGGTAGCTCATGCCACCCACACGTTGCACTTAAGATGATAATCATGTTTACGTGGCGCAAGTTAAATTGCTAACGTAATGGACTAACAGCAGGTGAAGCAGGTGAAGAGCAGTTGCCAGTTTGGCCCTTTCTGATGTTGCTGCTGTTGCTGCTGTTCATGCAGCTCATGCGTGTGCCCTGCTCCTGTCAGCGGCACATTTCGGTTAGCTCCTTGCAAGTGGCCAACGAGGCTGGCAAAAAACCATTTATTTGGACCAAACGAATTGAGGAAGACGGAGTAGCAGGAGCAGGCGGAGGAGCATGAGAGTAGAGATCTCGTGTGGTGTACGCTTCATTGGACAACTGAATATGCAAATTGAATTGAGCGTATTATCGACAAAGGCAGCAGCAGCGACGACGACGATGTAGTTGGCAACTGCAGGTAAGCAAGTACCTACCGGGCTGCCATATCCAGGACCAGGGCCATCGACATCAGCATCAAAAGCATCAACATCAACATCAACATAATCGCTCAAGCCAAGGGCTTTGCCAGGGATTCCGTTTGGGCAACAAGAGCGGCAGGGCCGGGACCGGGATGATGACCAAGATGGCAGCGCCAAATGGTGCACAAAATTAAAATTTTAATGCCAAGCAGCTGACGCTTGTTTGAGTTTGGCGCAAACAATTGGGGCTAAGCAGAAAGCTCTCCTGCTTAAATGGCATACAAAAACCTTGTTCAAAAATCATTGCATACTTTCTCGCTGCACATGAATACGTAAAGCGTTGCATGCTTTTAGGCTGCATATTTTAAAACTACTTACATTTTCTAGTTCAAGTAATATTTAAATACAAGTTTAATTTATTACAAGTGTATAAACAGTCTAGGTTTTGAAACACAATAAATAACCATCATTATCTTAGCTATTTATTTTTAAGCAGAGAGCTCTCTGCTTAAATGGCATACAAGGAGCTTGTTCAAAAATCATTGCATACTTTCGCGCTGCACATGTATACGTAAAGTGCTGCATGCTTTTAGGCTGCACATTTTAAAACTTCACTTCAATTTTCTAGTTCAAGTAATATTTAAATAGAATACTATAATTTTTTATTACTAAAGAGCTATAGACAGCTTAGGTTTAAAAATACAATAAATTACAGTCATTATCTTAGTTGGATTATTTTAAAATTGCAATTATACTTACTAAAACAAAAAAACATGAGTTAAAGTTGGAAATATTAATAATAATTAAAAAATCATTGTGAAAAATATTTATATATTTATTTATATTTAAAGCTGTTAGTTTGGAAGACTGGGTAGTTGAGCAACGCAACCTTTAAGCTACTTATTAAATATTCTTAACTGAAAATATGAACAATTGCGTTGCGTGTTGCAATTAACTGGAAAATTACTGCATACTTTGCGGCTGCACCTGTTAAATTAACTTGGCCTTGTTCTCTCTCCCGCTTTCGCTCTCTTTTTCGCTTGTTTTTATTATTTTTTATTCGCATAACATTCAGGTTCTCTTTATTCTCTGAACGAGCGTGTCGTTGATTGTTGATTGACGCACGTAAACAAAAAGTGCGCCAAGTGCCACAGGCATGGAACCTATACTCAATCCACTTATACTCGTGTATAAATATATTCAAATAGTCGGCAGGTCTCCGGGTACTCAAAACCGCTGGCCAGTCAACGCCGAGCGCTGTGCCGGAGCGGCCGCGGTATTCAGTCAACAAAGCGAAAGACAACAATAACAAAAAACAACAAAATACGCCGCAACGAACAAAAAGCAAAGCCAGAGAAAACTTTTATTTCGAACAGTAAAAAAATTATAAAATTAACGCTATGTAAAACGACAGTAAAAAAAACTAAACAAATTGGACAACTGGTGGCACAGTGGTTGTCGTCATCGTTGCAGCAAAAACCAAAAAAAAAGTCACATCATGACGACAACATGCCGCACAACAACAACAACAACAACAGCTGCAACATTATTGGCCACGCCCACACCGCCCACAATTAACGGTAGCCGCGCGATGCAACAACGACGCCAGCTGCTGCGCAGCGTTGAAAACTTGCGCGGTCGCGTACGTCAAGTGCTAAAATGTGTTATTAATTTACACATTGAATTTTTGGTAATTGAAAAAACAAGAAAAAATACGATAAAAGCTTAAAAAAAAAGCAGTAAAGCACACAAAAGTCATTTGACATCCAATTGTAATTCGTGTCGCATGTCGAGTGCATAATTCATGAAGGCACAAAAGAGAGGCAGAGACTGAGAGTGACAGAGTGAGAGAGTGTGAGAGATAGTAAGAGAGACAGAGTCGAGTAACATTTGTTATTGAAAGCACTCGACAGCTGATATGACAAACCGGTAGACAACGATTCCACAATTAAACTCTTCATTTGATTGTTTGTTTTTGTAAATACTTGGCCGTGTTATCAGTCTTTGGGTAATTATATTATCTATATTCCCTGCAGCCATGAAACGGGTCAGATAGAAGATGACAATAACCAAGTAGAATATTATAATGAGTATAAGAGTATATTTCTGATAAGCCTGAATTCCCCCTACTCTATCGTAAAACTAAAGCAGAATAAAGAAATGGAATCCCTTAAATATTTTATAAAACTTTTAATGACTAAAAATCTCGAAATTCACCCATATTACTCATAGAGTTAAAAAATATTTAAGAATTTTATAATTTTTTGAGGTAATCACGTATATAATAAACAGAAAAATATTATAAATAAATAAAACTTTTAAATTTATTTTCAGTGGAACAGTTTCTCCAAATAATTTTTTCTTTAAAAGTCTCTAATCATAGTTTCAGCTGTGGCGTTTTAAGACTCATAAAAACAAACTATTTTATGATTCAGTTGTGATTAAAGTTTCCATAAGAACTGTTTTAAAATTAAATGTTGATTGTACGTGACACTTTTTAAGAAATTCAAACTCGCATAACTTTGCCAAAACTTAACCGATTTTCATTCGAAATACCATTTTGATCATTATTTGGCCTCTATATTGATTCTGCATCAATATTTTATGCACTTAAAAAATCCTATTTTTTGGTCAACACGTTCCACTTTGTCCAATGGTGTCATTTTATCGTTATTTATTATTTGTTACATACAGTTGACATTCTTATCGTTCCTTGGCCTTTCATTTCGAGTTATCAGCTGTTATCAACAGAATGTTGTAAATGCAACCGCACTTGTTGCTCTTACCTTCCTTCCTCTCTCTTTTCTCTCTCTCTCTCTCCCTCTCTCTTGATGTTTTTAACTCTTTGCATGTCTGTTAACAGTTGCGACACAGATTTCCAACATGTTAATGCAATTATAGCGTGCTATTGGGGGCGACATTTTACGATATAGAGCAAGTCAAGCGAGGCACAGGTGTTTACCTTGATTACAATCCAGACTAAAGAGACTTAATATACATTTGTAACACTACCTGGCTTATTTTACCCACTGTGCAGGTCGAAAGTGTGGGCTTAAAATCAGTTAGCATGCATTCTGACATGAGCTTAGCTTGCGTGGTTCACAGAATTTGCTAATTGGGTGCTAATAGACAGAAACAAGGCATAGATTTCTCGATGTTGTTGCTTTTCTTATAGATTTTTGTTAACTGAAATCTGAGAAGTTAACGGCGAATGCACATGAAAATAGAATAGAAGAAGAAGATTGACAGCTAACATGGAACGGTGTTGAACATATTGCTGACACTGTCATTCGACACCTGAGCTCAAATTGAGCTAAATAAGCGACTTTTAGCTAATCTAATTTGAAATTGACACCTTTCAGGTGCTCGAATCCAATGTGGCTGTGCTGCTCGATGAGGTGCGATCTCTAAACGACGACTATGCGGAAGTGGAACGTCTGGATAGGTTAATTGAAACATTACGCGATTACAATGGACCCACAATATGCCATGAGTGGCCATATCCTTTGATATTCAAGGGCACAATCGACGAAGCGCACGTTGCACAAATACTCAACAACGAACTGGAACTGAAACTAGAACTGGAACTGCTTCCAGCCGAAACAAAGAATCAGCTGCTAAGTGCGAGCGAGATGACTAGTCTAAGAAAACCAAGATCAAAACTATTGCGGTTCCATGGAACAAAAAAGCCAAATGGAACCAGTAAAAGCTGACTTAAGAGCATAAATACGCGTACAGTGGGTCAAAAAACTGTTTTGACAAATTTCAAAATTAACAAATTTAATTTTTCATAAATAAAAATTAATAGTTATTAATAATACTTAGATTAAGCCTAAAAAAAAGAAACATATCCAGTTTTGTTACTATTATTACACTTAAAAACTTATACTTTTATGTTATTTTTGTTGTCAAATATGTACTTGACCTACTGTAGGTGTATGTGTCCTTAATTTATGTTTTTATCTCAAAGTCATAAATATTTTATAAGCTGCTGCCAATTTCTTGTCCTGAACAAAAAAAAAATATACCAAAAAAATAAACTTAAGCATATAAATGTCAAGCAACTTGTTAGCGGTTTCTGTTACTGGTCGTTTAATTCACTGCGGTCAATCGGCAGCAGTTGCTATTGAAATATTGATATAACAAGACACCACAGGCCTCCCCTCCCCTCCCCTTACCACATACCAACCCCTCAATTACCCCCTCAACCGCAGGCGTCGCATTTGTGATTTTTGCGGTGATGCGAGCGTTGAATTTGACACGACACTGTGCCTGAGATTGAGTTGTATCTGTCTCAATACAATGTTTACTGTTAGTCCCCCTCCCCCTCTCCTCCCCCCCATCACCTCTATTGTTGGAGCAGACGCAACAAGTTAGCACATCTAATTAAAATGGCCTCATACGCAGGTCCTTTGTAATGGAGCAACAATGGCGGAATGAAAGGCAAAAGTGAAAGCATTAAGTGTACAATATTGTGTTGTTGTTGTTGTTGTTGATGTTGTTATTGTTGTTCTGCTTATTAATTATAAATAAACCCAACAACAACAAGTGCAAGTCTAGAAACAAAGCGAGTGTGTGTGCGAATGTTGCCGCTTCTTGTAAATTATTCATAACGGTATTATCAGCTTTTACAGCGCGTTGCCAGACTGATTAAATTGCTCGTCCAAGCGGAGAGTCCGAAAAAGACAGTGCCGTCAAAAGAGTAAAAAACGACTGTATCTGATGGAAATGCATTCTGAAAATAGCTGAATCTGCGAAGAGAGAAGCATTGTCAAACTAGATTAAAAAACTAAGACACCTTTTTTAACATCATAAAGTTTCCAATATTTTGGCGATTTTGTCATATTTGGTTTTAATAACGGTATTAGTGGCATCTGTTGTACCAATTTTAAGTAGGAATTTTTAATGGACCTCATAATTCATAATTTTTCATAGAAATGGTCATATAACAGATTTTCGATACACAGCAACAGCATAGTTTAGTATCCATTTTATATTATACTATCACGGATAGAGCTTTCAATTATATCTAAACATAGCTAAATATATATTTAAAATAGTCAGAATTCCGAAAAATAGCAATTATTATTAAATTTTTCTAAAAATCGGACTTTGACAATTGGTAGAACTAGCTATAAAATAGCTAAGTTGACAACAATGAAGGAGGAGCACCCAGAGCTAATGATGAGCTTACAGCCCACACAAACACACGCATACACTGAAAAAGAGAAAGCAGATGTGTGTGTGTGTGTGTGCTTGCTGACAATATATCTGCTCTTTGTTGTGCGCGCCATTTATCAACTCGTTTCTCTGTGTGTGTATGTACAGTATATCAGTCAATTATTTTGACAAAAATATATTTTTATTTTTAGTTTGTTTTCTTAATTTATCATAGCTGCTAGTAGATGTTTTAGTAAGTAACATACATTAAATTTACACTGCTTAAATATAACTAAAAATATAAAAGGAAATGTGTAATATTTTATTTTATGTCAAAAGACTTACTTGACACACTGTATACGTGTGTGTGGTCAGGGACAATTGAAGCTGCACTGCGCAATAATTATTAAAAAATAAACAACAGCAAGAACAACAATTGAGATAATGAGCGCACGAAGACAACAACGAAAGGCGAAAGTAAAAATGTCGCCAAGGTTGACAGACACTGACAAAGAGCACAAGAGACACAGGGGAGGAAAGAGAGGGACAATGAACAAAGCTTAAGTCGAGCTTGTTTTTTTTTTATCTAGCAAAATGATAACAATTCAACCAGCAACGTTGGTCAGGCTATTTAACCAGGCAAAAGACTGCAAAATTAATGGCCCAAAAGGATGGCAACAACAGCAACAGTGTTGGTTAACCTCAGCGGGCCAAAAGAATGAGCCTATCAATGACAATGCCATAAAATAAACGTTGAATGCAACGGACAACAATTGAAAACTTTTGTGCAACTTTTTTCTTTCAACTTTAAACTTGAAATTGTTGCCGCAACTCTTGAGAGTTGACACTACAAACTGAATGGAGCAACAAGCTGAAGGAGTTTGACAGGACATTTCTCTTAGAAATAGAAGAGTGCACAAAGAGAGCGCGACTTAAATATACCCTGTAAAAATGCAGGGACAAAGAGGTTAGTCGCAAAACTATAAGATTGCAAGTTTAAGTTTTAAAGAATGCTGTCTTAATTATAAACTATCTTTCAGCTACTTAAAATATATTTAAACTGGATATAAATACTCCAAATAAGATTCAAAGTTTTAAAATAATTAAATAAAAATGATACCAAGAATTTCCTGTGTATTTTTGGAGCTATTTATTAATCAACTTATTTTTATATCTCAGTTATATTAGCAATTTTTGGCTTCACTTTTTTAAGTTCGTAAAGTTTTTCTCCAGGTTTGACTTTTTCATTGTACAGACAGGTTATATAAAATATCCTTTCATGGCTAGGACCTTGAATTAATATGCCACAGCCGACATATTTCACTTTGTGATTTATTATATTTGCCAATTCATAATCTTTTCTTGAAGCATTCGACGGAAAACTATATACGAACCTTTTGCCTACATTTTCCGAATGACTAAACCATACTTTTTCGATGGCAAAAACCGTAAAGGTAAACGGAGTATAATGTTCAGGGAGATCATCTGATTGATGTGAGCTCCTGGCCACGTTTAAGAAACGTGCCGTATTCACACACTCACTGATTTTCTCGTCATTGCAGAAGTTGGTTACACGCATCGCCAGAATGGAGAGTTCATGATCCCAGAATATCTTGGGCAAGGCCTTCGCTGGAGGTAAATTTTTCAAGTACGGTGGTCTTGATAAGCGACTTCGTAGATTATTGTGATGATCGACGATATTAATCTTTAATTTATCCATGTTAACGCCATCTCGTGGTTTTGTACATTTTGGTCCCCACTTGATAAACGATTGATTGTATTAAATTGATTGATTTGATTGAAATCCTAATTTTTTATTTTACTTACAAACGGATTATCGCAGGCAATGTGGTTCACATCTGGCGGACAGAGTTTTTTGCGGCAATAGTCCTGCGGTGGAGTTGGTGTACGCAATTCCCCACGCAATATATAGTGTGGCATTTTTGTCTTGAACATTGCTTGGTCGAGGGGATTCGCATACAGGTACAATATGCTTAAAACTGAACACTGTAGGAATAGCTTAAGTAACGATACTTGCATCTTTAATGTTTCAATCACTTACTGAAAGTATCTTCAGTTAGTCGGGGATCAGCATCGTTAGAAATGCAATTCGATCCATGTTACACTTGCTAATCTAATTGACGGTACTAATTTCTAATGATATAGTCTCTCTATAAGTTATCTTGAGTTCTCTTATAATATTAGGAAGCTGCTCTGAACCTAACTCCGAAATCTCAGTTAATTATTATAAAATTATTAAGTAAAAATTGTTTTAGCCATAACATACCTCTTATATAGGAAGAAGTTAATTTTCACATATTAAAATTAAGAATAAAATCTATGTTTCAGTTCTTGTAATAACTTTAAAAATTAAAATGGAATGTAAATATCTTTTGAACCAAGTAGCGTATTTCCCAAATTTAAAAATTCAATAAATTCAATTCACATTCTTAAAAGAACACTTATAACCATCTTAAAAATAAAAAAAGAACCTGTATCCTTGTTTTGCTGTTATAAATAGAAAAGCTTAAGACATGCTTTAAATGCCCCATAGCCTAATGAAGTTTGCTGTAAGAAAGTTGAACAAATAAAATTAACCCTGCATGTTATGAAATCCTTGAGCCTTTTTTTTGCACTTGTTGAAGGCGTTGCGAAGGAGTTCATTGAACGTTGCAACAATAACAATTATCGTGATCGGCCTTAAACCTGGGCTGAATGAATGACTGTCTGCCTCTCCCTCTGCCGCTGCCTCTGTCTCTGTCGCCCACATAGTTGGTTGCCAATCAAGAGTCGAGTTATTGTGCCCATTGGGGCAACTGCAATTAACAGTCCAGACAACACGGCAAGGCTCCTGTTGCTCCTTTTGTAACAGCACCTACTCATTGCTGCTGCTTCTTCTTCTTCTTATTCTTCTTCCTCTTCCACTTTGTTTTTCCGGCCAGCCACTCACAATATGAACACATAAAATGCCAACACACGCACATGTCGAAGAATAAGCAGTAGAAGAATGAGAAGAAGAAGCAGCAGAAGCAGCTTTGCTTGATTCCAATTTTTTATGACAACAATTAAATTCGAATTGTTGCCTGTGTCTTTGATTTGGTAGCAGCCTGAGGACTTTCCTCTTCTTTATTCCCCAGGCATTCCTCTGCTTCTGCCTCTCTCCCTCTCTCTTTGACCCTCGCTGCATGTCACCAGCCCTTTGTCTGTCTCAGGCGTAGACTTGACTACGCTTTCGTGCGTGCTAATTGTTTGGGGGCCAAAAACTTGACGAATGCATATGCCTCTCTCGCTCGCACTGCATGCGTCGTTGTCGTTTAACTTTTGCATACATGCTTTTGCATCAAGCACAAATACAACAACAACAACAACAATGGCAGCTAGAGTTGCCAGACAGTCGACTGGCACGTGAATCCATTATGAAGGCAGCCAATTATGTGCGTGTCTTTCACTCAAATCCTCTCTCGTCCTTTGTATGTGGATGGATGGTTGGTAAGTGTTTAAGCGGGTGGGAGCGGGAACTAGCTATTAAACGGTTTTCTTCAGCAACAGTAACAAGAACAGCAACAACAACAACAAGAACAATGCATAAACCACAAAATATGTTTTTAATGCAAACGACTTTGGTTTCAGTTGCACGGCCAAGGTGAATGCTGAGCACGCTAAATCAAAATGGCGTAGGAAGTAACTGTTAGACGTTACTTTTTGAATGTATTGAAATTGCTGCGATAAGTCAATTAAATGGTATTTCAATATTTTGAAATATAAAATATATAGTTAATTGGTATTTAAAAGAATTCTTTAGTTAAATATATGACTTTTTTAATACTTAAAGCTAAAATAATATTTATATCATATTCAAAACGACAATTTATGGGTAATTTGATATTTTATAAAAATATTGTAAAAAGATTGTTTTATAATTAAATTTTTAGATAACATCTCCTGTCTTATATGCCTTTTAAGAATCCAAGTAGCGCATAATGATAATGCCAGCAATGTTTTGGTATGTTTAGAAGCCAAGTCAACGGCGGATTGTCAGTTCAACTTGACTGTCGTTTCTATCGTTCTGTCTTTGCGACTGTTTGACAGTTTGTCAGTCGTTTGGTTGCAATGACTGCCGCCCTAAAAGCGCTTTAAATAAACAAACTAATAGCTGAAATCACGAAGCAAATAGCACTAGGTAAAATAACAATGTTAGTGCAAGTGAGATGGCAATGGGAGTGTGCAAGCGAGAGGGGGCGATCTATTGGCAGTGTCTTTTTGCAATACAAAAAAAAACGGTCTATGGCAACCGCGCCAATAGCTATATGTATAACCCGAATAAACAAACTAATAAAACATGCTCCATGCCGCGACCAACAACATTCAACAAAAATAAGTCGAAAGAATAACGAAAAAAAAAAAAAATAGAATAGAATAGCTTAAAAGACTGAAGGAGATACAACAAGAAGCCAGGAGCTGCAGAGAGCAGCAGAGCAGAGTTAAACTCAAGTGGAGCACGGCCAACAAATCGAACTGAAATTGAAATTGGAAACAAAGAAAAAAAAAATAATAATAATATTAAAAATAATATAAATTAGATAACTTATAGATTGGGTAAGTGTAAAAGAGAGAGAGAGAGAGAGAGAGGTTGCTTAACAGAATTTTATATCCTGTCAGGATAACCACATCCTTATTATGCAACGCTGAAAATAGGCATCAGTGTGTGTGTTAGCCATGTCCCAGCTGGAGTCTGTTGCCGTTCACATTGCTGGCCAACAACGATTATGAAACACAAAAGTGGAAGCCACACGCACGGCAACGGGCCAGGCTCCAGGCTGGACAGACAGGACAGGCAGGACAGGATCAGGCTCAGCGGCGACAATTGCCCGCAGACGCACCTTGATGTCCATGGCCAAATGTCGTGGCAGGTCCATGCTAAACGATGAGCCGCCCGAGCCGACAGCGACTACAGCCACAGCAACCACAGCAACAGCAACCACAACAACAGCAACACAACAACAACAACCGCAACAACAACAACAGAACTATTTACCTCAAACATCTTTGCTGAAAATTGAACCATTCGTTCCTAGTTTTAATCAACGTCTACGTCGTCGTCCTATTGGACGCTCACACAGCACACTTAGCCACAATGTTATACACAAGCGTGTGGCAGGATTAGGAGCAGCAGCAGCTGGAGGATTGGCAGGAGCGGGACCCTCACAACCGGAGCTGCTGGTGGGACATGGACAACTCAAACGCAGCTATGCAGCTGCCGCACAGTTGCGCCAGCAGCAGCGTCTGCAACGTGGCGCCGTCAGTCGACAGCGCTCCAAGTCCACCTCATCCTCGGCGGCCTCCAACAGCTGTCGTCCCGTTACTTCAGTGGGCGGTGCTGCTCCCGTTGCGGGTGCCGTTACCAGCGCCGTTACGCCCACCACGCTGGTGGGCAGCACTGGTGGCACTTTGGTGAGTGGTGCCATTGTAACACCACAGCCGAATGGCATTTGTCGCATCCTAAGGTTGGCCAAGGAGCGGGAGGAGCTGCCGGATCGCATTAACTATGATCGACGTGGTCTAACTGCCATACCCATATTCGAGCAGGAACCCAATCTTCGCCTGCTCTCGCTGCAACACAATCTGATCAACACCTTTCACATACCCAAGGAGCTGCCACCACCGCCACCGCCGCCGGCGTTGCCACCGCCAGGAGCAGGAGCAACAGGAGCATCAGGAGCTGCTCCACAAGCCACAACACGTGACAACAGTAAGTGGGGAATCCCCTTAAAAAATTTACTTACACTTAGAAAAAAATCCCCTAAAGAAAATTACTTACACCAAAAAAAAATCCTTTAGGGAATTTACTTACACTAAGCAAAAAGCTTAGTCCAAATAACAGTATTGTATCTATTAGATTTTACGATATTATACTTAAATTAGGGGTCGCAAGGAAGAGAAAAGAAGAAATATAATTAAACCTACAGTTTTATAAAAAAAATTTCTAATTTTCTTTTTCCAATTTAGAAAGAAATATTAAAATATATGTTTTATTTTTTGATACTGATTTTATCCTAATTTTGTAAAAAAAACCAATGAATAACTCCTATGTTAAATTTTTGGATAGTCAGACAAAAACTAAAAACACAAAATAAGACTTATTTTTTTATTTTTACTATACAAATTAAAAAAAAAAAATTAAATTGCTAGATCTTCTTAATAGAAGACAGAACTTCAATACGTGTATCTATGTGAAGAGTTCTCTCCTTACTCAAATAGTATATTATTAGAAAGATATTGAAATCCTTTCAAAAAATATATAATTTTAGAAGTTTTATCTGTTCGAGTAATTGATAACATATATAATTTATTTTTTTTTAATTTATACTTATTCTTCCGATCCAATTATTATTATATAGTTATTTTGTTAATTGCATCGGGAAATGATACTTAGTTTTTAGTTTATTAATAAAACTCAGATATATAATTTATATTTGATAATTTTTTATATTTTAAAATCCATAATTTTTAAGATCACGAAAATCTATGATTTTCACGAATACTTAAGGCAAAATTATTGGAATAATTTTAAACTTTAAATTATATAAAGTTTACAATTTCAGAGTACTTTTTTTTGAGTGTAATGCTAACTTTTCTTCAACTTTCAGGGGAACAACGTGCACTGCGAGCTCATCCCACGAACCAGGTGCATTCCAGACTGACACGCGCCATGACCAATGCGGGAGCTAATCCTCACCACAATTCGCAGCACCTGAACAACTCGCCCAACTCGGGCAGTCCCTGCTCCGGCAGTCCGTTGACCACCCAAGCACTGGCCATCAACGGCGGCTCCAATCGCTCCAAGTTGGCCAACAAGCGTGGCTTTAACTATGCCCAGGCTCAGTTGACGCCGCCGCCGGCGTTGCGTCTGCGTTTTGGACTGGAGAAGTCCAAGAGTTTTGTGTCCAACAGTCTGCAGGCGATGAAGCATCAACATCAGCTCATGCAGCGTCGCCAGCTGCTCAAGGCAGCCGCAGGAGGAGGAGGAGGCGTGGCTGGAGGCGGGGGCGTGGCAGGAAGTCATCAGCTGCAGAGCTGCGATGAGAGCAGCGTGCTCCACAGCAGCAATCTCTCGCTGTGCGGCGTCGGAGAGGAGGAGGAGCCCAGCATGACGTCCAGTCTGCAGCTGGAGCAGCTGAGCATCAAGAACAAGCAGTTGAGTCTTAGCGCCTGCTATGGCATCATCTTCCATCAGTTGGTCTTCCTGGATCTGTACGATAATCAGATTGAGCGAATTGCCAATCTGGATGGACTGCCATCGCTCTCGGTGCTGCTGCTGGGCAAGAATCGCATCCAGGACATTGCTGGCTTGTCCTCGTTGAGTCCAACGTTGCGTGTCCTCGATCTGCATGGGAATAAGCTGACCAGTCTGGGGAATCGCATCAATTGCCTGCAGCAACTGAAATCCCTGAATCTGGCGGGGAATCAAATCCGTCAGATCAATCAACAGGATTTCCATGGATTGCGTTTGTTGCGGGAACTGAATCTGAAGCGGAACAAGCTGCGACGCATCAATGGATTCCAGCATCTGGTGGCGCTGGAGCGGCTTTGGCTGTGCCACAACGAACTGCACAAGGTGGACGACATGGCGAGCATTGCGAGAGCTGCTCGCCTCCAGGAGGTGACCATTGAGAATAATCCCGTCTCACTGGCTGGGGATTGTGTCTCCTTTCTGGTCTCCCATCTGCCGCTGCTGCAGTCGCTCAGCCAGATGCCCATCACGGAGCAAGTGCGTCGGGCGGCGCTCGCCTGGCGTCAGCACAAGGAGCACGCGCTGGCCACGCACGGCAGCTCGGATGCGTATCACAGCAGCCGGCGGGAGGAGGTCATCTCGAATGCCCGCACCAACTGGGAGCTGCTGCGTTCCCAGCAGACGCTGGGCAGGCCCAAGGGTAAGCTCACCAGCGAGCTGGCCAAGATCAATGAGTCCAACGAGGCGGCGGTGTCCGAGGAGCCGGAGGAGCTGGAGAAACCGCCAGCCAGGGATGAGCTGGCCGAGCTGCAGGCGCTGTTCAAGCTGCCGCCCATTGTCAAGAAGCCGGAGGGCGAGGATGATGCCTCCTCGGAGGCCTCCAGTCTGGGACCCAATGTGGACTCCTGCTCCAGCTGCTACAGCACGGACAACGAGGAGTTGGCCAAACAGCGCAAGTCACCCACGCCACAGATGGATGAGAATTGCAACAAGCTAAGTCCTGCCTCTCCTGCTGCAGTTGCTCCAGCTGCTGTTCCCGCTGAACCGGCAACTCCTTCCCCTTCCCCACCCGCTGTGACACTGACGCCGCCGGCTCCTGGCACTCCTATTCCAGCTGCCACGCCCACACCGCCGCCCAGCACCGTGACTCTTCCCCTGCCCGCCGCCGCCGTCGCCACCAGCACGCGTCCTGGGAGCAGCAAGCAAAGGATTCGCCAGGCACCCATCACACAGCTGGGATTGCAGGTGAACCGTGGAGCAAATCCGCCCAGCTGCAAGCGCTACATGGCCGGGAGTCTGGTCAGATCCCAGACCATCAGCAGCAGCAGCACCAGCAACAGCAGCAGCTCCAACAGCGCAGGACGTGGCAGGACCAACAACAACAACAGCAACCAGAACAACAATTCCAATCAATCTGCAGCCAATGTGGTCTCCTTGGTGGCGCCACAAAGCAAATCCAATCAGCAATCCTCGACAGCGTCATCCATTACTGCCCCTAGTGCCACGCCCACTGCGGCAATCACTGTGACAAAGCCAAGTGCCGCGGAACGAGAGCGGGAACAGGGAGGAGATTATCTCATAGAGATCTGCGGCAGATATCTCAACATTTATGGCCAAGGAGCACTGAGATTCATCGACAAGCAATGGAATCCGGCCAAGGCGAATGATGTGCACACCTTGAACTTCAGCTACATCAATTTCAACAGCATTGTCTGCATTCTGGGCAGGATTAAGGTGCGTTTCCCCCACGCCGAGCACTTTGTATTCCGCGAGACAAACATCAGCACATTGGGACAACTGAATGCTCTGGCGGAGCTCCAAGGACTCAGTTCGCTCCTGATTGATGCGGAGGGCAATGCCATCACTGGAAAGCCCGCCTGGCGTGCCTATGCCATCTACAGGCTCTCCCACTGGGGACTGAAGCAACTCAATGGCCAGGAGATCAGCGAATCCGAGGTGGAATCCGCCAATGCCATGTACTCCGGTCTCTCCAATCTCGTGCTCTGGTCTATGCCCGATGGCATGCTCCAACCGCTCCTGGCTCGCCTGCGTCTGGACGAGACCTGCACGGCGAGCAAGTTGTCGCCCAAGGATTGGCTCCTGCGTGCCGAGAACAAATCCCTGCGTCTGGTCGTCGGCAAGGAGGCGCTGCAATGGAAAAAGGCAACCACAACCACGACGACAACAACAACAACGGCGACTGTAGCGGGAGCGGAGACTGGAGCCACTGCAATGGCGCCCAGTGCCAGAGATCGGGGCAGACAACACTTCTCTTTGCTGCTGGAGAACACCTGCAATGCGGTGGAGAAGCTACACAAGCTGGAGACGCTCTGGCCAAGCATGCTCCTTGATATTGTGCGGAATACTCTCTTGGATTACGCCCAGCTGGATGTCTACCTGCGGAATCTGATGGCGGAGCTGATGAAGTGAGCTGATCCTGCAGAGAGCATCACACTGAGGATCATTTCCAGCTGATGATCCTTTACAAAGAGTCTATCTGTAGTGCGAGTGATGATTTGAAGAAGCAATCTTGTATAATTTCCCTACAGGAAACTGTGATCCTCTAGAGTAACTACGAGTTGAGGATCATTTCGAGATAAGGATGTAAAGTAACAATCGTTTTCTGTCCACATTGAACTGTGATCCTAGAGAGCATCCCCAAGCTGAAGATCATCATCATAACCGTGATCCTCCAGAGCCACATGAAACGGAGGATCACTCCTGTTTTGTAGAGGATTCTTAGACTTAATCGCTTTTAGTGGAGAATTTGCTGCACTTTTGGCACATAATCCTATTTCCAATGATCCCCTAGGCATTTAAACATAATTCCAGTCCAATCCAATCCAATCTTGTAAAGCAACAAGCATGAAAGTAGTCCAATTTTTATATATATTTAACATTAAACTTAAATAACAAATAAAGATAAATCCCAAACTAGCCTGGAGCTAATCTTCTCGACCAAAATGCTAAGTTCCACAGATTCTCCTCATAATCCTCCTCCTTCTCTTCCATTCACTCTGCCTGCAATTTATCCACATCGCTGCTCTTTGTCGGTTTCTGCTCCTTTTTCAGCTTGTCCACATAGATGTTGAGTATCGCCTCAATTCCAGGATAAAGCACAAAATTCGTAGTCCTTATCTTCTTATCAATGAGATACGAAGTCACCGATTGCGTGTTGAAGGCAATGTCCAGTGCATCACTGTGATTCACCTTGTCCAGCTGATTTCTTGCCACCTTAATGACGCAATTCTCAAATCCATTGACTTTAATAGACAGATCCAGTTGATAGGCTTCATCCACATCTGGCCAACGTTGCTCCAGCACATCCTTTGTCCACTGCAGCTCCTCGCTGGCGGCATTAAGGCGTCCCGGCACGGAGACAAACTTGGACCACAATTCGGAGGCAAAATGAGGCGCCATTGGAGCCAACATGATGATCTGTGCCGCCAGAGCGCGTTCGAATTGTTTGCCATGTCGTTGGATGTGCTTCGGTGTGCGCTGGAAGAGATTAAGTTGATTAGCTGGTTAAAAATTGATTAGCTGGCGGGGATTACCCTCAAGGAGTTGGTTAATCCCTGCATCTTGGAGATGGCGACGCTCAATTGATGCGCATGGCGATAGTTGAAGGTGGCGCCTTTGATGTAAAAGTTCCGGGCATCAAATAACTTGGCATCCTCGAGCAGAAACGCATCGCTGCCCGTGTCCACAATATCCGTGGAGGATTCCTCGCGTGCTGTCTGGAAATCCTCCAATGTTAGCCACAATCTCTTCTGCCAGTTAAGTATGCCAGGAAAAGCTGAAAATAGACAAAGCAGCATTAGCGAAATTTTATTAAAAAAAACTAAATTTTAGCTATAGGCATATTTATAAATTTTATAAATCCAAAAAATGTTATTTTTGGGTTTTTTCACTTTAAAATTATTTTAATTTCTCCTATCATAAAATTTTTAAATGTATTTTTTTTTTAAATTACAGTAACAATCAGGGACACAATTTTATTATAAAAAATTCATTAAAAAAAATTAGGCATTGATTTAAATTTCATCTATAAAAATCAGGTATGGATTCTTATTGATAAATTTAATATTCTTAACTCTAGTGAAAAAACTAAATTAAAACTTTAATTGATTTAAAAAACACTTAAGATTAACTTGAAAACATACTTCAGTATTAGCATGTTTATTAGAACAGGAGGCAATACATAAACACATATGTATATATTTCATATTTTACATAAGCACATTAAAAAAAAAATTTAAGGCACTGCACAACACAAATTTTTTTCACGTCTGCTTCACTCGACCGCACGATCAAGACTGACTGGTCGCTTTTTCTCACACGCTCTTCATAGCCATCTTAAAGGATGAGAGAGAATGAGTGAATAACCCAAATCGAGAGCAGCCAAGAGAATAACCACAACGCTCTCTCGACTGCTCTCTCGGCTACTCTCTCGATTTTGGTTATTCACTCATTCTCTCTCATCCTTTAAGATGTACGCTAGCTTGTAAAAAAATGGCCGCGAGTCAGTCTTGATCGAGTGGTTGAATAAAGCAGGAACATTTGTCTTCTGTCTGCTGTGATATAAATCTTAACAAATGTAAATCTACTTACTTGCACTTGACCAGTTTCTATGTGAGGTGGGCGCCACATCTGCCAGGATGATCAGACGTGTCGTATCCGTGCCGTATTCATTGAACATGTCATCGGGTTCGACGCCATTCAGCTTGGACTTGGACATCTTCTCCCAGCCCATGACAACGGGCTCCTGAGTTTCCTTAAGCAGCGCCTGATTCTTCTTGGCATTCACAATCTTCACCTCCGACTCTCGAACATAACGTCCACTGCCCTTAACGCGAAAGGAGCGACCCATAACCATGCCCTGGACCAGGAGGCGGGAGAAGGGTTCTGACGTGGGCGACAATCCGCAGCTGTGCAGGAAATGATTCATGAACCGGGCGTAGTAGAGATGCAGCACGGCGTGCTCCTTGCCACCGATATACAGATCCACGGGCATATTATTATTTACCAGCGAGGTGTCAAAGATGCGTTCCGCATTTTGTGGATCCAGATAACGCAGATAGTACCAGGAGCTGTCCACAAATGTGTCCATGGTGTCTGTTTCACGACGTGCCTTAGAATCTCCACACTTAGGGCACTCACAGCGCAGGGAATCCTTTCCAGCATCGCGGGGCGGCAACGTTACCGGCAGCTGTTGCTCTGGCACGGGCACAGCTCCGCACTTGGGACAGTGGACAATGGGTATGGGAGTACCCCAATAACGCTGCCGAGAGATGAGCCAATCCTGCAGCTTCGAGGACACACGATAACCGCCAATGTTTAGCCGACTGGCCGCCTGCAACACTTCCTTGCGCAACTGCTCCCAGTTCCCGGGATTGATGTGTTCCTCGTTCTCACTGGATTTGCAAATGGCCAGACCGAAGCTCTCCCACAGTTCACGATCCTCGGTGCGGAAACTGGGTGCAGCCAAGTAGACATCACAGTGTGCTGGAAAAGCGGCATCGTCATTGAAAACCACGGGCAATGTAGTTTTTGCAAAGGGATTCTCCACGCTCAGTGCATTCGCATCTGGCAGTTGGCATAGAAAGTGTTTGCTGCGCAGCACCAGAAATGCATGTGGATCCTTGAGATGCTCCGGATTGGCAGTCCAAACACGCAGCATGTTCGAGGCGGAGGTGAGCAGCGTGAAGGCGTAACCATCACACTCTCCAATCCAATGCCGCTGCAGATTTATAATATCACGCCAATCTCGCAGTGTGGGATCATCCAGACCATCAAGGAGCTGCTTGGCATAGGCACTGGTGCGTATGAACCACTGTTTAAGCAGCTTCTTCTCCACTTTAGCTCCTGAACGCCAGGAGCAGCCATTGGCGTCTACCTGCTCATCAGCCAAGACGGTTTTATCAACTGGATCCCAGTTGACGAGTGCTTCATTCTGATACGCCAGTCCGTGCTTGTGCAGCATCAGAAACAAACTCTGCGTCCATTTGTAGTACTCGGGACTGCTCGTGGACAGCTCGTGTGTCCAGTCAAAGGAGCAGCCGAGACGCTGCAGCTGCTGCTTCATCTGTGCAATGTTCTGTTGCGTCCAATCCGCTGGAGCAACGCCGCGTTGATTCGCCGCATTCTCGGCGGGCAGGCCAAAGGAATCCCAGCCTATGGGCTGGAACACATTCTTGCCACACATGCGCTGGAAACGTGCAACGGCATCGCTGATTGTGTAAACACGAACATGTCCCATGTGCAGATTTCCCGAGGGATAAGGAAACATGGACAGCACATAGAATTTGTTGGCCGTCTGCTTGTTGTCGAACTGTCCGGTGCACAGCTGCTGACTCCAGTACGTCTCTATTCGATGTTTCACATCGTTGGTCAGCTCAAGTTGCTAAAAACAACACAAAACATTCGTTTAATTAAGTAACAAAAATTATTTACTGCTTACCTCTTTGCCGGTGCAGCTTTGTGTTAAGAAACGGCGGCACCAGTTGAATTCCAGTCCACGTAGAAGACGCCTGTGTCTCAGTGCTTGCATATTGTTTATTTTAATTGATAAAATTGCACATTAACACGGCGTTCACTTATGTATGTATTAAATAACAAATCAAAATGCAATGTGCGCAGCTCAACAGCTGTTTAATGGTCAGTGCTGCCCCATCGGTACAAACACACATGTTTCTTACCAAAAGATTTTGGCGGGAAGCCTTCGCAACTAAGTGGCAACGCTCAGCACAGGGCTGCATTTTCGGCTGCTGGTAAAAGCTGGCAATATAAAGCTTTTGGTTACTGTTTTAAACTTTCTGGCAACATTAGCGTTGCACTTTCGCCAAAAGTGCAGACGTAATTTTTCACAGGGCGTATTCGTTTTGAAGTGGTGTGAAAAAATTAAATTGAAGACAAATAACAATTGAATTTAGTACAAAAATAGTTGGAAAACATGGGTGATTCGCTGGATAACACCGACACTTCGGTGGATCCGGCTGTAAACCTGTCCATTGCCAATTATGATGCATTTGCAAATTATCTTCGCAAGGCGGTGATTATTTTGCTGCCCGAAGAGGATGTTGTGCCGGAATCGTTGAACAATGCTTTGGACGATCCTGCCAACCAGGAAACTATCCGCAAGTTCCTGTCCGATCCACAGGTGCAGGCGTTGTACGTTCAGCGCAACTGCATCAAAGGTAAGAAAACATTTATTTTCTTGTCAATTGGTCCAATTGCCAATTACCAAATTGGACCAACTGCACAAAATGGCGTCGTGCAGAAAAAAAAGCCAGCAAATTTCCTGTTAAAAATGTAATAAATGTTTACTTAGTGCTGCAAATAATATAGTCAGTGCATTTGCTTATTACTTTTGGAAGTGCAACTTGCATACGCAACAAATTTGTTAAAAATCAATTCCAAACAATTTTTTTCATGTTTTCTCGAAAGCTTTGTGCGCATGACGTCATGCCAGCTGACTCACATCCACCGTTCATGGTAGAAAAAGAAAGGTTACTATTTGAAGTACATGGTGTGTCGTCACATCTGCAGTTCTATTTAAAATTTGGGAACTAGCGGTGGCATTTGTTAAATAATTGTTATCTGTTTATTTATTTTATTTGTATATTATTTTACATTATTTGCTTACAAACAATTCCAATTATCCACTAGATACTATTTTGCTATACAGTTTCTTTGTTGACGTCATGTACAGAGAGTGAAAATGCTGGCAACTCTTTTGTTCAACCTCTTTGTCAATTGACTATGAACAGCAACCAGTTGCGCAACGTTGCCGGCTGGTTAAGTGTGTAGTGTGGCCAGATGTTCAGCAGTTTGCCGGTTGCCGGCATGTAAACAAAGTACACGACAGCTGTTTTCGCTTTGTTTGCGGAAACGTGTGCGACCTTGAGCTGCATGATTGTTTATTTTGTATATTCCATTGACTTGTGACTTTGAACGTTGCCTTGCGTCAGGGTCAGGCGATGTGGGAGCAACGCACGCTCAAGGTTCAGGCCTTGAGTGAACGAAATTTTGAAGGTTTCACCTTGGCCGTTAAATTTTCGAAGGCTGTCACCTTGGTAATGAAATGATGTCAGTGTCATTGCTGTCGCGTCATTGAACGCCAGGGCCAGCTAAATGTTTGTGCATTGAGTGAAATTGAAATGTGGGTGAAGGTGAAATATTGATAACATTATTGCTTGTGTTTGACGTTAATTGACTTTCCCTTTCGCTTGTTCTATTACACAGAGGATGATAGCGAACAGCCGGCGGAAACTGAAGAGGAGAAGGAGCAAGTGACTTACCAAATCAGCAATGATGTACACTTCACCAACAGCCGCATGGCATCGCTGGCTTGCATTAAGCGTGGTGTTGTTGTCGAGGCGGACAAATCCATTCACTCGCAGCTGCGCTTGATTAATTTTTCTGATGGTTCACCTTATGAGACTCTGCATGCGTTCATCAGCAAATCTTTGGCTCCGTACTTCAAGTCGTATGTCAAGGAGTCGGGACGCGCGGATCGCGATGGTGACAAGATGGCGCCATCGGTGGAGAAGAAGTTGGCGGAACTGGAGATGGGATTGTTGCACTTGCAGCAGAACATTGACATCCCGGAGATTACGCTGACTGCGCATCCGACTGTCAATTTAGTCATACGCAAGTGCTTTGAGGAGAACCGCAAGGCCAAGGTGGTGGACTTTGGGGATAAGGTCGAGGACTCGTCGTTCCTTAATCAGTTGCAGAATGGCGTCAATCGTTGGATCACTGAAATCAAGAAAGTGACTAAACTTAATCGTGATCCCGGTTCGGGCACTGCACTGCAGGAAATTTCATTCTGGCTTAATCTGGAACGTGCGTTGTATCGCATCCAGGAGAAGCGTGAGTCGCCAGAAGTGGCATTAACCCTGGACATTCTAAAGCATGGAAAGCGTTTCCATGCCACCGTCTCGTTTGACACGGACACGGGCTTGAAGCAAGCTCTGGCTACTGTTGCCGACTACAATCCGTTGATGAAAGACTTCCCCATCAACGATCTACTGTCGGCGACGGAGCTGGAGAAGATTCGCCCTGCTGTGCAGCAGATTTTCTCGCATTTGCGTAAAGTGCGCAACACCAAGTATCCAATTCAGCGTTGCCTGAAACTCATCGAGGCCATCTCCCGGGATCTGTCGCAACAGCTGCTCAAGGTGCTGGGAACCCGCCGTCTCATGCATATTCCCTTCGATGAATTCGAGCGTGTGATGAACCAATGCTTTGAGATCTTTAGCTGCTGGGATGATGAGTACGACAAGTTGCAAGGACTACTGCGTGACATTGTCAAGAAGAAGCGCGACGAGCACTTGAAGATGGTCTGGCGTGTGTCGCCAGCTCACAAGAAGCTGCAGACGCGCATGGAACATATGCGCAAGTTCCGGCGTCAGCACGAGCAGCTGCGTACCGTAATCCTGCGAGTACTCCGACCCACTAAGCAGGCGGCTAACGATGATGGCAGCACCGTGGAAACCAAGCAGCCTTACAGTCTGGATGCCGCAGATGCCAATGCCATCGAGGAGGTTAACTTGGCCTATGAAAATGTCAAGGAGGTAGACTGCTTGGACATCACCAAGGAGGGCTCCGAGGCCTGGGACGCGGCTGTCAAGCGCTATGAAGAGAAAATTGGTATATATATATATCTTATTTCACATATATACATATATTAATATTGCCTTTTTTTGTAGATCGCGTGGAGACACGCATCACGGCTCATCTGCGTGATCAGCTGGGCACTGCAAAGAATGCCAACGAGATGTTCCGCATCTTCTCGCGCTTCAATGCTTTGTTCGTGCGTCCTCATATTCGTGGCGCCATTCGGGAGTACCAGACTCAATTGATACAGCGCGTCAAGGATGACATCGAGGCGTTGCATGAGAAGTTTAAGGTTCAGTATCCGCAGAGCAAGAGCTGTCGCTTATCGTCTGTGCGTGATCTGCCTCCGGTTGCTGGTTCCATTATCTGGGCTCGTCAGATTGACAACCAGCTAACCATGTATCTCAAGCGTGTCGAGGATGTGCTGGGCAAGGGCTGGGAAACTCACATCGAGGGACAGAAACTGAAGGCCGATGGCGATAGCTTCCGCGCCAAGTTGTCCATTTCGGATGTATTTCATGAATGGGCACGCAAGGTACAGGAGCGTAACTTTGGCAGCTCGGGACGCATCTTCACCATTGAATCGACACGTTCTCGCATTGGACGTGGCAACGTTTTGCGTCTGCGTGTCAACTTTTTGCCAGAGATCATCACGCTGGCCAAGGAAGTGCGCAACATCAAGAACTTGGGCTTCAGGTGAGAAGATATTTGATATTTAATTTCACTTTCAATTTGGTAATAATAACATATTAATATATTCCTGCTTACAGAGTGCCACTTACCATTGTCAACAAGGCTCATCAGGCTAACCAGATTTATCCCTATGCTATATCCCTGATTGAAAGCGTACGCACCTACGAGCGCACTCTGGAGAAGGTAAGGAATGCTTTTTAATCAGTAAACACACAGCACAGCCATGCTACGTCACATCACAAGACACCACATAGTCATCTATCACCACAGCTGAAGCAATATTATTTATTTCTTATGTATACGTCTAGCTGTCTATCAGCTCTGTTATTTGATATATTTTTTTTTACCTAAAATATGCTTTAGATGAGTCTTATATATTTTCTGCTAATACATTTTTTCCAAATATTCAATCAGTCATAACTTTGTCAAAACTTAACCGATTTTCATGTGGAATACCATTTTGATCATTATTTGGCCTCTATATTGATTCTGCATCAAAATATTAATTATTTAAAAAATTCCATATTTGAGCCATCACTGGCATATTTTTCCATACTTACCCCTTGACACTTTTTCAAAAACTTCCAACTCTCATAACTTTGCCAAAACTGAGCCGATTTTCACGCGGAATATCATTTTGATCATAATTTGGCCTCTATATTGATTCTGCATCAAAAAATTAATTTTTTAGAAAATTTCATGATTTGGTCATTACTGTCATATTTTTTCATTCTTACCCCTTGACACTTTTTCAAAAACTTCGATCTACCATAACTTTGTCAAAACTCAACCGATTTTCAAGCGGAATACCGATTTGATCATTATTTGACCTCTAAATTCATTCTGCATCAAAACATTTTTCACTTGAAAAATTTACCTCACTGTCAATTTTTTCGGTATTTTCCATGCTTACCCCTTGACACTTTTTCAAAAACTTCAAACTACCATAACTTTGCCATAGATTAACCGATTTTCATGTGGAATACCATTTTGATCATTATTTGACCTCTATTTTGATTATGCATCAAAATATATATATATTTTTTTAATTCTATTTTTTTTTCCCTCTGTCCATTTTTAATATTAAGAAAATCGGATGATTTAAGCGTTCTAAAGCCTGGGACGCAGGTTATATCGTAGTCGTAATTCTCGGCAAAATCACTCTTATTTATTTATGGCATTGCTTTGCTTCTGGCGTGCAGCTTGAACTTTGTTAACCAAAACACATTTGAAACACCTGTTACACCTCACACTTAACATCTTACACCTTACATAAGCATAGACAGTACAACCTTTTTTAAATCAACCAAAACAACCAAAAACCTTTCTTTCATGCAGCTTAATAATAGGAGTCTAGCACTAAATTCAGTATTCAAGGTAGTGTCGTTTGTCCCCCCTTAAAAAAAAAAGAAATGTTGTTGCTACCACAATTTGTTAATGTTTAATTCCCGCATGCATTTATTTTATAAATCCTCTTGATCACCTTGTAGTATGATATATATTAATGTATATATACTGTCCACAGATTGAAGATCGCGCGAGTATTGTGCCTCTGGTAGCTGGACTACGCAAGGAGGTCTTGAATCTCGTCTCCGAAGGCATTGGCCTCATCTGGGAGTCTTATAAGTTGGATCCCTATGTGCTACGTTTATCTGAATGCGTCACACAGTTCCAGGAGAAGGTAAGCATTCTGAATTTTTAAAATTTAACTTTGATTTGTGACTAATTAAACGTATATTTCAGGTGGATGACTTGCTGGTGGTAGAGGAGCAGCTGGATGTGGATGTGCGCTCGCTAGAAACATGTCCCTACAGCGCAGCCACTTTTGTAGAGATTCTCTCGAAGATTCAGCATGCTGTCGATGATCTATCGCTGCGTCAGTATTCCAATCTTAATGTTTGGGTTACACGTCTCGATGAGGAGGTTGAGAAGAAGCTGGCATTGCGTCTCCAAGCGGGCATTCAAGCCTGGACAGAAGCACTCACTGGAAACAAGAAGGAGGTGGACACCTCCATGGATACTGATGCTCCCACACAGCCCACACATAAGTTGGGTGGCGAGCCACAGATACAGAATGCTGTGCATGAGATTCGCATCACAAATCAGCAGATGTATTTGTATCCCTCCATCGAGGAGGCACGCTTCCAGATAATGCAACAATTCTTTGCCTGGCAGGCCATTGTTACATCCCAGGTGCGTCTGCAGAGCACTCGCTACCAGGTGGGATTGGAGAAGCCCGTCTCTCAGACTTATCGCAATCTGTTGACCAAGTTGCCGGAGGGCAAGATTCTGGAGAATGCCTATGGAGCCATCGAGCACAAGATTAGCGACGTGCGCAACTATGTCGATGAGTGGCTACGTTACCAGAGCCTCTGGGATCTCCAGGCGGACACTCTGTACGGTCGGTTGGGTGAGGATGTTAATCTATGGATTAAGTGTCTCAACGACATTAAGCAATCCCGCACTACCTTCGATACTTCGGATACACGTCGTGCCTATGGCGCTATCATCATTGACTATGCCAAGGTTCAGGCCAAGGTGACGTTGAAGTATGATTCCTGGCACAAGGAGGCATTGGGCAAGTTTGGCACCCTTCTGGGCACCGAGATGACCACATTCCATTCCAAGGTGTCCAAGTCTCGCACAGACTTGGAGATGCAGAGCATCGAGGCAGCCAGTACATCGGATGCGGTCAGCTTTATTACTTATGTGCAGTCGCTGAAGAAGGACATGATTGCCTGGGACAAGCAGGTGGAGGTGTTCCGCGAGGCTCAGCGTATTTTGGAACGTCAGCGATTCCAGTTCCCCAACAACTGGTTGCATGTGGACAACATCGAGGGTGAATGGTCGGCCTTCAATGAGATCATCAAGCGCAAGGATACGGCTATTCAGACCCAGGTGGCCAGTCTTCAGGCCAAGATTGTGGCCGAGGACAAGGCCGTGGAAACACGTACCGTTGACTTTCTCAATGATTGGGAGAAAACAAAGCCCACCGGTGGCAAGATACGTCCCGATGAAGCGCTACAACAGCTGCAGATCTTTGAGAGCAAATACTCACGTCTCAAGGAGGAGCGCGATAATGTGGCCAAGGCCAAGGAGGCACTCGAACTGCAGGAGTCGGCTGTGCCCAACAACAGCGCCGAGCGCATGAATGTCGCCCTGGAGGAGCTGCAGGATCTGCGCGGCGTCTGGAGCGAACTGTCCAAGGTGTGGACTCAGATCGATGAGACCCGCGAGAAGCCTTGGCTATCGGTGCAGCCACGTAAGCTTCGCCAGCAGCTGGAGGCGATGATGGCACAGCTGAAGGAGTTGCCTGCTCGTCTGCGCATGTATGAATCCTATGAGTATGTGAAGAAGCTGATCCAGAGCTACATCAAGGTAAACATGCTGATTGTGGAACTCAAGTCGGATGCACTCAAGGAGCGTCATTGGAAACAGCTGACCAAACAGCTGCGTGTTAATTGGGTTATCTCTGATCTGACCCTGGGTCAAGTGTGGGATGTGAATCTGCAGAAGAATGAGAGCGTTGTCAAAGACATTATCCTGGTAGCCCAGGGCGAGATGGCTCTGGAGGAGTTCTTGAAGCAGGTGCGCGAATCCTGGCAGAACTACGAACTGGATTTGATCAATTACCAGAACAAGTGTCGCATCATTCGTGGCTGGGATGATCTGTTCAACAAGGTCAAGGAGCACATCAATTCTGTGGCCGCCATGAAGCTGTCACCTTACTACAAGGTCTTCGAGGAAGAGGCTCTCACCTGGGAGGAGAAACTGAACCGCATCAATGCTTTGTTCGATGTATGGATTGATGTACAGCGTCGCTGGGTTTACTTGGAGGGCATCTTCTCGGGCAGTGCGGATATAAAGACACTGCTGCCCGTGGAAACATCACGTTTCCAGAGCATCAGCTCCGAGTTCCTGGGCCTGATGAAGAAGGTAACCAAGTCTCCCAAGGTTATGGATGTGCTAAACATTCCGGCCGTGCAGCGTTCCCTGGAGCGTCTAGCCGATCTCCTGGGCAAGATTCAAAAGGCTCTCGGTGAATATCTGGAACGTGAACGTACATCGTTCCCACGCTTTTACTTTGTGGGCGACGAGGATCTCCTGGAGATCATTGGCAACAGCAAGAACATTGCCCGCTTGCAGAAGCACTTCAAGAAGATGTTCGCCGGCGTGGCTGCTATTCTCTTGAACGAGGAGAACAATGTCATTCTGGGTATCTCATCTCGCGAAGGCGAGGAGGTGCACTTTATCAATCCCGTGTCCACGGTGGATCATCCCAAGATCAACGAATGGTTGTCGCTGGTCGAGAAGCAAATGAGATTCACCCTTGCCTCGTTGTTGGCCCAAGCTGTGCAGGACATTAAACAGTTCCGTGATGGACAAATTGATTCCCAGAAGTACATGGAGTGGTGCGACAAATACCAAGCACAGATTGTGGTCCTGGCTGCCCAGATCCTCTGGTCCGAGGATGTGGAGGCTGCACTGCAGCAGGCTTCCGAGAACAACAAGGACAAGCCCATGCAGCGTGTGCTGGGCAATGTGGAGGGCACCTTGAACGTCCTGGCCGATTCCGTGCTGCAGGAACAGCCTCCACTGCGTCGTCGCAAGCTGGAGCATCTGATTAATGAGTTTGTCCATAAGCGTACAGTTACCAGACGCTTGATTACCAACGGTGTCACCTCGCCCAAGTCCTTCCAGTGGCTGTGCGAGATGCGCTTCTACTTTGATCCTCGTCAGACGGAGGTACTGCAGCAACTGACCATCCACATGGCCAACGCGCGCTTCTTCTATGGCTTTGAGTATTTGGGAGTACAGGATCGCTTGGTGCAAACGCCACTCACGGATCGTTGTTATCTGACCATGACACAGGCGCTGGAGTCACGTCTGGGCGGATCTCCATTTGGTCCTGCCGGCACTGGCAAAACTGAGTCGGTTAAGGCGCTGGGCAATCAATTGGGTCGGTTCGTGCTCGTCTTTAATTGCGATGAGACGTTTGATTTCCAGGCCATGGGACGCATCTTTGTCGGTCTGTGCCAGGTGGGCGCCTGGGGTTGTTTCGATGAGTTCAATCGTCTGGAGGAGCGCATGTTGTCCGCCTGTTCGCAGCAGATCCAAACCATCCAGGAGGCCCTCAAGTATGAGATGGATACCAACAAGGAAAGCATCACCGTTGAACTGGTTGGAAAGCAGGTGCGCGTTTCCCCCGACATGGCTATCTTTATTACCATGAATCCTGGCTACGCTGGCCGCTCCAATCTGCCCGACAATCTGAAGAAGCTCTTCCGTTCTCTGGCCATGACAACTCCAGATCGTCAGCTTATCGCCGAGGTTATGCTCTTCTCGCAAGGATTCCGCTCAGCGGAGAAACTGGCCTGCAAGATTGTGCCCTTCTTCAAGCTCTGCGACGAGCAGTTGTCCAACCAAAGCCATTATGATTTTGGACTACGTGCTCTGAAATCTGTGCTGATCTCGGCTGGCAATGTTAAACGTGATCGCATCATGAAAATCAAGGAGCAGATGCGTCAACGTGGCGAGGAGAATATCGATGAGGCATCTGTGGCTGAGAATCTTCCTGAACAGGAGATCCTCATACAATCCGTGTGCGAGACAATGGTGCCCAAGCTGGTGGCCGAGGATATTCCTTTGCTCTTCTCGCTGCTCAGCGATGTCTTCCCCAATGTGGGCTACACGCGGGCCGAGATGAAGGGCCTCAAGGAGGAGATACGCAAGGTGTGCCAGGAGGACTATCTGGTCTGTGGCGAGGGAGACGAACAGGGCGCTGCCTGGATGGAGAAGGTAAGTGTCGTTAGTCTTTATTGTCATGCTCTTGACCATTTCATAACATTGGATTCACTTCACACACGCCTACTAACCACCTAAAAGGGACTCGGCTCCACATGGGTCGACAAAGTAACTAATATAAATCCCTTTGCCAAGTGTTTATCCATTTACGGTCCATTAATTTAAACTCTGTTCCCATCTAGGTACTTCAACTTTATCAAATCTCCAATCTCAATCATGGTCTTATGATGGTGGGTCCCTCGGGCTCTGGCAAGTCCACTGCTTGGCGAACTCTGCTCAAGGCGTTGGAACGTTTCGAGGGCGTTGAAGGCGTTGCCCATGTCATTGACCCCAAGGCTATTTCCAAGGAGGCGCTTTATGGTGTTCTCGATCCCAATACGCGTGAATGGACCGACGGTTTGTTCACCCACATTCTTCGCAAGATCATCGACAATGTGCGTGGCGAGATTAACAAACGTCAATGGATTATATTTGATGGTGATGTGGATCCCGAGTGGGTGGAGAATCTTAACTCGGTGCTGGATGACAATAAATTGTTGACCTTGCCCAATGGAGAGCGTCTCTCGCTGCCTCCCAATGTCCGTGTCATGTTTGAGGTGCAGGATTTGAAGTTTGCCACTTTGGCTACGGTTTCCCGTTGCGGCATGGTGTGGTTCTCGGAGGATGTGCTCTCCACGGAGATGATCTTTGAGAATTATCTGTCGCGTCTGCGCAGCATTCCGCTGGAGGACGGCGACGAGGACTTTGTGGGCGTCATGAAGCCAGCCAAGGACAAGGAGGAGGAGGTTTCCCCCTCCCTCCAGGTTCAACGCGACATTGCAATGTTGCTGCAGCCCTTCTTCTTTGCCGATGGCATTGTGGTGCGCACTCTGGAGTATGCCATGGATCAGGAGCACATCATGGACTTTACACGCTTGCGCGCTCTCAGCTCCCTCTTCTCCATGCTCAATCAGTCGGCACGCAATGTGCTCAACTTCAATGCTCAACATCCAGACTTTCCCTGCTCCGCTGAGCAGTTGGAGCACTATATACCCAAGGCACTGGTTTACTCCGTGCTCTGGTCATTCGCTGGCGATGCCAAGCTCAAAGTACGCATCGATCTGGGTGACTTTGTGCGCAGTGTGACCACAGTGCCGCTGCCAGGTGCAGCTGGTGCTCCCATTATCGACTACGAGGTGAGCATGAATGGCGAGTGGGTGCCATGGAGCAACAAGGTGCCCGTCATTGAGGTGGAGACCCATAAGGTCGCGTCGCCAGACATTGTGGTGCCCACACTGGACACAGTGCGTCACGAATCCTTGCTCTACACTTGGCTGGCCGAGCACAAACCATTGGGTAAGTCCAGGAAGACCAGTTGAAATGCATTTCTTTGTAACCTTTTCCCTTCAGTGCTCTGTGGTCCACCTGGTTCTGGCAAGACCATGACGTTGTTCTCTGCACTGCGTGCTCTGCCTGACATGGAGGTTGTCGGTCTCAATTTCTCATCGGCCACGACGCCGGAGCTGCTTCTGAAGACCTTTGATCATTACTGCGAGTACCGCAAGACTCCCAATGGAGTCGTCTTGTCGCCTGTACAGATTGGCAAGTGGTTGGTGCTCTTCTGCGATGAGATTAATTTACCGGACATGGATTCATATGGCACACAGCGTGTCATCTCGTTCTTGCGTCAATTGGTGGAGCACAAGGGCTTCTATCGGGCCAGCGATCAGGCTTGGGTTTCCCTGGAGCGCATCCAATTCGTGGGTGCTTGTAATCCACCTACAGATCCTGGTCGCAAACCGCTCTCACATCGTTTCCTACGCCATGTGCCCATCATTTATGTGGACTATCCCGGAGAGACATCCCTCAAGCAGATCTATGGCACCTTCTCCCGTGCCATGCTTCGTTTGATGCCTGCATTGCGAGGATACGCCGAACCCTTGACCAATGCCATGGTGGAGTTCTATTTGGCTTCGCAGGATCGCTTCACGCAGGACATGCAGCCGCATTATGTCTACTCGCCGCGTGAGATGACCAGATGGGTGCGTGGTATCTGTGAAGCCATCAGACCCTTGGACTCGTTGCCAGTGGAGGGTCTGGTGCGTCTTTGGGCCCATGAGGCGCTGCGCTTGTTCCAGGATCGTCTGGTGGATGATACAGAGCGTCGCTGGACCAACGAGAATATCGATCTGGTTGGACACAAACACTTCCCGGGCATTAACCAGGAGGAGGCACTGCAACGGCCCATCCTCTACAGCAACTGGCTGTCCAAGGATTACATGCCGGTGAATCGTGAGGCGCTGCGAGATTATGTGCGTGCTCGTCTAAAGGTCTTCTACGAGGAGGAGCTCGATGTGCCGCTCGTGCTCTTCGACGAAGTGTTGGATCATGTCCTGAGGATTGATCGTATTTTCCGACAGCCACAAGGACATCTGTTGCTCATCGGTGTCTCTGGTGCCGGCAAAACGACGCTGTCACGTTTCGTGGCCTGGATGAACGGATTGTCCATATTCCAGATCAAGGTGCACAACAAATACACCAGCGAGGACTTTGATGAGGATCTGCGTTGTGTGTTGCGCCGTTCCGGCTGCAAGGATGAAAAGATCGCCTTTATATTGGACGAATCGAATGTGTTGGACTCTGGTTTCTTGGAGCGCATGAATACGCTGCTGGCCAACGGCGAGGTGCCCGGTCTCTTCGAGGGAGACGAGTACACCACGTTGATGACCCAATGCAAGGAGGGCGCCCAGCGTGAAGGACTCATGTTGGACTCCAGCGATGAGTTGTACAAGTGGTTCACCCAGCAGGTGATGCGCAATCTTCACGTTGTCTTCACCATGAATCCCTCAACCGATGGCCTCAAGGATCGTGCTGCAACTTCGCCGGCTTTGTTCAATCGTTGTGTGCTCAACTGGTTCGGAGATTGGTCAGACTCAGCATTGTTCCAGGTGGGCAAGGAGTTTACCACACGTGTGGATCTGGAGAAACCCAACTGGTCAGCACCAGACTTTTTCCCATCTGTCTGTCCTCTGGTACCGGCAAATCCCACGCATCGCGATGCCGTCATCAACAGTTGCGTCTACGTCCATCAGACTCTGCATCAGGCCAACGCTCGTTTGGCCAAACGTGGCGGACGCACTATGGCGGTGACTCCACGTCATTACTTGGACTTTATCCATCACTTTGTCAAGTTGTACAATGAGAAGCGCAGCGATCTGGAGGAGCAGCAACTCCATTTGAACGTCGGTCTCAACAAGATTGCCGAGACGGTGGAGCAGGTGGAGGAGATGCAAAAATCGCTGGCCGTCAAGAAGCAGGAACTGCAGGCCAAGAACGAGGCAGCCAATGCCAAGTTGAAGCAAATGTTCCAGGATCAACAGGAGGCCGAAAAGAAGAAGATACAATCACAGGAGATTCAAATCCGTTTAGCCGATCAAACCGTTAAGATTGAGGAGAAGAGGAAGTACGTCATGGCTGACTTGGCACAGGTGGAACCTGCTGTCATTGAAGCACAACAAGGTGAGTTCGACGGACACCAGTCCGCAGAGGGGAGGGCGGGATTAGAGCTAGAATTATACACAGTTATTTCTAAGTCTAGCTATAAATTTTACTTATATGATAATGTGTACTTAAATCGAATACTCCTACACACACAAACACACTTAATACACACACACACCGATATGCACATATGTTGAACAAACACAGCCGTTAGCTCGATTAAAAAGAAACACCTGGCCGAGGTGCGTTCCATGGCAAATCCTCCAGCTGTGGTGAAACTGGCCCTGGAATCTGTCTGCGAGCTGCTCAATGAGAGTGCCACAGACTGGAAGGCCATTCGCGGCATCCTCGTTAAAGACAGTTTCATATCCTCGATTGTTAATTTGGAGACTGACAAGATCACGTACGCAATTATTTATTTTTCTCACACACACACACCCACCATAAACACACAGAATTCAGTCTCATTGAAGTGTCCTAATTCGATATCGTACCGTTCACATCACTATTGCATATATAAATATATAACATAACTAAACATCAATTACATCTGCACTCAAACTTCACTATAGGACCCTGAGAAATCTCTGAATAATTATTAAAATAATGATAGAAATCAATTCTGTAGAATACAAATGTTATTTTACGTCTGCTTCTTTCGACTCCTCGATCAAGACTGACTCGGAGCTGTTTCTTACAAGCTAGCGCACTTCTTAAAGGATGAGAGAAAATGAGTGTACAACTAAAATCAAGAGAGCTGCCGAGAGAGCAGACGAGAGAGCAGCAGAGAGATTAACCGAGAGCGTTGTATGTGTATTTAACTCGATCAAGATTGACTCACGGCATCTTAAGGATGAGAGAGAGAGAGAGAGAGAGCGAGTGAATAACCAAAATCCAGAGAGCAGCCGAGAGAATAACCAAGAGCGTTTTACTTAAAGGATGAGAGAGAAAGAGTGCATAACCAAAGTCAAGAGAGCAACCGAGAGAGCAAAATGCTCTCGGTTATTCTCTCGGCTGCTCCCATCACTTATTCACTCATTCTCTCTCATCCTTTAAGATGCCTATAAATAGCGTGTAAGGAGCAGCCACCAGTCAGTCTTGATCGAGTGGTCGAATGAAGCAGACGTGAAGGAAAATTTGTGCTCTACAGTGTCTTAAATTTTTTTTAATATACTTATATAAAATGTGAAATGTATATGTATTTATGTATTGCCTCCTGTCCTAATAAACATGCTAATAGTAATATTTTGTTTTCAAGTTGATCTCAAGTGTTTTTTAAATCAATTGAAGTTTTATTTAGTTTTTTAATAAAATTTATAAATGTTATGATAGGAGAAATAAAGTTTGTAAAATAGTGTCATAATAAATGTCTATGGAGAAGTTTAACTGCATATATGTAACTATATTACACACCCACACACACACATACAAACACTCTGCATACGCAATGCACAAGCAATTAAACATAACCCTAAAACGAATATCGAACATATCCTTAAAGCAAAGCGATCATAACCTCAATAAACATACTGTGAATAGCTGTAAAAATTGAAATGAAACTAAGTGTTAACTAAAGATCGAGCTGTAAAACATTGTTTAATCCCTAACAAGGTGTGAAGAAAATCAAAAAAAAAGTAAGCAGACATTATATTAATAATAGAACCCACATTTGACTTATAGTTATGATAAAGGGTTTGTCGTATAGTTAATAATTGTTGTTATAACATCATGATGTTAGGCTAATTTTAAAAGTTTAACAATTTAGTTAAGTGCCATGTTGTGCCATGTATGATGTACTATAATAATTCTGATCCTTCATGTTAACACAAATGAACCACACGATAACCACTGAACCACTCAACTATCGAACCGTACCACAAATGCAGCGGTGAAGTCCATACGCAAACAGCAACTGGTTGAGGTTCGAACGATGGCAAATCCACCGTCTGTGGTTAAATTGGCACTCGAGTCGATCTGCCTGCTCCTTGGGGAGAATGCGACTGATTGGAAATCGATACGCGCTGTGATAATGCGTGAAAATTTCATTAATTCAATTGTATCTAACTTCGGTACAGAACACATAACGTAAGCATGAACAAAAACAAATTATTAATTCACTATTTGAGTTTAAATATTTCTTACAATTATTACTTTTTTTTTTTTTGTTAATTGTTGTTAACTGTTGTTAACGAGTGTAGAATGTTGTTTCTTTTGTTAATTTTTCCCTGATTTGAGTTTTGCATTTTTCTTGTAGTTGAATGATTAAGCGAAGCTGCGTTATTATATTTGTAAATATATGAACTTTAATCCTTAACTTAACTTTGGTAATTGGCTCTTTAATTTGTTGTATTAATTTTTTCATAATGGTTTTTGGTAAAATAACGCGTTTATTCCATTATTAACCAACTGCTTTGCTTGCTTAATCCATACAAAATTTCTTGATAAAATGTTGCTTGTCCCACAGTTGTTAATATCTAATCTAATCCTAAATCCTTATATAGCGATGATGTTAGGGAGAAAATGAAGTCTAAATATCTAAGCAATCCTGACTATAACTTTGAGAAGGTTAATCGCGCCAGTATGGCTTGCGGTCCCATGGTTAAATGGGCAATTGCACAGGTAAGAACTGGAATCTGTCAATTTCTTTAGCAGTTAATATATATGTTAATCCCTTACAGATTGAATACGCAGACATGTTGAAGCGCGTGGAGCCGCTGCGTGAGGAGTTGCGTTCGCTGGAGGAGCAGGCTGATGTCAATTTGGCCAGTGCCCAGGAGACCAAGGATCTGGTGGAGCAACTGGAGCGCAGTATTGCCGCCTATAAGGAGGAATATGCTCAGCTCATTTCGCAGGCTCAGGCCATCAAAACGGATCTGGAGAATGTGCAGGCCAAGGTGGATCGCTCGATTGCGCTGCTCAAGAGCTTGAACATTGAACGCGAACGTTGGGAGTCCACAAGCGAGACATTCAAGTCCCAGATGTCCACCATTGTGGGTGATGTGCTGCTCTCGGCGGCGTTTATTGCCTATGGCGGTTACTTTGATCAGCACTATCGCCTCAATCTGTTTACGACCTGGTCGCAGCATCTGCAATCCGCGAGCATTCAATACCGTGCGGACATTGCACGCACGGAGTATCTGTCCAATCCGGATGAGCGACTGCGCTGGCAGGCGAATGCTTTGCCCACAGATGATCTGTGCACGGAGAATGCGATTATGTTGAAGCGATTCAATCGTTATCCTTTGATCATTGATCCATCTGGTCAGGCAACGACATTCCTGCTGAACGAATATGCGGGCAAGAAGATTACAAAGACGTCCTTCTTGGATGACTCGTTCCGCAAGAATCTGGAGTCGGCT
This sequence comes from Drosophila falleni, assembly GCA_035045575.1. Classification (NCBI taxonomy): domain Eukaryota; kingdom Metazoa; phylum Arthropoda; class Insecta; order Diptera; family Drosophilidae; genus Drosophila; species Drosophila falleni. The sequence goes on from JAWNOV010000167.1 coordinate 6,358,926, forward strand.
CTGCGATTTGGTAATCCCCTCTTGGTGCAGGATGTCGAGAACTATGATCCCATATTGAATCCTGTGCTGAATCGGGAGTTGCGTCGCACTGGCGGACGTGTGCTCATCACGCTGGGAGATCAGGACATTGATTTGTCACCGTCCTTTGTCATTTTCCTGTCGACACGTGATCCGACCGTTGAATTCCCGCCGGATATCTGCTCCAGGGTGACCTTTGTCAACTTCACCGTGACACGAAGCTCGTTGCAGTCGCAATGCTTGAACCAAGTGCTGAAGGCTGAACGTCCGGATATTGATGAGAAGCGTTCCGATCTGCTGAAGCTGCAGGGCGAATTCCGTCTCCGATTGCGTCAGCTGGAGAAGAGTCTGCTGCAGGCACTGAACGATGCCAAGGGCAAAATTCTGGATGATGATTCGGTCATCACAACGCTGGAGACGCTCAAGAAGGAGGCCTACGACATCAACCAGAAGGTGGATGAGACGGACAAGGTCATTGCGGAGATTGAGACAGTGTCGCAACAATATCTGCCACTTTCGGTGGCATGCAGCAGCATGTACTTCACCATGGACAGCCTGAACCAGGTGCACTTCCTCTATCAGTACTCGCTCAAGATGTTCCTCGACATCTTCTCCACGGTGCTCTACAACAATCCTCGTCTCGAGGGACGCAGCGATCACTCGGAGCGTCTGGGCATTATTACCAGAGATCTGTTCCAGGTGTGCTACGAACGTGTGGCAAGAGGCATGTTGCACAACGATCGTCTGACCTTTGCCCTGCTCATGTGCAAGATTCATCTGAAGGGCACTGGAGAATCCAATCTGGATGCGGAGTTCAACTTCTTCTTGCGCAGTCGCGAGGGTCTCTTGGCTAATCCCACCCAGGTCGAGGGATTGAATGGAGAGCAAATCGAAGGCGTCAATCGCCTGGCCACACGTCTGCCCATCTTCCGCAAGCTGGTGGAGAAGGTGCGTTCCATGCCGGAGCTCGGAGCTTGGCTGCAGCAGAGCTCGCCGGAACAGTGTGTGCCCCAGTTGTGGGATGAATCCAAGGCACTTAGTGCCATTGCCAGCTCTGTGCATCAGCTGCTGCTGATTCAGGCCTTCCGGCCGGATCGCGTCATTGCCGCTGCTCACAATGTGGTAAACACGGTGCTGGGCGTCGACTTTATGCCCAACGCCGAGCAGGAATTGGACTTTACCGCCGTGGTGGACAAACAGTTGAACTGCAATACACCTGCTTTGCTTTGCTCCGTGCCCGGCTTCGATGCCTCTGGACGTGTGGATGACTTGGCTGCCGAGCAGAACAAGCAAATCTCAAGCATTGCTATTGGTTCCGCCGAAGGATTCAATCAGGCGGAGCGTGCCATTAACATGGCCTGCAACAGTGGTCGCTGGGTGCTCCTGAAAAACGTGCATCTGGCTCCACAGTGGCTCGTCCAGCTGGAGAAGAAGATGCACTCGCTGCAACCACATTCCGGCTTCCGTCTCTTCCTTACCATGGAGATCAATCCAAAGGTGCCAGTCAATCTGTTGCGTGCCGGACGCATCTTTGTCTTTGAGCCGCCGCCAGGCATCAGGGCCAATCTGCTGCGCACCTTCTCCACGGTGCCGGCAGCACGCATGATGAAGACACCAAGTGAGCGGGCACGTCTGTACTTCCTGCTGGCCTGGTTCCACGCCATTGTCCAGGAGAGACTGCGCTATGTCCCTCTGGGTTGGGCCAAGAAGTACGAGTTCAATGAGTCGGATCTGCGTGTGGCCTGCGATACGTTGGATACTTGGATCGATACGACGGCCATGGGACGTACCAACTTGCCGCCAGAGAAAGTGCCATGGGATGCACTGGTCACCTTGTTGTCTCAGTCCATCTATGGCGGCAAGATTGACAATGACTTTGATCAGCGTCTGTTGCAATCCTTCCTCAAGAAACTCTTCACGGCGCGCAGCTTCGAGGCGGACTTTGCCCTGGTGGCCAATGTGGATGGCGCCTCTGGGGGATTACGGCACATTACCATGCCGGATGGCACGCGTCGGGATCACTTCCTCAAGTGGATCGAGAACCTAACGGATCGCCAGACGCCTTCCTGGTTGGGATTGCCCAACAACGCCGAGAAGGTGCTGCTGACCACGCGTGGCACGGATCTGGTGAGCAAGCTGCTCAAGATGCAGCAACTGGAGGATGACGACGAGTTGGCCTACAGCGTGGAAGAGCAGTCCGAGCAATCGGCTCTGGCCGTCGCACGCAGCGAAGATGGTCGTCCGTCCTGGATGAAGACGCTGCACAATTCGGCCACTGCCTGGCTGGAGCTGCTGCCCAAGAATCTGCATGTGCTTAAGCGCACCGTGGAGAACATCAAGGATCCTCTGTATCGCTACTTTGAGCGTGAGGTGACCAGCGGTGCTCGCCTGCTCCAGACGGTCATTTCCGATCTGCAGGATGTCGTCTTGATTTGTCACGGCGAGAAGAAGCAGACAAATCATCATCGTTCCATGTTGTCCGAATTGGTGCGCGGCATCATCCCGAAGGGCTGGAAGCGTTACACTGTCCCAGCCGGCTGCACTGTCATCCAGTGGATCACGGACTTTAGCACTCGTGTCCAGCAGCTGCAGAAGGTATCGCAGCTGGTCTCGCAGGCTGGTGCCAAGGAGCTGCAAGGATTCCCCGTCTGGCTGGGCGGTCTGCTCAATCCCGAGGCCTACATCACGGCCACCAGGCAGTGTGTGGCCCAGGCCAATAGCTGGTCCCTGGAGGAGCTCGCCTTGGATGTGACCATCACGGATGCGGGACTCAAGACTGACCAGAAGGACAGCAGCTTTGGTGTCACCGGACTCAAGTTGCAGGGTGCTCAATGCAAGAACAACGAACTCTTGCTGGCATCCACCATTATGATGGATCTACCACTGACCATCCTCAAGTGGGTCAAGTGAGTATACTTTTAAATTGTGTCTGCTCCAGTGTCTCAACTATTTTTAATCCTTGCAGAATCTCTTCGGAGCCGCGGGTCAGCAAATTAACTTTGCCAGTCTACTTGAATTCCACACGCACGGAGCTGCTCTTTACCGTCGATTTGGCTGTGGCCGCTGGCCAGGATTCCCATAGCTTCTATGAGCGTGGCGTTGCCGTTTTGACATCCACAGCTTTGAACTAAGTTCGAGCTCACAAATAATCATAATAATAATATAAACTATATAATGTATACTCCAAAATAGTTTTGAAATCTTAAATATTCATATAACCTATATAATGGAGATCCCAAAATTGCTTGAAATTTATATTTTAATACCCTGAAAATGGTTTTGAAAACTTTTCTATTTCTGTCAGGCTATGTTTAACATTTTTGATCTTTAGTTTGAAAAAATATACATAAATACTACAGCATTTTTTTGGTTTTTAGGTTTATTTTGTTCTTTTTTTTATTACTTGTTTTTATATGTATTTTAAATGTAACTTATTTTAACTTTCAAAATTCTGAGAACGTTTTCTGCTTAATCAAATAAATATATACCCAATCCCAGCAAGAATATCGAGCGAATCTTTTGATTAAACGTGCAGCATGTTGAGTAGATTGGGATTACAGATTGGAATTACTCCCGCCTTTAATTGGCAGCAACTGCGTCAGATCACGTATCGCATTCCACACGAGTTCTCCACGGAGATGGCGCACACATCGCTGGTGCTGGTGACGGAGGCGCGACGCTTCATCCAGGATTGCCTGCATCGAGTGGGCGTGCCGCCAGAGAAGCAGCGTTGCATCAGCGATATTCTGTTGGCCGCGGATTACAGAGGTGTTCACGGATCGGGCATCAACCGCTTGGACATGTACTTGAGTGACATTCAGCACAGGTTTGTGGACATCAAGGCAGAGCCGTCGATCATCAGTGAAACGTTGACCACGGCGCATGTGGATGGCAACAGTGCCATGGGCGTCTTTGTGGGCAACTTTTGCATGGATCTGGCCGTGGAGAAGGCTCGCAAGACGGGCATTGGCTTTGTGGTGGCCAAGAGATCCCACCACATTGGCTTGGCCGCCTGGTATGCCTTCCGTGCCATGGCCAAGGGATTCATTGGACTCGTCCTGTCCAATGCGGCGCCAATGATGATGCCACCGGGTGCAAAGACTTCCAGCATTGGCGCCAATTGTTTGGCCTTTGGTGCCGCTGCGAATCATTCGCATTTTATGCTGGACATGGCAACCACCGTCAAGGACATTGGCGCCATCGAGTGGGCCTTTATGATGAATGAGAATATACCCAAGTCATGGGCGTCGGATGAGTGTGGTCTGCCCACGAGTTTCCCCAGCTTGGCACTGTCCGCCCAGCGACTCTCTCCGGCTGGTGGCCACAAGGGATTCGCTTTGGGGGCGATGATTGATGTGCTCTGTGGTGTGATGTCGGGTGCTAATTATGCCACACAAATTCCACGCTGGTGGGCTCCTTGCGAGGGTCGTTCGTCCAACCTGGGACTCGTTATGCTCGCCCTTGATCCTTGCGTCTTTGTGCCGGATTTTCAGGAGCGTCTCGATCATTTTAATAAGTGCATTAGAAGCAGTTGTCCGGCTGATGAGGCAAATCCTGTCAAAATACCCGGCGACTTAGAGAAGATGCATATGGACTACGTGGATGATCTGGGCGCAATGCCGTATCCGAATCTTCTGCTGGCCAAGTGCAGTCTCATTGCGGAGATGCTCTGTGTTAAGCCTATGCAATTGGCTTTCGCTTCGTGTCCTCGTTACAATGGCTGTCATTGACTTAACACAAATAAATCTAAAAAAACCTCAAAAAAAAAGTTGAATTTTCATTTTTTTGTACTCTTTTTTAAAGGATTCTTTTTTCATTACAAGGTTCCCTTCAGCGACTATCAAGTGAGCTCTGAATAATTAATCTGCTAGATGGCGGCACTGTGTCAACTGCAGATGGCGCTCAGTTAAATTTGCCGCATCCTGGCAGTGTCATCTGTTGAGTTTAAGGACTTTACTGGGTTCAGTTTATAGCGGTTACAGTTTATTAAAAGTGGGAAGAGTGAAATACTGGTTGCAGTTATTTGTTAACTGGAAATTAGCAATAGATGGCGTCAGGCATAGGTAAAAAGTGGTAGCTCCTGCGGGAAGCGAAAACACTATCGCCACCTTTTGTCTGTTTTTTGGAGGCTTTATTTCGCTCTGCTTACGAACAAATCTGCCAATTTTTAGTTACTTAGTTTAACAAAATTTCAATTTCAAAATCATGATGATTTCCGCTGGCAAATCGGTTCAGTTTTGGAGTTTAAAGATTTTGTTTTTCTAAGCATTGGAAAAGTTAAGCCAGATTTTTTTTTCATGGCCCCACATTTCTTAAGTTTTAAGAAATATATTTAAAAAATAGTTTCTCACAAGCTTTCATTGTCGATTTTTTAAATCGTATGCGTATTAAAACTAGGCTTGAGCGAATTTTAAGCACCCTGTAAATCTGATTAACTTTAACATTTTGATTTTTTATAAATATGTATTTAATAAATATAATAAAAAATTATTTATCAAGTAAAGTAATATCAATATAATCTACTTAAGAATGATGTTATTAAACACAATTTTTATATTTGACTCATAATCCGATAGAAAGATGCGCTACAGCTTTTCCGCTGATATCTCAGCTCCCATGCGGTGTTGTGAACTAGTTAAGGTAATTGCTGGAAAAACTAAAGATGCAAATTTTGATGAATTATGCGAATTAGACAGCGCGCTTGAAGAGGGGCCTATAAATAAGACAGAGCAGATTGAGAGGTTCTTCATTTAGTAATTGTCATGTGGTCGTCATCGGTTGCTCGCTTCTCCCGCATCTTCTGGCTGCTGTTGCTTTGCTCCTTGCTGGTGCAGGGACAACTGGGAAAGGATGCGCAGCAGAGTCTGGATGAGTTCCGTCAGCGATACTTGATGCCTCTACTCTCCTCGGGTAGGAACTGCAGTTTAACAGCCTGCGAGTCGCTGAGAATCATCTCACAACTTTTGCTGCTCATCAAGGTGATGCCAAATGGCACACTTAATTCCCTGGCGGAGGGTGTCAAATTGGATGCTTCGAGACGTAAAATGGGTGGCAACAACGACTCGAAAGCCAGCGATGTTGGTTCCATGTTCAATCTGGCCGATTTCGATAAGCGAGTGCGTCAAATCGAGAGTCGACTGCGATCTGTGGAGCAGCCCATTTGGCATTTGGCCAGTGGCAGTGAAATCGAGTGGAATCATTGCACTTCGGGTGGTTGTCGCTGTAATCCGGACACCAAGAGCTTCACCTGCTGGAATACAAATCTGAAGACGGTGCCAGTTACCCAAGTAATACCCATGAATATGGTGAACATTGATCTCTCGAGGAATGCGCTCTCCACACTGCACAAGGACACATTTCGCGGTCTAACGTTGCTAAAGGAACTGGACTTATCCAACAATGTGCTTGACTTCTTACCCTTTGATCTGTTCCAGGATCTGGATAGTCTGTTGCAGCTGTAAGTGAAAATAATTTACTTTTTAAACGTCGATTTTTTGATAATATATCATATAAATATCATATAAATTTAAATATTATATTTTTTCAAATATCTTATAAATATCATATAAATAAATATATCATATTTTTTTTTAAATATCATATAAATATCATATAAATATAAATATCATATTTTTTTGTTTCAAATATCTTTCTAATATTCTTTTTTTTCTTAGCCGCATTCAGAACAATCAATTGGAGGACATTGATGCCCGAACTTTCTGGAAACTACGCAATTTGAATCTCTTGGATCTCGGCAAGAATGCTATAACTCTATTGCCTGAATCCGTTTTTTATCACGCCCAACGTTTGACTGTTATAAATCTATGTGATAATCAGATCAAGAACTTTCCTCCGAATCTATTGAGGGATCAAATGATGCTCGAGGAACTCGATATGTCACGGAATATGATTGAGGAACTTGTCTCAGGCAGCATGCGTTATCAGACGAAGCTAACGACACTCAACTTTGGCTGGAATCAAATAGGTAAGATATAGGTAAATAATACTATCTTGTAATTGTATACCTTTAATTTACAGCCAAGATTGAGGAGGATTTCTTTGAGGGTCTGAAGAGTCTGCGCATTTTAATGTTGCATAATAATCGCATCACGACCTTATCTGGCACAATTTTCAATAATCTGGCTAATCTGGTCACACTGGATCTTACAATGAACCGCATAAGTCATGTGAGTACTTCTGGAAAATGAACAAGTAAAAAAGACCTTTTTCTAAAATCAAGAATATTTTAGTTAAATATTTTTTTATATTATATTGTTATCTTATGAGAAAAGTAACTAAAAAATTAAGATATTTTTCTATAAATGATGGAAAATTTCTATTTCTGTAGTCAGTGTTTTTTTTTGGAACTAGTTAAAGTTCTCTTTGTTTTTTTTTTTAGATCGATGGTTATTCGAGGGCATTTTTGAAAAATTCACTAGTATAAAATAAATGTTCCTAAAATCAAGAATATTTTATTTAAAATATTTTTTTATATTTTAAATGTCACAACTCTTTGAAAAAAGTAACTACAAAAATTAAGATCTTTTTCTTATAAATGATCAAGAATTTCCATTTCTGTAATCAGTGTTATTTTTTTTGGAACTAGTTAAAGATCTCTTAGTTTTTTTAGATCGATGGTTAATCGAGGGCATTTTTGAAAAATCCACTAGTAATAAATGACACAACTTTATAAGAAAAGTAACTAAGGAAATAAGAATCTTTTTCCTATAAATTATCAAGATTTTCCATCTGAATCAGTGTATTTTCGGAACTAGTTAAAGATCTCTTTGATTTTTTTAGATCGATGGACATTCCTTTGCTGAACTAAACAATCTAAATGAACTTCTTCTCGGACAGAACTCCATGTCGAGCATACCCGCTGATCTTTTTCTGCATGTGAGTGCGCTCACTCGCTTGACCTTGTTCTCGAATAACCTGACAACCCTGGAGGCCAATGACTTTAAAGGTCTAACCAGCCTCAAAATTCTGATGCTCAACAACAATATATTGAAGCAATTCGATGCTCGGGCTTTTGAGCCGCTCACCCAACTGGAGAAACTGTGAGTTCACTGAATTGTCAATTAATTTTTTATCTCCTCCTTCTTCTGTCTAAATTCAATTACTTCTTGTTTTCCTGCAGTCGCATAGACTCCAATAAACTCATGTTTCTGCCACATGGCGCCTTGCATGGACTGGACAAACTGGTGGCCGTGAAGCTGGACAAGAATCCCTGGCATTGTGATTGCCGTGCTCTGTATTTGGCCCGTTGGATCCGTGAGTTTGTGCTGAAGCTCTGGGATGGCCAACAGCCGATGTGTCGTGGCCCCGGTGACCTTGGTGGCCATGAGGTGGGTCTGCTCCGCTATGATGATCTCTGTGATGGCCAATGGGCGAGCATGTTGTCTCTGTCGCCGCGTCTTCCGGTGCGCAAACATCGCATATCCACACCGATGAACTATACCGACTATTTCAATTTGTACTTGAAGCATATCTATAACGCCACCACAGACGAGGAGCTCAAGGAGGCGGAAATCACCAGTGTGGCCATTAAGAAGGTTCACCTCGATTAACATTTGAGTATCGCATCCATTGTCGTCCAGTGTCCAAAAAAAAAAAATCTAATTTTTAAAATTTTTTAAAATAAATAATATTTTGATGCAGAATCAAATTAGAGGTCAAATAATGATCAAAATGGTATTCCACATGGAAATCGGTTGAGTTTTGACAAAGTTATGGTAGATTGAAGTTTTTGAAAAAGTGTAAAGGGTAAGCATGGAAAATACCGAAAAAATTGACAGTGAGGAAAATTGTTCAAGTGAAAAATGTTTTGATGCAGAATGAATTTAGAGACCAAATAATGATCAAAACGGTATTCCACATGAAAATCGGTCCAATTTTGACAAAGTTATGACAGTTTGAAGTTTCCGAAAAAATGTATAAAAATCGAATTGAAGTCAAAGTCATAAATATTTTGCCTGGTTTTGCTATTTAAATTTTCATGCATAATTGTTGCCATTTTGCACAAATTCACTTCAAAGGAAACTGCAGTTTTTTTCATTATTTTTTTAACTTCTCTTTCTTTTTTCCTCCCCCTTCTCTGTGGCAATGCACACAAATTACGACCATGTCTCGCGTGCCATTTCGCTTCGGTTTTTACCTATGTGTCTACGTCTAGGACAAGCTTTTTACCTAACCAATTTATTGCTTCCGTCGCTAAGTCCTGCTCCCTTCCTCTTCCCGCCTCTTCCTTGTTCGCTCCTCTACGCCCTCTAGCTATTGTGACATCTAGCACTGCTAGTTTTTAGACCCTGCACTTAAAAATCAAAACAGGCCTTTTAAGTGTGTCCATAGTGAAGTTGGAGTAATAGCTAGAAAAATATATGTTTTTGATTAGCAAAAATCAAAATCCAAATCTGGTTGTATCCTGACAATTTTATTACGATGAAGTAATAAATTCAAAAGTTATGCAAAGCCAAAGAAAAAAATAAGAAGACAATACTATATATATACTATGGTATATATTCTTTTACAGATTACATTATTTTTGTTTTAAATTTATAATTTAGAATACATTTAAAACAAAAATAATTTAATCTTTAAAAGAATATATACCATAGTATATCTAGTATATCTAAAATTTATATTTCCGAATATACCCGTTACTAAATCACAGATTAAATTATTTTTGTTTTAAATTTATTCCAACTTATATCTAATAATTATATTTCTAAATATACCCGTTACTTAAAAAATAAGTAACATTGTATACTGTATTTAAGATTGTTTAAGATTGATTAAAATTGTTAAAATTGCTTTTTTTAATGCGTAAAATTCGAGCAATGACCCAAAATGAGTGAGGTACAGGGTCTTTTATAGTCAGTCTCTATCTATCTATAATATATAAGTAACATTGTATACTGTTTTTAAGATTGTTTAAGATAAATCTGAAAAAAAAGTAGTTTTTCTTTTATTCATTAATTTATATGGGAAAATTTGAGCAGTGTTTCAAACTAAGTTAAGTACAGGGTCTCTTATCAGTCGGTCTCTCTCTCTCGTCTGTAGGCTTTTCTACTAGTTTGCCGTTGTCCTTGCAATTTCCATGTGTTGACATTGCCTTCTCTGCTCTTTCCTCTCTGCTCTCTCCTATTTTCTCTCTTCCCATTTTCACTTCACTTTCGGTCGCTGTCGGCTGCTGCTTTTCCTGTTGCCAGTTTTCGCCTGTCGCCATCTATCGCCGATCCCTTCCTGTGCACAACGGAAAAGGTAGCGGTGTGGGTGTAGATAGGGGAGAGGGAGGGGAAGGGAAAGAGGAGGAGGAAGGGGGAGGGGGTATTGTGGGATTGCCTCGCATGCAGACAACAAATGCATTTTATACAAAATTTGCAAGGCAAATATTAAAAATTGAATGCCGCCATTGTTGTTACTACCTCTTGTTGTTGTTGTTTGTGTGTGTGTGTGTGCTGTCTGCTGAAGTGTCAGTGGGAGGGGCAGGGGGTGGGGGTAGCTGATTGCCTTAAAGTGTGTGTCCCCCTTCCCTCTTATAATGGGGGGAAGGAAACTGTCAACCCTTTTTCTTTAGCCGTCTTTAACTCCATCTCCATATGCAAAATATATACAATATGTAATCATATTTTTTTATACGCAACGCACGCGTTTCAGCTGAAAGAAAAGGGGTGTTTTAAGGGTGTTGGCGGGGAGGAACGTGGTGTGAATCTTTGCTATCAGCCGCATCTGTCTCTTCCTCTCTGCTCGCACGGTTGTTGTTGTTGTTGTTGTTGCCGTTAGCTTAAAGCGGAAGTAAAAGGATTTGAATTGCCTGCCTATCGTGCTGTGCCGGCATTCAACACAATCCTACCAATTCCTCTCCCTCCCTTCAGAGATTCATCCTTAATGTATGTAAATTCCCTAAAGTTGCAAATCCTTTTTGCTCGCCAGCTAAACAAACATTTTTAGCGGCATTTTCAGCTAAGTTTAAGCCTACAGCAAAGCTCTCTCTCTCTGTATAGCAAGCAGCTAATGTCACTCACACTTAGCTGTGTTGAAAAGCTGCGCTATGTCTTAGCCAAGACTCAAACCAGCAATGCTTTTCCTGACGCTGCTTGGCAAAATGGCGCTGTCTTTATATTGAGTGCAACAGCAATCAGCTTTGAGCGCATTAAGTTGAGTTGCGCTCAATGCTCATTGCTCTTGCACTCATTCGCTCTTGAGCTCTTTCTTCGTTTACACTCAAATCAGTGCACAGGCGCTCGCTTAAGTCAGCAAATTTACTCTTGCAGTCGCCGTTCGGCTGTCGTTCGGCTGCCGAAGTCTTTGACACACTGAACTCGGCAATTGGCACACGAAGCATTGTCGTTGACGTCGGCGTCGCTGCCGGCAGCGCTGCATTTCGTTTCGTTTTTTGGTTGTTGTTGTTGTTGCTGTCGAATTTTGGTCAAAATTTGTGATTTATTTGAAAATTTGAAATAATTTGGTTGTTATTGTGTGCAAGTTAAACGGCTTGAATGTGCCACAGTTGCAGCTTCAAATTAATGTAAATTTCATGCAGCCTTCTAAAAGGAGCAGTCAAATCTAATGCCGTCTCCTTCTGGCCGTGTGTGTGCCTGACCTAAGGCAATGCCAGACCAAACTCGACCCCAACCAGGACCCGTACACGGACCCAGACCCGGACCCGGACTCAGACCCGGACCCGGACAGCCGCACAAAATTTGACTAAGGCAAATTCACTTAGATGTCGTCGACGTTCTCGCTTCACATTGCTCTTTTCCACGGGCGTTCGCACAAAACTTTTTGCCACACGCTGCACGTTCACACACACACTCACACTCACAAACATATAGAAACTTATACAGTGCAGGCAGAAATAAAAGAAACGATATGCACTTTACTATTTTAAAACAAATATTTATTAATGTGAGAAATGTTGTTTATTTCTTCCTATTAAAAATTAAAGTTTATTAAGTAGGGGTGTTCCAGGAATCTAAACACATAAAAACTTTAAAATTTTAAAACAAATATTTATTTATATGTGAAATGTTGTTGATTTCTTCCTAGTACAAATTAAAGTATATTAATCAGGGGTGCTTCAGAAATCTAAACACAACAAAATCAACCTAAAACACACACATTTTTTGTATTTCTGGGACATTTCTAAATAAATATGAATTATGGAACTAGTCACAAATTATTTTATTAATGATAATAATTAAGATATTTAAATTATGAAGTAAGAAACTAGTAACAAATTATTTTATTTGTGATGATAATTTAGATATAATATGTTATAACCAAGGGTGCCATAGAAAGCGAAACCAACCGAAAATCTCCCAAATTTCCATACATTTTTTGGAGACTTTTGGTTGGTTTTGATTTCTGTGGCACTTTGTTTATCTTTTGTGCTTTGATTTCTTAAAGAATTGCTTAAATATCTGAAAAATTTAGACTTATAGAGTATAAACAAAATTTTGTACACAAAATGTTAGTTTATAGCTTGAAATTTACAAATATTTTGTTCGTTTCTAATACGATTTCCATCACTGTACATATGCATATATTTAGAACAAGCTGCCGCAGAGATTGTGGGCGTGTAAGTGTAAGTGTGTGTGTGTGTGTGTGTGTTTGGCTGCCACTTTTGGAGCTGCTACAACGCATAAAAATGCGAGTGTTTGTCTGTTTGTCTGTTTTTCTGTCGCTCTGCAGTTTGGTTATGCTGTGGCTATGTGTCCATTGGAATAATACCATCTACCCACTTTCAACTCCAACTCCAAACTCGCAATACAAAAAAACCGGCAGCTTTGGGCTTAGCCAGAGTTAGAGCGTGTCTGCTAGCTGTGTCTGGCTGACTTGGCTGACTTGGCTGGCAAACGTGGCGTATACGTAATTCGGTTTATGCTTGAACGTGTCGCACATTATTCTTAAGAGGCAAACGCTGTCGACGCTTTGGCTACGATGTGTAAAATATGCTGAATGTGTGTGCACAGTAATTCTGATTAGACACACAAACACACACACACACATAGACCACACACACATACAGAAAAGTTGACACAGGATGAAAAACAATTAAAATTTTGTGTGCAATTTGTTTGATTTGCACTACAGCCAAATGAAAATGCAAATGATGGCAAAAAAATGTAAATGCAAATCTAAATATAAATAAAAATAAAAATCAAATTGAAAGTGAAAATGAAAATAAAAATAAAACTGCATAAATCTAAATGAAAATGAAAATGAAATGAAAAGTCTGCCCATTGACCTTATTGAGCACTGAGACGACGACGCTTTTACAATTGCTAAAGCAACAAATCGGACAGTGTTAATCTCTTAGACGGTCAAAAGCATTTAACAGGGTTGCCAACGCGCCATTATTATTTAAATTATTATTTTTATTTAAGTCAAAATCATTACTTTTTTTATTTGACTAATTTTACAACGACTTTCACTCAAATTTGTGAAATGAAATCGATTTATAGCTAAAAAAAAAGTGAAGCATACTTTCCAGCTCGGTCAAAAGCGTTAAACAGGGTTGCCAACGCACCAGTATTATTTAAATTATAATTTCTATTTATGTCTTAGTAATACCTTTTTTTATTTGGCTATTTTAATGACGACTTTCACTCAATATACTTAACATTTGTGAATTGAAATCGATTTATAGCTAAAAAAAAAAGTGAAGCACACTTTCCAGCTCGGTAACCCTAGTATTATATATAGTATAGGGACTCATTGTTTGGCATAAGAGGAAAGGGGGAAGGGGGGGAGGGGTATAAAGGGGATCTCTCTTGAAGCTGCCATCGTTTTGTGGCTTTCATGCTGTCCGCTCATAATTTTTACGACCTATTTCGTGTGAAAACTGTGTCGCATTCGCCGGGTTCACTGGGCCGGATTTGGGCGTGGGTTTAACAGGGTGTTTGGGTGTTGGGTTTCGGGTTGGGGGCGTGTCTGCCACAAGTGGAACTTTTAATTTCAATTTTTTATTACTTGAAATCTGTTTGCCAAGGCAACCTGAGCCACCTTTTTTTTTGCAGCAAGTTTTTCGCTGTTTTTCAGCGCTTTAAATGCCGCAATGAAAATGTTTTTCGGCTTCTTTTTCCCCTCTCATTCCCCTCCCTTCTCTTTTCTATTTTTTGCTCAGTTTCTTGTGATGGCTTCAGCTGCTCATTCACAGTGTTTTTTGTTGTTGTCGCTGCCCACAAACTACATTTATTGGCCTGGCGACAAATTTTTATTGCCCAGTTTTAGTTTTGCTTTGCGGCTGCTGCATATGGCACTGATTTCTTGTCACCTTTTGCTCCAGCTTCACATGCTCCTTCTCTCCTCCTCTCTCTCTGTCTTACTCAAAAGTTTTGCCGTCTGCGGGTCTAATCATATTGCCAAACGACGGAGTTCAAGCTTCGGGTTACGTGATGCATTTTTACCAGACCTTTTGCACATTCAGACACGGGATTCTGATGTATAGTTTGACTCGCTTCACTGCTCACAATTTGACTTCTGATATGGGTATGTGTGTGTGTGTGTGTGTGAGAGAGAGAGAGAGAGAGTGTAGCTGGTGTGTGTGTGCTTTGGCACGCCTCGCTGGCACAATGGGCTCTTTGGCAACTTGCGGCTGTAAATTAAGTTTTCAACTTATAAACAGCAATTATTAATGTTGTTCTGAAAGTCTAGTTCACAATCTTCTCGCATTTATTGAAGTGAAATGTGTTAAGTTTGCTTTAAATTTGTTGACATGTCTTAAATTTTAATAAGAAATTATTTGGTACTGAAAATTTCTTATCTAGAGTAATTTTTAAAAGTAATTTGTCTTGTTACAATATTCACTTTAATGTGAATTAAATTAAAAAAATCGTTGCATATTTTTGGTAATTTTTTACAATCTTTAAATGTGCCCCAATAAGTATGCTATGATTTTTTTTCATAAAAAAAACGTACTTGAAACGAAAAGTATGCAAATTTGGTCTATTTTTTAATGTTCCATCCATGTGTTGTTAAGGTACATTTTATGTTAGTACAGGTTCTACACTTAATAAAAAAAAAAAAAAAAAAAATAAAAAAAAAAAATATATATAAATTTTTTGATCAAATAAGTTAAAAATATATTAAGAATTTGTAAAACTTTAAAAAATATATGGCCAATTTTACCGAGCTTAAATTAAAAAAATCGTTGCATACTTTTTGGGATTTTTTCACAATTTGTAAATGTGCCCCTGATAAGTATGCTATTATTATTTTTTTCATAAAAAATGAAGGTATACAAATTTGTTGATCAAATAAGTTGTTAAAAGTATATGTAGAATTTGTAGAAGTTTTAAAATATTAAACCAATTTTACCGAGCTTCCTTTTTTTAACATAAAAAATAAGTAGCTAAAATAGCAGATAAATAATATAATTATTTCTGATATTTGTTGATCCATTTGCGGCCATTGTGCGTTTTACACTGCCATTGGCGCATTCGACATGTCAGAATTTGTGGATATTCTGTTTAAATACCGTAATGAAGTCTGCTTATACAATATAATGTACCGTGTTTGTGCTACGTGCCTTGGTTATGTTATTGCGCGCTGATCCCAACTTCCGTTCCGGCATCCGCCAGCAGCATCCGCAAGGGGTGAAGAGATGGGGAGAGAGAGGGAGAGGAGAGAGGGGGTGAGAAAGAGAGGGGACGACTAGGGGCTGGTAAATGGCTCTGGCTGTGTTTTTATTTGTGCGCCGGCAAATCTTAAACTTGTTTTACTGCTCGTTAGTGTTAGTCGCTAGTCAGGAGGGGAACTGAGAGAGAGGGGGGAGGGGATGATATGACACCCTTTTGTTATAACACGTTCCACACCCATGGCCACAGCGGGCTGAGGTCGGAGGTCGAAGAGGTTTACTGAGGACTGAGGAGACTGACACGAAGGCTTGCAACTAAAGTCTGTGTTTGCCAAGCAGTCACTGGAGTACACTAAAAGTAGTCGAGTCTCTCTCTCTCTCTCTCTCTCTTCCCCTCTCTTCATGTGTGTGTGTGTGTGTGTTTATGCGTGTGCCAAGGTGCATGCTAAGTGCCAGCGTGAAGTGTAAGAAGAGAGAGAGAGAGAGAGAGAGAGAGAGCGTGAGAAGTAAAGTGAGAAGATGAAAGCAACTGGGCTTTGGCATCATCGTTTGGCTGCCCTGGTAAATGTTTGTCCAGCATAATTGCGCTCAGCATGCAGTTTTTCCCAGTTCCCTTCGTCCTGCATACTGACTGAGTGACTGGCTGGGTAAAAACTTGGCAGTCGCTTTTTCAATTTACCCCCCGTCCGTTCGTTCGGGATTTCCGTATTTGCTGTGGCTGTGCTTTAAAGGGATTTGGATTCTTGTTTACGTGCCGTATTAGTATAATTTACAACGGAAGCCATCAAAGGCTTTGACGCGCTTCGGGCGCCATTCCAAATTATATTCGTATTGCCTTGGCTAACTAATTTCCAACAACCGCCCACAAATTGCTGCTGTTGTTGTCTCTCAATTCAAGTGTTTGTTGTGGTAAGCCCGAAAACAACAACCAAACCAAAACACACAAAACTCTCCCAGCTCTCTCTATCTCTCTCTCTCTTTCTCTCTCTGAGTGTGTGTTAAAATTGAAAACACAACACCAATTTCTATATAATACATACATATATGTCACTGTGTTTGGGTGTGATTGAAATTTAATATATGTATATGATAAATGAGAACTTGTCAGCAGAAAAGGAGTCGATTATTTATTAATTTAACACGAGCTGCAGAGCTTAAATTTAGTGACAACTGAGCAACATTTAAGATACAGTTAACGAAATGCAAAATCACATAATAAAAAAATATATAGCTCTGAATTTTATTTTGGTATACAGTTGCTAAAATACTTATTAAAAAATGTTCTATTTGTATAATTTTACAAATAAATTATAAGCTATGCATATATATAAAAAATATTATATTTTAAGCATTATTATAATTAAAAAAATTTTTTTTTTGCTACAAAATTAAATTAATATATTAATTTCATACAATCTACATTTTAAAGTGGCACTGTCATACTTACTATCATACTTATTTGATACCAAGGTTTGATATTTGATAAAGTGCCTATATTAACACTTATTTTACTCAAAATTATATTTTTTGAAGTGAAACTTCTATAGGCGCGTTGGGAGTGAATCGAAAATACGCTTGACCGCGTGTGTTACGAAAAACCGACACCATAAAAGAGAGCTTGATTAAGCTTGAATATGTTCTCTTAGATGCTCTCAGCACTGATTTATTATTAGGTTGGAATATCAAAGCTCTGACTTTGCTACTCCTAATTACATACATACACACATGTACACATGTACACATGCAAAGCTCAAAGCTGCTCTTTCTACTCTGAGTCAAAAGCTCTAAGCTTGGCTTGTTTCCCGTTACGTTATCGCAAGTTCCTCACGTGTTTGTTTTGCGCGTCATTTTAACATGTATGTATGTATGTATGTACGTATGTATGTATGTATGTACGTATGTATGTATGTACGTATGTATGTATATATGTATAAGAATGGATTAGTTGAGTGCTTAATTTGTGCAAGTGAAACTTTGCACGCTATGTGTTTAAGCATATGAATTTATGTATGCATGTACATATGTCGTATGTATGTATGTATGTATGTATATATACATATTCTATATGTTTATTTGTATAGTATGTACATATAGTGTGATTTGTTTTAAATGTCTTGTAAGATCTATTTGCTCTTCACACGACGACAGTTTTCAGTTACACAGCGAGAATTCTAGTGACAAGCAAACTTGTATGAAGAAGTGTGCAAAAGAAAAATGGAAAAAATTGTCATCTTGAAGTAAAAAAAAACAGGCCACTACCGTATGCACTCCTAGGAAGTTTCACTTCAATCGCGTAACTTTTTACGCACATCTTTTTTTTTAATATATATTTTTTTACACTTAATTTTTTTGTAAATTTTTATACGTGATATATTCCCCGTTGTTCATTCATAATATAGGGCAGTCGTAACTGTTTTTCATACACAATTGTCACAGCAATTGCTGTGACTGGCCATGACAATTACAATTACAGTTTCGTGTTTAACCATAATAATCTGCTCAGTTATTTGTGTAATTAAACAAACAATAAACCCCGGTGGAAACCTCTGTGGAAAGCCAGTGGAAGACCAGTAGAAATTCGTAGCCGAATATTGTCGCTCTCTCTCTTACACCGATTTTCCCCTTTCTCCTTCTCCCTTTCCACATAACCTCAAAGTCGAAACCACTTGGGTGTTCTTGTTTGTTGTTTGTTAAATGTTATTATTGCTATTACTGCTGATCTCTTGTTGTTGTTGTTGTTGTTATTCTCAATTATTTTTGTTGTTGTAGTCATTATAGTTGTTTTCCGTATTTGTAGATTGCATGAGATTTAAAATGGGTTAATCAACTAACTAAACTGCATGTTATCGAATATAGAGTATGTGTTAACTGATTCGATAATGATTGACCAATTGGATAATGATTGACGGGATAACTAATTGACAAACAGAAATCGGGTGAATAAAAGTACAAATTTTTACCTTAGCTTGACAATAATATTAGAATAGCATAATAGATATGTTGCCTATCTTCAAATAAATTTCATAATTCTATATTTAATATAAGGGTAAGAAGTGTCTTAAGTTTTAATGAAATTTTTTATCTTAAGAAATTTTTAAAAGTAATTTGTCTTGTTATAATATTCACTTTTATATCAATTAAATTAAAAAAATCGTTGCATACTTTTGGGGACTTTCCCCACAATTTTTAAATTGGCCCCGATAAGTATGATTTGATTTTATTTCATAACATGGTAATACTTGACGGACTAACTTATTTATTAGCAGAAGTTAAATTCGGGAGAATTAAGATACAATTTTTTACCTCAGCTTATAAATAATATTAAAAAAGCATAACAGATTTTTTTGGCTATTTTTAAATAAATTTCATAATTCTATACTTAGTATAAGGATATTAATTAAGCTTACCTGTAAAATTCGGTCAGCATAGCAACAGGGGGAATATGTGCTAAAAAGCTTACCTAAAAAAAAACATGAGCTATGTCGGTCTAAGATAATTACCATGATATAATTGCATAAATATATATGTATTTATATATTTATATGAGTCTGTGGGTGTATAATTGTACAAATATTTACAATGGTGAGCAAAGTGTTTATGGTTTAGTTGAAAAGTTGTGGGTAAAATTGTGCGCAATTTTGTGGCAGCGTTGTGAAAATGTAATCAACATTTTCCTTTTGCTCAATATAATCGTAATCGTGCGTGCCTCGGAGGCAACTCCAATTCCGACAACAACAACAACAACAAGAGTAATTTTCTTTGGCTTGCCACAAACATAAATCTAAATGCGCACGTGAATTAATATATAAAAATAACAGAAAAGCTAAAAATATAATAAGAATTATTATATAAAATTTTTTTTAAGGTTGCTGCATAAGATTTATAAGCACTTTTATGGCTGGCAAACAATAGACAGAAATTATTGTAGGAATTGCTGGCAATTAAATTAATAGGCTGACATTTCATGACAGAGACGCGTTTCAGTTTTAGTTTCAGTTAACTTAATAACTCCATTAAAACGCAATTTAAAGTATAATTAATATTTTTATATATTTCATATTTCAATTGTCGTTATAGAGTTGTACAATATATTATGTATATATTTGTATATGTATTTAAGCACTAACTAGCGTTCGGTTAAATTGTATATCACTTAAATTATAATTATATAAAATTGCTTGGTTAATTAATAACGCATCAATACAAATTAATTTCGGGGCAAATTTCCTTAAATGCACATTTGCTGTATCAATTGTCATTATTTCATTATCATTATCATTTTGATTTCAATTTTAATTGTTATGTTATTTGTATAATGTTTTTTTTTTGTTTTGTGTTATCGATTGTGCCATCGATTATTTAATCAAAACTAACTGCGAGCCAACATGCCATTGATCATAATGTTGGCCAATGCATTGCGTCTCTTTCGCCACGCCCCCATACCCTGGGCGTGATACTGGAGTTGGGTATACCACTGTTTCGTCCTAACGCCATCCTCGGCCTGTGAATTAATAATGAAGAGATAAGGTGGAAAAATCCGTTAGAATATTATGATTGACTCGCCATTTGACAGGTGACCTGTCGTTTTATATACATATATATATGTGTGTAGGGATATATATATGTGTGTGTGTGTAGGTGTGTGTGTGTGCTCAGTTGGCCATAACTAAACGTTTCAATTTATTCAGCGCCAACTTTTCGTACGTCTTTCAACCATTTTGTTGCTCATCTCTGCTTTCGCTTCCGTTTTTTTTTTTGCCTCGTTTTGCTTTATTTTTGCCCCCTTTTTTTGTGTTAAATTTCAATAAATGTCATTCATTTTGGCAGGCACTCGACGTGCGTTGCCTCAACGCACTTCAAAAGGAGCCTCTCGTCCCTCCAGGCAACCTCGAAGGCAGGCTTAGCTGCCAACGTTTCTTGGTTAAAATTTGCATGAATGAATCGGGATAGAGATTGGAAGCAGGGAGAGCAGGGGGAAGAGGGGTAGGAACCCTGGAGAAAGCTCGTTTCACATTAGACAGGATTTGAAATGGATTTCTGCATACGCTTTTGTGTCTCGTCTGTTATTAAAAACGAAATCTCTAACATATTAACTGCTGTGTATTGTGCGACGCTCAAAAGTATGCTATAAAAATGTTTCAACTGCAAAAGAGGCAGATTTCTTGTATGTGTGTGTATCTGTGTGTAATTTAGCGAGAAAAAAATACTCAACTTTAAATAGCTACATTAAATCATTTTATTTTTGCTAAGTTAGCTACCACGCTTATAAAAAAGACCGCTTTCTAAATTCAAAAATATTTATTATAAATATTTTAATTTTCAAAATCTAGTTTAGGAAAGATTTTATGAAATCAAGATGTTTTCTCAACTCATAACATTAAACTACTCTATTTAAGTACATTAATTTAGTATAAAAAGAAGATATATTTTCTAAAAGTGACTATTTTTGATAAAAATTGGCTTTTAAAGTCATCTATTAACTGGTTCTAGATCTGCAGTCAGAAAATAAGCGTCTGTTCGGTTACCTGTGCATAGTGTTAATTGTCTTGTTGCTGCTCTATTAACTTCATAGGAATCATCTGTTTGCAACATTTATAATTCTGCGCCGCATTCTCTTAACTCTCCTTCCCTTCCCTCTCCGTTTACCCAATGCAGCAAAAAGTTGTAACTTGTAGAACGGCAGAAAGGCAGCGCAAAACTAACGAAGCCCAAACATTGCCGGTGTGCAGTCAAAAGGCAAACGCTTCTCTAATTCAAAAGCCAAGTGAACTGGCACACTCACCAACACACACACCAACACACACACACACCAATACACACACACATACACTCAGAGGCAATCCCAGACAAACCGAATCAACGAAACGAACCGGATGCCTGCAAAAGGTCCAAAAACAAAGCAAAAGTAGGAAAGCGGGAAGAGGAATAGGAGCAGGAGGAGGAATAGGAGCAGGAATCGGAATCGGGATGTTAGATATAGCTTGGCGCATGGCGACTACTCACTTTGAATATGAATGTGTCCTTCGATGAAATTTCCTGCACTTCGAAATAATCATCCCAATCCGCTTCGCTGCACACAACACATCTGTCCAAATACAACGGCTCCCGTATCAATGTATAACGTCCGCACTTCTCCTTCACCAGCAATAGGGAGGCCTCTCGAATGCCAGTGTGCTTCGGGAAATTCAGTTTATCCGACATGGCCTTCTCTGCCCTATAATTGGCACTTGGCTGTCGTTGTTGTGGGAGAAGAGCAAGCAAGCAAAAAAAAAAAAGAAACAGAAATGGTTATAAAAAATTGTGTAAAAACGCAAACTAAACAAAATTACAACTAGAAAATGGTCAAAGTGTGGGCACAGTCTGCAGATAAAGCAAAGAGAGAGAGAAAGAGAGGGAGAGTGAGTGAGACAGGACAAAGCATGTCAGGCAGCCTGGTTGGTAACTGCCGCAGGAAGCAGCTGGTAAAGGAACAGCTACACAGGACCAAAAACTACTACAGGCCGAGCAGAAACAATGCAAAACCGTAACAAGAACAAAACACATTCTTGAATTGAGCAATTGTCGAGCTGAGGCATTTTTGCAAAAATTTAGAGCACGGCATAAAAACCCAAACAAGTGACATACGCACTGCGTCGGCATCGATGTGACACCCCCAAAGTCCTGTTTATACCCTACCCTCTCTACACTCTTTTAGAATATACATTGGCCTCTTGTGGGCCACTTGACGCCATCGGTTTCTCTTCATCTCTTTTATTTTCCGGGTTCTTTTTTTTTGTCTGCCTCGGCAACGAATGTAAAACTCGTTTTGTTTTTAGGCATCAAAAGCAGATAGCTGCTTGGATAAGCACTTTTCATTACGGACAGGCCCCGGAAACGTTTCCGTTCCACTCGTTGCTTCAATAGCCCTGCCACGGATCCTGGCTTTGGCTCTAACTGTGGCTATGGCTCCTGTCCTAACTCTGACTCTGGCTCTGACTTTGGCTTTGGCTCTGATTTGTTGAAATCTTTTATCGCACGGCAAACTGTTGCCATGACATCGGCACGAGAGAACCGCAATACCATGCCTACTAATACCTACATCTCCATTCCCATCTCCTTTCACAGCCCATTCTTTTAGTCAATTCGTATCGAGAGGTAAGGCTATTAGGTGTAAGCGCCAAACGCTAATTGCCCTCACCTCATGTCAAACGCCTGAACGTCGTTTGTCGCTTGTCAAACGTGACCAGGCGAAGAAGCAGAAGCAGGAGCAGGAGCAGGAGAGACAGTCCCCTTAGAGTTCGCTGGAGATGGACTCGTGATTTGCACTCAATTCATTTCTCACTGTCTACTGAAGTAAACTCTAGAGAGTAATGGTAGTTATAAGGCTTTGGGGTGCATTTGTCTTTAGTTAGACTAGTCGTGACTCGAGAGACTCACGTGCCTCTTTATGGTAATAAGCAGCAGAAAATGTAATGATCTCGTGAGTCTCTTAGTAAGGATCTAAGGTTAAATCTGCATCAGAGAGTCTCATGTGACTCTTTAGTAATCTATAGGAGCAATTAGCTTTAGGTTGTATTTGTCTTCAGTTAGACTAGTCGTGACTTTAGAGACTCACGAGTCCATTTAATAAGCAGCAGAAATCGTAATGATCTCGTGAGTCTCTTAGAATAAAACTTACGTTAAATTCGCATACGAGAGTCTCATGAGACTCTTCAGTAATCAATAGGAGCAATTGTAGATCCCTAAACTTTTTTTAGACCCTCATGTTTATAAGAGATTTTATTTAGATTTAGCCTTAGGTCTCCTGACTTTCTCTTCTCACGTGATTCTTTACTTAACAAGATATTTCGAATCAGCGGTAGGCACGACATTACACTCTCATTATCTCAGTGCTTTGTTCGTGATTGTTTGTTAAGCGGCGCCAGAGAGACGCACAAGCACTCGAACGTACTAAATGTTTTTCCGATTGAAAGCTTCGCTGTACTACACGACATAGATGCCTCGTGACTCACGAGTCTCACGCTAGCTACTCTAACGAGAGCTCTAGTCTCTTGCTCCATTCTTTGCAAGCGTATTCATCTCCCACTCTTAATGCCTGCTCTATACACTTCCACCTTCCACCTCCTCTCTTCTTTTGTACATACCTTGCCATTGGTCACCAGCAGCGCATTGACTGGGGTCAGTTTTATGGTGCGCGCCTTCTTCCAGTTGCTGTCGGTGGGCTGAGTGTAGAGCAGCTTACCCTCCATGGCGAAACGGACCTCATCGTGATTCCATTCGAGTATGTCGATGGCCATTTTGCGCAGCTTGATGTTTATCATATCAATTTCGCAGGAAGCACGGCGATTGGGACTGGAGGAGCTGATGCGACGCCAGAGTTTGGTGGGCACATCCTTGGCCTCCTGGTTGATGTGATTCAAATGCAATTCAATTTTCTCCTGCGCCTGTTTGAGCAGCTCACGTCCGTCGAGGTGTGCCGGCGTCACCTTGTACAGTCGCGCCAATAGCAATGGATACTTGGTAACTCGCTGCACGGGCACCTGGAGAGAGAGAGAGAGGAAGAGAGTAAGAGGGAAAGAAACAGACGTTTAGTGTTGCGTCATGAATATAAAGCATGGCATATTCTCTGCTTGCTTACCATGAGAAACGAGTTGAGATTCATGCGACGCAGCACGGCATTCTCCATTTGCGATACCTTGAGGAAGATGCGCAGCAGTTCCTTCTCCTTTTCGAGATTGGCCAGGAGCAGACTGGCGCCCGCTTGCCGCACACAGTAGCTTTCGAAGGCGTGCAGCATTTGGGTAAAGTCGAGAAAGATGCGACCAATGTTCACCGTGAGTAGATCATCATCGCCCTGCTCGAGGGCAATGTCCAGGGCATCGCGCATACGCTCGGCCAGCGTTTGGTTGTTCTCGAGCAAGTCTTCCGTGTTGAGGAAGATTGCGGAGAGCTGCTCTTGGGTGAGCAGGCCGGCCACCAGCATTGGATGACAGAACTCCTCCAGTATGATTTGCAAATCGCGGCCATATTTCTCCTCCGTCTCCACAATCTCAGTGATGATCTCCTTGCGCTCCACACGCTTCTTGCCACACTTCCGACACACCAGCGGGGCATACAACACGCCCGTCTCGCTCAGCTGTGTCTCCACAGCGCCATCGCAATCCTCGCACAGATGCAATGGACTCACCGCCGGCTGATACTTGCTCCTCGAGGACTTGCTCGTCTCCGAGCCAACGCCCGAGTCCTGACGCTCCACATCGCTGCCGCTCTTGCCACAGATGAAGGTGTGTGGAGGAGGAGAGAGAGAGCTCATATTGCTGTGGCTATCGTCGCTACTGACACGCTTCTCCAGCTCGCTTAGTGTGTCGCTTGCCTCCTCCTCGATGATCTTGGGATTGTTGCTGTAGTCGAAGCTCTCCTCACGCACCAATCCACGCTCCTTGGCATCCACCAGATAGGAGAGTATATCGTACTTGGAGGCTCCTTCGAATATGGAGCGTGCTGCCTTCTTCTCCAGCTCGGCATCGTTGAGCGGAGGCGCTGTCAGTGGCAAGGGAGGCGGCACCTCGTTGATCTCCTCGTAAATGGGATCTCCATTGAGCCGTATGGACTCGTAATGATGTTCTGCTTCCGTGTGCGTGGCATGCTCAATCTCTGCCAGTGTGGCATCGACTAAGAGTTGATAGAACTTGGCACGCGTTGCGGCATCTACATCATGTTGATCCTCCGTCTGCTGAGGCACTTGCTCCTCCTCCTCGATCACTCCGGCGGCTGTCAATTCGCTGGAGCAACTCTGATAGCAATCGGATTCATTTGCCGCCGCCTCGAAGTCAAAGAGCTCATAGTTGTGGGCGGAGGCGAAGCTATTGGCGGAGCTAATGCTGCCACGATTGGACAGACGATCTGTCTGATCCTCTTTGGTTGCCACCACAACAGTTGCCACAACTGGCTGCCGCTCGAGACGCACACGTTGCAAGGAGACGCTGATCAGCCGGTTCATATCGTCGTGATCTTTGGTGCCGCTCATGTCGATGCCCTGACGCGTCTGCTGCAGTCGCTGGAGCGAGTTCTCTATCAGTTCCGCCACCGTGTCCGTCTCCAGACCATCGGCCACCTGTGCCAGCATGGGATCTTGGAGGAGTTTGGCTATGAAGGACTCCTTGCTGGGAGATTGGCACTCCTGCAGCTTCTTATCCACTCCTCTAGAGCTGTCCACAGTGGGCACTCTCAAACCACACACATGTGGCACCAAATTGCGCTTGACAGCCTCGACGGGATTACGCAAGATTTTGAGCAGCTCAGTCTCGTGCGGCACAAGATTCGAGGAGGGAGTAGGTAAGGGTAAAGGGGAGCTGGAGGGCGAGGATAGAGGTGTACTTAACGGTGGTGGTGTGGCTGGCGTGGAGCTTATAGCTGGCGGTGTATTAATAGGCGTCGTCGTCGTAGCTTGCACCTTTGTGGGCGTCTCCTTATCATAGTCCAGTCTGATCAGAGTGCGACCACGTCCACTGGAGCTGCTGCTGCTCGATGTGGAGCTGCTCGAGGTGGATGAAATGCAGGAAGCGGAACGTTGGAGATTCACCTCATTGCCAATGCTGCTTCTTATGGGTATAATGGCGCCCAGTTGATGATTATGCTGCTGACTGCGCAGCGTATTGAGCAGATTGTGCTGTTGTATCAACTCCTCGGCACTGCTCACATTGATGCAGACACTATTCGCCACCTGACTGTTGACCACCACCGAGGATTGGTACAGTGGTTGTGCTGCATCCGCACTGAGGTTCATTGTCGAGTAACAATCATCGCCATTTATCAGTATTGATGTCTTCTTGGGCGCCACATCTGCATCCATAGAGTCGTTGTATCTAGTGCTTGGATTACGTAGTATAACATTGTGCTCCAATTGATGCAGTTGCTCATTCTGTTCGCTGTGCGAGATTTTCAAGCGATGCACCTCGTTGCTCTTATTAAAAGGCGCCACTCGCACCACAGTTCTCTGAGGAGGAGTTGACTTATTGATTTGCTGTGACTGCTCCTCTAATCCGTTTGCGGTCCGCGTTGTCTTTGGAGGCGGCGGTGGTGGCGGTGGCTCCGTGGGCCGCCTTTGAAATAAATCTCTCGAGTCGTTGCGGTTGCTTTTTATGCGCAGCGCCATTGTGTCCTTAAAATTTAAAATGACATTCTGCGGCCCATGGCTGGCCTGGTCCAGGACCTGCTGCGAGTTGGAGTCTTTCTTGGAGGTTTGAGAGGCGGACACGGAGACATTGGGTTGCCTTTCGCTGTGAGCGCGTCTGATGGGATTTCGCGATTGTGTCGTTTGTGCTGCACGCTTTTGACTTGCCCGCGGCATCCCTCCATCCACCCCTTTGCCACCCTCGTCAGCCTTATCCAGTGGCAGCTTCAGCTTCTTCTCTTTGTCATCATCAGCGTTGTCGTTGTTGGTCTCTGCAACCTCAGCCTGCTCCTTGTTGTCGTTGTTGTTGTTGTTGCTGTCGTTGTGCTCGTCATCATCGTCATAATCGCGATTTGCTGCTGTCGTCTTTTGGGCTTCTGTTCCTGTTGTGCCTGCAAAGAGTAGAGTTGGTAGTTGCTTGTGGTGAATGGAGAGTGGCAAGTGCTGAATCGCGTGTCGCAGCTACCAAAATGTTGCTTTTGTAATGTAAACCCAAGACGTCTAAGGCAACCAAATGGAGCCTCCAAAAGGGGGGGAGGACAACTGAGGCAGCAGCTAAGTAAATGGCTGGGAAAAGCTGGCCTGGGATTTTAGAGCTACAGTGTTGACTTTTCAAGCCTTTTTTTTGCAGACTATATTGATTTTAAATTAATTGATAGAAAATTGGCTTTGAAACCCATTTTGTTTAGTCTTATGTCTGCATAGTTTTTAGCTGTAGTGTTGACTTTTCTAGCTAGTTCAGCGACAGACTTTAGTCTTTTGTTAATGCTCATTTCATTAACTCTAGACATTTATGCATTTAAGACTTATTCAGTTAAGAATTCTATTTCGATTTTGTCCTTTCGGTTTCAGTATCATGAAGTACTTGAAAGTTGAAAATTAAAATTTGGTAGTTTTGAAAAAAATATTTTTTTCGAAAAAGCAAAGGGGGGAGTACATGACGATACGATTAACGATAAAATTCGAAAAATAATTTTTTGATAAAAAATAATTATTTTTAAATGCAGAAATAATAAAGGGGCCAAACCATAAACAACATGACATTCCGATTCAAAATCGGTAAAGTTTTGACAAAGTTATGAAAGTTTGAAGTTGGTCAGACCTTGGATCTAACAACTTTACAAGTCAAAATTTTTGTCAAATTTCACATGATTTTTTACAGAAAATTGAAAGGTGTCAGAAACAAATTTAAACTGTTGTTTTATACTAATTATGATATAAGGAGTTGATTAAAAGTGATAACATGAGAATTAAAATTTTGAATTTTCAAAATATCAAAGGGGGGACCATTAGGATCGA
The DNA here is from genome assembly GCA_035045575.1 of Drosophila falleni. NCBI lineage: Eukaryota > Metazoa > Arthropoda > Insecta > Diptera > Drosophilidae > Drosophila > Drosophila falleni. The sequence continues at coordinate 6,386,978 of JAWNOV010000167.1, forward strand.
ATCCATGATTTTGAGAAAAATAAATTTTTTTACAAAATAAATTAAATTTAAATGCAGAATGAATAAAGAGGCCAAACTAAGATCAAAATGGCATTCCGCTTGAAAATCGGTTCGGTTTTGACAAAGTTATGACTGTTTGAACTTATTCTGACTTGGATCTAGCTACTTGACAAGTCAAAATTTTCGTTAGCTTTAATGTAATGCGATTCATTTAAAAAAATCTTAATCTTAAAGTGTATAAAATTTCAATATATTATTTTCTTAGTAAAATTTAAATTTTTTAAGATTAGTTTCTTGAAATTAGTTTTAGCGGCTTGCCCGCTAAACTAGTTAGCATTGATTGCTCTAGAGGCATGCAACGTCATGCATGCAGATTTATGCGCTTGTGGCAAGCAAATAGTAGCCAGTAGTTACAGCCACTAAATTGCCCCGCCTCCAACGCCTCCCACTTCTGTATTGCCCCCCCTCTTGCCGACCACGTTGACAGCCACTTAAAGATGTGCTTGCCAGCGATAAGGTGTTTTGTTTTGGTTTTCGGTTTTGGGGCTGTCGGTGTGACTGTGGCTTGGCCTGCCCCCTCCATTATCCTCCCCAACTAAGTCCAGTTGAGAGGCATTTTCCCCGCGGTCCCCCTTCTCACTCCGCTCGCTGACAATATGTACATATCTTTATTTATGGTAAATTGGGTGATTTACGTTGCGGCCGATAAGCGTTGCCTTTCAGCGGCTGACTGCCTTGTCCTTGGCTTCAGCTTGGCTTCAGCTTGTCCTCTTCTGGCCTGGCCTGGCATTTTGAATTGCCAGTGAGCTGAGCTGAAGTCCTTGACTGTTTCGCTGGGTGCCACAAGTCAACGCTGCTAAATGGCGATGGCATTATTTTTGGGACAGTGTTGGCTTTTATTCATGTTGTTAGTCGGGTTAAGAGCCAAGAGAAATGCCAGAACGACAGGCTGCTTTATGCGTCTGTCACCGCGGGCAGAACGCGACAAGGACAAGGACAAGGACGAGGACGAGGACAATGACGGCAGCGATATTCTCGGCAGCAAACAATTTGTGTCGGAATTAAGATAATAGATTACATTTAAATGCTTTTTTGTGGAGACTACAGAAAAGGGTTGTATCTGAGTATAAAAAAAAATAATTCAAGTTTGACGTCAACCGCAAAACCCAAAATGTCAGCGATAAGCAGGCAAATACAGGACATTGCCAGTCAGTCAAGTTAGTCACCCATTAACACCCACTCACCCACACTCAGACACACACACACACACACAGCATGTCCTTGGACAACGACAGCATCCTTATCAGGTCTCTTGTCTCTTTGCGTCCATTTTAATGAGTGTGAAAAGTGAGCTGATTTTATGTTGTACACAGAGGCAGACAACTCGTCCACATTCACCTTTACATTTTATGTTAATGAGTGTCATCAGCACTGAGATTTGAGCCTCTCTCTCTCTATCTCTCTTCCTGTCTCTCTGTCTCTTTGCTGTGCACTTTGAACCCAAATGCGGCTCAAATAGCTCAAATGTTTGGCATTAACAATGTACATTTGTCCGATTTGGCCGAGCAGCTTTCAGCCATAGTTAAATTAATTAATTGTGGCAACCACTTGAATTTCAATCGACTATTGACGTAAATCCTTTGCATCCTTCATCCTTTTTTCGGTCTCCTTTGTGCTCTAATCGCATTTCGGAAGTTAGTTTGCTATGCAAAATAGCGACAAATTACAACAATAACAACAATAGACGAATACGACAAACGAAACTACAATTACAATACAATTGACAGAGCAGAAATTGCTTGACTACTAAATACTGTTTAAAACTGTGTACTTCTATTTATTATAATTAAATTTAGAGGGTAAGAAATTGCCAGTTTAAGCTTCAATTATCCAAAAAAATAAGACTTAAGCTTGAGAAATTAGCTAAAAAATATCTGTATTTATAATTAGCGAAATATTCAACAAATTAAATGATGCGTAATATTTATTTCAAGTGCATTTAAGAGAATAAGAAATTAGCAGGAAATAAGATAGACTTATGTCTTAATTTCTACAGCTTCATCATACCCACTTGACACTCTTTCATTGCTGCAGGATATCCAAACCAAAGCGAAATCAACATTCCTTTTATTTGCTTTACTTTTCTCATTTTTATTTTACACTTGTTTTTTTTCTACTCCTTTTTCTGGTGCTGTTGCTGTTGCTGTGGATGTTGCTACTACTAAATACCACCTGCTTAGCGCAGCTTTCAGCACAGCCACTTAATGAGATTTTGTTGAAAATTACGTTTGTATTATTGCTGTTGTTGTTACTCTTTTTGTAAGCGATTGTCTTTGAGTTGAAATATTTAATTAACACCTTTTGTGCTCGCATTGTCAGTATTTAGGAGTTAGAAACTTGCTAAGCATTCGTTCGACTTACAAAGAACCTCAAGTAAATCTGATATTTGACAAGCTGACAGGACTTTCAAGTGATATTTGTGCTTCTTATTATTAATGTTACCATTGTTGCTACGCTAATTCAATTTAAAATAAAAAATAATTTAATTTGCTGCTTAGAAACTCACAAATTCTGCGGAGTGTATCATATAAAATTTGACTAGCTCTCGAAATATTTTTAAAATATTTCTTAATTAAATATTTCTAAATTAAATTGCAACATTGTTTTGTATTCAATAATTGTTTACAAACAAAATGTAGTTAGTTTGGCTTCTAAAAATAATTACAAAAATTGTAGAAAGTTTTCACAGTAGCCAAAAATCATTTTCGAACTATAAATATTGCAGCTGAGGTTATTATTATTATTACTATTATTTTAACACAAACACATATAGACCCAACTATAGCTGCTGTGGGCGGCTTGATAGGTAGGCGTGGCAAATGTGCAGTTGAAAAGAAAAAGTAATTAAAAGCATTACTTGTCGGGATTAGTAAAACATTTTAATTTAGTTGTTGCACAGCAGCAAAACCGACAGATGTAGTAAAAAGGAAAGTAGGCGGTGGGCTGACTGGGGGGCGTGGCACATCAGCGTGAGTCGAAACTGAAATGGGTCAATAAATCCGAGCTTAATTTTATTGCTCTGCGCGCGCGTTTTTCACTATTTGCCAGTGCGAAAGGAGAAAAAGCGAAAAACGAAGAAAATATAAATCGCAATGGTAAACAAATCAAAATAAATGAGTAACAAAAGCAATGGGTAAAGCAAAGTGAGCAGCTTTCTATTCCTTTCCCCTTGCATTCCTGCTTTGCTCCCCTTTTTCTGAGCACTCTTTTCTTCCCTTCTCCCATAGTACTTTGCTTCATACTCAACTTGCTGACAAGCTGACAAACTAACTAAAGTCTTTGGGAGAGAGCCTGGCAAGCTGCCGAACAGCATTTGGAATTTCGATGGCGATGGCGATTGAGATTGGGATTTGGTTTTGGATTGAGATTGGGCATGGAGTTGGACATGGGATTGCTATCGCAATGTAATAATATTGCCAACACAAAATGAAGGCAGGACTACAAACAAAAAAGGGTATAATGTGTTTGGCAGAATGTATGTAACAGGCAGAAGAGGGCGTGGTAGACCCCAAAAAGTATATATAAAAATAGTGTTGCCTACTTATATAGGCAAAAATAGTGTTGCCTACTTATATGGGAAAATAATGTGTTGCCTACTTATACGGGCAAAAATAGTGTTGCCTACTTATATGGGCAAAAATAGTGTTGCCTACTTATATGGGCAAAATAGTGTTGCCTACTTATATGGGCAAAAATAGTGTTGCCACTTATATGGGCAAAAAATCGAAAATGAAGTTTTAGTATGGAAGTTTTCTGTTTGTTGAGATATCAGAACCAAACTGATAGAATATGCATTTTACTTCGTTTTTTGTTTTCTGAATTTGGTTTAATATAGCTGCCATAGGAACAATTGGTCGAAAATCAACCCCAGTGTAGAGTACCTGGGCTCAGGGTATCTTACTGTCGAGCGTGCTGGACTGTAACCGCTCACTTGTTTTGTGTACATTTTGGCTCATTTCAATAAGAAAATCGCAAGGCGAGGAAAAAATTTACTAGCCGTAAAAGTCAGAGCATGTTATTGTCAGTTGTTAGGATTGTTGTTGTTGTTCTTTTTCTTCTAGTTGATGATGAGCAGAAGAATGCCTGGGAATAAAGCATATAAAGTCGCATTAGAAATGCACGAGTTGATTTCGAGTTTCATTTTGGCAGTGAAATAAGCAAACAATGGCCCCAAAAAACAACTGCAACTGAAACAATTGCTATCAAAGTTGCAACAGCATAAGGTAGCATCAACAACAAAAGCGACACACACAACAATTTTTGGCAGTGCAACACTTTACTGCTATTTTGTCGTGGCACGTTTCGCCGGCCTTTGCAACATTCATTTCCTGCTCTTGAAGCTCCAAGAAGGAGCTAAAGATGGAGCTGGAGAAGGATTTGGTGTCCTGCAAGTTGCAAGTTGCCTTGTGCTTTGTCTTTTTCGTCTTGTTCTGGTTGCTGCTGCATCTTTTAAATGCGCGTAAACTACTTACAGCAGCATCCGACAGCGTTGCCTATATTATATTTTCCATTTTCCATTTTCCATTTTCTGAACAAAAACAAAAACAAAACGAAAACTGTGTTGGCAAACATATTGCAAAATGCGCAAACAGCGAGCATAAGAAGCGTTGAAAATCTTTTATCAGTGAAATTATTTGCCCAGGGACAACGTACAAGAAGAATGAATGCGCCCAAATGGCAAAAAGAAAATAACTAAAAGCAAGCAAAATAACTGCGAAAAGTGTGAGAGAGAGACAGTGAAAGATTGTGAGAGAGAGTGGAAGTGGAAAGCAACTGGCCAAAACAAGGTTGGCCCCAAGTTGCAGGCCAAATGTGTTGGAAAATTTCTTACTGCACGGTTATAACAACGTTGCGAAAAGCGTTTTTCCTTCGCCAGCGTGCTGAAATCTGCGCCAGCTCCAAGAAGTATGCTACACTTTTCTTTAATGGCAGTCGCGTCGCTTTTATGTCAAAAAGAATTGAGGGAAAAACCAAGTCCAAGTGAAATCGTTGGAAGTAAAAGAATTGCAAAGCATGAATACTCTTTACTTAAAATTAAAAAAAAAAAAAATAATAAAAATTATAATTACAAATTAATAATGTTTAGAATAATAAATTAATAATATTGCATTAGCTGATCAACCTGATGTTGGTAATGATAATGCTAATGTTAATGCTAATGCAAATTCTAATGCTGATGATAATGATCATGCTAATGCTAATGATAATGATGATCCTAATGCATTAGCTGATGATCCTGATATTGGTAATAATAATGCTTATGTTAATGCTAATGCAAATCCTAATGCTGATGATAATGATCATGCTAATGTTAATGATAATTATTATACTAATGCTAATTCTTATGCAAGTGCTAATGATTATGCTAATGCGAATCCTAACGCTAATGATAATGATCATACTAATGCTAATGATAGTGATCATATTCATACTAATGATAATGTAAATTTTTGTATTAAGTAAATGATTATGTTAAAGCTGATGTCAATGTCAATTTTTATATTAAAGTTCATATTAAAACCAATTTTATGTTGATAATGCTAATACTAACGCTAATGCTGATGAGAATGTGTATATTATGGTAATCATTTTTGTTAATTAAAGAATTATAATTACGATTCTCATGTTATGGATTTTTAGGATAAAAAGTAATAAACATAAGATAAGTTATAAGAGAACTCTATTAAAAAATCCTTTTACCCTATATGAAGGGCATTAAAAGGAGGTAAATGAGAAAAGCGCTGCTAAAGGAGCAACCGTAAAAAGGCTCTGAATTGCTCTGGCCGAGCTGCTCTGCTGTTTTTATGACCAGTATTTTTTGGGGGCGTGAATACTGCGCTGCTGCTCACCTTTGCTGCCTGCCTGCCTCACCTGACTGCGGCAGACAATGCTCTGCTGCATTATTTAAAGATGGCAGTGGCACTGGCAGTGGCAAAGGTAAAGGCAAAAGCAAAAGCAAAATGCAATTAAAGCGCCGCTGCAACGACGCAACCTTTCAGAAATCTACTCGTAAAATTTGCGCATGCATTGGCAGGCAAAAAACAACAACTAACAACAACAGAAACTGACAACTCACAACAATAACGAGCGAGAAAATCAAGAACTGAAGCTGAAGCTAAGAGCACAAGTTTCAGACAACTTCTAAAAATACTAAAAATACTTAATTTAGCTGCAAAATGTCGCTGGCTTTTGTTTTTCAACGCGCGTAGCAACCTAACAGTACCCGAGGTGCAACTATCCCTCTCTCACTCTCTCCCACTCTTTCCTTCTCTCTCCCTTACTCCTTGTCCTTTCTCTTTTCCTACACACGCCATCAAGAAGCGCTTTTGCAGCCTGCCTTTTTCAGCTGCTGTACGTGCAAGCTGTGCATGTGTGTGTGTGTGTCTGAGATGTGTGTGTGTGTGTATCTATGTGTGTGTGCTAAGTGCAGTCAGGACTGTGTGTCTCCTCTCTCTCTCTATAAGTGTGTGTGTGAATGTTGTGTGTGTGCATTAGAAACGCTTATGACAAACGGATATTAAGTTCAGCAGTCACGTAGCTCAGGTAAAATTCTTTTACGATAATTTTTTGTAAAAAAAAAGAGAAGAGCAAGCGTGAATTTCAACTGCAGCATGTGAAGTTGCCCCACGTAGAAAGCATCTTTCAGAGTTTTAAAGCAGCCAAAAAAGTCTGGCTAAGATAATCACTATAAAACACGAGAAATTAGCTGAAAGTGAGATGTGTTAAAGAGAAGGACCTGAAAGGAAGGATTAAGATAGCTGAGTTCATCAAATGCATGACGTTTATTAAAACCATTGAATTATGTAGCATTTTTGAATATATCATAGCTAAAAGCTGAATTAGACTGCATAAAATATGACTATAACATAAAGTGACTTTATTAATAAATAAATTCAGCTGTATTTAGTCAAAGGGTTGACTTGAAAAATACACTGTTGTGTAATTTATCTATTTTATACGAAATATACTGAAATATTATTTTCAAATTGGGTTCATTGTTCTTAAATCTATACCACACAATTACTGCGCTCAATTTTAGCCAAATTAAAGGGTATTTAGTATACATTTCTAGTACATTCAGCACTTTTATTATTGCCAGCCTGATAGCGCAACTAATTTGATAGAGAGTCCACTCGACTCCTCCACATACACTAATTTCACTAAAAGTTTAGTTTATTTTCAAGTGTTGTTGTTACTGATATTGTTATTGTTGTTATTGTTGTTGCTATTGCAAGCTTGGCTCAATTATTTGCGATTTACATGATTACATTTTAAGCACAATTTATGCACGCAAGTGGAAAATGTTGTTTAGTTGCAGCTACGGGCAAATGTTACGTATACGTAACGTAAGCCGCCAGCAACGTCAACAAGCAGCAACGATGAGAGCAGAACGAGGGCAACTTTTCGAGTTTCGTGTTCATTTGCAATTTGTGCAGGGCAAAACAATTAAAGTACCCTAAACGTTACACATGTTGTAGAGCGACCCACACCTCTCACTATCTTTCTCCCTCACAATCTTTCTCTGTCTATCTCTCTCTCTCTTTTTGTATTCCCTTCCCTGTATCCTCTTCTCTATCTGTCTCCCACTCTATCTCACATTTGCGCTCCGTCAGTCTAGATATATTAATATATATGGCCAGCTTTAAATTGCTGTTAACAATTATGTATTTTAATTGTTGACTCTGTGCTCTGACTGTGTTGATAATATACCTGTCTTGCTCTCACCTGACTGCCTGATGCTGTTTAATAAATTCATGCAACAAATAAATATTATTTAATTAATTTTCCAGCTAGTCGCAACTTTCAATTGCTTTCAGTTTTAGCCAGTTTTCAGTTTTAGTCAGTTTTCAGTTGCTGTTCTCTGCTCTGTGTTCTATTCTGTGGTCCCCTTTGGGTCTTTTTGGTTTACAGATTTGAAAATTCCTCTCTTTCTCTCTCTCTTTGCTTGTGAGGTATGTGTGGCTTGAATATTTGGTAATACGATTATTGCTGCCGCATTTGGCCAATTGTACAATAGTTTGCACTTTTGCTCCGACAGTTGCTGCCAATGTTTATTAAATAACATTTGATGCTGCCTTTAAAGTGGCCACTCGGCCCCACAAATTGTCGGCAATTAGATATAGGAAAAAAAGAAGAGCACATACCAACAAAAATTGCCGCGTTTTGTGTGTGCTTTCTTCTTGAATTGCCAGCAATTATTTAATGGCCCTCTAATAGCTAACATCCGAGTGGGGCCATAATAGCAACGGCAGCAGACATTAACCTGGTAATAACAAAGGCAACTGGACAGCAGAGGGAGAGAGGGGAAGTAGGAGGGGGGAACTGAGAAGAACATGCTTGATATCCGAGTACAAATAAAAGCACACAAATTATTACAAACCGCCCATGGGCTATGCCTTGACTCCCTCTCTAATTGCCGAGTGCCATAAAAATGCGACTCCCATCCTGAATCTCTCTCTTCTTTGCCCCCTTACCATTCACTTGCTTTATGTGTCTTTGACTGGCTCTTGTGGCAGCCACAAAAGTCGCTCGCTGTCTGTTTATATTTTTTAATTTCTTGAGGCAACAATAACGCGTCGAAAAAGCATAAATTCCCGTCAATTAATAAGGAATTGTTGCAAGCAGGAGAAGCAGAAGCAAAATTGTACCGCGCGATTATAACACGTGTGTGCGACTCTCTCTCTCTGTGTGTGTGTGTGTGTGTGTGTGTGTGTGTGTGTGTGTGAGTGTATGCTGCCAAGGACACTGAGAATCGTTGCGTACTTCGCCTTAATTGTGCACTAAAGAGTCGACGGCAGAGGACGAAGCTAAATTACGATGCATTTAATTGCTCGGATTTGGGCGCACAGATTTATGTCTGTGGCACTAAGTGGCCTGCTTAAGGCTTAAATGGCCGACGACGTGAGCACCATCCACGACCAGGACGACGACCAGGACGACGACGACGATAGTAAAAGTGAAAGCGTCGCGCCATACGCCATACGCAGTCAGCGATATGAGGCATGTGGCATGTGGCACCCGCATATGTGGCAAGAGGACAAGAGGCCAAGGCACCTGGCACATGCCCAGTTTGATGTACGTGCCAGGACTCTTACTAACCATGGCTCTAACTGGCAAAAGAGCTGCAATGGAAACTTGACCAGACCTCTGCTTAACCCATTAAGAGCAAAGGTCAATCTCTTGCTTTAAAGAGACTTTAATAAAGAGCAGCAATAACTGCTATCTAATGTACATTCCACTTTTATTTCTTTAAAAATTCCTCATATTTTTCTGCACACCTTACATAGATTTATGAGCAGTCTGGCAGCCATGGGTTAAAGTTATTAGCATTGTTAGTGTGTTAGTGCGTGCTAGCTGCATGGGGCAAAGTGTCGCGCTGGATTTTAATTGGACAGCGTGAAGGAAGCGTTGCATGCAACAACAACATAATTTTAATTTAATAATTTCCCGTGTGCATTCCGCGTCGAGTGTCCGGACTCGAAGGACTCGTAGGACTCAGAGTATTACATATGCCGGACGGAAAATCAGTTTAGGAATGTAAATTGATTTTGTGGTAATATGCAATTTGTAGCCCCGGACACCAACTATGCTGGACACTGGTCAATGGTGCGTATGCGTAATGTTGGGTCAGCATTTTAATGCGCAAACTTTAAGATAACTGCGTCGGGCAAAGGACAGAACATTGGGCAGCAAATTTAAACAACTTAAGGCAGGACAACAAGAAGAGGAAATGCAAAAAATACGAGAAATAATTTCAACTACTGGAGACATTTTTTGGATGGAAAGAGAGGAGGGAAAACTTGCTAAAAATAAACAGAAATTACCCGGCCGCAAGTAAATAAAAATGTTGAAGCAGAAAAGCTGCTCAAAGGCATTGGCTGGTAGAGTGGTGTGGTGTGTCGTTATAGTGGTGCGGAGTGCGGTTCAGGAGTGGTTCAGGAGTGGTGCGGAGTGGTGCATGATGCGTGGCGAGGCACGCACAGGACCCTCAACGCATTTTGGGTTCCGCTTGTCGCTTTGCGCATGAGAAATTTTTGCTTTTTAAATTCTTTAAGTAATGCAAATTAAATTTAAATAGCAAATAGGCAAGAGGCAAACAAAACAACGGTAACGGCAACAGCAATAGCAACAGCAAAAGCTACAGCAAATTAAATGCCCAAGTGGTGGTCCATGTCTCTGGTCCAAGGACCAAGCAGCAAGCAACAAGGACCAAGGACAAAGCAGCTGAAACGTTCAAGAAACAAATTTCAAAGACAAATAAGCGCCGAAAACAGCAGCAATTAATTTGCGCCGCGTGTGTGTGTGTGTCTTTCTTTATCTGTATGTGTGTGTGTGTGTGTGTGTGTGTGTGTGTGTAACAGAACTTTGAGCACAACAGCAACAACAGCAACAACAACAACAACTGGTAGGGATCTTTTAGTGGAGACAATTGCTGGTGGCAAGTTGAAAGCTTTGGACAGGACACCGCAGCAACTTTTATCCGCCATTGCGAGAAACGAGCAGTTAGCAAAACTGCACGGCTAACTGTAAAACACCAACAGCAACAACAACAACAACAACAACAATGGGCAGCAACAACAACAACAACAGACAAGCGACAGCCACAACAGCTACAAGCAACTTAAGCTCAACAACTTCAAGTTGTTTCCTAGGCCAAACAAAACGCACCCACACGGCAGCAACAACAACAACACACAGTAAATGCTGAGAAGGGCAAGGGTACACTGATAAAAAAAATGTTCTAAAATCATGATTGGTCTCTAAATTCTTAAATAAAGAGAACACATCTTTATTTTTAGAACGTTTTTAATAAAACCAAGTTCTTATTACAAGAATAAATGTTCTTATAATTACATTAATAAAAAAAAATAAATATAGTTTAATTATATCTATAATTTTTTATATATATTTTTTTTTATTTTTAAATTTTGGTTTAGTAGTAATTTTATAATTGTTATTTTAATTTGTTACGAGTGGGATTCGAACCTCCGCCTACTGCTTCACAACTGGAGCGGTTTCTCTCCATTTGCATGATACGATATTGTATTTATTTATACTTTCCTAACCATTTAAGATTTTTATTCCTATATTAAGCGTTTTAGATTTTTTAAATTAATAATCTTAGTTTTAGTAATTTGGTCTTAAAACAATCTTATTTTAAGAACAAAGTATTTAAGATGAATGTTCTTGATTTTAGAAGTTGGTTTTTTTTTTCTGTGTAGGAGGTGATGGGGAGGCGGAAAGTAACATCTTCTGCCTTCGTTAGTTGCCTTCGCCGAATTTTCACACATTTTCCCCATCGTACATGCGGTTTAAATTCAAATTTGTTAGCAACAAACAGACAATTAATTTCGCATATAGCAAAGGACGCGCTAAAGTCGCGTCTTCTTTTGTACTGTCTATCTCCCTCTCACTCTCTACTCTCTCTCTCCACTCTCTCCCCTCTCTCTTCTGTCCTTAGGCAACACAATGGGCGTCTAAGTGGCGTGGCAGGACAACGTCTACACTTCTTTGGTCTCCTTGTTCTGACTCCCCAACTCAGACACACTCGTAAGTAGATACATGCGTGCTTTTTGACTGTCTTTAACATGTTTCTTCCTCTCATTCCTCCCCTTTATAGCCATTTTCATATTGGTGCAAATTTCTTTCTGGCATTTGAATTTTAAATGTTATTACTCTGTTGCAAATTGATCAGTGTAGACATCAGAAGAGCCGCCTACTGCTAATTTATTCATTGCGCATAATTGTTTGTTAAAAGCTGCTCTCTTTTGTATTTGGAATTTGGCAACTTTAAGACAAACTTTAAGCGTGGCCATAATGCTTATGCTTTTGCTGATAGTCCAGATGATGTATTTTGGTCAAGACTTAAACAATTTCTCAATTAATCTTCGCTGTTTGCACGCAACTTTACGCAGTTTGCATAATTTTGTGAGGGAACAGATGGGAAATTGTGCAGCTGTTTCAGCTGCTTATCATAGTTATTTGGTGTGTCCAGAGCTTGTCCCGAGGTCATTTAGTGCGTCGAGTTGATTTCCATTAGCAAGTACATAACTTAAAGTCAACTGCTCAAGGACTCAGTTGTCTCTCTGGATATGTTCGTGAACTCGCATAACTATAACAATTGAGGGCAACTGTTTCTCCAACTCTCTTCTCACTGCTCTTCTTCCTGCTCGTTGTTGTTGCGCGTTAAATTTCAGTGCAAACAAACCTAAGGACATGTCAAGCGCAGTACGCGTATACAAACAAAAACAGGAAACCCACACACACAAGCACACACCAACACACAAACACACATATATAGAGAAGGACACAGACAACAGGACTCGACAAACGTTTATATGTTGGAGGTGTTGGAGTCATAGACAAAGATTAAATGACGCTCATCATTCATATGCCAGCGACACAGTGAAAGTGAGAGAGAGAGAGAGAGAGAGAGAGGAGAAGAGGTAGAGGTGAGGGCAGGAGAACAGTTGCAGGTCCTGTAATGTAGTGCCATAATCTTTGGCGCAATTTTTGTGGAGCAATATGTCGTAATATCCGCTGCCTGTTTTTATTTGAGCCGCATACATTTCTATGGCCTACACACACACAAACACACATTTATGTATATATAAATACAGCTACAGTCTTGTAAGGACATATGAGCCTGGTGACAGTACGCACTTGGGCCAAAACGAAGACACAGTGAAAAGTACTAAATGTGACTATGATTTAAGGTTTTATTATTTGCCTGGGCAAAGGAGCAAAGCAGCTGCAGGTAAGGGTATTATGTTGGTTGGGCATGCTCGATGGCTTGACGTGACCGTTTTCATTGTGCTCGTTTGGGCCAGGCCAAAAAAGGAGCTGGCATTGTAGCCACTTCATCAATTATTCTTAAGCATAAAATATTTGTCACTTTTAGTAAATTTATTGTGACAAGCCGCAACACACCTATCCACACCTAACACAGAAAGAGACAGAGCGAGACACTTAGAGAGAGAGAGTGCGAGAGAGAGGGAGAGAAAGAGAGAGAGAGAGAGTGCGAGCTGAGCTGCGTTTATAAACGACTCTGCATATGAATCACGTGCGTAATGGCAAACAAGTCCTTTTCGGCCTGCGACTTCCTCTTCCTCTTCTGCCTTGCACCTTTCTCATTTCCTTTACCTTTCACCTTTCTCTTTGGTTCTTCCCTTTGCCTCTTACACTTTTTCCTTTTCACATTTCGCCTCAAGTGGACAGCATTTTGTTTTTACTCGTATTTCTAGTTTGTTGCCACTTCCGCGACACGTTCTGTATATGCCATAAACACACACACTCTCTCACACTCTCACACACACACACTCGCACACTCATAAATATTTGCTGCGTATTTGTTGCTTTATTTATGTCCTGCCTTACAGTTGAATTTGAGTTTTTCTGTGCGCGGCTCACGCTACGTATACTTAATATAAAAGTCACCTCAACGAAACTCGCTGCATTGAATTAAAAGTGGAAGTTGGTGTCAAGTGACAGCAGAGCGGAAGCTTTCAGGCACTTCGTCAAATGCAACAATTTGTGGCAGCCACACAGAAAAATGTTCAAAAAGATGCCGCGCCCACAATTCAAATCAGATAAGAGGCGCCACGATTATAAATATTTCTTTTACTACATTTTTTACTTTTTCTCTCTCTCTCTCTGAGTGTCAAAAAAGAAAACGAACTATGCTTGAAGTTGCCGACATGTTGCTTTCCAATTTTCATCATCATATTCGCAGGACAGTTGGACAGAGGGGGCGTGGCAGGATGAAGGCGTAGGCGTTTGCGGGTCAAAAGCAGTTACAAAAACCCATTTAATCCCACGCTAAATGGGCGCAATGTAAACTGTTGACATTTCAGCCTCGACTGCATGACACTACACTACAGTGGAGCCTCCTTTTTGGAGGGCTAGGACATTGTTGTTGTTGTTGCTGTTGCAGGACATACACGTGCTGCCAGCCAGTTGACTGAAGTGCACTCGCCTCTAAACAGCAATGTTAGTCGCTCGCTCGCTCGCTCGCTCGCCGTGTGTTTGTTAAACACCTACACAAATGGCAATGTCTCTCCCTCTCTCCCTATCCCTTCTCCTACCTCTCTCCTCTATTCCCTCTTGCAGCTAGCAGCATCAGCAGCTTGACAAATATTTTTGAGCCCGCTGGAAAAAAGGAGGAGCAGAAGCAGCAGGAAGCAGGATAAAGGAGTGCGTCAGCAAGGGCAACTAAATGAAATGCCAGCACATGAGAATAGCATTGCAATGTGGTGCACGGTGCAGAGTTAGTGGGTAACAATGCTGCTTGCAACATAAGCAGGCAACAGGGAAGTGAAAGGGGGAGGGAGAAGGGGGAAAGGGGGAGAGGTTTACTAGCAACATGGCCGCAATCACGTGCCAACATGCAGGTGAAATGCAAATAATTTTTGTTTTCCCCTGTAACGTTGGCACTTTTTTTTTTTTTTTTTTTTTCTTTCTGCTCTGCTTGTTGCTGCTGTTGTTGTTGTTGTTTGTAGCTGTTGTTAGTTGTAGACACACAGTGTAGAAAAAGAAACTAAACAGGCAAACATGAGACAAGCGACACACAACAAAAAAAAGTAGCGAAATAACTCGACAAGTCATGAAAAAAATGAGTAAAACCAAATTAAAATACTTTCCCAAAACATAAAGAAATGCAAAACAAACGAATTTGAAATGCTCTTTGAGAGAAGCGTAGAATATGAGTAAATAATTGACAATAATTTAATATGAAATAAAGATTTTTATTAAAAAGACTTTTTAAAAAGACTTTTTCGAAAATCTCATTAAAAAGTAAAAAGAATGTATCTCTTTTATAAAATCTTTGCATGATTAAGTGCTAAATTTAATTTTATTTAAAATGTCTGTCAGTTTCACTCACATCATATTATTCTCTACAAATTCTTTTAATTAGTTTTAAAAAAATCACAAAATTTGCATAGTTTTATTTAGGTGACACAGTCAAAAAAGTTGCATATCATGTAATCTAAGGAAATGGTATTGTCTCTGCCACAAAATGTGTGTGTGTGATGGAGATGCTGCATATTTGTTATATGAATTTTCTTCAATGTTTGCTTAGTTGTTGTTGAAAATACAGCAGACACTTGAAGCCGCCGTCGTCAGACACGCCCACTTGTTTTGCCAACTGCGTATGTATGTGTGTAACGGGGCTT
This sequence comes from Drosophila falleni, assembly GCA_035045575.1. Taxonomy (NCBI): domain Eukaryota; kingdom Metazoa; phylum Arthropoda; class Insecta; order Diptera; family Drosophilidae; genus Drosophila; species Drosophila falleni. The sequence continues at coordinate 6,402,211 of JAWNOV010000167.1, forward strand.
AAACTGAAGTGTGGCAGTAGTACCAACTGTTGTTGTTGTGAAAGTCAGTGAGGCATCCGTTGCATATAGAGGTCGACATATAGGACTCGTGGAACTAGTTGCATTTTTATAAACGCAGTGTTAACTTTTTGCCGCACTTTTTTTTTATATTTTGTAGAAGAGCAACCACAGTAAGCCAGCGAGCAGCACAAACCACTCAAAAACCATCCCAACCATCCGAACTACCCACCCTATGACCTGGTCTGGCCTGGCATGCTGCGTGTCTGCTGCTGTAATATTTACTGACGGTATTGCGAGTCTCCACTTTCTCTTTCCCTCTCTTCCCCTATCTCTCTACCTCTCTTCCTCCCACTACTTCCCCCCTCAGCTAGCCAGCCGCAGCTCCCGCCGGAGTGCTGTCAAGTGCACTTGTCGACGTCATGGCTATTTTGCGCGGCACAAAAACCAAAAACGAAATCATGTCAAAACTGATTTTTTGTTTGGCAGTGCCCCCTCTCTAAAGAGGAGGAGAGGGGGTTGGTTGGGCGTTGAGGCATGCCACCGCCGTTGACTGAGCCGATTTACTAAATATTTACGTTGCAACCAACATGACGTGTCTCTGCCCCTTGTCGCTGTTTTTCATTTATTTGCTGCGGCTTCTGCGGAATTTCAATATTAGTTCCAAAAGATATGCGAGAGCAACAGTTTTACTATATATAAAATTATATATATATATATATATATATATTATAATGGATGTTGACTGGGCGTGGCAGCTTTTACTCTCACGTAGCATTTCAAAGTGCTGTTAATTGATTTTTCAGCACAATGCAGCAACAATCGATGTCAACCTGAAATATTTTTCAGCAACTGCCGCAACAGAATTTGATGTGACGTTGCGACAAATTTGACAGGCGCGTCAGGCGTTCCGCTATTTTGTATGCAACAGACAAAAAGTAAAATAAATTTAACACTCGCTTTTATATTTTTTGGATGTTTTGTATGCGTTGGTAAATGTCATAAATTGCATGATTTTCGTCTTGCTGTCAGTTTAAATAATTCCCTAGAAATGTTACGATTTAATAAGGTATGCTGGGATTTATTTAAATTTAATTTGAAATACTTTTAGAAGAAATTTAAAAAAAGATACAATTTTTAAGACAACAATATTTATTTTTTATTTATAGATTTTCTTTACTCTTTTCATTATTTGTGATATTTATTAACAGCTGTTCTTATTTCTGTATCAATCTTTAAAAATCTGTCAAATATCATATTTAAAATTTTGAATTCCTTAAAAAATACAGGGTAATTGATTATCAAAAAATATTTCGTCCTGTTTTCAGCCTTTTGGCATCTTGTTTTGTAAGAGTTTTTTGGCAAATGACACGCTGAAGAATAAAGCCGATAAAAGGGGAGCAAAATCAACAAAAGTCTGAATAAATATTCGACTATTTGCTGTGTTGCACACTTGGCGAAATGTTGCCAACATGATTTTGGCCTGTTGCAGCATCGGCGACAGGAACAACAAACGTGTTAATGACATTTCTGACGTTTAGGCTGAAACTGTCTGACTGACTGACTGACTAACTGACTGATTTTACGCACACTCATACAGTTGTCAGTCAGTCAGCAGCTGCTTTGATTGACTGACTGACTGACTCAGTGAGTGACAATCACAGCTTGCAAACAAAACTGCAGATGGTACTAAAAACAACTTTTTTGTTGAATTGTCATTGCTCTAAAAGTTAGTTTTCGTATGCAGTTGATTGATTGATGATAGAATAACAATTTAACAATAAAACTTAATAATCAGCTTTACTTTAGTTTTTGATCACAACCGAAATGCATAAATTGGATTGCCTTACAGTCAATAAAATTGCTTAAATTAAACTTTAAAACTTTGTCTGTCTCTGCAGCTCAATTCTCAGGTAAGTTTTGTATTGAAGAAATTGCCAATCGATGTGCAACTTTCTCATACGGTCTGCCAGGTCACTTCCTGTGACCTCAGACAGAGACACACACACACAGAGAGAGACATTGATAAAGACAAAAACCCCAACACGTTCACAGATGCTACAGACTCAGTTGGCCAATCAAAGCCAAAAACCACAAAAAATGAAAAGAAGCAAAGAAATATAAAACAAACCAAAACCAAAAAAAAAAAAAAGGAAAAGAAGAAAAGGGGCAAAAATATGCAAGTATTTTATATACTACACATCGTTCTCAATGTCTGCCAATGGATTTTATAATTTCCACTCAAGTTGCAGTTGCAGTTACAGTCCGATTCGGTCAGTAGCCCCTAAGCTGGAGTGGACTGGACCAGGCCAACATTACCAACATCAGCAACATCTAGATGGGAGAAACATGTTCCTCCACTCACGTGATGCATGCTTTGATTTCTTTCGTTACGTTTCATTACAACAATCGTGCTTCTTTCTCTGTCCCTTATAAGAGGTATAGCCTTCTCTCTCTAATCACTACTGAAACTCTCTTTTTGCTCTGTCTTTCATTCTGTGCTTCGGTTTTCATTTATTACATGTGGCATTAGATACAATTGTTGTTGTTGTTGTTGTTGCATTGAAAAACATGCATCTCTCTATAAAAACTGACTGACTGATTGATTGACTAAATGACCGTTTGATTGACTAACTGACTGACTAACTCATAGATTGTCAATGCAGAGACTAAAGAGAAAGAGATATAAAAAAGAGTCCCCGGATAAACTTAAAGAGTTATTGTAACTCAGTTACTTACAGGGTATATGCTAGCATATCATATTAAAAGTTCTCTTAGCAACAGCAGCATAGAACCTTGTGGCTTTTGATTCCGTCTACCATCGATGGGATGTGTCGTAAAATTCTCAAGAGATGCAACAGAAAATTTCATTTTGTCTCTTGCCTCAAATACAACGACAAAACAAAAGCCAACAAAAACAACATCAATAAGAAAAGTGAATACAAAAAAAAAGTGTATGGCAATCAGAAAATTGCAACTGGTCGAAGATTTTTTTTTGGGGGTGGGCTTTGTGTCACTTTTATTATTATGCCAAATATTTTGCCAGCAAAAGCTTTGTCCAGGTTGAGAGCACAGATTTTTTGGGGACGAAGGAGGAAAGGATAAAAAGGGAAGCTGATAGATTTTTACTTGGGCAGCAGCAGTTGCACTTGACATGCACTGTGAGAAATTGACAGTGACATTCGATATTTTTACGCCGCAACTCAGTTGGGTGCATGTTGCATCCTTAATGTCAGTGCATTTGTCTGCTTCCATTTACTTTTACTTGCAACAGTGCAACTGAGCAACTGTGGCTAACTTTGTGGCTGTATCGCATATGTGTGAGGAAATTTAATTTATTTTGAAACTAAATCGATGGCAGAGACAGACAGACGGACGTACAACAAAAGGCGCATAGAAATCGACAACAGTTGCCATAAATGAGCGTATCCTTTTGTGGCAAACTTTTGGCTTTAGAATATATTTAAGCCACAAGCTATTATGTAGGCAGAAAGCCAGAGTGAAAGCTGCAGCATGTGTTGCAAGCACCTGCAAAATTAGTTTTCATTTGCATGTCCCGAGTGTGTGCCACAAAATGGCTGCCCCTTTTGCCACATTTTGCATTTCCTGCTCATGCGTCTAATTGCAAACAATTTTTGCATATGTTTTTCATAACTCAACTTGACTCGGACTCGGACTCTCGAGTTGCCTCCGCTTTCTGTGTTGCAGCAACAAAAGACTTCACTTGACTTAAATGTCACTTTAAAACAAACAAGTGATTTGTTTATTGTTGTTATTTTAATGATTTTCCTTGTTGTGTTGGAGTTTTTGGATTGTTTTTCAGAGTTTCCTTCAGACAAGCGCTTTTCACCGACACTTTTAGTTAAAACACAACAGCTTTTCACCGTTGCTTACCAATAGAAGTAAAAAACGTGCCATTTTCATGGATCTTTTTTTGTGTCGATAAAAAAAGAGTGTGACCAGATTTCGTGAGAACAAAAAACCATGGACTTTTTGTATAACAATCAAAGTGAATGGCAAATTCACCGATGGTGAAAAACGCTCGTCTGCCAGAAACTTAAATATTTCGATTGGTTTGATGAGATTTTTGAATGCCAATTTTTGTATGAATATGTGAATGAGTGAGAGTCAAATAAAATGAATGTTTTATAAGCAACACGAGAGACGACATGTCACGACACGATGTAATGCAAAATGCGCATCAGACATTTGTATGCATTAGTCTGGCAAAACGAACATTTTATGGCATTAAGTTGCAGCTGGAACAGGAGCAAGAAGAAGCTGGGGAGTGGGCGTTTGGTAAGAGGCAATGGCAAATGGCTTTAACACAAATATGCATGTCGGCGCAGGCAAATTCTTGCATAGAATTGCACTTAAATGCAGAAAATGGCACAAACATAAAAGTGCAGCACGCAGCAGTAAGAGAACAGAGGAAAAGGATAAGCTCACCCAGGGAGAGAGTGAGAGAGAAAGAGAGAAAGGAGAGAGAGAAGGAGAGAGAGGGAGAGAGAGAGAGTGAGAGAGAAGAAGAGGGGAAAGCCGAGAGAGATGAGGAAGCAAAGCTGGAGAAAACCTAGAAATTGTGGCCAGCTTGAGTGGAGAGTCAGGCAAAAAGGGGAAAGGATAGGGGAGGAAATGGAGCTGGAGGAGCTGCAGCTCAACGCTCTGAGCGCTTACGGAGCAATCCAAAGTACGTCATGAAAATCAGGAAACAGGATATATTAAGTTTGAGGAATGGTCGCTGGACACACAAACGCATACATATGCAAATGTTGTCGCAGCAATTGGACAACTAGCCCTAAAGCCAGCAGCAACTGTTGTTGTTGCTGTTGCTGCTGTTGTTGCTGCTGCTGTTGCTGTTGTTGCTGCTGTTGCTGCTGCAGTAGCAATGGCAGCGACGCCGACAGCGCAGTCGTAAAAACTGGCCCTTGGCCTGTCGCCTGCGACAGTTTTTATTGCAGCACATAAAACAGGAGCAACAACAGGAGGAACAGCAGCAACAACAGCAACAACAGCAACAGCAGCAACAACAGCAGCAACAGCAACAGCAGCAACAATGCCAGCAATAAGGACATGACAAAGTTTTCCATGCGCCTGTTTTCCCTTCTATATTTTGTTTTACGTATTTTTTGTCTACTTCTTTTTTTTTTCAATTGGCAACCACATTTTCTATTAGTGTAAATATGCAAAGTACATGAAGACATGAGGCTCCACTTCCGTTATGAGCGTAAGCGAGAAATAACCATAAAAATGTTGAATGCTGAATGTAAAATGCAAAGTGTAACTTTGTAGTATGTGTATCTAAAGAAGAGAGAGAGAGAAAGAGAGAGAGAGAGAGAGACAGACAGAGAGAGCATGGGAATTGCTGCTGCTGCTTTTGGCATTTTAAATTACATTTGTGGGTCATATTAAAAATCTTTTCATTTCATTTCGTGTGCGCGTTTCTTTATTTTTCATTTACACTTCATTTGGTTGAGCTGCTGCTGAAATTTAAAGCGAATGCCATTAAATGAATAAGACGACAATGTCGGAATAAAAACCCATTTGTGAACAGACAAGAAATATTAGCAGCATCATTTGCAATACAGCAAAAATCGATCGACTTGATGCCAAAAAAAGCAAAGAGGAAATTTTTAATAATTAAATAACTGAAGTCAGGCAACATTTCAATTTGAAATGAAGTATAAAAGCTTTGAGTTGCAACTTTCAACTATGAAAAATCAATACTAAATTGAAACAAAGTCACAAAGAAACAGACGGCAAAGCTTCTAATTATACATACTATTTAATTATAGAATCAGTAAGAAAAATGAGAAAATATGAAAAAAAGGTGGATAGAATGGGAAAAAACCTTGTTTAAAATATTGTAGTTTCATAATTTACTTAAATAAATTTAAAAGGAAAAAAGACGTTTGAAATGGATGAATAAATAATAATTTTTGTTACAATATTTATTTCTTTTATAATGCATTAACCTTTTTTAATCCTATGTTTTTCACTAATGTTTCAGTTCTTTAATAATTTTTCCTGCTTTTCGCCTTTACTATTTCCCGTCTCTTAAAATACGCATTTATATACAAAATGTTTTTTGTATATTATTTGCAACTTTTTCCTTTGTCTGTTTATTAACATCGAAATTTATTAAAATTGTTTGCAGTAAAAAACATTTTTGTGCAGCCAAAAAATGCTTTGAGTGTTGACTTTAAAATTCTATGAGAATAAATGAATTTGCATTAATTGAAAATGGCCTTAAATTGTTGTCAGCATTTATAAAATTTTCCATTTAAAATCGATGAAATAACGTAAGTTTAACAAATGTAAACTAAAAGGGAGTTTGAAGGGAGGAGAGATAGTACCAATTTTTTGTTGACCATTTCTGCAATTTCAATTTGCAGGCTTATTCAAATGAGCTCCCCTCTGTGTGTGTCTGGAATACGCTTGCCACAACATTTCTGCTTATCAAAGACAAATATGAAATATTAATAATGCTCAGCGCACTCAAAGCAAGCTGAGGGGAGAAAACCGGAAAGGAGAAACTGAGGGAAGGACATTAAATATGATGGCGTTGGCGTTGACTGTTTTTTAGTTGTTGTTGTTGGCAAATTCGTGGCACAGAAAAATGCAAATTTCACTGACGACCGGACTAAGTCTATCACTTTAATGCCTTTCACTCTGATTTGAAGCCGCGACCCACGGCGAAAAATGCAACACGTGCGCCATAAATCACCTTGAGCGGAGGCCAACGTTGGGTTAATGTTAGACAGTGGGTTAACCAGGTGGGTGGCTGGTTCAATTCCATTCAGTTCAGTTTGGTTTAGTTCTATACAGTTTTGTTTGGGGGCGAACACGCAAACTTTGCTTAAAGTGCTTGAAGGCGTGCGCAGAAATTTCTAAAATCAAATCAAAAATAGTTTTCGAAAAAAAAGTTGCAAGTGTGCTTAAGCTTTTGGCCAAGGCGCAACGCGACGCGACAAACAGTGCAACAAATTGCAGTCAGCGGCAATTGCAACGCCAACACCAACAGCAACATCGAAGTCGAAGGAGCAACTTTTGTAATTGTCTAGCAGAGACAACACGTGGGCGACTGGAGTGTGGAGTGTAGAGTGTTGCATGGTGGCATGTTGCAAGGTAATAGGCAGCCATAATCATCATCATGGCCATTGTGACTGCCACCAAAGAAGTGTGTGTGTGTGTGCTGGCAACGTCTTGCGTCTTGCCAATGTGTTGGCATTGTCTTTGCCGCATGGCTGAAATAGCAACGCATTAGATATGCCACACAGGCATGCTCATAACACTAGGCAACATGACACAGGCACTTTCTAGTGTTCTTTCCATGCATATTTGTGACGCTAATGACACTTTAAACTTAATTAATGAAGCAAACTAAAAGTGTTTATTCACCTACCGAACATAATCATTTATTTTGTTGCCTAGTGTAATTTACTTTTTTTTTGTCCCAATGCTATGTCAAAATTTAATTGAAAGAAAACTTTTTGTGTCGACTGTTAATTTGCATTGAATGAAGTCGAACATGAGCAGCGTCATGCCACGCCTCTCAGACACACACAAACATGCAACACTCACACACACACACTAACACACACTTATGTGAACATGCAGACATGCATAGTTTGAAGTTATAGCTGTTGGTTTGCCATTTGCGGGTGCAAATGTCAAGTTGACTTTGCTCCTGTTTTCTGTTTGCCGCGCAGCAACGTGGCATTTATCTGTGTGTATGTGTGTGTGCAGGTGTGTGGGTGAGTATGTGTTGAAGCAGCTCACTCGGCAACTGACCCCGCTCTGCGCTTGATTATACGAGCTGTGTTAACCCCGCTGAACTTGCAGCAGGTGCGCCAATGTCACCGTCATTTCAATTGTCCAACTCACTCTCTCTCTCTCTTTCCCTCTCTCTCTCTCTCCCACTCTCACTCTCACTCCCACTCTCTTTCTCTTTGAGCAAGTATGTGTGTTTCATTTGTTTGCTTAACTATTCCATAGTTGTTAGAATATTTGTATAATGCATGAAGTGGCGGCAACTTTGCGTATACGTAATGTAGCACACTCAACTGTAGACGTTGCTGCTGCTGCTGCTGCTGATGAGCAATTAACAAACAATTGCAACGTTTTTAGTCAAAAATCAACAGTTAGTATGTGTGTGTGTGGGTGTGGGTGTGTGGGTGAATGGAAAGAAAGAGAGCGCAGACAATGACAAAAGAGTGACACAAAGAAAGCGTAATTCAGAGACGATTAACTAAGTGGAAGTAAAAGAGATAATTAAAAAAAATATATTTAAAATATTATTATCATTGTTTTTAATGAAAAAAAATTAACTTTAATGCTGCATATATAACTTAGAATAAATCATTTGCGTATATACTCAAAAAGCTCAGCAATTTTTCGATAAATTTCTAGTTTAATTTAAGAATATTTTCTTATTATGTTCTTTACTAGATATAGACTTTAACTACGGTTAGTTGCATAATATATAGCATAGTTTATATGCGTATTTATAGTGTAGTTCAAAAAATTTGCTCACATTGCATTTCTTTTTAGCAGCAAAGCGCGCGAATTTTTGCTCATAATTAAAAGCTAACAAAAGGCAAAGTTGCCGCGTCGCACATAAAGAGAGAGAGCGCGCAAATTGTGTAACTAGTGGCAAGGGCAATGGCTAAGAGCAGTGAGTAAAGGGGGTGGGGGTGGTACTGGCTGGACAGTGAAATTGGTAGATGTTGTTGGTGTTAAACTTACCCGCTGTTAAAGCGCTGACAACATTTGCACTGACATGCGGTAATGTTGCTGTTGCTGTTGCTGGTGTTGCTGTTGCTGCAGTTGCTGTTGTTGCTGTTGACCCAGCATGACTCACAGTCGACGGCGACAATAATAATTTGGAGGCAGCAGCCGCTGTGGAGTTTGATAAAATTTCAGCAACTTGGCTGTTGCTGCTGATGTTGCTGTTGCTGTTGCAACTATTGTCAAATATTTGATGCACAGGCGGCAGCACATCTTCATAATGCAAACTATCTGGCATTATGTGCGTGGCCAGCACTGTTGTTGTTGCTGTTGTTGTTGGCTCAGCGGAAGCTGTAAAGTTATGCTCATCATCAACGTCAGATCCAAATGCTGACAGTGTCGGTTGCTGCTGTTGCTGTTGTTGATGTTGCTGTTGTTGCTGTTGTTGCTGCTGTGCTGTCTCTTGCTGTGCTGTGGCTGCAGCATTGCGTTTGCGATTGTAGTACTCATAGTTTGCTGTTGCTGTTGTTGTTGGCACATCAGCAGCAGCAGCAACAACAACGAGCACGTTCATCTCGCTGTCATCAGTTGTCGCCGTGCATGATGCTGCATCCGTGGTCATGGCTATGATTTTATCCTCAACCATAAATTGCACTTTTTTACGCGCACTCGACGTTGTCGCTGTCGCTGCTGTCGTTGGCGTTGTTGGTGTCGGTATATAGAACTGTGACTTGCCCGAGGGCGTCAGCAGCGGCGCCATTGCCGGCGTTGCTGGCGAGCTGTCAGCCATCAACAACAACGGCACCGAAGCCGACGGCAACTCCAGCGTGGAGGGACGCTTCAGTATAGACTTGATGCCGGGTGTTGTGGGCGTCACAGTGAGCACTGTATATGCATCCATAGCAGAGTTGGACTCAGCTTCATCAGCAACGGCAACGGCAGCAATCACTGTGGTTGCAGTTGCCACAGCAACATGGCTGACTGCTGTCGACGTTTCCAAGCTTAGCGGCTCATCCGGTTTCTTATTGCGTGGCGGACGCTTAGGATTGCTGATGGCAGCAGCAGCAACTGGAGATGTTGCTGGCGACGGCGGCAACTGTGGCGGTGTCGTCTTATCGCTGGCTATGAGAATGCGCTCGTAGCTGTCGCTGGAATCAGTTGCATCGTTTTGCTTATCGCCCAAACTGATGCGTTGTCCTGCAATTGCTGTCACATTGTTGTTGTAGAACTTGCGTTGCTCCCGCTGTTGTTGCTGCTGCTGTTGTCGCTGCTCCTGCTCATCCTCATGCAACTGTGCATCGGCCACATCGAAGTCATCGTGTGGCAAGGATTTGGGCTTAACTGTCGTCTGCTTGCCGCTTTCGACTGAGATCAGATCGTATGGATTCACATTGCAGCGCAAAATGGAGCGACGTTGTGTGGCATGATTGCTGTTGTTGCTGATGTTGTTGTTGCTGTTGCTGCTGGCAAGCCCGCTGCTTTGCAACAGCGACTCGTTGTCCTCCATTAGCCAACAGTCAGCGGGATCTGGTGGCGCCACTGGCGACGTTGGCGTCGTTTTGCTTAGCGGCAAGACGCCTCTGGTTGCTGGCAGCGCTGCTCGCGTCCTTGTGCGTCCACGTTGCACTGAGGCTGTGGCTGAGGCTGTGGCAGTGACAGTGGCTGTTGTGTCGCGATTACGTGACTTGTTATCCTTGCCACTGGCTGGTGACTCCGTTGTCGGTTCCGGCGACAAGAGACGCGTGCGTCGCATTAGGTCATAGGGATCCTTTTGTGGATCCAGTATGGTGGGACGTGACTTCTTTGATGTGCTCACCACACGCATGGTAGCTGCCATGGGTCGTCTAGAATTGACAGCTGCTGCTGCTGTCGGTAGACGCACAGTGCCACCGCCACTGATGGTGGCCAGGGGCAGGCGGGAACCCTTGCACTTCTTGCACACGCTCGCCTTCTTCACATCACGTTTCGTGCCGTTCAAATACTCAGCGCACGAACAGATCACAACGGCCAAGGCGGTGGCCGTTGGTTCCTCTCCAGCTGCGGCAAAGATGGCTGCCGCATGTGGATGCCCGTAGCCATAAGAGGGACGAGCAGGAATACCCCTCACAGTGCCATAGATCCAGGGCTCCGCATACTTCATGGAGCGCGACAAGGCGCTCGGCAGGAACTCGTAGCCAGGCGGCGGAGCAGCGGGCGGAGGTGGCAACTGATATGCCAAATGTTGCAGATGGTGAACATGATGTTGCTGCTGCTGCTGCTGGTGATGATGCAGCTGCAGTTGCTGTTGTTGCTGCTGATGTTGCTGCTGCATGTGCAATGCCTGCTGCAGCTGTTGCATCTGCAATGTCTGCATGTTGCCGCCAACAGTTGCTAGAGGTGAGTTTTTATTGTTGCTGTTGTCGCTGCTAATTTTGAGCCGCTGACTCCAAGTCTTTTTTGATTTATCATACATTGGCTCGTGCTGCTGAAAGTTGCATGTTATAAGTAATGTGAAATTTCAGTAGTTGCTCAACTTTACGCTTACCTTTCAGTAGTGATTGCTGCTGTTGCTGTTGTTGCTGTTGCTGTTGCGCTCATAATCCCCAATTTGAATTAAAGGCTTTGATGTAGTTTCTCTAACGCTTGGAGCGGGTTTAGTCCGGGTTTTTTTTTATTCCCCAGTTGCCGCCTGCTTATCAACTGTTGCTGCTCGCCTGCAACAAAAATAAAATAGAAAAAAGATGTGACAGAAAATTATTAAAGCGCAACGTCCAGCGGGAAATCCGTTTAGAAAAGTTTATTATTGAAAAAGTTGAAAATGCGATTATATGTGGAAAGTGTGGCAACGCTAGAGTGGCAGAGGGAATAGGATGATAAGGGGGAGTATAGGGTTGTTGTTTTTGCCTTTGGGTCCGGTTGGCAGCAGCTGCCGTTATATTTGGAGTGATTTAATGAGACGACCCTTAGCTGCTTAGTGCTGATGAATAGCTCAGATTAGCATGACCAACACAATGGTTTCACTTTTCACTCTGTTTTAAAAGGGGTATTCCCAGAAACAGCAACGAAAACAGCCATAACTTTGTCAAAACTCAACCGATTTCCATGTGGAATACCGTTTTGATCATTATTTGGCCTCTAAATTCATTCTGCATCAAAACATTTTTCACTTGAAAAATTTACCTCACTGTCAATTTTTTCGGTATTTTCCATGCTTACCCTTTTACACTTTATCTAAAACTTCAAACAGCCATAACTTATCAAAACTTAACCGATTTTTATGCGGAATACCATTTTATTCATTTTTTGGCCTCTATTTTGATCCTGCATCAAAATTTTACTAACTTAAAAAATTTCAATTTTTGGTCATCACTGTTATATTTTTCCATACCTACCCCTTAACATTTTATCAAAAACTTCACTTTATTTTGGGTTCTTTTTAGAGACTTCTGTTGTTTTTCGCCCACTAAAAGTATCTGGCGTTTTTGTTTAGCGGAACATACTCCTGAAAATTAATTGCGTCCTTGTCTTTTTTGCCTTCAATCCAATCAACGTTAAAACTCAATTTGGCGCCCTTAATAGACAAGAAGCGCCACACAAATCCCAAGCAATTTTTTACAATTTTCGTTATCCAGCTAGCTGTTACCCTCTCCTACCCACCCTAATATATTCCCTCTATAACAGCACCCCAGCACTCAAAATACAAAATCAAATAAAGCAGTCAAAAGAATATAAACCGCATTCAACTGCTCGAAAGTGTAACACTTATTTTTTGGGCTATAAGAGAGTGAGAGACAGAGAGAGAGAGAGAGAGAGAGAGAGTGTGTGTGTGAGAGAGGGAGGGGTGTATAAGTGGGCTGGGGGCAAGCTGATTGCTGTTGTCCAGCTGCTGTTGTGGCATCTACACGCGTTTCCCTTTTGACCGCCGCCCAACTTTGTTTTCATTTTCGCGAGTGAATTTCTGTTGTCATCGTGACCACTTTTCACAATCAACTGACTCTCTGGATCTCTGGACTCTGGACTCTGGACTCTGGACACAACGAAATCTGCGCAACCGGCTTACAGTTGAGTTGTTGCATTACTGTTGCACCCACTACAAGTTGTCGATGTTGTTGTTGTTGCTGTTAGTGTTGCTGCTGTTGGTGTTAGTGTTGCCATTGTTGCTGTCGACGCTTGCGGATATTAATCAAAGTACGCCTTCGACTTCCACTTGGACGTTGTCTCTGTCTCTGTCTTCGTCTTCGTCTCTGTTTCTATCTCTTTCTTCATCTTCTTCTTGCAACTGCAACTCCATCTCCGGTATTTGGTGCTGTCCAGGCGTTGGCATACTTTTGCTTAGTTATTGCTAACACCATCCATTGTTGTTGATAATATTGTTGCTGTTGTTGCTGCTGCTGTTGTTCTTTTTCTTGAGGTGCCTTCAGTGCTGGGCAAACACGTCGCTGCGCGTTGAAAAATGTTGATAAATGTTGACAATTTTTCCGGCAACCACTCGTGATAAATCTAATTTTTCTTTTGCTCGCCTTTCAGTGCGTTGTTGTTTTCACTGCTGTTGTTGTTGCTGTTGCTGTTGTTGCTGTTCTTGCACTAGTTGGCACCCACGGCATTGTTGCAAGTTGCCAGTTGCCAGTTGCTGTTGTTGTTGTTGCTCTGTTGTGACTGTTGCTCTTGCAGTTTTGATTACATGGCTGCTGCTGCTCCTTGTTGTTGCCACAAGTTGTTGCCAGTTATTGTTGTTGTGTAGGTGTGAAGTAAAATTAAAAACGTGTCATTTTTTGCTTTATCGCGTGGCGCCCCATTTACGAAAAATGTTGCCATGACCCAGCAGCAAACAGCAACAACACTAACAATTGAGACAACAAACACACAAAATGTCTAAGTGAAATTTGAGCCACTTTGTCTGATGCTGTAGTCATGGCTGATATTGTGGTTGCAAGCAGTTCTTTGGTCAGGGATTGTGGTTCAGTCTCCTGGGGGCATTGCTCTAAATATAAGGCAAAAATATGCAGGAAAAAATGGAGGAAGAGGGAGGCTGTGTGGCAGTTAAGCTAACTGAATAATGCACAGGTAAGTGTCTGGTCAACAGAGTTGGCTTCGTGTGTTGTTTACAATTCTCGTGACACGAACTTAAGTCGAGGTGCGAGTGTAAAGAAACCTAAATTTAAAGTTTATTAAATGGAAATGTAGGTTTTGTTCATTTGGTTCCAGTATCCGGAACAATTTTTTTAACAAAATCAATTACATTTAAATGCAGAACGAATAAAGAGGCCAAAACAAGATCAAAATGACATTCCGCTTGAAAATCGGTTGAGTTTTGACAAAGTTATGAAATTTTGAAGTTTGTCAAACCTTTGACTTAGCAACTTTACAAGTCCAAATTTTTGTCAAATTTCACATGATTTTTTACAGAATTTTGAAAGGTGTCAGAAACAAATTTAAAGTGTTGTTTTATACTATTTACGATATAAGGAGTTGATTAAACGTAAAAACTTGAGATTTAAAATTTTGAATTTTCAAAATATCAAAGGGGGGACCACATGCATCGAATCCATGATTTTGAGAAATTTAAAATTTTTTACAAAATTAATGAAATTTAAATGCAGAATGAATAAAGAGGCCAAACTTTGATCAAAATGACATTCCGCTTGAAAATCGGTCCAGTTTTGACAAAATTATGGAAGTTTGAAGTTGCTCAGACCTTGGATCTAACAACTTTACAAATCAAAAGTTTTGTCAAATTTCACATGATTTTTTACAGAATTTTGAAAGGTGTCAGAATCAAATTTAAAGTGTTGTTTTATACTAATTACGATATAAGGAGTTGATTAAAAGTGAAAACTTGAGATTTAAAATTTTGAATTTTCAAAATATCAAAGGGGGGACCATTAGCATCGAATCCATGATTTTGAGAAATTTAAAAATTTTTCCAAAATTAATTAAATTTAAATGCAGAATGAATTAAAAGGCTAAACTAAGCTCAAAATGACATTCCGCTTGAAAATCGGTTGAGTTTTGACAAAGTTATGAAAGTTTGAAAATGGTCTTTACTTTGACCAAGCATAGGGAATGCTTAAAATGAGAATATATCCAACTTAGTATTTTTTTTAAATTTGTTGAGCTGCTGATTTAATTTAAATTATTAAATTGAATTTAATTAATTAATTTAATTAATAAATTCAATAAACTGCAATATCTCATTAATGTTTCCATTGTATTTTCTACTTTTAAGAAGTTTTCTTTCTTTAAGTAACATCTCTAGCTCTGCTGTCAGCTTTATTGTAATATGAGATGTACATTTTAATACTGATGTAGTGAGTGTGTAATTAGACTAATTGCAGTCAAGTTTTCGGATTTGGCTTTTGTTGCGCACAAATTGTATTTAATCTTGTTAAATTGGATGCCTATAACTGTAATCTCTTGCAACGGCAAAATGTATTTGCATAACGTATAAATTTTAATTTAAGCGGATTTAACACACACTTCAACCTTCTTCTCCCACTGTTAACTCATTCTCCCTGCAACTTCTTAGCCAACGACATTCAGCCTATAATTAAGTACTGTGATTGTCTTCTCTCTGGTCTAAGTTTAAACCGT
Source organism: Drosophila falleni (assembly GCA_035045575.1). Lineage (NCBI taxonomy): Eukaryota > Metazoa > Arthropoda > Insecta > Diptera > Drosophilidae > Drosophila > Drosophila falleni. Next base: position 6,417,508 of record JAWNOV010000167.1, read on the forward strand.
TTTTCTTTAGCTTTCAGTTCAGTCGACTATACCAAACTGGCGCATCATAATTTTTCACGCTCAATTGGCTGCAACACCCGCACTTCTTAACCCTCTCTTTGCCCTCTTTCCTCTCTTGCCACTTGGCCATTTCCTTTTTGGCCAGCACTTTTTTTTTGCGCTGCATTTGCGCCAAATGCAATTTGTCATTATAAATTTACGTCAGTTTAGGCAAAGGCAAAGGCAAAGCGACTTTAGTCGAGTCACAAAAAAATAGTAAAAAAAACAGAAGTAAGTTTTCGCCAAGCTGGAAAAACTACTACTGCATTTTTCAATATATTTGCCACGTGACTCTTTGAACAAAAGTTTTTAGAGCTGTAAAAGTTTAGCAAGTTCTTGCTGTTGTTGCTCGCCGCAGATTGATGGTCATCTAAAAAAAGCAGTTAACGTGGCTAAAACAAACGTCAGATTAGAGCTGTCGCTGTCGCTGTAAAAGAAGCAGAAGCTAATTAAGTGGTCTACAGGTTAAAGTTTAATATAAATGCAACGTATCATTTGTCAATTAACAGTCGTCCCCTTGCCAATATATCACAAGTTGAAACATTTAAAATGCAATTAGAGTTGTGGCTCACAAAAGACGCTGCTGCAGTTGCCAAGGTCTAAATTGATGCGGTTACAGTTGCTGCCTTGCCTCAAACCTCTTGCCTTCTGCCACTTGCAATAAGCGGCTTAAAAACCAGCGGCAACATAATGAGCTAACAAGCAAGAGACCACAAGATAGGATGGGTAAAAGAGAGAGAGAGAGAGAGAGAGAGAGAGCGGTGGCGAGATCAAGGCTATGCAATGGATGTAGCTGACGCTTAGGTAACTAAAGACACATCAAGTATACGCACCGTCGACGTCTGTGTAAATTAACAATTTCATTTAGCTGCTTGCAAGCAACTTAATTTATTCAACTGGCGCCAAGCAAGAAAAATTGTTTAAGCAATGAATGAGTGAGTGAGTGAATGAATGAATGAATGAATGAGTGAGTGAGTGAGTGAATGAATGAAGCATCCGCGAGAAGCAGAAGCAGAAGCTGCAGCAGAGACGACATAATCACCGCTTTGGAGCGCCCAATTCGCAAGCAGCTAAGCACGGATCAGGCTAAGTAAGTAACTAAGTAGTTGGCAAGCGAAGCAAGCAGAAGAAGAAGGAGGAGTAAGAGGAAGTGTGTCTATAATTCCATGTGCACACGTTAAGTGAAATGTGCAGCAGCTGCTTAAAGTGCCGCAACTGACGTGTGCAACATTGAAGCTGTTGCCGGTTGCTGTTGCTGGCGGTTGCCAAAGGACACGACTCAGCAGCAACAGCAGCAAAAGATGAAGATGAAGTGGCAAAACGACTGACAGACGACTGGGTTGAAAGCAAGTAAAGCAAACTTGGCAGCTGGCTTAAGCTTTATACTAAGTATATTGAAATTAATTTATTGAATTTTCTAATGAGTTTCTTTTTAGACAGACTTACGTACGTACAGCATGTTGCATGTTGCATCGTTAAACTGCCATCAATTGTGTAAAACAAAACAACAGTCAACAGATTTATGTTTAGACATATTAATTTATGCGCTAAGCCTAAAATTGTTAAGTAAATTGCGAGCAGGCGACAAAGATTTATCACTGGAGGCCAAAAACTGGAGCACGAACTGCAGCAACTTTAAAGTAATTTACTAAAATGCATAGAAAGAGAAGGCACTAAAGAGTGTGAAAGAGAGAGAGAGAGAGAGTGGGAGAGGAAGTGTATGCCAACTAATTGAATTTGCTGCTTTGTGAAATGTTAACAAGTTTTGCGGCTGCTGCTCGTAGGCATGCAAAACTTTGGCAGCAACATAACACACATTAAAGTGCAGTGACAAATGCAACAGCAACAACAGCAACAGCAACAACAACATGTTGCAACATCAGCCATTAAATTTGTGCAATTAACCAGAGTCAGAGACACAGACTTCAACTGCATATTAGGCCATGTCTGAGGTAAGGCAGCAACTGGCTCTAAACTAATTAAAATGCATATTCTGACTGCACATAAATGTGAAAACTTTCGCTTAACAGCAACAGTAACAGCAAAAGTAAGCAGAGAGAAGGAGTGAGAGAGCGAGAGAGTGAGAAAAAGAGGGAATGATATGTTGTAGAATGCGAGTTTACCTGGGAAATAAGGATGGTTAAACAAATAAATGACAGTCAGCCTCCACAAGACAGTGACTCCCAGACACGTTGATGACAGTTTTGCCTTGGCCAGAATACATATAGAGTGGAGTGAGGGGGGAGTGAGGGGGGAGTGGGGTGCTAAGGGTGCTGCAATTTGTATAACATGCTGGGCAGCAGCCAGCAGTTGGCCAACAACTTTTGGACCCTTCGTCCGTCCGTCTGTCGTATTTGTTAAAGCAAAACTTTTTGTAAACTCATTAGAGCAGTCGGCCAAGCAACCAAGCAACCAAGCAACCAGGCAACCAACTAAGCAACTACGCTAACCAAACGGGGCCAAAATGGGGAAGGCGGGTGGCTCACAAGTTTTTTGAAAGAAAACATTGAGGCAGGGTTGGCAAAATCAGTGGGGCAGGACAAGAAGAAGAGGACAGGACAGGACCAGGACAGGCCAGGACAAAACAGGCAGGACAAACAAAAGGCAGCCAACAGCAGGAACAGAAGCGGCTGTAGACCCGGCTAAGATAAACAGGCAACTTCTTATGCAGGCCAAGAGCGAGAGAGAGAGAGTGAGAGCGGCTTACTGTCGCTTTTCATGCGGCTAAACATGCCCGGTGGTGCAGTTGAAATTTTATTTATTGCATTAACTTGAAACCGCTCGGAAGACAGGCAGAAGAGCAACAGAAGGAGTGGGAGGAAGCTGACTCATAATAAACATAATGAAAATGATGCTCATAATGAAGCGCACTAATCGACTCTTTAGTCAAGTCGCAGATGTCGCTTTAACTTGCAACTTGCAAACTATTCTACAGTTAGTTCTAACAACCATATAAGCAATAACTATACACTGTAAAAAATAGTGTTTATTCTAAGAATCTATCACATAAAAAATTCGTAGAATGAAGATTTAAATAATAGAGAAAACAACTTTGTTATATTTTTGTACTTTAGTTCAGCAATATTTGTACACTGTAAAAAAGAGTGTTTATTCTAAAGATCTAACAAATATAAAATTCGTAGAATAAAGCTATAAAAATTGAGAAAACAACTTTGTTATATTTTTGTACTTAAATACCAAAGTTTTCTTATATAAAAAAATATTTATTTAAATTTTCTTGGTTTTCTGTCAGTGTATGCTGCCATTCTTTTTAACTTTATCTAGCATTTTGCTTAACTTATAAAAAGAGCAGAGCACACTTGACGCTTGTTGCATCATCAAATAATGGAAGTTGCAGGAAGTTTGGACGATTAAGCCGATGGCAAAATGCAGTTGCATAAATAAATAAATTTCGTTTGAAATTAACATATGAGTGTGTGTGTGTGACGGATGAACAGACAGATGTGTGAGTGAGTGAGGCAAGAAAATTGATTGTGTGGAAAATTTTATGTGTGCAACGACATTTTTCATAGCATACTTTTGAGTGCTTTGCAAATTGCCAACATATGTAACAACAATTGCTCTGTCTGTGTGGGTGTGTGTGTGTGTGTGATTAAACAATTAATGCACAACTACAACTTTCAGTTATTGTTTGAACTTTGTGTCGTTGGCAATTTCAATAATAAAATTGACTTACTGCTGCGCATTATGTGTGTATGATTGTGTGCAACCCATTTATTTATTATGCAGCATTTATTTATAATTTTTAATACCCTGTAGCCATTACAATGGAATTCAAAATGGGGTATATTAGCAGATTTTTGATGACAGATATATTTAATAATAAAACTTAATGGGGAATTTGTTTGGTGTAATATTCTATGACATATTAAAATTAAATTTGAAAATAATGAATATTAAAAGTCTAGAAAGACTAGATCTCACTTTAGGGTATCCACTAGTCTTGTAACTTCTCTGTTTTAAGCTGTAGACTGGGTCAGGTATTTATTAATATTGTTGGAGTGCAAATAATTATGTTGGTTGTTAAGTTAAGCGTAAAGCACTTTGTGAAAATGATGTGCAATTAAATGCGACAGCGAGCATATGCGACACGCCCACTATGCGGCTTGTGGCAAGCAATTTTTCATACTTTTACTAGCACAATTTTTTAATATTACTTTTATTTTGTACAGCATGTGAATATTTTCTTTTGCAAAAGTCATCCCACAAATTGGCAGGCAGGTTGCAACAAAAATGCACATGCAACCGCTGCAACCACCCTTCCCCAAATGCCCTGTAAATTGTGCATAAATTAAGTGCCAACAAAGAGAGAGAGAGAAAGAGAGAGGATGAAGAATTAAAGCAAAGTTCACTTGACATTTCTTGACAGTTTTGCGACTTTCATTTGACACATGTCACAATGTTAGAGAACTCAATTAGTCGCCACCACAAATGTCCTCAGTGGTTGAGGTTGACTAGTTTGAGGTTGCCCATTACTGTGGTTTCAGTCTCACAAATAGCACATAACATACAGTGTTTGGCGGTCAGCTTTGTCAGGTTTATTCAAGCAAAAATACGACAGGTTTTTTTAGAGACTTTAAAATATATATTTCTTTAATTTAAAATTGATTATAATTGAGAAAAATATTAAACTGCATTAAATGTGACCATTATTATCATAATGATACATTTCATAATGATACATTTCATAATGATACATTTCATTATGACACATTTCATTATGATAATTATCAAACAAAATACGAAAATTTTAAGGATACTTTAAAATATATTTTTCTTTAATTTAAAATACATTATAATTAAGAAAAACATTAAACAGCATTAAATGTAACTATTTAAACTTATTTATGAATTATGTATATATTTTTAGATAAAATAGACTTTAATTAAAAGTTGTTAAGTACATTTTTCAATTAAACTAGAAAAACATTAAACAGCAATAAAGGTGTACAAACTAAACTTAATTTTGAATTATGTGCAGTACTTTTTATGCAGTTCCCGCCACTAAAATCTACAGATGAATGCCCCAAGCCGCCTTGGACTATGCTCAGGTCATAGCCTTGACGCAGGGTCACGTGTTGCTGGCCAAGTTAACAGTTTAAGCTTACAGTTCGGTGCTCTGCCAGTTTGGGTTGGGATTCCGATAGCCAAGGGATTTCAAAGTGCGCAGACGATGGATTTGATGACGTAGCTTGTGTTTAAACACAATCTGATTGTTGACTGTCTTCAGTTCGTCGATGCTGGCGCCTTTTAGATTACGCACCGTCTTGGCCAAAAGCGTTTCGGTAATAAAGTACTTGGCTTTGGACAGTCGCATATATTCGACATTGCGACGAGCGAGTTGCTCACGATACAAATAGAGATGATAGCCAACACTGGGTGATTGTGGTGAACTCTGACATTGTTGTTGTTGCTGCTGCTGTTGTTGCTGATTGTTGTTGTAGTTGTTGCTGGTTTCGTTTACAAGTTGCTGGTAGCGTGACATGTTGCAGTTGCAAGGTGTTGAGTTGAGAACTTCACTGGATATCTGACGATGCTTCTTGTTGCTCCTTGTAGCTGTTGCCACCGCTGTGTTTGCTTTGCGTTTGATGCTGACAGTGAATATTGCGATGCTTTTTAAACAAAACCATCTTCCACCCTCTTAACCCCTCTCTCACTACCTGGCTGACCTGCTTTTTAGGCCACCACAAGGACATTAGCACCTACCTCCTCAAATAGTTCTTACCTGTTCCCTTTAGCGTTTTGACTTGTGCTTGGGCCGTAATAAAAAACAATTCATTCTTAATCTGCTTGTTGGCCATAAAGTTGTCGTATTTTGCAAACATGTTCATTCTTAATCCGTTGACTAATCCGGCCAGCTCTAGTTCGAGTGCAATTTAAAAAAATCACTTTTGGCCTATAAAAAGATTAACTAGCATCATGTAAGTATTTTCCCAAGCAGCTGTAGCTTCAATATTCCGACAAGCAACTGCATGTTCTTTTAGCCAAAAGGGTAACGGTAACGGCCAGGATTAACGAGTTCTCAGCAGCTGCACAATTTTCGCGAAAATTTCATTAATGATCTACGTCGAGTGCGCTGCAAATTTCGTATTATTTTTACTTTCATTTTGGCCATGAAATTGACAGTAAATTTAATTCTTGAATATAATCAAAATGGAAACTATGACTTTTTTTATTCAGCAAGCTTGGCTTATGCTAAGCTCTGTAATCCTTGAGAGATTTATGTGCTCTTAATATTTTTTTTTTTTTGCGTGGGTTATGACACAGCTAGTTTTCAGTTTTAAATCACAAGATAAACTTTTATAACTGCCTTGTCGGCGAACGAACAAAAAGATGAATGAAGAGTGTCGCGAATTTTTCAAGACAAGTTTTTCCTTTCTATATTTGCTTTCCTCCCATTTTTTTTTTATTTTTTGCATAAACAATCATGTCAATTTCGTGATCAAATAAAACAAAGTTCAAGCTACTTTTTTCCACACAAAATAAATACGGGCGAAAAGTGGCAAAAAGTAAGCGTTAAAAGTAGAAGAAGAAGCAGAAGAAAGTGATAGACCTCTAGCAAAAAAAATTATGGCAAACTTTTGCTTTTTAAATCAAACGAAGCGAAACGAAACGAGGCGAACTTTGCAAACTTCAATGTTGAAATAAGCTATTTTCGCGTTTAACTACACACACACAAACACACATATACAGTAAGTCTGGGCGTCTGGAAAGGGTATATAGTATATACATATAATAAAAAAAAGATTGAAAAGTAATTGCATTCAAGAGCGCTTGTAGTTAAAAATTTATAGATGTAGAGCACAAGAATCTGGACAGTAAAAATGATGATGTTGCCAAGAGTGAGAAGAGTAGAAGAGAGGGAGCGAGAGAGAGAGAGAGAGAAGAGAGAGGAGACATAAGAGTTGTGGGAGGTGTCTGAAAATATTGAAAATGCAATTCCTGCTGTGCGGCTGTTCTCTGTGTCTGCTGTGTCTGACGCCTTCGTCGCGACGGTAATTGCAGAAATTTTTAGCGCGAATGGAAAAAGCGGAAAAGTGAAAGAGAAAAAGAGCAAAGAAATAAACCCAAACGCCAACGCTTCGTTCACAGTCGGCATTCAAATAAAAGTAAGTTAAATTGAAAATGAAATGAAATCAGCTCTTTAGCCCATTGCTTCATTTGCTTGGCCATCTGCTTAAACATCCTCTCTCTCTCTCTCTTTCACTCTCTCTCTCCATACCATTTCCATCTCTTATCACATTTCCATTGCAATTTTCCATTTTGCATTATTAACAGCATAAGTGAAATTCAGCCATGTGAAGTAGCATTTGATTTTCTTTTCCTAGCTGGCCAATGCCACAGTGGAACCACGTTAACAAAAGCCAAATTAATTACTTGTTTAATTGTACAATTTTTAAAATTTTTTTACATATTTTTTTTCTAATTTTATTATTTTGAAGTCATTTAATTTTTTATAATTTTATTTATGAGTGTTAATTGCAGCGAGGCTCCACTGTAATTGACTTTGAAAGCTACGCAGCTCAATTGCTAATTTTTATTGTTGCAATTTGTGTCTGTTTGCTCATTTGGACGTTGACGTCGACGTCGACTGCGCTGCCAGCTGCAGCAGCGGCAATAGCATGAGCATTTCCCAATAATTTTCACTTACAAAACTCATCGACAGCACAATAAAATTTTCATTAATTGCTTTCAACACACACTCACACGTCATATGCACTTTTGTGAATGAGAGGAGATAGACAGAGAGTGAGAGAGATGGGGAAATGTGTCTGTTAACTGCATAAAACTGACTGCATGCCGCTCATAGCCATGCCACGCCTCTTTTGGCCAGATAGTTTGGCAGCTTGGGCAATGGCAAAATATGAATGCAAACATTCAACATACGAGTACTCATACTCACACTCACACTCACTCTCACACTCACACTCACACTCGTATTCCTATTCGTACTCCTTTTTGTACTTGTACTCGTTCTCTTAGCTGAATATCTCATATCCTTGTCTTTGCCTCTTGGCCTCATTTAATGGCTTAATTTCAAAGCACAAGATTTTCCCCAGTTTATCCATGTATATATTTGAATATCTGTTTGTGTATGTGTGTGTGTGTGTGTGCTTTGAAGATTGCCAGTTTGTTGAGTGCAGCATCAAATTAAAACATTCCGAGTTGAATATTTGAATTGAATTTATAGGTGCATTTAACAGTTTTTGAAAGTTAATCTCAACGTTTCTATTTTGCCAAAAATGAACAAAAATCAAATAAAATCAGCTTAAATTGTTAGCTTGTAAACTTGTGGGCCAACATTTTTAAGAACTTTAACTTTGAGTGCGTAAATCTTTGACTTTTGTTTATTTATTGTTGGGTTTTTTGTTTAAGTGCTAATCCTTAGATGTATATTTTGCAATATGAGCTGATCAGATTTCATATTTGATACTCTTTAAGCTGCTGACAAAGTTGACCGATTCTGTCAATTTCAATTAGCTTTCACGCCCATTGTACGACAGCTCAACTGCTGACCACAACACTAAACAACACAACATGAATTCACACACACTTATCGCATAATCAAAATGCCGTAAATCATGATATTTGATATGCAGTGAGTCCGACAAGTTGATTTGACATTTGTTGCTGTTGTGCGAATTTTCCGGCCTTTCCCGGACTAAGCGTTAATTGCACAATAGGGAAAGGGGTACAGATCGACGTAAATCAAATCAAATGGCAATTAAAGTGCCATTCGATGCCGAAGCACTTTAAAATGCAAGAGGCATGCGAAAAATGCAGCTGCCAGGCGACAAAAAAAAGGTACGAAACGAGACTGAGCAACGTAATCGTAATCGTAATGGAAATGGTAATGAAACTTGGCAAAGACGACAGATTCTCGCTGAGAGAGAGGAGCGTTGTGGAGAGGTGGCAATTAATTAAGGCAAACCTCAGCGACGCTCGAAAGTATGCAACACACGAACCGCAAAGGCAATGAAATATTGCAATCAGCAAAAGAATGAAAAGCCACTAAATGCACAGAGAAGCCGGCAAACACTACTCTCTCTCTCTCTCACTCTCTCCCTCTCTCCCTCTCTCTCTCACTCTCTGTAGCAACAACAACAACTGTTGGCTCCTGAAGCTGTTAGCTGTTGGCTGCTTGGTTCTTCGGTTGGTGGCACCCGCTTGCCAAAATTAGTTTCTGTGTCAAAAGTTTGAAATGAGCAAGCGCCTGGCTTGGCCCTGGACTCAGACCTGGAGAGTTGGAGAGCTGGAGAGAGCTGTAGAAGCGTAGAGAGCTCTGTTGCAAGTGCCAGAGAAAAACTGCAGCAAGCAAAAGCCAAACAAAAACTATTGGGCCGGTGCTACAGTCGAGCACACTCGACTGTCGGAGACTCCGTACCTACTATGACAAAAACTAAGAATGGAAAACATTAAAAAATTCTATAATTTTGGTTATGATACCTTATTTTCGCCCAATCGGTCCTATGACAGCTATGTGATATAATAGTCTGATTTGAACCAAATTTAGCCAGGATATATGAGGCTAACTTAGATGCATATTCTATAAGTTTGGTTATGATATCTCATAAAACAACAAAATTTTTCATACAAAGACTTGATCTTCGACCGATTGTTACTATTGGCGCTATATGATATAGTAGTCCGATTTGATCCAAATTTGGACGGGATATATAAAACTGACTAAGATGTATATTCTATAAGTTTGGTTACGATATCTTAAAAAGCAAAAAAGTTTTTCATACAAAGACTTGATTTTCTACCGATTCTTCCTATAAGCGCTATATGATATAGTGGTCCGATGGAAAAAAGAAACAAGCTTTATCTGCCTGCAATATAGAGAAACATACATACTTAGTTTGGTGTCTCTAGCTCCTAAAGTCTCCAAGATCTGTTTGTTCATACAGACTTTTTTTAAGTACAGGGTCTAACAAAATGAAGATGGAGTAGAAGAAGGAAAAACTCGTTGAGAACGAGACACACAGCGAGCAACGACAAACGTTGAGAACGAAACGAGGACAAAGTTTGTCGCTGATGTAGTTAAGAATTGGCAGCAAATGCTGCTTAATTTCAAAAGAAACTTTACGTATTTGTCATGCGGCGCACATTCATTGCGGTGTTCATTTGAGCGCTCATTCAGGCAACCCACAAGTTGCAGCTGCAACAGCAGCAACAACAACAGTTTGGTTGCTTCATCAAGCGACTTCTTCTTCTCTACTTCTGCTTTTTTCTGTTTTTTTTTTATCATTGCTCATATTTAATAATTCATCAGAATTTCGGCGCACGCAATGAAATCTTTGAAAGCGAGTCTCGAGCCTTTGACGTTAATTTGCGGTCACATTGGCCTCTTTTGCCATCGCATTGGCCACTTGTACGCTTCATTTCCTGCGGCCGACTTCCATTTGACTTGCAGTTTCCGTTTCCGTTTCAATGACGCTTTGATTGGCCTTGCGGTCTGCGCTTGACGTTTGCCATTTACCGCTTCCCTTCATCCCACATCCCACACTTCAACGTTCCAAAATCAACTTTATTTTAAGCGTTAATTATCATGTTGCATGGTTTTCTCAACTCAACCACATTGCAAACTTTGCTCTGCTTCATCGACACTTGACAGCATTTGAAGTGGACTTGAGTTAAGATTGAAGTCCAAATGTTTTTCATCTGCTAAGAATCATTAAATTATGCAATTTGTGTTTGGAATACCCGTCAAATTGTTTGAAATTTGTCTACAATAAAACATCTAATCTAATCCGTTTTAAAAAATTGTTCAATTCCGATATAAATAAAATAAACTAATCGAAACTCAAACGCCTCAGTAATTGATAATGAATAAAGAAATACACTTTGAACTATTCTAATCCCCATTTTATTACAGTCTATTCTATTTACTATTCACACTCAAACCTGCAGTTCTAGTCTGAAATAATGATGATGACTAAAGTCGAGAGAGGCTATAAAATCGAGATAGCTTATATAACTTATAACATCATTAGACTCTCACACTCTGCTAATGAAGTGTTAAACTAATGTTAATGGTGTGTATGTGTGTGTGTGTGTGTGTGGGAGTTGTTAGTAGTTGTTGTTACTGTGATTGTTGTTGTTGCCACAAATAATCATATCTATAATTAGCTGTTAATACGCTTAAATGCTGGCCAGTGGAAACTTGGTATTCCGTGTGATTATAATGATTTTTGCTTACCTCTAGAGATTTTCGGTTAGCTGAGTGTTCAGTTGTTATTGCTATTGTTGTAATTGTTGTTGTAAATTGGTAGGTGTTTAGCTGTAATAAATATAAAATGAAATGATATATCATTATTGCTGCGTTGCGTTTATTATACAATATGATGGTCTTTTAATTTATATTTTACTGCAGAGGGAAATGTTTTCATTCTGCACACGTTTATTTATGCTGCGAATTTTAATCTTTACACGAATTTTGGCTGCACACGCAAACGTTAATTTTATTATATAAATATATATATAAATCTTTATTTTGTTGTGTTATTTTGTGTATAGATAGATAAACAAACATTGCTTGATTTCACGCCTATTATCGCTTGGCTGAGTACTGCCTAAGGGGGTGGGTGAGAGGGAAGGGGGTTGGGGAGGGGAAAGGGGTTGCAATGCGTGGGTGCGGGTTGCAATTTCTTTTTGGGCCAATAACATTTCCGGGCCCGTTCAGCAAAACCAGTTGAAATGCGAATTGTGAATTGCGAAATGCATTCGTGTGTGAAAATGATTTTAAAATTGATGCTGAAATTGTGTGCAAAGAGCGATGACAATCAAAAGACATTTTGGAAATATCAAATGATAATGGGGGAAATACAATACAAATACAATTGTCTCCACACTGCTCAAAAGTACAATTTTGACAGCTTTTAATTGTGCAGCGAGCTGTGCAAGATTTCGTTTATTTACTTGAACAACAACAGCAACAAAAACAACAACAACAACACGATTATATCTATGCAATTACAAAACGCATCATGTCATGGCCAGATGCAAAGATTCAGATACAAATTGAGGTGGCAAAGTGGTTGCAAGTTTTACGCCTCAGCTGGCAAAGGAACTGGCGAGATTTTTACCTTGAAACAGGTGCAATTAACGCGCCATAATTTCACTTTAAAGCCCTTCAGGCTGACGTGTGAATTATCATTAATAGACCAAAGTGAGAGTTTTCTAGCCGCAGCTTCCCTAATGGCTAAAATGCCGACTGCCAACTGCCAACTGCCAACTCAAGTGAGGCCTTCACATGAGTTTTTGAATTTGTGAGCAGTCAGTACTTACGACTCTAAGCAGCAATTTTCCTCGCCGTGCAACGTGCCACACAAGACTTGCAGCAAAGTTTATGCAAAAACTTAATTAAAACAAAATTAAATTCAACTTAGCCGCATTATGCAAATGCTTAGCATTTCAAACTGTGAGCAACTGTCAGTTGACTGTCTATGTATGGGTGTGTATGAGTGTGTGTGTGTGTGTTTGTGTGCACTAAAAAGTTAACGAAGCATAAATCGTTGTTATGTCTCGCTATCTGATAAGCCACAATCAAATGCAATCAAACCAAATTCAATTTTATGGCCAACAACTAAAGAGAAGCCGCCGCTTCGGCTGCTTAGAAGCTCAACTCAAGTGAAGTCAGCTGGAAAATCACAACAAAAACAACAACAACAACAACAACGATGACTAGAAGAAGATTTTTGCTTAGCAGCTGCGTCTAAACACAAATTAAAATCCCACTGCGCCTCAGACCGAAACCAAAAACCGAAGCCGAAACTGAAACTGAAGCTAAAACTGAAGCTGCAACTAAAGCGGCTGCTTGCCAAATAATTTGCAAATTTGATTAGCTATCAAGGCAAAGTAAAGAAAACAAACTGCGACTCAGCAGCAAAAGGCAACAAATCAGCTGGGAGGGAAGAAAAAAAGATGAAAAATCTAAGAGTAAAATCTGCAAATCGCTGTGGAAAATCAGAAGAAAAATCACGCAGCAAGCGTTGCTGATTTAGCCTTTTTAAGTATGCAAACTTAAAAGTCTATTGGCAAGTAAAGATAACTGTTAGCTTGTACCTATACAGTTAAGCAAGAAAGTGCTTTGACAAAATAAAAAAAATGTTCAAATTTTCGCTTGCAAAAAAAGTTTTTTAAATATATATTTATTTTTATAATATTTTATAACTCTTGACTTGTTCTTAGATAAAGTTATTAAATAGAAATTTAATTTTTTAGAATTGACAATTTTTTTAGAAATAAGAAAGAATATGTGAAATTTTATTTTCTTAATACATTTTCTCTAAAAATTATTCTTTCTTAATGATATTTATTTTAGTTGTTATTTTATAATTCTTGGCTATTGTTCTAAATAAAGTTAGGAAATATAAAATTTATTTTCATTGAACTTTAGTTTTTTTTTTAAATTAAATAATATATGAATTTTTCTACCAAAAAATAAATATTAATAATAAATGTGGATATTTGTTTTAACTCTTATTTAAATATTCTACGGCTTTTGAAACGACTTAAGCAATCGAAGTTTTCTTAAATTTAACTAATTTATCATTAAACAAACAAATGTTTGACTTTTAATTTTGTTGCAACACTTTCTTGACTAACTGTACATAGATTTGTAGGAAAGGATAACAGCCGCCACATGCTGACAACACTGACAGGCATCAAAAAACCACGAAAAATAAGTTGAAAAAAAAGAAGATTTTGGCCAGGCCAAAGATGCAGTGAAAAGCCAGCGAATTGTGACGCTGAGATTGCGGAAATGTGGATGACGACGACGACGACGGCGACGACGATTGTTGCTGTCTGTGCTCTGTGGATCTGCTTGCTGGATATGTATGTATGTGTATGTGCCACTTACTGTTGCATGCCCCATGCTTTCCTCCCCCATCACCCCACGACCGTTTCAATTCAAGCGTAACGAAAACGTTTTGCACTGCATTCGATTCATGCAGTTTTTCGGAGGGCAACTACACCGCTCTCCCTCTCTTCACCACTCACTCCCTCTTTCTACCCCTGCTCTCCTGCCCTGTCTATAGTCTCTTCTCTTTCCCCTTTTCCTCTCTCTCTCTCACCCTCTGACAGCTTCAACGCTTATTGGCATCATTGACTTCGACAACAGGCAGTTACACCGCAGAACTGAGCCGCCAGACGCTTTTGTCTGTCTCTCTTTCTGTCTGTCTGTCTCTCTCTCTGTCTGTCTGTCCGTCTGTCTGTTTGATCTGCCAGCTTGTGTTTTTTTCTTCAAGCATCCTTTGTCGATTCTTCTTCTACATTTTTTTTGCCTTCATTTCTTGCGCAAGCGGAAACACAACTTGCCAAATTTGTGTGAGTGTATGCAAGTGTGTGTGTGTGTGTGTAAGTGTGTGTGTGTGTATGTTTGCTTAACATTGTTCGATATTTGGTAGAGCATCCATCTTCGCCTGGCGGCTTCTGTTCATTTCTTGACTTCGATGTTTATCTTCAATGATTTGCGATTTTCCGGCAATTTACGCAAAAATATGTGACGAAATTTCTCAGCAGCTGTTTGAGTGTTTGTGTGTGTGTTTGTGTGCTCAACTGCAACAATTTGGTATTCGTTTTTTTATTTTGAATTGTCTATCCAGTTCCCCTTTTCTCTGCCCCCTTTTGCTCTTTATGCGTTGCGCGCGTGATGTCAGCCCGAAATTTACCAAGGAAATTAGCGTACAAAAATGTTGATGGCAAATATTTGCGTAGCAGCAACAACAACAACAACAACAACTGCAACAACAACAACAACACTGACAAAAAACAACCTCAGCATCCCACGCTTTTCAATTCGTTTTACGAATTTGGGTGATTGGCTTTGCCATTTGCTTTGCAGTTAATTGAATTTGAAAGGTGAAAGGCGCCGCATTTTAGGCCAAAACTGAAATTCGTTTTTGGCGATAACAATGAAGCATTTGCTTGTCTGATTTATAGAGCTCTGACTTCGACTCTCAGTCTGAACCATCGATAGTCGGGAAAAGGGATGCAATTTGATTAGCGCATAGCATCGCGTAATTGTTGATAGACTCTCAGATACAGTCTGAGTTACAAACAGAGATAGAGATTGTGTCTATGGGTATTAACCTCGACTGAAAGATGGTTTTTTGTTATACAAACTGTGGCAAATTGCATGGAAAAGTCATCAATAGCAGGAAATGAAGGAAATGCAAAGTGATTGTTGAACTAAATGTACTATGATTAACTGAAAGTTATCCACACAATTAAAGTTCAACACAATAGGGAGAGAGCATTAAATAAATATATAAATAATTTCGACAATTTAACAAATTAAATTTTATTTCCAGCATTCCTTTTAATTTAATTGTAATCTCATTTGACATAAAATTAACTCAATGTGACTTTGCATATACCACTCAGGTGAGCAAGCAAGCAAAACGACTTAAAGATACCCTAGTTTTCTTTTAACTTCTTAACTTTGCAAAGAAATACATTTTAGAAATTTTTTTAAAATAATTTAGCTTAATTTGAAGCATACAATATTTAAATTTTAATTTAAATAAATGTTATGTTATATCAGCATACCCATAACAGCACACAGGGTATAGAATATTCTGTGTAAATACAATATGCAAAAAAAAAGAAAATATTAATTGTAAAAATTAATTACTTTCAACAACAAATGGCCAAAAGGGAAATGCTCGCAGCAGCTTTGCAGTTGCCTCGTCAGCAGACAAACTTCATTATCAAACATCATTCTCAGTCTTAACGTCATTATCGTCATCAACATTATCACTTTTGTCAGTTTGGTAATGATCATGTGATGATTTGATAATTAAAAGCAAACATCAAGCGAAAGAGAAAACAAGATGAAACGTTAAAGTAATGAATGCTATAAAAATACACACACACATGCACACACAGATACTCACAGATACAGCACATTTTATACTTTTATACATGTATAAAAATGTCGCAATTTTTTAATGCCCCAAGCCAGACAGACAGAGTGAGAGAGAGAGAGAGAGAGAGCAGAAGAGGCAACAGGATGCGGGCTACTGACCGATAGAGCGCGCTGTGCTTCTGTCCTAGTCCATGCTTAATTAGTTAGTTAGTCAGTGTGACTAACAGTAGCCAAGGTCCCATGGACAGCCTGTCGAAATGTGACAGCGATAACAACTTTCAGGTGATTGCCAATGAAGCTGGCCAAGATCGGGGTGGAGTTGGGGGAAGCTTAGGTGTGTTTGGGAACACGTTTGGCCGGGCGACAAGGTTGACTTTGGCAGTTGATGAACTCGCTCTGCCGCCGGCCAACGCATTTTTCATTTAAGCCACTGATCCGCTTTACAACTTGGCCGTTACAGACAGACAAACATAACGTGTATTCGCCATTCGAGCTCGAATTCGATGCCATACATCTTACTGTATCTGTATCTGTATCTGTCAGATACAAACGGACACGCAACAGAAACCAGACCTTGTGCCAGTTTACGATTGCGCGCAAGAATATAAAACAACAGCAACATCTACAACAGCAATATCTACAACAACAGCAACATCTACAACAAAAGCAACTTCTACAACAACAACAACATCAACTGCAACAACCGCTGGCAAATTGATTAAACGCTAATCGCCGCCATTTTGTGCAATTATATGAGTGTGAGCAGCAGGCGGAGAAGGCTGAGAAGAAGGAGTTGATAAAGAGGGGGAGTAAGCTGAGGGGAGTAAGCTGTTGGCAGAGGAGTAGAGCGGTCAGTTGACATTGATTTTTGGCAGGGATCACAAATTAAGGCCTTTTTTATTTTATACAGACTAATTTTAACTCTAATACTTCTACAAAAATTAATAACTAAATAATAATTAAATTTTAGCATTTTTTTCTGAATCATAATTTCAAATTTAGATTTTTGTTTTAAATAAAGAAAACAATTTTTCTGTTTTTAAAAGAAATTTTTTTTTTAATATCTCTTGAATCAAAAAAAAAAAACGTTTGCATTAAAATAATTACAATAAACAACTTATAATAAAGTATATATTTGTTTCTGCGATTTTAATAATAAAATATTTGGATAAATTTAAATTGTCATACTGGCAAATAAGAGTTAAAATTAATTTTAATTATAAAAATATCTCTTATATGGGATCCCTGGTTTTTTGGGCAAGTTTATTTCGGCGTCGTCTGAGCAATTACGTTGGCGGTGGCGTCGTTCATTGCCTCGTGCCGTCGTCGTCGTTGTAGTTGTTGTAGTTGTTGTAGTTGTTGTCGTCGTTGTCGCCTCCGCTTTCGTTTGACGGGGCGCGGTGCGTGCAACTGTTAATTGAGTGATGGCCAAGACTGCAGCAACAACAGCAACAGCTTATGGCAGCTGACTGACCAGCAGCAACAGTAACAGTAACAACTACAACAACTACAACAACCACAACAAGTTAACGAAAAAATCTCGTTTGCCTAATAGCCGAGTTCAAGTTGAATGGCTCAATTTCTCAATCAGTCAATTGACGTGTTTGCGCTTGCGTCGACGTTGTTAATTAACAAAACTGCCAAATAAATTAATCACGAAAAATTATCAAAAAATACTCGTACTTTCATATAAAATGTGTGCATAAAAAATAAGCATGGAGACAAAAACAAGGCTGTTAAATGGCAAATATAAATATATATTGTCGAAGTTAAGACACAGCGGGAGAAGTTTTTAATTTGCAGCAAAAAGAAAGACTGCAAAAAAAATAAAAATAAAAGACAAAAGAAATTAAACTGCACTGAAAGTCTAGCACAGTGAAACTAACTTATGATAAACGCAGATTAAAAACAGAATTGATTGAATAAAAAACTAAAATTTAGTATGATATTAAATTATTATATTGTCATAAGTTCTTTAACAAATTTAATATATTGTGTTTTTTCTGCAAATAAATTTCCCTTTTAATCTATAGAATTTTCTTCTACTTACATTCCCACTTTAGCGAAGCTTCACTGTGCAATCTTCAAGCACATCCGCTCGTTAATCTACACATAAACTTTATTTATAAACAACACATAAAAATAATAAAAAATACTCGAAACTATAGAAAAGCGTATCACTTGAATTATTTTTAATTGTCAGCTTGGCTCTGAGAACTGGCATAAACTGAGAAATTGGACATGGGATACGGATACAAAATGTTTATGACCACTTAAGTGAACATAAATGTTTTTTGGCTACCGATTTTCAGTGGCTGCCACTTAAAATCACTCACAAAGACGCGCAGTCTAAGCTGAGAAAAAAAGTACAAATTTAACGAGCCACATTTAGGCTGAAAAAGAGTTGGCCAGAGAGTTGGCCAAGTCAAGGTTCATGAACCCAACGTATGGAAGGTAAGGAAAATTCTCACAGAGAACGCGACGGCGTCAATTACATGAGAGGCGCTAGCGATGGTCATGCTGATGGTGTTGTTAATGGAGTGGCAGAAATGCTGTGGCAAGGTGCTGAGTGGCAGACAGAGAGAGAGAGAGCGGGAGAGAGGGAGAGAGAGAGAGAGTGAGAGAGGGAGGTAGATTTAGAAATTGCCTGGCTGGCCATGGATACTTACAACCCGACAGGCTTAACTTTAAACCGCACAGCAAGACGTCGACCGACGACCGTCGACATCGACATCGACATGGACGTCAGGCTTTTTGGCCACTTGACTTGACTGGGCAACCAGGCTGTTGGCCAGGCCAAGTAATTAAAAAGCCAAAAGCAACAACAACAACAGCGACGAGTAGAAGCGGAAAGCGCTACAAGAAAATGGAAAATTACTCGCATATAGACTAGCCAGGGCGTTGAATGTTCTACCTCTACCTCTAACTCATTCTCTAACTCACTACCTCTACACTGAAAAAAATACCAGCTTGCTAAATATTTTGTTCTTAAAATAAGATTACATTAAGACCAAATTAAAATAATATTTATAAAATTACTAAAACTAAAACAGTATGAAATGTAAAAAAATCAAAATTAAAATAAAAAAATTATATATATAAAAAATAATTTTAATTCTTTTTATTTTATGATTAAATTAATAAAAAAAATTTCTCTTAAAATAAGAACTTGGTTTTATTTAAAATATTCTTAAAATCAAGATGTGTTCTCTTCATTTAAAAATTTTAGTTCAGAGACCAAATTCTAGATTTTCGAACATTTTTTTATCAGTGTACCTCTCTCTCTACCTCAGCATCTATCTGTATCTCTCTTCGAGCTGCCTTCACACAGACATTGCTCATTTCGTCGTTTCGTAATTAATTAGTCTTAAAAGTTAAATAGCCCAAATGATTTCGGACAGTTACAAAAGGCCGACAGCTAATAGAAGAGTCTGCTGCTTTTGCTGCTGCTGCCAAGAGAGATACAGATACAGCTAACTGAGATACAGAGATACAGAGATACTTGTAGTGAGTGTCCCGGTTCTAGGTTCTATTTACGAGTGGGTTTGAGTTCAATGCGACTGTCCATTCGCCTGTTGGCAAATGAAGATAAGATACGCGTTTGACAGGCCATGGCTAAGAGTCATGGCCAAGAGTGAAGAGAGTGGGAGGAAGAGAAGGAGAAGAAACAGCTGGAGAACTCTAGGAATTGGCTAGTTGAAGACGACACAGCGCATATTTGTGTAAATTTTCGTATTTTTATACCAATTGAGTTGGCTGTCAGTTTGGCACGCATTGCCCGTGTCTTTCTATCTCTCTATCTCTTACTCCCTCTCTCTTCTCCCCTCTCTTTCTGCAACTCTCTACCTCTCTCGTGCTGTGTGCAGCGTTGAACAGAGAATTTATCTAATGCCAGAGTCAGAGTCAGAGTCAGTCTGTGTGCATCTGTATCTGTATCTGTATCTGGCGTGGATACGTGCTTTGAGAATGCTTCTACCACTGTTTTCCCTCCTTTTTCTTCCCCCTTCTCCCACTGCATTCTCCCCCTTGCTGCCTTATTGATTGAGACAGAATTTATTGGCAGTGCTTAACGTTTTAAGCAAACATCGTTGTGACTTTTTGACATTTGCCAGCCACTAAAAATGATTCTTGATTCTGAATATGAAATGTGCGCTTAAAGCTCTCTATTTATACATGTGTGTGTGTGTGTTTGGGGGTGTGTATAGGTGTGTGTGTGTGTGTGCCATCTCGTTAGCTGTGCGCACTCTTGGCATATTTAAATATATTTTGTTGCAACATGCTCAGCTGGCGCAAATTGGCAAAAATCAACTCAAAAATTGCATTCTCACACACAAAAGGCAACGCCCTCGAAGCAACCACTCAAACCACCCTCGATTCCCCACCCCCATCCCACTCACAGCAATAGCTGCATATCAATTTCATTTTACTTTTCATATTTCCATATATTTGCCAATTTATTTTACACTTTTGCTGAAATTGCCATGCACTTTAAGTGCGGCATCCACAAAATGCACCTGCCGCAAACATTTAAATAAAACAAGCAAGTTCAGCTTAGCCAGCAAAAGTCTCACAACGAATTATAAATACACTTGCTAAAAATATGATATATATTTTAAGTAGTCAGTAAAAGAAAATAACTTCAGATAAAATATATAAATACAATATTGTAAATTCCATAGATTTTATGAATTTCTCCATCAAGCTGTCTGCATATTTTGCATATTCAATGCTTTGAATTTATATGCTTTATCCTTTATCCTTATGCTTTGGCCAACGTTACGAGTATGGCCAATAAATGCATTGGCAAAACGCACGCTTAAAACATTTGCATCTCTTTCGTTCCCTTCATTCACTTCCTCTCGTTCAACTGGGCCAAGTGCATGGAGTGTACTTCACCGATTTTCCCCAATGACTTTAGGGGTGAACTGGAGGGTTGTAGAGGGATGGATGGGGGGTTAAAGTAAACTCTTTTCAGCCCATGTGCTTGACCGACGCATTGCAATTTGCAACTGATTCAACATTCAAGTGCTGCGAGTGCATTGAAAATAGCTGCAAAAATTGTTGCCTAACAGCAGGCGCTACCACCCCCAACCCCCAACCCTCTCTCTCTCTCTCTCGTACACCCTCTCCTCTGCGCAGTGGAAGAATTGAGTGGGGAAGCGGCAAGCTGTTGCTCGACTTGCATTATTTATGATCATGTCTAGACCTATGTGACATATATGAAAGCTACGCCTATGTCTTAATTGCATAAAGACAGAGATGGAGATAGAAAAAGACAGAGAGAGAGAACAATTTGCTGTTCAAATTGCACTGGAAATTCTATTTCTATTTTTTTTTTATTTTTTTTTTGGGTTATACATAAATTTGCCAGCAATAATATTGTTTTGTGTGTGTACGTCATTTTACGTAAATATTTGGCCAAGATAAATTGCAGTAAACAATTTGCAACAATTTGTTGCAGAGGCAAGGCAAAAGGAGACTTGCGCCTCAAGCGCACAGAACAGCAATTATTGCTCATAAGTTGCATATTTTTAAGGCTAAACTAAAACTTAGGCTTGCTCTCTCACTCTCTGTGGCTTTCTCTCTCTCTCTCTCTCTCTTTCTGTGTGTGCACTTGACCAAAAGCAGAGAGATGCAAAGTTCATGATAAAATTACCAACTTAATTGCCAAGGCGGGGCCATAAGTCAAAGCCAAAGTGAGCCTAGCCAAACTTGGCTTAGAGTACTCAGCTAATTGGTGCAATATGAGCCAGAGCAACGTCATTAGACGGCAACGGCAACTGCACTACACTACACTACAACAACACTACACTCAACAACAACAACAAGCTGCTGTTGAGTCAGCGTCTCTATTTTTGTTTTTGCTATGCTGCAATCGAACCAAAATAGATGAAAAAACAACAACAACAACTGCTGTTAGCCATGCCTGTTAACTGTTTGCTGTTAACAAACTTTTTTTTGCGAACTGAACTGGTTTTGTTGTGCTGTGTTGTGTTGTATTTGGCTTTGGCCAGCGAAAGCAAAAGTTGCAACCTGTCTCCATGCCACAATGCCAAAATACACAGAGAGAAAAGGAGTAAAACAGAGGCAAGAGACGCCAAAGTTGCATTTGCATGGCGCTTGGCCAAATGCTTTCAAATTGGGTTAACGACACTTCAACTTGAATCAAAAACTCAAAAACTAAAAGAAAGAAATGAAATGCACTTTCATAGCAAGTGTCGCCATGGCAAACTTGCAGCATAGAAAGTGAAAACTGCAGCAAACATTGTTACAGATACAGATACAGCTACAGTTGCAACTGGCAACTTGCAACTTGCAACAACACACAAATTACATGAGCACAGATATGGTTTAGTTTTTTTTGGCCAAAAGAAAGTGAAGTCAACACATGTGGCAGCCTCACAAGTGCTGTCAATTAGCAGATATTTGAGTGAGGAGAGAGAGAGAGAGAGGGAGAGAGAGAGAGAGAGGGAGACAGAGAGAAGTTGCAACTGCAACATCGAAATGATGTCAAATAAGATTATGTTGCTTGGCTAAACATGAATAGTACTTGCCGGGACTTTTGACTAAGCAAATTCATTAGCTACACACACACACACACACACACACACATTACAAGCTCATTAGATGCACAAAAAAAACTAGTAAAAACTTGGCTTAATTCAACAGAAATTGAGGCAAGAGCATGATTGCATAATATGTGTAAGAGATGCAACTCAAATTGAGATACAAGATACAAGATACGAAATGTGAGTTGCCAATGGAAATGGAAATGGAAATGGAGATGAAGATTCACCTGGCTGCAAAGTGAAATTAAATGAACTCTCTGAAGTCAAGGAACCCATAAGCCTAAGCGTTGACATTATGTTGAGACTTGGAGAAACACAAAGAGAAAGAGAGCGGTAGAGGGGGAGGGAAAGAGAGGTAGAGAGAGTCAGCGACATGCTAATTATGCTATATTTATGTACATGCCGGAACTATGGATGTGCATTGAAGTGCATGAGATGCTGTTGATGTTGTTGCTGTTGCTGTTGTTGCTGTTGCAACTGAATGCTGGCTTAAACCTATGCCTGCCCCGCCCCTTCATCCCCGCCATCATCCGCCCTGTTGTCCCGTTCCGTTGATGTGTTGCCATTTTGCGTTGACTTTGACAAGAACGCGACCATCATGAGCCATTATCGTGCGCCTCATCAGCAACCTCAACAACAACAACAGCAACAACAACAACAGCAACATCAGCAACAACAACAACATCTAACGCCAAAGTCATTAAACTCTCGTGCAGCATCGTGAGTTCTCCAAACGTCGACTAACGACTAATTTGCGCATATGACAGAGCGGCATGCCAGTCGTCGTTCTGGGATTTGCCATATGCCATATGCCAGACGTCAGGTGCCAGATGGGTTGCTTTGGGCCTGGCCTGTACTTCAACTGGGAATGCGACTAAGACTACACAAAACGAAAAACGTAAGTATTTTAAACTTGACTTCTCACTTATTTTTCCATCAAAAATGATTTGAATATTTTAGTTTATTAGTTTTTTGTTTAAATCATTGAACGTAATGATTTTAAATAAAATTTAAATTAACAATACTATATTTCATTTAATAATGGCCGGAAAATTGCAATTTTTACTATGGTAATATAATAAATACATGTGGTGTATCATATAAAATGAATTGAGTTACACTTCGTAAATGTTTTTAAATTTTGGGAATGCCCCAATTAATTCAAAATATATTTACACTGCATTTTTAATTTTTTAAAATTAATTTAAAGTTTTTTTTTACAAAAATTGAATAACTATTTTGTTATAAAAATAAATTGAAGATTATAGATTTATGGGACTTAGTCAAGGAATATTCTTGCTCATTTTCAGTTCTTCTTACTTATATAAAGTGTCTAGATTTTGAGAATAACAAAGACTTTATTCGAGTTGATTCGAACTTAATTACAGTGCGATTTTTTTCTCTCTGTGTAGAGTTGGAATTGGAGCTGGGGAACTGTGATGTCAACGTTGTCGCTGTGCATTGCGTTCGCTTATTGGCAGCTCTCTTGACTTGGGATTGCCTGGGATTGCGTTGTGCGTCTGCTTCCCATTGAGTCTCTTCATTCCTCCCTCTCTCTCTCTCTTTCTCTCTCTCTCGCTGCTCTGCTTGATTTGTTTGGCCCGCCTGTCTGGCGCTTGTATTTGCCCTCTCGACTCTCGGGCTTTAAGCGCCCATAAACGCCAGCTAGGCCTGTCAGCCACTTATGCGTTTTAAATGATAAGAAATGTACCAGCGCAACTTGCCCATTTGGTCACAAAAAAATGCTGGGAATATGCAACGCGTTAACACATACACACACGCACAACCAAACACACACACACACAGACACATGAGACTGTCACACGCGACGTATGCGCAATGGCTCGAGGCGTTGGCCCAAAACAAATCACGCCACTTACCGAGCAATTTATTAATAAATACTTAGATATGCATATGCACGCCCATTTGTGGTTTCACATTTTGTTAGTTTTGTTTAGTTTAATTATAGCACACGCAACGCTAAATCAACACCAACATCAGCAACAACAACAATAACAATTGAGTTATTGTAACTGCACCCGTGGCAAGTACAAACTGCACTTAATTGCTGTAAAATCACGTGTCAGCCCATTTAAATATATATATCAAAAGCATAGGATATACGAGTCTACTCATACGATATATGCTTGCCACATGCCACCAGACATACACATAAGGTTGCCACAAAAAATGCCCTTCGCGAAAATGAAACAGTGCAGAGACCTTGCAGTGATTATATGCTTTCACTCTGCAAATTCATGAAAAAAAGAAAGAAAAAAACTCAGAGCTGTTGTGAAGAAGTGCGCGAACTAAAATACCCTCTAATAATTATATTTTTTGTAAGATTTTTATCTTCAAATTATAATAATTAAATTTGCTTAATTCTTATGAGAGTCAGTCAGTCAGTCAGTTAGGTCAAATTTTTTTTTTTATTACTTGAAATCCACAATATAATATTTTAATGTGGTAGATTTGTATTTTCAAATTAAAATAACTAAATTTGTTTAATTCTAATATGATTCAGTCAGTCAGTAAGGTCAAATTGTTTTTTCTAATATGAAATATTCTCTAATAATTATATTTATTGTTAAATTTGTATGTTCAAATTATGTATAATAACTAAATGTGTTTAATACTAATATGAGTCAATCAGTCAGTCAGTTAGGTCTAATTTTTTTTCTATTATTTAAATTATTCACAAACTAATTTTTTAATTTGGTTGATTTGTTTTCAAAAGTTTACAAAATCTCTATGTTTATTTCAAACTTTTGGATAAAGGATAATAGAATTTGTCAAACTTAAATATAATTTGCTAAATTCATATCTTTAAATTTAGATATATTTTACTATCAATTAACTATTATATTTTGCTTAAGTAAAATAGTAACTATTTAATTGATAATATTAGCTTAATTAATTATTGAAATATTTGAATGCTTTCACACACTCTCATTCAACAACATAGTTACTCTAAATATCATCAAGTGGAAAGCATTTCTCCCTCCAGGGTATACAACTGTAAGTACAGTCTCGTTTGTGGCCAGTTTGAGTGTCATGAATAACGATGCTCTGTGGATCTGTGCAGCTTGTGCGCTAGCGATGCACCTTCGGGCCAGTCTAATTAAACACGACACTGAAAATGTGTCCTCTGCTGTCATTGACACGTGTGCACAGCGGCAATCGCAACGGCAACAACAGCAACAGCAACAGCAATAATAACAGCAACAATAACAATAATAAAACTGAAGCCGGTGTCCAGCCGGATATGCAGCAGCCGATAGGCCGTTAATACACAGCACACACACACAGAGAGACACACACACAGAGACACACACACACACTTGAACGCACTGGCAGAAGCCAGAAAATGCGTCTGCTGATTTTCCGTTTACCAACAGTTGCCGGTATAGTCCTACATATATACACATATACATATGTATACACACACACACACAGCTGCAGAGATTCACGCACGTGATTTATGTGCGTGGGCGCGCATTTTAACGCGGCAACGACACAGCAGCAACAACAGCAACAGCAGCAACAACAACAGCAACAGCAGCACCAGCAACAGCAACAACAGAGGCAAAGCAGGCGCCAACAATATTCACAGTGCTCGCTGCTAAAGCCGTGCTGTGCCGACAACAACAACAAGCACGACAACAACAACAACAACAACAGCAATAACAACAACAACAGCAACAACAACAACAACGACAAGGCGTTGGCAACTTTATTGGTATTCGCATATTTTACGTGCAGTGTCGCTGCGAATGGCGAATGGCGACTCGATGCTGGTCAATTCAATCAGGATATAATTTTATGCGTTACTTAAACACGCAGGATATGTTAATATTGCGGCACAAGCCCAGCGGTCGCAACAGCAACAACAATAACAACAGCAACATCAACAGCAACAACAACTACAAAAAAATGGCATCTCTCTTTACGGTTGAAATAACAGCATAGTTGCCGTGGATAAATAACTGTGTGCATGCAGCTGTATAAGTATTTATACACATACACACACACACACATGTGTTGTGCGGGTGCATGTGTGTGTGTGTGTGTTTGTGTGTGTGTTTGTGTTTTCATGATTAATTAATTGTATTTAAAGCATAATTGCCTCTAGCATTCATTTGATTAAATTTTCAAGCCATGTCTATGTGTGTGTGTGTGTGTGTGTGTGTGTGTGTG
This sequence comes from Drosophila falleni, assembly GCA_035045575.1. Lineage (NCBI taxonomy): Eukaryota > Metazoa > Arthropoda > Insecta > Diptera > Drosophilidae > Drosophila > Drosophila falleni. Next base: position 6,444,211 of record JAWNOV010000167.1, read on the forward strand.
ACATAATCGTCAGGTCAATTGGCTTTTTGCCTTTTAAATGCAGCTGCAATATGTTCTCAAATATATTCAAGTTTAATGCGACCCGTTGACCATTGTGCGCTTAAAAGTATGCAATGATAAATTTACAACTCTTACATTACCCCAAAACTCTAATTACTACTACATATATTAAAATATTTAACAATATTTGTATAGCTTAGTAGCAAATCATTACACAACAAAATTCAGAGATAGATTTAATAATAAAGTCATGTCTAAACAGGTCAGCATGGTTAATTATTTAACTGGACAGTGGCATGTGTCTGACTGCTGGGGTATTATTAGTGTTATTGCACAGCGATAAGCCTCTAAGGGATTCAGGGGTATATAAACCCTGCTATTTTCCCTGATTTGACAGTTCAACTTGAAAATGGATTTTCTTTCTACATTGCCGTTTGTACTTTTGGGAATAACAGTGATATCCCAACGGGGCTGTGAGAGCCTGGTAAGTTATTAATTTTTTTGTATTCAGGATCTCATTAAGAGCCTCACTTACAGCGATCTTGGGACTATGAAATTGTATCCATCAGCGGTTCCACCAGCGATGAGAGCAAATTTAAGATTGAGACGAAAGTTGAGCATTCAAAGCGCTTTGATTTAAGCTTTACAATCATAATTGACTGGAAGTTCGACGTGAAAGATGATGATGTGGTAATTATTACTAAACTATAAACTTTAATAATATTTTTTACAACATACTTATTGACAGATTGAGATGAGTGCGTACCGCAGTCCGAGTGGTAACGAGCAAGATTTCAGGCCGGTCCCCTATACGATTCCTAAAATTACTTTTTATGAAGCTATCCGACATTATTATAAGGACTTCTTATATGCTAATATAGGACACTGCAGTAACATTCCAACATTTGAGGAAGTCAAGAACAGTCCTTGGCCCCAAAAAAAATATGTATTCGAACGTTGTGTGGCCACCGGTAAAAATTTTCCAGAAATTTTGCCAGAAGGTACATATAAAATGGTTTATACATTGACTGGGGAAGTTAAAGCGGATGTCACCTATGTTGTAAAGGTTACATCTAAGTTTAAGCCTTGAAAGGTTTTTTAAAAAAATATATAAATATACTTGTAACAAAAACTATTTCAAATTTGGAGAAAAATAAAAAACTTAGATAACCATGTTTTTTCGAAAAATTAAAAGAATTGAAAAATTTCTGCTAATGAAAGAAATGAAAAAATTAATTTTTAACTTGGTATACCCAGAGACTATTAAGAATGACCAAAAAAGGTAATTCAGAGACTATAAGTGTTAGATTCTTCAGTATATAGGTTCTGTATTATATATGCGGATTATGTTTATTTAAATTTCGGATACCACTCTCCCTTTGGCCACAAATCCAAAGAAAAATGATTCTAAGAGCAATTTTAAAGCTACAGATTTGTGAAAAAAAGTTCATGATATTTGAACATTGTGAGGAACGGTGCAGTTTATTCTGAGTTTCAATTCATGGTGAAATTTAATTACTTATTATCAATAAACCAAGTCTAAATATAACACCCCTCATTATTGAAATAATAAAATATATTTAAGTATTTGTCTAGTTTAATCGAGATTGACTTCCAAACATAATGCAAAGATAGATTTAGCAATATAATCGGTATTGTTAATTAAAAAACATGCTAAAGGCGTGTAAGTTTAGGTGTAATATTAGTGTAATTGCAATCAACGATACGTCTCTTCAGCTTTAATGGGTATATAAAGCCTGCTATATTCCCTGATATGACAGTTTAATTTAAAAATGGGTATTCATTCATTATTGCTGTTTGCACTTTCGGGAATAACAGTGATATCCCAACGGGGCTGTGAGAGCCTGGTAAGTTTTTAATTTTTTTTTATTCAGGATCTTATTAAGAGTCTCATTTACAGCGGTCTTGGGACTATGAAATTGTATCCATCAGCAGTTCCACCAGCGACGAGAGCAAATTGGCGATTGAGACCAGAGTTGAACATTCAAAGCGCTTTGATTTAAGCTTTACAATCATAATTGACTGGAAGTTCGACGTAAAAGATGATGATGTGGTAATTATTACTAATCTATAAAATTTAATCATATTTTTTACAACATACTTGTTAACAGATTGAGATGAGTATGTCACGCAGTCCGAGTGGTAACGAGCAGGATTTCAGGCCGGTCCCCTATACGATTCCTAAAATTACTTTTGTTGAAGCTATCCGAAATTATTATAAGGACTTCTTATATGCTAATATAGGACACTGCAGTAATATTCCAACATTTGAGGAAGTCCGGAACAGTCCATGGCCCAAAAAAAAATATGTAGTCGATCGTTGTGTGCCCACCGGTAAAAATTTCCCAGAAATTCTGCCAGAAGGTACATATAAAATGGTTTATACATTGACTGGGGAAGCTACAATCAATGCGACCTTTGTTGTAAAGGTGACGTCTAAGTTTAGGCCTTGAGAAGTTCATAAAAAATATATACATATACTTGTAACAAAAAGTATAACAAATTTGAAGAAAAATAAAAAACGCAAAAAAAAAATAAAAAAATAAATTTATATCTTGGTATACCCAGAGACTATTAAGAATGACCAAAAAAAGGTAATTCAGAGACTAGAAGCGTTAGATTCTTCAAACTTGCTATGTATATAGGTTCTGTATTATATATGCAGATTATGTTTATTTAAATTTCGGATACCACCCTCCCTTTGCCCACAAATCCAAAGTAAAATTATTCTAAGAGCAAATTTAAAGCTGATTTGGGAAAAAAAGTTCATGATTGCGAGGAACAGTGCAGTTTATTTTGAGTTTCAATTCATGGTGACATATAATTACTTATTATCAATAAACCAAATCTAAATATAACACCCCTCATTATTGAAATAATAAAATATATTTAAGTATTTGTCTAGTTTAATCGAGATTGACTTCCAAACATAATGCAAAGATAGATTTAGCAATATAATCGGTATTGTTAATTAAAAAACATGCTAAAGGCGTGTAAGTTTAGGTGTAATATTAGTGTAATTGCAATCAACGATAAGTCGCTTTAAATTTAATTGGTATATAAAGCCTGCTATATTCCCTGATTTAACAGTTTAATTTAAAATGGGTATTCATTCATTATTGCTGTTTGCACTTTCGGGAATAACAGTGATATCCCAACGGGGCTGTGAGAGCTTGGTCAGTTTTTCAATTTTTTTAATATTTATGATCTCATTTAAACTCTGAATTACAGCGGTCTTGGGACTATGAACTTATATCCATCAGCAGTTCTACCAGCGACGAGAGTAAATTGGCGATTCAAACCAAAATAGAGCATTCAAAGCGCTTTGATTTAAGCTTTACAATCATCATTGACTGGAAGTTCGAAGCAACAGATGAAGATGTGGTAATTATTACGCAATTATTTGTTTTCTTAATTCCTTTTAAATAATCCATTCTTGTTGACAGTGGCATATGCAATTTTTTCGCAGCCCGAGTGGTGAGAATGATTTCAAGCCGATGCCCCATGAGATCCCTCGGATGAAAGTCAAAGATGCTATGCCAAAATATTATAAGAATTTCGTTTATGGTAATGTAGGTCACTGCTCAAATCTTCCAAAATTTGAGGACATCAAGAACGGAAAATGGCCCCAAATGAAATATGTAATTGAACGTTGTGTGGTCACCGGTAAAGGCTTTCCAGAAATTCTACCAGATGGCACATATAAAATTGTTTACTTATATATTGCTGAAGTCGAATGGAGTGTGACATTTGTTGTCAGTATAAAATCCAAGCTAATCCCTTAAGGATACCAACTATACCAAACCAATGTTACCATAAGAAACATTCCAAATTTTACTTTTGAACAGTTGTTAATCAATTGGTTTATATTTTTTGACTTGGCTTGTAACGACAACTAATTGAGTTTTTTGTTAATTAAATAATTACCATTTATGCGGTTGCAATTATTTCACAACTTTTTTGTGCATTATAATTATAATTTATTTGTATGTTTTATTAATTTTTGCAGCCAATTTGCTTAATTAAATTTGTTATTTGTGTTACGTGCGTCGACTTGCATGATGATTTAATTATTAATATTTATACATGTTTTTGTTGTTGTTATTTTGCTGCTGATTTCACGCCCAGAAGTTGACGTGCCAACTGTCAGTGTCCATCTTTCTTTCTATCTTCCTGTGCATAATATAATCGATGCCAGACAACAACTTTTTGGCCAAGACTCGACTCGATTCACACGCATAGGCCAACAGGGTTTGGGCCTGGCTCAGGTTTCGGACCAAAAGTTATGAAACAAAATACGTAAATCTCTTTAGTTGGCTCATAATTATGACATTAAGCGGCGATGCGACTTGAATTTTAATTGGCATGCCTTCAGTTAGTCAGCGAGAAAGAAGAAGGTAGAAAATGTGTACAGTATTTATTATAGTATAAACATGGGCATTGTTGTTGCTTTATGTTTATTAATAAATAATTCCTGTGCTAGCCGAACAATTTGCGGCCATTCATTGAAACTTTTATGGCCAGATACATATGTTTTGTTCCAGCCAAAAATGGCAGAACCGTTAACATTGATGTCTTGTTGATTGCCTGACAACACGAGCAAAAGAATTTAATTAAAACGATTCAAGAACTTTGATTTCTTTTTTGGGCATGATAATAATGATGGAAACTGACTTTGTTTAACAATAACAATTATACGTTTATTTTGGATTTAGATTTTATTCAATTTTCTTATAATTTACAAAGTTTTCAGCTCAAGTTTGTCTCATAAAACTTCTGGATTTTCTTATGTTGACCCAAATTGTGGGATTCAATGGATCATGCTATTAGTTAAAACAATGTTGTTTATGGCAGCTCTACAATAAAGTTTATTTGACCAACTTTATGCCTAATACGAGTTCCTCTTTTTCCACTTTTCCATGCCTGTTTAATGGATTTTGTTGTTGCTTACAATTCAAAATTAAATTAAATCGCCATGAAAATGCGATAATTTTATCTTTTTTTGCCGGACATCGTCTTCGTTATTGTTATTGCTGTTGTTGTTAATGTTGTTGCTGCTGCTGTTGTTGTTGTCGTCACATGCTGTAAAATTCACACCAAGTGTCAGTACGGCGTAGCTGGCATTACGGCATTAGATAAGAGCTTTGTTTGCCCTTCACACGCATGAACTCTGCGTGGCAAGTGACGTAGTTGAAACTTATTTAGTTGCCACATAAAAGTTCAGTTGCTCAGTTGTTGTTTCTCTTATGTTTTTTGCCCTGGCAATAAAAGTAATGTTTGATAATAAGCGACAACAGCAACAGCAACAATAAACAAATACAACAGCAACATCAACATGAAACAACAACTTCATTTGCAATTTCCGTGCGATTGTCTCAAGTTGGTTGCTGCTGTCTGTTGCTGATAGAAATCTGAGGCAAAATGTTGCAATGCCAGCAGCAACAACGACAGCAACAACAGGCAAGTGAATAAAGTTATTAGCGCATTTAACTGAACCAACGGCTGTGAACTGCCAGCATCCTCAGCATTCGTTATGTGAATACACAACAACAGCCACAGCAACAACAACAGCAACAACGATAACAGCAGCAGCAACAACATGGAATACACTCGTTCATCGCATTGTTTTGTCTGGCCAACTGCGAATGCAATTTCCATTTTAATTACTTCCAAATGACAACAAAAACAACAAGAAGAACAACACGGCACACGGCCTTACTACGATAGCCAGACATTCGGCAGACAAGCAGCAACAACAACCACAACGACAGCAACAATAACAGAGCAATTGCTGGCGGTGGCGCATGCGCCAACAGCAACAACAGCAACAATGGCTAAATAAAAGCGAAAATTAGACGCAAAATTTATGCGGCGTTTTAAATACAAATGCACACACACACACACAAACATTTATACACACACATTTCTGTATTAATTGTCTACAAATACAACAATTTTCTTAAGCAATTGCTACTTGTAAATGTTTAAAACTATTTAACATTTTCTTGTTTTGGTAGTTTATTATTATGTTATAAAACTTGCACTTATTTAAAAATGAATACTAAACATTTCAGGCAACCCTCGTGCATATAAAACACAACAACACTCTGCGAATTGTTAGCTATGAAAAATGCGAATTAAAATTCGACTTTTTGTTGCTGCGGGAATTGGATATCGTTGTCGTTGTCGCAGTTGTTGTCGTTGTTGTTGTCATTGTTGTGGCTTTTGTAGTTGCTGTATTTTGTGCTGTTGTTGTTGTTGCTATTTTGCTGGTGACACTTGCCGTTTGCTACCTATGTTGTTGCAGTTGTCGTTGTTGCTCGCTTTTTATTTTTTGTGCATTTTCTGCATAAATATTTCAACACTTTCGCTTTTGTTTTGTGTCACACAAACAAAAAATTGGTTTTAATTATTCCCAACGTGAGCGTTGCCCCTCTCTCTCTCTCTCTCTCCTTCTCACTCTCTCTCTCTCTTTCCCTCTGCACAGGTTGCTGTGCATTTTAATTGCATTTTTATTTAATTTCTGTGTGTGCTGCATCTAATTTGTCCTCATCGTTGCTATTGTAATTTTGTAATATCATTTTTTCGATTGTTTTTGTTATTGTTTGTTGGTTTTTCTCTTTAGTCTTGTTATATTTTTGCTACTGTTTTTTTTAGCTTTTGTTTAACATTTCGCGTTTTGTTGTTGTTGTTGTATTTCTTCCCACGCACTTTGCATTGTTGTTATTATTGTTGCTGTCATCGTGTATTTGTTTGCGTAATTGTTAAAAGCAAAAGCAAAGTCAATAAAATAAAATTATTTCGTCATATTGATCGTGGTCTGTTCGTCAATTGATTAGCACTTTAAGCTGTGTTGGTTTTAAAAGATATTTCAGATTTGCATATAATAATATATGTATGATTTTTCGACAGAGAATTCAAGACAAAAATGTTTCTACAGTTTAAAATAAGGCTTAAGGTGTGAACCCCTTAACTAAATGGGGTATTATCTTAAGAATTCCTGAATATTTCCAGCTAAAATTCTATATAATTTGAATAACAAAGAAATGTTAATAATCCAATTAAGAAAGTATTTTGTTCTTTTAATAGGGTATTTAAAATTCGATTATTAATTATTGTTCATTTATAATTATTCACATTTTTGGCATTTTATTTCCGTTGGCGTTGCGTCTGCGCAATTCTTTGACCCAATTTTAGATTGATTTGGTAATATTATTAATTATTTTATTTTTATAATTTTACTTGGTGTCGTGTTCAATTTATGGCAAACTCTGTTACTATGTGGGAGTGTTGTTGCTGTTGTTACTGTTGCTGTTGTTGTTGTTATTGCATATTCATATGGAAATGGTTCAATAGACTCATTCATTTAGTTTTATTTGTTTGCTTAGCTTCTTGTCTGCGCATTTTGTTGCCACGGTCTAAGCGGCTTATGAAATTTACATATGGCAATATGGCAATTATAACGGCATTTAGTATGTTTTGGCTATTTTCTACCATGTTGTCAGTTGACCCGGCAAAAGATCAATCAATGCACACAATCAAGTCCATACAATAACAAATATATATACGTATATTCGAACAATCTGTGACTTGAGCTCATTTCTCGATGTTTGCTGATTGCATAAGCCAGAAAATTAATATGCAGAATGTACACAGAATGTGCTATTAGTAAGACATCAAAAGCTGACATCGATATGGCTATAATAAATTAATTAAAATGATATCAAAGGCAAAAGTCACCATCGTCTCCGATTCGGAGTGTATCTTCAAATTAGCCGCGAGACGTTTTTGGCCTCGCCAACAGTAACAGTAACAAATAATTAGCTTGTAAACTAAAAGTCATCATTAATAATGATTACCGTTGGGTTCTTGGTGTGTATTTGTGTGTGTGTGTGTGGGTGTCGTCGTCTTAGTCTCTAGCTCTGGGTCGCCTTTTTGCTATAAACGTCAACATAATTAAGTGAACGACTTCTTCTTCTTCATCTTCTGCATTTCTGCTCTCCGCATTCAATTTTCTTCTTCTTCTACTTTTCACAGTTCAGTTTTTGCCGAGGTTTTTCTTTAGCGGATTTGGCTGCTGCTGCGATTTATTTCGCATTAACGCTCAATATTGCTTGCTAATTAACCACAGCCAAAGTTGCCGAAAAACTGCCACATGCAAACAACAGAGGGGCAAACAGAAGAGCGGTCGACGAGGCGCTATAATAACAGCCGATATATATCTAAATATATATATACTGTATTCAGTGTAGAGTTGTGGCGAATGATGAGCATGATGCGTCGCATTTTTGTGGCTGCTAATTAGCAGCGGGGCAAAAAACTTCTTTAGTCGATCCGCTTAGCGTTTACAGTTAATGTCAAAAGTCCGCTCCAGATGCCTAACTACCATTTGGCGTGCCAAAAACCGTTACACGCACTACACCAGCTGCCAAATATGTGTGGCTAATTTGATATCCGTTACTTAAAAAATAAAATAGGTAAAAAGGGTATAGTGTAGTTGTTTAAATGTATAAGACATAGGAGGAAGAGACATTTTCAGCATGTCCATATGAACATCGGAGTTGAATAAAAGTGATATCTAAAGAGTTAGAATTTTGAAAAAAATATTTTTTTCGAAAAAGTCAAAGGGGGGAGTACATGATGTTTTTCGACAAAATTCGAAAATTAAGTTTTTGTTAAAAAATAATTATTTTTAAATGCAGAATCAATCTAGAGACAAAATAATAACCAAAATGACATTCCGATTGAAAATCGGGTTAGTTTTTACAAAGTTATGAAAGTTTGAAGTCTGATAAATCTATGGACTGACAACTTTACAAGTCAAAATTTTTGTTAATTTCGGCTTGATTTTTGACAGGAAAATGGGCCCTCTCAGAATTCAATTTAAAGTGTCGTTTTATACTAATTGGGGCACCAGCAGTTCAGTAAAAGTGAAAACTCGAGATTTAAAAATTTAAAAAAAAAAAATTTTCGAAAAAAGCAAAGGGGGGAGTACATGATGTTTTTCGACAAAATTCGAAAATTAAGTTTTTGTTAAAAAATAATTATTTTTAAATGAAGAATCAATCTAGAGACAAAATAATGATCAAAATGACATTCCGTATGAAAATCGGTTAAGTTTTAACAAAGTTATGAAGGTTTGAAGTCTGGTAAATCTATGGACTGACAACTTTACAAGTCAAATTTTTTGGCAACTTCGGCATGATTTTCTACAACAACAAAAAAGCCCTTACAAAGTCAAATCTATATCTATATTAATGTACAAATTGTTTAGACATTTATTTAGAAAGTGGACAGTTTAAATACGCTGTCAATGGGAGATAAATTAAATGGATAATTGTAAAAGAGAATTCGTTTCGTGCTTTAACATTGTTTATTAAATAAACTCAACTCTTGACATACGCAATTTTTGGTTAACAAAGTAAATATTGGCTTTTAATTAAATTGCAAACATTCCTCACATTTAAGGTTAGATATGTGTTAGCAATGTTTGTGTTTACCAATTTGTTGTAGAGGTGATTGAAATGCTCGCTTTGTAATCAAATAGTAAGTAACAAAGCATTGAATTATTTAAATTTTCAACATTAAGTTCACAAATAAATCATAAAAATTCCTTATGCTTAACTTTTCAACAATCATTAAGTTATTTCCAAGGATCAATGCAGTAAACATAATGGGGTTGACACTCTTAAAAGAAAAAGAGGAAATAAATGTGAAAAGGCGACAACTGTTAGCTGATGGCTTACAACTCATTACATACTCGATCTGGACGCCTTTTATAAAACATTTTAATGAGCCGGCGACTATTTTTCACTTAACGTCGTCCTGCGGCGTAATTTACATGTGCATACAGCAGATACTATATATTTATATACAGTCATATTGCCGTCGTCGTCGACGACGAAGACGATGGGGACTTGCAAACAAACGGGCGGCATAAATAATCGTACAAAGTATGGCAAGCCATAAATATTTAAGCCCGACTGTTGCCCCTGATGCTGCCTGCCATTGCCTTATAAGGTGTCCAAGTTTCATGTGTGTGTGTGTGTGTGGAGCATACGGCTCTTTTCGTGCAATGGAGACGCTCGCTGAGTTTGCACAAATTTCATGCAGACCGGCAACAACAATGGAGCGTAATATAATATAGGCAAGAGCAGCAATGTAGCATCAACAACAGCAACAACAACAGCAGCAACTGCAATTGCAACTCCAACTGCAACAATAAACAAGGCGCGCAATTTCACTGACTACTGAGAACTTTACGTACTGTGACGAGAGAGAAAAAGAAAGGAAAAGCGCGAGAGAGAGAGAGCAGAAAGAGAGGATGAGCTTTAGGATTGAGGTAGAAAGAGTAAAGATATAGTTCTGCTCAAACTTCAACTGTAACTGCACTGCACGAAACTGCAATCTGAACTTCAATTTAAATTGCGTGCGCTAATGGTGCGTATACTTAATCTGTAGACTTTGTTTAAGAATGCAGCTTACCAAAAGGCATATAGTAAAGGAAATCCAGAAATAACGCTTACCTGCAATAAAAAAAGGGAATATTTATTAAAATTGAGTTATAGATTTGATTAATTACTTAAATGCTTAATGGTATGTATAATATTTATACATAATACTTAATATTTTCATTGCAATTGTTAGCATATTGTTAATGTCTGCCTTTTCATGGTCATAATTATTTAATGGCCCCCATTTAACTGCTCTTAACTTTTTGCCCAGTGTGTGTGTGTGTGTTGCCCTTGTGTCTATTATTGTTGTTGTTGTTGTCGTTATTGTTATTGTTGTTGCTGTTGGCATTGTTGCTGTTGCTCCTGTTGCTTTCATTTGCAGTCTTACTCTTGGTCTGTTGTCTTGTCTGTCCACGTCAGCCAGCGCTTCCGAATGGCCAAACTCCTCTCGCTACCACTCTCACCGCTTCTGTTCCTCCTCTTCACTCTCCTCTCTCTTTACTCTCCCTCATTTGGTTCCGTTCCGTTTTCATTCATGCGCCTCACGCTGTGCACTCATTTACCCTTTAACCAAACGTTCAACTGCTTCAGCTACCCAACAGCAACATCTCCTCTCTCCCTTTTCACTGTCTCTTTCTCGCTCTTACTACTTTTGCATATCATTGGCGCGCATCTTGCCAAGCCGCTTGCTCCATTGCCCGTTCCCAGTTAAGTGCATTACAATGAACTACGTAGGAGCCATCCGGATACCCCGCCGTGACTCGTAAATAAGTTTTATTGTGTTTTGTGCCACACGCCCACGTCCAGGAGGGGCACACTCTCACAACAATAACACCAACAACAACAACAGCATCAGTGTTGCCAGTCTTTGTAGCAACCTCCTCCTCCTTCTCCTCCTCATTCTCGTCCTGTTGCAAGTTATCGCTTCCTTTGTTTTGGTAATTTAGCAAGCGCGCCAACGACGTCGTCTAAATTGCTGGCATACATTTGCTCAATGCTGCCCACTGTGCCACATGTTGTTGTTGCCATTGTTGTTGCAGTTGCTGACGTACACAGAAAAAAAAAAATCCGGCATTCTGGGCTAAAATTAATCCCAGCTGTGTCAGAAGTGCGTTAATTTCGAACTCTCATAAACCAAGTTTGAAATACTTAAATCAAGCCCAATTTTTCTCAACAATATTTTCATTTTTGGGGTTCTGTAATATTTGTTTTCAGTTAGATCAAATTATTTTTGGCTTCTTTTACCTTTTTTAATGTCGTTTTTTTAATATTGTTGCCATTTTATCTACGTATTATTTTAATTTAGAAATGATATTCTAAATACATACTTTAAAAATTCAAGCTAAAATCAAGTTTAAAAATCTTTTTAAAGTTTTTATAATTTATAATTATAAAATTTTATAATTTCAAAATTTAGATAAAATGGCAGTTTAAAAAACTTGATTTTACAATGGATTTTTTTTCTGTGTAGCTGCTGCTCTTGCTGTTGTTGCTGCTGTTGCTGTTGTTGCTGCTGTTGCTGTTGGTCCCAGGCAAATGACTACAAAGTGGGCTTAACTGAGTCTCGCCAACTCGACTCGATTCTTGGAGCGCTTTTCGGCTGCCTTCGTCTGAATTATGGCGATTCTAATGTGGAGGATTGCCTCCGACTCCTGCCTCCTCCTCCTCCTGTTATTGTTGCTGCTGTTGCTGTTGCTGCTGTTGCTGCCGTTGCTGTTGCATATTTAAGCGCGAATGGGCGCAATTGTTGCGCGTTTTATTGTTTTGGGAATAAGTGCGGATTTATAGAAATTTTTCGCTTTACACTGCACTGCACTGTGCTCAGCTAAGCTATGCTCTAGAGAGAAGATCTCTCCCTCTCTCTCTCCCTCCCTCTCTCTTTCTGTGTTATTTAAGAGCAGCGTTGCAAATAAAAATAGAGCAGCAATATATTAAGTGCTTTGCATTATTTTGACTGTGTATACAGTTAGAAGCCATCGGCAGTTGCAATCTTTAGCTGCGATAATGAAGCTGAGATTTAAAACAGTGAAAGACGGGGAAAAATGCACATGACATGAACTCAATTAACTGCCCTCGCAGTGGAGTCAGTGGGCGTGTACGCATATGAGGGTAGGGCAAACACATTAGTCCGAGACAGTCCAACAAACAGACAGAAAGAGAGAGAGAGAGAGAGAGAGAGAGGGAATGAGAGCAAGACAGATACTTTGCTAAGAGTCCACAAATTAGAGACGCGTCCGCCGATTGCCGAGGGCCGCATAGCATGTAAATTTGCAGTTAGGTCTGGCTGGGTTTGGCCAGCATCAAAATTAATATGCATACAACTGAGTACTGAGTACAGAGTAGAGTATAAAATGTGCAGACTAAAGAGGAGTAGGAGGAACAAAGATAGCAAAGGGAAACAACCATGAAAGCGGCGCAATAATAACAATGAAAATGCACAGAATGCGCCTTATAACGACAACAAATTGCCCATTTGGCATAGAAGATGATGAGACAGTTAGGGCCAGGCCAGAACGTTGCTCAGTTGGCAGTAGAAGGCGAAGAAGGAGGAGCTGCAGCAGGAGCTGTACTCATGCCGCAGGATGGAGACTCTGACATGGTGCGACATTAATTGGCTGCCATGTCATTTTGTTTATGCAACGTACTACGGCGCTGCCTGTCAACGCCAGACAATTGGGTTGCGAAATTAGAAATAGAACCCAACTGGCAATGTCATCGTTAGCGTTGCCCTTCCCCTTCCCCTCTCCCCCCTCCTCCGTTCCTCTTGTGCCGCACAAGCAATAAAATGTTTTAAAAAAATACGTAAATGAAATGGCAGAGCCATTATGGGGCACTGTAAGCGTATAAACTGTCGTGGGGTTCATTAAAAAATTGAATTTTTGACTTCATAGCTTACAAAATGAATAAAAGAGACTGCGAATGTAATCAGAGAAATTAAATGGGGAATACTCTTTAATAAACACTTTTATATTATTAAAAGTTACTTTTAGTTTATTTTTTAAACTGTTAAGATTTTTAACATCATTTTTTTATATAAGTAATAATTAATTTATAGTATTCCCATTCATATTAATTTTTCAACTTTTAAGAGTAGCACTCATTTTTTTTAAAATGAATTTAAAGCATTTATATTATTAAAAGATACTTTTAGGTTATTTTTTAAACTGTTAAGAGGTTTTAACATAATTTTTTGTATTAGTAATAATTAATTTATAGTATTCCCATTCAGCTTAATTTTTTAACTTTTAAGAGTAGCTGTATTTTTTTTAAAATAAATTTAAAGCATTTATATTATTAAAAGATACTTTTAGGTTATATTTTAAACTGTTAAGAACTTTTAACATCATTTTTTGTATTAGTAATAATTAATTTATAGTATTCCCATTCAGATTAATTTTTTAACTTTTAAGAGCACCTCTTATTTTTTTTAATGTATTTAAAACATTTTTCCTTTCTATAGATTGTTGAAATTAATCTAAGATTTATTTTCTTTTATTCATTTTCGATATTTTTGTTTAAATGGCTTGTCTGTATATTTTCTAAGGCTAAATATTTTTCTATCTCAACTATTTCATTACCTCCAAGTGGTATAAATTTGTTTTCCATTTTACTTAAACATTTATGCACTTTATTTTATTTTATTAAAGCTAAAATAATGCAAATTACATTTTAATCGATTCTGACTCAACGTCAGAAAGTTCTAATCTTTTATTACAGCTGGCGGTCATAAAGTTGAAGAGTTCTAGTTGTTGTTGTTGTTGCACACAACAACTTTGTGCCTGCTGCTCACAATGCGCTTATAGTTCACGCATTACGCATACGCCACATAAGCCGCATATGGAAGTTAGAAGTCAAGCACATTTGCGTATGTCAGGCTAGGTAGCTGCCATTCTGGCTAGACAGGCGTATCATTAATGCAGCAGTTGCAGTTGGAGTTGTTGTTGTTGTTGCTGTTGCAGTTGTTGCTGTTGCAGTTGCAATTTGATGGCGCGCATGTGCCACTTATTTTTGCAAGAACTTCGCTTGGCTGACTTGCAGCAAACTAAGCTGCTATCATGTTCAAGTGCCTGGCCCCAAAAGAACAGCACACGAAACCAATGGCATTTGGTGTGTGTAGGGCTTCTGTAGCAGCCGTAACTGGCAACTTGCAACTGGCAACTGCTTCAGCATTTCCACTTGAGCTAACCGGGGGTGTCACATTCGTCGTCGCCGTCACTCACAGTCAAACAGTCAGCGTCAGCAGTCAGCAGTCAACTTCATTCAGTTGCTGTTGCAATTCTTGTGGTATTTGTGGCATAAAATTTGCAAATAAAACGAAATGAGGTGCACGATGCTAGCAGCACTTTGCCACCAAACCACCATATCAAGCCTCAAGCCTCATGCCTCATGCCTCTACTATTCTTATTCTCATTTTGGACCCAGTCGTATTGAATTCTATGCATTATGCACAGCAGCCACCTTGAGGTGTTCATTTTCATGCCAAAAGAAAATGCGCGTAATTATGCGCCGCGTTTGCCAGAGTTGCCACCGTTACCAACAACAACAACAACAACAACATTGTCGTTGCAAATGTCGTTTTTCATTCAGTTCTCTTTTTTTTTGGAGGCCATTTACAAGATGTCTTCGGTTGCAATTGGAGCGTGCGTCGAGGCCGTCTCAAATGTTGCCTTTATTGTTGCATTAATAACAAAGCGAAGCTGCAAGGTTTATGCAACCTAAAACCCCAGTAAGAGAAATACTTGCACAACAAAATAAAAATAATCAAAATAAAAATACAAAATAAAAATGTGCAACAAAAGCAAAGGCAAGTAAAATTATTGCTGCTGCCATTCGTAGAAATATGAATGAATACTTTATTGAATATTGTGCAATATATGCAAAATGATGGTCTCCCCCACTGGCAACAACTGTGTGGCACTTGCAACTGCCACCGGGCATTGAGGCTGTTGCGGGTAGACCGAAGAGACCGAAGAGACCACAACTGACAGGAAACCATTTAAACTGACCTCAAATGACAACGCCAGCGACAGGATCCAGCAACAACAACAAAAAAAAATTGGAAAAGAAATGTTAAAAAAATATATAGTATATATACATATGTATACTATATGTAGTTACCCTAGATGGACAATAACAACAATAACAAAAAGAGACCACAAACAAATTGACAGCAATTGGAGGCAGCAAAAGGCGACAAAAGCTCGCGACCAGCGTAAAAAGCAAAAGCAAAAGCAAAGAGCAGCTGCAGCGGATTGAAAATATATAATAGTATTGGCATGTAGGAGCCATGACTCATGCCTCATGCCTCCTGCCACATGCAACATGATTCGCTTGCAACATTGAAAATTGTATGCATAGTAAATAATAAAAAAAAAAAAATATATATAGAGACAGCAATGCGTAAAGCAACTGACAACTGGATGCCCTTGTTGCAAGTTTATGGTAACTCTCTTTGTCAGTCGCTTTTAATATTCAATAAAAGAGCTTAATAAATAATTGTGTACAATTGTTGTTGAAACTGCTTCCAGAAAAATAGTCTAACAATTATTTGTGCAACTCGTTGAGGCAGCTCCCACAGTAGCGTTTACTATAGTTGCGGGTTTTTTGTGGCAAAGTCTTTGGCTCGCGTTGCAGCTACAAATTGCATGCCTTAGTTGTAATGCCAGCTGGGGCAAGGGCAGGTAACCCAACACGCAGCAAGCGCACTCAGGCTGCATTCAACATGCCGAGGCATGCCTGAGACTTGCAACAGGGTCTGCAACTGGGACTGGGACTGGGACTGTGACTCGAATGGAGACTGGAGACTGAAGCTGCTGCCTGTGAGAGACGAGAATGCAAGCGTTCCCCAGTCGCAGTCACAAAATGCAATTTTAGCTTTCAATTGGCCGTGGAGCGCATTGGACTTGGCAACGACAACGACAGCCAGCCAACCAACCAACCAACCAACTAACTAACCAAGCTGGCTAACTCTGCTCTGCAAAAATAGTCGCACTTCGAATACCATATATTAATTGTTTTTTTTTCGGTATTTTTAACATTTTTACTTGAATACAATATTTTTAAGACTTTATATATTAATGTAATACCCAACTATAATAATATGTGGCTCTCATTAAAATGATAACAAAACAAAATTTTGATAATTACTTTAAATATTTAATTAAAATAAAAAATAATTTTACTAGCTCAACTTTTTTCAATGCTGAAGAACAGTGGATTGTTATTAAATAAATTAATGGTTTCGATTCCCTATCATCTACATATGATATATAAAATTATTTGTCCGCATTCACTGGCTGACTCACTGATCATTGCACAACCCAAGCCGTTTGACCTAGGAGGCTGAAATTTTTACACAACATAGCTGAGACAATTTGAAGTTTGTTTTTAAGCTTCTTAGAAAGCCAGCACAATTCTCAACACTTCATACTCACATAAAAAGACAGCACCATTTTCAATAAATCATAATATAATAAAATAAAATAAAAGTACTCATAGATACGATACAACTCCTAGCAGGAGAAAGTTAACTTCACTCTCAACTAAGCTTAATAAACTTGTTAACTACTTTCCAAGGCTGCTCACAGGGTGGCTGTTAGTCTATCATTTTAAACATTTCTTGTGCTATGCTTTTCTTGTTGTTTGGGTCAATTTCGTTGTTGCACTGCATTCGTTTGCCGCACAATGGCTGCGATAACTTCGCATTACATTAGTATATTTGTTGCTGTATAAATGTAAATGTGTGTGTGTGTATCTGTGTGTGTGTGTGGGAAAGACACAGTTCTGCAGACAAAGCAACAAACTGGTTTTCGCTGGCTCCTTTTTGGCCTGGCTAACAATTGCAACGATTGCAAACAGTTGAAGCTGCCGCGTTCAACGTTTTGGCTATTTTTATTTATTATTTATCCCAAAAAAAGACAAAAAATCAATACATTTATTTTTATGCATGCTGCATTTCGCTCAGTGTAGTGTAGTGGATGGCCATTTTGAGTGGCATTATGGGTCGCATATGCGACTGGACAAAACTTTACATTTAGCTGTCAGCAGAAAAATGGCCAACAAAACTGCTGTAAATGCAATTCAATGCAAATCAATGCAAACTTTGAACTGCTTGAGCAGCAACAACAAAAGGGGAATGGGAAAGACTTTTCCCAAGTTGCAGCTATTTGTGGCAGCAACAGCAGCTGCTGTTTTATTATCAAATTGTCATGAGTTGGCCATTTGGAGCAATTTGGGTCAACGGCGAGATTCACCAGTAAATAAATCACTTTCGCCACAAGTATCAATCTCTGACTTCAAACACACACACACACGCATACTTACAGCACTTTGCTTGTTCTTTGACTTGGCTAAAAGGAAAGCAGGCAAAAGTGAACAACGCGGCGTCGTGTGACACTCAAATGCGGATACAATAAAAGTTTATATATATTTATTTATCTTTAGCTTTGTTTGCTTTTCTTTTTTTTTTATTTGCTTGTTGTTGCTGTTGTTGCTGTTGTCTTCGTCGCGCACTCTCAAAGTGCACCCCATGGAGCAATCACTCGATGCCAGGCAACAATAACAACAACAACAACAACAACAACAACAACAACGAGAAGGAGAAAAAAAAGAACCATCAACAATATTGAATGAAGCTGAGGCAAGTTGAGGACAGGCCACGCATTAATGGCAGCTGCTGTTGCTCAGGATTCGACTCCTTTGTACTTGCTGTCCTTGTCGACCCAACACCATTACATCCACACACCCACACACACACTCACCCACACACATGCATCTATAAAAGTTTATTAAATTTACAAGGAACTTTTATGCAGTTACTTTTTGACATGGTCGCCTTCTTCGTTCGTTCGTTCATTCATTCATTTGTTCATTCTTCTGCCTCGGCTGAGCCATAAAATTGACAACGACTATGTAAATATGCCACACCAAAAAAGAAAGAGCAAAAGTCCGTGTCCTGTCTTCTGTCTCCTGTGTGTGTGTGTGTGGCAGGATTTCAATTTAAATGAACTTGCAGACGAGCGTTTTATTTTCTTACGCATTCAATAATTTTTGGCAAGCTTCTTTCTGTCTTTTTTCTCTTTCTTTCGCTGTGTGTATATTTTAGCAGCTCATATGGAAAATTACGGTTACAAGGTATGCAAATAAAAGGTTGAAACACACGCACAACAACAACAACAACAATCTGACATTGAAATACAACTTGCCACTTGTCACATTTTGTGGCTGATTTTGTTTTGAGAATTTCTCGCAAAACGTGGAACTGGCTAAGAGATGAGGCATGAAAGGAGGGAGAATTTCGAGACCGAGTTAAACAGATGGAGACTGGTCCGTTATCTGGCCGAAACCGACACCGACAACGAAACCGACACTGACACCGACGCCAACACGTCGCCAGTGAAAGGAAGTTGACCTCTAAAGTTTAATGCATTTAAATAAATCTCATATTCGCTGGCAACAAAAATACATTAACCGAAACTGAAAACGAAAACAACAATACACACACACACACACATACTGAGATTGAGAGACTCACGCACAACACGAGCGAATTTTTTTGTTCGAAATATACATTTAAATTTTTTGCAATTTTTTTAGTCAAAGGCAATTAAATTGGCAACGCGTGCAGCCTAGTCATAAAAATAACTCTATATATATAAAAACCGGACAAATCCACTCTCAACTGGCAGCTGACTCAGAGATAGTGACATAAAATATTTATTATTTATTATGATTAAAGAGCTTAAAGACTTAAGAACTTTCCAGGCATTTATTGAGCAATTGTCAAATTTTCAGACTTCCTGTTACATGTCAAATGTTGTAAGTGAAACTTTTGGCATATCAGTTGGCCATAATTTCCATTGTCCGGTTGACCTTGTCAGCTGCTGCTGTAAATGTACTCATACGTATGTGTGTGAATATGAGTGTGTGTGTGAATCTGACTCGTATATCATCCACTTATCGAGTGGGAGCATCAAAAGCATTTGTGGCCATAAGAAAAAGGTAACACTTCCGTTGCTTTGTTATTGTTGAGTGTATCTTTAGCCAAAGGTAACTGAGTGGCAAAGTTCAAGCTATACAAGACCCGGCAACCTGGCAAAATGTGAATGTGTGTCGAGCTGACAGCAAACAAAGCTATCAAATGACACACACACACACACACACTCAAGTTAGCTCCCATTTCAATTTCCATATCATATTTCATAATGCTGTATCTGTATCTACAATATATGCTGTATTTGTATATGTATCTTGTTAATGTTTACTTTTCACAATGTTCACAAATTTTGCGCACAATTAAGTTCAATTTTGTATAGCTAAACCACAATGTGAATATTCGTTGAGCTGTCAAAATGTATTACAGATTTTTCTCTCTTTTTTTTGCACTAATTGTCGTTAATGATGAAATTATTGGACACAACACCACACCATATCACACACACACACACATAATCAGAGCCATAAAATGCCAAACAAATTTGCTTAATAGAGCAAAAAACCCAAAAGAGCAAGCAAAACCACTCGACATGTCAATCAAAATTTGATCAATGAGCTGAGCTGAGTTGAGCTGAGCTCGAATTCGTATTCGTTTTCATTTTCGTTTTCGATTTGAATTTTGCATTTGTCTGACGATTGTCTATACTAGATTTACGAGTATCTGTGTGTGTTGTTGTGTGTGTGTTGGTGTGGGGCAAGGCTATTAGACGCCTTTTAATTGAGTGATGTAATGCAAATTACTTTCAATTTTTTGTAGATTTCAAGTATGGATAAGAACACTAACGACCAAACACTTACTAAAGTCTATAAGAATTTTATCTAGATTTTAATTAAATATAACAAAGGTATTTTTTGCATAGAACACACACGTCGTATGCTTAATTTTTTTTAAATAAATGTACTTTCAGTTCTTGAAATGAATAATTGATTTTAAAACAATATAATAAAGAAAATTCTTGTCTTAACAACCATAAATTTATAAATAGCACAACCAGCATAACTATAGAAATTTTGTATTTAACACACAAAATAAAATTCAAGTGTGCCATTTAATTATATAGTTTTAATAATAGTTTTTTTGTGGCCCTCATGTCGTATGCTTAATACGTGTAAACCTTGCGTAAAATGCAATGTAATTTTTAGGTTAATATGAAAGGCGAATTAATTATAATTTTTTGTATAATTAGTCATTACTTTGTTATGCGTTTTACAACGTTTAACTAACAAACTTTGCCCCCATTTGGTTTAATGACCTCACACAAATCAACAACGTTTTTGCATTGTTATTACTTTTGTTTTATTTTTTAAGATTTGTAGGCCTTTTGTTAAGGGATTTGTTTGTTTTTAGCACAGTGCACTTTGTCATTAGTTTAAGCAAATACGTGCGGCCATAAAAAGCGACTGGCTAATTTTTATTTGCATAAATTAAAATGTAATTATAAAATTGCGTTCAAGTGCAGCAACAAAACGGAAATGATTTATGCGTGAAATAAGCCCAAAGATACGACGACCATAAACAAAATGTCGCACTCTCTCTATATGTATATTAAATATATATATTTATAAATATGTGTATATATATAATATACGTATATTCGTTTAATAAAATATATTTTGTTTGCGTTAATAATTGCTGCAAATAAATTAACAAGTTATTGCAAAAACAAACTTGGCAGTAAAAAAACCATTTTCCCCAAGCGAAAAAAATGTGACACTTCGCTGCTTGCATATGCTCAACTCAATGATACCCTGTAAGCATATGTAAAGATTTATTTAGACAAGTTAAATAATTGGATCGATTAAACAACTCTTTATCCCACTGTCTTATATTTACAGGGTATTCCAGTTTTAACCATCGCCTTTTAATTTTCAATGTTTAACTTTTAATTGTTGGCAATCAATTTTGAGTGCTCGCTGCGCTGTCCATAGTGTAAAATATATCAAAAAATTGTTACCAATTTTTATTACATACATAAACTACGCGCCTGATGCCGAATCATTTATCAAAAAATTATTTTCGAGTGTCAAAAAAATGCTGTTGTTGTTGTTTTTGTTGCTGCATGAACTCATTTTAGAAAGTGAGCTGAAGCTGAAGTTGAAGTTTTAAAGCCCAATACTGCGGGGACTCATCGATAATGGCTTTAACATTGGACTGGCTACTGTGCGAAATCGATGGAAAAATTTTTCAATAAATTGAATTTCAAGAACGCACTCGAAACATGGTTAGAAAAAAAATCGAAACTCTTAAAGTTTGATTTGTTTATTTGTGGCACAAATTTGCCCAATCATGGCCAAAACTTTGTGCCTTGTCATAGCCAAATCCTACGCAGCGTTTTTACTTTCATTTCTAATTATTATGATATTCATTAAGTGATCTTTAACTTGGGCGCATGGCCAACATACGCCTCGAGGCACACTTTCAGATATACCCTGGACTAATGGGGTATTTTAGTACATGTGTAGATTGGTATTACATTTAATTTGAGACTCGTTTCATTTTCGCTCTTTGAACTGAAAGTTCAAACAACTTAAGACAATTATTTCCGCAACTTTTTCTTAACAATTTAATGGTATAATAAAACTGGAACTCAATTGTTGCTAGATGTAATTTGCCTGCACTGAATTTCACAGTAAATCGCTGTAGCATTCCAATTACAAACAATTATTTAAACTGAACTTGGTCTCAAGTCAAAGTTAGTGGGTTAAATGTGCCCGCATGACAAATCCTAGTACCATTTTTTTGTTAACCCACTGACCTGAAAAGTTGACAGAGAAAATAGCATATATATAGTAGACCAGCGAGTAAATAATAGACAATATTTGTTGATTGACAGAAAGTCAACATTTTAGCATAAACATGCGAATTGATGGCAACACCTCATTGTGGATTGGATTGGGAATAACTTGTGGCTTAAAGTTGGTCAGGACAGTGAGTCAGGTGATTGGTAAATATATATGTAACAGTTCACTAGGCGTATGAGTAATATGATTGTGTGTAGGGGCGAATGAGAGGTTCAATGACATTCAAGTGGGACAACATATCGACATTAAATGCTAATATATTAATGACTTGTAATGGCTTGCAACACTATTTGCCACACATTTGCCACACATCTGCAAACCCGTAACTGGCTTGGGACATTGGCCAATCTGGCGACAATTGCAGTTGCTGCTACTTCTTTTTAATTGCAATGCATTTCAAAAAGCAAGTAAAGCATTCTCATCCGGTTCGGTTCGCTTTGGTTCGCTTTGGCACCCTGATGCTGAGCTGCAGCTTATGGCAATTCATTAACGCTCTACATATGAAGAGATTGAGACAGAGACAGCGCGAGAGGGAGAGAGAGAGAGAGAGAGAGAGAGAGAGAAGACAGCTATAAACGTGGTATAAAAATAAAATCCAGCTCAGACTGCGACTTCGATTCGGACTCACTGTGAGGAAAAAGTTGCTGTGCCAGTTTTGTGCAACATTAAATGAGTATGAGTGTATTGAGTATAAGTATGAGTGTATGAGTACTCGTTCGGGTACTCAGTACAAGTCATACTTAACAGTCTGTCTGAGTTTGAGTCTGAGTCGGAGTTGGTCCAGGTCCCTCTGACTGTCTGTCCGACCATTTGTCTGGGCGTTGCTTTAATTATTTAATGTTGCACCCATTTGTTGGCCGCCTCTTGCCGCCGATTTGCATCAAAACGTGCAACACGCTCTGTGCAACGAAGCTTTGAGCATTACCAACCATTCAACGATACACCCACGCCCAAACCCCAAAGACCAAATGCAGATACAACACGAGAGACAGACAAAGATACATTTACAGATACAGATACAGATATAGTTGCAGATACAGATACAGCTACAAAAGCCAAAGTCTGTAGAAAGGTGCACGAAGCGTAAACTGTTGCACGTTTCATGTTGTGTAAACCTCAAAAAAAAGTAAAAAATAGAAGAAAAAAAATAGAAAGATACTTTCAAAGCATTTTTCGAGAATAATACAAGATACTTGTTAAATGCTAGCTGGTTTTAGCAGAGCTAAAGGTTAGCGTCGACTCTTAAGAACGATTGCGATCTCTCTCCCTCTCTCTCTCTCTCTCTCTCTCTCTTTCTCTCATTCTGACCACTTTTTAGTGTTGTGTATTGGCCTGGTCCAAAGGCCGTCACAGCAGCTTTGGCAATATGCAAATTTTGTTACACACAAAATGTAAACCAAAATAAATTCAAACATTTTATGAATCAGCTTTAAGAGCTGCCATCAAATGAGTGAAAGAGAGAGGTAGACACAAGGCGTGACTGACCAAAAGACGTTCAAAAAATGACGTAGTTGTTGGCAAAGTTGTTGTCATTGTTGTTGTTGTTGTTGTTGTTGTTGCTGTTGGCCAGCGTCTAAGACTGCAAACGGCTTTTAATAATTTATGCGTGGGCGTTTCGAAGAGACGAGACGACAACAAAGAAGCTGGAGAAAGAGAGGGAGAGGGAGATAAAGAGGGAGATGAAGATAAAGACGACCACGACACACTGACATACACAAGATGTTGAAAAATTAATGAAAATGCTGTACAAAATTGAAAACAATAACGGACAGAGATAAAGACACAGAGAGCGAAAAAAAAATAAAAAAAAATACTAAAAGAAGCTGGAAAAAAAATGCAGTTGACCAAATATGCGCAAATGTTGTGGTTTTCTTTCTGTATTTATTTCTTCTTTTTATTTTTGGAATCAGAAAAAAAAAACAGGCCCAAAGCCGGCTGCAAAAGAAGAGGCGAGAGAAGAGCTGAAAGACAGAGACAAGAAGTAAAGCAGAGGCCGTTGATGCTGCTGATGATGATGATGATGTTGAAGAAGAAGATGATGATGATGATGATGATGATGAGGTTGGCGAAGAAGCCTCAGCTACAACTTTGGCTTAAAAAAAAAGAAAGAAACACAAACACAAACAAGCAACTTGAAAACTTGATGTAGGTCAAATATATATATATTTTTCTTCTTCTTATATTTCATGCTGCCAACGTAAACGTAAACGTCAACGTCAGCGTCAGCGTCAATGCCGGACTGGGCAGCGCTATGTTGGGCTTGTCCCGGGTCCGGTCCAGTTCCCGGTTTGGTTTGGTTTTAGTTAGCGTGTATGGATATGTTACTTTCAGTTTATAGGCCAAATGCAAGACAGCAAGTTTATAAAGCATACGGAAGCTGAAGGAAACCGAAGACGACGATGATGATGATGATGATGATGATGATGATGATGATGAAGGTAAAGTTGTTGCACCCCCAATGGCCATAATGAAGTTGGCTGACGTTGATGAGTTGTTGTTGTTGTTGTTGTTGTTGTTGTTGTTGTTCTTGTTGTTTTTAGTGCTGCGACAAGCAAGAGGCGATTCAAGTTGTTGCCTCAATTTGATAGCCATGCTCATTTAATTGCCATGGCTAAAACGAAAGCTGCTGCAAAAGTTCTGACAAGACAGAGAGAGTCTTAACAAAATTGTTAAACAGTAAATGCCCCTGAAAGGCGCCCACTTCTCTCTCGCTCTCTCTCGCTCTCTCTCTCTTTCCCACTCTCTCAAAATTGGACCATGAACGTGATCAATTATGGTTCATTGTAGCGCATTTTGAAAATCAATAACGTAACAAAAGCTTGGCCCAAACCAACTCCAACAAATGCCAAGAAAACAACAATGCAAACAGCAAATCAAAAAAATACAAGTAAGAGTCAAGGCTAACAGAGTCTGAGCCAAGTTGAGTTTGGCTTGACTTAAGTTGACTCGAGTTGTGAGTTATATACATCAATGTCCAATCTAAACTAAAAATAAATAATAACTGTGTACAAATCGATACAAAACTAGCGACTACGTAGCGTATACGCAATTATGACCGAACAACAAACAACAAACAACAAAAATGCATAGAAAATCACATTTAAAAAAATATATCAATGTCAGTATTTAATTATGTGTGAGAGCACAATGGCATAGCATATTGTATATGATACGACACGATTGATTATAGCCATAGTTGTGTCTATAAAAAGACCTGCTGCTTTGGGCCATATTGAACAATTAGAGACCGCTTCAATTGAGGATGCACTTTGGGTCAAGACAATGGCAAAATGCTTGAAAACTGATCCATTTATTTGCTTTGTTTTCGCCTTTTGGCTTCCGCTTCAATGCTTTCTGCCAGCTGCTCACTTTGCCATTATATTTTTCCTCTTTTTTATTTTTTTTATTTTAGCCAACATTGAGTGCTGTTGGCCTTTGCAGTAAGCAGCATTAACGTCAACATAGCTGTCGATAGACTTTACGGTTGAAAACTGTTGCAACATTGAGTTGACTTTATCAAGCCAAAGATGAAATAAAAAGATGCTTTTCATGTTCGCCTTTTTGGCAGCTTCTTTGCGGAAATGCCAGTCATCGAGTTTACTGTTAAGCTGATAAAAAAAATGTACTTCTTTTAATTATAGACTTGTCGGAAAGTATTATTGATTTGATATGAGTTGAGTTAGACATTGTTTGGGTTAAACTCAGTAAAATCTTAATTAATCTCTCTCTTTTTAAACTTTAAAATATCTCAAATAATCTCAACAAATTTACACTATATAATAAATTCGTATTTTATGTATTTAATTTATTTGCTGCGAGTTGAAAGTTAATTCAAACTAAACCACATCAAAACCGGCAATTGTTCTTAGTCTTAACTTAATACGAGACTAACATGTAATAAACTAGACCAGTTGGCGTTTTAGCCATTTCTGTGTGTGCTTGTGTGTGTGTTGACCACATTCTTCAAGCTGTTGAGCCGGCTTTTATTAAGTCTTCATTTTTAATTTACTAAATGGAGTCGCCTTTGTGGTTTTGTCCCCGATTTGCAATTAAATGTCATTAAGTCATAAAAAAATAATAATGATGCTTTACTTTATTTGTACTTGATGCCATTTGAATAAAATGTGAATTGTTCTGTGGCCATTTCGAGGTTAATGTGCAATTTGCTAGACAACTTTGAACTTGAATTTAATTTATGATCAACGCCAATCGAAAGCAGCGCCAATTGCAACATTTCTCTTAACTAATTGTTGTTGCTATACAATTAGGCAGGCAAAAATTGCCTGTCCAAAGTTACAAGCATTTCTGGCTTTTAAATGACTCTACCGAACATGAAAGCAGTTCCACATTAGCTCACATTCACACTACACAAATTGCAAACTAATTTCGTTAAAAAATAAAAATAAAATAGGGCTACACTTGATGGGGGGTCGCTGACTGTAACTTATGGACCTCTATATATATATAAGCATATATCTACAATTTATATATAGAAAGGCTGGCAGGCAGTTGCACATTTGCTTTTAAAAGTTATTAGCGTGTTGAGCACATATATAGTTGATTTTTTTCTACTTTATTTTTTTGTGATTTTTATTCGTTTTTCATTTTCATTAAAATACATAAATTGTGCAGAAAAATGCGCTCACTTCTCTAGAGAGAGAAGAATGTGTCTGTGTGTCTCAGTCTCAGTCTGGGTCTGGGTCTGGACCCAGTACCGTATTCGTATCCGTATCCGTTTTGTGTGCCAGCCAAAGGCGTTCCTTTACATATGTATGAGTGTGTGTGTGTGTGTCATGTTTTATTTCTGCCTTTGCGCTCTTATTTACGATTTTTTCATTCATTTTGCACATATTTTTAACTCCATCGTCTTTCCCCTCGTCATTTTACCACTGGCAATGCATTCATGGCTGCGTCGACGACTGTTTTGTATGAATGAAAGTTGCATGAGTGTTGTCTGAATAAACGACTGAATGAATGAATGACTGAATGAATGAGTGGGCGACTGGGAGAGTGAGACAGCGACGCGGCACGCAACAAGAATGTTGCAAATGGCTCTCAAACAAACGGTGACGTTGCCGCCGCACATTAAAACAATTTGGTACTAAGGGTTGCAAGACTCAAGGACAAAGGACAAAGTGTGTAGAAGGGTTAAAGGGTGAAAGCTAATGTAATGCAAATGCAACAGCAATTGCTGCATCAGCTGCAACTGAAGCTGAAATTGACAAAAAATAAACGCAATGGCAAACAACTTTGTGCGAGCTGAGATGAGACAACGGAGCGTATGCTTAACATTTGCAATTCTTTGCATTACGCTAAAGGAAATTAGAGAGAAATTGAATACCGAAATGGAATACAAATACAGCAATTGTACACGTCTTCCATTAGTCTGTCAAAGTCCCAGCGGAAAAGCAGCGGCGACCACAGGAAGCTGACAGAAAAGTAGACAAAATTCGCATATCCTTTTTTTTTAGCAATATTGAAAATTCATATACTTAATTTCACGTTCACCTCGCATTTCAGTCATTTCAACAATTTGTTTATTTCCTACTATATTAAATTCACTTCTATTGTAAAATAGCATTTCTCCAATCTGTCAACCATCTCAAATATGTACAACCTTTTTTACGTATTTTATTCTTTTTTCGTGTATCTCAAGAATTCTTGTAAGCAACCCACGCCTCTATTTCACTTCGCTTTTGGTTTCAGCGTCGTTTTCGTTTTCGCTTTTCTTTTACACTGCACTATGAGATAAAAATCATGGCGAGAGAACTTCGACTAGCTAATACCCTGGGTAGGCAAAAAGCAAAATTTACTATATAATTTTTTCACCCTTTTTTCGAAAACTTTAAACAGGCATAACTTTGTCGAATCTTAACCGATTTTTGTGTAAAATGTCAAATTTTTCATTATTTGAGCTATATTTTTACTCTGCATCAAAATTGGACAATTGGATTTTTTCGGATCAGTGTCCAATTTTTCCATATTTTCTCCTTTTTACTATCTCCCAAACTTCAAACTATTATAACTTTGTCAAATCTTAACCGATTTTCTTCGGGAATATCAATTTTATCATTATTTGACCTCTATTTTTATTCTGCATCAAAATCGGAAAATCGAATATTTCACCCATCACTGTCAATTTTATCCATACTCTCCCCTTGTCACTATTTCCCAAATTTCAAACCGCCACAACTTTGTCAAATCTTAACCGATTTTCTTCCGGAATATCAATTTATTCATTATTTGACCTCTATTTTTATTCTGCATCAAAATTGGAAAATCGAATATTTCACCCATCACTGTCAATTTTTTCCATACTCTCCCCTTGTCACTATTTTCCAAATTTCAAACCGTCATAACTTTGTCAAGTTTTAACCGATTTCCATGCGGAATATCAAATTTTTCATTATTTGACCTCTATTTTTATTATGCATCAAAATTGAAAAATTGAACTTTTCATCCTCCACTGTCAATTTTTCCATACTCTCCCCTTGTCACTATTTTCCAAATTTCAAACCGTCATAACTTTGTCAAATTTTAACCGATTTTCATGCGGAATATCAGTTTTTTCATTATTTGACCTCTATTTTAATTCTGCATCAAAATTTTTTTTCCATACTTTCCCTTTGACACTTTTTCACAAACCTTAAACTGTTATTACTTTGTCAAATCTTAACCGATTTCTTTGGGGAATATTAATTTTTTCATTATTTGACCTATATTTTGATTCTGCATCAAAATTGAAAAATACATTTTTTTTTGCCCAGTAAACTACTATACCCTCGATGTCTACTATTTGTTGCAGGGTATAAGTAATAATGCGCCAAACAATTTTTGCCGACGCCGTAAACTTTCATGTGCCGCCTCCAACATTGTCGTTAAGTTGGTCGTGGTTGTTGTTGGTGTTGCTGCTGGTAACGTTGCCAACTTTTTGGTCGTGATCTTTCACTCGTAGCGACCAAAAGCGACCAGCGCAACCAACTGTCTGGTCTGGTCTGGTCTGGTGTGGTCTGAGCAAACACTCGGCATTTAAATTAGCTGTCGTTGTGGGCGCCGCAGTCTACCTGTAGTTGTTGTTGTCAACGCTGTGGTTGTTGTTGGTGCTGTTGTTGTTGCTGCCGCTTTTCTAATTGCTGGCAACGCACGTTCGTTCACGAGTTGGTGGCAAGGGACGTGTCATGGGCTTAGGGCCTAGGTTTGGATCGGGGTTTGGTTTTAGGTCTGAGTTTGGGCCTCGGTCTGGGCCTGGTTTCAACTGCAACTCACGCATAAATCTCGCAACTATGTCAATCGCATCAAAGTCACGTAATCTGTGTGACATTTTCACCGAATCGTTAAAATTGGAAAATTTATCGCCCGTGCGGCAAAATTCACCCACCGAATATTTATTTAGCATGTCGATGGCAAACGACAAAATGCACTTTTGTCTCATGCTGCGAAAATTTGTTTACAGCTCGTCAGTCAGGTAAATGTTCAGGTAACTGGCAGCTCATCATTAACACTTCACGGCCAAACTCAAATAGCGGATGATTAATGTCAAAGTCGACTAAATTTGCCGGCTGCAACATGCAACATGCAACACGAGGATCGAAGGGGTTTATAGGAGAAGGCAGGTTAGTTTTTGCAAATAGCCAATGCGCCATGAAATTTGCAATTAAATTTTATAGCCCTGGTCATTACGTAAAAGCAAATTAAGATCTGCATTGTACATTGAAAAAACAAAAATCTCTAATCAAATTTCTCACATGGCAATATTTGTAAAGCTTGCTAAAATACAACAACATTAGAGACTACAACACAAAATAGACATACACAGGAAACAAAATACGCGGCAAAGACGTCAAATTAAAGATGACGAAAAGGCCGCTCATAAAGCCACAAAAATAAAAGGTTAACACACACACTTGTTGGTGTTGGATTGTGGTTGTAGCTATTGTAGTTTGGCAAAGGTTGTTGCAGTCTGTGAGTTGCCAACACCACAAATTCGTTTTCATTGTCAGCTATTGTTGCTGCCAACTTGAAATTCATTTTTGGTTGAATGGAGATATAAGAGTATGAGGAAATATTTTCCACAATAATACTTTACTTATAGAAATGATAAAAATACCAATTGCTTCAACTTTTATCTAGAGATTAAACTAATATTCAAAAGCAATTTTGCATAGAGTTGATTTAGGGTGTGATAAAGGAATTACAAATAAAAGTTAAGAACGATTAGGCGATTTACTTTGATTCTTATGATTGTCTAAGTAAAGATCATCTTAGAAATGTGAAGTATCTCATAAAAGTTGACAGCTAGACTTGAATTTAAAAATAATTGAATTTTTTCAGATCACTGTCGATTTTTTCCATACTTTCCCCTTGACACATTTTCTCAGATTTTAAACAGTCATAACTTTGTCAAATCTTATCCGATTTCTTATATCTCATAAAAGTTTACAGCTAGACTTGAATTTAAAAATAGTACAATTTTATATAAGGATTTGAATTCAGTTTTATCAATTTTATCAATTTACTTTAAAGAAGTAAAGTGTATTTCTATTTCTAAATATAAAAGAGAAAATTGGAATATCTAAGCACTGACTATAGCTCTGTAGAGTGGAGTATCTTAAAGATAACTAAATTTTAATGTACCTCTTGTTATTGTTGCTTTGTTGTTGTTTTGTAGCTGCTCGGCAAACACTTTTCAAGTTGTGCGAAGCTGGAAATTAAAAACGCTTAATATGCACTTCCGGTGTGGGCGAAGTAGTAACAGCTGAAGAAGAAGAAGAGCAAGGCGACAAAAGCAGAAGACAGAAGGCAAAAGGCAACATCGTCGGCGTCTGTTGACGGCGACTGTTGACGGTCGACTTAACAGTCAGCCAAGTTATCAGCGCCATCATCAACAGCTACAATGGCAGGCGGATGAAGCTGAAGAGGGGTCTTTATAAAGGTGGGAGAGGGGGAAAGAGGAGGAGAAAGGGTAAAGCATTGTGAGTTGATATGTTTGCTTTGTTTGTCTTTTGTTTTTTGGCGACTCTAGTTGTTGTAATTGTTGTTGCTGTTGTTGTTAGCTTTGTAACCCTTTTTTGCAGCTCTTGTGCTAAAATGTTGTTTACTCTTCGTCATTGTTGTTGTTGCTTATGTTGTTGTCGCTTTTCTTTTGTTGTTTTTGTTGCTTTTGTTGACTGCTTAACATTCACCTACTTTTCACCTTGTTGCTGCCACTTTTGAAAGCAGAATCCAACGCTTGGCCGTGGCATCAAAGCGGACGTGAAGGCTTCAAATGAAATTAGAAGTTGACGCAGTGTAAAAGGCAACACAAAACAACAACAAGAGAGTAAAAACAACAACTGTAGAAACAAACAAACAATGCAAAATGCACACAAGACGCTGCTAAAGATTCATTCACAAGCCAACGTTGAAAAAACTGTGAAAAACTGTGAAAAACTGAGGAAAAACTGAGCACTAAGTAGAAAGTTAATTAGGCTTAAATGCGCTAGAAAACGTCGACGACTTTGAGAATCTGCGTGCAAAAGCCAATTAAAAATTCTTCTGCTCTGCTTTTTGTTTTCTTTTATTATAATATTTTTTTCTCTCTTTATTTTATATATATTTTGCTAATAATTCTACATATATAAAGTCAGTTAACAGCTGGCAAGACAGACTTGTTAATTAATTTTTATGCAATTCGACAAATGTTCAATTCAAAAAGTTTTTGCTTCGCATGCAACGAAGCGCGCCAATCAATAGCCAAAAACTTTCCTTTTCTTTTTTTTGTTTTAGCCAAAAATTTCACTTGGCCCAAAGGGCAGCAGCAGTGGCAGCAACGCAGTTGACATTAATTGAGCCTATTAAACTGTGCGCTAATAAGTTGAAGAGCCAAGTTTTTCGTATTGTTAGTCCGGCAATCATTTTCCCTTAGCTCTTAACTTTGCAGCTACCAAAAAGCAGTTGTTGTTGTTGTTGTTGTTATCAAGCTTGTTGGCCCTGTCAGCTGGCTGAATGTGAACGATTAGCACTTGAATGGTTACAAGAGCGTGTGGAACATTTACAACGCCCCTCGGTCAGTTAAGGCCCAAAACTGAAGTTGGCCAGAACGAAGTTCACATGCTCTCTCCATAATAATTATGAATATTTAAGACACTCTCTAAATTATAGAAATTAGTAATAATATAAGAATTCCCTGGGCCATAATATTGATGACTGGAATGGATATCTAATCAACTATTATGACCATGCTAATTGATATTCATAATTTGTGGCTGGCAACTAAATCAAGTCAACGCTACAGTTGCTAATTAAGAATTTACGTTTTGTTTATGTCGCTGCAAACTTCATGACTTCATTATTATACCCATTCCTTTTGGCCATGACTTCAACTTATGGCCCAAAAGGTCGCCAACAGCGGCAACTAATTTAGGGCTTAACTCTAATCAAAGTTGAGCAGCGCCTAGATTCTCACGGCTAACACACACATGTGTGTGTGTGTGTCTGTGTGTGTGTGTGTGTGTGTGTGTATCTATGTGAATTGAGGTTGCGTGTAGTTGTTGTTGTCACTGAAAGTCGAGAATGCGGTGCTGGTTTTGAACTATCACTAATCCTAACCAGACTCCCCAGAGACCACACACACACACACACACACACACACACACACACACACACACAGTCGAAAGACCAACTGTACAACAATAGCAACAACTGCTGTATGCCCAACTTCTGGCATTCTGGTCAATTTACATGTTGCAGCCACTGTTGCATAATTAAAATTTGAAATTAATTTCATAATTTTGCAACGCTTTTATTATTAACAGTTTCGAGTTGTCGAAACAAAAGCTTCTCAACATTTGCTTCTCTCTCATCTTGCATCCCTTTCTCTTTAGTTTTTCGGTTTTATATTTGGTCATTTTGTATAGTTTTCTGTTCCAGTTCTGTTATGCCTTGTTTCCTGTTGGGTTTCGTCCTCTTTTTGCCTGGTTATTTTTATTATTTATGTGCATTTTGATGTGTCCAGTTATGGGTTCTTGTTGTATTTGCTCTGTGTACTTTTTGTTGCTCCATGTACTTTTGTAGTTGCAACTATTTTCTGTTATGTTTCCCAAAAATACATTTTTCGTGCCAGTGCAAAAGTTTGTTTGAGAGGAAGGACGGTTACAATTTTTGCGTTTTGTCGGATAAAAATTGTAATACAGTTGCAGCTGACAAACTTTTTCGAGCATCAGCTGACTGTAAATACACAGTTTTATTTTTATCTCTTACTTCACACTCCTTTCTGTGTGTGTTAATTAACAACAAATCTACGTTTAAGCCCTTAAAACTAAGACAATGCCAATTGATTGAGATCGTTTGGCATATGCAAGTTACAGATAAAAGAGTTGTGAGCTTGAAAAAAATTAAGCCAAAAAAAATTGATTAGATAATCTCAATAAATTTTAGATATCAGTAAATATTTTGTATGGCGCAAACTGCAAACAAGATGCACTTTTATTTTTAATAGCAACTCATATATTAGGTATAGTAAGAAACACACTTTTAAGATAATAAATAAAATTTAACATAGAATAATAAGTAAGTAGTAGTATCATTAAATTAAAAATTTTAATTAGACATATATTATACTCAGACTTTTAAATTAAAATTTAAATTCAATTATTATTAAAAATATTATTGTATTAATCAAAATAATAACTTTAATATTATTTCATAAAATGATTAAATAAAGATTTAAGTTATATTTTTATATTTAGATAAAAATCAAAATTATTAGTTATATTTTTTTGTTTTTGATAAAAATGTAATTTTCGTATATTATGTATTTTGAATTTCTCTTATTTAAAGAAAAGAAACATTTGTATCTAGTGCGCTGATTAGTTTGCGGCTACATTAATATAACAAACATTTGCAGATACATTTGTATCTGTATCTTAGCATACGTAACTGTACACGCCGAAGGTGAAGCCATTAGCCACACTATCTCATCTCAATTTCCGCATATGGCTGGAAACTACAGTTCCGATCTACGAAGCGAGTTCAACGTTGAGCGTTGAGCGTTAAGCTGCCTTAATGAGGCGTCCAATGCTGACGTAATGCACGCACTGCCAGAAGGCCTAAAGCCCAGGGCCTGGCTCTAACTCTGGCTCTAACTCTGGCTCTAACTCTGGCTCCGACTCGCCAAGTGCTCATTGTGTGTAAATTTGTTACCATTTCTTGTGTGTGTGTTTGTATCTCCAGATACAGATGATAGTGTGTGTGTTACTCCCGTAGTATTGCACATAAAAGGTAATTTCTAATTTGCTGGTGTTTTATTGTTTCTTGTGCGCAGTTTTATGGAGGTAACAACAACGTCGACAACAGCAACAACAACAATACAACAACAACCAGACTTATGCAATGGACGCAGGCAGCGGCGCATGCGCTCAAATTACATGTGGCAGCTGTGGCAGAAGAAGAAGAAGAAGACTCTGCCTGCAACACACAACTCTGCACTCTGCTCGTAAAAGCATAACGGCGTTCATTAATCATGCAATCCACGTCCGAAATGAAAACGAGGCTAGAACCAAAGTAGCTGCAACGACAACAGCAACAACAACAACTACACGCAACAGCAGCAACAACAAGATGTTGTTGTTGTTGTTGTTGTAGTTGAAGTAAAAACTGTTCCATCGACAACTGCTGCCAATTAGCAGCAACATGCAAAGCGCATTTGCAAATGGCAAACGCGACTCTGCAACTGCAACTGCGACGCTGCCATGGGGCATGCAACACGAATACAGTACTACAATTCTAGTACTACAATTCGAGTAGTACAATTTTCAAGAGCGCCATCATTTTCCGCTAAGCATTCGAGCTGTTCATATTAGATTGTGATTAGTCTTTAGAGTTCAACTTTAACTTCAATAGAGGCATAAACTTGATTGGCCATACTATTAAATGGCTTGGTTTTTATAGCCCATTGTGAGCGACTTGCAAGCCAATTTGGAACCTTAAACTCTACTGTAAGCTTAGAATGAAGTGTTCTTTAATTTAAGACAGAAAATGCTAGAGAAGAAGTAGAAAAAAATGCAAAAATCGGGCCTAGAAATTGCCTTAACCTTAAGTAACCTTCTCTCTTGTCTATGACAAGCTGAGAAACTTAAGAATATCTATAAGAAATAATCGTATTATATAGAAACAATATTAAATCAAGTTCTAGTTCAATTTTCTTTTTCATTGTTAATAAATTAAATTATTATTATTATTAATTATATATATTTGTAGAAAAGAAAAATAGCTCGAATTTACAAATTATTTAAAGCTTAACCAAATAATCTAGAGCAGTAGTGAATTTTATTTGTAATTATTAAGAACCAAGAAGTTCAATTAAAAACTACGTATTAAAAGTAAAATATTAATTCCTATGAAACTACTATTTAAATAATAAATACAAAGTGATACAAGTCTAAACGATCTATTAGATACAATTGTATCTCCAGCTGATATTTGAATATAGATGATTTTGATAGAAGCAGGTCTGCTTTGATTTTCTGTATCTTAAATGTCAGCAAAAAATTAAATACCCATAATATATTTTTCAGCTAACAAGACAACAAATATATTAATTTAAAAAAATCATTGTCTTTACTGGACAATGGAAAATATGTCTTAATATTATTCCTGCATAATAGTTTAGTAACTTAAAGTCATTGCCAGTATTCTGTACATTTTATCAAGGCATAAATAATTTTTGTCTGTTTAACTTTTGGCCCAGTTGCATACCTGTTGCCAGTTACCTAAGCAAACTATAAGGAGGAAGATGAGGAGGAGGAGTTTCTAGCACGTGTGCCATTGATATTCAAATCCTGACTGTGTACCTGAATGTGGCCAACTTGCTACCTGTGAGCATTTAAAATCCTGCTACTGCCGCACAGATTGCATCATTTGGCTGTAGACAAGTCAGACGGAAGCACTCTGATTTTAGCAAAAAGCAATTGCCAATACGTATACGTATATGTATATTTTGAGCAGGATAATGTCGGAGAGTAGTACGTGCAACAAGCATTGTGAATCGGTCAGTTATGCATTGTATTTGCATCGACAGGAGTTAAGGCGCCCCAAGCGTTGCCGTCGCCTCATGCGAGTGGCAAGCACCAAGTTGCAGCTGACAAATGAGCTGATCTCGTTGCAGCAACGCCAATGGGAACTCGAGGCGCCCAGCTATCAGCAGCGTGCGGCATTAAATCGTGAGCGCCAATACCGTGATCTATTAAAGCACAACATGCAACAGCAGCTGCTCAAGCAGCAACACAAACAGCGCCAACATCTACAGACAACACTCAACAGACACTGAGAAACGAAAAGTAAATGTTGACTACATATCTATAGATAGATTGTTCAATTCAATTCAGTCCAGGGCACGCCAGGGACTTTAAGCTTTACTATAGTTTTAGATTAAGTCCAAGTTTAAGCGATAAGCAATAAAGCTGCATAAATCATTAAGCGAAACAACTCCTGTGAAATGGTTTTAAATTGTGTGAACTAGGGATGGGTATCGATATAAATACTGAAGATGGTCAACAGCAAATTATTTTGGTTCTATGTATGATAGGGTTGGACAATGGCACTTTAATTTAGCCATTAAAACTATAATATATTGTGTAAAAATCTCAGGCTCCTAGCTCTTATGGTTTGTACTGTGCAATGATCAGTCAGTCAGTGAATGCGGACAAAGAATTTTATTTATTTAGAAAAGTTAAAGTATTCTAAAAAAGTACATTTATCTGTTACATACGTCTGAGTAAATCAGACTTTGGCGATACATAAAACAAGTGATATATATTGTTATAAAATTATAAATTTTGATTTAATATAAATACCCTTTAAAAAAAAAAATATGTACTAGAACTTTTTAGATTACTTTATCCTACTTTCGACAATACTGGTTCAAAAATCAACTATATAATTATAATATATATATAGATATAATCGATATTTCATTTCAAAAAAAAA
Organism: Drosophila falleni; assembly: GCA_035045575.1. Taxonomy (NCBI): domain Eukaryota; kingdom Metazoa; phylum Arthropoda; class Insecta; order Diptera; family Drosophilidae; genus Drosophila; species Drosophila falleni. The sequence continues at coordinate 6,481,446 of JAWNOV010000167.1, forward strand.
ACTAAGTATTTAACTTAAAATCCAAATAGCTAACTTTAAACTTTGTTTTCTAATTTAGCCATAGTTCTTAATGGTTATTGGTCGACTGTAGTTGATAGATGTTGGATAAATGAAGATAAAGTGGAGTATCGAAGAATATCAAAACCCATCTCTAGAGTGAACACAGAAGTGTTTGGCATCTGACACCAGTCAATGGAGGGAGGGGACAAAGGGGCAGGTGGCAGCTGACAACTGACAGGCCGAAAAAAGAGCGTAAAGCTAAAACCAACCGCAGTTTTAGAGAACAACAACAACAACAACTGGCAAGTTTTTCAATTTCCTGCAACCATTACGCAGTGTGTGAGAAGTACAAGTACGAATAGTGTGAGCGGTGTGAGTAGAGTGAGTAGAGTGAGTAGAGTGAGTCGTACTCGCAGTTTCCATTCGTTTTAGTCACTGTACTCGCAGTTCCAGCTGCTGCTCCTCTGGGCCATTGACGTTTCACGCGGTTCTCGCACGGCCTTTTTTCTCGCTTGATTTGTCACACACACACATAGATATATAGTGTGTTCCCCAACGGAAAAGTAAACCTGTCCGTCCGTCCTAATGTCCAACTGTCTCTCCCAGTGCCGTTGAGAACCGGTATCTGTTAGCCAGGCTAAAATGCGGCGCTTTCTTTTTGCCCAATGCCACAAGCAACTGCAACTGAAAGGGGGAGGTAGTAGTCACAATGACGTTACGCTTTGCGTCTCATCTTAACACAGGCGCACTTGTATTTAGTTGCAGTTACCCCCTACTCTTCAGATTCCCCTCTCCAATCTTGTCTCACGACTATGTCTCTGTCGCTTGTTTGTTTGCTATTCTAAGTGCTGGTCTGAGTATTCAGTGTGTTTTTACTCGTTTTGGAGGTTTTTCTTTCGTTCTCTGCTTCTCTTTCTTTCAGTTGGCATGTTGGTTATTTATGCGTCTTGTTGTCCCAATTCTTGAAGATAAAAAAACTACTGCAGCTTCGCATATGTGCAACTGTGTGCGGTTATTCCATTTTCCAATAGTCTGTCAGCTTTTTAATAAGCATCCACAAAAAAAGTTGGTAAAAGAAAACAAAGTTTTTCCATCCCTTACCAACACTCACCTTGTGCTATCAATCCACAGATTGGCCTTTAAAGCAGCTGCCTGAAAAGAAAAATAGCATAAAATCGTTAGTTTATTATTTAAACCAAAATCAATATGGAATATGGCGCTGACAACGGCGGAACGTAACGCATAAAAGTCAACAATAGCCGACATAAATTTAATGCTTTTAAAATGGTTTTTCAAAAACCCATTCTCATATGCATATATATATATCGATATATATCTGGTATAAAAATGCTGTCCAACGTGCATGACAGCAGATAAAATATAATGCAAATATTATTGTTTTCATTTTTTTAGTTTTTCGTAATCGTTGCAAGTCCAAAAACAAACACAACACGCCTGACACTCAACGAACATTGACTGTGGTGAACGTTCGCTGAATTTCGATGCCTTTCTATGCAATTCTCATGACTCTGTGACTAGTGACTATTTCTCTGTCTCTCTGTCTCACTCTGACTTGCATTATTGCAATTTGCTGTTTTGAGAAAAACTTTAATTTCTTTCTTTTCTTTAGAAAAACTGTCTTGAAGATGTGAAAGTTTGGCAACTGTGCTACCTTTCTAGGCAATTTACATGAACTTCGTTCGGTGAGCGTCGTGAAGTGTAAATGTTGTAAATGTTTGTAAATGTAAAAAAGGCACTTAAGACATTTTTGTACCTTTCGAAGCTAAGAAAGCGGAAATTAAAATATTTATTTGGGAAATAAAAATATTTATTTGGGAAATTTAAATATTTATTTGGGGAATTTAAAAGGTTTTCTCAAAGATTTTTAAAGTGTTTATTTACATAAATAATAAACAAACTTTTTAAATTGTATAAAGAAAAACAAAATATTTTTTAAATTTATTTAAAGTCAGTTCATACAAATTTTTACGCCAATTTGTAGTCAAAAATATTATCTTGTGAATATATTATGTGAATATGTGAAATAATAAATTGAAATAAAAATTTGTTGTTTATTTTAAGTCTTATGCCATAAATTCTTTAAGGGTTTTTGGTTTTTTAATACATAAATATTTTTTTAATAGTAAATTAAATATTTAGAGCATTTAAAATCGGAGAACAATATTTATTTATTTTTTCCTTTTTTCTTTAACTTGGATATTTATTATTTTCTGTCTTTATATTTTACTGTGAGCATAAATAAATCAGACTGCACGTATTTAATAAGTAAATAATAACCAGCAATTTATCAATTTCTTAATTCAAGGATACAGCTCTTGTCGACACACTGTGTATTCACTGTACTGTGCTCAGTCTTTTACACCTTGTTGTGCCCGTGACTAAATGTCAGGCGATAAACCGCACCACCTGCCTGACTGCCTCACTGCCTGCCACCTTGCAACACACAAATGCCACTCAGTCAGCCGTGGTAGAACAAAGGCAGCTCTCAGCCCTTCTTCCATCTCCCTCTCTTCCTCTCCCACTCCCACTCCATCTCCCTCTCCCACTCCCTTTCTCTCTCCCTCTCTCTCCCACTCTCTTGCTGTTTCTATGATAAATATATAGATATATAACATTTACTCGTATTTTCGCACTTGAGTTTTTGTATTGCATTGAAAAATTTTTGTGCGTGTCAGCAACAACATCAGCAACAACATCAGCAACAACAACAGTAACAACATCAGCAACAGCAGCAGCTGTGTTGGCCACTAAACAACAACAACTGTAATAATAGCAACAATAACAGCTAACAAACAAAAACAAAAAGCAAAAAACAAAAACATAAAACAAACAACAACATAACAACCCAACACAACACTTTTATTGGAGTACTACTACAGAAAGTGTGTGCGACAAGGGGGAGGGGGAAGTGGCACACAACACAAATAAACAACAAATAAACAATTGCAATTGTACGCTGGTTGTAATTCGGTGAGCGGCTAAATCGTCTGTAAATACTTTTGTACAAGTTAACAGTTATAAATGGGCTTTTTATGAGATGTGTATTGTGTGTGCGACAATATTTGTGTGAGTCAGTGTTGTGTAGAGTTTTTTGTGAGTGTTGTAATATGAAATAAATGGGAAAATTTTCAGAGCAATGGCTTACAGTGATGGCACATTTGAACAGCTCCACATTTCTCATGTTGCAACAATTGGAAATGGTAACAGACAAGTGGACAAATGGACAGACTGGACAGCTCTGATGCTTAGAAAGAAAGTCAGTCGAGGGAAATGTGCTCAGTTGGAGTACTACAAAAGTAAAGCCAAACACTTTGCTTATGTCTCTGTCTCTCTATCTGTCTGTCTGTCTCTCTGTCAAGTGAAATCGCCTGTCCATGTCCAGTTGCAAGTATAACTCTGCCAGCTGCCACCAGATGCTGCCCCAAAGCGAGCTGGCTTTGTCTGCCACTTGTCTGGCCAAGTGGCAATGTTGTTATTGTTACGATTTATGGCATACGCACATAGATCACCGTTGCATACCGTGAATTCACCCACCTCGTCAGCTTTTACAGCTCTTCATTTGCAGCTTCAGGTTTTTGTCCGGGGGATTTTCTATTGATTTTTTACCTCGTCGTGTCATGTTTTCTATTTGCCGTTTGCTGATTTTCCACACACAACCATAATAATAATAATGCAATGCAATGGAAATCATAAAAGTCAACAGCAACAACTGCAATCTCAGTTGGCCATGGCCAACAACAGTTGGCTTCATTAGGAACATTTTAGCGCTTTCGTCTCGTAAGCTTATAGTAATTAAATATAATTATAATGATAATCATTTGCTTATAATGAGGTTAACGCTGCATTTGGTTGACAGGTGAAAGAGTTGCAACCCGCTGGCCAAGGAAATTCAATTTTGGCCAATTGCCTAGACGGTCGACTGTCCAGAGTCGCCCTGTGGGTGGTCAGCTTTGGTTTGGGCCATTAAAAACATTGGCTGCACTTTTTAACGAGCAGTGAAAGTAAAAATTCAACAAAGCGCACTGAAAACTTTGCATGAATAAACAAAAGTCACAGACAAAACACATTCGAAATGGTCGACACGCCCTTTTCTGTTTCTGTTTCTGTGTCTCTACTTTTTTCTTTTTTTTACTTTTTTTTGCTCACAGCAGAAATCAAAACTGCAACATTGCAACAAAAGTAATGCAAAATTAAATGCAAAAAACAATCAACCAAACAAAGAGACAGAAAGAGAAATGAGACAACGGGACAGACTGACTGACAAAAGAGACACAAAGACAGATAAACTGAGAGAGAGAGAGAGACAGAGCGACTGTCAGACAGACAAACAGGCAACAAATGTTGACAGCCGCAGAATTCAACAAGCAAATTTGCAACAACACGAGGCAACAAACAAAAAAGGCGAGAATGAAATCGAATCTGCTTTACTAAGGATTACCCTGCAAAGAGTAAAAATACTCCCCAAAGTGCTGATCTTAAAACTAATCTGTAGGATATTAAAAAAAAAAAATCTGTGTAAAAATGTAACTATCGATTTATCAATATGAATTTTTGCAATGATCAAGACCTAATCCTTAAACTGCATTATTTATAAGTTAGGAAACATTTATAAATAAATAAAAGTACTATTTATATCATCAAAGCATTTAGAATAAAATTTAACATTTACATAGGACAATCTTTGATTGATTTAAATTTAAAAATTAACCTATCAATAAATAAACTTTAAATGCAAAAGTCTAATTAACATTTCTAAAAACCATTTTTAATTCTTCTTTATTTAAAATATAATAATAAAGAAAGATCTATTCAACTATTGATAAAGATAATCTATAAATAAAATAAAATCATTTTCACTTTAACAAACATAATCACAATTTTGTAGCACCTCCATATATTCACTTTCTGATCTAAAGGGTATTGAATCAAAAAACACTGCGCTACAAAAGACAACAAATATTTATTATTACATTTACATGGTTACATGGCAATGCACATTTCTTTTGTGTTTGTATGTTTGTATGCTTTTGCATTGTTGCATTCAAATGCTCTATCTCAAGACCGAATACTGAATGAGTTTTGAATCAAACGACCCCCCATAGTTAGAAAGAAGAAGAAAAAGAGAAGAAGTTGAAGGTCTTGTCTCTTCTCCCTTGATTGGATTGCTATGCAAATTAGTCGCTTAGCATATGCATAACTGCAGATCTAATGTCCATCAACGGTTCACTGTTAATGTCAAACAAATCTAACTATATGACATAGAAGAAACTAAGAAATACGCAGAGTTCAATAAAAACTAGAAGAATGCTATTAAAATCGCATCAAACTGATGTCAACTTAATTTCTATAGGTAGCAAAATAATGCAAATTAAGATTAACTAAGAACTGAAAAAAGAGAGAAAGACAGAATAGATAGTTAAAATATAAGAATATAACCTGTTTTAGTTCATTAGTAAATAAACAATATGATTAAACTGTGAGCTGAATTTTAAGTTCGTTTCGCGCTTTTGTCTCATTTCAGCAAATAAATAAATTATAAAAAATAATTTGTTGTTGGTAGAGCATTCAATTTGTGTGTGTATTCTGTTAGATGACGCACACATTGATTTATTTTGTTGTATTTTTACTGGCTTTTCAATTTGTTGTTAAATGCAATAAAAGTGCATTTTGTCTGCAATTCATTGATTGAATACGTCGCATCGCAACGAGGGTTTTGTACCCCTTTTGAGAGGGGATTGAGGGGATTGAGAGGGTGTATTGATACTGTAAGCGAACTGGGAGCATACGGGATTTTATTTTTTTGCACCCCAACGATTTTAATTATATTTTACGTCAATTGTAAAACTGTAAATTGCATAAAACGAGGCGAAACAAGAAAAACCATTTTACATTTAATTAATTGAAAAATATGTGGGTGTTTCGAATGTGTGTGTGCGAGAGTGATTGTCAGCCAAAATGACCGAAATGGCAATTGAACAGGCCTTAAGTGCTCAAAAGGTATGCGACAGTCTGATAAGAGAGCGGCCCTTTCGCCCAACGTGGCCAAAACAAAGGTAAATGGTAAATGGTAAATTGTAAATGGTATGGCAATTTTTTTCTTTTCTTTATTTTTGCAAAAGTTCATTACGCTCGACGTCAACGTCATCATCATAATAATAATTGTCTGGGATTGCAACATTTTGAGGCAGAGTCAACGCCCATGTTGCTGGCATTTTTCGCCCATTGAAGGGGGTTTATTTTTTATTTCTGTGGTTTCGCAAAAGGCGCAAATGAGACGCTTGGCATGCAAATGAGTTGTGGCAATCTTTAATTGACCAATTCACCTGTATTGTTTCAATCTCCAACACAGACTCAGACAATGGCTGCGGCAGCAATCTATTGAACTTGAAACATATACGGGCACTTATAGATACAAGATAGTTAGATACATACACTTATAGATACAAGATACTTAGATACATACTGCTGGTAGCATTATATAGACACTTTGATTATGCTGACACTTTGCTCAGTCGCGCGTAACATTCTTGAGTGCATTTCTTTCACAAAAGTGAGTACATTCATTCGAGATTCGAGATCGCGCAACAAGCGTTACAAGTTAATAAAACTTTTGAGCTTGGACATTTCAGCTTTAGCCCTTCTACAGTCCATTGCTCTAGTTGAAGGGAGTAGAAGAAGGGAGGGAGGGAGTGAAGCAGGTTTTGCTTCTGACTCTGATGGGGCTTCCATAAATTCGTACTTGAGCGGCCAAGTGTGACGAACGAGATTACTGAAATCTTCTGGAGCAGATCCATTTTTCATAGCCGACAACTTTGCGCCAAGCAGCGAGCATTGAGTTGTCTTACAGCTACATTTATAACTTTGGTGTCTTTTCTAGCTCTCTCTCTCTCTCTTTCTCTATATCTCTCTCCCTCTCTTTCTCTCTGTGTGTGTGTGCAACAAATTGCTCTTGCCTTAGTTATTTGCTGTCATAATAGTTGCTGCTGCTGCTGCTGTTGCCTTTGTACCTTTGTTGCATTGTTGCTGCCATGCTTTGCTGCTCTAGTTATGCTTGTTGTTATTGTTGTTGCCTGCCTGTAATCGGACATCAAAATGCGAAAATGATATTCTCCGCCTTTGTTGACCAATAACAACATTACAATGAGCTGGCAAAACAGAAGGCAAAGCTATTGAATTAGTTTTTAGACAACAACCAAAGCAAATAACATACTGTGAAGCGAGGGTTGATTATAAACTATGCCAAAAATAAATCAAAAAGTTAAAAAAAATGAAGAATATATAGAGAAGCAGCTTAAGATAGTAGGATTAGATGAAATAATCTCAATAACGAGAAAATAAAATCAATAAAAGTAGCGAATATTGGCAGATAAACCTAAAAAGAATGGTTCCAATTGTCTCTTTCTCTTACGATTATGTTGCTTGTCAATAACTTCAAACTCTCATAACTTTGTCAAAAATTAACCGATTTCCATGTGGAATACCGTTTTGATCATTATTTGGCCCCTAAGTTCATTCTGCATCAAAACATTTTTCACTTGAAAAATTTACCTCACTGTCAATTTTTTCGGTATTTTCCATGCTTACCCCTTTACACTTTTTCAAAAACTTCGATCTACCATAACTTTGTCAAAACTCAACCGATTTTCATGCGGAATACCGTTTTGATCATTATTTGGCCTCTAAATTCATTCTGCATCAAAACATTTTTCACTTGAAAAATTTACCTCACTGTCAATTTTTTCGGTATTTTCCATGCTTACCCCTTTACACTTTTTCAAAAACTTCGATCTACCATAACTTTGTCAAAACTCAACCGATTTTCATGCGGAATACCGTTTTGATCATTATTTGGCCTCTAAATTCATTCTGCATCAAAACATTTTTCACTTGAAAAATTTACCTCACTGTCAATTTTTTCGGTATTTTCCATGCTTACCCCTTTACACATTTTCAAAAACTTCGATCTACCATAACTTTGTCAAAACTCAACCGATTTTCATGCGGAATACCGTTTTGATCATTATTTGGCCTCTAAATTGATTTTGCATCAGAACATTTTTCACTTGAAAAATTTTCCTCACTGTCAATTTTTTCGGTATTTTCCATGCTTACCCCTTTACACTTTTTCAAAAACTTCAATCTACCATAACTTTGTCAAAACTCAACCGATTTTCAAGCGAAATACCGTTTTGATCATTATTTGACCTCTAAATTCATTCTGCATCAAAACATTTTTCACTTGAAAAATTTACCTCACTGTCAATTTTTTCGGTATTTTCCATGCTTACCCCTTTACACATTTTCAAAAACTTCGATCTACCATAACTTTGTCAAAACTCAACCGATTTCCATGTGGAATACCGTTTTGATCATTATTTGGCCCCTAAGTTCATTCTGCATCAAAACATTTTTCACTTGAAAAATTTACCTCACTGTCAATTTTTTCGGTATTTTCCATGCTTACCCCTTTACACTTTTTCAAGAACTTCAATCTACCATAACTTTGTCAAAACTCAACCGATTTCCATGCGGAATACCGTTTTGATCATTATTTGGCCTCTAAATTCATTCTGCATCAAAACATTTTTCACATGAAAAATTTACCTCACTGTCAATTTTTTCGGTATTTTCCATGCTTACCCCTTAACACTTTTTAAAAACTTCAAACTCTCATAACTTTGTCAAAAATTAACCGATTTCCATGTGGAATACCGTTTTGATCATTATTTGGCCTCTAAATTCATTCTGCATCAAAACATTTTTCACTTGAAAAATTTACCTCACTGTCAATTTTTTCGGTATTTTCCATGCTTACCCCTTTACACATTTTCAAAAACTTCGATCTACCATAACTTTGTCAAAACTCAACCGATTTTCATGTGGAATACCGTTTTGATCATTATTTGGCCTCTATTTTGATTCTGCATCAAATTATTAAATATTTAAAAAGTTCCATATTTTGGTCATCACTGTCATATATTCCTTCTTTCTTTGTTTCTCTTCGTATGTCCTATAATAAGTATGTTAATACTTTCCATATTTTTTTAATCATCCCTCGCTAACTGTCCATAATATTGCTCAGCCATAAATGTTAATAACAGCATTAAGCTGAATGCACTTGCGAGGCTTCCCCCAGTCACATTTTTCCACTGCACTTCGAAGTCTGACTCATTAATATGGCCGCCAAATGTGCTAATAAATGTTTGCAAATTTCTTGCACAATTTAAAGGCATAAATTACAACGCGAACAATCAAAATTATAACAGAAACAACAAGAAGAAGTTAAAGAAAACAGAGAGAATAATAAGATACACAAAATATGTATAACGAACAAAAAGCAATTGTCACATAAACAAAGTCTCACGTAACTGCTATAAATACAGCGCACTACAATGCGAGCGATAGAAAGAGAGAGGCAGAGAGGAAGAGAGAGGGAAGAGGGAGAGAGAAGACAACAAGAAAGCACCGAGGTTAACGCTGCGTATGAGTTATATTTTGTGTTGTGTTGTAATGCGGCGCGAGAAAACGCGACTGTCAAGCAGCAACAACCACAATAAATAAAATGTAACATATGCAAATGATGATGAGAACCGTTGCGATATCATTGTTGTTGTCGCTGTTGTTGTTATTGCTGTTGCTGCTGTTGCTGACGTTGCTGTTGCTGCTGCTGATGACGACGCCAACATCGATGATGTCCTTGGGTACCAAATAAATGAATATGCAAAACGACACCAGTCAGGTGGCAGATGCCACAAGGCAGCTCGATGACAGTCGATATCGATAACGATAACATTAATCCAGCTTGCCACAGGCGCTGTCGTTGTCGTTGTCTATGCTTGCCACAGCAAAATAACAACAATAAAAGTAAAAAGAAGTGCAAGCAACAACGAAAAGGAAAAAGCAAGAAAAAGTAGAAGTATTCGTAATTGCAACAATTTCAGTCTCGTTGCCAACACTCGACGAAACTGAAAACTTCATCGAGTTGTTGTTGTCGTTGAATTTGTTGTCGTTGTTATAGATGTTGTTGCTGTAGATGTTGTTATTGTTGCTGCTGTCATCAAAGCAAGCAGCGAAGCTCGACACGCCCGCACAGGCCGCAATAAAACAAAAAGCGAAGCAACAACATGAGCTGCGACAACAACAACAGCAGCAAGAACAACAGCAAACGGCAGCAACATGCACGTCAACAACATGCGGCGACAACGACAACAGCAGCAGCAACTCGCTCATGTTGTCAATTGTACAATTCCCAGGCAACACTTACACACACACTAGACACACACAACACACCCACATACACACACACTCACAAACACACTCATATACTGAAGCATGTGCAAAAGTTTTTTAATAAAATTAAATTTAATGCTGCCAAATGCTCAGCGCTTGGTTTGTTCGGTTTCATTTTGCAGCAAATTGCATTACAGACGCCAACAACAACAAGAACAACAACAACAATAACGGTTTCTTCCTTTCAACAACAACAACAACAACCACAAATGCAAATGAGCTACAAATGCTTTGCAATGCATGAATAAAAAATGAAAACGCTTAAATTGCAGCCTGTAGGTGCTGATGCTGTTGCTGCCTGCCACATGCCACTTGCCACATGCTGCATGCCACCCCCACAACGTTGCCATTAAGTATTCGTCCATAAGTTTGCGTTGTTTCTGTATCGCGACATTTTTGCCCTCAGCTCGTGCAAATATGATTAAATATTATAAATGCCAAAGTTACGAGCCAACGTGCAACACCAACAACAACAACAATTACAACAACAACAACAACAGCAACAGCCTGCACTAAAAGTCAGACAGTTTTCAGTTTTCAGTTTTTGCCATAGCTCAAGTTCCAGTTTCACTTTGTGGCCCGAAGGCAATTGTGGTAATGCAACACCGGCAACACGACAACTCGCCAGCCGCCCACAGCCACGCCCACACCCACCAACACACACGCCCAGCGCCAAAATAGGCTAACAAAAAGCCGTTTACAGCCACACCTTAAAGCCATTTGGCCTATAGACAGTCAGCTGAGTTCAAACTGGAAAAACCTTTTGCTGGCTCATTGCAATTAAAACCAAATTAAAGCCAAATTAGTGAATCCTTCGTGCCAAAATTTTCATGGCTGTCTGTTGCACGCATCACCAGACAATGCTATTATTATTTGGCCTTGATTTATTTGCCCAAGTGACAATGACTTTTCTCCAAGCAACAACTTGGCTAACTGCAAATAATTTTCAATTTAATTGCCAGCAACACCTTGAATAAAAAAAGTATGCATACTCGTATTTTAATTAGAACAAGTTTCATTATGGACAAGCACAACTTGTCTCCCTCTCTTAGCCCTCTCTTCTCACCTTCTTACCACCTCTCTCATTACCGAGCAGGCCAAAATGTCAGAGCAACAAAACCAAACGAAAGACCACTAAAAAGTAATTGTAGTTAAATGTCAAAGCGACAATTGTCGGCTGTTTGTTGTTGCTTGTTCATAAAGTGAATGGTACAAGCAATAACTGAGAGAGAGAGAGAGAGAGAGACAGAGAGTGAGGGAGTGAGAGAGAGAGGGAGCTAGGTTTGCGGCAGGTTGATTCAAGTAATAGAGTGCTGCAACTAAATGAGGCTTAAATCGCAATGACCACAAACACTCTGGCAGCTGGAAGATGTAAATAGAGACGGAGCACTAGAGAGAGAGAGAGAGAGAGAGAGAGAGAGAGAGAGAGAGAGAGAGAGAGAGGGAGTCACTAAGCTCGCATCGACTCTGAAATTGTGTGACAAATCGACAAATCGCTGGCAATATCAACGAGGCGACACAAGTTTGTGGCAAGAGGGGTCAACAGTGTGCGGGGGAGGGGGTCAAGGGGGTATGGAAATGGCAGCTTGCTATGACAGCTTTCTGTACGCAATCTTAGAGCAAGACTAAATATGCTAATTATGCGTTAATAAGCAGTCTGCTTCGCTCTACGGGGCGTAAAGTTGTTGCTGTCTCTCACACACACTCACTCCCCCTCTCTCTCTCTCTCTCTCTCTTTCTGTGTAACTGTTGCATGTAAGTATTGCTGATTGTGTCTCTATATACAACTATGTACTGTTATGGGTCTGAGATAATTTGCTGGTCGGTTAGTTCTTTGCTTTTGTCGGCAACCCACAGAATCATTGCGAAATTCTTTGCTCTAGGGGTTTAGCTTTAATTATGAAGAATCAGTTGTTGTAGCGCTTGTTGTTGTTATTTTTTTCGTGTCTTTTTTTTGTATCTTTTTTGTGTCTTTTGTGCATGTCAATCAAACGACGTTCGAGTCGTGATTTGATGATTTTGTTGTACGTTTTTATGGCCCAAGCCACAAAATTCCCATTTGTCAAGCTAAGCCGAACTGTCCTTCAATATAGATCAGCTACAGCTAGAAAAGACCCAATGAAATATAAAAAACAAAGCATTTAATAATATATAAATGCACAGCTTATAGCCGAGATTTAAATGCCTTAAGAGCAGTCCAATTTCCAAATCAATCAGACAACAATGAATCTTGCTTAATTCATAAACATTAATTAAGATAAATAACCAAAAATCAAAAGTTCTCTTTTTCTTTTTTGTTTGTCACGGGTCAACAAGTTGGCCAAAAGTTATACAAAGAATTTTTGAAGAGAATTTCAAGTAGATTTATAAATATATAATTAAGTCAATTATTGTATTGAGAATGATATTTGCAATTATTTTTTGAACGCTGGCGCCATTCTCGCCAAACAGTCAAACAGTCAGACAGTTGGCCAAGAAGTCGAAGCGGCTTTAACCCAAACAGCGCAACAACAACAACAACAACAATGGTGCTCAAGTTTTATTACAACATTTTGGCCACATAAATTCAACAATGTCACGTTATAAATTTCAAGAAAAAACCAACAGCAATTCAGACAAAAATTGTTTCGCTTTTAACACAGACTGCTCTTTATTTATATCGTGACTTTGTTACTAGTTGCTAAACTTTACAATATACCCTAACTGTGAGCATTAAAAGTGTAACATAAATTATGCAGTTGTAAGTTAACAAATGTGTTGTTTCTCTACCTTTATTACACTGAAACTTTAAAGGTCTGCAAATTATTTATCTAAATGAATTATTATTTAAATTAATAAAAAAAATATTGTATATTTTTCTTTACTCATTTTTAATAAAATCAAAAATTTATGTATAGTGATTTTATGTTAAATAAAATTAATTGAATTTGAAAACTTTTCTATTTCTTTAGATATGTTAATAAAAATCCGTATGATTTTTTTACAATTCAATTAATTTTATCTGATTCAAATTATGACATCAAATAACCATATAATATATAGTATTCAAATTAAGGTATTACAAGTAATTTCACTGATTGAGAAACCAATTTAGTTACGATCGAAGTGACTATAAAGTGCAGCTTATATGAGAACAGTTAAAATAATATGCATATTAGTTAGTATATTTAATTAACGTTAGTCCAGCATTAACTGTTCTTTCTTGTTTTATAGTCGCTGGAAATAAACTCTGATCTTTGCTCTCTTCAGCTAAATTCAGTTGGATTGTGGCACTTTGATTTTGTTGCTTTGACTTTAGTTAATTTATGCAGCGAACTTGTTTCGGTTTCTCATGGCACTCACAGTCAGATACAAATACAAATACAAAAATATATATTTTTATACATATATTTTTAATTTATTTAAATACATTGGCAGCGGCATTTGGTGCGTTTGCTTTTTAATTGCATTTGCAATTTCTAATTAAGTTGCTGGCCAAAAAAGCAAAATTAAAACTTGCAACTCGTTGGATTCGTTATGACGTTCAAAGGACGGCGAACAGCTTGAGATTCAGATTCAGATTCAGATTCAAATTCAGCTTCAGTTTTTTTTAGTTTTTAGTTTTCAGTTTCATCGTGTTTGTCTATTTGTCGCTTATTTTTTTTGTGGCTTTGCTTTGCCGTTAACATGAAATTCATTTTGCTCAGCTTTTTAGCCATTTACTTTTGTTCAATGCAAACGACTTTTTTTTCTTTATATATATATTTTATCTCTTTGTATTTTTTTTTTGCGCCGTTTTGCCTTAGTCCGAGTCTGAGAAGTTTACATTTTGCTTTTGTGTGGCGTTTTGCTGATTCAGCTACCAGTTTTTATGGCTACAAGCTTCTTTTTTTTATAGACCATAAAATTAACAAGTTTTTGAAAATAATTATATATGAAATTTAAGTGTTTTTAATGCAAAAAGTCTTATCAATATATTTATTTACAAAAGGTTATGTACAATCGATTGACAGTTGTCTCTCTCTCTCTTAACTCTATCTCTCTTAACTCTATCTATGTCTCTATCTCTCTCTCACTGTCTATATCTCTCTTTTTTCTTTTTTTAGCTAACTTGGCTGCCTTGCGTAATTTGGAGAGTAATAATAACAATTTGGAAATAATAATATGCAATTTAAGTGTTTTTAATGCAAAAAGTCTTATCAATATATTTATTTACAAAAGGTTATATACAATCGTTTGACAGTTTTCTCTCTCTTAAATCTATCTTTGTCTCTATCTCTCTCTCTCTTTGTCTTCCTCTCCCTTTCTCTCATTGTTTCGCTAACTTGGCTTCCTTGCGCAATTTGGAGACATTGCGTCGCAGTTTCTTCTTGAAGATCAGCTCTCGATTCACCGCCTTGAGATCATCCATGCTGCAGGTCTTGATGTTCTTTACGGTTCTTGAGATGAGTTCGTCTGTGATTTCGATCTTCGTTCTCGACAGTCGCAACTGTCGTGCATTGCGTCGTGCCAACTCCTCACGATACAGGAACAAATGATATGAGACTGTTGGTTTAATTAATCGGTCTTGCTCCATTTCTTTCAAGTTGTTGTTGTCTCCTTCTTTCTAGTTGCTGTTGCTGTTGCAGAGTGAAAGTGTTATGCTTGCATTGACTGCACTTGGCCAACTGATGACGTTGCTACATTTGAGCCAGGCTTAAATGCAAAAGAGTGTATTGGTTTGGATTACCTGTGTTGCTACCTGCTGCACACTGTACACTGCAGGTCAGGGAACTGTAAATATTTGTGCCAAAATATTTCGCGACTTAATCCGGCTTAATCCACTTTGGATGCTAACCGTTTGGTTAGCCAGTCATAATAAATATATATGAATATATACACATAAGCGCAGCTGTGGCATGCAACGAAGCATGCACAAGCTTGTCAAGACAGGTCACAGTTGATCAGCGTATAAATATGGCCGCTATAAGTTGTACTACTCAAGATCTTCCACAAAAACAACTCATATTGCTATACTTTTTTTGGGTTCCATTTCAAATATTTATTTAGGTCATTTGTTGCCTTTTTTCCACTCGTATTTGCATTTGACAAACACTCGAGGACATTTAAATATGTCAATATGCACATGTGGCATCATTAGCATGAACATTTTCTAGAACTTTAGTTGCCTTTTGCACTTAACAACTTCCAGGTAATTCATTAAAGTGCCTCATAATGAAATATGCAAGTGGCAAACTGCAAACTGTGTCTTTGTGTGTGTGGCAGACAGGTCATAAATGGCATAATCCTTTTATAATTGCATCTAGTAGCTGGAATGTAGGAAAACAAAAGGATTTCGCAGTCGGATTAAGAACTTGGGAAAGACCACGCGCCGGATTAAGACAAATGCGGCGCATCAGCGTTTTATGAGCCCAGCTTGCCTCACCTCAATCCTCAATCCCCTTGCCAGGGGCACACTTTTTGAGGTCAGGTAGCAAAGGTCAAAGGCAAAGGCAAAAGCAGGGCCACAGCTACACTGAAAAGGTATACCAACTTCTAAAATCAAGAGCATACATCTTAAATATTTTGTTCTTAAAATAAGAATATTTTAAGACCAAATTACTAAAATTAAGATTATTAATCTAAAAAATCTTAAAATAGTAATATAAGAATAAAAATCTTAAATTGTTAGGAAAGTATAAATAAGTACTATTTTATATTAAATAAATGGCGGCACCGTTACGCTCTGGTTAGAGAAGCCGCTTCAGTTGTGAAACAGTAGGCGGCGGTTCGAATCCCACTCGTAATAAATCAAAATAAAATTTATTACTTAAAATAATTATCAAAACAGAATAAAATGTAAATAAAACAAAATTTAAAAAAAAATTATAAATATAAAAGAATATTTTTTTTATTTAATTTTTTTATTTTAATTTTAATAATATTTATTCCTAAAATAATAACTTGGTCTTATTCACAATGTTCTTAAAATCAAGATGTGTTCTCTTAATTGAAGAATTTTATGTTCTCGACCAAAAATCTTAGTTCTCAGACCAAAATCCTAATTTAAGAACATGTTTTTTTTCAGTGTATGAGTACATCATTTACCAATGCGGGCAGCGTTTTTGACTGTGTTTGACAGCTTGCAGACAGCTTCCAATTCAACGCGTTCAACGCTCGCTACCATAACCTCAAGACTCAAGACCCAAGATTTGAGAGGAGGGTTAAAGAGGGGAGGGGGAGGGGGAAGGGGGAACTGTGCGTGTCCAGGCATATGATTTAAGTCGGTCAGCTGGCCAGACAATCATTATAATCAAGTCAACAAAATGATTATTGTATCATCAACGCATCGTTGCTCATTTCCATCGGATTTTGTCTGAACTTTGCCTTTTGTGGCTCGATTCGTTTGTTCAACATCTTTGTTTGTCTGCCCCGTGGGGCAACAGCATTTAGCACTGAGTTATGCATTATAAGTATATGTTTTTTTTATATGTTTATATATGGGCAGCACAGCTTTAAGCCACATTAACATACAGAAGAAAAATAAATATATTTATCTGAAGACTGAAAACTCAAAACTGAACTTAAACTGCACCCTGTCAACTTTCACTTGGAAATGCTCAGGGTCGCTATGCGTTGTTATAATTGTTACGCTTTTTGTTGTAGTTGTTGTTGTTGTTGTTGTAGCAGAGTGCATATTTAAAAAGAATTTTGACAAGTCGCAGCGTTTAGCGTTGAGTGGCAGATAAAACAATAGAAAGGAATTTTCACTTTTCTTACGGCATACATTTAAAACATAATTGAGTTGAAATTTACTTTACCAAGTCAATTAAACTAAGTGAAAATATACATATATATACATATAAACTTCGTTTATTAAAATTGTGGCAACCAAGGCAGCAGTTTATTTATGAACATCGCGTGGGTCAGAGATTCGTTTAGAAGTAAATGTTTAATAAGCACAGACGAGGGTAAGAAACTTGGCCAAAGTAAGCTATATATTTCAGCTCAAATTAAGTCTATTTATGTGTAGAGCAAAAGGGCAAAAAAACACCCACTGAGTAATTATGCAAAAAATAATATAAATAAAAAGCAGCAAAGAGTATTTGTTACACTTTGTAAAGAAATTAAAGTCTCGTCTTGCAAAGGTCAATTTATAAATATTTAATGTTCGACAAATAACAAATAAATCAAGGGGCAACCCACAAAAAAAAATTAACACACGTGTTCTTAGCCACTTTTGCCTGGTTTGTCAAATATTTAACAACTTTTTGCGAAATACGTTTGTAAGGAACAAAAGCAAGAATTCAAGGGTTTTACCCAGGTCAAGAAGCAGCAGCCACTTTCACACCAGGTAATTACGCATTTGACAGGTCAGTCAGGTCAGTGGGAGTTGGCCAACAGGTAGCAGGTAGCTGTTGTTGGGCTAAGCGCCCCAGATATAAATAATCCTGGTAAAGTACAACAGGACATCATTCACAGCGCAAACAGCAAAGGAATCACATCCGCTCTACGCTTCAGCTCGCTCAATTTCTGTTACCAATTTAAGTGTCAGTTATGGAAAGCCAACGCAGTAACAATAATAATAATGGCAATCATCGTCGTGGCGCTCGTCCCAGCGTGGGTTACTTGCTGTTCCAGTATCAGAGCGAGTTGACCCGTCGCCATGCGGAACCCACACGTTTATCCCGCACCAAAATCCACATTATTGACGGCCTCGTTTCCCGCACCATTCGACATCTCAAAAACTGCAGCGTGGAGGAACTACAAGCCTGCAAACGTGAACTGGTCTACAAGGAACAACTACGTGATGAGCTGCGCAGCCTGCGACGCCGCAAGAACGTCAGTTCCAGTTCCAGTTCCAGCTCGCATTCCCAATCCAGCTCCACATCCGCTGGCAGTACTGGATCATTCATTAAGGCACCCAATACGCCGCCCAAGCCGCGTGCCAGCAAACAAACAACTGTCACCATCTATGGACCCGAAATATTTGTCTAACAAACATTACTTTAATTGTAAAACAAATAGTTATAGTTATAGTTATAGTTATAGTTATAGTTATAGTTATAGTTAAGGCTTAATTAAGTTCTAGTTTAATATTTGACCTTAATTGTTGACGATTAAAAATCAAAGAATTTGAAGTAAAAAAAAAATACAACCCGACAAAATGAAAAACCGTTGCAATTACTCAAAAATGTCAATTACAGTCGCTTCGTTGTAGGAGTGGAAATTCCTGTTCTGAAAGCCAGTTTCGTCTAGGCTATAGCAAAATGTGTGCCGCTGAGCCAAAATGCCAGCTAAGACCCACCAAGAGACCAGAAACTAGAGACTAGACAAGAGTCAATAGTTCCCACGAAAAAATAAAAATAAAATTGGCCAGCTTCTCCAACTGCAAACTGAACTCAACTCGAGTCGACTTAACTTAACTGATAGACGCGTCCAAGACGCCGATGAAGCGAAGAATGCGGCTTAAAGTTCAATCGTGCAGCAAGTGCTATTTTTTTTTTTCGGGTTGCATCAAGTCCATTCAAAATACACATATTTTATGGCCAACAACTCAACTCAACTCTACAATACAAACAGAGAGAGAGCATTTGTAAATTATGAAGCTGTCTGAATGCGATATGCAAATCGTCATCAAAGAGAAATGTATATTAATGAATATATTAAGTGGAAACAGACAAATGAGAGAAATGAACTCTCTAGCGTTCACAATTTGGCTCATTAGCAGTGGTTCATTCAGGTTCTTGACTAGCTTGACTAGCAGATACTCAGCAAAAGCAGCAAGTTTAAATAAAGGTTGTCCACTGGATAAAAAAATGCTTGAAAATTAATCCTAAACAGAGACAAAAGCTCAGTGATCACAGATTTTCTTAAAAAAAAATCATCAAAAGACTTGATAAAAATATAATCGTTTTATTTTACCCAGCAAATTTTGTAATCGGAATACTTACATAAAATATTTAATGCTCTTTTTTTATAATAAATACCCTATATATTTCATTAACTTATTTACAGAATACATCCTTTAAATAATATGCTCATTTTCGTATTTTAAACTTTTTACGCTCTTTAAATATTAGCTCTAAGATAATTTGAATTTTTAATTTGAATTTTGGAATCGTCTATTTTTTACTGAGTACAAATGAGCTGTTAGCTTACAGCTCTGCATTACAAGGTATAATTATAATCAAATATGCTTCTATCTTACCACTCTGCATTACAGGGTATCATAATGATCAAACAGTTATGCACTTGATTTGTTCTATTAACTAGCTTAATTAATTGTACCAACTATGATGATTGGTGCATTTGCTTACCTATTCTGCGTTTAGTTGCTTGAATTATTCCGCTGACTGTTGTTGTATTTTGTTGCTTTCTATTTGCATAGTTGTTGCTGTTGCTGCTGTTGTTGTATTTGTATTTGCATTTGTACATACAAGGGAATTATGAACACAATGTTAATAACATGGCAAACAGAACTTCTGCCGTTTTTCTTCTCTCTTTCTAGCTGATTTTCTTCTTATTTCTTTTGAAACACTTTTCGAGCACTTGAAGTGAAATTTATTTGCTGCTGCTGCACATTTCTTATACAACAACACACACAAAGGCAATTTAAGCGCAGCTCAGTAGTAATTATTTGTAAGCGAACCACTCCGAACTGAACCGAAATGAACTGAACGAAAGATGCATTTAAAAAGCGAACAAACGAATGCAACAAACGACGTCAATTTGGAGCACACAGCGAAAATGAGACGAAAACGATGCCGAAAATAACAAAAGGCTCAAATGCAAATGTTAACACGCACACATCAAATATATAACAAAATGCAGAGAGCAATAATTTTAATTATTGTTGTTGTTATATTCTTGTAAAACGTTCGTTCTTCGGCGAAGAAGAAGACGCTACGATTACGTTTACGCGATCAGGCCCATAGAGAGCGCCACATACGACTCGCACGACGGTTCACAAACGAATGAACGACCAACAATTTTGGCTGCAAGCTGCGGCCGCTGCTTCAGCTTGGCTTTCGAGTTCGAAAAGCATAAGCAGCGACTTCGAAAGCTGCGGCGCTCAACAGGGAGTGAGAGAGAGAGAGCGAAATCATTTGAGCGATCGCAAGTTTGTCGCTCAAGTCTTTCGTTTTGTGTTTGCGCTTAGAATTTGTCGCTGTCGTCGTCGTTGTTGTTGTTGTTGTTTCTTGTTAACTATTGATTTATTGTTTAACTATAACTGTTTATTACATTGTGCGTTGAACTTGCTGCAGAGTCAGCAGCCTTAACAGTTTTTAAGAAATATTTAAACGAAATAAAACACCAAAAATAAACGGTGACATACATTTGAGTGCTTTTGTTACATCTGGAAGTTATACAATTATGCGCAGAGAGACCGAAAGTCTAGTCATATTTAAATTAAATATTTAAATAAATTATTTATTTATATTCAATTTATATTCTATTTGTACAGCTTTCGCTCGCTGACAACTTTTACTCTCGAGCTTGGGCGCAATTACATGCAAGCTCTCCCTCTCTCTCTCTCTTTCTCTTTGCTCTTTTGGCGCTCTCGCTCTTTGCTCTGTTTACGCCAGAAATTGCGGCATTTAGCTGCTCAGTCGCTGCGACGCTGACGTCGCTGTTGACTACGTTTGGTTCATTGCTGTTTCAGGTTTTTCTTTTTTTTTTTTTTTAGTCTACCCAATGACTTCTTAACGGTTCGCCACTTAATACTTTTTTTGTGTGTACTTTTTTTTGTCGCTCGCACGCTGTTAACCCCCCTGTTAATTCCCCTCACCTTACTTTGAATTGCAGCTGTTATTGTCATTTTGCTTTTAGCTTCAGCTTCACCTCAGCTCGTACATTTTTGCGGTTTCCATTGCGATTCTTCTGAATGTCTGCCTTTCGGCCCGCTCCTTTCCATTTGGCTTATCAACAGTCATCTCGTTGTCAGTGCTATGTTGTTGTTATTGTTATGGTTGCTGTTGTTTATGTTGTATTAGTGCAGCTTTTCCGTGACACGCTTGTAGGGCTGCTCGGGAGCGGTTACAGCAACAAAAACCGCAGCCAGCGATATGATCTGATTTATTGTCGTAAATATGTAGTTGTCATTTGTTGAAATATTTATTTACAATTTACACAATTGGCATTTGGCATCTGTAATTGATTTGATTGTATTTGTTGCTCTGCATTTGTGCCACTTTTACTTAGCTTTCGATTTAGGCATGGCCCATTTATAATTCTCTTTCCCTCTTCATATTCTACTTCCCTGCCAAGCGAAAAATGTTTGTTAATTTGAAATTTTGCATTTGACGGAATCAGCCTGAAAGTATGCTTTGATTTGTCAATTAACTCAATCTCATTAGCCGAGACACGCACCATTTTCGACTAATTAGTCGACACTTTCGACTGCTGCATGCGATTTTTGTATGAGCAACGCGAAAATCAACAACGTTGCAAGTTGTCGTTGTTGTCGTTGTTGTTGGTTGTTGCGTGTTTGTTGCCAGCCGCATGAGTTCTTAATTAGCCCGCAATGAGTTGCCGATATTGGCATTTGTAAGTACATATTTTGGTTTTTCTCTCTGCCTGACATAACAATTTTGGCCTGTCTAATTGCAGAGTGCCACGCCCACACCGCCCCCTTTTTAAGTGGTAGATTGGTGTTTGGATGGATTGGCATTGGATCATCTTCTAATTGCAGTGCGAACGCGTTGGCAAACAATCTAATGATGACAGCCAGGCCAAAACAGATAATGAGCCATTTGACTGAACCCTGTTAATTTTGTGGGCCAACTTAAAGACAAAGTTCGACAATTATCCGACATGTGCGGAAAATTATATGGGATCGTTAATTGAACTGTTGCTGTTGCTCTGCCCAACTGTTAACTGGGCCAATTAAAAATCAATGCTGCACTGACCCAAATTCTGCCAATCGATAACTAAGAAATCCAAGTAGACATTAACTTTTCAAGTCATTTCGAATATTTCCAATATTGTGAATATTCAACACGACACTTAAGCAAAATACAAAACACTCACAACATTCATTAATTCTTAGTTTTTCCAAAGAAGTCAACAGACCGATAACATTAGCCAATCGGAAAAATGGTGTTCGCCTACAATATCGATAAGAAGACCATTCCCAACTTTATGAAATATGTGTTGGGTGGCACTGCTGGCATGATGGCTACTGTAATTGTGCAGCCTTTGGACCTGGTCAAGACCAGGATGCAAATAGCAGCCGGAGCAGCGGGAGCCAAGGAATATAGTAGCTCCTTCGATTGTATAAGGAAAGTATTGCAGGCGGAAGGAGTTTTGGCCTTTTACAATGGCCTCAGTGCTGGATTGCTGCGTCAGGCGACTTATACCACAGCTCGCATGGGAGTCTATCAGATGGAGGTGGAGGCGTATAGAAATAAGTACAATGAGTCGCCTAGAGTGCTGGGTAGCATGGTAATGGGTATTATTGCTGGAGCTTGTGGTGCACTGGTGGGCAATCCCTCGGAGGTGGCCCTGATCCGCATGATGGCCGACAATCGCCTGCCAGAGAGTCAGAGGCGCAACTATAAGAATGCCGCCGATGCCATGGTCCGGATTGTTAGGGAGGAGGGCCTCTTTACGCTCTGGCGCGGCTGTCTGCCGACTGCGGGTCGTGCCATGGTCACCAACATGGCTCAGCTGGCCTCCTATTCCCAGTTCAAGGGCGCATTCCGTCCGTATATCGATGAGGGATTGCTCCTGCACATCTGTGCCAGCGTTTGCTCTGGTCTGTTGACTACAGTGGCGTCCATGCCATTGGACATGGCCAAGACGCGCATCCAGCAGATGAAGGTGATCGATGGCAAACCCGAATATAGCGGTGCCATCGATGTCATACTCAAGGTGATCAGAAACGAAGGATTCTTCTCGCTCTGGAAGGGTTTTACTCCCTATCTGGCTCGCATTGCTCCCCACACTGTCTTCGCCTTTGTCTTCCTGGAGCAGCTCAACAACGCCTACTACAAATATGTTCTCGGCGAGGAGAACAGAGGATCGGGATTGTAGGCAGCTATCTAAATCACCTGGAGATCAACTGAAGGTCTGCCGAAATCAAGTTAATCGAAAGTGAATTAGGTTGCTTAATGCCATTTCATTATTTGTGTTGTATTCGAAAAATAAACCAAGTTTCGAATATTCAATCACAAAATAAATAGCGTTTTTCTTTTGTAGATTTTTTAACAGAACTATAAAAAGAACTTCAAAAATTATATAACCAAATAAATGTAAGTAATTAATAAATAAACAGAAACATATTATTTTTTTTAAATAAAACAATTTTTTGTGCTTTAAAAAAAAAAACATTTTTAATATGTTTAAATTATTATATTAAAACGAAATCTTTAACTTTAATTTATACATTTAACTTGTAATTATCTCCGATATGGTTATCAATTTCCTTAAGAATTTTTCATTTCAAAAACATTAACACTTTTTAAGAAACATTTACATTATTATATTATTGACTTAATTTTAAATTTAATTATATTTTAAAATGTTTATTATATTTAATAAAAAAACTTTTCTATACTGTTAACTAAATTATCCCACTTGCAGTTGCACATTTCTCGCATGCGATAACTGTCTCTCCACACATTACTCCCACGCACACACACACACACACAGACACATACTCAGGGAGAGAGACAGCTCTCATCACGCTCAACTGAGAGTTGTGAGCTGTGAGCTGTGAGAGAGAGTGTAGATCGAGTGTGTGAAACGTTAAGCTTATCAGTGTGAAACGTTGGCGGCTCAGTTCCAGTCAGTTGGGTTTGTGCAGCTGGATCGTGCGGTTCGGTTTTGTGGGTACTATATCGTATGTGGGAGTAGCTTTGTGGCAAAGCGTGTGGCGCCCAACTGGCAGAGACTCCTCCAGGGCTAAATTGAAGCCACTTAAGTAGTCAGTAGAAAAGGCAGAGAAAAGCAAAGAAAAGAAGGAAAAGAAATAAATCTCAGTGCTTAAAGTGAAGCGCATGAATCAAACGTCGCGGAAGTGTTAATTAAAAGCCTAAATACGCCATATAAAATCCGCTTTATTTGTGAATGTGGAGCTGAATCTGAAAAGTATACTCAACGAAAGTGCATTGTGTCTCTGTGTATCTTAAATCTGTGTCTTATTTTGAAGGTCAGTTTCATAAATTCATAAATCAATAATTAAGTGTGAATCAAAATTCGATAGACAGTGTTATAAATTCTTAAATTTTATCGGATACTTAAAGAGCTCTTTTTGGACAGGCCTCTTTTATTCAGTTAGGTAAGTGTCTAAGTTTTCTTATCTCTTGTGTTTAACTGTTTAGTTAATGTGGCTAAATTATGGCATGCAATTGGCCAGTTGTCGATTGATTGCCAACTGTGATCAGTTTGATTGATGAAGCTTTTGTTTTTGTTACTGATAAACTAAGCGAAATTATTGCATCGTAAATTCAAATTCAAAATATTTGATTATATAAATTAGTAACAGCTTGGCAGTAAGTGTGTTTATCTAATTGCTTGTTGGTGATTTAGCTGTGAGAGCGTAACTGACATCATAAATAAGCTCGAAAACAAAACTGACAAATGCCGGTAATCTGCTTCGCTCTTCACACTTTCCGCTTGTCTACACTATTTGACAGACTTTTGTTTTGACACTTCGATTAACTTGCAGCTCATGAAGTCAACATGCAACTGCAACTTAAACTGCAACTGCTCGAATTTTCGGTTGAACAGGTGAAAAGGTTGTGCAAGGTGCGAAATCGGTAACAATTACATATTTGTCCAAAGTATTTGAATCAAGCTGATAATGAGAAGAGCTCAGTCAATGACGCCTAGAACACTAGCCCATATTTGCCTATACCTATAATGCCCAAGATTAGAAATACCAACAACCTAACGATAATAAACTGCATTGTTCTAGTTTCAATATACCCTGTTAATGACAGAAATAAACGTATTAATACTTTATTACTTAAGCTGACAAACATTTAATAGAACTTTGTATTTGAAAAGGTATTAAAAAAAAATATTTAAATAAGGAATATTTGTCAGAAAATCTGTTGAGCTAAAAATTCGATATTTTATTATATTATTTTATAATAATTTTTTTTTTATCTATCTTATAATTCTTATTTTTTAATATCTATTTTATAATCTACACACTTCAATATGCCTCTAAATATATTTAGTTCAAATTAATTTTCTTATCTTTGTACAGGGTATTTTTAAGTTCACTTTAGCTAAATTGTTTTAACTTGTTTGCTTTGGCAATTAAAAATTGTTGTTTACATATGATTTATAATGGAAAATTAAGCGCCAGAGTTGGCAACCAAATTTGGCTAAGATTTGTGCAATGTTATTATAGCTTTATTATTGTTGTTTTGGTTGTTGTTGTTGTTGTTGCTGCTATCAGCTGACTTGATTAAAGTGCTACAAGGCAAACAGAAAAATGTTTAAATGTTTGCATGCAGCTTAGCAAGAGAATTTTCATATGGGTGTATCTGTGTGTGGGTGTGTGTGTGTGTGCGGGTGTGTTCAAGTGTGTGTATAAATTTAATTGCATAATGTGTCTATGTACCCATTTGAGAGTGTGTGTGTGTGTGTGTGTGTGTGTGTGTGTGGCAATACATTTAATTCGGCATTTGGCAAATACAATTTTAATTTAATTAAAATACAATTTGGTATTATTCACATTTTGTAATTGCTTTAGTCCCATTGGGTACCAAATATTCCATTAGCATTTTACCAATTTGCATCTATGCAACTGCTAATTTGACACACTTGCAAAATATACATATTTAAATACGAGCACAACTGACAATCGTTCTGTCTCTCTTCATCTTCCTTTGGCTGTCTCTGTCTCTGTCTCGGACTGTCGCTCTTTGTCACAATTGACTGGAAATCCTAATTAGCTGAGCTGTCTATGCATTCACTTGTCAACATTGTTAAAAATAAACAATGACACTGACTGGTTAATAAGCAGTAATTATAATAACAATGAATCTATGATACTCTCTTAAATATGCATAAATTTGTGAATATTAGAGTACTTGACAGATAATCTGTATTTACAGAGATTTAATTAATTGTCTATTTCATCTATTATTCTAAGAATATGTATGCCAGTTTGAATACATATGGATTATACTATGATTTTATTTTGATATTACTTATATAATTTTTCTAAGAAACAGTAATTCTAAAAAAAATTATCGTAATGGAAAATAGAGCTGATTTCATATAGATATATAGCAAATAAAAATCCCATATGCTTAGCTCTAGTTTATTACATTTCATTTTATATATTTCAAAAAACTTATAAATATTTCCCTAATAACAATAATAATAACTCTTGTTAACGGAAATGTTTTATTTACATTAACATTTATAATGTGAGTACCCGCAATACCCTATTTTATAATTTAATCGTGTAGCGTCAACTGTAAGTGTGGGATTTGTTGATCATTTCAATATAATTTGAATTGAAACGGGAAAAAATCCAATTAAATTACAATCGCACGTTTTGTTTATTTGAATTAAACCCCCCACAATAATTAAGTTTATATTTGCTAAAAGCAATCAATGAGCCGCCAATTGGAAGGGTAAACCAAAATATAAGTCAACAACCTGGTTGGGAAAAAAAATAAATAACAATAATAATAAATAATGTGACAACATAAGCGCGATTGAAGCTGTGTTCACACGTGTACAAATAAATCAACAAGCAAGCACGACTAGCAAATATCCTATATAAAATTAGACTTGGCTAATAATTTTCTAAATATTTATTTATTATTTATTATAGACATTTTTTTTTAAGATATACATAATGATTTTGTTGTAGCTTTCTTTAATAGAAGTCTCACATTTATTTACAAGGTATCTTTTTGTTGCTTATGCTAATTTTCTTGAGTTTTTTACTATCAGCGAGAAACCGCACGTGATCTCAGATTCTGCTGTTGACAGTCTGTCTATCTATTGTTGTTGTTTTTATTGTTGTGGTTATATTTGTGGCAACCTCAACTGGTTTATTAGACGCCGACATCATTTGTCGCGTCCACAGTTTCATTCAGCGATCTGCGGTTTAATCACATGACACAAAATCAAAATTAATTTTTGTATACCCTAAATAAATACTTGGAGTATTTGTGTTTAGCAAACGCAATTAGCTAATCATAATAATAAATAATGATGATGACAATAAACATGTAATTTAATTAATGTTATTAATGGTCAAGAGGTTATTAAAAATGTTTGTTTGAGTTGAAGCTGAATTTTAATGTCGCATAGCAATGCGTTGATGAATTTAATGCAGCGTCGTTTTATTGGACTGAGGCACGCAATGCCGACAGGGTCAAAGGTCAAGCGTCCGTTCTGTCATCGTGTCACATGCCTTACAGCTAGCTCTGACAAAGGCAACATAAAATATTTACCTCCCCGACTGGAACCGATGAGCAGACAGATAAGTAAAATCAGCAACCTCGACGATGACGTCGCAGTCGCAGTCGGCGTCGCAGTCAACTTCGCTTTCGCATCTTTGAGATACTGCTCATGATTATCATTGCCAGATGCGTGCTCGTGCATGGATACAATTTGTCTACAGCTGCGAAGCTGCAATTTTCGAATTAAGACAATTGCGACAAGAATTGCAAAAGTTCTAAGTAAAATGAATCCGTATCTGAATTCGTATCTTTTGTCTTTGTATCTGTATCTCAAAACTCGTCTCGCTTGCTGCAAATCAATGCCAAAAGTAATGCAAATTCTTGTGTCGCTTTTTCTTTTTTTTTTTTTGCTTTTCTTTTATTTTGTTTTCCAACGCTTGCCAAAAATAAATTGAATTTTAAATGAGGCACAGTGTGAGGGGAAGATCCGGAGAATAAATGGGTTCACAAATACTACGATATGTAGCTCAAAGTTCCTCAGCCTTAACAAGTGTCATCAAATATTTACATAAGCCAGAAGCCAGCCTCAAACAAATCACAAAAATAAAAAAAAAAAAAAAGAGTTGCGAACAAAACGAAAAGGAAATGCTCTATTTTATGAGAGAGTAAGTTGTATCCTGCATATGAATTAGTATATTGAATTTTAGAATATTATTATCAAAGATACTTGGAGAAATATTTGTTATTTATTATTACTTATAATGTAAAGAGTATTAAAAAATTACAATAAATTAATATATAATTTTTCTTAACATCTTAAAGACGCACTTCCATAAATTATATTTAATTTTCATAAAATTTATGTTAAATAAGCTACTTAATAAGCATTTGATTAGGAGTTTATGGTTAAAGTGCATATTAAAAAAAATATCTTTTGGATACACAACAGAAAATATTAAACGAATATTACAAATAATAAAAATGACACTGATTATTTTTGTTTTATAGTAATTTTATTTATTTAATGTTTTGAAATGAAATTATATTTTTTAAATTGCTTTTGGCTATCTAGAAGCTTTCACTGGCATCTGTTCTAAGATGCTGGGCTAAGTAAAACCCATTTATTTTGATAATATATATACTAGTTGCTCGCTTAGTTAAAGATAGTTCCTAATGTGAAATGCATTGTTGTTGTCTCTCGGCTTCTGTTTATATTTGTACACCTTGTGTGTCGCCAACTTTAGCCTTGCACAATTCCAGGGTGCCGGTTTTACTCTAAATAAATATACACACTCCCACAAATAGATATAGCTCTCCCTCTCTCTCTTTCTTTCTGGCTTTTGTCTCAGTCTCAGACATCGGCTCGGTCGTGTGGCATATCAGTGGCAATTTTCCAATTGACGCCTATTACGGTTAATCGTAGCAGTGACCCAAGTCCAGACGAACTTAAACTAATAATGTGCACAGTTTAATGGCTAAGCCGCAGCAAATCGCCTCTGGCCAATCCCCCAATCCTCCAATCCCCTTGAACCACCAGCACCCAACAGTCACACACACAACCATACACACCGCACAACAAGACCAACAGAAGACCACACGACATGTGTGTGCCTGTTTGTGGGTATTTATAAGGCATGGGTTGTGTATGGGATTGTGGGTACACTGAAAAAGAAGACCTACTTTTAATATATACTTCTAATATCAACTTCTAATATCAAGAACATTTATCTTACATATTTTGTTCTTAAAATATTACCATTTTAAGACGATATTATTTATACTAAGAATATTAAACTAAAATTTGTCAGTTCTTAATAATTATAAGTTATTATTTATCCTAAGAATATTAATCTAAAAAATGTCAGTCCATAATAACTACAAGTATAAAAATTAAGTCAAAATTAAATGTATATATTAAAACAAATTAATTATATTTACTAAAATTAAATTAATTACAAATTTTTCCTATATTATTATTTTTAACTTAAATTTTAAAAACATTTATGTTTCCAAAATCAAAGTCTGCTTTCTTACTTTAAGAATTTTATGTTTTCGACGCATTATAAATAGTTAAAAATTGTTCCAATATTTTTATTTTTAACCTAAGTTTTAAAAACATTTATGTTTCCAAAATCAAGGTGTGTTTTCTTACTTTATCCTATACTTTTATTTTTAATTTAAATTTTAAAAACATTTATGTTCCCAAAATTAAGATCTGTTTTCTTACTTTAAGAATTTTATGTTCTCGACGCATTTTTTATTTTAGAACATTGTTTTTATCAGTGTATTGGTATGGGTTTGTTGTGTGTCTGAGTGTGCGTGCGTGACGCCGCTTTATAGTTGTTGTTGTTGCTGTTGTTGTTGATTTTTGCTGCTTAGCACGCTAACTAACATTGTCGCTACCGTTGCTGTTGCCGCTGGCGTTGACGTTGACGGCGCCGCTGACTGCGCTGCCAACGTCGCGTCGCACGCAGTCACTTTAAGTTAAACATTTGCGCTTAGCTTTAGTCGCATCGCGTAGGTCAAAGCAAGTGGATTATATGCAAAAGGAAAATAGTCGATAGACAGGTCTTGTCTCTTGTCTCTATCCTGGACAGGGCAATTAGCACATCACACGGCTAAAAAAGGGTCAATGCCGTGTTTCGTCTCAAAGGCAATAGCATCGAAAACTGTAGACATTGCGCATACGACACGTTGTCCGTTGGCCAAATATGCCTCGAGGTCGTTCGTTTAATCAAGCGTCGGTGCGGTGTCGGTGTCGGCTTAACGGTATATAAGGATCGGTGTTTGCTGGATGTGTCTGTGTTTTTCAATTGTGTCTGATTTTCACGCAAATGTAATCCTCAACTCAACTGGATTCGATTCGACTTTTGTCCGCTTTTCGTCGTTGTGATTTCGTTTCGTTTCGTTTGTGTTTCGTGACTTGAGTCAAAAGGCAAAAGTTGATTCATCAGCCGCAGGATAAACTCGCAAACACACACACACACACACACACACATACACAGATATAAGCGCCTGTTTTCGTATGCGTCAGCAGAAATAAAATAGTGAAAATATAAAACGCAATACTACTGCAACGACGTATCCTTGAAGCACACACACACACACACACACACACACACACACACACACATACGCGAAAGCGTGCACACTTTGACCTCATTTTGGGCGAACCGTTTTGCCTGCCTCCCACCCCCCTCCTTCTCTTTTCTTCTTATTCCTCCCACGCCTCCCCCTTTCGAGTGTGTGTATCGTTCGACTTCTACGTGTGTTTGCACAAGTTTCCTTTTTGTGTGCGCGTTATAATGATTTAAGCGTGTTACACACACACACACACACACTCACACACACACACACACAGGAGGCGGCGCAGGAAGTGACTTAAATCAATAAGTTGGCATATCATCAGTTAAACAGGATCAAGGATGTGCTTTTTAACGCATCAAATAACCAAAACTGTATGGCAATCCAATTCAATCCCATCGAATCCAATTCAATACACTCGAATTCGCAACTTTTTAATGCGACACTTCAATTTGTATAAATTGCAAGTAATTAAGCCATTTCCCAGTCAGTTAATAAAATTATACCAACAAAAAAAATATATAACATATTCAATTGAAATAATATATATATATATATACATTTTTATACCTACTACACTTATTCACATGCACTTATTAAAAAAGCCATAAAATATTTCAATGAATGCATTTAAAAAAAAAAGTGGTATGAAATTAATACGATATTCTCTTTTTTTCATGTGCAAATGAAAACGTGCTACAAATTATGCAAATATCATATTTTTTAATATGCTAATTTTCAGCTAATAAAAATATTATTGCGAGCATGAAAATCAAAACACCAATTTCATGAAATAATACAAAATAAACGTCAAGTTGTAAATTATGCCAGTTATTGTTTATCATAATTTTGCAACAATTTTATATGTGTTTCTTTGGTGCATAAATTAAAATTGAAATAACAAATATTAAAATATAATAAATAATAATATAAATGGCAAAATAATTGTTATCGCTGTAATCAAAATAATGTGCAATTTATATGCCAAAATTTAAAATAATTTAAGAAGTGCAATTGAAAAAATATAGAAATTCGTAATAAAAAGAATCAACTAAGAAAATTTTACTGTTCCCTACATCTGCAAAATTATAGAAAAAAAGAATATTAAAAATTAAAACCCAAACAAATAACAACAAAGTGATAAAAATGAAGTCAAACAAATAAAATGCAAATAAAAATTATAAATTTGTACAAGTTGCAGTCTTTGTTTTTCTAGTGCACACATAAATACCGTTTAAATATTTAACAGCAAACAAAAAACTATAAACTTGAAGGAAAAGGAAAAGGAAAAGGAAACGAGTTACATGAAAAAAGTGAAGTAATTACAAAATTGCTTTTAATACTGTGAGTGTATGAGTGTGTGTTAGTGTGTGCATGTTGTTAGCTCATAAACTGTTTAAAGACTTGTGCTTAAATATAGTAATATATACAGAGCAGCAGCAACAGGCCCTTTTTTCTTGGCCATGTTATGACACATTACGCGCTGGCAGCCCGGGTAAGCCAGCATTTAGTTAATTATATTTATATTTATAAGAAAGTGCACACATGTTCGTGTGTTTATAATAAGTACAACAAACCATAATTAAGTCAGGCATAACACTGAGCTCAATTAAAATTCCTAGCACGGCAGCGGCATTAAAAAGTGCTCAGCAAAATGTGAATAATTCTTTGCCCAAAGCCGGCAACGAAGCACTCGTTCTCTCTATCTATCTCTCTCTCCCTCTCTCTCTGTCTCTGTTTCTGTCTATCACACACACTAAATGCCTCTATTTGGTTGCAGTAAACGTCAGCGGGCTGTCAGATGGCCAAATGGGCAAACAAACAACTTCATTACAAAGCATTGCAAGCAGGCAAATTAAACAATAATTATTTCTGTATACAATAACAAAAGAACAGACAATTTAAATGCATATGGAGCAAGCGAGACGGAAACCTCACACACACACACACACACACACTAACACACACACTACAGTCTGATTCAGCCAAGCGTGTAAATTTCATTTAATAATTCTAAACATCTCTCCAAGTGCATATACATATACATATATATCTGTGTGTATGTTTGTGCGTCTGAGTGTGACTCAAAGTTGCATAAACTTTTAGCTAAATTCAAGCACTTATTGTTTAATTTAATGGAATAGTTTTCGACTTTGAGACTTTGAGCACCGACAGCGGCAACGTCAGGCTCGTAAATGGCATTAAATCATTTTTAAAGTACTTAAAAATAATTTAATTTATTAGTGCAAAATGCTCATACAGTGTGGCCTGGCTAAGTTAGCTGAATACTCTTAAGATAATTCTAGATTAAAAATTTTAAGAGTGATTTAATCATCACCTGTCAGTCGATTGGAAAAATTTACACTGAGAGAAAGAATATTTTATTTTCCAATTTGGATGCGGAATCAAATAATATTGACAAGAGGAAAGTATGGAAAAATGGACAGGGATGGATGAAATATTCAATTTTCCAATTTTGATGCAGAATAATAATAGAGATCAAATAATGAAAAAATTGATATTCCACATGGAAATCGGTTAAAATTTGACAAAGTTATGACAGTTTGAAGTTTGTAAAAATATATCAAGGGGAGAGTATGGAAAAAATGGACAGTGATGGATAAAATATTCAATTTTCCAATTTTGATGCAGAATAATAATAGAGATCAAATAATGAAAAAATTGATATTCCACATGAAAATCGGTTAAAATTTGACAAAGTTATGACAGTTTGAAGTTTGTAAAAATATATCAAGGGGAGAGTATGGAAAAAATGGACAGTGATGGATGAAATATTCAATTTTCCAATTTTGATGCAGAATAATAATAGACATCAAATAATAAAAAAATTGATATTCCACATGGAAATCGGTTAAAATTTGACAAAGTTATGACAGTTTGAAATTTGTGAAAATATGTCAAGGGGAGAGTATGGAAAAAATGGACAGTGATGGATGAAATATTCAATTTTCCAATTTTGATGCAGAATAATAATAGAGATCAAATAATGAAAAAATTGATATTCCACATGAAAATCGGTTAAAATTTGACAAAGTTATGACAGTTTGAAGTTTGTAAAAATATATCAAGGGGAGAGTATGGAAAAAATGGACAGTGATGGGTGAAATATTCAATTTTACAATTTTGATGCAGAATAAAAATAGAGGTCAAATAATAAAAAAATAGACATTCCGCAAGGAAATTGGTTAAGATTTGACAAAGTTATAGCAGTTTGAAGTTCTGATAATGTGTCAAAGGGTCACTATGGAGAAAATGGACAGTGATCGAAATCATGTCAAAAATTGACAGTGAGGTCAAAAAAATTATGTTTTTTAATATTGATGCAGAATCAAAGAAGATGTTAAAAAAGGTTAAGATTGACATTCCGCAAGGAAATCGGCTAAGATTTGACAAAGTTATGGCGGTTTGAAGTTCTGAAAAGTGTCATAGGAGAAAATGGACATTGATCGAAATCATGTCAAAAATTGACAGTGAGGTCAAAAAAATTATGTTTTTTAATATTGATGCAGAATCAAAGAAGATGTTAAAAAAGGTTAAGATTGACATTCCGCAAGGAAATCGGCTAAGATTTGACAAAGTTATGGCGATTTGAAGTTCTGAAAAGTGTTTGAGGGAAGATATGGAATAATGGACTGCATTGAATTACGAGTTGATTATTCCAATTTTGATGCAGAGTTAAATAAGAATAAAAAATCGCATTAGAATTTTGTTATTATATTTAAGACACTTTAGGCAATTACTACTGTATTTGTCTGCTTATTGTGGGTTAGCAGAAATATGCCTGAAGCGCTTTATCTGCCACATCTTGGCAGCTCGCGTTGTCGCCCACGCAGTTAGCAAGCGTTCTTTATGTGTTCATTCATGCAGCGTGACTTTTATTATACCACACACACACACACACACACACACACACATGCAATACATAGACATTAGCTGCGTGTGTGTGTGTGTGTGTTTGCTTTGCTCGCTGTTGATACTATTGCTAACAACTACAACAATAAATGCAGCAATGCTAGCGCCATTGTCGACGTCACTTAATATACAAATTTCAGTAAATATTTGTACACATACATTCACACCCTTACACACACACACACATACACACACTTGCATTCATGTACATATTAAGTCTGAAACGGCTGCAATTTCCGCTGGTGTCGTAGCATTTACCAGATAGCTCTCATCCAAGTTTCAGACCAGACACAGCAGCCAATGCCCCAACATATTCCACTTTTCCCTCTCCATTCTCTCTTCTCTCTTCTCCTCTCTTCACTCTCTCTTCTCTGCCCATTTACTGTACACCACAGTGTGCACCACCCACAACAACAATTCGTTCAATTTCAAGCAATCAAGTTATTTTAATTCATTACGCTTACGCGGGCAACACTTTGGAGACATGCACAGCAACAACAAATGGCAGCAACACAATGATGCAGGCCACGCCCTCTTGAGCCGCCCCCTCCCCAAGTGCATTGGGGGCAAGTGCAGTTGTATTCTGCCTTACGATGCCTGACACCAGCATTTGTCGCGATGTATTCTGAGAAAGAGTACACTGAAAAAAAAACTCATTCTATAGTTCAAGTTTAAAATTTTGAATTTTATTAAGCATGTATTCAAAATATCATTGTTAATTTACGTCAATATGAGAATAACATTAAAAGCGTCAAGAAATCTAAAATATTTTATCTAACTTAAAAATCTTACAAAACTTAGAAAATCCAAATATTGTTATAAAAAACCATGCTTGAATCGAATCAGTCAGTCAGTCAGGACAAACAGTTTTATATAAATAGATTTAAGAAAATAACAAAAAATTTTACAAAACTCCGAAAATCAAAATATTGTTATAAAAAAACGTGCTCAAATCGAGTCAGTCAGTCAGTCAGGACAAACATTTTTATATAAATATATTTAAGAATATCTTTTATTCGCGTATCTGACTCTGATTGATACCGAATTCTTTTCTGTGTATATGTATTATTTGCATGTGTTTATACTACATACACCCACATACACACACATAGACACTGTCACACACACACATGACTATCAAAATGTCAGACATCTGTCATTTAATTTAATTTGACTTCACTTGCTTTCATTTGTTCGCACTCCGCCGTGTCATCTTCTTCTTCTTCTTCTTCTGCTTCTTCTTCTTTGCCATTTGCCATTCGCTTTTCCTTTTTTTGTACGCCTTTCTTCGCTTTCTCCCAGCCTTGTGAGTGCGACTTTTGTGCGCTTTTTTTCCACGCGAAGGCATCGACGCCTGCCTCAAAACGTGCAATTTAGTGTGGGCGTGGCAGCTTGTGTTGTTGTTTCTGTTGTTATAGCTGTTATTACTGGCGTTGCTCTTGTTGTTGTTGTTGTTATCCTTGTTGTTGTCGTTATCATCATTGTTGCTGTTGTTGTTGTGAGACACACACGCGCATAATTTAAAACGTTTTTCCCTTGTCAGTAAAAGCCAAGAAAATGAAAAACTCTCGCTGCAACGAAGTTTGCATACGCTTAAAATAAACAATTTAAATTGAACTGCACTTTAACTTGGAGTTAAACTGAAATTTGTTGATATGACAATATAGCTGCAGTTTATCTACACGTTACGTATACGCAGAGTTGTCATCTTTGTTTTCGGTGAATTTCTTAAGCGTCACATTTGCTGAAAATTACTTAATTTTTATGGGAATAATAAATAAAATAATAATAATAAAATAAACAATTTAAATTTAATTGTATTTTAACTTGGGGTTAAACTGAAATATGTTGATATGACAATATAGCTGCAATTTATCTACACGTTACGTATACGCAGTGTTGACAGCTTAGGTTAATATGGCAAGCCTCAATTGTCATGCCTAATCGTCGATGATGATATGTTTTCGGTAAATTTCTTAAGTGTCTTATTTGCTAAAAATCACTTAATTTTTATGTGAATAATAAAAAATTTAAATATTATTTTTTTATGTGTTAAAGATTTATTGGAAAATAAATTTTAGAAATAAAACTTAAAAATATTTATTTCTATACTTAATTATATTTAAAGCATTGTTCTTTATGCTGCCAAACAAAGTGGATTAGCAAGTCAATGTGCCCTGTTATTCCGTTTAGAGTATTGAAATCATCTGGAATATTATGCTTATATGAAATTGAATTTCATTTGCCTTTATGCAACAAGGCAATAAATATGTCATTTGTTGTGCTAAGCTACAAGAACTACTAAACTAGAATTAAATAATGAGCTGAGAACTAAACTAAAATTAATTAATGAGTGAATGATAACATTCAGAGCGTGTCCATTTGAATCCTCATCATTTCTGTAGTCGCTTTAGCTTCTGTGTCTTCTTGGCAACGACCTTGAGTTGCTTGCGTCGATGTCGTAGACTCTGCTCCAGTAATTGCTTGAATTTGGTCTCCCTCACCAGGATCTGAAGATCCTCGTAGCTGCAGCTGGACATGCGTTGCTTCAGCTTATCAATCAGTTGTCCGGTTAACTGAATCTTCGTTTGGGAAACCCTCGCAAATTGCAACCGTTTACGTTGCAACTCCGAGCGATGCAGGAACAAAGCGTAGGCGGTTTTGGGAGCAGAAGTTGCTGAGGAAGAAGTAGATGTTGCTGCCATGACGATCACTGACTGAATGTGTGAAGATTCCCTGGCGACAACTGTATTATATATACGCCATAAGCCTTGACCTGCACTTAAGTAAATGTTATGCAGGATTGTGCTTGCCTCACGGGATCCGTGATTTTTCATCCTTAAATCCTTGGGGTGTCGTTACCTAACTGAGAAAGATAAATAGAGAGAGAGAGAGAGCAGGTTATCACACCCTCGCAGGTAGTAACTGTTATCTATACCCCATTTTAGGTTACGTGTTGTGACATTAATGCACTTTAGGCAAATCCCGCGCATGTGCTTGACAAGGAGCAAACAGGTAGAAGGATATGCCAGAATAGCTGAAGCAGGAAGCCAAAAGTTGGGCAAAGTTTCGCGCTATGTGACCCAAAAAAAAAACAAAACAGGCAGACGAAACTTTTGTGGCATGCAACGAGCAGAAAACCAATGGAATTTTTTGAAGTATCCGTTAAGGATAAAACAGTCGCAGGCATGCATCAATAACTTGGACAAAAACACATCCTTGACATGTCCAGACGTGCTATCTTCTTTTCTACCTCCTCTCACTCTCTCACTCCTACTCTTGAGGTTTATTAATTTGCATGAACTTTGGCAACGCTCATTTTTCATGCTGCTCCAGGACTTTAGCCGGGCAGCTAAAGCCGCAATTAAAAATTGCTTATGAAACGGAAATGGCTACAAAAGCAAGACATGAATACAAAAGGGGGCAAAAAGCGGGTTGGAAACGTGCTAACTGAAGCCAGTTGAAAGGCAAAACAAACCATGACACGCCCACTTGGTACACTGATAAAAAAAATGTTCTAAAATCAAGATTTTGGTCCCAGAATTAAGATTTTTGTTCTAAAAAATGAGTCGAGAACATAAAATTCTTAATTTAAGAGAACATATCTAGATTTTAAGAACATTTTAAGTAAGACCAAGTTCTTATTTGAAAAATAAATGTTCTTAAAATTAAATAAAATAAAACTGATTTTTTAATATAATTATAGTACCTATTTATAGTTGCCCAACAGCTTAAGATTTTGATTCTTATAATAAAACTTTTAGATTTTTTAGATTAAGAATCTTAGTTTTAGTAATTTGGTCTTAAAATATTCTTAAGTTAAGAATGATTTTAGAAGTTGGTCATTTTTTCAGTGTACGTTATGCAAAACTCGACAAAGTTTTTGGGTTGAAAAACTTAATTTCCACTTTCTTTATCTTTTATTTTTTTTGTGTTGGCCATTTCCCTTTGACGTTTTAGCATCAACAGACACAGGCACGCCCAGTAAAACCCCGGTTACGCCCACTTTTCTGTGGGGCATTTAGTGTAAACTGTGCGCATCATTATTTTTGAATTTTTGACAGTTTTTTCCACGACGATAAGCTACTTGTAAATCAACTCAAACTCAAACTCAAACTGGGTAACTTACGCATCTTTAGAGAAACTTCTCTGCTTAATATACATGTATATGTGTGTGTGTGTGAGTGTTTGAGTGTGGGAGTGTGTCATCACATTTCCGGCGGAAGTGTAAGCACAAAAGTTCGTTTTCGTTAAATGCCAGCAAGAAATGCAGCGTCGCTTCATTTTCAGCCAGACATTGACTGATGATGATGAGCATGATGATGTAAATGGGATTTATACTAGTGCGCCATGACAATAGTAAACTGTTCACACACACACTAAGAAACACACACACAGACACATAACAAGTTGCTGAAATCATAAGCTGTGATAGCTTCTTTGTGCTGCCGCTGTGACGAGCAAGTAAATTGCCTCAGTGAATTTATAGTGCAATTACCACAAATCTAATGAACTCGAGGCATACACCCAACCCAAACCAACCAAACCAACCAACCCAAGCAACCAAGCAACCCAACCCAACTCAAGCAACAAGCATCAAGTGTGCTTCATTTTCTGTAGCATACTTTTTCGGGCATATTTAAATGAATTTGACTTGACGCAAAAATTAGTTAAATGTTTACTCAACATTTTTTGTTTAAAATAAGCCTAAATAAATCCATATAATATAATAATTTAATTGACTATTTTTTGTGTTGTTTGTAACATATATGTTGTCTGTTTTTTGCTGAAATTATGATTTTTATTATTTAATCAGAAAATATGTAAATACCAAACTTATTTATGAACTTGGTTTATGGTTAGAAATTCAGCTTATTTTAATAATATTTAACATGAAAAATCTTTGAATATTGTTTCGAAATATATTTAATAAAATTAAGTAATAGAAATATGCATTTTTGTTTTATTTGTTTTGGCCACTTTGAAAAGGTAATACTTAAGTTAAGTTTGGACACTGCTGTAGTGCTAAATAACATATTTTAAATATGTAATTTTTTTAAATAATATTTTACAAAAAAATCTTTTTAAAAAATTTTTTACAAAAAAATTTGTAGATATTGTTCGGAAAAATAATAAATAAAATGAAGTAATAAAAAAATTGTTGATATCATTTGGATCCACATATTAAATAAGTACTACCTAAATTTTTAAAAGAGACTGTGTATCTGTATACTTTTTATACAAAATAAATTGGATTTATTCATAGAAATGATGTAGAATGATTGAAGATGTAACTTTTAATTTAAAAACTTTAATTTTCTTTGCAGATTGCATTTTGAAGGCAGTTGCAACAGCAGCTGAAAGACAAAATGTCGAGGAATGTGATGCTGTTCGTGTTGCTGCCACAGCTGCTGTCTCTGTGCCCCATCATGGGTCTAAGTCTGCCCAATGGCACCGTTGTGGCAAGTTTAGGAGATGGCAACGCGGCAGGCAATGTCAATCAGCCCGCACTTGGTGTTAACCTCGGCTCTGGCGGCAACAACAACAACAACAGCAGCAACAGCATCGGCGGTGGTGCTGGCGGTGGTGTCAATCTGCCAATTGGTAGTGCTGGCAGTCAATCAAACAGTGAGCCAAGCGGTGGCATTGGTGGCAACTCGCTGGGCATCAATGCAGCTGGAGGCAGCAGCAACAGCAACAGCAACAGTGGCAACAACAACAACAACTCGGCGTTGATGCAACCGGCCAAGGAGAAGCAGTACGACAGGTGCACAGGACCCGGAGATCCAGGACCCTGCAAGCAATACATCTACAAGTGGCGCTTTGAGCCAACAACACAAGAATGCACCACATTCATTTGGGGCGGCTGCGATGGAAATCCACAGAATCGCTTTAGCACTGAGACCGAGTGTTTGTTCCACTGCATTGGGGGACCACGTAAGCGAATTATTGTTGTTTTAACCCGCTGACCCGTCACTCAAACCTAAAGTATATTCTATCCACTGCAGACACTTTGCCACCGTTTTTACAGTCGACCACACGTGAACCAAGCACCACAGAATCATCACTGACCATATACACGCAGAGTCCGGCACAATCGCCGGTTGGCTATAGTGAGAATAACGGTGGTGGTACCACCCCAGTGCCCATCGAGCAGCGTGGTCCCGAATTGACGTTTGCGGAAACGGGTCAGGGCAAGACCTTCATGTTCGCCAAAAACAACACGTTCATCCAAATGGACGGCGACATCATACAGACATTTCAATTAAGGTGAGTGGGTGGACAGCCCAGTTGTCCTGTTGTCCTGCTGCCATGTTGTCCTCTTGTTCAGCTGTCCTGTTGTCCAGCTTATACCCCAGCATGCCTGGCACACTTACCTCAATTTCATTGTACCGCATTTTTGAAGTCTTTTGCATTTTTCATGCCACGAATCGCGCGTCATTTGCCAGATTGTTGGCCTTTCAGCTCAGAAAGCTGTTTGATGCTCCTTAACCCCAGAAAGCCAAACAGTTTTCATCAATATTTTAATAAACGATTTATGTTGCATCTTTTTCTGTCAGCCTTACTCTTAATTAAGCGACAGTGAGCAGTTTAAATGATTTATTGTTTTTTAATTGAACAAGTGAGCACGCTCGACAGTAGGATACCCTGAGCCCAGGTACTCTACTCTTAGGTTGATTTTCGACCAATTGTTCCTATGGCAGCTATATGATATATAGAACCGACCAAATTTGGTCAGGATGTATAATACCAGCCCCGATGCGTATTTTATCAGTTTGGATCTGATAACTCAACAAACAAAAAACTTTTTCATACTAAAACTTCATTTTCGATATTTCCATAAAAGTAGGCAACACTATTTTGCCCATATAAGTAGGCAACACTATTTTTGTCCATATAAGTAGGCAAAACTATTTTTGCCCATATAAGTAGGCAACACTATTTTTGCCCATATAATTAGGCAACACTATTTTTGCCCACAAAAGTAGGCAACACTATTTTTGCCCATATAAGTAGGCAACACTATTTTTGCCCATATTATATAATATTATTTTTTAAAATATACAAATACAAATATATTCATTAGCTTTAAACTTACCGCGAAAAATGGAACAAATTTTTTCAATAATTCCCAATAATTAAAATATACCTTTCTTTAAATATTATAGATATTGTGAAAGCATTCTGATTAAAATTGTCAGCACAAATCACTTTTAACCTTGACCGAGCCAGTTAAATATTTAATAAATGCAAAAATAAATTCCAACTTTTCTGGCCTACCACAATTATTTCTACAGTATTTTTAGAGACAATTCCCAACACACTCTCACTAAACGGCACCAATCGAAATGTGCTGTTTCAATGGGTTAAATGCTCGTAACTGTATTTTGAGTGTGTTGCAAGGTGCAATTAGTGCAGATGACGTTGCTTTAACATTTGTTGGCACTTAAAGCAATTATTTCTAGTTGTTTACTGGCTGTCCAAGGACGAAACGAGTGCCTTGAAAGTTGAAGTTGATTTTCTGCTCAATTGCAGCAGGACCTTTTGGCCGGAAAGATGAAAGTTGACAACACACAACTTGCAGCTGCCGGGCACCAACAAATTTAAAATTCAATTTGTACAAACATTTGCCATTTGCATATTAAATTAAGATAAAAAAAAGAAAATGTTATTTAAACACAAGACATATCTGAAGACAGTTGGTCTAGTTGAGAGTCAAATAAAATTAAACATAACTTTTGTTGCATAAAACTTGTTGTTGTTGCTCTTGTTATCAACATGGTTGTTGTTGCTGTCAGTGACTGTTGTTGTTGTTGCTGTTGTTGTTACTTCTTGGCCAGGCTGTTGGCAATTTGGGCTGTAGTTTTAATTGTAACTCATGTTGTCGCCAGCAGACAGTCGAAAGCTGAGAACAAATAAATTTAAAAGTCTGTCAGACGCAGTGTAACTATCTCACTCTCTCACACATACTATCTCTCTCACTCTCACTCTCTCTTTGTCTTTTGGTTTTACAGACTCTGCCGTGAGATTTCATTTCAATTTCGCACACGACTGCCGCACGGC
The DNA here is from genome assembly GCA_035045575.1 of Drosophila falleni. Lineage (NCBI taxonomy): Eukaryota > Metazoa > Arthropoda > Insecta > Diptera > Drosophilidae > Drosophila > Drosophila falleni. The sequence goes on from JAWNOV010000167.1 coordinate 6,524,180, forward strand.
CTGCTCGTCTATCACAACGTTAAGAATCCGGATCGCATTATTTTGGACCCCTATGCACTCTATGTGATTGTCGAGAAGGGTCAGCTTAAGGTTGTACATGTCTTTGGCAAGCATTCAACGAGTGTCACTGTGGGCGAGAGTTTAAATCGAGATGAATGGCACAGTGTTATGGTAAGTACCAAAAACTTCCCCTTTCACTCACTCCCACAACTTTCCTTCCATTCTATCCCACAACTCTGATAACTCGCCTAACTAGGTTCTACTTACGATCCTACTGGCAGAGTTGCCTTTGACTTTCAGCTTTTTCTGCATTTCTGACTGCAGTTGAAGGAAGTTGTTGTAGTTTCCATTGTTGTTGTTGTGTTCGTAGTTGTTCTTGCCTATTGCGGTGGGCATTTTAACTATGTGAAAGTGAAGTTATATATTCTAAGATGAAATTATTAAAGTCCTGTCCGTATGTGAAATGTAAAACATTTTTAAAGCTAAACCACTAACTAAAAACCACATAAAAGACTAATTTCTGTCCATTTTAATATAATTTTTCATGTTTCTTAAAAATTTTCGTATATGAAATTAGTTTATATACAAAATTTTATGATAGTCCCACAAGGACAGATTTTATATATTATATGATTAATAGAATTTAAAAAAGCTTGCTATTAGGGTAGGTCAGCAATCTGGCTATAAAATATAAGTTAAAACATTTGTTTTTTGTATTTTTTTAATATTGTTAAATTCCATTAAAATTATCTATCTTTTTTTAACTTTTTTTAAGAAGCTGTTACTTTTCTCTATTTTACAACTCGTTTATTCATTTCCTATTTAACAATTACAGGGTATTCAATAGTTCGACTTGCTTAATTCACTTTTTATCTATGTAAATTGTCAGAGCAAACGAAGTTGTCGGTCAGTTTTGTTGTTGTTATTGACAACATTAGCATGCGCATACGTTCACCAAGCAATTAGCAAGATTGCAATGCGTTTGTGCATGTGCGTGCATGTCTGTGTGCATGTTTGTGCATGTTAGTTAGTGTAAAACGCTTTATCAAAGTTTTATAACAAAGCGTACAGTTTGATTTATGAACGCTCAACTTTTGTTAACTCACCTCCGCCGGAAAGGTAGAGAACGAACGGAGAAGAATGTGGCAAAAGGGGCGTGGCAAGTGCAAAATTCCCTTGCAGCATCATCATCAATAACAAAGAGCAGATCGTTGCGTGTTTTCATATTTAAAACAAACATATCCACTACTAATCACACCCATACAAATGTGGCATACACACATAGATACACACCTATACACACACACACAGCTGCATGTATGAAGTTGCACTCATAAATAACACGCAAATTCCTAATGAATTTCAGCTGATCCCAGCAATGTGAGCGCAGCAGTTGCAATTCATTTTCGTAGATTTTTCATGCAGCAACAACAAAAACTACAACAATAGCAACAACAACTACAACAACAATAACAACAATTTATCGCCCAACGCTTGCAACTTCAACTCTGGGCCAAAACGCATAAATTCATAAATTTTTATCATTTGTCTGCGTGTGTGTGTGCGAGTGTGTGTGTATGTGTGTGTGTGTGTGTGTGTGTGTGTGTTTGCCACGCCCACTCGCAAGCTTGCAGCTAGCTGGTTTATTGGTTTTATGCTCCATATCTTTCACATCCACCAACCAGTCGCTACTTCTCTTACTCCCCCTCTCTCTCACTCTCTCTCTCTCTCTTTCTCCACTGTCGCGTCTGCTGCACAGGTGCGCATCGATGTCCATGGCGCAAGATTAATTGCACGCGTCGACAATAGTCAGGAGGAGGTCTATCTGAAAGGTCTGAATCACGAGTACAACTACGGTGTCTCCACGAATCTGCCATCGGTCGTTCTGGTCGGAGGTGAGTGCCAAAATCAATTGTCTACTCCAAAAAATTTCAACTATCTATCCTATCTATCTATATATACCCAACTGTGCTCTCTCACAACCCCTTCAGTTTTAGCCTGTGATATTAAAGCTGAGCCTCTGCTGAATGCATTGCATTTTGTGGCAAGTGCAACATGCAACAAAAAAAAAAAAAAAAATAGAAAAAAATACTATTGATACGACAAATCTGAAAATGAAAATTGAAAATCGAATTTGACACACACAGACATACACACACACAGCTGCACTTGCTCATTTGCCATTGAATTTAGTGCGCATTTTGCAGGTATGGCATACGTGTGTGTGTGTGTATGTGTGTCTGTGGGTGTTTGAATGAGTGTGTGTGTGTGTGACTTTGAAAGCTGCTTTTGTATGCTATTTGAAAATTTAATTATTTGGCGCACGGAAAACCACACACACACACGCACACACACACACACACAATGCACGATGACGAAATATGAAGAGCTCAAATTGTGCTCATAGAATGAACACATTGATTGCATACATAGAGAAAAAGAGAGAAGCAGAGGAAAATATTGGAAAAAAAAGAATTGAATAGGTCATAGCTGCATTTGAATGTACTTTAACAATTGTAAAATTTCCATTGAGCCTGCAGCAATCATCAATTGTTGATCAGGCAATAACAATAGTAATAAAAAAAAAATAATAATAAACAACAAAAATATCAGCTAAAACAAAGAGCTTGCACATAACTAACATTTACAGCTCTTTTTCGAATAAAATGGCATTTAAATCAAATTAAATATATTATTCCAAAGAGCAACATTTTAAATGGAATTGATTTAGCTACAATAATAAATGAAATAAATAGTTAAAATCATTTTATGTGTAGAGTTTTTTAAATCAAAAGAAAAAAGGTTATCTGCAATATTTTAGACAGAAAACAGAATATTTATTTTCAGCAAATATTTAGATAAATAATGAATTTATAAACAAAAACCTAGTGTTATATTTTTTATAGTGTTCCCAAACGCGTTAAGCTTTAAATCTTCTTTATAACACATTTTTTAAATAATAATAGCACTTAAATTATTTTTACTGTGCCACTTGAAAATAAAGATTAATTTTATAATCATTTAAATTATTTTGCTAGTCGCAGCTTAACCCAAAAGTCTTCATCTATATACATCTAAATTAACAATTTCGTCCTTCTCCTTCTCCAAAAAAGGACAACAGAATTCCCCACGAATCGTAACTTTTTTAATTAAACAATATTTAAATCGCCAGCCATGAAAACTTTCCAAACTGTAAACAAAATGATGTTGTTATATTTTGTCCGCTTGCCCAGAGAGCTTAAATCCGCTTTCAAATATTTCTCTCGTGTTAATTAATCTTGTTTGTGTGTTTGTTTTGCCAAATGTTTACCAACTATTAGGCAAACCCATCAAACCAATACACCCTAACCAAATTGAAACCCACTCTTTTTTTGGAAAATTCAATTCCACACTTCCATTTTTAATTCACAGGCCTCTCGTCCGAGGAGAAATTGCATGGCGTCAAATATATCACGGAATCGTTTGTCGGCTGCATTCGCAATGTGGTGCTAAGCTCTGGGAAAGCTGCCTCCGATCTGTTGCCAATAGCACCCCTGGTGGCCACCAAGCACGAGAATGTCAACGAAGGCTGCTCCGATATGTGCGATTTTTGGCACAATCTCTGCTTTGTCGGCTCGCATTGTATCAACCATTACTCGGGCATCTCATGCGATTGCTTTGGCACCCACTATGAGGGTGAACACTGCGACATCTACAGTGAGTATCTTTCTATATAAATATGCACTGAAAAAAAATAATAGCTTAAAAAAATATAAAAATTAGTGAAAAAAAAATAATATTAAGATATTTCTATATTTTTTATGAAATGTCTGAAAGGTATACGTCGACTTCACATGCACTGATAAAAAAATATAACTTAAAAAACTAAAAAAAAAAATTGGAAAAAAACGGAAAAATATCAAACACAAAAAATCTAAAAAATAGGCGTTTTAATATTAAGATATTTCTATATGATGAGCATTGATAAAAACTTCATAAAACTTTAGCAGGAAAATACTAAAATTTAAACATATGTCGTTTTAAAATGAAGATTATTTCTTTAACCCTATTAATAAGACTTAAATATTTAGATTTTGGTTTTAAAACTAAGCATTTTTGTTTGAGGAAAACATTTTTTTTAACAGTGTATTTCGAGCAATGATAAAAAAACCATACAACTTTAAGAGGAAAATACTGAAATTTAAATATATCTGATTTTAAAAATAAGATAATTTCTCTTAACCTATAAGTAAGATTTTAAAATTTAAGATACTTTTGTTAAAACTAAATATTTATGTCTTAGGAAAACATTTTTTTTTTGAGAGTGTATTTGTAGCATGTGTGTGGTTAGACACTGTGAAACGGGCTTGATCGGCTGGGGGCTTTTGTTAGACCGGACAGCGCCATTTTGTTTTAATTATAAACTATGTTTGTTTGCTTGCGGTTAGACATTGGCCCCAACAGCCCCTTTCTCTCTTTTTCTCTTTCTCTCTTTCTGTTTCTATTTTTACACTCTCTTTCTCTCTTCGTTTACTGCCTGCAGTTTTAAACACGCTAATGACCTGACCATAAATTATGCAAAATAGTGTTTGACTTTTTGACTGCCGGGCAAAATATGCGCAAAATTAGTTTGTTGAGCTCAAAATATATACTAACTGGCCTTTTAGTATTTCAACAACTACAACCACCACCTATACACCCCCCTTAACCTTTGGCCTCTTCTCCGGCCGCTCATCCTATTTTGTCAGGCATTTAGTTAATGACATAAAGCCAATTCCATGCCACCATAATTCCAATTAAGTCACGCGATACCATTAAAAATGCCAAAAACCATTAAAAATTGAGCAGCCTCGTTTAGCTATTTTTTTTTTTTTTTGTTGCTTTTGACATTGTTCAATTAGAGGCCACTATGAGAGTACTCTACATAGGCTAACTGACACTTGAATACCCTAAAATACATACAAGTATACATGTTACAATTAGAGGCAATTTTGAGAGTACTTTGCATGGTTTTAATGATACTTGAATACCCTACAATACATATCAATTTAGATGTCACTACTTGACATAATTATTAACTGATATTTGATTTAGAATGTAAAGAGGACAGGGATAGAAATGACACTTTGGATACCCTGCAAGATAGAATTTAATAAGTAATATAAAATTTTCAAATAAGAATATTTGAAGTGTAGGGTATTATCTATTCATTAATTCCTATATACACAGTTATCCCTTAAAATTATAAATATGATAACCAAATCTATTTATGATTTAGGATATTTACTAATCTTATATTTAAAAGTTAGAATACTTGCTTGTGAGTATATTTACTTCCAATGAAAATCGATTATAGGGTATAAGAAATTAATATTTTTCTGAATACCTAAGAAAAGCTAACTATACAACATTTCAATATTTATTTATAGATTGCTTACTTTCGACATTTCTCTTAAACTTACAGGGTATACAAAACTAAGTTATACCCCACTTCATGTTAAGCTTTAATTCGTTTGCCAATATTATACAACAACTGGAGAATATAGGGAAATAAAAACAAAATCTAATGAAAGCGCGAAACTCGACGTGAGCCAAAATGGACAGCTGCAAATTGCACAAAATGCTCGCAGTAACGGCATGTGGCGGCCATTTTGTAAAATGCGCTCTCTAAATGGCGTCTGTCAAGGACAAATGTCGCCGTCGTGTCCTGTGATGTTCTGGCAAAGTGTGTGTGTGTGTGTGTGAGTTTTGTCGAGCATTTTGCAGTCGCTGCCACTGATCACAATTACACAGAGAGAGTTTCGGGGGCAAGTTGCAAGCAAATTGCACAGATGTACTTCACGACCCTAAAGCCCTTTCTTCTTCCTCTCTACACTCTTAGCCCTGAGGACCGGTTGTCGTTAGTTGCATGTTGCAGTTGTCGACAATTCGGTTGTTGCTGCTGTTGTTGCAACGGAAACAGTGTCAGGCCATTAAAAGCGAAGCGATTCGAGTCGAATCGAGTCGAGTCGAGTCGAATCGTGGCAACAGTCATAGGTAGTGAACATGCGACATAATCAAACGCAGATGCGACTGTAATGCAATAACTAAAATGACAACCGACTGTCTGTAAAGCAGACAAGTTCTCCGTGTCCTGTGTTTCCTGTGTCTCCGTGTACTTTGTCCTCTTTCCTCACGCTCGGTGCTCAAGTGTCAACGGAATGTGAACGGCGTGAAAATCATTAGCCCAGCCATGAAATTCTCTGCAAGAGACTGCCAGATTTTTTGGCCTTACTCAGTCAGTCAGTCAGTGGGTTGGTCAGTCAGTTGGTGGTGCTGCTGCTGTCAAAGGAACTTTGAGTCCGGCTCAGCTCTGCTTCAGCTGTCAGCCAAATGACAGACAGAGCTGACAGAGTTGCAAAATTTGCCAGCAAATATGCAATTTTCAGCTAGCTTTAGCCATTTTCAAGCCAAGTCTAAAAAGCTAAAGTATACAGCTTAACCCTCTAAGCACCAATTATCGAATTATTGAACAGAAATAGGTCAATTAACTTTTTCTAAGACGAATTTGAACTCTGAATTCAAAAATCAACTCAGAAACTGCGTAGAAGTTTTTTTAATCTGTGACAATATACAAAATTAAAGAAGTAGTTTTTTAGTAATTAATATGCTATTTAATTTGGTTAATAACAAAACCTACCTTAAAAAAAAAAAAGAATACTTAACATTTATTTTTCGAGTTGTATTAATTAAAAAAAATCAAATTTTAAAAGATGGGATTCAAAAATCACATGACATGTGCAGGACATAAATAAGGAGCCTTTAAAAGCTTCTTAAAATTTTTAAGCATTTGCAAATGATAAGATATATTTGTAAGCAACAGTCAAAAAATATTTTTTTTATTAAAAAATGAGTTACCTATTTTTTAATTGTAATTAAGATGTTCCTTGAGACACACTGGGGTATTAGAGGGTTAAGATAGCAAATGCCTGATTAGTTAGTCTCAGTTTACAGTCTTTTCAAGCTGTCAATTTTACTTTAGAACTTTGAGCACTTATTAGAATGCTCAGCTGTAAACTCAAAGTGCACTTTGCCCAACAAAAACAGTTGACAACTCTGAACAACCGAAATTTGCCGAGCTGTGCAACAATTTCATTTAAAAATGCTTATGCCAACTGTCAGTCAAGAGGGTCAAGAGATGTACGGCTTTTGGGTTTCAAAGTCAAAGTCAAAGTTGGCCAGTTTTGTATTGTTTTTTTGTTTTGCATTTTCCGATTCAATTGTTCACAGAACTTTGTATAATTATTTGCAAATTCTAAAGATGCAGCAATTAAGAAAGCGGCCGAAAAGAGTTACGGAGTTTAATCTCAGGACACAAACGCCAAGAAGCTTTAATATGCAGGCGCAGAAATTGGCCAGCGGATTGTTAAGACACAGTGCAATGACCAAGAAATATTTGCCCGAAGGTCGCTTGCCACATTACACGGAGTTCAAGAGATTGGTGCATGCGATCTATGGCAACAATAATGTGGCGAATCAGTGCAGAAGTATGAAGGTCTATGAGAGCCTCAAGGATCTGTGGCATCTGCAACTGATTCGCTATTATTGTAAGCAGACCAAGTCATTGACTTCGACGCGACTGTCGCCTCAAATACACAAATCCTATGTGGATGTAAAGGGGAAACATCAGGATCTCAGCTACAAACAGGATGTTTATTTCAAGAATTTAGAACTCTTAAGTCATATCAATGGCATTCAGCGTGTTTGTGGCAGTGTTGATTGTTTTAATCGCAACTTTCAGGCTAATGAGCCGAATCGCTTTCAATTCAATAAGGAAGCTGAAGAGTTAAAAAGAGCAAATCATCGCATTGGTTGTCGATTATTAAGAGTTAAATCCAAGGTGGACTCGTTTAATCCAAGCTTTCTGCTGCCACCAACTGATTTGCATGATGCACCCGACGATGTGGTGAAGAAATATAGCTCCTATATGCCGCTGGTCTCGCCTAAGAAGCGTGTATACAGCGCCAAAGAGTTACTGCGACCGATCATCTACTTTGATTTATCCGTGCGTAAGAGTCAATCTCTGGGTCGACTCTGCATACAACTCTACACGGAAGTTAGTCCGGCTGTTGTGCTGGAATTTGTACGCCTGGCCGCCGACAATGATGTTCAGGCGCACAGATTCACGCACATCTTTCCGGATCTGTGGATGCGAGGTGCATTGTCATTGCAATCTCGGGATGCGCTGGAAAATCATCATACAAGTCCATCACCATTGGATGCCAGACAGCAAAAGGGTTTACTCTCATATTCGTGGAATCATCGCAAGCAATTCCCCAATGGTTTGTTGCTCTACACAATTACCTTCAAGACGTTGGCGGATCCACTCCAAAGGGTTATCTTCGGTCGTGTGCTGAGTGGTGTGAGACTGCTCGAGGTCTGTCGGGAGTATGGCACCAAGGGTGGGCATCTTAAACGTAGCGTGGAGGTTGTCAAATGTGGGTTGCTCTAGCTTAAGATGCAGATGCAGATACAGATGGAAATGGAGAAGAGTATCTTGGGGAATTCCTAAAAATTGTAGCATACTTTTCTGGGCCAGTGCGCACTCACATTTCCACCAAATTCCCAAACATATATACATACTATATATATAAAAAAAAATTATGAAGTATGCCTGCACTGTGTTATCGTATGGGCGTGGCTGCCGCCCACCTCTCACATATGTCTGTGTGTGTGTGTGTTTCTCTGTATATGTGAGAGATAAGCGGGCAGCATTTCGCTGTCACTGCAATGGCAAGAAAAAATATAAATGTTACACGATTTGCACTTTCCCACACGGCACTGAGTCGCTGCAGGAACAGAGGGTAAAGGGGAGCGGGAATCCTCACATAAACGCCTACAGGCTACCGTCCACAGTCATAGTCCAAACAATATAATCTATTTTTGTGCCGCCTCTCGACGTTTTTGTTTTGTTTTTTTTTTGTGTGTGCCATGCAGATAATGCAACAGCGCAACGTTGCACCACAGATAAAAGCAGATAAAATACAAGAAAAACAACTGAAAATAGTACGCAGAAAAGTTGTTTAAATTTGCTCGGGGTTTTTGTGGTAAGCTGCGAACGCGGCAAATGGAAGCCAAGAGCAAATATGCTAACTGTTGAATTAAGTGAGAAAGTGGAAAAGTTTAAAGGGGTTCAACGTAAAAAATACGTGGGATTATGGAAAGGGAATTCTTTTATGTATTCTCTGTATCAATTGGTAATTTACAAGCTTCTTCTTAGTGAATTTTGAAAAAAATATTTTTTCCGAAAAAGTCAAAGGGGGGAGTACATGATGTTTTTCGACAAAATTCGAAAATTAAGTTTTTGTTAAAAAATAATTATATTTAAATGCAGAATCAATAAAGAGACAAAATAATGATCAAAATGACATGCCGTTTAAAAATCGGTTAAGTTTTAACAAAGTTATGCAAATTTAAAGTTTGGTAAACCTTTGGTCTGTCAACTTTACAAGTCAAATTTTTTGTTAATTTTGGCTTGATTTTTGACAGGAAAATGAACCCTCTCAGAATTCAATTTAATGTGTCGTTTTATACTAATTGGGGAACCAGAAGTTCAATAAAAGTGAAAACTCAAGATTTAAAATTTTGAAAAAAATATTTTTTCGAAAAAGTCAAAGGGGGGAGTACATGATTTTTTTCGTCAAAATTCGAAAATTAAGTTTTTGTTAAAAAATAAATATTTTTAATGCAGAAACAATCTAGAGACAAAATAATAATCAAAATGACATTCCGATTGAAAATCGGTTCATTTTTAACAAAGTTATGCAAGTTTAAAGTCTGGCAAATTCAAATTTAAAATGAAATTTAAAGTGTCGTTTTATACCAAAATTTAGTTATTCATCTGAAATAATAATAAAATAAAAAATTAATCAAAGATATAAAATCTCTCCCATGTAGCTGCCACAATAATTACGCTGCGCGGCGCCAGTTACGTTTCATATCGCATCTACGATTGGAAGGATCGGGTGCACTCCTCAACTATACGTATTAGCCTGATGTTCCGGACCAACTTTGATGATTCGGCATTGTTCTATGCGAGTGGAGAGTCACTAAAACATCAGTATATTGCGGCAGCCATAAGAAATCAATCGATTTATGTGGAAATGGATTTCGGGGACAATGTGATGTCCACAGTACTGAGGGATGATCTGACTCGAGGATATTGGCACAATCTGACGATACTTCATGAGCAGCGCACTCTACGCATTATACTCGATCACCAGCAGAAGATATTGGAACTGCCGGCAACTGCCAGTGGAAATCTATTATTCGATCCTGAAATCTACTTTGGTGGCGGTCCCGATCTCCACAAGAAAAAGGGTCTCATCTCACACAACAATTTTGTGGGCAGCCTGAAGTATGTTTACTATAATGACATCTCTATATTATACGAACTGCAACGCGGCAATCCAAAGGTGCACTATCATGGTGAGTAACGAATTAAGTTATTAAAGAGTTTTGGCCAAGTTCTGCTTGACAATGTCAACGACTTAACATTTCCCATTTCAATTTCGTTGCAGGAGTTCTGGAAGCTGAATTCCATGAGAATGAAGTGAATGTCATACCCATCACCTATCCCTTTGCGACATCACACATTTGGTGGCCCATAAATCACGCCCAAGAATTTAATATTAAATTCGATTTCCGCAGCAGTCGACCCGGCGCGGTGTTGGCCTACAGTGACGTCACGACCAGTGCCGGAAATGGCTTCTGGGAGGTAAGTGTGTGCGTTGAAGCATTCAAGCATATATTCTACAGCTTATGAATTGCACACACACATACAGACGTCTCGCGTGTGTTAGTGTGTGTGTGTGTGAGTGTGTGTAAATTTTGCACTCTACAACTGCTGGACGTAAGCAGAGCACAGAGACCAGGCCAAAAGATGTCGTCGTCAACGTCAACGTGTGCTTAAGACGACTAAGCAAACGATGTTTTGAGGCCAAGCGAAATGCAAATCAAATGTACAAATGTATGTGTATGTGTACGTGGTTGTGCGTGTGTGTGTATGTGTGTGTCTGTGTTGATGTGTGTGTAGATGGGCGTGTGAACGAGCTAAGCATACAATAATGCATCAGGGACCAAGCTCGAAGCGTTTTCCGCAAAACAGTTTCGCCGCAGAGAATACTTTGAAGAAGAGGAATTGTATATGGAAATTTGAATATAATATAAATAGTGTTGCCTGCTTATATGGGTAAAAATAGTGTTGCCTACTTATGTGGGCAAAAAATAGTGTTGCCTACTTATGTGAGCAAAAATAGTGCTGCCTACTTATATGGGCAAAAATAGTGTTGCCTACTTATATGGGCAAAAAATAGTGCTGCCTACTTATGTGAGCAAAAAATAGTGTTGCCTACTTAAATGGGCTAAATAGTGTTGCCTACTATTGTGGGCAAAAATAGTGTTGCCTACCTATACGGGCAAAAAAATTTTTTATTTAAATTGAAATTCAATTGCTCCCATTCAAATTTATTTCCCTAAAATCGTAGTTAAATTTCACACTTGAAACTATTTCACAGAACACACACAAAGATGATTTTGATCTCTAGTGTATTTTGATGTATTATGAGCTGTCTCCGTTTCAGTTCAAAATCTTTATTTTACGACTATGTTGGAAATTTGCATAGATTTATGAGATTGGCGCAACAATTTGTGTGATATTCACAAAAAGTAGATGAGGCATTTATTATGATTGCGTTATCTAGATTGCGCTGCATATAAAAGTGCGTTGTTACTGGCCACAAAAATAGCCCTCAACAGCTTAATGCCACTCAAATGAGGAGTTGCCACGCCCACTTTTTGGCATCTCCCCCACATAGACATAAACACAGACACAGACACTTGATTATGCAGCATTTGCATGTGTAAGTGTGTGTGTTTGTGGGTGTATGTGTGTGTGTGTGTTTGTATAAATGTCAGTGGCATTTATCTATATTTAAACAAACAAAACGTTCAGGACTTGAACGTTTATTTGGTTACTTGACATATTCGAAATACACTCAGGGAATAAATAGATATACACATATACATACATGTTTATATGTAGCTGCAATATTTATTTGCATTTTATTGTTGACTTTCTTGCTTTTGATTGCTGCCTTGGCAAGTCCACATCCGTTGTTATTCTCCCATCTCCCATTTCTATTCCAGTTTCCATTCGAAAATAAACTCAAATGTCAATAGAGTTTAGATGAAGGGTTGCAGTTGAAGTTGATAAAACAAATTGCTGGCCATCTCGTAAAATGTTGTAATAGCAATGAATATTTATGCTCGAAAGCCGTTTAATTTTCCATTTGGCTTTTTGGCTTATTGAAATTGCCTGACGATTTATGTATGTATATGTATGTGTATGGCCGCAAAATTAATACGAAATTGATTGCACATATGCCAGAAAATGTTAATAACATTTTTCGACACAAATTGAAATTGCCAAAATGTTGTGATAAGCGCATAAAATATGCTCAGTACCTTTAGTTTTATATTTTGTATATGTATTTTGAGAATTATAACACTGAAATCCCACATATGTGTTTATATATCTGTATATAAATGTTATTAGATTTTTTCTTATTTTGTAGCAACTTTATTGATGGGCTATTTATTTATTTATTAACTGTTTGTCGGCCTGGCCACAAAATTACCACCTGCGTTTTGTGTAGCGTTTAGCAAACTAATAAATATCCAATGCTACAAAAAAGTACACAACACAAAATGTCAATTCGCATTCACTTGACAGTTGAGGGCGGTTGTCAATATGTGTGTGTATGTGTGTGTATCTGTGTAAATGGAACTGAAGTTGGCCCGCATAAATTGCAAATCACAAATCGAAAATCGAATTTATTGACAGCGCGCAAATGGTCGAAATAGTCAAAACAACAACAAATAAAAACACATTTTGAAATATTGTCAGTATTTGCTAGTGTATCTATGTGTATCTGTATGTGTGTGCTTACTATTTGCCTTAAAATATAACACGCTGCCAAAAGTCTAATGAAATATGCAATAAAATTTTAGTGTTTGCCATTTTCCATAAGCGCGAAAAACGCGTTGCCAAAATTCAAATTTACAATGAGCAAAAAGCAAATAAATATATGTATCCATAAATATATATAGTATGTATTGCGACTGCTCTGTCCTGATTTAAAACTGACAAAACACTCGCTGATCAATGCAAATTCGCAGCTCTCTCATTGAAATAAACATAAAGATTGCTAGGCTCCAAATACTATTTATTAGTGCAATTGGCTGAACTTATAAAGTTGATTCAATTTTCTCGCCCATAAATTTAAATGTGTGGATTGAAAAGAGAGGCTGGAGAAGGGGAAGTTGAACGTGTCATAAATGGCACATACGAACTCACAGATATCTGCTTAGTCAGTGCAAATAGTATATAGTTTGTTATTGTTGTTGTTGTTGCAAACTAAATGGCTAACAATTTAACAGAGCCAACAGTTGTTGCATTGTTGCGCTCAAATGTAAATCGAAAACGGGACTACGCGGCGTATGCGTAATATGATTTAAGCTCGCCTAATGCACAAAGGCATTTCCAAAATTGAAATATATGCATCAACAGACGAGTGTGTGTGTGTGAGGGTGTGTGTGTGTGAGTTTGGTTGTTGCACACTTGTGCATATTGTGGATATTGTGGGCATTTGGCAATTTTGATTTATTTTCAATACACACTGAAAAAAAGATCAACTTCTAAAATCAAGAACATTTATGTTAAATATTTTGTTCTCAAAATAATATTATTTTAAGACCAAATTACTAAAACTAAGATTATTAATCCAAAAAATCTGAAACTGTTAATATAAGAATAAAAATCTTAAATTGTTAGGAAAGTATAAATAGTAAATAATAATAATAATAATAAAAAAAAATAATAATAAATAATATATTATTTCGTAACAAACAAATTCAAAAATAACATTTCTAAAATTACTAATAATCTAAAACAGAATAAAATGTACAAAAATTTAAATTTAAAAATAAAATAAATAATCATTATAAAAAATAATTTTTATATATTAAATTTTTGAGTTTTAATTTTAAGAACATTTATTCTTAAAAAAAAGATCTTGGTTTTATTAAAAATGTTCTTTAAATCAAGATGTGTTCTCTTAATTTAAGAATTTTATGTTTTCGACGCATTTTTCAGACCAAAAATCTCAGCTCTGAGACCAAAATCTTGATTTTAGAACATTTTTTTTGTCAGTGCACGCAATTTGAGATATTAATGCTAACAGAGTTTACGTATTTTTGTGTCTATTTTACATGCGCTGCGTTCTGCGATTGCAATGACAAAACTAATATGTTGCAACACACTAATGCCACACACTCTTCACCTGAACGTGCAACATCCGGCAACAACGATAAAAAACCCGTTGAAAAAAAACCCAACTGAATCGTCGATAAACTGTCGATAACGTGCACCGGAAATGTGAAACTAACGGAAATTACAAAATGGCCGACGTTAACTGTAGATTCGCTTAAGTTCGGACAAGCTGAGCTTTGATCTTGTGCCCGATGTGAACAACAATGTGACGCACTCAACAACTATTAAAATCAATCGTGCCACATCTTGGCACAGTGTCGAGTTGGACTACAAGCATGGTGAGATACGATTCACTGTGGATTATCGTCACACACTCAGTCAGATGTTCGGATTGACCTTTAACATTGGCGACAAGCTGATCATTGGCAGCAGTCTCAAGTCAGCGGCTATGGGATTGGTTGGCTGCATTCGAGATATTGAGATAAATGGTCATCTGATTGAACCCAGGCATGTGGTCAAAACTGAACGAGTTGTGGGCGAAGTGGCCTTGGATAATTGCAACTATATTGATCCGTGTAAGCGACCCAATACCTGTGAGCATGGTGGCAAGTGTTTTGTCAAGGATGATCGTGTTACCTGCGACTGCAAACACACGGGTTATATTGGCAAGAATTGTCACTTCACCAAGTATCGCAAGACGTGTGAGGAGCTGGCTTTATTGGGCTTTACCAAATCGGATGTTTATCTCATTGACATTGATGGCAATGGCGTCTTTCCGCCCGCTCATGTCAAGTGCGATTTCCAGAGTCTCGAGAATGCGACCAAAACAATTGTCGAGCATAATCTGCCCAGTCAGGTGGATGTGAGGTCGTCCCGGGAATCCGATTTTAGTTTCACCATACGCTACAGAGAATTCTCACCACACATGTTGCAAGAACTAATATCACACTCACTCTACTGCACGCAATACATCAAATACGATTGTTATCGCGCCCAGTTGGAACTCCATTCAGCCACCTGGTTCACTTCCTCGGCCAAGAATCTCACTGTCGACTTTCTCGGCAATGTCAAGAGGTAAGCGAACTTAGCCACTCAACTGTCATCCACAAAACCCAACTACTATTATGTTACTTCGGGTACGGGGTATTTGTGATTTACGTGCGACCAACGCTGCATGCCACCAAATTGCAGGCACAGTGGGGCGGGTAACTCAAATATTGCATGCTTTTAAATTAAAAATAAATTTTAAAAAAGTGTCATAACTTTGTGCATTGTTTTGAAAGAGACGAAAAGAGTCTTCTCTATAAAGTTTACGTATGCTTGATCAGCGCAGATTTTTAAATCCAATCCCTTGACTTATTTTTTTCGGATAGTGTCAAAGGCTTAATGGTTTTAAATATTTAAAATTTATTTACATTTAGTATTTCAAACTTTATCTAAAATTATTAGGAATCGCTTACGAGTTAAAAAAAACAAACCTTAAAAAGAAAAATATACAATAATAATACAAATTAAATTAGATTTTTTATTTTATTAAAATTAAATTTGATTTTTTATTTAAAAAAAATGAATATCCTCTTTTATTTTATATTTAAAATTTATATTTAAAAATTTAAATAGAATTTTATTTTTGATTATAATAATGTTTTTTAATAAATATTTAAATATAATTAATAAATTTTATTTTATATTTAAAATTTATATTAAAAAATTTAAATAGAATTTTATCTTTGATTATAATAATGTTTTTTAATAAATATTTAAATATAATTAATAAATTTTATTTATTATTTTATATTTAAAAATTTTATTTAACTTTCAATATGTATATTTTCATTTGTATAAAGGAATCTTTTGACTGAGCACAGGGTATCTCTTAGTCTAGTCTAGTCTTAGACTAGCCCATTATTACTTGTGTTATTGTTGATTCATTCGCTTCGACTCCCACAATGTTATCCACTGTGCCGTCTCGACTCGGACAATGTCCAGTCGGTCTGTGACGGACTGTGCCTATAAATGGTCGCTGGCTGGTAATGTGGTGCATGCCCCTTGTTGCTGCAACTGTCGACCACAGGCCACACAATTAATGTTGCAGTCTATTTGCTTAACTTGTTGGGTCTCTGGCCCTGCAATGCATCGTGCATTGTGTGGCACGTTCTGCTCCAGTGGATCTGCCTCTGCCACTGCCTCAGTTCCAACACTGCATACGTGTGGTAATCCAACAATATAAATCCTTCATTTCAAAACGGCCAACAGTTGAGGGCAGTTACTGCTGTCTCCCCTTTTACACTGACCTCCCCCTTTACCATACACTTCTCGTTCTGGCATTTCAATTGTAAATGAAACTTAAATTAATTGCTCGAACATGCATAATATAAACGCCTGTGCCTACACTTAATGCTAACTGACATATTTATCCACACGGGAGGAGTACAGTATATCTACACACATGTATGTGCCACACACACACACACACATAGAATAGAGAGTAACTCACTTTCATAACGCATCGATTTGCGTACATTTGTGTCAGCTGCAAGCCAAAAGGGGCAACTCTTATGCCACTTCTACAATTGTCAGCCTGTCTTGCTGCCACAAAGTGTGCATGTGTCTCTCTCTGTGTGTGTGTGTGTGTGTGTGTGTGTATGTCAGTTGCATAATTTGTCATGCTGCTTGTGCTTCTATTTCTGCTTCTGTTGTTGCTGCTTGACTGGCCAACATCAAGTGACCGCCTGCTGTTGGCTTAGCTCTTCAAATTTGATTTTTCAAACGTGTGTACATGTTTCTGTGTGTGTGTCTTTGGTTCTCAAAACTGTTGCCTACTTCATTGCGTCCCCTATGACCTCTTTCCCACTCCCACTTCCTCCGCCTTCTCTCAAGCCTTTGCTTAAGTTATATGTGCGGCATTTGTTTCTATTCATTGGAGCATAACATTTTATGGCGCTGAAACCCCAAGCGAATGTTGCATAACAACAAGAAGAAGATGTTTGATAAGTTTTAATGCTCATAAGCCGAATTTCAAGTGCACTATGAGACAGAATAATTAAAAAAAAATATACACAAAAAAACTGATTTCTGCACTATCAAAAAAAAAAGGAAAAAAATTTTAATAATGAAAGAACGAAAGAAAACTTTGTAGTTATATTGAGAAAACACTTTAATTTTTTCAGGCATAGAAAAATTAATAGAAGTTTAATAAAATAAATTGACAAATTTTTAAGTTTTTTAAATTAAAAATTTGAATATATAAATATACAAAATATTGCTATTATTTGATTTTAAAAATTATTAACGGTCATAGCTAGATCTTTAACTACACTTTAAGTGTCTCTAAAGCTTAATAGGAAATATTATTTTAAAGTATTTAAACAAGTTTTAAGCTGAATAAGTCTACTTATAAAAAATAAATGGATTATTGAACTATACATAATTATTTTGTAGAAATAAAAGGCGGCTTATTAATATAAACTCTTTTAACAAGCAGTTCACCTTCTCAAAGGCACAATGGCAACAGCAAATGAAGTCTTAAAAACTCACTTCCATCTTTATAAAAGAGAAACACAAGCGTTAAAAGACACTTCATATTGCCAACTCCTGAGCACAGCCGGAATTGGTTATAAAAAGGCAGGGAAAAATTTATGGCAAATACCAAAAAAAGTAAAAAGCACATCTGAAACAAAATACAAAATTGCAAAAGTGCAAAACAAAAGAGCATAGCATACTTATATGGGCATAAAAGGCTGAGTTGTATTTATGTCGGGCAAATATGTTTCCGGCTCAGCGCTAATAAGGTTTATGACTGAGTCCTCGCTCATGTGTATCTGTGTGTGTGTGTGTGTGTGTGTGTGTGTGTGTGTATTGCCGCCATATTGTCGAACAACTCTTTTTTTTTTTTGCTCAACTTTTGTTGGGTAATTTTTCTTATGGCAGCCTTTTTAAAATGAATGGCTTTTGTGCAGAAATTTAGTCTTTACGCCTAATTTCTTTGCCCCCATCCCCAAAAAGGACTTTGACAATACATCATGCGTTGGAAAGTAGACAACAGCTGCTGGCAGCAATTTAAAGTTGCTTTTTTCCCTGCTTTTTCACTGGTTCGGTGTGCGTCACTAATTTCCGTTTTCACTAAATCAATTCTAGAGCCTAAACAGTGTTCATTTCTTTTTCTCTCACTCTGGAATATCAAACTACGTTTTAGTACAATTCCAAAAACCAAAATCAGTCTGTCTGTGTGTGTGTGAGTGTGTTTATACAGTCGAGCCAAAGTCGAACCAAAGAAAAAGCACAACAACAACAGAAGTTAAAAAAAAAAGAAATACATATAGAGAAGCGATGCGAGTTAACTCTCTGCTTTTTTTTGTGGACTGCAACCCATTGAGCCATCCATCATTGGATCGTAGTTTTGGTCTTTACTCATTCAAAATTTGACAGCATCGTTTGTTTGTTTGTTTGTTTGTCAGCTTGTTGCCTGCCAGACTCACACTGCTTCTGGTTTTTGGTTTCTCTCTCTTCTGTGGTCTCTCCAGCTCTGGATCTGAATCTGAATCTGGTTGGGACTTTGCTTTCCGTTGCCAGCCGCTTAGTTGTGTGCTGCTTGCAACGCCAAAGCGGAAACGGATGTGGCACATGCATTCACAAACCGCATACGTACAGCAGCTAAAAACAAACCATGGCAACACAGTCATAGACGCATGAAGATTAAATGGCTTTTTTAATACTTTATAGAGTTAATAAAATGTCAACTTAAGTCTATGTTGGATGAAATTAAAATAGAATGAATTCAGTCCATTTCTATTTACCTAGAGTGTCAAGTTAGGCTGCCAAAAAAATAAAACTTAAAAATACCTGGAAGCTAATTTGACCAAGTTTGATAAGCAGAAATATCTACAATAATATCACCAAAAAAAATAAATAAAACTTAAGGAAAACCAAATATTTTATTTATGACAAAATCCTAACAAATCTTTAAATATTCTTAACCTTTTATCTAATCAGAACATTAAATCATAGCAAAAGAATTCTTTGAATGATGATGGAGTACATTCCAACAAAGTTTAATCTTTTAGCTACGCATGTTACTAATCAATCCATCAAAACGAGCTACCCATTTTTAGAAAACACCATAAGCATACAGTAGCACTTATAAATTGCAAAACAAAAATGCCGACAATAAATCGCCGAAAGGAATCCTTAGACCGAGTGGTTTTCCCCTCCCAAACACCCCCAAACCGGTTCGGTTCAGTCAGTTCAAAGTGGACTCGTCAAATTGCCGGCAGCTCTGTCGACAGAACCGCCTTAAATGCATGCAAATGTATGCGTCCTACTATGGTTTTTATACCCGTTACTTAAAAAATAAATAAAAGGGTATATTGTATTCGTTGTTTTTAAGATAATACATTTTTTATGGTAAATAACGTTACATATTAATATTATCTATTAGCTTACTAAACCGCAGCAAGATCGGACCAGTAGAACGAGTGTAATAACTAACCAAAGTTATTAATAAAATTATTATTTCAATACAATCACCTAAAAGTATGCAATAGTTATTGTTGGGTACTATAATCTCACTTAACCGCAGCAAGATTGGTCAATTAGAACAGGAGTAATAGCTAACCAAAGTTATTAATAAAGTTAAAATTTCAATAGAATCGCCTATAAGTATGCAACAGTTTTTGTTGGGTAGTAATTAAAATAAGTAACGGTAACCAATGGTCGGTATCTCGATTATAGCCTTTTCGACTAGTTTTTTTTGCTTTTATTAATGCCTTTCACCTTTTTTTTTCTGTTATTGTAATTTTTGTCTGGGGGGAACAGAGGCGCCTGTCCGTGTTCCGTGAACAAGACGTGCGTGGACCCGAATCAATCATGCAACTGTGATGTGAAAGAGAACAAATGGAATTCGGACGAGGGCTACTATCAGGAACCGCACAGTTTGGGCATTACCAACATGTACTTTTTGCAGCAAAAGGATCTCGATGATGAGGCCCAGGGTCGCATCACACTTGGCCCACTGGAATGCGTGGAGACAAGTGAGTTGAGCCAACTAACCCAACTACAAAGTGACTACAATTTTGTGACTCAAACAGATACACAGAAGTACGTGGTCACCTTTACCACATCGCAGTCGTATATTGAGGTACCTGGTTGGCGTAAGGGCGACATTGCATTCTCTTTTCGCACCACCGGCGAGAAGGCGATACTGTTGTTCCAGCCACCGATAAGGGCACACCATCCCTCGTTTATGGTCGCCCTAACTGGTGACTATCAACTGACATTCAATTTCACCCTCAGCACTGGCACCACAAGGGAACTGGTGATTAACTCGCATCGCAGGTAAGTGGAAACAAACCATTGTCCATTGTACATTGTCCATTGTCTATTGTTGATGAGCATGATCAATAAATGGCTCTCGATGACCAATTCGTAAGCAATTGCAATCGATTATCGTTAATTGTTTGCAGGTTGAATGGCGGCGAATGGCATAAAATATGGATTGACTATAACCAATATCATGTGCGCTTCATGATAAATACCGATTACCAGATGCTCGATTTGTTGCCCGAGGAGGAGTTTGGACCATTCGAGGGCAGCATGTACATTGGTGGCGCCACATTGTAAGTACTTGCAACAGCACGACTTTGATATAGCAACCATTGTTTGGTTGTGGCAAATACGTTTTTATCGCTGCTTGCAACGCAATTGGGGCAACTGGGGCAGCTGTAATAATAACCACAGTGCAAAAACTCGCGGCCACCTCACAATTGACCATTGAACATTCTCCTGGACATTGGACATTCGACATTGCGGTCTATGCAATTTATTGCGGCAATTACGTTTTAATTATAAACGCGCGACTAGCTGCCACGTGGCAAGTGGCAAGTGGCAGTTGCAACAAGCAGACAGTCAAAGTGAAGGCCTTAGGCGAATGATTATAACACTCCCAAGTCTCAATACTGGGCGTGAATTCCTAAGAAATCTGCTCAATCGAACTAAGCTACACAGCAAAAAATTTATTCCATAATTCAATTTAAAAATTCATGATTTTAGCATATACTTGATATGTATGTATTCAGAATGGATAAATATGACAAATATATTTAATAAGTTCCTGAGAAATCTGTGCAATCGAACTAAGCTACACAGCAAAAATGTATGCTATAAATTCAGTTTTAGAATTCATGATTTTAGCATATATTTAATATGTATTCAGAATAGGTATATATGTCAAATATATTTTATGAATTCCTGGGAAATCTATTCAATCGAACTAAGCTACACAGCAAAAATGTATTCCACATATTTTATATTTATATATAAATAGTGTTGCCTACTTATGTGGGAAAAAAATATTGTTGCCTACTTATGTGGGTAAAAATAGTGTTGCCTACTTATATGGGCAAATAATAGTGTTGCCTACTTATATGGGCAAAAATAGTATTGCCTACTTATATGGAAAAATTAGTGTTGCCTACTTATATGGGCAAAAATAGTGTTGCCTACTTTTGTGGGCAAAAAAATAGTGTTGCCTACTTATTTGGGCAAAAATAATGTTGCCTATTTTTATGCGTAAGCTATAAATGCATTTTTATACCCTGAGTCCATTGAAAATGGGCAAAAAACTATGTAATTTTATCCCAGATTTTTATTTACTCTGTACTCACTGCTGCCAAACTAAAGTAAACTCGAACAGTTGCGTAATTATAAAAAACTGCTTATTAAAATGTATTTTAATCCAGTTACCAAGCCCTCTTTAAAATAGCACCACAATCACTCGACGACCAACTCATTTGCACCACATAGACGCTGGCTTTATTCGCCAAAGTACTCGTATCAAAAGAATTGCCATAATTAAATTAACTTCCCGCTGGAAATTCATTTCAAAGTCATTATCAATAATCAAGCCATGGCATAAAGCGCCAGGGGAAACTGGGGAAGGTGACTCGCGTCAAAAGTCGCCCCAAACTCGCGCACAACTCGCGCGCGTTTTTTCTTTTCTTTACCCCATTTGCTGCGTTGCGTTGCGTTGTTGCCCCTTTGGCAGCTTGGCAGTTGGGGCGCACTTAAAACGCGCTTATGCTTGATTGGCATAATTTATAAAGTTGTTTTTTTTACCACACACACCCGCACACACACGACAGACAGACAGTTGTGCACACTCATAGATAGAAGGGAACTTGATGTGGCAGCTGTGTTGGGGCAAAGAGTTTTTGGTCTGGGCCACTTAACAAGCCGCGAGTATATCAAGTGTGTATATGTCTGTGTGTTGCATATGTGTGTGTCTCTGTTTAATTATTAAAAATGTGCAAAATCAAATTGAAAATATAAAAAGTAATGAAGAAAATGTGTACACATTTGCACTTAACCTCAAACCAGTTGCTCGGTAAGGGGAAAGGGAAGGGAGGAAAGCACCGCATCGCGACCCATTCATAAAATTTCGATGAGCGGTAAACACGCAGAGTAATTAACGGTAAAGTGCTGTGCTTAATATATAACCAGACCAAATCCCGGCCGATCCAAGCGCCTTTCACTCGGCCAATTAATGAGTTCAATTTATTTATACAAAAAATAAAAAAGAAGCATTCGTGAGAGGGCAATGGGAAAACAGCGTAAAATTACAAGACCGAGAACACATATAATGCAATAAATGCACAATTATGAGTGATTGACTAACAGTTACTCCCTATTAAAAAGCTAATTTCATCTAAATATCAAATAATGTAGGCATAAAATAAATGTATTCATTATACTTAACATATTAACGACCTTTTTCCCCAAATTTCAATACAAAATTCATTGACTTTATTCTTTGCAGTTATTTAGAATTTTTATATACTAAATCAGGCTGTTTTTTCCCTTTTCAAAGGAAAATTTTTGTATTGAAAAATGTTCAAGAATATTTTTGAAAATTTTATACTTTTATGTTCGGCTTATTTTGGAACTTATTTTGACATTTATTCTAAACAACACTTAATTAAAGCAGGGATCATAATTATTATAAGTTATATTATTAAAATTTCTTGGTAATGATTATATTTAAATTTTTTATGTTTTTCATCAAAAATAATCATTAGTTTTGAGTAAATAAATAAAACCTACACCATAATCATTATTTTTGATTGAAAAAAAAAAATAAATATCAAAAATAAACATTATTTTTGATAAAAATAAAATGATAATCAATTGTTCAATTTATTATTTAATATTAGCCCTATTAAAAGTATAAATTTAACAAATACTTAGATTTTTTCAAGTGACAAACAATATACTCCATCAGTTCATAAGTCTGTAGTATAGACTTATTGATGCACTTGGCTCTTACAAGGGCACAACAAGGCTGTGAGGCTGTAAGGCAGCCTTCTCTCACTGGATACAGAGTAAGCCATTAAGCGGAATCAGTGCCCAGCTCATAAATAAATGAGTTAATCAACATATTGACGCAGACACGGGCGAGACGAGACTTTACCTTAATGCAGCGGGACACATTAAAGTAGAATAATGCCGATGGACTTTTAATTGATCCACCGCGGCAATTTCTTGCAGCAAAAAAACTATTTAAAAATATTAAATAGCAGCGGGAAAATATTCCGCAATTTGTGTTGTTAACAGCAGAGACTGAAGCCAAAACCAAAATGAGAAAATGTGAAAATGCTGCTAATGATTGTTGTAATCGGGTTTTTATCAGCGGTTCTGGGCATGTCATGTTGTTTAGAAACAGAAAGCAGCAGCAGCATCAACAGCAGCAGCAGCCTCATCTCGTGTCCTGTTTCCCATGTCCTGTTGATCATTTGCATGGTCATCGATTACGCGGCGGGTGCAGCAGATGCCGTACCCAAAAACACAGACAAGTGGCGTGCCAAATATGCGAATTATTTGCCGCACACGCTGCAGGAAACAGGATAACAACAACAACAGCAACAACAACGATGCTGCAACGTTGGCCGCCATTGGGGAAAATGTGTCACTGTCGGCTGTCGGTTTGTCGGTTTGTCGTTTGTCGGTTGTCGCGTGTCGTGTATGTCGCAGCGGCCATGAATGAATGAAAAGTGCTTAATTGCTTGTGACGGTGTTAAATAAATTCTTAATTGCTTCGCACTTTGCGCGCTTGCAACGTTAATAGGATTTCCCCTCTATACCCTTACCCCCTTTCTGTATGCAGTCACCCCCTCCTCCCAATTTGTCTGTCTTCTATAGGCTGTCAAGTTTCTTCTATTCGTCTTTTTTTTATTTGCCTTTAATTTTCGTGCAATTTTATTTCATTTACGCTTTTTTGTTGTTGTTGTTTTATATATATTTTTATTTCGGCGGCCAGCAAGCGTGCAAATCCTTTTAGCCAAGTGTCAGCCAGTCGACGGCACATCATTTGCAAGGCAAAGCGCTAAATTTCATTTTACAACGCGTCGCCCGAAACCCATTTCACCTCCTCTGTCCTTTAACTCTTTGGCTATAACACGTGGCGTATGCGCAATGCTGCCTGTCGCTGACGTTGACGTTGAGAGTATGAGTGAGCGAAAAAAACTAGCGAAAATGAGCAAGTAAAATGTGCTCGAATTGCTGTTACCCTATTAATAGCAGAATAACCTTTACTTTTAGTTATAGTTAACATCAAATGTTTTTATATTATTATAATTATGTCGAGAAATTTAAAAGTTATTAAAAATTTAACATACATATCAAACATATACAGCCTAAAGGTACTTAAATACTAAATTTACTTTATCGTTAATACACGCCGAGTTTGATGGGGCTGGCAAGTGATATATATACCAAAATAAAATGGGAAAGCTTAACTCTTCCTGCAGCTAAGTAAATACCATCTAACTAGCGAATTTCCATTTCTAAAAACTTCTTACCTCATAAGACCCTTTTTACGTTATCCGCTTTCTACAGGGTATTAAAAATTAACATGTGACACATGCACACAAAAAATGCAGCACACGTTGGCAAAAAACTAATGACTTAAGAGCTTAAGAGTACGAGCTGCAGATTGCAATTACGTTAAGGACTCTCACGCTCTCTCCCTCTCCCTCTATCTCTCTCTCTCTCTCCCTCTCTCTCTCTCTCTCTCTCTCTCGATGTCGTTTGGAGCGTAAGGATACGCTGTATTAACGGGTTGATTATTGCCATTGCTGCTGGCCAATTTGTTTGGCATTATTCAATAACTTTGACGCTTAAAGAACAATTACACAACTTAGCAAACAATTACAAGCAAAGCGGTGACAAACTGAAAAGAAATGGTCATAAAATGGGGGAATACGACGGAAAATGACAGTAAAAGAAAAGGAAAAACGTGAAACCCCAATGCGAGTTGGGAATTTCTTTTATTTTAAACAAGAATTTTAATTTAGCTTAGAGCTTTTCTCAGAAAAACACTCGTCGGCGACTTGTAATGAAATTTACATAATTTAGAAAGACATTTGAGCAACTTTCGTTTGGCGCTGAACGCGTATAAACAAGACATTTCCGCCACTTTAATTTTCAAAAGCTTACACTTGAGATTTTATTGGCCAATTCATTGTTGGCCAACACAGCGAGACCAAGCACAGCTACCAAAAAAAAAATAAAGGGTAGGTCTGATATTTGGGTTGAGAGGGTATGCCGAATGCTTTGCACAAAAGTTGAAAGCGAACGAAACTTGCAAATTGGTGGAAAAAAAAGTAAAAGTACGGTTATAAGTTCTAGAAAGCCAGACAAAAGGGTAAGCAGAGCATAGACGATGAAGAGATGCCCTTACACTATATAAAAAGTGAATTAATTTTAAGCATACTCTATATATTTTAAAATAGTGTTAATATTTGGTACAAATTGATAAGAATTTTAATTACAATTCAATTTTAAATGACACTACTTAAATGCTAAAATGATGTTAAATACTTTATATATTCTCTCTGCTTGTATTTCAAAATAAAAACTATATTTGAAATGAGTATTTAAGTCCTAAAAAGCTTTACTTTATTTTATACAGCATACAAAAATTGTATATAATTGTCATAAATAAATACTTCAAAAGTTGTAAACCTTTTATATAATTTTACTTATTAACTTGTTGCCAAATAAAACAGGTCAAACTTTAACAAAGTAGTAGACATAGTAAAAGCGAAAATATGCAGATTGTAATAATTAGAAATAGATACTAAGCTAGATGCAACTTTAGCTCATAACTAATTTAATATTTAACTTTGTCAAAGTTGCCCAAGCTCAGGGAGAGTATAAAAAGGATTTAAGTAGGGTGAATGGCAATGGGAAAACTAAGAAAAAAAAGTTTGAAAAAAATGGAAAAAGTGGGAGGCAAACTTTTGTCACTATTGCCAGCGATTGTAGCTACTTGCAATCGTTGTCAATGTCGGTCCTTTGATCCTGCGTCCTTTCTGGATTCTTCTTCGTCGTCGCCTGCTTCGATTTACAGCTGGTGGCAAACTTGAAAGCTGAAAGGCGTCGCGGTCGCATCAACATTGGGATTGTGCGACCAAAGTGTCGACTTGGGGGTCATACTTTATTTGCATAAAGTCAGATAAAGTTGAGTTTCTGGCATCGTGATGATATTTTCTTTTTTTATTTGCACTGCAGCTGCAAATGCCGTTGCACAGCATAAGTCAACTTATTGAATATCAAATAACAAGGTCATAATATAAAATAATCCCTAATCAATTGCCAACCTCTGTTCTATTTTTTTTTTCCACAGCGATCTACTGAAAAAGCTGTCGGTTAAAGCCGGGCTTATTGGCTGCTTCCGTGGCCTGGTTGTAAATGGTGAAATCCTGGATATCTATAGCTATATGTCGGTGCATCTGTCGGAGATTATCAAGGACTGCAAGCCATCCTGTGTGCCATCACCCTGTCGCAATGGTGCTCAGTGCAAGGAACTGTGGAGCAGCTTTAAATGTGTCTGCAACAATCCTTGGGCACACATTGGCGAATTCTGCGAAACAAGTGAGTAGAGTGTGAGAATGGGAGAAAAGAGAGAAGAGGAAACTGTGGGGAAAGGGATCTAATTCCAGGAAGCGAAAATAAAACTCATATTCAAAAATATATTACCTAAAGAGGCAGAAAATTACCATATATGGTTCTAAAATTGAATTTTACTGCCTATTTTTTCCAAACTATCTCCCAAATTTTAAACTGTCATAGCTTTGTCAAATCTTAACCGATTTTCATCCAAAATATCAATTTTTTCATTATTTGACCTCTATTTTTATTCTACATCACAATTGGAAAATCGAATATTTCACCCATCACTGTCAATTTTTTCCATAGTCTTGTTACTATTTCCCAAATTTCAAACTGTCATAACTTTGTCAAACTTTAGCCGATTTCCATGCGGAATATCAATTTATTCAATATTTGACCCCTTTTTTTATTCTGCATCAATATTGGAAAATCGAATATTTCACCCATCACTGTCAATTTTTGCCATACTCTCCCTTTGTCACTATTTCCCAAACTTCAAACTATCATAACTTTGTCAAATCTTAACCGATTTTCTTCCGGAATATCAATTTTTTCATTTTTTGACCTCTATTTTTATAGAGTTATAGAGTTACAGAGTTCTTTTTTATTTATAAATTTTATTCCCTTTCGATTACAGATATCAATGAGAAGGCCTTGACTTTTATCAATCGAGAGTCGTTCCTCATGCGCAATTATTTCAGTGTAACTGCCACGCCTGCAATTCTCCTCAATGGCATTGAAGGCGAACGTGAGATGCTCAAGGGAATTCTTAGCCAGAATTTGCTCATCAATCTGCGCACATACGATACAAATGCCTTGGTGCTCTATGCCAACGATCACTACAACAATTTCATACATCTGTACATCAGTCAAGCACGTGAGATTGTCTTTCTATATAACTATGGCGATGAGATTGTCAACCTGACACTGCTGGATGAAACTCTGATGGCCAATTTAAAGAGTATTCAGGTGGCTATTATAAGAGGAGAGCAGGAGACTCGCATGCATGTGAATCAGCGCAGTGTGAGCATCGATCGAGGCACTCTTCTCCTGGATGAGTATGCCAATCGACCCTGGAGCAATCCAGAGAAGGGTAAGTGAGAGGGGGAAAAGAAAAACCAAGTCTCATAATTTAATTCTTATAGAGAATGCAAAAAGAATTTTTCAAAAATCTCTTTGATATTGCGAATACGCCTCGTATACTTAATATGACGTAAACGCTACGTATACTTTATATTGCGTATACGCCACGTTTACAAAATATGACGTATACGCTGCGTATACCTTATATTTATGATTTTTTGAATGGGATGATCTCAGAAAAAATTTGTATGAAACGGAGGAAAAAGTGGTTAAAATAGTAAATTTTAGAAATTTTAAAAGAATCAAAAAAAAATAAACAAAGAGATTTTTGAAAAATTCTTTTTGCAGTCACTATAAGAATTGTTTGAAAACACTTTTTGCATCAATATTTTTTTTGTTTAAGCCCGAGAATTGATTTAATTCTACGTCGACTTGAATTAAAAATTTTGTGTGGGTACTTAAAGGGTTATGGAAAATTTTGTATCATTCAAACAGGATTTAAATGACCTTTTCATTAATGCTAAAATCTTTTACATTTACTTTACATTTTGTCAAAATAATTATGCCGACCACAATATTATAAGTTATATTTATTTAAAAAACACATGGTAGCATGGGCAACCATAGGAGTTATTTTCGTCACTTCCAGCGGCTGCTGAGCTTTGAGGATTTGGCATGCGAGTTGTTGCTGCTGTTTTGTGCCTCATCCTGTGCCGCCAACTCCTCGTCGATGAGCAGCTCAAAGTTGCCCAAAGCATCTGCACTGGGTATCTTATTCCAGCGCACATCTGGCACGCCATCTGGCGGCAATACCACCGACAGAATGTTGTCAATTAGCTTGTACTTAAGTATGCGATCGTTGACTGTGGTGGAGGTTAAAGAGGGCGAGGCATTCACTTCCACCAGCCAAGGCTTCAGAGCATTGTCAATAATTATATCATAGCCATAGCACTCAAAGCAATGTCTATCGCTGGCCATCACAGGTGCAACGGCTCTCAGAGAGTGCACTATCAGCCAAGAGATGGCGCCAAACAGACGATCTGTGACCTCTTTGCCCCGTGTGCCTTCCAAGTAGAGTGCCAGATTTTGTACTGACCATTTGCCGCCATGCAACGTGTTGTATTCCCCTCCATGCTTCTGCACACTCACATTGGTCAGATGCACATACATATTGTCCAGCTCGGTTACACTTGTATCATATTTAACAGTACAGAAACGACAGAATCCTTGTTTGAAGAGATATGCTTTCAAAGGCCTAAAAGAGGCAACCAACACATAAAGACGCAGGTCAAACTTCTTGCCTCCAATTAGCAACGGATTGTCAATATAGCGTGATATGACATACGATTCCTTGGCAATCTGTGGATGAAATGGACCCTTGGCCTCCCGGGACCATTTCTTCAACTTGGACAGCTTGTTGATCAGAAAGATGCCGGCACCTTGAGACTTGCCACACGGCTTCATAATCCAAGTGCTCAGCGGAAACTTGCGATACTCCTCCACAAACATATTGTAATCCGCCGGCAGCACAAATGTCGTAGGCACAAAATCCAAATAGACATAGCGAGTGCCACTTGAATTATTCGATTCGGTTTTCTCGGCCAGAGGATTGCCATCCCGTTCGAGATCCTTGCGATAGCGTTTAATGTTCTTCACCAGCAGATCCTTGCGTGAGAGTTCATAATGATTGGGAAAATGATTGATCATCTGATTGTCATGCATGCGATAACCGCTGTCCACACTAAAGATGTTGCGACACGTCTGAACTCCGGCCCAATAGAAATGCCAATCATCGTCGCCATTCACCTGATGCCAGCCACGTTTCTCAAAGTTATTGACTAGCACCGATTTGTCCAGATCCGTGCAGAAGCCAATTTTGATGCGATCATGTGCGGCATTTGTATTACCCGTAACGTTACTTGTATTCCCGGATACGGGCAGACGGCCGTACATTGTGGCAACACTCTGGTCGATTGTCGGTTGCAGACTGGCAATGCGCACCGCTTGCGTCCAGTCGCAGAGCAAAGCAGCGGCGTCGCCACCTGCCCCACCAGAGTTGCCACCTGCCCCGCTGACCCCGTAAACTCTGACATGACCGAACATTGACTTGACGTTGCCTTAGCTTCGTTATTTGATTTTGTTTTTCTGCGAGTTATTGAACCAACAAAGACTGTCGTCCTGTCGTCCCTTCCTGCTGTTATTGTTTAGCTTTTATAGCGCCGAAAAAGTCGCAACTCTTTAACTAACAAACTCTGCTTGTTGTTGTTGCTGTTGTTGTTGTTGCTGTCGTTGCCGTTGGCAGCACTTGCAACGTCCTCAGTGACTGTTTTATGCACCGCCAAGCGCAGCATGAAAATTTTCGAAATAGTTTAGCAAGTAAAGTTGCGAAAAATGCCAAACAAAATTTTAACGCACACACACACACAAGCCAAAAAAATCTGTGCACTTCGATCGCCAAAATTATTTGCACTTGAAATACTCTTTTTTATGCCACTTTATGTGTGTTTGTGTGTGTTTTTGTTAGTATGTTAAAAAAAATCAAAATAAAAACTGTTTCAAATGAAAGCAATTCAAAAAAATGGTTGTACAACTTTTTTACTATGGCATAAAAAACATGGTACTGCTTTATAGTTTTATGTTGGAAATTTTTTGAAGCGCACATATGTTAATAAAAACTGAAACGAACTATAAATTGTTGAAGCGGAAAGCGCATTTTATAATCGAATCTATCACATGTTTGTATAACGAATTAGCTTCTAACAAAAAACATTCAAATACTCGTATTAAATTCAATTCACATTTAAATTCACAACAAATCGAAATAATATGGCCAAAAGCAATTCGACAATCAATTCAATTGCTTAATAAAGTAAATTGAATTGCTTCGTAAATTAAATCGCATTAATATTAAGACTTACAGGCACTTTAAGCGACACACATTCAAATGCCTACACTGAGAGAAATTTAAGGGGAAGAATACCAAATTTTTTTAAAAAAATGTTTTAGAATTTTTTCCTAAGCTAAAAAAATGTTTAATTTAATATAATTATATGTTTTTATTTAATTTCTCCTTCTACGAAATTTTGCTTTAATGGCTGTTTTTAAATATAATAAATTATGCTCATACACAGTTAGAATTTTTCAGATATAGCACATATATAATTTTGTTGCTAGTTTTTTAAAAGATAAACATGTTATTTACTTTAAAGATTTGCTCAGATAATTTTGTCAGTGTAAGGCTAAAATTTCAATTGTGTTTAACTAGTTTTCAATTGGCTCTTTAATTAATAAGGATATATAAGGATGTAAAGTGTTTACATTGCACTTGCTGCAACTCTAGGCACAAACACTCGGCCATTGGAATTTGTGCCGCAAAATTGCAGGTTGAAATCTCACAAAATTTTCCGAATTGGGCAAATCAATCAAGTAACTCGTAACTCGTAACTCGATGCTATGGCAGCAATTGCCAGAAATTTTGTATGACCCAAAGAGAGAGAGATAAAGAGAGAGAGATAAAAAGAGAGAGAGAGAGAGAAAGAGATACAGACCCTGGCACACAAAATCAATCATAATTACCCGTCGTGAATGTAATGCGAAATTTGTGCTGCCACAGTTTGGGGCAAGTGGAGAAGCACATGATTGCAAATCGTCCATACTTTGCACAGAATAACACATGAGCACTTATGTAATTAAATGCGTTAACTGGAATTATAGTCAGACAGACAGATAGAGAGACAGAGAGACAGACAGAAAGAGAGACAGATAGATAGATAGTTAGATAGAGAGACAGATAATTTTGGCTGGCATGCAGGACCGCAACCAAAGGCCATAGATAACTGGAGAAATGAGCGACGGTTCAGACGAAATTGAATACGAACCGGGATTCGGGTTCAACAAACATTTCAATTAGACAAACTTAAGCTCGAAATGCCATGGTCCAAACCGAAACCGAAAATGCCACGGCAAATGAAGGCTCATTTCCGCACAAGCACACACATAAGCACAAAGAGGGAAATAGGGAACAGGGATAGGAATAGGGATAAAGGAGAGTATAGGGAACAGAGTTAACCCGAATCGTCCCGAGCAACGATTTTTCAAGTCTCTTTATAAAACTTTCAGGACTGATAAATATGATTTTTGCCCACTTAAGTAGGCAACACTTTTTTGTCTATATAAGTAGGCAACACTATTTTTTCCATATAAGTAGGCAACACTATTTTGCCCATATAAGTAGGCAACACTATTTTTGCCCACAAAAGTAGGCAACACTATTTTGCCCATTAAGTAGGCAACATTATTTTTGCCCACCTATGTAGGCTACACTTTTTTGCCCATATAAGCAGGCAACACTATTTTTGCCCACATAAGTAGGCAACACTATTTTTTTTTCATATAAGGAGGCAACACTTTTTTTGCCCACATAAGTAGGCTACACTTTTTTGCCCATATAAGTAGGCAGCACTTTTTTTGCTACACATAAGAAGGCAACACTTTTTCCCCAAATAAGTAGGCAACACTATTTTTTTTTGCCCACATAAGTAGGCAACACTATTTTTTCCCACAACTTTTAGTAAATGTCTATTGTTTGTTACCGTATGGTAACGCTGGGAATGTTCGGGTTAAAGATAGATAGTGGTCTGGTGCCTCATTTGATTTTGTTTATTTTGCAGAGGTTCTATCGCCACATCGTCCCCCCGCCCCGCCCACCGAGTACTTTCAGTTCCATGTTGGCGGCTATGATCCGGTGAATTTGCTACGCCCAAATGTGGATGCACCGTCCCTGGAGGGCTACATTGGCTGTATACGGGGCCTTAAAATAGGCGCCCAGTTGATCGACTTGGCGGAAATCAATGAAAGGAATATAGCGCCCAGTAAGTATCAAGTATAAATCAATTTTCAGTGCCGTTTGCAACACAATTTGCGGAAAGACGTAAGCCAAAGTCAAGTCTAATGCCATTTTGGGTGGCTAAGAGCCTCAAATGCAACTACGTTTTGTGGCTGCCGCACTTGCAACTTAATATGCATGCAATTTCCGCTAAGTGCAGCGCCTGTTTGTGAGGCATGTACTCCAATTCCAACTCGTACTCATGCTTGAGCCACTTTGTGGCACCAAGATTAATGCCAATGCGATAAACGTGGCGCATAGACAACGCGGCGTATGATTTATGCGGCCACACATGCCACGGAAATTGCAACCTGACATTGATGCGATTATGTGGCATGAATGCCCGCCACAAAAGGCCACAAATTTTCGAAAATCAACTATGAATATTGCTGAAACGCAACAAAAGCTTCATCAATAGCATTTGACTTACCTCATACGAATTTCAAATAATTTCGGAGTAAGAATGATACACTCAGAAAAAAAGCATAGTAAACATAAATAAATTATTATTTAATATTTTCATGTTAGATTTAACTTAACAAAAAATATACTGAAACGTTAAAATTAATCAATAATAAATCAAATTAACGAAAATTAATTCGAAAAACAGTAAAATTAATGTGTAAATTTTAAAATATCTAGACTTTTTTTTCTCGGTGTATGTTTTTTTCCTGGTTCCTGACTAAGAAAATTTTTAAAAACTAATAGAAATATTGTGCAGCAATAGAAAAAACTAGAAAATGTGAAATGAAAAGTATTTTGTTGAAAATTAAACAATTTTTGAATTCAGTATATCTTAAATCTTAAATTTTTTCCAATTTCTGTATCCTGATTTTAATTTCGTAATAACATTGTTCCCAATTTTCGTATCCTAATTTTTATATTCAAATTTTTGAGTTACAAGTTTTTGAGTATAATTTTTCTTTATATCTTTTGGCTTTATTAAAGTGGTACTTCCAAATATCTTCCCCTACAGCTCAAGAGGGTGTCTTGCCTAATTGCCAGATCAAATGCGATGCGGAGCCTTGTAAGAATGGCGGCATTTGCCAGGAGCATTTTGCCGAGCAGATGTCCACCTGTGATTGTGAGCACACCAGTTTCCTCGGCGAGTTCTGTTCGGTGGAGAAGGGCGCCGATTTCAGTGGCGAGTCAACATTACAACGGAAATTCGAGTTGCCCAGCTCCGGACGTGTGGATTATGTGCGTCTACAGTTGGCCTTCTCCTCGTTCGATCTGCGTCGAGCGAATCGCATTATGTTGCTGCTGCAGACAGCAGCTGAGCGTAGCTATTACCTTCTGTTGGCCATCACCTCCGATGGCTACCTGCAGTTCGAGGAGGATCGCGAACGTGGCCAGACCGTAGGTGCTCGCATCGATCGGAATTTCCTGAACAGTGCCAGGCACTCGGTCTACTATGTGAGGAATGGCACTCAGGCACAGCTCTACATTGATCGCGAGCAGGTGCCGTTAACGGACTTTGCGGCACGTGTGCTGACCACAACACTCGATGAGGGCGCAAATCGGGCACAGATCGGTGGCATTAATACAACCGATTCACGCTTCGCTGTCTTCAAGAGCTACAGCGGCTGCCTGTCAAGTGAGTAACCTTACTCTGTGTATATCCTTAACAGCGACCAAGTCATAAATTTGAGCTCGGTTGCCCATTAATTTCTTTTGCTACTCACAAAAAAAATCAAGTCAGAAAGACTACAGTCGCAACACCGACCATAAAATACCCCTTACATATTTCAAGACATATTAAAGTACTTTGAAGAATTTCTTACTTATAAAAAAAAACTACTGCATACTTTTGGGTGCTGGAATTGCATTAATTTTTAATAACTTTGGTTAACTTTTACTACCATTACATATACTACTACCATTACATACATTTCAACGAACACAAAGTACTTTGAAGAATATATTACTTTAAAAAAAACTGCTGCATACTTTTAGGTGCGGGAATTGGCTTAATTTTTAACTAGTTTGGCTAGCTATTACTGACGTTCTACTTATCCAATTTTGCTGTGGTTAAGTGAGATGATAGATAATATATATATTTATATACTTTACAAGGTCGGACATGTCTCCGTCTCTTATTACCTACATTTCAACGAACACAAAGTACTTTGAAAAATTTATTATTTAAAAAAACTACTGCATACTTTTTGGGGCCTTTATTTTGAATAACTTTGGTTAGCTATTACAGCTGTTCTACTTGTCCGATCTAGCTTTGGTTTAGTAAGATGATAGATAATATATATATTTATATACTTTATAAGGTCGGAGATGTCTACTACCCCTGTAACATACATTTTTACCGAACACAATATACCCTTTTACTAAATATTTAAGTAACGGGTATAAAAAATGAAAAAAAGAAAACTCCTTGATGCCCCGTCGCCTTTGTTGTTGCCTCATCAAGTCGCTGCCACGCCCTGTCGTGTTGCAGCAAGTTTATGAACTGGGGCGCAGTTTTTGGGGTTGGCTGCAACTGCAACCACTTTGTTGACCAAAAATTAAATTTATTCGACGCCATAAAAAGTCATTTCCGTGGTCGATGCCATAAATTTTGTCAGTTTTTGCACTTAAGATTTACTGTGGCTCATATTTAAATTGTTGTTGTTGCTGTTGCTGCTGTATTGTGGGTAACACACTTTGATTAAAACTCAACTCACAACTAGCTAGCCAGCTGTTGGGTTCAGCCATGTGCCACGCCCTCTGTACGCCCCCTCACGCGCCACATGCGCATGTGTGCGAGCTGTTAAAACGTGGCCCATTAAAGCGACCATCGAAGCGCGTTAGTTTGCCAATGGCCATAAACAGGGCCAACGCCAAAAACAGTTACTCCCCCTCCCTTTCCTCCTCCCCCCTCAATCACTGTCTTTCACTGCACACTGGTTCCTAAATCGATATTGAAAAACTTTGTCTTGGTAGCTTAGTTAAATGTCCATAATATCAATTGAAAAAGCTGACACTATTTGAAAAGTAAATTGAAATATTTCAATATAAATTAGGAGAATTTTAAATATTTTTAGACCACTTAAAGTACGCAAATTAAATATATTTTAAGTGTTTGTTGTTTGTTGAATGAAATAGCCTCAATATATGATCAAATTTAATCACAATTGCATTTAAATTAAGTGCTGTGTTGATTTTATTTTGATTGTCATTTTGACAACTGTATTAAATGAGGAAATTATACTATTTGTCTACAGATATTGTACAAAATATAAACTAATACTTTTTGAAAGTTATTTATTAATTTAAGTATTGAAAAATATTATAACAAATGTTCGACAGGGTAACGTATTTTTTTAAGAAACTTTAAATACATAAATGAATATTTCTTAATAAAATTTAGAAGAAAAGAAAAAGGTTCAAATCAGTCAACTGATAGATTTTTTAAATTAATTAAAATGTCCGAGCTCTCGTAGTACTATTATTTCTATATATAAAGCTTAAAAATTTATTAACTCTTCAAATAAACTGTTATTGTTCCACAGATATCGAAAACTTCGATTACATTTCTCTTCATATAAAATTTAATCAAAATCAGGAACTTAGCTAATTTGATATGCATTTCCTTTTGTAATATCCTGGCTAACATTTAATCAGTGTGCATTTGTCAGTCACACCCACATTCTAACAAATCACAAGTCAGCACACACACACATACACACGCACACACACACACACAACAGCAGCGGGCAGTTAACTTAAGGTATTAAAAATTTTATTGCTAATTTGGGCAAAGCATAAAATATGCACGACTGGGCACAGCCAAAGAAGAGAGGCTCCCCTCCCCTTAATTCTTCCCCTACCATGATTGAAACCACCTTTGAACCCACTTCCATTGCAATTTGTTGGCCTAAGACGAGCTGTCCGTCTGTCCGTCTTGACTGCCACAACACATTTGCATTTCAATTTGAATTAATGACCAATACTAATGAAAATTTCAACCAATATTCCCAATTGGCTTGAATCAAGCGCAGACATCTACATACAGGTGAATGGACACATTATGAAGCCACTGGAGGAGTACATGCTGTTCACCAAATCCGGTGCGGACAATATAACGGTCATAAATCCGCAGGGCGTACGCAGTGCACAGTGCAATGCCAAATTCGATGTGAGTGAGCAGCCAACCCAAGAGCCAATGGTCAATGTGAGCATGGTACGTACACAGAGCGAAAAACAGTCATAGTAAATGTAATGAAAAAATGGACAGTAAATGAAAAAATTTTGAAATTTTCAATTTGAATGCAGAATTAAAATAGATGCAAAATAATTATAAAATTGACATTCCGCATGGAAATCGGTTAAGATTTGACAAAGTTATGACAGTTTGAAGTTTACGAAAATATGTCAAGGGGAGAGTATGGAAAAAATGGACAATGATGGATGAAATATTCGATTTTCCAATTTTGATGCAGAATCAAAATAGAGGTCAAATAATGAAAAAATTTATATTCCCAAAGAAAATCGGTTGAAATTTGACAAAGTTATGACAGTTTGAAATTTGGGAAATAGTGACAAGGGGAGAGTATGGAAAAAATGGACAGTGATGGATGAATAATTCAATTTTCCAATTTTGATGCAGAATAAAAATAGAGGTCAAATAATGAAAAATTTGATATTCCAGAAGAAAATCGGTTAAGATTTGACAAAGTTATGGCGGTTTGAAATTCTGAAAAGTGTCAACGGGAAAGTATAAAAAAAACTGTACAGTGACCAAAAGTAAGAAAAAAATTGACAGTAAGGGCAGAAAAAAAATATTTTCTAATTTTGATGAAGAAACAAAATAGAGATCAAAACAATATAAAATTGTCTTTCCGCAAGGAAATCGGTTAGAAATTGACGAAGTTATGCCGATTTGAATGTATAGAAAAACTGTACAGTGACCGAAAATTGACAGTGAGGCCGAAAAATTATTACTAGACTTTGAACTTCGGTGTATGCCATGTTGTAGTAACATACTCCCTTTAGATTGATTTATTGAATTAAAATTTGCATGCATAAGTACGAAGTCTTGAAGTTTTCCTTCAGTGTAAAATGGGAGAACAGAGAGACAGAATAGGTAGGACAGGGAAAAGTTAAAGGCAACGAGGCGCCAAATTGTGCTAATGAATGCGCCATTGTTGATCCGTTTGTCCGTTTGTTACGTTTGCAACGTTTTCGAACAATTGCAGATACCGGAACCTTGGGTCGAGGAGCCGCCACAGCGAGTGCCATACATATCGAAATTCGTTTACGATGTGGACAAGAAGGAGGACTCGACACAGATGCTGTTCATAACGCTGACCAGCGTGTTTGTCATCATTGTCATTTGCTGCATGCTCGAGGTATATCGCAGTCATTTGGCCTACAAGAAGCGCATCGAGCGCGAAACGGACGAGGATATTATTTGGTCCAAGGAGCAGGCAACCAAAATGCACGAGTCACCAGGTGTTAAGGGTACAACAGCAACAACAACGACAACAACAGGCAAACCGACGCTGCCCGCGTACAGTTATAAGGCGGTGAGTAAAGCACTTGCAACATGTTGAATTAACAATCCAATAATTGTGTCTGTCTGGCTGTTGAAATGAGATTTATTCAACCTTTACCCTCACTCTCTTTTTCTGCTTGGGTTTATTGTGTTGCAGCTGCCGCAGGAGGACAAGAAGCCAGGCAATGGTGCACCCTTGGTTGGCATATTGAAGAATGGCAATGCAACACCCAACACACCCACAGCTGCCACAAAGAATGGCGACATTGCCACACGCATTGAAGAGGAGCTCGAAGAGGAAGAGGAACAGCAGGAGACGAAGGAGTCTTTGGTGGCGCCATCCAACGAGCAGCTGCTGAACCTCAGCGCGGTGGCAACGCCAACGGATGTGGCTGCCACAAATGTTGCATCATGTAAATTACTTAAAAAGCCACGCAAAATATATATATATATATGACAATAAGTTGATGGCATCTTTTACAGCCGCTGCCAACGAGCCAACAGAGCCGACGTCAACGTCAGCGTCAACGTCGACCGAGGCAGCGGCAGCGACTGTGCAGCTGAACGGTCAACCGGATGCTGCCGCTGTGGATGCCACAACGACGCTACCGGTAAGCCGTGTACATTTAAACAAATTGGCGCCCCTCGTCACAATTAGTGAGCTGAATTTGCATGAATTGTAAGAACTTCCCTACCA
Organism: Drosophila falleni; assembly: GCA_035045575.1. Classification (NCBI taxonomy): domain Eukaryota; kingdom Metazoa; phylum Arthropoda; class Insecta; order Diptera; family Drosophilidae; genus Drosophila; species Drosophila falleni. The sequence goes on from JAWNOV010000167.1 coordinate 6,563,571, forward strand.
CAACATTCATGTAACAAGAACAACAATAAACATGTCATTACATAATGCATTAAAACATACATAAAGCATGGACATACACAAACAAACACCCAAAGGACACACTCTAAGCATGGAAAAGCCAAGGAAAATCAATGAAAATTCATAAGTTATGAAAATACATTTATACACATATCCATTTATATCTAGTCGATTAACTGCATAGGTTTGTTATTATAATATGATATTAAGCTATTTTCACATTCCATAAATACTTAGCATGAAAATTATAAGCTAACTGTTTTTATAAGCTTTATATACCCTGTAGGCAGAGATAAAAATAATCGAGATATATTTAAAAATTTTTAAAACAAATTGTATTTAATAATTTAAAAATTATTATACAATTATTTGTCTAGCATTAATTTTTAATATTACAGTCGAGTCTGTCTTTTCATTTGCTCCTACAGGGTATCACTAAGTCGAGCATATCGACTGCAACACTTACATATTTTAAATCTGATTTCTGATTAAATTAATCAGCTCGTATATTTTATTTAATAGAGCGAAAATATCGTATTGCATCAGATTAAGCCGACTTATAAATTAGCTCGCCACACCTTTTATGCCCAAAATCATGTTTTATTGACTTGTGTGTGTGTGCATGTGTGTGAGAGTATGTGGGTATTGTAACTTGAAACTGGACATTTAATTAAATTCAAATTTAAATTTAATTTAATTTGAACTAAATAAACAAATAAATATGTGAAAACAATGAAAATATGTTACATGTGAAATCAAAACAATTTCTTCGCTATTCACAGATTTTTGTCATCAAAACTGTCACGCAATTTTACAGTGTTTGCATTATTACGATTTATTATGATTTATAATGGGGTGTGAAAAAGTAGGCAATTCTATTGTAGAATAATTGAAGTCTGTATAAATAATTAAAATTAAAAATTTTAGCTTACAATATGAATATTTAAGAGCAATTGAAGATCTTGTTTGTGTAGAGTGTTTTATGAGAAATAGAATCTTACTTTACGACTTTTTACAGAGTAACTGCTAGTCGTTCTCTTTACATAGATCACTGCCACTTGCTTTTATAACCTTTATATATATATTCTGTGTATTTATGCGTGTTGTTTTAATTGTTGTTGATACCAAATGCGCTTATTATGCGACAGCTTAATTAAAATCCCCTTCAAATCGATATCAATTGCTAATAGCCTCAGGCGGTGGTAAGGGTAACCAGGGGTGCAGACAACTGACAAAGCAAAAAAAACCTGAAGCTACATTCAATGGGGGGTCAATGAAAGTTCAAAACAGAACAAATTGTAAGCAGATTGTTATTAACATGAAATTGAAGCGCTTTTAATTTAATATGAATTAATTAATTAGTGAAAAAAGTGAGCTTTAACAATGTGAAAGAGCCATTGTTCGTATTATATTTCGCATCATTTAATTTAATAGCCTCTTTTTCGACTGTGCATTAAATATTAATTTTCATTTTTTACTTTTAATTTATGCACAACTTTAAACGGGGAAAAGCATGTAATTTGTTTTGTACGTCAATTTATTTAATATTAATTAAATTTATTTCGGTAGATTTTCAAAGGGAATGAGAAAATTATTTAGCTACATGCACTATTAAAAAGTTTTTGTGTGAAATACTTTTTTGGTTTTAACTGAAACTTTTTAATACAAATTTATAGTTTCTATAGAGTAATCATAATACAATTTAATTAAAGTTAAACTACAATAAAGATCGAATTTTTTTGACCTTTAATATTTAACTTACTCAAAAACTATATTCAAAAGTATTTAAACTGCTATCTTTTAATTTATGCCCAAAGTTGAAGGCTAAAGAAACTGAAACAGTTTTTATTTTGTATATTAGCCAATTTATTTAGCTTTGACTTACAAAGAAGCTGCTCATTCGGAATTCTTTGTTGCCTGCAGCATGCTACAAGCTGTTTGTATGTGTGTGTGTGTGTGTTTGTTGCAATTGTCTAAAATGTTATTTAATAGAAAAAGTGCGGAGCGTAGCACAAAAGTTGTTTCTACACAGACACAAAAAAAAAGAGGAAATTGAACTGCAGTTGCTGAGCTTATTGCAATTGGCCTTTTGTTGCAAAAGACATTTGCAAAATTAATATGCGCTCAGGCAAAAAGAAAGGCCAACAAAGGAGCACAAAACCAAACAAAGGATCACCCAAAATGCACCAATAATAACAATTGCTGCAAAATCCAAGCCACAATTTATATGATATCATTTTGCTCGTATCAACAAAAAACTTACTGCAGAATACCTGCCTGATATGCAGTCTCGTTCTTCGAACGATTTCTTCAAGCTATAGCCATGATTTATTTAACAAAGTCCTTGGCCAAAAAAAAAAACTTGAGACAAAACCAAGTCGAAAACTAAGCAACACGCGGCAAATGCAGAATTACAAAAGAAGAAGAAGAAGTAGAAGTAGAATAAAAAAACTTTCCATCGACTTTTCGGCACGCCCAAAAAAAACTTTTGGCCGCAAATCGAAACTCCCTTCAACCCAAAGAAACTTCCTTTTGTACTATATTCCCTACACTCTACAGACTGTGCGGAAAATTGTAAAAGCAAAATATTGAACTTATTGGCTTTTATGTAGTTTGAGCGTCAAAAGTGTCTATCGAAGTTTTTTTATTTTTTTATTTTAGTAGGGTTTGCTAGGGTTTTGTTTGGTGGGGAGGGGAACATGTTACTTTTGAGCTTACTTAGCATGTACTTTGCCAGAGTTGAACTTAAGCTGCTGCCAAATTGAATTTTCTCAAGCTACGCGCTACTTGCCCCAATCTCCGAATCTTGCATTCCTAAATCTCCAGTCTTAAGTCTCTCGAATCACGACTCTCAACTCTCTCTCTCTCTTTCACTCCCTCTCACTCTCTCTCTCTCTCTCACTCTCTCTAACTCTCTCACTCTCTCTTTTGGGTGAGCTGCATTCAAATCTGGTGTTGCTGCTGCCTTGTCAAGGCATTTGATAGTTTTCCATTGGCGACAACAAATAAAAGCAGGCTATGCTCAACTAACAGTTACCCTGTAACTGCAGGTTAATAAATTAAACTTTATTTAAGTTTAGTTTTATAAACTTAACTGCAGTTTTAAGTTTGTTTTATTGATTTAAATTATATAAAATTTATATATTTCGATAATACTCAACTAACAGTTACCCTGTAACTGCAGAATAATAAACTTAAGTTTATTTTAGTTTAGTTTTAAAAACTTAGCAGCAGTTTTAGGTTGGTTTTATTGATTTTATTTATATTTAATTAATATATTTTGGCATTACTCAACTAACAGTTACCCTGTAAGTGCAGAATAATAAACTTAAATTTATTTTAACAAAGTTTTATAAAATTTTAAGCATATTGTATTGTTTTTTTTTATTTTTCCTGAGCATACCCTTTGTCTGTTTTGTGTATAGGGTATGAGATTGGCGAAAGTTGCCCGGGCAGAGTGCGTGCGGCATTGTCTAGGCGCCATTGTGCATTGCTGCAACTGCAACGACCCCGTCCTTCCGTTTCCGCTTTGCTTGCGGCGTTTGCCATCTTCCTGGCTGATTGCAAAAGCAACCGAAATTGAAGTGCAGCCAAAAGTTTCTTTATTTTTTTCTTTTTTACGTCCCGCCCCCCAAATCAAAAAGTTTCGCTTACACCCCTGGGCATGACCGGGGGGAGAAGGCGGGAAAAGGGAGCTCGACTTTTGTTTAAGAGCCAGCAGAAAAAGTGCAAGTGCCACAAAATGCTGCACAGACTCCAGTTGCTGCTGCTACTGCTGCCATGCATGCTTAGTTTCTTTTTATGCCAAATTGTTTGTGGGTCTTCTTGGTCTTTGCCATTTTCTGGCCTTTTGTTGTTGGCTGATGTTCATTTGGCCAGGCCGCAAAACGCAGCACGCACTTAACTTTGCCAGCTACCACAATGCTGCGGTGAAACTCATTACGAGCTTAGAATGCAAAAACTAAACCTCAAACACACACACACACACACACACACATACACTCACACAGAGTCTCTTCTGCAAATAAAAAGAAAAACTGCAAGAACAATAATATGTGTATATGTATTCAACTCTTCTTTAAATCTTAATGAAGGCAAGAAGTCAAGCTAATGATGTGTAAATTAAAACACAACACAAACCGCAGTTTAATAAACACTCAACACAAATAAACTGACAACAACAGCAACAGCAACAACGCGGCGTATACGCAATGTTTACCACAAAAGTCAACAATTTCAATAGCTAAAATCAATTTACAAATTGATTCGATATCAAAGATGTCATTTCAATGTAAATGCGAACAAAGAGCAAAGTTTTGACCCACATTTTTGGGTGGATTTTGCAATGTATTGTGTACCCTATAAACTAAAAAAAGGAACAGGGTATGAGAAACTCAAACAAACAATTTCAACATCTTATGTAAATATAAATTATTATTAAACTAATATACTAAAACTAGCATTTTGTACTCTTTTTAAAAATATTTATTTATTATATACCCTGTAAATGTTAAATTTAGCAAATAATAAATGTATAATACTCTGAAAAATTAAACTTATCTTTAAAATTGTAAATATAAATTTTAACAACATAAAAAAATGTATAAACTTTACAATTTAAAACCATGCATGTTACGTTTAATTGCGACTGAAAATAGGGTATTGTCTAGTTGTGTACTTTCACTTCTTTAGAATATTGATTGTTGTAGCAGAAAGAAAGATTTATTGAACTGTAAGTTCAAATTTCTAAGCTGAAATAAATATAAAAAGCTGGAATTTGTCTAGCTCTTTGACAACTTTAAGTGAATGTTTATTACATCACTTTCAATTTCCAATTAAAGATTTATATTTTATTGTAAATATAATGACAGTAAAAACTTACGCTTTGAGCTGCTGCATGTTAATTGAAAGCTGTGCATGAAGATATAATATAAACTAACTGAGTGCTGTTAACATTGCATGCAACAACAACAACAGCAACAACAACAAGGACAACAAACCAATTAAAAAATATTCAACTCACATAATAAAGCAGAGAATATTTTGTATATGAGAAAATATTTTAAAAGGAATATGTATGAAACGAAAAAGTTTTTAATAAAATGCAATGGCAAACATCTTTGCAATTTGACAGCAGCAGCAGCAACATGAGAATCAAAGGCAACAGCAACCTCAGCAACAGCAACAGCAGCAACAACAGCAACAACAACAGCAACAACAGCAACCTCAGCAGCAGAGACAACCGCTACAAAGAGCTGCAACACTTCAGCAACCGAACACAAGGCGACGCAAAGCGACAAGTACAATGGTGCCCACTGTGCGACGACAAGTATCATGGGGTCCGCCCATAGTAGCGGAAACGGATGTAGATTTGGCCAACAACAAGGAGGCAGCAGCAACAACAACAGCAACTGGAAGTGGAGGCCGCAAGATGGCCAAGCAAAATGGCTACCATGGCGTCAACAGACGTGCGACGACAACTCGCAATTGACAGAAACAAAGGCGCAAAGGAAACTAAAGAAAATATGCAAAAATATAAAAGCATAAATATTTAGTCAAGACAATAAGTCGAAAACAAGAGCAAAGCATAAACAAAGCAATACAAATAACAGAAACAGACATAAAAAATTTAAACAGACAAAAAATGATACAAAGAAACCAAGGAATTTATATGAATTAAATACAAAACGAGAATATGCTAAAAACATATTGTAGAATATAATACGATACGATAAGTATTTAAAGCGACTGTTTTCGAATTTAAATAGGCAGTGAAAGTAATTTTAGAGCAGCTGTGGAATTATGATTACTATTAAATCACTCCAGGGAATTTAACTCGAATAGTATAAGTTTTTAGAAAAAATAGATTTTCAGAAATATTTTCTAAGAAAAACGTTTTTTTTGAAAGTTGTATATAAAGGAAGCTCTAATTAGTTTTGAGTTTAAATTTGTTATACATTTACCTTTGATTTCATGAGTGTATATAAATATAATACAGATTTTGACATCAAAAATTACATTAAATTGATAGATTATAGAAAATATCTTCTCAATAATTTAGCTTAAAGAATTTTGATATACTTTTCCATTTCAGATATATTGTGATGTATATAGAACATATATTTTAATTTTTCTATACGAAAAGAAAACATTAAAAAAGTGTAGGAAAATCATTAAAATTTTAACTAAACAAAAAACGATAAAAATATTAAAGTTAAAATTTGAGTTTTCATTTATGATATTTTTATGTTAAGATAAGTATAATAATTTGTTTACGCAATTCTCATAAAAAGTTCGCGCTTTAGATAAACGGTTTGATGCTACAATTTATTTAAACATTTTACATATAAATAATTTTCTAAGAACGCTTAAGAACATAAGTAGCATTTGGGCATGTTAAAAAATGCCTTAAGTTAAGTGATATTCACAAACGAGTAATATCTGAAACTCGAGTTCATGTCAAACACATTTCTGAGGAAAACACATGAGACTCTGTCTGATTGTGTGTGTGTGTGTGTGAATGTGTGTGCATGTGTGTGTGTGTGTGTGTAATATACGAAGGTAATAAAAGTTTCAAACAACTTAAGAGAAATGATAAAAAAGAATGGAACAAAAAACGAATGAAAATAAAAATGGAACTTTAAATTGTTTCTGATTAAACAACAAAAGAATTACGAGGAATATATTAATTTATTTAAATGCTTTTATTAAAAAAGTTTTTACCAGCGAAAATGTTGACAACGGCAAAAGTGAAAAAACAACAAAAACAACAACAACAATGATGGCAGGATAAAATCTTCACACACACATAAGAGAGAGCACTTCAATATGTAATGCAGTGTTTGTTGGCTATAAGAGTGTGTTATGTGTGTGTGAGTGTGTGTTCAGGTTTCTCAGTATGTGTGCTGATTGGGGGAGTGAGTGGGAGAGAGGGGGAGGGAGGGGGAGTGGCAACCAACAGCTTGTTAGTGGCTTTGTTGGTCAGTACTTTCAACTAATGTGTTTTGTGCAACCATACAAAATCTCAAGCACCCACTTACACACACATAGAGCACACACACACACACATGCAGAGAAACTCTCACAGAGACACATACACTATTTGATGTACTTAACTTTCGTCGTTTGGCCATGTTGTTGTTGTTGTTGTAGTTGGCAGCTGCTGCTGCCATTTTGGGGTGCCAACAAACCGCAGTCTACGAGCATGTGTGTGTGTGTGTGTGTGTGTGTGTTTGTGTGTGTGTTGCTGTAGTGGGTCAAATTCGTAGTACGCTTCATTCTCCTTTTAGCCTGCCTGCATAAAATAACCGCATAAAATGTCGTTAAGCATAACGAAATTGAGTCTGCTCATAAATTCAGATTATGAGATTAAAATGTTGTGATTTTCGCACACACCGAAAAAAAAACCCCTTTTCCCATAATGAAACACAAAAATGTTTCGGCTTCTGCTCTGAGCCTGGCTAAGGAGTTCTCTGCCACGCCCCCCGCCCCTTTTCCTGTCTTGCTCCCAGCAGGCGAGCAGCCTTATTGAAAAATGCGGCAATGGCCAATTTAATGAGTTTACGAGTAGATCAACAACCCGTTTCTCTCTCTCCTCTTTTAACGTCTCTATGGCCTTAAAGCTAAACAATTTATGCAGATGGGAAATGCTTGGGGGAAAGCATTGAAAGTCTGAGATTCTGTGAGATATTTTAAGCACACATGCTATGAATAAGGAATACATTTGAGCAAAACTATGATAAGTTTATTTTGGGGGAAAATGTTTAGTTAGTTGAGGGAAAATAAAGAAGCAAAATAGAAAGATGTTGTAGTAAAAATTGTTGTTAATTGGGTGTTTATAAATATTTGCAGTTCATTTGCAATGTTAAAGTAATAATTACAGTTTAAAAATATTCTTTAGCAACAAGTCGAATAAATTAAAGGTAATAGTAATAGAAATTTGAGTATTTTTATTAGTTGTATGCGTGGTAGCATTGATAGTCAAAATAAAAGACTTAGGAGTAGAAATTTTAAAGCAATAAAAAAAGCATGTAGTGAAAATAACAATAAATTTAATAAAGAAATTTTAATAATAAATTTAAAATTTTAAGAACTTATAATAACTCTTCAAGTTCTTAAATTTTTTTACTTAAGAAAACAATAATATAATGTTCTTAAATTTCTTAAATACAAATCGAGACCATAAACCAACATATTGTTCTATTAATTAATTTCCTTTTTACAAATTTAAACAGTGAAGACAATAATTTTAATTAAATTTTGAAACTTTAAAAAATATATATATAAAGAAAAAACCAAAACGCATGCTCTGCAATATTTTGCAGGTTTTCAACCTTGAACATAATAATAAAAGGCATCATTGAAAAGGTTTTTCCGCTATCATAACTTTTTTAGTTTCGTGAATGCTTTAACTTTAAATTCATAAAAGTTGTGCGGAAGTGTGAAAAATAAAGAAAGTGCTTAAAAGTTTTCAATGTCTGCGAGGAACAGCGATTAAACCAAATATTTGGCTTGGTTTCGCTTAGAAATTGGGTCAACTGGCAATTTGGCTATGACAGCAAGAGAAACAGAGAAAGAGACAGAGAAAGAGACAAAAACAGAGACTGTCAACTCTCTCTGGTCATGTGAATTTCCCAAAAACTAAAAAGCTATCAGCTGTCGCTTCATTATGATGCTAATTGCGAGTTGGTCGACCACGAAAAAAAAAAAAAAGGAAAAAAGGATTAGCTAACAGAGCGCAAATGATATGCAACGGTGTCATGTTTCACGTGCAACATGCAGCATGCAGCAGGAGTACAACTACAACTACAACATGCTGCAACGTGCTGTCACTTGACCCATAAACAGTTCGTTTGGCTTAATCCGGTTATGCATGCATCTGGATTAGCGTGTGAAAAGCAAAGGACTTCTCGCATCCTTTTGGCCAACTAAGGACGCTGAAGCAGAAGCATGAACCAAAGGCGAGCGTCCTGCGGGCAATTCTTTTTTGGCCAGCCTGTATTTTACGACACTTTTTAGGTAATGAATGGGATTACAGTTTTTTAATCCACTTCAAACATGCGACGTTCGATGTTCGACGTTCAACACTCGCCGCCTGACAGCTATAAAAAAATGCAAACGGAATCATAAAAAAAAAATAGTAGACAACCCAAGCGAACGGTCAATTGACCTGTGTCTCATGAATGGCCGCGAGCAGGTCAAAAACTGTCCAAAAATTGTGTATAAAATGCAGCAGCAACTCAACAAACGACAGCAAACGCAGTCAAGATGTGCAACCCACAGCAACTGAATCAGCAGCAGGAAAAACAGGAGCAGGATCAGTCCAGGACCACAACAAATCCTTCGCCACCAACTTCACCCACATCCGCCTATGTGTTGTACTTGCATCGCGAGGAATTGCGGCGCCACAAGACGCACTCAGCACGTGCCTCAGTGACAAAGATTCAACTAACCAACGAACTGATTGCCAGGACCAAACAGAACATCAGTCGTTGCAGCTACGAGGATCTTGAAATCCTCGCCAGAGAGACGCTCTTCAGGAAGAACTTGCAGCGTCACTTGCACCATCGACGCATGCAACTGCAGGCCTGGATGTTGGCCAAGAAACAGGGCAAGATTACCAAATTGGCGGGAGCAAAAAGTAATTAAAAACTAAACTCCCCAAGGGAACAGCCAAAGTGATAAATAAAAAAAACAGATGAGATGGAAGAGATGACTGAAAAACTTATAATTTTTAAGACAAAAAAAAGATATATCGAGGAATGATTTTTTGGAAAAAGTAGCTTAATTGTAAATAATAATTTTATTTTTTATAATAATAAATAATCATACTAAAAATAAAATGATAAATGCAAAATTTGTCCATTCCATATTTTTGTAATTACTGTTATATTTTTCCATATTCTCCCCCTTGACATTTTATCAAAAACTTCAATCTACCATAACTTTGCCAAAATTTAACCGATTTTCATTCGGAATACCGTTTTGATCATTATTTGGCCTCTAAATTCATTCTGCATCAAAACATTTTTCACTTGAAAAATTTACATCACTGTCAATTTTTTCGGTATTTTCCATGGTTACCCCTTGACACTTTTTCAAAAACTTCCAACTCACATAACTTTGCCAAAACTGAGCCGATTTTCACGCAGAATATCATTTTGATCATTATTTGGCCTCTATATTGATTCTGCATCAAAAAATTAATTATTTAGAAAATTTCATAATTTGGTCATCACTTTCATATTTTTTTTAATTTTAATTAAATGAATATATCAATATGTAATATAAATCTTTAAAAATTATAAATATGTATAGAAATGTAATATTTATATTAATAATAGATTAAGATATTAAAAAACAATTTGATAAGCTGAATGCTAAATAGCATTATGCTGAACACAGAGATTACAGAGCCAAAGTTTAATTATGCAACAGCATAATTGTTATCTTTTTCGATTCACACACACACATCTGTGTGTGCACAGTGGAAAGTGCAAAGTGCAATTATGCCCTCAGCATACAATTTTCCATTTAAATATTAGACATTTCCCAACACTGACAATGTACGACACTAAAACACTAGAATACTAAAATGTCTGCCAGTGTCAGATGCTCACAGAGAGCAGAAGAAACGCTTGCGGTTAGCTTCAAGTGGCGTAAAGGGAATAAAGGGGAAGAGAAGGGAAGAGGAAGAGGGGGAAAATGGGAAGGGGAAACTTGACGTCCGACCTGTGCACAGTAATAGTGTAAAAACAAATTTACACATGATTACCAGACCGGGTTACAACTGCCAGCGTTTAATAAAACTCAAACAAAATGGCGCGCTGCATAAATTTGAACAGGCACACAACTACAACAAAAGACCCCCAAAAACTACAACAACAACAAGAAGAATGAGAAGTCTAACAAGAACAACAAGCAGGCACAAGATGCTAACGAACGTCGTTGCAATGTGTAGACAATTTTTTGCCTTTTAGACTGCATAAATTTTAATTAAATGTCACTCATACGCCATGTATGCCAACTACAATATGTGTGTGTGTGCAAGCCGAGATGCTTGAGTATGCGTGCGATTGAGTGTCTTCCTGTGTGTGCGTGTGTGTGTGTGTGTGTGTGTGTACGTGCGACAAATGAATGCACACACAAGTGGCACGAATTACAGTTTATTGAACAGAAAAGAGAGAAAGTAAAAAACCAAAACGAAAGAGACAGAAGAAGAGAATGCAAGTACAGCAAACTCGAACTAGACGCATTTTAAAACGTTTCCACTGACTGCATCAAACTGCATCAACTCAATTACATCTTGTGAACTATTAATTTTACAATTATATTAACAACCGAAATTTCTTAGCTAAATTTGAGCATAATTTTCGCAAGATTAAAAAATAATTTGGTATGCTGCTCAAGTTTGCATCAAAGGCTAATGCTAATGCTAATGCTAATGCTAATGCGAATGCTAATGCCAACTCCGGCTGCTGCACGGTGGAAACATGCCACAAGAATGTGGGGCACAGCCAATTGCTTTGACTGCATTTTGGTTAGCACAATTTCACCCGACTATAAAAACGAAAAGTTTCTTATGTGTTTTTTCGCCATTTTTTGATACGCTTACTAAATGGGTTTTTTTACGTTTTTGTGGAAAATGTAATGAATTTGCGAAAAATAATTAAAGACAAATAAATGAGTTGAATAATTGGCCTTTATTTTAGCATATTTTATAAAAAAGCTAAAATTTTATTATGTTTGAATTAATAAAATATAGCTTTATAATATCTACATAATTTTGTAACTAAATTTTTTACTCCAAGCCTAAATTAATCTTTTTAGTCGTGGGTTTTTTGGGGTCTATAATTGTTTATTATTTTAATATTGAAATTTAATATTCACTTTTAGAAAAATCAAATAAACAAGAACCCAATAATGAGCTAGGTTTTAATTAAACTTTGTAGCTAAATTTATTATAATTGATATTAATTTAAATTTTTTTTAATTATGTGATGTCCAACCCAACTATATTATAATATATTAATGCTTATATAATAAAATCTAAATTTCTTAGTAAACGAATTTTAAAATTCCTGATTTTAAGTGAGGGTATTTTATTTTCTTCTACAGCAAGAAAACTTTCCTTTTTAGTCGTTTTCCTTTGCTTTTTAGCTGTCCATTTTCCTTTTTTTTTGGCTGTGGCTTTGTGCATTTTAATAAAAGTTTTACAGCATGCATTATTCATGTTTTACAACAATTACAAGCGTGTTGAGTGACCAAAAAGGCGCAGGACTTAATGAAAAGCCATCAAGGACATCAACGACACTGTTTTCGCTGTTTTCTTTTGCTTTCTCTCTCCTCTCTCTCTTTTTGTATACTTGAAACTTTTTCAATAATTTCGAACATATGCGCTCGAGTTCTTGACAAATTAACTCAAGTGAGCAATGAAGTGTTTATTGTGGAACAGCAAAAGTTTTTTTTATACTTATATATATTTTGCGCTACTTGAGGCGCTGCCACGCCTCCACAGACTTAATATGCCGCCCACTTAGCGCTGTGTAATCGTCGCGCTAGCTTAAAGCAATTTGTTATTAATTTCCGTGTTGAAAAAGTTGAAATAAAAAAACCAAAAAAAAAAAATAAAACAGAAAACTTTTTCTTTTATTCCTTTTACACTTTCTCTGTCTCACTCTCTCTCACTCGTTTGCTGTCTCGCTTGTGTTCTTATTTAATGCGAAAAGTTATTGTTGCTGCTGTTGTGTTTGTGTTGTTGTTGCTGTTGTTGTTGTCGTTGTCGTTGCCACATTAAAACATGGCCCATAATGGTTAACAAAGCATTTGCTTGTTGACCATCCTCATCAACCCAATGAGCAACAAACTTGTGCGTACAATGTAAAACATGTGTAATAAATACATTCAAGTGTGTGAGTGCTGTGAGTGTGTGTGGTGTATGTGTGTTGTTATTGTTGTTGTGTGCATTGTTGTTGTCAGGTGGGTAATAAATTGCAATATGCGGCTCAGAGTCAGGCAGCAGCCAAGCAAATGATGACTGGCACAAAGTATTTGAAATGCATACAAATACAAATATATACACACGCACACACACACACACACACACACACACACACACAGCTAGAGTATTATATGCGCCGCTCAGTATGCAATGAAAAATTGCCAGAACTATGCGCACAATGTTAATATGGCCGCCAAAAGCAACACGAATATAAACACACTCACACACACACACACACACTCATAAAGAAGTGTGCCATTGTGTGCGTGAAAGTGCAAGTTTGCTTGCCTTTTGTTATTGTTGTTGCTATAACCTTCAACTGCGAACAATAAAATCATGCAAAAAATGCAACTAAAATGAGTTTGCTGCAAATGGAAAACTGTGAAAAGCGACATGAAAAATAACATTTTAAATGCGTTGCTTAACACTTGATGAGACGCAGGAGGCAAGTGCTTTTCCAAGGGAAAGGCGACTATAAATCTTATATAGTTATATGCTCATAAAACTTAAATTTCGCATTGTTAAATTTTTGCTGACACGAATTGCAAATGAAACGAGAAAACTTTTCAATTAGCAATAAAAAGTAATTATTTATAACAGAAAACTGTACGCAAAGAAAAGTTTTGTAATTTTAACAAATTTTTTTATATTATGTATATAGTTTTTGCTAATTTTTATTAAAAATTGCACCAAAATTTTTCAAAAAACTATACAAATTAATTTTTAAAAGCAGAAAACTATAAAGATTAATACTATAATAGTCTGAAATATTTTTTAATTAACTATAGCAGTTTTATAAAATGTTTTAATCATACACTTTTAAAATATCTGAAAAATCTAATTTCTTGATTCTAAAAATACAGATAAGTGAATTTTAAAAAATACAGTTAAAGTTGTATTTAAATAGCTTAAAATATTTTTTAAGTATACGAAACTTTTTGCTGAAGCTCATGAAAATTTTTTTACTTAATCAGAAAATTAAATTTGAAAACTTCGCTTTACAGAAGCTTTACTGTATTATATCTGTTTATTAAAGTAGATCCATGTTGGCATCGCCTCTTTTTACGCATCCTCAATTTGCTGTTGGCGTTGTTATTACTACAACTACAACTACAACTACATGCTTCGTCTGTTGGCCATGTATGCAAATGCGTTGCTGCCTTTTGGCCAACACATTTGCACATGACTGAAAACGCGGCTTGTAGTTGATTTTATGTTGCAATGCTGTTGTTGCTTCTGCTTCTGTTGCTGCTGTTGTTGCTCTTGCCACTGCTCGGGGGCAAGGTGCATGTGTTAGGCGAGCTGTGAAGTTACTGACTGACTGACGAACCGCCTTGCAGCACCAACAACAACACCAACACCATCACCACCATCAGCATCAACATCAGCATCAGCTGTTGGGTCATAAAGGTTTTGATGCTGCTGCCATTGTTGCCGAAAACACAAAGCGCCAAAGCTTCAGTGCAACACATTTGTGGGGCAAGTTTAATGTGCAGCAAAGTGGATTTTGGTCCGAGGGCATAACACACACACACACACACACACACACACACATAGATACCATTCCATTGTTGTGCTGGCATTTATATTACATCAAAAAGTGCAAAATCACGACAGGTGTTGAAATATGTGAAACAAGTTGAAAAGCAAAAGAAAATAAAAAATTACACTGGAAAAATCTTGGTAATCGACCCAATTTTAGCCAAAAATTCTTAGTATTGTGAGAGAATTATTAAAATATTATAAGGCATATTTTTTAACATTATTATAATCCCATTTTCTTCAAAAAATAATATGTGGTTTTAAAAGTGGTCTTTCTTTTAAACTATTTTCTTGAACAGTATATATGTTTTTAAAATTGATCTTATCTAAAAATATATAATTTCTTTACGCTATTCTTGAACAAAATATATCATTTTAAAATTGATCTAAGTAAAAAATATATAATTTCTTTTTTAATAATTTCCTGATTTTAGAAACCCCCTTTTTTGTCAGTATATATAAAATTTTCTCAGTTTTGCATCTCATCATGGTGTTTCCCCTCCCTCCTCTTCGCATATGTGCATTTTGTGAAACTTGTGAATAATTATAAAACTTTATCTCTCTTTTGGGCAACACACACACACACACAAATATACACACACACACATGTACCCTGCCCATTTTCCATACATTCTGCTAAAACTTGCAAATAGCCAAATAGAATTAAACCCTAAATTATTTGATCTAAATTCCCGCCTTACCCATACCTCGATTCCGACTCCGACCCAATTCGACCCTTTGACTCCCTCCCCTGACCCCGACATGCCCGTCAAATCTATCGCAGCCAACACAGCCGCAACGAGACAAATCCCGCCACAAAGCACACGATGACACCGAGTATCCCTTTGATGTCAGCGCCACAAATGCCGATGTCGATGGCGATGCGACAATGTCCACAACAACGACAACACCACCCACTGTACCCACTCCGGGTTTAGCCATAGCTTTACGCCGTTTCGTCCGCCCACCGCCCCCCATTTATCTGGAGAATGCACTGCAGCAGCGTCAGTTCGCGAATCCAATTAGTTACTTGGGCGGACCGCGTCTCCAAGCGCGGAGTAATCGCAACAGCGTCGACTCGATATTATCGCTGGATTAACACCCGCAACGGACAACGAGTCGTCTAGTCACAAATTCAACTCCCTCCTCAGTCTATATGTCTCTACCTCTCAGCAGGACAAATTGATGTCAACTCTCAACAACAACAACAGTCGCAACTGTAACTTAGTTAGTTCTTCAATTTAGTTAGTTAATGTTGAACAAATTGTTAAAGTTCCTTCCTTGAATGCTTAAATAAACTAGTTCTATATTAATGATTTAAGAGTCTATTGATTTCATGATATAACAATTATAATAAAAAGACAAGTATTTTTCGGTAAGTCAAAGGTAATTGAATTTTTCTTAAGTACATTTTTTCTTTGGAACAATTTTTAAAACAGCAAATTTGCCCTTAAATTGATACCAAGATCCAGAGGCGAACATTTTTTTTAAGGATATTAAATAATTTTAAATGCAGAATGAATAAAGAGGCCAAACCAAGACCATTCCGCTTGAAAATCGGTTCAGTTTTGACAAAGTTATGGAAGTTTGAAGTTGGTCAGACCTTGGATCTAACAACTTTACAAGTCAAAATTTTTGTCAAATTTCACATGATTTTTTACAGAAATTTGAAAGGTGTCAGAAACAAATTTAAAGTGTTGTTTTATACTAATTGTGATATAAGGAGTTGATTAAACGTGAAAACTTGAGAATTAAAATTTTGAATTTTCAAAATATCAAAGGGGGGACCATTAGCATCGAATCCATGATTTTGACAAAAATAAAAATGTTTCGAAAATTAATTAAATTTAAATGCAGAATGAATTTAGAGGCCAAACAATAATCAAAATGACATTCCGCTTGAAAATCGGTTCAGTTTTGACAAAGTTATGGAAGTTTGAAGTTGGTCGATTCTTTGAACTAGCAACTTTACAACTCAAAAGTCGTTAGCACCGAAATCAATATATATATATATATAGTAAAAGATGTAAGAATAAAATAAAGTTGTTTACACGGCAATATTTAAAAAGTTTTATTGATTAAAAATTGGTATTTCTGCTTTGAAATTGATCTCGCTTAAAATGTAAGTTGTGTATCTGTATTTGCAGATTTTTATCTGTAAGTGTATATGTATCTGTATCTGTTATCGTTTATCTGTATCTTTTAGTTTGTATCTTTTTATCTGTATCTGTAAATGTATCTGTATCTTTTAGTTTGTATCTTTTTATCTGTATCTGTTAATGTATCTGTATCTGTTATCGTTTATCTGTATCTGTTAGTTTGTATCTTTAACTGTAACTGTTGCTTAGCTTAAACACGAATTCGCTTTACACTGAATGAAATTGCCTTATCATAAATTGTATTTTAGTTTACGATGACATTTGTGTTTATTGGCCAAAGTGGCCAGAATGATATTATGATGATCATGTCCACTGATGAGTTAGATACTTAGTCTAAGGAGGCATGCATATGACGAAGGAGGAGGGGATTACAATGCGGGACAATTGATTAGGGACTATCTGTAGCGGGATGCTAGGTAAAATCCGGCGGCTTGTATTTGGGCGGTCGCTTAATTGGTTTCTATAACCAATTGCGGCCGCCACGTCATATGTTGTTCTCCTTGGCGCCCTTGGACGCCGAGGCGCCACCGGTTGTGGCACTTGCATCGCTGTCGCCCTTGTTGTTACTATTGTTGCTGTTGTTGCTATTGTTGCTGTTGGCCGCCGTCGTTTCCTCGCCATCAACGGCTTCAGCTGGAAGGAAAATAACAAAGATTAATTATCTAAGCAGTTTAAAGAGAGTTAAGGAGCACTTACCCTTCTCCTTCTCGTCCTTGATGTCGCTGGAGGTCTCCGAGGAGGTTTTGTTGCTCGAGTTGGTGTTGATGGTGTCCTTGTCGAGACGCGGTCGCTTCCTTTGACCCTTGTAGGTGCGATTGTCGCGTCTGCCACCTTCGCCCTCATCCTCCGAGTCGGAGTACTCATTCTCCGGCACAATGCGTTTGTCCTTGTCGCTCTGTGGCAAACGCTCATCCTTATCAACCTTATCATCATCCTCGGACTCATCGTTAATGGCATCCTCGGGTGTCGCTTGAATTTGGACACCTGGCGCATGTGGCAACATGCGCAGATTTTCAAACAGCCTATTCTTGATCTTCTCCAGATACTCGGAGGTGTTCTGATTGGTCATGTTGCTGGGACTGATGTGCAGTTTAAAGTCTGGGCCAAAGTACTCAAAGTAATCGTTGTAGGGCAGCTCATTGGCAATTTCCACTGCCAAGGCGACGGATGTCTCATAAGTCCAGCAGCGGGAAACATTGCGAATGGTGTAACCACCTCCGCCGACCATGAGGAAGGGCAGATTATACTTCTTGACAAACTCCACACACTTTCCGTGTCCCTTGACAGTCAGATTGAAGCAACCTAGACGATCTCCAGTCAGAGAATCCGCTCCACACTGGAGGACAACAGCTGCCGGCTGGAAGGTCTCCATTACCTTGGAGATGATGGGCACAAAGATGCTCTCATAAGCATCATCATCCATGCCATCGCGTAGCGGGATATTCACGGCATAATACTTGCCCTTGCCGGCGCCAATGTCCCGCAAATCTCCCGTGCCCGGAAAGTATTCGCCGTACTTGTGGAAGCTCACGGTCATCACGCGATCTGTGGTGTAGAATGCCTCCTCCACACCATCCCCGTGATGCACATCAATGTCAATGTACAGCACACGCTGGTGATACTTCAACAGCTCCAGAATACCCAAAACAATGTCATTCACATAACAGAAACCAGATGCCTCCGATTTCTTGGCATGATGCAGTCCCCCACCCCAATTGATGCAGATCTCCGAGGCCTGTTTGTTTAGCTTGACGGCAGCCGCAACTGAGCCTCCGGCGGACAGCTGACAGAACTCGTAGAGTCCATCGAAGACCGGACAATCCTCGCCGACATTAAAACGCTGCATTTGTTTATTATACTCGGTCATGTTGTCCGGGCGAATGGAGCGCAGGAATCGCACGTATTCGTCGGAATGGAACTTGGTCATCTCATCGGCAGTGGCTTTGTGCGGTCGCTATAGGCATACAATTATTTATTTATTAATTAATATACTTAATTAATACTTATATTTGGTAAAAGTCTATTAGTCTTGGACAACTCCAAATTTAAAAAAATCCCAAATAGAGGGAAATTTATCATGACCGTTTACCAACACTAGTTTTGTTAGATTTGGAGTTGTAGACTTTTAGTACATATTAAAATGCTCAACTTACATAAATTTCCATCTTGCGATAGAGCCCATAATTGAGCAGCAGATTGTGTGTCATGCGTATGCGGTGTGGCTTCATCGGATGTCCCTGGCCATAGTAATAGTTGCCAATATCACCTAATTAACAAGAAATTAATTAATTGATTAAGAAAAGTAATAAACAAACCACGCTTTGCAAAATACAAATTTTACGGCCAGTGTCGCTGCCGCGTCTAAGCGCACAGCGCACTTTTGTCGCTTACAAGCGTAGTAGCACTTTCGCTGTATGAAACAAAGACCTACAGGTACATACACACACGCACACACCACCGCCACCACACAGAGTCGCATGCGCTGCGCTCGTTAGCGAAAAGTGCGCTGTGCGGCAAAATGCTAGTACAGTCGACTTAAAAATTGAAATTTGCAAAAATGCCAACAAAATTGCCGAGACAATTTTGCTGATTTAAGCATTTAATGCAAATAAACAATTTCATTTTTCCGGCGTCACATTTGGCATTAATGTTATAATTTAACACCCTTTATTTGGTTACTTACTGTCGTAATAATAGCAAACGCGTTTTTTGCTATGAGACTGCATTTTCTCTGTGGATGTGCTGCCGGCTTTTCCTAAGCGCGGCGTCGGCGGATTTTACACACTTTGTGGGCCAGCAATAATGCTGAACAACTTTAATTAATTATTTTTAGCCGCCCAATTATTTTATACTTAAATTTACAAGAGGAAACAACACCGCCGCTCACTGCAAGAAAATGTGTGAGGCAACTGGAGTTGGATCAAATCGTTGCCACCTGGCCGAAACAGGCTGCCACCTGGCAGAAAAAAGTTGCAGTATATTTGAACGCTGCCAGACCTTTGGATTCCATAAAATAGAGCTGCCAGATTGTTCAAGTGCGGTAAAACGCGGCAAATTGTTATGGTATTTTTTAGGACATTAATTTATTCAATGCTTGCAAGTGTTAACATTGCTTATGAAAATTATAAATTATAATTAACAAAAATTCTATTGCATTCTCTTTAGAAATTGCACTTTACTTATGTTAGTATTTCTTGCACAAATATAGTATATACTATCACGTAGTCGGGTCACACTTGCGATCTCTCCTTTGTTGTTGTTGTTTTCGCGATAGAGGGAGAGAAACCCATTTAGTCGAAAAAAGACCGTTGAACGAGTTGGACGCGTATTCAGTGCGAGGCTTTGTCGGTCGGTGTTTTCCCGTTTCATGTCGGTGAAAAATAAGAATTAACAACAAAATTAAAGTGGAGACAAATTAATCAAATTGAAATCTGTAGTGAAAATTACATGAAACATAATTAATACAGGAAGTCAACGCGAAGTTACGCGTAAGTTTTAATTGTGCTTGTGGCGTTCTATTTGTATGCGTACATGTATGACTGTGTGTGTGTGTGTGTGGAGTGTAAAAGAGAAAGAAGTTTCAGTTTCCAAGCAAAGCAAACAGCAAGTAAAACAGCAGCAAACGGAGTTGCAGTGGAAACACAAACAGAGCAACACTCATACACACTGAAAGACACACACACATGAACACGCCAACGAAAAAGAAGTGGGAAAAACTGAAATATAGTGTCAAAGCGAAGAAGTAACATAAAAATGAACGCGCCCGCTTTTCAGTGCATGTTGATGATGAAAATTAATTGAAATAAATAAAAATAAAAGATAACCGCCTGAAATATCCTGCGCAGCGAGCGTCGCTGTCGCCGCTAACTTCATTTCTTCCTCTTCCTTATGCTCTCTCCTTCTTCCGCACTCTCTTTCGCTCTTTGGAATTTTACCGACTGCCGCAGACGTCTATGCTGCTGCTTCCGCCTCCTCCCCAGCCCCGCCCCCCGCGACCAACGCCTCGCGCTGAAGCTTTTTTGTTACTGTTTTGTTGTCTTCCTTTTTCATTTCTTTTTCTTTGCTCCACTATATTTCCTTTTTCAATGCGCCCGCAGGATATTTTTCTCTCTGTTATGTTTTTTGCCTTCCCTCCGCGTACGTGTTTAATTATAGTTTCTGTCTTTGCCCTCTCATTCATCTCCATTTCCAATTAGCGCAATTTCGGCAATCGCGGAAGCTAAATAACAAACAAAAAAAGAAATATTCTCAAATTTATTTACTCCATTGTTGTTATTGTTGTTCTGTATTTCGTTTTTAACCAGCAGTCGTAACGACCGTGAAATAAAAAAGCAGCGCAACTGCGACTGCGACACTGGCAGCGACTGCGTCTTATAGCTGTAACTGTAAATGCTCTACGGATTTAGCGGCTTTTAAAAAGTTGTTGCCAATAATAAAACGCTAGCATAATTCTACAAACAAATAAAAAAAATATAAAACCAACTTGATTATTTCATCTAATTAAAAAGGTAAGTAAAAGATTGCCACGCTTTTAATGCTATTTTCAGTCTTGTTTTGCTCCTTTTCACACCTTCAACATAAGATGCTCATGTGTGTGTGAGTGTGAGTGTGACCAACGCATCGGTCGAAAAGTGGCACGAAAATGCATGATTACAAAGTACCGTTAAAAAGCCAATGAACGCATCAGGCAAATAACTAAACATAAAAATACAAGCAGAACACAAATCTTGCAGCAACAACAACAACAGAAGCAACAACTATACACTGACAGAAATAATGATTTTAAATCAAAACTAAGTTTTTTGTGCTTAAAAATGCGTTGAGAACATAAAATTCTCCAAATTAAAAAAACATATCTTTTATTTAGAACAATTTTAAGCAAAACTCAGTTTTTATTCTTAGAATAAATGTTCTTAAAACAACAATAAATATTAAAAAGAAAGGAAGATAAAATGATCTTACTGAATGTTCTTGATTTTGGAAGTTGATCTTTTTTTTAGTGTACGAAACTAGTGTAAGTTCAAGCAGAGAGCAACGCTCTCTCAGCGCTCTCTCTCCCGCTGCATTTTCTATTTGCGCTGCTGCTGATAAAAAGCAAATCCATTTTTATTACTTCTCTGCTGCTGCTGTTATTGTTGTTGTTGTGCGTTGTGAAAAAGTCAAAGAGCATTGTTGCTGTTGTTGTTGTGGCTGCTTGTAATTGTCTGTAATTTAGCTGAGGACCAAACAAAACCAAAGTAAATTAAACCAGTCAGGCAACCAGCTGTCGTTGGCGTCGTCGTCGTCGTCGTCGACGTCTGCGCATAAAATACCGAATGCCAGAATGAGAAGAAGAATGTGCAGCTGCTGCTGCTGCAGAGACAGAGATGCTTCTCTCTTTCGCTCACTTAGTGTGGCTCTCTCTTTGCTTATGGTTATGCTCAGTTTTGTTGTTCTATTTTGGTGGCTTTCGTTTACCGCATTTATTTATTTACCTTTTGTTGGCCTGTTTATTATCCCAGTGCAGCATCGTCATCGTTTGAAGTTCAAGCCACAATTAATTTTATGCTATTTTTGTAGCTTATATCTGCTACATATTCCTCTCTCTTACTCTCCATCTCTCCTTCCCATTTCATTAACATGTTTGACAACAACAACTATCAAGTTTTGTTGTTGGAGCTTTTTGATGGTTGACGTTTTGTCTGTTTACTTTGAGCTACTTCTCTTCTTATTGCTTTTTATCGGCCGCACTTTATGTGGCCAATAGCCGTATCTTTATGTTTGTAGTTTGCCTCCTCCCCTCTTCCGTCTCTTCTTTCGCTTTGCAAACCCTTTTGGAATAGAGTTCAAAGCAAAGTGCGGCATGAAGTTCATTCGAGTGCAGCACTTTTCAATTATGCTTCTCTCCCTCTACCTCTCTCCGTCCCTCTCTCTTTTTTGGCTCACAAATCATTGCGAAATGGGCAACGGTAAATCTGCTTAACTTGTTGAGATCTCTTTTTTTATTATTATTATTTTCATTTTGCGATTCGACAACTCACAAAGGCAAAATTACAGCAAATGCGAAGGCGGACGGAGAGGACAACAACAAAAGTAATAACAACTGCTAAATAGTGAAAAAGTAGCCGAAGCAGCAAAAGTAGAAAATTCAATTGTTGAAACTGCCGCTTGTGCCTTTGTGTGCTGCTTTCAACGTCGCCCACTTACAACACACAATGGACAGCGACTGCGACGGCAGCGTCAGTAGAGGCAGCAGCAGCAGCAGCGGGTTTTATTGATAAGAAAATTGAAAGTGCGTTGCAAAGACGAGAAGGCGCGACAAGTGTGGCAAGAAAGAAGAGAATGAAAGACAAACATGTAGAGATGGTTTGTGAGTGGTCAGCAATGTGGCAACTCCAACTATCGAATAAATCAATTAGTGACTATCGATCGATCAAAAATTTCAAACTGTCATAACTTTGTCAAATCTTAACCGATTTTCTTCCGGAATGTCAATTTTTTCATAATTTGACCTCTATTTTTATTCTGCATCAAAATTGGAAAATTGAATTTTTCATCCATCACCGTAAATTTTTCCATACTCTCCCCTTGTCAATATCTCCCAAATTTTAAACTATCATAAATTTGTCAAATCTTAACCGATTTTCTTCCGGAATGTCAATTTTTTCATCATTTGACCTCTATTTTCATTCTGCATCAAAATTGGGAAATTGAATTTTTCATCCATCACTGTCCATTTTTTCGTTTAAACTGTTCCTTACATTAAGTTCTGTACAATTCTTAAGTAACTAGTTTTTGTATATTCAATAGCTTAGTCGTCATTTAATCATCGCAGTTTTCAGAGTAAAAAGTGCTGCCACCTATTTTCCGGCGTGTCCATTGTCAGTGTCCCATCGTGACACACTTGAGATGCCGCTCCGGGCGTTTCAGCACAAAGGCATCATCAATCCAGCTAATGGATGGCGTTGTCATTGCTGCAGTTGACCCAACTTGCCACGCCCATTTGGCCAAAGCAAGAGTTCAAAAGTTTTTATGGCAATTTAAAGTTTTTCCCTCCGCTTGACAGGTATCTAAATATAAAGTGCAGCAAATTGTTGTTGTATCAGTAGTTGTTGTTGTTGTTGCAGGACAACAACTTTGGTCTGTTGCATTGCTCGATTGTTTTCATTTCGGGGAGGTATCTTTTACCGTTGGCTGACAGAGGCAAAGTTCTAATTTATGTTGAGAAAAAGTTGCTGTCGCATTTAATGGTCAGCTGCCGTGCGTTAAATAAAGAGGTAGAGAAGAGAAGAGAAATGTAGAGAAGCAGGAGAAAAGTGACCGGCTAACCCAAAAGCCAGCGGGGCTGGTCAATTAGATTTATGGGATTAGGACAGGTCGTATGGCCATAAAACACTCGCAACAACGCACACGTGGAAAATCATCGAGATCCGCTCCAAACTCCAAACATTTTTGCATTGTTTGCTTTAGTTGTTGTTGCCCCCTTTGACCTCAGTCCTTCCCCCTCAGCCTATGAGGCGTCACCACTTCAGTGCACATCCGTCTGGATAAGAACAAAAAAAAAAATATGTAAACCAAAACATTGTTTCATTCCCATAAACTGCCGGCAACTTTTCGCCGCGGTGGTTGTTTCGCACTCGCAGAAGGCTCTCTGGCAACGTGTTCCGGTTTAGCCATTCATTCTTTCCATTTTCTCCCCCCAATTCATGCCCAAGTCTCACTATACTCCTTGCCCAGGTCCAGGAACAGGAACAGTTCACAATCCATGAGCGCGCACACACACATTTCCGGCTTGAACTGAAGAGAAACTCCATCTGACATGCCCACTGTGCTCCATCTGAATATGTGGTGTGTGTTTGAATGTATGGGTATATGTATGGTGGTTGTTACTGGCTAGTTTTTCGATTTTATTGATTTTCATAAAGCAGCTTTTATGGCTAACTTTGCGTCTACTCCAATTAGAGGCGCAGCTGTAGAAATAAAAGTTTTGTCCATTTTGCATTTAGCTTTGCCACATGCCTCCACCTTTTTCCCCTTCCTCGTTGTGGCATGTTTCAGTTGCAACACAAGTATGGCTTCAAGGGAAAAAAATAACTATATAATCTGATAAGTGATTCTCGCTAAAAAATTCACAAACTTTAACTAAAGGCAATTACAGCTTGAACATAATTTTATAAACATTAAAAGAAGCTTGGATTATTCTAGGGATTTTCTTAGACTTGGACCTTAATTCAAACAAGCCAAGTACATGCTAAATTGACCCACTTTTTGTGCCACAATTCCCAGGCAACCACCAAAGCCAAGTGGCAAGACTTAAGTTGACAATAAAATGGAAATGTTGGGGGCGACTTAATGAAAAGTTTTTAATTACAAGGATCAAGGCAATAAAAGTTTATTATGCGAAAAGCTTCTCTCTTATTTCACCGACATTGCCAAAAAAAATAGAACTGCTTAAAAGCGTGGTAAAAACTAATAAACTGAACTTTCAGCTCAACTTGAGCGCCATCGAACTATCATTAAACAAACCAAAAAAGAGAACAACAAAAACAAACAAAAATACCATCATAAATCCAGTTGAAGTTTGAAGTTTTAATGTGCCGCAAAAAGTTGTTGCTAATCCCATAGATAAATGCATCCCCGAAATCGGAGCAACAATAAATCGTATGAGATTTGAGTGGAATGCGACTGTTGCGCTGGTGGCAAGGCAAAAAAAAGTGGGAGGAGAGAAGGTGTATCGGAATTGTCAGCCAAAAACTACGGCAAAATAGCAAATCGATTTTAAATTCAGTCACAGTGTGTTCCTTTATCTCTCTCTCTCTCACACACACACTCTCTCGTTCTCTCTCCATTGCACATCTCTTTCTCACAAGCTAATATTGAAATGAAATTTCGAGTACATTGAACCCGCACAGAGAATAGAGAAGAGAAGGTGTGAATTTGCCAGGAAACATGAACAACTCCCAGATAAACATAACATGGAAACTGGAACAGGGCAACAAAAAACATAGAGAGATGGAAAAACTAGCATTAGGGAGCTATAGATGTCAGTGAAGGGACTTTCAGCATAACAAAGTAGATTTGAGGTTGAGCAAAAGATACAAATTGATGCCAAGCTCACCCCTCTCTCTTTTCTACAGTTATGAAATTCTCAGTAAATCACAGCAACCCCCTTTAAACTCCATTCCTTCAACCACACAGACAATCCTCTCAAATTAAATTAAAAAGTTAAACATCAACTGTGCAAGACAGTTCAGAAAAATGTATGTTTTACCCCTTTATTTTTTTTTGGGAACGATCAAAAGCAAAACAACATTTAACTGATTTGAGTGGTTGTCTCCACATTTTATTCTTTTCTTTCATTTCAAATTTCAGTTACTTTTGCTGGCGCTTCCTGTTCCAAAGTTTTCAAGAATGCGACGTGGAGATGCCAAAAAGAAGAAAAATCGCAAACTAAGCAGTTGAAAAGCAACTTTGACTTGTGAATCACCGTGTGAAAATGTGACAAAGATAACAAACTTAGAGAACTGTCGAATAGAATAGTAAGAGAATTGCCCAAAGAGGGGAAATATTAAAATAACTTAAATCGTAAGAAATGGAGATGCCCAAATAAAAATAACTGGGTCTGCTGAATAAAACTTTGAGAATTATATAAAAAATAAAAGAATCACCTTTAAAAATCCCTCTTTCTATTTTTGTATTCATTGCATAAATTACAAGTTTCCGATTTCATTAGAAATTTAAATTCAATTAAAGACATGCAATAATCCCATTTAAATTTTTGCAGAAAATTATAAGCTCTTCCATTTAATTTCTGGCTACTATTTTCTCATCTCTAAAAACAGTTTTATTTTATTTTCTGTGAAGGGCTGTCGGGTCATGAATTATACGATTGCGCTTTGGGAACAACTACTACAAATTTTCAAGCATATTTCATGCGATGCTTCACTTCAAACTAGCACCAAAAACTTGCTCCTTCTGGTTCTGTAAGAAAAGGCAGAACACTGGGACTTGAAGTGGGTGTTATAGGGGGATTAAGGGGAAGGTGGATGTGGTAGTAGTGGCAGGATTGAAGGCTTGCAATTTGTTGCAGCGCCTGGTAAGTTATTGTTATAGCCTGCCCGATTGACTGACTGTCCAACAAAATGTCACGCTGTGATTGCGCCGAGAGCGAAATCTCAGTTTCAACAGCAGCAGCAGGCAGCTGTAGCTTTCTCGGTCCTCAGTTCTCCGTCTCAATTCTCAATGCACAATGCTCAGTTTTGTCTGCAGTTCGAAACACGCTCTCAGTAACTGCGTCTATTTGTCATTGGGTTGTGCTTTCCGTCTCGAGTGCATTGCAGTTGCTGGAATTGTGTCTAGTGGCACACTCGAAGTTGCAGTTACTCCCCAGGCGCTCGACCCGCACCGTGCACCGTGCACCATGTGGCAGCTCAATGCACTTTGCTGATTATTTGTTTTGTATTTTATATACCCTGTATAGCATTAAACTGGAACAATATAGCTGTCAAAAGGGAGCAGATTAAATTGCTTAAGTTTCTAAAAATATTCCTTAACTGAAAATAAATTCCATGAAATATTAAAATAAAATGGAATTTGTTTGATACAATATTAGCAATATTTTATTTTATAATTATTATCTTGTTACAATCCAGATAAATTAGAATAATTCAATGCAGGGTATTTGCTCGTTTAAGTTTTCAAATTGATTCATTTTAACTTGTGTTTATTTGTTGCTCAGCAATTTCTTTTTTGAACGCTTGACGTGACGTAGCTATAGCTGTAATCAATTTGACACAGATTCAGATTCAAATCAATATCAATTGTGTCAGCGATTGCCTTGTGCCATGGGATAGAACTGAAGTTACCTCTGTTGCATGCTATGCATCTCAATGCAATTAACAAGACACCTGTATATATATGTATGTGTGAGTGTGAGTGTGTGTCTATGTAATTGTGCATACATACAAATTTATTTTAATATTTGCTTAGCACAAACGAGCAAACACAATGCGCAAATTCGCTGAGAGAGGCAGCTGCCAACTTAACTCACTTCCGTTTCATTTTATTGTATTTCATTCCATTCCGGTACGTTCCACAACACAGCGCAACAATTTCAATTTAGTGCGAGTGGAAATATTTGCAAACTGGCAATTTACATATTTCTATTACCATTTGACAGTGCGTAGCCAATTTTCAAATATTTTCCCACATTTGCATAACAACAAAAAGTAGAAGGAAAAAAAATCAACAACTAAAAGTTCCCATGTTCCCATATTGCATTTTGTAGCTGTTTTGTGGTTGCCACAATAAATTGCATGTTTAGCTTAGCTGTTGTACACGTTGTTGTTGTTGCATGTTACTACTGTCTGTTGGTCAGGATCAATTCACGGCTTTGAATAGCTCGGCAAATATTTGCCGCTTGTTTTATGCGCTGCACTTCAGACTTGAATCTATGTATATCAACAACTATCTGTAGCACTTGAGACCATTTCATCTGTGATTTGTTCTTGTTGTTGTTGATATTGTTGCTACAACATTGTAAACAGTTGCTACATAAAAGACATGCATAGAGTCAATAACCCTTTTAATTATAAATAAAAACTATGCTGTGTGCCTACAAATTGAAATGTACAAGTTTTAAGAGTGTTAAGAGCCTCTATAAAGATTATTCAAAAACAGAGTACATATAAGTATCTATGATGTGAGAGTTGAAGTACGTTTGATAAACAAAAAATTAACAAACCTCGATATAAATCTAAGAATTAGAACTTTATGACGAGTTAATAGAGAAAAGTTCGAGTTGGAAATGTTCCAATTGCAATAACTGGAATTTCAAGCAGATGCAACCAAAATTGGTATTTCGAAGAAATTGGCTTCTATATTAAATTTTAAGTTTAAATTAGAGTGGGTAAAGAATTCCTATACATTTCATTTATGAAGAATTGAGCAAAAAAAGATTAAATTATTTATGTAGGTTCGGATTAAAGTGGTTTTGAATACCAGGGACCAAGCATATCAACTGAATTTTATTTTATTCTCTTTAAATTTCAAGAGTTAACTTTAGAAATTAGCTAACTCACCATAATTATCATAAAAATATTTATATTGTCTTTACTCAAGGGCTGACTCAAAAGGCTGTCAAACGCCCCTATATGGTATTTTATTTATTATCAACATTACGCGGATCTTAAATAAACACATGCTCGAAAATTGACCAACATTTTATTAGGGGGTGTGTGCATATACAAACAAATATCATAAGAGAGACAATGCCACAGAGAGTGAGAGAGAGGTGAGTGAGTAAGGAATGAGTGAGTGAGAGAAAGAGAGGGAGAAGGAGCGCTGTTGCTCATCAGCTGCTGCTGAAAACCGAAAGTGATACATCTGCTAACGCCTTTTGCTAGGGTCGCGAGGCGCCCTCTCGCTATAAATACGAAATGTGCTGCAGGGTCTGATGCTTCTTCTTCTTCTGCTACTTCTATATATTATTTCTACGGCTGTCAGTGATGCGCATCCTGAGCGCACTTCCTTTTGCGCCTTTGACTCGGTAAGCAGGTCACGTGAGCATTTCAGCAGGCCAAATTGCTTAAGACTTAACAACCAGTGGGTGAGTCAGGAGCAACAGTACATCCAAAGAGAGCAGCGGAGAAAGAGGAACGCGGAATGAGACGCTGCTGACAAAGGAAACCCTCGACAGTCAGTCAGTCAGGCAAGGCAGGCAGGCAGGCAAACCAGTCAGCGCTTTCGTCCGTCGGAGTCGTTCATCTGTGGAGGGGCAGTAAATGTGATTGCTTGCCTGACGCTTGAATACCCCAACCTGCCTCTTGCCCCCTCTAACCTCCTGCCTTTTACCCGTCTTTCTTTTGCTGCCTCTTGCGTGTTTTGTTATTCTTAGCTTTAGTTTTTCCTATAGCCTGGCAGAGGGTATTATTATTATGTGAAGACGTTTGTCACAAGTTGAAGAATCCAGTCTATTGATAAGATAAAGTATCTGAGTTAATGGTAAAAGTTTTATTCTTTGAATGAAGGATCTGGATCTAGTGTGGAGATTAGAGTTAATATTGATAATACTTTGACTAACTAGAATATATTTCTTATTATTTGTATTTCCTAAAGATTTCTCTTCATTTTTTTATACAAATTATCATAATTGTTCGACTTGATATATTTAGTAGAGTATTCAAATTTCAACAAATTTTTGTAACTAGTTCCTGCTTGTTTTTAATACATACATAAAATAAAGCACGCTAAAATTTGTTAGATTTTAACGCGTTGTTGTCGTCGTCTGTCGCATGTCGCCTGTCGCTTCTCTCCTCGCTTCTCTCTTCACTTCTCTCCTCGCTTCTCGCTTTGGGTTTGTCGCTTATCGTTTTGCTTGCAATTGTTTCAACGTGTTTGAAATATTTAAAACTTAGCCGAGGTTTTTTCTGGTTGTTGTTGTAGCTGATGTTTGTTTGTTTTGCTTGCGTTTTTTGTTATTTCCACGCATTCGCAGCGAGCAGAGAGAAAAATTAAGTTGCTGCCGCCTTATAAATATATAAATACATAAAATAAAACACACAAACACACGCAGACACTCATAGAATAAAAATCAATATTTGCGCCGTGTCGCAGAGTTTTTTTTTTTTTTTTTGGTTAGTATTTGTTTTTTTATTTTGGCTCTTTGTTTGCCCTCTCAGTGGAAGCGTCGACAGAGACAGAGGCAGAGGCAGAGACACATGGACAGATAACTGATAAGAGTGATGAGAAGCGGATACGTATGTGTGCCTGGGAATGACGCCTAGTCTGTATTATTTATAGTTCTCATTATATGTATCTCAGTATGTATATTCAAATGTACTTGCAATGTTAATTTGCTTAACTCACATACACAACAGAAAACAGAGGTGAGTCAGAGGGGACTCGACTCTTGGATCACATTTATAGCGTTTATTTGAACTTGTTCCACTTTGAGCGCGGATGCTGTGCGAATTGTTTTTATTTTAACCTCTTTTACCTCTTTCGATGTGTATTTGAGTGGGCTTCTCAACGGTCCATTGCTCTTTTTTTTATATTCTTTGTTACCTGCCACTGCCACATGCTAAACGTGAAAAATGTTTGCTGCCCGGCAGTATTTTCCATTTCTTTTGCTTAGCGAATTTAGCCACAGCTGGACGGAACCACGATATATGCCCGGCAACAACGAACCGTATGCTCCAGTTCTTCAAGTGGAGTCCAAAAACAAGTTTTCGGCACTTGCCCCGACGGCTTGGTTAGCAAAACGGTCTCTGCCCCGAGCCACCATACGATACGTCCACGTCGTAGCTCGTAAACCATTCCAAGTTGACTTTTAGTTGAGTTAGGCCTACTTTTTTTTAAGACATGCTGAATTTCTGTTTAAAAACAAAAAACTCGTCGAGTGAACGGCATTGGATATGCGTTTTCTAGCATATTTCATGAGTTTTAATGGCCATGACAACAGCATTTAATGGCTCTTTCAGACAAATTGTTTGGCAGGAGTCACTAATAACTTTAGCCAACACCTTAAGCGATTTTAGTCGATTGCTTATCTAACTTAATGCATATAACATGAGCATAATATCACTTAATGTTGCCTAATTTTTAAAATTCGTTGAATAATACTGATATTTTATTTTCTAGTTCTGTCTTTGGTAAAAATAACGTTCAAAAAGTTCCAAAAAAGTCCATTCGTACTCCCAAACAAACTTCTTTTCTCAAAAGATTTCTTAAGTTTTTATTATTAAATATTGAAATATCTCTTATCTGTATTTTGTTCTTCCATTCCATTTCATCATTCCACAGAATGCAATTGAGATTTACTTATGATTAAATCTGAAATTCCTGTTGAAATTAATAAATTCCTTGCAATAAATGACTGTTATTTTCCCTTACTCATTTTTCATAATTTTTTACTGTTAACAATTAATGCTGAATTCAATTCTCACTCTTTAATAATTGGAAATTCTTTAAATACCTTTCCATAATTGTTTGGTTTTATTTTTAATCTACAGTAGTCCAATAATTGAATGGTAAAAGTATGTATTGAAATGATATACATTTGGTTTAACGTTGATGGATTTCGGTCATTAATTGAATTATTGTGTTTCTCTCGCGGGCACGCAATAAATATATGTTGACTGTTAATTTCGTTTCGAGTTTCTTATTGTAGAAAGTGGAGAGTCTTTCGCCTACCTCTTTACACTCTGCCCTCCCAAATGAGTTGTAGTTGAGAAAACATGCCAAACAAGTTGGCAAATCACTTACAAATCAGTGTCCTCCCTTTCTACCTCTATAGGGTGCAGGGTTGCAACAGCGTGTGGCATTAGAATTAGAGAAGCACGCGACATGCGACATGTTGTAGCCCCTCAATGTGGCCTAGAGAAACCCTTAGCGCGTCTCCAGTTGCAAGTTATCGTACTTGGTTCTCAGTTTTCATGACTAATTACGTGGAGGAGGGAATACAGGGTGAGGCTGACGAGGTTCGTGGTTCGGGGACAAGTCAGGGGTACAGTAAGGTGATAAGGTTAAGCGCTTGTTGCCCGTGCACGTTGAATTATGAGGATTATATTTTTAATATTTCTCTTTTGTGCAAACATTTGAGCAGCCGTGTTGCACATGCCACCAATGATGTTAGTGGGCGTGTGTTGGTCTATAGATACCCATAAACATATACTCTGCAAACTTTGGCTCAATTTGTTGCTCGCCTGGCGACCCTAATGAAGTTATGGACTCTGTGGAGTTGCACCAACGGAAGCCCCAAAATGTCGTGTGTTGGAGGGGATTGGTTGCCGTTATTTGGTTTCATGCATAAAATAGCGGCACATAAGTGCAAGTTGCAAGTTTGCCACGGATGCAACACACACAACGTTGCAACGTTTGCAGCGCTGCAAATTTAATGAAAATTGTAACCAAGGCAACAGCGTTGCATGTGATTCAGCGAGGATTAAATCCAATTTTGCGCTGCTAGTTTTTTAAGTGGCAAGTACACACACTAACACACACACACACACACACTCTCAGCCATTTGTGTACATTTTAATAGGTGTAAAAGCTTCAAGTTTATAATATTATGCCGCTTGCAAGTGTCGCCTAGCAAGCTGTTGCATAAATCAACTTTACCTGGCGACTCTTGCAACTTGCAACATGCTGAGGCAGGAGGCGTGGCAAACAAACTATGTCAAGTCCCCGCACTGAGCTGCATTGAGAGTCTCCGGCCATCATGTATGCTCTATAAAATATTTGTTGAAACCAGTTGCCCCTTCTGTCCCACTATCTGCCCCTTGCCCCTTGCCACCATCGTGTGCCTATCTGCTTGATGCTTTGGGCGTTGATAAGCGCACTTTGAGTTTGTGCCACTTGAGGCGACACGCAATGGGGTAATCAGAAAACTAAATGAGTAGAGTTTAATGCTGTTCAAGTGCCAGGTTAAACTACTCATCCAACCCTCGCATGCTAGCCTTAGTTGCAGTTTGCTTTTTATTAGCCCGAGTTGAGTTCAGTTGAGTTTTCAAAGAAGAAAATGTGTTTTTTTTTTCTTCTTGTTTTTCGTTTTTGTTAAATTGTTGTTTATGTTTCTGGCAGCTGCTGCTGTGTGTAATGTTGTTGCTCGTCAACAACCTGACAATTTGTTGTCTGAGTGCGTTGCAACAACATCAGCAACAGAAACATCAGCAGCAGCAATAAAAGTGCTAAAAAGTTGCATGCCCCTAGACTTGCATCCTGTGCCTAAGTAGTACAGAAACAGAAGCTACAACACAACACAACACAACGCACACTCAAAGCACAACACACACAATACAATTTTTAATCTTTTCAAACAGAACCGACTAAAGTTGTTGTTGCTGTTGTTGTTGCTGTCGTTGCTGTTGAAGTTGTCAAGCAAGAAAATGACGCAAAACACCCGCAATCCGGCCAATGCGAACTTGTTGTTGTTGCATATTCCTTGGGCATCAGGAAAGCCTTCTGGCTATGAGATGGACTTTATATAGTTGGGAAGTTGTATACAAAAGTGTTACTTACCATTGCAAGTAATTATAACTTCTAAGTTAAGTTAGCATATGTTTGAAGTTATTTTAACATGCTGAAAGTTGCTTTTTGTTTGGATTTTGAGACATAATACTCTTCTGACTTTTTTTAATTCTCAACTAAAATCAGTTGAAAAAAGTAATATTTTAAAATATAAAAAACTTCCAAATTTCAAACTGCCATAACTTTATCAAATCTTAACCGATTTCCATGCGGAATATCAATTTTTTCATTATTTGACCTGTATATTTATTCTGCATATAAATTGGAAAATTGAATATTTCATCCATCACTGTCAATTTTTCCATACTCTCCCCTTGTCACTATCTCCCAAGCTTCAAACTATCATAACTTTATCAAATCTCAACCGATTTCCTTGCGAATTGTCAAATTTTTCATTATTTGACCTCTATTTTTATTTTGTATCAAAATTGGAAAATTGAATTTCTCTTCCATCACTGTCCATTTTTTTCTATACGTTCCCCTTGTGATAGCTTAAAGCTATTATAATTTAAGAACAATTTTAACAACTCGCTTGGGAGCTGCTGTAATTCTTTTAAATCCGCCCATGTCTTAAGAGTTATTATAACTTTTTTGGAAGCGATACTACTTGAAACTTGGTGAAACTTATAAATAGTTTGAGAGTTCCTATTATTTCTTGTAAGTTATTCCTTTACGGTAATAGGACTTATTAACCGTGACTTTTACTCATCTTTATGAAGTGGTTTCTACATTTTGGATGTTGTAAATAGTTACAGCTTGGGATTTTATTATAACTTATGAGGTATTTCCTTACTGTTTGGAATTTTTTACTTGTTGAGAAATATTAAACTGACTTGGTAGTATAGAAAAATCTTGTCGAGTTCTCAGTGTTTTTTTATCCATGAGTTTTCTATTCTATTTAAATTTAGCTTAAGAGCATCTTTACTTCGGTTAGCTTTAAAATTGCATTATTGTTTTTGCAGTTGCTTCGCTTATCTTTGGCTTCATTCATAATTTTTGTCGCATACGCGACAGGGTTGTTATGTTTGCCTTTGCTTTTTTGCACCTAAATATGTAAACGTATCAGTGTACCTGTGTATCTGTGTGTATGTATTTTGTATGCAGGTATCCTTCATGCGGGTGGGAGGATTGTGAAACTTTGTCGCGTTGTCAAGCTTTGTGGCTGTTTCTATTTATGTTATGGGACGACTCCTTCTGCAATGTCTGCTGTCTGGTCTGGTCTGCCTTTCTTCCTTTTGCTTCCCGCTCCTGTTCGCTTTGCACGTTTGGTTCTTTATGCTCTCTGGAGGCCCCGAACTGAAGTCGTCTACCCACGTAATACGTGGTAGACATGGAATGACATCAGTCAGACCAACAACAACACCAACACCCAAATGCCAGCTGCAATGCGCCGTGAGGAAATTAAATACTCAAGTCGGATGTTGGTGAAATTTCCGCTTGGAATGTTGGTTTCGCTTCGTTTCAGTTGTTTTGGTTATACTCTTTTTTCCACCCTCTCCTCGCAATCGATGGAGGCATTTCAATCAAAGCGAATGAGACGCAGCGAAATTCCTTTCTCTTTAACTCCCGCCAAGGGGGTTGTCTATAAATTTGAGTAATTTTTATGCGCTTTTAATTGCATTTTTGCAGCAAATTCAATTTATGAGCCCAGGCACCCATTCAATTAGTCCCAATTTGAATTCCCTCTTCTTGTATGCTCCTAATGACATTTTGGCAACAGTTGCTTCAGTTCAGTTGCTTGTTCCAATTCGCCAACTGCATTGCCAGCGATTTATAAGTGCGCCTGCCACATTTTGGGGCAACCATGCAGTTGCAGTTTCTGTTGTTGTTGTTGTTGTGTGTTGCATGTAACACTTTTGCTTGCCCCATTCGAGGGGCAACAGCAAATGTCACACGAATGTGGAGCATGTCATGTTTTGCCACTATGCATGCAAATGCAGCAGACGCCTCTGTGCCACTTCCATCTCCTCCTGCTCCTTGCCACCTTGCAACATGGTGACCACATGCCGAGAGCGCCTGCAGACGAAGTGGGAATTTTTCCAATAATACGAATTGGCTGCGTGTTGATTTAACGAGCGATAAGCACTGCAGGGCAACTAACCAAATCCGATTCCGACTTCAATTCCGATTCCTATTCCCTTACAGAGTGCAGACAACACAACGTAGTTGTGTATATGTGTGTGTGCGTGTGATAAGAGTTGCCTGATATCGTTGTTGTTGTTGTTGTTGCCCCACTCAACTCCTATCAATTTTCTACAATTTTTTACATTCATTTCATTTCGGGTTTTGGGTTTTGGGGTCAACTACTGATGACGCTGTAGCCTTTCCCTAAAGTATTTTATGTTGTAAGACCCTGTACTTAGAAAAAACAACAGGAATATTAAGTTTGTCAGTAGAAAAATTAAATTAAAGATTAAAAATAAAATTTAAATACAATATATAAATTAAGAACTGTAAAGAAAAAAATTTAAATTAGAATTAGAATTAGATCTGGGGTATGCAAAAATTATAAATGATCCAACATTTGTTGCAAGGATTGGAACTATGTAGATTCTTTGATTTAAAATATGTTATATTTGGTGAAGTTTATATATGTCTTAACATTTTACTTACTGTTTTATAAAATTAATAAAATTTAAAATCACAGGCTATATCACAGTCGAGTTCACTCGTCTTGTTTTCTTTTCGATAGGTTTGATAAAGCTGCCTTTACTGCTGGCCATAATTGACGCTGTTCAGCGATAACAATTCCCCCTTACCACAGACTGTTGTATTTACTTTCGGTTGCAGCTGTGTGAGAGAGCGGGACAGGTGAGGGGGAAGGGGAGGGAAAGAGAGGAGCAGAAACGCACTCACGTGCATATGCAACGCTTGACCCACTTGGCGGGGGCACAAGACAAATGGGCTGGCAAATGATGCAAGGTGGCGACCATAAACCGCAGCTTTGACTAATTGCTGCACTCGGCAAGACCCACAGAGCGCGTATCTGTTTGTCAAAAGTCAACCTTCCCTCCCCTCACTCCCTCCCTTGCTTAATTTGGGTTTAAAAATAGTTTCAATCTTTAAATAGTTGCAGTTGTCGCTTGACTTTGGGCTCAGAATTCAGACACAGCTGTGACCTCACTCAGTGAATTTTTAGGGAGACGAAATCAACAGGATGACAATACTGAATAGCTAATAACAATAAGTTAATTATTGCTTGAAATGTAATTTATTTTCAAATTATAATTTAAGGATAACAATATATTTATTATCTACGTTTTTCGCAGATTTGTATAAGAGAAAGAAAAATGTAAATATAAATATAATCCCTGATTTATATACTTAAAGTTTTCTACTATAACTGTTATTTTCTGTTCCCGACTAATTCAGTTGTAGTTAATATTTATTTTTATTTTTGGTTGAAGCTACATAAATATTTATATTTATTTTCCCAGCAGCAGAGGAATTAAACTAAAAGTCGTATCGTGCTTTGATGTCTTGAATGTTGCGTGTGACATTGAAATTGGGGCATCTCTTGGTATCAGGGGCTATAAACGATAACGTTGCCACATTGTTGTTGTGTCGTCATGGCCAACAAGGCGATGTCGTCAGGAGTCTTGGCATGTTTAACTGGCCACAGGCGGCTATTTAGACAAGGCGAGAAAATGGAAAGAAGCAGGACGTTAAATAAAGCGTGTAAATGTAAATATTGCCACCTTACAACTCTCGCCATGTCCTGCGTCGTCCTGGCGCCAAGTTGCCCATACCAACACACAAACACTAACACACAGAGAGAACCATTGTAATTTTCTTCACGCTCAGTACAGTGGGCGTGGCGACGCCCATCTCCCTAGGTCTTCCTGCTGCCATCTAATCGCACACAAATATTGTTTTAATAATTCAACAATTTTTCTATGGTTGCGTTACAGTTGTTGTTGTTGTTGTTGCTGTTTTGTTGTTGCTGTTGTTGTTGCACGCGCTGGCTGTTTAACATGCAATTAAGTTGCCTCATGTGCCACATGGCCAAGCACCCACTGTCGTTGTCGTTGTCGTTGTAGTTGTTGCTTTTGTTGACGAAAATTACGGTTGTTTGTAGTGCCAACAATTGCAACTATTACACTCGACCTCGCGATGCGACGTCAATGTGTACGTGGACAATTGCCGGTTCCGTTGCCAACACATTCCGGGTCCGGCTGCGGGTTTGGGTCTGGGTCTGAGTCCTGTGATCCTTGTCCAGGCTCTGGGCGTCATGGTCAGTCCCCATAGAGAACGTAGCATGCCACGGTGCTCAGGTTACCCAGCAAACATGCGACAGATGACGTTCGTCTCCCTTTCTCTCTCATATTTTTTCATCATCGTCTCGATTTCGTCATCAACGCCCCCCTTTTGAACCTGTTCTCTCTCTCTCTCTCTCTCTCTCTCTCTCTCTCTGTGTATGTGTGTGTGTTGTGTATTTATCCCAGTAGTCAAAGGTTACAAAGGAATATGAGATTGTGACAATGTCTGTCACTTATTTATTTATTTCAGATCTGTATTATTCATTAGATTTTTATTTATTATTAATTTTACATGTAATATTTGAATATTTATTGTATTTTTTAAATTTGTTTGTAAATATGTTAAAAAGTCCGCTCTGAAATGTTTTTTTTACATGATACTGTTAATTATTTGAATGCTTCTTAATGAAGTCTACGATTTAGGCGATCAGAGCTCCGATCGAGGAAGTATTTGTTTTTCTTATAATTCTAATAATAATTTTTTAATTGTAATATTTTTTAAATTAATTAAACAGCTGCAAATATGCGAATACAGGGCATCCAGCAGTCGAGCACCTACACTGTAGCTTTGTTACTTGTTTGCTCTTATGCGTTTGTTCTCTTTTGTTGTTTGCAGCCCTCGTCCTGGACACGCAGCTTCATACCAACTGCTGTCCTGTGCAGCACTTACTTTTGCTCCTGCTTCATTTTTTTTCTTTCGCTAATTAGATTTCTGGGTTAATTTTAAAAAAATTGTTTGCCATTTTGCAGATTGTTGTTGTTGTCGCTGTTGCTGTTTTGATTGTTGTTTATTTTGCAAGCTAATTACTTGGTGGCTTTGCTGTTGATTGTTTGTGGAATGTGCTCGTAATCCTTTGACCCCATGGCATAGAATGAATTTAATGCAAATAAAATGCATAATGTACAAATATTTCATTAGCCTTAACTTGAAAAAGAGACGAAGCCACAGGCAACAGTCAAGAGTCAGAAGTTAGAAGTGGTTGTCGCAATCCGCGGTAAAACCCATTAAAGTAATGAGCTCATCCCGTCATCATGTTGAGGTTGACAAACCCAACCACAGCGGGCAGAGCCAGCCAAACAACCACCCGACCACCCAACCACCCAGTTAACCATCCAACCATCCAAACAACCATTCAACCGTCGAACCATCAGAGCAAGTGTTATGTGCTGAGGGCACGCAGCATTTCCGGCCTGGGTCACGTCCTCGACATGACTTGGCTCCACTCGACTCCCGACTCCAATTTCAATTTCAACTCAAGACTCCCGACTCCAACTCCAACTCCTTTTTCTGCCAGTTTTATAACTTCACACGTTCATTGACGCAGCGGCAAGTGACACAAATGCGTCAAATTGTGCGTTACAAGCGGCACGCCCACAAATTCCAGCCCGCCTCCCTCTCTCTCTCTCTCTCTCTCCCTCTCTCTCCCTCTCTCTCCCTCTCTCTTCCTCTCTCTCTCTCTCTCTCCCTCTCTCTCCCTCTCTCTTCCTCTCTCTCCCTCTCTCGCACATCTTCCTCTTCTCCCATTTTGGTCACGTCCCTAAGGTTAGGGAGCAGTGTCTGAATTCCGAAGCTTTAACTTTGTTCTAGTCTGAGAGTCCAGCTGTGAATTTCTTTGTATATAAACAATGGCGCCAGACTGGCTAAAAAATAAAACAATAAATATATGCTTGACTGCTAAATACTCTGTAAAGTAAAAACTTCAACAACTTTATAGTTAGACAATTTTCTTAGTTGTAATTTAAAGTCGGAACAGAGACGATAGGCAAAAAATTTAATGTTCTTGACTGCTAAATACTCATTAAAGACTTAAAAAGCAATTCTAGAGCAGCAGGATTGCTCAGTTGTAATTTAATGTGGGAACGTAGGCAACAGACAGCTTTAAATATGAGCAAATCGCATTGAAAATACCCTGTAACGTAGTTAAAATGTGCCAATAGTTCATTCTGCATTCAAATTTGTATCATCTAGAAAATTTGATATTTTTCGACTTTAATCATCCAATTTTCCATACTTACCCCTTGACATTTTTTCAAAAACTTTGATCTCTCATAACTTCATCAAAAATTAACCGATTTTCAAGCGGAATGTCATTTTTATCATGATTTGGTCTCTAAATTGATTCTGCATTTAAATTTTTAACATCTAGAAAATTTGATATATATTCGATTCTAAGCCA
Source organism: Drosophila falleni (assembly GCA_035045575.1). Classification (NCBI taxonomy): domain Eukaryota; kingdom Metazoa; phylum Arthropoda; class Insecta; order Diptera; family Drosophilidae; genus Drosophila; species Drosophila falleni. Next base: position 6,603,733 of record JAWNOV010000167.1, read on the forward strand.
TCTATCATCCAATTTTCCATACTTACCCCTTGACATTTTTTCAAAAACTTTGATCTCTCATAACTTCATCAAAAATTAACCGATTTTCATGTGGAATGTCATTTTGATCATGATTTGGCCTCTAAATTGATTCTGCATTTAAATTTTTAACATCTAGAAAATTTGATATATTTTCGATTCTAAGCCATCTATCATCCAATTTTCCATACTTACCCCTTGACATTCTTTCAAAAACTTTGATCTCTCATAACTTCATCAAAAATTAACCGATTTTCATGTGGAATGTCATTTTGTTCATGATTTGGCCTCTAAATTGATTCTGCATTTAAATTTTTAATATCTAAAAAATTTGATATATTTTCGATTCTAAGCCATCTGTCATCAAATTTTCCATACTTACCCCTTGACATTTTTTCAAAAACTTTGATCTCTTATAACTTCATCAAAAATTAACCGATTTTCATGTGAAATGTCATTTTGATTATGATTTGGCCTATAAATTCATTCTGTATTTAAATTTTTGTCATTTAAAAAATTTGAAATTTTTCGACTGTAAGCCATGTATTATTCAATTTTCCATACCTACATATGAATGTAAAAGGTCTTGTCTCTTCTATATCCTGCAATTCAAGTTTTCCTCATAGAATTACTGCTCTACTGATAGCTGGCTACTTTTGGCTGCACCTTTACAGGGTATCCCGTTTAATGCAACTTTTAGTGCTTGCAACTATATTTTTTTTTTCACTTGTGTCTCGCCTTTGAATTTATCGCCTGCTGTTTTGTCGCTTTTGTTGCTAGTGCAGTCAACTACGTGACTTATTTTTAATTGTGCATTATAGTTGTTGCTGCTACTGTTACTGTTATCGTTGTTGTTGTTGTCTTTTATATACTTGGTAGTATTTACAGCCTCAGAGAGAGGGGTGCACCCTCTGAAAACATTCAATTTATGAATGTAATCTCCATATGGGCGCCGCCCACAAGGCCATCTGATTGAACTTGTCACACTGTCCCTGAAGTCGGTCATAATAATAATAATAATAAGTACACATGCATATACATTTATAGAAGTACATATTGAATATATGATCAGATCATAGTCTGACTTATTATGCTTATTGCTTTTAGTTCATTTGTTTAATGGCATTTCCCAATGCGTCGCCCTGGCTGCTGAGGTCGGCAATCATTTTAATGTCGAGGCGTGGTTTTCATTACGGGCCGGAGACCAGGCAACCGGAATGGTCCAATCACCCAGCCCTCGAAAAACCCCCCTTATAGGGCTCTCCTCTCCTCTTTGTACTCGTGAGTGCTGTTGACTTGACAGTCTGAGCTGTAAATAGATCTGAATGTTTAATACATTTATTTTCCGTTGCGAAATGTCAACTTGTAATGTGACAACTCCAATTATCGGACTCAGACTATACATATTTCATTTCCGAGCTCATTAAAACGCAAATGGACAACCTGAAATGTATCGCATGGCGCATCTAATTGAATCACGAGCCTCTAATCAAGCTCTAATTTTAGTTAATTTTATTATTCTTTCATATTTTTAGACCACATTCATATACGTTTAAGTTTTTCAACTTTTAAAGTGTAGCAAACAAAGTATTCACTTAATATAATTGACTCGTAACATTCTCTCTCGAATGAATGAATATTTAATGAAATATTCAAAGAATTTTTTACACGTGAAAAGTTTCTGCACAAAGTTTTTTATTTTGAATTGACTCATAATTTTATCAATGTCAACTTTTTACGTATACTCTGTAGCCGTGAAATTAGAGAAAGGGTATATAAGTTGTTGATTTAAAATCCTTTTAAATGTATGTATTTCATAACTATAAATATGTAAAAAAAAAATGTAAAACAATCTTATTTTGGGGAAAATTTTATTAACGTTACGGAGTATCTGCTTTTCGGGCAGCACCTTATTCTGGTTATTTTTTAGTTTATTTAAACGAAACGCAGATTGATAATGAATTTTTTAGCCTGTGTGTGAATTTATTGACGATTTATTTGTGAGTTAAGCAAACAAATGAATAAATTACGATATAAAAAAGTAATGAATATATTCATTGATATTGATATTTATATTTGAATTTTGTATTTACACGAAAGTGCAAATAACTTTGTGATATATTCATGTGCATTTATTTATTGCAACTCCTACTGCTCGATATCCTGTCCTTATCTCCGCTTTGCTGTCCTGTCGCGTTCTGGCAAATGTGTTTTGCCCATTTATTATAAACGTAAACCTAAACCCAGAGTCAAAGTCGGAATTGTGGGTAATGTTTTATGCAACAAATTGAATTTCAATATGAGAAATACTTGGATAGAAACTGTCGCCGAGCTGTCCATCGAACTGGAGACTGGGGAATATGTCGTTTAGTCCGTATGCAAAGAAAGGATCTTGACTCGCATCTGGGGATAAATAAATCTACATTTATATCTTGTTTATAACATGCAAAACTGAAGCCATTTGGCCCACATTACTACGACATAGTTGTAGCCAAGTCTCTTGCTCTGTGTCTCGATTAAATCGATAGCACGTGACGTTTAAAGGTGAACGACTGACAATGTGCAGTTGATAGAGCAAAGGGGGAAGTGACAGTCACACGGCAACAGAATGACGACGTCACAAAAATTGACTTTTTAAGTAGGCGGCAACTGTGTGTAGTTTGAATGTGTGTGTGTGTAGTGTGTGTGTGTAGTGTGTGTGTGCGGCGTCAGCTGACAACAAAAAAGGGGCACTGTCGGGGAGTACGTATAATAATAATAATGTGGCGCAATAAACCCCCTGCCAAAATAATGTAAAGGACTTCTTTACATGCCCGCTGTCGGTATCCAAATATCCTGCGAATTTGTGTGTGTGTAGTGGGTGTAACTACGTATATATATGCTTTCTGGTTTTGTCAGCCTGCTGTCATCAGGAAATGACGGCATTACGGCATTTACAGTTAATGCCTTTATATCCTCGAGGAATGACGCAGACGTCCCTTTCCCCATTATGTCCCTGGTGCCCCCAAAAACCACATGACTGCCCATTTCATTTCATAAATTTTTGCATTTTATTTGATTTTATTAGATGTGCGGCACTTTTGGGTCTTCCGCCAGGGACATTTATTCACAACTCGCTGTGTCACAATTTTCACTCTGGAGGGCAAACAAACTATTAAGAGGCGACTGTTAAATTATTTGGCAAATCTGTATGCTAAATAGGTATTACTTGGAAGCCCTTAGACTATCAAAAAAAGCGTAAAGTTAAAAATGTCAAAGGCAATTTTTTTGTTTAATATTCACAATTTTATTTTTTGCTTTTTATTAGCTAATTTAATTTAAAATGTAGCTTTTATTTATGCCAGAGTTGTTTATTTCTCAAAGTCAATTCAATATTGTACTTTGTTAATGCTTTTAACTTGATTTGTGGTACTTTATTGTATTAGAATCCTTTGCGACTTTGAACTTTAGCAACCAAATATAGCATAAGTTTCAAATGCATTGCCGACTTTCAGGCGCACCCAAAGCCACAATATCCAATTAAGTATTCATTTCGTTTTGTCAACTTGCAACAACAACAACAGTAGCAACAATGCAACACCAAATTCCAATTCAGAACAAAGCCAGAAATTTACAATTTCATGTCAGGCGTTTCCATACATGGCAAAGTATGTCCCTGTCAGCGTCAGCGTCGGATAACTGAGAACTGCCCATCAACTATGAAATATTCATAGTTTCGGTTTCAACATTTCGCTTCTCTTTCCCCCAATTCCATGTAACATTTGAAATGCGTTCTTTTTTTTCGAGAGTCTGTGTTTTAGCGCCACCTGTCGTTTGGTAGTGTGTTGTTCTAGTTGTGGTCGTTGCTTTCATTGCGTGTGCATTTTGTGTGTGTGGGACATGCAACGGTGGCAGCTATTATTTTTGAGGTGTTTTCAAAAATGGCAACCACAACACAACTGACGGATATTATGGCGGCCATTACTCAATCAAAATATACAACAGCAAAAAAATGGAGAAAATCAAGCGGAAAACACGAGAGTTTTGTGAACAGTTAAACTGTGCATGGATTTGAACTTAATTTATTACATTTTTATTTTAGGAACGTATAAATCCTTCAAACTGTTATATAAATTTCCTTTGCTCATATGATCCTATAAGGATTAGTATATAAATTGTTTAAGATTTGAAAGTTCTATTTTATCCCATTTCCTCAGTAAAGCTGCCTTACTTTCTTTTTGTCTGTCTTCGACACACCTGGATCAGCAATTTCTTTACCTTTAACCTAGGGCAGGCTATAAAGATTGGTTTGCAAGTATTATGAAGGTTGTAAAGTGCAACAATTCATTGACGACGCTAAGACATTCGCTATATAAATTAAAGCATGTCTTGTGTATACTGCCAATGTTTATTTTTTGGTTTTCCTTTTGCTCTGTTTTATTTTTATTGCCCCCGGTTGAGGTTGCTGTTGACCCCAGAGGTGGCCTTTGTTGTGGATGCTGCGTGGAGTTCATGAACTCTCGCCAGAAATGAAAAGTTTGACTTTTATGCGCCAGGCAAATGTGCAGAAAGTTTTATTGGATTTTGTTGCTGTTTAAAGCGCGACACGTCTCGTCGTGACTTTTATCAACTCGACAGCAGAACAATAAACGTAGACACAGACGTCGCATCGTTGTCCTCTCGAGTTTAGCCAAAAGTCAGAACGACAACAGGATGATAGCATCGTATTTGGCCATCATTTTGTGTGTGCCAAAGCGAAAGCCAAAAGGAATCATATGAATATTTGACTTTCTACGATTTCCATTTCGATGCCAGAGTTTTTATTACCGTGCCACACATTTGTTGCAAGTTGAGTTCAACATGCGCTTCACTTTAATAATTGACAGCAAGATAAGTTGAGACAATGCCAGGATATTAGTTAATGCCGCAAAATGCATCCTGCCAACTGGCAACACAATTTCATGGCAGCTGCGCACACACAACTCAAACACACATACACACTCACCCCCATTTGAACACACACCAAAATATCGAGCCAAGAAATGCGCAACAATAACAATTAAATTTTGGGGAGAAAGTGCTCTGCAGCATAAGAGAATCTATGCTCTGGTTGCTTTGTCTCTCTCACTCTCTCTCACTCACTCCTCTCTTTCACGCACACACTTGCCACACTTGAGACCATAATTATCCAATTTAACAATAAACAGATGCCCGCCAGCCTTCAGTCAATAGACAGAGCTCAGCCTGTTTGCAGCTGCTCTCTAACATTTGTTACTCCCTTACGGAGGGTGTTTTAAGTTTGTCAACAAATGTGGAATGCATTAAAGTACGTGTATTATTGATAAGGACGAAAAGCTGAATTTAAATTTATATAATTAATAGGAGCAACCTGTCTATCTTTAAACTTAAGAGATAATGTATTCGGTATTGTCTTATACATTCTGTTTATAATTGGAAAAAATTTAACTACTATATCATATAGCTGTCATTGGAAAAAAAATAAAACTTTAATATAAAAATAAAAAGATATGTCAAATAATGAAAAAATTGATATTCCACATAGAATTCGGTTAAATTTGATAAAGTTATGGCAGTTTGAAATTTGGGAGATATTGACAAGGGGAGAGTATGGAAAAATTGACAGTGATGGATGAAAAATTCAATTTTCCAATTTTGATGCAGAATAAAAATAGAGGTCAAATAACGAAAAAATTTATATTCCGCATGAAAATCGGTTAAGATTTGACAAAGTTATGATAGTTTGAAATTTGGGAGATATTGACAAGGGGAGAGTATGGAAAAATTGACAGTGATGGATGAAAAATTCAATTTTCCAATTTTGATGCAGAATAAAAATAGAAGTCAAATAATAAAAAATTTATATTCCGTATGAAAATCGGTTAAGATTTGACAAAGTTATGATAGTTTGAAATTTGGGAGATATTGACAAGGGGAGAGTATGGAAAAATTGACAGTGATGGATGAAAAATTCAATTTTCCAATTTTGATGCAGAATAAAAATAGAAGTCAAATAATGAAAAAATTTATATTCCGGAAGAAAATCGGTTAAGATTTGACAAAGTTATGGCAGTTTGAAATTTGGGAGATAGCGAATGCTATTCATTTTGATCATATTTGTTGTTGTCGGACCTTTATATCATTGTCATAGTAACGCTCAGTCAAAATTTGAATGCCGTACAAGTGTATTAAATCTTCGACTTGCCGAAGAATAGCTTCGTTGCAGTTGCAATTGCAGTGGCTGAATTTGTTGGTTGACAACAGCAACTGTCGTCTGTGTAATGGTCAACCTACTGTTGCCGTCGTTGTTGTTGTTGCTGCTGCTGCCTCTGCTGGCAAGTCAAGTGAAATGATGTGCCAAAAACGTTTATCTAAGGCAGAGAAAAGGCAAAATGCAGGACACAGGACACGCAGCGAGGGCAAACTGCACACAGGACCATGGACTTTGTCCTCTGTCTGCTGCTGGGTCACTGGACTCTAATTTGCCTTTGTGTCTGTCTGTCGACAGAGAATGTTTTAGTGTGTGTGTGTGTTTTAAATGTGCTTTTAATGAATATTTATTTGAAGAGTAACTAATTTTTGGATTTTGTTTATTTTTGGTTTGTTGCAGGTGGAAAAGGCTTAAACAATGTGCAGACAGTTGCTGGCTGAGGTCGCTGGCAGGACACAAAACCACAAGGATAATCAACAAACAGCAGCCAGCTAAGCTCTGCAACAGCATCATCAACAACAACAACAGGAGTAACAACAAGAATTAAATTTTTTTTTTATATATATTAAATGCATTTTTGAAAGCGATTATAAATCAAGGCAATGCCCTCCATGCAACTTTTGATGCAAGCAGCTTAGAGGAAACTTCAAACACAACACATCACACACACACCAACACAAACACACAACTTGACTGATAGTTTAAAAGAAAATACTAATTACAAGCATAACAAAAAGCGGCAGCCATAAAGCTACAACAACTTGAACAGCGTTAACAAATCTTTTCAATTATTATTAAGTAAACATTGCAACTCGTAATATGCCAAATATGCGTTGCCGCTGCAGCTGCAACTGAATTCGCAAAATCAACAACAACAACAACCACAACCACACTAAGCAGAACAACAAAGAGAACAACAATACAAACACACACACTCAACAATGGGCAACAAATGCTGCAGCAAACGACAGGATCAGGAACTGGCATTAGCCTATCCAACGGGCGGCTATAAGAAGTCCGACTACACTTTTGGCCAGACGCACATTAACAGCAACAGCGGCGGTGTTGGCGGTGCTGTTGCCACTGCCCTGGGCCAAAAGCACAACAATGGCGGCTCCCTGGACTCACGCTATACGCCAGATCCGAATCGCGGACCACTCAAAATAGGCGCCAAGGGTGGCGTGGATATCATACGAACGCGCACCACGCCAAGTAAGTAAGAGGGGAATTGTGAATGGAGAGGGGAGGACAATGTTACCATAACAGTGCTGTCATTCTAACTATTAAGTAGCTAGACACCTGAACTTCATAATTGCAATAGCTTAAAAATGTACAAAAGGAAAAATCAGAATTCTTTAATAAAATAGAGCTTATAATTTTCAGATATAAAGAAAAACTATTTAATAGTAATCTGGCTTTAAAAAGAAATTAATAGGGACGTGTAAAAACATTAGGCAAAAATCATATATCAATTTACATTAAAAATATGTTTTTTTCACTTAAATATGTTTACAGTCATTAATGGGCTTTTTTAGAAATCAACAAATAATCATAATAATTGAATTTGTTATGATATAACTTAAAATTCTTACTTTCCCTGTTTTTTTCTTATCAAGAATAATAAATTCCTAATAAAATTTTTAAGCTATTTCTAGCTATCTTTTTGTTATATTCAAATTAGCTATTTTCTGTAAATTCCGGCAACACTGAACCACATATGTAATTACGTTTACTTTGGGGAGTCACTGCTGGCTTTAATTAGCTGTTTGACTTTATGCCCCCTCAACCTCAACAAAGCGCCAAGTTTCTATTTGTGGCAAATGTTATGTGGTGAATTCACCCCACCTATTCATAATTAAAGTTGCGTCTCCGGAGTGTTGTAGGGTCACGCAAACGGGAAGGTCAGTCGCGTATTTGCAGTGCTAATGTGACAGCTGTTAACCTTGACCAAACTGAACTAACTGACAAACTGAACTGCAAATTGCATAATTAGAGCTCAAGAACTCGTTAAATGAAACAGGAAATGAAAGTTGTATAAGGGCTAAAAGTGTCACTATTTATAAGTAATTCCTATGCACCATTAACTAAATAAAGAAATTAGTTAGCTGGCTAGTTAGTTAGTTAGACCTTCGATGGGCTTGCGGACCTAATCGCCGTTTGATTACTATTTGCATGTGTACAGATTTCCAGTTGGTCGAAAGCCGCTTAGGTCGTGTAAACCCGTCAAATGCGTTGGCAAAGGTTCCAGATTTGTCGACTTTGCCAATACCAAACGCTGAATGACGAATGCAGGGCAAGGCAACAACCACAACAATAATAGCAACAAATTACTAAGAACACACACGCCAAGTTGGCTAAATCAATTAGCCAAATGCAATTCAGTGCCAAAAACGACAAAAAATTTAAAACAAATGCGGCTTGGCATAAAAAATGAAATTGATATATGACTCTTTGAAGCTGCGCCAAAATGTATGCTAAGAAATTGTAAATTTTACACAAAATCCCCTTTAAAAAAACCCCTGCCGTAACTCATTAACTTGCAATTAGATTTTGACTTGATTGCGGGCGCCGTGTTAAAAATTTGTTGCCAATTTGTCGCACATAAATTGCAATTTAAGCATCGCCTCAACGCGGACAAATCAAATTTACAGTGCCCGCCAGACGCAAATTGCCACAAACTCGGCAGCTCGACTAGCTCTCTCACTCTTTCATTTTATACACCTGCAGAGGGTATTATAATTTAATGCAGATATGTGTAACGTATTAAAGATGTTTTTTGTTTTTATATAAACTAGTCTCTGAGTTTGATTAAATTTGTTATAGATCTGACTTTTTACTGCAGGTAATACATATATCATATAGCTTTCATAGGAAAGATCGGCCGAAAATAAACCTTTAGTTCAAACTACTACATATTTCTATATCTATCTATATCTCAATTCATTGCAGCTGGAGTGCCTGGTGTTCTGCCAAAGCGACGCGTTGTTGTTGCTCTGTACGATTATAAATCGCGCGATGAGTCTGACTTGAGCTTTATGAAGGGCGACCGCATGGAGGTCATTGACGATACCGAATCCGATTGGTGGCGCGTTGTCAATCTGAGCACACGCCAGGAGGGTCTGATACCGCTGAACTTTGTGGCCGAGGAGCGAAGTGTCAACAGCGAAGAGTAAGTTATGATTTCCAAACTCTGTTTTTATACTCATAAATATCTTGCTTTTTGTTCACAGCTGGTTCTTTGAGAACGTGCTGCGCAAGGAGGCGGATAAGTTGCTGCTGGCGGAGGAGAATCCGCGTGGCACATTTCTGGTGCGTCCCTCGGAACACAATCCCAATGGCTATTCGCTATCCGTTAAGGATTGGGAAGATGTACGCGGCTATCATGTGAAGCACTATCGTATCAAGCCACTGGACAATGGTGGCTACTACATAGCCACAAATCAAACGTTTCCATCGCTTCAGGCCCTGGTTATGGCCTACAGCAGTAAGTAGAGACAGAGACATTAATATAAAGTAGTTTCTTCGTACTCATACTCTTTTATTTTAGAAAACGCCCTCGGTCTGTGTCACATCCTGTCGCGTCCCTGCCCCAAACCACAGCCACAGATGTGGGATCTGGGTCCAGAGCTGCGCGACAAGTACGAGATACCACGCTCTGAGATCCAGTTGGTGCGTAAACTGGGACGCGGCAACTTTGGTGAGGTCTTCTACGGCAAGTGGCGCAACAGCATCGATGTGGCGGTCAAAACGTTGCGCGAGGGAACCATGTCAACGGCTGCATTCCTCCAGGAGGCGGCCATCATGAAAAAGTTTAGACACAATCGCCTTGTGGCCCTCTATGCCGTCTGCTCACAGGTCAGTTAAATGACATTTACACTATGCTTAGCTTCTTCCTAATGCTTATATCGTTTTGCAGGAGGAACCCATCTATATTGTGCAGGAGTTCATGTCAAAGGGCAGCCTCTTGGACTTTTTGCGCGAGGGCGACGGACGCTATTTGCACTTTGAGGATCTCATCTATATTGCCACGCAGGTGGCCAGCGGCATGGAGTATTTGGAGTCCAAGCTGCTCATCCATCGTGATTTGGCGGCACGTAATGTGCTCATTGGCGAGAATAATGTGGCAAAGATATGTGATTTTGGATTGGCGCGCGTCATTGCCGATGATGAGTACTGTCCCAAGCAGGGATCCCGCTTCCCCGTCAAGTGGACAGCGCCCGAGGCCATCATCTATGGCAAGTTCAGCATCAAGTCGGATGTGTGGTCATATGGTATACTGCTAATGGAGCTATTCACGTACGGACAAGTGCCCTATCCGGGCATGCATAGTCGTGAGGTTATTGAGAATATCGAGCGCGGTTTCCGCATGCCAAAGCCAACAAATCATTACTTCCCCGACAATATCTATCATCTGCTCTTGCAATGCTGGGATGCGGTGCCGGAGAAGCGACCGACGTTTGAGTTCTTGAATCATTATTTTGAGTCATTCTCAGTGACGTCGGAGGTGCCGTATCGGGAGGTGCAGGATTAAGCGGCAGAAGCAGCTTTACTCACATTAACAACACACACTCACACACACATCCACACACAAACACATCTATAAATATATTTATAACACGTTATCTATATGTAACGTAAACATTTATACATATTTACTATAATTCTTAAGACTTTTAAATGGCAAAGCATTAGTTGCATACAGAACAACCAACAACCAACAAAAACAAAAGCTACAACAGCAAGCAAAACATTTACATAGCTCTATATGTATGTATTTGTGTATAAGCGTATATAACCAATATATTGCAAAATGGAGGAAATGCAACATTTTACATATATTTTACACGCAAAACTATTTTATAATTTATATACCTACTTGTATGTACTATGAAAATAGCAAGTATTTAACTAGTTTTGTAAGCTTAACAAAAACAAAAAGAAAAGAAAAGTAACCATAACTAAAACAACAATTTATGAAAAGCATAACATGAAAATGGCAAATCTTTTTCTATTTTCCAGTCCAACAGCAAACAATTTAATCGGTGCTTAAATTACCAAATCTTTATCCCCCTTTTCTATCTCTCTCCTAACTGCTGAATTTCTTCTGGTACTTTCCACAAAACTAACCCAAAGTATTATTTAAATCAATCAATATGTAGTCGAGATTGTTGCTAATTGTAGAGAAACAAATCACAATGATGGCATTTAACTTATAAGGCGCCAACTGATGAGCCTCCTACCCAAATCTACTTCCATGTCACATCAAATATTTTTCAACTCAAATTTATCACAAGAAATATAATAAAAAACCAAAATTATTTTTGCTGCTTCTACGAGTAGTTGAGGCTAACAAAGAAAATTGCAACCGCGAGAATATCTCCGAAATTATTATAGAAATTTGTAAAAGATTTTGTACAAAACCATTTGAAAAAAAATACAAAAACAATCGTAAACTGTAAACTTTTGTTTAAATGTTTATAGTACATTTAAGTTTATGCCAAAACTATTAGAGGTTTTTCTGTATATTTAAGCACAAGAAAAGTGAAATTATCAAATTATGTTATATGAAACGCAAATGCAATGCACATTATCATTTGGGCACAGTCCATATATATAAAGCCTAATGGTTCTACATTTATTCTAACTTCAAATAACCCAAGTCAATGCCATACAAGATGATACGTATAATGAAAATGGAAAATCTGCAGTCTTCAGGGTTTCAAAATGCAAAATACCATTACTTATGAAAGGAATTCTTATCAATCAAATAACAATTACAACTACAAGAAATACAACACTTAACTCACATCAATGTTAGTCGTTAGGAAAGGAACTTCATGTAGAACAGAATATTATGATATGAATGTGTTTTATTATTTTAATTTATTTGATTATTTTTGTTATAGTTACTAAGTTTATGTGTTGGCCATTGTGTGCACATCTGTAGCATAAAACCAAAGTTTAGCATTTCGTATTAATATATACATATAAATTCTATATATATATGTATTTGTATAGAACATTTATACGGCAACTTAATGCATTTCACTCTCTCACATATACACACACACACATTCACAATACACCTAAATACACACACTCACTCACACATAGAGAAAATAAGGCAGCTTAAACTACGTGTAGCAAGAAATCATTGCAATCATTGTATGAAATTGCATTCAACGTATATTTAAACAGTAACTAAATCATTACAAGATAAAAGATAAATAAATATTGTTATAATTAAAAGCAAAACTGAAATTGTTTAGCGTAGTTGATGAATTTTTGTATATATACTTGACATAACGTGTAGCAATAAATGAAATTGAATTGAATAAACTAAACTAAACTAAACAATAATAATAATAATAATACAATACAACAATAGTAGCAGCAGCTGTAACAAACGGTTTATGTGGCACGCCAGGTGGCAACAACAATTTGACAAATTTTTTATACAATATAACAACAAATACACGGCAATCAAATGGACAGATTTCTAAAATTTTCCAGCCTCCACCTTTTGGTTGAAAGGGGGGTGTTAGAGGGGGCGTGCCGCCTGTGCCGTTGTGTTGCGTGCAACGTAAAAACTAAACACTGTCATATATTTAATTATAGACATAATAAATTATATTATAATTACAATATAATACAGATAATATTAACAAAAGACCCAAAAACTGCATCATAATACTAACAAAATAATGTGAAACTGAATTTAGCTGATGTATAACGAAAAAGATGTGTCCCGTTCGGCGTGTAATGCATAAAGATAAATCAATAAAATAAAAAATATGTAATAAATATGGAAAGTGCATTTTAATTTTGAGATTTACTTACAGCATTTAATGATAATATTTATGAAGCTGATTGGAATATATAACGAGCAGGAATTCGGATCGTTATAATATTCAATCATAGGATATTTACCAATTGTTCCTTTAATGTTCCCATTTGTAAGAAAACTAGTTTAATTTTTTTTTGTTTTTCGCTCTTTTGGATGCCAAAAAAGTTGCAATTTTATTGTTCGCTTTCTGGTTGAATATAGGTATATATAAGTAATAATGAAATCGTTTCTTTTTTCTAAAAATTTCTTCAAAGGCAAAAATTTACATAATCCTTGATGTGAGTAATGTATATTATTGTTTTTTTAATGTGTGAATTTATTGATAATTCTTAATGAAGTGCGTTTAAAAGTAAGATTTGTGTGAAGCTAATGAACTTTAAAGATCTGAATTAGAATTTGTTGAATGAAGACTACGCAAATGTAAGAACTATGCAACTACTTGAATTTTTGATTAGAATTTTGTTTTCGAATTTTATAAATCGTACAATGAAACTAACACATGACAAGAATGTGTGTATATAACTTTATTTGTATTATAGTTTTAGATAAATTTCCTTCCATTGAGTTGTTATAATGGGTTCTGTCCTGTTTTCTGTCCATTTTTTCTGTCCGATTTGATTATTGTAGGTACAATAAATTCGTATTTATTTATTGTATATGTATGAGTATTTTTTGTATTATATAGTTCCAATATTATGGAACCATATATATTTACTATATCGTATATAGTAATAAGGCAGCTGTTGAATCCGTCCAACTGCTGATAAAAATTATAAGATATTTATGTAAACCAGTGTATACATCTATTTGTATTTGTTCCATTCAAGTTGTGATTATTTTAAGTTCCATATGAATGTCAGTATATTATTATGTTCCTTTCATTAGAGTTCCATGTGAATGTAAGTTTATTATATTTTTTTTCAGTGGTCAATAAGATTATTAAAACTGTTCTAGTAAAACGATGCTGATACAGTACAAATTGTTCTATCACATTTTATAGATCAATTTTCAAATGCCAATATACGATTATGTAATTGTATATTTTGTGTATAAGTAATTTACCTAATGTATTTCTTAGACATGTATGGTGTTTTTTTGGGGACACATATTAACATCTTAAAGCTATACATTTACAAAAAGCAAGTTCATCTATTTGTTCACTTCCAAATATTCAAATAATCAGATATTCAAATATTCAAATTTAGCAGATTCGTTTTCGAAAATTCAAAACCAAACCAACCATTTTTGACTATTTCAAAATTGATTACAGCGGCGAGTAATCAACTTTAATATTCTCAAAACTGGTTGGTTTTAGAATTTTCACGAGTGTCTGCCAAATGTTTTTGATGTTCGATTTTGTATTTATGAACTATTATAGTTCTTAACTGGTAATTTACTGATTCCAATTAAGGAAACAATCGCACTTCTTGGTGTCTAGAACTAAATGTTTTGATTCTCGTTTTGAATCGTTGTATGTGTTTCTTTGTGAGTGTGTGTTTTGTGTAAATATAAAATACGCTGCACTGCGTTGTGAGCACCCCTAATGTAATTTGCATACGTAACTGTTAAGGCAATGTTATAATTAACATGGCAGTGAAGCATGCATATTTACACAGGCAGCTCTTTTTGTGTGGTTGTGGTTGGTGTGGTGGTTGTGGTTGTTGTTGTGGTGGTGTTGTTGTTGTTTTTGCTGTTGCTGTTGCTCTTGTTGCTGGTGCAGCGCATTTAATATTCGACGTTGCCGAATTATTTGCCTTGACTCGCCATTTACATTTACATAGCCGATGAAATTTGCTGCGGTTGCTGTTGCAGCTGTTGTTGTTGTTGCTGCTGTTGTTGTTGTTGCTGTTGCTGCATGGCTTGCTGCTCTTGCTGTTGTTGCTGCTGCAGCAGTTGTTGTATTTGGTGCGGCGCCTGCGTTATTTGTTGCAGTTGTTGTTGTGGCTGGTAGGGCTGTTGTTGCTGCTGCTGGAACTGCAATTGCTGATTGTGATGTTGCTGCTGTGCAGCAGCCGCCGCAGCCGCATTCTGTTGCGAGGTAGCTTCCGATGTTTTCAGGAAATACGTTATCAAGTCGATTGGCAGCGGGAAAACAATCGTTGAGTTCTTCTCCGCGGATATGGTGTTGAGTGTCTGGGGCAAAAAAGAATGTGGTTTGTTTTGCGCGGTTATATATACATAAATATAATACATATATATATATTTATAGATATTCCTTTATAGAGTTCAACGACCCAAAATGCCTACCTGCAGATAGCGCAGCTGCAGTGCTGCCGGCGAACCGCCAATCACCTCGGATGCCTCGCGCAATGCCTTCGATGCCTTCTGTTCACCTTCGGCGGCAATGACTTTGGCGCGTGCCTCACGAGCTGCCTCTGCCTCGGCGGCCATGGCACGTTGCAGTTGCACTGGCAGACGCACGTCCTTGCTGTTGGTTGTCCAATAGAAAAGTACATACATTAGCCATTACACTCTTACAAATGCCAGCCACATTCTCCTAAGCCCTAAACTCTAAACTCATTTGCCAAAAATTTCAACTCCAATTGAGGCTAATCCCCCATTCTATTGTCTAACCAACTGTACTGAATTTTAATCCAAAATTGGCATTCAAAGCTCATCATTTCGGTCTGCCTTATGTCCTGTATCAAATTTCATCAGGATATGCTATTGTTCGTCTCAATTCCCTTTGATTGATTTAAGGCATTGTCTCCAAGTGAAAGCCTAGAAATATTTTATCCGCTTTGCCAACTTTTGAATTGGAAAAATTGGCAATTTCAATGCAACTTTCACAATTCATTAGTTCATTGTGTGGAAATTGTGAAAAGTGCTTTGAAATTTTCCACTTTTCCAATTCAATTAGCAAAAATTTATCTATACTTTTATGTTGCTTTCAAAGTTTTAAATTTGTTGCAAAGTTATGCCACATTTTAATAGCAACCATAAACTTATTTTGTGTGTCTTTTTTGTCGTTGCCAAACTATTTTCTTAGTTTTAAAGTGGAAGTCATGAGAAACGGCTGCCTTTTGAAATAAGTTGAAATTGGCTAGATTAATTAACTTTTTTATTATAGCTTGTATAATCGATAGATTATTTTAACAGCTGATTGATAAAGATACTAATTTAATTTTTTTTATATTCTATATGTTCTAGCTATTATATATTTTTTAATTTTTGTTTGTTGTCTTAAGTAAGTTCCATTTATTTCTATCCTTAATTCAATATCTTCTAACTATTAAATCCGCAATCATTTCCTTTTCAAATTTATTGCTATATAAACCATCAAAATTTGCCCCACTCTACTGTCTACATAAAAAATGTTGACCATATTTTATTAGCCATGACAAAAAATGTTATCAGCTGATTAATTTCATAAAAATTCTCGCCCAACAACAACAGTAAAAATGCTGTGAGACTGTCATAAAAATGAAACAATTTTCATAGACACATTGCAGAAAAAAATGACAAAAGGCCGTAGGTCAATAGCCACAGCTAAAACCACAACAACAATAAAAGCGTCAAGTTGTTGGCCATGTTGTTGTAGTTGTTGCTGTTGTTACATGTATTTGACAAGCTGTCACACTTGCAGACCTGACGGGACAACGGGAGAACAGCTGCTCGAGTGGGAGTTGGACACTCAGAGAGAGAGAGGGAGAGAGAGAGGGAATTAAGGAGGAGTGAGAGGATTTCCCGCTTGTCCCGACGCGGCTAATAATAAATTACAAGAGTAACAGCAACTGTGACAGCAGACAAAGGCCAGTTGCTGCTGGCCTGGCTATAATCAAATGCTCCCTTCAAACATAATGGCACAAACCAGCTACATTTATATCTTCATTTTTTTTTTTCTCTTTGGTGACATAGAAACCTCTAAAGTGTATATGAGTATATGTGTGAGTGTGTGTGTTGTGTGTGTGGCATAAAAGTTGCACTACTTACATTTCAACACGTTCAACTTTGATGCCCCAGGCATCGGTGGCTTCGTCGAGCTGAACCTGTTTATGATTTGGCCCACATAAAGTTGGCAGGTGTGTGTGAATGTATGTGAATGGTTGTATATGTATTAAAAATAGCAGTAAAAACACATTAGTTTTTGTTTACACACGGTTTTCATGTTGTTAACTATGTGATGGCTTTTTGCCTTTCACATTTCACATTGTTTTTTGTGGGTCGCTGCAGCATCCTTGAAACATTAAAACTGCAGAAAAAAAATAAAACTGCAAAAAAATAAAACAGAACCTAAATAATATGCAGCACTTGCGTTGCGTCTAACGGAGTGGAAGCGCCACAGAAATGTTGCTTTTGGCAGCAGCTGGAGCCCAAAACAAGGCGTGGCTAAAATGCCTGTGCTGATTTTGAACTATTTTTCATATGCCCATAAAAATAAATAAATAAAGAGACTGAGAGGGAGCTAGAAAAAGGAGCTAGAAATTTAGCCGGAAATATAGCTAAAGATGTAGCTTAAAAACGACTAAGAAAGAGCTAGAAAAGGAGCTAGAAATTTAGCTAGAAATGTAGCTAAAGATGCAGCTTAAAAAGAATAAGAATGAGTTAGAAATTTAGCTAGAAATGTAGCTAAAGATGCAGCTTAAATTTGGTTTAAGTTTTGCCATCATTTTTCTGGAAAAATCGTTGCAATTTGTTTGTTAAAACGTTTTGGCAGCTGCTGCTAATTGGCCATTAATATTTTGCATTTAAAGTTGGTTTGTGGCAAGCACTTTAAAGTCGTTGCATTAATTAGACGGCATGTGGCAAAGTTGCAAATGGCTAGAAGAGAGCACACGCACACATAAGTCAATTACAGGAGTCAAGGGGGAGAGAGAGAGTGAGAGAGAGACTGAGATATGGGTGGCGTTGCCACCCAGTTGGAAAGCACTCACCTGCATTGTGCCGGAAATCGTCATACGCTCGCTGAGTATCTCATGCAAATGCCGAGTTCCCATTGTGTTTCGTAGAGTAGTCTGTGCCAGTAGTCTGGTCGAATGGTGAGCATTCTCCACGTTCGCTATAGAGACGGTCGCATTTGATACGCGATAGTAAACCACTGCATCCACCGAAACCGTAACGCTATCCTTTGTCAGAACCTACAAGATGCAGTGGTTGGAATTGTTTTTTTTCTTTATCTTTATCTTTTTTCTTTTCTCTATATATTTCTATTTTGTTGTTTTATTTATTTTTATTGTTGTTGCTCTACGACTATTGTTGCTTGCGTTTGTTTCTATTTCTTGCTTGCTTGTTTATATTTATTATGCTTGTTATTGTTGCTACAGACATCACAGAAATTGCGAAGACTACGAAGACGGCGTGATAAGCTGCATGTGTATCTAAATATATATGTATATGTATATGTATCTGTTGTTGTATCTTTAGCTGTAGTTGTATCTTTATATGAATATTTTAGTAGCTGCTGTGCACTTTTGCTTAGAGTGGCATAATGCGAATACGAATGCACTTGACTGTTAGCTTGTCTCGTTCTTGGTCTTGGTCTTGGTCTTTGCTTTATTACAACTAAGTGCAGAGTGCAAACTTTTGACGCCAAGACCAAGACAGACACACACATGTGTGTGAGAGGAATAGAGACAGCACTGTACAGACAACATAAATGTGGCTTTTATTTTGATTATTTGCTGTGACAGTGTGTGTGTGTGTGTGTAAAGCCGTTTTGCATTATTCGTTGCTAGTTGCAGATACAAGATACAAGATACTTTTGTGCAGCGTTTTCATAGCAATTTGTTGCGATTGTAGCATTTATATATAGTTTAAGCTTATTTGTTTTTTTTTATTTTTTTGATATTTTTCTTGGGTTTTATGTGACTTGTGAGCTGTGAGCTCGATAGCGATACGTGGAGCAAACTCAAGAGCTTTGAAGTTACAGTGTATAAGTTATAGGCATGTTTTATTGCATATAAATGATGATTAATACTTATAAGTTTATATATATATATATATATATATATGTATTATTTTACAGATACAAAAAGGTTGCAAATCAAAAAGGCAGACAAACCACGAAATTAACTTAAGAACTTGATTGATATGTTATAGTATATATAGACAATTTATATATACCCACAATTGAGAAACAGAGACAGAGAGAGAGAGAGAGAGTAGAGTAGAGAAAGTATGTAGAGAGACAGAGAGAGAGCGAGATAGAGAAATGTTTTTCTTTTTCTTTCTTTTTTTGTTGTTGTGTAACTTGAAAACTTGGAACTTGGGTTTTTTTTTTCTTTTGGTTTCTTTATTGGTTATACGATTGTTTGCACTTTACTCACTCGCTGCCATTTTCCACTTGCCCAAATGCTGCCAGCTCTTGATGCCCAAATCAAACTCTTATATTTTTATGCCCCGACCAAAAGTTTACTCGTAACCAAAACCCACAAAAACCCGGCCAAAACTATTTGCACAAAAGCACAAAACTTTGCCTACATTTTTAGCCTTTTTTTTCCTATTTTTTGGGTTTATTTTACGACCTGTGCCATGTCCAGGCCGTCTAGACCGCTTTTTATAGCCCACTCTGGCTTTGGTGTCAATGTTGTTTAGTGTCGTTTGTGCTGATGCTTCAGAGTTTTCGATATAGTTATTTTTGGCAATGCTTTTCGGGCAATTCACTTTTTCTATTAGCATAAATATCAACTGAAAATGAGCGTGCCACTGTGCGTATACTTCATTTAATAAAAAGGCTACCGCAAAAAACTTGGAAATTTGTCCACTCAATAAAGGCTTAAAAAAACTCTACGATAAGTTATCTTAATGTTGGCCAGCAAAGTCGTAAGAAAGTGTGGCTGCAATCTGTAAAATGAATTGGCCAATATTGTCGGGCTGGCTACTTAGAATAGTTTATGGTAATCTGCTTATCAGGTTCAGGCACACTTAAATGATAGGAACATGAGCTGAAAGGGTTTTAATTCCTCTTAGTGCTTAGTCAAGCGCAGCCATTTCAACTTCTTCTTCTTCTTTTTGTTCTTTATCAAAGTGGGCCAAAATGTGTGTGCTTCTATTCAGTTCGTTCTCTAAATCAATTTTCAAGAACAATGGCTTCAAATTCGAACAATAGACCAAGTGTTCAACGCTGCATGTAAGAGTGAATGTATTGGTATCTATGTGTGTGTGTGTGTATGTATTAGTAGTAGGTGGATTAAATTGGGTGTTAACTGCAGTTGGCATTGTCAGAGAGTTGTGTGTGTGTGTGTGTAGATAGTAAATGAAAGAACAATGAATTGAAAATTGAACAATAGAAAGTAAGAATTATTGGACTGAAAATCATATATAATTAATAAGTATTACTTAACAATTTTCATACATATTTGTTTATACACTGTAACAGCTAAACTAATGAGCTTTGAAAATATAATTATATTATCAGTTCTTATTACAATTTGCACAGTTTGGCCATTAAATTTTTGATTGTAGATCAATTTTATTTTAAAATTTCAAATGTAAATCATATTTCAACTGAAAATTTTTATATATATTTATATATAGATAGATCTTGATATATTGAGCTACTGATTGATGCACTATCTAGATGATAGTGAGTGAGTGAGACAGAGAGAGAGAGAGGTAGAGATAGACAGAGAGAGACAGAGAGGGGCAACCGACTTGAATTTTATTTTGCATTTTTTTGTTGGACATCAACTAAGACGTCCGAAGTAGTTATATAACTAAATTCTTTTATATATATAGTAGCTGCGTTCTATAAGGTATTTATATATATTATAGGTACTACAATACTGGGGGTTTTAGTTGCTCTAGCTAAGCTTTATAGTTATAGTTGCGATTTCTAGACATCGGGCGGGCGGCGACGAAAATTGCTTTCTTTTTGCTTTTCTTTTCATGCGTGCGATTTTTTGACTTTGATTGATTTGAATCGATTGAAGCTTTATAATATTTTTTCTTTGACCGAGTGTTACGAGTGTTACCCACATTAAAAACAGCCTAAACCACGCAAAACACACATAGATGAACTCGACATGGATTGCTTGCTTGATATATATTTTTGCATATTTTTGGTTGCACATAGACAACTATATAATGCCACAGCGCCCACACTTTACACCGGTGAGGTGAGGTGTGGGGGCGTGGCAGCATTTAGTTATATATGCTTAACACAAGTTTCAATTCAGTTAGTTTTTTTTATCGTTATTTCTCTTTTTCGTTTCATTTTATTGTTGGAGTGCGTACTTTTTAGCGTCCTTCGCTTTTGTGCTCAAACAGATCAAATGTTAACGGTTATTTAGTTAGTGGTAAGTACAAATATTACGAGTATAATTCATTTTGTCCAAAACTAAAGTATGTATGTTGTATGTATGTGTGTGAGTACTAAACTAAAACTGATTTTTAAATGTAAATATAATTTTGAGTCGTTTACTGAATGAATTTTTTTGTACTTGTACTTAATTTAAATGTATGTATGTTAATGTATGTATGTATGTGTGTGTTTTTTAAAAATTTATTTGTCTTTTTTTTAAGTTTTAAGTTTTTGTTTTTGTATTTTTTTTATTGTTGACAGTTAGAAAGCATTTTAGAATAGACATTTATGGAAATATATATTTAGCATGCTCTCAAAAATTATTTGAACGCTTAATCGAAGGAGGGAGAGTGGGGGGTATCAAAAAGTAAGTGCATTTTGGTATACGTGTATCTTTTGATAGGGTAGTTTTAGGGGGTATATATTGTTGATTTGGTATTCGGTATCAGTTTATATATCTTAAAAACAATTGTTTCGCTAAACAAAACTAACATAGCTCAAAAACAAAATCAGTATATATATAGAGGTATATATTGAGTTAGATATAGAGCGTGGGTTAGATAGACAGTTGGAAAAGATACAGAGTAAGAGAGATATAGAGAGAAACAGAGAGAGAGAGAGAGAGAGATACAGAGTTAGAGAGAGATAGTTAAACAGTTAGAAGCACTGCTTAACTTTAAGTACTTATTTCGAGCGGGCGAGTGAGCAAGACAGTTTTAAAAGTTACACAGAGAGAGAGAGAGAGAGATAGAGATATAGATAGAGAGAGAGAGAGATAGGACGCTTTGTGTGTGCATTTAAGTGGTTAAAGGTATTTTATCAATGAAATTTCTGAGTGTGTGTGTGTTTTTGAGAGTGTGTGGTTCACTTTCTGTTGCATACTTTTCAGCTACACAAAACCTAAGCTATGTGGGTGTGTGTATGTTAGTAAGTGTGTGTGTGTGTGTGTATCTAGGGGAATTGTTTTGTGGTTGGCTGACTGGTTGGTTGGTTCTTTTGGTTGGTGCTGTGGGTGGAACGAGTTTGAAGTGGTGTGTGTGTTCGGGTGTGTGTATTTTACCCTGTGTTCAGTGAACAAAAGAATTTTTCAGAATTTTCATTATTCGTTTCGTTTCGATGCAAGCCAATTTTCTAGTGCTGTTCATTTGAGTTTTCTTAGTTGATTTTTGGATTTTTGATTTGCCCGCCCCCTTTTTTTTCAGGCGCCCGCCCACCAATTCAGTATTTTTGGGATTTTTGATATGAAGTGCATTTATTTGCTCTGCTGAACACAGAGAATCTTTCAGTTGATAATGCTTAGCATTTGCTTTTTCATATTAGTTAGTCTATTATCATATTTTTTTTTGTTTTCTTGGTTGGGTTGCTTCGATTTCTAATTGCAAAAGACAATCAGATTTGTTCAACTATGCAAATTGTAATAAGTTGAAGTTAAAGGCTTTAAGACACCAACAACTAAACAAATACAATAATTTGAATTAAAAAAAAAAATTTAAATAAAAATGAATGCGACACGATTAATTTGTAATTTCGTATGCATTTTTATACACAACAACAACGACAATGACAATAACAACAACAACTCTTATGTTTTAAATAAAGGTATATTCTGTGACTGTTTCTGTATCTGTTACAGTTTCAGTTTTCAGTATTCTGTGGCCTTCATGCGTTTTACACAAAAAAATCAAAAAAAAAAAAAAAAACAGAAAAAGCAAAATAAATCGAAGAAAAACAAATAAAAGAAGCGGAAAAATAAAACTGAAAATGTTGGCGGAAGTCACAAAGTGTACAGAAAAACCTTAAAAAAATGAAAAAATACACAAAAGGGTATTCAAATAGAGTGAAATTGGCAAAAGAACGAGGGATAAAAAATGCATTTGATTGCCTTTTTTTGTGTTTGCTCCACGTGAGCTCAGTTTCAGCCAGAGAATCGTCTTTAATACGGTTTTTCTTGTCTATTTATTCAGCATATTTATTAAATGTTTCATTTTATACACTTTATGAGTTATGTACATGGATGTGAGGGCCTCACAAAATTAACAAAAACATATATTGAGAGAAAAGTAATGGAGTCAAATAAAATGGAGCACGCTTTTGTCTGTAAGGATTGTTTAAGTGTTTGTAAATGTGTGTGAGTGTGTGTGTGATTGTGTATGATGTGGTCTAGTGCACATCAATGAGAGAGAGAATAATAACAACCATAAATATGATAATAATTAAATCGGCAACATTGTTCAACATTGAATACGACAACAAGTACCATACAAAAGTAGTATTAAAACAAACAACAAGACTACCAACAACAACAACAACAACATTGTTAGAGACTGCTTGTATGTGTGTGTGTGTGTGTGTATTTGTGGCCACGCCCACGATCTGTACTAATATAAATGCAAAAGGAAAGTGAGCAAATGCAACAAAAAAATATAATTCAAACGAGATTTTCTGCTGCTTATTTGCTTTTTTGTTGTTGTTGCTGTATGTGTGTATGTGTGTTAGGGGTTAGAAATGTTGTAGATATAGAGATAGAAAGGGATAGAGAGAGAGTGAGGCTGCAGCTGAGCAGGAAGAAACACAGTTACGCAGGAAAACGCAAGACGAATAATAACAGAAATGAAAGCCAAAGTAAACACCATGACATGCGATGACAACAACAAGAACAACAACAACACAAAAACAACAATAATAACAATAAGAAAGAAGAGGAACACAAACACACACACACACAGAATCACAGTCACATACAGAGAAGGAAACGAAAAGAAGGCGAGGATAACGTTGCGTATGCGTAATTCACGCTCCAGTTGCGTGTCCTGTGTTCTGTCTATGTGTGTGTGAGTGTATCTCTGTGTGTGTGTGTGTATCTGTGAGTGTGTCAGCAAAATCAACACAGTTACTCAGTGAGTCTGCAGTGCTTACATTTGCCATATGAGCCATGTTATGTATTCAGTGTGTGTCGATTGGGCCAAATACAAAATCAAAATTTTTTGGCTAACATAATGTGTGTTTGTTTGGAACGAAAACTTGTGGCAAAAAGCTAAAGTTTTATCATTTTTTTATTGTTTTTCGCTTAACATCTCAGCATTTAAATTGTGTTTTCTTGTGCTAGTGAGCGAATTGTGTGTGTGAGAGTGGGTATGTGTGTGTGAGAGTGTGTGTTAACAACAGCAACAACAATAATAGAGTGAAAAGTTGTTGCTGCTGCCATCGAACTTACCTCCTGTGGTGGCACATCGTAGGTACGAGTTCGCAAATCCACCCGGGCATAAGAGTCAATGCACGGCAGTATAAAGAAGATGCCTGCGGATAAATATATATATAATACAATTATATAGCATATACTCAGATACAGAGTATACACAGAAATAACGATAAATTATGTTTCAGAAGCACTGTAGTCCCGAGTAAAAGATAAAAGATTCAAGCACGATTTTTACATTTAGTTTTATTTATTAAAATATTTATTTATTTATTTACGTCAACTAAGATCAGTCGACAAAAATTTAAATTATGCATAAAATTAAACAAAAGCTTAAATAACAATTAAATTAACAATTAAATTATAAAACATAATAAACGAATTTATTTTATGACTGAAAATATAAAAAAAGTAAAATAAAGTTAAGTTAAGTCTCAGAAAATAATTTGAAATTTTTATAATTGAGGCTTATTTGACTTTATATGCAATAATTAAAATCAAGCCTTTTTAAGTAATAAAATTTCATAGGTAATAATACTAGATTTTATATTATGACAAGAATAAATTTTCTGAATTCATATTTAATAAATATATCATAAAATAAAAAATTTTAAAATTGAATTTTTGAATGATATTTTAGTTTTGTATAAGAGGTTATAATTTTATTTTTGTTTACGAAGTTATAATTTTTGAGTTGTGAAACTAAAATGTTGTCCAATCTTTTCCGACACGTTTTGCCATTAACTGTCTGTCACCTGGTCGCATACTTGGCCCCAAAAAAGAGAAAGAAAGCTGTGCGCTAATTTGGAGCAAGTGCAGCTATTAACACAAATTCTTGTCACCAACGCCGAACCAGCAACTCTTGAATTTGCATAGCAACCTTCCTTGCCCCTTGCCCCTCTGCTTGTACCCCTTTGCCCCGCAGTTGCCACTCACCTGGACCCTTGGCACCGCCCTGCATGAGTCGGCCCAAACGAAAGATAACCGCTCTCTCGTACTCCTGCACCACCTGCGAATGAATAAGCGAAAATAGCGAGAATGCGAGAAAGCGAAACGTGAGCAAAATGTGCAAAATTAAATTGAAATTCAGACAGCAGAGCTCCGCAAAAAGAAGCAACTGCAACTGCAACTGCAATGAGCTGCAGATGCTCTGGCAAAGCGATTTTTAAGTGCATTTCTATAGATATTGAATACTTTAGGAACTTCAAACTATCGTTAGTACTATTACTTAAGTAAATCAAGTGAATTACTTTAAAAATACTTTGACAACTCAGCTTGTATTTCAGAGATTGTTTAACATACTTTTTTTTTTAAATCCAGTTAAATTTTTTTTTGACTTGCAAATTAGTTTTAGAGATTTTCTTACAAAAGCGTTGCAGCTTAAATTAAATTTTTTTATAACTGATTATTTACTAAAATGTATTTTATTTCTTTTTTTTTAATGCTGATTAGTTACTAAATCGTATTTATTTTTATATTTAATTGAAATTAATTTTAAAATATATATTAGAGAGTCACATTTATTAAGGGTTTAAAAGACCTTTTTACGATACTAATTGCAATAGTTTCACAGCTTATATTAAATTTATTTATTACAAGATAATTTTTTTAAAAGGGTTTAGATACTTAAAAAGACTATAAAATGATTAAAATCCTTAAGATACTTTTTCTTGCTATAGTACTCTCGATAGTTATGCAGCTCTCTAAGCATATTTATTTCTTGCTGACAAGATGATGGATACATTTTTCAGTGGAACTTTGCCAGCGATAAATATTAAAAACAACAGCAACAAAAACTTTGCGAACTTAAGCTCATTGGGGATGGCAATATATTTAGATTGTAGGAGCTTACCTTGAAGCAGACGAAGAGACTGAACGGCAGCGTCATTATCACAAGTGCCACGGATAGAAATATTAGCAATTTGCCGCATGTTGATGCCTTGTCGCTGATTTCCTCGTCCGCTGTGGGTAAAATTGTGGCAAAAAGAGAAGAATATGAAATTTATAGCGTGTAAACGTGGCATCAGCGTGCAGATAAACTGAAGGCAATAGATAATGCTGCAAATTAAGTTTTCAGTTTTTTTGATGCTCACAAAAATTTTCAATTGCATAACGCGACCAAGTTCGAAAAACATAAGAAATATATATCAATTTCCAAAATATTTTTGTTGCTCTTCAAGTTTAGCCAAAAATGTAAGTTTTATATTGTTTTCGTTTTTGTTTTTGTCTTTTGTTTTGTTTGTTTTCTTATTTCGTATTTTGTGGGACAACAAGTCGCCCATTTTTTAAGGTTACACAGACACAGCGAGCGAGCCTTGTAAAAGTCAAAAATAAGCTTGAGTTTTAGAAAAAAGAACTGTAGCATACTTAGGAGCGCACGCCAGTTAGACCATAAACAACAAAATGTTAAAATGTTCAAAATGTTAGAAAAGTAAAAACAAAAAGTTTTTAAGCATTTAACGAGACAAATAAACGCAGATTATCATAAATATATATGTTTGAAGCATAACTTGTGTATTCTTGTTCAGGATGTGGGATTTTTTATTTGTTTTTCTGTTTTTTATTTTTTTTTTTGGGTTTCCAAATTAGTGCGACTTACAATAGAGAAATCCATGTGAATGTTTTGCTTGTGTATCTGCAAGAATACGATAAATCAAATGATTGTCAAAAATTAATTGGACTTGAGGATGGGGTAGAAAAACAGTTGGCACTCAGTTCTGGACATCTTCATCTGTTTTTTAATTGGGGAGCCATGTTGCAACATGCAGCAAAACCAACTAACTAGCTAACTAACTAATTAATTAACTAACTAATTAGCTAACTGATTGATTGATAGATAGATAGATTGATTGACTAACTACCAAAAAAATAGAAATGAAAGCAAATCATAATTAATGCATGTCATGTCACTTAAATGCTATTTACAGTTGCAGTTTACAGTTACAGTTAGTCTCAGTGTTTTTACTGCCTTGGCAATTAGCAGTCGCAGTTTCCATTTCCATTTTCAGTTTCAATTACAGTTCATTGAGAACTTGCAACAATGATGCCACTCAACGCCCACTGATGTCAGCAAAGTGTTTTTAACGAGCTCACACACACACAGATACTCACACACAGATACACACACACACACACAGATACACACACACACAGATACACCAGATACAATACATACACACAAAAATATAGCTGCAACTTTGAGCTGAAACTGTGAAACCTTCAGCACTCTCTGCTAAGCCAACAAGCTGTTAAACATTTCGCCCACACTTCCGTGCTCAGTTGGGTTCGAGGACAAAGTTTTTGAAATTGAAATTGATTTCGAAATAATTGCAATGGCGTTGACGTCGATTTGAATGTTGTCAAGACGGCTGCAGATGCGGATGCGGATAGAAGGCGGATGCGGTTGCGGATGTGGGTGCAAATGCGGATGCGGATGCGAATGCGGATGTGGTGCCTGCTGTCAAATAAAACTCTGTGCTGTTGCTGTAAGAGAGTGTGTTTTGTGCTGTGCTAATAGATTTATGGCCCAATTTTACCTTTACCTTTCATTGAAATTTAAAAATAGAATGCAGTATTGCGACTTGTGCTCAATAGTGTAATTAGTTTGAATTTGCTAGAGCTTTAGCTAAATCTATTTTTGCCTAAAGGACAAACATCTTTTTTATATTTCGCGCTCTGCATTTTTTAAGTGTTTGCGCTACATTTATGACACTAATATTAATGAGTATGTTATGTTTTGCTTAATATTATTAATAGATTTAATAGATTTATGACCCAATTTTACTTTTACCTTCCATTTAATTTAAAAATAGAATACAGTATTGCAGCTGGTGCTCAAAGCTTAATTAGTTTTTGGAATTGTTCGAGCTTTAGCTAAATGTATTTTTGGATGTAGGACAAATAACTATTTTTTTCGAGCTCTGGATTTTTTAGGAGTTTGCGCCAAATTTATGACACATATATTAATGAGTATGCAGAGTAGTCTTTTTTTTATTTATATCATTATCTCTGTTGCTAATAGATTGATGACCCAATTTTACCTGTACCTTTCATTAAAATTTAAAAATAGAATACAGCACTGCAACTTGTGCTCAAAGTTTAATTAATTCGGATTTGTTCAAGCTTTAGCTAAAAGTTATTTTTGCCTGAAGGATAAACAACAGTTTTTTTTCGCGCTCTGCATTTTTTAAGAGATTTGCGCTTTAATTATGGCACTAATATTAATGAGTATGCAGTATATCATATTTTTTTTTGGTTTATATCATTATCTCGTTGCTTCTGTTGCACACGAATGTGTGGTCATCATTTTTTAATGACCAAACAGTTAGCGAGTGTTGCCCTGCAGCTATCTCACTCTTCTCTCCTCCTTCTCTCCTCCTTTTCTCCCTCTCTTTCGCTTTGCTCCCCCGTTGCTGTCCGTCAGAAATACGCATACGTCATAGCAGCAAAGCCCCTGGCAAAAAGCTTTGCTCGGAAAATGGGTCAGTTTGTTGTTGTTGTTGTTGTTGTTGCTGCTGCTGTTGGTATTGTTGTACATGTTTTTTAAGGCACTGATTGAATTTTGCATGCCAAATGCGTGTATACTTTGAGACAGCCAAGATTTACAGCCAGTCAGGCAGGCCAGCAAAATTGGGCCTAAGCGTATTTGGGCTAAAACCCTTTTGTCAGCCTAATGAAGCGATTAGCGTGCATATGAAATGATAAGTACATTAGCCCACAGTTAACACACACACAAGCACACACAAACACACACAGCAGATAGACATAAATACATACATAAATTTGAAGAAAAGGTTTAAATATAAAATGAATTATATTCAGAATTAAGCATACATACACAGAGTCAAACAATGGCGCTACAGATACACACACACACACACACACACACACACACATAGAGAGAGAGTGAGTGAGTGAAATGAATGTGTATTTATGTGTGTATAGCATACAAAATTGCATCAATAAATTATGAGCCTGTTGAGTGATATAGAAAAGTGATTTGATTTTTGCTGTTGCTCCTATTTTTATTGCGTTTAGCGCGCTAATGAAATTTCCATGAAAATGGCAGCCATAAAACACAAAATGGCGAATGGCAAATGGCGAAATGCTATAGAAAGATATGTATTTTAATAAAATATTGTAGCATACTTTTTGGGGCAGGTCATCGCGCAACAAGTACAACGCGCCCCAAAGGAAATGCATACATAGAAATTTTGATATATATATATAGTATAAAAGCCAGCAAACAGCCCCACAGCGCCATCAAATGATGATATACACAATTAAGACTATATATATATTTTTTTTATAATTTAATATATACATAATACAAGAAGAGTTGCCTGCGGAGAACTCACCTCGTCGCTGCTCGGCTCTGTGTATCGCCTGCTGTTGATGCGACTGCTGCATCAGCGCATGATGACTGTGTGGCAGTGGCAATTGCTGTTGTTGCTGCTGTTGCATGGGCAATTGTTGCTGCTGCTGCTGCTGCTGTTGTTGCTGCGGCTGCTGTTGGTGGTTTTCACGTTCTCTAATCTGTGGCGTTGGCGCCTGTTGCAACTGCTGCAACATGGGATGTTGCTGATGTGGTTGCTGTTGCTGTTGTTGCTGCTGTTGCTGCTGCTGCTGTTGTTGCTGCTGTTGTTGCTGCTGCTGTGGCTGCTGCATGCTGGACTGTGATGTGCCTGATGATAATGGCAGATGTTGATGTTGTTCCCGTTCCAGCGGCTCAATTGGCGCCGCTGCTGTTGGCGGTGGTGCTGGTGTTGCAAATGAACTTGTACTGCTACCAGCAACATTACGCTGCGGCTGCTGATGATGTCGATGCAATTGATGATCCCGATGCTCCATATCCATCATTGAATCGGGCATCAAGCCGCGCTCACAAAACGATGCCATTGTTGCCTGCAGCTTGTCTTCCTGCTTCTCCTCCTGCTTCTCCTTCTCCTGCTCCTCCTCCTGCTCCTCCTCGTCCTCCTCCTCCTCCTGCTCAATCAGTGCGCTAATTGAGCTGGCAGTTGGCCTGCCTCGGTGTGTGTGTGTTCAGTCTGCAGTTTGAGCACTTCTTAAAAAACACACAGACATGAACAAGGCTACCGAAAACGCATTTAAAAATAATCAAAAACGACACACACTTTTCTTTCACTGAACAAGACACAACTACATTAACACACACACACACACGCACACACACTAAACGGAGCACTGAGTAAACTGAGCACAACTGAGCTAGTTTCCTAGCACTTTCCACTCATTGTTGGTTGTTGTCCCAGGCTCCCAGGTTGCTAATATGTGTTGCCTTTAGCTGCTGTTGTTGCTGTTGCTGTAGTTGCTGCTGCTGTTGTTACTGCTGCTGCTGCTGCTGATGATGTTGCTGCTGCTGCCTCGCTCAGAATCCAACTGAAAGTGTGCGAACAGCGCGCATCCTTTTATATACAACAGGAGCAGAAGCTTTAACCGAGAGCACTAAACTTTGTTATCAACGTCAGAGTGGCAGAGTGGCAGCAACCAACTTGCCACCCAGAAAATCCGTGTGGCAAATGGCAAACGACAAATGGCAAATGATCAAATGAGCTTTTGCTGCGTTGCAGCTGCAATACGCATTGTTGTTGTTGCTGTCGTTGCTGTTGCTGTCGTTGCCCCTTCCAGCTTTTTACCTTTTTCTTTTTTTTTTTGATTTTCCAGCTTGCACTGACCTTGCGCATTGTGCCACACGTTGCGCTTTAGTTGTTACCCAGGCTTGAACTTCAGGAACAAAGCTTTGCCAGCACACAACTTTGTCAAGCTTTCAAGCTGGGGAAATGGGAAAATCGTTCCACAAATTGAGAGAGAGAGAGCAGAGTTTATTTTTAGTACACATAAATGGTGCTAAAAACTAGAGAGAGAGTATGGAAAGAGAGAGAGAGCGACAGTTAAAGTCGTGTGGCATGCAAACGATGCTGTTGCCGATGCCTCAAAAACATACAGGTGAGAAATACGAATTTTCCGACACTTTTCCACGCTGTTGCTATCGCTGCTGCTGCTGCTGACTTTCATTGTAGTCAAACCCACTTGAGCGGCGACTTTTCAAAAAGTCCCATTTTTGTATTTGTTTAGCGGCATGGAATGATATGGGGTTGCATGTGGCAAGCATCGACTCCATTATCTGCATTTCAATTGGTATAGATGAAGAGCTAGGCAGCAAAGCATAGGAGAGTGGGAGTGGAAAGGGGAAAGGAAAAGAGGGAATATTCTAATGAACATTCTCGTACTGTCGCACATTTGGGTCACCGCAGCAGGAGCTTTACTTTTGAGCCTTCAATTACCATTTACGCTTCATTAAATGCCACGCGCACTCTAAACCTGTAACGGTTAACGGTTAACGGGTATCGAGCATCAAGCATCGAGTATCTGTTCCTATACTCAGTTGTGAGTCCCTTGTCGAGTCCCCTGTTAAATGTCGCACTACAGTGCGTATGAGTGTCGTTATGTTTGACATTTATGCATACACAATAATTCACTTCACTCCATTTTCAATCCAATCTCATGTGAAGAGTCTTTCCCTTTTGGCCATATGTGTGTGCCATTAATTAATCTCGTGGCATTTGATTAATGTGCCAATTGATTTGGGTATCTATCCACATGACTGTTTGCCATAGACAAATAGCCGTACTTGACTAGACAGCAAACTCATTAGACATCATGTTTGAACAAGCCCACAAAACCTGCTAAATTGTGAAGTATATTCTGTTTGACAGCTCGAGCCCAGAAGTGAGATTTTGTACATAAATATTATTATATTTTGTCATTCTTTTTTTTAAATTTATTTCAATTTTTTTAATCCTATAAAGCTATTAAAACAAGAAATGGATTTAAAGAAAAAAAAATCTTTAGATACTTATTGAAATATAATAAACTAAAATAGATAGAACAAAAAAAATCTTAAGATACTTATTAAAATATAGTAAACTGAAATAGATAGAAGGAAAAAAATCTTAAGATACTTATTGAAATAAAATAAATAAAATAGATAGATATGATAATTTTAAAAATTTTTGAAACTAAAGATATTTTTTTCCGAATCACAAGGAATTATTATCATTTCATACCCTGTAAATTTAATACCTTTAAACATTTTTAGTTTAATGCAAAGTCGGCTTAATAGATTTGCATGCGTATCATTTGAAATTCCGTAGAATTACTTGGACATAAACTGGGCCTGAAGGCACTAAACCATCATTTGCCTTAACATCGCGATGCGATGAGATTTTTATAGACAAACATAAAAAGGCGCAAAGCACTTTGCGTATCGAAAACATTTCAGTTAACTGACGTTCAGGCGAAGATGAAGACGAAGATGAAGACGAAGACGATGATGAACAAGATGACGAAGACAGAAGGCAAGGCCAAAACAAAAGCCACAAAACCATGAACAGAATTGCGATAGCAGAGCGATAGAGGGAAGAGTGAGAGAGAGAGGGAGAGATGGAGAGAGAGAGGGTGACAGCTGAGGTTGGCTTGTCGAAGTCGAAATGTTGTAGGAATTCGACAGCTCACAGTGACAATGGCTAAAACGAGAGAAAGCAAAGCGCTTGAGAAATGTCTGAAAAAAAATAAAAGAACATAAAAAAAAAACAAAAGAAAACCTTGTCAGAATAACTAAACTGAATGTGGCCTAAAGCAAAGCAAATGGCAATGCTGGCCAGGCCAAAACGCTGAACCGCATGTCCTGCAAGCGAAATTAGCCAGGCAAATATGTCGCACTTAACTACAAACGGAAGTGTCGCCACAGTGACAGCGCCAAAGATATCAGCATGAACACGTACACACAATACACACACACATACAGGACACTCACACACACACACAGTTGTACAATGGCATAACATCCTGGCAAAGCAATTGCCTACACAGAAAAAAAATCCGGGATTCCGGGCTAAAATTAAGTAGGCAACACAATTTTTTGTTCATATAAGTAGGCAACACTATTTTTTTTGCCCTTAAAAGTAGGCAACACTATTTTGCCCACATAAGTAGGCAACACTATTTTTGGCCCTTAAAAGTAGGCAACACTATTTTGCCCACATAAGTAGGCAACACTATTTTTGGCCCTTAAAAGTAGGCAACACTATTTTTGCCCACATAAGTAGGCAACAAAATTTCCCCTTAAAAGTAGGCAACACTATTTTTGCCCATATAAGTAGGCAACACTAAATTTGTTTCCCATATAGTAGGCAATGGTATAATAATTCAAGCTAAAATCAAGTTTTCCAAACTTGGTTTTTAAAATGGATTTTTTTTCTGTGTAGGTCTAAAGAGGGGACGTGTGTTTAGGAGGGGTGAGGGAAAGGACTTCAGGGCTTGTGCCTCGTAATTGTTGACGTTTGCGCTTTTTGTCGGTGGGTGGGTGGTGGTTGGTACAGTGGGGTGTTACAGTGGGGTGTTACAGTGGGGTGGTATAGTGGGGTGGTTGGGTGGTTGGGTGGTTGGTTGGTTTAGGGCCATATGACACAAATGCGTCGAATTATTGTCATATGAGGTCACTGTCCCTGTCTCGGTTCTCGCAGTGAAAGTTTTTGCCAACACACACTGATAAAGACACACACACACACATACACACACACACACACACACTGACTGACACTTTGGCGCTTTGTTTGTCTGCCTTTTGGGTCTATTATGAAGCTGGGAAGTCAAGCAAAATTTGCTCTGAAACATAACCACAACAACAATAGCAACAGCAGCAGCTACAACAACAACAACAACTGTTACTGCAACAACAACTTGCAACTTGTGGGCTCCGTTACACTCTTAAGTGGCCGCATCATTTTGCGGCAAATGCAACAGTTAACAGACGTTGCGTATACGACGTGTGGCCTAACAAATGTGCTGGATAATGGCTGAAAACAAAGAGTTTTGGCTAAGCTGCTTGAGGTTTTGTTAAGCACCAGTTGATGAAAGAGGCACAACAGAAGATTTGAAGAGAATTAAGATGTATTTACAGTTAGATTTAGGGGATTTATTAAGTTCTTTTCTGTGTTAAACAATTCTAAATTAGAATTGCTTGTTAGAAACTAGTTGAAAGTAGGGCAATGTGAAATTAATATATGTTAGATTGGAAGTAGAAAATAGATAGCGACAAGGATTTTAAAAATGTATGGAATTCATTGAGTTCTGTTCATTTAAGCCAATTGCAAATTAGAATTTCTTGTTAGAAATTAGTTGAAAGTAGAGCAATCAGAAACTAAAATTGGTTAGATTGGAAGTAGGAAAAAGTTAGCGACAATGGTATTAAAAATGTATGAAATTTATTGAGTTCTGTTCATTTAATTCTAAACCAGAATTTGCTTTTATGCACTGAGTTAAAACAAAGGAAAGCAGATAGGGGAAATTAGAATGGATTAGTAAAGATTACACTGGAATAAGTATAAGAGGATTTCAGCAATGGAATTGCAAATTTATGGCATTTATAGAGCGCTATTCAAAGCATTATAAGCCAGAGAAAGGGAAAAAATTGCAGAAAAAAATAGTGCCAAGGAGATTGACAATATACTGAACTAACTTTTGTCGTTCTGTTTCTAAGACAGCAGTTTTGTATGTAAAGTACCGAGTAGTAATTAGAGACTAAATAATAAATAACATTTCTCTTGCCATTATTAGGCAAAATTTCATTGAAATGCAGATCAATATTTAATTGGGAAATTGCATTAATCATAGATAGATGTTTTTGGCAAACAGATGAGAAGATGTTTGTAATGTAATCAGCAAACTGAACACGCACAAACAACAAACAATTCTATTAGTAGCTGCTGTCGATGCTCATGAAATATGAAAGCGCAGTGAAATTTATTCAACTTGGCCCAAATGAAATATTCGAATTGAGTTTATGAAACTGATTGGCCCCAAGCGTACATACGTTCATCGGTCAAAGAGAGAAAGAGAACTTTATCAAAGAGAGAGATAAAGATTGAATCTGGTGCTTGTTAAAGTTGCATGGCAGCTAGTTTATCGAGTTTATTGCATACAGATAAGCTCCCCAATCGAACTGAGAGGGCAATCAGAGATGCTTCACTAATTGCCCAGCTCATTGGAGTATGGATAAAGTTATGGGTATCAATCGTTAAATGCGACTGACGGCAAGTTGTTAAGTCCACTAAGCTGCAGGCAGCGAACCAATTGCCAATCAATAATTCATAACTGCACATTGACGACACATTTCTTGGCAATAAAATGAAAAGCGAAAAGCGAAATGGCAAAATGAAAAATGGAAAAACGAGCCAAGCAAAATGCTCGGGAAATAATTTAGCTGGCCAGTCCAGCAACTGCCTCCGAATCCTGTCGCATCGTCGAATGGGCATGAAACATGAAATGACTTTATCAATAGTGACTTCCTCAATTCACCCCGCTTACACTCACTCACATAAGTATATCTACAGTAGATGTGACTGTGTCTATACACACACACACACACACATATACACACACATACTCGTACATACCCGTACATTCATATAATGAATGCCAGGCGCCGCCATTGGCAGCAACTGTCGCAAAATTCCCTTTTTTTTTCTCGTGCCCTGTAAACGGGAATTTAACGAGAAAGGGTATCATTAAATACAGCAAAGGGTCAGCAAGCTTAAACCTACAGAATATATAATTAATTCCTATCAGCATTATTATTCGAGGGGAATAAATTTATAAAGCACAGCTTAAGAATTCATGAAAATTGTTAAAAATCAATTTTTTAAAATAAAACTTTAAGCTTGATTAAAATTTATTTAATCTTCTTGAAGCAGCAAAATTATTTATTCCTTATAGAGCTATGGAAGCTTGCTTGTTAACAACTTAGCCAGATAAATTTTAATTACATTTTATTGCATATAAATTTTCATTTTTAAAATAGTTTACAACACGTTTCAATAAGTAAAGTTCAATTAATTAATTATTATAAATAGCTTTTATTAATCACGTTAAACAGATGATCAACACAGTATGATATTAATCATAACAAAAATATTGTATAAAAAGAAAGACTTATTATAGTTAAATAATGCATTTTGATTTTTTTAATCAAACATTTAGGAAACATTTGAAAAAGTATATTAAACATTTTATGCTTAAATTTTAGCTACATCAAAGCTATTTTTAGGGTATATCTTAGTCGAGCATAGCTGTCTACATTACTTCTACTTGTTATCCTTATTTTTTCCTTGCCTTTTTTTTTAGTTGGCGGCTATCTTTGCTCTTTTTTCTTCCGTTTCTGTCGCTATTCTGTGAGTGTCCTTTAATGTTCCGTCGAGCCATGAAATATTGATGTGTGTGTGTGTGTGTGCGTGCTTTCTTGTAAATGTAAATGTAAATGTGTGTCTGTGTGTGCATAAGGATATATTAAAAACTATTTCCCAGCCTATTCGCCTTTTAAATTCTGAGCTGTACTGTACTGGGAATATGATAAGTATTGTAACTTTAATAAATGCGTAAATGCCCGTTAAATCTGTCTGGGTATTTACGTTGAAGCAGTCATAATGACTCGCCAGATTGCCCAGATAAGCCCCAAGGCAACAATTAATAGTTAAGCGAGCTGACATCAGCATGAATGAATGTAGTCAGTTTGCTGACCTAAATGGAAATTAATTAAAGCGGCCTTTTTTGGCGGCAACGGGTCAACAGCGAACAGTTTTATGCATTGTATTCAGGACATGGATATGCCAAACAAGGACATGTAATACATGATCTTCATGAGTAAACAATTGATGTTGGCATACGCAAAAGAGCGACAGCTGCAAACAACCAAAAGTCCTGATAACGTGGCCTGAACTGAACTGAAAAATCAATTAAAGTGCAGGCCAACACAAGCAGAGCAGATAGTACGGTTGGCTCTCGGCAGACTGACTTAATGCGAGCCTGTCTACTACTTCCTCCGCAGCATCCTCTTTGCCACCATTCAGCATTTATTCCCCCCCGTTTGGCTGGCAAAACTTAATTATCAGCGACGGATGTGGCGCGGCATGTGGCGAAAATTTGTGCACACGTTCTACATGCAACACGCCCAACCACCCACCACCCACTGACACCCACCCACCCACTTGGCAGCGTCGACAAACACGCCTCGACAATTTTAAAACATATTTCACTTGAGCGCATTCCCTTTGCCAGCCCAAGTAAAATTGCAGATGGAAAACGCCAAATGGAAAACGGAAAATGGCAAATGGAAAATGGGAAACTGGCAAAATCAACGACAACCACATCATTTAATTATATGTGGAAAAACTGTAACTTAAAGCAATTCTTCAGTCGCATCGCATTACACGCTTCGCTCTCACTGCACAAATGCTCATGCAAACGACTCAAATTAATCTCATAAAAGTTAAGAAGCAAGCAAGTTTGCGGCTTAAGTAAAACAGTGCAACATCGCTATAATGAACATAAAGTGAAATGGCTTAATAATATTTGTGTTAAGGGAGTTTAAAATTATAGTGCTGCCATTAAAATTATAAACAATAAAGCAAAACTTTCTTTGGCAAACTGAATTTTAAGTGCGAATTCTCGGACAGATTGTAAATTAACAGCTGTATTTAGTTTTGCACCTAGATTTTACATTTTTTAACTTTAACTTAAATACACTGCAAATTAGATAAGCAAAATTGTACATGTCCAATTTTTTCCATAATTTCCCCTTGTCACTATCTCTCAAATTTCAAACTACCATAACTTTGTCAAATTTTAAACGATTTTCTTGCGGAATACCGTTTTGATCATTATTTGGCCTCTAAATTCATTCTGCATCAAAACATTTTTCACTTGAAAAATTTACCTCAATGTCAATTTTTTCGGTATTTTCCATGCTTACCCCTTGACACTTTTTCAAAAACTTAAAACTCGCATAACTTTGCCAATACTTCACCGATTTTCATGCGGAATAGCATTTTGATCATTTCATATTTTTTATGACGTGTATTAAGTATACGTAGCGTATACGTCATATTAATGATACGTGGCGTATACGCAATATTAAGTATACGAGGCGTATACGTAATTTGAAGTCGTATACGTCATATTGAGTATACGAGGCTTATACGCAATATCAAGTATACGCAGCATATACGCAATATTAAGTATACGAGACGTATTCGCAATATCAAGTATACGAGGCGTATACGCAATATCAAGTATACGAGGCGTATACGCAATATCAAGTATACGAGGCGTATACGCAATATCAAGTATAGGCAGCATATACGCAATATTAAGTATACGTAGCGTATACGTCATATTAAGTATACTTAACCGTTTTTCATGCGAAATACCCTTTTGATCATTATTTTTCCTCTATATTGATTCTGCATCAGAACTTTTATTATAAAGAAAATTACAAATCATATCAAAATTGGAAAATTGAGTTTTTCATCCATCAATGTCCTTTTTTACCACACTTTCCACTTGAATTTAACCTAAGCAAGAGTTCGTTGCAGTGAAGTTCTACTGTTTAGATTCATGTCCTTTTGCAGTGACTAAAATTTATCACTTTAATCAAGTTTTAAATGGATGCTCATTTTAGATAGCTGCCACACATACTTTTTGCCACCCGTTGTGGCACATTTGGGAGTTCATTTATGATTAGACGAAGCCTTACCTCGACTAAAGCCAAAGCCGCTGGTGGAGCCGGAAACTGTGGTGTCGAGTGGTGCGCGTCGTGGTGAGGCGCTAATCTCACGCGGGCTGCTGTGGCTGCTGTTCAGCATTTTGTTGTTGTAGTTGGCTGTGCCTAACGGTGCTGCACGATGCTGTGCGTTGTTGTAAGTGCGTTGTTGTTGTTGTTGCTGGTGGTGCTGGTGTTGATGTTGGTGTTGGTGGTGCAAGGATTGGTGGTGCAGTGGCCGTGTTGCATGACGTTGCTGACCAGCGGCTATTGGCATGCTGGTCTGCCAAAGACTGTCCGTGCGATCCGATATGTTGAGGCCGTGTTGCAACTTTATTCTCAATTTATTTGTGCAACAAATTTATGTGCATGTATTAAGCACAAAGTTGTGTTTATTGCTGGCAGAGCAAGACAATGGGCAGCTCAGAGAGTGACAGAGAGAGTCAAACAATTGCCAGCATGAGTTGCAAGATATCAGCACATGTTAATTGCCACAAGCTGCAGCAATTCTCTCCACCTGACAACTGGCGAACACTAGACAAACTTTTACGTTTATTTAAGTTTGGGCTTTAAGCCCCAAAAAAAAAAAACTCTACTCGAAAAGTTTTGCAGCCACAAAAAGTTTTTGGCTTTTGCCGACGGCGTTGCAAGTTGCAAGTGCAACAAAAGGCAAATAGCATAAATATAAACTGCTTGTTGAGCAGCAGCAGCACCAAAAAAACAATAACAAGAAGTGCACAATTATTATTAAATGTGGCTTCGTACTCAGAACGGGTTGTTGGCTGCTTGTGGTGCTCATGACCCTTGACCCTTGCCCCTTTGTGCCTTGTCCAGTTTTAGTTTCAACACCGAAAAACTAATTTAATAAAAACCGGAGAACGGAGATCGTTGCCTGTGGTAATGTTTTTCAGTCTGTATTTTACTTTTTCTTTATTTTTATATATATATGTTTTTTATTTTATTATTATAATTCACTTGAGTTTGCTTTGAGGCAGCGCTCGATGTGCACTGACCACCAGCGTAGCTTATAGACCAGGCCAAACTGAACGGCAACGAGTGTTATTTAATTTATTTATTGTGTCCTGCACCATGTCCTTCTCCCCCTCTCCTCCTTCCCCCTGTCAATCCATAAAATTGCATGTGCTGCACGTTTTGCGTAATGGGGTTACACTGTTTGCGCTTTGTGGACACGAACAAAGCGTTGGCCAAGTAACCGTAAAGCTAAGTCAGGTAAGGGTTGAGGAAGAAGGACTCTTTGATGAACGACCAATTTGTGTGTGAACTGCCATTGACAGTGGTCTCTATGTTAATGGCTCGAATGTGTTGCGTAACATATATATCGCACAGTGGTCGGCATATTTATTTTGACAAAATGTAAAGTTAAATCTACTCATAACTTAAATTAACTTTATGAAGATTTTAGCCTGTTTGAATGATACAAAATTTTCCTTAACCCATTAAGTACCCATTAAAAAATTAAAATTATGTCGACGTAGAATTAAGTCAAATTTTAAAACTTTTTTCTCGGTGGCGTATACGTATATACGTAGCGTATATGCAATATCAAGTATACGTAGCGTATACGCAATATCAAGTATACGCAGCGTATACGTAATTTCAAGTATACGAGGCGTATACTTGATATTAAGTATACGTAACGTATAAGTCATATTTAGTATTCGTGGCGAATACGCAATATTAAGTATACGAGGCGTATAAGCAATATCAAGTAGACGAGGCGTATACGCAATATCAAGTATACGAGGCGTATACGCAA
This sequence comes from Drosophila falleni, assembly GCA_035045575.1. Classification (NCBI taxonomy): domain Eukaryota; kingdom Metazoa; phylum Arthropoda; class Insecta; order Diptera; family Drosophilidae; genus Drosophila; species Drosophila falleni. The sequence goes on from JAWNOV010000167.1 coordinate 6,644,638, forward strand.
TATCAAGTATACGCAGCGTATACACAATATAAAGTATACGAGGCGTATACGCAATATTAAGTATACGTAACGTATACGCCATATTAAGTATACGTAGCGTATACGTCATATTAAGTATACTTAGCCGTTTTTCATGCGAAATACCCTTTTGATCATTATTTGGCCTCTATATTGATTCTGCATCAAAACTTTAATTATTAAGAAAATTTTTATATTTTTAATCTTCACTAAGTTAGTTTATATTATAAGTAGATTTAATGTTACGTTTTGTCAATATAAATATGCCGACCACTGTATATATGTTTTTTGGCCGCACTACGATTTTAGCTCAAGGATGGCAGGATGTGAACTGTTGACTGCATTGAAGAAATTGCCGATGCATAGAGCATCTTTTGTGTCTGTCAACCTCGAGATAAACGACAACGGAAACCTCAGCCCGAAACCCAAACCCAAAACTCAAAACTGTAACCGAACTGTGTTCCATTGTATAAATGATGAATGTGAATGTGACTGAACGACAGACGTCGCGGTTGCTTCATTATGTTCATTTGGACTTGGCTCGATGACATCAGTCAAGTCAAGTCAAGAAAACTCAACGGAACTCACATTGACAATTGTGGCTGCTAGAAAGAGACAGTCAGCAAGTAGGCCATTTTGCATGTACTCTCTCTCCCTCTCTCTCTCTTTCTGTTTTTCTCTTAAAGGATGTCGTCTTTCAACCGGTTGCTCCCAGAGGTAATAACTGTGGCAACGGCATGGGCAGCAAGTGAAAGTCATACAAGCATTCTTGACTCTCATTTCACTCTTCAACAACATTTTTTTTTTTGCCCTTTCTAGCTGTCTCTTTCTCCCTCTGCTGGCATTTACATGCTTGAATTCTCAGCCAACTGTCTGCTTGTTATCGTTGTGCTTGTAAAATTGAATTGTAAATATTTAAGTGGCAGACACTTTAAAAACATCCGTCGAGTATACTTTGAATGCAGAACACTAACTATTCTTTACAATGAGCTGAACGGAACTAAAGTTGAGCACATATGTGTTTTTGAATTACAGCTGTTTATTCAGTTGTGTAAATTTACTTTATTCAAGTGAAGTTCCTTTAAACAATTTTTTCTTTGTTTGTTAATTTATTATGATTACAAAAATATTGACATAGTAGTATATTTATTATTAAAATAGACCTTGAAAACATGTTCTCATATTTTAGTTAAATCTGTTTCTCATACTCAATTTATTTTAATTTTGTTGCATGACAAACCGTTTGACGCGCGATCTTGATGTTTGGACATAACACAACTAAGATTATATATGAAAATCCCTAAGGTAATATATAAAAATCGGCTCAAATATTGATTTCTTATCCATTAAAAAACCATTATAAATTTAAAATCAACGAACACACAAATAATTTACCTAATGACCCTATTCATAGTCAAACTCAAGTCAAATACCTAAGATAATATATAAAAATCGGCTCAAATACTGATTTCTTCTTCATTTAAAATCACTATAAATTAAAAATCAAAGAGCACACAAATAATTTATTTAATGACCCTATTAAAAGTCAAACTCAAGTCAAATTACATGGGAAATTGAGACCGCGTTCCATTAGATTAAAAATAATGAGTGGAAAATGTTCGAGCAATTAGTATAAATTACATTGATTGGTTGTTTGTGTTGTGGCCATTTTCACTTGCTTTTTACTGCTGACCCACTCAGTTAACCCAGCGAACCAATTCACCGAACTAACCCACCCATCCATTTATTCAGTGCAGTCAACTAACCATTTACCTGGAATTTCTGTTTTTGGCCTGGTCAACAGCATTGACCAATAAATTGCGCAGTCTTTTAGAACAGCTGCTGTCTGTGCTGTTGCTTGCAACAAGTTGCATGTTGCTGTGTCACTAACACTACAGTAAATGCTGTTTTTAATGGCCATCAGTCTTGTGTTGTAATTACAGCAATACGTATACGCCCTGTTGCACCAGGGTGCAGCATGTAGCGAGGTGACGTGACGCTACGCGACGCGAGGTGGCGCCACTTGTGCCCATTTTTGGGGCAGCTGCGACGCCTTTGTGCGTCAAATTAACAACTTCCGCATGAGGCCACATGCCACTTGCACCCAAATGCGTCATTTTCTATGCCGCTTTTGTGCTCTAACACAGACAGAGAGTACACACAGAGGACACACACAGGACACAGGACTTGGGGACAGTTTCTGGCGCAGGGCACTTTGGGCATATTGTCATTGCTTGGCCAGCTGCCAGAACCAAGGGTCTCTGACTTAACTAAAGATGCAGACAGAGAGACACTGACAGAGACTGAGACAGAGCCTATTATTGTGCTTTAATGGCAGCTAAAATGGCAACAGCTTGGCACACAGCAAACTAACTAACTGAGCTGACTGAAATGGCACATTAATTAAAAAGGACTTTCGAGTTGCACACGAAACGTTTAACACAAGCACACACAAAATGTTTCAGAATTTATTAACTTCACAGAAATAAAAAAACACGGGATTTCGGGCTAAAATTAATCCAACGCGGTGTCAGAAGTACGGTAATCCCGGATTCTTTTAAGTCAAGTACAAAATACTTAAATCAAGCCCGGTTTTTTTTTTAACAATATATTAATTTTTGGGGTTCTGTAAGATTTGTTTTCAGTTAGATCAAATAATTTAAGCTTCTTTTACTTTTATGCTGATTTTAATGCTGATTTTTATACCCTGTGCCAGTTGAAAATGTGCAAAAAAAGCTTTAGGCCATAGGAACGATAAAAAATATTGTTGCCTACTTATATGGGCAAAAAAGTGTTGCCTACTTTTGTTGGCAAAAAATAGTGTTGCCTACTTTTGTGGGCAAAAAATAGTGTTGCCTACATATATGGGCAAAGTAGTGTTGCCTACTTATATGGACAAATAAGTGTTGCCTACTTATGTGGTTTTATATTGTTAGCATTTTATTTTTAGGCATTGTCTTAATTTGACAATTATATCCTAAATACATACTTAAAAAATGCAATCTATAATTAAGTTTTTTAAACTTGATTTTTAGAATCGATTTTTTTCTGTGAAGCTAGCCCTAAATAAGCTTAAAAGTTTCTTTTTGCTCTGAAGTATTTTCTAATACTTAAAATACTGCTGAGCAATAAAACTATTTAAACTATTCAATCAACGTATTTCCAGCATTCAAATGGCATGTTTCCGTTTGTCTAATGTCACCGCAAGGCATTCACAATGTGAATTTCCCCACACATTCAGTTGCCAGAGTTGCCAATCGATACTAAACACAAGTGTGTGTCCTTTGCAATATTCCTACACTTAAATTGTTCAAAAAATGGCAACTTTCAAGCAGCATCCTGTTGCAAAAAGTTGGCAACAAATTTGCTGGTTTCAAGCATGCTTCAAATTTAAAACACTATTCATTGTATAAGTCTCTCATAGGGTTTAGTAGGGACTACTCGACTGGGAGATAGCACCTGCTAAATTTTAATAATGCAACATAGGAAGGAAAAGCTTAAATTCTACACAAATAAAAATATTTTTAGTTCTCGATGCATGTTTTTGACGTAATTTTTCGGTTTTGTGGGACAAAAAAAAACCAAATACCATTCGGTTTAAAAATTCGTATAGAAACTATTTAAAAAGAGAAAACTTAAAGCTTTTTTGAAGTTGTATATTCTTGATTTTTAAACTAATTTTTTGTTAACATTCCAGAAAGAATAAAAAGTTTTTCTGCTGAAAATTTTTGATTTACATATAGAACAAATAGTTTAAACACATTTCTTAATTCTTTTCTCTGAGCGAAACTTTCTCTGAACAATAAAATCTTATAGTTTCAAATATTTGAATCTCAGCAGAATAAAGAAATAAGTGTCTGGCGTTTATCTTGAAAAGTCATAAGCGTCTTTATAGCCAGGTCAAAAACGAATTCCCCTTATACTCGTATTTGGCTAGCAATTTAAGAGAAATCTCTCACAGCGAAACGACGAGCGACTAAGTGAAAAAGCCGGAGAAAACTTTTTGCACTCAAATTGCAGTCAGGGACATAATATTTTATATGTGTGTGTGTGTGTGTCCGTCTCTCTTTGTCTATGTGTGTGTGTGTGTGTTGGGGCTAAGGCGATTTTCTTAATGTTTACTGGAGGCTCTTCAGAGCATTGAACCAGACGCTTTTGCTGCTCCTTCCCTCTCTCTCCCTCACTATTCTCCTGTGTGCTGACTCTTGGTCCTGTTTTGGGTCTCCACTTGGTCCTCGATTGGTTGGCAGCCAACGCCAGCGGCTCTGACTGCGCTTTGTGTTTGTCTTTATGGTCCGCACTCGACGCTGGTCAGAGAGAGAAAGAGATGGAGAGAGAAGTGAAGAGGAGTGAAGAGGAGTGAAGAGCACCATCAAAGTGGAACGTAAAACGCTTCGCATTTTTAATTTCTTTTATTTGGCCTTTTGTTTTGCGGCCTTTTGTTATGTTTGCCTGCAAATTATTTGTTTTATAACTTTTGGTTTCGTTTGCGCTGCGTTTATGCCAAGAGAATATCAGCTGCCAACTGCCAACTGCCAACTACCAACGGCCAGCTGCTAAAGGCCAAGTTAATGCTAAATTAGGGACACAAACAGAATACAATGGGTAGGGAAAAAAACAGAGTAAAAAGCCCAAATTAACTAATGATGAAAAATGACCAATGCGCTGTTGTTCCTTGTCATCTTTATCATACCCTAGAAATAACTTAAAAGTGGGGTATATCAACTTAATTTATTTATTTAAAATAAACTAAGAGCGGATAAAATAAACATGTTAATAAAAATTATAAAATATAAAAATTTGATTTAAAATAATTTAAAAATTAATATAAATCTATATATATATATAAATGTTTGTCCTGACTGACTAATTGACTGACATCTTATTGCTCGATACATTTTTCTCAGCTATGTTGTGCTCAAATTTCATCCTACTCGTCACTACCGTTTCGGCTCCACGAATATCAGTCAGTCAATCAGTCAGTCAGGACAAACAGTTTTAAATATATATAGATTTAAAATTCAAAACAGAGAGGTTAAAACTGAAATTAAATATTATATGAATAAAAATATATAAGTTCCACTCTTAAACTTTGCCTATTGCTTAATAATTTACAGGGTACCTTATAGTTGAGCATTAACAGCTGTTGTAGTCTGCATCGAGCTATTATTTACAGATCTGGTCATTAAAGTCGAGTGCAAATGATGTTTTATATGCGAGCATCACATCAAATGAAGCTGTCGTCTGCACAGACAAAATTATCAAGATTGAGACGAATCGGAGTATATATATAGCAGTAGTGTCTGGCCAAAAGCCTAAGACCCCATTTGCCAGCCATTTGGGCAGGGGAAAGCAACCACCGAGACCACATAACGTACATAAAACAAATATTAAGCATACGCTCCGTCAGCCCAAATCTCAGGCACAAGATGAACTTTGAGGCTGTCGAGAAATTTGCAAATGTTATGCTAATGCAATTGCACAAATATACACACACTGATGCACACACTTACACATCCATTCACACACCCACTCACACACTTACATATGTATAAAGTTAAGTTGATAGAGACTCGAGTAAATATATTATGTTGAAGAACTTAATTTTCGGCTAAACTATTTTCATTGCAATTCGGCAAAATGAAAATGAAAATGCAAATGCAAATAAAATTATGAGTATATTCAAATGTTGCATACTTACTTACACTTGAAATTGTATTCACATATTTCATATACTTACAAAAGCAAATTATAGAATTTTTTATATTTAAATTGTACAGATTATAATTTCTAGGACTCACCAATTCTACGTACTACAGTTGTGTTGAATTTCATGTGAAAGAGAAGCATTTTGATTGGTTGGTTGTTGGTTTAATTAGTTGGTTGATTTTTTTGGTTGATAATGCGTTTTATTTATTTGATATGCAAATTTGTACAGAGCGATTTTTTTAATCCAAATTCGACGAATTTGTTGAGCAAGCATCATGAAATGATTACGGATTTAGTTAGTTGGTTAAGTTAATTATATTAGTTATATTACATTGAATATTTAATGCTAAGGATTACAAACATGCAGGCTATAACATGCAAAGGCGTATGTGAAAAGGGGCGTGGCTTTCTTTTAAGAGGAAAACCGCTAAGCGAAATGTTTGAAACGCTATTTATTTGCTGATGCTGATGCTGCTGTGACTGCTGTGAGAGGGAGTGGGAGGGGAAGGGGAGAGGGGTCTTAACTATGTCAACTGTAAAGCCAGTAGGTCAGGGATAGTCCAAAGTTGCATGCAAAAATCCCAAGCAGCGCAGCAGCAGCAGCAGCAAAAACAGCAGCAGTTACCTTTCTATATATGTGTTGTTGGCTCTTTCGCGGACAAGGGAACATATACATACACTATATGCTACACACACACATGGCTGGTTGGGCTGAGGGGGGCTTACAGGGGGTTCTACTGGGGGTGTAAGGGGAATGACACACTTACTTTTCATAATACGATTTCGGTATTCATCGTCGCGCTGCATGGTTACACTGCCTCCTCCATTGGAGACCATCGAGCTCACTTGTTCCATAGGCACAATATCCTGCAGATCAAAGAAAGAGAGGAGAGAGAGTGAGTGAGAGTGAGAGAAAGCTAGAGCAATAAATAGCAGCCCAACTTGACAGCAGTAACAAGTGAACGGCTACAGTAGAGCACGCTCGACATTAGGATACCCTGAGCCCATGTACTCAATACTGAGGTTAATTTTCGACCAATTGTTTCTATGGCAGAGTATAAAAGTGCATTTATAGCTTACGCTTTAAAGTAGGCAACACTAGTTTTGCCCACATAAGTAGGCAACACTTTTTTGCCCACATAAGTAGGCAACATTATTTTTGCCCATATAAGTAGGCAACACTATTATTGCCCATATAAGTAATCAACACTATTTTGCCCATATAAGTAGGCAACACTATTTTTGACCACATAGTAGGCAACACTATTTTTGCCCATATAAGTAGGCAACACTATTTTTGACCACATAGTAGGCAACACTATTTTTTTGCCCACAAAACTAGTCAACACAATTTTAGCCCATATAAGTAGGCAACACTATTTTTTTTAGCCCATATAAGTAGGAAACACTATTTTTGCCTATGCGTCTTCTATCAGTTTGGTTGTGATACATTCTGTCAAACACATTATACCCTTTTTTGCCCATTTTCAATGGGCTCAGGGTATAATAACTAAAAGCATATTTATATGAGTTTGTTTTTCATTTGAAAAACTTTTGCTGCTGTTGTGGAAAAAAAAATGTTTTACTGGGAAACTTAATTAGCTGTGTGTATGTAGAACAGCCAAATTGCATTTATCCAGAACATGGATACCTCATGCAGTCGTTGCTGTTGCTTCTGGCCATTTTATAGTGTCTCTCTCGAGTCGCTTCTATCATTTCCCTTTCTATTGCCACCCGCTGACCATTCTGCTAAAAATGAAGTAGATAAATTGTTTTTTTTCTTTTATTTTTTGTGTAAGGTTTTCCATTTTTTTGCTGCCCGCTGTGTGATGCCAACAATAGCATTTTCCGTATGCGGTTTTAAATGCTTTCCTCATATCCCTCTCTCCCTCTTTCCCCCTCTTTCCTCTCACTCGGACTGACTGCAACAGCAGCTGCTGCGTTGCCCAGCGAGCTGTGATATTTTTCAATGTTTATTGTTTGCATTCAGCCAACAACCATTGCTCTAAACCCAAAACCCAACCTCCCCCTCATTTCCCTCTTGTTCCCCTTTTGTGCTGACATGAACAAACATTGAGTAAAATGGATTATTTTCTGTACGCTCGTCGACATTTATTAATGAAATTTGCAGTTAGCCGAGCTGGGCATTGTCTGCCCGGATTTGCGTTATAATAAACGCATTTTGGCCAACTGAAACATTTTGCTGGCCAATGAAGGAATTAGCTGATAAAATATGCTGTGTGCGGAATTTTTTTAAATGCTCAAATTGCTATATTAAAATAAAATTAAAATATTAAAAGAATTTATAGCAAAATACTCCAACGTTGAAATAAAAAAGGAACTGTTTTTCAAGGTTAAATGTACAAAAATGTATAACTTTTGGGTGAATATTAATATAATTTTCCATGAACTCTACCTTAATTTATTTTTGTAGATTATTTCTCTATTTATGAAGACTATTCGGCAAATGCGTATTATTTTTCTCGGAAATTATTCAAATTTATTCATGAAATTTTCAGATTAGATGTTAATAATTGCCTATTTCTGACTATTTCTTGTTTGCTTATTAAAAATTCTAATGCATGTTCATAGCAAATAAATAAATTCAAGAGATAGATAGAGTATATTTATTTAAAATAATGACAATAGCAAATAAATAAATTCAAGAGATGTATAGAGTTTATTTATTTAGAATAATATTAATAAAAAAATAAATTCAAGAAATATAAAGAAAATATTTATTTGCTTTTAAAATATGACAATCAAAATGCATAATAGAAAGTAATATATAATTCAACATTAAAACTTTTGAAATTTGATATTGAATACACATGTACAAATAAAAGAGACCGCAGTAAATGATAGCCAATCAAATGGCATGAATAAGAAGAATTCCGAGAGTAAATCGCCAAATACGGATATGCTTGGCTATAAATCAACCCAAAGCAACAACAATAACAATGAAGAGAAATAGCAACAACAAGAATAACAGATCAGAAATGTCATGATTTATTTGTAGCATCGTTCAGCTATCGTGTGTCTATATCTTTCGACTGAACGCCCAAACTGACAATAACTTTGAATTTAATCTGTCGCACAGCAGACGTGCCCGGTCAGACACACACATACTAACACACACACATAAATAAGCAATAGTCATTTGTATTATGCAGCAAAAATAAAAAAAAAAAAAAATAAGAAATTTCTAAGCCGCTTTGCGAATGAAGTGCCAAAAAGAACATCACGTATACGCCATGTGAAATGCGCAATTCAATTTTGATCTAAACACGCATTATGCAGCATATTACGCATACGCCAAGTGAGCACAAACATATAAACATGCATAAAATAACAGCAATTTAAATGCCTGAAAGAGAGAGGGAAGAGAGTGGAAGAGAGGGGGAAGAGAGAGGGAGAGAGGGTAACTTAAGCTGCCGCCCTGCGTCACATTAACGACTTTTGCATATTGAAAATGTTTTGCCATCAGAATGTGACAAACTTTCAACGACTTTGTCGACGACGACATTTGCCTGCCCAAAGTCAGAGCCACTGAAAGCGAAGAGTTTTTGGCTCTATTTGCTGGAATGGCATTCTGCCAAGTGGCATGCAGCTATCTTCAATACATATATACGTATATATATATGTGAACAGGTCGTATCTGATGACGGCAGCAGCAGCAGGTAGCCCCGAAAAACTAGACTTCAATTAAAATGTACCACAAATTGGTTTTTTGTGTTTGTGTTGCAAATAAACACAACTCACTCAACTGACTGGGCGCAAACAGGTAACAGGTAACAGCTAACATTTCCCCCATCAAATGTTGCTCGATAAACGGATTAAGCAGGAATCTCTCTCTTCTCAGGTTGATATACTGTTAAACTGATATGCTGAGTGTAATGCTGTACAGTTGATGGCACTCTGAGTGCAGTTCTGGTTCTTGGATTTCAATTTGACAAGTGGAATTCAGTGAGTATGGGAAATTTAATTCAGCATTTATAGTGTTTACTTAAAGCCAAAATACTTAGCTTTATAAATGCAATTTTATTTATGACTCATATTTATTTATTTAATGTCAACTATGGTAATCGCCATAAGTAATAATTTTAACAAAAACAAAAAAGGAATCAGCTTTTTAATGAGTACAAAATATGTAACATATTAAAATACTTGTTCACCTTAAATTTTCTCAACTCTTTCAAGATAAAATATAATTAGTTTTCTTAACTTTATCAAGACCATTATAAATATATTCAGACAATCAGACAATTTTCTCAACTTTTTCAAGATAAAATAAATTTAATTTTATTAAAAATATATTCAGATAATCAGACAATTTTCTCAACTTTTTCAAGATATAATAAATTTAATTTTATTAAATTTATCAAGACCATAATATTCAGACAATCAATTAAAAAGAAATTCGTATAACGAATATACGATATTATTGTCTCACCTATGTTCTGTAAAAATTTCAGCCTTCTAGCTCTTATGGTTTGGGCTGTGCAATGATCAGTGAGTGAGTGAGTCAGGACAAAGAGTTTTATATATATAGAATTATAATTAGGAAACTATAAGCAACTTCGGAGTTTATAAAGCATAAGTATTAAATTAAATAAGACAAACAGAATTAAAATAAAATTAAAAAATAAAACAACAATACCAAAATCAATAAAAAATACTGTAAATATAAAATTAAAATTGTTTTTTTCTTAACTTGAAATTGAATTTGCTTTTCCACTTTTGAGCTCACTTTAAACTTGCACTATATTAAATGTGGTTGTTGTTGTTGATTTTGCTGTGGCTGCTACTTTGTCATGTAAATTAACGGTTAAATTGTAGCGACAACACGACCGCAACAAGGACTATGGAATAAGGACCAAGGACTGAGGACAGAGGACAGCTGCGAGTACACAGAAAGTACCCAGAAAGGACTCGCAGCTCGCAGTTGTGTTGACTATGCGCCCGCTCACAAACAGCTGTAAATCAAACAAAGGCTCACACGATACACACACACGCACATACAGGATATACACACCCACACACACATACACACACACACACACTTACACACGCTTATTCACACGCTTAACCATAAGTAAGCTGTTGGGTGGCTTAGTGCGAGCGAAAGTTTATTGCATGTTGTATTGAATAATTAACATTTTATTGATCGCGATTGTGTTCACACACACACACACACACACACACCACACACACATACTTTGCTTTGTTGCTTTAACATGTTTATTAGTTTTGAGGCTTTGTTTGGGGCTCAGTTAGTGGTTCATAAAAGGCTTTCAGACTGCCCTTGTTAAGAATACTACGACGCATAATTATGTGTCTTTGTATTGTCCCAAAGTGTACTCTGTGTTTATGAGTGTGTATGCGAGTGTGCGTGTGTGTGTGTGTGTGCTGTTGATACAGTTGTATGGCGCTAATAAAGCTAATGTTAACGCTAAACTGCTGGCCATGACTTCTTGTTGGCCCCTTTGACCCGAAAGCGAAGTGCGTTAATTGCCTTTTAAGTTGTTTACACAACTCTCAGCGGCTTTCGGCTTTCTTCTTCTTCTTCTTCTTCATACATGGTTTACTTGCAGTACTTGCTCAGTTATCGATGTAGTAGATGGATAGTTTCAGTGTTTAGGGCTTTACTGAGTGACATAGCAGACAAAAGGAAATAGATACTTGGCCAGCAAGTGAAAAAGCACCATAAAAAAGAGAGTGCCTGCAGCAGTTAAATTCTTAATTTATATGGTCGAAGTGTATACGAGACATGCAACTAATCAGACTTGATTCAGGATGACCAGAGTGCATCCTGACAGATTGTTTGATCGTGAAAGACAGGCAGAGATGAACGTTTTAGCAGTTGGTTTAGAGATAAACTATCTGATAGATACAGAGAGAGAGAGAGAGAGAGAGAGGGAGAGAGAGAGAGAGCTGGACAAAATTTATTAGAGATGTGTATTGAGAGAAACAGAGACAGGTACATAGAAAAAGAGAGAGAGACATTAAAAAAATTAGTGATAGAAAAAAGAGAGAGGGAGAAATTAAAAAAATGAGTGAAAGAAAAATAGAAAGAGAGAGAGGGAAATTCAAACAATGAGTGATAGAAAAAGAGAGAGAGAAGTTAAAAGAATTAGTGATAAAGAAAGAGAGAGAAGTTCAAACAATGAGTGATAGAAAAAGAGAGGGAGAAACTTAAGAAAATGAGTGATAGAAAAAGAGAGAGAAATTAAAAAATGAGTGAAAGAAAAAGAGCGAGAGAAATTCAAACAATGAGTGATAGAAAAAAAGAGAGAGAGAGAGAAATTAAAAAAATGAGTGATAGAAAATAGGAGAGAGAAATTATAAAAATTAGTGATAGAAAAAGAGAGAGAGAAATTCAAACAATGAGTGATAGAAAAAAAAGAGAGAGAAATTAAAAAATAAGTGATAGAACGAGGGAGAGAAATTAAAAAAATGAGTGATAGAAAAAGAGAGAGGCTTAAGATCAGACACAGACAACCTTTAAATTCCCACAATAACCTAACAAACCTAAAGGCAAGATGTACCATCACTACAATTGCATTTCCTACCTTTACTAGTACATACGAGTACAATTGAAAATAATTGTAAGAATAATATTAAGCTATAAATAATCTGAAGAACAATTTGTTAAAACAATGTACATGCTAATAAAAAATGTGCATAAATAAAAAGAAAGCAACAGTTTGACAGCTTGCGGTAAAGCATGAAATATTAAATTGAAAATCACGTATATGCCATGTAAATTATACACGTATACACAACAGAAAATAGACTGTGTACAAAGTGAAAAATATTTTCATTATATTACTTAAAAAAATACAATTAATAATAAATACAAGCAAGTGGAAAAGGCTATAGTCGAGATGCTGACCATAGGATAACCGTTACTTATTTCACTATATTTAAAAGTACTTTAAAGAAATTAATTGTATTGGATTACTTTGAAAATATTAAATCGGATATAAAGATGTTAATCATAGCTTATAAAAAATAGTTTAGGCCAGATTTTAAACTGTTCTCAGGCCATTCTCATTAACTGATCCCACTGCAAAATGAAGCTGCTTCAAGTGGCGCTTAAAAGCGACTGCAACATGCATATTATCACTTGAGGCATGCAACGCAGCTGCAGCTTAATGTTTAATGGCACAACTAAATATTTGGCCAAAAACTGGCATTTAGAATAAGAGCTAAAGCAACTGCAGCAGCAGGTAAATCACAGCTGGAACAAAAGCCAAAAAACAAATGTTGTAAGCTGTTGAGCGTAACGGTAAATGCAGTGGCTAAGGATGTGGCAGAAGTGGCAACAACAACAACGGCAACGACAACAGCAAACTGATTAAATATCCGGCCTACATTCGCCTGAAGGAGAGTCAGCATAATGCAAATTCTTGTAGAGAAATGTAATTTGAACAGCAAAACAAACAGAGCTTTATTTTGTAAGGATAAGAGGAGTGTAGGGGGGAAGGGGATAAGGGGAGGGGGGGTAGGAAATGACAGGATGTTGAGTAGGTGGTTTGCGGGCGCGGAAACAAAAGCCGCTGTTGCTGCCGCATCCGTTTGCCACTTCTTATTTGTCTTAACTGCTGCTGCCGCTGCGTGTGTTATAAGGACACAGGACACAATGTGGCAGGACAATGCCAAGCCACAAGCAGAAAGATTAAAGAGTGGAAAGGATTGACAACTCACCTCGTAGCGTGTGTCGATTTCAGGTAATTTCTCTAGAAACTCTTCAACCATTTTGTGTTGCACGCGTGTTTACAACTGCACACATACATACAAACACACACAGATACGCAATTACACAGTAGTGTGCATTAATTAAAATTGTTTATAATTGTTACTATATTTTTTAAGCTAAAACACCTGTTGTTGTTGTTGTAACTATGGACACTTTTATTTTATTTTATTTTGTAAGTTATTTTTGGCAATTTATTGAATTGTTTATTTAATTGGCACGCTATTTTAATTGCTGTAATTGTTTGATTGTCCACTTGTCACTTGATTTTAGGCGCTTTATTTTTTTTAGCTCACACACACACGCACACACAAACAAGCACACACACCAACACAATCACACACACACAAACACACACACAGTTACGTGCACAAATACAGAGATGCAAAGAGTCGAGTCGAGCTGAGCTGGCTGTGAATTAAGTTCTTGTCTAGATGTGCGAGAGATGTGCGAGATGATGTTGGCCAACAAACGCTGCCCGTTCACCGTTCAGCACTAACAACAAACTGCAGAAAAACAAAACATTTATAGGCGCACGGACGTTGAAACGAAGCGCAGCATACACACATGTATATGTATGTGTATGTGTAGATGTAAGTGTAAATGTGTGTGTAAGTATCTGTATCTGTGTTTGATGTTGTACATGTGAATACGAGGAGCAGTCAACACAGTCTGTGCTGCCCCAGCCAAGTGTTGCCGAAGCCAAGGCGAGAATATATATATATATATATATTTTGTGTACTAAAAAATATAAAAGCATTGGCAGCGAAGTTCGACAGCTTGCCGAGGCAACAGCAGCATCTGTGGCATCAACATAATCACTGTTGGCAGCAGCAGCAGCAACTGAAAAACCGAAAACCAAACCGAACAGAACTCAAAAATCTGTGGCATGCGCGCTTTTCGCAGGGGCAGCAACAAAAGTCGACGACTCCTCTAACGTGTATGTATAAGCATATAGTATATATAGTACTTGGATTCCTACTCCACAACTTGACACACATTTAAAGTTGATGAGCTTTCAGTCCACACAGCATCCACAAAAGTGAGAGATAACTGATTTTAGCACCAATGTGGAAAAACTCAGCTAAAGTTGTGTGTGGAGCAATGACTGTGCTGCATGTGGCAAGTAGCAAGTAGCATGTAGCATGTTGTTTGCCTCACCACTTGTTAGCAAATTTGCAGCTAACGAAGGCGGCATTCCACTCAAAAATGCAACGAGGCTCGTTGTTAGCCCAAGTCTGCATAAGCGGCAAATACTTCAGTTCAGTTTCCGGCATTGTTTGTGCAACAACAATGACAACAACAACAACAACTTTCAGTTGATTGTCTGACAACTAGCATACTATATAAAAACTCACCAATACCATTGTTACTTATTCCTTTTAACGTTTGCCTGACTATTTCCTGTCAATGTCCGTACACTTTGACCGTTCAATGGTCACTAACAACACGAAATGTGTTGAATGCAACAATTTGTGTGGCAGACACACGTCATCAATGCCAGCGTTGAAAGGTTAAAGGCTGTCTAACCCGCCACACTTGGAGGTGTGTCAATCGACAGCAAAAACAAATCTTAACAGACAGTACTAACCTACAAATGCAGCTGTCTGTGCTTTGATTTAACAATTGCCTGTTTTATTTGCGCATTATCGTCCAACGTGGCGTATGAAAATTAAGCGTTATTTTCGCATATCCTTGAGCACAGCTGACGAAATGAACATGTTTAATTATTCATTTTATACCATTGCTGTGTATTACCTTGATAAATCGATATTGCAACCTTATTAACATTAATAATTTTAACAACACTTAGCTCTGTTTAAAAATTTGAAAACTCCCGCGCAGTGCAGTTCAGTTTGCTATCCCCGAAAAGCTCTATGCTATGCTATTCACATTCGTTCAGTTTACTGCATTGCGTTTGGTATCCACTTAAAGCTGGCTGCTATGTTACTTGTTATCACTAACAATCTGCTTTCCTTCGTTGTGTTTACAGCACTGCGCCCTGCTTATCAAGCAGTGCAACTCGCTACATATGTTAAATTCAAACTTTGTGCCCGTTACATTGTACAATTTGTAAGTTTTTATTTTTTATATATGGATTTTTCATGTTTTCTTTTTCATATATGTATGTATATAATTTCTGACAAACTTGAACATTCAATTAATTTGTTTTACACATTTATAAATTTCATTTGTTACAAATTTCTTTCGTTCTTTTCGTTACATCCTTGTTTGTTGGTTTGTTTTGTATGATTTTTTGATATTTCTGTTAACGTTCCTGGCATTAATGTTCCCTCTTTTTAATCTGTTTTTCTTTGTTTGCTCCATGTATACAATGTCAATTAGACTAATATTTGCATGCAGTTTTAATAAAACGTAAATAAATATTCACTATAGACAAAAATACAAAATAGATTAATAATTTTCATTTTCATGCGAAATATTTGATTTACTAAGTTTCTCAACAGATTTTTCATATTGCATTACACTCGTTTTGCACAATTTCAATTTTAATATCAATTTATTTATATTTGTTCAGACTAAACATTTTTGCTATACATCATGTTTGCTAGTTTTACAAATAATCGCATCGATTTTGAAATGAGTTTGCTTTCAGTTGACTTCATTTTGTTTACTGTGGCTAAAAGACGTTTTGAAATTAATTGTTCATCTTGTTGTTGTTGCTTACTATTGTTATAACTATTGTTGGCTTAGTAGCTAAGAGTTGTGCTTAAATCTTTATGTTCATATACGAATGTGTGTATCACCCAGAGAGGCTTGAATGTATGACTATCGTTAATCGTTTATCATTAATCGTTATCGTAATTCATGTATTTATCTTTATGCTTCAGTTATGCTATCATTTATGATACGAATGATTGTAGGCAGGTGGTTGGTGGTTCACTTGACTTGCAATGTTTTTCTTGTTTTTCTTCTCTTTTTCCATTTTTTGTTTCAACTGACAAAATGCTAACTAATAGTTTAATAACTAGTCTACAGATTAACAACTAAATTAATAGCAAAACAGCCAAAAGTATAAAATAATAAACTTAAACTAAACGACGACTCGTCTCTTCCATTTGTACAACTGAAATCCTAAGCTTTAACCCTTAAACTAGCTAAATCCCGAATCCGAATCCATTTCCGTGTCCGTATCCAGCTGAACGTTACGCTGTGTCAGCGTATAGTTCTGTGCCACATGCAGCTGCCACAGTGCGCTTATTTGCTCCGGCGCAATGCTGTGCCACGTGAAGAGAAACTCCTGCTGCTCGAGATCGCTCTTCCCGCTCAACAAACGCTCGCACTCGAGCCTATAGAGCACATACGGCGACAGATTCGTGATCGTTGTGTTTGTTTGCTGTGCCAGCACTCCGGTAACGTGCACATCATCCACCCAGAAGTAGCCAGCATGCTGAGCCGCCCGATAGAGACGCAGCACCACATCCGACGAGTAGACAATTGCAAAGCCGGGACAATACGGCGGATAATAATGGGCGGGAAACTCACTAAAGCTGACACGCCACTTGGACTGGATAAATAGAAGAAAGAGGGTGAGATATAGTCAGTTAATATATACAGAAAACTATATAGCTTAACCTAACTATTTATCTTTTCAGTTATAACATTAAAATAATGGTCCCCATTAGCATCGAATCCATGATTTTGACAAAAATAAAATTTTTTACAAAATTAATTATATTTAAATGCAGAATGAATTAAGAGGCCAAACAATGATCTAAACGGAATTCCGCATGAAAATCGGTTGAGTTTTGACAAAGTTATGGTAGATTGAAGTTTTTGAAAAAGTGTAAAGGGAAAATACATGGAAAATACCGAAAAAATTGACAGTGAGGTAAATTTTTCAAGTGAAAAATGTTTTGATGCAGATTGAATTTAGAGGCCAAATAATGATCAAAACGGTATTCCACATGGAAATCGGTTGAGTTTTGACAGAGTTATGGTAGATTGAAGTTTTTGAAAAAATGTAAAGGGGTAAGCATGGAAAATACCGAAAAAGTTGACAGTGAGGTAAATTTTTCAGGTGAAAAATGTTTTGATGCAGAATGAATTTAGAGGCCAAATAATAATCAAAACGGTATTCCACATGGAAATCGGTTGAGTTTTGACAAACTTATGCGAGTTTTAAGTTTTTGAAAAAGTGTCAAGCGGTAAGCATGGAAAATACCGAAAAAATTGACAGTGAGGTAAATTTTTCAAGTGAAAAATGTTTTGATGCAGAATGAATTTAAAGGCCAAACTAAGATCAAAATGACATTCCGCTTGGAAATCGGTTAAGTTTTAATAAAGTTATAGAAGTTCAAAGTGCGACCTTTGACCAAACAACTTTACAAGTCAACATTTTTGTTATTTGGTATTACCAAAGCAATCATAAGCACACGAAAAGTGACAAGTATTTTTAATAATTGTCGTCATTAAATGAATGAATAAATGAATGGGGAATATATGTCTAGTTTGTACTCACGCGATAAGAGCGCTTCACACGCGTTCCCTCCACGGGGCGACAGAAGAGCAGCTCGTGACGTTGTTGCAACAATGAGCGCAACGAAGGCGTCGCTGGCGTCGACGACGTCATGGTTAGATTCGAATTTGTAGGGGAATCCCGGAGCAGCTTAATCAACTGCGGCGTATTCACATAGACATCATCGTCCACCTTGATGAGCAGCTGGGCATTTGGGCAATGGCTGTTGAACCATTTGAGAGCCATCACATGTTTGTAGGTCATGTTGCGATAGGCATCCCGAAAGTTGCCCTGCACCATATCGCCATGTCGCACATTCTCCAGCGACAGAGAATGTTGCAGTTGATGTTCCGTTTGGTTGACAGCTCCCAGCAGAAAAACCACACGCAATGGTGAATTGGCAGACGTCATGGGACTACTTCCCCATGTCTGGCGGATCAGTGTACGCTTCTCTGCGTTCCGCGGTGCCGTGTGGACCAGAATGAGTGCCTGGATGTGTGCCTCACATGGTGGCTGAGCCATTGTATATGCAAAGTTATGCAGATCAATCAATTGACTGTCATCCGCTGATGATGATGACGACGAAGACGATGATGACGATGGCGATGATGGAATCAAGAGTGGACTGGCCATTGTGGGCATTGGAGCGGGCGTGGCCGCTTTGTCTAGACTAACTAGGCTAGGGCTATAATAATAATAACTACTTAGGTTGCTACTAAGTTGCTGAGTGCGACTAGGGTCGTGTATTTGGTTTGGTTTACTACTGCCATTGGCACTCGATTGGGCATCTTGCTGTTGTTGCTGTTGCAGTTGTGTTGACGCAATCAACGCTGCCGATGACGATGACGATGCTCCTCCATCATCGGTTGCCTCCAATTGTTGCACGCTCACCAGCCAGATGACAAAGCACAGATTCACACAGATGATGAGGCAACACAGTGAGCGTTTATCCATCGTGTGATTGTTGTTGTTCTTAGCCCGATTAACTGCTCCCATTTGAAGGCTGTGACAGTTCGTCCTTTCTTCCTTCCTTTTTAACTGCTTTCTGTGGGCACCTCAAACGGAAGCGTTTTCTGCGTGCCTTTGCCATTTAATTGACAATCGACCAGTGACTGAAAAAAAAAATGATAGAAAAAAGTGAATTTAATTAAACCACCACACACTCATTGAACTTATTAACAAATTATCTACATAGAGCTTATCAAAAGGCGATTTATCAGGTGCGAAATAAGAATCAACAATAATTTAATTGAGCACGCCACGAACATGGTTAAACGGGCAACTCAATTTTGTGAAAGGACACTTGCCACAAGTTGCAGCCCCCCCGCAATGAATGCGATTGACAGTGCTGCGACATTTAGCTGCTTTCAAGCTAATTTTAGTCATACTAAATGTACATATTTTTGGAGTAAAACTTTCAAGTTACGCCCCTTTGAAAGTGGGCTTAATAGAAAAGAAAGAAAGGTCAACGCCTGACGTCATTACAATCGAACTGAATACACACCTCGCATTACTCGTAATTAATTCACTTGCAAATAAAAAGTAGAAGAAAGGAAGGAAACACCTGATGGATTCCGTCGAATGTCTTGCGGTCAACTGAACCCCGTTACCAATAACCAAACCAAACAAACCCACAATCCACAATTTACAATCCATGTTGGGTCAGGCGTTTATCAGTTGAGTGTGTCGATTGTATGTGTGTGTGTGTGTTTATTATCGATGTGGTCTTATCGCGACAATTTGACGCAACTATGAATAATACAAAAAAAAATTTCGTCAGGTATACTTTTTTTTTTCATTTTTTTCTATTATTATTTTGGGTTTGTCATAAAACCAATTTTGTTGAAACTGAAAATGCGGGTATTTTGATAAGATTTCCAATGAAAAGGCCAGTTAATTAAGTGCAAACTCGGCGTTTATCTAACAACTATAAATTGAAATTGTATTTATAATAAATATGATTTAGGTTAGCAGAAAGAGAAAAGAGAGAAAATCGAACCATAAAAAACTAATAGTTTAAGTCGAAAAATCTTACATGTACTATTCTTAAATGGGTATTCTGGCAGCAGAATAAATTTTTAATTTCCAGTTTCATTAAAAAACTAAATTTAAGCACTTACTCTATGAATTCTAAAAATTGAATGATGATCGAATATAGCGAGCGCTCTTCATACGATCGTTAACAAATTAATTCTATTAAGTGTATCAAAATAGGGCGTTAGTCTGGAATATTTCGACAGTCTTTCTTTCAATTGATTTGTTTATTCATATAAAATTGAAGCATTGTTCTTTCTTCTACTTCTTATTCATTCTGCAGGTTCATTCAACCAATTGTCAGTATATCATATATTTTATACAAGTGTTGCCTTTATATGCTGCCACATTATGTCGTGTTTGCCACAAAAGGCAGCTGCGTTGTTGCCCCATTGAGAGTCGGTCACGTAGTTGCCACATACGATAAGTGTAATTGAAATTTGCGGCATTTGCAACTGCAACACATGCCAACATGCACATACATACATATTTACATATATCTTTCGTTATATATAGAGAAGTGAACAGTGTGTCGAAAGGCTTATGAACGTGCTCTGATAAGATAATGCCAACTGTCAATCAACAAACAGCAATGACGATAAGATTAGGCATTGATAACAGCGTAATCGAAGTCGGATCTATTGCTTAATTAGTACCTTTCAATATTGCAGTTAGTCACAAGGCAAAATCGATATATTTTCGTGAATTGTGAGTTGCGTTTTGAATCGCGTTACCGTTACATGCAAAGTTCACGGCAAAGGTCGTTAAAAGAAGCGAAATATTGAGCTACACAAATGGAGTGGCAATAAAATTTTAATATTCATGTAAATTCTAGGGATACCGTCATGTACAAGGGTTGTGTTTTCGCCATTATATTGTTGTTGTTGTAGCTTTTGTAGCTGTAGCTGTTTTTATTGTTGCTGTTGGTGCGACGAAGCATGGCATAGAGCGTCTAGACACGCAATTGCCATGTGTTCTGGCCTGGCCAGGACTTTACTGGGCATAACCCTTGGCCAAGTCAGAGTTTGAGTCGGCATTGGAGTCGGAGTCCAGGAGCTGCTAAAGCCCCTGATGACGTCAGCGAGTCTGCAGCTGCGTCGCAATTTCTCAATGGCCTCAAGATAAGGAAAAACTAATTACGAGTCAGAGAAGCCGACCTTTTGCACCAAAGAGAGGAGGCATACTGCAGAGATTGATTGATACTGAGAGAGGGTTGTCCAATTACAGGAGAAAGGGTATCTCAAGTCTCTCTCTTGTCCAATTACAGAAGGAAGGGTATCTCAAGTCTCTCTCTCTCTCTCTCTCTTTCTCACTCTCTTTCTCTCTCACTCTCTCTCTCTCTCTCTCTCTCTGTCTCTTTTTACCGCATAAATGATTCACGTTTGCACTGCACTTTCAACTTCATTGCAGTTTATTGCCTGTAAAAATACTCGCAAATTTCTTGTATGCAATTGCCAGCAGTGCATAACTTTACGTGCCACTCTCGTTGCCACAAAATGAAACCACATGGACAAAGGGTACAGTCTACAGACTGCGCCTAGTTGGGTTCAAAGTTTCTGAGGCTTTGAGCCTGGGCCGACTGTCAGGCGCCTGCCAATGCTATGGATACCCTGTTCACAGCGTATATCTGAAGAGGGGTATATTACAGCCAGCACAAAATTAAAGCAAATTGAGTATATTAAATATATATAATTATTTTATTAGTATTATCGAACAGTCGATATAAAAATAACAAAATTAGTATTAAATTTAGTTAAAAAAAAATTAACCCATACAATTCTAAAGTATCTTCAGAATAAACTGTGATTATATTAAAAGTTCCCTTTCAAATTTTATCGTTTTGACTGCCTAGAGGGTATTAATCAGTCTAGAAGTCACTACTTTAGCATACACTTGTGTTTTTCTCTAGTGATTTGCATTTGGCACTCAATAAAAATGGCTAGGCAAAAAAGTTTTTTTTTTCAAGTCGAAGGTTAGATTTTATCGGCGCATTTTTCGGCGAGCTACAACAATATTTCAGTTGTTGTTGTACGTTGTTGTCTATTGTTTATCGAGCTTTGATTTGCAGCAGACACATTGCAGCACTTGCACCACCCTCAACCCATAACCCACATTGCCTGAGCAAGTTGGCAAAATAAATTTGGCAGTTGGCCAACAACGTTTTGAATGCTTGTGCACTTTTTTTCCACTTGCAAACAATGCGAGGAGCATTTTCATGAGGAGCAAAAACATTTTGATATGTTGTGCAATTGTATGTGTGTGTGTGTGTAATTGGTATTGTTATAAATTCTGGCTGGAAATGTGTTTAGCACTTCATTGGCATTCACATGCGCGACTAACAACAAAACAAACAAACAGACAAATGTGTGAAATATATATATATGTGAAATATATATATATATATATATATATATATATATATATATATAGAGCAGATGAGTATATATTTGCCACTTGGAGAACTCTCGCAATTAGCGTAAGTGAAAACAACTTCAATGTCTACTGCTGCACTTGTAATAGCTAATAACAACATTTTGAAGTAGATAGAAAAGCGAAATTTAGCGGGAAATAACATTTAAAAAAATGCTTATAACCTGTAATTAAGCTAATTTCACGGTTTAGATTGTAAATTGTTCAAAGTTTTGTTTAAACAAGAAACATTGTTTCAAATGAAAGGGCTGATTAGGCAATTACACTATAAATTACATAACTAACTATTATAAATTCAATCCAAATATATGTATTTAAAAATTCAATTTGTTACAAAAACTACAATAAACTGTGTTTAATTTTATTAAAATTATAATTATTATAATGTAGTAATATATTATAATTCTAATAAATTCTAATGAAAGCGTTGAGCAAGCGAATCAAATCATAACTTATAAATAAATTGCATTAATCAAACATTACGAATTTCTTAGAATTTGAAAATAGCAGAGCATGACCAAAATTTAGAATTGAGTATTTCATTTCTATAATCTTTGTGAAACATAAAATATTTACTTAAAATTAACGTTGACCAATTGCAAAACTTATTTTCAACAATTATAGAATTACAGCTTATATAAAGAACAAATTAAACCACCAACTAACCGAAGAAATATTAGAAACTACTTCCGAGCTATTGATTCATAGAATTGTTATTCACATATTTATATTTGACGAAGCCAAAGAGCTTACTTTCACTAACTACAAAAGTAATATTTTTACGAAACAAGGTAACTTTGCTTTTCAATGCCTAGGGCCATTTGTCACATAGATTTCTAAATTAGTACCAGCTTGGAGGTCAGACAAAAATCATACGATTCACTAATATACAAAATATAAAATTAGGTCACAAGAATATCTCAAAAAGAATTCTACATATATCAAATAAAAACTTGAACATGTCGTCCAACTCATCGCAGATTGATCCCCGCGAGATTGACGATCGCAATTCAAGCACACCCATTTTGGTGGACGAGATAACTCCTGCACAGCCCCCGATTCTTAATGATCGAGCAACAGGAACGCGTCGACGAGGACGTCGCACTGGAATTCGAGGTCGTCGTCTTGCCGATATGCAACATGTGGATCAAGTTCTGGTGAATAATCATTATCGTCCTTACGTTATTCGACAAAGAGGTCGAAGATATGGCCCGGGATTAAATCGCAATGTTCAACAGCAAGTCGAGGGCAGCCAAATTACTCTTCAGCTTAGATTAGTGGAATCTGGCGTTAGAAATGCGAATAATGTGATCAACATTGAGATCGGAACACCAGAAGGTAGCTCAACTTCTTTGGTGGCAACTCTCAGTGCTGACAACAACGAGACCAATAATGAAAATACCAACAACAATGAGAATAACCCCAATATTGAGAATAATCCTAGTAATGAAAATAACCCTAATATTGAGAATAATCCCAATAATGAGAATAATCCCAATAATGAAAACAGTCCCGTGATTGGAGACAATTCCCAAGATGCTCCAATAGAACGTGTTCCTGTTGGCCAAATCCGTGGCCTATGATACAGATATCATCTATATTTATCTTATAAGTGTTATTAAAAAAAAACAAGACCAAACCCGGTGCTTAGACTTTTTATTATAGATAACATATAAATTTAAGGATATTCGTGAAATTAATTCAATATCTTAATAATTCTCGACTTGAACTTTTTCGTAAATATTTGTATTTTTATGGTTAATTTTTAATAGTTCCTAATTTGTATTAACCTATATAACTTTTGGTAAAATGCACAGAATATTTCTTATATTCTCACGCTTGTGTTAGACTCGATCCTCTGCCAACTACAGTTATTTGATACCCCTTAGATAATAGGCTTAGTATCTATCTGTCCTGAAAATTTCATAATAATCGGACGACAAACAAAAGAGCTGCTTAAGAGTCAAATGGGGCAATTTTGTTGCATGACTTGGCGTTGCACTCTGTAGTTGTTGTTGTTGTTGTTTTGTTGTTGCTGTTAACATGCTGAAATTACAACATGCAATGCGATACCAGACTATATATGTATTATTGTGTGTGTGCATAAGTGTTTTCTCCCCCTTTTTGGCTTGTTTGTTGTGTTGCACAGCAACTATTTGCGGCTTGTTAAGGCACAACTTTTGTCGGGTGCCACTTTTTAAATGCTGTGCCACAGACAACAAAATAACAACAAAAAAATGCAAAGCAATAACGCCGGATGCGTTGATTCATTCGCAGTGTAGGCGTTAAAATCTATATGAGTGTGTTTTTATCTGTGTGGGGTTGCAATAAGATGCTCATAGGTCGCAAACATGTTGAAGACATGTTCAAGGCATGCACAGTCGACATCGGAAGTAATCTGCCAACGTCCCTCAGTTTTACAGTGGTTCGATAAGGCAGTTTAATGAAATACTTTAATAAAAAATTACACTCCTTACATACAATTTATTTTAAATAGTTTTCTATATATTTTTACTGGACCTAAAAAATTTACAAACGCACTAAAATATATAGAGTCACTAACTATCGAATATATTTAAAAACTTAAAAATAATTGCAGCTAAATTTGCATAAAAGGACCACTGTGCGTTGGTTGGCTGTGGTTTCACACACTCAAGCACACACACACATATACACACTCCCGTAATAAACCTCGGCTGTTCCTTATAGAGCAATATATTTCCTTTTTGCTGTGGCAGCATCAGTTTCCTGCCTCAGCAGAAACGGAAAAGGAGTTCCAGGTTGCTTTTAAGCCAGACACCTGACAGAAAAGGCCAGGCGCCTTTGGTTACTTGTATAGAGCGGTGAAAGAGGCAAAGAGACAGAGAGAGAGAGAGGGAAAGGTAAACAGAGAAATGAAACGGCGACAAATGCATTTGAGTAGATTGACGACAGAGCGTCGACCCAAATTGCCAATTAAAATGTGAGAACAACTAAAAAGGAAAACATGCAAATATAGAAATGTATGTACTTATATAGTAGATATATGTGTAGATTGCACACTATAGAATAAAATAGAACTAATAGAAGCCACTGTGGACACACCCAAAAGACAGTTGGTCAGAAAGGTTGGCCTAAATAATTTATGAATAAATATTCCGTTGTCCTTTAACTTTGTATAAAAATTTAATTACTCGCGTTTTGTTTACATTTTCACGGCTGTCGCCGCTCACAAGTCAAATGGGCCAATGACCATTTCTTCTCGCCCCTCTTCTCAAATCTCTCTTTTGCCTCAGCTCGAAACGAGTTTCATGCACGCACAACAATAGCTGGAGGGGAGGAGGGCGGTTAAAGGCGGGCCAATATTCTTAGAAAGACAGGCAACAACATAAAGTAAATGGCCACAAAGGCAAAAATCATTGACAGACGAGCACAGACACAGTGCGATCAAGAAATCACGCTCTGAGCATATGAAATTCAACAGCAGTGAGTCAACAATTGCACAGTGGGCAAAATAAACAACATATAAGACACCCAACACTTGATAATATCCATTTACAAGACGTCTAATTGAGAAAATCCCTGTAAATATCATAGAATCTCATATTGCTGACGGCGCTTTAAACTGCACCAGCTTAGAGAACTGTTGAAAATAAAAACTGTAATCGTAAACAATTTATTATAATTTATGTTAATTGTTGATATAATATATTTTTCTTTAATTTGACAAACAATTGTAGCACTGCACTTGTGACGAAAGCACTTCTAAGAATAAAAATGACTTTAAAGATTTAACGTTTTAAAGTACACAATATGCTGTATTACTACAGTGAAATTGTGTTTACTGCTGATAACTAAATCCGGAACATTCCCCGGATATTATTGTTGCGAATGAGATAAACAAACATTTGTTTGATTAAAGACCGGTTGGTCCCACAGCCCATTAATAAATGCAAGTTTATTTATCAAGTGTAAACATTGCAATCATTTGCAGCTGTTTCCAACTGTCGACAACATAAAACACAGAGTTTTTGCTTATAAATTACGAGTACTATTGATTATTTGTATATTTTTGCAACTGAAGTCGGAAAATATGTGCAAGTCGAGACATATCTAAATATTTGGCTATTTTGGTAGATTAAACTAACTATAAACGGAAGAAGTGGAATTTGTTATTACTTAATAGCCGCACTTTAGGCAATAATGTAATTAAAATCTTATATGAGGGGTCAAATTACGACAGACGAAAGTCGACGAAAGAGCAAAAAGTCAGGAATGCTGATAACATTTGTCGCACGAGCTAGCTGATAAGACAGGCAAACAAACTGTCGGGTTGTTCAAGCCGTCAAAACTGTTTAATTAAACAATTGCAATTACAACAATTGCAGACAAATTTAGCAAGTTTTAAAAATGATAACGCAGTGGGTTTTTTAGCATGATTCATTGGCATACGAGTAAATTGAGCTTTAGGAATTTTGTTTTTGGCAAACAACGGAATTTTATAAGCATAGAAAGCTTTGCACGTGACGTCGCTATTGTTAACAAAAAACAGGTTATGACACATTGGGTTCAATGTCCGACGAAAGTTGTAAGCAAATAAACAAATTTAACAATTGCAACAATAATAATGTTAATAAGATTAATGTTAAACGCGCTCTTTAATGCCAATTAAAATGTTTAGAGAGCGAGAGAGAGAGAGAGAGAGAGCGATAAACGCGCAACTTCAGTCAAACAAAGACCGAGAGCGAGAGAGACTGAGACTGAAAGAGAGTGAGAGCGAGAGCGGAAGCTTATATCGGAAGCTGCTTATGGCATTTAAACACGTGATGGGAAAAACTTTAGCGTCAGCAACGCATTTAATAAAATTAATTGACAGCAAATATTTGCTTTATATGCAAGACAAGAATATTTTTATATATACTATATATATAAAAGAGCACAATGAATGCGTGTGTGTTAAGTAAACACTTATTATTTCTTGTTGGCAGGCGTTGACGATGACGTCGCGTCGCTGCAGCCAAGGCCAAGGCTTCCTTGTGTCAGCCGGCAGAAGCAGAGCAGCAGCAGAGGCAGAGCAGCAGCAACAACAACAGTGCCTCTGCAGCTGAACTTGCTCAAGGTCAGCGACGTCGCGACGTTGGCATGCAAAGAGCTGCCAAAGTTAGAGTGCCAAAAGGGAGCAAAAGAAGCGAAGCCAAAGCAATTCCACATGAGAAATAACTTGAGCAGCAACAACAACAACACAATTAGCGGCTGCCAAAAATAAAAGAAGAGCGCATGGAGTGTGGAGAGAGAGAGAGAGAGAGAGAGAGAGAGTGTGAGTATTGAGAGAGAGAGTGATTGAGAGTGTGGGTGCAAAAAGAACTATAACAAAATTGTTGCTTGATGATGCTTTGCGTGGGGTTGTTGTTGTTGATAAGTGGCTAAGAAGAATCGAAGAAGAAGAGTGTCAGGTGGCAGCGTCGATTGCCAAAATAGAACACAATACATATACGAGTACATATATGCATACATATATGCTTATGTGTTACACATTTCGGGCTAATTTAATTGATAAATTTGCAAGCACAGTTTAATGGCTTATTTGTGAATTTTGTTTACCTTCTTGGGTGTCGCTGCTGTTCCTTCTGCTGCTGCTGCTGTTGTTGTCGTTCTTGTTGTTGTTGCTGTGGCACTTTTTATTGGCACATTGGCAAACATTGGCAGCCCACACACACACAGGCACACCCTCACACATACACGCACACACACGCACACGGACACTCAGGGAGAGAGTGAACTTCAGAACAAAAGGGAACTTAAAAAGGAACAAAAGCTTGAGGCCTTTTGTTGTTTTTGCTCTTATGGCTGTTCGCAAAATCACATGTCCTTAAATGCGCTGAATTTTTAATTGATTTCTGGCGAAAATTATGCATCAAGGCCAAAACGATAATTAAATAAACACGTTTCCATCATAATAATAGCCACATTTCTCTCTTGTCGATTCCACTTTCATTTAATTTGCACTAAATTTAAATATTCTGTGGTATTTTTGCGGCATTGAGGGCGGAGCACACACACATGCTCATGTACACATGTGCCCACACACACACACACACACACACATACAGGGACACTCTGAAGGATGCTCCCTTGATGCTGATGCTGATGCTGCGCGTCACTTCCAATTGGCTATGAAAATTTTCGCATTTCTTTTCAACGTTTTCAATTACTTTTTCGTTGTGTATTTTATTTGGAAAACGTTTCTTTGCAATTAATTTAAAACAAACGAAATATCTGCGCGCGATTTTAAGCAGGAAAATGCAACGGGAGGAATGAATTTAACTTTTTGGGCGCACGCGCTGCGCTTCGGTGTTTTTCCGCGATGAAAATGTGGGACTGCCTCTGGGAGCAGCCGGCGCAGCACTGAGAGCAAGTTACTTTGTTACTTTCGTACGCTCAGCCCACACACATACACACATCGGAATTTCTATTTAAAATTTAAACAATTTAACACCAGCAGAGAGGGAGAGAGAAAGTTAGCGAGAGCGCAAGCCGACGCGCATACGCACCACTGTTGTCAGCTTAGCTATTTTATTGCTTATTCTGGCTATTTTCATAGTTCGTTATATTTGAAAAGAGCTGTTAGCTGGAAATCAGGCTATTTTAAACATATTTTCAGCTGTGTTTTGCTATTAATATTTTTAATCTCTAAAACAAATTTAGATGCCTTGCAGCCAAAAACAACTATTTTTCCTATAATAAGTTGGCAGCACTGTTTTGTGAAAGAGACTGCCACCAAGTTTAAATTTCCTATCTGGCAAGTCGTACAATTTAAGATAAAATTAAAAATAGGTACTTGCAAGAAATCATTTTTTTAAATTTCTTTATTCAAAGCTAAATTTCTTTAAACATTTTTTATGATTTTTCTGAGTTTGCATTAAAAATTAAAAGCAAATAATTAAATTGTATTTATATATTTGGAGGCCAAAACCATGATTAAAATGACAATCCGCTGGAAAATCGGTTTAGTTTTGATAAAGTTATTGTTGAATGTTATACTCACTTTGGCACTGTTAAGCTTACATTGGCACTGTTAAATTCACATCGGCACTGCTGAGTTAACAGAATTCTGCTAACAGACCCCCATGTTATACTACCTTTGGCACTGTTAAACTCACTTGGACACTGTTAAACTCACAATATCACTGTTAAGTTAACAGAGTTCTGTAAAGAGACCCCCACTCAACCTATAAAAAGCCGGCCTTTCTGGCGGTAGGCAGGACTCGGTTCTCGGCGCTCGCAGAAGAAGGATCAGCAACGGCGGGCAACTTCGTGGCATAGCAGATAGTTATTAGCTAATTATAAAAATTGTTAACTATTATTTTGTAAGCTTAAAGATATTCAATAAGAATAGTTTTATATATTATATAGTTTTATATATATTATATAGTTTTATATATATTATATAGTTTTATATATTATATAGTTATATATATCATATAGATTTATATAATATATAGTTTTAAATAAATTATAGTTTTATATATTATAAAGTTTTATATATAATATTTAATATAGAATAGTTTTATAGCTGTTTAAAGAAAATTCTACTACGAATTTGAAGATCTGGCAGCGTATAACAAACGACAAGCTGGCAACGTCTGTCAAAACGCGGGTCGACTTGTTTTTGTTTTGCTTACATTTATATTGTGTTTACAATTACATCTACAATTATAATACAACTACGGCTAAGAATAATTATAACGATAACAATGAGTTGTACGTGGACGCGATCACAATTGAATTATGGAGGCATGTTGACTTATAAAATAGCATCTTTCAGGCGCTTTTCGGTTTGCTGCTGACGCCTCGCTTCAACAGGTGGCTGGATAAATTGCTGTAGGGCAACTCGAATGCCAGGGAGAAGGCGATGGACGCCAGATAGACGATGACAGCAAAGCCACAGGTGACTACACTCTGAAAGTGTTGAAGATAAACATTAATATGCAATTATTAATAAGTGTTCATCATATAAATCTCACCAGCATCAGAGGATCTGCATGGGTGCTGGAGCTGGTCAGGCTGTAAATGAATGCAATGACCAATGGATTGAGCAAGTAGATTGCATAGGATAGTCGACTCAGATGCTGGAAGCCCTTGGCCTCCAGGAGACGTGACCACCAGACGCCGCGTCCCTTCGCACTGCCCGCAATCATCCAGCAAACACTCAGCGAGAAAAAGAGTCTTCCCAGCACAAACAATGAGATGGCCAGCAGGGAGCCCAGATCCCGCTTGAT
Organism: Drosophila falleni; assembly: GCA_035045575.1. NCBI lineage: Eukaryota > Metazoa > Arthropoda > Insecta > Diptera > Drosophilidae > Drosophila > Drosophila falleni. Next base: position 6,675,326 of record JAWNOV010000167.1, read on the forward strand.
TGTCGAGTAGATGCAGGTGAAGAAAACGCACAGGGCAAAGTGCCAGCAGGAACGCTCCTGCATATCACTCAGTTCCAGCGGGGAACGCTTCTCCAACAGGAACCAGGCTGTAATGGCACCCAGGATGTACGGAAGAATGCGTACAAAGGGCGATGTGTAGATCTCAGTGCCAGTGGCAAAGGCGGCATCGAAGGACAGTTGGAACTTGATGGTCAGGCCAATGCCATAGGACCAGGCAGTGCTGCAGATCAGAATCGTGGGCACCAGGATCTTTGTCAGCTTGGGATGCCTGCAAATGAATATAGTTAATCAACTGTAACTTTAAATTATGCTACAGCTTACTTGGCATATAGGAAGAGCAGCACATTGGCCAGTATAAAGAACTGCATCTCACAGGCCAACGACCAGCTCCAATTGGCGCACATATCACGATGATCAAAGAGATTCTGGATGAAGAAGAGATTTCGCCACCAGTGCTTGGAGCACATCTCATCAAAACGCTCATTGATGTGATAAACTGAGGTGTCTCCAATATAAGCATAAGCCAGATCCACACAGAGCATGACAACGAGATATAGAGGTCCTAATCTGAGGTAGCGATGAAACAGAAGCTTGCCAAAGAGCTGCAGATTCTGGCGCCAGCTATTCCGACGCACTGCCTCCAATTGTGAAGAGTTGCGCAGAAAGTTGTACGTTTGCAGAAAGCCACTGAAGAAAGCTTGATTAGTTTGATAGATCACTTTAAGGATCACTCCAAAACTCACCTGATGGTAAAGAAAACATCGACTAGCAGAGGAGCCGAGGAGACATACTGGAAGAATGCCTGTTCCGCATAGGTAATCAACATGGTTTTGTTGTGCACGGTAAAGTACATGAACCACACGACATGGAAGATCATAATCCAGATGGCACACACAGATCTCAAGCCATTCATCACCGGAATCTCATGGACTTTATTCTCACGCACCGCAAAGATTTTCGACCAATTGCTGGGCACATCAAAGCAGCTGACCAGCTTCTGTAATCTTTGCCAGCGCAGCAGCGAGTGCAAGGCACGCCAGAGTTCCGATTCAGCGGGAGCTAATCCTCCGGACTCCTGCTCCTCTTCCCCAACGGGAGGCAGCTTCTTGCTGACCAACAGCTGCTGGGCGCAGAGCATCAAGGCGCCAGTGGCCAAAGCACTGGCCACCAACAAACGGAAGCTGGCACGCTGATAGAAGACATCGCGCAGTTGGAGATCCTTCATGTAGACCACCTCCGGACGTATATCAAAGATGTCGTTCTCGGCGAACATGCCACTTGATACATATTCCCCCGCCAGCTGCTTCACTTCCACCGAGCTGCAGGATCTGGGCAGGCACAGTCCAATGTGGATGATCTGCTCGGACATCAGCTTAATCTCCACCTGCCAGGGTGAATTGTGCCGTAGATAAACAACACGATAATCCATATCGAAGGGTGCCGGCTGTGTGATCAATCCATAGTGCATAACACGATCAAAGTTCTTGGATAACGTAATGCCCACGGGACTCTGGATTCCATTGCAGGCCTCCCGACTGCCCAGCCAATAGTTTTGGCCATAAACAAAGCCAGACGGCTTTGTTCCAGATGCATCCAGTACTATAGAAGAGGAATAAGAGCAAGGGGAAGATCATTTAGTTACGCTTGGGTTGGATATTGAGATTGCATCGAATGCCACGTGACTCATTGATCAAATGAGAATGTAACTATGCATATAACATTTGCTAACAACAAAAATAAGTATCGGTTGAGTGTACTCGACGGCCAAATGCTACACACTCGGCGACTAACAACAAATAAATTAAAATTAATCAAATAAATACTACAAACTAAAAATATATATACTTTATGGGACCTGCCACGCCTCCTTCTGCCTGTGACGCACATATTCGGTAAAACAAACCCAATAGACCCCTGTACTTTTTTTTTAAGTACGGGCTCTAAATACTTTAAATAAATAATAAACATGTAAAAAAAAAAGAAAAACAAATGGTAAATAATTTTCCAGGTTTTTCACACGGGTTCAAAGGTCTAGGAGTGAATCAGCTCGTGCTTAAGGTTATTAACATACGATTCTACTATTCGATCTGTATGACTATATGAAAATTTAGCAATATATCCATGGTCACTTAAGCTATCTTATCAAGGCTGTCACTTTTAAACTGCAAGAGTGATATTTAAAATCAATAATAAACGTCTTAAATATATGTATTTATACTTTTTTTTTTAAGAAAAGTACAAAATTATATCTTATGTCTTCTTCGTATTAAAGGTTAAACTCATTTAAAATATTTAATATGCATAATTAGTGGGCAAATGTTTAAAAGGGTCACAAATGTCTGTTACAAAAATGTCCATTAAGTTGTAAAACTCTTTTACCTTTTGGGTATCGAGTGTAATTATTGTGTCAACAGGTTTGTTGTTTATGTTAATTGACAACTATTGAAATAGTCGCAATCGTCTCGAGTGTTTGTCGTATTAATGCGGATGCTTTCTGGCACTACATACAACTACAGTCAACCCTCGGGATGTGACCCCACCTTCCCCCAACCAACGTAACTTACCTTTCATTGCCCAAGGCTGTTTGCTGAGTATTCCACGTTGCACTTGTCGCAATTGGGATTCACATTTGGCATTCACATTGCTCTCGTTGGCCACTTTTGTCAGCCCAAAGATGACCGAGGTGCGGGTCAAATGTGGTTCATGCAGTCTGCTAAACTCTGAGCCAAGCAGAGCATCAACTGAGGGAAGCTTCTGTTGCACCTGTTCCTGTTGTTGTTGCAAGCTGTCATTTAAGCGTTGTTGATGTTGTTGCTGCCACTGTGTTGCTGTTGTTACTGTTGTGGTTGCTGTTGTTGGACTGCTCTGGTTTGCAATGCCCTTGGCAACGCCCAGAAATATGAAAATCAGCCAGATCTCCATAATGTCTGTTGTCCGTTGTTGTTGTCACTTGCTAGTTGTTGCTATCACCTTGCTTTATTTATTGTTGTAATTATGTACGGTATTGAATCTCCCTCTACTATATTTGAACACCGTTTGCTTGTTTGGCCTGGTTGATTTTTGGCTTTTGTTGGCCCGAAGGTCAAATAGTTAGTTTACCAACACCTCTATTTACTTTATAATAACTCTTAATAGTTGTTAAATCATCAGTTAAATTATTTATTCACATTTATTTCACACACTGCAACGAACTGTAAAAACAAGGGAAAAACAAAGAAATGTAATTTAAATTTGCTCTAAACGTCTCTTAATTTAATTTAATTTAATTTTGTTATATTACAAAATTTACAAGGTTTCCCTTATAAAATGAAATCACAATTTATCAATTTAATAATAATTGGCATCATCATTTTTAAGCTTTAAAATAATGTATTAACTTATATTTAAAATGATCTTATTTTTAGATTGACCTAGTTTTTCACATTTTCTGTCCTATTTTTTATTCCTTTGTTCTTCTTTCCCTACTTTACCCCCCATATCATTCACATTCTTGAGTTATACTAAATTTATCGCTGTAAACCACTTTACTCCCATTTTCACATTAATTTAACCTGCATTTAGAATATTACGCATACGCCACTTAAGCCGCTTCGATTAATTTATCACGTTGTCGCTTCAATCAATTTGACTGGAAAACTTATGCAATAATTAACACACAATTTCGTTTAATAATTTCATTATTTATCTCAAACAGTAAAAGTTTTTGAAACCCCACAGAAAAAAAGTAAACAAAACGAAAAGCAAAACAAAACAAAAACCAAACTCCAACTCAACCCAATTTCCGTTAGCAACCACAAAACGACTAAGGTTCAATTGATGCCGATGATGAGTCCGACTCGAATTTGAGTTGATATTTGAGTGAAATCGTTTTACAGACTGACCACTGACTGTCTGATTGTCTCAACTGGGAGTCTCTCGAGTCGAATGAATGTTTTGCTGGCCTTTCGTTTTCGTTTTGGGCGACACGTAATAATTCCAAGTTTATTGCTTATTATTGCAAGACCCGGGGCTTATGTCGACTCTGCTTGACCGAGAATAAAGTTTTTCTTTTCTCTCTCTCTTTTTATAGCTGCGGGGAAAAGTATTTGGCATTGACTAAGGTCGTGTTTTTGAGTCTGTGGTATTCATATATTTTTTGTTTTATTTATTTTTAGTTAAGTTTTTTTTTCTGTTGCTGATCTACCTAATTTGCATAGTTAACGCTTTTTGCATTTTTCGCTTTCCTCAGCGTTGTTTAAGCTTTTGCATAATTTGAGGCAAGCTTAATGCGGGTTGGGCTTCTTTCTTGCAGATGTTGTAAGCTTCTCTTTTTTTATCTTTATATAATATTGAGTTATGCATAACAAATTTCAAGCCGATCGAACGCGTGGGGAGAGTTAAGCTCGCTCGTTAGTTTCTCACTGGAAAAAAAGTTGGCTATTCCTCAATTAACAACTATTTATTGGCACTGAGTTCAGAACACTTTAAGCGAACTTACTCTTCTGGGATTTTTACTATCCGTTGTTAATCAGTTTAGTTTGCTGAGCGTGTGTTTAATTTTCACTTTGTAGCTAAGTACATTGCCGGCGATACGAAGTTGCGATATATATTATTTTATTGAGCCATTGAGAGACACGACTTGGCCAATTGCCTTTGGGCTAATGGGCTAATGGGGTATGGCCTGAAGATCCGTGTTTATGTTTTGGACCGACTTTCGTTTTCGTTTCTTGCTGATGCCGTTGATGCTGATAAAGCGCACTGTACAACAACAACAACAACAACAACAACAACAGCTGTGATTAGCTGAGCTGCTCTCTTGGCCCTGAAGCCCTGCAACTCGTTTTATTTCGCTGTTAAAAGCAGTTAACCGACAACCGAAATTTCGTTTTTAACTTGAATTGTTTTCTGTTTTTTGCTTCTACTTTATTTTGATGATCGACACGACAGACGGCCGCGCGTGCAACGTTGTCGAAGCAACTGTGCGACGCTTGCATTTTGGCCCAAAGTTTTATAAACTTGGTCAGTAAGTCGCAGCGGCGTCGCAGCGACAGCGACAGCAACAGCAGCAGCTGAGAGATAAATCAACAATTGCTTTAACCCTCTCAAGATCAACAAAAAAAACAAACTGTTGGGGAGCCGAAACTGCCCCGTTGCTTCTTCTTCCCCCTTGACTCCGCCCTCTTCCCTCTCCGCCTCGGGAGACACTCGGACGAGTGATTTTCGTGTTGCCTTTTGGGCGGCGCTTTCGTCGCGCTTTTTTCGTAATGAGTCGAACTCAATTCCGGCCGATCGTTACCACGCACATCGATTGGTTTTTTTTTATATTTTTACCTGTGCTGATTTTACGATAATATTTTTTTTATATATATGCTTTATGGCATATAAACGTCAAATGACTCAAATAGTCGCCCCAAATTTGTTTTTTTGCAATTGTTTAATGACAAGCTTATGTTAATCCCTATCAACCCAAACTAATTAACTTTTTTTAGGCTTTTAATTTTTATTTCTTTCAACATGAAACTTACAACTTTTAAGTTTTGAAAAAAGGAGTCTTTGTTTAAATCGAACCCATGATCTATAGGAAAATAATCAGAATCTAGTTTAAAGTGTCGTTTTATACTAATTAAAAAATATATATATCCATGATTTTGAGAAAAATAAAATTTTTTACAAAATTATATAAATTTGCAGAATGAATTTAGAGGGCAAACTATAATCAAAATGACATTTCGTTTGAAAATCGGCTCATTTTTGACAAAGTTATGACAGTTTAAAGTTGGTGAAAAACCATTTTTTTAATTTAAGATTTCTTTCTAATATTATAGTAATTTCATTATATTTTTAATTTTTAAAAATCTAACGGATTATTAACAGTTTATTTATTTTAAAACCAAAATGATCAAAGCCTTAGTTGCTTAACATTGTAGATAGATGGCGCTCCAGCAACAAGTAACAGCTCTCTGTAAGTAATGATCAAAGCCTTAGTTGCTTAACATTGTAGATAGATGGCGCTCCAGTAGTAAGTAACAGCTCTCTGTAAGCTCTGCTCGCGCTGTTAACCAAGCTAAGCCGCTGCTTTCGCTCAGGTGGTCAGTCGTCTCGCGCAGCTTGTGGTGAACAGTACGAATCGCGGAACGTGCGCTACTCAATTTTTTTCGCCCACCCCCACCCCCACAACGAGGTAGCGAAACGAACCAAAGAGAGGGAGAGAGAGGGAGAGATCGCGAGTGAAGAAGAGCAACAATAACAATTTGTGGGTGCTAAACGCGCGCGCGCAACTGAAAAATTTACAAAATTCATGAAAATATTTTAGCCAAGAGCTGCGTTTCTCTCTATCTAAGCAGGTGTGTGTGTGTTTTGGTGTTTGTTTGTGTGTAAAATGTGTTGGTGTTGAAAAAGCAAAAAAAATAAAATACAAACAAATCAACGAGCAGCAACAAGTGCAAAAGAAAAATCCAAAACAGCTAACAAGTTTTTTCTGCGTAGAATTCAACGACATCAAATTCCAAGAAAACAACAAGTCGTTGTTGATTTGTGTTTTGTTTTGTTTTGTTGTTTTAAAGCGGGTCAAATGCATAAATAAATAAGTGTATTTATAAAATAAAATTAAAAATAAAATTAACAAAAAACGTTTCGGTTTTAAGGCTGAGAAACCTGAAGTTAAAGTAAATCACACGAGTTATTTATCATTGTAAATACAATAAATACAACAAAAAGAAACCACAACAAAATAGTTTAATGAAAATTGTTGCAAAGTTTTTCGGCAATCTCTCGCACGTACTCGCAGTACCATCTAGTACCATATTGCCATCCCACTCCGACACGCGCCCGCTCTCACTAGACTCGCTCGAAAGCTCGACGTAGTATGTAAAGCAACAACAACAACAGCAGCAGCAGCAGTAACGACAACAACAACAACAACAGCAACAACAACCAAAACAGTTTAAACAAAAGATACAAATAAAGTTGGAAGTTCTAATCAAACACGAAATGCTACTGCACTTGGCGGAATTGTTTTGAACACCTTTTTTGGAATCACCAAATGGCTGTTAAAGTAAGAAAACAATTCATTTACCTATATATTTATTGGCACATAAATTAACTAATTTAACTGACATACATTGCGGGATACCCTGTAGCTGCAAAACACTTTTCGCATTTCGGTTCTCACGCCGAAACAGACAACAAAAAAAGAGCTGTAAACCACAAAAAACAACTGTATACCTTTGAACTTTAAAACAGGAGTGCAAAATGCAAACAGTCATCAATGAACCAGTCAGCAATCGAATAGTACGAAAATAACAACCATCGAGTACCCATAAAAAAAAAGGTTTCAAGAAAAGCCAACTGTAAAAGCGCAGACACTGCACAGTGGGCGGAAAGTCTGACAATTTATGTGAATGACTATTAGAAAAGTAGGTTGAATGTTTGGTAAACGTCCGAAAAACAATTTCCTAATTATAATACTTTAATGATCTAATTAGAAATACTCGAGTCGATATTCTTAGCTATAATAAATTGTTCAAATAATATAGTAACAGTAAGATATATGAATATAATAATAATAATAAAATAGGATATATTTAAATGTGAATTATTTGTTTTTTGGCTTTTTATCGTGAACTGTACATTTCTATTGAATTTTAAGCAATCAGGGAAAATATGTACACCATTTTCAAATTATAATAAAATTATAAAAGCAAAAAAGTGTACATAATTTTGTAGTGCTATTAAAGGGATATTCTCTTTTAGTAAAATCCTAAACATAAGAATATCTAATAGGAATTGTTCGAAACATACTCAGAAATTCAATTTGTCAGTCCCTTATCATATTTTAAATAACTACAGGTTATTGAAAACTTATTAATCGCTGCTCTAGTTTCTAGAATTGATTTTCAGCAGAAACAATCAGAATTAATAGAATTAATTAAGCTGTAATTTATGCTAAGAAAACACAGTTCTATAATCATTAATCAGTTTGAAATAGTTTTTAACCACTGTGCGCACTGAGTGCAGTTTGTGACCATGTGTCCAACCTGCATTGAGCATGGACTAAACTGCACTTGTCGCTGAAACAGGTTTTTGCATTTGTTGCTGGTTTTGTTTTTTGTATTATTATTATTATTATTATTATTATTATTGTTGTTGGCTTTGTTTGTATTTTAATGGCGTCCGTCTGTGTAGTCGCTGCATTTTTCATGTTTTTCCGGCTGACCTCCGTTTCGAATCTGCACGGTCCAGTTTTTATATATATTTTGAAGCCAATTGGATTGGACTTGTCTCTGGGGCATTCTAATTCGCCAATTGCCACTGCATATTGTTTGTGGACAATTGGAGTATTGCTAATGAGACGCCTAAGGGCAAAGGTCAGGCTCATTAGACTTGGGCGGACTTAGGCAAAATAGGCGCCCATCACAGACAGCAAACAGAACTTGCAGCAGCATTTGTTGTCAGCTTGTTAAACAATTTAAAAATACATTTATGATAAATCGTGTAAACATCAACAACAAACAACAGCAACAACAGCAACAACAACAGTGCAACTGACAGTGAATGCATTAACTGAATAACTGTGTGAACATATTGAAATTGAAAAGTTGTTTGGCCAGCCATTGAGTTGACCATAACCATAACACAGTGGCAATTGGATACAGACCGTAGACCGTAGACAGTTGTCGGAGATCAGAAATCAACAATTGGTTAACTATTAACTGTAAAGCGGTAAAACGGTTAGCGGTAAACGGATCAGTCGGCAACCGGACACCAAAACATCGCAGATCGGTGCATCAGAGCGGACAACGTTGTCAATGAGGCTTTAATTGCTTTGCAAGTTGGCAGTGGAGCATTAAGTTGCAAGCTCGCGTTATGCAACATCGACTGTGACTCACTTCAAGATGCATCACAATCTCTATATTTCTTTCTCTTTTTTACTCTTTATTTTGTTAGAATTCAAACGGTATCAGCTGCTCGTCACGTGTAGCTTGAACTAATTAGGCAAATGGCATTATTTGTTATTGTTTATGACCATATCGAGTGGTTTTTAGCTGCGCCCCTGACTCACGGGCGCGTCTAGAAATTCCTCAGAATAAAATCAGTAATATTTCGACCCACGCAATTGCGAACCAACCTCAAAAGCCTTGATGTTTGGCCATGTTCTCAGTGACTTCAAAATATCTCTTGCATAATCGCTGCTAATTCTTTTAATTATTTTATACTTTATACTTTAATAACTTGCGCTTTTCTCGCCTTTCCTTTGTTGACCGCAAACTGTAAATTTGCCTTAATGACTCGCTGGCACGTTAACTGTCATTTTCTATCAAAATTGGCTGCAAATTAAATTCACAGCGCTTTTTAAACTATTGCACAAGTTGGCAATTTGTTTCAATGTTCACTTTCCAGTCAGCGGTAAAAATGCAATTTGTTTAACTGAAAAAAAGTGTGGAAAGTGCCATAATCAATGCAGCAATGCAGATACATTTGTAACTAACTGACAAGCTAGTTGAAAGTATGCAGATTAATCATTTGTAAAATGTTTTTTTTTAACGAGGGAGTTAGCTTTTACATAAACTTTTATCATAAACTAAAAATCGGTTAAGTTTTGGCATAGTTATGGTAGATTGAAGTTTATGATAAAATGTCAAGGGGTATGCAAAAATATGACAGTGATGACCAAAATATGGAATTTTTAAAAAAAATAATATTTTGATGCATAATCAATATAGAGGCCAAATAATGATCAAAACGCTATTCCGCATGAAAATCGGTTGCGTTTTGACAAAGTTATGGCAGATTGAAGTTTTTGAAAAAGTGTAAAGGGGTAAGCATGGAAAATACCGAAAAAATTGACAGTGAGGAAAATTTTTCAAGTGAAAAATGTTTTGATGCAGAAATAATTAAGAGGCCAAATAATGATCAAAACGCTATTCCGCATGAAAATCGGTTGAGTTATGACAAAGTTATGGTAGATTGAAGTTTTTGAAAAAGTGTAAAGGGGTAAGCATGGAAAATATGGAAAAAATTGACATGGAGGTAAATTTTTCAAGTGAAAAATGTTTTGATGCAGAATGAATTTAGAGGCCAAATAATGATCAAAACGCTATTCCGCATGGAAATCGGTTGAGTTTTGGTAAAGTTATGATAGATTGAAGTTTTTGATAAAATGTCAGGTATACAAAAATATGACAGTGATGACAGGCTAAAGACATAAAGAGTGCAGTCTGCCAATTATTAAAATATAAATTTCACTTTCTTTTATTATAATTTAATCTTAAGATCTGAACTAAGTATCTAAAGAAGTTTAGGCTTATCAAATAAGAGATATTGTAAATAAATAAGATTTTATGAGTTTTGTGTATGTTTAAAGCGTATCTTTAAGTCGAACAATGTCAGCTGCAGCTGGGTTATTTGTAGCTGGTATGTTTTCATTAGAACAAAACGTGTAAAAATCCAGTACAAATTATAGTTCTCTCTGTCGGCAACATATAACAATGGAACATTCTTACGTGTGCTGCGATTCGACGACTTGACGACTCGTGAGTCGTTTGATGATGGGGTTCAGGGTCAATTATTGTACGAGTATTGCACGATCGTTGTGAAGTTGGTAGTCGGTATTGGCATCGGATTCCCTCGACTAAATTATGCATTATTTGTAGAATATTATTAAATCAAATTGTCGGTTGTGTTTTTTTGGCCCGCAAGATACTTAATATTTATTCTTCATAATTATTTTATTACGTACAAACAACAAAAAACATTCAAAAGGAAGTTGACGACATTTGCTGCTGTCGATTCTGTCATGCGTGGCTTGGAATTAAAGTCGAAAAAAAAAACTGAAATTCACCTTCATGCCTGACAAATTTGTAGATTGTAGTAGAAAAAAAGATGACTACGTGGATGCCTCTAATTGCTGATGTGCTGCTTATGAGCTTAATAACTATATTTTTCTCTCTTTCGCAATTAGCCAAGTTCTGAGAGGCTTTCCGAGAGCTGGCTAATTGAAACTTGTTGGCCATCTAACCTTTTGTCGGCGCCGTCTCCATATCCGAGTCTTTTTTTTTATTATTAGATATGCTATTTAGTTGAAGCTATTAACTGATTATAATTAGATACTCAGCTAGCTGCTGTTGTTGCTGCTTGGCTTTCTAATAAGTAATTATTCTTTTTCATGTTGATTATTATGTGCAACAATAATCGCCAATTAAAGTCAAAGACGTGCTTGAAGTTTTTTAGCTCAGTTACTCCCAGTATGTTTATTTCCTAAGCACATTAGTTGCATATTAAATACAAGTGAGCGAAGATTTGATCATTATTTTAATAGGCAATCTTATGATAGGAACATCTATTGGATATATTATAGAAATCTGAAAAAATATCAAGAATTTTTATGAAAATAAGTTGATAACTTTTCAGAAAATTCTAGAATAGATATTAGACAATTGGTTTTTCATGATCCCCATTTTCTATAGGAAGTCTACATTTCTCAGCTCATCAATATCATATTACACCACAATTTGTTATTAAAAATTCTTCCGGTTCTCTTAACCGCATTCATTAACTGCTTCCCCTATAGGCTAATAAATCATCTAATTCGTTACCCATATTCATGCCGTCATTATATGAACATACAAAGTCATATATCGATCGAAATAGTTTTAGAAATTGATCAATCAACATAGAGATTAGTTTGTTTAGTGTCTGGATCACAAGTTTATTGCTTATAAATGGATTAATTGTTGTTTATTTAAATGTCTTAATGTCTTGTTAGCTAAAAAATATCTAATTTCAGTTTATTTATTGCACGGATTGATTTCTAGTCTCCATTTCTCTGACGAGTCGAGTAATCGATAGCAGTTGCAATAACTTGGCTATGATCCCAGTGTGTTTATGCGGTGAAATTATATTTCTATTGGCCAATACGATTGTGAATTGTGGCTAAAAGTGGAAATCCAGTGATTACAACAGCTTGTTTACATTTTAGTGCCAAGATCTTGGCTTGATAAAAGTTGTATTGATATTAAATAAACAATTTAGTGATCGTGTCGTGTTTTGTGGCTGTTGTTTCTGTTGTTGTTTTATCCCACGATTTTGCATGTTTAATCAGCTGCGAATCCATTGTTCCCCATACAAAGGCATTAAAAACCAAATAGTTTTCAGTTTCGCTAGATTGATAATAAAAACTTAAGTAAATGATGAAAAACTGTGGGCGTTTTGATGTTTGCAAATCACATTCTTTCGCACGCCGAGAATTTGTGTGTTTTGGCCAAAATAATCTTTGCCGTACTTAATCAAGCTAACAATCAGGCAAACAACTCGACACAGAACACAGAACTACTTCAAACCCAAAGTCATCCAATTGTCAGGCACTTGAGAGTGTTCTCAACTCTCTGTATTTCGTTCTCGATGATCTTGACGTTGATTGAGCTCCACTCATAAGTTTCCCAGTCCAGTCCCGTACCCAAAACATGACACGAAAGCTGCCGCAACACATGGCCAAAAGCTAAGAGCTAACAGCTAAAAGCAACAAAAAAACGCCAAAATGTCTAAGCCGACGTTTCTGTTATTGTAATCTTATTGCGCGTTGTTAAGTTTAGAACGCTGATGTTATAACAAATTCAGAGAAGAAAACAGGTAAAATAAATTCGTAAAACAAGCGCAAGCATGTAAAAAAAAGTCAATGGCTTTCTTATAATTAAACGTTGCTTTTTTAATGAGCAAAAAACCTTGTTAAAATTTAATAATTCTTAAATTATTTGTTAGTCAATATATAATTTTGTTTTCTGCTTTTATTTCGGCTGCTTCTGTCATGCAAATCTCAAATCTCTTGGACTTTTCTTACATTAAGCATTAATGTTTTCGTTGTTGTTAATTAATCATAGAGCTGCCAAACTTTGTTTGCCTGTAAAACCAATTCGAATTAACTGAAGATTTTTGGCGTGCATTGAACTTTGGCGTTCTGCCTTTTTAGCCATTTTTGGCTGTGAAAGACTTTTGATTAATGTAAAAGATTGAACATAGATTCTAGCCAATGCTAATGAAGAACTGTTTGGCAACTGCTTTGTGCTGGCAATTCTTCGACTTCTTCTTCATTTGGCCAGCTATGTAGCTAGCTCATCTGCATGACAATTGGCCATTTAGCTTAAATAGGCAGCATTTTTTTTAGTTTTTTTTTTGGCAGTTTTAATAATTTGGCGTTGCACATTACGCAAACGGAGGCGTTAAAGGCGGCACACCCTATAAAGTGAGGCACCCTTCCCCCCCTTGCCAAACATGACATACCCCGCACGTGCTTGCATTTTATTAACTGTTTATGCGGCATACCAATAACCAAAAGTCCAAGTGAAATTGCCAACGTAATTTTGCGCAAGAGGCTCGAGTATTTGAGTATTTTTTATGTTGTTATTTATTTATTTTTGTTTTTGTTTAATTGATTTCTCGACAGGCAATGACACACATTGCCATAAAGCTAACGATTTGTCTATAGACAGCAGCTGCCTTGTACAACTGGGCGTATGCGTGTTTCGTGTTGTGGATTATTTTATTATTGAACCGACACAACGCACAGCGACCTCAGTTATCACTCTTACTTAATGTGACTTATAATGATATGTTCACATACTTTAGATGATACGCACCGATGGCCAATAGATCTATTGTGGGTTATCTTCAGTTCAGTTAAAGCCTTAGCATTGGCCTGTCTATAAAACTGTTTAGAGACACTACAATTACAGCTTATTTCATGAAATTACCCAACTTTGCAGCCCAAAATAGTCAATGAAAATTGTGCAAACAGGCTTGTTAGAGAAAAGCAGCAGTTAAATGTATAGACTAAGCTACTAAGTTAGTTGGTTGTGCTAAGCATTTCACTAATTCAAAAACTCTCTTTCACATTTCCGACATTTTGCAGCAACAAGAAGGCGTACGATTTCCCAAGGCAGCCGCACAGATAAGTCGACAGCAAGACTTGAATTATTGCACGCAACAGCAGCAGCAACATCAGCAGCAACAACAGCAGCAACAGGAGGAAGAGGCAACAGCAACAGCCAAAGTAACTGCAACTGCAACTGCAACCGCAAGACGCACACATTGCAACGCAGCTTCGGCAAACAATTGTGGAAAAGTGTGCAAACGAACAATAGACACAGAGACTAGATAGAAAATCAGTAAAAGACCACAACAACAGCAGCAGCAACAACAGCAGCAACAACAGCAACAACAACGACTTGCAATCGAAAACAGAGCAACATATATTTTTGGTATATGCTTCGGTAACGATGTCGTTGATGAAAATTCATCGAAGCAATGAATCATTTTGGCATTGTGGCATGTTGTTGTTGCTAGTGGCATTGTTGCTGGCAGAGGCTGCCAACGCGGCAGCGGCGACATCGACGACGACAACAACAACGACGACAGGCAGTGAAACGCAAACGAGTGCAACTAATGGTGCAATTAGACAGCAACAACAGCAGCAACAACAACAACAACAGCAGCAACAACCAGCAACTGAAGAGCTTGCGGATCATGTGCAACAGCAACAGCAGCAACTGCAACAACTGCAACTGCAACACAATGAAAGCCAAACTCTGGCTGCCAATTCTGCAGAAATTTTAAGCCCCAGCGATGTTGGTAAGCACATGTTTACACACACATATTGCACACACACATCAACTGCGCCCCTTTTGGCAAAACTCTCCCAGAAAATGATTTTTTCGCTTTTCCACCCGAGGGGGGGAAATTGGCCTAGTGCGCAAATTGCAAACGAGCCGAAATAAATCTATGCCAATTATTGACCAACTGACAGCGGGCACAATGCAACAACAATAACTTTCAATGCAATAGCAACAACTTCGACAGCAGCAACAACAGCAACAAAAAAACAACAGGAACGAGTTGCCAACTTGCTCTGTCTGTTGGCCAGCTAAAACAATTGACCAGCTAAATGTGCGGCAGAAGAGGCAACAACGGCAACAACCACAGACAACAGTAAATACAAACACTCGCATTGGCTAATCTTTGGCGTTTGAAAGACCGAAAAGCGTCGTCAACATAGTTGCTGCCATTTCACATGATTCGCTTAAATACTCTGCTCCGTTTGGGGCATAAAAGTTCAATAAAAAGTCTGCAACTTTTGTCTAAAAAATTAAATTTTCCTATAAAAATTTGATATTTTTTTATTCTTATGATATTTTATATTAAAAAAAAAAAGTACCATAAATTTTCTTATACAGTTAAATAAGTATAAAATGGTTTTCACTACTTGTAGTTTGAAGATATATTATCTTAAAAAATTATTCATACTTTTCTTTTAGAATTAAAGTATCGACTTTTGAAATCATGAGATTCGCAAGCAAAAAAATAAGAAAAAAAACCCCCATAAGAAACTTTACTTAAAGACTATATACAAATTGTTTAATAATTCTTAGAAAGTATTTTCAGCTTATAACAATAATGTATAAGTATTAAAACGAAATATCCAGCTACTTCAATAATAATCACCAGAATATTTAAAAAAAAAACTTTCTGTCTAGAAAATTTAGAGTTTTTTTTTAATAATTATAATTTTAATTAGATTCTGTAAATTTCAAATTAAATTTTCGATTTAATGATTATAGCAGTATATTTTTTTCTTAGCTTTGTTAAAAAAATCAAATGTAAATTACATATTTTCATTTTAAAATTTTCCAAGTTGTACTCAATATCTTCAACTGCATCTGTTGAATTTGTCAAGCGAATTTACATAAAAACCCAACCGTAACCATCAACTGAGCGAGGTCATGTGATTTCTTTATTTCATTTTTTTTTTAATTTTTTTGTGACTTTGTAAAAATAATAATCTATTTATTATACACAAGTATCTAACCTAGGGAAGTGAAGCACACACGAATTATGCAAAGAGCAAATGTCTTCAAGTGCATATTAAAATGCGAAATAAATAAATATAGATTGGTAAAGTTGGATCAAGATCTCAGCGATATTTATGAGTCTAATATGAAGATTGTTTTGCCAGCTCTTCATAATGAAAACAAATTGTATTTGGATGGTTTCGGCATGCCGCAAATAGCCTTCCTTTCATGTGTTGCAAGTGAACTTTTGCCAATAAGATACAAGATACAAGATACGAGATACGAGCTAAACTTTAGACTTTAGACTGTGTTCATGAGTTGATATGTATATGTGTGTGTGTGTGTGTATGCTCTTAATTGTTATTTCAATTAAGTATTTTCATAAGCAATTATTCGTTTAGTTTAAGCTGTGACTTTTTGTTTTTTTGTGGGCGTCAATTGTCAATTGACAATTGTCTTTTGTCTTAGCCATGTGGCAGCTCAAGTGTTGGCCATGTTGCTGCTAGGCCTAAGCTGTCAAGGCAACAAACGCATTTTCACCCAACTTTTGGTTTTACAAACAAAAAAAAACCCAACACTAAAATTGTTGAAAAATTATGTATTTATGCATGTTTATTCATGAGGCCTCTATTTTTTCTTTTTATTATTGTTATTATAATTTGAATTGTGTGTGTGTTACCTACTCACATAGGCGAAGCCATAACTTGGCTTAAACTTTGAGTGCAAGTGGCGAGCATGAGCATTATTACATAAACAGGTTGTGGCCAAAAAAAAAAAATATAAAAAGAAGCTAACTAAACAAAAGTTTAATGCATTTTGATTATTTTTAATGTATGCGCATTAAAATATCTAGCCAAAATGGGGAAGTTGAATGGGGAATGAAAAGAAGCCCGCATCCAAGTCCAAGTTAAAGCCAAAACGATGAATGCGCATATATTTTTGGGATGTTACGAAATGACGTCAAAAAAAGGGGGGAAAAAAAACAGTATGTGCAGTTCTCTTTAAGTCGAAGTTCGCTAACCTGTGTTTGTAGGTGTTGTGGCTAACTGAACCAAACTGGCCAACAAGTTGTTGGCTAAAAAAATCCTCAACATAAATATCAATATTGGTGTGTCTTGTGGCTCATTTAGCTGTTGTTGGCTCATTACGTTTACCTGTTCGTCTCTGCGTCTGTCTGTCTTTCTGTCAGTTTGTCTCTTCGTCTGTCTGTCTTTCTGTCTCTCTGTCTGTTTGTCTGTTTGTCCGTCTGTCCGTCTGTCGCTGCTCATGTGCGTTCATTGCGTAATCGCAACACATTTACCAGGCGTATTCAAGCGTTGGCTGCCATTCGCTTTGCGAAGAAGAGCTAAATCAGAAAAGTCAACAAAAAGCCAACTTACAAACTCACAAACTCAGAAACTGGCAACAGGCATTCGGCAGTGGCAACAGGTCTGCCTCTTCTGTCAGCCAGTCAACCAACTAGCTGCCAAGTGCAACGCTTGCAACATTTACTTGCAACGTCTGCAACTTGTTTTCTTCTCTTTGATTTTTCTGTACCTCCTGGCGTATGCGCAATGTGGGCGGCATCTATAACTCATACGTGAACGCTGTGCTATTGCCAACTTGTTGTCGAGGCTGTGCTTTTGGCGGCACTTAAGTGGGTGTAGCAGCTACACATACGACTATATATACGACTATATATATGATTATGAATCATTGTTTTAGCCGCTATCACGAACAAAAAATCCCAGTTACCACTTTAAGTACGGGGAAAAAATACTTTACCGCATACGTAATAGTGCAAACATAAATCTTTAGTGCAGTGCCTACCGCGTTACGTGTTTTGTTTATGTTTACCCAGAGTAACAAATATTCAATAAAAAAATTAATGTTTTTTCTATAGATTGGAATTATTTTTTTTTAAGTGTAAACATATACAAAGAAGTCTTAAAGCTTAGCTTTTTATGGGTTACAAGTTTGCAGAGGTTTCCCGATTGATTACTTTGTTATGATGAGGGTAAATTGATAGATTGTTGGTTGAACTCATTTATTTATTTATTTACATGTTAACGTTAAGTCTTACTTTAATTGGTCGACTTCTCAGCTTGTTACTTATTGATGTAACATATAATTTAACGGAATGTTAAATATTATAAGCATAGACGCCCATTTTATAAATTGGTTAGTTTAATAACTAAAAGATATTTTAAAATATGTTATAGGGGTTAGCTTAAAACCAATAAGATATTTTTAAATATGTAAAATGTACGAAATTAATGTAAGATTCAAAAATATAAGTCAACTGAAAATATACTGCACTGGAAAAAAACTCTAACTTCCAATTGTATGAAACTTTTTAAAGATTTTCCTTTATTCGCTATTGTTTGTTTTGATAAGCAATTTTTTTTGTTTTAATTATACAATATACTAACTTTTAGATATTAAAAAGGTCTTAAGATTTATCTACTGTTTTTATGCAACTTTCTACGGATTTTCTTACCTTTTCTTTTGTTTGTCTGAGATAACAATTTTCAGTCATAATTTGCTAGCTGTTTTCCCTGCCTCTTGCCAAGTGATTTTACATTTAAAACTAAATTTTGTTGTTATTATTTTGTGGCTGTTTGTTGTTGTTGTATATTTGTTTTGTTGTTGTCGATCGGCGCATAAAGGAAAAGGAAATGAAACGCGTAATTTGTGTGCGGTGGTCACACGGAACGGCTATTAAAAAGCTGTTGGCGAATTCGAATTCGGTTTCGCTATTTTGTTTTTGGCATTTCTGTTGTTTACATAAAATGTTTATAATTTCATTTTCATTAGTTTTTAGCTTGCATTGCAAAATGCGACTAATCAAAAACGATCAAAACTAACCAAGTTTATTGAACTCTCATCTTCATGTTGTCATCAACTTTTGACTAATTTTTTTTCGTCTTTTTTTTCACATTTTTGTTATTTTTTTTTAATGTGTGATTAATTAAACTCTTAGCTGACCCAAAGTTGTGGGACCCATTATGTAAGAGCTCTGAGCTTACATGATTTAGTTGAACGGGTTGCAGGTGAAGAGGGAGACGAACCTAATTTTGGGTTCACAAAAGAAAGCGACCAACTAACTAATGATGCCAAATGTTGCTGGCGGGTCGCGGGCATAGAAAAAAACCGACTGAAAAATCAGTTTTTTAAGCATTGCGTAAAAGTGTGCAACAAGCTGCTGATGGGAGCTTTGGATGCTACTCGATGTTATTGTTGTTGCTCACGTTGTTGTTGATGATGACGAACATGTGACACGCCCCAACAGCAACCATTTGCAACGCCTCAATGCACAACAGCAACAGCAACTAAGGGAACAACTACAATAAGTTTGCCTATTGAAAAACTTTTCAGACCAAACCAAGCGACTCGCACTGAATTCGTAAAGCCAAAAGCCAAACAAATAAACGGAAGCCCCCAAAACCTCGTACAAAAAACTCACAAAAAAACATCTTAAAAAACAAAAAAACTGAAACAAAATGAACTTTGCAATTATTCAATGTTGTTGCAGTTGTTATTGTTGTGTTGTTGACGTCGCTGATCATTTAACATATTGTCGGCGCTTAAAAAAAAAAAAAACTATACAAAAACGTAACAAAAAACACATTTGAAAAGTTCCAAGTCTCATTTGTGATTGCGCAAAAGGTCAGTAAGGCATTTGGCTATTAGCTGTTGGCCAGGTCAATTCTAGAGCTCAAGGCTTGGCCAAGGGTTGGCTGCTTTTAACCAGGAAGCAGATGCAACAACAACAGCAGCGGGTGCAACATTTAGTGGCATTTCACGACAACTTTACTTTGATTTCCGCATTGACATCCGCAACGATATTTTGTTTTCTATTTGTTTTTTATTTACCTTTGCCATTTCTTTTGCTTTCTCACGGCAGCTGCTTCAGTTGTTGTTGCTGTTGTTGCTGTTGTTGCCGATGTCGTCTGCAACATTTCCTGCATTTATAGTAACTGCACCTACAAGAGGCCCAACTGCAGTCCCAATTCAAACTCCAACTCCAGCTCCATTTCCAAATTCCAGCTTTAACTCCACTTAAGGCAAAATGTCACGCACATGAACTGCCAACTTTGGCAGAGTTGTTACTATTGTTGCTATTGTTATTGTTGTTTCTGTTGCTGTTGCAACGTTATGTTTGCAGAAATTTACGGCAGTTTTGCTAGCTGCTTTTGGCATTTTGTTGCATGTTTCGATTTCACATTAGAAATGCTTTCGATCGCCTCGACCAAAACGTGCCTGTTGCATGTCTCTCTGTCTCTCTGTCTCTTTTGCGGGCCAACAAACAAGTTTTAGCCATGAACGTGGGCAGCCAAACCGTAGGGTGCAGCGTGCAGCTAACAACAACAACAACCAATACAAAATTACAACAAAACATGCAGAAATTGCAATGCAAAAAGGCAGAAAAAAAAGTGCAACGAAAGCGCGCGTGGAGAAAGTTTTGTTATAAGCCAAGGCGGCATTTAAAAATTGTATTTATGAGCTGGCCAAAAGCAAAAGCAAACCAAGAAAGCAAAAGTGAAGCAACAGTGAAGCAAAACTGAAGCTGCACCAAGTGAATTAGTGCCAATGAATTAATGAAAGTTTTTTTTTGCTTTTATATTTATGTATTTTAATTTTTTTTTTCATTTATTTAACTCGTTTACGTTTTATTGAAACGTTGTTTGCGGTTTTTGGCGCTAGCGGAAATGATTCACAATTAGTCACAATTGTTTGTGCAGAAATGTAACAAATAAGCAATCAAAAAACATTCAAATAAATTTACCCTTTCAAGGCCAAATTGTTAGAATCAACTTTAGAATAAAAGTTAATAACGAAGACTTTTCATTACGCTTAAATTAGCAAACAATACTGAGAATATTTTCCACATTTAATATTAATTTTCTGTGGAGATTTCCATAGCGATTATGCAGCCAGAAATTTAAATAACAATTAAATATTTTCAACACATTTTCTATAATTATTTTTTTACTTTTCGTTCAGCAAATTGAGCTCAAAATGCGGCTCACTTTTTTGATTATGACATGTGCAACGTTGCGTATGATTGATATTAATGTCATAGGCACAGGTAACTGTGTGTGTGTGTGTGTGTCTGTTGTATTTTTGGCTCATTGTATAATATTTCATAATATTTAATACGACTCCATTAAATAAGTAAGTTAGTTTAGGCTAACAAATATTGTTGTGTGTGTGTGTCGATGCTGTCAGTCAGTTTGTCAGCTTGTCAGCTTGTCAAGTTGTCAGTCTTTCAATTAGCCAATGACTTGGCTACCCACTTGTTTTTGTAATTTATTTATAATTAAAAGTTCTAATACAAAAGACATGCGATTCATTCAAGCGCTAATACCTCGAACAATCAAGTATTTTGAGTATTTATAAAAACACTTGTGCGCACTCGAATTCAATTCGAATGTAATTAAAGCAGGCATCATCTAACTGCGGCTTAAATATACAACTAATGGCCAAAACAAAGGCCAATAGCTTAGCTAGCCAGCTCGTGGGAGCCTTGATGCTTTTGTGGAAGTGGAAGTGGAACTGAAAGCCAAGTGAAGACTCATTAACTGAAATTGCCACTGTCCATCTGGCCTTTGGGCCAAATCGTCAATTTGGCTTAGAACTCTACGCTGAATGCTTGCCCATTGTGTGCGCTGTGATTGGCCAAATTGCCGGCAATTAAATTTCACATAAACAGTCAAAAATCTGGCAATAAGTTTTAAGCAAATATTGACATTAGTCACGCTGTCGCAAACTGAAGATTAATAACTTGACGTGTTTACTCGTATTATTGCACATTTTTTTTCACTTTTATTATTAAGTATTTTTATTTTGTTCGGGGCATTATGTAAGCACAACAGTCGAAGCTAAGTTAAGCTTCTCAGAATTCGAATTTGCCAAATAAGATCGGAGAATTCTTTTGAACGTTTCAGCTCAAATGTTTGGTTAGTTGACCATTTTTTGACTTTGCTTCGTTTTGGTTCGCTTCGTGCAGCCGCAGCCCAAAAACAAAATCGTGTCTATGACCAAAATCAAATTAAAATTCCACAACGCATGCCAAGAGCAGAGACAACAGCAGAGACAACAACGATGGCCACAACAGCAGCATAGCTAATGCCAAGAAGTTGCGCGGCCAAGTGGAATTGGCCTGCACCACCAACACCACCAACACCACCAACACCATAGAGTATAGAGTATAACCACCACCACAATGAGTTAAACAACAACAGAGACTGCTTAAGAAATTTTAATGAAACTGTTTCGATTCTAGGCTACTCTAATTTCATCTGTCTCTTAACTCTTAATCATAATCTGTCACATTTAATTGCCATCATTTCCGTTACGGAACCAAACTTCATCAACTAAATGAATGAATAGAAAATTTAGTTGAGTACAATAGGTTCCTATAGATTTTTAAAATAAAACTTAGTTGTACTTATAAAAAAAATGTATCAAGAGTTCATCAATAGTTTTAATTTTAAATGGATTGTGAGGGAAAAATATCGAATTATATAAATAAATAATATTTTAATGCAGAATGAATTTAGAGCTAAAATAATGATCAAAACGCTATTCCGCATGAAAATCGGTTGAGTTTTGACAAAGTTATGGTAGATTGAAGTTCTTGAAAAAGTGTAAAGGGGTAAGCATGGAAAATACCGAAAAAATTGACAGTGAGGTAAATTTTTCAAGTGAAAAATGTTTTGATGCAGAATGAATTAAGAGGCCAAATAATGATCAAAACGCTATTCCGCATGAAAATCGGTTGAGTTTTGACAAAGTTATGGTAGATTGAAGTTCTTGAAAAAGTGTAAAGGGGTAAGCATGGAAAATACCGAAAAAATTGACAGTGAGGTAAATTTTTCAAGTGAAAAATGTTTTGATGCAGAATGAATTAAGAGGCCAAATAATGATCAAAACGCTATTCCGCATGAAAATCGGTTGAGTTTTGACAAAGTTATGGTAGATTGAAGTTCTTGAAAAAGTGTAAAGGGGTAAGCATGGAAAATACCGAAAAAATTGACAGTGAGGTAAATTTTTCAAGTGAAAAATGTTTTGATGCAGAATGAATTAAGAGGCCAAATAATGATCAAAACGCTATTCCGCATGAAAATCGGTTGAGTTTTGACAAAGTTATGGTAGATTGAAGTTTTTGAAAATATGTAAAGGGGAAAATAAAAATCATTGGGTCTTTATAGATTTTTTAGATGAAACTTAGTTGAAACTAAAATAAATCAATCATTATATTTTTTTTAATTAACAAATAATATAATAAAGTCTATGTAACCTTAGCTAGAGTATAGCAATAACTAAAGTAGGCACAGCAAACGCCTGTGTCTCGCAACACAGAGCAAAAATGGCAGTCGCAGTCTATTGTTGTTGTTGCTGCTGCTATTGTTGTTGGTATAGTTGTTGCCGTTGCCGTTGTCGTTGTGGGTTCTGTTGAAGGCAGCGAGGCGACGTGACGAGACGCCCAAATGGGGCGCACATTGTACATTGTACACTGTACAATACAATATAAAACACAGGCAGCTTAAAGTGGAGTGCAGTCAATGGAGAAGCCAGCGAAGCTCGAACTTAGACCCCCAAGCTCAAAGCTACAAGCTTCAAGCCCAAATCGAAATCTAAATCCAAAATCCAACAACAGCCAAAATCCAAATTCAAAGTCTTAACCCAAAGCGACGTCTGCAGTGGCCAAAAAGCGTCAGAGTTAGTTTTGTCGCTTGTTCTAGTCGCTGCGCTTGAGATGCCAGAGATGCCTAACCTTGGCCTAAACTGCAAGCCAATGAACTAAATGCTTGTGAAAAATAGCAACAACAACGACAGCACCAAGCGGCAAGAGCAAATTGTGTGTGTTTGTGTGTGTGTTTGTTAACATTGTTTGGCTGTTTTGCCGGTCGTTTTGGCAGTTTTAATGGCAACGTGAAAATTAAACAATTGTGCAAGCAGCCCAGCTAGATAATCGCTTCAATGATTCATGGCCCAAACAACGCGCAGCATTACATTTGGCCAAAGCCCACACAATGGCCAGTTGTGGCAACCAGCAGCTGTGCCCCTTTGGGGCAAAGTCAGAAAGAACATCAAAAGCGTTTGCCACCAATTTGTGTGTCAAGCTAATTAGTCAGACAGACAACAACAACAGACTACAACAACAACAGCGACATGTCAAGAGGCTACAACGAATTTTAGTAAACCAGTTGGCTAACTGAAATTTTTCTAGGCTACAAAACGCACCTAAAACGCGCTCACTGATTAATGGCCCAAAAAAGAGACGAACGATCCAAAAAACGAGTTTATGCCTCGTGTTGATTTAATGCTTTGCTGACGCACTGTTTATCTTTCCCATTCTCCTTCAAGATTGTTTTTCCAATACGCGTCACGATTTTTGGGCATCAAGTATACGCAGCGTTGTTTGAGCAGAACAATAAACAGTAGAAAAGGTTAAGCCAGACTCTGAGAGACCCTGTATTTATTTTATAGAACAAGAAACATAATTTTTAAATTAAAAATTATTATTTAAATAAAATAACTAATAAATAAAAATGCCGGAAGCACGAAAATGTCATGTTTAATTTACTGAAGTATAGGTTTAATAAGTCCAGAATATTCGTCCTTAATATTTTTTTAAAATAATAAGAATTTAAGAGAAAATTAAATAAAAACGCGAAAGTACAATTTAGATATTTTCTCTATTTTTTGAAAGCTTATATTGTAATTGTTATGAATTTATAAGCAAATGAACAAACCCTTTGCATTTTTGAGGTACAGGGTCCAATAAATCGTTAGCCTCGTTGTGACACTTACATATGTAGATTTGTCTTACATAACCGCTTCTTCTCACTGATTCTCTTCTCTTCTTCGTTACAGATGTGGTTGCCGAGAAACCCACCACATACCGCCCTGCGGCTGGAAATCGACCCTCGATTGCACCACACAACTCGGCACAGGAGCGAGAACGCAAACTGATGAATGTTTTGGCCGCTCGACGTTCGGCTTTGCATCGCGGTGGTTTTCGCACCCGCATTGGCACCACTGGCCGCAGTGCCACCTCCCCGGCCACGGCGGCAGTTGAGAGCACCTCGAAGTCACCGAGTGATCCGCGTTCGGTCTGCATACGCAACTGTACCAAGAACTTCACCCGCCGCACCACCGCGAGTTGTATGCGTCAGTGTGCGAACTTCACACGCATGGCAATGGCAACCACCAACAGCAGCAGCAGCAGCAGCTCGGTGGTGCTGCGTACGCCCAGCAAGGCGAGTGTTGCCACTGGCGAAAGGGACACCAATGAAATCCTATTCAGTGATGAATCCTCTCATGGACTCTTTGTGGTTGCCAAGGAACAGAATGACACGTTGAATCACATTGCGGATGGGGCCAAATCCACAGCTGGCAAGCAGCGTGGACGTCGCAAGCAGGCGGCAACCACTGTGACAATTGCCACCACTTCGGTGGAGCAGATTGACGACGAGGACGATGATGAACTGCAGCCGTATCTTTATTTTGGCGCCAAGTTGCCGCCTCTCAAGCCTGGAGCTTTATCGATTACAGCCGCCGCCGATGATAATGAGCATCCACGTGTGCTGGAGGTTTCAGTGGTGCAAAGCACCACCACAACTCCAGTGCCCGCCGTAGAGTCCACAGTGAAACCCACCGTCTCAACGCGTCGTCCCTTGACGGCTGTGGAGCGCAGTCGCAGTCGCTACAAGTACCACATGCGAGATCGTGGTGTGGTGCCCACTGCGCCAGTAGTAGCACCCGCAGCACCACCTGCACCACCCATCAGTAGGACACGCTATGTGGGTTCTGGACGACCCACGGCGGCTCAGGCGGCAAGTTTCTTGGAGCAAAAGCAGCCGGAAACGGAAGCTGAGTTGCCTGTGGTGGTGCGACGGTTGGCTGGCAATCCCTTGCCTTCTTCCACACCACTCATCATAACGGTGCTGAGCGCTGAGGAGGAAACCACAGTGGCAGAGACGCCAGTGGAGCCTTTTACGGAGCGTTCCAGCAGCAGTACAAGCACAACTAAAGCGCCAACTAGCACCACCAAGAAGCCAACCACAACCACAACGACATCAACAACCACCACATCAACAACTACTTCAACGACAACCACTTCAACGACACCTCCGACAACGACAATATCCAGCAGCAGCAGCACCACAACAACCACTACACCCAGCACCACCACAACAACCTCCACACCCAGCACCACCAGCACCACCACCACAACTGCAGCTAGCAGCACCGCTAAACAGAAGTCCATCATTGAGGAGGACACTGAAAAGCTGCGAGCCTTGGGACCATCTTTAACCCAAGAGATTAACATTGAGGATCAGAACAATCTCATCATCTTTTGCAACAGCACCGCCAACTGTGAGGCGACACCACGCACCCAATTGTCGCACACCACAGACTCCAGCTCGAACTCAAAGATACTGCGCACCACTGTGCTGACCTCAGTGCGTTCCACAGTGAATCCACGACCCACCACAGTGGCACCAAGAGCTCCACCTTTACCCGGAAATGTCTTTATAGGAATTGTGGAATCTTCCTCTTCAACTCCCTCAGATATCAGCTCTACGGTGATTGCCGATGAGCGTGATGTGAATCTGGAAGTGAGACGCATGAATCTGGTCACCTTGGTACTGGTGGCGGTGGGCGTGGTGCCGCTGGTGGCCATCATACTCTATCTGGTGCGCAATTATATGGTCAGGCGTCAGGCCAAACAGGACGAGGTCTTTGACGTTTGCATCACTGATCAACAACCCATAAGTCCGGTGAAGAAAGTGGACTCCAAATATCAGCTGGATCACGATGACGATGAGGTGGATCATCATCAGCAGGCCATGCCCATGTCTATCTCCCAACAACAACAGCAGCAACAACAACAATCACAACAGACACGCGATGCGAATCACAATCGTTACGATGACAAAACATCCTTGGCCAGCGAATATCAGGATTTTGATCGAAGTAACATCCGATTGAAGAGTCTGCTCGGCGAGGGCAACTTTGGCCAGGTGTGGAAGGCTGAGGCGGATGATCTGAGTGGACATTTTGGCGCCACACGCATTGTTGCCGTGAAGACAATACGCGCCTGCAGCGCTCAGGTGAGCCTCAAGGATGAGGCCAACATAATGCGCAAACTGGGCTCGCATCAGAATGTGGTTACCCTGCTGGGGGCCTGTGTGGAGAGTGGTGAGTTCTTCAGTGCCTAAGAATATATTAGTATGATAGTTAAGTGTCATTGCATTATCAATTACAACAACAAAAACACACAGCAAATGGGGTGCTCCTAGTTGAACACAATTACAGACTAGAAAGTCATTCTTATAAAGTTCCATACGCAGATAAATTTCATTTAATATTTGAATCCGAAGCAGGGTATCTTCTAGTTGTTCTCCCTCTTTACGAGGTAAAAGTCTACTGACAAAAGTCATTAAATGTCCCAAAATTTCTGATATAAAATTTTTTTTATAAATTTAGTACAAAAATCAATAAATTTAAATAGAAAACAAGCGGGAAAGGCTATAGTCGAGATCTTGACCCTAAGATACCTATTACCTATTTTAATATATATAAAAGTACGTTAAAGAAATTACTTTGCTAGAATTTCTACTTATTTATTAATTAAACATTTATTTCTAGAGCCTCACATGCTGATCATGGAGTATGCGATGCGAGGACGACTTTTATCCTTGCTACGCGCCGCACGCAGTGCCACAAATATTCTGCCCGCCTCAGTGCCAGGTGGACGCAGCCTTGCACCGCTTTCCCCCCGCACTCTAGCCGGCTTTGCGCTGGACATTGCCTGCGGCATGGAGTACATAGCCGGACGCAGGGTGAGTCCCATTTAATTATTCCTAAATCAACAGCTTACTAATCAATTTTATACTCTACTCTTCCCCAGATTGTGCATCGTGATCTGGCAGCGCGAAATGTGTTATTGGATCACAATGGCATGTGCAAGATCTGTGATTTTGGCATGTCCATTGATCTGGATGCGGAGCGCATGCGCAAGGAGCTGGAGAAGAATGCAGCCAACGATATTTTACGCAGCAATGCGGCCAAGTTCAAGTTTGACTTTGGCAGTCGCTACATTCTGCAGCATTGGCAGCACACTTTTGGCCAAGGCCAGAATGGCAACTGCTCCAAGGATGCCACGCACTCGGAGAAGAAGTCACATGGCCACGATACTATTGGCAAGCGACATGCTCTGCCAATACGCTGGATGGCGCCAGAGAGTTTGCAGTTTCACATGTTCACCACCGAAACGGACATTTGGGCCTTTGGCATTGTCCTCTGGGAGATTGCCACACTGGGTAAGATGACGACCTGTTCTAGGCTATTTTCACGACCACTCACATTTGCCACATTTGCTCACATTTGCTCACATTTGAATGTGGCACATTTTTGGCTTTCCACGACCAAATGTGAAACTGTTAAAGCATTTCAATATTTATTTTGATGTTACAATTGGCAAAAATTTAAGGCCTATCGTTTTTATTGAAGAAAACAGCTGGTTATAGTGATAATTGCTTTTTTTTAACAAGTTTATCGATAAAAATCGTGCTTTTGATAAAAAAATACTGAAATTCACCAAGGCGAATGACAAAAAAATGTTAACATTCATCGGATTTTGTACTGAAATGAAGTTCACATTCGTTCCGAATGATGAAAATGGCGTCGAATGTGCTAAATGTGGTGTTGTGGAAATAGGCTATCATCTATTGTGATTATCTTTTATTAATATATCTTTTCTTTTGCAGGCTCCACGCCGTATTCGCATCTAACTGGCCGCGAGGTCATACGCCGTGTGCCGCAGGGTTTGCGTCCGGAGTTGCCTAAGGAGAGTCGCCACGAGTTTTATAATCTCATGTCGCGCTGCTGGCACAAGGAACCGCACATGCGACCCTCGTTTGCCCAGTCGCGTCTGGAGATCACACGATCGCTGCACAAATGGGTCGACGATGACTCTGCCGCCTCGGACTATATGGATGTGAGCGGCTTTAGCGAGGATCTCGAGCATGGCGTTGTCTATTTCAATCACCGCATCTCTGAGTTTGAATGCGAAATATGACGTTGACTGAATCACCCTTTCCAACCACAAATCACCATCCATTTGCATACCACGTCGCCATTGCCCACCAACTAATTAGTTTATCAGGCTCATCAGCATCTGCATTAGTATTCTCCATACATCTCGATTCATCCAACCATCTATGTAACTGTACTATTTCGAAATTCGTGTGCTTGTCGAGCAGTATTATTTGTATTCTGTATCTTTTTCCTGTTTAGTTTCGATTCGTTTCGTTATGATTTCGTTTCGATTTCGATTTGCCAGCGGCTTTAAGAGCTCTTGTAAATATTATATTTGTATTTTCTTGCAAATATTTATTATGATTTATCATTTAGGAATTTTATTTTAATTAATTATTGGCGCTACTTGTGCTTAGTTGATATTAGTCACTTAGTTCTTCTAGTCTGTATCTAAAAATTTATCTTCAAGTTGCGTCAATTCGTTTGACGAGTTGACTGCACCGCAATGTGGCACGCAATATAGTTTTTGAAAATTATTCTATCGTTTAGACTTTAATTTTATTGATATCGATATAGAAATACACACATAATTGTACAAATAAATTAATTAAACACAAGAAATAAAATAATTATACTCTTTACACCAAACGATTTGTTTTTTATTTAATGAATGTTATTAATGAAGGCTTGAGTTTGATAAAAGTCAAAATATATAGATTAAAAGATCTATATACTATTTTCATAGATGTATCTGTAAATGTATCTGTATCTGCATCTGTATTTGTATCTGTATCTGTATCTGTATCTGTATCTGTATCTGTATCTGTATCTGTATCTGTATCTTTATTTGTATCTGTATCTGTATCTGCATCTGTATCTGTATTTGTATCTGTATATTTTTATTCATTTTACTAAAATTTAAAATTATTCAAATTTGTATCAGTTAAATTTTAACGAAGTATTCAATCATCTTGTTTACACGATCTGGCAGTGTTGTTTGCTCAATTGTAAGGTTGCCACTTAGCTTTAACAAAGTTGGTAACATTTTTTAGTTATCTGGCCACTTTAACAAGTTCCGCTCGGAGCTGAACTTTCGGAGCGGGCCACAATTTAAAAAGCAGTTAACAATGAATTAATTTAAAGTTAAATTCATAACAAGTTATTAATTTCATTTACTTAAGTTTAACATATTAATTGAAAATCGATAAATATATATACGTGTGTACACTACAAAGATTAATACTATTAACACGACATTAAATATTTGTATAGTTTTATTACCTTGATAAATGATATAAAACCGGAAGCCATTTCACATTATTTTTGACTCTAGAGCTAAGTTAAAATAAAGTTCAGAGACAGCAAATAAAACTTGTCTTTGCGCATAATTAACAGTTAGCGGCAATCGTTTTGCATTTCATGCTGCATATTAATGAGTTGAGTTTTAGTTAATCACTGTTAAAGTTCAATTGCAGACGGATAACGCGTTTTCCTCATTATGACACATAAGTAGTTGGGCCATCAATCAGACAACTGATGAAAATTTTGACTGTGCACAGTTAAGGAGCAATAACCACAACAACAACAACAATGACAGATGACAGCTGACAACAACAACATAAGTACAAGCAATTTGCAAATTAGCTAAACTTATTGTGGGGGTTTTTTATGGCCTGTGAAGATGGGAAAACGGCGGAAAACTTTTGCTCATATGATATTGCTGATTGATGATTCGGCAATAAAATTAATAGCCAACGATGCGGTAATATGGTTAATGGACATAAATTTAATGTGCGTAGACAGGCTTTAAAAAGATGAAAACGCATTGCGTGAAAATAAAAATGCAGTCCGTTTTTCGCACTGTGGTTACCAAGAAAGTGTGAAGAAAACTGTTTCAAATGGCAATTGAAAGTGCGGCAGGGCCGGAGGCATAAACTAAAACTAAACCAAAACAACATTAAAATACTTAACAGTGTTTAATTTTCCCCCTGCCAAATGATGAAGAAATAACACTAAAGCGCATAAAAGCGAAACGACAAAAACCTCCTTTCCCTGCCGATTTTACTGCCCCCAAAATGACCATTAATAGAGCAATAACCACGGTGAGAAGCTGCTGCAGTTCAATCAGCAAGTCAGAGTTGATTAAAGTGCAGTTTAAGTCACTTGCCGAGGGCTGTTTTTTGTTGTAAAATGAAAGTGCTGCCTGCCTCACTGACAACCTCTTCAAATTGATTTACACTGTGGCGCCCTCTAGGCTTGACCCCTCGACAGTTGATGGGCCATTACAACAGGTTGGCAAATCTCGGTAGCAAGCCTGATCAATAAATAGCTGTTTATTATGCTTCCGTTAGAGGGAATGCTTTTAATGCTTCCTGACCCACAGCCCCAAAACAAAAGACTTAAGACACGAACTTTGCAATGAGGCGTGAATAAGCGTGAAGCGGCAAAGCTTAAACTTCCGCATTACGTGCGAGCTATTTAGCTAATTGAATTTTAACGGTTCACTGAACGCGCTCTGCAAAAGAAAGGCAATTAAAAAATTGGCAATTGAATGCAAAAAAAAAAACAAAACACGTAGCAACGCCAAATTGCAAGGCAGAAGCAGCAGAAGAAGAAGAAGAAGCAGAAGCAGTAGCAGCAGAAGCAGCAGCAGAACCAGCCGGCAGCGACGCCAACAGTCGCCGTGGCAGTGGCAGTGGCAGAAACTAAAGCAGAGGCAGCGGCTGCTCTGCCAGCAGTTACAGCAAACAGTCTGCGGCGAGTGTTGAAAGCGTTAAGACGTGATAGCGGCAGCTGTGCACGTTATTTCAAGTTAAAGACTTAAGATTTGCTCTACTCTCTATAAGTCGGTATCGGCCTCTCGCTGACAGCCAGAAGTGTGCATATATGTGTTCGTTAAAGAAAATTTCCTAGCATAAGATGCAAATTAAGGCGCGTGTGAAATCTGTGAAAATTTGCGTTTAAACAAAATCAAGAAAAACGACAGAAGTACATATAGAAGTTAAACGTAGTGGCAGACATAAAAAGTGAAAATTAGCCGCTTAAAAAGTGGAGTGAAACAGCATTTGGTTCTCTGAACGTGCGAACAGGAAATAAAACGGGCCAGAGCAGAGCTTAAACATAAAGATACAGCTACAAAGCTGCAGATACTATAGATACTGGAGATAGAGCTACAAAGAGTAAACGAGCTGATTTCTTGGCAGCCTCATTTAATAAATTAATCATAAGACGAAAATCGAAAATCGGAATCTTAAATTGCTTCGGTTTTATTTGTTTCTTGCCTTTTTGTTAGCCAAATATGTGAAATGGAAACAACTTTCTAAAAGAAATAAAAAACAACAACAACAACAATGACAGCGACGCACCAAAATTTGAATTCTTTTTTATATATACGCTTTTTTTTTGTTGTTGTTAATTCTTTACGCCCGAGGAAATTGTGTCAGCTTGTTAAGGTATGCATGCGTGCGTGTTGTTTTTGTTGTTGTTGTTGTTTTGCCAAGTGTTTTTGTTGTTTTAGTTTGTATAAAGTGTCAAGTTCGTTGCCTAAGTCTTTCGTTTAGGGCCGGCAAATTGAATTTGTCAGCACGCGTCGACAATATTTGAGTGCTTTTAATGGAGTGACAGCAACAATCGATCATAAGATGTTAAGTTGTCTAGGTCGCTCTGCGGGTTCTGCGCTTACTAGGTTAGTCGGTTAGTTGTTGTTGTTGTTGCTGTGGTTGTTGTTGCAACTGCTTGGTGTCTGCTTAGAGGATTCTCGGCGACTTTCTTGCTGCGGTTGTTTCTCTCATTGCAGCGCTTTAATTTGCTGCTTTTTATTGCTACTCTCGTGGTTCTTGTTGTAGTTGTTGTTGTTGCTGTTACGGCTTGCTGTGTTTTTGACTGGCCCCGTTTCAATGGCAACGCACGCGAATTATTTACTAATTAAAGTTTCCCAAAGAATTTGCAGTGAAATTGCATTTGGCATCTGCATCTGCAACAACAGTTGCATTTGCAGCTGCAACATCTCTATCATTTCAGCGATTTGAATACTCACGAGTATTCACTTTTACTCAAAGGGGCGCCCACACGCCTGGGAACCAAAAATCTACGTTGGGAATTGTTGTGCCTTATTGGTTTAATTTGATTTATGTATAGCATCATCACTTTCTCAGTGTCATATGCAAAAAAAAAAAATGGCAATCCACACACACACAAAACCAGGAGCGATGAGGTCTTTCTCTTGGCCATTGGACCTGGCCAATTCCACAGGTGTGCAAAATAAATTAAAGACTTTGGCGCAAAGATGCGCACGAATGGCCAAAACGATGCTCACAAATCTCAGCTACTTGGCAGCTGGGGGCGTCCCGACTACAAGCTGAAGATGTGCCATAAGTTTTTATTTACGAATTGTTTTCTTGTTGTTTATTTATTTTTGTTGTTTTGCTGGCCTTGTGACTTGTTTTGGCAATAGGCTCCTGGCAGCGTTAATGTGTCTTGTTGCCTTTTCTAAACTGTCAACCAGTCGATAGATAAAGCAACCGTCGCTAAGTTTTCACTTTTCAACTGCACCAAAAGGTCAGCAGCGTCTGCAGATGCAACACGACAATTGCCGCAGCTGTAGACTGTAGACTGTCTGCAGGCAATGCCTAAAGGAGCTGCCTGCCTTCATAGTTGCCTGCCTGTTGTTAGCATTTAAATTTGTCAGCTCTGGCTCCCAGACCTGAGACATCTATTCATTGATGCGGCACTTTCGAATGCATTCCATGGGGGCGCCATTGTGTTGTGTTGTGTGGCAAGGAATCATTGCAGATGAGTTCAACCAAGGGCAAGTGCAAGTCTGGCTTAACAGTCAGGATATCATTTATCTGCTCACAAACAGTAGCTAAAGTTTCTTAACCTTAACATGCAATAAGCAATATTAATAGTATTACATTATGCTTCAAAGTCAATTCTTAAATTTATTAAATATCCAGATAGTAATATACATTTGCAAATAAAAAATCTTTACTGTACGAATTTGTAGTTAATGGTTAACAATGTTACACATAATTAATATCTTATAAAATTTCTTTAATATAAAAATTTATACATTTAATATTTAAAATTAAAACGAAAAAATTATTCATTTAATAATTTTTTTTAAGATAATTAAATTAAAACGAATATAAATATTTTTTTTTTTTTAGAAGGGGTTTATTTATTAAATTAAAATTTAAGAATTGTATAACAATATAAATAACTTGTTTTATGTATAGCCAAATATAATTAGTCAACTTTATTATTTTTAAAAGAGTTTTATAAAAAGCTTATTATTAACTGAAGTAAAATAGATTTAAATTGTCTATCTTTTTATATTTAAAAGAGTTGTATAAAAAGTTTATTAATAACTGAAGTAAAACGAATTTAAATAGTCAACTTTATTATATTTATAAGAGTAAGCTTTTGTAAGGTTCAACTATTTAAAAGTCAACTAAGATATCAAAATCATGTTGAAAAGTTATACTGTAAAGACACTATCATTAAAGTGCCCAAATTAACTGTAGTATAGTGTAACAACAGTGTTATCAGAGTCTTTGTCTATTTTGATGCATAGATCAAAGCTTACACAGGTTGTCTGATTCATGACTGTTCACTGCATCAACTAACAGACAGGTATCAGCAACTGTGGCAGCAACAACAACAACAACAACAAGCCATCTAACACTAACAACGACACTTATGAGTTATTTGGTGCTTCACGCCTTGTTGAGCACGCGAGAAGACGACGACGATAGCCACAAATGTGGCTTTGGATATGGCAATGGCAATGGCAATGGCGATTACCTAAAAGCCAAAGCCAAAGCCAAAGTTGCAGTTGTAGCTGTTGCTGTTGCAGGAGCTGCGGTAATAGCCACAACCATGACTTGATTATGATTATGGCTATGACGCTGACACGGAGTTGAAGTGCCGATGCGGTGGTTTAACTCAGCTGCTTACGACTTTATTACAATTGTTAATGGCTTTTTCACTTTCGGTGGAAAGGCGAGCGACAACAAATTCAAATCAAAGGCAATGAAAGCAAAAGTTCGTTGCCTAAGTCTTTCGTTTAGAATGCGCGCTGTCGAAAGCGTGCGACGCCTAAAAACAAATTGTTTGGTGTTTTCTTAATTTCTATTATTGCTGTGGCTATTATTATTGTTTTAATCTTTTATTATTATTTTTGTTTTTGGTTTTTTGTGGAATTTAATTGCGTTATAATAACTGCAATCTGACCGCCCATTTTCCCAACAACTTTCGTTTGCTTGCAGCGTCGTCGTCACCTCCGAAAATGAAAGCTGGCCGCGCATTTGGTTGCCTCTTCTGGGCGTTGCTCTATTGTGTGCTATATTTAGATTTGACCAATGCCAGCGAGGATGAGCTGCTGGACTTTGATTTTGCCGATGTTAAAGATACAGATGCCACTTCAGCCTTTGATGATTGGCAGCTGGAGGAAGAGCAGCAGGCACAGCAGCAGTCGGATAAGAAACTCGAGGACAATATGCTGGATTTTAGTGTCGATCTGGATGAACCGGAGCCGGAGAAGCAACTGCCGCCCTTTGACTGGAAGGAGAGGGTTTTACGCACTGCCTTGGCAAAGGCTTTAACAGATCGCGTGCTGCGCCAGAAATTCGCCGAGGTGATGCCCATTTTGCGTGTTCTTTCCTCTCAGCAGCGTTTAGCTCTTTCAGCTCTGATTTCCGCACAAATGAATGCCAAGCAGGGACACGAGCTCAGACTGGAGCAGGTGAGTTGTCCACTGAAAAAAAATATCAAAAAAATGTTTTAAAAATCAAGATGTGTTCTCTTAATTTAAGAATTTTATGTTCTCGACGCATTTTTTAGATAAAATATCTTAGTTATGAGACCGAAATCTTGATTTTAGAACATTTTTTTTAACAGTGTATTTATTTTAATTGCTTTTTATTTACTTCTCAGGTTCGCATGATGTTTGGCGATGACAAGAAACTGCTGCTGCCCATTGTCTTTGACTTGGCTAATCTTGTAAAGAGTTCCGCACGCAAGTACATTCAACTGGGCAGCGATTTGGCAGCTGCTGCCTTGAGACACACGCCGCTGCAGAAGCGCAAGGATGTGCTGACTGTGGAGGAGTCGGAACAGGATGACAGCGTGGGCACAATTGATGTGAGCGATAAGCCAGCGGAAGCTGCTGCTTCTCTAGAGGATTTCTTTGATGAGATGCAATCGGAGCTGCTGGATCCACAAATGATCAATGAGGCACTGCAGGCGGCAACACCCACAACAGTCACTTCCACTCCCAGTGATAGTTCCAGTGACAGTTCCAGTCCCATTACCAGCTCCAACTCCACTTCTATTCATGGCCAGCGAGTGCGTCGTTCAGCCAATGAATTTGTGCATAAACTGACGCGCTCTGTGCCCATTTCGGTTACGGAACAACAGCTTTTGGGTGGCGCCGCCGGACGTACTATTAAACTGAACACAACGGCTTTTCAGCAGCCCAGTGGTGCAGTTACAGAACCCGCTACCGCCTCCGATTCAATTCCCAGCTCTACTCTAACCTATGAGGAAATCGAGGATCTCGCTTTTGCCGGTCTCAATGGCACAGAACTGCCACTGATCACCGCCGATGAGCGCAATTATCAGCTGAGCAATACCAACAGCAGTGCAGAGGAGCCTTTGCCCAGTCCAGAGGAACTGATTGCCGGTCCACGTTATCGTCTCAACAGCAACAAGCGTTACGGTCAAAAGATGCCTCCCATCAAGCGAAAGCGTGTCCAGAGTTCAGTTCACAGTCGAGGCAGACCCAAAACCTCGGCCAGTTCCCACAATCCTGTCGTGGTTTCCCATAAGAAATGCGAGCGATTCACCAACAACATGTGCATTCGTACCGATGATTATCCGCTGTAAGATCCACTTAGTTAGTTAGCTGGCTTTTGGGTTGGCTCCACGGTTGCTCAGGTTTATCCCCGGTTGTACCTTCTAGTTAAACTACTACTTATTTTAGTTGTAATCCTAGTGAGATATTTAGTTTAAATAAAAATGTAATTTATTTCACATCCACAATTCTTACTTGCACATATATTTATAGTGGTTATGGTGGTTCTACTAATACTCTTTCCACCAGCCACTGGTTAAACACTCTTCACCCTTCACTCTTCCTCCAATTTCAACTCATCACAGTGAACAGATCATGGGCAGCATTCGAAGACACAAGAATGCAATGAGCGCTCTTTTGGCCGAATTCTATGACAAGCCCAACAACAATTTAGAGTTTGACGAATTCGATGATTATATTGTCAACAAAAAGCGGTAAGTGCGACTTATTTTAGTTGAACTTTGCTAATCTCTTTCCCATTTTTTTTAGACGCGAGGACGAAGGCAGCGCGGGGGGAATGTGTCAAAGTGTGGTGCGTTATGCTCGGCCACAAAAGGCCAAAGCCGCCTCTGGTGAATGGAAATACATTGTGAATACGGGTCAGCATACTCAAACATTGCGTCTGGAGAAATGCAGGTGAGTACAGTGGGGCTAATAAAACTTCAAACTGTCATAACTTTGTCAAATCTCAACCGATTTACATGCGGATTATAAATTTTTTCATTATTTGACCTCTATATTTATTCTGCATCAAAACATTTTTCACTTGAAAAATTTACCTCACTGTCAATTTTTTCGGTATTTTCCATGCTTACCCCTTTACATTTTTTCAAAAACTTCAATCCTCCATAACTTTGTCAAAACTCAACCGATTTCCATGTGGAATACCGTTTTGATCATTATTTGGCCTATAAATTCATTCTGCATCAAAACATTTTTTACTTGAAAAATTTACCTCACTGTCAATTTTTTCGGTATTTTCCATACTTACCCCTTTACACTTTTTCGAAAACTTCAAACTGTCATAACTTTGTCAATTCTCAACCGATTTCCATGCGAAATATCAATTTTTTCATTATTTGACTTCTTTTTTAATTCGGCATCAAAATTGGAATCGAACTTTTCTCCCATAACTGTCCATTTTTTTTAGACATACCCCTTGTCCCTATTTCTCAAAGAAAAATTAATTTTCCCTTTACTGTCATTTTGACATTTTACCTACAACTTCAACTTGTTGTAGTTTCTTATTCCACTTTTGTCATAAGTTTGATGCATCTATCAATAACCGTAATAATTTAGTGGAGACGTTTTCTATTTTTGGTTCAGACTATAATAGTTTGTTAATAATTGTTTTTTCCTTTTTTTTTTTTCGTAATTTCTCAACGTGTTTCCAAAAGTTTCTATTTTTAGTTTAGCGGGTTATTAGTGTAGTTATTAATCATCCGCAAAGTTGGACGTGGACTCGTTACACAGGTTGTTCGAATATTGACTGTTAGGTTGTTGAAACTGTTGAGCTATATTTTCATAACTAATTTGTCTTTCTTCACTGGGCAATTTAATGATAATTAATAATGTCTTTTAAAGTACAGAAAGAGTTTAAAGTTTTAGTTTGAGTTAATTAATATTATTAAAACGTAACAAGTGACAGCTTTTATTTATAATAAATAAGCTTTACATTACGTAATAGACGGGTAGAGGAATTTTTCTTTTTTACTGTAAAGTGTTTCAATTTTTTTCTCATTCCGCTTTTTTCTATTTTTTAGCAATCCTGGCGATAGCTGCTCGTATCTGGCTCAAACCTATCGCTCACATTGTGCTCAGGTGTATAATTATCATCGCTTGCTCAGTTGGGACAAGGTGCGTGGCCTGCATGTGGATATCTTCAAGGTGCCCACTTGCTGTTCCTGCCAGGTGGATGGTTATCGTCAGCAATTCCCACCTCTAGCCTCGATACAGTCCAAGGACTACTCACCTGCTGGCTATAAGGTGGACAATGGCAACAGCAATGGCTATAGCACCATCAATGAGGAGGATCTCGACTACAACGATGAGAGCGATGAGGATGAGTTGGGCTCTAGTTATTCCCCCTACAACAGTCGCGATACCAACGAGCTGAGCTATTTGGGCAGCAAGAAGGTGCGTTCCAAGCTGCCAGCACCTTCCAGTGTTGGCCCCTATCTGAGTCCGCCCGATGATGAGGAACAGTTTGCTGGCTATAAGGGACACAAGAGCAGTCCCACTTACAGTTCCAGTTCGAGCTCGAAAAAGTATTACAACCACTTGAGCCGCCGGCGGCCGCAGCAGACTGAGTCACGTGTTGATGTCGCCTTGGATCTGTCGCCGAGTGAGACACAGGCCGAACAAGAGGTAAACGTATTTGGACCACCGCTGGCTGGGGAACAGCCTCAACAGCGCGTGCCTCTCAAGCGCAAGCGTATTCATAGCTCAACCACCCACACAGCAGCAGCAGCAACAACAACAATTGGAGGAGCAACATCAGCAACCAGTCGAGTACGCATACCCATATCCCAACCACAGACCACAGCAGCCACCAGCAGCAGCAGTTTACCAGCCCGAACAGGAACCGCCGCAGTCGCAGTCGGCGTCGCAGTCGGCGTCAGTGCTGCCACCCATGCCCACCAAGAAGCAGCAGCTGTTCCATCCAGCAACATTGCGTCATCTAACATTGCCATCGGTCAGGGTCAACAGCGATATGGCAGCAAGTCGAGGCCTAGATACTATGCGCCCAGCCAGACGACGACCTCTCCCGCTGTCCCAACGCTCGCCGCCAGCGCAGCGACGCCTCTACCGACCACATTCTATCAGCAGAAGCAACAACAGTCGACGGCATTTCCACAGCCAGCGAATGTGAACAGCATCTACGGCAGCAACAATGGCAATGGCAATGGGATTGGGATTGGGAATGGGAATGGAACACGACGCATCAACTACAGCTATCATCCCATCATAGATTTCTTTGAGAAGAACCGACGCGCAGAGGCAGCAGCTGCGGTGACTTCCACACAAGTCACTCCAGACAGAGAGGTGGACTATGAGCTGGAGGAGATGTCACCTAAGGTGGAGCAACGTTATCCACATAGAACACCAGCAGCTGCTGTGGGCATATATGCGATACCAACTCCACATGAGCGTCGAATTGGCTTTGGTGCTGGAGGAGCTGTTGGAGCTGCTGGTGGTGGTATTGCTGGTATTAATGCTGCTGGCAGCTATGGCTTTGCCAATGACAATGCCTGGCAGCCGCTGGTTGTGGATCACTAACAATTAAAGTCGCATGTAACCAACCTACGATTCCAAGTTCCATCTCAAATCCCTAATACACCCTCATAACAATGTCGCTCATTTCGTATTAACAGCGTCAATTGTTGTTGTTGTTTTCGTTGTGGTCTCTTCTTGATGCTTTAGTTTATATATGGTAGTTTATGCCGACTTCCTGTTTTTTGCCGCAACTAAAAATCCTATAATATTTCTAGTTATTGCAACTGAATGACGTAATTGCCTAAAACGCAGCTAACTTAATGTTTAACAGCATCTAATTAATTACTTATTTATTTATTTATTTATTTAATAACTTGTAGTGTGTAGTAAATTTAAGCAAACCATTTGGGATTGTTTAAATGGGCAGTTCTCGCTAGAGTTTTAGCAATAAAAATAATTTATTATATTAAAATAAACAACAGTTGTTTTATTTAAAGTCAAAATTAATGAAATAAATAAACAATATTTAATGATTTATTTATTTTCTTGTAAGGCGAAGTCACTGTGTTAAATGGATAATTTTCGTTAAAAAAGTAATTATTAAATTGTTTGTTTTTTTAATATGCAAAAGAAATTTTTATAATTACTTATTTATTTATTTTTATATTTACTTGTAGTGTGTAGTAAATTGAAGCAACTCATTTGGGGTTGTTTTAATGGGCAGTTCCTCAGAGTTTTAGCAATAAAAATAATTTATTTAATTAAAATAAACAACAGTTGTTTTACTTGAAGCAAAAATTAATAAAAAAAAATATATTATATTTAATGATTTATTTATTTTCTTGTAAGGTGAAGTCATTTTGTTATATGAATAATTTTCGTTTATTAGTAATTATTAAATTGTTATTTTAAAACGCAAATGACATTTTTATAACTTTAAATTTAGTTAAATTTTATCATCAAAGTACGTTTCGTAAGCTCTGTTTCATTTCCATCGTTTCATTCGATGCTGTTGTAAAAGTTAAAAAAATCGTTGCATCTTTTAGGCGCGTGCTTAAAATCAAATTTAATGCGCGTATGTTAATTGTATTTAAATTGAAAATGATTTAATTCAATAGGTGTGCCGCATAAATAA
This sequence comes from Drosophila falleni, assembly GCA_035045575.1. Classification (NCBI taxonomy): domain Eukaryota; kingdom Metazoa; phylum Arthropoda; class Insecta; order Diptera; family Drosophilidae; genus Drosophila; species Drosophila falleni. The sequence goes on from JAWNOV010000167.1 coordinate 6,716,409, forward strand.
TCTTTATAGCCATATTAAACATGAAATGGGCTTTCTCTCTATATTTTATTAAGTTCAAGTTGAGGGTCATGCAAAAAGACTGACAGCAAAGGCAGCTGCCTACTAATGAGATGTGCGCTTAAAAGGCGAAATAAAAATATAAACATAAATCGTAGCATTAATGAAAAAAAATTTATTTCAAACGAGTTTGCGGCTGCCTCTGAAAGTTGCACAAAAGTATAGTTTTTTCGCTGAAATGTGCCAAACTCGAGAGCTAGAGAGGTGATACTCCGACTCGTATGCAAAGTGGGTTTCTAAAGCGAAACGAGCTCGTGCCATGGAGATTACCCAGCGTCTTTGACCGGTTATAACATTGAGTACAACAATTGTTGCAACTTGCAACGTCACTGCAGTTGCAGTTGCAGTTGCATTCGCCAGTTTCGCTTTCATTGCTGCCGCACGAAGATGACGACGAAAGACTTCAACTCTGTTTGAGGCGACTGCTTGCGAATCGAAAGATACTGCGTCATGACTGCAGTAGGAGAAATGAGACAATAAAGAAAATGGCCAAAGGCCCAATCAAACTGGAAAATTGGAAAAACGCTGTGCAGATTTTATAAAGGCGCAATGATAGCAACATTTCAGCGCAGTTGTAGAGCAACCGTCGCTGTTGTTGTCGCTAAGTCAAATTGCAGCTCTAACCGAAGCACGCGAAAGTGAAAAGTCCAACGGTTCCATTGGCCTTGAAAGTGAGAGTAAAAGTGCAAGTGTAAAGTCTGTTTTCAATGGCAACACAAAGGAGCTGCTTGCTCAGCTTCTTAGGCCTTCTATTGCTGCAGCAGGCTGTCTGCATAAGGATTGAGAGTAGATCTAGGAATACTCCCAGTAGATCAGGAACTACCACCAGCAGCACCACCATTAAACCTCCTGCTCCAGTTTATCGCATCTCTCGACCAGAGCCCAAGCAGCCTGAGAAGCGTGTACCTGCTCATCTGCAGGATGTGCGGCCGGGTTATGTGGACGACGATGCTGGCGATGTGATACGCATTATAGAGCCACCAGCTCACTTTCAGCAGCTCAAGCGACTGCGTCAAAGACAGCCACAATCACAGTCACAGCACCAATCACAGCAACAATCACAGCAGCAATCACAGCAACAATCACAGCCACATTCACGAGCACCACAACCTGTTGTTTGGGAGCAACCACGCAAGCTGAGCACAAATCGTGCCCCAAGACCCAAGTTGCCCAGCTCCAATGGCGATCTCTTGACGCAGGAGACACAGATCTCGAACAATCTGCAATTGCCCATGGAAATTCTCGCCTCAGTGCGCAAAACGGAGCGTCTGTTGCAGCGTCAACGACAGAAGGCGCCACCTGTGCGACAACGTCACATACAACGACAGACGCACACGCTGATTGCACAGAAATCTCTGGAGCAGCAGCTCTATCAACGTGGACAGCAGCAGCGACTGCGAGCAGCCTTAACACAGGATCACAAGCGCAGCAAGCGGGTGAAGAGAAAGGCAGAGCCTAGAGAATGGCCTGGGGAACAGCCTAGAGAGCAGCCTAGGGAGCAGCCTGGGGAGCAGCCTAGAGAGCAGTCTAGAAAGCAGCCTAGAGATCAGCCTAGAGAGCAGCCTAGAGAGCAGCCTAGAGAGCAGCCTAGAGAGCAGCCTAGAGAGCAGCCTAGAGAGCAGCCTAGAGGGCAGCCTAGAGAGCAGTCTGGGGAACGACCTAGGGAGCAACCTAGAGAGCAGCCTAAAGAGCAGCCTTGGGAGCAGCCTTGGGAGCAGCCTAGAGAACAGACTGGAGAGCAGCCTGGGGAGCAGCCTAGGAAGCAGCCTATAGAGCAGCCAAGGGAGCATGCTTGGGAACGACCTGTGGACCAGCCTAGAGAGATGCCTATAAAGCAGCCCAGAGAACAGCATAGGAAGCAGCCTAGAGAGCAGTCTAGGAAGCAGCCTAGAGAGCTGCCTAGGGAGCTACCTGGGGAGCAGCCTGACGACCACCGCTACGATGTGGCACAGGGACTCAAGCTAGTAGCGCATCTTGGAGAGCTGCTGGAGAACGCCACGCGTTATCTGCCTGATGAGCTGGAACAAAATGAATTGGCACCCAAAACGTCGCCGCTCACGTCCGAGTTGCAAGTCGATGGAAACGCAACCAACTACGACAGTCGACGACGTCGCCAGCGGCTGTTCAAGTTGCAGGGGTCGAAAAAGACAGCTGTGAGGGGGCGCAACTTCCGTGATGAGGCAAACAGCACAACAACAGCAGCAACAACAACAACAACAACAACAGCAGCAACAACAATAACTAATGCCAGACTCACAAAAATCAAAACAACAGCCACAGCAACTTCCACAACAACTACTTCCGCAACTCCGTTGGCCAGTCGTCTGGTAAATTCACGTAAATCACCAAATAACCGCAATCAGCAACAACAACAACAACACCTACCGCTTCCCCCTGCCCCACGCAGCGATGATACCGTGCTCTATGCGGATGTGATGTCGAATATACGTAATTTGTGGCAGGAGCATGATCATGAGCATGATCTGAGTCTGAGTCTGGCACCGCAGTTCGTTGCACCTGAGCAGGTGGCAAACAACACTGACTATCGCGTATTGAATGTCTATCTACGTGAGCTGGATGAAATCTCCAAAAGGTTACCCACTGTGGCGCCTCTAACTGGTCTCAATCAGCAGGAATTTGCACGTGTTACACCTTCACCTAATTGGTACTTAATAAATAATGAGGGAAAAATCTACGAGACGCGTTTGGACAGCGAAACAAAGCCAACGGCAGGACTTTTCCATCGTTTTCCCGACATGCCCGATGGCAATAATCCTGTCTTGACTCCAAATCTGGAGTAGTTAATCCAAGCCAAGTTCAAGCTATTATTTATTTACCTAGTTGTAAGTTAGATTAAGTTTTAAACGCAATAATAAAAGTAAAACCAAATCAAAAGAAAGAAGCTGACTAATTTCCATACATCACATCTAATAAGAACTTTATAGACGGACCCCTTTCCCTTGTCGGGGAGTCTTTTAATGAGTCTTTTAGATTCTTTCGGGGCAGCCAAGCATTTAATTTGGCTAATTACAACGCCTGACTCACAGCTTGTTCTTGGTTAAAGCGGCAATTTAGATAAGCAAACTGGCAATTAGCTTGGGTAGCTGCAACCCCAGTCATGTTCTCTGAAAGTGCCGAAACCCATTGTCTTGAACCCTGACCCCGCTCAACATAAAGATTTGATGAGAAACCCAAAACGCGACAAGCACAAACACGAACTGCAAAGCCGTCAACAATTAACAGCATGTGGATAATGAGGCTATAGAAAGGGAAAGACTATAACGTGTTCTGACCTTGTTACCCAGTGAGAGATTCTAGAGATTTACATCACCAGCGCGGATAAAAAAAGAATCTTTAAGATTTAGTCGAATAGAAAAATATACATTAAGAACTTAAGTACAATAATAAAAAAAAATCTTCTAATGAGAATTCATGAGTATCTAATAGATACTATCTATCGATATAGAATTTGGATCTATGACAAGTCTAATTGGAATTATTTTAATATATTCTTATTAAATTTCCACTTTAACTTATTTTATTATTAGATTGTTAACAAGTTCCTTATAGAGAACCTTGACTATAATGTTATTTGACATAGTTTACATATGTATTTAAATTTTTTTTACGACTTTCGCAGCATCTAATCGACATATTTGGCAACAGTTATATTCATTTAACTCAATTAACCTAGTAGAACGTAATTTGAAAATGCTTTTAATCAAATTTTTGCATTTTTATCTTGTTTTTTTATGGGATGTTTTGTTTATTTAGCTCATATTATATTCTTCGACTGTTACATTTTGTTAACTCGAAATGGAAGCGTTCTCATTTCCACATTCATCTTGAGGAACTTTTTATAGTTAAATGTAGTTTTATGTTTATTGTTTTAGAATGTTGTTTAGCCACTTTGGCGAAAAAGTCTAATTTATAGAGCTCGTATTTTTGAATTTTTTGCGTTTTGTGTGTTGGTGGACTGGAATCCATAAATTAAAGTTTTTATCAAAAATTCTCGGCTGCTCTCCAGAACTTGTTCTCGTTGTTCTCATTATGTAATCCCTACAACTTTCTCATCGACTGCGACAGTTGTTCAGAAGGTTTTTGAACCTCTTACCTGTTGAGAGATTCAAAATTCAAATTGTATTCTGCTAGCTGTAATTAAATTGAATAAATTAAAATTAAAATTAAATGATTTGAGTGTATAAGGAATTATATTGGTTGCCCATTGCGACATTGACCCCACTGACCAAAAGAGAGGAAAAACACGAAAAGAAACAAACAACAGAGACATGTAATTAGTAATCGGTCATGCAAGAAATAGAAGCCCCCTTAAGACCCAAGGTACCCAAACAAGTTGCCATGAGCAACGCTTCATTGATAATCTGTTGTGTGTGGGTGGTGGGAGGTGGTGGGAGGGTTGGATGGTTGGGCGGCAGGTGGTGTATTGTTAGAGCAGCACACGCAGTCTTTTTACTTGGAGTCGCCCAAATTGGAGAGGGAATTTTGTTGTAAACAAATTTTGTAGACAATTGTTTTTTGTCGCTGCGCTTTGATGGCGACGTTGCAAGAATCGCTGCCATTATATAAACATGCTGCACAGCTCCAGCGTCAGTCAGTTCAGTTGTACTGTTCAAGTGGCATTTGTACCACCTAAAAAATAACAAACTAAACTAATCAGCCTATAGAAAATGTTCAACATGCGCTCAGTTATCCTGCTTTTGGTCTGTGCCTTGTTCTGCCTGCTGCTGAGTGAAACGGAGGCGGCGCCACGCCCACAGGAGGAACCTACAGCGGACTTGGAGGCTGGTGTGGAGGCTGAGGAGAAGGATCTACAAGGAGCTGCTTCCATTGGCTATGGATACTATTCCTCACCTTATCTAGGAGGCTATTATGGCGGTGGTTATGGTGGCTACTGGCCACACTACAGTGGCAGTTACTATGGTCTCGGTGAGTTGGGTGAGTTGAAAGTGTCTAACCTCATCTAACACCTGTTAATACTGTCTTGTACCTCAGGTTATCCCTACTACGGCGGCTACTATGGACACCATCATCATCATGGACACTACGGACACTATTTCTAATCTGGCAATTGCCACCTCACTTCACTTCTAACTCCATAGTTCTTGGCAAGCAACATTCTTGACCAAAGTCTATCGTAGCTTCGCACTCTAGCTTCAATTTAATTGCGCAAGGATAATTGCTTTAATTAAGCAACAAAATCACAAAAAAAATACTACAAAAATACAAAAAACATTTCTATTATAATTTATAGTGCTAAGCGTTTCAATTTGACGACTATAAAAAAAATATCCAACTGTTCACCTTAGTACGTCATTAAGGCTAATGAAATGCTCTATAGAAGCTGCCCCGAATCACCCATACACTTAAACGTATTATATAATTAGTGTTAGTCGTCATAAAAGCTTAGAGAACCGTTGAAATATACTGCCGAAATATATACGATATGCAAAACAATAAAGAAAAATGTAAAAATAAATCAACAAAAAACATTTGAAATTCAAATAAGTTTGGCAAATATTTGCTTTAACTCCAACTAACGTTAATTAGCTGGCTATTAAACAAATTGAATGCATAAATTAGTATAGCGGGTGAAATAAAATAAATCAGAACTATTCCTAAATTCGCTACATATGATTTTAAATTACGAGAAACGATCAAATACAACTCTTTGTTACACTGGGCGTATGCGTATTTCATGTTACACTGGGCGTATGCGTATTTTATGAGCTATGTATACAAATAAAAGTATTCAAGCGAAACTTTAAATTTTGTAAGGTTTAATTCATCTGACATTTGCTCTCAAGTCACAAAACAATCACTTGGTCAGTCTGTTTGTACTGCAGCAAAGGTCACGGAAGTGCTGCATCAAGATTAATTTTATCGAGCGACAATAACCGTTTGATTTGAATCGGAGTGCTGACAAAATACTTTGCATAAATTAGCATACCAATATCGTCTATTAAATGATGAATGATTGATACATCAATCCAACTTAAAAACCTTGCAGACAAAGCACATAATCATCGAGCGATAAACTAAGCCAAGATTCTAATACTTTGTTATTGACCTTTTTGGCGATTTGTTTGCCTTATAAATGTCATTATCAAGAACGTTTACGTGCGTATTCGTTTTTAATTCGCTTTTGTATTCATATTTTGCAGACAATGGTGTTAAATTATTGGCTTTTAGATTATCATTTGATGTGTGGCGCTCACGTTTCGCATTTTTTTTATTATCTGTTATTTCTTTTGTTGTTGAAGCGTGGCTGAATTTTGAATTTTTCTCATCATTTATGTTCGCCAAAAAATAATTTCGCAAGTGCTTATTTAAATTTTTCCCAAATTGACGAGTCAGTATACTGACTTTAATTAATTAAATATGCCACTTAGCAATAAATAATAATCGTAACAATTAGTTTGGTATGCCTTGCACTTTCTGTAAGCAAGTAAATGCCCCAAATATTTGAAGATCATGACTTGCTTTTATTTTCATATTTTTCTCTGCAGAGATCAATAGGCTCTCTAGGGCTACAATTTAACAAAAATCAGTCTACCAGGGGGAAAATAATGTAATAAAGCAGACAAGCAAATTGTTTAAATTGTTAAAAATAACAGAAATGAAACTGTAAAGTCATACGAGTCTGTATGTGAGTGTATTTTAATTTGCATTTGATATTTGATAGAGATAGATACTGTATCTTTTGGTGCGGCATTTGATATTTAATAGAGATAGATATTGTATCTTTTGGTGCGGCGACTCGAGTTCAAGTGCATGACCTAGAGTACGTTGTCTTTAATTGAAAGTGAACCAGTAATTTGATTTCTTTTTGTTTCTTTTATTTTTGAGTCATTGCGTGGGCTATTTTATAACTCAATTAGACGCTAATCGCGTCATTAGTGGTGCGCCTTGAGTGGTACTTGATGTTCGTTGTGCGGATGCTGTTGCAATTGGAATGCAATCAGTGACAGCCCTCTGGGTAAGTTTCTATAATTCAACCATAAATAAATAATCAATCTATATGCAAGTAGCATTAAGTTTTCAGTTTTGAGTCGGCTTAAAGCTGTTGCAATGCGACGCATTTCATTTGCGTTACGTGAAAAGTTCCTGCTGCGACAAGTTTGTGTCTTAAGTCTTTCGATTGACTGCCTAATTGATATGTGCTTCACGTAGCGCAACAACAACAACAATCGACTACAGGTTTGTGTCTGGGGTTGCCAGCTTGCCACCAAGGACACTTGTAGATACGTGGATACGCACTTGAACCTCATCCTGTGTGTGTTTCGGTCTGACCCTCAAAATGTGGCCATTGAACTGGCCGCAATAACTTGTTTCGCTTTCCGTTCGCTGCGGCAATTTGGCGACTATTTGTGGTTGCCGCAAGTGAGAATCAAGCTGGCCAAGACCTGCGGTTGGTCTCTCGGCCATTTATGTTCGTCTTTGACCTTGCATGCTGATCTTTCATGCGATCTTCATGTGTGAATGGCAGCAGCACCGCAGGGCGCTCTCTTTGAATACTTCTTGGTCTCATATGTGTATATACGCTTTATTTTTGGCGGTGCTAGTTCTGGCCATTTGTGTAAGTGTAAGTGTATTTGTGATGGCACCCCGCATACCTTAATTACCTGTGTCCCATGCTCGAGTTGGCAAAAGCAAGGGCAATCAATTGTGCCCAGGCAGCTCTAAATGCATCCGACCAGAAACTCAGAAACTCACCTAAAAAAAATTCTTCTTCTCAGCGTAATTTTATTACCGACCACAAGCAAAAGTCAAGCGCTTTAATTAGCTTTTAAACTTCCGCAACATTTGCAACATTTGCGTTAAAGAATGTATTTTGGTTCTGCTTGTCTATTCACCAGACAGCCAAAAAAATAAATATAGACTTATCTATCTTTAGTTAGCTGTTATACACTTGTGGGTGCGTTCAGTTTCCCCCCGGGCAAGATTTATGAGCACGTTGAAATATTCATAAATATTTACGGCATTTGTTTGATTGGTGAAACCATAAGAATTAATTTTAATTAAAGCGCTTAGTGGCGTTCAGTGAGCCTTATAATCAGCTCATAGCTAGGAAATACATTTCAAATAGGTGTTAATAATGATAGAGACAAAAGGCAACTGCTCACTTTTCACATATATATAGTATTCTAAATCATAATACTCATTATTAATTTGCGCCAAATTGTTGACGGGAAGTTTAATTTTAACACAAGCCATGAGTTATGGCCAACTCGCTAAAAGCGATTCAAGTGGAAACAGCAACAACAACAACAACTTCGCCACAAAAGGTTGCCTTTAGAAAGGCAGAACATCTCATCTCAAATCCTGTACATTTAAGGTCATCTATATGTAAAGTGCTTTACTTTCAGAACCAGAACGATAAAGAGAATGAGAATCCGCTTACAGCTTCAACTTCAATTTCAGCTTCGTTTTACTTCCTTCTCTGAAACAGGATCAGATTCGCATCTCTTGGCTGTTAAGACAATATTTCATTGTTAAACCGATGACGATGACGACGTCGATGTCTCAGTTGATGTCTCGATGTGACCTTCAATCAAAAGTGCAAAAATTGTGTGCGTTTTTCACAGCAATTGTTCAGGTTGCTGTTGTTGTTGCCGTTGTGTAGGATGACTGTAATTAAGTTGAACTTGTTACTGTTGCCGGTTTTGTGATTGCTTTTATGACCAAATAATTTATAATGTGTAACCCAAAGCTCCTCAGTAAATCGCTGTAAATTTAGCACCTATATCAAATTTTTAACTTTTTCTTATTTATTTATTCTTATTTATTATATGTATTTATTCTTTTTTATTTCTTATGCGTATTGTCAGACAATATTTAATAAGATGTTATTACAGGCATTTACAACATGTTTTTCTTATGTTTAATGTGTATTTTGAAGTAAATAAGTTAAGGCAATTCGACTTTATCAGACAGTTTGTAAGTTAAATATTATATTAATTATAAAAAATTATAAAAAATTATAACTACAAGTTTCTTTAATTGACAAATGTCAAATTTATTTATTGATTTAATGCAATGACAGTGATTTAATGCAATCACTTCGACCTTCTGCTGTCAGCTTTCTTTGGTTGTTGGCTAATTTGTTTATATTATTTATTGTATAACTTTACATATATATTAAATATCACTGAAGTTTAATGAACTGCTGACGGATTTGCTGTTGAAGAAAATCATATTTTGGCTGATTCACTTGTTGCTTGTTGTTATTGTTATTGAATGTTTACATTGCGGTTTTAATGATGAAAACATTTCGTATGCCACTGGCGAAATTGTCACAGTCTCAGTTGCAGTACAAAGTGTCGAAATCCATAAAAATCGCCAAGTGAACATATTATTATTTATGAAGCAGTCGCTGAGCATCTTAACTAGTTCTAGTAGTTGGCACATCCTGACTGTGACTAAATATGTGTATGTCAAAGCTATTTGGATTGCATACAAATCAGTAATGATCCCAACGGAGAACCTGTCCACTTAGCCAAACCAATGTTGGCACATAAATTGTGCAATTAAATGCTTATATTTTTTGTATAAGTATTTCTCTATTTCTATAAATATTTAAACCTATTTTAAATAATGACTACGCTAAGCGGCTTTGGGCATAATCCGTATATAGAACGTAGAGCAAAAAGTATCTCAACTCGTGTGCCTCCGATTTAGTTTATTATTATTATTTTGTTCTTTATTTTTATATCTTTTTTTTGGTTTTTATTAGCGCTTTAATTATGATTGGGAAATTGACGATTTTTAGTTTGAAAGTTGAAATACTTGAGAGTTGTACAAATTGTTTAAATCGATGTTTCATTTATGCGTATCTTCCGGTTGTTCAAATTATTATTAATAATAATAATTGAATATCTAGTTATTAACGAGCTGCGAACACTGAACTACCAGCATCATTTTTTGTCTTAACTTTGATTATGCTTTTGGTGTTTATTTCTAGGGTTTATTTTAATACCACACAGTTCATTAAATGATCGATTACACGGGCATAATTTGTCAGTGAAGGTATTAATGAACGAAACAACAACATTAATTAACAATTAAAAGCGTCACGAACAAGGTTTCTAGAATCTGAACCCAAATAACATTGCCTTGCACTCAGTATTGGGTGCAGTTTTAGTTTTAGTTCGTTATGATTTGATCTGAACTGATGATTGATGAAACTCGAAAAATCAATTGCGCCTTTTTATTGATAGACAAACCCCACCATGATTTATAAGAGCGGTCAGTAAGTGAACATCCAATTCCAATTTGAAGTGGAGTCTGAATCTAAGGTCAAATCGACACTTAAAACTTGTTGGCAAAAAAAAAGAAGAAAACTAAAGCCAAAAGTAGTTGATGTTTTGGATTCGTTTTGGGCAGTTCTTGTTTTTAAGTCAGCAAAGTCAAGGCCAAACGGTAGCCAGAAAACAAGAATTTCATGTCACAATTAGACGCATATTTTTATTTTTTAAGGTAAATCGATTAGCAGGTGACAACAGGCAGGAAGAGGCAGCAATGTTGCTGCTGTGGCAACAGAGTCCATTGCCACCAGAACCTGCTGCACATGCGTAGCCGAAGCGTTGGAGTCACAGTCCCAGTCACAGTTCGAGTCACAGTCACAGTCCGAGTCACTGTCGAAGTCACAACCGAACCAAAGTTGACGACGTCGGGAACTCTCTTATAAATAAGCCGTGCGTCGGCGCAGTTTTTGTTATTTGAACTTCAATTCTGCTCGAGTTCGCATCTCGTGTCGTGCGTCGTTGTCGCTAGCGAATCGCGCGCGTTTCTCTAGCGTTTTATTGAGAGTGTGTGTGCTTACAAGTGGGTAGCTAATTGCCATAAACAGAACAACAGACAGTCATTGTGATTTTGTTAAATAGAACACATATTGAATGCTCATTTAAATATAAAAATAATTGAAATAAAAATATATATTTTTAGCTGCTGACGCAAGTGTTAAGTTAAACTGAATATTTCGATACAATTTGGATTGCATCACGGCACCAGAATGAAGATGGTGAGTGCAAAATGAACAATCAACTAATAACAATATCAGTTAAGGCATTTTAACGATGCTAGAATACAACAAAAGGGTTCACACTTTTTTGAGGTGCAGTTGCAGTTGCAGTTGCATCGACTTTAACTTCGACTTCGACTTCAACTTCGACTTGGACTTCTATTTTCGACTGCGGCATCGCATTTGTCTGTCAAACAAAATTGCTCAACCGAACCGAAGACAAAAAAAACAGTTTCTAAAAGCGACAGCAAAAACAAACAACTTACGAGTACTCCTTGTTGTATTTGTATTCGAATTTGTATTTGAATTCGCATGCTAAATTTGCATAAATGGCGCTACAATTGAAGAAAATCGGTACAAGTACAAATAAAATAACAGAAAACTGAAAACAGAAAACAAAAATAAACAACAACAACAACAATAAACAGGTGGCAACAATAAAGAGCGCGACCTGCCGCAACTGCCATTGGGCGTTGCAAAGACACTTGATGCTGCCACTGATGATGATGATGGCTTAAACACCAACACCAACAACAACAACAACAATAATAGTGACTAGCCCTTAGACTAATAGCTGACTCCCTAAGTGATTCCAAAATCGGATGAGCAATACGAAACCCACTGACCGGAAACAATCATAAATGCGCTCAGTTTTCCTCCCCTTCCAACTTCCATCTTTACAACCACTTAGCCGTCTTCACGCTCTGCGTAGTCTGCACGTGTTCTTGGCCTCCAGCGGGTGCTATGAAATGTGGCAAGTGATTTGCCAACCAATTTGTTTCTGACCAACGGACAACGCTGCGTATGCGCAATGCGCTGAACTTCACATTCAAATTGACTGCTTGACTGAATTATCGCGCAGCAGAACAAAACTTCTTATGTTGAGCAATTGTAATTAATGCCAGCTATAACAACAGCTAAGTTTTCTTCAAGGTCGTCATCACAGAGACATAAAACCTCTTTTTGTGTAGGGAATTTCACACGCCTCAATTGTGACAATTAACGCGGCTCGAAGCTCGAAATTGTAGTTGTTGTTGTTGTTGTCGCCATTACGCATTGTTGTAAAAAATGACTCGTCGTGATTTAACAATCAGATTCTCTCCGCACGCTCCAATTGTGGGTGCAGTGTCGACAAAAATTACAGAATTATGCCACCTCAAATGACTCTGCAATTTGTTAAGAATTTCATAATAAGTTGGACGAACTATACAAAAAAAATATATATATGCTTTATAAACGAGAACGAATTTTAATTAAACAAACGGAAATCTCAACAAATACTTATCTTAATATCATATGTCATTGCCAAAAAAAAAATATAGAAACAAACTAGACTTTTGAGAACATTTCCATATGCAGTAAATTAAATAGAAATCATCAACAGCAACATTTGCGGTACGCCTTCTACTCGGCACGTTGAGAATTTATTGTATGACACCTGAGTCACAGCCATATACAAACATTGAGAAGAATTTATATATATCCAACAACAAAACCAAAAAAAAAAAAACTATACTTAATTGGACTACGAGTTAATGGCCAACATATCACAAAGTTGTTGTTTGCTCTTCACTAAATGCGGCAAGGAAAATTAGTTTGGCCATAAAGCCATAATAAATTGAGAGAACTGTGAACTGAGATCAGGCCAAATGACTTAACTGAGGTAGCAACTGTTGTTGCTTTGCAGCTGCACTTTAGAAAAGACGATTAAACTAAGAACTCAACGGATGAGTTTCAATTTTAACACTGACAGTTGACAAGCAGTTCGACTGACTGACTGACAGACTTGGGCCCCAGTTTGTTGTTTGTTGTGGAGTGGCATTTTTTTATTACAATTAATCAAAAATTCTCGTTTTCTTACCTTGTCTACATGCCGCGTGGGAGGTGGAGACTATTTTTATTTTTTTATTATGCATTTAAATTTATTTAAATGGGTTTTTGCTTTGTTTCTCAATCGCTACCATCGGTTATTTCTTTTCATTTTGATAGCTTGTCTATAGGTTTTTATGATACTTGAGAGCTCACTTAATGCGGCATATGATTTTTTCTGTTCCAGCATTTAATGTGCTTCAATTTGAGTACTAAAATTCCGGGTTCTTTGCGAAAAATCTAACGCCAAACTTGTTTGTTGCCACTTGAAGATACATAAGCTTAATGCCTGAGATTGAAACTATACAATTAATAAAATGCGACACTTATAACCGAAGCATTAATACTCTCATCTTATGAGCTTAAAAAACGAATCTTGATTCATAACACGTTTCATCGATGTTTTACAAACATCGTGACAAAACTGTAAATACTCGACGAGAGGGTATTAAAATAAGTTTAATTTTAATGGCAACAAATTGTTTTCTCCGTCTCAAGGTTAACAGAAACTTGTATCAAATTAGTTTTATTTTACCGATTTAAATAAATCCGACAGTTTCTTAATTAAAGCAACTTTGCTATGACAAATAAAAAGTTCTTTGAACTGGTCTCGGCAAACTGAAAGCATAAAATTCCAACTTACATAAGATCATTAACACTTGTGTATATTTAGAACATTTACCAGATTTAACCATCATATGTTAATTGCAGATGCGCCGCTGACATTGAGTCTTAGACTGAGACAGTAGCTACGAGTCTTTACTTATGTTTATTGAGGTATTTTTGTTGTTCCAATAAGTTGAGAGGTTGTTTTTGGCATGCGGGCACCTGTCTTTGACGTAATAGGCTCATAATTAATGAACAACATGTCATTGAAGGGGGCAACATTCCGAAGTCAGCGAAAAATGCACTTAAATGCTTTTTAACTTATTAATCAGAAATCATTTACAAATATGAAATGCGTTAAGTGCCTTCAAGTGGATTAACCCAATTAGTCGCTATTTGAAAAGACTCAAACAAATTAGGGTTAAAACAAATATGTCTTTGCAAATTTTACCCGAGGCGAATATTACAAAAAAAAAACAAAAACGGCAACAACACTGCGGGCTTACCAAATTCGCAGGCCTTAATTATATGCGGAAATTTTTTGACGCGATTTTATCGATTAACGATTAAATACACTGTTAGATGTCCATAAACCGACTTTGATATGTGCTGAAGCTGTCGGACAGCTGTCAAATATACAAGCTCGACAAATTGACCTTTGTCTGTGTGTCGATTGACGGTTGACTAATGATCATCAACTGATGTTTTTTATTGATTTCTTTTATTGCAGCAACTTCGACTATTGTGCCTCGTTCTCGGCGCCTTGGCCGTCCATGGCTACAGTCCATATTCAGGAGATAGACATCTGCAGGTGAGTCTATATGAATATCAATTTTGCAATTCATTAACTGGCTTTAAATCATTCTAGGATATAAGCAATGATGTTCATCCGGGTTATGACTATCCCCAGCCGAAAGTGCCCTTCTCGGATGGTTACTCCTATCCACGCCCGTCGGTTCCATTCCCACCTGCACCACCGCCAAGTCGAGGATATGATTACCCCAAACCGGCTGTACCGTTTCCACCACCAACAAGCGCACCATTGCCAAAGGTAGTTCCTACCTCAGGATACTCTTATCCACGTCCAGCGGTACCTTTTCCACCGCAGCAACCGAAGTACATCCCACCGCCGCAGCAGGTGATTCCAGCTCAACCGAAGTACCTGCCACCAGTGCAGCCAAGCAAGGGTTATGATTATCCCAAGCCAGCAATACCATTCCCAGCACCGTCCTTGCCTCCAGTTATACCCAAGAGCACAATTCAGCCACAATACTTGCCACCAGTGAAGCCAACTCCACCGCCACAGCCTAAGCCAAGCGGATACGATTATCCGAAGCCTGTCATTCCATTTCCACCACCTGTAAAGCCAACAGACCCACCTCAGCCAAAGTATCTGCCTCCTGTGAAGCCTACAAGTCCACCTCAGCCTAAATATCTACCACCCAGCCCTCCTCAGCCCAAGGGATATGATTATCCCAAGCCATCAGTTCCATTCCCACCACCAATCGTACCGAAAGTCCAACCTCAACCACAATATCTGCCACCTGTGAAGCCAACAAACCCACCTCAACCTAAGTATCTACCACCTGTTATACCCACCAACCCACCACAGCCTAAGGGATATGATTATCCGAAGCCCTCTGTACCATTCCCACCACCGGTTGCGCCGAAGATTTCACCTCAACCACAGTACTTGCCTCCTGTGAAGCCAACAAGCCCACCTCAACCCAAAGGATATGATTACCCTAAGCCAGCAATACCATTCCCAGCTCCTGTGAAACCAACAAATCCACCTCAGCCAAAGTATCTGCCTCCTGTGAAGCCTACAAACCCACCTCAGCCTAAATATCTACCACCCAGCCCTCCTCAGCCCAAAGGATATGATTACCCCAAGCCATCAGTCCCATTCCCACCTCCAGTTGTGCCGAAGATCCAACCACAACCTCAATACTTGCCTCCTGTTAAGCCCACAAGTCCACCCCAACCACAATACCTACCTCCTCCACAGCCCAAACATCAGGGATATGATTATCCCAAGCCAGCCTTACCATTCCCACCTCCAACCAATCCACCACAGCCCAAGTACTTGCCTCCAGTGAGACCAACCAGCCCACCTCAACCTAAATACTTACCACCGGTACAGCCGACACGCGGATATGACTATCCTAAGCCATCAATTCCATTCTCACCACCACCATCGCCTCCAGTTATTCCCAAGAGTTCACCTAAGCCACAATACTTGCCACCAGCTGTGCCGACCAGTCCACCTCAACCAAAGGGATACGATTATCCCAAGCCATCAGTTCCATTCCCACCTCCACCTGCTCCGACCAGTTACCTGCCACCTCCAGCTCCTGAGCCGAAGAGCGCTGGATACTCGTACCCAAAACCGGCGATCGCCTTCAATTTCTAGGCTCATACCTTGCCCCTTGTCATCAGCAACTAATTGACACGATTGCCTCTCCGTGCCCATAGGAACTTACGATATTGAATAATTGTAAATTAATTAATAATTATAAATTTATTTAATATTTAATATAAATGATGTGTAACCGAGTCCACATGTGTTGGTTCTGCAATCGAATTTAGTCATTAAAATATGTTTATACAATTTATAATTGCGCAATACTGCCGAAATAAAACGAACGATGTGAATTCTACAACTTCCATTTTCTTAAAAAATTTTAATAATAAATATGAAAAGTAATAAATAATATTAATTATAGCCAATATTTATTTAAACTAACTCTATAATTTGTAGCTGTCTTTGAAATTTGTCAAAAGCTATGAATGACGATTTTATTTTAAATTTAATTTTATGCAGCATACTTTCAGGATGATTTTAAAATGACGCAGAAAAGTATGCTATAAATGTTGTTCATTGCTTGCAGATGATCTATTGTGAATGAACTTTATTTAACATAGCAAATCAACGTGATTGGAGTTGCCAACTGCCGATAAAAATATGTTTAAGAATTCAAAAAATATGTTATTTAAATATTAATGCAATATTAATTAAAGTGTCGTTTTATACTAATTAGGGCACCAGGAGTTGAATAATAGTAAAAACTCAAGATTTAAAATTTTGGAAAAAAAAAAATTTGCCAAAAAAAGCAAAGGGGGAGTACATGATATTTTTCGACAAAAATCAAAAAATTATTTTTTTTTTTTAAATAATTATTTTTTAATGCAGAATCAATCTTGGGACAAAATAATGATCAAAATGACATTCCGCTTGAAAATCGGTTTAGTTTTAACAAAGTTATGCAAGTTTGAAGTCTGGTAAATCTGTGAGCTGATAACTTTACAAGTCAAATTTTTTGTTAATTTTGGCTTGATTTTTGACAGGAAAATGAACCCTCTCAGAATTCAATTAAAAGTGTTGTTTTATACTAATTGGGGCACCAGGAGTTGAATAAAAGTAAAAACTCGAAATTTAAAATTTTGAAAAAAATATTTTTTCGAAAATAGCAAAGGGGGGAGTACATGATATTTTTCGACAAAAATCGAAAAATAATTTTTTGTTAAAAAATAATTATTTTTAAATGTAGAATCAATCTTGGGAAAAAATAATGATCAAAATGACATTCCGCTTGAAAATCGGTTCAGTTTTGACAAAGTTATGCAAGTTTAAAATATGGTATAAGAGTATATAACGGATTTTTCTCGACTATAGCCTTTTCCACAAGCTTTGCTTTGGTTTTCTCTCGGTGAAACCATTTTCGCCTAATTAATTAAAATGTTATAATTGAAAACAAATTAAGAAATTATTTTTTAGACACTGTTTATTTATTTCGTTCCCTGGCAATTACCATACAAACCACTCATGACTAACATTGTAAAGTTAACTGTAGTTAATATAAACATTTGCTAGATATTTTGTAAATTGCTGGATTGCTTTGGGTAGCCTCATCTGCTTGCCGTTTAATACTTGCGGCGGACGACGCGACGACGCTGGGTCTTGTAGCGGTATCCCTCGGCGGAGGAGTAGCTGTGAGCTGGTGCTGGCTCTGAGGCGGCGGTTTCGTAGGACTCAGCGGGCTGAGAGTAGGAGACAGCGGGAGCTGAAGCGGCAACGGCAACTGGAGCAGAGGAGTAGACTGGAGCTGGGGCAGAAGCTGCTGGGGGCAAGTACTCGCTGGTTGGGGCAGATGCGGAGCCCTGGAAGGGAGGCAGATAGTCGTTGGAGGGCAGATGGCTCACATCACGACGGTGGCGACGGAGCACGACGCGACGGTGGGTCTTGTAACGGTAGCCATCAGCGGATGAGAAAGTGTGAGCTGGCTCAGAGGCAGCGGTTTCGTAGCTCTCAGCGGGCTGAGAGTAGGAGACAGCGGGAGTTGAAGCGGCAGCGGTGAAGGTCTGGGCAGGTGCAGAGTAGGACTCAACTGGAGCGGAAGCAGCAGCGGTGTAGGTCTGGGCTGGAGCAGAGTAAGACTGGACTGGAGCGGCGTAGCTCTGGACTGGAGCGGAAGCGGCAGCGGTATAAGTCTGGGCTGGAGCGGAGTAGGACTGAGCTGGAGCGGAGTAAGACTGGACTGGAGCGGCGTAGCTCTGGACTGGAGCAGAAGCAGCAGCGGTATAAGTCTGGGCTGGAGCAGAGTAAGACTGCACTGGAGCGGCGTAGCTCTGGACTGGAGCGGAAGCAGCAGCGTGATAGGTCTGAGCTGGAGCAGAGTAGGACTCTACGGCAGGAGCTGGAGCAGAGTAGGAGACTGAAGGAGCCGAGGCAGCGGCGTGGTAGGTCTGAGCAGGAGCCTCATAGTGGACTGGAACTGGAGCCGAAGCAGCAACATGGTGAGAATGGCCAGGAGGCAGATATTGGTTGGTTGGCAGATGGCTGACATCAGCGGCCACAGCGGCGACGAGGGCACAGATCAATAACAATTTCTGCAATAAATAAGAAACACCATTATACTTATATATCTTGGCGTGTACTCTTAGTGACTGAAGGATCAATGCTTACCATATTGGTAACTTCAACTGATCTCCAGCTAACTGTAGAATCCAAGTGGAAATGATGCTGTTTGCCAATTTTTGCCACATATTTATATGATTCTAATCATTAAAGTTTGCTACCAAAATTAGCATTCAACTTTGCTTTAAATTAATGTATTTTGGCTTTTTGCATTTTGTGCAAAAAGCTGTCAACGTTGAACATAAATCTACTATAGTTTTTGCAATCAGGTTTAGTTCAAGTTTAGTGCTCTTCTCACTAACAGTGCGCTTAACAAATATATATTTGTATATGTATATGTATATATCTGCATGTATCTATTGAAGTGAATCTTTCCATTGTCCCCGACCGCTCACGCGTTTGAATATTGATGTTTGCTTCCACTTTCAACGCAGTCGCATCAATTGGCAACAAAACTGTCAATTTAATCGCATCTTCTAATTTGCATTTATCGAGATCTGGTTTTATTACTTCCTTTCGCCCCGTTCCTTTCATTTGTTTGAAGCGCGTGCCGCCAATTCCCAGTTCCGATGGTAATTAAATAATTTCGAATTAAGCAATTTGTAATTGTATTTCAATCAACAATTTAACATAATGACAAAAATACTTTAATATAATCGCAATCCGGCAAAACTTCCAGACAACTTGGCAGACACAGCGACAAATAGTGTTGCATACTTCAAGGATGACCAAATTTACTTGTCAAGCAAACTGGTTTTCTTTTTTATTATAGATTATGTTATAAATTAACCGTGTGTATAATTATGAATATATACTTATAGTTCTTAAGTATTATTCTGAACGACATACAATAAAGATTCACAAATGTTAGATATCAGTTTTGCATTTTGGGTTAAGATCTTATATTAAGGGTTTTTTTTTCTTTTTTTTTGTAATGCATGTATTAATATTTTGATCAAGCTACAAGCATTTTCAGTCCAATTTGAAAGGGTAAGCTACAATCAGCTGAACCGCGGGACCACAAGAATAATATATTTATTTCTTTTGTCTCCCAGGGCTACAGGTACACCTACGAGTACAGAAGGCAAGCGTTCGAGTGCATGTGCGCCTCTTAGGCGCCACCAAGAAAAACATAACAGATTGAGCACAGGGAGGATCATATCTGAAAAGTGTTTAGGGTAAGTGATATATGCCAATAAATAATCGAAACATACTTCTACAAATACGGAAAGTACACCTAACTGGATCTCATTTTTCCCGTCATATGATTTCTGTAGGTTTTCTAATAAAAGAATGAATTTTTTTTTTTCGTAATATTTTATTTCGTAAACGAAAAGAGGAAGTATTCTTATATTAAACTTATACTCCAAAAATGAGTACAAGTTGATCACTTAGTGGACCATTTCAGAAGAGGTTTAATGACGACGGTAGACGACACGACGCTGGGTCTTGTAACGGTATCCATCATCAGCAAGGTTGCCCTGTTCAGCAACGGTGTACTCATTCACATCATTGGAGACTGGGGGAAGGTATTCGCTGGTGGGTGCATCAGCCTGAGGGGGCAGGTAATCGTTGGAGGGCAGATGGCTCACATCACGACGGTGGCGACGGAGCACGACGCGACGGTTGGTCTTGTAACGGTAGCCATCAGCAGCAAGCTCATGAGCTGGGGCAGCTTCTTCACGAACGATCTCAACGGTAGCGGCTTCCTGGACGGGAGCAGCAACCTGGACGGGTGGCAGGTACTCGGCAACTGGAGCTGGGGCAGCATCCTGCTGGGGTGGCAGGTACTCGTTGGAGACCACATGGCTCACATCACGACGGTTGCGACGGTACACTACGCGACGGTGGGTCTTGTAACGGTAGCCATCAGCAGCAAGCTCATGAGCTGGGGCAGCCTCATCTTGAACAATCTCAACGGGAGCGGCAACCTGGACGGGAGCGGCAACCTGGACGGGAGCAGCAACCTGGACGGGTGGCAGGTACTCGGCAACTGGAGCTGGGGCAGCATCCTGCTGGGGTGGCAGGTACTCGTTGGAGACCACATGGCTCACATCACGACGGTTGCGACGGTACACTACGCGACGGTGGGTCTTGTAACGGTAGCCATCATCAGCGAGCTCATGAGCTGGGGCAGTTTCTTGGACGATCTCAACGGGAGCGGCTTCCTGGATGGGAGCAGCAACCTGGACGGGAGCCAGATATTCAGCAACTGGAGCCTGGACAGCATCCTGCTGGGGTGGCAGGTACTCGTTGGAGGGAAGGTGGCTCACATCACGACGGTTGCGACGGTACACTACGCGACGGTGGGTCTTGTAACGGTAGCCATCAGCAGCAAGCTCATGAGCTGGGGCAGCTTCTTCGCGAACGATCTCAACGGGAACGGCTTCCTGGACGGGAGCGGCAACCTGGACGGGTGGCAGGTACTCAGCAACTGGAGCTGGGGCAGCATCCTGCTGGGGTGGGAGGTACTCGTTGGAGACAACGTGGCTCACATCACGACGGTTGCGACGGTACACTACGCGACGGTGGGTCTTGTAACGGTAGCCATCCTCGGCAAGCTCATGAGCTGGGGCAGCCTCTTGGACGATCTCAACGGGAGCGGCTTCCTGGACGGGAGCAGCAACCTGGACGGGAGCCAGATATTCAGCAACTGGAGCCTGAACAGCATCCTGCTGGGGTGGCAGGTACTCGTTGGAGGGAAGGTGGCTCACATCACGACGGTTGCGACGGTACACTACGCGACGGTGGGTCTTGTAACGGTAGCCATCAGCAGCAAGCTCATGAGCTGGGGCAGCTTCTTCACGAACGATCTCAACGGTAGCGGCTTCCTGGACGGGAGCAGCAACCTGGACGGGAGCGGCAACCTGGACGGGTGGCAGGTACTCGGCAACTGGAGCTGGGGCAGCATCCTGCTGGGGTGGCAGGTACTCGTTGGAGACCACGTGGCTCACATCACGACGGTTGCGACGGTGCACGACGCGACGGTTGGTCTTGTAACGGTATCCATCGACTGCTGCGCTACCCTGATCATCGGCATAAGTCTCAACTGGAGCCAGATACTCGTTGCTGGGAGCAGCGATGACCTGAGCCTCGTCTTGCACGGGGGGCAAGTACTCGTTGGAGGGCAGGTGGCTGACATCAGCAGCCACAGCTGCGATCACAGCAAAAGCGATCAGGAAAAGTTTCTGCAAGAGTAAAGAAAGTCGATAGCGGGTTAGAGATTAGTCCTTCCTTAGGTCTGTGTAGAGTGTAAAGCTATCGAAGCCAAAGCCCGATGATGCGTACCATGTTAACTGCTGAAGTTGCTTGCTCACACAAGTAAACTCGAAACTCTTATGAAGAAATACGCAGAACCTTTAGGTATTTATACAAATTCTTCTCTCTAGGCTGCTCATTATTACAGCGATCGTGGCTCTGCCCAGCGTCAAAGCCAACGTTAACATTAACGTTAAAGCCAACGCCAACGCCGACGCAAACAGAAACGTTAACGCCAAACGTCGGCTTTGTCTTTGATCGCGCTGTAAATTTTGCACCACTTGGCTCTGCTCGAGTTCTAAGCCACTCCAGTGGCTCAATTAACTGACCACTCGCTTGGTTAACTCGCTCAGCAGACTACAAGTCGACTGCGACGGCGACTGAGACTGCGACAGAGACAGCGACGTCGAAGACAGCGCTTACATTCGCATAGCTTAGCTTGGCCAATTCGTTTGGACGGATTCTCTTAATTGTTTTCTTTAATCGTATGCAAAACATTTGATGGACAACACTCACACACAAGCTCATCATTCACCATGGGAGTGAACTAAAAAATAAAAAAAAAAAAAAAAAAACTCTTTTTATTATTATTTCTGCGAGTAGTTTAGTTTTAAATTTTTTCTTTAACTCACGCTCGATTTAAGCCCAAATTGTTGAGTTTTATGTTACAATAAAATGTTATCAAGCTATAAAATAATACGTGTGTGTACTTATTGTGATATGTTTGTTATGGGTTGTTCGTTTGTGTCTCGTCTTATTGTTGTCATGTCAACTCATCGATGCTCATTAATCATTGATAGGAACTGCCGAAGAGCGGCATTCAGTTCAATTCAAACAAAAAGATATTATAATGATGGCATATATTTTGTTATATTTGAAATCTAGTGCGTAACATGAATGCCGGATATAATAATAATGAATGATGTGAGACACACGCTACGAACCGGCAACAAAAGTCACACTTTGATTTGAAATACAAATAAATAGATTTTGAAAGGCCTGTACTTTGTTAAAAATACTTCTTCAAAATAAATATAGCACAGCATTTCATAAATATATTTTGAGTGGGACTAAGAAATAATTAAAAGATATATTATTTACTTATATCTCAATTTGCTCACAGCAGCATCATCAGTAATTTGCTCAACTTTTGGCATGATTAATGGTCTAAGGCAAATTGAAATCGATAAGGAATTGCAGAATTTTGGTGTTCAGAGCTTCAATGTTAAACTGTGCCATTAAACAAGGCTCGTTAGTGGCGCCAAGACCTAATTGGTTCCGTACATTTTGAAGGATGAGCAAGTCAAGTCAGCTCAGCTCAAGACTAACATTGTTATTAATTTGCAGATGTACGTACATACCATAATGATTATAATTATTTATCATAGTCAAGGCTAGACCGTTAACTTTTTTGAAGATCACTCGGAAATTTTGAGTGGGCGGAAGCTTAGATCAAGAATTGTATACAACCCTTTAAGCATTAATTGTCTTATAGGCCAGGTTTTGTTAATTGACTTGTGCTATAAACGAAATGCGTCGCCAATTAAAACTAAAATCTATACTAGTATTTTTCAATTCATCTACATTTGAGGAACTAGTGTTTTTGATTTCCACTAAAAACCAAACCAAACAATGAAACTACAAATTTGATTTCCTGTATGCGTGTGACATTATACAAAATAAAAATAAAATGTTAAATACTCGTTGAGGCAGCTCAATTGATGTCTTTGCAAATTTAGAATCTAATCTATCGCCCGAATCAGACCTTATTATACTAAACTACTTTATTATTTTCGATTCTATTCTTTTCAATTCAGTTCTATTCTATTTTAGTTATTCTATAGAAGTCAGTTTGGTCATAAATGTTTAGTTTGTCTGATGTTGGACAATACATCACAGTCGTGATTATTATGGCGATGGAGTTTTGTATCATCGACAGCAGCCCGATGAGCCGGTCCAAGCACTTAAAAGTGCCATTTCAGAATTAATGTTTATGCTGAAATGGCATAAATATGCAAATTAGTGAATGGCAGTTTAACCCGTCCCATAGAATCAAGAACACACCAAAAAAAAAAAAAAATACAAAAGTCTGGCTGTCTCATCATCATAGATATTAAACATAGAATTTTTAGCCAAAAAGCATGTGTACATTTTAACGTCTCCACGCTTAAGTCAACTTCTTCCAGCTTTAGCAACATCTTCCAGCTTTTTCTATAGGCACAAATCAACGAACCCCATTAAAAGTATCTGTAAGATGAAAAAACTGGGAATACAAACATAGAATGGATATGTCGCTTCACTCTGTTTCTGATAGTTTAGTTCTTGGTGCGACATGGTCGACTTCCAGTTTCACTACAATTCGAAAACATGAGGATTGAATTGTTTGAGAGGCGTGTTCTCTAATGAAGTCATAAAAGAGTGCAATTTAAGTCAATTTTATAAAACGACAAATCCCATTAAAAGAATCTGAAAAAATCGAGTCGACTGATAAATCCACTTTTAATAAAAAACATTAGATTTAAAAAGATTAAGGCGTGTTTCTTGAGACTGAAGCGCTCTAAAGAGTACAAGTTTGCCAAATATTTTTTTTTCGGCAAGCGCGTCGCTCTGTCTGACAAAAACCTCTTAGCCAATTCTCAATTTATGCAAATTCTGCTTTAATTAATATTATTCGCATTGGATTTAGCATTTGAGGAGTCAGCAACAGAGACAGACTCTTTCTTGTTGCTTCCTTTCCTAACTCACACGCGCGCCTTAATTTAGTTTTCTAATCGTATACCCTTTCCAAACAAGGGATTAACAACTTTAACATCACCATTCAATGTATGATTTAGTTAAAAATACACTGCATAATTTTGCATTAATTATGCCAAATAAATTTTGTATAAGAAAACAAGTTTTTTATTTAAATGTATCTAATTTAATTTATTTCTCTAAAAGAGTATTCATTTTAAGACTTTTTTAATGGACAACATCTTTCTTGTTAAGTACACGTTTTAGTCTCTTATGATAAATTAAGCTTTTGTCTTTTGATGCTCTTTTTATAATTTTGCTATTGTTTTTGTTTCTTTCTGTCTTTTGTCTTTTTGTTTAATTTAAATGTATGATAAATCATTCTGGAAACCAGTTTCTTTCTCGCTGCAAATAATGTCTAAGCAGGCAGCGACTAGAAAGTGCCGCCATCAACATGGATCTCATCTTCAGCACCAAAAAAGATGTATAAAAATAATGGTGGAGAGAAGAAACAGAATTAAAATTAACAAATAAAATCATAATAATAATAATAAACTTGCGCACACTTCCAACACGCGGCTGGATCATTAAAAATTCATACGCGTGGCACAAGAAATTTTGGCAAGTTCCTTTCAAATTGCGTTGGCAACATCATTAGTTTAAGTGTGAATGTGTGAGAGAGTGAGTGTGCTGGTGGCCTACAATGAGGCTTGAAATTGTAGATTTCTTCTGCCTGTCGGAGTTTAATAAATTGTCTAAGAGTACTACAAATTAATCACTTGTTGCTCAAAAACATTTGTATATTTTTTGGGCCTCGCATTGTTCTGATATATTTAGCACATGACGTAAGCTCAGGGCAGCCCTTTTTCAACGTTCCCACATATATGTATCTGGCCAAGCCACATGCCATTAATAAGTGATGTGCCAATTAAGCGGGGCGTACACAATTACCGGGCCATAGAAATGGGCAACTGGCAACGCGGATCATTGAACTCCAGCCTCCCGCTCTCTAAGCTCATCAGCTTAACCTGAAGATCTGAACGCGAGCCCGCACTCACTTTGCATAGCTACAAAAGACACAAAGAAACAAACAAAAAATTCGCACACATTTTCAAAATGTATCTCTGTAATCAGCCAGAGGCCGAAACTTTGAAACAACGACTCGAAAACCCACGCCAAATCAAGGGGGTCAGACAATCATTGATTTTGTAGCAGGTCTTTGAATAAATTTATGCAAAGACTCGACTAGATTCTTACTCATGCGCGAACTTTGTCATAAATTATTGTATTTGTTTTCTATAAATATTTAATTAAATTCGAAACACTTAAATAATTAGTGAGTGCACTGATTTACTACCACTCTCTGGAGAGTTACTTTCTTGAGAGATACTTTCTTGAGAGATACTTTCTTGAAAGATACTTTTTTGAGAGATACTTTCTTGAAAGATACTTTTTTGAGAGATACTTTCTTGAGAGATACTTGAGTATAGAGGTCATAACATAAGCGATAACACAGCGATTAGACTAATTTAATACCTTAGCTAATGATCCAATTAGCATATGTAATGGTTGCATCTGTTCAGTCATTGCCACTGTTCAGTTGATGACCTACAGCATCCGAATATAGACAATGGGCTGATCAAAGCTTTCATCGGCTATGATTTAAGATTTGGCAAATAAATATTGACATCGATGGCAAACAATAATATTACTTTGAATACTTGATATTATTCGCAATGCGTGTGTGAATTTGAATGTGTGTGGCCCGCCTTAGTTTACTCAGTCATATTCATTATAAATCTTACATGTGTTGGATTATCACACACACAGATACACACACAAACACACTCAAGCACACTCACACTTGTGTCTCACAGTTGTACACCCGTCAGCATTGTGTTATTTAAATTATTATTAGTTTTTTTTCTTTACACAGTCGATTGGTTCAATTTTGTTTATTTTTGTATGTTTTTTCTATTTGTTTGTTTTATTTTTTCTATAGTTTATTAAATTTGCATGAGAATCGTATCTAAATGAACGCATTAATTTATGCTGGCAATTGATTTTGTTGCGTTTAAATGTGTTCATCTTCCTTTCTATTATGCTCAAAACTTGCATGACCTGTGTATCTATTTCCATTGTGCCGCAAATTGTGTGTAGCTCTGAACTAGTTTGTTGGACAAAAAACTGTCTGAAATAGAAACAAAGATAGTTATTTTGTTTTGATGACTAGACGAGAGATGATTCAATAATGAATATCGCCCTGTCTATAAATCCATAACTATAATCCAAACCATTTTAATTTTATATTTTTTTTTTTTATAAATTTCCAATTTTTTTTTTTTATAATGGTATTATACAATACTAAGGTTTAGCATAATAAAAACCATGTTAAAGAATTATGCTGAGCCTAAGGAAAATATAACTGTGTGAATTAAAATATTTTAAGTAATCTTTTCATGCATTCTTCAAACTACAGTCAAATTACACTTTATACTACCCAATTTTCATGTTAAGCTGTGTAAAGCTCTTTAAGAAAGCTCAAATTAGCTAATTTCGTTGCCATTTAAGCATAACGAAGCTTTAAGGCACAGCTTTTTCAAGCGGAAACAGAACTGTTCATTATAAACTGAAACAGCCAAAAAGTATGCAACACATTTTGAAAATTTCTGTCTGCTTCTTTAGCAATTGCTTTAATTTATTATTTAAATAGGGAATTTAATTGTTGGATAGAACTTTACTTAGTAAGTCTGGGATTTTTGTAGTGATAACCATCATCCTTAGGATACTCCTTGTGATGCTCCGAGGCAGCTGCTTCATGGTCTGAGTTTCTGCGAGATCCCCTTCCTTCTGGAACTGCATAGGACAACTCAGGGGAACTGGCAGCAAAACCAATATCAGCTGTGGTATCATAATCATCCACGTAATCGCCATCGGTTAACAAGAGTCGTCGATTGTTATTCACTCTGAAGAGACTGCGCTGTTGGTAGCCAGGATAACTATAGAAGTTGCCATCAATGATGTTCGTATCCTGCTGATTGCCCACGGCATTGGTTGGACCCTGCAGATTGGGCTGGCCAAACACATTGCCATTGACCACGTTAAGACCTTGGTAGTTGGATCGATTGCGCTGACGTCCATTGCGACGACGAGAAATAAGTCGTTGACCATTGTTAACTAGATTAAGATTGCCATTGTTTGACACTTGTGCTGAAGTGGGTAACTGACCGCCAAGTACGGGATTTTGGTTGCCATTATTTGGCACTTGAGCTGAAGTGGGTAACTGTCCGCCAAGTACGGGATTTGGATTGCCAGCTGTTGGTGCTTGTGCTCCTGTAGGCAGTTGACCACCCAATACTGGATTAAAAGGGTTGGGATTGCCTGCGACAGGCTGCTGACCATTTGGCACCTGACCCACTCCGAGTTGGGCGCCAAAAATCGGTCCAAATTGAGCTGCGGGTTGCTGACCAATCGGTGTCTGTCCATTACCAAGTTGTGCACCAAAAGCTGGCACCAATTGATTAGGATTGACGCCAACATTTGCCTGAGCTGAGGCGGGCAACTGTGCACCAATTGACGGATCAAATTGAATCAGAACAGAGCTGGGACGTTGTCCAACTGGAACCTGTCCAACTTGTCCAACTTGCAGCTGATTGTTAACGGCTGGAATGAATAGATTCTGATTATTGAATCCTTGAGGTAGACCATTGAAATTGCCATTGCCGTTGCCGAGACCCAGGCCAAGTTGAGCGCCATTGCCCAGTTGTCCAGCAGCTGGAATACCATTGACTTGGAGTTGACCAGCAGCTGGAAAAGCATTGGCAGCCAGTTGACCACCATTGACAGGCAATTGTCCTGGGAACGCATTAGCTGGAAGTTGACCACCATTTGGCTGTCCTCCAGCTGGGAATCCGTTGGCTGGCAATTGTCCACCAGGAGGAAATGCATCAGCTGGCAGTTGACCACCAAGTGGTAGACCATTCGCTGGCAACTGACCTCCAGCAGGGAAAGCATCAGCTGGCAGCTGACCACCAGTAGGATCCAGCAGACGACAACCGATGGGAGGATTGCCAGCAACTGGAAACTGGCAATTGGGCAAAGCATTGGCAGGTAACTGAGCTCCAGTGGGCAACTGAGCACCAGCAGGAGCCGGAGTATTCACAGCCAGTTGACCCCCAGCTGGAGTTACAGCTATAATTGGATCTGGACGTATCTGGGAGTTGAGCTCAGAGTCCTGGGATTGCACATTGATCTGTGTGTGGAAGACAGAGTTGGGAGCACTGGCGTAGGTCACACGATTGGGACGAACACGTCGGGTGACAATGCCGGATGCAGCGGGAAGGATTGCCGTGGTGCGCACTTGAGGATTGACCTCCTGGTAATGAATGTGCTTGGTTTGCACCTCGGGTTTCTTATCGTAGTGATGATAGTGATCCACACGCTTGGGCTCATGCTCCTCATCCTTGTGATAGGTAACGCGTTCCCTGGTATGCTTCTCCTTGTGATAATAGGGTTCCGATTCTCTCTCCGCCGGCGGAAGATAATGTGGATCCTCTTCAGAGTCTTCGTAGTGCCGCTTGTGCTTATGATGTTTCGCTAGCGAAACCTCAGCAAGACAGCCAATTGCCAGCAGGCAGATCAACAAGGTTCTAAACAGC
The DNA here is from genome assembly GCA_035045575.1 of Drosophila falleni. Lineage (NCBI taxonomy): Eukaryota > Metazoa > Arthropoda > Insecta > Diptera > Drosophilidae > Drosophila > Drosophila falleni. The sequence goes on from JAWNOV010000167.1 coordinate 6,745,549, forward strand.
TCCTGGGAGAGATAAAAAACGGATTAGAGTTGGGATAAGATTAATAAAGATTCTAAGATAGTATTCCCAATTGTGTTCTCACCATTGCGTTTGTGGCAACTGAAGATTCTGACTTCAATTATATACCAAATTTCTGTTGCACTGCAACTCCAACTGGGAAACCTGTTCCTAAGCGTGAGAAATTCATTGAGCACTTGATGTGACCCATTTGTCGTATTGAATGCTTTCAATTTAAATGCAAATGCAAATAATTCTTCCAAGACAGCCGCAAAGATGCTCAGATCAAAGGCGATTTAATTTATAGACCGCTCTGTTCAGAAAGGTTGTTAACCGCAGAAAGACCTTCAAATAGGATTTACACCCCCGCCAAAGAGTTAGTACTAAGCTGAGCTTTCTTCAGTAAAATTCTCTTTAGAAATCGGATTACAAGCTCTTGATTGCATTGATTTTTGAATGATTTGCATTACAAACTTAGGCACGGTGCTTGTGGACCTCCCAATAGGATTTACATCCCCGCCAAAAGGTTAGTACTAAACAAAGATCTCTTCAATAAAATTCTCTTTATGAATCGGATTTAAATCTCTTTATTGCATTGATATTTTAATGATTTTCATTACCAACTTAGGCACGGTGCTTGTGGACGCGACGACGCACGGTTCTGTACTGATAGCCGGAGCTGGCAGCAACTGGAGCGGAAGCAGCAGCCTCGTAGTTGGACTCAAAGGACTCAGCAGCCGGGAAGCTTGGAGCTGGAGCGGCAACGGGAGCTGGAGCGGCAAAGGATTGAGCTGGAGCAGAGGCAGCAGCTTGGAAATGAGGCTGAGGAGCAGCAAAGGATTGAGCTGGAGCAGAGGCAGCAGCATGGTAGTGGGTCTGAGGAGCAGGAGCAGAGTGAACTGGAGCTGGGGGCACATAAGATCTGGATGGAGCGGGAGCAGACTCGGCAGCGGCAAAGGATTGCACTGGAGCTGAGGCAGCAGCATGATGATGATGCACTGGAGCTGGAGCAGACACATGATGATGCACTGGAGCGGGAGCAGCGACATGATGGTGAACGGGAGCGGGAGCAGACACATGATGGTGGACGGGAGCAGGAGCAGACACATGATGATGCACGGGAGCAGGAGCGTGAGCCACTGGAGGCACATAGGTCCGCTGTGGAGCTGGTGCAGATTCAGCGGCATGGAAGACTGGAGCTGGAGCCGAGGCGGCATGATGATGAACCTGAGGAGCAGCAGGCGCTGGTGGCACATAGGTTCTTACTGGAGCCGGAGCCGAGGCAGCGACAGAGGAGCCGGGATTGGCATAGTTGTAGCCGGATTCGGCAACCACGGAACCCACCAAAGCCAAAGCAAGGATGAAGAATTTCTGCAAGGAACGTAAGATAATTAATAATCCACAAATGAAGCAACTTTGCTGAAATTATTTACCATTTTCGCTGTTCTGTGTGCTGATAAGACTAAGTCTCGAATAATAATTTCTAGCCAACGGGCATTACTTTTATACAAATCGAACCGTTCGCAAACGGAAGTAATGCATATCATCAATCAAAGCAACATTGAATTATGTTCCACTGCTTTTTCGACTTATTCTTTTTATTTTTCTTTTTCTTCTTTCAAATATTAGCTATAGTCTATAGACAACAACTATGACTTTATCAAGCGTGATTATTAAACTCTCTCATTTATTGTTGTCAGAAGGAATTGAGCTGCGAGTATCCATAAATATTCATGAGGTCAATCGCAATAATTTTGCATTATTTTTTGACAAAAATAGCGACAACCTGATTGTACTAGACAAAAAACTTGGTATTCATTTAAAAACAGGATTTGCTTGCTGCCAAATAAGTTTGTTATCATAATCAACCAGTAGCGATTGCTGCTATTGTTATTAATATAACTATGCAACGGTTATGATATCAGATATCAAATAAGTTTAGCCAACAAATGGCTGCAAATGTGAGAACTAATTGCTGATGATTGATTAATTAGTTGTGGTTTAATGACTGGCGTCTGAAGAACGCCAAGAGTTCAAATCGATTCCGATATTAACTTGGCTCGCCTCAAAGGTTATTGTCTTCTTTACATAATGATCTTGGCCTACGATTTATATATTACTATATTTATGTTGATTTTATTTATGTTGTTTTCATTTTATTTGTCTGCCCAGTTTGGTTAGATGCTAATAAACCCGAAATATTTCTGGATTTCCATCCAAAATTAGCATTTGAATGTGTAGTTAGCGGTGTGGGATAGAATATTAAAAACCGGTTAGCGTCTTTTGGCAAAACCGCTCCTCAAGTCGATTCCAGCTGGAGGAAGGTAAGTGTTTTGTGGACGCACCACCGTGTTGTAATCAGCAATTTGATGATGAACTGTTGCAGGTGGCAAGTATACATTATTGGGACGCACTACATGCTGCACCGCTGGGCGGTAATTGTCAAAGTGAGTTTGATAAGTTCTCTGTTGGTGCACAACATGTTGCACCACTGGACGCTGATACGTAGCAGGAGGCAGGTAAACATTGTTAGGACGCACCACATGTTGCACCGTCGGATAGTAATCCTGCTGCTGTCGCACCACTTGTTGATGGTGCACCACCGGACGTTGCACACTTGTTACCACATGATGGACTGCTGGGCGATAGCTGGAGACAATCTGATGCTGCACTGGTGGCAAGTAGACATTATGAGGCTGCGATACATAATGTGGTTGCAGGTGTTGAACGTGCACAGAGGGTGGCAAGTATGTGCTCGCTATGGAGGTGGCGCCCACGCTAGCCACCAAAATCACAGCAATAGTTGCACAAATGAAACGCTGCAATAATAATTAATTCGATTAATCGAAAAAACTAATAGAAATTCGATCCTGCCACTCACCATGTTGATTTCTCCGGTCGAACAGTTGAATTGTTTGTAGATCGCGGATTGATTTGATATTTATAAGGCGATCCAAATCAGTCTACTTATGGCAGAGCGTATCTAGAAGATCATTAAATTAATGGGAACAACAATCATTTCTAACTAGAAGCGGCTAAACAAGTCAATGAAAGCCATTAAAAATCTAACGGTAAATATATATTGACGTAATAAAACTCTTTCACTTTTGTTGATATCACTAAAGTTATGAAAGTTCACTTAATAAATTTGGCGAAAATTAATCGCCCCACCTCAGAGAACAAAAAACCAGTTGAGTAGTTAACAGTCTAACAGTGACAATTAATGTACTTATTCGTGACACAAACCATAAATGTTAAAGCTCTGTTAAATTATATTTAGAATTTATGTGCGTTTTATGTTGATGTCGACACATGCGGCGTATACGTAATATGCTGAATTTATTATTAATTAATGAGTTATTCAATTTCAACTTTTATTTCTACTTCTGATGATGCTATAGATCGAATTGCTCTACCATGTACCATTATAGAATATCTAGTTAGTTGGTGTTTAGTTAATTATTAAAATGCAAGTGATTTGTTTGTGGTTTTGCAAGTTTATAACAGCAACATTCTTCGACAAGCTATTTGATTGTCACAACAATATTTAATGGAACAAAACATAAAGAACAAAACAAAACTTTTTTCTAATCTTCTGATATCAGGTAAATTGATGCTCATTTAATACCTGAAAATTCATAAAAAAAGACTAATAGAACCGGTTGAATTGAATAGATATTTTTTGTGGGCTTGTTCTGTTCTGATCTGACTTTGTTTCATTTCGATTCAATTCGTTTCGTTTTTGTCAAACATTTTGCATATCCAGACTCTATTTTCAGGTTCTGACAACACAACCCAATGTTTTAATTATTTACATTTTAAAATTTCGTATATAAACCAGGACTTGTAATTTCTCACAGTCAGATTCTGACATAATTTACCTGAATAAATTTATAATACCATCTGTTTATAATTTGATACTTATTTATTGATTTAATTTATACAAACTCGTTTTACGTTTTTTACTGTGACATTTAGCGCACATTATCTAATTGAGCTACAGCAACAAGTTTTCTAATTTTTTAATTTCTGATGAAGTAATCAGAGCCAATCTTAATGTGGACTACAAGCCTCCATTTAAATGCCGGAAATATAGATAAAATTAATACAGTTAACCGACTGCTGGAACTGTAGATTGTATAGTAGTTTAACTGCTCATCTTGAGTATTGCACAAAATGGTCAAATGCTAAGAAAGCAAAAGTGAATGATCCGCTGACAATTCGTGGTTTTACTCAGGGTCACCAAAACTTAAAATTCCAGTGACTAAACGAAAACTACAAAGTGATTAACAGTTACGCACCAAGTTCAACGAAACTACTGACAAATTGCCAGCGAAGCATAATACGAAGAATATACTAAAAAAAAAACATGATTAATTCCAAAGATGAAGAGCTTTATGAAAAGAGTTTGTTTTAGCCCTTAAAATTTTATACCCAGACTATATGGGTAAAACCCGTTTAGAACATGTTCTATTTTAAGCCCAAAACCAGCACACTTTTGTCTTAAAGCAAACTAATTAAATTGTGATTATAAACTGAAAGATACCCCGTAAAAAATTTAAATTATTAGTAAAAATATTGACATAAGACAAATAATCTCTGAATAAAATGTAAAAGGTTTTTGTTTCAATAATAATTTTTTTAACAATAAAATTAAACAATTTGGTATACCCATTCATCTATAAATTATTAGATATTTTATAGTGGAAAAAAAGTCCCGAAAATCAATGGAAAGAATTTAGTAAACATATGCAGATTTTGAGCGATATTTGAATATAAATATGAATGAATAATATTATATTATATTTTTTTTTTTTTTAAATTATATTCTAAAGTTCTTCAGTTCAACGCTCGTCTAGCATTGAGTGGGTCTGATTAGATTATATTATTAGCTGCGTCAACGACTAAGTTTTAACTTTGTGAAATTTGGCAAGGCCAGAATTAAGTCGCGTTAATTGCGTGCTAATCAAATGGCGAACGCAGCAGTCAAATTAACGATGCAAGTTTTATTGATAAATAACAATTTATTATGAATACGAGTACAGAAATAAGAATAAAGCTGCCACCAGAACTGGCCATATTAGCCAGAAGATGACAATAATAATACAATATACGAGTATTTATTACCAAACTGTAGCCAGTCTTATAGGTCAAATGTGAGAAGGAATGGAATGCAAATCGGCTATCTTATCTTCTCCCAAAAAGGCAGCTGCGTGACAGAGGTCGAACTTGGCCCTTAATTTTAAACTGGTTCTCGCACTTAATAAATGGCTCACTGTTTATGGTCAAGGTTTTAGCCTGGCTAACTGGCTGACTGGCTGTCTGATCAAGCCTGGACCTGCTTGTGAGTAATTCAGGGTTCACAACTGTTGGCTAGCGGAACTGTCGCTTCGATCACATGCAAATTGTCTCGATTTCATATGAGTTCTCATAAATAAAACATAAACAATAACATACCATGCTATATTCATTTATATCCCGTAGTGCTTTATTAATAATCATAAAAATGGTTAATTCAATTTATTCTCCAGCTGGTAAGCAAAAAAAATAAAGAGCACCTCTGTTCACGCTGTCGAGTGCGAAGTTACTCGATCAAAAGGCTATAAATCTACCAAGAACTTAGGCCCAATAAATGGCATTTTTATTAAGCTGAATTCCTAATATAAGTTTTATTGTTGTGGCATATTTATTGCTAAGTATTAGTTATGATTTTGCATATAGAACTATTAGGTGTCTACACACTTACCTTAAGGGTACATTAACTTATGTCTCTTAACCAAAATATAAATTTATAATAAATTTTTTTTTTTTAAGTTTAAAAATTTTGAATATAATTTTAAAAATTTTTATTAATTATTGGTTTTCTGAAGAGAGTATGTAAGCTTCGTATTGTTTGATAAGCTAAGATATTTTGTTTTATTACTAAGATTTTCGGTCTCTGTATATCATTGTATTTAAATGTATAACGCTTGGGATGAGCCCCAAAAGCGAGCCGAATAATTTTACGAGTGTCGTTCTGTCACAGCCGGTTAACCAACCCAATCAGGTTCGGTTAACTTTTTTGGATTCGGCAATGTTAATCACAGATGCTGTTGTCGAGAAGATTCTGCTTTTGCCGAAGTGCTTCTTTTTTTTCTTTCGATTTTTTGGATAGTCGAAGCTATCCTGAACCGAGCAGACGACGACGTATAAATAATGTGGTAGTCTCGATCGCCAGCACAGTGATATTTCAACATTCGTGGTGTGAATTTGAAACTGAGCAAAATGGTAAGAGAAGATAACACAGAACAGATTAAAAATACCAGAGGATAACTGACATGTGAAAAGATAAAATCATCTAACCGTGAAGCACAAAAAGAACTCGTCAATTTGTGATTATATTATTTTTAATGGAGTTTATTCTGTTTATTAAATACCCTACCGAGGGTATAGCTCTTCTTGAGAATAATTTATATTTTAATCGTTTGACTTGCAGAAATTCCTGATTGCATTCGCCTTGGTGGCTGCTGTCAGCGCCGATGTGTCGCATCTGTTCTCGCACAGCGACAATCTGCAGGATGATGGATACCATTACCAACAGCCTGCCAAGCAGTTTGTCATTGATGTGCCAAGTGTGCCCCATTATGACGAGCAGCCTGCTCCTGTGGTCTACCAGAAGCCTGCTCCAGTACACTATGAGAAGCCCGCTCCTGTGGTCTACCAGAAGCCAGCTCCAGTAGTCTATGAGAAGCCTGCTCCAGTTGTCTATGAGAAGCCTGCTCCAGTAGTCTATGAGAAGCCCGCTCCCGTTGTCTACCAGAAACCCGCTCCAGTAGTCTACGAGAAGCCCGCTCCTGTGGTCTACCAGAAGCCAACTCCAGCTGGACTCCTGAAGGAAGATGGATACCATTATGGCCAGCCTGAAATCAAATTCGAGCCAACTCCCGTTGTTAAACCCGTCTACAAGCCACAGCCAGCTCCTAAGCCACAGCCGGCTCCCAAGCCCGTCAACGAATATCTGCCTCCTGTCGTGAAGGTCACACAACCTCCAGTTGTCTACAAGCCTAAGCCAGTGGTCCCAGTGACCCCTAAGGTTGTTGTGCCTGCCAAGCCCGTCATTGAATATCTGCCTCCTGTAAAGGTCACACAACCTCCAGTTGTCTACAAGCCTAAGCCAGTGGTCCCAGTGACCCCTAAGGTTGTTCCCGTCAAGCCTAACAACGAGTACCTGCCCCCTGTGGTCCATAAGCCTGTGGCATCCAAGCCAGTCGCTCCAGTGTACCACCCAGAGCCTGTGGTTCCTAAGCCTAAGCCTGTCTACCGTCCAGAGCCTGTGGTTCCTAAGCCAGTTGCTCCAGTGTACCACCCAGAGCCTGTGGTTCCCAAGCCAGTGTACCACCCAGAGCCGGTGGCTCCAGTCTACCATCCACAGCCCAAGCCAGTGGTCCCAGTAACCCCTAAGGTTGTTCCCGTCAAGCCTAACAACGAGTACCTGCCCCCTGTGGTCCATAAGCCTGTGGCATCCAAGCCAGTCGCTCCAGTGTACCACCCAGAGCCTGTGGTTCCTAAGCCTAAGCCTGTCTACCGTCCAGAGCCTGTGGTTCCTAAGCCAGTTGCTCCAGTGTACCACCCAGAGCCTGTGGTTCCCAAGCCAGTGTACCACCCAGAGCCGGTGGCTCCAGTCTACCACCCACAGCCCAAGCCAGTGGCTCCAGTCTACCACCCAGAGCCTGTGGCTCCCGTCTTCCGTCAGCCCGAGCCCGTGCACCAGGGCTACAGCTACCCTAATGACCCCCAGCCATCCTTCGAATATTAAGGAGAGCTTGTTGTAATTAGGAAAAAATAAACCATCCTGTAGTATTAGACCCTTTTTAACGAATGTCGATTAAAACGTCACTTTAAATAAAATGACAAACGAAAATGAAAAAAGAATTAAATTTTAGCGGAAGTATTCTTTGGGATAAAGAAAATCTATTTTATTTTGATTAAAATGGTCTTAAGAACAGTCCTTTTTGAAAAGGTTCCCAGGGTACTAGGGTTCCTAGTACGCCAAAAAAATGGTCTGTGATGGTAAAAAATCTAGCTTTCTAATTTTAATGCAGGATTGGGCGCCAAATAATGATAAATTTGACATTCCGTGATGACCAAAATATGGAATTTTTTTTAATAATTAGTATTTTGATGCAGAATCAATATAGAGGCCAAATTATGATCAAAATGGTATTCCGCATGAAAATCGGTTGAGTTTTGACAAACTTATGGTACATTGAAGTTCTTGAAAAAGTGTCAAGGAAAATACCGAAAAAATTGGCAGTGAGGTAAATTTTTCAAGTGAAAAATGTTTTGATGCAGAATGAATTTAGAGGCCAAATAATGATCAAAACGGTATTCCACATGGAAATCGGTTGAGTTTTAACAAAGTTATGGTAGATTGAAGTTTTTGAAAAAGTGTAAAGGGGTAAGCATGGAAAATACCGAAAATATTGACTATGAGGAAAATTTTTCAAGTGAAAAATGTTTTGATGTAGAATGAATTTAGAGGCCAAATAATGATCAAAACGGTATTCCACATGGAAATCGGTTGAGTTTTAACAAAGTTATGGTAGATTGAAGTTTTTGAAAAAGTGTAAAGGGTTATGGCATGGAAAATAACGAAAATATTGACAGTGAGGAAAATTTTTCAAGTGAATAATGTTTTGATGCAGAATGAATTTAGAGGCCAAATAATGATCAAAACGCTATTCTGCATGAAAATCGGTTGAGTTTTGACAAAGTTATGGTAGATTGAAGTTTTTGAAAAAGTGTAAAGGGGTAAGCATGGAAAATACCGAAAAAATTGACAGTGAGGCAAATTTTTCAAGTGAAAAATGTTTTGATGCAGAATGAATTTAGAAGTCAAATAATGATCAAAACGGTATTCCGCATGAAAATCGGTTTAGTTTTGGCAAAGTTATGATAGTTTAAAGTTGTTGAAAAATTTTAAGGAAAGAAACCGGAAAGCTAGTAAAGTATCTTCTTTTATGGATTTTAATTCGGTTCCCCCAACCAATGTAATGATTTTTAAAGCGTCATCTATCGTCAACAGTTGTCACTTCATGGCGCCCAATTGTATGCTTTAATATTTAATCAAGCTTTGCAAGCCCAAAAGTATGCAATAGAAACATCTACCTTAACTTAGCTGATTCGAGAACCCGAATGCTGAACCAAATGCATTTAATTTTGGCCAAAAAAATACTAAGCCAAAACTATAAAACAGAAAGAAAGAGAGACGAGAGGACCAAATGCTCTCTCAAAATATCTGCAGAATGTATATCACGAGATGCGTTGTTGATGCTGATAGGATACTTATGGTGACATCTGGTTGATGCATGGGTCACAGGTCGTATACGTGACCCGTTCAGGGCTGTCAGCTTGAATACGACAATCAAACTGTCAAAGCTGACAAAGACAAATAGTTCGAGTTTGATGCGACTAACCATAAAAATACAAATGAAACGGAAATGTGCTGAGATCGGTTGACAGTATTCGACTTATAAGTATAATTCGATGCGAGTACAGAATTGATTCAGTTTTTAGTTGTAAGCAAAAATAATTGATTTAACTAAAATAGTTACAACAGTTGGAGTAGCTCACGTGATGGATGCCTGAGATATTCGACAGCTGAGTGGCAGCGCATCTCGCATAGAATCATTAATTCAATATGAAGACAAAGCCACAAAGACTGTATAAAAAACAAACGCACTGACACTTGACCCCAACACAGCAACAACAAGACAATACAAAAAAATAAAACAAGTCTTGGCCTTGACAATGAGGCTTTAGATTTGGATTTGGAGTGAAGCAAAACGGCAACAATCATCGCTTTATTTATCTAGGGCCGCTCTAACTATCGATTGCTTGTTGCTTGACAAGCAGCAACATCAACGGCAGCAACATCTACATCAACAGCAGCAGCATCGCAATTAATAATATGAACCAAAAAAAAATACAGAAACAAAAACAAACACGTTCAACATAGATATAGAAGTATAAATAGTTGGAGTCTCAACGCGATTGCCTGCATTCGCATGAGCTACGTTGCTGGAAGCTATAATAATTATTAAGATATTCTTTAAAATTCCCAGTATTCATAAAATGGTAAGTGCTTGACTTCTAAGCCATTCTATAAACACAATAACTAACCAAACTTCGTCTAGCGTCTATTTATTTGGGCCCTCTTTGCGACAGTTTGTTGGCAATGCGTTTCAGCTGATGTTTCGGAGTTGGTGCGTTCTGGCAATGGATTTGTCTACGATATACCCAAGGTTAGTCAACTGGAGCTGGAGCTGAACAATGAGTTTCCCACAGGCGATGAGTTTCCCCAGGATGCGATACCCGTAGCTCCATCCGATGCGGAACTTGGCCAGGTCGAGGAAGCTGACCAGGCGGCAAGTGTGGACAGCGCTGTTTATGCCTCTTCAAAGGGGCATGGTTACGCCTACGAAGTGCCCAGTCGGCGTTTCAAAAGCTAAGCCATAAGTTTATTTTACCACCTTATTTGTTTGTACCAAAGTCTTATCAAAATATAAATATTGAAACAATAAAATAAATATCAATAAATTGAGCACCTTTCACCTACGAACTAAAGCCCATTTCCAAGGGCTTCGATTTGCCTTGGACGGCGCTTAGAATGAAATAAATAACACATCTTTTGTGGATGTTGAACTTAATACTCTAAGCTATTTTTTTGATGTCTTTAACCAAATATGTTTTAAGACCAAAGACAAAACCGGTTGTCGTTAAAGAAGAAGTCAATAAAATTTTGCACACATTGTTATATCTTTAATTCAGACTCATCTTAACAGAGGCCTATTAATTTGTGTATGACACCTACACTAAAGCGTCTTTATGAATACCCAACACACACAAAAAGTGACAATTAATTTAATTATGATTGTTTTCCATAAATTACGCAAATTGTGGCAAAATGCGAGCAGAGACAATCGAGCACACGCCAAATCGCAATCGTTTCATAGCAAAGTTTTTGGTAATCGATCAACCCGCTGGCGGTTCAACAACCCGCATTAATTAGCCAAATCGAAGATGGCTTGCAAACTCAACAAAAAAGTGATAGTTGAACCGACAAGACAAGACAACACAAGACAAGTCGAGTTGCCAGTTTGCTTAGACTAAATCAATATATAGCTATGGAGATGAGAGATGGTATCTTTAAAGAACGAGATCGTTTAACGACTCGTGACTTTTAATCTAAACTAATGATCTGCCTAAACGTTATTGCTAAATTACCTAACAATTTGTCTCAGTTTACTAATTTTTCTTGAACTAATTCTCGCCCTAAAGCTGAGTCTGTCATTTGATATGTAGGTAGAGGAGCATATTATTATAATCAGAATGCTTCCGCAAGCTTAAGCTGTCCCAAACTCAAGAGACAACTTCATTGAGAGGCCCTGAAATATTGACCACTCCAACTCTAACAACTTCTTGAGAGTTTTGTGTTGGGCGTAATTATTATAAATGAAGTCTAAATGATTTATGACACACTCGCAGTCGGAGTGCGTTTACAACGCTGCCAGCGGCGGAACTAAAACTCAAACTCAGACTGACCATAAGCTCGGAAGCGGCTAAAAAACAACAACAATAAAATAAAGAATTCAGTTGCTTTAGGCCGACTTATGACGATGCGATGAAAATGCTCATGAGCATTTATGTTGTCCAAAAAAAAAAAAAGACAAAAACTTCATCGCCTCTAAGAGAATACAAATCGTCAATAATGCACAATGTTATGAGATACAGATACAGGTAGAGATATAGATACAGGTACAGATGTAGATACAGATACAGATACATATACAGAAATACATAAGTAATAATCGAGAAACGGCACATCGATTTAAATAATAATAATTGGCCTTTTGCGAAGCCATGAACACTGTCGAGCTGTTTAGAATTGTGGGCTATAAATAAACAGGTGCTGATGCTATTGGTCAATCATTTACGGTTTAAGAGCTCAAGGTGTAACATGGTGCGTATCCGATCTCTGATCTGTGTGTCACTTTTGATTTTAACAATAACTTTTTTTTGTCTTTGACAGAACGCATTCCTTAGTCTTGTCTTGGCCACTTGCATGTTGGCATTGGCCGCTGCAGATGTCTCTCACCTGCCGCTGGAGCTGCTGGAGGAGCAACATGGAGAGGAGCATGGTTATGGCTATGATTATCCCAAGCCAGTGGTGCCATTTGTCCTAACCAGCACCACCACACCTGCACCAACACCTGCTCCTACTTATCTGCCACCAGCACCACCAACACCTGTGCCCACCTACCTGCCACCACCGCCACGCACCACCACCACAACCAGCACCACTACAACAACAACGCCTGCACCTACACCTGCACCCACCTATTTGCCGCCACCACCACCAACCACAACAACACCTGCACCAACGCCAGCTCCCACTTACTTGCCACCTCCACCACCCACAACAACCACAACCAGAAGAACTACCACCACCACGACAACAACAACCACACCTGCACCCACACCTGCACCCACCTATCTGCCACCAATTGTGGTTGAGGAGGAGCCACATGGCTATAACTATGAAGCACCCGCCGAGCCATTCATATTCTAAACTGCATCCACCCATAAAAACCACCGTTGACCCATCCCGGAATGTTGTTTGTACCGTTTTTGTCTAGTCGTAAGTTTTCTATTTTATAAGCTCGAAATATGTTAAATAAATCACATTTGTTAGCCAATTGATAGCGTTAATGTCCAAGTTAATCACCGCCAATTGTTCAAAAGTTGAACTCAAAATATTCACTTATTTACACTCTGCATATTCATGAGTGCAGTCGAGTGGTTGTTGTTGTTGTTTTTTGTGGCCCAATTAAGAGCCAAAATCGTTTTAATTGTTTTCTCGACCAAAAATTGAATGTATACAAAAAACACACAGCGATAATTGGCTCCAAACTTCAAGTTCATGAAAACCAAGAAAAGTGTGAAGAAAACCACAAAAAAAAAAGAAAGATAACAATAACAAAGCATAGGCAAATTATGCGCTGGCCTTTGTCTATGCACAGACAAAAAACAAATATTAATTATTTCCCAAAGTTAAACTGGAGTCGATGATGATGATGCTTAGGGCAATCTCAGATGCAATATCTTTCGACCATCAGCGTATAAAAGCCAAAACGTCAACAAACTTGGCATTACTTTCAGTTTAGTTCAGTTCAGGCAAACAGCAGCAGCATTAACTGCTTCTCTCGACATCAAAATGGTAGCTTATATCATATAAATTTTAATCAGGAATCATTTTAATAATGAACTCTTTTCTTCCAGAAACCCTTCTGCGTCCTCTTGGCCTTGGTGGCTCTGAGTGCCACAGCATTTGCTGATGTCTCTCATTTGTATGGCGGTGATTCGCATCATCATCATCATGATTCGCATCATCACGACTCGCATCATCATGATCCGCATCATCACCACCATGAGGATCTCCATGCGCACCACCATCATGAGGATTTGCACTCACACCACCACGATATTCACTCACACTCCCATTCCTCCCACTCGTCGGATCCTCATCGTGGCCATAATGGTCTGCATCTCGATCTACACTTTGGTGGACTTCGTCAGCATCAACCCGATGGCTATAACTATGCTGCACCACCACCCCCCAAGCCGGAATACTTGCCACCACCCAAACCAGAGTACTTGCCACCATCAAAACCTAGTAACACCTATCTGCCGGCTGCAAAGCCCGCTTCCAAGTATCTGCCACCTAAGGTAGCACCCACTCTGCCACCACCGCCACCACCACCAGTGAGACAGCCCAAGCCAGAGTACTTGCCACCACAGAAACCACGCACCAAATACCTGCCTCCTGCTCCTATTCAACCTGAGACAAAGTATCTGCCTCCTGCTCAGCCTGAGACAAAGTATCTGCCACCTGCTCAGCCAGAGAAAACTTATCTGCCAGCAGCTGCACCACCAGCCAAGTACTTGCCACCCAAGATTCCACCAAGCCTGCCACCACCACCACCTCCACCAGCACCAAAAGCCACCTACTTGCCACCAACAGAGCCCAAGACCTCTTATCTGCCACCTGCTGAGCCCAAGACTTCTTATCTGCCACCTGCTGAGCCTAAGGCCAACTATTTGCCACCTCCAGCTCAGCCGGAGTCACATTATCTGCCACCCGCTCAATCCGAAGCTCGTCATGCACCCGAAGAGGTCAACTTTCACATTCCCATTCCCTCCTATGCACTTCCACTGAGTGGTTCCTCAAATCTGCCTCTGCCTGGTGGCAATGCTGGTTACCAATACAATCAACCACAGCGTCGCTTCAAGTTCTAAGAGAGAGACAAAAGAGGGTTTTATTTAATACTCGAGACACACACAAAACATACCATATTAATACTCCATCTAATTTTTAAGTAGTACGAATAAAAAATGCATTTAAAATCAAAATTATATATAACGCAAATTATATTTAAATTTTTAGATTTTAATCTATATATATAAATCTCTTTGTCCAACTGACTCACTGACTGGATTAGCATTGCACAGCCCAGACGGTTTGACGTACGATCTTGAAATTTGGCCACAATGCAATTTGACAGCATTTTTGCAAAATCGATGTGAAAGTGCCAAAGTTCAAAAGTTTCTATGTATTTTCTGTTTAAATTTGTTTGTAGTCTAGTATTTTATAGATCTCGAAAAGAAATTAAAAACACTTTCAGAATTATGAGTGATTTAAATTAGAGCAATAAATAATTGCTTTTATTATATACTTCTATTAATTAAAGCTTAATTAATTTCGAACTTTATTTTCACAGAAAGTAAAATGTAAATTGAAAACTATCTTTATAAAAGTTTGTTAAGCTCAAAAAAGAAATTGAAGTCCATAGCTAAATGTACTTTCAAAATTATAAAAGATGCAAATTGGAGCATCATTGTTATTGTTATATCATATGCTCCTCATGGAGTGAAGCTAATTTGATATCAAGTTTCAATTTCATGGAGATCATCCCGTGAATTTCACCAATCACCATCACCTTGAAAATGAACTGCGAATGCATCTTACGACAGCGTCAACAAAGCGAAAGACGAAGCTATTAAACCCAATTAGTTGTTGTCTTAGGCCAGCCATCGAAATGGCTCAAACGCTGGCCATATATATTTGGCCCAAAAAAAAGGCAATAACAAAAGCGGCCAATCAACCAACAATCTGGAAGTTGAACTCAAAGCACGCGCTCGTCTCGAACTCATCAACACTTGCAGCTCTCAATTCAACTCAACTCAACTCATCTCATTTCATAGGGCTATAATTATGGCAGTATGTATTGTTGGAATGATGAATGATGTTGCCGGTTGTAGTTTATTGATTACAGATCGGATCTCTTTCAAATAAACAATTAAACAATATCGTTAATTGACAATTGCAGCCGGCAGCAAAGATTGTTCCTTTTGTTGACCTCTATCAGTATCTGAGATGAGATTAGATCGATTGATTTTTTTGGCTTAACATCTTGGCCAAAACAAGTGCAGCTTTAAGACTAGTTTATAATCAATAATAGTCTAAGCTCCATAATATGTTTTTAAGACTCATTTTAAATGGGGAGGCGTTTATGGCCGTTGGCTAAAATTAAAACAGCTATGTTGTCTGCAGTTCAATGATTGACTACAATATACCCGCACTCAGTTTGACTTTGAGTAGAGCTAACAATAAGTTGATCATTCCTGTACAGGTATTAACCAAGGTCCGCATCACGTCGAGAGCAAAAACAAAGAGATACGCATAAGGCGATTGGAAATTAATAGAATTAATAGTAGAATTTAAATGCGAATAACGGCTGCCTAGGGGTAAGCTGACAGTCATCTCCGTCGACGTCGCAGTCGACGTCAACGTTCGCTTTAGCTTTAGCGTCGGCGGTTGGTTTTACCACAAATCAGACAATCCGACAATCGGACTTAAAGTTCGCTCCAATGCGCGTTCGATTCTTGCTCGTTGTATAAATAAAGAAGCACTTTCCGGAAACTGTATCATTTGAGAGCAAACGTTGGCGCAGCGAGAACGTTGGATAAAGTCTCAAAAGAACTGTTCCTGATTTAATTCTAATCCACAAAATGGTAAGCAAATAATTCAATTGATTTAAATGCAATTTGCTGATGTTCTATTTATTTTCTTTTTACAGAAAGTTCTTGTTTTAGTTTTGTTCAGTTTGGCACTCGTTGCCGCTGATGTTTCTCACCTGTTTGGCCACGATCATCATCATCATGATCATGATCACCATCATCATGAACATCATCATGAGGAGCATCCTGGCTACAACTATGAGCCACCACAAATTCCATTTGAGCTGCCAACGCCTGCTTCTACTTACCTGCCCGCCAAGGTAGAGGAGACACCCAAAACTGTCTATCTGCCACCACAGCCTACTTACTTGCCACCACAGCCCACTTACTTGCCACCTACAACACCAAAGCCAGTGTATGTTGCACCCGTTGTTGAGCAACAGCCAGAGGTCAACTACTTGCCACCTGCAGCAGTTGTGCCCAGCTACAGGATTCCTATTCCATCGTATGCCGAGCCTTTTGAGCCCGAGAACACTTACCTGCCACCTCAGGAGATTGTCGAGCCACACAGCGATGATGGCTATCATTATGATGCACCCTCCAAGCCATTCTTCTACTAAGCAGGAACTACTTACGATTTATTAGCCATTTGCCAGTCTATATCACTTAACCCAACGTGTATATACTTATATGTATCTGTATTACCTGTAATTTCTTGACCAGTTATTTATTTATAACAATGCCTGAACGCACTAAAAATATATATCACGCTTAAAACTACATCCTGATGGTTCTCTTTTAATATCTTCCACTTGAGTTGGGGGGGAATATCCTCCTTGAAATGTGAATGAAGTGCCACGACAACATAATTAAGAGACTCGTTCAACGACTCATCAAACATCACATAATACGCAAACACTCAAACACTCAAACAGTTTCATTCATGGACAAGTGATCGCCATTTAAGTATTTGCTCGAAATTGAACACCCACAATAGATCAGAGATCACAGATCGTACACTGAAAAAAAAGACCAACTTCCAAAATCAAAAACATTCATCTTAAAAATTTGTTCCTAAAATAACATTATTTTAAGATCACAATACTAAGACTAAGTTTAAGATTGAAAAAAATTATATATATAAAAACAAATTTTTATTTATTTTATTTTTTGAATTATCTTTATTTATTCTTAAAATAAAAACTTTGTCTTATTTAAAAAGTTCTTAAAATATAGATGTGTTCTCTTAGTTTTAGAATTTTATTGTTTCAACGCATTTTTTGACCAAAAATCTTAGTTCTGATCTTGATCTTGATTTTGGAACATTTTTTTATCAGTGTAGACATCGTGAGTGCTCAGTCTGAGTTATTCGCTTTGACCATAATTCTTTGGCGAATTCCGTGTTGATTGTATTGTACCATTTACTCATTTGTTAATTTGCATGAGTAATTGAATTTAAGCTGCTCAAAATCATTGGCTTAGCTTATAAATGAGTGTGAAGTTTATGGCATAAGGCCGCTTCTAATTTATGGTAACCACTTGATCGCAATCACAGTCAACAGTTATTGTTTTTATTTTTCTTGTACACAAAAGGTGTGAAGATGTCTCAACGCCCACAAAACATTGTGAAAGTGAAACTAATTCCAACAGGAAATAAATAACGACTTCTGTCTCTTTTTTTGGCTATTGCCCAGCACTTGATCGTATTTCAAATGCTGTTGACAATACTGTTTCGTTATGTTTATTGGTATGTACATATGCAAATCGAACATATGATCTAATGTGGAATTAGACGGTAACCAGTTTAACTAACAGCATACACTCCTATCAGTATGCAAATTAATTTGATAATTTCGTTTCGTTTATTTGTTTTAATGCCTTAAATGTTTTCATTTTATATTGTTTGCAGTGCTTATTAATAGCATTAGTATTAGTAACAGTGCTTAATAAAATATAGTCATAAATTAATTGTCATCATCAGCTTAGTTCTCCATTCCTCCTCGGCTGACTGGAGGATTAAGCAAGTTCTGTTCGGTTTGCAACAGGTTTGTCTTTGACTCTACTAATAAAACTATTTGCTGTTTTATCTTATGCAGGAATGCGATCAAAACAAAAAAAGAGAAAGGCTACTTAGATTTAATGACTAATTTTATGGCTATCAGTGCGAATGCGCAATCTTTTTAGAAAAAACTGTATTTTGACATTCTAAAATATCATTTAGAAGTTGTGTTTGATTTTGTATTTTAAAGTATGGTAAATATTGCATACTTTTCAGCTGAGACCTGAGTTTAATAATGGTTCAGTCAAAATATTTTATATAAATTATATCCCTGTCTTAATAAATTATTAATTTTTGCTGTACACTCTGAATACTTTAGGTTATTAAAATAATTATAGTTTTGTATTTAATAGTAATTTTAATAAACACATTTAAATATGAGCTGATGAAGTTCTTTTGATACAGTTCTTTGCATACAAGTCACTCTGCAAACACATACATATCTTTTTCAGTGAAAAAAATCTTTAAATGTTGCCTACTTTTAGGCAATTTTAGTTATACCTAAAAGCTATGCTATATTCATTTAATTTGGTGAGTATAACAGTTTTATTTTAAAAGTTTTTTCAGCTCGATTCAATGAATTCTGCATCAACTTTTTGGGATAGATTTAATGTTTTATTTCCAAAATAATTTGAATATTCTTTATTATGTTAGTTTCTTAAGGACCCTAAAAAAATTAAATACTACATTTATTTTGCATCAAGTTGAAGCCTACTATCGTCGTTTTTATTAATGATTTTTAATTTATTGGAAATACCCATACAATATGCAATTAAATTTCAAATTATTGACATAATACATTCATCTGATGCTACAATTGTAATCCACTTTCCAGACTGTATTCATGCCATTAAAATCCGCATAGAATGTGAACAATTAATGGTGTTCATTCATAAATTATTCCGCATCTTACACAATAGATTTGAATCACTTGACATACTCATGTAAAATAATCATAAATCATAACAGATCGAAGGTCAATTAGCCGCTGGCTTAATTCTTTGAAGGAGCCATCACACGGAAGTATTACATTAAGTTTGACGCCCATTCAATATCCATTAACACTACCGTCAGACTGTCTCAGTAAATCGATTAAATCGAGTCAATCGTTATTAGGTGGTACAGTTTGTCATGCATTCATTTGATAGCCCCTGAACTCAATAAAAATGCCAATCAAGTCATCAATCAATCGAGTTTTATTTAGTTTTGTTGGTCAAATCCGTGTGAAAGGCTCTTTAACTGATTTGTTTACACTTTTTGGAGACGATCTAATGTGACAGAAGCAAGAACTACAAATAAACTACTGATCAACTCGTAAATAAAGATTGTAAACCGGTTGATATAACGAATTTTGAAAGTGTTTTAGTAGATTTATTTTTATTTATTTGTTTATGACACATTTTCTTAAGTCTTAAACCCGTTGCTCGTAAAATAGAAGGGGCATTCTAAATTATATCTCCCGAATATTCGCAACATATTCGAAATATATTCGCAAATCATATTAACCAATATTTGACTCCTCTCTATGCAATTGAATGTTGCGCATTTCAGGTAATAATAAGCATTCATTCCGAGCTTCCGTATGCAAATGGCACACAGTCTTTTTAACCATATTCATAATCATATTCGTCTTCAAACTATTCACACATGTAGGTCTTCATACTTCGTGATTAATGATGAGTGGCGAGCAGGCAACTACAGTTCTCATCTTCTCATCTCTCAGTTCTCAGGGGGCTAGTGGTGAATGTTGATAATAAGAACGAATCTTGTACAATATTCGATATATTTATTGTGCCTTTGATGAGCTGTGAATACTATAATTAAAGACATACTTCGATATGGCATATCATTGATAGACCTTGGCCGGAACAAATAATACATTATTCTTGCTTTTGTTTTGTATATTTTTTTTTTTTACAAATAATTTATATTTATTTACTTGTGTTTGCGATTCAACAATAACTAAATACTTCGATTTCGTTTTCATTTTCGATTTCGACTTTGTTGGTTCTTTTTATCTTCCGAACTTCATTTGTCTCTTTGTACTTTGATGTTTTTTTTTTAGTATTTGTATATTTTTCGTAAGCGTTTCGTGGGAAAAACGCCTTTGATTAGGATTTTTTGTTAGATGCGATAGTTGGATAGTTTTTTTTGGATAGATTGAAGAGCTGTATAGTAGTAGATTTTGGTGGTGCTTGTGGTATGTGTGCTTGGGATTTGGTATTTGGTATTGGTTAATGCTATTTCCATGTGTGCAGATAGTAGTAGAAATAGTAGTAGAGGTAGTAGTAGTGTTGAAAGCGGGATCGGGAACGGGAACGGGTTCAGGAACGGGAAAAAGGGGACAAGAGAAAAAGAATATATAAAGTAAGTAAATAAAAACAAATAAGGATTCATAAATGAAGAATTAGATATATTAAATAAGTAGTCAAAGTTATTTGCTAGGCATTGCCCCTCTTTAGTAGCGGCGCTGACGGTAGAAGCGTCTTACATAGACTGGGCGACGGTATTGGTAACCGCTCTGGCTGTTGTAGGCGTGTCCAGACACATGTTGCTGCTGCTGCTGGACCAGAGGAGCCAGATACTGTTGACGCTGTACAATTGGCTGCTGCACATGGACAAAGTTCTGGGCAATGGCAACGGGACGTGCCACCGGACGAGGCAGAGGGGCAACTGGGCGTGGTGCGGGGGCGGGGGCAGCTGCCACTGGCGCTGGCTCCTCGATGTCAATGTATTCCGGTTCGGGTGTGGCAATGTCCTGGGGATTGGGTCCCTGTGTGGCCGAGTCGGGCAACTGTGCGCCAGCCGCGAAGCCAATGAGCGCCAAAGCAATGAATACGAAGAATTTCTGCCGGAAACAAGAACAAAATTTGATTGTTGAAGTACACTTTTGATTTTTAACTGGCTGTTAACTCTATTTATAGCTCAAGCCTGGGCGCGATTGGAATGCGAGAATGACACTCGAGCCTGTCAGTACGCAATGAAGTTGTACACTTGACTTGGAAGCACTCCAATTGATTGTTGTTCTTAGATATAAGTATTTTTATTTTTCTGTTGAGTGTTCACTTTTGATTTAGGCCTTTACATATGTCCTTATTGTTTGCCACAGACCACTGGTTTCCACATTATTATAATGATTATTTTTATTATTCCTGCAAGGATCGCATACCATTTTATTTAGGCAAATATTTTTTGTTTTGGGGAATTTGGTAACGTAAAAATTTCTCGTCCAGAAGCGCACGAGCAATTTACACTCAAGAAGTTCAAAGCACAAATGATGATGAGCTGGGCAGTTTCTATGAAATTTATACTATATCTGGCCGGTCCGGTTCGTTATGTGTTATGTGGGTCTAAAGAGAAGCAAACGCAAAGCGACGACCGCCAAAAACTCGATGAAACACACACATACGGTGTTATAAATAAAGTAACAGCAACAACAATAATCATGCTGAAAGAAGCATAGCAACAACAGCAACAACAACATAAATATTAACAACATCAAACAAATTCAAATCAAAATTTAAATTAAATAATTCGATGAGATTGGCGGCAATGCGGTTTCGACCATCCACAGCTAGAAGTGGTCACATGCCTGCCGTCCCTTTTGGCCAAAAGCAGCATCAGTCAGACAGTCACAATCACTTTGTTGTCGTCACGAGTTATGACGCATCAATCGCAGTTCAAGTCGCAGTCGCAGTCCACGCTTCATAAACAAACACAACAAACACACAACAAAAGTCAAAACAAAAGAAGACAGTTGGCCAGTTAAGAGCAATCTCGATCTCGATCACTACTCTCCCTCTCTCTCTGTCTTTCTCACTCAGTTTCTCTTAACTGAGCTTGGCACGGCTCGTGGCTCAAGTGAAGTTCGTTGCCTAAGTCTTTTGTTTTGTTCTGCCAAGTGAAGTTCGTTGCCTAAGTCTTTTGTTTTATTCTGCCTTTTCGCTCTAATTTGCATAATATTTTGCAAGAATAATATTTTTGTACAACATTATAGACTGAAGTATAGCTATCTCATTATGCCAAGTTCTTCATATATCTTTTTTTATGCTGGCTCATAAATCTGTTTAGGCCGTAAACCACATGTATTTTGGCAACTTTTGTCACATTGAGAATTATCGCAACGCATTGTTAATATGGTTACTATTATTATTTTGTTATTAGGAAAGGCAAATATTAAGCTCAGCTTTAGTTGTTGTGACAAGCTGTTAAATATTTTGACAAACAAAAACTTGACTTGATCATGTCAAGTTGAGGAGATTGTCTGCTCATCCATTGTTGTTGTTTGTTAGCCCACTTGACCTCTGCCACAAATAGAAACAAACAGCAGCAACCAACATATATTTTACGGCTTTTACGGCCATACAAACATCATTTCCGTTTACCGAATTTCGTGCATATGTGTGGGGGGAAATACATTCACCTGGCTACAATCTCGAGTGTGCCACTTGACGGCTGCAGCTACCAACATGTTCAGTATCAAGGCTGAAAACAGGAAATGCCACTAAGAAACGGGCTAAAAGCTTTAACGAGTCGGTGCCATTTTGTAAATCAAAGCGACTGGATAAGTTATCCCCACTGGACCATTAAAATTAGCTAGAAATTAGTTCTGAGTATGTGACATCATTCCACAAGCCAGAAGCCTGCCTTTCACCTGCTCTGACGGTGGCATCGTGTGTTTTGATTAATTGAATGTTTGTCATCGAAAACAAGAAACATAAACGAATAAATACAGCGTACTATAAACAGCATTTAGGCAATGCGCATTTATCTAAGTTGTGTTGCGGTCGCAATTTATTGTTATTTTTACGGTTATTAGAGAATGTTAAAATGTAATTAATAATGACTTGGTTTTCGCATATTATGTTTCTGGCAATGCTTATGGCAAACTAAACACCAATAAATCTCATATTAATTATGGATACCATCGTCATGTTGCGTCACTCGATTTGAATTTCAAAACTTGTCATTCAGATATTGAAACGACAACTAAAGACAATTCTATTCTGATTGAGTTCATAAATTTGATATAAGGCGTGGCAGATTTATTATGATATAGTTTTGCAACGATAAACACATGCAGGACAGTTAATAAATATAATGACCACTTTTTAAAATCCACTTTTATTTATGTTTATGGCAATATAAAATCAATATGTTGATCATTTCATTTTTTCATCTTTTTGGCAACTTGTTGCCGCACCGGAACCGAAAATGAAGTCGTCGCCAAATTAGCATAGTCCAAACGTCGAGCCAACGGACAATCCCCAATGAACCGGTAAAAAAAGAAGGTAAAAACAAATCACAAAAAATGCTATCACAAATTGAATCAAAAGCCGTGAGCCGACGTTTGGAAATTACCTTAAATGCCGGCAATCGAAAAAATGTGCTTATTTATGGGCTTAAAAGTATCGCATCATTAGCTAAACGCACTTAAGACTTTTGGCATACTAAATGCTGACCAAAAAGTAAACACTTTGAGCCACGATAAGAATGTACCTAAGGTGGCCAATAACCTTGCGACTTGTGACTGTCTCGACCAACGCCTTATTCAATAATATTGTTCAAATCGTCGCGTGTGGTATGACAATATTTCCAATTATTATGTATACGACCTGTTATCCAAGCCATGTTTCTCGGCTCGTTTACATGCGATCTGGCGATAAGAACAATACGCAGCATTAAGTCAAATATATATAGAAATCTATTTGGAAGTGCCTAACAAAAGTTTCCCACGTCTGAAAATTATCGCACAGTCGATCGAACGATTAAAGACACGCCTCGTTCTCTGGCTGCCGGTTTGTTTAGCATTTGAATGAGTTTGTATGTAAATACTAAGAAAACAAAATAATGATAAATTTGCATCGCTGAGCAAAGACATCGAGCGGTGCTCTATTGTCCATAGGTGTTGTTTCTTCTTTCTTTGACATTTCAATCGACGCATGGCAATGCTTCTTTTTTTTTTTGTTTATTGTTAAAAGCCAAACGAGGCGGCACACAATGCGTATGCGCAATGCCAAATTAAGTTGCTAGGTTAACACTGCGCTGCGATCTTTAGCATAAATTCACAATAACTTTAACTCATAAATAAAAAAACAAGCTGCAAAAATTGCACAATTTAAATCATATTGCAGGC
This sequence comes from Drosophila falleni, assembly GCA_035045575.1. Classification (NCBI taxonomy): domain Eukaryota; kingdom Metazoa; phylum Arthropoda; class Insecta; order Diptera; family Drosophilidae; genus Drosophila; species Drosophila falleni. Next base: position 6,769,800 of record JAWNOV010000167.1, read on the forward strand.
AGTAGCTGCCCTTGGGTATTTTAGTAGTATTTAAAATTCTTTGCCACTGAATTAGCCAACATCCATTTATTTGACAAGCGTATGCATACCAAAGATTGGCCTAACCACAAAAAAAAAAGATACACAGACAGATACTCATTCCTGTCATTCATTTAAAAGTTATTTTGTCAAGTGTCGAAACAATGAATCGTAAATAACTGACGTGCTTCCGCACATTCACCAACTGCGGTCGCATTAGCATTATAAATATTCAATTAATTATGGCAAAAGTATAACAAACTCCAAGACAATCCGAATGTTTTATTCCCTTAAAGAAATATTTGCAAGATTTATCTTAAGAAGCTTCCGTTTCTCGACAAAGATTCTTAGCTCATAAAGCAGTTGTTATGGCTGGCATAAAAATATAGGCATCTATCGTACAGACAGACAAATAAATAGACAGAGAGACGCTTAGAATGTTGAGCACTCGAATGATTTATAACTACTTCAATAAATTTTATTTAAATGGCTGCTCAGGCAAATAAACAAATGTTGCTACACATTATTTCCGCCTCCGCATTTAGCTAATCACAACTCGCTTTTAGCCACAATTAATGATTGAACTTGTTTCGATTTTGTTTCACTTTATCAGGCCTCAATTGACTTACACATTAGTCAGTTTGTTCTGCCATCATTTTGTCATGTTTCCCATCTCGTATAAATGCAAATTGATTACCCATTATCCCCATTATCGTTTTATTAAATGTCATAGCTATTTCTATTCCCGTTCTCGTTTCTGGAGCTAGAATATTAAATTAGACACGCGCTGTGTGAAAGCGCTTAAAGATGTTAACATTTAATTAGCAGCACAGAATTCATTATGCAAATTGGTCGCGAAACTGATCGAACATCATAGAACTTCAACGGAGCGTCTAGCTCTATCTAATCGTTATTTAACAAACAAAAATATATATATATATACGTACAATAAAAAATAATAATTATAGTGTTAGCTGGCCGTTGGCTAAATGAATTCGCACATACAGCGACATATCTATGGCCAAAACGTTAAACAATTTGGCTTAGACACTTTGGCACCTTTTTTTTTTATTTTTTCAGCGACATATCTATGGCCAAAACGTTAAACAATTTGGCTTAGACACTTTGGCACCTTTTTTTTTTATTTTTTCTAGTATTTTTTTTTTTTTTTTTTTTTTTGTAGTTGGCTCGTGCCGTAATTTGCTTAAGCTGGCTGTTTGAACTTTGCTTAATTCTGTGAAGCTTATTATTATTAATAATATTTGTTTAATTGAAATAATATAATTGAGATCAGAATAATTTAAAAAGGCAACCCAAAAGATTTTGTAAATATTATTCTTTCTTTATTTAGCTTGATAAAATTCAAAGCGGTGTTCCTCTGAAGTAGGTTATTTATTATATAACTAGATGATTTAAATCTTTCAAATTCAGTTAAGTAGTATGTTTTGCTAATATTTTATTTTTATTATATTTTTTTTAGTTTCGTAGAAGAGCGCATCAAAATGCAAATCTGTCATTCAAGTGTTCATTCATATTTTGGGCGCTGGTGACAAATCTAGTTCATAGACAAAACATGAACTGACACTGATGGTTATCGCTTTATACATAATATGCCATAAGTCCACCATAAAAAGCAACTCGTTCTAGCTGGTTAGCTGTTGTTGTTGTTGTTTTTAGCTCGGCTAGCACTTAGTGGTAGCAGAGAGTTGGACCAAAAACTTGTTGATTTAAATGTTTATATTTATATGCCATTCAAGTTAATTTGCACAAATGCAAATGTATCTGTTCGTGTGTATCTGTATCTTTAGTTTCAATCTTCTGCTTAGAATCCGTTTAACTCAATTGTGGCTAAGAGCAACGCTGAGCTGGCACGTGACGTGTTTAAGTCCAAGACAAAAAGGTTCTCGCCACAGTCTCGCCACTGTGTCTGGCCAAGATTGGGGCTGTAAAGTTCTAATCTTAGCCAAGTCAATGGCCCAGCTAATTTCTACTGTAAAAAGCTACAGCGCGTGTATTTGTGTGTGTGTATCTGTGTGTGTTTGTATCTGTGTATGTGTATCTTAAGTAGCTGCTCTGACATTGTTTCGAATTGGATGCCGTTTGTTGCGCTTTATTTGGCGAGATGCTTTGTTGTCATTTGTTTTGTGTGTGCATCTTATAAATGACTTGAATATGATGCTGATGCTGTGATTGTGTTTACCTGTGTATGTGTGTGTGTTTTCGTGGTAAGGCCAAGGTTAAAATTTGTAAAGAGATTGTAAACATTGGATAATTTAATTTTTTGGTTTCTTTAGGTTTCGCTGTTTCATTTGCATTTTGTAGCTTGTGACTAGCAACATTGTTGGATGTGTTGATGTGTTTGACACGTATTATGGATTTGCTTGACAAGTGTCTGACAGCCAAGGGGGCCCTCACAACGACCAAACGACCCACATTGTCAGCCAGTTCCACAGACCCCGAGACATAGTACGGCCATTGACGTGCCGTTAATTGATTCACGCTCACAAAAAAGCGCAGTCTGCAGTCCATAATCCACAGTTTGTTGTCTACGGTTTCCTGTCAGTAGTCACTGGTCACTATCATCAGTATTTTAATGGTCCCAAATGAACAACATTTGCGTGACAAAGCCGCCCAGAGGCATTTCAAATGGCCAAGTCAACAAAAAAAAAAAAATTAAGTCAATGATCTGCTTCTCTTTTTGATTGTCGCTTCATTGTAAGCTTTTAATTGAAACTTAATATCCAACAAAATGTGCCTTGATATTATGGAAATCGTTTGAGCCTCAAAACAATATGAAATCAATTACAACAGAGGCCGCTGGACCGTTTCAAATAACATCTTCCAACATTCGAAAATTGACAAAAAAAAAAAATAAAAAACTATACTATTTTTAAACAAAAGCTAAGACAACTAATAAGCCGCTATCTGAGATCTGAGACTGTTGTCCACGAGTCGGGAATGGCAACAAATAATTGCCAATTTCAGCAGCTAAACGATTTTGTTCGCGCTTCGCTTATAATTCATAAATCGCGGCTGTCAATTGTTTGAGTATTTGTTTTTTTTGTCGATGTTGTTGCTGCTACTTAGAAACTATTTATTGGCGCGTTTTTGCATAATTTTGATTTATTTGCAATCACTTGAACGCTCAGAAGGTTAATAGTTGTTAAACGTCTATTAAACTATTGATTAATTTTAAGATAATGCGTGAAGAAGTGTGGGGGAAATTACATGCAATATTGATCAATTGGAATCGGATAAGGAAGTCGATGCTTGCAAATGAACTAACATCAACTTGACTATTAGCTATGCCAAAAATAGATACACATTACGTGGGCAGCCACTTAAACTTAAAACCTTGCCAAAAATAGATGCTAAAATTCAAGGTGTAAAAAATTTGTGTTAGCTTGTTATCAGTTCAATATATAAATATTTTACAGGAGTTCATCTTCTTCAATATCAAATTTTCTAGATGTTAAAAATTTAAATGCAGAATCAATTTAGAGACCAAATCATGTTCAAAATGACATTCCGTTTGAAAATCGGCTAATTTTTGATGAAGTTATGAGAGATCAAAGTTTTTGAAAAAATGTCAAGGGGTATATATGAAAAATTGGCTTAAAATCGGAAAATTATGAAATTTTCTAGATAGTAAAAATTTAAATGCAGAATTAATTTAGAGGACAAATCATGATCAAAATGACATTCCGCTTGAAAATCGGTAAATTTTTGATCAAGATATGACAGTTTGAAGTTGGTCAGAATTCAGAATTAGCCACTTTACAAGTCAAAATTCTTATCCACTTACTCAAAAGCTCAGCTCAGACACAAACCTAAAGCATACCAAGTTAGCAACTAAAAGTATGCAATGGTTTTTGTTATTTAAATTCTAACAACTTACATGCAGCTAAAAGTATGCAACAATTTTTTTCAATGTAGTTAACTTAATGTCGCTGACAGCCTTAAGAATGCTACACTTTCTGCAACTTTATTTAATGCATATTTCTTTCAATTTTTAAAGCACTCTTTTGGGCAACAGATCAGCAGCAATATTATTTGCTTGCGCAAATCATTTGATGCAAGTATGATTGAGCTCACAATTTTCATGCGTGGTTGGCTTTTCAGCCAAGTTTTTCTGTGTGCAACTGTCCGTTTAGATGAACGGACTGCTTCATATTTCTTTTGACCTGGGCCGTCTACACAAATCATCATACGCAATGTTTGCTCAAAAAAAAAAAAATAGAAATAATGTAAAGTGCGTTGCTTCTGCTACCATTGTTGTTGCTTTTTTTGTACACACCTAGATTTGATTTGTTTTTTTTTTCTCATGCCAGCATCTAAATTTTAGAAAACAAGCAACAAACATTACGAGCAACTGTGCCAAGGGCAATTTCGCCTCTGATTGATTTACATGAGACGTTGCCCCAGTGCAAACTACTCACACAGAAGTGGAGTTTTGCTGCAGGGCAACATTGCGTATGCGTCATTAGAAATCATGACGATGACTTCTTGGCACTGCCATAAATCAGGCAAACAAGCTGAAAGACTTTACTGTCGATTAAGTCATAATTATAATTTGTTAGTTAATATTTTTGATTAGATGTCAAAATTAAGATTCAAGAAATTAAAGAATTTTTTAAGATGAGATAAAAACATTTCGCCGCCGGCTAGACTACAACAACAACAGAAAATAAAAAATTTATAGAGATGTATAAGCATGTACATTCATCTATTTTTTTTGTTGCTTAAATTATTATTTAATATTTATACTTGTATTTACATTTGCGTGTTGTTTGAGTCTCAGGCTATTCCGGAATATGAATAACTTGTTTGGGAAATTACACCCGGATGGATGAAGCTGTCATACTTTGGTTTGTTGTGTCGTTTCGTTACATAGAATTCGATAAGGTCATCAGGCGTTCAACTAATGAACTTGTTCTACCCAAAGTTAAACAAATGAAATGAAATGAAGCTCAACCTAATCAAGTAACAACAATGAAACGGACAATGCGTGCCGAATCTTTTGACATGCCAAAAAAGAAAAAATCTCAAATGCTGTAATCATAAATCAAGCAAAAAACGCCAGCATCAGGTTGCAGCTGCAGGTCACTCTAAAGTAAGAAAAAAATACATAAATCACACCCAAGACACACTCGTTAAGACGTTAATCAAAAGCAATGCAGTGGGTCGCGACGAAGGGCGCGTGTCTTCAACTAACACCACCGAGACAACTAACACCACCAACACCACTGATATTACTGACTCCACTGACAACAGTCGTGTCCAGCTGCAGCTCTCAGTCACAGTCAAATCGAAGGCCGTAAGTAAATGCTTATGTAATTAGTAAGTAGCTGAGCCCTCTAAGCCCAACTAAGACATGGCAAAAAAATAAAATAAAAAAAATAAAATCATTGCTTAACCTGTTGCAGTTGCAGTTGCACTTTTTGGGCCTAATGAAGCAGCCTCATCGGCAGCTCAATTTATTGACTAAGCGCGTTTGACAGATTGAGTAAATGAATGATGGACCAACTGACGACAGCTTGTGGGAATTGAGTCGTCGACAAGTCGTCAACGTCAAACTTCGTCTACGCTCATATTGATTTTGGCTGACGACGATCGATAGATCGATCGATCGATCGATGCACCTTGAATGCATCTCCATCTATGGCAATGCTGCAATTCGAATCGTTATGTGCGTTTCAATAGCCATTATGGACACATGGATTTATGAATTTATATATACTAGAAAAACTACTAAGCATTTAAAACAAACAGTCCGCCTGAGAACACATTCACGGCTGCTTGACGCTCACGGAATTTCCGCTTGTTTGCCGGTGTTGATTTTGATGTTTGCTATTTCTATGATCCCTGTGCAACTGTGGATTGATTTATGACTATACTCCGGTGATTGATTTGACCTACCGGAGAGCCCAACCTCTGAATCCATCATTACACTCAAAACGAAAATTACTTAAATTGTGAGAAGAGTGACAGCTGAGGAGATTTCAACTAAAATGGGAAAGATAATTGCCAAAATAGGCATAAAACATGTTTCTTTACACTGAGAGAATTAAGTGTAAAATATATAAGCCAAATTTTTAAAAATTATTAATAATTTAAAATTTTTAAATTAATTAGATTGGTCAAAACTCCCTTTTAAACATAAAACATGTTTGTTTACACTGAGAAAAAAATAAGTGACCTTTTGGGAATTATTTAATTTTTTTTTAATATTAAAGTAATTATAATGATGAAAACTATCTTTTAATTTCAAACATTTTTTTCAAGTTTACCAATTTTGTTTTTAGAATTGCTAAAGTAATTATGCCTTCATTTCTCGCAGTGCATCAATCTATAACTCGCTTGTTAGCCGGCCGGCAACTGCTGTTTATTGCACTTGAACCGCTGATATTTGGTTGTGGTGGCATCTGCCGGCGCTAATGACCGTCACAATATATCTTGGAACGCGTCAACAGGTTGTCAGAACTGAACAGAAGGTCAACTGCCAACATTGGCAACAGTGGCAACCATTTGACGTTGGTCAAGTGCACAATCTGGCAATGCAATCTATCAAGTCGTAGTGTTTAATTGGTTTCGGTGTAGAATTCTCTTTATTTTGAAACGACGATTTACAATAGATTCATTACAATGTACCTACAAGTAAGGCAGGGTGGCGGTTCGAAAATTACTTGGAATGCCTTAGGCTATATATCGATCCTAAGTATATGAAAAGACGAGTATGTGATGTGGCCCAAAAACCTAGAAGGTAAATGGCTTGGCAGGTTTGTTGTAGTTGTAACCATCGGGACCCAGTGAGCCAGCATCGGTGGGTTCCGGCTCCGGATAGCCTTGGGTGGGTGGTGCTGGTGGTGCAGGCGGACGTGGTTGATATGTGGGTCCTGCTGGTGGACTCGATGGTGGAGGAACATATCCGGGAGTTGGTGCTGGTGGTGCGGGAGGAGTTGGTGGGCGTGGTTGGTAGGTGGGACCTGCTGGTGGTGCTGGTGGTGTTGGTGGGCGTGGCTGGTAGGTGGGACCTGCTGGTGGTTCATAGCTGGGCGTTTGTGCTGGTGGTGCTGGCGGACGCGGTTGATATGTGGGCGGTGCAGGTGGACTAGGAGGAGGACCATAGCTGGGAGTAGGTGCTGGAGGAGCTGGTGGTGCGGGTGGGCGTGGCTGGTAAGTGGGTGGTGCTGGCGGTCCAGACGGAGGGGGGCGAGGTTGATATGTGGGCGGTGCAGGCGGGCTGGAAGGCGGTGGACCATAGCTGGGACCGGTTGCTGGTGGTGCTGGTGGTGCTGGTGGTGCTGGAGGACGTGGCTGATATGTTGGTGGTGCAGGAGGTCCGGTTGGTGGGCCAGAGGGAGGCAGATACTCTGCGCCCGGTTGCTGTGGGCGTGTTGGCTCTGGCTGGGTTGGTGGTGGACCGTATTCAGGAGATGGTCGCTGAGCTGGTGGTGCGGGACGGGAAGTTGGACGAGGTTTGGGTGGCTGAGGCTGATCAGGAGGCAGGTATTCCGGACCGGCTGGTGGAGGACGAGTCTCTGGACGTGGTGGTTGCGTTTGAGGAGGTCCATAAGAAGGAGCAGAAGGCGTGGGCTGAGGACGAGGTGGTTGAGTCTGAGGAGGTCCGTAAGACGGCGCCGGAACCGTAGGCTGAGGACGTGGTGGTTGCGTTTGAGGTGGTCCATAAGACGGAGCTGGAGCCGTAGGCTGAGGTTGCGGCTGAGGACGTGGAGGCTGCGTCTGAGGAGGTCCATAGGATGGAGCCGGAGGCGTAGGCTGAGGACGAGGTGGCTGAGTCTGAGGAGGTCCGTAAGACGGAGCCGGAACGGTAGGCTGAGGACGCGGAGGCTGTGTCTGAGGAGGTCCATAGGAAGGAGCAGGAGCCGTTGGTTGAGGGCGAGGAGGCTGTGTTTGAGGAGGTCCATAAGAAGGTCCAGGAGCCGTGGGCTGAGGCTGAGGCTGCGGCCTAGGTGGCTGAGTTTGGGGAGGTCCATAAGACGGAGCTGGAGCCGTAGGCTGTGGCTGAGGCTGAGGACGCGGTGGCTGAGTCTGAGGTGGTCCATAAGATGGCCCAGGCGCTGATGGAGGCGGTCCAAAGATCACGCCAGAGTCCTCAATGCCATTGCCCGAGGGCGGAGGCGGAAACGGTTGCGAGGGCTGCTTGTAATGGTAACCATCCTCCTGCAAATCCGTGTCCAGATGCGAGACATCCGCATAAACACCAGAGGCAGCCAGCAGTGCCAACAGAGGCAGTAAAAAGCGCTGCGAGATGAGGAAGAACAACAACAAGCACAGTTAAAATTTAAACTCAAAGCGCGCGAAGATTTAAATCCAATTCAATGGGACACAATGCGGCACAGACACTCACCATGTTGGCTAAGTCGATAACCCAAAACAGAGCGCGAATTTTCACAGTTTTTCACAGTTTTTTCACAGAGACACACAACTCTCGGATCGAACGAGACGAGATGAAATTGAACTGTTTACCGGTTTACAGTTTGTAACTATCGACAACTGGACGATTGGACGACTGGAATCCGGAGCCAGCGACGTCTTCGTTGCAAAATCAGAAAATCGAATGATGCCCAAATGTTCTCCCTTGGCGAATTTATACCAGAGCAGCCCCTAAGCGAGCTGAGGCTGAATTTTTTGAGCCAGCTTTTCGAGTCTCTAGCCGACGACTTTTGGCTCAGAGACGCGACTCGGCTCAGAGACGTGAGAGATACACTCGGTCGGCTCAGTTGTCTCATCGTCGTCGTCGTCGTCGTGATGCTGCAACCTTTGTTAGTTGTTGTAGTTGTTGTTGTAGTTGTTGTTGTAGTTGTTGTAGTTGTAGTTGTTGTTACTGCTGCTGGTAATCAACGGCGATTGTAAGTCAATAACAACGCGTACTAGTTAGTTTTTTTTCAGCGCTTAGGGTTTTTTATTATACCTGAATGCTGGCCCTGGTTACAGACTGACAGCTTGGTCAAAAGTGTTAACCAGGAACCAAGCTTATCAACCTGACTTGTTACTTATGTAAATTTAATCATTGCTACTGACTGACAGAATTCACACCATGTTCAAAGCGTGGGCAGCCAACAGAGGTGATTAATGTGCGAAATACTTAGTTTAAGATTTGCATATTTTTAGACATATCCAATCATAATCCGACAACAAACGAAATCGTGCCAAAGATCTAAAGATTCATTGATGTTATACAATAAAAAGCGAACATCCGCTGAGTCACAAGTGCAACATGTGCATTCCCAATAGATATTTATAGAGATATAGATATATTTATATTTATATTTATATGTATATATGCAATTTATGGCAGTGGAACAATCGAAACTCATTTGAATTGGCAGCAATCACATAAATACCTAGCCAGATAAATGCCAATATCAATTAATTAATAAGCCAATTAGCCTGGCGTGTTACGCGGCGTATGCGCAATGCTCTGAGCCAGTTTTAAACTCAGTCTCTGTTTTGTATTTGATTTTTTATTTATTAACTTTGCATTTTTATTAGTTTGTTTCTTTTTTAGTTTTGTGTGTTGTCTTTTGGCTGTGGTGTACTGTCTACAGGTTTGATGTGTGTGTGTATGTGTGTGGTTTTCATTATCATTTCGCTAGATGTGAAGCACTTACAAATTTAATTTAGTTATTTTTTAACTTATTTATTAGTTTTAAATTGGTTTACTTAATTGTCTAAACATAACAAATTGCAAATACTGTCTGTCTTTAAAGTTATCATTGTTTATTGCACTTAAACTTAATATATTTTATTTTAAAATTAAAATATTTTTTTCACAATTCCACTAGTTGACTTTGCTTTTGTATTTTTGTTTCAATTAACATTTCTGGTGAATTTGATTTGAATGATTTCTATAGCTAAATGTGAAGCTTTAGTTCAATTTCTGTGTGTTTTTATGCATCGTTTAATTATTGTTATTTGTATTTAACTTGAATTGCTGCTAGCCCTAAGTTTGAATTAGCCAATTTTTCGACATATTATTTTTCTAATTGTCATTATTAAAATCTAAAAATCCGCTTAAATGTTTTCGTTTAATTTTTATTGTTGCTTTTGCAATGTTTAACCTTTTGTTTAGTTTTTGTCCAATTGGAAGAGATAGGGATATTCCTTTACTTTCCACGATAGATCTCGATGATGCGATCCTGATCGACGTATTCGAAGATATGTGGCGCATCCATAAGAATACCCACAGTGCCGGCTGTGGTTACAATGAAGAAGATATACAGCTGCAAGCGATCGATGACCATAGCCACATACTTCCAATCCTCGCGAGTCTATTAAATTATATAGATTAATTTACTCGGATCTACTCTAATAGCATATTTCCACGACAGCACAATTGGCTCATTCGACGCCATTTTCATCATTTGGCCCGAATGTGACCTTCATTTCAGTACAAATTTGAATGATCATTTTGGCTCATTCCTAATGAATGTGCAGTTTTTTTGCCATTCGCTCCAGCGAATTTCAGTATATTTTTATGGAACACGCGATGTTTCTCGATAATTTCGTGAAAAAAATTTGCACGAATTATAATTGCAAAATATGTTCATTTTTTTCAACTTTTTGTAATTTTCACATTCAAATGTGACAAAATGAGCCAAATGTGAGTGGTCGTTGGAATAGGCTATAAGTTGCTTTAATTACTCACCTGTATGTAGAGATCCTCGTTACGCAGATGCTCGGCAATGAACTCAACCGCCTCGGTGGCTTTGCTGGCCTCCGGGGAGAGCAATATGGAATCGGAGGATTCACTTTCACGGCGACAACCATCGCCAAGACCCAATTCAGCGCCACTGTTCACCTTGCGATTGATCTTGCAATTGGGATGATGCAGATCCGACAGTTCCATGACCTCCATTTTGGATTGCTTGCCGCCAATTGCGCTGATATGTTTGGGCAACTCGGCGGGCGAACCATACGAGGGATGGGGATGTGCTGGCATGCTCATGCCGGGCATTTCCATCATCCAACGAAGACGTGTCTTCCGCGGACGCTTCATGAACAGAAAGGCGGGCAGATAATGCAGAAAGACGGAACGTATCCACATTGGCATGCGATGTGTGCGCGGACCACGGAAATTCCAATTGATAATAATAACCGTAACCAGAATTGACACCGTGTTCATGATGAAGGTGAACAGCAGATATTTGGCGATCAGCGGCAGCACCAGCGATGTGGGTGGCAGAATCTTCGACACCAGCAACAGGAACACAACCAGTGACAGCAGAATACTAATGCCCAGCGTGACCTAGCCATTGAATCCGGTTTGTAAGTAGTGATGTAAGTCCAAATTTTAGAAAGATATATAGAAAAATATGACAGTGACAAAAATATAAAATTTTCTAAATAATTAAATAATAAATAATTTGATGCAGACTCAATATAGAGGCCAAATAATAATCAAAATGGTATTCCGCATGAAAATCGGTTGAGTTTTGACAAAGTTATGGTAGATTGAAGTTTTTGAAAAAGTGTCAAGGGGAAAGCATGGAAAATACCGAAAAAATTGACAGTGAGGTAAATTTTTCAAGTGAAAAATGTTTTGATGCAGAATGAATAAAGAGGCCAAATAATGATCAAAACGGTATTCCACATGGAAATCGGTTGAGTTTTGACAAAGTTATGGTAGATTGAAGTTTTTGAAAAAGTGTAAAGGGGTAAGCATAGAAAATACCGGAAAAATTGACAGTGAGGTAAATTTTTCAAGTGAAAAATGTTTTGATGCAGAATGAATAAAGAGGCCAAATAATGATCAAAACGGTATTCCACATGGAAATCGGTTGAGTTTTGACAAAGTTATGGTAGATTGAAGTTTTTGAAAAAGTGTAAAGGGGTAAGCATAGAAAATACCGAAAAAATTGACAGTGAGGTTAATTTTTCAAGTGAAAAATTTTTCGATGCAGAATGAATTTAGAGGTCAAATAATGATCAAAACGGTATTCCGCATGAAAATCGGTTAAGTTTTTGCAAAGTTATGCGAGTTTGAAGTTTTTGAAAAAGTGTTAAGGGGTAACTATGGAAAAATATGACTGTGATGAGCAAAATATCGAATTTTCTAAGTAATTTAAATTTTGATGCAGAATCAATATAGAGGCCAAATAATGATCAAAATGGTATTCCGCAAGAAAATCGGTTAAGTTTTGGCAAAGTTATGGTATATTGAAGTTTTTAATAAAATGAGCTAAAGTACTCGATAATCGAGTTGTCGATATTTCGATATATTTTTACATCACTATTTGTAAGTCATCATCACATCATCAAAACAAACAACATCGAAAACATATCGAATTTGACCCCAAACTCACCTTTTCGCCGGCCTCGGCGGGCAGATAAAAGACGAGCACGCAGAGGAATGAAATCAGCACCGTGGGCAGAATCAAGTTGACCGTGTAGAACAGAGTTTTGCGTCTTATGATTATGTAGAATGTAATGTCCGTCTCTGTCGGATGATTGCTGTCTCCCTCGTATACATTCAAATAAGCAGGCACTTCGATAATATCCCAAGTACCCGATTTCCAGTAATCCGACAGATCCACAAAGTTCTTATTGTTATAAAGAGCCAGCGACACTTGATCGCCATTAAAGGTCCAAGAACCGAACTTCATAATACAAGTCTGCTGATCGAAGGGAAAGTAGGTGACATCGATGGTGCAGGAGCTCTGATAAATCGCGGGCGGTACCCAGAGCACCTCTCCCGTGGGATAGATGAGCACGTTGGATTTGTAGCGCACCTCGTAGTTGCCATCGGCGCTAAATTCAATAAAAGAAATTATATATATTAGTAACTGTAATCAGTTAGTAGAAAAAACTTTGACGCCTACTTTAACAGAGTGTTCAGAGAGAGAGAGAGAGATAAAGAGGCAAAGAGAGAGCGAGAGAGTGGAGAATCTATTTTTTTGTTGGAGAGTTAGTAGAGTTACATAGGTAAAGCCATTTACTCACTTATTGAAGAGCACAATGTCCGGCTTCCAAACCTTATCCGGAGGCAGCCGCAGCACCCCGATACCGCCGTAGTCAGCCTCATCCCACTGTAGCTGATAGTCGTACCAAACCAAACGTAACCAAACGTTTGATTTCATAATTTGATTTTTCTCATTCTTGGTTTCAATTGTTTTCAGTTTTTGATTTTTTTTTCGATTTTTTTCGATATTTTTTTTTAGTTTTTGATTTTTTGTGGTGATGATGGTGGTTGGTTGTGGTGGTGGTGGTTTGGTGGTTTGGTGATGGTGGTATATCAGAGATATCGATATCGATAGCGATATGGTTTTTGATGATTCGAAATTGAATCGAATCGTAACGAATATTTTTGACAGAAAAATATATATTGAGAGAGCGGGTGGGAAGGTAGTTAAGTCATTATTTGCATTTGTATCGCAATATTTGTAAGTAAGTAAGTAAGTTAGTAAGTTTAATATCTATGTTCTTGTTAAAATTGTTATTGTTTATGCAAAGTTTAATTAATATGCTTGCTTATTTTTAAGAGTTAGTATATTCGTATAAAATGCTACGCATGAAGTTTCACTACAAACATACAAATTACAAGTCAAGACAACACGTGTAATTAAGTATTTACAAAGCATAATCGAAACTGAAAATGGCTGGCGGCTACCACGCCCACTGATCGCAAACACCAAGCCCCCCTTAGCCGATATCCCTCAGGATGGGAAATTGGGGAAATGGGGGCGTGGCTGCGACCACTGTGCGTGCTTTGTGGCAGCAACAAAACTCAAGAATTTGTGAACAGAACTCGTAAGTACAGTTAGTTACACGCTACTAAAGTTAGTAATTTTTTTTTTATTATTAAATTTGCTAATACTTGTGATTTTTAGTAAGTATTATATTATTTTTTTTTCTTAATTTTGAATTAATTATTTAGTTTTGTTTTGTTTTTTTGTGATTAGATAACACTTACGACATTGATTAGCTGTACGAACGCCAAACCAAATCTTACTCCAACTTTTTGTGTCATATTTTGTACGGGTCGTATGAGTTTATTGTAGCCTCGAAAGAGGTCACGCACCAGGCGCTCTTCGTCTTCGGATGCACTGACTAAAAAACAAACAAACAATACACACGAAAGGCAACAAAATAACTCAAAAAGGGAACCCAAAATGGTGGAAAATCACAAAATAAAAACAGAAACAGAAAAACATAACATAAAGGAGTACGTAAACAAAACCGTTGAAGATACAGAAAAACGGAAAGAAAGACGGTACGTATATGAGCAAAATTTTTTTGTTGTATTCTTTTGTTGTTTGTTCTTAGTTTCTTAGTTTTTGTTTTTGTTGTAGTTGAGTTTTTTAATGGCTTATAATGATGGCATAGCTTAGACAGTTAGACAGAGACAGCGAGAGAGAGTGAGAGAGAGAGTTGTAGCGAAAGAGACAGAGAGCAAGAAAGATCGAGATGTTGGACAGCAGAATAGATTTCAGATTTCAGATTTTTTTAGTTTAGTTATTTTGATGTTGACTTCAGGCCGATTCTATAATAAATTTCAACTATGGAAAATTAAAATGACGAAACATGAAAGCCGCTCGTTTTCTTTGTTGTTGTTACTGTTGTGTTGTTGTTTTTGTTGGCGTTGTTCTAGTTGTGCTTTCAATGCGAATTGTTTGGGTGAATGCATCCTACATTGCGTATACGCCGCGTTAGACGTCATTGCACTGAACAACTGTGCAGGTTAGAAGTATTTTTATATTATTTTATGCATTGGTCTACAAACTTCTGACGCGCACAGTGGTTCGCATAATGCAAGGACTTCTTTTTAGTAAAAACAGTCCTAGAGCTAAGTACAAAGGTGTGCAGAGATGTGTTTTTAGCTATGGATCCTGCAAATCTAGTAAATAATTCCTACTTTATATTTAGTTGCTGCTAAATGACAGCTAAACGTGTGACATTCAAACTTTATCCGACAGCTGGGGAGAGTAAATGAGCTCCAGAGAGACAGCCAGAGAGAGAGAGAGAGTGTGAGAGAATGAGAGAGTACACTCTTCTCTCTTAGCAGCGCACATGTGCAGAAAACTGGGATGTGGATGCTGCTGTCGACAATGCCCAGCCAGCTGTAGGGCATAGAACAAGGCAATGTCCCTGGCATAGGTGTGAGAGTATGTGTGAGTGTATGAATGTGTGTTTAAATGTGTGTTTAAATGTGTGTGTGACCGGGTTATGCTTGTCTATGTGTGTGTGTTATATAGAGCACAAAATTATGCTTCTTTATTTTTGGTCTTTGGTTTATTGTATAGGGTTGGCACTGAGTTTCGAGTTTTATTGGTTGTTCATATAGATAACATTAGCTGAGTATGAGTGCAAAGTGTGTGTGAGTGTGTGTGTAAGAGCTCTAAGTACAGGATTAAGTACCAAGAAAGTCTCATCTGTCCTATTGGTGCGTTACAATGATACATATTCAATATATTTCAGACTAAGTTTAAACTAATTAAACTAGTTTCGATTGGACTGCTCAGAACAGAAGGAGTATGAATTAAGATTCGGCAGTTGATACAGAAATCTATTTTTTTTTTTTTTTGCAATCTTTTCGATCAACAAAATGTTTTCAGATTCAGTTCATTTTCATTTCAGTTTGCTTTGGTGTGTATCCATCTGCGGCAGCGCCAAGGGAGTTTTTTTTTTTAATGCTACGCTTTGCAGTACATAATTTTTGATATAGTTATTTTCTGGGAGAATAAATTGTTAATTACAAAAGCAGAGAGATAGCTAATAAGAAGTTGGGTGAAAATAGTAGTAGTAGTATTAAGTTTGTAGTAGCAGGAGTAATAGTAGTAGTAGTAATAGTATTAGGTTTTGGGAGTATAGTTTTAAGTAGGTTTTAAGAAGTTTTTCAGCTTTTGAATTTTTTGCGAGCGTTAGAATCAAAAAACTATGCTATATATATTTTATATAGAGCAGCTATATACGAGAGAGAGAGAGTTAGAGTTAAAGAGATAGAGAATTTGGCAAGAGAAGTGAGAAGTTCTAAGCTGCAGTTTAAGTTAAGTTAAGAGCGGATGCTAGGAGATAGTAATTTATTGGAGTCTAAGGCTACTAAATGATTACGAAAGGTAAGTAGTATATAGCTTATATGGCGAATATATAGAATATATATATTTATTTATATTAAGTTGTTGTATTTGGAGTTGCATTTATGAGCGGCGCAGTATTTTTTTTTTATGTTCGGCAATTTTTGGCAGCGCTGCAGCAGCGACGCTTTGGCAAATTCCGCAAGTTTCATTTCATCGCACAGTCGAGAGTCGATTTGTGTGACTATTGTTGTTGTTTGCTGTAGTTTTTTGTTATTGTTGTATGGGTGGTGTAGTAACTATATACACGCCAGTAGCTGGACAGAGGCAGAGGCTGAGGCAGATGCTGTGGCAAAGGCTGTGGCAGAGAGGCTGTGGCTGTGGCTGTGGCAGAGAGACAGAGGCCGAGGCTGCAGGTTACTTGCTACTTGGTTGTTGTGCTGCTTCTACAATATGCAACTTGCGGAATTTTTGTCAAGGCGTCGCTGCTTGTGCGTTCTCATAAAATTTAAGAAAAAAATCAAATCATTGCTGTAAAAATATTTTGCTAGTTTCAAAGAGCTTTTTTGGATTGGGGTTCAAGTTGGGTTAGAAATTTGGTTAGCAATAATCTCCCAAGTATATTATATTATAGCTTACTTAATTACATAACTTTCCCCCGGGAATAACTGCACCACACACACGTACCTGTGTTAATCAATAGCAGTCCCAGAATGCTGCACAACAGCAGCATCATTAATGACCTGCACGGTAACTCCATTTTGTGTAGATGTGTGTGTCCTTGCTCGGTTATTCCTTTCCAATTATTTATTCAAGCCTGGCATATTTATTAATTTGATAATAAGTCCACGCCCCCGCAGTCGACTGCAGCGAAAATAACACAATTAAACACCGAAAAAACATAAAATATAACATATATTCAACTTCACCTTATAAATTTATATATTTTAATGTTTATTGCTAATTTTCCTTAATTTTCAAGGCGTTTTTTCAGTGCCTGCCAGTGAATTTTACAACTTTAACAACGGCAGTTTGGGTGCGGATTAAGAACTCTACTTCTGGACTCTGGATAAAAATCAATGCGATTGAGATTTGAGATGCGCACAGCAGCCGAGCAGAGCAAACTCTGCGCAGCTGCCAAATTAAACGGATAAAAGAGAGCAGAGAGAGTGACAGAGAGAGAGGGAGAGAGAGAGAGCTTACACTTGGGGGTTGCTCACTCTCCCTTGAGTAAGTTTGTAAACAATATCAAGTTTTTAAGGGTTGGCCTTGCCTTCTGTTCAGCTCAGCTGTTGATTGCTATTGTTTACAAGCTGACGCCAGAGTTGCCACCATCTACAATTAACCCATTAAACAGTGCGTGGGAATTGTAATGCTCTAATGCAGCCGCTTCCGCAGTCTCGTTTAATTATAGCAAACAAAAGTGATGGCATAACACTTGAGCCTATAAATTAAGCAACTCGAAATTAACAAACACAACCACACCTCGAAAGGTCAACTGGGCGTCTACAAGTTAATATTTTTTTATGATTTGCTACGCCTAATCACAGTAGCTACGATTAACATACTGTAGTTCCTCATGGCGCCGAAATGATATGCAAAATCCGTATCATAAACTTGTCATAAAGTACGCTACGCATCTGTAAACATTCCATTAACAAAACATTCCAACTGCAATATACCCTATTTAATTATCAACATTTATTGGTAATGTTTATTTAATTGCTGCACATTTATGCATAATATAAGGTAATAAAGGTTAAAGAGAGAGAAATTAGCTTTTAATTACAAAGAATAAAGCGTTAATGGAAAGGCGGAGAGAAGGGTAAACTTCCGTATGCAACCATTTGATTAATAGCAATGCAATTTGTTTAACATACTCAATAACAATGGCAGTACACTGAAAAAAAATCCAACTTCTAAAATCAAGAACATACGTTATAAATATTTTGTGCTTAGAATAATATTATTTTAGGACCAAATAAATAAAACTATGATTATCAATCTAAAAAATATTAAAATCTTAATATAAGAGTACAATTATACTTAAATCAAATTTTAAATGTAATAAAAAATTATAAATATAAAAACTAATTTTTATTTATTTTATTTTTTGATTTTAAGTTTAAGAACATTCATTCTTAAAATAAGAACTTGATCTTATTTAAAATGTTCTTAAATTCAAGATGTGTTCTCTTAATTTAAGAATTTTTTTAGACCAAAAATCTTAGTTCTAAGACCAAAATCTTGATTTTACAACATTTTTTTTTATCAGTGTACCCGTCTCTCTGAAAGTAAGCGTTTAAAGCTGCACATATGAAAAATCCGTAAAAGAATCAACAACAGAAACAGCTACAATAAAAAGTCTTTATGCATGGCATATAAAGCCGCGTGCTAGACGTTTGGTAATGAAAGCATATTTTAGCATTGTTGATGTGGATGCTGTATATTGGTAGTGGTATTGGTATTGGTAACCGATGGTGTTGGTAACTGCAACTGCCTCTGCCTGATGATGATTTTCATGTGCGCATGACAGCGCAATACAATGCAAACGAAAGACTCAGGCCACGAACGTGCAGCCGCACAACAAAAAAATTATGCGGCATGTGCGGCTTCACTTGGACTCTAGCAAACAAACAAAAACAACAGCAACTCATACAAAAAGAAGAAGAAAAAACTGAGCTAAAGCAAAAGCTAAGGTCGCCAGCGTGCATAAAAAAAACACACACAATTTTTAGCTTTTGTTGTGTAGTTGGCGCAATTTGGGTGCCTTTTTGATGTCACCACACACACATCATCACCGAGAGTGCAAGTCGTAATCGTAATCGCAATCGGCATTTGGATTCTCAAAACGGAGATGAAGACGGATTCACTCACAGCTGGAGTCTGAGTTTTCTATGCGATAAAATCGATTGACGCCAACGCAAATTACATGATATTAATTATTGTATTTTTACTCACTTACTTAATTATTATGGCTGCATTTAATTGAAACACTTTTGGGGGCAGCTGTGTTTGCCAATTTTCAAGGTTCCCACAATGCTACGTGTCTAAGATGAGACCAGCGAGATGGCCTACAAAAAAACGGCTAACGTCAAATGACTTCATAATCTGGGTGTAGCTTTACAGTTATGTTTAAACTACACTCGTGTCCACGCATACATTTGAAAACCTAAAAGTAAATATATTTTGTTGATTTTCGAGCTGTTTATCAAATTTTGAAAGTCTGCCTTATTAGATTAACTAATTAATATTTTTTATTTAATACTTGCTTTTAAACAGCAATTAATCATAAATGAAATTCTAATTTGTATAATACGCAAGTATCTATAGAATTTTGCATGCTTCATTCTATGCAAATTGTGTGTGAAAATAAATATGAAAAACCTAAGGTGATACCATAAACATTTAGACTGTGAGCTCAGCCTTTGTCTTTATCTTTGTCTTTGCCTTTGTCGTTGGCGTTAACGTTAACGTTGGCTATTGTTTGTTTCTCATAACTAAATAAATTAATTAGCCATGGCAATTTGACTCGCCCCTCATATGCAGATATACAATATACAAATGACTCTAATGATTCCGTGTTAATTTTTACACCAAAGATTCTTGCGCATAGTGTAAAGACAACAAAACTGAGTATCAGCAACAGTAGCAAAAATACAGTGCAAAATGAGCAACTCACCGAAAATTGCACAATTAGCAAAAATCTGTTGGTGGCTGATGTTGGCTGTCTGTGCTGCCAGTTGGGCAATATTAAAAGTCCTCAACCATATTAACACTTTGGGCAATGTTTTGCGGCGCGCCGCAGCGCTCAAAATTTGTGTCAAACCCAACAGCAGCCACAGAAGCAGCAACAACAGCCACAACAATAACAACGATGATAGAAAATCATGCAGTAAAGCGCACGACCAAACACAACAAATAAGAAAAACTTAAATAAAATAAAAGAAATAAATAAAAAAAAAGTGAAAAATACAACACAGCACATAAATTGCATACAATTTGACATACGTTCAACGCTTTTGAATTTGTTTAACCGTCAAATGGCAGCCAGTGGGGCAGGCTAATGAGGAAGTGCAACAAGTGACACAAGTTAGCGGCCTTAATGCTTCCTCATATGCCACACATGCCCCAGCATTAACAATGCGCAACCAAACGCCATTTTGCACCTGTCACAAAACGCAGCTATAATAAATATTTCGAGGGCCTGAAAGTATGCAACATTATTTTTAATAGCAGCCATTTCAACATTTTTAGTTGACGCACAAAAGTATGCTATAAAAAAATTTTTTTTTGTTGAAAATGTATATTTACATTTAATTTGGCTGTAAACTTGAATTAAAAAATAAGAGAAATGTTTATTTTAAGAGCGAAAACTAACTACGAGCCAACAAAACTTCGTTAGTATTTTTATTCAGTAAACTATTTACAAAAACATCAAACCCAGACCCATACATTGTCTGCCAATTAATGTCAATCAATTTGTCCCTTATGTGCTATATAGGAGTCGTAGAGCGTTGACTGCTTGCGTCGCTTCAGGCGGGAACAGGCAATAAACAACGTCACCGTCAGCAGACAAAGCACCGCCGAGCAACTGGCGGTCAATGCTGAGAATGTGGATGTTTTGAGGCAAGTCTGATGCGGCAACTGTGACTTGGACTGACGATGCGCATAGACATCGTCACCATCGTTTTCGCCCTCCTGCAACACGCGCAGCGATTGAAACAGATTCACATTCTCGGAGAGCGAAGCCTGCGCCGGACTCTCTGTGGCCGTATCTCCAACATCGGAGAGTGGCGGCAACGAGAGATTTGTGGCCGTCATGTTGGAGGTGTCACGTTTGGTTACCGCTTTCAGATTGCGCCAATGACAAGGCTGACTCTGTTAAAAAATTTCAAATTAATTATATAATTAAAACTGTCTGATTTTTCAAAACTCACTGGACAACGTCCATGGCACATTCGCACATCGCATTCAATGTACAGCGCCGGCGAGCCTGTGAAGCGAAAGGTTTTCATATAGGCATAGACTTGTGTTTCATACACTCCCGAATCCGACCAGGTGCCTCTGAAGCGTGAGATGAGCTTATCATCCACTGGACAACCCTGCTGATCAATCAGCTGAATGCGTTTATTAGCTCCATTGTGAGCATAGCAATCATTGACTACAATATCGAAGCCATCTAAAAGGTAACAGAGTTTAAAGATGATCAGAAAAAATTAAAAATTAAATTAAGTTCTCACCATATTTGCTTCTCATGTAGATAATAAGAGTCAAGGGATCGCCGACACGCACTGGACCTGTAACACGAGGTCCACCAATGCCATAACCATTTTGGATTTCCATATAACACTCAGGTGGACTCAGCGTAAAGACCACAGGATTACCAGTTGCCACTCTATAAGTAGAAAATCGTAAGTTAAAGAATACTTTTATCCAAACTTGTACTCACTCGACGTCTAGAAAGGGAAAGGTTACCGTCTTCCAGAAATCATAGCCATACTCGCAGGTGACCTTAAAATGCTCATCATACTCCTCTTCAATTAATGGATTATATTGCACTGTTACAGTATTCCACATAAAGTTCTGAAGAGATATATCTAAATATATATGTAAATTAAATATTAAGTATACGCACTGTTGGATTCTTGCGACTCTCTTCCTGTAGTGAGTTTTTGCCCAAAGTGCCACAACGATTGAGTTGTATAAAGAACTCGTAGTAATCTCTGCCAGAGCCATTGATGTACATGCAATCGGGATCGTAGGCATAGCCAGCGGAGTACAGTAAGCCACTGAAGGAACCATTGAAACCAATGCGTATTTTCATATAATCATCCTGACACTCTGCCTCAATATCTATGGAGGAAAGAAGAGAATATTGCTAATTAAAGTATCTATAGACATAGAAAAATAGAAAAATAGATAGCTCATTAGGTGGACAAATGTCTTACAAAAGTTCAATAAAAGTGAAAACTCAAGATGTAAAATTTTGAAAAAAAAAAATTTTTCGAAAAAGTCAAAGGGGGGAGTACATGATGTTTTTCGACAAAATTCAAAAATAAATTTTTTTTTTTAAATAATTATTTTTAAATGCAGAATCAATCTAGATACAAAATAATGTTCAAAATGACATTCCGTTTGAAAATCGGTTCAGTTTTAACAAAGTTACGCATGTTTGAAGTCAGGTAAATCTGTGGACTGAAAACTTTACAAGCCAAACTTTTTGTCATTTTTGGCTTGATTTTTGACAGGAAAATGAACCTTCTCAGAATTCAATTTAAAGTGTCGTTTTATACTAATTGGGGCACCAGAAGTTCAATAAAAGTGAAAACTCAAGATTTAAAATTTTGAAAAAAATATTTTTTCGAAAAAGTCAAAGGGGGGAGTACATGATATTTTTTGACAAAATTCTAAAATAAATTTTTTTTTTAAAATAATTATATTTAAATGCAGAATCAATCTAGATACAAAATAATGGACAAAATGACATTCCGTTTGAAAATCGGTTCAGTTTTAACAAAATTATGCATGTTTGAAGTCAGGTAAATCTGTGGACTGAAAACTTTACAAGCCAAATTTTTTGTCATTTTTGGTTTGATTTTTGACAGGAAAGTGAACTCTCTCATACTATAACTGGGGTCGTTAAAACAAACCCCATAGACCCCTGTACTTTTTTTAGGTACGGGGTGTAAAAAAGTGGAAGGATGAAACTATTAAATCTTTTTAAAATATTTAAGCGATATGAATTCTCATTATTTTGTCTTTTTTATTGTATTTCTTATTTTCATTATAATAATTTCAAAGAAATTTAAAAATAAATAAAGAGAAAATTTTAGGAGAGTTCATATCGCTTAAATATTTCTGATTTTTTGTAAATACTATAGTTAAGCTTACGCTGCACTCTGGTGCTGTTATGTGTGAACTGCTGTCCATTGTAGTCCTGATCCCAGTACTCCTCATGCCACTTGTTGCCCTCGTAGGGCACAGCATGATAGCCCGCACTTCCTGTGGGTGCACCACTCGAATCCACGCCTGTGGAGCCATATTCCAAGTGCACAGGGTGACCAATGCGCTGTGGTACATAGCCAGAAGAGTCTGGTACGTGATCAGGCTAAAGTAAAATTAAATTAGTGTCACATCAGTTCAAATATATAACCGCTTACCACATCGTGTTGCAACCTGTTGCGTTCCACAGCACTGCTGCTGCGATTACGCACATCCTTGGCAAACTTCTTTTGAGCTGGCAAACCAGCACGTTTGGTCAGCTTGGAGGGCTGTGTGGTGGGTCCCGAGATGTATGACTTGGAGGATAATGCCAGCAGATCCTGCTGTGCTACCTCAACAGAGCTGGCAGCCAATGGACGACTGCTGCGTTTACTGCTCGAGTTTCTGGGCGTCGTCGTCTGTATGCGACCCTTGAAACTGCGATTGGGTGACACTGTGGCTGGTGCTGCTGTTGTGGTGGCCACCGCCGCCTTGCTCACTATGGCATACTCAGTGCTTAGCTCAACACTGTGGCTGTGTTGCTAAAAAAAAAAAATGGGCGTGGTTTTGTGATTTGATTACACTTGGCGTATGATAAATCAAGCAAGTTTGTGTCTTAAGTCTTTTGTTTTGGGCCACATAATGAAACGGTAACAAGCCAACATAATTTTTGCCAAACCACATCTTCCGTTCCCCAATCTCCCCCCACCCCTCTATGGCAATGTTGAACTCACAATCAATCGCCGCTCTGGGAAGCTACGCAATATGGCCAAGCATATCCGTTAGACGGGGCGATTGGCCAACGATTGGTTACGGTTCATGTGTCTGTGATGTCTGACTGCTTAGCATGATCAGGAAGTTCATTCTTAGAATGCAGTTTAACTGTTAAATAGATTAGTTTTTCTAAATGATGCGGCAGTGGGAAAACAAAAGACTTAGGCAACGAACTCGACTTGAGCAATATGCAACATAGTGAAAGGCAAGAATCTGATTCTGATATTTGCGATTCTTAACTTACCTGTTGCATTAGCAACAGCAACAAAAAGACAACAATTCTATGCAGCTTCATCTCTGTCCGGCAACTGCAAAGACAAATAGTTAGTCAATACTTAATATAATCATAAGCTGAAGGTAAAATGAGATATAACCTTGCTAGTGTGTTCAAGTGTTGTGTGTTCAGCCTGGATGCATCAGTTACAACAACCAAATGCGTGTGTGATGTGTGTGGTGTGTGTGTTGTGTGTTGGCAGGAAGGAAGTTTGTGGTTCATAAATTAATTGTGGTCAATATGCGAGAAACATAAGCAAGAACAGCGAAGACACAACAACTTATATTTATTGGCGACAACATCAATGTCAACATGGCTAGAACAATGGCTGACTCTGAGGCAGCCTGTCAGCCGTTAAGGTCAAAGGCATAAAAAACTGAGACTGTCAGCCGAGTTGCGACGCATTTTATAATTATTAAAGCCAAAAGGGTTCTGAGACAAGCAGCAGGAGTTAATTCTTGGCTTTAACTTAAATTGGATTTTAATGAATAACGACAACTGCGACTCTAAAAAAGATACACCCCCTCCCCACCTAACTTACCCCTCCTTAGCTAAAACAACGCCCCCGCCAAATGGTTGGCTGGTTTTACGCTTAGCTGTAAAAACGCACGCCGTTTGCTTAATTGTTGTTATAATTACTTTAGCTTTAGATTTTAGCTATAGTTTTTAGTTTTAGCTTTGGCTTTGTTGTTTGTTTGTTGTTTTTGTTGCTGCGGTTTTACATCTGTTATGCAATAGTGTTGTAGTTTTTGTTGTTGCCTTTTTGGCGTCGCTATCTTAACTTGAGTTCAGTTTTAGTTTTGGTTTCGGTTTTTGGCTTTCATTATTTATTTTTTTTCGTCTTGTTATTTTTATTCGTATGTTCTTTAACGGCGGCCACGCTTTGCTCCTCTGTTATAATTATTTTTAATTGTTGTTGCCTGACCTTGAGCCGTTTTGCTTTTATGTTATTTTTTTTTTATATTTTGCTCTTATACTTCGCATTCACCTACAATGTTAGCAATGCTAACGGTTTCGTTCGCGTTATGGCCATAACACGCCTTTTTAGCGTTTACCGTTCGACGCTGTTGACAATTTATGTATTTGTAGTATACTTACTGAGGGTGTTTTGCGGTTTGTTGACCGCAGTCAAAGATACTAATCGCAATGCTTAAGCTTAAATAATAGCTCGTATAGTTCTGAGTATTTATTAATGTTGCAAATTGTGGGTTGGGTTAGAGAGGGGAAATCATCATGTGCACTTGAAATGCATGATAAATAAAAATAAATATTGGCTAAAACTTAGCCTAGCTTTAGAAATCTAATGTATTATCGCATACTACGAATATTTTATATGAAATACGATGTGATTGTATTTTTATACCCTGAGCCCATTAAAAATGGGCAAAAAAGGGTATAATGCGTTTGGCAGGATGTATGTAACAGGCAGAAGGAGGCGTGGCAGACCCCACAAAGTATATATATTCTTGATCAGGATCAACAGTCGAGTCGATTGAGCCATGTCCGTCTGTCTGTCCGTCTGTCTGTCCGTCTGTCCGTCTGTCCGTCTGTCCGTCTGTTTGAACGCGTCGATCTCAGAAACCACAAGAGCTAGAGACTTCAAACTTGGTATGTAGGTTCCTGGATACCGGGCGCAGATCAAGTTTGTTTTTATTTTTGGATCGGACCACTATATCATATAGCTGCCATAGGAACGATACATCGAAAATGAAGTTTTAGTATGAAAAAGTTTTGTGTTTGTTGAGATATCAGAACCAAACTAATAGATTATGTATCGGAGCTGGTATTATACATTCTGACCAAATTTGGTTAAAATCGGTTCACTATATCATATAGCTGCCATAGGAACGATACATCGAAAATGAAGTTTTAGTATGAAAAAGTTTTGTGTTTGTTGAGATATCAGAACCAAACTAATAGATTATGTATCGGAGCTGGTAATATACATTCTGACCAAATTTGGTTAAAATCGGTTCACTATATCACATAGCTGCCATAGGAACGATACATCGAAAATGAAGTTTTAGTATGAAAAAGTTTTGTGTTTGTTGAGATATCAGAACCAAACTAATAGATTATGTATCGGAGCTGGTAATATACATTCTGACCAAATTTGGTTAAAATCGGGTTACTATATCATATAGCTGCCATAGGAGCGATGCATCGAAAATGAAGTTTTAGTATGAAAAAGTTTTTTGATTTTGAGATATCTTAACCAAACTGATAGAATATACATTAATGTTAGCTTTGTACATTCTGACCAGATTTGGTTCAAATCGGCTTTATATATCTATAGTTGCCATAGGAACAATTGGTCGAAAATAAACTTTTATTGAAAAGTACCTGGGCTCAGGGTATCCTACTGTCGAGCGTGCTCGACTGTAACCGCTTACTTGTTTGATTATAATATCCATCCCAAAAAGAATTAAAATATTATATTTATATTTATAAGCAGTGATTTTGATTATTTTATATCTTATAAATCTTTTCGGGATGGTAATAAGAAGACAGTGATGAGAACAATGACTAGGAATGACAAATAAACAAAAATTAAAAGTGTGAGATAGATTAAGAAATTTAGAAAAAAACACACCAAAACACTCAAACTTACCTTCTTACAAATTTTCAGTATTCCTTCTTGCCTCACAATAAACTTCTATATGCCTTTATTAGTTTTTCTTTTATTGTTTTCTTGAATTGTTTCCCTTTATAGTTTCCCTTTTAACTGCTGCCAACTACCAAGTTTCGCAAACACTGACCTGCTCCAAAGTTTTGTACGTTTTCCTCGTTTTTCTTTTACACCCACTGAACAGTTTACAGCTCTTGGAGCTCACTCACTCACTCACTCACGCACTTTGACCAACTGACATAATAACAAAAACTTGGCCCATTTCTTACAAAGTGTTTAACAAATCCTCGTAAGGTTGTGGGCCATAAAAGTTGACGAGCCGTGCCCAAAAATAAAGAGACAAAGCGTTAACAAAACACCTTATATTATGCGGCGAGATTTTTCACTTTCGATCTGCCCAAAAAGCCGACGAATTTCTCAGTTTTTGGTATTGCGCGATTTTTGTTATAGTTGTTGTGTTTGTTGTTTTTGCTGCAGTTATTGTATCTGATGTGTTTTCTACACCATTTATGCCATTTATCTGGCTTTGCTTTACATGTAACACGTCTGTACAACTTTTGTTAGTTTTCCGTTTTTTTTCGGCAGACCAAAAAATCACTCAAGTGCAACTTGCCAAATAGAATCGGACAGAGAGCGACGGACCTAGCGACCGACCGACCGAAAGACCGACAGTTCGGGCCACGTTAGCGCGTTTTGTCTATTGCCTAATCTTACATAAGAGCCCTCCTTTATGAATGCCGTTTGCCGAATACCGTATGCCGAATATCGTATATCGTATACCGAGTTCCGTTGATGTTGCCTTTTGATGTTGAGGCTCTTTGGGGTTTGTGGTTTGCAGCTCTTCGCGTTACGCGCAGGTGTGAAGCCAAGCGCGATTGGCGCGGATCTTTATAGAGTTTTGCAGTTGGCGCTTTAGAAGCTGAGCGGCAGAAGAGACCAAGCCACAAGCACACTGATAAAAAAAAACTGTTTCAAAATCAAGTTTTGGTTTCAGAACTAAGACATAAAATTCTTAAAAAAGACCAAACTCTTACTTTTAGAATAAATGTTCTTAAAATTAAAATCAAAAAATAAAATAAATAAAAAAATTAGTTTTTATATTTATAATTTTTTTTATTTTTAAATTTTTATATATATTTAACTATATATATTATTTTAAAAATTTATTTTATTTTTAAAATTTAAAATTTTAGTTTTAAAATTTATTTTTAAAATTTTAATTTTTTAAAATTTAAAAAATATTATTTAAATTTGTAACTAATAGGATTCGAACCGCCGCCTTCTGCTTCACAGCTGAAGCGACCTCTCTAACCAGAGAGCCACAGGGCCACCATTTGCTTCATACGAAATAGTACATATTTATACTTTCCTAACAATTTAAGATTTTTATTCTTGTATTAAGATTTTACGATTTTTTAGATTAATAATCTTAGTTTTAGTAAGTTGGTATTAAAATAATCTTATTTTAAAAACAAAATATTTAAGATCAATGTTTTTGATGTTATAAGTTGGTATTTTTTTCAGTGCAGAGGCACAAGCACTTAACCATGGGGCAGCTGGTTGTGAAAGAAGCCTGCCTCAACAGGTAGACAGGTAGATAGGTAGACCAGAGTTGGGCTTCATCTGCATTTGCTGCTTTACTTTCGTTGCAATTCGCCGTTAGTTGTAGTTGCCATGGCGGAAGCAGGAGTTGAATATTACAAATTGGCCGCTGACCCATTACCTTTTCTTCATCTGCTTCTTCTTAGGCTTTTTTCTGCAATAACAGCAGCCAAGGTCAACGGCACCTAACTGTAACTTGTGGCAGTTAACTTTTTTTTAATTGGCCCTGCAACGTGCCAAGCGTGTCTGCGTTAAATTACAAATTACTAATTAGTTTGCACTTAAACGGCGGTTAATTAAACAATTCCCCAACTCAAACAGCTTGTGAAAGGTACTCCCACTTTTTTGACCCTGACAACAGTTAACAGTTAACTGGACAAGGGCAGTTCAAACACTGTGACGACTAGGATCACAACTGACCTAATTCAAAGCAGACATAAATCCAATTTATAGGGTATATTGCAATGACCCTTAATTTATTACACATTAAAAGAAAAACATTTTATTTAAGGTTGTAGCATTATCTGTTTTATTGGGCTTTTCGCAATATATACTATATTATATATATATATTTTTTTTTTCATTTTCATTCATTTTTTTCACATACTTGCACTCTCTTCATACATCTTCATCAACATAATCAGGCATACAGAATTCATATACAATATTTATAAGAGATATCTCGTGCCAGAGTGTAATACATTTTAAATATACATAAGTTAAGCATACGTTACACAAATACATACATATCATTTCATCAGCTATCTGAGATATTATCAACGTCTCGAAAATGATAGGAAACACACACAATAAAAATTCATCAACTAAATTCAGAATTTCTCGAACAATGCTTAAAACATAGATTAATCGATTAATCATCGTCTGTTTACAGTTTAATACAAATAAATAAAATATGATAATTTTATTTTAAGAACTACATTAATCAAATCATATTTATCATTCTCTTTTTTATACATTTTTTGTTTTTTTGTAAGTTTTTAAAAACTTTTGTCATTTTTGTTGTTTTTTTTTTAGATTTGTTGCATATTCATTTTGAAAATTTTGTATTGCATTTTTTGGTATTTTTTTGTTGTTGTTGTTGTTGTAAATTGAAACTGTGAACATTAAAAACTACTTTTTTTATACACGCATTTTTTTGTTTGTTTTTGTTTTTTACACAATTACTAATTGTTAATTGTTATGTTTAAATATTTAAGTTGTAATTGCTAA
Source organism: Drosophila falleni (assembly GCA_035045575.1). Lineage (NCBI taxonomy): Eukaryota > Metazoa > Arthropoda > Insecta > Diptera > Drosophilidae > Drosophila > Drosophila falleni. The sequence goes on from JAWNOV010000167.1 coordinate 6,799,348, forward strand.
ATTTTGATATTTTTGCGGCTTTGTTGATTTTAGTATTTTTTTGTCGTTTTCTTATGTTGTTTTTAATTATTTACTTTTTTTTTGGCAATTTAAAATACTAATTAAAATTATGCGCGTTGCCTTCGCGCTCCTTTTTTTTGCCATGATTGTTTTGAATATGTAAAACTCCTGTCTCGTCCTTTTGAGAGAGGGAGACAGAGAGAGCAATTGTTGTTGCTTTAAGAGGGGCAACAAACTAGCAGCACTTGCGGTTGTTGTTGGCACCGCTTACCAACTTGCAGTGTTGCATGTCCGAGCGACGAGGCCGTTGACCTTTGGCCTGAATGTCGCGCACCTTGTTGGCGCGTTTAATGGCGCTGCGGCAGAGCTGCTGATGCTGCTTCTTATTGTTGCTCTGCAGATAAAAAGATACAGATTAATTGTCTAGTTAATAGTATAGATTAAAGTAGACACACCTTCTGGCTGTGGCGAGCCAAAGTCTGCTGCTTCAACTCCGCCGCCGCATGGCGATCGAAGCGAGCGCTGTTGGAGCGTTGCTGTTGCACCGCTGCTGCTGGCTGAACCGGTTCAGCTTCGGGTTCAGCTGGCTGCGATGTTTCGGCTGCTCCGAGATCAAGATTTACAAAACTTTCGGTGCCCGCCTGGCTGGACCTAATACTATGATAGACCGACATGCTGTAAGAAAATAGAAATTTATTAATTACAAACAAATATCAAGTATACGACATGTGTGGCGTGCAGCTAAAGTGAAGTGTTTATGTTTGATTTATTTATTTTGGGGTTTTAATGAAAGTATTGTGTACGGCAAAAATCACCAACCTTGGATGCTCAATCAATAGATTCTCAAAGGGTGATGCTTCCATATTGATTGGCCCAATCGAGGTGAAGCATGGTGGCGGTGTTACGTACCAGGACTCCTCCATCAGCACGCCAGCACCAAGATCCTTGCCACTGCCACTGCCACAGCTGCTCTCGCTGCTGCAGGGTGAAGCTGCAGCGGACACAACCACATTGGGTGCATACAGCGACTGACTGATTGCATTGTCAGTGTCCGCCGCTGGCACACTTCGGGGCGGGCTTAAAGTTGAGATGCTTAGCGTGCGTGCATCACGTGCGGCACGTGTGCGTTGCAAGTAATTGCGCTGCTGCTGCGGCCGCGGTCCGCTGTACAAGGAATGCGAATTGAGATGCTGGCGACGACGCGACGACGACGCTGCGACTCCAGCTGGCGTTGCTCCTCCGGCGCCTGCTCCTCCGGCGGTTGATCCAGCCTTCGGCTGTAGCTCGACGACAGACAGCTCCTCCTCGGAGTCGCTGCGTGGCAACGAGTCCTCCTCCTCGTCTGAAAAGGTGAAAGAGTCAAGAATTAAGCCAGGTTACAGTACAAATAATGTGGAAAATCGTAAAAAAATATTTATATTTTTTAAAATAAAAAATTAAAAATAAAAAATAAAAAATGAAAAATAAAAAATAAAAAATAAAAAATAAAAAATAAAAAATGAAAAGTAAAAAATAAAAAATTAAAAATTTAAAATTTAAAATTTAAATTTTCAGATCTTTTTTTTTAAAAAAATGCTTTAAAGACTAAAAATTCTTAAAAGAAAAACACGTAATTCTTTAAATTAAAACTCCGTCTTTTAATTTGAAATTAGAAAATTCGAAATTGTAGTTTGTTTTAGAAAATTTTAGAATATGGAAAAATGTATAATACTGTTTTGCTGACTGAACTCACCTTCCTTTTCGACAATGTACCATTCGTCCTCGTCGATGTCCTCGTCAATGATGCACTCGCCGTTGGGTGTCAGTAGCTTTGTTATTGTCGGCGGTTGTTTACGTTGTCCGCCTTGTTGCTGCTGCTGCTGCTGTTGTTGCTGCTGCTGTTGACGCTGCCTGGCACGCCTATTCTTGGCGCCTACACGCTTGCCGCTGCCACGCACCGTGCCACGATTGTTGCCCGCTACCGATGGGGTCGATGAGGTCACCTCAATTACATCGCCGAGCGTTGGCTGATCGTTGCCAGAATCAGTTGAGTTCGCCTGGACAGGATTCGCTTCACAATTGGTTGACTCAGACGTCGCTTGCGCTCCAAATAGAAACGTTGCGAGACTGCTAAACATTATACAAAGCTAAGGCTCTGGATCTGGATCTGGATCTGGATCGGTGCTGGCTGCTTGCTGTGATTTAAACTGTGATCGATGTGATTGTGATTGTGCTTGAATTGCTTATCGAATTGAGATCAATTTGTTGTTTTAAAAAGAGAGAGGGAGAGAGATTGCTTATGGTGTTTTATTCCTTGGATTGCTCAGTCTTTTATTTTATTTTATTATATTTATTTTATTCCTTTGCTTCACTGCGTCGCTTTTGTCTTTGCTTTTGTTTCTGTGGAAAAAAGAAAATAAATTGTTTTAAAAAAACAGCTGAACAACTGTGCTGAACAGTTAACTAATTGCGTAATCTACGCTCGATTTGTGTGGGCGAAAATTGTTTGACGGGTCGGCTACTTAATTTTATTTAATTGCATTTCTTGCCAGCGTTCTAATGGCACATTTAATTGGCTGCAACATACGTATTTGACGTGAAATTAATTGTATTACAAATACTTATACAAAATGCGAATGCGAAAGTGAAATTGAAATTGAAATTGTAATTTAATTTACACACAGCATCAACGAAACTGGCAATTACTTTGATTACACTAATTTGTGCTGTATTTTCTCTGCTTTGATTTTATATATTTCTGGAGTTTTGCGTGCAGTGTAGTTGTAGTTATTCCAATTGACCTGCTGTCGACAGTTTGAGAGGCACTGTGTTGACAGCTTCATATGTGTATAATAAATAGATAATAATAATGTATGTCATAAAGCGACGCTGCACAGTCCATTAAGTTGCCAAGTTGATAGCTAGGTACCCCTCCCCCCTCCCCTCGCTATCTCCCCCTGACAACTCAGCTCTCAGTCTTCTCCCATTGCAACAGTGAGTGCAAGTTGTGTGTGCATGCGCCGAGCATATGATCAAGTCAATTATATACATACATATTTGATACACATGCATAACATTTAAATTGAGCGCATGTCATGATATATACAATATATATGTATCTGTTGTGTATATGTATGTATATATACAGCTGTTACTGTATTTGTATCTCTTTGCCATTTGAATTGCGGCAAAACGTTTCTGTTTCCAGTTTGGAAAATGAAACTCAGTCTCGGATAATCTAAAACTGTGCCAATGGGCAATGCTAAATGATGCCTGTAGCTTATTATTGTCAGTGAAATGCTGCACAGTGGAACTGTAAAGTCAAAACACACACACAAACACACACACACACACACATGGACAATCCTCTGTTAGCGAATAACAAAAGCGAAGCTAAACAGAAAATCCAATTGCAGTCAGCGCAATTTTCAATTTGACCGCAAAACTTAAACACGAAGCAACTAAATAACTAACTCTCCTCCTGCCCCTGCCCCTATTACCACTCCAGTTGCAACTTCAGCTCAAACTCTGACTCTGAATCTCTGAATCTAGCTGTAATGTGCAGCACATTAAGGTTCAGCGGACGGACAAGTGAAATCTGCGACAACAGAGACACAAAAGCCAAAAGCCATATGAAATTCAAGCCAGGCTAACTAGTCGGCGCTTGTAAACATGGCCCAAACACCAACTGCGACAATTTGGCAACCCGCAACTTGGCCAAATGTCAGCGAAAGTTGCCCAAAGGATTTGATTGACATGGCGCAAAAAAAAACCTCAACAAATTATGCCTCGAATGATTTGAGATACTTTTCGTATTTCAATTGAATTGAATGAATGGAAAAACTCTATAATTGCATAGACTATAGATACTAAGAAAAGCGGAAAACTCCAAGTAAAAATATGACAGTGATGACAAAAATATGAAATTTTCTAAATAATTAAACTTTCGATGCAGAATTAATATAGAGGCCAAATAATGATCAAAATGGTATTCCGCATAAAAATCGGTTGAATTTTGACAAAGTTATGGTAGATTGAAGTTTTTGAAAAAGTGTAAAGGGGTAAGCATGGAAAATACCGAAAAAATTGACAGTGAGGTAAATTTTTCAAGTGAAAAATGTTTTGATGCAGAATGAATTTAGAGGCCAAATAATGATCAAAATGGTATTCCGCATGAAAATCGGTTGAGTTTTAACAAAGTTATGGTAGATTGAAGTTCTTGAAAAAGTGTAAAGGGGTAAGCATGGAAAATACCGAAAAAATTGACAGTGAGGTAAATTTTTCAAGTGAAAAATGTTTTGATGCAGAATGAATTTAGAGGCCAAATAATGATCAAAATGGTATTCCGCATGAAAATCGGTTAAGTTTTGGCAAAACTATGCGAGTTTGAAGTTTTTGAAAGTTATAGAAAAATATGACATTTAAATCATTTATTGATCAGGAAATTTAAAGAGATTAAAAGACAAAGTAGAAATAACTTAAAAAATAAAAGTAGGCAACAGTTGTAGGCAAAATTGAACAAAGATATATCTGCGGATTGAAGTTGACTATAAAAAACATAATAATGAGTCGTATTTTTAGTTTGATTTAAGCCAAGGTTTATTCTCCTACAACTTGTCCTCGAACTGACATCGGCTATACAAATATATACATAAATATGAGTATATATCTAGCAGCTGACTTTGAGTTTGGCATTCTGAGCATGCATATTTCAAATATGCATTGTGTAAATACATGTATCTGTATCTGTGCATATATATAAAATAGTATTACGACATCCCGTACAGCTGCTGTCCATTTAAGGGTAACTGCATTCCCGGGGGTGCTGTCATATTATTTTAAACACGTTCCGTATTGCGAACTGCGTTGTAATCATTTGGCTTTTACTTTTGTTTTGCCAATTTCATAAGGCAGCTGATAAGAATGCGAATCGACAAACAAAGGCAATGACTGCACTCAAAGAATTGTCTACATATTGAAATAAATACATCATTTTATATGTATTTAAAAACAGATTTGATTTACATTAAATCATTTTCACTTTTGCCCGCTAAGCTGTCATCTCTCTTATATATATGGCTACTCGAAAGGTGTGTGTATCTATAGCACATACAGATACAGATACAGATACAGTATCTAGCGTATATGGCAGATGCCATTTGTTGCTTTGCAATGACCTTGATCGATGAGTGCTCGCTTATATAAGTCTATGGATGTGCCCGTTATATAGAACATGCAATTCTAAATAAATATATAAATAATATATATATATGAATATTTGTACTCAAATGAGGCCTTGGCATAATGAAATTCCATTGTCTGAGTGTCGTTTCTAGATACTGCAAATAATTTTAGGGCTTGCCTTATCGTAACCATTAAGTTGGCTGATAATTTTATCACTTTTGCACGCTCATAACTTGCCAGACGTACTGGCTAGACAGCTGAAAGTGTTTAGCAAACAAAAGCACAACTTGTGCTATCTATAGTATGTACTAAAATAAAGCTAAAGTCTAGCGTGTGCTGGGAGAGTCGAAAGATCAGCTGTTATTCAATTGATTAGCGCATGCAACTGAAGCTGGGCTAATGAACTTGAACTAATTCATTAGACAAACTGACAATTACTATATACAGATTAAAACTAGTAGCAAAAAAATCAGCTTTTGTAATAAAAAATTATTAACTGAACTTTGTATTAGCTTAGAAGCTTATAATTATTTTTCAATAATTGAATAAAAAATGCAAAAACTCAGCTGTCAGCTTTAAACAGCTTTAAGCTCTTTCAACAAAAAACTTAACCAAGTTCAATAAATTCAAATTTAATTGCCCTTTAAATATTTATCGATATTTTACCAGGCAATTAAATTTAATAATGAAATTATTAGCTTTTACCAAGATAAGCAAACAAAGAGTTAGAGCTTTTTCAAGTGTAAAATAAAACAAATAAAAATATTCCGCCCACATACGTGTATAAATCGCGTATCAGTTGATGTCTATGATTAGCTTAAAGCTTGTGGCCAAGCACAAAGTTCCTTTGTTATGATTAGAGGTTACACTGTAACTCAAAGGGTAAGTGGGTGAAGGGTGTAAGAGGGAAGCATGTATAATTGGAAAAGTGCAAAACCACAGCCACATAATGGGAACAGAATTATGCAATGCTTTCACAAAGACAACGTTGACGTCACTGTCGACCTTGTAGCGTACCAGAAAAATACACAAAAACTCATAAAACTTACAACAATCAGAAAAAGTCACATATCGCACTTAATTAAGATACTTTTTTTTATTTGTATTGTTTGTTGCACTTCAAATCAGCTGATGAGCTCACCTGTTTTATAGAAAACACTTTTTTTAGCTGCTTTATTTTCGTAGCAGATTCAAAAATTGATACAGAAATTGTAACGGCACAGAATTAAATGAAATAACGAAAATAACAAATCAAAGCACAGATACAGATACAGATACAAAAACAGAGGCACAACAGCAACTGCAGATACTGCAAAGTCGACACTCGTTTGCCAACTAAAACAACATCGTATTGAACGGAAGCGTATTTGAATTTCAAAAGCGCACGAAAAGAACAAAAGCTACAACAGTGAGTATAAATTGTCATAGGTGTGTGTGCGTGTGTGTGTGTGTGAGTGCGTTTGTATCTGTACGTTAGCTGTATCTGTGTGCTTCGCAGAGCAGTTGCAGCTTAGCCCAAAACAAATTTTGGTTTTTATTGTTTATTGCTTTCACAAATTTATCAACACTTTTGTCTTTATCTTTAGCATTGAAGCTTTAACTTTACAGCTAATTTTGGATTGTTTACCTTAGCGATCACTGCAATCTTCTAGTGCGTATTGTTTATATATTAAATTTTTTATTTCACTTTCTTTTGCTGCACTTTGTTGTGCGTTGTGCTTCGCGTTGCGTTTGCTTTCAAATATCAAAGGCGAATGTCAACGGGGCGTCAGCAGCTGCTCAGCCAAAGTATCTGACGAATGCCTCCCCAATCCCAATCCCAGTCCCAGCTCACTGCTGCTCTTCACAGAGAGACAATACACAGAGAGCGAGCAATAGAGAGAGAGAGCGAACTCAAAGAGAGCCAAGCGAGCGTAACTAAACACATAATTATGTATTTTTTTAAAACGCAAAAAGCGACGCCACAACACAACACACAGTTGAAGAGTCAAGAGAGAGAGCGGGGGAGAGCAACGGGGGAGCCACTCGTGGGCAGCTGGTAAACAAAAGCAAAGCAGAGCATCAAATTTATGCTACACGAACGAAGCAGCTGAGCAGTCGTTGGCTTCGTGAGCGTCACGAATGATCATACGCAAACTTCGTGTTATTTTGTTTACCAACAAAAGCGCAATTTGGCGCTCTCTAATTCACTTGCTCTCTGGCTCTCTTCTACACACACTCTCTCACACTCAGCGATCAGCTGCGCTGACGTTTGCGCACTGACACACTTATTGTTGCTTTCTCGTCATCCCCCTCTCACTTATTAGTTTTGTGTATCTTGCGTTTAGTTTTCCATTGCTGCCAGACCGAGTGGCTCATCGCTAGTAAATATATTTGCTTTTGTTTTTGCACTTAGTATATGACTAAGCAAAGCATCAGATACTGAGAGCCTAAGAGAGTGAGCGGGAGAGCAACAGAGTGTTGCCAAAAGTAGTTGGTAGATACTTTTTTGGTTTTTTTCCTCCGTCTGCTCAAAGTTCAATTTAGCGCATTTTCTAAGTATATGAAATAAAATAAACAATTCAATTTATGCGCTTTAATGCCAACTCATGGTTAGAATTGCAATCAGCGAAACTAGCCAAGCAATCAGTTAACCAGTCAAATCGCATTAAAATGCTAATGAAAATTAAAGAATATATAAAAAATATATATATTTCAATATATAAACAAACGCAACAGTCGTAATGCAATTTGCCATTGAAGTTAGCAACGCTGCATACGAATTAAGTAAACCAAATAAAGAATAAAGAATTGCCTATATTTTGTATTATTTGCCAAGAAATAGGAAATTAAATGGTATAAAGAAGTATTAAAAAGATCAAGTATATTCAAGGTATCTAATAAATAAAGCCTTGATATTTAGCAAACAAATATTTGTTATTATCAAAACATATCAAAATAAAAATAAAAAAATGATGCAATAATCTATGAAGAATTAATTTTAGAGTATACGTAAGTTAGCTAGGGTATCTTTAGGTCACACACTCTCCACTTTAATTTACCTGTTTGTAAAATTATTATACAAAAGCAGCAATTAGAACAGAATAAGTATTCACTATACAATACAAACCAATCCCAATTCCTGAATGAGCTGCCCCCCACAAAGCGCCCACATACAGAAAAGCTTTATAATATTTTGATACATATATGTCAGATATATAAATGTATTGGGTACATAAAGCTGAGCAACCTCACGGGCAGGTTCAAGGTGATTGTGGTTTGCTTGTGTTCTATGCAATTCTCTTATTTTTTGTGTTATATATATTTTTAGAAATTTTATCATGCAACAGCTGACAAATTGAAACGGTCAAGAAATTTGTGCTTGTTGACCAATTCACAAAGCTACCAAAAAGTCGCTCACAGCTGCTGGCCACAAAATAAAAGCAGCTACTCAAAAGTGGCGACAAAAATTAACAACACTATATATATTAGCATACATACAATATAAATGTATATGCATAGTTGAAGATCTTGTGATATTTCGCACAGCTCCAAAGAGAAAGAAAACAAAAAAATAGTTAAGCATTTCTGTTCGCACGCGCCTTGTTTATAAAAATAAAAAAAACAATAACAAAAATAAAAAATAAGCCAACGCGTTCGTCTAATGCGTAGAGAAATTCGTCTGAAATGTAAACAAACATTGGCGTCATTGCATAAAAAAAAAAATGAAAATGAAAACAACCAAATAGAAAGCTACAATATAAAGCAAAAACAACACTTAAAACTCAAATAAACAAATGCGAAGCATTTAGTCTAACATTGTTGTTCATTCTTTTTTTTGGGGGGGGGGGGGGGGCTTCACTTTATCTAATCATGGACAGTGTTTACTGACAAACATGCTGCCAGTTACAGCAAGAAGACCCATAAATTAAAATCATCTATGTATGTATGCTGAAACTATAACAAATGTTTGAACAATTTTCTAAACAAATGCCAATGTCGGCCAGCTTCAAAAAGCGACAGATCAGTTTGGATCAAGAGGTTAAACATTTTTCAGACTACTGCGTATAACCGAAACTGAAACTGTAACTCAACACAAATCCCTCTCATTCCCCATTTCCAGCCACAACCCACAACCACCCTCAATAGCATAGCTTCAAGTCAAATGCGCAGTTTGTAAAAAATAATAACAAAGAGTTTAATGCACATGCGACATCATTGTTGTCGTCATCATCATGAAATCTCAATTTCTATGCCCTATAAAGAAGTACTACACTGAAAAAAAATAAGACCAACTTCTAAAATCAAGAGCATTTATCTTAAATATTTTGTTCTTAAAATAAGATTATTTTAAGACCAAATTACTAAAACTAAGATTATTAATCTAAAAAATCTTAAAATCTTAATATAAGAATAAAAAATTTATTATAAATATAAAAACTAATTTTTATTTATTTTATTTTTTGATATTAATTTTAAGAACATTTATTCATATAACAAGAGCTTGGTCTTATTCAAAATGTTCTTAAAATCAAGATGTGTTCTCTTAATTTAAGAATTTTATGTTCTCGACGTGCATTTTAGGCCAAAAATCTCAGAGACTAAAATCTTGATTATAGAACATTTTTTTATCAGTGTACACTCTCAAGTTGTCAAGAGAATAGAGTAGTCTTAATACGAGACTCTTTCTGTTTGTATTTATTAACACACTTAAAGAATCTATTTCAAAGCTTTCGCTTAATGCATGACGCAAATATTTCGACAGCTTTTGAGACTTTCATGTTCCGCACATTTCAAACACTTGTTTCACTCTGAGTATTGAATACTCTGAGTATTACAAATTGCGGATTGTGAAGTCTTTAGTCCGGTTCATTGTCTGTTGGCCATCATCGAGCTGGCTTATCAGGTGATCGATGATAAATATGGCCAGGCAGGTTCCTAACTGCATGCAATTAAATCTATATACGACTGTAACTTATTTATATATCTATATATATTTTATATATAAATTTATTTCAAGTTTAGCGCACCTTGCTGTACTTTGTCTTTGCATGTTGATAATTGGCATTTAAGTAAGCTTTATAATAAATATTTTATGTGTATTTGTATTTGTTATTCGCATTGATGCATGTTTTATAACGCGTAATTTCAAATTTGTAATGCGACGCAGTTCATATTTTTAGGCAAAAAAAAAATAAGAAAAAAAATCAAATCTTGCTGGGCGACGCATTTATTTTATCACTTTGTTTATCAGCTACTGTCTAATAATATGCATGAACCTTTGCTTTCCCCTTTTTCTTTTTCTCTTTATCTCTAGACAGTTGGGCCACTGGGTCAGTCGCCAATCTGTAGCCAATACTGACAATCAATCAATTTAACTGTCGCTGGGCGATTACATTAGGCGACACTAGCGATAGGCAATTACATATTGCAATTAGAATCAATGAAAAAGCATTTTAATTTACACTTGAAAGCTAAAAATGCGTGTGAAAAATACTGGAATAAAATATAGTATTTTTTTAAAACTTTAAAAATTTTCTGTAATATTTAATATATAACAGATAAAATTAATTTTTAATTTTTGCGTATTTTTCAGATTAAAATTGTTAATTTTGAGAAAAAAATACTAATTTTTACTCGTTTTTTTGAGAACTAAAAATTGTTAAAAATAGAAGAAACATGTAAATTATAAGTCCAGATATTCTAAAATTAATTCGGTTAAGTTTGGATTAAGTTGCAGGGCATAAGATTCTATAAAGCATTTCGTAACTCTGGGAATTTTACAATAGAAATTATTAGTCAATTTTCTCATGATTTTTGTATTATCCGATGTGAATCTTTATCAATCTATAATTGTGATAATATTCTGAGAAGATTTTAAATATAAAAGCAGGTCAGAATTAATTTATTTAGTATCCCAAAAAATATTTTTTAGTCTGTTAATCTAACAAGATATAATTACAATCCAATGTTAGCTACAATCAGCTTAAATTGCTTTCATATAACCAAATAAAACAATACAAGAAAGTACCCCCCGCTAACCTCTCATCACTCAATGCCAAAAAATAATTTGACCCGCTGTTGATTTCCACTGAATTCAGTTGTAACAGTTACTGCTGTTAGATAATTTCCCCTGTAATCACGCACTGAGAGCATGTATCTATCTATCTATATCTCAATATCTCGCTGTCCACAACCACAAAAGACCTTTCTCTCTTCCTATACGCCTCTCTATCTGCCTATGTCTATGTCTATCTCTATCTCTATCTGTGATTTGTTGCCACCCTGTGTTAGAGCATTGGCATTTTGTTTACAAACAAATTGTCAGTTTTGCTCTTGTTTGACCTGCGCAGTGGCAAAAGATACTTTTACTGTTACTGTTACTGCTATTTATACTCAGCCCAATGCCATGAATTTTCACTGCAATTATGTGTATGTGTAGATGTGTGTGTGTGTTTGTAATAGCTTCCGCATTGAAAATGTAGGCCCAAAAATTAAAAGAGCAACTTTTGCAGCTTCTATTTTTGGGGGTCACCTTAACATTTATTTGTGGTACTCCTACAAAAAATTGCGTGTGTATTTTTGAGCTGCGTTTCATATTGCAGCAGAATATCGATTATTATTGTTGCTGTTGTTGTTGTTACTGCAAATGGGCTCGCTTGCCAGTGGGAAATGTACACGTCAGCTACGCATACGAGCATGTAAAAATAAACTACCCCACAGAGGAGGGAATTATGGTAAGGGGTGTAGGGAGAGAGGAGAGCTGCGCAGTCAGCAGTCAGTTAAATTGCAGCTTACTTAGGCCTACCTGGTCTCCAGCAAACCCCCCTCTTTCCTCTTGGAGAGAGTGTGAAATTATGACATCATTTTATTTGGGTGACATTTTTAATGCTCAGCCCGAAATGCATAAATTTTTGTTAATATTTTGGCAGTAGACGTTTGACATATGCGCAGGGATCAGGTTATTCCCAGCACACAACACAACAGTACAGAACAGAAAATTCACTTTCAAACTTGCCCTTTCTGCTTGTTTATATCGTAAATCAGCTAAAAGGACGCGCTGCCTGGCACCAAGAAATTGAAAACAAACCCAAAAGGCAAACAGAACAAGCACTTGATGCCTTTGTTTGCTTTGCATGTGTGTGAGACGGTGTGACTGTGTGTGTTTAAGTGCCCAGCAGTACCAGACCTCAAGGAAAAGTAAAGGAATCCATGAGGAACTGTCCCGAATCGATCGGGAAAATTTGAGAACTTTTTATGAAAAATATTAGGGATTCTTGGTGAAACTTTCCGAAAAATCGCCAGGCATTAAAGTAAAAAAAATTATATTTCTAATTAATTTTGTTTTTCATTATTTTTTTATAATTTTTTTGTACTATTTAAATTTAAAGCTTCATGTATAATAATTTGATATTTCAAATATTTTTGATTAAATTGTTGTTTTATTTATAACAACAACATCAAGGAAACGTTAGGGACATTCAAGCAAAGGGAACTTTGGAACTGCAGGGTCTGTGTATCTGACAGATATATTTGTAATTACAGTTACAAAGAGTCGTTGACTAACTTTCGAATTATAGTTTGAGTCAAATTTAGGGCCGCAATGCGTGCCATTTTGGGATTAGCGTAGACACAAAAGCCGCTTGGGATTCTTGGCTACCTGTTATTATTGTTATTACAGGTAAGACTGACAAGCGGACAAACTGCCGCGTCAGTTGGCAGTGCGTTAATGAAAGTCACTAATGCCAGCTAATGATGACTTAATTGTTTTTAGCCAGCCAAAGGGCCAACAAGTCGCGACTGACCCCATAAAAAGCAAAGTCTAGTATAAAAATAGGCTGGCCAAAACGAGTAGAACTATAGTATAGTTGGCTATTTGCAGTTAGCCTATTCCAGCTCACTCTTTTCTACAGTTGTTGCCAATTAAAGTTGCTGGCTGCAATGCCTGCAGTCAGATTCGGCTCGTTAGTTCAAGTCCAAGTCGTGCTGATCTCGGCCAAAACTAAAAATGTATCTGCTAGATACACACATACTCAACTGAACTCGTTGCCAACATCATCAGCTGTTTGCTGTTTATGTTTTTTTCGCGCTCATATCATTTTTCTTTCGTTGGAGCGACTGCAACTGCACAGACTTGATTTATTGCCAGCTCGCTCTAACTTCCATACGCTTCTTCTCAACATAGTTCCATCTTCTACCCAAAAAAAAAAAGATAAATTTAAAAACAAAATAAAAACAATGAGACGGGCCAGCAAGACCTGTTCTCTCTGCACTTTTGCAGCATGATTCACTTGGGGCTTGTGATTCGATTGGATTGGGTATTGTCTCCTCATATATAGAGGTATTGCCTATTGCCATTGTCTGTACCCTCGTCAAGCAAAAAAAAAAAAAAACAGAAAAAAAATATAGGTAGTTTCAATTCTTTATTTCTTTAGTTCTTTTTTTGCGGTTTCTAGACACTCTTTGATGTCCGCTTAGGCATTTCTTTTATTTACAACCCAAAAACACACATATACTTACAATTTCATGTACAAATTTTTGTTTTCACCTTGGCAGTTGGCCAACAAAATTGAACGTCAAAATAAAAATATTAAGAAAAATAAAAATACAGGTGACAGCATTTTGTTTAATAAAATCACATAAACCTGGTCAATGAAACGCTTTAGATGTGTTTATTAATTCCACAGATTCAGATACAGATTCTTACATGATTTTTTTCAGGAAATAAACTGAAAGGCTAATTAAGATGCATATCAGCAAGACAGTGACTAAAATTATTCATAATGCCAAAAGTTGAATTCACATTTTTACCTTGTGAACCATTTTTTTTTAAGTTTTTATTTAATGTGCTTTTCAGTTGACTGTTGACAGCAGAAACAGTTCCCTGCTCTTCTTCTTCTATGCTTTCCCAGTTATTTCCACAAAAAAACAAAAGCTGATAAAGATCTCAGAGAAATGCTGAAAACGTGATGCAAGTCAAATTTATGGCTAATCGAAAAAAATGGAATTTCTTGAGTCAACAGATTCGCCGTTAAAGATATGCTCTGGGGTAGAGTATAGAACTTTTAGCTGACAGGATGGACAAGTTCTGGCGGAGCACAGAAGAAGGGTCAGACTGAGAGAAACACACACACACACACACACACAGATACACTCGCCAACACACACTCATACACTTACAGAAAGTGTGAACTCTGCAAAAGGTACAATCAGAATCTTTTTTTATTAGTTTCCGTTTATTTTTATTCTGTTATTCGCTCGGCTGCACTTTTCTGCTATATATGTATATGTTTTATATGTATGTAAATAGTGCATAAAACAATTTCAAAAAAATATATATATGTAAGTATGTGTAAGTTTTAGTGTACTTATATGAGCATACATATGTAAATTTCCAAAGAAATGTTCGCTTTTTCTACATTTTTTTTGCTTATGCCATTTTTATGTTCACTTCCGCAAAAGTATTTGTTTTGCTTTTGGGTTTTGGCTTTTGCTTTTGGATTTTTTTCTTTATGTTTTCCTTTTCTGTTGTTGGATTTGTATTTGTGATTTTGTTATGGGGGTTAAATTTACACTTACTTGCTTACTGCTTGGGTTTATTGATCCACTGCAATCTTCGCTGCACACAAAATTTTATATCATAAAATAGATTTTTTTCTCTTTAGCTTAAATCAAAGTTTTCTTAAAAAGTGAAAACTTTCTTAAAACACTTTTGATTTATGTTTTCATCAATATTTTTGACGAGTTGAATTTTTTTTTATTTTTTTATTTTTGTTGTGGTGCAGAGTGCAGAATGTTTCTGAGGGGGGTGAGTTGAAGTGAAGTAGAAGCAAGACGAACAACACAAACTCCGTGACGTTTGCTAACGACGACTGACGGCGAGCGAATGAAGGCAATGAAGGCAAAAAGGGGCCTCCAGTTGGTTGTCAGTTTGTCGGTTGGTTGCTTGGTTAGTTGCTCGATGTTGCTGTTGTTGCTCTTACTGTTGTTGTTGTTGCTGTTGTGGTTGCTGTTGCTGATGGTGTTGGTGGTGTTGGTTGGTAGCTCTACAGCTGAGCTCGACACACTTACCCTGTTTTTGCTGTCACTGACACACAAACAAACGCTGCTGCGCATGTGCGAGAGAGTTTCCCAGACTACGTATACCCTATACCAGGAATAAAAGCAACAACAAATTCCTAAGAATTTTGTAACATATTATATATCTCTCCTTCGGTTATTACAAGTAAACAAAGTAATTTTTAATTGTTTAAAGTTTTAATATTTTAATTTTTTCATTTTTTAATAAAGCTAATTATGTTTCTTCTAACAAATTAAGGAACTAATAAGGTCCAGCGGGTTAAACTATTTTTAAAATATAAATAAACTGACAAAATATATAATATTTCATTGTCAAAATCAAAAGAGCCAAGCTTAAGTACAATCCCACATTTTTTTCTCATTAGAAAGTACTTATAATATTTAGGTAAGTGTACAACGTCTTCGATCTAAACTAACAAACTTAGTGTAATTAAATTCTCTCTTTCTCTCTCGCATTAACAGTTCTCTCCCGCAGTCAGCATTAGCAGCTGACTTTTGTTTGTACACAAAAATCATATTGCAATCGAGCGCAGTGCGTGAGAGTGTGAGCGAGAATGAGTTTGAGAGTGAGAACAGGTTTTTCGTGCAGACAAGCATCTTGGGAATAAAATACAATTTTACTGAAATGCCTAATTTTCCAAAGTAATACCTGGATATTGTCATTCATTAAGGAAATATTGTATAAGTAAAACATTTGATATTTATTCTGATCGAATAGGAGGGGAAATCCCTTTAACAGAGGCCTTGAATTTAAATTTAACAGTCAGCATAATCAATAACATTATTTTAACGCAAATTTGAGCCAAACGATAACATAACCATGTTAATGTTTTATCGCTCGACCGCCACAATCTGTTGGCTCAAATCTGTGGCGCCACCTATGGTTTGGTCTTAGAAGTTTCCATACAATGAAGGGGCTCCAATGAACGAGCCGAAAATGAAACAAAAAATTGAATTAAATGAACTAAAATCAGGCACATGCAACTCTATTATTGCTGTAATCGACTATTGTTATCGATAGCAGATGCACGTGTGGAATATTTTTGCAGCGCATATTAAAAATATTCTAAGCCAAAATACATCTTAAAAATGGGACGCCAAAATCGCTCGCGCAAACGTCGCGATGAAATGAATAAAATAAAGAAGGAGCGTTACGATGCCAAGGAGTTAATTCGCCTGAAGAAGACGCTGGGACTTTTGGACGCCGATGGCAAGGAGATAAAGATGGAAATTGGCGAAGTCGCTGAGATCAAGACACCCAAAGAGTTTAAAAGAGTGAGTTGTGGCAGAGATTTACTTGAAACTCAACTAACTTTAATTTCGTAGGCAATGAAATCTAAGGAGGAGAGAGAACTGATGTACGAGCATCAAGAGAGCCTGGAGAAGGGACAACCTGTTGTTCAGGTTAATGAGAACACAGGTATTGAGCACGTTTACAACAGCAAGACCCTGAAAGATCAATTTGGCAATTATCCCGCCTGGTTCAAAAAGAAGAAGACCGCCAAGCGTCTACGCAAGAAGCAGCACGCACAGAAGAAGAACTTCAAACAGGCCTGGACAACGGTCAATGTACCACTTTAAAACTATAACTGAAACAGGCAACAGGAAATTGCCTAATGTCTAGTTGTTAAGCATAATAATAGTTTAGTAACTTTTGTAACTTAAGTGCTACAAATCCAACTCTTAACTTGTTAGCAATAGAGTTTTTTATTGCATATTAAAGCCTTAAAATTACACGTACATAAATTGGTTTAACTTATAAACAAATAACACTAGGTAACAGGATTGCATTTTTTTCTAACTTTTAACAAACTTACTTTTTCTGATAGATTACAAATGTCTTTTTAATTTTTCTATATGTTTAAAGTCGAAAAAATCTTTAGAAAAACATAACTTTCTTACTTCAAAAATATATATTTTAAAACTGTTGACTTAAATTTAAATTATATAAGAATGATTAATAGAAAACGACTCCTTTTTGCAAAATGATCGTTAGAGACAAAAAATACATTTTTTTTTTGAGACGGTTTTTTCGATAAGTCTAGAATCTTAGAAAAATATGGAATCAAAAACTGAATTTCTTAAAAAGTGTCATTAGCTTTCAAAAATAACAAATTTCTTAAAAAGTATTTAAAAAAAAGGTAAAAAAGTAACCACAAAATGAAATGTTAATGTGATTTTGTCTAGTTTTTAACTAAATAAAAAAGAGTTGATTTGCTAAAAGTTAGAAACTGGCTGTTACCAAGTCTAGAAGCTACTATATAACTGACATGGCGGAAACATGAAATATCTTTAAGGTCTTAAAACTAAACGGAGAGCAGATTTCGAGAATGGTGATGACAGAATGTTAGCTGCATTGCACAGAGAATCACAGGGTGGGGAAATTAAACAAAATCCAAGCAGGCACAATATTCGTAGACTCTACTGTAGGGAACAATAGCTGCGCATGCTGCTCAAGACGCCTGTGGTAACCGCATCCAGACGACGGGTATTTGCTGTCCACATGTCCGCTCTGACCAGTGTCCGAGACGGAGTCAAAGGTCAATCGGATTTCTCTGCCAGTTCCATAGTCTCAGTTGAGTCCGTCTCCTGTTGTGCCTGCTGCTCTTCGATGCTGCCGTGCATCACATTTGGATTGCTTTTCAATACAGAGCCACCTGTAAAACCGAGTATACCACATCCCACGGCTGCCAATCCCCCAGCTTTCATGCCAGCCACCATGCCAATAGGTCCGCCCACACAGGTGCCCAGCAGAGCACCCACAACCGGATACATGGCCTTCTTGTAGGTGAGAGCATTGCGCAGGTAAGTCTCTCCCACTTGAACATTCTCCAGTGCTTCCTCTGCATTGTCCGCTATGGACTGCACGCTCACTGCCTGTTCCTGTGTCAACTCTCGCATGGTGTGGAAAACACCCTGCAGTTCGTAGATTTCACGCTGTAAGCGCTGCATTTGATCCAGGCACGCTTGTCGCTGCGCCAATTGATGCTCCTCCAGTTGGAAATCTGCCTGCAGCTGTGGCAACGTGCTCTGCAAGGCAGGCACATTATCAATATCCACGACTTGATCCTCGTCGTACTGGGAGCCCAGCGTGGAACTCGGCGACTTGAGCTGCAGGGCTATACATAAATTAGAAATGTAAATAAGCTTCAGGAATACCCCTATTCTATGCTTACCTGCAAACTTGTTCATGCCTTCAAAGGCTTTGGTTCTGCCGGGTTTCATGAGCTCATCGAATCGCGGTTTATCCTCCTCCTGCAGCTTCTCCCGCAGTGTGTCCATTTCCAGCAGCAGATTCTTGATCTGCTTTATCACTCGCATCGCATTTAGTTCCTCCTTCTTTATCTTCTGCCAATCGCCGAGTGCCAAACTCTTCTCAATGTTACTTCGATGATTCTGCAGCAGTCCGAGATGATGAGGAACTGCCATATCCTGAAAACGCTGCACTGACAGCTCAGCCTGCCTCAATGGCAACTTAGCGTTATCTTCAGTCATCGTTGTACTTTGATTTGATTTTCTCTTTCTGCTGTTGTCGCAGTGAAATTGTCAATGAATCTGTGGATTATGCGGGCGATTCCCACATCCAGCCACATTTACAATTACTTTTGCAGACTCAACCACAAGAAATGCAGTTCAATATCTGCTTTGTGGTTGCCCTTTGCCTTCCTTTCTTTAACTTATCGTCACACAGCTGCCTTTGCTAATTACAACAAATTGTTTATGTTTTTTTTCTAAATTCCGTTTGACACTGATAATATTTCTTTTGTTTTGGTTTGCATTAAAATTGCAGCTGTTTTTTGTATTATTATTTAATGCAGCACAAAGAGAAAGATTGCGCTCTTGCGCTCTCTCTACACAAACAATGTGACGTCACAAATGAGAGAAGCTCTATGGCGCATTTAGTAACATACTTTTTGTTAATACAGAAGCACTGTTGCCAGCATAGCTATTTTATAGCTAGTTCTGGATTTTTTCAAAGACTGTTTGCTAGATAAAATTTTAAAATTGATCTTAGCAGGATATCTGGCTATTTTAAATCTATTTTCAGCTGTGTTTTGCTATAAATATTTTTAATGAAACTGTGCAAAAGCTCCCACAGTAACAAAATGAAATGCGCTCTAGCCAGAAACAGCTATTTCAGCTCTGAAAAGTTGCCAACACTGTACATAGTTAACAGCCCACACCCACTGTTAACTTAACATTGACTGTTTTCTAGTGCTGCCAACTTACTCAAAAGTGCTCTCAGCTGCTAGCATCATACTGTTAACATTGGCGCGTAGCTCATTTAAAATTCAAAATGTGGCGAATACAAAAATGTATTTATTGGGTGCGCTATTTTCTCATATATATTATATACAAATACATGCAAATACTAGACAAATACACGTCAATAGCAAATTGTGGTCTTAAAAACTAGAGCATTCGGTTTTAATACATACATTTATGACACGTTCGCTTAAGTACTAAATGAACTTATAAATTGTAACATATATTGCATTTAGAGACTACGGAGGCACTTGCGTTCGGGAATGGCTTACAAGCAGGAGCAGCTACAGTTATACAATCAGAAAATGGATACGTTTAAATTAACTAAACTTTTAATTGCTAGCGTTAAAATGCAGTTCTGTGTTGGCGCTGGCAGACAAATTCCCCTCTAGATTCTAGGGACAGTTGGCATTTGGGCCATTTCGACATTTCATCAGCAGATTCAACATGCCTTCCAGCTTGTTAGTGCGTGATTCTGTTTTGTAAAGATTCGTCTGAATGCGACTCACATCCTGCGTTTGCTTTTCCTGCAGGGAAAATGGAATATTATTATATATCAATTTTATAAAGAGAAACTGTAACCTACCAGTGTGCTCAGCCTGCTTTTTAAGGTGTCCACGACGCTGTAAGTGGCCTGTAAGGATTTCTGCAACTCATTGGTGTGCACTCGTTCATTGGCCAGCGAGCGTTCGATCTTCTGCAGCCGCGTGGCAACCTCCGCATCCGTATCATCAATATCATTCTCCAGATCTCGCGCCTCGAATGCATCATCCACATGGGAGGAAGTCTTGCGGCAACTCTGTTGATCCGCCTGCAATATAAAGCCGTGCCGACAGCGACAGAAGTAGGAGCCTGGAGTATTGACACATTGCTGATCACAGGGTTTCTCCATCTCGCATTCGTTGACATCCTGCTCGCAATAACGACCCGTGAATCCTGATGGACAGCTGCAGGTTTGAGGCGCCGTGCAGTTGCCACCATTATGACAGCGCGTGGTGCAAATAGCTGGAGGAAAGAGATATTTATTTAATAACTTCAATTAACAGGAAATTCTGAAAAAAAAAATATTTTTTCGAAAAAGTCAAAGGGGGGAGTACATGATGTTTATCGACAAAATTCGAAAACTAACTTTTTGTTAAAAAATAATTATTTTTAAATGCAGAATCAATCTAGAGACAAAATAATGATCAAAATGTCATTCCGCATGAAAATCGAATTAGTTTTGACAAAGTTATTGAAATTTGAAGTCTGGTAAGTCCTTGGACGAACAACTTTACAAGTCAAATTTTTTGTTAATTTTGGCTTGATTTTTGACAGCAAAATGAACCCTCTAAGAATTTAATTTAAAGTGTCGTTTTATACTAATTAGGGCACCAGAAGTTCAATAAAAGTGAAAACTCACGATTTAAAATTTTGAAAAAAATATTTTTTCGAAAAAGTCAAAGGGGGGAGTACATGATGTTTATCGACAAAATTCGAAAACTAACTTTTTGTTAAAAAATAATTATTTTTAAATGCAGAATCAATCTAGATACAAAATAATGATCAAAATGACATTCCGCATGGAAATCGGATTAGTTTTGACAAAGTTATGCAAGTTTGAAATTTGGTATACCTGTGGACTGAAAACTTGGGCACCAGGAGTTAATTTAAATGCAATCTTGCCTCGATAACTGTTTGCAATTGCTACTCACGTTTCATGCACGCATCCGAGTGTGGCGTCTCCCGGCTCCAGCCTGAGCAGCAGTC
This sequence comes from Drosophila falleni, assembly GCA_035045575.1. NCBI lineage: Eukaryota > Metazoa > Arthropoda > Insecta > Diptera > Drosophilidae > Drosophila > Drosophila falleni. The sequence continues at coordinate 6,820,585 of JAWNOV010000167.1, forward strand.
GTAGGACATCTGCTGTGCCGGCTTATGCTTGATGACATCCCGGTAGGCCTGCTCGTGGACCAGCTGGACTCGCGTGCACATCTGTCCGGCATGCGTGGGCGGCTGACAGGGTGTGCTTATGTGTTTCCAGGTGGGTCGCGTGAACACCTCCGTTGTCTTCACCGGCATCGTGATCGTTCGCTGTTGCACGCAAATGTGTCGTCTGTGGGAGAGAGCAAGAGAGGGAAGAGAGGGATGAGATCAGCACAATTTTAACGACCCACAATCAACGCATCAGCAAGAGTAACAGCAAAAGTGAAATTGAAACTGAAACAGCAACGACAACTGAAAATGAAAATGAAACTGACTTTTCCAGCTGGCCAGACTGTCAGACTGAAAGACAGCCAATTACTGTCATAATAAAGACTGGACAACAGGTTGGCCAGCGCCCAGCAGACACTGTTGCATCTGTCGCCTCCAAACTGGACAATTGTCACAAGTGTCCCAAGACCGACATCAAATTGTACAACTTGCAGTCAACACGTCACGAGAGTTTGTTCAAATCAGCGATGAAAACTATTTGAAACTGAGAAAACTCAATTATGAAGTGGGGGAAATATAACATAGATGAAGACCAGTTTTTAAAATAAAGAATTTTTGTCTTGATTATTTAAGTTTTCAAGGTTTATCATGCTGTACAATAAAAATGTTTCTCAATTTTACGAATTTTTTTGAAATATGGAATAAAGATATATTGAGAAGCTTAAGAAGTATGTAAGTAATTCACTTTTAGGGCTATTCTAAAATGAAGTTCCGGTTTGCAAGAAAGTTTAGCAAATAAATATCTTCAAGTTTTTCCAAAAGATCAAAATAGCTATTTCTTTTTATAGGTTAACCATGTCGTATACGCAATAAAGCTTAATAGCATTAAAATTACAGTGACTCTTAAACTGTAATTTATATCTTAACTGTAGCGTAATAAAATTTAATAATACGAATATTTATGGCTGATATAACCATATGACAGTGACTGTCAAACTGTTAACTCAAAACTGTAAACACATTGTAAGACCGGCAAAAGACCTTTGGCCGCAAGCAGCAGCCGCAAACACACATAAATGCTGATAATAAGCAGTTTTTGAAATTCCGTTTTTGTATTGTCGATTTTGCGAACTGCCAAAAAGCGCAAAACAATAAAACCAGCAAAACTGTCCGAGCGCGCATCCATAAATTGCAAGTAGCGCGAGTTCAATATTGGCCAGGAATGGTGGGAGCAGGAGCAGGATGGGAAGAGGAAAGGAAGGAGTAAGAAGGAGGAGGAGGTGGTTGGTTCACTGGTGTCGTAATTGGCAATGCGGGCCAAAGCCAAACAATTGCAGGCGCATGACGTGGTCAGTGGCTAACTGACTGACTGAGTGAATGACAGACTGACAGACGAACTGACTGACTGACTAACTGACTGACTAACTGACTGACTTTTGACTACCGCTTGGAGCTGAAGCTGAAACTGGTGACGCTGCCTGCCTGTACCGTTGCTTACCAAATTTGTGACTTGACCGGGCTAATAAGTATAAGAAAGAGACGTAAGCAAATGGGGCAAAAATAGTGGGCCGTTGCTATAAGTCGTGCATGCTCGACTGTCGACTGACCCCGTACTTACTATGGAACAATAATTTTTTGTTTAAAAATAATTGCTTTTAAATGCAGAATCAATTTAGAGACAAAATTATGATCAAAATGGTATTCCGTTTGAAAATCGGCCCAGTTTTAACAAAGTTGTGTAAGTTTGAAGTTTGTTAAATCTGTTGACTGACAACTTTACAAGTCAAATTTTTTGTTAATTTTGGCTTGATTTTTGACAGGAAAATGGACCCTCTCAGAATTCAATTTAAAGTGTCGTTTTATACTAATTGGGGCCCCAGAAGTTCAATATAAGTGAAAACTCGAGATTTAAAAATTTGAAAAAAAATTTCCAAAAAAGCAAAGGGGGGAGTACATGATGTTTTTCGACAAAATTCGAAAATTAAGTTTTTGTTAAAAAATAATTATTTTTGAATGCAGAATCAATCTAGATTCAAAATAATGATCAAAGTGACATTCCGTTTGAAAATCGGTTCAGTTTTAACAAAGTTATGCATGTTTGAAGTCAGGTAAATCTATGGACTGACAACTTTACAAGTCAAAGTTTTTGTTAATTTTGGCTTGATTTTTGACAGGAATTCTCAAAACAAATTTAAAGTGTCGTTTTATAGTAACTGGGCTCGTTAAAACAAACCCAATAGACACCTGTACTTTTTTTAAGTACAGGGTCTAAGAAAAGGGGCAAGTCTCAGTGGCCAAAGTGGCACCGTTGCAACGGTCCTGTGAGAGAGCTGGTGAACATTTAAGCAATTTCTTTATTGCAGCGCATGCATATTTATGCATATGGCAGGCTGCCTTAACTGGACTGCCTCTTGTACCATAATTCTCACGTTATTTATGCAACACTGTGTCCAGAGTGTTCTCAGCATTAAGGGCGCCAGCAGCAGCAACAACAACAACAACAAACAACAAAATACGGAAGTTTTTCTTTTGAGAGAACAAAAAAAAAAAAAGAAAGAAACTGTGCCAACAGAGTGCAACATGAAATGTTCATTCTCATACACAGACTCATACTCATACTCCCATTCCGCTGACGGCATAAATCTTTGGCAGCTTCCATGTCCATGTCCAGGTCGTCTCATCCGGAGACCGCCTGCAGGGCAGCCAAAAACACATCTGTGTGTCTGTTTAAAATGCCTTTGTTTAGAAACGTTTAGACTAAAATTAAATTTGAATTTTTAATTGTTTAACGCATACTGAACACCTGTGGCTTCAGCTGCAGCTTTACGTTTTGACCCTGCATCGAAACTCAGCCAAAATAAAATCTTTAACAGCTGCCGTTATATAGTACATTGTTGTACTTTTATATAAGCCATTAAACAAGGCGAAACTTGGGACATTATATACATTTTTTTAAAAATTATAAAAACATCAATCAAAATTGTATTTCACATGAAATTGTGCTGCATGCTGGGCAATTAATCAAAATAATTTAAAACTGTTAAATTTTATAAGAAGTGCAGTCTTCATAAGCTTTGCCTTGGCTTTCCTTCTGCAAACAGACAGACAGAGAGACAGACAGACAGACATTGAACATGGGCCAGGTTTTGGGTCTGAACTTTAAGTGCGGTTTATTGATTTACGATTTATTTTTATTGAACGCCAAACGGAAATTGATGAGCCACTCTGAGCCTCTGTTTCTCTGACTCAGCTTCAGTCCAGACTGCAGGCCAAAAGTTGACCCCCAGCTTGAGTGTATATATATATGTGCGTGTGTGTGTGGGCGTATACTTAATGGACTGCAACGAGTTGGCTTAATAAATGACCGAACATATTTATAGACTCAAAACACAAGCAACCTACAACTTTGTATGTTTTCAATTTAAATTAAAATTTTGTATCAATTTTTCTAAAATGCTGAATACCTTTAGATTATTATTAGTTTATGGTATAAATTTAATTGTTGTTGTTGCTGGCTCTAAGCATTTATTTATTTAGGCTTTTAATATTGTTTTTAAACTGAATGCAGTAAAAATGTTATAAAATTTGGTTGAAGAAATAAATTAAACTATATGTTTAAAAACGTAAAAACTTTTTTAATATTAAAAAACTGTGATAAGAGTTGTGCATTATGACTTATTATTTTTTTTTAAATTATTATAAATTATTATAAATATTATTAATTATTATTATAAATACTTTTAGCTAACAAATTCAATTTTTATTTTTTTTTACCAAATCCTTAGTGTTTTTCTTACATAATAGGTTTTATTAAAATAAATATTTATTTGCTTGGATTTCATTAAATACAAATTCAAAATTAATTTCATATCTATATTTAAATAAGTTGTTGCTTTGCACAACCTAAAACATGTGCCAATAATTCCAGGGCTGATAAAATAAACTTCAAGAAATTAATTAAGCTTAATAAATTATAGTTTACAAAGCTCTTTGTTTATACTGTTGTTTTATATAAAATATCTTTATTGTTATTGAAGTTGAGAGAATCGTTGCTCAAGTTAATTTTCTTTTGTGAAGACTATAATAAGTATATTTATGCAAGCTTAACCCTATAGAATCTGAACAATAGGGCAGCTTTGGCAAGTGAATGGGTTCGATTAAATGACTGAATACAGTATAAATACGAGTATATGGTGCGACTTGAGCTATAGTTAAATCATTTTTATGAGCTGTTTCTGGAAACTAGTCCCACTCGGGGGTCATTTTCTCACAATCAGTGACGGTAACCGGTTTATACAAATGTTTTTTGTCAATGTTTACAACTGCAGCGAAAACGCATTTAAAATGCAGTTAAAATATAGGCAACAAAACTTGGCGACACTTAACAGCTATAAACCGCTTTAACTTTGGCTTTAACTTTGGGCTTTAGCTTTGGCTAAACCCAAAACGAAAAACTGCAGCAGAAATATAATAAAAAATAGAAAAAAATATGGTTTATAGCTGTGCTCAATATGCATATGCGAATGTATGTTAAAATGGTGAAAACGTTTAAGGTCAAGACAAAAAAAAAACAAAGTTAAGGAAAAGCAAAACAAATGAGTTTAGAGAGTAAAGTTAAGGCCAATCTTTGGCTAACTGTACTGACCAATTGTGGTTGTGAACTGGTCAACTAATCTGATTTGTTACATGAAATTAGAATCTAAATTGGCCTGGCCAACAGAATGGAATTGCAGCTGCCATAGAATGGGAAAGGATAGGAAATAGCAGACCAGGCCAAAATGCATCATTAGGCATTTGCAACTGCAACTGCAACTGCAACTCCCACTACCCCGTAACAGTAACACGATGACAACCACGACAAGAGCAACAGCAACAACCACGACATCAACAACATGAAGAAGAAGAAGAACAAGAAGAAGAAGTCGAAGAACAACTGCGACTACATTGCATTTTTAGACATGCTTCCTGGTGCCTGCTCAGCTGACTAGTCGCAGTCTTAGTCAGAGTCTCTGTTGCAGTTGCAACTGCCTAGACTGCCGCTTTATTTGGCTTTTTACTTAGCGTAAAATGCAAACGCCCCTGTGACCACAAGGAAGACAAGCAACGACCAAGAAGACGACCAAGAAGACGACTAAGAAGACGACGCACTGCATCAGAATTTCTAATAATATTTCAGCCATGTCCATTCCAGGCAAGTGCAGCCACATTTGCCGCTTTTAGTTTTATTTCTTCTTTATTTCTCCTTTTTTTTTGTACTCAAGAATTATTACAGCACTCAGGCAGCAGAAGTTGCTTAACGTACATATATATGTAAATAGTCGACTTGTGCATACTCTATTTTTCAGCAACTTATGAGTTTAGAGAAAGTTGGGACAGTCTGAAAAAAAAATTTACTTCTACCATTTTCTTTATTAATATATTCACTTACTGATAATTGCTATTATTCGTATCATTTTTATCACTATTATTCTTAATATGCTAGTTGAATTTCGTAAAAGGCCGTCTTGTTGCACAATAAAATTGTCTCAGCTATGTTGTGTAAGAATTTCAGGCTTCTAGTTCTTATGGTTTGGTCTGTGCAGTGATCAGTTAGTCAGCAGTTAGTGAATAAGTGAGTCAGGACAAAGGTTTTTATGTATATAGATTATTTTTATCTATTATTATTATTGATATTTATCATAATTAATAGATAACAAGTGAAAAATAATAATTTAGGGGCAAGTATAAATCCTATTATAAATTTAACTTAATTATTCAATTCATTAAAGCAAATCTATCTTTATCACTAAATTCGTATACCCTTTGATACTCTAACGAGTTCAGTGTAAAGAAACCGCCAGTCACGGATCTGTCTAACCGCATTGAGTCAGTTCTAATTTGGCCGTAAATTTGTCTTGCTCGCAGATTATGCAATAAAAATCGCACAAGAGACTTTTCTTCTATTTCCTCCATTGGCGAAAAGTGAAATGAAAATTGTAGTCGCAATTCGCCGCTTGTCAGACTGACTGTCTCACCAATGAAAACTGACTAAGAGAGAGGGAAGATCAAGTGCCGCAAGCGGCAAAACGCATTGCAGTTAAAATGTAATGTGAGTTGGAGTTTTTTGAAGGTGGAGTTGAAACTGAAGCTGGGCCTGATTATATGCTAAGGAAGTGGGCAACCAATAATCCAAAGAGGGCCCAAAGAGGGCCCAAAGTGGGGTTCACTAACCCGTAAGAGTCTCAGGCACATTTTCCATACCAACATACAACATACAACATACAACAGACAACATACAACATAATCGGGGCCGATAAGCGATCTCTTGCCATGGGCCTGTCAATGCGTTGCGCCCTACTAATGCGGCCCTGTCTTGCAACCCGAGTCAGTTGTTGTTGCAGCTCTTGTTGTTGTTTATTGTGTGGAGTGTAGAGTGTGAGACTGGTGTAAAGCATGATTAATGCCCCAAACTTGTTTAAACAACAGCCGTGTCGAGCCGTGGCCGAAAATCCGATTAGTGAGCAATGCAGAAGCAACAGAAACTCAGACCAAGACCAAAACCCAGTTCAAGACCCAGACCCAGACCCAGATCCACAGTCAAGTCCAAATGGAGTATGGAGTTTGGAGACGTGCACGATTTCCATTTTTCTATGGAAACTGCTAACAAAAGCTGCACACAAATTTTCATCAAATTAACATATTTTCGGCTGTTATTTGTGACTCGCTGTGTGAAGATTGAAATCGAAAATCGCGTGAAAAAACTAAAGGTTGTGTGTGTAACTTGCCACTGCGTGTAACACTATCAAAAAATTTGAAAGCGGCAACTTTGCTCCACTAACGATGAAGTTATTGTTTTTGTTGACACGTTGCCTTCTCTTTCCGTTTTCCCTTGCTGCACATATATACACTGAGAAAAAATATCAACTTCTATAATCAAGAACATTCATCTTAAATATTTTAAATATTAAAATATAATCAGACAATTTAAAGACCAGATTGCTAATACTAAAAATATTAATCTAAAAGATTGCAGTTTTTAATACAATTATAAAATAATGTCCAATTGTTAGGAAAGTATAAATATGTCATATTTCACTAAGAGACGAAAGTGTTCCCATGGCGCTTTGGTTAGAGTCGCCGCTTCAATTACACGTCAGCAAGGGTTCGAATTCTACTACATTCCAAGAAAAAACACAGAGTAAAATAACATTTTTTAAATTGATAAGTGAGAATAAAGTTTTAATATACAAAAAAATAAAAAATAAATAATTAAAAAATTAAAAAATAAAAAATATATAATTAAAAAATTAAAAATTAAAAAATTAAAAATTAAAAAATTAAAAAATTAAAAATTAAAAATTAAAAATAAAAAATAAAAAAATTATAAATATAAAAATCTTTCTTATTTCTTGACTTAAAAATTAAGAACACTTATTTTTACAATAAAACTTGGTCTTATTTGAAATGTTCTCTAAATCAAGATGTGTTTTCTAACTTTTCAAATTTTATGTTCTCTTCTCATTTTTTATACCGAAATACTTAGTTTCAAGACGGAAATCAAGTTCTTTGAACCTTTTTTTTTAACAGTGTAGCGCCAGCGTTTGACTTTCCAGCTGCAAATGCAGTCGTCATCTTATGGTATCCAATTGCAACATAATTAAGTAAACCAAATGTTGCATGCCGTGTCTCATTCTCTGTGTCTGTCTCCGTCTATATCTCTGTCTCTGCTTGACTCAATCCTTATCTCTGTTGGTGTGGTGCATGTTATATGGAATTTTGTGCGTCATGTTGTTGCACGTTGCTCGTGTTTGTGTTCGTGTTTGTTTCTGTGTTTGTGTTTGTGTTCGTGTGTGGCGCGCAGGCGCACAGTTTTGTTGTCTTTTGTACTCGTGTTGTGCCTGCAAGACAAAGCGTTAACCCCCCCTGCAGCCCCCGCCACACCCACAGCGGAGTCTCAACGGACAAGTTTACATGTAATATGTCTGCCCAGCTGTCTGTCTGTCTGTCTGATTGTCTGACTGTCTGTCTGTCTCTGACTCGAGCCTGGGCCTGGCAGCATTGCATTAACCCAATTTTCAACTTGAGATGCGAAGCTGCGTGATTTGCAAATTACAGTGTTGTAGTTGTTGTCATTGTTGTTGTTATTATTCTCTTTGCTGCTGCTTTGTGAATGTCTGAGAGACAGAGTGTCATGTGTATCTGACTGTCTCTCTGTCTCGATTGTGTGTGACTTACTTAATTCTAACCATATGAAGAAAAAAAAAAAACCAAATCCAAACACACACTAATTGCATTGATCTTTGTCTGACTTTGTAGGCTAACACTTGCCCGATTAAGTCAATGTTTGCATTAAAATAGTTAACCGTTCCGAATTCCATTTCCATAACTGGAATTAATTACCTTATGAAACTCAACACAACGTGTTTATCGTTTCCGTTTTGAAAAGTTTCACTTTGAAATTAATTACGAAATTCAAAATGATAAATTACTTGAATTTTTCTGGATTATATGCCAAAATGTTGTAATAATTATTTTAAAAATTTTGAACCATTTCAAAAAGTTGTATTAATATATATTATGTAAATTTTTAAAACTCACTGTTTTTTTTTTTTTAATTTCATTTCACTAGACTTTCTTGAGATTAAAATGATTTTCACGCGAAGTATTCAAATAGGAATTCTGTTGATTTTAATATTTTTGTACTAAAAAAATTTATCACTCTATAATTTCTATAATTTTTAATTTCCATTACTAAATATGTCAAGTAAAATGTTTTTCTAATAATGGTTCAAATTTGTTGAGCAAATCTGCATAAAATAATTGTTATTATGTTTAAATTTATTTAAATTTTTAATTCCCATAACTAAATATGTCAAGTGAAATGTTTTTCTAATAATGGTTCAAATTTGTTAAGCCAATCTGCATAAAATATTTGTTATTATGTTTAAATTTATTTATTCTGAAATCTCAAAACATTATTCTGCTTAAAAAAATATATATTTTTAAGATTTTAACTTGAACACACAATGCACTTTTTTTGACGTCTACTTCTAAGTACAATAACATATAAAAAAAAAACCTCTTAGCCTCATTTAGTTCTATCATTCAATTCAGTCTTTTGTTTAAATTAAGCTGCATGTATTGTATGTCATTTTGTGTGTGTGAGTGTGTGTGTGTGTGTGTGTTGCAGTTTTTTGTTGTTGCACGTGTTCGCCATATAGTTAAGCACCCACAATAAAGTCGATTTTCTCAACGACTCTAAGGAAAAACTCATTAAAGATGAAGTTGCTGCTGTTGCTGTTGCTGTGGTTAATGTTGTTGCTGTTGCTGTGGATGTTGCTGTTGCCTGGGCCAAGGTTTTACCCTTGATAGCCCCGACTGATGGCATGACTTGGACTTAAGATAAGGCAAACACAAGCTCTGGTGCTGTGGCACGTGTAGGCGTGCCACATGAAGCATAATGCTTCACGGTGCAAAATGTTAACGAATTTTCACAGGCTGAATTCTAAGTGAAGTTTTTCCAAGCGCAGCATATCAAATCATTCATTCACTCGAACTGAGCTCAAGTCGAAGTCGAAGCCTGTGCCTCGTAATTATTGTGCAGGCAACGAGTTGGGGCAAGTTGCCCGCCTTCGATTGTTGACAAGCAATTTGCAGGCGGCCAACTGCAACAGCTTTGCAACTCAGCTGTGCCACAGTTTGTGGCAATGTTAGAGGGTCACAATGTTGCATAAAGTGCACATAACTCTTTTTTATTTTTTATTTTTTTTTTTTTTGCATTGTTGTCTCATTTGATTTAAGTATTTTTGCCAATTGTTGTCGTTGTATGTTTATGGTTGCAGTTGTGTCTTGTAGCTTCGATTGAAGTCAAGGCCCTGCTTTGTTTTCCAATACTTATAGGTTTAAGATTAAAAGATTGCCCGGCTGTGGCAAGTGGCCTTTCGAAAGATCCCCGAAAAAGTAAACACCTTTTGGCAAGACCCACAATTAATACATGTTGCACTGTGACGCAATCGGCGCCACAGTCAAATCTTCCATCAAAGCGTGCGCCAAATACAGACATCCATCAATTGTCAGCTGCCACAGCAACTGCAACTGCAACAGCAACAGCAACATAAATTAAAATCATCAACAGAAGCAACAGCTGTTGTTGTTTGAAAGAGAGAGAGAGAGAGAGACAGAGAGAGAGAGGGGGCAACTTTATATATATTTTATAGTATCTGCAAATCGGCGAATATTTGACGCTGATTAACACCGAGTTACAGCCGGCGGCAAATGCAATTGAAACGTTTCACGTTGCACGTTGCAAAGTGGCAACAAAAAAATGACGTTGGAGGCATGTGGCATGAGGCGTGTGAATCTAACCATGGACCATAATATGAGCAGTCATTTCCATATCCATTATTGCAACGCGCAACGAGCAACGAGCAACTTGCAACATTGCAACTGCCTGCTGCACGTGCAGTGCTTAAATAAATAGAAATAGAGGCAAGTCAACGATAACTATTTTATTTTTTATTTTTTTCAGTAACTACAGTGCACAGTGCAACACATATGCCACAAAATGCGGCAAGTTGATGCCAAACAAGTTTGTATAAAGTAAAGTAAAGGAAACAAAGTAGAAAAAAATAAACAATATATTTGACAGAATTATTTTCGATATTTATTGCAAATAAAAAATTAGTTCAGAAATAAAAAAAAATTATTTTTGTTTTTACTATATATTTATATCTTATTTTAAAAAATTTGACTCAATTTAATAAAAAAAATACTCAAATTTAATTTTATAGATATTTTAAGTATGCACATATAAGAATTTAAAATAATAAATATAGTCTGAAACTCGCTTGGAATAAGTACAAAAGGTTTTTTAACTTATACCAAAAGTACTTCAAAAAGTTTGGAATCAAGTATTCTGGATTAAATAGAAAATACTTGATATGAGAATGATGTACTTGAATCAAGAATTTTTGGGATAGGCGCAATTCTGACATCGATCGTACTTGATTTGAGTACGGAATACTTGCCACATGCATGTGGAACCACTGTGCGGCAATAGCAATTTATGACTGATGATGCGAGTGCTACGCTTTGCCTCCTGGCGGTTTTTTGGCAGTTTCCGTTGTTGTTGTTGTTGCTGCCACATTAATCAAAATGTGTCATAACTAGCAGCTAAATTGCAACAAGCCGTTGTCAAGCAGAGCAACACCTTCCATAGCTCAGTTGAAGCGTCAGTTTTGAGATTGCGCATACGTCGCGTTGTCGTTTGGATTGTTAAGCTGCAATTGGTTGTTGTTGTTGTTGCTGCATTATGTGTGTGTGTGTGTGTGTGTGAGTTGGCATGTCTTTGCCCTTAAGTAGACGCACATTAATTCCAATTAGAAAACATCAACACTGCCAATTGAAAACTCGTTAAAGTTCATTACCTTAAAATGACCATGCAGACAGCTGCAGCAACAACAACCACAACAACCACAACAACAATGACAACAGCAACACTTTAGCTGTTCAATTCAATGCCATAACACAATCTTAGCCAGATCGTGGCTTCATACAATTGCGTTATAGATACTTGTAGTTACATTTAAGGAGCTGCAACAACAAGTGCGCATTGATTTGTTGCAATTGACACAACAATTGAAAAACTAAACAAGTCGCGCACTGCACTTAGCCTTGGAGCTAATAATACCAATACCAATACCAAAGCTCACACTTCAATTAGAGATGGTACAGAGATATCAATATCGAAGCCAACAGTTCAATTAGAGATGAACGCGTGACTCAAAAAAGAAGAAATGTTGCTTCAGTGAAGTTAACAAAATGTTTTTCACCACATTGCATAATATTTTGCATTTAGTTTTAGTTTTCCTGATTCTTTAGTATTTCTTAAAAATATAAAAAACATTTAGGAATATATAAATAAAATACTAACTGATCATAATACTGATTAAATTCAACAGCTCAAAATAAATTCAATACGCAAAATATTTTCGATATGATAAATCTTGTATACTTATTTTCTATAATTTTAAGTAAAAGCTTTCGAAAAATATTTTAACGCTGTCAAATGCAAAATCTGAAACCAAAATACTGCTTAACAAAAAACAATTAATGAAATGTATACAATGATAATTTAAATGTTTTCCACATTCAAACATTATTGTTGCACTTCTTTATTGGTGATCTGATCTGATCTTTATCTTTAAATTTATTTTCGTGACACGCCAGAATATAAATCGCGTGTTAAGCTCTAATTAGAGACAATCACAAAAGGTAGCTGGAAATTAGTGGCATCCAATGCAAGTGGTTGGGTTAGTTGAATCACTTGAAGCTGTTGGATCTGTTTGGGGCTGTTGTCTTGCAGTGACATTGAAACTGAAGCTTCAGCTGGCGTGTCATAATATTTAAATAATTTATGAGCGATAAGATAAGCTGCTGCAAAGGTAAACTAGCGGCGACAGCTTTGGGCCAATTTATGGCTGCCATAGCCTTGACTCTTGCCCAGCTGATAAATGCAATTGGACACGCCCAGCCAAAGGGAGAGAAGAATTCAAAATATAAAACAAATCACGCATACGCCCCGTTGTACGCAGAAATACCTTACACTGAAAAAAAGATCAACTTCTAAAATCAAGAATACTTTTCTTGAATATTTTTTTCTTAAAATAACATTATTTTAAACCCAAAATACTAAAACTAAGATTATTAATCTAAAACAGAAAAAAATTTAAATAAATCAAAATTTAAAAATGAAAAAATATAAAAATAAAAAAATTATTCTTACTTATTTTATTTTTGGATTTTAGTTTTAAGAACATTTATTCTTAAAAAAAGAACTTGGTCTTATTTAAAATTTTCTTAAAATCAAGATGTGTTCTCGTAATTTAAAAATTAAGAAGAATTTAGAACATTTTTTTTTTTATCAGTGTAGTTATATCAACTTACCGCTCCATCTCTTTAGAGTCTGTGGGATAATTGCGACTGATTGTGTTCGTCTCGTAGGGATCCTCGGTGGTGCTACCGATGGTGGTGCTAGTGGTGGTGGTGCTGGCGGTGGTGCTGGGAGCTGTGGTGGTGTAGCTGTAACCACGTCTCGCCGGAACCAGCGGTGGCACTGTACCCAAACCCAAATGCGGTGAGCTGGCACGACGATTGAGATTTGGCGGTGGTGCAGCGGTGGTTATTGGTGGCACATACTCATAGCCACGCCCACGACCCGTGACCCCAATGAACTCTACATCCTGTGTGTTGTCCTCACCCTTGCCAGCATGCGGTGGCAGCGGCGGTGGCGGTGGTCCAAACGTATTTGTATAGATGTTGTAGGTGTTGTAGTCCCATTCGGTGGGTCGTGCCTGATGTTGATGTGGATGCTGATGTGGATGTGGTTGCTGATGGAGGCGACGTGTCGACACCTTGTTGTAGGGATTGTGTGCGTGATGCAGGCGTCGCAGTCGCGTTGTTTCCGTGCCGCGCGGCGGTGGCATTGTCACGCCCGGCAACAGCTCCACCTCGGACTTGACACTGTGCTGCAGATGTTGCAACTTACGCGCGCCAACATGATGACGATGCTGTCGATGTATGCGATGGCTATGCAAACGTGTATTGTTGTTGTTGCTGCTGTTGTTGTAACTACCTGTTGCTGTTGTCGCCAGCAGCAACACTGCAGAGCACAGCAACAATATGCAGCTAAACATTCGACTGTACTGCATTATCATCCACTTGAAAATGGAACTGCAAAGAGTTAAAGAACAGAGAACAGGAATATCTTTATTAAGTGACGAATCAACATTCACTTTCAGTACAGTTCGAATCCATCGATCCGTAAACTCATTCAAATTCCTAGTCACTTTGCACGCCTCGCTTAATGTAAGCAACAACACGGATCAATAAGTCTCTCTGACGAAATCTGTCCGTACCCAATGTCCTCATGCTCATTAACAATTCCTTTGTCTCCCAGCGCCGACCTGTCCATCAACAGGCCCCCAGACTAAAGATATCAGACTCAACCAGCCCTCAGTGTGTACTCGTATAATTTAAAGGTATGAGTTGGAGGTGGAAAAAATAATATGAAAATGAATGGCTAAAGTGGAACTTCAATGGAACGTTCGTTGAGTGTTATTTTAAGCACTTGAAGTTGGGTTTTGTTATAGACAGAAGGCATCTAGACAGATTGCTTTAATATGTGCTGTGTATGTGTGCAGAAAAAATAATGAAAACTGTAATGAAAACAGTAATGAAAATTGTAATGAAAACTGTAATGAAAACAGTAATGAAAACTGTAATAAAAGTAGTAAAAAAAGTAATAAAAGTAATAATGAAAACAGTAATGAAAACTGTAAAAAAAATTTAATGAAAACTGTAATGAAAACAGTAATGAAAATATTAATGAAAACTGTAATGAAAACAGTAATGAAAACATTAATGAAAACTGTAATGAATACAGTAATTAAAACAGAAAATGACATTAGTAAATGTAAATAAAACAAAAAATATAGCCAAAAGTTGAGACATATATTGCTAAAAATAAATATATGATCAGGGGAAACATAAGCAATATCTAGGTAAAAACTAATGAAAATATTAATTATATAATTATATATAATTTTTAATAAAATACCGAAAGATCAATGATGTTTTAACTTATTGCCCAACATATGATCGACATTATAAATACATAGAATCAATCTTAAAGGGCATTCATACAATATGAATGAATGTAAGCGTAATAAAGAACAACGAAAAGTTCCGAACCTGGGGCCACAATTCATTTTCATGGTCGAGTGGCAACACTTCACATACTATACTTGTATTCCCAGAGAGTGAGGAACAAAGGCAATTTGTAATACATGATGTTGTTGCTCTTGTTGGATAAATCATAAAATGAAATTTAATAAAATAAAACAACAAACGTAACGCGTTAACAGTTAACTGAACCGGCAGCTGCCAAAAAAAAAAAAAATCGAAATAAAATAAAACAAAAATCAACAAGAAAAGTGACCTGAAATGAAGTGAACCCAAGCCGGAAGTGTGCTTTGTTTGTGCTTTAAAGCATATATATTTAATTTCAGATATTTATCAAAATTTCACGCAGTTGAAACATCATTTGTCAACACGTTTCGTCCCCTCCCCCTCCCTCTACCATCCCCCAATTGGGAGGCAACGCAATAATTGCAATTGCTCAGTGAGCTTATTAATATTCATTGCCTGAAAGTGCCATCAAATGGAATTTATGAAGCTGCTCATTAAAACTTAAAAGTTGGCCTAACATGTGTTGCTCTTCTCCGTTTGCTCCAATTACAAAATAATTGAAAAACTGACAAAAAAAAACACAAGAAGAAAATGAATTGAAAACGCTTAAAGCGATTACCAATTGCTGATGCTAATTAAAAGAAGAGCTACAGAAATTAATAAGAAATAAAAAAATTAAAAAAGAGAGTGGCAATAAAAAGATGTTGCAATGGAACCTGGAACTTGGTTTAAGGAAGCGACGGGAATTGAAGTCATCAGGTGCGGCCTTTAAGCCGCTTAGTAAGTGAAACCCCAAAAAAGGCTTGACTGCCCTGTCTGTTCAACTGTCCGACTGTCCGATTGTCTGTCTGTCTGTCTGTCAGTCTGCCAAATGTTCGGCCAATGTCAGAAGGCAGACCACAGCTCAGTTGTCATAACTTCAGCGCTGTTTCCACGAAATGCACAAAAAAATAAAGGTTTTTCGGGGCGCCTCTTAATCAAAACTGCAGACACAAAATAAAAAACCAAATTCAAAACAACAACAAATATATATATTTTTGATACCGTTTCCATTGAAATCTAAGCGAAATCTAAGTTCAAAGCCGCGTTGACAACAAACTCACTCGCCTTGACCTTGCCCCTTGCCAAAAATGGTTAACGCAAAGATAAATCAAAAGCCAAGCCACTTTTTTTTATAGCCAACCCACAGGCAACAGGCAACTAAAAAAGCTGACGGCTTAAACCAAAAAGGCGCATTTGTCTAAAATATTTTGATATATTTCTAATTAATAGGCAACATTTTAGGCATAACAGAGAATTTATAAATCACAAATTATACCTGAGAACAGTGGCAGCTTTAGCTGGAATTTATCAATAAATTTTCCATTTTTTTTTTACATTTTTCTTAATGTGGGAATGAGGAAATTAGTGTATGTTAAATGTTATTGATTTGTTTTCCCAGCACATAAATCACAGGCTAAATACTTCATAGCTTCCAGTTCGACAACAGTCTCAGTTTCTCAGTTTTAACATGAAAATGTCAACTTTATTTTTGTCAAACTCACACATTCACAAATACAAATGCAGACAACAGAAGCTGTGGGTGTCCATGGTTGTGTGTGTGTGTGTTTGTGTGTGTGTGTGTGAATGTGGCTGACCCAGACATGAGCTATGGCCAATGAATCACAAGAGATGCGAGAAGCAGACGAGATATAGCTATAAGTACATATAACCACATAAGACAAAATACACAACCACAGTGAACACTCGTTAAGGAATACTTAAAAATTTTTAATTTAATTTTGACTGAAATTTAAAAGGTATATTTTAATTAAAAAAAGTGATTGATGAATTAAAGAGAACTTGAAGTTTTAATATGAATTTGTAAGATTTTCTTAAAAAAAAACTATAAATATTGGTTTTATCTTACATACTCAAATTTAAGAATTAGAAAAATGGTACTAGAAACTCTTAAAAATTCTAAATATTCTTGATCAGAATTAATTATACCCTGAACCCATTAAAAATGACAGTATTTAATATAAAACTGATTATAAGTACTACACTATTTTAATATAGGCAAACAATCTTTATCCAAATTAAATAGTTAGATTTTTCATATTTAAAATAAAGTAGATTAATATATACATAAAAATAATATAGTTTTTATATAGCAAATCTCAAAATAATAAAATCAATCTACGAAAGATGTTTTCACTATTAATAAAAAATTATACTCCTCATTTCTTAGCACTTCCTGTACACTAAGGCGTGTGTTCACTGTAGCTGCTATGCTCTCCATATACATATAGATACAAATAGTTGTATTTCTATGACAGTCCCCAGAGTCTGTACATTTGGGAACTGCTGTGAAATGTTCCGGGAACACGTCGCAGTCATTTTATTAATAAAACTTTTGCATTTCTTCATTAATCATTTGAGTTGGTAAACAGAGATAGGTGCGAAGAGGGGAAAGAGGATAGAAGTCAGAAGGAATGACTAAAAAGTGCTGCAAAAACTTATGGCAATTGCTTAATTATTGTGAGCATTATTTTAGACTTTTATGCAGAGATTTTAACAGACAGTTTAGCGAGTGTTCAACCTGTTTACACACACACACTAACACACACACACACAGCAAAGTAGGTGTGTTTAAGTGTTGGTGTTTGGATATTTTTCATCATTTGGTTGCAGTAATTTAAAGTAACAGCTCCTCAGCGTGTCCATTTAAATGTTAATTAAATGCTTGGCTGCCTTTCCCTCAGATATTTTTTTTTACAGGCACAGCCTTTTGCCTCTTTTTATATATATATTTTGTGCAATTCAAACAGCTGCGTTTTTATTTATGTTTTGTGTAATCGCAGCAACAGCAACAACAACTACAACAACAACTCTTTTTAACATGCTCGCAACACGGCGCGCCTCAAGTTCTTATAAAGAGATAAACTAAGAGCTTAACGCCGCCAACAACCAAAAAATTGTTTGGCAACTTACGCACAACAAATTGGAAATTCAGTATTTTGGTATTTTCAAAAATTTCGTTTATTTCAAACGTTTATTTCGGCGCTTTAAATGAGCCGCCAAACAAAGATGAACTGTTAAATGTTTTAGATCTCTTCAAATGGTTCGATCATTACAATTCATTCACTCACCTATCAGGAAATTTTATTGGAAGGGGGCTGACCACCCAATACCCAACAATTATCCAAAACACTGGAAAACCAAAGAAATTGTTTCGCTTTTCAATTGGAAAACTCAATTGAACTCATTTTGGTTTTGCGGCGAGTTCAATAACCCGTTCAAACAGCAGCGGATCGTCAGGAATATCTTATCTGACAGATCATCAAATATGTGCCTTATGGTCTGGCTGCATATTACTCAACCTTGTTGTTGTTGTTTTGTCATTTTGTCAGCTTTCTCACGTTCACATTGAAGGCATGACAATAAGCGAGGAAGGGGAAGTTAAACTGCCCCAGTTACAACATTTATTTCATTGCCAACAATTTGTTTAGTGATCAGTTATAGTTATTTAATTCATTACAAATATTTTAAATAATTTCTTTTATATCTTATTCATTTTTATGCAAATTCATTGAGCGTGTTTTGTATCTCGTTTACTTTGACGTTTGTATTTTTAATTTTACTTTTTTATTTTTGTATTGAATTATGTGTTTTTTTTTATTGTTTTCTGCAAGATCAACAAACTGGCTGCTTATGTTAGCTGGGTGAGAGAGATAGAGAGGAAAGCAGGGGCTTGCTATTTGTTTACACTTTACTTTCAGTCCAATTAAAGGAATGTGTTTCAAGTCTTGCGCCTTGTGTTTTCTCAAAGTCAAAAGAAAACTATGCGCAACATGCCACAAGCCGGACAGTTTGACATTTTGGCACCCCAACTACAAAAACATCAAAAAACATAAAACAACAACAACAACAATAAATAAGCAAGTCCAAAAAAAAAGCAAAACATCTCGACTTCAACTCAACAAGTTCAACTTCAACTTCAAAAGTCCAGTTGAATAACAATTGCAAAAAAAAAGAGTTTTAAAAAGGGAAAAATGAGAAAAAAATCAAATAAGAGTAGTAGTTTTTTGGGTATATGGAAGATTAAATACTCTTACACGATAATTTTATACATTAAATATATTATAGTTACATGAATTTACTGCATTTTTCTGAACTGAAATATAAATTTTAAGATAAATAAAAGTTTTAAATACGATCGTAATTTTTCAAGAGATTTTCTATATATTATGGATTTATTTTGGAGTATTTCTTTTTTTTTTTTTCTTCTTCTTGAAATCACTTTCTTTTTTCTTAACTAAAATTTGAATTTGATGATAAATAAATGTTTTAAATACGATCGTAATTTTGATATGATATATATATGATATAGATTCATGCTATAGTATTTCGATCTTTCTTTTTATAAATATTTACTATTAAACTAAGGAAAGTAGCCGGAAATTCTTATATCGACTCAGCTCTTCAATCTGATTAAGGGTAAAATATCTTTCTTAATGCATTATAATATAATATATATTGATTTTAAATTTGGCAAGGAAATCAAGATACTCTTAGCAAGTGTATAGCCAGGTTGTTTCAAGTATTTTGTAGACGCTGCCTTGGCCAAGTCTTTTGCTAATTGCATTGCAGCTGTAAAAGGGGCGTGGCTACACGCCCACGCATAGCCCGCAGTCCGAGACCGAGTACGAATTCGAATTCGAGTTCGAGTTCGAGTCTTTGTTGTCTGACTCTCTGGGTCAGACTCTGTAACAGACAAAAGACATAAACTCCCATTTTACCGTTAGCTGCGTTATTCATGCAAATGACTTTGGTTAATTAGAAAAACAGAAAAACTGAAAACAAAAAAAAAAACAGATAAAAACAACAGAAGAAAACAAGACAAACTGAATAAACAACAAGAGATATTAAGAATTATGGCTCGTGCTGTAGTTTCAGTCCGAACATAACATGCGCTTTAAACCAAAAGCATAATTTACGATACACACAGATACACATACATACATACATAAGTTTGTAATTTGCGCAAATCATAAAAATAATATTTTTATTGTTATTTCAATTTGCGATTCTAAAAAATAGGCACGATCTATTTAGAACGATCGTGACAATTGTACAATTCTATCTACATACGAGTTTTAATAAAATATCTATACATATATTGTAGACATATATCAGTCGTCATTCTGTAGAAACGGAAACTATTGGATATGTTTCATTCAATCATTTCCTCACACGTCATTAACAATTTGATGACACTCGAGTTGTGCGAAATAGGAGAGACTACTACTATAAAAAAATAAAGGCCATTCCTCAATCTTACTATATAACTATTTTATTATGGCTATAAATATGTTGATCTATTGCATTCAAGTTTAACAAGAAAACTATCCGAATCAAATATTTATAATAGATACATTAATTGATATGTTAACAATTTTAAATATTTATTATAATTATTTTAATCGTCAAACAGAAAATTACCGAAAAAAATTGATTTTAAATAATTGTATTTAAAGAATCTTATATAAAAGTTACGGAAAAATAAAACTAAAGAAAAAATACGAAGTTTTACTCCTAAGCCAATCTAAATAATTTAATTTAATTTAATAAATAATAGTTTTTTTATATATGGGAAGATATATAAATTCTTGTTTGGGACTATAAAAAATTGAAATTCTTAGGTATAAATCCGTTTTCTATATTTTTATTAGGCGTCTCATAGCTATAAAATAATTAAATTGTTTATGAAAATATGATGACAAAGGTCAGTCATTACTAACAACTCTCAATTAAATTAGCATTTATCATACGATCATGCTTAAGATCTGCAGGAGTATAAACCCAGGAAAACTCAAAGATATGTGTAGTTTCTTCTTGTTGTAAATACCTCAACTGTAGTGTATAGTATGTCAAGTTAAGACCGTAACAAGATTAGCACATGCAAATGCGTTGTCCACCGTTTCATATGCGATTTTGAGCAAGATGAATGTACTCATTGAATCAACTCATACTCACTACTCACTAGGAAGTGTCACACGTCAGTTGGCATACATTCAATACATAAATAATTACTTACAGTTAATTATAATTAACATAAAAATTAGCATTTAACTTACGCGTTGTTGGAAAACCAATTGGCCAATCTTTGTCTGGATTATCACAAAGATAATCAGAAGATAAAGAAGTAAAAACGATTTCGGGTCGAAAAATAAATCAATTCACAAACAATTATGTCAAATATGCAATCACAAAACAATAAATTGGGAATATATATTCTTCACGCTGACATTAAACAGATACGCGGCATTTGCTTTTGTTGCCTTCATAAATTATTATATACGCGAATATGAGAGCTGCTTTTATTAATTTATTTTTTCATAAACATTTCTTAAAGATTAAAGGGCGCTTTAGCTGCTTCCGTATGCCAAAAAAAAAAAACGATTGCAAACAAATTGTTGAAACTTAAGGCAAACAAATCTACCGATCACTGATCACGCATACGAGATATTGTGTGATATTTGATCTAGACGAAGATATTTGGCCACGGCGGAGCTAAACCAACTGATCGCTTAGAAGTCCCGAGACGAACTAAACGCTACAAGCCGAAATAAGCGAATAACCGAAGATCGACAACGAAGCGAAACGAAACCGATTCCGATTCCGATTCCGAAACCGAAAGTCCAAGTCCAGTTGATGATCGTGTTGCGACGATCGGTTTTTACTTCGTTTCGTAGAACAAGTTCGCTTTCTTTGTGTTCGATGAGACAAATGAGACGATCTGCGAACTGGAAACTGGGAACTGCGAACTGGGAAGTGGAAACTGACATTGCAACTGCAACTGCAACTGAGTTTGTTGCTGATGTTGCAGCTGTTTTTTTTCTCTTTTTTTTTCTTTTGTGTTTGGTTGTTTGACGTTGCGCCCCCGCAAGACACACAACTTGTGGCAAGTAGTAGAAGTACACTGATAAAAAATATATTCTAAAATCAAGATTTTGGTCTTAGAACTAAGATTTTTGGTCTAAAAAATGCGTCGAGAATATAAAATTCTTAAATTAAGAGAACACAACTTGGTTCTAAGAACATTTTAAATAAGACCAAGTTCTAATTTTAAGAAAAAATGTTCTTAAAACTAAAATCAAAAAATAAAATAAATAAAAATTTTTTTTTTTATTTATGATTTTATTTTAATTTTTTAATTTTAAATCAAAAAAATAAAATAAATAAAAATTATTTTTTAAGTTTATAATTTTTTTTAATTTTTTATTTTAAATAAAAAATAAAATAAATAAAAATTGTGTATATATATACTGTGTTTATAATTTTTTTTAATTTTTAAATTTTAATTTATTTACTTTTTATGATTTTTATTCTTATATTAAGATTTAACGATTTTTTAGATTAATAATCTTAGTATTAGTAATTTAGTCTTAAAATAATCTTATTTTAAGTATAAAATATTTAAGATGAATGTTCTTAATTTTAGAAGTTGGTCTTTTTTTTCAGTGTAGAAGTATATGTTGTAGTGCTGTGGTTGTTGTTGCTGCTGCGCTTTATGCTTTTTATGGCCCTGGTTTCTGCAGTTCTTGGCGAGTTGTTAAGTTAAATATTTGCGCTTGGCTAGGCCATCCCATCCCATTCCAGATCCCAGATCCCAGATCTTTCACAGAGATGTGCCACAGTGTAAAAGAACTTGTTTGCGTGCCCTTGCCCAATTGTGGCAACAAGCAGCGACCATTGCGGCAAGCTGTCACCATAAGCGCTACCTGGCTGACCCCTTTCCCCTTCCCCTTCCCCTTTCCACTTGCATCATGTTGCATATGTCAAAAGGATTTGCGTTTGCTTCTCACAAACTGGTTGGCCAGATTGTCGGCCAGCTCATAAATCTGATGATGTGCCAAGACATTTGGCAGCTTGGTTAACAGCACTCACAAAAGGTGCAACACAGCAACAAGTAACAAGTATCAGCATTTATTGGGCTATTAGCAGCCACTTGTTGAGTGGCGACTCCAATTCGGACACCCACGCGGCAGATGTAATCAAATAAAGCATAAAAGCAGATAGCACACAATGAAAACAGAGGGCAAAGAAAAGAGAGAGAGAGTAGCTCCAAAGAAGAGAGAGAGGGAGAGAGGGAGAGAGAAAGCTGGCTCAAACAATTAACTGATAACAATTCATTTGCATTTTGTGTGGGCTGCCCCTCATCAATGCGTGTGTTTAGTTAATTTGACAGCCATTTGATGAGATCTTCAGATCTTCTCTTCTTCCGACCTGAGCAGAGGAAGCAACTGACCAAATGAGACCAAAAAAGACAACTCTTAAGTGGCAATCGAATTGAATCTGTGTAATAAAAAAGAAACACTCTACACAAAATAATCTTAAAGATCTCTAAATACCTCGTAATCATTTAGACGTTAAAGTAGGGTATGCTTAAAGTAAAAATTTATATACGTAATTTAAAAAATAATCAACCCAATGTTAGTTCTGTTTTTAACAGGAACTTCAAAAAAGAGCTATGAATTTAAAAAAATTGAGTACAAAACAATTTTTATAAACAAGTTTAATAATAAAAATTATTTTTAATTTGTATGATAAAAAAATAGACAAATTAAAACGTGAAAAACAAATGTACAAGTAAATACTATACTTATCTAATAATCTCAGTCTTAGATCTGTGACTTATCATCATATTGCACATTTACAAAATAATTGATCGAAAAAACCAAATTTTTTTTATTATTTCCCAGAAATCATTCGCTCTGCTCGAACAATTACTGATGACTAATTGAGTTCTATTCAAAATTGTGAAACCAAGCGCACTTTAAATGCTCTCATAACAATAAAAATTAATAAAAACATCATTTGCAGATGGAATGAACATAAAATTAGAACTTTAACTTGGACTTAAAGTTCGATGTGTCAGCAGAATCGATGTCAAGAATAGTTGTCGTAGCTGTCAGAATGCAATTTGTTAGTTTTTGTAATTTTGTTGTAATTTTGCATTGCGCTGTCATGCCAGACGTTTGTCCAGTTTTATTTTTTTTGTGGGTTGGGTTCGCCAATGACCAATTTGGAGCAATATGCAATGTCATATTGGGGCCTACGACCCTCTACTCCTGTTAACCCCCTCTAACAGATTGTGGCCCAAAAGATATGGCCATAAATTTAAGCGCATGTTGTCAAGCACGTTGGCAAATTGTCAAACGACGTATATGCTGAAAAAAAAGAGATCTTTTGACACTGACAGCTGCAGCACATGGCGATAATTTATTTGATCACGCTTTCCCAGACGCTTTTCCACCCCTCAAAATCCCTCTCATCCCCCTGTTTCACCCCTTTAGCTTGACGGAAGCGCACGAATTGTCAGAGACAAAAGCGAATCTCCAGTTGGAATTAAATCTCCGTCTAAGCAACGATCATTGATCGTAGTTTGTTGATCGGTGATCATTGATCATTGATCGTTGGCCTTGGCGCCTTATTAAGTGTTGTACATTTCTCACAACAACTTCCTCGTTGTTAAGGATAAGCTAATGTATTTCTATAATTAGCAGATGACACCAAATCAGATATTTTAAATTCTTCTACACATTGTTGTTGCTGCTGAGTCGGCTTTGCTTTGCAACTACATTTAAATGATTACAATTTTGGCTAACAAAATCAACTTTCCCATTTGTTATAGGCTTAAATAAATTCCAAAAATAAATACATTTTAAAATTAATGAACATAATGTTCTCGTTTGCCTTCTGGAGAAGCGAGGCAAAGAAAAATCAGCGCGAGAATGTCTCCCAAATCTGGAAGGAATTGAATGCAACATTTGTCACGTAAGAAATTTTTTATTTTTACTTAATTGTTATAATATTTGATTATTGTATTGCAGCTTCCTTGGTTGGAGCTGGTTAATTTACACCATTGCCGTCATTGTCATCTCCATTTGTGGCTATTTCGCGTACTGCGAAAGTTGTCGAAGAACTGAAATTGCAAGACGTAGACGCGTTATACAGCGGGCCCAGGAAAGGTGAGTTTTATCCCTATATAAAAAACTTCAAGATATCATAACTTAGCCAAAACTTAACCGATTTTGATGCGGAATATCATTTTGATCATTATTTGGCCAATATATTGATTCTGCATCAAAACATTTTTCACTTGAAAAATTTACCTCACTGTCAATTTTTTCGGTATTTTCCATGCTTACCCCTTTACACTTTTTCAAAAACTTCAATCTACCATAACTTTGTCAAAACTCAACCGATTTTCATGCGGAATAGCGTTTTGATCATTATTTGGCCTCTAAATTCATTCTGCATCAAAACATTTTACACTTGAAAAATTTACCTCACTTTACACTTTTTCAAAAACTTCAATCTACCATAACTTTGTCAAAACTCAACCGATTTTTATGCGGAATACCATTTTGATCATTATTTGGCCTCTATATTCATTCTGCATTAAAATATTAATAATTAAATTTATTTTCAAAATCAATTTTATTTCTTTATAGACCGCCACAGAAGAGACGACCGAATGCCGCGTATCGCGATCATCAGATCTATCGTCATATCATCCTAAGTGTGGCCAAGTATATGAAGAATCCAGAGGGAGTGCGTCCATTCATCGATCACATGGATCATCTATATCCGCTAAGGCACTCGCAGGCTGAAATGGCTTTGAATATTGGCCACAGCGGCACAGAGGCAAACGCTACACAGAATTAGTCATAATTATAATTCGATGAAAAATTTTTGTTTAAATTAGATAACCAATATGCTTAACACTGTAAAATAGTGTATACCAAATTAATGACACGCACACAAAAATATATATAAAAAAAGTAACAAAACTTGTGACAGTTCTTAATGCTGTGGTTAATTTCATTTGCAGCCTAAAAATATGCAATGCTATTTTTATATGCGACGCGACAGCGGCGTTCCAGCGCCTGGAAAGCACTACAAATATAAACAAATGCCATGTGCGTCAAAAGCTCGCGGAAAAAGCGTCGTCGTAAACTAGGCGAAAGCTCAACGCTGACTGCTCTCTTCCTGTTGCGTGTTGTTGCAGGCGCGCACGTTCCAGCAAGCTCTCTCTCTCTCTTGCGCTCTCTCGCTCGTTTGGATGCCTGGCTCTCTGGGCGTTAGTCCAATTGGAGTAGAAATTCAGTGGCCCAGTCGCCAGTCAGACAGTCAGCGCGTTGCACGTACGCACGCAAAGAGCAGCAGCAGCAGCAGCAGCAGAAGCAGCAGCGCGGGCGCGTTCAGTGGTTGTTGGAAACAGTCAGACACACACATTAACACACATATATCTACACACAATCATCTATACACCTACACACAGACACAGACGGGGCCAGCAAACAAAATTTTCTGTTCTTGCTGTTCCGCTTCTGACCAAAAAAAAAAAAAGGAAAACTGTTTCAGCTCATTTTTTGTGTTTTTCATTTTGTGTGTCAATGAAATTGACAAAAATTAAAAAAAAAAGCAAGTGAAAAACGTTTATTGATAATATTTAAAGTTATGCAGCTGGCGAATTATGCAAATTTATTTAATTAACTTGTGAATAATTGAAAAATTCAAGCACACACCTGCGCACATGTTCTCACTGTCTGTGTATGTGTGTGTGCGTCGGTTGTGTATGTGCATGTGTATGTGTGTTGAAGGCTAAGAAAAGGCAGCAGCAGCAGCAGCAAAAGAAAAGCCAACAAGTATAAAAGAAAATATAAGAAATAAAAGCTGCAAGTGCCCCCAAAAACATTGGCAGCACGTGTGGCAAGTGCGTGAAAACTATCAAAAATTATTATAGAGCGAAAATTGAAAAACGAAACCAAATTAATGTGCATAAATTAGCAGTTCAAATCAATGACAGAAGTTTGCCAAAAAATAATGAAATTAAAATAAAATTAAATCATAAAGTAATGATATCTTAAATTATTATAGCTAAGAAATTATAAAATGAATTCAAATTAAAATAAATGACAAAAGTTTGCCAATTTAAAAGTGAAATTAAAATAATATTATATCACATATTCATACAGCTTACCTTGTATTTAAATTAGATAAACAATAAACAAATATCATATCATGTAGATTATATAGGATATAACCAACAAAAGCTCAGAGAATTTACATTTATCTAAATTGTATTTAGAGCCCTAGTCGGAACTTTTTTTTCCACAAATATTTGAATTTATGACTATCTTATCATTTATGTCTTCTGACTATTATTTAATGCATGCATTAAAATATTATTTGATTGATTTATTGGGGCCTAAAAACGCCAGTTTGGTGAGCTATTAGTCAGTTTCCATATAAACGGGGAGTTTTAGCTATTATCATAAATAAGCTCATACATCTGGCAGCTAGACATTTGATAGTTTACGACCGTTGCAGCCAAAAAATAAAGTGATAAAGACAAAGTGTTCAAGATAAAATGTAATAACTATACTTAAATATATACAACAAATAAAAAATTATAATAAAAAACAACAACAAGTAAAACACCAAGAAATTTAGTAAAACGAAATCGAAACTAAATGTTGGACAACTTTCTGAAGAAGTCATGTCAAAGGTGAGTATCGATATAAGGCTGCAACAATAGACACACCTAGAATACACACACACAGACACACACTACACACATATGAGAGTATGGAGTGAGATTCTGGGCGCATCCTACCTCAACACAAAAGCGAAGCAGCAAAGCAAAACATAAACAACCCCAAAATGGCCACAAAAGCCAAAACCATCCAAGCTCTGCCCGCAGCACTGCCAGCGTCGACGTCAGCGTCCGCTACTCTGCAGATGTGCTCGAGAGTGCTTCAAATAGGCAGAGCAAACAACGAAATTCGCTTGAAAAGCTCAATGCAAAAAATGTTTGGCAAGCAAGCAGAGCAGCAGAGATTGAGCAGAGGTAGGGCAGAGGCAGAGGCAGAGACAGAGCATGGGCAGAGGCAGAGCCGGGGCAGCGGCAGAGCAGTCTGTTTGGGATTAGCGCAAGTCGCTGCGTAAATATTGAAAAGCTCATTTGAGGCAGCGCTGCCAGCGCTGTCAAAGGCAGCAGCTTAAGTTTATCACTTGCCTTCGTTCCACATACTTACTATATACTTATACTTATTCGTAACGCAGACTTTGCAATTTCTCGTAATATCATTTCGCTAGCTTAAGAACTTTTTTTTTTGGCAATCCTTGCGAAATCTTATCAATATTAAAGCTTAGCTTATTTAGTTTCATTATATTACTGGTTGTTTTTTTAAATGACTAAGCCCTAAATACACTATATCAAGTAATTGTTTTAACAAAAATAATAATATTGATCATATTTATTTATTTCTTAAAAAAAATTGGTATTCCATAGAAAACTGAAAACTTAGAGCTTAGTGATAAAATTCAACTATAAAAATAAATGCAATTTAAAATATATTAAATATCTTGAAATTGCAGTATCGTTGCAAACAGTATCTCAATAAACTTATATTTAGGACTTTTTAAAAATTAGATTACAAATAATAGCAGTTTCTCAATTTTAATATATACATAAAAATAAATGAAGAAACTTGATTTTCATTAAATCAGTCTTAAAATTAATAATGAAAATTACAATGTCAATATTAAATGTTTGATTTTTTGTATTCTGTCAAAACAATTGATTGACAGACTGTACATTTTGTTGCATGCTTATCTTTTGCCTCGCTTCGCTACATTTTGCCGCATTTCTCCATTCTTTCTTTAATTTTTTATGTACTTTATTTTATAGGCAATTTGTCTTTTGGCTGCCGTCGATAACTTTTGCTCTGTCATAAAAACGCCTCGACTTTTACTTTCCTTTCATTTTGTTGTTGTTGTTGTTGTATTTGAGTCGTATCCTTGCGCTTATCTAGGAGGAATTGCTCCAGGTCCGTTTGGCTGCCGTCAAGTTGTTTATTTTGTCGTAAATTCGCCTTCAAGGGCGCGCGTATCACAATATTACACAGACATGGACAATTTATCGATCACACAATGGGAAATTTCACACCTGGCCTTTTGGGGGGGACCAAGCCTTGCAAGCTTAAACGCGTCGCGTCATGTCGATTCAAGTTGAGTCGTGTCGGCTCTTCAAATTACACGTTTTGCCTTGAAAATTTGCGTGGCGCCTTCTTCAAGGTCGTCGCTGTGGCTTTTGCATAATTCAAAGCAGTCCAGATCGTCAGTTCTAGTTCTTAGCGAGTGCCTTTTGTTTTTTGTTTTTTTTGTTTTTATTGACTATTGCATCCTCTTGCCACAACATTCGCACATGCAACACTTTGCCCATGTCCAGCGTACAAATTGCATTGCATACTTCAAGGCTGCCGTCTAATTTACATGCCAAATGGTGCGTGCAACATTCTCATTTCGCTTTCTCTACCATTTCGCCAACGAACGTAATTGTTTTCCCTTCTATTCATGCCACGTATTCAATTAGCAAGCTGCAACTGCTGCAACAAGACCTGGATTTATAATCATCTTTTATAATTATCATAAATATATTTAAATTATATTTTTTATATTTTATGATGATTATTTTTTTATTTATTTATTTATTTATTTATTTACTTATTTATTTATGCGCAACTAAAATCACTCGTCAAGTAACAAAAAAATCCATGTGTTAAAAATTAAATTAAAGATTAAAAATAAAGATAAAATAAAATATAAATTTGAACTGTAAAGAAAAAATTTAAATTAGAATTAGAATTAGATTTGGATTTATGATGAATATGATGAATTCCATTAACATTAATATTCTACTCAGACAATAGTATATATTTATTGGTATATATTATATGCTAGACTCTTTATATGTCACATTCCCTAAGTTGAACGCGCCTACGTCAAGATTTATGACCGCAACTTATAGTATGTTATAGTCGTGTTGTTGTTGTTGTTGCATCGCGTGTCCATTGCCATTCCCATGTTTTGCCCCAAAACATCTGTTATCACTTAGCTGAAAGCCGAAAAAGAAATTAGAAAGTAAGAGTGAATACATATTGCGGGCACAGTTTAATAGCAAACATGACACAAAAAAAAAATAGCCAATGAATATATATAGTAGAAAAGAAACAACAAGAAACCATAACAACAACGGCAAAGCTAAAAATATAAAATTTGTATATATTTCTTAAAGAATCTCGAATTATTGAGGGAATACCGAAGTGTTAATACTCTGTCGGTTGTATTTATATAGACAGCAGATTTTTTAGAAATTTTGTTAAGTTTTACGGGGAAATTATATTATATTTAATTAAAAATTCTTAATAATTAAGAATGGAAAAATGTAGTTAAATCTAGTGTTTTCATAATGAAATTCAATTATTTTTAAGAGATTTTCTTGTCAATATAAGAAGTTCTGCTATATCTTTAGTATTTATAGTATTTATCATTAAAAGAGTGATATCTTTAGAATGTTTCATTCTAATGACTTAAAACTGTGTGTCTGTGGAATATATTGATTGAAATGATGTTCTTTAGAAATATATATGACAATGTATACTTTCTTTGTAGAATCAGAAATTCCTTATTCAAAGCGTTACTCATTTCCATAATAAATTACACTACTCTCTGCTAGGGTATAAAATGTAAGAAAATTAAAAACCATTCTGTATTAATGACATTAATAAAAATAAGAATCAAATTCTTACAGACTGTTAAACACTCTATATTATTTCAATTAATTCTTACAGACTGTTAAACACTCATTATATTATTTCAATTAATTTAAATTATAAGTGAAAAAATTTTTATATTTTTATATTTATATATATATATATTTATATATATGTTACGTCAAATTAAATTATAATTAAATATTTCATCTACAAATTATCTAAATTATTTGTCTTGATCTGTTTATTAAAAATCATTTAATTTAATTTCATAATTCATATAGCAGGCAAAAGGGCAAGTTGTTTTATATTTCAGCACTATCTATAGCTGGTAAAGTAATTAAAGTATTATCTTTCAACAGTTTCCTTCTTTTTCCTAAAGTCATAAAGATACAAATTTACCCTAAAAACATTTAAAATCAGTCACAAAAAATAAATGACGACGTCAGCTGACATAAAGACAACGCCTTCAAATCTCACACACATTTTAACTTCGCTATCTACTGCCCCTTCTACTCCCCCTTCTATTCCCCCTTAGATTCCCCTCTTCTCCTCCCTTTCCTCTTTTATCCATCATGACAATTTTCAGCTGTGAGTGTCCATCTTTAGGCCTTTCCTGGTCAACACAAATCGCGCTCTTAACTGAAAATAAACATGCCCAACGAAGCATTGCCAATGTCACACAATTTTTGGTTAGTGGCGAGGGTTGGTCGTATTTGTTGTGGGTGTGGCATGTTTAAGTTGCCCCCGCACACAGCCGAACTAATTGCCTTAATGGAAAATGTGTTTTTATTAAAAGGAACGAGAAACGAGAACGAGAAACAGTTGCAACAACGAGCCAATAAATTGCAAATGAAATACAAGTAGCAAGGATAGCTTCTCCCTCTCATCTCACACTCTCTCTCTCCCTCTCTCTCTCTCTCTCTCTCTCTCTCTTACGCTTTCACACTCTCTCGCTCTCTCTTTCTCTTTGATTTTCTATATATAACTGTATTCCTATTGATATTCAGCACACAGCTGACATGAACAACCAGAGGCATGCCTCATTTTGCCTCCTTGCCACACGTTGTCTGCCACGCTTATCAATCAAACGGCAAATAACAGCAACAACAGCAACAACTATAGTAATTGTCTGACTGGCAAATTGATGCATTGACATATTGATTGAAGCACTGGCTTTGGCTTTGCCAGACTGCGCTGAATGTCAAGTTGCAGCATTGAAGCAACAACGTTGTTGTTGTTGTTGTTGTCGTTGTTGTTGTTATTGTTGTCGTTGTCGCGTTGCTTTTTTATTGATTGACTGTCTGTCTATCTATCTATGTGTACTGTGTGTGTGTGTGCCGGTATCAGGCACACCAATGTCCTTAAACTTAGCGCTCGTTTTATTTATTACGCATACGTCGCGTTGCCAATGACGACAACTGCAACAGCGCAAAAAGTATTATATCTAAAAGATAGTGAGCAACTAAAGCAGCAGCTGAGCATATTTAGCTTGTCCTTGTCAGCAGTAATTTATAACATTTGTCAGCTATTTCCCCTTCCAACCCCAAACTAAATACAAAGCATAAACTTAGCCAACGTTTCCTGGGAAATCAAAGTCAACAAAAAAGCGAAAGCAAAATAATATTAAAACTGCAAAAAGGGAATAAAACGATATAAAACTAAACACGGGTGCGTCGTCAAGTCGCTGAGCGTGTCCTTGGCCACCAAGCAACAACAACAACAACAACATAGCGCTGAATTGGGACAAATGAAAATATTACGTATACGCCATGTTGACTGTGTGTTTATGTGTGTGACAATATAATTTAATGAAATGGTTTGGGCAGCCGAGTTTATGACCTGCCCCTAAATAACAAAAACAACGAAATAAACTACAACTACAAGTAAAGAACACGTGCGTTTTTGTTGGATAAAAAAAAGAACGAGATAGTAAATATTTGTTTAGGAAAATTCAATAAAATATGAAAAAATAAAAAAAAATGATTTATTACTAAAAATATAAAGTTTTAGATAATATAAATTATTATTAGTATTGGTATTATATTTATTTTAATAATTATTATTATTATGATACAAGAATAATTTATTTTTAATTATTATTATATTATTTTTAAAACAATTTGAAATATTGGTGTTGGTATTATATTTATTTTAATAATTATTATTATTATGATACAAGAATAATTTATTTATTTATAATTATTATTATTTTATTTTTAAAACAATTTGAAATATTAAAAAGAAACAATTTAAATAATTAATAAAGCCACTCAAACACTTCTTAAACAATTAAATAAGAAATACATAGTTATTCAATTATTAGGATAATAATAATATCGAATGAACATATAAAAAAATAATAGTTTGAATTTTGTATAACAATTGAAACAAATTTAAAAAAAATTTAACTAACTCAAACACTTTTAAAAAAAATTGCATACATTTTATTTATTAATTTCTTATTGTTTTGAATAAGTAAATATTTATTTAATTTGTATATTAAATACTCAGAACTAAATTATTGCCAAAGCTTAACAACTTGCTCTTCATAGCAGAATATAAATTCCACTTGAAATTTGCATTTATTAATTGCATTTGCTGGCGTCGAGAAAGTTTTTAGCCAAGTTTTCTGTGCTGTTTGGCAGCGTCGGATGCAACAGGCCGTCGGGTCTGTCGCTTGCAACTTGGTGACTAGCAACTTGCAACTTGCCACTTGCCACTTGGCAAGTTCTTAAGTCACCAGAGAGAGTGACAATTTTTTGTTGTTGCTGTTGCTGTACAGTGAGTTGTCGCCATATGCGACACTATTAATTATGCGTGGGCAAATAATGAAACGTTACTAAACTCAGCAGTTGGCTTTTATATTGTGCCTAAAAATAAACAGCATTAAAAATAGATGCGACAAGGTAAAAAAGTGACAGGCACACAGCAGGCTGTCTCAGTAGCTCACTGAGGTCATACTCACTTATATAAGCACACACACACACACACACTCAGTTACTCAGTCTCCGTCTTGCCACATTCATCTGCAACATCAGCAGCAGCCTTGCGCCAACGTCATCAACTGAGTATCCTTTATTATTTTCTTTTTTTATTATCATGCACTCGCCTTGGCCTTCGCATTTAACTGTATTTTTAGCGAGTCCACCCTCTTGCCATATCATCTCTCTCTTACCTCTTACCTTCACCCCTTAAAGTGCCTACCACCTGGCTGGCATTTAAATATGATTTTATGACAGCTCCCAAAGCGGCAATGTCGCTCGTGGCTTTCTAAATCACTTGACTGTGTTGTGTGCTGTGGCGTCATGTGGCATGTGGCAGCTACAACAATAGCAACATATATATATATATTCATATCCTGTATCTGTAGCTCTCGCTGCGACTTTGTTGCGCCATAAACACGCATGCGATACATATTTTATGGCTTCGAATGAAATCTACAAGCGCAGCCCACAAATGGCACACACACACACACACACACACACACACACACACACACACACACAAACACAGACGTGTAACTCTTCTCTATACAACACACACACATACACACACACACATGTGTACTTACATTGCTGTACACTCGCTTAGAAACAAAAAGTTTTCGCTTTGTTTCGCTGGCAAAGTTGGCAGCATTCATAAATCTGTGAACAAAAGCAAACTGAAAAACTTGTTTTAAAATTTATGTAGCCTACTTTTTGGCGCTGTTTGAAAGCCATTGATAATAGTGTAAAGATTGAACAGCTTTACAAATCAAGAGGAATTAAACTGCAAATTTAGAAAGACTATAATTAAGTTCAATTAATATTCAAGTTCTTAAACAACTGAGAAAAATCTACTTTGTTCAAACAAAAATCGATCTGTATTAAAATTGGAAAATTTAATTTGCTGTCATCACTGCCCATTTTTTCTATGCCTTTTTTCACAACTTTAAGCTGTCATAACTTTGTCAAATCTTAACCGATTTTCATCCGGAATATCAATTTTTTCATTATTTGACCTCTATTTTGATCCTGCATCAAAATTGAAAAATTGAATTTTTCTTCCATTACTGTCCATTTTTTCCATACTTTCCGCTTGCCAATTTCTCCCAAACTTCAAACTGTCATAGCTTTGTCAAATCTTAACCGATTTTCTTCCCGAATATCAATTTTTTCATTATTTGACCTCTTTTTGAATTCTGCATCAAAACTGGAAAATTGAATTTTTTTTCCATCACTGTCCATTTTTTCCCCTTGACACTTTTTCAAAAATTTCAAACTATGACAACTTTGTCAAATCTTAACCGATTTACTTCCGGAATATCAATTTTTTTATTATTTGACCTCTACTTTTATTCTGCATCAAAATATAAAAATTGAATTTTTCTTCCATCACTATCCATATTTTCCATACTACAAATCGTTGGGGTTTTCAAAAAGAAATTATTTGCCAGTTGATCCACAACTTTATCCTTTTTTTTTTAAAGCTCTATTCACAGTTTGGACTTACATCATTACTCTCGACTGTATGTGTATATATTTAACAATACTTAGCTCTCATGTGTATTATTCTGCTTCTTATTAGACCATCACATTTATGCCATAAAATGGGGCAACATTTGTTTCAATCCTGGCCACATTTCACTCAAGTAAATTATTGAGCTGTCGCCATGCGATAATCAAAATCTCATCAACCTCAAGACTTTGCTTTTTTTTGTTAATTTCCTCAACAAAAACAACCGGATAAACTGATTTATTCCATAATTAATCATATAAAAAGAAATCACGTGCTTATTGATTTTTATTTTCTTGGCATTGTTTTATAAATATAGAAGTATTTAGTTTTGTTGATGAGTTCGCTGAACTCATTTCTCATGTGTCCTCATTGTCGTTGCCTGTTCAGCATTCTCCACCTTTCCAACCTTGCTGCCTGCCTCATTATGTGGCACAAATCGACGCTACGGTTAAGTTGGCAGCAATAACAGTTATTTCACTGTAATTGCCAGTTCCAGTTCCAGTTTCAGGCTCAGTCCACTCACAACTGGCGACTTGATGGCGGCGCCATGAAACCATTTGCACAAATGACGTTTTCCGCACCATTGCCTCCTTCCCCTCACTCCTCCCTCCTTCCTCCTTGCCACGCCTACGCCATCAACTGCACGCGCTTACGCAATGATTGACAGCGGGAGACAGTTAGGTGAGAGAGAGAGAGAGAGGGGGTAGGTAGGGGTAGGGGTTGGGGACAGTTCCAGGTTGGGATTCTAGCATCCTAAGCAAATGCAGTTCATTGTTATTTATCACCTGTCGGCTGCCAAACCATTGCGACGTTAGCATTAATTAAATTACCAAGTTGAAAAGAGAGAGAGAGAGAGAGAGAGAGAGAGAGAGAGAGGGGAAGAGAGAGGATGAAACTCTTTACAGTCACTGTTACCCCTTTGCAGCCTCCCCCTCTTCTATCTTGGCATCCAGCTGCTCTTCTAATGGCATTTGATAATGCTTCCTGTCTTTGTTAATTTCCATCTCTCTGTCTGTCCGTCCGTATATCTGTCTATCTGTCCATCTGTCCGTCTGTCCATCTGTCTGTCTGCGTTGCAAATGACGCAATGACGTCGCCAATGATGCTAAAGAGGCAGAGTAACTTAGAGAAGAGGGTAAGAGTGTGGCTAGTTGATTGTTGATCGATGGCAAAAAGCACTAAACATCAATAACGAAAGTCAAACAGTGACAGAGGCTAAAGGTGCACAGTTTGATAACAACTTTTTGACAAGTACAGTTTGACAAGCTCTGCATAAAGTAAGCAAACGCTAACAGAAAGGTTTTCAGATTATTATAAGATCTTAAGTCTGTGTTACAAGAAATTTGACTAAAATTAAAACAAGACTTAATATTTTTCTTTACATGATTTTATATTAATTAATGGCTTAATTTCATAATTGCATACTTTATCATCCCAAGATTATTTTAATTACTCTTAATTTATTTATGATTCTTTTATTATAAGGTAAAGAAGAAGAAAGAGTCACAGATTTATGTTTTAAGCTATACTTATCATTATTAAAATATAAATCAATTTCAATTTAATAGCTTAATTCAGTCAACTGAATGATTAAAAATTTAGAAAAAACCTCTCAACTTCATAGGTAATTTTTCACTGAAAGCAATATAAAAGTATATATTTTTGATATATATATATTTATATATTTTTGGTGTATTTTATTTACATATTTATTTATGCTAACAAACAATTTTTAGAATGTTTAGCAACACTCGTAAATTTTATATATTTAAAATAAATTTATAATTTATTACGAAATCTTAGAAAAATTAAAAATTAAAAGAGCTAAGATTTCTAAATGCAAATTGAATATTAGATTGTTATATCACAATTAAAATTTAATGACACAATGAATTGTTATTTGACAATTAAAAATAAATGTAGCAAGCTGAACTATTGATAAAACAGATAGCAATTTCAGCTTTTAATTGTTCTATCAATTCAACTGACATAACAATAAAAAAAAATTGCTGTAAAATTTCAATTTGAGCTGCAGCTAATTGCAGTTTGACAGTAACTGGCTCAATTGTTTTGCAGTCAATGTCACTTGAGGCTGTCACATCAATGGCTCTCAAACTGTGTCAAGTGCACAATCTAAAGTGGGTCAGCAGCAAGTGATGATGGTAGAGGGGGTGGTAGAGGGGGTGGTGTGGGTGGTGCAGCTAGGTGAAGGTGGCATTCAAAAAGCCAATGTGCCACTGGCAGGACGAAAAGGATAAGCACGCTTATGTAAAGCATTTATGCAGCTAAAAGTCACGTAATAAGTGTAATAATTTATTGATCACATCAAAATGGGAAAAGGAATAAAATAACGATTGTTATATAAAAAATAAAATGATATAATAATAATAATTATTTATTTTATCTTTTATCTTTACAGATGCGCACAAACAGCTTAAACTGACAGCAACAACAACTAGAGCAAATAACACCAATTAACAACAACAACAGCAACAACAACTACAGCCAGAATTTACAAGCAAAAGGATAATCACAATCACAACGCAGCGAAAAGCAAAAACAGAAAACAAAAAAAAAAAAAGAGAATTAATAAATAATTTAGTCAAATATTTTAAACTTAAATTAAAAAAACGTAGCACATCAAAAGCCTTACGAATATTTCAAGCAACTTAAATAAATAAAGTAAAATATATAAATTTGTGCTGTGCTCTAATTATAGTTATATAATTATAACAAAAATTAAATTAGAAGAAACAGGCAGTTATAAAAATAATAGCGTCAACGTATTCAGAAATATTTAAATAGTAATTAAAATTAATTAATAATTGTAATCATTATTCTTCCACTTAAAAGTTTGAAATGCGTAATTTTTAAAATTATTACAAAAGATTACTTAGTCTAACAAATTTAGCAACAATAACAACAACAATATACATATATATTGCATATATATATATGAACAAAAATATATTCAAACTTTTAGTAGCATAAAAAGAGCATAACGAACATTTAAAGATATTTAAAAAAATTTTATTATAATTAGCAAAGAAGCGTTGTGAATTTAATACCAATACAGAAAAAGAAAAAAATACTTAACTTAAACTAAAACTTTAACTAAATGAAATTGTCTATTAGTAGTTCTTAAAGGTAAATTTTAATCGAAAGTTTTAAACGAGCTTCTAACACATGCGACTTGGCAAACAAATAGCAAACATTATCCTTAACCTTAACCGCAGCCCCCAACAGGACAACAACAACAACAACAAGAACAACAACAACAACAATCGAATTGCGGCATTTGGCTCGGCGCCAGCCTAAAAGCAGGCAACACACAAAAATTTATACAAATTCGGAACTCAAGGTGCTGCCGACAGCGACTGCGACTGCGACGGCGACAGCGACGGCGACGGCGACTGCGACGCTAACTTGACGACGACCTTCGCGTGTGTGCAGCTGACTATTGCACAATAGAGGGCGCCAGCAGTACACATAAACATACGAGACTTATACACACACACACACAAGCACACACACACACACACGAATATATATTAAAGCAAGCTAACTGCAGGACGTCATGACCGGAAGTGAGGTACGGTTACGTCTGAGGGCCTTTGCATAACCTTAAGCCTGAGCGCTTTCACTTGCAGTGGCCAGAAAAATGCAGGAAATGAGCTACCTGCAGGATAATTCCAAATTGGAGGCCCTAACCAAAGCCGTACTCATCTCCATACTGGGCGTGGCCATAGTGTTATCAAACCTATTGATTATCGCCACCTATGCCAACTTTAAAGGTGGGTCCATAAATTTAACATTTAAATATGTACATATATTTGTATGATACCTTTATTGGTATTTTTTCATTTTTATAATTATATATTCTTTTATTTTATTTATGTACTTATTCATTTATTTATATATTTATCGAATTATTTATTTATTTACATTCTAGCTCTACAAGGTAAAAGTATCACTTTAGCAATTGCTTTAAATATGCAGTTGTAATAAGTTCTTAATCTAAACTGTATATATTTTTGAGTTTAAAATTAAGTTGGGTATTTACTTATGATTTATGTATTTATTAATTCATTTATTAACATACTTACACTTAACTTAATTTAACTAGTCACTTAAAATTTGCTTTTATTATAAACTTTAACCAACGCTAGTTATAAAGTTCGAAGAATATTTTCGCTTATACAGTTTCAATTTTAACTTTTATTTATTATTTTAGTTTTTTATTTGCCCATTTATCTATAATTATTATTTTTCTATTTATTTAGATTTTTTTCTATTTGTTAATTTATTTGACCGTATTATTATATTAATTTAATTATTTATTTAAAATGCACTAAAATTCAGCGACAAGTTTTTTTTAAAGTAATAACTACGATTTTAAATTAACAATTAAACATAAATTATATAGCATAAAATTGAATATAATAATATATATATGAATATAATGTTATTCCCGTAGGTCCTACGGAGGTTATCAACTATTATCTGTTATCGCTAGCAATTGCGGATTTACTATGCGGTCTACTCGTGGTGCCATTCTCCGTTTATCCTGCGCTGACCGGAGAATGGATGTACGGCGATATCGTGTGCCGTTTTACGGGTTATCTGGAGGTCACGCTGTGGGCCGTATCCGTGTACACATTCATGTGGATATCGGTGGATCGTTATCTGGCGGTACGCAAACCTCTGCGCTACGAAACGGTGCAGACAAAAACGCGGTAAGTGCGAGAACACTAGATTAATCGATATTCAAATGTAATTAATCGATTAACTATGTTATTTAACAGCTGCCAGTGCTGGATGGTGTTCACATGGATATCGGCAGCGTTACTTTGCTGTCCTCCGATTTTGGGTTACACACAGCCCATTGAGAATAATTTGGCGCACATTTGCATGCTGGATTGGGGCAATATGGCGGCATATAGTGCCACATTGGCGATATTAGTATTAGGCCCCAGCCTCATATCGATTGTACACAACTATGGCTACATCTTTGTTATGATGCGTAAGATCAGGTCCGGCGAGCCCATTCATGATAAAGAATATGCAACTGCATTGGCTGAAAATTTATCGAACCCTAGTCATATGATGTCATTCGCATTAGTCTTTGCATTCTGGATGTCCTGGCTGCCTTGGATATTGGTGCGTCTATATGAGGTGGTCACGGGCGACGTTATCCAAAGTACTCTTATCAATTTCGCAGTCGTTTGGATTGGTATATTGAATTCATTTTGGAAAATTGTGATTATGACCGGTATGTCGCCGCAATTTCGGATTGCGTTGAGAGTATTTTGCTTAACCATTTGCTGTAAGACTAAGGGCAGATTGCAAGCGGAGCTAATCGGGTTGGACCCAGATGACTGGAGCCGCTAAATTTTCAAGTATAAATTGGTTGTAAATCGCATCATACATAAACATATAATGCCCATAACTAACTGAACCGTACTTGCCTCTTGGCCACATAGTTGCATATTTATGGACCGCCTGGGGCGCTGCGCACCAATCAAAAATATTACCAAAGAAAACCACCAACACCACCATCTCCACAACAACCAAATAGAACCACAACAACAACCACAGCAATACAACCACAAAAACAATAACAACAAAACAAAAGCAAACAAAAACACTGACAAGTTTAAAGACATATTCATTATAATAGTTAATAAGCTAAAAAAAAAACAATTTGTTAAGAGTTTTTATCTATTGACGATTAATTAATAATATGATTATATATATTGTGTATTTATGAGCTTACAACGTACAGTATATGTTTGTATATAGCGTGTATGTATACATATCTAGCTATATACTCATGTACTTATGTCTAACACGCCTAGTCTACATACATACGATATCATGGAATTTAATTTCCCTCTTTGGCTGCATTTCCGTATCCGTATCCATTATCCGTTTCTTTTTCCGTTAAACTTACTCTAACTCTTACTGTTATCGTTATCGTTTAAGTTAACAGCTCTGTTATCTCCATTCTGTTAGCATCTCTTGCTAAGCGACGCTAGCTTGATTAAAAAAAACATATGCAAAGTTAGCGCTTGGCGCGTGTAAAGTTTTTCAAAAGTCCATATTAAGTACTTGTAGCAAATATAGAATTTAGCAAATTAATATGTGTAGAGTTTATCAAATAAATGCCAAAAGACCGATGAACGTAGATAGATGATGATCGCAAGCAGTTCGATAATTATCGAATTATAAGCAGTCGAGTTCAAATTTTCAAATTCAATCTTTGCACGCTTCAAGAAAAACAACTTAAGAGCGGCTAGTTTAGTCCCCCTCTACCTTTTCCCTTTTTGAACTCAACGGAACTTAGTTATCTTATTCTGTACGAGAGTGTAGCTCAAAAAAATCTAAAGAAAATTAAGTAAAATGCAAAAACTTGACACATTTCCAGTAGGTTTTAGCGAAAACTAAGCTATATATAAATATACCTATATTTAGTTTTGAATATACTTAAATAAGTACGAGTACAATATGTATGTACAATTAGATAAAAACGAGCAAGAAAGATGATGAAGAATTGCATACAAATCGTAATATAAATATACATATATAGTTTAATGTACGATAATTTAGTGTTAGACAACAACAAGTTTAAAAGTTTAATTCGTATCATGAATTATATGTACTTAGATTATAAATTACAGTCTATAATTTCACCAAACTCTCACATGAGCGCTACGTTGTCCAGATTTCAACAGACTGTTGCGATTTTGCCTAGTTCCCTTAGTGGGTTAAATTCAGTTTCCTACATCTGGGTAGAGTTGTGCTCATGTGCATGGTATGTTTGTTGTTAAATAATGTTATTAACAAATTCATACATCTATGTTATCCACAAACAGGCCAACAAGCATTGTGTATATTTGTTTCATCATTGTACATTATTTTCAGCATTTCAATTAATTTTATAAAATGTTATCGATTTGATATGTAAGCAAAACTGTAAGAAAAACGTGTTATAAATTATATAATTATTAAAATGAGAGCAGTAAATTATGGAGTATGTAAATGGAAAGTTAAGAAAATATGTGTTTTCCTTCTGACATTTGATTTAAATTTAAATGTGTAACCGTTTGCTTTTCGGAATTTTAATAGTACCAAAAATACTAGAATATACCAAACAGCAATTTGAGAGCTCACTGTTATTAACAGAACAGCTGAATGTTAAGCACTGTTGGCTACCTTTTTCTTCAAAAGGTTGGCAGCACTGGCTGTTTAGTTTTGTTATTGTTTGCTAGAGTGCAAATTGAACGTGATTTATTTACTTTTGAAATGGAACGACGCAACAACGATCCAGGAGCCGTGCAGTATGGAAATTTCATGAATTATTATCAATTTAATTCAGCCATCGAGCGAGTCAAATTGCTGCCAGCGAAAGACATTTGGCTGCCTAGTAAAAATGACACGAGGCAGGAAACTGAACCTTATTTGGTTTTGGATGTGGGCTGCAATTGTGGCGTCTTCACACAGTTGTTGCAACAGTTTCTGGAGGAACAATTGAAGCGTCCGGTGCACGTGCTTGGCGTGGACATTGACGACCGATTAATCGAAAGGGCAAAGACGGAAAACACATGTCCTGAAAAGATCACTTACTTTACTGCAGACGTCTTAAATGCGGCTGATTTTGACACTCCGGTTAAATCATATTTGGAGCAATATCAACGCAATAAGTTTGATGTCATTTGCTGCTATTCCATTACTATGTGGATTCATTTAAATCATCATGACAGCGGCTTACAATTCTTTCTGCGGAAACTCTCGGAAATTGCAGAACTCTTTGTAGTGGAACCGCAGCCCTGGAAATGTTACCAGACCGCAGAGCGTCGTCTAAAACGAACTGGCGAGGTATTCCCGCTGTTCCTGGAACTAAAATGGCGCTCTGACGTGGAGCAACAAATTCAAAAATATCTGGAGCAAGAGTTGCGACTGCAGAGTGTTTATGAATCAACGCCGACCAAGTGGCAGCGACGAATTTGTTTCTATAGATGAGTTGCCGGGCTCCTTTAGGGCTGCATAAATATTATTGCTAACATCGATAGTATTCGATGGCTCTGTAATTGGGCATTATACCGATACTTTACTAATTTTGTTAAGAGAGGCTAAGA
The DNA here is from genome assembly GCA_035045575.1 of Drosophila falleni. Taxonomy (NCBI): domain Eukaryota; kingdom Metazoa; phylum Arthropoda; class Insecta; order Diptera; family Drosophilidae; genus Drosophila; species Drosophila falleni. Next base: position 6,863,582 of record JAWNOV010000167.1, read on the forward strand.
AACATGTAATTGTTTTGTAAATATATATTTAATTACATTGCATTGTTTATGCAATCTTCATTTTGTGTTATTCTTTAATATTACTTCAAATACATTTGACTTTCATGTCCCACTATATATTTTTAAATTTATGTTATATCGATACTGCATGAACTAGTTCCTGAGATAACATAAGCATAACAGTACTGTTGCATTTAGCAAATGTTAATGAGCAAGACCCATACAATGGAAGCATAATGTTATTTCACTTTTATTATCAGTTCTGTCTATACAGTCTGCAAAAGACAAACATAGCACATGCTTGACATTATGTTAAAAATTGCGATATCTATCGTATTTCTTCGATAGGTGCAATAAGAAATTCACCAACAATAGTCTATCGACCGTCCGCCACAGTCTGTAGTGAGACAACAACAAATGTGCGAGCGGTTGTCCAAGAATTGCAAAAAGTGAGTTTATAACATAATAATAATAACAAAAAAACACAATAGCCGGGCATAGTAGCAAAAATATCAACTATAACTTATTGCGTCTTAATAATTTGTGGCGAAAACAACGGAAATAGCAACAACAAGCATAATGTGTGAAAAGACATGATGGCAGAGGCGGCGACGGCGACAGCGACAGACAAATGAAACTTGTTCTGCTTGTTTGTGTTCTTTTTCGCTTCGTTACTTCAATTAATTAGTCAAACTAAATACATGCGTACGAATATTTGTGCACATGTAGTATGGTTCTTTGCTAAAATCTTGACAGTATTTATTGCAACACATGTAAATTGTGTTCCCATAATCATTGGCTTTCTTTCTGTCACTTGTTGTGTGCCCTTTTGGGAGTCTCCATGTCACGCAAACTTCTTTTTGCGTCTCAATAACATTTTGCGAAACGACAGAGACAGCGACAGCGACAAGAGACGAATTTAATTGCAGCTGTTTCGACTTTAGCTTCAGACAAACACAAACACTGAAAAAGAATGCTTCCTTTCAGCCAGTGCTCCATCCCTGCTTCGGCCCCCGCTATGGATAAAGTTTTGTTGCCAGCTGTTTTAGCATCCACAAATGTGTGTGGATGTGGATGCCAAGTTGCACACGGAGGCTTTTGACTTCCATTGTGTGTGAGCGTGTGTGGATGTGGATGCTGACCTGTTGTGATTGCTTTTGCTTTTGTTGTTTATGTATGTATTTGCTGTTGCTGCCAGCTGTTGAGTCTATATGGATCCTGTTTAACTCCACACTTAATACACATGTGTGCAAGCCTGTCTGTGTGTCGTGTGAGTACAACAACGTCATTTGCTTTGGCTTCGTACGTATGTATGTACATGCATACATACATACATATATCCTGCAAAATGTCTACCCTGTCGTACAGTGGTAAAATGCAAATATTTATAAGTTAATCTTATTGTGATTTGTATTTCTTATATTCCAATTTATTTTTTTTCAATGGAGATTACATCTTTAATTCTGGTTTTAGGCATTTGTCAGAGCAAACAATTATTAATTGTATACCACTGTGCGCTTCCTTCTCCGCATCCCCTGTCATATACAGACGACACACAGCTGTAATTGTTGTTGTTTTTATTAGCGCCTAGCAATCCTCCGACATGCACATATACACACACACACACACAGAGGAAAAATATACACTCTAACACCAATACAGAGCGAGGGTTCGTGTGGACTCCATTTGGCTTCGCTTGGGTACTTGAATTGCCGTCGCCGTCGCTGTCGACGTCGCTGTCACCTTCTTCTTCGTCGTCGTCTGCCTTTTCAGTACCTTCGTGCAGCGCATAACGCGCGGTGTGTGTGTTTTGACTCTCGCAGAGTTTCTTATTTGCCGCCCGCTCATTAATTGTTAGTAATCCGCAACAAGAAAAATATGTACATACAGACAATTTAAAATATATCAACTTTAATTAATTGTAATCTCAACAAGAAAGAACTGCGTTGCTAACACGTCTCTCTTCTCCTATTTTCCTTCCCTCACTCTTCTCTTTACAGTTTTGCAATATGTTGGCGCAGGTTCAGCGAAAAGTATGAGATGCAAATGTTTAAATATAAAATGCTATAAATATAAATATGAACATCAACTCCAAAATAAAAGAATATGAAAAATAGTATGTGTGTGTACGAGCGAGTGCTTATGTGTGTGTGTATGTGTGTTAAAATGTGAAAAAGTGAAAAACCAAAGTGAAAAGAAAAGAAGTAAAGCAAATATGCGCGCATTTTGTGTCTGTATATGGCTGAGAGTCACGCACACAAAGCGGACGGGCGCAAAAGCAAAACAAATTAAATGAAATCCAAGCAGAGCAAAGCAAAAACTGTCCCCCATTCACCTCTAACCCTCCCCTCACCCTCACTTGGTCTGGTGGCGCTGTTGCTTTTTGGATTTCATTTGTCGCCCTTTTTGCAATAACACAACGCAAATACAAATGCAAATGCAAACGCAAATACAAACACAAAGAAATACAAACAACAACAATGGCAGTCTAGAGGATTCTGTTTGGTTTTACCTTTACCGTTGTGATGTTGCGCAGTACAAATAACAAATAAGCTTAAACAAAATTTCAATTATAATGCTTAAATCCGTTTCCCCTCTTCCTCTTCTTTTCCACTATTTGCAGCCAGTGCGTCTCATCTTCTAAGCGTTTTGCCTAAAATAAAATATGCATTTTAATAAAACCATTAATATAACAAACTAAGAAAAAAAAATAAAGAAAAATGTATTTCAAAAAAAGCACACAATGTGAGCATGTGTAATGTGAAAATTTAGCAGTTAAGCGCGAATTGTATGTATTATTTAAATTTTTGTTCAATAAGTTTAACTAAAAAAATTTAAAAAAAAGAGAAAAACAAACGTAAAAAACTATAAAAAGCAAGAAACAAAAAAAACCGTAATAGCAAATAAACGCAATTCGAAACAAAAACAAACATCAGCAAGCAGTCGAGTCTGCAACATCAAAAACAACAAGCAGCAGGACCAAAAGTGAGAACGAGAGAACACTATATTGAGAGAGAGAGAGAGCGCTGTGTTGTTGGTGCTACTGTGGCTGGCGGAGCGAAGAGAGAAGGTGAAAAAGAACAAGAAAAATGTCAACGTTCTTGAACAATTTCTTCCCGGCAGGTAAGTGCTACATAGCAAAACAAAAACAAATTAAAATAAATACACGGAAAAAAATAACAAACGCACACAAAAACAAAAGCAAAAGCAGTGCGACACCTTGTGGCTTTTATAATTGAAAGTCACCTTTGGCATATTTCATACTCGTTCTCTATGCTGTTGTTGCTTACTTTTTGCTGCTGCTTCCTCTTGTCGTTGTTCTTGTTGTTTCCGCCTTTAATATAGTTAAGCGCTCCCTGGAAATTCAATCATCTTTTCCATTGTGATTATCGGCAATTACTTGCAACCGTGACCATGGAACGGATCACAGAGCACAAAAAAAAGAGATAGAAGGATAAACGTCTTGTAAATGCAGAGAGGGAACTCAACTCTCCACTGTAATCAATCTACCCCTGTGCAGTGTTGCCAACTCTTCTTCAGTTCATTTAAAAGCTATATTAACAATTAATAAGAGCTAGAAATATCTAGAAAATCAGCATATAGTCAGATAAAATGCTATTATTGGACGATTTGATAACCTACAGCTATTGAAAATAACTTAATTAGGCAAGGATACAATTATGGTGGCAACTCTAACTTTATGAAGCCTATATATTCTAGACCTGTATAAAAAAAATCTACTGATTTAGACCTATCAGTCCGTCAGTTTATTTGTATTCACATTTTTCTTTGGCGGGAAAGCAGCTGAGCTGGCAACACTGCTTTCAAATGTAATCAATCTACCCCTGCGCTGTAATTATGTAAAAACACATACACACAGGTCATGGGAAAGATACAGAGGCAGAGGGAGCGAGAGAGTGAGTAAGAGAGAGAGGTACAGCCTCTCATCGATCATTGAGATCTCAACCCCTAAGGGCAGCTCACTTGAATTTCCAGGAGATTTGTGGAAGACGAACGAGTTCCACTTGTTTTTCTATTGTGATTTAATTTATCCTGCAATTTACCTGCGCTAGAAAAACCACTTCCTTCTGCCCTTTTGCTAAAAAAGAATATATATGTATTTTTATAAAAACAACAACAAAAAACGAAGACAAAAACAAAGAGAAAAAGAAAACCAGTTCCTGGCCTGGTCAGCAGCCAAAGCAGCAAAGCAGAAACGGCAGCTGACGGAAATACAATGACTTGGAGAGTTGCGACTTCTGGTTTGGTTCTCTCTGTAGGTGCATTGGGTTACCTGTTGATGGGTCTTTGTTATTCTTGTTGTTGTTGTTTTTATTTTTTGTTGTTGCTTTGTTGTGTCTCGCATCGGTTGCAATTTGAAACTGGTTTCTTGGCCTTAACTTAGTTGCCAGCAGTTGGCTTTTCTTAAGACTTCCAGCTTTGGTTTTTTAGCCAAAAACTGCAACAGACACACAACGTCAAAGCACACACCTACATACGTCTACACTTACCTTACTGCCTGCCTGCTGACCTGTTACCAGTTTGAATATTGCAAATACCTTTTTGTATCTTTTGCTTCTTATATTGATATTTTTCTGCAGAACGTTTTTCATCTAGCATTTCTGTCTCTTGATTTATTTTACTTAATATTATTTTAATCAAATTAAGTAAGATAAATATTTAAAGATTAGATATTCCCAAGAAATGCATATTAATAATGGTGGGATTATAATTAAGTTTTAATAACAAATAACAATTCTAATTAAATTACGATTATTATCGATAGATTAACATATTCGGAAGTTAATTATAGGGAACCTTTAAGTATTTGAAAAATTTGCGTAACAGATCCGAGTCTTATTTAATTTAATTTTTTTAAACTTATCACATAGAGTTTTTTCTTATAATTCCTTATAAATAATTTAGAACTAGAGGAGAGAACTCTTGTGGAAACTATTAAATGCTATCTATAGACTTCCTTTACTCGTTTACTTTTAGTCGCCCTTTCTCTCGCAGTTTTATTGTCACGCTTGCTGTTTATTATTGTACGAGTTGCTGTTCTTGTTGTTGTTTACATTCTTATAGATGTTGCTGCAAAGTATGCAACACATTCCTGCTCGCATTTTTTGCACGCACGCGTTTTGCATATTTTGTTTTGTTTGGCATCGCATCTGTTATCATCGTAATGACATTAACATTAACATTGCGACTTGACTTGAGGCTATTTGCCTTTTCTTCTCCCTTCTCTCCCCTCTCTGCTCTCTCATCTCTTATTCTCTGTCCCTGTGCTTTGCCTATTTTCTCTTGGTGGCTATTTAATTTCGCATTCGCATTTGCTTGCCAAAGTGGCTGCCCTTGAGCCTCGCATTACTCATACACCGCGTCGTCCGAGCACATTTGCCAAATTTGCCTTTTCTCTCTGTGTGTCATTTATTTATTGGGCCACTCTTTGAAGTGTGTGTGCGTGTGTTGCCATAAAGCAATTTGAATGCGTGCGTGCGAATTCGCAGGCGAATGGAACATTTGGCTGTTTTATTGCCATTAGCGGTGTCATTATCTATTGCCTCCTGCGTCTCTCCTGTCTCCTGGCCCAAAGCATATGGACCCTTGTTTGATTTGTGTCCGTGATTTGACGGCGTCCTTTTGTTTTCTACCGTATTCGCAGTAGGCGGACAAACAAGACCATAATTCAGGCAACAAGAACTCTCAGTGTGGCATTTAAATCATTGTTACAAACCCATTAAATTTTTATTTGTAATGACTAAAAAAAAAAAAATATTACATTTTATAAAGCTGCAATTTTCCAAATACGAGTTAAGACAATAATTATTTCCATTTTGAATTGAAATATTAGCATTTATTAAATTATTATATGATTTTATAATACTTTGTATTATAAATAGAAGAATTTTGCGAACTTAGATGGTTAAAGGAACTGTAGAAGTCTATGTTACTGAAAGCATATTTTCTACACATTAATTTTTACTAATTGAATTTTGGTTCTATAACCCTTTTATTCGGTCCCTACATTTCTATTTTATTTAACATGAATAACCATTAACTTATTAATATTTCCAATAGAAAATAACTAACTAACAAGATCACATGTTTCTATTAACTGATTACATCATGTATTAATCAAAAGTAGACAGAACATGTTAATTCATGGAAAACTGGTTCAATGCAAATCTACTGTAATAATAACAATAATTCTTTTGTCAACCTATGTTAAATTAAGATTTTTTTAACAGCAGCTCTTTCTCTGCCTCTTTCTCTCTCTCTCTCTCTCTCTCTCTCTCTCTCTCTGTAGCAGTAGTTGACCTTGTTCGGTTCAGAGAACATGCTCTTTGAACTGGTTCAAACTGCAACGTCATGCTGCTCATATCTAGTATCTTTAAAAGCTAATGCTCTGTTAAAGGTTTGACATGCACTGATGATGCTCAAACTGTATTATCAGACGCTTAGCGGCGTTTTTTGCTTTTGTAACTTTTTTTTGTATTTCGCTTTTTATAGCTTTTATTTGATTTTTATTTTGTGTGTTTGCTTTTGCACTTGGCTTCGGTGTTTTGGTGTGTGTCTTTCTTTCTTTTATTTGTTGTTGTATCGTATATCTTTTTTTTTTACTTTTTGTGTTTCGTCTTCAACGCTGTTGCTTACCTTTTGAGTTAGTCACTCTTTGGCAACGAACGTTACCACACGGCGCGGCAAACGAGAGCTCAATATACCCAACGTGAGTGTGTGTGTGTGTGAGTGATTGTGTTATTGCAAAAGTAACAAATTATCAAATGCGTGTTTTTCTGTTTTTGTTTCTGTTTACGAATTATTCGCATATGATTCTACTTTCAAACGATTAACATAACAAGAGAACCAAGTGAACAAGAGAGCGAAAGAACGAAAGAGAGTGAGTGAGTGTGAGTGTGAGTAAAGAGTGTAAAGTGGCCCCCCTCAAGGTAGAATGCGTAAGTTGACGCATCGCTGTCAATCGCAGCAGCAGCAGCGACGTCAGCAGCGAATGAGCAAAACACATCAATCAAAATGAAATTGAGCGTACGTCGACCGTTGCTGCTGCTGCCATTTCTGTTGCTTCTGCTTCTGCTGCTGCTGCTGCTTCTTTTCTGTTGCTGTTTCTGTTTCGGTTTTCTGCCAACGCAGCGGAAGAAGAAGAAGCGCACAGAATAAACCGACTCAGCAAGTGAAAGAAGGGCAGACGACACTTTCAGACAGAGATAGAACGAACATACGCTTTGCTTTTGCTTTTGCGTTTGCTCTTTGTTGTTGCTCTTATTTTTCCGCTATCCGTTTGGTCTGTCATCTTTCCGTCTGTCTATCTGTCTGTAGGCATATCATTTTGCGCCTCGCTGCCCATTTTCGCTTCCGCTCTCTCACTCTCTCTTCTACCTCCCTCCCTCCCCAACTCACGTTCCTCCTTCTTCCCCCTCCCTCAACTGCTGCTACTTCAGTTTGCCGCCTACGCGCGTCGCTTTCTTTTGTCACCCGCTTGGTCGCATTTCCAAATCAAATTTTAATTTATTTGTATTTTTTTTGGTTGTCTAACCAAATTGTTGAAATCGAATTGAGTAGGCCTAGATTTCGTTGTTGTTGTTGTTGCATATATTACAAACACATACCATTATTTTTTGTATACAGTATTTTCGCAATTGTTAGTTTTTTATTAGTGATGGGGCGCAAGCGCGCCGCGTGCTTAAGCTTTTTAGCTAGAGCTTTTAAAGCGCCCATTCGCTCATTAACCCATTGGCGCCCTCAATACGAGTATGAGCGGCATTTGCACAGCTGTTGAACTGAACTGAACAGTGTGTTTCAGTTCGACCGAACAACCGACCGACTGACTGAGCTGAATGTCGACAGCGAATTGGGTCAAACTGTTGCTGCCTGCGCAGCGTTGACAGCAACTACAATTACAACAACAACGGCAACCAACCAAACTTGTCTTTGGTCACGTTGGCGCCTTACGACAGCTCACAGCGCAACCTGAACCCGAGACAGAGACAGAGATAGACACAGACATTGACTGAGAGCAAGAGCGAGACAGCTTGCAACGTTGTCAATATCACATGCAGAGATCACACCATACAATAAACATAATATGAAAACCGTTCTTTGACCAAGTTTTAAAACCAAGAACAAAAGACATGACAGTTGCGAAATATACATACAGTCAAATAACCCTATGACAAACTTGAAAAAGATCAAACCATTTTTAAGATATCGTAGTAATTAAGGCTTAAAATATAAGAAGACAGTTGTTTATAGAGCAGCTTGACTGTATTATTATTAATACACTTAAGGCATATTTAAACATATACGAAAGCGTATAGTTATTGATTGATTTCAGTAATTGATTAACATGTTCATAATAAACAACTAAGAATGCGCTATTTCTGATTATAAACTAGAAAATACCCTACAGATATTGAAAAATTACTTGATAGTTTATACATATCTACAATCTTCTTCATCGAGATCATTTTCTCATTCATAATTACAATGCTACTTTTAGCCCATTTGTAATAATTACAGGGTACATGCAAATTAAAAATTTGAATTTTGATATATTCTAATTTAAAAAAAAAACCCATTGCCAAACGCTCTAATTAAATTTCCATTGCCATTCTATTATCGCTTAAAAGCACTTAAAAATAATATTATTAATCAGGTTTCAAGTATTCAAACTTTGACTGAGCTTAAAGTTAAACTCAAAAGCTCTAAATCAGCTGATCGTGTACTCTCCCATTATTTTCCCTCTCTTCTCTCATTAATTGCAAGTTGACTTTGTAACTTACAAGAATGGAAAGCAATAGATAGATAAACCAAGTGTAGATTCAAGGTTTACAACAGCGACAGTGAGTAAAGTGGATTGATAATACTGATAATAAAGCTTGAGTGAGGGCTGTTCTACAATATAAGCCAGTTAGCAGTCTATTAGTTTGTATATTGTGATTATATGATGGCAGATTGTAAATTGTGTTGCTTTGATAGGTTACATTGCGAGACACGTGTGCTCGCCCCTCAGTACAATATATATATAGACACATATAAACAATGTCTAGTATATGCAAAAGTTGAGCGTTTAATGCCTGATAACCAACCGATGTCAACTGCAGTGAAATATATATATATATCTCATATATATACACATGTACACTCCCCACGCAAATATTGAATAATACAGTAATAACACACCCACAAAACACCCCCCTGTGAGTTACATTTTGGGGGGACACACAGATGGGGTGCTAATGGCTAACACACGATCATGATCATGATCATGATCATGGCAACTGTTTAGCATGCAAGGGGTCAATGCATTTGCACTCAAGTGCTATTCAAACTGTGCCCAATTGCAGCAAATGTAAACAAATTGTTTGTTGTTGCTTATTTCTTGTTAACAGACACAAGTTATTTACACACACACACACACGCAAATGCACTCCCACTCTTGCCTGTTGACGCTTACAGTTTGAGAGTCAGCTGCTTACTGCTCTCTTTCACTGCAGGCGCGCTCTCATTTGCTGGCTACTGTTGCGCTCTCGTGCTCTGTTCGCTCTCTCTCTCTCCGTGTTCTTTAATGCTCTGTTAGTCAGTTGACTGTGGGCTCTGCTGCCGCGCAGTTCGTTAATCGCGATCGCTGCGCTTTAAATTTTTACATTGAGAAAAGCTTTGCATAGCATTAACATTTACATACTTACAATATTTGAACAGCAACGTAATACATAACGGTAAACGCTGCGGCATCCATGCAACGTGACATAACGACACAATAATATTGTGATTGCTTGGCCCTTTCTCCCCCTCCCCCCACTACACTTGATTGAAGTGAGTGTTAAAGTTTCTTTTTTACACGCCAGAGAGCGCTAGTGTGTGAGTGTTTTGTGTTAATGTGTGTGTGTGTGTGTGTGTGATGTTTTCATGAACGCGTTCGTGATCTTTGAAGCAAAACACAGCTGTCTGTTTTACCGCAAAAGCAGCAACAACTACAACATCTACTTAGTTGTTGTTTCTGCCGACGTCATGCCAACAAACTGCCAGTAGCAGTCAATTTATGTAAAGTGAAAACGTTCAGAGAGATACACGTCGTATACTACATATGTACATACGTTATATACCTAAATACATGTATATGTATGTATGTATGTTAAACGTAACTCGTTCTCAGCAGTTTTAGATGCACTGAGCATGCCCAAGTAAGTTCTCCAACTAACCAATCACTCTCAAATTGTAAACAACACCTGATTGTGGCTTTTCAACTGTTCAAAGGTTTAATTTGATTACTTACACAACGCAATCAATATTATTAACTTCAGCATCATCACATGCTTTTAATTAATTATTTTTTTTATATTTTCATTTGTGGCTTTTCAAATAAATTAAATGAGTAAACCGCAAGCAGAAAGCACAAGTGAATGCCAACACAACTAAATACATACATACATATATAAAATAAAATTTTGTATTTATTTATTTATGTATTCCTGTTATTCAATTTTTTTTTTTTTTTTTTTTTTGTCGATGCACGAATTTTTTTTTCAAGGCCAATATCACTTTTTTATACCTTGTATTCCCCCTAAACACACTCTGGGTATATATATATTGTATAAATACTGATAATACATTTAAAATACCCAAGGGAACCAGTTCAATGGAATTTTTAATTGAATTTAGATTGTTTGTTTCAGCTGATAAGTCTGAGTATTAATCAAGAGTTGCCCTAGGCAAAATCAGCTTTTTCATGATTTCGTTCAACATTTGCTTTTGTAGCTTAAAATTCTCCAAGTATCCTTATCAGTAAATTTTATTGCTTTTATGTATTTACTTTCCCAATCAACGCATTTTTATTAAAATTTTATCACAGGGTATTTCCAAGTCTAGCCGTTTTTACTGAAGCATTATTACTTGTTTTTTTCGCATTGCTTGCTGCGCTGCCAAAAGGCATTGGCCCATATGAGCCACCCCACTTCCCCCCTACCCCCTCCCCCTATCCCACCTACTGCTCTCTGGCGTGCAAGAATTCTGTCTGCTTTTCAAAATGTATTTTACTTTCTGTGTGCTTTACTTTTCACTTCGTTTCGATTTTGTGAGTGCACAAGTGCAACAATATTTTATATGTAAATATCTGTATAGAAAGGGGACGCAAATAGATGGAATTAAGGAGAATACCCATTAAACTAGAGTGGTGAAAGGAGAGGAAGAGAGAGAGAAGGGAGGATATCTTTTGCCTTTCATCACACCTTCCATTTTGGAGACGCAAATTTCGCAGCTTTTTGTTGGATTTGTCATAAAAACATGTTTGCATATTTTCTGTTGTTTACACGCAGAATTTTAACAAATTGCGTCTTTGCTTTTATTTATTTTTATTTACATACTCTAAAAAGCAAGCACAACAACAGCAACAATAAAGGCTATTGTGTGTGTGCTCCAAAAATAAGCGCGCGTGTTATCGTTTTATCGATAACGGGCGACAAAAACAAAAGAAAACAAAACAAAAAATATGTATCAACAAACACAACTGTGCATTGCAATTGCTTTGCCTCCCAAACCTCCCTCTCTGTCTAACTGTCTCTCTCACTCTCTCACTTGAGTGTGCCTAGAGTACACACACACACACACACCCACACACACATATATTGAAAATATCTATTTATGTTTATTTAATTGATTTCTAATCATCACTCTCTGTCTCTCTCTCTCTCTCTCTTTCTCTCGTTTTACAGATACGGCTGCTATGGATCCAATTTTCTTCTCACCCACTAACGGTATACCCTCTGAGAGTAAACTCGCCACTTATATGGTAAGTGTTGTTGTTGTTGTTGTTTTTATTCCATAACAGTTTGACATGCACATGACGTGACTTAACAACAGTTTGAGAGTCATGCTATTGACTATACAAATGTTTATATTTATTTTTTCGACGAATGACCCTGCCCAACACCCTCTTGACACGCCCCCTCCCAGTCCCCAACAAAATGAGCTTATTAACTATTACGCATACACCTAAGTACAAAGTGCGTGTGTGTGTAAGTAGTGCAACAACAAACAGCTGTTTAATTGACGAGACAAGATATGTACATACATACATAGGTATGTGATATATATACATATGTACATATTTGATTGCCTTGTCTGAAGTTTGTTTTGCTTGTCAGAGCTGCGATTGTTGTATTTTTAATTATGCTTTATGTATTTTTATTTGTATTTGTATTTGTTTTCACTCAATTTGCTTGAACAATTTAATTTCAATCCATGAGTCCATTTGCAATGTCTGTTCAGATACAGATACAGATACATGTTATGTATGTAGATACAATACATGATCGCTTGTAAGTGTATTTGTACACTTGACCGACTTTTACGAATACACTTAAATTGCCATATACACGCATATTTATAATTGTACAACTGAATATAAAACACAAAACAATAAAAATAATTTGTGTTTATGCATGGATTTTACAGTTTTTGTCATTGACTGAAAATCAAATAAATAAATTAAAGCCGAAAAAAATGTTATACTATAGGAAATGCGGAATTTATTATACACTGCAGTGGATTTAAGAAAGCTAAAGAACAAAAAAATTCTACAGAAACTCTTAAAAATCCTTAACTCAAAAGCCTTCAATAGTTTTAAATACTTCTTTGCAGGGTATTTCAACTTCGTGCAAATGTATATTAAGATACAGAAATTATAGAAAATATATTCATTTATTAAATATGAATTTTCTGAAATATTAAGCTGATTTTAAATTGAATTCGGCTTGTTATTGAATATTTATAAAGTTTTACATATGACGTGAATAATATCAAATACCTTAAGGAAGAGTATAAAGCATATAGTTTCTATGTAAATGTATTTGCAAAGCAGGTGCTGAATATGATGATCATTAAAAATTTATTGCGCAGCATTTTACTTTAGGTAAAGTAGACCAATTAAAAGTGAGAGTAGCTAGGGTGAATCTACACTGAAAATCATTGAAGCAGATTAACTTTAGAATTCTCTAGATACATAAACAAACTGTTGATACTTTAGTTTAAAATCAATTGAGAAGTTATATACTTTACAAACTTCCAGCTAAAGTGTCATTCGTCATATGAAAAAAAAATTCTGAATTGCAGATAAGATAATGTATGAGCAAACCTACATTTAACACACACACAGATACAATTCAATGACTAGATTCTACTCTATCTTTTTGTTATTCAATCAGTTTCTCTCTCTCTCTCTCTCTTTCGTTCACTCTGTTTCTCTTCGCATGCTGTCTCATTCTGTCTCTCTGCTCTTAGAATCGACAGAATGTTACCACAACGACGGGCTATGGGCTGAATAACGGTAATGGTAATGGTAATGGTAACAGTAACGGTAACAGTAATAACGGGTTCTCACTACTTAACTTGGACTCGCCCCTAGCAGTTAATAAAAAGTCTCAGGTAAAAACCAAAGAATCCAACCCTGTGTTAGTAGATCGTTAGTCGAATCATTAACCCCCACCTTCCCCCTCTAGTGAGTGTGATAGTTAAATGACTTGTGAATACTCTAAAAATAAACAGTTTTATATAAGTTTTAATTAACTTTTAATTGTTATCGAATATATAGGTAACGCCACAATCGCCCGAATTCATTCCAACGCGCATCAATTCGTCTCCCAACTTTTACCCACCATATCACATGAATAATGGCCTGAACGGCGTCAATGGGTTAACAGCAGCTGCAGCCGCCGCCGCAGCAGCAACAGTAACAGCAACCGCATCCACAGCATCCGTGAGCATCAGCAAGACGTCAAATGGCAGCAATCCTTCCATACTCTCCATGCAGAAAACAATATCCGTTGCGACAGTTTCCCTAACACAGCAACAACAACAACAGCAGCAACAACAGAAGCAGCAGCAACAACAACAGCAACAAACATCCCTGGTGAATGCCACTGTAACGGCCAGTTCGGCGCCCATTGCAATTAGTGGCAGCGCACCACCGAATCCCGCTGCGGCGCCATTCGTCAGCAGCATGTCCGCCCAGACGCCGCTCAAGTCGCGCAATGCAATGATGCGTCAGGAATCGCCAACCGCAGCGCTTATCGGTGGGGAGAAATCCCCGCCCCATGGCATGACACCACACGGTGCCTCGCCCATACCAACCACATTGCCAGCGAGTGTGCATCAGGTGAGTTCCCTCTAAATATAACTAAGGATAGAGAATTCTCCAAAATGTTTGTAAAAGTTTACATAATACTTATCGAAAAAATTCGAAAAATAATTTTTTCCTAAAAAATAATTATTTTTAAATGCAGAATCAATCTAGAGACAAAATTATGAACAAAATGACATTCCGTTTGACAATCGGGTTAGTTTTCACAAAGTTATGAAAGTTTGAAGTCTGATAAATCTATGGACTGACAACTTTACAAGTCAAATTTTTTGTTAATTTTGGCTTGATTTTTGACAGGAAAATGGACCCTCTCAGAATCAAATTTAAAGTGTCGTTTTATACTAATTTGGGCACCAGAAGTTCAATAAAAGTGAAAACTGGAGATTTAAAAATTTGAAAAAAAAAATTTTTCCAAAAAAGCAAAGGGGGGAGTACATGATGTTTTTCGACAAAATTCGAAAATTAATTTTTTTTTAAAATAATTTTTTTTAAATGCAGAATCAATCTAGAGACAAAATTATGAACAAAATGACATTCCGTTTGACAATCGGGCTAGTTTTCACAAAGTTATGAAGGTTTGAAGTCTGGTAAATCCATGGACTGACAACTTTACAAGTCAAATTTTTTGTTAATTTCGGCTTGATTTTTGACAGGAAAATGAATCCTCTCAGAATCAAATTTAAAGTGTCGTTTTATACTAATTGGGGCACCAGGAGTTCAATAAAAGTGAAAACTCGAGATTTAAAAATTTGAAAAAAAAAATTTTCGAAAAAAGCAAAGGGGGGAGTACATGATGTTTTTCGACAAAATTCCAAAAATTAAGTTTTTGTTAAAAAATAATTATTTTTAAATGCAGAATCAATCTAGAGACAAAATAATAATCAAAATGACATTCCACATGAAAATCGGTTCAGTTTTAATAAAGCTATGCAAGATTGAAGTGTGATAAATCCTTGTATTAATCCCTTGTGTTTCTCTATTATAAATCCTTGTATTAATCCCTTGTGTTTCTCTATTAACTTGGCAGGAAAATGTCGGCGGCACCATTTACTTTTATCCAACTGCCAATGCACAGAACAACCAGCCGGTAGTGAATTCGGTGGTTGTGGATGCCGCACATCCAGCACATCCGGCGCATCATGGCGTTGTCAATGCGGTGGCACCGCTGAGCGCTGTTCCATCTCAACTGATGTATACGGGGCATGTGTATCCGGGTCCAGCGTCCAATGTGATTGCCATGCAACCAAAGACGCAACTGGAGTCTGCGTTCTTTATGCCCGATGAGATGCGCACCGATATTCTTGCCCGCAACGAGATCTCCAATCTAATTATGGATGCAGCAGAGGCGGCACAACATGCCCTGCCCCTCGAGGTGGACAACTATCATGCACTTTATCCTCTAGAGCCGCCAGCCCAAGCGATGCACAACAAACTGACGTTACCAGCGAGCACATACCGCGCCACGCACAATAGCACAGGATTCAAGTATTGCCTGAGAAGATTACACGGTTAGAACAATCTACAAACCAGCCCCCCCTTTGATTGATTGATTGATTGATTGTGATTGATGTATATTGCAGGCTTTCGCTTGCAGTCCACAAAGTGTATGACGCTCGTGGAGATGTGGAAGAAGCTACAGCACACGAATGTTGTGCAACTGCGTGAGGTGTTTACAACAAAAGCATTTGGTGATAACTGTAAGTGAACGCTCTAGTTGATTCTGAACGACAACGAGATACCCTTAGCTAAGGTTCTTGGATAAAAATAAATTAAAGATTAAAATGATTAAGATTTAAAATCAGATCAGATAAAGTAATATTAGTTTTCCCCTACTTCTTCGTTCACAGCATTAGTATTAGTGTACGACTATTATCCCGGCTCACAGACATTGCTGGCCAAATACTTTACGCCAACGCCCGAGACCAACGGCTACACAGATCCATTCCAAGGCGAGGCACGCCCCTTCAGGTGAGTTCGCCTTAATCTATAGGCATTTAAATTCAAACTAATTCTTTTTTATTCCTCGTCAGTCATAAGAGCAACATGCAGCGCACAAATAGCGGACCATTGCTGCCGGAATCGACAATTTGGTCAATAATAATGCAGTTAACCGCTGGTCTACGGGCCATACATCAGGCGGGTTTGGCCTGCAAGTAAGTTCAACTTCTGCTCATCTTTAAATTCTCTCTAATTTGCTTAATTCTCTTGCCCATCTAGAATCCTAGATCCCACTAAGATCATTGTGACTGGGAAACGTGTGCGTTTTAGCTCCTGCTGTGTCTCGGATATCACGCAATTCGATCCAAATGCGGCAAATCCCTTGGCTTTGGTCAATATGCATCAGCAGGTAACACTTTTGTTGCACAGTGTAATGTGTGTGTGTGTGTAAACTGAGTGCTTGATTTGTTGTCTTGCAGGATGATCTAACCGCATTGGGTCGCTTAGTATTAGCGTTGGCCTGTCGCTGTCTGCAGTCCGTGCAGCGTGATAATGTACAGTCTAGCATTGATATGGTGACCCGTAACTATTCCACCGATCTACGTAATTTTATTGTGTAAGCTTAGCAGTCAGCACATCATTGAGATATTCGTTATTATTGAAATTTATTATCTTATATTCAATTTATAGTTACCTCTTCACCACGAATAACCGCCGCTCTGTAACGGATCTGATGCCCATGATTGGTGCACGTTTCTATACGCAACTGGATGCGCTGCAGGCCCAAGTTGATATGCAAGATGATGAGCTGGCCAAGGAGATGGAGAACGGTCGTCTATATCGCATATTGGTTAAACTGAACAGCATCAATGAACGACCCGAGTAAATAATACACAATAAAACATTACTTGCATACGTTTATTTAATTATAATCAATTTTATAGCTTCAATTTGGACTGCACTTGGTCAGAGACTGGTGATAGATATATGCTGAAATTATTCCGTGATTTTTTATTTCATTCCGTCACTGAGGATGGCCGACCCTGGCTGGATCACGCACATATTGTACAATGCCTCAATAAGCTGGATGCTGGCTCAATCGAGCGTGTAAGTTGATGTTATACTTAAATTAAATGTATAAATATTAATCTGTTGCTGTTGTTATTATTTTCTAGGTGCAACTCATGTCACGCGATGAGCAATCGGTACTAATTGTCTCCTATGCTGAACTCAAGAATTGTCTGGAGAACGCCTTCTCCGAACTGATGTCGAGTGCGGCCAACTGATGAGCACCTCAAAACACTTAAATAAACGATACAACAACAGAAAAAACAACAACAACATCATCATTATCATCAACATCAACATCAACAGCAACATTAACAACAACAATAAGAAAAAGAAGAAACACGCGCAGCTCATTTAAGCCACGCCTAGTGTCCCTATACCCTACCTCTTCCCCTCCCACTACTCGACCACAAGCAACTACAATTAAATGGTTTAATATAAAAAAAAAGAAGAAAAGAAAAAACACTCATTATATTAACTAAGACATTTTTAGGCGTATGCCGAGTAAAACATAATAAACAAAATAATAAATAAATTAAATAAATAAACATAAACTACATACGCAGATTTATATTGTTAAGCCAAGCAAAAAGATAAAGAGACAAAAATAATGATAATGATAAAAATGAAAGAAAACCAACAACAACTGATATCCAATGTTATGTTAGATCTTAACTACATTTTAGGCATTTAAACTTACACAGAAAAACAAAACCAATAAACATCAAATAAACCAACAGCAAACAGAAAAGGAGCAACAACTTTTTGAAAACGAAATCTCTCCAAAAAAATGAAAACGATTCAAAAAAATAAAAATATACAAAAAAATGTAAACGAAAGAAAATACTGAAAAACAACAAAAAAAAAACTTGCAAAATTTGTTAAAACAAAAAAACGAAACAAAAACTTAAAAAATGTACGAAAATGAGGAAGTTGATCTATTTTTACAGAGCTAAATAAAAGAAGAGAAAGAAAGTATTTATATGTATTATAAAAAAATCTATAAAAACTAAACTAAACAAAAAAAAAATTGTAAAATAAATCTAACAAAAATTGTGCAGTGCGAAAATGTTAAGCAACAAAAAGAAATGTAAAAACAAAAACAACAACAAACAAAAACAAAACAAACAAGGAACCACATCAAATGTTTTAAGCATTGTCTGAGCGCCTGCCTATATTCCCCATACAGAAGCAACAACAACAAGAACTACAACAAGAACAACCAAACACAAAAATGAAACATTTCTTATTTTTCAACTAATATTTTTATAGCGAAATATTTTTTAAAAAACGATTTAAGCCAGAGAAATGGAAACGAAGAAAACTATTTGTAGAAAAAGAAAAAAAAAAACGAAAAACGCAAATGAAATTGTTGGTTTAAGAAGATGAACATGCAAAGCGACGCACAGCGCGACTTGGCAAGTTGCTCAAAAACAAAAACAAACTTAAAAACTAAAATAATGTATGAATGAAGAATAACAATAACAATAACAAAGAAGATAACGAAATCGTCTAGGCCACACAGCGTGATATGTATATACATATTATATTTTTCTTATTTTGTTATTTTTTTCTATTTAAATGTACAACTCTTGATGCAATATTTATAATTATTTAACACATACACACACCTTTACAATGCACGCTCTCAAAATTGCAAGTACAACAACAAAATTACGAAGAAGTCTGTCTTTTTTAATATATATATGTATATATTTATATATATGTATATATTATTT
Organism: Drosophila falleni; assembly: GCA_035045575.1. Lineage (NCBI taxonomy): Eukaryota > Metazoa > Arthropoda > Insecta > Diptera > Drosophilidae > Drosophila > Drosophila falleni. The sequence continues at coordinate 6,882,482 of JAWNOV010000167.1, forward strand.
TAAATGCTAAATCCCAATTAGCGCCAATGGGGCAAAAAGTCGCGTTGCGCCTGCGCGGCTGCATATCACTAAACCGAGAGAAATCCAAAACGAAAACCAAAAAGAAAAAAAAAACCTTAAAGAAATGGCTTCAACCACTCTACAACAACAACAACTACAAGAACAACAACCACCAACCAGCAAAAGAAAACAAAAACATTTTACATTTATAGTAATCTTATGATATATGTCCAACAGAGATATTCCAGACTCACTTTTCCGGCTGAATGCTCAGTTTAGCAATTGCTCTGGATCCTTCATTTATCTCCTGCTTCCTCTGTTTCTAGAACACTTCAAAATAAATGTTGGGTTTTGTTAGCTTTTGTTTACATCGATTTTCCAAAATTTACAATACTTTTAATTTCGTTTATTTTGTACTCCTTTTCTTCAAACGCTTTTCTGTTTGTCAATCATAAATGCGTTCACGTACTTTTCTTTATTAAGTTATTGTATACTTCAAAGTAAGACTAATTAATTATGTAGTTATAATTATTATTAAAAAAAAAACGATAACGAGAAAACCTGCAAAAACAAAAAATGTAAAAGAAAACTTTTTGAGAAAAACCGATACAAAAAAAATAATAAAATGTTTAAACAAATGCGTATTTTATTCTTGAGCTGTAAAGATATTGTATTAAAAAAGTCGTGAGAGAAAATCAAAAAGTGACAGACCATTCCCTACTGCCACCTCGTCAGGTTACAAGTAAGTAGTTGCCTCAAATAATGAAGAGTTCAGTGAAATTACACACGGGTGCTCTACAGAAAGCGAAACAAACAGAATATTTCCCAAAACTGGTCAAACCATTGACCTAGCAACATTACACGTCAAAATTTGTACAATTTCTTTTTATAAAGCAAATTTATATATGACAGCTCTTTAAATAATTACAAACGTTTAAGCGCTCGGGGTTCTTGAAAATGCATTTAAATACGGAAAAGAAAAGGTTCCAGTACCAATAGAAATCAGGAATGCTCCGAAAATGCAAACCAACCAAAATGTTAGGGCAATTCTAGTTGGTTTGAATTTATGGAATATTCCTAACTGAAACGGTTAGTTTCGGTTATCAGTGCCGGAACCTATTCCTATATTGTTGCTTGCTAATAAGAAAACGTCTCAGTACTCATTCGCCAGCAGCTAAAACTGGTTGAGAACTACAAGCTTAACAAACGTTTGCCTCATCAGAGTTCGTTGAAACGTCACATGCGCAGTTCAAGCAGAGGGAAAGCAACTATGGTGGTTGAATTGCTGACGCCGCTAAATATGCAACATATGTAGGGAGATTTTTTGCAGCTGATTCGCTTGTAATTCACAAGCAGTTCTAGCAGCGAGCGAGTAGCATAGTTTACTGTCGGTTCGTTACAATCACTCTGGCTTCTCTTCAGTTGTCGAATAAATCTTTCGCCTTTTACTAAAGATTTCCGTGGAGAGGAGCACTCTAATGAGTCTAAAATAATTTTTGATAGTGCCCGATTGCAAAATTGGGCCATTTATAAATACATTAAAATTTAAAATATATTGATAAGTTTTTAGGTTGAAGTTAAGAATAGTCCTAATAGCGTCAAGTAAGCAACTGAGATTTTTAACTCATGTTGTATGAATTAAAAAGTAGTTCTTGTACCATAAACTTATAGTTTCTGTGTAATTATGGTGTATCACCCGTTAAATAAAAAGAGGGTTGTTGTTTATTTTTTGGAAGTGTTGTTTTATTTTAACTAAGTAATTACAACGTATAATACAAATTTTATAGTTAAAACTTGAACATGTACAACTTTTGTTTTAGTGGCAGGCAAATTAAGAATGAGTTTCAGATGGAATAGTAGTAAATTTGAAGATTTTTTTTTTTATGAGTATATAATTTTGATAAACTTCTGTTTTCTCTTATTGTGATTATCACAGTTTAATATATAAAAGTTCGATCGCTTCTATATACCCTTTGTATTTTTTTTAGCTCGTTAAATAATATATTCGAATCGAACGAAAGGAAATGCGAAAGCTGTGTTCATTTTTGTTGTTTGTTTTGTTTTTTTTTTTTTGTTAGGGGAGCAACTACATAAAAGTTGTGCATTCATTTTTAGCTAAAACATAAAAACTACTTAAATGCTATATATTTAATTAAGCTTACATTTAGTACAAAAAATTCAGCTGAACTTTAGCAAAGTTTTTGAGTATTTGTTCTTTTTTTTTGTTTTGAAATATTGAGTTAGTGTTGATTGGGGCAGGGAGCAAAACTAAATCGCAATTTTTAAACTAAAACTAGGGCATCATTTCATAATATATACTCGTACTCGTATTAACAACTTGCAAAAGGGCCAACAAAATAAGGCCCTTAACAAGAATCCCTCTGTTGGATATGGAGTTAGGCAGGTGCCTCCGTTGGCGCGTGGCAACCCTCAACATTCTCGGGCCAATCGCAGACATTCTCTTGGGGATTGAAGACCAGGTTGGCAGGACATGGCATATGATGTTTACGTTCACCCTCGCACATATAATAATGTGTGCAGTCGGCCCAATCCTTGTGGTAGCTAATATGACCATCCTCCTCCGCGCAGGTAACATCATGAGCTATAGATTAAAATAATATATATATATTTCGAAAAAGTTTTGAAGAATTTTCTTAGGAACTTACGATCTTTGGTCGTGTAGGCACCGCGTGGTCCATGGGATTCGTAGGGTCCATCGTATTCGAGTGCCACCTTATAATCCTTGAGCTCATCGCTGAGGGAAGTGAGCAGTGGATATTTGCCATTGCCGCAGCGTCCAGAGAAGTCGTCCATATCAATGGACCAGACCATAATGCCGCCAAAGCCTTGCTCCTTAAGCCATTCCGTCTATGGAAATATTATATATAATATTTAGCACTCGTAGTCATAGGTAGTATGTAAACTTGTATTATATTGTAAATAGTATTATTTATTAATTATATTTATCGCTCTGTAAATATAAATAATCATTTATCGATTGCTATAAAGCGCCCTCTGGTGTGAATAAGAGTAAGCTTAACCCGGTTAAAACTGAATAAAATATAAAAGATCGGAAATCCGAGTGATTACTTATAAAAATAACCCCTGAATATAGTTGTTAAATTAAGTTTCTATAGTTAAACTAATTCTACAAACTCACCTTCGTCTTGAGCGAGCGTTCATCGTCAAAGCCCACCCATTGGTTGCCCTTGTAGGCGAAGGGCACCTGCTGCTCCGAGTCCCAGACCAGCGTGGTATTGTCAGCCGCCAAGAAGGTGCACACCTCGTAGTAACTCAGGAAACCCGCCTCGTTGGTAAACTTGCCCGCCTTACCGCCTCCAGATGATGGAGAACCAATATCGAATTGTGTATCATTGACCAGCTCAAAGCTGCGTCCATAGGTGGGCATGCCAATGAGCAGCTTCTCCTTGGGTGCACCCTGTTTAACCCATTCGCGTGCGCTGAAATCCACAGTCAGTTTCTTCTGGTAACCCGTCGCCGATTCCAGCGGGAACAGTGGTGAATTGTGGCCAACAGTGCGTTCCCATTGGCCATGGAAATCATAGGTCATCACATTGATAAAGTCCAGGTACTTGGAGATCTCCGGCACATCGTAACCAGCGGCAATGGCCTCAAAGGAGGCGGGTACGGCAGCAGTTAGCAGTAGGCGTGGCAAGCCCGATGACTTGGCTTCTCCTTCAAAAGCCACACGCAATTCACGCAATAGATTCACATAGGCAATGCGATCCTCAACGCCACGTGGATACTCCCAGTCGACATCCAAGCCATTAAACTTGTAATCACGCAGAAAATCAATGGCCTCATAGACAAACTGATTCATGCGGAAGACATTCGAGGTGAGCTCCTTGAATGGCGTCGAACCAAAGGCCCAGCCACCAATTGCCAGCAGAATTTGCAGATCGGGATTCGCTTCACGCAAGTCAATAAGACTCTCATAGTTCTCGGGATCATCATCGCTCGCCTCCGCCAGTTTGTAATCCTGCAAGGTGGCAAACGCGTAGACAATGTGCGTGCAGAGCTTGGGATCAATGTTGTCAGGACCAAACTTGCCAGCGCCAGGACGCTTGGCCGACCAGCTGGTGAGATAACAAAAGACCTGAGCGGGACGAGCTGAAACAGGGAAAAAAATAAATTATATATTACCGATGCATTATTAGACAAAAATTCATAGACTATATTTAAATTCATGTTACAAAAATATATCGTCTTTAAATATAAGGTATTTTTGCTTTTTGGTCGAAAATTGCAAAGAAGCTCCCAAGCCCCGCTCCCAGATCCCTCTCCCAGTCCCGCTCCCAGTCCCTCTCCCAGGCCCCGCTCCCAGTCCCTCTCCCAGGCCCCGCTCCCAGTCCCCGCTCCCAGTCCCTCTCCCAGGCCCCGCTCCCAGGCCCTGCTCCCAGTCTCTCTCCCAGGCCCCGCTCCCAGTCCCTCTCATAGACCCCGCTCCCAGTCCCTCTCCCAGTCCCTCTCCCAGGCCCCGCTCCCAGTCCCCGCTCCCAGTCCCTCTCCCAGTCCCTCTCATAGGCCCCGCTCCCAGTCCCTCTCCCAGGCCCCGCTCCCAGTCCCGCTCCCAGGTCCCTCTCCCAGGTCCCTCTCCCAGGTCCCTCTCCCAGGTCCCTCTCACAGTCCCTCTCTCAGGCCCCGCTCTCGGTCCCTCTCCTAGAATAAATATAGCAGAAATTGACTTACTGTTCTGTTCAATGGCATTGGCTCCCGCCTTGATGCGATGCTTCTTTTGGACGTGTGGTTTGCGCACCTTGTTGAGCACTTCATCCACAGAAATCTTTATAGGTTCGGGTTTCTGTAAGAAGTTGAACTGTCATAAAAAATTCTCTTATTTATCTCAATGCCACACACCTCTTCGATATCCTCGAACGTGGCTGCCACAGCTGTCCAGTTAACATCCTTGGCCTCCTTGCCACGTGAAATGCCGAGCAGCTCTTCCCTCATAGCGCCAATCAATGGATACTTGACATTGCCACCGCACACCTCGCCCTTGAAATCGTCCATGTCAATGGTCCAGACCATGGCGCCACCAAAGCCATTCGATTTGATCCAATGCATTTTATTTCTGATCGCACGCTCATCATCGAAGCCCACCCATTGATCACCATCAACCAGGTAGGGCACCTTCATCTCCTCATCCCAAACATAGACGGCGCCATTCAACAGCATCTCACAGATTTCGTAGTAGGCAAGGAAACCACTCTCCTTGGTATAGACACCTTCACGTCCACCTCCAGTAGCCGGAGCATTTGGACCATGTTTATCGGTGTTGGCCAAAGTAAAGGAGCGTCCATAGGTGGGCATGCCAATGATAAGCTTCTCCTTAGGTGCGCCCATTTTAACCCACAAATTGGCGGCATTGTCCACTGAAAGCTGCTTGCGCCACTCGGAATCGGTGGAAGGAGCATAGCTGCAATGAAAAATAAAATTTAAAACAAGTGGACGGTTACAGTCGAGCATGCTGGACAGTAGAATACTCTGAGCCCAGGTACTTTACACTGAGTTTGATTTTCGACCAATTCTACCTATGGCAGCTATATGATATATGCAACCGAATTAAACCAAATTTGGTCAGGATGTTTAATACCAGCCCATATGCATATTCTATCAGTTTAATTAAGATATCTCAAAAAACAAAAAAATTTTCGATACTAAAACTTCATTTTCGATGTACCGTTCCTATGGCAGCTATATGATATAGTGGTCTGATTTTAACAAAATTTGGTTAGGATGCATAATACCAGTCTAGATGCAAATTCTATTAGTTTGGTTTTGATATCTTAACAAACAAAAATCTTTTCCATACTAAAACTTAAATTTCGATGTATCATTCCTATGGCAGCTAATTAAACTGTTTAGTTCGACTTACAGTGGTGCATTGTGTCCAGTTTCACGTTCCCATTTGCCGTGGAAATCGTAGGCCATTAGGTTGATAAAGTCCAGATAGCTGGCAATGGCGGGCACATCGTAGCCACCACGGACATTGTCCGGACCCACGGGTACGGCGGCGGAGAGCAAAAGACGTGGTTGCTTCAGCTCCTGAGCCTCAGCTTCGAAGGCTTCACGCAGCTCCTTCAGTAACAAAACAAAGTTCTTTTTATCGTCCGAGCCCTTGGGATATTCCCAATCCATATCAAGACCATCAAAGCCACGTTTACGCAGGAAGGGAATGGCGGAGTAGACAAAGGTCTGGCGAGTGTAGCGTGTGGCCGACATGTCCTTGAACTTTTGTGTGCCAAAGGACCAACCGCCAATAGCCAGCAAAATCTACAGAAGATTTCATATGATGATACCCAATTGGAGTTAATTTAAATAATAGATAAATTACCTTCAATTTGGGATTCGCTTTGCGCAGATTCATCATGCGTTCGTAGAGTCCAGGTACATTGTCCTTGGTCTCATCGTTGGACTCGTATGAGCTCAGTTTGCCCTTCTTCAGCCAGCCAAAGGCAAAGATAATGTGCGTGCAGAGATCGGCGGGTATATCCTCCGGCACAAACTTACCGATCTTGGCACGATACTGCGACCAGTTGGTGTAGTAACAAACGATCTTTGGTGTGCCATCATCCACCTTAGTTTTCTTGCCCTTCAGGGATGAACCGCTGGCAACGAGGGCTGCACCGCCGACAGCCGCTGCGGCGGCAGCGGTACCACCACGTATCTTCGACTTGGAGCGGAGTCGAGTACGACTGACGCTGGTCGTGGATGCGGGCTCCTGATCAATGCGCTTCTGTGCCACTGGCGTTTCAGTGGTCTTTTTAACCGAACTGGCAACTGTTGTGGGTCGTCGCATGCGCCGACGCGTCTTGGCTGCAAAGCAATACAAATATTGGTAAGAAGATTAATTAAATTGTACAATCATTAACAATCTTTACTCTGCCCACAGTCAACTTGACCTTTGTTAACAACTCTTTAAATTGGCTACCGCTGGCAATAGTTGAAGCTTTAACTGGTCTTCCTCTCATCATCATCATCAATCAATCGAAAACCTATCGCAACCTCGAGAGATCACAATCTCAATCGCAATTGACTGTCAGCCAGTTGAGTGCGTCAAGTGACAATTATTTAAAATTAATGTACGGATTGTCATCTTCAATTTAAGTTTCAGCAGCAGCTGCAAACTGTTTGTTGTCTCTTGGCAAATTAACTTTGATTATGATCCAGGCTATTTGTCTTTTAGATTTATGCATAAATAAACGACAAGTACCCATAGATAGAGTATCGTTTCAAGTCTTATTAATTCTGACAATCAGCCATAATCAAGACAACTAATGAATGGCTTACCATATGTATTTATTAATGGTACAAGCTCTTCCTAAATACTTGGACAATTAAAATGGCCATTGCACAGACCTGTTTTTCGTGAAATTAAAGTTAAAAATATTAAACTGTCCCCTCAGCTGAAAAAACAATGCAAAATTATGGCGAATACTGTTCAACCGGTTTAAAATTAAATACACAATCTTTCGTTCAACGTGCCTCTCACTGCGCATGGCCCACACAGAAGTGCAAGTTGTAGTTGTATTTGTGCCTTTGTTGAGAATGTGGGCAGTGTATATTTTTAGTATACGCTGTGCTGAGTAGCTCTAGTGCGCGTTGAGTCGTTGAAAACTCAACTGGGGATATAGCTCAGTGGTAGAGCATTCGACTGCAGATCGAGAGGTCCCCGGTTCAAACCCGGGTGTCCCCTTAGTAAACTTTTTTGTTGCATTTATTTAATTTCGTTATTTTGTTATCGCACTTTTAGTTGCATTACTCATGCTGATATCTCTAAGAGTTGTTTTAAAATAACATGAATGCATTGCTTGGCGATTGTAGCCCCATACTGTGGAGATCTTAGCATGGGGATATAGCTCAGTGGTAGAGCATTCGACTGCAGATCGAGAGGTCCCCGGTTCAAACCCGGGTGTCCCCTAAGTACAACTTTTTGATTATATAAATTTAATTCATTAAAGTGTATTGCTTTAATCTTAAGGGGAATAGAGTTTAATTAGTAATTTAGTTAGTTAGTGAAAGTGTTGAACATAAAAGAGTACTTCATTTATCGTTTAAATTATTATTTATTTATTACTTTTATTTACTTTTATTTACTTTTATTTACTTTTACTTTTGCAATATTAAAGTGGAAAACATGCAATAAAAGCGCAGGACTGTTATTGTTTAGTGCTTGGTGCATTTATTTTACAACATTGCATCATTGATTTGTAACCATGTAAGGGTTAAGGACAATTGCAAACTCTGTTGAGCACTAAGAATACTCTTAAGTATGAGCTTAGCCAACAAGCGCTGGCATGGGGATATAGCTCAGTGGTAGAGCATTCGACTGCAGATCGAGAGGTCCCCGGTTCAAACCCGGGTGTCCCCTGATTTTTTATACTTTTTTTAATTATAATAATATTTTTTTTATATTTTAAAAATGCTTTAATTAGTATTTTGAATCATTTTTGTGAACATAAACTTGATTATCTACTGCTGTTTACAAAAACAAAAAACTTTCATAATCAAATATGCTTTGAAATTAAGTAAACAAAACAATTAATTATATATCATGAAAATACACTTTATTTTCTCTATAAGGGCCCTTACTGATCTCAAATCAAATGATAATGCCTTGGGGGGCTTATATAACACGATTAATTTAAAAAGTATTTCGCCTGCCTTTAAGTTTAATTGTGTAGATTTAACAAACTATGTACTACAGATAATGGCAAGTCATTTAGGAAATATGCTGTTGCTGTTGTTACGTGATATTGTTGCAGATAAAATTAATCACAGTTCACCAGAAATAGCAACAAAATACAACAACAGTTTATCAACTTCCGCCTCTGCAGAAAGACAGAGATACCGATTGAGACACAGAAATAGTTTGTAGTCGAGTAGAAGACACGCCTACATGAAGAATGATTAACTAAATTGAATGCTGTGCTAAGAAATTGTAGCTGTTCTTTAGTAAATTGCCGCGCCTTATATAAGCGGGGATATAGCTCAGTGGTAGAGCATTCGACTGCAGATCGAGAGGTCCCCGGTTCAAACCCGGGTGTCCCCTAGTTTTTTTTTTACCTTTTTTTTCTTTGTTTTAAATATGCTCTTTAATGTTAAACACTGTTTTTTACTTACTCTGTGCGCTGTCTGTGGAGGGAGAGAGCAATACAACCAGCAGGCATATCACAAAGGCAACTCGCAGCAATCGCGGTGGCAACTGTAAAAGAAATAACAACACGCAAACGTGTAGAGAGCTATTAATCACAGTTATTCGCTTGATGTGCAACAGATAAAATGATTTATGTGTGGGGCACGTCAACTTTCGGCAAATTACGTGGCACTTGTTTCGAAGACTGTCAGAAATGGTTTTTAATTTGCTGTCGGTCTGTCGTCTGTTGAGAGAAGGTCAGAGCATGTTTGCCGTTTACAACGTTGTTTTTTTTTGCCGACCCTTTTGGCCACTCTCCACTCCAGTTTGTTCACACCGCTGTGGCGCCCACAAAATTACAAACAAAGCCGCGATAATGACGCGTCCAACGGCCAAGACTCTTGACATTGACCCAGTTAACGAGCCTGAGTCGGAGTCGAAGTCGGAGTGCTTCCCCAACTTCCCCCTGCTGCTGCTGACAAACAATGTGACCAGACGGACACTCGATTGCCACAACAACTAATTAAAATTATTTAGTTTTTTCATTTTTTTTATGTTTAAATAATTATGCATGTTTTTCTTTGTTGCAGCTGAAGCAATTTTCGGTGACATCTTCAGTTTTCAGTAGCAACAATGACAATGGCAATGACAACATCAAAATCAAGTGACATCTTGACTTTGAACATTATTATGTTTTACTTATAGTTTAAGTAGCATTTGCTATAAACCTACGCCATTTCAAATTCACTTTTAAATTTCAAATTCCAATTTGTAATTCACAAACATTTGCAAGAGGCTTTACAAATTCAATTATCATGGTGATTTATGTATTGTTATTGTTATTAACAAAAGACAAAGACCAAGCAATAAATATGTCGAAATCAAAGTGACAAAGCAAAACTGGTTTAATTAAGCTTCATTTATATTTGAATTAATGAAGAAATTAAGTGCAGATAATTATTTAAAAAAAAATTAGTTGTTTCTATTTTCTATTGATAAAGTTATTTTTTAGTAAGACAAAACATTCACCTATTTTCACATTATTTGACTTTTTGGTATTCAAGGCAGCAAAAGCAGTTGGCAGCGTCATTAAGAACACCTTATACAACTCTTCGTAATGGCCTTTCACAGACAGTTAGATTGTTAGCCATTTGAAAGAAATGGCCACAATTGGCACAAACGTGAGACGTTTGATAACGATCGTTAAAGTTACAGTTAGAGGCTATGAAGTCACGCCCTGTGATTAAAGCCGCATACCTTGACTAATTGAAGTGGCCAAGGTCACAGAGCTAAAACAAAGGCAAAGCTTTAACTTTAGCATTTTATAAACAACAATAATTTATAGCCTGGTTCAGCCATAAACACCCCGACAAGCCCATAAATCGTTCTCTGAATATTGTGAACATTTCACAGTCACCTTTTTGGGACTTAGATCTTTCGATCCAGATGCTGTAGAGCTTATCCAAAAAATCAAAATGCTTATAAAGTGTATAAGAAAAGTGAAAACTGGTTTATAGACTTATCTTCTATAATCAGCTAACTCTTTTCGGCAATTCATTTAAATATTTAAATGTTTAAAGCGTTGCTTTAAAACGAGTCAACCAAATTAATGCATAAATTATAAATTTTAATGCGCAGGCGCAAAAAGCAGCAAGAAAACAAAAAAATCTTATGGCTCTTATTAAAGAAAAAAAAATATGTTCCTTATTGCGTCGACCGGCAACAGTGAGTGGACCAGACCAACTGGTTTTATGCTCCATCCACGGAAATGGAAAAAAAAGGTGAAAACATGTCTAAATGCCTTTCATTTTCTTTTGTGCGAAAGCGAAAAGCTCAGAACCCCAGCCGAATACCATATAAACGGGCCTCTTTTGGCTCTCTCTATATTTTTTTTTGTATTCAGCAATTTTTAGCAAATCATTCGTACACTGTCGAACAAATCTTTCGTACACATGTCTGCAGTTACGTAAAATATTGTTTTGTCCATTTTGGGCAATTGTCGAAGACTCCAATTGCAAGTATCATTAGCTAAGTCCACGTATCTCTCACTAAGCCAGTAGGCTACCAAAGCTTCCATAATTCCCATAGCTCCAATCGCTACATTGAAGCCGAAGCTTGGGTGGATTGGCTTTGGTTTTGCGAATCGTTTGGGAGTGCGAAAGCCTCGGATTTGTTGATTACTGTTTGCTGATTACGACAGCACTAAATAAAACTCAATAAATATCAGACATACAGAAAAACAGGCAGACAGACAGACAGATAGATAGATAGATGGATAGATAGAAAGAGAGTGAGTGAGTGAGAGAAACAACTTACTGCATTCCTGGCGCAAGATTGGATATCTTTTTTTTCAATTGTTTGCTTGCATTGCGCAAAATAAAAATGAAAAATTAAAAATAAAAATTGTTATATTACAGTGAAATCTTTACTAATGGACAGCTGCTGTTAATCGACAACTTTATGTAGACTTCACTGTATTTTATGGCAACTTTAACAGCTCATTTGAAATGTTGATAACTATGAACATTTAACTACACTCTTTGCCTCCACATAAACCATAATGCCTTTTAGACACATGGCGTTATCTGAAACTGAGACGAGTGTAATACATATTTTAATCTGTCTGCAGTGTTTTGGCATCGTTTTCGCTTGGACGCAAGAAAGCGCAAAAATTGCAATTCATTTGCATCCAAGTTATTTCTGTCATTTTTTATGATTGTTATTTTTTTTCCATTTTTTCATTTCATTTTTTTTTTATTTATTTAAAGCAGCGTTTATTGAGCACTCTTTCAATATTTTCAACATGCGACTCAAATTGCGCAAAAGTTGCATTAATCATGCTACGCTGCGGTTGCTGATGTCGGCGCACGTTTGTCGCTTAAGTCTTTCGTTTTGTGCAAGTATTTCGAGGCTGCAAAATGCATTTGATGAATTTTATGAAATTTATTGAAATTTTCGTTTAGTTTAGCGTCAACTGTCGACGTCAGTTTATATGCAGTTTTATATATGTATTTAATTAAGTTGAATGCCTTTTGGCTTGACCGAAATTAAGCTCAAGGTGAGGCGTATAAATAAAAATAAAATATATAAAAAACATAAAATGAAAAAAAGAAAACCAGCTGTTTAGTTGGCGACACGCGCGAGCTTATATATATATATAAATATACATATACATATGTAAAAGTATTAGTTTAACGGCATTAATAAACAACGCAGTCATAACTGTTTGGCAATACGTTTTTTTTTGAGCTATAATAATTTGGTTGTTACATTTTGGTTGGGCTTTTGATTGTTTTTAGGCGTCTCAGCATTTTGTACACCTTACAATTGAGTTAATTTGCTTGGGCTTAAGCACCTGTCCTGACCAGACGACCTTGCGCAATCTGGCCAAAGTGTGAGTCTCTGAAACAGTAACAGAAACAGAAACAAGTTTGGCCTGGAAACAGCAGACAACTGAACGGACTTATGGCTTATAAAGAGAGCGTGAGTCAGTGCTCATTAAGTGCAGTGTTGCAAACTGGTTCACTGACCAATTAGAATAATGCTAAAATTGCGCACCTCAAAACTGGCCAATAGCCACCAATCGACTCGAATTACCACATATTCGCACCGATGCTGTAAGTCTTGGGTGTGGAACTGTTGTGGTGAGCCAGTTACTTCCTGCTTGTAGCATAACCCTGAAACGGCCATTCACACCAGTTTCAAACAGCTGGAATTTTAATTCAAAAAGCTGGATTGAAGTGAGTTTGAGTCTCTACAAGTCTTTTAAAGAACTCTCTAGTGGGTTAAGCGCACCCACACTGATAAAAAAATGTTCCAAAATCAAGATTTTGGTCTCAGAACTAAGATTTTTGGGCCTAAAAAATGCGTCGAGTATATAAAATTCTTAAATTAAGAGAACACATCTTGATTTTAAGAACATTTTGAATAAGACCAAGTTCTTACTTTAAGAATAAATGTTCTTAAAATTAAAATAAAAAAATAAATATTATTTTTTATATTATTATTATTATTTTTTAAATTTTTTTTTTTTGATTTATTTACATTTTATTTTGTTTTAGTAATTTTATAATTGTTATTTTAATTTGTATCGAGTGGGATTCGAACCGCCGCCTACTGCTTCAAAACTGAAGCGGCCTCTCTAACCAGAGCGCCACGGAGCCACCATTTGATCGATACGAAATAGTACCTATATATACTTTCCTAACAACTTAAGAATTTTATTCTTATATTAAGATTTTAAGATTTTTTATATTATTAATCTTAATAATCAATTTTCTTGATTTTAGAAGTTGGTCTTTTTTTTCAGTGCAATAAATTGTTGAGATGCAACTGATTGAAGACGTTTTTAATGCCCCAAACGTGCGTCTTGGCCACAATGACTCAGCAATTAGGCAGAAAAAGAAACAAATAAATATATGGCTAGCAGATCTCTATGGCCATTATTCTTTTGGCTGCCATTTCCACTTCCACAGTTGTGCTGAGAATTCAACAGTTGACTGCACACAACTTCCGTTCCACTCATGATCTGTTGTTGATCTGTGCAGTTGGCCATTTCCTACATTTAGCGATCTTGTTCATAATGTCAATAAAATTTATGTCCATTTGTTTTCGAACCAAGCGCTGAGAATAAGCCACGTTTGCCAGTTGCCAGTTTCAGTTGGCCTCGTCTAGAATTTGGCAATTTATCAGTGTCACATTAAGGTTAATACCTGTCTTTTGTAGAGAGTGGAGGAGGGGGGATCTCATTACCACTCTAGCATCAGATACTTTACTGGCGCAACAAAAGACTTAAGCGACATACTTGGCCAGCTAATTGCAGTTAACGGGCTGTAAAACTCATGGCGCATAACGCCCCCAAAAAACTACAATTATAATGGGAATTTTTAGCCAAGACTTTCTATGTGTAGGTTAGACTAATTGTAACATGGCTTTCTATGCTTTCTATGAGTCGAAAAATCGATAAATAATAAATAGTCTTTTTTTAAAATTTAATTAGCATGTCCACAAAATAAATTGTTAATTTAAAATTGCATGAGCAAAAACAACTCTATGAATATTTATATATTTATATTAGAGTTAAAATTAAAAATGCTTTATGGAGATGTTCATTATGGCTAGATGTGATACAGTGTTGGACCTGGTTATGGGATGTCATTTTGTTGTTTCTGGTTTCTGGTTTCTCATGCATATTTTTTGATGGGAGAGGCGTGCGCCCAAAGGCAGCTCTAACAACAATAAGGAACTGTCGGGCCCGGACATTATGTCATAACAGACTAACGATGTGTGTGTGAGAGTGTGTGCACAACAGCAGCCGCCTCCTTACGTAAAACATATGCGCTTTTATTAATAAACAAAACGACAAAGAAAACAAAAAACAGAAAAGAAAAAAAAAACAAACAACAACAACAGACAAAACAAAGCGCATCAAAGTGAAATTTGTGTGTTATTTGCAAGTTAATACCATGTTTAGTTTGTTATTTGTTGTGGCTCGTTGCTTTCTTTAGTACGAGTAACTAGCATAAGGCCATTGTTCAACTTTAACCTTTTCAGTCAAATCAAAGACCAAAAACAAGCAAACCAGTTTGCGCATCGTTAAATTAAACAATTCAATTCAAGTATTATATATTTCTTATTTTTTTATTTTTATTTCTTATTTACTATTAGTAAGTAAATATATACAGCAAGATATTCAAATTAAACGACTCGAGGCTGGCCAGTTTATAGAGCGTCTAAAATCATGTTTATGGCCTAGACAGACCAAACGGTATTAAGTCAAACATTTTTATTGGCATTGTCAATTTAATTTATGGCCAAATGTCGTCTTTGCCACCACCAAAATAAATACGAGACCGGTTAATTGTCGCTGCAGCGGAAGGGCCAAATGAAAACAAATTACCAACACAGTTAATTAGTTTAATTATGAAGCGAGTAGTCAACAAAAAAATTATAAAATAAAAAAATAAAAATAAATATATGAAGCTAAATAAAATGGTAAAAAGTTGCCAAACGTCGTACGAAAAGATAACACAAAATGTTGTGCAACTGTTTGAAAGTTTGATAGATCTAAAGATATATTTATCAAGATACAGATACATTTACAGATACAGATACTCTTATTCGCATTCGAATTCAGATTGGTATTCGTATCTCGTATCTCGTATTCGTATATTTTCATTAGCAGCATTTAGCATTTGGTTTTTAGCAGTTTGATGGTATTTTGACTGATAATGATTTGCAGGCTCTTGGCATTTGTGGTTTTCGATTATGTTTTTAACTTTCCGCTGACCTGGAGACCCTGGGGCGAATTAGCTATTATATATACTTAAAAAAAAGACATCGATTTTTATATAACATCAAAGCAGTATATTTTGATTGAGTTTTTGAGTTTTGTGTGTCGGGTTTTGATTGTGCCTCGTTTTTATTGCTTTGACCAAGTGATTGATATATTTGTATCCATAATGTCAGCTCATAATTAGCTATATATTTTTTTTATATAGCTCCACTCGAAGTTGACATTGAGCACACTATATGTCTGTGTGTGTGTGTGAGGTAATTATGCGACATATTCCGCATTAACTTTACCTATTTAAATGAGCAAACAAAACACGTTGAAGCTTTTGTTTGTTTTGAGCTTAGACGCACTTCCTGCTCGAGTCTTGGGCTGAGAAAAATTAACAAATACTATTTGCTTTGGTCTTAAACACTGGGCTAACAATGTGCTATGTTGCCAAGCTTTAGGCCAGTTCAATAACCAATTGATGCATTCGCTTTTCCCATTGACTTTTTTTTCTTTTGTACATTTGCAAATTCGCATAGAAATCAGCATAAAAGTGAATTGCAAGCTTCATTTCTATTTCATGTGTGTACAAATGTGTGTGTGTGTGTGTATGTGTGTATGTGTGTGTGAGTGTGTGTTTGTGTGTGTGTGTGTGTGTATTGTTTAAAGTGCGGCACTGACAATTGAGCTACCCACTCAGCATCAAAGTCAGCTTCAGCTCGACACTCAACTGCAGCTGCAACTGAAGCTGAAGTCGTTGTTATTGTTGCTGTTGTTGTTGCTGTTGTTGTTGTTGTAGTTCGCCTGTCAGGGCTAGGCCAAAGTAATTGTGACTCTGACTCGCATATCTCAGATAAAAAATGAAAAATAAAAAAATATTAAAAGCAAGCAAGAACAGCAATTTAACGTCAAGTCGAAGTTTAAATGCGCTAAGTTAAATGAGTTCAGTTTTGTAATCAAGTGTTTCAAAATCGATTAAGCTCAATTAAAAACTGCATTATGAAGCACAGCAAATTGTGAACTATTTAAAAATAATAATTATATTATATTTTTAATTTTTATGGATCACTTAACTTATATTTTAATAGCTGCAAACAAAATAGACTATGCAAATATTAAAAATAAATATACTTAATGACTTCACAAAATGAATTTTTAAATGTGTTACATATATTGCATAATAATTATAATACCCTCATTTAGAGTATACAGGGGTAAATGTTTGCCAAGCTGGCTGCATTCTCAGCAGTTTATTATTTGCTTAAGGCACTTTTAAGTAGTTTTAATTAAATAATAATATACATATTTAATTTGCCATGAATCATGCAGTTCGCTTTTCTTTATTTTAGGCTCATTGGAATATTTAATGATTAAATTGGACTAAGGATTGCAATTCATTTGCATTTCTTTTATGCCACATGTTTGGCTTCTGTTTAAGCCCTTTTTGTCATTGTGTTGCCTCATATTACGCATACGCCCTGTTGGCGCGTTGCCAACTTCCGACAAATACAGCAAAGTTTCTTGCGTTTTGCTTTTTGTTTTTGGGAGAAAGTCAGTGTGCAATTATAATATCTGAGTGTGTGTGTGTGTTTGTATGTCTACTATTAACTCTTTTTTTTACAAATGTAAACACATGCCGGGTCTATCGTTAAAGCTGACTTGTTATTTGAATTGTTTGTTTCACAAACAAATTCTGTAAATGTCGTGAGTGTTGTGAATGTTGTGAGTGTTCATTCAATTGTCAAACTTCAAGCAGCAAATGAAAGTGAGAGTTTTTCAGTGTACACAAGAAAAACAAAATAACAAAATAAACTGCTGCACATGTCACTCATGGCTGTCAATAGCGCGTGGTCTAAAGTGGGCGTGACAGCGGGGCGTGGCCTTAACTAATTAGACAATAACACAAATAAATAGAAAACTGCACTGGCAAGCAACACAAAAAATTAAAAGACAATAGTTCAAATAACAATAGATTTAGTTATGGGCCAACTTCACAAAAGATGTTTAATTTATAAGCCAAACTATTGCCTTTTGGCTTTTTATTTGTTTTAAACTGTTTTTGTGTGGCTCGTTTTTCCACATGTTTCGAGACGTCGACTCGTTTCGAGTGTTTCAAACCTAATTTTTGCGGGTTTTTCAATTTTTTGAGACCAGTTTTTGGGCCGCTTGGCCAATGATTTGCCAATAGGCAACAACTGAGTGGCAGCAGTTGTAGGTTTTTTTTTTTGGTTTAAAGTTTTTCCTTCATTTTATTTGTTTTTTTGCAAATATTAATTGTTGTAAAATACACACACACACATAGACAGAAACACGCATAGACCGAAACTAGTTATTGTTTGCCAGCGACTTTTACTTGACTGTGCCAAATTGAGGCGTGGTTAGTTTGCTGCCGTTTCTGTTGATGGCGTGCTGTTGGCCATAATGGAAAATGGAATAATGGAAAACCATTCGCCCAAGGAAGTAAAAGCGCATTTTACTTGATCTACGTATTTTGCCCAAAAAAATTAAAAGCGAAACATAAAACAGAAAAACTGAAAACAACAGAAAAATATTTCTACTCATACTCTTGTCAATTCGTTCATAATTTGTATTCACATTTTATTTTATTTTAATTTTATTTTATAGCCATTGTCTTTTGACAGGTTTGCCTTCAACTTCGGTCTGGCAAACAGAACCCGTAATCGCAGTCACTATTCTTAAAAGCCAACCAAGCAGCCAACTTAGCCAGTCAGTCAGCCAGCCAGTTTGTCTGTCTTTAAGTCTTTCTGTCTGTCCTGTCTGTCTATCTGTCTGTCTCTCTGTCTGTCTCTCTGTCTGTCCGTTCTCCAGTTTGCTTTAACATTCATTTTTCCATTCGCTGACTTTCAATATTCATACTTAGCCACGAGTGTATTCATAGTTTGGCATGCTTGTTTTGTTATTCTCGTAGTAAATATGATAATTTTATTTTTTTTTTCTTCATTTATTTCTGTTTTTTTTTTTATTTTTGTGGCATGCCTGACACACTTTATGTGGCACAATACGATTACTTGCACTCACCATTTTCTTACAGCTGTGGAATACACACACACTTATCCAGAATTTGTTAAAATTGCTTAAACAATTGCTGAATTTATAATAAAATTATTAAAGTACACTACACTGCAAGTTTTGACACGCGTTTATTTAAGTGTGTCTTTGATTTTTTGTTTTTGCTTTTTGGGGCTTTGCTGCCCGAAAAAAACACTGCAAACACTAAACAATTTAAAACGAATTCAAATTCAAAATCAAATTCAAATTCAAATATTCAACTCCTGCCGCCAAAGCACACAAAAAAGTGTTGCCAACTTGAAACCGTTACACGAACTGCGAACTCGCACGTTGGACTGAAAAACTGAAACTGATTTGTGCGCCGACGCGGCCAGCTGCCAAGACAACGACAACGACAAAGTCTTGGCTCAAAAGTAAACGGCTAAATTGAGTGAAGTTGCTCTGAGCGCGCTACGCAACTCCCCCCGCCCCCTAACCCTCCCCTCTACTCATCACCTCTTGAGTTTTTTGAGTCGGGGCCACGTCCGAGCGTGCGCCATATACGAATAACAGCAACATAAAATACAAAAAAAAAAAATAAAAAATACTGTTGTTTCGTGTGAGCTGCATGGAAAATTTAATTTTTACTGCGTTGCTTTTGTGCCGTTCTTTCGCGTCACTCAAAAGTGACTTGAGCGACAAACTTGCTCGCTGTTAACAGCGTCAACAGCTCCACTGTTAAGCCAACAGCTCCTCTGTTAAGTTTAACAGTCAACTGCACTGTTAACAGGACAAGGATTGATTGCGCATAGACATCAGACAACTTATCAGATTTGTTAAGTTCAAACGAGTTTTATTTGCATAAACAGCAACGCATCTTTCAAATGTAAATATTATTTATGATTTACAAAATATTTAGTTACTGTAATCACATAATATTTGCTGCATAAGATATTCAGTTTTTTTTGGTTTCTTATTTCACACGCATAGAAAGCCATACAAACTAAAGCTAATTCATTTGCATATATGTTTATTTGTGAGTGTGTGTGTGTGTGTAATTGGAAAGGGTTTCAAAAGTCCAGTGATTACTGAACACGCCCCAAAGCAACAACAACAACAACCACACCAAAGTGTGCTCAAATAAAAGCGAAAGTGCCGGCTGTCTTGAGTTTTTTAACAGACTGTGAGTCAGTTTACTTGTATCAGCTATAAATTCTACAATTCTAATGTCTACTATATATGGCACAAGAGTCAGCTCCTTTGATCGCTTCTCACGCTTTGCATGCCATAAATTTCACTGCCTTTCACTGTAAATCATTTGCACGACTTAATTGTGTGCATTTTAATGCGTATTGCGTGCTGCTTGCAATCTACTTGCCTCAACTCTTGTTGTTGTTGCTTATGTTGCTTCAATTGTTGTTGTTGCTGTTGCTGTTGTTGCAATTCTGTGCCAGTTTTCACGAGAAAAGTTTGCACAGCAGCCAAATGAGAAATGGAAATGCAATGCTCTATTTAACATAGCGGCAATAATTTCACACCAGCCACGAAGGCCACAAGAAGTGCGTATTACACACACACACACACACACACTCTCACACACACACACACTCTCACACACACAAACTCTCCCACACACACTCTCACACACACTCACACTGGCTAGAATCTAGAATCGATCTGTATCTACCAGATACATTTGCGCATTATCTATGCGGTGGGCGTTATCTATCTCTGAGAGTGCATTGACTGTCGCTAAACTTGGCGGCCATTTTGGCTTTCGAAACCGTTATACCAATTGAATATCAAATCGAACAACTTAACCTTCACTGCGATTGCGATTGCTGCTATGACTGCGTTCAGTTCGTGTCTTAAGTCTTTTGTTTTTACACACAAATTGAAAGTGAAATTTCATTGTTATTACTCTTGTTGTAGTTATCGTTGTAGCTGCTGTTGTTGTTGTTGCTATTGTTGTTGTTGTTATTGTCGCTGTCTGCCTGCTGCTGTTATTTTGGTAATTGTTGAAAAAGAAAGGCACTCACCGACGCCAACAACAACAACAAGTACAACTACAACTACAACAACAACATTGCTGATAAGAAACGTGATTTAATTTTTAGTTGAAAATTATGAAAATCATATGTTGGCAGTTTTCACTTTTCGCTGGCCTTGCGGAAGCCTGCAACATATTCATAAGTGCCACTGTTACATTGTCTGCTTGCCTCGTGGAAGAATAGAGCAGATGCATTTTAGAAAATTATAAAACTTTGCTAAAAATATTATTTTTTTCCTTTAGAAATTCCAGAAACTTTGCCAAGAATATATATTTATTTTATATAATTTTAAATTTTATTTGAAATGTTAATAATTTTAATTTGACTACATTTAGTTGACTTAAAACAAATAATATAATTAAATAAAGTTTAATAATTTCCAGATTGTCATAAATTTATGAAAATAAAAAATAAATATAAGAATATATATTTATTTAATATAATTTAAAAGAAAATAATTTAAATTCGACTGCTTTTAGTTAACCTTAAACAAATAATATAATTAAATAAATTTTCATAATTTCCAGATTGTCATAAATTTATGAAAGTAAAAAATAAATATAATAAATTAAAACTGTATAATAATCTTAGATCATTCTGCGCAGCGTATGCACGCTTCGGTGCGCTCTCCTCCTCCTCCTCCTCTTCCTTCTCTTGCTACAGTTTTCTGTTTCCTAGCATTGTTGCAAGACAATAAGGTCTGTCGCTTTCGGTGGAATTTGGTATCAGCTAAAGCTATCTGCATGCTCATACCGCTGAAGTTCACCCGGTAGTCGTTGTTGTTTCATCGCCAGCTTCGCCAGTTTGGCCAGATTAGATATGGTGCGCGGTTTTTTATTATGATTGATGAGAGGACAGGGTTTGTCGCTTGAGTCTTTTTTTCATTGTCGCCTTGCCGGATGTGTTCTAATAAAATTAAGAGCGGTTCAAGGTGATGGTTGACTTCAGAATACCCTCGATAAGTGCTAGTTAAATATATATCTACGGTCAGCAAACGCATTGAAATGACGCAGCATTTTCATGGGAATATCTGTACGATCAAAGATATTCCCTTGAAATTGCCAGGCACTCTCTCAATGCTTAAACTGTTCCTAGTACGCATATATACAACTAGCACTGCTGATTGTCTCCGAACTACTTGCGGATGGCACATAAAATTGGCTTCTTCGACTGGCGCGAACTTTTAAACGTTTCCAGCCCATTTGAATAATGCTGCTATTTCTATTGCTGCTGCTGCTGCTTGTGGTAAGTTCGCTGTTTTCCAGCTGGTTGTGAGACTTGTTTTTAGTAAAGGTCTTGCCCAATCGCTTGACTACAGTGTGAAACCATTTGCGTGACTTTTTCTTGTTTTTGGACTGTTCTGAAGGGGGAGACTGAATAGGCTGCTCAATTGAATCTTTTGGATTAAAGTTAGGCTTGGAAGCAGGTTTTGTCAGAGGTAAGGGCAATGGCAGCGACATTTGGGATATTCCAGACACTGGCTGCTGCAATCCTTCCAGCACACGTATTAGATTTCTGCGCAGACTTTTGTACTGCTCAGCCTGCTCAGCAGTCGTAAAGGGATCCTTTTGACTGGGATATTTCTCGGGCGAGGAACGCATGCGACGTGTTGGCGCTTTTGGTGCTAAACGTCGCTTGCAACGTGGAGGCGGCAAAGGTGGCAACGGTCGAGTTGGAGCGGCAATCAAAGAGGGAGGAGAAGGCGTCGGTCGTCGGCAAACAGGCGTAAACACCAGTAAAATACGCTCCGCATTGCTAGAGGCACTTTTATTCAGATGCCAACTACAAAGAAAGTTTAGAATTAATATATTTGACTTTTTAACTGCTTTTCTTACCCAATTAAAATCAACAATAAATTGTACACGGGCAACGCAATGACACAATGAATCAGCAGCTTTACAAATGGACAATGTGAGCTCTGCAGTTCCTTCAGCCAAAGCAGGCAATAGGAGTCTGGCTTGTACGAAGTATCCTGCCACATTGTCATTGCCCAGGCGGTGTGATTGTGCATTCCCAGGACAAACAACTCATTGCGATCGCTATTGCTGCTATTGCTGTTCCCTGGCCAGGTGTACGCCAGAAGTCCTGGCAAGATAAAGATAAGCGATTGCCAGTTAAGCATTCTCAATGAATCCAGATACTTTGTTATTGTTGTTGTTGCTATTGTTGCTGCTGCTGTTTGCTGTTGTTACTAAAATAACATGTGTAAATAGTTTTGAATTTTATCATGGCCTACTTTTAGGCTTATATTTAAATCGGTTTGTATTAAGATGGCTGAAAGTTTTCCACTTCATACCTTTACAATTAAAAAACCAAGTTTGAATTATTTTTATAATTTATATTTTCACAGTAATTGTTATTTGCTTTTTTTTAGCTTTAAAACTTTGATTCAGATTATTGGCTTATTGATTAAACACTAAAAATGACTTAAGCAGAAATTCATGAAATGTACGTAAAACTAAAATATATAAAAAATGAGCGTACATTCATACATACTTCTTGGTTTTTGCTTAACTAAAATACACTCTTATACAATCGTGTGTGTATGTGTGTTGGTGTGTGTATATCATTAAATTGTATTTATTTTAATTTTTTTATTTTGGCTACTTGCAGTTTGCCCTGAAATTGAAGACATACTCGTAGAATACAATTTGAAACATGCTTATGTAGGCTCCTTCTTATTTTCTTCGTTCTTTTCTTTTCTTTTTTTGTTGTTTTGTTTTTTAGTTGAAATTTCACTTACTAAACTATGACAGATTTTTAAAGTATTCGTACGTATTATAAAGTGCGTCATTTTCTTTTTTGCTTTTAGTTTTAAGGAAGTGTTTCTTCTTGTTGTTATTGTGTGTGTTTAGTTTCTTTGAAAATAAATACACTTGTCTACAAAAATGAATCGAAAAACTTGCAGCTGCTCATCAGATAGTCTAAATTAAAATGGCAGTTCTGGTTTTAAATACAGATACAAATATATCTAGTACGTGTATTATTCGTCCCATTAAATTTTGAGATGCGATTTAAATAGATTTAATTGTAAATATTGATTATTGTTTTGGGATTTCAAAATGCAATTCACGACTGCGCACAATAAATTAATGAGAATCTTTTTTTGGGTGTGTGTATACTTGTGATTTGTTTTCATTTAACACTAACTTATTAAATGCTTTAGCTGTGCATATGCTTTTTAATTTTAACCGATTCGGATCGCATCGCTTTCTATTCATTTTCATATCTTTTGGCAACATTTTCAATGTGTGTGTGTGTGTACAATTCAAATAATATATTTTATATGCGTTTGCTTTGATCCGCGCTTAAAACTAATCTTTACTATATTCCACATTCTATCTGTATATCATCATTTTGCATTGCTGGCAGATCGTCTGATACAGTCCAAAGAATATTATAACACATGTGATGATAAAAATTACATAACTTTAAATAAAAACCTAACTTTTCAACTAAAATTACAGTCTCAGTAAAATTGGGAGTTTTCTCTTGCAATATTCTAAATGAAATTCATGCGTGTGTTGTTTATCCTCTTTCCGATCATCTCTTCCATATTTTTGCCATTTCATTTTAAAGCCATTTCAACAAATGTCCACATACGCATCACGTTCTTAATCCTGGTCGGAGGCACCTGGATAATAGTATGGCGGTGGGCGTTCATATTCGGATGATGGCGGCGCTACGGGAGGATTGTGGTAACGCGGTGGTTCATGATCCCAATGCCTGTGAAGAGGATAGATAAATTAGTCATCAGTTGATCATAAAAGATACAAATGTAAACAACAAAAAGAGACACAACAACTGCGTTTAGTTGGATTAGTTTATTTGCCAATATGTTTTGCAGTTAGTTACGTTTTGGAGTTGGGCAATGGTAGCAGTAGTTAACCATACAAGACAAGACCAAGCCATCAACTGATGCATTGGTAGCAAAAATAAAATAAAAATAAAGCAATGAGGTGAAACCAGTTAACGTTCTTTGGACTGGCCACATGTAAGTTTAACATGATATGAATGACGTTTAGAGGCAGCATTTTATGAATAGGTCAGAAAGCAACAACACATACACACACACATACACTCACACACACGCACACAGCGAAAGAGTGCTGGTGTCACACAGACAGGAGGAGGCAGACATAATATTACCAAAAACCATTTGCACTTCGGGATTTTAATTGCCTAAAAGAAACCATCTGCCGCCAGTGCTTTTGGCCTAGTGTCTTTAGCCACAATTTTAGCGCTAAATAAAATGAAACCAAAAATAGCAATTAAAAGAGCGGCCATCAAATAATTCATAATTAGCCACAATATTGCAGTTATGTGTGTGTTAATGTGTTATATATAATATGTACATGTGTAAATCATGTGGTAATTGCAGCAATCGTTAGGCAGGACACGCTAATTGTTTGTCAGGCTAAAGGATTGAGGGACCAGAGAAAATGTTAGATCAGCTGGGTTTTTATTGGGATGCTTACGTTGGTGCCACATCGTTATAGCGCATGTTGCTGCTGCCAGCGGCGGCATCTCCACCGCCATTGGCAACACCACCGCCTCCACGGGAATTACGCGATACGCCCGGCGATGCATCCTCATAATAATCCTGCTGTTCCCGTCGACGCTCGTAGGCCTTGCGACGCTTCTTTGGCACACTGAAAGCAGCACAAGCAAACGAATTATTTATAAGAGTTAACAAAGAAAAGGAGTTAGCTGTCAGTGGGATGGAACAAGGCTTACTTGGCCAATGGCACATGCTCGTGCTCACGCTCACGTTCGCTATAGGCATCGTATAAGTAGTCGCTGCTGTGTGCGGTATGTGGCGGTTGCGGTGACGGTTGCGGTGACGGGGTTAGCGGTGAGATGGACAAATACGAGTACGAGTACAAGTACGAGTATATATATGGAAATGAGAATGAGACAAGTGTGACAGAGATTAGATTGTGTGACAATTTGATTGTTAAAACATGCAGCTAATCTTGTTTGCGTTTGCTGTTGCTGTTGCTGCCGCTCATCTTCTCTGTCGCCGTTTCTGCCTCTGCAGTTGCATCCGTTAGCAGCAGGATAAAGGCACCAGTGTTACTACCACCACCACTTTCATGCTGATTAGTTTCATCACAGACACAATAATTAGTCGATTGCCCTATAAAGCCAGCACCCATAGGTGGCACCGACGCTAATGCATCCGTGATGATGGAAACGCTTCAGGCAGTGCAATGAATGACATAATAATGATATCAAAATTCAATTAACTTACCCGCCCTCAACAATGCCAACAGCTGGCGCCGAATACGGATCGATTTTTCTGTACAAGCACAACAAGCGATGAGCCACAAAAAGTATGGGAAGGAAGAGCAATCCACAGAGCAGAACTCCTACCCAGAAACCATTCTATAAACAAGAAATGAATACAAAATTAATATAAATTGTTATTTAATACATTATATACACTCACCATTGGATCGACCAGGCGTTTGCAGATTAAATCTACACCAGTATCATAGATATAGGCAAGTGGGGCACATTTTCCAACGTTTGTGTTACACTCCCTAATCACCATTTGGACATATTTGTCAATTTGATCCTCAACCGTTTTGGTAGCATTGTCAATTAATCTATTTACGTAAGAATTTCCGCGTTGTTTTAAAAAGCTCTCGGCACGATCTGCAGTTTGAAGCAGTGCCTGAATGGAATCTCCATAGGGTAAGTTATTGTACAGTATCAATTTATCGATCTTTGCTACAGTCTCGGTTATTTGTTTGATACCCGTGGTGATTTTTATATAAAATTCATCATTGATTTTTTCTAGATTGAAGGCCTCGTTTTCCAATGCAGTTCTGGCCCAATCATAAATACCCCATTGACTCCATAGACTGGAACGTAGATCCCTCAATTGATTGGCCATTGTGGGTAGATCAACGGGAGTTATCTTCAAGCATAAGTTCTTCGAATACAAAGAGCCATGGTATTTCGATAGGTTGCCATCACTTGCTCGCCCGAATTCTTCTTTCTCTTCATTTGTGAATACGCTGAAACCGTTGTAATCTGCTCTAAATATTGGCACTTTTGTATCTGGAGGGTCGCGTAGAACCTTTATACGTATTAGATCATTAATATCGTACAAACTATTCTTTTGCAATAGCTCAAAGATCGACTGATCGGCTTGACAAGCCTTAATTGCACTTGACATGCGAAGAGGCGGCAGCGGTGAATCGGTTTGACGTTCGCTGTGAGGCAAATAGCTATTGAGATCAATAACTGAATCCATCTGACGGAATAACTCATTCTTATCCTGATCCCTCAAAGGAGCACAGGCACCTTGATAGGTTATCATGCCCATAATAAAGTAGAAGAGTCCAACCAGAATAGTCACTGAGAATACGCAGAATATTAACAAGATTGCACTAGAAATAAATACAGAGATTAGTTAATAATTTCTTCATCATGGGATCAGCTTTTAATACTAACAACAAGAGGCAAGTGGCTCCTGTTCCTTTGCTGCAACAGTCATCACGATATCCACGCCGGCGACGTCCGCAGCAGCCACAAATCAGAGATACAGTCAGTATAAATAGAATCTGTAATGAAATACGCAAATATATTAAAGTTTTATTTAAATATTTTATTACAATATTACTTACGACCAATAGGAATACGCAGACAATGACACTAACGATGCTGCGATCCATGCCAAACTTCTCGTAGACATCGTCGAATGTCTTGGTCGTCTTTACAGTATTCGAATGGATATCTGTGATCACCGCATCGATAATGCTGCGAATGTTGTTTGCCTGTTCGCGGAATAGATCTCTTCCCTTTTGAATATCCGTAAGTATCTTGGGAGTAAGAGGATCTATGGCTCGCTTTATCTGTTTGCCAATCTCTTCAATTCGTCTGATTCCATTTTTAGGTATTACGGAAATATTTTGGTCAACGATATCCCGACTGGCAATCAAAAACGAGGTAGTATTCGGTAGCTGTGTAATAAAATAGTCACATTATTATCTAATTTTCCCATAAAGATATTCAATATTTACCATGTCTAAGTGTAGACATTTTGAACTGTCCAGAAATTCAATTTCAGTTGTCTTCAAAAACTGTAGACATTCCCGGCTGCCGCAGAGCACAGTACAAGCGTAGTTCACATCACGCTTCACGCCTCGCAGCACTAAAAACAGGGAAAATAGGAATATTTAAATTTTTCAAATATAATATTCAAATTAATTAAATAGCTATTTACAATCTCGCAGTTGAGCAGCATTAAAACGTAGTTCCTTGTCCAGTTTTTGTAAAGTTAGAAATAGTTTCACAACTTGTGGTGTATTGTTGAATATACGCTCCATTTCATATAACGTCTTGATTTCCGAAGTGTCCATTACATCCAAGAATATGTGTCTATGTACATCTGAAATCAACGACAGATAAATAAGTTGTAAGTTAAACATGGAAAAGTTTTGGTCTTACGTTTCAAGATGTCTTGCAGATTTGTATTCAATTCGTCATAGTTCTTAACAAACAGATGATGAATGTTATCAGATACATCCTTGAGGAAGGTGCAGGTGTCATCGCTGCCACGTCGCATGGTTGCGGTTGTATCGTCAAAGCCATTGTCCAACATTTTATTAGTCACAAAAGCAATAATGACGCCAAAGCTAGAAATTAAGCAAAATCCAATGAGTATGATACATCAATCATTATATATAATTTTAGCTTACAGCAGACCAATGACTAAGAGTAACATCATCATTCCGTAGCAGCAACGTCTGCGTGCATCCTTTTCACTATCGCAGGGTGGACATCCTTCTTTGCAATTGCGGCAGCAACAGAAGCAACAATAGCAAACACTAAGTAAGGAATAAAAATAGGATATTAGATTAGATTACGATTTATTTAATCTTACATTTACTTACGATATGAAGGGAATGATTATAACGAGTAGCAGTAGGACAAATACCCAGATGAGAACTATCCAGTAATGCGCCACGAGATCACGCCAATCATTCTCCTCCACCTTGGGTCCCAAGCTTAGAGTGTTCTGGTTCTTAACCACAATGTATCCTAGAAATAAATAATAATATACAGTTTAATATGAGACATTTTTAAAGAAAGATTTAAAAGATTGTTTACCAGGTGGTAGTGCGGATTTACGAGCTAGAAGTTTATCAAAGACCAAGTGTGTTAAATTGAAGACGGGATCCATGGCCTGCGAGTAGGGTTTGGGCGCTTTGGTATAGTTAGATGTTTGCTTGTAAGGTGTGTATTCAGTATTGGGATAATGTGGCTGATTATTCTTCTCGTGGGTGGTGCCAAATCCATCATAGCCCTCGCGCCACACCACGGCAGGGTCTGCGTTGCCTTCATCTGCGTGAGCTGGCCTTATTAATGTGGCTAAGGCAAAGCCAAATATTATCACGCTGAGACTGCATATGGCCAGATAGGCAATTTGCCGATGGCGTCGCTTAACGGCGCTATTTTTGTGGCGCGTCGCCTTTGACTTGAGGTAATCGGCTGTCATTCTGTTCTGTAGCTATTCTCTGTAGCTGTCCAACAATAAATGTTGCCGTCCTCCTGTGCTCGATTAAATGCTGCTCCTAACACGCTTGGCTCCGGCTTTGGCTCCTCTTATCGCCGGAGTGCGCATCCATTTCCCGCGTCACTAAACTGCAGAAACGATTCAAATGCCATATGAGTATTATAAACAAAATAAAAAAACTAATAAAAGGGCACACTCCTTAATACGATTTTAGCATGTCTTGAACTTATATACATATAAATTAATGCGTGGCAAGACACTTAAATACATATTTCATTCTCGAATGTGGGTGTGTCGTATCGTTTTCTTTTGTGGCAATTGACAAATGGAAAAGACCTTTGCGTATTTTTTATTTTGCTTAAGACAACGTTGCACTAATGCTTAAATGCTTCTTCATGCCACTGACACTGCCACTGGTTCTATGATAAACACTTCACTTGACATCAATTAAAGTCAATAAAGCATATAGCAAAACGAACAACGTCAGACAGCGATTGCGAGCACTATGTATAAGTGGGAGTATCTAGATCTACACTAAAGATGCAAATCTGTTTGTAGCGTAACAAAACTGCTTTAAAAAAAAATTTATATTTTGAAATTTAAAAAAAGTTACATGCCCCGGGTGAGGCTCGAACTCACGACCTTAAGATTATGAGACTTACGCGCTGCCAACTGCGCCACCGAGGCTATGCTCGCCAAAGCGACAAACACGCAATTGTTCTGTGTGCTCGCTGTTCTGTTCTACAGATGCGAAAACTAATGTGCGTTCAGAAAAAAGATTAAAAATAGAATGGAATAAAATATCTTCTACAACTGTAGATAAATCACATTTTTAAAATGCCCAGCGTTGCTAATAAGTGCTATAAATCAGAACTTAATAAAGATAGAAATATCCGATAGATTCATTTATTTATTTTCGATTGCATTGATGAATCTAATAAAATTACAAATTTTGATATGTAATATCATAATGTATGCCAGATGATATATGGCAATACTTGAATGTGACTCATTATCTTTGACTATAAATCCCAAACACTTGGAGAATAACAACAACTATCTAAGTGCGACAGTCATGTCTTGTTGATATGCGTGCATAGAAAACGAAAAGCACAAAGTTCACTGAACTTTATGTCTGAACTGAACTGAAGCAAGCTGAATGGAACAGAACTGAACTCAACTGGACAGTAGCAAAGGGGAGTATAAGTTGTAGGTGAATGAAAAGGGTCGGAGTTATATATGTATAGACAGTAAGTCTTTCAACGATTGACTAGTCGCTTGCCTTGGTCCGTCGTCTGTCTACAGCATGTGTCACAACACACAACTAAACACTACACAGACAAACAAACACACACACACATTGAGACACTTTTAGAGCCTTGCATTTACCGCCTGCTTATCGTGAATTTGTGTTTTTTATGTGCACTTTTTACTACTGTTTGTTTTTGCCATCTAAGCACTTAATGGTGTCTTTATTTTGCTTTGTTTTCAAGTGACCACAAACAGCGATTGTTAACAGCCTTTAATTGTCTTGTCAGTTGTTATGTTATTACACATTAAACAAGCAAGCGAAGAGTGAGAGATTAACTCTTAATTGAAGCAAACTTAAAATGTCACTTGTTCTTGTTTTTTTTTAAAGGTCAAATTCTTTCGTTTAAGAAACAAGTATTTGAACAGAAAAAAAATGTATTTGTTTTTAAATGAGCATTTTAAAGCCAAAGTTCAAACCAATACCAAGAATATGTTTTTTATTGATATATCTTGCTTTCACAAAGTTATGGGACTTGGAAGTGTAGAAAAGCCATTTCCTATGTACATTAATGTTTATGTTTCTGGAAAGGCTTAGAGAATGCACGTGCCCATCTTTTTATTTGGTCCGAACAAACAGAAGCGTTGACTGTATGTTGTGGGTGTTTTACTTCTGTCTGAGAACGCCTCCTCTCAGGATGCGACTGTGCAGAAAAATCTGTATCTGTTCGCAGCGTGGCAAATCCAATAAACAGCACGACCGAGGCTTTGAACGGCCTTGACATGAGGGAACACAAAGCTGGAAGCCCTTGCAGAGAAATAGCTGAACGTTGGGGGTCAGTTCATGGGTGGTAGGAGCAATGGGGATTTGTATCGAAACGCTTGTCGCTTTGACGCATACATAAAGCACATTTAAAGCCACATGTACTTGAAAATGTTGTGCGTTCTCAAAAAAAAAAAAACACAAGAAACAACAAAACAAAATAAACAAATTTTGCAGACCTGATAACGACAGGCACATGCGCAGTTTGTCACAGGTGGCACGCACTCATTTTAGGGGCTGCTGCAGATGCTGTACTTGTACTGTAGGGAGCCCTCGACTATGCTTGATGTGCCACAAAACTACAGTCAAACAGTGAGTGAGGAATTAAGCAAATATCGGATTTTTTTCAATAAGTAATATTTTGATGCAGAATCAAAGTAGACGTCAAATAATGATCAAAATGGTATTCCGCAAGGAAATCGGTTCAGATTTCACAAAGTTATGACAGTTCAAAGTTTAGTAATTGCTTGGACTGACAACTTTACAAGTCAAATTTTTTGTCATTTTCGGCCTGATTTTTTACAGGAAAATGAAGTCTCTCAGAATCAAGTTTAAAGTGTTGTTTTATACTAATTGGAGCACCAGGAGTTGAATAAAACTGAAAACTCAAGATTTAAAATTTTGAAAAAAATATTTTTTCAAAAAAGTCAAAGGGGGGAGTACATGATTTTTTCGGAAAAAATTCGAAAATCAATTTTTTTTATAAAGTTAATAATATTTTGATGCAGAATCAAAGTAGAGGTCAAATAATGTTCAAAATGATATTCCGCATAAAAATCGGTTAAGATTTGACAAAGTTATGACAGTTCGAAGTTTAGTAATTGCTTGGACTGTCAACTTTACAAGTCAAAATTTGTATTATGTTCCCTAGACAATTTTCTAAGCGAAAGTTTTTAATTAAATTTCATGTTTCTTGCAGTTTCTTTTAATTCATTTCTTCTGAATTTGTTTGCCAATAAACAATAACTAAACTTATACAGCTGTGTGTGCACAACTTGGTCTGGAAAATGAAGAATATTTTTTGGTTTGATGTATATGGATTTTTGCAGTCTTATGACACAAACGTAGTCACACCAAAATAAGAAGGAAACAAATAGACAAGCGACCTACTTCTTGAAATTGAATCAGTTTGTCTGTTTGAGACCTAACAGGTTTTTGTACAGAGAAACCTGAGAGATGCCTTTCGCTACGTAAATACGAAAGACGATAAGTCATATAAGTAGGTTGTACTTATTTTTACAAGCAAGTGTCTGTAAATTCCCGTTAGATAAAGAGTTGTTGAGTTTATCTGATAGAGTTATTCGCTGTTGTGTTTAGATTTCCTTTATTAAATGTGACTAAGAATGAAACTAGAGAATTGCTTATCTGCAGAAATTACTCAAAATTTCCAAGAAAATGCGAGTAATTTGCAGCACAATGTTTACTCAACAAAGTATTAAGCAATTATTACGCTGACCTTGAGCTTTAATGTTGAGTATTCAAAATATAAAAAACCCAAACAACGCAATTGCTTAATGCATTACGGAAATACATAAATTATTTAAATATGACTCAGCTGTAAGAAATCAATTAAGGAGCTGAAAATATTGACTTAATACAGCTCATTTAGATTATTATAATTATTGCCAAGCCCTTGTAAGCTGTAAGTGCATTAGTTGCATGCCACACAAGTAATTGAAAGCTAAAGTAAGGTAAGTATCGATCTAATGGAGGTCAGGCAACAGAAGTATCCATTGTTATCTAATAAATAATGTACGCTGCACCTTGCAGTTCATTTGATTAATGCAACATACAAGTTGCAAGCAGTCAGGAATTTTAATTAAATATGCTTAGCTTATTACGGCTTTCCATTAAAAGCCATAATTAAATCATGATGCATTTGCGCAGACTATACATAAAGGTTTCACATTACATCGACTTGTTTTGTTGTTATTGTAATTAAATGCTAAGTAGTATCTGTTTAAAAGCAGAGACTGGTTATTTAATACACAAAAATACTACAACAAAGTTCTTCAGTTAGTGTTTCAATTTCAATACAAATATTGACAGATTCTTAAAAACAAACAACAGTTGAAACCTATATTTGCTGAGCTGAATTACGTTAACCGTTAAAGCCACAAAACATATGCATATAAATATTTATTATTTTTTATTTAAACATTGGAAAAGTGAGCAGATCACGCCCTGATATTTCGCTGCGTTTTGGCCTTTTTAGTTTAGAAAGAAATCTGGTCGGTTGTCAGTTTAAAGTGAAGATATTTTTTTTTTTCGAAAGAACCGGTATCTAGATACCCGTATTGGGCCAAAATTGGGAAACTGGTTTGCCGGCCACTAACAGATGACTCACAACACACAACACAACACAAGACAACACTCAGCTGCTGAGACCCATTAAAAAAAGATACGCAATGAGGTCTAATCAAAATGCTGGCACAAAGAACTATTTTCAATTTAAATTAAGCACACGTGCAAGCGAGATAGATGGCAAACAAAAGGCACTGAAGAGACTACTGACTATGTAAGTATGTATCTGTGTATCTGTGTATCTTTATGTGCGAGTACAAGTACGAGTACGAGTATCTCGATGCGGCACACAAAAAAGACAATGGGAGAGAGAAATAAGTCAAGTTGTTGCATTGATGGCGAACGGAAACCCGTTGAGAACGAACGTTACAGGAAGTACAATGGCTCAAACAAGAAGCAGAAGCAGCTGAAGACTGAGTATTAATGCACGATACGGTTTCACACCTTTTCCACACTCTTCTCACTCTTCTTTCACAGCTAACGGACTTCTTTGATGACTTATGAAGACCTACCTAGTTGTAGTTGTTATTTATATTGTTTATGAACTCCATTTGGCATACAGATGTATCTTTAGCTGTGTGTGTAAATATGTAAATATCTGCCGGTGTCGCTTTGCTATAAATACATAGTACATGCGCATAGGCAACTAGATTTGGGACTCTGTGCGGTGTGTCTGCTACATAAGAATATAGGTAATCGCATGTATTTACATGTGTGAGTGTATCTTACACAGGTCAGGGATGTATCTGTATCTGTAGCTGTATCTGTAGCTGCGTGAGAATGTCGCTGCGGAAGTTGTCATGCACCCATGAAATAAAGTTGTATGTATTCAAGTTTGGCGTGTTGTTGCCCTGCTCTAGATCGTGCAGAGACTGCAGTAATTAATTAATCAAAATAATTATGATTTATGCGAAGCCCACAAGAAAAAGAGAGAGAAGAAGAGAGGAAGCCAAAAACCTTGTACGATAAGCGCTTAAATTACAAAAACGACAGACGATTACTCACACACACACACACACACACTCACTCAGAGATACACTCATCCAATTGTCATCGCCCAGAGAGTTGAGTAAATTGTTATAATCTTTCAAATTGAAATTAACAAGCTGAATTCGAGCCGCAATCATCACACTCACCAGCAACAACAATAATGGGTATTGGGTACACTTTTGCTTCAGTTTCGAGTAAGTTAAACAAGCTTTAGTTGATGATGATGATTAGGAATGATGATGAAGAGGAGGTGGATAATTGTACTAGGAATAACATACGGTAACTTCCAAATCCAATTAGCTATCAATGCCAGCTCACACTCAAACACGCACATACACTGAACAACAAAAAGTGGACGTGGAGGTTTTGGATCACTTTGTTTTCAACAACAATAACAACAGATAAAATTGCAATTGTCCAATTGGCACGTTATACTTAATACATATGTAATAATAAATCTTTTTCTAAAACGTTTTACAGTTAAATCAAAAACAGAATTTTTGTTTTATATTTTTCCTTTCCCGACTTTTGTACTTAATCCTGGCCACAGCTTCCAGTGGCCTGAGTTCGTCTGCTTGCCCTCGTGCTCCAATTGGAATTTTTAACACGCGTGGGTCAAATTTTAGCAGAGGCACAAACCATATTCGGATATATGCATGTTAATGCATATCCTATGTACATAATACATACATATGCATGCATTGGTCGTTTACACAGTCTTTGGCAATTTCTTATGGATATTACATACAATCTTACACTTGTATATATGTGCTGTATATAAATGCATGTGTTTGAATGTATGTATCTACTGCACCGCCCGTTGCTTGCTGCTTTAGCATCACAACATTCTTTTTGCTTTTTCTTTGTTTGCACACACACACAGAACAAATTGGTGGTGGGTCTGGTAGGTCACACAACATAAATCACTTTGTTTACATATTAAATAATAATGCAAATCAAATGTTTGTTTAATTCAGCTATCATTGGAATTCACTCTGATTCACCTTTTTATTATTGGGGCAATTAAGAACTAGAATTTCCTAAGAAAATTAAAATTAAGACAAACGGGACCGTGCTCGACGCGCGTACGTTGATACAACAACTACAACTGGAGCGATGTGACCAGTGCTGCCAACATGCTTTAACAGTCAGTCGCAACATAAATCGAGTTGGCAGGCTTGGTTCACAGAAAATACCAAAATGTTATTTAACATTTATCTAGCATCAAAAATACCAGAGCAAGCTATAAAATAGCTTCGTTGGCAACGGTGATATCGATACGTCGCTTAAATTACCAATATAAGTTTGCTATTCAAAAATTCAAGTAAATAAAATTAAAAAAAGTGTACACTATATTCAAGAATATATTTCAATTAATTTCCTATAACAAATATATATGTATGAAAATGTTATTACAACTTGGGATGTGATTCTTCACTTGGTCAATGTTTTCCTTGCTTAGGAGTCTGATAATTATTATATTCCAAATGTTTTCTGTTAGAATCTTAGTCCTGTTTTCGCTTACTGAATGAGGGTTCATCCTGTTCCTCAGTAAAGGTTTCAGTTGACGGATCATCCACGAATGTAAGAACATCG
Organism: Drosophila falleni; assembly: GCA_035045575.1. Lineage (NCBI taxonomy): Eukaryota > Metazoa > Arthropoda > Insecta > Diptera > Drosophilidae > Drosophila > Drosophila falleni. The sequence goes on from JAWNOV010000167.1 coordinate 6,918,470, forward strand.
GTGCGGGCAACTCCACCTCCCGTTCTTGGAGTATTGTCTGGTGAACAACCGCCAATTTTCTGTTGACCACCGGAACAAATCACAACTGGCGCAGGCACATAAGGAGCACCCGTACAAGCAGGACAACCAGAGGGTCGTCCAGTCCTGTAAATATAAATTAATGGAAGAAGACCGTTGTATTTAGGTGAAATCAAAGCACTTACTCCACTAAATCCGCTCTTCTGGTATAGGTATAGAAAGCATACTTTTTAAACAAACACATCAGATGATGGGCCAAATACAAGACGGGCAGAAAGAGAAGAGCACAGAGTATAAGACCTAGCCAGAATCCATTCTACAATTCCAGAAGAGAAGTGAAATTTTGTTAATCTTTAAGCATGATTATCTACTCACAATGGGATCAACGAGACGACCACAAATAAAGTTGACACTGCGATAATAAATATAGGACAGAGGTTCACATAATCCAACATTGCTATACGACTCTGTTATAACCATATCGATATAGTCGCTGACTTGAGCTTGTGTATAATGAGTCAGATTGGTCATGAGAGAACCGATGTAGTCCTTGCCACGAATTTGTATAAACTTATCGGCTTTTATAATCGAATTCAGTAAGAAACTAATGCCAGATCCAAACTCAAGATTATTGTATAATATAAGTTCATCAATTTTTTGTACTTTTTGTTTGAGAGAGTCGTACATGCTTTGCATTGGAAGAGCAATCTCTTTATGATAAGAATCCAGAAATCTGGCAGCGGTAAATAAATTGGCTCTTGTTCTCCAGAAACCTCCCTCAACAGTATAAAGATCTTCAGCCAATTTTCTGATTTGATTTGCCATCAAAGGCAAGGGAATGGGTGTAAATTTGTTGCATACACTTTTTAAATAATGTACACTGTGATAAGACGATAAGTTTCCCGTGGATATGTTTTCCATTCTGACTTTTTCCTCAAGTGTTAACAGAAAAAACTGACTAAGATCGGCGTAAACGTGAACTTCTTCAGTTTCTGGCTCAGTTAATATGGAGACCCGTTCCAAATCATTGATATGAAATATATTATTATCACTTAACAGATGGAATAACGATTGCTCAGCTTTACAGGCTGCAATGACATTCGACATTCTCAGTATAGGCGATGCTTCCTCAGTATCTGGTTTGGATAAATATTTATTCAAATCGACGACAGCGTCCAACATTCGAAAGACTTGGCTAGCCTCCATTTTCTTAAATGGAGCACATCCTCCATGATAGGTCACAGTTCCCAAGATAAAATAGAAAAGTCCAATCAGTGTAATAATTGAAATGACGCAGAATATTAATATAATGGCTCTAAAGATTGCGATCATCTAAATTATTCATAATTTAGTTTATTATAAATTACTTACAACAATAAACAGGTAGCTCCAGTTGTTCTTCTGGCACAGAAGCCACTTATAAGTGCAACAATCAAGGCGCCAATTATCTATAATGATAAAAGAAAAAATCTAATTCAGAAAACTGTACCTTTAAAATTTCCCATAAAACGGGTTTTTCTATCGATATATCGATTATACTTACCACAAAGATTACAGTACAGGCAAACATATTAACGGGTCTACGATGAATTCCATACTTTTCATAGAAGTCCTCAAAGGATTGTGTCGATCTCAGCGTGTTCAGGTGAATATCACTGATAATCGCATCCACAATATCCTGTATGCGATTTGCATGCTGCAACATTGTATCCCTTCCTTTGGTTATCTCACTTATAAGGGGCGGAGCTACCTTATCCGTGGCTTCCTTAATCACATCGTTAACATTTTGAAAGCGTTGTATTCCCTGTTTTGGTATTTCGTGAGCTTTACTATCAATTATCTCCATAATGTCTTGCACGTATACGGATGTGTGAGGCAACTGTGCGAATGAAAACATAATAAGACTACAATCTTTAACTAGTTTTAACCTACTTCATCCATATGCAGACAGACTGAGGTATCAATAAATTCAATCAACGTATTCCGTAAAAAATCTAAGAACTTTTCCGTATTTGATGCATATTGGCAGGCGTTATTCAAGTCACGTTTAATACCGCGTAAGCCTAAGAAGAAACAATATAAATTAAATAGAAAACAGATCTCAAGAAAAATTTACCATCCCGTAGTTGATCACCATAGAAGCGTAATTTTTTCTCCAGAACCGTCACGTCCTTCATTAAATCTAATGCACTTGGTAAATTATCAAGTATACGTTGCAATTCTTCCAATGCATTCGCCTCGGAAGTATCTCCCAAATCGAAAAATATATGCGTGTGAGAATCTGAGGAAAGATATGTTAGGCATATTAAGTAGAATTTATTGTAAGCCACTATACTTGTCAGAGTATCGGTTAAATGGTTTAGCATTTCCTCATAATTGTTGCCAAATAAATGATGAATATGTTCCTTGACGTCCTTCAGAAAAGCGCAAATATCTTTGGAACCTTGACGCATTGAGTTTGTAGCTTCCACAACGCCATGATCCAACAGTCTATTTGATAGAAAAGCAATAACAGCGCCAAGACTGTGAATACCAGATGCTTAAAAAAAATATTACAAATCGCGAAAAAAAACTGATTTTTACGAAATTAAAAAAATTAAAAGCAGCATTAAAAATCCATATGTTATGACTCTCTTTAAGTCTCTATCCCTATCGCAAGGTGGACATCCTGGATGGCAACGATGACAGCAGCAGAAGCAACAATAACATACCCTGTAATTGAATCAAAAAATGAGATCAGGCAATGATCTCACTGAACTCTCTTTTCCCTACTCACCCTATGAATGGCAAGAGTATAATTAAGAGTAGTAGAAAGAACAACCAGAAGAGTATTAGCCAATATTCTCCGACCAGAGCATGCCAATCATTCGTCTCCACCTTGGGACCAAGTGCTAGAGTATCCTCACCCTTCACCACTATATATCCAGGCGGTATAGCCGGATCTGCGTACATTATGTGGTCGAGAAGAAAATGTGTTATATTAAACACTACTTTCATTCCATACGATCTATAAACTCGTTTCTTGCTATAATGGGGTCTTGAATCATATTTGGTATACTCTACATCGGCCCAATGGGGTTGACCCATCTGCTCATGGCTGGTGCCATGTCCCTCGTACCCAGCACGCCAATAAATTCCCAAATCATCATTATTATCATCCGCATAGGCAGCATTAGTTGGCTTTGTTAACAGACTCAAAAAATATACTGTTAATATCACTTGAAAATTCCATTTTATGTAAGATAGAATTCGGGATTGGTAACGTTTCCTGTACTGATTTCTGTAGATATCGGACTCTTCCTTGAGAGTTGACATAATTTATCTGAGTTTTTGTGCATCCATTTCACATTCCTCTGCTTTCTGTTTTGAATTTGTTGATAAATTTATCATGTATTTATTTAAGTGTATTGTATTTTCTATGTATTAATTCTGTAAAATATCTGTCAAAATCTTAACAGTTAAATCAAAAAACAGGTGCTCTAAAAACTCGTATATATTTAGACTGCTTTCCTTTTCCAAACCATTAAAATTTCCCATCGAAGAAGAGAAAAAACCATATTTCATTTTAAACATTTTTTATATACAACATTTAAATATTACTACTAAAAAGTGCTGTAAAATGCATAAGTTAATTTATATCTAGAGCTCTTCCAAAAGACACTCCAATGTTACTCAGCTTCGGCTTAGTGCAGCCTAATCCTCTTTACTCTTACTCTTCTTGGGGGGATTTGGCTGCATACCTGGTGCACTTTCATCTACTTGCGCTTGAGCAGGACCACTTAAAATGTCAATGGATGTTGCCAGTACCACATCAATATCATTATCTGCAATTTCAGTGTTATCTACATGTACAGTAGTTGTGCTAGGAGCAGCGCCGCCATCAGTTCGATTTAGTTTCCCCTCGGAGCAGACGCAGAAAGTCTGTTGGCCGCCAGTGCAGGTGATAATTGGCGGTGGCACATACGGTGCTCCAGTACAAGTGGGACAGCTATATAGGATGTTAAAAATGAGTTAAGATATCAGTCATACTTTAGTTTAAACCTACCCTCCTTCTATGACTTCTTGACGCTCTGGAGCGATAACTCTATAGGCGTGTAGACGCTTCCAGAGGCACATTAAACGATGGGCAACAAAGAATATAGGAATCATGGTCAAAGCGCAGATGAGTAAGCCCAACCAGAAAGCATTCTACAAGTATAAAAAAGAAATTGAGTGACTTTTTAAATAATTAAAAATTAGAGACTCCAACTTACCAGAGGATCGACCAGACGATAACAGATAAGATCCACACCACGATAATAAATATAAGCCAGGGGACTGCAGCGTCCAATGTTGGTGTTACATTCACGAATCACACGCTGAATGAATGTATCTATCTGTTCGTTGATCACATCTGTCAGATTTTGTCCCAGAGAATTGATAAATTGATTGCCTTGACTTCTTAGGAAACGCTCGGATCGAATTATCGCATTGGTAAGTACTTCAACGGAATTGCTGAAATTGCGATTCTCATACACGATCAACTCATCAATTCGAAGCAGCTTCGCCTTCATCTTATCCATCAGATTCAATATGACACCCGTATACTTCTTATCGTACAGATACAATTGCATTGCTTCATTTTTCAAAGAGACTCTGCCGACTCGAGTGTAATCATTCCACGTATCATCGGATGTATAAATGTAATTGCTGAGATTTCTCAGCTCTGCAGCCAGACTTGGCAAATTGGGAGTAAGTTGCCTGCACATATTCTCCAGATACATAATGCTGTGATAGCCCGACAAGTTTCCATTGCGCAAATCATGAAGAGCGCGTCCTTCTTCTTCTGTGAGTAGAGACACCTTGGAGAGATCGTCTTCAAATGCTAGACTGCGTGATTCATCTTCGTCGCCCTCGGGCATTATCTTAATGCTCATTAGATCCTCAGTATCATATAGATTATTGGACTGCAGCAATTCAAAGATTGACTGATTCTCCATGCAAGCTTTAATCGTGGTTGACATACGCATTGGCGAATATTGTGGATCTCTTTCGGCTCCCGATGCGGGTAAGAATTTATTGAGATCCATTTCCGAATCCATCTGGCGGAACAAGGCATTCGCTCCCTGATCCCGAAGTGGAGCACATGCGCCTTGATAGCTGATCAGACCGATCACAAAGTAGAATATTGAGATCAGCAAAATAAACGAAAATACTGCGAATATCAACATGATGGCTCTGAATATGAATCAAAAAATATACAGATTAGTTAAGGTAGCTAAAATAAATCAATCAATTACGTACAACAACAGACAATGAGCTCCAGTGCCTTTGTTGAGGAAACAACCAAATATCAGAGCGGCAATGAGTACAACTAAAATCTGTAAGATAAAATATATGATATAAATTAATAGAAAACTTAATCAAGTTAACAGCTTGTCTATTTACCAGCAGGATAAGAAAACAGGCGAGCATACTGACAAGGTTGCGATCAGTTCCATATTTATCCTGAATATCTTCAAAGGATTTGGTCGAGTGCATTGTTCTCCAGTGTATATCACTGATCACGCTGTCAATTAGACTGCGCACCTTTGATGCCTGTGCCTGGAAGATGTCATGACCTTTGCCAATATCCATTCGCAATGGTGGCAAAACGGTTTCCATTGCAACTGCAATCTTATCGCCAATCTCCTTGAAACGCATAAGAGCTCTCTTTGGTATATCGGCAACGTTGTCTTTCATTATCTTCTCCATACCTTCCACATATAAGCTGGAATCGGGTAACTAAAAAATAATAGATAAGTTTTAAGAAAAAAAAAATATTAATATTAAGACCTTTATTTAATTAAAAAAAAATCAAATATTCTTAACCGTTCTTTTTTATCGGTGTACTTACCTTATCCAGATGCAGGCAAGTTGAGGTATCTACGAATTGCAGCGCTGAATTTTTAAGTAAATGAGTACATTCGTGATTGGCTATCAAAATGGTGCAAGTATATGTCACATCTCGCTTTATGCCACGCACACCTATAGATAAAAAAATATTTATGTATATAAATAACAGAGTTGTTCCTAATTAACTACTTTTTTAATGAAATCGTCATTTCACTAGCATTGAAAAAATAAAAATATCGAATAAAAATATCGGATAAAAATATCGGATAAAAATATCGAATAAAAATATCGGATAAAAAATATCGGATAAAAATATCGGATAAAACTATCGGATAAATATCGGAAAAGCTATCGGAAAAGCTATCGGAAAAACAATTTTCCGAATTTTGAATTAAAATGTTTTAGATTTACCATCTCGCAGCTGAGCTGCATTGAAACGCAATTCCTTTTCCATTTCCTCCACCTGCTTCATTAAAGTCCGTGCCTCTCTCATATTATCCAACATACGTTCTAACTCTGCTATGGCATTACTTTCCGAGGCGTCTCCCAAATCGAGGAATATATGATTAGCTGCCTCTGTGGGAGCGTGTTAGAAAGTGTTAAAAATTAAATAGGAATATCAAATAAAGCCTTACCATTCAATATCTCAGTTAAATGAGCCTCCAGCTCCTGATAGTTGTTGACAAACACATGATAGATATGATCGGAAACATCCTGTAGAAAGGTGCACGTATCCTTGCTGCCACGTTTCATTGTTGTGGTCGTATCGTCAAATCCACGATCCAGTATTCTGGTGGCAAAGAATGCCATGAGCAGACCAAGACTGTAAATTAATAAATTATTTAAAAATTGTTGAAAGTGAACATTTAAATATACCCACAGCAGAATAATAATTAAAAACAGCAAGAGTGAACTGCATATCAGATTTCTGCGCTTATCCCTTGGTCCATCACAAGGCGGACATCCGATCTTGCAACGTCGACAGCAACAGAAGCAGCAATAACAAACGCTGTAATAGACAATAATTTTCAAATTAAATATTCAATTAAACTAAAGATTAACTTACGCCAGAAATGGTACGAGAATTATGAGTATAAGCAATAAGAGAATCCATAGGATTACCAAAAAGTATTCGGCCAGCAGAGCACTCCAATCATTCTGCTCAACTTTGGGACCCAATGCCAGAGTACTTTGATTTTTAACCACAAGATAGCCTATCAATACCATTAGTTGAATATAATAACTTGTCTAACTTAACGATAAGCTTACCAGGCGGTAAGGCCGGTTTGCCGCTTATAACAGTATCAAATATGAAATGAGTAAAATTGTAGGCCGGATGAATGGGCCAAGTTGTGTAATTCTTCTCGACTGAATAGATGGCTTTTGACTGATAGCCTGTTAACTCAACATCAGGATAGTGAGCTTGTCCCAGCTTTTCATGTATGGTGCCATGCCCGTCAGTACGAAAACTCGTATCCATATCAGTTTTATCCCCATTAGTTTCTTTGGGCGGTTCCTGTTTATTGTTATCAGCATTGTTATCAGCATTGTTTTCCTCCTCAGCTGGTTTATCTGCGTCCTCTGCCTCATCTTGGCCACTTGCTGTAATTATTAATGTGAGGAACAGAAAGCCAACCGCTATTTTGCCAAGATTTCTCGTATTCAAAAATGATAAATTATAACGACATCGCGACCTGCGTTTCGATTTGATTTTGGACTGCATCGTTGTGGAGGTGTGTCCTAGTGTGTGGAGTGCATCTATTTATAAGCGGTAACACATAAAATTTGGTTGAATTTCGATGAATTCTAAAACTGTTATAACGCAAAATTTAATCGGCAGCACGTTAACCATAAAAGAATGGAAGCCCGCAAAAAACAATACGACGAAAACAATAAACAATTTACTGCGATAATTTCTAAAACTTGAAAAATTATCATCGAACGAACGAAAATGGGAAACTTATTTAAAAAAAAATAACAGTTAACTCAAAACATGTAAGCAGTTGACCAAATTTTCTTCTATTCTCCAGGAAATAAATCAATAATTGCATTTAAGGGATTTCATCAAACCATATGTTTATTTGTTACACAATTTTCTTTTTATTTTTTTTTTATTATTATAATTCTTGTTTGGTTTTCCATTTCGCTTCATTTTCTTTTCTCTTTGTGTGTTATTGTTGTTGTTTTTCACTGCGTCAAATGTTAGTACATACATTTAGGTATTATTAAATAAATATATGTTTTACGGTCTGTTTCTTGTATTTAGCATACTTGTATGCTTTACAATTAATTTTGTAATCTATGTTAAATATAATTTACATTAGAAATTTGGTTTCAGTTTTACATTAACTGCTTAATTGCCTTTCAAAATCAAAAATATACTTTTATACATATATTTTTATTTCATTATTATTATTTCTTTATGTCTACAGTATTAATATATATTTATATCGAAAGTTCTGAAACTTTGCAGGTGCAAATACTTTACATCTACTTAGTACTATACACATACGCACTTGTTTCTTGTTTCATTACGCTAAGCCTTGATTAATTTAAAACCATAATTCAATTTGTATTTTATTTTAACAAAATAAAATCTATAGCTCGGCTGCACAGACGATTTGGAGCGTAAATCAAATACGCTGAATTTGTTTTATTATTCTCATTTCATTTGCGACTTCTTGAACTCGAATAGTTTGACTCTTATGTTTCTCAGATCACTAAAATTTGCAAAGTAAAGCTTACTACACTGTTAATTCTAATTAATAATTTGTTTTCTCTAGGTATAACAAATCTTGACAATGCTGCGGATTTTTAATGAATAAAACAAATATATATATAAATGTGTATATGATTTTGTTTGTGGCCGCCTAAAACATTTTTGTATAACCCGACAAAATATTTCTTGTGCTGCACTTGTCACAAAATTATAAAAATTGTATTTCTTTTGTTTATTTGGCAGTTTTTTGTTGATATATAAAAAAAAGTGTGTTAAATGCTTAACACTTGTTCCTGTGATGTTACATAATTGAATTGAAAATTAATTAATAAAGGGCCAGGCAAGTACGACAAATTGATTGTAGCTAACTAAAAGAAATTATAAATTACATATATGTATATATTAAAAACTCTGAGGTCGTGCACAATTACAGTTAGTTGTACAATATAGAATTGTTAAATAGCAAATCACACGCGGCAAGGAAATTAATAACAGCATCTTTGTTGTAAATAATATTAAATCCTAACTTAGCGCTGGGGTTGATGTAGTTGCAGTTAAACTAAAGCAAAAACTAGATACAGCATTTGTTACAGTTACTAAATTGTATAGACACCAGCTGTTTTGCAGTTGTGTGACATTGGTATGGGCGTGGTTGTGGGCGCAGGCGTAGGCGTAGTCATGGGCGTGGTCATGTCGAACTACAGCTGCGCCAGCGAATCGGAGCGTATGAGAGGCGCCAAAGAACTGGGCACCTTGTGGCCAGTTTCGATCTCGTACTGTACATCAAGCGAGGCACCTGTATTTGTGTCCAACATTCGCAGCAGAAGGAGCAGGAAGAAAGCCAAGAAAAAACAAACAAATCTTATCAGTTCACAACACTATCAAATTTTATATATATATATTGAAGATATCCCCAAAAAGCACATATTAAGTGTTTAACCCGCTCTTATCAGGCTCATCCTTACGTTTCTTTTCCAATGTCTGTTGCTGGCCCTCGGGTATGAAAGCAGCCACGACAATGGCACAGAAGACACACAGTGCACCGAAGACAAATGGAGGTCCCGGCACATGATGTTGAATTTTTTCAACACTCGTGTTGTGACTACTGTGCATATCATTTAAATCAACATTAAACAAATAGAAGATGACGCCAAAAACCGCTGGTCCCAGGCCATTGCATAGCCCTCGCATGCCGGTGATCATTCCCTGAACGGCACCTAAAATAATATAAATCGAATTAAGCAAATATTTTAGATAAAGCATAATTCAAGTGAGAACTTGCCTTGACTTTCGGGAGCGGCATAAAGTGATACAAATGCACTAATAGCTGGATAGGTAACAGATCCTAGGGCAGCTACAACTCCAGCTGACCACATCATCCTAAAAATAAAGAGTACGTTAGAAATGGTTTTTTAAATATGTTGTTACAACAAAATTTTAAAATACTTACCATTTTTGACTACCTAAACCATACCAAAGCAGTTGAATTAACTCAAGGGCTAGGCCCATAATAATTGTGCGCTTGGCGCCAAGTACTCTGCAAAGATGCAACAAAGATTAAAGAAGATTCAGCAAGACTGAAAACAATATTAAGACTCACTTCATGAACGAGCCAAGCGTAACTTGTACTGTGATGCTGAGAATGCCAACGACAGCTATGAAAATGGATACCTCAACATAGTTGAAGCCCATTTTCAGCTTCAGATAGACAAACATGCAGGAATATTCGCCAGCTTCGGGCAGATAGGAAAGCAGAACCGTTAAGCACAGCATTAAGACGGTCTTATCTGTGCCCACCTTGCGTAATGCCTGTAATAGAGATAATAAAACAATTTAGAAGGAAAATAGTATTTACTAAAATTTGTATAACTTACCAGGAAGGGATCTGCTTGCTCCCAGCTAATTGGCGCACCCCACGTTGCTGGTCGCATCTTTTCCGACAAACTCTCCGGTACAGCGACCAGAATGAAGAATACATCCAACACAGCAATTGCTGTGGATAGCGCCACAACCAATGTATCACCGTACATGTCCATCAGAGCATTTCCAAGTGCTGGTGAAATGACCAGACTGGCCGCAAATGTGGCCGAAGCCAGGCCATACGCCTTGGAACGCTCCTCCGGCGTGGTCACATCGGCCACATATGCGAACACCACGGAAAATGTGACGGCAAAAACGCCGCTAATTGAGATCAAGGCAAAAAACCACCATGTATTTATGCACATAAACGGTAAGGGCATACAAGTGAAAAATACTGTGACTAATAGGAAAAATTTACGACCCCAAATGTCGGACAGTGCGCCAATCAATGGCGCCGATAGGAATGATAATATGCCCTTAATGCCCATGACCAGGCCGTTCATTAGGAACGTGTGATCCGGAAAAGTTCGATTTAAAGTCTGCAAAAATTTTGAAAATAATATGATTATTGAAATTATACACTATATTAATATAGTTATTCCTTACCGATATAATGGGCATGGTTAGCAGACCCCACGCAAAGAACTCTAAAAATATCACAATCAGCGCATGATGAACACTTGGCTCGCCGATTCCCGAACTCTGTGGAGTATAGAAAATAAAGATAAGATAAATTTCAGATTGCCAAAAAAGTTAAAAATGTACTAAACATAGTGTAGTATTCTTAAACATTAGGGAAAATTAAATATTGAGAAAATAAAATGAAGGTTGTATAAAATTAGCTTCCTAAAAATGTTAGAGACTTGCAGCCTTGACAATAAGTGTTTATATTAAGAAATCAATCAAAATCTGTCAATCAATCAATTTGTATTTATAAACAATTGAACCTGTCAGAATGTTAAGATATATATGGCAAATGGAAAGGGAATTTCACCATTCAAACAAACCTTGCAGCAGCACATCTTACAGATGACGCGTATCCACTCAAAGAAACGATTGCGCTGCGGTGGCTCTGGTGGTGTTGAAGATCCCGCCGGGCCTAATTGCGAGCGCATCGAGATATACGAAGTGGCCGATAGTGTGCGTCGATGTGTGCCGCCGGATGTCCTGCTGGCCGCCTGTGCGCCGGAAGTCTCTGCAATTGCTGCAATGGCAGCGCTGGGATGCGTTGCGACATATCGTGATGACTGCAGAAGAGATGCAGAGTCGGAAGCATTAGCTGACTGTGTGGCTTTCTTGGTTGGCACTACTGCATCATCGCTTACCGTCGGCACATTATCCTGGTCCGGCATGTCGCTGGTCGTATCGTGGCTGCTGGTGGCTATCGAAGCGGAAAGATTATCGGCTTGATGCTGCTGCGACTGTTGCTGTTGCCTCGATGAGGACGACGGATGACGCTTGACCAGCTGACCGCCACGTCCATAGATGGCCGGCGAGAGGGGCATTGAGTTGATGGTTTCCACATCTGCCACATCGGCCACATCCGCTGTCGTTGGCGTTGAGCTGCTGCTGTGCGTGCTCTGAGTATCTGTGTGATCGCTCATATCAGACTCATCCTTGATATGCGTCGCAATGCTCCTGCTTATGTGTGTTGTTGCCGTGGTCAATCTCTTGACTGGCTCCAGATCCGGTTCATGCTCATCCAGCTCAAAGCTGCTGTCCGCATTGTCCTCTGTAGGTTGCCGCATATCATTGCTGAGAGCGTTCCTCATTGTCGAGCCTCTCTTTCACTCTTTCTCTTTCTATTAAGATGCCTTCTTCTTGCTCCTCTCTCACTCTCTCTCTCTCTCTCTCTCTTTCCTTCTTCTTCGGCTGTTTGGCTAGCAAACTCAGTTGGCCGTCGTCCGCGTCGATCGTCGCTTTGCTCGACTAATTGCACACAGTTTTATTGGCTCAGCTATCACACTAATTTCCATTGCCATGTGCTTCACATGTGAGAAATCAGTTGATAATGGCTAGGAACATAGCAGATCACAGATCACAGAACCAGGTCACACTTTACTTTTATCATTTATGCTTTCACATTAACCATCTAATTATAAAATCCACTTTTTCAGCGACTTTTGATCGCTTTTCTTGAGTTTCAGGCACTTTTCGGGCTGTAATTACAGTAGATCATTCAAATTGTTGTTTGTTTTCAAACGCAATTCGCTTTCAACTGCCCTTAAATTTTTGCCTAATACATAAAACAAAAATTCAATTACCAATACAAGTGCAGAACATAACTTGGCAAGCTGGCCAAAAACAGTTGGCTAATAATTGGCAATACATGAATCAGATACTAAACTAATGACCAAAACTTTCCATTTAATTTATAACAAAACAAAAGAGAAAAGCGAATCTGAATGGGACTCATTTTAAGGAAAATATTACCATATGTGGGCGTATCAAGTTCAAATGTAATGATTATGGTAACTTGCCATAAATTTCGCTTATAGCCATTGCCTTGAATTGCCAAGGTTAACATTAATAGCAATTTTAAATTCTAAGAAAAACTTAATTCGATTTTACCGGCAGATAGTTTTATTAATGACGCTGCCAAGTATGCAATAAAATTTTAAATACATCTAACAAATAGGCCAAAAGTCGTTAAATGCCAATTTGTCCCCGTATCTATTTTTGGTAGGTTGTGCAAATTTAACACTCGATTGCAAATTGAATGGGCAAACAAGCATAAGCACTTAGTAAGTACTAAGTAAGTGTTACTTAGTTAATCTATATATAACAATTAGCATAAGACTGACAGTCGGACAATGAAAGCAAAACGAATGAAATTTCAAATAAATTCAAGATTGCGTCGAGAAAGAAAGCATTGCTTTTCATAACAAGTTTGAATTTGTTTTTTCTGTGAGCATTCATCGATTGAAAATTAACACAATAAATAATCGTCAACAGTTTTTTTCAGCGTCGCGGGAACCAATTGAGAGATACTTGCCGATAAATATATATATGTATATGTGTGTACACACGAGAGACACAATAATTTACGGGTATTGAAAGGAGCGAGCCAAAATAACTAGAGACTAATTTATAAATTTATCTGTACACGGGGTAGCAACAAAAATTTATTTTAAAATTTTGACAAACAACAAATGAATTTTCAACAGCTTTGATGATCAACACACAATTTAAAATATCAATCTTTTTTTTGCTATTTTGTTTTATGCACAAAATGTTTCCAAACTGTTCCGACAATCTTTCGGCGACGTCTGTTAGGCTTCAATGCGCGCTGGGCACTGAGCGTACTAAAAGCTAAAAGAGAATAGAAGAGGGAGAGAGAGAGAGAGAGAGAGAGCAAGAGAGAAAGAGAGAGCGCGAGAGAGCAACTGGGGCAGAATAAACGATCCGCATTGAGCTTGCGCTTGAGACTGCGCAACGGAGAAGGCAACCAGACTACGCAATACCCTGTACGCACATCTAGGCTTAAGCATAAGTGTAATTTTCCTCTTAAAAAAAACTTGCTGAGATTTCTAAGAAATTTCTATTCAAAATATGCTAAATATGAAACGAATTTTAGTAAAACTAAGTATCTAATTAAATATAATTAATTTAAGCAAGCATTTATACAAGTATACCATCACACCTCATCATTGTTAAGTGTACAGGGTATAACAAATGACACTAATGGATCCCATTCACAATGAACATCACGCTCAAATATCATTGTTTGCGTAGAATTGAGTGAAATTTCGCACAACACGTGCACAATGTACATAAACTTAAAACGAAACCATAGCAAATGCATCAAAAATAAGATTTTAGGTAAACTACTATAGACGGGACTTTGTAATTAGACTGTTGACAACCGGCTGAAAACGAAAATAAACTAAAAAGCTGTCAAGTAAAGTTAAAATACGTTAAATTGTCAGCCGTAAAAATAAATAACGATCGTCAACAACAGCTGGTAATCAAAAGGGGCTTCGCCAAATCATAAAACTGAACACAATTGGTGAATATCATTTTATAAAACATTTTAATAGTTTTTTAGTAGACATCACGTGCAAATAGTTAACAATTAACAGTAGTTAATGGCTAATTAAAGCTCTGTAAACGATGACTGTAAGTAGCTTGAAATATCGTGATATCTAACTGCATAAACTTTTAAAAAAAACTGCAGTGACTCAGACAGCTGGCTGCGTTAGTTGAGTTCTGCGTGGAATCAGATAAAAGTCATAAAAAATAACTGGCATGCATAAATCATGACAACGTGCTTAGCTCACCCCACGAGATCGCAAACAGACCCCAAAAAATATAGATACATAAAATAAAAAGGAAAGAAAATAAGGCAATGGGGTCAAGTGTAAATGCAACTATATTCAGTACGCTTCTCTGGTCGGATGCTTAAAATAGCCAGCCCAGTTTCAATTCCATTTAATCAAACAAACAATGACATACGATAAGAAAACTGTCTGCATTGAGAAATTCAGGTTGAGCTACTTACTTATTTGTTATCTGAGTTATCTGAGATACAAGATACATATGGTGTTTATGCGAGCATGTTTTGTGAAATGTTTGTTTCATTTTTTCTGCCCAAAATGACCTTGAAAAAGATCAGCATGAAGAAACTTAGGGTGTTTGTTACCCCAGCCAGCAACAAGCCTGCGATGTCGTAACAATTTGCAAAGGGAAATACCGGAGAATGACAGAGGAAAAAAGCAACGACATTTATTTTTGCTGTTTCCTTTTCATTATTGTCAAAATCATTTCATATTTGCATGAAAAAAAGACGAAATTATACTGATTTGCTAAGCAATACCCTGTATTTAAAACGTTTTAGTTTTTTAAATTTTTCCTGAGAAAAAGTCTATTATAAATTTGCTTAATATCAAATTATTTTTATAATATAACATATTTTTCATTTATAATTCAAAATTAAATACAATTTTTTAATAATATTTTAAATCTTTTTTAAATTTTCGGTATTACACTTGTTATTGATTCTAAGATAAAATGTTCGAGGTTAAAAGTTGTTAATTCTTGGCAAATAGACTTTTAAATAGGGCTGATTTTGCTAATTTCGCATTGTTGCTATGAGCTTACATGGCGTATACGTAATGTCATCTATGTGAGAACACATTTGTAGTTAATTAATCTGCTCTGGTCGGCTTACTGGCCGCACACGTGTGTCGCCTTTTTTTGCATATGGTTTAGCAAATAAAAACACGCAACCAAAAAAGGTTTGCCTCTTGTGGCAAGGTCAAGTTTTGGCCAGTTGTACTGCGGCCTGCTAAATAATTGATATGCATAAATAAAAGTAGTCAGCATGCTCTCCCACCCGCCTAAAAGTCTGCAATATATACTCGCAAAGTTTGCAAATTGAAGTTTAGCGTACTTAAATGCGGCAAATAACAAGGCAAATACAGTGTTGCGATATTCAAAACTGGGGCAAGGTGCAACGCACACAACGCTCTAAAGATACACACACAGAGAAAGCTGTCGCTTTGTGCGACAATTTCCGACAGAGATAGAGACAGCTCAAGTTGTCACAATTTCAATTTACCCAAGTCCATTAAAAGTTTTGCCCGACTTACAAATTAATCAACAGTCTCAGACAGGCTTACAGATTTAAACGATACAAAAGGGACAGAAAACGAAACCCAGTAATGAAAGCAACAGGAAAAGTAAATGTAATAATTCTGTCGACAATCGATAAATTTTAAGACCCTTAATATCTGCTGATCTAGGCCGTTAGTTAGAGTATTTTAAAAGGAAACATAGAATGATGAAATTTTTCTGACCATTCGGGTTAATGGAAAATCCATCACACAATTGAAAAACAAACTCAAGGTGAAATGAATGCAGCAAAACGATGCTAAAATTCAATTCAATTCATGCAATGACGACAGGCTGCTAGGCAACGCGACGTATACGTAATGTGTGCTTGCACACACACCAGGAGCGGACTTAAGGGCAATATTTAGACTGCTTAAACAACTATAAATGAATAGATAAACCTACATTTCTGTGGCACTTTAATCAAAGTAGAGTTTGTGTGTGCTCCAAAAAGTATGCTATAAATATTTTAATGAAGTTCTATACCAATTAGAATTGCTAGTAAATCCGCCAGTAAGTACATGTACTATAGTAAGTATACATTGCTTAATCAATAGACATAAACCTAAATAGCATGCTATCAGATTGCGATAATGCTAGCGCCTTTTTACGATCCTAACCTTATTTTGAACAGTGTGCTCCTGTTATACAAACACACACACACTCGCACACACAGATAGACAGGCGCGTGTTGTCAGCGCAGCTTGCCGCCTTTCAATATTAAAAATAGTTTGTCAACAACGTGGCCGTAAAGTGTCAAGCTGCGTTGGCAATGCTTTCGACCAGGCCAACCAAAAGGGAAAACTAGCAACACTCACACACGTCCATTTAGTTGATGAATGTGCAGTTTATTGATTTTACTGGAACAGTTAGATAACGGGAAATTGCAGCCACATCAAATCAAATCTTGACAGGAAGGAAACTCTCCATTTAAATTGCCAACGGGATGTCAACGGCCAACGACAAAAGGCATAAAAGGCGTAGCCATCTACAGGGCGTGGCAAATTGAAATAAAATTGGCAGATGGGCAGAAAAAGGTTGCCAAGTGCAAGGCAGCAACAGCAGAAACGACAGCAGCTTTCATTGGATTTTCGAATTTGTTTTAGGGCTGCTTTATTATTGATTAACTATGATGATGATGCAGTTGAATCACGAACTGACCTTGCATGCCACACACCCAGGGCACGATACAACACACAACAAATAACACCCGACACACAACAAATCAAACGAAACACGAGCAATTTTTGTACATTTTTTTCTAATGTTCAGTTGTAGCTATAAAGCGTTGACAACAACAAATGTTCTGCATAAAGGTATCAGGTGGTGAGTTAATTTGCATATATTGTGACTGGTATTCTTTTTTTCGTTTGATATTTTGACTGCAGTGCCAAAAAAGCAAAAAGAATACAAATTTCTAATATATTCGCAATTCCAGAACTGTAAAGCAAGTTAAAATAGACATGTTAGGCAAGGACAATGCAAAAGTTAAAAGGGACTGCAGAATCATGACTCAGCGAAGGCTTAAGCCAAACCAATAATATTAGTTTTAATTGCAGAAATTTCATACTTAATTATATGCATATTTAAATCATAATCTTGATAAGATTTTTAAAATAAATTTTAAGATTTTTTACTAAGCTAGTTAGTAGCTTGACTAAAATCAAATATAGGAATTTAAGATACAAAAAGAAAGTAAAAGTTAATGAACTTAAAAAAAATCAGATATAGACTAAGCAAACTCTATTTTAAATATTATTTCAGCATTTCTTTGTAAGTTTATTTTAGCTGTTATTTTCAGTTTTTCCTATATATACAGTATGTCATTCCAACTGTATATTAGCTTGCAGTTGACAGCACAACGAAAGACAATAGCTTTGATGTGCGATGCGGTGAGTTCTGGAGGGGTCTGTGACATTGCGCATACGCCGCATTAGCCACCGAAGCTGTTTATGAATTGCCAGCCAGACAAAAGAAGCGAACGACAAGCGACAAAACGGCAAAACGACAACGAACCACAATTTATGGGATGCCAGTGTGTTATCTAATGGCGTTTCGTAAGACCCATAGTAACTGCCACGTTGTTTCTGGCTCCTCATCAAGCTGTAGCTGAAGCTGAAGCTGAGTCGTTGCTTTGTGTAATTGATTGGTTGGCTGTGAAAATATTTACTCTACCATATCGAAATCGGGGTCATATATTACCGTTGGCAGCTCAATCTCAAAATGTCAGAGGGTAGGCCAAAGAAAAGATACACATGTCTATAAGAGTTTTTCCCCTACACACGGACAGCACACTCAGCAAAAGCAAAAGCAAACGCTGGAAAATATGCTAATGAAATGAGCGAGAAGTGTGATGCAAATTTTTTCACATTGCTGCGAAAGTTTATTGAACCTTCAAGACGAGCAAACACAAACACGAATTACCCAGGGGTCCTAAAGCAATAAAAGCAACTGAAAAACTGTCTATTGGGAAGATAAATAAATTATGCGAATTTATTAAGCCAGTACAAACGTTCTTAAATATTAAATAACATGTTTACTGTAGAAAAAACCTCTGTTTTGCATAAATTTAACCACATTGCGTATACGACACGTAAGCAAGTTACCTTATCAAATTGAACTTATTTATAAATAAATGTGTATTGTGATTTAATTTAGTTTTAATTACGCATACGATGACGGTAATTCGCTAATCATGATTTTAGTAAGCAAATTTTGTTAGTTTCTGCAAATCAGGTCAACGGGGGCACTTTATGGTCTCCTTTTGATGCGGCCATAAAGCAATAGAAAACTAAAACTAGCAAAATGATTTGCCATTAACAGAACAATGAGCTCAGCTTAAAACACATAAAAGAGATGGCTGCAGCCGGGCAGGGGAGGGGCAAATGGCAAGAAGGAATAACAAAAGACTTTTAATGAAGGTTTGCTTGCACTGAAGCGATCGAAATGCTCAAATTATGCAAAAATACGTAGTACATTAGACGAAAAAGCTGTTGGAAAAGCAATGCTGGTCAAGGCAGTGAAAGTAAAGAATAAAAAGATGTGGCAGGACAACGACGGGAAAGGGGACAAAAGCGAGTGTTGTATGAGTGACCTTCTTCAAGGAAAAAACAACACGAAGGCTTCTGCGAGTGCGTATGCGTCTGTGTGTATGTGAGTGCGTGTGTGTGCTTGAGTGTGCGTTAGTGTGTAAGTAAGTAAGTATGACTATGGCGACGCTCGGTCGTCTGAAGGCGCAGACAAGAAACTACCGTTGAAAGCATAACAGAAGACAGCAACCACAAGAAGAACAACAAAAACAACATTAGGGAAAAACAACAACAAGTAAGTACGTGGGCACACTTTAAGTACAGTTACAATTTTATTTTTGCGTAACGAGCAGCCTAAAAACAAACAACAACAGCAGTAATCAAATTTAAAATTTTAATTTTCCATTAAACTTGAATGGTTTTTCCTGCATGCTTTGCTTCAATTGTTAATGTGATTTTCCCTCCTTCATTGTCGTAAAAGTTTAAAATTCACAAATACACACACATACGCTTTAATATTACACTTTAAACATATTTTAGTTTTTATTATCGAACACATGGAAATTTTAGTCATTCAACCGACGCCGCATCACATTTAATTGCACGACACGACCACGAACTAAGTCAAATAGCAACTAAGCGAAAATTAAATAAAATAAATGTAACTAAAATTAAGTACAATAAAATCTGAATATTTGTGGTCAATTTATTTTGTATATTTTTGTTGCTTTGGCGGTGACAGCGACGACGACGACAACGACGATGACAAAGACAATGATAACAAAAATTTGGAACAACGTTTCCGAGCGTGTTGTGCGCTTTTCCACATGCTGCCTTGTACTCAGCTGGAAAAGCGTCGTCTCATTTTTCGCTCGCTTGTCGTCTGGGTAATGAAAATATTCTCGTTTCTATTCTACGAATTTTTTTGCGCTTGTATGCAATTTTAGTAGCATGCGACGAAAAGCTTTAATCCGCCAAAGCTTTTTCTTTGGTATATTTGTTTTTTTTTCGACTTGGTTAACAGCGTTGGCTAAATCTAGATACAAGGAACATGACTAAAGATATATTAAAAAAAAATCTTATCTATGTATTTGAGTAGTCCAAAAAATTATTTAAAGATCATATTCCCCTTTGTTTTTAACTAAAGTAGAGATAATATAAGCAGTTTTCCCTTTTGTTCTACACTTTCACTACTTATCCGCCCCCTTTCTTTTATCAATAACCAAACTCCCACGCATTGAAGCTCAGATTCATTTGTTTCACTTTCGTCTCTCATTTGCTCTATAAACCTGCTTTCTCATGTGCACAAACAACAATTTCCCACAATATTTTCCATACTCTGTTTACTTTTGCTATTCGCAATTCTATCTATCTAATGTTGTTGCTGTTGCCTCTGTTGCATGTTGCTCATGTTAAGTGCACATCTCGTGCACGCGCACCCGCCGCATGCTGAGGCATTAAAGAGCGAGAGCTTTCAAGAGTGCGAGAGAGAGAATCGTAAAAGCTTTATTCAATTTCGCTTTCGATGCGGCTTCTGCGCGCTTCAAGTTCGTTTTATGAATGAAAGCTTCAAATATGCCACAAAATGTACCAAAAAATGAATCTCTTACTGTTTATATTCAATGAATTCGGCAAAAAAAAAAGAGAATAAGAGCAAAAAAAAACTCAAACTATAATTAAAGCTACTGAATGGTCAGACAATAATTATAAGCTGAATTCTTTTAGAATAATAATAAGATACTGAGTATTTGGATAAAATCAGACTGTGAAATTTTCCAGTTTTTCCGACTAAACACTAATGGTCATATGGACATGTATATCATATATAATTTGACACATGCAAAGCAAAAGGACATCGAGGGACAACGCCAAAAGTCAATAATTAAGTTCAAGGTTGTAGAGATTTTTTTTGTATGAAAGCCAAAGTTTTTGGGTGAAAATTAATAGTGGTTTACTGGGCGTATGCGTATGTCATCAAATACACTATGCTACAATCGCTAGAAAAATTTTAAAAACAAAAAGACAAAAACAAATTATATAGAAGTTAAAAAAAAAAATAAAAGCTAATAATTAAATTAAATTATACTTATTTACACTGTGATTACATAAGCTTGTATCAAGTTGACAAAACTGGAAAGCCTGGCAACTTCTGAGAAAATTATCTGTCTATTAGCAGAAATTCAAATCCCAACTGTTTTGTTGCACAGTGCCCATGTGGTTGGCGGCAAGCTGGCTGCCCAAGCTAGTCACAGCGGTTAGCGGTTAATTATCTTAAAGCTACAAAACACATCAACGTCAACGTCGACTGTGACTGCGACAGCGACGTCGACGCAATAGCATTAAATATGCATAGAAGATGGAAGAAGGGGAACTCTGGTGGCAAAGTTAAAATGAAGTTGCCACAATTCCAGGGAGTGTTGTTCCACATTTTGTGGCTTGTAATTACACACCAGTGTCGACCCTTTTGCACTTGAGAGAATGGGACAAATTGTGATTAATGTAATATTTACACGCGTATTCTAACTGCCTTTATCCTGTGCTGATTTAGCAGCTACATCTACATTATGTTGACCACAAAAAATATAACAATATTGAATTTCAAGTATCGAATAAGTTCAATGTACTGCTCAGAAAAACAAAAACTATTCACAGAATATTGTGCTCTTAATGAGCTATAATAATAATACGCTGTGACCTATAGAAAAGCAAAAACAAAAAAATATATACACAAACACAAGTCATAAACAAAAGACAGCGAGAGCAGCTTTTAAATGAAAGCGAAAGCCGAACGAGTCTCGAACAGCTTCTCTTCCCATTGAACAAGTGGTTGTTCGAGAGGTCACAACAACAAGAACAACAACAACAAGAAAAAGAACTTGAATTGATTATGAAATTCGACACATAAGCTTGAGATCTTGAATTTGAAATTAAAGAGCGACACACAGACCCACATAAATACATAAACTAAGAGCTTTCTCATTTATTCGTTTATTACTATGCTCACAATTAGAGCGATTCCCGACTCACGACTCACGCAAGTTAAGCTGATGTCAGCGAGGGACATTAGTCATGAATATACTCTAGGAAACAGTTCTTATCAACTATATAATTTGCAATATTGCTCAAGTCAAGTTTTAAACGAGTTTTTTAAATTGTTTAACCATGAAACGAAATACAATTAAAATTTGTTACGTTAGATTTGAAGGCAAGATAATGACAGCGCATATGAGAATCGCATTTATAATGCTATATATAGAAACATGTTGATTTGCTTTTATTTCGTTATGATTTGAGAAACCCAAGTATTCGGATATTATCGCTGTCTGAACGATAAAGCAATCGCCTCATGGGAAATTACACGAGGTACACAGCTCATAAATGCACACACACTTACACACACCCATAAACAAATTGCACCTATTTTACTAAGAATGTGTGTACAACAAGTGTGTTTACTGTTTTAAGTAAATAAGTACTCGTATGTTCTTTATGTGCTGCCAGCACAATTATTAAAATAAAA
This sequence comes from Drosophila falleni, assembly GCA_035045575.1. Classification (NCBI taxonomy): domain Eukaryota; kingdom Metazoa; phylum Arthropoda; class Insecta; order Diptera; family Drosophilidae; genus Drosophila; species Drosophila falleni. The sequence goes on from JAWNOV010000167.1 coordinate 6,941,103, forward strand.
TTGAGCAAATGACTGTTTGATAGGCTCTCGAAAGTTGCTTAAAAGGCGCCTATTATAATTAAATATAATTCGGGTAAATACACGTGATTCATAGCGACGGTATTATAGCTAGAGAAAAGCTCGCGTGTGATAACAAATGTTATTGCTTGATACCTAAATGAACTACAGTGAACGCAGGCTAATTAGAATTCTCACAAATTTTAGAGAAATATTTAACGGAAAGTATAAATAAATATTCTTATTGCTGGAAAGTTATAGTAATGTATATGAAATATATGAAATACAAATTTATTATTGATTGATTGACAGTTGTAATATTGACAGTTGTATTATTCGAGACCTTAATTAAAAATGTATATGATTATAAAACTTTTACTTAAGTTACATAGATCCTTTTAATAATAAATTTTATGTGTTAAACAATTACAAATTGACAAACAATTGACAGAATATAATTATTATTTTATTCATTATGAATTTTAAATAAACTTTGAAGACTTGCAGACTTGGTTGCAATTAATGATTGACTACTGTGCCCGTATCAGTTGCACAGGTGTTTATAAGAGTAACCCAAAGTGTGTACGAACATATATACTATTAATATAAATATGTAGGTATGTTGAAGTACTTACAGAGAATAATTTGCTTTTGTGCGCTCGATTGCGTATGACGAGACCCGCCAAGGGCTTTTTCACATAGATTTTGGGCATCTTGATGGGGTTTACGTGGCCTAGCGGCCGTGCCGGAAAATCGCTTTCGATATGCAGCAAATGTCAATATTGATGTTGACTTTTTCTAAATTTTTAGATATATATTGTATAGGTTTGTTGTGTGCGATTTGAAACGCTCGACCAGTTAACCAGCCAAGTCAAAGCCGCTGGAGTTTAATTGGCTCTGTGTGTTGTGTTGTTTAGTGCTGTGATGTGTTGATATTGCAATGTGGTGTGTGTTGTGTTTGTTTTTCTTTTTATTTGGTGTCGCAGCAACAATTTGCATGCATTACACTTGACGTATTTTTAGTATAATACTTTAATTTCGCGACAACGATTTATTCTTTTCTAATTCGATTCTATTTATTCAGCAACAACAACGAAGCGCGCTCGATGTCGATGATGCCTTCGCTTGCTGATGATAATTTCATTGGCGGCTGCATGCCTCTGGTTTACGATGATTTGCGAATCTGGTCAATGCACACGGCAGGCGGCGCCTGTTATTAACGGCAAACGAAGGTACGCGACGGCTTTGTTGATTAAAGTTGCTAAATTAGTCGATTTTACAGAAAATTTAATGCGTTCGTTGCAAGCACGGTCCGAAATACGAGCAGAGGCGCTTTATTAGCGCTAAAAAATGCCAAACGCGTCAGAGCAGAATCAGTCGTTGGTTCTAGAGTTGCCAACTTTTTGTCTGCATTGCTAAACATATCGAAACTACAAGGTTGCACTAACTCTTATTTGAATTCTAATCAATATTACAAAATTATTAATACGAATGACTGTCGGTTCAATGACATTTAATTAGGTATAAAATGTATATAAATAATTGAAAGCTGCGATAACATGTTACTGATAACCCATGCTGACGTCACAATAGCTTATCGAAATAGAACAAATCAATCGATAGCAGATATTCTAAATTCATCGTTGTTAAAGCGTATCCAAGAATCAAAATAAAAATTGTATTTGTTTTCTTTGCATATAATGCACCTTGAATGACATTTGGGTAGGTAAAACAGCAACAGTGCAGATAACTGATTAACATATCAATCATCATTCCCATAGTTTTATTTGTATTCGTGCATAATGGTGCGAGTTTTGTTTCTGCATCCCGATCTGGGAATTGGAGGCGCCGAGCGTTTGGTCGTGGATGCCGCCTTGGCGCTGAAGGAGCGAGGCCATGACGTCAGCTTTCTGACCAACCATCATGACAGCTCGCACTGCTTCAAGGAGACCGCCGATGGCAGCTTTCCCGTTCAGGTTGTGGGTGATTGGCTTCCACGTCAGCTCTTTGGACGCTTCTATGCATTCTGTGCCTATGTGCGGATGTTGTATGCGGCATTCTATGCCAGCTTCTTTATGCCACAGCGCCAAGAGGTGCAGGTTGTCGTCTGTGATCTTATTTCAGTGTGTATTCCCGTTCTGCGTTTAGCTCGTCATCGTCCCCAAGTGCTCTTCTACTGCCATTTTCCGGATCAGTTGCTCAGTGCCCGGGAGGGCATGCTGAAGCGTCTGTATCGTGCGCCAATCAATTGGCTGGAGGAGCACACCATTGGCCTGGCCGATAAGGTGCTGGTGAACTCCAAGTTCACACTGCGCGTCTTCCAGGACACATTCCGACACCTGAGCACCGTGCCCGACGTCCTGTATCCCTCGTTGCACACCCAATACTTTGACAAGATGGAGCATAAGCTGGAGCAGCGTGCTGCCTTGCTGGATGAGCCTGTTCATGCGCGTGTGCCTCGCAATTCCTTCATCTATCTAGACATCAATCGCTTTGAGCGCAAGAAGAACCACGCCCTGGCACTGCACTCCCTGCGTCTGCTGGGCAACATGCTGCCCTCTCTGGACTTTAAGCGTTGCCGTCTGATCATTGCCGGAGGCTACGATACTCGTTGTGTGGAGAATGTTGAGCACTATGCTGAACTCGAAGCATTGACAGCTGAGCTGAAGCTGGAGGATCATGTGGTGCTACTGCAATCTCCCACAGATGAGGAAAAGTGCCGGCTACTCTATACGGCACACTGTCTACTCTACACTCCCGAGAATGAGCATTTTGGTATTGTGCCGCTGGAGGGCATGTATTTCCGTAAGCCGGTGGTGGCTCTCAACAGTGGTGGACCCACCGAAACGGTGGTGCACACCTCCACGGGCTTCCTGTGTGAAAAGACTGAGAAGAGCTTTGGTGGTGCCATGTATCAGCTGTTCCGGGACGAGGCACTGCGCCTGAAGATGGGAGATCTAGGACACAAGCGGGTTGAACAGAAGTTCTCCTTCGAGGCATTCGCCGATCGACTCAACCAGATTGTCCAAGAGCTAATGCCAAGCAAAACAGCCAAAAAAAATAAATAAATTCGAAACAATACCAAATGTATTATTGTAATTAATGGAATGAACTTTCTGGTGTGTTTTTGGGCGGCATAAGAGCTGGAAGTAGTTGGAATTTTTATCTACAACCTTATATTTAATGTACTGTAATAATTTATTGATTTGATTTTAAAACTATTTCTAAACTTCAGAGGAAAATCATAAAAATTTCAATTAATTGAAAAACTAGTTAGTGGAGATCAAATTTGAACAATTTTCAAAGTAAATAAGGGATTGTTTTAACTGATTTAGTCAGAAAAAATTCGAAAATTAATTTTTTTTATAAAGTTAATAATATTTTGATGCAGAATCAATAAAGAGGCTAAATAATGATCAAAATGGCATTCCGCAAGGAAATCGGTTAAGATTTGACAAAGTTATGACAGTTCGAAGTTTAGTAATTGCTTGCACTGACAACTTTTTTAGTCAAATTTTTTGTCATTTTCGGCCTGATTTTTTACAGGAAAATGAAGTCTTTCAGAATCAAGTTTAAAGTGTTGTTTTATACTAATTGGGGCAGCAGGAGTTGATTAAAAGTGAAAACTCAAGATTTAAAATTTTGAAAAAAATATTTTTTCAAAAAAGTCAAAGGGGGGAGTACATGATTTTTTTTGGGAAAAATTCGAAAATTAATTTTTTTTGTAAAGTTAATAATATTTAGATGCAGAATCAATAAAGAGGCTAAATAATGATCAAAATGACATTCCGTTTGAAAATCGGTTAAGTTTTGGCAAAGTTATGAGAGTTTGAAGTTTGGAAAATCGTTGCACTGACAACTTTACAAGTCAAATTTATTGCCAGTTTCGACCTGATTTTTTTAGTGGAGATTTAATTTAAACTAATTTCAAAGTAAATAAGGGATTGTTCAAACTTTCAACAAATTAGATCATACATTTGTTTTTTGCTGTAGCTAATAATTTTTTTAAAATCAAATCAAAACACTACCCAAGTTATATTCAGAAAGATTTTTGTCTTTTAATACAATGTTACTTTATTTTCTCATATATGTATAATGAGTCACAAAACTTGGTAAAGATTTGTTGCTTGCTTTTGGGTGACACAGGGAGATCGATATCATTTACTCTTTATCTTTACTCTTCGCGCATGTACAAATACAGATAGCCCAGATCCTTGGGTGGGTTCTGTGACTTGGCCACCTTGGTGTCATTGAAAATCACCCACTCGCCCTGCTTGCGGATGTGACAGACATAGTGACCCACCTGGGCGGAGGTGCCCATGTGAGAGATGAACGCCACCAGTTTATATTTGCCAGATCCGTCGCGATAGTTGCTCGTGGCAGCAGCAGCTGCTGTTGTGGCAACTGGAGCTGCAGCTGCAGCGGGCACCTCATCAATGCTGTCGGCATGCGAGAATATCCAATCGGTGGCACGTTCAACGTTGCCATCGGTGGCTTTAAGAGCTGCCACCGCTTGTCTCTCATCGAAGCCCATGCTCATGAGCATGGCCAGACTCTCGGGATTGGCCACAAACTTTTGGGCGGCACCGTCGCCAATACGATTGTTGGGCACCTCAAAGGGATCCGAAATATCGGGATCGGCAATGTGCTCCATCAGCCAGTTGGAGGCGGCTTCGAGGCTGCTGTTTTTGGTATGGAAACAAGCCCGTTTGCAGGCCTCCTGCGGGAATCCCATGTTGAGCAGCTCGGACATGAAGTTCTCGTCAAACACAAACTTGGGCGTCTCGGCAGCCGGTTCCGGCAGCAATTCCTCCCCAGCCTGCAGTCCGCCAGTCGAACGCCAGGGACTTAGATCCAGCTCATCGGGCATATCCACAGAAACGTCCAGTTTCTTGGGCACCCAATCCTCGCCCAGCGTAAATTTACCTAAATGGATCATTAGGAAATCTGGCATGCTGGCCATGCGTGTTGTCTTCTTGGCTGTTGTCTTGCCATCGATGGCCGTGGAATAGAACTGCTCGATGAGCTCGGCGCCAAAGAAGCGTTCCAGGCACGCCTGAAGCGGCACCTTATGCCGCACAATTTCGCGATTCGGGAGACGCTGTCCACTGGCTTGGGCCGCCTGTTCCCGTTCCTGATACTCTCGCACCTCGTCCAGATTGGTGGCCTGCTCTAGGGGAATGGGCAGTCGGAAGCTGTACTCCTCGCGCGTCTTGTACTTGACCTTTCGACTGGCCAGGCACTCGACACGATCCTCCAGCTGGAACTTCAAAGCATCCGCTGGATTAAACTGATTTCGCGAGTTCCTATCGAGCATGGTGAGCAAATGCAAATAGAAATCGTTGGCATCCTGCTGCTGTTTGGTGCTAAAGTCCGGATGATTTTTGCCCACAATATTCTTGAACATGGCCGGCGATATGCCCGTCATGTGCTCCGTGTCCAGGGTATTTGCCGCAATGCTGCTATATTTGCCCGACTGCAATCCATTGCCCAACTTGGCCATTTGTATATTGAAATCATTGGCCGGATCGCTGGGGTATTCCTTGAAGTAATGCTCTGCTCCGCTGCCCACGAAACGTTGCTGAAAATCGGGTATCACGAACATCACCTGCATGACGCTGTTGATGTAACAGGAGTTGCCCAGATTCCGCATTCCTGTATATCCAGGACCCGCCAGTGGCTGCAGCTCGCTCTCGCTCTCCGTGAGCACAGACCACTCTCCGATGCGCTGATTAATCTCCAGCTCCAGTTCCACCATGGACTTTTCGCACTTTTGCATGGCAGCCATGTTAATGCCAAAATGGGATAAATGCTTGGCCAAATTCGGATCCAGAACCATGTCGTCCTCTGGATACGAAAAGACATCGGACTTGCCATCGGCCGTAATTGTGCCCAGCTTGACGGCCAGAGGATAACCCGTCTGGCGATAGTGCTCTACAGCATGATCATTGCCACCGCTGCCATCAAAGAACTTGCGGCCACACATTATGGAGCCATCGGTCAGATTCAGCCACAAATTGTTGGTCAAATCACATTTCTCGCACTGCCAGCCAGCTGGCGGAATCTTCTTGCCGTTTTCCAGCTGCTGGAGGTTCTCGGCGTACTTGGACGCCTGACGCACCTCACCATCCCAAGTGCCTGAAATGAAAAATACGTTAGTTTTATTGAAACCCAACATTATACAACAACATTATTATTAAAAATAAAATTAAAAATTGAAGGTTCCACGTTTTTATTGAAAAAAGTTTGTTAAGGAATATTTATAAAATTTGAATGCAGGATGCATTTTGAGGCCAAACCATAATCAAAATGACATTCCGCTTGAAAATCGGTTCAGTTTTGACAAAGTTATTACAGTTTGAACTTGGTCATACTTTGGATCTAGCAACTTTACAAGTCAAAATTTTTGTCAATTTCAACATGATTTTTTACAGGAAAATGAAGTCTCTCAGAATCAAGTTTAAAGTGTTGTTTTATACTAATTTGGGCACCAGGAGTTGATTAAAAGTGAAAACTCAAGATTTAAAATTTTGAAAAAAATATTTTTTCAAAAAAGTCAAAGGGGGGAGTACATGATTTTTTCGGAAAAAATTCGAAAATTAAATTTTTTTTATAAAGTTAATAATATTTAGATGCAGAATCAATAATGATGCTAAATTATGATTAAAATGCCATTTCGCTTTTAAATCAGTTCAGTTTTGACAAAGTTATGACGGATTGAAGTTGGTCAGACATTGGATCTAGCAACTTTACGAGTTAAAATTTCAGAATTATGAAATGTCTCACAATCAAGTTTAAAGTGTTTTTTTAAACTAATTACTATATAAGGAGTTGATTACGATGTAAGGATTGTCCAGTTCTTTGACAATCGTCAACTTACCGGAGAGCGTGGCCTTCTCCAATTTGGCAATTGCCGAGTCCGCCTCAATAATTGCCTCCACGGCCTGTGTGACACGAAGGGGCAGCTCCGCATCCGGATAGGGCAGCTTCGTCTCCAGCTGCGGTGCCACAACAATGCTGTACGTGTCCTTAATCTCGTACTTCTTAGCCATATCAGTCTCATTGTAACCGCCCTCGACTCCGATTGCCAATCGTGTAATTTTACGCTCTGGCCCCGCCTCCTCCGCCTGCACAAATTCATTGGACTCGCCCTCCTTCAGCTTGCGCTCTCGCTTGATGTGCAGGAACACAGTGTTGCCCGTCTTGGCGGCATATTCCCGCACATACGCCTCCCCGAAACCCAAGTAGCTCTGCAGACAGACGTAGAGACCCGTCGGCGTCTCCGGATTGTCGTAAGAGAAAACGCATTCGTCTTTGTAGATCTGTGGATTGCCACAGGGCACGTTCACTTTTGATAAATGCTTACGTAGTTCCTCCATGTTCGGTATTTATTCAATATTTCAGATTATGATTAAAACTTATTGAATTTCCTTGCAGCTGCTGCTGCGACGCTTTTGCATTACTTGACAGATTTGCAAAATAGCACTGTTGCCAACTTAGGGCTGCCACCCTGCAAAATATACTGATCTGGCAGCTTGTACCGTTTTAATCAAATTGAAAATTTGGTTTCATCCAAGAAAATTCACAGAAATTTTAATTTTTCTTAATTTTATTTTGTCAACTTTTGGACTTGATTAAATTTAAAATATTCTTGCCAATTGCATTTCTTTAACAATTACGTCTTCATAACCAGTGCTGCTATTTTGGTAAAGAAAATAAAGCTAGTGTCATGTTTGCTTTGTAAATCAGACAAAAGGTGGCGTTTACTATTTTTTGTATCATGAAGAGTTTGTTACACAGAATCATGTATTGAAGCTATCGGCTATATCACTCGCTCTTTAATTTAAAGTATGCGATACATTTGAATATTTATAAAGACGCACAGAGAATGCGTGATGTTCAATAGTTTAATGGATTGAAGAGCCTGGATACAAGATCGTTCTGCTGCTCGAGTAAATCGTTTAACATATCCAACCACTTGCGATAGGAGGCTGAGGCTGCCTGGCAGTCAATTTTAACAATTGGTGCATTACGGTCCGTTGATTTGATTTGAAATCTGTATTCACTTTCCTTCAGCCGTTCCAAATGCATATGGTTCATCTGTCCATAAACAAAGGGATTTCATAAGTATTTTGTCATTTGTTTTTGGTGCTTAAACAAATTACCTGTATGTGGGTGCGATATTTGTAGATGGAATCCTCATATTGTGACTCGGCCTTTTGAATGTCAGCAAAAATGATGATCTGCTGGAAAAGGAACACCTGCAGCTTACGTTGCCTTACTTTGGCATTGAGTGCGCTCTGCGGCAGCGGAAAACCTTGGGATATAATGTCGATAGAACACTTGAGCTCTCCCTGCAGAAGCAGATTACCTTGGGCTGTAATTTCGCCGTCGAAACCATGCAAATTACGTAACAACGCCTTCATATCGTTCGTCGTCCTATGCACAAATTGGATTGCCAAGTGAGCCTCCTTCAGCGACGGCACCTCATTATGTAAACCCGCACGAGTCGTTTCCTTCAGGAGTTGCTTGAAAAGCAGTTCGTATTTGGCAATGCGCTGAACCGGTTTAATGATAAGCGCGTCAAGCTAGATCAAAAATAACAAATTTTTGTTAAATGTTTCTTATTATCAAAATTAAATTTTAAGCGAAAAAAATAAAATATCTTTGGTGTAGATTAAAATGAAGTTTCAAATTAAAAATAGCGATAGTAAAAAATACGAAAAACTCTTAAGGAAAACATAAAAAGTAGGCAAATAATAAGTTAAATTAAAAAAAATAGCATTCAATTTAAATAAATTAAATTTTAAGTGTAGATAATCTTGTGAAAATTCAACTTTCGTATTCTTCAGAAATGTTACTTACACCCAAAGGATGTCTCAGTTCTTTACGTATCTCCTCAAAATATTCCTGATGCTCAGTGACTATAAACTGGGACAGTGGTTTGTTGCTACAGAAATGATGGTACATTGAGAAGTTGTGGGTTGAGTTCTTTATCAGCGGCCCCAACTCGATCGGTGACTTTTGGCATTGACGCAGAGCTCTCAGAAATTTACTGTATGTGCAATAAGCGATAAATTAATTAGTTTGTTATTTTGAAAGTTAACTTCCGCATAAATACATACTCTCTGTGCCACTCATAGATCTCTCTGATGTTGTTAAAGACCAGATCCATTTTACCGCCCTGCAGATCGACTGGCCTTGGTATATCCTTGTTGTGTATCTCCTTCATGTAGCTGTCGAGTCGTTATATCATTATAAGTAATGTTTACTACATGTTTATATAGTTGACCTACCCATTAACTATCGAGTGCAGATCCTTAACATATAACTCCTCCGTTGAGATTAGCTCGTTCAGCACAAATTGGCGTTGGCGTAAAGCATCAGATACGCTATCACTATCACCGAACTTGTTCTATAATTAAAACGAAATACAGTTGGTTAAGATTTTGTTAATGTTTTGTTATTATTTGTTATGGCACTTACCCTGCTCATCCTGAAAATTTTTTCAATTTTCGATAGTCGATTGCGGTTTATCTTGACAGTGCTGGCCTGTAAGCACCAGAAACAAACACAAACGGTCAAGATGGATACAAAGCTCAAAACTGCAAACTGCAAACTCTCAACTCTAAACTAAAACTTTACCATTAATCTCAAAGCTCAAGCGCTTTTATTTATCCAATTACAACTTGATTATAGTAATATATGCCACACACAAGTGGACTAATTGAAAAATCACATAAAGATCGGACAAATCGAACGGCAGTTATGGCGAATTAATGTTTTTAAAGTAATACAAGTAATTTCTTTAAAGTACAATTATATATATTGAAATAAGTACACTTTTCTACACTTGCAGAGAGTATCAAATTTTAACAGTGAATGTGAAACAAAAGTCTGAAAAATCCCTTTATATACAACTCAATCAAACTGAATAATCACTAATTGCCTTATTACAACTTCGTTATGCGGAAATTGTGTCTTAGTCACTTATGCGATATGTAATTATTATTATGTATTATTTGCAAATCCATCAAAATGACTTATATTTTTTGCACAATTGATTCATTTACCTTTTCATAAGAACAATCTGAGAGTTTTTCGAAAATTCTCAATAATTGAATCATTTGAGTATTTTTAAGAAAGAAAATAAAAAATTATTTATTTATTATAAAGTTGCAAATGCAGGCAACACACAATTTTGGCATTTGATTAATAAGTTAATCATTTGTAGTTAAATCAACCGTTGGTACTTTAAAATGCAGATAAAATTGTGTAATGAGACAATAAAAGCAGTGGGTCTTTTGGCCTTTTGGAGTCAAATACTGTTACCAAAGTTTGGTGTCTCTAGCTCTTATAGTCTCTGAGATCTAGGTGTTCATACAGACAGACAGACAGACGGACAGACAGACAGACGGACAGACAGACGGACAGACAGACAGACGGACAGACGGACATTGCTATATCGACTCGGCTATTGATGCTGATCAAGAATATATATACTTTATGGGGTCTGCCATCGATGCATCGATTTCCCCACCTCTGAATTACGCGGCACAACGCATCATGTTAAAGCTCACGGCTATATCATTCGCTCAAATCAAAATATCCGTTACATTTGAATATTCATAAAGTAATTTCATCTACTTTTGCTTTTATTACTCACTTTGAAAATTTTAAATTCAGATTACATGCTTTTGGATACATACAATTTGTATTTCGATATAATTATGTTATTATATATATATTTATATGCTTTGTTGTTGCTGGGTTGCGTCGTCAATGTTGAAACTGCTTTGCATTACTTGCTTACTTGGCTAAAACACAGATTAACACATTTATTTGATGCTGTTTCGCACTGCAAAGACATTTATGCATTTCCATACATTCATCTTCATCATATTAATAAAATACACGCACATTTCAATTACATTACCACAATTATCTAGAATTTCCAATGTCCCTAATGACGATCGCTTTGGTATTTGCTCGTAACAGTTTAAAGTACAACAATAAGTTAAGTTTAAATAAGTACGACACATAATTTAATTAAATTATGTTACAAATACAAACGTACAATACATACATAGATTGCATAGATTTCTATTTAAGTTAGAGATATCAATATATAATATTATTTTGTTGTTTGTATTAATTTGTGTGTGTCGTGTGTGGGTACTTGTGTTTTTGTTGTGTTGGTGCAAAAATGTAGAAAAATGTGGCCATTTAGTTTTCCAATGTGCGTTCGTTACACGTCTCATCTTTAAACATTTAATCATTAATTAATCTTGCCGGAGGTTAATTTCACATATATGTATGTAAAAAAATACATTTCATGTTCGTCTTTAACGCTTCTATCTTCTCTTCTCTTCTCTATATTTAGCTATGCTAAATACTTTATTGTTTACATTTATGCTGATATATTGAAAAATTGTTTGTATTTTTCTCAGATAGTTACCGGTGAATTTTTTTTGGATGTGTTTTTCAAAAGAAATCATTAAAACTAAACATGTTAAACAACCGTTTAGTAACTTTGTAATGTGCTTTATACATTTAATCAAATCCTGGTCCTTTTTTTGTATTATGTAATATTTTATGCTTTTTAAAAGTATTTATGTATTTTACTGCATTTTACTTGACCGATGTGAAACAGCAAAAACAAACTGACTTAACCAGACCTTATCTCATATACTACTAATCTGTACATGCCCCTTAGATTCGCCTTACCGACTAACAATGACGCACACCAAAGATATTTATATTTATATACTATATAAATGTTTGTTTAAATTTGGTAAATATTTATTCTGTTTGTGTTTGTGTCTGTGGCCGTATAAGCGTGATAGAAAATTATAATTAATGCTAAAAAATTAAATACAAAAGTAAAACAAAATTCATTTTATATCTGAGTAGGCATTATTATTTTTATTTTAATGCGTTTTTTAAATTATAAACTGAAAATCTCTATACTTATTCACTTCTTTTGATTAATTTTTAAAGCTTACATATTTTATAATTTTTAAAATATATAAAATACAAATACGCGTTATTGCATATATATATGTGTATATATATAATTTAAAACGAACTTAAAGTATTGCCAAATTGTCAATTACTGAATTATAAAGATAATTACAGAAATCATCGCTTAAACAACTGAAATTAAATTTAGCATTTAATTTAAAACTAAATTTCAAAATTATAACTAAATGTACTCATTAAATACTTTACTTATTACTTTAGACTTGTTGTATGTATGTGTGTGTTCGTGTTATTAATTATTAATGTTTCGTTTTTAAGTATTCATAAATTGCTTTTCATTGTGAGTACTTGAGTTCTTAATTGCCGTTTCATTAGAAAAAAAATCAAATAGAACAGAAACCAAAGTATTTAAAATAAAACTGAAACTAATTTAGGAAATGCACATAATACAATTAATATTCTTGAGCATATAATACTTTTGCATTTTACACAGAAACAAGAAACAAGAAGAAATTAACAGACGGCACAAATTATATAAATATGTAAATTAGATCAATAAGAGGTGATATGGAAAAATAAATAAATTACAAGCTACATACAATTTACTTGAGTATGTATGTGTATGGGCTTATGAGTGTATTTATGTGTGTGTGTGTGGTCGATAGTGAGCAAAATGAACAGAAACAGACGCTCATACAAACAAGTGCGAGGCGAGTGCTCACTAGAATTTTGGTTTCTCTTAGGTCCAAAAAACCTTACAATGTCATATTTAGTGTTATTGAAGTATTTCTATTTTAAACTACTCATGGTAATTGTAGTTTTCTTTTTAATATTATTTCATTTTGTTGCTTTTGGAATTTAACACACACACACACACTCTCTGTGCGTGATGTTTAATAGTTTCAATTGTTCAATGGATTGACGAGTCTGGATATAAGAACGTTCTGCTGCTCGAGTATCTTGTTTAACATGCCCAACCACTTGTCATAGGACGTTTCTGAGGCTGCCTGGCAGTCAATTTTAACAATTGGTTTATTCGGGTCCGTTGATTTGATTCGAAAACTGTAATCACTCTCCTTTAGCCGTTCCAGATGCATATGGTTCAGCTGTCGATAAACACAGGGATTTCATAAGTATTTTGCCATTTGTGTCTGGTGTTTGAACAATTTACCTGTATGTGGGTGCGATATTTGTAGATGGGATCGGCGTACTGTGATTTGGCCTTTTGAATATCAGCAAAAATGATGATCTGCTGGAAGAGGAACACCTGCAGCTCACGTTGCTTTTGTCCGGCATCAATAGAGCAATTGAGTGCGCCCTGCAGCAGCAAATTACCTTGAGCCGTAATTTCGCCATCGAAATCGTGCAAACTACGCAGCACCACCATCATATCGTTAACCGTCTTAACCACAACATCCATTTGCGAGTAAGCCTCCTTCAGCGACGGCAGCTCATTGTGTAAACCCGCACGAGTCGTTTCCCTCAGGAGCTGCTTGATAAGCAGTCCGTATTTGGTAATGCGCTGAACCGGTTTTATGATAAGCGTGCTCAACTGCAAGCATAAATTAAAGCATTTTGTTTTATAAATTTATTTGTTATTATCGAAATTAAATAAACTATAGTTAATAAAATTTCAAACGAAAAGATAACGTTAATTGAAATTTCAATATATTTGAATTGCAGAAAAAAACTTATTTACAAACATATAAGCCGCAATCGATTTCAATTTAATGTGTAGATAGTCTAATGAATATTCAACTTTCATATTATTAAGAAATGTTACTTACATCACAGCGATGTCCCAGTTTAATACGTATCTGCTCGAAATATTGCTGATGCTCAGTGACTATAAACTCGGACAGTGGTTTGTTACTGCAGAAATAATAGTACATAGTGAACTTGTTGGTTGAGTTCTTTATCAGCGGCCCCAAATCGGTTGGTGACTTTTGGCAGTGACGCAGAGCCCTCAGAAATTTACTGTATAAGCAAGAAGCGATAAATTAATTTGTTTGTTATTTTGATAGTTAACTCCCGCATAAATACTTACTCTCTGTGCCACTCATAGATCTCTTTGATGTTGTTAAAGACCAGATCCATTTTACCGCCCTGCAGATCGACTGGCCTTGGTATATCCTTGTTGTGTATCTCCTTCATGTAGCTGTTGAGTCGTTATATCATTATAAGTAATGTTAACTAATTGTTAATATGGTAGACCTACCCATTGACTATCGAGTTCAGATCCTGAACATATGACTCCTCCGTTGAGACTAGCTCGATCAGCACCATTTGGCGTTGGCGTAAAGCATCAGATACGCTATCGCTATCACTGGTCTTGTTCTGTAATTAAAACAAAATGAAGTTGGTTAAGATTTTGTTAAAGTTTTGTTACTATTTGTTTTGGCTTACCTTGTCATTGTTATCCTGCTCATAGCCCGACTCGGCTTCGGCATGAGAGCGTCCATTGGTGCTGGCATTCACAATTGCAGCTCCTTCGCCGGCATCGTCAGCTGTTACACTGCCATCGACACGGCTGTTGGACTCGTGTTGTTCCTGTTTGTTGCAAACTTGTTAGTTTTTCAAGACGCCAACTTGCATAAAACTGCACTTACCCTGCTCATCCTGACAATTTGTTCAATTTCCGATAGTGGATTGCCGTCTATCTTGCCAGTGCTGGCCTGCAAGGACAAGAAACAAACACAAACGGTCAAGACGGATAATACAAAACTCAGAAAACAAAACTCAAAACTGCAAACTGCAAACTCTCTACTCTTAACTAAAACTTGCTCATCAATCTCAAAACTCAAGCGCTTTTATCCATCCAATTGCAACCTGATTATAGTATTATATGCCACACACAAGCGGACTAATTGAAAAACTTTCCAGGCAGACGAGAGCTCGACGAGCAACTGGCCCAGCCAACAAATGGAATTCGCAGTGGATACTGGTCTACACATACATATACATATACAAGAACAAGCTCTGTAAACATCATCACACAAATAGCATTGGCAGGTGTTTATATTAGGGCTGGATCAAGAGAATGCCTTCGAATAAAGTGCTAAAGTTAAATAGTTTAGGCAAATATGAAAAGCATAATTCAATAACTCTAATGGGAATTATAATAAAATTCTATTTAACATGAAATAACCAAGTTTTAAGAGCTGAAGACAAGTGTTAATCAATTTAATAAACTATTTCTACCGTAGATTAATGGTTTATATTTGTGAGCTAAGCTAAGCTAAGGCTTATATATACGATGCGAAGTAACAGCAATTAATTGAAGCTAGTAATTGCTTAAATATTTATCGCTTAAATGCATCCCTGATGTGGGAGTAAATTGCGAATACACGCTATGTGAATTGTGCTGGCTTTATTATTGTTTTTTGTTTTTGTTATTATTATTGTTTTATTGTGTACACTTGTTCTCGCACTTTTATACACTTGCAGAGGGTATTAAAATTTAACAGGGAATGTGCAACAAAATTCTGAAAAATCTCTTTATATACTACTCAATCAAACTGATTAATCACAAGTTGCTTTATCTTTCAGCTGGCAGCGAATAAACGGTTTTAAATATAATATACACAATTAATTCGATAAATATATCGATATAGCATAAGGGTATTTAAACTTCGTTGTGCGAAAATTGTGTCTTAGTCACTTATTCGATATGCATTGTTTGCAAATCCATCAAAATGAGTTTTATTTTTTCACAATTAATTAATTTAGCTATACATAAGAACAATCTGAGGGTATTGCGAAAATTCTCAATAATTGAATCACTAGGGTATTTTTAAGAAAGTAAATAAATACTTATTTATTTTTAGTAAATTTGCAAATTCACGCAACACACACAAATATGGTATTAGATTTAAAAGTTAGATCATATGTAGTTAGCCCAACTGTTGGCACTTTGCAAACTGCAGATAAAATTGTGTAACGAGAGACAACAAAGGCAGTAGGTCTTTTGGCCTTTTAGAGTCCAATACTGTTTTCTTTACTCGTATATTACTGAGTAAGTATTTCGCCTGTCTTTTCAGGCTTTTGTGTGTGTTTTGCGATAAGATTTGGCGTTTGGCGACGAGTCACAGCGATTTTCTTGTGCAATCGAATTCACTTTTTTGTTTTTATTAAATATAATAAATATATTTTGAATTTTTATTGTAAACTTTGCAGTGACATATTGCAACTTACAAACAAACGAAGAAAACAACTCATGGCACGTGTTTGATTGAAATTCTCTACACACTGAATTTTTGTCTTGCCAAATTCCAATTCGGATAATTGTATATAATACAATTTTAATTTTTTTCCGTTGCTGCTGTCGTTGTTGTTGTTTCACTCTTTATAAGGATGTTGGTGCGACGACATATTCGCATTTTAATAATGACAAATGCATGATACGACTGAAGCGACTGAGCTCTGAGCCGCCAACTAACTGACTGACTGACTGAATGACCTGTCAGAGCTGCCAATAGTTTCGTACTTTTTTGTTTTACATATGCGTAAATTCTCCCCCACTCACACATACACTTACACTTAGCCGTCGAGCAATCAAAGAAACTCTCAATCAAAGCGACGCCAACGAATTCGACGTCGCCACTTGTGGACGACAGACATTAAAATAATTGAGAGAAACCCAGAGAGAGAGAGACAGAAAGAGAGAGTGTGAGAATAGAAGAGAGGGAGAGAGACACATCTTGCTGCTTTCCTGTGCATGATTGTGGGAGTGTATAAATTCTGAAATTTATAAATTAATTCGCCTTATTGTTCGCTTGCAAAAACAATATCAACAAAACCAACAAAAAAGTAATGTGAATAAGTCTACTAGAAATTTGTGTGTGAACAAAAGGCACTAATTGTCGTCTGATAAACTGCAAAATACCCTAAAGTCAGACTAAGATAATTTAAGCAATTGTATTTTAAAAAGGAAGTCTTTTTTATGTTAATATAAAATGTGTACGCTATCAGTTTATGTTTATTTTGAATTTCACTGTTTTGAAATATATTATAGTCTTCAATTTTTTGTATAGAAGTTTTTTTTGTTTGTAAAATTCCAGCATATTTTTTATTTTTGTTCATTTGGTTTGTATACATCCAATTTTTCCCAAGTAGAACTTAGGCTTTTATCGCACATTTTCAAGCCGACACATTTAATTTATTTATTTAATTGGATAATCGGCTTGCACCTTGATTTGTTTTTATTCTTATTATTGTTGTTGTTGTTGTTGTGCTGATATCAGAATTGAGCATTGAATTTAACAATGCTAATGAAGTTGAGGGAAATGCGTTGCCACCAACACAATGGCGTCTTCATTTAAATAGTGCGACATTTAATTAGGTGCTCAAGGCGCTGGCTGGAGGATTGGGGGGCAGCAGGAGGAGGAGGAGGAGTACTGCTCAAGGCAGCTTGCAACGGCTGATGTCAGCACAACAACAAGGAGAAGAAGAAGAACCAGAACAGAACTATTAAAATTTAATGGCTATGCAAATATCAATACAACAACAGGTAAAGGCAACTAAACAAAGGCGAAGGCATTAACGGCCCCAAAAACCCAATTGGCAAGTGTTCCAAAAAAAAAGAGTTAACAAAAAACCGTAACAACAATGCTACATAATAATAATACATATAAATATAGACCTAACTGGGTTACCTAAAAATATCACACCCTGTGCCAAGCCAGATAAACAAACAGATTGCAAAAAAAAAGGAAAAATACAATGAAAAATAAAAATTCGTAATGCAAAAACAAAAAAAAAGCCGAAAATAATTGTTGACAAGGCAACGGGCAAAAGTTTTACAAGGCAACGTGAATTTACATTAAATTCAACTAATAAGCCATAAAATAGAAACAACAACAACAATGAGAAGTAGAAAAAAAAACATTCGAGCGACAGACGACATTAAATTTATTGATGAAAACGGTGGAAACGGCGGGCGACAAAGTGGCGACACAATTCGCATTGGCGTCACACACACACACGCACAACAGTCAATGGCATGTTGTTAATGGCATCTAAAGACAATATGGCGGCATTTAGAGAATTTCAAGAGTTTGTAGCAGAATCCATAAAGGAAATGAAAGTGAAAATTCAGATGAAAATTGTCATTGATTTATTTCTAAATCCCATTGAGAGGCGCCAACGACTTCAACAAGTGGCTAAAAATAGTAGCAACAATTTTCCAGCCATTTGTAGATATATTTCTATAGTACTTGACATGCCATTTATTTAATTAGTTAATACCCTTTTGTAATTTAAGACATTAAAACAGTTGTGCAAACTGTCTGCTTCAACAGATTTATTTATTCGCGAGAATAGTTCAGTCATAGGTTTCATAAAAAATTCTACTTAATTAACTATGACAAATCTTGTCGGTAAACAAAGTAAAAAAAGTACCACAATCACCTCCCACAACTAGCACCTTTAATTCTGTATCTAAATCCAGCATCATTTCTCCCCCAAAAGTATTTTGCCAGCTAATTTGACTGCGCCAAATTTATGCGTCGTTTATTGTGTATATGGTTGCTGTAGTTGTTGTTGTTGTTGTTGGGGGCGTAGAAAATCTTAGGTAGATATGACTGTCTGTCTAACTGACTACTGTCGGTTGTGTCCAGTCTCTATCTCACTCTCTTCCTGTCTCTCCCTCTCAGTCACTCGCTGCGTGTGTAAACAAAATAAAGTGGCGCATTTATGGCAAAGGTGGCTGCCCCAAGACACGCCCCCGTTGCCCCCTTGACGTGAACGTGTGGAATATATGTATTTTTTTTTTGTGCTGCTGTCGTTGCGATCTGCTATATTTGCTATGCTTTCTAATTGAGCAGAGCAGAGCAGAGCGGCAAACTCGTGCTCGGATTGCTTAAGCGCAATCTTTCAATGACGTGAATTTTCTTGTGGCGACTCTCAATGCCAACGGCAACTGTTTTGATTTGTCTACGTATATATATGTGTGCACGTGTGTCTGTAGGTGGGTGGATGGGGCAAGTGTGGGTAGTTGTAGAGGAAACACACATTAGAAAAGTTGCGTATTCAACAAACAAACAACAAACAGCCCAAAACAAACAAATGCAAGCCAAAAGAAAACTTAACAGAGACAACAATGTGAAATCAAGTGTGATGTTAGCTGAGAGAGAGACAGTTAGGTATATCCTATGTAATTGTAAAATCAAATTTAAGAGAAATATTGATAGTGCTGAATTACAAAATATTCCCGATCAGTATAATCCCAAATCTAGTTGCTTTTAAATTACCTTTATTATATTATTATTAGATAGCTAAAAAATATAAATGTGAACTATGTTAACCTACCAGATATTCCAACAAATATATTATTCAATTAATAATATTGTTGATAATCATTCTAGAATAACTTTCGGTAAGCCAAAAAAAATCTTTCTGGCTAGCTATTTAACAGACAACAATTCCCATGAAAATACTATAATATTACAGTTAAATGTTAACTACAACAATTGTACAACTTTATCAACGATTTGTGGTCAACGAGTTGGTAGAAGGAAAGGTCAACATGGTCATGTCTTTTGAGGACACGCAGCAGCTGTTTGGCAATATGCTTCAATTGTTTTGCCAAACAAACACTTACCAAATTGCCTGAGCTCTCCTTGAGATCCTTGGGAAATGCGGGCGGTCCATTGGCCATCAAATGTGGCTCTTGTATGGGCTTCAT
This sequence comes from Drosophila falleni, assembly GCA_035045575.1. Lineage (NCBI taxonomy): Eukaryota > Metazoa > Arthropoda > Insecta > Diptera > Drosophilidae > Drosophila > Drosophila falleni. The sequence continues at coordinate 6,960,766 of JAWNOV010000167.1, forward strand.
TGGGGGCGGCAGCTCCAAGCCGGCTTCCTCCTCGGCCTCATAGTCCTGCTGGTGTTGTTGGCTGCTTACATTGGGGAATTGTGGTGGCATTTGGCCAACACTGCCACTGGTACTCGCACCGCTGCCAGGTGTCGCTGTACCTGCACCGCTGCCCGTCTGTTCCGCCAGCTCCTCGAAATGTTTCTGTGGTAGCTATAAAACAGACGCGATATTATATATATACATATATATTTTGCGTTATAAATATAAATGCTCATAAAAACTTACTCTCAGATTCTTCTCCGAGGGTTTCTTCATCAGCGATTTGTCGTTTGGCGATTTCTCAACCTTGCTCTGGGACAGTTTACGCAGTTGAGGTGGCAACCATTTGCGCCTGCAATCAGATTGAGAAAAATACATATATTAATAACTAATTGTAAATTATGATAATGTTTAACTGATTAGGTTATCTATCTAATTGTTTAGCTGATCGAGTACAAGAACATGCGTATTGATGTGGCGCTCTGCACGAGTTCATCCATTTCATTCTCTGCCGCTCTCTCTCTCTCCCTCTCTCTGTGTATCTTTCTCCCGCTCTCTCTTGACGCCAACACGTCGTATACGCAATTAAAACGGACCCTAAAAACGCACTGGCAAATTGGCTGTCCAGCTGCGCGGCCGACATAAGACTGTCGCCAATGGCACAGCATATCAGCAGCCACTGGGGAATTGTGAGTTGCCCGCCCGCAGCTCATTGTCGACGCCGCCGTCGCCGTCGACGTTGCCGCTCGCACAGTGAGGCCAAGTTCATGGCACACGGCCAGTGAGAGAAATATAAGAAAAATGCGACATTATGAGAGAATTCATTGCCAGCTAAATTTATTGCGTTCCTCAATTTATTTGCGCTATCAAAAATGCTCTTATTAACCAAAAACAAAACCAAAAAAAAATAAAAGCCACCAGAAAGAAAATTGCTTTTTAAAGCGCTTTGTTTTTATCATTTTTTATTTTATGAATTTTTAGAAACAAACTCAATTTCCATTCGCTTTCGCTTTTTATAAGCTGAAAGTTTTTTTTTTATATTTTACAGGCGTCGGGGACCATAAAGCCCGATTTTGATTAATTTCAAGCTGCAAAGTTTATGGGTCAGTTTCCAATTTTTGTATGCAAGAGGAATTTAAATGAAAGCCATTTATCAACTGGAAAACTTTTGCATATAGAGCGGGTTAAGGAATGTAGTGAAAGAACTTCAAGACGAGCAGGAATGTAAGATTTTTATATAAAGTCTTTTAAGTATTTAATTTAAATTCCATTATTAAAATTTATATTCTTATATTTAAGCTATTTAGTTTTGCTACGCAACTAATTTTAGAATGCTTGCGTACTTTAAGTTTCACTTATTTAATTATGCTCAAGTTTAACCAGTTTTGTTTTGTATTGTGGTCAAACATCTAGTGAACTTTAACCGAGCGCACATTTTGTGGTATTTAATTAGAAAAAACAATTTCACTTTCCGGTTCCAGAAACCGCAGCAACCGCAAAGCACATTCTAAACCAAATTGTTAACCTTCCCCCTCTGCCCCGTTACGTGACTTTAATTAAAATGGCAATAGTTGAGAGCAAAAGGGCGACATAAAAGGTTTATAAATTTAATGAGGCTTTTTTAATGTACACGTAAAATCCCTCGAGATAATCAATATCCATTTTACAGCATTAATTATGGTATTACCATATGTAATATTAAATAAGTTAGGCATTTTTAATGATTCCACAATTCCCACAATTACAGAATTTAAATATGTATAAATAAACTAAATTATAATAATAATTTTAGCGAAATAAATTAGCAATTCGACTTTAATTAAAGCGTTTCAACTGAAAAACCGTTGCATACATTGTGACGCCTCCGACAGAAAACCATCAGCTGAGTGAATTTTTTTACCGGGGGTTTGACCGTCGACGCCGTAAAAAGCGCAGTTGGCGTAACATAATTCAAAGTAAAAATAAACATTGACATAGTCAAACAGAGAGAGATGAAGAGAGAAAGGCGGGGGGTGGGAGTGTCCTTTTGGTTCCTGGAAATAGTATTTAATTTATTACGTGCTCGTTCACGTTCAAAATTCATTTCGCTGATGTAATGTTTTAGGCAAATAAGCAACGCTTAATATACACAGATACACACACATACACACACGCAGCCACATGTAGAAAGGGGAGGGACAATGTATTAATGAGGTCGCCTCAAAGTATGCAACAAAGGCTGCCACAATTTGAGTGTGTGTGCGGGTGAGTGTGCACACTTGCAAATACGTATGTCCATTTAGTTCATTGGACTTGGCAGCACGCGCTCTCCTCTCCTCTCTCCTCTCTTCTCTAACTCTCTCTCCCTCTCTGCCTGCCCTCCCTCTCGCTTCCTGTCAATGTCCTGAGCAGCATTAGACAAACAAAAAGCACGCTTATTGACAAAGAGCTTGAGACAGAAAGATACAAAGCTACAGGCCAGTCTATTCCATTGTCTTGGCCCTGGTAGTTAGTAAAAGCCACGCTGTGTCCGACAATAATCTATATTCATGGTCAGCGGTTTGCTCAATAACATGAACACAATGATAAAAAAGAAATGGCTTTGCTCAATGCTCAGTGGGTTGGTAAACAAAAATGCCCAATTAGTGTGCAAATATTGAAAGTATTTTGTAATTTGTGTTCAACTAACTACACTAAACGCTTGTCCAAGGCTAGTTAATTATTTCTTGCCCTATTTCTGCGACCAGAGCTTCAACTACGTAAATGTCTGTCAGATAAGTTCGGTAGACGTTCATCAATGCTTGAAAGCTTATCATATTGATAAGATTGTCACAATTGGCCATTGAATTTCAACGGAAAATGTAATTATATACGTACAATATAAAAGAAATCGGAGCACATAAGCCGACTAATTAGTCACATTAGTTTTGCAAGTTGAAAAGAAAAAAAAGGGAAATGAAAACAAAGAACTTCAAACATTCTGCGACCACAGTGCGTATGATTAATACGAGCAAAATATATATAGAGTTGCAACTTCTTCAACGGCTTATCACTTATGACGCAGCCGAGGCACGCTGAGTAATTGAGGCGGCTGTTTAATGTTTATGTGGAATAACCTAACACCCCCACATTGTGATTGTTTTGTTTAGAACGAAAATAAAGGTAAATAAATAAACAACAAATGCAATGGCAATGCCGATGCATCTTTGAAAACAGGTTTTGCTTAGCGTAATTAACGCAAATATTTGTGGGAAATACTAAGCCGGTTTTATTTTTTTTGTTGTTATTTTATTAATAGCGGGGAATTAAACTGTTGCTAACTTGGCCCAGAGCAAGCAGCTTAATTAAACTGAAGAACATTCTCAGCTACTAAAAGGCTTTTGAAATTCCCCTTTCAAAAGCAATTTACATTATGATTGAGCTGCTTAAATACCTTTCATAATTAATATTAGATTTTTAACATTTAAGCATTGCTTTAAAGTTCAGTTTAAATAGAATTTCTAAGAAATCAACAATGTTAAATTGGGAAGTAAACCTGCTTTTATAGAAATTGCAACAACTTTTTGTGAGTTTTCAGCAACTTTTCAGCTTTCAGATAATCAAACAGAGGAAAAGAATAAAACAAAATAAATTTGCTACTGTTTGTGTTCCTTTTTCTATTTTCCGTTTTTTGTTTTGTTTTGTTGTTGCAACTTGTTCAAATTGATGCCACAAGCAATTTGTAAGTTTATTTTTAACAAAACGTGCTCAACTTCAAGACTCTGATTAGACTTGAAAATACTGTATAAATAAATATCTTAATAAAAAGGCTGTCTTAAAAAGTCAAAGGTCAAGCGTTAGCTAAGTCATTTATCGTTTCAATGCACACACAACCACAATAAAATTCAAAGCTGCTATCAGTAATGGGAGTGGCTATGTTGGTAGAACGCATATGCATAAATAAACTTGATGTTTTAAGACCCTGTACTTAGAGAGTAAAAAGGGTGTGTTGGGCATGAATCAGGGACTGTAACGAATATAATTTTTAATATATATGATAATATGATAATATTGTTATCATAATAATTTTTATTTTAATTTTTTTTTTACACAGGGTCTGTTGCAGTCGAGTTTGCTCGATTGCAGTCTTGCCTACTAGTTTTTTTTATTGTTAACGCAAATGGAACTGAGCATATCGAGTGCTCATGGTTACAATGGACATCTAATTGTACGTGAGGGCCGACGCACAGTTTGGATTACAGTCCGACAATGGCAAACAAAGGCTGTGCATTGTGCACAACTGAATTAGGGGAGAGAGAGAGAGAGAGTGAGGAGACAATCTACAAAGATTTACCAATTTTTGACTCGCTCGCTGGCAGTGAGCGGTGTCATCGGTGGCTCCTCGGGTTCGCAACAGAAGCAGGCGAAACCCTCTGACATCGGTGTCAATCTTGGATTATGTTGATGATGTTCATTATCATTATACAACGAATGGGTTTTCGAATTATGCCGTCCATTGCCACTTATGTTGAGTGATATGGATTTGAAGAGTTGCGGTTGTTGGGTTGGTTTTGGACGATGTGTTGTCGCCGAGTGGCGTTTCATTTGATTCACACTCATAATGTTGTTACTTGTACTGTCATTATTATTATCATTGACATTATAATTATTATTGTGGTTGTTGTTGTTGTTGATCTGAACAGCGGTAACACTGCCGCAATCGAAATGCAGACCGTTTTGAGTTTGCTTATCTAGTAAGCTATTGTTATTGTTACACATGACAGATAAGAACACGCAAACAGAAGGTGCACTACGTCCACAAATAACAATTTCTTAGACGTTCGCTTAGCACGTTGCGTATACGTAACGTCGCGTTTCGGCGTTTGACAATCAACTAAGCAACTGAACAGTTCTACAGCGCTCAACAGGCTTTCGCTTTCTGGAGAAACGCAAAAATGTACAGAAAAGTACTCAAACTCAAAGGCAAAGGCAAAACTCAGTGAATCCCCTCCCATCTGGCCCCTTTCGACAGTTTGTTTGTATTTGTTGTTCAAAGAGTACAGACACAACACAAAGAGTAACTAAGTGTAAATAAAAGCCAACAACTGTGAGCAACAGTTGAGCGAATTGAGTGCCTCTGAAATAAAAACAACAAAATACAACAAATGCAAAAACAAAAACAGAGAAAAATAAAAAAGAATAATTCTGACTACGTTTTCGTTTTTATGAGTATTTCTCAGTTGTTGCTTTGTCTTGTCGTTGTTGTTGTTGTTGAATTCAGTGTTCGGTATAATAGGTTTATATCTTTATGGCTCTCGCCCGAGTAGTTTGACACGCGATTATAAACCCAGAGCAAAATGTTAGTAGAGTTAGCACAAAATCGGTTAATTTTGGGCAAAGTTATGGTAGATTAAAGTTTTTGATAAAATGTCAATGTAAGTATAGAAAAATATGACAGTGATGACCAAAATATGAAATTTTTAAAATAATTAATATTTTGATGCAGAATCAATATAGAGGACAAATAATTATCAAAATGGTATTCCGCATAAAAATCGGTTAAGTTTTGGCAAAGTTATGGCAGATTGAAGTTTTTGACAAAGTGTCAAGGGGTAAGCATGGAAAATATCGAAAAAATTGACAGTGAGGTAAATTTTTCAAGTAAAAAATGTTTTGATGCAGAATGAATTTAGAGGCCAAATAATGATAAAAACGGTATTCCACATGGAAATCGGTTGAGTTTTGACAAAGTTATGGTAGATTGAAGTTCTTGAAAAAGTATAAAGGGGTAAGCATGGAAAATATCGAAAAAATTGACAGTGAGGTAAATTTTTCAAGTGAAAAATGTTTTGATGCAGAATGAATTTAGAGGCCAAATAATGACCAAAACGGTATTCCACATGGAAATCGGTTAAGTTTTGGCAAAGTTATGGCAGATTGAAGTTTTTGATAAAGTGTCAAGGGGTAAGTATGGAAAAATATTATATATAAATATATTTAAAGAGGGTCTATTAAAGTTAATTTAAATTTAAATTGACACAACAAAAAGCTGTAAATTGTTAATATGGAATGCACTTCATTTAACTGATTAACTAATAAAGTCTTTTAATTCCATACTGCTCTATTCACTGTCAATAAAAGCATAATACTTGTCATAATTAATTAATCAACACAAAAGCACTCAAACACTTTTTAAGCTCAACAGCAATTGTAATTAATTAATTAATGTTTATCTGTTTCATTTTGTAGTCATCATTTTTAATAAGAACCCTTCAAAAGAGATTTTATATTTCAATTATTTTTTTGTATTTCGCATTTTCATATCAGAATTTCTGAAGAGCAGAAAATGACGCATAGATACAAAAGACATGGCTAATCCAAATAATTTTGATAAATCACGAGTTAAACTCGAATAAGGAGAAAAAGCACTCATTACAGAGAATTTTTTTTAATAAACGCGTATTACGTAAATGCGGCAATTACTTATCAGTTTAGACAGCTCAGTGAGAGAGGGAGAGAGAGAGAGAGAGGGAGGGGGAGAGCGAGAGAGAGAGAGAGAGAGAGAGGGAGCGAGAGAGAGAGAGAGAGAGAGAGGGAGGGGGAGAGCGAGAGAGAGAGAAAGAGAGAGAGAGATAAAACGAAGGAGAGCAGCAGCAAATGGCTGATAAAATTTCTGGCATGCCTTTTCAATTGGTTTTCTTTCTCTGACCACTCTCAAACAATCGTCGGCTGATAGCGTTTATGTTGAACATTGCCACCTTATAAACCAGGCCAAGAGTGTTAAAAACGATTACGACACTTTACTTAAATCATAAACGGTTTTATAGCATTGCAGATGGATTATATTCTAAATCATTTTTGGCTTTCAAGTGAAAGTCAGAAGTAGTCGGGAGGGAGAAGAAGGAGAATAGAATTTGATAATACAAAAGATATAAGAAATTGTTATAAAAAATTCATTCTTTTTGAAAATAGTTGAAAGTTTTTTAGTCATTTATCATTAAATACGCTGTAAGTTGTTAGATTGTTTAACAGAGTTCAATCACTTTAGCTCATCATTTATGATAACAGTTTACGATAAAGTACTTTTATAAATGTTACTTGCTTGAAAGCCGAGCGTATAAAAGTCGTTAGCTTAAGGCCCAGTTAAGACAGTTAACCCGTTTAATATTTATTATTTATCAAGCAGCAGTCACTTATAATGCCACAAAGTTCACAACTGTGTCCTGACGTGGCTAAAACGTTTGTGAGCCTGACACAAGTTGGGACAAGCACTATGCCTTTTAACCTTTGACATACTTAGTGGGTAGACATTAGTTTGCATATTAAAAATGTTTGAGAAAAGAACTGAGAGACTCACCCGCTAAAACCGCGTCGTTTGGTTGAAGAGGACAATGCATCTGCCTTGCTGCGATTGGCTGGAAAAAACAATATATATTATATAGTATAAATATTTGATTAGCTTTTGGGATTGTCTTACCTTGATCCTGCATGTTATCGCTTGACTTTTGTGAGACGGCTCCAGTTGCGCCGGCTGTTCCGCTGCTGGCAGACGAACCTTGCTTGTGAGAGCCCGGAGGCGGTTTGAGCACTGACACTGGCACAAGGCCTTCCTGAACCGCTGAATCGTCATGCTGCGGATTTAGGCGCACCAAACAAAAGTCCGGCTCACTGGCTGTGGGCGGCTCAATAATCTCAACCTGCTGTCCCTTGCTAACGCTCAGCTCATTGCTGCCCGGACTGGCAATGTAGTCAGCTACCACCCAGGTGGCCTCCTGGTTGCCCAGCTGTAAAGAGACAAAGACAGAGAGAGAGAGTGAGTGAGAGTGTGAGTAAAAGATGAGATGAGAATAGACAAAAAGATGATGAACAAGTGCATTCAATGGAGCGAGCGGTAAATGGACACGGGGCAAAGGCAAAAGGGGTAAAGGGGGAAAAAACAAATCATCAGCAGCAACGACATTTGCCGAGTGTCGAGGTCAGGGCAAGAAGGCGCCTTTATTGATTCAATTTGTGCGGTTTTCGTCAGCTGCATACAGAGAAAGAGAGCGGGAGAGAGTGAAGGTCTGACCCTCAGCAAGGACTTGCTTAAGAGCTTACACACATACACACACACACACACACCTAATCGAAATAAAACAAAACTTGTTCGACCTCCAAACCCAGCTCAAGGATCATTTGCCGGCAACATACTAATTAGAAAGCCATTCAAGCAACAACAACAACCACGCCTATTGTCTCTCATTAAATATGCAAAGGCAACACAAGCGGCGACTGAGATGCCTCAAGACGCCGATTGAAACTCCCCTGTGGCATGCCACCGACCAAAACCAAAAGCAAACCAACCAACGCTATGTGTATTAATAATTTATTACTTTATTAATTTACATGCTACTGTAGGCGGCTGTGGTGGGTGCTGCGGTGGTTGTCGTGCGGTGGTTGACTGTGTGGCATGATGTTGCTGCCTCTATTTAATTGCCAAGTAAAACCGCAAGCCGCAAATATTGAAACAATATGAAAACATTTTGTATACTCGTACAAGTTGTAAGTCAGTCAATTGATTATAATCGATAAGAAGCAAATTATAGTTTATTTATAGAAATTAAAAAGTGAGAGCCAAAGGGGACAACAGAGAGCTTAATAATTGTAAAATTATCAATCTAATCGATTTGGTGAAATCAATCAAATTTGTTATTTATAAGCAGCTACAGAAATAGCACAGATATCAATATATCAATTTGTTTGTTTATAACGTTAATAGAGCACAAAAGATCTGTGTTATTTCTAAGAATTTTTAATTAATTAAATCACAAAATTCTGTTTAAAAGTAAAAGTAAAAGCTGGCCACAAATTGTAGAAAATGTTGTTATATATAGATTAAGTTTCAGTTAACTAACTGAAAGATAACTTGACATACAATGTATAGAAATTAATGTCAAATAAAAAATAGGTTTAAACAGTTTTTGTTACTAAAAGAACTCGTTTTAATCAGCTTAAAACGAAATAAGTTAAACATGAAATATGTTTATAATAATTTTGAATCTAGAAATCACTTTAATTTAAGTTATATATAGATTCGTGTGATAAATAAGCGTGTATTAAACTCAGCGCCCGCACGTGCCAGCTGGCACAAATAACACCAGCAAGTGGCAAGTTCGCAGTGAGGCTGCCGCATGGGAGCAACAAATGAAATCAACTTCCATCAGCAGCAAAAGCTTAGTTCATTATGGTCGCCTGGCTGACTTGCTTCACCTTTTCATACATACATAATAAATATATATAGAGTGTGTGTGTGTTTGTGTGTGTTATCACGACACATCCGCCAACAAAAATAATATGAGGCAAGGCAAAGCAGAGCAATGTGCCCCAAGTTGCCAGCCAGCTGCTGTAAGAAGCAGCCGCGTCAGCTGTTAATTAAGCGCCACGACACGAACACTTGTACGTGTGTGTGTGTGTGTGTGTGTGTGTGTGTGTATAACTGTGTGTGCGTGTGTGTTTACATCTGTATATGTGTGCACATATATTGCACGTTTCCGCTTGTAATGCAATTAGTCGAAAAGTTTTCAGCGTACCAAGTATTAAAACTTTTCAACAACAGTTTGTCAGAGAGAAGACGACGCCGAGAATTCAACAGAAATTGTATTTTCTCATCTCTGTCAAAACGAGCGCTATTAAAAGTTCTACCAGTCACACACAAATACTCCCCCCCAAACTCTATCAAAAATGTTGTGACTTTGCCTCTGACGTGACACAATTTGTGTGAGTGTGTGTACTATGCTGAAAAAGGCAAATAAATCAGAGCCAAATGTTGCTCGACGAGACAAATGTCTAACGCTTTTAGCTAAATTATTTGCGAGAGCAAAAGGCAAAAGAAGCATTCGCCAAGAAAGCTGTAAAACTATTTCCATAATTGTAAAAAGTCGGATAACAGCAACAACAACAACAATAACAGCAATAAATACTGTCAACTGCATTATACGCTATATTACGTATACGCAAAGTGGCACAAGCTGCCATCAACGTCATCACTATCATTCTCTTTTACTGCCATTAAACGCTCACTGCAAATTGCTGCAGTCACAAGATATGCACACACACACACACACACACACACAAGACACACCCACACACAACACCTACACACACTAATAAGCTGTCATTAGGCAGCAGTTTATATGAGGGGACCACACGGCGTATGCGCACTTTTGCTTGACTAACGTCTGATTTTGATGATTCCTGAAGTGCATTTACGAGCGAGCTAAAACAAAAACAAACCACGCCGTACACCACTCAACTACGGTGTGTGGTTTCGTTTAAACGGCAGTCAAAATTTTAATTGCCAACAAATTCGTTATCGATTTCTATCCAGAAGAAAAACATTTTTATAGCTATTAAATCGGTTTCGAATTTAGTAGAAGATAAACTTTAAATTTCAGTTTAGAGCAGAGGTTGCAAATAAAACTCAACATATATTTTTTAAGCTCAACTCAAAAAAAAACAAAAGAAACCATATCGTTTTTTCACTTGTTTTGAGTAAAAACATAAAAGTGTCTGAACAATAACAATGTGTTCAGTCTTTTGTTTAAAATTCAAAATGAAAAGTACACATTTTTATTTATTAAAGCTGCGAAAGCTGTATATAGTTAAAAAAATATTAAATTGAAGAATTATTATTTAAGTATAAACAGAAAACAAAATTGAATCTTAAATTGTCCAAGAATATGAGTTATTTGACAGATACTCTTAATCTGGTTTAAAGGGACGTTTAAGCTAAGTCTTAACTTACTTCACAAGCTAAATAACTTCTTCAAAATTAAAACAGCGTGTTAACTATTCATTTGTCTACAAGTATTTCGAAATGTTCCACACGATTTCATTCAAATTATAATAATTTCAGGCAATTGCAGTGTACCGACTTGAATTTCCTTTTGACTCTATCATTGTGTGTCTTTTCTGCCCTCAAATTAAATTTATCTGTATTGGGCAAGCATCGTCGGACACTTTGTTGTTAAACATTTGCTTGCTCCTTTGCCACAAAGTCTTTCATTAAAATAATGAAAGGATATTTTCGTCTGCCAGTCAACTGGGCGTCGGCCTCCGCAGTCGGCCTCCATGGCTTCCATATTTTTTAAAGCTTGCAATTTATATGTTGCAGAATGCAATCAGCGCAGCCTTGTTAAGCTGCTGTTAACCCCCTCCATGCCCCTCTTTCGTGTCCAGTTCAGCGCGTTGAGTTCATATCCGTCTTTGCTCTACATAAAATAATTAACGTGGCTTACAGTTGCCGCTTGCGCATTTGCATAGTTAATCAACGTGGCAGAGTAAATGGAATAATAATAAGAAGGATGTAACAGCGGAGATAAGATTTAGAGACTGAGAAGTTGAGCAACTGAGAAGAGAGAGGATGAGCCAGAGAGAGGTTTCCAGTTAGAAAGAGAAAAGAGAGGAAGAAGCCCTATTTCCTTTTAAAACAAATAAAGAGTGAGAGTGCTAAAGAGGATTAATTATGAGGAAAAAGATCACAGTTTAGCAAAGAAATTAAATGGAGGGATGATTTAAAAAATTTGTTATTTTTATAAGCTCTCTATATGCTCTTCTTCTCATTTCAATTGAAGGATATCAAAAAACTACGTCTTACCAGTTTTCACAACTGCGCAATAAACGCGCACCATTTAATTATTTGCCATCAAGGTTGTTGGCTAAAAATATATATTCATGCCAATCTCCGATGGAATCGTTATTTATGCGGAATTACGATTGACAAAGTTTTTCTTGTGGCTTTGCCAAAATGAGAAAATGGAAACGCATTTGCATAACGGACAGACGGACAGGCAATAGATAAGGAATTTAAGGGGAATATAGTGCATTCTTGGTTTGAAATTAAGACAGTGAAATTGGAGTAAAGTTTGCCAATTAAAGTCACTGACAGCAACATCCTTGACAAGGACACGTTTCAAATACTACAAACTTGAACAAACATACACACACATGCGAGTGAAAGTTCTGACTGCAGAATTTTGTGTGTTGTGCGTGCTGATTACATGGCCGATAACAATGGAACACAATGCAGAGTCAGAGCCAAAGGCAAAGAAAGGACTAGACGACGTAACTCGACACTGTAACACACATAGAAACGGAGCCGTCATTGACGACCCGGAAAATGTGCTTTTTCCGAGTAAAGCAAAAAGCAAAAAAAAAAAAAAAGCAGAAAAGAAAAGAAAAATTGGTAAAGCGATTTGGCAAATGCTCATGTTATTATTGATGGCAGCATGGCTGACAAGCAGGCACAAGATTGGCAGCAAAAGATGCCTAAAACTCATGACTTGGCCGGGTCTTTTATGGGCCTTAATAAAAATACAATTGCACAGCGAATCTCTCTCTTAAAAAGTCACCAATTGTTGGGGTCATTAAAAGTGACAGCAGCGGCAGTGAGAGGGGACGGAGGAGGGGAAATCCCCTTTAGGTTGTCAATGCGAATTACAAACATCATTTAACTGATTGCAAAACGAGATGAAAAGCGCTTTAAAATTTTGCAAAATATATCGACTTGAATTAAATGCAACTTAAAAGAAAAATCCCTTCATATAAACAAGCTTAAATTAAGCAGTATTTCGACTTAAAACAATGTTTAAATTATGCGTAAAAAGCTTTAAATCAGTAAGAAGTGATTTGAAGGAAAAAGCTTAGCTATAAATAAATTTGTAGACTGTTTTTATGTCAGCTTTATATGATTGCTATTTTATTTTGCTTAACTCAAGCATAAATAAATGTTAAAGATATCCTTAAAATTAATTAAATCAAATATCTTACAGGAGGTGTGACATAATTCCTTGTAAACTAATAATACGCTCAGCAAGAGTATCATAAGCAACAAATCAATTAATTTAGCCAATAATTTCAGCAATTGTCCAATTGTGTCATTAGTCACATAACTAAATCACAAAAACACACAAGAAACCACAAACACACACACACACACAGACATAATATACGAAAACATTTTGTATGTGCATATAAAACATAAACGTCTATTATTCAATTAACTAGAACTGTGGGCGTGGCATAAAAGGGGGTTCACTTAACATCAATTACATTGTAACGAAACAGTCAACAACATGACCAAGCAAAGGGAACCCCCAAAGGGAGAGAGACGGAAAGAGTAAGAGAGAGAGAGAGAGAGAGAGGGAACACATTCATGTTACCTCTATGCACCACTGTGCTGTAGGATGACCCACTGTGCTCTGATAATTGTGTGACAGCATGTTAACACCCTATGTGACGACTACTAGACCACATTTGTGGGCACATACTGTAAGTGTGTGAGTGTGTGTGTTACTGATGTGTGCTGAATGAAAGTCATTTACAACGCAAATCGAACAATATTCTAAATAAATTACGTGCAAACATGACATGATAGATAAGGCCTAGCCCTTTTGGGGGGGCAGAGGGTTAATGCACTCAGACAAAGCAAGTACAGCAATTAGAGCATCATATTAGATAAGCACACATTTATATTGATTAATGATTGACTTCCGGTTGCCACCAGACTAAACAGAATTAATATTAACTGGCCTGCCAAATTTATAGCCTATTTTTTTGCGCATGTTAAATCAAAAATTTAAATACGGACGATTTTTAATAATTGTTGAAGTTATTTTTGTTTTATTATATAGGATATTCTCAATTTTATTTGATTTTAATTATCAATTAAATTTAACATTATTTTTTTTATAATAACAAAAATATGAAATGAAAATTGCTAAACATTTAGAGTAGAAAGAGGTTCGCTTAGTAAGTTTATGCCATGTTTTCATTTAGATAAAAGCATTTGACTTTTATCAAGCTTAAGTTCTTGGCAACTAAATGTGCTGCCTGTGGCATTTAAGAGTGAAAACCAAGAGGATATGTTTGTAGTCAAGCAGAGTATAAACAAAGCCAGCCCAAATGCTGTTGGCTTCGGGCCAGGCTCAAAACTGTTGGTAGCTTATATACTCCCTACTCCTCTACTCTCTCTCTCTCTCACTCTCACTCTCTCTCTCTCTCTCTCTCTCTCTCACTCTCTCTCACTCTCTCTCACTCTCTCTCTCTTTCTGTTCGTAATCAATACAATGAAAAGGAAGTACTGACCATTGAGCACAAAGACAACACTTAGTGGCCAGAGGCTGTGACTGTGTATACGGTCTACAACAGATACAGAGATAGAGAGGCCAGTTTAGGCCAACATCTCTCTATCAGCCTACAGATTTGACTCATTTAAGTTTCGGGCGAGTCAATAACGGAGACATTGGTTGAAACTGTGGCAAGCAGTCGACAGTTTGCTGCAAGCAAATTGGACTATGGACATGTGTAAGTGGCCAAGACCAAGACAAAGACAATATCATCCTGGTATCATCTTTATTGCCCTGCAGCAGCAGCAACAAGAAGAAGACTCAACGACTTGCAATATAAGCTTAAGCTGGCATTAGCACAGTTATATCTAGTTATATCTATCCATAAGTATTTACAGCGCAATTGTAACTGTATCTGTGTATCTGTATCTGCAACTAACATACCAGTTAAGTTAAGTTTTTGCATTGCTAGTGACTAGTGACAATTTACTTACAAATTGTTGCTATTTGCCTTTGTTCTTCGTCTCTCTTTTAGTTTTAGCTTTAACTTAAGCATTGGGTTTGTCATTCAGCGCAATTTGCATATCATTGTGGCCCAAGACAACAGCAAAAGTGATAGAAGAGAGGAGGAAGTGCGAGTGCGAGTGAGAGAGGCAGAGGTGTGTGTGCCTTCTGCTGTTGCCATAAACCCAGTTAACAACAAAAAACTACTACTACAGAACGAGAAATGTACATAACAACAATGAAGAAGATGCTGCACGTCGTTGGCTAAGTATCTGCTATTTTTTTATGCTACGGCTTTTTATTATACTCTAGCAGGGAATACAATAAAAATAGAGCACTTGTCATTTGGCAAAAGGTTTGTGACATGTGATGAGGGGGCGTTGCTAAAATTAAAGCTAATTAAGTGAATGTATGAGATAAAAGTAATGCTGCGAGTAATGAAGTAACTGACATTTTTCAACCTAATTATTTGCAATTACTTGAATTTCTTGTATAAAAACATAAGTAGCTAATAGGAACTCAACGTTAATAACTAACAAAGCTTTAAGGCTAAATATAAGTTACTAGTTTATTTTTAGGTTTATCTAGCATTTAATAACTTAATTTTTAAAAATCTAATTATTGAGATACTAATTTCCAAACATATTACAAGTTTTCCAGTATTTTCTTAATAATCAAATTCAATTTATATATTAATGTTTGCTTTACTCTTAATCATTTTAAATATATTTATAGAATTACAAATTTATACAGTAATTTACAGCGTTATTAAGCAATAAAACCTGTTACTTAAATTAAACTTTTCAGCTGCATATTTCACACTGTATATTTCAACTCATAACTTTTTTTATATTTTTTTCTTCCTCTTTCTCTGCACAATCTACACTTGATATTTATCTCTTAATACCCTGCGATAGTTTGTTGCAGAGCATTGCACAGGCCACAATGTTTTATTTTCCTCTTGGTCCTTTTTTGTGTGTTATGCAACATTTTTTTTACGTTAACGGCTGCTGCGTCGTCAGTTGTCGCTGTTTTGGGTTGTTATTGTTGTTGCTACGCTTTCATTTCGCATGTATTTTTTTTATTTTGTGTATTCTCTGCGTGCTGTTGGGCGCACGTGAGCCGTTGCTTCGACGGAGTGCAGCTGACAGCGACAGTGTTGGAATTTTTGCGTGAAACAAATTTCGTTTTGAACGACACGTTTTTCACGCTGCTGTGGTTGCTCTGCTCCTCTGCTTCAGGCTGGGGGCGGGACGGGGTGAAGTGGGTCTGCTTGGGATTTATATGGCGTGTGCGCGCAAAAGTATGCTATAATGGAATGCATAAAGCATACGCCCTGTGAGCCACAGCGCTCTACGCTACGGCAGCTTTCAATGGTTTGCCAGCAAACAGCTCAGCGATGCATGCAACAACCGAAAGAAAAGTAGAAGATGAAGAAAAGTTCCCTTTTTCTCTCCAAGCAGCAACTTCTTTTACAAAAGTTACTTAAATATTTTTGGCATTGGCATTTGCAAAAATATTCCTCTTTTGTGTGTGACACAAAATTGAAATATATAATTTTTGTATATACCTCTTTAAATTGAAGTTTTCCGTACGCAGTGAATGCAATCAAGGCAACAAAAGAAGCGAGCTTTAGTGCAACATAAATTTATTAAAAGCCTTGTAAATTGAGTAAAGCAAAGTCAAAGGGCGAGACGAGTGGAGAAATGAACAGGAAGCTGTCGAATAGACGGACAATGAACAACGGACATTGCCATCACTCAACACCAAATTGACAATACATGTTGAACAGCAGGCAAAGCGGAGGAGGAGGAGGAGGAAGAGGAATGGGGAAACAAGGTCAACACAAGACTCAATGCACTGACAATGAGGAGCACACACCACACACTGAATGATAATGATGATGATAATAAGCTTTTACATGGCTTGATGAAGTGATAAATACATTATGTGAGGCAGTCGCTTGGACACTGTCAACGCTGATTGGCTGCTCCTTTGATATATTATGTGTAAGAGAGGAGAGAGAGGGCAAGAGCAGAGAGTGAGAGTGAGAGTGCAAAGGATGATGACAATAATTGAAGCGACTTCAAGCAAATAAATTAGCGCACAACACAGCGTATGATTAATGTGCTTATTAAAATGACAGTATGAGGATGTGTGTGTGTAAAATTGTGTGTGCTGGTGGCGTGTCAGGTCAGCCAAGGGGTCAACAACACTTTACAATCAACTTGGGAGCAACTAAAATATATAGAAACTGTAAACAGTTTGCCGGAAGCGAGAAAGTAGTCTCTGGAGGTCAATCTCTCAGTAGACCACAACATAGCTAGGCATAAAATCTATGCTATAAAAGCCTCTAAATGTGCTGCATGTTTCATAAAATTCTTCAAGAAATCAAGTAATAAATGTTTAATTCATCAGGGAATTCTTGAAACCATTCGGAATGGTCTGACCAAAAATTGCTTATAAATTCACAATCGATGCAAATTGTTTACAATTGGCGCACAAATCGCTTTTAAGTAGAAAAAATAACAAGTTAAAGTGGTTGACTGATAAAATACCCTATGGAAAATTCTATTTTTTTATCCCCATTCAATATTTTCTTCTCACTTTAAAAAATGTACTTTTAGAAGAAGAAATAAAATATGATTTTTGGTATTAAAGATCTTTCTTTAAGAAATGCAGAGTATTCTTAGACCCAAAAAGAAATCACTCTAATCACAGCTTAAACTTTGCACTTTACAAAGACTCTACTGAGCTCTTATCAAGCTACTTAGTCAGCAGAAGATGAGCTCAATTTGATGGATATTTAATCTTTACCATAATCTTATTATCATCACAAGACATTTGTCACCTGCCATTTTTTTTTTTGTAGGGCAGTGTAAGGGTGGATAACGTTTTTACCTTGAAGCCGCTGTTGCTGGACTGTCGAAAGAATCGAAATGAGCTGGGCGTATCGATGGTGTGCTGTCGAGAGAGTGCTCCGTGATTGCTAACCGTGCTCGACTGACGGAACCAGGGAAGCGAAATCTTACGACGAGGCTTTCGCTGTTGAGGCGTCGCCGTTGCTGTCGACTCGGTGGGAAAGGTGAATGGGGAACGTGACATTGGTGCAGCGGAGGCAGAGGCAGCACCATTATTAGCCTGTTTGGGCGATGTGCTGGCATCCTCCTCCAAGGTGGACAAAGGTGTATTCTGAGCTGAACCAGCCAAAGATGGCGATGGCGATGGATCGCCAATGGCAATGGGAGCACTCATCGGTGGCAAGGTCAATGGTGTATTTGGCAACGAGACGCAACCGCTTCTGCCCCCTCCTCCACCTCCTCCTCCGCCACTGGCAACATCGAGACTTCCAGAGTGCTCGCCAGCGCTGTCGCTGCACTTGAGACGCTCGAGGGGAGTCCGCTTGCTAACACCTTCGGCGGCATCGACGCTGTTCATGCGCTCGGTGAGAAACTTCTTAACACTCTTCATGTCGATGATATTTACGGATTTTTCTTTTCTACTTTTATGATTTATTTATTCATTTAATTTGTGCTTCATTTGAGCAAATTGATGCTGATGTTTCATTTAAATTTATATTTTTAAAATAAATGTTTGTGTATGGTTTTAATTCTTTTTTTTATCAATAAATTCGCGCACAAATCGATATGTTGTCTAGGTTCAATGTTTTATTTTTAAACGAGTCACAAACCAAAACCCCAAAACCAAATTGGAACGTTCTGCGTGTGCGTCTGACGGTCGTATGAGTGTGTGTGTGTCTGAGTGTGTGTGAAGTGAGTGTGGATGATTGGATTTGCAGTATACATAACCCAAGATAGAGAGATATAGATAAACAGTGAGATGAAGAGAGATTGAAACGCTGTTCTGGGCATCCAGCATGTCTGTCAATCCTGACATTGCAATTTGTATCTATTACAAATTGTCTTTTGTCAACCGTTTTTACCGATTGCGTTTCAATTGGCACAACGCGTTGTATAAGCGATATTTTTAAGCTAATCCTTCTGTGTTTGCTTTATTTTCTAATTAGACATTTAGTTAACTTGCAAGCTGCAGCTTGTAAAAATTTAAATTGAATATAAAATGGTTTTATTTTGAAGTTGGCAGCAATTAAAATTGATTGCCTTACAGATTTCCCAGTAGTTTTTGTTATTTATATAATATTCATTTCGTTTCGGGCAGATAAAAAGCTGCCGCCAGTTTTAACTGCTCGACATTCGCGCCTCCCTTTCAACGACTTATTGAAAGACCCTACACTAATAAAAATTTGTTGCTTTCAACCCATTTATAAGTCAAAGATTTTTAGTTTTGTAAAAAATTATTAATTTCCATTCGTGAAAAATAAAATTTTATTAAAGTTGTCTTATTTAAAAATTATTTTACATATTAACAGCATTTTTTATCAGTGTACAATTTATCTATAATTTTCATAAGCCAGCCGCTCGTTCGCTTTTTTGTTTATATGTAAATGTTTGTTGTTTTTACAGCCCATTGCTTGGGTGGCACAGCGCGTGTTTCACACTTTTGTGGCAGGTGCGCCATAGCTGCCGCCACTTGGCTACAAACGTAGCAGCTTTTCGAACTGGACACCGCCCTGCCTCACCTCACCTCGCTCACCTCACCAGCTGCAGTTATTATTAAATAATTTACGGCCAGCCGGCGTTGCGGTCTACAACAAACAGCAATCAACTACACTAGAAGGAAAACTCCCCATTCAATGCTGTGGAAAATAGTTGAATGCCAAATCTCATGTGTGCAAAAATGAAATTAAATAAAATAATAGAGCAAAATATGAAAGCAAACCATTGAATTCCCTAATTGAATCAAAGCAAACTATTATAGATTCGCGCTATAAAAAAAAATATTAGTAAATTAGTTAAGTATTTCGATCCAACAATTTTCACAAACGTGTGTTTAATATTCTCTATAAATTTTAGCTATAAATAGAAACTGAAGAGCTCAACAATTTAAGGTATATCATCAATGTCTATCTAATTGCCAAACCTATCAACAATTTGTTAGAGCAATCTGATTTGTTTACTTTAATTTCTAAAATAGGCATTTCGAAACTAAAACTGACAAATCCGCTGCTCATTTCAATCAAACCATAAATATTAAGCTATTACAAAACCTTAGGGTATTTAAAATGAAATCTACAACTGTCATGTACGCGTGAAAATTTGCATATGTTGGTGGAAATTTGCAGAGGGCTTTCAGCTATTAAATAGAAAAAAAGTGCTGTAGAAATGTGTTGGGAACACAGCTGCTCGCTAAGTGGCATATTCTGTTTTTGGGAGCCTGGGACTGAGTTTGAGTTTGGCTAGAGCTCACGAGTTTGTGTGGTTTAACCAATGCCAGTGGCATTAAAAACTTTGCTACTTTATACACATAACGACCCAAAAGATCCGACAAAAACAGTAACGATAAGTCGTTTGTACTCATGACATATTTGGTCGACGCCGTTGACAAACGGCTAAGCTGCCACGCCCACCATTAGCCAAGGGCGAAGCGAACTGCTAATACTTTCATTATATTCAGTCCAAAGCCAACAAAATTCAATTTGTGCAAATGAGTGAGCGCAAAATAAAAAGAGCAAATGTCTAACTTAGTTTTCAAATGTCCGCAAAAAAAAAGTTAAAATATACGCAAACAGTTTGAAGCTAAATTTTTTTCAAAACACACTTTTGTTGGTCGTTTATCTGTTTAAGCAATAGAATATTCTTAAATTCCATTATATCGTAAATAATTTTTAATGATAAATTATCGAAAACAAAAGAATTTGTATACAAATTAAAGTCACATTTTCATTTTGATTACTAACCTAATTTAGTAAACAAGGCACTATAATAATATTTACATTAAAATTTTCCGTCTTGAGCTAAATTATTTTTAGTAAGCTATCAAATCCAGTTTAAACAAAAATAAAATATTTGTGCAACAGTAACGAAACTACAATAACAATAATTATAATGATCAAAAACTGTCGCATGTGATATAGCAACAACAATAATTAAAATTCTAACGCGCCGGCGTATTAAAATGCAATAGATAAGCTAAGCATGCAATTAATTGTCTTGACAAGTTAAAAACAATAATAATAATAACAAAAGAGTAAATTAATTCAAGAAAAATTATGTAGACTGAGCAATACCCTGTTAGATGTCAGAAATGCTGATATTGCATGAGTTTTTCTAAAGAAACTTTAATCAAATTATGACTATTTATAAAGGCAGTAAAAAATTTATAGAACTTTTATTACAAAATTGGATACAAAAAATCAACAATATGAGCATAAAGATTTCTATAATATTATCGTTCAATGATAGTTTCAGGAAATATTTCTTCGTTCAATAAATTACATTAAATTAATATAGACTCATTATGCCCTTGTAGAGGGTATTAAAATTTTGCAACAAAGTATACAGCTCATTAAAGACGTGATTAGAATGAAGACCTCAGCTAATTTAGTAATTTTTCTATCGCAACACGCTAGATCAGTGAATTAAAACTAGCTTTTGTCAAAACCTTGTTTTTTTATAAAAATTTTCCAAAACACAGCAATTTTAGGGTAATATAAATGTTGTACTTTTAAGAGCACACACTCTGTATGTGCGATCATACTGCACTTGACACTTGTCACTGGCAAAAGCAATGAATGGTTCTTTCGTCCGTTCTTCTCTCAGGGCATAAGCCCAAAAATAACAACAACAGCCAGATAAACCGAGACACAGACCGAAAGCAAATGCGTACCGTCAAATGAACTTGCTACTCAGCCAGCTAAAGGCGTGAAAAAGGTCAAAGGCAACCGCAAATTGTGGGTGGTGAGGCGTGCCTGATTTCTTTATGGGGGTAACAGCAAATATTTTTTTCTCAGCTGCGAAAAAAGGCTTTTTTGTGGCCAAAATTGTATACATTTTGCTTTTAGTTTTAGGAGGCAACAACAACAAAAAGAACAGATGCAGGTAGCTATTCATTTTAAATATATATGAATATATATATATTTATTTTCAGCCCCGAATGGTTCATGTGCTGTGACTGTTCACATTGCGGCTAAGTTATTTATATTTTAATATTGATATTTATTTAAGGTTAAATTGCTTAAATAGTAAATGTTGCGGCATATTTTATATAAATTTTCTTTTCTTTGTGCTTTGTTCCAATCTGGCTTGTTTGGTTTTTATATTTTAGAAATGTATTTTTACTATGATTCGATTTGTGATTGTGATTTATTGTGTTCCCCCAGGGAATTTTGCAGCTATTAAGCTACAACACAAACGTTTTCATTTATTTATTTTTTGGTTGAAATTCAAGTGACACGTTTGTATAGTTTATCTTGAACGCACACTGTGACACGCGCTTATCAGCTGATTAATATAAATACCGTTCCACTTAAGAATAAACAATTTTTTTTTGCTCGACCGTACGAAAGAAAAGTCAGTGCAGAATTAAATTTAGCTGGACCACACGATTTTCAGTTGACAGTTGGTAATAAACAAGTGACGATAGACTTGTATAGTGGTTTAGTTAGTGGTGGTAATAGTGTTAGTGGTGGTAGTGGTGCTGCTGCTGCCACTGCTGCAACCTTTGATGCCAAGAACGCGTTCACTGGCTTTTTGGCCGGGCGCGCATCTGCAGGCAGCTGCGAAGCTTAAGGAAGAGATAGCGACAGAGACGACCACGGCGACGACGACGACGACGATGACTGCGAAACGGCGTATGAACCTTTTAGCTTAAACTCTACGATAGAACTGGAGCAGCGAATAGCGGCTGCTACGCAACGATGCCGACGCCGACACCGACGACGGCAACGACGACAACAACAACGCGAGCTACCACAACAACAAACAGTGTAGACCGCCAAAATAAAAAAGCTCTCATGGAGTACTCGCTGAGAGAGAGAGAGAAAAAGAGAGAGAGAGAGAGAGAGCGAGAGCGTTCAAGTGGCAGGCTGCCAATTAGCGCTAGCAGCAGCTGTCATACACTGCGTATACGTTATATTCGCTAAGCAAGAGCTTTCGACTCACACCTAGTCTCTCTCTCTCTCTCTCTTTAGCTTCGGCTCTCTCGAAAGCTTTGTTGTTGTCTTTGCTAGCCTCGCTAAGGAACATACACACATTCTCGCACATAAATGCCTTCTACAATCACATTAAATCAGTTGCAAACTACAAACTGTTCTGAAAGGATCTCAACGTTAGATCGTTTAATGTACTATAAATAAAATCCACAACACAGCAGACTCTTAATGTGCAAGTCATCAAACATTAAACTGCAATAAAACCTGAGAAAATCTCAACAACAACCAGCTGGGAAATATTGCAAAAACTACGACGACAGCTAACTATAAAAAAGTGTCGCATAAAAAGTACATTAAGAAGATGGTAGCGAGACGCTAAAAGCATGTCATATATAATTCAGAAGTCACACACACACACAGACACACAGTCACTCTCGTGCTGATGCACGCAGCAGCAAAGAAAATCTCATTAAGCCCTGCTATGAATTTTAAACATATTGCAGACAAGCCGAGCCGAAAAACTAGTTCAGTAACAACAGCAGCAAACAGTCGCAATCGTAGCCAATAGTATGTCAGCAGCATCAGCAGTCGCATCCTTAACAATAAAGCTCCAAAACATTGAGCGGATGTGGGAGAGAATGAGAGAGCGCGCGCACATTCAAATGGCATAAGCGCTTTTTATGTGAGGTAGGACCATAAAAAGCAATAAAGCTTTGCCAACAATAAGCTCAGCATTAACAGCTTTCGAAACTGTTAAATTTTTAACTGTAACAGCTCATTAACAGAACGCCATAATGTTAATTTGGACGCTCAGCATTAACAGCTATCGAAACTGTTAAAATTTTAACTGTAACAGCTCATTAACAGAAAGCCATATTATTAATTATGGTACAACTCTAATAAAAAATGGTACATTTTTATTTGCTGGTACATTAATTATTAATTCCGGGAATTTACAAAAAAATGATGAAAAAGATTTAAGATTTTGAAAAAACTATTTTTTCGAAAAAAGCAAAGGGGGGAGTACATGATGTTTTTCGACAAAAATCGAAAAATAATTTTTTGTTAAAAAATAATTTCTTTTAAATGCGGAATCAATGTAGAGATAAAATAATGATCAAAATAACATTTCGTTTGAAAATCGGTTAATTTTTAACAAAGTTATGCAAGTTGGAAATGTGGTAAATCTGTGGACTGACAACTTTACAAGTCAAATTTTTTGTTAATTTTGGCTTGATTTTTGACAGGAAAATGAACCCTCTCAGAATTCAATTAAAAGTTTTGTTTTATACTAATTGGGGCACCAGGAGTTGATTAAAAGTGAAAACTCAAGATTTAAAATTTTGAAAAAAATATTTTTTCTAAAAAGTCAAAGGGGGGAGTACATGATGTTTTTCGACAAATTTTGAAAAATAATTTTTTTTTTTAAATTTATTATTTTTAAATGCAGAATCAATCTAAAGACAAAATAATGATCAAAATGACATTCCGCATGAAAATCGGGTTAGTTTTGACAAAGGTATGCAAGTTTGAAGTCTGTTATCTATGGACTCGCAACTTCCCAAAAAAAACTTACCTTGTTATCACTGTCTGTGGTGTTGCCAGAGCCAAAACTGGCCAGGGATAGGCGATCGTGATCGTTCTCAGTGAGTGGCTCGTCCAGATCACGAGAGGATCGCTGCGAGGAGCCAGAATTCTTGGCTGGCGACTTTGGCAACGTAAGCGAGGTGCCCGAGAAGCAAGTTTCCTGCATGACCTCACGCAGTTTTTTTACCCATATCTAAAAAGCAAAAAAATGAGTATTAACTAAGGTTAAGAAACGGATTTCATTTTAGTTTTCACCTGTTTGGTTTCCAGGCTGTTGGCCTTGAGCACAATGCGACAGTCGGAGAGCATGGGAGAGCGTCCAGTCCATACGGCAAACTTAGTCTCATCTCCCTCTATGTGCTCCGTGATGCCCATGTCTGTGGTCATAAGTTTGCTCTTGAATTGATACTTCACCACATTGGATTCCTTGACCTCCTTGGCGAAGAGCAAGTACAGCTCGAAGAGGAATACACGACGCTCGCGTCCCTTGCGAATGATCTGTTTGGTGTCCCACGCCTGGAATGCTTCTTGGAGCACCACTTCGCCCAGCTTGTCGATGGACACATCACAGTTCTCGAGCAGCGACAAATGCATGGCGTCGTTGGCCTTCTTGGGCACATTGAGCATGACCTCGAGGCCCTCCTTGATCTCACCGTGGCTGCCCTCACAGCACGACAACAGATCCTTGAGCAGCAGCTGGTATTTGGTGATGCGCTGCACCGGCTTAATCAGATACGCCGGCAGCGGATGCTCCACCTCGAGGCGACGCTGCAATTCCTCAAAGTAGTTGCCCGCATGCTGAACCAGCAAATTGTTCGATGTCGGTTTATTTTTGCAATAATGCACATACATATCAAACTTGACCGCCCAGGTGACAAAACAATGGCCCACATCCTCCGGCATTGTCTCGTACTTCTCTAGCTCACGCAGAAAGATCTTCTGATGGAAATGATGAATCTCCCGTATGTTACCAAATATGATATCCTCCTGTCCAACCAGAGCAGGCGGAACATTCCTTCCGCTGCGGAATTCCTCGAGGAAACACTTGATACACGTGGCCAGATCATTGACATAGGCGCGTTCCGTTTGCATTAATTCGGCCATGATAAACTCTTTTCGTCTCGCCGATTTGCGTTTCTCCTCGTTGATCTCCTTGCTGGCCGCCGAACTGGCGGAGGTTGTTAACTTGGCCTCCAGCGTGGGATCCGAGTGTCGATCGTTGTTGCTGCTGGCACCGGATGTACTGCTGATGGAGCTATTTGCATCGGATTCGGGATGATTCAATAGTTGCTGCTGTGACATGCCCAGTGACTTCTCCAGCTGCTCACAGTAGCTGTCCATGCGATTGCTAAAGTCCTTGTAGCGTTGATCCACCGAAGCCACCCACTGTTTAATCGAACTGGCATGGGCATGACCCTTCTCGACCAGACTATCGGCGAGTTGAATCAATAGCTTGACACGCTCTCGTGTCTCCTTGGCGGTGCTACGAAATTCGTTGTGTTCCTTTAACAGTCCCTCGGTCTCCTCCCTCGATATGCCAACGAGATTCGTGCGCGACGAGAGATAACCTTCGCCTGTGTTATGGATCCATTCGATGGCCTGCTTGGCGCTCCTCTCGAACAGCACAAATTGCTGGCATTGATCGAGTGACTTTTTACGCAACGTCCAGAAATCCAAGACTTGATTCTCCTGCGTTAACAGCTTGTCCAGTTTACTCTTCACATGCGCCTCACAATTTCCCTGGTGATATTGGTAATACTGCTGCGATCGGTTTGCATACTTAAGGAATGTCTCAGCTGTGCGACGCGCCAAGGTGCAGGCCTTGAGGAATGCCTCCTTTTGCTCCTGATGCTTCGATATCAATTGGACAATCGCCTGAGATTTGTCACTGCTTCCGCCGCCTCCACACCAATCTTCCTCCCGTCGATACTCTCGCTCCAAGCTGTCAAGCACCGAGCAAACCTGCTCTGCCGTCTTATAGAAATTTATCGACGCTGTCACTAACTTGTGACGTTCCTCCGCATAGGTGACCAATTGTTGCCACTTTTTGGTAACATCATCGCTGATCTCCCGTATTGACTTTGGGTCGTAATGATTGGCATTGATGAGTCCATCCGCACGGTATTTCACCTGCACTGCCGACGTGTGCGTCTTCTCAATGGTAATCTGCATGAGGAACAGAAATAAAGTTAGTAATAGTACAATTGAAATGCTTAAGTAAAGTTAACTTAGTTTACTTTTGGATTACACTAGGAATTTGAGCCGGGTTTAAGTCAAAAACAGCTGTTCAAGCTATCGTTTATTGCAATTGATAACTTGTCGATATTTAACATATTTCGATTAATTTTTAGGTTAAACAGTTGAACTATTTATTAAAATAAATATTTGTCTGTTATGGATTCCCGAGTTAAAATATTTTATGACTTAACAGTTAGTTTTAAGCTTTGACTCCCTGTTAACATTAACAGCGTCACTTTTACAGTCTGTTAACCTACCTGAAACTGTTCGTGTTCCTTGCGCAGCTGCTCTGCTTCCTGCAGACTGTTGGGAGTCACGAAACTGGCGACCAGCATCGCTTCACCGTTTCTTATCCAGGATATCACCTGATTGGCATCGTTTTGGAACTGACACAGCTGCACGGCCTGGTCCAGCTTGGCACGTTTCGCCTCGGCCAACTCCTCCAGATCGATTGCACGTTCCCGGAGAAAGTCATACAGATATTCGATACGTGCCTGCGCCGTGTGCGTTGAATCCGCCATGGAGATGAAGCCAGCGTTCTCGAATAGCTGCAATAGATCCTGACCCTGCTGCTGTACCTCGTACGTGGCGTTCTGAAATTCCGTGACAGACTCGTTGTGCATGCGAAGAAGTTGTTCGGCCTTCTGATAGTCGCGCGAGAGATCTGCATGCTGCAGTTCCTCCGACCAGATCTCCAACTGCGATGACAACTCCATGGCAGCGCGCTCAAAGTACCGCAGACGCAGTATAAGATCTGCTCGGAACTGGCGCGCCGACCAGAGTTCCTCGACCTCAATCTTCTGCTTGTTGAACTTTTCAAGAGTTGCCTCCAGTGCGGCCAAGGAACCCGTATTGTCCACATATTCGAGAGCACGCATCTCCTGGAGCAACGCTTCTCCCTGAGCGAAAATCGACATGCAGGTATTGACAGTTCGCTCCTGATCGTTTTTAAACTGTTTCAGCAGTCGCTCAATCCCCTCGAGATTCTCTTGAGCTAATCGCGTCTCATCCGTGCTGACATCCGTGTGCAATGAGTCAATCCAGGCTGTCACCTCCTTCTCGTGCGTATAAAAGAGTACGGCCATTTCGAGACGTCGTCGTCGCTGCTCCACACGCTCCGCAAAGCTAGCCACCTGCAACTCTAGTTCTCTTGCCACCGAGTATATCTCATTGGGATCCGCTTCACCACTGCGTGCCAGCTCCTCTGCCGCGGCCAAGAGTTTCTCCGCATTGCTGTACGTGTTCTGGGCAACGTTCTCAAAGTGCTCGTGGGATTTTTGATAGACACGCGCCTTTTGCAGGTTGCGTCCAATGCCCGTGTTCTTGCGGAGAAAGACCTCACCATGATTCTTGAGCCAATCGAGCACTTGCTTCACATCCTCTTGAAAGAGACGCAATGCGAGCGTTTGATGCAATCGAATCTTCTCCTGATGCCACTTCGCTTCGAGGTTGCGATGATGGCCCAATATTTGGTGTATGACCGCCAGGACATGACTGGCGCCCTCGCTGTAATCCGCCGCGGGATTCTGTCGCTCGTATTTGTTGTAGCTGCTGCTATTGCTGTTCTTGCGATGATCGGGAACACCTGGAGGTGGCGGTTGATTGCACACTTGCACCAAATGATCCAATTGATAGAGCAACTTTTTGCTGGTCGAATGGACCTCGGTGTAAGCCTGACACATGGCCTCGTATAGCGACTGATGGGTGCGGATTGCCGTCTCCAGACTCTGGATATCCGATGGCAATGGCTGCGAGGCCTGGCAAGCAGCTGCCCAGCTGGCCACACTATTGCAATACTGCTCCGCCTTGTGATGGAACAGCACACTCAACTGCAGCACGGCGGTACGCTCATCCAAGCCAGCGCCGAAATCCTTCCAGGTGCGATCCAAGCGTTGAGCCAACGTTTTTATATGTTGTGCCGCATAATGTTGACTCTCAATAAGACGTGCTGCAACCGCCAGAATGCGATCAATATTCACATTCACATTCATCGAGGCGACGGCAAACTTTTGATGCTCATCCTGCAGTGACTTGGCCACCGAATAGTTGTGTCCAATCTCTACGTAGCTCATTTGGAATACATCACGATTGTGCAAGATCCAATCAAACATTTTCTCACAATCCTGCTCGAAGAGACGCCATTGAAAGCACTGATCCAGCTTGACTTTCTTGTGCTGCCAAAGCATCAAGAGACGCTCCTTGCCCGTGTGGATGAGGTCAATTTGTCGCATTGCCTTGTTAATAGCCGCTGACATATCCGGATTATTATTGCCACCCACACGAGCATTTTGAACGCCTCCCTGTGACTGTTGCTGACCAGCTGAGGAGGTGCCGGAGTCGGAGCAATCGGATGTGGCAGCACCACCAGCACACTGCAAGAGGAAACATAGATTAATCGTTAATTAATACTTTAAAAATTATAATCTGATGATCCTACCTGTCCGGTTGAGCCGACATTTGCTGCCGCTGCCATGTTGATCTTGGCTAACAGTTTTTTGCCCTGCATATCGAGATCCTCGATGGGCAACTTGGTGATCTTCTTGCGCATTTCGTTGTGATGATCGATGGCATGCCGTGCAAGACTAACATCCTCGGCAAAATCGTTGCGATTAAGATCCTCCTGGAGATCATCGATGCGATCGGCCATATCACCAGCCTGCCAAAAGAAATCCTCAATGGCCAACCGTGCGTCCGTCCACTGTTGATGATCGTACAGCTGCTGTCCATCAAAATCTCCCGTCAATTGATGAGATTCTGCAATCTTATTGAGCGCCTCAATCGATATGGTTTGCGTCTCAAATTTATATTTATTCGAACTGATTGAAGCACGTTGCTTCTGCCAGAAGTTGTCCGGTTTAATGATCACTACGTTGTGTATGTTGGCACTGAAATGCTCCTGGAGTACCTTCAATATTGTCTTCACATTCGTCGAGCAGTTTCCATTGCCTCGCATGTCAATGATGACTGTAAAGCCGAGATTCTTGGCCGCATCGCTGCAAGTGAAAGGTGAGTATTTAAATTGGAAATGTTGCCAAGTCAGTGTTGTCAGAATAGCTTTTAAAAAGTTAAATGTTTGGGAAAAAAATTCAAAACAGCAACTAGCGGGATTTTAATAATTCTTTAAAATTTATTAATAAATTTAAAAAAGATTTTAGCCTGATAAACATGAAAAAAAAACACCAATTTTTATTTAAATTTTTTGTTGAAAAAGTAAGTTTTTTAATGAGTTTTTTTTTTTTGCCGCTAAATACAAGTTTTTCGTCGATCAAAAGCTGGCAGCACTGTTGCCAAGTGATCGAGAGAGCTAGTGAGCGAATGAGAGAGCGAGTTGGTACGTGAGTGAGAGTGTTGTTGTTAGATTCTGCCACATTTGGTTCGTTGCTCTGTTTACGTCTTTTGCATAAATTATGACATTTCTTTAGCCGTGGCCCAAACGCATTTTCTATTGCTTTGACACCAATTTCAGCTAATAATTTCCGACAATACCGTTTCCTATAGTCTGCCCCTCACCATTGTCTATGTGTGTGTCGTGTCTTGCGCTCTGATTTGCATTCTATTTGAATTTTAATCACAACATTAAGCATAAATATTTATTTTATTGATATTGCCGACTCGCTTATTCTCTTCTTTCTATTCTTTATTCTCTTTATCTCTCTGTTACGCTTTTTAACATAAGTTGTCTTGCCGCTATTTCTTTTGGCCCCATTGTTGTTATTCGTGCGGTTTTGAGCATTTCTAGGGTTTTAAGAACCCAAAACCAGAAACCAAACCACGCAAAAGTTCAGTTTGAATTTATTAAGAAATAAAAGAATTCTACAAGCTTGTTAATTCTCAAGAAACACAAATCAAGGGCGTTGAATTTGTTCAATTACAGCTGGAAAATCGAAGAAAAGAAGAAGGCGTTTGCAATTTCCGGAGTCGAAGTATTGTAACTTTGTGTGTGGCTCTTGATGATTAATAAAATTGAGAGTATAAGAAATGGGGACATCAACTCTTCAACAAACTTTGTTTATCAACAACTTGCATAGGGGCACATAATGTGTCGTCATAAAGTTTTTCGTGATTGTTCTCAAAAACCCAAAACAAGAAAAAAAAATAAAAAACTGTCGCCTTGTTTGAAATTTAAAATAAAATGTGAGACAAAAGGCAATGAACACTAATCAAGAATCGTTTATTTAACCCATAAATCTGTAAGATTTAAAACAAGGGATTGAGAAACGAAAACAACAAGAAAGCGAAGAAAACGAAGAAGGAGAAGAACCTCCAAAGGAAGTTGGCCCCGTACGTGTCTAAAATTTTGAGAACTTATTGTGGCTTCCATACATTGTTGTTCTTGTTTTGGGAGTGAAGAAGAGAAGAAGACGAAGAGGAAGAATAAGAATTTCTTTATTTTTGCATTGACGTGCGACTCCATTGCCAATTTGGCAAAGCAGACAAAGGGAATGCGGCGCAAAGAAATAAACAAAAATGTTTCGCATGAAAACAAATAAATAAAAAACAACGCCACAACAGAAAAGAAAAAACAACAATAAAAGCAGCAGCAAAACCAACAAAACAAAACCAAAACAAACGTCTAAAAGGTGTGGGGGAGATAGGGGGAATCAGTGGGATGGCACCGATGAGATAAGGCGCGTCCACAGTCAAGTCAAGAGTCGTGTCGTCAGCACACTTCCCCTTCCGAACTCCCTCTCTCTCTCTCCCTCCCCTATCCAACACTGCGCAGCTTATCAGTCACTCAACGGCTGCTGCTCAGTTTTGAATTTAAACCGAGTATACTATATATGGGACAATGAGATAGCGACTGTTAATAGGGGGCATGTCAGTCTGCCCCCTACCCCCCTCTCCCCACCCCTACCAATAGGTGCCTGCTGATAAGAACAGAACATAGTCATGGGAATCTCTGTGATTCATTTGCGTTTTCCATTTCGCTTCTGATTTTCTCGTGAATAACTAGAAGAAAACAGTGTGTGTCAGTTTTCTGTTTTTAGAGCTTGCCTCGATTTTCGTGTCGCAATTGCAACGATCAACAATCATTTCTTCTCTGGCATCATTCGTCATTATTATGCTTTGAAACTTTTCGGTTTGCTATTCGAAATATTTCAATTGCTTGTCTTCAGCTTGTTGCGAAGGCTGAATTGCTGATTACCTCCAAAAAAAAAAAAAAAAACAAAACTTAAAAAAGATACATGTTCAAATTGGGCATAACAATTTGTTGAGATGTTTAACGAAATTGAGATACAAAGTGTGAAACATTTTTAAATTGTTAGTTGAATTTCTATGGTAGAGTTAAGTATACTTTCGGGATATTAAATTAAAATTATTATTATCTTTGATATATCATCTGCAGAATTGTAATCCTGATTTACACAATAATTTTTAAGTAAGACTAATTTTTAAGTCCATTCCTTTGTGACATTCGTTTTAGTTTACAATGTTTACCCCAAGCGGGGTTAATAGGCCTCTGGGTGAACCTCCACCTCAAGGTTAAACGGCCTATTTAACCCAACATTAAACTAACTCGACCATAAAGAGTACTTTTTTAAATTACATGTTAGTTAAAATTTTCCTTTACTTAATCTTCTCTTAAGTTCAAGTTCTTTAATTTCTCTTCTCATTTACTTGACAGGGCTTAAAGTTTACATGTTTTTTTGTATAGTTATAGAATGTCAGTAACTTTATCTATAGCTGTAAATTAAACACATTGCCTGTAATTAACCAATTCCAAATTATCAAATTGTATTAAATTACTTAATTAAAAACATTCCACCAAAGGGTATCAAATATTCGATGAATCGCAATTCGCATTCTACCTTTCATTTTTTGTTTCTTAGCTTCCCTTTCTGCTTTTAGTTTTTTATTTGGCACTTTGACTCTTGGCCGCTTTTTTGGGCAGTCGTAACAACAACGCGAGCAACATTCAGAATAACAAAAACAACAACAAGAATTTGAAGAGCTTTCGGCTCGCCGCATTCTTTTCACAAAGCTTGATGAGGTTCAGATGTTGGAAGCTGGAAGTTGAAGCCGGCTTCGCTGCCGGTTTAGTTTGCTTTTTGTTATATAGTTTCTTATTTGCTTTCTTTGTCGCACAGATTTATGCAATTTGCTGGTGTTGTTACTGTTACTGTTGTTGTTTTTGCCTTGGCTTTGGCTGCTGTTTCTTCTATGAGTTTTGCAGACAATTTTTTTATTTGCCAAGTGGCAACTCACTACCTCGCTCCATCTCTTTTGCTCTTAAACTTTACAGCTTAGCACCATTCAATGCCAGCCTAGCTGCAGCAACAACAAAAACAAGCGAAAAGAGAAAAAGAAGAAGCAGCAGCAGCAGCACAATGTGCGTGTTGTTTCTGCTGCTCGGTCGCCATTGTCGTCGCGGCTACTGCCGCTGCTGCTGCTGCGCGACTGTTGGATGATTCATAAAACATGCGAGAACTGGAAAATCAAGTGGAATGCATGCAGCTGCAGCTGCGCGGGTGAGGCGACAACCCAAAACCGCAAAATGAAACGAAATGCAGCGAATGGCAGCGACACCAACGCCAATTCTTAACAGTGTTGACAGAATATCTAGAGCCATGATAGCTAGTTTGATCAAAATAAATAGCTAGAAATAGCTAAAAATAACTATATACATATTTCAAAATTGATTTAGAGATTTGAGATGTGATTAAAATTGATCACCCTAGTTAAAAATTAATAGTAAGATCAATTTTAAATTAGACAGATATTTAGTGAAAATCTAAGTAAATTTTTAAAGCTTTTACATAATAACAATGTCTAGCTATAAATTAGCCAACTTGGCAGCAATGATACCAACAGCGACAGCGACGTCAACGTCGACGTCAGCTGACACAATGGCTACTCATTGTACCGGCTACTGGGAACAAAAGGCGAGCAAAGAGAAAGAAGGCGATAGAGGGAGGGACACAAATAAAAAAGAGAGAAGAATGCCAAATGCAATAAATAAACATTGTAAAGAATCAATTGCGTGTCTTTCTTCACTTGGTAAATGGCAAACTCACCTTGGTATGCTAATCAAGTAGCTGAGCAGGCGACGCAAATCCTCCGGTTTCAGGCGATCCCGGCGCGGCGTTGCCGGAAAGCATAGCAATGGTCCGCCCCGTCTGTCGCGACCGCCGGTGAGAAAGACAACGCGCTCCTGCAGCAGCGTCAGCAGATCGCGAGCACGTTGACCATCCATGTTGTTGTTGTTGTGGTTTGTGTTGTTGTTGTTTTTAAGCTATAATCGAGCTCTGGTTTTTAATAGTCTTTAACTATTGTAAAGGCAGCGCAGCATAACGAACTCGCCTTCAATTTCACTTAATTTCAAATATTTCTTATTGTTATTGTTGTTACACTTTTGCTTGCTTTCATTGATTTTCGCAAATTTCTCGCTGGCATTTTTCATGGTCACAGCAGCAGCGGCGGCTCTGTGTGTGTGTGTGAGTGTCCGAGTCAGCGCGTGTGTGTGTGTGTGTGTGGGTGTTTTGTTTAGAGCACGAGAAAAGAAGCAGAAATCAAATTAGCAAAGTGGACAAACGGTCACACTTAACCTAAGCCTGTATTAATTAAATTTGTTCACTAATTTTTCACAAAATGCAACCCTCGACCTCTAACAAACAAACACACATGATACACAGATACATATAGACACACACGCACACATACACATGTGACAGGAGGCACCCACCAAAAAGCGGGTGAATGTTAAATGTCATAAATCAACTCGACGTCAGCAGCGACAGAGGCAGCGGCGTCACGCAACGGCCGCATATAACATAAACGCGGAAATATACAAACAGAGACACACACACATAAGTACATATGCTCTTATTCTTATTTTTAAAACACACTCACAATTGTTGGAAGGGGAGCGAAAAGACAAACAAATCTGTATTTATTTTGCAGCTGAGAAACAGCAGCAGTCAGCGTATTGAACGTCGCGCGCAATTTTTAATAATTTTATGCTTTGAGTTTCGTTCTTGCCGTCACTTTTAATTGCCATTTGCAATATGTTTTATTTTTATAAACGCAACGAACTCCATCAACATCAACATCACATCATCATCGCCCAACAACAGCAACAGCAGCACATCTTTTCACAGTTTCGTCGACGTCGTCGTCGTTTGAGAAGTTCTGCTGCGTCTTGTCTGCTTCCCTCTCACTCTCTATCTCTCTCTGTCCACCTTCTTCTTCACCCAACAAACTTCTGCCTCTGTATACAAATTGATTTTTTTCACTCTTTGGTCCCCCTTTTGTTGGGCCAACCGCTTTCAATGCACATTATTTGATTACCATTGCACGCATGATTGCATTTCGATTGCTCGCGACATGCATTATATTCACATATTTTTTTGTTTACACTGGGCGTTTGTTTAAACAATTTCACAGCAAGTAAATTTTGCGAAATTTATGCGCCTCGCTCGCTTTGTTGTTGCACTGTTAATGATGTTAACCATGTTAAACTCAAGATGGCACTGTTAACAGCCGTTTAGTGTGACCAGCTATGTGAAACATCAAAATACCGAAACTCAGTATTATGCTGGTATTAGAAGCTGCCAGACTGTTAAAGTTCTAATGTAAACAATTTATCAGCTGTTTTCAAGAAACTGGCAACCCTCTGACTAAAAGATAGTGCAATCAAAGTTCTATTTTTTGTTTGTTCTTATAAGACGCATATTCAGCAAAAATTCTGCGCAAAATCAAAGCTACGCTCCAGCGCAAGAAGCCCCGACAAAAGCCAAAGCAAGACGAGCAACAGGCACACCGTCCTCATCCGCACAGCTGCCCGAAAGACAACAACAACATAAAGGATTCTGCGGACATGGAGAGCAATCTGAATCGCATGATTAATCAAACACTGCGCCATCCACTGAGTGGACAGCTCAGCAAGTACACAAATGTGATGAAGGGTATGAGCTTATCAATCCAGATGGAAAGCTTATCTTCGGCACAGCAAAGATTTGGTACCCTTGCAGAGTTCTTTAGTCCAGTTTTGAGTGATTGTTCCTATGGTGGCTATATGATATAGTGTTCCGATTTTAACTAAATTTAGGCAGAACATAAGAAACAATACCAACTACACATTCTTTGAGTTTGCTTGTGATATCTCTAAAAACAAAAAAGTTTTTCATACTAAAGATGGTTTTTTAAACGATCGTTTCTAAGGCACCTATATGATATGGTGGTTCGATTTTAACTAAAGTTAGTCAGAACATAAAAGACAATACCAAACACGTTTATTTTGAGTTTGGTTGAGATACCTTAAAACTCCACAAAGTTACCCGTACTAACAGTTTTTTTTAAAGCGATTGTTTCTATGACAGCTATATGATATAGTTATCTAATCCGGTTAATTCCTATATATGTAATTTCGTTATATGGAAGACGGACCTACATCAAATTTCAGCTTTAAAGTTGAGCTATTTGTTTGCATATGAACAGAAGGATTTGATTATATCAACTCAGCTTGTTGAACTAAAGAGAAAGATATATTCTTTTTTAAACTAAATTTTTATACTTTCTGCAAGGGTATAATAAATATTTATTTATTTATTGGCAACACATTTTTGCAGTCCACTCAACAATATAAATTTGAATTACAGAAATTAATCATTTAAGTATTCAAGTACCATAAATTCTTAAATCTAATGATTTCTTTCGCTTTCAGGTTGGCAATATCGCTGGTTTACTGTGGACGCCAAGACGGGTTTCCTCAGCTATTATCTGTGCGATTCGTCGTCGGTGGGCGAGGACATTGCCCCCTCCCCTCATGTCTTGGCCAGCACGCCGCGGGGACAGGTGCAATTGGCTGGCGCTGTCGTCTATCCCAGTGATGAGGATTCACGCACCTTCTCCATTGCCTGTGCCTCGGGAGACACTGTGAAGTTGCGGGCCAACGATGCGAGGGCGCGACAGGAGTGGGTCGATGGACTGCGAGCTGTGGTCGAGAGTCATACAAAGGCCATGGATATAAACAACTCATCGCCGTTGCCGGCACGAGAACTGCTTGCCGCCTCCGATGCCATGGTCTCCGCTCGCCAGGCTCTCTTCCTCACCGAGCAATGGTGAGACACCTGTTAACTTGGCTAGAATATAGTAAATTTAATTACTTTAATTCCATTTTCAGTAATGCATCTCTAGCGCGCGCCATTGAGAATATTGACTGTGCTTCCTTCTCGCCCACTGATTCCGATCTCTTGCTGCTCAAAGCCATCTCCACAGCCAGCACACAGTGCCTGCATCAATGTCTTAGTCTGTTGCAGCGACATCAGGAGATCAATCAGCCAACTGTCGATGAGACGCCCACAAGTATTCCTCTGGCATATCAATAGCAAATGCTACAATATAGCTTAGCTAAACTGTATTAAATTAAAAGCAATAAATCAGCCTTGTTGTGTGTATATTCCAAAACTGATAGGTTCATCTTAAGCTGGGATTTTCCTTTAAAAATACTCTTCATTTGTTTTTATAAAATATTTTGTTTTATTCTTTTTGTTTTCTTGTTTTTCTGTTTTTTTTTTTTTGTTTGTTATTAGATTAATAAGAACATTCATTTCGACATTTAAAGTTAATTTGAACATAAAGTTTGCACTAAAAGTTGATAGAAAACTTAAACTTGATATAGTTTTATATTTTTTTGATGTCAAGTTCGTACAATGATATATCCTGGAGAATAGAATTATTAACCGATAACCGATTCAAGTTTCTTGTGAAATACTCGTAATACATATACCAAAGTTGTAGTGTTTATATGGAACATTTAAAGTCTATTTGAGGGGTGGGGAATACCTTTTGTTTTTTTTGTTTTGTTTTTGTTTAGCGATTTATCATATGAGAGTTACATACATACATATTTAATTATATATATGTGTTGGCTATGGCTATTGCTGCAGTTGTATAAACTGTAAATTAATTAATTACTTAATATATTTAATTTGATTTTTATTTGCCGTCTTCTTGTTATAATGGTAAAAAGTTGTTGCTATTTCCACTTTTCATTATTTTTTATGTAATTTTCTTGTTATTTATTTCATTGTGTGCTTTCAAACGAAAATGTATAATTTATTTTGCCGAAAGTACGCCTAAAGTTTCAACAGAAAAATTATAAATATTTATTAAAAATATTTATATATATGCCAGACTTTTTATGTTTTTTAGCTTAAATCAAATGTACGAAAGTTGTTGCTGTTGTTGCTTTCATGAGCGCTGAGAAAATCATTATTTAAATAAAGTAACTTATGCTCTTAAGATAAAATTAATGCTAGAAAAGGCACTTTAGAATAGGAGAAACAAAATCACGATTAAATCAAGTACAAATATTTGGAAATAAAATACAAAAAGTATTGAAGTGACATTCAAATCGTTGAAATCTTTTGAAAAATCAGCAGCTCATAAAATATCAAAAAAGATGACAACAACTTTCGCTTTGAGTAAATTTTGCTGCTAAATTCATTGTCACAATTTTCTATAATTTTCCACTTTTCTTTTTCGCTTGTATAAATACGTCGAGTTGTTTAAAAAATACGCATTCAATTTACAAACTTTGCTTAAATTTTGTTTTAGGGTTTAATCTAACATTTGTTTTTTTTGTTTTAATTTCTTGTTCGTCTCTGAATTTAATTCCGAAAGGCATTTTTTGTGAATTTCATTTTGTTTAGACCTAAACATTAAATTTAGTTGCTTCCATAATTTCAGTTTTTTAGTTTTTAATGCACATCCAAAAGTTTTAGTTTGGTTTTTTTTGTTTTAAAATTTTAAATTTAGTAATTTTGTACATTTTTTCACAATTAATTATAAACTAAATAAAACTGGGCACACAATTGTTAATTTATTAATATGCTTTTGTTAATACTTATTTTTATCATTTTAGTTTAAAAACGTTTTTTTGCGGGATTTTTGTTGTTGTTGTTGTGGAATGTTCCAAGGGGGTTTTTTTGTTGTGAGTTTTGCATTTTGTTTAAAATTAAAGAGATCGCTATTTAGTTGTTTAAGTTTATGCACTATAACATAATAATACTTTCATTTGTTTTTGATTTGTGTAATAAGTAGATTATTTAATTTAAATTAGAAACTATGCAAAAATTGTAAGTGGACTTAAGTTGGCGACCGATAGAAACAAAAGGAACGCGCGTTATATAAATACTAAAGACGAGTAGCTAAGTTAATATATTTATATATATCATTCAATACTAATTAAAGTAAACTTTTCAAAATTATGCTGTCTCTCTCGCTCTCGCTCTTACTCTTAGCTTTCTCTTTTTCTCTCTCTCTCTCTCTTTGCTTATCAAATGTTATTTGCTTGCTGTTAGTTGTGTGGATTCTATTCGCTGCTTGTGGTAATAGGTTCCACTTTGATGATATCTGCGCTGCCGGCACACAAATCTGCTGCTGCCGCTGCCGCTGTCACAGTCGGCGTCGCAGTCGTTACACTTGCTGCTGAGGAAGATGACGAGGGAATGCCGACGCCGAGTCCGACGCCGACTGCGCTGCTGGCGCCCACAAGCTCGGCCAGATCGTCGGCAAAGAGACGCGTGGGCGAATATTCCCGCTTGTAGCTCATCTCCAGTCCCAGGTCGGCGAGGGGCGAGTGTAGGCGTGGCGTTTCGCTGCGCAGCGGACTGCTCTTGGACTTGGACTTGTCCACATGGCTCAGACCAAGCTGTGAGTGTTGTTGTTGTTGCTGTTGGTGCTGCTGTTGCTGCTGCTGCTGTTGCTGGACGGCAGAGGCGCCGGCGCTGGCTGAGGACATGGAACTGGCACCGTAAGCGGACTTGTGGGATTGCATGTGCAGCGGATGCGCAGCTGCTGCCGCTGCCGCTGCCGCCGCCGCTGCCTGTGCCTGTTGTTGTTGGTGCAGCGCATGTTGCTGCTGTTGTTGCTGCTGCTGTTGTTGTTGCTGTTGCTGCTGTTGTTGCTGGTGCTGATGCAGCTGCAGCTGTTGCAGATGATGCTGCTGCTGCTGGCTGAGCAGAGCGGCGGCGGCGGGATCACGATGCAGTGCAACGGCCATGCTGGGCGGCAGATTCGGCATGAGGCCAGCGGGACCGCAGGGCGAGGGCGCATGCCTTGGACCCAGCGACGGATTTGAGCCGCTGCTCAATGCCGGCGATATGCTGGCCCTGCCACCTGGCCCACCTGCCAGATGCGGTGGCAAATTGAACAGCCCTGGCGGCGGCCCCGCCTCCCCGTGCTGATGCTGCGCTGCGGCGGCCATTTGCATCTGCTGACGTATATTGTGCGCCACGGCGGCCACTGCCGACATTTGCTCCTGCGACATTTGCTGATCCACAGCGCCGCCACCACCGCCAACTCCAACACCAGCACCACCTACGCCGACGCCGACGCCGGCAGCGCTGCCTCCACTGCCCATGCCATTGGGACAGGCCAATGCGCTCAGACTGGCGGCGCCGCTGCCCGGCATGCCGCCACTAGCGCCCGGATAGCTCAGGGTCATGTCCTGCAAAGGAAACACGGGCTAACCCCGTCAACAGTTTAGTGCCTGACTATGTATATGTCAAGGAAAAAATTCGAAAACTATTTATTTTAATAAACCAAATAATATTTAAATGCAGAATCAACATAGAGGCCAAATAATGATCAAAATGGTATTCCGCAAGGAAATCGGTTGAGTTTTGACAAAGTTATGGTAGATTGAAGTTCTTGAAAAAGTATAAAGGGGTAAGCATGGAAAATACCGAAAAAATTGACAGTAAGGTAAATTTTTCAAGTGAAAAATGTTTTGATGCAGAATGAATTAAGAGGCCAAATAATGATCAAAACGGTATTCCACATGGAAATCGGTTGAGTTTTGACAAAGTTATGACAGTTCAAAGTTTGGTAATTGCTCGGACTGTCAACTTTACAAGTCAATATTTTTGTCAATTTCGTCATGATTTTTTACAAAAGTGAAGTGAAAGTGAAAGTGAAGTCTTTCAGAATATTTATCGAAATCTAATTTAAAGGGTTGCCTAAATTAGTATGACTGCATTTTGACATTGCCAAAAAGAACTTTAAAATCATCGATAGCTTCTAATTGTCATCAAATGTCATTTTATAAAACTTGATTGTCATGATGAAAATTTTCACTTTCAAATTTAATTCATTCGAGTCGTGTCTAAAGTTGCTTTAAGTGAATTTATTTTTTTTTTTCAATCTTAGTGAAGTGAATTATCTATGTGAACTATAGATAGATGCCTTGGCAGCGTTACCTACCGAATGTCGTCCGTATGGCGGCATGTGGGAGCCCAAGCTGTCGTCCTTTAAGTCCTTGGTATCGCGAAAAACCACCGTCTTGATGACGCCTTTGATATGCTCATCTGGCCAAATGCCCAGCAGGATTCGTTGCGGTCTTCCGCGTCCTTTGGGCCGCAAATCGGGTCCGCCATCGATGGATGGTCCGAGCATGTTGTGCACTCGATTCGCATAGAGCACAAATGTCGGATAGGGTATGTCATATTTACGGGCTGCCTGGGATAGGGAGAGTCCCTCCTTGAGGACACTGAAAATGGCCTCGGCCATTGTCTCGGGTCGCCAGGATTTGAGAGGACCGCGTTCGCGAAATCGCATATGATGCATGAGATTTTGATTGGTGTTCCAGCATTTTTGCCACATGGACTGCAGCTGATACTGATAGCTGTCTGCTGGAGGTGCAAATAATAAATAAGATGAAAAAATGCGATAGATGAAGCTCCAGGTCCGGTAAGTGACACAAGTATTTTTCTAACCATACAAACCTGCTAACGTCGAGCCCGTGGCGCCCATCCAAGCGTGAGAGTTCTCCATCATTTTTGCCTGCCAATAGAATGGAGATACAAGTGGAAAAGAGATGACTTAGTGGGTCTTCAATTAATTGCATAACTCGCTTTAGTTAGCGCTCAATATGCCGCTTGGCATTGTCAAGTAAGATCGACCTATTTTTTATTGAGTTTTCAGATACCCTTTAATTTAATAATACTTCTTAAAATAATGCTGTAGGTTAATCTAATTTGTGAAAAGCTGTGAACCTTTTTCTTAAGATGAAACTTTCAGGAATTGAAAACTTTCGATTATTTTAAGTTCGAAAACTTTTCTTAAAATAGGACTTTTAAGGAAGTTATGGGATTTTACATTCAATCTTTTTAAAAAGGGTATACACATACTCTACTGGGAACATTAAATGGATTAATATTTGATTTTAATATGTGTTAAATTAAAGAAGAAGGTAATGTGAATATTTGAATTATGAAACATTTCTTAAGATTAATTCTTCAAGTTCTACAACTTTTCTTAAACTAGGACTTTCAAGAAAGTAATCTTTTTTCATCTTTTTTGAAGGGTGTACACAAAATTAACTAGGAACGTTTAATGGATTATTTTTGATCTTAGCATGCGTAAAATTAGAGAGGAGGAAGGTAATGTGAATATTTGAATTTATTATGAACTATTCCTTAAGATGGACCCTTTAAGAAAACTGTATTATTAATTTGTCTTATAAACTAAGGAATTAAATTCACTTTAATCGTGCTAACAAAACTGTAAGAACATGTATTTTCATAAAATTTTATATTAATCTGAGAAAAGTGAAAGAATATGAAATTACAGATTCTATTTGACGGTTAAGAAATCACCACTTATGTCTTAACTTTGCTATTTCTTATTCGTATACAAAAATTGGAAATTTCCGTTAAGAAATTAAATATGCAGGGTATTCTGAAGTCGACTACATTAATATATGTAAATACATTGTACATATGTAGTTTCTAACAATATAATGGCTTCGATTCTAATGCTAACGATACATTTAACTGCAGTGCTTGTTCTCTGAACGTTGTTCGAGTGGCAACGTCATTGACGTTACCGTTAACGTAACCGTTACCTATACCGTTACCGTTGCTGACGCTGTCTATTTGCCGAGTACCGTTTGCCGAGTGCCTCGTATTGAATTCACTAATTGCATAACAAAGTAACATTTGCATATTGTGCTACATATCCTTAAACGTGTCTATATGCTCCTCATCATCATGCACTACACTACACTACACTACAAGGTGTATGTATGTATCTGTGTGTGTATCTATGTGTGTTTGGTTGTGGCTTGTCAATAACTTCATTACAAAAATTGTGCATCATAAAACATATCGCAAGTGTACTTAGAGAAACCGACTCGGTTGCCACTTGTGCCCATTTAGGCTAAGTATTACTTGTAAGTTTGCCATGTGACTGCGTGGCTGAGTAGCAGTTTAGTTGTTGTTCTTATTGTTCTTATTGTTGTGCTCATTTTAGCCTGGCTTGAACCTACTCTTACCACCTATGAGTAATAACAGCTGCCAGACAATGCGCACTGCTCGAATATTCTTCGAAATATTTTGTGTTGCATACTTTTATGGGCACCAGACATGCAAGTTGCGACTGGACTTGCCATTTACATTTTTAGGAGTCTTATTATATAGAAAATTATATATTACTTAGTTGCATTAAGTTGTGTTTAGTTTAAGCCAAATTACTTTATTTAACTAGACAGTTGAAGGGGTGAATCGAGGAATTGAAAAGCGACTGTATTCCCGTTTAAAATTGGTTTGGATAGTGATATTCTTGAAGACTGGTAGTATAGTTTAGTATAGTATAGTATTATAACGTTCAGAAATGAAAAGTTAAGAGTTTTCATTGCAGACTTACGAATTTTATTTATATTTAAGTAAGTTGTATTTTCCAGTTAGATCAATCTAATCAGCATACATTTTTTTGTTTATATAAAGAGCAAAAAACTAGCATTCCGGTATTAAATAAAATAAATCCGATTTAACACTTATCCTACGTATACTTGAATTTTAGAATTACTTTTTCTGTGTACAATTTTACTTTAAAAATAAACAATTTCTTAAGTTAAAAAGGCTCTTGAAAAGTAAATCTATTATGTTAAATATTCTCTCGATCGCTTAAATGTTTCTAAGCATTTCCGGCAATTGCTTAAAGTGCTTGCAACATTAACAGTTGCTGCAGCAAGGCGCATAATTATATATAGTTTATATACAATATATATATATATATATATATATACATATATATATGTGCAATATATAGCAGCTGTCATATAATATGAGCACATGTGCAACATGATGTGTTTGTGCATCAAAGCGAAGAAACGTTGCAGCCATCAAATCGGTAACAGCAATAGCAACAACAACAACTAATGTTGCAACAACAACAACAACATATGCAACTTGCAACATGCACATCAACTAGGCAGCCAACTAATGGTCCATTCGTGGCACTTGGTTATTGACGTTGGACTCGAATTGTATTAACAATGCATGGGGAACAGAACCAGGGACGTAACTGTAGCTGACGCTGCCCACCCAGCTTAGAGAGTGGGCGGTAAGAAAAGGGGGAGTGGCAGCAACAACAACAACAACAACAGCGGCAGCAACGACTGCGTTTAGCTTTGATGCAAAATCGAAACGTGGTCAACTTCATTTCGCTTAATTTCGCGTTGACTCACACACACACAGTTATAAACACACACACACACACACACACATGCTAATCTGGGGGGCGTGGCAGTTGTGACTCTGCCCCCGCTGCCACTCAGGTATGACATTTTGGCAGCGTCGAGTGCACCAAGACTGTCAAATGAGTTGTAATGAAATCTCGTTCAGAGTGCGTGTTTCAAACCTCTCTCTCTACACTGATAAAAAAAATGTACTAAAATCAAGATTTTGGCAACAGAAGTAAGAGTTGTGGTCTAAAAAAAGCGTTGAGAACATACAATTCTAAAATTAAGAGAACACATCTGGATTTTAAGAAAGTTTAATAAGTTCTTTAAATCAAGTTCTTATTTTAAGAATAAATGTTCTTAAAATTAAAATCAAAAAATAAAATTTTTTTTATATTTATAATTTTTTTTTATCTTGATTTATTTACATTTTACTCAGTTTAGGCTTTAGTAATTTTATAAATGTTAATTTAATCTGTAACGAGTGGGATTCGAACTGCCGCCTACTGCTTCACAACTGCCACAAGCGCCACGGTGC
Source organism: Drosophila falleni (assembly GCA_035045575.1). NCBI lineage: Eukaryota > Metazoa > Arthropoda > Insecta > Diptera > Drosophilidae > Drosophila > Drosophila falleni. The sequence continues at coordinate 7,005,195 of JAWNOV010000167.1, forward strand.
CACCATTTATTTGCTACAAAATTTTACCTACTTATACTTTCCTAACAATTTAAGATTTTTATTCTTATATTAAGAGTTTAAGATTTTTGGATTAATAATCTTAGTTTTAGTAATTTTTTCTTAAAATTATCTTATTTTAAGAACATAATATTTAAGATGAATGTTCTTGATTTTAGAAGTTGGTCTTTTTTTTCAGTGTATGTATGCATATGTGTGTGTTTGTGTGTGCGTATGTTGTGCTGCTTTGGTCAGTTGCACATATAATAAATAAATTATTTGGCATTTGGTGTACGTATTATTGAAGGCAGGTGGATAACAGGCACACACACACACCCACACACACAAATCATACATTCACACACACACACACATACACACATATACAGTTGCAACTGCGGCGCCAGCTGTCGTTCGTCTTTGCAACAAACTTGCGCATTAGCGTGATTAGTCTCAATAGTCGCTCGCTGGCATTTAGACTCGCAACAGCAACAACAACAACAACAACAACAACAACAACCTGCCCCTTCTACAATTTGTGTTCTGCTTTAAACGCTGCGACAAATTAAATTATGCCCAAATTCCTTGCGTTTCCGCCATTTTAATGCGACATTCGCTGTCTAGCCTAAAATAAAAATTCATATTTATCTATACACATATATCTACATATATTTTGGGGGAAATGCGAGTAAAGAAAGTACGCCCCCAAGTGTCAAGGAGCCAGGAAACAGGCGTTGCAGTCAACGCAATTGAAACCGTTTGACGAGCGACTTTTTAGACAGGTCTTTAGACCGCATCCATATAATAATCATTGAGGCATTAAGCCCACACCAATTGGGCGTAAAAAACAGCCAAACAACCTTAACGTCCACTTTGCGGCACTTGTGTGGTGTGTGTGAGTGTATGTGTGGTTGCTCAGTGTGTGTGTTGGTGTGTGTAGTTCTAGCCACAGGGGTCGCTTGTCTTGGCGGTGGTTGCTGCCACAATTTCTGATTCGTTCAGTCTCAAAAAAAAAGAAGGACCCTCAATGCAATTTAACCAAAATGCACAGCAGGAAACTCCACAACGGGTGGCAAGGGCAACAAGTTTTCTAATGTCTCGAAACCAACATTAAATTTAAGTAAAAATAAAAATTGACAAAAAAAAAAAATATTAATATTAAATATATGATATATTTTTCGTAGAAGATAACTTGCATATTAAAACGTTTTGTTATTTGTAAAAGAGAATCATGTTATTTACTTTTAAATTAAGTTTTTATACCCTTTACCTTAAAAATAAGTAAATGGGTATATTGTGTTCGTTGGAATGTATGTGGCAGGGAGAAGGAGGCATCTTCGACCCCATAAAGAAAATTTATTATATAGTATAATAGAACGGGAGTAATAGCTAATCTAAGTTATAAATAATATTATTATTTCAATATAATCACCTAAAAGTATGCAATAGTTTTTATTTGGTAGTAATTTCATTAAAGTACTTTTAAATATATTGAAATAAGTAACGGGTATCCTTTAAAAATATTCTTATTAAAATATGTATTAAAAAATAAATTAAAATTCTATGCAAAATTCATATTTTTTACTTAATTTTATACCAACATTTTCTAAGTGTATTTCAAAATTCTATAAAATCGCACAGGAAATTGTCTAAGTATATGACGTTAGTGTTAGGTTTGGTGAGTGTATATGTGTTGTGTGTTAATTTGTGTGCTGCAAACCAAAAATTAATTAGCGTGAAAAGCATTATTGAATTGTATGCAAAGTAAAGGCATTTGACAAATCGTTTGCCGGCGCATTTGGCCAACTTGAAGACGGATATACTGACGGAGGAAACTTGCATTAGTTTTGTAAGCTCTGAACGTCGAGCTCATTTCCTTAGCATATGCACATATGAGTATATATATATATATATATATGGTATATATATGTAAGTCTGTGTGTGTGTCGCACTTTTAATTTGATTTAGTCGCAAAACTTGCTGGCAGTGTACTTCATTAAAATTTTGCAACAACAAATAAACTTGGGCTTGGAAGTTTTTGGCGCGCTTTTTGCTACTTGAAACATCAATTACAACATGCAGCAGCTCCACTGACAGCAACAAGCGGCATATTTCCGACCTCCACAACCACGCCATACTAAAGCAGCACCACAATACCCCCCCTCAACCCACCACAATCCCCCTTTAACCCACCACCGCACTCCTTAACCCTTAGGCAAGCCAACAAGCGCTCTGAAGTGTGCTAGGATTTCACTTGAAAACTGCAATCAAGTGAATTTCGATATGTATGTGCATGTGTGTGTGTATATCTGTGTGTGTGTGTGTGTGTATATGTCCGGAGCATATAAAAACTTCATGGATTTAATAATCAAACCATCGATGGTTAAAATGTTGCTCGAGCAGCGCAAACATCCGAGTGCTAAGCACCAAAAGTGAGGGGAAACAAGGGGTTAAAAGGGTGAAAATATGGGGACTTCTCTCTACACTTGTTCGTCATTTCCTGTACAATTTTATTATATTTCATATATGGATGACTGTTGTTACATATGCATGTTTGTGTCTGTGTGCGATCGGCAATAACAGCTTACTATAGAAAGAGTGAGAGACAGAGAGAGAGAGACAGAGAGAGAGTAGATATGGAATATGGCAAATGTTGCCTCTACTTTGAGTATACAAGTATTTATACAAAATGTGAAACGTTGCTACATTATAAAAGATGCTGTCTGTGTGTGTGTGTGTGTGTGTGTGTAGTTTCATTTAGAACGCTCTGTGTAATAATAACAGAAAAATCATTAAGTACCCGCCCAACAGTTCAATAAATTTTGTGTTTGTTACTCACAAAAGTTGCAAATGGAAATTATTTTTGCTGCAACGTTATTATGAAGTGGGAAATGAATCTACATTAATTAAAAAAAAAATTTTTTATTAATGTTTGAAGTGGGGAAATTAATAAATTAAGTTCTGCATAGATACACTTCAAATATTTTCAAAGGCTTTAAAGGCAAATCATTAAATTTGTTGATTTGCTTAGATTTTAATATAATTTTTGTATATGTTTGTTGGTTAAATATTTATTACATTGTCTCTGATATGTTGCGGGAAAATTTAAAGCTCCTGGGTCTTATGGTTTGGGCTGTGCAAAGATCAATGAGTCAGTCAGGACAAATAATTTTTTATATATAGATATTGCATATAGAGCATATCTCCTATTCCATCACTCTTAAATCCTCTCACTTTGTTTTTCACCTGCCTTCGGACTTTGCAGACTAATTGCCTGTAATCATAGGATCTCTAACCCACCTCCTCCTCCACTACATCCAATAAAACAACAAAACAAAACAACAAAACTTTAATTTTGTTGTGCGCACAATTTTTTATCATTGTTTGTTAAAAACTGCGGTAATTTATACAACCGACAGCAAAAACAAAAAGTTTTACAGGTTAAAATGCCAGCAATAAACCGATTAGCAATTGAAAGAGGGAAAAATGGGGTGGAAACGGAGCAGAGGGGGTGGGGGGAGTGTGGTAGCCACCAATCAATCGACAAAATAATGCGTTAACTTTTAAAAACCACAACTACAACGCACACACGCAACTTTTAACACACACACAACAACTTTGTATGCGCGGAAAAGCGATTAGAAAAACTAGTCGGACGGAGCTACAGTCGAGCATTCTCGACTGTCGGAGACCCCGTACTTACTATGTCAAAAGCTAAGACTGCCAAAAATTCATACTTGATTTTCACCCGAAAACAAAAAAGTTTTTCATGCTAAGACTTGATTTTCACCCGATCGGTCCTATGACGGCTATATGATATAGTGGTCCGATTTGAACCAACTTCGGACAGAATATATATAACTAAGATGAATGCTTTTTGTTTTAGTTTGGTTACGACATCTCATTAAACAAAAAAGTTTTTCATACTAAGAGTCGATTTTTGCCCGATCGGTCCTATGACAGCTATATGTTATAGTCGTCCGATTTGAACCAACTTTGGACAGGATGTATAAGACCATGTTTTATGTACATTCTATACGTTTGGTTACGATATCTCAAAAAACAAAAAAGTTTTTCATACTTAAACTTGATTTTCGACCGATCGGTCCAATGACAGCTATATGTTATAGTTGACCGATTTGAACCAACTTTGGTTAGGGTGTATGAAACCAAATTCGATACATATTCTATCAGTTTGGTTACGATATCTCAAAAAACAAAAAACTTTTTCATACTTAGACTTGATTTTCGACCGATCGGTCCTATGACAGCTATATGTTATAGTGGCCCGATTTGAACCAACTTTGGTAAGGATGTACAAAGCTAACTTAAATGCATATTCTATAAGTTTGGTTACGATATCTCATACAACAAAAAAGTTTTTCATACTAGAACTTGATTTTCGACCGATTGTTCCTATGGGCGCTATATGATATAGTGGTCCGATTTAAAAAAGAAACAAACTTAACGTGCCTGCAGTATACAGGAATCTACATACCAAATTTGGTGTCACTAGCTTTTAAATTGCTCTTATAATTTGGATATGAAATTTTCTTTTCCAATTTGTGGGCGATATAGGGGGCGTGGCCGAATTTTGAAACAAACTTGATCTGCCTGCAGTATAGAGGAACCTACATACCAAGTTTGGTGTCTCTAGCTCTTATAGTCTCTGAGATCTAGGTGTTCATACAGACAGACAGACGGACAGACGGACAGACGGACAGACAGACAGACAGACGGACATTGCTATATCGACTCGGCTATTGATGCTGATCAAGAATATATATACTTTATGGGGTCTGCCACTCCTCCTTCTGCCTGTTACGCACATATTCGGTAAAACAAACCCAATAGACCCCTGTACTTTTTTTAAGTACGGGGTCTAACAAAAGCAAAAAAAAACAAATATAATGCATCGGGAAAGGCACACGGACTTAGACCTGCCTTCCATTCTATAACTGCTTTTATGCAACAACAATAAAAAGTTTTAAATCATTGCAATCTATTGTACAAATAAGCAGAAATACGCATTGAATAAAGAGCAAAGAATAAGGAAAAATTTAAATATTTTTGAAAATAAAAAACAGAATTTTGTCATATTAAGTTATTTAAAATGTATGTCTGTCTAGAAATAAGGATATATTCTGTGGTTACTTCTTTTTGAAAGAAATTGAAAATAGAAGTTAAAATATGCCCACATAAGTAGGCAACACTTTTTGCCCATATAAGTAGGCAACACTATTTAATTATTATTAAAAAATTGACAATTCATATTGGAGTATATTAAGTTTTGGCCAAGTTTCAACTCCTGCAACTTTGCCACAAAATAAACTTAATATATCTATTTATGTATGTGATTTCGTATGAGTGTGTGTGTGTGTGCAATGCAATTCACAACATCGAATTCAATTAGAAAACGTTACTTAAATCCACTTCAAATTGTTGTAAATTTTTTTGAATGTCCTGTGAAGTGCAAATCGTATCGTTTTTCTTCGTAATAGCTTAAAACAATATTGCCTATTAGCACTTCATCATGCTATAAACAAAAATGCATATTTTATTGTTCATTTTGTTGGTCAACAAGAGCAACAGCAACAACTGAAAACATTTAACTTACTGTTCAAAGTGTTTTTATTTTTTTATTTTGAATATCTGTTCGGCTATAAATCACGAATCTTTAATAGTCTGTTGGCAACAAAATCAAAAATAGAACAAGGTGAAAAAAATATTGAAAATTATTTGGACAGAGATTTTTAGCTATAGGTATTTCTGCATATATGCACAAATACATGCATACAAATACCAATAAGCTGGACGTTATAAAAATGCTTGCCTATTTTTTGGCGCACAAATTGCAACAGACGGTTTTTTATGCATTTTATAGCTGCGAGTTGTTGTTGTTGGTTTGGCCGATGTTGCTGTTGTTGTCAGCACATTACGCGGCACATGCAGTGGCATCTGTAGGCGTGGCAGCCGCCCATTCAAGCCGCACGTGCCGCGCATCAAAAATCGCTGCAAAAATGGGAAAATAAAAAAAATGAAAAAAAAATGATGCTCAACCGCGTGGTATATAATCTAATAAGCAATCAATGATGTGAAAAAATGACTGGCAAACCATTTTAAACGCTGTGGTGCACCACAGAGACCCAACAACAACAACAGCAACAACAACAGCAACAACAACAACAGCAACAACAAGAACAACGCCATCAACAGCAACAGAAGGAGTTGAAAACGAGGACTCTCTGGTCATGTTCAGGGGATTTGCCACTCATACCACGTTGTTTTTTAGCCTTTTTGGCATTTTGCATTTCATTTGAGCCAATGCCTTTTTATTATTTTTGCCTTTTTTGGCTGCAACTCGCAACACAATTGTTGCATGCAGCTCGTGTGAAAAAAGGCAGCAGGACGCAGGAAAACAGATAGACAGACGGACGGATAGACTGACCGTTTACCAGTGTCCAGTGGTTGCCTCTCCCGTGTGGTAAGTGTGTGTGTGTGTGTGTGTGTGTGTAGACTGTGTGTGGCAATGCACATAAACTGTAAATGCCGCACAATGACAGAGTGTCAATTTATTAGGTGCTACAATTTATGGCATCAGTTGCGCATCGCGATAACCAAATGATAACGATAGCCAAATGACCAAATGACCAACTTCAGGCCGACCGCATAATCATTTTTTGTTGTTTACATTTTAATTGCATTTAATTGATTTCATAACCATATTTTTTTTGCTTGCCGGTTGCAATTAATTAATGGAAATGGATAAGCCAAAAATGCATTAAAAAAGCATTTTATTTAGCTAGTCTTTGAAGTTTACTTAGTACATAAATAAAATGTTATAGATTTTTAATCTCTTCAACTAATACTATATATTTATATTTTAAATGGTGTCTACAGAACCTGAATCAGAGCCTTTGTAAATGATCTTGTGTCAGATTCTCCTAAAAGTATGCTTTATAAAATAACATTTTTTATTTTACCTAATTGCAAATTATTTTTATTACTTTTTAACATATTTGGTTGTTCTATAGCTTTAATTAGTTTAATGTCTTTCAATCAGAATTTAACACGTAGGTAGCAATTAACTAATTTTTAACCAACAGTGCAAATCTGAAATAAATTGCAATTTAAAAATAAAAAAATCTATCAGTACTAATCTGAGTTTAACTTTTGCTTTAATTCCATCCAAAAACCTTCACTGTCTTCATCTACTGTAATTCGATACAGATTATTAAGCTTGATAGGAAAAAAATAATTCCCTCTACTTGATTTCAATTTATTTTATTATTTATATAAAGCCGGTTAGAACAAGTGCTTTGACTAGCTTACTTCAAGCTTAAATAAATAATCTTACGCATCTAAAAAAATATAAATAAATAATTTATAAATTTTCTTTTTAAAAGCTTTCAATATTTCAGTAAAAACTGCTTCCAATCCCATTTTTGCTTTAATTTTCCATAGAACCTTGACTACCTTCATTTACTTTTAAATTTTTACATAATTTGCTCTCGCATAAATTTTAAACATTAATTAGAAACAAAATGTGGCGCCAAACAGGAAAACAAAAAATCCATATAAAAAAGTCTGCGAATATATTTTTGTAACTTAGCTATTTGCTCAACTCCTTGTCTTGGCCTATCTGGTGTCTACCTTTTGGGGTTTCTTAACTAAGATTTCTCATCCCTTATAGCTACTGTTCGTTCGTTCGTTCTGATGAAAAATGGCGAAATGTCTGTTGGAAAATGTCTGGGCTGTTACGTTGCGTTGAAGCGCGGCTAAATTTAATTTTAAATTTTATGAACGCACATCAAAAAATAAGCAATGAGGCAGAGCTACTTGGGGGTTGTGCCTCGTCAAACTTGTGGCATTAAAATATGAAAAACAATTAAGTCTTCATCTTTTTCTGCTTCTTCTTCTTCAAGTTGTAACGTTAACTTTTGGTGGCGTCTCAACGGGGAAGTTGTAATGTATTAGAAAATGGCTGCCTAGCAATTGCAACGAACCAATTCCCATTCCTACCTCATTTCTATTAAAATGCTGAAACAAAATGAGTATTATGTATTTCAATTCATTATGAATAATTCAACGTTTGGCATGCATTTTATATAAGACAGCGCGGTAACGTTGAAGTTTTCCACTACGTTGCATACGGTGAGAGGAGTGTGCCACAAATTGTTGTACAACACACAAGACACTTTGTTGCCTGTTGCAACTATATATCTATTTTTTTTTTGGGAATATTACGGCAATATTACGGTTGCAGACAGCTTGACAACGCGCATCTCTGTCTCAATTTTGTTGTTCTCGGTTTATTTTTGTTGTTGCTGTTGCTCAACAATAAAATGTAATAAATTATTTAAGCTACCCAAATGCACATTTGTAACAACAACTAGCAGCAAAGTGCTGGCTGGCTGGCAACTGCAACGAATTGTGAAATATCTACTATGTACTATGTTAAACACTCAGTTTCAGATTTTAGCAATTGATGAAAATTAATGGACCTCTTTTTCCCAATCTGACTAATCTTCTGATCACTTAAATTGTCTATAGGATAAATTGAAAACTTATATAAATTTTCTATGCAGCAATTCAATTTCAAATCGATTCTACAAAAAAAAAAATATATAGCATACTTTTAAGTGCTGACTAAAATCTATAATTCTTACATTTGTTTAGAAATTTATTATGTGCAGCTATTATAAATATTTTTTGGATATTTTATGGGCAATTTATTATTTCTATCATATATACTTGCTTAGAATTTTTCTGGAGATTGTGGGATAATTGTAGAGACGAGATTTACCCTTAATTTGATTACGAAAATAATAATGTTGACATTTAATTTATTTCCATAAGAATTATTTAAAATATATATTTATTTGATTTTATGTTACTCTTAAATATTATTATCAAAACATAAAACTGAAACAAAAGCTAACTAGCCAAGCTCTAAATAAATTATGAACATTTAAAGAAGATGTTCCAGAGATAATTTTAACTCTAAAAAATACTATCTATAAGACAGTTAGAGAGCTAAAACTTGAGTACAGCTCAGACCCAGACAGAAAACATTTTTCGTTAATCTATGCAAGAGGCAAGCAAAAGTATTTTGCATAGTAAAAGTGGCAGACGCTATATATATACACATTATAATGCTGTTGTTGCTATTGTTGCTATTGTTGTTTTTAGAGTAGAGTTTATGGCTGTTTTGTTGGTTGGTTGGTTGGTTGAGTTTAGTTTGTAGGGTTGGTTAGTCACTTGCCACTTTTTAGGTCATAAGACGTTACGCTAAAAGCGTCGTTCAACATTTCGTTCTATTTTAAAGACATTTCATGTGGGCCTCTTGTTATTTTTGTTTTAACTCATTGTTGTTGTATTTGTTGTTGCTGCTGCCGTCAGTTTGAAGATTGGCACTTGATTGGCGTATATTTCCTGTTGCATATTTAAGTTTTAGCCAAGTTATCGTTGTTGGCCCAGACCAAAGCCGAAAAACTAAAGCCGTATGCATTGGCAAATGCATTTCTATTTGTATAACTGACATAGAAAATTTGCATTGCCGTTTTGACCTGGTCTAAATGTTAACAGCGGTTGTTGATGTTGTATTTGTTTTTATTATTTTTGTTGTTGTTGTTGTGGGGGAGGAGGTCTACTTAAAGCCTCATTGACTTGCTGCCACAATTGGCGTACTTCTTTTGGCTGATTTTTGGCTTTTTGCGAGCGCATTTAATTAAATAAATGTAATAAGTAAGACTCAATGCATTGACATTTCATCTGTCGCGCAATTTATAATTTGTGTTGCCATTATGGTCAGTTCGAATATGCGAATGTGTGTGTGTGAGTGTGTATGATTTTTATTTGTTTGTATGCAGCTGCCACCGATGTTGCAGCTGCTGCTGTTGTTGTTGTTGTTGTTGCTTTCATTTTGACTGCGCTGCAAATATTTCGCATTAATATGGCGGAAAATCCATAATCGAATTACAGCGCTGCGGCTCTTTTGTTTCCCATCACTACATGTACAACTGCGAGTGTGTGTGTGTGTGTGTGTGTGTGTCCACGTGTGTGTATTTGTATCGCTTTAATTGAATCCTTAACACTTTTGAGCTACTTACGGCCAACACGTTGCGTATGCGTAACTTATTATTATGTTGTTGCTATTGTTGCTGCTTCTGCTCTTCCTGTTGTTGTTGTTGTTGCTACAACTGCCAGGGTTGCATAAAAAAGCATTAAGTATACATAGTAGTATAATAAATACTGCCAATACATTTACCAACATAACTAGCTTTAGAATCTTATTTATAAATATATATATTTTTATTAAATTTACCAATTATTTATTTCTATTTTTAGAATTAAGATTTTTAGCTTAACTCTTTTTATTTGCTCTGCTTTTATTTAGTTGTTTGCAGCCCTGGTTTTTCAATTGATTTGTCTGCTTTCAATAAACTCAAACAAACAAACCGTTCAATCTATTGGAACGTACTCTTCCATTGCATTTTCTGCCTCCCTCCATATTTTTTTATCCGGACGTGGTGTCTCTTTATTTTTTTATCTCTACCCTGTATCCATAAGAGTAAGAAGAGGGTATATTTAAGTTATAAAAATATTTATATGCATCAGAAAAGTGCAGCTTTATTTTTTTTTAAATTATTAAGAATCAAAAACAGTATCTCTTTAATATTTTAGGGAATTTGTGTTGTTTTTCCTACAAACTTATTTGCTAAATTATTTTTAAAAATTGTATATAATAAAAATATTTAATAGGGTAGCTCCCAGTCAAGAGTTAGTTTCGAGATTTTAGGTTGTTTGTCCTGAAAACTCATTTGCTTAAATATATTTCAAATATTATTTTCCTTTGATCAGTTTACAAATATTTTATAGGGTAGCTCCCAGTCGAGTACTCTCGTGTAGTCAAGCTCTTGTTTATTTATATATGTATGTACGTGTATAGCGTCACACGCAGCTTATTGGCATATTGACAATTACACGGGCGATACATATAAATTAAGTAAACGGCCGATCGGAGGGACTTTTTTGACCGGCAGCTGCGTCGACTGAGGCAGCGACTGCGACGGCGACGTCAACTGAGGCAGCCGCTCAGCTTGATGCGGCTGGCCAAATTTAATTGACAACTTACTGTTGTACTGGCTACAAGGCCGGGGGCAGAGGCGCCGCACAATCTGTCACAGCTCAAAGATACACACACACACACACAAACAATCACACACACACACTACACTAACATATGCAGATTGACCCGCGGACCCGGCTTACAAATTAAAATTCAATATTAACGGTCTGTAATAAAACAAAAAAAAAAAACAAAAAAAGAAAGACAAAATAAAAATAATTTAATAGCAACAGTGCAGCGACTACTGTTGATAATGGTGGGGGGAGGGAGGGGTAATTGGGGGCATAGAAGTGTTGTGTGTGTGTGTGTGTGTGTGTTGGACAGTGTATTTCCATAATCGTGACTTCATAAAAATTAAACTTCGATTTAAAAGTAATGAGCAACATGACGTGTTGTTTGTATTCCAATTGCGAGTAGGGAAAAAAAACATTATCATAATGATGATGAACAGATAATATAGTCGCAGTTGAAAATAATCCTGCTTTTTACTACAAATGTGGCAGTTGATTAAATGTGTATGCAAATAATTATTATAAGATATACAATATTAATAAAATTAAAATAAAGGTTTAATAAAATTAAAATAATAAAAAATATAAATATATTAAATAAATTAAAATAAATTCAAAAAGATATATAAATATGATTATAAAAAAATATATGAATAATCAAATCTATTTTTCAAAAATTAGAATACGCATACGAATAATGCAAATGTTTAATATTTCTCACAACACAGTGTTTTGCTTTCTAAAATATATCAAATTTATTATTTGAAATTTTTCAAAAAAAAAAATGTATTTGAAATTATTACTAATATTTTCTAATTCATGTTTCTCAATGCTCAAAAATATTTAGGTTGCTTTATCGGCTAACTGAAGTAATGTAAAAGTTTATGTCTTTTTATAATTTATTAAAAAATTCCTTTAAACTATAAAAATGTTTTTAAATATTATAAAATTAATTTTGAATTATTGAGAATGTATTTGAATGTGAATCATTTTCGATTAATTCTGATATATTATAAAAATACAATTTGAATGGTAAAATGAAATAAATAAAACATGTTGAATAAGTCTGCAATTTGTTTGCCTACTTTTAAGTGCAATCTTAATAGTTTTCACAGTCAAAAAGGGTCAGAGCCCGATAAATAACATTGATATCTTTTTGGCTGATGGGCAATGTTGCATTGACAACGGCCCAAAAACGACACATGGCCCAAAAAACAATGGTGTGAAAAACGCAAACACTCAGACACCTCAGCTTCAACTGGATGAGCAGCTGTCTTTTTGTCCCAGTCTCTCACTCTCTCTCTCTCTCTCTCGCTCTCTCTCTCTCTGTGTTTGTGTGCATGCAGCTTGTGGGTAAATATTTTTAATACGCGTCGCATTCAACCGCAATACAAGGCAATTAAATATTTCAAGCCGCACGTTTCCCAACGCCTCTCACATCCGACACAAAAACCGCGTTGAGCTCAAAGTATGAAGAGGGAGGAGTGGGTTGAGAGAGAGAGCGAGAGAGAGAGGGGGGGGTCAACATTTTCCGGCGAAACACAAAAGCAACAACAGTTTATCCTGCCAGTTGGCGTTGGCGGTCAGGATGCAACTGCAACTGCAACTGCCACAGAAACAGAAACAGTGTCTGCTTTATTCCTACATACAAACATGTATTCATATATATATAAATATATATGCAACTGTATCTGAAGCTGCATCTGAATCTGCATCTGTTTGTGGGCAACGATTGTCGCTTGATCTTTATTTTTATTTTTTTTTACTGTTTGCTGTTGCAAAGAGGATGCAACGGCAGTCGATGTTGCAATTGTAATTTTTTGCGCTTTTGTTTTAATTGGCGCCCATAATAATCAAATAATTTGTTTATTGAAAAACATTTTTTACAATTAAGTAAACAACAAATTGATTTCCAACATGAATAATTGCCTTTACCGTTGAGGCAATATTCTTGTTTAATCGTCTGCCCGACGGTAGGAACTCTGTCTAGATATATATATATACATATATATAAATATTTGCGTATATATAAATATATTGGCGTTGATCAACGGGGAATGCAATTATTGAAATAACAGCAATAATAACAATCAACACCCCAAACCACTAACACACTCACAGAGCCCTTTCATATTTTTTTTATTTGCTGCAGTTGTTGTGGCGTCAAATGTTGCACGTTTTTTGCATTTTTGTTGCTGCCACACACACACAGCGGAGTGTCAAAATATGCGCCCAATTTTGCTTATTAAAAATTCCACGAGTGTAAGTGGATAGAGAAGGGGAAACAGAGACATGCGGGGTAAAGAAAACACCCCATTCTTCGAGTGTCATATAAAATATTAAACAAATTATTATTGTGTACGCAATTTGATTCATTACATCTTAATGTAGTATGTGTGTGAGTGTGAAAAGGTGTGTGTTGAAATTTGTAGTCTACTTTTAGGGGCGTCATATCACATTTATAATGTAAATTTGACGAGTTTATTAACATTCTGTAAAGGGTCTTTAAATAATGATATGATGAAGTATAATTTAAATATTTATTGTTTATTTTTAACTTTAAGTAGTAGACATTATATTATATATTTATTAGAAATAAATAAGTTAAGAAAAATTGTTGTCTACTTTTAGGGGCGTCATATCACATTTATAATGTAATTTTGACGAGTTTATTAACATTCTCTAAAGGGTTTTTGAATGATGATATAATGAAGTATAATTTAAATATTTATTATTTATTTTTAACTTTAAGTAGTGGACATTATATTATATATTTATTAGAAATAAATAAATTGATGAAAATTGTAGTCTACTTTTAGGGGCGCCATATCACATTTATAATGTAAATTTGACGAGTTTATTACTATTCTGCTCTGATGATATAATGAAGTATAATTTATATATTTATTATTTATTTTCAACTTTAAATAGTCGACACATTATATATATTTTATATTTATTAGAAATAAATAATTTGAGGAACTTTGCTTTGACTTGATCTATTAATTTTTGTAAATATTGAATGAAAATAAATAATTTAAATTTATAATGAAATTATGTATTTTAGGAGTTTTTAAAGGCACAACTGAATCAAAAAGAATAGCAAATTAAAAGTTTATAAATATTTTGTAATAAATAAGTAAAAGTAATTTAATTTGATGACTTTAGTAACTACAGGAAGTTTAGTATGCAGTTAATAAAATAAAGCTTGTTATCCCCAGCTCTTTTTTTTTTACTATTTTAAAATATATTCCCAATATTTAAAGTGTTTTTAAATGAACTCTGGTATTTCCGATTTTATCCCGCTCTAGGCGCATTTTTCGCCGTCTGAAATGTGTAAAGCAATTTCAAAGCTAATTTGTGCTATGCGGACGGGCGGTCAATTGCTGAAGGGGTGGCAAGGGGAGGATAGAGGAGGGGAGACTGCGTAGCAAATGATACCAGGGGGTTGGGTATAGAGGGGGGCGGGGGGGAAGCTGTGCAATGTGCATTTGATAAACTGTCAGGGAATGGCAAACTTCACTTTGGGCATATTTAATGAAAATGTTGCCAAATTGTGAGGCGTAGAATGGGGTGCACGAACGAGTTGAACGGTTGCAAGCAGCATGGGGCATGAGGCATGATTTTGACGTAACACTTTGGTTGCGATTTGACATGACAAATATGTGCATTGGCATGCACGACAAACACACGAGGGAGGCAAACATATGCAGCATCATTCTCCTCATCAACATCAACAACATCATCATCATTATTATCATTATCATTATCATTAGGATGGAGCATAATGATCGTCATTATTCACGTACAGCTTGATTGTCATCATTATGATTATCTGAGCGCTGATTATGATGTTTGAAGTGGGCCCATTTTGCATTTGCGCATTGCATGATTCAATAATGATTGAATTAATTGCGTTAATAACTGACACTAGCCACAGTACGGACAGGCAATGCAGGTCCTGCCTGGCTGTCCTCCTAACTTCCTGTCTCTTCCTGCTCCCTTCTGGCCTGGCTCAAAGACGCTTTGTGCCACTATCTTAAGTGTGTAAGCCGTAGACAAACTCGGCTCGGCCATACAAATCGAATTTGCTGCTAAGTAGCCGCAGCATATGGACAACGGGACAACGAGACACCGGACCGAGGTCCTGTGGCTTCAAATTAGTGATTTTGATTTGCGCATTACGTATACGTCATGTGTGCATCCGTTCTATTCAAGTATCTATACATTTGCCTGTGCTATGACCGTTTTGTAGTTGTTGGCATTTGATTGATAACATACGATTAATAAAATATTGAACAGGCACAACACTCACACACACACATACACACTCACACACACCTTCTGCTTGCAACATTTTTGCATGGAAATTGCTGCAAAAAAGCATAAATCAGTTATTGGCCAACTAATTTATAATAAATTGATGGCCTCAATGGTGTCCGTCCATTATTTGATGAGATGACCATAATATAATTTGTTTATTTGTCCGTTTTTGATGCATGTCTATGCTAATAATTGTAAACAACAATATGCTTTCACTACAATCCCACTAAATTTCAGTTACAATTCATGATTTGTGGCTTAAACAATTAAATATCCCGTACTTCAGATGGGTCTGAATGAAAAGAATATCTATAAAATTATGAGTAATATTATGTGGTGTATTTTAAATTTGAAATCTTTAAGATTAATTAATTTTAAGTCACCTATTTTTCTAAGATTTATTAAAAATATTTTTTAATAATTAAATTTAATTGATTTTAAACTTTTTCTATATTAAAAGATTCAGTTTGCGTTAGTCTACCTTCTTTTCTTGCAAACTCTTCATTTAAATCCCCTCAAAAGTTGTGTCATGATGCATGCAACAGTGCAGCATTTTAATCAGGCAAATGTATATGTATATGTTTATAAACATATGCAAATGTGAACACGTTTTGAGTATTTTGTATTTGTATTTGTATTTTCAACATACGTACTCATATGTCTATGCATTATGCTTTTGTATCAATGATAATTATTTGTCTGATGTTTTGTTGTTGTTGTTGTTGTTGCTGTTGTCACTCGCTGCACACACAAAAGGAATCAAACAAAACTTTGTGCCTTTGTCTAGCTTAGGGGAAGGGGCAAGTGTGTGTGTGCTTGTGTGTGTGTGTGTGTGTGAGCTGTGTCAAATTAAAAGTGAGAAACAGATGCGGCAGAAAGACAAAGGTGCCAAAAGGTTGATATCTGCGACCTCCTCTCGCACCTCTCTGATTTTTTTAATATACTTGTAGCTAACGCGTGAACGAGCTCTTCATCCCTTTACTTTTGTTTGTTGCAACATACAAACAAACAAACACACAACACACACAGAAAGACAGACAGACGTAGACAAAACTTATGCATATGAAACAAAAGCGGCGCAAAATAATAATCATAAGCAGAGATACTTATAGAAAAGACAGACATAACACTCTGCAAAAGTAGAAAATGTAGAAAAAATATGCAAAATAAAACCTGAGAGAAAATTCAGAAAGATAATAAAGTTTTGCTGTAGTGGAAAGAAAAGAGAAAGAAAAAGTAAAGAGCAAAGAAAAACTTGTGAAAAGTTTAATAATAATGGTTCTCTTATATTTATTATTTTTAATATATAGTATGAATCTACTGTAAAATGTTAATTGGAAAAGAATATAAGAAAGAAATATAAGTATAGAAATATAAGTATGAATAAAAACTATACAGTAAAATGTTCAGTGAAAAAAAGTATAAGAAAAAAATATAAGTAGTAGAAAATATTGAAAAGAAATCACGGCTTGAATAGCTTTTATAAATACTGATATTTAATAAATTATATTTATAGATATTGTAAGAAATCTGCAGAAAAATAAAAATAAATCTTCATTAAAAGTATATTATGTTATGAACTATTCACTACAAACTTAGATAAAAAGAATATTAATAAAAAAAAACTCAAAATAAGTAGTATTTGCAATTTTAAATTGTATATAAAAAACTTAAGAAAATTTCTTAAATATCAATAAACGTTAAAATTTTCAAGAATGATATCTTAACTTTTGCAGCTTCTGTCTTGCTTTAATTTAATATAAAGAACATTGTACGAAATCTTAACAAAATATAGTTTATTTTATAAAAGTGTCTTTCAATTTTAATAATTATGACTATTAAACATAACAAGCTAATTTAATCCTTTTTATTATGGGCTTAAGTTCGTTGTTTGCCTTGAAGCGGTCATGCCTTGCAAATTGTTTTGCAGTACTTGAATCAGACGCTCAACTAGCCATGAAACCGCACACTTATGTGCACACTTGAATTTCAGCTCAAACACACACACACACACACTGACTATAGGGGATGGACTTGCTCTTAGTCTTGGTCTTGAAATTGCTGGCCTCCCAGGCGAATGTGCTACAAAATGTGTGCCCGCAAAAGTATGCTATAGAAAATTGTTCAGCAACGAGGGCTGCTTAAGTTTAGATGCTATACAAAATGTGTGTATATTTGTATGTGTGTGTGTGTGTGTCAGACAAACTTGCCAGACAGTTGCTGTGTTGTTTATGTGGCTGTGTTGCTGTTGTTGTTGTTCTGCTGCTGGCAGCTGAGAAGTTGCTGCGTCTCAGACTCATGTAAATGTCCTTGCAGCAACTTTTGCTCCTTCTGCTGCAACTCACACTTCTTCTGCTCCTGCTCCTTTCTTTCTCTCTCTCTCTCTCTTTTGTGCAGCGGACAGTTATGCTTGTTGGCACTTTTGCGCTCACTTGACTTTAAAAGCTTGCAGGCTAAAAAGAGGCTCAACAAGTTGCAATGGCGTGAGGCACAAACCACAAAAACAAAAACAAAAGAAAAATAACATAATAAAAAAGGGCAAACGCAAATAAAAACAAAGCAGCAGGCTAAAAGACAAGCAGACAGACAAACAGACAGAGGAACAGACAATCAGACAGACAGTCAAACAGACAGACAGACAGTTCGTTTTTGGGTCCACAAAAATCACAGCACGCCAAAAACAATAAAAGCGCTAAAATATCATGAAAAATCATGTCGACACTCAAAAGTGAACCTTTTTCAAAGGCAAGTAGCAAGTGGCAAGTGGCAAGCAGGCACATTAGAAGCAAAGCGACCCCAAAAAATGTTGGCAAAGTGCCGCATAAGGATTCACCAGGGAGTCTAAGGGATGTAGTTGCGTCCTTGATGGGTCTTTTTTTTCCCTTCTTTTTTTTATTTGTGGCAGCCAGGCAGGAAGTAAAGCGGCTTGTGGCAAGTCTTTTGGCTTTTCTGCAGTCTGTGCGCTGCTGTCTCTCTTTTATTTTTATTTTTTTTTATATACACTGAAAAAAAAACCAACTTCTAAAATGAAGTGCATTCATCTTAAATATTTTTTTCTTAAAATAAGATTATTTTAAGACCAAGTTACCAAAACTAAGGTTATTAAACTAAAAAATCTTAAAGTCTTAACATCTTAACATTTATAAAATTTATGAAGCAGAAAAAAATGTGAATAAATCAAAATTTAAAAATTAAAAAAATGATAAATAAAAAAAAATTTTTATTTATTTTATTTATTGATTTTAATATTAAGAATATTTATTCTTAAAAGAAGAATTTGGTCTAATTTAAAATGTTCTTAAAATCAGGTAGTGTTCTCTTTATTTAAGAATTTTATGTTCTTGACGCAGTTTTTAGACCAAAAATCGTAGTTCTGAGACCAAAATCTTGATTTTAGAATATTTTTTTTAACAGTGTAATTTTTTTTTTTTTTTTTTTTTTTTTTTGGGGTTGCTTGCTTGTACTTGACCTTGAGCTAAAAGGCGAGGCGTCAACAGCAACACAAACTTGCAAACACCGAGAGAGCGAGAGTGAAAGAGTGAAGAGAGAGAGAGAGAGAGAGAGAGGGAGAGAGTAGAGACACCGACACAGACAGGAGCACACTTATTTTGTAAGGGTGTGAGGCATGCCGCTTGTTGCTTTCTCACATTTTGTGATTTTGCGTGTGTTTGTGCGACTGTAAGTTGTGCCAGGATAACAGGACATAAGGACACTGTTCCAGCTGCTCTCAGCTTCGTCTTTTTCTGCTTCTTCTCTGCTGTTTCCCACACTTTTTGCCATTCTCTCAGCTACTTAAACTTTGTCTTCATTTTGGCGTCTTTTTGCTTGCTGCCAATTGCTGTTAACTTGGTAAAATCTGTTTGCGTTGATTTCGGCATATTTTTTTAAATGTGTGCGTGCGTTTTACTCGGCCTACAACGTACTACGCAATGCATAACAACAACAACAACAATGAAAGCAACAACAACACCAACTGATTTGTTATTTGTTGTTGTTTGTGCCGCAAATATTTGTGGTTTCCGGGTTTTTGTGGCTTTTTCAGCAGAAGCGCAACATGTTGCCGGACTTTTTCATGCAGCGTTGACACCCACACACACATACACTATATATAAATACACACACACTCACACACACACAGCAGCCATTTGGCAACTTGTTGCTTGTCTGTGTAAACTGTTGTTGTGTTCTGTGTGTTTTTTTTTTTTTTTGGTCTTGCCGCATCGTTGGCAAATGCAAAATTTTAATTTGTTGATTTACTGCTTTGACACTTCATTGAAAAATATATATAGTACACACACCCACACACTTTATAGGCATTTATTTTTAGCTGTCGCTTAAAAATATGTTTGTTGTTGTTGTTTTTTTCACACACAATTTGCTCGTATTTTATGTGCTGCATTTTTAATGTTGTTTTTGTGTCGCATTTGTCAATGTGAAATAATCTGTGTGGCATGTTTCTAGTTTTAGCATTGGTATTATGCAAAACTTTAGTTTATTAATTTTGTAATCCAATGCTGTTTTATTTTTTTTTGGCGCATTTAGCTAATTGCTGGCAATTGCATTGGTTTAATAGCTTTTTTATCCCTACGATTTTGATTTTGTGGTTTAATTTTAAAGCAATTTGTCACCGAAAAGGCGGCTGCTTTTAATGCAATTTGTTGATAATTTTGAAGTGTAATTAATTACAATTATTTTCTGATTTTTCATGCGTAAATTTGCACTGAGGGCAAAAAAATTGTGCTTTAAGTGTCGAAATTAGTTACTGACTAGGTATAAAATATTGTTTATATGATTTACTTGGTTTAAAAACTATCTCTTGCTTCAGATTTATGTTTAATAATTTAAGAAAATTTATAAAAGTAGAATATAATATAATTTTTTAAGTAAATTGAAATAATTTTTTACCATTTTTTTGCACAACAAAATAAATACTATAAGAATACGTTTAATTTAATATATAACTAACCATATATTAAATCGTAACTATTAGTTGTTAAGTTATTTCAATACATATATAAATGCTTATTTCGCTGTTGTTAAAATAATAGAAAAATGTTGTTTATAGAATGTGTCTGGTATTTAAAAATATTTTTAATTGTCACTAGCCTTAACTATAAACTGCTGCCCACTTGGCCATTATAGTAATGGCTAAAATCGCATGAAACTATCAATTGCCGTTAAGATAAAAAGAAGTCTAAAAATCAACGCTTGAATTAACTACCCACAACAATAACAACAGCAAAAAAATACCATTAACAACATAAAACAAAAGCTACAACAATTTCAGCTTTAGTATTATAATAATAAAGTGGCAATGTCGCAAGTGGCAAGTGGCAACTGGCAAGTAGCAAGTGGCATAAATTGCAGCCTCATTCATGCGACCGTAGCGGAAGTGTATATAGAGTAGTCGTAGGTAGACCAAAGTGAATTGCGTAGAGGAGAAAATCAAAAAGAGAAAAAAAATAAGAAAATAAATGCAGCTTAGTTCAAAATATTCAAAGCGTCAGCGTCTCAGCGATATTTATCTGCATATATAAGTAAAGAGTAGCATACGAGTTTTATATACTATTACTATGCCGTATGTAGATTTGTAATCAACGGTCGACAACAACCAGAGCAACAAAAGCAACAGCAACAACAACAACACAAGCGCCAGGCGAGGAAAGCAACATGAAAAACAAAACTTCAACAACATGTGTAATGTGCTGTGTTGCGGCAATAATCACTCTATGTTGTTGCTGTTGTTGTTGTTGTTGCTGTTGCTGCTGTTTGCTGTGCCACATATGAATGAATGCCTCTGTATTGTTGTTGCTGTTGTCGTTGTTGTTGTTGCTACACGCCACTATGTGTCGGCATTTAACTTCTCAACTTTGCTTTTTTTTTTTGCTTTGTCCGTTTGACGTGGGCGGGCGGAAAGCGGGGTGGTTAAAGCAGAGGGGAGAGAGGTAGAGAGGTAGAGAGGGGATGAAGAGGTCTTTGGAGCTGGACGCTCGCTTGGAAAAGCAAGTGCAGGAAACTACTTTGCATTTAATTGTCTGTAATGACGTGCAATATAAAATGTTAAAATCTAAAAATGCACAAAAAAAAAAGAAAGAAAATCCTACACACACTCAAACACACACACAGGCACAATAAGAAATGATGTCGACACAGATACAAGTGGAAATGTTCTACAGTTTTCATTTGTGCATGGCCTTGTCGATAGTATGGAAAATATAAAAGTATGTTTGGTTAGTTGCAGTGTATTCTTAAACAGCTGCTGTTGATATAAAGATTGGATTTATGAGGTGTCTGAGAAGTAGATACAACTATCTTTATCTATAATTAAAATATTTACATAAATACTATAATTATTTATTTGTATTTTATATAAATAAGAGTTAGATTTTTTTGAATCAATCAGACTTTATTAAATATTATTTAAATAAATAAAAAGGAAAAGTCAATGTGACTGTAAACTGTGGATAAATTTTATTTTATTTAGGATAATTGTTTTTATCGCAGTGAAATTCAAATTAATCGTTGTTTTTGTCAATTTGATAGAGAAAAGCTTAAAAAATTTTGGTACAACAAAAAAATGTATTAATTTACGCACACATTCAGATGTATCTTATGGATTTATTCATTCAGATGTATCTTGTATCTTATGGATTTATTCATTCAGATGTATCTTATGGATTTATTCATTCAGATGTATTTTATGGATTTAATGACTATTTATATATTTATTTTTCTGTTAACAACTAATTGTTTCTTACTTTTATTTCCATTTGAATCTATTTAATTTAATTTTTAGTTTGCTTATAATTACAAATGATATTCCTATAATTTTTTTTTTAATAGAAATAAAGAATTCCACTTGGTGTTCATTCTGTTAACTAGCAAAAATAACATAATGATTAACACGAATCTTTTGAAACAGGATTGCAAGTGTGTTTCACATTCTTCGTTTATTTGCTCCTTTTTGTATTTTTTTCACTCCTTTTTTATATGATTTAACTACCTTTTTTTTGCAGACGCTTGAACTCAATGCTTAGTTTAGCTGCTTGTTTTTTGTTGCAAGCTTCTGGCTGGCTGCAACGTTTAAGTACGTGTATTGTGCCACTTTTTTTTATGTGTGTGGCACACACAGTTCTTGCCTCTGCTGGTTGCCTTATTAGCTGGTTATGATTTATGCTTTGGCAATGCCAATTTACGACTGCGCCAAGTTACGAGTAAATTGTAAATTGGAAATGTGCATTGATTGCTCTACATTTTGTCGCGCTCTTAATTGCGGCAACAAATTAACGTAAAATGAGTTAGGATTTTAAAACCATAAACTTGGAAATGTTAATAAGTTTTTAAATTGTAAAAGGTTTTAGTGAACTTAATAAATAATACAGTTTCCCCACTTCTTCAACTCTCCTTCAACTTTATGGTGCGCGTCACAAATTGAAATCAACAACTCCCCTATACTAATCTATGCCCCCTTTTATCCCTCATCCCTTAACCACTGGTTTAAAGGGGCTTACGTGCGCAATTGTGCGCTAAAACCAAACATGCATATTTTCACTTATTATTTTCATACATAGAATAAAAAATGAAAAAAAAAACAACAAGCATAATAAAAGTGGAGTTGATTGAACTAGAAGTTACCTAGCATAGAATTTATACTAATGCTTATGGTACGAATATTTTTATAGAAATAAGAAACCCAAAGAAAAATAAAAAAAAAACTTTAAGAAACCTAAATAAGGATTAATAAAAATCACACATTTACTAAAAAATAGATAATATAATAGATAATAGATAATAGGTAATAGATAAAAAATAATAGATAATAGATAATAGATAATAGATTATAGATTATAGATTATAACTTCCTAGATTAGTTAAAAAAATGTTTATTTGAAAACATTGGTATTCTTAAAATTTTTATGTGACATTGTTTCCTGCATACCCTTTACAATTGGCTGTTAAGGAGTATAGAATACTGAGCTGAGCAGGAAATCGACACACACGAAGTCGCCGCCCGCCTATGACGACTCTGGTCGGTCTATTGAGCCGTGAATATGTTGGAATATATAATCAAGTGTAACGCAACACGCCCCCTTTCATCCCCCCTCAGCCTGCGTTGCCGCGGCTCAGCCCTTGCTTGCCACATGGGGGTGGCAGCTGCCTTCAATGACACCCTTTACTCATTGCGGCGCACATGACTGAGTCTCAAGTCGAGTCAATCACCGCAGCAGCGTCAAAGTCACCAGCAGGAGACAGAGAAGGGCAAGGGGCAAGGGGCGTGTGGCATGCGGCATGGGGCATGGGGCAAGGCAGTCATTCAGTCACAAGGCACATCACTTGCTTCGTTTGGCGCACAAGTGAATCATAATAATATTAAATTTGATTTTCAGCGGTAGGCAAAAGGACTCTGATTCTCTGCCTCAGTCGCTGTCGACGTCGGCAGCAGCGTCGCAGAAATTGCGCTGATTGCGCAAAAGTATCGATGACTTCTTGACGCCTCTGTTTGTGGGCGTGTCTGAGTGCCTGTGTTGTGTTCCGCTCCGCGATTGCTTAATCAAATTTTTGTGTGAAAATAAGAAGCACAAAATAAAAAGAAAAAAATATAGAAATGCGATCGACTTGGGCATACAAATAATGCAATTTCCAGCAGCAACAGAAGCGACTCAGCATCAGCATGAGCAGCAACAACATTGTTGTTTTTATTATTATATGTATTTTTGTGCCATACACAAAAACTTAAATAAATAAAAGGCAAAAACGTAGCTGCCACCGCCTGCATTTTTATGGTTACTGCGTTTTGGGGCAATGCATTTTATATAGTTTGCTGCCTTTTACGGCTGCGCCTGCACCTGCCACAAACCAACAACAACAAAAACAACAAGAACAACAACAAAAACAACAAGAACAACAACAACAATCACACCATACAACCACCCAATCAACAGCACCACCCACTGTGGCTGTAAAGTTTATTGTAGACTTAAGCCAGTTGCTGCTGCTTCTGTTGCTGTTGTTGTTGTTGTTGTTGTTGCTGTTGCTGGTGCTGCTGCTGCCTTTGCTCGGCCTTGGCAACATTTGCAGCTCGGCAACAATCTTGCCAACGGCAGCAGGTCTTTTACGAGCCATTCTGAAGAGTGAATTAAACAGTTTGAAAAACCCTTTTCAAACTAATAGAATAGTTTGAAAAGTGTTGCATGCTAAAATAGTTAAATACTTGGGCCAAGTGAGATGCGCTGTCGTGGGCATTAAAACTAATCTCATATTATATAACAACACTTCCGAGTTGACGTTGAAGTTGTTAAAGAGTTAAGAAAAGACAAAGACAAAGAAAAAACACAAAATGAAAATTATTAAATTTAATTATTTTTATAATGTAGAATCAATAAAGAGGCCAAATAATGATCAAATTGACATTCCGAATGAAAATCGGTTAAATTTTGACGAAATTATTAGAGTTTGAAGTCTGGTCAGTCTTAGAACTAGCAACTTTACAAGTAAAATTTTTTGTCATTTTCGGCTTGATTTTTTACAGGAAAATGAAGTCTCTTAGAATCAAGTTTAAAGTGTTGATTTATACTAATTGGGGCACCAGGAGTTGATTAAAAGTGAAAACTCAAGATTTAAAATTTTGAAAAAAATATATTTTCAAAAAAGTCAAAGGGGGGAGTACATGATATTTTCGGAAAAAATTCGAAAATCAATTTTTTTTGTAAAGTTAATAATATTTAGATGCAGAATCAATAAAGAGGCTAAGTTATGATCAAAATGACATCCCGCATGAAAATCGGTTAAGTTTTGGCAAAGTTATGAGGGCTTGAAGTTTGGAAAATCGTTGAACTGACAACTTTACAAGTCAAATTTTTTGTTAATTCTGGCTTAATTTTTGACAGGAAAATGAAGTCTCTCAGAATCAAGTTTAAAGTGTCGTTTTATACAAATTGGGGCACCAGGAGTTGATTAAAAGTGAAAACTCAAGATTTAAAATTTTGAAAAAATTTTTTTTTCAAAAAAGTCAAAGGGGGGAGTAAATGATTTTTTTGAGAAAAATTCGAAAATCAATTTTTTTTCTAAAGTTAATAATATTTAGATGCAGAACCAATAAAGAGGCTAAATTATGATCAAAATGACATTCCGTTTGAAAATCGGTTAAGTTTTGGCAAAGTTATGAGAGTTTGAAGTTTGGAAAGTCGTTGCACTGACAACTTTACAAGTCAAATTTTTTGTCATTTTTGGCCTGATTTTTTACAGGAAAATGAAGTCTTTCAGAATCAATTTTAAAGTGTCGTTTTATACTAATTGGGGCACCAGGAGTTGATGAAAAGTGAAAACTCAAGATTTAAAATTTGAAAAAATTTTTTTTTCAAAAAAGTCAAAGGGGGGAGTACATGATTTTTTCAGAAAAAAATTCGAAAATCTAAAATTTTTTAAAGTTAACAAAATTTAGATGCAGAATCGATTTAGAGATCAAATAATGTACAAAATGACATTTCGCTTGAAAATCGGTTGAGTTTTGAGAAAGTTTTGCAAATTTGAAGTCTGGTAAACTTTTAATGTGTAAGTTAGTAAAATAATTAAAACAAATTCTTTATTACTATATGTAAGCACTTATCTTATAGATTTCTTTAAAAAAAATAAATTAAACTCACTTAACACACTTAATTCAGACAAGATATATTGGCGGAATTAAATCTATCTGTGTCTTAATCGTCTTTATTTTTTTGTTGCTTAATTGTTTTGCCACCTGTCATCTGTCTCTCTCTCTCTCTCTCCTCTTTGCTATCGACATTTTGCAGCAGCCGCAAACGTCGCCGTTGGCATTTGAAAATATGATTATTTAGCGGATGTTTAATTGCACCTATTTAATTTTCGCATGTGGTACGCGGGGTAATTAGTATTCGTATGTTTTAATTTTCATTTTCATTTTCATTTTGTATTGCAATTGTCATGTATTTTCTTGTTGCCGCCGTCGCTGCCTCAGTCAAGCTGCAACTACAACAGCAACAACTACTTTTAAATGTATGTTCGGGCGCACAGTCGGCACCGGAGAATAACAATTAAACTAAATTTAAATTATATGTGTATGTGTAATACTTGTTGCTGCTGTTGTTGTTGCTGTTGTTGTCTGCCAGTCACCTGCCCCTTCCCCAACCCCTTCTTAAGCTGCATCTGACATAATTATACTAAAACTATAGCAGAAAGGGGCAACAACAATAATCGAGTCGCAACATTCGTCATCGTCATCGGTCATGTTGCTAGTCGGAGTGTTGAGGTCTCTTTCAGCTGTTGTTGTTGTTGCTATATTTGTTGCTGCATATATATATTTATTATTATTTTTTTTTTTCTTTTTTTGTAATGCGTTGCTTTGCCGGTTATTTGGTCTTTTGTTGCTTTTTATTGCATTATAATTTCTACTTAGCAAAACTGAGGATGTGATGCAACTGCTGTGTGTCTCTCTGTCAGTTGCCACTGTTGCTGCTTTAATTTCATTACACATTTTTCTGTTAGTTGTTGTTGTTGTTGGTGTTGCTGCCGTTGTTATTTCTCAAATAAATCGCACACATTTTGTATGCAATTATTTTTTGCGCTTACAAAAGGCAACAAAAGTGCCCGTAAGTCAATGCAAAGAAAAGTTGTTATTGTTGTTTGAGAAAAGTCATTTGCATTATGCAGCGCCGGAAATTGTTATTAGTAGGTATTTTTTTCCAGATGTTTTTTTTTATTTTTTATTATTATTTTTTTTTTGGCCTAGCTGCCATGAATTGGACTTTTAAATGCTGCCTTTGACTTGGCAGTTTTTTTTGTGTACCCTATAAAACTGATGCACAAATGGGGTAGTATAAATGTGTATGCATGTTGTATACTTAATTTATTTTATTATTCATAATTAAACTAATTTAATTCCGTTTCTCGCAGTTAAATAAATACCAATCAATAAAATGGTATTTTCAAAGTTCAACATATTCTGATTTTTTTGTCCCATCAATAGGGTATTTTTCTATAGAGCTTTCTTTAATTTAATTACTAAGTACTTATATGCAAATTATATTTTAATTTTGCACACAATCAAGTCATAAAAGAAAGTATTTTATGCCTAGTTGATTACAGGGTGTATTCAAAGTCGAACTAGCTTAATTTCTTTTTTCTAAGTACACGAAATTTATTTATATGCAAATGTGAATTATTTGAATTTGGTTTGTAAATACAATTGCTTTGTAAACTAAACAATAAAACGTGGCAACATTATTTTCACATGTGATTGTAATCGTCACGCCATTCACAATGAATATATTTTATATTTATTTCATATTTAAATACACTCAAACATACTTACAATATATATATATGTATAGAGATATCTATATTTATGCTAAGTTAATGACACTTAATTGTCCGCTTCCCATGTGAAACAAAAACACACACACTTCACTCAACTGCAATAACAACTAAAACTAACTAAAGCAACAACAATATCAAAGTTTATCGCCCGCCAACGCCACTTTGTCACATGACACGGCCAAAGGGGCGTTAACAAAAGTTAAAATAAACTGCCAGCATAAAAATCTATGCACTAAAAAAAATAGAGAACACGAAAAAAAGCGAGAAAAGCAGAAAAGAAAGCAGTTGACCAACCATCAGCGATGCCAATGGCGTCATCCTCACCGTCATGAAGTTGGCCAGGCCAAGACTTAACCAGGCAAAACCACGGGCCACCGCGAACTTGGCCAATGTGCAGTACCATTGTTGTTGCTCTTGGCCGGGCAAAAAGTGGCTAAAGTAAAAAGCTGTGAACAAAGCTTTAACTTTACAGCTTTCAACTAAATTAATTTACTTTTATAGCGTTAGTTCTTTTTCTTGTTGTTATTGTTGTTGTTGTTGTTGTAGACGAGGACAACGTGCTGTTCTGACTGGGACAGGCTAACAAGCTAAGCATTGTGGCTATACACTTTTCACAAGGGTTTTGCCGGTTTTATGTTGTGGTTTGTGAACTCTAAAGATAAACGTATTTATTCTTAAATTCTAAGATGCTTTTTTACTTTGATTAAAGTGCTTATTAAGTGTGTTCTCTGTGAAAATTTATATAGTTTCTTCTTAAATAGTATTATTCTGATTTTCTTTGAAGATATGTATTTTAATTTAAGAGCTAAAGCAGTAAGAGTTCTCTTAAAATTGATTTAATTTATATTGAAAATATTTAAATAAAGTTAAATTTAATCTGAAAATTAGTTTTTCTTTTTGTAAAAGCTACAAATTTTAATTGTTTTAAATATACAAATAAAATGTATAAAATTTTAGTTAATTGATCTTGAGCTTTGTTGTGAAAAGCCAAAATTTTTAAATATATTTTTTAAACTCTTTTATTACATGTTGCTATTGTTCTATGTTTTAAAGGGTATTTAGATTTCGTTTAATTTTTTTATTGCTTTTTTTTTTTGGTATTTTGTATTTAGGTTTAAGGTTTTTTTGTTTCTCTGCGCAAATTGTTATAAATGAAATACAATTAAATATGGTGCCTCCCATTGGGCATTCAAGGAAGGACAGCATTGTGATGCAGATTACGTATACACCGCGTTGAACCAGAGCCAGAGCCAAATCAATGTTATAGCTGCTGCTGTTTGGGCCACAACTAATTCAAGTTGGCAATAAGTCAACGCAAACAAACGGTGACCGCAGTCAGACCGCAAAGTGTCCGCACTGACGACTAACCACAACAACAATAATCACAGAAAAAAATAACAATAAAAACAACAACAAGAAGAAGTAGAAGTAGAAGGGCAACAGGAGAAATAGCTAAGTGCGAACTGCAAGGACTGAGTCCCATTTTTATTATTTACTAAATTGGCGACAAATGCAAAGCAAAAACGCGCTCAACAATACAATGAAAAAAATTTCCATTAAACTGTAGTTTTGTTGTACGAGGTTTTTTGCGGTCTCTGTCTGTAAATGTGTGTGTTTGTGTGTGTGTGTGTGTGCCAATAAATACAAGCATAATAAAAAATGCTAAGGAAATTGCAGAGTAAAGCAAATAAAATTAATTGAATTCCAATCAACTAGAAATGCAACCAGCCAACAACAACAACAACAACTAAAACAGCAACAACGGCGACAACAAGAACAATACCACTGGGAAGGTGACCAAAGAAAAAAAATATTAAATTGTAAAAAGCGGCAACAAAAAAAAAAAAAAGAAATGCAATTTAATTGTAAGCCAGATGGAGGCAGGAGTACGCAAGGATCTCGATATGGCGCCGCAAAGGGTGGCGCCCAACTGACATAATAAGTATTTCGTATACCCTGTAAGGGAAACAAGTTTAAAAGGGCATAATACAGTTGTCCAGCAACAGATAGAAGAAAGTATCTCTGAAATTATAGGATATATCTCATTGATTGTTAACTGACATAAAATACTCCTCATCAAAAGGGTTAAATAAATACATAACTGACCTAAGAAAGTATTTTAGATTATATAGAAAATATATTTTTCTACGATAAATTAAAATTAAAAGACAGAACAGAGAAATTCTTAGAGTATCTGGCGTTTTATCAACACCCAAAACGACTCTCTAGCTTTCTACAGGGTATCTCCCAGCTGAGCACAATCAAGCTGTATAAACTTACTTGCTTATTATAATGTAATTTTATGATTTCGTCGCCATTTTCTTGCTAAATTATAGCATAAATAGAAATAGAAAAAAAGTATAAAAAAAAGAATATAATAAAAGCAGGCCAAGAAAAGACCAAAAGAGGGAGGTGTTAGGGGTATAGGGTATATAGGGGGTTTAGGGTGTTGGGCAACGCGCAGTCAATTTGCATAAAACCGATCGATATTTTTGATTACATTTACAATACATAGAAAAAGAGACAGCGCACCGGTTTCTAGTCGAGGTCGCTTCGATTTCGCGTGGAGTGGGACCACTAAATATATAATTTTGTCATTTAAATTGCCCTGTCGACAACGTTCTTGTTGTTGTTGTTGTAGTCGCTGCTGGCTTTCAACGCCATCGTCTCTACATACTTTAGATTTAAAATGCGCTTAAATTCAAAATAAATATAATTATAAGTACCTACAGTAAAATGCAAAATTAAAGGACAAAGCTGACGGCATATTAATTATTACACAAGACACAATTTAAATGCGTGGAGAGAGGAGAGAGGGGCTTGGTCCGGGCACACGGAATTATAAAAAGTGCTACCCTCAATTGCGCCGGATGTCGCTTTTTCTTTATTATAAAAATAAATTATAATTTGAGTCAACGCAGCGCACCAAAAGGAATAACCCCAAAGAATATAAAAGAAACCAAGGCGAAAGACAAAGAAAGTTTAAGAAAATAAAGAGAATTGACAAAATGAATTTATATTTAAATAATATTGACAAGGTTATAGTTGAAAGTTCTGTCGATTGTTTTTACTTTACCAATTTTTTTCATTTGATTTAAATATAAAAATATCAAAACATATAAATTATGGAGTTCTAAAAAAAATTTATCGCATATTTTGGACAGCTTTTCTCGATATTTATTTAAAAAAATATATATATAATTTTGTGACTTTCAATAAAATAAAATTTAAAAAGCGATCTATTTAGCATAAAATTAAATATTATTCTGTACTATCTCTTAATACACTTATTTCTATATCTAAATTTATTTTAATCTTTTTTAATATCTCAATAATTAAACTTAGTCAACTTCAACAAAATTCTTTCCTTAGTTTCTCTATTTCAAAACTAGACTTTTGACCTTTAATGAGCTCTCGGTCGTGTTTAAGTCATTCAAATTGGACAGAGTTGACCACAAATGCGTTTATAACTATATCTATAACTGTATTACGTATTACGTGTGCGTCTGTGTGTGTGTGTGTGTTTGCGTGTGTGTGTGTATTTTGTATGCAATGTGGACTATAATTATATTTGAGTTTCTAATTACATTCGGTGCAGCGAAACAATTTTAAAAATTCAATATAATGAAATTTACTTAATTGTATAACACTCGTAATTAATTCACTTTGTATGCTAATTCGTGCCTAAGTGGCGTATTAAACTTTAAAATGTCTTCAATATTTATGTGCAATGCACGTGTCGATTATTACACGCAATATATATATATATATATATATGCCACTTATGTGTGTAAGTGTGTGTAACTGTGTGTGTGTGTGTGTGTGTATTGGAGTGTGCAAGTTCAATTTAATGTAAATTTGGAGACACACAAGCATTACTTAAGGGTGATTATGCATTGACAGAGAAATGCCATTGTTTCTTATAACATTATTAAATAATTGTGCTCTGTTTAATTGAATCGATAAAGTTTTGCAAAAACATTTGAGCCAATAAATGAAATGCCAGATAAAATGAATTAAACGTTTGTGATTAAATGACAGTTAAGTTATGGCCTAAAGCAAGATAAAATAGACACACTGTCTATGTATGTGTAGGAGTTTTAAGTTTGCACAATCATTGCTTAGTTCTACTTTTATATATATATATATAGATTTATATATATCGCTGACTATATAGTTGTGTGGTATATGTTGTATATAACATATATAGTAAATGAAGGTAAGCACAACTCAAGCACCGTAAAACAGTAAAATTTACAACGCAACTACTCAAGTCTGAAGCGTAATAAAATATTTGCCGTTTTTGCCGACTGCACACACACAGATACAAACACACAAACACACACACACAGACATACAAAGTTGCACTCTCTGGATCCACTTGCTTCACATGAGCACTGACATTTTAAGGACTCTGCCACGTTCTGTGGCAGACAAGCCCAAGCAGAAGCCTTAGTCCAAGTCCAAGCCCATTCTTGGCCAAGCTATGACTCAGGCCTGGTCCGTTTCCGTTCCAGGGCGCTCCTTACGCTCCCCCCCACTCCCTCTCTCCCTGCCTCCTCCAAATGCCACGCCCCGCTTCTCTTCGTTGCGCCTTCGTCATTGCTTGTCAGCCAGTTTACAATGTAAACGCGAAAATGCGACAGCAGTGCATAAAAATCCTTGGCCCTAGACGATTTCTCACACTCTCCCCATCTCTCTCTCTCTCTCTCTTCTTTTCTCTCTGTCTAGCTGCGTCTCTGGCTCTTGGCCATGGCAATGGCGATTTTTATGCGTTTAAACATTTTCATTACAAAAATTGCATTTGGGGGGCAAGTGTTTCGTTGTCATTAAATCTGCAGCGATAAAATCAATTTATGTCAATTTCCACTTTTGATTATAACAGCAGTGCCAGCAACAACAACAACTCTCATAACAACAACAACAAAGATCAAGCCAGTGTCATTGCTTTTTAATTAAAAGTGAAAAGCTTGAGTTGACCAAACAAAACATTGTCCAGCAGCAACCAGAGACAAAAAGAACTACCACCCAATTCAACTCCCCTCTCCCTTTCTCTCTTCCTCCCTCTCTCTCATATTTCATCAATTTATGCAATTTATAAAATAAATATAAAAAATATAAAAAAGAAATGCTGCTGCTGTTGCCCAAGCGAAACATACAAAATTATAGCCAAATGCACGGCAAGGAATTTATTAATAATGCAAATACATAAAAACAGAAATCAACCCCTGATTATACAGATACGAGTACATACCACACGGAGTATTGCTACCAACCTACCAACCACTCACCCACTCAACCACCCAACCACCCAATTGCCACAACTCACAATGTCGAGTCCCGGCTGCCTTCCTTAATTTATTATTTAAATATGAAAAAAAAAAACGAAATATATGAAAATAATATAAGAATCAAACGCAATTCACCGAAATTATAAATACTCTACAGGAGATAATTCAAAGATAACCAAAGATCATGACATTTAAAAATGTTATCAAAATAATATTGAGTGGAAAAAAAATTCTAAAAGATTTGCAGGTTTTCTAAAATTCGAATTTCGTAAATAAACTTTATCAAGATCGCTTAAGACAACTCTTTTACATACTATATCTTACTATATATTTCTCTATACTTTTTTAAAAGATCTGGAAGTTTTCTCGAATTTAAAGATCCTATTTTAACTTTTTTAGATCGCTTAAAAAATTTTTTTCATCCTATATTTTACTGTATATTTCTCTCTACTTTTTCTAGTCTCTATATATCTCAAAAAAAGACCTTATCCCATAAAATTGCTTTAATACTAAAAGTTCTCCTTTTTTTCTAGTCGAATACAGTCTTATATGTAATACCCATGGTTAGAGTATCAGAAAGGGACTATACAACATATTTGCTACCCGTTCAACGTACCGCGAAGCAATGAAAAATTTCCGACGTTGGCGTCATCTAATATTTATATATGTAATACTCGTATAAATATAATGATGCTGGACTGGGCGAACGGTCTGACTTCAACGGCAGAACCCAAAAGCGCGGCAAATATTCAATAATTTATAATTTAAATAATACCCACTACAAATGGGGCAAGGTACTGCTGCTGCTGCTGCTGCGCTAGGACAAAGCGGTGCACCAATGGATAGGGTGGGGCAGTGGCAAGGTTGGACTACGCTTGCCACTCAGTCAGACAGTCAGTCGAAGAGTCGCAGAGTCAGAGAGTTAGGCAGAAAGCCACAAGGTGAACTATGCAGCGAATATTTGAATTTGAATATTAAACACGCAGACGTCTCAGTCTCAGTCGCCGTCGCCGTCGCTGTCGCCGTCAACGTCGCTGTCGATGCCAGCGATGCCGCCTTTTATAATTTTTCATTAAACTTGGCAATAAAAGTTTTCTGCGTTTTCCCCAATGCGGGACGCCTTAAAAAGAAAATGTAGCGCTCAGCGCGAGAGAAGAGAGCAAAAAAAAAACGTATATAATAAATGACATTATGGCATATTTATGACTGCTAATAATTTATATGCAGCCATTGCCTCAGCCTCTGCCGCAGTCGCAGTCGCTGCCGCCGTCGCAGTCGGCGACCGCACAGTCGCCACATTTGCCACAGTTGCGAAACTTTCTTGTTGTCATTTTTTGTTCGGTTTCCTTCTTCGGTTTAGCTCAAAAATGGCAAATGGCCCAAAAGAAATTTAATTTTAGCATACATTGTAGATACGCTCGCAGAAACCACTCAATATAAATTATAAGTAAAGATATAATATAACTGAAAAAAGTTGATAGTAGAAATTCTAATCATGAGTTAAGGGCAGAGGGATGGAAAATGCAAACAGCTGGTTGAAAATACTCTGAAACTTTAAGTAATCATAATAATTGTAATGGGAATATGATTGAATTATGATTGTAAGCAAAAGAAAGGTGATTGACTACGAGATATCCTATAAACAGATTTAAATAGGTGTAAGGAGCTAAAAGAAAAAAACTAATATTATTACTACCATTTTTTGAGAATATTTACAAGTTTTCCTCATAATTAAAAAAATTGATATTTGTTGCCTGTAAGACTCCCAACAAAAGTTAAATTATCAAACAGGGTTAATGTCAAGTTCACTTTAGATTTATTAAAAAAAAATGTTAATTAGCAAAAGTTCTTCAAAACCCTTTTTCATTTTAAATTTTACTTGGTATACATTTTACTAAAAAATCGTCAGGTTTCTTAATCTTAAAGAAAAGTCAACTTTAAGTAGATTATATGACTTTATTTAAACACTATAAATAAATATATTGTTAAGAAAAGTTGGCTTGCATGAATAGAAGGCATTTTGGCCAACTGAAAACTGTCGTGCAACCTGTCGCTATTATTATACTATGCATAGGTATATAAATACTACTGTCGCTTGTTGTTTACCTCTGCAATTCCTTTCAATATTTTATAGTATTTATTTGATTTGCTGCTTGTGTGCAATTCATATTAATGTGTGTGAGGGTCTGTGACTGTGTACTTATATGTATTTAAATGCAAACATTAAATTTATGTCAAATGTCCGTTTGACACGAAATATTTAAGCCAAATGCGCGACAGACAGTGCAAATAAAATATTAAAATAATAAAAAAAATAATAAAGGAAAACAAAAAATGACTCGATAAAAAAGCGGACAAAAAATACGAGGAACTGTAATTTGAATGTAGATAATGATACAGCATGTTTAATAAATTATTGTAATTTGTGGCAAGAAATGTATAGAAATAAACCAAATAAATAAAAACCTTTTACTCGTCGTCGTCGTCATTGTCGGAAGTGTGTTGTAAAAATCGCCAGTAAATTAAGTCTTCCTCTTGTCATGTTGATTGTCATTTAGTTGTTGTTCTTGTTGATGTTGTTGTTGCAATAAAATTAACTCAAATATGTGTATAATGTTTATAGTTATGTGTCGCATCTGAGCGTGGGTTGTGCCCCCATATTTAAACTAAATGCACAAAAAACAAAAGAATAAATGAAATACACTCAACTGTTGGCTTTTTTCTGTCATTG
The DNA here is from genome assembly GCA_035045575.1 of Drosophila falleni. Taxonomy (NCBI): domain Eukaryota; kingdom Metazoa; phylum Arthropoda; class Insecta; order Diptera; family Drosophilidae; genus Drosophila; species Drosophila falleni. The sequence continues at coordinate 7,041,012 of JAWNOV010000167.1, forward strand.
TCATTTCAGTTGATATTTTCCCTTAGTTATTGAGGGTTGGTTTTTCTTTTATTCTATATCTGTATAGTTTTATATATTTATTTTTTATTTTACTTTTCTGTCAGTCTCTGAACTGTAATTGTTTGTTGTAATTAAGGCTGAGCAAATAATGTGCTTCCGTTGATTTCTTTCAATGCAAATAGTTAATTGCTAGCCATAGGCAACACCATAGTCATTTGGATTCCATGGCATTGATTGTTGTTATTATTGTTATTTCAGCTGTTGGTCTTAGTTATTGTTTCGAGTGCACATCTCAAATTAAATATAACAATCAGTTCAGCAATCGACTTATCAAATTAATGATAAAACAATTTAAGAAAATTCAAAAGTGTCGTTTTATACTAATTGGGGCACCAGGAGTTGATTAAAAGTGAAAACAAAAGATTTAAAATTTTGAAAAAAATATTTTTTCAAAAAAGTCAAAGGGGGGAGTACATGATTTTTTCGGAAAAAATTCGAAAATTAATTTTTTTTGTAAAGTTAATAATATTTAGACGCAGAATCAATAAAGAGGCTAAATTATGATCAAAATGACATTCCGCATGAAAATCGGTTAAGTTTTGGCAAAGTTATGAGAGTTTGAAGTTGGTCAAGCCTTTGACAACAGAATAAAATAATTTCTGGGAAAATGTACCGAAACCTAAAGTCATGTTTAAAATTTCTGCTTTTAGCATACATATCTTAAGAATGCATTCACAATATAATTGTTTAATTAAGTCTACATATATTAAGACTGTGTGTATTTTCTAATCTTTATTTAATGTCAGGGAATCATTATTTTAGTTGCTTTGCTTTTCTAGTTTAGGTTTCATTGTATTTGCATTTTGTTTTGTCTTTGGGAAATTGTGGGGTATAAAAACTAAAAGACCAAATAAATGCAAACTTAAACTATAAAATAAACATTAAACAAGCTAGAAATGCTTTTATGGCCGCCAAGACGACGACAAATGACGATGATGACGATGCCCGAGACTGTTGAGACTTTGAGACTTTCAGACTTTTGAGACTGATGATGAATTGAGGGTGTTCTTGGTTGCCACCACCAACTGTGGCATGTCTATAGACTATAGTGTTGTTGCCTGTTTGGTGGCAACGTGAGACAACACTCGACTTGTATTTACAATTGAAATATTTTGTTGCAAGCGACCCTAAAAACGGCCTCCCAAACAACAAGTGCAGCTGCAACATGCGTAGCACATCAACACAGACACAGACACAGACAAAGCTTTTTATACTTTAATGAAGACGGCGGTGCAATAAAAATTGATTAAATATAATTCAGCAACAAAGTTCGTTTTATAGTTGCAAGTTGCAACAACAGTTGCATTAGAAGAGCAGCGCTGTAAAAGTTTAATTGTCGGCAAGGAATAGAAGCAGGTGCCCCACCAGCCAATACCCACTAACAATAAAATATTTGCCCCATTTGATGGGCTAAAGCACTTAAATATCCATCTCCATTTTCATCTCCATCTTTGTATGCGGCCATTTCACATTTTCGCATTTCTACATTTAATTTGAATTTATAGCGCCCAATGTCTTCGTGCTCTGATCCCAGATAATAAGCTGCCAGTAATATATATTTATATATACATATATGCATATAAATATATGTGCGTAAATGTGTGTGAATAAATACATATAACCCACATGTATTGCCCTTAATTACATGCGGAGTCATCAGTTGTTTGGTTGTTGTTTTGGGTGCGGGCGAGAATTTATTTTAATATTGCTGCGCAATTTATTTTAATTGGAATAATTTTATTTGTCTTTATGTTTATTCATTATGCGGACTAATGAATTTTGTACCAATACCAACAATTTTACATGCGTTATCTATACACACACTCATATATATATATATAAATTGGGAAAGGGCAAGCTATTAGTTGGCCTGAGTTTGGCTCCTAAATCCTGCGACTGTTCGACAGGGTGCTGGCTTTTGAATAATTAACGAGGGTGTCACTCAGCCCTTAGTTCTATATATTTATATATACATCCTGCTCTGTGTGTGTTTGTATGTGTGTGTGTGCGTGTACACGCTCATAATAATATTATATGTTATTTACCAAGAAAATGCTTAGTCAGCCTTATACAAATGTCTATGAATGTTCAAAATATAATTATAATAATAATTGAATTAGATTTATTGATTATTTGTATAGGCAACAACAACACAAGCCACTGCACGCACAACACTACAACAACAACAACAACAACGAGGACGATATCAGAAGCAACAACAACAACAACAACAACAACAACAAGAACAACGTTCATGAATAAATCCATTTACGAAGGGTAGTTGAGAGTCAAATAATAATAGCGCTAAAGAAATAGAACTGCGTGGATAAATTGCAGAAGATCTTAGACTTTAAAATACCCTGCAATTTATTTAATTTTTGAAATAAATATGTAAGCTATAAAATTATAAAATCTTAAGAAAATATACTGAACTTTCAACAAGAAATTTTTTTTCTGAGAATTCAAAAATTCGTAAATCCGTTTACGAAGGGTAGTTGAGAGTGAAATAATAGCGCTAATGAAAAAGAACTCCGTGCTTAAATTGCAGAAGATCTTAGACCTTAAAATACCCTGCAATTTATTTAATTTTCTAAATATATATGTAAGCTATAAAATTATTATATTAAGAAAATGTTAAGAAAATATACTGAATTTCTTACAAAAATTTTAATTTCCAACAGATTTCTGTTAATTCTCAGTTGAGCATTCAAATATGGTTAGCTTGCTTAAGAATTGCTGATCAAAGCATTTTCCCTAGCGTAAAACATTTATAATTTTCCCAAGTGCTTTACTTTCTGCGAATTAATCATGTATGCAAGTAAAAACAGGGTATATAAATTAATAAAACCATCAGACTGAACCACAAAAGCTGATGACGAAAGTCAACTAACAAGTTAAGTATAGTCAGTAGTTATGTTAGTTGTAGTTGTAGTTGTAGTTATGCTTGTTGTTGTTGTTGTTGTTGTTTGTTGCAAGTGCGTCAAGAGCCCCAAAATCATTCAAAGGGAAAACTCAACTGAAACTTGAGACGATGGCGTCATATACTCAACCAGAGACACACAGCACTACTAATACAACACTACTAATACAACACTACTAATACAACTATTATGCACAAACACACATACACACACACATACACTCATACATACACACTGACGCGAATTTGCGCGCGCTTTTCTTAAGCGAACATCTTCGGCGACTTCGAGTTGCGACTGCGATTGCGATTGAAACTGCGCAGGGAATGAGAGGAGAGAAGGTGAAGAGGAGGAGAGAAGGAGAGGAGGATAGAAGAAGAGGAGGAGTGTTAGGTGGAGAATGATTGGGGAATGAGAGCAAGGGGAACCTCTGACTGGGATTGCATTTCAGTTCTGTTGGGTCGACCTCGAAGACGACAACGACGACGACGACGACGACGACGACGACGACTTTTGTTGCTGCACATTCGAGGGCGACACGCTGCTGAATTTGCTGGTCGCCTGGCATTGGCGCAGTCAATGCATTCGACTGCATTTTTGTGTGCGTCTTTGTGGCACAGAAAAACTGCAGCTCGCGAATGCAACACGCACAAAAGAATATAATCCACCCCCCCAACATTTCATTCACAACCTTTTCGCGGTGTCCTGACGCTGGAACTTCTTAGTTCTCACTTCTCACTTCTCACTTCTCAGTTCTTAAAGTTCAATGCAACAAGGTTCTTTCTGTGTCTGCTTATCGATTTTATCAGCTGACTTCACTTGCCTCTCCTTCTTTCTCCCTTTACAATCTTAAGCATTTTCATATCTAATAATTTTTCGTGTTGGGGGTTTTCTTTTCTATATATATATATATATATTTATGTGTGCACATTTGAAATTTACTAGTAGATGGGGGAGAAATACGGCCTTCTCCCCCTGCGTGAAAAGTTTTCGCGAAGATGCCTTGCAACGTGTGAAAAACTTTTTTGCGAAAGTTGCATTTCAGATGTTGCACGCAGTTTTTTCTTTTATTTTTTTTTATTTTCATGTGCGCGTTGTTATTGTTGGAAAACAATTTCATTTTGTTTTAGTTGAATTATTATATTTGTAAAAGTTTTCCTTATGAATTATGGCCAATGTGTGTGTGAGTGGGTGTGTGTGTAGTTGTAGGTGTGAGTGTGTTTTAAGTGGGCGAAGGCAATGCACTTGCTGGTGGTTCATTGCAGGTCAGAGATAAAAAGGTTACGAGTTGGTTTAATAAATCTTAGAAAAAACTATTATGTCTTTCAGTCAAACATATCCAAATTTATTTTAATTAAATAGAATAGATCCAAAAAAATGTAAAGTATGTTTTAGTAAAGTATTTTTAGTAAAGTATCTTTTAGTAAAGTATCTTTAAGTAAAGTATCTTTCAGTAAAGTATCTTTTAGTCGTGTTCTTAGAAACTGTTGTATTTAACCATAAACAATTTTTTTTTTTCAATTTTTGGTATTTTTTTTTTTTTTTTTTAATTTTATTAAATTGTTTTATTAAAAAATCTATAACTTTTAAATGAATTAAAGTTGAGAATTTATTAACTAATTGTTTTTAAGCTGAAGCTAAAGTTTGAGGGTTAAATAATTTAAATTTTTATACAATGCCGAATCTTGAGGATTAAATAATTTAAAATAATGTAATTAGTCTAAAAATCATTTCTAAACAGGTTGGCAGCCTTTCCTCTAAATATTCTCTGATCTGTTTTTTTTTTGAACCTGTCTATTATCGCATACTTTAATCTCTATTTGCTTGATTATCAGTTCATACCAAGTTGTTGTAATTGAGAGCAACATCTTTCTACCCTTATGACGAAGCTGATCAGCTGCGGGTAGAAATACATTTAAATTATGAATATGAATAAAATATGGGTACGGGGCATGCAACATAAAGTGCGGCATATCAAGCAGACCATCTCTCAGCCATCTGCATTAATCTTTAGCGCTTATTATTTGGCATTCAAATACTTTATTTACATTATGAGTATGTGCGTACATATATAATATTTTTATTATTTTTATGCAAAACACATAGAGAAAACCCTCAAGGGCTCTCTTGCCACAAACCGTGGCATTGACAGTGGCAGTGGTAACTTTTAAGGGTTGCACGTAGTATCTCTGTCAACTTTTCATAACAACTGTAACTGATGCCAAATGCGTTTGGCTTATTTGCGATTTGCATTTTTCATATAATATCATTTTATTTTTTTTCTTGTATTCTGTTATTCTTAAAGCCTGCCACGTGAAACCCTTTCAACTGGTAATCGCTGCCCCAACCAAAAAAAAAAAAAAACACATCCAATTAGTTTATTTCTTTTTTTTCTGCTACTCGTACTTTCCATTTACATTTCGCCCAGTGCAAAAATGAAAATTACAAATTACAAATTGCATATAGATTATAGATTTCTTAGAGTTTTCGTGTATAATCATGTACCGGATATGAATTAATTTTTCTCTGTTTCCCGTGTTTCTCGCGCTCTTTTTTGCATTTGCAAGCAGCTCGTTTAGCTTTAGTTTGCAGATATACACTAACAAGGGTTATATGCACTTTGTGGCAGAGCTGAAAATTATTAAAATTAAAGAAAAAAAAATACTAATAATAAATGAATAGAAATAATTTTTTTTGTAATTCTTTTAATTTATTATTATTTTTTTTAATATTATTTTGAGTTTACTCATACTGTATTTATAATTTGTTCTTTTGATTTTAGTTATTAAAAAAAATACTAATAATAAATGAATAGTAATAACTTTTTTCCTATTTCTTTTTTATTATTTTTTTTTTTAATATTGATTCGAGCTTACTCAAACTGTATTTATTATTCGTTGTTTTGATTTTTGGCTTTCTTTTGCTTGTTCCCTTTTGCTTTGGCTGTGTTTTGTAGTAATTTGTTATTAGTTTTTGCAGCTCGAAGTTTGCTTGGCTTTCGCTGGCTTTCCATTGAAATCATTTACATATTGCAAAAGTGAATTGTAGAATTGCACACATACAAATACACAAATACAGTGAGCCCTAAATAAGCAGACATATATGTATATATATACATGTACTTGTATAGTTAGTTATTGAAGTCAGCTGACTTGTGTGTGGCTGCATACTTGTATTTGCTTTGGCAATTATTATCGACCTGGCCAACGATTTGTTATTATTGTTGCAAGTGTTGTTAGCTGTTGTTGTTGCTGCGGCGCCGCTGTTCATTAATTTACGCTTTGGCGAGGGGCAACTGAAGCCTTTTGTGAAACGCCTTTTGCATAATTGCCCGCACATTTCGTCAGCTCAAGTTGCGACCTCGTCTGCAATTTGCGCGTCAAAATAGTTGTAAAGTGGTCAGCGTCAATTAAAGGCAATTAATTTTGCATGTGCGTGTGTGTGTGTGTGCGTGTGTGTGTGTGTTTGTGTATCTGCGGCTTGCTATAAAAATATTGCTGCATAGTTTTGGGCGCATATTGTGCATCCTGTGCGTATACGCAATGTTCTCTAACGCGCAGACAAAACACTGTTATTGCTGTGCGCGTGTGTGTGTGTGTGTACGTGTGTGTATCTTGCACATATGTATGCTTCAGACAGACAACTCCACAGACTCTGGAAGCGACTGCTGCTTGAATTCCGTACCGTTACGTCTCCCGCCGCTCGACAATTCCCGAAATCCATAAAATTTTTACGTTGCGCCAAAAACCGAGGCCCCATTCTAACGGGAACATCAACGTGAACAGAAACAGAGGCGCAGTGAGCAGAGTGCGAGATAAATGCATTTTCGTAACGTACGATATAAAATACTAGTATGTATATGTGTATTGTATATATACATAGATATGCAGATATAGAAAACGCAGCGCCAACGCGTTGCTAACGGCGACCGCAACAGACACACGGCTCGATATGGTTAGACAGCAGAGGATACTCCTAAACTCCTATATTCCTAAAGTCCTATACACCTAAACTCCCATACTCCTACACAAACTCCAGTTGGCAACTCTGCCCGCTTCCTACACTGAAAAAATTAGACCAACTTCTAAAATCATTAAAAAAATTAAAAACATTCATCTTGAATATATTGTTCTTAAAATTCGATTACTTTAAGACCAAATTAGTAAAATAAGATTATGTTAAGACGAAATTACTAAAACTAAGATTAATAATCTAAAAAAATCTTATACTCTTAATATAAGAATAGAAATCTAAAATTGTAAGAAAAATACTAGGAAATAGGTACTATTTCGTAGCAAACAAATGTTGGAACCATGACGCTTTGGTTAGAGAACCCGCTACAGTTGTGAAGCAGTAGGCGGCGGTTCGAGTCCCACTCGTTCCAAATTAAAATAACATTTATAAAAGTACTCAAACAGAATAAAATGTAAATTAATCATAATAAAAAAAAATTATAAATATAAAAAAAATAATTTTTATTTCTATTATTTTTTGATTTTAATTTTAAGAACATTTATTCTTAAAACAAGAACTTGTTCTTATTTAAAATGTTATTAAAATCAAGATGTGTTCTGTTAAATTTAAGAATTTTATGTTCACGACGCATTTTTTAGACCAAAAATTTTAGTTCTAAGACCAAAATCTTGATTTTTGAACATTTTGTTTTTATCAGTGTATGCCCCAAGCCAACCAAAAATATAGCTACCCACGCTGCGTCTGCGTCGGCAACGGCAACGGCAACGTATTCGCATATTAGGTGCAAGCTATGTTGCATATGCAACTCGAGTCTCCTCTGTTTCTCTAGCGAAGGAGCCGACTCGAAATCGGAGTAGGAGCATATAGGCCGTGGCAATAGCTGTTGGTCATGTTCAAATACTCTATGGGGTAGAGACGACTACCCAATACAAACACAGATGCACACACACACAAACACACGCACACACACACTTACACTCATGTGTGTGCGTGGCAGTTGCCAATAACAGGAGCTTTTTTCCTTTGACCATGACGGGGCCCTACAGCAACAAATGCAAATATACATACATACACTTATACACTTATGTGTGTGTGTGTGTGTGTAGCATTTGTGGCAGGAGGCACTGTACATCATCTCTTTAGGCTTCCCGCTTTAGCCAGACGCATTCATTTGTAAAGCTAAAACAGAGGCTGCCGAAGAGAGAGAGAGAGTGAGAGTGTATCTCCCTCTCTCTCGTAAAGAGTGAGAGGTGGAAAAAGATAAGAGCGAGAGAGATGAGATGCAGAGTCTGCAGAGGGCTTTTACGCACCTTTTGGCCAAAGTGTTAATGAAACACATTTGAGACCATAAAACGCACAACTCACCGACTGCACTTCAAAGTAACTTTTATATATGGTATGCACAGTGTTACCTCGCTAATACAGCTTTGCCAATCATTTACTGATATATCTGCAAATGTTCCTAATTGCCATTTTTATTCTTCCTTTTTTTAATTTTGTTGTTAGCTGTACAAATTTTTGTAATTTCCCCCGCTTTAAATGTTATTATTGGCACTTTTGCTTTGTACTCGCTCCTGGCCAGGATATATGCCGTACCCGCTGACATATAATTTCATTAGTTTATGTCTAAATATAGCGACAGGCGTCAGTTTGTCATCTATATTTTCTTTTTTTTTTTTGTTGCTTCTTCTTTTATTTCTATTATTTTGTATTTCGTCGAGACAAGAAAAACGTTGCGACTTTCATATTTCTTCTTGGCCTACACACACAGCCTGGCAGTTATTGCCTTTTATATGTGTGTGTATATATGTGTGTGTGTACTTTTATAAATGTGTCTATGTGTGTGTGTGCAACATTCCAGTGTCGTTCCGTTCCGTTTTGCAGTCCGGTCCGACGTTCATTGGCAAAACGCGGCATAGAAATCGAATTAGATTTTTCCGATTGAATTTTCTACATTTTTAATTGCTTTCGACGTTTCAACTTGTCGACGTGGCAATAGGAACACCCCTAACCCACCCCTCCCTCTGTCCACTAAAAACTGACCCTGCATTTCCACCCCCCTCCCCCCTCCACCTAAACTATGCTACACTCCAGGCCAATATTGTTGAATTGTTGTTGGCATTTTAGCCAATTTGTGACGTCGCTGACATTTATGGGCTTTGGCCAGGCATTGGAATATTAAATGCAAGTAAAGTAAATCAAATATGTGCTCTGCGCCTAATTTACTTTAGTTTAGTTGCATTTTTGCCAGCTGCATAGCTGATATGCTCAAATATTTGTAAGGCTGAGTCAGACGATGGATGGCATCATCTGATTGCGAATTTATAGAAAAAGATAGCAAAGAAATCAACAGACGAATATCCAAAAATATATGTGATAAAATGTCGATAAATGGAGGGAGTGTATAGAGCAGTAAAGTAATTAAATCGACTTAATTGACATCAATAAATAAATAGTATGCATATTCACAGTAGTTTAATAATTAAATAACTTTGTTAGATTTATTTTTTGCCACGAATTTGATAACTGTATAGGAAAAATGTTCAACTAGTTTTTGATATGCTAAATAGTTTATTAAATTGACAGTACCCATACAGGCTTTTACTAAATAAATGATAAAAATGCTATGATTCATTTGCAATTATTATGAAATAAATACAAGTGCTAGCAAAAATAATTGAAATTAAATAAAACATAACTACTACTACTACTAATACTACTACTACTAATACTACTACTACTAATACTACTACTACTACTACTATTACTACTACTACTACTACTATTACTACTACTACTATTATTATTGCTACTACTATTACTACTACTACTATTACTACTATTACTACTACTAATACTACTACTACTAATACTACTACTACTAATACTACTACTACTACTACTATTACTACTACTACTACTACTATTACTACTACTACTATTACTACTACTACTATTACTACTACTATTACTACTACTACTACTATTATTGCTACTATTATTACTACTATTACTACTACTACTACTTTTACTACTACTACTACTACTACTACTACTATTACTACTACTATTACTATTTCTACTACTACTATTACTACTACTATTACTACTACTACTACTACTACTATTACTACTGCTTCTACTACTATTTCTACTACGTCTACTATTACTACTGCTTCTACTACTATTACTACCACTAATCCTACAAGTGCTAGCAAAATTATAACTTACGCAAACAATTCAATTCAACTACATTTTCCTTCTTCATAATTGCATTTTTTAAGCCGAAAAATTAATTATTTCTTTTACGCTAATGCTGCAATTTAGTATTTGTTTTTTTCTTTCATTTACATTTTATGCAATCTGACTATATTTATTATTTGCTCTCACGCTGCCACAGCTCGTGGCACATCTAACTGATGTTGAGGTGCAGCAGCAATTCGTGTTGCAACTCGGCCGTATCTACTAAAAGTATCTCGAAGCTGACTGGCTAAAATAAATAGTCTGCTGGACGAGATGCTCATATGGCAAGGGCTTCCCCACCATTGCATTAAAAATAAATTTACAAAAAATGAGAAGCAAAATGAATAAAGTAAAGTAAATAAATAATTGGTGCAGCGCAGACAGGAAAAAATGGAAATTGTAAAATCGAAAGATATTTATCTAAAAATAATAATAAAGTTGCGTTGCGGCGTCGTCTTTGGCCATCTGCAACTGTCTGTCTCTTGATTCTGAACTGAACCCAGCTGCCTTAATTTGTAAATCATTTTCAAATGCCGCTGGCAGCACAAATATTTTTTAATATCAAAATCAGCTTATAAATACTCGTTTGTAGTTGCTTTTGACTTTCTTCGCTCAGCAGCAGCAGCAGCAGCATCTTCCGCATTTGTTTGTAATTTACTTTTATGCTTTACTTAATTGCATTTAGATGCATTTTATAAATTACAGCACATGGTGGAGAGGCTCCCATGAAAATAAACTTGAAGTAAACATTAACAGCATCCACATCAAATCGACGCCGACGCTGACGCCGATGCTGACGTCGCTGTCGCTGTCGACGTTGCACTTATGATGTATTTTTTTTATTATTAAATTTTATCTTTTCTAATGATTCAATGGAAGGCAAATGAAGCGACCAAAAGCCGCTTTGGATAAAAAATTCAATTAAATATTACAACAATTTCTTCAACAATTTTTCCACCCCCTCTCTGCCCTCATTGACTTCTTCAGTCTGTCCATCTGTCTGTCTGACGGTCTGTCTGTTTTGAGTTGTATCTACGTATTTGTTATGGCTCCGCAGGTCTGCATTTCCAGCATTAATTACGCCAAATGTAACTTTGTATCTTTGTATCTTTGCATCGCACAACATGCTGCATAATATTAGTTTTGTTGCTGTACATTATATCTTTAAGAAGGCCACAGCAGCAGGCCATATAATAAGCATATAATGAAGCCAGAAATGAAGCAAATAAATGAGCAAGAACAACAACAACAAGAGGCTTTTTCTTTTTACGAACTTGCATCTACAAGATACATTGCGCTCCTACAACAACAAAAGCAAAAGAAACAATTAGCCTACTTTTGTTTTGTTGTCTGACAAGAGGAAATAAAATTAAATACAATATGAAAACAGAAAACAGAGTGAAAAAGTGAAGTAAAGTACGGTACTTAGTTAAATGCAAGGCATCTTATAGATGTATCTGTATCTGTATCTGCAGCTATGCTACGTTTATATATGTCTAGTTCTGATATTTGTTTAAATGAAGCAACGACAATAATAACAACAAAAACAACAACAACACACACGAATTTAATTACTGCGTTTTGTTTATTTTTTCATTTTTTTTTTTTTTTTGTTGTAGCCCGTTGTCATATCTTTTTATCTGATGCGTCGCGTATCTGTATCTGCTGCTATGTTTGTGCTCAAGTAGTTTTTAGTTATTATTGTTATTATTTTTCCATTTCTACATATACTATGTCTTTTCTGTCTGTCTCTCTCTGTCTCTCTGTCCGTACGTGTAGCTCTCAGATATTGAAATTTATCGCCGCTATTTTGTAGAAAATGCTCGTAATAATTGTCTACCCCATTTCTGTCCCCCTCCCCCTCACCCTCCCCCCACTCTGTTTGTTTACCGTTGCGCTTTGCAGTCATCGTCATATAGTTCAATAGATATAACCATACATACTTATGTATTTCAACGAATTTATCTGAGCTCACACACACACACTCAGATACTCAGATACAGATACTTTGATACAGACTCACGTATTGCATTCGCATGTTTTTATTTTTCTTTATCTTTGACAAAGCATCTTATTATAATTTTAATTACATGCTGTTATGAGGAAATGTTAATTGTTTCCGTTTACGAAATGTTGTTGCTAAATGCCCGATAGTTATAGACTTTAGTTCGATAGAAATATGTTTGCTTATTTAAAATGACAAAGATTAATCTTGTTTGTAATTAAGTTAAACTGATATACTTAGTTAATTAAATGTTCTTTTCATAATTGAAATTTAAAGCTTACTCATAGTTAAATTTATGATTTTATCAGTATCTTTTTTGTGTCCTAGAAATTAATAGATTATTAAGAATTAAGTAATGTTTTTAGTTAAGATGTGAATTGTTTTAAATTTTAATTTACTTTCAAAACTGTTTATTTAATATTTTTTTTTATTGATCTTAAGTTCTTTATTCCTTAGAAGATTCTATTAACAGAATATTTAGTTTTAGTGATTTATTTGTTGAGTTTAATGTTAAATAATATTGATTAAATTTATTTAAAGCTTAACAGCTTTTTAAGAAACTTTACTTGTTAGCTATAGTTCGTTATAATACTTAACTCATTGCAACATCAATTAAATTAAATTTAATGATTATAGAAACTGCATTTATAAAGAATTTCCTGTTTAGATTAAAGCACCTTATTTGTCAGTTGCTGCTTGGCATAAAGTTCTTAACTTTATCTCGTCTTTTTCCAACCATCAGGCAACATCATCAATTAGACAAACGCTAAGCCCTCTTTCCCTTTCTCCCACCATTCCCCTCTTAGCCAACTATGTAGGCCAACTGTTTTGCCGCTTTCTCGCCCATTGCTGCAACACATAAAAATCAGCAACAAAGTTGCGGCTCATAAAAAATTGCGCACAAATAAAAACTAGTCGGACGGAGCTACAGTCGAGCATTCTCGACTGTCGGAGACCCCGTACTTACTATGTCAAAAGCTAAGACTGCTAAAAATTCATACTTAATTTTCACCCGAAAACAAAAAAGTTTTTCATGCTAAGACTTGATTTTCACCCGATCGGTCCTATGACGGCTATATGATATAGTGGTCCGATTTGAACCAACTTCGGACAGAATATATATAACTAAGTTGAATGCTTTTTGTTTTAGTTTGGTTACGACATCTCATTAAACAAAAAAGTTTTTCATACTAAGAGTCGACTTTTGCCCGATCGGTCCTATGACAGCTATATGTTATAGTCGTCCGATTTGAACCAACTTTGGACAGGATGTATAAGACCATGTTTTATGTACATTCTATACGTTTGGTTACGATATCTCAAAAAAGAAAAATGTTTTTCATACTTAGACTTGATTTTCGACCGATCGGTCCAATGACAGCTATATGTTATAGTTGACCGATTTGAACCAACTTTGGTTAGGGTGTATGAAACCAAATTAGATACACATTCTATCAGTTTGGTTACGATATCTCAAAAAACAAAAAAGTTTTTCATACTTAGACTTGATTTTCGACCGATCGGTCCTATGACAGCTATATGTTATAGTGGTCCGATTTGAACCAACTTTGGTAAGGATGTACAAAACTAACTAAAATGCATATTCTTTAAGTTTGGTTACGATATCTCATACAACAAAAAAGTTTTTCATACTAGAACTTGATTTTCGACCGATTGTTCCTATGGGCGCTATATGATATAGTGGTCCGATTTAAAAAAGAAACAAACTTAACGTGCCTGCAGTATACAGGAATCTACATACCAAATTTGGTGTCACTAGCTTTTAAATTGCTCTTATAATTTGGATATGAATTTTTTTTTCCAATTTGTGGGCGATATAGGGGGCGTGGCCGAATTTTGAAACAAACTTGATCTGCCTGCAGTATAGAGGAACCTACATACCAAGTTTGGTGTCTCTAGCTCTTATAGTCTCTGAGATCTAGGTGTTCATACAGACAGACAGACAGACAGACAGACGGACAGACAGACAGACAGACGGACATTGCTATATCGACTCGGCTATTGATGCTGATCAAGAATATATATACTTTATGGGGTCTGCCACGCCTCCTTTTGCCTGTTACGCACATATTCGGTAAAACAAACCCAATAGACCCCTGTACTTTTTTTAAGTACGGGGTCTAAAAAGCACAACAACAACAACAAAATGGCATGAAATAAAATTTATATGAATAACAACAAAAACAAAAGCAATAGCAACAACGAGAGCAAGAATAAGAACAACAGTTTACAGCTCTGACGATATATATATGTATGTGCTCGGAGAATGCAACGTTGCAACGCTTGCAATGCTGCAACGCTTGCAACGTGCAACGTGCGTCCGGCATAAAAATTGTGTTTATGCGTGTTTGGTAATTTTATAAAAGTTAAATTAGTTTTAAGACCATAAATTGTGCTGTTGCCGTTGCTGCAGCGCCTTCTTCTTCATCTTCTTCTTCTTGCCACACACTCACCCCGCTGCTGCCATTTTAACTTTTATTTCTTTTAATATAAAAAAGCTGGCGCTGCTGCTGCAGCTTGCGAACCAAAGGAGCCGCTAGTCAGTCAGCCAGTCAGCTCAGCTGTAAAACTACACGCTGTCATAAAAAGTTGCAAGCAGCAGCAGCATCGGCAGCAGCAACGTCACATGTTGCTCGCAACATTGCCTACTTGCAACTACACTCAGAAAAATTGCTCGAAAATAAAGATTTTGGTCTCAGAACTAAGATCATAAAATTCTTTAATTAAGAGAACACATCTTGATTTTAAGAACATTTTAAATAAGACCAAGTTCTTATTTTAAAAAATAAATAAGACCAAGTTCTTATTTTAAAAAATAAATGTTCTTAAAATTAAAATCAAAAAAAAAATAAATAAAAATTATTTTTTAAAATTTTTTTATTTTTTAAATTTTAATTTATATTTAACTATATATATTATTTTTAAAATTTTTAAATTTTGATCTATTCACATTTTATTCTGCTTTAGAAATTTTAAAAATGTAATTTTAAATTGTAACTAATGGGATTCGAACCGCCGCCTACTGCTTCACAACTGAAGCGGCTTCTCTAACCAGAGCGCCATAGTGCCACCATTTCATTGATACGAAATAGTACCTATTTATACTTTTCTAACAATTCATGATATTTTTTTTTATATTAAGATATTATAATTTTTTAGATTAATAATCTTAGTTTTATTTTTTGGTCTTAAAATAATCATATTTTTGGAACAAAATATTTAAGATAAATGTTCTTGATTTTAGAAGTTGGTCTTTTTTTTCTGAGTGCAGGAACATAGCATCCAAGAGTCAGGAATCAAGAATCAAGCAGCAAGAATCAAGCAGCAACATGCAATCGTAAAAATGAGTTCGTTGCAACGTTTTGTATCCACAAGTTTTTATTGTGCGATATGTAACAATGTTGCAACATTTATACGAATTATTATTACATTTTAATGATTAATTCTAATGATATGCGACATGAAAATGAAATGGCAATCAATAAAATGACTGTGGGGCACTTTTCAAGCATCTACTCCTTTGGATTTGCTTTAGTTTCTTATTATTGCTGGCGCCGCGGGCATCGTTCTCATAAAAATTGGCCCAAGTTAATTGTGGTAGTTATTTGTTATTTTTTCCAAAGACTTCTGCTTCTCTTTCTCTTTCTATTTTTTTTATATCTGACTCTTTTGCTCATGCTTGGGTTGAACTGCATTTGGTATTTTTGCAGGCCAACAAAGTTGCAGGCGGCAGTTGCAAGTTGCATTTGGCGCTTTTACGATCCATTTTTATATGCTTACTTAGTTGATTAAGGGCGTGGCTGGGGCAGATGTTTAGATTTCGCTAGAGCTGTGACTACAACCACAGTTACAACAAACAAGAACAACAACAACAGCAACAATGCCGTGCTAATGCCCACGATGAGTTTTATGACAAGAAATTTAACGAAAAAACAGGGCTGTAATTCAGAATACTCGACTTTTAGACACCCGGTTTCTAACATGCCCTCAAATATACAGTAGACTCTAGGAAACTTAATATTAATAGTAGTATTAATGCCAATATATAAATGCAATATATTATACAAGTAAATGCTTTAAAACTATAATATAGTTCTATATTTTTTTCTGCAATTATTTTTACTCCGTGTTATTTTTTAATTCTAACAAACTTAAATTTTGTATCCAGCTTATTATAAAAGTAAATGCTTTAAAACTATAATAAATTTTTATATTTATTTCTTCAATTACTTTTACTCCATATTAATTTTAATTTCTAACAAACTTTAACTTTTTTATCCAATTTAAACCAATTTCTATGATAGTTTCAGCTTCAAAAGACTCTGTCCATTTAATTTGATTGTTGTCTGCAATTTATTTAATCAAACATAAAACTACAATTTCTACAAAAAAAAATTCAATTCAATTTGAAGCGAATTCCAGCAAAGACGAAAATTGGAACACGTTCGCATTTTGTATCATTTGATAAGAGCCACGTTTAGAGGCACGAAAAAAGGCCATAAAGTGTTTGCAATAAAATATATATATTGTGCAATATATTTATATATGTATGTGTAGGCACAGATATGTGCATATGTGGATATAAAGATACATAGACTCATGAGCCTATATATATTTATTTATATTGTGTATATATCGTACATATCTTATACGGCATATTATATTATAGTAGGTAGAATGTATTGTAATTTGCTTTTATGCGCAGTTTTTGTTGACGACTTTGTCGTCGCTGGCGGACGAAGCAATAAAACTTTATGCATTTAGTTATAAATATAAATAATTATTATCTACAGACTTATATTGGATTTCCAAACAGAGACACACACACATACACACACACTGAAACATTCACATGGACAGCAAACAAATTCAAATTGTATTTGCTTTTGCTTTTACGACTTGCCCCTGCCAACAACAACAACAACAACAACAACAACAACTCTCTGGCAAAAGCAAAGTCGAAACCCAGGCCATTATAATAATAACAATGTTATTAATGTTATTGTTATAATAATAATTTGAAATTCGTAACTTTTGTCATTTTATTAATGGGTCGAACGTGCAAGAGACGCTACCCAAAACATGCTTATATACTTATAAATATATATATCAACATATATATAAATATATTTATATATGTAGCTGTATATATGTATGTTTTTTGACACCATTACATGGCCAGGCCATTGACGTTGGGTTTTGTCGTAATAACCATTATACACTTACACTTAGTCTAATATTTACATCTCACTCTATTTAGACAATAACTTAAAGTTTTTTTTTAAAGAAAAAAATAAACGCTAGTGTCTCAAATATTTACACAGCACCAACCCAAGTCGAGTCGCAGGCAAACTAGACAATACGCGTACGCAAACAAATGGCTGAGACTGTATGTTAATAGCAAGAGACTGTGCCAGCCTTTACAATATTTACTAAATACCCTGTAATCATAAAAAATGCCCCAAGCAAGCGTATAAACTCTAATTGTTAGTTTTACTCTCTCACTTTACACTTTTTAACTTTAAGCTAGAGTATCTACAAGTCGTATATTCCATACTGCGACTTGCTTTAACATATTTTATTTGTATTTAAGTATATTTATTTTACCTCTTGCAAGCTGTGTGCTATTTAGTTAAGTTGCTTTGTCTTTCAATGGAAAATTTTTATTGCTTGTCAATGTTAGTTTGGGGATTACAAAGATAGATAGAACTAGTCGGACGGAGCTACAGTCGAGCATTCTCGACTGTCGGAGACCCCGTACTTACTATGTCAAAAGCTAAGACTGCTAAAAATTCATACTTAATTTTCACCCGAAAACAAAAAAGTTTTTCATGCTAAGACTTGATTTTCACCCGATCGGTCCTATGACGGCTATATGATATAGTGGTCCGATTTGAACCAACTTCGGACAGAATATATATAACTAAGTTGAATGCTTTTTGTTTTAGTTTGGTTACGACATCTCATTAAACAAAAAAGTTTTTCATACTAAGAGTCGACTTTTGCCCGATCGGTCCTATGACAGCTATATGTTATAGTCGTCCGATTTGAACCAACTTTGGACAGGATGTATAAGACCATGTTTTATGTACATTCTATACGTTTGGTTACGATATCTCAAAAAAGAAAAATGTTTTTCATACTTAGACTTGATTTTCGACCGATCGGTCCAATGACAGCTATATGTTATAGTTGACCGATTTGAACCAACTTTGGTTAGGGTGTATGAAACCAAATTAGATACACATTCTATCAGTTTGGTTACGATATCTCAAAAAACAAAAAAGTTTTTCATACTTAGACTTGATTTTCGACCGATCGGTCCTATGACAGCTATATGTTATAGTGGTCCGATTTGAACCAACTTTGGTAAGGATGTACAAAACTAACTAAAATGCATATTCTTTAAGTTTGGTTACGATATCTCATACAACAAAAAAGTTTTTCATACTAGAACTTGATTTTCGACCGATTGTTCCTATGGGCGCTATATGATATAGTGGTCCGATTTAAAAAAGAAACAAACTTAACGTGCCTGCAGTATACAGGAATCTACATACCAAATTTGGTGTCACTAGCTTTTAAATTGCTCTTATAATTTGGATATGAATTTTTTTTTTCCAATTTGTGGGCGATATAGGGGGCGTGGCCGAATTTTGAAACAAACTTGATCTGCCTGCAGTATAGAGGAACCTACATACCAAGTTTGGTGTCTCTAGCTCTTATAGTCTCTGAGATCTAGGTGTTCATACAGACAGACAGACAGACAGACAGACGGACAGACAGACAGACAGACGGACATTGCTATATCGACTCGGCTATTGATGCTGATCAAGAATATATATACTTTATGGGGTCTGCCACGCCTCCTTTTGCCTGTTACGCACATATTCGGTAAAACAAACCCAATAGACCCCTGTACTTTTTTTAAGTACGGGGTCTAAAAAGGGAAAGGAATATCGCTACACTCTACACTCTTGCTGTTCTACATATTCATACTAGTATTACAAAATTGTTATGCCATTACTTTTTCGAGATGAAATTTGTAATCGCATTTCAGCTGCCAATTCTTTGGTGTATTACAAAACTAACCTTGTTTGATTATTTATCTTAGCTCGAATATGGTATGTATTTCTTAGTGTACAGTGTACACTGTCTACATATAAATGGCTTTGTTATTTCCTTAGTAATGGCGCCTGCCATAAATTGAGCTCATAATTTTTCATTGCAATTCGCCCCGTTTCTCAATTTTCCATTGCAAAAACATAATAAATAAAATATAAGTATAAGTAAGTCGTAAAAATCGCATATAAAATTTAATGCGCTTGAAAATTATGCGCAAACTATTTCCAGGCATTCCTCCCCCTCTCCCTTCAATTCTCCTCTTGCTCCTTTACCTTCAACTAATATATTTCCGAGTACAAAGTTCCCAAAAAAAAAAAATAATAAGAAAAGAGTGCGCACGTTCAGCGAATGCGTAATTTATTTTATAAGCGCATAAATAAGAATTCCCAAAAACTAAATGCAATAAAAATGCGGGCGGCAAACAGCAAATACATATTTAAAATAACAAGAAATTGCGCAAAAGTAATAACTTATAAAATATTAAAAAAAATAGGGAAAATATGAAGCAGGAATAGCTAAGAAATACGTAAGACAGTGGCAGTTTGAAGTGAGCGATTAGAAGATACCCTGTTGCAAAATGTAAAGTGAAGACATCAGTTTTTTTTTCAAATTTAATTTAAGTTTTATAAATTTTGCTATCTTCTTAAATTCCACTGATCTTGACCTGCTCTATAGATACTTTCTTCAGTCAGCTGTTAGACAATCCTAGTATACCCCTTTTTTTAAATAGCTTATAAAAAAGCAACACAGAAGCAGCAACATAATTTATTGGGCCACGTATTTTGTTTGTATTTTGGCCAAAAGGTAGCTGCTCTAGAAAACTTTTGCGTGGCAGGCAGCAGATACAGATACATTTACAGATACAGCAGCAACAGCTACAGATACAGATACATTTGAAAAAGTTTTATTCATAAAACAAATCGCACAGAATCGAAAATTGCGGACCAAAAGAAGAAGTTGTTGTTGTTGGTCGTCGTGTCCTGCACCTTCGACTGGATATGGATAATAATTTCTGAATTCCTTCTCTCATTTTGATTGCGCCTAATAACTGAGTACTGATGCCGCCTGCGATGGCTAAGACGATGGCAATGGAGATGCGGCCGTGGCCAATTTGTGTGTGTAGAATCTGAGCTGGAGTTGGAAGTTGAAGTCGAAGTTGGACTCGAGTCTAACGCCGTCTGGCCGCAAAGGCCAAGAGTAAAGATTGCGGTGTGTCTGCGTCTTTCTGTCTACCTCTTGTTGGCCGAGACGGAGTCTGCGTTTTATTTTTGTTACAAATATTTTATTCCAATGCCATATATTTTATTTAGTGCTCTCTTTGGGCTGCCTTTTCGCATCGGTTCTTTTATTTTATTGCATTGTTTATGCAGCCGAAAGTAAATTATGTTTTTTGTCGGCGGCATCGCGTTGCAAAAGTCGAAACAAAACTTGAAGCGTCGTCGTTGCAGCCTTTGTCTTAATTCCTCTCATTCCTCTCGCCAAGAGTCTGTTAACTGAGGTACAATATTTGACTAGGATATACATACAAGAAATAAAATTAAAATTGAATAAAAAATGAATAATAATCGGTAAACTGAGGTACAATATTTAACCAGATTTTAAATATAAAAAACAAATTAAATAAAATATAAATGTATTACCAATAATATAAATATAAAATTCTTAAAAATATGGATATTTGAACAGGATATTTATATTAAATAGAAATAGAATAAAGTGTAAATAAATAAATAAATAATATAAATATAATATTAATATAATTCTTTTTCAAAATTTGGATGTATGATCAGGATATTTATATAAAATAGACATAAAATACAATATAAATTTAATTCCAAAAATATAAATATAATTCAATGTAATTCTACTTCAAAATATTTGAATATCCTACTATTATTTTGACCGAACCTTTTTCAGGTATAAAAAACATAACTGTTAATTAATTTTAGTTCTCCAGATCGATTAACATTATAATAACGTTCATTAGAAAAATTAAATACAGAAGGAAGATAAGTTAAAATTCAATTCTGAAGATTTTTGAATTATTTTGAAAAAAATATGATATTTATAGGGTATATTAAAGCACATCCAATTTCAATATTTATAGAGTATCTGTAGTTCGTTCTGTTGCACTCTGATTGCTCTTGCAGCAGTTTGTTCGCTGTCATTTCGCAAAAGTTATTATGCCAGGTGGTTTTGTCGCTGTAGTTGTTGCTAGTAAGAGTACGGGAGAGTATTGTTGCCTCTTTTTGTGGCAATACGAACAGTTACTTAAGTTCTGCTTGTTGTTGCTGTTGTTTCTCTTGTTGCACTGCATTTGTATGTCTGTGCCACATTTCAGCAATTGCTTTGCATATTTTATTGCTAAATAATAAATGCCCATTAAGTTAATTGGCAAATTAGGCAAACACATGCATACATACATGCACAAATTATACACACACACATACATACACAACTGCAGGTTAACTTGCCACTTACAGTACCCAATGTTTTTTAATTGGAACAAATACAGCCCTACACATCAAAAGAAAGCAACAAAAAATTGACGTTAAAACTGGGTCTTGTACTTGCTTTTAAAGAAACTTACTCTATATACCCTGTAGTCTTATCATCCGATAAGCAGGGGTATAAAAATGTTGTGCAAGAAAGAACTACATTTTTTTTAAGTCAAATTGATTTTGACCTGATTTCAAACTGTGTTATTAATCATTTTTTGCAGCTGCTTGCAGGGTAACTGCAAGTCGAGTGGGCTTAATATTAGTTGACCTAGGAAATGTGCAGCTTAAACTATAATAAGTCGCCTATTACGCGCCATTTGCATATGAAAATTGGTATAAAAAAAAAGTTTAGGCGCACAAAATCGATAGACATTGCCTTGGCCAAAGCGGCCCCTTCCCCCCTTTCCCCTCTGTCCCCTCAACCGCCTCTTTTGGGTCTATCTAGACCGCCCCCGCCTGCTGCAAATATATATATATATATATATCCATATGTAGCTATATTTGCGATTTGTTGAGTGCGCATATTTTCATTTTCATTTTCATTTTCCTAAATGACAAGGCACAAAATGCGTTAGCAGCGCAATGCGGCGCTGTCTGACAAGCAAACACAATTAAATGTTATGCAGATGCAATCTAAAATGTCATTATATCAAATTCATTAATCCCCAATACAGTCAGACCCCGTACAGGCGGTACAGAGAGCTCTCAGTGAGGGCCCCCAGGCCCACAAACAACAACAACAATAACATGAACAACAACAACATCGCGAGCGACAACAACAACAACAGCTTCAAGAAATGCAGCCAAAGGCAGCGCCCCAACAACAGCTACAACTATAACAACGACAACAACAACAACAACGCTCTGTGACTTCATCTGCACTCATTTATTTTTCCTCTTTTTTTATGTTAAACTCACACTCGTATCTACACACACTCACACTCACACACACACACACACACACATACTCACTCTCATATGTTTTTAATAATTATTATTATTTTTTTTTTTGCATAGAGAGTTGGAGAGGAGACATGTAAGATAGCGCTAGCTACAGCTGCTAGACTAACAAATACCCTGTCTTCAAATACATACTCAAAATCAAAAAGAATAGCTCTTTATAAATGTAGAAAAAGTTACAATAAAACTACGGCTTCTCTGCAATTCATTTGCTTATTATTATTAAATATTTTTTTTATTAAACAGTTCATTTCAATTTTTTTTACTTTACTAATTCAATGCATTTTTTAGACAAAAAATCTAAGTTTTAATTTAAATCATATTCCTCTTAAAATTTTTCTACGAAAATTTCTTAAATAGGAGAACACATCTATATTGTAAGTTAAATTTATGATTTTAAAAAAAAAATCAAAATCGTCTTATTTTCAAAATAAAATATTCTGGTGAGGAATGCTTGATTTTAAAAACCTGTCTTTTTCTTAGTCTTAATTTAAATCCTTTTCCTTTGTAAAATAAGTGGATATGAAAAATTTCTTAAATTGGAGAAAACATCTAGATTGTAAGTCAAATTTTATAATTTTTCTCAAAAAAAAAAAATAGTCTTATTTTCAAAATAAAATAGACTTGTTAGAAATTCTTGATTTTAGAAACCTGTCTTTTTAATCGGTGCATTTTAGAAGTAAACAAATTTATTTCAGCAGTATTTTAAACTCTCTGGCAGTTCACTAAAATTTTTTACAGGGTATCAAAAAAACATGCACTGCGCCCGTTTGCCTGCGATTAAAATCGCTGCACGTGAATATTTTAACGTCAGTCAATCAAATGGCTTAAAAATGCTTTGTCATAGCTTCGTGGCATGCTCTGCTCCAAGCCATGCCTCGATTTACAGATTTACAGATACTTCAACGGCAGCGCATACTTCATAAATACATATGCGGCCTCCTATGACTCTCTGTGTTTGAGTGTGTGTGTGTGTGTGTTTGTTTGTTTGTGTGTGTGTGCAGGTAAATCGCCTTTGATTTGATTTCGTTTGATTTGATTAATCGCACGACGCAGTCGAAGTCGACGTTGCCTGATAATGAGATACGCGGTGAGAAAGGGAGAGAGAGAGATAGAGAGAGAGAGAGGGAGAGAGGGAGACAGGGATAGAGGGAGAGAGGGATAGAGGGAGAGGGGCAACTTGCACGCAATTAAGCCAAATTAAACTCAAAGCCAACCTCAACAAGGCATCCTACAAGTAAATACGTGTTAAAATACAAGTACTTATGTAAGTTGGTTCATACAATACTCTTGCGAATGCCGAGCAAAGTTCAATGCGCCTCAGAACTTCAGTTTACAGCTTTAAAAATTACTGTTTACAATATTAATATAAATGATTGTATATTAACACACACACGTACACACACACACACTCACGCAGAGTAAATAAAAATAATAATAAATACAACAAAAATATTCCATTCATCGTCATAAACTTCAATTTTCGAAAATCATTTCCTTAGCAGCTGCGCGTTAAAAAATATACAACTCAACAACAACAAAAAAAAAAGAATGAAAATAAATACAAAAAACAAAATAATAAAAATAAGAATAAAATGAATTAAGGTTCACACAGTGGACATGAGTTGCTAAATATGTTTTTATTTTTTTTAACTGAACTACAAGTAGATTGCGATTGCGTTGACAGGGAAAATGATTAAAAACAGGTAATTTCAATGCCAAATGCGCATTAAGTTAATACATTGTCATCAGTTCAGCTATTAATTGCTTGATTGATGGATTAAATAACAGCAACAATAAAATATTATTATTAGTAAAACAACTAAATTGTTAGCAGCTACAACTAAAGCAGGAACACATTTAAAAAATTGTTGCAAACATTAAAGCAATATTAAAATATTCCTAATAAACAAAAAAAACATTTTTTAAAATTTTTTAAAATACTTAAATATTTTCTATTATTTAAAGCAGAACGCATTTTAACAATGATGCGATTTTAATAATCAATTTTAAAATATTAAAAATAAATAAAAAATTATTTTTTTTTTAATTTTCAAAATATTTAAATATTTTTCATTATTTTAAAATTCTATTTGAAATAGTTTTCCTGCATTTTGCTGTTCGGTTCCACTGTGCGACGTGTGCGCAGTTTTTGCCCTTTGCACATCGTTAAGGAATATTATAAATTACTACAACAACAACAATAATAATACAAAAAGACAACAACAACATTGTCGGGGTTCTTGAAATATTTATTTTATATTACGTTTTTTCGTTTTATTTTTATATTTTCCCTTTTTATACTCTCATTCTCCCCAGACGCGGGGCGCGGTCTAAATTAAAGAATATTTCTTGTTGCCTTTACTGCTTCATCTTCTTGAGTTTTTTATTTTATTCCATTTATTTTTTTTTTGTTTTTTGTGTCTTTTTGTTGTGTTATTTTATTTATTATTATTTTTGTATTTTCTTCTTCTTCATTCTCTGTTCTTTTCTCATTTTTCGTCCGCTGCAAGAAGAGTAGCCTCGTCTTGGTTTAAAGTGCGGTTTCTTGTCTTTCTCCATATATATTCATTATTATTGCTGCGACTGCCGCGACGGCGACTTCGCTGCACATAACTTCAACTTTGTATCTGTATCTTTGTATCTGGCCATGCGGCAGTGTGTGTGTGTGCGTGTGAGTGTGTGTCATGTATTTAAGGAAAAAGAATGATGCAAAGACGATAAAATATAATTTCGGCTTTATATTTTATTTTAATGATGAAAAATGTTGAAACTTTATTACGAACTCATAAAAAATTTAAACGTAGGTACACACGCAGAGCGGGCGGGTTGACGCAGAGGGAGACCAACGCACACACACACACACACACACACTCACACACACACACACACACACACACACATCAACACCATTGGCTTCATCTTGTTCTTCTTCTTCTTCTTATTATTATACTTGGGCTGCTGCTTTTGTGCTCACTCATAAATAAGGAAAAAAATGCGCTGTGCACAATGTTAAATGTTATAAAAATCCACAACAACAACAAAAAAAGTATTTATTTTTATTGCACAATGCAGCATGAGCATAAAGTATCTTACAGATACACACGTCATACACGACACACACACACACACACACAGACGTACACAGCTGGCAGCGTCTTCGCTTTGATGCCGCTCACACAACAATTCAACCCAAAACTCAAACTCAGAACGCAAACTCAAAAGGTGTGAAAATATATGTCATAAGATACAAATGTATCTAATTGAATGAAAGCGAAGCAGCAAGCAAGCGATTTGTTCTTAACACGCAGTCCAAACGTTTGCGCTGTTAGTGGAGCATGAGACTGAATTTCCTCCCCACACACACACACCGCACACACACACACACACACACACACACACTTAAACACCGCACACTCCCCTCCCCCTTCTTGCCACCACTTTTGGGGTCTCTGTCCAAGGCGAAGCGTGCGGCAAGCGCATCAAAGTCAAAGTCGACGACGTTGAGAATTTTTGTTGCCGTTTTGTGAAATGTACTAAAGACTTGGGGCATATTAGCTATGCCAAACAGTTTGTTGCATATATTCACAGGTGCGGTTAAGGAGTTTGATAACTATATCACAGATTTTTTGAATTAAAATGTATAAAAATCAATGATTAATTTAAAATTTTCTATTTGCTAAAAATTAAGGAGACATTGAAATTTAAAAAGACATTTGTCATAAAAGTATCTGAGCAGTAACAATAATAATAACAATAATACTTTTATACAAGCTCACAAATAAAATGTGTTTTTAAATAAATAAAACGACAACATTATTTAAAAAAGACTAGTTAAATAACATAAGCAACAAATAAACATAAATATATGTTTTATTTTTAACACAAAAAAATGCGGATAGTAACAGTTTATAATTATATTTATTTATTTTTCATTATTTTTATTATATTTTATTTTTAAAATTTAAACAATTTATGGAAAAACAATATTTGGTAGACTTAAGGAACATTTTGGAATAAAAAAAAGAACTTAATCAATAAAAAAAATAATTGCTTAAGCAATGACAGCAGCAAACAGAACACTTGAATAACAAGATATGAAATGAATTTAGAAGTAAAGTAAAGTCTGTTAGAGTATTCAAACTTTGCCCTATCTAAAAGCTCTTGCTCAGTTTGTATGTTGTGGCAGGTTATGGCTTCGGCCAGACGCAAACAACAGATACAACAACAGCAACAACAACAGAACACACACACAATAGCCAGAAGAGTGTGCCAATGACGACAACAGCTGCTTTTGGCTAAGGATGACGATGACATGACAAAAGCAAAGACAAAGATACATTTACAGATACAGATACAGCGAAAGACAAAGTCTAAGATGACAACAAGTGCAACAAAGTATCTGATAGTACAAAGTAACTGCAACACCTTTCGTCAGCTAATCTTTAGCTTGTTTATTATAGATTTCTAATCTTAAGTTATTTGTGTGTGTTTTGGAAATACTTTTGGGCCATGATAACCACGTCAACTGTTTTCGGCCCAAATAGTTACTTATCTGTGTGGCACAATCAATCATTGGCTAATATTAAGTTAAGTTTTTTATTATATTACATTAATTTGTGCCGCGCATATATTTTTAACAACAGATTACCCAATCGTATTAATGCTATCTTATCGAGCTGCAACAATAAAATTGTTTTGCAACACAACGCAACGATCGATTTTTGATGACTATCACGAGTTTGGCGCTATAAACAAATAAATACAAAACATCGGGCAATTAATGTTAATAAATAAATGTAATTATAAAAAGATTGCCAGTGCAACTGTCTCGACTGCAAAGTGCATAAAATAAAAAATTTATAAAATTTTAAAATGATCTGTAGGAATGCAGGAAATGGGTTGATCCCTTATGTCAGTCTAAATAAAATAAAAGTAATATAAGCTAGTAGCTACCCTTTTTAAAATATAAAATAAAATATATATAAAATAAAAGTAATATAAACTAGCAGCTACCCTAGATTCACATTTATAATTAAATAAAATATAATATCAATTGCAGTCAGTTTGATTTTTTTCATTTGCTTCAACTTTATTATTCCTTGATAAACGATTTTAATGTGTATACAAAAAATATCTGACTGTACTCGCTTAACACCCTCCCTCCTGCTTCCTCCCCCCTCTTTTAGCTCTGCTCGACTGCATTTTTAATTAATTTATTTTTGTCGATATATTTCAGGCGCAGTCACAAAGACAAAAGCCAAGTTATACTTGCATCTTTAAGATACACACACACACATTCGTATCTTGTATCTTTTGTTGTATTCTTTCTGTTGTTGTTGTTGTTTTTGTGATGTTGATGATGCTGGTGTTGCTGTCCCCTCCTGTTATAGCTCTGCCATTAATTTATTTATTTAATACTCTCTGCCCCTCTCTGTCTTTCTCTCTCTCTCTCTCCCTCTCTCGTGTGTTCCCTTTGCGTGTGATTAATCGGCTGCTCATTGTAAATATTTGTCTTTAGTTTGTTGCACTGCCAGAGCCCAAGACTGGCAACGTGAAACTGCCTTATTCTTGGTCATAAGCTGCATTTATTTATATTATTAAAAATCAACGACAGCTTGGCAAAGGTTTATTTTAAGATGTGAACTCTGAACGACAGGCAGATGTTCTTTAGTTAAAAATTATACTTTTCATTGTCACAATGCTAATTTTAAAATTAAATTAGTATTTTAATTAATTCTTTTTTAGTTTCAGCTCTCAAAAAAAAGCCGATTTACATCTAAAATCTCATTTAAGTTAAAATAATCCTCATTTTCTACCCAACCAGTAAGCTAATCTTTTTCATTAATAGTATTTATTATTTTTTTTTTTTATTCTTACAACAAATTCTTTAAATATTCCAGAAATTTTTTTAACTTTTAACAATATTTTTCCTTTAACTTTTCAAATTTAAATTAAAGTTAATTTAATTTTAAGCAATATATACATTTATTTTATAGTACATTTTTTTTTATAAATTTTTAATTCTTATTTCGATATAAAATCATTTCGTTTAATTTATTCCTTTAATTTTTCAAATTTAAATGAAAGTTAATTTAATTTAAAGTAAAATATAATTATTTTTTTATAATAAATTTTATTATAAATTTTTATTACTATTTTAGATATAACATAAATAAGTTCCTTGTTGAAATTGTAATAACTTGAGCTTGCCACACTTGCAACTGCTTGCCACTTGCCGCATGTCTAAGTCTGAGAGCACACTTAATCAAGAGTATCTAAGTACGTGTATTATCATGTTTGTCTGTAACTTTAACTTCAACTTGAACCAACTTCAACCGCTCCTTTTGAGTCTGTTTTCCTGGTTCAAAGTCAGTTTTGTAGTTGAGTTTTGTACTTGTGTTACTTTGTTTTAGATGTTAGAGTATTTCCCTTTACCGTAATTTATAATAAGCTATTTTCTTTACGCACCTTTTTAGCCAGACTCTGACTCTGTGTGTGTTTGTGGTTGCCCCTCTGCCCACGCGCAACAAGGACAGGCAACAACACAAGCAACAACAACAATAATACACAAAAAAACAAGTCAAGACACTCAGCAAGCCACAATTCTTGGCAAGAGGCTGACTTACAACTAATGCAATATAATAAATTTATACAAAGTTACAAATAAATATAGTAAGTGTATGAGTGTGTGTGTGTGTGTGGGTTGAAAAATAAATAAATAAATATTTTTAGAAGGATATATACATAGATATATGGTAAAAGATTTGATTGCCGCCCAACCCTTCAACTGAATTTGAGCCTCTTTCTGGCTGTCTGTCCCACTGTCTTTCTGTCTGTCTGTCAGTTTGTTATTTTGCTTTATGATGCCATTGCTTGGGTCCCTCTCTCTCTCTGTCTCTCTCTCTCTCTCTCTCCATCTCTCTCCTTTACTCGCTAAGACCTCTTGGTGGAGGTCTAAGACTCGCATTGGAAGTTGAAGTTGAAGACAGAGAGTCGAAGTCCCGTGGAGCTGCTGAGGCTTTTGGTTTTGGGTTATTTATCTGCATAAATTATTTATGCCGCATTACAAGCATAAAAATAAATAAAATAAATGAAGCCCTGGCAAACTAAATCCGATTAGAATATACAGATGTGGCAAGCTGGCTGCTGCATAGATACAAATTTATTTTTATAGATTAATCAACGTATTTACATGCGGCTGCTGCAGCTGCAACAACAATAATAATATCTACATTTATTTTGCTTAGCTAAACAAATTCAATTGAGCACCAAATTTTAAACGCCAAGTATCTGAATAAACACAAAACTGTACGTACAAATATATATATATATATATATATATATATATATATATATTTTTTATGGCATTTTCTTTAAATTAAAAATGTTTATGCAATGCATTTTTCTGCCCGAGAGCAAAACTACTTAATTGAAAAACTACATTTATATTTGTAGCTATATCTTTAATTGCAGCTGTATCTGTATCTATATCTATAGCTGTATCTGTTATCCATCCGATTTGTTACATTTAATTTACGCTCAAGTCGTAAACTGTAAAAACTACTTCAGATGTGTGAGAGGCCAACGTCTCTTTAGCCCGTTGAGCCTCCATATGTGGCTTTTGAATACAAATAAAATATGCCTGAATAATATAAAACAGAAGGCGATACATCAAAGCGGATTATACAATTTACTTTTGCTCTTATTTTTATACGCTGCTCCCCTTTTGCCTTTTCTGTTAATGCCCTATCGAGAGAGGGTATATTTGCTATGGAAATTAAATTAATTTAAATAAATTTTCTAACATTAAAAATTTATCAATATTTTCTCTTTTATTTATTGAATATTTATTAAAAAATTCCACTGTGTCTTTTTGATTATATATATCAAAAAATATCAATATTTTCTGTTATATTTATTGAATATTTATTAAAAAATTCAACTGTTTCTCTTTGATTATATATGTAAAAAAATATAAATATTTTTTGTCTTAAGCTAATTTAAAAATATTTTCTAACCTTAAAAATATTTCAATATTTTCTGTTTTATTCATTGAATATTTATTAAGAAATTCAACTGTTTCTTTTTGATTATATGTGTCGAAAAATATAAATATTTTCTGTTTTAATCATTAAGTATTTATTTATAAATACAACTGTTTCTCTTTAATTATAATTATGTATGTCAGTTTGTATCTGCAAGAGCATTTAATAGTCGACATCCTGCAGATACATATCTTTCGTCGCTTGTTCTTTTTTGTCGATTATCTTTGGCTGCTCTGAAAATATATATTTTCTTCATTTTTATTTTATTTATTTACTTTCATTAAGCAGCAGCAGCAAACGCAACGTGCAACGGAGCAGTTGTTGTATACAATAACGCACAGCCAGCAGATGCAACAAACAGATACAGATACAGATACAGATACAATTACGACTTACACACACACATACACATACAAAGATACATTAGATAAATACAAAAAGAAAAACACATGCTGTGTGTGCAAGTAATAAATTGTATTATTTATTTTATTTTATTCATGGCATACAAAATCCCAACAACCTCGTCGATGTCTTGAAGGCACTTGAGGCCAATTTAGCAGCAAAGAATCTGCCGCTGCCGCAGTCGCAGTCGCTGTCGACGCACAGCGGAAGCGTCGTCGATTTTCTACAGCACACAAGAAGGGAAGCTGCTGCTGTGGCAGAGTGAGGGGGAAAAGGGGGCAAGGGGGCAAAGGGGGCAACTGGCAGCAGAGAGTGACGAGTGTAATGACTTTTGTCGATTGGGTTAAGTGGCTTGTTGGCTTCCTTTGCACACCTACACACACACACACACACACATACAATTCAAATGCAGCGTGTGAGATTTCTTCCTTTTTTTTTGTGTGTGTGTGAGTTGCATCTTTTTCAATTTTTATGCATGCCACACATTTTGTTGCCTGCCTTTTGATTGCTGCCGTTTTTTTTTCTACACCTTTTTTTGTTGTTGTTGTTGTAGCTTGAATGTGGCACGTTTGACTCCTTTTATTTCTTATTTCTTATTTCTGCCTGTGTCTGCCTCTTCGCCTGCTTAACTCTTATTCTCTCGCCAGCTCAGATAATTTGTCTACACAACTTTTTCTTGTCTCTCATTTTTTTATTTTTATTTTATTTATAAATTTTTTTTATTCATTTTTTTTGTAGTAAACGATACTCGCTTATTATAAGCCCAGGATATGCGTGAGGATTCTGGGCTTAACTTTGCTGCTGAGTAATTGACTTGTATTGTTTATTTTTTCAGGTGAAATTATAAAGCTAATCAAAGCTGCTACTTATCTAGTCAATAAGCAATTTATTTTAAATAGTTGCTAAACATATGTTTGTTGTATGCAAATTTGTAATCGTTATGAATATTTTTAATTAAAATACAATTTTTATTATTAACTTTACAACAAACCTTGCATATTAAATATAATTAAAATAAAACTTGTATGGCAACTTTTAAGTTTGTATTTTATACACAATGCCTATTTTAATGAGTTGTTATTTTTTCCATAATTCAATTAAAATTTAATTAACCCTTTAACTGCGACTACTCAGCGATCTGTTGGGCTCTGCAAAAAGTTCACTGAACTGCGAGCATAGCCAGAAAATATATATAAATATGAATATAAATTTTAAGAAAAAAAAATGTTAGCTCTAATGATGCACACATAAAATGCTGCAGTAATAAAATATGAAGAACAAAAATAAAAAGGCAGAGCAGACAAAATATCGTAAAAGTGCAATTAATCACCAGAAACCAAAGACAGAGAGAGAGAGAGAGAGAGAGGGAGAGAGACCCAACGCACAGATCGGAGATTAAGTGGAGAGAAAGAGAGAGGGAGAGAAGGAGAGAGGGAGAAGGAGCTTGGTGACGAAGACTGACACTTATCGGCTTTATCTGCTTATGTGGCAGGGTACAATAAAAGAGTATAAAAAAAAGGAGAACAAAATTACAATGAAACAAAACAAAAAAAAAACAAAAAACTTTTAAATAAATGAGGAAAGAATTATAAGTATTTAAGAAGCTGCATGAGAATTGATTATTTTGCATTCTGCTGTGGAAGCTGTGCGGATGCAGCCTGTCAATATTTGATTTTTATATATGGCATTGGCTGACAGCCATCGAGAGGAGATCGCGGAGATTTTTAATAAATGAAATGTGTAAATAAACGACTAAAGAGAGACAGAGATAGAGAACAACAACAATACTTATAAGAATTGGGTAGGCAAACAGCAGGAAAGCATAAACATGACCAACACTAATACCAAGGCAAACAAACAAAGATGGAAAAAAAAGATGCAGATGCATTTCTAAAGAATTTCTAAGCACATAAAAAATACAATACAGAAAAAAGAAAAGCCAGCGGGCAAGTAGAAAAATATTTAAAAATGCATAAAAACAAAATATTTATTGAAAGAGATGCTAACAAGCAAACGAGAAGAGAAGAGACGGAATGGAAAAGAAATATGAAAAACAAACGTCTTCAAATTTAAACATATGAGCACGCTAATGCGCTCAAGCATCAGCATCGAAGAGACCCCAACAAAGTCACAGTTCCAGTCTTCAGTCCCCGACTCAGTTTCAGACTGAGACTAAGAGACTCAGACTCTATCCCTGCCCTTCCTTTTCCAATGCTTATTTGATTAATGCACTCGAAAGCGACAATAAACAAGAACAAACCAAACGTAGAGTGCCGCAGAAAAGATCTCTGGACATTGGACACTGGTCTGACTTGGCTTGGAGTGGATTCAGAGTCAGAGTCGGAGTCGGAGTGGTCAGAGATCGCTGGACAAACAAATATCGCGCATTCCGTTGAACAGAAATCGAATGAATAACCAATTGATGCAGTTACACAGAAAAAAATATATGCTAAAATTTTAATGAAAAACTCCTTATGTATGTATTTTTTTTAAATCAAATATTCTATATTAAAAAAAAATATCTCTTTGATAATATTGAACTAGAAATTGAAAAACGGGACCCTAATATAATTATTTAATTTAAATCAAATGCAAATTGAGTTAGTCTAAAAATTGACATATAAGTTTAAAATAATTGATTCAAGAAAAAAATTCTTATAAAATGGATGCAGTTACACAGAAAAAAATTTTTACTAAATTTTTCTTGAAAAATTTCTGATTTTAGCATGCATTTTTAAAAATTAAACATTCTATATTTTTAAAAAATATCTCTTTAATAATATTGAAGAAGAAATTGAAAAACCCGCCCCTAATATTATTTTTTTATTTAAGTCAAATGGAAAATGAGTCAGTTAAAAATTGACAAATAAGTTTAAAATATTGGTTCAAGTAAAAAAATTTTATAAGAATGATCGAAATATTTTACTGGGAGGGAATTAAAGCTTAAATGAAATTCAAAATTAAGTAAATACGATACAAGCGATTTTGAAACTTTTTAATTTAAATTTTAAATTTATCCCGCATTTTTTTTTTATTTTTCCCTGTGTACAAATTACTCTGACACTCTCTCATGCTAGAGATTGTGGTCTGAGGTTCGTCCACGTCTATTAGATAAATAAATAAATAAAAGAAAAAAAATGGTTTTTTTATTAAAGTGCGAATTCTGCGACGCGCTTAATGTTGATGAAACGCTTTGGAGTGGCAACATCAAGAGTGTGTCGTCTGTCGTCTGTCGTCTGCCAGACTGTAGGAAATCACATGAAATGACATGATGGTTTCTGTGGAGGCCCCGTGAGTTCGACTTGTGATCGAAACCGGTTGGGAACTGTTATTCAAGTAACTGAATTCCTCTATAGATCAGCGGGCAGATGATAAAATCGATAAAGCATGAACAACAAACCATCTTTTAAACGATCCTAAGCCAGTTTAAGAAAATGTATTTCAGATAATGCGGAAAGTAAATACGATGATATAATATTATAATTCTTGTGCTATAAATGCCTATTAGTGTCGGCTAGAAATAGTTGCCTAATGGATACCATATACTAGAAAATGGAAGGAGTTGACTCATGCTTGCAATGGTAAAAAGACCAATTTATTCTTTACTTAAGTTTTTATATTCCTTAAGTCATATAACATTATATATCATAGCTGGTCGAGCAGGCAATTAAATTTTCCAGTGCTGGTTTTTTATTAGATTCAATAGAAAAATGATTTTTTGTTAGATTTCAATTTTTATTGTAGTATTTTTTATAAAATTTCTGATAAATGGATACATAGAAATAAAAATATATGAAAAAAGGTCTTAAAGATAAGTATTAAGCTTAAAACTAGAAATTTGTATAAGGGATAAATTTATATTCTTGAATACAAGAATTTACGAATATTTTCAAAACTTTTTTGACTTAGATTGTAAATAAAAATCTATTGACTTCGAAAGTATCTCTTAGTTAAAATTTGATTGGATTATGATTTATGATAAAAAGTGTCCTAATTTAACATACTTAACAAAACATTTTTTTTTACTATAATTATTACTATGACTACTTAATTCGTAATAATAATAGCTGAATTATTATTTGGTATATTCGTTTTTTTTTTCCTATGCATTACTTCAAATATACTCAAAGTTCGTTATAATAATAGTTCAATTATGATTTAATTTCTTAAAAAATTTAATAGTAACGGGGAAAGATGAACCTAACTTCTCTCTTCATTTCAATTATTTTGAAGTACCTTTTACAAATTTATAATGATTCATAAGTGAATCGGAGCATTTTTAAAGGTCACTCATGAATCATTTTAGTTCATTTTGGTTCAATTTGATTGAACGTAAACTCAAAGGATTGCAATTAACCAACAATATGAACTTGCAATGTGTAATTCGAATTATTTGACTCAATTTATGTGGATGTGTGGGAATTCAAAACGGAACCTACGACAAGGCGAAAAATGTTTAAAATGCGATAGGAGCCAACGAACACAGAAGCGGACAACAATGGAAAACAACAGCAACAAAAGCAGCAACAGCAACAACAAGCAACTGTGACGCCATCAACGACGACGTGAAGCACGTGAATGCTGTCAATCATGAGCGCAGTCCAACAACATTCCACGGGATCCACAGCACAGTCGCTGCTGCCGTTGACGTCGCTGTCGCTGCTGCTGTTACTGCTGCTGCTGATGACAAAGCAAAGCCCATTATGACGTCACGTGCACGAAATGCCGTCGGCAAAAGTGGCAGCAACAGCAGCAGCAACAAAAGGCAAAGCAAAGTCAATGCCGAAGTCGAAGTCGAAACAAAATGAAGATCGCAAAACGATCGCGCGAAAAACGTAAATCAAAACAAAACAAAACCAAACACAACGCAAACTCAAGATGGTTGACGCGTGAGCGTAAACTGAGAGAGAGAACGAGAGCAGCAGCAGCAGAGACTGAGCAGATACTGAGCAAGCAGCGCTGCTGCCGCTACTGCTTAAGAGAGCAAGAGAGCGTTAAGTGATCGCTCTCTGCTTGGGAAATCGTGAATGAAAACGCATACAAGTGAACAAGTGTATTAAAGAGAGTGTGTGAGTACTCACCCGCTCCTCCTCCCTTATCATCTCCGCAATGCCCGGCTTGATCTCCAGATCATCGGCCAGCGATGTCGACGTCGAGGGTCCCGTATGATGGTGCGGCGGTGGCGGCAGTCGCGGCTCTGCCGCTGCCGCAGCGACGCTCAGCTCCATTGCAGCCGCGGCCATGGCGGCAGCGGAACCGAGGGGAAATCGCGACTCTGCCGCCGCCGCAGCCGGATGAACGGAAGAGCCGGAACTGGAAGAAGAGGTGGCATGCCCCAATGCATGATGTTGTTGCTGTTGCAAGTGATGTAAATGATGCACCGCTGCCTGCTGTTGTTGTTGTTGTTGCTGCTGCTGCTGCGACGGACTCGCCAGCGATTGTGTGTGCGCAATGCGTGGACAGCGTCCCGCTGCCGCTGCCGACAGCGGCGCTGGCGTCGTCGCAGGCGAGGGCATGTCCAGGCCATGCAGCGCCGTCTCCAGCGCAGCGGCTGAGGGCGTCAGGCGTCGCGGTGTGCCAGCGCTGCTGCTGCTAACAGCGGGCAGCGGCAGCGACTTTGGCGGCGGCGTCATGATCGAACAATCGCGTTGTCGCTCGCGCTCTCTCTCTCTCTCTCGCTCCCTCTCTCTCTCACGCTCCTTTTGCTCCTGCTCCAGCCGCTCGGCGGCAATGAGGCTGCTCAATGGACTCGCGGGCGGATTAAAGATCGTATCGGCAGAGGGCCAGCGACGCTTGCGCACATTTCTGCTCTGCTGACGCTCCAGCGGCGACAGCCTCAATTCGCCGCAGTCCCAGTCGCTGCTGCTGCGCAGCTTCTTCTCTGGCTGCATAAAAGCCAAAAGCTCCTCAGCCTCGCGATCGGACGCTGTTTTGGGGGATGAAACCTGTGCGGGTGAGGAAGTGGCCTCTGCTGCTGCCTCTGCTGCTGCCTCTGCCGCTGCCGCTGCCGCTGCTGCGACAGAATTGACCTCCTCCATGTGTGTGACATCCGCCAGACCGCGAACCTTCAACATCTCAGCAATGCGCAGCAGCGGACCGATCTGCTCCTGACTCACATTGATTTCGCCGCGATACATGAACTCTACAATAGCTTTTAGATCACACCAGTTGACGTCCCGCATAATGACAATGGGATGCTGGCAGGGCGTCTCTGCCAGCAGCGTTTGGAAGTAGGGGGAGCAGGCGGAGAGCACCATTTTGTGTGCCTTCATGGAGCGACCGTCGCAGGCGAGCGTTACATCCACAAAGGATTCGTTTTGCAGCAGCTGATCAAAGATCGTTGTCAGATTGCTCTGATAATTATTCCAGCGCAGGCAGAATTGTTGCGGCAGCTGCGACTGCGACGCATGCTGCGACGCTTGCTGCGACGTTGAATTGGAGCCGGGCGATGAGCTGCCCGCGTTGGCAGCGGCATTCGGTGATCCCAATCCCAATCCCAGTCCCGTTGGTGTCGTTAGGGGCGGGGTAACCACAATGGCGGCGGCAGCGCCTTTCTCTTTATCCTGTGACGTTGGCGTACCGCCGCCGCTGCGCTGTCGCTGCGCCGCTTGCGCCTGCTCGCTGGCATTCGTTTCGCTCTCCGTTTGCTCAGCGGCTGCGATGCTGCTGTTGCTGCTGCTGCGATCGCTGCTGCTGTTGTTGCTTTTGCTTTGACGCGTTGGCGTCTCCGTTGACGCCATTTTGTTAATGAGAGCGAGAGAGCACTTGAAGAGCGCACAAAATGTGTGTTTATTGATCGTAAGAGCGTAAAAGTTTAAAGCGTTTCATTGAAAACGAAACAACTGCAAATAAATCTTAACTTTGCATGTGTGTGTGTGACAGGTGACTGTATGTGTGTATATGTGAGTGTGTATGCGTGTGTATGTGTGTGTGTGTGTGCGTAGATAAACACTATAATGTTTTACGTAGTGCACGACGACGCGTTTTTAATCGCTCGCGTTAAAAGTCGCGTATCAAAATATACGCGTTTTTAATTAATGTCCAGTAAACAACAACACACACGTGAGTGTGCCAGTGTGTGTGTGTGTGTGTGTGTCTTACGTTACGTTACGCGCACTACGTTACGTGACAAATGCAGTCGAATATAAATGACAACAATATTGGCAACAATCAGTTGAGTTGTTGATGTTTTTTAAAATTGTTAGTTGGCAACTCGTCTCGTCATGTGTGTGTGTGTTTTGGTAATTTTCGTTTATTGGCAACAGAACGTGCCCCAAAAGTCTTTTCAGCACGAGTGTCTGAATTAGACTGAAAACGTTTTGCACATTTTGATACGGAAAAACTCAAAACAAACTTAACACACAGGCAGCCAGACTACGATGACGATGACGACGACGACGACGACGACGGCGACGGCGACGACGTCGATTGGAGCTACGACGACGACAACGGTAACGACGACGGCGGCATTGTGGAAAACTGTGTGTAGCCGCCGTGGCAGAGGCGCCTCAGTAGTTGTTGTTGCTGTTGTTGCTGCCGCGAGAGTTGCGAATGCGAATTCGCTGAGTCGTCGTCGTCGTCGTTGTCGCTGCCGCGATATCCAAAGTCGTAAATAGTTCGCTGTCGGCGTCGCAGTTCGCAAATTGCAGTTGCATTTTCAAGGCAAAGGAGCAGACGCAGCAGCGACGCGCGCGCTGCCTTCAAAAATAGTGCGGAGAGCAGTAGCAGCAGCCAAAGCAGCAGCAGCAGCAAAAGCAGCGAAAGCAGCACGAGCAACAACAACAGCAACAACAGCAGCAGTCAAATACCGGCAACATTCAAAATTCCTTCACTCGGCAAACGAAAACGAAGCGAAACGAATGCGAAGTTCGCTTCGCTCGCGAAACAAACGACGACGTCGTCGTTGTCGTTGGCGTCGTAGTTGGCGCTCTCCCACACACACGACCGACCGACCGTCGCATAGTGCAACCCCCAAAAAAAGCCGCTGCTGCTGATGCTGACGCGCTGTCGCTGCTGTTGTTGTTGTTGGCAGCAGCTCAAAAGGAGCAGAGATGAGACAACGTATTGCAATTTCGGCAATGCGTGCAAGGCACCCAATAGATAGGGAACATGTGTGAGTGTGTGAGTGTGAGCGAATGCAGTTTGCACTAGACTACTTATAAGCATAAGGAAAGAGCAAGCTTAGAAATAAAACAAATTATAGACAAATAAATGCAATAACTCTTATAAAAATAGTTAATCAATTTATAACAATAAGCTAAGATCAGCAAATAATTGCTGCTATCAGTAGTAGTCTTATCAATAGGCCTACATCTCTCTCGCTCATCTCTCTCTCTCTCTTTTGCACACTCTCTTGTGCTTAAGAAAAAACTCAACAGCAGCAGCGCTGGCAGCGCAGCAACGCATAGCGTCGACAGCATAAAGATTGTTCATTAATTAGTTCCGTTTGTGTGTTTTCTGCTGCTCTTGCTCTTGCTCTCAAGCTGTGCAGTTGCTCAGTTGCGTGCTCAGCTGCGGGCAGAGCGTCGGCTCTCAAACTCAATTCGCCGCAATCTTTGACGCTGCTGTGTGCGGCGCTCTTTTGTTTTTAAGAGACGCATGCTCTGCTTCAACTTCTCTTTGCCTTTGGCCAAAGACAAACACGAGCACTAGACGCTGGTGGGTTGGGCAGAGGGGAAGAGGGAAAGACACAATGTTGCACCTGCAGTTGTGTGATGTTTTTTTGTTGGTTTTTTTTGCTTGTCTTGCCTTGTTGTTGTTGCTTGTGCTTTTTTCTCTCGCTCGTTCGCATGCTTCGTGCGCTGGCTTTGGAACTGCCCACACTGAGTTCTCCCGCTGTGGGGCTGTCACTGGAGACTGGTCAATGTATGTGTGTGTGTGTGTGTGTGAGTAGTAGTGTGTGTGTTTGTGTATATTTTGATTATTGTTTTTGCTATAATATGCATAAAATAAAGAAATACAAATCTAGCAAAAATAAAAGCGCAGCAACAAACTTGCTACAACGCGTGCAAGCGAGACAGACGACAACTCTTTGGCAGCACATGTATAGGAACGTAAGTGCGACAGAGACAGAGTGTTAACGTAAGAGCGAAACTAACGTAAATGCTGCTTTTGTTGCTTTTGTTGCTGCTACCAACTCAGTCTCAGTTTTAGCCTCCGTTTTAGCCTCAGTTTTGAGTCTCAGCCAGTCATAAATTATGCAAAAATTCAGCGACTAGCAAATGGCGATTTTCTGACTAAATTATAATTATAATAAATGCTTACAAGCAAAAACACAAAAGCAAAACGTGCATGCATTTATTTAAATTTAATTGTGCCAAGCGAATGATCATTGCATCATGGATATTAATTTTTAGTAGTTTCAAAACATACTACACTCAGAATTTTTTGGCAAAACATTTTTGCAGCCGCAGCAGCGGTTTATTTTTATTTCGACGAAATGACAAAATTTAATGACTAAAACAATTTGCAAAAACTACATACAATTTGTTTATTTTATTAAACATTTTTATTATTAAGCATTCAGTTGAATTTTGCTATATATCTTGAAACTTGAAAGAGATCGCAGCAGAATTCTTTATAGATGAGTGTTAGTTATAGCTAAATCAAATATAAAAAGTCAAGACTAATAAAAACAAATTTGATCGACTAGCAGATGCCCTGGGTTGTCTTTATAATTACACATTAAATGTTGAATAAAAAAATCAAAAGAGATCGGAATTTATTTTTAAACTTGAACATAGTAAATAAAAATATAATCTACTGATAGGGAATGAAAATATAATCTACTGAACTATTATATTAATAAGTATTTTCCCCATAAAGTTGTCTCTTTTTAATATAAATACAAGATTTATGGGTATAAAGAATGTAGACCTCTATTTTTATTTTTATTTTATTATATATTTTATTGAATATCGCTTCACAAAATTGGATATCTGAAAGTTTTGGGGCATGGAAAGACTTTCGTCGGTAGACTCTTACCTCGTAAAGAGGTTTTTTATGAAAAGACTAAGACTTTTAATTTTATAACCCTTTCTTTTTTTTATTAATCAGAATAGCTTCAGTGTTTATAATTCGATTATTACGATATTTTCAGAAATACTGAGCTTATGTTTGAAACTATTTTTCTTTTTCTAGTACTCTACATTTTAGAATTTGTTTTTTTCTTATCAGATAGCTTTGGTTTTTTTTTTTTTTTATCGATTACTATGAAGTTTTCAGAAATACTGAAATTATTCTTAAAATTACTTTTCTTATTGTGGCACTGTGGCATCTTTAGCACATTTTTATAAATATAATCGGCGTTTGGTATACGAAATATAGTATCTTAAGCTTTATATATTAATGAAAAATGTATCTTTTAAAATCTACAATTAATTAGTTTGTTTTTAGTTTATCTGATTATTTATTATTTATTAATTATTGCTCCACTGTGCCTGCAGTTGCAACAAATTTGTTGCCACACTAAAAACTGAGTACACACACCCACACACACACATTCACACACACTCTTATGTATTTAGAACACCCTACGCACTTTGTTGCAATTGTTGTTGTAGCAATTGTTGTTGTTGTTGTGGCATACGCAATTGTAGCGAAATGTGGAATCGGAAAAACGAAAATAGCATTTTCGGTAGAAGTTCGTGAGTGAGTCTCAAAACGCGTTTATACGAAAATTTATGTATTTAACTGTTGACGACGACGACGACGAAGAAGAAGAAGAGGAGGAGGAGGAGGAGGAGGAAAACGATGACGCGGATATGGACAGTGGACAGTGGAAATTGTGGATGTGTATTTGAATGTGGATGTGAATGTGAATGTGGATGAATGTGGATGAATGTGGATGTGAATGTGGATGTTGTGTCCAAAATGCGACGAAAGGCTGTGCGACAAGGCGACAGCCGCTGGTTGACGACGCTGACGCTGACGATGACGATCGCAGGGAGGAGTGAGTGGTAAGAGGAGAAATCAGGGGTGGGGGAGGGGGTGACAAAGACGCGACAACATTTGAACAAACGACAGAGGCGAAGAGGCAAACAGACAACGAAGCGAGCGATTTTAAGCGGTGAAGAGAGAGAGAGAGAGAGGGGGTAGTTGGGGGCAAGGGGTAGGGGGTGGAGTTAGAGGGTGGCATACAGGGTGTTGCGTGGATTTTAGAGGCTTGTGGCACACATGACTGAACGAACAAGCAAACAAACAAATAAAACGGCTGCAGTCTGTGTGACAGTGTGTGTTAGAGTGTGTATGTGTGTGAAGGTGACCAAACTGTATACAAGTAAAGGCAGCTGCTTGACCAGGGGTAGGGGATGGGGTAAGGGTAGCGAGGGGGTAGCGAGAAAAAATAGCGCATATTAAAACGCCAAATAGAAGAATGCAACAAACGACGGCGACAACGAAAACGACGGCGACTGCAGCTTAGAAGCACACACACGGAGGGGGTTGTTGTGGGGGTGGTGGTAAGGGGTAGGGGTAGGAGAGAGAGTACGGCATCTAAAGTTAGCTTACGCGCACAAAAGCGATGAGCGATGATGCCTCAAATATGCAAAAATGCCTAGCGCAATAAAACGAAACCAAAACCAGTTAAGGGAGTGAGAGAGTGAGAGGGAGACATGTGTGTGAGAGGGAGAAAAAAAGGGGGGCTGCAATGAAAAAGGGCTTAACGTTTTCTGCTTTGGGGGTGAATGTTGCAGCAGTTTTGTACAAATCCAAAAACGAAGTTCGAATGCAGGCAAAAGTCCAGGACTTCAGGAGTCCAGGACTCTACAGGACTCACCAGGACTCCCAGAGTTCTCTGGTTGGAGGCAGCGATGCTAACGATGCCGCTGGCTGAAGCAAAACTCTGGAGCTAACGATTGAACGCCAAAAGGAGCGTGGAGTGGGTGAAGGGAAGGGGGAAGGGGCAGGTAGAGGGGTGCTACACAGGGCAGACAAACAGATAGACAGGCGCAGGCAGCAGTTGTGTGGCATGGGGCATGAGGCAGAGGGGGCAACATTGCGGCGAGTGGCCCCCGGGCCCGCATTGATGGACAGTTAACGCGGCAAAACGAACGCGGCAAAAGCAGTGAGTCGCTCTCTCTCTCTCTCACTCACTCACTCTCTATTTCTCTCTCTTTCTCTCTCTGTGTGTGCCTCAGTCTGTGGCAAGAGGCACTGCTGCCACTGCCACGGCTGTTGGCTTAGACGACGCAACTGTACTCCACGCAATAGGCTAAAGTCCACACACACTCACACACACACACACACACACACACCAACACACACCAACACACACACATGCTACACTCCACGTTTCTATGTTTCATGTCCAGAGCTTGCCCCCTGGCAAAGATTTTCGCGTGCGTTGCAAGTTGCCAGTCTGGCTGCATGTGCCGCATGTGTCCTGACTCTAACTTTATGCCTGAGTGTGTGTGTGTGTGTGTTTGCAGTTTTTGTAAATTTTGCGCCATTTGATTGCATTGCGTTTTCCCCCTTTCTTCCTCTTCCGTTTCCACTTGCACATTGTCGCTTCTTCGCATTTATATACAAATGAACGCCTCCGCAACATGACTGCCCCCTACCTCTTCCCCCTCAACCCTCCCCCTACACTGATAAAAAAGGGGTTCTCAAATTAAGATTTTTATCTCAGAACTAAGATTTTCGGTCTAAAAAATGCGTCGAGCACATCAAATTCTTAAATTAAGAGAGCACATCTTCATTTTAAGAACATTTTACATATGACCAAGTTCTTATTTTAAGAATAAATGTGCTTAAAATTAAAATTAAAAAATAAAATAAATAAAAATTATTTTTCATATATATATTTAATCTTTAATATTTAATTTTTTCTTATATATTTATAATTTTATTTATTTTTTATATTTATAATTTATTTTTATTTTTAATATTTATAATTTTTTTTAATTTTTTAATTTTGATTAATTTACATTTTATTCCGTTTAAGTAATTTTACAAATGTTATTTCAATCTGTTACGGAGTGGGATTCGAACCGCCGCCTCCTGCTTCACAACTGAAGCGGCTGCTCTAACCAGAGCGCCACTGTGCCACCATTTCTTTAATACGAAATAGTACCTATATATACTTTCCTAACAATTTCAGATTTTTATTCTTATATTAAGACTTTCCGGCTTTTTAGATTGATAATCTTAGTTTTAGTAATTTGGTCTTAAAATAATCCTATTTTAAGAGCAAATTATTTAACATGAATGTTCTTGATTTTAGAAGC
Organism: Drosophila falleni; assembly: GCA_035045575.1. Classification (NCBI taxonomy): domain Eukaryota; kingdom Metazoa; phylum Arthropoda; class Insecta; order Diptera; family Drosophilidae; genus Drosophila; species Drosophila falleni. The sequence continues at coordinate 7,085,496 of JAWNOV010000167.1, forward strand.
TGGTCTTTTTTTCCAGTGTACCCCTCCCACCCACACAATGCCACGCCCCGTCAAGTGCAGACGCAGGCAAATACATTCAATGTTGTTGTTTCCCTTTATTTTTTTTTATTCTAACAACATCGACAGCAACTGTCGTTTGTTGTTGTTGTTGTTGCACGTCGCAAGTTCGACGTCTGTTGTTGTTAGTTGTGCCTGTGCAACGGGTCTCTGTGGTCAGTTGCAAGCAGTTTGAGGCATGCAACAACGGTAGCATATGGTGACGCAGAATCTTTAACACAATACTTTAAAATTGAAAATCAAACAATTCCCTTATTTATTATAAGAAATAATGTTGAATGAGTCAGAATGCGGGTAAGAGTAAGGGGAAGGTGAGGGGAGGGGGAAGTTGCAACACTGATTGAAATCCTCAAGGTAGATTGCAACAAAGACAACAACAGTAAAATGCTGCAGCCTGCCGCAGACTAATTAAAACATTCACAATGACAGCAAAATATTAAAAAAAAAAAATTGAAAAAACAAGAATATTAAAGAAATGTTAGCTCGGCACGCCGAAGATTTGATACCCTTGCTTAATCCTTTATTCGATTTCGAATTGATCGTTTTGATAAAAGCTATGTGATATAGGTGATCGATTCTAACAAAATTTGTTTAGGATATAAAAGACAATATAAAACACAATATCTGTAAGTTTCGTTATGATATCTCAATAAATAAAAAAAAGTGATTATACTGAATTTTTATTCGATAGTACCCATATAAGCTTATGATAATATTAAAAAAAAAATTAAATCTGGATGTATAAGATAATACCAAACACACAATCTTTATCTGGATGTATAAGATAATACCAAACACACAATTTTTAAGATTAGTAAAGTTTTATACGAAAAATAAAAAAGATAATTGATTTTCGACCGATCATTCCTATGACAGATTGTAATATAGTGATCCGTGATATAGGTCTGTAAATTTGTCCCGAAATTGGTAAGGCATTAATGAAGATGTTTATTTCATGACAAATGTATATTACCCTCTGCAAGTGTATTAGAAAGAGAAATAAACGGAGACAAATCTTTGAATGAGCTGAGAATGTCTTTTCGTATCTTTTCGTGTGCATTTCGCTGTATGTGGTTAAAGGAAATGATAAAGGGACTGGGGAAAATATAAAAGAAAAGGAAAATGAAGGGATAGAAGCAACACGGGGTTGATTTAGATTCAAGGAATTGTTTATAATTGCAAAAGAAATAGTGGAAGAGGTTGTGTCACAAAGCGCGATTATAATAAGCGAACAAATAATCTAAGGGAAGGTTGTGGGAGATGAAGAGAGAGAGGGCGGCAGAGAGGAAGAGAGGGAGAGAGAGAGAGAGAGACTGGGAGGAAATTAGTGCATTTTCTTTGAAGTTAAGTGGCTATTGTTGTTGTTGCCATAGAATATACAGAATGGGTATTCCTGGTAGCAATTTGGGGTATGTCCTAAGAAAGTCAGGAAATTAACAAGAGATTTGAAAGTGAAATATATTTTGATATTTATTATATAGGTATGGTACTTAGGAGCTTAAATACAAAATATTTCTGAATAAGAGGTAATCTTTATTTTCATATTTTTATCTTAATAAAAAATGAAACGGCGATTATTTTAAAAGAAAGTAAATTTATTTTTTCTAAATTTTAAGATTAACTTTAATCAATTATATATTTTCCATTTTGTTGGATCAATTATTTCATAATAATTTTACAAAACATTTATATAGAATTCATATGAATTTGCACAATTTATTTAATTTTAAATGTATTTATCAAACATTTGTTGCATCCACAGCACATTTGTTGCAGTTGTTTTGTGATGTTGCAACTGTCAGCGGCAAATTGTTTTGTCCGTTGATAAGAACTGTTACAATTTGTGTGCTACATTTTCCAAAAAAAAGCGCACAAAAAATAGCAGCAAACTGAATTGATAAGCGGCTGCCTGCCCCATGCCCCATACCACATGCCCCATGTTGCAGTCTGCATATCGTTGCAAGTGGATGAATGAGCCACTGAAACATGCACCGAAACTGAAAGCTGAAAACTGAATGAATTTGCCAACAAACACACACACACACACACACACATGTGTAGAAGTGGCATGAATGAAACTGCGCGTTGCATGTGACGTTGACGTCGACGTCGCGATGCGTTGCAACAGCTGCGAAAAAAATGCTGCACAGAACGCCATTGACGGCATGCGGCATGCGGCGTTTGTTTAATGGGGCACGCACGTAATGTTGTTGTTGTTGCAGCGGTTGTTGTTGCTGCTGGTTGTCAATGACAGCGAAAAAAGCGCTGTGGCAGCAACAGCCTCCCAACGAGAGGTGCATGTGTGTGTGTGTGTGTGCGTCTGTGTGTGTTGCAAGCTAACAAAGTGCAGCCAAAAAAAAAGAAGCAGAGATCGAAAAAAGTGGCGCACATGATAATGATGCAACTGCCATTCGATTGTTCAACATGCAACACACGCGTCAAGGTCATCTACTAGCAACAGCAACAACAGCAGCAGCAGCAACAACAGCAACAACAACATTGCGGCCTGTGCGTTTTTGGGGCACTCAACACTGACTCCCACTTATTGTGCCACACACACATACGAATTATGCTGCCTGCCGCACAGTTGCAACATTGAACTCCCCCTCCACAACCTTTTTTATGCGCGACTGCAGCTTGCAACCTGTGTTTGTGTCCTGCCTCGCATTGCGTGCAACAGTTGGCGTTGAATCTGCCCAAAACTCAAAAAAAGAGTAGAAGAACTGGCGCAAAAATCAGCCAAAACCATTGGAAACCCAACATGCAACAGCGTGCACCACCTTGCACCACCTTGCACCACCTTGCACCAACCTTGCAACACCGTGCAATCCAACTCGCACCACCTTTTTTGTCGCTTGTTGCATTGCACTTTGATTGCACTGGTCGCGATTATCCGCACGCTGCATATCAATGTCCTGACTGGCCTATCCACCCTTCCCTGCCCCTTCCCACCTTGCAACACCGCCTACCCCTTCCCTTTTCGGTGGAGTGCTCGCAAAAAATCAGTGAAGGTCATTCATTGCAACTGAGCTCTCTTCGTGTTGTTGCTGTTGCTGTTGTTGTTGCTGTTGCAGTTTCACTTCTGACCACCCCCTCTTTTTTATCCCCTCTCTCTTCTCTTCCCCTCTCTTTATCCCTCTTTACCTCTCTACACTTTTTGACTGCGCTTCGCTGCGCATTTTTGCATTTTTTCCGAACATTTTGCGGGGACTTTTCGTTTTGGGGCTTCCCCTTTTTTTATACCCTGAGCCCATTGAAAATGGTCAAAAAAGGGTATAATGTGTTTGGCAAAATGTATGTAACAGGCAGAAGGGGGCGGGGCAGACCTCAAAAAGTGTATATATTCTTGATCAGTCTGTTCGTCCGTCCGTCTGTTTGATCGCGTCGATCTCATAAACCATAAGAGCTAGAGACTTCAAATTTGGTATGTAGGTTCCTGAATACAATAGGCAGATCAAGATTGTTCTTATTTTTGGATCGGATCACTATATCATATAGCTGCCATAGGAACGATACATCGATAATGAAGTTTTAGTATGGAACAGTTTTTTGTTTGTTGAGTTAACAAATTTAAACTCATAGAATATGCATCTGGGCTGGTATTATACATCCTGACCAAATTTGATTAAAATCGGAGCACTATATCATATAGCTGCCATAGAGACGCTCAATCGAAAATTAAGTCTTAGTATGAAAATTTTTTTTATTTGTTGAGATATCAAATTCAAACTAATAGAAAATGCATCTGGGCTGGTATTATACATCCTGACCAAATTTTATTCAAATCGGACCACTATATCATATAGCTGCCATAGAGACGCTCTCTCAAAAATCAAGTTTTCGTATGAAAATTTTTTTTTTATTTCTTGAGATATTTCAACCAAACTCATAGAATATGCATTTTAGTTTGTGATATATATCCTCACCAAATTTGGTACAGATCGGTTTCCTATATCAAATAGCTGCCATAGGAACAATCGGTCCAAAGTCAGCTTTAAGTGCAGAGTACCTGGGCACAGGGTATTCTAATGTCGAGCGTGCTCGACTGTAGCTGTCCCTGTTTTTTTTTTTTGGTTTTTTATGCTCTGCAGTTGGAGTTGGGCAAGTGCATTCAGCGCGATTATTAGGGATTTCAATCGACGCTGCACTTGACCCACAGCACCCCCGCCCCCTCTACCCCCTCACCCCTCTATCCACCCCCGCTGTGGTGGCAACATTGGCCGCTTGTTTGCGGTTGATGTTGCGTTTTTTGCCACACACATTTCGTTTTTGACTTTGCACCGATTTTTGCATGAATTTTTGCAGTAGGCTGCCGGACACGCCCCCTTCCCGCCTCCCCCCCTTCCTTTAGCATATAAGTCCCATTGGTCATTTGAATTGTTGCACTTTTTATGCAACGGCCTGTCGCCTTTGCTGATGGAGCTGGCAGCGTTGAAGTGTGAAAATGCAGCGTACTAAAAAAAAGGCGAAAAATCAAAATAAAAATGTGGCAACATCAACGAGTTTTGTGGATGCCGTTTAGGCCGTGTTGTGCCTTGATGGCCTTTTGGTTCGATGCGTTGATGCATTTTTGTTGCATGTGCAACATTGTGTGCCGCAAAGTGTGTGCGTGTGTGTGTGTGTGTGTTTGTGTGTGTGTTTACGTTGAGTTGATTGTTGCGGCAACAGGCAAACCCAATTGACCGCAAATTGTGGCTTTTGTGATGAGATTTTTATGGGAAAATGTCCTGGCATGAGGTTTTTGATTGCAGCATGCCACACTCCTTTTTTTTTACTATGCAACGTACAGAAAAACACACTTCATTTTGATGCATATTTAATTGCCAGATTGTCAAGTGTGTTAAGCTTACAAATACTATAACGTGGCATCACTCTTAATTTGATAGAAGTTTCGATTATGCTTGATTCCGATAAATTATAAAATTAGTGTGTGACAACAGAAATCATATTTATTCAGTATTCATACCTTGGATACTTTTTCAAAAACTTCAATCTACCATAACTTTGTCAAAATTCAACCGATTTCCATGTGCAATACCGTTTTGATCATTATTTAACCTATATTTTGATTCTGCATTAAAATATTTTTCACTTGAAAAATTTACCTTACTGTCAATTTTTTGGGTATTTTCCATGCTTACCCCTTTACACTTTTTCAAAAACTTCAATCTACCATAACTTTGTCAAAACTCAACCGATTTCCATGTGGAATACCGTTTTGATCATTATTTGGCCTCTAAATTCATTCTGCATCAAAACATTTTTCACTTGAAAAATTTACCTCACTGTCAATTTTTTCGGTATTTTCCATGCTTACCCCTTTATACTTTTTCAAAAACTTCAATCTACCATAACTTTGTCAAAATTCAACCGATTTTCATGTGCAATACCGTTTTGATCATTATTTAACCTATATTTTGATTCTGCATTAAAATATTTTTCACTTGAAAAATTTACCTTACTGTCAATTTTTTGGGTATTTTCCATGCTTACCCCTTTACACTTTTTCAAAAACATCAATCTACCATAACTTTGTCAAAACTCAACCGATTTTCATGTGGAATACCGTTTTGATCATTATTTGACCTCTTAAATTATTCTGCTTCAAAACATTTTTCACTTGAAAAATTTACCTCACTGTCAATTTTTCCGGTATTTTCCATGCTTACCCCTTTACACTTTTTCAAAAACTTCAATCTACCATAACTTTGTCAAAACTCAACCGATTTCCATGTGGAATACCGTTTTGATCATTATTTGGCCTCTAAATTCATTCTGCATCAAAACATTTTTCACTTGAAAAATTTACCTCACTGTCAATTTTTTGGGTATTTTCCATGCTTACCCCTTTACACTTTTTCAAAAACATCAATCTACCATAACTTTGTCAAAACTCAGCCGATTTTCATATGGAATACCGTTTTGATCATTATTCGGCCTCTAAATTCATTCTGCATCAAAACATTTTTCAGTTGAAATATTTACCTCACTGTCAATTTTTTCGGTATTTTCCATGCTTACCCCTTTACACTTTTTCAAAAACTTCAATCTACCATAACTTTGTCAAAACTTAACCGATTTCCATGTGGAATACCGTTTTGATCATTATTTGGCCTCTAAATTCATTCTGCATCAAAACATTTTTCACTTGAAATATTTACCTCACTGTCAATTTTTTCGGTATTTACCCCTTTACACTTTTTCAAGAACTTCAATCTTCCATAACTTTGTCAAAATTTTATTTTGTATCGATTTATAGGTCATCGTTTCAATTTTGTTTGTCAGTTGACCCTGGGTTCGCAGTGAAACTTTGGTATAACTTTGTTTAGTCATTTAAATAAGTCTTACAGTTGTTATATTTATTTATTTAAAGTCGACTAAATTTAGTAACTGATAACAGCAACATTCCTCAACAGCTCTGTAACGTAACTATCAACTATACCCGCCTCTGGTATTAAAATATTAAAACAAAATAATATTCAAATACAAGTTATCAGTTGTTTTTATTATGAGTAAATACTATATAAAAAACTGTGCAATTTTTCGAACCACAACACGCTGATTTATAGGATAGAAATGCAATCCCTTTATACCCATTTAAGCAGTAAATAAAAAAGCGTTTAATCTTTATTTTTTTTATTACACTCTGTTGCCAAACATACATGCACATTTATTGTTGTTGTGTTGGTTTATTTTTATGGAAATTGAAAAATCATAATGCCAGCAAATGGTTGCAATGTTGCAATATGAGTACAACATGGTTGTTGAACCCCACAGACCAAACCCACATGCAATGCAGCTGCAATTTGGCCAATGGACAACATGGGGCAACTACATTGGGGCCGGACCATGACACCCAAGTGAACGCCCTTGGCTGTGTTGTATGCCACATTTGGGTTTCATCTTTTTTTTGAATAATTTTTTATATATTTTTTTCTGGCACTTTGTCACCTGTTGCAGCAGTTACAGTTGTTGCATTTATCAAATCGGTAGTTGCAGCTGTCAGTTAGAATGTTGTTGCTGTCGTGTGCGGCACATCGGCAACATGTTGCAGCATATGCATTGCACTTGCTATTTTATGAATGAAAATTGGCCGCACGTGACAACTATTAGCTGTTTGTAGCTATTAAATGTCACTACAGAAAAAAGCAACAACAACAACAGCAACTGTAAGTGGTTGTTGCTGTTGCTGCAGCTGCAATTGTATGCTGCTGACAGCGCTGCAGCGCAAATTGTGTGTGAAAAAGTTCATACATCAACGCACAAATACACACACGCTAATGTGTACACACTCACACCAACATAGACACACACACACATACAATCACAGCAATCACAAAAGAGCATAAAAAGTGTTGCTGCTGTCATGCGGTTGCTGCTGTTGTTGTTGTTGTTGTTGTGGCTGGCTGCTATTGCAAGCAACAGTGCGTTTTGATGCAACACACATACCAACCCACTCTCACACACACACACACACACACACATACAGAGAGTCGAGTGCAACACGCTTTTTCTTTTTTCGTGTTTTTGCAATTCACGCGAAATGCGTTTGAAAGCGAAAGTGTTGCTATCACCCACACAAACACACACACACTCGCACACACACACCCACACACACATAGAGACATGTGCACAACACATGCAGCTATTATTGTTGGCTGTTGTTATGGTGTTAACAGCATGTTGCACGTGTCAATATAGGATGTTGCAGGTGGGTGTCGGGACAACTGCGATTTTTCCCCCACCTTCTGCTCTGTGTTTTATAGCATCAATGGACAAAAATCGCCGTGTAATTGATAGCGCATTTGGTAACTTTATCACTCAAGCGCATTGTTGTTGTTGTTGTTGTTGATGCTGCTGTTGTTGTTGCTGCTTCTGTTGCAGTTGCAATTGGCAGTTGTTATTGTGTTATTGTGCTGTTGTTGTTGAAACGTTTTATTTGCATTTCAGTTAGTCATTAAACTGTTCCTGCTGTGCTTTTTTCTACGATTGTGTGTGGGTGTTGTTGTTGCTGTTGTTGTTGTTGTTGCTGCTACTGTCGTTTTTGGCTTTAATTGTTGGCCACAATGCGAAACAGCAAGAGCAACAACAGAAGCTGCAACAAGCAATTAATTAGCGCACAGTCGACGGCTGATTAGGTCAAATAACAGTGATGTTGCCCCCGCAACGTGCCACATGCCACATCCCACCTCAATGTTGCTGCTGCTAGTTGTGCGTATGTGTGTGTGTGTTTGTCTCTGTGTACTTTGCAAATTTTAAACTAAACAAATAAACAATGACTATTTGGCATTCAAGTGTGGCAAGCCACAAAAATACACAACAACAACAACATCAACTGATTTTATTGTTGCCACAAAAATGCTGACAACAGCAGCAATATTAATAACAGTTGAATTATAGCTTGATTCTCGAAGCTGTTGTTAATGCTGATGTTAATGTTAATGCCAAGTGGATGGATCCATTACCAAGCCCATTTTTGTCAGTTGCAACTTGTGTACTCAAAGTATCTGCAACACTTTTTAGGCTGTTGCAACAAATTGGCTGGCCAAAAGGATTGCCATTTTGTAAAAGCTTTTCTTCTCTTTTTAAGACCCTGTACTTTAAAATTGTATAGGGCTTATTAAGGTGGTCAAAAGTAAAGTATTTGAATTATAAGTAGAAAATGTCGAGGCAGACCTTATAAAGTATATAACATAGATGTATTTTTGATTGACACCAACAGCTGATAAAATGAATATAGCAATAAAAACTATTTTTAGAGAAGATTTTAATGTTAATCTTACTACACATAATAAATGTGAAGATAATATAGTTAAAAATTATCTGGTTAATAAAGAAATTTTTAGATTATTTTATTTGGCTGGTTTTTTTTGGAAAAAAAAATTTCTACTATAAATTTTTTAATAATAAAAATTAATTTTAGCTTCTATTCTATTATTTATTACAAAAAATCTTAAAACTCGTATTTCTTAATCTTGCTTTGTAAATATGGAAGCTAAGTATTATTTTTATTTTTTATTATTATTACAAAAAATCAAATATAACTAGTATTTCTGATCTTTTTTTATAAATATGCAAAATAACAATATTTATTATAAAAATGAATTGTAACTCCTCTTTTATTTATTGTTTTTATTATAAAAAATCAAATATAACTCGTGTTCCTGTAAGAAAAAGTGCAGGGTCTTTCACAGTCTAGCTCGCTGGACTCTAGCCTTTTTTAGTAGTTTTTTGGTAGAGCTGTTGACTCAAAGGACTCACTGCCAAGTGGCTGAGGTCCTATCGGCTCTGCCTCACATGACAGCGCCCTTAGACTAAATGCGTTTTTTGCTTAGTTTTATTGGTTGGAGTTTTGCAACCAGCAGATGCCTCTCTTGCCACACACATGCCACACACACACACCTCTGTCACTCCTCCCCCGCCACCAACAACAACAACGACGACGCAATGCGACGCATAGAAAAATCGACAGGCAAAAGTAACGCGGCCCAAAAAAGAAAATAAAACACACTGCAAATTGCAGACAGCTACAGCAGCAGCAGCAGGACGAAAAGGATGAGAACTTTCTAACCCTCTCTTTTTCTCACTCCTTCTCTTTCTACTTCTCTCACTACTTCTCTCTCTCTCTCTCTCTCTCTATTTTTGGCTACAAAGGGGCTTCAAGCTGAGTGCAGTAAAAATCAAGCGAATATCTAAGCGAAAAAATACACATAAATATGTATGTGTTAGTGTAAGTGTGTGTGTGTGTGTGTGTGTATATATGTATGTGTATTTTCTTTTTCTATTGCTTGTCGACTTTTTGCAATTGTTTTTTGTCTATTGAGTTTCAAATTTCCCGGACATCAGACCACGTACAATGCGTTGCCTGTCGCTGATGTTGCTGCTGTTGTTGCTGCTGTTGCTGTCGTTGTTGCTGCTGCCTCTTCTCGGCGTTCTGCTGAAGCTGAAGGCTTTGATAAAAAATTTTTTGGCAAATGTTTTCTGAAATCCTTGCCCCCACTTGCAACTCGCAACTCACAACTCGCAACCCAAAAGAGACGCGGCAACGTAACAAGCCATTGCAACAGCCTCGCATATAAATGGCATGTTTGACACACACACACACACACACACACAGAGTAGGGGTGTGTGTGGCCCAACTGCCACTGCGTTTCAAACAAAATAATATGCAAAATGTTAAAAAATTAAATGAGCGGAGTGAGCAACGTGGATTGCCATAGAAGTTGTTGTCCAGCAGCAGCTAAAAATTCGCGAATTTTTAGTTGATTTTCTACATGTGGCAGAAAAAAAATAAGACTAGAGTGTGGGTGGCACATGTTAGACTGTCATCTGTGTGTGTGTGTGTGTGTGTGTGTGTGGGAGTTAAGGTGTAGGGTGTGTGTGTTGCATGCGTTTTTGTGTTTGATTTGTTGGCGCCTTGCAAAAGGGCAACGAGTCCACATCCATTTGCCTCTGAACAAGCTAAGAGAATGAAGCAGAGAGCAAGAGAGAGAGAGAGAGGAGAGAGAGAGATAGAGAGAGTGAGAGAGAGGGAGAGAAAGATTGGGAGAGAGTGAGAGAGGAAGAGCAGCGCAAAGCTTTGACAAAACATTAAAAATAAATCAAATGAAAATGAACACAACTAGAAGGAATATATATACTACGACCATTTCAAAGGCACATAAATTAAAAATTTTCGCTTCGAAAAAAATATAAATAATAAATATAGACAGATAAATGTTCAGATGTGTATGCAGACATTTAATTACGTTAGGGTTGCCAGCGTTGTTAAAGAAAATAATATAAAAAAAAAAAACACAATTAAAATCATTCAATGTTTTTAAAATATAAAATACTTAATGCTTTGAGAAAACATTTCTTAAAGTATGTCCATTTTTCCTAGTAATATTTTTAGCTTTATTATTATAATCAGTTTTAGTTTAATATTTTAAAATACATAAAAAATATATATATAAAAAGAAAAGTATATACTCATATCTTGTGTTTAAAATTAAAACATGAAAAACTCCTCAATTTAATATTATTTTTGTTTTATTATTTGTAATAATTGTGTTCATAAATACATATATTTTGGCCATACTTAACACATTTTTAGGGGCGACATTTTTCCATTAAAAGCAACCCTTCATATATTTTGTTGTTTATAATTTTTTTTTAAATTTTTTTGCTATTTATTTTTGGTGGCAGTTAATTCATATCCAGATCAAGGGTTGAGTCAATATTGCTGAAATTGAAAATAAGCGCTTAAGTCACAAATGTAATTTAAATATTTTGTAGCCAAGGCAGCATTGTAACAGCAACAACAACAACAACAAACAACAACAATTGTAACTTATTGGTCATAAGAACAAAGGCTATGCAAATGTCGAGATACGTGTATTATAAAGTATAAAGTATAATAAACATAAGCGATTAAAAGCGAACGTTGCAAGTTGCAACTACAAAATTGTACAACAACAGCAACATATGATGTTGCCGATGCAGTTGCAGCAGCCAAAGACGAAGAAGAAGAGGAAGAAGTAGAAGAAGATGATGATGCCAAACAATTACAGCGTCGTTTTCCATAATATGCGAAATATAAACAATAAATACTGACGGCAGACAGACAAAAAGACAGACAGACAGACAGCAGCAACAACAAATCATGCACAAAACAATGGGCCACATTTTGAGTCGCTTTGCTGCAACTTATATCAAACAATTACACATATTTTGCATGTGGCAAGGTGAGTGGGGCAGGGGGAGGAGAAGAGGGAGGAGATTAGGCGCCAGGCCACCGGTAGCTTGAATTTTGAACAATTGTTGGTCTGGGTACAGCAACAAGTTGCTGCAATGCACAAGCACAGAGAGCGAGAGAGAGAAAGAGTAAGAGAGAGAGAGAGAGAGAGAGAGGGAGACAGACCGGCATCGTCTTCAGCAACAGCAGCAGCAGCTGAAGAAGTTGTTGCAACAACAACAGCAACAACAACAACAACGTGCCCAACGATGCATGCAAAGTAGCTGCAGCTTTATGCTGCTCTCGGTCTTCGTTGCAAGCTGAAGCTGCAGCTGAAGCTGCCACAGTAGCAGCCAAAATAGTTGTCTCTGCGGGCAGCAGCAGCAGCGCTGCTTGCGCCGCTTGCGGTCTGCTGAGTGCCACCCGGTGGCATTACATCGCCCACGACGAAACACGACGCGTCGGCGGCACTATGAGAAAACGTGCACCGCCAAAAACCACCGTGCAACAGTTGCAGTTGCCGCAGTTGCTGCTACCATTGCTGCAACAGAAGCGACTTTGGCAGCAGCAGCATCGCATAGCTTCTATGAAATTGATCATACACCAGCCAACAGTTAAATGTGGCATGCAAAAAAGTCTTATGAGTACAAAAATATCAAAGTTTTAGATATTCTAATTTTTTAATAGATATACTGCAAGTAGTATAAATTCAAATTAATATAAGCTATTGTTTTTTTTTATTATAATTAATTTTTTTTTATAAAAATTCTAAGAATAATCATTTCTTTTCAACTATTATAATTATGTTTATTAATTGGAAACATATTTATTATTTTACATATTTTTTGAATAAATTAAAAAATTTCTCCTTAAAAAAAATTAAAAAAAAAAAATAATTTGTATTTTATAACTTATGTTTTAGATATTAAAAAAAATATTTTTCTCATCATTTATATTCTATTACTTATTTCTTTTTAAAGTACATTACGATTCCTTCTGCAATTTGACCGAAAAATAGTTAGATGGCGGGAGTTGCTGAGGGGTTTATACATATATAAAAGTATTTCAAAGAATTTTGGCTTATAAATGCATGTTTTTCCTTATGTGCTGCTTCTATTCAACTGACCCACACTGTATGTGCTGTATAGAGCATCTGAATTTCGTTGTGCTTTAATTGTTGTCTTCATTTGATGTTAATATTGCTGCTGTTTTGTGTTATTGCTTTGCTGCCTGACTGACTATAATGTCTTTACTTACGCGATGCTGCTTCCCCTGCCCCCACCCCTCCCTGCCCCTCCCCCTGACCTACGCCCTCGCAATGCAGTTGCTGTTGTTGCTGTTGCTGCTGCAACTAAAGTCAAACATAATATGCTGCTGTTGCTGTTGCGGCAGCCAAAACATTTTTGCAGTAGCAATTGACTTCATTTGAAATTGTCTTTTTTTTGCATTGTATTGTTGTGCGTTGTTGTTGTTGTTGTTGTTGTTGTGTGTGTGTGTTGTTGCATTTTTCCCCTTGGACAGGTTTAATAAATATGTTCAAGGAAATGCTGTTTGGTAATTGTTCGCTGGCGTTTTTTTGTTGCTGTTGTTGCTGTTGTTGCTGTTGCTGCTGCTGCAATATTTGGGCAAGTTGCTGCTGCTTGGTTGCATCTTTTGGTTGCAACCGGAAATATGGCGCCGCAATGAAGCTTTACTATCATTTCTTTCAGATCAGCAACGATTTGTTAAGTGTTTTTCCCTTATTTCGTTTAACAAAACAATTATATATGCATTGTTTTGTAAGCAAAAAGTTGCAACAAACTAATAAAATTGCCACACAGTGCATGCTAGAAAGTATGCTACACACACACACAAAGTCTTCTCTAGCCGAAAAACAAAAATTGAAATGAGTTCACGCATTTGACAGTAAATTTTTAGGTGCAGCCTACGTGTCGTATACGCAATGTTGCTGTTGCCGTTGACACAGGTCAGTAAACCGCCAATAAAATCAACGTAGCTATTGCCTGTGTGTGCCTGTCTAGGCTGTAGTTTGCTGTAGTCGACTCCTGTGGCTGCCCAGGTGCTCCTTTTGCTGCACGTTGCCCAAATGAAAATTGAACTCATATTTATTTAACTTGCGCTTGGGTTGGAGTTGAGTCTACTTCGAAAAAGGGGCAACAGTTGCTGGCCGAATATTCGCCTAGGCCCAATTCATCAACGGAGCTGAGTTCGAGCATTAGTCGTCAGTCCGTCAGTCAGTCCGTCAGTCAGTCCTTTAGTCAGTCCCTCAGTCCGTCAGTCAGTCAGTTGCTGTTGCGGCTTCTACTGTTGCTGTTGCTGTTGCTTCTGTGTTGCTGTTGCTGCTGTGTTAGTGTTGCTGTTGCTCCTGCTGCTGCTCCTGGGTGTATACTCTTTTGTCTACGAATTTTTGAGTTTTGAGTTTGCATACAAGATGAGTTCTGTCGAGGCATACACATAGGCGGCAGTTGCCCCAGCTGCCCCATCTATGTCTCCTGCTCCTGTTGCTGTTGCAACTCTTCATATTGCTGTTGCCATATACTCGTCTATGCTGTGCGTGGTGTCCCCTCTGGGTGCCGTAATAAAATGTCATTCGTCATTTGGTTTTTGCGTGTGCGTTGCCAACGTTGCATGCCACCTACACCTACAACAAACCCAAACCATCCCAAACCATCCATCCATCCTTGCCTCCTGATGCTGCCAATAACTTCAGCAACTGCAACAACGACAACTAATCGCATTGTCTGCACTTTTTGTGTATGTGCAACACACGCAGTCAGAATGCGAAACAGAAAACTAGGAAACAAAATCCGTTGCCGTTGTCGTTGTCGTTGCCTTGCCACGTTACGTTGCATGCCACTGCTACCACTGCTGCTGGATTTTGCCGGTCACATTTAACAATTCTATTAATTTGTTTTGTTCAACATACGAGCACTGAAATCAAAGCCCAACCATACCATCATATATATATATATATATATCCATATATATATATATACGAGTGTCTATATAGTATAGCATTGTGTTGTCCTGCATATATCCTTTAGCTCTGGCTGTTGCATAAAACAGAGATTGGCAACAATGCGTTTTATTATGACAGTTTCTGATTTCATTTCTTATGCAATTCTGCATTTATTTTTGTTTTTTTTTTTTTGTTTTAGTTGACATTTTGTTGTTTTTTTTGGTATAGTTTTGCATTCCATATGCATAGACAGGGATCTCGAGTCTGGTCATAAAGCATCAATGAGACTTTATTCAAACATTTCATGCAGCGCGTAATCTAATGCGGATATTGCCACGCCTCTTTCGCTCCTACGCCCACAAGTCTTTTGCTAAACTCATTCTTCAACAGATTTTGGCAGATATTCAGATATTGTCTTCGCTACGTTGACGACAACAACAACAACGACAACATTGACAACGGTGTTGGTTTTCCATTTCCAAAATTCTTCAAAAATATATATCATTGCCCCTTTGCTCCCTTCCCTTTCCATCCCATCCCTTTGCCTGGTCTACTTGGCGTATGCGTAATTTGCGTATGTTTGCAAAATGCAAAAGGGCTTCATCTCCGTCGCCTAACTGAAAATAATGATAGGCACCACCCTCTTTGTCTCACTCTCTCTCTCTTCCTCTCTCTCTCTCTCTCGTTCTCTGTGTGCGTGTGTGTGAAGCCCTTTTTAATTGTCAATGCATATTTGGGTGGATTTGTGGAACCGGTCGCTCAGATTGTTTGCTCTCTATGCTGCTCCGACCATTGTGGCTCGATTTATGATTTATTTTTTGCTGGTTCGGAGAGTGGTTGCACATAAAATCGGCTGCATCTTCACCATGTTGCATGTGTGTGTGTGTGTGGCAGCATAATATTTTCAAATTTACGTAAGCACAAACTGTTTTCGATTATTTCTGATTATTTTCGATATAGTTATGTCACTTACACACGCACATATATAACTATCAATTTGGCACAGCAAAATAAATAAAGAGAAATATATTGTGCATAGAATTGATCTGCAGGCAAAGAGAATTTATTTATTGAGTCTGTTTCGATTTGTAAATTCGTTTGAAAATTGGCTAAATAAAATATTCCAATGAGTCTAAAATATTGTGCTTATGAAATTAACCGATTTTCTAATAAAAAAAGTTTTTCCTTAAAAATTAAGGAAATGAAGAAAAGCGGAAAATTAATTTTTTCATTATTTGAGCTATGTTTTTATTCTGCATCAAAATTGGAAGAGTGAAATTTTCTTCCATCACTGTCCATTTTTTTCCATACGTTGTCACTATCTTCCAAATTTCAAACTGTCATAACTTTGCCAAATCTTAACTGATTTCCATGCGGAATATCAAATTTTTCATTTTTTGACCTATGTTTTCATTCTGCATTAAAATTGGAATTTTTCTACCTTCACTTTCCATTTTTTCCATACTTTCCCCTTGACACTATCTCCCAAACTTTAAAATGTCATAACTTGGTCAATTCTCAGCCGATTTCCATGCGGATTATCAACTTTTTCATTATTTGTGCTCTATTTTAATTCTGCATCAAAATTGAAAAATTTAATTTTTCTTCCATCACTGTCCATTTTTTTCCATACCCTTGTCACTATCTCCCAAAATTCAAACTGCCATAACTTTATCAAATCTTAACCGATTTCCATGCGGAATAATGAATGATAATTCGAATAGTCATTATCTATTTTTTTAAAGTGTTTATTAAAAAATCGCTCACCTTTGTTTTGTATATCTATTATATATAAATTTTTTACTTTACTGTTCTTATCTCATGAATGTTATTTGCTTTCTTTTGATTACTGTAACTTCCTATTGATCTTGAGCTAAATCCTTAATCCTTGCTTTACAGTTCTCTTCATTTTCTGTTCCTTAAACTGTTTGCTCCTGTGATACCACCCACAAGTGTCGTAGCTGACAGTCGTAAAGTTGTTATCCTTGATGTCAGTGCATACATATCTAAGCTACCCGTAACGACAATTGTCATCAGCTGCATTATCAGGCAAAAGTAACTAACGTGCAGCTTTTGCTTTAGTCCAATGGAAACTCAGTCAGACAGAGGGACAGACAAAGAGATAGAGGAACAGTTGAGGATTCTCTTCTTTTTCTTCTTCTTCTGCAAAGTGTGCATATCGTAACCCAAACAGACAAAGCCAAAAGCCTAAACCTTTTGTTGTATTGTTATCGCTTGGTTCGTCCTGACCAGGCTCTCTCTGTATGTCTGTGCCTTCCACTCATCCTGGCCTAAAACCTTTGGCATAAAACTGAGCTCCGAGCAACAACAACAACAGCAACAACAACAATGATGATGATAATTCGAATGGTCATTATTTATATTCTTTGAAAGTGTTTTTGCGTATTCAAAAATTCTATTAAGGAAGTTCAAGTACAAAAGTTTTGGTTTGGCATCGTTGTAGTTGTTGCTGTTATATTGTTTGTGTTCGTTGTTGTTGTTGTTGTTGCGCTCGTTGTTCATGCATGTCGAATACATCACAAAACGGGACGTGTGGGAGATGCAACGGGATTCCTATTGCAATTGGGTGGCATTGGATTGCTGTTGTTGCTGCTGTTGTTGCTGTTGTTGTTGCTGCTGTTGCTGTTGCTGCCATGTCGTCGCCAACGTCATCGTCATCGTCATTCTCATCATTCTCATCATCGTCAGCGTCGTCGTCGTCATCGTCGTCATCGTCATCGTCGTCATCGTCATCGTTGGCATTGCAGTTGTGTAGTTTTTGCGTTTATTGTTGCATTTCTGATGTGATTTTTAGTATTGTCCAGCGACGAGTGCAATGTGCTCAGCATTTTTGAATGTGTCCTGCCTGCATCACTCCAACTATCCTCCATCTCTCTCCCTCTCTCTCACACTCTCCTCCTCTCTTTCTAGCTCTATGTATGTGTGGCTGCGTTCTATGTTAAATTGTTTGCTTGATGCTCGATCAAAAATGACAAATGTATCTACAGTGAGTGCAGCAAGTAAGCGCACATAAATTTAATAAATATTAGTTGGATTAAAAAAAAAAATAAATATAAAAATAAATAAAGAAAAAGAAATAAAAAAAGGAAATAAAAAATAAATAAAAAATAAATAAAAAAATAAATAAAAAAAATATATGTAAAAACAAGCATTCAATAAATTTATAATTAATAATTGTCTCATTTATTGAAAGCAATTGCATAAATTAAATAATTACAATTATAATAAATTAAGTAAGCCAATTTCGCTTCGATTTTAATTATAGTTACAAGTGCAAGTAGCTTGGCTAATTGTTTGCATATTTCTAGCACTCACTGTATGCATCATGTTGCACGCACACACACACACAAACACACACACAGCTGCAATATTTCAGCAACGTTGTCGCCTGCATTTCTGGCAAAATGTTAATTTGAATTTGTGAGCATGTCATTAACACACGCATACACACACCCACACATACACCCACACACACACGCACACCCACTCACACAACAACAACAACAAAGTGTAGGCATACATATGCATTTGACAAATGCGTTGTTAATGATGCAAAATGCAATTTTCGAAAATTCACAAGTTTCGTTTTTTGATTTTATTGCAGTGCGAAAAACAATATGACTACTAAGAGAGAACTTTGACTTGTGCCACAGTCGCACATAAAAGTATACTTACTCATACGCATATATCTATGCATAAGCATATCAAATATATATATCTATAGATATCAAAATAGAAATAGAAACATAAAGCAAACATTCGCAGTTAGTACATACAGTTTAAAAGCGATTTAAATAAAAATTATAAATACAAAGCAAATAGCTGAAAACTCTATAGACCAGTCTGCACGACTAAGCGATACCCTGTTATGGAAAATAGTTTTTTTTGTTTATCATTATAAAATATTTAAAAAATTTAACTAACATATTAAACTAATTTCATAACTCAATTCTGCGCAATATTTTTTATTTTATAATATTTTTTAATGTGATAATAATATTTTTTTTTAACAATTTCTTAAAAATAATATATTATCAAAGGATACTTTATATTTTGCACCTAAATTCTGTTCTCTCTTGCTCATATATTGAATTCTAATGGGTTCTAGATACCCAAACCCAGCTTATTACACCTCCAAATGATTACAGGGTATTTTGAGTAGCTGTTTAAGAAAGGGGCATATTTCTATATAAACAAAACTGAAGATAGAGAAAAAAAACTAGCTAAACAATGTGCCGCGTGCGCTTTAATCAACGCCGCCTCAAACACAACACAAGCAACGACTACAACAACAACAACAGACAACACCACAACAACGTCAACAGCAACAACACTAGCAACAACATTGGCTAGATCAACAACTCTAGCAACAACTCAATTACCAACAACAACAACAACAGCAACAAACGGCCGCTAACATTCATCACCACAAAATTAAATTGCCTTTGTTTATATAAATTTTTTCTTAGACACACACACACACACATAAAACATACATGCAGAAGACAGTTGGGAAATTTAAAGAAATGCGCTGTTAAAAGCAATGGAAAATAATTTTTCAACACGCCGCATTTGTTTAATTATAAATTTCTGTCAAGATTTGTTCTAGATGCTCAAAGGAGCGCCGCCGACGTCAATGTCGTCAACATGTTGCCATCAACAGAGGCAGAGAGAGAGAGAGAGAGAGAGAGAGAGAGAGAGAGAGAGAGAGAGAGAGAGACAGAGGGACAGCAATGCAAACAAATAAACAATTACCGATGGGTACTCTTCCATCTTCCCTCTTTTCTCTCTCTGAGTTTCAGCAGTTCCAACATTTTCCCATTCCCATTCTCAGTTTCCAGCTGCATTTGCCAACGTTTAGTTGTTGTTCTTGTTGCTATTGTTTTTGTTGTTGCTTTTTTGATGTTATGTTATGTTATTTTCTGTTAGATTCTCGATTCTCGATTCTCGCATCTTGTCGATGGAAAAGCGCAACACGTTGAAATCTTCAGATTTGTTGATTTGTTTGCTCAAAATTTATTGAAGATCAAAGCGGACACAGTTTCCAGCCTGTCATTTAGCTGTAACTGCCACCAATATATCCCTTCAATTCTCCTCCATCTCTTCACACAAATACAGAATGCATTAAAAAAACAACAAAAATAAAATTATCAACGCATAAGATTATTTTTTTTTCAATTTAAGATAAACATGATTGTATTTCAATAAATTCAGTTCTGATCCTCGATACATATGTTCTTTATACAATTCAATATAAATAAAGACAGTGAAGAATTTTTCTAAGGAAATGATTCATAATATTATTTTTCTATCCATCAAATGAATTATTATTATATTGGTCCCTTTTATATTTTACTCATTCATACTTTTTAATATTATTCAGGTACGTTCTTTTTAATTTCTAAATAAGGTCTAAGATAATTTTTTGACAGATCTATGGATCTTAAATACTTAAAGCTAATTTCAAATTTGATATGTTCTCAATTTTAACTTTTCTATAAAACCCATAGCTAAGTCTCAAATCTATACATACAACGATATAATATTCAAATTGGGACTGCTCAAATTTTTCTTTTATTTTTGCTGAAACTTTATTCTTTATAAAGAGTATCGATCAATCAGAGCTTAACGTATTTATAATTAAAGACACAACAAAGTTGTCATGCTACACTTTCTGTAAATAAAGCGAACCAAAAACAAACTCAATTCGATTAAATTCAGCTGCCCTTTTGTCTCAATTCTTTCTCACACTCTTGAAAACTATAAAATATACAATGTATCTGAGCCGTGCGAAATAAATGCATAAATATCTGTATAATATTGTGATCAGAGCTATTAACATGTTATTAATAACTTTTGTCAGGATATTATTTTAATCGGCGATTTAAGTTGCAGAAATCATTATTTTTTTTTCGCTCAGTTCTAAATACAATTAAAAAATGGGGCAATGAAGTCAAAGAAGGGAAGTGAAGCAGATCGTTGAAGTTGGTGCCAGCAGACAGACAGTTAGTCCGTCAGTCAGTTCGTCAGTCCGTTGCATTAACTAGGGGCAAGTGTACTCTGACTGTGGCAAGTTGTTGTTGCCTCTCGTCTCTCTCTCTCTCTCTCTCTCTCTCTCTTCTGTCTCGTCTCGTTTCGTTTCGCTTTGTCGTTCGTTTGTCGTATACAAAACAAAGTCGCCAACTATAAAAATTATAGTTAATGTATAAATTTAATGGCAACTCGTTTATTAAAAATTTTATTTGAATTCTTTTATTTATACGTTTTATACGCTCTTTTGCGCACGCTCGCAGTTGCAGACTATTTTCTTTATTTCTTTTTTTTTTCGCTTTTTGTTTAAATTCGCAGTTGCAAGCAACAATGTTGCATAGTCGATGACGACGCTGGCAATGATAATGAAGTTGACGATGTTGATTATGATGTTGCCCCGTTGTTGCAACTGCCCTCCATTGCCTTCCAGCCATAAATCGAAAGAACAAATCGCTGCGGCAAAGGCAGTAAAAGCAAATAAACCCAAGTGCAGACGTAATAAACTCGCTGATGTTATGGACAGCAAGGAGACGAAAGGTGGCAAAACGCAGAGTTTGCATCTGGAGTTCTTTAGTTGTAGTTGTAGTTGTATTTGTTGTAGTAGTTGGAATGAAAATTCAAATGGAAATGCGCTGCCCAATTGGGCAAGCAGCAACTTGCAACTTGCAACCATTCCTATAGCACACTCAGGTCATTATTATTACAACCTATTCAAATAATTCGCGCATGTGGGTGGTTCTCCCTCTCCGAGTCTCTCCCTCTCTCAATCTCACTCTCACACTGACTGTCTGGTCAACTTGAGATTTTGCACAGTACACAGAAAAAAAAAAATCCATCACTGTCCATTTTTTTTCATACGTTCCCCTTGTCACTATCTCCCAAATTTCAAATTGCTATAACTTTGCCAAAACTTAACCGATTTTCATGCGGAATACCATTTTGATCATTATTTGGCCTATATATTGATTCTGTATTAAAAGATAATTAATGAAAAAAAATTCAAAATTGGAAAATTATTTGATCTAACTTAAAACAAATATTACAGAATCCAAAAAATTTAAATATTGTTTATAAAAAGCGGGCTTAATTTAAGTATTTCATACGTGGCTTATAAAAATCCGATTACCGTACTTTCGACATCGCTGGGATTAGTTTTAGCCCGGAATCCCGGTTTTTTTTTCAGTGTACACTCGCAAAAATTATGTAAGGGCCACGTCAACCAATTTTATACATGTCATTTCCGCACTGCACTTTTTATGCCACTGATTATGACCCATTCGCATTTGGCTTAATTTCATTTCTTTTTTTTTGCCACTACAACATACAATTTAATTTAAACGAGCAAGTGCAAATTTTACTGTTGGCGTAATTGTTTTTCCCTTTTTTTTCCTCCCAAAATATTCGTACTTAGTTTATGTTTTGTGCCGCGAACTACAATGTTGCAAGGTTGCAAGTTGCACATGCACATTTAATTTCCACTGGTGCGTTAAGCCTGTTTTAAGCTTTAATCGAAATGGAAATAAGCGTAGCTGCTAATTTTGTAGCTCCCTTTTGTTATAATGATAGCTTTACGAGTCTACGTTAAAAAGTTTAGGCAATAAATTCATTATCTTCTTGCAACAGAGACTACTCTGTAATTTATTTTTTTAGGTACTTATACAAAGGATTAATGAGCGCAAATTTTATCAACTCCTTTTTTATGTAATTCATAAATTTAAATTGGAAATGATCATCTTGCACTCTATAAGGTATATGACTATATAATTATTATATTATTTCTGTCTTTTCTTATTTCTGTCTATCTCTCCTTATGAATTTTCATTAATGTATATTTCTGTATTTAAAAAATTCTGAATTACTTAGAAATTTACATTTTTAACAGTTGTTAACAATACTTTTATATAACCGAAATTTCCTGAGATAATTATCTTAGAAAGTTTCTTTCAATCGTTAAATTTTCTACAATCTTATTTGTAAATAAAACAGTTTTTATAAAAATAATAAGATCAAAACAAAATTATGACTATTCTTAGGTAAAAATTACCTTCCAGTCGGTCAATTTCAACTTTATGCGAAGAGATTTTCTTAATGAACTCAGATACTTTATGAATTGTTAGCCTCAGTCAAGAAGAAAAGTCTTCATTATGTTTTGAATTAATTTGCTATTGGATTAACTAAAATAAATTGAATTGCTTATTCGGAGTATTATTCATAATCAGCATGAAACGATCAACCTTTCTTTCAGAAGATCATATGTAATGCTTAAGCAAGTATTCCCGGTTTAAAGTGTCTCCTCCTTTCCTGTCTTCTGTCGTCTGTCGTCTGCATAACGAAAGTCGTTCTTCTCTAATCTTAATCCCTCTTCTTTCAGCGTCTCTAACACCTTAACCACTTGGTTAGCCACTTATGCAAGGCCAAATCACTCTCTCCATTTATATGTCCATCTGATTAGATGTATGTAATGCCCCAAGCATCTTAAGTATCATGAGAACGAGTTTAAGGCAATATAAGTTGGCTGTTTGTGTTCTAGATTTAACAGACGCTTTGCAACAATGTTGCAGCAACTTGTTGTTGACCAGACAGCAACTAATTTCAACTAGTCGAGAACACCGTTAGCATGCAATTTGTATTTAGTTTAGTTCAATAAACTAGATGGCTTTATAGTAAATGTTGCAATTTAGTCAACAACTCAAGTTGCAGTGGCTTTTAAATGAAAGGGAGAGGGGGAAGGGGGAAGACTCTTGTCGGCAGTCTTTGAAAGCAAAGTGCTCATCAGGCACAACATTGCATACATAGCTGTTATCATATCTTTCACTTAAAATAAATAAAATTACAATTTAATAATATAACGACGAGTCAGTTGCCGCCTTCCAACCGCCTGCCACGCCCCCCTTGCCACCGAACAAGAGGCGGCACTTCAGCGCACAACAAAAGCAACAAATAGTCAATTAATTATTACCACAATAACAACAACAAGACTAACAACAACATCAACTATGAGCATTTCTTACGAAAGTGTTTTAGCTTGGTTTTTATTATTTCTATTTTTTCCCCTGGTCTGAAGCACATAATTGAAACTTGTTGACTTCGATAGGTTTCCCCTTTTGTACAGTTACTATTCCCCCCTTCAGTCCATAGTTATCAAACGTTTTTACCTATTTTATGTTAAGTTTCATTTGGGGTCGCTGATATTGATAACTCGCTCGTACGTTGATAATAATAATAATTAGTAATTATATTGTTGTAAAATAAACTTGTTTTAATTGCCCTGCCAAGCGCTCTCGGAGATATGATATGAAAAGCAAACGAAGCAAACGAGAAATGCTAAACATGATCAAAAAAGAACGGGAAATATAATAGATAGCTGTGTATCTTCCGGGTTTTCATTTATTTTGAATACAACTACTGCAGATCGTTGCTATGTCAGTTGGAAGAGAATTTTTCTTAATTGGAACTATTTATAAATAATATAAAAATTGGAAAGAACATTTTTCTTAAAACTGTTTGACACAAAAAAAAAAAATATAAAAGATTCATTATTTATACAAATATCTATTTATATATCTGGCAATCAATCTTTCTATCTATCCATGCTGCTATCTATCAAATCATTCGATACATCTATTCTAAAACTAAATAACATTAATTCCGAATCATTAAATCATCCAAAGTGAACTCAAAAGCGAATAACAAGTTCCTAAGAACAGATAATAAGTTCCCAGTGTTATCGAGCAAACGATCGATAGTGACGTTTGTCAAAGTAGCAATCGTTATCGATCATTGCATCGATTAACGCATTTGTCAAACTTTAGCTAATTAATTGTGGCAATTTTTCGCAATGTTGCTAATGCAATTTAACTGTAAACAAAATTTAACATAGTTAGTACAACTTTACCCCAAAAAAAAAAAAATTTGTACGTTGACAAATCGAATGTTGTTCACGTTATTTGCATCTGCAATTTCAAGGCGTTTTTTTCCAGCCACTTGAAATGTTACATTAACCCAAATGTTGGCTGCCACAAACTGCGGCAAGTAGTTGTATGCTGTAAGCTGTAGTTGCCTCGACTTTGACTTGACTCAGACTCAGACGATATCGAAGTTGAAGTGGTTCTACCCACATGATATACAAATCAAAGTTTGTTTAGCTCTTTTGGACAAAGTGTTGGTGTTGTTGCTGTTGCTGCAACATGCTGCACGACGCTTGCCTGGGCCATGTTTGGTCTCAATTAGTGGCATTATTCATGCCACAGAGCTGTCAACTCTGAGGCGACTTGTTTACACTCTCAACATATTTTGTCATTTAATTAAAGACCAATCAAAAATTGCAGACGTCCATAAAGCTGGCTTATATGAATATTATTGATAAACAAAAACAAAAAACAAATAAATACTTTGGACGTGTCTAAATTATTTCCGTTGCTTGTGGCAAGTCAATGAACGACGCGTCGTCATCAAGAGTCGCAACATTTAGCGGTAAACTTCCTTATATCAATTTCAATAAAAAGCATTTTGACAGACACACAAACACGCCACAAATAATGCGTACAAATTATTGAATTGCAAATTGAAATAAAATAGTGCGCATAATGTAAAAAGCGTTGACAGTTGTTTATGAATTTGCATGCGGCTGATGGATCAGACAGTGACAGCGATAGAGTTGCACAGCCAGACGGAGTTCCATTTCAATTCCAATTTCAATTTCAATTCCAATTCCGATTCCAAGACGTGCAACAATGTGTGGCGAGGACAGACAGCGACAAAAAAAAAAGTAAATACAAAACTGGTCACTGCAACATAATAAAATATTTTATTTAATGTTTAGTTTATTTTTTCTTCTTATGCTTTTTATACCCGTTGATTAAAAAATAAGTAAAAGGGTATATTGTGTTCGTTTAAATGTATCTCCGACCCTATAAAGTATATACATTCCTGATCAGCACCAACAGCCTAGTCGATAAGGCGATGTCCGTTTTAAGGGTAGTTAACGTTATCTATTAATATAATCTATTATCCCGTTTAACTGCAACAAGATCGGACTAGTAGAACGGCAGTAATAGCTAACCAAAGTAATTAATAATTATGGCAATACAAGCGCCCATAAGTATGCAGTAGTTTTTATTAGATAAAAATTTCTATCGGAGGTTTTCTACAAATCTCGTACAGCGCCAAAGCAATAAAAAAACAATTGTTGGAGTTCCTGAAAACCAGCAAACATTGCTTTCAAATGTCTAAAAAATTGTTGAAAAAATTTCACAAAATGAAATTATTATAGAATTAAACTAAATTTTTTTTTAAATTGAATAAAAATGCATAAAAATCATTTTTTGTAATTTTGTAAGTTATATAAACTTTTTTTCAACCTAAAAATTTGGTTGAATCTGGAAGAAAGCCGGATTTATTGACTTTGAAAATATGTTAAAAAAAAACTAAATTTCTGACAATTGAGGAACATCGACACTTCGAACGATTGTTTTCAAATGCAATTCTCTTCAAAATCTCTAGAGATTTCCGGAACACATCTGTATAAAGCAATTTTATATATATTAAAATAAGTAACAGGTATTCTATATTCGGGATCTTGACTATAGTCTTTCCAACTTGTTTGTTTTTTTTTTTTTTTTGTGTACGGTCACCAAATTTATGCGCTACAAAGTTGCACCCAGATCGCAGGGATGCCAGATCGTATATGGGAGAGAGGCCAACGCCTTTCGTAGAGTTCGTTGTTTGGGTTAGGTTCTTTAGCAACTCTTCCTCTTGCCGCTCTCCTCCTGCAGTAGTTCAGTCAAAAGATGTGGGGAACTTTGTGTTTGCTTTAGCTAAACATTGTAAAAATATCTGCGGCCACATCTGCGACTCAACGATCAGCGATCAGCAATCAACGATCGACGTTGCGTCTTTTTGGTCATTAAAATTGCAACGTGCTGTTTACTGTTGTTGTTGCTGTTGTTGTTGCTGTTGTTGTTGCTGTGGTTGTTGCTGTTGCTGAGGTTGCTGCTGCTGTCGATGCTGATGCTGCCACATTTATTGCACAGGCGTTGGCTTTGTTGTTCGTTTTTATTAAATCAACGAAGCAATTGCAATTTAATATTAAAAATAATAACAAACAGCAGCAAGTTGCTGCATTGTTGCAGTGCCAACTGCAACTGCAACTGCAACTTCAACTGCCGCCCATTTCGCATTGCTCGTATTGCATTCTTGCAGTTAATTATTTGCCCCTCTTCCGGCCAAGTGTCGACCAAAGGGGGCAAGAGGGGAAAAGAACTGAGGAACTCAAGACCCAAGACCAGAGACCAGTTGCCTGTTTGCAGTTCCATTGAAAATGTTTTACTGCACGCTTCGTCGGTCAATGCATGTCAGTCTTGTTGTTGTTGCTGTTGTTGTTGTTGTTATTGCTCGTGTTGCTGGTGTTGCATCTGCGTCTGATCTTGCAGCAACTTCCTACTTCTTGTGGCATTTGCACAAATGTAAACAAATTAATTAATTGCCTTTACTTACAGTCGTTTTAGCTTCATTTGTTCAATGCCTCCAATGTCGATGACTCTCGATACATTTAAGGTGAAAATAAAATTCATAAAAACATATATTTTATTAAGATACACGTACATTGGGCGTGTGCATAAAAGCAACAGATACAAGATACATTGGCTGGGCAAAATACGCATAAATTAACTAAGCAACACATTTGAGTAGTGTATGTATGACGAGTGTGTATGGAGAGAACTGGATTGATCAACAAATTATTACAAATTTCTTTCTCTTAATAGGAGAGAGAAGTTGGGAAAAAAATACCGCAAGCTTAAGTATGATAAACGCCAACAACTTCAATAAAACAACATAAACATGGATTTTTAAATTCAAAACAAACTAGCAGAGTTATTCAAAATAAAAGATCTTAATGTCTAAAATCCTCTTAAGTTTAGAATTAAAATTAGAGTTGCCAGCAATAATTTATCAGTTTTAACGTATTAAAACGTTTACTTATGGCAATAACAATAACAAATGTTCGAGTTAAGAGCAAAAATTGAAGACGTTTTCTTACTCTTAAGATCAATTTAATTGTGGCAGCTTACTCTTATTAAATTTCATTAAAAATAAGCAATTTATTATGTTTGAATATTATAAATGACAAATCAATATTTGTACTTCGAACTTAAGCTCAAAAATATCTTAAAAATATATTCAAATGTTATTAAAATTGCAAGCAATCATTTAAGTGCATTTGCTCTTTTTGTTATCAATTTAATGCCAGTTATTATGCTAGTTACATTACAAACAAATTTCATATAATTATTATTTCTAATATATATTTTAATATTATAATAAGCCATTTCAAACACATTTAGTTGAAGCTTCGATTGTGCTTGTGATTAACTTGCATAATTCAAAAATTTCATTTGAGGTTTAACTAATGGATTATGTATGGCTTGCACATAAATAAATTCGTTCCTCATGCTGTGCGACGTATACATGCATAAATAACGCATACGCCACGCAGGCCAGGCAGAATTGACCAGGCCAGAAATAACTGGAAACCAAGCCATAAAGCAGGCAACGCACAATTCATAGTCGACAGTTGTGCTTAGAAGACCAACGACAACGACGACGACGATGACGACGATATACTTATGTATAACATGTATATATGTATATATATAGACGGGTCGTGCATATTCCAACCAACCAAGTGTACCACCCACTAAAAAAGGCGCCCACGCATCGTGACGGTTGCTCGTTGGAGATTGGCTGCGTCAGCCAACCAAAAATCTTTACTGTTGCGAAAAAGTTGAACATTTTCGCACAAAAAGGCGCGGCTGGCAAACGACGACGATGGAGAAACAGGATGAGGATGAGGATAAGGATGAGCAGGAGAATGACGGAGATGGTGATGGCGTTGACCAGGACTAGAGATGGGAAGTGGGAGTGATTGTGTGTAGTTGGAACCACAGCACGAATACGACGCACAAGGCAAAGGCAGCAACATGAACGTTAGATGACCATCTCTCTGTGTGTGTGTGTGTGTGTGCACTGATAAAAAAAATGTTCTAAAATCAAGATTTCTCAAAACTAACTAAAATGCGTCGAGAACATAAAGTTCTTAAATTAAGAGAACACATCTTGATTTTAAAAACATTTTAAATAAGACCAAGTTCTTATTTTAAGAATAAATGTTCTTAATGGTTGTGGTAAAGTTGCTTACCCCTTTACACTTTTTCAAAAACTTCAATCAACCATAACTTTGTCAAAACTCAAGCGATTTTCATTTGGAATACCGTTTTAATCATTATTTGGTCCCTAAATTCATTCTGCATCAAAACATTTTTCACTTGAAAAATTTACCTCACTGTCAATTTTTTCGGTATTTTCCATGCTTACCCCTTTACACTTTTTCAAAAACTTCAATCTACCATAACTTTGTCAAAACTCAACCGATTTTCATGTAGAATACCGTTTTAATCATGATATAGCATCTAAATTGATTCTGCATCAAAACACTTTTCACTTGAAAAATTTACCTCACTGTCCATTTTTTGGGTATTTTCCATGCTTACCCCTTTACACTTTTTCAAAAACTTCAATCTACCATAACTTTGTCAAAACTTAACCGATTTTCATGCGGAATACCGTTTTGATCATTATTTGGTCCCTAAATTCATTCTGCATCAAAACATTTTTCACTTGAAAAATTTACCTCACTGTCAATTTTTTGGGTATTTTCCATGCTTACCCCTTTACACTTTTTCAAAAACTTCAATCTACCATAACTTTATCAAATCTTAACCGATTTCCATGCGGAATACCGTTTTGATCAATATTTGGTGTCTAAATTCATTCTGCATCAAAACATTTTTCACTTGAAAAATTTACTTCACTGTCAATTTTTTCGGTATTTTCCATGCTTACCCCTTTACACTTTTTCTAAAACTTCAATCAACCATAACTTTGGCAAAACTTAACCGATTTCCATGTGGAATACCGTTTTGATCATAATTTGGCCTCTATATTGATTCTGCATCAAAATATTATAAACTTTATAAAATTATTAATTGATTAATAATTTGATTAATTTACATTTTATTCTGTTTTTGTAATATTTTAAATGTTTTTTTAATTTCTTACGAAATAGTACCTATTTATACTCTTCTAACAATTTAAGATTTTTATTTTAATATATATTATAGTTAAAGATTTTTTAGATGAATAATCTTTGTTTTAGTAATTTGGTTTTAAAATAATCTTATTTTAAGCACAATATATTTAAGATGAATGAACTCTTGATTTTAGAAGTTGGTATTTTTTTTCAGTGTGTGTGTGTTTGCTTGCTGCTGGTGAATTTGAAATTCAAAATGCCAGCAACCTTACACTACGTTTTCACTGAAATGTGTGCAGAGGATGGGGGGAGTAAAAAGCCGTCCGTCAATGTCCTGCTGCTGGACGTTGGCGAAAAATGCGTTAGCCGTTGCGTCGTTGCCGTCCGAGGAGTTGGCCAAAGTAGAAGGCACAAGTTTTGGGCTCCAGATCCTGGCAAATGAAATGAAAGCGCGCGCGTGAGAGCGAGCGAGCAACGCCAAAATGAACGGACTCTCGGACTCGTACTCGCACCTCACACTCGCACTCGCACTCGGACACTGTCTCGGCCCGGACACGGACACGTAGCCGGAGCCGTAGCCGGATACGTACGGGCAAAAAGGACCAAAGCCGCACGTTGTTGGCTGGCCCCATCAGATGCAGAGCAACTGCAGCTGAAGCTGGAGACTAGAGAGGGGGAATGGAGGAGTAAAAGGAGCAGCAGGAGCAGAAGGAGGTCCTTTTTCGTGAAATGCGAAAGGCGAAAGGAAAAGTCGAGGCAACGTTGGTCGGCAAACGGCAAATGGCTTCTAATGCGCAAGGATATTCGTAAAATGCAAATGTGCAGAAACGAAACAGAAACACGCACACACACACACACACACGCACACCCCTCTCTCACACACACACACACTTTTACGCATTCATCTTTGCTGCTGGTCAGTGGGAATAACAGAAAACTAACGGCACATCGTTAAGGTGGCGGTAATGGCATTTCGGGGCCACGTTCGACGATTTTGGACACCTACGACTCGTAGCAGCAGCTCTTACACACACACACACACACACACATACAAGCCATCTCCTGTGTGCGTCTGTGCGTTTCCGCCAAGTCTCAAAATGGCGGCTGAAGCAGTCGTCGGCAATTTTGAAAAATCGTCCCACCCTGCCTGACAATTCGCCTAACGCCCAATTCCATCAGCAAGCCGCTTTTGGCCACGGACAGCGGAGTAAAAATAAGGCGGCGAATAGAATTTCGAGAAAAGTCTTTCGAATCGCACATGCAATGCAAACTTGAAGAATGTGGCGTATAGACAGCGATTTTAATGGATATCGTAGAGCGATTTTCAGTAAAAGTTACTATAACATTTTAAGTAATTGATTATTAAAATAGTTTTCGATAATTTTATACACTTTATTTTAAAAATGTATATAAAGTTCAACGATAAAATTTTCTTAGCTTTGTTGTGTAAAAATTTCAACCTCCTAGTTCTTATGGTCTAGACTGTACAATGTTCACAGAGTCAGTTAGTTAGTAAATTCGGACAAAGAGTTTTATGTATATAGAAGATTTTCTTACTTGACTTCTATATTTATATTTCTTAACACGCATCTACTATAGATTTTACCTCTAATCCACCTCTAAACAAATTTAAAAATCATCTAAAAACTATTAGTCTAGCATTTTTTTACTAACGATCTTTTTTTTCAATGCAAGAAAAAAAATTTTTTTTCATTTCTTGCAAATTTTAACAAGGACCTTTTTTATGTTACGCTTACTTGCAAACGAATAAAGCAATTAAGCTCAAATATTGACACAGTACTTATAAAGGATGAAAGTCTTAAAAAAAAAATATACTTTTTTATTAGTGGCCCCAATTAAATTTTAGGCCCGGAACTTAGTAAGTTATGTGTTACAATTAAAAAACACATTTTTAAATAACAAAAGCTGTTTTTTTTTATTGATATTTATATAAAAATTAATCTATATATTTTCTGAAACCAGGCGTTGACTTGTTGCTAATAATGATAATATTTCTGATGCTAAATCATATATTCATATATCTTTGACTGATCAGTTTCAAGCCTTGCTTAACATTGTTTTAACCACTGTGCAAGGAGTCTTCTCGAATTGCTGGATGCCTGCATGCGATGTCGTTCGTCCTTTCTCCGTCCGCGTGTCTCCAGTTGTCCATCTCCCAATTCTCCCCTCCCCCCTCTCCCAATCCCTGACGAGGTCCTCTTGTCCGTTGTCCTTTGTCGCTGTTGCTCATCAGCGTTGTTTGCTGCGCCGTTATTTTTGCCTTTCCTGTGGCACAATCCTCACTCCTGCCAGCCTGTTGTTGCAAATGCCGCCTTCTCTAGCCTGCAGCTCATCTTCGCTCTTCTTGCTTTGCACCCATTTTGTTGGACTTCTCCATGTTGTTGTTGTTGTTGTCATTCTCGTTGTTGTTGTTGTTGTTTTTCGCAGAATTTTCGTTTCCGTTTCCTGGCCAAACGTGCGTGCCTCACTATGCATGTGTGTGTGCATGCATGTGTGTGTGTCTATTTGTGTTGGTGTATGCATGCAACAACTGTATAGAGAGAAAACAAAAACAAAAATCTTTCAAAATGGTAAAAACGGATGCCAGCCTTGCACATTTGCACAACGTGGCCGGGCCTAAAAACCAGCTCGACAAATCTCCCAAGCCCCTTCTGCTCCCTCTCTCTACCCTCTCTCTTTCCCTCTCTTCTCTCTCTTTTCTCCCTGCATGTGTTTGTTGCTAGAGAATCGCCCAAAGTCGCTGGACTTTTGCCGAGTCAAGTCGAGTCGAGTCGCAGTTATCGATGACGATGACGATGTTGACGACGACGTTGGCAACTGCGTTGATGGGGCAACAGCAGCAATAGAATTTTAAGGCAACAACAACAGCAATGGGTACAACAACAATAGCTACAACAACATTCTGTTTCAACGCATAACATTTGGTTACCTCAACGGCCGGAAATGACAAACCCAACAAACCAACAAAGTTTTCAGCCTGACAGCATTCAGCCAAAGAACTAAACTGTCAACGGAAAAGGCACAAACACACACATACACTAAACACACACATACACACACATCTCAAACACACACACACTCATATTTATATACACACTTGCTCATCGATTGCAACTCTTGGCGAATTATAGTATTCTACACATAACCAAATGGCTCATTATCAATACCGCAGCACTATCCAAAATTTCGCTGACTTCATTCCACTGTCCGCAGTCCACAGTGTCCTGGCAGCGACGTCGGCAGCGACAGCGGCAGCGACAGCGGCAGCGAACAGCGTCCAGGTCTTTGTGACTATGCCGCCTTCCTGCACTTAATTATTATCAGCAAATATGCAGCCTCGATTCGCAAAAACCCCAACTTTCAAATACTCTACACTCTTCTCTCTCTCCACTCTACACTGCTGTCTCCCAAGTCCAGAGTTGCCACCATCTACGCTCTGTCTGTCTGTCCAGAGTCGCAACCCACATGTGACTGCAGTGCAAAATTTTCTCTAAAACAAAATTAATTCCGGGTTTTTTGTTTTTGTAGAAAATTTTGGCGTTGCTAACATTACAACAACAACAATGCAGAGGCGACGTTGACGACAACAACAACAATAGCAACAACAACAACAGCAACAACAATAACGTTGACTTTGCCAGAATTCAGCACGCACAATTTCTGTGCCACAATCCGCTCCAAAACTCCATTCCTCTCTCTCCACAAGCCCCTCTCTTGCACTCCCTCTCCCTTTCCCTCTCTCCCTCTCTCTTCCTCACTCTCTCCCTCTCTCGCTTCATAGGCATATGCAATTTACGCCTGCAGGCAACTAGAAACATCACAGGCTCGGCTCTACTCGACTCGACTCGACCCGGTCAGCTGTATATATACACACACACACACATATACATATCTATATATATATAGAGAGAGTGGAGAGGGGTAGGGGTAGGGGGTAGGCACACGCACATCCGGCCAAAAGTTTCTAGGTGCCCAGACACTTTGCATGCGTATTTTGCACGCATTCTAGAATTTCAATTAAAAATAAATCACAAAAACGTTGGCTACGTTGCTGCAACCAAAACTGACTCCCTACCCCCTACCCCTGTCTAGGCCAGACATGTGTGTGTGTGCGTGTGTGCGTGTGTGTGTGTTGCATTTCCATCTGCATCTGCATCTCGCGTCGTTGTGTTAGAAAATGCATTGCATTTTGCACACGCATCCAATTTCTGCAGCTGCAACCTCCGCCTAAAATGAAGCTGGAGCCTACACAAAGAGCGGCAGAGAGAGAGAGAGAGAGTGAGAGGGAGTGAGTGAGAGAGAGAGAGAGAGAGAGAGAGAGTGCCTGACTTCAGTGCTGTGCAATTTCAGAGTCCGAGTTGCAGTTGCAGTTGCAAGACCATCTAACGTTGTTGCCCCGCTGCAACCATATCGATGATGCGCTGACTTTGATTCGCCTCTGTTGATGTGTGTGCGTCTCTGTGTGTGTGTGTGTGTGCATATCCGGGATCCTGACTGTTGCTGCTGCTGCTGCGCTTTCTTTGCCACCAAGCTCATGCAACAACAGCAACATCAACAGCAACAGCAATAACAATAACAGAACAATGCGCTTGCAAGCAGCAGGCAGAAAACTTAATGTGCGCTTTTTCCGTTGCCTCAATGTCCCTTCCTCTCTCTCTCTCTTTCTCACTCTTCCACTTGACCAGCCTCTTTATATATACAACTCTTTCTTTCTCTCTTTATCTCTCGCTTTCTCCAACTCTTTCTCTCTCGCTTTTTCTCCAACTCTTTCTCCTAATGCTCTCTTCAATTATAATGCCGATTTGCAGTTTTTCCGAGGTGCCGCCACCATCTGCAATAAAGCGTTTGCCACAACGGTATTCTTATTGTTCAACACAGTGGTTGTTGCTTCAGCAGGATTCGGAATATTGAAACAACTATAGCTCTGTTTGCTCTGACCGACTCCCTCACTGATTAACTGATTAACTGATTGATTGGTTATCAACGCAGCGCCGTTTTCTTAGAAAGGTGAACGATTCAATTTAGAGATTTAAAAAACTTCCATACAAAATGTTTGAAAAATATGTTAGAGTTTTCTAATACTCCCTGAAATTTTTTTTATATTTAATATTTCATACTATAACATAACATACATGGAATATTTAAAAAAATATAATTAAGATATTTAAAAATCTATTTTATTTTATATATATGAATTTTTATAAATGAATTAAATTTAATAAAATAAAATACATTTTCTTAATAAAACTCAACAAATTTGATATTTCTTTCGGATTTTTAGATATGTTTATGTTGGATATGCCTGATTAACTGAATTTCTGGACTAAATTAAGGAAATATTCAACTCTTCTAGCATGTCCAAAATTCATATTTCTTTACTGTGATTTTGATCTAAACGAAAAATCTGTGTGTGTTTTTCGAAGATAAATTGAATTGCTGGCCTTAATCCTGGAAACGAGTTGTTGTATATCATTGCCGAATAATTTTAATCCACTGTTCCTAATGTACTCCAAATCGTTTTGTTGAATTGAAAATCCTCTTCAGTGTCACGCAACGATCTCATGGACATAACACAACTCCAGCAAAAACAACAACAGCAACTCTGGCTGCAGCAAACATCTACAAAAACAACACACAAACACAGACGCATAGGCGAGGAAATCATGTATAATGGTCAGCACATATACAAGCATACACACACACACACAAATACGCATACGCATGACTATGTATAACTAACATACATAGAGATGTATGTATGTATATATCGAATATATGTATAATACTCGTACTTAGAAATGCTGTAGAGTCGCCACCCACAACCCAACAGCAGGTTAACAGTGTAGAGAGAGAGGGGGTAGGGGTAGGAAACAGAGGGAGAGGGTGATTAGGGGGTAGGTAGTTCTGTTTCCTGCCCCACAGATACACTTCGTGTGCGCAGTGTTGCACCTCGGCCTCAGCAAATGCTGCAACTGCCACATAAGTGCCCGCTGGGTGGTTGGGTACGAAAAAGGGGTAAGAGTGAATAGGGGATCAGTTTGCATTAGGGGTGTATGTGTGTGTGTGTGTGTGCGTGGCGAGAGAATTCGTTGCCTCGATTTGCCTATAATTATGTGTGTTATATAACAAACTGCATTTTGGGCCGAAATACTCGTGTTCAGGCTCAGCGCAAGTGGCACCCACGAGTGGATAGCAGGGGAAGGGGTGGGAAGAGGGGTAGTTGCACCCATTCAGCATGCCAGCATGAATATTCAATAGCTCAAATAGAGCATACGCCGCATTGGACGTAGCCTGCATTACTTGTATAACTAAATATCTACACATATATATATCGCGACAGTCGCTAAATTGTCGATAATAAATATTAAATTGAAAAGTCCTAAATAAAGGCTCTCAACCACAACTGTTATATCTTTTTTTGCAGTGCATCCTGTGTATAATTTAATTCTGAACTCTTCAAACCACTTTCTTAATGAGCAATTTGTTGTTGCTGTATCGATCGTTCAATTTCGATTCGTTTTTGTATTTGCTCCCCAATTTCTCGCATTACTGTAATTACCCACAATGCAAAAAAGCAAAAAAAAAATTCAAAAAATAATTCTTAAGAAACTCATAAAAACCAAAACGAAGAAGTCTTACAATCACACATATTCTCTGGGGAAGTGGCAGCTCACATGCAAACTGAGTAAATTATAGAGAGAAATGTGAACTGCGATTTGAATACGAGATGCATAATAATGCCAATGTTGCAAAGGATCGACTATGCCAGCTTTTTGCACACTATTCCGTCAGTCGGACCGTGGGATAAATGTACTAAATAATTGGTACAAAATTTACAAAAAAAATTAAATTAAATTGCTACAGAATTACAAAATTACTTGAATTAAAAAAAATCGAAAGAAATATCATATTTGTGTTAAGTAGGATAAGTTACTCAAATTGTGGATATGTAATGGAAAAATCGGAAAGTCTATTTAAGTGCTTACTTTATTTTGATTTATTTTATTTTATATTTCTTTATTTATTCAGTGTCAACTAAGAGCAATTGATATAAAATTATATATAAAATCTTTATATTTAAAACTAAAATTGAAATAATAATTTAAAAAAAGCAAATTAAAAATAAAAAAGAATAAAAGAAATATATATTTAATTTGTAATTACTGGAAACAGTTTATTCACATTAAAACAAAATAATAAAAAATAATTAAATTAAAATTTAAAATTTAAAACTAAGTCTAATATGATAACAAAAATATAATTTTTAAATTAATAGTATAAATAGTATATTTTATAATTTAATAATTATTTAATAGCATAGTGCAAATTAAAATATTTTCATTTATATTTTCTTAATTTCTTCTGAGTGGATTTAAAATACTATTTAATATCTTTTTATGATAATACACAATCTATTAATAATTGAAATAAATTCTTTAATTTAATCAAATATAAAAAATTCAATATTTGCAATTAACTAAGTGAGCTAAAATAAAATTGCAAATCAATACAAACTTGCACATATAAATGGCTTTTAAGAGAAATTTCTGAGAAATTGAAGGCATTTAAAATTCTAGAAAGTGCATTAGACAAATTTGTATGTTAATCAATTGCTGTATTAAGCAATGAGTGTATTTGTATGTATTCAGTTACTCATACTCACACACTCTTGAGCTTACTCAAACACACCAACATCTATAGAGATATATATTTTCATAATTTGTTGTTGTTTTATTTTTTTTTCTTGCTGCTGTTGCTTCTTTTTTTATATTTTTTTTTTGTTGTACTCTTTTCTTAAGCTGCAAATCGCGGCAATCGTTAAGATCACGAAAAACAATTCAAAATTAATGGTAATAAGCAGTTGCTGGCGCGCCAAAGCAAAACAAAAGGTAGACTTGACTGTCGGGTTGCCAGGTTTGCTTGCCTCTGCTACCTGGTTGCATGAAATTGGAGTTGAAGTTGCAGCAAAATTACTGCGTACAACAGAAGCCGTCAGACGAGGCACTGAAGATGACTTTGAACGGCAGCTCATTTGCAGGCTCAGAAGCAGAAAATACAAAACTGAAAACAGTAGTCCAGTTTGCGTCTTTTTGGGGCGTTGCGCCGGCGCTGAGTGGCGGACTTAAAAAAGCTGAGCCTCTGACCGCAGCAACAACACAGCAGCAATCTCAGAAGGTTGTTGTTGCTGCTGATGATCGATGGCAGCAACCAGGCGACGACTGACGACCGAAGACAGCAGACAGAAGACAGTAGACCGAAGACTGACGATCGAAGACCGACGAACCGAAGACTGAAGACTGAAGACCGATGGCTGCTGGCTATCGCTGCATATTCTTTTTTTTTTTTTTGCAGTCACTTCTCTTCATATTTTTTCTTAGTTTTTTAGCTTTTTTTTTTTGTTGTGCTGCTGTTAGAAGTCGTGTCGTGTAGCAGCCGGCAATCATACGATATTTTCAGCATCCAAATTATTATAATATATTATTATTAGCTGTTGCCCGTTTTTTTGTTGTTGCTGTCGGTTGTTGGTTGTAGTTTTTTTTTTGCATGTGGCTAGATAACGAATTTTCTTGTGGTGCTGCATGACTTAATAATGCTGTGTGAATGGCATAAAGAAGGTCTGCGAACTCGCTGCGATGAAGGGGAAAGGTATAAATTTGTCGAAGTATTGGAGGAATATGATGGATAGTCAACTAAATGAATTTGCATGCGACAAAGCTGCTGCGCTAAAAGCCTCAGCTGAAGAGCACCAAAAAAAAAAAATAAAAGGCAAAGCTGAATAAAAAAAGCATTAGAACAAACTGAGTGTGTGTGTGTGGGAGTGTGTGTAGGTGTGTGTGTGTGTGTGAAGGGCTCTCACATTTATAGAAACAGCTACAAATGCAGAGACACGGCTAAAGATACACACAAACACAGATACAGATACACAGATACAGATACACAGATACAGATACGCACTGGACTGGACCCAAAGGCTTTTGAATATGAACCCCAGCTGGACCAATCGAAGCTCGTCGCGCCTTCTATATATGTATGTGTTGGTCTATATATATATATATATATGTCTATTCTGTGTCTATTCTCAAACTCCTCTTTGCTCGTTTGTTTGCCTTCAACTTGCATTTTCTTTTTATATACATTTCTTTTTTAAGTTTTTTACTTTTTTACTTTTTTATATACAACTCGCTGGCTACTGTGCCTGCTGTGTGTGTGTGTATGTGTGTGTGTGTGTGTGTGTGTGTGTGCCACCTTCTCACGCATGCCTGCAGCTTGAAGCTGGACACCACATGATGTCCAGGCTTTATGTCAATGTCTGAGCTGCCATGTTGTAAGTTATGCCAGTTTACACTATGACGACAAACAAAACACAACAAAAAAAACAGAGTAAAAGAAAAAAGAAATGTAGGCAAGAAAATTGTTTTCCCGTTTTCCCGTTTCCCCCTTTGGCCGCTGAAACACTTGGCTGTTATTTAGTTGAAGGCGGCAGGCATCAAAGCAAAGGGAAAGCAAAAGGGAAAAGGAAAGGAAAGCAAATTTCCATTGAAAGCTGCAGCGTTGCGTGAAATGCTTTACGAGCCTCAGATCCTGCCATGTCCTTCTTGCTTCTTGAGTGCATTTGTCACACCTCGACAGCAGCAACAACAACAACAGGAAGAAAAACGTTAAGCAAAGCAAATGGATTTTTATGGATTGACATGGCAGGTAATTGGTGCACTTCGCTGCCTTTTTCCCTGCTTTTTCCCTGCCTTTTCCTGCTTTTCCTGCTGACTCCTCACGACACGCTTCATTTTGTAAAAGCCAAACTCACAGTGCCTACCAATGATGATGATCCTGCTGGTAAAAGCCTCTGCCTAATTGAGCTTTTGTGAGGCAAATTTGCTGTAGTTGTTTTGGCCAAAGGCGCTGCTAATATGAT
The DNA here is from genome assembly GCA_035045575.1 of Drosophila falleni. Lineage (NCBI taxonomy): Eukaryota > Metazoa > Arthropoda > Insecta > Diptera > Drosophilidae > Drosophila > Drosophila falleni. The sequence continues at coordinate 7,125,301 of JAWNOV010000167.1, forward strand.
ATTACCAATGTCAAGCGAGGCGGCTTATAGACAGGCAAACGCATTTAATTGCAAGCTGCATAGTTTCTTTTTTTTTACTATGGTACACAGAAAAAAATTCGGCATACTAGAAAGAAATCAATATTATGCGGAGTCAGAGGTACGGTAATCCTGGATTTCTTTTGCCAAGCACTTGATTTAAGCACAATTTGTATATATAAAGTTGTTTGTTCAACTGACTGACTTAGCATTGCACAGGCCAAACGGTTTGACGTACGACCTTGAAATTTGGCCACAATATTCGTAAGATAATTTCTTTGGGAAATAAAGCTGCGTTTTTCAAAGTTCGAAGTGCAAGTGCCTTAAATTAAAGATCAAATTTCCCAAGTATTTTCTGTTAAATTAAATATTTTGATCTACGAATTTTTTAATGTTAAAGTGCTTTTTACACTGGAAATGGCCATTAAGTCGTTGTTATTTATCCGTACATGTTCTTAATTTAACAATAATATTCTTAATACAAACATAAAAAAATTTGTGATATAATAAAAAATTTTAAACTGCAATTTATGAATAATTTTTTCCCCGTGTAGCCGTTTTTTTATAACCGATTGTCAGCCTAGGGCTCTGCAAAGGTGCGTCGTTAAATATTTAAAAAAAAAAAGAGCTGATTTTAAAAAATACTTTCAAAAGAGGCACTACTGTACTTGTAAGCCAGAGTTGATCAAGGATGGGAACCGGTCTCGAGGCCCCAATGGCAGATCTCGTTTCAATATTTGAGAGACCAATTGAGTTCGACTGTTACAATGCTACAATGTTACAATGCATAAATAAAACATGCACTAAATTACAAATACGTATATACTTATAAACGAACGAATGTACTTGCACATACATTTATTATAAACTAAAACTCGTTTGAAAACTAGTCTGGCAATTATTTACAATACAATGTAATTGCGAAATAAATAGTATAAATTTATTTCTTTAATTCAATTGAGTTAATGGAATAAATTACAAGTAAATTACATCTAAATACTTAAATTAATGGAATGTATATTAATATAGATAATAGTGAGTGCAGTTGAAGGAAAGTTTTATAACGTTTTTAAATGAATACCCTCTTTATACTACGAAGATTATGTAGACTTTCTATTTTTTTTTTTATAACAATTTCAATAGGAAGACAAATTCTGACCAACTTCAAACTTGCATAACTTTGTCAAAACTCAACCGATTTTCATGCGGAATACCGTTTTAATCATTATTTGGCCTCTAAATTCATTCTGCATCAAAACATTTTTCACTTGAAAAATTTCGCTCACTGTCAATTTTTTCGATATTTTCCATGCTTACCCCTTTACACTTTTTTAAAAACTTCAATCTATCATAACTTTTTCAAAACTTAACCGATTTCCATGTGGAATACCGGTTTGATCATTATTTGGCCTCTTAATTCATTCTGCATCAAAATATTTTTCACTTGAAAAATTTACCTCACTGTCAATTTTTTCGGTATTTTTCATGCTTACCCCTTTACACTTTTTCAAAAACTTCAATCTACCATAACTTTGTCAAATCTTAACCGATTTTCTTCCGGAATATCAATTTTATCATTATTTAGCCTCTATTTTCATTCTGCATTAAAATTGGAAAACTGAATTTCTAACTTTATTATGAATGTTGTATAGCTTTAGTCGTTTTTAAATAAGTATATAAGTAATATTCAAAGTAACTTTTGCTTCCTTTAACATTTTCTGTTTGTTTATATCTTTTTTTACTCTTACCTTTCTTCCACAATTTTCTGCATTTTTTGCGGCTTATCAAAACCATGAAATATTAAAGAAAAATGTGCGAACGAAAGACATATTGAACAGTAAACACATACGCATACAAACTGACACATAGATACAAAAAAGACTAAAAGAAAGCAAATCAGATGGACAGTGGGCGTAACTGCCGCCTCTTAAGTGTATGTGTGTGTGTGTGTGTGTAACAAAATAGATGGGCCAATAGACGTGATGAACGCAGCAGCAACAAATTCCTAAAAAAATAAGAAAGAATGAATGAAAGAAATGTATAGAGAAGCAGAAAAGCAAGCTGCAAATTTATACTATATAAAAAGAAATCTATATCCATATGGAATTGTAAAAGTATATAGCGCACCTAGATATTCATATTACAATTGGTATTCGTATTCCATTTGCTCTGTGTGTGTGTGTGCTAAAATTTACTTAGAGTTATTTATGCAGAAGGGACACCCAACAGCTGCACCACAAAGCAAATGAAAATAAAACTGAAGGATGTGGCAAAAAGTAGAAAAAGAGGAAGAAGCAGGAGCTAAGAGCTCTGATCCCGCAGCACATTCCCTGCAGCTGCTTTTTCAGTTACATTTTCTGCTGCTGCTGCTGCTCGTTGGGTTTGTCTTTCGAAGATATATTGTAATTACTGTAGCAGCCATTTTCTTCAATTTATGCATAGCCAAATCAATTTCAATAAAAAAAAGTAGCAGCAGCAAAAACAACAATAGAAAATAGTGCAAAGAATTGAATAGATTGACGTAGTTTCATCTAAATTGCATTTGCTAGCCAATTCTTATCAGCGTAGTTAGTCTGTATGTGATTTCTTGTTTCTAATTAAAAAATGTCTGTCCTCTGCGCTCAGTTTGTTTTCTCTTCATATGCGTGCGTGTTTCCCCACTTGAATATTTGGAGTGGGTTAGAAAAATAGCTGCACATATTTTCCTCATCCATTTTCTTTGGCACTTTTGTCCTCGGGTTGAGGCTGCGCAGAAAAGCGCGCTATCTTTTTCGCACTTTCTTTCTTTCTACTCGTTGACCGTTGGTTGACTGGTCCAAGGCGTGTGGCAATTTAGTTTCGTGGTTTCCCATCAACTTCTTCTTCTTGCTCAGACCATTAGTACATAGGCATATATTGGACATTTCTCCATGGCTCTCTCTTCCACTCCTGTAGAACTTTGGTGTTCATCTTGTCAAAAGCGTGCAACTTGCTTCGAATTTCCAGAGTTTCGCTGAAGCTGCCACGTTGCCACGTTGCATGTGTGCCTGCCACGCCTAGCCTAGCGCGTACATACAATACACACACACACTCGCACACACTGAAAAAAAAGACCAACTTCTAAAATCAAGAATACTCATCTTAAATATTTTGTTCTTAAAAAAAGATTATTTGAAGACCAAATAAAAAAAAAAAGAATAAAAATCATAAATTTTTAGAGAAATATGTACTATTTCGTATCTTAAAATGGTGGCCCCGTTACTAGCGAGATTGTTCCTATCGAAGCTGTATGATATAGTAGTCCGATTTTGACTAAATTTGGTAAGGGTGTAACAGGCCGTCCCAAAAATACAATCTGTGAATTTGGTTAAGATATTTTTAGAAACAAAAAAGTTTTCCAGACAATAATTTTATTTATTTATACAAATGCCCATTTGTGACCTTTGACACGTTTTTGGGTCTATCAAATGATCTCCGATCGGGCTTAAATTTTGCAAGTGTGTTCAAGGGGTAAAAACGAATATTTTTCAGTCCGGCGCTCATTGATATCAAGCAATTATTTTAAAAAGGCCACGCTAATATAAATCAAGGCTAAAAAAAAAATTATAAATTTAAAAAAAATTATTTTTATTTATTTTATTTTGTTATTTTAATTTTAAGAACATTTAAAATGTCAAGATGTGTTCTCTTAATTTATTTTTTATGTTCTCTCCGCCCTTTTTAGACCAAAAATCTTAGTTCTGAGACCAAAATCTAGATTTTAGAACATTTTTTTTTATCAGTGCACACACACATTCACACACACACTCACACAGTCATTGCTATGTGCTCGGACAAGGCACATGACTCTGGCAACTCTGGCTTGCCATGCAATTTTCCTGCAATTTTTCGTTGCAAATGCATTTTGCTGTTGTTGTTGTTGCTGCTGCTGTTGTTGTTGTTGCTGTTGCCGTTAGACGAAAATATTTGAGCTGAGAATCCATCATGTGTAGACATCGCTGTTGTTGTTGTTGTTGTTTTTGGTTCGTGGTCATGGTTACGTTTCTAATTAAATTTTATTTTATGCCACCATTTTGGCGCCTTCCACTTGCAGCAATCTTTTTCAGTGTCCAGCTGCACTTGCAGCATTCTAACATTGCAACCAGCCAAGTGCAACAGCAACAGCAAGAGGAACCATTTCTCCACCTCATCATCATCTACATCATCATTATTATCATCCTCGTCCTCGTCATCATCATCATCCTTGTCGTCTCTTCGTAGCTGCCTTTTAGTTAAGAACGCGCTCGGTGTGCAAAATTTCGCCTGATTGCTCTTTGATGAAAACTCAATTATTGCGCTGTCCTGTAACTGTAACTGCGCCTAGTTGCTAGCTACGTAAGTAACGCTGCTCTCTCCCTATCTCCCTCTCTCCTTCTCTCTCCCTCTCTTTCTGCTAATTGAAATGCAGGCAGTGCCGTTGCCAGATCTGACATTAGCCACGCATTAGGCCTCATCGATCAAAGGCTGCGCAACTGCATCTCGTTATCAATCCTGGACAGAACTGCTGCTCCTACTTCTACCTTCTCCCTACTTTTACTCCTACTCCTTCTCCTACTTTTCCTGGTGCAACTCGTTTGAAATCTTATCCCAACTCCATTGATTTTGTGCCCTGCAGCGACGGCGTGGCCAAAGTATTAATGATTCTAAGGTGATATGACGAATGGGTGATTAGGTTCTTGTCATTTACCCCCCCTCCAGCTCCCACCATTCACTGCCTCCTCAGCCCTCAGCCCTTGGTCCTGGCCTCTCAATTTTCCTGGCTAGTACAAATTTTTGCTAAAAACAAACCCAAAACTGACTGCCTGCCTGTGTCCTTTTCAGCTGCCGCATACGCATCGTGGCCAACTGCCTACTCCATCTCTAGTTCCAGTTTCTACTGCAGCTCCAATTGCACCCACATCTTCTCCTACTTCTCCTTTTCCTACACTTCCTCTTACTCCTCCTCTTTCTCCTCTAGCTGCCTGCACAATTTCACCAATACTCGTATCCTGTTCCTCGCCTTTGGCTGCGATTTCTTTGCCATGCTTTTGCAGCCTAGTCTAACATAGATACACACACACACACACACACACACATACACGCACACACACATATGTGTGGTTGCATAGGGATGAGTGGAAACTGCAGCACCAGCATTGGCATCACTTCTCCTCCCCATCCTCTTACTTTTCCTGCTCCTCATGCTTCTTCTGTTCCTCTTACATCTCCTGTTCCTCTTGCTTCTCCTGTGCCTCTTTCTATACTCTTTCAGTTTGTTTTTGCATCGTCGTGGTCCTGTGCCTGTTTCCTCTTGTTACCTCTCTCCCTTCAACTCTCTTCTCCACTTCCTTCTCTTTTCCCTTCTCTACTCCCTTCTCTTCTCCCTTCTCATCCCTCATTTCGTTCCACATCTCCTGTGTCGTTCTGTGGCCATACATAGTTTTCTCTATTGAACATTTTACATATTAGAAATTTTGCAAATGGGCAACGTTGTGCGCCTACTGCATTCCTTCCTTCCCCTCTCACTCGCTCTCTCTCTTCACCCTCTCTTTCCTATCCCCTTGACACACATGAGCAAAAAGTTATGTGCCCATTGCGAACGCCTACGTCTCCCTTCTCTCTCCCTTTCTCCCACAAAAAGGGGAACGCACACGCGTCCGTAGTTGAATTCGGCGTTGTCGTTGTTCTTGTTATTCTCGTTCTCGTTGTTGTTGTTGTGCTCGTTCTCGTTGTTGTTGTTGTTGTTCGCCTCGACGTCGTCGTCGTTCTCGTCTCGTCGCCATTTCTCTGCCGTCGTCAGCGTCATCGTCATCATCAGGCCGCGTCGCTATGGCTATTACAACGGACAGCTGTGGCAGCCCCATGTTGTTTGCCCCTTTCGCATTCCCATCACTCTCTTCTAGCTATTGTTTTTGTTGTTGTTGTTGAGCGGGTGCGGCTTTTGATGCTTTTGCATCAAGTGTGTGTGTGTGTGTGTGTGTGTGTGTGTGTGTGTGTGTGTGTGTGTGACTGCTGCACTTAGACAGCAGGTATAGACTGAGGCGACAGGATCTGTGCCCCAGCATCATCGGCCATCCTTCCTTCCCAAACAACTTTGTCCACGCTGACGAGAAACAACATCCAACATCCAACATTCTGGTCATCACCCCTTATGCGTGCTCTATTGATAAACTGCACAGCGCGAAATTTAGCAATTGATTAAATAAATATATAACTCAATTTTTTAAATTATTAAATTAAATTTTTTATGAAATTTTCAATTTAAGAGAGATAAATAGCAACTAATATAATAGAAATTCTATAATCTTGTCTTATTATTAAACTTATCTGTGTTGTGTTAAAATTTCAATCTTGTATCCTAAGCTGTTTGCCCTGTACAATGTTCAGTTAGTCGGACAAACAACTTTATACATATAGATTCATTAAAAAAGTCGAAACTTAGTAAGAAATCTAACTTAAATCTCAAATAAATTTCTTTATAAATTATAATTATAAAACCTGTTTTGTACTTATTTAACTCAGCACAAAACTTTATCAAAATAAGAAAGAATGAAATTTATACAGACTTGATTGTAATACAGATTGTTACTAGCGAAGACTAGTTACAATTTTTATATAAATATTAATGAAAAGCACTAAATAAAAATAATAATTAATGTGTTACATTGTTATACTTAGTTGTAAAATAATTATAACTTAAGCTAAAGAAATTAAATGCAATGAAGCAAAAACCAGATATTGACTTTCAACAAATTACGATTATATAAAATAAATAATTCTATTCGATAGAATATATTTTAAAATTATTCATAACTTAACTTGACGTTGTCTCAATTATTTATTATTTATGCTTTAAAGTGCAGTTGCAACAAAGTTATAAAATGTTGTACAATTAAGTTTTAATTTATGCCATTTTTTTAATTAGTTGGCTAAGTTAAAATGCTTAGTAATTTGTTAAACTGTAGCGCCTAAAGGACAAAAAGAGGCACCCAAAAAATCGTCGCCAATGTCGCCTGTACTTTTGCCTTTCTTCTGCTTCTGCTTTTGGTTCGCTCTTGGCTAAGCCGCTGCCTCCAACGCTTTTCAGTCTGTGACGTTGCCAATGCCAATGTGGTTGCTCCCCTTCCCTTAACTCTTTTCCCATTGCATCCACAAACACACACACACACACAAACACAATTACAATCACGGCCTAAACAACGTCGCTGGCTGCCTTCTGCTGCCAAAACTCCTAGTTTCCTAGTTGGAGTGGCCAACAAACTCAAACCAGTATCAGTTACGTCTACTCACTCCCTCCCTTATCACCCTCCCCTCCCTTATCACCCTTACTCCAGTCGCTGTCATGAATCTTTCTCTCTGTGTATGTGTGTGTGTGTGTGTGTGTGTGCCATTGTATGCATGCATATTAAATTCAATCGAATGTATTCTCTATACTCGATGCTTGGCCCTCATACATTGCGTTCGCTTCTTCTTTCTTTTTTTACTTTTTTTGCTGCTGCTGCCTTTCGACTACTTCAATATTACGTATACGTAACGTAACGTTCGTTAGAAATAGGCGGAGTTATCAACGTTTTCAAGTTATAATAAAAATGCAGCACATTTTACAGACATGCGACTATGTATATATATATGCCATATATATATATATGCATGTATTAGTGTGCTCACACACACACACACACACACACAGACTTGGAGAGTCGCTCACTTATGACCCTTGCTCTTCTGGTTCCGGCTACTTTCCCATAGATTTTTTCCTTCGTTATTGGTTTGGAGTGTGGCACAAACATTTCTTTCTATTTTATTTTTTTGTTCGTCATCATGGATGCTGCCACAGTGTTTGTTGTTGTTGTTGTTGTTGTTGTTCTTGCTGTATATAAATACATATACAACAGACATTTTTTTAGTTGCGAATTTTTATTATTTTTCAATGCTCTCAAACGTCGACGTCGCATAAAACTTGTGTTTTTGCTGCTGCAAAGGATTGTACCCCTTCCTCCCCTTCCTCCCCAGCCTTCCTCCTCCCTTTCTCCCCTCTATCCTCCAATGGACGCTGCTCGTTACAGTTTCCGTTGCTGAGAGCGAGACATTTTGCTAATGCATTGATTAAAATTGAATTTTTAATTAAAATATTGTGTTTGTACGAGTGCAAATATGTGTTTGTATATATCTGTGTATGCTTGATTATTTTTCTTGCTCTTTTAGTTTCGCTTGCTATATTTTAAGCAAATTAGACATGACTTTCAGCAATAGAAAAATATATAAAAAAATCGGATATCAATCAATGCATATTACAATATTTATTTATTTTGATTCGTGTTGTAAATGCCATAAATCATTTGGTTTATTTGCCTGCCACATTTGAAGCACTTTTCACTTTCGATTTTGGCAACAACTTTGTACCATAATTGATGTTCACTTATGCCTGTAAACTCAATAAATCACATGCAATTATGCAAGCAAAGCATCCTTAAGGAATATTCACACTTTCACACGTTGCCACACAAGCCAAAGAAAGAGTAAGAGAGAGTAAGAGCGAGAGAGGGAGAGAGACTTGCCACACTTCTTGCTGACCATAAAAGCCACAAGTGTATTTGGCAATAAATCTCCAATTGCTTTCTTATGCATCAAGCACAAGAGAAATTGAAAGGCTATTTACAGAAAATATTTTCTTTGCATTTATTTGCCAAAATATGCTTGGACAACTGAGAGAGAGAGAGAGAGACGCACACGCAGCGGGGAGCAGAGAAACAGAGAGAGAGAGAGAGAGAGGCAGCAACTCTCTTCTTCTCAGTTGCTCCTTAATAAGTGAGCTAATAAATAAACAGAAAATTTTCGACAGCAAATATTTACTTAAGCAAAACGTTCAAAGATGTTCTACAAGGTAAAATTGAGGAATTTGCATAAGTGTGTGTATGTGTGTGTGTGTGGAAGAGAGAGGAAGAAAGCTCATGTGTGTGTGAGTGTGTGTGTGTGGTGTCAAACCACAAACACCTTTTGCGTAAAATAAAGCAATCAAGCAAATAATGTTGCCACATTACACTACATATCAACAGTTTCCTGCTGTGCAACACACACAGAAGACAGAAAGAGAGAGTGTGAAAGAAAGAGAGAGAGCTAGAGTGTGTGTGTGAGCTTCTTTAATGGCAGACAAACACACACATACACACACACATGTTAAAATAGCTGGCAGGCTAAAATAAAATTGAAATCATGTCGCAAGCAACAACCTTGAGGAATGCCTTCACACACACACATACACACACACACACACACACACAAAGGAGACACACACACACACACACACACATTGCGACAAGTGTCTGGCTGAATGTCTCGACTCTCGACGCGACTCAATTCAAGTTGACTTCACTTGTGTTGCACAGACGAGCAACCAGAAGAAGCATCCGACTGAATCCTTCGTCTGGTTAGCCTTTCTGCCCCTTTGCCCCTTTGACACTTGCCCTCTGCTCTGTGTGCACTTTCACTTTTCACCTCCCATCGAGCATGTTGTGTTTTTGTTGCTGTTGTTGTTGTTGCAGACAAGCAACTTCACATGCTGTGCCATATTTAACAAATTATCTGTAATTTCTCGAGTGCAGCCGCAACGTCGCCATCTTTGCCGGAGTCTGTATAAGCAGCAGGACCAATGCCAATCTCTGTCTCTGTCCGTGGCAAACATTTAAGCAGCAAAGCCAAAGTCAAAGCCAGAGTCACAGCACATGCTACAACACACACACATGCACACATACAGAGAGAAAAAAGTCGCAGTAAGATCTCGAAACTTTGAAAAAAGTCAAAGGGGGAAGTACATGATTTTTTTGGGAAAAATTCGAAAATCTAATTTTTTAATAAAGTTAATATTATTTATATGCAGAATCAATAAAGAGGCCAAATAATGATCAAAATTGTAATCCGCAAGTAAATCGGTTAAGATTTGACAAAGTTATGACAGTTCGAAGTTTAGTAATCGATTGGACTAAAAACTTTACAAGTCAAAATTTTTGTCAATTCGACATGATTTTTTACAGGAAAATGAAGTCTCTTAGAATCAAGTTTAAAGTGGTGTTTTATACTAATTTGGGCACCAGGAGTTGAATAAAAGTGAAAACTCAAGATTTAAAATTTTGAAAAAAATATTTTTTCAAAAAAGTCAAAGGGGGGAGTACATGGATTTTTTCGGAAAAAATTCGAAAATCAATTTTTTTTTAAACTTAATATTATTTTGATGCAGAATCAATAAAGATGCTAAATAATGATCAAAATGGTAATCCGCAAGGAAATCGGTTAAGATTTGACAAAGTTATGACAGTTCGAAGTTTAGTAATTGCTTGGAATGTGAACTTTTCAAGTCAAATTTTTTGTCAATTTCGACATGATTTTTTACAGGAAAGTGAAGTCTCTCGGAATCAAGTTTAAAGAGTTGTTTTATACTAATTGGGACACCAGGAGTTGATTAAAAGTGGAAACTCAAGATTTTAAATTTTGAAAAAAATATTTTTTCGAAAAAAGCAAAGGCGGGAGTACATGGATTTTTCGGGAAAAATTCGAAAATCAATTTTTTTTTTTAAAGTTAATATTATTTTGATGCAGAATCAATATATAGGCGAAATATTGATCAAAATGGTATTCCACAAGGAAATCGGTTAAGATTTGACAAAGTTATGACAGCTCGAAGTTTGGTAATTGGTTGGACTGTCAACTTTACAAGTCAAAATTTGTGTCAATTTCGACATGATTTTTTACAGCAAAATGAAGTGTCTCAGAATCGAGTTTAAAGTGTTGTTTTATACTAATTGGGCCACCAGGAGTTGATTAAATGTAAAAACTCAAGATTTAAAATTTTGAAAAAAATATTTTTTCAAAAAAGTCAAAGGGGGGAGTACAAAAAATCAATTTTTTTTTAAAAGTTAATATTATTTTGATGCAGAATCAATATATAGACCAAATAATGATCAAAATGGTATTCCGCATGAAAATTGGTTAAGAGTTGACAAAGTTATGAGAGTTTGAAGTTTTTAAAATAGTGTTTTCTTAAGAAATCGGTATCGTCGATAGCTAGATATGTTGAGCTTTGATAACAAAATACTTGGTTTTTTTTCGCTCTGTGCACACACCCGCACGCTCACACATACACACACACACATACACACACACACATACACACACACATGTACATGCTGAGAGTCTGGCGGCAAGCCACTTGTCAAGATGGATAGCACAGCAGTCCTTCTCCTTCTCATGCTCACTCTCAAGCTTATGTTCATGCTCATGCTCATTCTCGTCCTCGTTCTTGTCCTCATCGTCGACGTCGTCGTTGTCTGAGAGCCAGCCGGGATTTTGGGCTTCAAGCAGCCGCAAATGCTTAACTTCAGACACACTCACACACACAGAGAGAGAGAGAGAAGGGGAGAGAGAGAGAGAGAGGGAGAGGGGAGAAAGGAAACAAAGTAGGCGGACTTCAGACAGTTGGGCAACCACAGCCGCATTGCTGGCAAGGACGTCAGTTCAGGCCAGGCCAGAAGGAAGTTGTTTGTGGGTCGCCTCTGATATTCAAGGCTGACCGAGAAGCGTCCGGACTCCAGACCCCTTTCAGCCAGAACGATTATTGTCGTTATTGTAGCTGTTGCTCTTTCTATCTTTCTCACTCTGTCTCTCTGTCTCTTTCTCTCAGTGGGTGTCTCGCAAGATGAAAGGCACTTGGCATTCATGACCGTCCAAGCGGCTGCCTTTTGCCCCAACACTTTCAGCATGCAACAGCAGCAACAGCAACAACAACAACAGCAACAACAACAACAGCAACAACAACAACAGCAACAACATAGGGTTGCTTCTACAACAACAACAACAACTGTTGCTGCTTCTGCTTCCGCTATTCCTGGCCAACTCCTTTTGAATGCGCCGACTAAATGACCTTGAGCATTACAGTTGAACGTTTGTCATGGCTGTGCCACAGTCTCTGCCTCTACACTGGTAAAAAAAATGTTCGAAAATCAAAATTTTGGTCTAAGATTTTCGGTCTAAAAAATGCGTCGAAAGTATAGAATTCTTAATTAAGAGAACACGTCTTGATTTAAAGAACATTTTAAATAAGACCAAGTTCTTATTTTAAGAATAAATGTTCCTAAAAATTAAAGAAGACTAAGTTCCTTTTTTAAGAATAAATGTTTTTGAAATTAAAATTAAAAAATAAATAAAATAAAAATAATTTTTTTATATTTATAATTTTTTTTTTTAATTATTTTGATTTACTTTTTTTTATTTTATTCTTATATTAAGATAATAAGAATTTTTAAGTTATTAATCATAGTTGTAGTAATTTGGTATTAAAACAATCTTATTATAAGAACAAAATATTTCAAATTAATGTTTTTGATTTTTTGAATAATTTTAGAAGTTGGTCTTTTTTTTCAGTGTACTCCTGCCCTTGCCCTTGCTCCTGTTCCTGCCCCAAATCCCGAAACGAGTCTGTAGTTGCTTCTGCCGGCTAAGCAGCCGCTTTTCTATGGCTTTTGGCCACTCCCATTTAACTGCAGCAGCCAGGACTCGAGTAAAGTGATGTGTTAAGCTGTTAAGTGCCAAAGTAATTGTTTTCTTTCAACATCAACAACAACAACACCAAGTGCAACTGCAACTGCAACTTTGACATCCCTTTCACTTGCCACTTGACCTTGAGAACTGAGGCGGAACTTTGTGGCTGCTTGGTTAACTTCAGTTTGTTTTTGCCCTGTTGCCAGTTGGCCATTTGACCAACTCGTTCTGTTGGTTGCAACAACAACTGTGTGATGTGGCATGTTGCAGTTCCTCGTAATTCAATCTTGATTAAGTTGCAAGCTGACATGCCTTTCATTTGCATTGCAAGGATACGTTGCAGGCACTTCAAGGCGTGGCATAGTCAAACGGGTTTTAAGAAACATTCAAATTTGAGACGCCTTGCAACAAATTCTTGACTAGATGTTGAATAAATTGAGTCCAAGATGAGCAATTCATCCTAAAATGATAGCCAATGGAATAATATCCAATATCTCTTAAGAGTAGCTATTTTAAGTGACTTAAAATGATAATAGAAATTCCTCATAAGGGAAAGGAAAGTTTTACCTTAAAAGAAGCTATTTAAGTGACGAAAAATGATAGTAGAAATTCCTCATTTTATAAGTTCTAGAATTCATTTTAAGGGGAAACTGTACAGGCTAAACAAATATATCTTGTTTAAAAATTTTATTTAAAAAGATTTTGTGAATACAACAATTTCTTGCTTAAAGTTCTTAATTACGAAGATAAATTATATAAGCTTCTTCTGTCTCTCTCTTCTTATTTTTTTTATTTCTCTCAATTTCTCTCCTTCTGTCTCCATTCTAATTATGCCGTTGAAACCAATCATTTCCAAAGATAAAATCGTCTTATAGATAAAACTTGGCCCAGATGCTATACTATTTTAGGCTCTTATGAATCAATCTTCAGATACTTACCATTCTTTCCCACATTTTCACATTTATTATTTCTCCTTGTTTTCTTATCTCCCAGACATTCCATAAATGATAAAACACAATTTTGATTATTTTTTTACATTTACTTCTTCACTTTTATTTCTGTTTCAGTTTTCATATAATTTAGTTTTAACTAAAATAATAATGATAAAGAACATACAAGACATATGCACTTAAATATTGTAGCTGTATGTGTGTGTGTGTGTTAGGTGTGTGCTGCACTGGGACAGTGTGTGTGTGTGTGGGGTGTCTGCATACATACATACATGAAATTAGCTGCAAATATGTGTACTCTATAAGTAATATTAGATGCATTATTTAATCGTACTTTTCAGTTATTCACGAATTATTACAATAGAATAGAAGATGTGCGACCCATGAGTACAATGAGTATGTGTGTGTGTGTGTGTGTGTTAACTAATATTAAGTGAATGTTGTCCTACGGCTATGGAAATTTGTACATTATTTACAATTACATTTGGAAATACAATTACTTGACATACATCATATCATAATATATATTTATATATTTATATAGGCATGTTTATCGATTATAATATAGTATCATTATTAATATATTTATATAATTACTGGCTTACCATTCTAAAGACAACATTGCGTATGCGTAATATGAATGAATATTTATGTGTTTGCTGTGTGTGTGTGAGTGTGTGTGTGTGTGTGTGTGTGTGTGCTTAACTAAAGTAAACTACATTTAAGAAATGCACAAGTCTCTAATTGTAACTGTATTTGTATCATTTTATAATATTATCTTTTTTTTATTATTAAATTTAATTCTTATTTTGTTTCTTTTTTTTTTTTGAATATTGGCAAAGAATAAGGCGCATAAGAAAACAAATGCATTCAAAAATAAATAATATTATAGGCGAGATCTTATCCTTACAGGAAAGTTCCGAAGTGCATGTGTGTGTGCGTGTGGAGTGGGGGGAGGGGGGTGTAATACTCGTACCGTTATGAACTAAGCCTAGACTAAAAACTAAGCCATAATAAAAAACCAGTTAGCAACTTGAACTAAACACTTAGCAGGCTAAACACTAAACGTTGGGGTTAAAATAGCAGTCCAAATGTGTTTCTCTCCGTTGGCTTCTTCAGAAGAACCAACCCAAAACATTATGCTCTCTTTCTCTTACTCTTCTTTCGTCTCTCTCACTCTCTCAATCCTCATGTGGCAACTCAGTGGTCTGCTGCTGCTCCAGCTTAATCTTCATCAGCGGCGACTCTCTCACTCCACTTGGCGCATATGCAGCCGCTGCTGCTGCCGCTGCCGCTGCCGCTGCGGCGCCGGCGTTGGCGTCGGCGCTGGCAAAGAGTTCACTCATATCCTGACCGGGGAAAAAGTCCTCGAAGCGTGGACTCTTGTTCACCGACTTCTGGAGGAGGCCGTTGGCAATCGCCTCGAAGTCAATGCCGGCGGGCAGACTCTCCAGAAAGCGCTTGTTGTACGCATAGTTGGGATGCGGTTCCTTGGTCTGGTGTTTGTTGTAGTGCGTGGAATAAGGAGATGCGGCTCCGGGTCGACTGGATGAGGCCATCGATTTACTGCCTGCGGATGAGTTTGAGCCACGCGATTGATTGCCATATTGTCGCGCATGCATTGCCTCCTTCAGCTCCCGATCTCTGGACATCTCTCTTTCTCTCTCTCGCTCACGGGACAACTCTCTCGCATAGCTGGCGGCACTGGGATGCATTGCAGCGCCTGCGCTGCCACCGCCACCGCCGCTGCTGCGCTGCTGCGGCGCCTGCTGCGACGGCATCACATTCAGACCCGGCAATCCCATCAGTCCCAATGCACTCAAATCCGGCAGATTCTCGGAGCCGCGTCTCTCATTCTGCTGATGCTTGGCCGCTGCCACCGCCGCCGCCGCCGACACCTGATCCTCAATCTCCGAGCGTTGCAAGTACGCCGGTGACTTGTACATATTCATGGACTGCACATGCGGTGACTGTTGTGGTTGCTGTTGGGAGAGTATCTGACGGCGTAGTGTCTCTGTCATCGTGCTCAGCGGATTGCTGCTGTCCGGCGGCGCCAGTGCGGCATTCTGGGCGGCCATCTTAGCCGCCGCACTGTGGTAACCATTGGCTGCTGCCGCCGAGTTGCCAGATCCATAGTGGCCCTAAAGTAGATATCAAATAAAACACAAACGTTGGGGAAATGTGTTAAGAAATGGGTTCTAAATTGATGGTAAAATCTTAACACCATCATTTATTTAAGTAAGTTCTAAGCAAATAAAATTATGCATAATTAAATATAACCCTTTATTTAAGAAGAAATTAAAAGAGTGTTTAAAAAATAAATTTTATAAAAAATTGATAAAATTTAAAAATTACTTTTAAGTGTTAACACGACAATTTTTTAGTTTATCATACTGTTGAAATATTTATCTAGAAATGCACATTTGCATGAAATGTCCTTATATCAAACCAAATATCTTTTAAAATATCATAAGACAAAATTAGTAAAATAATAAAAATTTTTATTATTCTTCTTATTTAATTGAGGCTAATTATTACAAATTTTTTTAATATGGGAAAATGTTTGAACAATTTTGAAACAGAGTAAAGATATTTAAAATATCTGTCGAATTTTCCAAAAATATTTATGATTTTGCTACATATAGCATCTCGTAGATACTTTTCAATTAATTTAAATATAAGTAAGATTAGATAAACAATTTGTTAAAAATGATGATCTAATGATTTAATTCACTATGTCTAGCATAAAAAATACCCAAAAAAGTTTCAAAACATTGAATTCAAAAGATATCTTAATAATAATTATATTATAATAGATATTGGCAATAAAAAATAAAATATCGAAAATATAGATAATTTTGCTACAAAAAGTATCTTGTAGATACTTTTCAAAATATTTAAGATATAAAAGTATCTCGTAGATACTTTTTAATTAATTACTATATATAGTAAGTACTTACGCCATGCGCTTGTCCATTGGCATACTGATGCGCTCCCATATCCTCCTTGATCTCGCGATAGTCACGGAACACCACAGCCTTGATGACACTACGGATCAGTTCCTCCGGCCACATGCCGAGCAGAATACGCTGGGGTCGACCACGTGCCTTGGGTCGTGGATCTGTGCCGCCGTCTAAAGAGGGACCGAGCATGTTGTGTACACGATTCGCATAGAGCACAAATGTCGGATAGGGTATGTCATATTTGCGAGCTGCCTGGGAGAGGGAGAGTCCCTCTTTTAGGACACTAAATATGGCCTCGGCCATGGCTTCCGGGCGCCATGATTTGAGTGGGCCACGCTCACGAAAGCGCAGCTGTTGCACCAGATTCTGTTGGTTGGTATTCCAGCATTTTTGCCACATGGACTGCAATTGATATTGGTAGCTGTCTGCTAGTAGAGGGGCAAGAAACGAAACGAAACAAAAAACGTATTCCAAACTTAGTTTGTGCCGTGTCCAAGCTATGCTAATTGTCTCAAAGGAGTTGCAAGTTGCAAGTTGCATAGACTTAAATAGTGTGTGGACTGTCACTTACCCGCCACAGATGCGCCTGTTGCAGGAGCACCCATCCAGCCATGTCCGCCGGTCTCAATCATTTTGGCCTGCAAATGGAAAGACGATAAGGAAAACGTCGTTTAGTTTAGTTTTGCTTTCTTTGAAGACATTTCTGCTGCCACAAAGGCCGCACCGCTTCGCAAAATGTTGGCCATAAAAGTTTATTAAAGCCATAAATGCTGGGGACCCAAAGCTTTTTCGTATGCAAACGCCAAAGCAAATTAGTATACAAAGTTGGCAAGCCATTTGCCTCCCTCCCCTCCCATCTCCCCTTCACATTCACTTGCTGCCTGCTTTTGTCTTTGGCCAACAACTTTCAGCGTTTTTATGGCCAACATGGTACTGGCTAAAGGTCCCAAATACTCATATATAAATACAAAGCAACTATTTATTTATTGCTATTGGCCATTATTAGATATTCAAGTTATCTATCTGTCTCCCATTTAATCTCTAACTATGTATCTAAGGATTTACATATATTATTTTATATATAACTTTTTATATTAAATAAATTTGTCATAGCTGTGATGTGTCAAAACTTCAAGCTCCTGCTTCAAGCGGTTCGGCCTGTACAATGCTCATTTTATAAAAAATCCATTCAGTTAAAAAATTTTTTAAAATATAAATAAAAAAGAATGTTTTTCCTTGTCAGAATATTAACTTGGCTAACTGTATAATCTATCTATACTCTTAGGAGCCGCAAATTTACGCCAACTAAAGCATAATAAACTCCCTAGCTGTAATTGAGGCAGCTTTTAATATTTATTAATAAACACGTAAAAAAAAGTAAGCGGAAAATGTAAAAAAATGGCTAAATAAATTAAGGCAAAGCCGCAGTTAATTTCTAGATTAAACCCAGGCCCCATTTGCACTTCGACTCGCCAGGGCATAGACAAAAAAAAAACAGAAAAAAATACAGAAAAGAAAAGTTAAATTGATGCACGTTCCGTTCGCTTCGTTCGTGCCACAGCGAAGGATTCATTGCCTACCGCTGACCAGTCAAAGTTGACGCCTACTTTCCAGCCCCGTCCCCCTCCCTCTCCACACCAATCACCTAGCCATGTCAGCGGCCCAACTGCACAAAGCCATGCATTTTATATAGGGCCAACAACAAGCGCTATACAAATTATGTGAAGCGGCAACAAAAAGAATCAAAAGTGAGAGGGAGAGAGCGAACTACAAAAAAAAAACAATATAAATATAGTGTAAGTCTTAAATATTTGAAACTAGGTGGTGCCACAGTTCATGCCCCATGCCACATACCCCATGCCTCATGCCTCATGTTGCATTGCATTTGTTAGACGTCGGCCATGTTAAGGAAAAAGGTCATAAAATGTATGAATAATTGAAATTGGAAAGTCGGAAGAATTTTTTGCATTTTTACAGGCAAAACCCTATATACATATATATGGGATACCTTATAGAAAAAGGGGAGGAGTGGGAAGGGCATATATGCTAACGATTGCAAACGAGCCCAGCCCAGATATCAAAATGGCGTTAAAAACGTTATTTTATGTTAAACATTTTGTTAATGAAGCGTCAAGTAGTCGAAGTTTTTGTTGTTTATTTATACCCTGTATATATTACAGTAGAAGGGTGTAAAAACAAATGTGGGGAAATACAATATAGAAAATGTTGTATAATGGATACTTTAGATGCTAAATAATATATTTTAATCATATTTTACTCGTTTATATGTAAAGTTCATATTCTGAAAATTCCATTATATTTAAATAATAATTGTGAAAGTTACGATAGATTTAATCAAAGAAAAAATCAAAGTTACAGGGTGTTTTCTAAGTGTATTACACTCGATAGCAACTTTTGCTACTTGTTTTTAGCTTATAATGAGAAAAACGCCTGTCTGTCAAAACATATATAAAAAGTGTAGAGCTTTAAGTAATTATAATTTGACACAGTAGTTTACTGAGTACAGTTAAGCAGCGACAGATATATTACTTGCAATAATAATTAAATTATTAATCATTCAACTACAAATAATGAGCACTCAATCAAACGCTTCAGACAGCAAAAGCTTTTGAAAGCACATCATAAAAGCTTTAAGCGAGCTTAAGAAATATTACATATTTAAATCGTAAAGTTCACATTTCGAAATTTTGGCAAATTTGGTATTGTCTATTATGGGTAATTGTAGTTGTATGTTGCAAGAACAATATAATGATTTGTCTGCCACATTAAGCTGTTGGTGTTGGTGTTGTAATTTTAAGTGTTATTACTCGTATTATTATGCTCGGTGTAGTTCTTCAAGTCGGCTGCTCTTAAAACAATTGCTCACAATATGGGAATCCATTAGTCACTTACATCGTAAATTCGCCAGTCACTTGCCAATGCATTATGGCGACCTTTTAACCCCCCCTTCTACTGTATGGGGGGTATTAACAGGGGCAGGGGCAACTCTGTGCTACGTCTAACAATTATAAGACTCACAATACATATAATAAAATATTGCTAGCGCTCTTGCTGTGCTCAAAAATGTTTAATTAATTAAATTTTCAATTTCCCGCCAGCAGCAGCAGCAGCAATAACAACAACAACAACTGGAACAAGTGACTGCTACGACGTTTCTCATACTCAACAAAAACAAATTTGAAGCGTGCGCGCATTCAACTTTCTTTCAACTCATTTAATTTAATTTGCGGCGCTTCGCTGCCTCAGTCGCTGTCGCCGTCGACGTCGCTGCCTCTGCTGCCGTCGCTGCTGCTGCTGTGGCTCATCGTCTTCTTGTTCTTGCCAATTACTCATCGTGTGCACGCCCCATTCACATAATAATTTATTTAATTAACTTTTTCGCTTCAACAAATTTCTATAAAAAATATATTGATTTTTGTTCTAGAATATTTTCAATATTTTTGTTATAACACATATCTTGCTGTATGAGTTTAGAGTGTATGTGTGTGTGTGTGTGTATGTTTGTTGGTAATAAAATATAAATTTATACCAGGTTCTCTCACACTCACATTTGCCATCAATCCAAATGCAGCCACTTCTCTTGCCCTTGCCCTTAACTCTCTCTCAATCGTTTGCTCTCCCTTTCACTCTCTCTCTTCCTCACTCTCTCTCTCTCACACACACTTGCCTTTCAACAGCCTTCAAGTTTCCACGATTTCTCGCCTTCTGCCCCCTTCCATCTAACTTGCTTCTAACACTCGCCATAAAACCCGTTGGATTCTAATGCAATTTTAATTTTATTTTTCAAGCGAGCACATAAACTCGACACCCCCTTTCACCCCCTTTCACCCCCTTTCACCCCCTTTCACCCCCTACAACCCCTCTCTTCCACAGATACCAATTCCAGCCCAATACAGCACTGTGGTATGCTTTATACAGAAGGGGTAGGTGTGAGGAGGGGTTGCAGGGAGCAGGGGGTTAACACTATGAGTATTAAACTACAGTCGCGTCCAACTTAGATGGGCTGGGTCGAGTCCTTTTGCACCTCCCCTCCCTTCACCTTGTTTGTTGCCTTAGAAGAAGAACTTTGAATGTAGTTTTCTGTTTTTGCCTGTAGTATATTTCTTATATTATATAACACTTTATTTATTATTCATTTTCGATTCGTGCTTTTACTGTGGCAGCGACGTCGACGTCGACGACGACGTCGACAGCGGCGTCTCAAGTTTGTTATTTCTCTTGTCTGCAACTTGCTCACCACAATCTCCTTGCCTCCTGCTGTGCATGACACTTGCCACCACCGCCAAGAACACCGCCAACAACACTAACATCACCACCACCTGCTCTTCAAGTTGCTTCTTGTTGGATTTCTTGAGTTTTGTCTGTCTGCGTTTGCTGAGCGCCTGCTGTTTCGTAGCCTTCACTACTATTACAAATACTACTACTACTATTAGTAACTACTCTCTCACTCTCTCTCTCTCTCTCTTGCTCTCTTAGTAGTATTCCTCCTCGATTCATTCATTTATTTATATTACTCAGCCAACCACACGCACACTCTCCGCACACGTTTTGCACTCTCATCCTAATCCTGCTCATGTTGTCTGTCTCCCTCTCTGTCTTCCCTGTCTCACCGTCTCTTTCTTTGCGTTTTCTTCTTGTGTGGCCGCGTCTTTTATCCGCGTCCTGCGCCCGGTTTTATAGTTTTTGCGCTCATGCCATTCATTAATTTTATAAGAAGCAATGCTTGGCATAATAAATAATTAATTTAAATGGAATGGGCAGAGAGAACAGCGAGACGAAGAAGAAGAAACAGCGGAGACGACGACTTCAAAATGCGACAA
Source organism: Drosophila falleni (assembly GCA_035045575.1). Lineage (NCBI taxonomy): Eukaryota > Metazoa > Arthropoda > Insecta > Diptera > Drosophilidae > Drosophila > Drosophila falleni. The sequence continues at coordinate 7,146,601 of JAWNOV010000167.1, forward strand.
AGTATCTACAACTACTTCTAGAACCACTCAAGTCCTCCCAAGTTGTCGCCATTCTGTCGCACGTTTCGACAGTGGGTAACAGATGTAATGACAGTCGAATATCCCCCAATCTGTATCTATGATAACTTTAAATGAATTTCTGTTGAAACTCAATTTCAACAATACAATGTTTATATACTTAAACTAGGAGTATACGAAAAATTGTATAATTTTTCGATTGGAATATGGTTACAATAAGTAAATATTACAAATTTTTAATGGATTTTGAAAGTTTTCCAGATAAGCATAGAAAAACTCTTAAAAAAATAATCAAATTATTTTGAAGATAACAATAAATTTTAATAATATTTCGAAAGTTAAGATTATTATATAGAAAGGGTTACTATGATGAATTTTCTTTAAAACTAAAATTTATTTGGAAAATTTAAAAAAAAAATGAAGATAAAAGTAATAGAGGATTACAAAAAATTATTTGAGGTTCTTAAAAGTATTTCAATTCAAATATGATTAAAATAAGTTAGAATCACAAATTTTTAATGGATTTTGGAAGTTTTCCAGGTAAGCGTAATAAATCGCTTATTATTATGAATTGGCTTTTAAGCTAAAATTAATATGAAAAATTAAAAAAAAAATTAAGATAAAAGTAATAGATTGTATAAAGTATTTCCTTTTAATTTTTCAAATAAACACACTCTAAGAAATATTATTATAAAATAATTGGGTTAATACACAAGTTATTAATTCATTTCAAAATAAATTCAGTGTATTTTCTAAGTTTTCAAACAGTTGAAAAAACTTTAAAACTACAAATGAAAATGGCATTTTACTGCCTATCGAATAGGTAACTCTATTCTGTAGTCTGAAATTGAATAGCCCGGCTGTTAGCCAACTGTGCAGAGAGAGAGAGAGAGAGAGAGAGAGAGAGAGAGAGAGAGGGAGGGAGAGAGAGAGAGAACAGCTCATCTTTACTTAACTGTGCAACTTCTTTGCTTAACTATTCAACTCCTTGGTGGATCCACAAGACAGTCCATGATGGTGGTAGCAACAACTACAACTACAGCTACAGTGGCAGTGGCAGCAACAACTAAATATTTAATAGTATTTTATTGCACGAATTTCACATAAAATATGCATATTAGCTCAATGCATTATTCATGAAATAATGTGAAAAACACATTTCGCGGAGGGCAAAGCCGCAAAAGGAACTAAAACTTGGACAGAAAAGAGGGAAGTTGAATATTTGTAGGTGTACAGTATATTCAACTTGTAGTATATGTTATTTCTTATACTTTTTTTTATATAACTCTGCATATACATATAATGTATTATAGGTATATCTGATGTGTATGGAAATGCAAGAAACAATGTAACAAACAATTGCAGTGGCAATTTCTGAGGAAGGAGTTGCACTTGGACCGCAATGTGTCAGCAGCAGCAACAACAATTGTTACAACAACTACAACAACAACAACAACAGCTGAAGTAATTGTAGTAATCATAAAATCAAGTGCGAGTGCATGTTGCACTCTTTCTTCTCTTGCCCTCTCTCTCTCTCTCTCTCTCTACGCTTCTGTTTTCAGTTGTATCTGAGTTTACAATGAAAGTTTTGTTTGCTGCAATAACAACAGCAATAACAACACTTACAATATAGCCAACAATAATTTAAATGCAATAAATAATTATACGCCAAGTGTTGAGTGCAGCGCGCATTGAGGTGTGTCAGGTTCGCCAGCCAACTAACCAGCAGCCGACAACCGACAACCGACAACTAAAATTACAATAAAACATTCAAATGGGGGCACACTCGACTTCATTCAAACACACACAACACACACTCAGTGCCAAGCCCAAATAAAATACAAAAAATACAAAAAACACAACAACAACAGCTAAAAAAGTTACTTCACAGTGTGTTACCCCTATTACTATTTTTCCTTCAAGTCACAGGCACGACGAACTTCTAACTATCTACCCCTCTTAACTCGGACTCGGAATCGGACTCGACACTTGAGCTGAGACTCGGACTCGTACTGAGAGTCGAACTCGGACTCGGAGTCGGGCTGCTAAAGCAACAGACAGCAAGGAAATATTCACGGTTAGAGATGTCAACGTGTCACAGACTTATTTTTAAATATATTATTTATTTTGTTTTAATTAAACCATTATATTCTGAATAAATACTTAAAGAAAAATCTTAAGATTGAATTTGAAAATGATATTTTTGCAATGCAGAAAATTTGTTGCTTCAATATATTTAAATATGATCTAGCAAAGTTAAAGTGATATCGGATAGTGGAAATATCTATAAAGGAACATAGAATACTCATTTTAAAATATTTAGAGTATTATTTTAAAATGTTTGGCCTATTGCTACTAAAAATTACTTTCCATTTAGCTGATTGGATATTTCTGAATTTAATAAAATCCTTGAAACTAATTGTGAATTAATTATATTTTGTATTTTATAGTATTAGATATGAAATTTTAATAAGTTTATTAATTTTTATATTTAAACCTTACAAAATTTTTCTATTATTGTAAATTTAATAATTATACAATTTCCTTTTTCGACTGGATATAGTTAATTTTTAGTTTAAAATAAAAACGTTTCTAATGGAGTCAGTAGAAGAAATAAATTTCAAATAAAGAGCTCCCATTTTTCAAAAAAAAAGAAAATAGGCACGTTACAATGAAGTCAGTAGAATAATTAAATTACAAATGAAAAGCAATCTATTTAAATAATTAAGAATTATGTAAGTCCTTCTTTTATGAATATAAATACTAGTTCACGCTGTCATCGCTAAGGGCAAGTCCTTGCAACATTGCAATGTGTTGCCGTTTATTGCAGTTCTTGTTGTTATTTTTGTATTTTTTTTTTATTTTTTATGTTGTTGCTGTTGTGCTATTTACTTTAGCTATTGTTGTTTTCAACTGTTCTCTGCTGTCGCTGTTGTTGTTGGTAATTGCAACTTTTTCCATTCTGTGTATTTCTTTTTTTTGCATGTAATTTTTTTTGTTGCCACATTTTATGGCGCCACGCTGGCTGTTGTTGTTGCTGTTGTTGTTGTTATTTCGCTCGCTCACGGTTGTTTGTTTGTTTGTTTCGAAGTAAAAATTAACCTTTTGCAAATAGTAATTTATTGTTTTTAGCATGCAGGATAATGAGGATATATGGCCGACAGTCAGCGCACTGCCTTCGTTTGTCCTGCCAGCTATTTAAAGCTTACACACTCTGTTGTTTGTTATTGTAATGACTGCGTACCTTAACAGTTAGTCAGAGTGCCTTGCGTGTCCTTTGAGCTGATTGAAAGTGCAAGAGAGAGAGAGAGAGAGAGAGAGAGAGAGGGGGAGAGTCACAGTTGCAAGTGTGAAAATGACTGCACATGTTCATTAAATATTAATTCAATATTGCTCGAGACAAGAATATAAAAATATATGTAGAAATAAAAATAGCCGCCCCACGTCATCATCATTAGTTAGAATAAGCAAATCTTGCATGTCCTGTCAAAGCAACATGCACATGTGGCAAGTGTTTTCCATATGAATAAGCGAGCAGCTAAATAAATACCAAGACAGCAAGACACAACACACAGACAGAGAGAGGAACAAAGACAGAGATAAAGACAAAGACAAAGGCGAAATGCCAAAGCAGGAAACGCAGCGAATTCTGCATTTCGGTCAAGCGCACAAATGTATGCTATGGTATTTTGAGTGATCACACACACATACACACACACACTCACACGCACACGCATTTATTGTAAATTCCGCCTAGAGGGCGCTGCTGCGGCCAATCGAATCGGCCAAAAGCCAAAGTCCCCTCTACAAAGAGAAACAAAAACTGCAATGTCTGCGTGTGTGTGTGCATACTGTGTGAGGCACTGTATGTGTGCACTCGCATAAACCCTTGAAATAATATTTAATATTTAGAGAGACATAAATATTAAATGAAATGCCGCTATGTTACTTAGCAAAATCCAATGCTATGCAAAAAGGTAAAACAACTTTTGCCCCCGATCTTAACCCTTTACTCTCCACTTTCTCGCCTTTCTCTCTCATATACACCTTGTATAAAACAAGAATTACAGCTAACACATTCCAGCGTTATTATTTTCACTGCTTTTTTTCTATCTATACATGTGTGTGTGTGTGTAAGTGTGTGTGTGTGTGTATTTGCATGTTTGCAGCTGTAGGCGAAAAACTGCAGCCCAACTATATAGTATGAGTATTTTAGAGGCATGCCACGATTTTCTTTAGCTGCCAAAAAGGGGAAAGGTGAGCGGGAGAGAGAAGAAGGGGGAGGGGGGAGGGGAAGGGAGAGAGTCGCGCACATTTTTAGTTTTCAGTTGCAGTTGCAGTTTGAGTTTGAGTTTGAGTTGCTGTTTTGTATTTGATACCTTTGGGAAGTTGTCGAGGCGAGTCGAACGTCGAACATCGTTGGGGCCAAAAGCGAAAATCTTATGAAATATGCACAGCCTCTGTAATTTCTTATTTAAAATGCCATTAAATTTTTTGAATAGCATAGAGAGCGAGAGCAAAAGAGAGAGTGAGGAAGAGAGGTAAAGAGAGAGAGAGAGAGTGAGTGAGTCTAAAACAGAGCGCAGCATGCAACACGGGCAACCTGGGTAAATAGAGGCGCGCACCTGGACACAGTTAGTATCAGTGCTGCCAGTTTGGCCATTTTATTGCTAGATCTTGCTTTTTTTTCAAAAATGCTACTAGCCACAAATCTAGCTAGTTTTAATTTTTCTTTAGCAATTTTATTACAAAGCTAACATTTTTTTATATTTCATTAGCATTTTTGGCTTTTTTTTATACCTTTTTGAAACTGATTTAAGTACGGCTGACAAGCTAGATAGCATTATAAGTGTTTAATGTTTTAATGTTAATATTATTGCTTAAGATATAAAATGATTTTCCTTTATATAATTTTTTTTAAATTCATACATATATATCTTAAAAACGAACATTTTGTTGCTTAGCATTTTTTTTGACTATTTTCACATAATTTCCAGCCATTTTTAGCAATTTTTTTTTCCAATTCTAGCTACATTTGTTTCGGAGATTCTGGCAGCACTGGTTAGTACCATGCAACGTGTAACATTCAACGTGCAACGTGTGTGTGTGTCTGCGACGAGGTTAGACAAATATGGTTTGGTCTGGGGTCTCTGATCCTGCTGCTGTTGCAGCTGCAGCGTCTGTTTGAGGTGCTGGCCATGTGGGAGTCACTTCGAGTCGAGTTGGCCAACTTTTAAAATGCATATTTGATTGTTTTTCATAGGCATAGGCAGTTGTTGCAACTACAGTGGCAGTGGCAGTTGCAGCGCCTAAATGTATGCAACACAGCCAAGTGCAGCTCATTAAAGTGCCAAACTGGCAACCGCTGCAACACATGCATCTTTTATGCAGCCAATTGTCACACACACACACACACTCGAACACACGCACACACACACATCAGCTGTCACATGTATATTCAATGTGCAACTGTCTCGGCAATTGTATCTACATGTGGCAAGTTAATATTGATTTGGTCAAGCGAACGTTGCATTCGCGCGCTCTGCTTAAGATAATTAATATCATGCACTAGTATGTGTACTAGTATGTGTGTGTGTGTATCTGTGTGCATAATTACATATGTATGTAAATACAAGCGCATTTGACTCGCCACAAAGCTTCAATTCTCTCTATCTCCAACTGCATCTATATCTATATATATATATATATATATATATTTCGCTGTCTGTAACTGTCAGTTTGATTTGCAGGACGCATTTCTAAAATAATTACAAATACACACGAATTTAATTTGCATTAGAGCCGCAGCCAATTAGCGTTGGTAGCTGCTTTTGGCCAAAACCAACCAGCTAAGTAAGCAGTTGACCCGGCTTTCTGCCTCAGATTTAATTTGCTTTACTTCGTTCACTATATAGCATACCCAAAATTTTGTTTAAATTATACTCATAAACATTTCGTATTCATTTAAAATTTTAATGTTAATCTTCTACTATTTGTTATTGTAGATATATATATTTTTTTTGTTTTGTTTTTAGCAATTAAATAAAAATTGCCTTGGCAAGCCATAAAATAATTTTCTTAACGCGAAATATATGGCATTATATATTAGCTGATGTTTGGATTTCAATAAAGATTTGTGCCTCAATATTATGCAGATATGTACGTATATATATCTATATATATTTATAATGTTTAGCTATATAGCAACAATGTTATAGAAATAGCAATCACAGCAACAGCAACAACAACAAAAAGGCTGCGTCATTTTTATTTGTTTCGCTTCAAGTGCAGGAAATTGTCTGTAGCCCATTTAAAAATAAACAATAATAAAATAAATAATTAAGAAATACGCTTTTTGTGCTTAATTATAAACAAAAAGCGACTGCCAGTATTATTATTATTATTGTTGTTGCTGTCGAGAAATTTGTTGAAACTAAAAAAAGAAGCATTACATAAACGCTCGAAATAAATAATAATAAGTGAATCATTGTGAATGAAAAGCATCAACAATAACTACCGCAACACGCGCAGCTCAAATGAATAATATAAATATAAATGGCAAATTTATTATTATTATCTTCTCTTTTTTTGCGATATTTTGAGTTTTATTTTTGGCCACGCACGAAATAAATCAAATACAATTTGCTATTTCTTACTTTAGTCATACCCTTTAGTCAGAGAACAACAAAAGGTGTATTAAATCTATAAATAGAACCACGATTCCAACTAATTCTATTTGTTAAATCTATAAAAAGATAGTCTGTTTATGTTAGCATTTAGATGTAAACATTCTAACAATTCATCAAATCAAGTTACTCATCACTTAACAAGATTTAATATTTACAGAGTATTTGCTAGTCGATGCATTATAGCATTCTCTTGTATTGTGGTAAAGGGATAACTGAATAACGCGTCGAAAGATTTCAAATTAAGCACAAAAGACGTTGTGATCAGAGGCGTGGCATATGGGCAAATTGGCTTTAGAAATTTACAGGTCTCTGTTTGTATCTTTAGCTTGACTTTTTAGCAGTCCCACCTTTATAATTTTTACTTAATATACCCACACTATGAGCATAGATATATAAACATACGTATAGATATATATATATAAATGAGTACATATTTTTATTGACTTAACATTGTTTTTTCAACAAACAAAATGCTCGATTGTTTTTAGTCTGGCTTTTTATTTATTTTTAATGAGCACAAGAGAAAGAGTGAGAGAAAGAGAGGAAAATATGGAGAGAAGGAGAAGACAGATATCATATCTAGCAGTGAGAAGACCCTGTTGTAATAGTGTTGTATTGTTGTTATTGTCTACAATTAAATATCTCTTAGTATTTATTTGTCTAGCAATTCTGTTGTCTCTATATCCATCGAAGGCCTTTTCTACTTAGAGATCGCATGCGTTTATTTTATTTTATTATGGATTTGCTTATATCTTTTTCCCTTCAAAGCACTTAGAGAGCTTTACGTTTATTTCCTTTATTATGTTGTATTTTTTATGACAAGCAAATTAAAGAGAATACGTCAAAAGCATTTGTTAGAAGGAAATGTTGGATATGAATCGGAAAAGCAACGGAACGGTTTTAAAAGCGATAAAAAAAATATTGACTAAAATATGTTTATACTTTTCTTAGCTAGACTTAATCTTAGACGAGGTTGAGAACAAAGTTTTAAACTGTCAAATTCATAATAACAAACAATTCTGAATAATAATGATCAAAAAAAGTCGTATGGGAAATGATTAAAATGTAGTTAAAATTTTATAAACTTTGCCAAGCGATTTAAAAATAATGTCAAGCTCGACCGCAAATTAAAATGAAGATTAATGTTAAATTGAATTCATGGGAATGGGACCCAAATGAATTATCCTTTTATTTATGGCTCGGCAAATTAAAATCAATTGTCAATTCAATATTAAAATATATGAAAAACAAAAAAGAAAAAAAAAACCTGTAACATAACTGAAAGCTCCTTTGATTCGTTTATCACACAAATTCGCTGATCGCTTTGTCTTCATTGCGTTTTGTATTCGTATTCGTATTTGGATTGAGATTCGATTTTCGGATTTGGAATTGACTTATTAATTAATTTATGCAGACACGTTTTAGTTTTATTATTTTTTAAATTTGTGTAATTTGCTTTTTATGTTTATTATTTGTTTCACAAGATGCGAAGAATCTTTTGTTGTTTTTGTTGCTGCTCAGTTTTTATATAGACGAATTTATTTTTCATGTCTCTTTTGGCCATTTGGAATTGGGCATAAATTATTTCTTCTCTTATTTTATATTTTTGGCTTTATTTAGAAATTCAGTTGTCTGCCTATGTTTCTTTAAAATATTTTTTTTATGCTTGTGATTTTGATTTTATGTTTCGCATTTATGCGTTAGCTGCATGTGTATATAAGTTTTTTTTATTATTTTAAATTTAAATAAATTAAATTTTATTAGTAAAAATTGACGAAAATATGCCACGCACTATAGCAACAACAACAAGAGTAACAATAGCAATAACAAAGAAATACAATAACAAGTTAGTTTTGATTAATAAATACCCCATGGCGGCTGTTTAGATACACTTTATGGGACAGCGCCAGCTGTCTAAGCAGTCCATAAGGGGGAGGTCATTGGGGGCGGGAAATCTATTATATAATAATATATGTAAGTATATACACATGTATATTTATATTTCTCAAAAGTTTTATTATTTTATTACTATTTGTATCTGTTTATTGTCGCGCACAACACAAACAAAAAACAGAAAACAGAAAAATATAAAGCGCCGCGTCATCTGGATCATAAAAGTTATGGAACTTGATTGCGATAACTCTAAACTTGCTTTTTGTTGTTAAAGATAATAATAATAATAATTTTCAAGAGATATGGAAATATATAGCATAAACGAAACAATTGAAACGCTTTCATTTAGCATTCGGATTGAAAGTATGTAAAATGCGTGTTTTTTGTTTTATTTTATAAATAGATCTCTTATGGCTCATTAGGTCAGTGCGCACCCCCCGAAGTTATATAATTAGCTCAGCTCATAGTCAACAACAACACTCGACAACAACAACAATCAGAAAAAAATCGTATCAATCAAAATGCCGCTATTTTCAAGCTTCACGAAGTTTGATTTGATTAGACAGCCGCCACACGCCGTCGTCAATGCAAATAAGCAACAACAACAGCAGCAACAACAACAATGCCACAAGCAGCAGCAACAATACATCTAATTCTCACTAATAGAAGTGAATAGGAACAACAACAACAACAGTAACAACATTCCAAGTTATCTATTGCCGCAGGCAAAAATGTATATTAAAATAAATTTTAAACATTTCGTTTGCCGTTTGTTATTTTATATATTGTGTGTTTTTTTAACATTTGCGCATGCGCGCAATCTGGCAAACGAGCAAATAAATAATTAATGCAAATAAAGACACAAAGCGACAGACAATAACTAATACAAATATCAGTGGAAATGACTAAAATGAGCGCGACTCAAAGATCTCCTATATAATGTAAATCTAAGGAAAATATGCCAGCAAAATTTAATTGCCACATATTAAATTTACCCACCCTATCAGCTGGTTTATTCTTTGGCTTAAACTATTCATCAATTTCTTATTACACAGCTACCAACTAATCAATATACCCACGCTTACAGTCTTGTCCAGGGTATTTAAAACGTGTCGCTGCCAAACACCTATACATATACACACACACACGCACACACAGACAGAGAGAAAGAAACGAGAAATAAGAACACATGTAACCGAAATTTGATTTATAAAGTAAAAAAATGCAAATAAATATTATTAATAAACATCACATTTGGTATAAATAAACAAAGACAAATGAGCTCAAATAAAAGCACGTCAAAAGAACTGCAGTCATTAAATATGTCGAAGATTTAATACCCTAACAAATGGTTTTAAAATAAGGAATGACATTTGTAAATTGTGAAATTAAGTTGACAGCATGCATAATGGATTTCCAATGGTTACATATTTTAAAAGAAAATTCGTATACCTCTTAGTAAGAGTATAAAGTCCAATGTCACCTCGAGAGCGAGAAACGCGCCAAAGAAAATTTAAATATTATGCTCCGAGTTCCGATCTGTGTCTGCATATAAATAACTTATAATATTAAATATGCTAGAGAATGCTTAGAAAAAAGGAACCCGAAAAGAAGTCGAGGGAAAAGTGGAAGTGGAAATGGAAATGGAAACAACTGCAAAGTGAAACATCTAAAACGCCAAGTCATCATGACAAAGAAGCAACAGCAGCAACAACAACACATATGCATAAGTACAATAAAAATAATTACAAATGTAATTCAACTGGCCGACAAAAATGAAGTAAGTCGTGAATATGAGGTTGGGGGGAGAAAATGGAAAATATACTCACACACATTTACAGAGTGTGTAGAGTGGCGCACCCTCAAAAGAAAAACCACAACAACAAGAGCGCAATGTTGGCGCACAATAAAAACCATTAATTAAAACTATAAAAATTACACCACCGCACAAAATACAATATAAAAAAAAGGAACAAAAAGAAAAACTCATAATTTATTATTTGTTGGAATACGGTTCAGTCTTTTGCATTATATATTTAATTACAGAGCAGTCGCAACATTAAAACTTTTTCCCCACTTTTTTTTTATTATTATTTAAATTCTCGTTACTAAGCATGTCTCTGCTTTTTCTTTCTTTCCGATTAAATATCTTTTTCTTGATACCCTGTAAGCATGGCTTTTAAGGTATGGATGATTTATTGAAATTTTAATGTATTTAAGTACAGAGAATTTCCTCGTCGATCACCCTTAATTTAATCACTCTCCCCTACTTCTTTATTTTGTGGGGCAGCTGCTTTTTATAACCATAGCAAGCGTTGGCTTTTAATTGATCTCAGCGCCTGTGTCATATATTAAAAATCCAAATTATAATTATATGTAAAAGCATGTACTTTTTTTCTGCTTCTTAAATTAAACCATATTTCTGGTCTTACTTTCTTTGGTCAACTAATTAGATGTCTTAGCATTTTAATAATAAGTTCTAGTTATAGTTATAGTTGAGTTTTTTATATATATCAAGGGTCAACAGGGGAAGTAACTGAAAGGTTATTGCTAATGGGGGCAACTGCTATATATAAAGACACGACAAAAATTTTGATTAATTTATTATTTGATATTTTTAAACACTTCTTGAGTTGACTCACAATATATTCGAATGCAGCTCTCGGCCACACCTCAACAACAGTGCCATATTTATCACTAATAAACCAATTTCATTATAAGCCGATGATGTGAATCAGCCTCAGCAGCATCACGAAAAATTTACAAACAATTGTCAGTATCTCCTCCCCCTCCCCCTCCTCTCCTTCTTCTGCACCTCCCCCACCAGAAAAAGCAACAACAAGTCGCTTAGTCAACATATTTTTCGTCGTTCGTCTCATTGCAAACTATAAATTTAGAATTCAATTTGAAATAATTATGCACATTTACATAAAACTTTAATAACTCGCCCGTGCAAACAGTGAGAAGAAGAAGAAGGAAAAATAAATACACAGAAGCGGATTTTGTATCTTGTATCTGGCGCACATGCAAATACAGTTCAAAGACCTGTTCGCTGGTAGAGAAACAAAAAATAAATAAAACAACAACAAAAAAATTAACAAACCAACCAAAAAAAAATTCATATAAAGAGAATAATTAAAAATGTTATTCGAATTGCTTGCAAGACAACAAAACAGAACAAATGCTTAAACTTAATATATATTAAAGAATTGTGCAGAGTATTCAACTGATGCTGCATACCCTGTAAGCATTTTAAAAGGCAATGAGGCTTCAGGAAACAATTTAAATAAACAGCTTAAACTGATTTTAATTGATTACGATCGTACATTAATTGTTTAATTGCTCATGTGTAGTGTGTATGTGTAATAAATAAGTTTACTATACTTCCGACCTTTCTACAGGGTATTTTCAATCTCAACTATATTACACAGGGTATATAAGTACTCAGTGTTAAAACTAATATTTATATCTATAGTGAATGCTTAATTACAGAGCGCTGACGCAGCGTTTTCTCAATTGCTCTGCCATCGACTTAATTCTACAAATTACAAATAAAAAATTATATAAATATGTATATATATATATTTATAATTAAATATAGAATGCTAGTAAATGACATAGACATAGACCATTGACCAACTTGGCGTCATTTCAGCTATAACAGAGGCAAAAAAAAAATGACTCAGCCACATCAATTTAATTATAGCTCTGCACAAAAATTTATATAGTTGTGCCCTGTTCATTATTAATCAGCACACATATTGGTTTGTCTATACGACCAAATACATACATATATATGCATATAAATCCATATATACAAATAAAAAATTATTTAATTAATTATAGCAGGCATGAAAAGTAGAATTCCTAGAAATTTGTGTGCACAAGATAAATTACAACAGCTTTTTCACGCATTGCAAATTGCTACTAAGAAATGTGTATGGGTATTAGAATAATAAATATATTGTAATTGGAGATGCAACTAATTTAAAAAAATATGTAAAATTTAATATCTAAAATTGTGCGACTAAAAGATACTCTAGAATGGTTTATCTTAAGTAAATTTTCGATTTATAAAGATGTCATTGAATAAAATAATATTATTTCAAAAGAAAAAGTACATTATTTTAAAAAAATTAATTGAATTTGGAGATTCGACTAATTTAAAAAAATAATTAAAATGTGCTAACTAAAATTGTTCGACTAAAAGATACTCTACAAAAGTTTATCTTAAGTAAATTTTCCAAACATAAAGTTGTCATTGAATAAAATTATTTTAATGCAAATCAGAGCAATAAAAACAGTATTAAAATTGTCAAAATAAAATAATGCACTGTTTCCTTTGAAATAATATTATCGTCTGCACATATGTATTTATTTCTGAAACAATAATTTGTTATAAATGTCTTGTGGTTTGAACAGAGATTTGAGCGTGTGGCATTTGAGAAAAATTAGCTGGTATTTAATTTTGAATATTGTATTTTTCTTGAAATAAACGGCACACATTAGCGATAGATTTGAATTTATGGCTGTTGTGCCGTAGCTGCTGTTGAAATTAATAAAGTAAATTTGACCTCACATAGATACAGATACAAATACAGTGAGAGATACAACAAGATACAGACACAATCAACACACGACAATATAATGAATGAACGCAAAAATGCCAAAAGAAGATGCATAGATATAGAAATATCTGTGAACATCATTTACGGATATAAGTGTGTGTGTTGTGTGTGTGTGTAATGTGTGTATGTGTGTGGATAAAAGAGGCAGCCAAATAGGCGCATGACAAACGGCTGTGGCTGCAATTAGCACGCGGCACGCGGCATGTTGCAGTTGCAAATACAAAAATGCATAATGCAACTGCAACTGCCGAGTGTCTTGATAAATGTCTTTGGCAGCGCGCAAAACAAACTGTGCAAATATTTGACAAAATACAACTATAAATATTGCCTAAGAATTAATGCGACGTCGTCAGACAAATAGACTCGTCGCACAGTGACACCAAAAAGTGCGTTGACAATGTTTGCAGCTGCTTTTGCAGCAAGTGTTGTTAGTCTGCTGGCTTAGACTGTACTGCAGTTGAAGCCTGGCAACAAGAATCCATCAACTTCTATTAACGGTGTCAATTCATCAACGGGGCGTGGTCAAGTGGTTGTTGTTGTTGTTTAAGTTGTTGTTGTTGTTGTTGTGGTTGTTGTTATTAGCGTTTATGTCTTGTTTAAGCATTTTCCTTAGCTACATTATTGACTTTGGCGTTACAGTTAAATAAATACTGAGTAGAAAATGTATTCGTTAAGCAAATATTGTAAATACGTTAGTTTTTGTTTACCTCCACAACGACAACGACGAAGATGTCCGCGTGTATTTAGTGCTGCATTTGCATTTTTATGCACAGGTGAGTCAAGTAAACGTATCTCACAGATACAGCTAATTTCTAGATAGATCTACTGCGAGGGTGGCTACGCAAAGTGAAAGCAATTTGATATTGGTTAATACTCTAAAAAAGTATCAAAAAAAAATAAATATTCTAAAATTTAATGCAAAATTTCTCGATATTAGCAAGTATTCCATAAGTTTGGGTTCAGGAAATTATTTTTAAATTAAGACAAAATGCGTTTAAAAAATTCAAAAAATTGTAAAGTATTTAAACTAACTAAAACATGAGCTGAAATCAAAATATTTGCTTAAAAATCTTGCTTAGATCAGGTATCTGAACTCAATTTAAGAAATTCCGAGATTTCCAATTTTTTGACTCCTCTTGGGATTAATTTTATACTGTAAACCCGCATCTCTTTTCTGTATATAAGTAGCACGTAGATCCTCTCAAATCTTCACTTATAAAAGCAGTCTGTAGATACTTTTATTTGAAATTATTTCAGTTTCAACTGAAGCCATTAAAATCCCCCACGCAGCACAACTAATAAAAATACATAAATAACAAAATGCAATCGGAAAAAGGAAAGTAGCATTTAAAAACTAAAATGGGAACATATGTTTCGTTTTACAAATTATAGTAGGTACTATGAGTATATCCAATCGGAATAATTACATGCAGCTCGCTCTAGCAAAGTTAAAACAGAAAGGAGGAAGCAACTCAGCTCGCAACTCGCATGTGTGTATATAAAATATACACACAGATGATTCGATTTATTTAACAGATCTTCGAATGGGATGCGATGCGATGCGATGCGGGGGTGCTGCAAGATACAAGATACAAAATGCAAGACACAAGACACAGAGAGCACTGAGAGCAGCCTAAATAAAGAAATGCATTCAAAAAGGCAGACCAAACAGAATTAAAAACAAAGAGCGAGGCGGCAAAAGTAAAAGAAATAAATAATGAAAAACGAATTTTACTAAGGCACACACACACTGTTGTTGTTGTTGCAGCTCACAGAGTAATAAATATTGATATGCACACACACACACACAGATACAGCTACACAGCTAAAGATACAGATACATCTACACAGCTAAAGATACAGATACAAAGCAAGCGCAGGAGCAACTGGCCAAACATGCCATTTACATGTGTTTGTTTGATGGCTGCAAGATGCAAGATGCATTTAATAATTTACAAATGCATTTTCAGCAGATGTGTTAAAATTCGTAAAGTAATAAAATAACAAATCAAACGCGAGTTCCAACAACAACAACAACAACAACAGCAAGCGGGCATCAAACGAATCTCAACAAAAAAAAAAGTAGAAAATAGAAAATCGAGTGCAGTCAACTTCAAAGAGGGCACAAAAATTGTATTTACAGATGCGACTAAACATCCATAGATAAATAAACAAACTCGCAGTTATCTATCTCGGGATGCGAAACCAACAACAACAAAAACTAAACTCGCTTCTGTTGCGTCTTTCATTGAATTGGTATCGCTTTTTGAGGTGTTTTCAAGTCGACTCAAACGTAGCTAATTTTAAAGCAAATTATACGCATACTTGGCGCCAAGCAACAGCTAGCTATCTCCATCTTTTTCACTCCAAAAAGGATAAGTACTTGTAGGTACGTGATGCGGATACTCGACCGCAGCGTCAAACAACTGGAAAGCCCTAGTCGAGAGTGGCTCCGGTAAATCGAACATTTCCAGCAAATTGCTTTTGCATAAAGACTGACGCCACTTGCAACGCCAACCCCCTTCCCCTCCTCCTCCACTGCTGCCACCCCCTTGCCGCCAAAAGAAATTGCAGCCACAAAATGCCGCACACAGGACGAGTTGCATGAATGCAGTTGCTGCTTATACACAGAAAAAAAATGCATTCTAAAAATCAAATTTAAAACTTGTTTTTTTTTTTAACTTGATTTTAGCTTGAATTTTGGGATATAATTTCTAAATTAAGATAATACGTAGATAAAATGGCAACGATATAAAAAATCAACATTTAAAAAATAAAAGAAACCTTAATTATTCGATCTAATTCAAAAAAAAATATTACAGAACCCCAAAAATAAAAATAGTAATGAGACAAAGCAAGCTTAATTTATGTATTTAATACTTGGTTTATAAGAATTCGGGACTACCGTAACTCTGACAGCGTTGGGATTAATTTTAGCCCGGAGTGCCGGACTTTTTTTTCTGTGTAGAGATTGAAATGAGGAGAGCTGAGAGTGTTCAGAGTGTAGAGTGTAGAATGTAGAGTGCTTGCTGTTCGGGCATGCGGCACAATTATTTCTACGCTCTCACTCCAGATTTCTGTATGCCAGGCACATTTAGCTAATATGACGCCTAAGTGCAGTTAAAGTCTTTTTTTTAGTTAATGCCAAATTAGAGGCGTTTACTTAGCTCGTTGTCCTTTTTTACGCAACGTTTGTCGCTGTTTGTCCTGCCACATGCAACACATGGGGGCTGATGATGATGATGATGCAACAGCAACAGCAACAGAGCAAAGCGATATAATAAGCATAATGATGATAATTGTCATCAGGTACTTGTAGCCGAAAATAGAGCAGAACGTGACTAACTGCAATACTTAAATGGCACTTTAACTACACCATATTAATGAGTATCTTAAGTCGTGTTGTGTATGAAATTTAACTTTCTTTTTAACTGTTAGATAGTCATATATTAAATCAACTTTTTTATATATTCTGTAACAAAAAGATAAAATAGGGAATTTTTAAATTTGCGCTATCTCAAGAAATAATAAATAATAAATTACAATCCAATTTGTTGACATACTTTATAATATTTTCACCTAGTCTTTGTTTTCTAAAAATTTCATCATGATCTAACGGTAAATACCAGAGTTACCCTGTATATATTACTCAACAGCTGAGGCAAAGGAATTTCTTGTTATACAATTATTTGTTTCACTTAATACTGCGGTTTTTGGGTACCCACAACTGGAACTGCAAGGTTTGGCCACGCCTTCTTTGGCTTGTTGGCTTAAATTATAGCGCATTATAATGCCATTTGTAAGGTTAAAGAAAATTGCACGTGAATACTGAGCAACGGTAATAATTTTCTTTACGTTTTATTCATTTCTTATAATTTTAAGGTTTGATACTTGCCCAATTTTTTATATATTTTTTGGCTACCTTTAATTGTGCGATGTGCAAGGCGTTAACTTCATAGAAAGAGTGCAGCTGCTGTAGCCGAAAGTATCTGTAAGATACATGAGCTCGAGCACGCGTTGTATCTGTAACCGTATCTGTATTTATGTATCTGTGTGTGTGTGTATCTGTGTAACTGTAGCTGGCTAGCGTCACCTGCTGCTGCTGCTGCTGGGCTGCCAGTTATAAATATTGTATCTTTTGCACCGCCGGAGCCTCATCTCCTCCTTCTTATCCAGCAACAGCAGCAACAACTATACCTGCGACTCTGAGGCAGTTCCGAATTGTTCCTCAACTCGGTCTGGTCTGTAGTATGTTGTTGATCTGTTTGTATGTCTGTTTCTGTGTCCATTTGTCTGTCTGTCTGTTTGTTTGTAATTGCGTAAACATACTCGTACATATTTTATTTTATATTTTATTGTTTCGCTTCGCTGCGCTGCGCCATAAGGGCAGATACCTATAATTTTCTTATGTCTTCGTACAATGAAAACACAACGAGCAGCAGCAGAAAACTACAGCAACAACAGCAACAACAACAACAATAAGAGCAGCAGCAGCAGCAGCAGCAGCAACAACAGCAACAACAACGGCAATGGCAATAATAATCATCATCATCGTCGTCATAAAGACAACAGCGGCAACAGTCACCGTCGTCGTTGTTGTTGCTGTTGTTGTTGTTGTTGCTGTTCCAACTGAACTAACGACATACAAATGTGTGTACCCTACAATAAATGTGGAATAAATAAATAAAATGTAATGAAAGGCAGTCAAATAAATGAAAATATAAGAAAACTTAACGCAGCCGTCGCAAGGAAAACAAATGACGCGAATGGAGATGTAAATGAATGTGAATGTGCTCGAATGTGAATGTGAATGTAGTGAATGTGAGTGTTGCTGTTGCTGTTGTCATCTTCAATTTGCTGTTGCGGCCAATGAACCAATCTTAAGATCTTTTACGGGATACAAATTATAGGATAAAATGTCAATTTACTATAAAAAGAAAGTAAGATCAATATTAAAGATATTACCCAATAGTGTTTAATTTTGCGAAATATTGTAGCTATTATCTGAGCTATTTTTATCTTAAGCATAATGAATTAAGCAAACCAAATTCCAAACTACATTTGCTAAATTGTAAAGATATCAAAAAATAGAACCATAAAGTACACGTTTTGAATGGAATTTTTGAAAATAGATTATCGATTATCTTGACTATTTTTTGCAACGACATTGACGCAAATACATTGCCAAGACATCTATTTATATATCTTCTATTGCACTATAATCGTTTTTTATTTAAACAATCACCGTTAGGCTGTAAATTGCTGCGCTCTAAAGATAAATTATTTCAAGTCATTCACGTCAAATCTATGACAAAAGGAATTGTTTTAATGGCTTATGATTAGCTTTGTTTTTTTTTGGTTATAAAATGTCCCACTTATTTCCCAACAACGGCTATATATGTACGATGTATATCTACCACATAGGTTTATAACAAAATAGTAATAATAAATATTTGCTGGAAGAACTGGAACTTCGGTCGGTGAAAATCTTATCAGCAAAATTACGTTAAAACTTTAATCGACACAAAACTTAAGATTACAAAATTGTTTTTATGATACCCTATATAATAAGCAATTATAAAATGCAACAGAAGACAATTAAAAATTTTTTATTATATAAATCAGGTATACGAATAAAGTATAATTAAGTTTCAATGGAAATAATAAGCATGATTTAATTGATATATTATTGCATATCAAATATAAATACTGTGCAGGGTATCTGAAAGTCTACTATGCTCAACTATTGCTGTCTTACTGGGGATTATATTGTGTATTAGTTCTGTCGCGATAAGATCTATGTGGTTTTAATATACATCCGTTTTTTATACCGCTGCCTTTGTCGTTTGCCAATGCCTTTGCCCCAATAAAATAAATTACTTATTTATTTCGAGTGTACTTCGAACAAATACAATATAAATTGTTTATATAACCAAAAAAACAGAACAAAAACGCTTTATAATATCATTTTTATGGCATTTTTTTATTTTTCTAAAAAGAACACAGGAAATACAAACACACACACACACACTAAAAACTAATGCACAACAAATTATCGAAATTGTGCCATAAATTATATGTTTATTTCAAAGCAGTTGCTGCTTTATTTTCTTGTATCGATTTCGTAAGAGTTGGAATTTTTATATTTACGAAATCGAAATCTAAATCAACATCGACATCTTTTTAACCTGAGAAATAGTAGAGAAACGTAGAAAATGCCTTAATTTTTATTAAGCCGATAAGAAAAGAGGAAAAATACTTATAAGCCTGAAAGCGAAAACCAAACATTTTCACACTGTCATTTGTGGTGGGTCTGTCGGCGATTGTTTCAAATGTATTTTTATGTAAAAATGTCGAAACATAAATTTGATTTACGAGTTACCAGTAGGGCATTTAAATCAATCAAAAAATTGAGAGCCTAATGAGCCAGACCGACGAAAATCGAGAGACCGCACAGGGTAACATTGTGTTTCAGGAAATAGTTGACATCTTGTTGGTTATCTTTTTATTTTTTGTTTTTATTGGTCTAGCTAGATTCACACGATCCCTAAGACCGGAGGTCTTTAGATAACATGCGCCGTTGTAGTAGCTAATGACCTTTTCTCTGGAGTTCAAGCAACCTGCTTTGCATAAATCGACGTCTTAACTTTAAGAGGAGAGACAAACTCACACATTACAATTATGACAAAACGCTTGAGACAAAGAGAAATGCTTTAGCTCGCTTGCTCTCACTTCTATCCCTGTCTCTTTCGCTCTGCTGAGCTGTCAAAGAAGTTTTTCCGCACTTGGCAATTTTCAGTAATTTTCTTGCAAAAACAATTGCAAGTTGCTAAAGAAAATCAAAATTAATACAGTCAATAATTGCAGACTAACAAATACCCTGTAGGTATTTACGAAGGCTGAGCAGAGTACAAGTGTTATAATAGTGCTTAAAATGCATTATAATTTGAAATAAATGCACTTGTACTGTAAAGGGGAAATACCGAAAAAATTTAAAGTGAGGTAAATTTTTCAAGTGAAAAATTTTTTGATGCAGAATAAATTAAGCGGCCAAATAATGATCAAAACGGTATTCCACATGGAAATCGGTTGAGTTTTGACAAAGTTATGGTAGATTGAAGTTTTTGAAAAAGTGTAAAGGGGTAAGCATGGAAAATATCGAAAAAATTGACAGTGAGGTAAATTTTTCAAGTGAAAAATGTTTTGATGCAGAATAAATTAGGAGGCCAAATAATGATCAAATTGGTATTCCGCATGAAAATCGGTTAAGTTTTAGCAAAGTTGTGACAGTTCAAAGTTTAGTAATTGCTTGGACTGTCAACTTTACAAGTCAAAATTTTTGTCAATTTCGACATGATTTTTTACAGGAAAATGAAGTCTCTCAGAATCAAATTTAAAGTGTTGTTTTAACTAATTGGGGCCCCAGGAGCTGATTAAAAGTGAAAACTCAAGATTTAAAATTTTGAAAAAAAAATTTTTTCAAAAAAGTCAAAGGGGGGAGTACATGATTTTTTTTGGAAAAAATTCAAAAATCAATTTTTTTTAAAGTTAATTATATTTTGATGCAGAATCAATATAGAGGCCAAATAATGATCAAAATGGTATTCCGCATGAAAATCGGTTAAGTTTTGGCAAAGTTATGAGGGTTAGAAGTATTTAATAAAATGTCAAGGGGTAAGTATGCAAAAATATGACAGGGTTGACTAAAATATCGAATTTTTTAAATAATTAATATTTTGATGCAGAATGAATTTAGAGGCCAAATAATAATCAAAACGGTATTCCGCATGAAAATCGGTTGAGTTTTGACAAAGTTATGAGAGTTTGAAGTTGGAATAAAAAAGTGTTTAAAATGCATTATAATTTGAAATAAATGCACTTGTACTTTTCTATAGTGTTATACCCGCTCTAAGTGGCTTTTAAGAGGTATCACGCATAGCCAACTACTAGGAGAATCCACCAAAAAGTCAAGGAACTCAAGTGAGCGTCATACAAAATGATGTGTAAACAGTGCCGGGCAGCAGTAGAGAGACAAGAACTGGCTACAAATGTACTGCACAGATGCTGTGCGGCATCTCCATCTTCCCCTCTCTCTTCCACACTCTTCCACTCTCCCGCTCTTCCTCGCTCCCATTCATTCCTTCACTGCAGACGACGCGCTTTTACTTCGCGTTACTTTTGCTGAGTGCTTGGTATGTTTGAGCTCTCGCTGTGTGTGTGCTTGCTTGTGTGTGTGAGTGTGCTTGTGTGTGTGTGTGTGTGAGGTTCACAATTCTGTGAATGAAACTTCAACCAAGCGGGAGAGCGACACAACAAGAGAGCAAGAGAGAGCGAAAGAGAGCAAGTGCTGCTGTTAATGCTGTTGGCTGTGTTTGTGACAGAGATTGACTCTATTAAGTAATAGGCGCGCAGTTTTTTGGCAGACACTGTTAAGCACAAATGCCACCTACACGCATTTCCGCATGTCTGCGGCGTCTCAGTGTGGTTTCGTGAGTGGGGAGAGGGGGTAAACAAGGGGCAGGGTCATTGGGGTGGGCTTTCCCAATGACGAAAAACGGCAGACGACGTCAAGTTTGTGTTTGGGTTTTTTGACTTTTTGGCTACACCCTAACCAAAACTTTTGACTCGCTTGTGTTGCTGTATCTTTATTACAATTTTCTCTTGATTTCATTTCAATAAATTAAGAAAGCAACTGTTAATTGTGCAAAACAAAAAGATAATTAAGCGAGAAAAAATATGATGATGATGAAAATGGTTTCACAAAGCAAAAATCTGAGGAGTCTCATTTATGCAGCAGCTGCCACTGCCACATAGTATACATACATATATTTATTACATATCGACGTATCTATTCATCTAACTATATCCAGTTCAACATCCATCCATATTCATAAGCCACATCCACTCGAAAGACACTCATCGATAGCGATGCATAAGTATATGCATTATTTATGCCACACAACAAATACAAATACAAATACAACTACAAAAGCAAATAGAAAAATACTTACAATAACAAATATTGCTACAACAATAATAAATTCATATATACTTTTTGTAAGTGCAATAATAATGTGTATGAAAAAAAAAGATGAAGAAAAAAAAACAATTTAAAAACTCAATGTCAAGATTTTTACATAAAGTTGTGCTGCAAAGAGGCGGCCAAGTCAAGTCATAAACTAACGCAAATATTATTAATAATAATGACAGCTGCTAACCATAAAAAGTAAGCTAAGTGGAGTGTTTGTATGGCACATACCCTGTATGTTCAAATAAGCAGGCATAACTTTTGTCATTATACATTGATTCTAAGAAAATTTTCTGAATATTAAGAAAAAAGTTTAATATATGATTATAAAAAAAATGAAAACCTTAACTTTATAGATAGGGTTAAAAATGTATTTTTATTTTATTAGAAAATGTTGAAATTATTAAAGAATCTAAAGAAATAATTGATTTTTAAAACTTATGAAATATTGTTTTTAGTTTCGAGACTCTTTCTGAATTTGTATTTATAAAACTTTATCATACCCCTTTTGAAGGCATTTTATGACTACAGGGTATTGATAAATGTTGCACACAAAAGTGCAATAAAGCTTAATCAAAGCCACATTAGTTGAAATTATAGAAAAACGCAACAGCGCCTTGAGATACGTTTACGAGACAAATATTTGCGCACTTTTGTTTGCATTTGGCATCAATTTATTTTTGTGTGATTTGTTTAACAATTTTCTGTTTTCTGTCTTGTTTTTTTTTTTTTTTTTTGTTTTTTTGAAATATTTCGTTTTCTTGGCTGGGGGATTTTCATTTGTCGTATGCGTGCATTGCGCAATTTTCGTCATTAGCATTAAATGTTGAATTATTTTTTTTCAAGTCGCTGACGCAGTTAATGTCGGAGACCTCGCCTTAAACTTACTTAAAACTTACTTAAACGCAGTGCAGCGCAGTTTCTTATACAAATAGAAAATCAGCTTTAATTTGCAATCTAATAGAAATAACAGCCACAAATGCAATAAGGTAAATACAACTACTTTGTATTGTTGTTGTTGTTGTTGTTATTGTGTAAATTTCGTTAATGTGCATGCATTTATGCACTTTTCCTTGTTTCTCATTTGTGCATTATGTAAAAATATTTCAACTAGGTCTGCTGCCCTTTTGGCCCAAAAGTCAAACGTTCAATATGCTTATAAGGCGGCAAACTAAATGCCCAATAAGAACTAAATAAATAATCGCAACGAATTTAGTTTTGTGTCCCCAAAAGTGTACTCCTTGAATATTTCACCTGAATATTATTATTATTACAAATTATTTACTTCACATTAAGTGTTATAATTGGCCAGTTAGTCGCCGTATCAGTTACTATCTGGCATTCGATCTCAAGTAGCCATAACACAATAAATTATATTAACAATACTTATCAACTTTATATTTACTTTAAGCAATTATTATGATACGCTCTACTTTCGACGCTAATCACATGAACATTTCTAGACTTTGGCCAAGTCGAAAAAAACCCAAATTTAGATCAACCTATTTATTTTGTTGTGAAGAATGTGAACAGAAATTATTTATAATTTCTTTTACTATAATATCAATATGCGGAATTTTTTTTCTCGTAAAATAAGGTAAATAGAGAGCGAAAGTAAGAATTTTTAAAAAGGTTATCATGCAATATATTGATTTAAGTCCTGAATAAAATTTGAAATAAGATTTTAGTTTCAATTCTCAGAAGTGATTCTAAAATTGTTTTCTGGAAACTGATTATTTAATTTGTCTTTATTATTTTTTCTGCTAATGTTTTTCATAAAATCTTATTAAATTTAATCCCAAGTTAGTTTTTATTATTGTGTTAAGTTTAAAGGTGAAATATAAGTTTGTACTTCAGTTTGAAAACCTGATCCTATACTTAAATTTTTCTTCCTTTATTGTCCATTTTTTCCATACTCTTCCCTTGACACATTTTCATAAACTTCGAAATGTCATAACTCTGTTAAATTTTCTTCTATAAATTTTCTTTCTTCTTAAAATATTATAAATGGATACATTTCCATTGAATTTTTTCTTAATGAAGAACAGTTCCTATAATATTATCATATTATATTTAAAAGTAGTTGGGTTCGGGAATTTGTAGTGAAAAATTAATGTTCTTCAGTTTTAACGACGGATTCTGAAAATTTCTTATATAAATCGATTTTTCCAGCAAATTTCATCCAATCCATATTTTTTTCTTAAGGAAATTCCATATATGGATCCCCTTTTATTATTATAGATATAACTTTTGACTCACCCGCTCTTCTTCACGTATCATCTCAGCAATTTCCGGTTTGATTTCCATGTCATCATGATGAGCACCCACAGAGCTGGGAGGATTACCACCCGCACTGGCTGCACCACCTGGAGCAGCACCACCTGCACCACCGACTCCTCCAACTCCTGCGGCAGCCAAGGCGCTGGCCATGGCGGCATGGGAGTGGGCCAACTGATGCTGAGCGGCCAGTTGTTGGGCTGCTGCGGCAGCTGCATGATGATGCATCGAGGATGCGGATGGCGGTGGCGGTGGTGGCACTGCAGCCGAGGCAGCTGAGGCATGATGCGCTGCAGCGGCAACGGCGGCGGCCATGTGTGGAGGCAGCTGCGCCTGGTTGCTGCCACCAGATGCGGCATTGTTGCCAGTGGGTGAGGTCAGCGCCGCAGCGGAGCCATTGCTGTGGGCGGAAGGGGGTGGAGGAGGGGAGCAGCTGCGTGCGTTGGAGCGATAGGCGCTGGGAGCCAAGTTGGAGGAGGAGTTGGAGGAGACCACGCCACCAGCGGATGCGTTGCTGTTGCAGGAAGCGGCGGTGCCGGCAATGGAGGCGCCCGAGCTGCTGGAGGCGGAGGATGAGCTGCCGGAGAGATGTGCCTGCAGTGACTGTGGATTGGGCGAGGCAAATGGATTGCGCACAATGGTCGAAGTGGTCATGGCCAACGGTTGTCCAGGAGTGACTCCGGAGCGTTGTTGTGGCGACTCCGCTCGATGTGGCATTGGAAGTGGTTGTGACAGTGGACTGGGCGTGGCATAGTTGCCATCTCGGGAACGTTTACGCTGACACTGATTGAGATCCAGCGCGGATTCCGCCTGCAACTTGGCCAACAATCTGGCGCGTTTCGGCTTAAGTTCATCCTCATCCTCCTCTTCCCGTAGTAAAGCCGCCGCAGCCGCCAGTTCCTCATCCTCCTCATCATCATAGACGGTCATTCGCTGCTCCGGCAACAAAGAGGTGCCACCTATGCCAGCGTTGCCACCTGTCGCACCTGAACTCACCTCAGCCAGTCCACGTATTTTCAAAGTCTCAGCCACCTTGAGCAGCGGATTAATCTGATCCTGGCACACATTGATCTCACCCTTATACATGAACTCCACCAGCGCCTTCAGATCACTCCAGTTCACATCCCGCATTATAATAATCGGATGCTGGCAGGGATTATCATAGAACAGCGCCTGAAAATAAGGTGAGCAGGCGGACAATACCATTTTGTGTGCCTTGATCGAGTGTCCTTCGCAGGCGAGTGTCACATCCACAAAGGATTCGTTCTGGAGCAGCTCATCAAACACATTGGTCAGATTCGATTGATAGTTGTTCCAGCGCAGACAAAACTGTTGATTGTCACCCGCAGCTGGCGAGGATTTGCGACCCAATTTGTAGGCCAACTTGGACTTGTGCTCCAAGTCAGCAGCTCCTGCTCCGGATACGGATCCTGCTCCTGTTATCAGCTTCTTCTTGTTGTTGTTCTGGCCAAATGCAAAGAGTCCAATGGCGGACAAATTGTGACTGACCAAAGGTTGCGGGGACACAGGCAACGAGCGGGATTTCTTGGCTGTAAGTTGGACGCGCAGCTCGGGATCAACGGGATCACTGTGACCCACAACCTCACTAGAGGTCAAAGGTCGTGGCGGTGGCGTCAACGGGGGCTGCTCATTGAGCACAGCTCCACGTCGATTTGGTTTATCAGCTGCATCTGTGTTTAACTCCTCCTTGACATCCTCCACATGTCCTTTTTCCTGCTCCTCCTGCAGCTCCTCTTCTGCTCCTGTTCCTGCTCCTGTTTCTGTTCCTACTCCTGCTAACTGTTCTGTTAGTGTTGCCTCATTCTCTGCCTCTGTTTTGGCCATTTCCGTCTCATAGGCCATTTCTGTCTGCTTTGGTATCTCTATATTGACCATGGTATAATCATTTGGCTCATATTGCTCGCTGTCCAATTTCTGTTCAAAGTCCATAATGTCCTTTGTCATATCCATTTTTTATATTCAGTTTTCAATTACTTATTCAGTATTGCAAATTGTTGTGTTGGTTTTTAGCTTTTCTTATTGTTATTTAACACATCATTAAGTTTAGTTTTTTTTTTTTTGCTCCAAGTCGCTACTTTTGTGTAGTGAATTTTGTTGTTAACGCTGCAATGAGAGCAACAAATGCAAATTTTATAATTTCAGCGTGTGAATAACAACAAACAAAGGCAAATAAAAATAATCTGATTAAAATTATTTAAATATTATCAAATTACAGAAAAATTTTAGAAATTTTACAATTATTTTTATAGAAATCTATAAAGTGTGAAATACTAGACATAGTTATAACTAAAACCCTTTGAATTAAAGTTAGAAATTAAAATTCTGTATTGTTTTATTTTTTCTATAAATTTTGAATTTAAAATTCTGCAATGTCTTAACATTTGAAATAAATTTTAGTTTTTAATTGACATCGATATTGATTTATTGCTAATCTATATAAAGTATTTATAAATTTAAATAATTTAAAATTCTTATAGAAGTTCCTGTTTTAAAATTAATTTAAGTTCCAAAGTATTATTATAGGAATAATACAAAGATTTCTAAGATTTTTAGCTACCCCAAAAATATCATAATATATTTGAATTTCAATATACAACTAATCTAATAATATATCAATCAATCGGGTGATATTTTATTATATTTAAGCTACAATAATATGAAATATTCCCTAATTAAAGTTAATTCTCAAAAAATTCTGACTACTCCGCCTTTTTATATTTTTCCAAAGTGTAGTCTCAAATATAAATTAAATATTTTAATAATTTATAGAGCATAAAATTCCTATAGCTAAATTAACATTAGTATAAATTCGAGTATTCGTAACCCGAATATATCTATTCATATCGACTGCATATATTTGTGAATTTAGTCATAACTCTATTAAATAAGGCCATTAATCTTGCCAAGTCTATGAATTTCTATTCAATTCATTTCAGAACTCGCTCGAAAACATCAAATAAAAAAAAATAAAACTGTTTTATAAGCTTTCAGTTTGTGCTAATTTATTATAGAGATTTTCGCGACAATTATTATTGTGCAGATATATATTTTTTTAATTTGAAATATATATACTATATATATTTAATTTATATGTATGTATATTGTATTAATTCATTTCAGTTTTGCGCTGCAAGTTATAAATAAATGAAAATACATTTATATTTAATTAAATATTATTATTTATGGCTGTCGCTGACGCGCGCCACATTTGCGTAATTATATTTATTTAAATAGTCTTATGTACAATTTATATAAATACATATATGTGGATATATATATTTATAATTTATATTTATATTTGTTGCCAACTGCCAGCCCAGTCTAACGATATTTTTCAGATGTTGCGTGGGAGGAGAAAGAGGAGGAGGTGGAGGAAAAGTGGGAGGAGACACTGTGTGGCAATGTTTCACTGTGTCTCACAGTGTGTGCTGTATGTATGCGTATGCATGTGCCGCAATGCAAACACAGTCGTCCATAAAATTAATTTATTTTTATTATTATTGTTATTATATTTCTCTGCTGTCGCTGCTGCTTCTTCTTCTTCTTATGCGACTCTTTTTTTTATGATTATTATTTCATTCCAATTAAATCTTGTGACTGACTCGACTCTCTAGCCGTCTGTTATTATATTTTTTTGTTTATTTTGTTTTTATTATTGTTGTTGTTGTTGTTGTTGGTTCATCCAGAACCATGGCTACCCAATTTCTCAACAACAACAACGGCAACAACAACAAAAGTTGCAATAAGAAATAATTCTGTGAATTGTTTTTTTCTTTTATATAAATTTTTATTTTATTTTTTTCGTTGGTAACTTTTGCTTTATTCTTGTTATTATTGTTTTTTGTTATTGCTTTGCCTTTTTTTTTGTTATTACTTATATTTATTGTTATTGTTAGTGTTGTTGTTGTTGTTGCTGCTTCGGCATTAAATTTTATGTGTTCTTTGAAATATTGGAGCAAGAAAAAAAAAGAAATCAACGCTACAAAAATAAATAAATAAATAAATTGCCATTTGCTTTTTGCCTAAATGTGCACAAATATTTATACAACAATTTTATTTTCTCCTTTACTTGTTTGTTGTTGTTGTTGTTGTTGCTGTTTCTTTGGCATTTCCTGTTTCGCTTTTCAAGTTTTTTTTTAATACAAATCGAACTGAAAACCAAAAAAACTGAGAGCACTTTGAGCCTTGTTGCTTCCTTATCTTTGTTGTTGTTGTTGTTGTTGTTTTTGATTAATTATTTATAATGTGCGCAGCTGTTGCGCGGCATAAAATAAAAATTTTAAATTGAAACCCAAAATAAAAGACAACAAAAAATGTGCACATTAAAATATAAAAAAGGCATATACCGGCTGCTCAGCAGCAACAACAACAACAGCAACAACATACACACACTCTCACACACACACACACACACAGCTTGTAAGTGAAGCTGGCAAACTTGAGCGCTTTTTATTTTAATATTTATTATTTTTATTTATTTAATTTACGAGTCCTTCGAAGTTTGCACAGCGATTGTTGTCGTTGTTGTTGTTGTGAGTGGGTGTTGTTGTATTTGGGCAAGTCAACGGCAACACAGCAACAGCAGCAACATCACATTTTATATATACATACATATACATATATAAATATTTTGTATTTATTTATTTACGCTTATTTATTATTTATGCAGCAAGTAATAAATTACACAAGTCTCGACTGTTGTTGTCGTTGTTGTTGCTGTTGTTGTTGTTGTTGTTGCTGCTGTTGTTGTTGCTGCTGTTGCTGCTCGCTTTTTACGACCGTTTGTATCTGAGAGCTGTCTGTGTGTGTGTGTGTGTGTTTACAAAACTGTTTTTGGCGCGCCACCCACCCAAGATACAAGATACAAGACAGCAGCAAGAAGGACGTTGCTGCCACACAGAAAGGACGTTGCTGCCGCGTAAGTTTTGCTGCTGCTGCTGAGCGCCCAAAAAACTTGGCAAACTGGCAAAAAGATGCCAGCAACAACAACAACAACACTTTTTACGACCTAGACTGAGTTTGTAACTTGGGGGCAGGAGGCAAGAGGCAAGCGGCAACTTGGGGCAGAGTGGAAGGAGTAAGATGAGTAAGGGAAGGAGAGAGAGAGAGAAGGAAATAGGGAGTAGAGGGTTAACTCTGACTGCACGTTATAAATTTATAAATTACAAATTTTCTTAGCAGTGGCAACTGTGTCTGTATAATATATATACATATACTACATACATAAGTATATATGCTCATAGCACTTTGATAATTTTATATATTTTATTTATAAGTGAAGTAAAAAAGTACAAAGAAAATCGATTTTTATGCGACAATTAAATGCAAGTTAAGCACGAGTATTGCGAACCCAACAACTGTCATTTGTCATTTCATACACTGCAATTATTATAATAATCATAATTATTTATTCCATTACAAACAAATACAATTACACATACACATACACATACATGTACACATACACTGAGCGCCGTCATTCACAATTTGTGAGTTTTCCACGTAGTTTTTCCAAGGTTTTTGCAACGCATTTGTTGTTGTTGTTTGTTTGTTGACTGTTTATTTGCTGTAGTTGTTGTCAGTTGAAAAGTTGAAGTTTGTTTCATCACATGCAACACATGCTGCAGAATTTTTTGTTTGTTTGTTTTCTTTCTATCTTTCTTTCTTTCTTGCACACTGTGTTTTTATTTTGAATTTTCCACTTCTTTGATGTTGTTTGTTACAGTTGTTGTTGTTGTTGTTGTTTCATTCACACACACATACAGTGACAACAACGAACACACACGCGACGACGTTAGCGGCACATTCAAATGTTTGTTGTTGTTGTTGCTTGCTGCTTTTCTTTCGCTGCTTACAAACGCTGTGTTGCATTCACGACGAAAGTTAAATACGAACTGATTGCTCGGCAAAAGTATCTATCAGATACAATGAATGAAACTCGAAACTCAGCGATACGCGTCGCAGTCGGCGTCGCTGTCGCTGCCTCTGCGAGAGGCCAACAGCAGCAGCGTCGACAGCGCGCCAAGAGCGAGAGAGCGCCAGAGCGAGAGAGAGTGAGAGAGGGAGCGTAAAAGCAACAAACGCGGCAAATGTTATTCCGGTTTTTGCGGCGAATTCGAAAGAGTGTTGTTGTGTTGACTTAAGAGCAACTCTGGGGTTGCTCTCTCAGTGTAAAGAGAGCGGCAAACTGTTTGCTTTACTTTTTGTTGCTCTTTGACAAGTTTTTTGATCTTGCAAGGGAATGAAAGTACTTGAAAGTATGGCTACAAGTGAGCTGACTTAACTTTTATATTTTATATGATTAATTTAATATAAAAATCAATATAGAATGGTATCTGTTTAATAAAAAACTTCTTATTTTTATGATTATTTTGTAAACCAGCTATTTTTCATTATCTTACAGTTTGCTTTCTGCTTTCTTGTCACATTCTTTGCGCCTTGGGCCCCAACTTTGATTGCCACGCATGAAAAATATGTGCAATCCTAAAACTCAACCCCCTACCCCTTTTCCCCATTTGAAGTATTCTCCACTTTTCCATCACCACCAATAAAGCAAATACATGAAAATCGCGAATAACGTCAAGACACGCATAACCAAAACTCTGCGCCTACTAAAATTGCCGATTGCAGTAGCTGCAACAACAGCAACATCGACAACAGCAGCAACAACAACATCTGCAACAGCAGCAACAACATCGGCAACATTCTTCTAGCCGGAAAGAAAGAGAGATGCTGCTGCAATGGTCCAGTAAGAAAATGTTGCGAATAGTTTTTCGCACAACCCCTGACGGCATCTTTAGCTTATTGCAGCCATTCATTGCTGTTGTTGCTGTTGCTGTTGTTGTTGCTCCGACTGCTGCTTAGGTCAACTACTACTACAGCCAAAAGAGCACAGAAAAACTACGACAACGACAACGACGACGACAACAACACTTGGCCACGCCTTTCCATACGAAGCGTCAAGCGGCTGTCGCATTGGTGTGAGCGAGCGCGCAAGCTTGGCGCTCCCTACAAGCATACTCACACTCACACTTAAGGCACTCTCACACACTCTCACACATGCTCGCATGCCTATGCAATGCACGAGAGAGCAGTCAAGCTGTGCCCCCCTCATTTGAATTGAGCGCAAGAGCGAGCGAGCGAGCGCTATGGCGCTCTCTTTGACGTCGCTCATTGGGAACGCCAAAAAGAGCAAAAAAAAACAAAGGCAAAAAAAACAAACACAAGCAGCAGCAACAACAACTACAAGCAAAAAAGAAAAAGCAATAAGCTGAAAGATGTGCAGCAAAAGAGGAAATGCAAAATGCGGCCGAGGTGTTGTTGTTGTTGTTGCTGTTGTTGTTGGTAGGTAATGTTGCTGCTGGTGACGTCACGCGGTAGGCGGCGCCACGAACGCATTTTTAATATTGTAGGCCTCTCACTGTTGTTGTTGTTGCTGCCAACTCACACGCACGCATAAAAAAGCCCCAAGTGGTTGTTGTTGTTGTTGCTGTTATAGTTGACATGTGCGCAACCAATAAAAACAACTAAACTAAATCCCCAACCATGTGTGTGTGTGTGCGTATGTTTTTGTATATTTTGCATATTTTATTTGATTTGCTTTCTCGTTTTTTGGCCTTTTTTGTGCTTCGTGTATTTTGTGCGAGGCGCAACTTCGTGTTCAACGCCCATTGGCTGGCATTTTAAATATATGTATATATATGAAATATATACATATAAATATGTATGCCTGTGTGTGTATGCATGGAGGAGCGTTTGTCTCTGTGTGTGTGTTTGTGTGTGTGTGCATATAGAAAAAAGCAAACCATCGTAAAATATTTATAAACGCCTGAACATCTTCGGAATTCAACGCGCTTCGGCAAATCTCACACGAGACTCCGCCAGGTGCCAAAGAGCATTCAAATCTTTCGGGATATTTATATTTATTTATTTATATATCTATTAATAAAATATTTAAAATGTAGAAATTAAAATCAATTCATATTTGACTTTCTTGTATTATTTTCCACTATTTCTTATATATCTCTAAAGTGTCTATTTTTTTTTATTATTTTGTACAGATAAATATAATAGAAGTTAACGATCGTATAAGTAAAATATAGTGTGCCTTATGCGCAGTATATGCCAGTAAATTCTTAGCTTTATCTTCAAATTATTTTATATACATTTATTTAAATTCGTTTATGAAAAAATTCGTAACTATCTATGACATATAAAGAACCTTAGAAGGTTTAAGGCTTAAAGCGATCGTTATATTATACCTTAGATATGTCTTTTATCTATAGTAAGCAGAAAAGATGACAACGATCAAACTATCATACAATTTAAATGCTTGTTTTATTGTTCATATTACAAAAATTAAATTTTTTGATATGATAATAATTTTCTAAAAATACTCAATCCAAACCCATACATATTTTGTTTGTTTTTGATTGATTAAGTGTACGTTTCTAAAACAACACTAAATAAGCTCCTTACTTCATAAAATACTGAAAATAATTTATTAACCATCTTTTTTTAACTTTAAAAATTTCATATCTTCCTAAAATCAATTTTCAAACTGAAATATTATTTTCAAATGAAAATATAAGCATTTTTTTATTGATCTTAAGAAATTAATTTTAAAAAAATTGTAAGAAATTAATTTTACCAAATTTGTAAATATTTTTAGATTACGTATACGTATTTCGTATGCTAAAAGCTAGAAAGAATTGAAAATTCGTGTGAATTTTCCCGCTTTCATTTAGTTAGTCTCTGTCCAGATTCAGTCTTTTACACGGCGGAAATGAAAGCCCTTTCCGCTTTGACAAGTTCAAAGATGGCAACCAAAAAAAAAAAAAAATGAAAATAAAAATAAAAAAAAAAATGAAGTGGGT
This sequence comes from Drosophila falleni, assembly GCA_035045575.1. NCBI lineage: Eukaryota > Metazoa > Arthropoda > Insecta > Diptera > Drosophilidae > Drosophila > Drosophila falleni. The sequence continues at coordinate 7,180,031 of JAWNOV010000167.1, forward strand.
AAAAAAACTAGCGAGTATTGGCTTCCGTTTTGCAGTGGCAGTGGCAGCAACGCCGAGTGGGAAATTTCAAAGCGAAATTATTGAAAATAGCGTGAAGAAAGTGTGTGGGCAGCGGTGTGGAAACCACGTTAAAGGACATCCGCCAGCAAAGTGAAAGAGTTTAAATTGACAGCAACCTCACAGCAAAACAGAAGTCAAAGAAATGGCGACAGGAAATGGACATTGCCACTAGAAAAAAAAACAAAAAACAGAAAAGAAATGAAAAGAAAAAGTGAAACCAGCACAAAATACAGAATACAGAACCTATGCCATCATCCATCCATGGTCCATGGTCCAACATCCCTGGAGATGGCTTCCAATAGGCGAGTGCTAACCTACAAATCGAAGTGGACAACAAACCACTAAAACTATGGCTGCCTTTTTCAAAAGTGGAAAAACTCTCTGAAGAACTGAAGAGCTCTTCAAGCATTGAACGCCTGAATTTTTGCTGTCTTTTGCCAGCCAAAGGATAACTGCAAAAAACAAAAAAACAAAATACTAAAATCCAGCAACGTAACTGTAGCTTTAAGATTCAAATTCTATGCAGAGCATTAAAACTTATCAAATAAATGAATTTTAGCTTATCAAAGTGTGACAATATTTCTGTATTTCAAATATATTTTAATTTATCAGTATTAGGAATATCTGATTATCTGAGACACAAAGAAAATTTTAAGGCAAAATGAGCTTTTTATCTATAGTATTTATTCTTGGACAATTTCAAATGATCTATGCATTATTTTGTCTAAGAGTTAGTTAGATCTAATTTATTATTATTTAAAAGTCTAGAGTTCAAAACTTTTCAATTGACTTGATTTGAAAAACTAGAAAGCGAGATAATATTTTAAGTAATTCAAAGATATTTTAAGTTTTAAAAAGATTATCATCAAAATTAGGTACATATTTCTAAGATTATGTGATTGATTACATAATATTTGGAAAATATTGAATGATCTATGGATAACGTTTTCTGAATGTAATTTATTCATTTATGTAGTGAACTTCGATCTAATCGGAATCGTAATTTTATTTTTTTCCAAATTAATTCAATTTGCTTATAAAAATAATTAGATAATATTATATCCCTATCGTAATTCTATTTTTCCCAAACTTATTCGATTTGATAGTTAAAATAATGATAAAATAATATTTTTTGAAGTAAGGATATATTAAAACGTTCAGGGATTTAAAACCAATTCGATTTGCAGGATTTTATCTTTGATTAAGTTTGAACACCTTCTTCTTTCAATAGAATCAAATAAAGTCTATTATTGTGAAACACCTGAGAACAATCCGGAACTGTAACTCCTTTCTTTAGCTGACTGCTTTAGAAGGGAAGAATGAATTTTACGTTTCTTTGCATTGTTGTTAGAGGCGTAACATTTGGTCAAAAGAATTTTTTTTGGCTTTTGCTGTTGCCTGTATTGGTGCAGCATTTTAAGCTGCATCGACGGCTGCTTAAAGTGTAGATCACGCAAAATCAACGAAAGCAGCAGCAAAAAAAGAGAAAAGCAAACGTCAGAGAAGCAACATGCAACATACACAACATATTGACAAGAATAGAGAGAGTGGGGAAAGGAGAGAGGGAAGAGGGAGAGAAGTCAGTCAAGGGGCAACTGGAAGAAGGCGGTTGGCGACTCTGCAACAATAGAAGTAACCAACATCAGCAGCAACAGCAACAGCAACCGCCAAAGGCAATGGATTTTATATCGAGGAGAGAGCAGAGAGAGGAGAGTAAAGAGAGGAGAGTAAAGAGAGAGAGAGGAAAGAGAGGAGGTGGTGGGGGTCAGTCTAGTACCCGGACTCTCTACCCTAGGCCTACCTCGGTCAATTGGTTAGTTGCTGTTGTTCTTGTTGTAGTTGTTGTTCTTGTTGTTTCTCTTGTTGCTGTTAGAAAATTGCGCATACGCGACGTCGTCAGCGTCGTAGTCAAACACAAAATAAAAACGAGATGGTAACTTCGGCAAGCCGAAGATTTAATATCCTTAATGAGTCCAGCGAGTTTAAATGATAAATCTTCAGAATGTTTTAAGCTACTTAAAATATTTTTTTAATTTTATTTTGTGATGTTATTGGACTAAATTTAATGATTTTTTGATTGATTGATTTGAATGTATTTTTAGTACAGATATAAAAAAAACAATGCGCCAAATGGTCCCAATTCCTTACAAATAAAAATAACCTTTAGCCTATATTTTCATTAAAAATCATTTTTTTTTAAATAAATTATTTATTTGTTTAGTAACGTTCGTCACAAAAACCTTGTGAAAAGTTTATTCTTATATAAAGAAATCTGTACAGTTCTCAATTGGATATTGCCTGCTTTTATGAGTCATGGAATACGGAATATCTAAAGAATAATTTTCGACCGATTTTCTAGGGCATCTATATGATATAGAGATCCGATTCATCCGATTTCAACATCGAAATAACTTCAAAAATGAGAGTCTAAATTTTTATAAAAAAGTATATTGAAGATGGAAGTAGATATAAACTCAGACTGATCAAGAATATATATACTATATTTTGCGTTACACATTTCATTAAAAAATCCTAATATCCTTTAAAAGGATATTAACAATCTAAATGTAAAGCCGTCATCGTCGTCGTCGTCGTCGTTGGAGTCGTTGGAGTTTTCTCCAGTTTTATTTCCCCAAGCGAACGTGCGCTCCCTAACAAAGGAGTTTCTAATGATTTTTGCGCCCTGTTTCCCGACTCCAACTTCATCTGTGTGTGTGTGTGTGTGTGTGTGTTTGATGCATGCCGCAACCCCTCTGCCCCCTCTCTTTCTCCAGCTTATGCGCCGCCTCCTGCTGATGCTGCCACGTCGTTGTTGTTGCTGTTGTTGTTGCTGTTACAGACGGAAATGAAAATCGAAAGAATTGTTAACCAGCCTATACGCCCCAAACGCATTCTACACTTGTATTCTTTCTCTTCCTCTTTCTCTTTCTCTTTCACTTCAACCCCTTCTCCTCGGCCAATGCAAATAAATTCAATCGATGTGCTGGCCAAGTCGTCGTTGCCCGTTAGCCGTTAGACCGTTATTCCGTTAGACCGTTAGCCCGTTAGCCGTTGTTGTCGTTGTTAAGCTCTTTTCTGGCCGGCTCTATGCATGCATGCGTCAGCTGCAATGCAGCACCTATATGTGGCAAGGAGGGGGTGGGGGAGGGGGTGGAGTCAGAGGGGTGTGTAGTTAGGGGAAGTGGGTGCTTGCATTGTTGCTGAAGTCGTTGTTTCTCTGTCTCTGCCTTGCACTGTGCGCGATTTCCGACTCTAACTCCATCTCCAACTCCTTTTCCATCTCCAACTCCAACTTCAATTCCGTGTCCTGTCATTTAGAAAAGCAAAGCGCAGCTGCTGCTTCGATGTGTGTCCAGCAACCCGCATCGTTGCTAAGCTGCGAAATGAAAATCCTTTCAATGTTGGGATGTTAATGCTCAAGCCCAAAACCAACAGAGTACAGGAGGAGTCCTGCTCGATTCCTCGAGTCCTTCTGCTTGCCCAGCTGGGGAGATGTTGGTCAGTCTCGAATTTTCCATGCGAATTTCCAAGCGCAAAATTTCCGCCAAAAACCAAGCAAACAAAAACTAACACACACAAGTGTGCACACACGCACACACACGCACACAAGAGTGGCCACAAAGGCGCTGCAGGATAGCCAGGATAGCCAGGAGGCAGCTACCAAAAAGGATGCCGAACGCTACACTGACAAAAAAAAATGTCCTAAAATTAAGATTTTGGTCTCAGAACTAAGATATTTGATCTAAAAATGATTGAATTAATTAAAAATTGATTTTAAGAACATTTTAAATAAGACCAAGTTCTTATTTTAAGAATAAATATTCTTAAAATTGAAATTTAAAAATAAATTAAATACAAATTATTTTTTTATGTTTATAATTTTTTTTTTTTTAATTTTGATTATTTTACATTTTATTCTGTTTTAGTAATTTTATAAATGTTATTTTATAATCGGTTAAGAGTGGGATTCGAACCGCCTCCTACTGTTTCACAACTGAAGCAGCTTCTCTAACCATTTTTTTTAGAAGTTGGTCTTTTCTTTCAGTGTACAGCAAAGGAAATGCGCTGTCGCCGTCGTTGCCCTGCACTTTTGGTCATCTTCTTCTTTTTTCATTTCCATTTTCGGTGTTTTTTTTCTATGCTGCATCATGCTGCTGTTCCTGGAGCGGAAACGCAATTTCCAAGCACGGAGTGCTGCATCTCCTGCTTTTTCCCCGAAAGACAACAAACAACATTGGCCAAAGCAACAAACCAAAAATTGTTTGAGCCAGAAAGCAACGGTTCGAACGCTGTTTGCATGTCCTGCCTGGACCACAGGAAGAAGCAGGAAGAAGCAAGGAGCAAGGAGCAAGTTGGAGGAAGGATGCAGCAGCAGCAGCAGCAGGTGAATAGAGGCCGCAGGATCTGTAGACCACACACCTGGTTGAGGTAAAGTTTGAGCTTGAATTGCGTTCGAAGCCTGCTGATAGGCTATCCTTTTTTTGCTTTTTGGTGTTTGATTATGCGTTCGTCGACTATGCAAAGCAGGTGGGCCTACCCTCACCCCTACCCCTCTCCCTACTACTCCTCTCCATCACTATCTCTCTCACTCTCTCTCTCTCTATTTGACTTTGTCCATCAACAGCCTCGCATATCATCAGCATATCGTTTTCATTTAATAAGACAAAAAGCCAACACCCGAAACTATGCAACAGCAATTTGCGCAGCCAAATAACAGTTGTTTATGTTGTTGTTTAATTAAAGTTAACTTTAATTAACAAAAAAACACATTTGAATCACTCGCAATTTGTCTTCAACGAGCTCATTTAAATCGCATTTAACTTTTGGCCAAATGCCGCAAAGATGCCGCAATACTGAGTCTAACAATTATCTAATATCCTTGTTGTTGTTTTTATTATGCCTGGCATTGTGTGGCATGCCACATATTATACGTTATGTTCTAGCATAAATAAATCTGTTAACTTAACTTATAACTGTATAACGAGACTCAGAGCATAATTCAATTAAAAAAAAGGTGGACTATTCCTAAAAACGAAACTTAAATACACTATAATTATTGTCTTTTATTAAAATATTATTTTGATAGGTAATCTAATATTTTTAAAAAGCGTTTCGTTATAGAAAGCTTTTAAAGGGAGAACAAAAGGAAAATATACAGAGAGGAAGGCAGATAAATTTGCCTAGATAGTAGGGTGAGTCAATATTTTTCATGTGAGAAACCGGAAACTACGGAGGATTCTAAAACAATTTCTCCAAAAAACTGTGGCTCCAAAATACTATGTTTCCAAAACAGTGTTGTTCATTGTAGGCTGAATATCTTTTAATTGACATTTATTTCTATACATATTACGGCAAAATATTATTTAGTTAACTAACTAAAACCTTAACTGGACACAGTCTTTGTTAATTTTGTTAATCATTCATATTCATATCATTCATATCACTCATATTATTCATATCATTCATATCATTCATATCATTCATATCATTCATTTCATTAATTTCCTTCATTTTATTCATTTTAGTCATTATATTCATAATGTTTATTTCATTCATTTCATTCGTTTCATTCATTTCTCTAATTTAAATTAAATCTTAAAGATATTTTTTAAAATTTTAATTTACCTTATGTCAACTGTTCTTAGTTGACACTAAATAAATAAAAAAACAAATTAAAATGGTAATATAAATATTAAAACTCGCTTAAACTTTATTAAGATATCATTATAACCAAATTGGTAAGAGCATAGAACAACAAGCCTGCCCTACACATATTTTATTTCGTTGACCTTTTTTTATGCCGTAGTCAGAGAAAAAACTGGAGTCAAAAGCATGCCAGGCTGGTCAGGACTCGCCAGGACGCGGCTGGCAGTCAACTAAGCCCCTGATATATTTGTATATATATTTTTGTATATATAGAAAAACAATTTATTTTTTTCTGCTCAGCCAGCATGTGTGTGTGTGATTGTGTGTAGCTGTGTGTTGACGTGTCCTTAGAATAAATTCCTTTTTAAATATATATATGTTACATATTTTTTTATAACACACTGCGTGAAAATATAAAAAAGTCGTCGTTGTCGTTTGTCGAGGTTGCAGTTGAGTGGCTCTTGGTGTGTATAAGTATGTGTGTGAGCGTTTGTGTGTAAGTGTGTGTGTGGCACGCGCGTTTTCTGTGGCGCGTGCCTTTTGGTTGCTGTGTGGCAACAACAGCAACAACAACAACGGCAACAGCACTTCCTTTGGCCATGGAGCCCCTGGAATCCACTGTTGGCATATCGCTCTTAAGTGTTATTTGTCTACGTTTACACGGATCCCACTGTGTCTCTTTGACTTCCCATCTCTGTGTGTGTGTATGTGTGTGTGTGTATGTATGTGTGTGTGTTTGGGTGTATTCTGTGTGTAACGTCGTCTGCTTGGGTCCTGGGCGTGCTCTCTGGTAATTGTGCCGCTCATATGTGTGAATTAAATGTGCCGTAAAGGATCCCAATTTTCCGGTCACTTAACTGAAAACCGAGAATGTGCCAAAAATAGCAGGAGAAGCCGCACAAGCAGCGTTTTCACCAACATTTTTGTGTGTTGTCATGAATTCCCGTTGACTTGGATTTTCACGGATCATGTGCTGCCTTGTCTGTCCATTTACCAAGGACTATTGTCTGCAAAAAATTGACTGAAATATAAAATTTGATGAATGAAGAATTAACCTCAAATTAACAGGTTTAGTTCAGATTATTTTAGCTACCAGTTTAATTGAGCAAAGAAATTAACAGTTATTTAATATAAATTATAATAGAACACTTTTCCAAAATATTTCCATATAATAAAATTAGTAACGGTCTTTCAAAAAGTAAACAAACAATATTCAAATTTGATAAAAAACATCCAATCTTAATACGCAAGCAAATGAACGTTGCTTACAGGATACTTTTTTATTTGAATTTTTCAACCATTAATAATCAGATTTCGATTGAAATTAAATTTTAATACTATAAAGTTTTAAATATAATTTTTGTTTCTTTTTAAATGTTAGTACTTTCTTTAATTAATTGTATTAAATAAATATATACAAAGATATATAAGCCAAGTAAAAACTAAAATTATTAAACAAATTTCAGACTTATTATGAAAAATCGTATTTTTATCCCCTGAGCCCATTGAAAATAGGCAAAAAAGGGTATAATGTGATAGAATACGCATGGTAAAATAGTGTTGCCTACTTATGGGGGCAAACAATAGTGTTGCCTACTTATATGGGCAAAAAATAGTGTTGCCTGCTTATATGGGCGAAAATAGTGTTGCCTACTTATACTTTTATCCTGACCAAATTTGGTTTAATTCGGTTCCACATATCATATAGCTGTTAATTGTATCGATATACTCTTTATGAATTTTTCAGATATTTCCTAACTCAAAACAATCTTTAAATTATTAAGGCAAGGCTAAATTCTGTGTAATCGGATATCTATAGCTATCTATAGCACTATGCTCTGCATTGTGCATTTAAACAATGCCTAACGCCAAGATCCATCGGCATCTAAGGAATTTGTGCATAGCTCTTAAGCTGCTTAGTGTTCTGGACGTGGCAGAGACAGACACAGACACAGATACAGAGACACACACAGATACAGATACAGACAGTGTGTGATGGCAGTTTGGCAACACCACAAGAATTAACCGCCAACGGGTCGTGATAAGCCAGCATCTTCAGCAGTGCCACAAACTTCGTTGGCAGTCAAAACCGAAAGTCTGTTGAGCAACCGCATAATTACCTTGCCAGGGTGTGTGCTCATATGACAATTTAATTGCTCACATAATGTGACATGCACACAAAGATGCAGAGACAGCCGGACAGACATTGAGACAGACGGACGGACAAACAGACGGACAGACAGATGGACAGAGAGACGGACAGAGAGACCGACTGGACATCTCCGGCAGGCAATGACAGTGCCTGCAAGGTGTCTGCGGACTGTTATCCTTTGCGGTTTACACATTTGCATGCATTTGTCGCTGACAGGCAATCCGGAAATCCGGCGGGCAAACAATGTTTTTAATATAAACAAAGTAAAACAAATTAGCTCAACATGCCAAAAAAAACAACGACAAAAAAGGGCAAAATTTAAATGAGATGTCTAAAGTGTATTTGACGAGCAAATACCCTGTGAAGTTAAATTGCTTTGAATATTCCATGTGCTTAAATCAAAATAAAAAAAATTAGTTGAATAGGAATAAACTATATAAATATTTAACAACGAAAATATAAAAAAAATTCAAAAATTATGGCAAAGATTTAAATTTGTATATTAAAAGAGTTGTGTAAAAAAGTGTACCTAATTAAAAAGAATTAAACGGAGGTTTTTATTACATTGGGAGTTCTTTATAAGAACATATTATAAATAACTAAAGATATTTATATTCTACAGTTGTTTTTTTTTTTGCTAAAAGGATATATTTGTCAATTGTACCATTCCCAAAAGATGTAAATTTATGATAAAAAAGTTGTGAAAAACAAAAACAAGTTGTAAACAAAATATTTAAGCGAAGGTTTTAAAAAACAGAGAATTGAGTATCTCTTTATAGAAACATATTATATACACCAAAAGATATTTATATTCTACAAAGCATTAAACAAATTAACCTAATATTTTTTTTGCATCTTTATTCTACCCTTTTTAGCCCTTTTTAATGGGTATAACAAAGGCAACACTGTCAGCTTGTTGCCAATGTGTGAAATGGTTTTTATTTTATTCTTTTATGTTATCCTTTACTGGACACTTCATTATGCGGTTAGTCGCACGACAGCAAAAGTTCGTCCGCAGATACAAAACACACACACAAACATATACAACATGCAACATATGTATATATTTATACTATATGTGTATTATTTTAATGTATAAAAAAAAGAAAGGCAGCTATTGTCGCACTTTTCTCTCGCGTTGTTGACACTTTGCCGCGTTTTTTCTGTACGTAATTGTTTTGACTTAATTTAATGCGAGCCAAGGATCATCAGCGGTCGTGTTAAAGGACCAACGTGTGCTGCTAATTACCAACAGCCAACACAGGGACATAAGGACAACAGGACAACAGGACATCGGGACATCAGGACATGTGGAAAGGTCTCACTTTGGCCAAAGGCAAAGCCAACGCACATTAATGAACCGAACGGGCGACTGATGGACAAAGATGGCAAGACAGAGAGAGAGAGAGAGAGAGTGAGAGAGAGGGAGGGAAAGAGAGTGTTGAAGGACCTGTGCCGCAGTTAATTAGGAAATTAAATTGACTAAAGTGCTTGAGCGTTTTGCTTGTTTGCCTTGCATTCGTGTGTTGCCTCTAACTCCGTGTGTGTGCATATGTGTGTGTGTGAGTGACTGCACACTAACCAAAAATTATTTAGCAAAAATCAGTTTAGAGCACGATCTGCCATCTCGCTCTGTCCGGACACGGCATCCACATCCATGATTGATCTATGGTACATTGCTCATACGCCGCGTTGTACTCGTATATCGCAAACAGCTTCTTGAGGCTGCTGTTGTTGTTGTTGCTATTTGCTGCCAAGCCGACACCCACTTTTAGCCAACTTCTCTTCTCTACCCGCCTTGCCACAAGTTGTGGCGCCTCGCTTCGCTTCGCAATCGCCTTGCCACACAGCTGCCTATCGCCTCTCGCACTTATGTACAAGTGGTACGCCGTGCGTTGCCTACTTTTAGGCGCTTGCCATAGATTTTCATTTACTCCGTGCATTTTTGCGCCTCTTTCGCCTGGACACAAACCTGCCTGCCTATCGTCTAAACCCACCCAGCTACCATTAGCCCAGACACAAACCCCAAGCCCACACCCAAACTCAGACACACTCAGTACCCAAGAGAGTAGACTATAGCTTTCGTTCGTCTTCATGGCAATTGCTCTTATCGCTTGTTGCCGTTAGTTTTTCGGTATATAACGCGTGCAAAGGACGCACCAACTGGCGTTTTGAAGGCGGAGCCATTGGCTGCCTCTGGGCATGTGGCATGTGGCATGTGGTTGCTTTGCTTTTGCAAAATGTTAGGCTCTTTTCCTTGTTTCCTTGTTTCCCTCATTTCCTTGCGATTCCTCTTCTCTTATGCCTTGGCCACCTCCTCTTTTTTTGTCGCTCACTCTCTACTCTCTGTGGCATGTGTCGATTTTCTATACTATAAATATCCAGCACATCAATTATAATGGATATGGATATGCATTTGAGCGATGGGCATACCAAAAAAAAAATAAAGAAATAAAAAATGAGGGTAAAACTCTCGACAGTTCGACATCCATCAGACTGCAAATCAAGCTAAATTATTTCCACAGACTGTGAACGAGTCACAAAAGCCGACAAAAACTAATGTGCAATAAATAAAGATAAACACAAAAAACTGCAATGCAACTCAAATGCAGAAATTTAGCTCAGGTTTTAAATTATATTCGCATACACTTTCCAGAGAGTATTACGATCTGACTTAGGAATGCGTAAAACAAATAGACAAAATTTATATTTAATTTTATTTTTATTCTTTAACTCATTTTTAATATTTGGTAATTTTTTTTCTTTGCCTACTTTTGGGCGCGTATAATTAAATAATAAATAATTATAATAGAATGGAAATAAAGTTTATTTCTTTAAAACTTTAAAAGGTATCTTAGATATTATTAAAATCTTAGCAAGTTTTATGCATATTTTAGAAAAAGATTTTGATTTTTTAAATAATAATTTAACGTTTAAAATTCTTGTATTTAAAAGAAAACTTAAAAAATGTAACTTGGCCAAAACAAAGAGTTATTTTTATTTGATTTCTTATTAAGATCTTAGCAAATTCTATTCACATTTTAGAAATAAAAATTATTAAAACAAATATTATTAACCATTAAATTTATTTTGAATAAAAAGTTATTTGAAATAAAACTTTAAAAATTTTACTTGGCCAAAACAAAGAGTTAACATGCTCTTACTATTTCTCTATAAGCTTTTGCCAAAAAAGAAAATAATAATATTTCCATTTGTGTGCTACAAATGGCAAATAGAAAATGTTTAAGCGGAAATTTGATTTTAAAAAGCGTTTTGCCAGCAAATAAATGAGATTATGTGCTGCCAAAAGTAGAGGACACTAACCTGTCCAGAAGAGTCCAAGAGTCCATCTCATGCAGCTCCTGCCACCACACGTTGCACATGCCCCCTTTAGCTTGGGGCAATCGAGGCATTAAAAAATGCAAAAATTATATATCAAAGCAGTCGAGGAAGGAAACGTTGACGACCTGAACAGGATGGGACAGGATAGGACAGGTCGCTGCACGTCATATGAAATTATTATATCGCACATACTCGTACACAACACAAGCAGGACATCCAGGATATTCCTACGTGCCTCGTCTACCAAGTGACGGGGCAAAAAGCAATCCTTGGCCCCTTTGGCCAAAGAGACATGCAAAATAAAATAGCTAAATGAAAAAAATTTCAAATTTTGTTAGAGCATTGCAAAAAATTACATACATATTTGGTTTATGTGCAGTCAAAAAACATTAAAAAAAAAAAGAAAACAAAGCAGAAGAGTTGGAGAAGGGGTTTCTCCTGGTATCGACGTCGTCAGGATCGGACTGAGGCTATCTATAGACACAAACAACATGTGAGAGCTCTGCCAGAGCTTATGTTAATGCAGAAGGCCGACAGAAGAGCACGACTGCATTGAGACATTCAAAACCCTGGGGATTATGGGGCGGAGTATTGCCATATAACGTATACTTAATATTTAAATGGAAGAATCAAAAAAATTCACTAAAGCATCAGATTTATTTCTAATGTTAGTATTATTGAAAAACTGAAATATATAAAACTATTATAATTAAATTGTGATAGAATGCTAAGCATTAGTTAGAGATATATACTTAATATTTTCAATTAAATCTATGTAAATTAGAGCTAGAGCATTATTGCTAATGCAGTGATATTTTAGAAATTGAATATAATTATTATAAATACATTTTTCCATTAAATTCGAGGTACTTGTTATTCAAAATCAAATACGAGTAAATAAGAGCAATGATTTACTACCAAATTTATTGCTAGTACTGAGCTATTTATGAAAATGAAATGTATAAAACTTAAATTCCCAATATTGCAGTGACTTCTACACGTGGCGTATACTTGATATTTATTATAAAGAATTAAGAGCTTCGATAGAAAATAATATTGTGCAATCTAGAATAATTATAGATTTATGGGAATTAAATGTGGGAAGTGATTGTGTTCTAAATTGATTTAAGCTCAAAGCCAATGGGGCGCATACTTCATATTTATAGTTTCGTTGAATTATTATTACAAATCTGTTGTTACTTGTATTTATTAAAATTGAAAACGAAACGAAATCATTAAATTTACAATAAGCAATACATAAGTCCATGTTCTATTGAAAATATTTTACAAAATAATCCCAAAAATTCTTATTCTAAAGATGATGCCTTAGTAAAACGTTGCTTCTTGAGATTAATATTAACTTGTATTTCGATTGAATATTCGTTCAATCCGATTTCTATATAAATATAATTTAATTCGAGTACTGAAAAATATTTCTTAATAATCTATCGCTTTTTTTGATTTAAAAAAATATTATTTCGTATATTTCTAGAAGTTCACAATGATTTCATTTTGTCTGTGCAATTAACACGCTTCAACTTGTTGTCCATTGGTTGCCGCTAATAAAAAGATCTTAATAAATCAACTTGCAGCTTTAATCATTTGTGAGTATGAGTGTGTGAGTGTGTGTGTGCGTGTCTGTGAGACACTCAGCTGCCACATTGGTGTGCCAACATTCCCTCTCTCTCTTCATCATTCTCAACTCTCTCTCCAGTTCCCTTGGCTGTGGCATAATAAGCGCAGACAATGCGCGTCCCTCAAGTTCATATATCAAAAGCGTCTCCCCGAGTTGCCCCCAAGCCGCATGTCTGCAATTTTCAAGTGTTTTATCAATTTTTTTGTATACTTTATACTTTATATGTGTATATCTATGTTTGTGGAGATGTTTGCATAAATGGGGGGGGATTCAGTTTAGTAAAACCCAATCTGGAACTGCTGCTGGACAATCCTTCGAACACTTATCGCATTCAACATCATTTGCATGCGCGCCAAAAAAGTAAAAATGAAAATATATGAAAGAAATCGAATATAAAACAAAAAACCTGTAACAAATAAAAATCATGAAATAAATTAGAGAAATACAAGAACACAACATGAGCGCACAGCCGGAAATGTTAGACCAAAAAACATGGCCAACAAAAATCTATAGCCAACAAATATGCTATGGAGAGTCAGACAGTTTTCTAGTTTGATTTTTTGCAATCTGCAGTTTTCTGGTCCTTTGTATGAAACGTCGGAAATGTTGCTACAAGTCCCCAAAAAAAACTCATACCTCTCTCTCACACTCACTCTCTCTCATTCTATTACTCTCACTCTCACTCTCTGTTGCTGTCAGTGAGCTCAGTCGTCTGCTGTCTGGAGTTGAACCTGCAAGCATTTTGCCCCTTGGCTCAAACTGCTCCAAGTACTCAAACCGCTCTCTTTTTGCTGTACAGGCACAACTCACTTGACTGCAGCAGCGACTGTGTGTGTGTGTATGTGTGTATGTCTGGACACGTAGCCACGTGTGTCCTCTTGCTTGTCCGCCAGTTGGCAACACCTCGCGACGCATTCGTGGCATGTGAACAGCAGCAACAGCAACGACAGCAGCAACAGCAACAACAGCAACATCGCTGGCAGCAACCACCGCGTTTAATCAGCGACAGCAGCCGCAGCAAACTCCGTCTACACTTCTTCTTGGCCATCATCATTTATTGTTAGTGGCCGTTGCCCAAATATACAGCGCAGTCAACGTCAGCGTCGCTGCAAGCGTCGCAGTTGCTGCTGTTGCTGCTGCTGTTGTTGTTTAGATTTCTTTGTCCCTACATACATTTCTGGCTATTTTTGGTGGTTCACCCATTTCAATATTTGCACTGGCGACTCAACACAGCGCCCTTGTGCCCCTTCCTCCCTTAATTCCTCCCTTTCCCTCCCTCTTCCTCCTTCTTGTTGCTGTTCTCAGTGGTTGGAATTATTTCCTGCTGTGCCACACATCCTTCGACTGTTGTGGTTCCATCATATATCATGTTCAGGCGCAACACCTCAATGCCACACCTCCAGCAGTGTCATCCCCTTCCCCACTTTCCCACCCCTACAACTGCCTAAGCTTCGTCTTCTGCTTCTTTATCTACAATTTTTTGTTGCATGCATTTTCATTATTTTCGTATTTCAATTTTCAATTTAGCAATTTTTTCATCAATTTTATTAAGTGATTTTTTCTATTTTTTGTTGGCTTAAGCTTTTCAATTTGAGACGCTTTAAGTGCTTTAAATTTTGTGTTGTGTGTGTGGCAGCCACATGTTGCAAGGCGTGTCTGTTGCCATTTATCTAGGGGGCGAAACACTTAACAAATCTTCAAGCAATAAACACCACAAACACACACACACACCTACACCTACACCTAGAAGTGTTGCAAGGGATTAGCATGCAGCAGTTGCACGTTGCACGTTGCATGCTGCAAGTAGAAGACGGCATGCCACACGACTCATGTAAGGCAAGGAAACAAACACATTTTAGCAAGTGGCAAGTGGCAAAGTCCTCCTTTTGGCTGCAGAGCTCAGACAACAATTTGTAAGCCAACACACACACACACAAACATACACACACATACACTGATAAAAAAAAAAGTTCTAAAATTAAGATTTTGGTCTTAGAGCTAAGTTTTTTGGTCTAAAAAATGCGTCGAGATAATAAAATTCTTAAATTAAGAGAGCACATCTTGATTTTAAGAACATTTTAAATAAGTCCAAGTTCTTATTTTAAGAATAAATGTTCTTAAAATTAAAATCAAAAATTAAAAGAAATAAAAATTATGTTTTATATTTATAATTCTTATTTTTTAATTATGATTTATTTTCATTTTATTCTATTACTTTATAATTTGTTGCGGAGTGGGACTCGAACCGCCGCCTACTGCTTCACAACTGAAGCGGCTTCTCTAACCAGAACGCCAAAGGGCCACCATTTGTTTAATACGAAGTAGTACCTATTTACACTGTCCTAACAATTTAAGATTTTTATTCTTATATTAAGAGATAAAGATTTTTTTGTTTAATAATCTTTGTTTTAGTAATTTGGTCTTAAAATAATCTTATTTTTAGAACAAAATATTTAGGAAGAATGTTCTTGATTTTATAAGTTAGCCTTTTTTTTTTTGAGTGTACACTCACTTATAAACACACCCAATTAACCAAAGAGAAGAAGTCAGAGTTTCTGGCCAGTGGCCAAGCATTGACTCCAACTCGAATCTGACTCTGTGGCACTTTTGGAGTTGCCTCAACGCCCTTTGGCTGTGTGTGTGTTGGTGTGTGTGTGAGGCAGGAAGCTGTGTTGCAGCAGCCAGAGCAAGAGCAAGAGCTGTGGCAGATGGAATAATTTTTCAAGCTGCCAAGCACTGAATGGACACTTTGGGGCGCCACTTGAATGAGCATTTGCACATCTCTGCTTTCTCCTTGTGGCAAGCAGAGCAGAGCCAAGCAGAGTTGTGTGTCAAGGTCGTTCGCATGCTGCCACATGCCACATGCCCCCTTATTGCTGCTGTTGTTTCCTGCTCCAAGACGATACCAATGCTGACGACGATAACGTCTCCATCTCTCTGAGGCAAATGTTTTGCTCTAAGTGGACTTAACAGTTGTGGCACTGTGTGTGTGTGTGTGTGTGTGCCACAGTCTTTGTCTGTGTGTGTGTGTGTGTAGGAAGTGTATTGTGTTGTCTGGCAAGCAGTAAAGTGAAAGAGAGTGAGTGAGAGGGGAAACAAATCAGTGCTCCACTGTCTGCTGGCATTTTGTTTAGTCCTACGTCTCTTCATCCTTGTCGTTGTCCTTGTTGTCCTTGTGTTCTTTTGTAGACATTCTTGGGGAATACCTTTTAGCAACTCAGACTTGTCTGCCTTATGCCTTGTGTGCTACTTATATTCCAGTTTCTCTGCTTCTTCTCCTAGTTGTTGTTGTTATTATTGTCGACTTTCTGGCTTTGTTCACATTTATTTTGCTCGTTATTTCAACTTGTTGTTGCCTGTTGCCTGTCTGGCCAATTTTACTCTCTCGAAAATTGTGTGAAAATTGTTTTTCTTGTCTTCATGTCAATGTTGTTGTTGTTGTTGCCTCGCCTGCTCCCTTGTCCTTTTTGTTTAAGATTTTGTGGTTTATACATTTGTAAATAATCTTGTTTTACAGCAGACGGAGACTCGAGCTGTCCACACGACCGTGGTCAATTCCGGTCAACCCCATCTAAAGGGGATAACTTGGCCAACTGGACAGCTACATAATTTATGTGTGAAAAGTCTCTCAGTCTCCCTCTCTCTCTGTGTGTATCTGTGTGTGTGTTTGACTTTGGCTTAAGAATTTTCGACAACTTTCGAGTATGTGTGTGTTTTTTGGAACGGGAACACAGCACTTGAGTCAATTATGCTGATAGATATCAAGTTAACAAATTAAATGCCTTTTGCCTTTGCCATCAAATGATTGGCTCTAAATAAACAACTTGATTGACTTCACTTGTGATGTTATACAACTTGTTCGAAGCAAACCGCAAGCAAATTGGTTTTTTGACTCAATGCAAGTGAATTATTTTGTGCTTGGGAGATATATTTGTGGGAATATTTCAATGGTTAATCAAGAATTTCTAGATTGTAAAGAATCTTTTTATGATACTCTAAAGTATCTAAAGTTTATATGATAAGATTTATACTTGTCTTCTACTCAAATTTAATTTAATCATAAGCATTTATTACTTTTGCAATTTTTAAAAACTTAGTTAATTCAATTTCGGATTGCTTTAAATTTGCATTCTGACAAATGAAGTCTCTCAGAATCAAGTTTAAAGTGTTGTTTTATACTAATTAGGCCACCAGGAGTTGAACAAAAGTTAAAACTTAAGATTTAAAATTTTGAAAAAAATATTTTTTCAAAAAAGTCAAAGGGGGGAGTACATGATTTTTTCGGAAAAAATTTGAAAATTTATTTTTTTTATAAAGTTAATTATATTTTGATGCAGAATCAATAAATAGGCCAAATAATAAACAAAATGACGCATGAAAATCGGTTACGTTTTGGCAAAGCTATGGTAGATTGAAGTTTTTGAAAAAGTGTAAAGGGGTAAACATGGAAAATACCGAAAAAATTGACAGTGAGGAAAATTTTTCAAGTGAAAAATGTTTTGATGCAGAATGAATTTAGAGGCCAAATAATGCTCAAAACGGTATTCCGCATGAAAATCGGTTAAGTTTTGTCAAAGTTATGATAGTTTGAAGTTGGTCCTTCTTTTAAACTAGCAAGTCAAAATTCCGATTCCGCCCGAAACAACTTTCTTATATTATTAGTAGCACTATTTATATTCCAACACTTAGAGCTTAAGTCAACTGTCCACTTTCTGTTATGTCTTTTCTCAGTATTTAGAACTTAAATTATTATAAAAATTCTTAAAAATCCCGGCTGTTTTTGGCTGCCTTCTGCTACTATTAATTCATTACCCACCCATAGATGCCGCCATCGTGCATTACAAAATTTCACTTTTAAATTCCCAAAGCTAGTTTAGTCAATACCTACACTAAATAACCTGGGATATTTCATTTATCGAATGCACGAACCTAGACTGTTTAGCGCATGCGTTCCATTCATTTAAGAAATTCCCTTTAAATCAATTTTCAATTGAGGCAATTTTAGATTGCTGAAAAATCAATTAAATATTCTTACAAAAATGTCGTTGACGTAAAATTAAGTATTATTTCATAATCTCACATTTTGAGGCGCCCTTGAAAGTACATTGAAGCATATGTACGAGTATCTACAACGTTAATCTATCGCCTGATCAGGCGACATAACAGAGACCCTATCAGCATTAATTACTAGCAATACCTATAGACATGAGTGCGAGATCCAAATAGTTAGATTGTTATCAGTTACCAGGGGAAACGACGCGTCGGCAGAGTGTGGACAGCTCATGTTTAGTCTGGGTCCAAAGTGCAGCTCTTGACAACAAACATTACGTAGTTTCTAAGCGATTCAGAGTTATTTTGACGCCGTCGCACAATAACCATAAAATCGATCGATAAGAAAAAATGTCAAAGAATTATCAGTAAAACGCTGAGTAACCAAATGTGAGAGACAGAGAGAGAGAGAAAGAGAGTGCATTTTAGAGAGGGAAAGAGAGCGGGCAAGCTCCTGAGCTGAGCTGATCTGCAGACATGTTTTAAACATTAAAAAAAGAAGCATTATTTGTACAGATAATACATAAATAAATATGTATTCATTGCCAGCAATTGAGGCAGCATTAGGAGCACTGCCTTATCACAGACATGCGACGACTCTTATCAGTCAACCGAGAGTGCCGATCATTCAGTTGAGTTTGAACTATTGACGAGTGCGGTATAGAAAAACTGAACTAAATAAAATAATCCTTAACTGGAATCGGAGTAATACAGAGGACAATAAAAGTTTAAACATAAAAGAAAACAGCATAAAGTCTGACTAAAATAAATACAAATTAAATATCTATGTTTATTTAACAAAATATATATACAAGAATATATATATAGAGTGACTGATAAGCTGCTTAGTGCACATCAAATAAAAAAGAAAATAATTCAAAACGTCGCCGTGTGCATTTGGGAACTTTTGAACTCTCGGCCGAACTCTCTTCACGATGATTTCCCATACAGTGAGGTGTGTGTATGTGCTAAGAGCGTTACTAGAATAGTACTAACTAATAAAAATCCCACAGAGTCTTCAAACTGATGTATATCGTGGCTGGCATACTGATAAGCAATGAGGAAATCTGCGATACTGTCGATCGCATACAAATCGCGCCACGCGTCGAAATGAAACCCGAGCTGGAACAACGCGGACAACGTGATCTAATCCTGGCCAAGTCAGATGGATCACCCGGCTCGAAACGACGACGTAAAGTGAGTGTCACGGGATTGGCAGGTGGCATGGTCCGAGGTGTGACCAGTCAGGTGACCAGTCGGATGAGCAATCGCATCAGTTGGCTACACAAAGTGCCATTGGTCATCGAGCAGTGGAGAGCGTTGGCCTTGAGCTTTACGATCTGGACCATACCCAATATTTTGATGGACTGCACGTGCAGTTACATACGAAAGAAGTTCTTTATAAACAGCGACTGTGATATGATCTATAAATAATCAACAGATCTACAAATGAAACTTAGTTTAATTGCCAAGACACACAGAGAAAAGAAGTCGATTTTATTTAAGTAAAGTTAAGTTAGACATATGTTGAAATAAAGTTAGTTTTTAAACAACAAATAAACATCAATAAATATATAGCATTTAATATATAGTATATATGGTCCCATTATAACAAATTTCCCCTTTCAAGTGTTGCTCTAATCGCCTTCGGCTATAAAGTTCTCAGAGGTATCCGGACTATTGGCATTGCCACCTGTGGCACGCACATTGAGACTATTGTGCAACATGTTGGCTATACTATCCACATCCAGATTCTCATCCGTTGCCGAGATCTTCCTCAATGCGGCGCAAACAATGCTCAGATCTCCCTTCAACTCGCTGACAACTGCGGTGATTTTCTGTGCATTCGACAGGACCTCAACGCTGCTCGTATAAGGATTATAGCGTACTCCAAACGGACGTTGTATGCTCTCCGCAAAGGCGCTGAGAAAAGAAAATAATTTAGAAATAACTTCGAAATATTCACTGATAAAAAAATATTTCTTTTCCAACCACTTATTTTAGACGACACTTTATAAAGAATCTTAATTTTTCGACTCTTCTCAGTTTTATTTAAAAAAAAATAAACTTCTAAAAATCTCTTAAATATTTTTTTGAATAAGACTATTTTAAGAGAACCACTTATTTCCGACGAGAGTTTATAAGAGAATTTTAATTTTTCGACTATTCTCAGTTTTAATATTAAAAAAAAAATGCTTCTAAAAATCTCTTAAATATTTTTTTAAATAAGACCATTTTAAGAGAACATCTTATTTCAGACGAGAGTTAATGAAGACTCGTAATTTTTCGACTCTTCTCAGTTTTAATATTGAAAAACATGCTTCTAAAAATCTTTCAAATTTTTTTATAAATAAGACTATTTTAAGAGAACCACTTATTCCAGATGAGAGCTTATAAAAGAATCTTATTTTGTTGACTCTAACTTTATAATTAAAATGATTTTATTTATTTAAAGAAATCTAGACACATGTTTTAGTCAAATCGGTTTAAAATAAATTATTTTTTAACATAAATGAGAATTATCTGAAAAAAAAAATTTGTCAAGAACAAAAAAAATTTTTGTCAGTGTAAAATCAAAATTTTTCGTTCATGTTTATTAAAACTATAGAAAAAATCTAGAATGTAAATTCTCTCTGCTTGTGTTTGTATTTTAAAAATTTTTTTTCTTAAATAGTCTTTTTTTAATTCGAATTTTATTTTAATCAGTTGATAACTTACCGCATTTGCTCCTTGGCCTCTTCAAAGGAATCAGTGTAGTAGTAGGCATTCTGATAGGATGTGATAATGCACTCCTCCTTGCAGGTCACCTCCGGATCAAATTTCTTTATCTTACCCTTAGCAGATATGGCATGTTGCAACTCGGCAATGGAACTCAATAAACCTGCACCATAGACCTTGAAACTGCTGTCCGATTGCTTGCAGAGACCAAACTCGACAGTGAAGAAGTAAAGCTGAAAATTGTAAAAAAGTTGTAATAATAGAATTACCTTTGTGTAGCTTAACCCACCGTTGCCAGCTTTTCAATGTCCGCATCACAGGCGCCCAAGGAGGCCAAACCAATCTCCTGCGAGAACTGGGCAAAACTTGAGTTGGCCAACAGCGGCATATGGCCCAAAAGTTCATGACAGCAATCACTAATAGATAATGAAATTAGCAAACTTTAGAAAAGCACACAACACACACACACACTCAAACACCTACGGTTCAGGTGTGTAGAAGGGATCCGAGGAGTGTCTGATGTACTGCGTGCAATGGAAAACCCGGAAGGCCAAGCCGGAGAGGAAATCCCTGGGAGAAAGATAACCAGCCACAGGACGAAGTTGAAAGCCCGTCTTGCGTTTCAGATAACTGCTGACATCCTGCAGCTGTGGCAAGTTATCCTCACGATAGCCACAAAACTTGACCAGATCCGGCCAGTTTTCCATATACTCCGGCACCGCATGCAACTGATAGAGACGATGCAGCTCCACGAAAACGGTGCCCCTTCAGGGAAAACTTTCAACTTAAACCACAACTAAAAATACGATTTCCACTTACCAAGTTTTCACCTCCTCCGGTGTATATTGCACTCGAGGAATGGGATTGCCACTAGAGAATAAAATGGTTTAAAAGGAACTGATTGCAGTTTTGATTTATAAGCTTTACTCACTGCTTGAAATTGTTGGCTATAGCCGAGAATTGTTCACGTCGTTTGCGATAAACGGGATCCTTAAAGCCAGGATGATCAGCATCCAAATCAGAGCCATACATAAGCACATTCTGTGCCTGATCCAAGTCGGATATCTTGCGCGGAAACCAAACCATGTCGCCAAAGTCTATGGACAATGATGACCAAAGTACGGAAAAAATTGACAGTGAGGAAAATTTTTCAGGTTAAAAATATTTTGATGCAGAATCAAAATAGAGGCAAAATAATGATCAAAACGGTATTCTACATGGAAATCGGTTAAGTTTTGACAAAGTTATGGTACATTGAAGTTTTGGAAAAAGTGTAAAGGGGTAAGCATGGAAAATACCCAAAAAAATGACAGTGAGGTAAATTTTTCAAGTGAAAAATATTTTGATGCAGAATGAATTTAGAGACCAAATAATGAACAAAACGGTATTCTACATGGAAATCGGTTGAGTTTTGACAAAGTTATGGTAGATTGAAGTTTTTGAAAAAGTGTAAAGGGGTAAGCATGGAAAATACAGAAAAAATTGACAGTGAAGTAAATTTTTCAAGTGAAAAATGTTTTGATGCAGAATTAGATGCGAAATCATGATTAAAATGACATTCCGCTTGAAAATCGGTTCAGTTTTGACAAAGTTACAACAGTTTGAAGTCTGGTAAGACCTATTAGTATAGATGTGGAAGTTTTATAGTACTTCATGGACACTTTTATGGAAATCAAAAGTATATAAATTATAAGTTTTTTAAAAATTCAATTATTTCGAATTAAAGAAGTGTCCCTAATTTCTGAGAGCTTACCAAAACTGGAGCAGGCGGAGAGGGATGGAGCCCGGGCCAAGCTGTGCGCGTTGACGGACGTATAGTTGACCGAGGCGACTTCGCGATTGAGCATCTTGACCACCTGATCCAAGCGACGGGGATCGCACTCAACATCGACCAGGACATCGGCCTGATTGGTGGAACTCTCCAGCGGTGACAGCTCCAGGTGTAGGACATTAATGCCCAGCTCCTGGAAGACCTGCAAGGCTCTAGCCAAATTGCCAACTTGATTCTTGAGCGTAAACAAAATGGAGATGCGTTCGCCCGGCGAATGCTGACGCACTGCATCCACAGCGGTGCCAGCGAGCTTCAGATCCTGCTTTTTGGGTGAGAACAATATAATGTTGTCACTGGGCGCCGAGGCATGGCGACTGAGACTTGCATGCGACGAGACCGACGGCGAGGACGATGATGATGATGTTGACGAGTCCTTCTTGAGCGTGTGCAGTGGACTGCCCTGCTTGACGGACCATTCCTGCTCTCCGCTGCGATATAGCCACAGTCCCAGCAGACTTTTGCCCGATGCACTCATCTTAATCCCAAGAAATGTTCACACAATCACAAAATCACTATTTAAATTTCACTTGGCACACGCGTCGTATGCGCAACGTAACGGCAGACTGCAAGATCCTGCCGCTGTGTCAGCTCCTTTTATAGGCAGCTGCCACCAGCACACAGATACACACACACACACACGCACACATAGAGTTACACTCACACTGACAGCCATTAAGCATACATACATATTCAATTGTATTTATTAAGTGTGCGTAGCGAGATAAATTTGTTCAAGGATATAAAAGCTACAAGTGACTTTTTCTTTTCGCAGACTCCACCTCTTTTGTCTGTGTGTGTGTATGTGTGTGATTCGTTTTGATTGGCCAAATCATGTTGAAATCAGGCTAACGCTGACGCATGACGTCATTTCACTTTCTAATCAGTAGCAACAACATTTAATGCTTTCTCAACTTGTTGAGCTGAGTTCTGTTTCAGTTTCAGAGTTTGAGTTTGAGTTCGACTTTTATTTTGCTGTCAACGCTTGATTTTCGTATAACGTATACGTAATTTATGCGGGCATGGTATACGGTAATAATGGGGGAAAAATCTCTGCTTGACCATTGTCATTGTCAGTGGTAAATAGACTGAAGTTAACCCAACAATCGATGACAATGTTGTGGTTTAAATAACAAATTATTCTTAAATTTCTATTACATCACTTTCATTTTAATATTAAACGTTTAGCATATAATCTTCTACTTAACAAACATAACATAAAAAGGTATTAAATCATTTACTGCAAAAAATAATTATTTATTAAATATTAATCATTGGCTTGAAATCTATCGTGAATATAAATGAAAATTATTTTTAACGAAAAGTAAATAAATATTAAATACTCGACTGTGGATTTAAAAAATTAACATTTATTCTTTGCTTAAAATCTAGTTAAATTTCATTTAAGTTTATTTTATTGACAAAAATAAATATAAAATATTCGACTAAGAAAGGTTTTGCTTTTTAATGAAATTTATCAATTTCAAAAATAAAATTTATTTATGACGAAAATAAATAAATATTAAATCCTCGAATATAGAAAAAGAAATAAGAATTATATTACTCAATATCTTATGAATCTTATGAATTTAGTATAAAAATTATGCATCCCTTAATTAAATGTTAAATCTATATAAAATTAACCATTTTCAATATATATTTTTCTATTACTGGTACACCGCTTTTCGAGTTTCAGCTTTCTAGATAGTCCACTTTACGGTATATGTACGTCTTGACTGCGGCAACCACTTGATGCTCTTGCCTTGACAAACTGAGAAGCAATGAGAAGAGAGCAGAGAGGAGAGAGGAGAGCGGAACCTAGCCCAAAGTCAAACAGAGTCAATAATAGATAAATGGCAATTTCTTTTGCGGTGCCTTTTTCCGTTTCTTTTGGATTTGAGTCCATTGTTTGCGCTTGGAGAAAAGCAAACAGTTGAGAGTTAGAGTCGAGGGAAAAACCACAGCCAACAACTAGGCTATTAAAATATGCGGGTGAAGCTACTTAAGACAAACTACACACACACATGTGTGTGTGTGGGTGTGTGTGTGTGAGAGAGTGTGTGAGTGTATAAGTGTGTGATGTGATAAACGTAATGGCATCGTATCCTTACTCCTGCTCCTCCATGAACTTGACAAGGCATTCAAAGTGATTGCTGTTGCGAATGGGCGAGAAAAACATTTCATTTGCACTCGTTTGATGGATTTATTGCAACTGTTTCTTAAAGTGAATCCAACTGATTGTATTAAATACAGACAGACAACCTTAATGTCTGTTTAGCAGTCGGGAAGGAGTTTGGGGGTCATATCTCTTGAATCTGAACAGTGGAAGAGGGCAACGATGAATGGCGTTTGTGATTTCTGTTGATTTCGGGCATAATTAAGTTACGGCAACTAATTCACAAGAGTTGAAATGAGGGTGCGGGTTATGAGCAGTGAATTCTATGAAAGAGATTATACTAAATATCAGCAAAGTATGACTTTAAATACTTTTCTAGTTCAATGAGTAGCAAATCTACGGGCGTGTTGGTTAATATAAATTCAAAGGGGTTTTTATTTTAATTTTCAACTGCCAATAAATTATACCAAGTTTATTCCATTGCATCTATCAAAGTATAATTATTATGTATTATGTTTTAACTTTGTTAAGATTTATAAAATATTATAATAATATATTTTAATTTAAAAATAAAAATAGCACGTTATTATTATTAACATATTTATATTTTTTCTATAATATATTCAATTCACTGTACAAAATAGTTTTTTTTTCTTTTAGGCTAACAAAAACCTAATATAAAAATATTTATATTTATTTTAGCCATCTTTCAATCATGAATCATAATTATCTTTTCCTTAGCTTTAAATAAAAAAAACTAACTTGAAAACTAATTTTAAATTTTATTATCTATTTCAGTAATTATAATTTTTAGACATAATTTAATTATTTTTACTTCTAATTCTTCTTCAATTTTAAGATTTATTCCTTGCCACTCATCAACACTTAATCAATGCTCCTTTATTAATATTATTGTTTTTTAGACACAGATATATTAATTATAAGTCTTTCTTCACTTTTTCTATAGGTTTATACAACTATAAACATACTTTTAATTTTCCTATTTTTAGAGTTTTTCCATGTTTACTTTTTATTAATTTATTAATACTATTCAATTAAATTTTTAATGTAAGTATATATTAATTAATTCAAATTTCCATCTCTGGTGCCAACATTTAAATAGAATTGGGCATTTAAATATTATCATAACAGACAGCTTTAGCTCGTGTTGCAAGTAAGCAACAACAAACAGCAACAGTATTGCAACGCAAAAAAAGTCACCCCTAAAAGTAATGAAACGGAAGTGCGCATGCTTGCAACATGACAACCCCCAAAGAGGAAAGACGAACTGACAATGCAGCCCAGTTGCAAATCCAATGCGTTGTTTAGTTGTAAACAAAAACAAGTTGCAAGTTACGCAAAACGCCACAGGAGAGAGGGAAAGCGTGTGAGAGAGAGAGGGGAGGAGAACTGACAAGGGGAGCCATACAGAGAGAGAGAGAGCGAGAGAGAGCGTAAACTAAAGAGAGCATGCTCCTGACGGTTGTATCCAAGAAAATATCCCAACCACGGAGCATTCAGAGTGAAGTGGACGTCCAACTGAGCTGAAGTACTTAAGAAGACAAAACGGCCAAGGAAATTATTGATTTTCGCATGTGAAGTGAAAAAAGTATCTTTTTTTGGCTGCTGTTCCGAATTGCAAATCTTAAGCAAGTGCTTAACTCTTAACTCTAACAAAAAGTGAAACTAACTTATTAGCACTTGTAGGCGTAGCTGTAAGTGGGCGTGGCAGCTGGGCAAATTAGCCCACTGACAGCGACATGGCCGACAGCGAATTCGAGGAATTCCATAGGCCCATATTTGAGCCACATGCAGTGAGCCCATTTGGCAAAAAGAAAAACACACATGCATTTTACTCGTAAGTGAAAATTAATTCCAGATAAATTCCAATTAAATTTCAATTGCCAGGAAAAATCAATGGAGACACGTGCTGCCAATTAACTTTAAAACTCTTTAACACACTTCAAACAGCTGAGGACTTTTTGAATTTCTTTTTTCACAACCTTGTTAATTAGTGTAAATTCGTTTACTTTACAGTCTCATACCCAACGATGAGCTGGATGACTCGCACTCCTCGAAAAGCGATAACTCCGATCAGGAGGATAATATTGGAGAAGTCAAACTGCAGCGTCAGGTGGAGGATGATGAACTGGGAGATGGTCTGAAGGTTACACTCTCCTCGGATGGTTCGCTGGACACAAATGATTCGTTCAACTCGCATTGTCATCATCCATTGAATCATCAGGAGGCCATTGGTGGCTTCATGGGCATCACTGGGTTGGCTCCAGGTGCTGGTCCAGTGACCATTGGTGCCACCACCACGGAGCTGTTGACACCCACAGCTGCGGCAGCCACACGACGTCGCCGCAAGTTGCCCGAAATACCCAAAAATAAGAAATGTAAGCAATCTTTAATCCTCTCCTAACTCCTGCATGTTCCTGCGTCCTCCGCATCCCACGTAGTTGAAGCTAATCTACTCATGGGTTCGTTGCAGCTTCCATTCTTCACATTTTAGGTGGTGGCAACACTCCCTGCACCCTGGCGGATGAGTTTCGCATTGGTGGAGCAACTGCAGCAACGCGTTCGAATCAACAGCGCTCATTTCTTTCCCTCAAATGTGGCTATCTGCTGGACGAGGACTCCAGTCCGGATTCGGAGCGACTGCAGAGTCTGGGCGATGTGGACAGCGGTCACAGCACGGCGCATTCGCCCAACGATTTCAAGAGCATGTCTCCCCAGATCACATCCCCGGTCTCGCAGTCCCCCTTCCCGCCACCCTTGGGTGGTGTGCCCTTCGGTCAGCTGGAGATGCTGGAGGCAACACATCGTGGTCTGCACAAGTTTGTGCCAAGACATCATGATGAGATCGAGCTGGAAATAGGCGATGCCATCTATGTGCAGAAGGAGGCCGAGGATTTGTGGTGTGAGGGCGTCAACTTGCGTACGGGTCGACAGGGTATCTTCCCGTCGGCCTATGCCGTTGATCTGGACTACAATGAGTTCGATCCGACGGTGCAGCTGGTCAAGAAGGAGCGCTACTTGCTGGGCTATCTGGGATCGGTGGAAACTCTGGCACATAAGGGCACTGGAGTCGTCTGTCAGGCGGTGCGTAAAATTGTAGGGGAATACGGGAATTCCCCGACTGGACAAACGTGCATTTTGGAGGTATCCGATCAGGGATTACGCATGGTCGATCGATCGGCACCAAATGTGAGTTGAATAAATATATGCTAATAAGCAAGTCCTGTAATTATTTAATTTCACAGAACAAAAAGGAGAAGAAACCCTGCATCGATTATTTCTACTCATTGAAGAATGTCTCGTTCTGCGCATTTCATCCACGGGATCATCGCTTCATTGGCTTCATCACAAAGCATCCGACAGTGCAACGTTTCGCCTGTCACGTCTTCAAGGGCTCCGAGTCCACACGACCCGTTGCCGAGGCTGTTGGGTGAGTTTACAAATTATAAGAAAAAATATTTACAAATACCATAAAAATTTCTCTTTTTTTAGACGCGCCTTTCAACGATTCTATCAGAAATTTATAGAAACCGCTTATCCCATCGAGGACATCTACATTGAGTAGAGCAAAAGTTAATGCTTTAACTTAAAAAAAAAATAAATAAAAAGAAAAACACTTACTTACAATACCATATAATATATATTTTTTGTGTGATTATTACTTCAAAATCTCCACACATATTTGGTCTTCTTCAAAAGCAACAAGTGAAAAGTAAAACATCTAAGCTCATAACTGAAAAACACACAAAAAAAAACCCCCGAACTAATACAATAATTTTTCGAGTGAAATTCCAAACTCCAATCTTAAGCATGTAAATAGTTCATTTCGGTTCGCAAAGCAGCACAGAACACAGCGATTAGACAATTTAAGTGTAATTTATAGAAATGCGCTATATTCCAATAACAATACTACAATGTGACTTTATATAGCAATTTCCGATATATGCACAAACCAGATGATAATCTATCGGAAGAACTACGTATATACAATATATCAACCAGTTGTACCACAGAAATTATATATATATATATCTTCGCGACTTTTTGTGCAGCCAAAGTAGTATATATAAATATATATCCAACAAATTAGTCGAGATCTTTCATCTGGTTCTAGAACCTTTTTCGTTATCCCATAAAGAAAATCTAAATCTGAGAGAAAGGCTCAACACCTTTAACTTAACACGAAAATATTCTAGTATTACTTACTTATTATTGAAAAGCCCAATTCTAAGATGTGTAAAACAAATCTATATATATATATACATGTAAAGATATATGTAAACAAGAAAACAAAAATATATATATATTTAAAAACTCTGAAAACTCTGGCATTTTCTTTGTAGAACTTTTAATCGAAGGTAAGTAAAAGACTTTTCATTTTTTAATAATTTATGTATAATTTCTTCTATATTTTCATATTTATAATACAACTTAGCTTTACTAGTTGGTTGGTTTCTTAATTTTTTACAGCATTATTTATACATATTTCGATTTTATTTTTATCTTTTCTATTTTTTTTGTTTTTTTTTCAAGTGTATAAATCATGTTCATAATTATTTAACATACACAAAATGTTGATATATATTTTTTATATATATATAAGTATGTTACATAATTGTATATATATATATTTGGATTTACTAGGCATGTGCTTAGATTGTTGTTGTTCTTGTTGTTCATTTAACACTTACTTTCCACTCCACGTATGCCTGCAAAGTCTACATGTCTATATTCTAATTCTATATGCGATTTTTATGTATATTTCCCTATGTAGCCCTACTTACTTACTGCCTAACTGTTGCCACCTGTTCAACACTTAATAATATATCATAATAATAATATAATAATAATGCAATAATAATAATAATAATTTCTTTAGTAATACTTATTGTTTGCCTATTTGCTTAAAAATCTATACTTGATGTGTTACTCCTTAAGCTTTTATTCGGTTTTTTTGTTTTCCTTTTTTTTGTTTTTACGTTTTATAGGCATATTATTAGAGGTTTCTCGACTTATTCCAATTATTTTAACTCTGCAAACGATTGGCTTTTATTCTTTATGTTTATTAAATATTTAATAATATTAATTGTTGTTTAATGCAACTAGAAGTTGGTCTGGCTGTCCCAAAGTGTGTTAATAAACCCAAATTTTTGTTCCACTTAACTATTGTTTGCTTCATCAATGTGTAGTAACAAGTTCAGAATATTGCTTTATTTGTACAAAACGGCACCAAAAATATTAGTCCTTATTTCTTTTATTAGTTATCAGTTAATGATTCGAACTGTTTTGTTTCAATTTCAACGTCGTCGTCAATCAATTTAATGCATTGTTTAATTGACAAATTGTTGTTTATTGATTGGATCGACACTTGGGCATCAAAAGTGGATATCTATTTAATTAGTTATTTTATATAATTATTAATAATATTAAAAACCTGAATGATAAAAAGTAAATGGTTGTGCAACTGTTTAAGAGTATTTGATTTTTATCTTCATGTTGTTGTTTGTTTTGTTTTTAAATAAGGCTTTTTGTTTTTATTTAAATTTTTGCTAAAACTACAATTTAAAATTAATAATCAGAATTAATAATTAGATTAGAACGAACGTAATAATAAAAAACATTTTCTCGCATACACACAATTATTTACAATTACACAATTATCGTAAATTTTGCAATTTACCATTTCAATAGATCTAAGATTACAATTTCTGAATATGTTGGAATAAATATTTTTGTATGTGTAGATTACTTTCTTCTTTTTGTTTACTGTATAATAGTTTGTCGTGTAAGTTTTTTTAAAATAAAAGTCATTATATACACATATAGATATATATTTATATATATGAATATAAACGTTCTCTGTGATCGAAACTGAATTAAAAAAAAAATTTCAATCATTTTAATTAGTTTTATTTATTAAGTTTTGTTTTTTTTTAAAAGACGAATTTTCGAGCACATTGCTGCCAGCTGGAATGCTCAATCAGATCGAACGTATATATCATATATATAAATATATACCTATATTTAAATATATAATGTGTGTTTTTGACTTGGCCTGGGCAAAAGACGTCTTTGTTTTTGTTCAATTTTTAATTTTTGTATATTGCCTATTGCTAAACTGCCTTGCTACAAAAAAATAAAGATCATAAAAAGAACTGAAGCAAAAAAAACTATAGAAAACAATGGATAAAAAAACTATTTTGCTGTAACTTTTGGAGTTTCTCGACACAATTAGACTTACAATCTAAAAATACAAACATTTCATTACATTTCAATTTGTTGTTGTTTAGGTCTAGGTATATGTTGCTGGTTGCTTTTATATATGCACTTAGTTGCGGCAAGTGCCCCATCCGCCGGGGCAGCCGACTTTGATTTTCGCTAAGAACTACAATTAATGACTACAGGCTACAACTGCGCTTAAGTTTTCTTTTCTTTTCTTTACTTTTTTTTTGTTATTTTTTTCATTCTCGTTTTTTTAACAAATTCTTTTGCTAATGTTTTGTATGATTATTTTATGCATTTCTCATTGTTGTGTCATTTTAAATAGTTATTAATAAATAATTAAAATATATATATAATATATGTTTATATATATTTGTTGTTTAGATTTTACTTGCTTTTTCTTTATATATGAGTAGGTATTTTATGGAAGTGGGTTAACTAGCATTAACGTATCATAATAATATTGGATGATCCGTTCTATAACCGAGCATTATAATTTTGTTTTGTTTCTGATATTTAGGCTAAACATAAAAATAATGCGAAATGATAACTTTAATACAGTATTTTACATATTCTAAACTAATTTAAATATATTTTTATATATATGCATATATATTTATATATAAAATTCGCTTTAATTAAAATGTACATTTATGCAATTAGTATTTTGTTGTGTTTTATAGTTATTCTGCAATGTGAGGCATCTTTATCGTTATCTTTACTATATATAAATACGTTGAAATAATATCTCGGTGTATCTCTTCTGTGTACAACAAAACTTATGGAACGAGAGATATAGAGAGGGGGGATAAATAGATTAGGGGGATAAGCTTATAAACTAACTGTACAAGGTAATATAGGATCTGGTTACGGGTTCGAGTGTGTGTGCTGTACAAACATTTAAAAAGAGTGTAGAAAGTGGTAGGAGGAGGAGGTTTTTTCGGGGGGGGAACTTAGGATACATGTTGCTGTTGGAAGTAATCGATCGATCGATCGACATATCGATTGGTCGCTTGCTTCTTATGATTATCATCTAACCTCACAGTCTTTTTTCAATGGAAGTAAACCGCCAGTTCCGCTGTTGCCGCTGCCGTTGTTATTGTTGTTATTATTATTGTTGTTGTTGCTGTTGTTGCTATTATTGTTGTTCGAATTGCTGTTGCATGAATTGCTAGATCCCGATCCGCTGGCCGATGGCAATGAGTTGTTGCTGTTATCATAGTTGCCCACATTGACGCACAGCGGCGTCGTGGGTCCAACTCCACCCACACTACCACCGCCCCCAACAAGTCCACTACCAACAGACGCACTTGCTCCGCTCTCCGGCAACGAGGTTGAGTCATGCACATCGGCACTCTTGCTGGAATCAATGACGAGACATGGCGGCGATGGTGTGCTCGTATCCTTGCCTAGCAGCGCCGGCGACGCGTTCGCATTCTGCGAGTGCGGCGTGAAGCTGTTGGGCATCAGTCCCGATGGCGAGGCATCTCCAAGTGGCAGCAGTGGCAGTTCAGGCGCCACAGCAGCTGCTCCTCCTGGTGAGCAGGTGGCCATCACAGTTGGCATTGGCTCCTTGGTGTCCGATTTGGCGCCAATCATATAGGCACCTCCAGCGGACACTCGAGCAATTTTCAAGCGCAGTGGCGCCTCCATCTGCGGCTGATCCTGCGTGCTAATGGTCATCGTGGTTGTCGTCGTTGTCGTCTCCGTCTTGCGCTTGCCAATTCGCAGTATCAGCTTGGGCTTCTCTCCGGGTGAATCACCCATTGTGTTCTCAATCAACGTTGTGGTCATGGTTGTCTTTGTGACACTGCTGCTGTTGCTGTTGAGGATCAGCTGCTGTTGCTTGTGACGCTTCTTCTCCTTCTTGTCCTTCTTCGGCTTGTCCTTCTTCTCCTTCTTGGGCTTCGCCAGCAACGTCTCATTATCGCCCGCCAGCTCACGCTTGTTGTTATCCTCACCCTTGTCGAAATCCTGCATGACCTTCTTGCGATAGTTCATCGAATCCCGCTTGATCTCCTCCAGCGTGGGCGTGCTATAGTTGCTGGTCAGCCGTTTTTTGGGCGGACACGCTCGTCGCGTCATCTCGTAGCTGTAGCTGCTGCTCTCCGATCCCAGATTGAGACCCAAGTTGCCGGCATTGCCGGGATTCGTTTCACTCGCCGCTGGCAGTCCACGTATCTTAATCTTCAGCTTCGTCGGCGCTTGGTGATCATCCTCGCTGCTCTCCAGCGTTTTGCTGCGTCCACGTCGCTTGCCCGCACTGCTCGCCGCTCCCGTCTTGCCATTATCCGTGCTGCCCGAGCTGCAGGCACTGCGTCGACGTCCATCGTTGCCAGCACCAGGGCCGCCGGTCGGCAACAGTTGCTCCTCCAGGCCCGCATTGGCATCCAAGGCACGCAGTTCCCTGCTGCTGGAGTTCTTCTTGAAGCGCTTGGAGGTCAGCTGCTCGTCATCCAGCTCGCTGGCATCCGACTTGCGCAGGTTCTCCAGCGGTAAACTGTCCGAGGCAGCTGGCAGACCGCAGGAGCTGTCGTCGTTGAGGTTATCCTTCTGCACCACGTACAGACTGAGCAGCTCCTTCTTTCGCATCCTCCGGGAATTGCCGCTCACGGTCATGGCGCAGGCGGCGGATGTGCTGGCCACCGTCGAGGTCAACTGTGCCGCCACCGTCGTCTGCACCGCATTCGACTGCACCAGGGAACTGCTGGACATGCAACTGCTGTTCGTCACGGTGCTGTAATGGAGATCCGGATAGCCAAGTGGTCCCTTGATCTTCAGCTTGAGCTGATTTCGCGCATCCGACAGCGATGCTTTGGTGGTCAGCGTCGTCGTGTCCGAGTCAATGGATACCTCCTCGGAGGTGGCCTCCATGGAGGCTTCCATGGTGGGCACAAGCTCGGAGACAAGTGGGGCAGCTATGATAGGCGCCGATTGATTTGCCTCCGTTGAATGCAACGCGAAACTGCTCGGCACAGGCTGCATGACACTTGTGGCAGCAACTCCAGCGACTCCTCCTGCTGCTGCCGTTGCAATCGCAGCTGTTGTCGCAGGTGTTGTTGCTGTTGCTGCCGTCTGTTTGTTTGGTGAGGTGTTGTTGCTGTTGTTGTTGCTGCTGCTGCTGTTGTTGTTGGTGGTGCCCGTGGCACGCAATGCCGACTGAAACTGTCGCTCATCCTCCTCATCGAACTCGCTGAGCGTCTGATCCGCCGTCCCAGAATCGAAGGCACCCAGCAGATTGTTCTGATACGCCTCCTGGGAGGCAGTGCTGTGTGGCGCCTCGAATCCCAAGTTGTAGGTGCGCATGTCGACAGGACCTGGCAACACTGGCTGCACAATCGCATGCAGCAGCGGATTGGTTGCCGCTGCTCCACTTGGCGGTTGCGTTTGCGTCTTGTTCTGGCCACGCAGCTTGCAGCTGGCATAGCTTGTGGTGGGCGCTCCTCCAGCTGCCGCTGAGTTGGGCGTGCCACGCAACTCGAAGCTGCGACGACGATCACGCAACGATTGCAGATTCTCCACACCTGGTCCGGCCAGCTCATCCTCGTAGTTGTTGAAGTCGAAGGGCGTGCCCGCCAGACTATTGTTGCCATAGTCCGCAATTTGCGGTGGTAACGGCAGCATGACGTTCGCCGCACTGCCGCCCCTGCCACGCCCTCGTCCACGACCGCGTCCTCGTGTGCCTGCGGCGGCGCCACTGCCACGCGGTGCACGCTGACGCAGTTTCCCCGTCAACGTGTGCGTCAAGGGATCGTATTTGGCGGGTGTAGCGGCTGCCGGCAGAGGCGTGGTCATGGGCGGTGTTGGCGTCGGCGGTGGATGCAACACGGTTGGTTGTCGCGGTGATTTGCCAGGTGATTTGCCCTGCGGCAGCTGTGGTGATTTGTGCAGCTGTTGTTGTTGCTGTTGCTGCAATTGTTGTTGCTGTTGCTGTTTCAGCTGCTTGGCGCTGCTGCGTTTGCTGGGCGAGATGCTCTCCTTGTTGGACACAACAGGCAGCGACACAGGCAGAGGCACAGGCAACGGCACAGTCACAGGCAGCGGCACGGCATGTGGCACAACAAGTGGCACACTCACAGGCACCGTCTCTAGCGGCACAGACTGCTGAACTGGCGGCGTTGGTGGCATCATGGGCGTCATCTGCTGCTGCTCCGCACAGCTGCTGAGCAAGTTGCTCGGATAGCTTGGCATATTGCCATCCACAGGCGATTGCAGCTGATACGGATGATTTGGTGTTGTTGTCAGCGTCATGTTGGGCGTGGTGTAGGGCGTGCCCACATAAGGCGTGCCTGGTTGCTGTTGCTGTTGAGGTGTGGTGGCAACAACAACTCCGCTGTTGCCATAATCCGTTGGCGTTGTGTGTGGTTGCTGTTGTTGTTGCTGCTGCATCATTGCTGCCAGCTGTGGATAAATGCTGCCGTTGTATTGACTATTTGGTGTGCGTTGTTGCGCATGTGTTGGTGTCGTCTGTTGATGTTGCTGCTGTTGTGGCGTGTTGTTGTACATGGACATGGCATCAATGCCATTGACCAAGGGCGTGTGATTGCCATAAGCGCTATTGCTGCCGCTGTTGCAACTGCTGTTGTTGTTATTATTGCTATTGCTGCTGTTGTTGTTGTTGGCAGCAACAGTTGTTGCCGCTGCTGTGGCAGCTGTTGTAGTTGCTGCTGCACCTGGTGCATAGCTATTAAAGTAACCTTTGTCCAACTGCTGGGCCAACTGACTTGGCGGCTGATCATTGGACTCCGAGACCGAGCTGGGCGATGAACTGCGTCGAGCTGCTATCAAATCATTCTCATTCCAACGCTGCATGCGTCCAAATGGCGACTGCATCCGTGTGTTCTCATCGTAATCACTCAGCTTGTTGTTGTTGCTGCTGCCTGTCAGTTGATTGCCCGTGGAGGAGGCTTGGGAGGGTATTGATGACGCTGCTCCTGCTCCAAAGCTGCTCAGAGTATTCTTCACAGCTGCGGCAGCCAAGTCAACAAAGTCAGGTGTTGTGGTTGCTGTTGTTGTGGCAGTTACAGCAACACTTTGATTGTTGCCATTGCTGTTGGTCTTGTGATGTTGCTGCTGTTGTTGCAACTGTTGCTGATGGGGCGATGCCTTGTCCAGATAACAGCCAGGGTAGTTGACATTGCTGTAGCCCAGATTGTTGTTGCTTGCATTTGTGGTGGGCGTGGCATTGGGCGTATTGGTTAGGCTGTTGGCATAGCTGCCACCACTATTGGCTGTCATCGGGGAATCCTTGATGGTCATTTGACTGGCCACCGAATTGGGCGCTGAACTGCTAAAGAGACAACTCTGTTGTTGCTGTTGTTGCTGCTGCTGCTGTTGTTGCAGTTCCTTTTGTGCATGTATCAAGTCTTCAGGATCTGCTGCATTGTGGAATGGAAATACGGAGGGAATTGCAGGTGTTGGTGGCAACAAATCAATTGAATCCTTGCACTCATCCAACACTGCCTTGCGTTTGGTTTTACGCAGTTTCTCGAGAAGATTACGCGTTGCCTGTGCGCTATCCTCCTCAGAGATTTGCTTGCTGTTGTTGTTGCCACCGAGCAACGTTGTCAGTGGTCCTGAATTGGGCGGATTGAGCACACTTGCCACACTGGCCATGTTGGATGCAAAATTATTGCCATACTTGCTGTCCTCCATCTCCAGTATGGTGTCCACAATGGGTTGATGCGCTGCATCCAGCTCCAAGGCGGTACATGGCACAGGCACAGTTGCCACTGCAGCAACTGGCAACTGTTGTTGCTGCTGCTGTTGTTGTTGTTGCTGCAACTGTTGCTGCTGCTCAGACTGTTGTTGCTGCTGCTGCTCGCCGGAATTGGAGTTCGAGTCCAGCTCTATTATCTCTGGCGGCTCTGGAGGTATTACGGTCACCGCTGGCGAGGATGTGGATGCCGAGTATTTGCTGGCATTCGCTAGCAACTCATTCTTGCGCTCCTCTTCCAGCTCACGCACCAGTTCCATTTCGTTGAGCAGATGCTGTGTATGATGCGTGTGCTGTTGCTCCTCCTCATCCTCGTCCCGCGTGCGTCTTCTTCTTCTGCGCGACCGACTCCAGCGACTGCTGCGTCTTCGTTCGCTCCGATCGCTGCCCGCCTCATCGGACAACTCGTCATTGGAAGGCGTGGGTGTGGGCGAGGCAGGCAAAGGCGCCGCCGGCGGTCGCTCGTCAATGTCCGCCGAGAGTTCATCCAATTTACCGGCACCCGCTGACAATTGAGTGCGCGTTGGCGCCGTCGTCAACTCCTCATCGATATCCATGGGCTGCTCACCAGCCTCCGCTTCCGTCTGCAGCAGTTGCTGTTGCTCACGCTCCCGTTCCAGCTCCCTCTCTCGTTCCCGCTCTCGTTCCCTCTCCCGTTCACGCTCTTTTTCTCTCTCCCGCTCCCGTTCCCGCTCTCTTTCTCGTTCCCGCTCCCTTTCCTTCTCCTCTTCCGCTGCCACAGCTGCTGCAGTCTCGGAAATGGGTGTGGGCGCTCGCAGTTTAGGTGGCGGTGTGGGCGTGGCATTGTTGAGCTGCTGTTGCTTCTTGTCCAGCAACTTGTCCAATGCACTCGTCGTTCGTCCTGTCGCCGCTTTACGCTGCGCTATCTCATGCTCCAGATTCGGTGGCGTCTTTTTGGGTGACTCAGCACGAGATTTCCGCCTGGACGTTGCCAGCGTTGGCGATGGCTTCTCTGGACTGCACTTGGCATTGACCACAACGGCGGGCGTGGGTGAAGGCGGTCGAGATTTGGAGTTGCGTGTCGCACGCTTTGATATCTCCGGCGCCGTTGGCTTGGCCAGATCATCTAGGGAGGATTTGCGTCGCTGGGACGTTGACTTTGGTGTGGCAGGCACTTGTGGCGACACTTCTATCGCTGCATTCTTTTGCGGTGTTCTCTTTGGCGATTTATTTGTCGAATTCTGTCGCGTTCTTCCTGCTAGAGGTGTCACTGGCGCCGGCGGCGGTTTGTCTAGAGATTTGCGCGGTGAACGCTTTGGCACAGTTGAGGTTGAGTTGGACATTGAGATTGGAGTCGGTGTTGGGACCGGAGCAGCTGCTGCAGCTGGCGCTGGAGTTGATATTGCTGTTGTTTCCTTACGCTTCTCCACGGCATCACTATCGCTATCGGAGTCTGTTAGACTGCCGCTGCTGGAACTATCGCTGTTGCTGCTGGAGGAGTTGCTGCTGCTGTCGCTGTCCCCAGAACTCGAGCTGGACAAATTGGGCGCTGCAATGCGTCGCTTGACGGGCGTTTGTGTCTCCTCCTTGGAACGTCGGCGCGACAAGCCGCTTACTCCCTGATCCTTGAGGTGTGAGGCACGTCTGACAGGCGTCGTTTGTTGTTTGCTTGCTGCGCCAGTTGTTGTTGCTGTTGCTGCATCCTTGTCGCTTAGTTCGTTCACTGAACTCGACTCTTGCGACGCCTTGGTTAAGGCTGCTCCGCTGTTCTTCAACTGCTCGGCTGCCTTTTTGGCTGCCTGCCTTTGTGGCACATAGGAAACGGCAAAATTCTGCAGCTTGGCTACTTCACTGTTCTTGGGCGTGGGTGTGGGAGTGGGCGTGGCAGTGAAGCTTGAAGTGGAGGTGTTCAGTTTCTCCTTCTCCCGCTCCTTCTCCTTCTCTCGCTCCTTCTCCCTTTCTCTCTCCTTCTCCCGCTCCTTTTCCCGCTCCTTTTCCCTCTCCTTCTCCCGCTCCTTCTCCCGCTCCTTCTCTCGCTCCTTCTCCCGCTCCTTCTCCCGCTCCTTCTCCTTCTCCCTCTCCTTTTGCAACTTGGGCGGTCTTCCTCTCTTGCCACGTTCCGCCGTCGTTTCTCCCGTCGTTTTGCCCGTTGATTTCTGCAGTTCCTTGGGTCGCGCCTTCTCCACTTCTGTTCCACGATAGCTGCCATCTTTCGCCTTGTTTTTGGCGCTGCTGCTGTTGCCGGCACTGGCGCTTGTGCTGCCGCTTTGCTCCGGATCACGTAATCGCTCGGAGGCATCGGGCAACAGAGATGTCGCGAGATTCGTCGATATGCGCATATTTTCGGATGCCTTTTTGGCTGCCTGTCGCTGTGGCACCACCAGCAGATCCACCGCTGTAAACGCTGTGCTTGCATTGCTCTTTGTGTTATTTGATTTGTTGCTGCCTTTGGCTTTAGTTGTTGTTGTTGCTGCTGCTGGAGTTGCAAGTGCTGTTGCTGTCGTTGATAATGTGGCAGCTGTTGTTCCCGGCACAAACTCCTTCATGGCCGCCTTAGTGCGTATCGTCTGCTGATTCTGTGAATCGCTTACATTACTCTCAGCTGCCGCATGCTCCTCCTCGGGCTCTTCCTCTTGTCCATCCTCTTGCGCTGTGCTTGTCGAGCTATCCGAGTCGGAGTAGATGTGATGACCCAACTTGCGACTTGCTCCAGTTGCATTTGCTGCTGTCGTCGCGGAGGTTGTTGTGTTGCCAGAGATTGTGTGTGGGCCGCTGGAGAGATGACTGCGGGAATGACGCTCGGCAGGCTTAAGTGGCAGCAGTTCCTCACTTTCATCGCTGGATAAACTGCCGGCATCTTGTTGTTGCATTTCCTTGTCCATTTGAGCAAGGCCTCGTGTCGTTGTGGTCGCTGTTGTTGTTGCTCCATTGCTGGAAAGCTTTCGACGTGCCGCCGTTCCACTTGTTGTTGCTGCTGCTGCCGTTGTTGTTGTGCTATGCTTTGACTTAGATGCTTGGGATTTAGCAGGTACTGCTGTCTTGTTAACGCGCTGCTTGCCACGCTCCCGTTCTCGTTCCCGTTCCCGACCCCGTTCATCGTCATCGTCGCTGGAGGAACTGCAACTGGTGCGTGCATCGCCAGACGCCGCAGACGCACTCGCAGCTGCTTCACTTTGACGCCGTTGTTGTCGTTGCTTCTTCCGTTGATCGATACTTCTGGCATAGGATTGCTTGCGGGATTTGGCTGCTGTTGCTGTTGTTGTTGCTGTTGTATTGCTGGCGTGTTTATTGTTATAGCTATTGCTTTCGCTGCCGGAATCACTGGCTGATCCACTGGCACTTGCTGTATCCGAAGAGGAGCTGCTGCTGGCGCTACTACCGCTGCTGCTGCCTCGCGCCGAGCTGGAATCACCCGATGATGAGCTGCCGCTAGACGTAATGGCGGACGGGCCGGCATGGGATTTATGTGATTTGTGTGGACTCGACGTCGCCGTCGTTGCCGTGCCGCTCTTTGAGGCACGCCTCCCCGCACACGGCATCGCCGTAGACGCCGTTGTTGGTGTCCTTGGCGAGCCACGTGGCTTGGCGGCCTTGGAATTGGCCATTGTATTTGTTGTAGTCGTAGGCTGTGTTGTTGTAGACTGTGTTGTTGTTGTTGTTATTGCACCATTGTTGAGTTTCTTTTTAGGCGAACCCTTGACCGCCGCCTGTTTGCGCTTCGTGGGCGACTGGGAGGCGCGTCCACGTGCCTGCATCTTGCCCATCAGCTGCTCCAGTATATAGTCTAAGCTCTGATACTGTGCCGGCACAGTTTGCTGATCCGTCGAGCTATAGAAGCGATCATATAGCGTTGGCCCATCATTCGCATAGATGATGGCATCCGTATTCAAAGCAGGACGTTGTTGTTGTTGTTGCTGTAGCTGCTTATTACTGCTGCTGCTGTTGTTGTCCGTGGAATGCTGCACTGCCTCATCGAGC
The DNA here is from genome assembly GCA_035045575.1 of Drosophila falleni. Classification (NCBI taxonomy): domain Eukaryota; kingdom Metazoa; phylum Arthropoda; class Insecta; order Diptera; family Drosophilidae; genus Drosophila; species Drosophila falleni. Next base: position 7,220,476 of record JAWNOV010000167.1, read on the forward strand.
ACACCCAGCTGCTTGTAGAAGACTTGTTCGCGCAGCTTGAACAACGAACGGGAAAGCTTTTCACGCCGACTGACCATGTAGCAGAGATTGCGAACACGCTCCAGATCCTGTCGCAAATGTACGACCAGTTTATGATTCTCGAGATCCTGTTGCTCCTGTTTGCGTGCCAGCATTTCGACATCCTCGGATTTGGGCGGTATTAATTCGCGATTGTGACGAGACTTTCGCTTCAGCTTCCAATAGTTATAAATGGCAATAATCGCATCCTCATCCACATCAAACAAATGGCAGCTAATGTCATTGATATTCACATGCTTATCAAACTCCGCCTCCACCTCCTACACAGAGATAGATCAAATCCAATAAAGTAAAGAAAGAAATGGAATTAAATAGTTAACTCAATTCATACCTGTAATCGCTGAGCTCGCGCTTGATTGCGCTCCTCGGAGGTCATGTCGTTTTTGCGATGATGATTCTTGCGTCTTCGGTGATCTTCACCCTTGCCACCGGGTGTGTTGCTGCCATCGCCAGCGGCGCCACTGCTTGAGAATTTGTTATTCTTTTGCATGCAACTGGAGGCGGATGTATGATGACTGCTGGCACTTGCTCCCTCCTTCTTGCCCTTGCTCATGCTATGCTTTTGGCAATAGGAGCGCAATTTGACACCATCCTCGGCATTGCCCTCCTCGATGATGGCACGCATCTCGAGACCGTGCTGGAAGGCACAGGTAACATGGTATGCCGTCTTGCACGTCTTCACCGAACACTGGATGCAGCTGCCCACACGCTCCCGACAGAGCACACAAATCAATGACCAGCGACTTTGCGGAATGCTTGAGATTTTTGTTATCGGCTCCATGCGATCAACACAGCCAATGCTCACTTCCGGTATCCAGAGTGCGCACGAGACATGTGCCCAATGTTTGCCCGATTTGTTGGACTTCATGGCGCCGCCCTTGTTCGGACATAGCACACAATCTGGCTTAATACCCATGGAACAGGTTCGACAAAGCCATTGACCTATTAAACAAGCATCAAGTATTTGTATATATTGTTATAAATTTTATTAAATGATCTGATTGGAATTTACCTGATGGAATCGCTGTAATGCCGTAACAAGCCTGATGCACGCAGATGTTGCAATTATCACAGAATACCATTTCGTTGGCCTCCTCAGAGTCGGGCGATCGACAAACATCACATATAACATTCTCATCAAACTCAATGCCCAATCCCTCCTCCTGCTTAAGTATGACCTGAATTTGTTCCCAGCACCGCACCTGTTCAACAAATATTAATTAAATTAATGTATTTAAGTATTTATTATATGTATTTACCTCTAGCTCCTCGATGACACGCTCAAACTGCGTTTCATTAATGGGAAATGCACCGCATTGGGCCCGATCACCATTATAGAGACGCAGCCAGGCCTCATCGATTGGATCTATGTCATAGGCACATGTGTTCTCCGCCAGGGCAACAACATTCGTCAGGCAATGCAGATCCGGCGAGTAATGTTCATCTTTGGTGATGCGCAGGAAACGATTTTTTGGACTGCAAAATACAATTATAATTTATTTAAATATGTTAAAATAATAATAAAAGTGTTGAAATCATAAGATAATTAAATTGAATAAGTTACAAAATATTATTACAAATTGTTTAAATTATATTATATTTTTATTACTATTTTTATATATTATTATTTATTGATATTTAGCAATAGTTTTAGGTGTTACTCACAGTTTAAAGTCATGCGCTGGTGACACAATTGGCTCCGACAGCACATAAACACACGGCTCGGGCAGCGAATCGGGATTGACGGGAACTTGTACGCCCTTTTCCCATTCCTGCTTCCATTGATCGGTTACAATCAGATACTCGTAGTTGGCCAATGGCTCTGAGTCTGGCAATTTCATTGCGCTAATGAGATCCTTGCTGCAATTAAAAAAAAATAGATATATATATAATCAGTAATAATAATTAAGGGAAAGCAGAGTCAAGTGTCGAGGATTAGGAACATTTTGGATACATACCGATAGAGTTCAGCTGGCGCCTCTGTTGAGCTGCGATTGTAGATGCTCGACATTTTAATATCGGCCACGGAGCGGGCTTGCCACGTGCTATTGCTGCCGCCGCTGTTGCTATTGTTGTTGCTGCTGCTGTTGTTGTTGTTATTGCTATTGCTGTTGTTGCCCTGCGCTTTACACTTGCTGGCCGATTTGGCCTTGCCTGGCAGCTTCGTTGTTGTTGTTGTGGTTGTTGACTTGGCCTGGCTGTGCTCATGTTGCTCCAACGCTGGTCCTGTTGCTGCTGCTGCCGCTGCTGCTGATGTTGTTGCAGTTGCAGTTGTTGGCGCTGCAATTGTTGCCGTTGCTGTTGAAGCTGCAGGTGCACCATTGGGCGGTCGACCTTTACGTCGCTTTGTGGGCGGCGGTTGCGGTTCAACATCTTGTCGCTGCTGCTGCTGCGGCGGTTGCAGCTGCTGCTGATTACCGCGTTTACCTCTTTGTGACATTTTTCATTGGTGTTGTGTTTTGTGTGTTTTGTTTTCTTTGTGTTTTGATTGGTTTTCTTCGTGGAACCTGCTTCGGTTCGCTCTTGTGCTACTTAGACCTCCCGCGTTTGCTTCTAATGTCTGCCAAGTGCGACCTGTAAGTGAAGGTGAAAGGAAGGAAGGCAGGCAGAAAGAAAGGGGATTAATCAATGAGAGTTATTCCAATGGGAGTTATTTGCAAGAAACTTACTACATGCTTAAGGCCACAATTGACGACACCACAACCAAACTGCCGGTTGTTGTTGCTCTTGCACTCTTCGTGTCTTGTTATTGTTGTTGTTTATATTAATGTTATAAATATTTGTATATTTATTATTATTGTTGTTGTTGTTGGGGTTGTTGTTGTTGTGGTTGTGCTGCTGCTGCTGCCGCCCGTGTAACATGGACGCCGCTGCCGCTGCACCAGCACTAATCCCGAGTAGCGCCGCCACTTTGCAGTCTGTGCCGTGCACTGCTATAAGCAATAATGCGCGCTACCGCTCCCCCTCCCGCTTTTGTTTTTGTGTGTTTGTTCTCCTCGACTATTTTGTTTTCGCACGCACTTTGTGTGATCAATGTTATTAAGTCACTGTTCGTATTAATTTTGTAGAACACGTCTAAACCAAATGCCATTAATTATATTGCCAACTATCAATTTCAATTTGCACATTTGCAAATTTTTTGTACATTTTCTATGCATTTTTCGTCACAAAAAATACACAAAAAAAACTGAAAGAGGCAGTAAAACGGAAAATAGAAAATCGCTATTCACAAACAAAAGCTGGCTACTGCATAACGCAATCATCAAATGCCATCCCAATATCCATCTATCTCGCACGCTCGTTTTAAGGGCGCGCGCTTTTATTGCATAGGTGCGAGCGGGACGCAGGTGGCTTGCGTGCTGCAGCCGTCAGCTTTTGTGCGAACGTCTCTATTCCGCTCCTCAGCACACTGCTCCCCCCTTACAATCACATTCGTCGTTTTTGCACCTTTTTTTTCTACTTTTTATTGTAGTAATATTATTTGTTTTTGGAAATTGCACATTTTTATAATGTTTTCTAAATGATGCCCGTGCCCGCTGGTTGGCATTGTCGCCACATTTGTTGCTTTGTTTGGCTGTTTTGGTTGTCGCGTTCGAGCGAATTTTGATTGGATATATTACTCTGGGCTTTGCTTTTGCCGCCGCAGACACACACGCGAGCACTTGCTATTGAACGAAATAGACACAGAAAATAAATTACACGTTACGTTTATTATGCACTCGCGATTCGCGCAATTGGCATAATATTTGCGACAAATATGCAATTTTTACTGATTATTTACAAGATTTTCTTCTCGGTTTCGTTTTCTACGTCTGCCATTTTGCTTTTCGGCTTATCGATTATTAGAGCTGTACCGGAATCGATTATCGATAGCTACACTAGTCCACAATAGTTCACACAATACATTATCGAAACTACCTGCGATTGCCAGTGGATGAGCCAATAGCACTTAAAAGTTATCGAACGGTGTCCACTAAGCTATTTTTTAGCTAGCTTTAGCTATTTTCATGGTTCGTTTTTGCAAAAAAAAACCTTGAAACGGCGGGCGATTTAAATTTGCGAATTTAACCAAGAAAAAATTAATTACAAAAGCAATTATGACAAATTCAATGCAATTTGAAATTAGATAAAATAAAGTTTAATGATTGAGTGATGGTTTGAAGTTCGTTTACCCTTGGAGGCGAGAAGTTACAAATTTCAAATGAATAAAAACTACCAAGAAATATGAAAAAGCTATCTAGCTGACGTTGCCAGACGTGGTATAGTTTCAGAAACAGCTGTTTTTCCGCTAAAAGGCTGGCAACACTGCACTAGCATAGAGCAGCAAAAGAAGAGAATTTTTAGAGGGCAGCAAAATTACAATTCGCACAAATTTTACATCAATGTAATGTAAGCATAAGTAAGAAGGAGAATAGTTATTGCGACTTACAGATTAGAAATCAGATAAGCTTATAGACAGTCATCTGTCTGTCTCCGCAACCGCGCTTGCACCCGCCAACCGCAACAGCAACGGCAAAGGCAGCAGCAAACACAAACAAACAAGCAAACACACAAATGCAAATGTATTTCTTTGTCTGCAGTTTGCTGGAATATTAATCGAGTATTTGAATCGAGCGAGTGCACGACACAGTGCAAACGAAATATATTTCGAAAAATGTCAACAACTCCAAATTCGAATAGTAGTGGTAGCAACAACAATAGCAATAGCAACAATTCAGGCAATAAGCAGCATCAGCAGCAGCAACAACAACAACAGGACACATACAGTGACAGCAGCAGCATCGAAGAGAATCTTGAGGCGGCGGAGGAGCGCAGACGTCGAATACTGAAGAATCGCAGTCGCAGCAGCACCTACATGCAAAGACAGCAGCAGCAGCAACAACAACAACAGCACAACAATATGAATATGTCCAGCGGTGCAATCTCCAAGCACGACAAATCCATGACACCATCCACAAGCAGCGCTGCCGCCGCTGCAGCTGCAGTGCGTCTGGGTCCGCCAGAGCGCATCTCGATGCTGGTGGATGGCGTGCGATTCACCGTGGAGCAGTCGCTACTCACAGCACATCCAAACACCATGCTGGGCACCATGTTTGGCTCCGGCTTTCAGTTTGTGCATCCCAATGAGCGTGGCGAATATGAACTGGCCGATGGCATCTCGCATTTGGTATTCCGTGCCATTCTGGAGTACTACAAGAGCGGCGTCATCCGTTGCCCGCCCACCGTGTCGGTGCCGGAGCTGAAGGAGGCGTGTGATTACCTGCTGATCCCATTCGATGCCACCACAGTGCGCTGTCAGAATCTAAGTGAGTATGTTTGCTGCTGTTGCAGACGGACGGCGTCTCTTAGTTAGTGCCCCGTCTGCTTTGCTCTCTTCCCGCTCTCTTTTTGTTTCTTTACTCTCCAATTGCCATGCTGACCACACGCCTATGTTGATTTTCTACCATCTACCACACTAAAGGAGGCCTGCTCCATGAGCTGAGCAATGAGGGAGCACGACAACAGTTCGAGGTCTTTCTCGAGGATCTCATTTTGCCGCTAATGGTTGCATCCGCACAGCGTGGCGATCGCGAGTGTCATGTTGTTGTGCTGCTCGACGACGACATGGTCGACTGGGACGAAGAGTTCCCGCCACAAATGGGCGAGGAGTACTGTCAAAGTAAGAGTGCATAGTATTCCCAATTAGTAATCCCATCTCATCTAAATCTCCTCCTTTTTAGCCGTGCATAGCACTGCCATGCATCGTTTCTTTAAGTACATCGAGAATCGCGATGTGGCCAAGCAGGTGATGAAGGATCGCGGCCTGAAGAAGATACGCTGCGGCATTGAGGGCTATCCCACGCACAAGGAGAAGATACGTCGACGTCCCGGCGGACGAGCCGAGGTCATTTACAGCTACGTGCAGCGTCCCTTTATACACATGTCCTGGGAGAAGGAGGAGGCTAAGAGTCGCCATGTGGATTTCCAGTGTGTTAAATCGAAATCTGTAACGAATCTCGCCGAGGCCAATGCTGATCCACCACTCGAATTAGATGCAAGTACGTAAGCAGCTCTAACCTCTCTGTTTTCTCATGATTAATGACGTATTACTCTGTTCTTTCAGGTGGCAATCCCATTCCGCCACCAGCTATAGCCGTGGTCAATGCCCAGGCAAACAATGCTGACATGGCAGCTGTCGCAATTGGCATTGTCGGTGGAGCTGGAGGCATGGGCGTCGCTGGTGACGCAGTTGCCGTTGTTGTTGCCGTGGATGAAGCCGCCGGCGGCGTTGTCATGTTAAACGATCCGGAGCAAGCGGCCGTTGCTCCTGGCATCGTTGATGAGCATGTGTAGAGATATGCCCCAAGGGCAATTAACACACTGCCATTGCCACGTTAGCTGCACGCACCCGGAACGCTTTCTACGTTTTCAACCCAAATTTTGTATACGCAATTAAAAATATAATAAACAAAAATACGAACAATTTATATAAATGTCGAAGTAACTGGGAATAGCAGCTGGACAATTGCACTTTAAATAACTTTAAACTAAATTTCAATTTTTATTTACAAATCATTTAACAACTCTTTACAGACAAATTTGGAAAATTTAGTAATTTATAGAGAGCTATAAAATTTATATTTGTATCTGCTAACAAAAATAAAAAACGGAATTAGTATTTTATAAATAAAAATCCTAATCGTTAATCAACCTGGCCCTATATTATTTAACAAATGATTTTGACTTAAAGTTCAATAAGGAGACTCCTTAAGCACCATCAAAGGATTCGCGTTCGCCTTGCGACAGCGAGGAAGTTTCCCAGTTCAAGGATCGCTCAATGGCCATTTTCCATTTCTGATAGCGTAGATTTCGCTCATTGGACTTGACCTTCGGTTTGATGGGGTGACGCACCTCCGACTTGGAGAGCGGTCCCTCCATGTTGTAGTCCGGTGCCACAGTCTTGTAGGCAGCCATAGCAGCTCCCTGTAATAACAGAATGTTAGTCAAGTAAGGGAAGATCTAGAAGGACTCACCAGTGCTGTGGTTTCGGCAATCTTAGCGCGGAGCACATGGATGCCCACCAAATCGGCCTGCAGCTGCAGGAATAGATTGTTCACAGTCATGCCGCCATCGACCATCAGCTTGGCCAGTGGAATTTTGCAGTCCTTGTGCATGGAGTCGAGAATGTCGCGCACCTGGAAGCAAACAGCCTCCAGAGTGGCTCGGACAATGTGTTCACTGGTTGTCTCCTCGCTCAGACCACAGATTACGCCGCGGGCATCCTGATTCCAGTAAGGAGCATAGAGGCCATTGAAGGCCGGCACAAAGTACACATCCAAGGAGCTGTCCACCGTGCTGGCCATTGACTCAATCTGACCCGTATTTTGGATGAGACCTAGGTTATCCCGCAGCCAGTTGAAGGCGGCACCAGCAATGGCCACGCTACCTTCCAGCGCATAATAAGGAGCTGCATTGCGTCCCAGTTGATAGCCAACTGTGGTGAGAAGTCCGTGCTGCGAGTGCACAATCGAGGGACCCGTATTGTAGAGCAGGAAGCAACCCGTGCCATAGGTTGCCTTGGCCTGACCCTTCGCCAGACACTGTTGACCCACGAGCGCTGCCTGCTGATCTCCCAGATCCGCCGTAATGCTGATGCCCTTCAAGACGCCATCCTTAATGACGCCATAGTGCTCAGCGCTGGAGCAAATCTCCGGCAGAATCGTGTTCGGCAGGCCAAAGAACTTGAGTAAATTGGGATCCCATTGCAGTGTCTCAATATTCATGAGCATTGTCCGTGAAGCATTCGTGACGTCCGTCTTGTGGACGCCTCCATTGACACCGCCGGTTAATTTATACATGAGCCAGGTATCGATGGTGCCAAACCTGGCATCGCCCTCATCCATGGCCGTCTTTACAGTAGGCACATTGTCGCGCAGCCAGCGCAACTTGACGCCGGAGAAGTACGGAGAAAGTGGTAATCCACACAGTGGACGCAAATAGTTAATGTTCCGAGCATTGTTTGGAATCGTCTTGAGCAAATCCTCGACTGTGCTGGTCGTGCGATTGTCCAGCCAAATGATGGCATTGGTCATAGGTTCACCCGTATTCCGATCCCAGACAACCGTGGACTCCCGTTGATTGGTAATGCCAATAGCGACAATTTCCTGTAATTTAATAAAAAATAAACAAATTATAGAAAAAGGACAAGTATTTTTTACTTTGTTTCTAAAAACTAATCTTAACTCTTTTTATAGTTTAGAATCTAAACTTCAGATTAAAAATAACTTTTAAAATTAAGTTTTATAACAAAGTATAACCCATTTGTACTTTTTGATTCATTTTAATATTTTTTTCCAAGTTAAATTTAAGTTTATTAATTTAATTTAAATTCTTATTTTGTAATCTTATTTTGAATACAAAATAATTGTTTTGTGGACCATTTTTAATTTAATAAATAAATATTGTATTCAAATATAAACAATTTCTTACATCTATGTATTTTTATTAATGGATTTATTGCTATTATGAACAGTATATTTGACCGTAGATGAACCTAGCCTATTTATAATTCAAATTCATTTGAATCAAAAGCTTTGGCGTTTCGATAAAATGTCACTTTAATTATTTTTCCCCTTTTTTGGGTGTGGCAACACTGTGCGGCGAGCATAGCACAAAAAGCAGTAAACAAAACAGAAAAAAAAACTGCTGATAAGAAATACAGAGCTAAAACGACGTAACAAAATCCGTAGCCAATTAAATTCCCGTTTTCCCTGTTCGCCTCAATGTCAAACACAGTTAAAATTCTCTGTCGAAAGGTCGCTAGTGTCATAACCAACAGTCACTCAGTCAGGCAGCAAATAAGAACAATTATGGCAACTGGAACATCTTTATCATCTTGTGATAGGGAAGCGGCAATTGTGGCTGTTGGCCAAATGTGTTCGACGGACGACAAAGCCGACAATTTGCGTCAAGTGGAGGAGCTGGTCCGGAGAGCCAAGGCCAAGGAGGCTAAAATGCTCTTTTTACCCGAATGCTGTGACTTTGTGGTCAAGGATAAAAGCCAACTGCTGAGTTTGGCAGAGCCGTTAGACGGCCAACTGATGGCCAAGTATCGTGAGTTGGCCAAATGCCATCAGATCTGGCTATCGCTTGGCGGTATACACGAGCTCAAGGCATCCTCGGAAGGTGAACCCAACAAAACCTACAACGCCCATGTGCTGCTCAATGACCAAGGTGAACTGGCAGGTGTCTATCACAAATTACATCTGTTCGATGTGCAGACCGAGGAGGTCACCATGATGGAATCTGCCTATGTGGCGCCGGGCAATCGGCTGGAGCGTCCCATTGCCACACCCGCTGGACAGTTGGGTATGCAAATCTGTTATGATTTGAGATTTGGGGAGACGGCACTGCTGCTGCGTAAACTGGGTGCCCAGATCCTCACCTATCCGTCTGCATTCACGTATTCCACGGGCAAGGCCCACTGGGAGATTCTACTGAGAGCGCGCGCCATTGAAACCCAATGCTTTGTGGTGGCAGCTGCCCAACAGGGCTGGCACAACAAGAAACGTCAGTCCTGGGGCCACGCCATGATAATCGGTCCCTGGGGCAATGTGCTCGCCGACTGTGGCGAACAGGAATTGGCTGTGGCGACAGCTGAAGTGGACTTGTCCGCGCTGCAGAAGCTCCACCGGAGCATGCCCTGCTTTGAGCATCGTCGCAACGATATGTACAGTCTTACCGCATTCAATTTGAAGCTGCCCAATGCGGAGAATGCACAGGATCGGGCATTTGCCAACAACACCGTGGACAAGAGGACCATATTTTATGAATCCGAGCATTGTTATGCCTTCACCAATCTTCGCTGTGTGGTGAAGGGTCATGTGCTGGTCTCCACCAAGCGGGTAACTCCACGTCTCAACGGACTCAACTGTGCCGAGGTCACGGATCTCTTTGCCACCGTCTGCTTGATCCAACGTATGCTGGAGAAGATCTACGGCACCACTTCGGCCACGGTGACGGTACAGGATGGAGCACAGGCTGGTCAGACTGTGCCACACGTTCACTTCCATGTGATGCCGCGACGCAACGGCGATTTCGGGCACAATGATCAGATCTATGTGAAGCTGGAGGATCGCGCCGAGAATATGCCAGCTCGCACGCTCCAGGAGCGCATCGATGAGGCGGAAAAGTATCGTGATTATCTGCAGAGCAATAGTTAACCTTGCTTAACTAGAATATATTTTTGGAACTCCTCTTTTATGTAATGTGATCGTCAGTAAAGCTCTTATCAAAAAATAATAATAATAACGATTTTGTTTATTAACCCAAATGTCAGGGTCAGGGACCGTAAAGACTATACTATTTTAAAATAAAAACTATCTGCTAAATTTCATTGAAAATTTTAATTTTAAACTCAAATTTGTTTTCAAATTAATCGGTATAATTTAAATGAATAATAAAAAGGGAAAATTTATTTTTGGGATTAAAGAAATTAAATTTAAAAGATATTTAAATTCAGATCAAATATAAGAATTATAATTAATGGTTATAATAATGAAAATTAAAAGATCAACTCTTATTTTTAATTATATCTAGATAGCAAATATTATATTTATATTAATATAACAAATAAGAAATAAAAAATTTCTATAACAGAAATCGAAAAATAAACTGTTTCCAAGAGTTATGACTACTTTTATAAAAAAAAATTGAATTTTTAATATACATATATAAAAAAAAACTGTATATCTGTAATCTTGTCTTTTATCCATAATACTCATTTTTATGTTGCTCACCTCGACTTTTCCACCAAGCTTTAGAAGTTTTTGGCAGGCTCCCTCGATGCACTCGTTGACGGTGTTGGCAATAAGCTGAGGATCCTGTTCGCACCATCCTTCCTTGGCAAAAATGGATGGTATCTCGATCTGATGGAAGCAGACAATTTCATCGGTTCCGGCGTGGAAGATCATGAAACGCGCCGACGTGGTGCCCTCGTCAATGGCACCAACAAATGGGCCCGACAACTTCCCCGACTTGTCGCACAGACATTTACCAGAGTTATCCATATCGAGAGTTATTTATGATTATAATATTGTGTAACTATTTATGCACAAAACACTAATTAGGAACGGCGTAAAACGCTTGTGTGACTCCGTCTGCTTTGCCAATGGAATTACTGATCGATTGTGAGCGACATACTCGTCGGATGCGATAAGAGATAAGGCCCAGCCCCTTTGGTGCGAGAGCTTTTGACGTGTTGTACTCTGTCCCCAGTTGTTTAATGCAGCGGCGACATCAATTAAAACTTGTTTTCAAAACGTAAATAAATTGTTGCGAATGATTGTGCGAAAACGGAATGAGGAAATACGATGTTTATGCGAACAACACTATCGTGATATTTGAATTGAGATACACAACACTTTAAACAGTTGATTTTTATTCATTCAAGTTAATTTATTACAGCACAATTTATATATCTATTCAATAATAAGTGAATTATATTTTCTTTGAATTTATTTGGCACTCGCAAAAACTTTGCACATCATATGGCAGCACTGTCACACACAGTGTGTACACACTTGTATCAGAATAAACGTAGCATGTTATTTTTGTTCTTACTACAGTAGGGTAACACTATAACGTTAATTTTTGAGCACACCAAATGGCAAGCAATTGCTTGCCGCCTTTTATTACAGAAATAAAGCCATGTCAATATCGGAAACCCATCGAACAGGACTTCGCGATCTGCTGGTTAATGAGAGAAATACCCCCGTGCTGCTACAGTTAGCAAGAAGTGTCACAAAGAATGTCTGCAGCACTGATGATCCGGAAGGTAAGTGACTCAAACAACAAACAACAACTAGAATCAACAAACTTTCTTATTTTTTAGAGGCGCTTGGCTATATCACAGCTCATATCGAGGGTATACACAAGCTGCTGCACAAACGACACATCACGAGGGATCTGCTATTCAAGTATTTACACACAAGACTGCCGGGCACTTCAACGGATTTCACAAAAGCTGATTTGGTCATGAGAGTGATTCAGTATTGGGATCGTCATTTAACAACGTCAACAGCAGGTGCAGCCGGTGATTCAAAGCCTATTACTACAGTTGATACATATAAGGATCACAATGAACAGGACTATCCCATACACTTAATGGCACGCAAGTTCGGGGAATGGTTTTTCGAGAAGTTCAACACAAACAATCTGACCACAGCGGATTTGTGGAGCGACTCCGTGTTGCAGCTTCGAGTGATAGCCGACGATGGAACCAGCGATTTGGAGTGTGATTCAGCAGAAGAGGTTGTGGATTCCTTGATTGCCGCTAAGCAGCAGTTTGGATTCTACTTCAATCCCAACTTGTCGCATTCGGGTGTGCAAGGACGCATTGATGCCTATGGTCAGGTCGTGGTGCTCTGCTGCGGCACGTTGCATACGGCCAACCTAAGTGTTGGCGTCTTTGAATGCGCCTTTGGTTTGCTGCGTGATCCACATGCGGGTAACAACTGGAAGCCAAAGAATTTCAAGTGCTTGCTCCGCAGTAAGCTTACTCCGCCACAACTGCACACACTAACCGACAGCGAGACTCTCCAGGCGGCACTGGCGTTACCCTCGCCCAACGATTCTCTAGACTAACTACAAGACTGTTGCAACCAGGCTGTGACTTTGAGGCGTCTTCAAAGGCTCGTTTATAAATTCATATTTATTTAACTTTAAAACTAGTCTGTTAAAACATAACAATATTTGACTCAATAAAACAATAAGCCTGTTTAAAATGCCATTAAATCATTGGAAATTTCAATAGTGATTTCTATTCCCTATAGAAATTTCGAAAATTAGAAAGAATATATTTATTTGGAAATTAGGAATATTATTAATTCGTAGAGGAATTCCACAAAATAAGAAATAACATTAAAATTTAATAAAACAATTTGTAAGCAGAACTAGAAAGCTTTTAATTGAAAATTAGAAACATTAATATTAGAAAAAAAATTTGGAAGGTTAAAATTAGCAAGGAAACTGTTTTTAACTACAGACTTCTATTTTCTAATTTTTAATCTAAAAAAAAATTAGCTGAACACAGACATTTTATTTGAACCTCTTGGAATTATCTTCCTAGCATATCGTTTTTTTTTTAATCTTATTCAAAGATTTTAGCTATTTTTTTTTAATCTTAACAGCCAATATTCTTTAAACAATAGTTATTTAAACAGGCTTAAATGCAATAGAAAGTCAACCCGAGGCATTACTTTACCTGATTCATAGTGGAATTTTTGAAGTAGTTCAAGCTGTCCTGGTTACCTAGTGAAATATACGAGAAGGTATTCTCAGTAAAACACGCGATTTCATAAAGTAATACAACTTACGCCCCGAAGTGGAATTGTCTCAGTTTCAAGACGCGCAGTTTCCACAAGGCATTTTCGCCAAGTTGCTGCAAGTTCAGAGAAAATAACAGCATTAAATGTTGTTCGTTGGCAAAAAAAAAACAAAAAAGGATGAAAAAATAATAAAGTTGAAGAGTAAATAAATTAATAGGAAACTGGCACTGATAGAGCATTGGGTTTTTTTTTTTTTTTACTGATTTGAACCCAACAATAAAAATTATTACCAGTTGTTCAACTGCTCAGAACTCCGTGGATGTTCCGTCTTGACGTGATCATTGGATCATCGCAGGTCCACTGAAATGGTATTAATTATTAATAACAATTTCTCTAGTCAATGCACAGTAAATATGTATGTATATATATTGTGTGTGTGTGATAATAAGTTGGTATGTGGGAGTTTGTTCTGATTTGCATACATGCATATACATATATTGTACTTATTTTATATTCTTATTCAAGTTGAAAGCACGCACACACATAACAATCGGATTTGCCTATATAATTCGATTCACAAAACACGCGAAGAGTTCAACAAAAACCACTGAACTAATTCATATATAATAATTGTATTATATATATTTTAAATGTGTCGGGGTGAGTGGTATTTGGAGTTCGAGTAGAGTGAAGTTTTTCTTTTGTATTTTTGTTTTTGTTTTTTTTTTTTTAATAACGATAGATAACTTGTAACTAATATCGCTAACGAAATTGCTTACTGTCTAGGAAATATTGAATTACGTTTATTCGGTTGTCTCATCTACATTTTCTCCTGTATAAAGGGATGCATTAGCGCCTGATTAAGAGATATACGCTTGCCCGGATCGAGTGCAAACATATTCTCGAGCAGATCTTTGAGTTGTGTGACCTTACGATGCTGATCATCGGGCAAATTCTGATCAGCAATTAGCTCCTGTTGCAAATTCCGTGAAGGTTTCACAACTGGCATCACAACAATCTTTTCCTGTAAATAGAGACAATCAAAATATTACTTAGATTATTTATAAATTGTTTGTATATTTACTTACTCTCTCGGTTAGCTTGTCAATCTCGTGATAGAGGAAATTACAACTCTGATCAAAGTGCTGCTCTCGGAACTGTCCCTTGCGCACAATACGATTGGGTATTTTGCCCTTGACATCCATAAAGAACTTGAGCATCTGGTTATTGCTTTTGCCGCTGAACAATATCTTGCCAGTGTACAGCTCGTAGATGGTACATCCAGCCGACCACGTATCAATGCCATAGTCATAGGGTATGCCCAAAATAATCTCTGGTGCACGATAGAAACGTGATACCAAATAAGGCGTTATATCGTTCTCACTTATGCCAGAAGCGGATCCGAAATCGCACAGTTTTAGTATAAGATTATTCTCATTGACCAGAATATTATCTGGCTTGATGTCCGCATGTAGAATTCCCGTCTTCTTAAGCAATTTGAGGGCCAAGAACAATTGCTGTGTATAACTGCGCACTGCTTTGATGTGAAGTCCCACATTCTTGCCATATTTCTTGAGAACCTCGCGCAGATTCATAGCAAGTGGTTCAAATACCATGCAAAGATGCTAAGGGATGAAGGGTTAATAAATTGAATGGTCTTTTTAACTGAATTACACACCTGCTTGTGAAAGAAGTGACGATACAAACGCAGGCAATGAAAGCGATCATCAGGATCGGCATCGTTAAGCTTCTTAAGTACTTCCAGTTCTCGCAAACCCGTTTTGTGCCTGTTTATGGGTATAGATAAAAGAAGTTAGATCAACCCTTAATCAAGAGTTTAATGAACTCACATGATCTCGTTGTTGCGTATGATTTTGATGGCCACATTGGCGGCACCACGTGCTTGATCTCGACCCCGCACCACATTACTGAAGACGCCTTGTCCAGTGTAACCGCTGACCAGGTAGCGATTGTCCAGAACCTCGCCAATGCGTACACGATAATAACCCTCGGCATCATCCCAATTGTCCGTCAGGGCGGGATTCTCAATTTGATGCTTGTTGTGCACAATGGTGCTGGGTGACTAAGGGAATATAAAAAAGATGAGGATGCATTAGAAACGTTTGTCTAAGTTGTGTTGTGTGTGTGACATTTACAAGCCTGCGACTCACATCGAAATTGGAATCCACATCCTGGTCGGCAAACATATCCCAATCGTTGCGTTTCTCCTTTACCGCACTGTTCTTTGAAGTATTGGCATCAAAAGGTTCCGAAGACTTAACTTCAGACTGTTCCTCGTCCGCTTCCTTCTCTTTTATTGTCGGAGTTGGTGTGCGCTGTCTTGAGTCGCGTCTGGATGAAACAGGAGAAGTGCTTCTGGATTCATAGGAGTTGGATTTGCGAGGTGTTGGACTTGTTGTACGTGACTCTTGATCATTGGTGCCCAGTTTCTGTGAGGATTGGTTGAAAAATATATTAGTTTAGATCTCCAAAATGAAACATATGAATAGCTACCTTTAGCAGCTCCTCGCGCTGCTTGCGACGCATTTCAATAATGCGCCCCTCGTCATCGTCATCTTCATTGATGTCAATGTCGAGACTGACTTCCTCATCGCTGCTCTCCTTCTCATGCATTTTCTGGCCCTCACTTAGGGAACCTTTGTATCGATCACGGTCACTACCGCCAATGCCGTTGCCAGAGCCGCGTGCTCCGCGTCCACCACGTTCTCCACCACGTCCGCCGTCCTGCTCTTGACGCTCCCGTTCACGTCGCCTGTCTGACTCCATCTTACTGCGACTATGGGAACGTGGACGGTTCCAGCGCTCCCGTTCCCGCTCTCTGGGACGTCCTCCGCGCTCCGGCGGCTGTCGATTGTCCCTCTCCGGCTTTCGGTCACGATCCCGACTTTGATCGCGTCGTTCGCGTTGCTTGTCGCGATTGATCTCCTGGCGCAGATCTTCCATATTCCTATTGTACTCTTGATGGTGCCGTCTCTGGTCACCTCGACCATGTTGTTGTTGTTGCTGTTGCTCTACACGCCGGCGCGGCGTACGACTGCGTTGCTCTCGCGGCACACGCTCACGGGAGCGTCGATCACGTACCTCTCTATCCTGCTGTCTTCGCGCTGCTCCGGTTGGGTCATCACGGGCACGACTTCGGTTCCTAGGCTGGACTGCGGGCGAGGCTTGACGTCGTCGCTTCTCTGGTGTGGGTGAGGGAGTCCTCTGACCACCGCTAGAATCATCCAATAATATAACATCGGATTCGTTTGAGTTATGGATGCTAGATTGTTTATTATTAACATGTTTACTAGTTGCAGTTGCCAGCGGTGCTGTCGACTGCGAGATCAGCCTGCGCTTCGGCGCCTCAGTAGCTGCCAGCTTGGTCTGCTGTTCCCGCTCTCGCTCTCGCTCTCTCTCCCGCTCACGCTGATGCTGCAGCTGGCGGCGGCGTTCGGTACTTTCATCACGCGAGCGCTTGACCAAACCCGGATTGGAGCGACTTTCATCGCACTCCGGGTCGGACATGTAGGCGCCCAAACGTGCCTGCAGCAAGGCCTTTTGCTTCATCAGTTCCTCCAGGTTAAGCTCATCCTCGAGCTTCGGTGGCAGCACCGGACTGGCCACATCGACGGCGCTGAAGTTAGACAACAAGCCAGAGAGGCATTAGTTATCAGTATATATATATATATATATATATATATATATATATATATATATTTAACCCCTACTTACACTTCACTCTCACTACCGGAACTGGCCACCTCCAGCACGGGCAACACCTTATTCTGAATGGTTTTCGTAATCTCCTCGACTAGACTGCAAGGATCTGTCTGCATATTTGGCTTAATGATGCGAAAATCGGCTCCATTGGGTGCCAGAATTGTACTACGCTCCCGGCTCGCCTGCATAATCTCAGTGAACTTATTGCTGAGGCTCTGGCCGCTGGAGGAGGTGCGTTGATGCTTCTCGGATGCATTTGAGGATTCACTGTGACGATGGTGACTCTTTTTCGATTTCTTGTGCTTCTTGTGCACTTTATCACTTTTGCTGGCTGAGGATGTCTTTTTGTGTTTCTTGTGCTTTTTTGGCTTCTTGTGCTTGGCGCGGCGCTCCTCTGTCCCACTGTTGTCGCTGGAGTCGTAACTGCTTTGAGCGGAAAAACCACAAATTAATATACATACACACAACACAAGCACACACGCACACGCACACATACAGCTACATAACCTCACAAAGCTTTGCTTGCTCATTTTTTCTTCGCTCTATTTGTTAACTTCAACTTACCTTTTATCGTCACTTGTCATTGTAGTGTGTTAGTGCAAAGGACATGCACAATCACTTGTTTTAGTAAAATATTAATTTTATTAATTAATAGTCTTTGGTGCGCAACTTTTTTTTACATCTAGTTTGTTTGCACTCAATAAATTTTAACATTTGTTGTTGGGCTTGCTCATGAGTGACGGTCACTGTTGTCAACTTAGCTATTTTACAGCTAGTTCTGCCTGTTTTCAAAGTTCGATTAAAAATTCTTATTGGACACTAGACTTTTGCTATGCTTTCCAGCCAGAAACAGCTATTTTGCTCTAAAAAGTTGGCAGCACTGCTGAAGAGTGACTGTTCAATTGAACTAACATGAACGAACGTAATTTTCGTATACATGTGAATAGAATTTACCGATTGCAACTAATAATCGATTAGAAATGTTGGCGCAATTTAAAAATGGACGGTTGCTAAGGAAGAAAAACCAAAACAAAGATCTTAATTAATTCACTGCCCAAAAGAAGTATAGTTTCTTTAGCTCGCATATTAGCAATGGCAACAGCATCGGCAACTAACTGGCTGCATGTGGACATTGGGGATGAAACTCCGCATCTTCTTTCAACTCTGTCAAGTTGCATGACACTCAGCGACGTTCAGTGCGATGGTTACGTCCGTCTTTTGGCCGCCGACATTTCATTAGAGGACGAGGAGGAGCCTTCTGCTAAGCTAAAAGTGTTTCGAGGACTAAAGCTGAAGAAGGAGCAATCGCTTCCGGGTATACCTACGGCCATTGAGAGTCTCTACATCGATGAAACGGAACCCAAAACGCCGGGTGAGCAAGAAGATGTAATTTTGTAACTTTGTATAATATTCCCCTTCTCTTTTCCGTAGTGATTGCTGTCGCCATAGCAGAGTCAGTTCTGTTCTATAGGCATTTGAAGCCCTACTTCAAGTATACTGTGCCCGCCTTAGATGCCGAAGAATTGGAACTAGAAGTATGGCGCAAGCTGCCTGTAATGCAACCAGAAACTCACGATGGATTGCTGCAGTTGCTCAAGGATGTTGACCATGCCAAATTGTCGCGTAAAACTCAGCGATTGCTTCAGTTGCCCGTAGAGGAGCGTGAAGTAAGCTGATTTTTGATTTTTTTCCCCTATCACTGTCTCTTTTATCCCGACTTTTTCTTGACTCGCTCCTTGACGTTTACTCAAAAACTTTAAACTTCCATAACTTTGCCAAAACTTAACCGATTTTCATGCGGAATATCATTTGAAATGCTTTAAAGCTTAAATACAAAAACTAAAACTACAAAAAAAACTAAACAAAAGTATATAAGTAAATATGAAAAAAAAACTTTTCTTAAAATTAGATTGTGGTTTTAAGTAAACGATAAACTTATTCAATAATATTGTTTGTAAGTGAAAAGTTGTGTATTTATACAGAAATTAACATTTACATGTTTATACATATTAATTATATATATAGATATATACACCGAAATTAACATATAATTCTATACGTAAAACTCTGTTTGACAAACAACTTCAATTCCAAATGGGATTGGACCACTCGAGGTCTGCACTGAACTGCATTCCGAAAGCGACTGATGCTCGCTTCCCTTTGACTGCCCCTTTTATACCTTGTGGACTCTCAGGGCTCTCTCACTCAGGACTCCGACGCTCAAGACTCTCTCGCTCCAGACTCTCTCGCTACAGAATCTCTCGCTACAGACTCTCTCGCTCAGGACTCCGCCGCTCAAGACTCTCTCACTCAGATCTCCCTCGCTAAAGACTCTCTCACTCAGATCTCCCTCGCTCAAGGCTCTCTCACTCAGATCTCCCTCGCTCAAGGCTCTCTCACTCAGGACTCTCTCGCTCAAGACTCTCTCGCTCAAGACTCTCTCGCTCAAGACTCTCTCGCTCAAAACTCTCTCGCTCAGGACTCTCTCGCTCTCTCAGGGCGCTCAATTTACCACAATCATCACTTTCCATTTTTTCCCTTACACTTTTTTTTAAACTTCAAACTCGCATAACTTTGCCAAAACTTAACCGATTTTCATGCGGAATACCATTTTGGTCATTATTTGGCCTCTATATTGATTCTGCATCAAAATATTAATTATTTAAAAAATTCCATATATGACCAAAATATGTCATATTTTTCCATACTTACCCCTTGACATTTTATCAAAAATTTCAAACTCGCATAACTTTGTCAAAACTTAACCGATTTTCATGAGGAATACCATTTTGATCATTATTTGGCCTATATATTGATTCTGTATTAAAATATAATGATTCTGTATTAAATATAATAATTAGTATTTTGCTTATCACTGTCCACTTTGTCCTTACTTTACCCTTAACACTTTCTAAAAACTTCAAACTTGCATAGCATTGTGAAAGCTCTTACTGATCGAATTTCCTTGCAGTCCTTTATCAACATCCACAAGGATTCGCCTGTGGGTCGTGTGGGAAATATTGTGGCCATGTGCTGTTTGAAACGTGTTTCCAGCAGTGCCAATCCGCCCTCTCATTTGGTACTGGCAACGGATACGGGCCGCGTCTTCGTACTGGAACCTCAGGGCTTTAATTTGGTTTACCAGGCCAAAACATGTAGTTATGAGACAGCTGTGCCGGGCCTGATTTCAGTGCACGGCACTTATGAGACGGACTTTTGCATTGTGGTGGGCACTCGAAATGGCGGCGTCTATCTGCTGCGTAAATCCAATAGTGAGGGACAGGAGATCCTCAAGATGAGCACTCCCTTGACGGGCCTACTCTTGCTGCCCGTTGATCAGACAATCGTTATGACCACCATGGAGCAGCGGTATCTATGTTACTCCAAGCGTGGCAAGCTTCTTTTCCAGGTGCCACTGGAGGCACAACCCGTCTGCATTTTACCCCTGATGCTCTCACATCTGGGCATCACTCTGGTGGCTGTGGCCTTACAAGGTGGCTCAGTTAAGTTCTTTCTGCAACGCTTTCTCGTGGATGAGTTTGTGGTGCCACAGACCGTGGCTGCCATGCTGTACGGCCGGATGGGCATGGAGGATCATGTGTTGACTTTGACCACCCAAACGGGTGAAGTGATTATGAAAATATTACGACGTATCACACGCTTTGAGAACGACATCGAAGCGGCATCATTGGCCAGCAAAGTCTCGGCGAGCTCACACCGAATTGTGGAGGCCTCCATACTGGAAAAGGCCAAGAAGAGCTCCATCTTTGTGGAGCAAGCGTCACGCGAGAAGCAACATGCCAAGGGTGAGTTTTAAATGCAGAAAGAATTCTCAAGAAAAGTTCCCGAAAAATCCCTCACAATGCTAATACTAATAACTACACTAATTCTAATAACTATACTAATACTAATTATATAATTATAAGTCCCTAAAATTGAAAATAATTAATATAATTTTATTCTTTCCGTTTCAAATATATTTTAAATAATATTTATATTTACAATTCCTTATTTTATTTTAAGCTTTAAGTTAATTTTGATCTTAATTGACGTTGAATAAATAAATAAAAAATATTTTTATAAAATCTATTTTATGTTTGCAGCAAGTTATGGCAGCTTTCAGGTGGAACTCTGGCGACTGCGCCACACTGCCGCACGTGCCACAATTGATGCGATCAACTCCTCGGAGAGCACCATATCGGGTGACCTGACGCATGCTCCGGTTAAGCTATCCGCCGAGGTCTGCGGCACTGGACCCGTCTTTTGTCTCTACCTCACCGTGCAGAATCTGTCCACGTTTAAGATGGCCTCCAATTTGGTAGTACTCTTGCATGCCGATCGTCGACACTACACTATACAACAATCTGTGGCCAGATTGCCGAGTGTTTTGCCCGGCATTCCGCTGCGTGTGGACTTTGAGGTGGTGTCTGTGCTGGATCCATTGGACAAATTGCCACCGGCCAGCCTCACGCCTGATAATTCCCAAATACGCGTCATGCTCTTGAAGACTGGTCAGTCCAAGCCGCTTATTGCTGCCTCAGTGACCATGCCCCCATCGGAGGCGGCTTTCTAAAACGTTATCTAAGTGTTGCTGTTGTGGGTAAGTATCGTTATTTATTTCACATATAAATTACATTTAAACTCTTCATTATTTATAATTTTTCTTAGGCATATTTGGGTGCATATTTCTCGTAGGCTTTGACGTAAGCCTCTTTAGCGGCATCCTTGGACAAACCCTTGCGTGAACTCCACGCTTCAAACATGACCTTCTTCTTGAGATCCAGCATGCCGGGCTTATCGATGTTTACATCTCCAACGGTGGCCTGTTTGTAGAGTCCGTAGAACTCTAGATTCTCCGAGTCGGCGGGCTTCTTCTTAAAGTTCTTCACAAGTTCTGTAGCTTCCTCAAAGTTGACCATGTTGCTCGTCTTAGAGTAGTTATTAGACTGACTCTTTGACAGTTATATCTATTATTTATAATTCTTATCCATTTCTTAGACCTAATTTAAATTTAATTAATTTGCAGCTGCATTGTAAATTCAGTGAGTTATCAAAAATGTATATAGCATAGGAAATATTTAATTAATATTTTGGAAAACTACCACAGCAGATAAGGGCTAGAATTGTTATTATTTGTAAGCTCTATGATAACTTGTCACTATTAATCATTCCACCTTTATTTGAGGAGTTTGTCTGTGAACTATGGCCTCTTATTAATTACGAGTAAGTCATCCACCGTCAGTATTAACTTGCTATATTCCTATAATATATATTTGGGCTTGGCACAGTCATAAAATATTCATGTTAATCTTATCACACAAGTGCATGAGGTGTTTATTCATATCTCTAAAAACTCATATACTTAATTTTATATATATTTTCTATGATTGCTATAACTAATTTCATTTTTGGCAAACTGCAAGTACGAATTTCCCCTAAATCAGATAAGGTCAGCACTCATATGAAGTTTGTTTTATTTTTATTTTTTACCTTCTTTTGCACTCTCAACCCCTTGTCGTCTGCACCACCTAATCGATCATAGCAATCGCATAGAAATTAATGTATGTGTTTAGAGTGTATAGTGGTTTATCATCATGCAACGGGAAAGGGAACGGGAATGGAAACGGGAACTACAAACAGTCAGAGCCTTCTGTATGAGATAAGATTAATCAAAAAACAACGGCTGACTGTGTTTGGGCCGTTATATATAAGCATGGAGTGGAATGAGGAGCCACAATTTGTATCCGTTCGCCAAACACAACAAATCACCAAAACATCAACATGCTGACCGTAAGTCAAAATAAAAATCTGTAAAAATTACTAGGACCAACCTAAATTCCTTTTTTTCATTTTAAACAGTTTGAGGAAATCGTTGAGAAGGCAAAGAACTTCAAGCAGACCGTCTCCAAGGAAGATTTCCTGGAATTCTACGGTTATTACAAGCAGGCCACCGTCGGCGATTGCAACATCGATGAGCCCGAGGATGAGGAGCAGAAGGCCCGCTATCTGGCCTGGAAGAGCAAGGCTGGTCTGACCCTCGAGGATGCCAAGAATTATTACATCGAGGTCTACAAGAAGTATGCCGCCAAGTACGAGTAATCTGTGCCTTTCCTAAAATTTTGCAGTAGCCAATATTCCTAACCTTGTCACAATAATATTTCTGTCGCAGTTGCCGTTGTTAAAAAATGTATTTATTGTATTTTTATACTATGGTTTAATAAACCCGTAAGCATTTAAACAAATAATTAACTGTATTTAGTATTTTTAAATCCAATCCAATTTCAATGGTTAATCATACACAATCAGGGGTATTTCTGAAATGTAATCCAACCGAAAGCCAACAAAAAATATATGGGTTTTCGATAAGGTTTCAATTAGTGATTATTGTCACATTTTTCCATACCTTTCCCTTGACATTTTATCAAAAACTTCAATCTACCATAACTTTGCCAAAACTTAACCGATTTTCATGTGGAATACCATTTTAATCATTATTTGGCCTCTATATTGATTCTGCATCAAAATATTAGTTAATTAGAAAGTTCCATATTTTGGTACTCACTGTTATATTGCCGTTTTTAGCAATAAATCAATTTATTTTTATGAACGTTAAACAAAGTATTTACATTTTTTATTAACTACTATACTTGTGGTTCATATTGAATTTTGAATTGAACATGAATCATAATAATAAATAGGCCTAAGAGTATGCCACACAAAATAGAATCTTATAAAATATCGAAACATACATACAAAATCGTTCTATCCCTCTGCTTATTGATAAGAACGAAATTGAATGACAAAACCGTTATATTTAAAAGTAGTAGCTCATTTTGTTTAGAAAATTTTATTCTGATGAGTCTTAATTAATGTACTCTCTAAACACAGCAGAATATTCATAAATACTATATGAAAGCTTTTATTTTTATTCTTCATAATAGTTAGAGTAATAACTATAACATAATTAAATTTTTTATGAATTATAATTATTAGTTATTCTTATCACATTATTATATGTAAATTCGAATTCAAACTTAAGCAATAGAAAATCGTGCTAAATTACACGTTAATCTTGTTGCTATATGTATAGATTGTATAGATTGCAATTAAATTGTATAAACGTCAGTTAATCAGCAGGTGTGGAACTGATAAGTGCTGTAATCTTTGGATTAGTTGCTCCCAGAAAGTTAAATCATTGGCAATCGTGCCAATTTCATATGTGTACACGTATTTATTTAACTGCATCTGCGATTAAAATGCCGGTTTGCCCTTCGCACCCAGAATTCAATGATTAAGTCCCAACCCAAATTGATATCAGTACAAGAACTACATCCATCAGCAGTGCTCAAAGCTGTCTGCGAGTCTGTGAGTAATAAATCCAAGAGTACACGTAACACTCGGGAGCAGCCATGGTGCGTGAGAACCCGGAGAATATCAGAAAAGCTCTCTGAAATTGCGATAATGGACGCTCCCAGTTCCGCGAGAGCTTTCGACAGAGATTCGCTCGCAGTGGCGATCGTCGAAAAGACTTAAATTGAAAGTCCAAACGAGACTCGGATTCAGACAGTGTCGAGTTCTGTGACCGCCCAGACAACAAAGTCAACGTAAGTCCAATATTCAAGTCCATCGAATGGAATTATCAATCGATTCTATACTCGTTTAGTTAAAATATAATGTATGTACTTTTTTTTGTACATGTGACAAACAAGAATATCGAAGGCTCGTTTAGATAAGGGCCAAGTGTTTTTTTTTTTGGTCATGTTATTTGGGCCAACACACTCAATTTGCAATTCAAGTGGGCATGAGCACGTACTCAAACCACGCCCAATGCCTTTTCCGGCGGGATGCGCCAAATCTAATTCAATTTAAATGCCACGCGATCTGTTAGCTACATTTGTATCTTTTTATCCAGCGCAAGCGCTGCGCCAAAATTCTAATTAATAAATTTCTATTCTTATTGTGTTTGTCGGCTGCTGTGCGGCGGTGAAAGTCGCGCTTTGTGGCACCTCCATAAATGGACCGACCTCAAAAACATTGCTGAATAATCGCCTGATGCGTGCCAAAGTTCAACAAGCCAGACACTTTGGCGGCAGATCATTTATAGTGTTCCCCAATTAGCTTAGCTTAGTGTACAG
Source organism: Drosophila falleni (assembly GCA_035045575.1). Taxonomy (NCBI): domain Eukaryota; kingdom Metazoa; phylum Arthropoda; class Insecta; order Diptera; family Drosophilidae; genus Drosophila; species Drosophila falleni. Next base: position 7,245,719 of record JAWNOV010000167.1, read on the forward strand.
GTTTTGGCAACAAGTTCATCTTAATATGTTATGTCATTAACCATATTGTTAATCTTTTTTACTTGCAGATTAAAATCTAAACCAAGATGTCCCTCACTGAGGTAAGTGGCTATAAAGTAACCTGTAGATTTATGATAGTGACATATTTAATGGGTCTACTGTTATCAGTGAACTAGTCAATCGCTAATCGCAGGCACCATAATGATTATACATTTTAAAATAAAAGTTATTTGTTAATTTTGATCATAAAAATCTATTTGAACTCTTTTTGATTTTTATTACAAAATTTGGAATAAATAAGTAAAATTTAATTTTTATTTAAAATTCATAAAATGTGTTATTTTATTAAAATTGTATAATCAATATCTAATATAACCTTTTCAATTGTTAATATTTACTCTTAATTCAGTTTAAATGCTTAATTTATATAACCAAATTTTAAGCATGAGAGTTATATTAGAATAATAATAATAATTTAATGATTCTTAAATACAATTTTAGATTAACTTATTACTTTTTTTAATTTGTATTAATAAATTAAACTCAAAATTTATTCGGCTATATTAAAAAGTAAATCTGGCATTTTCCTTTTCATTAAGATAATTGACTTTAATTTTAATCAGAACTCTTTTTTTTGTAATCCCTGGCTAATCATTTAATTTTTTCTTGTTTGCAGCAATTCAACGCCGCCGCCGAGAAGGTCAAGTCCCTGACCAAGCGTCCCAGCGATGATGAGTTCCTTGAGCTCTATGCTCTCTTCAAGCAGGCCACCGTTGGTGATAATGAGACCAGCAAGCCCGGTCTTTTGGATCTGAAGGCCAAGGCCAAGTGGGAGGCTTGGGGCAAGCAGAAGGGCAAGGCCACCGAGGTTGCCCAGAAGGAATATATCGCTTTCGCCGAGGGTCTGGTTGCCAAATACGCTTAAACCAAAATCAAAGTTCAGCTCATATCCAAACTATACTAAATTGTTGATTTTAAATAACAACCAGTGAGACTAAAACTATTTATATAATAGACACTATGATCTTTTTAAATGTGTAATAAAATTTGTTTGTAAACTTTTCTAAGTGACGACGTTTTTTACTTAAGTCTCAATGTCCATTTCAATTAGCTCTTGTTCTAAAACTCTTCCCGGTATTTTTAACCTTTAGCCTGTAATTTACTTTACGTATTTGGTCTCAGTTTAAATTTGAGTACGTGGCTATTAACTCACATATTTGCAAGGCAAATATAAATACACTCAATACTGTACTGGGTACCGGTTCTAGGTTACCCAACAAATACGAATATAAAAACGAATACGAATGTGGATCCGAATACGAATGTGAACCCGATTGCACCTAGTTTGATGCGTTCTTTAGACGCTCGTCTGCTCATTAGCGTCTAACTGTTAATAAAACCGTTGAATCACTTTGGGCCACGTCTGTTAGCTTTGGCAATGACCTTGAGCTTTCAGCTCTAGTTGACTGCTTAAGATTCCTTTTACAGATCCCTAGTTGAGATTTAAAGCCTAAGAAATGCGGAAATAAATATTATTGCACATAAATTGGTAATTAAACAATAGATTCACATTATAATTCGACTAAGAATGGAAAGTAGTTAGATTTCATTCTTTCAGAAGTTTAAGCTAAGTTCAATAAACTTTATTAAGACTTTGTGCTTACTATTTCTGATTTAAAAATTAAGAATTAAATTCAAATGACTTTTTTTCATTCTATGATTTAAAAATTTAATTCAAATCAAATCAAAATAACGTGTATTTTCATTAATGTGGTTTGGTAACTCTAACAAATGCCGTTAAATTAAAAACGAAGCATTAGCAACATTTGAATTGGTGTTAGCAACATGCTGCGACAACATGCTGCAACCACATGTTGCGACTACTCAACAGGTGAGAGCATAAAGCAATCAAGCAGCAAAACAACAACAATAATGTACGCTGTGCTTTTTGTTTATGAATAAAAGCGCATAAGCAAAGGGTGATAAATGTGTGTGCACGAGCAAAAACGATCAACAGCAGCAACAACAATAAGAGCAACCGCACCAACAAGTTGCCAGCTTGCGATCATGGGCCAAATGAGAGAGCCAACTGAGTGCTACAGAGAGAATGAGTGTGCAAAGTAGAGAGCAGAAGAGTGTGTGTGAGTGTGAGTGAGAGAGAACCAGTCAGTCAGCCAAGCCAACAGCAGGCAACAGGCAAGGCAACTGGCAACTGGCAGCAACAGTTCAATTCAGTCTACGTTTTGGCCTAAACGCGTTTGCTTGGATTTGGCCAGCGCGCATGAGCCGTCAGTTAGTCTACCAGCACTTTTTACCCTCTCTCTCTGCGTGCGTGTGTGTGAATGCGTGTGTGTGTTGGCTGTTAACAAAATGTGATTAGCAAAAATACAAAAGAAGAAACGAAGGCAGAGAACGCAAAGAATAAAAGACAACGCGAAACTGTGTTAAAAATAACAAATAATAAACTTGCATATATCCACGAATAACAATACGAATTTTTTCGGTTTTTTGGTTTTTATTATTTTTTTGGTTTACGGTAATTCTTTTTATTTTTTATAAATGCAAATAAAAGCAATTTGTTTAACGCGCTGGCGCTGCAACAAAATAATGAACAACAATAAGTGCAAATATTGTTAAAAGCAATGCTGAATTTTGTGCTTTATCGGCAACGGCAACGGCAGCAACAACAGCAATAAAATTCATATTGAGCTACACCCAAAAGCCAACAACAACAACAACAACTGCAACAACTACAGCAACGGCGGCTGTGCGGCTGACTTGGCCGACAGCTCAGCAGCAGCAGCAGCAGCAGCAACAACAACAATAGCACCATTACCACCAGCAAAAACAACAAAAAACAGTCAAAGTCGTCGTCTACCTTTTTCGTGCCTTTTCAAGTGTTTTTTTTTTTGTTCCCCCGCTCAGCAGAGCACAAGAGAGAGAGAGAGAGAGAGAGAGAGAGAGCGTCTCTGGTTTGGAGCTGTGCTCAGTCTCGTCTACGAGTTTGATGTCGACCAGTTCCAGTTCCAATTTCAGTTCCAGTTCCGTGATCTGACCAGCTGTGTTTGCTGCACAACATACACATACTTATAGATACAAATACATATGCACTTTATGCTCGTCGCATGCAATTTTGGTAAGTCCAGCCGTTTACCGTTAATCGTTAGCGTTTCGAATTGGATTAATTCTCGATTTAAGCTACCTGATTTTTTTTATTAGCTGGGCTTGAGGATTTTAGACTTTGCCACTCATTTCTATGCCTTGCCTGATTTTTGTTTGCCTTTCCATTTTTTTTTCTCTTTGCTTATAATTATTTTGTTTGCGGCTCTTTTCATTAATAAGTTTCACGCGTCGCTCATTTTTCAACAAGTTATCCCCCTTCCCCGTCTTCCTCCCCTTGGGTGCTCCAACCCTTGCCTTGGTTTAGCTTGTGTCTGGCTCGGATTACCGTGTTGATGTTGTATTTACTTATGTATGTACATTAGGGTGGAGCGAAATGACAAATGTTTACCGATGTTGGTATTTTTAAAAATTATGTAAGTTGATTGATTTTTCAGTCGAGGTTATCTAAGAATAATTATAATTATATGGTGAATTCTTATCCTTTAGTTTAACAAAGCTATATCGGTTTTTTGACTGATTTCTCAAACTTTAGATCAACAAATTAGATTTTTTGCACAGATTGATTTTACAAAGTATTGATTTTATAATGATACTGGAGTTTCAAAAAGTCTATTTCGCTCCACCCTAATGTACATACATGTGAGTACGTATTTTTGTAGTCACGCCAAATGAGGCAGGGAATAACATAAATTCTCTTCTTTTTTTTTTTGTATTTTTGCTAATTTCTTCTTATTTGGGTTCTCACGCTGTGCTTTAATATAAATTTGCCGAACAATTTGTATGGACAGCAGCTATGGGAAGGTAAGCGAATTGATAATCAGTATTTGGATATAAGCAAGACCGAACATTAAAAATTGGGTTAGAAATTTAGAGGATTAAGCTGAGAATATAACAAAGGTATTTTTTATAAAATATATTAGATGGATCTGCTATTTGATCAGATACAAAATATCTATGCTCTATCTATAATACAAGTAAATATCTATGTGTTAAAACTATAACTATAATTAACTGAAATTACGATAATAAAAACTTTCTTATCTATAAAATCGATTGTTAACAGTTTACAATCAACATAATCGAAAGTATAATAATTTTCGATAATTAAGCTTATCGTTAAAGCAAGCTCCCAAGCTGATATCAAATGAGTAATATTCTTAGAACTACCTGAATCGGAGAACAATAATCATTAAAATATATTATAATAATTATTAAGATAATTTGATTTTCAGTGAGATTAGTTCTTGAGAACAATCTATTAGCAACTCCAGTTCAAAGATCCGGCAATGACAGTCTCTGCGTATGCGTAGGGTAACAAAGCCATAAACCAAAGCTAGGCCAAAAACAAGTTTACAGCAGACACAACACAGTATTTGTTTGTGTGTGTGTGTATGTCTAACTAAAGCTAAGACTTAAACTAATACTAAAACTATGACTATGACTAAGTTAGCGTCTCAAGTTGAGTTGTGTCTTTGTGCTTGCAACTTGCAACTTGGAACTTGGAACGTGCAACCGATCAGGCTCTCGACACTTGACGCTCTGCTAAGGCCAGGTATTTGCAACAACAACAACAACAACAGCTGCTGGCAAATAACTGTGAAAGGAATGCACAAACAAGAACAAAACACTTGTGAGTTGAAATCGGAATAATCGGAATATTGCAATACGTATACGCTCCGTGTGTCGCCCGCATTTAAATCATTTTGTTATGATAGGTTATGTGAGTTGACCAGATCAGAAACAGAAACAGAAACCGAAACAGAAACTGAAGATGAACGTATTCATATTATATCAATGCCACTTGCCACTTCACTGCACTTGGCCCTGTTAGTACTAGTGTTAGCTTTCTTTTGAGTTCTTTCCATTTTTAAGAGAGATATTTAACTGACTTTATTGAGTCATCAGATTTTGCATTTAATTAATTGAAACTGGTTGCCAAAGCTTTGAACTCTGTTATTTTGGCTGAAATGCAAATTCAATTCAATGAATCGAACTAAGAATTATTGTCTAAACTTAACTTTAAACTGAAGAAACGAAATTTGTTACCCCTTCTCTCTCTCTCACTCTCTGTTTTTGCTGTATCTCTATCTTTATCTGTATCTGTGTGTGTGTGTTTGTATTTGTATTTGTAACCTGCCGCACCGGTTTCGGTTTATGTTTTAGCCATCATCATCATCATCGGCTTCATCATCATCATCATCCATTACTTATACGTGTATTTCTATTTCTCTTTTAATTTTCTCTCGCGCGCGCATAGTTGTTGTTGTTGTTGTTGTTGCTTCTGCGACTTGTTGCTGCCTCTTTATTTATTTTTTAACCAGTTTCTTTGCTTTGCTGCAACCTGAGCGCGAATGAGCCATAAATAACAACAACCACAACAACAACAACGGCTGCTGTCCCGGTTTCCAGGAAGCAAATGTCCGTCTATCTGTCCGTCCGTCCCAATTGTCGTTGTCTGCGTCTGCAATTCGCGTGCAATGCCGCTGCCTCTTTAAGATTATGCAACTTTTGGTTTTTCATATCTTTTTTTTTTTTAATACTTTTTCAAAATTTAATAAACCACAACGCGTTGGCGTCGCTTCCTTGATGTGGCCACAACCACAAACAGAGACAGAGCGACAGCGACAGAGATAGATATAGATATAGTGACAGAGACAGAAACAGTTGCAAGTAGCGCCCACAAAGCAAATTCCATTGTGTCTTAGGCTGACGACTTAAGTCTTAATCCGTTCACTGTGGAATTCTGCGCATCTAATCAAAATCTAAGTACTTAGTTCCGTTCCGCTTTTCCCCTGTTTCCCGGTTTTGGCCAAGTGTGTGGAATGCACTTGGCCAAAGTAACATTTGCCTGCATTCACATTCAACTTTAACGGGGAGACGTCGTCAGGTCTGTGATATCAGAGAGCAAACAATTGCCATGTGTTTATTTGCACCGAGGCACTTTAGAGTACCCCCTATTCTCTTCCACTCTCCCACTCTTCCACTCTTTCACTCACCACTCCCCACTCTCCTCTCTCTCTTTGCCAGCCAGAAACTCAGGGAATCCCCAGACGAAAACAGAACACAAATACACAGCAAATTTGAGTTACCTTCTGTGGAATTATTGCATTGTGCCAAATCTGTCGAATCAGTTAAATATACAAGACTTTACAAGTGTGTGGGAATATATATATAAATATATATATATTTACTGTTAACCTTGACCAGCAGCAACAACAGATTGACTAAAGATGCAGCTACAGAAATAAATATATATAAAAGTGTTTTTTTTTTCTTAAATAAAATAAATTAATTTTTTTAAAGGTCAGTTACGATAAGAATTTATAGACAATGTGCAGGTGTTGTTATAATATTTATGGTCTAGCCTATATATTGTGTGTATAGCGCTTATCAGACAAACATATTTTATATCCCAGTTTATATCGGGAACTGTTAAAGTTTTTTTCAAAGTGAGGACAATTCAACAAGTATTTAGTGGCCAGAAAGTATCTCTATTTATATAATGAAAAGCCAGACACGAGTTCAACTCAAGACCCAGACGCTTGACTGATATATAGACTGACAGAGAAAGCCAGAAAATGAGTGAGAGAGAGGGAGAGAGGAAAGAAGAAGAAAAGGGCGACAGACAGACAGAGAGTAAGTGTAAAAATTATTGCAGCAAATATTTAGTCAAGTGGAGAATGGCGAATGAAGCAGGAGAAGGGTTGCTTAGGCTAGTTCAGCCTTTAACAGATACCAACCCCCTTCCCCTGTTCCATTTTATTGTCAGGGCGATAAGATAAAAAAGGCAACGGCGCCAGCAGCCTGGCAAAGCGCCAAACCAACAACAAATATGGCAATGAAAATGTGTCGCAAATGAGAAGTCAACAGCCCAGTGAGAGATTCAAGATGCAATTGAGTGTTCCTTCCACATGCCCAGCTAATGTCCAACCAAAATAAAATACAAAATACGCCATTGTCATTGCAGATGCCCCAAGGAGATGATTGACTAAAAAGTGACTCGATTTCACGACGTTGTTCGAGATGCACGAACTGTTTACGAAAGTGCTCGCTAAGCGAGATTTGTCCCGTGCCGGAGATCTATTCTCCGTCCCCGATGCGGACATTGTCAATGACATCACAGAGGTGGTAAGTACAACCAATCGATTACTAAATAAGTAAAAAACGGCTTAAAATCGATAAAGAAAAGTTTCCTTCGGCTAGGCGAAGATTTGATACTCTTTAAGACTTCTTTAGATTTTTAGGAACTTTTTAACATAAAATAACTTATTTGGTAATGCTAAGATATCTTGAAAAACTAAGAGATTTTCAATTAAAAAATTAAATTTTTGATAAATATAATAGTTATTCCGTCAACTAGTCTAATTTTCATAAAATTCGATCAGAATTTAGCTAGGAAATCTCAAGAAGTTATCAGACTTAAGGGCTCAACCTGATCATTTATATAATGAATTCCTTGAGAAAATTCTTTTTCTAGGTTATCTTTAAGTTTAATAAAAGTTTTAGTCTAAATTTTAAGTCTCTAGCTTAAAATTCTTTTTCTAGGTTATCTTAAAGTTTAATAAAAGTTTCAGTCTAAATTTTTAGCCTCTAGCTTAAAAATGTGCGTCAAAAATCTTATTTTTCCCAAAGAAGCTTTTTACTAACTAAACGAATTCCATTTATTACTTAGCTGTCTGAAATAAATCCAATTATCTCTCATGCGGATTACGTGAAGAACAACAATGATCAGAGCGTGGTGGAGATCTGTGTCACCCGAGTGCTCTCCTGCATTCGGGAGACGCGCAGTGCGGAGCGTTATTGTGCCGCCTTGGTGGATCTGCTGAAGACGTGTCTGCTGTGGAATCTACAACCGGTGGCTGCCACCAAGGAGGAGCCGCCGCACGCCAAGATTGCAGCCGATATAATCTCTAGCATATTTTTAGTAAGTTGAGTGGGAAAAACTCTCTCTCTTTCGCTCTTAATCTTCTGCTCGTTTATATTTTTCTCTTAGAACTACGACAAGAAAGAACTGATGAAAATAGCGCTGCCCATTGCCGTGCAGTTTCTGCCCAAGGGCAACAAGGAGCTGTCCCGGAATCTGGCCAGTTATCTCTCGCTGGCCGCCATTGATTATGCCTATCTCTTGATAGATATTATGGATCCCATTATGGATTCCATACTAGCCGGCAACTATGGTTTGCTCCGTGTGCTCTCCCAGGTGTATGAGGTCTCTCCGGAGACGGTGACACCGCATGCTCCGCTGTTGATTCCCCTGCTGCCTCAGTGCGATGCCCAGGAGCGAATGGCCGTCTTCCAGCTCTATTTACTCATTGTGCAGAAGTCGCCGGCTGTGCTGGAATCCTGTGTGCCTCAGCTGTGTGGTTTTCTGCAGGACAGCGACACCTCCAACATTACCATGCAGATTCTGCTGAAGCTGGCACAGCATGCTCCACATCTGCTGGTGGATCACTTTGAGCAAGTGCGTCTGGCGGCCAAGACAAATCCGAGTACGGTTACACTGTGTGCCCAGATCTTGACCACGTCGGGAATTGGCAGCAAGGAGACGGCTCAGCAGGCGCTGGACTTTGTGCTGGAACATCTGCCGGCACAGGCGCTGCTGCAGCAGGAGGCGACCAGGTTGTGCTCCGCGTATCCGGTGCTCTTCACGGACAAGGTGCTCGCCTGTGTGCGGCAGAAGAATGCGGCATTGAGCTCGCAGCACGATGTGGGCAACAAAATCTCGGGCGGCGTTACCATTGTCAGCTTGAACAGCTCCAGTCCGCCGATTAAACCAGTTCCCTCCGCCTCCGCCTGCGCCACGCCCGCCAGCAGCAGCAGCAATATTCTCCAGCCGCCCAGCAGTGCCATCAATGCCATGGCCACGCCCACTTCCAATGCTGCACCCGCTCCCATTGCCACCTCCACACCAACAGCAGCGCCTCTGCCCGTTGCCACGCCCACGCCAACACCAACGCCTCCGCACACGGGCTACACGCGGCGAGTGAAGCTGGGGGATTCCCGCAGCACTGGACGACTGCATCCGGCGAGCAACACGCACAGAAGCGTCACACGACTCAATGTGGCCAGCGGATCGGTTGGAGGACTCCACAAGAGCATGACGCGCTTGAGCAACTCACAAATCAATCAACAGCCCGGCGGCAATTCCAATGGCAACGTTGTTGTCCAAACGGGTGCCACGCCCAAGACACCAACAACTCCTAGTAATCCGCCCGTAACTCCGGTGCCGCCATTGAGCAACGATGTCATCATCACGGGACACAACAAACATGGCATTCCCGTGACTTCAGGCGGTGTCACTGTCACCACATCGCCATCCAAGGTGCGTCCACACTCCCAGGGTCCCTCGACGCTGCTCAACTCCAGCACGGTGCTGATGAAGTACAGCACGGATGCACTGAATCAATCCGTCGGCTCCATTTCCATACCGCAATCAGCAGGCGCTGCTTCAACGGCAGCTCAGCAATCCCAGAACGCCGTCTCCGTGCATCATGCATCGCCTGCTCTGCCCCAATCCTCCAGCAATGGCAATGCCAAGTCCATCACGAAGCTGCCCATCAATGGAAATGTGAGTTAAAGTAATGTAGAATTGGGAAATTTAAAAATTTTCTTTAAGAATAGATTTAAATGAGAGTTATAACTTATTGCCGAAGTAAATTAAAAAGCGAAGAAGATGTTTCCATCCCTACAAAGTATATTCAATATAATCTAGATCAGAAGATTTATTCCTGTTCATTTGTCAATGGTTCTGAGAGCTAGACACTTCAAATTTGAACTAAAGGTTCCATATAAATCAGACAAAGATCAAAGTTACTATTCATTTCATTAAACCAATTTTTAAAATTAATTTTATATAATAATTTTTTTATAATAATTTGTAGAATTTTAACTTTGAGTTTTGGTATTTATATAGAATACTATTTTTACTATCAGTTCTAAAAATTTCATGACGATTGGATAATAAACACAGAAGTTATGTTAGTTTTAAATGGGTGTAAGTGGGTTTAAGAGTATCTTAGGACTGTCTGAAGAGTATATCGTTGCTCTGCACTCTCACTTATTGTAACTCTCTCTCTTTCTCTGTCTCTTCTTCCTCTGCAGAGCGAGGTAATTGTCTCGGGTCCAACGACCACCACCAATGTGGCTCCACGTCGCAGTGATAACACGAGTCGTACGCTACTGAATGCCAACAGCGTGATGGATCAGCGCATGAGCACCTTTGAGCCATATCAGATAATGCGTGATCCCGTCCAGCAATTCTGCGAGAAGAACTTTGTCTCCATCAAGTCGTATATGGATGAGGTATCACAGCACTTACCACCGCCCACAAGGTGCAGCATTGAGGGTAAGTCGTACTCTCTTCAAGTTCTTGCTCTCTTTTCTAACTCTTTGAACACATTCAATCCTTACACACACACATACACAACACACATACACATCACACAGTTTCTAATGAATTTGCAGAGCGTCGCAAGAAGGTGGCCAAATTACATTTCGCCTGTCAGATACGTGGACCTCATTGTCTCTACTCTAAGACTTGCTTCACGATGCGCACACGTAATCCCAAGACCTGGATTCACATGATCTTTCTAGACTTTCAAGTGCGGCACTTTGTAAGTGGTTTCTCCGAGTCTAAAGATAGTTTTTCTATAGATTTTTCCAGTAGATATTGTAGAGCTTTACCAACTATAAACATAAAGTAGATTTGTAGAGAAAAATCTACAGTAAAGATGATAAAACGGTCTAAAGTAGAGCTCTACAAGGTGTTTACACAACTCTACATAACTCTATAAACTCTATTGTATATACGAGGGTTAATATTTTGAAATATTCCCTTCTTTAGGTCAAGGAGAAATGTGTGCTTAGCACACGTGAGCCGGGCATCAGTAATCTGAAGAATATCTGGCAGATACTCAAGTGCGAGAATCGCAGCTTTACTGAACTGGTCACCAGTCAGTTTCCCCAGGTCAAGGTACAGTTTATACCCAACTTAATTAAAGATCTTAGTAATTTATTCAAAGGTCTCTTTAGGACCGCGAGATACTTGTAAATGAGCTGCGTCACTCGGGCTTTCTCGATGTATTTGAAGTGTCCAAGACGAACAAGTCGAATCCGAACTGCAATGAGCTGGAGTATCAATGGGGCTGCTTTCTGTGCAATCATCCGGATAAGGCGGTTGGTTTTCTCAATGGCAGCAATCAACCCATGATCGAGGGTCAGCTCAAGGAGAAGAAGGGCAAGTGGCGACTCTTTAGGCGCTGGCGCACACGCTACTTTACGCTCTCTGGCGCACATTTGTCCTGCAAGGGATCTGTAAGTAGCTGAACACAGGGTGTACTTAATAACAAGGTGTCTTACTTCCTCTTCACCATGCACTCAAAAGAGAGCCAGTGGTGAATAAGTATGTCACCTTGTTAATAATTTCACCACGATTTAAACAACGCTTAACAACAATTATCGACTTATCGATCTTCTCTCGATCGATTACAGAGCGGCGGCGAGAGCATCGATGTGAATCAAATACGTTCCGTGAAGGTTTCACGTGGCGCACGCAACATACCCAAGGCATTTGAGATTTTCACGGCCGATCAGACACTAATACTCAAGCCCAAGGATGGCAAGAATGCTGAGGAGTGGGTGCAGTGCCTCAGCATTGTGGTTGCCCATTCGCAGGCTCGCGATAATCCCACAGTCAAGACAAATAGTTTGCCCGCTCGCAGCATTGGCAGCAGCAAGCCCTCGTTTTAGGCAAGCGATCCATCCCTGAACCAGCATCGGAACCAGCAACTGAACCTGAACCTACATTGTGAGATTATTTGTAATTGTAAAGACCCACAACACACACACACACACAAAAGACAAAAGCGGCGGCCACAAAATACATACATACATAAAGCTGTCCATATATATACACATATACTTATACATATATATATACATACTATATAATTATGCATACATATATGCGCCTACTTATAGACTTACCATTTCAAGGGATTTTTCAAAAATTGCGCGAAATTGTTTTTTCTACTTTAGTTGATTTTTTACATTTAGTTTATGCCTATTTATTATACGTGTATTATACAAACAACTTGCTATCAAGTCAAAAAAACAAATGGTATTTTAATTGTATTTATATATAGTTCTATAAATTCTGGTAGCCTCTGGCTTGCTTGCAATATAATAATAATACTATATTCAAAACGCATAAAAGCGTTGCAGTCAGCTTTACTAATTGCCGCCTAAGAGTATGCAACGTATAATTTGAATATTGTTGCTCAAGCCTTTTATTTTTCGCCTGACGGTATGCAACAGAATATTGACAATTAATCGCACATTACTGCTAATTTCAATACATCCTGAAAGTATGCAACATAACTAGCTTAAAAAGGGCATTCTGACAGAAACATTAGGATTTTGATTAAAAATTTGAATTCGAAACAATTTTGAATAGATTTTCTAGACTGCTATCAATTAAATAAGTTTGTCATATTTTAAACTATAGCTAGTTTAAATTAAAGGAGCATTCTGGAGACTCGATTTGTTAAGATTTTGATTATAAAATTTGACTTTTAAAAGAAATTTAAATAGATTTAGTTTGGCCGCTAGCAAATGAATGTGCTTGTCTAATTTTAGCCTTATTTTCCATTCGAATTGGACGCAAACATTTGTAACTAACTACGTTAAGTTAAACAACTTTTAAGTACTAATAGTTAACTAGATAATTAACAACAATTTGACACCATTCAAGGCCTTGATGTGGGCACATCCGCTTCATTTGCATTAAGATCTCGTTGCTCCGTGTTGACGGAGTTGGAGTTGTCCAACAACTGTGTCCAGTTGGCATTTAGACGCACTATTTCCATATCCTGACGCAGCTGCTGCAATGGCGTATGCTGCTCCAAGCTCTGACAGTCGTCCAGGACACGTGAGACATGCTCCAATTGGTTGGCATAAATGCGCAGACGCTCCACATTATTGTTGTCCGGCTGAGGAGCAGTATTCACCTAAACGGAAGTAGGATTAGTAAGGGAAATGGGTAACTATTTAAATAAACTCACCGTCAGCTGTGTGATAGATGTTAAATAGCTGCTGACACGAACATCCTGCAGCTGTCCGCCAGAATGCCACATCTTTAGTAGATTCAATATGCCCAGTACGTCGCCCTTTTCCGGCTCCTGGACGGGCGACAACAGCTGCATGGGCGGAAACTCTGTGGTGGGCGACAGCTTCTTATAGCTGCTGCATAAGGTGCTCAGCGTGCAGATGTCCTCATTGAGACGCTGCCAAGCGGAGGCGGTTATGATAATTATGGTGATTACGTGAAGATGTCAATATTAGTTAACGGATTTCATTTCAAACGAAAGAGTGCGCTTTTGAACTTGATTTGTGACTGTCCATTGATGAATTCGAATGTGGTTTACAAAATCGTTGGCATGAGAAACAAAGTACAAGGAAATTATAGATGACAAGATCATGGATCATAATGTTGATGATGATAAACAAACAACAAAACATAATGTTTATAAAATAGGCCAAAAGTTCAGTTTATTCTAATCGAAATAATACGTGTAATTGTATGACTAAAGATACGATTAACATAAGATAAGATAAGATAAGATCAGCTGCAATCGCTTGTGTGTGTGTGTGTTTAAACATATGAAAATATATCTGGCGACTAAACAATAACGATATATAGAAATGTCTGCGAAGGGTGCGCAACTCAACAATAAGTCCAAAGAGATTAGAAAACGTGGCTAAAACCTTACGTCGATTTCGTTGCGATGTCGCTGCATTTCAGCCTTGGCGCCACCTAAATCGCTGCCTTTGATCATTAGCTCCTGTGTGGCATCCATGAGCTCATCCTGCAGCTTTAGATTCACATCCTCCAAGTCTTTTAGCTTCTCCAGCATATCTTCCTTATGCTGTTGTAGTTTGTTTCTGCAAAAGGGAATTATTAAAAGATTTATTAATTGTATCTAATAATTGCATCTACTCACTTGTCCACGATCAGTTGCTGTATACAATTATCATTGTCCAGCTGCACAAGACGCAGAACCTTGAGCAATTTGGTGACCAGTGTGTCCACCTCAATGACCTGATCGACCACAGCCTGAGCTGTGCTGTATTCCATCAATGAGGGCAGATCCGCAAGGGAATCATGGCAACTGAGTTCCTCCGTGTTGCATTGATCGCGATTGCTATATTGACAATAAATCAAAGATTAGATAAAGCTTGTTGTCAATTGAAAAATAATACCCACTTCATGGGCAGCACACTGAGCTTGTGTACGTGCAGTTCCATCTGCTGGCGATTGGTAATGGCCTGTGACAATTGCTGCAGTGAATCATCACCATTGACAGTCACCTGATGCTGGCTGCACTGACTGCTGATCAGCTCCGTGGGCAGCTCGATTTGCGAGATCATGCCCGTGCAGGAGGAGACCATGTTGTGGGAGTGCGAATCCGGATGCACAACATCCTCCAGCACATTGTCCATCATGAGCAGACAGGGCTGAAATAGTTAATAAATTAAAATAAGATTCAACTATCAATCGTCTTATGATCTCACCTCTGTTTCCGAGTCCAGCATCTCTGTGGAATCGGAATCGTCGCCGCCATTGCCATTGAGATTGGTTTGCTCGTTGTTGTGCAGTGTTCCTGGCATGGCATGTCCTGCAGTTGCAGCTGATCCTTGACCCTGTCGCTTGCGCTGCGACAGACGCTTACCGGAGTGGGTCGTGGCCTGGCGTATGGCACCAATGACGGCGGCTATGAAGGATTGATTGCGTTGCGGCGACAACGAACCGTCGCTGGTGAGGACCAACGTGTGTAGAGCATCCCCATTAGCTGCAGGACTCAGGGGCAAGTCCAGACCATTCGGTTTAAGACCATTCTGTGCGTGTTCCGTCTCCGCAGCCAGGGATTCCGCCTGAAAGCGTATGTCCTGTGAAAGAAAATTAAGTTATTAATCCAGTCATTGTAAGTTTTAAATATAATATTATTATAAAACTATAAAAATAATTATTATAATTTTTCTTAATAAGTTCTTATATAATTTTAATTCGCTATAAAGATTTTTAAATAACAATAAAAAATTTAAAATTTTATGAAAATTAAAAAAATAACAAAGATAATGATTCAATTTCTATTTATATATCATTAAATAGCTTTATTTTTGAAATGGATAGCTATTAAATGATTTTTATACAAGTAGACTTAATTTTTATATATACAAATCGAAATTTTTTCATTATTTTAAGAGTTTGTAAGTTCAGATCGAAAATCTTAACAGATTTTCTAATTATTTTTCTATTAACTGGTTCATTGAGGTCTCATTTTTTTGGATTGGAATTCTAATTCCTGTAATAAGCTGAAAAAGCAAAGACTCACCTCCAGATCCTGCTCGGAAATGCTGTAGGAGCACACCAGCTGCTCAACAAGACTGTCCAGACGCGCATGGAGTCCGGAGAGAGCTGTAGATGCTCCGGCGACAGCTGCATTCTGTTGATGTATTAACTCCCGGGATTTGTTCTCCAAGGCGGCGTATTTCGTTTGCAGTAGACGATTCTCCTGACGTCGCTGCTCGTTGAGCCGGACAAGATGACGACACTCATCCCGCAACACCTTGGCTTCCTCCTCGCGATTGGCCAGCTGTGCCTTGGCCGCCTGATACTCCGTCTCCAGTTCCCGCAGCGCATCGCATTGGGCAGCCTTCTCATGCTGCAGGAAATCCTGCAACTCACTCGACTCCTGCTCAATGGCGGCCTTCTCCTGGAGCAGCAGTTGTTGTGTGGCCAGCGAGCGTTGCATCTCCAGATTCAGGGCATGACACACTGCCTTCAGTTGTCGGATCTGCTGCTGTCGCTCGAAGAGCTCGTGACCACTCATCTGGATCTGGGACTCCAGCATGAGCAGACTGTCGTGACCGCTGCCATCGCCGCTGTCCTCGGACGTGGGTGTGCCCGCATTGGCGCTGACCACGCGTGCCAATCCCAGCATGCTCATCACTCGCTCCGTATTCAGATGCAACTCCTGCTGCATGGCCAGTTTCTCTTCCCGCTCGCGCTGCAACTTGCCACTCAGTTGACGCACCTCCTGACGCAGCTGCTCCAGCTCATGATCCCGCTGATCCGGCTCCGCCTGTGTGCTCTGATCCTGCTGCTCCACGGCGTCCAAGGCACGCGTTTGCAGCACGCCACCACCCAGCACCTGCTCCAGATCCTCGCTGGTCAGTGCTGTCTGCACCGCCGTCTCATGGTAGATCCGTGTCCTGGGCACTGACAACTGCTGTTGTGGACGACGCAATGAGTTCACCTTGGCGGTGACGGTTGAGTTGGTTGCAGTTGGCGCCAGAGTTCTCCGACTCGTGGGCATCAGCATCACCGAGGACGTCATTCTGGCATCCACCACAGCCGCCCGACTGATCGAATTACTGCGCGACAAACGTCCTGCGCTCAGATCCTCCACAGACTGCTGCTTCCTGCGACGTGGCAAGGTGCCACCTGTGGGAAAAAGGGAGGAAACTTGATTATAACTCAGGCGGTAACAGAATTTTTGGATCATGGAAATGTTTCAATCCCTAATTTGACGTGCAAGACCGCTAGTCCGAAGATTTACCAAACTTTAAACTTGCATAACTTTGTTAAAACTTAACCGATTTTCATGCGGAATACCATTTTGATCATTATTTGGCCTCTAAATTCATTCTGCATCAAAACATTTTTCACTTGAAAAATTTACCTCACTGTCAATTTGTTCGGTATTTTCCATGCTTACCCCTTTACACTTTTTCAAAAACTTCAATCTACCATAACTTTGTCAAAACTCAACCGATTTTCATGCGGAATACCGTTTTGATCATTATTTGACCTCTAAATTCATTCTGCATCAAAACATATTTCACTTGAAAAATTTTCCTCAATGTCAATTTTTTCGGTATTTTCCATGCTTACCCCTTTACACTTTTTCAAAAACTTCAATCTACCATAACTTTGTCAAAACTCAACCGATTTTCATGCGGAATACCGTTTTGATCATTATTTGGCCTCTAAATTCATTCTGCATCAAAACATTTTTCACTTGAAAAATTTACCTCACTGTAAATTTTTTCGGTATTTTCCATGCTTACCCCTATACACTTTTTCAAAAACTTCAATTAACCATAACTTTGTCAAAACTCAACCGATTTCCATGTGGAATACCGGTTTGATCATTATTTAGCCTCTAAATTCATTCTGCATATAAATAATATTAACTTTAGCAAAAAATTTATTTTCGAATTTTTTCATGTACTCCCCCCTTTGACTTTTTTTAAAAAATATTTTTTTTTTTTAATTTTAAGTCACTTTTAAACAATTCCTGGTGCCCCAATTAGTACTAAACGACAGTTTAAATTTGATTCTAAGCTTCATTTGCTAATTTTTGTTTTTAATTCTGATATCTCAATGTGTATTTCGATAGTATTTCTATAGGGAGTCAGGATCAACAGTGGATGAGCCTTACCTGGCGCTGGACTGCCCCGCATCCGATTGGCCATCACATCCGGCGTCACGGACATGCCACGACGTGCTCCGGCTGATCCACGATTCGCTGGCCAGCGTCCGTCGTCGGAAGGCGTACCAGGGGTGCGTGCTCGACTCAGGGATGGAGTGCGTTGCACTTGGGCCAGTCGCTGCACGGACTGGGCACGATTCAAGGCGCTGGGCAGCGTGTCTGGCTTCTGGGGGCGTGGTGTTCTCATCGGCGTGGGCGTGGCCGCATTTGTTGGCACCCGAAAGGAGCTGGAATTGGAGATGCGTGGTTTCTCTCTGCCCGGCGTGGTGGGCATGCCATTTCTGGGTAAGCTGGCAGCACGCTTCAAATTGGCCACACGACCACGCAACTGCTCCTGCGTCTTGACTGGAGATTGGGATTGGGATGGACAAGGCTCCGGCTCGAACATGGCCACCTTTTTCTTGACACTGCCATTGGTGCGTCTGGGAGGCGTCGTCTTCTGGGAGCACTCGCTGCTCTGCTCGCTGGGAGAGACGCCGCCACCGATGAGCTGCAGCTCACAGCTGTCGTAGATCTCCTCGAGTCCATTGCTGCTGGTGTAGCCGCCGCTGGTGCTGCTCAAGCCACGCTGCAAGGTGACCCGGGACATGCAACAGCTGCTGGGCACATCCAAGCCACTGTCACTGCCATCGCAGTTGCTCTGTATCGTTGTAGAGCTGACCACCGTCAAGGATTCCACATCGTTCAACTCCAGACTTCTGGCCAGGCACAGTGACAGCTGTTGCTCTGCCTCCGCCTCCAACTGTTGCTGCGGATCCTCCATCTCAAAGAGCGTGCCCGACATGGCAGCTCACTGGCTAAAGAAGGAGAGAGAGAGAGAAAGAGAGTGCATTTAGTGCGAGTGATTCACATTAAGGCGACCCAAATTTGTTGCATGCGCGTATTTTTGGTATTGTGGCATTTTAGTTGCATCCCCTTTCATTATTTGCGGTTGCCTCAAAAAAAAAGTACTGCAGATGAGTGTCCCCGACTGTAAAGGACTCTGTGTAAAAATATTAGTATTGATATTTTTATTAATTTTGTATATTTGCGGAGTAAAAGCGACCATAACCCAACTGTTTCTGCTAAGTATATTAAATAACGACCTATATACCAAGTTTAGTGCCTCTAGCTCTTATAGTCTCCAAGATCTAGGTGTTCATACAGACAGACAAGATTTGTAGTCTTGTTTTTTTAGTACATATCAAGACTTTATACACATATATTCTATATGTACCTTGACCAAACTGTATCTGCTAAGAATATAAAATAAATACCAAATTTAGTGCCTCTAGCTCTTACAGTCTCCAAGATCTAGGTATTAATATAGACGAACAAGACTACAACGACTCGGTTTCTGATGCAGATCAAGACTTTATACATATATATTCTATATGTAATCTTAAAACCCAAAAGACCCTTTTGTATTCCTTAAATACAGAGTCTAATAAACAAGTTGCACACACGCCAACGACCTTTTGGCAAACGGGGGAATGCCACATGTCGCAAGCTGCTGGCCACACATCTCGTTTCCTTATCCCCATCACCATTTTCATCCACATCCAGATCTCAGGCTGCCTTTTTGCGGTCAAGTTGGTCGAGAATTCGTGTGTGTCCACTTGCCACTTGCCACATGCCGCATAATGTATCTGGACAGCTGCCTCTTGTGGGCCAGGCTCCTTGATTGACTTAAACTAGTTCACACCTGACATGCGAAGCAACTGGGACAACAATCTGACTGCATAAGTAGTGAGCACAACTTGTTCATTGTCTGTGCTGTCGTCAAAATCTGTTGCCGCCTCTTGTGGCTGCCACATTGACCCCACTCTCAAATACTTGCAGCTCTTCTTCTCTACAATTCTTTTTTATTTTGGCACCTTTCAAGTTTCTAATGCCAATTGCCATTCGCATTCACAGTCGTATTGTTATAGTTATAGTTATTTCAACTAGGGCATCATCATCTGTTGTGGAATATTTATGACTGTTGCATGTGGCATTACAACCTTGCCACAATGCACTCAAACAGCTCGTATTATTATCATCTCCAGTTAAATCTCTGACTCCTCTGTCAACTCATCAGGTTGGCCACCTTTTGAAGTGACCCACATAACTTGGTCATAACTAACTAATTAGCTGAAAGCCTTCACTGTGACTTTTTCGAAAGTGAATCACTAAAAAGTAACTAAAATTTGGCCACCCTACAGATACTCATGGAAAGATACAATATATAATTCTTTTAGGATTTAAATGAAAATCTTTTATAATTTATTTAAAATTATAAAGTTATAATTATAAATAGAAAACTGGACATTTAAATCAAGATTTGTTCGCTTGAAATATAAGGCTTAAGAAAAAGAGATTCAATAGTAAATAGTTGTTATCGAAGTATTATACAATCTCATTATTACAAAGTAACATAACAAACGGATTTAAAAAGCAAAAAAAAAAAAACTCTAATTGATTTATATGCTGAATTAATTAGAGCCAAAGAGTGAATCTCTAATAGAGCCAATAATTCTACCACAAATTGTATACATATGGCCAAAGCGGATGAGGAAGACCCTCCTGTTCCTGTTTCATTTCTAATTTATTATTGGTTCAAGACAAAAGTGAAGTAAATAAATGAAAAATATGTGTGTAACCATATGGTAGACTTTAATTGTATAGTAAGGGTATTCCAGGGTCGTAGGCAGTACGGCAGCTGTCTAAGTAAGTATACAATATTTTATTGATAGTGTTATTGTTACTGTTTTGTTAGTTTCGCGGCACGCATCATTAGTGTCTGGTTTGTTATGCGATCTCCCAGAGAGATTTTGGCCAAAACGATTTCATCATCAGCAAAAAACAGCTAAAAAGGGAAGACATGGTCATAATGAAGTTGCTCCAGTTTTCAGTTAATTGGAATTTCATTTGAAACTAATTGCAGTTGTTGTTGGTTAAGTAGTTTTCTATAGTTATTTTTTGGGCGTGAATGCAACAATAGTTGTGAATAGTTGCCAGTTAACCAGTTATAACCAGTTGCCAGCTTTTGCACAGACAAGATCCTGTCAAACGACCTTGGCTAGAACATGTTAAAGGCTCTATTCTGGTTTTTCACAAAAGCGGCCTTTTAAGCTCGTTTGTGCCATGTGGTTGATGAAGTGGTGCTCAAGAGAGCAGGAGGAGAAGGGTTGCAAAGGGTCTAATGAAGGGCACTTGAAGCTCAACGAGGAGGCAGACGAGGCAGAAGAGGAAAGAGAAGAAGGAGGAGAAGGAGAAGACACACGAGTGTCGCACAAGGCGGCGACTTTTGTGCCCCCAGCGAGGCGTGGCGATAGCAAGCGAAGCAAGAAAAGCGAAACAATTTCCAAAGACACACACACACACACATACAAAGAGACACAGACACAGATACAGCAAAAGTATCTTGTATCTTATGGATGCAGACAGCGAGGCAACCTACAATCGAGCCCTTCTCGGCTGCAGCTAAAGTTGAAGCTGAAAATAAAGTTGTCTCTGGCCATGACAATGAAAGATTGAGATGTTATTTCTTTTTTTGCTGTCTCGCAAACTCGTTTCAATCGACATTATCGAGGTCTGTCCATCACTCGAAGAAGCAAAAAAAGCAGAAGACTTGGCAAACTTTGCATAAACCGGAACTGAGCTTGAACTCGACAATGTTCCACCCACAAACACAAACAGGTGGCGGGAATGGGAATGGGAATGGGAATCGACTGACGTTACGTCTCATTAACTTCAATCAATGGGGAACGACGAGTTTGTTGGGTTCAACTGAGAACTGAAAATGCTTGCCCCCTAGTGTTGCAGGGCAACTAATTCGATTAAGGCGCTAGCATAAAAACGGCGACAACATTGCCAAGTTAATTGCAGCAACAACAACAACTAGCGACAACAACTGCAATTAACATGGTAGAAAAGCGCGTAAATGTGCATAAGAAAAAAGAGTTGCGAATGCTGCGTTCGTCATTAATTCTCCAGAGAGAGAGAAAGAGAAGAGAGAGAAGAGTTGGGAGAGAGTGCAGTGAGTAGCATTGACAGTGAGACACTTTGACAGTTGACAGTTCAAACGCATTGCGGCAAATGCGATTTGAATTGCCGCTTCCCGAACAGTTCAGCGTACATTTAATGCAACGCACATTAACAGTGCATCAGATAAAGTAAAAGGTCATTTAGCCTGAGAAAATGTATTAAAAAAATTAAAAAAAAAAACATTTGAAAAATCAGGTTTATAAAACATTAATAATAAAAAATCATAAAAATATTTAAATAAATGTTAAGCTTACCTACAATATAAAATCAAGTGCTTAAGATAGTTTTTATAATGAAACTGAGAAATTTAAAGTAGTATAGAATTTCGTTAAAGAATAATATTCATATAATACTATTCCCAATAACTTAAAATACTACGTTAATATTTGTTTAGATACCATAACTTACTATAAATAAATTTTATATGTTTATAATACGAATTAAAAATCAAAATATTTATTTTAAATCAACACTGAAACAGAGAAATGCAAAATATAGTAGAATATAGAATTTTGCTAAAAAACAATGTTCATTTAATACTATTCCCAATAACTTATAATTTTATTTTAATATTTGTTACGATAACATATTTTACTATAAATAAATTTTCAATGTTTATAATAAGAATAAAATATCAAAATAGGTTTTTATATTCAAAGGGAATCAGTTGTTCTTTTTCATATTAAAATGAAAATTTAAAATTTTAATAATAATGTCTTTTTTAATTAAAAAATATGTTTATCAGATTCTATTAAATTTATTTCAACCTATTGTTTTGCATATCATTTTTTTTTATCTTTTTTTTAAATTTCCTCTTCTCCTTTTTAAAGTAACACATTCAGCTGGAAGAACTTTCAACTCTCATCAATTATTTATGCTTTAGAGACATATTCATTTTAACAGTTGCCCATAAAAATTATTGTATGGTCGATCTTTTTATAATATTTTGATGCGATTTCATCTCTTTATTGTGTGCCAGAACTACAATACATAATTCTGTGCCCATATGTTGCAGGGACTTATCTCTATGAAAGAGGGAAATATGTAGAAACGTTCACTTGCATAAATTTTTCTCTCAGCTTATTATTGTTGCTGTTGTTGTTGTTGCTGCTGCTGCAGTTGCATTGAAAACAATTTATTTCCATGCCTCGTATTTATGGCAATTTATTTTGTGTCTGTCTAGTGAAGGGGACAGCACTCATCGCCCCTCGGATAACCCCTTGCCACCTTCCCCCTGCCTCCACTTCTCACTCCCTTGGCTGACTGAGAGGCAGGCAACCAATTTATGTGAATTGTGCTTTATCTTGCTCTTCTTTCGAGTCTTCTTCGTTGTTATTGTTGTTTTTTTGGGGTAGTTGTAATGTAAATGTCGCGACTATTTTTAATTGATAACGAAACTCGACTCGCAATTCTCACGCTACGTAATAAAAAAACAGGTGGACAGCGCAGTCTGAAGTGTGCCACAGTCTGTGGGGGCATGCCACGCCTCTGCTGTGCAGGTTTATTGAACACTCCTCAATGCGACTTCCTGTGGCAGCAGCAACAACAACTACAACAACGACGACGACCCACGAAACTCAAATGAAGTGAAACATTTTGTGCCGCGAATTACAATCGTGCCCCCAGGCCCGCATTTGACGCAGTGCTTGCCCCCCCGGCATCCCCCTGCCCCCTTATCCGATCCTACGTTTCACAGTTATAATGAGTTGCAGTTGCAAGTTGCGCGCCCAGTTCCATCTTTCTCTCATTCTCTCTCTCTCTCTCTTGCTGTCTGTCGCAGCAATTGAAAACTGTGCAAAGAGTTTCGACTCGCAATGGGGCACAAACGAGGCGCACTCTTCCGGGTTCTGCTCTCTCTCTCTCTTTCTCTTTCACTTATTCTGTCTCTCTCTCTCTCTTTCTCCTCCTCTCTTTTTGGAGTTTTCATTTTTGTGTTGCACCTGCGGACTTAGTGCGCATTATGCCCATAGAACGTCAGCCATGATTTCTAATTCTTAGACTCTAGATTCTGTCCCTTCTCTTCTTCCTTCTCCTCTCCCTGGCTTCCCTCTAGCTCTTTAGATACCCTTGCAAAGGGTATACATATATCGAGGCTCAACTGCAGTTATTTTATAAGTGACTAGTTTTCTTAAATAACTATTGTTGATGCAAATAACAATTTATTATATATAACACTATATTATATATAACACTATATTATATATAACACCATATTATATATAACACCATATTATATATAAAACAATTATATATAAAACTTTATTATATATAAATCAATTATATATAAAACTATATTATATATAAAACAATTATGTATAAACATTTATTATATATAAAACAATTATATATAAAACTATATTATATATAAAACTATATTATATGTATATAAAACTATTCTTATTAAATAATTTTGTAAGCTTATAAAATAATGCTTAATAATATTTATAATAAGCTTACAACTATCTGCTTCCAATGCTACGAAGTTGCCCGCCGTTGCTGATCCGTCCTCTGCGAGCGCCGAACACCGACTCCTGCCTAGCGCCAGAAAGGCCGGCTTTTTATTTGCTGCGGCGGGGGTTCGTTAGCAGAACTCTGTTAACTTAACAGTTCCCATGTGAGTTTAACAGTGACAATGTAAGTTTAACAGTGCCAAAGTGAGTATAACATTCTTATTTTTTTTTTCTGAAAAACCCACTCTGTAAAATTTGTCTTGATCAAAATTGTCAAAAATTTAACACAAGGCTCTGTAAGTGCATCAAATAGTCGGCCTGCCAAAGATAATCCGTCTTTCTTGTTAGTTGTTTTGAATTTAGTATAAACAGGGGGGGAGTGCAGGGGCAGCGACTGGGGCAAGGGTAGGGGCAGAAAAGGAGGGGCTGTACTGGCACCGCCTGATGTTTAATGAATCAAAGAGAACGCAGACGTCGCGGGCCTGGCCAAAAAGGGAGAGAGGAAGGGGAAGGGGAAAGAGAAGGGGCAGTGAAGGGGAAGAGGAAAGAGGGAGCTGCCGCATGGCCAGCTGGGGCTGTCACGAACGCGGGTTTGGCTCTGACTATTGGGCAATCACAACAACAATTACAATACCAAAAACAACAACAATTGAACAACAATAACAACAACAAGTAGCAGGAAGAAGCGACCAACTGAATCGCTTCGCTTTTTGAAGTTACTGTCTGGCATTCGTTGTTGTTGTTGTTACCATAAACTATAAACAATTTTTCGGCGGCTTCTCAGTCAACAACAACAACGACGGCACGCAAAAGTTTCGTTTTGCATCTGTTGAAAGTCGAAGATTGAGCAACTGAAGCAACCCGAAATGCGAGGCAAGAGAACTTGCGTTGAAGTCGCCTCGAGTCGTGGAACTGTGCCACAGATTACACTATGCAACACAACATATAAATCTAATCACTTTTGACATTTTCCACTGACAAACATTTGATATAATTCATTAACCAAGCGAAACGACATACATAGTTGAAACATAATTAGTTTTCAATATTTTGTTGCAAACTTAAGTTGAGATTTAAAATTTTCAAAAAACTAAACGGAAGATATTTTTCTTTTCAGACATATGTTGCTAAAATTTTACCAAATTTTGTACTTGTACATGTGGCAGCGAGCGATTTTTCCTATAGTAGATGTATGATATAGGGGCTGGATTTAAGTCAAATATAGTTAGGATGTATAAAAAAAATACTAAATGCTGCGAATTTCGTTGAGATATTATAAGTAAAATCCAAAAATTTGTATACTAGGTTTACAATTTTGATCATACAAATTTTACAGAGTGGGTTTTTCAGAAAAAAAAAATAAGAATGTTATACTCACTTTGGCACTGCTAACCTCACATTGTCACTGTTAAACTCACATGGGAACTGTTAAGTTAACAGAGTTCTGCTAACGAACCCCCGCCGCAGCAAATAAAAAGCCGTCCTTTCTGGCGCTAGGCAGGAGTCGGTGCTCGGCGCTCGCAGAGGACGGATCAGCAACGGCGGGGAACTTCGTAGCATTAGAAGCAGATAGTTGTAAGCTTATTATAAATATTACTAAGCATTATTTTATAAGCTCACAAAATTATTTAATAAGAATAGTTTTATATATAATTGTTTAATATATAATATAGTTTTATATAAAATATAGTTTTACATAAAATATATTTTTATATATAATTGTTTTATATATATTAAAGTTTTATACATAATTGTTTTATATATAATATAGCTTTATATATAATTGATTTAAATATTATAAAGTTTTATATATAAATGTTTTATATCCATTTTATCTTTAATCTCTCTAATCGTCTGTTACCAAATTTCTTTTTAAAGATTTAAATTTAAATCTTCTTTGAACTCGCCTTAAAAAAGTAAACATTTAATTTGAGTAGATAAGCCCAGAATAAATTTAGGCTGCAAATAAATAAGTACTATTATTTACAATTGATGTGATAAGTTATATAGATAACAAGTTATTTATGGTTATCTATCTATAAAGTTGTACTAAAAATAAACCTAATATAAATGTTGACAGTTCTCAAATAATTTCTTATATGTTTTACTTAAATAGTATTATATTTATAAAGAATGTACATATAAATATTTTTTAAAAAAAAGTTAAAATAATATATTTTTAGTTCGCTTTATACCCAATTATGTTACACAGTGCTCTGTTTACTTAGCTCTTGTTGTTTTAGAACTAAAATAAAATGTAGAAATGTGCAAAAAGCAGAAAAGAGAAATAATTGTGCTGCTTTAATTTTGTTAAGCTGCTGAGGGCGGATCGTACATTGGCCTGGCTCGGATCACATTGGAATGATGACTGGCAGTTGCCTCCGTTTTTTATTTATTTTATTTTTACTTCTAGTTACAACTACAACTATGTCTAACTGTCTGTCTGTCTGTCTGTCCATCTCGTTTCATTAACAGCTCATTGCAGAGCCGAAATTCGAAATTGTTTGTCATATGGCAGAGAAAGTCTTTGGTTCGCTTCATTTTTCTTTTAATGCATGGCAAGAAAAATAAAACTCTTTATGACATAGGCTATATAACGATGTACTTTTCATGCACATGCTCATTTATATAAACACATATATTTGTATATGTACTAACTATAGTATCAACAGTAATGGGAAGCCCACTTCACGCTTCGAGGCATTTTAACTCAACTCAACTCAACTCTGTTTTTTTTTTTTATTTAATTTTTTCGCTGCTGTTTTCAGCGGCATGCGCCACATGACACTCTAGCTAAAGGCGTTTGGGGGGCGTGGCAACTGACCACGTCTATAGCTGACCATTGACCAGACTTCAAGTCATCATAAAAAACAAAAAAAAAAAACACAGCAGCAAAGCGAAAATAGAAAAGCATTTTTAGAGGCCAGAATCAAGAAAATAAAACAGTCAACAGTGGAAAAAGAAGTGGAGTAAGGAGAGGGGAACTGACGCCATCATGTCTCGCCTGAGAGCATCGTTCATTGTCAACTTAAATTGTACTCTTAAGAACCTCTATGAAATTCTATGCCAAACATCCTTTTGTTCAACGAAAACTGAGCCACACAAAATGGCAACAAAAGAAAAGGGCAGATAACTTGCCCAAGGCTCTTCAAATTGTTCAAATTGCTAACCTTGAAATTGGCAATCGAAAATGTAAAGTGAACCACATAAATACAAAGTTAATATGAATATAAACAAAGCAAAACGATGACAAGTTTAGCTCTTTTTTTTCTTTGCTTTTGTTTATGGTTTTTTATTGGATTGCTCGCTTGATCGAATCGGGGGCAGTGGAAGAAGAGGAAGCGTGTGGAAGTTAAACTGTTGCGAGTTTTAAAACATTTTGCACACTTTGAAACGAGTTTCAATGGCATTTTTATCTCAATTAATTTGCTTGTGATTATTAAATGAGTGAAGAAGAGAGTGAGAGAAAGAGAGTGAAGAGGAAGTCGGGAACAACAGGAATCCAATTGAAGTGAGAGTATTTGTGTGCATACAATCGAGGGTAATCGTTCATATAAACACATATATATACACATGTATTCCACTTGTTATCGGCCACGATAACGCAACAGGCCACAATACTGAATGCAGCCAGAAATTCAGCAAATGGTTGGTAAATTTTGTATTCAGGGCCAACTGATAAGATTTCGTTAATTAGAAATTGAAAATGTGTCAGAGAGAATTACTTAAAAAACAAATCAAGGAAAATTTATCGACAAGTGTTCTACTATGATATATGTAAATAATTTTGTATCTTTAAAGTTCAATGAAATGTTAAATTTTGTATAATTAATCATTAAAACTGCGATAAGATAAAATTCTGACAATCTATTGAAATATGTATGTATTCTTAAAGATAATTTTATTATTGTTCAACTGTTAATGTAATTTCGGAGGTAATTGAGCAGATTATAGGAAGAAATAGAAGTGCTTAAGAATTTGATAAAGTTATTAAATTATGTGAATAAAAGCTCAATGTCAATAAATAAATATTTTAACTCTAAGAAATTCGTGATAGGCAGGCTTAACTGTCTCTTTTGAAAAGTATGCAATAATTTTGTGTCATAAAAAAGTGTCTAAAAAGTAGCTGAAATAAAATTGAAGCTGCAATTCAACTATTTTATTATTTTATGGCAGGCATTTGAAAGTAATTATATGCTATGAAAGTAATTAAACTTGCAGCAACTCTCTAATCTTTATTCATTTGAAGTTGTTAAGTTTGAGTCGCAATCACTTGAGATTTTCTCTATCGAGTCAAATCACAAACGGCAAACAGATTAATGAAGCTTAATTAACATTTTCCTGAAGTAGCTGCAACTCCAATCAGCAGTATATCCCTCTCTCCCTCTCTCCGTCCACCCTCTCTCCCTGGTTTCGTAGGCGCCACAAAACGTTGCGGATGCGTAATTAAAACGGTCTGAGCATCCGTTCCTCATCATTAGCTTACAAATATGGTAAAAAGAAAAACGTTTAATAATCAGGCCAAACAATGAATGACTGATTGACTGACTGACTGACTAATTGATTGACTGACTGACGTCAAATTGCACTCTTCCTGATTGCTGCCTTTTGTTGCATTTGCATTTGCTCGCAAATCGATTATCGCTCAAGTCATGCAACACGAAATGAGTTTTGACGCTGCATAATGAAGTGTCGTGCAGGAAGTTGGGGAGTTGAAATTGGAGTCGGGGTGTCAAACAGTCGCCTGACCTTTCAACTAGCCAAAGCCAATCGTAAGAGCCAACTGCAAAGCATTAGGAGCGGCCACTACAACAACAACAAGAACGAAGACAATGTGACGCCAGCTACAAGACCACAAAACAACTAAAAACTCTCCGCCCACCCATGGACTAAGTTCCAAGCAGTGCTGGCAGCTCAGCTATTTTCTAGCTAATTCCAACTGCAGGCAAAACTGGAAATTCTAGCTAAGAAAACAACGCAAAATATTCTATATTATTATTACAAAAGTAAACAAATTTTTATTGAATTTTTATAAACAGAAAAATGTTTATGACTATTTGTATCTGTATCTCTAGCTCTTAAGTCTCTGTTTTTCCTGCAGATATTCTAGTTTTTTTTTTAGCTACTTTCAATTGTTGTTATAGCTTTTCTTAGGCTCCAAAGAGTTGGCAACACTAGCTGCAATCCCAGTTCCAGTCACTACTGTTCCCAGTCACTGTCTTAGCCTCCCATCATCCTCATATTCAATAACAACTTTCTACCCGCAAAATAAACAACAGCAAAAATTGTTACTCACCCACAGAGAGCGCAGTACAAATAACTGTGCCAGCAAAGATACACAGTTGTTGTTGTTGCTGTTATAGTGTTGTTGTTGATGTTGCCGTTGTTGCTGTTGTGTGTTTGGTTGTTCCTGATGAAAATGTCAGAGGGTCCCCCAAGGCATGCCCGCCTTCTCTTTCACTCCCGCTGCACGCGCTGCAGCTCTCGCTTGTTGATTTTTGTTTGTACGAGGGGGAAGTACGGGATAAATTCTATTATTGCTCCCCGTGTGTGTGCAAAATAAAAATGGATGGCAATTTGCGTTGTTCGTGGACGGGCGGATTTACAAATTTGCGAATTTGCTTTAAATTTTTGTGCAAATTGAATGCACAAATATCACACACGCACACACATACAATGGCCGAGAGAGAGGGAAGAGAGCGAAGTGAACTACCAGGTGAACGATATGGGATCAGTTAGGCATTGTTGTTGCTGTTGCTGTTATTGTACCTTCGGACAGCAGCTGCACAGCGGCGACAGCAGCTGTAAAGGACTTTTTGTCAGCGTTTTTGCCTGCTTGTATTTTGGTAATATGTATGTATGTGTAAAGGTCCTCACACAGATACACACTCACACTAACACTCGCACACACACACACACAGAGACGCACACAGAAGACGCGTTTTAAACAGCGCGAAAAATCGATGGCTTAAGCAAAACTTTGTTGTCTTTGGCAATTCATTGGCAACGAACTGGCAACAATAGCAGCAGCGAATACAATTTAGATTGGACGGCACATCGATTAATTTGAAAGCGTTGCACTTTTATTTCGGGTTGTTGAAGCAGCAGGCACGAATTCAAAGGCTTCAGAGCACAAAACCCGTTCATCCAAAACGCCACGACGGACAGGACAATTTCAAAATGCGCCCACACGGGCCAACAGCAAGTACGAGACTGTTTACAGTATTGCTCTCAGCACTGTTAAAGTGGCAAGCTAACAGCGTATTAACACTACAGAAGCCGGTTAACAGTGTGGCCGTACATTACATATGTTAAAATACCAGCAAACTGTTATTAATCGATATATGCAAGCAGTGCTGCCAATCGTAAGTACAATATAACTGAATACATTTTAAATTTATAAGAAAATAAAATATCAGTTTGATTTTGTAATTTTTAGCCATTTATTAGTGTTCGTACGATTTAGTTTCAAACTAGAAGCTACATAAAAAACCCGGGAGAATATCACTCGGAACTCATCAATCAATTGAGATGGTGCTTGGGGCCATCGAAATGAATAAGGATTTCAAATAATTGCCGCGCAAGTTATCGTAGGGATACAAGGGGATACTTATAAACAAATATATATATTAATAGTACATAGATAATATGCTCATAATGAATTAGCTGGCTGGCTGGTATGTAAACGCTCGATCGATTCAATGCTCGATCGATAATCATTATCTGATCTGATCGGTCCTACTGCAGATATAACCTATGATAATCGTTGGCGCCAAAGGCGCAGTTGCATTTGGGGCATTTACGCTGTCGCGTCTCGTAGCGGGTGCGGAGGCAGTCGTAGCAGAAGACATGGAAGCACTTGGACAGCACAGCATCCTTGCGCTTCACCTTGCACGAGGGACACGTCAGGGTCTCCTTGTATTCGCGTATCTCCTCGATCATCACCTCATCGATCGTTGTGCCCGACATTTCCATCTTCTTCATGCGCTCCGCCTTCCGCTTGAACTGTGCCAACTCCTCCTGCAGCCGCTTGGTCTTGTAGGCCTCCGCCTCCAGGGAACTGGTCTTCTCGGCGACCACCTGTTGGGCCTCCTTCATTTGCGCATGATACTTCTCCAGATGCAGCTTCAGATCCGCTGCAGATTGCGCCGATTCGATGGCCTTACGCTTGTGCATCTCCATGGCCTGCTGGCGGAGCATCAGCTCCTTCTCAATGGAGGCGACGGTGGCCTGCAGACTGCGCTCCTTCTCCTCCAGCTTGCGCAGCACAATGTGCATGGCATCGATCTGTGTGGTCGCTGTCGCCATTTGATCCTCCAGCACCGTCTTCTCCTCGCGCAACAGCTTATGCAATTGATTCGCCTTGATGCGCTCCGACATCAGCTTGAAATTCGCATCGTCCTTCTCGCGCAGCTGTTGGATGAGCCGGGAGTTTTGCTCCTGCATGTCCTCGAATGCCTGACCCGTCACCTCCATCTCATTGAGCAGCGCTTCCTCCTCGTGCGAACCGACAAAGGGACGCGTATAGTTGCCACCGCCAGGACCACCTCCTCCGGGCGCACCTCCCCACGAGTTCTCGGTGGGCTTGTGATTGGCCACCTGCTTCTGCAGCTCGTATTTCTGCTCCTCCAGTTGCTTAATCTTCCGCAGCGCCTCCTCATCCGCCAGTTTCTTGCGCTCCTCTCGCTTGCTCTCCTGCAGCTTCTTTAGCTGCTGGCGCAACTCCTCGATCTCGGAGCGCAGCTTCTT
This sequence comes from Drosophila falleni, assembly GCA_035045575.1. NCBI lineage: Eukaryota > Metazoa > Arthropoda > Insecta > Diptera > Drosophilidae > Drosophila > Drosophila falleni. Next base: position 7,277,604 of record JAWNOV010000167.1, read on the forward strand.
CTCGGTGGCCATCAACTGCACCTTGTCCCGCTGATCCTTGGAGACGCCTTTGTACATGTCCAGCAATAGTTTCATTTCCTTCTGATCGTTCAGCGCTTTTCTGTGGAAATTCAACGGAGAAGTGTTAGGTGGATTACATTAATCCTGACCCCCATTGCTACCTACTTGAGTTGCGCCTTCAGATCCCGCACTGTTTCGCTCTCCACGGCCTTCACCTCCTTGGCCTTGATGCCATCCTTGGTATCCTTTTCGGATTTCACGGCATTTCCAGCGGTTCCAGCAGTGGCCGTTGTTGCATTTGACGGACCGGGAGAATCTTTCTTCTCGGAGGGAGCTGCATCGCTGGCACAGATCTTCTCCTGCTTGATGCTGGGATCCTTGACATCTTTGCTGTTGGCCTCCTCCTCCAGTTCATCCTCGGCAGATGCCGAATTCTCCTCCTTGATGGCTACATTCGCATCGCCACTTGTGCTCCCAGCATTTGTTTGGCACGCAGCTCCACCGGATGAGGCATTGCTAGCGTTCTCCTCCTTCACATTGACGCCTATGGACTCCTGTTTAATGTCGTCGCCCGTCGCTGTCGCCACAGACTGTTGCTGCTGCTTGTTGCCCTCGATCTTGGCCAGCGCATCGTCCAGATCCTTGCGCAGCTTCACATTGTCTGTGGAGATGTCCTTGTACTTGCGCTTATAGCGCTGCACCTCTCCCTTCAGCTGTCCGTTGTGGTTCTGCAGCGAGGTGATCAGATGTCGCATCTCCCGGTTGATGGGCGCCGTCTGCTCATTGGCGGCCATGTTCTGCTCGAACTCGATGCGCAATCCTTCGTACTCCTTGCGGATGAGTGCGAGAACATCCTCCATTTGGATCATCTCGCTGCGCACCTTCTTCTGGGCAATGAGCTCCTCGCTCTCCATCACCTCGATCTGACGCAGATGCTGATTCTTGCTGGTCTGCAGCTGATTGCGCGTCTCGTCCAGCATCGTCTTGATCTGCATGGATTCGTTGTAGAGCACCGAGAACTGCGACTGCAGACACTTGTACTCTGTCGTCTCCACGATCACCGACTCGGGCAGCTGGCGGATCTGCAAAAATATCATGGTTAAGAAGATCATTTAGGTCTAATTCCAATCTACTTACATCCATTTTGAGCTTCTCCACTTCTTTGAGCGTCTCGCGATGCGTGGCATGCAATTTGTCCAGCTCCTGTAGCCGATTATTGGCCAGCTCGCGATGCTCCTCCAGCTCCTTTTGCAGCTCCTCCAAGTGTTGACTATTCACATTGGTTGTGGTGCTGCCTCCGCCTCCGCCGCCGGATCCCACACCAGTGCTGGGCGTCTTGGTGCTATTGCTGCTCTTGTTGGGATCTCCGTAGATCTGATGATACGCCTTCAGCTTCTCAATGGCCTCGGCCAGATGATTCTCCAGCTTATCGTTGCGACAATGGATCTTCTCGAGATCATATTGCAGCTCATCGATTTGGTTCTTGAGTTCAGCATTTTCCGTCTCTTTGGCGGTGAGTGCATCCTGGTATTCCTTCATTTTCAGCGACATTGTGTGGAATTTCTCGTGCAGCGACGTATTCAGATTCTGCAGTGCACGATTCTCAGTCATGATCTCAATGTGCGTTTGCTTCAGTGTCTCCTCAAGCGCCTGGACTCCCGCACTGCAAGTAGACGCCGCATTCACTTCAGATCCGGCACTGGACTGCTGGTCATCATCACCAGCACCAGTTGTCGATCCCTGGGATGCAGTGCTGGACAGACCATCACCTTTTAATACAAGCGTTATCTTCTCGTTACGTTGCATTAACCTATCAATAACCTGAACGACCTTGGCCACAGCACGTTTGGACACCTGCACACGATTCGCGAGCTTCTCGTCCAGCTCCTCCTTGTCCCAGGTGGACAGTTGTGTGAGAAATGAGGTGGTCACCTCGTTTTCATTCTTATTCTCCAGCTCATCGGCGGTTTCAGCATCAAATCGCTGCAACAGCACCCGTGTATCCTCGTTCAACTGATTCCAATACCGATTCACCACATTGAGCACTGCATCATCCTGCGTCTGACGCTTCTCCAGCTGCTCGATGCGATGCCTCAGCTCCGCTTCGCAGCGCATTCGCTGCTCGATGCGCTGGGCGAGTTTCTTGTTCTGAAACTCTAGTACCTTGATGTCCATCTCCTCCAGTGTGGACACCGGTCCAATTAGGTGTGGCTCAAAGTGCACCTTCTTGATCGGCGGCTGTCCAGCGGCCGCCGCGGCAACCAGACAGCTGCTGCCTCCGCCGCTGCCGGTGCCGCTGGCATCTTCAGCGCTGCGTTTCGACATTATCTGTATCTGTATCTAAACTGCAACAATAACGAGAAGTGCAACAAAGCGCAGCAAACGAATATTTATATTTATAATTTTCTGTATTATTGATTTTCGAGTTTCGTGGCTGTGGCTGTACTCCATTTTGCTCTGCCGGACGGACGCTGCCAACTGGAATAAGGCACACTGATTGAAAGGCGGCACAGTCAAATTTGACAGACGGACGCAGTGTTGCTTACCTTAATTAATCTGGTTTCTACACTTTTAGCTTAACATTAATTAATAACTCAACAAAAGCGGCTCAATTCTAAAGTTTTTTTTTCTACTAATTGCTAGCTGTTGTACGATTAAGAGTTGCATTCTAAACGATAAATTGTGGTGGCATACCGATAAACTGGCGCTGATTGTGAGTAGTATCGATGCTAGCTATTTTATAGCCGCTACTGTATATCGAAATATCCAATGGTCATCTTTAAAATATCGATAGCAATCGATATTTATATACTTATTTTTGTATGGGGAGCAAACAATTTTGTGATTATCCCTGTGATTACATTATTTAAATTAAATATAAATATGAAACCTGTGTGCAGGGCTTGTATGGGCCGCTCCGTCAACCTTGTGGAGCTATTCTCGGAACAGCCACAGTCAGAAGAACCCAGTCTGTTGGAAATGCTAACCGAGTGCGTCAACTGTGAAGTAAATAGAGACGATCCACTGTCAAAAATGATTTGTCTCACCTGTGTTATTGCCGTAAAGAACGCATTCAGATTTAAGAGAAAGTGCGAAGAGAGTCATGAGCACTTTTGGCGACTGTTAAACAAAGAGAAGCAGAAGCAGAGCGAAAAAGAATCTAACGATATAATGCCCATACAATCCGAGTGGATTATTGACGAAATAGATTGCATAAAGAATGAAGTTGAAGAGAGAACAGATAAGAATAGCTGGGATGACATCTTGCCAGAAGATCTTCAGCAGGAGGAGGAGGATAATTCTTTATCATGGACTGTCGATAATTGTACAGCTGATCCCTTAAGTCAATTTGGATGTGAAGCAAAGGAGAAATGCGAACCGGAAATAAATATCACAATTGCTGATGCCACGCCTTGTTCTAATGAGAAAACGCACCTTTGTGACACATGTGGTGAGGAATTCCCCAACGTGACAGCGCTGACGGAACACATACTCGTCCATGATGATCGACAATTTGTTTGTCCTCATTGCGCGAAACGCTTTAAAAAGCGCGCCAATCTCCAGACGCACATCCAAATCCACACCAACGAACGTCCTTATGAGTGTCACATTTGTCCCAAAGCCTTCGTTCAGAGTCATCATCTCAAGGATCACATACAGTGTCACAGCGGAGAGCGTCCCTTTGCGTGTCCCCATTGCCCGAAAGCCTTCAACAGAAGCTGGAATCTACAATCACATCTTCTGGTTCATTCTGGTGAACGACCATATGTTTGTTCGATTTGCTCATCGACCTTCAATCATCCCTCAAACCTGGAGAAGCACATTCGTCTTCATTCCGGCAAACGTCCACATCAGTGTCCCCATTGCGCCAAGTCCTTTACGCGCCGGCAACATCTCAATGCTCACGTCCTTGTTCATACCGGTGAACGTCCATACACTTGTGAGAAATGCAAAAGGGAATTTAGATCCAGACCAGGTCTACGAAATCATATCTGCCAGAGAGCAGAGAACTAAACAAAGCCAAATTAAGATGTATACAACTTTCGTAATTAAAATCTTTAATTTATAGGAAACTTGTACGACATAAAAATGTATAAGATTCGAGAAAATATTGCATATATTTTTTATTAGAACGATCCCTTATAACTCTCATATAGTTTTTAGCAGTTAAATGTTAAGATAGCTCTCGAAAGTTTATTAAAGTTAATTTACTTTTATTATTAACATATTAAATAAGTATAAAACATGTGCATTAATATCATAATTTATACTTAAGATATTAAGTTTATTTAGTAGTGAAGAGAGAATTTTTATTAATTTCAACAGTGTATAGTTTTAGTTGAAAATGTAACTAAGTAAATTAAATGTTTAATTTAATTGAAAGTTTTTTAATATTTAATATGAATCTATCTCAATATAAATTGGACTGTGTCAGCAATTTAACTTAAAGATATTTTACGTATGATAGTTCGATAGTTTCGATAGTCTCTGCCAGCACATCGATAAGCTTAGAACACAATCGAGTTAAATACTGTTGTACTGTGGAGTAAACAATTTTGTTGCCTGTGATTATATTTTTTAATTGAGAATTATTATGAAACCTCTGTGCCGTGTTTGCATGAGCAGCTTCGTCACCCTTGTGGAGCTATTCTCCCAGCAACCACAGTCAGCGGAGGAACCCAGTCTAGTGGAAATGCTAGCCGAGTGCGTCGACTGCGAGGTTAAAGAAAATGATCCATTGCCAAATCAGATTTGCTTGGCGTGCGTAATTGATGCGAAAAATGCATACAGATTTAAGAGAAAATGCGAGGAGAGTCACAAGAGATTATGGGAAATGCATTGCAAAGAGAGAGCCAACGAAGATTCTCAACCGCCAGACTTGGGTCTTGTGAAAATAGAGAAACCAGAGACTCCTGTTGAAGAGAGCGAAGAGAGCGGATTCCAAGGAAAATCATTTATAAGTTTAGGTTCGATAATGAGCATTAATAAGCCCGTTAATTCGATGGACTGCGTGGATGAGATTGCGGTTAAGGGACTCTCAGTTAGAACGTTTCTAAGTGAGCCTATGGAATCTCCTAATGCGGATAACAGTGCATTCAAGTGTCCCCATTGCCCCAAATTCTTTGGTCAGCGCTTGAGTCTACAGGGACACATCCGGGTTCACGGCAAGAATCCTTACAAGTGCAAACACTGTTCTGCAGCCTTTGCCCAAAGAGATCAACTTGAGGAACATCAGTTGCGAATTCACAACCTGGAATTCCCATACAAGTGTTCTAAATGTCCCAAATCTTTTAGCACAAGTACCAATTTTCAGTTGCATCTGCGGGTACATTCCTTGGATCGTACATTCGTCTGTCCACATTGCACAAAGGGATTTCACCTGCTCGCCAGTCTGCAGAAACACATCCACATTCACTCGACTCACAAGTGTCCATATTGCCCGAAAACCTTTGAGCGAAAACAGGATGTCAATTATCACATCCTTGTGCATACTGGCGAACGTCCTCACAAGTGTCCCCACTGCTCGAAGGCCTTTAAGAAGAAACAACATAAGGAGTACCATATGCTCACACACAGAGGCCAACATCTATAATTATACTGTTTATATTAGGATTATCGCTTTTATAATTAATTTAGTATTAATAAAGAATATCTGTAGTAATTGATTTAAAACACTTTAAAAACAATTGAATTTCTAATAAATGTGTACCAAATTTTAAAAATGTACCACTTTTAGTATATTTGTACCAAATGTGATATCGGACTTTAAGAGTCTATCGAATTAATGGTCGAAATGGATTTTCGATACAAAGACACAGCTATCAATTTTACAAGTATATTCATATATCGAAAGTTCAAATGCGACATATCGATTTTTAGTTTAACAAGTCTAATCGATAGTTTTTAATCGATACATCGAAAAAACAATACATCGAGTTAAAAAATCTGAAAAAATCGACTGGGCAATAATCGATACATCAATATTGTGTGTTTCACTATCATCAAAGAAAAGTTCACTTTGGCAATCAAATTATAAAATATAGCTTAAATATGGAAGCAGTCTGTCGGATTTGCATGGACAACTCCGTGACCCTTGTGAACATATTTGAGGAGCGACCTTCGATAGATGAGAAACCCAGCCTGGCCGATATGTTGAACGAGTGCGCCGGATGCCAAGTAAAGCAGGGTGATCCACTGCCAAAGCAGATATGCGATACCTGTGTTTTAGACTGTCTAAATGCATTTCGATTCAAGCGAACTTGCCAGCAGAGTCAGGAGCGCTTCATGGAACTGTTTAACGAGAAGAAAGAGAAGAAGAAGGCAGAAGAATCTTTGAAGGAAGACTTGCAATTGTCGGATAACAGTCTGGATCTGGAATGCGTAAAGATAGAAAATCCAACTGAATCGTCTTCTTCAGATGAAGAGGTTCTACCAGATGTCAAGTTGGAACCACCTCATAGAGAGATTAAAATAATTACTGCCGCATCGTGGCAGGGTAAAATAACACCAATTGATAATCCTTCGCCGCTCACTGGTAAAATTTATCGTTGCCAGCTGTGTGGCAAGGAATTCTTTCACTTGGATAAGCTGGTCAAGCACAAAAGCCTGCACGATCACGAGCTTCGACCTTACAAATGTCCGTATTGTCCGTTAATATTCGCCCGGACCTCGTTGCTTAAGACTCACCTCAATAGCCATCCACAGAGTCGACCCATCAAGTGTCCATACTGCCCGAAGACCTTCACCCGCCAACTACAAGCCAAGGAGCACATCTTCGCCCATAAGGGTATATATCTGTACCAGTGTGAGACGTGCAACAAGAAATTCAAGAGTTTGGCCGGATACCGAGGACACGTTTGTCATAGTACAATAAAATATCCCAACTAATTTCCATGGTTCTTGCATAATTTTAAGCTAAATTGTACAATTTCTTATATATTTGAAGAAAACTATAATACTATGTATGGAAGTGATGTTCGTTTTAGCTTTGAAAAAAACGAGAAATTTACTCAAATTTTCTTATAGATACACTCAAAAATTAATAAACTTTCGTCTAGTTGTGGAAAATACTATACAGAATGGAAATACTATTAAAATTATATCTGAACATTATAACCATAACTTACCATTGAATTTCGCATTTTTCTTAAGTACTTTACTCATAGGTTCATAACTCCGAATAAGGTTTAATCCATATCTATCTAAAGCCGCCCATTAACTGCGCCAGTTTGAGTCATAAATTGAATTTAGTTCAAGAAAGTTTTGCATGTCGTGACAGCCAAAGCAATCAATGCACTAAATAAAGCCAAAAGTTACAAAAGAGGGGAAAAAAGAATAAATACAGAATAATAAATATAAAAGAAAAAGATTTGCATAATTCGAACTCGAAGTGAATTGTAATTTATTAAACATGTTCATGTTGAAAATTTAGTATTGTTGAACGAGGAATGCACATGTAATTTGAATTAGATTTCAATACGTTGTGTGTGTGTGTGTTTGGGGTGTGTGTGTTTGGGTGTGTTTATATGGAGTTCAATTAGTGGGTGAAGATGCTAGGATAAGGCAGGACGAGGACTAGAACGATGTGTATTTAAGGGCCTGGCGCAAGGTCATGCAATCGACCTCGTCAATCTTGCAAGTGTTTGCCTTGATATTAATCTCCTCCTCCTGCATGACCTGGACATGCATGAGATAGCGCATGGAAGCCTTGTTCTCATTCAGCTTCTGGTTCAGCTTGCAAACGGAGGCTTTCAGAGCCTGCAGCTCGTTGTAGAGTGCATCCTGGACCATGTCGCAGGTCAACTCGAGGCCAGGACGATGGGCACGATTGCTGAGACGTGTCTGGCACAAGGTGATGGCACGCTGCTTATCGGACATCTCCTTCTCCAGTTCGCTCATGTTGCGCTGCACCTGATGGATGTGATCCATGGTGTCCTTGTGCTTGTTCTCCAGACACTGCTTCACATGCTTCGTCTCCGCAATGCGACGGTCAAAGGCCTCATTGGTGCGATCCGTCTGATTCTGCATGTCCTCGCACACCTGCTTCAGCAGCAGATCAATGTACGCCCGCAGCTGTCCGGCGGAGACCAGAGCCTTGGCATTCGCCTCCAGATTCTCATAGGTCTGCGCCTGCCACTCGGTCAGCGAAAATTGGCTTAGAGTTGAAAGAAGGAAAAAAATACGACTCTTTAAAAGATCTGCCAGTTGAGTAATAAATACTTCATTCAAATTCCGATTATTTTTAAAAATCAATAAGTACTTCATTCAAATTCCGAATATTTAAAAAAATCAAAAAAAGTTTTAGTTAAATTTACAGAAAAAAAAAAAGAATCAACTGAGAAAACCTTCTCATTACAAGAATTGTGAAATTTTAAAAAGGGATTTGAAATGTGTATTTCATTTGGCGAATCGTTCAGTTATATTTTGGAAAGGAGTAAAGTCTTAAACTTTAATGGAACGATTTAATGAAAGGTTAATTTAAAAAAATAAAGGATATTTTATTCAAAATCGAGTGAGTTTCAATAAAATATTTCGCCTATTTCGAATAGTTTTTGAAATCCCGATACTTATTTTCCGTATAAAAATTTCTTATAACGTGATTTCAAATTTTTGGTAAGTTAATTTTAATTTCCAAATCGTATGCTGACTAATATTTGTTTTCCAATTTTTTTTCTATCCAAAAAATGGTATTTTTAGTATTATTTGTCGATATTCTTATAGGGAATTAATATGAAATGACCTACCAGTGCTGCTTGGACAAATCCTGACCCTTGCCGAGATCATGCTGGAACTCCTTCAGCTTCAGATTCTTCTCGTCAATGGCCAGTGACTTGTCCTTGGCCGCCAAATCCTGATCGAGCAGATACATGGCCGCACGCAGTTTACGGATCTGCTCCTCGGCCTCCTTGAGGGCGGCATCGGCCAGTCCCTGACATCCCTTGATGACCTTTAGTTCGCGACGCAGCGAACGATCCACTTCATCGTCGCAGAGATCGACGCCGATGCGTCCTTCGCGCAGGATCAGACACTGCTTGCAAATGGCCAGGGACTTCTCCTTGAGGAACTCGATGGCACTCAGGACACGATTGCGATACGTGTTCAAGGTTTCATCCTCCAACGTGGCCGTCTTCTTCTGTCGATTCAGTTCGTCGACTAGGAAACGAATCTCACTGGTCCTCTCGCGCATATGATGCTCCACCTCGCGTTGCCAATTCTTGGTGGTGTCCTTGGTCTCATCGACCACACGACGCGACTCCCTGAGAGGAGGAGAAAGCTGCAGTTTGCAGTTTGTCTGCCACTACAAAAATTCAAGACTTACTCGACAATGCGCTCGGCCAGTTTCTCCTGGTCACAGGTGATCCTAAACTTGATCTTATTATTGTAATCCCAATCCTCCTCGGAATAACGAGGCGGACACTTGGCCACCGGACCCAAATGCTTTCCGGCCAGCTGGAGGCCCGTTATGCGACGCGTCTTCAAATTCGGCAACATGATGATGCACTGCGTCTATGACTTGAGCTATGTCTATATAGTTGTCTTATATATGTATGATAAAATATATATATATATTTATGGTGTTTTAGAGGCGATTGCGTAAGTTTCTTTATCAAAGTTACGTATGCAATTCGATTTTTTTTTCTTGGCTGTCTGGAAATCCTTTAAATGGCACACTTTGCTATATATGTATATATGGAGAGAAAATTGTGTATTACCTGGCGAGCTGTTCCGAATCTGTAACGACTTCAATTGCTACTGAGCCTGCAGCTGGTGTGACTTCTATTTCTCCTGCTATATATTTTCATTTACCCCTTCGCTGATTTCGTTAAATCGATTCATGCTAAGGAATTTATCCGTTGCCTAGCGGTATTTATTATTATGCTGTATGTATGCTCATGTGTCTTGCCTGGTAGCCATGCCAGCTTATCCGTCTTTCCTCTGCTCTCCGTTTCCTTCTTCTACATTTCCGTTTCCGTCTCTGTCAGCTGCCAGCTCAATTGGGCACAAACGCAACCACGCCAGGAATCAAGACAAGTTCCAGTTGGAATTCCGGCGGTGGCAGGCGCGACTCACTCCTCCTCCGCCTGCTCCCCTCCTCCTTGTTATGACTTCCTCGTCCGCGTCCTTGCGGTTTCTTTGCGCCTTACCGTTTAAAAATAGCTTGTGCATGACTTTCAAGCAGCTCCTTTTCTCCTCCCCCGATCGATTTATGTTACAACTAACATACTTTCGCTTTTATTTTCTTTTTTCGTATATCTCATTTTTCTTTGCAAGCTCGCTAGATATTTTTGTTGCCATTAATTTATGCTAATCAATGACGGCACCAGCAAGACGCCATTTTGGATGACACAGTTTTAGTCGCACTGACCAGCTCAACTAATTTTAGATGTACCCCAAAAAGGGTATTTAATATTTATTTACATAATCAGTTTAAAAAGGGGCTGAAATATTTAATAGTTATTAAAATGATTTCCTAATTAATAAATTACGATATAATATAAAGTATTAGCATATTATCTATTATATTATTTAACTATGTATTAAATAAGCACGATTTTAAAAATAAAACAATAACTCTATTGTCAAGTCTCCCACTTAAAGATACCCGGTACACAGTATAAATTTATTTTAATTGTAAGCATACATTTGAAATAAAAATTCGAAAAAAAAATTATTGCATACATTTAGGCGTTTATGTTGCTGATTACAATTAAGAAAATTGTCGTAGAATGGTTGATTATGATAAAAGAGAATGTTAAGTCCTAAAAAAGCGTTGTTTTAAAAACTGCGCGTGTGATATAGTTTATTAGGCTAATTTGTTTATTAGGGAAGTCGCAAAACTTAAAAACAAAGTCCTTAAAGTCAGTATGACAAATTTGGTTCCTCTAGTTCTTCTGTCTCTGAAATTTGGTTCCAGACTTGCCAAAAATATATTTATAAATAAAAATAATACCAGATTCACCTTAACACCTTACCTTGAAGTTTCGAATCAAAATTAAATTGGGCTTCGTTTAAATTATGCTTTTTGTAAAATTTAGTTTGAATTTATTACGATATACATTTGTTTGTTTGTTGTTGTTTTTGTTATCATATACCTATACAAATACATATGCAATTATGTATGTTTGTGTGTGAACACGTATGTGTATATATAGTTTTATGCATCTTATATCTTAATGATAATAAAAATGTACAATTAATTAATTAACTAGGATCTGTTGTTGTTCTCATTTCAATAGTTATCATTTCTTTAAGTTTTTTTAGTGTTTGTTATTTGGATTTCAGTGTGGTCTGCTTTCAGTTTGGCTTCAATCATCAATTCAATTCTTCCTCTATTTCTCATCTTCATCTTCTTCTTGCTCTTTGCTATGGCCACGAGTTATCTAAGAAGTGTTCTCCTTACATCTCGTACTTTGTAATTAGTTGCTCTCTTAATTAGTTGCTAACATGGCTTACAAAATAACTGTTATTATAATGCCAGAGTTGCCATATGGTATATTGTATGATCGCGTGTTGATCGCAATTTAATGAAATATTAACAGTGAACTTGTTTGTTTGTTGTTGTTTTCTTTCTTGTTTTTGTTCCTTTTCTTGGAGTCAGTCACCCAAACGTTTAATTAGTTTAAATTTTAAGTTGTGTAATTATTATTAGCTGTTCTTCTGTACAAATCGCTAAACTTAATTATTGTAACACTAAAATCTAATGCGACGTTTCTTTGTCTTCTCTGTGGACCTGTTGTGTATCTATGTTGCTGTTGTTGTTTGTTGTTTCTTGTTTGCTGGGCTTTTATTTTTGTCTCAATTGTTTAACTTGGCTATCTACGAATACAAACTGTAACTGTAATTGCTTTGTTTTTGTTTTCATTATTATTATTTTAATATTTTTGTTTTTATTTCTTATGTAAATTCATTTATTTGCTCTTTGTTTTATTGTTTAATTTGTTGCTAGTTTGTTGTTGTTGTTTCCTTTAGTGTAGGCAGTGTTTCATCATTCTTGGGTGTTGCTCTTGGGTTTTCATTCTTTTGCTTCTTCGTCATCTATTCTCCTCGATTTTATTTTACATATCTCTTAAGTTTTAGCACAATATATTTGTTGTTTTGTTTTTTTTTTTTGGTTTCCTTTATTTTGTTAGCTTTTCCAACAAAAAAAATAAGACATTTCTTATTTAATTTGCCAGCGCCACAATGAAAACAGTTTTTCTTTTAGTTTTGTATTTTCCATAATAACAAAATCCAAATTTATGTAAATTATAATTAGCAATGAAAAGTAAAAAAGTAAATCATGCACATAAACAAATAAGTTTTACAATCCAAAAAAATATTTATCTTTATATATTTATATTTAGTTTTCTTGCTTAAATCGCATACAAACATTCTCGTTAGCTAAATATTTGTTGCATTTGCTCTCTTTTTATCATAGTTATATCTTTTATTGTATTATAATTTAGTTGGTTTTCTTTTCTTTTCCTTTTTTTTAACAAAAATAATTGCTTTTGAGGTATTTTCTTTTTATATAAATATGTTTTGTTTTTTTTTTCTTGCATTTTATTTATACACATAACCATTATAAGTATTTAGTTTTTAGTCGTTCTCGTTTTCAATAGTTTGTTTATCATTTTTTGTTTTGTTTTTTTTTATTTGTATTGTAGTTGTCTTGTCTTTTTGTAAACAATTCAAAGCACCTTTTGATTATATTTGACATTGTATTTTGTTTTCTTTTTTCATTTTTCTTCTGTTTTTTTTTTCTTTCATATTTTTATTTTTTATGCGATTTTTGTTATTAGTTTGCAAATATCAATAATTAAAGGATAAACAAAAAACAACTGAAACAGAATATAATCAAAGTACATACACAATTTAAATTGTACATTTGTTTTTGTTTAATTTTTAGTTACTTTTCTATGTGTTTTTTGTTGTTGTTGTGGCAGCATTTAGTTTCTCAGTACACAATAATTATTGGATTTAAAATATAGCATCATCGGGGTTCAGTTTCATATTTTAACGACTTATCTATTATTTAGTTAATTTCATTTTTTGTATTATTCATTTTGCCGCTTTTGTTTTAAGAAATGCCTTATTTTGTTTTGTAATTTGTAAAGAATCGAACAACTTTTAGGTAACATAACTAAGAAATTGTTGCGCAGCAACTGAAAGCGAGTTCTCTGCCTTTAGGATAAACAATCTATGAATAAAAATTAAACAAATTAATCAAGAAAACTCAATAAATTGGCTATGTAAACATGCGTCTTGACCAGCGTGGAAACCTTTTTCAATATCGTTTCTTTTCATTAATATATTCATTTTTATTATAATTAGCATTAGCATTATCATTATTGTGTTAGTTGTAAAGTGGGGATTGATTTTGCAGTCCTATAACTATGGTCACTATACACAGAGGTTTCTTTTCTTTTCTTTTCGTTTTTAAATGGCTATACAAGAAATAATAAATTTAAAGCTTGACTCTAAACAACATATTGTTTTCATAATCATAGTAAATGGTTCAGTTAAATCATTATAGCTCTGCAACATAATTATAATTTTTGTCCTATTTATATAAGTATATATATATATATGTTTGTGTGTGTGTGTGAGTTTTGTGTGTGTGTTTATGTATATAAAAAAATCAAAAAGTTGAAAGTGTACATTTGAACTAAATTGTTTAAACCTTTTTGCCTATAAGTATAAAATATATAGTTAGTAAGTAGGTAAATATTTTACACAATTCTCGCTTTCCATCTAGATATTTTCGCTCTTTCTTCATTTCTCTCTCTCTCTCTCTCTCTCTCTCTCTCTCTCTCTCTCTCTTCATCCGTTCGCTCTCTTGCACTCTACATAGAGATATAGTTATATTCTATATATAGTAAGCTATGGCTATAGCATATGTTATAGATTAGATTATGTTATGTGTATGTCTCTAACTGTAGTATTTATGTATATCCAAACAAAACGTTCATCGTAGCGCTTCCCTCTCTTTCCCCTCTCTCGATTTTTCATAACAAAAACAATCTGCTCTCTTTCGCTTCAATTTCTTCTCTCTCCAACTCTCGGGTTGTTTCCTTTCCTCCTTTTCCATTTCGTCATTATAGTAACCTTAGACCATCGGCAGTCCCTGCTGCACATCCATCATCTCGTCCTGCGCTGGCGATGGGCGTGGCGCAAATGTCTGCATATGATGCGGATGTGGATGCTGGTGCTGATGTGGAGGCGTGGCACGGGCAAACATTGTCGAGCGCTGCATTACCATGGGCGCATTGGCACCCATATTCGCATTCGCCGATGGGAACTGCAATCGAAAACTGTTGTCCGGATGCTGATGCTGTCGCGGAGTGCGACGTGGTGAACGTGCCGGCATTCTATTGGCCCGATGCATATCCTCTAGTATCGATGGTGCGACATAGGTGAAACCCTGCAAAGGAGAACACAGAGTTTATTATAGGATCATCTATTTATTAAAAAATAATAATTTAAAGACAGACACTTTCAAAAAATTCTGAACGCATCAAATAATTGTGTTTGTTTAAAACCTAATGGAAAAATGTTCCCTTATTTTATGAAATTGAATTTTCCCAACAGTTTTCCTCCCACTCCCACATATCAAGTTAGCCCAGTTGGTTTATCGTGTGCGCAATTGAATTCGGAGCAAGTCTCCCCTGGCGCATACTAATTCCCCGCCAGGGATTATGCAAGGCAACCAAACCAGCGACCAACTGACCCAACTGCCTATGTAACACATTTTGCATAATTTTCTTTCCGACAGCGCAAAACACACTAATTAAATTTTGACGAAATTCAAAAACCAAAAACCAAAAAAAAAAAAAAAAAAATAATAATAATAAACAAAAAATACAAATGCAATAAAATAATTAAACAGCCGCCGGCTGTCGGTGTAAATTTATCCAGCACGCCACAAAAACAACATCGCCCCAATGGATAAATGAGAAGAAGCTGCACAAACGCGTGACGCGTCCAATTGGAATGGAATGAAAACTCGTACGTGTGCGCAATGCTAATTGGAACTCCAATTTGGGAGCTGATCATATCACATCATACAATACCATACAATACCATTGCACGGTAGTCGATTACTGTTGACCCACTAAACTAAAGTTGCGGGAGAATTACATATGAGAAAGTTCATAATAAAGCTTAAAGAGGTTCTAATTGGGAAAAGAAAGCATTCTGCGGTTAGCAGACAGTGCTTTAAAGCTCTGCTTGTTAGAATGATTATCATAAAGCTTAAACGATATGCTTAGTACAATATGCATAAAACTGTTCTTAGGAAAAAAACGAAAAAGTAGTATTTTAGTAGATTTATTGAAGACTTTTTGTTGATCTCAAAATAATTAAATTTATTTGAAAGTTAAATCATTTTTATTTTATTTATTCAACTTGTTATTAAATTATTTTATGTTAATTTTGTATGTTATCTAAACAATAATTCCAGTGCAGTTTCAGTGACTTTCAAACGCAAATTAAACCATAGCTGTTATAATTTACAGCACTTTAAGCTCTCCTCTTGCCAATTGGCTAAAACAAACAAAACTCGTCTACTATTGACTATGCAAATAAAAGCTGAAAAGGGCCGAAACGCACTTGCCGCATTTTATAAACAAACAGACACACGAACAAACAACAACAGTGGCGCTGTTTTTGCTGCTCATGAGTTGCAATTAGCTGCT
Organism: Drosophila falleni; assembly: GCA_035045575.1. Taxonomy (NCBI): domain Eukaryota; kingdom Metazoa; phylum Arthropoda; class Insecta; order Diptera; family Drosophilidae; genus Drosophila; species Drosophila falleni. The sequence continues at coordinate 7,293,281 of JAWNOV010000167.1, forward strand.
CATGGGCCAAAGCCAACAGCAACAACAATGAAAACAACAACAACAACTAATGTTAAACTCTCTTCGTCTTTAGCCATGGCCACTTCTCAGTCACGTTCGCTGGCCAGTCTTAAAGTAGCGTTCAAACTGTGCGCACGCAGACAGCAGGCAACAGCAGAAGAAGAAGCAGAAGCAGACGACGATAAATAAAATCAACTTTCGTGTCGTGTAGAAAATTTCAAGCGGGCTTGTCTCCCAAACCCACTCCACCCCACACCCTCTTCGGCTCGTCATCTGATACCGCTATGCTTTTTATAAGGCGCACAGTCGTGTCTGGTTGGAGAAAGGCTTAAATGGGATTTGCACAAAAATACTCTGCTACAATAAATAAAGTTTAACACATATAATTTCACTATGCAAACGCATTGACATTGATTCTTAAACGGAGCTTGCACAAGAGCTTTTGCCCTTCAGGGCTATCGACTTGTTCACACAAAAGAAGATCCAGAGTCCAAAATCAAACCAGTTCACAAAAAGCTTGCAGTCACTGTTAATGAGAGAGTGGTAGACAGAGAGAGAGAGAGAGAGAGCAAGAGAGAGAGAGCAAGAGAGAGAGGCGCAAGCGCACGTGCAGAAAGCGAGAGCGCAGCAGCAGCGAACGCAGACGTCGCGTCGTCGCATGCTTAATTAGGACAAGAACTGTGTGACGGCTGCGCAGTAGTTCAGTGGCTGTCAAACTGTGCGTGCGGAAATGTGTGAAAATGGTGGGACATTAAATATTGCATAATTTTCAATAAACTACTTAACAAAAAATGTTCGTAACGAGTTGCTAACAATAACAGCATTTATCGTGCAAGAAATCTGTAATAAAAATTGGCAAACGTTCAAATTGTGTGAAAACAACAACAACAGCAACAGTAAACACCATAAGTTTGTGGTCACCATAGAAATAAAAGCGCAGCTTTGTTCGCTTACTGTGAATGAGCATAAAGAATTGCAACAACAGCAACAACAGAAAATAAACAGTTACAAGCAGAAGAAAAAAATTAGCAAGCTACGTGCGTTTTTTTTTTCTTACTTTTTCTTTAAAATGTCCAAACAGTTGCAAATAAATTCACTCTCGTTGCTGCTGCTAATGGCGGTGGCAGCGTTGGCAGCAGCGCTGCCTCAACAACAACAACAACAGCAGCAACTATTGCCAGCAACTGTTGCAACAACAAGCACGACAACTAAACTAGTAAGTGCAACTGATGCAGTTGGCACTTTCATCGATAACAACAACAACAACAATGAAGCGACCACTGTCTCCTTCGAGCAACAACAGCAACAGCAACAACAACAAACATTGCAATATGCACATATAACGGCATTAGATAAAGAAGTAGGTATGCATACGGTATCTATAAGCAATGGAGTCAGCTGATCAGCTTTAAGCCGCATATCAAATACTCTTACTGCATTAATAAATTAATCATTAATTTGTGATTAAACTTAATAGATCAAAATGAATATAGAATTATTCTCTTAAAAATAATTCCCTAAATTTGGCATAAATTCATATAAGATTGGACTAAAATTTTAGTTATTTTGATTTTATTATATAGATTTTAGAAACTTAATTTGATCTAGTGGATGTAGAATTTAGTGATAGAATGTATTAATAATAAAATAATAAACACAATTTTCACTTATTATGAGACAATTTTAGATAATTGTATCTTAGGATCACTAAAGGACATGCTTTAAGCTAAGCTTCGTAAATACTTAATATAGGGGTGACTAGCTTAATAAAAGAAAATAATCTACCAAACATTTTCAATTTACACACCTTCCAAATTTCGAATATCATTTCTTTGTAGTTTTTTTTTTTTTTTTTTTGATATTAAGTGAAATTTTCGACATGATTTACTTGGTGACTTCATCAAAGTGCGTATTTATATGTAACGACGGTAGCCAAAAAAATAACAATAACAAAGCCAACAACAAGCGTTTAATTTGCAAATTAGCCGCAGCACTAAAAACACCAACAACTACAACTTTAACGATTTACAAGTACTGCAAGGGAAACGTGGATAGGGGCAGCAGGGAGGGAGAGGCGGAGGGGGCAACTTTTTGGGTGGCCGCTTCAAGTGTGTGAAAGTGAAATTTATTACACCTGAATATAAAAAACAAACGAATTTAGAGCTAGACGTGGAGCAGATGCCGAACATTGACTGGTTTTTTAGTGTAGTGTATATAGGTGTGTGTTTTGGGCAGGTTGAGTAATTGCCTAAGCGTCCAAAAGCTAATTAAAATCAACTTAAAAAAAAGTTAATTTCTTTTTTCCCGCTCGTCTTCTTAATAAAAACAGTTGAACGTTTGATCAAACAATGGGCGCCGATTGTTTGGCTGGCACCGGAGGAGAAATTCATGCCCCTGGGCGTGGAGGAGTTTCTGCAGCATGTGCATCCCATGGACAAGGATCGCAGCTTCACCCCGGGCATGCCCTTCAGTGAGTACTCCACCAAATCACATCTGGTGACCAATTCCGAGATGGAAGATCTGCTTCAGAACGAGCAATCCTTCATCCATGGCCGCAATCCCAATGAGGCGCCAGTGCCCATCTATGGTGTGGTCACACTCTGTCCAGCACCGCCCAAACGTCAGCCAGAAGTGGTGCCATTGCCACCGCTGTCCAGCACACGGGGACCCTACATACCTGTGTCCATTGATCCGCTGGAGGAGCGTAATGACACGGTGCGACGCTCGTCGCGACTGTTCCCACTGTTCCAGCGTGTGAGGCGGGAGACACCTTCTATGCCGGAGTATGCACCACTCAGTGACTACGATCTGGTCATGGGAGAGACGCAGCTGGGAAGCGCAACGTTGCCAGAGCCAGCGACAGCTGAGCAGCAACAAGAACTGGAATCAGATTTGGACAATGGGCTGCCAGTGAACAATTTCATTGCCAATTTAGCGGACAATGTCAAGTTCAGTGGTGGACCCGATCTGGACGACAATCTCGAGGACAACAACATTGGCGATTCGCCAGCACATGAAACGCAGGGAATCAAGGGAAATCTGCCTGGTTTCCACGTCACCTACTGGATGTTTTATCCGTACAGTCAGGGCAAAACCATGTGTACACTTAGTTTGGGTCCATTGGGACGAATACCCTTTCCGGCTGTCTATGGTTATTGTCTGGGCCACCGTCGGGACATTGGCAGCCATGTGGGCGACTGGGAGCACATGAGTTTGTACTTTAATGGCGACGCTGAGCCACAGGCTATGTATGTCTCGGCCCACGATGCGGGCGCCTATTACAGCTACAGTCGGCTGACAGGTTCCTTTGAGTTCCGTCGCCAGGAGACACGCAAGGGCATCCTACAGCGTCCCAATTTCCCCAAGACGGTGACAACGTTTAAGAATCATCCCGTGCTCTTTGCCGCCAAGGGTTCTCATGGATTGTGGACTGCGCCAGGGAAGCATCGATTCGTTAAGGTGGCCAGACTATATGACATCAATGGCTTTGGCACGCCCTGGAACACTTGGAAGGCTGTCGACATTAGCTACAAGAATCTCAGATCCTATGGTGAGTACTATGAATTATAGATGCAACTTCTTTCTAATGTTTCGTTTTTTGTCCTGGAACAGGTCGGTCGCTGGTGCCCGATTGGCTGACCTATCGAGGCAAGTGGGGTAATCCCAAGAGCAAATGTCATCCCTTTCGACGCATCGGTCTCAACTTTTGCGAGTTTACAGATGGACCCACAGGTATTCCTCTAAAGGAGTCGCATTTTCAATGCGGTGCAGACTATCGCTGAATAATAGAATGATGTATTGTCTAGATTCTTCTTATCTGTCTAGAATTAAGTGTATATTTAGAAAAGTATTTATTGTGAAATTCCCGCCCGAAGGTTATCCCCAAAACAAGCATTATAAATTGAAATAAGAAACACGAACAACAATTGTTGGGTTTTTCTCTGAAGATGACAATCAAATAATAGAAAGGGAGGTACAAGAATCAACAATCTATAATTAAAATTCTACTGAGAGTTTTTCAAAGACTCTTTGAATAATAATTAAATTTAATTGCTGTACTTATCGACAGACTGACTAAAATACACAATCTGTTGGTTTGAAAGCAGAAGAATCAACAAGCTATATTCGGCTTTTAATTAAAGTTAAATGTTGTCGTTGATAGTTTGAAGTTTGGGAGATAGTGGAAAGGGGAATATAGGGAAAAATTGGACAGTGATCCGAAAAAATTCAATTTTTAAATTTTGATGCAGAATTAAAATAGAGGCCAAATAATGAAAAAATTGATAATCCGCAAGGAAATCGGTTAAGATTTGACAAAGTTATGATAGTTTGAAGTTTGGGAGATAGTGACAAGGGGAAAGTATGGAAAAATATGACAGTGATGACCAAAATATGGAATTTTTTAAATAATTAATATTTTGATGCAGAATCAATATAGAGGCCAAATAATGATCAAAATGGTATTCCGCATGAAAATCGGTTAAGTTTTGGTAAAGTTATGCGAGTTTGAAGTTTTCGAAAAAATGTCAAGGGGTAGGTATGGAAAAATATGACAATGATGACCAAAATATCGAATTTTTGAAATAATTAATATTTTGATGCAGAATCAATATAGATGCCAAATAATGATTAAAATGGTATTCCGCATCAAAATCGGTTAAGATTTGACAAAGTTATGCTAGTTTGAAGTGCGACACTAACCGTTCCCATGATCAACGGGACACTGAACATAAACCTTGCACAGAAACCCTAATTCGGATGGTGATCATCGATATCATTTATATTCATATTCTAAATCTACTCACTTGGAAAATTAAATTGGCACTTTCGCTGAGCGTTGTATCGTCCGGTGAATCCACTGGAATTTGTCTTGTGAATCTCGTATCAAACTGGGAAACATCATCCTCGCTTCGCTGTTAAAATCATAAGTTTAAGAATGTTATCGAAATTGAGAAACATATATCCAGATGTCAGCTTACCAGCAATGGTTTAATGGGCGGCTCTAAACGTCGGGCGACAACATCTTCCCAGTTGACATGCTTGAAGAATGGATGTATTTGTACGGCTGCCGCATCCTCGGGTCCGCTTCCCAGACGCAGTGGCTCCTGTCGCTTCATCAGGCGTCGCACCAGATCTCTGGCTTCGGGTGTGAGGTAGGCTGGCAGATTAAGCTTTGCTTTCAATATGGTCTCAATGGTTTTCTTTCTATTCTCGGCGGTGAATGGTGGCTAAAGGATTAAATACATGAAATATTAGCACAGCATTAGTTGGAATCATTGTTAATACACTTACCACGCCTGTGAGCATGTCAAACATGAGTGCGCCTAGTGACCACCAGTCAACGGCTTTGCCATGGCCACTTCTGGTGAGGATTTCAGGTGCCCTGCAGATTATAAAAGATATTTAAAGTTGTAGATTTGTTTTTCAGATTCAAGGATTAGGATCAGAAAATGCTTGGCGGGCGCGCACGCACATGTACTCAATTGTGCCGCAGAAGGTGTGGGTGACAATACCCTCTTGTATGTGCTCCTTGCACAGACCAAAATCTGTAAGCTTCACATGTCCCTGGGCGTCCAGCAATATATTCTCTGGCTTCAGATCGCGATAGATAATGCCAAGTTTGTGTAAATGTCCCAATGCCAATATAATTTCGCTCAAATAGAAGCTAAAAAGCAAAATAAAATTGATTAGTCTACATTTGATTGTAAATACAAGATAAGGTTACCATGTAGTATCCTCCAAAAAGATGCCCTCGCGCTCCAAATGCATAAACAGCTCACCGCCGCTCAGATACTCGAGTATCAGATACAGTTTACCGTCTGTTTGAAAGGCATACACCAGTTCCACGATAAACGGATGCTAAAAAGAATAAATAGGTTATTAATTGAACTATAAATCAGGTATTCAAATTAAGATTTATGAATATAAATTATGGTATTTTTTTTAAAATGTAAATCCTTATCTCCAGATGATCTCTTACCTTTACAGCCTCCAATATGTTGCGTTCAGCTCGCGTGTGCGCTGTGTCCTTTTGATTGGTCACTATCGATGCCTTTTTGAGCACTTTCATCGCAAAATATTTGTTGGCATCACGTCCAGCGGTTTTACGCACCTGTTAACAAGATAATTTAAAGATTAATTAAAAGATTTAAACATATTTTGTGTTGATAACTCACCTGAAATACTTTGCCGTAACCACCTTTGCCCAAAACTTTCTTAAGCTCAAAGTCCTTGGGCCCCAATTTGATTTTGCCTGGATTGACATTCTCCTCCGACAGCTGGATAGTCTCCTGTCCCTCAGTGCTAATCAGGGAAGAGGAGAACGAGCATTTAGTTACCTTATTAGTTTAGCAAGTGCTTAGATTGTCGCTGCTTATGGTGTTTGCGTGGGAAATGGACAGCCCACGCGTTCTATAAATAAAACCATTGGCAAACACGCGCCAATTGGCGCCCCCAAACCCACCACTATCATCATCCCCAACCCAGCAGCAACCAAGCCATCGCATCCACTCCATCATAGTATCGAGTGTTTGCACATTGGCTGGCTGCCTGGCATATTGCCCACTAGACAGGGCCAAACAACAGCTTGTTGGTAGTCAATTGTTAGTTGTAAACACTTCTGTCGACGACATATGACAGGAAAATAAAATAGATATAAGGTAGCTGCCTTATCAGTTTGGTAGCTGCGTCAGGTGTCCGTCTGTCTCTCCGTCTGTCTGTTTGTCTGGTGGCAATTAATATGTGTCCAGGACAAAACCGATTATCATCCAAAACCAGTTACTACTTATGGGGATTTCCCGGTAACATTTGTTCGCCAGTTTTTCACAGAAGCGAATTACAATCTCAAAATTGCTGTCTCATCTTCCGCCAGCGACATAGCTTTAGCATTACTCACTCTTGATGTAGATTTATGCTCAATTCCGGTTCTAGATCGACCTGCAAGAGAGGGAGAGAGAGAGAAAGAGAGACAGTGAGAATAAGATAACAAGAGAGAATAAACAATATGTAAATGAGTCAGAAAACTTGAACAATTAGTCAGTAGTTCGTACTAATTGACCGAGAGATACATTGAATGCTAAATTTAAGATACGTAACCTAATTATATCGTAAATTTAGTTTTTACTATCAAAAGGTGACATTTAATTTAGCAGCTGTGCGAAATTCTTCCTGGTTTGAAAACAATTAAGAGAAAAAATTAGGAATAACATTATGATTGTTTTATGTTTATAATAATAATAATATCTCTAAAGATTTTAAAGAAATACTTAAATAATGTTAATCAGGAATTATTGCAGAGCTTTTTAAAAGATTTTTGAAATATATTACGACTACCTGAAGCTGTGCAATGAAACGTAATGCGAAAAATAAATATGTTTAAGATTTGCTCATTTGAGAGAAAGTGTTTTGGGGCAAGAGAAATCGTTAAAAGCGGCAACGCCGACGCAGAACGATTTACAGTGAAATACTGCTTTTTAGCCAAATGCCTCTCTATATACAAGTTTATATACAACTACAAAACAGGCAGACACACTTCTCCACACACATATACACACACACCTTCTCTTTAATGACAAACTAAAATTAGAACTCGGAACAATGCCAAATACTCTGCCACTGATGCTAATGTTGCTGCTGCTGAGACGTTCGCTTCTCTGATCTATGGGGGGAATTGTAGACTTGGTCTCGGACTCTACAAAGTTTCTATATATATATATTTAATTCTATGTGACGCCCGCATAAAGTAAAACCGATTTGGCCAAAGGGAAACTGGTTCAGCCTCGTCAAAATGCTGGCGCCGAATTCCAATTAACAAATCCATCATAATTTCCAGTGTCCACAAATCGAGGGCGATTGCTCCGTTTGTATTGCGTGAAAAAACCACAAGTATTTATGATAAAAATAAAAAAAATAAATAAAATGGAAAACGAAACACTTCAGTTGCATTTTTAATAGCTAGAAAATAAAACAAACAAAGCTGCACGCGCTGATCGTCTTGATTCCCAAGTTATTTCGACATTTTCTTCTACGTTTTTTCGCCTTATCAGCAGGGATTTTATTTTTGTCGTTTTCTAATTTTTTATTATACGCTGATAAGAATTTGTGTTCCTTTTTTTTTTAAGTGGGAGTTTAGCTTACAGCAATGTATGACAGACTACAAAAGTGTGTGTGTATTGGGAATCAACCCAGCAGCACTTTAAAGCGTGACAAACCTAATGAAAACCACCTTTATGCATTATACGATGATCAAATATGGAAGTTTAGAAGATAAGATAGAAAGTACAATTTGACTTAGCAAGAAGCAATAACTGATTAAGATTGATTATGCAGTCTTTTAGTGAAGGTTAAATATTTTATTCCCTCCATTTGTCTAATTATTATTTTAAGAAAATATTTAGTGTTAATTACTATTTATTATATATTATACAGTTTTATTAGTTGACCAACTACAGCTAATATTGTTAAATTGTTATACGGGTTGCTTATTTATTATTGTTTTCGTCATTCTATCGCTTAGCTATGTAAATCAAGCAACTGAGATTTTATTGATAAATTATCACGTTTTCCAGGGATTCACATGCGATTTGTATCAATCATTATTGAGGCCAGAGAATGAAAAGTTCGACTGGGTTCTTGCTTTATAGTTGTTGTAATTCAAAAGTTGATACTGTCAGCTGTGTGTGAATGTGTGTGTGTATTGTTTGTAGTCATAAATATACGAACATTTGTAGGTATGACGGTGTGTGAACAATTGATAATGATTATTTTGAAGGACATTTGTTTAGTTTGATTGCTTAATATCGGAAGACATTAGTTCAAAGAATATTTAGCGATAATATTATAGAAACTGTTTCTGTTGCTATTTTATAAGGGGGCAACTCAACTAAAGATGTTGAATAACCTGATGACGCCACATTTCCCTCTCTCTGTGTTTCTTGTGTCTCTGTGATGGACTTTTGCGCAGCAGATAAGCTACAGAGTTCAGCTCCCTAACAGACAGAGAAATTCCGAATATTTGTGGCCAGCTGCGCCTTTGAAGGCGCAGACAAAGCGAAGGTAAACAAAGAGGGAAAAGTCTTGAATGCTGTATGCAAAAGAGAAGGAGAAGGAGGAGTGGGAGTGGGATGGCTTTGCTGTTGCGCAGTTTATTTTAGTTGTATTGTACGAGTACTACTCACATCATCCAATTCGATCCTGTCGTCATCCGAATCTCGGGCTTTGTCATCCTCGTGCAGCTCGAGATCGAAGAGTTCACTTGGATCACTCACGTCCGCCATTTGTCGTTGTGTTTGTTGTTGTCGTCGTCGTCGTCACTCCACTACACACACAAGCACACGCACACGCACAGGCACGTTCACATGCACACGCACACACAAGCGCAAACACAGGCAAACACTTTGCTATGACTTTGTTGCTGCTTCTGCTGCTGAAACAATACGGAAACAGCCCAGCAAGGCAGCGACTGCGACGGCTACGAGACACAGAGAGACGCAAAGAGAGACGCAGAGCGTTTCTTGGCAATGCTGCGATTTTTGATTTAGATTTTTAGTATTTGCGTTCGGTTGATTCCACCAGGTGCGGGGGCACTTTACGTTGCCCCGAAGGTTATTTGTTTATTAGTTAATAGAATATGAATGGAATCGGAGGCGCAGCAGCAGCAGCAGCGGAGCGCCAATGCCACAGCCACACAATGCCAATATATACACACTAGCACACACACGCGACGGAGACGCGACCATGAGACAGACGCATACAGAGGAGACGCACGCTAGTTGCTTGCCACACGACAGGGAGCCCACACGCGCGCTCAACTAGTAATGTTCGAATTAATTTAAATGTAATCTGATAATAATTAAAATGCACTTTTTCTTTGTTTGCAACCAAAGAAGAACACGAGGTTGTAGAGTTTTTTCTTCTGTTTTGTAAACCAATGTTGCCACTTCAGCAAGAATTTCCGATCTGGTTTGATTTTTGTACCTTTGTAAGACAGTGTTGCCACACTCCAGAATAAAAAGTACCGATAGCTTGAACATCTGGCAGCCCTCCAATTTTATAAAATGTGTAAACAAGCTGGCAGCTCTCGGAAATGCGCGAGCGATTTAAAATTATAACAGATAATTGTTAAAAAATATTATAATATATTATAAGCCATATCATTTATTAATACTAGTAATATATTATCTGTTATCAAATATATTAAAATATAAATTACATTTATAAAATCTTTATGGCAATAAATATAAAACATTTCTATTCATTATCCTCTCGACGATCTATTCTTCATCCCCCAAAAATCCAAGGTCCTCGGTATCAGTCTCTTTCTTCAACAAGTTATCGAAATCGACATTACGCACAATATTCTCTGTCGGTTTCTCACCAACCCAGTCAAGTTGTATACTCTGGATGAAATTCATGAAATCAGAATACGTAATGCTGTGTTTATATGGATAAATAAGACGTGGCAAATGATATGGACTCTTTGGATTAAATATCCATCTGCGAGGATGTATAAATTTTTGAATTCTTTCCTCAGTGTCATCTTCTGACTCGCTTTGCATAAAAAGACTTATGTACGACATGGCATTATATAGCATTATTTTTATATCAGCATCCTTACGAAGTTGTAAAAGCACATATTCCACACAATTAATACCCTGAGATTCATGATAAGCTGTTTCTTCTCGAATGGCAAACAATGTGGACATCGACATATATGGGAAGCGTATGCACTCCATAATTTCCTTCATATGGGGCAATCGTTCAGTTGAATTATAGCTTATCCATCGGATTGCCGCAAAGAATACTTCAACTTCACTGTTTACCCCAATTGAGTCTAGTTTAAGCAAACTAATAAGTTGAACTAGAGTCAGTTTAAGGAAAGACTCAGTTCCGACCATGGGCAAAAAATAGAAGCGTATGCGGCTTAGCATAACATAACGCAATTGATCCAGTTCGGCCAGATTACTGGCTTCTAAAAACATCGCAAAAGCGATCTTCTCGCGCACATTTGGTTTACTGAAGAGTTTCCAACATTCTTCAACTACAAGATCGATTTTCAGATACTTTGCTGCTTGCATCACTTTTACAGCTTTTCGTAGTTTGATAGCAGTTTTTTTTCGCATCCAGTTGTAAATTACCTTAAAGGCGTTCGGTGGTACATCGCGTTCATCAAATTTAAAATTATTTACATCCCATTTTTGATTTGCGAACCATGGGGAATATACCTTGAGAAGACTGGGTATGCATTGAAAGATGCGATCTCCAATCTCAATACACATATAGGCTCCTTTATTATTTGTGAGCATATCATCTACAATATCTATTAATGGTACTTTTTCTGGCACGTTGAACAAACATATGGGTTTTTCATTGAATTCCAAAAACTCAAAAATCGACTTTTTAGGCACTTCAACTTTTATTGAACCTGACGCGTATTCATAATCGGTAAAAGTCTTCCACATGTCTTCTGGATCGACGAGCATTGTTGAAGATGAATCCAAGGACACCTTTTTAATTTTCGTCTTATCTGAATAATCAGAATCATCAGAATCATATTCAGAAGATGTAGCTGATTCGGAACATAAAAATCTTCCAATTGATAAACTTGTCTCGGGTATTTCCGTTCTCTCAGATAAACTAAGTATATCAATCATATCAGATGTTTCAGATGCGTCAGTTGTATCCCATTTAGACACACCAGCTTTTTTTAAATTTTGAGATGTCTCAGCCCTTTTAGACACTTCCGCAGTTTTAGTTGCTCCAGAGTTTAGCGCTTTCTTCGTTGATCTATTTAGTTCAGGCGATCCAAATGAATTAATTTTTTTGCCAATCCATATAATTGAATTACAGCTTTCATTAGACGAATCACTCGATTCACTACAGTATCCTTCCATCGATAAGTTTTTATATCTATTGATTTGCGGTATATTGGAATTCTGTATGCTTTTTTCTTACATATATTAGAGATTTATAATAATTTAACGACCAAGTGTGTGTCAAATACAAAATGTTATTCTTTTACTTAATTTCAATACTGACAACAAAATCAATACGTAGGGAGCTTATCAGTGTAATAAATCAATCAATCTAGTGGTCTCCTGAGCCAAATTAAAGTTCGGTAACTTAACTATGACAAAACTCAACAGATTTTCTTGCGGCATGCTAATTTTATCTTTAAAAAAAACGTATAATTTAATAAATGAACTAAAAATAATGATGACTCTTTTTTGGGAACGAAAGCAGCCACACGTTCGAATCAATTGAACTAAATGACCTGGAATCAAAGATTTAGATCGTTTGTTCACTTAAGTGATTAGTTCAATTGAATCTAATTTGCACGCTAGCAAAACAAAGCTGCAGAAAAATATAATTTTTTATTATAAAAAGAGCAACTATTGCAGCGAAAATCAAAATGTGCACTGGCGGTTCTCCTAGCAGCAATGGTTCCCAAGCCGGCGACAGCAACGAGACCGAGGAACAACCGCCAGCAACGCAACAACAGGAACAGACTCTGAGAAGAGCCATTATAGCATCCACGACAGAAGAAATTCTTGCTGAATATGGTGAAAATTTGAAGCTATTAACATTGAATTCGCAAGTTGCCGAGCTGCTGACCATTATCCGGGATAAGTAAGTGCTTGCCACTTGCTGTCATTGTCTGTTTATACAATTTCCAACTCTTTTTGTAGAAACACCTCGCGTAGCGATTTTAAATTTTATGCTGACCGGCTAATTCGTTTGGTCATCGAGGAATCTCTGAATCAGCTGCCCTACACTGACTGCGACGTGGAGACGCCAACGGGTGCCATTTATGAGGGCCTCAAATACCGTTCCGGTAACTGCGGCGTATCCATTATACGCTCCGGCGAGGCCATGGAGCAGGGATTGCGAGATTGCTGTCGCTCCATACGCATTGGCAAGATCCTGGTCGAATCGGATGCGAATACACACGAGGCACGCGTGGTTTATGCCCGATTTCCCGATGACATTGGCAGCCGTCAAGTGCTGCTCATGTATCCCATTATGTCCACTGGGAATACAGTGCTGCAGGCTGTCAATGTGCTGAGGGAGCATGGTGTGCCGGAGAAGTGCATCATACTGTCGAATCTGTTCTGCACACCTGTCGCCGCACGCACCGTGGTCAATGCGTTTCCTAAAATGAAGATTCTCACCTCTGAGCTGCATCCAGTCGCGCCCAATCACTTTGGCCAGAAATACTTTGGTACTGACTAGATAGACAGTCACAGCAGTCAACTCAAGACTTGACAACTAAGCTCTGCTTAGGATAGGTAGTGTGTGTTAGTCTACGATTACTTCCCACTCACCCAATTAACCAAATTCCCATATTGATCAACTAACTTTAATTTTTGTTGCTAGTTTTGCATGGCTTTTTACTAACTGCTCTTTCTTTTCTTTAGATGATGAACTGGAGGAGGAGGATCCCCAACTACTATCAAATATTATATTTAATTAGCGTTTTAAAATTTGATTTTTAATGTAAAATCGCAAAGATACGTGACTTGTTAAACTTATGTAAATACAAACAGAATAAATATTATATATTATCACTTAGGAGCTCATTTTATAGTTGACCACCGTGTCCACCTTGTGCAATCCGGTCGAAAAGGAGCGCAGCTGAACAGCCTGTGCGTTTTGTATGAAGACAGCGCCAGTTTCGTCCCACTGTGCTGGTATTTCGGTATTTTGTAGCGTATGAATCATCACATCAAAGGTGCAAATGCAATCGAGCAGCGGTAAATAGCTAACGGTAGCCGATATCTGTCTCATCACATCCCGAATCTCGTTCTGGATGCGACTCAGTTGCTTGGAGGATGTCAGCTTGGTAGGATCACCCTGTTCGCCGTCACCAGCCTCGGCCTGCATCTTAAAGTCCCAACACTCAAGCACTTCCTTGGTATGGGCATTGGTTATGACCATCGAGATTTTGTTGATCATATTCTTGGACAGCCATTCTGCGATCGGAGATCGGATCAATTAAGCACAATTTCAGAAGTGTTCACATTAAACTAACCTTCAGTTTGGGTTAAAACGTTCTGCAAAAAGGTGGTGATCTTTGGATCCTTGGACATGAGAATGGTCAGCCCGTATTGCTGTGTGTTGTCAAAGTTCTCCGCCGGATATATGCCACGTTGGAACAATATCGAATTGATGCCATACTCTAATTTGCAATAAACAAAGACAGAGACAGTAGACAGAAGACGCCATAATGCAAGCGCGCGATTAATAAGCGTCGTTTTCGTTGTTGTTCTTGTCATACTTACTTAGATACTCGACGATTATCTGCGCTGAGCCCTTTAATGTAATGCAATTCTTAGTTGCTTGAGCTGTAGACATACTGTGATGTTATTTTTTGATCGCAATGGCAAATACAATTTTTTTTACAAATTAAAGCCGCTCGTTTTTGAAGCTCTTTTCAGTGAAGACGGTCGACGAACGGAGCTGCCACCTTGGACCTAAAAGACGGTGTGACAGCCTTAGTTATCGAAAAGAGGTTCATCTGATTTTCAAACAAGTTCACGTTTAAATTGGAACCGTTTTATGATCTGGAACCGACGATGATCGAGCTATTTACAGTAAGTTCGATTAGATTCGTTCATTTGATTCTGAGCAATCGAACTGGTTGCAAAACTCATTTTTCGATTTCCTATAAATATTAAGTAATCGATAAGTGAACTGGTACTGAAAATATCGAAAATCGGCGCGCAAGTCAAAAAATAACATGACCGCACCCAACATGACTAGTTCTAGAAATCATATCGCAATATTCATATTTGTGATATAATCATGGTTTTTAAGTTTTGTATAAAACTTTCGTTTTCTATAGTCTCTAGCTTGTAAGGCGTTGATTTTCCTGGGAAAACTTTATTCATCAAAGTTTTTAGTTTTATTTTAAGTCTACAGTTTTCTAATTTCCTAGTTAATAAAAAAAGATACACAGCATAACAATTGCAACAAATACATGAATTTTATTAGCAATATCTGAATTATTTTATTTATATCTAAGCATGAGATCCATTTACGCACACGTATTTGTATTTGAATAATATATATAATATCTATTTCGTACTGCTTCTCGTCCATCGATTGTTATTGTTGCCATAGTCCATTTTGTAGGTTGTGTCTGTTGAAAAAATAAACCAAACGAAGATATTTTTAACCAAGTGAATTTCAGCTGGAAGAATTTCGACCCAAAACTCATAATTACTTTAAGCTGCCAACACCGGGCTCGATTATCCAGAGCCTTTGTTGTTGTTTTTATGCTGGGTGATAGATTTTGGGAATCGGTAACGGAAAATTAACAGCAAATGAGGTGTAATAAAGAAAAACCAACTAATTTTTTTTTAAGTTTTTGAATATGTTGTATTTGTAATGCTAAAAATAATTTAAACGAACGTGGACGCACTTAAAACAGAAGAAAGAATGATTAAAAGCAATCGATTTGTAAAATGTGAAGTATTTGCAAATTTTTAATGAAATTTTTTCTTACGCTTCATTTCGTTTTTTTAATTAAAATTAATCTTTACATGGTATTTTTGGTATAAATCTTTCAATAATTAAATTAAAAATTTTGACTTAATTTAACTAAAAATAATCTCTTTGCCTACCAAATAAGTACAAACTGATGTCAACATATACATAAGAACTAAATTTGCATTTTACATTTCATTCACTTTACTTAAAATAATAATATTAATAATAATAATAATGATATTAAAAAAAACACATAGAATGGGAAATATAATAGTATTTCAAAAATTAAGTAGTTGTAGTATGTTGTGTTTATGTGTGTATGTGTATGTTTATGTACGAGTACTTAGCAATATGTTTAATTTAATATTTCATAAAGTACAAAATAAATTATGGTTAAACTTTTGTATAACTTAGTTGCAATGTACACAAAACTTATCGTGAATTATATCGATTATATAATTATAAGTATAATATATATACATGGTTTATTACAAGTTTTCAGCTACATAAACTTTTGTTCTCTATAGTATACTCTATATAGTATATTGTAAGTATGTCTATGGTACAACAACAAAAGCGCAAGAGTGTCAGTGTCAGTTTTACGGGTCAATCGGTATCTTTCTTTCATTATTAATTTTCTTGTTTTATATTTCTAAACTTTTTCAAATTGTTTTCTCGCCATACAAAGTACAATAAATAAATTCAAATTTCAATTTAGTTTCATACACAAATTTCTGTCACCGTGCACAAACGCCAAAAAGAACGGGAAATGTCAGTCTGCATCTGGTTAATTATTTTGTTTCCAATGATCATTATTATTTCGATTTTGTTTTGTTTTGTTTTTTTTTTTGTTTATTTCTTTCTTTTGTAGTTGCAAAAATTTAAAACAGGGCTGAAATTTTGTGTTTGTTTTTGTGTGTTTTTTTTGTGCAACAAATTGTATAATTTTTTAAACATAATACTAAAAAATTACATTTGTCGGCGTTGGAGTGCAGGGAGTACTTTTCATTGAATTTTAAATAAAAATTCTATGCATTAAAATAGTCATTAATTAAGGTTTATTGGCCGTAGATTGCAACAAAATATCTGTGAAGAGATTAAATCATAAATAAAAATTAAAATTAATTGGTTTTTCTTTGAAAATTGTTTTTTTTTTTTTTTTTGTTGATAACTATCTGCCCTAATACCATTTTGAAAAGGGAATTACAAGCAAATAATGCACTAAAAAAAGGGACGCTCCATAATTCTACATGCATGATAATATATGATTTTTTGGGTTGTTTTATGGATGCTAGGATAAAGCTTTAGAACTCTTTTGGATACTGTATGCCAGCTTAAGCTTTGTTCTCTTTTGCGTTAAAAACAAATCAAAAAAATAGAAAGGTAGGAATAAAATAGTGGAACAGAGTTAACCAATTGAGAGAAACAGTGAGGAAACGCAAAAGATTAGTCAAATTATTGATAATAAAAAACAATCACCAGATAAATAAAATAAGGAGCATATGAAATTGTTGTTTCTTTTTTTTGATTTGTTTGGTTTGGGTTTTTTTTTGTGTGTTTGTTTTGTCAAAATCTACAGCCAAAGTGTTAATAATGTTTCATAGAATAACAAGAAACTATAATAAATTGTATGATATAACTAAATTAATTGCAAGAAATAATTATTGTTATTTAATGAAGTATTATTATTCATGTTGTTACTTCGCATCGAGTTTGATTTGTATTTTTTTAAGTTTTTTTTATTGCAAACTACAAAAATAATTTATAAATGTATAATTTATCGTAAAACAAAACAAAATTTCTGTTTGTGGTGGTCAGTGCTTTTGTGTGGTGACTGTACTTTTTGGCGACAGCTATTTGCTGCTAGGGTTGCCATTTGTTGCAAAGAAAATATCTAACTTAAGAGAGCCTCTGTTTATTGTTATTGTTACTGTTACTGTTATTGTTATCCATATGAGTGTAGGCTGTGCCAATTGAATGGTTTAAATGCCCATTCGACAAGTTATTCAGTATTTGGTAGGTGTCTGTTATGTAAGTGTATAAATATGTATGTTTTTGTGTGTGTGTGTGTATGTATGTATGTATTTGTCTGAGTCTGTGAGTTGCTTAATAATTTTGTTTTGTTTTTCGTGTAAATGGAAAATCAAATTGTTTTTAACATTTACTTTAAAGAGAATTTCAATTTCAATTAAAATAAATTCCTAAGTAAAAAACTATTTAAAATAAACCTTCTATAGCACCATTTGTTTTTATTCGCATTATTATTATTATTATTTAATAATTTTCATTAATTTTTAATTGTTGTTTATGCATTTTAGTTTTTAATAGTATGTATAGTAATATAGCTTTTAATTAAAAAAAGAGAACAAACATTTTGTTGTTGTTGTTGTTCTTGTTAGTTAGTTTTAAGACTTTGCTTTGTTGCTTTTTGGAATGTGTTTTCTAATAAAAACTCAAGCTCACGGTATAAAAGAGGCGAATGGTAACACTAGGAGGAGCTAGACGGGGGTACTTCTAATTCTTAGAGTTGGTCATATATCGTTTATTACGTGCGATTTCCATGCTTCAGCTGTTGAGCTGCCGGGTATACTGTATTTGTACTTTATGTATGTATATGTATGCGTTTGTATGCGTATGTATGTGTCTGTATGTGTGTGAGTGTGTGTGTGTACGTGTATTGCTTTCAGTTATCAACTATATTTGGTTTATTTCAAGTTATAATGTTTATATATAGATATATATATATATATATAGACAGATGACCATTCTGATTAATTGTTAATTTTGATACTCGTAGTTTCTGTTTGTTTTTGAATTTTTAATTCGATTTCGACAACGATAACGATAACGATTACGCGACAGATTTGTTTTTTGTGCTTATCGCGTTATTCGATCTAAAACAATCGATGCTATAGAAGTGCCTATTTTAGCAGTGAGAACCGTAATACCCGTTGCCACATTCGCTGTACGTACTGTCTGGCACGTTGTATTCGCAACGGACGCCATAGAATCCATCCTGGCAACTGAAAGATTAAAGATAAAGTCCATAAGTAAAAATTGTATTTTATGCGATAAAAAAAAAAACATCTTAAAACATCTTTTGCCAAATTAAGTATATACACCATATGAAAATGGCCATGAACTGCGTTGCAGTGCGAACACTTAAGTATAAACAGCAAAAAAAATATAAAAAAACACTCCAACATTTAATTAACAATATATTTTCCCTTTTTTTTTGCAAACCTCAAGAAGTGAAATCGAATTGAAATGAAAATGATTTTTCACAGTCATAAAAGAGTGATGGAAGTAAAAAATACCCTAGATACAGTGTTGAGTTATGAGTCAAGAAATTTTCTTTAAGATTCCAAAATTAATTAAAGTATTAATTTTTTAGAGAACTAGCTCTAATATGCTTTGATCTTAATGAAAAGAGAAAGAGGCTAAAGTAAATTAAATAACGACTTGTTACAAAGATCAGCTTAAGTTTGCTATACCCTATTTCAGCATTTATTGGTTACAGGGTAAGCAAAGAGTACAATGCGCTTTTTTGGGATTGAATTGAATTGGATTGGATTGGATTGGTTTACATATACGAGTCGATATATGCGTCGTGCATACACACAGTACGTGGATATTGTATAAAACGAGGCGCTGAAAGACATTGTTCACATTGTACACACACACAAACAAAGATGAATCTGTGTCTGAGTGTGTGAGTGCACTAATGTGTGTATGTGTGTGTTCGTGGAGTTGAGAATTTCACTCGCTTGCTGTAATGCGATGCCAAAATATTAAAATTTCTAGTCAGTTTCTCAAGTGCTGCACTCAGATGGTTAGTTTTGGGTTCTGTTTCTATATCTGTATCTGTATCTGTATCTGAATTGGGCTTGTCTCTCAACTGACTTTATCAGCTGTCACAGGTTTTATCACAGCATTGAATAGAAACCACTTGAGTTTGAGTTCGAGTTTGACTTTGACTTGAGGGATCAACTTGCAAGGGGGGGTCACAGCTGTATTATGCTTAAAGGTTCAGTTATAGTTTATACTCACTTGCAATAGAACAGATTGAGATCCATTATCAGCATGCAGGTGCCGCCGTGCAAGCAAATACCCGTCTCCTTACATGGATAGCCCGCACTACGCGAATCCGGCCGCATGGCAACTGAAAATGGCATAGAAAGAGATAAATAAATATATAGAAATAAATACACTGAACAAAAAAAACCAACTTCTAAAATCAATAACATTCATCTGAAATATTTTGTTCTTAAAATAAGATTATTTTAAGACCAAATTACTAAAACTAAGATTTTTAATCTAAAAAATCTTAAAATATTAATATAAGAATCTTAAATTGTTAGGAAAGTATAAATAGGTACTATTTCGTATCAAACAAAATTACTAATATAAAACAGAATAAAACTTAAATAAATCAAAATTAAAAAAAAAAAATTATAAACTATAAATATAAAAAACAATTTAATTTTTTGGTTTCAATTTTAAGAACTTGGCCTTATATAAGATGTTTTTAAAATCAAAATGTGTTCTCTTAGTTTAAGAATTTTGTGTTCTCAACGCATTTTTCAGACGAAAAATCTTAGTTCTCAGACCAAATTCTTGATTTTAGAAAATTTTTTTTTTAACAGTGTATAAATTAAATGAAATTCATAATTTTACAGTTTACAAGATGTATGTAGGTGGCATTTGTATGCTTCGATTGTCGCCTTCAAATGTGCCCATAAATTAGAAATGAATTGGAGCGTTTTCTAACACGCCAAGTTGACAGGCACACATCAAAGTTGACCTGATCATTATGATGATGATCTACTTAGGGATTGTAGCATATTGAAGGTCTTACCTGGATGTGCATTGATCATGATGCGACGTTTGTCAATAATATTGCTGACTTTATTCTTGGCACGGCATTCGTATTTGCCCGCATCGGAGGAACTGTTAAAGGAGCGTACAATCAGCTCGGCGCGTCTTCTGCAGAGTTGGGGAATAAATACGATATTAGACATAAAAATATACTTAGCTAATATTTATATAAACAAAATGTACTTACTTGTGATGCTTGAATTGATAAACATTGCGTTTGCGATTTATCGACTTGTCGTCCTTGAACCAGGTCACCTTTGGCGGCGGTCTGCCCTCCACCTTGCATATGATCCTCAGTTCCTTTCCATTCTCGATTGTTGCGTTCGCCGGCATCGATGTTATCGACGTAATCGATGCGTTCTGTGCTGTAAAAACAACAACAACAACAACAAACAAGCAAACGGGCATTAAAAATTAGTGTGTGAATTTTTCAAAAACATTTTTCCTACTTGCAACTTAAATTCTAATTAAATTTCTTTTTTTTTTTCTTTGGGTATTTCTCATTGTTTATGCAAATTGAATATCGTTTGTGCCTTTCGGCGCCATAAACAAATGATCGCACTAGAAATTATTGAAATTCTTTTAGTTTTCCTACATTTTTTTATAGTCAGACGCGACGTCTGCTCAAATTGTTCAACTTAATCGTAAGTTGTTTATAGAGTCTGCAGATCGTAAAATTGGTATATGACATGACCTGATTTTCAAGGTCCAATCAAAGCGACTTCTTACTTTGTTTCTTGTATCTATATAATTTGGGGATTTTGCAACTCGATTTGATATCTTTTGACTTATCAAAATTTCTTTTTTACCCATACCATCAAAATCCAAATTTAGCAAAAAATAATTTTTTTTAAGAATTTAATATGCAGAATAAAATAAGATGGCAAACCATGATCAAAATGGTATTCCGCAAGGAAATCGGTTAAGATTTGAAAAAGTTATGACATTTTGAAGTTTAGTAACTGCTTGGACTGACAACTTTACAAGTCAAAATTTTTGTCAATTTTGACATGATTTTTTACAGGAAAATGAAGTCTCTCTGAATCAAGTTTTAAGTGTTGTTTTATACTAATTTGGGCACCAGGAGTTGATTAAAAGTGAAAACTCAAGATTTAAAATTTTGAAAAAAATATTTTTTCAAAAAAGTCAAAGGGGGGAGTACATGATTATTTCGGAAAAATTTCGAAAAGTAATTTTTTTTTTAAAGTTAATAATATTTAGATGCAGAATCAATAAAGAGGCTAAGTTATGATCAAAATGATATTCCGCAAGGAAATCGGTTAAGATTTGACAAAGTTATGACGGATTGAAGTTGGTCAGACAAGTCCAAAATTTTGCATTTTCCATGAAATTTTAGCATTGAAAATCAAAATCATTGAAATTTTAGCGATCATCGTTGATTTATTGTTATTCTATAGATCGCAGAGTAAGCATATGATTAGGTTGAGTTGTTTTTTTGTGGATTTGTAGTTAACATAACGATCGTCCGGATTTATTAAAGATCGTTTAATGATCTTTCTTAAACTGTCACGTGTTAACCATTTTTAGCATGTACTTCAACTGATTTGAATTCAATTGATTTGTTTAGCATACAAATTAAATTTAAGCAGTCTAATTAACGCAATTTGCATTTGAATTGAAATTTTGCATTTGCAAAAATCAATTACACATTAGCCAATCATTTGCGGGATGCTGCCAAAAAGTCTCCTTCGCAACGGCTGCTTATGACTCATAAGTGTCGAGAGAATTTGGCAATGAAATGAATGTGGTCGATCGCCTCGGTTAGTCGCTTTTTGTTTTTGCCACGCCCACCGTCAAGAGGAGGTAGGTTGCTTTAATTAGCCGGCATATCACGTGTCTGGGCCATAAGATTAGACGAGAGACTTGAAAGTGTGGTGTGGGCGAGATAAAGACACGGTGAGAGGGAATGGGGGGAATCACATGATAATTGACAATTGCGTGTGCTTGGTAATGAATGAATCATTCGAATCATGTGAAACAATTGGTCAACTCTTAAGTAAATACTATATATCTATTTTCTCTATTTAGTTTTCTATTTTCTAATTTATATTCTTGGGTGGGCGAGTTGCAGTTTAGAAAACCTGCATGCGAATTTTCTCATGATTATGCAATGGGATTACGCACGCGAGTTTTTCCAGTGAATTAAGTATAAGGAAAATATTAATAATATTAGCAATAATAATAGTAATAAATACGTCTGTCTGGTCTATATCTATTTATACATACAAATATGTATATATTCAACAGAGAGTCGGCGAATTTTTTTTTGATTTAATGCTAAGCAAATGATAATTTATGCGACTCTCGCGTGGCCCATCCGAAAGGAAAATGAATATGAATATGAATACCCGTACCAAGTATTCAGCGAATATTTATACAAATGAAATTGTTATATATTAAAAGATAATTTATTGTTTATAATTTATGTTTTTTGGCCAACGCGACGGCCCATAAAACAGCATTTTAATTGTCCGCGTCACTTTCTCACGCTCCCAAATTGTTTAGCGGTGTCTTCTGGTCTCTTCACAATACAAAAAAAAAAAAAAGAAGAGAGAACAAGAGGAAAAATCAAATAAAACGGCAACTCACAAGTTGCCATGGACAGAAGGCGATTAAGAATTGAAGGCAGCACGCAAACAAGTTGACAATTGTCATGCCCAAAGCAACAAACGGGGTGACAACCCTGCCCCCCCTCCCCCCAACCGATACCCTCTATAGTATGTGGATCGATGGTGGGGATCCGATCCCCAAATTCAACACGCAGTTGCCGGTCGAAGCCTTTTCAAGTCTTTTTTTTCGCTTTTCATTATTTGTATTTTTGCTTTGATTCACAATGAAATTCGAGGCATAATAATAAGATGAACATTTTATTTGCGTGTGTGCGTTACTTTTATTTACTCTTTTTTTTTCATTTTATTATTTTTTAATGTTTGGCATATCATTTCATTTCGATTCATTGTTATTATGACTTAATTATGCGCTTAAAAAATAATGATCAAAGCGCTTTGGCCATTGGTCTTTTGGTGTGGACTTTGGATTAAGGCATTGAGATGATATAGGGGGCGCAAAATAATGTGGGAGAAAAGGCTATGACAGGGAAAAAAGAAGCAGAAGGCGAGTTTTAGTATAATTAAGGAGAGTATGCACTTAATAATCTCTTTTATCATATTTTTCTTGAAATATTTGAGCATTATTATTGTATAATACTACTTTTATATATTTATGTAGCATTTTCTGCAACTAAAATAAATTATAAAAGCAATGTAACAGTTACAGATTTTCGCATCATTATTTTAAGAATCATAATGTCTAACCTATTTTAGAATTATGGAAACAAATCATATTTTAATATTAATTAAATGAATTTCTATTGAATTTTCTATATTTTTTTTTAGAAAATATAATAAAAATTCCAATTTTTCAAATTTTATATTGTCTAAATTATTTAAGAATTATGAAAACAAATCATATAAATAAAATTAATTTCTATTGACTTTTCTATATATTTTTTTTGAAAAATATATTAAAAATTCCAATTTTCTGTTTAAACTTAAATCCTTTTATGAGAATCGCATAGAAGCGCCTTGAGTGCAAATTGAAATTTGATATTCGCTGAGTTATTTTGTCAAACATTTCGCTGGCTGAGCTCATTGGCCCCAACTAAAGATGAAGATGGGCGCCTAACACCAATATCTTTCTCTGATTGTTGTTGCTGATGTTGTTGCTGTTGTTGTTGTTGTTGTGTGTGCGTCAACACTACGTCAAAGCCGCAGCTGCTGTCGCGCCGCGCTTCCGGAAAAGTCTGGCATAACAACTGCGACAACTACCAAAAAAAAAGTACAAAAAAAAAGAAGAAAAAGCCGAAAGAAAACACGGAGAGGAAACGCTGCCAAAAGGCAGGAAAAGTGTCGTCGTTTTGGCTGCTGCCTGTCGTCGATTTTAGCACAACTTGGGAAAGAGAAGGAAGATTGGAAGAGTCACTGGCGGATTGACATTAAAATAACTTTTCATATAAGTATGAAATCTTATAATTTTCTTCGTTTTTGCAAACTCATTTCTGAGCGCTTTTCCTTCGAGCGTGACGCCTCAATGATTCATGCAAATCCATCAGAACAAAAAATCACACACAGAACAGTCACAGCAGAAAAGAGAGAGAGAGAGAGAATAAGAGACAGAAAGAGAGAGAGAGAGCAGAGACAACAGCGACAACATGTGGTTATTGCAGTGGAGCGTTGCCAGACGGTGGGAAAGAGAGGGAAACAGCGGGGAAACGTTACGTTTATTAAGATTTTATTGAATTAATAAGCAAATTGCATGCGACACGCTGCTGGCGCCATCTGTCGTCCAAATTGCATGCAATTTGCATACACATTATATAGTCGATGAAATGACGAGTCAAATAACATTGTTCTCAACGGGGTTCCGGTTATAGCCAATGCTTTTTACTTAAGCCAAATTAACCAAATTGTGCACTAAGAAATATTATTTTGTTTTTTCCCGTCGTTTTTTTTTTACGGAAAATAAATGAAATTTTGAACGTCGCCGTGCGCTGAAAGACATTTTATTTTGGCAGTGTCTTCCTGCCCCTCTCTCTCTCTCTCTCTTTTGCGCTCTCTGTTGCTATCTCTCTCGTTTGTTTGACCCACATTCGCTAGCGACAGCGAACGGAAGTTTTTCTTGTTGTTTCTCCAACATTTAACGCTGTTTTTTCCAAAATGAAATGTAGCCTGATCTTCTGCATTCTTTTTTCTCAACTTTTGCTCTGTTTTCTGTTTTTTGGGTTATTTATGATGTTGAATACTCGCGCTCGTTATTTATTTTATAATTTTTGATTCATTTTTATTGGCGCCCAGGCGACATTGTGTCATTTTTTCGATTGTTTTTAAATAGAATTCAGCAAGTGATTTATTGCATTGGTCATAAAACGAACAACTTGAATGTATCATAAGACAACGCATTATCTTATTTGCCCCGATATCGTTTACAACTGCTGGCAACGGGCGTAGCACGCGCCTTCCATAAACTGGATGAGCCACAGGAATTGCTCCCCAAATATAGGGGTAAAAAGAGGGGTCGTTAAAGAGGGGAACAAGAGAGGAAGGGGAGAGGAAGAGAGGGAACGAAGCGCGGCCACTTTCAAGCTATCGCATAGAATATCATAATATTTGCATGTGTTTGTTCAGATAAGATTTATATGATTCCCAAAAGATCTCCCCTTTCTCGTATTCTGTCTGTCTTTTTGAATATTACTCATACGTCAGGTAGGCCCAGGTTAAATGTAAACATTTGACAATGCCAATGACAAATCATTATTATTATTATAATTATTATTCTTGCGCTATTTAAACAATAGTTATTAACTTAACTTAATTTAACTGTTTTTATATATTCAGTAATATCATAAATTCGCTTTTTAAGTTTTTAATTTAATTATTAATTTAATTTTGAATTTAATTTCTACTTAAACGTTTCTTATATCTTATGCATAATTTAACTTTTTGTCGACTGATCTTAGTTGACGTAAATAAATAAATAAATAAATTGATAAATAAATAAATAAGTGTGCTTTTTTTTTTTTAATTCAGTTTTGGTTCGATGCCCTTTGAATTCACAATTTTAGCAGACGCACCTCATAAAAGATACAATTCTTTGTGTTAGATAAGATTATGTTTATGTTGCTTATATGCTACCGTAATTCTGAGAATTTAGCAGTTATTACCATGGAATTAGTAAGGTGCGAACTAAAGTTGTTTTTTGGGTGAAAGGTTTGAAAGGAGAAAAGATGATTTTAAAACTAGTTTGAACTGATTTTCGAAGGGAAGAAAAGCACTTGCAGGCAACTGTAATTGTAATTGTGACTCCTGTGAGCGGAATCAAAGCAACAACAAGAACAACAACAACATGAACAACAACAACAGAATCAACAAGCAAATTATGTTGTTCTAATGGCCAAAGTAAAAAAAAACCGGAAAGCTGAAAACGACAGACAAATAGACAAACAGACAGACAGGCAGGCAAATTGAACAAGCTCTCTAGTTGACTGTCTGTCTATTTGTCTGTCTGACTGTCTATTGGATGGTCTGTCTGTCTGTCTGTTCGATGAACGTCAGGCAGATGAATGGCCGGCACGTGTGGCCAAAATGTTCGCAATGAAAATGCCTTGAAAGCAAACTAATAAAATAGCAAAACAGCAATAGAAGGGAAACAACAACACAGACAACAACAACAACAACAACAGCAGCAGCAGCAACAACAACGACAACTTAATGTATGTATAATGATTGTCGCCCATTGCGATCTGTCGATTTTTCCATGTTTGTTTGGCGTTATTTTGCTTATTTATTTGCACGTTGCGTATACGCAATGTGAGTTTTCCTTTGAAGCAACGCAACCGTTGAGGTTGTCGCTGTTATTGCTGTTGTTGCTGTTATTGTTGTTGTTGCTGTTGCTGTTGTCGTCATTTTGGCACTGATTGCTGACAACTCAAGCAACAACATGGCCAAGTATAAACGTTCTTTCAAATGTGGCTAAATCAACTGCTTTGCGGCAGTTTGAGGCGCATTGTGCAAATCTGCAGCAACAACAACAGCAACAACAACAACAACACTAATCACAGGTAGCTTTAGCTCAGAGCTACATCTAATCTGTTAAGATCTATGTGCTGTGAAAGCTAAGCGATAAGTAAAAAGAGCAACAACACACGCACGTACACAATCTCTCCCTCTCTCTTTTTCTCTCCCTCTCCCTCTCTCACTCTCTCACTCTATCTGCTATCTCTTTTTTTTTTTTAAATTACTGGCACTTTGCGTTGCATTTTTCGCTTTGAACTTCGTCTCGTTTTTTACGCTTTTCTCCTATAGATATATTTTTTTATATATGTAAGTAGACAGCCCCCAAACGAACTCAATACATATATATTTTTATAACACTGCCTGCCCCGTTTAATTAAGTCAAGTGAGTGAGGATCGCTGCCCCATGCAACACACACACACACAACACACACACAACACACGCACACGCACACACAGTTGCCTGCCTCTCTAAATGCCAACAAATTCATCGCAGCTGCCCCTCCTCCTCCTTCTCCTCCTCTTTCGTCTCTTTCTCCTCCTTCTCCTCCTTTGCCTCTCTCTCCTGCTCTGTCTGCTCCTCTTTTACGATCTGCAGCTCTTGTATTTGTTTTGTTTATTTGATTTGATTTGCTTTCTTTGTTTGCCGCCGACGAAGACGTCGCTCTATTTTTGCTGTGAGTTTGCAAATCTGTTCGCCCAGCTGTTGGCCCAGCTAAAGTCATAGCCACATTCACACCAAGATCCGACCCAGAACCCCCAAAAGCATCTCCTATCTATATGTATCTATCTGCATTATATAATACTATAGTTTGTATATTCGTACTTGTATCAAAAAACAACTAAAATTTTCACAAAAAAATAATAAAACTGAAAAACCCCATAGACTATCAAAATAACCTAACCAAGGTCTTTTTTTAGTCTAAAATTTTTTTTTTTTAAATAATACTTAACTAACTAAATTTCATATTAAAATTAAACCATTTAGAATTATTTTTAAATTGAAATCTTTTCAATTAAAAATCAAAGTTTATTACTAAAAAAATTTAACAAAAAATTTATGTGAATAAATAAATAAAAAATGTTAAAAAAATATATATGTGAATAAACAAAATAACCCAAAAAATACACTTAATGGGTTTTATTTTTTAATTTAGACCCATGAGAATAAAAAAAATTAAATCTTTGGGGAAAAACCATTACATTTAACACTAACTAACATAAATAGCATTATTATTATCATTGTCATCGTCATATGCATAAACAGCACGCTCTATGCGAATTTTTATTTCTAGCGGCTTTTTGTCTTATCTTGGCGCATTGTTTCTCACGTTTCTCTGACTAACGCCAAGCGCTGCAGGTGGCTTATCAATCTCGCAGCTGCTTACAGTAGCTGCTGATAAGACCAAGCTTTGAATCTGCTACTACTTCTTTCTTTACTCTCTGCTCTCCATGAATCATGAATCGCACATCTTAAACTATGCAACTACCGAAACTGAAACTAACTATAATCATTCATAAGATTATTTTATCTCAATGTAAACAAAAATATATTTTTTTCATTACTTGATATCTCTGCTTAAATAGTCAACAAAATAGTTCTCACAATCATCTGGTAAAAATTAACTGAACATTATTTTCAGCTTGCTACTAATTAGCCATTGTTCGTTATAAATATGCTTGAGTATATATTTAATTAGTTTCAAAAAATTCTTAGAAATATTAACGTTATTTTCTATTTTAATAATTTAATTATTTTTCAATTAAAATATAAGAATATTCTGAATAATACAAAAATCTTTATTAAATATGCGAGAATCAGCTATAAATGACTAGAGATAATAAATTTTAAAAAGTCAGCTGTGTTTCAACTGAAAATGTTCCTAAATTCGTTTTCAATAAATTGATGTATTTAATTTTCAAGTATAAAACATTTTATCAGTAGATACTTTTATAGACATCTGGCAATAAAGCATAAAAGCTTTTTTATTTATGACACGCAAAACTACCTATAAGTAAATCCATAAATTTAATACTCAGAGATTCTAAATTCCTAATAAGTTAAAAAAAAAACAGCTGGCGAAGATAAATCAAATTTCTGGAATAAAAATCTTATCAAGCTATTATGTACTTAATTAGGTAATTGAATGAAGAGAGTTCAGCTCATATTTGTGATAAGTAAATATAAAACAATTACTTACTTCATTAAGTAATTGAGTAGAGGAAGTTCAGCTTATATTTGTGAAAAAGTTAATAAATTAGTACAAATGTCAGATAAGTGTGACGTGTGAACACAGCTAAATTCCAGTAAATTTGTTGCATAGTGTTATCATAATAATGATTGAGACTGTGACGCTGGCGCTGCAGCAAACAAACAAACAAAACAACAGACAAACGGACAGACAAAACAAAATAAACAAAACTGACAAACAGACAAACAGCAGAGAATTGATTTACCATTTATTATTGTTTGCTGTAAAAGCCTTTTGATAATAATATTAGTAGTAAGAATGGAGACAAATTTTCCGTGACGTGATTTGAATGTCTGCAAGAATTGACGATGACGTAGCTTTACCGCTACTGATTCTTCTGGCTGTTGTGATAGTTGTTGTTGTTTGGGACCACCTCTTGGCATGTTTTTCACAAAACTGTCAAAAAGTTATGCAAATATTTGGTGTCATTTTATGTAAATCCACAGTTAGATACACGTACTTCTACTTGAACAATTTCCCAGTTGGCCATTTAGCTCGTTGTATCTAAGTATCTTTTCTTCTGGTTATTTGCCTGCCTGTGGTTCTTGTTGTTTGCTGTGTGTTGGAGGCGTGTGAATGAATACAATGCGGCAGTGATAATGCTGATAAGACTCAAAGGAAAATATTGTTCTGCTGTTTGTTCGATTTGCGACGAGGGATACGACAAAAAAGTCAACAAATAAAGCCCAAAATAATAGTAATTTATTCTATAAATTAGTAATAATATATGAAATTAAAAGTATGAATTGAGATGTCCATATTACAATTTTTTGTCATTAATTATATCATAAATATTTTCAAATTATAATTTTTATCAGTATATCATTTTTTTTTATTTACTCATTTATTTAAAATTAATTTATCATAATATGAACTGCAGTATTATTTGAATTATTTTTAGTATTTTTTATAGTTACATAGTCTTTAATAGTATTTATTTAAATTTTCTTTTACTCTCTAAAAAAATCTATTTTAATTTTTATATAATTTCGTACAATTTGAGCTACATTATTTGCTGAGATACATTTGTATCTTTTGTACTGTGCTGCTGCAGCCCTGTCAGATAACGGCAGCTAAGTACGTCATCAGCACACAAATGCATTATCATATGGTTTTTGAATACATGAATACACTCACACACACACACTCACACACACTTGTTGCCCTGGCGACAGCGTGTGAAAATCTACACAAATGCATTGAAATTTTTTATTATTTTATTTATAATTTTTTTTATTATTTAAATAAATAAATGTATATATAATATTTAATTTTTGTTGAGAGGCCAAGTGTACAATTAGCTTACTTATCTCTTTTTTTTTGTTTGACTTTTTTAGTTGCTGTTATGAGTTTGAAGATTGCAATTGCAATTGCAACTGCAACATGTTGCTGCCACAATTTAAATGTCTGCGACGCGGCGTCTGCTGCTCATCAGCTTTGACTGTCTTTGTGCCTGTGCTTGTTGTCGTTGTTATTGTTGTGATTGTTGTTGTGGCTGGCGCACAAAGCGCCTGATTGCTGATATCCATCAGCAGCAGCAACAGCAGCAGCAACAGGAGGCAAAGAAGAAGCAACATGGACAACGATTGCAATTGTTTGGCAATGACAGAGCGCACCTCCCAGACGGCCGTAAAGCAAACAAGCCATAATTAAGTTGCACTCGAAATCCGCAGAGGCAAAGTTGCAACTGGTTGTTGTTGTTGCTGCTGTTGTTGCTGCTTGCCTCACGTTCAACTCGCTAAGTCGCTCACTAAGTCAGTGAGTCAGTCTGTGTGTGTGTGTGTGTGAGTATTGCATTCACCGATGATCTTAATTCCATTTAAATCGATCAATTTCCACTGACGACATTATTTTTATTTTTTTTTTTTTGCATGCCCAGCCCCAGAGCAACCACCAACAGCAACAGCAGCAACAACAGCAGCAACAACAGCAACAGTTCACAGACAATCGTCGTCTTTGGCCGGTTTTGAGTCAGCGCTTTGGTTACGTGGGTGAGCTGCCAACAAGTGGAATGACTAAGCGTTCTCTGGGTTCCAGTCTTCAGTCTCAGTCTTCGTCTCAGTCTTCAGTCTCAGTCTCAGTCTGTCAGGCGAGCTTATCGCCCAGTTGTAGATCGGGACGCGCCCTTTTTGTCAGTGCTTTTGGCTCTAAAAATAGCCACAAGGCTGTTAACTTATAGCCCAAGATCATCATCATCAGCAACAATATAACAAACATCATCATCATCATTATCATTATCATTATCAGCAGCAACACAATTATGAGACTGGCATAATCAACAGTCTTTAATCTAGAGCAAGTCCATTGGCCAAAGCCAAAACCAAACTTAACCCAATTTGCCGCATAAGGAAAATGAGCACATTACAAGAAACAAGCTGTGAAAAGAAAGAAAAGTCTCTCTTGGCTGATCATCTTGGCCACGTTGTGGGATTTCAAAGCCTGACACTGACATTTGTCAGTGAAAGAGAGACAGTTGCATCCTTTTTGGCCAAAAGCCGCTTTGGTAACAGAGAATAAAAAAAGAGTTCTCGCTTTTGTTCTTAATCAGCGTGGGAAAATCAACAAGAGCTGGCTGTGTGTGACCTTCAAGTGGTGCGGTTCACACCCACAGCTGCTTACAAAAAAAAAAAGAAAAGCACCGCTAGGTGGCGCTGCAAACGGCAACAGCAACTGCAATTGCAGCTGCAGCACCTGGCAACTATAAAATTTGGTGCATGTTCGCTGATTGAACACAAATGATACGGAAGTCGGTCGATTTACAGCCAAGTCTCGAGTGCTCAAGCGCAAGTTAAAGCCAATGAGTAAAATTCTCACGCTTTGGCCACTTGGATTACCCGCCAGATTACATGAAACGCGCCTACACAACAGCAACAGCAACAGTAACAGCAGCAACAACAACAGCAGCAACAACAACAACAACAGCAACAACAACAACAACAACAACAGCGACAACAACGAAGGCGCATAAATCAGCTGCTGCTTGAAACAGAGACGGAGACAGAGAAGGAGATAGCGATAAAGAAAGAGACAGCGATAGAGCTGTAGTTAAAGCTGGATAGCTGGAAAAAGCCGCCAGTTGTACGCATGCCAAAAGCGGCTTAAATGTCCAAAGTGGGCAACAACAACGACAACAACAACAACAACTACTGCAAACGACTTGCTGGAAAATGTGAAAATGTGTAGTGAAAAGTCAGCTGGCCAAGTTCTGCGATGGGAAACTATTCCGGCCAGCGATCTTTAGCAACAGAAATTAATCATACGCCCCATTAAACGCATGACGCAATACAAAAGTGTTTTAGACGTTTTTTTTTTTTCAAATATATATATTTGCCATGATTCGTGCGCTTTTCCAACAAATTCAAAAGCACTCATCAGTCTGAATAGCTTGTCTAGTCTGAACAACCCTAACAGCAGCAACAACAACAACAACAACAGCAACACACACACAGAAAATGCGTTGACTTCTTGGAAATTTTGTGGCAATGTGCGCAAAAATAAATTTCTTTGACACGCCACATAAAATGCTCTCAACTGCTGCTTGAAAAACTGGAAATTGTAGCACTGCGCAGGCAGATGGCCAAAATGGGCAACAACAACAGCAACAACAACAACAACAGCAACTTGGTCTGCCAATTGGCACTTGCATTGCCAAAAAAAATTACAAAAAAAAAAATCTCAAAATGAAATAAAAAAAAAATGTTGTTGGCTATTTTTCGCTTTTGCATTTTAATTCACTTGCGCTTATTTATTATTATTTATTTGGAGCTCCCTTAATGCATCCGTTGCGTCTTTTAAGCCCATTTTTATGTTTATTCTTCTGTTCTGTTCTGTTTTGGCCTGTTGAAATGTTTATCGGGCCAGATACAGACATCTATATATGCATATATGCATATATGTACTATTGTTTATTGTGAGCGGCTGTCAGCCAATTCTTGTTACTTGGCATTTTTACTGGTTGTAATTGTTGTTATCTTGTAATATTTATATCCATATATTTTGGACGTGAATTGCGCGTGCAATTGCTGTAACAATACTCGTAAATATTCAGTTATGTTATCTACTCAACTATTTTTAGCGGAACTTGCAATTACTTAATCTACTTTTTTATTAGTTGCTTAATCTATTTCAGATATTTTTAGAAACTAGATATTTTATACTAAGATTTGAACTCTTCGTTCTTTTGATTTGCGATTTGATTAAATTTTTTTTTTTTAATAGTTACCAAAAAATTTTTCTAATATTTTTTTAATAAATAAAGCAATGGAAATGTTAAGAAATATCAATTAAATAATAACAATCATTAATCTAATATTTTTCTTATGTTAACCTCATTAAAATTGTATCTTTTCTAAAAATAAAAAATTCATTCATTAAAATAAATATTTTTTACTCGTAATCTTTAAAGAAGTTTTGTCTTATATTTATGTAAATAAATCTAACAAAAACATGAGCTTAACATAAACAAAAACTATTGCTTTCATAAATACTTACATATATTTAAAAAACTAACTATTCTCTGAATTCTGTTTTCCCCAAAAATTGTTTATTAGTCATTCTTATCTGTTTGTAAACTTTGCCAAAATTTGTCATATGTTTGATATTAGATCTGTTATCTCTTTGTTGCTCTTGTTGAACAACATCCGAACTTTTTCCGTTATATTTTTCTGGGAACTGCCTATCCTACATATAAGAGAAGTGTGCATCATCGTTATTCCCAATTCCCAATTCCGAAATCACTTTTTGCAGTTTTTAAATTTGCTTCTAATTTGTCATGCAATCGTTAGGTTTTTCACTGACTTCCAATGACATGTGTGTGTTCATTAACGATGTGTTGAAAATGTGATTCCCCAATAAATCAGTACAATTCAAATTGCTTCAAATTTTCAGCGAAATATTTTCGCTTGATTGCACTCCGTTTTAGCTTCCCTCTTCCCACCCTATCCAAAGGTTTGGCCATGCCCCATTGCCACACCCACAGTGTTGCCAGTGTTGCCAGCTGGCTGCCACCAAATTGCACAACAACAAAACCAACAGCAACAAGAAGCAGAAGCAGAACATTTGTTTAAACAAATTGTGGAACAGTTCGTCAATCAACTGACGTCGAAATTTTGGGGAAAAAAAGCATTGCGAAAAATCGCTGCCATCAATAAGAATGTTTGTTGTAGAGTTGCCAACCCCTGCCATAGACAAAATAAATAAATAAAGTGCCAAACTACAGATTACAACATTTGTGATGTTTATTAATACGAAATTAAGTAGCCAACGTTAACAACAACAACAACAACAACAGGCAACAAACAACAAAAACACGCCAAGGTGTTTTTTCGGCTGGGTGGGCTACAATAATCAGGTGAGGTAGGGGGAAGATTGTTGGGTAGGGGGACCTCAAGTAGCGCTTTCATCTTTTTGTAATTAGGTGCGGGCAGAGACTGATAGATAGCTTGTTGGATAGATACAGATTGGATTTTGAATACTGTTGTACATTGTACGTGTTCACACATCAGCATATATCGTATATATATATATATATATATATATATATGTATATGGGCCAGAGCGTAGGAAAGATGAAAAATAAAACAGCAGCACCGGCAATGTTTACATATTGCAATGAATGCTGCTTGCCACACTTGTATAAAATGAAAGCATAACAAGTTGTCGATGCAGTTGGCAACGCGGCGCAACAAATTCAAAAAATATCGATAAGTTGCCTTGATAGATTTTGCACAGAGCGGCAGTTAACAGTGTTAATAGCGAACTGTTAAGCTTATGTTAAGCTAACAGTATACTGTTAAATTGAGTGCATTTAAGGATAAGGGGAAATACTTAGTTATGAATTTATGATTTTGCACAGCGCAGCAGTTTGCGCTGTTAATAGCGAACTGTTAAGCTCATGTTAAGCTAACAGTATACTGTTAAAGTGAATGCTTTTAAGGGTAAGAAGACATTCTTATAGAATTGAGTTGTAAATTAATCAGTTTCAGTTGTTTAAAGTTGACATTATTCAATAATTAAATTTATGTCAATTTATATCAAATTTATGGCATTTTTTAGCCAATTTTTTTAGAGTATCTAAACTTCGTTTTCATTTGCTTGCCGCATTGTGTTTTGAGTTTTTTAAACGTCAGACCAACAGCTGTCAATACGCACACGCACACACACACACATATATATTCAACGCTTTTTGGTTGTGTTGTTGTTGTTGTTTTTTGTTGCTGCCGCTTTTTGTGGTTCAGTTGTTGGATTTCATTGCGGCCGCGCCGGCGGGGGCGTTTATAATTAATTGTAATTGTCGTTGAAAGATTAATTTGGTTGCGCTTCAATGGCGCTTCATTGTCGGCCATTGCGCGTTTTGGGCAAATCAATTTTATATAGTTTTCTTTTCTTTTCTCTTCAGTCTCTTCTTCTTGCAGCTCATTTTGGGCTTATTTTCTGGGTACTTTTTTCGTTTTTTGGTAGCCGCAATACACATAAATGTATATTTTATGCTGCGAAAAGTGCAATCAAGTGGTTAGTTTTGTGCCTGGGCGAGTCGGGAAAGAGGAGAGGGGTTAGCAGAGGGGTATGAGGAGTGGAGGGGGCAATCTTCAAAGGGGCAACGGCGGCAGCGACGACAACAGCGACGGCGACGTCGACGGCGTGCGCCGTCTATGTCGGCCCATTGAAATGGAGCATAAAAATTGTGGCTATAAATAAGACCCTGTAGGAACTGTTTAGTATCTATGTGTGTATGTGAGAGTGTGTGTGAGTACAGGGGTAGGAGCTGCCTGTATTTATTTCTTTTTTTTTTTTTTGTTGTGTGTGTTTTTCTCAAATCAAATTCAAAGTTGCTGCTGCCGAACATTTCCGCAGATCAAAGTCACAGCTTGACAATTTCTATGGAAAGAGAGTCAGACACCAGCTGGCAACTGGCAGCTGGCAGTCGATCTGACTGCTGCTAATTGCTTTTATATCAATATCAATTCCATAACCTGATAACAGCAAACAAATTTAGTACTTTTCAACACCTAACATACTGCAATAAAATGGCACGGGGGCATCTTTCGCACAATCTCCAACTGATAATTATCAACAGAAGCAGCAGCAACATCAACAGCAACAGCAACAGCAGCAATTGTTGCAGCCTTTACTGATTGATATGCAAAAAGAACAGCAATAGCAAC
This sequence comes from Drosophila falleni, assembly GCA_035045575.1. Classification (NCBI taxonomy): domain Eukaryota; kingdom Metazoa; phylum Arthropoda; class Insecta; order Diptera; family Drosophilidae; genus Drosophila; species Drosophila falleni. The sequence continues at coordinate 7,329,653 of JAWNOV010000167.1, forward strand.
AACAACAATCATCAGGTAAAATCTCTATTTTATATTCCAAGGTGGCGGCCTCTAGCGTTCGGTTTTTGCGCAATCGTCGGCGCCGACTGAGCGAGCAACGCATTTCAAGCCCTTTGATCTCTTGTCTCTATATATTTTTTTTTTATTTTGGCCAACCAACTTGGCGCCATATGTTGTTGTTGTTGCTGTTGTTATTACTGATGTTGCTGCAGCTCTAATTAGGCACACTTTATATAGACTAGTTGCTGTTGTAGCCGATGTTGTTGCTGTTGTTGCTGATGTTGCTGATGTTGTTGCTGTTGCTGTTGTTGTTGTAGGGTGTCTTCCCCCTCAACGTCAGCGTCTGTCAGCGTCGTTTGTCGCGACGATGTTGTTGTTTTAAAAATAAATTGCACATAAATTTATGAAACATGAAAGATTTCAAATAAATATTTCGTCATTTTGTCAAGCGCCCTATAAGGGGGATCTGATCTGAAAGGTAGGAGGGGTAGATCTAGATTTAATTTAATTAGTATTTGAGTTGATACTTTTTGCACAGCAACAGCAGCAACATAATGTTGCAGCTAAACACGTTGTAACTCGTCATTTGAATGGAACGTGTTGAATAAATACAGTAAGTAAGTAAGCACACCTTCCCACTCAGACAATGTTGCATATATATAAATTCTGTGGAAATAATTATTCGCAACACTTAAGTGCAATTGCAATGGCGATGCCAAAAATTTCACAGCAAAATATTTAGATAGTCCCAGCAAACAGCAGGAAGCGCCATAAACAAATACAAACAACAGCAACTACACATAAACACACACAAACACACACATACAATCAAACATGCATATAGACAACTACTTGTAGTTATAACAACAACTAATTGCCAATGACATATAAACAATCGCTGGCAACATTTGCAGCAACAAGTTGCTTGAACAGCCGTTTTGGCCAAGTGCAGCAGCAGCAACAGCAGCAACAAAGTTGGCTCGATTGTCTGGCCAGACTGTGGCAGTGCAAACTGGCAAACTGGCAATCATCATCATTAGCCACGGCCATTTTTGGGTAAATAGTGCAACCCTCTTTGCATAATAATGTGGACAAGGTGCGCATTTGGTGAAAAGCGCGCAACATGCAACATTTTTGTGTCTAAATAAAGATGCGATGTCGTCTGACAACAACAGCAGCAACCACAACCACAACAATAACAAATAACAACTTTTGGTAGCAGCAAACAGCCTGTTTGGCTAGCAAACCCGGTAGTTGGTAGTTGCTAGTCGATTGTCAGTGTTTACTTCTTCATATAGTTGCCAATCGATTATAGTACTTAGTTATCGATTAATAAAACTATTAGCAGCTAAATTTCAATTTAAAATAATAATAATTAATAAGAAGACTTATAATAATAAGAGTAGATCTTCATTTAAAATTACGGATCAAAAGAATATTAATTGTTAAATTTCAAGAATATTTTAAAACCAGTAATTTTACCTCAAATTCAAGGATTTTTTATAGTTAAAAGGCAGCCGAAGTGTTAAATAATAAATCAGATAGATAAACTACATTATAATTTGATTTAAGAGATGCATAAATTATAATTTAGTTAACAGAAAAAAATAATAAACGATGCAAGTTAAAATCAACATATTCTTAATTTATCTATTATAATCGATAAACAGCGTTAAATACAAAATTGTAAAAAAAACAAGTAAAATAAAGATAGAAATACAAAATATATATATTAAATAGAATTATTAGATGCAGCTTGTACATTATCTTTAAATGAAGTACCTTCAGATAGCTTAGCTATGCATTTATTGTCATTAATCAATTGTTATCGATTACTACTACTGTTACACCCCTTAATACCTTAAATAAATAGACAAGTAAACAATCATTTATTTATTGTGATTGCTCATCGATAACGTTTAATGGCAATTGTTGTCCGTTAACTGCTTTGCCGGCGCCTAACGGTTTATCACATTACGCATACGCCGCATGGGACAACCAACGGTAAACATACGTCATGGGCGTAAAGTTCGTTACTTGATTTTCTGGGAAAAACTGAAGTTATCTAAGTAATACACGCCGATAAGTAATGCCAACAAATGCCTATCACGAGATCATTTTGAGCACCCACTTTTAACTGAAATGGCCATATTCTAGCGCTCTCTCTCTCGCTCACTCTCACTCTCTCTCTCTCTCTCTCTTTCGCTCTCTTGGCCTGTCACGCTGCCTCATTTGCAGTCACGTCAGAGGCGACAGGCGTCAGACGCCGAGCAATGGCCCCCAGAAAATCCGAATATCAGAAAATCAGAAATCCGAAAGGCAAACGCAAACTTTGGCGTCACTTTTTGGGCCAGAAACTGTCATAGACTGGCGCAGATTTATAATGGGGCGCCTAACAACCAACAACAACACTACCAACAACTGGCAACAAGAAAATTACTTGGCCGTCCATGCGGCGGCTTCAAAGTTGTTTCATTTTTGGTTTTTCGCTTTTTCGGTATTTTATTTGATTTTATTTCATTTTTATTTTGTTTTTTTTTTTTGGTCTTCTCTTTCTTTTGGTGGCATCATTAAAATGTACAGAGCAGCTCACAATTTTTGAAATTTATTTCATACGCAGCGTGGGAATTGCCCGTCAATTGTATGAAAGGCGCCAAAACAGTCACAAAATGTTTTGTACACTGAAAAAAAGACCAACTTCTAAAATCAAGAATATTCATCTAAAATATTTTGTTCTTAATTGTGACAAACTTAAATAACATTAATAAACTTACTAAAACAGAATTAAAATGTAAATAAATCAAAATTTAAAAATAAAAAAATTATAAATATAAAAAAATAATTATTATTTTGATTTATTTTATTTTTTGATTTTAATTTGAAAAACATTTATTCTTAAAATAAGAACTTGGTCTTATTTAAAATGTTCCTTAAATCAGGATATTTTCTTTTAATTTAAGAATTTTTTTTATCAGTGTACTGTTGTTGTTGTTGCTGCTGCTATTTTGCGCATTATAAACGCATTAACTAATGTTGGAATTATAAGACGCCGCCACGCATAAATAAACAATTAAAATTGTTGTTAAAACGAACACTGAAAAATGTCGATAAATGTCGCATAATACCGCAAAAAGAAAAAAAAAATAAAATAAGTAGACATAAGAAGAGCAGAAAACATGAGACATAAAACATTGATAAGTGGAACTCGTGAGTTTCAATTTGTGGTCTGTTGACAGTTGACAAAATGCCAAGCGAATAGTTTTTTTTTTTGGCAAAAAAACAAACAAACAAAGCATCAAATTGAATCCAAACTAAAAAAACTAACAACAAATATATATATTCATAATATTAAAAAAAAAATCTTTGAAAATGAGAAACGCAAAGGCAACAAAAAGTGTCGTTAAATTATGTAAATAGAGTGCTCATATTTTATGTCATAATCAATTTTCAATTGAGATTTTTTCAAATAAAATAAATATAGAAATTAAAGTTAGTATTCGAAATATTTTTTTTTGCAAATTATTGTTGCTAAACTATTAGTAACTATTAACCATATTTAATTATCGAATTGAGTATCTCTTTATTTAAAAATAATAATGAGAATATTTTTAAATTGTTAAAAACACGCTAAAAGATTGTTCGCAAATTATACAAATATCTAAAGAAAAGTATTTATACTTTAATTAAAATATAATAATGCAAAGCTGAGGAAAATTTATGATAATAATTACAATAAAGCTGCTTAAGATCTTCTCACTTTATGTATGAGAATATTTTTTTTTTTGCTGACAAATGAAAAATATACATACATACATATATATTTAAAGACATTGCTCATACGCACCGTTTGCTTTTGGCTGTCTCGTCATTTGTGGGCTAGTGAGAGCGTAGCGCTTTATGGTCTATGAAACGATCAAAATTTCTACGCTTTGGGCTTAATTGCAATGGCAGAAACCGTAAAACAGTTGGCAAGCGCCGTTAACTCACTTCCCAGACCCCAAAACACACACACATTTTATTTAATTTTTTGTGGTGTTTTTTCTTTGAGTTTTTCACTCAGATTTTTTGTATTTTGTATTTTTTTTATTTCATGCTGAGGGCACGTGTAAGCGCTGAAGTGCAACCATTTGATTTGACTGCTCATAAAGATTAAAAAAAAAGAATGAAAACCGTATACGATGCATTATCAAAAAGTTATCAACAACAACAGCAACAGGAATAACAACAACAACAGCTTTAAGAAGCGAAGCTGCAGGCCAAGTAATGCAAATTGAATTGATGTTGCTGCCGCTGCAATGTTGCTGCTGTAATATTGCTGTTGCCTGTTGCCGTTGCCCTTGCCACAGAGCCAAGCTGCATGCCTCAAATTATAGCATAAATAGCCGAAGCCGCTGCCTGAGTCGGAGTCCGAGACTGAGTTTGAGCCAGAGTCTGAGCCTGAGACTAACAGGTGCCCAAGTGCCAGTTGGCAGTTAAGAGTTGCCAGTTGCCAGTTGCCAGTCAGTTGGCAACACGTGCCCAGGGCGATGCTGCCGTGGCTAAATAATTACGTAATAAGTGGTTGGCAGGCAGTCAGGCTGCAGGTTGGCAGCAAGGAACACTACCAACAACCAACAACCAACATTCAACATACAACATCCAGCAGCAAACAGGCAACAAGGCAGCAGCTTCGCCTGTCAGACCAACTATGCCAAGAATTTCATATGAAAGCGCGCGCTGAGTGCCGTCCAAAGAAGAAGTGAAAAGTCTGTTAGTCAGACAGAAAGACAGACGGACAGACAGATGGACAGACAGACAGATGGCCGAGCAGACAACATTGTGGTCAAGACAGCAACAGCGCAAACTTGTTGCCTGCTCAATTTTCCAGCCTCAGACACGTGTGACTAATATAAAGTTGCAGTTAGTTAACTAATTCTATGGCAGCAGCAAGCATTTTAATATAAATTAAATATGCATTCAATGCATTTATAATAAAATCTATAATAAGGATAGAGAACTTTAATAATGAACTAGTTCATTAATATTAAACTGTTGAATTTATTTTCTATATATTGTTTACCATAGTTTTCTTTTTTTGTAGTTGTTCTTTAAGAAATATATTAAAATATTTCATTTATATTTTTTAAGCTCTTTAAATATCGTATTAATATTAATTTAATTTTTTTCATTGTAAGTAATATAAAAATAAATTATTAAAGCCTTTTTTAAGCAATTTTATTCATTCAAAAATATTATCCTTGTTTACTTCGAATTATTTTTAAAGTTTTACCACTTTATAATATTTTTTTGAAAAAAAATATACCAAATATTATAATAATTACTTCAACTAATTAAAATAAAAAAAGATACAATTATATTCACTGAAAAATATTATCTTGTTTATTTGGATAAGTTTTTTAATTTTTACTACTTTATACTATATTCTTTTGGGAAAAATTATACCAAATAAAATAATAATTACTATTTTTCTCTTGTTCTTTAATTTTTATAAAGCGATTTACAATTACTTCGAAATATTTGTGTAAATAAGTAATTTAGGACATTTTAAATTTAGAACTATTGATTTCTTAGTTCTAATAAGCTTTAAATTGTGAACCAGTATTCAGTTTATCTATGGCAAATAGTGAACTAGTTCCGTATTAGGCAAATTCCACTAGTTATAGCAACATTATTGCTTCTAATGCATTGGCAACATGTTGCTAAAGCACTAATGTTGAACTGGCTGCCTTGGCTGTGCTGCAGCAACAAACAGTGACAGCAACAACAACATTAGCAACAACAACACAATCAATAATCGCAACGATAAAGATCGTTAAACGAAATGTTTTTATTTCAAACCGATGACGATGACGACAACGACAACGATGAATGTTTCGCGGCCAGCTGCAGTCTCTGTTGACGCTGACGTTGACGTCGACGTCGACGTTGAGTTGGACAATTGCAACGGCTGCCACATGAGTTATGACGACGTTGTCGTCCAGCTGCGCGTTCGCACGCCACACATGCGCACATTGGCAATGGCTCAACTGACGACTCGTCGTCGTTCAACTGGTTGCCACCACGCTACCAGCAATCTACCTTGCCACAGTTGCTGTTGTTGCTGCCACAGCCGCCCCCCTTTGACTATGTGCATTGCGTCTAGCGCGCTGTGCGGTAAATTCGCTTTATGAGCTCCCGACGACGACTGCGACGTCGACTGCGACTGCGCTGCAACTGCAAACTGCTCTATGCTAATTACGTCATGGGGACGACGCTTCGTACCTAATTTTGCATTGTGGGAACCGAAAACTGGAAATCCAAGACACCCAAGACACAACGCAGCGACTTTATTTTTTTTTCTGCGCATTTTTCTCTCTTTTTTTCTTTTTCTGCTGCCCCTGCCCCACAGTCTGGCCTGACTGCAACATTTTCCAACTGCGGCAATAAAAACAAAAAATACAAAAAAAAAAACAACACATTGTTGACTGCGGCGGCGGCAACAGTTGCTGCTGTGACTGCTGTTGTTGTTGTTGTTGTTACTGTTGTTGTTATTTAAGCAAATGTGTCGCAGCCAAAGCCAAAGTCGCAGCTGACGTCAACGTCGACTGCGACGGCGACTGCGACGTTGCATATAATGACTTTTTCGACTTGGAGTCTGTGTGTTTGGCTTTTGCGCTTTTTATGCTTATGCTTTATGCGCTCGCCTGGACGGCTGGTCAAGCATGTGGCAAGTAGCAAGTTGCAAGTAGCAAGTTGCAAGTTTACTATTTGCTTGCTGTCGTCCCTCATCTGTGCGGCAAAAAACAGTTGCCGTTGTTGCTGTGGCTGCAACTGTTGCTGTTGCTGCTGCTGTGTGTGGCATGCAACTAGCTACCTGGCAACTTGTTGTTGTTGCTGCTGCTGTTGCTGGTGGCAAGTGCAAATAATTTTGTGTGTGAAAATATTTTGAAATGGGGCAACATGTTGCACGGAGATGTAGATACACTTGTATATATATTTTCAGCAACATGTTGCCGCGCGTCCTTGAATGTGGCAAGCAGCTCAATTATGTCAAGCATTTGTTGTTGTTGTTGCTGTTGTTGTTTTCATTTATAAGACAAAAATGCGAATTAAAAGCCACAAAAATTACATTTAGACACATTTAAATACCATTTAAATAGCTTGCGCTGCACAAGGTGAAGCTGTTGCCACTATCAACAACAACAACATCTACAATAACAACAACAGCAACAACAACAGCAGCAAATTTGTTGCTCGCGGCGACGAATAAAATGCCGCACAAAAATGCTGCTAAAAATGCAACTCCAACTTGAAATTGGCATAAGTATGAGTGTGTGTGTGTGTGTGTGTGTGAGTGTGCGTATCTTTTTTTCTTTTAAATGTGTGTGTGTGTGTGCAAACAAAGCATGGGAACCAAAAATACAAACACGCGCTCAACTTGCCCCAACTTGCTGCATTGGCCAGTGGCAAGCGCGCGTTGTCCAGCGGCAATTTTAGCTGATATTCAGTCAGTCAGTTTTTTTTTTATTATTATTTTTTTTAACTTTTTTTGACTGTTTTATAGCACACGGTCAGCTTGCCGGCCGGCAGCCGTAAACAGCGAAAAAAACTGCAGATGATTGAACGCAATTTGCGTGTTTTATAATGCTAAACTATACGAATATCAAAAAATAATACTAAGAATAACCATAATGTGAATATTAAAATTTTGAAAAATAATACTAGTAAACTTTTAATATGAAAATGAAAATTAGGAAGTCAATATTAGAAGTAAAATATTCGGTAATATTAGGCATCAAAATTAGGAAAACAAAAATTTATAGAAAAATCTAAAAAAAAGTCAAAAACAAAAATATTTGATTAAAAATCGCTTTAGAGTATATTTCTAAAACTCTTTGAGTTATTGTTCAAAAATAAATGTAATGTTATTAGGAAATAAATATAAGAAAAATAATTTAAAAAAAAACTAGGAAAAGTCAAGAACATAATTATTTGATTTTAAAGCGCTTTTCAGCATATATCTAGCATTTTTTAAGTATTTGGAATTATTAGGAACTACATATATTAATTGAAAAAAAAAACTGGGGAAAGGCAAAAGTAAAATTCTAACATTAGAAATCGAGCTTGTAAATTGTTCTACCACGGTTTTATGTTTGAGCTCAGTTTCTGAATTATTCTACAAAATAACAACAAATTTTGTCGATCTTAATATTTGAAAATATCTAAAAATACTGACCACCGTTTATAATAAAATATTTTTGATTTGTGCTTTTCCAAATTTTTCTCTTCAAATTATATTTTATAATTGCCTAAATATAGATTCCTTTTATCACCCATAATTTGTTTTCTTAAAATTTTATTTATTGTTTTTTCTTAGTTTTTTTAGTTTCTTAAAATTATTCGGAATTCATCTGATTTAACTTAATAGTATAAATTTTATTTAATTTATATAAACGCAAAAGAGCAATATACAATATTTTGTGGCAGTTGCAGTTGCATTTGATTTTGTTGTGTTGCCTGTGTTGGAATGGAATTTCCGCTGAGTGACCGGAAAAACCCGACATGCTCACGCCAAGTGACAAAAATTCATCATAAATGGCAAATGGTAAATGGCTAAAAGGCGGAAAAGGTAAAAGGCGCGCGGGGAATTTCCGGCCAAAGACATGTGGCATGTCCTCATTTACCTGTTGCCAACAGAGAGAGAGAGAGAGAGAGTGAAAGACAGATTAGTTCGAGCTAAAGATTTTTCCCACGCAGGTAAACTGTGAAAATCAACAAATCAGCTTCTGAGCTTCTTCTTATCAATTGCATTAACAAGTTAAGAACTCAATTCAATTCGCTGAGATGAAGATGAAGATGTTGCAAGCAGATTGCAAATGCGATTATGATCGTGAAATCGGACTAAAAAGAATATATTGCCTGGCAGCAGCGGGAGATGCAAACATGTGGCATGCCACAAAACGAGAACTTGCAACCCAGACAATATCAAAGGCAAATATTTCAAGTTGCCACGACGGTTGAAGTTGCAACTGCAAAGGAGAGACTTGGCTATAATCCAGAAGGTGTTGCCTGAAGTAGATAAATGAGGACCAGGGACCAGGGACAAACCAGGGACGGCATATTATTAATGTTTGATGTAATTAATGCGTAATTAAGATAGCCAACAAAATCTGCAGCAGTTGACTGTTGGCCAAGTCAATGCATTTTAATAGCCATATTGAGTGCGAGTAATTCCGCAATGCCACGCCCCCCTTTTCGCTCTCTCTCGCACTCTCTCTCTCTCTCTCTCTCTCTTGCTCTCTCTCTCTTTGTGAGCCAAGTTCAAAATGGCAAAGCCGCCAACGCAAATTGCAGAGATTTCAAGTTGAAAATGTTGCCAATAACAAACGGTTAGCTTCAACCATTAACGTATATCTGTACCATGGGAAACAAGCCGAAAATCGAAACGATTTCTCAAATAACTCTCCACAAAAAAAAACAAAAAAAAACACTCAATAACTCAAATATCAATCAATTTCAATAAGCATTCATTAATCTTGGCCGCGTGCGCAACTGTTGAAGCGTTTTTCAGTATTTTCAGCATTTTCAACAGCAACAGCAGAGGGGAGGGAGGGGAAGGGGGAGAGAGGGGAGAAGAGAGGGGAGGGAGAGTGGAGAAGAGAGGGAAGAAGAGAGAGGGGAGAGGTCAGAGAGACGCTTTTAGTGGAGCAGAAATTGGCCGAGGGCAATGCGTTTATGCGGGCAGAAATTAAACAGCAAGGCAAAACAATTAGTGCCAACAACAACAGCAACAACAGCAACACTAGTAACAACCAACAACAACAACAACAACCACATTAAGTTGAGCGTATGTGTGTGTGTGTGTAAATGTATCTTATCATTTATCTTAGCTGCTGCGGCTATTTATTTGGAATGTGCCGCAAGTGCCGCGAAAATTAACGCAAAATCTTGAGCTGGCTAATTGAGTTCGGCTTTTGGCCAACAACAAAGCTTGGCCAAAAGGCAGAGCATTGTGAATATTTCAACAGCTTTGTAACAGAGTCTTTAATTATAAAGTAAATATATTTATGTGAATAAAACACATTTTTTATAGCAACTTTAGATGTAGGAAATATAAAGCTTATAAAATTTCATAAATAATAAAGAAATCTTGAGAAACGAAATAACTAAATAAAATGCTTAAAGAAGGCATAAAATGAATAATAAATTGCTTAAAGAAAGCATAAAATGAACATTTAAAATGAAAAAGTATTAAATTTTATTTACTTAGTTTTACAATTTCAAAAAAATCCACAGATTTATATAGTTTTTATACAATTTAGGTATGCATATGTGCATACCTAAAATTTATTTGGTATTCCAAGAAACTTGCAAAAAATCCCCGTAGTTGAGTATATTTTTTATTGATTGAAAGGCATGCAAAGTTCGGCGTATTTAAAAATAAATGTATTTATTATGCTTTAGGGGGAAGCGCCACCTGTGGGGCGTTCGCTACAACTTTGATATCGCCGACACAGATCTGAATCTCAACGAGACCTTATGAATGCCATGCGTTATATGCATTTACAAATACCGATACACGATAGTCGATAGTTGATAGTCGATAAATGATTGTTGATTGTGGATGGATGATGGACTGGGATTATGTCACATCCGCTTGTTCTGCGAGACTCTGGACGGATGCTGGGAAAGATGAAGTGGGTTGAGTGCTGGCCATTAAGCTCGAGTGGCTGCACTTGAGGGAACAGTGCCTGCCATTGATATGTCGACACATGTGTATGCAGCTAACTGAATGAGCCTCCATTAGCGCCACTCGAGCTTAGGTGGCATGCAACCAGCAACGATGATGATGACGCTGCTGACGATGCCTCGTCTCTGATTTCCAAATGCGAATTACAGACTACACAGAAAAAAAAATTTTGGGATTCCGGGCTAAAATTAATCCCAGCGGTGTCAGAAGTACGGTAATTCCGGATTCTTATAAACCAAGTATGAAATACTTAAATTAAGATCGATTTTCCCAACAATATTTTAATTTTTGGGGTTCTGTAATATTTGTTTTGAGTTGAATCAAATAATTTAGGCTTCTTTTACTCTTTTAATGTTGTTTTTTTTGAATTTCGTTGCCATTTTATCTACTTATTATTTTAATTTAGGGATTTTTATCTAAGTTTAATTTAGGAATTATTACCAAATAATGATTAAATAATGATTAAAACGGTATTCCACATGAAAATCGGTTGAGTTTTGACAAAGTTATGGTAGATTGAAGTTTTTGAAAAAGTGTAAAGGGGTAAGCATGGAAAATACCGAAAAAATTTACAGTGAGGTAAATTTTTCAAGTAAAAAATGTTTTGATGCAGAATGAATTTAGAGGTCAAATAATGATCAAAACGGTATTCCACATGGAAATCGGTTGAGTTTTGACAAAGTTATGGTAGATTGAAGTTTTTGAAAAAGTGTAAAGGGGTAAGCATGGAAAATACCGAAAAAATTGACAGTGAGGCAAATTTTTCAAGTGAAAAATGTTTTGATGCAGAACGAATTTAGAGGCCAAATAATGATCAAAACGGTATTCCACATGGAAATCGATTGAGTTTTGACAAAGTTATGGTAGATTGAAGTTCTTTAGGAATTATACCCCGAATACAATCTTAAGAAATTCAAGCTAAAATCAAGTTTTTTAAATTTGATTTTTAGAATGAATTTTTTTTCTGTGTACAGTCAATAGGTGGGGGTGGGGTGCAAAAAAAGGGGAGGGAGGGGGAGGCACTTCTAACAAGCATCATATTTTTTGGCAAGACGGCGAATGATGACGAAGGCGACGACATCGACATCTTCCTATTCTCGAAATGCTTTTCAGCTTTTCAGTTGATGTTGTTGTTGTTATTGTTGTTGTTGCTTGGCGGGCCAGAAATAGCGTAAAACTCATAAACGTTGACTGGCTGTCGGCAGAGAGAGAGAGGTGGATAGAGGGGGCAGCAGGAGGGGGAGAGGGAGGGGGCAAGTGTTGGCGGTAGTCAGCAACATGCGATGCCATTTGAAAAATTTCATTTCATTTCGTTATAATTTTCTATTTCCCGCATGCCAAACGGCCCCTAGGTGCTGCTACCAATGGGGTCCCCCTTCTTAACCCCACACTCCCTGACTGTTACCCCCTTACTTGTGGCACCCCCTTTTTGTGTGTGTGTGTGTGTTGACTAGTTGTTCATTTGGTTTGTTGCGTCTAGCGCCGGCATTCATACTTAATTACCAAAAAACGAGAGAAAAGTCAAAGAGTCGTCGCAGTTGTCGTTGTTGTTTCTAGTTGTTGTTGTTGTTGTTTCTAGTTGTTGTTGCTGTTTGTTGGATCTTCTCTGGCGTGACGCGAAAAACAGCAACAACAACAGAAAATCTTCTGACCAGGTAGCCAGACACCAGGCCAAAGATGATGATGAATTGTGGGTGCCGTTGACTAAGTGTGTCTCCCTCTCTCTCACTCTCTCACTCACTCTCTCTCACTCTGTGCAACGTAGGCGTTGACCTAAATAAATTCTTGTTGCTGTTGTTGTTGTCATTGTTGCTGTTGTTGTCGTTGCTGCTAAATCGTTTTCCGCTTGTGCAATCGCTTGCTAAACAATTCTACAGCGACAAGTGCAACCAGAGTAGACAGAGAGAGAAAGAGTAAAAGAGACAAAGAGAGAGATCTAAGCAGCTTTGAGCGTAAATGGAAACTCACAGTCAAGGTTCGACAAATGCGACACTAAAAGTTGCAATGAAATCTATACCCTGTATATATACAAAAGAAAACCGCAAATTGATTTTCAATGTTGCAACATAGACAGTGAGACAAGAAAGTGCTACGACAATAACAAAAATTTACAGTTTCTTAAAAAAATATATATAATTTTGATTGTGGGTCTGTGATTTTTATTACTCTTTGTGAGAGTATTGTTTAAATTTAAGCAACAATTTTTAAACATTAAAAACCTTTATATAAAAAAAATTAAATAAAACCAGTAAAAAAATATATAAATTTGTTATGGATATTTAATTTAATTCTTATTTCAATATTCTTGCCTAAAAAAATGATTGTCATTAAACTTAACTATTTTTAAAAATAAAAAAATTAAATAAATAAGTAAATTTAAAGCTTGTCATAAAATGTTCGTGTCTAACTGTAAGTATTATTTAATTTTATAAATAGTTAAAAGACAGGGTCATTTGAGAGCTTTGGGAATTGCACTGATTGCTGATTGAAGGAAGGTGTTGCTGCTGTTGTATTGGCAGCAACTGTTTGTTGTTGTTGCTGTTACGATTGCTTCTGGTATACGCTTGGCGGCATTTCGAGCACTGCCAGTTTGTCTCCGCTTTTAACCAAAACAAACAACCAGCAACAACCAGCAGCAACAACAACAGCAATCGATGTTGCTGCTGCTGGTAACGACGAGCACACAAAAGCAAATGATGTTTTATGAGCAGCTAATTTACTTAACACCTCAACAACAACAACAACAACAATAACAACAGCAGCAAGAATAAAGATAAAGCAGAAAGAAAATATCAACTATAATAGCCCAGACCAAAAAACAAAAACAAAAAACATTTATTTTTATTTATTTTTCACATGGCCTTTTTTATATTTGGAGTCACATTTTTTCTCTGTTTTTAGGTAGTTTTTTTGTTGATTGCTGTGTGAGAATTTTTTGGAGCTGGAATTGCGTGGCGTGGGTGCAAATTGGCCAGTAATATATTTGGACCAGTTAATTCATGAAAATACCAATTCATTCAAGTTCGAAGGCATTTCAATTAGTTTTAAGCGGAGCATATATGTAGTTTATGTTCGTCATACGCGGCGTATGATTAATTTACGTATTTGGAAATGTTGGTAAATGTTGGCCAAAACCAAATGAAATTAGTTGAATCAGTTTGATGGCATGTAAAGTGTTTATTGGGTTATATATTTGTGGTTTCTATTTGGAGAACTGGAGATTGACATTGATTGGTTCGACTTTATTACTTTTTATGAGACTTTGCTGACGATCTTCAGCTCAAGCGATTCATTTGTTTTATGGCCAACCAAAATGTAAAAAAAAAATCAACTTGTTGATATGCAAATGCGTATGCTGATGAGATTTAAACGTGGGTGTATTTGATAGATTTATTTATATAAGAAAATCAATAGATTAGTATGCATTTAGTGCATGATTATTTTGGACTTTTGTTTCTGAGATCAAAATGGAAATTGCGAAGCTTGGCAGCTGCAAATATATATTTTTTGCTGCGTTTGCGAACAACAAAAGCCAAAGCAAAATAAATCAATCTCCGAAGACGAAAAAGTAAATATCCTGTGTGTGTTTCTCTCTCTTTCACCCCTCCCTCAATCGCTTTCCCTTCTCCTTCATTCATGCTTATTCATTCATTAAGCTAAAATCTGAAGCTAGAGGAACAATTGCAGGCGTAAAGATGAAGACGAAGCAGCAATAAGTAAATAAACATAAATTGAGAAGCGCAAAGAGAAAGAGAGAGAGAGAGAGGAAGGTAGGGTGTGTGAGAGAGGCAGACAGAGAGGGAGACAGAGACATGCAGAACAGCTGATTGCGGCTGATTTCTGCTTTTGAGTAAAAAAAGGGCTGTCTCTCTGCTTGCCCCTCACTCCATCTCTCTCTCTTTCTCCCTCTCTCTCTCTCACTCTCCCTCTCTCCTTCTCTCTCTGTGTGTGCGACAGGCATGACGGAAGCCAAAGAAGACGCAGCAGCAGCAGCAGCAAAAAATGAATTAAAAATCTAATTGCGATCGCGTTGAAACAAAGCAAAGACGGCAAAAGACAATAAAAATAAGAAGAAGAGAAATAAAAAACGAAACGAAACGAAATGCGACAAGGCGGGGGATCCACTAACACATACATATGCACACATACATATAAATACACAGAGAAAAACAATTGGGGATTCCAGAATAAAATCAATCTAAAAAAAAAAAATCCTGAAATTTCAGAATAAAATTAATCCAATGCGATAATACCGGACTTTCCTTTGTCAATTACAAAATTCTTTATACCAGCATAATTTTTTCTGCACTAGATACAGAATAAAAATATAAATTTTCTTAGCGAAATATTTTATCTGTAAGATTTTATTTTGTTAGCTCAAATATTTACTGTTTCTTTGAATTTTTCAATCTTAAATCGTTGCCAGTTTATCCTCATAATTTTTTAATTTAGCATCATATGCTGAATTTAGGCTAAAAAAATTAATACAAAGATCAAGATTATTAAACTTAAATTTTACATTGTTTTTTCTTGCTGTGTACTTATGTTTAAAGTCGGGATCTGTTGTTGGGCGCACTTAGTCGCGTTACAGACGCAAACGCAAACGTCATGAACCGCAACGCAACAATAATTACAACAACAACAATAACATCGGCAACAGCAACAACAACAACAACTTAGGGCTGGGTACACCAACCGCAAAGGTCGACTGCAGATGCCAACAACAATGACGACGACGACGTCGACGACGAAGGCCAGAAGAAATGAGTTTTCAAAGTTTTTCCAACTTGGGGAGCAGCACAAAATTAATGCGAATTTAATTAAAATGTGCAACTAGCAACAGCAGCAATATCTACAACAACAACAGCAGCAACATCAAATTCTAGAGCTGAGCTTTTCTTGTTGCTGCCCAGCCGCCAAATTGTAGAAGAAGAAGCAGCACAAGAAGCTGCCAGCAACAACAGCAACAGCAACAACAGCAACAGCAACAACAGCAACAGCAACAACAGCAACAACAGCAGCAACATCGCCTGGATGCGGAGTTGAAACGGAAAATTGCAATCGTCGGCGCATGTGCGACGGCTCCAATGTTGTGTGTGTGTGTGTGTGAGTGTGTGTGTATTGTGTGTTGCATAAAATTATTTCGGTCTGGTGGATATTAGCAGAGCGTGAAGTTGGCAAATAAGAAATTCAGCATAAAAAAAGGTAAATTTTCATTAAACAGCAGCAACATCAGCAACGGCAAGGAAAAATTTGACTGAAAGAGGCGGAAGACCGTTGAGTGGGCGGAAAAGAGATAGAATGCATCGATAAGATTGTTGCACAAATTCTTGTAAAATTTTAATAAAATGCAACAAAAAACCTTAAAAAGGGTTTTATGCTCTGCAGAATATCTGTGTAAATCTTTATAAGCAAGATTGGAACTAAATGAAAAAATCGGTAACGTATACTATCAAAAAATTTACTTAAGTTCTGTTGCTGAAATCTAATATAAAAACATAAATGATTTGTCCCACAATTGAATTTTTTTCGCAAAAAATTTGTTATAATCTTTTTATTACAGTAAAAGTTTTTATATTTGAAATTGGAACTTAAACTGATCGATGATTAAATTACGAGAATTAAAAATTTATAAATTTGGTCTCGCTTTCTCTCTAAGCTATTTTATTATATTTAAAAATGTTTCACAGTTTAATGAATCTTTATAATTTTGTTTTAATAGAACTAGAATTCTAGAAAGATTGTCTCCATTTCTTTTTAGAATCAACTATTAATTTAATTTATTAATAACTATTACTCCTCAAAAATCTAAAATTGTTTTCGCTTTCTCTCTAAGATATTTGATTGTATTTAGTGATATTTCACATTTTAATGGAACTTAATAATTTAGTTTTAATAGAATTAGAATTCTAGAAAGATGGTCTTATTTTCTCTATATAATATCAACTGTTTGTTTAATTTCTCAATAATAATTTCTGCTCTATAATTTAGAATTATTACATAGTTTGAATAGAAATCAATGCACACTCACCATAAGTTTCATTCACAGCCATTTTGACTGATTCCAGCACCGAATTCGTGACGCGAATGGGTTGTCCGAGGATGGAGAAATTGCCGGGATTCGTTTGCTGGACGAACATCATGTATCTAATGTCCGAGGCCTGCTCCAGATCGTTGCCACGGACCAAACCGCGAGGTAACAGACGCTGCCGATAGATGTCGCACTCGCCGCTGTTGTTGCGCAATGCGAATTGCAGGCGGACAAGTTGCGGCAATTGCAGATCCCGCTGTTGCTTGTACACCTGCAACACCTTCATGGTGGCCGAGAAATTGGTGCGTCTGTCCGCCGTCATTGAGGTGAAGACGCCCATGAAGACGGTGGGTGCCGCATACGCCAACTGGGCGGGATCACGGGCGGAACAGTAGCGTCCAACACGTTGCCGGTTGCGATGCTTGCGAGGATGCTTGCGACGCTGCTGTTGTTGCTGCTGTTGTCGCTGCTGTTGCCGCTGTCGCTGACGCTGGCGACGATGCTCGCGTTTATCCTGCTGCTGCTGCTGTCGATGCCCGCCGCCAGCACGATGTTGTCGCTGACTGTTGCTGTTGTTGCTGCTGTTGTTGCCAAAATCGCGACGATTGCGCGCTGTTTGATCCTGACTCGGATTGTGGCTCTCTGGCACTTCATAGGACTCAATGAGATAGCGTTGTGTTGCTGTTGTTGCTGCTGTTGCTGATGTTGCTGATGTTGCTGCTGTTGCTCTGGCTTTGTTGCTATAGTTAATGGCAGCGACAGGTTGTTGCTGCCGCGCAGAGCTGCTGAGTTGCTGCTGCTGTTGTTGCTGCTGTTGTTGTTGCTGTAGTTGCTGCTGCTGCTGTTGCGGCAACGCATGACGTCGTGCTTTACTGCTTGACGTCAGGCTGGGATTGCCATTGTATAATAATTTATATATTTGACTATTTATTAGCGTATTTGGAACTTGTTGCTGTGACTGCTGCGTTGTCATCGCAGCAATATGTTGCTGTTGCTGTTGCTGTGCGTCGAATACTGTTGCTGGCCTTAACTTAATGTTGCTAGTGCTACTAAGACTATTGCTTGGCCGGCTAAGCAGCCTACTTAATATATTGTTGTTGTTATTATTGTTGTTGTCGATGTTGCTGGCAACGCTTTCACTGCTCCCGCTGCCATTGTCCGCCAGCTGTTGCTGCCGTTGTTGTTGTTGTTGCTGTTGTGGTAATGCAATGTAATAGCTGCTTTCTTCAGCTTCCCATAAACTCGGCTGTTGTTGTTGTGTATTTGTTGCTGCTGGCGCCGTTGCAGCTGCTGTTATCGCCGGCGCACATGTGATCAATAGCAACATGTTGCTGACGTAGATTGCTAGCGATATCAATGGCATTAGTTGCGGTTGCGTTTTTAGACTCCATTTGCGCACATGTTGCGCATACATGGCGTCCTCCAAAATTGTTGTTGCTGTTGCCCTAGCTTTATTTACAAATCAACAATCGATTGCCGTCTATCGCTTATCGAATTGCTCTCGTATTGCTCTCGTTGCTGTTGCTGTCGTTCTTTTATTGCTGCTACTGTTTGTTGTTGCTGTTGCAATTGTTGCTCGCGTATTGCTGTTGCTTCTAATCCTGGCAAATGTTGCCGCCGCTGCGTCGTCGCTGTGCCTTGTCGTATTTTCGTTTATCCTGCAAATACTTTCGATAGTTTCGTAGCATTTTGAGCGACAGCAATGGAGAAAGAGAGAGAGCAAGAGAGAGAGAGCAGTTGAGTGAGAGAGAGCTAGAGAATGTGTGTGTTTTTTTTGTGTGTATGTTTGTGTCAATGTTTGACAATTTCTAGCATAATATTTATAAGCACTTTGAGAACTTTGCTGTCAGTTGTTGCTGTTGTTGTTGCTCTTGCTGCTGCTGTTGCTGATGTGCTTGTTGCTGTTGCTGTTGTTGCTGGTGACTCATTTTGGCCCGATCGTCTGCTTTGGCAATCTTTAAATAAATAAATTGCTGCTTGTATTTTTTGTATTTTGTATTTATTGTTGTTATTATTGTTGTTTATTCGTTCATTCGTTCGTTCGTTGTTGCTGCTGTTGCATTTATTTATGTTGCTGCTGCTTAGAATTATTTTATTCGCTGCGTTTCACTTGAGCGCCTTGGAGTCGACGCACTGACGCTCTGACCACGCCCCCAAAAAAACCTCTTTGATAGACGTAGACTTAAGGTCGTCGCGTGGCGTTGAGTTTGAAGTTGTTGTTGTTTTTTTTTGTTTTGTTTTATTGTATTTGACTTTTTTTTGTGATCTGTTTGCGCGTTTTTCACGACGTTTTTCACGCGCGCGCGTTTCGTGCGCGATTCGTTTTGAACGTTCGGCTGCCGTCGGTTTTTACCGATTGGTTGCTTCGTCTGCTGCTTCGTGCGTGCGATGCGACGCTTCGTTCGTGTTGCTGTCGTTGTAGTTGTTGCCAATGTTGTTGTTGCTGTTGTTGCTGCTGTTGTAATTGTAATCCTCGCTGCGCGCGTATCTGTGAGATACACTCTCAGTGTTTTTATACTATTTTTTATTTTTTGTTGCTTTCTCAGGCCCTCGATAATGTTAGTGTTTGTCTCGCCGTATACGCGATCTGTCTATATAGACGTAGTCGTTGCCTGATTCACTGTCGAGTGTTTTCTGGCACACACACACACACACACACACGGTGTCTGTGTTGCTGATGATGATGATGTTGATGGTGTTGTTGCTCTTATTGTTGTTGTTGCTGTTGTTGTTGTTGCTGATATGCCAGACACAGACTAGCACACTAACACTAATACACAGACACTAGTACACACACACACTACACACACACACACACGCGAGCGCGTACGCAACCGTAGTACACACACCCGACGAACACAACACACACGTTTTCTAATTTTAGACAAAAGTAATTATAAAAGAAAAAAAGCAGAGCAGAGTGCGCCGCGTTCAGCTTCATACGCATATATATCTTCTACTTCTGCCTAGATATATATATTTGTATATTTGTATATGTATATATGATACCCAAACACACACGCGAATTATAACTGTATCTGTATGAGTATGTGTGTGTGCTGTCGATTATATAGAGGATCGTCGCAGCAAGTACATATGTATATATATATTGCACACGCACACACTAAATCGATCTCGATCGTTTTTTATATATGCATATATATAGGTAGCAGCATATATATATATAGTATATATACTTGTGTAGCAGGCGTAGACAGACGATGTCGGTTGTTTGCTGGACGGAGAGGAGATGTTGTTCTCTTTTTATTTTTTGAATTGCAATTGCCGTTGTTGCAATTGTTGTTGTTGTTATTATTGGTTTTATTGTTGTTGTTGTGATTTCTGCAAAATTTCTGCTTTTTATTCACTGCACAAATGTTGTCTTATCAATCCATCAAAATCAATCAATATCAATCCGAAATCGAAAGTCCTTTCACGATTTGACGAAATTCTTTAAACTTTTCACTTGCAATTCGAAATTGTTCAAAATTCTCGACGACAATAAATTGTATAAATCATAAATTTATTTGATTTCGTATCGCGTACCGTATCTTTATTTTATTTTGATTTTCAATTTTTTTAATTTAATCTTTTTTTTATGTATGAAATATTCGTATTTTCACCGAGTTGAATCGAAACCAATTCAAATCAAATCAAATCAAATTCAATTCGAAATCCACATACACACGCAGCCTCAGTGTCTCGGTCTGCAGTTGGTTTGACTCAATATTTTTATCAATGCTCCTCGGTTTCGGTCTCTGAAATGTTTTTGTATCTTTCGCCGTTTTTTGCCGATTGCCGACACGCGCGTATCTGACCCGTTGCCGTTGAGTGTTTGCCGCGGACTAACACTAACACGTAACTCGACACGTAACCGCTTACGTTGCGTTGCATGTCGAACCGCCAACGCATCGTAGCCAGGCACCGAACCAAATATATACGAACGTTAACAGGTATTGCGGCAACACGAAATACCATCGTCTCTTTCACTAATTAATTTTCAATATATTTTTACAATTTTCTTAATTAAATTTAAAACTTATTTCAGTATATTGTTAGCTTAACAAGTCAACGAATTATTTAAAATAAATGCCGAAATTAAATCAAACTTAACACAGGCAGTTAACATTTACATGTTAAGCTCAAAATGGTCATGTTATGCTTAAAACAGCTCAGCCTACGCTGTTAAACATGAAATGTTATTGGTTCGAGTTCGATGTCGCGGTTCGATGTTGCCTGCGTTCGGCTTATACGTATAAGTATAAGACTACGAACTGCTGCCAAAAATTCAAATGCATTATACAATTTGAATAGAAAGTGCGCGAATACTTTTTAAACAATATTATGTATATTTTATTTTACTTATTAATGCTGATTTTGCAATTGATCTCTGATTTTTAAGCCCCTCTTTATGATTTTTGAATATTATAATTTAAATGATATTTGATTTACGTTAATGACAATATGCAATTTTAAATAAACACCAATTGGAATACTAAAAATTTAATATAATAAAATATCATATGTTTAACGTATTAAATAAAATAAAATTAGTTAGTCCTTTATGTTAATGAGTTTGGATAACGTTTTAACGTATTTAAGTAATTAGTAATTTCAGTATTAGTAATCAGATTTAATTTGGAAAATTCAAAAGGTTTTAATAGCAATGTTAAGTGCCCTTTTCAACTTACTGAGTGAAAGTAATAAAATCACATTACAATTGTTACTTAAGCACAATAAAAACTTTATCTTATAGGTTTTCGACTGGAAGTACTTTGATTTAGCTCTGACTAACTTTCCTTAAAGACTCTGCAACTGCAATTAAAGAAATTTGTGATAATTCTGCAGTATTTATGCGATTGCAATTGTTGATAATAGTGGCGCTATCAATTGTTTAGGTTAATAGTGATAAGAAAGCGATAAACTTGTGTTCAAGCGAAAGCAAACACAAGCTATAAATAGCCGTAAATAATAGTAATTAGTTAAAGATATTGAGTAAATGATTGAGATCTAAAGGAAGCTGGTCAATTGATAAGATTAGTGGCAACCAGATGACGCATAAGTTAAAAGCCAATGCAAGTCATCTTGCTACTTTTTTGGGTAGCAACTTAAGAAAGCCAGCAATGACTTTAATTTGGTTTTAGTTGTTAGATTTGTTGTTGTTTTATGTTTAGCCAACGAAAACGAAAACATTTAGCTAACACACACACATACACACACATACACATTTAGACATAGAGATAGGCAAAGTTGGTAACTCAGCTTTTTCCCATGATTATTTGCTTTATTGTCAAATGTCAAGCCCACAAAACAGAAACAGAAACAGAAGGAGAATGAGATCGTCAGGTGGAAGTCGTGTAAACTTAACGTTTGTTGTTGTTGTTATTGTTGTTGTCTTTTTTACCAGTTACCAGTTGCTATTAATGCTGTTATTGTTGTTATAATTGTTGTTGTTGTTGTTGTCAAACAAAGCTTCCACTTGTTCTACGCAGCGCGCATAACAATAAAAGCAGCAGGTGAGGAGAAAGAGAGAAAGAGAAGGGGGAAGGGGGAGAGGGAGGGGAGGGAAGGGGGGTAAAGTATAAGATGTCGTCGCCCCAAACGGCGCTCTGACAAGTGCGTCAATTGTAAGATAAACCTGAACCTGAACTCAACTATAGTACAGGTAAGAGGGCCGGGCCCTGAACTACTACACTGAAAAAAAAAACCGGGATTCCGGGCTAAAATTAATGCCAGAGGTGTCAGTAGTACGCTAATCCCGGATTATTATAAGTCAAGTATGAAATAGTTAAATTAAGCCCGCTTTTTCTTAACAATATTTGAATTTTTTGGGGTTCTGTAATATTTGTTTTGATTTGCATCCAAAAATTTATGTTTCTTTCACTTTTTTAATATCGATTTTTTAATTTCGTTGCCATTTTATCTACTTATTATCTTAATTTAGAAATTTTTATCTAGTTATTATCTTAATTTAGGAATTATAACCCAAATACATACTAAAGCTAACATAAAGTTTTTTTAACTTGATTTTTAGAATGGATTTTTTCTTCAGTGTACTACCATTCGAGGGGGCTAACAAAGTCGGCCAAGAGGCGTTCTCGCTTGGCCAAGGTTATAGCTGGCAAATCAGCATTATCAGTTGAATATTGATAAGGTCTTTAAAGGCTTATCGATAAACACTATACTATAAATACCTGGATATTTTATGAATGAAATTTGAATTGGAAATGGAAATGAAAGTACAATAGTCTATATCTATATCTATATCTTATCGAGCAGTTTTTGTGGTGACGTTGCGGAAACGGATGTGGAGCTTCGCTGTGGGGTTTGAGGAGGGGGGGACGGGAAGTAGAGCTGGAAGTGGAAGTGGCAAGAGCACCTGTCGCTTGGTGGGCGCAGTTCAAACAGGTAGAAGCGATCAAATGAATGAATGAATGAATGAATGAGCGAATGTATGAGTGAGTGTATGAGTGAGTGTTTGAAAAGCTGCAAACAACAATCAAAGAGCATTGTTTGCCACGGGGCTGGGAATCAACTCACTGTTAGAGCCTGAACAGACTCTGCATCCCGAGTTGCGGAAGTGCAGGAAATACTCGAACTCTCGTGGACCTCGAAACCTCAAAGTGCGCGCATAAACAAGCTGCTCAAACCCAACAGAGAGTGAAAGAGAGAGAGAGAGAGAGAGAGGGAGAGAGAGAGTGAGAGAGAAGAGGGAACAGGAACAGGGAACACACAGAGACGGCAACAGAACCTGGCACACAGCAGAAGGCAGTAGACAACAGCAACAACAACAACAACAACAACGACAATGACAACAGCTGCCAAGCGCAGCGTCATTGCATCATCAACAAACACACACACACACACACACACACCCAGAGACACACTCACACTCACACACACACATTCAGACACCAAGAAATTAGAACAACAATAACAACAACAGTCGAACGCACCACTGAAAACCCACAACAATAACAAACATAAAATAAAAACAAATTTCCCAAAAAGCAATTTTCAAATGCTTCGCAACGTCGACAGCGACGTCAACGTCAACTGCGCTGTCAACGGCTCTGTCAGCGATTCAGCGATTTTTTTTTTTTGGGAAAGGAACCAAAGAAAATTTATGTAATGAAAATTAAATGGCCAACAGCAAGAAACAGTCAACAGTCGCCGTTGAGTTTGTGTTCTCTTTATTTGTTTAGCAAGTGGTTAAAAGCCAAAACAATAACAACAAATAAAAAACAACAAGGAAAACATCATACGAAAACTACGCAAATGATTGTGTAATTTTCTTAAATGACTTTTCACACACACAGAGAGACAGACAGAGAGAGAGAGAGAGAGAGAGAGAGAGAGAGAGAGAGTGAGGGAGAGAGAGAGAGAGAGAGAGAAAAAGAGATAAAAAGTCAACTAGTAGTAGGTGTGGTTCTTGGGTGGAAAAGTTTAGACTGATGAGCTAAACTTGGGGACGTTTTTGATAGAAAACTATTTAAAGGATTTAATAAAATATTAATATTATTGGAAAATTCTCGTCGCATCTAAAAATCAGTCTTATTGCACGTTAAAATTTTCTTAGTTATGTTGTGCCAAAATTTCAACCTCCTCGTCCTTACCGTTTGGTACGAATATCAGTCAATCAGACAGGAAAAACAGTTGTAAATAAATTCAAGTATAACAAAATCACTGAAAAATATTGTTTATATTTCTTTTAAATTAAAATAAAATAAAACCTAAAAATAATATTTCTATTTCAACTTCTGCTTACTTTAATAAAAGTTTAAGTCTTTATTAAAATAAGCTTTTTATAGTAGAAAACAACACAAAAGGATTTCGTAACAGTCAAAGACATATCATCAAGATAAGGTTATCACATTAATTATTGAGGAATGATATCATCCGGTCTTAGTCATCAATCCCCACAATTGTAAATCCATTGACACGCGCTGCAAACAAATAAACATTCTCATCATATCAATTGGTTTCTATTTCAATTTTTTTTTTTTTTTTTTTGTAGTTTAATCAGTTTATCAACTGAGTTTTGCTAAAGAAAGCAAAGTTTATTCTTGTGGCACTCGCAGGCTGCGTGATTGGTCGAGTTACACAATAAACCATCTAGTTTCTATCTCTATCTATGGTCAGCTATCTATCTCTATCGCTGTTTGTAATTACAATGAAAGTAAATGAGATTCAAATTTGTTGCTCTTGCACTTGTTGATGAATGCACAGTCCGCAGTTAAGCCCTGGTAACACAAGACAACTGCAACAGTTAAGGCCCTTTCCCCGCTTTACCTCTCTCTGAGGCCCTCCTGGTACTGCCACTTTTTGTTGGCTGTGTCTCCGGGTGCCACCCTTGCGATCATCAGTCGCCACAGCCACTAAATTGTGTTAAAACCAAACTACAGAACGCAGAAACCTCAAGATCTGAGCGCAGAGATAAACTCGGGACTGGGTCTTAGTCTGGGTCTGGGTCTGTAGCAGGGGAGAATGGAACGGATCGGAACGAAGCCAACTGAACTTGGTCGGTTGGTGCAATCTTCCGCATTATGAGTAGCAACCAAGTCGACCAAGTTAACTCAAGTCGAGTCAAGTCAACTCGCTGAGGAAATGGAAATGGAAATGAAAATGCACTTGGCTTACAGTCCAAGCTGAGAGCGGGTAAAGTAAAGAGAATAGAAAGGGAAGGGTAGGGTAAAGTACACTGGAAAAAAAGACCAACTTCTAAAATCAAGAAATCGTAACAAAATAAAATAATATTTTTAAAATTACTTAAACAGAAATAATCAAATTTTAAAAATAATAAAAATTGTAAATTTAAAAAATATTTTTTATTTTATTTTATTTTTTGATTTTAATATTAAAACCATTTATTCTCAATATAAGAAGTTGGTGTTATTTAAAATATATTATTGAAATCAAGATGTGTTCTCTTAATTTAAGAATTTTATGTTCTCGACGCATTTTTTAGATCAAAAATCCTAGTTCTGAGACCAAAATCTTGAGTTTAGAACATTTTTTTTTATCAGTGTAGGTTCCTCCATTCAGGTTGTTAGCGGCGACATGTGGCCTGGTCTGTTACTGAGCCGGGGCTCTAATTTCAATTGGGTTTCGTGGTCGTGGAAATTATTCAACAGTGCTAAGTACGCTTTGAGCTCTGAGACTCAAAGACTGAGACTCTGTGACTCTGGGACTCTGAGTTTGAAACTACAGGGCACCCACGCGTGACGTGACTCTTTGGTTTGACTTTCTGTACCTCTACCTCTTACCTGAGCCGCTTCCGTAAAAAGTTGCCGCTTTCCCCTCCCCGAGTGACGTCCACTTTGCGGTTGCCTCTCTTCAAGTGCATTGAAGCAAACTGAAGGCTATTTTTCAACTTCAAATGTTTGCTAAATGACTTTTGATGATTTGTGGCGAGCTCAGAGAAACTGAGCGAACCTGAGAGAACTCGGGGGTTGAGCCCTTTAAGCACAAAATAAATTAATGAATGTATTTACTTAATATCACTCGGACTTTGAGTGTTGACTTGGCGTCTAATTGGCCCATCGATGAGGCATACATAATGGAATTAGTTAGAAATAGTTCCCAGCACAACACTTTTGATGAATGAGTAGTGAGAGAGAAAGACAGACTAATAAGGCAATTCCATAGTTTATAGATATTTGAAAATGTCGAATTGTTTGAGCTAAAATTATAAATAAAAGTTCTACAACAATTAGATTAAAGACTTTTTTACTAAAAAAAGAAATAATAAAAGAGTTGTAGTATTTCAAGGATTTTTCTTACCTTCAAATAAAATACTCAATAACCCAATCGTCAAAAATGAAATAATAAAATAATTGTAGAAATTCCATGATTTTTTTTACCTTCAAAAAAAATATTCAAAAGCCCAAATGTCAAAAATTAAATATTAAAATATTTGTAGAGATTCTATGTTTTTTTTCTACATTAAAATACTCTTTCTAATAGTTTATAGATATTTGAAAATTTGAAAATTTAAGTTCAACAACAATTAAATTAAATAATTTAAGACTTTTTATTTAAAATTGAAATAAAAAAAATATTTGTAGAAATTCTATGATTTCTCTTACCTTCAAATAAAATACTCAAATACCCAATTGGCAAAATCAAACATTTAAAAGCACTCAGATTAATTAATTTAACTTTTAATTTATATAATAAGGCATAAGCTAATTAATATAGAGGTAGGCTCGCCAAGTTCCATTATAACTCATTTCATAAATGTTTATTAAGGTACTTAAAGTACTTCCGTTTTCACATACCTCACATGACGGTTTAGAACCGATCAAAATACAGCAATTCTCTTTGGTATTTTACTCTATCTAATCTGTCTGTATTCGTATCTTTTAAGTGTTGCTCTGTGGCGCTTCCGTCACTGACCCACAGCAAGTGCGAATTGTGACTAATGGTTGAGAGAAAATTTGTGCTCTTGATGGAGCTGACTTGGGACCTTAAGAAATTCCATACTGACAACCGCTAGAGGAGGTTGACCCCCATCCACATTCTGTTTCTGTTTCAGTTCCAGTTTCAGTCTGATAATGAAATGTCTGACGAGTCAAAGTTTTGACATTTTTGGCAAACTTTTTGTTTGGCAAACTGAAGTCAAGATGAAGATGAAGACAACGGATGCGGGCGACACGTGCATTGCAGATAATCAGCGTTCGTCGTGTCTAGGCCTAAAAATAAACTCCATGTAATTAGCCCCGCCAAGTGTCGGCGTTGTTGGCTTTTACTCTTAATACTTCTTTTGTATACTCTACTTATTTTTTTTTTCATCTGAAGGAGCATGGAAAATTTGAGATTAAAAATGTAAAAGAAAAGATAAGGTTGAAAAGGAAATTAAGCGATAGAAAATTTAAAATTATAGAGATTTGATTCTTCGCAATTTTTTAAATAATATATCGTGACTAAAGAAATAAATATATAAATAAATAAATAATTGTACCTAAGGAATAAAAACGAATACAACCCATTAGCATATATTCTGCATATAAAGAGAACATTTTTTAAAAATTTTGAAAGATATCTGTAAAATTATATTTATTGATTCAAAATATATAAAAATATGTATATTTCAATCTATAAATACTTCTGTTGATCTACATCAAAATATTTCCTTTTTAAAAACTACTCTATCAATCTTTTGAGTTCATTCCACAATCAATTCATGAAATGTTTCACAATTTTTCGCATAGTTAGCGTATATAGAATTTGTGGTTATCTTTTAATTTTTGCAAAATTTGTGCCTTTCCAGTTGCTGTGCTGTCTGGAGCAGAAATAGCCAAAAACGCGTCGAGACGCGACAGGCGATGGATGGGCTATAAATAATATAAATAAGGCGAACGCAGACTGAACTCAACTGCCAACTAACTGCATTCGAGTCGAAAGTCTTTAGTTCTGCTTATACTTTAAATCTACTTCTACTTCAACTTCTACCTATAGCTTTAGCATAGATTTTGACTGGCAAACTGACTCAGCAGCTACACAAAGCTGAAATGCTCAGCTAATATTTCAATTAGGCAAAACCCTCAAAGGTTGTGTGAAAGAGTGAGAAGGAAGTAAAAGCAATAGCCAAGTTGATGACATGCCCAACGTTAATAAAAAGCGGCAGAAATGTGCCACAGTGAACAGGGCGAAATAAATTCCATGGGACCCTAGGTGGTCGAATATTTTAACACTACCGGGCACTGAGTTGGGCCTGCAAGCTTTTAGCTTTTTAGCTTCCAGGTTCCAGCTTCCAGCGAGATTCAAGATCAGAGACTCGAGACCCGAGACTACACTGAGAAAAAAGAACAACTTCTAAAATCAAGATAATTCATCTTAGATATTTTGTTCTTAAAATAATCTTATTACTAAAACTAAGATTATTAATCTAAAAAATCTTATAATCTTAATATAAGAATACAAATCTTAAATTTTTAGGAAAGTATAAATAGGTACTATTACGTATCTTTCAAATGGGGGTTCGGTTCGAGTCCCACTCGTAACAGATTAAAATAACATTTATAAAATTACTAAATCATAAAAAAAAAAAATAAATATGAAAAAAAAAATTTTACTTTTTTTATTTTTTAATTTTAATTTTAAGAACATTTTTTCTTAAAGTAAGAACTTGATCTTATTTAAAATGTTCTTAAAATCAAGATGTGTTCTCTTATTTTAAGAATTGTGTTAGATTAGATTAGATTTTAAGATTAGTTCTTAGTTCTGAGACCTAAATCTTGATTTTAGAACATTATTTTTATCAGTGCAGAGACCAGAGAGTAGACAGTAGACAGTGGCAATCTGTGGCGCTGGCGTCTGCCTTTTAATGTAGAAAACTAGTCGAGGCGCATAATTTACGACAGCGTCTGCCAAGGATCACAGCAAATGCAGGGGAGAAGGGGTTAAGGTGAGAGGAGAGGGGGTTAAAGGCAGCGGCGTTGACTTGACTTATCAATTTCACGGGAATCCAATCGATTTTTATATGAGAGCGCGCAGATAAACCACAAAAATCAAGCAATAAAATCGCTGCCCAAGCGAAAAGTAAAAAAAAAACAACAAAATAAAATCCGAAAAGACAGGCAACAATAACAACAACAAAGCATTAAAGTGAGGCAAAGACACAGTGCAAAATGAAGAGCAGCTAAAAGAGACAGAGACAGAGACAGAAATGGAGATAGAGACAGAGATGGAGTTGAAGTTGGAGTTGGAGCTGAAGTTGGAGACTGAAACTGAGGCAAAAGTAAAATACCAAAACGGCAATAAATGGTGTTGATATCCCGCGAAGCGTGTGAAGACGCTAACGATGCCGCCAAAACTTGTTAACCACAAAAATTATTGCATGAGATGAAATAAATTAAGGTGGCGGCGTCGACTGCAGCAGCAGCAGCAACAACAACAACAGCAACAACAACAATAACAAGAGCAGCTCAAGTCCAAGCCGAAACTATTCACAGTGCTTCCTATTGCTCGCATCCTTGCGCTGATGGCGACAGCGACGTCGACGCCGACGACGACGCCGACGGCAACTCTGCAGCCAGGCGTTCAGGCCGCCACTGGCGACGTCTCCGTCGTCGTCGTCGTCGTCTTTTCCATTTGCGTCTCCAACGTTGCCAGCGTCAACGTCTGCTGCCTTTGTTGTTGCTGTTGCTGTTGCCCCTTGTTGTGTTGTTGTGTGTACTTTTGGTGAAATGAAATGACAGACACGGCGCAAGATGCAAATTTACCTATGGAATGCTAATCAGACTATAAAGAAACTGGAGCACACTACAAAAGCTGCGTTGAAATTGTATTTCTATACATAATATCAAACATTTAAAAAAAAAAATTAGTATAAAAAAAAACAACATTTTTAAAATAAACCTGAAGCTCTTCTTAATTAAATTTTTTTGATTCCAAAACTTTAACGAATGTTGACAGATCAAAGTATTTCTGAACTTTCATAACTTCATCAAAACTGCAAAAAATTTTAATTATAGTTTGGCCTCTAAGTCGTATAATTAAATTGAATTTATTTCCTTCAAAATATTATTGTTTTTAGAGTTTCAATTTAAATGCAAAGGGTTTACGCAACTAATACATTTAAAAACTCAACTTATTATTTTTAACCAACTTCTTGGGTTATAGAAAGTATGAAAATCATATAAAATTTGATTCTGATTCTTAGTTACATTTTTTTTAAGTCGTGGTAAAATAGACGAAAATTTTTACTTGTTAAGTTGTTAAGTCAATAATCTGATTAGCTTCAAAATCTAATAACTTCATCAAAATATCATGTCCTTTAATCTCTCTGTATTCAAACATAATATTGTTAAAATAAGTTTGTTCCATAATATTATGATATTGAAACATAGTTTGAACCTTTGTAGTTTTCTAAAATAACTATTTTAAATCTTAAGTTTTATATTTATTTACCTCCTTGGGTATATTTAACAAAGTCTTACTGGAGAAACTACAAATTCTGAAATATCATTTCCCAATTCACCTGCTAAAAAATTCGAGTCAAGAGTAGCGCACTCTTTGAGTCATTGCAACTGATTGCTGCTGCATATGGAGAACGAAATATGCAGGGTCCAACGTAAAGCTCTTTCAGCACACTGTTCTGCTGCAATTCCCCTTCCCACCCCTCTTGTCCCTTCCCCCCTGCAACCATGCAAAATACGGCCACCCTCTGTCTCTTTCCCTCTCTCTCTTTCTGACTGCTTTTGCACTCTCTCACAGCAGTCGTCTGTCTGCAGTTCTCCTCCCCCCTTTGCCCCTCTCCCCTCACTCCTGAACACTGCCCACTCTCTGCGACGGCGGCGGCGCTGCCGTTTTAGCAACATTGCAATCATCTGAAAATTCCATTCCAATCAAATTAAAAACTGGCGTCTACCTTTTTATCATTTTCTTATCAGATCTCAAGATCTGCCGCAGCGATGCCTTCTGCTGTGCGCCTTTTATACACGAGTTGGCCACATACTCAACGAGTGTGTGTGTGTGAGTGTGTGTGTGTGTGTTTAGGTGTGTGTGGATGAGGTCTGCAGACTGGCAGGACGGACTCTGTGGTGCGACTCTTTTTGTTGTTGCTGTTTTCGTTTTTTATATAATAAGCAGATCTTTGTCCCAAAGAAACCGTGGCCATAATATATCAATATAAACGCATACACACACACACACATACACAGTGAGTGAGCGCCTGGGAAGCAAAGCACATTCATGGCTCGGACTTGGAGTCGAACTCGGACTCGGACTTGGAGCTGGACATTGACTTCGACTGCGACTTCACTGATAAAAATAAATGTTCTAAAATCAAGATTTTGGTCTCGGAACTAAGATTTTTGGTCTAAAAAATGCGTCGAGTACATAAATTTCTTAAATTAAGAGATGACATCTTGATTTTAAGAACATTTTAAAATAGACCAAGTTTTTAATTTAAGAATAAATGTTCTAGGAATTAAAATCAAAAAATAAAAAAAATTAATTTTTAAAAATAAAAAAGAAAAAAAATAATTTTTAAAAATAAAAAATTAATTTTTAAAAATAAAAAATAAAAAAATTAATTTTTAAATATAAAAAATAAAAAAATTAATTTTTAATAATAAAAAATTTAATTTTTTTTTTAAATAAAAAATAAAATAATTAATTTTAATATTTTTAACTTTTTTTCTTTTTTTTCAGTGTTGGACTTTAACTGAAGAACTGAAGAGGCTGCGGGGGCTGGCAAATGTGGCAACGTTGAACGACGATGAAATCCATTAGTTTTGCACCTTTGCAACATGTTGCAGCATCGCCGTTGCCGTCGCCAAGTCGCCGAAAATGTTTGCTTGGCCATTGGCTTGAACCGCAAATTGGTCAAAAATTAACACGCTGCTTTTGCTCTTGACCAAAAACGGTCAACAGCGAAGCCCATTTTGCTTTTAGGCGTCTGTCGCCAAAATTCCTTTCATGACGCTGCGATCTGCCCCATCAAACCATACTGAATCCCCTCTCTCCTTATTTTGTACCCTTGCCCCACTGTGCCGCGTCCTACTTTAATGCCATTGGCCATTTCATACTTCAATTTAATAAATTAATTGGCTGCGGTTCGTTTGCCATTTTTAGTAGGTACAGAGAGGGGATGAAGAGGGGAGGAGGGAGGAAAGAGTGTGCGACATTGTGTGTAACTTTTTGGGATTTTGAAATGGCCAAAAAGTCACACAATAAACAGATAGAAATCTCCGATTGCAGTTGCTGTCGCTAAAAATCTACATTTAATATGCCGCTTCTTTTTTTTATATCCTGAGCCCATTGAAAATGGACAAAAAAGGGTATATTGTGTTTGGCAGAATGTATGTAACAGGCAGAAGTGGGCCAGATCTCACAAAGTATATATATTCTTGATCAGGATCAACAGCCGAGTCGATTGAGTCATGTCCGCCTGTCCGTCTGTTTGAATGCGTCGATCTCAAAAATCATAAGAGCTAGAGACATCAAACTTGGTATGTAGGTTCCTGGATACCACACGCAGATTAAGTATGTTTTTATTTTTGAATCGGACCACTATATGAAATAGCTGCCATGGGAACGTTATAGTGGAAATTAAGTTTTAGTATGGAAAAATTTTTTGTTTGTTAAGATATCAGAACCAAACTGATAAAATATGCATCTGGGGTGGTATTATACATCCTGACCAAATTTGGTTAAAATCGGTCTACTATATCATATAGCTGCCATAATTTTTTTGTTTTTTGAGATATCTTAATGAAACTGATAAAATATGCATTTTACTTGGTTTTGTACATTCTGATCAAATTTGGTTTAATTCGGTTGCATATATCATATAGCTGTCATAGGAACAATTGGTCGAAAATCAATCTCAGTGTGGAGAAACTGGCCTCAGGGTATTCTACTGTCGAGCGTGCTCGACTGTAACCGCCCACTTGTTATTTTTTTATATCTCCTGTTTAACTCACGCATTCCTTCGGTTTGGATCTCGTTTTTTATTTTTTATTCTTATATTTTTTTTATTATCTTAGGTGTTAATGATTTCATTTTTGGCCACCCAATTGCCACGACATGCCAAAAGGCTGATCGTTCGTTATCTGCACCGTTGCGCATGTGCAGGTCCCACACTCACATTCACACTCACACTCACACACGTATTCACACTCACATTCACACTCAAGAGTCAGACTGAGACTGAGACTCATTCTCATGCTCTTGGTTCTGGAGGCAACTCGGCTTATCGCTTTAATCTCTTCTGACAGTGATTATTGCTGTTTGCGGATTGTGCAATTGATGTGCGAACTTCGACACCGTCTAAAAAAGCGGAGCACAAACCAGAATACGAATGTGAGTGAGAGAAGCAGAGAATTGAGAGGAGCAGAGATCGAGATCGAGTTGGAGATCGAGATCGAGACCTCTACCATCTTGGCTGTCAGCGCCAGGCAACTTTTGCAGTCTCTATTTACAGCAAAAGGGCGGCTCGCTTTTAGCACCCAAATATGATGTCATGGCCGCGGCCTCAGTCGGAGTCGGAGTCAGAGTTGGACTGGGAGTTGGAGTCTCAGTGCAAGTCTCAGTCTCAGTCTCTGCTGCTGTAAGTCGAAACCCCAAAAAGGGCAATTTTTGAAATCATACGCCAAACATGGCGCGACATAACTGAGCAGAGATGGGAGCTGGCTACCATCTCTAGCTGCCCATCTTCCCAGCTCCAAAAGTGTCCACAGAGAGAGAGCAGGGAAGTGAGCATTGTTCTTTGCACTGTCGCTTTCGCACTTCACAAAGGGATAGAGTTCAATTTGGTTTTCTGTCTTCTGCATTCGAAACAAAAGACTTAGGCAACGAACTTGCTCTGGCTTCTGTTTCTTTTCTTTTTTTTTGGTTTTGATTTTTTTTGCTGCTGCTGCTTATGTTGCAGTGAGAGTATTTTGGACCCAAAAAGGTGTCGCTGATTGTCTTTTAAGAGACATCGGCATCGGCATCGGCGGCGCCGCCATCGACCAAGGCGCGTTGACAGTTGTTGTGATTGTGATTGTTGTTGCCGTTTTGGCCGCGGCTAAGACGCTTCTGCGACTCTTCTGAGACTCGGAGACTTGGAGACTTTAGCGCTTGCATTGTTGTTGCCGTCGCGTCGTCGTCGTCGTCTGGAATGCGACCGTCGCCTCCTTATGCCGGTGCATTCAATCGAATTCAATTGTTTTTGGCAGTCGCAACAAAAAATACAAAAAAAAAAAATAATAATAAAAAAACACAGTATAATAAAAGAAACCCCCAACAAAAATTGCAAAACAGTCGGCCGCATTCCCACACAGATCAACGCTCAGATCAGATCAGATCCGATCCGATCAGATCCAATCCGTTCAGATCCGATCCGTTCAGGGGCGGAGTAAAGACAAACGGGTGCCAATATCCACCCAGAAGTGCGAAGTTTTTATCGGTAGCTGCTGCCATAATCAGGCTGACCATCCTCCAATCCAACCCAATCCAATCCAATCCCACAAGCTGGCGCTAAAACCTCCAGCGATAATCACACATCAATTCGTTTTATAATGATGACGAGCTCCAAGCAAAGCAAACAGTTGAAGCAAAAGTTGTTGTTGTTGTAGCTGTAGTTGTTGTAGTTGTAGTTGTTGTTGTTGTTGTTGTGGCAACGAATCCAGCATCGATGCTGGTGGCAAGATTATCTAATGCTGGCAATCTCCATGCCCAGCGCCAAGTGTGAGCTCAGCCAATTGGTTGCCGCAGACCGCACAGTGCCCCCTTTGTGGACCTTGAGCAGTTTAGACGATGGCCAGGCCAGCAATATGCGATATACTCATCCAAAATTCAGGCATATTTACTTTTAAAAGCAGTTCTTATACAAAAGAATTAAAAAAAAGAAACTTTCTTGAAATGTATTGTAAAAAACTCAAACCAAATATATAAGTAATCTATTAAATATAATTTTAATAAAGTTTTACCTATTGTACATTTATGACTAGCAAAATTATACTTATTTCAGAATCTAGTAATAATAAATTGAATAAAGTTTTACCTATTGAACATTTAAGACAAACAAAATTATACTTAAAACTCTTATTAATATCAGAAGTTAAAGTCAAAGATTCTGAGACTTATTAGAAACATAAACATAAATTTCTAACAAGGTTTTAACCAAAATTTTGATATTGATACAAGGACATAATAAATTTGATAAAATTGGTACACCATGTTTAGATTGAATTGTATGTTGATATTGATTATACTTATTTGTATATTATTTATTGCTTATTTTATTATTTACAAATTCTTTTAGTTTAGCTTTAAAAAGTTGTTTAACTTTAGTTTTTTTAGTTCATTATGGCAGAACATGAATATATTGTTTAATATATTTAACAATTATGTAAACTCCTTCTTCAAAAACTTTTTTAATAAATCATTTAAACATTTTTAAAAACTCCGTTTTCTTTATGTTGAAAATGCAAATATTTAAGAAATTTTTTAAAATCCGGATTTAGTTGTAGAGGGTTTTAGTTTTTAAATTTAAATTTTTCTAAAGAGTATCTAGTGTTCTTTGTAATACACTCTTATTTGAATCTCTGCCGCCTTGTTGTTGTTGTGTCATTAAAAGTTGCCGGCACCAAGTGACCAGCCGGGCAGACAGAACGGCAACCAGTCCATGTCCGCAACTGGAGGCAGCTTCATCTGCCTCTCTCCTACCTCTCTACCCTCTCTCTCTCTCTCTCTCTCTCTCTCTTTGTATCTTCACTCTTAGTTGCCCCCTTTGATGTGGCCCCTCTGCAAGTGGCAATAGAAATCATTAGCAGCATCGCTGTTGGCCTGGCTTACTGCTTACTGGCTTTCTGGCTTACTGGCTATCTAATCTGGTCTCGATGGCGCTCGCCTTCTTGGCTACCTCTTCTGTTCTTCGCTTGATTTCTGTTGATTTAAAGCGCTGATTACTAATTTTATTAATTTTTCAACGACCAACAACAACTCGGACTTCAACTTGGACTTCAACTTGGACTTGGATTCTGGCTCTGGGCTATTGAATGTTTATATTATGTTGTTGTTGTTGTTGTTTCTCTTGGACTCCGCTTTAGGTGCCTGTTGTCGCTATTGATTTAGTTGATGTCTTTATGAAGCATTTGAAACACGACACTTTATTTTTTCGACCTTAAGAGAGTTGCTGAAATTAAAAGTGATTTCATTTAACGGTAAGACGAGAGGCGCCTTTTGAAGTCGCATCAAATGATCAAATGATTGGCCAATGTGGCTCCCTAAATCCTTGGCTGCATTCCAAGCTGGACGGCAGACCAAACAGACAGGCAGCTGGCCAAAACTAAACTGTTGGTCTTAACCCCTTGATGACCCTCAAACGGTGTTAATCAGATCATTTACACAAACGACACGCACATCGAAAATTAACAGCTGCCTCAGGGGCCTTAAAGCTGGCCTACAAGTGGGAAGAGACCACCAGTTAACAGCTAGCTGGCTAATAGAAATGCTCATTGCAACCCTTAGACAAATTCACACACACACACACACACGCACACACACATGCAGTCACTAAATATGAATCAATGTCAGGGGCAAAGCGTGCGGCACAAAGACGCAGCTTGCTGGCCAGGACATCGGGACATAGGGACATCAGGACATACACTGGAAAAAAAGACCAACTTCTAAAATCAAAAACATTCATCTTAAATATTTTGTTCTTCAAATAAGATTATTTTAAGACCAAATTACTAAAACAAAGATTATAAATCTAAAAAATCTGAAACTCTTAATATAAGAATAAAAATCTTAAATTGGGAAAGTATAAATAGGTACAAATCAAAATTTAAAAAAAAAAATGATACATTAAAAAATATAATTTTTATTCTTTTTATGTTTTAAATTTTAATTTTAAGAACATTTATTTTTAAAATAAGAACTGGGTCTTATTTAAAATGTTCTTAAAATCGAAATGTGTGCTCTTAATTTAAGAATTTCATGTTCTCTACCCATTTATTAGACCAAAAATCTAAGTTCCTAGACCAAAATCTTGAATTTAAAACTTTTTTTTATCAGTGTAGGGACATTGTGATATTGGGACACCAGGAGAGTCTAGGCTACCGAAACGGCACGCAAAGACAAATTGAATGCAAACAACAACAACAACAAACAAACAAACTAATTCCAAGAACACACACAGCAGACGAGGAGCTGAAAGAAAGGAAACAGCCAAAAAAAAAACATGAGTCTCAATGAATGAATGTAAAAAGAATTAAGGAAAATGAAAACCGAAATGTAAGAAAGAAAAGAAAAGAAAAGAAAAGAAAAGAACTCTCAGATCGCCAGAGATCGTGTACGCAATATCAGCGGATAATTGAGCCTAATAGGATTTTAAGTGCACACACATACAACTATACTATATATATATTGTGTTGTCCCACTGTGCCTAAGAACTTAGGGCCTGAGGAACTCAGGAAGCTGTGTGTGTGTGTGTGTGTGTGTGTGTGTGTGTGTGTGTGTGTGTGCGAGGATAACGGCTGACGACAGACGACTGTGAACTGAGAACTGTGGATGGGGGAGAGAAATCCGTTCCGGTCATTAAACGTACCGCCCGCCCCTAGAATCGAGTCTTCTCTCTAGCTTCTCCAGACAGTCGACGTCTGCAATGAGTCAGCTGACTTTGCTTTTTGTTTGTGTTTGCGCGCTGAGGTAAATTGTGCGTGTTGTGGCATGAAAATATCACCGAGAGTGGGAAAGAGAGTGTCGAGGGGGAAATAGACAGCCAGGAAGAGAGAGAGAGAGAGAGAGAGTGAGAGTCAGGAAGGAAGAGAGAGAGCTAAACAGGAAGAATGACCTGCTGCTTGGAAGACACAATGGGACGCACGTCGTCAACCGTCAGAGAGACGGTCAGAGACCAAAGCCATTGCCAACTTTAAACCCAAACTCATTGCGCCAGCAGCGATGACGACGACGACGACGACGA
The DNA here is from genome assembly GCA_035045575.1 of Drosophila falleni. Taxonomy (NCBI): domain Eukaryota; kingdom Metazoa; phylum Arthropoda; class Insecta; order Diptera; family Drosophilidae; genus Drosophila; species Drosophila falleni. Next base: position 7,367,834 of record JAWNOV010000167.1, read on the forward strand.
CGTCGGCTTATGACGCTCACACAGTCAGACAATTAGCGAGACAATGAGATTGAGATGCAGACGAGCGGCTTTATGCCTCACCCTTAAAAACAACCCAGCTATACACTCAGGGAAATCTAATTATATATGTTTTAAAATATTTCCATATTATGATAAGATTAAAAATGCCTTAAAAATGAGATTATGCTTAAAAATTGCAAGAAATTTCATAAAATACATATTGTGGGATTAGTTTTCTATAATCTAAAATTTTTTCTAAAATATATGTCAATATTATCCGTTCGACTGCTTTTTAAATTTTTTAAAATTTGTCTTTATATTAGCAAAGTACTTTCTTAATTTCTAATATACATTTTATTTTAATTTTAATGCAAAAATAGTAAATTTAAAGGTGATATTAGAGTTCGAAAATCCAGTTATTTGTATATAGCAAGTAATTTCCTAATATTCATATTTTATAAATAGTTTTCTAAAAATTACAATTTTATTTTAAATGTATGTAAATTTTACTCGTTTGGCTGCTAGAGATCTTTGAAAAGTTTAAGAAAAATTTGCTTAATTTAATCAAAATACTTTCTAAAATACTAAGAAACAAGCCATTTATTTTTAATGGAAATATAGTATGTTTTAAGATAATATTAGAGTTTCAAATCCCAGTAGTTGACTACACTTATAAAAATGTAGTTTTTATATTTAAAGAAAACTATAATTTTCCTGAAATTTCTAATTTTCTATACTTAGAAAGTAATTTTATAAGTTTTAAGATAATCTATTCTTTAAATATTTACTGGGAATAGAATTTCTAAAATGTATGACAGTCTTATTTGTTTAGTTGTACGATAATTATCCCAAAATCTCAGAAAAATGAATTATAATTAAAAAAAAATTTGCAGAAAAAAAATTCTATATTCCAATTCAAAAATAGACAAACATAAATTGATTTTAGCGTAAGATTTTGTTGAGTGTATAAATTTGTGTGTGTTCCTTGAACGGAAACACAGCTAGATAAAGTTGTCAGCTGATCTTTGGCTAGCTGCCTTTGGTAGGGGGCGTGGCATGTGCAGTCATTATCCAACTATGGAAAGACCGACCAACGAATGATGCGGCAATTATATGCAGCAAAAGGCACATTAATTAGAAGCCCAAGAAGAGACCTTTTGCTTGAGTTGACCAGGCCAAGAAGCAGCCTTCGAAGCTCTAACAATGGAACAGTCTGCGGAAGATTTATAATCGAAGGGCTTTCAAAACACACACACTGGGACAATGAGGCGAGTTTAGAATTTCAGAAATTTGCAGACAGTCGAGACATTCAATCAAATACAGCAGGCCATGAGCTAATCCAATTGAAATCGAAAACGAATCCAAAATCCAAAATTCAAAAGTCAAACAAAGGAAATTCCAGACGAGTTTTGTGCTGAAATTTATGCAGATGATTTATGTATAAAACAGCGAATCAAACCCATTAAATTGTGACTCAGAGCAAAGTTAAAAGTCGTTTGCTAAAAAAAAAACAAAACTAACTTTACGATCGTCTGAACAACACTTGCAACTATGACATATCCATAGATTTTAGCCATAAGACACACACAATGTTGTCTTGAGGCCGAAAACAACTCAATTAGGCAACAGTCTTTCCCTTTTCTCTGTCGTTGTCGCTGTCGCTGTCTCTATCTCGCTGCCAGCTCATAAAATTTAATGACAACGCTTAATTATAAAATCAATAAGAGACGCCGCACACGCCGATCAACTGAAAGGACAGAGAGAGAGGGAGAGAGGTGAGAGAAGAGAGAAGAGAAGAGAAGCTTGAGGTTGAGGTAGGATCCTCGTTGCCATAAGTTTGTCAATTTATATGGCACAGAGAGAGAGAGAGGAAGAGAGAGGAAGAGAGAGAGAAGCGAGAAACAGAAATCACGTTAAGCGCAATAAAAAGCGCGAAACATTTTAACGCGTCGCGGCGATAAAGTATCTGAAAACATTGCCCCGACAATGTCCAATTGGGGCGCTAAGCCGACTCTTCTCAACTCTTGAATCTTATATCTCGGGTCTGAGAGGCATTATCTTAAGCAGCGTTGAGTTGGCCACCCCGAGAGCAAGATGCCCGGGCGATAATTTGATGAAATGATGTCTCAATTAACGCTCAATCTCACACAATCACAATCCCAATTCCCCGATTCTCAATTCCCAATCCCAAAAAGCGAATTGCGTGTGAATTATACAATTTGGAAAATGATTTCTTTTTTTTTTAGCCTAACAACCCCTCGATTTTCATTAACAAATGAAAATATTATGCCAATTCATTAGGCGCGCTGTCCAAATATTATTGAATTGAGGGTTGGGGAGTTCCCTTTTGCCGAGGGGTGGTTCCAAAATTTCCATAAATAAATCGTAATTAAATTAAAACGCACAACAAATGAGCGAAATCAAACAAAGAGCCAAACAATAATAAATAATGACAGCAAAAAAAAAAAAAGAAAACAAAAAAAGTAAAGAGAAGCAGAAATCAAGACAGAGATGAAGACGAAGACGGAGACACAGAAGGCAAATGAAACAAAGCAAATAAAGTCAAGGCAGAGGTAAATTTAGAGGGGCAAGGAAGAGAGGCACAAGGAGCAGGAATCAGGAGCAGCTGTCGCAATTTGTTGTGCACAATGGAGGACACACAGCATCGGGCAATGGGCACACTTCCCGAGTGACCTTTTTTATTTGAGTTTTTTTTTTGGCAGGAGCCAAAAGAGAGGAGCTAAGACAGAGAGAGAGAGAGGCAGAGAGAGAGAAAGGCAAAGGGAGAACGCCACGTGCTATGTAGTTGATCCTGCCAATGCCAATGTCAAAGAAAGAGGGCAAAAAAGAGAAACAGACAACAGACAACAGCAGCTGCCAGCTGCAGGACAAAACACAACAGAAGAGAACAGAACAGAACAGGAACCAACGAACCAAGGAACTAAGGAACTAAGGACCTGCCTGTCAAAGACGCGATCTATAGCACCTGCTTCTTTACTTCTCTCTTTGCCTACTTCTCTGCTCCTTATTTGCTGGGCGTGCTCCTGCTCTCAATCAGAATGTCACTCGACGCTCTTCTTCTTTATCTCCATCATTTTTAATGGCAACAATAAATGAGCAACAAGGTGCCAAAAAACAACTTCCCCCATTGTTGTAGTTTTAGCGTATTTATTGCAACATCTTTGATATATTCAAATGCAAATATGCAATACATTGTTCTACAATCGACATCTAGAATTTTTTAAATTTATTTTCATTTGATTTTTTCAGTTTTAATATCAAATTTCATTAAAATCCGTTCACTTTCTCTTTAAGAATAATAAATAAATTTTAATCATACGGTTTGTTTTCTACAACATTATAATTGTTGAAAATAATCAAATTTTATTTTTTGATTTGTCCTCCAAAAATTTATTATTTAATTTAAACTGATCAATCAAGAGATTGCGGATGATATTGCTTGTGAAATTATCGCTACACTCATAAAATTAAAAGATAATTTTCTAAAATTATGAAAATTTTCCCATAGTTAGAAAATTTTTCTCATTTGTAGGGCGGTTCTAAATTTAAGACGATTTTCTTAAATGTAGAAAATAAATTTTCTGGGTATAATTTAAGTTTCCTAAATTAGCAACTTTTATTTACAAATCTAGCTAATTTTAAGTGACAAATTCTGACAACACTGCTACCACACAATAGTAGCTAAATATCTGGCATTAACTCAGACTCCTAAATTAACTTTTTTGGCGCTATCTCTAACCAGTTACCGTTGCCAGTTGCCAGTTACCAGTTGCCAGTTACCAGTTGCCAGTTACCAGTTGTCGGTTTCCCCTGGGCTGCTTGGTGTGCGGCTAATTAATGAAGGTAGCCGCTTTATCAGCAAAACTGTCTGACGCCGGACCACACGAGAGTTTTTGGCCTTTTGCCTTTTGCCTCTTGCCATTGCCATTGGGTTACCCAAAATTCGACTCACATTCTGTGCGATGACTCAGAATCTGAGAGGACACTCGAAAATGAACCCCTCAAAAGTTTGTGTGTTTTAGCACGTGGTTTGTTGCAAGTTTCGCTGCTGTTGCTGTTGCTGTTGCAGCTGCCCCTGCAACACCTGAAACACCTGCAACACCTGCCCATTAGTCGCACTGATCGATAGCTTTGCAGAATGTCAGACTCGCATTTGTATTTACGAGTTTATTCCAAAAGCCGCTTTATAATTTGAAATAAAAAGAGGAAAAAAGAGAAAACATCGCCTTTGTCCGCCTTCAAGTCGCCTGGCTAACTGCATTTAACAGTTGCAGCAGCTGTCTGACCCTTTGGCCAGAATGGCAATGACATGCAAGGGTTCTCCAAGGGTTTAACGGACCACATACAGATATATATTTACCTAAATTAATTTAAGTTAAGCTATCCATTATGCTTAGCAACGTCTGCAAGCAATTGAAAGGGAGTTTATTTAAGCCAAGAAAAGTAAGAAGACACAGCAATACGAACGATTATATTATTTATCTATTTTTTTGACGTTATTATACATTTTTTTTTACCTTGGAATATTTATATTTATGACAAAATATTATTTAATTCTAAAAAGTTATGAAAAAAAACGTTTAAATAATCTTATACTTTTTAATTATAATTAAAACCCATTTTTACAACACTAGTGAAATTGTTTTTCATTCAAAAAAGTTATGAAGGAAAAGTTTAAATAATCTTTTTTAATTTGGATAAAGAGCTTACATATTTTAAATTAAATTTATAAACTATCCAAAACTTTAATTTCTTAACATTGGAATTGGAGTAGTATCCTTTTTTTATGAATTCTATCATCATATCATATCTATCTATCTATCCATCAATCTATCTATCTATCGATCTATCTATCTACCTATCTATCTATCTATCTATCTATCTATCTATCTATCTATCTATCTATCTATCTATCTATCTATCTATCTATCTATCTATCTATCTATCTATCTATCTATCTATCTATCTATCTATCTATCTATCTATCTATCTATCTATCTATCTATCTATCTATCTATCTATCTATCTATCTATCTATCTATCCAACTATCTATCTATCTATATATCCATCTATCTATCTATCTATCTACCTATCTATCTATCAATCATCTATCCGTTTCTTCACAAAAGATACTTTAAATAAAAATTAACTTGGTCTTTTTACTCAAATATGTAACTACCCAAAGTTCATCTCTTATTTTGTCTACATGATTAAGATTCCTTGTTGGACAGCTAGCAAAGTTGTCGACTGTGGAAAATGGACTGAAGTTGCTAAGATTTAGACGTGTTGCAGAGAACAAAGTAGGTAGAATTTATGGGTAAACTAAGTGATATATCTACTTATTAATAGGCTGCTGTGCCACTGCTCTGGGGGCAATATCTTTTCTCTCTCACTGTTTGTGTGTGTGTGTGTGTGTGAATACCATTTAATATTTGTCTACTCAACTGAGGGGCAACTAGGTTTGTTGACGCTGTTGTTGTTGTTGTTGTTGCTAGTGTTGTTGTTGCTGTTGTTGGTTGTGGCTAACCGTGGCCAATGCCAATAAACAATAATTCCCATGACTGCCACTAAGGCGCAACGTACACAACAACTTCCCAGACACAGCGACGACGACGAAGGCGGTCGACTAGACTTGTGAACTACTCACGGCAGCAGCAACAACCACATAGGCAACAACAACAGCAACAGCAGCAGCAACAACAACAACAACAGGTGAGATGTATTTGTTGCTGCGCCACACCGAAGCTGGTTTTTTTCCTGCTACTTGACGTTCATCATCATCAGACAGCAGCAGCAGCAGCAACAGCAGCAACAACATTTGCTATACACATCAGCAACACACACTTACACAGCAGCAACACACACTTAAACAACAGCAACACACACAAGGAGGAGTCTGTGAAGTTGGGGCAAAGTTGATCTGCGCTTGATCTTGTCATTAAACGTAGTTCGTAATGATGTTGCTGCTGTTGCAAGTTGCCAGTTGCTAGTTGCCAGTTGCATGACCGCCGCCAGCCAGCTGGACTTATTGAAATTTGTCTTGGCCTCATGTTGCAGCAACATGTTGTTTGTTGCCGTTGGCTACCAGTTTTTGCCACACACTTCCTAAACAAAATAGGCTCACAATTTGCACACACACACACACACACACGCACACACACAGCTTTTCACATTTCCACACGCGGAATGCGGGCAGTCAGGCCGTCCTTGAGGCGGCTGTTGCAACTTGCCACTTGCCACTTGCTAGTTCCAAGCTAGTACACTGATAAAAAAAATGTTCTAAAATCAAGATTTTGGTTTCAGAAATAAAATTTTTGGTTTAAAAAATGCGTTGAGAACATTAAATTCTTAAATTAAGAGAACACATTTTGATTTTAAGAACATTTTAAATAAGACCAAGCTTTTATTTTAAGAATAAATGTTCTTAAAATTAAAATCAAAAAATAAAATATATAAAAATTATATAATATATTTGTAATTTTTTATTAATTTGGATTTATTTACATTTTATCTTGTTTAAGTATTTTATTCTGTTTTAGTAAATTTATATATATAGATTTTTTAGATAACTAATCTTAGTTTTAATAATTTGGTCTTAAAATTGTTTTATTTTAAGAACAAAATATTTAAGAAAAATGTTCTAGATTTTAAAAGTTATTCTTTTTTTCAGTGTAGCTGCGTACATCGTCATCCTCATCGTCATAGTAAATAACTTGTTATGGTCAAATATTTCAACGTTGCCAGCCATGACATGAGCAGCTTCAACTGCTAGAGGTAAGCGGCAGTGGGCAGGGGGCATGTGGCATGGGGCAGGGGGCATGTGGCAAGCTGCAGCCTCCATCAGTGCTTAGTCAAGTTGACAGCCGTTGACTTGGTTGCAGCCTGCAAGCGTTTGCTTGCTTCTAAATATCTGTCTGCGGTATTTGTTGATAAGCATGCCACAGCCACAGAAGGTTGCCCCACAACAGACAGACTGCTGTTGTTGTTGTTGTTATTGTTGTTGTTGTTGTTATTACACTAGACTGCGAGGCGTCCCAGCACTGAACCTCCTTCTCCCATCTCCCTTCCTTCGTTTCATCCTCTTTCTACTATTTACTTGCTGCGTATTGAGCTGAGAAATGTCACTGCTGTCAGTCCAAGGCTACAGATAGTTTTCAAGGCTTACTAACTGTCTTCTCTCTTTTCAATCGTCAGTCTTCTGCCTGCAAATTATTTCAATTGCCGCTGCGAGGCAAGAAATGTGAGCGCGAAACTATCAGATATTTTTATTATTACTCCAGGCTAATCAACTAGCTTTGTGGCAAGAATTTGTCCACAAACTGCCACTGGAATGTGAACTTATTTGCAGTCATTGTCTCCCTCTCAAATGGGTAATGATGAAGTTTCTTAAAGGAAAAAATTCGAAAATAAATTCTTTTTATAAAGTTAATAATATTTTGATGCAGAATCAATATAGAGGCCAAATAATGATCAAAATGGTATTCCGCAAGGAAATCGGTTAGGATTTGACAAAGCTATGACAGTTTAAATTTCAAAAATTGTGTAATTAAATGTCTGAATAGCTACTATCTAGTCTACTATCTTTATCAGTAGCTATCCATTTAAAGTACCCGATATTCCCTTTCAATACCAGCAATATCCGAATTATTCCAGTTTCCCAACAAGCCAGATCTCATTCCAAAAAACCTCAGAAAAAATTTAATAAAAAGGAGAAAAAGAAAAGAAGAGAAAAAAAGACGAGGCAAGCAAATCAAGGCAATTGCCCACACACTACGCTACTGTTCAGTGTCCAGAAAGTGCTGCATTCAAGATGCTCAACGTGTCCCAACGTCTGGAGCATGGAGCTGAGCTCTGAGGTCTCCGCTGTGGTCTCTTCTCGATCTGGTCGGAAGATCGCATAGCATAACAATCTCCAGCGTCACGTTAAAGATTTCACTTGAAGCTCGCGAAAAATCACCTGATGACTAAATTAAAGTGGCGCTGGTATGCTTTGGGGCAACATCTTGCCTCCTTTCCACCCCCCCAACTCTTGCCCTGCCCCTGCCTCTTGCCCTTGCCACTCCTCTCTACCCTTCTCCCTCTCCTTTTCCTTGTCAGCTTGTGAACTAATTTCGTAAATTTTTCGAGCTGCTCTCATTCCATGCACAATGTTGTTATTTTTTTTTTCATTCGCTGGTTTATCAACCGGCTTTTTGGGCAGGCGACTCTCAGGCACACACACACACACACACACACACACACACACACACACACACACATACTGTTGCATTTTTAATGAATTCCAATGAGCGGCTTCTTCGGCTGTTGGCCAAAAACGCGGTGTGCGGTCGCCAACTCAGCCCCTAAACGGGCGTTCGGGGCAACTTCACTTGCGCGTTGCAAGTAGCAAGCAGCAAGCAGCAAGCAGCAAGTTGCAAGTTGCGGGTTGCCAGAGTTGTGACTGCGATTTGGTTAGTTAGTTGCTTACTCGCTGCTGGCGTCGCAGTTGCAGTCGCCGTCGCCGTCAACGTTGTGCGCTTGCATTTTGTGCGCCTTGTTAAGAATTTCATTAAAAATGAAGACCTGAGACCCAGAAGAATGTATGTTTCTCCCAGCCTGCCTACCTTTCGCCCCTCTCTTTCTCTCTCCCTCTCTCCCTCTCTCACTCTCTCTCGCTCTCTTTCTCTCTCTTTTTCACTATTTGTGCAAGCTGCGACCAAAAAATGCTGTTGTTGTTGTTGTCGCTTTTTAGACCCTGTATCGAGAGTATATTAAGTTTGAGAAAGGTATGTGGCTGAATAAGGTGAGGCAGAGCCCATAAAGCAATTATATAAGCATGATCTGATATAATAAAAGCTAGAAGTAACAAATTTTGTATTATTTAGTTTGAATACTTTTCTTTCTTATCCTCAGAAATTGAAAAGGCGAATTAGAAGAGCAGCTTTAGACTTAAAGCCTTAACTTTTACTACTAGTAATATAAAAGACAGTCTAGACTTACTCTCAAAATTTGAGCATTATCGGATAATTACAACATTAAAGAAATAATTAATAGGCCTGTTTTGGTTTTCACTTTAACTTTTATTAGATTTTATCAAATGTATTTTCTAGCGTTGCTTTTATGCTAAGTACTTTAATAATATCTTTCTTCATTTTATCAGACTTATATTCACCAATGCGCCAAATATTTCCAAAATCTAATTAGAACACCGGAAAACCGAAACAGGCTCGTATATAGTTTAAGGAATAAATATGATAAAATATGTTTTTGAGGTCATATTTTGTATAGTCTACTATATTTAAATTAAAGTTCTTGCTATGTGAAATGCCTGTTTCACGCCTGTTTTCACTTTCGGCAAGATTTATTGGAACTTTGATTTGTTGAATTTGAGTTTGATTAAGTGAAGAAAGATAATTTTTGAAAAGTCAAAATGCAACCTAAAAAAATCATTTTTTTTTAAATTCTATAAAATAGGAAGTGAAAAACGAATCAGGTCTGATATTATTATTTTATCAAAACCTTTACTTGACAGACTGTATGTGGGTGCAATTGATTGACTATTTGCATATCTAAGGTATCTTGTAGTCGTGCTATTTCCATTAAGGCTTTTTTGTTGGTTGTTACCTTGCCACCGTGGAGACTGTGCGCCTGGCGTTGCGCCTGCGCTTGCATATCTCCAAGACAATCAACGACAACAACTACACACACACATAGATACACACACACACACACAGACAGTGGCGCTTTGTGGTCAGCAATTGCCCACCAGCGCAGTCTCAGTCTCAGCTTCAGCCTCAGCCTGAGTCTCAGTCTCTTCTCAGTCGCAGTCGCATCTTCGTTTTTGGGTGCAACGAAACATTTTTAATTGGTTTTGTTTCATTTTGCGCCGATGCCGCCAGTTAAGGAGCAGGGAGAGGAGGAGAAGAAGGGGGAGGAAGAAGAGAAAGAGTAGGAGATTCAAGCAGTGGAAGCGGAAGATGGAGATGTGAGCTGAGCGGAGCGGAGTTGAGCTAAACTGAGTCCCGCCACAGTGGCTAGCATTTTGGCATGGCCATTGGGCATTGTCTCATTGGAGGCATGCAACAGAGCAGGAGACGCAGAGGGAGTCAGCGAAGGAGACGGAGGCAGAGCTGAAATTGACGGACTGCCTTAAATAAGCAACTCAAGGTTGGCTGCCAGTTTTCCCTAAAGACAACAGACGACACACAGACACTGCAGTCGATCGGATCGATCGGTGGCCACATCAAGTCAACAAAAGATTGAAAACTCAATATAGCACCGGGCCAACGGGAGACTGAAGACTGAAGACTGTCTACTAAAGACTGCGGACTGTAGACTGACTTGAGTTGAGCTGAGAGTTTCGTTCGGTAGATGGTAAGTGGTAGATGAAAGATGGAGTTGAAGCTGCACATGGAACTGAAAAAAGATGCGGGAAGTAAGGGGTTAAGGGGAGCTGACAGACACGCAAAACATTCGCCAGTTCAAATCCCAAAATTGGCAATTTATCCTTTATGAACTTACAAAATAGCCGCCGTTTATACCAAAACAAGTTAATTCGTCGTTCGACTCAGACTTGGGAGTTGGAGTTGGAGTTGCAGTTGGAATTGGAATTGGTAGTATAGAGTCACAGACGTTGTCTGTTATTGTTGTTGTTGTTATTGTTGTTGCCTGTTTGCTGCTACCAACAACGTTGGAGTCTCTTGACGATGACGAAGGGCCGCCAACAAAACAATGAAACCAATGAAAACAGACGAACGCAGCACAAAACTTTGACTTGACTAGGGACTAAGCATATATATAGACCTTAAAGGGGTAAAGTCAGACAGGGGTTTACTATAGAGGGAGGCCCGCTAAGGCGGCGCAATGAAAGCCAAACCGAAAATGCAACGCTTTGGGTCTATGTCTCAGCTCCAACTCCAACTCCTACCTCAACTCCTACTCCTACTCCTACTTCCCTTTCTACTCCTATTCCTGCTACTGCTACTGCTTTTGATTCCAAGTGAAGACGCCGTCCGAGTGTATGGCTTTAAATAGATGTGCCCAAGTTTAGACAATAAAGCCATAATTGTGCATAAGTGCGGCACATGTACACACATACACTCTCATATCTGTGTATAGGTATGAAAAGGATTGAGAACTGAGCGAAACAGTAGCGAAATTTAGTTCCCACAGCTTAAGGAGTCGAATTTTAGCTTTGAAAGTGAAAGAAACTGAGAAAGTAACAAAAGATACAGATTCAGATCCATGGGAATACTCGAATGAGTGTAATCTTATTCGCCAAATAACTGCTAATGTTAATGTTAATGATAATGATAATGTCAATGTTAATATTGATGTAAATGCTAATGCTAATGCTAAGGCTAATGCTAATGCTAATGCTAATGCTAATGCTAATGCTAATGCTAATGCTAATGCTAATGCTAATGCTAATGCTAATGCTAATGCTAATGCTAATGCTAATGCTAATGCTAATGCTAATGCTAATGCTAATGCTAATGCTAATGCTAATGCTAATGCTAATGCAAATGCTAATGCTAATGCTAATGCTAATGCTAATGCTAATGCTAATGCTAATGCTAATGCTAATGCTAATGCTTATGCTAATGCTAATGCCAATGCTAATGCTAATTTAAATAAAAGAAAACTAATAATAATAATTAAATGAATAAAAATTATATTGCCTGGAATAATAATAATATATTATTAATATTAATTATAGTTGCTTTTACACATAACATTTTATTTTTTTAATGATCATAATTAGTGAATATTCTTGTTCATTTTAATGTTTTAAAATTTTATGAGGTGCTTTCGGAGTGATATCTATGTTGGTTGGCTAGAATCTTGGATGATATCTGACGTGTTTGGTTTGTAGTTCGTGTTAGTTGTAACGAGTAGTTCTGCCTTATCTGATGTATTCATAGGGCGTCAAATTCTTGTCCATTTTCATAGGTGCTGGCAATAGGCTGGCAATCAGCACGGAATATCTTTATAGCACTATGCTCGACTGCGTTGGCACTTTGACTTCAAAATGAGACATAGAATGGGAAGTGGAAGATGTGGTTGCAACTATCGAAAGTCCCAATGGCATTGAGTACTTCAAGTACTCCCCATGGTCTGGAATTGGGATTGGGACTCGAACCCGGACAGTGACTGTAACTGCTGTTGGCTAATTGCGCAAATCTGTTAAAGGCAACTGTGAGTACGAAACAGTTGATGATCAGTTGATGATCATCATTCGTGGTCAGGCCAATCAGCCAACGAGTCAGACATATAGACATATAGACATAGAGACAGACAGACAGACAGACAGATAGACGACAGGTGGCACACGAAAGCGCCAAAATGGTAGACAGAACTAACACAGACATGGAAAAGTTTTAGTTGCTGTTGTTGCCACAGTAAAAGTTGCCACAGTCGGTGGCGGGTTTTCAGCTATGATAATGTATATTTTATGAGTTAATTCCAACTGCTGCTCGTCAAGATCGCGTGTTGCACTGTTACAGTAAAGCTGCCCCGCCCCTCTCTCTCTCTCTCTCTCTCTCTCTCTCTCTCTCTCTCTCTTCCCCTCCCCTTTTTGGCTTTTGCCTTGCGCTCATCACGCTTCACAAATTCGCAGCTTGTGCAGCGCTCATAATTCTCAGCCACAGATCCACAAATTCCCTGATCTCAACTCCCTTTTTCTTCACTCCCCTTTGCCTGCTCTCTCTCCTGCTCTCCCCTCTCTCTCTCACTCTCTCTCTTCAGTTCCCTGTACTTGTTGTTGTCCCTGTTTCAGTCCCATTTGCAATCCCTAACAAGCGTCATCGGCAGCTTTGTTGCGGTCTGTTTTCGGTTTCTCTGCCGCTGCCTGCGTCGCTCCTCTCTGCTCCCAGTGCATCTCATCTGCCGCCACTGCTTTTAATACTCTCACTGAGAGCATTATAATTTTGTAATGAAAGATGCAACTAGTTTAGTATAGATTGGTAAAAATACGTCGTAATGTCAATAATTGCTTAAGCTATTTTTAGCGACTTAACTACGATAATCATGAAAAATTCACTAGACTTCTTCTATTGTTTCCAATATTTGCTTTATGTGTAAATCAATCATATACATACATTCATTATAATTATAATCAAGCCCAAAAATGAAGAACCGTATTCATCTTTTATTAAAATCTGAAGAAATATTATGAAAAAAAAAATAAATCTGACTAATTTCTTCACTGAATCGACAATTTCGTCACTAGTCTAGAGACGAAAGCATTTGATACATTTTTGGAGATTCTTATTTGAGAATTCTAATTGAAAAACATTTCTGTTATTTTTTTTTATATCTATATTTATTAATTGTTTTTGTAGTCAATAATTTTAGGAGCTGAAAACACTCTTTAGATTAGAGCAGATTAGTAGAGAGATTAGATGAATAGGGGTTTTTTTTAATTATAGTTGTTAACTAATCTTACAGATTTTGAATTTAGTAGTGGCTTCTACATCCTGAGCAAAATTAAAATCAATCGACTACCTTTATAATAAATGGATCAGTTGAAAAGTGAATACACTGCTCTGCAAGAGTATAACATCTTCGGTTTGCTGCAGTTTAGCTCGCTTGCTTGTTTCATTTCGATTCGCTTTCGGTTTGCAGCAACTCTGACTCTCTGACTCTCGACTTTGACTCCGAATTGCGACTCCTCCAATTCGCACTTTGGTTAAATTAGTTGCGGTCTGGGAAGTTTGGCCACCATAATTTCCCGTGGCGTTTGCCGACCCGACAACTTTAACAACAACAACAACAACAACAGCAGCAACAAGAGTAACAACAACAACAACAATAAGAGCAACACTCCACTTAGCCGACAGACGCCGCCAAGTGTGTGACCGAGCGCGCTGATTGAAGCCGCCTGCATCAACGCCATCAACAGAGATCTGAGATCTCAGATCTTCATTGCCAGTTTGCCAGTTGCCAGTAGTTGTTGCTGTTGTTGTTGCTGTTGTTGCTGTTGTTGTTGCCGCCTTCTGCTCACGTTGCATGAACAGAGGGGAATGCAGCCGAAAATTGCAGCAGCTAAAGGATTAACCTCAAATTTCTGCTGGCGGTGTTTGGCTTTCAACGCTTAATTGGTTGTGAAATCATCATTATCACATGGACATGCAAGGCGATCGAGATGAGCAACACTGTTAAAAAAAAATGTTATTAAATCAAGATTTTGCTCTCAGAATTACGATTTTTGGTCTAAAAAATGCGTCGAGAACATAAAATTCTCGAATTAAGAGCACACATCTGGATTTTAAGATTGATTTTAAAGAAGACCAAGTTCTTATTTTTAAAAAATAAATGTTTTTAAATTAAAAAATAATAAAAATAAAAATAAATTTTTATATTGAATTATTCTAATTATTTAAAAAAATATATCTTTGTTTAAGTAGTTTTAAAAATGTTATTATTATTGGTAACGAGCGGGACTCGAACCGCCGCCTACCATTGAAGCGACCTCTCTAACCAGAGCGCCACGGTGCCACCATTTGTTTGATAAGGAATAGTACCTATTTATACTTTCCTAACAACTTAAGATTTTTTATTTATTTTTATTAATATTTTAAAATTTTTTAGATTAATAAAATCTTAGTTTTACTAACTTGATCTTTAAATAATCTTTTTTTAAGAACAAAATATTTAAGAAGAATGTTCTTTATTTTAGAAGTTGGTCTTTTTTTTCTTCAGTGAAGAGGATGTGGATGTGGCTGATGAGGAGCTGTTTGAGAGGAGAAGCTAAAGCTGAAGCTGGAAGGTGCATGATGTTGGCGTTGGCGTTGCAGCCTCCTTCATCACAACTCAAGTTGTTGTTGCTGATGATTGTTTATTAAGCAGCGCCAGCAATAATAACAACAACAGTAACAAGTTCCCGTTTCGCTGCGTGTCCTGGCCAGCTGGCTATACCCTCCCCTCTCCTTCCCTCTCCCCTGATCCGATCTGCCCATCAGCTAGTGCTTATACTGGCCATATAATTTGCGCGTGATTCATTTATGATTGGGAGTCGAAGTCTGAAACTTGTTGTCTTGTGTTATGTTGTGTTGTTTATACAGGCATCATTCAGCGGCACGATCGGCAGATGTCTATCCAAGCGCCGCTTGCAATCGTCTTGCTGGCCAAATTATAGGCCAAGACCACCAAAGCGTTAACTGAAATATTTAGCAAGTTTGTTTCTTTGATTTCCAGGAAGCATTCCCAATTCCCTTCTCTCTTCCTTCCCCTTCTGTCATCTCATCACATCGCAGCGCAGTCAAATGAGCACCGCAATCGCGCTCTTTAATTAAGACCCTCTTGCCGCCAGGAAGTGCATCAAAGTGACCAAAAAAATAACAATATAGAGAGTATATTTTCGGCACGCAGAAGATTTGATACTCTAGCAAAGTCTTATATTCAATTTTAGACTAATCGTTGCTATTAAAGCTTTTTGAAAGTCCTATTTATTATTAATTAAGGAGCTATAAGACATTACCAAATAAAAAAAACCTGAAAGTGAAAAAAAAGCCAAAAAGTGACGCTTGCTGCATTTACCAATACAATCATGCATTCTTAAGCTAACTCTTATTCACGCCAGAGGGCGCTCTATAGCAATCGATAAATGATTAGTTATATTTACAGTGCGATAAATATAATTAATAAATAATACTGCTCACAATATAATACAATCTTACATACTACTTATGACTACGTGTGCTAAATATAACTACAATGACAAATTTAAAACACCTTTTGCAAGGGTATCCAAAAAAAGACAAGTTAAAACTAAATTTTGCCAGAAGGCTAACGAAGCTCAGCGAAGCGTTGACAAGATCGCATATAGCTTTGCTCCCTCTCCCTCCCTCTTCCACTCTCCCTCTCTCTTGCTCTTTCTCTGCCCGCTGGCATGCCAAAATTACCAAAAAAAAAAAGAGAGAAATAAAAAGAAAGAGAAAGAGAAAAAAAGGCAATTGCAATATGAAACACAACGGGAGGGTTGCCAAAAATGGTACGCGCCGATTTTCCAACAACATCTTGAAGCAACGGCGGCTGCGTAACATTAATCATAAATTACCAGGTCGTTGAGTTGGCTGGAGTTGAGCTGAGTGGAGTTGGCCAAAATGAAACCCAGACAGTGGACGCCCCAACGTGTGGCGAGGTGTTCGCACAGCGCGTTTATAAATTTTACCAAGCGCCAGGCTAAGGTTCAGTTTTTAAAAATGAACTGCGACTTGAACTGCGACTGAGACTGCACTGAAAAAAAAGACCAAGTTCTAAAATCAAAAACATTCATTTTAAATAATTTGTTTTTAAAATAAGAATATTTTAAGGCCAAATTACTAAAACTAAGATTATTAATCTAAAAAAGCTTATACTCTTAATATAAGAATAAAAATCTTAAATTGTTAGGAAAGTATAAATAGGTACTTTTGCTTATCAAAGAAATGGTGGCACCGTGGCGCTCTGGTTAGAGAGGCTGCTTTAGATGTGAAGCAGTAGGCGGCGGTTCGAGTCCCACTCGTTACAGAATTTTTAAAATTACTAAAAAAGAATAAAACGTTAATAAAACAAAATTTAAAAATAAAATAAAATTAAAAAATATTTTTTATTTAATTCTTTGATTTTAATTTTTAGTACATTTATTCTTAAAATAAGAACATGGTCTTAAAATCCAGATGTGTTCTCTTAATTTAAGAATGTTATGCTCTCGACGCATTTTTTAAACCAAAAATCGTAGTTCTGAAACCAAGATCTTGAATTTAGAACATTTTTTTTTAGCAGTGTGGTACTGAAACTGTGGGTCCATGTCTCAAAACTCAAACTCCAACTCAGTGCGAACCCAAAACTGATCATCTTCATCATTTGCCGACCACGTACTAAAAAAAAAAAAATGTGAGATATGGCGGCAGCAGGCCAAGGTTATAATTGGCCCAAAGCGGGCGCTGAGACAAACGAGAAGCGCAGGTCGTAAAAAACGGCAAGCGAGAAGGCGGCAACCACAAGCCACAACCACAACCACAGTCAAGAGAGCCACTCAGCCACTCAGACTAGACGATGGACCCAGAGTCAGAGTTGGCAGTCACAGCCACATTCACAGCCACATTCACAGCATCAACAACAGCAACAGCAACCTGTGGGCTGCTCGATGAAACGCACGTGCTTAACCTCTGACTTTGTTTTGGCAGCAGCAGCAGCAACATCAACAGCAGCAACATCAACGGCAGCAACATCTACAACAGCAGCAGATTCTGTGGCAGCGTCTGTGGCAGCGGCTACTTCAAGTGGCAGCTTGGCGATTAGTCTCGGTTTGTTACCGGGAACTCTGAGTGGTTGTTTATGGGCCTCCCAAGACACGCCCACTTGATGTGAGCATGGGAATGCTTCAACTTTATGCAAAGACCTCAAAAAATAAGAAAATAAAACCAGCGACTGCCTTTTAAATAGTTAAGAACTAGCTAGTTAAAGTTGATCCTTGATGCTTACAGTTTTTTCAGTGAGCAGTAAAATACTGAATGTGGGGCAACATTTGGAAAGGCATTGCTGAGTTAAGATCTGCAAGACTTTAAATTAACTTGGAAATTGAAGAAAGGCGATCATAGTTGTTAAGTTGCCTGTCATAAGCTTCAAGTGGCTGGTATAGCACAGTAAAAACATATTTTAATGAAACTAAACTGAGAGTGTGTAAAAAGAAAGCACATTTCGAGCAGAAACATTTTTTAGATCACCAAATTTTCTTTAAGTCCTGGTTATCATTATTAGAAAAAAAAAAAATAAGTAGCAAGAAATTGTAATATATTTAATTTTATGGCGCAAGTTATTTTCTATGGTTATGATAGGCCCATATTTAATTATAATTGTAGATTATACGTCTTCTTTATAAATTTTTATTTATTGAAACTTGACCAGAACTTTAATTTTTTTAAATATGTGTTATTTTAAAAATGTTTCCATTTTTTACCTAATTTTTTTTGTTTTTTCATATTTATTTTTTTATACAACTTTTTTCAGCATAAAAGTGCTCCTTATTTAGGTTTTCTTGGTGTTATTTAATATTCTAAAAAGATTAAAAAAAAAAAAACTTTTAAAACCGTTTCTATCAATTGTTAACAAATTTAAATCAATTTTATGTCCAAACTATGCGTAATTTGCTTATTGAATAAGAGTAATCATAAAAAATATCCTATTCTTAGAAATAACATGTCGAAACTAGTCATAATCTGCTCCTTGAAAAATGATAATCAAAATGAAATTATCATAATAATAAACACTATTAAATTATGCATTGCGGATGACGCAATTTTGCCTATAAAAAAGCCAAGCCGACGTGTCTTCCTATAACGCTTGGCAAGTCACTGAACTCTAATGCAAACTGCAGTCAAAGAGAGAGAGAAATAGGTAGGTAGAGAGAGAGAGAGAGAGAGAGAGAGAGAGAGAGAGTGAGAAGGAGACACTCCGCCCACACGGACATTTGTGGCATCGTCGCCGCAATGAAGAATGCAATCAATTCAGTTTTGCCGCTGACAGGCATTTGTATTATGTATTATGTATTATGTATTCTGCTGCAGCCTGTGGACATTGCAGGACATCTTGGAGGCATCCTGGCAGCATCCTGGCAGTCAGTCGCCATCTTGGCTGCTAGCCAGGCATATTTACGGCACTTTGAGGACAGCTCATAAAACAGAACTTGATCGTAATGTGGTCGCTTTAATTGCGCCGCAAACTGCGCTACAAATTCAATTTCAAGCAAATTGCAATCTGTTATCGAAAGGAGCAAGAGAGATGGAAAAGGGAAATGTCTTATCCTTTCGGTCGATTCCTGACAACTTGCTGGGACACTTTCAATCTGTTTCTTGCATAAATACGCAAATTTTCCTCCTACAAATATTTTGCCAAGACATTTCCATTTATCCAAGCACTTGGCCCGAATTCCCAACAACAACAGCAAATATTTATATATAGAGAAAAGCCAGAGCCAAAAGAAAAGTCACTGAATATTATGCTGCAGCAAAGGATAAACTGACATGTATATGTGTGTGAGTGTGTGTATGTGTTAGCTTGTCGCGTTTCAGAAATAGTGGCGCCAAAAAACTACTAAAAATAAAGTTTGCATTTTGTCTATTTGTTTCCTGTCGCCTTGTCCCAGTCCCAATCCCATTCCCATTCCCAGTCCCATTCAGAATCTCACCCTTCTGGTTGAGCTAAAAATCAACCACCAAACAAACCGAAATCGCAATTCACATTAAGGCAGGTTGACAGTTTTGTGACTCAAGGAAGGAAAGTCATAAAAAACTCCCAAAAGTAAAAATAGAAATGTTCAACTTTGGCAAAACATTTTGTTTTACTAAAATGTAAGCAAAACCCACTGTTTTCAATACAAAGTTCACACTTTAAATAAATTTGTAATTAAATTAACTGCATTTTATTAAAACATATTTTGAAAATAGTATTTAATTCTACTAAAATGTAAACAACAGTCACCAATTTTTAGATTAAAATATTTAAAAACTTAGTGATATATTGTATTTTATAATATTTTCAAAAGAAAACTTGTACTTTTTCTTAACATAACTAATAAATAAAACAAATATGAAATACATTAATTGCATTTCAAAGTAATTCAAGCGTTACTATTGCTTGAGCTTTTCCTCACAAGATGACGCCACTCTATAGCGCCATCTATTAATCGGTAGAAGCCTGCACAACTGCGACATGTTTAATGTTGACATTGTTCGCCAATAGATGGATGCCGATTGTCATAAGCGCATGTTCGCCAATAGATGGCTGCCGATTGTCAAAAGCGTATGTTCGCCAATAGATGGCTGCCGACTGTAATAAGCGCATGTTCGCCAATAGATGGCGAGCGCAAACAGCGTCATCTAGCGCGAGTCGTTGGAAAAGATGGTAACGTCACGTAACGTAACGTAATTAAAACGCAACGGCAAATTTAATTTAAATACAAAAGGAAAACAATACTCAAAGTTTATGTAAGTAAACAGATTTTTAGCAAATCTTTTGCTAGCCCAAAACGTGATAAACATGCTGAATAAGTAAGTATCTGCAGCAGGTCAGTATTAAATTATACACATACTAAATGCAATTTAGAATTAATTACGCCTGGTCAATTGGTATGTCTGGGAAGTGGCCAACACAAGTTTGAGCAGCTTGTGCTGAGGCTACAAATTCTCAAATGTCGACAGGACAGAGACGTACAGACAGACAGAGAAGGAAACAGCCAGGATTGGCAACAGTTGACACTGAGCATTTAACGCTTCAGCACGTTTTCAATTCAATTTACACAAGGCAGGCAAGTGGGCATGTGGCATGAGGGGGGTTAAGGTGGAGGGGTTAAGGATGGTTTAGATGGCGTGGTCGAGCGCCAAGGAAGTTTTAGGCGTTGAAGCGTGCAAAAACTTAAGCAGACGCACAGAGCATGACAAACGAGGATAACAACAACAGCAACAACAATGCTCAAGTATAATAATAATGAACACTAACGGTAAGCGAATTATGCGACAGTAGACAAAGGCGTTAAGACTGGGAGAAAAGAGGTGTGGCAGTTGCTTAAAGTAAATGAAATCAAAAGGAGAAACAAGTAACAATAAATCAACAAATTGCGCGTGGCCAGAAGGGTTTGCATTGTATCTTTATATCTTGCAGATACTTAGATACTTTTGCTGCCTCTCGGCCATATTTATGGGCAAAAACAATAAGCGAAACGCTTAAAAATGCATAAATCAAAAACACAAAACGCAGCCAAGGGAACTGAAACAAAAAGCAAAATGAAATCAAAAGAAAAGTTAAAGGGAGAAGTGAGAGAAGTAAAAGAAGCGAATGTCAAAATGATAATCGCCAACAACTGTTGGAACTGCGTGTTGACAAATGTTGTCGACTTGAGTGTGCTTGGTTGGGTGGCAACCCTGACCAATATGATGTGTCTAACGGGAGGAAAGGCCGAAAAACACATTTCACTTATTAGGCAGCTGAGGGAAGAGGGGAATATGCGGCGTCATCTTAACAATAATCATAAAAACAATTGCAAAACGCAAAAGCCAACATCATGACAGGCGTTGCTTATAGTTATGCGGGAATCCCCCTCTTTATGTGCTAACCCCTTAATCCACTTGTTTCTGAGCTCATAATGCTCCCCCCGTTGCCATAATTCTTATTAGAATACGCTCGGTGGTTCGTTGGGTCGGTAGTTGACCATTTGTGCAAATATTTGCGATATGCGATTGAGTGTTTGTTATTGGCATACGACATGGCTTAGAGAACACAATCTGATTATGAGTACTCGAATATGACTGGGGGAAAAATTGGCAAATGAATCTATGAGAATTCTTCATTGGTAATTAATATGATCTTATAATATATTTATTTCATTAAAGAAAACGAAAAACAGTCGACAATAATTTATCTAGCATTAATAATAAAAAAATAAAAAATAAAACATACAATTCTAAAGTAACAATCAAAATAATTTATATGAAAAAAAAACACAAAATAAAATAAAATAGATTTAATACTTAAATAAATAAAAACATGTTTAGCATAAAAATAGAAAAGTAAAATGTAGTTGTGTCTAGAGTATTAATTTTAATAAATTAAAGTTAAATTTAATTTCATATAAATAGAATTAAGCTGTATTTAATTTATAAAAATTATTAAACAAATATCTGCCAACTTAATATTCATATTCATACAGCCTGCTAAAATGTGAAATTTCACCTTATTTTAAATGGCAATCGATAAATTTGAATAAGTTCAACGTAAGTACTCGTATTTTCATATCATTAGTTTTGGTTCTGCAATGTTTTTTGGCTGCCTTTTCAATTTCAATCGAGGGGGGCATTATCATATGTAATGACGCTGCTGATTTCGTTTGCAAGTTCAAACACCTTGAACAAATATTATTTTTTTTTATAACAGGCGAGGTTGGGGCTTTCCCGAGCTACTTCAGCTATTTCCTTGCTGGCAGTTGATTTTGGAAAATCGAATCTTGAATTAATCATGCGGAATAAATTTACTCTACATTTGCTTAAAACTGTGCGCAGAAAGAGACGCAGCTAGAAATGGAAATAGATAGAGAATAAAATGAAGAGAGAAATACATTTCATATTTTGCTCGCTTTTCTTTTGCCAACTTTCTATTAATTGAATTAAAATTGCCATTTCATTTCCATTTGCTGCCATTTGCTGGAGGATATAAATAATAATTCTATTTAATTCCAATTCGAATTCCAAATCGAAACCGAATCCAAATCCGAAAACAAGCAAATTTATGACAGCTCGATAAGATTTACGTTTTGGTGAATTTGGCAAAAGGATTTTTTTTGGGGAGTTCAATAACTTTCATATCGGGTAAGGGTGGATTAAAGCATAATTCCATTGTCATGGTAATTTATGAGTTTAGTTTGGCATTGTTGTCATTGTTGCATGTTCCATTCGTATTTGCAACATTAGCGCCGAATTAGCAATTCACTTATGGCATCCATTACGGCCAAGGATTCGCCCATATGTGTCAATGTATCCCCATGTATCTAAAGGATACAACTATCACTCGATATGAGCATCCTATTTGTGTATCTATAGTATGTTATGTGTGCAAATGGCATTTCGCAATTACACAAAACGCTTTGCAAATACATTTTAAAAACTGGGTCAACATTTGAATGAAGTGTTAAATGGTATTTGAAACTCAATGAATAGTGAATGTATTTGAAATTGTCACTTAAGTTGGGGTGTTTCACAATTTATCACATATGCGCATATTCTATAGTGTAAAGTTTTTAAATGGTTTTGCCTTAGGGAGTGTTCACTGTGGCTGTAGGGTTGATTTTCTTGAGGTTAGCTGATGGTAAGCTTAGAATTTTCTAATGAAAATCTTATTAAAACTGTATCTATTGTATTTGAAATAAGGCAAACAATTATCTTGATATACAGTTAGCAATGTTATTTTTTGATAAATCTAAAAATATACATAATGAATTTATATTTATATTTATATATTTGTGTCCTAAAGATATTTGCAAAATAAATAACTTTTCTTTAAGTTTAAAATTTTGTCGGAAAAAATTCGAAAATTAATTTTTTTTATAAAGTTAATAATATTTATATGAAGAATCAATATAGAGACCAAATAATGATCAAAATGATATTCCGCAAGGAAATCGGTTAAGTTTTGACAAAGTTATGACAGTTCGAAGTTTAGTAATTGCTTGGACTGACAACTTTACAAGTCAAAATTTTTGTCAATTTCGACATGATTTTTTACAGGAAAATGAAGTCTCTCAGAATCAAGTTTAAAGTGTTGTCTTATACTAATTTGGGCACCAGGAGTTCATTAAAAGTGAAAACTCAAGATTTAAAATTTTGAAAAAAATATTTTTTCAAAAAAGTCAAAGGGGGGAGTACATGATTTTTTCGGAAAAAATTCGAAAATCAATTTTTTTTAATAAGTTAATAATATTTATATGCAGAATCAATATAGAGGCCAAATAATGATCAAAATGGTATTTCGCAAGAAAATCATTTAAGATTTGACAAAGTTATGACAGTTCAAAGTTTAGTTATTGCTTGAACTGTCAACTTTACAAGTCAAAATTTTTGTCAATTTCAACATGATTTTTTACAAGAAGTCGATATATTATTTATATGCACATATGGAAAAGAGTACGCAAAGAACTCTTGCCTATAATTACTATTATTTCCGTATTCTATCTATAACTTTAGTTATCCTAGTAACAAGTACATCCCCCATAATAAATATTTTTCAGTATTTCTAAACGAATTCCCTTTAGAGTACGAAACACAGCAGGTTTCGTGTAATTAATGCTGTTTCGTAGATCGCAGATGCCAATCTAAAATGAAGTCAATTTCGAATAGAGCTGAATAGAATGAATAGAGAATGAATCATTGTTGCAAGTTGCAACCGCAACTGATAGTTGCATGGTTTGGCAGGCCCAAAATTCAGCATATGTTGATGCCACATTAGATGTACGAATACAACTCAGTTGTCTCCGTTGTTTGCTTATCATTTGCACCACTTCCAATCAGAGAGTCAAAGAGCGAAAGGCACCCGCGGGAACACTGTGATGAAGGCAGGGGTTGGGTAAGGGAGAGGGTAAGGTAGAGGGTCACATATTTCTACGCATATGTCAGCATTTTCGAATTGGAAACGAAAAATGCAGTACTAACAGCATTTTGTGGTTTTCAGCATAATTAAAGGCAGACTGGCGAACTAAAGGCGAACTCAAACCTCTCTCTCTCTCTCTCTCTCTCTCTCTCTCTCTCTCTCACTCACACACTCATAGAGCCCTCTTGCTGTACCGCTGTAACGTAAGGTGCAATGGGGTTGCAATTGAGAATTGTGAATTGTGAACTGAGAATTGTGAATTGTACTTATATCGAGTATTGAGATTCATGAGGTTTGTGGCGCGAGCTGTTCGCCGAGTTAACAAAGCCATCAATGGACCATAAACTAAACACTTTTTAAATGCCGTAGGGGAAAGGGGAAGGGAACACAGCATGATCCTGTAATGTCCTGCGTCTCCTGTTGCTATTACCTCCCCAGGCCAAAAATGGCACAGATGTTTGTGTTGTGTTTTTTGTCTTGGGCAACACAGCACAACACAACACCAGTCGTAGTAGTTTAGTGTAGTTTATTAAAGGGTAGTTTGTCCATCAATTCCATTTGCACAGTTGGACTCTTTGGCAATTGGAATCGGGTCGCAATTCTCTGATTAGATCAGAATCTGATTGCGCGCTGTCAGAGTAAACGAAGGAATAAAACAGGACAACAGGGAAACTGGGAAACTGAGAAACTGGGAAACAGGTTCCATGGCAGGGTCACAATTTATAGCACCAGAAAACGTATTGAGCAACTTTAAATGCGGGTCAGCTGGTTGCTCTGTTCCAACTGCTGGTAATGATTGTGTCGTCTGGTGTTTGGTGGTGACTTGGCGGTCGATTCATTTGTGCAGCTTCGTTGAACATACGCTGCACATCCGCATCCGCATCCGCATACGCAATGCCACAGGCTCAAACTGAGTCTGAATCTGAAGGACCTTCAAGCGGACCATGTTGCCCACTTGCTAAGAATATGCTTAACAGCAACAGGAATAAATCACTTTTACACACCGAATCGTTTAGACTCTTCTGAGCTAAATTTAAAATTAAAGTAAACATGGAATCATAGGTAATAGGAGAGATTTTATAGAACTATGTTGAGAAATTTATTAGGAACAAAAGTTAAAATGGAAGCTAGGAAAGAATATTTTGCATTTAAGCGAATTTATAGAATATGCATTTAAGTTAGTCTTATACATCCTTACCAAAGTTGGTTCAAATTGATCTACTATATTATATAGCTGTCATAGAACCGATCCAGCGAAAATCAAGTCTTAGTATGAAAAACTTTTTTGTTTTTTGAGATATCGTAACCAAGCGTATAGAATATACATAAAACTTGGCTTTATATATCCTGTCCAAGGCTCGTTCAAATCGGAGCACTATAACATATAGCTGACATGGGACCGATCGGGTGAAAATTAAGTCTTAGTATAAAAATTTTGTTATATTTTGTGCGCGGTTGCTGGGAGCGGGGCCTGGGAGAAGGACCTGGGAGAGGGACTGGGAGAGGGACTGGGAGAGGGATTGGGAGAGGGACTGGGAGCGGGGCCTAAGAGCGGGGCCTGGGAGTGGGGCCTGGGAGCGGGGCCTGGGAGCGGGGCCTGGGAGCGGGGCCAGGGAGCGGGGCCTGGGAGCGGGGCCTGGGAGCGGGGCCTGGGAGCGGGGCCTAAGAGCGGGGCCTGGGAGAGGGACTGGGAGCGGGGCCTAAGAGCGGG
This sequence comes from Drosophila falleni, assembly GCA_035045575.1. Classification (NCBI taxonomy): domain Eukaryota; kingdom Metazoa; phylum Arthropoda; class Insecta; order Diptera; family Drosophilidae; genus Drosophila; species Drosophila falleni. The sequence goes on from JAWNOV010000167.1 coordinate 7,393,663, forward strand.
GCCTAAGAGCGGGGCCTGGGAGAGGGACTGGGAGCGGGGCCTGGGAGCGGGGCCTAAGAGCGGGGCCTGGGAGCGGGGCCTGGGAGCGGGGCCTAAGAGCGGGGCCTAAGAGCGGGGCCTGGGAGAGGGACTGGGAGAGGGACTGGGAGCGGGGCCTGGGAGAGGGGCCTGGGAGCGGGGCCTGGGAGCGGGGCCTAAGAGCGGGGCCTGGGAGAGGGACTGGGAGCGGGGCCTAAGAGCGGGGCCTAAGAGCGGGGCCTAAGAGCGGGGCCTGGGAGAGGGACTGGGAGCGTGGCCTAAGAGCGGGGCCTGGGAGCGGGGCCTGGAAGAAGGACTGGGAGCGGGGCCTTGAATCTATAAAAATCAAAGGAATTTAACCACACATCATAACGATAAAGGTAATATGCCCGCTTTAAGGGTATTACAAATTTGAAGAGGTTGAAGTAGTTGTTCCTGTGCCAATTTCTCATCCTGTTGCTCAACCTCTTCTTCTTCCTCTTCCTGTTACTCTTCCTGTTGCTGTCCAGTGGGAAAACTGAAGTACACTTGACATGCTGGCTGAGCCAATGGAATTGAATAAAGTACAACACACTTGGCAACTGTTAACTGTTGCAAGAACCGTTGTTGTTGTTGCTGTTGTTGCTGTTGATGTTGCAACAATATTTAAGCGAATGCAAGTAAACTCTTGGGTTGTATTTTGAAATACATTCGTGCCACATCCGATGAGGGAGAACATAAATATTTATGCCTCACTCGATTGAAAGCATCTCGAGCGTAAGCATTTTAGATAAAGCACAAAATCGAGTGGGTGGAAGGAAGAAGGTGAGAAGGGGAGAAGGAGAAGAGGGAGAAAAGGGAGGAGGGAGGGAGAAAAGAGGGAGGAAGGTAGAAAAAACCAAATGGCAGGTGCCGAGTCAGATTCAGATTCAGTTTCAAATGCAGAATCATTCGACTGCTCCGTTGGCTTTTTGCATATGACAGCAGAAAAGGCATTTTGTCGAGCTTGATTGTGAGTCGGAATCTCCGTGCTGATTGAACGCACACACACACACACACGATGCCAGCAATTGAATTTTTGTTGTCATCAGGGCGATTTGGTAACCAAAACAAGGACTCTATAATCCGCCTAGCTCAGCCACTATAGCTATAACTTTACTAAACCACAAGAACCACCACCAGAGTGAGAGAGAGAGAGAGAGAAAGAGAGAGAGAGAGTATGACCCTCGGGCCTTGTTAGCGACCCTCGTGTTGGGCTGGATTTTTAATCCGTTTAAATGAATGACAGTCTAATTGGAGGATTTGAACGAGAACAAGGACAGACCAGACCAGACCGCCGTCTAAATAGTGACAAAGTCCTTGCCATATGCTTGGAAAAAACCACATGTTATTCACGGTATTTAAACAAACAGCAACAGCAATAGCAACAGGGGCTGGGGGGATGAAACCACCCTCGAAACCTTCATAAAATTAGGTGCTCGTCGCAGCTCGGAAATCCAATTCGAATTTTTATTTAATGCGCGAAAAGCACTTGATTGAGACGGAGAAACCGAGCACCAAAATTGTAAGCAGCATCACATACTCCAGGGACACTTCATCACAGGGTTGCTGGCAAGTGCAGGATCAAATTATGCACAGGACGATGCAATCTGCAGGCGAAAAGGAAAGTAAAGGAAAGCAAAGGAAACTTTCGAAGCCAGCAACTTCCTTTCAGCAACAGCAGCAACATCAGACGGCAGCTAGAAGCTGTTGCCATCCTGGGGAAAACAAAGTGCCACAAAACAACGCAGATTACGAGACTTAGAAAACTCAACTCCAATCCACTCAAGTCGACACACTAAAAAAAAAATCCAACTTCTAAAATCAAGAACATATATCTTAAATATTCTGTTTTTAAAATATAAATATTTTAAGACCATATTACTAAGACTAAGAATATTTATCTAAACAAGTGGGAAAGTCTATAGTAAAGATCCCGACCATGAGATACCCGTTACTTAATTCAATATAAAAGTACTTTAAAGAAATTACTACCAAATAAAAACCATTGCATACTTTTAGGTAATTATATTGAAATAATAACTTTATTTATAAATTAGATTAGCTATTACACCCGTTCTACTTGTCCAATATCACTGAGGTTAAATGAGATTATAGATTGTATACATAGATAGCGTTATTTACCATAAAATCTGTTCGCATAACATTTATAAAATTACTAAATTCAAATAAAATAAAAATATGTCAAAGATGAAAAAAAAAACTGCAAATTATATTAAAAATTGTTTTTATTAATTTTATTTCTAAGAACATTTATTCTTAAATTTAGCACTTGGTCTTATTTGAAATGTTCTTAAAAGCATTATTTATTTTCATTTATTTATTTTATTTTAAAGAAAATTTTTTCTTAATATAGAACTTGGCCTTATTGAAATGTTAAAATGTTCTTAAAACCAAGATGAGTTTTAAGGAATTAAGAATTTTATGTTCTCGATGCATTTTTTAGACAAAAATTCTTAGTTTTAAAACCAATATCCTAATGGTTTTAGAACATATTTTTTATCAGTGTAAAATTAACAAAAAGCGTAAGAAAAGGTGTCGGCTGTCTCCAGAATCTACAACTACAGCTAAGACACAAAGCTCATCTTGGCCTGAAAACAATTAGCATTTACATTTTGCCATCTTCGCTATCTGCGGTAATTAAATGCGGCAGGAAGAACTCTGGCATAAGGAGCACGTAGCACGTAGTCTAGAACTTGCTTCTTAGATTAGCATCTTAGTTTTTAATTCCCATTGCGGGGAGTAAATTCTATTCCCCTTTGCTTTCCCTTCCTCTTTTCCCGTGTATAACTTGGTGGCTTGACTTAATCACACAAAGGCAATTTCACGCCTTTTTGGCTCAGACAGAACTCAGACAATCAGACTTTGTCACTTGGCAGTTTGATGTATCGACAGCGTCAACAACAATTCTCAATCCTCCCCTGTCCTCTCACCCTCTCACCTTCTCCCTCTCCCATTCCTCCTCCTGCATGACAATCAGTTTGTCAGATTGTTTTAGTCGACCAGATCTTGAAGGGGAGATTAGCAATTGGTTTTTGGGTTTAGCAAATTTTGTGCTCGATTTGTATATCGAAGATTTGCGTTAATTTCCATTGAAAATATTTGGTTGAATCTCGGCAAATGTGTTGGGATTTACACTTGACTCAAATTGCAGTCACGTGCCACATGTGTGTGCCACAAACTAACGATATATTTATTGGGGGGAAAGGATAAAGTAAAACCTTGTCAAATGATTCGAAAATAAATAAACGATTTGATTCTTGAAAATTTATTTAGAGATTAAGAATCAGTTAAATAAATAAATATGAATAATATATTAAATTTTTTTCAATATATTAAATCAATTTTCAGTACTTTTTACCATAATATTATTAAAAAAAATGTTAAGGAAACTAACTATATTTATGAAGTTGAATGAAATATTTGTTAGATCCTTGAAATCAATATAAAAGTAATAATTAAATTTTTTATAAAATTAAATATTTTTATGGAGTTAAATGAAATACTTGTTAGATTTTTAAAATTTTTTTTTAATATATTTTTATAAAATTAAATATTTTTATGGAGTTAAATGAAATATTTGTTAGATTTTTAAAATCTGTTAAAAACTAATAATACATTCTATTTATATCTTTATTTAAATAGTTCCAGCTATTAATAGCAATTAATTAAACTGAGTAGTTCCATAGTTTAAATTGATTAATTTGGCTTTAGCTTTAATAGCTCTGTCGGCAATTAATTAAATAAATGCTAAACAATATTTTTAATGATATGGCAATGTCGAAGGCAATCATGTGTTTAATATTAAATTAATGTCGACAGCCAACATGGCCAAAATTCGTATTATATGATACAAACAATGCAGAGAGAGCGAGAGAGTGAGAAAGAGAGAGAGAGAGAAAGAGAGGGAGAGAAACAATGCAGAGATAGTGGGAGCTATAAATTTTAATTAAAAATGCAACTCATATGGCAAGTGGAGCAATTAGCACCTGAAAATATGCAAACATTAAATTGCCAACTGCAGACAAGCAACAACAACAACAACAGGAACAACAACAACTGTAACAACAACAACAATTAAAGGCGTGGAATTTCAATAGTACATATATTATTGTGAGCATGTAAGCTGGACATTGTGCATGGCTAACATAACGTGGCCATAACAGACACATATTTTGGCCCAGCAGCGACCACATCCTGTGCCAGGACTACACAGACAGAGAGCGTGATAGAGAGAGAGAGGGAGAGAGAGAGAGATAGAGTAAGACGGAAAGCGAACGGAAAACATTGCACAATTTGTTGCAGTTGTTGTTGTTGCAGTTGTTGCAATTGTTGTGCATTGTATACTAACTGGACAATGGTAGAGTGTTGTTGTTGTTTTTTTTTATATAGCGACAGACGGATAAATATTTTAGTTTGTAAAATCTTTTTGCGCTCAACAGTCCCTTTCTTCTCTCTCTCTCTTTGTGTGTGTGTGTGTGTGAGCTGTGATGCAATATGTAAAAGCTACGCGCAGCATATACTCAAAATACACACAACAACAACAACAACAACAACAACTGTGGGAACAACAACAACAACAAGGACACACAACATGAATACATATTCAGACAATCTCGCTGCTGCTGCCAAAAAATCGACAAAAACAACCTGTTCGGAAACACTTGCAACAAGGACATCAAGCATATATGTGTGTAAGTGTGAGTGTGAGAGTGTGTGAGATGGAGCGAGCGAGCAAGCGAGCGAGAGAGAGGGTAAACGAGATAGACAACAGATTGCCAGCCATTGCTTAGGGTGGAAGTGAGAACCTAAAAAAGAGAGAGAGAGTAAGAGAGAGAGAGAGAGAGAGCGCAGTGAGCAACTAAGCACCGCCTCTTTTCGAAACTTTCATCACAGTGGTTAAAGATACAATTTGAGCTGCAAGTAAATAAAACTATATAATAAATATATTGAAAGATTAATAATAATCGAGTTTATTTTACATAAAAATATGATGAATATATTTCGAGATCAATAAAATATTTACAGCAACTAACAATAAAACACTATTAATTATATAATAAATAAAAAATATACCTTATAATAATAATAATAATTTCCCTGCTATTTATTGTAATATTTCTGAACTTAAAATAAATATTAACTTAACTTGATTTCTAAAATATATATTGAGTTAACAAAATACATAATTTTATAGAATTACTATGATTCTTAAATTGACATTCTAATATAATCTTAAGTTATTGAACTTTAAAAAAAGACGTTAAGAAAGGCAAGCATTTGAAGCGCTTCAGTTTCTTAAACATAAGATACATTACAAAATAACAAATGTAAAAATCCATTTTGTAATGGAGTTTATTTTACATACAAATACATAACCTAAATAATTATTAATATTTGATTTTTAAAATTTTAGTTAGCTTATGATCTTTTCATAAATAGTTAGTATCCTTTTAATAAATCAAAATGTGATTAAAAATAAATACAATTTATTCTATAAATTTAATAAAAATTATATTAAGTGAAATCTCATGCCTATTGCACCACTGTGCAGTATATGCACATTGTAGAGTCTAACGCAATATGAAGGGAAAATCTATTGCGACCTTAAAGGGAACGGGAACGGGAAGAAGGAACAGTCAGTCCGTTAGCCAACCAGGAGGCGAGACAATAAAACCACAGAATATGTTGGCAACTGGCAAAGCAGATGGAACGCCGAGAGAGCGGGAGAGCAATAGACAGAGGCAGAGTAAGAGTAAGAGAACACAAGAGCAACATAAGGGTGAAGATTCGAATTTGACTCTCAGCGGGAGAAGATAGAACACAGACCAGACCAACATACAGTGAGTGCAAACAGAATCAGGACAGATGTGCGAGAGAGTTTCGTTTGAATGGGACAATATGAAAATTCCAAGTGGAATACGAGTACGAATGTGAATACGAATACGAGAAAGAGTACTCATCTTGGTTGGTGGTGGCAATTGGTGAGTACTTAAAGAGGAACAGATTGCGAGCGGGCAGCAGTCGAAAACAGAACTTCGAATCGAGCGAACAGCGACAACAGCAAGTGAATCCAACAGCAATATTTTGAAATAAAAGTGTTCAAATCCAGTGCGATGAACTTGCTCATGGATAATCTGCCGTCGCAACTCCGCCGTACAACTCCGCCGCAACAGCAGCAACAGCAACAACAGACGGAATTGCGCATCTCCACACACAGTCCCACAACAGCAACAGTCACAGCAACAGCAGCAATGACACAGCAGCAACACAACACTGTTAACAACAACAACAACAATGATGTGTCCAGTGTAAAGACCACATTGAAGCGTTCCTTTGATGTGGCTTTCTTAATGATGCCCGATGAGCGCATCAAGCAGAAGCAGGCAGAGAAACAGGCACGTCTCCAGGAGGCACTGCATCAACAGCAGCAACATCAGCAACAGCAGCAACAACAGCAACAGTTGCAGCTGCAGCAGCAACAGTTGCAGTTGAATCATTATCCCACGGATCTCTCACCCAGAGCAGCTGCCTCACAGCCTCCTTCTCCGGCTGCCTTGGAGTACATCAGCTTGTTGGAGGCACGTCAGCGTTATCCACAACTTGCTATACGCTCGCCGAGAGTGTATGATGATCCCACGTTGGTCATACCGCTGGTGGACTCTCCGGAGGCGACTGTATCACCACCACCGCCTCCACTGAGAAGCGCCTTCACCAAGGTGGCCTCCTCGCTGTCCAGCTCATCGTCTCCGTCGACGGCATCGCGTCTGGAGTCGCCTGTGGATGTGGGAGCACCTCCACTGAGTCCGGATCAGTTGAGCTGCCATTCGATGAGTCCACCAGTGGCCACACCTCCGCCCAGAACCAACAGCGGCGGCGGTGGCAACACTGCCCACTCTCCGCATCCCTTGCCAGCCAATCCCATTGTCTATCACAATTTCCGGCCGGAATATCAGTTCAATGGCGCCTTTCACTCGGTGAATCCCATGCAGGCACTCCAGGCACAGCAACGCCTCAAGCAGCAGCTGCTCTATAGACCTCCTCCTAACGCCTCCAATGGCCACAGTCCCAATGGCTCCGCGAATCCCTCGTCTCCGCCAAATGCTCCGCCGCCGGAGTTTCTGCATGCCGCCTATTCCGGCTTTGGTCCACCTCCGCATCCGTTTGCCGTGGCTCAACCGCTGCAGAATCCCGCTGCAGCGGCAATTCTCTCCACGCTCATACCACCCACACTGGCGTCCACCTTTACACTGACGGCACAGAATGTCTGTGCGAAGTGCAACATTAGCTTCCGCATGACCAGTGATCTGGTCTATCACATGAGATCCCATCACAAGAGCGAGGTGGCCTGTGATCCCAATCGTCGCAAGCGCGAGGAGAAACTCCGCTGTCCCGTCTGCCAGGAGACATTCCGGGAGCGTCATCATCTCACCCGTCACATGACCGCCCACCAGGACAAGGCTAGCGATCATCAGCCCACGCCGGATGACTCCAGTGATAATGAGATTATCAACGTCGTTGGCGGCACTCCTCCGGGAGGACGACGGTCTGGCAATGGGTCCAAATGATCCAAGCATTTCTTCGGATACTTTTAAGCTATTTTATTGTTGATCTCCCTCTCTCTCTCTCTGACCCAGAAATGTTCCCATTGTGATATTAAGTTTAGTTACCTTTATCTTAATCCTATCTAAGTTTCTTCCCATTAGTCATTAACATATATAGTGCAATTCCGCCGATCTCAAAGCGAACCATCTGAAATCTGAAACAGCTCTCTCTCTTTCTCTTAACTCTATCTATTCTTATTTTTATTTATATTCGAGCTGCCCGTTTATCATTGTAAAGTATTAGATTTAAGTTTCAGACTCAACCTATTAAATAATTAATACTTGATGTGTGACTTAATGTTTAAATAAATATCTTATTGTTATTAAAACCAAAACTATCAAAAGTGTTTTTTTAGTAAAATATTAATTTCTTATTATACGAATTTTCTACAAAGGAAATTTCAGATTTTTTTAAGCTTTTGGGATGCTATGTTACAATCGGAGTCTCAGATGCGACTTTTCTATAGTAAATAGAATACAGGTGTGTACACTGGAGTGGGTCCATTTGTATGAAGTACAAAAATATACAAAAATCTACGATGAATTCTAGAAGGAATGGTATTTAAGTTTAACATTATGGTATGGACAGATTTTATTGAAGTTCAATCAATCTATTCTCATTGCTAAGTATTCAAGCATAATTTTCAAAAACATTTATTGAAATATTTTATAATGCAATATATTATAACGAGCCTAAAAGTTTTATTTCACTAGCATCTTTAATCGTGTAATTATTCAAACATCTATTAATTTTTTCTAACATTTGTAGCTTTTGTATTAAATATAAGACAATTTAAAAATCTTTCTTTCTGATATCTGTTCCATTTTATTTGAAATATTTATTTATTTCCAGCAGGCTATTGAAGACTTACCTTTATTTTATATTGCCTTTATTTATTGAATCTTTTTCAAGGTAGACTTACAATAAATTTTTTTTAAATCTTGTATTGAACCTTTAAAAAAGAAATATTTGAATTATTAGAAATATGTTTACAACAGAAGTAACATATTCAAAAAAAAAAATATACTTAAATATGCTATTCTATTCGATAGGTTTCTCTCGGTAAAAAATATAGACTTCGTTGCACTTTAATAATGTTTTACCCAAAATTCGAGACAGTTGTTGTCACCCAGTGAAAAACATAGGTTCCCAGGCTTAGAAAAACAGGCACATGCTCTAGAGAAACATACGCCATATGAGTGGTTCGAGAATATGTTGGCCTTGTTAGCGCAGTCAAGTCAGAATCAAACGGGGAATGGGAATGGAAAGGGAGAGGAAGAGGGAGAGGAGATGGCATCCGTTTCAACGGATGGACTGACGGACAGAAAGTCGAGCAGCGTATGCAGCAATTAGATGCGGCGACAAAAAGTGCGACGCCGACGCTAATGAGGTGCGTCTGTGAAATGTGGAATGTGAGATGTGGGAACAGAGTTGCCAACAAGCTGAAAAATGCGAATACAAATGAAGGGTAGTCCCTAGTCACAAGGAAAGACTCGGCCGCAACTAATGTGGAGTTAAAAGGGGATTTCTCAAGTGCACAAAATGATTTTCGAATTTCAATATTTTAGCTGTAATCGTAGTCAATGGGCAACCCTCGTTTGAGACAATTCCCATGAGCCATACGAATTTGTAGCATGCCAAATTCCGACAAAGCGCAACGAATGTCTTGGGTGGTGGCTGCCACAGAGGATGCCTCATTTTGTTGCACTCAAATGAGGCACAACGAATTGCGTTGATTTAGCATGGCCAAATCCTGTTAGCCCGTGCCACAAGAGCCACGCGATTCTCACAGGATCAACATGGCTTTATCAATGTGATGTATCAATTGATGGCGTTACTAAACGCGATTCACTCTTTTCCTCCTTCCTCCTTCTTCCTGTCTTTGTTCCCATGATGGGATTAGCGTTTTATGGCCTTGTATTCACTGCCAAACCACTTGATAAAGAATTTTTCAAGCTGATTGTGGGAGAGAAAAATTAATAAGATGAGAAGCTTAATAAAGTGAAAAGGAAGTCAAGATAGGAGTCAAGTAATTGATTTAGGAGCTGTGAAAGCAGGCGAACCAATTAAATAGGCGAAATGAGTTTGAATTAAGGTGAAAGCTAATAGAGAACCACAGATATTATATTCGTAGTATTTACAACAGAAAATTGTTGTTTTTTTTTACATTTAAAAGAATTAACAGAAATTTTAAAATGGTTTAAGGATGAAGAAAATGTTTTGGTATTAAGAAAAAATTATCTTAAAACTAGTCGGACGGAGCTACAGTCGAGCATTCTCGACTGTCGGAGACCCCGTACTTACTATGTCAAAAGCAAGGCTGCTAAAAATTCATACTTAATTTTCACCCGAAAACAAAAAAGTTTTTCATGCTAAGACTTGATTTTCACCCGATCGGTCCTGTGACGGCTATATGATATAGTGGTCCGATTTGAACCAACTTCGGACAGAATATATATAACTAAGTTGAATGCTTTTTATTTTAGTTTGGTTACGACATCTCATTAAACAAAAAAGTTTTTCATACTAAGAGTCGATTTTTGCCCGATCGGTCCTATGACAACTATATGTTATAGTCGTCCGATTTTAACCAACTTTGGACAGGATATATAAAACTATGTTTTATGTACATTCTATACGTTTGGGTACGATATCTCAAAAAACAAAAAAGTTTTTCATACTAAGACTTGATTTTCGACCGATCGGTCCAATGACAGCTATATGTTATAGTTGACCGATTTGAACCAACTTTGGTTAGGGTGTATGAAACCAAATTAGATACATATTCAATCAGTTTGGTTACGATATCTCAAAAAACAAAAAAGTTTTTCATACTTAGACTTGATTTTCGACCGATCGGTCCTATGACAGCTATATGTTATAGTGGTCCGATTTGAACCAACTTTGGTAAGGATGTACAAAACTAACTTAAATGCATATTCTATAAGTTTGGTTACGATATCTCATACAACAAAAAAGTTTTTCATACTAGAACTTGATTTTCGACCGATTGTTCCTATGGGCGCTATATGATATAGTGGTCCGATTTAAAAAAGAAACAAACTTAACGTGCCTGCAGTATACAGGAATCTACATACCAAATTTGGTGTCACTAGCTTTTAAATTGCTCTTATAATTTGGATATGAAATTTTTTTTTCCAATTTGTGGGCGATATAGGGGGCGTGGCCGAATTTTGAAACAAACTTGATCTGCCTGCAGTATAGAGGAACCTACATACCAAGTTTGGTGTCTCTAGCTCTTATAGTCTCTGAGATCTAGGTGTTCATACAGACGGACAGACAGACGGACAGACAGACAGACAGACAGACAGACAGACGGACATTGCTATATCGACTCGGCTATTGATGCTGATCAAGAATATATATACTTTATGGGGTCTGCCACGCCTCCTTCTGCCTGTTACGCACATATTCGGTAAAACAAACCCAATAGACCCCTGTACTTTTTTTAAGTACGGGGTCTAAAGATTACTTTCTGATAAAAATTGTAATTGTTGTATCTCTTACAGTTATTAAGATAAGATTGAGATTGAATAAAAAAACTAAAAGAGAATAGCTTTGGATTATATTTTAAATATTTCAAAGAGTTCTTGATCTTTTGAAAGTGATTTTCTAGATTTCAAGATTTTTTTGCTTAAAGAAATTCAAATACTCCTAATAAATCTAATTTTTTTCTCTAGTATAGAAACTTTTTTATATGATAATTTAGCAACTCTTTGATGATTCCAGTAAGACAGTTGGTAAAATAATGCTTAATTATTTTTGTTATCATAGAAAATACTTCTTCTCAATCTTAATATATTTCATAAGTTTAAAGCAGCCAAATCATGTAAATATAATTTATCATAAAACAATCCACTTAAGTAGAATAGTCTCCCACATCATTACCATTTTTTTATAGTTCCTTTTTCTCTCTGTCTCTCTCTCTCTCTCTCACCATTCATCACTTGTTTCATTGCATTTTTACAGTTGTGGTCGCTTGTGGCTTATACTCTTATTATAGCCATGCCACTGATTTATTTTATACATTTCCCCAACGAGCAATTTCAACTTCCTTTAAAAACAATTACAACTTCCTATACACACACACATATATTCAGACGCATACCAGCAGAAATTTGTTTGCTTCTCTCGTTAAGCCAACACATCGTCAAAATCACATTTCCTCATTTAAGCCAGAGAAGAGTTTCCCCCAGTCAGTTGCCAAGTATTCCCAGTAAACACTTGAGCTGCCATTCACTCAAAACGACGCCTGGGGCAACAAACCGCAGTGGCAACTTCATAATAAGCCTCATCATGACTGGCTATATAATAGCAGCCATAATCACATTTCATATTTATCACATTTTTACGCCCACTCGCAGCTAGAAAGGAGCAGAAGGAGCAGAGGGAGCAGGAACTGGAGCGGGAACTGGAACTGGAACAGGAGTTGGAGCAGCTCATAGAGCGACCTGCGCATTGTTTGCCGCCTTTTGCCTAACCTTCTCGCAATTTGACCGTAAATAAATTGCCTGCTCATTTGCTAACACAACAACTCCCTTCACATTCCCCCACTTCCCACAACAAAGTGAATTTCCCACCAGTTTCCTTTCAAATGTTTTGCTCCCCTGACGTCGTGTTCAAATACGTTTAAACACAATGCAAATACCGTTATAATAGCAGAGAGCAAGGACAACAAAGCCAACCAGAAGCAGACAGCTGGATAAACCACACAACAGCCCAAGGGGGCTTGTTACGCCCCCCAAAACAGCCCTTAACCCTCCCCTCCCCACCATTCACTTGTAATGGAGACGTGTGCGTATGAGTGATTTTTCTCAGCTGCGCTTAAAAGTATGCAAATGTTTTTGTACGTTGGCGAGTCTATGAAGGGGTTGTTGTTGGTTGTGGGTTGTTGTTGCTTAGCGCCGGGAGGGGGCGTGGCAGTAGCTGACTTTCAGTTTACGACTTTTGCAGTTTGTTGTTGTTGGTGTCGTTGTTATTGCGGACTATTAAGCCTGGCAAAGTGTTTTTAACTGCAGGCCATTTCATTTGGGCTCGCTGCTCCACCTTCTGCTAATCCTCTCCCCATTCTGTTTCTTACTCTTGAGCTGCACTTATTGTTGCTGCTCCTAAAATTCATTCTGATCCTTACTTTGATCCTCTTTCTGATCCTTTTAAGAGACTAAGAGATACAGCCAAATTTCGGTTCGTCTCTTGAACCTAAATTCCTGAATTCTTGAGCCCAAGGTTTTGGTTCAATTTATAACGAAAAAATATTTTCATTTTTTTTTTTTAAGACTTCTTTTTACTATTTTTAACTGATTAAGAAACTTAAATACGATAGGGTTTATATTATAACTTTTATAATTTATTTAAATAAAGCTAAAATAAAAAAAATAAAAAAAATAAAAAAAAAGTGTTGCCTACTTATGTGGGCAAAAAAATGTTGCCTACTTATATAGGCAAAAATAGTGTTGCCTACTTTTGTGGGCAAAAATAGTGTTGCCTTCTTATGTGGGCAAAAATAGTGTTGCCTACTTATATTGGCAAAAATAGTGTTGCCTACTTATGTGGGCAAAAACAGTGTTGCCTACTTACATGGGTAAAAAACAATGTTGCCTACTTATATAGGCAAAAAATAATGTTGCCTACTTATGTGGGCAAAAAATAGTACTGCCTACTTATATGGGCAAAAATAGTGTTGCCTACTTATATGGGCAAAAAAGTGTTGCCTTCTTGAGCCCATTGGGCCAGGGTATACTACTGTCGAGCGTGCTCGACTTTAACAGCCCACTTGTTTTTTTTTTAATTTATTATTATTTTAAAAAAGAAGTGCAGTGTGGGCTCAGTTCAGAACTTCAATTGCCTCTTGTTTCTCATCCTGTTTCTCATTCATCTCCTTCTCCTCTCATTGCTGACGGGCGTTTAATTTTCATGTCCTTGCAATTGACGCTGTGTAATTTATGCATACTGATTAGCTATGGACAAAGGCCTCGACAGGTATGCGCTGTCCAGCTCCAAGTCGACTTAAGAGACCCGCAAAAATAAAACGAGAAAAAGCTGAAAACTGAAAGCTGAAAATGAAAAAGGAGTAACGAGAAACGAGAAACGAACTCAACTGACAGCCAAGCCGCTTAAACTTTGAACTTTGTCATTTCAATTTTCGCCAACGGATGCGCTTTGTTTCAGGCCACACACACACAGACTCACACACAGAATCACACAGAGACAACTAGTGCGTCGGTGCTACAGTCGAGCATAGTCGACTTTTGGAGACCCTGTACTTATTTATGTTAACTTAAATCCATATTCTATAAGTTCGGTTACGATATCTCATAAAACAAAAAGTTTATTATACTAAGACTTGATTTTTGCCTGATCAGTCCTATGACAGCTATATGATATAGTGGTCCGATTTGAACCAACATTGGACAGGATATATAAAACCAAGTTATATGCTTATTGTCACAGTATGCTTTAGATATCTCAAAAAACAAAAAAAAAATTCATACTTAAACTTGATTTTCGACCGATTGCTCCTATGGGTGCTATATGATATAGTGATCCGATTCAAAAAGGAAACAAACTTGATCTGCTTGCAATATAGAAGAACCTACAAACCAAGTTTGGTGTATCTAGCTCTTATAGTCTTTGAGATCCTTTTGTTCATACAGACGTCAGGACAGACTATTGATGCTGATCAAGAACATATATACTTTATGGGGTCTGCCAAGCCTTCTTCTGCCTGTTACGCACACATTCGGTAAAACAGACCCAATAGACCCCTGTACTTTTTTTAAGTACGGGGTCTAACGAGGCGAAGTGGCATGCCACTCCAAACGGGACTCTGTGCCGTGCTGTGCCGTCCATGAACCGCCGGAAACATTGAGCCTGACAATGCGACTTTCATTTTTGGGATTGCGTTGCGGTTGCCGCCGCAGAACGTGAGGAGCTGCCGCCATTGCCATTGTTTTGTGGCCAAGGCTCGAGGATGATGAAGTCCTGGGGAAAGTCCTGGGGAATGGCCAGGATGCTTTTCATGCGCCATGACACTTTTCTGTGCGATTCGGCAGCCATTTTCTCTGTCTACCTTTAGCCTGGCCGGATCCCGAGACAGACAGAGACAGAGAGAGACACAGAGAAAGAGATGGGAAACGAGAAAGAGAACGATAACGAAAGTCAAAGCCAGAGTCAGAGTCAGTTTTTCGGAGCTCCATTGAAATGATTTTTGGATGCATGGAAGCTGTTTGGCTTGCCGCAAGACAGGCGGCTTACTGACAGGAATATTCGGAGCAGTTGGAGCAGCAGCAGCCACAGTCAGGACAACATCCGCGTGTCCATGTCCTTTCGTCCTGTAATTTATGATGTGCGCTTCCTCTTCTTCTCTTTTCTCTTTTCTCTCCGACAGTTGCCAGTTTTTAGTTTCGCCCCGAAAAACTTTTCAGAGTCCTGCGCCTGTTTTCTGCTGTCATAACTTTGCACACATAATTAATAGTTGTAACAAGCCGTGAGCTGGATTTTTCGAAAAAGTTCAGTTCAACTTTTATATGCCCGCTTTGTCCGGAGTTGTTTGCTCAATTAACTTAGCAGGTAGTTAATTTTCGAAAAACCGCAGGCTACCTAAGGACTAAGGACTCGCTAATTGATTTACAGCACTCAATCTCTATATTTTTCATAGAGTGAAAATGTATCTTTAAGATACTTTAAGCATTTATTTCTGTGTCTATTCAAGTGTAAATTACTTTTGTAACGCAGCCAAGAAAATCAGCAATAAGTTTGCATTGCATTCGAAATATCACAACTTGTTTGTTTCTGCCATAAATTTGTTGGCATTTCACGCTCGAGACTGAAGCGTGAAGGGTGACAGAAACTAAGCAACCCCAAGACATTTAAGCACAATAGTCACAGATATCTTTCCCCCTTTACAACCACAGGGATCAACTTGGAAAATTTGTATAAACTTAGTTGACAATCTGTTTGCCTTAGAGGAGAAATTGAATATGCTCGACAACCACATATTTTATTTCTTTTCTGTCGACAAGTTTAAACTGTGAAAAGGGTGTAAAATAAACTTTAGTATTCAGTTCCTTACTTCAAGTGCGTATCAAAATACGCTTGTTATACACAAGTATTTAATCTTGAAATAAATAATAATAAGCAGCGAATTTTTCTTCTTCTTAAGTAAATTTTCCAATATAAATGAACTTTTTGCTTTAATATGATTTAATAAATTTACACTTATCTATAGTCTACCTAAAATTATTTTTAATATATAAACATTTCAATATTTGTCAATTCAAACTACGAAAATATGTAACTTTTAAGACTATTATTTTTGTATGATTTTAAAGTCAAAATTTAAATGATTATGTCGAAAAAAATTCGAAAATCAATTTTTTTTATAAAGTTAATAATATTTATATGCAGAATCAATATAGAGGCCAAATAATAATCAAAATGGTATTCCGCAAGAAAATCGGTTAAGATTTGACAAAGTTATTACATTTTGAAGTTTAGTAACTGCTTGGACTGACAACTTTACAAGTCAAAATTTTTGTCAATTTCGACATGATTTTTTACAGGAAAATGAAGTCTCTCAGAATCAAGTTTAAAGTGTTGTTTTATACTAATTTGGGCACCAGGAGTTGATTAAAAGTGAAAACTCGAGATTTAAAATTTTGAAAAAAATATTTTTTCAAAAAAGTCAAAGGGGGGAGTACATGATTTTTTCGGAAAAAATTCGAAAATCAATTTTTTTTTTAAAGTTAATAATATTTAGATGCAGAATCAATGTAGAGGCCAAATAATGATCAAAATGGTATTCCGCAAGGAAATCGGCTAAGATTTGACAAAGTTATGACAGTTCGAAATTTAGTAATTGCTTGGACTGTCAACTTTACAAGTCAAAATTTTTGTCAATCTCTATCGGTTTCAAATGGGACTAAGCTATTCTTCTTTTATTGTTATAAAAGAAATAAATAAAATTTTCTATATATACATTTTTTTCATAAAACATATATCTAACATGCTGAAAAGCTAACATACTTAAAGGACTTCTGGCAGCGCAACAAAAACAGGTGAATGCTTGCCTTGGCACTCTTGGCTTACTTGGCGTATGTGTGATTTGTGTTGCTGTTTTTTGTTGCTCTTAGCGCATACCTGGCACAGAGCTGAAGCCACACGCGAAATATTTAGCATGTCAAATGACATATTTGCGGCTTTTTTTGTGCCTTGGCAGCAAAATACTCGAGGTGAGAATATCACAGACACACACACACATACTCTGGCTCATATGTTTGGCATATGTGTGTGTCTGTCTGTCTGTCTGTCCCTCTCACTCTCTTAGTGTGTTTGCTGTGTGCCTGTCGCCATTTTTGCTGTTTTGTGCTTCATTTATCACTTGGAGAGCAGTCGGAATTTCCATATACTCAGCATATTTGCTGGCCACAGCACTTGCATGATGATATATTTGATATATGACTGTGTCTTTAGCCCAGCCAAACGGTGGCATCATCCACTAACCCAGGGTAGTGTGTCATTTCATTCGTTCGTTCGATGACAATGTGTGTATACCCTTCCCCTCAACTACACATGGTGTAATTTAGATAAGTGGTCATTCTTCATATTTTTAATGCTCATAATTTCATAATGTGCCACGCATATGTAGCTTCCTCTTCTCCCAACTCTCTCTCTCTCTCTCTCTTAGCTACGGTAAATAAAAAGCAACAACAAAATCAGTTAAGGGAAGAGAGAGAGAGTGTGAGAGAGTGGGTGAAAGAGAGGGAGGTGGGACTGTTAACAACATGGTCAGCGTCGAGCGTTGCCAGAGCCATTTATTTTATTTGGCGCGACTTTTTGTTAGTTCAGCCACCTTGCAATGAATATGAATAGTCGTCGAAGGAGTGGAAAAGAGGAGAAGAGGGGAAAAGGCAGCTACCATGAATATGGAACATGTGAAATCACAATTGTTGTTGCTATTTTATTCTCTCGTTGCCCACCGTTTGTTGTTGCCCTTGCTTTAATTTATGAGACACATAAAAGTTAACTTAATTAAATGGCTTTTGGCTTTGTCTGAATATTTATGTGAGTTGCTTTTAAAACAGAAAATGTGATACAAGTAAATAAATTGTTATTGGAACTTTTAGATTAATACAAATACAAGTTTGAAATTTTAACACAACACAGATATGATAAATTCATCGGGATTTTTAAAAAATCGTCCTGCAAGTGCGTCAGAATAGAGTTCAAAGTTCTTATTTATTTTAATTTGCGTATATCACCGTTTGGTCAGTAAATAGTTAATTAAACTCAGCTAAATTCAAAGGATATTTTGCCATATTATTAGATCACATTCACTAAAGTTTTACTAACAATACGTTTACTCTTTATACTTACACTTTTCACTTTTTATTATTTAAAAAAAATATATTTTTACACTATAGAATATAGTCTAAGTTTACACAAAGTAAAGAAAATTGGAAGATTAGCAGTCTGCAAATGGTAATAAAATATTTATCTGCTTCAGTTGAAAGAGAGACGCGAGACTTAAATAATTTAAATTGAAATAATTTGCTTAAAATTTACGATGCAAATATTTTCAGATAGAGGCGAAAAACTTTTTAATAGTTAAAATTTGCAAATTTCGCTTTGGCAGCGATAACAAACAGGTTCGCCAATAAATATTGACACCATTTTGTGTTTATGTGGAGGAAAGTTGGCAAAACTGAGACAGATAACGGTAACATTATATATACTTAAAGGCAGACAAAACAGCAACTGGAAACTAGAAACTGAAACCGAATTCAAAGAGATGTGAAAAAAAAGAGTGGAGCGTAGAAAGAACGCGAATGCGAATCGTAAAAAATGAAATTATGCAAATTTTTATTATTTGATTATGCAAATGTACGCGCTTGACGACCCTTGGCATAAGGACGACAATACTCGTATTCCCGCTACCCCATTACCCCGCAGCATCCCCCTTCCCCTTACAAACACATGCGATGCTTCCGTTGTAAGCAAGCGGGATAAAAAAAAAGAGGCGAGCAGTTAGTTGGCCAACATTTGCCCCCTCTCCCTTAACCCCCGACTGCCGACCGGGCTCCCTACAGCGGGTAAATTTGAATATTCGTTGGCGATTTCTTCTCTTTTTCGGAAGGGAAGGGAGAGAAAGGGGATAGGGAGTGCCACTGTGGAGCATTGTCATATGTGGTTGGAAATTTTGAATCTGTTTGCAACCCCTTCGAGCGTATCCGTTTCCTTCTGTCGCGTGCGTTTCTTTCCCCTTCCCCAACATCCCCCCTTCCCAGCCACCCTTCAGTACACCCCTCTTGGTCGCACTTGTCGTATGCGTATTTATATTTTCTCATGTTCTGCTTTGTTATTGTCACTCTTCCTGTTATTCCATCTCCCTTTCTCGCGATTTGCGCGCGATTTGAATCTATTAAGCGAAATATTGTTGAAATCACTTTATGCCTGAGTAACTGGAGCATTGTCAGGATATTGGGGAATAGCTGTCTGACTTTTTGAAACGAGGGGGAGCACACCTTAAATGCTCTCTAATTGATATACAACGGTTAAGCCTGCTCAACCTCCTTGAAAAAGTCACGCGGCAAGCGACTAAATTACAAAGTCGCTGATAAAAAACGAAGAGCGCACTCGTAAAAACTCTACTGATAAAACTTTTGAGCATTCCGTTTTTATGGCTGTCTTCTAATCAGTTTGAATAATTACCAAAACGTGCTACGACAAACTAAAGCACGAATTGCAAAGAAGAGAAATATAGAGCTGAAGAAAATGAGTAAAATGAAGTTCAGATACTGCTTGAAAACGAAAACAATTCTTAACTTCAAAGAAAAATCGGAAAACAAGTAATGCAGAATCAATATAGAGGAAAAATAATGATCAAAATGGTATTCCGCAAGAAAATCTGTTAAGATTTGACAAAGTTATTACATTTTGAAGTTTAGTAATTGCTTGGACTATCAACTTTACAAGTCAAAATTTTTGTCAATTTCGACATGATTTTTTACAGGAAAATAAAGTCTCTCAGAATCAAGTTTAAAGTGTTGTTTTATACTAATTTGGGCACCAGGAGTTGATTAAAAGTGAAAACTCAAGATTTAAAATTTTGAAAAAAATATTTTTTCGAAAAAGTCAAAGGGGGGAGTACATGATTTTTTCGGAAAAAATTCGAAAATCAATTTTTTTTATAAAGTTAATAATATTTTGATGCAGAATCAATAAATAGGCCAAATAATGATCAAAATGGTATTCCGCAAGGAAAAGTTAGTTAGTTAGTTTTGGCAAAGTTAGGTGAGTTCAAAGTTGGAAAAAACAAATGTAAGATATGAAAATAATCAAAAACATTTAAATTTCTAGTCAATTCAAAGCTACACGATAAGAATATAAAAAGAAACTCGACACTTTTTGTTGATTGATTGATTCCTCTCAAGACAACAAATATAATTATTAAATTTCAGCAGTAAGTAGTTAGGTATATTTGATAGAAGTGTTGTTGTTTCTACTTAACTGCCCACTCCCATTCCTTTTTCCCTGCTCATTGATGGCTAAATACAATTTGTAAGCAGCTAAACAAACCAATGCCTGGCAGGATGGTCAGTTATGAATCTGAAATTTGCACAAAACTGATGAAGCAGCTCATCAATCACCAGGCAACGGAACATAAATCAAGCTAAGAGTCAAGTCTTGAGCGAAAAAGTGGGGAAATTCAAAGAAAAGTGAAGAGAGGAAAAGGCGAAAACTCTTTAAGCCAGAGGCAATAGGCAGATCCTCATCAAGTTTGATTGAGCAACAGTCATCTGACTTAAGCGTTACTTCCGGCCAAAAAAGAGGAATAATAAGTAAAACGCGTGCTTAGAAAATACGCACACAGAGAAAGAAAGAGAGAGAGAGAGAGAAGGAGAGTAGGAGAAAGAGAATTCGCTCTGACAGCGCCATATACAAAGACAGTCTGTTTATTTACGCCGCATCGTATGTAGAAGCTTACATATGGGCGCCTCCAGGCTCCCAGCTGCTGTAAAGGAAGAGGGAGAGGGGAGGAGGAGAAGTAGGAGGTAGTCACTGCCAACTGCTGGTCCGGTTGTTGCGGCGTCCATACGGCGGGACGCATATCACACATGTTGTTCCGAGTACACACGTATGTTGCCTGCAAGCGATAGCGTCAACGTCAATGCTGACTGCGACTGCGACGGCGACTGCGACTGCGACGCCGCCATTTTTTGGCTTGCAATCTTGGGCAGCTATCGCAAGCGGCACATATGTGCAATCATGTGCAGACCGCACCGTTGCCCCAACCAACTGGAGACTCCATTTTGGTTTTGTCATTGGCGCTGGCTCGGGAACACGCCCCTTACCGAGTCAGGCGCATGCTCAGCACTCAGTTCGAAATGACAAAATTCGATGTCGAATTCGAACAACAGCAGCAACTACAACTACAACATTTTGCTCAAAGCACGCAGCTGCTTAGTGTCAACGGCGACAATGACGGACGACGGAAGACAGACGATAGATGGCTCTAAAATTTAATCAAAACTAGATAAGATTGGCAACACTAACAATGACAAGTGCACTTGACAATTAAAGAGAGAGGGAGAAAAAAAATGTGTGAGGGAGGGAGAGCGGACAAAAGGTGTACTGAGAAAGGTTGCATTACAACTCTGACCACAAATCCGTTGCGAATCAGAAGCGCGTTAAATTGAAACTTGGGATTTTACGCAGCTTAAGTTTTTTAGCAATTATGCGAGAGTGAGCGGGCAACAGACAATGCGAGTGCGAGTAATACAGCAACAAAAACAGGCGTTAACACTTGTCAGCCGAGACAGGAATATGTCACCTGCAATTCGGAAGCAGGAGTTGCAGCTGCTGATAGGCAAATTCAATCAGAGTGCAAAAAAATAACTCATCCCTCAACTACAGCAACAACTTCAGCCTCAAACTCATCTATAAATCGCAGTGTCATAAGCTCGCACATAAATTCATATTTATGGTCCGAACATTTGAACCTTTTTGTTTTCCCAAACACACACACACAATCAAAAGTCGATTAGCATGCGGCATGCCCCGGGGGCAAGTTACCAATACCAAATGCGGCAGCCCAAAACTCTGACTACAAGCCAACAAATAGGCAAACGCAGATAATCGCATTTCAAAATTGTTACTGTTCTTGTTGTTGTTGTTGTCGACCCCCAGCAAAAAACAACAAACAAACCAATTTTCAACCCCTGCCCACAAAGCCAGAAACTTTGTGTTGAAAATCTGCTGAAACACAATGAAAATATTTTGCCTTCGGAGGGTAGAAAAGGGAGTAGGAAAGGTAGTAGGAAAGGGAGTAGAAAAGGGAGTAGAAAAGGGAGTAAGGGGGTGTGGCTGTGACAAGTACAAGCCACTTGTGCGTTGATGATAATTTTTTACATTTTTGGGAACAGACATCCGACACACACACACACACACACACAGAGAGAGAGAGAGAGAGAGAGTAGTGGGAGGTGTGAATGTGTCCAGGTTGAGGTCCAGATACAGATACAGATACTTTATGAAATCGGCTTATGTCGCCTGCATTGTGCTGACAATGCTGGAGGAGCTTTTGTTTTAAACCATGGCTCAAATAACCTGTGCGTCCAGGCATTCTATGATTTATGCCCAGTTTTAATTTAAAAGCAATCAATTTGAAATATGGAAACCAAAAAGAGTTTAGGCTGCATGAAACTTGTCTGATAAGTTCAAAAATGAAAGATGTAAGCGGTTCCTTGCTTATCAAGGAACATATTAATTATAATAAGAAAATTGTCTGTTGAATATAAATACTATCTAACAGCCAAATCTCTTGGAAAATATATAAATAAATAATTTTTTTTGAAAAAGTCAAAGCTAAAGTTGCTATCGAAATTCTTATTGAAATATCAATAATAAATACTCTTAAAATTTTAAAATTCACAGTCAAATTTGATACAACTTTTTAAAAAATTACTATTAGCTCATAATAACTTAAGAATAACTTAATTTGAAAAAATTGAGCAATTCACTTATTTAAAAAACTACAAATATATTTTTGACTTCTATTAAATTGAATTTTCTCATTAAATCTCAAAGATATTTAGAATTCAATGATAAGCAGCAGTTGTACACCTAATGAGCCCAGCGACATCCGTAAAACTTCCTTGAAATGAAAAAATAAACATTAAAAAATTCAATTATGTCAAACATTTTGCTATTATCTTGATGCATTAGACTTGGCTAATGAGCCGCATTTAAGTCAGCTATCTGAGAGAGAGAGACAGAGAGAGAGAGAGAGAAAGAGAGCGAGAGAGGGAGGGAAATGTAAGCTCTCCAGCGATCTTATCGTATGAGAAAGCCTTAACAAAAGCCAAGGACTAAAGTGAAATCAATTAAAATTTATCACTTTATTTTCATTAAGACACAAAAGTCAACCAAAAAGCAGCGACGCGTCGCTCTGATGTCCCCAAGGTGCAATTCGTTATCAATTTGAAGTAAGGACAATGGCGGTCAGGATGTGGCTTGACTGTAATTTGTCCTGCCGTCGCGTTGTAGTGTTCTCACTTGTTATCGGCATGAAGAAGACAATAAAATGCCACAACGTTTGTCGCTTTAAATAATAAAAACATTTGATTTGCCAAAGCCGGCACGTGCCAGAAGGACGAGTGCTTTGTGGAATGTCCTGGCCGAGGCTGGCAATGCGCAACCAAATCGCAGATAAAGCTGCTGAGTAAATTAATGGGCGGCACGTGTCCTTGACGCTGTCATTGAGCTGTGATTGGGTTTTGGGATTCCGGGATACGGGATTCCGAGATTGAGGTTTGAGGATTGGCCAAGCTGTCCACACTGGGTGGTCCAATTCACAGGACAGCAAATTATCGACTCTCATATGAGGCTCTGTTTGTCCTGTTGTCGCTGATAATTGAGGCGTAAATGTTGACACACGTCCACGTACTCCAAGTTGCCACATTGTCGCCGTTCTTAACTCCAACTCCAAGAGGATTTAATAAACTTGTGACAATTGTCGCGAATTTACGAGTCAAATGGGATTTGTGCACTTTATTTATTATGTGAACTTTTTGATGATCTGGCAACACAGTTGCTGATAACCCTCTTAAAGTTTTATGCCGCATGCCACAAAAAAAGTCTCATCATAAGCGCATCATTTGTCGAGTGCATAAAAAGTTAATAAGCTTCTCAGTCATATCAATGAATGAAACAAAGAAGTTTATAATAACAATGGCTTCGTTTGATTTTCCAGCTGATGGGCTGGTTTCAAAGTACCCAACCAAACCTTTGACCATATGCGATAAAAAAATAAAGGGTGGAAAGGGGATTCGTTGCTTGAATACCCTTTTAAATATGTGTGTTTATGTTCATAATCAAAGTTAATAATTTTTCTTATTTCCCAAGCAACTTCTTACTAGACGTTATACTACCATAACTTAGTCATAATTTCGACTGAATATCGATAAGTCAGTTCCATAGAACTCCTATAATTCCAGCTCATGTTTCTGCAACAATTAAGTTGTAAAAGAATCTAAATAAAAAAGTAAAAAGAATCTAACTAAAGATGATTTTATTTTATCACTACTGGTTCAGAATCGACAAAATAAAATAAGAGATCAAAAAAATTTAAAAAACATGAGGTAAATGTAGATTTTATTTTTTTCTGGAATGTATTATTATTTAAAAAATTTAACAACAGGTGTCCAGTTTGAGCTCTACCCCTATTTCGATTGCTACAGGGTAGAAGAATAAATAATAATTCACACCACAAAAGCGTCTGGAATTGCTGATGATGATGAGGGACGCCTGACATATGGCCACTTGGTCGCATTGGCAAATCACTGAAGGATATATGCTAACAACGATGGTAAGTCGTTGGATTCGCAAACAATTGTGAAATAACCACAGGACATGCACTTGAACGCATCTTGTGTGTGTGATTGAAAGAGGATGTGTGAAAGAGTTAGCAAGGTGGATGATGTAAACCTTTGAACCCGTTAGAAACCGTCCAGTTGCTTTGATCCTTGATTGGAGAGGAGAGTTGGATTGGACACTCGAGGCGCAGCTGTGACACTGATTGATGATGAGCCATGGAGCCCGTTTTGGGGGCAGTGAATGCCCATAAACAGCTTTGAGGATTCCGCATCAGCGATTGCTTTAATCGAGTTCCGTCGGAGGGAAGAAAAAAGGGAATTTTTGAAACTATGTAATGGGTGTCAACTGTGGGTTGTCATAAAAAATAATGACCAGCAGAGATAAAAATATATTTTATGTTATTGCTCCACTTCGCCAATTTCAGAGCAGCCGCAAACAATATTTAAATTTTAAAAGTTCCAAGTGTACCAGTTAAATGAAGCAGAAGCAAGATTGTCGTCCATTCCCCCCGCACAAATGGAGTTGAACTGGGGGCAAAATGGAAAACAATGTCAAGCCAAAAAACATAGCAAAAAACTAGAGTACATTTGTGTCCGACACGCCCACTGCAGCAACGCCCTTACAATCGAATTTGGAAATTGATACATCGTAGAGAGAGAGATCAAGAAAAACAGGACACTCGGGATAGACAGGATACAGAGGACACTCCCTAGAACTATCAAAGTATTTGGCAATAAATCATAAATCAATACGAGATGCCAGCCAGCCAAAGGACAGGACATTCGACTCCCTTGTGTCCACTGGCTAATGATGTCTTAAAAAACGATTTTCTTTTGGCTACAACCAAAAAAAAAAAAAAAAAAAGTGGCAATGTCACAAAACGAGGGCAATTGATGTCCTCAGGTCAAACGCATTAACAAAATTGCCGTTTCAGCTGGCAGTTCTTATATGTATGGCTGGGAAATTGAATTTCCACCGGCGTTAAGTGTCGACGCCGGCAGAGCAACAATATTCTTGCAAATCGGCTTTAAGTCATGAAAAATAATAGACAACCCCCGACGATGTGTAGTAAAAAGCAGATTGCGAGGCGCGTCAGCAGCCAAAAGAGATTGTGGAACACATGCTGTGCCGCATATGATGACTGACGATGATGACGACGACGACGACGACAGAGTCGCTTATCAACTGGGAAACACGCATGGGATGTGGAGGGTAACGCAACATGTGAAACTCGCAGACAAATATATAATAAATGTATACTTATTTGCAACTTATGAAATAGAAACTATGAATACAAATATATATATAGTAAATAGAATAAAATATAAGCTTATAGCCAGCTGATCAGGTCGTCTCCATGTCGCCAGGAATTTCAGAATCCTCAATTGTGCGTGTTGCGGGTATATAAACCTTAAATGCAAACTTGGACTTGACAAAGGATCCGGTGTTCAACACCGTACAACCATGCTGTGTGCTAGCAAAGCTCTGACAGGCATCACCCATTACAACAAGATCGGGCAATGGATATAGCCACAGCGCTGGATCGTAATCCCAGTGCACGGGCATAGCAATCGGATGTATGGGCACCAGGTGACCCTGACAGACGAGAGTACGCGCAAAGTGCTGCTCAATGTGCGATGTGTCTGGGGGAAAGTGTAACGTGTTGCGACAGAACTTGGCCATGAGATCCAGACGACAGACCACAATCTGCTGGGTGCAATACTGCAGGCGACAGGGATTCGTAGCCAGCTGGGTGCGTGGCCAGGCCTTGAGCAAGCCCGCAGCCAAACACTCTGGCAATGGAGCACGTGGGAATATGTTTGGTGCAGTTGGATCCTCTGTAGATGGCACCAGAATCAAGTCCGTCTGCTTCTTCAGCTGCTCACAGCCGGCAGCCAAGGCGCCCAAAGCATCCAAATGATGGCGCAGTTCATGGTGATTCCGTGTGCTTGCCGAGAACGGACCCATCAGCACAATGGCCTGGGGTGGACAAGAATCATAGCCGACAAAGAGCTGACGTAGTTTGTCCATAACCACAGGCAAATCCAATCGCACATCCGACAGAAAGACCAGT
Organism: Drosophila falleni; assembly: GCA_035045575.1. Classification (NCBI taxonomy): domain Eukaryota; kingdom Metazoa; phylum Arthropoda; class Insecta; order Diptera; family Drosophilidae; genus Drosophila; species Drosophila falleni. Next base: position 7,420,295 of record JAWNOV010000167.1, read on the forward strand.
GTGGTTTCTGTATTTGTACGCTCCAGTTCCTGCAAGCGGGGAGAGTACTTCAGCAGCTTGGCGGATTCTCCTCCCCAACTGTTGCCAGTGCCGAAGAAGCCACGACTGCTGCTCGCCGGCTCGGCAGGTGGAAATCCCAGACCATCAACTGTAGAATACACTTGATTAATAAGCAGCAGCTAAACATTTTTTGAAACTTACCCTTGAGCACACCATTCGCATAGTTACCCTCGGCCAGGACAAAGCAACCCTCGCAAAAGAAGCCGGCATGGAAGCGTGCTCCACTCAGATCGAGCTGTACACAGCCAGTAGGATCCTCCACATAGAATTTGCCCTCCTTGAGCTGGGTGAGCAGACCCAAGACAACAGCCTCCTTCATATGTGAAGTCGCCAGCAAATTCTCTGCGTACTGCAATTTAAATTTCTTGGTCTGTGCCTCGGCTGCAACGCCGTCTTGGATGACAGCTGGCGCAAATAGATCGTGTCGCAGTGTCTTCTGCAACAACATGGCATATCGCTGCTGCAGGTAATCCGATTTCATGCGAGGCTGGGTCAGAAGGCTTCGTGGGTGCGTGTCCCGTTCAAACTTCTTGATTCGAGTGTTGTAGCGATAGCGAGGAACTGTGAACGCATCAATAACTGCAAAAACCGTCTCGCCTTCATCTAAACCCACACGATTTAGCTCATTGATGGCCTTTTCCAAAGACTCGCGTTCCACATGCGGAGTCGCCAGCTTCTGACCCTGAAGATTCTCTGTGATGACCGTCATCCATTTCTCGCGTTCGTCGGCTTCAAAGGGGAGCAGCTGTTCGGCGAGAAAGGTGCTGTTCTCTGAGCGAATTAGAAATCCACACAGCTTGAACGAAGTTGTAATGCGTTTCCGCAACTGCGCCAGTTCATCCATGGTTGCTTATTTGCAATATAATTATCAAAACATTACACTGAAGACTATTATTTTGGCGGGAAATTCCGGAGGAGGATTGTTTTCACCGATGTGGCAGCCTTACCGGTAGTTTCAACATCTGGCAGCCTGGAACTACTCATTTTGTGGCGGTAGGTCGATGAGTATATGCACTCGATATCTTATCGTACATTCAATTCAAAATTTATCTGAGTTTTAAAATTTAAATACTTTTAGTTGGCGCCGTATATAAATTTTAAAAATGGATAACAAAAATAGAAACAATGAAGGACAAAGAGCAATCGGAACAGCTGATAAAGCTAATTGCTTAAGCTTCGATGAGTTTTTGCCGTATATTGGTGAATTTGGATTCTATCAGAAGCGTCTAGTGCTCTATAATTTTCCATTTTTCTTTCTTTGGGCTTTTGTTTACTTAACACAAATATTTTTGATTGTTTTGCCAAATAATCATTGGTGCCGTATTCCCGAGTTACAAGACCTACCGCAAGCTGAGCAACTAAAACTAGGCATACCAAAGAGTAAAAACAACGAATATGACAAATGTTCCATGTATGACACAAATTTTACAAAAGCACTTGAAAGAAATATGACGATGGCAGACAAGAGTTGGCCAAGGATATCGTGTCAGGATTGGATTTATGATAAGGACCAAGTGCCTTACCAGTCCATTGCCACAGAGTACAATTGGGTGTGCAAAAATTATCATTTGGCTCCTTGGACAGTTGTGATTTACTTTTTAGGATCCATTGTAGGTGGACTCGTCTTTGGATATGTAACGGATCACTGGGGACGGATTCCAGCCGTTATGTTAAGCAATTTTTGTGGTCTTGTTGGTGGCATTCTAAGCGCGTTTTGTACAAGTTTTTTATGGTTTTCCATTACCAGATTTGTGGTGGGACTGGCGTTCGATAACTGCTGTATGCCTATGTATGTTCTAAGTGAGTTTTTGACCCATCTTTTCTATTATTTGTTTCTGATAATATTTACAGTCATGGAATACGTGTCTCCAAAATATCGTGCCCCTATAACAAACTTTTGCTTGACTCTCTTCAATATTCCTGCTGCTTGTTTACTGCCTTGGATAGCTTGGTGGTGTAATGACTGGCGGTTATTGTCAATCGTCACCTCTATTCCCATCGTAATTTGCCTCGTAATGTACTTCTTTTTGGAAGAATCCGCTAGGTAAATAGCAAGTTCATTTAATTTAAAATATTTAATTTGATTCTATATATTTCAGATGGTTAATAAGCGTCGGTCAAATAGATAAAGCGATGATAATTATTAAAAAGATAGCCAAAGTAAATAGCAAAACCATTTCCGAAGAATTGATCTTAACATTTGAAAAATGTTGTAAATTAACTAACAACGAAGAACAAACCAACAAAGATTACACACTCATGGATTTGTTTAAAAGTTGTCGAATGTGTTTTATAACATTGGACTTAGTGATTATTTGGATGATCGTTGCTTTGGTTTATGATGCACATGTTAGAGCCATTATCGATATAGGACCTGATATTTTTATAACCTTTACCGTTGCCAGTGCGGTGGAGTTGCCTGCTTGCCTAGTGCCAATGTTCTTGCTGGATTGTGTAGGACGCAAATGCATGTCCTTAGTCGTCTTCATAGGATGCTCAACAGGGAGCATAATTGCAGCATTACTGAAGATAAAATGGCAAATTGCATTGGCTGCCCTTTTTGGTAGATTTTGCTCAGCAATCACTTATAATATTGGAATTCAATGGGCTGCCGAAATACTGCCTACAGTTGTACGCGGTCAAGGATTAGCATTCATTCATATAATGGGATTTGTGGCCACACTTCTGTCTCCGTTTGTTGTGTACACCAAACACTATTTACCATCGGCCCCAATGTTGATTGTAGGAGCTCTTTCAATTTGTGCAGCAGCATTGGTTTTATTTTTACCAGAGACAACAAGAATTGACCTGCCGCAAACACCGGCCGATACAGAGAAACTATCAAAAACTCAAGGAATGTTCACATTTGTAAGAAAAATACATGCATGAATTCAAATTTAAGTTTAAATTAATTTTACATTTTGCAACACTGGGAAACGATTGTGTTCACAGTATCGATATCGCGCTGTATTGATACCCATGAAATGAATTTTAATATTATCGATAGGGAATCGAAGTTAGTTATCAGTGTGGCAACCTTTCGGCGGCATTCGAACCAGGTGGCAACGTTTAGATACAGCACGTGTAAAAACATTTAAGAAATTGAATTGCTGTTTATTTCACATAAAATGGATGTTGTCAAAGCGGTTTTAGAAAAACATCAAAAGGAATTGGACAAATACAAGCCAATTACAGTTGAAAAGCACCTGGAATGCCGTTTGGATGTGGGCACGCTACTTATTACAGATCCCAATGATTTGGAGGACCGGCAGCTAGCGTAAGTAAAACGTGTGAGACTTTTGTGGACAGCTAAATAAATTGAAGCATTCACAGCAATGACCGAGAGGAGTATCTGTCTGCCCTAACACGTGACAACACACAGCTGCTGTTAAATGCCATCTGGGAGCTGCCGACAGAGCGTGTGGACGAGAGCATCGTGGCCAAGCTGCCGGAGCCAACGACAGTTCTGCCGCGTCTACGAAAACCTCCAGGCCCGCGTCCCATGACCAAGTGGGAGAAGTTCGCCAAGGAGAAGGGCATCACGAAGACGAAGAAGGACAAGAAAACTTACGATGACGTCCTAGACGTAAGTACACATGGAAAATGTAATTTAAAAGCATATCTAATGAACTATACATATAGAAATGGGTGCCCACGTATGGCTTCAGAAAGGCTGAGGCTGAGAAAGACAAGGATTGGGTGCTGGAGGTGCCCCAGAATGCGGATCCCAACACAGACATGTTCCAAAAGAAGATCGATTTGCGTAATGAAAAGGTGGCCAAGAACGAGATTCAGCGCATGAAGAATATTGTGCGTGCCAAGAAGATTGAAATGCCACGCAGCGGTTATCTCGGTCCCGAGGCCGCTTCATCGAATCAACTGCTGACCGCCGTAACTGTTGCGAAATCCTCAACAGCATCGGTGGGTAAATTCCAAAGCAAACTGCCCAAAGAGAAGGAGGCACGCGGCCTGGGCGTAAAGGAACTGATACCAGGTGGCAAACGCAAAGCATCGCATATCACAGCTCAGCCCGAGAGGGAGGCCAATTTGGATCTCATCAAGAGTGTGCTGAACAAAAAGCCTAAACTGGATGTCGAGAAGGCGATATCACTGCAAAAGCAAGACGAGCGATTGGAGTAAGTGAAGCTACACTTAAGAGTTGTGACTATATATTAATTATGTGTATTTCCACAGACGTGAGGCTGAAGGCGCCAACAGACCTGCTAAGAAGGGTGGCAAAAAGGGCGGCAAAGGAAGTCGCAAGGCGGTTGGCAAAAAGCCAAAGGGTCATCAAGGTCAGCGTGCGCCTGGCAAAAAGAATCAAGCTGGACGCAAACGTCGCTGAAACCACTTCGGTTGTAACTAGGACACTTTTATTAACAAAAACACAATTTACATGATAAATACAATGATAATATTAAGCACATTTACCCATTTTTAACAAACTTGTATCTATACGCGATAGGAACGAAAATCAACTGGTTGCTTGTGTGCTTTAAGATACTCATGTAGAAAGTTGCGGAAGATGCGATTGAAATTCCGAATGGACGGCCAATGTAGATTCTCAGCATTGTCCCTAGGTGTGTGCCATGTGTCCGGAAAAGGATTCGCTATCAAATGCAATATGGGCACATTCTCCTGCAGAAACGGACGATGATCATCATCGACAAATCCACCAGCGGGACGATTGAAAAACATTTTATTATTGCCCTGCAGTTTGCCAGCTTTACGCAGCTCTTGCTCAATTTCCACCAAACTGGTGTGCAGTCCATGTGTATTCGCGTAGAAACTGGAAAACTTTGGATTCCGAGCACCAATCAAATCGAGCAGCACAAGCACTTCCTAAAGGTGGCAAATAATGTTATATTGTTTAAGCTGGGTCAGGTGGTAACTTACAATGCGATCAATGTGACGTGGAGCTAGATTTGCTTGACCTCCAATGGGATTACCGCTTCGTGAGCGCGCCAACTTGCTGGCCAAGTGACGTGAACCATAAACTGAGTCACTGTTGGTCCAATCCTTAAAAGCCTCCTCGCCGTCAAAGAAGATCAGCTAAAATATGTCATTAAAACAAATGAGAAAGCTATAGTAGCGACTATAAGATAACTTGGTGCAGTTCATTAGGTACTTGGATACTTAATATATGTATCATATTTCAAGTTCTGTCTAGAATCAAATTAAAACCAGGTTATGCAATGGGAAATCCCCTTTTTCTGACTCACCATTAGACCGAGATCACTACGATTACGGAATTGTTGCAGCAGATAAGTGTTTAGAACTTTGACCGTGTTCAAAAGTATGGCACAGGGTACTGCCGAGTCGGTGGCACCCACAAAGTTCGGATCATTGGGAAAATACTTGCTGTCGTAGTGACAGGCGAGGGCCAGGAAGTTATCCGCCTGCGGATTAATATACCCGATGACATTCGCGAACGTTAGCTCGCCAAATATTGGCACTCGTTCGCGAAACTCGTCGACTTCCGTTTGAAAACCAAGGCCAGTGAGGGAATTCACCAGGTAATTGCGAACCTGCTCATGTCCACGACTCCCAACGACGCGTGGCACGAGTATCGAAGTTAGACTGTTATTAAAATGCGTCTCATCGTCGGGCCAATGTTGGAGCTGCAACTGTTAAACAAAGAGACGGATACGCATGACTTGACACCCAGTTAATAAATATTCTGTTTTATTTAACTTCTTACATTGGTTTGCTGGGCCTGCGTGTAATCAATGCCAGACAGACAGATCGTAACCAAAAACAATGGCGACAACAACAACAACAACGATCGCGACATGTTAAACAAAAATCACGGTCTTTGCTCTGCGATGTCTGATGGCGCACTGAAACAACGCTTTGTCTTCAACAGCACTGTTTTAAGTTGAAACTGTTGTTGTTGCTGTTATTGTTAACGATCTGTAAAGCTGTTGACTTTCGATTGCTCATTACGCGCGCAAACTAACGCACACACCCACACATACAACTGTATTTATGAGCGAAAGCTTTCGGCCTTCGCATCCGCATCACAATGTGAGAAGAGCTTTGAGTGCGCGCAAAGAGCGTAACGGTCCACAACAATGGTTTGAAAGCTTTACAGGTGTTAAGCTCTCAGCTTCTGAAAAGCATTTCCTAGGCATGCTAAAAATGTTATGTTAAATGAGCGCTTGAAACAAAAAAAGAGAATCGCTGCAAATAATAAAACAGATAATGTTAAAAAGAAATTTTATTTCCAATTAAAATTTGTAGGTTACAATTTCCCACTTGTAGGTTACTTATCAGCCAATTCCGCTTAAAAACAATCTTTTGAATACATTTTTATATTTTTGATATAATAAAAACCTTTCAAACAATATCAACTCTAATTGAATTGACTTTCTATTTCTATATCGCTTACATGATCATTTAAATATTCATAAACAAATCGAGTAACGATTAAGTTCATATTTCGAATAGTTGGGAAATGCAGATTATGAATAGTATCAGATTCGGTATGCCAAACATCTGGAAAGTTATGGGGAATAACATGCAAAGCTGCTACACCTAAAATAAATAGATCTTAATATTAAAATATACAACATGTGAGAGTCAATATACGAACCCTCCGTAAGAAATGGATCATGATCATCTTCTATATCGCTCCCATGATCTTTCAGCTTATGAAACAGTTGATGGCAGCTGCTAAGCTTTCCCGATTCTCTCAGTTCCTGCTCAATATCCGCCATGCGTGTGTGCAGCTTATATGTACTCTCATAGTGACTCATATAGATATGATTGGGTGCACCAACCAAGTTGAAAGCGATGACAAGCTCCTGTGAATTAACTTGTTTAAAATTTTTAAACATCTTTAATGTTTTTCGAGCTTACAATACTCTGCAATGGTATGAGTTCCAACACGGCAAAGTGTCGCGATCCATTCAATGAATTAAAGTCGTCATTAACATCCTCAAAAGATTCGTGACCATCAAAGAAAACCAGCTACATACGTAATAAATATATATTATAAATATACCTAGCTTCTATAATCAATGACACACACTTACCAGCAAACCAATATCAGATTGTTTTCTAAATTCTCCTCGTAGATAGGAATTTAGGCTATTGACCACATTTAAAAGAATTGCACAAGAAACGGCTCCATCTGTAGCACCTACATAATTCTCGGAGCCGTTTAGAAACTTTGAATCGTAGTGACAAGAAAGCATCAGAATATTATTTGCCTCCTTATTCATAATAGCCACAATATTGGTAAATAGTATCCCATCGAAAAAATTATCGAGCACCGTATGAAATCCCAGTTTCTTCAAGTTTTCAACTAGAAAATCGCTTACTTGGACATGACCTGGACTTCCAGCCCATCGTGGCACTAATAGTTTTGCGAGCGTTTCATTAAAATAACTTTCATCGTTAGGAAATTCGGGATACGATTTTAGAGTACTCCAAAAAATAATGTAAAACTGCATGAACAGACAGCAGAGAAATATTGCCCAAAAGATACGATTTGTTCGTGACATATTCGATGGAAAACTAACGAGTTCTTAAACTGTGCTAACATGGTAAAACTACTTTAAAATTAACTGAATCGAATGCATTAGTTATAGGGCATAACGCATAGAGAAGAGAGTATATTGTATTCAGAATATATTTTGTTTAGTAACATTAGCTTTATTTTTTTCAAATCAGTATTAATCTTGTTTTGGTTATAAACTAATAAAAATCTTTATAAAATTTTCAAGATTCCTCTTGGGGATTACGTTCAAATTTATATGACTTTTCCATTCTTTCCAGTACCTCTGAGTCATCACTAACCACGGATGGCAAAACACCATAAGTTCGACGTCGACTTTTGACAACAACCACTCGATGCAGTTTCCCAGATCGATACTCATCCTTAGAGATGGTACGCAAACTGGAGCCCTGATGCCAGATACGTCTCGGTCGCTGAGATCGTCGAGCTCCCGGTCCACAGCAGGGAAAATGCCAGATGCGCTGACTCTTGCCAAATTCATTTCCTTCACTGAGTGTTTGTGGAAGATCTTGGTACAAGGTCTCCGGCAGAAATAGAGTCACCAAGCCACCGAGAATACCCAAGACACCCAGCGTATTTAACATCAATGAGATGGATAGATTGGACAAATATATAATCGGTGGTGAGAGTAACATGGCCACAAATCCCAAAGTGTGGATAAAAGATACTCCTTGAGCTCGTACCACCGTCGGTAGAACCTCGGCTGCCCACTGTAGTCCAATGTTATAGGAAACATTCGCAAAGAAGCGTCCTGTCAGAGCAGCTACTAGAATGTAATTGGAATTTGTAAAATTGGCAGCCAACAAACTGAAGATGCCACTCAAAGCGGTAAAGATGAAGGCACACCAACGACGCCCAAATCTATCCAGGATTAGGGTGACCAAAAGATCACCTGGTATCTCCGTAGCACAGGCTATACTAAAAACTACAAATATATTCTGTCGATCGAGTACACTTGCAGCACGAACATGTCCATCGTATACCAGGGAAATAGTCATCCAGATGAAGATCATGAGGATCATGTAGCGTGCCAGACGAGATCGCTTGAATATGGATATCACGGTAAAGTTACGACCCTCAATCTCCTCCCTATAAAAATGTTCGCAGCTCTCCCGAAACGTTTGCCATTGACTTCTTGAAATCGTACGACGATTTCTACTTGCCACTTTTTGAAGTATAAGAATCGCATCATCGATCTTGCCCACAGAGACGAGCCATCTTGCCGACTCCGGCAGCACACAGAAGCCAAAGAGAGCGAGTCCAATGGGCAGGGCAGACAAACTGGAGAAGGTGCGCCAATTACCCGAGTAGAGGGCCAGCCAGGGGATCAGCACGGTGAAGGGGGAATAGAACAAGGCCAGCGACATGTTGGCCACAAAAGTACGATACGAAGGTCCCACATACTCCAGCACTACGAAATAGGAAAGATATTGGAATAGACAAGATTGAAAAGTTATTATCGGCACTCCGAAGATCTGATACCCTTGCAGAGCTGTATTCAATATTCTTATGACAACTATATAATAATAAAGTTCAATTTAAATGTAAGGATCAGGTAAGATTGTCAAGATTGCAATATACCCACTGCAAGGGTATAAAAGGTATTCAAGATCTTCCAATCCTACCCAGTATATAAATCATGGTAAAACACGCATCATACGAAGCGCCAACAATAAATCTGGTAAATGCGAAAGCCATAAAATTGTTGCTAACAGAAGTGAACAGACTGCCAAATAAGGCCAAAGCACAGCTACTGACCAAGGCCGAAAGACGTCCACAACGATCGGCAAAATGGCCATAACCCAGACAGCCAACAATGGATCCCAAAAAGAAGATCATTTGAGCATAGGTCGCATAGATATCATCACCACAGACCCAAGAAAACTCCATGGATGCTGTGCGAAAATTGAGTTGATCATGGACGACATAACCCTGCTGACATGGAATCTGACTGTGGGAACTATTTATATACTCGCTTCGATTCTTCGATTTGTAGACAGCAGTGTAGTTGAGATCATACATATAGCAGCGACTGTAGCTGCCATCGTTCTCCTTGGGTATCGACAATTTCATGCGTTCCTCCTCGCTTTCAATCAGCGATAATTCGTGAACGAAACAATAATAACGATCTGGCGGCAACGTCATAAAGATCTGACCCAGATACACATAGGAAGCGATAAGGCAAAATGGTATCATTAGCAAAAACATGATTTTCTGATATAGTCCAAATTCTCCAATCTGTGGCAATAGATCATCAAAGTCAAAGTACAACGGCGGTTCGGCAAGCGATGATTTTCGCTGGGGATTCTTTTTTGATAAATTAGAATTCGTTATGTCGGATTCTTCCGACTTTCTTCCAGTGTGAATGATTATTCTGTCATTGTCATTAGTCTGTTGTCCTTTATCCACCTTCGCTCTGTAAAGGAGAGTATGTAATAAATAGGAATATTGTAGTTAATTCTTATTCGCGCCAGAGGGCGCTTTATAACAATCGATAGATGATTGATCGCTTGCAAAAGTGACGCTTGTCTTATTCTCCAACACAACCATGCATTCTTAAGCTTATTCTTATTCACGCCAGAGGGCGCTTTATAACAATCGATAGATGATTAATTGTACTTACAGTGCGATAAATATAATTAATAAATAATACTATTTACAATATAATACAATCTTACTTAGTATTACTGCAATATTCAATTCCCTTCTCAATACTTACTTCTCTTTGGCTGTAGATCTCTGCTCCTCTTTGTTATCCTTGACATCCTTGTACTCATTACCGTCCATAGTCAGGAGAATTCGATAAAACTGACAAAGCAATTACGTATCGAATTGAAGGCATCGCCTGTTGGGGTTTTGTTGAATTTTCTATCTCTATCTAGCTCTCGACTTGTGTGATTCAACTGTTTTTCCACTCGACTTGTTATGCATCCTGTTGGCCATCAGTTGCGGCTTATTGACGCCAATGCTGTCATTAGTCTATATATTGTCGAGTCATCAGGAGTCAGGCTATAATTGCGTTTGTTTGCGTTTACCTCGCTTTCCCAGTTTGCGGCAAATAATTAAATTAAATGAACGCACTGTTGCAACTAAATATTTCTACCCATTGCGTATACGCCGCGTGGGACGCGGCCACCCGTTGTCCTTTCGGAATGTCTCACTTGATATGCAAATGCGGCCACTGCCAATGCCACAGCAGCCTGTTGCTATTTGGCCAACAAACTGCGCAGGCGTTAACACCAATTACTCCCACTGCTTTGGACCAAAAGCGTCTTACGCTACTTCGAAATTTCATTCATAAAATGCCGCTTGCTTTTCGAACTGCTGGCCATGTCATAGTCTCTGGTCGAGAGTTCGAATCAGTTCTGGCGCGTCTTTCAGTGGGAACGGTTCAAACGGTAGTTAAACATCCTGTACCACTTTGAGTGAACCATATAAATATGCCCGAGACTGTGTCAAATAAATCAGTGTCATAAATCTGCGTGCGTTGTATATGAAATTAAGTGTCACTGTTTGCAGATAAGCAACTCCCGATGCCAGTCCAAAAAAATTAAATAAATATCCTAGAATCCCGGACTCGGCAACATAAATAACGAAAGAAAGCAACAACAAACAAGCCAATAAACAAACTGGCGGAACTCTAAGACAAACAGCCCCCGAGCAAGTGTCAAAAAGTAATGCGAAAGTGGCGGCTGCCGTTACAGAAGGAACCTCCTCGTGAATCTACCCCGCCCACCAAGATATAGGATGTTAATGCACAAGGAGTTGAATAAGTAATAGCCCACAAAATGGCAATACTCGAGTCCTGCTGCTTCTGGAAGAATGTGCGAAAGGGCAGCTTTGCCTGCGCCCTCTATACGCTGGTATGTAATCAATTAAAAGACACTTGATTTGTGGCATCCTTAATTTAGCAGCGGATAAACAATAACAATTGAAGCTTATCATCATAAAGTCAACTTAAGCCAAGCTGAGATTGCACGCGACAAAGGGAGAAGCAAAGCAAAAGACTATGTGATAAGAGCATCGATAGGCAGATCGAAAGAAGGAGAGAAACCAAAGAAGAAGCTTACTGAAGAATTCTGTAAAATTAACACTGAGAACGCTGTTATAATTTTAGCTAGATTTAGACATTTAGCTTGTTTTTTAATGAAATAAAAAAAGGTTAAAGGGCTAATCTAGCTATTTTTATCGATCAAGTTTCGATAACAGAATCCATTCGACAAAACAATCGAGCAAGAGAAAAACATAGCGATAGTTAAAGCAAAATGTCTGTAAGAAGTTAAGTGAGAAGTTCAGTAAGAAGCATATTGATAGACATTGAAGTAATTCCAGCGATGAAAATAGAGTCAGAGTGAGAAATGAAGCCGTAAACAGAATGAAATTAAAGGAGCAGCTGGATGAGCAGCAAAGAGAGAAGTAAACTGAGCAAAATATGTATAAAACTATAAAAAACACAAGTAATGAAAATGCAACAAAAATTGGCAAGTTGTGTAGCAAAATAAAAAGTAAAGCCATGTAAAAAAGCAAAGCGAGAAGCTAAAGGAAAACAAAAAGTAAAACGAGAAGCAATAGAAAAGAGTCAGAAAATGAATTTTTAAGGCTAAAAGCGAAAAGAGAAATGAAGAAGTAGTACAATAAATGGTGAAACAAACTGAAAAGTAGAGCTCAAAAATCAAAGAGATTAAAAAAAAATATAATCAAAAAGAATAAGTAATTAGAGATGTCTAAAGATAAACTAAATGAGAAAAGCAAGCATATTATAATCAAAAAGTAGTGGACAATGAAATAAAGCGAAAGAAAGAATAAAAAGATTAACAAAACAAATAGGCTACATCAAGTTTCTACTGTAGTATATAAGTTAAAGTCATTTGTTATTTCTTGTGCGGCAGGATTATGGATTACTTCAGCAGGACTTTCATTACCATAATTTCAACAAGAAAAGCGAAAAACAAAGCACAAAAATTTATAATAAAAAACTGAAATGGAAATGAAAATACACAATACAACTGAATTCTAACCTATGAGTGCTTTTTTACCCTCATCTTCTCATTCCTTTCACGATGGCCTTAAAATTCTTAGAATAACAACACTTTACATCAAAAAACAAAAGAGTGGATGGGGATGAGGATATAGAGTGAAAATGTTTTGTTTGCTTGGCTTCTGTTTCTGTAATCTCTACTTGGTCGAAAATAATGAAAAACTGTCTATGAAAATATAAGTAAAAACATTTCAGAATGATTTTATATAAAAGTAACTCTGCACTAAGTGCCTTTTAAAGGATAAGTATTTAAAAAATCATTTAAGCAAACTTTAATCACTTAAAAAGGTCTTCTAATAAATAATGTCTTAATATCCGTTTAGCCTTTAACTCTTTCTGACCCTTCTGTGTGAAACACTTTCTCCAATTATGTTGTTGTTGTTGTTGTTGCAGATCTACTTTGGATTGTCGACGCTTATGTTTACGTTTTATGTGAAGGAGGAACAGGAGTTTTTACTCGGAAAGAGGACGCAGCCCGTGGGAGAAAGCATTCTCGAAAAGGGAGATGTAACTGTAGGTAAGAGATAAAGAGAGAGAGAGAGAGAGAGATGTCCAGGACTTAATACCCCAGATGCATTTGATTGACGGTATACTTCTTGCAGTAACTGTGATATTCAACGTTTTGTTCTTGTTTTGCTCGGTGCTGATGGTGTTCTCCTCTATCTTGTTGATTGTGGGTCTGCGGCATGTGAGTGTGGTTTAACTGAGCTTGTGTACCTGACAGAGGACTAAATATATACAACCTTTTCCCTTTTCCTACCTATTACTCATTACTCAGAACAAACGTCAATTGCTGCTGCCCTGGGTAGGATTAATGCTCTGCGATTTGCTCATTGAGTGCGCTCATCTTGTCCATCTAATGGCATCGAATCGTGTTAGCTTCGATCCAATTGTTGGCTTTATATTCACCATAGACTTTTTCATACTCTGTCTGAATGTGAGTGATATATAAAATTTTTTAAATTTCGAAAATTAAATTAAATTAATTTTAATTTTTTGTTGGTAATCAAAAATTTAAATATATTTAAATTTTTTTTGGTAGTTTTTTTTATGATTTTTGGGTGTTTATATATGGTATTATACAAATTTAAAAAAAGAGTTTGACCATGAATTTAATATATTTTCTTTTACTTTATTTATTATTTTCACCTTCCTAGCAAATCTTAAACTTAAATTTAATCTTTTTTTAATCAATATTAGGAGTTAAAATAAATTTTTTTAAACTATTTTAAATTAGTGTTTAAACTGTTTTTAGTATACCCCATAAACACAAATAGTTATTTGGTTTGTTTTTTTAATCACATTAATAAAGCCTGCTTAAATTATCTAAAATTGCATTTCATTCGCAGCTTTACTGTCTGCTCTGCGTCATCTCCCAGTATCAGGCTTATCGACGTGCTGCATTCGAACAGCAACAACATCTGGCCATGTCGGTGAGTGTAACCAATTTATCCTTGGTTCCCGATGACAGTCATATCATAACCAGCTACCTTACAACCTTTAGCCCGCGGTGGTGTTCACGGCACCCGAGAAGCTTAGCAAATCGAAGCGTCAGCAGCTCGCAGCTGCCAAGACTGGAAACAATAAACGGCACTCACATCGCCTCCTGGCAGCGAGTCCATTGATCACCTCACAGCGTCCCACCAACTTCTCCACCATCACCGAGGAGGAGGAACAGCAACAGCAACTACAGCAGAAAGAGAATAGCTTAGAAGCTTCAGGTAACCGGAAACTGCTGTCTAAGGCTGAAATCTCTTAATTCTCTTAACTCTCTCAATGTCTCCCTTCAGCTGTCAATGGCAATGGCGATTGTGGTCACATCTCCGAGCAGCCGACAAGCAATTTTTGTGAATCTGATGGCCAATTTAATGTCAATGTACCAATTATAACTTTAGATCCGAATTCGCTGCAATGATAAAATTAATTAACACTTGCACTCATGTTTCAGCCAGATAAGAGTTGACATATTTTTACATAAAAGTCGAAAAAAAGTTAAAATTCTCAGAAAATTAACTAAGCACTCAAGACTATTTATTTCATTCACAATGGCATCGCACAAAATTTCATTTGCAGCTTCCGCCGGTTGTCGCTCTCATTTCCTGTCTTCTTCTCAGCACAGCGGAGATACAAACTGAGAGAGAGAGAGAGAAAGAGGGAGAGAGAGAGAGAGAGAGAAGTGTCAGAGACAGCGACAGAGACTCAGACTCTTCGTGAGCAGGAAAAGAGCCAGTCAAGTGAGATTGACAGTGAGTAAAGGAGAACAAAAAATTGCCCTTTAGTTCCTGTTCGCATTTTCCCAACATATTTAGACCCTGTACTTAAACTACAAAGGGAATATTTAGTTTTTAAATTAACAAAAGGGTATCCTAGTCAATTAATTGTGTTTTATAATTTTTCTACTCCCTCTAAACAATATAAGTACAGGGTCTCTCACAGTCGAGTTCTTTCGCTAAAGTCTACCTTACTAGTTTCCATCTCACAACAACTACCGTTTTACTCTTCGATTCTATTTAATCAACTATAGCTATTGAAAACGAACTCTATTGTTCCTATACCTGTGTCAAAAAGTCTTTAGAAAAACTGCATGGAAAAAATCAACCTTTTTTTTTTGTAGGTAAAAATAGCTGGAAAATGGTTTAAACTGCACTTTCCCATGAAATTTCATAAGCATTTGAAAGTTTGTTCTTGTTTTTTTCCTGTTTGAAGTTGGTTTTTTCCTTCCTTTTTTTGGGTCTTGTAGTATCAATCATCATCAAGGAACAAAGGATGTCGAAAACGATTCTGTCAGTTCTATTGAAATGAAAACTGAATGGTTTTCGAAAAGTGTTCCTACTGATTTCTAAATTTCGTCTGAAAATTAAGATACCGAATACTAAGAGTTGGTTTTGTGACCATTTTAATTTAAATTGAGTTTTACAGAAGACCAAAATCCATTTCCCAATTTCTAAACTTCGTCAGAAAATTAAGCTACCTATGGTAATACTAAGAGTTGTTTCTGTGTCCATTTTAATTTAAATCGAGTTTTACAGAATACCAAAATCCTTTCCCTTAATGTAACTGCAAATAGCAGGAAATGTAAAAATGTTCTGAGAAAATATTGTTATACAAGAATGGTCGAAAGCTTATTTTAAAGTTGTTTGAAATGTAGCCCACTTGAACCATTTAAAGTTGAATTACACTCAGGCGAAAAAGGGACCAAGTGTATGTTAAGGTTTAAAAGTCAACAGAGAGAAGTGAATTTGAATGTTTTAATTTAAAACCTGCTTTAGCCCTGAAGTTAGACAATTAAAGGGAAATTTTAGACAGAGAAACCATAAAACTGCAGCTAAAACGAGGGGAAAAACTGCAAGTGAGGACGAATGCAGGAAAAGGTTATTTACCTGCCTGCAGTCAGAGTTGCTTATCCACTCGAAAATTGGAGTCATTAAATGTCACTTAATTACTCATTTGGATTGTCTCTCTTAATTACAACTCCACTGCAATCGTGGACTGCGAATGATGGCACAACATCCAATTTAACTGGTGTGTCCTTGTTGAATTCCGCCGCAAACGGATGACAATTGACAGTTGCCCGGAACAGGAACAGGACGACACTTTGATGGAATTTTGCGAAATCTCAAATAGAACTCGACAAACCACTTATGTAGGTAGCTTCACTATGTTTTGTGCGAGTATTAGCTTCCGAAAAAGTCGAAATTTGTTCGCAAATATCAACACAGCTGTCAGAAGTCCACTCAACCCAATTTGAAAAGCAGCGACAAGGATTTAATGGATTTTTAAGTGGTCCTACATAACGCAAGCATGTAACATATCCTAAGCAAATAGTAGGGGAGGAATTGTTAGAGTGAAAAATAATCAAAATATAATTGAAACATTTCGACATCTTTTTTTATCTTTCGCAAAAAGCGCAAACAAAATCTTTTGATGTTAATCATATAGAAATTAAAGAATGGCAATCCAATTAACGTTATGTTTCTACAGAAATGTGTATATATATATTACAAATGAATGGCTGCCAGACTGGAAGATATCTAATAACTAAGGGAAGGAGATGAAGATTTCATCTGTCATAAAGAGTATTGAGTTTGAGCTGACTACAAATTGGTTTCATTTGTGTGAAATAAATGTACTTTTATATAATTAATAGACATATTTACTAACGAATCTCTTAACATTAAGTAATGAAGATTTTTTCGTTGGTTTAGCGACCTATCTATTTTGTTAGTAGAATAAATAAATTGAATAATTTCAAATAGGTTTTAGTGCCGGACTAACATATTAAAAAAAATAATCATAAATAAAATAAATACATATAATATAAATTTTTTCGAAATATTTGACGCCTCTTCTGCAATTTTTTTTTTTTAAAACTTCAAGAGTTTGGAAAAGAATTACAGAGAAATATAAAAATATCTTCAAATTTAACTATTTCGATTAACACAATTTAAGACCAGTTATTTGCCAATTTTCACAGAGTATTCCAACGAAAAGGTTATTTTTAAATAAGCTGTTTTGCAATTAAACATTGTTTCTGCAATGTTTACACATACTGAAAAGGAAATTTTCCTGAATTAATGCACTTTAAATTGTTGTTATTATTATGTATAATTGGTAGTTGCGTGTTTGTGTTATGAACAAAATAAATTAACATATGCATTTCTTGGAACATGGAACTTAAAGAGAAATGTGATGAATGTGATGTGTTGAATGTGACATTTGCTCTCATCTCAGAATTTATGCATTGGCACGTGAAGTTTATGCACTCAGGAAGCTGAGCATTATTTGCATTACAAAGTACTTAGTACTCAGTACTCATACTTGTAGTTGTACTCGTTTTAAGCCTTGCTGCAAGTCAACACATTTCGCATGCTTCTTTGGTTGATGCCACAAGCAGATTAGTCGCGGCTTGACATTCTCACATGCCACAAAATAATTGCCAATAAGCACACTTATGCGTGCCACCAACAGTGGCAGAGAGAGAGTACTCAAGAGCACATCGTCTAATTGCTGTAACTACTAACTACTCTCTCCCTCTCGCTCACTCTCTCTCACTCTCCCTCTCTCTCTAACTATATCTCCTTCTCTCAGCATAATGAGTTTTCCATTAGCGTTTAAGTACGGCAGGCAATGACAATATTTGCCAGCTAGACGGGAATTGCTTAAGTGAAAATTCAATTACCGTAGAAGTGAAATGGAATTTTCGCATCCACTTGCACTTCCTGGGCTGATTGGCATATAATCGTGGCCATCAAACTTGGCCTTGGCCAACTAAAACTCACATTACAAAGTTTGTAATACAACAACAACAACAACAACAAGGATACAATGCTTGTCAAAAACGTACTCATATTTTCTACTTTATATTTGCAACTTCAAAGCAAACTATATACGGGTATTTTCTCATCAAATATTTGTACAACTACATATTTACATAAATTATATCACATAGCTTATGTGGTAAAAATTTAGGATACTTTAAATGGCAGGCAATGTCATAAAGTGCTGAAGTGGAAGAACATTTCTTAAAGTCATAATATTGACAAATTTAAGTCCTGAACAGAACTTGACTGTCTCTCTGTCTGTCTGCTTGATTTATTGCATATGACAACTGAGCAAAGTTATATTTTAAAAAGCGAGAGAGAAAACTTCTTCTTCTTCTCTACTCCCACTGCAGACACTTTGTTTCTTTATTTATTGCGTATACGCAGTGTGGTGTGTACCGAGCTCAACTTTACATTTGCCCAGACATTTATGAGTTTGTAAATTTACGAGATGTGTATTAAAGCATATTATGCCACAGATGGCAACCACTCAATTGCAAAATTAGCATATCAAATAAGATAGATTAGCACATCAGGCAAATGAATCTGGCTGTAAAATGAATTGACACTAATTGAGTACAAGTATCAATATCAGCATCAATTATAAATGTGTTGAAATTTCAGTTGAAATTTATTAAATCAAAATTTTGCTAGACAAACTTATACTCAGTGTGAATGCTAAATCAAATAGGGTTATTTTATTCGTTGAACTATTTTAATAATTATTAATTTAAGTAATTAACTAATTGACATAAAAATATAAAATCTTTTTAGGCGAATAATTAGTTTTTATTAAATTCGTTTATATTTTTGCAGGGTATTTCACAATTAAATACTCTTTTTTTAATCACAATGTAAGCTTGTTAATTATCAAATTCTTTGGTCTTCTGCAGAAATTCATGCATATTTATAAGTGTATGTTTGCTTGGCAATCAAATGAAATGAAAAACAAAGACTTACCCCAAAAATATGTATATTAATTTTAATTATTAATTAACATATTAAGGAAATGCAAATACCACACAAAATTTAAGATATATATTAATGTAATACTCTGGCTTTAAAATTATGCCTTTAGGCAGAGATAAATGTGCTACCATATTTCCATATTTCCAGCAGACAGTAAAATAAAACAGATAAGTGTTTTTGCCAGCTCGCCAATTTAATGCCATTAGAGAAAATTACAATTACGCACGTTTAATGGACTGTGGCAGACATAAAACCATTTATTTAATAACTTAATAACAAGCGTTAACTATAAATAGCTTAAGTAATAACATATATTTAAAGTAATTGAGATGCTTTGGCAAAATACCTTTGTCTATCTAACTAATCGACAAACCTTAACATTTTTAGACATTTCACATATTTCAAGTCTCAAGCTAATTAGGCCCAAGTCCTTGAAGCATTAACATTAACGTTTAATCAGACTTTCCCTGACGCATTGCCGTTTGTCAGCAATAAATTCTAGGCGGAAATTATGTGGGCAATGCGTAACATCAATCTAGATCCGTAACGGCAGCCTCAAATCTTGAATGACACCTAAAATTCTCCATGGAAATCGAGAGACACATACGTTGCCATTAAGCTCGAAAAAAAGCCGCGTAATTACTTGCGATTAAATTTATAATTTTCTGTTTCAAAAACGAAAGCGTACCCTTTTCATAAAGCATTAGCTAACAAAAAAAAAAGGATAAAAACAGAAAAGGTTAAAAAACATTTGCGGCTACCTTTGGGTAAACAAGAAAAGGTCGCTTTAGTTACGTTTTCCACTTCTGTTTCTCTCAAGTCTAAGTCGTTTAAATCTTCTTGGGTAATGGACCCTTAAAGTGCTTTTAATATCAATTTTATTTTATTTCAATTTGTTTTATTTTATTTATTTGCCAAAACAGCTAGCAAAACAAATAAGTCCGGTCCGTAAACATCATTGTTTGCCTTAAGCTTCAGTTATTTTAAAAATGCCATCAACTGGAGTTGTTTTGAATGTTTCTTAAATTTCATAGTCATTGTTCTGGTTCAATAATTTATTTATTTTTCTTAACAAATACATTTATATTCAAATTGCTAGCTGCAAATTAGTTTAATAATGCAATCTCAACTTGGTGTATTATGAGATAATGTGAAGCCTACTTTTAGGAGCTGACTATAATTCCTTTTGATTTGCTCTGCTTTTGTGCAATTTTCAAAGCATTCTAAGAGTTTGATATGGAATTTGTATGCAACTAACAATGTGATTAGAATTTAAATTGGAATTCTAATAATGCAGGTATTATTAGTTCCAATAATACAAATCAAAGCGTCTAATATGCATAGTTATTTTCACAATAATTTTATGCAATTTCGCTTAATTTATGAGCTACTTAAAATGTCAGCTTGACTGAGGAAAAATAAATGTTTATGTAATATTGCAGTTATAATAAAGAGGCTCAAAAGTTTATAGATTTAAGAGACCATTTATTTTATTATTATTTTAGGAATCTAATATTAAAAAAAATCAATTTCGATTTTTAAAACCGTATATATTTTTCTCTGTGTAATCTTTGCACTTCATTTAAATAATTCACGAATTCTCGCACTGCTTGACATCCACTCACTCAGGGAAAAAGTGAGTGCCACATTGTTGTTGATATTTCATTAGAATGTTTTCATTGTCATTTTCGTAGTTGTTTGTTTTAATTCGCTGTCAAAACTTGCCATGACAGCAGCTTCACTTGACATTGTTGCTGTCGCTTTAAAATACACCCTCACACACACACACACACACACACACGCACAGTGACAACCTTAAATGATGTAAGAAAGATGTGGAGATACTTTTGATCCCCAGTGTGGTTTTAATGTTTTGGTTAATATTATGATGATAAATCGGCTTTTCGTACATCAAAACCAGCATTTAAGCTTAAATAGCATTGACAACTGATATATTTATAAATGAATATACATTTATATTTATAAATGAATTGTCAATTTACTGACAATCAGTAATTGAGCTCTTTCTCCCTCTAACTCTCGCCATCTCTATCTCCCTCACTATTTCCCTCTCTATTTCCCTCTCTATTTCCCTCTCTATTTCCCTCTCTATTTCCCTCTCTATTTCCCTCTCTTTTTCCCTCTATCCTTCTCTCCCTCTCTCCCTTTCCCTCTCTCTACCTTTCACTCACTTTCTCACTCACTCTCTCACTCACTCTCTCACTCACTCTCTCACTCACTCTATCACTCACTCTCTCACTCACTCTCTCACTCACTCTCTCTCTCTATCTCTATCTCTCTCTCTTTTTCTATCTCCCTCTCTCCCTCTCAATCTCTCTCTCTCTCTCTCTCTCTCTCTCTCTCTCTCTTTCTCTCTCTCTCTTTATCCTGCATTTCGACAAGCTGCTTATGATAATACTTAGCATACTTTCCAGGGCCAATCATATGTATATAGTATATACATTTCAATCTTCAGTTAAACATCGGATCAGTTTCGCTTAAAAATGACTGATTTATGCGCAATTACAGAGCAGACAGTTGTTTGTCGAATGACAATGCTTTTTTTATTCCCTTTTCGCTTTTTTTTTGCTGGATGATGGATTTTACAAGCGGAATCTCTGCTGGGAACACAGTTTTTTTTTTGTCTATTATTTATAACCCGGGTAAATTTCTAATGCGCTTTACGCGTCCATTGGGTCACATTTAACATTTGACATGAAGTCTACGTTGTGGCACACTTTCGGGATCCATTAGTTTCAGTCAAATTTCATAAGCAAACAGGCAAAACCAATATACTTACGAGCATTGTAAATATATATTATATATATATTGGCATGATAAATAATAAACATACGAGTAAAAGTATTATAAATAGCTTCACGCACAGTCTATGCCATCAATCAATGCCCAAATGATTCGATAGAGGAGATTGGGTACCCCAACATTTGTTACCACATCACATTACTCAGCACATTTGACACACACAACCCGAGATTTTGGCTTTGTTCTCGCAAAACAACAACAAATTGGACCCTTAAAGCTACATCGACCAATATTATTAGCATTAAAGCCAAATGTCCTTACCCTCAAAATGTTAGGCCAAAATCATGCTGTGCAGTTGAAAAGCTGTCGGCCTGTCAAAATATTTTCATGGTTAATTAAAAGCCCTATTTGATTTGCATATTTACCAAACCATTTTGGCCAGGCCAACGAGCCAATACTGTCATGGCCCAGTGTCAGGCAGTTTAAATAAATTAATTAATTAACCTTCGTTGTTGCACACTTTAAGGATCAATTTGAGTGATGTGGTTGGGAATGTGGTCTGGTGGTGTCTTTAACATTTTTCCCAACTCTAAAAACTGTGCCTGGTAACAGTTTTGGACAAGTTAACACCGTTGTTGATGCTGCTCTTCTCTTTGCTCTAACTCAGAAAGTTTTCTTAGATTTTTTTTCTATTGTGTAAAATGAGACAAAACAATTGCAGACTTGAAACTTTTGGAAATTTTATAAGACATTAAAATGTATATTTTAAATAATGCGCTTAAAGACACTAAAGCCTAGAAAAAATATTTTAAATTGAATTTGCTTATATAACCCATCAGAATATTTTACAATTTCCGCTTTAAACATTTTTTTAAATTTAATTTTTCATTAAAATATGCTTTACTGTTCTATTCTTAACCATATTTTATACCCAGAAAAAAGTCAAATCGTATTCAAAATAAAATTAAAGTGAATAGAATTATACATATTTTAATTTAATTTTTCATGAAAACTTGCTTTACATATTTTAAGTTAATTTTTCATGAAAAGTTGCTTTACGGTTCTATTCTCAGCCATATTTTATGACAAGAAAAAAATTGAGACGTATTCAAAATAAAATTAAAGTGAATAGATTTTAACATATATATACTATAGCTCACTTCAAATTCTACTTATTTTAGGGCTCGATGAGCATTTAAAGTAGAATTTTTTATATGTTTCTTCATCAAAAATAATAAAGTCTTAAAAGAGAAAACACAATCAAAAAAAAAATAGAGAAACCAGAGCTTATAGCTTATTGATATGCAATGAATAAAATAAAAACCAATATATAAAATA
The DNA here is from genome assembly GCA_035045575.1 of Drosophila falleni. Taxonomy (NCBI): domain Eukaryota; kingdom Metazoa; phylum Arthropoda; class Insecta; order Diptera; family Drosophilidae; genus Drosophila; species Drosophila falleni. The sequence continues at coordinate 7,443,306 of JAWNOV010000167.1, forward strand.
TAAAAATAGAACTTGTAGTGCTTATATAAATCTCTAGAATGTTGTCAGGATATTAAATTATGCTTGACTGACAATTTGAATGTTTTTACACCGTGGGTGGCATTTTAATGATGTGCGAGAATCGTGTTCGCATACGTGGAATGTAAGTATGTGACTCTCAAAGCTCATGTATCTCTGTATCTGTATCTGTATCTGTATCTGTATATGGGCGAGTAATCAAAGAAGTATCATTACGATTTAATAAAGCACGTGTCGTTGATTGGTAGCTGAAAATAGCTGTAATAATTGCAGTGCACTTTGTGCAAAGTTTTTCTGGAAAAGAACACAATTACGATTCGCAAAATTTCAATTGAAGAGCGCCAAATTCCTGGTTTAATCAGATTGCGGTTTGCAGGTTTAAGGCTACATCAATTTGTACGCTTTGTATTAGCAACTGTAAACCCAAATTATGTGGTAACTACCAAACACAAAAACCACGTATGCATTAAATGCCAGAATGGGTTTTTGGGAAAATAGATGGATAGATTACCATACAAATGCCCACAGATACACAATGTGAAATTCAAAACAGACATTCATTTCGATTCAAATCCAAATGCGGAATGTTAATGCAATTGTCTAGCTGACCAGATTTTGATTTGTTTACATAAATGAAACACTTTAAAAAAAGCACGTGCACATCTTGCTCAACGAAATACGATTGAAGACAATTACAATTATTAATTGAGTTTTTTCACACGCTGCAATGTTGTCCTTGGTAACCAATCGAGAGAGAGAGAGAGAGAGAGAAGAGGAGAGGAGAGAATGAAACTGGCATTTAATCAGCAGAATTCATTCATTCGTTGTTGGCGAAATGGCGTTGACGTTGGCGTTTATCGTATAAATTGCAATCAGGCAATGCATGAAGACAAAGGGAAAGCAACGTTGCGTATACGCAATTTGCACACTCAATATTTTTGCTGCACACACATAAAATACACATACGCCATGTTGGCACTACTATATTGTATTCTCACAGTGGTTGTTGTTGTTGTGGTGTTGCCATGCCAAATATGAATAGAATCTATGTATATATATATATTTAGAGGGAGAAAGAGAGAGAGAGAGAGAGAGAGAGTTATATATATGTCATAGGCATGCCGAGTTATTCCCAGTTTCCTTGTTTTGCTTTGTTTACACAGAGCAAGCAGGCATTTCAGCTATACATTTGGGACATTCACATTGTGTGTGTGTGCGTGTTGTGCGTATGTCAAATCAATGAAAATCTGCTGTGACAGCAGCCCAAAAGCCCAAAAAGTACGTGTTAAAACTTCAGGACCTTTGTAACTTGATTTTTGCTTACGTTAAAAGCTACAACACCACATAAAAAACTGGTGGGCCGGTGCTACGGAGACCCCGTACTTACTATGGCAAAAACTTATAATGTAAATAATTAAAAAATATTTAGTTAACATAAATACATAAAAGATTTTCATACTAAGACTTGATTTTCGCCCGATCGGTTCTATGACAGCTATATGATATAGTGGTCCGATTTGAATCAAAATTGGTCAGAATATATAAAACCAAGTATTATGCATATTCTATAAGTTTGGTTACGATATCTCATAAAACAAAAAAGTTGTTCATACAAAAACTTGATTTTCGACCGATTGTTCCTATATATATACTTTATTCGGTAAAACAAATCCAATAGACCCCTGTACTTTTTTGAAGTACGGGGTCTAAACATGTATGCTTTTAGTACGCAGGTTGAATAAACGCAAAAAGCAGCTGCTACTAGGAAAAGAATTCAATCCTAGGCAAATTAAAGTAGCGACAATCCTTTATCAACGCCTAAAGCAAGCGCTTATCAATGAGCCGCATCTTTTTGCTCCTAAATGATGACACACACACACACACACACACACTAACACACACACACACACACACACACACACACGTGCACAGCCTAATAAAAGCACTCAAAAATGCGCTCTTATCTAATCTAATGGGGCAGAGGGCAACGCATCAAAGAAAGCCGTCTAAATGCCCTTGTTGGCCATCAATGTAAATTCTGCGACAGGCGCAGCTGGAGGCCAACAAAAAGAGAAAAAGGTATAAAGGAAATGCGTAAAATCATAAATAAAATCTGGCAATCGTTGAGATCTGTAACCCAGCAACGAATCCCATACAATTGCGAACGATAAAGGTATTTTTGCATTGAGCCAAATTGAAGCTAACAGCCATATAATTGTAGATTATCTTAGCCATAAATTGCAGAGTTCACTAAAGATAATAGCAACACTGTTTAAATAATTTAAGAGGAAAACCAGAGTTCATAATTCACTACATTCTCCCCAAAAATCACAAAAGCGTTCAGCTGTTCCATCGAAAAGAAGTCAAAAGAAAATAAACCAAAAAGGACAACAAAAACATATTTATATATAAAATATGCATAACTGAAAAGAAAGCATAAGAAATGGAATTTCGTGAAAGTGAAAAGTTTTTGTTAAGAAATTCGTTACATCGATAGCAAACATTTAAAATTGATTGGAATTTAAATTTATTTGTGGGATTTTCATTTCCATACTTACAATTTCATAACATAACGATTTAAAGGCATTTTATTTTTCTTGTGAACCTTTTTAGCTTCCGGAATTTCAGTTGGCTTTTCTTTAAAAATATTTATTTAACTTGGTTCTTACTGGACTTTAGAACTTTGCAGTTTTAAGTCCTATTAGTTTTTGGTTTTTCTGAAAACAAATCTAAGCTGGAAAACTGACAAGCGCAGAATATGTACAAAAGGCTTAAAATGCGTTATTTGTAGGCAGCTTTTAGTTAAGCCGCTGGGGAACAATTTCTGCAGTTGCTTTTGAAACTATTTAAAAAAAAAGAGAAATATATTTTGCGGTAAGCCAGCATTTTACCAATGCGAATATTGGTTAACATTTTGATCATAATTTTATATCGCAATTTAAGCTGTGAATTTGTCACAATTTATTGCTAAAATGTGGTTTGTGTTCAGCCATTAAAATGGCCATAAATCAATAGCACATCAATCATACGCCATGTTATGCAGGAAAACAATTTCTGTTCTCTTGATATTAAGCAACTTCTTGAGAATAACAAGAACTTTTTACTGTGTTGTTAAATAGTTGGAAGTGTGTGCAATTAAACTTTTTGTAAATTGTTAAACAAACTTTATGCTCTGCAATTATCAAAGTTAAAATGAATCACCCACTGGCTAAGGAGATTGCTCGCAGTATTAAACTAAACGTTGATTATCATCAAATGATTAAATAAAAATAAATTTATGCTCGTATTAATCAAACCTGACTAAAATTTGTGTGACCTCTAAACTGTCGTTCAACAGATTATCATACAATTTTCAGCTCTTATTTGTTTTGACAACGAGGGAAAGAAAGAAAACCATCAATCAACATCACATAAAAGCAGCTGTGACTTGGCTTAAAATTGAGACCAGCCCCCTTAAATATTTCAACATGAAGTTCTCAATACAATCCCCTAAGAAGCTTTAAGACACGAACACATACAAAATACATGTTTGATGTGTGTTATATAAGAGACTTCTTTACTCTACTTAAAGTGAAGCAATTCTCTGTACTTTTGTGTAATTTTTTCTATTGTTTAATGTTTTCTCAAAAGTCCAATCAGCAAATTAAACGCTATACACATTAAAAATACAATGAAAAATAAGTTGATTAGGAAACCCAAAATAGAAAGTTTGGCAAGTTGAAAAGATGGGGACTTATCAATGCCAATGCATTGGACTTTGCATACAAAAATTGAATGTCAATAAATAATTTTTTTGTTTTGTATATGCTGATAATAATCAAATATACATACGTGTATACTCGTATACCTGCAGTAGATTGGAACAGTAGCTCGATAAGCTTGACGATTCTGTAAACAGAGTCAAACATTTAAATGCCAAAAGCTGTATAAAATTGCTATTTTCGTGTTTTATACCCTGTGAACAAATAAAGTGGTTAGGTGGGTATTTTTTTTAGACAATAGCAATGCTAAAAAGTTGAGTGAAGTATGATAAGTTTTTTATTTGATTGATTTTAAATCAATTGAAAATAATTTCTGTTTTATTCTTAAACTTGTTTCTAGGATAACTTTGCTTCGTTTTTTATTGATGTATATTTTTTAATGTTTTTATTTACACATTTCCATGTCCCTGACAACAATAGCCATTTGTAACTTTATCAAAAAGTACACAACAACTGCAAAACAAAGTTGCTGTCAAATGTTCACAAAATAATAATGTCACATGGAAACGTGCTGTTGCAACTGATGATGATATTGGCCCCCAGATGAACCCATTGACACGTTCTGCTCATCATGGTAGTTAAATTGAATCTAGTACCCACACTTGCCACACACCCTTTATAACACACTCAATCCACATGCGTTTATTGTTCTATATTTACGTATACTTAATATTTGTGCACATAGAGATAAAATGACAACGACTGCTGCTTTCCAGTTCCTCTTCTGTTGCACTATGCACACAGATCCTCCACAGATTCGCCTTGGAGCAGTAAACGCTGTTGTTCATGTTTGTGTTTCTTGTTGCCAGATTTGGCTCCAGAGCCGCCAGCGGCCTTGCCACGCCTACGATTTAAAACACCATCCATGTCATCCATCATGCGCAGAATTGTGGTCTGCAAAAAAATATGCAAATATAACAAATATCTATATAAAACTACTTTAATTAAAATTCAAACTGCAAAAGGTATAATTTAAATATGTGGTTATCATAAAAAATGGAAAACTTAATTTAAAATCCTTTTTAAATTAATACGTTTTTTTAACTGTTGAAATTTAATTAAAATGATTGCATTGACTTATTATAGATGAGATAATAATAATAATAAAACTATTAATATAGAATCCTGTTTAAATTAATACGTTTTTCTTAACTGTTGAAATTTAATTAAAATGATTATATCAACTGATGATTGTATAGATTAATAAATAATTATTTTTATTATTTTTATTATTTTTATTATTATTATTATTAATTAAAATTAATGTCATACCTGATCTGAGCAATCCATGGGAGCTACTGATATGTCGCGTACCGCTCGAAATTTGCCCACATTATTGAGATGTTCGTTTTCCAAACGAAAATAGTTCCATATAAAGCGTCTAAATACCTCGAGGGGACTAAGTATAGTTATCATAACATCGCCCTCAATATAACCAGCTTGGATAAGACTCATGGACAGCGTCCAGCTAAAACGCAATATTAAATCCTCAATTATGCCAAAGTAATAGAACCACTATATAAGAGAGAAAAAATAAAAAAGAGAGAAAATGGGTAGAAATGTAATGGATGCGTTGAAAGATTGTTTTACGTGCCGTTCACTTGGACAAATATTTATTGCCGCCATTAGAGGACACCATGGAGGTCCAAAAAACTCAACTCACCGTCGATGAATAAACGATTTCCTCACGCAAGAATCGATTTTCACCCGCCTTCGCATCGAACAGACCCCAGTCCATCTTGATGTCCCATATGTAGGCGTAGCAGGAGGAGACTAGAGCTGCCGTTATCCAGCAGTAGAACCAAGGATTCTCCTTCGACTGTCCATAGGTATCTAAGATAGAAAAGGGGAAAGTAAAGTAGTGAAAATAAAACGCGTGCTACGTGTTTTTTGTGCCAAAATAAAATTAACGTAAATTTGCGGTTGGCCATGAAGCACACTCTAATTGGTAGCGCATCATAAACATCACGTATAATGAGCGAAGTCAGTGTACTTTAATAAACCTTCCCATTCCCATTCCCAAAATAATCCTTAACTTACCCGCTGTTGTGTGGAATTTGTGTGCAAAGATCACAACAAAAAATGAGGTCGCATATTTGGCGGCATTCACCAGATGTGGAAAAGCCTCCTTTGTGTCCCGATAACGTCTTATACATTGAGCAAACCGAAAATACGCCGGAAGTATGGCCACAATGGGATGCAGAATGGACACGTACTGCACACAGAATTTGCCAGCTAATAAATATAAATATATAAATATATTCATTAGCTATAAAGTTAATAATAAAGCAATTTATTTGCAGGAAAACTCCTATGTGCATAAATTAACTTGAAAAAATTTAAATTTTGAATTTTCGACCACTTTTATGTAAAGTAATTACGCACATAAATTAAATATTTATGTGAATAAACTGTGTTTGATAGGTTAACTTTAAAAAGGAATTTCGTGTGAATAAAATTATTTTAATAAACTTGACAATAAAGCTGGCTTTAACAAACTTTTACATATATAAACTGCACAACTTTTCCAGCGTATAAAACAAATTAAATGCACAGCAAGCAAGTTTTTGTTAAACTTGAATAATTTTAAAATAAACTGCATAAATTAACAAAACAAAGTTTATTTTAAAATGCAAGTTTAAACAGAATTTCAGTTTAACTTTTGAATGAACTTGGGAAAAGTATAACAAACTTATGCTATTACTCACCCTCTCCGGCTTTGTGCCACGTAGGATTGCGGCCAAAAAAGCACATTAGGAATGGTATATCCAGAAATGCTGGAACCATGCTATTCAATTGATCCGCCAGCCAGAAATCGGCAAAGTTAACAAAGCAAAAAGGTGCCATAATGACTCGACTGAGGACGCGCAGCGCCCAATACCGTGCCTCGTGATGAAAGGTCCTTGTGGGATTCAACAGGAAGGCAATCATCAACGAAAACAAAAACAATGGAGCTGCATACTGAGGAATGCCCAGAGGTTCACAGAAAATATAACAGAGCACACAGCAGGCCCAGATAACGCCAAAAACCGAGGCAATTTCCATAATATTCTGCTCGGACAGATGATTACGGGGATCCAGTTCAAAGATGAGCACATGGTTGACACCCGACGATCGCCAGCCATAGACATTGACGCCCCAGAGAAAGAGGCATTCGGTGATCAGAAAAGGAGCTCGAAACATGCGCAGACCAACTCTCCAATTCTCGCCAAAGCCATAGAACATGGCAGAGATGACCACGGTTAAAAGGAGCACCACAAAGGCGCCCGAAAAGAGGCCCACCTTGAATGTGGTCCAAGGACTCTGCTGCTCACCCAGCGGTGGCACTCGCAGTCGCTTCATGGCACCTATAAAATAGGGAATAATTTATATATATTTTTATAAATTATTATTCAATACTCACGCTGTCTATCGCCACCCTCAATGTCCTGGGTAACAGCCTGCTCCGTTTCCTGTATGAGCCGATCAATGTCCTTGTTTGTATAGAAATGTGCCGCCTCCACGTGATCCGTACGCCAACGTGCTCCGTAATCCACGCTAAGCAATTTATCGTGCTTCTTGAGAATCTTACGAAATCCGGTAAAATTGAGATTCTGATAATTCTGCAGCAGTATCAGACCCAAATAAAACTCGCTAAATGCCAACTTGAGATCCTGTATCTTACGCGCTGGGACATTCTTCTTGCCCAAAGGTGTGCGTCGCTTCCAGGCGGGCTGCTTCTTCACATGCCCCATTTCCAGTGCCTCCGTCAGTTCACTCCTCAGGTTGCCGTATTTGCGCGTTGCTTCCGCCATTTTCTCCGAGTAAAAGGTGTTGATCTTCGCCAGCTCCTTGTCACAGTAGTGAAAGAACTCCTCATCGAATTTGGCAAAGTAGCGTGTGAGCATCTCGCGATCCACAAGCTCCGCTGAGGGCGACTGTTCAATTGCCGCATACAGCATTGCTTTCATTTCCTATTCGAATGTAACAATTGCATTTTTAGTGTTGGTAAATTCCGTTTTAAAAAGATTATCGATAAGGACTCAAATAATATCGATTAACGTAAACTGATTCACGCGCAACTAAAAATTTCTTTATCGAACTTAAATTGATCACTACATGAATACACATACATTTACTTTTTAAACGCACTGTGATGCGCAGGTTATATTGTACTCTTTCTGTTTTTCTCACTCTCTTCTTTCCTCTGTTTGCGTTTACAGCGAGCAAAACAAAAGGAACGATTGACAGGCTCTCAAAGCGCATGCGCCAAATGCGCGCCAAGGCAAAAGCTCTCGCTGACATTTGACAGCCGTTTTTCATGTGACGTCACCAGCAAACTGACAGCTAGGAAAAGCTCACACTTGAGTATCCAACGGATACATATTTTTTCATTTCGTTTTTCACACACTTTGTGTGCATTTTACCTCATAATTGATGTACTGCTTGCGCCATTCTGGCGTTATATGCGCCGTCAAATGCTCGGCGAACTTCATCTTTGACGTAAACTACTCCTGCTGCACTGCATCCACATTGAAACAAGACGGACAGCGACGACGACGACGGCGGACACGCGCACGTTTTCACGTAAACAACAGAACTGGGCCAACGCCAAAGCGAAAGTTTTCGATGATGGTCTGAATGCCAGGCCATGCTAATGGTTAATAGCGGTCGGGGAGGGAAAGGGGGATGGGGTGTAAAGCGCGGGCATTAAGGAGCTTTCAATATGTAAATGTTGTCGTTGCATTGTTATTGTCCTCAGCTGTCATCCATCGCATCGTTCGCTGGCCAATGTCAACAAAAACAAAGCGCTAGCAAATAAATTTGTGTGCTGCCAAATTTCAAAATTGGTAACAAATTTAATTAGTTTCTTTAAGTGTTAAGTTTTATTTATTTTTTATTTTGTTAACGAAAAGATTTAAATAGCAAATTTTAAAAAATTAAATTTTTTACAAAATTAATAAAATTTAAATGCAGAATGAATTTAGAGGCCAAACAATAATCAAAATGACATTCCGCTTAAGAATCGGTTTAGTTTTGACAAAGTTATGGGAGTTTGAAGTTGGTCAGACCTTGGATCGAACAACTTTACAAGTCAAAATTTTTGTCAAATTTCACATGATTTTTTACAGAAATTTGAAAGGTGTCAGAAACAAATTTAAAGTGTTGTTTTATACTATTTACGATATAAGGAGTTGATTAAACGTGAAAACTTGAGATTTAAAATTTTGAATTTTCAAAATATCAAAGGGGGGACCACATGCATCGAATCCATGATTTTGAGATATATAATTTTTTGTCGAAAATTAATTAAATTTAAATGCAGAATGAATTTAGAGGCCAAACAATAATCAAAATGACATTCCGATTGAAAATCGGTTCAGTTTTGACAAAGTTATGGGAGTTTGAAGTTGGTCAGACCTTGAATCTAACAACTTTACAAGTCAAAATTTTTGTCAAATTTCACATGATTTTTTACAGAAATTTGAAAGGTGTCAGAAACAAATTTAAAGTGTTGTTTTATACTATTTACGATATAAGGAGTTGATTAAACGTGAAAACTTGAGATTTAAAATTTTGAATTTTCAAAATATCAAGGGGGGGACCACATGCATCGAATCCATGATTTTGAGCAAAATGAAATTTTTTACAAAATGAATAAAATTTAAATGCAGAATGAATTAAGAGGCCAAGCAATAATCAAAATGACATTCCGCTTAAGAATCGGTTTAGTTTTGACAAAGTTATGAAAGTTTCAAGTTGATAAGACTTGGTTCTAGTAACTTTATAAGTTTACATACAAAAAGTAATATGTTTGGCAAGTATTTAGCTATTTCTTATTTCTGATGACTTTCCTTTTCGGCCAAATAGCGTTAATGACTAGAAAATAAATAAGGAAGTAATTGAAAACTGGTTTACAGATTGCACATTTATAAATAACAACTGAGGTGAGACGAGAGCAAAAACAAGTAAAATACTGAACAGCTGTAGTATTATTCATTCTTATTTATTAAACTAAACAAATATGAGGTCATTATGTCATAAGCATAAAAGCCAGACAAGTTTTCTAAAAATTTATTTTGTTAAATATAAAAAATTAAATATGGTGCATGAAATTCCAACAAACTTGAATTTTTAATAGGTTAAAAGGTTAACGATACTTGCAAATGTATTACCAAATATTTGTCTGACAATATTACCTTAGCCCAGTAGTCAAATATCATATAAAATCATATCACATTTCCTGAAAAAATTTAAAGCTAGAGATAAGAAAGCAAACAATTTGTTAATGCCCTAAAAGCGGTCAATTTACAAACATCTGGAGGTACGAGTACATTATGAGTCCAGCGCAGTGGCAATAGTAATAAAAATCAATTTCCAAATTGTTTTCATGGTGTGGAATCACATACATACAAATAGAGTATAGCAATCGCTCGACTCTCTCTCTCTCGCTCGCTCGGCTTTCTCTCTCTCTCTCGCTCACTCGCTCGTTTCGTTGCTCGGTATTTTTCGGTCTTATCGCAATTGCTGGATTCTCCCGGGAAGTCCCTCGTACCCTCTCTTGTTGTTCGTGTCATGTATTTTTTTTAGATTGATTAAAGAACGGTCTGTTTCGGCTGCCTCCCACATTGAACCGCTTGCATTCATGATCGTTCAGAACCGGAGCACACTCTCATACTATATGTACTCGTAGCGTCAACGGAGAGCGAAACGAGCAAATTGATAGCGTCTCACAATCTTGGGGTTTTGTAGCGCTTGTCAGTTCTAGATTGCGCTCCACACAGGCAAGTCATTCAGTTATCCACTGAGATACCCCCCGGAGAGAGAGAGAGAGACCTTTTTTGGCGGATTATCAGTGATTAGCGATCGGGGCCTGGGAGTTAAGCGATAGAGCGATAAGTTCCTGAGAGTTATTCTTATAAATTCAACGTATACCCGCAATATTGACCAGTCCAGTTCAAGATGCCAAAAGGAGTACAGCCCACCGCCGAACAGGTTAACGAGGTGAAGACCCGTTTCCTGCAGAACCTCGCAGCGGAACCACCTGCAGGTAAGAATCGGATTTCGATTACTTATCGATTACGATCTTTACATATATTTCAACTTCCCCACAGTTCCATTCCATCCCAGCGATTTGGCAAGAATTAAGGACAGCGATGTCTGGATCACACAGCTGCTGGAAGCCTACAAATTGGATGTGGAGAAGGCTATCATTCGTCTCCGTCAGAACTGCGAGTGGCGTATTAGCTTTGGCACCAACGATATCAACGAGACAAATGTGAACCAGGAGTATCTAAACGACGGTGAGATCTTTGTGCACAACCAGGATAAGGATGGCATGCCCCTGCTCATTGTGAACATGTCCAAGCACAACAAGAACAAGAATCAGGAGGATCTTATTCGCGTTATGGTCTACTGGGTGGAACGTATTCAGCATGAGACGAATTATTCCAAGAAAATTACGCTTTTCATGGATATGACTGACGCTGGTCTGGGCAATCTGGATCTGGACTATATCAAGGCCATTATTGGATTGTTCGAGACGAAATATCCCAATGCACCCAACTACATTGTGGTTCATGATCTGCCCTTCCTGCTAAATGGTAAGTTAAGTTAACCAATAGTATAAATCTAGGTATTAAATATTTTTCTTTTTCTCTATACTTTAGCGGCATTTAAAATTGTGAAAGGCTTTATGCCTCCAGAGGCTTTGGAGATTCTGAAGGTGACCACCAAGAAGGATATCAACGAGTATGTGGACAAGGATAACTGCCTGAAGGTCTGGGGCGGCAATGATGATTACGTCTATAAATTCCAAGCTAAATAATTTTAAACTGTATTTGAGCATGTAAATAATACGATATTTATTTATCTGAGTAATATGTGATCTTTAATTGCTGAGCACAGCGCAAAGTGCAAAGCTTGAGTGTAAAACTTAATTGCAAGCATTGAGTGCAAGTTTCACTCTCTTTCTCTCGCTCTCGCTCTCTTTGCTCTCTGACAAAAGCTTTCACTCGAAGCGATCTCATTTAAATGCAATGGAGCACACAGTGGCGATCACGTTCTGTTGCAACTCTGCCCTTTTCAAGGGAACGCTTTTGGTGCTCCACATCGACTCGCACGCCGGACGACTGTCAATTCGAAAAAAAAAAGTACGATCGGTCGATCGATCAGCAGCGATCAAACACCGTTAGTTAGCCGCGGTAGCTCGTGCTAAGCACTCGAATTCGTACATTGTCGCATGTTTTTATTTTTGTCGATTGATAGTGTTTCGGAAATTTGGAAACTCAAATCTAATCACGATATATGTTAGTTGAGAAAGTGGATTATCGATTAGACCAAAATTGTGCGATAAGCAGAGGAACTACAAACTTGACTGTTGCTCTGTTATTGCCGTGCGCAGAGTTCAATGTTTAGTCTTCGCACAATTGTCGTTGGTATCGAGTGTTGAAAGAGCCATCAATTATGGGTGTTAAGGTTCAGAATCCAACGACTGCACAAATTGAGGAGTTGCGTCAACGATTCAATACTAAATACGCTAACTCGCCGCCAGCAGGTGAGCATGGCCTTAGGTTCACAGATAGTTCAAACAGGTGTGAGTTCTAAAAACCCATTGACTCTAATGCAAAATGGATACATGTCTAAATACTATATAATATAGTATATTCACATAGAATATTTATACAACAATCGTTACGAGCAACTATTCGCGGTCATAAAAAAAATACTGATTGCTTTGTAATCGATTACTTATTTGCGCTGCAAAACTAATCGTTTTGTGTAATTACGGAACCAGTTGTGCAAATAAAGGAAGCTCAATGATCAGGTGATCCAGGAATGCAATTCATAAATTCAAAAGCTGCAGCAGCCCTGAAAGCGTAGGCTGATCATATGGAAGGCATTGCACTTTATGGAACCTAATCAAAGTGTCTCTCCACAAAGATCGTTTCTTATCAGTGTTGTCACTTTAGCTATTTTATAGCTAGACCTTTTTATTTAAAGATATGTTAATACATAGCTAAAAAAAAATTATATTGCTGAATGCGAGTACATCTATTGATCATAAATATGTTAAATTTTTAGCTATTTCTCGCATGAAGTTATGGCAGCACTATTTAAACGCGTTCAACTTATCAAGCAAATGATAAGCCAATCAGGTTTGTGGAAGCTAATTGCATGCCTTCCACAAAATACGTGCTACTTCTTGTCATATTTATCAACATGACCATTAGTCACTTATTTACAAGCAATAACTGATAAAAGCATAAAGCTTCTTTAAATCTACGAAAAAAAAAACTAATAAATAATAGTTTAAAAATACACATTTATAAAATTTTATTGACTTTATTAATAGAACCCTTTCATCCCATCGACCTTGATCGCATTCGAAATGAGCAACTATGGCTGCAACGGTTTCTGGAAATGCACGATCTGGATATGGAGGCGTCCTTCAAACAACTCTGGGAGACTTGCGTCTGGCGTCAGTCCTATGGAACCAATGATCTAGATCACACCCAGCTGAATCAAGCTTACTTAAATGAGGGCTGTGCTTTTGTGCACAGTCAGGATGTGGATGGCAAGCCACTGCTTATATTTCGTGTTCGATTGCACAACAAATCAAAGAATCTGGATGAACTCATACGCATTGTCGTCTATTGGATTGAGCGTGTACAGAGGGAGAATCATCTGACCCAACTGAGCATATTCTTTGACATGTCTGGCACGGGATTGGCCACAATGGATCTGGATTTTGTGAAACGTATTGTGGAAACCTTTAAGCTCTACTATCCAAATGCACTCAATTATATACTGGTATTTGAGTTGGCCTGGGTACTGAATGGTAAGCTCACTTCGAAGCTTTTATTAGGGTATGAAATCTTTGGTCAGCCTTTTTTACTTGTTTTTATATTTTTAGCTGCCTTTAAGGTCATCAAAGCTCTGTTGCCGCCAAAGGCAGTTGAGATATTAAAAATGATATCAAAGAAGGACGTCACACAGTACGTGACCAAGGACAAATGTCTGGCTAGCTGGGGAGGCACTGACAACTATGAGTTTAGCTTTGTCCCAGAGTCAAAGCCTGCAATATCCAAACCCATGGCGGCAAATGCCGGTGACGCCGAGCAACCACATCAGGATACGGCCAACGATAAGAAGGTAAGTGAAAGCACGGGTATACCTATATTATATACACATACAGGTACACGAGTAATTGTTTTGACAAATTAAGTTAAGTTTTGGCAAAGTTATGAGAGATTGAAGTTTTTGAAAAAGTGTCAAGGTATATGGAAAGTGTATGGAAAAAATGGAAACTGATGATTGTGGTTAATTGATCGCCCTGAGAGAGCGAAAGAGTCCTGAGTGAGAGAGCCTTGAGCGAGGGAGATCTGAGTGAGAGAGTCTTGAGCGAGAGAGTCTGTAGCGAGAGAGTCTGGAGCGAGAGAGTCTTGAGCGTCGGAGTCCTGAGTGAGAGAGTCTTGAGCGAGAGAGTCTTGAGCGAGGGAGATCTGAGTAAGAGAGTCTGTAGCGAGAGAGTCTGGAGCGAGAGAGTCCTGAGCGTCGGAGTCCTGAGTGAGAGAGCCCTAAGAGTCCACAAGGTATAAAAGGGGCAGTCAAAGGGAAGCGGGCATCAGTCGCTTTCGGAAGGCAGTTCAGTGCAGATCTCGAGTGGTCCAATCCCATTTGGAATTGAAGTTGATTGTCAAACAGAGTTTTACATATAGAAATATATTTTAAGTTCGGTGTATATATCTATATATATATTTAATATGTATAAACATGTAAATGTTAATTTCTGTATAAATACGCAACTTTTTACTTACAAACAATATTATTGAATAAGTTTATCGTTTAGGTAAAGCCACAATCTAATTTTAAGAAAATAATTAATATTTTGAGGCCATATAATGATCAAAATGGTACTCCGCATAAAAATCGGTTAAGTTTTGGCAAAGTTATGGTAGACTGAAGTTTTTGATAAAAATGTCTCATGTTCTTAAAACAAGTAAATATTAAATAATATATTCCCAAGATGCATTGCTTTAAGCTATTAAAAAAATAGTATATACTTTTAGTCTAGAAAAGTTTTTTGGCAATATCAAAACTAACATAGTTATATACATAAAAAAGTAATAGATTTGTATTTTATGTCTGAAATCTAATTTTCATAGAATTCAACTGATTTTCAAAATAAGAAAATCAATATGTGAATGTTTAAATTTTGTCAAAGCACTTTCTTGACTAACTGTTAATGAGTGTTTGGTTTTTCTGTCAAAACCATTACTGGACTAACTATACGTCCAGTCCAATGTTTGGGTGTGTTTAGACTTAACTGTGGTGCCCTAAACCAGCCGGAAGTGTGTCTATTAATTTCTTATGCTGACCGCCAGTCACGCGATGAAACTTTTGCTTGTCCATTAATTGATTTACATTTGAAACGGGTATTGATTTAAGGTGCCGCTGACATTTGCGTGTCCTTTATGAGTGTCCGAAAATTGTAAATAATATAGACATAGAGACCACACGGCGACATAGTTATCGTTATTTTTAGCCATTTGTTTGACACATTGCAAAACTTTCGCTTTCGTTTCTCTAGTTCCGAGTGGTCAGTGAAGCGTTTCGAGGCGTTGACCTGTAACAAAGTAGAACACTCATGGAATATATTATAAAAATAATTCCCAATGGACGAATTACGGGGTATGCGGGGGCGTCAGATAGGCTTCTGTTTCTGACGTAGCAACTAATTTTGTCATTCGCTTTTTATTCAGTTTCCGTTCTCGCTATTCGTCCGTTTGCCTGCTCTCTCTCATTCTCGCGCCTTAGTTAATTGAATATGATTTGCACAACGCATTCAATGCAATGGACTTAACAGCTGTTGTTACGAGAGGCTGATCGTAGTGTAAAAGCTTTTTTGTTTGTTGAAAAAGCTTTTATTGTTTGGCTTTTGCTTTGTCGTGTTGTTGCTTTTTGGGTGTGCTTTTAGTTGTGTTTCCACGTTTGCCGCGGCACGACGACAATACGTCATCAGCTACCAGCAATATCAATGCATTCGCGATATATTTGATATTTATATTTATTTTCTTGCACCGTGTGTGGCTAAAACGCAAAAGCTATAATATATTTTTGTGAAACATATTGATATTATAAATTCAGGCTTCAGCAAATATGCGGGTAGGTGGCGTCGAGAGAATTGTGTGTTTGTGTGTGCGTGTATATTTAAATGTATGTGGCTGCTCGCTGATCTTGTGTTTTGTGTGTGTTTGTGCGGTGCTTATGCTAAACAAAGCATAACAATGATATGCGAGGAATCGTATGAAAGTAAAATGAATTCCAATTGTTATTCAAGACATACAGTTTGCAAATTTAGCCTCGCATATCAATTCACTGTTTTCCTGGTTCTACATTAGTCATACGGGGCGTATAATAGACAAAATCAATCAAAATATATTTGTTTTTAAAACCGTTTAGTTTTTTTCTTATTGGTCAAATGTTGTGGAAACATTGCTGGCTGCTACAATACTGCGATATCGAAATGATTTCCTACAACGATTAAAGTTAGTATTAACTGACTGAGCCAAGGCTGCCACACGTTTCAATACAATTGTAACGCCACCTCTTGTCAGTTTTGTGATACCTAAATACGCCAGATCAAGAACGGCGCGCAATTTAAATTTTGTAGCTAAACAGTAATAAATTAATAATTTAATGAAAACTTTAATTTCTAAATTAAATATAATAAAGGTGCAATCTTTTTTAAATTATAGAAATTGCAAATTTTGATAAATTTTGAAAATTGATCACAATTTAAAAATGGTCTTAAGTCCGCAAACCAAGGCCGGCAGCCCGGTTTTCTTGCAACATGAATACTGAAACCAGTTGGCAGCACTGCTACTATATTTGTAATTGCAATTGTAAATTGCGGAAAATATACAAAAAATAATACAACAAAAAGTTAACTACTAAGGTTTATTATATTAAGTATCAAAGTGCCGAGCTATATAACTAAGGTGTGTTAATTAATTCCAAATGCACTTAACAGAAATCAAAAAGAGCTGATTGACTTAGAATTGTTTATTAAGACAATATTATTATTAACAACACAGCTGATACGATTCAGGCAATTTATTTCAAAGAAAATCAAATCAATTCGCCAAATGGCCTTAATAACAAACTGTGTGCTCAAGTGCTGCTGAAGGTGTGAGTGAGATGTCCACTTGTAAAAATAGCAGAGCTCAGCGTGAATCGATTGCGAATCATGCCATTAGTGTGTGTGTGTGTGGTGGGTGGGAGGAGTGTGGCTATAAGGGCGAGAGACGAGGAACGCTCTACCCCCACCCCTATTTAAGCAGCTCTTGCGAATGCGAAACTGAATCCATTTTCATTTGTGCTTCTCTCATTTACCAGGTACACTTCGCCAAGAGCGGTCCAATCCTGATGAACGATAAGAGCACAGGGGAACTGCACACACCCTCGGATGGAGAGGGTAAGTCCAAGTCCATAAATATAAGTACTTCCAACAATCCAATTTTCAATCGCTTTGACATCGCTTCTATTGTCAGGCAATTTAATCTCAATGATATTTAATAGAGATTCGTCGTTTTTCGTTAAATCCAAACAAATTTGTACAAATTTAATATTTTTAAAAAATCAATAAGTACTTACTTGTACATAGCTAACATATCTATATTTATATATATATCTTGTATATTCCACTCCAGGTATGTTGCAATTGGAACCATCAGAGTATATCAATTTTTGCCCAATCACTGGGGATGCCAAACTGACCCTCAAGAACATGACGGAACAACCGGTCGTCTACAAGGTGAGTCCTTCAAATACCACCGATACATGTTAATATAAAAGTCCTTTCTCTGATTGAATAGATTCAAACCACATCACCGGAAAAGTTCCGAGTACGTCCGCGTTGCGGCGTGGTTCCACCAAATTCCACCGCAGAGGTAAACATATGGCTCAAATCGGATCATCAGCTTAGTTCAGATGCAAAAGATAAATTCCTTGTCATGGCAGCATTCGCTCCAAGCGTTGACTGCAGTACTCAGGAGGTGGCAGACATATGGAAAGAGAGGGGCACAAATGATCCCGAAGTGGAGAATCATCGTCTTGTCTGTCGCCTGACGGGAAAATCCAAGGAAACGGGCGCCAAGGGCGAAGGACTAGATGGTCAAGGCAGTCGTACAAATGTAAGTAGATTGCTTAAATTTGAATCCCTATAACTTATATTAATTACTCTAAATTATTTGCAGGAATTTGGACCAAACCAATTGCGGGAGCAGAACAATAAACTGTCAGCTCAGCTGAAACACACAAGAAATTTACAATATGCAACATTATTCCTAATATTGCTACTATTTGCGGGCTTTGGTTTTTTGCTCTTTGAGCGCTTTCATCATTCCATTGGGGATCATCATCATGGAGCTGGCACATGCGAAAAGACGACAGCATTTAAATGTGGCAAACACAAATAATATTTACTGTCGAAATGCAATCTGACCAGGCTAGACGATGCCACTGTTAGTCACCAATCAATCCAAAACCATATCCACCCAATCCACAACAACAACGGAAACAACAAGAATAATATCAAGAACAAAAATAATAATCATAATAATAACAACTACGATATGCACAAAGAGAAAGAGTATTGCATTTGTGATCTGAGCCTGGATCTAGACTACATTAATGCTGAAGATGTTGATAATGCCGACTGCCTAGAAGCCCTAATGCTCGTCCAGCTGCAATTATCGCTGCACAATGGCCACATGGAGAGGGAGAGACAGATGGAGATGGGCGGTGTTGCCAATGGCGGTCATCTGCTTGGTCTCATTGCATTTGCACGGAAAATAGCGCGCGTGCTACTCTCCCTGTCATTGTTATGCTGCATTTTGTTTCTTAGTTTCTACCTGGGCAACAACTATGATAGCCACCCTCATTCAACAACAATAGATACGTCTTTGGTCAGCAGCAGCAGCATATCCACAACCACCACCAATACCATCACCAGCATCGCAATCAACAACACTTCTTCAACTATAGAGAATAACAATCATTTAGCAGAAACATATTCCATATAGTCCGCCTATATGATGTATATGCATATATATAGAAATTGTTGTATATATATATATGGATATACAGACTAAATTACTATATAGATATCAGAGAATCATAAATTTGTATTGTATTAAAAATTCAATTGCAAACTCACGTTTGCATTTATGATACAGAAATTGTATTGTAACTCGGGCGAAGAGCTCAGCTAAATTTGTGAATTTCTTCAACATATTTTTTGATTAGCCGCTGGAAACAATGAATTTGTAGTAACTCTATGTACGATATATGTAAATTATAAACAATTACTAATATTAATGATAATTAAAAGTTGATTAGTTTGTAAATAGTACATGTTTTAATTCGTTTTGCTTGACTTTTTCCCTTTCAATAGCTTTGTATGCCATTATCTCATCGAAATCTTACAAATTTACTACAGTTATACAGTTAATATTTATATAGTATAGATAATATTTAAAACAAAATCAATTAAATAAACATATTTATTCAGTTGGGCTTAGTAAACGTTGATGCGCACACATTTAGGATGCGTCTAGTATTTAAACTTTAAACAATTTGTGAACGTTTATTAGCGTTCCTTAATAAACCTTCTTAATTCTTCTTGCGTCCACGTTTGGCTGCTGTCTTTTTGGCGGGCTCACTGGCTACGCTCGTCGCTGGCTCGTTGTCATTTACGGAACTGGTCTCCTCTGTTGGATTCTCTTCCTGCTCCATGGGTGCTTCTGCAGCTGGAGCGGCAGTGGCAGCTGTCTTTGCCTTCTTGCTGGCTGGCACATTCTCTTTCTGCTCTTCCTGCACATCGGACTCGGCCAAGAACACACTGTGCTGTCCACCGCCGGCTGCAAGCAACATTCGTTTATTTGCTGTATTCTTGCTGCTGACCACAACTGGCTCCAGTTCGTCGTCGCCATCGCCAACGCCCAGCTGCTGATTGGAGCCCATGCCCCAGGAATAGAGTTTGCCATCGTTGGTAATGGCATAGGAGCAAGCTTCGCCACAGCCCACAAAAGTGGTTTTGCCCGACAGCTGTGGAATTGGCATTAGCTCGGCAACCACATCCTTGACATCTCCGACACCCAAACGACCATAGTCGGGTCGGCCAATTGCAAAGCAACGCGAGGCATTGTCCAAGACTAGAGTGTGATGTTGACCACCGGCAATCTGTTTGACATCCTTCAGATCCGTCTTGATGGGTATGAGCACGCGTTCCGCTTCCTTGGCGTGTGTCAGCTGCTTGTAGTTGTTCAAGCCCACAGCCCAGATGATCTCGGTCTGCGATTCGCGCAAGAATGTGCAGTAGTTGGTGGCCCAAATAGCCTCAAATGGCTTGGTGCGTTTGATAATCAGCTGATCCGGTCGCAATAAGTCACGTTTGCCACGACGACCTAAGGAATGAAATTGATTAATTAAAGTGACACGTGGTAAATAGCAGTGTACTCACCCTCGCCTCCCACCGAACGCTCCGAGATGCGTCCCAGTTGTCCCTGCTCGGCACAGCCCACCGTATAGACCTTGCCCGCTGTGGTCAGTATAACCAAGTGATCCGCGCCCGAGGCAATGCTGCAGCAGATGGTGCCCTCTAGCAGATTGATGGGTGTGCGCTTGTTGCCATCAATGGTGAGTCCCATGTTGCCATGTGAGTCACGGAACGAGCCCCAAGCGTAAACGCGACCATCCTCCAGCAGACAAGCCGAATGCGAATCTCCCGCCGAAATGCAAAGCGCCTTGCCGGGCAAATCGATTAATGCCGGCGTTGATTCGCTGCCCTCGGCGCTGGTGTCGCGACCCAGAGCGCCTTCGTCGTTGCAGCCAAAGGAGTAGACATCGCCGTTCTTGGTCAACACCAGACAGTGCATGCCGCCAGCACACACATCCACGGGATTGGGTATGCTCTCCACGAGTGCTGGCCGCTTGCGCTCCAGGACATCTTCGCCAAGGCCCAGTTGACCGGTGTCACCGGTGCCGCAGACCAAAACGTTGCCAATGATTTGACGACGCTTTGGCAATTCCAGATGGAATGCAATTCGCGCTCTTTTTGCTTTTGTCGGCTGCATTACTTTATCCTCCTCGGAGTTGTTGTTGTTTGTGAGCACTTTGCGGCGCGGCATTTTCGTTTTTACGTTAAATTTCGCAATTTTCTTACACCAAAACTAGAAAAACACCAGAGAGAGAGCAAGCAGATAAATAAATATATACACGTATGTGTGTGTGTGTGTGTGTGTTAACTTGTAAATATATATGTACAGTATGTGTACAATATGTATGTAAGGTTAGGTAGGCGTTGCGTTGCAATGCGTTAGGTAGGTACTTACAATGGAATTTAAATTGTTGGCTGCTTGGCGAGAGTGGTGTGACTGCTTCTACGGTTTTTCGGCGAGTGAAAAATCATATAGTCCAAATTTTTGGTGGTTGATCTTCTTAACTGATATGCTAATCCAGCATGAAAATGCGCGGGAAAGACGAAAAGTGGTGAACCCAGATGTAGCAGTTGGCTTTCATATTGTTGCATTCAAAACTTATCGAAATTGTTAATCGAGTTACTTTAATCGAGTGCTGTACAGATTGTCGATAGCTCAAACTGATTGCCTGAGTGCGATAAGCTATCGATATTGCAAGTAAATGGCGCCTTTATTTAATTTTAAACAAATATATTTATTAAACTGGTAAAACTGCTTTAGGAAATTTAAGTAACGTAAGACATGATATAGAATTAAATATATTATTTAAAAAAATAAGAACTTCATAAAAAATTATTAACTTTATTTTTAAATTATAACATGTCTTATCGATCGCACAATTGTTAAATCATCGATACTTTCATGTCTACCATCGACGTAGTTACTAATCACTGTCATCGGTATATTCGAAATAGTATCGAAAATAGTCGTAAACAAATCGAGTAAGGATTGCGTTCATATTATGAACACTCGGCCAATGCAAATTCTTAAAATTATCCTCATCTTGGTGCCAAACTTCTGGATAAGTATGTGGTACAACATGCATAACTGGCACACCTATAAAAATAAAGAGTTAACAAGACATTTGAAAAAAAGGCAGTTATTTTCAAAACTAACCCGCCTCAATAAACGAATAATGATCGTCATCAAAATCACTATCATGATCCTTTAGCTTGTAGAACAGCTGATGGCATTTATGAAGTTGTCCCGATTCCTTCAGCTCCATCTCAATGTCTGCCATGTGTTCGTGAAATTTAAATGTATTCTCGTATTTGCTCATGTAGATGTGATTTGGAGCGCCAATCAAGTTCAAAGTAATGGCAGCATTCTATGGATTGGTATTGAATAACTTGGTAATATTTTTAATATGCATATATATTTGTCTTACGATTCTTTTTAATGATATGATCTCGTTTTGTATAAAGTTACGCGATCCGTACAAGGGTATGAAACCATCATTCATGCCATTTGTAGAATCATGAGCGTCAAAGAAAGCCAGCTGTTCAAGGGGTAAAGAGTATAAAAATTGCAAACTAGGAAAATCCCAACAGATTACACACCACTAAACCAATATCATCGCGTTGAAAAAGGTCCAAGTCAGGTAAAGAACTCAGAGACTTGGCTATGTTTAGAAGAATCGCACAGGAAACACCTGCATCTGTGGCACTAACAAACTTATCGGTATCCTCCAAGTATTTCAAATCATAATGACAGCTGAGCAATAGAAATCGCTTAGCAGTTGGATTCGTAATTCCAATGACATTAGCTAAAGGATAGGGTTCATCAGATTCGTCGAGAATTGTTTTAAATCCGAGTTTTTCCAGTTCCTCCTCGAGGAAGTCGCACACCTTGGCATGACCCTTGCTATCGAGACTTCTTGGTATTAATATATGGTTAAGCGCGTTAATAAAGTACTTCTCGTCACTGAAAATACTTAAGGTTGGATTAATCCGAATCCACGCTAACAAACTGATTAACACTAAGGCCAAAAACAGACAAATTATAACCCAATTTATGCGCAACATTATTGAAAAGAGTTCAAAACATTACAAGAAACTGAAACTTAATAAATAAACAGTCTGTCTTAATATTCTACTGGGTGTTTCCAATTCCATTCTCCACAGTAATTATATTTTTCTTACATTGTAGAAATAACTTTGAAAGGCTTTAACGACTACAAGATATTATAAAAAAGTCAAAATTTAAATGTTAAATACACTTACACGTTTATTTAGAACCCTGAAATTCAAAATTTTTAATAGTCTTAAAAATGATTTGCATTTTGCTTAAAGTAAAAATACAAAGTGTTTTTTGCTGCTTTTAAGAGTTACGTATGTATAACAACTAAAATATATAACTAAAAGTGGGAAATAATTTCAGCCATATTCTAATAAGAACTAAATTAAATTTCTATGAAAATAATATGCACATGTGTCCAATAAACAATGTTAACAACAACTAAAAAACCAACTAAAAACCATATATATTTGATAAAGTTATCTAAGAACAAATCTTATAAAAATCACTCGGAAGAATGTAAGATATTTAAAGGCAACAAATTGTAGAATTTTCGGCGCACCGAATTTGAAATACCCTTGCAAATATATTTAAAGTTAAGATATTAACTAAACGTCTTTTGAATGTCTTTTTTTCAAGAACCCGAACATTTGTTCTGATGGCAACACATTTAAATTAATAACAATTGCGGACAAACTAATTTGCTTATGGCAAGTCTGACAACTTGGAATAGATATATACAAACACACGTAGTATATGATCTGCAAGGGAATATAAGTATAGTATAGTATGGTGTATATAAAGTAGATAGATGCACTAAGCAGACTCACGTTGAGATAATAATTAATTTACACATATAATAAGAATGTAGTAGATTAATTGCTGCGCTAAGTAAAGAGCTTTAGAATATACAACATTTACAAGAGTGCCAAAGATGGTGCTGAACATCGTTGACCATCTATTAAACACACAATCACAAATTGGACTGGCTGTTTCTCCTAATGGGCCATCATTGGTCAGTTGGGTCAACTTGGTTAACTCATCGCTGCATGTCGCGTCGCTTGAGCACATCGAAAATGACATCGGATGCACTTTGTTTATTCATTAAATCGTTGGCCGAATCCTCCTCAGAGTCGGTTTGCTCCAGTAGCGGCACATTAAGATTGTGTGCCTTGCCATGGACACCAACAATGGCACTGCCTTTGTTGAACTCATACTCGGCGGACATGTCCTCGCCATCGTTGTCCAGCTGCAAGGCCAACTGTTGTTTGTTAAGCTGCGAAATGCTCGAGTATTTGTGCCACAAGTGACAGCAGATGCCGGCCAGACAAACGCCCAGTCCGACCAGGTTGATGGGTGTCAGTTGATCACCTTTGTACGCCACAGCCAAAGCCAGTTGGCAGATATCCTTAAAGATGCCAGCTATGGATAGCGATAGACTGGATGTTTTGCACAGCACCAGAAATTCTGTGACCTCCATGAGGAAGGCAATAAGTGCGCCAAGTGTCACCTTGGCAATATTCCAAATGATGTCCATCTCGGATAGTTTGTGCAGATCCAACATGCCCTGATGCAGTTTAGGGCCTGAAAAGGCAACAGAATAAAGCATTTAACTGGGAACAATAACTCTTAAGACAGTTGGAGCATACCTTCAATGATCAAAACCAGCGGCAAGAGGGCTGCAATCATCCAGGGCTGCATGTGAAAGATCATATCAATGGGATTATGCAGACCCAGCTTTGATTTCTGCATTATGAACTGGGCAAAGCTCCAGCGAATGCCACTGCTCAGCGATGCAATGAGTATGAAGACGAATCCCAGTGCATTAAAGCTGGTTGACTTATAGGTGAACATAAATAGGCCAAGTCCTATTAGGCCAACAATGAGAAACAGCGACCAGCTCTGCAAAAGCATAAATAAACTATAAGTATCTTTAATACCTATATATTCATAGTTATCTCACTTACCCTGCGCTCCAATCCCAGCAGTATGGCAAAGATCAGTATGAAAACTATAGTCGATGATTTCGTCATGGTATACAACGAAATGGGCACCAGTAAAAGACCCCAATTGGAGAAGCCAATGTCAATGCCGCTGGCAATGCCAGTTGGCGCCATTTTACGCACTGCGACCCGCCAATCCAGCTGAACCCGCGACTTGCCCATCCGCATCTTGTACACGTTCCGTATGCAGGCAGCGAGCAGGAATTTCAAGATCAAATGATACGTGACAATGGTCAGGGGAATGGGCAGATCTCGAATGACATCCGTTTGATAGAAAGTGAGGGCAATAGACAGCGTTAAGTACAGCAGCACAGTGACCAGAGTGGATATGGCCATCTGCATGAAACGCGCATCCGAATGCCGTGACATTCCGTCGTTTGCTGCAGACGTGGCGTTTCCGTTGCCGTTCCCTTTGCCGTTGTCACTATCACCGCTGCTGCTGCTCTTCTTGGGGTATGTGAAGTTCGCATGTATCGGCAGCTGTCGATGTGTCGATTCTAGCTTCAGTTCAACTTCCTCAGTGTTGTTGTCATCGCCATCGGCGTCGCTGCCAGCGCCGACGCCGACGTCGCCGGTGTTAAGACGTTCATATTTAGGGGCCACCATTATCTAAAGAACATTCATTTACACCCAAGCAGGCGACAGCACAAGATACAAGTATTACAATTGTAGTAGACATGTACAATTCAATAGCCAAAAGTGTATTTTACGCCTTGTCGTTGTTATCTAGAAATTTATTGATGTTGTGTGGCCTTTCCATATGTTCAACTACGATGTAACTTTTATTGTTTTCTCTTTGTCTCGTTACGTTATCTACGTAGGTAGCTTAATGGATTGCTTCGGCGTTCACCTGAGTCGGTAACAGGGCGATAATGATATTACGTTTTCATTCTGCCTTTTGGCCACTCTGTTGTATACGTCTGCTATTTAGCTGCCAACTGTTTATACAGTGTTTGTTGTTTTACTTTTTTTCGTTCACACTTGCTCTTGTTGACGTTTGCACTGTGTTGTAAAGCGTTGCAATTAATATAGCGATATCGATAGACCGTTTTAGATTTATCTGGTTTGCGAAACATACGTTTCTAAATTTCTAGTTTAAAAAAAATTTAAAATTTACAAAAGAAAACTGCATTTAGCAACTTGATTAAAATATGGAAATTAACTTATTTACGAAAGCCGAGGCTGCCAACCCGCTTTTTGTTGCGACATGACTGTTTATAAGTTCATAAGGCAGCTAAAACAGATTTAACTGAATTCCTTCTTTTTAATAAAAATCATTTCATTAAGGTTTTAAATGTGTATTAATTCAATATTTACATCTAAAAGCACTAAAGGGTGTGCATTGTAACATGATTGCCCTTTTATAGCTTACATTAATTAAACTAATCAATAAGCCGCATTTTGAAATTGTGCTGAATAAATGCATCTTTTATTTGTTTATCCGTGCTACATTTTTGTCGGCCTTTCAATGGTTCCATAAGTGCTTGAATTAAACCTGCACGTTTTTTAGTTGTTGCAGAACAATGGGCGCTATAAATTATAAGAAAGGTTGAATTTAATAAAAACATTTGCATTTTTACATAAGCTGCGCACGTTTTTTACATACCCACTCGAATAGCTGCGACAAGGACACCAAACATGAGTAAATTGAATCGCACTTCAGATGCGACTCGCTTCTGCTCCTCCGCGGGGTCAGGTTGAGATTGTTGCAGACGAAACATGATAGTTTATTTACTTTTTTGCAATATTCGCTATTGAAAAGTTAAAAGAGGACGTGAGGCAGCCTATTAGAGATGGAAAAGACATCGATAGCGATATATAACAGCTGTTAGCTCTAACAACTTGCTGAAAATAACAGTGTCTCGCAATCGATTAATTGAAAGTCATCGTATGATATCGATTACTCAAATCTGAGCGGAGAAATTACCAAATTATCGATTCTTGATAACAGATTTTTGAAAACTAAAAAAATAAATTGTTAAAGATTTGGTTGCTTTTTTTTCATTCTTTTGTATTTTTTTGTATGTCTCGTGGCTTTTCATTTTCTTTTGCAAATATATATAATATTTATGCTTGTAACTAAGTACGCAATTACATACACATTTACATATAAATACATCTACTGCACATACATATATGTATGTAAATATATATACATATATAAGTATATAGCTTTTGTGTATAAATTATACAATATTATCGCGTCGTTTTACTTTTCATATCTTGTTTTTAAGCTTTTCGCTCTGTCTCTGTACGGTTCTATTTTATTTTTATTATTATTTAACTTAGTTTCTCCTGTTTGCTTTCTTGTCTTTGTTCATTTTATGTCTAAATTCTTTGCAGTTTTACATTTAAATTGTACACACACAACTATTTAAATTAGGCGCTTAAAAGCTAATCTCACTACGACTCCAATTCTCATTAAAATGTACATAAACATATACCTTAAATGGGGGAAGGAGCGGGTGCTTTTTGTATGCAGATCTGAATTAGTGTCAGGATCAGGTGGTAGAAAAGGCTTATATTTTTGATCGCATTGCAGAATGATGTTATTGAAATTATCTTTATAACAAAATAACAATTATTATTGTTGTAACTAAATTTCAATTATGGAAATTAATTATTAAGCTAAAGAATCTTCTACTCAGTTCTTCTCATATGATTCTCAAAAATCCCATATTCATTTTCAACATTTTTATGTTCTGTTTCAGCCTATACAAAGCAAAGCACCCTGTATTTCTGTCTATGAAAATATGTAATGCGGCAAACTTTGTTTTTATAAAACGATTTTTAAGCGTGATTTAGAATATTTATCTTGCTGCACATTTACATTTAATTACTACAATTGTTTTCCTTTTTTTTTCTTTTGTATTCACTTGTTAACACTACACATTTATCAACATTTATTATTTATATTATGTATATGTATTTATGTACTAATTTTATGTAATTCGTCCTTCATTCACCGATCTTGAGTCATTTATTTCAATTTATCCTCTCGTATACATTTGAAATTGTGGGTTTACTATTTGTTGCTTTGAAATTGTTTATCAAAAGTTTATAGGAACTTTATGCAATAATTCAAAAATCTTTCTGCAATTTAAAAAATATTTAAAACCAACACAAACCAAAAACGTACAAAATAAAATAGGCAAATATTTATATTTTTAGAAAATAGTATTTTCCTTATTTTTTTGTTTTTTCTCCGTCTGTCACTTTATACATACAAAATTGGAGTTGGGCTTTGTACAGAACATGATGCTTTCTATCGCACAATATTGTTAGATTAATATTAGCATTAGTTTAACTCGTAGTTTGTGTGTACTCCAGTAACTAAATAATATTAAGATTAAAATAATGAAGGCTATAATCATCATTTGTTTTTAGTAATTGCTTCTTTTTCAAATTGTGCCAATTTGTAAAATAAAACTATAACGACTAAAATTATAATTAATTATTAAAATTAACAAAACTCACACGGGTGTGCCCGCCAAAAAATTTACAAACTAAGGCTCAACTAATTTCTATAGTATGCTCTATATCTGTATCTGTAACTGTAGACTACGTAATTAGGTTTCTTCTGCTGCCACTTAAGGTAATATTTAAAAATTTGTTTAGTAGTGTTTGTGGGTGTGTGGAAGGTGTGGGGGGCGGGGGTAGATAGGTGGAACAGCTTAGAACGAAATTTAAATAATTAGGCTACTTTTTAAAAACAAATTACATTTGTGTAAAATGTGACCCATGGGATATACAATCGAATCGAACAGTGTCTCACTAAAATGGCGGCATTTACAATGATTTACAATTATTATCAAATTGGTTTTAAATCTTCCACTTCTCTTCTAATTAGTTTAACATCTTATTGTTGTTAATATGATATTTTTTTATAAAACATATGGGGCAACGTTGACTATGTCAAGTGTCTCAGCTCAGAATGCAACAGAATTCTCGCTCTAAACAATTGTACAACAATTTCGCTTAAACTTTAAATGCTAAAGAACAATTTGAAATTGAAAATTAAGTTTATAACAAATTATTTAAAACATTTCTCTCTCTCATCTTTTTGCACTTTTGTTGTTTATAAACTTTCAACTTAAACGCAATGACTTTTTGCCTTATAAATGATTTAGTTACTTGGGAGTTATGCGCTTAGAATATCAAGTAGGAGCTAGTTAAAGGGGGACAATGGGAGTTAAAGGGGGGTAGGAGCTTGTTGTAAATCTATTGCCTCGTAAGGAATTGTTATTGTTATTGTAGTTGTGGCTATTGACGACTCTCTACGTGTGTGTTGAGTGGTTGTGTTACATGTCTGATCATTCTCTATTAAGAGGTCATTGGAGCGCTAGGTGCTGTTGGCGACCGTTATTTTATCTTTATCATTTTTTGTATCTTTTTAGCTACTATTGAAGCGTTTTGCTATACATTCAGGTCTGATTGGGCTTTAACTTTGCTTTCCTCTTCGTAAGATATTACAAATCATACAAGTTTGATCTGATAATGAAATGATTTCAATATCAGTTAAATTTTTTATATGATTTGCTTTTCTTATGGAGCGAGCTAAAGTGTGAGCACGATTACAGACCTGATAATTCATCTTGGTAAGTTCTTAGTCACATTTAAACCTTAACAACAACAACAACAATGTTTTCGCTACAATTAAACAACTAACAACAACGTAAGCGTATACACCAACAACGATAAGAAGAACAACAACAATAGGAACAACAACAAACTGGCCTACGATACAATTTAATACTTATTAAATTGTCGTCGTCGCCGTCGATGAAGCTGTTGTTGCTGCTGCTGTTGTTGTTGTTGCTGCTGCTGCTCCAGCGCCACATACGCGACATTATGCTCATCATCATCATGTTCATCATCAGGATCAGCATTATTGGCCTCCTTGAGCATATACTCGAGGAGCAACCCATCGACTCATCCATCGCGTTGAGCAGCAGCTGCAATGCCATTCGTTGGCGATTCCATTTTGATGACACCGAGCTGCTGCAGTTGCTCACTTCTCGGATGTTGTATGCGTCCAACGACAACACCGCCCATGGTCACAAAATTACCATCGGCTGTCACAGCGCCCAATTGCATGGCACTGGACAGATCACCCAAAGCGGCCACATTGAAATGCGGATGATGATGCGGCGAGGTGCCATTGCCATGCGTAGGCTGCAGATGCGACTGTTGCTGCTGCTGTTGCTGATGTTGTGCCACTGTCGTTGTCGATGGCAGCGTTGTAATTGTAACTCCCCGTTGATGTTCGATGTGGTGTTGTTGTTGATGTTGCTGCTGTTGTTGTTGCTGCTGTTGTTGTTGCTGAGATGGCGTTGACGACTGTTGATGATGTTGCTGCTGCTGTTGTTGCTGGAGATGATGATGCTGCGCCAACGCCATGCGTCCTAGTCACCCCTCGTCCTCCTCGGTTTTGATCTTGACAGGAACGTAGACCTTGTCCATGACATGGATCTTTATGTGATTGTTGAGCGTGCTGGATTGCCGGAATTGTTTCTTGCATATGACGCACTCGAACGGCTTTTCACCTGCATAGGAGGCTAGGATTAGCTTTGAACATAATACACAATTTTAAATATATACGCTCACCCGTATGAATCTTCACATGATTGGCCAAAGTGCTCAGCTGACGGAAATGCTTGGGACAGTAGTTGCAATTGTATGGCTTTTCGCCAGTATGAATTTTCAGATGATTCGTCAGTGTGGACGATTGACGGAACGTCTTATCACAAACGTTGCATTTGTAGGGCTTCTCTCCGGTATGGATCTTCACATGATTGGTCAGCGTGCTCAACTGACGGAAGCGTCTATCGCACACAGTGCAATGGAACGGTTTCTCCGACTCCCGTCCTCCGCCGCCGCCGCTGCTGCTCGATCCGTTGCCCTCACCCGAATGATCATTATTACCACCACCACCACCAGAGTGTCCATTGCTCACGTAATGCGATTCAACCGGACTATGCGTCGCATTGGCCACCAGATGTGCCAGCTGTGCCGGAGCCGACGACGGCTGCTGTTGATCCGCAGCGGCTGCTTGCGCTGCCGCGGCCTGCGCAGCTGCCATTGCTGCCGCTTGGGCAGCACTGTGTGCCTCCGGTGAAATTCCACTCAAATGCATGTTAAAGGGTAGGGCGATTTCTGTGGGCGCGGGCGGCTGTTGTTGTTGTTGTTGCTGTTGATTGTGTTGCTGCTGCTGCTGTTGTTGTTGCTGCTGCTGCTGGTGTTGTTGTTGCTGCTGCTGCTGTTGTTGTTGCTGCTGCTGCTGCTGATGCTGGGCGTGCGCCACAGCTGCCACATGGCTGGCATGGCTCGCCTGTGTGACCGTATCATTGTTGTTATTGTTGGCGCTGGTTGTTTGCGGTTGTGCGGCAACAATGACAATGTCACAATTGCTCATTGCCGCAGCGGCCTGATGTGCGTGTGGCAGGCTCTTGATATGCATCATCGGCTGCCAAAGCACTAAGGACTGAACTGGACGACTGACAACTGGACTGGGCGGGTGTATGGATGTATGAGAGTGTATGTGTGTGAATGGAGGGAGCTCTAAGCGCGGGAGCGTACGTCAATACAACAAAAAACTTCGTGACAAGTTTTTGGCGCGCTGCTCACAAATGCCACGACATGCTGGCTGGCCTGGTTGTGGTTTCTGCTGCTGCTCTTCTTGTTGTTGGAGCTTTCAGTGCCTGCGCAAGACAAAGAGAGAGATAGTGCGATATTAGAGATGAGCAATATAGTGATTTCTAAAATCACTGTGACTGCAAAATGGCTTCACAACAAACACTACCATTCATCCAGTCACAGTCACAGTGACACGATCACACACAATCACCTCACTCCAAATGTTGCTCAACTCTAAAGAGAGAGCGCCAAAGCTTCAGCTTGGAGAGAGCGCGAGTGAATGTGAGAGAGAGCGAATTAGTTGGCGGCATCTTTACATGTTATTTGATTTAGTTTTTTTGGTATGCAAAAATATTTGAGGAATTCCCAAACTAACTGCGAAATGTTGAGAAATTATAATTCCACTTAAATTATTCATCAAAACTGGCAACTTTAATTTTTGTGGACAGTCTTTTGTTATGGCAAAAGTTCTGCTCTCTAACGAGTGTTTAGCATAAATTATAAAAACTGATGGCTATTATGCATTTGGAAACGCGCTCAATGCATGTAATTTGAATTTTTGGCTCTGGTTTTTACGTGCGGCGACAGGTTCCACGTTCCAATTGCTGCTGCTGCGCTGCTACTGCTCTGCTGCTGCTTTTGTTGTCTCCGTTTCCCCCACTCTCTCATATACAAACATACACTTTTACACGCAATCGAACTCACACACACACACATACGCATGCACACTTACACATTCACATGTTTTGGGGCGAACTGACAGCGTGTTACTTTCTCGCGAATTACATGTGTTTTTCATCAATTTTACTCGAAGCTTTCGCTTCCAATCCTAGTCTCCAATCAAGGGTCTCCTTTGGGTTCTGTATTTTTGGCGGCTATCGTTAAAGTACAATTTTTCTTATTTCAGAATCCACTTTAAAGTAGTTTTTCCACATTCGATCTTGTCGTTCACGTTCGCGCTCGCGCTTCTCACCTTGTCGCTCTTGCCTCTGCCTTTCAGTGTCCCCTTCACCCACAAGCGACAACCACTTTCAGTCGACGTCGACGTCTTCACAACGCGCCACTCGGACACACACACACATACATATTTACATACATATATACGCATACAAACACACGAGCACACACACACATACATAAGCTCTCACATTATAACAGCAGCAGCGAAAACCAAAAACTCTTTTGAGGTTATGGGCCAATTGAAATTTTCACTATTTTTCACATGTTTAATAACACTAATACTCTGCAGACGTGCGTTTTTCATTTCGGGCATGTACACTCTGTGCGCTGGGCGCGCTCACTCTTTGACCTACCTTTCCATTTTGTGCTGGCTTTGCTGGCCTTTCAGTTTTCTGATTGGATTTTTCGCGGGCCAGGCAAATGCCCACCAAGCAAAAGTTTCGCTATCAATTTATTTGATACTATGCTTTAAAGCATTTTATATTGTTTTGTATTCATTTATAAAACGTAGAAAAATAGTAAAAATTGTTATTTTTTTTTGCTTTTACTGTTTGCGTACCAAATAGACGCGAAAGAACTGGTACAAGTGGCCCGTTGAACTGGTGCAATTTAGTGATGGTATATTTACTTACCTGCGACTTGTCACAGGTGCCTTCAAGTATCGTACAACCTGTGACAGGTATACAATTCCATTCAGTTTAAACAGTATTAAGAGGAAAAATATGATATATAAACGTAACGAGAACTTTGCTATAGATAACGACTAAGTAAATAAATTAATTATGTAGATATTAAAGGCACGCGAACGGCGCCGTGAGTTATCAGCGTTGCTCATCTCTAAATCGAATTATTACAGCTAGTGCTATTCGCGCGTCAACGTAACGCAGTATTACATTAAATCGATAGTTGTTACAAATCATCGATAGACCAGTGCGCTGATGATACGAATTCAAGGTTGCCAGACAATCGAAATAAGAATTACCTTTTCAAGGTAGCCAGATTCCTGAACGAGCTACTATTGGATTTTCGAATCAAATGAACTACAATCAGGGACTTAGTTCGTTCGTTCATTTAATGATCAGTGAACTTGTTCCGAACGTCTTCACCGAATGCGAAACTTCGTTTCAATTGAATCTGCATGTTTATTTCAAATCAATTACATTGCATATAAAAGTGTACGCTTAAAGTTGTTCTTGTTGCATATTTATAAAATAGTGCACACACGCGACGACTGCTGTGCTCCGTTTTGTCCATTCTGCAGGCTCAGCTCGCTGTTGACTTTGTTTTTGCTGTAGTGTGGCGGCTGCGACGTCTGCGACGACGGTGGAGGTTCATCTGCCGGCAATGAGTTAAAAACGTTTACAGGTGAGTAACTGTTGCATGTTGCATATGTGTTTCATACTCACCTTCAATTTGTACGGCCTTTTCGTTGCGGCACGAGAGACGCATGCCATCGAGAAACTGCTGGACAATTCCCTTGCTCTCGGTGCTCTCCCTTCGAGGCTTCTCTGCTTTGTTGTGGACATGGGATTGAGCACGCTGCTCCTCCAAGGCACGTAACTCCTCCTGCATGGCCTTTTTGCCACGCTCCACCACCGCATCAAGTGGATCCTCCTCATAGGCATTGATGGCATCTGCCTCCAATCGATTTCCATTGCCATTGCTTGCGGAATTGTGATTGGAGTTTACCGATGCCGTGGTGCGTTCATCTTCCTCCCCCTCTCCCTCTCCCACGGAGCCAGCTGTATCACTGTTACCCTTTGGCCTGGCCTCTTCCGGTGTCGAACTGGGCGTCGTTGTGATCTGCAGTTCCTTGGCAGCCTTGATTTGGAACAACGATGAAATGTTCTCCTTGACGCCATCAACTTCGCTGGATATCTTGTTGGTCATCGTGTCCATGGCCTTGCCCATGGATTCCTTTGTGTTTGCTGCTGCTTTGGC
Organism: Drosophila falleni; assembly: GCA_035045575.1. Taxonomy (NCBI): domain Eukaryota; kingdom Metazoa; phylum Arthropoda; class Insecta; order Diptera; family Drosophilidae; genus Drosophila; species Drosophila falleni. The sequence continues at coordinate 7,477,665 of JAWNOV010000167.1, forward strand.
TGCACTGCTGCCCGCCTGCTCCATGGAATGCCTCGCATCGCTGGCCATGCGTTGAGCGCTCTTTCCCGCCGCACCGACTGCATCTCTGGCTCCATCCGCCATACGCTGTGCTCCGTTGGCCATTCGCTCGCCGGCTGCTCCAACGGCATCACGTGCTCCTTGCATTGCCGACTGCATGGAATCCCGCGTTTCCAGCAGCTTTGATTCGATGGCAGTGCCAACACCTTCTGTGGCCTTCACAGCCTCTTCCTTCTGCGCGGCTACCACTTTGTCCACATGCTGCTCAAGATCCTGCAGCATTTGTTCGCCCTCCGACTCCAATTCCTCCACAGAATCACCCAGTGGTGTGTCCGGCATTTGCTCCTCCACCTTGGCTGTCACATCGATGCCATTGTTGATGAAACGTATCTCGTTTACCACCTTTGTGCTGTCCTCTGCATCTTCAGTGGTGGTTATTTCCACGGCCAGTTGCTCATCCTCCTCTGTGGGCGGCGTGGGCGTGGATATCTGTATGTCTGTATGTTGTAAATTCTCAGCCAGACTGTTCTCTTCCACCGTCTCCAGACTGTCCACAAGATCGGGTGAGGTGCGTTCGATTTCATCATGATTCATCGCCGCCTCATAGGAGAAGTTGCGTATGGGCGTCCTTTTAATGGTTTGAGGAGTACTCGCATTGCTGCTATCTGGATAAGGAGTTCGTGGTCGGAGCTGCTTCTCCTGACTGCTCGATGACTGCGACTTTTCTTGGGACGCAAACTTGCTTGAGTTTAGAGATTCTGTAGAGGATTTCTGCGGTGACGGCGTGTTTGCAGGTGGCGTTGGTAGCTTTGCTATGGATTCCACTGCAGCTGCGCTTGTTGCCTCTTCAACTGGACTATCCATTGGTGCAGAGGGCTCCATTTGATCCAATGCCAGTTCCTTCGGCTTTTCAACCTTTTCTTCTTGGGGATTTGCTTCACTTTTGTCGGCTTCAACTTGTAGAGCTTTTTGTTGCTCCTGATCCTGCTCTGCTTTGTTGCTCTCTGCTTGCTCTTCATTGCCATTACTCTCTTCTCTCTTTGACGCTTGCTCTGTCTCCTCTTTTTTCTCTCTTTGTTCTTTGTTCTCCTCTTCCTTGGGTTTCTCTTCTTTCGGCTGCTCATTCTCTTTCTGTTGATCTCCCCGCTCACTCGACATGTGCTTCACTGCCTCCAATGTGGCCACGCCTGCACCCACAGCTGCTACACTTGCTCCCATTGCATTGAATCCTGGTTCCGTGTCCGTTTCCGGCTCTTTCAAAGCGTTTTGTTTGGTTAGACTTCTGCCGCTGGTGCTGCGCATCTCAGGATTGTTGTTGGGATCCTTTGGCTGCAGCACAAAGCTGCGACTCATATAGCTATGGGGTTCCACTCCAGCTCCAGCTGTAGCTGAGAGAGTAGACGACCTAGGTAATCCCTGGACCAGAATATGCTGTTCTCCCACTGCAATGTCGAGGAGACGTAAATTCTTAAACTTGGAGATCTCGCGAAAGGTCTTCAGATGATGTCCACTCTCCGAGAAGGTGGTAAAGAACTTGTTCGCCTTGCTGAGCACGGCGTAGAAGGAGAAACCCTTCAAAAGCTTCCAAATGGGACCATTCTCTTCGCTGTCGTAATCGTAGAAACGCTGAAAGACCAAACTCTTGTTTCGCAACGATTCAAAACTGCGATAGATGCTGCCCACATTGGTCACTATGAAGATCTCGCTAGCCTTGGAGATGTGCATGAAAATGATTCTCTCCGTCTGCGAGAGATTCTTCTGCAGCTCCGTAAACTTGGGAAAAACAAACTCATTGAGGCGACCTGTCAAAAACAAATTCCCAGTCGCCGTTAAGACCAGCGTAGACTTTGGTCCACAGGCAAATTGCTGCACTGCAGCATCCAAAAGTATCTCCACAGGATGCCCGTCATAGTCCACCTCCAGATCCCCCAGCTGCTGCTCCGCATTCGATCCACAGCCAATCAAACGACCCTTGGCTGTGTTTAACAAACGATTAGGTGGGCAATTTTATTTTAATTTTGTCGGGATTACTCACTGGTCAACACCACAAAGTGCTCGTTGCCCGCTTGCACAGCTATAAAGTTGTCCGTCTCCTCGTTCTTGGAGAGATAATCATCGAATTCCTCCAGGCGAAAGGGTTTTCTAATGATCGCACACGCTTGCTCCTCGACGACGGCATCAATGAAATGCTGTGCCACATGCGTGTCCACGGGAAAGATGTTGCGTCCCGTAAAGAAAATCTCATTGGAAACTGTAAAGAAAAGAAGCAGAATATACCAAAAGAAAATTCAATGTGGAGCTAAAATATGACAGTGATGACCAAAATATGGAATTTTATAAATAATTAATATTTTGATGCAGAATCAATATAGAGGCCAAATAATGATCAAAATGGTACTCCGTATGAAAATCGGTTAAGTTTTGGCAAAGTTATGGTAGATTGAAGTTTTTGATAAAATGTCAAGGTTTATGGAAAAAATGGAAACTGATGATTGTGGTTAATTGAGCGCCCTGAGAGAGCGAGAGAGTCCTGAGTGAGAGAGCCTTGAGCGAGGGAGATCTGAGTGAGAGAGTCTTGAGCGTCGGAATCCTGAGCGAGAGAGTCTGTAGCAAGAGAGTCTGTAGCGAGAGAGTCTGTAGCGAGAGAGTCTGTAGCAAGAGTGTCTGGAGCGAGAGAGTCTTGAGCGTCGGAGTCCTGAGTGAGAGAGCCCTGAGAGTCCACAAGGTATAAAAGGGGCAGTCAAAGGGAAGCGGGCATCAGTCGCTATCGGAAGGCAGTTCAGTGCAGACCTCGAGTGGTCCAATCCCATTTGGAATTGAAGTTGATTGTCAAACAGAGTTTTACATACAGAAATATATTTTAAGTTATATATATCTATATATATATATTTAATATGTATAAACATGTAAATGTTAATTTCTGTATAAATACGCAATTTTTCACTTACAAACAATATTATTGAATAAGTTTATCGTTTAGTTAAAACCGCAATCTAATTTTAAGAAAATAATTAATATTTTGGTGCAGAATCATTATAGATGCCAAATAATGATCAATTCTCTTTCTTCTCTTTCTTTTCTTTTTTCTTTTTCCTCTTTTTCTGCCTCCATTTGCAACTTACTTGTCATTATCACCGCCCAATTTTGTCCAAAAGCGGCATCGGTTATCTTTAGTCCCAGAGTTTTAAGCGATTTAACGCAAGTTGGCTTGCTGACAATATCTCCATTGTTGTTATTGTTGTTGTTGTTGTTTGCTTTGTTGCCGTGTCCGCCAATGCCAAGCTGGCCATAATGATTCTCGCCCCAAACAAAGAGACGTCCAGATTCTGTAATTGATAAAAACCAGAAACTTTAACCAATTTTACTGTTGCTTCAACTTGTGACTTTTATTGATTGTGTGCGTGTTTAGGTGTGTATATAAGAGTGTGTATAAATGTGTGTGTGTGTGTGTTATAGCCAATCCCCAAATTGTAGCAACTGTTCAAAGTGCCGTCAACTGTTTTAGCTGAAACGCTTGACGGTTCAATTACGAACCTGGTTCGGTTTCAGTTTTTTCAGCTTTCGTTTTTTAGCTTTTCTGACTCTTAACTTTCTTTACATGCTTCGTGAGTGTGTCCCATATTTTGGTAACACCCTCCCAGTTGGCTGACCTCATTAGACGGCTTTTGATTATTTTGATTTGAAAGGTAATTCTTGCCGTGATTTGAAGTGCTTGGTCAGCATTTTTTAGCCAACTTCTAGTTGGCTTATATAATGTGAAGAGCTATACATTATCTACAGCCAATATTGGCTAATTGAATTGACCAGGTAATGATCGTGTTGGCCAATTCAATTGCACTTGTAAGTTGGCTTAACATAAAAGTGAAAGTGCGCTGCGTGATTATTATTTAAAGAAAATTGCAGCCAACATGCAACATTTGAACTGTGAACTGTGTACTGTGTTGAGAGGGCCAAAAGGAACTCAAACGTGCCACAGACACCACAAAAGACAAAGGGGCCAAGTTGTTGTGTTGACCACATTGAAATATGCAAGAGGAAATAACTTGAAGGGAAAGTTCCCTTTCTCCCTATACGTTTCTCTTTGTGGCCTGTTGACGGACAGACAGACAGACAGACAGACAGACAGACAGGCAGTCCAGACAGACAGTTAGCTGGAATAGGGTCAATTGTGTCTTAGCCATTTACCGCATATAACCGCACTCTGATGCGGTCCGGATATCAAACGTTTGACCGGATCATTCTTGATGTAGAAATAACTTTGTGTATTCTCCGCCAAATGGGATTTGCCCAGCGTAAATATAGCACCACTACTGGGTATATCCATTGTTTACAAACTCTATTATAAATATGTGTATATATATTATTTTAATTATTTGCCGTATTTATTTAAATTTCTTTCGCTTTATCGATTTTGGCTTTAACCATTTGCATACGCGTATTTTGCCGGCAAAGTCATTTAAAATGTTTATCACTGCGACACATATATATGTATATATATATATATTCGTATCTATAATGTGTTTTTGAAAACAACAACAATGTCATTCGAATTTCGAAATTGCGTGCTCGAATTTAATTCTCTGTGATATCATCGGAAATAAGAGCTTTAACTGGACTTCAAATCGAGCACTTGTGGTCAGTTGAACGTTTCAGCGCGTACTGGTCAAGTTAGCCGGATTGTTGGCCAGTTCTAGCCAGGACTAACAAAACACATACCAATACATACAATATATTCCCCCCTTTTGGCTAGCACTTGTAGTCTGACTGAGTTGCCCCCATAAATATGCTATGAAAATGTTGATGTGCTGTTCGCCTGGTCGACTTCGGTTTTTTAGGCCTCGATAGTGAGTCACCCTACCCCACTCATTGCTTTAGTTAAGTTATTCCAATATGCAACACCCCTTCTCTCCCTCTTACACTCTTCTTTTTTGGGTTATGGCCTCAAACTTGACGGTATTAATGGCATTTTGTGTGTGTTATGTGCGCAAATCTTCAACTCGAATGTTAAAAATAACATAAAATATATGACTGCTTGACTGACTGCTGAGTGAGTGGGTCGAATTGTTGGGGGCGTGTCCCGCCCTCTGACCTGTTGACATTTGCATAATAAGTTCGCAATTCTTTTTTTTTTTTTTTTTTGCCAGTTTCTCTAGGAATTTCGTAGATTTTTGCACTAAAACCTAATTAAGTCGTTTACTTCGTATACAGACTGTTCGAATGGCTTTTGTTACGTTTTTTATGGCCCTTAAAGTTGGCTCGTAAAATGATTAGTTTTAAGTGTTGGCCAAGTTAACTTAGACTTAACAACTTGGCCTAACTCACACTTGCAGTTTCGCAGACAATTAATTGATTTCTTGCGCCATCTGAAAAAAATTACATTCAATCCTTATGCAATTTTATTTTGCGTTGTCTTTTATCCCCACTTAACCCTCTGAACTGTCTAAATGTCAGGGTAATTTGCATGACACTCGATGGCCAGCTAAGCAGCTGTGATATCCATTTCAATTTCCACAATCGGAATAAGTTTACATATGAATATTAAAAATTAATTTAATTAATTCCCTTTGCGATACTTTGGTTTATTTGGTTATATCTCTAATTTAAAAAGTTGCACATATATTTGAAATTGTAATATAAAATTCTTAAATGAAACAAAACTTTAATTAAGTCTTTAATAATACTATTTCAATTATTGGATATTGGAAATTGAAATGGATATCACAGCTGCTTAGCTGGCAGCTAAGTTTTAGTTCCCAAGAACATTTTTAAATTTCAGTCTTTAATTTAAAATTATTAGCCAGGAATTGTAAAATGTCTCGGCTTTAATCAGAAAGTCACAGATATATGCGCTAATAATTAAAAAATTGAATATTATTTCTAAATTAACACAATTTGAATAAAAATAAAATCTAAATTTTTTGTTAAAAAACTTTTCAAAATTTTTTCCATAAATTTGTTAAAAAAAAAACCTGCTCGCTTTTATTACCTCTTTTCTTCGCAAACTAGAAATAGAAATTCAAATATACCTTTCTATTTTTGTATCTCTTTTTCAAATAATCAATTATTTATTGACATAAGATCTGTGACAATATTTGTATATTTCAACGCATATCCCTTGCTATAAATTCCTGTTATCTGCTGGGTTATATTTATGATCTACTCCCAATGGGAAAAAAGTTGTACTCTAAGTAGTTTATCATATGACGACTGTGCCCACAATTTGTTAGCGACTGCACAGAAAACACGAAGGCGTAGTCTACTCACAAATGTACATAGGATGAATATAACGAGTACCCAGAGAGAGTACGAGTATGAGTATAACGACTATATACACTCGAACTACCTGTCTGTGTAATTTATGAGTATCGTCCAAACGACTTTGTTGTGTTTTAGCCTGGCTCGGACTGCAACTGGCTGGCAGTTATGGCCAGAGTCGAAGGTGGTGTCAGTTTAATGGTTGCATTGTTGCATGCCACCATTGTTCTATATGTGTGCCGACTGTCGGACAATGTGCCAGTTAATGCCCCAAAGAGGCTCCCGACAAAAAAGCGCAAATCTTATGCGAATGCAAATTTGCACAAAAGTCGCTGGTTACGTTGAACTCTCGAACTCAGAGGTCGAAACCTGATACTTTTAAAGTGTCAAGGGGGGTATGGAAAAATATGACAGTGATGACCAAAATATGGAATTTTTTAAATAATTAATGTTTTGATGCAGAATCAATATAGAAATGGTATTTCGCATGAAAATCAGTTAAGATTTGGCAAAGTTATGCGGGCTTGAAGTTTTTAAAAAATTGTCAAGGGTATGGTATGGAAAAATATGACAGTGATGACCAAAATATGAAATTTTTAAAATAATTAATATTTTGATGCAGAATCAATATAGAGGCCAAATAATGATCAAAATGGTATTCCGCATGAAAATCGGCTAAGTTTTGGCAAAGTTATGGTAGTTTGAAGTTTTTGACAAGGTGTCAAGGTATAAAGTTGAAGATGAGAAAAATCACATTTTAATTATTAAAAAAAATCATAGTATCTTTTATAATTGTCTTGCAACCCGGTTGATTGAACTCTTGTTATTACCCTTCTCTACAAATATTTTCTACGGAAATATCTCAAACCGTAACCAGGTATCAAAATATTATAATTAACGTCGCGTACATTGAACTCTATTGAACGTCTTCAATGCTGACGTAAACCCCAAAAACGTAAACAGCTGTAGTAAGTCTCAAGATTTGTCGTTTACAAATCAATTGGTCATTTTTTTTTGGGGGAACTGGCAACTGGAAGACCCAGGTCAGGTTGTCTCCAATTGTGGCTTTTGGCCGGTTGATTGAACTTATTCTACGCGGGTTCAAAGCAATCGATTTAAAGGTGGCAAATGAAATGAATCTTGGGGCAAGTTAAGCTGCTAGACCCAAAAATAAATAGAATTGTTTGCCTGACCTTCAACAGCTGTCAAGCTGTTGGAATACCCTGTAAAGTTCGCTTTAACAGAGGTGTATTATATGTAATACAAATGAATTTGAATTCATGCTTAATAAACTTTTAGATTTTTAAAGAAATAGCTACTAAATTTAGTTTAGAATATTATTGAAGAAAAATAATGATATAATTTTGATGTTAAATAGGAGGTAAATTTTATTAAATGGGTATGTGCAAGTTGTATACAGCTTAACGTTTTGTTTGAATAATTTCCTATAGTTGTGTATTTAGTTTTTTTTTAACTGGGTATTGTTAGCTATTGTATTTTAGTCAAAATCCGCTTAAGGAGTATCTTTAAGTTCCGCTTTGCTGAGTTTCTCACTTGATGTTGTTTTGCCGCTTTTCTTGAACCATAAAAATGGGATTTGCTTTCGTGCGCTTTTCATTTCGTTTGCATTTTATCGGGTAACCCTCAGCTTGACCCACACTAAGAATGATGTTAATCATTGTGTGTTTACAAAAAACCAAAGGCAAAAGGTGCAAAAATGTCGACTATATTTTCGTTGTTTTTTTTTCTTGTATTTTCCCTGGAACTTTTCACAATGTCAACGTCATGAGCACGTTTTTCCAATTTATTTTGCCATTTCTACGTTTTGATTGGGGAGGAGGGGCAGGAAATACAGGAAAAATATGAAATTAGCTGGAAATTAACCGCAATGAACTAAAATGTAGTCTACTTTTGTGCGTTGAATACAAAGTCACAACGCTATAATTACAGAGAAGCCCACAATGAATGAGGAAACGAAGGAGAAAGCAGACAGCGAAAGTGAAACTGTTGCCAAGGAAAAGTCCAAGGATAACTCTCCCTCTGAAAGTGAAAGTAAAAGCAAAGAAAAGTCTGCGGAAGCAGCAAATGAAGCAGATAAATCGTTGTCCAGTCAAACAGCAGGCGATAAAGATACAGATACGAATACAGATACGAATACAGTTCAGGGTCAGGTCAAAGGTGATGCCTCGCAGCAGGACTTTGCGGACTACGAGCAGCATGTAAGCTATGCTGCCGATGGTGGCGCCATCTACACGGATCCCAGCACAAAGCAGAAATACAAATGGTGCAACACGCAAAACAACTGGCAACCTCTCAGTGAGGATGAGGCAGCAACTGCGGGAGATCTCTATGAGAACGAGCACTACAAATGGTGCCACGAGAAGCAACAATGGATACCCAAGCAGACCCAGCCCACAACTACCGAAACAAAGCACTACAAGTGGGATGAGGAGCAGCAAAAGTGGTTGCCAAAGCAAACACAGTCAACTCCTGGCCAGGATGTTGTCTATGGCGTCGATGAGAACGGCGATCGTACGAAAACCGATAAAGATGGTGCTGTCTTCTTTTGGGATGTCAGCAAATCGGCTTGGTTTCCCAAGATCGATGATGATTTCATGGCACGTTATCAGATGAACTATGGCTTCATTGATAACACGAGCGCGGGAGAGCGTGAAAAAGCGGATCGCGAGGCAGCTGAGGAGAAACGCAAGGAGGAGGAACTAAAGCGGATGACAGCCGAAGCACAGGCGGCCATGAATGCTCCAATTGAAGGCAGCCAGGATGGTGTTCCAGCAACGGCAACTGCTGGCAAGCGAAAAGCACAAGAACCGCCAAGTAAGTGAATCTTTAATACATCATTGAATATTTTAATTCATATTTGATTCTTGCAGAATGGTTTGAAATGGATCCGACGCAAAACACCAAAGTCTATGTCTCCAATTTGCCACTGGATATCAACATGGAAGAGTTTGCCGAGCTGATGAGCAAGTGCGGTCTGGTCATGAGAGATCCTCAAACCCAAAAATACAAACTGAAATTGTATACTGAAAAGGATGGACAAATTAAAGGAGATGGACTGTGTGATTATATCAAGGTAAGTTCAGTTTAAGATTAACTAGGGAAGGACAAAGTAAGAAAAGGAATACTATCGATATACTATCGAATACTATCGATATAAGATAAACTCATGGGAAGAGTTAAAACCTTTTTAATAATCGAATTTAAATTCCTCGTCTCCTTAAAAATTCCACATAAAATAAAAACACATAATTTTCATTTTTTTTTTCTCAGTGTTTTGTTTAAAACTTTATTTGTTTGTTTATCTAAATTAAATCTGCTTGCATTAATATTATAGATATTTGCGTTTATTCTTTTTTTTTATTAATTATTTTTAATTGTGTTGTATTCTTTGCTTCATAATGATAAATATTCACTTTCTGTTGACTATTTTGGATCTCTGTGTTTAGTTTATAATATAATAATGATATATGTATGTATATGATTTAAAATTGGTTAGTTGTTTACTTGGTAATATTTCTTTAAAATGCATTTACTTGGCTACAAAAAATTGCTTTTCATTTTTAAATTTTATTTAACACAAACAAAAATACAGTTGAGGATTGAAATAATAATTATGTCACACGTAAAAGAAGTTTTTTTCTTAATGTTTTTGTTTTGTTGATATTTTTTTGTTTCATTTTGAGGTACATATTAAAAAATACAATAAATTTACATTTAAACATACAATAATTATTAAAAATATAAAATATATATAACCTAATTAGTTAGTACAATAGTTTCGCTTAGCCTGTTCATCTTTACATCTTTTCTTTTAGGCTTTGTTATAGATAGGTTTTGTTATAAAAAGATTTTTGATATTATTATTATCTTATAACTTATTGCTTCTTGGCCAGTAGAAGAAACTTGTAGAGGCGTTGAGGGAGTGTGGAGGCGTTCTTCTAATGGAGAAGCGAGCGGGTTTTTTTTTAGTGTAATAAACATATATTTTTTTTTAATTTTTTATTAGCTGAGAAAATCTATTTTCTCGTTGTTCTGTTTGTGCTTATTAATTGTTAAAATTATGTGGATGTTGTGCCTAATTTTTTTACTTTTGTTAATTTATTTAAAATGCTTTTGCTAATTGCTATTTTGGTTATTAAGGAAACACTGTGTGTGTGTGTGCTTGTGTGTGTGTGTGTGAATGTGTTTATATGCTTGGCCTATAGTTTTGTTTAATGCGTATATTTTATAATATATATTTATTTATTTAATAGTTTAGCTGTACATTGTGGAGAGACATAAAACTCGTTCAGTTCTTGAACGAAAATATATTTCAAAATATTTTCTCAAAAAATGTGCACGACTATTGTAATTCTTGTTTTTCTTTCCTTCTTTTTTTCAACTTTTTTTCTTATTTTTATTGTATATAATACTTTTGCGTGTGTTTTTTTGAAAGCATAAAACAAAAGACAAAGAAAAAAGATAAAGAAATTACTGCCAAAAATGTAGACGATATGTTTTTCGTTATTTGTTGTTGTTGTGCTTTAGCGTTGGTTAGTGTGCGTGTGTGTATGGGTGTGTGTGTGTGTGAGTTCTTTACTCCATATCGTTGAGCCTTATGGCCTCCTGTATCCGCTTGAGTTTCTTTTGCTCCTGCGCCTTCATCGCCTTCTCTCTCATCTGTTTGCGCAACTTTCTCATCTCGGCAAACTTTCTCTGAGCCTCGGGCGAGAGTCTGGCAATGCGATCGGCGTAGGCCCGACGCTTATCTTCCAGATTGTCCACGACACGGGCATTCTCAATCTTGCTCAACTGCTCGAACTTTTGTTTTTGTGCCTCGGCCTTGGCAGCAGCGGCTGCCTTTTCGGCTTCCTCCTTTTGTTTGCGCTCCTCTTCAGCCCGCTTCATTTCCTCCTCCATCTGGCGTGTGCGCGCCTGTTCCTCCTCTCGCATCTCTTGACGCACTCGCTCCTCCTCTTCGGCCAGCTTGCGTTCCTCCTCCTGGCGCTGGGCAATCTCGCGGTCGCGTTGACGCTGCAGTTCCTCACGTCGTGCGTTCTCCTCGTGGAGGCGACTGAGTTCGCGCTGCTCGAAGCGACGCGCTTCCTCTAGACGCTCCAGCTGCAGACGCTTCTCTTCCTCCTCCTGCTCGAGACGCATGCGCTCCTGACGCTGACGCTCCTGCTGCTCCAGCAGCTCTTGTGCGGCCTTCTGCTCCCGTCGCTTTGCCTCCTGCTCTTCCTGCAGTCGACGCTCCTGCTCGGACTTGGCTTCTTGCATGCGCTTCTCGTACTCCTCGCGTTGACGCTTCTCCTCGGCTAAGCGCTTCTCATGGTAGAGTCTATCGGCCTCCGCCTGTTGCTCCTTCTGCTTGCGCAGCTGCTCTTCCCGCTCCCTTCTAATCTCCTCCTCGCGTGCCCGCTGCTTTTGGAGTCGCTGTTGTCGCAGTCGCTCTCCTTCATCATCGGCCACATGTTTGCGCTCCTTCTCCTCGTGTTTCTCTTTCAACTGCTGCAATTCGCGCTCCTTGGCCTCCTTGCGTTGTTGCTTCTCCTGCTTCTCCAGTTGCTCTCGCTGTTCCTGTTGCTGCCTCCGCTGCTCTTCTAGCGCCCGTTGACGCAGTGCCTCCGGTTCGCTTTGTGGCTCATGTTGCTGTGGGGTTTCTTGATAATGTTGCTGTTGTTGTTGCTGTTGTCGCTGCTGTTCCTCCAGTTGCTTGCGTTGGCGTTGCTCCTCTTGCATCTTACGACGTCGGTCGGCTCTCTCCTTTCGCAGACGCTGCTGACGTTCCAGTCTTTTCTGTTGTCTGCGTCTTTCCCTCATCCGCTGCCGCTCCAACTTGCGATCGTAAGCCGTCATCTGTTGCTGGGTCGTGGGCGTGTTGGGCTGACCAGCAGCTGTGGATGCCACCTCATTGCTGATGACCATTGCCGAGGGCGACGGAGTTGTGCTCACACGTTGACGCTTGCGAGGACGCTGCTGCTGTGGGTGCTGTGGATAGTTGACCTCGTTGTGAAGCGACGGTTGCTGCTGCTGGCGATTGCGTTGTGGATTACGACGGTTGCCGGGACCTCTCTTGCGAGCGGGAATTAACATCTCCTCCTCACTGCCCTCGGCCTTGACACGGCGATGATATCTACAAGCAAACAACAGGCATTAATAACAGTTCTCAATTACAGGGGCTGTTAAAGTGACGCTGTTAATGTTTATGTTAACAAACATCTGTCTACGAATTTATAACAGTTGTCCTAACATTGTTGATCCTTTATTAGCTAACAGACACTGTTAAAGGCATTAATAACAGTTCTTAATTAACAGGTGCTGTTGAAGTAACGCTGTTAATGTTAATGTTAACAAACATCTGTCTAAAAATTTAAAAGATGTTTCTAAACATTGCTGAGCCTTTATTAACTAACAAAAGCTGTTAAAGTGACACTGTAATGTAAACAAGTCAACTCTGTTAATGATGAAATTTAAACCTTTCTTAGTTAACAGCGGCTGTAAACGTTAATTACTGCTCATACCAACAAACTGCAAATATTCGAAAATCTAAAATTAAATATTTATTAATTAAACCCCTCTATAATATTTTAATTTTTTTCAGGTGGAATCTGTAAAATTAGCCCTGGAGATACTCGATGAGTATGATCTGCGAGGTCATAAAATACGCGTGCAGCGCGCGCAATTTCAAATGCGTGGTGAATACAATCCTGCATTGAAACCCAAGCGCAAGAAGAAGGACAAGGAAAAGTTGCAGAAAATTAAAGAAAAGTAAGTATTATCTGTAAGAATATAAATGTCTAATAACTTAAATAAAAAATCATTCTAATTGCAGATTATTTGACTGGCGACCTGATAAAATGCGCGGAGAACGTTCAAAGAATGAGAAAACGGTCATTATTAAAAATCTCTTTACGCCGGAGCTGTTTGAAAAGGAGGTGGAGCTCATCTTGGAGTATCAGAACAATCTGCGCGAGGAGTGCGGCAAATGCGGCATAGTGCGCAAAGTGGTTATTTATGATGTGAGTTAATATGAAGACAATTAGATTTTTGAATTTATTTAATTAAATGATGCTTTTTGCAGCGACATCCTGAGGGCATAGCCCAGGTGAACATGTCCACGCCAGAGGAAGCCGATGTGGTTATACAAATGATGCAGGGTCGTTACTTTGGACAGCGTCAACTTAGCGCTGAGCACTGGGATGGCAAAACTAAATACAAGTGAGCAACAATTGTAAAAATACCAATTTTAAAAAGAACTACAATTTTTAATTTTCTACACAGAATTGATGAATCAGCCGCTGAGGCGCAGGAACGACTGTCTAAATGGGATGAGTATCTGGCAGCTGAGGATGCGGCCAAGCAGGAGGCAGAGGAGGCGGAAAAGGAAGAGGATTCGAAAGAGGCGCCTAGCAGCAGTCCTCCGGCAACTGATGCTATTGCCTAAGGTGCGTTTTTAATCATCTCATTCAATTTGCAACTAATTTTTGATTTTCTCTTGTAGTTTGTTTTTATTTAGTTTTCTGTGCGTACCTGCGATCCTTGCCACGTCGATCGATGACCTCCAGTACAACCTCATTGGCCAGCGAATTGGGATAGGTGACATTCCAACGATTGTAGATCTTATAACGATTCGCCTCACTCACTTTTGGCATCTTGTGCTGGCAAATGAAACGCAATTTGTCCGGACAGGAGCGAGCGGACCAACGATACTTCAAATTTGGATCGTAGACAGCGCAATTGTTTTCCAATGCCTTGCTGTTGGAGATAAGTTGCACATAGCTAAAATTGTTGCTTTCACATTAAACGACATCCACCAATAAACAAACAACAAAATTCAATCAATTACTGTTTAGTTATTTACTTACGTCGGATCCATATCACTGAACGCATTGTAGGTCAAGTTGCGACTGCTGATGCTCCATTGCCAGAATTTGTTGTGATGATCGTATGTAGCGCCAATCCAAATGGGATCGTGTTCTATCAATGGGAAAATACATTTTTAATATGTTTTTGAATAAATTTTTATGAACGAAATTAAAAATATTTGAATGCAGAGTGTATTAAGAGGCTAAATAATGAAAATCGGTTCAGTTATGATGCAGAACCAATATAGAGGACAGATAATGATCAAATTGGTATTCTGCATTAAAATCGGTTATGTATTGGCAGAGTTATGGCAGATTGAAATTTTTGATAAAATGTCAAGGCGTAGGTATGGAAAAATATGACAGTGATGACCAAGGTACGGAATTTTTGAAATAATTAATATTTTGATGCAGAATCAATATAGAGGCCAAATAATGATCAAAATGGTATTCCGCATGAAAATCGGTTAAGTTTTGGCAAAGTTATGCGAGTTTGAAGTTTTTGATAAAGTGTTAAGGGTATGGTATGGAAAAATATGACAGTGGTGACCAAAATATGGAATTTTTTGAATGACTAAAATATTGATGCAGTTTTGATCAAGTTATGACAGGTTGAAGTTAGTTATACTGTCAACTTGTAGTAACTTAACCACAACCGTACCGGTAAAAACTTTTCGATATTCGGTTCCTGACAGAAAATTTTCATTCAGTTACGGGTTCAGTTCCTTATTTATCATCAGTTAAAGTTTACACCTACCACCGGCTAGCATATCCTGTCGCTGCAGGAAGGTTCTCAGCTTGCGATCCGCATACTTTGAGGGCTCGGCCAAATTGGCGTTCTTGTCCTTGCAGAAGAAGTGCGCCTCCAGCCAGCTGCTGCGCTGTGAGACCAGCGAGTAGCAATCGGTGCCCACACGTTGAAATTGCGGCGGACACATGGCGTACATGCGACGATTGTGCGCCTTTGTGGCGCCACCCTCCGTCTGTGGTGAGGGGGAGGCGGGGGAATTATCAAAGCTGACACCAGCGCTGGCAGCACTAGAATGCATCTGTGCCTGGCTTGTGTGTGCCACTAAAAAAGGAGTTGAGAGCGTGATATTATTAGCAGAGTACAACGCGGCGTATGCGCAATTTACTCACATAAACCTAAGGTAATTACTAGGCAGCTCAACATCATTTGGCTGCGGTTGCTGCTCATGTTGCACGCTTGATGTGATTCCTTGTTGCAACTACTCAACTTCTTGTTGCTCTTGTTATTGTTGTTTTTCTTGTTTTTTAGTGGGGATTCAATTTGTTTTGCTCGCTCGCGTGGCAGCTTTTTACATAGCTGTGGAAAGTGCTGAAGTGCTGAAAGAAAAAATGCAAGATTAATGTTAAGCATTTGTTATTCTCTTTCTCTGTGAACTCTTATATCTTCAGAATAATATAATATGTTTTTTTAAAACCACTAACAAGTGATGAATGAGTCAAATTTAAGCTAACGAACAATGCTTGAAAAGATTTCTATAATTTATTAACACTTCATTAATAAACAAATTTAACGCTCGTTTAACGCTCATATTTTGACCAACATTATCTGTGCACTTGTGCTTGAAATTCCTCTTAGCACTTTCATAAATAAGCCAAATACTATTGCAGTTATTGTTGTTGTTATTACTCCATTCTATTTGCAATTTGTTGATTTATTTGCTAGTGTTGTAATTTACCTTGGCCCATTGGGTGTGTGTTTGCATGGCAAATATTCTGGTTTAAATTGTTCAAGTTATGGCAGCTGCTTCTAAGCCAAAATAAGCTCTTCATTATACACTTAAAAGGCGTTGGCCATAAGTGTATAAGGCTAAGCGAAAGCTTTGTTAATTTATTTGTCACCATAAGACATTTTATTTATATTTGTTTAAGCATTTAAATGCAGTCTCTTTGTTGCCTTTTTAGCACATTTATTGGTAACCACAATGATACTAGCTGCTTGTGGCAAATAAATTAATTTTTATTTGCTAACGAAAGCAACTGTTGTAAATAGTACTTTAATAACACTTCATTAAGAAAATTAAAGTAGCAGTTGCAGTAATTTATTAAAGTGCAGCCCATAAATGTAAATAGTATTTTTAATTGCACTTAAGCAAAGTAAAAACCTGTTCACTTTTAATGCAGTTTTTGGTTGGTAAAAAGTTAACAATATCTATGAAATTTAATGGACCTTAGCAGTTAAAGTTAGCAGTTAAAATTAGATGAGTTTCTTGGCTTGACAAAATATTTATTTATAGTTAAAAAAAGACGCACTTTAACGCTTAAATACCAATAATTTATTAATCCTATATTTGTACAATAATTTTCTCATAATAGTCCTGGTTTTAGATCATAAAAAAATTGAATTTGGACTTTGGACTTCCTGGTTTTTAGATCCTAATAGAAAACTTAACAATAATAATTTTTCAAAATCTTTTTTCTTTTTATTCAAATTCAAGATCGTTTACAGACAGTGCAAGATGCAATTGATACCCAAAACTACTTACATTAAACACCTTATTTATAAGTAAAATATATCAATTATTAAACCCACAAATCGCCTTACTCTGACGCTGTCTGTATTCATATCGAAGTCGTTCCCAAATTCCTTGACACATTCGTATTAGACGCTGATCGAGTTTCGAGCAGGCCAATTGATATTGGCCACGTATCAGTTGCTTAGCCTGGCGCAATTGACCACGTTGAATGAGGGAAATGCTGTAAAAGAGCTTGCAGCGAGCCTGCAAAAGGGGATTCCCCAATCTCAGACCAATTGATAGCTGCTGAAGTGAAATCTGGCCCGCTGTCTCAGCGCAGCCTTCAAAATGGTCACCCAACGCTGAGTAGCCGCCACCCAAAGTGGACAACCAGCACATTAGCTGCTCCAATTGAATGTGCTCCCAGATGGTCTTGGCCAGCATTTGGGCCCACTTATAGTCAATGTTATGCTGTGTTGGCGGTTGCAAGCTTAGCCACAACAATTGCACTCCCTGCTCATGTTGCAGCCAATTAAGAAGCACCTTTTGTTGCAACACTTCACGCAGCAAGTAGTTGCCACTAACTGCATCCAGTTGCAACAAAAGTCGATGCACAAGATTATCCTTAACCCCCTGCTTGCCCTCTCCGATTGATTTCACTTGGATTGAACGGTTAAAGTAATGCCGTCGCTTCCAATAATCCACGACGCACACAATTAATGTCATGCTGTGAACAGCGAGGAGTCTCAGTCAATTTCCAGCTATATACAATCCTCAGAATTGTTGCCAAATAAAATATTTATTGCATACTTTTGGGCGGCGACCAAAATTTCAATGCGATTTGTCTTCGTTTTGCCAGGAAATTCGTTTTAATTTGAAAAAGCTTTTTATAAGCTTACTAAGCCTACAGACTATGAATTTTGTTGTATTTGTCTCTGAAATTTATGTTTTTAATACCTTAGCTACAAATATTTATAGAGTTGACAGTTGCAAAAATAAGGGTATCAATAGAAGCTTTAAATATTTAAAAATGATATTAAAGTAGTTGAAAGTTGTTAAATGAACCCTTCAAAGTCGTTAGTTTAATCTTTGGTTAGGTTAGCCATAAAAAAATATATTCTAATGTAAATTTTTTTAATTTAAAATCGAATAATAATAATTCCCGAATATATATATATGTTAATTATGCAATAAATTAAATTTATTGAGTTATTTTTTAATATATAACAATACATTTTTGGATTGTATTTAAGGTATCATATTTGCTTATTAAAATATATAGAAAACCTTAAGAAAGGGGCTTTCAAAGGTCACATTATACAAGATCCCTATCATAATAATAGCTTTAATTTACACATCATTTAAAATAGACAATTATAATATCTCAGCTTCCGTCTGTATTCATTTCTCTGTCTCTCTCTATCTCTCTTCGTCTTGCTCTCTCTTTCTCTCTCGCTTATGGTGTCACATAATTGAGCTATTTTAGCTTGCGGCTAACCCAAAAGTCAAAGCCATTGGCATCTGTCGCTGCCGTTGGACATTTTCACAACGCAGAGCGATAAACGTGCAACGTCGCATCAAATCATATATAATTTTTTTGTTGTTATTTTGTACAAAATATGAGAATAATTCATGCCTCTGCATGGCAAACACACAAATTAAAAAGTGCCGCCAATCCTCAGATCTGACTTGCCTCCAAGTCGGAGATCTTTTTATAGATCTCTCTCTCTCTCACTCTCTCTTTCTCTGTCGCTCTCGACACGCATAAGACTGGCTTGACAACTTTGGCAGACACTGTGACTGTTGTTGTTATGTTATGTTTGCTGTTGTTGTTGTCTAGTGACAACCAGTGTTGCCATATTAGCTTTTTCCCGTCAAATCTGGCTTTTTTCAAAGGCCATTAGCTAGAAAAATTTGCAAGCAGCGGGCAGCGGGAATTCTGGCTATTTTTTATTTTGAAATGTTTTTCCAGATGAAACTTAACAGTGTACTTTATATAAGGTAATTGGTTTAATTGTTTGCTACTAAAAATTAAAATAATATATTTATTTATTAATTTACAGATAAGGCTTGCGCAGACTCGAAGAGTGCTGCTATAAATATCAACTTCCCAAAAAACTCCTAGTCTTTATTTTTATTTTTCAGCTTTTTTTCCTCCCGTCAAAAACAGCTTTTTTTTTAAACAAAAGTTGGCAACACTGGTGGCAACTTGGAGGCACACAGCTGAGCCAAAGTCGCGACAAAATTCCACAGTGATGACGACTGAGACGCCAGCAGCTCAGCTGCGTTGACATTGACAATGGGCCTCTGTCTCTATCTATCTCTATCTTTGTCTCTGTCTCAGTCTCTGTCTCAATATCAGTTTGCTGTTGTAATTGTTGTCCGTCCATTAGTTTGTCCAACTGTCTGTTTTTTCACTCGGTTTGTTTATTTTTTCTTGCCTAGGCTTTCAAGGCGCTGCATATTACGTCTTGACATGTGTTTGAATAGCCAATAAGTAGACTCCAGTCAACACAAAACACCCACAATGTGCTCATGAATACACTCATAAAACTGTTGTTGTTGTTGCTCTACAAGTGGGCGACTGATTTGACTGATTTATGACCGCCTTTGAATGCAGTTCGAAGTGGGAGACAACATTCAAATAGCATTCGATGACAATTCACATCAAGATAAGTATCTACATATCTAACTTTTAGTGTCTGTCATTCTGACCTTGATCTTGAACTTGTTGGGTGTGTCTGGACTTGTTGGATTATTACAGCATCGCTCCAAATATCGGAACATCCAATCAGACATGCAACTGCGATGAAATCACTTTTGTTTATTTGTTAGTCCCAGCGAAAATGTGTTTTTAATTTGATTTTTCAAAAAATTCAGCAAGTTCCGCTGAAATCGTTAAAAAACAGAACACAGTAAACGACAAAAACTGACACGAATGAAATCAATCAACAGTAAAGGCTTAAAAAACACGCAAATTTTATGAATGAGATGATTTAAGGCGATAGAAGAACAGACACCCTAAGCTTTGAATTATATCTCATATAAGAAACACTCAAATGTCCAGAAAAATATAAAAATTGAAAATATACTGAATGCAGATAAAGCATACCCACGTTAACTTTTAATTCAACATTACAGGGTAAACAAATCAGTATAGTGTTTCCTGTATTTATGCTCATAATTCTCGCTGTTATACCCTTTTTTTAACAACCCAACTTGGGACTTTATTTATTGCCTATATGAGAACGCAAAAGACTTATTTTTATTTATTTAAATATGTTGAGAAATAAACAAAGTTGTTTTTATTTTTTATATGTTGATAAATGAACTAGGGGCGTGGTTGTACTGAATCTTAAGAGTTAGTTATGCTTTTTTCAAGAATTTGAATAAACCTTAAAAGAGGCTTAATATTTATGCGAAAATTATAAAAACAGACAAAATTCGTAGAATTCATAAGTTAGTTGTTCAACATTGATAACTTTATAATAATGAAAGATGATATATGTTAGGAAATGAATTAACAAATTACATTAAGATATTTATTTAAATGTAAACATAATTTGCAGACATCATTCAGTCAGCACTCAACAAAATTAGGAAGCTCGTTGAGTGGTTTTTTTTTTCTTATAGCCTTAATTGAGATAACCACCCACACATTAGTTCACTCAGTCAGCTAGTCCGGCAGTCAATCAATCAATCAGTTGGGCAATCAATTGAAAGCGAAAAGTTGAATGTTCGCAGCAGCATCTTTTGGTCTTAACCTCTTGACGCGGGTTCAATGTGAACAGCTGCCTCATAAATCTTCAAAATAAAATATTCTTTTCGTTGATTTGTTTATTTTGGTTTTTTTTTATAATATATTGTTTCTCTAATCTGGCAAACCGGTTGTAGTATCTGACAAATTGTCGACATTATTCTAACCACTTTTCAGCCAAGCACACTAAATAACAAGTAAGCGGTTACAGTCGAGCGCGCTCGACAGTAGGATACCCTGAGCCCAGGTACTTTTCAATAAAAGTTTATTTTCGACCAATTGTTCCTATGGAAGCTATAGATATATAAAGCCGATTTGAACCAAATCTGGTCAGAATGTACAAAACTAACATTAATGCATATTCTATCAGTTTGGTTAAGGTATCTCAAAAAACAAAAAACTTTTTCATACTAAAACTTCATTTTCGATGCATCGTTCCTATGGCAGCTCTGTGATATAGTTATCCGATTTTAACCAAATTTGGTCAGGATGTATAATACCAGCTCCGATACATAATCTATTAGTTTGGTTCTGATATCTCAACAAACACAAAACTTTTTCATACTAAAACTTCATTTTCGATGTATCGTTCCTATGGCAGCTATATGATATAGTGAACCGATTTTAACCAAATTTGGTCATGATGTATAATACCAGCTTCGATACATAATCTATTAGTTTGGTTCTGATATCTCAACAAACACAAAACTTTTTCATACTAAAACTTCATTTTCGATGTGTCGTTCCTATGGCAGCTATATGATATAGTGGTCCGATCCAAAAATAAAAACAAACTTGATCTGCGCCCGGTATCCAGGAACCTACATACCAAGTTTGAAATCTCTAGCTCTTGTGGTTTCTGAGATCGACGCGTTCAAACAGACGGACAGACGGACAGACAGACGGACATGTCTCAATCGACTCGGCTATTGATCCTGATCAAGAATATATATACTTTGTGGGGTCTGCCACGCCTCCTTCTGCCTGTTACATACATCCTGCCAAACGCATTATACCCTTTTTTGCCCATTTTTAATGGGCTCAGGGTATAAAAACCAAAACAAATCAAAATAAACCTTTAAAAACCGATCTTAAGTTTAAACTTATTCGGCATGCGTTGCTTCCCATCAATTCGGCTAAAAGTTAAACCGTTGTTTATTTGGCATCGTTAATGAAGTTGCAGTCAGCTAATTACATTCCATATAATTAACATATATTCCGGAAAATAATTTAACACAACATCAAAAAGTTAAGTTTAAAATAAATTTCCAGTTTGCAGTTTAAATCTCATAAATATTCGTTTTATCAGTAGCTACAATACGGGTATCTTTATAATTATTTCATTTTTTTGTTCATTTGTTTTTATTTGTCTTTTTCTTTTTTTTATAGTAGTGTTTCCGCTCTCAATTAATTTATGCGCATTTTATTGATTTTATGCGTATCATAATTGAAAACAATCTGAAATTTCACTTTAATCAAACCAAATAGCAACAGTATTAGGAGTTGAGATGGAAAAAAATATCCTATATAATATATGCTTGAATTAAATCACATTTTTTTAACAGACTGAACCATGCTATCTTTATTTTTATTTAAAAAAAATTGTTTACAATAGCTGTGTTGAGATTGAAAAAAATTTCGTATATGAGATATGCTATATTATTTTTATAGTGGTCGAAAAAATATGTTTACAATAAAATAAAAATGAATTAAAATCAGGCCAATAGCTTTTCTACTGTTTTTATTTTTTTTTTGTGTGCTTCTGTCCATTTATTTAAATAGTTGCCTTGTCTATTCGTAGTATTTAGCTTTTTGTATAAAATAAACCAAATATTTACTATTTTTGTGATTCAAAAAATTGATTCATAAAATTAAACCTTTGGTATTTCAAGAGCTCTGACATTTCGCGTAATTTTTGAAGTGCAGCTGTCAGCAAAAACCTTTGGAGATTTGTGAAAGAAATTTGTATATACCCTGTAAGTGTGCTAAAACGTTTTGTGAAACTGCATCTCATTGAATTGGATTTGTTTTCAGTTCACTTCGTTTTGAAATCGTGGCATAATTCAAGCGCCACTTACGACTGCAACTTGGTAAGCCAATCATCTTTCCGGCGTTGAGCGTTGAGCTCTGCTTCAGGGTTTGGTCGAGCTGAAAAACAGTTTTCATTTTTCTTTTTTTTGGGCACCTCTTAACGCATTTTCACAGACAGACAGACAGATAGATAGACAGAGCACAGCTGCAATGCTTGCTTTCTTTGGCTTGTCTATGATAACTTCAGGTAGCTCTGCAGTTGCTCTTGGTCCTTTGCTCTACCTGCAACTGCTGCTATCAGCTAAAGAAATGACTGTGGCATGGCACGTAGTATCCATTCCATCCTTAGTTGGCTAAAGCGCATCTGATATGCCGTTTGGCGATGGCAGCTGCGTTTCCTTGCTTATGTTTTTTTTCTGCTTTCTTCTCTTTATCAATGGGAGGTAATCTCATTGCCCCTAGAGCTGTGTCACGGCTCTGACTCTTGACTGTTTCAGTTTCAGCATCAGTCTGCAGTTGCCTTCAATATTACGTATATCCAGTGTTGTCATTTTAAAAATATTATTGGTAGATTTAGCTTTTTTTAATTGAAAAACTAGAAACATTTTTGAATTTATATTAGCTATAAATTAAGCAACTTTAGAAAATGATTTAGCTACTATCATTTTTTCTTTTCATTGCTAGATTTAGAAATTTTATAGTTACAAAAGCTGGAAAATTAAATGAAATGCTATGAGAAAATCCAAAAAAATACAAAGATGTCGGATTTCAGATTTCAGAGCTCGAAATATTTAAGAGAATTGTCGAGGATCTCATCGACACTGTCAAAATATCAATGCTGGTGAATTGAAATAAGTTAAAAAACTTTTTATGTTTAATCCTTGGTCCTAAATCTGTTCAAAAAATTATTCATTTTTTATGGGATTATTTAGTTTAGATTTACTGATTTTAGCTATTTTAAGCTATTTTTAGCTATTTTATTTTAATTTAGCAATTTTAGCCCACAATATTCTGGCAACACTGCTTATATCATAGCATAGGGCAATGTTCTGTTTAGTCTTTCGCACAGTGGGCAAAAAAAGCACCAAAAAAGTGAAAGTCATTTTCCTAATGCTCTGCATTCAATTTGCTGTTAACCGTATCTGTATCTGTAGCTGACACGACATTGTCTAAAGATGCCAAACTCCTTTGACAGTTGAGCAGAGCATTTGGGCAACGATAGTAAAACGCAATCAGATTTTAGTGCGGCCCTCGAGTCGTATGCGCAATATCACGCATACGCAGCGAGCATTGAAACCATGAGGCTGCACTTTTAATTGAATTCGAGCGAATTGAAAGTTTTTAGCCAGCTGGTTGTTGTTGTTTGTGCGTAAGTTTTTAAATTAATTTCCAGTTGAGTTTTTGCAAAAAGTTGTTTAATGAGTTTAGTCGATGAATTTTAACAATGAATTGCTTTTCTCTACCTCTTTCCATCTTTAAATTGCTCTTTTGAGATGCAGCCAATAAAATTTATACTCTATATTCGTAATAAATGAGGTATGCCAATCAGTTGTGCCAGTTGTCCGTTTCAATTCGAATAACCGACTCATCTATTTGAGAGCCCAACCCATTTTCTGGGAACTTTGGAATTTGGCACTTAAAAATCAACGCTTTTTGGGTCATTCCATGTATGCATCATCGCCTTCCTCAGTTATCAATTAATTTCCGCTCCACAAAAACTACCTGCCTCAAGTTGTTTTGAGTCCTATCTCAATCTATGACATAATTTCGATTCAATATCAGCTGCATCAATCACATTAGGCCTGACTTTGAATCAAAACACGTACTCAGCACCCAAGTATGCGTTGTGAATGACTGTAGTACCTCTTTTCCCACTCCCTCTCTTTTTATATAGATACTTTTATGCATTTTAAATTTGTCAACTCGACGTCATCGACCAAATAAATTTGCGTATGTGGCGCAGGCGCCAGCAATGTCTATAGCACGTATAACACTCGAACTACAACTACAACTACAACTACAGACACTACAAATAACAATAACAGACAACCAATATGCGAGTACAGCAACAGTTTCTGCTCTCAAGTGATGTCATGCATTTGAATTTATGTCGAACCGTCGCCCCAGTCTCTTTAATCTCCATTCATTCAGCCATTCAGTGATGTAAACTTTTAAAGCAAATGCCAAGATCTTCGCCTCAATTATGGTTTCAGTTTCAGCATCAATTTGTATACCCTCTAGCCATAATTCTAATATTGCGCAAATATTTGAAAGGAATAATTGTAATGATAACTACTTCATCTCTATAAAAGAATGATGCTTGTTTCTATATAATTTAATTTAATTTTAAAAGCAATCGCAGTATTTTGGTAAGTTTTGTGCCTTAGTATATTATCGCAATATTTAAAAATCCTAAATAAAATCCAATGATAAACAAAGCCATAATTTAATAATAATTATAAATATTTTAATAAAATTTCTGTACTATAATATTCATTACAATCTAGCAATAATCATCTGAAATTTCATAAATTCTTTTAATTTGTAAGATAGAGACTTTATTTGTATTATATTTATTAATTAATAGATGAACTCTCTATGCTAAAAATTTAATTTTAATCTAATATTAAATACAGAAATACAAGTGTTAAATGTCTCTTTAGTGTAGCGCATTTCTTAGTCATCTACTCCTTACTAGAGCATTTTTATTTAATTTTTTTTTAGCTATTTCCCAGTCATTTTGTATTTTATGGATTTTCTGTTTGCATTGACATCAAAATATCATTTGAATTGTGTATTTTTTGTTGTTAAAATATTTTCGATTAATTATTTGCCGAGCTTGAGAAGCGAGGAAAACTGTTTTTAATTTATGCCAAATATTTGCGCAAATTAATGTCAGGCAAACACGCAAATTTTGTGAGTGTGACCGCACAAAGTTTGCTTTCATAATTTCTGCCGGATAGGAAAATTGCTTGGACGGTGGGAGGAAAAACCATTTGCAAAGTGGACAAGCCATTGTTGTGTTTCTTGTTGTTGTTTTGTTGTCTCTCTGTTGTTGGGTCAACAATATTTTTCGGCGCGTGTCTCTGACTCAGTTGACACTTCTCATGTCGACCTCTGACCCCTGACCCCTGGACTCCTGTCTCAAACTGGGTAATTTGTGTTAGCTGCAGCATCTTTCTCATACCATTGCCTCCAACTCTCTACACTGATAAAAAAAATGTGCTAAAATTAAGATTGAGGTCTCAGAACTAAGATTTTTGGTCTAAAAAATGCGTCGAAAACATAATATTCTTAAATTAAGAGATCAAATCTTGATTTTAAGAACATTTTAAATAAAACCAAGTCCTTATTTTAAGAAAAAATGTTCTTAACATTAAAACTAAAAAACAAAAAAAAAATAATTTTTTTATATTTTTAATAATTTTTTTATATTTTTAATAATTTTTTTCTTATTTTTATTTTTTATTTTTATTTATTATTATTTTTTTTATTTTTTTAGTAAATTGGTCTATTTTAAGGCCGATCGTATTTTAAGAACAAATATTTAAGATAAATGTTCTTGATTTTAGAAGTTGATTTTTTTCAGTGTAGTTGTAGGTGGACACACACATTCGAGTTGTTAGTTCCGCATCCTGTGGCCGCCTGGTTCATGTTCCCATTGTTGCTGTTCGTTGTTCATGTCAGCAATAAATCAAAAGTTTTATCTTGTATGAGTGTGAGTGTGTGTGGGTGTCCCTAAGACCCAAAACAACTAACGGGTAGACATATAACATGCGTCAAGCCATGAAATCATTTGCAGGCTCAACAATTTTGTTTGCCTTTCTTTTCTTCTGCCACTTTCATTGTGTACAAAATTCTTCTAGGAGCACTCGCAATCATAATGAAGGATACTTTTGGCCAGGATTGCCGTGCAGTCCCAGCTCAATCATGTCGCCAAATTGTTTGCCAACATGTTGAAAATCCGCTTGGCAGACGCCAAAGCAAATACAAACATTTTTCAGTTTGATTTCCATTTGCATTTCAGTGCTATTTTTCCGGCTTGAAAATTATTTCCGTTTAGCCGTAATTTATAGTCCTGCCTGCAACAACAGCAACAGCGACAACAGCAGCAGCTGCCACGCGTTGTGGCAGCCACATTTGTTGACTTAACGGCTATGCAAAGTCTGCGTCAATTTATTGACCAACTGACATTTGAACATATGTATGTGTGTACACTTAAAAAAAAGACCAACTTCTAAAATCAAGAACGTTGATCTTATATATTTTGTTCTTAAAATTAGATTATTTTAAGACTAAATTACTGAAATTATTAATCTAAAAAATCTTAATCTCTTAACATAAAAATAAAAATCTTTAATTATTAGGAAAATATACATAATATACAAAAGAAAATGTAAGAAAATCAAAATTTAAAAATTATAAATATAAAAAAGTCATTTTTATTTATTTTATTATTTTTTCATTTTCATTCTTAAAATAAGAAATTGGTCCTACTTAAAATGTTCTTAAAATCAAGATGTGCTCTTAATTTAAGAAATTTATATTCTCGACGCATTTTTTAGACCAAAAATCTTAGTTCTGAGACCAAAAAATTGAATTCAAAACATTTTTTTTTATCAGTGTATGTATGTAAGTATGAGTGTAGCGGCTTATGTGAGTATGTGGGTGTGACTGATTAATAAGTGGACAGTTCTTTGGCCCATTTTTGGCATTCGTTCAGCTTGATTTTGTAAATTTAAATCTCAAATGTCAAGGCGAACATCACATCGAATCAAAGCCCAAGTCACAAATCAAATCAAACAAATTAAATTTAAAAATCTTAAACTAAATCTGACTCTAAATCTAAATCCAAAGGCAATCAAAATGCCGCTTCAAGCGACGAATTTGGTATGACAGCAACTTGACTTGACAGCAAATTGCATGCAAATTTGCAGTCTTAAAAGTATTTTTACAACAACAATAAACGGTGACTAATATACTACATTTTGTAGTTAAACTCTGGTGTGTGTCCAACTGAATCATCGATATTTTTGTGGGCCATCAACATTCGTTGTGAGTTGGTAGTTTGGGACAGTTTCGAGTACAATTCACAGTGCAATTCACTTTAATTCAATTCGTTACGAGTACTTTGCATATTTGCATGTAATTTCATAAAAGCATCGATTGTGTAAATATTTGATAAGTATTCAATTGTCTCAATATTTGTGTTGCATTCAACAAATTGTTGTGGCTATCGTTGTTGAAATTTAATGCCACAATGCTAGCATTGACAATTATTACGCATACGACACGTGTACCGCATAAAAGCCACCAATAAATGCAAATTGCCATATGAATGTGAATGAATATTGAATTGGCTGTTACATACCCTGCAAGCCAATAAAATCATGTCAATGGGTTATGATTCGTAACAGGTGTGAAACGACCAAATAAACGAATAAATTTAAAAGAATTTTCTATAATATGACTAGTATTATCAATTTAAATCAGTTGTCTTAATTTAGATATTTTTATTGTTAGTTTTAGCGTTTTATAAAATTTTTAAGTGACTGTTTAATATTAATTTCAATTAAAAAAACTCAATTAAGTGAAAATCTTTTTCACTAACAAATTTTAATGAATTAGTATAACTGCCGTCGATTTTTTTGCAGTGAATTTATTGAAAGATGAAATTTTATTAATATAGCTTTAAATGTCATAGTTTTGTAACTTAAATTGACCATGTTTCTTGCAGGATAACTTTCAATTACTCTTCCCATTTTATTTTTTATTTTCCTCTGCGGTGCAATTTCCACTTTGGAGTTATCGCTAACCGGATACCTCGGCTTGGTTATTGTAATGGCTGTGGTTGGGGTTGTTGTGGTTTTTTTCGATATGGAAATGCAATTTTTGTCACCCAATGCAGACGAAAAGTGACGCTTAAAAATGCACGTGACGATAGTGTTAAAAATAAACATAAATAAAAGTGGAACTGGCGCTGAGAAGGCAAAAGCTGGCAAATAATAAATATAAATAAGTGCAAATGAAAATGGAAAACGGAAAAACTGAAAGGCGAAAAGCGAAAGATGAAAACGTAAATCGCCGACTGGGACAACGAGCTAAATGTGTGCGGTAAATATTGACTGGGATAGAGACCAGACCAGAAATCGAATTAAGATGCGGATTCTAAGAGGGAGAGGAGAAGAGGAAATAACTTGGCTTATAACGTATCAAATTGCATTAGGAAAATGCTTGGTATAAATAACGAAAGGATTGAAATTATGCAAATGCATTTGCAACGAGGAAATCTTTGAATGTTGCCTTTTAATTTGATGAGATTGAGTTGAATGCATTGCAGTATATATTGGCAGAGACATATACTGTTTATTTTTTTAAGTCTGATTTCAGTTTTAAGTTTACTAAAATAAAATTTCATTTATAAAATAATTTTCTTACCTATTAAACCGACTTCTCTGTTGTCCAGCTGATGAAACAAGAACTGGCACAGCTAAAAATAAAATAAAATAAAATATAATATAAATAAAACTTTAATTTTTCTAAATTTATTTAGTCATTTTTTAACTTTTAGTGCTCAACTTTCGCTCAGTGTACGCTGTAATAAGTAGGCTCATTACAAACGTCAATTACTACAATTCGAATTGGGAAAACAAGCGTTAACTGACACATTGAAAACTGCACGACTTTCTGCAAGCTGATCGCTTAATGGTTAACGACAATTGTCAATAATAACAACAAAAATGTTTAACTAATAGTATGAAATTGTGTAATAAACGCTGCCGCCAATCAACAACCCGCTGAGCTCTCTTGACCAGCTGAGTTGGCCAACCACAATAAAGGCTGTAACCACAGTAGCCAAGTCCAATTGACCAACAAAATCGCACACACTGTCAAGCTGTCGAATTGTGTAAAATGACAACAATACTTAAATTATAATAATAGTTATTGTAAATTGTAAATTTAAATAGTCAACCGCAATGTGTTAAGTAAACATTTATATTTGTTGAAACTTGAACTCTACAAGTTTATGTTAACTTTTAAGTATCATTAGCGCTAATTTAAAGCAATATTTTCATTCTCAATTGTTTAATAAAGATTTTGTTTGAAAACTTAAAGCTGTTTGCCAACTAATAAATGAAATGCTTCCTCAACTTTAAGTATAATAGAGTAGCTTACTATATATAGTATAGGTGTATCTACTTATATGTACTATACATAAGTATCTCAGTTCGAGTGCATTTAAGCTGCTTAAGGATTGTTCTAGCTGTTGTTTTTCTTTCTCAACATTTGCTAAAAATAGCTGAAGAAGTTTGCTGCACAGTGAATAAAATTGTTAAGATGTTCCTTAGATAAGTAGACTATTATTAGATTAAAAAAAATCAGTGCTTCAATAATAAAATAATAAAAATATCTTTCTTTCAAAATATGCAGCTGCTCTCATAGTTTTCGAAACTAAACAAATCTCATGAAATCATAAAATTTTCACAATAAATGTTAGTTTATTGTATTTTATAAGTTCTCTGCAATATTATCGTTTCTCCAACAATTTCTCCAAGTTGTTCACCTACTTTTAGCTACCACAGTGCAACATTTGTGGTTTATTTGTTTTTGCTCTTTTCGTGCCACTATTCAAGGCATTTGCACTTTGAAAGTTTTTGTGTTGCAACATCTCTAACAAAGTTTTCAACTTCAACTTGCCACACCAGACCAGACATTTTGAATGTTTAAGTTTCCTTTTATGCAAATAGAATATTGGCAGGGAAAACTTTGTCACATTTATGGAGCAGACAGACGCCACATTGTGCGAATCAGACTCTTCATTAAGTGCCCAAATATAGTATGTTATACTGTTATACTGGGCTATGCCCAACCTTAAGGGGTACAGGTGGCAACGACCTGCTTAAGTGACACAGGTGGCAACGCCCACAATTTTGATTAGCTTTAATTGCCCGAAATTGGGTGTGCTGCTCTTTATATTCTTTTATTATTTTATTCGGCATGCTAATTGAAATTTCTAACCACCAAAAAAAAAGATGAAATATTCTAATATAAAATTGAATAATTTATCAATTGTGTAGCGTTTTATTAACTATTTTACTTTTGTTTCATATGTATGCAAAATGGCAATTAAAACGTGGACATAAAAAAATCAAACGAATATTCATAGAGTGGGAAATATCTACTGAGTGGTTAGATGAACTGGCAGACTTGGGAGCACATTTATTAATTCAATTCGTTTGCCAGCCTCGAAACGAAATATGAATAAAATAATAAAGAACAAAAAAAATACAGCGAAGCAGAGCAAAATATTCGATTGAAATTTAAATTCAAATCAACTTTGCAAGCTGGCGGCAAATTTATGCAGAAATATTTCCTTTTATTTTACTTCTTGCTGATTTACAGTGGGTTTCCGATTCTCAAAGAATGACAACCAGAAATACGGAACAAAATGCAAAATTTGTGCTAAAAACCTTTCTAAGCATAATTACGAAATACACTTGCATCGGCAAAAAAGGGAGTTCACAAAGAAAAAAGCTACAATCTGGGACATTTAAGGTTGAATGGAGGAGAAGAACAACAATAACAGTGTGGGATATTTGGGGTCGTATCAATAAATGGAATCCACAAACAAATACAAGAATACCCATTAAAGGAAACAACAATGTGGGAAATTTAAGGTTGACATATCCCATATTTCATATACTACCATATCGTATAACAAATAAACAAACAAACATAAAAGAAGAAACGTGACAATAACAAGGAACGCCAAATAGGCTGAAGATGCTAAAGAGGAAGCGTAGAACCAGCAGCAAAAAGACAAACAAACAAATAAAAAGCAACTAAAACAACAGCGAGAAAATTGCAGACGCAAATTTTTGAAAGAAATTTCAGAAGCTTTTAGAGTAACGGATAACGAGGGTGGAGAAGGGAATTTAGAGGGGGGAATGGTCCACGTCAAAGTCAGTGACAACTTCGAGTGGCTGCCATTCAGCTGCATTCGCTCCAAGTCCGTCTGTCCGTCCGTTTGTCCGTCCGTCTGTCCGTGTGTGTGTTGCATGCCTCACTGAAAATTGGACTTTGTATTATTCACTTGTTTTTTTCGTTTTATTGTTGCTTGCTGTTGTTTCTGTTTTTGGCCACATTTTGCTACACACACACACACACACACAGTCGGTTATGACATTAACAAATTGCAAGCATTGCACTTTTATTTGCTGCCTTCAATAAGCCAAAATGGATTTATGTGTGCATCTTCCAAGTGTTCGCTTGAAATAAAAAGCCAAAATTTATGAATCCAAAATGTCTAAGTGATTTACAGTTAGTGCACATAAGAATTAGAAACACGGAAATAAAGAAAATGCACTAAGCATTTTAAAGCTATAAACATTTTCTTAATGTGATGCATACAATCTATATATAATAGTTTCATGCAAAAATTTGATATTTTAAAACTCGAACAGAATTAATTAAATTTGAATGCAGAATAAATTTAGAGGCCAAACTATGATCAAAATGACATTCCGCTTGAAAATCGGTTCAGCTTTGACAAAGTTATGGGAGTTTGAAGTTGGTATTATTTTTGACTTTTCAACTTTACAAGTCAGACAAGGTATTGGAATTTGTTTAATAATGTTTGATTTGAACACGTTCTTTTTAGTTCCAGCACCTGTCTGTGAATCTCCGTTAGACAAAAGAACTGACAGCTCTGTTGAATTACAAGTCAATTGTAAATGGCTTGTGGCAACTTTGGTATTAGGCTGTCAGGGGCAAAGCCAAATGCATTGACCTGCCCTTCTCCAGGTTGCAAGTTATACAGATCGTGCCACACAGTTCTAAGCTAAGTGGCAGGCCAACTGCGTGGGTCTAACGGTTACAGCGAGGCAGCCAGAGAGAGAGAGAGAGATAGAGAGACAAGCCAATTGAGTACGAGTATCTCAATAGATTTATCTGGCAAACTGGCAACTTGGAACTGGAACAATTTGTTGTGGCAATTTGCACCAGTTTGCAGTTGTGCGGCATCTTCGACAGCTTTGCAACTGCCGGCAACGATTTCCAGAGTAATCTGCCGCTCAATCAACTTGCAGCAGGTTTGTTTAGCTGACGTTGTCGTTGTGAGAGTGAGAGAGAGAGAGCGAGAGAGAAGCGGTGAGTGGTAGAGTGAGAGGAAGTATCAGACTGTCTGCTGATTTGAAGCTGCCAGCTTATCGAATTAATCGTTTGAATTAGCCTGTTCTGCTTTTTGAGACTGCGACTGAGACAGCTCAATTTCTGCTGTGTGGCTGCAACATAAATTGTGGCAATTACCATGTTTACTTGTTTAAAAGACAAACAACATGCAACATGCAACTCGTGCTGCCAACTTGCGCATCTTGTTAATTATGAATCAAATTTATGCAACAATGGGTGCAGTAGCCTACAACAAATACACATAGAGACATTTACAACATTTGCATAAAGCAAAATGATTTAATTTTTATCACAGATACGCCTGGAGGAGCATTTGTTGCAGTTGCAGTTGCAGTTGGGAACAGATTGAGTCTTAAATGTTGTTGATTTGCTTTACGATAACAGACAACACAAATGTCAGTTGCACACGCCCACAACACACGATCAAAGCGAGTAGTGGAGATCAGGGAAGGGAAGGGAGGGGAGAGTAGAAGAGGGTGGGAGAGGGGTTAAGGGGATTGCGGGTCTGGCAATTTGTTTAATTGCAGCAGCCTCTTGGGCGTCACTAATGCGAATCTCGCATCTAGCCGTCTGCATCTAAAATACTTTGCGGTTGTTACACTCTACTCTTCTCACCTCTCTTCACCTCTTCTCTCCTCTTTTTTTCTCTCCTCTCCCTTCCCTCTCCCTTTCTCACACTCCATGCACCGTTCGCTTGCCGTTGGCGCTGCTGGAGTTCAATTGACACAGTAACCTCGTCGCCTTTTTTTATGCCTCATGAATGATTACCGCCTCCAGTTTGTACAGCAATAACAACTACAATAACAACAATGACAACGGCAACTATGGAACGTGTATGATGCATTGCGCTGTCTGTTCCGTCTGTCTTCCCTCTTTTCCCCTCACCTTTCCTCATCTGTCTGTCTGTGATTCTACTTTGAATGCCTCTTGAGAAAATTGGTCATTAGCCACAATACTCACACATTCTCCTAACAGCTATGGATTTAACAAGCTGTCTTGTTTGTTTGTAGGCCCCCTCTAACTGTAGGGTAATATTAATTTGCCTTTTAATTTGATAGTTAAAAGTAAATGACAAAAAATTGATTATAAATTTTTTTAAAATTACTTAAAAAAATCATTAGCACTTATGAAAATTTTCAAAGACTATCATATAAGCTTTATTATTTAAATTTGACAAAAAAAAACCTATAATAATTACATTTTTAATTTATCTGATTATATTTAAATTTAAATTTCTAATTTCAATATTTTATTTATAATGCCCTACTAAATAAGTAAATATTTACTGCCTTATTTATTTAAATATTTTATCTGATAATATTTAAATTTAAATTTATAATTTCGAAAATTTTATTTTCTACTATTAACTAAGTATTTAGGGCCTTACTTATTTATATTTTTTTTTTTTTTATAATATTTTAATTCATTACTTTTAAGCTTTAACTTAAAACGCATCTCTATAAAAAATATATTTACACGAGAAGGGTATTTTTACTTCGTTTAATTTTGTTTTGTTGTTGAAAAATTGATTCAGCTACAAATATTTGCATAACTCATTAAGAGCGTAACGTAACGTAACGTGCTAACGTTCGCTTACGTTAGCATAAACACGTAAGCGAATACGTAGGTAAATTAGGTTCATTGTGCGTGTGTCAATGAGTGTGTGTCAATGTGTGTGTGTCAATGTGTGTGTGTGTCCAAGGCAGACAAATTTTAAGCGATCGTCAAGCGAAAATATTTTAATTAGTTTTTGGGCGGCGGATGGAGGCGCCTCCAATCGCTGGCTAATTGTTGGCATTGACTCAACGAGCGAAACGAGGGAAATGTTCCTCGTGTTCAGCATTATGGAAAGATTATGCAAACATGTTAAGAGGTTAAACAAACTACAAAACAGCACACACAACACAGGTTGGAAGTGGGGAAAATTGCAATGTAAATGGAAAATCCAAGTAGAATATGCTTAGCATTTTAGATGGGAAATGTTGTGGCAGATAACTGACAAAAAGTGTGAGAAACGGAAATATAAATTAAAAAACTAGTTAGAAAACTGAAGTAGAATCCCAGACTATAAGATTCCTAACATTGAAAATAAATTAAAATGAAAACAGAAAGCGAAAGCAACCGAAAATCTTCCAAAAATGTATTGAGTTTTAAAAGAGATATTCCGATAGCTATTGTTTGTTTTTTAATTTTTAATTAAATATATTTTTCAGAATTTAAATATTTTTAAATAAATATATTTTTCATAATTTTAATTTTATTTTAATCAACTGTTTAGCAAGGAGTAAAATGCATTAGTAGAAAGCTTTGATTAAATTGTCAAACATAATTGAAAACATTGTCAAATCTGTTATCGACTGTCATTGAACATTTCCTATAATGATGAACCTCACAATGAATCCCTATATAGAAGTGTTGGGCCAAGTTGTGGATTATATGTTGGCCGAAAGGGACGCAGAGGTGGCAAGTCAATTGGTGCGTCATAAGCTGGTCATGTTGATGCACACCAGTGAGTAACGGCAGCCAGTGCTGAAATCATTTGCTCTGCAATATTTTCCAATATTTTCCAATATTTTTTTATTCCTTGCAGACGTGACTGAGATTGCAATGAGCATCTCGAATGCCGCCAGTCATGCAGGTCGAACTGTGCCCTGTTATTTTGATGTGGAACGCACATTTCGATTGCTTGGCATACGTGCCAAGGATTTGGAGACTCTGCGTAATACCAACTCCCAGGTGAAGCCGGATATAATGAATATCACGGCAGTAGAGTTACGAGATGAGGATATCCACAAGAGTCCTCAGCTGGATATCAATCAGCAGCGTGGCATGCGCAGTGGTCATCATATACCCAAATATCTGCCGCCATATCCCAGTCTGCACACCTATAGGAACACCATGATGGACATATATACCGACAGGAACTACATCTCGGAGCGGGAACGTCTGGCACAACATCATCTAAATACCCAGAGAGCCATCAATGGATTTTATTTGCGAACAGAGCCAACTTCTTCGCTATTTACTGAATCTGAAGATGTTACGGAATTTATGGGTACATTTTTAAAAGATTCTTAATTTCTATACTAACTTATTTTCATACTGATAGTGCTTACTTTAAACATACCCAAGAAACCTGCTTATTTGGAAGCGTTAATGCCACGTGATGAGGTCTTCGATGTGGATATTTATGAATTTAAAGAGTCGCCAAATAATAATGGTAGTACGTTAGTTAGTTCTTCTCTTTATATAAAAATCCTTAAACTCCTTAACTTTTACTCTTCCAGCTCTTAGTAATGCCTTTCTCAGAGAGCCACAAATTAAGAGTACTAGTTCAAGTGATTATTTTAAGGAGGAAGCTGGTTTAAATTTCGAAGAGCAAGCAGATCAGGATGAAGTTGGTTATAATTTTGAAGAGCAAGAAGATCAGCAGGAAGGAGATTATAATTTTGAAGAGCAAATTCAGCAGGAAGCTGAATTTAATTTTGAAGAGCAGGAAAATCAGCAGGATGTAGATTTTAATTTTGAAGAGCAAGGAGATCAGAATGAAGTTGAATTCAATTTTGAAGAGAAAGAAGATCAGGAGATAGGTGATTTAAATGTATATAAGCAGGAAGATCAGGAGGAAAATGATTTTAGTTTAGATCAGAAAGATCAAGAGGATGTTAATTTAAATCAGCAAAAACAGGAGGATATTAATTTAAATTCGGATGAGCAAAAAGATCAAGAAAAATATAATTTAAATATGTGGGCAATGCCCACACTTGATGATGATGATGGTGATGATGATGATGACGATGATGATGAATGGGAAAGCGATGAAAAAGATGATGATGGTGATGAGTTAATGCTGGATAGTTAAGGATACTAAGTAAAAATGATACTGTCTAGTAACCAATTTTAATTTTAATTTTTAATATACTTAAATTATTCCTGAGATCTGTATTGCCCCTAAATATTTAATATATCATATTATATCTACTGTAATAAAATAAAAAATATATCAAATTATATTAAACTTTTTTAAAGTAATTAAAACTTATTCAAACGAAAGTTTATTGACCTTATGTACCTTGAAACTTTTTTAAAATGAGACTTATTGATTGGTCGAAATATACAAATAAAATCAGCTGTTGAAATCTTTGACAATCTCGTCTATTGTATCTTTAATAGAGTATCTGATTCGTGTCCAGCTCATTTCATTTAATTGCAAAGAGTCCTGCAACCAAATGTATGCAATGCGAGCAATTTAATTTATTTCAATTACATTTCATTAAAAACTGACACACGTTCTCGAGGGGATTTGACGTGCTCTCGACTCTACTCTCTCTCTTTTTCTCTTTCTCTCTCTCTCTGCTCTCTCATCTCTCTGTTCGACACCTTAACCTGAGTTACAGTCCAAAAAACAAATGAGGCAAAGAGTCGAAAAGGGTGCAAAAGTTCAAAGTGCCACAACGTGGCAACTGCAACTCCTGTTTGGCTGCCAATGTTGCCCCTGCTGATGCTGCCTGCTGATGCTAACGGTAACGATTCCAGAGTATTAAATAACTTTGTAATTTAATTAACTTTGACGTCGACGTCGTCGTCTTCGTTGTTGTTGTTGTTGTTGTTGTTGTCGTCGCGCCGCTTAACTTTGATTAACGTTTTGCAATTTTTCAACAAGTTTCACTTGAACTTCTCTCTCTCTCTCTCTCTCTCTCTCTCTCACGTAGCCTCTGATCCCAGGTGAAGTGTGCGGCAGGTGTTACATCTAAAGTAAAGGATAAGGATGTTTTAACTCGAAGAGTTCGGATTACACGCGACTTTTGCAAGTGTCTTTCGCCTGCTTGCAGTTGTTTTTGTGTCTTTCAAGTTATTTGAACCAAAGTATTTGAGATTCGAGACTTCAACAGACTTGAAAGTTTTTTAAAGGATTTAACTAACATCTGCACAAAATAATTATTTAGTTTAACTTAACTTGCGAAATTCAATTATAGCACTAATTTAAATCACAATTAATGATTGTCTAAATTTTGCCTCTTTTTTATTGCATAGTTTTGCCAACTTTTTGTTGGTCTTTTTTGGCAAAATGAATTTCAACATTTCCGTTGATTATTTGATTTGGCAACAGCTGAAAGCATTTCACACACAATTTGACTTTGATGCTAGATATTTGGAAAGAAGAGGGGCAGGGAGGGAGGGGAAGGGGGACATGTTGCAACGGGCGCCGTCTGTTTAACTTGCAACATTAAAATGCAAAACATAAACAATGTGGAATTGAGGAATTGAATACAATGTGCACATGGGTAATAAAGGCTGGAAAACATTAAAAGTCAATTTCAAAAAAAAAAAATCTCAATTCGAAATGTGCAATAATTACGCCAATGAAAGGCCAACAACAAACAAATTCTTAAACTGTTTAGATACACAAATGCACTTTTTCTTGTTCCAATTTCGAATTTCAAATTGATTATTTAATTTTTTTCTTTTGGTTTTTATGCGGTCTTGTGCCTGTTTCGTTTGTCATTTTAACCCATTTTAACCCATGTTCGCCTGCCGCAAAAATGTATTTTTTTTGTTTATTTGCGGTCAACGCAGATAAATTATAGAATTATGACACAGTTTTGATTTCTTATTTCGTTTTCTTTCTATTTTTATGTTTTGCTGGGATCAGCAAGGCCAGTGGGCGTGGCTGCGGTTGGGGGCGGTGTGCATAGAAACTGGATTTGTAGTTTCAATTATTTATTTTGGTTGATTTTTTTAGGCACGAAACGTATAAAAAACAAACAGATAAAACGGCGGAAGTGAAAACGTGCAACAACATAAAATGTATGTAAAAAATATTTAGAATAAAAAATATTAAAATATTGAAAAAAATAAGGGGTTTACAGCTTGATTAGATACTCTGTAATTCATATTTTTAAACTAAAATCATAATAATAATGTTAACAAAAGAAAATCTGGCTTCAAGCTTATTTTAAATCAACTTTAATCTCTTTATGATAAATAAAAAAATTTATTAAAGAAGTTATACATTTTTTTTAAATTAATATGTAGTCAGAAAATAAATTATAACTCAACTAAAATTCTTAAGAGTTCTAAAACTGATACATACAAATATTTATAAAAGAAGTTTTACATTTGTTTTTACTAATATGTAGTCAGAAAATAAAATCATAACTCAAATAAAGTTCTTAAGAGTTCTACAATTGCTTAAAAATCAATCGAAATTCGTTTCTGTAGTTTGAACTGCATTAAAACGTTTTTAATATGTTTCGCAGTGTGCCAAAAACTCGATTTTGTCATAAACTTAACATTTTCATTTCAGTTCACACACACACACTTACACACACTCACATACACACACACACACTCAGTGACATGGGTGTATGTGTTATCTTGTTTGTTTGTGACCCGCTTGGCCAAACAAAAGCCAATTTTTCATAAATCTTTTTTCGCCCTTCGTTGCGTTGTCCCTTATCACAGTGAACTCCCCCTTTATGAATCCCATACATACCATACCATACAATACCCCACTGTGTGTGTTTCCCTCTGTTGTATGCTTGCCATTTTAACGGTTGCATTTTAACCTTTTTCTCTTGAAATACACTTTAAATTTAACGCTCTGTTTGTGTGGCTATAAAAATGCTGGTTGCTCATACGCCCCGTTGTTGCTCCCTGTGCCCCACAAAAGATACAAATTGCTGGCTCGTTATAATTATGACGTCGTTTTTACTGTTGTCAAGGGGCAGACAGAGACAGAGACAACAACAACAACAACAACAACAGACTGAACATGCCACAACATTTGTAGTCGGATGTAAAGAAAAGTCTCTAAGCAAATCAATTCAAGTTCACGCTTCTTTCAATGGCTTAAGAATTGTGGCGCGTGTGTGAATTTTCTTTTCTTTTCTTTTCTTTTTCACTTTTTCTTTTTCTTTACTTTGTTTTGCTTTGCTTTTGGCATTGCATTACTTTACTTTCCTTTCGTTTTTGGGCCTGCTTTTGTTGGCTTTTAGCACACGTTGACTTTGGTTTTGAATGGAAATGGAAATGGGAATGCGAATGGAAATGGAAATGCCAATGCCATCCTAAAGTTGCCTTTTGCTTTATTTGATTTTTATTTTGTTTGTTGGTTTTGTTTGGCCTTTTTTTTGCTCGTCTTCACTCTTGCAGCTCTCTTCATGTTATTTATGTGCATGTCTTTTATTATTTTGTATGCTTTTTAACACACTCACATACAAAGAGAAGTATCAAGTGAAAGAAGCAGCGAAACCAGCAGAAAAACGCTTTCGCAAATCGCTCGTCAGACACGCGCGTGTTTAGCATAAGAATTTCGCCATCGACTTCGACATCGACTTTCTGCCTTTCGCCTTTTGGGAATTGTAAATTTTTGGCGCTGTCTCCCTACAAATGAACCCAAATACAAGCTTACTTAACTAATGAATCCACTAAAGTAAAACTCTTTCGCATGCAATTCGCAAAATGAGGAAGAAACTGACAATTAGATAGATTTTATTGGCGACACTTAAATCTACTATACCAAAAATCGTTAAATACTTAAATAAATAAAGAAAAAAAATATATATAAATCGAATAAAATTGACAATAAAATCGCTGCTGCTGTCAATAAGTTATTGAACTTTGCTGGCGAATTGAATTGCAAATAAAACGTCACACATATAACATTTTTATTTTATTTTCTTTACTAAATTATAGCGCATTCAAAAAATGATTTGAATTGACAGCTTAACTGACAGTTCACATCAATTCATTGTTTATTTGTGTTAGCAATGTTATCGTGTAATCAAAACATGCATAGAGTGTACAACATAACTGATAAGTCATGTCAATCAATTTTATAATCGTGTCAAAATTATTCAACTAAAAATTAAATTAATTCAGAAAAATTAAATTTTAAGAAATATTTTTCTTTTTTCTTTGTGAAATTATAGCGATTTTGTTTTCCAGCGCACAATAGTTAATATAACTAATAAGTCATGTCAATCAATTTTATATTTATCATGTCAAAATTGTTAATTCAAAAAATTGAATAAAAACTTAAATTAATTTAGTTAAATTTAATTTTCGAAAATTTAGATCGTTTAATTTTTTTTTTTTTTTGTGAATTGGTAGCGATTTTGTTTTTAAGAACACAATAGTTAATATAACTAACTAGCCCAAACCCGTTCCCAG
The DNA here is from genome assembly GCA_035045575.1 of Drosophila falleni. NCBI lineage: Eukaryota > Metazoa > Arthropoda > Insecta > Diptera > Drosophilidae > Drosophila > Drosophila falleni. The sequence continues at coordinate 7,518,443 of JAWNOV010000167.1, forward strand.
TTGTGTTTTGTCCCTACAACTGTTCATTTGTACGTGTTATTCGCACGTTTCACTGTTGCTTTATGGCTGCCTTTATTATGCAGTCCCGACCCAGACCCAGATCCAGATCTGACAGACCTCCCCCCTCCCCTCCCTGCTGTATCAACATCCTTCTAGTCAAGTTTATTTCTCTAGTTATGCATGTGTATCAAATGTTTGTGCGTGTTTAAGTGTGTGTGTTGCCTTTATATTTATATATGTGTGTGTTGGCATCGTTTGTTACTCGATATTATGGCAGCTATATAAAAGTACATTTACTGTACACATATATAGCATACATGATAGGTATTTTTAGCATCGCTTGTGCGTTTTACGTGCGTAACGTGTTAAAATTAACACGAGGCGCCACAAAACAGCTGCCACATTGCGCATACGCCCTGTTGTCTATCTTTGTGTGTGTGTGTGTGTGTGTGCGTGTGTGTTCTGCTTGATTAAATTGATTGAATTTGATTGCTGTCTGTGCCTGTTGCCTGTTGTCTTTTGGCTCCTTGCAACGCTGTGTTGTAAATTTCAATGGCAAGCTGCAAAAGCAATTAGTTATACGCTCAAAGTGGCCAACTTGGCTCTTAGCGGTATCTCAGAGAGAGATGGAGAGAGTGTGAGAGAGAGGAAGAGAGACTGTAGCTTACCTGTGATACACTCAACAGTTATGCAAATTTGCCTAAGTCGACACACAGTCGGCAATTTCCACGAAAATGCAACGCAATTGAATTAATGAGTTGCCTGAGAACAACTCCGAGTGCCAAAAGGAAAAGAGAGGGGGAGGAGAGAGAGGGAGAGAGAGCACGAGCAGCCAAAGAAAATGTTTTGAATACCTAATGTCTTTATAATGCGAAAGCGTGCAGTTTCCGATTTAGTTGGCAATTCAGTTGCAGTTGCACTTACATTTACTTTGCATCTCAAAGTAACAACAAAACTTGAGCTCAAACTTGAGCTTGACAATTACAATGCCACTTTGGAGGATCGGCCAAGAAGATGACTCCCAACTCTAAGTCTCCAATTCAATCCAATGTAATCTGAACATTTGCTTCCGTCAGCGGCTTGTCTCATTAGCTGCATTCTGAGAGGTCTGTTATCTTTTGTCAAAAGCTAACACAATGGCAACTGCTAACAATAATAAATACATTCATTATCATTATCATGATGCTGATGATGCTAATGATGATGATGAGCTTGCTTATGTTGCATTTAAACTGAGCTGAGCTGAGCTTCACTTGTTGTTCAGTTCAAGTTTCGCATTTCATAATCATAACAAGTGCAACAGCAACAACAAAAACAACAACTGCTTTTTGCCCCACTGAAGCTGCCCGGAACAATGCCAAACTCAAAGTCGTGGCAAGGAAGTCAGCTAAGTCAGTCAACTAGTCGAGTCTAGTGAGAGACAGCCTTGACTGAATAGAACAAAAGAATGTTGCATATTCTAAGCGGCACAGATATTATAAATGAGAAAAATAAAAAACGAGCAACCAACTAGTGAGAGAGAGTTGACTAAAATATATTGTACAACAACAATTATTTGATCAAACTATAGTTTTTAAATAGCGCTATAATTTTTTTTAATTTCCTTATTACTTTTTTTCATATTATTTTATAATTTAATGTGTACTTTTGATTAAATTTCTTAAAATTTTTTTCATCATTTTTATTATTTTTAATTAGCTATATATATTTTTTTTCAGTAAAAACCCATATAGTACTTTATATTTGGTTTTGTTTTATGCTTATTATAAAAAGGGTGTCTATAAAAAAAGTGTTATAAATTTTAAAGAATTAATTTAAGTCTACTGCAAGAATCTTTAGAGAAAGATAGAAATAGATATTATAAATTCGCTGTCTAAATTTTTTCAGTAAAAACCTATATAGTAATTTATATTAGGTTCTGTTTTATGCTTAATTAAAAAAGGGGTTTTTATAAATAAAATATTATAAATGATAAAGAATAATTTTAAGTCGACTGCAAGAAATTTTAAAGATACTTGACTTTAACTTTCTTTTTCAACTGTTCAGTTAAGCTGAGTATAAAGCTTAAACGCTTTATAACATACTTAATTGTGTCCAAATATTTACCTAAAACTCTTGTTCCTTCTCCTAAAAATTTCTTTCTCTCTCTGCTTTCAACTATCTTTGGTTTTATCTCTTAGGTCTCACTTATAACTCTTCTCGCTTCTGTCTTCCACAAGGTTATAAATTTTTGTTGTGTAAACGTTGTGTTAAGTCTCATATACCTTTTTAGCTATAGGGCATAATAGAGCATAATCTTAATGTGAAAGCAGCTGAAGGAAGCTGGCAACAAGAAACAAGCAACAAGGGCAGCGCATGCGCAACTTAAACATGAGGAAGCATTGTTGCCGCTGCTGCTGTTGTTGCATCTCTAATGCAACTGATAAGCATCTTGCAACATCAGCATCTCGAATTGTCTAGCTCGAAGGTGGGCAAATGCTACTCCACTTGAAAATTGCAAACATTTCAACGTGAATTTCCTGCAGTTTATTGTGTGTTGTGTGTTGGCGTTTACTTACTGGAGTGTTTCCCCTTGGAAGAGGGATGAGGAGAGAGGAGAGAGGGAGCGAGAGGGAGCGAGAGGGAGCGAGTGCACACAAATCAGGCGCTGATCTATGTGGCAAGCAGGGAAGTAGGTTGCTCCTAATGTGCTGTGACGCTATCTCTCTGCTTATCTACAGTCGCTGTCATAATACGAATTCTCTCAGTCTCTCTCTGTCTCTCTCTCTCCCTTCTCTCTTATTTCCCCTGCAAATGCTGCTCTAATCAATTTCAAATGGCAGTCGCTGTTGTGAGTCGTGTGCCGCTTTCAGCTAATCAGCATTTAGCAATCTTTTTGAAAATATTTTTCCATATGGCCAACGCTTCATTTTGTGGAGATTAGACGCAGCAGCAGCAACAACAACAAAAACAACAACAACAACGTGAACTGTCAGCAACAGCAAACAAACGAAACGTTTAGCTTAAATGTTGCAGCAACATGTTGCTAGCAATATATTGCCAAATGGAGATTAGAAACAACAGCAACATCTTCGTTTTAAATGTAAATTGTAGTAATAAAAAAATAATAAAAAGGTAAAGTTAGGAAAAGGAACTAATTTTGCATGCAAAACCAATTTAGTGAATAATAAGACAATGTTAATTAAAATCTGTAAATTATTGACTAAGTTATGAGAGTTTGATATATTCAAAACTATCAAAAAGTTGAAAATATTTAGGTTTTTCAAAAATTTAGTTCAGCAAAAAAAAAAAACAAAATTAATATGTTGAATCAGTTTAGAGGTCAAGCAATGACAAAAATGTGGTGGTTAATTATTTTAGAAATGAATGTATAATACTATAACTAGAACTGAATTATTTTAAATTCAACAAATAATAATCATTTCTAATTTATTACAATATGCTACAATAAATATAAAGAAAATAAAAGAAGAAAGACTACGTCTAATGGTGATACGAAATATATTTTTAGATAGCAACTATGTTGATAACAGCTAGTCGAAACTTGTATGTTGCTGCAACTTATTGCTGGCAACATGTTGTCAACTGCTGCACATATAAATCACAAGTAGTGCCGTCGACGTCGCCGCCGCTGTCGACGTCGCTGTCGCTATCGTTTAGCCCAGCCCAGCCACATCAATTTTTATTGCCGCAGGTCATGAGCAGCCAATAAAACGAAAAAGCATTTTCGAATGCATTTTTCCCCCAAAATATATTTATGAGTACGTCGAGTGATTTCCTATATAGTACGAGTATGACTATGACTATGACTATGACTATGAGTATTTGAGTCTATTAGTCTATCGATTTGTTTTTGGCCGTTTAGCTGTTTTGTTTATATATACATTTCGATGACCTGAGCCCAGCCCCCAAATGCCATTCATCATGATGATGATCTTCATTAAGAGATGAGTATATTATGTGAGTGGGTTGTCTAACGTTTAGTGTGCTTCTCTATTAGTTCTTCCCGCTGTCGACTCTCATATATATATTTTTTTATATACTCTATGTCGTGTGCCATTGTCTAGCTATATGAGTTCCCCAGTTGCCATTGCATTGTGGCATGAAATAAGTTGTTAGTTTTAGTTCTTTTCTATTTCAACTCGGCCGCAATGCAACTGAGACATTCTGTGTGTGCATGTGCATTCGAAATCCCAATCCCAAAAGCCACAATACAGTGCAGTTGTACAGTTGTCTCCCCACCTTCTTTCCTTTAGCCAGGACATTTATTCTTTCAACTGCTTGCCACACATGAGTCGGCACGTTCACGAATTTGAATTCAATTTCAGTTGCTCCCAGGGCACACTCCAGCCGACCTCACCCTCCTCCTCCAGTGACCTTTAAGGCTACTATTTTTATATGGATTTTGTTGGGAAAAAAAAAGAATGAACTTGAAATTGTTCTTCTCTGTTTCATGTTGTAAAGTCTGGGCAATCTGTTTTATTTATTTATATACTACACATATGTCAATTTATATCTGAAATATTAACGGCTTGTTAATTGCTTTTGCCTTGACTGTAGTATTCAATTGTTTGTGACATTATTAATATTTAAATATTTATTTAATGCAATTGCATTTAATGTTGTTTAACTAAATTATATGCTACATTTTATTAGTTGCATTTCTCTGATTCGTTTGTGTGCGGTTAAATAATTAAGATTGCATTTTGTTAATTGCACAAATAGCAAATGAAATGCTATAAATATTTAACATGCGTTTTTTTATTACCTCTTTTAATTCTACAAAAGCAATTTAATTTGTTTAATTTAATGCATAGAATATGTTGCATGGATATCCGGCATATTTTTCATACTGTATCTGGTTTATATGAATTTTCAGATTCTATTTGTGCGCTACATTTTAATTTATGGGGCATTTCGTACTGAAGTTTTATGTCATTTTATAATCTAAACTGCAACTTTATTGATTTAATAAAGCTCCCTTTATGACAGAAAAGTTTTCCCTTTAAGACTGAAAAGTCTGTTCATATGCCAATTATCTTTGGTAGCGCATCAATCATTTCGATATGATCTGGTTTTTTTATATGTCCATCTGCATATTGTTTCGTGCACTTGACAATTTTGACATTTGTTGGAATGTCTGTCAGAGAATTGCACATATTTTATTGCATTTATCACACATATTTTTCTCTCAGGTGACAAGGAATTTTGTCATAAAAATTGTTGCAGAACAACAACAATAACAATAGCATAAATAATTGGCAAAACCGAAGAAGACAGAACGTTGTTGGAATTCGAAATAAGCCAAAAGCTTTCGCCCATCGATTCGCGTGTCGTGTCAGTCGATCGTTTAGTTAGCCCATTTTAAATTGTCAACACTTGGCATTAACAATAAGATAAATAAAAGCGAAATATACAGAAAAATAACAAAACAAAATAAATGCTAAAACACTTAACCTACATTTCAAAAGCAGCTAATTAAATTTCCTGTCCATAAATCAAGAACTTCTAAGCGAACTATGACAAAGAAAATCCTATTTGATGTTGGCGACATTCATAAATTAGCTCATGGACTCTAAGAAAAATGACAAAATACTCAGCTCATATATACACTCACTATGTGACATAATTTACTGTCACCTCTGGTTTAGTTTCAACCTTCAAATCATAACAAATGCTGCGGGTTTGTCAGTCTGCCAAAGAAACAATTAATAAACAATTAGACGAAAGCAATGTCTCAACTTTTGCTGTTGCAACAAGTGGTCGGCCTTTTTTTAACTAAATTGAAATTCAATGAAACTAATTCCGAAATACTTATTCTCGTATTCAAATTGTTTTCTTTGCTGGCAGATGACTAATTTCGTTGTTAAAAATAAAGCACCAAGAAAAAAGCCTAGGAAAATTGCCAAGAAAATTGGCACGCTTCTTATTTTACGCACACAGAAAAATATATAACAAAAAAGTAAAGATAGGTGATGATTTAATACTCTCGGAAATCATTTATAAAAAAATATATACTGTAAGCAATCTTGTTATTTATGAGCCAGTAAATTTACTAAGTATTTATATATATTTATATAAATTGATTTCATTTAAATACAAACTAAATAAATCAAATAAATTAACCAGAAAATTTCTATTATTATTTTGAGTTCCTGCATTACATTGCTCTTAACATATACATAATACTCTCTGTTAGGGTATTTTAGTTCTTTTTTCTTTAAAAAATAAAAATTAAGAGAAACAGATGAAACTCAAAGACTTTGCGAGAGTGTGAACCAATTAACCAGCTGAATTATGGTGAAAATGCTTTAGGCTTATCTGTATAAGCGATAAAGAAGCATATATATCTGTACATATATATATAGATATAATATACATTTTTCTTGTTGCCTTGCCAAAAATTTAAGACGACAAATAGTTGTGCATTTATTACAAATAGAAAATAGAAAGTGACGAAATTGCATGACTTAAAATTAAATATGTTTAGATTAATAATGCAGCGGTTAGTAATTTTGCTATATTCCCACATATATATCGTATTTTAAAATTTGAAAATAATTTTAATGCTACATTTGCCAATTTTATTGTCAACATTCACATTTGAATTTTAAATTTGTGTGTTGTATTTCATTAAACGCGCCGATTTATAAACAATGTTGATATCATCGGCCGCAAACATATATTTAGAATATTTTTAATGATGTTTTTAACGACTGGGAAAAACTTGTGATGTTTCGGCAAAATGTTGAGCACGTTGGGCGCCAAATTCAGTAGAAGAAAACTACGAAAGTATGCATTAAAATCAAAGTAACTACTGGGCACTCCATAAAAGTGGTCCAAAACCATGGGAACAAGCTTTAATGATCTCGAGGCACAAGAAAAAATCGAGAAGAAGAAAAACTGTTAGCATTGGGCGCCCAAGTCTTTGGCAATTGTGTTTTTGTGGCAGGGGGCACATGGAAGCCATAAAATAAATACAACTCTGTGGCACATGGGCGCCTCAGTTAATGAACGTTCCCCTCCCGAAAAAATTCTCCAGCTGCCTGACTGACTGACTGAGATGTGAACTTCCGTTGGGTGGCAGGAAATGCAAATAAACAACAGCAAAAAAAAAAAAAAAAAAAAGGAAAAGTCGCTTCAACTAGTTGTCCGTCTCGGCAGTGTGAGACTAAAAGTTCGAGCACATTTTGTGTTGGCCACTTTGAATTGATTTTTATGGCCAAGCTCGTAAGTATTTGATATTTATGCACGCCCGCAATTTGTATACGCATTATAATCTACACAAATAGCGTCGAGTACATGACAGGTACCCCTCTCTCCCTCTCCCTCTCTCTCCCCTTGCCCCTTCCTGGCGCTGTTGGGGCAGCTACTGCCAGAGGGGAACTTTGTACACTGATAAAAAAACTGTTCTAAAATCAAGACTTTGGTCTCAGAATTAAGATTTTTGATTTAAAAAATGCGTCGAAAACATAAAATTCTTTAATTAAGAGAACCCATTTTGATTTTAAGAACATGTTAAATAAGATCAAGTTCTTAAAATTTTAAAATCAAAAAATTAAGTAAAAAAAAACTATTTTTTAATATTTATAATTTTTTTTAATTTTAAAATTTTGATTTTTTTCTATTTAAGTAATTTTAAAAATGTTTTTTGAATTTTTCGAGTGGGATTCGAACCGCCGCCTTCTGCTTCACATTTAAGATTTTTATCTTATATTAAGATTTTAAAATTTTTTAGATTAATAATCTTAGTTTTAGTATTTTGGTCTTAAAATAATGTTTAAGATATTCTTAATTTTAGAAGTTTGTCTTTTTTTTCAGTGTAGCTGTTTGTTTATGTAAATGGATAGTCGGGAGCCGAAACAAGATGCCACACACGAGGCTAAACCGAATCCATATCCGAGATACGTTTGCATTATAGCTGCAATAAACATTAAAAATAAAATTAAACTCAAGGATTGTTCATACTGACGAGTTCAGACTGACTGTAGGAGAGGTTGGGGCAATTTTCTCCGCCTCTTAACGCTTATTTTGGCTTATGCGGGCAACTCGTCCTCGTCGTCACTGCAACTTGATTATGCTTTATGGCCAGGCTAAAAAGCTACTGGACCATGCCCAGAGGGGCGGTCCGCATCCCCAGGAGTGGTTAAGCTCCAAACCAAGTTGCGTTTCACGCCCACAGCTTCTGTAAAACTTTTTCACTGTCCCAATTTATGAATTCCATTTTTTTTCATTTCACTTCTTTGCCTTTCGGCTGCTTGTTTTTCCTTCATGTTCGTGTGTGTGTGTGTGTGTATGCTACTGGACGTTGGCTTTTTTACATTTTAATGCGCAAACATTAACAGCCAAGAGTTTTGGCTTTATTATTGCTCATTTGCACAGCCGCGTCTGAGTTAAGTTAATAACAACATGATGTAAATTTTTATTTGCGCCGCCAAAATAAATATATAAATGAAAAGCCTCTTTAACATGCCTAAAGCGCCATCTATTGACAGTTGTTCTAACAAGGCACTTAGTTTAAAATAATTTGTATATGACAGCCATATCATATTGAAAAAGTTTCTAAATATTCTTTTAAGATCATTTTGTTAATTTTTCGCATTTACATTTTGATATTTTTTTTCTTTTTAATTGTCATTACATTTTCGTCAAGAAATTAACTTAAATTAAGCTGCAAAGAAAGCTTCCAACTGCAATGAAAACAAATGAAAAACTTTGTTTCCCGTAGAATTCAAGAGATTCGTTTCTTTGTTTGACTTTACTTTTTGGCACTTTTGCGATTGCCCAACGCTTTAGACTTCTACATTTTGAGTTCTTATTCAGCTTTGTTTTTGCTCAAGTTTCATTGCCTGTTTTTTTGGTGTATTTTTTTTTGTAGACAGGTTCATGAAAATTCAATAAGTTTTTCAGCTAAATGAATTTGGCTTTTAATGCATACACTTTTCTCACAGCTCTTTTTGTGCTTTTCAAAGTGTTTTTCTGTATTTTTTTTTTTCTTCGTTAACGTTGGGCTTCATAAGTTTCAATTAGCCGCATTTTATGCGAGTCCATTTAAATCAACAGCCAAGCAAAGAACAGGAAAAGAAAAAACCAGACAAGGAACAGGAGTACAGCAAAAACAAAAACAAGAACAACAGCGATAAGCCATTAAAATTGCAAAGGAAAAATCATACTTGAATAGCTGAAAGGGCGTATATTTTTAGCACAGAGTGTGAGAAAATCAATTAGCCTAAACTTAGCCATTGAGTCGTAGCCAAGCCTACCCTTAACTATACTATATATACATATATATGGTATAGTCTATGGTATGGGATACAATTCAGTTCATATCTGGTTGCACGCTGCGCTTCCGTTCGTCGCTCTGCTTCCGTTTCCTGTCCTGCCCATCCTCAGACAGTTATTCCTACATCTGAATGCCTCGAACCTTGGGCAAATATTGAAACAACTGATTAGTTTGAGTGAGCTGCAATTGCAATTGTCAGTTGTCAGACTCTGTGTGGGCTAAAACCCTTCTAACCACATTCGAAACAATACTTCAATTTAGCATTATTGCACTCGAAACAATATTGCAATATTGAGATATTGAGATATTTATGGCATTTAATTGATTTAATAGAACAAACAAAATATCTATGCGATGGATGTCAATTGATTTTAAAATGCAAAACTCTTCAAAATAAATTTGATCTATACAATTGTGGATTTATTTATTTATTCCATCTGAGTGGCTATTCATCTGCATGTAAGGGTGTGTGTGTGAGTGTGTGTAAGCTGCTAGTCTGGTACTTTGCATTCTCAGATACTTCAATTTGCCATAACTTTGCCAAAACTTAACCGATTTCCATGTGGAATACCGTTTTGATCATTATTTGGCCTCTAAATTCATTCTGCATCAAAACATTTTTCACTTGAAAAATTTACCTCACTGTCAATTTTTTCGGTATTTTCCATGCTTACCCCTTTACACTTTTTCAAAAACTTCAATCTACCATAACTTTGTCAAAACTTAACCGATTTTCATACGGAATACCATTTTGATCATTATTTGGCCTCTTTATTGATTCTGCATCAAAATATTAATTATTTAAAAAATTCCATATTTTGGTCATCAATGTCATATTTTTCTATACCTTTACCTTGACACTTTTTCAAAAACTTCAATCTGCCATAACTTAACCGATTTTCATGCGGAATACCATTTTGATCATTATTTGGTCTGTTAATTGATTCTGCATCTCAATTTTATTTATTTAGAAAATTCGATAGGAGTACGTGTATGTATTACAGACTACACAAATGTCACCAAAACTTAAATGCCAGTCACAGTCGTTTTCCTAATGGAATCACAATTTCTGGCTCACACTCAAGCACACACTCTTACATGAAAGTTTAACCAGAAAAGTTGAGCGAAAATAAAGCGAACTCTGCTCCGGTAGGTGGGCGTGTCAACAGAAAGAGAGAGAGAGAGGGAGAGAGAGAGAAAGAGATAGAGAATTTGGGCAAATTGAACTTAATCAAATTGAAAGAAAGTCGAGCAACATTTGAGCACATTTTGCACGCTTCGTTTTGTTTTTGGTGCGCCGCCAAGTTGGCCAGACATTTTAGCCCTAATGGCAAGAAGCGCTTTTGGTAGCAAGAGGGAGAAAGTGAAAGAGGAAGACAGAGGCAAGTGGGCATGAAAATTGTGAATATTTGCAGTGGATAAAGTTACAAATATACCCTGTACTACACTACAATATATTTCATTAAATATATAATTTTTATAAGTCGTGAATTGTATTTAATTCAAAAGATAAAAGTCTATTTGGTTTGGCCATTAACCTTTCTTAGCTTCTCTATAAAAATTTAGTCTACTTTTATTGCTTTGTTAGAGTTTAGGATTTATCATTTGCCAAACATTTACCAAGCACTTGACTTAATTTATGTTTAAATCCTCAGTTTACCTGTGGCAACTGGAGCTCGTACAGTAAACTGATTAGGCTACTTCTCAGGGGAAGTGTCTCATGTTCAGGCCTGAATACACACACACCTTTTGCCGCTTTGGGCCATGGCTAAATGCTGTCTACATTACGTTAACAGTAGCAGCAGTCTTAGCAAGAGTGTGTAAACAAAACTCTTTTTCTAATTGCATTTGAGTGCAATTTATAGTTGAGAGGATTCTCTATGCTAAACTGACCTACAAATTATGCAGTGCAAAAAGTGCTGCAAAGCTAACTTCTCCTCTTCCCTTCTCTACTCTTCCCTTCTCCCTCTCTCTAGCTGTTGCTGCTTCTTCTAAACTAATTGAGTTGTTGCCGTGTTCTGCAGCTGCAGTTGCAACAATAATGCTAGTCAATTAAGTGCCTAAGGGTGAAACTAAAGCCAAAGACTGAAAGCCAACATCTTCCAACAATTTGAATAAGCGCTAAAATACATTTCACGTGACCTAATTAATGTGGGAGAAGGCAGAGAAACGAAGGGGAGGGAAACAAAAGTCGCATTAAACGTTTTAATTACAAATTGTTACAACAACAACAACAATGCTGGCCAAGAATTGTCTTCAGTTTGCCACTTCCGTTACTAACAAGCGTATCCTTGTTGTGTTTTTTCTTTGTTTTTTTTTTCTTGTGTCTCTGCGGCAATCGCACATCCTTATGCCTCCCCCTTCCCCATTTCCTCCCTCTTTTCCTTTCTCTCTCTTTTCTCTCTTTTCTTTCTTGGAATTTCCTTAGCTGGTTTGGCTTTAAGCAGCTTCAATTCAACAACCTGTTCAGCCATTTCAACATTTTTGCCATATACTATAGCAAAAACTCTCTTAGAATATTTATATATATAAATTTTTTATATATATTTCTCTGTTTTTTATTATTCAAACGAATTTTTGCTGATCTGCACGTTATGTTTGTGCGCGTTGGCGGCTCGGACTGTTTGTAAATTGAGTGTTAACCCCTCCACAAACCATATACTGTGGTTGATGACCAGCACCAAGTGCACTTACAAACGTTAACTGGGTCAGAAACACAGCACAGAGTGCATATATATGTTACATATATATAGTGAGAGAGATTATGGCAGATGGACATATATGTATGGCCATGCATGTGCAATATCTGTGGCAGCCATTAGCCTAGGCAGCAGATCATCTTTTAAGACTATAATTACTCAACATGTTGGCACGTGATGTGCATGAAAGCAAAATAACAAGTTGCTCGGCTTTTTGAGATATCTTTCAATGCATGGACTATTAAATAAACACTTTGAAATACTTAGTAGTATGCATTTAGGATTGAGTTAGAAAAGAGCTCGAATTAAGCAAAACGGTTTAGCTATAATAACTATTATTTTTGTTAATAATTTATGAAAAATTATAAGCTTAGTTTTCAAAGTGAAATTTAAATAAATATTAGATACGTTAATCAATATTAGATATATATTGAATTTGGATGAATACGTAATTATATTCAAGGCTAACTATATAAGGAAGAGAAATTAGGGGAATCACCTTTTTTTTAATTTTCGCTAAAAATTTGAAAAAATTATAAGCTCCGTTTTTAAAATGAAATATAAATAAATATTTAGTATGTTTATCATTATTATTAGAAATATAAAACTGGACAGTATGTATTAAAATTAAATTTTGAATAAATAAATATTTATATTCAAGGTTTATTATATAAGAAAGAGGAGTTAAGGGATAAATAAATAAATATTTAGTATGTTAATCGTTATTAAATATATTACCAGACAATTTTAATTAATAATAAATTTAGAATAAATACGTATATAAATTGAAGGTTTACAAAAAAAGGAAGAGAAGTTAGGGGAATCACCTTCTATCTCGTATAAAATTTAATCAACTAATTCACTAAATGTTCTTGACAATTTGTTTAATTAGTTGCGTTTAACTCAATATTTGCTTACTAATCGCACTAAACTGGGCTATTTCAGCTGCATAAATTGTTTTCACAGCTTGTTAGATGCGCACAAATACATATACACTAACGTATACGCAATGCGATATATGTTTCCCGTTTATTCATGTTGCTGTATATTTGCTGTTGCCGTTGCAAGTGCTCCAAATTGAATATGCGACATGTGGCTTGTGTCAAGCTCCTAAACATGCGAACCAAATCGATGCGCCTAATTGGCTTTGGCCAATTCAGATGCAATGCAATTACATACATACATATATGTGTGTATATGTGTGTGTGTGTGTGTGTGTGTGTGTAATAACAACTGCAACATTTATTAATATGCGTGGGCTGATGCCGCACGACAAATAAACGCAACAACTTCATTAGCGATACGCCAACGGCAACGTTGTTCCCGTTTGCTGACTGATTGACTGATTATGGTCAAGTGTTCGATGTTGCCAACATATACTCTACCCCTTCCCCTACTCCCTGGCCAGTTAATCATAGTGCATTTTGTTGTTGTTGCAGTTTCTTTTAATTATCGCGCAACCTAAAATATTTATTTATTTATTTATTATGCACACGCCGTCGTCGCTAATGATTTTTTTTCGCATTTATTTTTGGCTCGTTTGCGGATTCTTTTAATTTTTATTGAAGCTCCATGCTAGCATTTTGTTTTGCTTAATTGCGCGTGTTGCACGCGGCGTATGCGTTATATTCGCCATGCATTACACATACGCACAGTTGTACAGCTTTACAGTTGTTCAGTTGCACTCGACGTTGGCTCGAAAATCAACAAGCAAATATTTTGCCAACCCAGGCAAGACACACACTGCACACATTTTTGTTTGTATCAAATGTTGGAATTTTCTTCAATATTTTATTTTTCGCCCGACAAAAATGTTGGCTATTTATTTTTTTCTGTTGTTGTCCCGCTGCTTGTTTTACGAGTACGGAAAATTGTGCCATTTGTCTGTAGTTTAAAGGGTTGGTTTCCGTTCGGTCAGTTAAACAAGCTTACCTAAAAATAAAGCGAAAAAAAATAGAGACAACAATTGATTAGATTAGTTATGCAGAAGTTTAGTTTTCTATTGTTAGATGAAGAGTAAAATGTTCTATATATTTAAAGAACATTTCCAAATAAAATGTTTGCAACTCTATGAATTTTCTTTTGTTTTTGATAACAATAGACTGCTTGTATTTTGTTTCAATTAGATTGTATTATCTTACTTTGACCTCAAGACTGAATAAATGGAAGACTTGAATAAATGTGTATTAATTTTTTTTTTTTTTTTAGCTGTCACTTTGGCCAACAAATTCAAATTAAGCGCTGCCACAGTTGAGATTCCATTTCATTCAGTTGGGCGAGTAGAAGACAAGTATTCTATTGCAGACAACAGACAGCAGACAACAAATGACTTTTCTACCGAAACAATGCAAAAATCTCTGACAAGTCAACGAACAACTTGAAAATGTCGCGACTTTCGTGCGGGATTAGCTTATATAGTCAGTCGGGGAAAGTGGAAGAAGTTTAGGGGAGAGGGTGGAGTGTCAGGGAAGAAAGCTGACAAAGGCAAGAAAATTGTAGCAGCTGCACAAAGCAAATAAGTAAAACTAACAGAAATAAACGCGCAACAAAAGCGAAAAGAAGATGCAACACAAGCGAAGCATTTAAAGGAAACAAGTAGAATCGACAATAATGAACTTAAAGATACCCCTTAAACAGTTTAAAGACTAGCTGAAAAGTATGCTACTTTAAAGGCATTTAGTTTGTCCAAACAACCCTTAAGCACTCGGCGGATAGGGTATGCAACAAACACGGAAATTCCTTTGCACATATTTCAATTTTGTAACATTTTTGTGTTCTATTGTAGCTTCTTGTTTATGGCTTTTACCCATAGTGCAGTCTTTGTGACTTATCCACTCCCACAGAATATTTACCCCTCTTATATCGAGCGATTTCTACACAATAGAAATTGCATTAAAAATGCAAAGTTGAAAATGTATTTCAATTCAATTAACTATCAATTTAACGGTTCAGCAATCGCTTTCAGCTATGTTAATTTAATAAGTGCAAAGCCACAGAGTGAAATAAATTTGACATTAAATTAGCTAAAAAAAAATAACTGACAAAATTACTGAAATGCTAATTACGATTGGCAATAAACCACAGCAATTTATAAATAGAAATTTTAAATTGATTTTCGTTGCGTTTCGTTTTGATTTTCATTTTAAATATACGTAGGAAATGAGAAAGTACCAAAGCGTACAATTTGCATAAACAGACGGACAGTCTTTTTATTGTGCCTTTTTTGGGGCTGAAAAACCTATAAACCAGACCAAGAAGAGCCCACAACTCACTCCAGAAGCAGCTCGTATTTATTTCAAATGATTTATGAAATGAAAACGGTGGCAATATGTGCCGGAAATTTGTGCGTATTTTGGTATTTTATTTGTATTTTTTGATAACATTTCAAACATATTAAATACACATTAATTTTATATGCCAGCAGCATTGATAGCACTTCATCTCTGTCACACTCTCTCCCTCACTCTCTCTCTCTCTCTCTCTCTCTCTCTCTCTTTTTGTCCTGCTCTCTTGCTCTGCATTATGCCTTATCTTGACAGCTCTAAGCTGGCAGAAATTTTTGTCATTTTTATTGCTTGGAGTTGACATTTTGTGTTGTCCATTTGCTACAGCCAAAATTGTTTTGTAAGGATCCCAAGAAAATTCAAATAAATGAATGCACATAAGTACTTTGAAAATGCTATTAAACTGAATATAAATAAATTGCTTGATTTAAAATTTAAAATACAAGAGAGTTGAGTGCATAAAAATTCAGTTCATAAAACAGACAGAGAAGACTGTTTATTCGGATGCACTGCTTATGTGTGAGTGAGAAGAGTATAGCTAGAGCAAAATTTCATAGCAACAAACTCTTGAGAGTAGTTAAGGCTTAATCTATTGTGATCTAATGCTGGAGTTTCCTATGCGTCAGCTTTTTTCCGTTCATCACTTGAGGCAATAAAATACTTAAATTTCAGAGCTGTGTTTGAAATTAATAAACACTTTAATTTTTATTGTTCACACTTCCATAAGTACATAAATTAAACAAATGCTCGCGCACCTCAAAAAGAAGCTTTACCAAAAATAAAACCCAACATAAATTGTAAATATTTCATTTTGAAACCATAAAATATGTTTTTATGACTTTCGACCAAGTATTTAAGCCGGCAAAATATGGCAGAATTATAATTGCTAACACACACGCACAACAATTTTCATTTTAACATGCAAAATTCCTTTCAACCATAAAATCAAGTCGCATAAAATGTGTTTTTTTTTTGGGTGTGCTTGAACCAAAAATTAGTGACAACGACAGTTACGGAAGAGAGTAGGGAGCGGGAATGTATCAAAAAGTGGTGAATGTCTCGCTAAGCTGAATGAAACAAGCTCAAAATGCCAAAAAAAAAACCGAAATAACCCCAAACTCAAATCAAATATTCAGTTCGTGAAAGAAAGAGGCCGTAAATGCAAAAAAAAAGAAACCTGTAAACAGTCTAAAGGCATCAACAGTTAAATCGAAAAGCCATACAAAATATATAAAAAAAGCCCAAAAAAATCATAAAAAAACTTTAAACTTTATGCGCATGGCATGCGAAATTCAAGATCATGTTCACAAAACAAACAAAACTATGACAAAGCGACAACTTTTCGAAACCAGAACTGGGCCCAGACCAAAAAGACGTCAAGAGAAAAAAGAGAGAGAGAGAGAGAGAGAGGGGGAGAGAGGGAGAGAGGGAGAGACAGTTCCTCCGCATCGTGATAAGCGATCACGCATGAAAATTGAAGACAATAAAAGAATATAAGAGTGCGTTAGACTAGTTGATACCCTATACAAACTGACTTAAAAATGACTAAATTACCTATGCACAAAATAAGACTACCCATTTGCAGTTTTATAGGGTACGAATAATAAAAATGTGCAATAAATAAAAGTTACCCAAAAGCAAACACGAAGTTTGAATACTTAAAACAATTCCCTCTGGTGGCCAACATAAATTTAAATACTTATACATTTATGGAGTACTGAAACAGGGAACTACTAATGAAAATAATCATTCTTACTATAACTCTACACTCTTTAAGCTACTCTGACTAAAGCATAGATGTTAACAAATCCGTTGACAAACTCATAAAAATTTTTTTGACTGATTTAGTTTTAATTCTTTTAGAATTTGTGTCAGTCGCTTAACCGATTTTTCGCAGTCCCCTTAACTTTATAATTAACATCATATTTGAGCAAAGATAGTTATTTTTACGAGTAGGCTTTTTTAGGGTAGGCTGTAAAAAATGCAAAACGCGTTTTGGATTACGAGGCGTCAAAGTATTTTTTTAATTAATCTATAGAAGTGGCCATAAAAGCGTCCAAAAAAAAAACCTCAACAGAAATTAATCAAAAAGTTGAGAAGCGCTTTCTTGGCGTTCTTCAACTGTCAGCATGGGTCCACTTGATGAGTTTGGTTCATTGAATTAATGATGTAATGCTACATTTCAGAAAAAGGTGGGGAACTGAGTTGTAAACGCAGTAAAAAAATTTATGGATGCTGAAAAATGTTATAAATATGCAAAATTATATAAAACGTCATTATGTTGATGATGATAATGCTTATAAAAATAATGATGACAGCTTCTGTATTTATTTAAATGACCAAGTTGGTCAACAAGTGAACTGCGTTACATTTAGAGTTTTTCAGTGGAAAATCATCATGGTTGTTTATCTGTTGTTGTTTATCTTATCAGAGTTGGGCAGAGTTTGTAAGGTTGCGCAACCCTTTCTCCAGACAGTTGCCAACGAACTCACTTGCCTCTTATCTAAACCAACATCAACAGAAGTAACAACAACAACAACAACAACAACGAACTAAATTAGTCCAGATTGCTTGAAACTGAGCAACAATGACCCAAAAAGATTTACGAGTATTCAATTAACAATTAATTAAGTGGTGCAAAAAGCGCAAGACAAGCAACAAAACTTAATCAATTAATTAGCTGATAATTTTCTTAAGCAATGATAAAAAGCACAACATTGAGGATTTCTCATGATTCACTTGATAATCGCAAAGTTTATGTTGTTGTGGGGAGAAATAATAAAGTAATTAAATCTCAAATGAAAGCACTTCTGCAACTTTTTCTCTAAGTGTAATTCCCAATTTACTTGCCTACAGAGAAACCCACAAATCATGCACGGCTTTCTGATTTGTTATTACAGCACATACCTCCAACTTATGAGCTTGAACTTTGATTCGTTTATAAAACAAAAAACCAAGAACAAAAAAAAAACAGAAAAAAGAGCTGAGTTCCCCGAATGACACTTCAGTTTAACGAACTTGTGATACGCGACAGTATTATAGCCAGACACCAGTCTAAACTCAAATTGTCAAAGTCAGCATAAAGCAAAAATAAATTACAAAATGAAAAAAACAAACACGAAAACAAAAAACAAAACCCTAAAAAGGGCATGGCTCTATAAAGCGACACATAATTAAGAACAAGAGCAGAAATATTATCGTTTCGATTGAAAGTGTGTTCTGGATTATTATGAAAACTTCTCATTCCCAAATGGTCAGCTAAATTATTATTATTTTTTTTTTGTGTTGAATTTTTTGTTACAAAGTTTAGATGAGCTGCAGTTGCATATTACGTTGGACTTAACTCAGTTGGGTGTACTCTAATGTCTTAATTAAGCGCCACACAGAAAACAGGCGAAAAACCAAAACCAGCTAAAAACAGCCAAGTTCAAGTTTATGAACGAGCAACGGGGCGTATACGCAATGTGAGCACAGCAAGCGGCAAAAGTAAAAACGACTCGGGAATACTTTGTAATGGAAACTAAAGACTCTGGAGTTTAAACAATTTGGAATTGAACTTAATATTGTTAGTCAGTTGCACCCCCCATTGGATTGTACACTAAAAAATAAAAGACCAACTTTTGAAATCAAGAACATTTATCTTAAATATTTTGTTCTTAAAATAAGATTATTTATAGTACCTATTTATACTTTCTACTTTCCTACTCTCCTAAAATCAGATTATTTTAAGGCCAAAATACTAAAACTAAGATTATTAATCTAAAAAATCTTAAAATTCTAAAAATTAAGAAAAAAAATAAATAATAAAAAGTAGTTTTTTAATTTGTTTTTTTGATTTGAATTTTAGGAACATTTATTCTTAAAATAAAACTTGGTCTTTTTTAAAATGTTCTTAAAATCAAGATGTGTTCTCTTAGTTTAAGCTTTTTATGTTCTCAACGCATTTTTTAGATCAGAAATCGTAGTTTTGGAACCAAAATCTTGATTATAGAACATTTTTTTTATCAGTGTAGGGTATTTAAAGCAAGCATTTGGTCCATGGACTTTGGGCTCTTTTCACAGCCAGACGGCAAAAGCCTTTGCCTTCTGTTCAGTTTGATTTATTTGTATGCCGCGTGGGGGTCAGAGACAAGAGCGGCACAAAAGATCAAGGACTAGCTTGAAAACATTCCGGAAATGTTGTAACCAATGCTGCTCAGACTGAGGTTGAGTTTTGAGACACTTGGCGATAATCAACTGGCGCCAAATGCCAAGGGAATCGATTAGATTTCAGCTATTTATAAAGCACATCACTTTCATTTTGCTTTATTTGTTGGCTTTTTTTTTGCTTTTTATTCGTGTAATCGTTGTCGCTCAATCAAACGCAGTTGAACATAAACATATCGACCGATCATCACATTAATGTCAACGTTAATGTCAACAATTTGCAATGCATCAAACCGGCAACAGTAAAGGCAACTTCAACATTGACGCATCCATCGAGTCAACAAAATTGGCAGCTGCAAATGGAAATTGGAATCATACGAGGCACGCAATTTGCAACAAATTAAATTTTATGTCAGTATTTCAAGTGATTTACTGCAATTTGTGGCACACTTCGTATAATTAACGCGGCTCCAACAAAAAATAAAAATCAATGAAATATTTATACTTTCCAGTGATAATTATCCACATTTAAATTGCAAATAAAGATATGCTAAAGTTAAGGTTTCGATTGAAGAGATAGTCCCATAAAATATTTAAATATTTTAAAATACATATTTTATTCGAACCAGTTGAGATGAACATGTTTTAAACTCTAAATTAAATATGCAAAAATTGGTGAATCAATGAATTTTTTATTTGATTTTGATTTCCAGTTTCATGTATTATCATATTTTTGATAATCTATTAAGACTTTTTTATTCATTCATTATTTTTATGCTTTGCAAAATTTAGTCAACATTTTTGATGATTTGTCAATGCTAAAAATCTTTCAAATTATTCAGTAAGCTGTGTTTTGTTTAAGCCAAATTAATTGCCTTATTTTAAAGTCATCTTTCTATTTATAAAAATAAATTTGCCGAAAAGTATAAATACAAAAATTAATCGAAGAGTTTGACTGGATTAATTCAAGTGGAAGCACAAGTATTAAATGCAAATTCCAAGTTGCTTAAACGATTAGCTAATTTCAACTTGTTTTTAAACGCAAAGAAAAACGACGACGCTTGGTTATCTAATCAGAGCTTAGTTGGTCGTATCTTTATCTAAACATTTACGCAATTAGCGGGCAATCGTTGAAAAGATGAAAGAACAGATGAGACAAGTGTGTGCACTCGAGAGAGAAAAGGAGAAAGTGAGAGGGAGGGAGTGAGAGGGAGAGAGTGAGAGGGAGAGAGTGAGAGGAGGAGAGTGAGAGGGAGAGAGTGAGAGGGAGAGAGTGAGAGGGAGAGAATGAGAGGGAGAGAATGAGAGGGAGTGAGAGTGAGAGAGTGAGAGGAAGAGAGTGAGAGGGAGAGGGTGAGAAGGAGAGAGGGAAAGAGTAAGAGGGAGAGAATGAGAGAGTGAGAGGAAGAGAGTGAGAGGGAGAGAGTGAGAGGGAGAGGAGTGTGAGAGAGAGAGAGTGAGAGGAAGAGAGTGAGAGGGAGAGAGTGAGAGGGAGAGAGTGAGAGAGCGATAGAGTGAGAGGGAGAGAGTATGAGTGAGAGGGTGAGAGGGAGAGAGAGAGAGTGAGAGGGAGAGAGTATGAGTGAGAGGGTGAGAGGGAGAGAGAGAGTGAGAGGGAGAGAGTGAGAGGGAGAGGGAGAGCGTGAGAGGGAGAGAGTGAGAGGATGAGAGTGAGAGGGAGAGAGTGAGAGGGAGAGCGTGAGTGGGAGAGTGAGAGGGAGAGAGTGAGAATGAGAATTTCATGCAATTAGCAGCAATTGCAAATTAATAATCGTGTCTCGTCCAAGGACACTCGCTCACACACACACACACTCACACACGCGACACACACGTAACGTTGACAAACGCGCGACCCACTTAATAGAAAATGAGACAGTGTAGAGAGGTAAGGGGGTGGAAAGGGGTGTCGAGGTGATTGCGTGGGTCCTAAAAAAAAGGGGAAAAATAAACCGAACCCATAACAATTTGCAAGCGTATGAAAAATGTATGTGGAGCAAACTTTAAATTCATTACACACACGCAAAGTCAGCATAGAGCGAGATAGCCTAGGGTGTGAGTGAGAGAGAGAAAGAGATGCCAAATGGCTGGTGACAACTTCACATTGGACATGGCCAAGTAAGTTTGCCAACAGTTTGTTTAAACTGCGGTCACTGGTCAGGATAAACATGAACATGGCCCAAAACCCAATTTCCCAGTCGGACTTTGCCTCCCGCATGAGGTTGCAAAAAGGCAAAGAGAGGAAGGCTTATTTCAATAGCCAGAGAGAGATGTTTTTGGAAAACCATTAGCTGAACTTAACTGTTTGCTAAGCGTTCTATTGACAGTTGAACTCGTAGTACATTGTTGGCCCGAAAACTTTAATTGTCATGCGATCTTCGCTTCGTTTAGCAGCAGTTTCGCATGCATGACGTAGGCAAGTGGAAAGGTAGGTAACATTTCGAACTACTTGATAAGAAAGCGGCGTAAAGAAAAGTATGTCATAATTGTAAACTTATAAAAAAAATATAGAATTTGATAGATATGATTTTGTACACAGAAAAAAAAAACTAAGGGATTCCTGGCTAAAATTAATCAGAAAAATATTAAAATATATTACAAAATACTTAAGCCAGATTTTGTTCAAATATATTTTTATTTAAGATTCTTTAATATTTGTTTTTTAGTTAGATCAAATAATTTGCGATTCTTTAACTTTTTTAATGTTTTTTATATCGTATTTTATAAACTTGATTTTTAGAATGAATTAAGAATTGTTGTTGACTTCTTTAATGTTGAGTTTATAATATTCTTTTTTTTAAACTTGATTTTTAGAATGGATTTTTTTTTCTGTGTAGAGTGTATAAAGTATCTGTGTTAAGCATTAGATTGTAATTGTATCTGTTTCTCACTGGGTGTTTTATGTGACTTTGTGCGTGTTTGTAACTTGACCTGCCCACTTCCGTGCATATTCGCACTTTCAATACGCACACACTTACACACACACTCTCTCTCTCACACACACACACACACACACACACACACACACACACAGAGACCTCTCTCAAAGGACAGCCCAAGTCGGGCAATCTAAAGAAATGAAGAAAAAAAATGCGAACGAACTGAAAATTCGTGCCACGCTTCTATTTACGCTTTTATCTCTATGCTCCACTCAAAAGCGAGCCAAATCCCCACCCCCACCCCCTAGCCCCTAGACCTATTCTAGCCGCTTTTTTATACAATTTGTATTTCCCCCCATTTCTACCATTTACTGGCTCTACTTCTTTGCTCATCATTATGTGTGCTTCGTGTTAACCTTGGCCCAAAGCATTAAAAGCGTGCCAAGTATCCAAAAACGACAGCAGCAGGAGCTGAAGAAGTGTTCGCATGACTCGTGTCCATAGAGTCCGAGAACTGGACACGTCCACCTGACAACGACATACATCTAAAATTCGGCAAACTGTTAACTAAAGTGCGAACCAAGCGATCCACCAAGTATTTCCATTGCGCCAGTTCCGGCTACAAAATCCGCCGTGTGCAAATTCCTGGGCTCAGCTTCGTTTATCGCTCCTCTGACTTCCCTTCTCCCTCCTTTCTCTCTCCTCCCCCTCTCTTTCTTCCCTCGCTCATTTCCTGTTGCTGCTGGAAGCTGTTGCATTTTTTATGCCATTTCTTATTTCGTTTGGATTTTTTTTATTTTTTATTTTTATGTTCCCTGCAAAATGTGTGTGTTTTTTTTTTTTTGGGAACCCTCCGAAATCGTATCTCACATTCGCACACAAGTTTATCATATTGTCTTCTTGGTAATGCTTTTGCTACACTTTTATTTTCTTCAGCGCTTCTTCGACTTGATTTTTCCTTTTTTTATTTTGGTAAATGTCTAGTTTGCTTATTTTATACTCTTAAATAAGGTATGAGCAGAATAAAATAGGAAACGGAAATATTTTCTAATTTGAACGATGAGTAAGAAAAAGAGTTTAAAATTCAGCTGAATTACTAAATTTTCGGGAATGCTTGGAAGTTAAGATATAAAGTACTTGAATCGAAAATGTATATAAAGGGAATATATCAAGATTTCAAAATGAAAATGATAAGAAAAGTAGTTTCTTGTTAATTTTTTGAAAAGAGAGTCTTAAAAATTTTTAAGCAAATAATATACAATATTATTCTGAAATTTTCTAGAGTGATTTCAAAGTCTAAAAATTTTAATATTTTGTCTAAAGTTTGCTCGCAAGTGTATTTTGAATTCGTTTTTTAGTTTTTATTACTTTTGCATGTGGCATTTTTGTGATATCCTAAGTTGAAACAAAATTGCCGGCAAATGTTTTCAGTATTTCTTAGTTGAAGTTGTTGTTGTTTGTTGTTGTTTGTTTCGCATGCCTCCAACAATTTGTGCAGGGCTTTATTTTCCTGTTGGCCGAAAATAACAGAGAACAGCAACAAAAAACAAAAAAAAATAACAACAAGAAGAACGAACGAAAGAAAACAAAGTATAAAACATACACACAAATGTATTTTTAGTGTGCTGCTAAATATCTAAATATATGCGCGATAGGACGAGCACCTGAATGAGGAGAGCCTGGCAAAGAAATGTGCCGTCTACTTTTTTATTTATGAGCCTACCAAAAACGACGACGCGTTTGCCATTTGGCTATGACCCCCGAATCTTTGTCCCAAGGAGATGGAGGAGAAGAAGGAGGAGCTGCTGCTGCTGTTGCTGAAGGTCACTGCGAGTTTTGGAGCTGCTTTTCGGCAGCGTCAGTTAAATCGATTTTAACGATTATTTTTTTTCTACCTGAGCCCTGTCGACTTATAAATATGAAATGCATTTGCATGGTCAACCAACAACAGCAACAACAACTTAATCAGTAAATGTGCTTTTGATTGACAAAATTGTGGCAAGGACATGAGCTCATTTTAGACCCCTCATTTTATTTTTTTGCTAGACAGCGACATTAATTGATGAGCCAAGGATTTCAGCATAAAAAGAGAGAGAGAGAGAGAGAGAGAGAAGTCAGTAAATTTAACATCTCCAGTGTTGATCCAATGGAACTGTTCAACTGTTGTGTCATCTTTATAGCCCATTATGCTCACAGCTGACAGCTCATTAATAAAGGGATCTCAGTCTATAGAGCCTATATAGTTGAAGGAGGAGAAGGAACAGGGAGCAGGAGGTGGGCAATAACTACTAGCCAAGGCTATAAGCACCTCCTCTCCTTCTGAGTTGGCCCATTGTTGACGAGCTAATCTAGTACATAAATCCACTGTATTATTAACTCCACGAAAGGCGATCAAAAAGCACAAAACACAAACCGTCTGTCGGTCCGTCCGTTGGGTATTGAAAGAGGCGTATTTTGGGGCGTGGCTGTCAAGTGGACGGTCACACAAAACAGAAAAAGGGAGCACGGTTCACACTTTTAATTAGAGTGTGTTCGATACACGGCTTTTGAAGATGGGGAAAAAAACCAAAAGCCAAACCGTTTGAAATCTAGTTGAAAACTTTTTGAGCAATAAATTTCAACCGTTTTCTAAAGCCACACAGAAATTAAAAAATGCTTTGAATATTTTATTAATTTTCAATTACTTTCTTGAAATATTTGTGGTTATCGTTCTTTTGAAAAACCTGCTTTGATGTAGAAAAAAACTAACTTTATTAAAAATTTGGCAGCAAAAACAAAAGAATTTCAAGATTAATAAATTCTATAGTTTAAGCAAAAAAATACTTGTTATATTTTTAATACAAAACTTATAAAGAATTTCAAAAAATTTTTAAAATGTAAATTTTTTGAAATATTCAAGAACACAGTTCCTAAGCAATATATTGCTTAATGTTCAGACACGTGTATTTAATTATTTTTTAGCACTCTTATCGGATGTTTATTGCAAATTTATTTTATAACCATATTTTTGACACTAACTTGACTTATCAATAGTGTATTTTTTATTTAAATTTCTGTTACCTATCTCTCAATAAATCATTTGAGTTGCATTTATGATTTTTGCTTGACTTAAACTTTTGCTGATTTTAAGTATTTCAAGTTAATTGCTTTTTTTCTTGCATTTTACGACGTGCGACTGATGTGAGACTTTTATTGCATTTTCTGTTGTTAAATAAAATTGGCAAAAGTTTTCGGAATTTGAAGTAAAAATTCGAGTTCAAATTGATTGGCACTAACCTTTAGGGTTTCCAATTCAATTCAATTCAATTCTTCTGTTTAGCAATTCGACGAATCAACAAAAAGAATTCCAATCAGAGTCAACGAAAAATAGTTGATTTATTTTATTTTGGCACTACACAGCAAACAAATTTCAATTTCGATTACGTTTTCGATTTCTAATTCACCGGCAAATTGGCAAGTGGCGAGATGAAACCAAGACCCGACAATTCTCAATTTCTCGAGCACACGGTAAATATTGAAACTTGATATTTACTTTTTGGACCAAAATCCACAGATTTAGCCAATTAGCGTTGACTGGGCGCGAATTAGCGAATTAGCCAACACACACAAAACACATCAACTTCAGTTAAAAGGCCGCTCTTGCCACAATTGGGCCTTAATGAGATGGCCTAAAGATAGCGCCCGGCTTTAAAGAAGGTGCCGCTCAATTTCACCTGCAATTGTGAAATGCACTTGTCATGCGTTTTGTTAGTAGAATTTGTCGTTTTTAACGGCTCTTTTGAGGTGTTCCGTCTAATTCAATTTGCTCGTTGGCCGCGCGCACGTTCGACCTCAGCGACAGTAAAATTGCGACTGTTCCAAGCAAACCGAAAACGCAAACGCAAAGCCAACAGGCGGCAAGAGCAAACTTCGGAAAGCCGCACAGCAGATACACTTACAGATGTTAGCAATTAATTTAAGTTAATAGACATGGCAATTATTAAAGAAGTATACATTTAAAAGAATTAATTTAACTATACTTCATCTGAATTAAAAACAAATAGATTTATTTAAATAAAAATTTATATACAAATTATTTGCTTTAACAAAAATTAAGGTTAACAAAAAATATAATTTTATGTGAAGTATACATTTATGTTTAAAGCTTAACTTAAATTATATTTCATCTGAATAAAAATGTAATCATGTTATATAAATTTATTTATTTAATTGAAAAAGTACACAAAACATATTCGCTTTATTAAAAGTTTTATATATTCTTTTTTAAATGCATATAATGAAATTGAAGAAAATTATAGAAGTATACAGTTAAGAATAAAATTTAATTATACTTCATCTGAATAAAATAACTAAAAATTTTTTATAATTAAAATTTAAGCAAAAATTATTTGCTTAAACAAAATTACAGCTGAAAAAAGGCAATTATTATAGGAGTATACAGTCAAAGCTTATCTTAAATATTGCTTCAGATGAATAAAAATCATCATGTAATATAAAATAATTCATTAAATTGAAAATTTATACAAAAAATATTTGCTTTATCAAAAGATACATATTCTTTTTTAAAAGAACATAAACTGTTAAACTAATTCAACTTTAGCTGACAGATCCATAAAGTATACAATTTTGTTAGATTCTCTACAACATTTAACATATATCGTGACGTAACTGCTATAGCCCAAGAGAGAGCGTATAAAAAGCAAAAGCCAAGCGAAGGCGGCCGGCTCCAATGTCGACGTCAGCAGCGACTGTTGATGCTGTGCTCTCGCTCTCTTTCTCTCTCTGCCTCTGTCTCTCTCTGCCTCTGCCGCTCTCTGTGTGTAGTTTTGCGCTCTCGCGTTCATTGTGTGATTTTGTTTTTGGCTTGAAATTCGCCGGCTCCAATGCTTATCAACATGTTGCAGCTTTTCTTATGATTTTGGCGCGTGCTTTCAAACCATGTTGCACAGCTCAAAGCGCAACATATAAAAATTTATTCAACTATTTCTATTTCTTTCTGCTTTTTTTTCGATTTCCTTGCTGTTATTTTAATTGGGGGCTGTGTGATTTATAATTTATAGTTTAGTTTATTTTTTTTAAGGTGCGTCTGTTGCTTATTTATAAACACATTAAAATTTATAGTTGCCGACCCATTTCTGGCGGATTTTTTTGCATGAGATCAGCATCAACTAATTTATGTGCTGGCACAGAGTGCGTTGTCGCCGTTTTTCCACATTAATTTATGGTTAAACCAACAAACAAAAATTGTGCTTGTCTGTTTCAGGGCCACAAACACAAATGTTGCCAGCCACTTTCACCCCCAAAGATGTTGCACGTCAACAATGCTGCCAAGCCATCAGATCAACAATTTGGATTAGTCAGTTGCAAGAAATGGTGCTAATAAAAACCGCCAGCTCAAATCATATTCATAGAATTCGTCCAAGCAAACAAATGATGCAATATCGTGACGCTTTCCATTCGTTATACTTATTTATAAACATTAACGTATACGCCGTGTTGTCAGTGAGTTTTTCAATGACAACACGTAATATATCAAGTATGTAAAATTCTTATCTGCTTGTCACTTCTATAAATTGCTACTGCACTCCATTACAATTTGAAATAAACTTTGTTTTTTTATTAAATTTCTGCTATTTTGTTATTTTTTTTACTTTTTCTTCAAGTTCTTTGCTGCACTTGGAAAGTTTCTTGTTGGATAAAGTAAACAAAAGCTTCGACAACTTTGGCAACTTGTTGCTGAGCGTAGAAACTTGTTTATAGCATGCAGTGATAAAGCGCAGCGAGAACAAGCCTCCAAAACAACAATATCAACAAAGCAAAGAACTGAAAAAATAGTTTCTTTAAGCAAGTCGCACTATGACTGCTCTTGGTTTGATTTTTGTGAATTGTAAAATGTTTTATTATATTATTAGCAAAAAACTTTTTAAGAATCTGTAAAGTAAATTAGTATCTGAAACTTGTTAAATTATTTCAAATAATTTATTTTTTATCTACAAATTTAATTACTAAAATATGATATCTGAAAAAAATCCCAGAAAGATTTATGGACATTATTATTTTAACTTTGTAATATTTGCGTAATTTCTATATTGGTTTCTGTTCCCAATGGATTTCTTTTTTAATTTTCCTGATAATGAAATACACAACTTAGCTATAAAATGAATCATATATTGTTTCTTATAATCATAGTTGATAACATATTTACATATTTGACATTCATAAGAAGTTGTTGAAAAAGAGTATGAGAAGAATTTAATTGCAAACTCGTGCCTGACCCATTTATGATTATTGACAGAGACATTGAAGTGGCGGATGGATAAGTGGAAGTCTGGACAAATTGATGCGATCTCTGGCGAGACAATTTATTATTTAATCTGTTGCACTTATGATGCGATAAACAAAGAGGCGACGCCACTTGTAATGCGGAGACTTACATTGTTGCGAAGATGCTGTGCCGTTTGCAACAATGTTGCATATACAAATGATGCTAATGAGCTGTTGGTTAAATGTTGGCTGGAAATCATAAATGAATTTATGTTCAAAATGTAAACAAAAGAAATATTATTAAAATAAAGCGAAAGAAATTTCCTCATGTGGCGCTCACAAGCAAAAAGTAGTTGAAACTAAACAAAAATTCTTTAATAGAACAAATTAAAAGGCAAATGTATTAGATTAATTTAATGAAACAGTTGATGGGCAGGGTGTGTTTGCATACAGGGTGCTCTGTTGTAGTATGAATAACAATGCTAAAAATAAATATGAGAACAATAAAACATGAACATGAACATCGACGTCATCGTAATGGAAATAAGTTTGAAATAGTAGCCAAGTAAAAACCGGTGGCCAGATGACGACAAGTGGTCAATCTACAACATCCACCAGTTGCCCAAAGCAAGGGAGGGACCCATAAGAACACCATCTGGAGCGTGGGCGCCGACATTGAACCGATGGCGCCAACTTTAGCATAAACAACAACATAACACACAGCTCTTACATTAGAATCATGTAAATGCCCCGAAAAGACGACCCGAAACGAGCTGAAACAAATTACAATTTGATAGTTTCTGATACTGTGCTGAGGTCAGCATTTGGTGTTTCTCTTGATGGCATTGATTTCCCTAGATATGACACGAGTTTCAGCCCTAGACTGTCTGTCCAATTAATGTCTAGCATCGAGTTGATTTAAGCATTATTTAACAGATTCTTCTCTCTGATCTTGAACCTTACGCAACTCTTTTGTGTTTGCTCGAGCTAATTTATTACAATTTAAATAATTTGTGGGAGCCACACATTTTCTTATTGATTAAAAGGGCAAATGATGTCAAAGGAAGCCAAAAAGTATGCCGCAGATTCTTTTTATATTAGTTTTAAGTCAAAATTATAAAAATTTAATTCAACTAATTTTAAAATTCTTTTAAATATTTGACTTTTGCTACACTTTTTGTATGATTAAACATTTGCCAATTATAGTACAATTGTATTGTTCTAAATTATTTCCCGTTTCATGCTTCAAGTGCGCCAGATGTGCCAAAAGTTTTCCATTTTTTCGCACATTCCAACGAAATGAAGAGCAACAACAAAAACTATATTTCTATGAGGCTATGCTCCAGAAAGAAAGAATCTTAAAGAATACTCTGCCTTCTCTTTATACAACCCCCCTCGCAATTGGGTCAAATTAAGCGCTAAATAGTTTCACAAAAAAAACTACTGAGCCGGTGCTACAGTCGAGCATACTCGACTGTCGGAGACCCCGTACTTACTATGCATTTAGTTGACTTAAATGCATATTTTATCAGATTGATCATAAAAAATATAAGATTTTCATACTAAGTCTTGATTTTCTCCCGATCGATCCTATGACAGCTATATGATATAGTGGTCCGATTTGAATCAAAATTGGACAGGATATATAAAACCAATTTTTATATATAATTTATAAGTTTGGTAACTATATCTTATAAGACCAAAAAGTTTTTCATACTAAGACTTGATTTTCACCCGATCGGTCCTATGACAGCTATATGATATAGTAGTCCGATTTGAATCAAAATTGGACAGGATGTAGGAAACCAAGTTATATGCTTATTGTATCAGTTTGGTTACGATATCTTATTACACAAAAAAGTTTTCCATACTAAGACTTGTCTCTAGGTCTTATAGTCTTCAAAACAAACCCAAACGACCCCTGTAGTTTTTTAAGTACGGGGTCTAAAAAGGAGAGAGAATGAAAAAAAGAAAAGAATAGATGAAAAACTAACATAAATTGAAATGCCTGCCATATAAATAAACAATCGTTTGTATGCACGCTGGCATAGAATTTAATGGGATACGCAAACTTGCACTTGTTGCGAGACTACAGACGTTATAGTACACGATTACGAGTATGAGTATGGGTGTGTATAAATAAATATATACCACCCACCAGACATTACCGAGCAGCTAACAACTGGCAACAACCACTGGCCAACGGCCACGAGCCAAAAGTCAGCGCAATTCAAAAATTGGCTAACGAGACGCATCACATGTCGAAAATCCGCTCATCCGATCTCTCCGGCGTTTTCCATATCCCATTCCGTGCATGTTAAATTCGTCGAAATGCGTGCCAGACATAAAATTCGCATATTAAAATCAAAACTTATGTAGTACGAGTATTTCTCAAAAATTCTGGAACGGTCTATACTTATTTCAGCAGCTGAAGGTCAAAGAATGCATAAATTTGATGCTTTTTTTCCCACTGAGTAATATGCAAATGGGTAATAAAAATGACACACACACAGTAAGATGATTAATACCGTTAACAGCCGTGTGTGTGCACAACATGTTTTCAATTATGCAAGAATTTTTAAAACTTAAAAAAAAAACTGTAACCAATAAGATTTTAATATGAAACTGTAAAGCAGCCGCCGTCTGGAATATTTTTAAATAATATTTGATAAGAGATACGAATTTTTTGATATGGATGTTATGAAGTTTCTCATAGACTTCCCAAGCAGACGCAGTTGCAACTTGCAACGCGGAGTTATTGCTACTTAATTGGTTTTCGTTGTTGTGCGTCGATTGGCGCTAATTGAAGGCAACTTGTTGAGCCACTAACTGGTCAGTTAGCCAAAGACATTCAACACTCAATACTCAATACCCAACACTCAAGATTGAAAATTGAAGATTGAAATTATTGAAAACACTGCAAAATGCCAGCGGCAGTAAACAAAGTTTATCATTGGCTGCAAGTTGCTGAAGTGCGTGGCGCCCTCAAGGCCAGACCAAGAGAGTGAGAGAGATGCAGCAAATGAGAAAAAGAGAGAGAGAGAGAGACAGACTAACTTATGGTCAGGGGAAGCCTTGGTGTCTGCCTCTATCTGTGGAGTCCACGCCACTAATTGATTTTCATTCATTTGTGGCATTCACTTCTTTAACCTGCGGCACAAAATGCTGATAAAAAAGTTCACTTACAATTTGTAGCTAAGAAATTGCCAAAAAAAATGTAGAACTACTTTATTAATTGCTCTACATTTTTTCGAATAGAATAAAGACATTAATTTCAATTGTCACTTAACACAGGGTTCAAGTTCAATTAGACAGTTTGATAAAGATTACCAAAAAAAATTAAGAGTGTTGATAGAAAAATGATAAATGGGTTGCAGAATGTAAAACAGAAAATTAAAATTTATTAAATAGATAATTATTTTTTTAGCAGTTGTAAATTGTTGAAATAAAAATAATATCAATCAATTTATTAGCAGATATTCATATATAAAATATAATATATTAATTTCAAAATCGAATACAGAAAGTTTTTAAGTTATGCTCATAAAATACAAGAAATGAAAAAAAGCGAAAATAAACTGAATAAGGAAAATGAATATTTTTTGTATAGCTTTATAAATAGACAGTGAATAATTTTAGAAAAGGAAGGTGACAAGTTACTCGAGAATGTAAATTGTGTACAGTAATTCAGTTAAGAGTTTGTCACCATGAATGACAAAGTCGTCAATGAAACTCAATTTCCTCTCACATCCCTCGAAAAACCCGATTTGCATATGAGTCACTATGTACTGCTAAAGTTTATCCATTTCAGTTGGGAAAAATATGACTAACCACTGGAACAAAATTAATAAACTCAAATTTGTTTAGCAAAATTCAAATACTCGTATTATTGACACACATGGCTCTGAATGGGAAAATGGTAGTGGAAATATGGTAATCAATTAAAAGTCTCTTTTATTATTTATGTACTCGCAAATTTTGCATATTGAAATCATTTTACTTTCGTTTATTTCGCCAATTAATCAAATGTTTTGTTAATTGGCAAGTGCTGAGTGGTGAATGAGCGTCAGAAATTTGCCCACAGAGATAAATAGACAAATTGGCCGCACATTGGCAATATTACGTATACGCCACATTGGACGCGCCTCCCGTTGGACGAGTATTCCCTCTACGCGACAACGAGTGAAATTTAATTTGTTAACTGAAATGCGAAAATTAGCTGCAGTCGCACAAAATAATTGCATTTTGCTGTTTTAAAATTATGCAAAACGCATTAAAGATGCAAGCGAAGTCGAAGCCAAATTTGCCACGAACCGTGTCAATGACACATTGCCCAAAAGACAGCAATAACAGACATCGAAAACAACCACAATGACAACAACAACATAAGCAACAACTGCAGCAACACCACAATCACAATCACTATCAGCAACGGCAACGGCAACGAAATTGTCAGAGCCGCAAAGCAATTCTGACCAAAACGAAACCACAATTTCCCTCTCCCCTTGATGCTCCTTTGTCTCTCTCTGTTCGTCACCTCTCTCTCTCTCTTTCAGCTCCCCTTGCTGCACCTTTTGCCCACCTGCCAACTCCCACTTCCCACCAACCACAATGCCATTGCCATTTGCCTTAATGACTTGCCAATTCTTATGCATATTTAATTTTATGCTTATGCTCATGTTTGCTTTATGGAAATCGGAGATTTTGCCCAAAAATGAAAATGAAAATTTCATGTAAGAGTCAAAATCACATTGATGTCTGCACAGTGGTAAAAGAGACGAAAGCCAGATCTATTTATAAACAGATAAAACTTATTTTTTGAAGAGGAATACAAGAACACTTTTTGGTCTAAAGGATTCTAAAAATTTTATTGAATCAAGTAACTTTTTATGATCTATAGCTAAATACTTTTTATACTTTTTAAAATGAAACTTAAGGCCTAAAAATACATACAGAAAATACAAATCTATATATATAAAGTTGTTTGTCCAACTGACTGAGCATTATACCGGCCAAATGGCTCAAGATACAAGTTTGAAATTTTAACACAACACAGATATGACAAACTCTTCAGCGTTTAAGACAGGAATTTTTTAAAAATAGTCCTGCAAGTGCATCTAAAAGAAGTTCAAAGTTCGCGTATATTTTCAAAGTACATTTATTGGTGTCTAGTGTTTTTACAAAAATTCTGTAAAACATAGAAAGTATCTATATGCTTTCCACTGTGCAAAGTTTTTATAAATTTGCCTCTTGGACATGTATAACACATTTTTCGGTCTGCACTTTGGACTTCGGTAGCGAATATGCAAATATTGGTAAGGTTGAAATGTGAGAAAAGCATTTCGTGTACTCTGGAATGGGGAACGGGAGTCAATGAAGCGAGAGGGAGAAAGAGAGTGGGAGAGAGTCCAATAAAAAGCGTATAACAAGGTTCAATTGTATCAATTTGGGCAACGGCGCGATGTGAAAATAAATTAAAAACGCAGAAACCACAGAAGTATGTGAAGGGGGAAGGAGAAAGAGAAGAGAAAGGACGGTCGACTGACGGACAAACCAACGGACAAATAGGCGACCAGTTGCGGCCAGCTTGAAGAACTCATCAATCATAACCATCAATCAGACGTGTTCTCGTGTAAGAGAAAAAAATACACGGAACTTTGAAGTTGACGTCGCTCATAAAATGCAAAAACGGGAGGAGAAAGATACAAAGCGAGAGTAAATTTGTGGTCCATTTCAATTACGCAAAGAGTCAAAAAGTGGCAGAGATATACACACACACACACATATACACACACTCAACTCTAGGAATTTTTTAGAAATTAAAATTAGTGGGATAATAATTTACAAAAGCGCTTTTGTTTGTTCAATTCGCCAAAAGATAAATTGGCTAATCCTTTGCTCTCTTATTAATTAACACAACAAATGAAACTATTTTAACCGCAATTTGCGATGATCTCAGAACTATTTTCTGATAAATTCAAATCGGTTTAATTTTTATTTTTTTTTATTATTATTTTGCACTGATGTCACTGCCACTTTAGGCCAAATGGGCTAACAATTAATAAATGCAGCGTAAATAGAGCCAAAACAACTACAATAACTCATCAATTTTCACGCTCTTCTTGGGAAGTGGCCCAGTGCCAAATAGAATGCAATTAAAACGGAACTGAATCACTACACAAAAACATTATGGGTAGCCAAGAAAGTAATGAAATCTTTGATGATTAAACAGAAAACAATAAAAGAATTCGAATAAAATCTAGGTATCATTAATGTGAGCTACAATCAATAATTTACTCAAATAATTTGATTTTTAAATTCATCTCAGAACTTATCTGAAAACTCTGTTGATTTAACAGAGAACAATAAAAGAATTTGCATAAAATCTAGATATCTTTAATGTGAGCTTGAATCAATAATTTACTCAAATGATTTGATTTTTAAATTGCTTACAAGTTCCTTAGCTGAAACTATTCTCAGAATTAAAAACAGTTTTCAAATTGCAACGATTGTCAATTAAAAAATAATTTTTATTATGATGTTTTCAACTGTATTGATAGATATATCTGTAAAATGACAGGCGTATTAATTGCGAGGAACGATCAAATCACTTCAACTGTTGCGATAATTGTTGAGGCAACCCATTTGCATTCTGGGCCAGCTTCCCTTCCCCTTTCCCTCCCTTCCATTCCTCTCTCAACGCAACCAAATGGCACGCCCCCATTTTTGTCGTCTGTGCGCTGTCTGTTACCTCATTAATTAAACTATTCAATGACTGTGTGAGTAGGTAAGTGTTTGTTTGCTATGTTTTGGCAAGCGTGCAATTATATACTCACATGTACTAGGACTATTTTTAACAGTGTTTGCGGTTAAAGGTCTTTGGCAGTGTCACAGCCAACAAAACAAACAGCGAAGCGCCGATGAAAACAAAACAAAGGAAAAAGAGCAATAGGGAAGATCAGTAAAGCACGTGATTTAGAGAAAGATCAATATATATTTTATTTAAAAATAACATTACCTTATTTAAAAAATAATATGAATATAAGTAAAATAATTAATTTTTCTTGAATTGTTAAACATATATGCATTTTTATTTTATATTTATCTATAAATTTATTAAAATTGTACTCAATTAATTTTTAGAAATTAGTTTTAAAAATATGTTTAAAAAAATGTTACAAGCATTTTTTTTCCTTTCATACCCAATAAATTTAATAGCTTTTAAAAATTCCTAAAATTATATTTCATAATATGTATATCCTAATTTACAACCCGACCCAATTCAGTAATTCTTTTTGATAAATTAAACATATTTATTAGAATTCCAAATTATGCTTAAAATGTATCTTTCACATGATAAAATATTTTTTGGCAAATTCCAAACTAATTCTGATAAATTGAAATGTATCTATTTGTATGCTAAAGTCGTTGACAAATTTAGTTCAGATGATGTTTTTAAAAAATGATTAGCACATGCTGATGATCATTATGATCATGTGGCAACATTTTTGACTCGGCAATTTCACACGTATTTGAAAAGATGTCAAGAGTTAAATAAGACACGTCATTTGTATCATTAAGCCATTATTTCCGCTTATTCCAGATACTAACTCGTGCACAGAGAAAAATATCTATTCTACAAATCAAAACTTAATTTTAGCTAGAATTTTTTAAGTATATATATATATAATATTGTTAAATTAGGATAATACGTAGATAAAATGGCAACGATATTATAAAGTGAACAATAAAAAAGTTAAAGAAGAGTTAACTATTTGATCTAACTGAAAACAAATATTACAGAATCCCCAAAATAATAATAATTTTGTTGAAAAAAATCGGACTTCATTTTAGTATTTTGTACTTGTTTTAAAAAATCCGGGATTACCGTGCTTCTGACACCGTATTGGATTAATTTTAGACCGGAATCCCGAGTTTTTTTTCTGTGTACATAGTATCATTTGTCACTCGTCAAGAGGTCTCATCTTTGGGAGACAGAAGACACACGCTTACTGTGAGCATGTATCGCATATCAAGTGTCAGTCAATGAGATTCTGGGTCTATCATTCGGGAATGACATCATGAGACATCATGGTTCGTGGTCATGCATATTTAGCGCCAGATCGCATTCAATGACGCTGTCGCCATTAATCACAATCGTTGCCCACAGAGACGACGACGAACCTCATCGTCAATTGCAATTGGCTGTGAATGCCAGCCAAGAAAAACCACCCACACACAGAGATATATGAATACATTTGCAAGTACACTCGTAAATATATATAATTGAATGGTGATGAGTTGAAGAATGAAATATATATGCACTGGCATAAGTAAAAATTTTAATATTATATAGCGTTGTCAATCACAATTAGTCGATTTGCCAGGCTCTCTTTCTGCTTATAAATGATTGGCAACAATTTAATATTGTTGGAATGAGAATTGGAATTGCACATTCTTAGACTCACAATCTACGCGCTGTTATTCAAAGCTATCATCCTTCTTGGCACCGATATACAACACCGACCACGACTTGTCCGGAATATCAATGTCCAGCTTTTTCGAATTGACACTATAATATGACATTCAATTAACTAATTACGTGTATATATATTTTTTATTTATATATTTATAGTACTCTACCTCGTTTCAGAGCTGACCAAACGTTGCCGTTGATGTATTGGAATACATGTCTGTTTTGGAGACGGTTTTAATTCCAGGGCCATTTCGCTGGTTAGCGTCGTAATAACTGCTGTAGCTCCCACTGTCTCAGAGCCTTCTCCGCCGCACTTCTCAACACCGAACTGAGAAGCCATGATCTGTTCGCATTAACACTAATAGAAACTATCCAAAAAGTTGTACAAATTTGTCTTTTATATTGTCCAAATACTGTTTTCTTATAAATTTTATTCCTTCAAAGTGCCCGAAGAATGAAAGCAACTAAACTAAAATAATTTTTTACTTTGAACTCGGTTTTTTTTCGGTTAGTCTATACCTAATAAAGCACAGCCTGCCAAGCGGTATTGTAATTAAAATGTTTTTCAACATAAATACCCCTTTTCAAAATTTCATTGGCATCGAATCCATGATTTTGAGAAAAATTCAATTTCTTACAAAATTAATAAAATTTAAATGCAGAATGAATTTTGAGGCCAAACTATGATCAAAATGACATTCCACTTGAAAATCGGTTCAGTTTTGACCAAGTTATGAAAGTTTGAAGTTGGTCAGACCTTGGATCTAACAACTTTACAAGTCAAATTTTTTGTCAAATTTCACATGATTTTTTAGAGAAATTGGAAAGGTGTCAGAAACAAATTTAAAGTGTTGTTTTATACTATTTACGATATAAGGAGTTGATAAAACGTGAAAACTTGAGATTTAAAATTTTGAATTTTCAAAATATCAATGGGGGGACCACATGCATCGAATCCATGATTTTGAGAAATATACGTTTTTTTCGAAAATGAATTAAATTTAAATGCAGAATGAATTAAGAGGTTAAACAATAATCAAAATGACATTCCGGTTGAAAATCGGTTCAGGGTAATTGTCTATTATATGGGCCTCATCTCAAAAACTAAAAAAAAAAAAACCACAAATAGGGGGTGATTTATGATGAATTTAGCAAAAAAAAATAGATTGGGGACTCAATTGGTTTATTTTTAAAAAATCCCTAAAGTTTCCATACAAAATGAACTATTTTATTGTAAATAGTTTTGGTAAACGGACCACAATAATGACAAGTTGCACAAAACAACAATAAAATACTTCGTTTTGTATGGAAACTTTAAGGATTTTTTTAAAATAAACCAATTGAGTCCCCAATCTAATTTTTTTTGCTAAATTCATCATAAATCACCCCCTATTTGTGGTTTTTTTTTTTTTAGTTTTTGAGATGAGGCCCATATAATAGACATTTACCCGGTTCAGTTTTGACAAAGTTATGAAAGTTTGAAGTTGGTCACAACCTTGACCTAGCAACTTTACAAGTCAACATTTTTGTTCTATTTTTATGAATTTTTACGATATAAGAAGTCAATTAAGAGAACTTAAGATTTAAAATTTTCATTTTAAAATTTCAAAGGTGGGCCCTTAGCTTCGAAATTCATGATAAGAGCATTTAAAATTGAATATATGATTTGTTTTGTTTTTTTTTATTAAGGTACCTGCTTTATATATGGAGTTTATCTGGTTTGAGCTTCCATTAGCTAATTCATGAAAAGTTGCAATTATTTTTCATGACATAAATGCTGGCTAATTCAACATTTTTCCAACTGAAGATTTGAGACAGCGTTTTACTAACAAAATATATAATTTTCAATAGGAAAAAATGAGTTTGAACAGCAAATAAAATTCTCTTAAGCAGAATGCCTAAAAGTATGCAACAATTTTTTGATATGCAAACTTGAATATTTTAAACGTACAAATTAAATGAATATCTGCAAATACTTATAGTAAAGATACATATATTTAAAGATAAATCCGTTCTTTCTATTACATGTATACTATACTTATTTAAATCGTAAATAAAAGCCTAATATCTTTCATCTTCTCGCCCAATTAAAGATTATAAATATTTTATATCAAAATATCAAGCAAAAATTTATTTTAAAATGCACACAATTAAAATTTCGATCACAAAATGTTTCGAAAGCGAATCTTTCTAATGGATGAGCACCTGAACGGCCAAAAGGTTTTGGCCAGCATTGGTCATGCGGTTAACCAAATTGCCAGATAGAACCACAATGTGATTGCTGTTGTAGATGTGCTTTAGTTTTTGGCTAGAACGAATGTTGTAGACCTCGTTGGTATGGACCAAAAGATGCTCGACCAAGGGATTACTGCTCGTTGGCCAGACAGATATGGTGCCCATAATTTTGGTATCATCCGGACGCAGACTTGTCAGCCAGATGAGAAAGATTTCGCTGTCGGGGCCAAAGTGTTGATTAGGACGAAGCTTGGATTGGGAACTTGGATCATAGTTGGGAGTAAACAATTCGTGAAGACGTAAGCGAGCAGACATGACTAAAACAGGAATCAGATCGGGATGATTGTTGGTAGTGTTATCAATGAATTTGTCCTTGATAAAGTAGACCATGTTGCATTTGGCCTTGTTCAACAGCGTGATATTTGTGTCCATAAAAAAGGTCTTGGCCTGACACGGTGCAATGCGTTCCATGGCCAGCGAAGGATGCTCATGAGTGAGATGCTCATTAAAGTCCGAGATGAAGAACATGCGTCTGCAATCACAATCGGGACAGTAAATAGGTGAACGGCAGACTTTTAAAGGACGTATCTGATTAGGTAGCAGAAATTCCCGCTTGATGTGCAGCAGATTAACGAGATCCTGTCGAGCACAAGGCATTGTTTCAAACTGCGGCAGTGGCGGATCATTCTTGAGCATCGATTCATCCAGGCGTTTCAATAGCTCTTGTGGATCCTCGGCAAAGCCACAGAATCTGGCTCGCTGCACTGTGGACATCAGCATATTCAGTTTGCTGAGAACGCGTTTTGGTTTAGTTTGAGAGATTTTTGTTATTTCGCTGGTTTCCTTGTTTATATTATTCCCAATTTCGCTGAGTTCCTCTTGTGATATTTTGGGTTCAACCATCTCTTCTTCTTCCTTCTCTGTAGTCACTTCGATCTCGTTATTATTCTCCTGCAGCGCATTCAGCATATGCTCAATTTTCTCATCTAAGGCATCTCCTATGGTTTTCTCTTTCATTCTCTCGGTTTGCTGTTCTAAGTTTGAATTTACTACCAAGATATGTGCTCCACCTCTAATGCGATCTTTCCCTTCCAGCTTGGGACGTCTGTGTTCTTCTTTATCGAGATCAGCTTGGAGTTTTAGTTCATTTAGCTCCGTCTTGACACGATCACATTCATCATCAACACAACGTCGAATGCGTTTCCATTCGCTCATCAGATGCTTTTTCTCCTTGAGCTTCGTTTGCAACTTTTGCTTCTTTTCCTTTTCCTGTTCATGCAATTCCTGCATCATTCTTGTCATTTCATTCTTGGTCAGCTTCTTTTTGGTTGAGTTGACTCCTCCACAATGCCTGTTGGAGGATGTCTCAGTTTGATGATTATCCTTGCCACGTTGTTTTTTAGTTCTCTTCTTTTTAGAACTCTCGTTCACACGCTTTTGCATGTCTTCCCTCCAGGGACTCACCAGATCCTCCAGCAGCTCCTTGTCAAAGGGTAATCTAATTCTAGGTCTAGGACTAGAGTTACAAGAGGTATCATTATCTTCCTCATCGAGTTCCTGCACCTCAATGATTTTGGCGGTTGGCAAGTCTAGGTTAACATGTTTAACAGGCTTCAGGACTTCTAGTTTAGGAATATCCCTAATATGACGTCTGGCCATCTTTGTTCCTTTTTCTGACGCATCATTAACCACAGATCTCGAGCGTCTTCCGATGGCAGGATTAACCCTTTCTCGACGTCGGGAACGATCCTCACTTAAGGATCGCACCTTGCGCTCCCACATGGAACCTCTAGGAAGTTGGGATGGTAATCCATTCATAATCTCTTGCATCATTACCTTATGTGCATCGTGGCGAGTTACTCGTTGTTGTGCTCCAACATCCTTGTTGCCTTTCGATTGACGATCCTTTGGTGACCAGCACTTTATGGTGGTCTCCAACACATGATTTGCCAATCTCTTTTCCGGCTTCTGTTCATCCAGATGCTGTGTTGGATTCTTATCAGCGTCAGATTTAAAGAAGAATCTCAGAGCTTCACATTTACTGCACCAGTCCGACATTCCCTCTATATGTGACTCCTTATTTGGATGTCGTCGTCGCCGGAACTCAAACTCTGGATTACTGCCCAGTTCAGACTTCTTAAAACCGCAAATAGTGCACCTGTACATCGTGGAGAGATTCACTAATGTTCCAAAGTATTTTACAGTAAAATTAAGTTAAAAAAAAAAATAAAAAAACAGTATAAAATAATTTGTTTAGAAACAGAGATCCTAACTAATAATGGAGCATAAAGCAAAGTAGACTAGATTTGGAGAAACTAAGGGAACTGAAATTGAAAGAGACTGAAAATAATATTTTTATAG
The DNA here is from genome assembly GCA_035045575.1 of Drosophila falleni. Lineage (NCBI taxonomy): Eukaryota > Metazoa > Arthropoda > Insecta > Diptera > Drosophilidae > Drosophila > Drosophila falleni. Next base: position 7,560,067 of record JAWNOV010000167.1, read on the forward strand.
ATAAGTAGCTAATCAATTCTTTACTTCTCTTGATCTCTTCTTAAAACTTATTCTTCGCTTGCATGTTTTCTTAAGATTAAATTTATAGATTTATCTACAAAATAATAATTAAATAAACTTTAATATTTTGATAATATTTAATAGTTAAAAATTCTTATTTAAAAAAAATAATCTTTAAAATATTCCGAATCTCTTGATTAAATTTAAAACAGTTACACAATTCTTTAAGGTACTAAGCTAAACTTTCTCAAAATATTTTCAAGCTTATTCAGAACCTGTTTCTTTGTCTTTCCTTTTATTTTATTCCAGTGCACTCCATGATTTTCCTTAATTCATAGGCATTAAAAAAGTGTATTAAATCTTTCATATTTCATAAATTTGCAGCTGTTCTTTTCATTACCCTGCCTGGAAACTGTATTTTTCCTGAATAGAAGACCCCCACATGATCATGATCACGTAAAGTACTTTCAGTAGATCAAGCTACCAAAAAAAAAAAAATAAATAAATAAAAAAAAAAAAAATAAAAATAAAAATAAAAAAAATAGAAAAAAAATAAAAAAAAACTAAAAAAAATAAAAACAAAAAAATTCTCTTTTAAATCATTTTGTTTCCATTTCCAGTTTTCACTTCATGTGAAATGATCTGTGAGTTAATGTTTTGTTTAGACAAATATGTGCATATGTAGATTGATTAGCTGCCTCTTGTTTGAAAGCCCATTCACCTGTTAGACAGTCGACTATACAGTTCACATATTCTCCCCTTTTCCCCTCTCGCTTGCACACTCGAATGTCACTTTTGGTTGCCCACGAGTTGACCGTGAAATTTACATGTTAGACAAGGCAAAGGCAATACACATTGCAAAAGTTGAATTGAGAAAGAAGAAGCAGCAGCAGCAATTCAAGGTGATAGGCAAACCCCAAATGCTCCAATGCTCCATGCTCTCCATGCTCCAATTGAAAATTTGGAGAGCCATTGAAATTGTCAAACGCCCCACGTTAAGAGGCTGCGTTGCCAAAAATCGGCTTAAGCCGCAACCAATTGACTTTCGCATCGGATCGGGGGAATCGTTTTTCGGTTGACTTTGGGCGATGATTCAGCAATGTTTAAATGTTTGTTGATAAGATGCGCAGAAATATGAAAAATATAGATACATAGATGGACAGATAGACAAATAACGGAGGCAAAAATCAAGCCAAATATTTAAACACTTGCTTGCTTGAGTCGAAGGTCTGGCCCGAAGATCGTGTAAGTATAAATACGCCGAGTGCTGTGTTGGTCAACTATCAAACGCTTGACAACCAAACAACGGACAACAGCAACATGGTAAGTTAGCTGGTCAATAGCAAAACAACTGAACCTAATCCTCCCACTCTTTAGAAAACCTGCCTTGTGACTTTTGCAATTTGTGCCTGCTTTGCTTTGGCCGCCGCAGATGTTTCCCACCTGTCGAGCAGCTATTTGCCACCTGCGAAGCCGGAGCAGGTGGAGCACATGACCATTGAGCAGCATGAGCTGCGTGAGCTGCCGGAGCAAGTGGACTATATGCGTGAGAATGAACAGGGTGCCATGGAGTTGACTCCAAGCAGTGAACTGATGCCTCCAGCTATGCCTGAGGCAGAGCAGATGCTGCCCAATCGCTATCTTCCTCCCACAGAGACAGCTATGCCCGAGGCGCAGCAAATGCCCGCCACCCGTTACCTTCCTCCTGCTCCGGCAGCTATGCCAGAAGCCGAGCAAATGCCCGACATTCCTGCCATGCCCGCCACCCGCTACTTGCCCCCTGCTCAGCCCACCCAGAGAGCTGAACCCGAGCCGGAGAACATGATGCAGCCCGAGATGATGATGCCAGAGCCAGCCATGGATTACATGCCATCAGTTGAGCCTCAGTCCGAAGTCCAACCTCAGGCTGCACCTGCCATGCAATACCTGCCTCCCGTCCAGCAGTCGGAGCAGCCTCAGTACACCTATCAGCAGTACCAGGAGCAACTGCAGCAGCAGGAGCAACAGGAGCAGGAAATGCCCTACATTCTGGATGTGCAACAGCCCACAGCTCCCTCCGATGCCGAGTCTATGGCCTTCGAGCCTGAGCCAGCTCATGAACTTCGCAACGATGGATATCATTACAAAGAGGCCGCTGAGGAGCAGCGTCTGAGGCATTAAGTTACCCCCTGACTCAGAGGATGAACTCAGCTTTAAAAAATCATCCACTTGTTGTTAATTTGTTGCTTAACTTAGTATTTTAAAAATCGATTAAAAATTGTTGAAATTACACTTAATGAAGAAGAACTTCCATATCTACTCTTTGACACTTTTTCAAAAACTTCAATCTCTCATAACTTTGCCAAATCTTAACCGATTTTCATGCGGAATACCATTTTGATCATTATTTGGCCTCTATATTGATTCTGCATCAAAATATTAATTATTTCAAAAATTCCATATTTTGGTCATCACTGTCATATTTTTCCATACTTACCCCTTAACACTTTTTCGAAAACTTCAAACTCGCATAACTTTGCCAAAACTTACCCGATTTTCATGCGAAATACCATTTTGATCATGGTTTGGCTTCTTTATTCATTCTGCATTCAAATTGAATTCATTTCGTAAAAAAATTTTTTTCCTGTAGATCATGGGTTGATTGTAAATACTGAATGATTATATTTACTATTATTGCAGGCTCCTTCACATTTACAATAGGTACTTAGGTCTTTGGGAAGAGAAGAATTTAGGAATCTATAGGACAAGGAATTAAGATGCAGAATGAAATGAGAGGCTAAACTATGACCAAAAAAAATTTTACAAGAAAACAAAAAATCTCATTATTACGTTAAAAATCTGGTTTTAATTACAACATTGACGATTTTAGATCTGGTACATTAAATTAAACGGTTCTTTTTGGTAAACGGTTCAGGTATTATTTCTAGCATAAAACTTCTTTTGTTTTTCAGAAGAGAGTGAGAGATGGATTAAAAGTTAATCTCGTGAAACAAACCGAACAAACCGATGTTCTTCCTCTTCACCGACTTCTCCATCGACTTCTTCCTCTCCTTCGCTCTCAAAAGAAGTTCCTTCCCTCAGCATTTCCACTTTGTGTATACTAAACTCAGTATTTTTAACAGGTACATTAAGGGTAACCACAATACAGTATAGAAGAACCTGGAGATGCCGAGTTCGTAGTAAGTAGGATGCACCTTGTTGCTTGGGGAACAATGGTTGATCCTTCTCCTGACAATCGTACATAAAGTAACCACCGTCATTGCCTGGACAGAATCCAATGGCCAAGGCCCTTTTACGAACCATTACAATGCCGAATTGATAATGACTGAAAAAGTATATCAAAGCCTCCGAAAGATTCATACGATTGAAATATGGTATACGATAGATTTTGCCATAACATACATGTTCGATATGCACCACAAAATTGATGGACTCTAGAGCGCAATCAATATTAAGATTCTCCAGTGAAAACTCATAATCTTTCTGGGTAATATTTTTAATACTTTCCCGAAAATACTTATGTCCACTCACGACAATCGTGTCCAACAGTTGGGCACTCCAGTCCATGAGATTGTATGTGCTCGCCGCACAGCAAGCCATCACATAGATGGCAAGGTATTGACGTCCCCGCAAGACCTTCTCAAAGACAGGGGCCTCCGGATGCAAACTACCCCATAACGACCACAAGCGACCTTCGATCTCTATATCGTATTTATTGAGTTTACTCAAAGACAGATTGCGATACTTTCCAGCTGTATTATGGCTATTCATCCGACTCCATATAGGAAGGGAATTCTCCACATCCAACCAGTCAAGGGATTCGTTAGTGGCACAAATCTCGTACTCAGGATGTCCGTATTGATTGTTGGAGCATGTCATGGGCACCGATAAATCAGTTAAGAGTTGCAGTATGCGAGCATTGGGTGCTGCCTTCTTATACGAAAGGATATCCACAACGTAGAACATGTACTGATTCTGCTCCTTCCAATCTGGCTGTGCACAACGCTTATCGATGTATTGGAACATGGTGTCCACATCGGCGAAGAGCACCCAGGAGGCAGTGTTGCGTTCTGGATAACGTTTGGGTCCCTTAGGGCACTTCTTCTTCTTGCCGTCTCCATCTCCGTCCTCCTCATCACCGCCTGCATCGTTAGCCTCCTCCTCTCCCTCGCCAAAGTCCATGCTCGCATAGGGATCGAAAAGATGATAGAACTCATCATGGTATAAAGCATAGCAACCATTGGGAGTAAATATCATCAGGTATTTCCTGGTATTCAGAGTCTTCTGCAGCTTCTTCTTGATAATGTTCAGACCAGCCTCTTTAGTTACCTTCGTAGGCTTTTGTGCAGGAGTCCACATTCCCTGAGGTTCAAACATGCGTATCCAGATATCGAATTCGTAGTCATCTATGGTCACATGACGCACCACACGCTCAAAGACCGACTCCAGATCGCAGACCCGACTCGAAATCGACTTGGCATGAGTTATAACCCGATCAATTCGATACGAATTCCATTGATTCAGCGGACGGAGGGAACAACTGAGGATGGCCAGGGCACTAGCGAAGTAGCAAGGCTTAATCTCCCTAAAGGATCCATCTTGACGTCCGTCTAAGTTCATGCTGCCCTGGATCTTGAAGCTATAATCTTTCTTCCGCATGCGATAGCCATAAAGAATTAAACGTGACCTTTTGGTCTTGTGTATGTGCCTGTTTAACTTCCTGTCTGACTTGAGTTTCAATTCAATTCCCTCTTTGCCCCCCGCCTCCTCCACCATTTCCATGAAACCTAAGTCCTTCACATTCTTGGTCATTGCCTCGTCCAGGCTCAGATCCTATGTAAGAGTGTGAATGGAAATTAGTGTAGTGTAGAGTAGATTTGATGGAATTAGCAAAGTGAACTAACGTTTTCGTTTCTTCCGATCTTCGAGGTTTGTCCTTGAGTAAGTCCTTAATACGCTCGCTCTCCATCTTAAGATCCCTATCGATCTAGCGCATCTTCCTCACTTTCTGCATCCTCCCACATTTAAGATATTGGATAGTTTCTTTTATTTTCTAACAAACTGAACAAACCGATGTTCTTCCTCATCATCGCCTTCTTCCTCTCCTTCGCTATCAAAAGAAGTTCCTTCCCTCAGCATTTCTACTTTGTATATGCGAAACTCAGTATTTTTAACAAAAGTCTAGAATAGTTCAAGAAATGCTGATTAAGGGAATGAGCAATATCCATGAATCCAAATAAAACAAATACAATTAATAAGTGGTGCAACTTTTCAAATGGGGAAAAGATATTCAACCAACTCCAAACCCAAATAATATGCCAATTGCTGTGGTTATTCAGTTTATTGTATAGCCGTATCATAAAATTGTAAATTAAATAATTACTAAACACACAGACTAGATAATCACACTATTAATTTCCACCTTCCTCCTCCTCCTCTTCGTTCTCAACGGTGGCGCCTTCCCTCAGCATTTCCACCTTATGTATACTAAAGTCGATGTTATAGAAGGGCACATTGAGGGTTACCACTATGCAGTAAAGAAGCACCTGGAGATGCCGAGTTCGCAGTAAGTAGGATGCACCTTGTTGCTTGGGGAACAATGGTTGATCCTTCTCCTGGCAATCGTACATAAAGTAACCACCGTCATGTCCCGGACAGAATCCAATGGCCAAGGCCCTTTTGCGTACCATCACAATGCCGAATTGATAATGACTGAAAAAGTAGATCAAAGCCTCCGAAAGATTCATTCGATTGAATTCAGGAACGCGATAGAGTTTTCCATAGCAGACATGTTCGATATGGACCACAAAGTTCATGGCTTCCAGGGCACAATCAATGTTAAGGTTCTCCAAAGAGAACTCGTAATCCTCCTTATTGATCTGTTCAACACTCTCCTGGAAATACTTATCTCCACTGACGACAATTGTGTCCAGCAATTGAGCACTCCAGTCCATAAGGTTATAGACACTCGCCGCACAGCAAGCGATCACATAGATGCCAAGATACTGACGTCCGCGATTGAGATCATCAAACACAGGAGCCTCGGGATGCAGATTACCCCAAAGTGACCACAACCGACCTTCGATCTCCACGTCGTATTTCTTCAACTTGCTCAGCGGAAGATTGCGATACCTTCCAGCTGTATTACGTCGATTCATCCGACTCCAAACAGGAAGACAGTTCTCTAGCTCCAACCAGCCAAGGGATTCGTTAGTGGCACAAATCTCGTACTCAGGATGTCCGTATTGATTGTTGGAGCATGTCATTGGTACCGACAGATCCGTCAAGAGTTGCAGGATGCGGGCATTGGGTGCTGCCTTCTTATAAGAAAGGATATCCACAACGTAGAACATGTACTGATTCTGCTCCTTCCAATCTGGCTGTGCACAACGCTTATCGATGTATTGGAACATGGTGTCCACATCGGCGAAGAGCACCCAGGAGGCAGTGTTGCGTTCTGGATAACGCTTAGGTCCTTTAGGGCACTTCTTCTTCTTGCCATCTCCATCTCCGTCCTCCTCATCACCACCTGGATCGTTAGCCTCCTCCTCTCCCTCGCCAAAGTCCATGCTCGCATAGGGATCGAAAAGATGATAGAACTCATCATGGTATAAAGCATAGCAACCATTGGGAGTAAATATCATCAGGTATTTCCTGGTATTCAGAGTCTTCTGCAGCTTCTTCTTGATAATGTTCAGACCAGCCTCTTTAGTTACCTTAGTAGGCTTCTGTGCAGGAGTCCACATTCCCTGGGGCTCAAACATGCGTATCCAGATATCGAATTCGTAGTCATCAATGGTCACATGACGCACCACACGCTCAAAGACCGACTCCAGATCGCAGACACGACTCGAAATCGACTTGGCATGAGTTATAACCCGATCAATTCGATACGAATTCCATTGATTCAGCGGTCGGAGGGAACAACTGAGGATGGCCAAGGCGCAAGCGAAGTAGCAAGGCTTGATCTCCTTGAAGGATCCATCTTGACGTCCGTCTAAGTTCATGCTGCCCTGGATCTTGAAGTTACAATCTTTCTCCCGCATGCGATAGCCATAGAGAATGGGACGAGGTTTATAGGTCTTGCGGATTTCCTTGGGCAACTTTCTGCCTGGCTTGTGCTTCAGTTCGATCTCCTCTTCGCCCTCCGCTTCTTCCTCCATTTCCATGAAACCAAAGTCCTCCTCATTCTCGTCCATTGCCTCGTCCAGGCCAAGATCCTTGTACTCGGCTGTGTAATGGTGTAGGTTGAATTGTGTGTTGTAGAGTGCAGATTTGATGGAAATAGTAAAGTGAACTTACGTTTACGTTTCTTGCGATCCTCGTGAGATTTCTTGGCCTCGAGGAAGTCCTGAATACGCTTGTTCTCCTTTTTGAGCTCCTCATCGATGTAGCGCATCTTCTCGAGGCGTTGCTCCCTCAATTTCTTCTTGCGCGCCGCCTCCGCATTGAACTCCGCATCCTCATCCGCCTTGGGCCAACGACGGAAGCGACCATCCAGATTATTATCGACAACCTTGATGCCAGCGACAATGTAATTCATCACCGTACATCCCTGAGGATTGCAGCCAAACTCAATGCGTCGTATCAGCGAGTCCAGTTCGATAAATCTCATCATGCAGGCGGGACCACTTCCACTTTTCCGATATCCAATTGCATTGCAAGGGAATCCAATAAACATGTAGAGGAGATTGTATCGCTTGAAAATGACACAGGAGAAGTGCTGGCAAACAACCAGGACACGATTGTTATCGATAAGCAACTCGAGCAGATCCTGACGCAGCGATGACGATACGGAAGATTTGTAAACCTCATTCACAACCAGAGAGAAGTTACTCTTGCCCACGGCAATATCAGGTAACTTCTTACTGATCAAACAGGCGAGATTGAACTCGTAGCTCTGGTAATCATCACTGAAACTGTTCACGGATGTCAGACAGAACTCGATGAGATCTGCATTCCAGGTGGACACCTTGTATTTGGCCGAGACTGCAATGGCTACCAGAGCGGAAAGAAGACCTCCCAGTTTGGTCATTTCCTCATCCAGCGGCGGCAGTTTTGTGGTGCCCATGATGATGTAGGCTCCGTCGTGCAGAGTCATGTAGTTGGTCTTCAGGGCCAGCTCCTCTTCGATGGTTAGCACACGTTTTAGATCTTCCTCCTCCTCCTCGCCCAGCTCGTAGCCACGCTTAATCTTCAGACGCAGCGCACGGAGATTCTCCTTGTCGGAGCGCAGCAGGACTTTCTGTGCCTGCCTGTACATGCTGGGACGATCGAACTTGGGCTCGGGCAACTCCTTGATAATGCTATTGATGATGGAAAGTATGAGATCCTCCACCATCTCCTTCTCGTCCCGCACGGGAATGCGCTCCTCCTCGGGAATACTCTCAATACTCTTCTTCTGCACCAACTCTTGCCCTCCGGCCTCATCCGTGAATGTCGGCAATCCCATCTGCAGGGCTGGAAACTTGTTTGTCTGTTGGGTCATCACCTGCAAGGGACGAATGCATCCCGTTCTAATGCCATGGATAAAGAACTTGCCACCGCGACGCATCTTCAAGGCGTTCTGATAAATGAGCCGGACAAAGGAATCAAATGTGGTGTGCATCTGCAGCACGGCCAGACCCTTGATGCGATAATCATCGGGATCAACGACCATGCCGACGCGATTCCGTCGAAATGGATCGAAGACGTAGAAGAATTCGCGATCCCGCCAAATTGACAAGACGGAATTATCAATCTGAAGCAAGGCTCCTGGCCACTCTTGCATTTCGAAAAGATGCTGCAGGGCCTGGGTCAACTGGGAGTCCAAATATGACGGACAGTCCGTCACATGTCCGGTTATTAGGAACGGATACTTGCGAACCGTCGCCTTAAAGGCGCCCATCAAAAACATTTCGGGTAAGTCAACAACGTTTAATTCCGGCTTTTTGTTCTTCCAACGTTTGCCATCCAAACGGAACTTCTTACGTAGAGTCTTGTAATAAGCTACGCCGTATCTGAGAATATCATCGATGGTCATGGGACGCCACACTTTGGCCAACTCGAACTCCGAGTAGATGAGCGCAATGAGAGAAACGACCAAAGATGCATTCTTTTCCGTACCGGAAATTGGCTGTTGTATACCGCTATTTCCGCCCGTTTTCACAGCGAAATGTTCATTGACCACGGCCCATAGTTTATGATAGTGAAACAGTTTATCCTTGACAATTTCGGGCTCCTTAAGCTTACCATATTGAGTCAGCGATATTTCATAGATATTGAACTCATCCTCCGGCGTCAAGTCACTGAATTTGGTTATCAAATGCACCAAGTGCTCCACAAACCGTGTCGCCATCAGCGAACATTTTCCCTCCTCAAAATCACGCAGACAGAGATCATTGCGACCATTTGAATCAAAGATGAAGAACGAGTTTGAGCAACGTTTCCAAATCAAGAGGAACATATCGCGGGAGGTAAAAATGCATGCATTATATTTCGAAAAGTATAGGGAAAGTGCTTTATAGACATTTGGCTCATTCTTAAATTGTCCCGTAAAGTGTATGACGATCTGAACTGCCGACTGACGTTCAGCCACTTGAGGTAATATATCAAAATCATTGTCCTCCGACTTATAATTGAGGGATTGGCTCTTTTTCAACAACTTTACACCTCGTTTAAGTATACCATCCATTGTGCCGGCTGTCCAGAAATCGGGATTCATGTGATATGTCTCTACAAAGGCTATAATAATAGCGGCTATCTCGCTGGGTCTATAGTAATATCTGTAAAAGACGCAGTTTGATTTCTGCTTTATACTTTCAATTTTAAACTTAACTCACGTCTGTCGAAATGCTTCTTTTTTGGGTTCCGGATAGATATTTCGAGTACCGAATACAATTTCAGCGCCGAATGTTTTTCCCAGCTGCTCGGGTATATTGTACACCGTAAGTTCGAGATCGTGAGCTACATTTTTTGGGCAAGGCTAAAGAAATTTAGAGGCTATGTTCAAATAAAAGATATGAACAACAATACCCACCATATTTAGGCAAAGATGCTGCTATAAAATCCTGATCCAAATCCATTTCCCGCTTCTGCATGCCCATATTCCAGGTCCATAAATCCTGCGGGCTACAGCCCTCGATAATGTCATAGGTTCTCAAATTCTCACCCTCTAAACCTTCTTGAATAATACGTGGATTATATGTGGGGAATGGCAATTCTTCTAGAGGACCAACTTGAGTTTCGTTTATATAAATGCGACTTTTGGGACGTTTCAATTCAAGCTAAGAGTATACAAATAAGGATATGTATAAGAAATCAATCTAAAATAATTCTGCTTAAAACAATTTAACAGTTTGTAAAGGTTCTAATTCGTATTTCCCACATTTAAATCAGTCTGTCATAAATATTTCATAGCTATGCCAACAGATGTTCAGGTTTTGGTAACGGCATGGAAATTTTTGAGCTTTTTCCAACGAAATTTGTGCTTAATTGAAGCTAATTGTATATGCCATTACGCATACGCCACGTAGGCTGGCTGAGCCTCGTTTGCCAGTTGCATAAACTTCATCCAACAAAGCAAAAGCGAAACCATAAAAGAGAAGAAATAAAAGTCGAAAGACAGCTTTATGAACAGCCCTATATACAATGAAAGTGCCGCATCCATATGGTTTAGTTATCGCCAATACTTTGTGCGCTTTCACTTTGTCCGAGTCCGAGTCTTTCTCCTGCTCTGGTTAATATAAGCTTTTTATACTTTTTTATTTTTGCTTGGCCTCATAGACATTTATGTGCGAGTTAATGCGACATTTCAAGTTGCAAAGCTGAAAATAGCACGCATACGCCACGGATGCCGGCGTGAACACGCCTACAAATACAGTATGTAAAAGCGAGAACTATGTACTTATATGTGGGTATATATATATATCTAGAGCTAAATATGGAGGCCAATCCATGTCGCACTCAACGTTGTTACTGTGGCTGACTATTGAAGTTAGTAAGCGGCATAAAGTAAGCACGAAATGCCAACTAGACTGGCTAACTATACACGACGGCTGTTGTGTGTGTCTGTAGGCGTCTAGGTGTGTGTGTGAGTGTGTGTCTGTGTGTGGCTGTATTTGTGACTGCCTCTATGGCTGGCTGGCCACGCTGACGGCCACAAAACAGCGCACAGAGCAGTAAACAACGAACAGCGCTTAGTGCCACATCACGAATCTTATCGCAAGCGCACGAATGCCAGAAAACCAGCAACAGTAACAACAACAGCAGCAACAACTACAACAAAACCCGACTAACTCGAGCCGAACGTAGGTCGGTCGCTTCGGCTGCAGAACAAACAAGTCATCTAACAAAAATACGTAAGAAATAATGAAATGAAACCAAATGAAAAATAAAACACAGCACAGCACAGCAAGTAAAAGGCAACAGCAATAGCAATAACCAAGTGAGCGAGCACTTATAGCATACGATGTTCGACTATACGACGTCAATAAATACGAGTACATAGTGCGATACTAATACCAACAACAACAACAGCAACAACACTGACAACAATTACGCGCAACCCTCTCAACTTTAAATGCTGCTGACGCGAGAGTTGGCAAAATGTCAAACCAGGTACGATGTTAATGTTCTTCTTGTTGTTGTAGGTTGTTGTAATTGTATTGTAGGCATGACGCAAGAAGGAGACGCAAAATACGCCAAAAGAGAATATTTCACGCAGGTGTTTTTATTGCATTTCATTTACTTAACCTTGCTGCACTTCAAATTGGCCATAAATAAATCAATTAAAATGCTTAAAATCAATAAATTTTCAAAAAAGAAGGAAATAAGAACAGTTAAGAGACTAAACACAGCATGTGTCTATGCAAAAGCAAACTAAACAAACTCTGCACACACACACGCACGCATCTATATGTCCAGTAATAGTAATAGTAGTACCTCAACATATTACAAATAACTGAAAAAAAATCTTAATTGAGCTTAAATTTAAGCTAATACTTTTCATTTCATGTTTTTATGTACATTTTAACTGAAAAACAAAATGTAGTAGTTCTAATAAGCTGCGACCCACTGTAAACTTGTGTATGTGTGTGTGAGCATAGCAGCTGCTGCAGCCTGTTTTCAAGTTCAGCAAGGAGCAAGCAGCTACAAAAACAACAAGAACAACCACACGTCAGCAGAGTCGAAACTTAATAACCATAGGCGTATATGTATGTGTATGTGAGCGCTGTGTATGTTTAGCGAGTGTAGCATATGCACATGCCATTAAGATGCTGAAGTTGCATAAAAGCCAAGTCAAACATGCATACAGACAAAAGAAGCCCATGGCATGCAATAAAGACTTGAGGCCAGGTATTTTTCGTGATGTTGTAGTTGTTGCTGCCCTGTCACCTTTTTTTCTCAAGCAGCCAACAAACTTAACGAACGAGCGGCCATAACAACATAACACACACAATCAAACACACTCTCCCACTCTCACACACACACACATGCAGACAGCAGGCAAACAAACGATGTCAAAGTAAAGCGCAATAAGAAAGAGCAATGGCAGCTGCAGTGACGTCGTCAATTTTGAGTAAAAGGGGGTTCAAGCAAGGATCTAAGCAGTAAAAGTTTTAGCTAAACATTCATTTAATGGTCAACTGTCTGTTCAAATGGCCTGCAGAGCAGAGTTGATAAGCTACATTTAATAAACGCCCCATAAAAACACATTAAATCGCATTTTATCAATATCAATACAATTTTGTCGTGCTCCAAGTGTAACTGTATATAGCGTACAAGTTTGAAGAGCTTACACTTATACAGACAAACTGACATTTAATGATACGTTTACATATGTACATATGTGCATGTAGTACTTGGTTTTGCCTTATCTGCAGAAAAGTTAATTAGCTTAACGTTGCTCAGACGAAATAAAAACAACTGTCAAATTGCAAAATTTATAAAGAGAAGTATCAAGTTGTAATCAAAATAGCTTAAAATTAGGCAATGTACTATACCAACAGGTAGTCAAGAAAGTGTTTTGACATTGCGAAATATATTAATATTTATAGATTTTTATTTAAGAAATATTTTTCTTATTAAATAAACAAATACATATAAATGTATGTTTAATTTAATATTGTCAAAACCACCTACGCCCCTGGCAATTGAAATGTAACAAAATAATGCGCTGAAAAGGAAATCAAGAACGAAACATGTAACTAACAATAAGAGCGCAAATGAAACGCTAGCGACGCAAACAGCGCTGCCAACGTCAACGTTGGTCGGCTTTTGCATAGAAACGAATGCAATGCACACAGCAGCAACTGCGAGAGTGTGAATATGCATTTGTGTGTGTGTGTGTGTAGCAGCTGCTGTGCGCTCCTCGCTTTAATGCCGCCCAGCAGAACTAGTTCGAACTGGTTACCCAACCAGCAAGTTCAGATGTATTGCATTTAATTTCGTTGTCCTAGCAACACATCAACTGGGATGTTTTCTATTAAACATAAGGAATAAACGTATGACAACTGCTCTGTGAGTGCGAGTCAATAACAAGTAAAACACTTGTAAAACTCCTATCCTTATCTAACACTCTGGGGGCTGCTTTAGCAACAGAAATGTAGCTACAACAACAGCAAGCGCAGACATACACACACACAAACACTCTTACACTGACACGTGCACACTTAAACGACAGGCGGTCGTCGCATAGCGTACCGTTTTTATTTCATATGGCCGCAACAACAACAAATGCAACAACAAGAGCAACGAACATACGGCAAACACCTGAAACCAAAAAACAGTGCACAAGTGTTACTCAGCGAACAAGCACGCGTGTAAAAATGTCGCCCCGCCAGCAACAACAAAAGCAGTGGGAATAGCACACAAAAACAATTGAACAACTGAGAAACGAGCGTAATAAACAAGTAAATAACCTAAAGCAGAAAAGTGCTAGCAAACATTTAGGCATAATTTGTACCCAATGTAAATGCAAATTGCATTAATAATTATTATTACAAATAGCTTTTCTATTTGCGCAGCATTGAAAGGAGTCGCACATACAACAACTACAACGTTTAAGAAAAACGTGGGAGCAGCGCTCTCCGCAATCGCTCACAGAGAGAGAGACAGACAGTGAGAGAGAGAGAGAGTGAGTGAGGCAAGCAACAGCGCAATTGGCTTTTTAGCAGCTTGAGCTTTCATTTTGAGGACGCTGCGCAGCTGTCGACGTTGACGTTGTCAGAGAGGAGACAAAGAGAAGGAAAGTTAAATATTGAAACTGCATTTTGTGCAATCGCACAGCAGCCATGGCCACAGCAGCAGCAGCGGCAGCAGCAACCACAAAAAAAGGCATCAACAGCAGTAACAACAAAAACAAAGGGGTAAGTCAATATGTCTCTGCGTTGTCTGTGTGCTGTTAACTTGGCCTTTTAAGCTGACCGAGGGTTGATTTGTTATGCGCTTTAGCTGATGCACACAGACAGGCACAGTGGTGGCCGCGTTATTAAGACCAAAAATTTCAACGCAGTAGCATAGGCTTTAAATTTGTTAAGGGGGACAAAGTAAATTTTAAAATGTAAATTATTAAAATGATGTTTATGTATAATCTTTAGTACATATTATTAGAAGCTGTTTTGAATCGTATTCCAAAAATTAAATACATAGAAAGTTAAATTTCATTTAAAAAAAAGAAAAATAACATTTTTTAAAAAGTTAAAAGTTAAGCTCCTTTTCATCACAATTAAAAATTTTCTAATCATTTGTCATAATTCCCTGCAGGATAAAGCAAAATCCCGTCGTAATGAACGGAATATCTTAACCTTCTATGAGAAAATTGCCGTAATACGTTATTACGATGAAACGAATATATCAAGGAATAGTCTGGCAAAGATGTTCCACTGCTGTGCGACACAAATACGCCGGATTCTGGAGAAAAAGCGGGAACTGCTGCAGCAACTAGCGACGCTCAGCGAAGCAGATGCATCCATAATTATTGAGGAGATGACGCGTAAGCGTCGCAAGTTCGAGATGAGCGCCATTAGCTTTCTCCTGCACGAATGGGTGGAGCGATCCCGTCAGCTGCGACTCGGCGTCAGCATACGGAATCACACTCTTAAGGAGACGGCACTCAGAATGGCAGCTGTGCTCAATTTGCCGGCATTTAGACCATCTTATCGCTGGCTGAATCGCTTTCGTGGCAAGTACAAATACGAGGAGGATGATCTGGGCTACACGGGATCGAGTCCCGTATCCGGTACACTGGCCGTCGAACAGATTATAGTGGAGTTTAAGCATGCTCTGCCCAATTTTATGCAAAAGGAACTCGCCGACATCGATGGGGATGTGAAGTTGAACATACCGACACCAGAATTGGTCAACTTATCGAGCGATAACAGTGAAATATCTGATGGAGATGAGCAGGATGACGATGGTGTCGAAATGTTGACCTGTGAGCCAACTGTGCTGCCGTCGCCGGCAAGCACATCGGATGGGGAGGATGAACCCCCAATTGAACTGCCCCAGCAACAGCAGCCGGAGGAGGATCCTTCGGCTAGTCTACTAATGAATGCCGGCACCTGCACGCTGCTCAGCAGCGTTTTTCCCCACTTGGCCATCATTCATCAGTTCGCTCTCATGAACTCTGATGTGCAGGCATTGGAGCTGATCTCACAGCTGGGCGTTCACATGCAACAGCAGGCAACGTCCGGCGCCTATCGCACTTTATCTCTGGCGACAATTGGAGGGGAACCCCCAGAGTTGCCACCGGGCACTATTTATGCAGATATCGATGATATCGAATTGATAGAATAGACCTTAACTTATTAACCTAACTTACTATATGTATTAATAAAGTCAGCTAGCACTTACCATGCGCTTGTCGGGAATTATAATCATATTGGAGCTGCATTCTGGCGATGCCAGCTCTGGTTTAACTTCCGTTTCTTCCTCCTCCCCTTCGACATCCTCCTCTTCTTCGGCTTCGTCCACATTCATGGGACTGTTGAGGGCCACAAGATCCTTGGGACACGTTTTGTCAATACGTGCATCATGCTCCACAAGTCCAACGTCCCTTTTGGACATAAGCAAACGTTCACGCATAATGGCGTTCGTTTTTAATTCTTCAGGGGTTCTTTGAGGTATTATGCACATGTTGAAATCATCGTAGAGATCACACTTCTTCTTGAATGGACGGGCGAAGCGCGATTCCTCAGCCTTCTGATGAAGCCGCCGCAGCTCATCCTCGATGGTCAGAACATGGGAGATCGTGGAGTTTGGTGGCTTTTTCTGGCAGACACGTTCACGGAGCGGACAATTCTCCACCTTCCATTCCGTGACGACGTTGTCGCCCATATACGTACGTACCGCATATGGATTCTCTGATGGACTTGCGTCCGCATTTACCTCAACAAATTTCTTAAGCATTTTTGCAAATTATGCACTTTAAATTTTGCAGCAAATAATAAAATCACAGAATTGTAAACAGTTAATTTAGTATTCTAACTTGTAATGCTTGTTGTTGAATAAACCTTACACGATTGATTTCAGTTAAGTTTGAAAAAATTTAAGCCTACTTAGATTTGGCGCGTAAAAAAGATATCATGCTACCAGACTTTAAAAAAATTTAAATCTATAGCTTGAAGTTGGCAACACTAGAACCAAACAACCAACTGTGTGTGTGTTTTAGAGTTGCTCATTGTAGTTCAACTGAATGATTTAGTTTAGTAGCTCATTTTTTAATGAACGAACTAATCTTTTATATAGTTCGCTTGTAAAGTAAATAAATCCTTGTAATTATAAGATAATAATCAACAGAGTGTGATTTAAACAGAGATTGAATTGGGACCGGGATTAACGAACGTACTGCCTTGCGATCTATTCACTAAACGAACTATATTAGAATTCTAGTCACTGAACTAAATGAACAATTAGGGATTTAGTTCGTGCGTTCACTTTAGGGACTAGTTCAATAACATAGATCTTAGTCCGAGCAGTTCGATTCAACTCCATCAAAAAGTGCATTCCACTGCAGTTAAGGCAATTAATTATTGAAATATAGAGAGTATTTTGCATAGCACTTGATTTGATTTGCTGCAAATGTAACAAGAGGAACACACACTTTCTGTTCTCGCTTTTCGTGACAGTCGCAATTAAGTTGTACATGAGTAAACTATGAAAATTGACGACTACTGAACTCCCAGAACAACACTTAGGCAAAAAGCTAATACGCCAAGATGTGGATTCAACCCAAGGAGTTGTTGTTGCCCTCGGCATTTTGGTAAGTGCAAATATTTCAACAAAATATTGAAATTCCGATAGTTGAGGGGTGTTTCCTCTATGTGGGATGCTGCGTGGTTCTCCGCCCACCCGCAAGCACCCTCTTTTCCAGCAGCTGATTAATTTAAAGCACACACACGCACATCAATGTAAATGTGTTGTGTAGGTGTGCGCATATTTGTGTGCCATTGTTGTGGTTGTTGTTGTTGCTGCCTTTAGCCCGCACTATAAGCTGATAACTAATTGAGCAGAGTTCAAGTCGCCAACTCTGCACTGATTCCACAAACAGCTGTGGAACGTGGAACCTGGAACAAAGACGCAGAGAGCTTAAAACATTGTTTGAGTGCTCTTTTTGTTCGCACAACTGTTTTGTTGCTGCGTAAAAAACCCCCTTGAAAACACAAACACACTCACACATGCCTACAAATAGACATATATAATGTTTTTGTCCATTGTCATTGTTTTTGTTGGTTTTTTTACAGGATTGCCGAAATGTACTCCAAATATTTTGTGCTGCAAAAGCGTCGCGGACATGGCGAATCCCGAGGATTTGGTTCGATGCTGGTGGGCACCTTTGACAGCGTAATGAACACTAAACCAGCCCCATATCGAATACTGCATCAGACACCCTCCTCCGAAGTATCTTACGGTAGGTTCAATTCGTATTCTCTCACAAGCGTCTTATCAACGCAATTCCCATGTGTTAATTGCGGTTAATATGGCTGCAAGTTCAGCGTAAGGTGCACACCGAGGGGAGTGTCCAATCAGTGGACTGACTCATCCAATACACACATTGGGGAACGCAGATTTATAAATACATATGGTATATACTCATGTGTGCCACTGGGGCAGAACACATACAATTTTAAATGATTGAGGTGATTGGGTTCTTGATAAGAAGGTTAAGATGTCGTACAATCGAATATGGTTTGAAAATCAATAAATATTAATGAAAACTGTACTCTAAAATGGATAAAAAATTTATAAATCAGATCGTAGAGGAAAAAGATAACGGAATCCATGATTTTGAGAAAAACAATTTATTTTACAAAATTAATTAGATTTGAATGCAGAATGAATAAAGTGGCCAAACTATGATCAAAATGGCATTCCACTTGAAAATCGGTTCAGTTTTGACAAAGTTATGGAAGTTTGAAGTTGGTCAGACCTTGGATCTAACAACTTTACAAGTCAAAATTTTTGTCCAATTTCACATGATTTTTTACAGAATTTTGAAAAGTGTCAGAAACAAATTTAAAGTGTTGTTTTATACTATTTACGATATAAGGAGTTGATTAAACGTGAAAACATGAGTATTAAAATTTTGAATTTTCAAAATATCAAAGGGGGGACCACATGCATCGAATCCATGATTTTGAGAAATATAATTTTTTTTCGAAAATTAATTAAATTTAAATGCAGAATGAATTTAGAGGCCAAACAATAATCAAAATGACATTCCGCTTGAAAATCGGTTCAGTTTTGACAAAGTTATGGAAGTTTGAAGTTGGTCAGACCTTGGATCTAACAACTTTACAAGTCAAAATTTTTGTCCAATTTCACATGATTTTTTACAGAATTTTGAAAGGTGTCAGAAACAAATTTAAAGTGTTGTTTTATACTATTTACGATATAAGGAGTTGATTAAACGTGAAAACATGAGAATTAAAATTTTGAATTTTCAAAATATCAAAGGGGGGACCACATGCATCGAATCCATGATTTTGAGAAATATAATTTTTTTTCGAAAATTAATTAAATTTAAATGCAGAATGAATTTAGAGGCCAAACAATAATCAAAATGACATTCCGCTTGAAAATCGGTTTAGTTTTGACAAAGTTATGGAAGTTTGAAGTTGGTGCGACTATTGATCTTTTAATATAAAGCAAACATAAGCATACATACATAGTCAGAAACGGGCTCGTGAAATAGAATCGAATTTAGCAAATATTTTGTCATTGTTTATATTTAGAACATATTTAATAGAAAGAGTCATTTACTGGAGGAATTGTTCTGATATCTGGCGACTCAGGCAACAGGCTGTGTGTCACCCCATTAGATAACTAGTAGTAATATAATAAATAAATTGTTCATTTGATTGCGTTATGCAATAAGAGTCTGGTTTATATTGATTATTATAATTGTATTATTTTATTTCGTACATTTTTTTATACATAGAAATTGCTATTGGAATTACACAAGATGAGATTGTTAAGGACTGGGAATGGCTTCAAGCGAATCTGTTCAGCGTGCTCAATGAAATGGAAAATGAGGATGAAGTAACAAACTTTACAATATGCAAAATACAATCGTTGTATGCTCAAAATAATCAAGACGATACTGGCGAATCGCCGGACTTTAAAGTGATGACATCACAATTTCGACAAATCTTTAAAATGCCCGAAGAGGAGCGTTTGGTCAACTCGTACTCGGCCACGTAAGTAAAAATTTAGTTGTCAAACCAAACGATCGTTTAATATTTCATAAACATTCTATTTCAGCTATGTGAAGAACAAAATACCACGACAGGGACAATTGTATATCTCCTTGAATCATGTATGCTTCTATTCGTATATACTGAGTCAGGAGATTAAGCGAATCATACGCTTCGCTGAGCTGGAGGATATTAGCCGGAGTGGAAATACAATATACCTGAAGACTACCAATAATATGACCTACAATTTCACTCTAATATTCAATGCAAATGAGGCGCATGTGTTGATCGAGCAGCTTAACAAGATGGCCATTCAAAAGCTAATCCAAGATCCAGAGAGTCCAGTCGTCGATCATGACACCTCGAATTTTACACGCTTCGGCGCAAAAGCTTCCAAGAAGCCAGTTCTCTTGCGTGATTTGACAGCACGCCAAAAATCTGAAGAATTTCGGGTCTATTTTCGTCTACCGCAAACGGAAATTATTGATGGCAAGATAAAGGCCGATATCTGGACGCCATTTTCAAAGCGCTTTCATGCGGGATATATATATTTATCGCCCAACTTCTTTTGCTTTCGCAGCGATGTCAAGGATTTGGTTAGCCTCGTAATACCCATGAAAACTATTAAGGTAAATGTTAAACCCGTTTTACAAATATGTAACTAACTTTTTCTATTATTGTCCGCAGAGTGTGGAGAAGAAGGACGATGGCCAGCAGCGATTTGACAATCAAATTGTCATCTTTACATCGGAGAATGTGCCTTTTATGTTTTCAAAGATTGTGGATCGTGAAGTGCTCATCTCAAAGATCACAGATCTATTATCTCGCATCTATGTGTAAGTTGTTAATTGAATTCTACGAGCGACTTCTCTTTTAACATCTTTTTATTTGATTTCAGTCCCGTGAGTAGGGAACGTGCCAAATATGACATCTCGTGGAGTAAACAGACCGCTTTTCTGAACACATTTAAGACGCAATTCAGTGCGGACATGCAGAGGAAACAGGACATGAAGGTGGCACGTTGGGAGGATCATTTTCGAGATTTTGGACGCGGCATTGCAATGTTTCGCACCACAGATGTGATTAATTTGATTGTGGAGGGCATACCGGACAAGTTGAGACAGGAGATTTGGTTAATCTTCTCGGGAGCCATACATGACAAGGAAATGAATCCCGGCCTGTACGAGGATCTGGTTGAGAAAGCTGCCTGCATTAAGGATTGCTTTGCGCACGAGGAAATCGATAGAGATTTGAATCGCTCTTTACCTGAACATCCGGCCTTTCAAAGCCCCGAAGGTATTGGCGCCTTACGACGTGTCCTTCAGGCATATGCCCTGCGTAATCCGCAGGTGGGCTATTGTCAGGCCATGAACATTGTATCTTCGGTATTTTTGCTATTTTGTGATGAGGAAAACGCCTTCTGGATGCTGGCAAGTCTTTGTGAGAATCTATTGCCGGACTACTACAAGGATAAGGTTGTTGGCGCCCAAATCGATCAGGGAGTGCTTAATGAGCTGGTTGAAACGCATATATCGGACTTGCATGAGCATCTGGAGCGACTGGGCGTTATTAAGATGATCTCCATATCATGGTTCCTCACCATATTCATAAGTGTGATCAGCTACGAGAGCTCTCTACAAATTCTAGATTGCTTTTTCTACGAAGGTGCCAAGATCATATTTATGATCTCACTGCAGATCATCGAATGGAATCGTGAGAAGCTGCTCGACTGCCAGGATGATGGCGAGGCCATGCTGGTACTGCAAACCTATTTGGGTGGCATCTACAATCCAGAGTACCAAGTGCCACCACCCACAGACAAGCGCAAGCTCGAACGTCCACAAACTCAAACCATCCAGACGCTTATCCATGAGGCGTACACAAAATTCGGCGAGGAGCTGACCCAACAGCGCATCGAGGAGCTGCGTAATAAACATCGTCGCCTCACCGTGCGACAGTTTGACATTGACAACGAGATGACCATTGTGAAGGCCCATGCTCAGAATGCATACTTTAAACGGCAGGAGCTGCACATGCTGCTCACAATTATACGGGAGGAGAAGCTGGCGCTCAAGTCCATGCAGCAGCAGCAGAAGGCACAGAGCTTGAGCGAGGCGCCACAGTTGCAGCATCAGCAGTCGCCGGCACATGACATAATGCCTGGTGGTGGAAATGGACGCCACGAGGCATATTGCGTCAGTTTTGAGGTATTCCACACGCTCTTCACAGAGCTAACGCCTTGGCGCAAGTGCGTCGGCGTCGACATTGCCGAGAAACTCTTCAGAGTAAGTCAGAAGTCACTTTGTCACCTTAATTTCAATACTAATATCTTAATTTTAATCTTTTATCAGCTGACGGACAAAAAGGGCACCGGACTGCTGGATTTTGGTCAGCTTATTAACGCATTGGGTTTGGTCTGCTCCACCAAGAGCATGGAGAAACTGAAGCTGCTGTTTGTATTGCATTTGCCTCCACTGTTGTCCAAGGCGGAAATTGAACGCACGCGTCGTCCGCGTCCACGGACCAAGGATGATGCCGAGGAGGCCATCGAGGCAGAGGATTTCTTTGAGTAAAAATGGCTTCGGTTTTCCATTGTTGTTTATGTTAAATGTAATTGTATTTCTTTGTAGTGATGATGCCTCGGAGTCGATTGAGGCGCTGCCGTCGCCATCGGATAACAACTTTGATGCCGATGACTTTGCTTTGATAAGCGCCACACAACATTTGCATAATTTGGCTGGAATCTCGGGCACCACCTTTATGGACCTGTCGCGAACACCGAATCTGTCTCTGAACTCGAATGCATCGTCGTTGGCGCACCGTAACTCGACGTTTTATGTGGATCTGCCCGCTGCACTTCAGGGTACTGCAACACGCACAGAAGCTGGGCAGGATGACGACCAAGACATCGGTCTACGCCAGCAAGGACGTTACGAATCGATTGACACATTTTCGGATATTTCAGATCTGGGCGCGGCCCCGACGACAACAGCAGCTGGCACAGCAGCAGCCACAAATGCTGCCGATCAAATGCTACTGAACGTTGAGACTATATCGAATTTCTCACAGATCAGCGACCTGGTTGCGGCCACGCGACTCGAACGTGCTGATTCAAATGCTACGGATACCCGAAGTCTGGGCAGCTTGGGCTATTTGCTGGATCAGACGACAGAAGGCGCCTCCGGCAGTGGACAACATCGGCATGTGCCACACATGCGCAAGGAAAACTTCCAGCTACTGTGGCGCAGCATCATCGAGATCTTGGGTTGCGTTCAGGACGAGGATATGCGATGTGCATGTAAGCGCAATTGAGCTTAAGCAAGTTTTTTTGTATAACTTTTAAGACCTTACTTTGACAGACGAAAATCTCATGGAGATGGGCAACAGCAACATCAAGAAAGAGCCAAGCTTGGAGAGCTTCACACAGCTCAACCTGGGAGGCAGCGGGGATGAGGTGAGTACAGGGATTTACTAAAATTAAATTTCATTTCATTTATGTAATTCTAACAAACCTTTATCTGATTGCAGCAACCGGATAGTAATGGAAATCCCACAACCCCCGCTGCAGAGCCGAGCAGCACAACACGCTTGTTTGTAGCGCTTGAGGAGGAGCTGCGTCAGGCAAAAGCTGGAGCAGCAGCTGTAGCTGGAAGAGCAACTGCAACGACAACGAGAACAACAACAACCAGCAGTGGCAGCAGCAGCAGCACAAACACC
Source organism: Drosophila falleni (assembly GCA_035045575.1). Lineage (NCBI taxonomy): Eukaryota > Metazoa > Arthropoda > Insecta > Diptera > Drosophilidae > Drosophila > Drosophila falleni. The sequence goes on from JAWNOV010000167.1 coordinate 7,583,460, forward strand.
TCGGATTCCTGGCACATATCCATTAATCAGTTTATAGCAACTGCTCTGACATGTGAATGCATTGTGAAGGCATTCCAATCCCAGACACGCATTGTGGAGCAGATCGAGCTGTTGCAGAAGAAGCGACGCAAATGCTTGTCCACTAATTATAGCTACTGAATCCTCTACAGCTGTAATCGCATATTCCCCACAAGAACCCAATGTATTAGCCATATAAAGAAAGTCCCTTCCCAAATAGAACTGTGCAATGCGACTTCAGCTTTTAACCGTATCCTGTTTTCTATATACATATATATGTGTGTATTCGTATCTTACCCGATTAGTTAAGCCAATTGTTTGTGAATATAGTTCTATTATACCTATTATACATATTAAATATATATAATAATACAAGTCTAACTTAGTTTTTGGCATTTTATTTCAATAAATATTCCCAGATATATACAATATATTCATAATTATGATCTGTTGACAATTTACAAACTTAAATAAGTTAAATAGTCCGACTTATGTACAGATTTCGAATGCCTGTCTAAATGAGAGTACCTTTTAAAAGTCATCGAGCAAAGCTCACATCTGTGGGGCCGATCGTCAGAATGATTCATTATGTGCTTTTTTAAATGACCATTGGTTTTAAAACCTTTAAGGCATTGCTTACATTTGTGAGGACGTTCATCGATATGTGTGATTATGTGCATTTGTAAATCATTATGGGTTTTAAATGGCATCGGACAGTACTCACATTTATAGGGACGTTCGCTAGAATGAGTCATTATGTGCCTTCTAAAATTATATTTAGTTGTAAATGCCCTTGGGCAATGATCGCATTTGAAGGGATGATCGTCAGAATGAACCTTTAAGTGCTTTTCCAAAAGAGCCTCCTCTTTAAAAGCCATCGAGCAGTGCTCACATTTAAAGGGACGATCGACAGAATGAGTCATTATATGTCTTTTTAAATCGGTATTAGTTTTGAACGCTTTATGACATAGCTCACAACTGAAGGGACGTTCATCCGAATGAAAAAGCTGGTGATTTTTTAATTTACTAGTGGATCTAAACGCCTTGAAGCAATGTTCACACTTGAAGGGACGTTCGTCAACATGAATTTTTATGTGCTCTTTTAAATGAATATTTTTCTTAAAAGCCTTTGGGCACTGGTTGCATTTAAAGAGTCTTTCGTCAGAATGAACCACTTTGTGGTCGTTTAAAAGGTTTCTGGTTTTAAACACCTTCGGACAGTGCTCACATTTGTAGGTTTGTTTGTCAGAATGAATTGTTATGTGCCTCTTTAAAAGCAATTTAGTTTTAAACGTCTTAGAGCAGTGTTCACATTTGTAGGGGCCTTTCCCAGAATGTCGTTCATTCACAAGTTCGTTTAGTTCTTCCGATGCTGAACTTCCAGCCTCGGAGTAATCTTCATCCGCAGATTCATTTGATTCGCCTGTTGAGACTTCTTCACAGTCCCTCAAGTTATCCTCATCCACAGTGTCATCCGGATACAGCTTTATGCAGACCTCGTCTAAAGCATTTTCTGTAAGGCATGAATCGCCTGTAATGAGCTCATCGATGTCGGGCTTCCGATCACATTCGTTAAGGAGTTCCATAAAATACTGTTGACTTTGCTCGCATCTAAGTTTGAATTCAAATGCACTCTTAGCAGCTGAAATGCAGGGCCCACATATGTTTTGAGGCAACGAATCCGATTCCCTGATTACACAGTTGGAACAAGACTCCAGCATAGCAATAAGGAGTGGCTCATTATGCGTCTGATTTCGCTCGGCGAATATATTTTCAAGTGTGGTGCAGTTCAACGTGCAACAACGACAAACTTTATCCATTTCGTATTTCATTTATTTATTCAGATTTAGAGACGGCAAAACAGATTGTTTACATGCAAAAATATATCGATTGCAACTGCAATTGTACATTGGCGATAGGTATCGATAAGCAAACCAACACAATTTATCGGGGTCTGGGAGAGGGACCTGGGAGAGGGACTGGAAGAGGAACTGGGAGAGGGACCTGGGAGAGGAACTGGGAGAGGGACCTGGGAGAGGGAGTGGGAGCGGGACCTGGGAGCGGGACCTGGGAGAGGGACTGGAAGAGGAACTGGGAGAGGGACCTGGGAGAGGGACTGGGAGCGGGGCCTGGGAGAGGGACTGGGAGAGGGACCTGGGAGAGGGACTGGGAGCGGGGCCTGGGAGAGGGACTGGGAGCGGCGCCTGGGAGAGGGACCTGGGAGCGGGGCCTGGGAGCGGTGCCTGGGAGACGGACCTGGGAGCGGGGCCTGGGAGAGGGACTGGGAGCGGGGCCTAGGAGAGGGACTGGGAGCGGGGCCTGGGAGAGGGACTGGGAGCGGGGCCTAGGAGCGTGGCCTGGGAGAGGGACCTGGGAGCGGGGCCTGGGAGAGGGACCTGGGAGCGGGGCCTGGGAGACGGACCTGGAAGCGGGGCCTGGGAGAGGGACCTGGGAGTGGGACCTGGGAGCGGCGCCTGGGAGAGGGACCTAGGAGCGGGGCCTGGGAGCGGGGCCTGGGAGAGGGACTGGGAGCGGGGTCTGGGAGAGCGGGGACTGGGAGCAGGGCCTGGGAGAGGGACTGGGGCCTGGGAGAGGGACTGGAGCCTGGGAGAGGGACTGGGAGCAGGGCCTAAGAGAGTCTGAGCTAGTTTTTAAAATTAAAGAATTATACAGATAAAGGCTTATTTTGAGGCAATTTATTTTAATATATTGACAAATATATATACATAAATTATGCTACTATGCCATGTCTACATCCTCAATCTGCTTTGAGTTCCTACGAGAATTTGCAGAAGCTTCCTGGCAAGCATGCTCGGCGCTGCGCACAAGGCATTCCTCATAGTTCCACTTGGGGAAGACACGTTTGTAGAGATACATGAATGCCGTATCGTAGGAACGCAGCTGGCCATCGAAATAGCACTTCATGTGTCCGTGCGTGCCGAGGGATTCCTTAATGTGACCCAGACGACCGCATTTGGTGCGTAGTTTCACCGGCTTAAAGTACTCCACGTCCTCCTTGTAGAAGAACATGTAGCGTATGGTGGCCGATTTGCGATTAATGCGCATTGGATGACCACTTAGCACCACACGCTTCAGCACAATGCGATCCGGATTGCAAGAGAGTAGACGACCACGGGCAACCAAGGCCAGCGTTGAATCCGGATTCACCTTAAAAGCGAGCACAGCAGCGGGTGGAAACTGAATAGGCGCATAGAAAGTAGCGCAAACAGTTTCATACGGCCGGAAGAAACGCTCAAACTTGTGCTTATCCCCATTGGTGTGCTGGCTGTAAATGGGATTGACAACGAAGCGACGATAGCCACATTGCACAATCAGTTGCTCCTTGGACTTGAGTGGCACCTCAGAGTCTGGAATACGCTGCAGCACAACATTCATTACACACATCTGGTGCTCGTGTGGCAACATGCCATAAACAATCACATTATCGGTGAGCTGGCCGGATCTGAAGGCGCTCCAACGGCTGGCGGGCACATTGATGACATGGAGGGTGATGTATAAGCCGGGCTAGAATTTAAATTGTTTCAATTACTCTTTGATTAGTCAGTTTATTTATTTCAAAACTCACCAATACACCCTCGAATTCCTTGGCCTCTGAGAGAACGCGTCGCTTGGTGCGATCAAAGTTCTTGAACTGATAGATGCGCGCATAATCGCTGGGCAGATTCTCTTTGGTGTCCCAGGGTGAGGTGCGGAAGGATTCGAGGCCGCGATACTTCTGGAATCGCTCGTGGGCGGGCACATCCAGCGGTGTGTCGATCTCGTCGGGCCACAGCTGATCTGTGCGAGCTTGCTGCAGTTTCTGCATTGTTTCACGCTCCTCCTGGAAATCCATTTGTTGATCGTACTTTTCATCATTAATGGCTGCTTCTGAGGAGACGGAAACACTGTCCAAATACTCTTCCGTTTCCGAGTCGCGTTTCTCGCACTCATCTTCAAAGGATTTATTATCACAGGACATGAAATCCTCGTCATCCTCATTGCCACTCATATCGTCATCGTCATCATCATCCTCATCGTCGTCGTCGTCATCCGCCTGGTCTTCTCTTTCCTCCACATCGGGTATCCAGGCAGCCTGGTATTCACTGTAACCTTTTGGAACACGCTTAATTAAACGTATTTTCTTGGTTTCCTTTTGTGAGGCCTCAATTTCCTCCTCTGTTGGCCAGGTTTGCTCCGCATCCATGGGATCTGGTATATTCTCGCTCTGTAGCGACGTTTGCTTCGCTGGATCACTGCGATCCAGCAAACGCACCTCAGCCGCCTCTCCCTCACGGCTCTTGTCCAGCTTATAGGGATCAGGTGGTGCATCCACTTGACCCAGTTGATAGTCACCAAGTCCGGGTATGTGGACTAGTCCATTTACATTCAAGGACTGTCCACGCAGGTAACCAGTTATTTTCAGTGTTCCCAGCTCCCCATTCGGCACATATTCCACCAGATCACCAAACAAATGTGGACGATTGCTGACATTGTGCAGGACACGCAACTTCTGTCCACCAATGCGTCGCATCACATTTAATCCTTCGGCAGCGCTGTCCAGCTGCATCACCTTCTCCTCAGGCAGCAGTTTGGAGATAAACTTCTGTGCCGCCTGCTTTGTGGCCGTGCGACGTTTGGGATTAATGGATTCCAGATCCATCAGGGCCACAACCGGAGTCGGTATGCCTTGTGCTGAAATCATGTTGAACACCCGCTGTCCCCAGCGATCAAAGATCTCATCATCGCCAAAGGCAGCCGAGGTTAGCATCAGTGTGGTGTCGCACACCTTCAGGTAATCCAGAGCAATCAGCTCATTGCCACGCCCCACGGGAGGCACAACAAAGGCGAAGCGTTGCTTGAAACGCGGCAGATTCATGTAAACAATGCCGCTGGCGGATTTCTCCACAACGATCTCACTGTCGCAGCTCTCGAGGATGGCCAGCGCCGAGTTGGCATCGATCTGCTCGTGCATCGGCAGCAGACAGACCAAGAAGGGAGCGGTGTTCTGACCACCAAGTTGACGCTTCTGCTGCAGAACTTCATCGCGTTTGTTTTTGCGCAGCTGATTCAATTGATTGCGTCGCTGCTCCTTGCGCTGCTGCTGCTTATGCTTGTGCGAGATGGCCTTTAGTCCGACTTTGCCTATGTAAAACAATAAATAAACAATTTAATAATGTTTCCATGCACTTGTTGAAACACAAATACACACACCTTTGAGTGCATTGTCAATGGCGCCTTTGGAGCGATGTCGCCCGGTTTTGTGAGCCTTGTTTGTCTGTTTCAAAGGCCCAGGCCGATGAAACGCACTATCCGCCATAATTTGGCTAATTTTTTGTCCCAGATTAAAACAAAATATCAATATTTTCACACTGTGTTATTAAAACGAGGCGAGCACATGTTCCACTAACAATTATCGATAATAATGACAATCGATGACAAATTAAATTAAGTGTGGTCACACTCAGCTTCTAGTGCTGCAAAATGCGACACATGCTGGTATGAAAGAGAGTACAGTGTTTCGCGCAAATTCAAATTTAAACAAAAAGTAACCTGAGAGCTATATATAAATAAAACACAGCAACTTGTTTTTAAACCACATTCAATGTAAATATGTATTTGTTGTTATGGTATATTTTTAATACATTACATATATATGTCCCGTATGCATGCAAGACAAGACAAGCAGCTTGCTTAAACATAACGCTGTTTATTTTATATATACGTAAGTTTACTTTTTAGTATATGATATAAGTATGCGTTGGTTTTCCGAATGCATCCGTAGTTGAATAGTAGTAGTAGTAAGTAACCGCATATATTTTGTATTGCATATAGAACATGCCAAAGTTTACATAGAGTTTTTAACTAACTTAATTGCATAGAGTATTTAATAGATACATTTTGGGTTTGTGTAAATAATTTAAAATAGTTTAAAGTAGTATTAAACATTTCTGTTTTTTTTTACCATTTTTTTTTTAGGTGTGTGGGTTTTAAAACTTAACGGTAGGCATAACACTTAACGTTTCATAAAAAAACAGAAGTCTCAATAAATTTACATAATTAAATAGTAGAAGTTTTTGGTTTTTAATTTTTTTTCAGTTAAGGTAAATTGAGTGATTGTTTTTCATTAATTGGGTTTGGTTCAATCTAGGTTGGTTGCTCCATGGCAATGCCTTTATATATTTATATGTATGTATGTATGTACTTGTTACATTCAATTTGTTGTTTATATATTTCACATATTGTATGGCCACTAACAGCGCTATTACATATAATAAATACGAGTTTCCACATCGCGTTAGTCTCGACGACGTGTTGGACAAATCTCAATGTAGCATGATTTTGCTGCGCTTTCAGAATTTCCACCAAGAGTTCTCTCTTCTCATAGGGACTTTTACCATTGTCCCTACCAAAAAATAAAGTATGCACTTGTATATAGATATATATATATGTGTATGTATGTATATATATGTATTCAATGTATATATTAATCAATATTTATGCTATCAAAACGGCCAAAACAATGCACACTGTTTTTCCCCTCACATTGCGAGCAATTTTGTAAAAAATTATACATTCCCAAAATGCGAGAGTACCCATGTACTTCCCGTTTCCCAATCCCTTTCCCTTTCCCCGGCCCTTTCAAATTCCAATTTACATACAAAATGCTCTGACACTACGGTTAGGGCCTTAAAAAATTGTTGCCAACGCATGCTCTCAATCCACTCAATAGCCAATATCCTTTTTGTTGTTGTCGTTATTGTTTTTGTTTTTGTTTTTTGTAATACACTTTTTTGTTTTTTTTTTCTCTTTGTTGTACAAATTTGCGCTTTGTTTTGTGAGCTTCTTTTGTTGTTGTTGTTGTTGATTTTGGGTTTTTTTTTTGTGCAAGTTTTCATTGTGCTGTGAGGCATAAACAAATTACATGTTCCTGCACTGAGCGCAAACAGATCGAGCCTTTGTATTGTCACGCACAAAATCATGCACATTGAATTTTCCATCATCGCCATGGTCGTAACCGCGACTCTTAAGCTGCCTGTGAAGAGAGAGACGAGAGAAGCAGAGTTTATCATTAGTTTTAGAGTTTCCGACTAAACCGGAATTGATAAAGAAAAGTAATTAAGTTCTCTCGAAACTTAAAGTCATTCTCATCTGTTGTGTGGCTGGCTGAGAAAGTTGTGTGTGTTGCAAAACTCACCTGGCGACCGCTGTGAATGCCAGCTCCACATTGAGTCCCGTCTTGGCCGATGTCTCCATGAACGGCACATTGTGCTCACGTCCAAGGCGTTCGCCATCCTCCCGCTTCACCTGTCGCTCGCTGCTGCCGCAGTCGGCCTTGTTGCCTTTAGGCCAGGTGACGAGAGAGAGAGAGAGAGATAGAAGAGAGAGAGAGTTGCGTTTGAAAAGTGACAAAAGTTGCAAAGTTTTTCACTCGTAATTCAATTAAATGGCCAACAGCTGTTGTTGCTGTTGCTGTATGCAGCAACTGTTGCAACTGCTGAGCTGAGCTGACTTTAATCAAATCTATTTGGCAGCCTTTTAACTCAATCTCACCTATTAAAACGATGACCACATCCTCCTGCGCGTACTCCCGTATTTCGCCCAGCCAGGCGCGTATGTTATCGTAGGTGGTCTTATTGGTAACATCATACAGCAGCAGCAATGCTATTATTATTGCACAGCAAATCAAATGATGTAAATGAAGAAATATGAGACACTCTAAAATCGGATCAACACTCACCATGGGCATCGCGATAATAGGCGTGCGTCACACTCCGGAAACGCTCCTGTCCGGCGGTGTCCCAGATTTGCAATTTGACGCGCGTTCCATCGACGACGACAACTTTGTTCTGTTTTGCGCCGTTGCCAATTGAGTTATTTATGGGTTTTTGTTATGCAAAAAGAAATGTTGTTTGCCAATGAAAACGCAATTGTTACACAAAATGCAATTAATTTACGAAATGTGCATGCCAAAGAGAGAGAGAGTGAGAGTGAACGTATAAAGGGAGACCACGGTACGTATACGTTATTCATGTTACACAGGCACATTGCGTATACGCAGCGGTTGCCACCAACATGCAGACATCATTACACACATCAAACACACTCGAAATACAGTAATACAATTACAGTTTAACATTCAGACTACAGACTACAGCAATTTTAATGATACAACTGATAATGAAGAGCGCACAGTTTGTTCTACTCAGACAATCAGTCAATATAATAAATGTGTGTGTGTATGTTGACTTTATTTGACTGTGTGTAAATTGGGCACAGACAAATAAAAAGCAAAAAGCTGTTAGAAAAACAAATTTCAAGCTAAGTAAACATCAAGTCAATGCACTGCGTCAAAACATAAGATGAAATTACTAGGAATTTTATTTACAACGCAGGTAAATATAAAAAAACATTTGATATGTATTTAGTATGTGCTTCCATATTTGCCAAGGTTGAATTTATTATACGTTTAATTTAAACAAAATATCTCTCATTTATGATTTATTTATTTTGTATTTAGTAATATCTAAAATGTTTTTGAGTATTTATGTTTTACTAAATAATTAATTAACTTTTTATGTTATTTTATGAGCTCGTAAATTAACTTGAAATACGCTTTTATTTATTTTTCAGCAAATAGTTGGCAATAAATTAATTAAAAATTCTTCACCTTGGCTTGATTTCAATAATTTATTTCAACAGAAATACGCAATAACTTTGGTAGACATTAAATAAATTTGTATAGTGCTTTCAATTTTTGCCGTCAAGGCAACAAATTGAAATGGAATAAAAAAAAGGACGATTTAACGGCGTACAAAATTTAAGGTCAGTCGGAAATCATTTAGGAGGATTATACGTAAATACCAAAAAAAAAGTAAAGAAAGAAGTATGTTAAGAAGTTGAAAAACCAAAAAAGGACGCACTTATCCACACAAAGAGCGGCAAAAAGTGACTGAGAACAAAAGGATAGGAAGAATAAGATTTAGATACAGATAGATAGAGAGAGGGAGAGAGAGCGAGAGAGAGAGGGAGAGAGATTGGTAGACTGGTACGCAGTTAATGGGAGACATGGCAAATACTTGTAGTATTATTGTTGTTTAATAAATTTATGTGCCATGTGAGCTCCCAGCAATTTCTACGATAATAAAGCCTCTAGAAGCTGAAACAAAAACCCCACAATAATAAGCATGATAAAAACAACAAAGTTAAATACGAGTAACAAGTGTACGCGAACACACACACAGACACACAGAGTGTACACACACCCACACACACACGCGTACAAAGGAGACAAAACCATCAACAAGTCCTTTTCAAGTTCATATGCTTTTTAATAAATAGCCCCAAGGAGCTTAGCCGCAGCAATGTTGGCAACTCTGGGGCAAGGGTGCTACCCTTATTTCCTGCTCCCTTGTTCCCACTCCTTACTCCCCACAGACGGCGAGCGGAAGGAGAGCTGGTTGAACACGATTTAAGCAGGCGGAAAAATGTTTCAGTAAAGAGCAGAGCCACATCAACTGGGAGTCATGAAAACCGCAAAGCAAACAGACAAAGAGAAACACACACACGCACAAATAAATTAATATTCGACAGTTAGATACCCTGTACAACAGCAAACACATAATAGATAGATTTCAAATAACATACACTTAACATTAGATACATTTAAATATATTATAACATAGCTGTTAACTTTAACAGCAACTGTAAAATAACATAGCAAGTTGAGAGTAGTTAACAGATATTAACAGAATACATATAAATATTTTTACTGCTGCAACACAGCTGTTAACTTTAACAGCAACTGTAAAATAACATAGAAAGTTGAGAGTAGTTAACAGAAAATTAAAGTACATATTTAATAATTGATAAACTATGTAGTTGACTTAACATTTAAACTCGCATCGTATAACGTTTAACCTGACGAGATTAGCACAGGGTATAAACACACATAGCTGGAGATATGGGGATATATAGAGTTGTTTGGCTTGGGAGTCGGTTCAGGTGCAGGTTCAGGTTGAGGTTGAAGTAAAGTAAGTAACGTAGGATGGGCAATACAATAAGAACATGATAAACTCAGGCACACAAACACATAGAGAAGATGAATGAATAAGTTGGATGTGTACGCAGGTGAAAATCGTATTCTTATAGCCTTGACAACTGTTGACAGGCAAGCAGATAACAGAGACAGAGAGGAGGGAGAGAGGAAAACACAAATACACACAGATAGACAGACATATAACAATTAGTAACAACAACAACAACAGCAATAATGTTAATAACAAGAGAGACAGAGAGAGAGAGAGAGAGAGAGAAAACGCTTACCCTAAAATCAATGCCAACTGTGCTCAGGAAATAGCTGGGCACATAGCGACCATCGCGAAATCGAATCAACAGCGATGTTTTGCCCACTCCCGAATCGCCCAGCATTATAACCTGGCCAACAAAACCACAAGCGACAGTTACAAGTGTGTAGGTGTATAAGTTAATGAAGAAAATACATATATATATATAAATATAGAAGTTTGAGCTTTGAGCAGACAAAACTTGTAAGGTGAGCATAACAATTTATGTGATACGAGTATATTATGATATAAGACTTCTACTCAATGCATTGCTTATGAGAGGCACTCCCCCAAAGACCCTAACATGCCACTTAATACTTGCCACATGATACTTGCCATCATTTGGCATGCATAACTCTTGTGGTTTCTTTTGAAATTCGTACCTCTTTTGGCATTTGGTTTCTGATGACTTTTGGTGGGAAGTTTGAGCAAAATTAGTTGCTATTCCGGTGTCAGGCAATTAAAGCAGAAATGTTATTTGAATTCGACATGCTTGAATTGCTCGGGGAGCTAGGGGAACTAGGGATGACAGTTGCAGCAGCAGTTGCATTATAAATCTGCCCTTGAGCTTTCATTAGGTACGCTGAATTTTGTTTGTCAATTGCAACATTTCCTAGAATTGCTCGCTTTGACTTAAATCAGGGGAGATTTACATCTCAGAGTTGTAAGGGTCTTACAACACACTCGATTGTGTGGGCTGTTAACTCAGCTAACTTTTAATTAGGCTTTCACTGTCAAATTATCATGTAACAGGAAGTTAGCTCGCTTGAAAGCTTATTACGTCAATGTAACTGTCCAATAGTTAACTTTAACAAGTAACAGCCTACAATTTAATAGAACTGTTATTCTACTCTATTGCTGTTAAAATAAACAGGAAGATGTTAAACTAGCAGTTTTTTATTCTGAATGTTAAATGTATTTAACATATATTTGACAGCTAACAATTTAACATAACTGTTACTCTACTCTATTGCTGTTAAAATAAATAGATGTTAAACTGACAGTCTTTTATTGTGTATGTTAAATGTATTTAACATAAATGTTACTGACTTGTGTTAAATTTCTGTTAAGCTGATACTTTTAAATAATATGTTATTATGCTCTTAAGAGGCTCGTACTCCACATTATAAATGGTTTCATTAATTTTACACATCATAAATGACAAGGGATCAAGGTAAACAGACCTTAAATGTATAACAACATCAGAGAGCTCATATATAGAGATAATTTCAAAGTCCTCACCTATTTACTACTTAATTAACAGATGCTCAGAGATGCTAAACATTGTGAGGGTTGGCCAACAAGCCCAACCTACCATTAGACAGTTAATTTGTGAGCCTCAACAAATAGGCCACGTTATTTGCATATTTCAAATTATCAAGCAGCCGCAAAAACTTTGCTATTCAATGGTATATTCTCACTTGTTTTTATGCTAATATATAGTATATATGAGTAGCGTCTGGGAACTCATGCAAATGTTATTACTACCCTAGACTTTTGTTTGCTTGGCAAAAACTAAGCGTGAAACGCTTTAAATAAAAAGGAAATAAATTAAATATGCAGCATTTTTGTCTACACTTTGTCTAGGTTGGATATTATAATTTTACAGAAAATGTTTAAGGAGAGTTATCTTAGAGTTCAGTTTAGATAAGATTTAAATTTTTAAAATATATATGATACTAAATTCTAGGATTATTTACTTCTGCATTAAAAAGTACTCTATATCATTGCTTAGTTTATTTTTTAAGTGTATTTAAACTTCGGTCTTGCGCACCTCGATTTACATAACTTGTTTTTATTATTCATTTTTATATATATTTTTTTTTATGTCTGCAGCTGTGTGAATGGAAGTCAGAGCTGTGGCATTTGTCATAATTCAAGAGAATTGTGCTAATGAAAAGCATAAGGCAGCAACTTGGCAGCTGGCTGGCCTCCATTTGTATTGTGGATGTTGTTATTTCGTCCTGTGGAAGGACACGTGCCAAGGGGAACTAAAATGCGTGCGGACAGTGAAATTAAAACTGCGGAGAACAAGGAAGAAATTCTTTTAAAGGAAGAGCCTTTAATTTCCTTTTGTCACTTTGCACTTTACTGAATTTTATGACTTTATTTTTGAGCTGCTTATGCAAATCCCATTGTAATCAGGCATCAGGCAATGCCATAAAATGCTCCAAAGGAAGTAAATAACATGGCGGAGTCGTAAAAGTTGTGTGGGAATCAGTCAAGAAATCGGAGAAGGAAAGCAAGTACCAAATAAAACGCATTATATAGTATATATAAATCAATTTGCGGCTCAGGTAAATGTTGAAAAAGATTTGGATTCTGGCAGCTTCTTTAGCGCCTTATAGATACTTATAAATTTGGGATACGTCTTTTGTTGTCGCCTTTTTGTAATGCAAATTGATAAATATTTTGTATGGATTTGCGTGAAAAGACGACAAATGTTGCAGACTTCGATTCGATACGCAATTTAAAAGATGGAGTGTGATTTATAGTGTAAATGTGTGTTTATTTGTGTGTGTTTGTGAGTCACCTTGCCCATGATATCAAAGTCCTCATCCTCCTCCTGACCTGGCGTGGAGGAAATCATGCGTATGAGCGCACGTCCAGCGGATTTACAGAGTGTAGCGCCAGCGCCATCATTACCCGGTCCAACAGTTGAAGCAGAAACTTCAGCAGCAGCTCTGCCTGCGCCAGCAGTTGCTGCTCCGCCGCCTCCTCCTCCACCTGCTCCTCCTCCTCCTCCGCCCGTATCTAGAAGCGGTTGCTGCTCAGCAGCTGCCGTGATTCGCATGCTATTCAAAAATCTGCTGCTAAAACCATTGCCAATCGATGGCGACTGCTGCTGGGATTGCTGCTGTGATTGCTGCTGTGCCTGTGCCGATTGCTGCTGCAGATGATCGCGATAAATCTGCGATGGACTCATGTAATCGGGTAGCAATGGTTGCTGCGACAACGATTGCTGGCGTTGATGCACAATAACGCTGGGTCGTCGCTTTGGATAGCCATCATCATCGGAATCATCGGATGCAATGCCATTGATCTTGTCCAGCGTCTTCACTGGCAACTGGCCAGGTGTAATATGCTGCCAGGTGGGCTTCACCAACGATTCCCGACGTGTGGGCGATGCATTGCTCACTGCTGTGACCAGTGATGGTTTCCTGGTTGTTCCAGTGCTGCTCCCAGCAATGGAATCACTGCGATAACGTGTCTGCTGACGTCGCATCCTTGAAACCGTTCAGGAAATCCTCAGCTAAATTGGTTGAATTCAATTGGAAACACGTCGGGACAAAGCAACGACAAAAATAATCAATAAACTAACTGTTACACATCATCAACAGGCAGAATGATATCGACAGTCTCTGAACCCGAAAAACAACCCTCAACCCTCTACAAAACCAAACTCCTGCTCACTTTGAACCCAACTTTCAACTCGGAGTCTGGAGTCCGGATGAAAAGTTTGCTGAGGCAGCCGCATAAAGCAAAAGGCAAAGCTAAGCTAAAACTTTTGCCCCGCAAACTCATTAAAAATCATAAAACAAAAAAACATACTGAAGACAAAATAATAAATGCTTTAATATAAACACAAACATTCCCATTGGCGAAAATTCACAGCTCAGCAATCAGGCGAAAAATCTAGAACACTTTATATTTTCTTTTCCATAGGCATAAACAATTTATAGACAGTCTACCTTCAAAGCTTCATTTACGTATAATAAAAGAAGTGAGCGAAGTAAGCAAAATTCCCTTCATTACAGTTCGCCTTTTTATTTTTTATTTATAATCCGTGTTTTAGTCTAACTGCTAAAAGCTTCGATTACAATTAAAAAGATGTAAGCGCTGATGTAATTTAAATCTTATACGATTCAATGTACTTTTGTTTGAAATTCAGATTCAATTCAAATTGAAATTTAATTCAAAATAAATAAAATAAGTGTTTCTTATTAAATATTATTTGTGAAAATCTTCATTACAACGTCACTTTCAAAATCATTTAATTATTGCGACTGGCTAGTGAAATTCTTTTTTTTTTCTTTCCTCTCACACACTCGCTATTTTTCTACCTCTTAATACAGTGTTATATTTATTTCTTTTCCTTTCTTTTCTTTTAAGTCTGAGACGTCAACCTTAACTAATATATACGCAGAGATATTTACATTGTAATATAGATGTAAATTTTATTTATTAGCCCGCCAGTTATAATTTACTTTGGCCAGTTGAGAAACAAATTAAAATTCAAAATTTCTCGACATCATCAGTTGGAACTTTTCAGAACTGAGACCCCAAACAGGTGCACAGGTGCAAATTGAATGTAATTGCCTTGCCAACGACAGAGACCCAAATGGAAACCGAAACCGACCCACAAAATTTCTCCTCAGGGCCAAAAATGGCTGACATTGTCATTGACAACAACACACACATACACAAACACACACACACAGTTTGGGGGGATTCCCCCCAGCAGCCAGAGAGTAGAGATTGCGGGCCTGGGTCGTGACCACGTCGCTAAATCAACAGTTGGCAAGCGTTTATTTACCACAAAGCCAAACAGCAAACACGCGTATCACAAAGCAACATTTGGTTAATAATGAAAAGAGCTGCAAAGGATTCAACAACGTGTGGGAAGCCAACAAACCCGACCACGTGATTAACATTGGACATTAGCTATTAATGTGCCAAAAACAGTTCCGGAATTTCGCAGGCAAAACCGATGTTGAAAGGCAATGCAAATGTTGCATACTTTTGGGAGTAACTCTGCTCTGCGTTGTGATTTCTCATGCATTTCACAAAAGTCCCTATGGAAATTTCAATAGTTCTCTACATGCAACGCAATTGTTGCATTCTTTGGGGAACAACATGTTTAAAGTTATGATTTTACGTTTAGTTCTACTTTACAAATCAGTACCGGAAAAATAGATACACAAAAAAAAACAGAAGGGATAGCAGTAATGAGCAATAATTTGATTTTTTTTAAGCAATTAAAATTTTGATGTAGTATCAAAATATAGGCCAAATAATGATCAAAATGGTATTTCGCATGAAAATCGGTTAAGTTTTGGCAAAGTTATGCGAGTTTGAAGTATTTGAAAAAGTGTTAAGGGGTAAGTATGGAAAAATATGACAGTGATGACCATAATATGAAATTTTCTGACTTACTAATATTTTGATGCAGAATCAATATAGAGGCCAAATAATGATCAAAATGGTATTCCGCATCAAAATCGGTTAAGTTTTGGCAAAGTTATGCGAGTTTGAAGTTTTTGAAAAAGTGTTAAGGGGTAACTAATATTTTGATGCAGAATCAATATAGAGGCCAAATAATGATCAAAATGGTATTCCGCATGAAAATCAGTTAAGTTTCGGCAAAGTTATGCGAGTTTGAAGTTTTTGAAAAAGTGTTAAGGGGTTAGTATGGAAAAATATGACAGTGATGACCATAATATGAAATTTTCTGACTAACTAATATTTTGATGCAGAATCAATAAAGAGGCCAAATAATGATCAAAATGGTATTCCGCATGAAAATCGGTTAAGTTTTGGCAAAGTTATGCGAGTTTGAAGTTTTTGAAAAAGTGTTAAGGGGCAAGTATGGAAAAATATGACAGTGATGACCATAATATGAAATTTTCTGACTAACTAATATTTTGATGCAGAATCAATATAGAGGCCAAATAATGATCAAAATGGTATTCCGCATGAAAATCGGTTAAGTTTTGTCAAAGTTATGAAAGCTTGAAGTTGACTTGACTCAAAAGTCGAAACCTAGAAAAATTTGCACTCCAATTAATTATTTTAATTAAAAACCAGAGCTACGAAAGTACAGTTTCATACCCTTTATTTTCTAAATAATATAATATAAACTGATTCAAATTAATTTTTTAATTAAAAACTCCAATAAAATTCGAATACAGAATTATAGTATACTGTTTACTTTTGTACACATTTTTTTTTTTTTTTTGGGTATCTGTCTGAAAGAAAATGTGTTTGCAGTCAAAACAAGCAAACAAGTTGAAAATGTCAATACTCGACTGATGCCTGGTATGCATAGAATTTGCACAAATTGCCGAGGTCAACTCTTTCACAAAGCCAATGTGGAAAGGCAAAAATCAGAGACAGGTGCAAGTGAAATAACTCGGCCTTGTCACGTCTTCTGCATCCTGGCAACAGCAAAAGCAAAAGCATTTACCTTTATAAAAACGCTTTATAAAGCAATTGGATTCCAGGCAACCAAGCGCAACTTGCGTCCTGTCTGCACCTGTCTGAACCTGTCTGGGTAATTGTATTGAAGTTAAATCCAACTGTCCGACGGCTCCTTAAATGGAGTTCATCGCACGTGCCCAACCTTGATTACGGAGTTTATTTAAAGAGAGAGACAATGTATCCCTACAGTTAAGTAAAATGAGTAGAATAAAAGGTATGCAATGACAGTGAGGTCTAATTTGTAAACTGATAGCACTTGAATCCCCTTAAAGTGTAAAGGACACTTTATTAAAACAAAAAGTATGCATTACACAATTAGGACAACAAAGACCTAAGAACTTGTTGGAGCAGTTTGTGTGCTTTTAAACAAAGTCTTTCATTAGACTGCATTCATTACAGTTTTCTCTTCTAACTTTTATTAAATTTGTTTAGCATTTATGAACTCAATTTTATTTATAATTGAATTAAAATTTCATTACTTTTAAATTTTTCCATTTATTTGAATCTAAGAAGCTAAAATTAATTTATTAATAAAATTGACCAGAGTTTATTTTTATAAAATTTCTTATTTTTTTCTTGATTTTATTTAAATATTTTATTAGTATTCATAGTTTTCTGAACTTTCTAAAGAATAAATCTATCTCTGTATATTTCACTTTCAAATTTGAAATGTAATATATCCCAAAATTTATAAAATATCAAATGTAAATTGTGAATTGTGAAATTTACATTTGACCCACAGCTTCTGTATCCTTTTCTTTATGTATTTCATCCTTTTTTCCTAATATATTTCTGACCTTCGTTGAATGATTCAACCCCTAGGGAGAGCTTTCAGTGTTAGTTTCCAGTAGAATAAGTAATATAATCAAGCTAACATTGTCAATCATAATGCTGATAACAAAAGTTTTTTAATTGGGTTGTCCTCGCAGCAATTTCCACGGCAAAAGAACTGTGTCAAGTGAAAAGTTGTCAAGTGAATTTAGCGAGAGATGCTTCAATGAATCAAACGACACATTTTGGAAGACGAATTGCTTTGCGTAGTAATTACATCAATATAAAGCGTAAAAATAAATGGACCCTCTGATCACGGCCTGTTGCACACACACACACACACACACACACACGTGTTGTTGTTGTAAAGCCCACGCAAAAGGCGGTTCAGCTGTTGCCAACAAACACGCACGTCAATGTTACAAATACACCTTTGAAAAGGGCCACAATGTATGTGGGAGGGAAATATATACACACACACACACACACACTCAGACACATTCAATCATGCGCTCAATCACGCAGCTAAAACGAAGGCAAAGTGCGCAGACAAGAGCCGCAGCTACCAGACAATGGCTTCCTGATTGCATGGACAGCTTTAAGGAAATGAAGAGCACACACTCACACACACACACACACACACACACACACACATGTACACGACAATGACAAGTAAGTATGTGTGTGTGTGTGTAGGCGTTGTTGTGATTTTAAGAGGAAACTGGGAAAACTGGACAATCGACAGCTTTACGTTGATGTGCGGCAGCCGTAAAACATTTTATGGCATTTGTAATGAAAGCCACTCAGCAGGCTCTGCAATGCTCAGCAACAGGGGGAAAAAAGTAGAAAGGACAAGTCCTAAAGATTTGTGTTAGTAATCGGCTTAAATTGCATTTCCAGCAAAAATTTCCAACTAAATCCTTGACACTGTTCTCGGGTCCGATTTCACTTGCATGTATTTAAAAAGTATGATTTTTAATTGCATAAAATGCAACAAGCAAACCTTGAACCTGAGCTGGACAGCTTAAGAATCAAAGTGCAAGCACGTGCATGTTCTTATAAAAGAACAATAGAAACTAAAGTCTGAAGTGTCCATGAAAGATAAATTGACCTTAGGCTATTGAATGCAGTTCAAATAACAACTAATGCGCATATCATCATCGTCTGCCAGTGTAATTAATGCGCATTGGAGTAAGACAAATGACAATGAGAACAACACCATTAAAGAGGCGTGGCCGGGGGGCGGACAGATTCGTAAAAGAAGCAAATCTTTACCATGTCTGAGCGAAGTCTTAGAACTACAGTTTAATTTGCCACTGCAATTCACTATACTCTGTTAAAGAGATTAAAAAAAATTTCTCCGACAACTATAAAATATATTTAGGATCTCATAAATATAAATTAAATAATAATAATTGCCCAGAATATAAAAACATACATTTTGTTTACCCAACACAAAGAAGCTTAAGCTGAAAACAATAATAGTTATTATAAAGTTTGAAGAATCAGAAAATCTAAAAAAAGATAGCATACTTTTATGGGAATTTCAGTTTGTTCACAAAGACAACATTTCGCGACAAATCTAATGACAACAATTCAATGGAATTTATACTCGATATAAGCTCAAACACAAATTTTCAAATTTCAAGGAATTTTCCGTGAGCAAAGCGTAAATCGTATTAATTACTTCAATTTCATAGAAAATATCCAATAACATTTTCGATAAACGTTCAATTAAATTGAGAATAAGCGAAATATGCATTAAATTTTAAGGAATTTCAAACAAAAGCTCTATTAAATTTAATTGGATTTAATTACTGTAGGTACTTTCAATAAATGCAACGCAGCAGATAAATCATTATAATAAGCCAGCCAAGTATTTATAATTTCCAAGTATTTCTACAGAAATTAATTAATAAAAAATCAATTTTTATTAGTTGTCGAACGTAAATTGTTTTCATTTATTTTTAAACTCTCGCTCAGGGTCTGCTCCAGTTACCCAGACATCATAACATACACACACCCACACACCTACACACCCACTCAGACACACACAGAGAGAGTTGAGGGCAAAAGGAAGCCACCAAAAATAGCTGAAAAATGCTGTAAAGTTGCACAGATGCTGTGCGCTTGACGCGACGCGCTCAAAAGTATGCAACAGAAAACTTGCAACATCTAATGAGTGTGCGACTGTGTAAGAGCACTTGGCATGTGTGTGTGTGTGTTTGGGTGTGTGTGTGTGTCTGTAAAAACATTGACACAAAAGAGTTCAAAACGTTCGCTTTCACTTTACATTTATCAAACGAAAATTTATTTAAAAAACGGTGCACAAAAAAACTGTATGGAAATTGAAACTTTGAGAGCGCGAACCGAATGCTAATCGAAGCGTCAAGAGCAGCGCACAAAACTAAACTGAGCACGCAGCGAGAAGCATCTGGAGCAGCAGCCGCAGCATCCAGCTTTAAGTCCTTTATGCCGTTCACGAGACAAGTTCGTGAAACTTCGGCTTTTGGCTTTGGCTTTGACAGCAGCAGCAGCAGCCCTGGCCTAGAAATGCTGTTGGCCAATGTCGAACAAGCGCCGAAGTTAATTCCCAAGGGACAACGAAGTGAAGGAAGAAGGAAAGGAAGAGAGAGAGAGAGAGGCGGAATCGACGAATGTAAAGCAGGTGGCAGGTTGAATTCAATGGCAAATATAACTGTTGCACTTGAACTTCATTGCCTTAACGAACAACGTTCGTGTTGCTGTCGTTCGTTGTGGCAGCTGCGAGCTCGCTAAGCTGTGAAAGTGAAAGCCGGCAACAGGTATTGGGCCAAGGGAGCGAACAACGAATTCGTTGCCTACTTTCAGGGGCATTCAATTTTTATGTGAGCATTGATAATAATTGAACTTATAATTATAAATGATAAACATAGTTTGTTGATATTTATAACAGTTTATTACTAATAATAAAAGTATAATCAAAAATAAAATTTTTACTGCAACCATAATAAAAAAAGTAAAAATAATAATATCAGATGTGTTCCGGAAATCTCAAGAGTTTTTGAAGAGAATTGCTTTTGAAAACAACCGTTCGAAATGTCGGTGTTCCTCAAATGTCAGAGATTTCATTTTTCGCACATATTTTCGTAGTCAAAAAAAAAATTCGGCTTTCTTCCAGCAACAACGAATTCGTTGCCTACTTTCAGGGGCATTCTATTTTTTATGTTAAATATTTGTATATGGGTTTTGATAATCTTTGTACTAAGATTTAATTACAAATTGGGTTTATAATAGTTTAATGGTTATGATAAAAGATAAATCTAGAATAAAAGTGTTGTTTACTACGACTTATTAAAAAAAGTAAAAATAATTATATAACTATGATTTAAGAAGATTATTAAAACTGATAATAATAAATAGTAAATCACAAATTTAAGCGAAAAAATTCAAATGATTGCAAAAATCATAATAAAATGCAATCCCTGTGGGAAATCGTGCAATCTGGCTGATAAGTTATGATAAATTTTATGATCCTAATCACAATTTTGCGATATTTTCGCACATCACTGATGCGTAACGTTAGACACACTCACACACACACACATACAGAACAGCGACCTCAACTTAAAGCCGACGCGGTTATTTTTACAGCATAAAAGCAACAACAACTAAAACAATAACAGTGACAACAAAAATAACAACAACAGTGACAAAAATCAATGCCAATGCGCTGTGGAGATTTGTGTGTGTGTGTGTGTGATAAAAATAGACAACATAAAGTACATTAAATCGCGGCAAACGATTACAGACAGCACAACAATATGTTGCCTATTTGGTGTGTCACTCAATTACAGTTAGACACGCACACACGCACACACATACGAATAGGTGTTCAGTTGTACGCATAGCAAAGCCACAATATGGGATTACGATTATATATGCACATACATATGTCTAAGGAGACGGCAGTTTTGTTGGATTTTCTTTGAAACATGCGGGAAACAAAGAAGTTACCACTCATCCACTTACCGTCAGAGCAATTCCAACGGTGGCCGAGAAGGATCCCAGGCGAAACTCGCCCGTATTGTATTTAACGAGAAAGGAGGTCTTGCCCACACCCGAATCGCCCAGCAGGATCGTTTTATGATTGATGGTATCATCGAAGGGCTGCAGTTGGGCTGCTGTTGGCGGTGCCTGATGCATGTTCACCTCATCGTATCGATACGAGCGCCAACCATCATCGTAATCGTCCTCCATTCCATAGTCCGCATTCCCATAGGCATAAAGTTGCATTGCCTCACGAGATGGACGATACCCTGGATATCCGCTGGCAGTGCGCTGTACTGGCGCCATGATGGCATCGTCATGGTAGTGCTGGCTGCTCGTTAGACTCTGTTGACTGCTGCTGTTGTTGTGATTGATATTGGGATGATGATGATGATGATGCTGATGGTGTTGCTGTTGTTGTTGGTGCTGCTGATGCTGGGAAATGGGCGCTGCGGGTGGATTGTAACAGCCATCGCCGAAGGGACGACGACGCAGCTCCTCGATGCGTGCTTTTGTCGTTTCCGCATCCTCAAAGACATCGTCGCTCATGCTGCTGGCATCGTCGTGTGTTGCTGTCGTTGTTGTTGTCGCCATTTCTTATTATTTTGGTTTGTGTCTTCGCTAAGCGTTGCAAAGCTGAGCTGAGCTTTATTTGGTGTGTGCTTTTAGGCGCTCTCGTGCGCAATCTCTTTCTTCTGTGCTTTCTCTCGCTCTCTTTATGACTTTGACATTTGGCTGTCCGGTTTATGGCACGATTTCTGAATGAATTTGATTTTGGTCTTATCGAAGAGGGGGCGGTGGCGGTGTAATGGCGGTTTGACTTTTTATATTTATATGTATATTTCCTCTAAACTTAATATCCGAAATAAGCTTATCAATATTTTATTTCCCTAAACGTATGTTCGTTAGCTCTTTATAAATTGAACTTTGCTTTTGGTATTTTTTTTTTCTTTTTGGTGTTTGGTTGTTTGGTGTTTTGTTTAAAGCCACTAAATAATTGTTATGTATAAATTGTAACTAGCTAAACATATTGACTAATATTATTTATGGGTTATCCGCTAATTGGTGCTGTTTCTTTTCACTATGTTACGTTTGATTAATATTAAGTATAGTTTTTTTTTTTTTTTTGCAAGCTGCACTTTGCTTGGTGTTTTGGTTAAAGCTTTAGGTTGTTTTGGTATTTGGTTGTTTTGTCTATTTATCTATGTCTTTTATTTATAACTCTGCTTCAGCGAAAATATTGCGTTTGATTCTTGGCGTTTGTTTGTTTTTGTTGTTGTTGTTGATGTTGGTATTTCACTATCACAGCATAAATAAAGAAAAAGTTGCCAATAGCGTCGCGGTTGTCGCCTGCGTCACACTAATTAGGCAGGCGTGTTGAGGTTGAGGTTGAGCCCCCGACCGCACTTCCACAACCACTTCATCCGATGCTGACGTCTTCATTTCTCTTTGTTATCTATGAAACTCAATAACAGCATCCTGCGCCCGAGCGCCGCTGCTAGTGCCATTCATCGACCCAATCTATGACGACAAAACAGACCCAATTGACAAGGGCAACAACAACAACGTATTACTATGGGCTTCCACAGCTCGACATCCTTTGTGGGTCATTGCGAATATGTGTGTGCGTCTGTGTGTGAGTGTGACAGTGCTAGAGTGTGTGTGTGTGTCGTAGCGGCCTGTGTTCACATTTTCGATTTCATAGATTTTATTCGTTTTCAGCACAGAACGATATATTTATATTATTTCCGGCTCTAAATCCTGTACACGTTTTTTTTTTTAAATGTCCTTCTTTGAAATGCCCTTGTTGTTAACTATTTATTTATTTGAAATCATTTTGCACACTCACACACGTAGACGATGTAAATTTGATTTATTTTGCTCGTTCTATTATCGAAGAGTAGGGCTGTCGAATTATCATTGATATGTTTTGATATATCGATTGATATTCTTTGCGCTGAATTATTTTTGGTCGATATTTTTTCGGGCGTTGAACTGTGGTGGTCGGACGACTATCACCACTACAGTTTCTATCGATACGTATAATTTTTGTTGTATGTTAAAGTTGTAAACAGATGTTAGACCGTCTCTAAATCTGCATAAAAAATAGAAAACTACGAAATGGACGAAGCTTGCCGCTTTTGCACGTTAAACTGCACCACTCTTGAGAATATATTCGTCGAACGAGAACGGGAGGATAATGAGCCACTCCTTATTGCTATGCTGGAGTCCTGTACCAACTGTGTAATCAGGGAATCGGATTCGTTGCCCCAAAACATATGTGGGCCCTGCATTTCAGCTGCCAAGAATGCATTTGAATTCAAACTTAGATGCGAGCAAAGTGAAAAGTATTTTATGGAACTGCTATGTGAATCTGAACGGAAGCCCGACATCGGGGAGCTCATTACAGGCGATTCGTGCCTTATAGAAAGAACCTTAGGTGAGGTCTGCATAAAACCAGAACCAGATGACACTGTGAACAATGATAATTTTAAAGGATGTTCAACAACAAAGGAACTAAATGAAACTGAGGATGCATATTACACTAAAGATGAAAGCTTAGTAACGGAATACTCAAATGAAATTGTGGATGAATATGAAATGATAAGCAGTCGGCATTCCGAAGAACTTCCCTACAAATGTGAGCAATGCTGTAAAGCTTTTAAAAATAAATGCGATTTAAAAAAGCATAGAGTGGCCCATACTGACGATCGACCCTACAAATGTGAACACTGCCCTAAGGCGTTTAAAACCCAACTCGTTTTACGGAGGCACGCAGTGGTTCATTCTAACAAACGCCAATACAAATGTGAGCAGTGCGAAAAGTCGTTCAAAACCATGGACAGTTTAAGGAGTCACATGCTGACTCATACTGACGATCGCCCCTACAAATGTGAACACTGCGCAAAGTCGTTTAAAATGGAATGTACTTTAAAAGAGCACATAAAGATACATTTTGAGGACCGTCCATACAAATGTGAACACTGTTCGAAAGCCTTTAAAACCGTACACATTTTAAACGGGCACAAAATTATCCATTCTGACGAACGTCCCTACAAATGTAAACACTGCTCAAAGGCGTTTAAAAGAGATAATATTTTAAAAGAGCATTTAAAGACTCATTCTGACGATCGCCCCTACAAATGTGAGAACTGTCCGAAGGCGTTTAAAAGCCTACAAATTTTAAACGGGCACAAAATCATTCATTCTGGCAAACGTCCTTATAAATGTGAGCATTGTTCAAAAACTTTTCAAAGATATACTACGTTGAAAGAGCACAAGATAATGCATACCGGCGATCATCCCTACAAATGTGAGCACTGTCCGAAGGCTTTTACAACGAAATATAATTTTGAAAGGCACAAAATGACACATTCTAGCTTTTAAAGAAGATACTTTGTTAAATGAGCACACCTTATCATGATAAATAAACAGAGAAGATTCTTCAACTGTCGATATCAATGGCTTATGCCAATTATAAATTTTGGTTTATATTTTCAGTTCTTTATAGAAAATGCGGATCAGGTGGTCAGATTTTGACCGGTGTACGATTCTGGTTTAAGTGCGCGCCATATTACATTAAGTAATAACATAACTTGTTTACAGAGGGACTATGCGCCTTTGCAGATGTTAAGTGAGGAGCAAATTGATAATAAGGAGTAGCGTCGCTAAAATTATACCTAAAATATACCAAAAACTACGAGCTGCCAGATCAAAAAATTTTGCAGGGTGGCAGCCTTTGGACTGGATGGCAACCTTTAGATCTGGTGGCAACCTTTGGGCCAAAACACTTTTGGCAACAGTGGTGTAAATATCAGACGCAATTTGTTTTTAAACAGTTTTGTGTTAACAAGAGTAATAAAAAAAGCGCTATTAAGATACAAATACTGTATTTAAAGGACAAATCAAGTGTTTCTAGCATCAATTTCAAAAGAGGGACCGCAAAAGCCTCAAAATTGGTAAAGTGGACGGCAACACTATGGGCAGCTCGGACGATCGCGTCTATGCTGCCGAGAAAATTATCCAGAAGCGCGTTAGAAAGGTATGTTTTAGAAAATAAACAAAAATAATATAGCTAAACAGATACGAGAGACAAATGGGAACAGCATATACAATTACAAGGTCACATGTCCTTCGAAATTTCCAGCAGATTTTTGCTTCGTCCATCTGCTGGCAGCTGCGCTAATGTCTCGTGCTGCAACAACAACAACACAACGGCAGCAGCAGAAGCAACCACCATTTGCGCTGTGCGTGTGTGTGTGTGTGTGCATGTGGGTTGTGTTGTGTTTTGTTTTTGCTGCACTTATGTTTCGGCATCGATGAAAAATCAATTAGTTCCCTTGCATCGTGTGTGTGTGTCAGGAACGCGCCAAATGTCTTTTTAACAAATGTTCGATCCTTTCATTCGAGGGTCAATTACCAACAATGAACAAGGAACTTTTGAGTAGAGTCAAAGGATTCTGGTTAAGATTATATTTGTTATTATTAACAATCATATCATTTTAAATCATTAACTACAGACTGTTTTTGTGAAAGTAATAGAAAATTAAATACATCTTCTTCAATTACAGGGTGTTGTGGAGTACCGTGTAAAGTGGAAGGGCTGGAACCAACGCTACAACACCTGGGAGCCTGAAGTAAACATCTTGGATCGACGTCTAATCGACATTTACGAGCAGAGCAACAAATCGTCGGGAACGCCATCCAAACGCGCCGCTGCTGCACTTAAAAAGAAGGAGAAGGAACCCGATCCAGAACCGGAACCGGAATCAGAGGAGGATGAGTACACATTCACCGGCGACGATGTGCCTGATACTAATCAGGCAACAACATCAACAGCTGCTGCCGGAACAAACGATGGTGCTGATAAAAAGGATAAGGACAAGAAGCATCATCATCATCATCACCATCATCATCATCAGCAGCAGCAACATCAGCACAACAACAACAACCAAAGCATCAAATCTGAACGCATTAGTAATCGACGCTCCGAATCTCCACTGACGCATCATCATCATCACCATCATGAGTCGAAGCGGCAGCGCATGGAGCACAGCTCATCTTCAAACAGCAGTTCAATCCATAATGAGAACTCCTTTGTACCGGAGGCGGACACCAATTCATCCAGCTCCGAGGATCAACCACTTATGGGTACAAAGCGCAAGGCTGAGGTTCTCAAGGAGTCTGGCAAAATAGGTGTCACCATTAAAACCTCACCCGATGGGCCTGCACCCAAACCGCAGCAGCCGGCTCAAGAGCAGCAACAAAAGTCAACAGAATCCGCCGTGCAACCACAGAAGACAGAGCACCAGATCGCTCTGCCGGGAGCAGCAGAGTCTGAGGCGGGTGAATCATGTGCGGCAGCAGCAACAGCAGCATTTACCGAAGAGGAGGATGATGAGTCGACAGCGTCTGCGGCGCCGCCATCGGAGAATAATAACATACCAAAACTGACTGGCGCTCTGGCATTGAGCCAGAAACAACCGTTGACGCCACTGTCGCCGCGTGCGCTGCCGCCGCGTTTCTGGTTGCCGGCCAAGTGCAACATATCGAATCGTGTGGTCATCACGGATGTCACAGTCAATCTGGAGACGGTCACCATACGCGAGTGCAAAACAGAGCGGGGATTTTTTCGTGAGCGCGACATGAAAGGGGATTCCTCGCCCGTCGCTTAAACCTTTCAGCGTTCGAAACTCAATTGTAAATAGTTAAAACAAAAAACAACCCATGCTAAATGTTGAAAAACATTTCATTTTAAGAACTAACTTATTTATTGTATTTATTTTTAGTCTAGAATCTAGTTGTTGTTTTATTACAATGTTTAAAGTGCGTACCAAATTGTTGACCAGCCTCAAGAGTTGATAGTTTTTTAATCAACTTTTGGGACTGAATAACGATGCGAGATGTGACGTATATAATTAATTGTATGTATTGTAGTTTAACAGCGTACATTAACACCTATATACAACATATAGTATATATATTTATTTAACACATATATGTATATTTTTCTATACAAATTTGAATCTGATAAAATCCAAAACACACTCATATACGCAACAAATCCATGCGAAACTGAAGCAATTGCTATTACGCTTGATATACACGTTTACATTATGATACTAACAAACACAAAATCATTAATAATTCTTATATACACGTATATAAATGCATATAATCAGTTAAAAATGTTACAAATCAGCAGCATCTTTGATTTTTTCATTGTTTTTGATTGTATAGATATATATTTAATTTAGCGCAGATTTCTGCTGATTTGAAACAGTAACTGAAAAATATGATATGATTATAATATATACATTTAAGTTAATACACCATTTTAGATCTTAGCTAATTGTAAATTGCGCATGCATCATTTATTTTTAAAATGTTTAATTTTTTTTATAAGATATCGAGAAATGCTGTCTCTTATGATTTCCTAGAGATTAGGATGTGCCGTGCACAATTCAAAACCAATCCCAAATTCAGGAGGATTTCATAGATTCAGCACTTGTCTACATTTGTAACAATTTCTTTTAAATTGTTTTGTACATTATTTTATATGCTGATTTTAAATAAACAACGCACAATGAAAATAAAGATTTTGGTCTAATTCTGCAATCTTACTGTTTAACCATTGTGCGTAGTATTTATTGGCTAGTTTAAGTTGCAACGCTCTAATTCCAACCAAAACAAAAGCATAAAAAAAACCACTCGAAACGTTTTCAAGTTTGTAATTTTACTCTTAATTTAATGTTATTGCCAATATGAACGGTAATTAAATTAAATAGAAGCAACATATTGCATTTTTATTAAGTTTGGGCTATACAATAACACACCTTATGGTCTAAATTCGTCACTTATGGTCAATATCATAGTTAAACATTTTAATATCGAACATTAGCTTAGGCAGTTTGTACAGTTTATGGGTCTAGGGAACTATGGGTACGATATATGTGCTCATAAGGGTCTACATTTGTTTATAAAGGAATTAATTATTTGCGCCACTTTCTCGGGTTCATTAAGATGCACATGATGCGTTCCCTCGACTTCATGGAATTCGAACTGTGGATTCTTGCGTAGTACTTCCAGTGTTGCGTCGTAGTACTTCTTGTCCTCGTAGTAGGGAGCCTGGAGTGCTTTTATAAATAGATGCGGCGCCTTGATGCGTGTTGCCATTTCCAACACAATTTCGAGGGAGAGTGTGTAGAACTGTGAGGTCTTGAGTCGATTGTCCCGCGAAAAGTAATACTTGTGCGGTTCGTGACTGGACGGTTTGCAGTTGCGCTGCAGAAGGTATTTACAGGCCTCCATGTCTACGGACTTGTTTGAACCCTGATGCAATCGCTCCACCAGTTGATCCCATTCGTAGGCAGGCGGTTCACTGCCACTACGCAAGCGTCGCTCCAGTTTCAGTGAGTTTTCCAGACGTTCTGACAACGCGTTCACAATTTGTTTTGCATTACGAATGGGAGGCTTCAATACGTCTAAGCCAATGAACATGTCCACTTTCTCCGGGAACAATGCACTGAAGACAAAGCCGTTTATGGAGCTCATCGAGTGAGCCAATATGGATACTTTATCCCAGTTGTGTTCTTCCATAATCCTCAAAACAAGTTGCACATAATCAATGGAGTGATACATGACGCCTTTGGGAAGCCACGAGGAGAGCCCATGTCCGGGCGCATCTATGCTGAGAAAGGACATGTGATTGGGCAGCAACGGTGCTAGAGTATCAAATGTCCCAGCATTATCCTGCCAACCGTGCATGCCCAGAATCGGACGAACATGTTTCGGACCATACCATTTGCCTGCTATGTGGCCCCAGGGAACAGGTATGCTCACTTCCTCATACTACAAAACAGAGGGCAAAGGTCAGTATGATTCAAGGTGTAAGTATTACAAAAATTACTATGTTACCTACATGTTTTGTTAGTGTCTTCAACGAATTGGTTGAACTTTGACCGTGAGCCTGTCGAAGACTCAGCTGTGCTCCATTTGTCAGCTGTCTTAGAAGATGAAGGCTCCTTTGGCCTCTCATTTTAAATAAATATACTAGGAGCAATTTCTATTAAATAATAATTTATAACAACTTTGCGTCTCCCTCAACGTCTGGTTGCTCTGGCGAAATTATAACATATGATCACATTTTTAATAGCGATGGACCTTAGACTAATGCTGAGTTATCATTTTCATACGCCGAAATGTAAACACCCTAGAAAAATACAGATTTATAATTCCGCTAAGTCATCATTACATGGCAGCTATTATTTTTAGTTGAAGCTGTTATTTTATTGTTAAGTCGTGTATAAGTTAATAGGTTTGTAGAAATAATAACAAGAACAACTGATTATGCTATGAACAATCTGCGAAATTCAAACTGATCAACGTTACAAACTTTGCGACAATCTGATCAGTCTCCGTATAAACAACTATCGATTATAACAAAAATATCGATTAAGGCAAAGCATATATATCGTCAAAGTTCCATCTCTAACACGTTATTTCGCTCTCGCGCTCAAATAAATCAGCTGTTCGCTTAGTTATGTTCTTTACGTTTTCTAATACAAATGTTAATTTAGTAGCAGAGTAAAGCATTATAAACTTGTAGATAGAACGGAAACGTCTGGCTGCAAAAATTGAAGCAAGTGTAAGTTATCAGTGTTGTGAATGGAGATTGAAATAGAGAAACAAAAACCACCTGTTGACCTTGAACTTTGGAATTGTTTTTATTGTGATTTTGATAATTCAGAGTTAATATTGCATGGATAATTCAATTTGCAGCTGCTCTATTAATGTTTTCTTTAGCACGTCACTCGTTATCACTGATTTCTCACGTTTTTGTTTTAGATTTATTTTCGCCCTGCTTAACTAATCGCATAGCACGAAAACTGATAAGATTTAGCTTTAATATGATTAAACTTTGGAATTAAAGCACATTCGTAATTTAGATTGATTCTAGTTAACAGCATGGAGTCGGAATTTAAGGACAATGGTAGTGCCAGTAGCAGCACCGGAGGCAATGTGGATCTCAATCTAAACCAGCGTTATCGGCATGCTGGCGATCTGACTGGAGAAACTTCAACGCGTCCGGTAAGTGTGTACTTTGACCTTTGGAATGCTCAAATCGTTTTATCGTTCTGTTTGAATTGCTTGCAGTTTTCCGAGATTACGATTAAGGTGCCCTGGGGTCATATTGCGGGCAAATGGTTTGGGCCACAAAATGTGCAGCCCATATTGGGTCTACATGGCTGGCAAGATAATGCGGGCACATATGATTTGCTGGTACCTTTGCTATCGCCGGACGTGGCCTTTTTGTCAATCGACTTGCCTGGTCATGGCCTGTCTTCACGTTTGCCGGATGGTTGCTATTATAATTCGGTGGATAATCTCTATGTGATAAGGCTTATCATGAAGCAATACAAATGGGAGAAAGTGTCACTCGTTGGCCATTCCATGTCGTCCATCATTTGCTTTGTGTTCGCAGCCGTCTTTCCTGATAAGGTCGATATGATAATTGGCATCGATGCATTAAAGCCACATCAGCGTCCCTATCCATCGGTCATACGCACCATGGAGACGCGTTTGGATGAATTTCTACGCGAGGATGAACGTAATCGCAGCAAAAACGAACCGCCCAGCTACACATACGACGAACTCATCGAACGCGTCTATATCGGCACCTTTCACTCCGTTAACAAGGAGCTCTGCAAGCATATGTTAGCCCGTAACATCCAAAAGTCCGGCAAGTATCCGGACAAATACTTCTTCTGTCGCGATCGTCGGCTGAAGTTCTACAATTATGCGATTGGATCGCAGGAACTGTGCGTTGAAATGGCCCAACGTATTACATGTCCCTATCTGTTTATTAAGGGAACACAGTCATCATATTTTGAGGACAAGAAGTACTATGATGAAGTAATGGATGTGCTGTTAAAGAAATCCAACTTTGAGTACCTAGAGGCTAATGGCACCCATCATCTGCACATTAACAATCCGGAGGCCATTATTGGTCCGGTCAACAACTTTATACAACGCTTTGGGCCAGCTGCCGCTGCCGCAGAGCGTCGAAAGGCCAAGGAGGCTGCTGAAAGCAAGCTGTAAAAATCATTCACAACAACAACAACAACTACAACAAAATTCAGTATAAGCCTTTGTCAAAAGGGGAACATATTTATTGTTGCATATACGATTCTGGGTATCGATGCAACAACTCTTATTTTTATATACTTAATTGTTGATTTTACTGTTAAAGGGCAGAGTCTGTTTCTCTGCCAAAAGTATACACTGTGCAAATATATATACCTTTAAAAATATATTACATATGTTTATACCAAAAGGTTGTTCGCTTCAATTAGTGTCTTGAAGGATAACAAGGAACTGGTTATATGTACATTCGCTCAGCGCTGAGTTGACGCTGTTAACTTTTTAAGATTTTTTATACCTTAAAATATTGCTAATATAGGAAAAGACTACTCAATATAAACTCTTCTTTTATTTAACTCTGTCTTAAATTAAAAAGAGAGTCCCAACTTTAAAGTGAATAATATTATTATTTTATTATTACAAAATATAATATTGAGATTCACATTCACTTACGGGTCACTGTAACCCAGTCGTAACTTAATGGGTTAATTAAGTATAAAGGGCCTACATAAAGAGACCGTCAGTTGACCTACATTTTGTCCAGTAGAATCCGCAGGCACAACGAAAGTGTTAATAACCCGAGTAAACCCGTTTTTAGGCCAATGTTGTTCCCATCAGTTGCATCACATTTTAGACTCTTTCTTGGTAATTTTGTTTTTCCCTTTTCTGGTTTTGCCATTTTGGCGGTCAGCTGTCGGATTTACATTGAAATGACAAATTAAATATGTATGTACATTATTATTCCACCAAATAAGAGAAAAGGTGCGAAAGACAATAGTTGTTGGCCCTGCAGCTTCCACATTTAAATGCATAAATTTTCGCTGTTTTTTCGTTATACTACCGTATAGAAACTTTATACTTTTCACCTTGCCCAATATGGTTAATTTCTGAGTCAGTTCACAACTATATCGACTGCTTAGCACTTTGATTTTTATTTAGATTTTAATAACAATTCATCACTGGAATTTATTTTCATATAAAGATTCGATACTAGTGCACAGTAAAATGGATATAATTACTTCAATTTCAGTTCATAACTTGAACTAAATTTTATGAAAAACTTCGATTTACTGTACACTATTTTACAAAAGGATATAATTCAATTTGAAAATAATTCTATTCTTTTAGTGGATGAGCTGCGACCCATTCAATCGCATTTTTCTCTGGAATTGGAGGAGGTATCGGCAAGTGATCGCCATGGGGATGGTATCCATTTTTGTCGGCAGTATAGGTTGTCTTAACGACTGTTCCATCGGCAGAAACATATACGGTTTCCCCGGTAAAACCATCTTTATTACCAAAAAACTGTTGATTTATTCTATTAGATGTCTCGAATCCAGATTTGAAATTGCCGTCCGCATCAGGTGGGGAAAAAGTCTCGCTGAGAGTCTGTGCATCCTTGTCGATGTTGTCGCCATGGACCAAGACCAACAGAGCCGCAATTAGGCAGAGTGACTGAAAGTTTCAAAAATTTATTATTAGTTACTATCCTGTTGAGGGGACTCGGAACTCGTTTTCCTTATCCACTAAGGAAGCGTTGCTCTACTCACCAGCTTGAACATCTTGCTTCGGTTGTCTAATTCACAATGTGTGCCTACTTTTAGTGAAGATGTCTTTATATACATACACGTAACGCTCAAATTTAGGCCTTGCTGCTCATCTTAAATGATAAGCCGTCGACACGTGTCATAAGTTTACACTGGTCTATAAATATGTATAAGCATATTTTGAACAAATCGCAGAAATTTAGCAATAAAATTAAATCAAATTTAATACTGGAATAAATAACGTATAAAAGTTTTTTTTTCTTAAATAAACTTAACAACGGGAAGCAAAAAGCCAAGAATCCCTTGTAAAGTGGATCGAATCGGCTTAGCTCTGATAGATTCGCTGTAATAGTTGTTGGATTACCTACAGAGGTTATTATAGTTATTTAAAATTTAGTATAATCAAACTTTATCAAGAAATACTTGCTAGATTCTTAAGATATATAATCCATCATAAATTGAGTTCACTATAAGTTTATTTCTGGTATTCGGCATTAGAAAGATAACTCATCTTTCTTTTTTTCAAATTTTTTATGTATGTGACATTAAAGTCGGGTACTGTCTAAAGATTGAGCAACTTTTTGGCTGAAACTTAGAAGGTTCAGCTTCGCTTATTGGCTGAAACTATTCGGAAAACAAATATAAGAATTATATAAAAATCCGGATCTCGAACTAAGGCCCAAACTAATTTATCAGCAGTTTCAATTTCGATTTCGTTGGTCATTTTGCTTGTGGGCAAACCAGTTTAATTATTTAATTAGGCAACTGAGAAGAATTCTTCATCCAAAATCGTCAAGTTCACATTAGCATATGTGACGTGACAATAATTTAGCTCACTATCGAATGGTCTAATTCGCTTCATGCTTCTCATGTGCGTTTAAAGATCGAAGCCGTATTTTACACCCAGCTAATAAAATGGCTATTAATTGTTGATAGGATTCACTTAAGCACGTGTAAAACAAAAGACTTAGAACACAAACTTGCTCGACAGCTATCTTACTTTGGCATACGAAAAATTAGAATTGCTAAAATGGCAAATTAGTTTTTTATAAGATGTGTATTTAGATGATAGATGATGCATTTCACATTTGCTCCTTGAAATACGGCCATTCGAGGTGGGTTTCAAAAGTTTCAAAAGTCCTAATAAAATGTTAAGTATCTACAATAGCTTTAACACTTATAATATAACCTTTTTTTAAAGAGAATCTATTAGCTTCTAAATGCATTTTTAACTTCCCTATACTGTTGAATATTAAGATGACAAAAAGATTTTTATAACAACAATTTGCCCACCTGAACTATTATATTTGATCATATTTTACTAATCTGACAAATTAGAATTTTAAAATAGTTCACATTCCTTGAGTTAAACCAGTTTAACTACGATCGACAATAAATTAGTTTAGTTTCTGGTGTACTCAAGAATCGAAAACTTCTATTAATTGAAAATAGTCCCAATCTGTTCGATACCCAAATTTACTTTAGAAAGTGAAAAAAACAAAAGACTTAGAACACAAACTTGTTCGACAGCTACGACAAATTAGAATTGCTAAAATGGCAAGCTATTCTTCTTTATCAGTTAAACATTTAGATGATAGATTGATTCCTCAATAGAGGTGGGTTTTAGAAGTTTCTACGACTAAGAATTGTTGCCTTATGTTGTAATTAAACTGGATATTTAATAATTGACTGAGTGCTTATTTTATTTGGCAATTTAAGCATTTTAATTGTAATATATTTAAGAAATTTTTTAATAACATTTTCTTCTCTCCACAGATTAATTGTCGTAATATTGATTACAAATAAAATACATATTCATTTGACGTTAACTGTTCATCACTTGATTAAAATTTCAAGTTCTGCTTTTGGTTTATTGCACACTATTTTACTTGCATTTAGAATTAATTCTATTCCTGTGGTGGATGCTCTGCGAGATATTGCAGCAACCTAACGACATAGTCTGGATATGGTGGAGGTGTGGGCAAGTGATCGCCTTGGGGATGGAATCCGTTTTCGTCGGCAGTATAGGTTAGCTTAATGGCTGTTCCATCGGGAGCAGCATAACCGGATTCACCAGAAACTCCATTAATATTACCAGATGCCTGTTGAATTATTCCATTAGTTGTTTCGAATGCATGTTCGAAATTGCCTTCCGCATCAGGAGGCGAATTTCTCTCGCTGAGAGTCTGTGCATCCTTGTTGATGTGGTCGCCATGGGCGAAGACCAGCAGAGCAGCAATAAGGCAAAGTGACTGAAAGTTTTAAATATTATTAGTTATAATCCTGTAGAGGGAACTCGGGAGTCCTTTTCCTTTTCCATTCAGAAAGCGTTGCTCTACTCACCAGCTTGAACATCTTGTTTCAGTTGTCTAATTCACAATGTTTGGTCGACATTCAGTGTCAAAGGCCTTTTATATGTGAGCGTAGCAACCGATTTTAAGAGCAATCGCTGCGTCGCAGTCGACGTCGCAGTCGCCGTCGCAGTCGTCTTTACCATCACCGTCGCCTCTAATCCGTCGCTTAGCTGCGCGGTCAACGCGTTGTACTAAATATCACTAACTTTTAAATATGTATTTGCATATTTTGACCAGAAAGCAAAAGACGAAAAAATTAAATCAAATTCGTAAATGCCGTTTAAAATGTATATTGGCTATTTATTTTAGGTAAATACATATATTTAGTTACGATTCAGCGAAATTAAGCGATAACTACTGAAGAAGAGATGTCATATACACTTATATGTAGTATAACATTAACAGATTTGCAAACACTTGTGTATAAGAGTATTTTCTATAACATTAAGTAAATTCGAATATCTTATTATATCGATATCTTATATATATCGAATTATTAAACTTTCAATTATTTAAATATCCTTATTTTATTAATTAAAAATAATTATTTTATTAATTATTAAAGTGCTTTAAATTTGTTAGAGATAATGGTTTACATTAAATAAATTAAAATTAATTAAATAATATTAAATATGCTTATTATTTAGCTGAAATAGCAAAATTTATATTATATTAAATTATATTACGCATATTTATCTAATATAAGATATTATTATTATATTATTAGTTAATAATTTTTTGTTATGAGTAAAATAAATGTAGATAGAGAAATAATATTACTTTTTATATAAAGTCAGTCATATAAAGTCAGCGCCTCCAATCAAATAATATTACTCTTTATATAAAGTGAGATTTTCGTAAAGCGCTTCCAATCACGTTATAGACTTCATATACCTGATTACTAATGGATTATCTATACTGAGCTCAAGCACAGCAGAAAGCAGAAATCTAATTTACAAATGGATCATCTTGATCTTTATTTTCGTCGGCTGCCTCCGGCTGAGGTTGAACGTTCATTCAAAAAAAAAAAAAAAAAAATTATGTGGACGACCTTGCACATCCAAAAAATTTCAACAGCTCTGTCGAGATGGACAATTCGCGCCGGCTACCAAGCTGGGCACGCGCACCTGTCAGTGTCAGTCTCAGCATCAGCCCCATCTTCAACTCCAACTCCAAACCCAACTTCAAATCAAACTCCAGCCACAGCAACAACAATTAAATGCGGGGCGCCATCGGCAATAAACATTGAAAGTTGGAACAAAGCGTAAAGTAGTTTTTTAGTTGTTATGTATTTTTATGTGTTTTTATTTGTTTTCTTTTCAAGTTGTTTGTGTAAGTGTGAACCACATACAAAATACACAAATAATTAAAGATTTAGTGAAAAATAAAGAGGTGCATGGGGCAAATGCAAAACTGACACCGAATTAAAGCATGAAAATAAATTGTTGGTAAATGACTCATGCATTTTGTAAGGCTCTCGTTTTTTCCCTTTTTTTTATCGATTATAGATGTATCTGCTGTGCACATTGTTGTTGTTAAGGTTTCGATTATGATAATACGATTTTTGGCAATTATTGCTGCTCCCTTCATGCCCCAATGTAGTTGCCAGTTGGCAATTGCCAATTGCCAATGGTGTGGCCATAAAAAACCATTAAAACCCGTTTACAGCAGATCGAATCCGACTTGAGATGCCATATAAAAGCCGCCAAGTAGTTGACCAAAGCAATCAGTTGCAGTTCAAGCATCTTCCTTACAACAACACTCAAACTCATCCACTGACAAGTTCCAGTCAATATGTTCAAATACGTAAGTGGCAATCAAGAGTTCCATTGGTTCCGATTGGTTAACTGAATATACTTTTTTGTAGGTGCTCTGTCTCGCTCTCATTGGCTGCGCCTGCGCCGACAACATCAACAAGGACGCACAGATCCGTAGCTTCCAGAACGATGCATCCGATGCCGAGGGCAATTATCAGTATGCCTATGAGACCAGCAATGGCATTCAAGTCCAGGAAGCCGGCAATCCGTCGGGAGTTCGCGGTGCCGTCGCCTACGTTTCCCCCGAGGGCGAACAAATCTCGCTGACCTATACCGCCGATGAGGAGGGATACCATCCAGTTGGCGATCATCTGCCCACTCCTCCGCCAGTTCCAGCCTATGTGCTGCGTGCTCTTGAATACATTCGCACTCATCCTCCAGCGCAGAAGGACGATCAATAAACTGGCATTGAACCCTGTTTCCATTCGCTTAGTGATCCAACCTGTTTATCCACATCCACATCCACTACAAACTGTGGCAGTCATTGTTATATTTAGAGACATACATTCGCACCCTTTAATTAGTTGTAGTTATCGTTAATAAAGCTCGTTGATCCTTCAGCCAGCGCTAAAATGCAAAAGAATAAATCGATTATTAGTGAAGAACTCCTTAAAATACTTAAAGTAAAAGATACTTACTTACTTTAAATTTCAAATTATCTCATTGTCCTTCGCTGATATTGCTATGTCATCCAAATGTATCTGTGAGTTATTTCCGCATCTAAAAGATACAGATACCTAAACAATATTAATTAAAATAACAGCCAAAGTTCTTTAACTACTTAACACTTACCTCATGGCTTCCAGAATTAACAGCTTACAGTTTTAAAAGAATCTAATGGCCAGGTACAGATATTTTCAAGAATTTATTTAAGCTATTTCATATTTTTCTATACCCTCCTTGACATTTTATCAAAAACTTCAATCAACCATAACTTTGCCAAAACTTAACCGATTTTCAAG
Source organism: Drosophila falleni (assembly GCA_035045575.1). Classification (NCBI taxonomy): domain Eukaryota; kingdom Metazoa; phylum Arthropoda; class Insecta; order Diptera; family Drosophilidae; genus Drosophila; species Drosophila falleni. The sequence continues at coordinate 7,621,645 of JAWNOV010000167.1, forward strand.
CGGAATACCATTTTGATCATTATTTGGCCTATATATTGACTCTGCATCAAAATATAAGTAAGTCAGAAAATTCCATATTTTGGTCATCACTGTCATATTTTTCCTTACCTACCCCTTGACATTTTTTTAAAAACTTCAAACTCGCATAACTTTGCCAAAACGTACTTTTGTACCTCATCATTCAGGTCATTGGACTATTGGATCTACTTCATCCAACTATAGAATCCCGATACTCGCTTAAAATATTCGGATAAAACTGATAAAATATATTGTTAGCCTCTGTTAAATCTTTTGTGTACAAATATAGTATCTCATAAAACATATTCCGATCAACACCTGTTCTAATAAATACTGACAACAACACAATATTAAAAAATATAAATTTGATTTGGTATAAACATTTATTTCTGTATGTCATCAATATATTCTGAAAATGTCATAACAAAAGCAACAATTTTGGAGTCCAAATTCATATAAATTTAGCATAATATTTGTTTTGGAATTGATGCTAAGTGTTCATATATAGACAGACATAATGAATATGATCTAATAATTAAACAAGCATTCATATTTGTTTATTGTTTATTTGGTTGTACTATTAGAGTTATTTTTTACGATATTTTTATATTGAATTAAAGTTCGATTATGCCGAACCTATTTGGAAGCTTTGCAAATATTTAAGTTGTTTATTTGGTTGACAATGTGGATATAGTAACACCCGGAAAGAAAATCCTGTTTTAAAATTTAACCAAAATCAATCGCCATCGAAATGGAATCTCATTTAATTTCCATCCAGTTTTGATTTGTGAATTCTGAGTAGAAGCATACTTAAATATTTATGAGCCGGCTCTAAATCTCAGCACATACGTCATGCGAACCTCATTATTATCTTATTGTCATCATTATAATAATGCTCATCATGATATATTTATTTAGATAATTAGCTAACAAGAGCTTCGGTTGTTGGGGTCATCAATTCAAAATAAATACTTAAAGCATGGCGTTTTATTTGTTTTCCTGAAACGTGGGTGGGAATGAGAAATTCTAATCTTATAAATTATACGTTTGGCTTAAAACTGTCAATATAAATATGTCTGTATTTTAGTTAGCATAAACGTGTTATGCAGGCGGAAGAATATGGAATTTGAATATGAATACTTTTGGATGACATGATTTATATATCAAAACGGAACGAGTAGAAAAAACCAATATTAAGATATTTGCGCAGCTTTAACTTACAAAAACTATCAACAGTTGGTTACTAGTTGTGTTTTGGATTCTACATGCTATCAGATTATCAGACTTCTGCTTCTTCTTCGGGACTACTTAAATGAATGAATTTATAGCGTATGAAGTTTCGGGGATCCATCCTCATTATGAGTGCGTATATATTCCAGGGATCTGAGAATATAGCTGGGTGTGGGCGGTGGCTGTGGCAGATGTCTGCCCACCACATGGAAGCCCAACTCATCGGCTATATAGCGTGTCTCGATTGGAAGACCTTCTGGTGAGGTATAGCTGTATATTCCAATGGTCTCCAGAGCACTTCCCGCTGCCTGGACATCGATGCCATTGCTGGTCTTGAAGGCGTACTTAAAGACGCCTTCCTCGTCCAGCGGAGAGACGCGATAGTCCGTTATCTGGGCATCTCGTTCGCTGTCACCGACAAGGCGACGAATGCGACGAATCCTCACCAGCTTGGCGTCAAGTTGCGTCCACAGCAACGCCAAAGAAAACAACGTGATGAACTGCATTGTAAACGAAACAAAACAAAAACGAGAAACGAAAGCTTCGGATAAAAATATTGAAAAAAAAATATCGGATAAAAATATTGGAAAAAAATATCGGATATAACTATCGGAAAAAACTATCGGAAAAAACTATCGGAAAAACTGAAGGATAAATATCGGAAAAGCTATCGGAAGAACAATTATCCAAATTTTTCTATTTTCTTTTAATTTCGAAAAAAATTATATTCAATGCTTATTAAAATCTGTTTTCATTGGCATTATTTAATGCCAACGAAAGATTATCAATTTAATGCGAATTAAATAATTTTTCACTAGCACTACTTTATTCAATGCAAGTAATATGAAATTTCATTAGCACTACTTTTTTTTAATACTAGTAAAAAGACGATTTCATTAAAATTAGGAACAACTCTGGCAAACATGAATCGCTTTCGGGTCACTTGTTATCAAAATCACAGATGGGAGCAAGGTCAATCTTACAAAATATCGCATATTTATCCACAATCTGCACTTTAATGTGCTCAATTTTGTTTAATTATAATAATTTCGATGATTAATTTTTGATGTTTTTCCAATGTTCGTTGTTTGAGTGATAATGAGTTAATCGTCGTTTATTTTTTGATTTCGATGTTAATTCCGATTCCGATACGAACGTGATCTAAACGCGAGCTGTGCGAGGTTCAAAGTTAGCCACCGTACTGCGGGTTGGTTCGTCGCTTGTTACCAACTTTATATATGAGAAAACAACAGCGGCCCCAAAGCAAAATCGATGAAAAGCCAATAAACATAATCAAAAGTGTCAATAGTTTTGTTCAGTCTTTTGTTTGTCCATACGTTGGTGTCTCCATCTCCATCTCCATCTTCATCTCCATCTCCGTCTCAAATTACCGTGCTTGATAACAGACCAAATCGATGCCCAATCAACCATTTCCGTTAAGCCACGCCAATATGGCCATAATACTGTTTATTAGCACAATATTTATGACTAACTAACTGCATTTAATAATAATAATCCCCAGCTAGTTGATGTTCTTGATACCAAATTCCAATTTAGGCTGATTTTATGAATATGCAAATCGGAATTCTAATCTGTCGTAAAATTTTTATCTTTAACCGGTTTCTGTAACGCATTGAAAATAGTTTTTTAAGCTTGCAAATATCTTAAAGTGGGTCAAATTTAAGCCCCTTAAGCACTTGACACTTTCTTCTAATACTCTTCAGATATTTGATCTAGTTTCCAAGTATTTATGAAGTTTTTAACCATATGTTCTGGATGAAATCCCCATAAAGCTGAGTCGGAAGCTGTTCTTCATTTTATTATTAACTATAAAAATCATGTTAAAAGATGTCACATTCCACTTATCAATATCAAGCCATTAAAATCATAAAATCTGATAAAAAAAAAAAAATTAGAATAGTAGAAGATAATCAAATCAAACACGAAATTCATTTTAATCCGAAATGAACAGAATTTTAAGTGGGCCATACGAATTTCTAGCGGAAGCAGTTCCGTATTAAAATCGAATATCGATCTACCGCTGAGTCAACAATATATTAACAAATAAATAAACAAATAAATTTAAGAACTACTCATTTAAACAAAAGTGGCAACTGTTCTACAGCGAATCAAAGCCAATTAGCAACTGACTCGAAGATCGTTTGAGAACTCAAGATCTCTTTTCTTTTGGACATATATGTATTCATAACGGGAGATGAGACTTGCCTGTTATGCAAATACTGTTAAGAATCGAAATCGAAAGCTGCCTCAACTTATCATACAAATATATATATTTATATATGAATGAATTTACATATGTTTTATTTGTATCTGTGCATTTTATATTTGTTTATACTTCTTTCTGTTCGAGTTGGTGACTCGAGTTCACCTGAAGTCAAGTTTTGAAAAGAGCAGCTATTCTTAAGTACTAATAGTTAACACACGCACTGGTAAGGCGAGTTTTTCGTGTTTTTATTTAGCAATCAACACATTCTAAGGCTAAGTCATTATTAAACTAATAGTATTAATAATGCTGCCCATGAAGGAACTTTACCAAACTCGCAATCTTTAATTCAAGTGACGAAATGTTTCACAGTTTATAAAATAATTAAACGTTAAATCATTAGAGTTTTTTTTATATTATTTAATTAAAAATTGTTTGCCCTTGTCTGTCATTAGGCGTGTATAAATATTTCATTAAATTTATTAGTCTAAGTTGTTCTTTCAAACTAATGCAAATGTCACAACTCATCCATAAATTATTGATTGATTCACTGATTGATTTTAACTGCTTGACGCCTTGAGAGGGAATCACTTCTTTGATGCATAATCTAAAGATACACAAGTCTCATTTTTTACTTTGATTTCTTCTTAAGGTGTGGTCAAATCGTGCAAGGTCTAGGTCTAAATATTTGAAATTAAAACTGACTGCACAGTGATGCAAACTTGACTAAAACTGAGTTGTGGAATGCATTGAGGTGTGTGTAGCTATGGATAACGATTGTCATAAATTTTTGTATTGTTTTAACGACAGAACCTGTTTAAATTGTCAATTAAATAAGTTTGCTGTTTGTTTTTGCAATAATTTAAGTTCATTAGTCCCTGACACAATCAGTGTTTAGCAGATCGGGATAATTATATCTGCCAGTTAGCAATCTTATACTTATAATAAATCGCCGTGACAGCTATAATACAAATAAACCTTTATTATTTCGCGTGCATGTTCTAAAAATTTCAAAACCATTTCGTAATACAATACGGTAAAAATTTTGATAGCTTAGCCGGTTTGTTTGCGTGCAAAATTATCACATTAAATGCGGATAGCTTTACCGTAATTACATGGTTTATTGGCCATGAACTTTTTATATTTGACAGAATGCTAAACATAATAATAAATTAATATAATATTCAAAGTCATTGCATATTTTATAAGCGGCTTGATTGAAGTGCCTAAGCGAACGATTCATCTTCGCATTTCAAGCATTTTTACAGATACTTTGACCCACTGTACACTCAAAGCGCCAGTGTCAACGCAGTTGCAGCCACACCTACAAAGACCCGAAACTTTAAAAACCACTTTATTATTCGATACTCATAATAGACAGGTCTCGATTTGCTTACCGTGCGACATTATCAAAACTTTGACATAAATCAATACTGATCGGACTTGAAACAAGTTGATGCTGCATTCAATGATGCTCAATTTATGCAGGTATGATTAGTATTTTTGGATACTCGTATTCGAATTATCATATATAGCTTTGTATTCTTGACAACTTAACAGAGAGATTATAATTTTTTAGAACAAAGCGTTTCACAGCTCTCTGAGAGAATTTGCCAGCGATTTGGATTTTTTATTGTCTTTTGTTTTTGGGCGTTTTAGATCTTGAAAGCTTATTTTTGCATCTGTCAAAATACTTTTTTGGCAGTCCCAAATTAACTTTCAAACCCAACGGATCGCGTCGCTTTCGTTGCAGCAGCTTTCAACGATCGAAAACGATCACAAATCCAGATCAACATCCGAGACTGTTAAATTTTAAGTGGATTTTAAAAGTTACACATTCTTATATATAGATCTATTATATTTATAATGAATTCGCGTCGTCGTCCAAATCAACACTTGTTTGTCAAGGTTTGTCCATCATATATGTTTACTTTTGCTGACTGCGGCTAATCGTAAATCCCGCCCAGCATCAGCTGTTCCTACTGCTCCTCACGCTGCTCCTGCCCGCTGGTGAAGGTCGTCCTGCAATCCCAGATGCTGCGGCACAGACAATCTACTATGAGAATCAGCCGCCGGATGCTTCCGGAAAATATAAATTTGAGTTTCAGACCACCAATGGAATCACCACAAAGGCGGCGGGCAACGAAAATGGCGCTGTGGGCGTGGTTCAATATGTCTCAAAGGAAGGACTTCCCGTGACCTTTACATATGTGGCTGATGCGAATGGTTATCAGCCCTCTGGGGATTATGCACCCACACATTTAAGCCGACTTCTGGATTATATACAAACGCATCCGAAGGTGGATGAGCCGAAATCGCGACGTTGGTAACGTTGATAATCCGTTCATCTGACTTGAGATAATATCTAATAAAAAATAAGAACAAAATATACTCGTGCTTATGTAGATAAATTGTCATTTAAATAACTAGCAATTGGGTGTCAGAATGTGAGATAAGAAGTCATTCAAACAGGTATTATTATTGTTACATTTCAAATCTAAATTTGTATTAATCGGTTATTTTTATTGCATTCAAATGCAAATGAAATTAAACGAAACATAAACAAGAACAACAAAAGCTGACAACGGGTCCGCTTTGATCGTGTACCAAAATCTATAGAAACATTATAAATAAAATTGAAACTCAATTAAATGCATTATTAATTCTATCAAATGCCAATGGAGGACAGCATCAAATCAAAAACTGAAGTTACTCTATCGCATTTTGTTTTTATTGTATATCAATTTGTATGAACTCTTTTTTGTGCTTTTATTCGTGAATAAACCAAAGAAAAAATTAAAAAAAAACCTGTCGTGCATCTGCAAGCTGACAAATTATAAAACGTGTCGACGAAGGGAGTAAAAAGAGAGACAAAATAAAATCCGTTAATAATCTAGCAGCTTTTGTGGAACAGAACATTATTAACAGATTGTTAATATGCCATATTAAATAACGATATTTATTATGTCATACTTTATAACGATTTAAAAATTTGCCAAATATTGTTTCGTAACTATTGACCTTTAAGAAATTTAGAAATTTTCGTATATAAACTTCCGCGTTAAAATTGCTCCCGTCTTCAGAAATTATTATTTAAATGATGCAAATTAAAAGTACTTTTTATAAATTTTATCATTATAAATAAATTTCTTATAATTCTTGATGCCGTTCCTTTTCCGGAGTTCTTCGAAATACAAAAAATAGAAGCAATTAACACTTGGTTTGCCCCAATTTGCCAGAATTCCGGCAACAATAAAAATATTTACTACAGACTTTAATTAAACAAATGTTCAACACTAAAAATAACATGAGCAATTAAAAGTAGTTATGAATTATTTTTAATTTTGCGCTATAAAGTGTTTTATCTTCTCTTTGTTTTCGTAAAACAAAAGTTGTTGATAGGCGGACTATTATATAGTTGACTATAATATATTAGTCATAAGTGCGTGTGGGTTGAAATTGAAATGATAAACAACAAATTACTGGCATTTATCGTTCATCTGTGACAAATATGTATTTTACATCTTTACTTTTCCTTTCGAATCATCAGAAATGGCAATCGTCAACCTTGTGTGTGTGGCTTAGAACGACTTTCGAATTGAATTCAAAATTGATGCGACTCATTTGCATTTGATCGCCTAATTGAGGCCGTTGCATAATATTGACCGAGTCTTTTAGCTGGAGATTATGTAACCAGACTAATAAACCAACAAGCCGTCAGATTTAGCTTTTAATGTCACCGACACATCGGTCCAACCAAAAGATCAGCAGACCAAAAAAAAATACTATCAAAAAGTTGCTGATGCAACTAATAATAAAGTAATCCCACTTAACCGCGTCCTTGGCTGGTATTAATTTATATTTATTTATTTAACATGTCCAATGCGTAGTCCAAATTGTAATTCTGAATCAAATCAAAAACTGAATTAAACGTTGAAAACTGCATAAAATCAAATTAGCTTGAGAATCAAATACGAAAATTCATTAATTAAAAAGTATATGAAATGTTAATGCATTATTCATTAAAGATCTCTTATAATTGTTTCTGCTTCACTTTCAATAAAAATGTTAATATATCTCTAACGGACAGCTAGAAGCGGCTAAAATGACACTCACGTGACAATACACTCTATTTATAAGAAACAGAACTTATCATTTCAAATTTGGAATTTATTTCATAATTCGCAATTAAAATACCTTAAGAGGTTGTTGGCCTAATCGAATTTGGCTGTTTAATTAAGTGCTATTTATAAACAAAGCCAAACACAAATAGAGACATTAAGACCCCTTTAGTTAACTAATTAACATATTAAATATTTTGCTAAGATACAACTTAATTTCTTGCTCGTTATTTGAACTCTGAACAAAATCAGTAATCTTTTAACAAGTCACAATTTAATTATATAGTATTTTTGTAGCAGATTCATGTAAGCAACGACATTTTATCAACATCGACATGCAAATAAAATTCCGAACACACAACCAAATACAACAAATATAAAACAAGATTTACTTAAGTTTTTTTCCTTCCTTTTTTTTTTTTTGTTTTTCGCACAATCGCATATCTTTACATTTGCCATACAATACATTTCAAATCATGTGTATGTGAATGTGGCTGCGTGTGTGTATCTTAGTGTGTGTTACGGGTGAGTGTGGCGTTGTTAAGCCATTCATTATAATTAAAACATTGAGCTTGAGCTTGGCTTTGACTCAAATGTCTGTATTATGGATGTATGATGAGATGAAATTTGGTTTCTTTAGGAAGCTAATAGAATTTATGTTTACATTTTTTTATATTTATTTTTTTTGTTTGTTTTTCTTTTCATTTTATTTAGTGTTAAATTTATAATTGTTGTTGTATGTTTAATTGTAATTCAAGCATCTGTTTATAATCATCTATGAACTCTTTTTGTTTGTTTTTTTTTTACATTTTTTAAATTTAATTATTTTGCTTTGTTTTTTTTTTACTATGCTAAAACTAAACCTAACATATTTGCCAAGTCCAGCATTGAATACACTGCCAAAAACAATTGCAAGTCCTGATGCCTGGCCAAAAGTGGATCTTTGGCTGCAATTGTAAAGTGGTTCATCGAACTTCGATTACGATTTGTTGTCAACTGGAGTGTTAATATATATACTAAATGTATGTGTGTGTGTTTGTGGGTGTGTGTGTATATAAAATGCGGATGTGTGTCTGTCTGTGTTGGTGTGTGTGTGTTGTGCAGAGAGTTTTTCAGAGCTTTGGAGCAGCTACTGTTTGGTCTAAATCTGTTAAAACCTTGAAAGAAATACAATTAATAAATGTTGCTTCAGTTGAGGATTTAAATTTAGAGACTCACCAGTCCTCATCGTATGCCAGTATGGTGTAGTGTTCACGGCCACGCCCCTGGAGCCAATCCTAGTTAGCTTTCGTCTCGGCGAATTCTTCGAGGGCAAAGAATCCGGCAGTGCCACCACTGCTACTGCTGGCCGTGCTTGTGGTGACCGCTGTGGTTGCTGCAGTTGTAACTGTTGAAGCTTCACTCGTTTGTGTCTCCTCGGCGGCTTCTTCTTCGGCAGCTTGCGCTGCTGCCTCCTTCTCCTCGGCACTGGCTTGTGCCGCTTCCAGCACTTGTTGCTGCACCTGCACAATGGGCTGGCCATCTTCCGTGTAGGATACGGACACTGGTATGCGTGTACCGTCTTCGCTGATGACATGCGGTCCCTCTTCGCCGTCCTGGCCCTGCTGAATGATGATCTGACCCTCGGAATTGAGCAGCGAGGCATCGATCAGCTGCTGTTCATTGTTATCGCCATGGACGAGCACCATCTGGCCACTGCCATCGGTCATCATCTGGAGTGTCTCGCCCTCAAGTCCCTCGCCCGACTGCAGCACACCGACACTCTGCAGCAGCTGCTGGATTTGCTCCGGATCCTGAACAATGATCTGATTACCATCGGCATCGGTCAGAATGTGATTATCGAGCTGCAACAGATGCCCGTTCTCATTGACAATGAACTTGATTTGCCCGCCATCGACCTGAGCCTGCATGGCCTCGTCCAGCTCCATGGCCACTTGTTGTTCACCGCCAGCTGCCTCGGATGTCTCTCCCTCTCCGGCAGCAGCTGCTGCAGCTTCGGCTTCAGCAGCTTCCTCGGCTGCAGCGGATTCAGCTGCTTGCTCGGCTGTTGTCTCTTCGGTCTCGGGTTTCACCTCCTCAGCTTCGGTTTCGGCAGCTTCTTCGGCCGCCTTCTTGGCCTTCTGCTTGGCCGCTGCTTGCTCTGTCTTGGAGTTGGCCTTGTCGCCTGTCTTGCTGCTGGCTGCGTTGCCATCAGTTGTGTCTGCTGCATTGGCGGCAGCTGCCTCATTGTCATCATCCAAGCTGGGCATGGACACTGGCGGCGCATTCGACTTGCTGTCTCTGGCTTCTCCCGCTTTGTTGTCACTGCTGCCTTGGGATTGCGATTCCTCCTCCTCGGCCTGGTCCAATACTGGCATGTCAATGCTAACCGAAACAGGTGTTTGGGAATTGGGTGAATTCTTGTCCACCTGCTCGCCAGTGGCATCAACTTGTGGTATGGTTATGTTGAAAGTGATGCCGCCACTGCCCTCCTGTGTGATGACCATCTCATTCTTCTTCTCGCCGCTGTCGTTCTTCTCCGAATGCAATTTCTCAAAGAGACTCTCAATGTCCGCCTCGGCGTTCTGCTCGTTGGACTCCTCCTTCATGGCCACACCCGAATCGCCAGGCTCGTCGCTGAGCAGCGCTGTGGCTGCCGAATTGAGTGCTGTGGTTCCACCACTTCCTCCAGCTGCTCCAGCGCTCTTCTTGTCGCGCCTGTGCGTCTCCATGTGATGATTGTAGTACGTCTCCTGTATGAAAGTCAGCGAGCAGATGCTGCACGAGAAGAAGCGTATGTTATTCTCGGCCTCAGCAGCAGAGGTCACCACAGTGCCGCCCGTCTGGGCCGGCACACTGTCGCTGAGTGCCTCGTCAATGGTCTCCTGCAGCAGCTTCTGTGTGTTCAAGTTCTGGCCACCACCGCCGGCAGTTGTCAGCTTCTCCGACTGATGCAGTTCAGCGTGCTTCACCAGCAATTCACGTTTGGGGAAACTCATGGCGCACTGGCCGCATTTGAAGTAGTTGTTCTGATGCTGCTTGGCGTGCACAGTGGCCGCCTCGCGTGTCTCAAAGCGCTGCGAGCAAAGGCGACACTTGAATGGCTTCGGCTTGTTGGTGACATGCTTGCGCATGTGCTCATCAAAGACTCCCTTGTCCGTCGACTTGAATTGACAGTGATTGCATGTATACAATGCCGAGCCCGTGACGCTAATGGACTCAGTGACACCACCGCCAGCGGAGGCGGCAGCGGCAGCAGCTTGGGCTGCAGCTGTAGCCGGTGCAGCGGCAGCGGGAATTGTTGTGGTGCTGGTGACCAGCACATTTGTAGCATGATTCGTTTCCATGTGCTTGCGCAAGCTGTTCTCGTTCACAAAATTGATGTGACACATGGCGCAGGTGTTGTCCATGGCGGTATTGTGGTCCCGGACCATATGATTCTTCATAGCGCCAAAGTGCGGGAAGATCTTGCGACAGGTCTTGCACTGGAACGTCTGCTGTTTGCATGTCTCATAATGTGTGTTGAACAGACGCATGTCGGAGGTCTTGTAATCGCACGAGGTGCACTTGTAGATCTTGGTTGCCTTGCGCTGCACCTGCGTCTGTGTGCCGGCGACAGTTGCTCCTTGTGGCGAGGCTACCTTCAGTTGTTGCGACACTAGACAGAGAGAAATGGGATTAGCATGAGATTAATACTGCTGCTGATAGTCAAGGAGCTTACCTGGCGTTCCCTGCTGCACCAGCTTGCGTTGCCGCACATCGCCAGCTGACTCCTCCAGCGAACGATTTGCTGCATTGCCGGCCAGCTTTTGCATTTTAAGCGGCGGACTGGCGGCATCTGCATGACTGCCACCGCTGTCCTCATTGATGCCATACTTTTTGTTCAGTAAATTGAGCAAATTCGACTTGACACGCTCCACATCGTTCTCCAGGCGATCATAGTAGTTGACCAGATTGGTGCAACGCGAACACACAAAGTCCTCCTTGCAGACAATCACTAGGAATGCCTCGCCCACCAGCTGGGCCAGCTTGTTGGGGAATTTGGTGGATGTGTGCGTGGTGCACATTTCCGTTAACGATGTCTGCGTCTGATTTGCCAGCAGCAACTCATCGCAAATGTAACAGCGTACTCCATTATCCGTATCCATGTTTTGCTGCGATGATGCACTCACGTTCTGACTGCCGCCACCGGGTGTTCCAAGTCGAGTCGGTTTCAATATGCGCGGCTGGCCGGGACCGGTGACGGTAACAGCGCCGCTGCTGAGCAAATTATTGAATTTGCGGTAGGTGCTCGGATTTAGTTGACTGTTCATTCTACTGTCTGGTCTGTCTCCTCTATGTTCGTGTGGTGTGTGTGTGTGCAGATCTCGTTAGCTATTATTCTTCTCTAGTATAAAATTTTTTTTTACTTTTCTTTTGCAGAAATCATAAAAAGCAACATTTACTAGCACATTGAATGTTACACAAATTTCAATTTGATATTATTTGGCAGCAATAGTATATATTGTTGTTCTTTTTTCTTTTTCTTTCCAATTATTCGGCAAGCAACAACAATTTGTTGGCTTTTTAATTCACGTTTGTATGCCGCGGCGTCACTTCGACTGTACTAAAGTCTATCGAGTGCTGTCTTTTTTAGGGTTAAATGCGTATGTGCTCCACAAATGCTGTGCTGTTGTCTCACTCTGACATACGCATGCGGGTTGATATTTGCTTGTGCGCTAGCTAGCTGTCTCGTTTTCACGCTGCGGAAATGGCGGCCTTTTAGGTAGGCATACACGTTCAGTCAGCCAATTTAATCAACTGTTGGACATCATGCATTTTTAGAATTAATGTTTTTAATATCAGGCGTGCTTTTTATAAATTAATACCACATTTAGTTAATGTCAAAAATAAATTGTTTGTAAATAGAATATGTTTTTAATTCACAAACTGTCATTTATTTGATTTGCTTGTCATGCGTCGTTTTTGCGGTACGACTTGTATTTGGTACAGCTGTCCAAATAAGTACAGCCAACTGTCGCCAGGTGGCGCTTGGAGGGCGCAAAATTCAAAATTCGAATTGTAACTAAAACTGTCAAAATACAAAAGTTATGATCCAAACATAACAATTTCAGAACTGATAAGAAGTTACACAATAATATACATCCCTAATGTGGCTAAAATTATGATAAGATTCCGCTTTCATTTTACTCTTTTATTTTGCACGTCCAAGCGACAATGGAAAACCCATGATGAGGGCAAAGGGGAAATTGGGTTGGCAATATTGAGGCTCGCTTATCAGCTACTGCCGTTCGCCGATAATATAATAGTACTCGTATTTACCAACGTAAGTTGATATTTGGTAACGGCACTCTCGGCCCAAAAGACGCATTTCGGTTGCCGTTTTTCAGTTGGCAAACGATACGAAAAGCGAACGCATATCAGCGTAAAACTCGAAAATATTTGTATATGTACATTGAAAATAAGAGTGTGCTCTCTTCATAATTTTATTGGTCATTTCTTGAATACTTAGAGTGGCTGTTGTTGTTGTTGTTGTTATGTTATTGTTATTGTGATTATTGCACTGTGTCGTATTCAAAGTGTGCCATTATCGCGCGGTTATCGAAAAATAAACCAAGTTACAAAAGCAAATTGAAAATTGAAAAATAAAAAAAAATCGAAGCGACAACAACAACAAAAAAGCAAATAGCTAGAATTAATTGGCGCATGTTAGGGGCGACAACGATTTTCATTCTCCGTGTCCGGTTCGTTTAGTCGTTAAACGCACGTCGCGCATTCAAAACGTAACCGCCGCCCACTCGACCAGAAAACTGCGAGTTGTACCGACAGGGGGCGTGGTGTGAGAACATTTGTGGCCCATAACAGACAGAGATCGCACAACCAGCTAATAAAAATGTACCGACCACAGTCGACGGGCATTAAGAACTTTGACTCGCTGAAATCATGGTCCATCTGGGCAGGTGTACTCGGAGTGGTGAGTAATGCCCTGATATGGGTGGTAGAAAATGGAGTAGGAGTTGCGAGATTGAAGTTGATAGTATGTGACCTCAATACCTCATTGATAAGAGCGCTTCTCTGGGCCATCTGTTGATTTTGTAGATACAGAGATACAATTATTAAATAAGATACAAATGCATATTGTAACTTTTTTTGAAATTGAAGAGCTATCAGCTGGGGACACTCTACCATGAACTGGTCAGCTGCATTTAATCAACAATCACTCAATCACAGCGCTTATCAAGGCCAAAAACGAGTTGATTCACCTGCCGTTGTCATTCAACAAACACATACAAAAAAATGGCCCATTGTCATTTGTCAACAAACTAACAATAATTACACTCATTTCCTTTCTCTTTCTCCCTCTCTCACTCTTTCACTCTCTCTCTCTCTCTCTCTGCTCGTTGCAGGTGCAAGCTGTCATCTGGATAGGTCTGACGATAACCGCAATTGTTGCATACACATGTCATATATATATTACCAATGAAATGACTTATGGCACATATGTAAAGACCATTTTCTTTGACGTCTATTTCCACGGCAATTGCAAGATGCCTAATGATGCTTATCAGAACTATGATTCCGAAATACTTAAATCTGTGAAGACTGTCTTCGATCCCACTCAGCTCTTGATCTGGGATTGCGTATATCTAGGTGTTTCAGTTTGCTGGTTTGCAGTTTCCATTGTCCTTTTGGCTTGTGAGTATCTTTTCAAAACTCATCAAATTTCTCGATAAATTTATGCTTTAACGGCTTCTCCATATCTCCATAATATTGAAAAAAAAAATTTAATATATATTTTTTTTAAAGAATTCTTAACAATATAGGAAAGTTTCGAAAAGGAATTTAGTATAACATAAATATTATGAAATTTCTTTAAAATCATACTTAAAATACTTAAAATACAGGATTTAGTTAAGGTTTTTCGGTTCTTTTTATGCACGTGGGGCCTTCCCAAATATTTATGGCGCCATTCAGTGGGATTAATACAAAGTCGAGTTTGATTTATTGTTAAAAGTCGGAAATAAGGTCACGGTTTGTTTTTATGATTCATTTAAATGAATCAGGTATAAGTAGTACCTTTTAAAATGATTCCATTTTTATCAAATGGCATTTCAATAGCATATATTATTATCTAGCAAAAAGGCTGCAGATAAAATCGAAAGCCCCGTATTTTAAGTGCTATCAAAAAAGTAAAGAATATTAAAAAATGGCATATCAACAAACAAAAAAATTCAACGATTAGTTTGTTTGCTTTTTTATGGTATTTTACTGTTGTATAATAAACGATGATTTCCCGTTCCTATTGCAAATATAACAAAAGTATTTTTCAAGAGTTGCTTTACACATAGATACACTTGAAGTTCAAAGTATTGTAGGGTATTAATATCAGCGATCTATCAGTGCATTAATGGACTTCTCTTTACCTATTACCCTTATTACAGGTGTGCGTAAGGACTGTGTGAAGCTGACCCTTGGAGCCATCTACAGTTGGGCCTTCTTTATGGCTGCCATTTGTGCCATGGATGTTGCCTCGGGCGTCATCTTTGGCGTCGACTTTGGCCGCTTCCAAGCCAAGGCATCGGAGTATAATGCCAACTCCATAAATGCTGGAACTGTGGATCCAAATGCTGCTCAACTTGTTGCTGGAGGCGTTGCTGCCATGGCCATGATGATCATCTCCTTTAAGGGATTCGTCATGTGGCTTATTAACTTTAAACTGCTGATCTATTTGCTCGTGCGTGCGGTACGAATTTCCACAGATAACGACAGTTCGGTGAGTAAGAGTCTGAAACGGGGTGACATCATTTCTATCATTACTATCTTCCCTTGTAATTACTAGAGGGTATTATAAATATTTATGTACTTGTCACCACCCTCTAACTAAGATCAATGAGTTGTTTCCGAAAATATTTAGACAGCAAATTCCAAATTCGTAATTAAATTGCCGCCAAGTCTTTTTCATTCTGATTCAGACTACGACATGCCTAAAGTTAGCTCTATGGGGTAACTGATAAGCCAGAAGAGTCCAGTCGATAAATTGGCTTACGTTGCCTCATGATAAGTGATTGGAATTTTTGCTGGTGTTGTTTAAATAAATTTAAAAGATTTGCGAGTACACCACTACAAGTATACCCTGTAATTGTTTTCGTATTTATCGATGTTTTAGCTTATTCACTTTAAAATGTACTTAAGTACATCATAGTTGAGTTGATTAAGAGTCGATTATCTTTTATTTTTAATTTAATATCTTGGTTTTTTTTATTTGGTCCGCAGGATACGCTGTTCATGCCGCGTAAGAATTCCAATGAAATTCTGACCACCAGACCGCCAATTCGCGCCTACGAAGAAGAAAGGTAAGTACAGTTGTGCTTAAAATATATCAGATTTAAATAATTATTCCAACTGTTTGATAGTTTAAAGTTTGGGAGAAGTTAAAAATTGGACAGTAATCCGAAAAAATGCAATTTTCCAATTGTAATGCAGAATTAAAATAGAGACCGAATAATGAAAAAAATGACAATCCGACATGAAATCGGTTAAGATTTGACAAAGTTATGATAGTTTGAAGATAGGGACAAGGGAAAGTATTGAAAAATTGGACAGTGATCCGAAAAAATGTAATTTTTTTAATTTTTTTTTCCAAATGCAGAATTAAAATAGAGACCAAATAATTAAAAAATTGATATTCCGCATGGAAATCGGTTAAGATTTGACAAAGTTATGACTGTTTGAAATATTGGAGATATTGACAAGGGGAGAGTATGGAAAAATTGGCAGTGATGAAAGAAAAATTCAATTTCCCAATTTTGACGCAGAATTGAAATAGAGGCCAAATAATGAAAAAATTTATAATCCGCAAGGAAATCGGTTAAGATTTGACAAAGTTATGATAGTTTAAAGTTTGGGAGATAATGACAGAAGTATGGAAAATTGGACAGTAATCCGAAAAAATTGATAATCCGCAAGAAAATCGGTTAAGATTTGACAAAGTTTTGATAATTTGAAGTTGTGGAAAAAAAACTAACTATTTATACCAATCCTTAACAGAGTGGAGGTGCAAGCGTATAATAATGAAGCCTTTTTGCCGGAAACACGCTCCACGGCGGAAACAATCGAGGTGAACGAGGAGGCGATTGTCCGAGCAGCACATATGTCACGGGACGCTAATCTTATGGATCGTCGCTTCCGCAGTATCGATGCCTTCCAACAATATCCGGCACCAGGCGCCCAGCCAAATCGTCCCATTCGTCAGTCATCGCAGGGTCCAGTGCAGGAGACCGTTGTTGTGGCCACGTCCGGCTTCCCGATGCCGGACTATTCGCCAGGACTGAGCCCTAGTTCCAATGGCATTTTACGCCATCCCCAGCAGTACTAACTTAATGTGGCGCCAAAGCATTTCTACAAAATAATCCATATAATTCTCAAATAAACCTGACCCCGAGTAAAGCCAGCAAACAAGCAAAGCAAACTATAATTAAGTTAACATTTTGTCGGCAATTGTAGTTTCTATCAGAGCGTATTAATTTTATTTATTTACGTGTTATTAACAATATATGTAATATATAATACATATTTATAGTTCCTTTGCCCGCCCAGTATAAATTAATTGCTTATTTTCTTATTTATTCTTCAACCGATAACGCTAAACAGTGCTATTTGCCTGAATCATGCCCCCAGCAACGATTTTATATGTCATTGACAAATTATTATGCGACGTCATATTTGATAACTATGTCGCAGTATGTTTTCATTTCATATTTGCACATGTGGCGGCAAATATTGTTGAAACATCCAAATTGGCAGTTGTTAAATTGATTTCAAATATCGCGCCGAAAATGGGGTATTTGCAGAGCATTTTGCGCTTGTGTTGCTCATTTTGCGTGCCGTCTTAACACTGACGGCAAAGCTGCCAGATCGGGAGATTTTACAGGGTGGCAGCCTTTGTTCCGGGTGGCAATCTTCCCAGTGCAGGTCAAACCAAAGTTCAACAAAAACATTTATAAAATTGATAAGCCGGGCGTATTTGACAACAGATTTCGATTTTAGACACTAAAGCCGTGTGTAAAACGTCGTATGCCTGCTCTTATTTGGCTCATTTCAATTTGAGACGTGCTCTGGAACGTAACGTCGGTGTAGAAATTCTTCGACTGAGAATATTTACAGGAAAACAAATTTTTGCAACGGAAAATGGTTTTCATAACAAAATTCGCACGTGTCGGTGTGCAGGCGGCTCGTCAGCTGCGTGCCAAGCCCATTGCAGTGTCACAGTGGCGTAGTTTTCACGTGAGCTGCATGCTCGACAAAGGTAAGAAAGAGAGGCATTTATGCAACCACTGGCGAAGATACAGTTGCAAGGCCACTGGGGCAACAGGTTCCACTAATATTTTGGACTCTATTGCAGAGCGACGTTACACAGACAAACACGAGTGGGTTGAACTGTTGGATGCCAACAAGGCCATCGTGGGAATCTCCAGCTATGCACAGGAAGCACTGGGAGACGTTGTCTTCGCTCAGCTGCCCGAACCAGGAACCGAACTCAAGCAGGACGACGAATGTGGTGCTCTGGAGAGCGTCAAGGCAGCCAGTGAGGTTTACTCTCCGGTGAGTGGAAAGGTGACGGAAAAAAACTCACAGGTTGAGGACTCTCCAGCGTTGGTCAACACCAGCTGTTACGAGAAGGGTAAGAAGAAGATGAAAATCTCTCAATATACATATGCTAATGTTATTCTCTTTCTGTCATAGGATGGCTCTTCAAGGTCGATCTCAAGAATCCTGACGAATTCAATAAACTCATGACTGAGGAGCAATACAAATCTTTCCTGAGCAGCAGCGCTGATCATTAGCGAGCTATGTTATGTTGTCATTAGCTGCTCCTGTTGTTATCTCACGATCCACTTATCAGACTCATCCACACACACACACGCACACGTTGTTGTCGCTTTTGGATTTCGTTACGCTTTAAGAATAAACTGAAAAGCCAAATATTACACTTAAATCACAATCGCAGCTGTCTTTGACCTACGGGTGATGCTGTTACTGCTCCCCCACGAATAGACAGATAAGACGCCGTTCTTATCAAAGAGACTCAAAGAGAGCGTTGATCAAAGAGAGATTGAGACTGAGCGACGCTCTTAGCATGTGAGTGAGCGCGCTCACTCAAATCTCACTCAATTCGGTGTCTGCTAGATCAGCGTTATACAGCGTGTCTTCGGCTTGACTATGTAACAAAAAAGTTAGTTGCTGAGTCTGCGAAATATCACCTGATTAATATGCATTAAACGCACTGAATTAACATCGAGGCATCACGCCCTTAAGTCTGTGGAAACGTACGTCCGTTAGAGTGATAAGAATTTTTGATGGATCTGTCTGTCGGTGTCAGCCCATCATAGATGCTGATAAGCGCACGAATTTTGAACTTGAACGCGCGAACAGCGACCCAGTCGCGGCGCAGCGTCGAAAGCTCTGCAAAAAGCTCGTGGTATGCCAAAAGCTTGAGAGCGCACGAACACTTCGTTCAGTGCTCAAATAGAACTCAAATCGTGCGGTTGCAGATACCGTCCGCTGCGGGAGACTAGAACAAACCAAAACCGAAAGCGTTGTTCAACACACAAATACACACAAACACACATATAACAGAGTCACATACGCTCAATACCCAAACAAAAACTGACATAAAAAACTTAGGGAAATTGCGACTTTAGTGAACAAAGGATAATTGTTAGGAATTTAGAAGCAAAGTGAAAGAGAAAAAAAAAACGAATATCAATAACCACCACAGATAGCCAGTCGTAAAATGCCAACGGAAAAATCAATATACCATCCGAATCCGGCAATTAGCCGTAACGCCTACATATCCAGCTTTGAGGAGTACACGAAATTCTACAAGGAGTCCTTGGACAATCCTGCTGAGTTTTGGTCGCGCGTAGCGAAACAATTTCATTGGGAAACGCCCGCGGATCCCTCGAAATTCTTGCAATACAACTTTAATATCTCCAAAGGACCCATTTCGATAAAATGGATGGAAGGCGCCTCGACCAACATCTGCTACAATCTGTTGGATCGCAATGTCCGCAACGGACTGGGCGATCAGATAGCGTACTATTGGTAAGTACTGCAAATGCAATTTGATGTTTAGCCTGTTGGGTAGGTCGTAGGTCGCAGGAAAACAAAAGTTAAACACGCACGCACACATGTCCAAAGGATATTAACGTATTGATTTTATTTTTTACGTTGTGATTACGAAACGCGGTCGTGACGTTGGCGACCGACCTTTCGCCTCCCTCCGTCTCCTTTGGCTGGTCAGCTTACACTGCGCAGGCACAAAAAGAAACAGATGTTTGCCATTAACTTGAGCATGGGGTGGCACCGTTACTTGCCTTAGGTCGCGCTCCCTCTCTCTCTCTCCCTCTCTCTTTCGTTCTCTTTCAAGGACAAAGCTTCTGCTTCGTCTTAAGAGCTTGCATATCAAATACAAAGCTGACAGCTGACTTTTAATTAATTGTGTTTACGGTTTTAGTAGCACTGAATGTTGTGGGAGGTCAATGTCAGTAGGCCCTGACCAGGTCAAAGTAGCTATTTAATGTATATATGTTTGAAAATGTGCAAAAGTATGTATGTATGTGTAGTGCGCTCAAAGTTCTTTTAGTACACATTTATATTGCATTTGTAATTCGGTTATTTGTTTACATTTTAACGATGTTCCCGCGTTTTGGTATGCTATTAAAAAACAGTATATATTTATACAGTTGTTCAAGTAATTGAGTTTTAAGAAATATAAATAAAAGTATTTGTCATTGTTTTTTTTTTAATACAATAAAATAAAAAAAAAATGTGTATGGAACAAAGTAAGTGCATTTTTTATCTTGTCAAACCAATTACTTGACTAACTGTTTATATAATAAAAAGTTTGCCCAGATTGTGTTCCGCAATCAGAATTTATGAATTTTTTTTGCTTTCATTACATGTTCACGCTTTCGTTAGACAGGTGCTTCATTGAAGTGCACTTCAGAATTTCCACACACGTCAGATTGTTGTTAAAATGCGCCTTAAAAGTTATTTCAAATATGTATTAAATATTTATAGTTTAACGAACGTTTGTCTTCGTTTATATATTTTGTTTTTGTTGACCTGCAAAGTTCAAATCACTGTCAATTTCCGTTCGTCTGTCCGTCTGTTCCTCACACAAAAAAAGTTAAACAAATGTCAAATATGGTAATCTATGGGGTTATCAGTGCAGTTCAACAGTGGACGCGTGCGAAAAAGACATGGAAATGGGAGAATGGAAATAGAATAGCATAGCAATAGAAAAGTCAGGTATGTTAAATGAAAGGCAAATTACAAGGTCAAGCCTGTGATTTCTAGCCATTGTCAATGCTAGCAGCTGTTAAAAATATTTTGCTCAAATCCCAAACGCAATACGACCCAAACATATAGATAAGATAAACCGCAGAGCCCAGCAATTTGCACGTAATGGGGACTAATTAACACCACAGATAATACACCATTCCCGACAATAAAGTGGAGCGAAGCAAAACAAAGCAAAGCAACTCAAAAACCCAAAATCTTTATTTCAACCATTTACTGGACAATAAAAACCAATGTCTCGATACATATGTATGTATACAGTTAAACAAGTAAATTTATTAACAAAGAAAAAAACTATGAACTATATATTTTTTTTTGAAAATACTTTCCTTTTTTAACTTTTTGTTATCAACATAAATATAATATCTACCTTTTTTTTTAATTGTCAGCACAATTACTTGACTAACTGTAGAATCGGACACCTGTACACTTCTTTATACTAAATGCTTACACTTGTGCAGCACAAATCGATTATTTAAGCAGACAGACGTATTAAACCAAGCGCACAAATTGTTTATTCAAATTAGTTTCGATTTGTGCAAACTCACCAAATAACGTTAAATATTTCGCGCTTTAATGTGTGTCAGCGGAATAAATAACATAAAGTGCACAAAGCACAATGCGAGCTTCAAGTGGATAACATTGTTGTATGACAAGCTTTTTGATCAAGAGACCAACTCTCAGCTTCCGCAGTTGCTGCCAAACTGCTTGGCTTACAGTTTTGGCTGCATTGCGCATGGCCAGCAAAATCACGCGATCATATCGTCTGATTACTCACAACCAATTAGAGAGCATTTTCAGTCACTCACGCAGACATGCGACCAACCGGCTAAAAACTGTGTGTGTGTGTGTGTGTAAAAGAAACGAAAAATAATGTTAATGCTGACACACCTTTAGTTCGGGAGTATAGCAAAGAACAACAACCCTAACTGGGCAATTTCATACATAAATATGTATTTCTACGACATTGCCTGATTTTGTTATCATTTCTGCAACTCTGTGCGGAACTAAACGCTTTTGTAATTGTAGACTGGGCTATAATAGCACTGACCTCACGGTAGTATTATCTTTTCACATTATCTTTAACTTATTTTTTTGTCCATTATGATTTTTAAAAAAAGCTTAACACGAAATGCAAATTTCTAAAATTTTTGGTCAAATTTTGTGTATAAATTAGAGTCTGCTTTTTGTCTAGCCGAAGATCATACGATGTTGCTCTCAAACTGTGAATTCAACGCCAGACACAACGACGCTTTCTAAATTTACCTTTAAAGTTTACCTTAAAATTTACCTTAAAAGTTTTTACTACATTTATAAGCAGTGTTGCCAAAATAAAATGAGATTTAAAACGAATTTGAACCGAAAATTTATGCTAGGTAATTTACAGCTTATATAATTAAAAAAACTGGATAAATACATTCTTTGTTCTAAAGGTAAATTTTTAAATTTTAGTTAAAATATCAAATAAATTAACCAAACTTATAGTTTGTAGCATTTCTTAAACTGTTCTAGCTCTTGCAATTACTAAATTGCTTAATGTAGCTACTAAATAGCTCAAATTAAAACACTGCCTATAAAAACCAACAACAAATGAAAACATTCGATGCGATTTATTATTAATTTTGTTGTTCTCGGCATTTGAACACGCGAATCAACAGCTGCTTGTGTTTAGATAAGTTTTAATGCTGTTGTTGTTTTTCTTGGCTGTTGCTGGTTGCTCTGCCTCACATGATGTCTTAAATAGAATTCGAAGCTAATTTTGAGATATTTTTGATAAGCGCGGCCACGCGTCTGTCTGCTGCCATTGGCGATGAAGATCATGAGGTGTTCACATTTATTAGTTTCCAGGCAGCACGGAAATTTTCAGGTCTAGTATTCTTTTTTTTTCTAAAACAAAGATTAGATGATCGACAAGTGCTTGAAACAAATTTAAAAGCACTTCACCGGCGTCTACATGGGAAATAATGTCGCGCCACCGAAAAATCCGCCGGCTAAAGCTCTTAATTAGTCATTTTGTTGTGAATGCCCGCAACAGTTTGATAAGCATAAATCGGTAATAGTAATAACGACCAGTCATTCTCTAACTGTACGCACGAGAGAGAGGCAGAGAGTAAAAGAGAATAATGTCTGACCACTCTTTGTTGTTATTGCCTTGGCCTTGAATAGAGCGAGTGTCGCCTTAACAGCGCTGTTAGTTTTAACAGTGGCTGTTACTGTGCAGCATTTAATTATTTGTTCTAATTGAATTTACTTAAAATTTCACCAATGTATTTATAACATCTTACTAATTAATAATACATGAATTTCATGAGAGGTGACTAGCATTTCGTTTGAAAACAACAACGCACATTTGGGACACTAATCACAATAAAAAGAGCCGAAATATAATGTACTTCGTACTCGTGACATCGTCCAAAAATAACTGAAAATACGTCACGATTTTCAACTGTTTTTATTTTGTTCGCTTCGTAATTTTCCTTTTGGCCTCTGGAATAAACCAGAGTGTTTATGTCTGGCTAAATCTTATCGCAGTATATGACAAATCCAACTAGCCATTCATATTAATATTTTGCCAATGATTTACTGCTATTTTTATTGTATTTGACTCATTTGAAGTGCGTTTCGAAAGTATTGTTTGGGTTTTTATAACACGTCTAGTCATCTAGTGACCTAGACCAAGAACTGTTGGTTGCTTTCTCTACTGGGGATTGTCCTTCAATCAACCATCGATATCCGTTCTACGTGTAGTCACGATTTCCATTTAATATTTTACATATTGTACGGGCAGTTTATGTATTTCAATTATACAAAATCACTGACTGTGAGTTACAGTTATCGTTAGAATTAAACGAACCAACAAATGAGTTAATTAGACTGCGACTTTTACTCGAAAATTGCTCAGTACTTAAACAATAATTATAATTGTACGCCTTTTTTAATGCACACAGATTGTTTATTGTGATAACAATGTTTATTTTGTGATTATCTGTAGATTAAGTGTAATCTTGTTATCAATATTATTAAATACAATTTGGGAAACAATTAATAAAATGTGACGACTTTTTTAAGGCCTTTTTTGTTGTCAAGTTGAGAACAAAAAAAGAAAAAGAGGCGCCACTTGAACAATTTGCAAATTCTTAGCATGTGGCAAGTAGCATATCAAATTAGCAAATTATGTTGCAAATTCAAATTAAGTCGCTGGCGAAAATTAGGAAGTCTCGAATTGACCGTAAGTGATCCAATTGAGGCGGAAAATGGGCGTCTGTCCACATAGATGTAATTTGTATATTTGTATGTCTTACATTGGGCACATTGCCAGCGGATTTATAATGGATTTTAATATATTTATTTCCTCATTTATTGTGTATTTTCAGGGAGGGCAACCACCCCGATGATTATTCACGTGGTCTCACCTACCGGAAACTGTTGGAGGAGGTCTGTCGGTTTGCCAACGTGCTAAAGGATCATGGCATTAAGAAGGGCGATCGTGTGTCCATTTATATGCCCATGATCCTGGAGCTGCCCATTGCCATGTTGGCCTGTGCCCGCATTGGAGCAGTGCACTCCATTGTATTCGCTGGATTCTCGCCCGATTCGTTGGCGGAACGCATGTTCGATTGCAAGGCCAAGATGTTAATTACAGCCGACGGTGCTTGGCGAGGCGAGAAGCCGCTTTACTTGAAGGCCCTGTGCGACACGGCCCTGGAGAAGGTCGAGGAGATGGGTCATTCGGTGGAGAAGTGCATTGTGGTGTCGCATTTGAAGCGAGTGACGCCCTGCCAGGAGAATCATGTGGAGCAGGACATACCCTGGACCGATGATCGCGATTACTGGTGGCACGAGGAGATGGAGGACAAGGAGCCAGCCTGCTATCCCGAATGGATGGACGCCGAGGATCCATTGTTTATGCTCTACACGAGTGGATCCACTGGAAAGCCCAAAGGTGTGCTCCACACAACAGCTGGTTACCTGCTCTATGCGGCAACCACATTTAAGATTGTATTTGATTACAAGCCCGGTGACATTTACTGGTGCACTGCTGATGTGGGCTGGATTACCGGACACACCTATGTGGTATACGGACCACTGGCCAATGGCGCCACTTCGGTTATTGTAAGTAATTAAAACACTAGTAACCATGTAATCGTTTAACCATTTAACCATGTGGCATGTCTAATTGCATTCATTGTGCTTGCAGTTCGAGGGAACCCCCTTCTTTCCCGGCAACGATCGCTACTGGAGCGTCATCGACAAGTACAAGGTCACACAGTTCTACACGGCACCCACGGCTATAAGGGCACTCATGAAGTTTGGCGAAGCTCCAGTGCTCAAGCACAATCTCAGCGGTCTCAAGTAAGTTGAGCTGGCGAGGGTGAACTAATTAGTTATTGGCTAAAGCAGGTGTCTATTAAAAATGAAAGCTTATTATTATAAATATTCAAAATTCTATATCGGAAAGCATTGAAAATCGAGGTCTAGATCTAGAAGAAAATAATTTTATTTACAATATTAAATAAATTTGAATGCAGAATGAATTAAGAGGCCAAACAATAATCAAAATGACATTCCGCTTGAAAATCGGTTGAGTTTTGACAAAGTTATGAAACTTTAAGGTTGGTCAGACTTTGGATCTAACAACTTTACAAGTCAAAATTTTTGTCAAATTTCACATGATTTTTTACAGAAATTTGAAAGTTGTCAGAAACAAATTTAAATTGTTGTTTTATACTATTGGCGATATAAGGAGTTGATTAAAGGTGAAAACTTGAGATTTAAAATTTTGAATTTTCAAAATATCAAAGGGGGGACCACATGCATCGAATCCATGATTTTGAGAAATATAATTTTTTTTCGAAAATTAATTAAATTTAAATGCAGAATGAATTTAGAGGCCAAACAATAATCAAAATGACATTCCGCTTAAAAATCGGTTCAGTTTTAATAAAGTTATGGAAGTTTGAAGTTGGTCAGATCTTGAACACACTAGTTGCGTTTTTAGTTGCGTTTTCCACTTTAGCCAATCTTTTAGAATTCCACTTTTGAATATCAATCTATAACTACATTTTAATAATATAATTTAATATGTTTTTAGGGTTCTGGGCAGCGTTGGTGAGCCAATCAATCCGGAGGCTTGGCTGTGGTACTATCGCTTAATTGGCAAGGAACAGTGCTCCATTGTGGACACATTCTGGCAAACGGAAACTGGTGGTCATGTCATTACGCCTCTACCCGGTGCCACGCCCATGAAACCAGGCTCTGCTGTAAGTAACAATAAATATAAAATATAATCGATTTACTTATTTATGTGCTTAACTTGCAGTCGTTTCCCTTCTTTGGAGTCAAACCCTTGCTGCTGGATGAGTGCGGGATTGAGATCAAGGGCGAAGGCGAGGGATACTTGGTATTTTCGCAGCCCTGGCCGGGTATGATGCGCACCTTGTATAACAATCATGAACGCTTCGAGGACACCTACTTCTCCAAGTTCCCCGGATACTATTGCACTGGAGATGGTGAGTTCAACTTGATTCAAGTGAAAAAGTATTGTTGTTATATGTTTCCTTTTGGTTTACAGGTGCTCGTCGTGATGCTGATGGTTATTTGTGGATCACTGGCCGTGTGGATGATATGTTGAATGTGTCGGGTCATCTAATGTCAACTGCTGAGGTAGAATCTGTGCTCACGGAGCATCCACGGGTCGCCGAATCGGCTGTTGTCTCTCGCCCTCATCCAGTCAAAGGAGAGTGTCTATATTGCTTCATAACGCCCAATGAGAACGAAACTTTCGACCAAAAACTGATCGCGGATCTAAAGAAGATGGTGCGAGAACGCATCGGACCATTCGCTATGCCAGATGTTATACAGAATGCACCCGGATTGCCAAAGACGCGATCCGGCAAGATAATGAGGCGTGTTCTGCGCAAGATCGCGGTTAACGATCGAAATGTGGGCGACACTTCAACACTGGCCGATGAACACATTGTGGAAGAATTATTCGCTAATCGACCCGTTGAGGTCAAGTAGACAGTTACTCTTTGGATAATCTTGGATTCGCTTCTAGCTTCAAGAGTTCTCCTTCTCCCCTATGCTCTGCTCTGCTGCAATCCTCTACTTAGCCATTATAATGTGCGATCCCATATTTTAGGCTGTCTCTTGACCAGCTTAATCAACCGTATACACAATATACGTGTGAATCTTGTAAATCTCCTTCTCCCTTAAACATCTATATATAGTTAATATATATTTAATTCGTAACTTTGTTGGCCCCTCATCCGGGCTTACAATCACATTCTATTTAGTTGTTAAGTGTGTAAGTAACAATTGATTTGTTTAACTTGAAAATGCACCCATTTATTTTTAATATGAATGAGTTCTTAATATCATTGATTCTGTATCCGTATCGTATATAGTACATAGTGTATTCGTAGTTAACATTATGCTGAGCACGCACATTTTTCCAGTTTTCTAGTTTTTCCAGTTTATTTGTTTCTTTGTCGTAGTCTTAGCTTAAGTTGCTAAATTCGTTGTGATACAAATTTAATTATATTGATTATGTATGTATTTTTAGTAGAATTGATATAAACAAAAAACAAAAACAACAAAATATATACACAATTTCAGTAATATGTCTTCACAAACAACCACAAAACATTTCACACTTTTCTTTTTTCAGTTTTTACTAAATATTTTTCTCTGTAGTGCTGTTGCTTTCTTTTTCTATAATCCGTGCATTAACAAAATTGGAACACGTAAGTCCGGATGATAATACAAATCGTGGTTTTAACTACGATCTCTAATCAATGAAATGGGTTGATTTATTTATTTGTTAGATTGTAAGTTCTGAAAACGATACATATCAATGTTGCATTATGCTTGTCGACATTCCTGAATATTAATTTGGTATTATACATATATAATTAATCAACTAAACACTGAATAAGCGTGTTATATGGTCAAAAGACTTCCTGCAACGTAAACATATCATTGAAGTTACTGCTGCAAAACTCAAATCTTATATACATATCATTATTGTTAGGCCTGTTTTCTCGATGTTCAGTAATGGAATCAGAACTAAACATTATGTTAAACCGACCATAGTATTGTTGTTGTTAGCTATCAACGTTGGTAAGAGATATTTAAAACAGAGTTTGAATGGAACGTAGTGCTTCTTAAACTTATTGATAAGGTGCTATTTACGCCTTTGTCTGATTGTATAAAGTTGGTTAGAATCGAGAGAAATGAAACGTATATTGTTTTAGCCTGAATATAATTAGATGTACATTACACGACATATATTTATCGAATCATATACGAGTATATATATATATATGTGTATTTAATAAAGTTTGTTTCAATGTGTTTGAATTGGAAATGAAAATTTCAGCTCATTGTTAGTTTCTTTTTCAGTCAAAATGAATTTTTAAAATGCAGAATCTTTTAAGAACTGTTCCGCAATGTCTGATTAGACATTTCTCAACTGTAGATCGGGAGAAGGCCTGTCAACTTCTTTCAATTTTGACCAAAAATGCAAATGAGGTAGACCGACAAGGGATTTATATTTCCAGTTTTAATAAGAATCCCTACAGCTCATGCTCAAGTCTTTGACTAAGGGTCCGGAATACACAACCAAGTTGAATTCACGGGATTTTGTAACTGAAGCGGATAAAGCTGTGGAACGGCTGCTTGTTAAAGGCATTAGAAAACAATTTCCAGATCATCTTATAATTGCAGAGGAGGGCACCGAAGGAGTATCCAAAAGCAAGGAGATTACCGCTGCACCCACCTGGATAATAGATCCCATAGATGGCACCATGAATTTTGTTCATGGTTTTCCACATTTCTGTACTTCAATTGCTTTATATGTGGACAAGAAAGCGGAGCTGGCCTGGATCAGTAATCCTATGTTAAAGCACAATTATGTAGCCCAAAGGGGCAAAGGGGTTTACTTTAATGGCCAAAAGAGAAAGGTAAGTAATCAGCGGGATCTGAGACAGTCACTTATCTATCTGGAATGGTCACTGCGTCGTCGGCATGAAGACAAAGTAAATGTGTCTATGGAAAATAAACTCAAATTGCTGCCTTTAGTTCATGGGTAAGTGGAGTTCGAGTTGGTTGACCCAAATTGAAGTTACCTTCTTAGTATTCGCTCCCTTGGCTCGGCGGCTCTCAATCTGGCCCATGTGGCCATTGGAGCTTGTGATGCCTACGTGCAGTTTGGGCCACAAGTTTGGGATTGGGCCGCAGGTGTCCTAATGGTTCAGGAGGCAGGAGGTGTCGTTATCGATCCCTGTGGCGGCGAGTTTGATATTCAATCTCAGCGTTTGCTGGCAGCATCAACTCCCGAATTGGCTGAACAATTTGTACCCATATTGATTCAAATGTTTCCTGGCGACAAAAAGTCTAAAAGTTGACATTTTAAAGCAAGCTTTGTTACATCGTTTACGTATTTCTATTGATTCAAATATTTATAAATTTTCAAGTATTAAATACACAACAAATTAATGCAGAACCTCATCAAGGGTTTCTTGTTTGGCTTTGGTTCTGGCAAGGGCACAGTCTCTCCGGCTGCCTCTCCGATTGCCATTCCGGCTGCTGTTGGCAAGAGACCCCCGAAGAAGAAGAAGAAACCATTTGACGATGGCATCATTGACATGGACAAATGCTTCGAGGTGGGCTATAAATCGGTACAAAGGGCGACAACGGAGTTAATCCAGGCTCTTGACAAGAAAAAGTTGCCGGCTCACGATTTTGACCTGTACACCAGATGGAACACTCGCATTGAGGATATGCTGGTCAACGACATCTCGAAGCACTATCCCAAGCATAAGTAGGTCTAAGATTAATATTATAAATGCAGAACTTATTCCCAATCCCTCTATAGATTTATTACCAGAAATAAGCACCGAAAACGTACGGAAACTAGCTTAACGGATGATCCCACCTGGTTTATAGATCCTATACATGGTACTATCAATTTTATGCATGGCTTTCCATATGCCGTCATCAACTTGGCCTTTTGGGTGTCCAAGCAACCAAGATTTGGCATCATTTGGAATCCGCTTCTGGATCAATGTTATACTGCCCGAACTGGCTTTGGAGCCTACATGAATGTGAATCCCCTGCGAGTCAGTAAACATACGGAGGTATCCGATGCCCTGATCATGCATGAGTTGGGTACAAATGAGAGTCTTAGCCCTGATCGGCTCCGATATATTAGGAATATCACTAATAATGCACATGGGTAAGTTTTTGCTTGCTATGTTAACTATCGGATCTCATAACTAATCAATCAATTAATCAATCAATCAATCAATCAATCAATCAATCATCCAATCAACCAATCAATCAATCAATCAATCACACAATCAATCAATCAAACAATCAATCAACCAATCAATCAATCAATCGATCAATCAACCAATCAATCAATCAGACTTCGAAGCCTCGGTTGCACTGCGTTGAATATGTGTATGGTGGCTCAGGGATTCGCAGATGCCTATTTGGACTTCAACTGCACTTCCTGGGATATGTCCGCCGCCACACTGTTGGTGCAGGAGGCGGGAGGCGTGGTCTTAGATCCCTCGTTGCAGCCTTTTGATATAATGTCCCGCAGAGTTTTATGCGCCTCCACGCGGCAGCTGGCAGAGGAACTATCAGCGCTTCTTCCCTCGAATATTAATAAGAAAGAGACGAAAAAGATATCTGAGTCAGCTGCTAGAACTAACAAAGTCTCAGATAAACCCCAAAAAGACGAGACCGATTCAAAAATCAGATTGAAAATTGACAAAGAACAGTCCAATTCGCCAAATAAAACGTCTAAGATTGACAAATGTAGCGAGGAAGAAGACGGATCTTCTACTGATAATACAATGGTTCGCAGGGTATTATGCGCTTATACACAGAAGTTGACGGAGGAATTATCATCCCAACCCAACCATTTATACAAAATAAGTAGTATATCTTCTAAAGGGACAGACAAAGTCACGGATACACAACGAGAAGACGGAACCCTTCAAAAAACCAAAGCTGACAAGCCCAAGAAATCCAAGAACCCATCAAGGCAAAGTAGTTCAAAGGACGAGTTAATTAAGCCCACTAAAAAAGTTTTAGTTGCACCAAAAGACTCATCTTCGCGAATTGATCCCACCTTACCACCCTCTATGAAATTTTCGGGATATCCCAAACAAATTGAGAAATCTAGAAAAAAATCGGTTAGTAATTATCCCTCAGATCCAAATTTTCCAGGCCAAGGTTCTCTGTTCTAGAAGGCGTTATATATGTTTGTGAATATTATTGAAATATGTAAATTTTAACAAATTTCACGAATAAATTATAACTTTTAAAATATGTATCGATTAGTATGGCAACGGTTTCTGCCAATCAAATCGATAACCAGCAGACAAAAGTCAACTGTCGATATCGATAAATGCGCTGTGCAAATGTGTCGTCTGGTTGACAAAGCTGCCAAGGTAAGCATTCGATTAAAAGCTGCCTGCTACGAAATGAGAGAGATCCCTGTGTTATCGCTAGCATATGAATGAAGCCACTAAAAAGATGCGAGTCTTTGATACCAAAGATAATTATTTGGATTTGGTAACAGAAACAGATCGCGAAATTGAAAGGTTGTTGATTGAGGGCTTAAAAGCACACTTTCCCAGTCATGTTTACATTGGGGAAGAGGGTACCAGCGGTACAACTTCAGGTCAAAAACTGACTGATCAGCCTACATGGATTATTGATCCAATCGATGGCACTACGAACTTTATACACGGCTTTCACTACACCTGCATATCGGTGGGTTTGTGGTTAAACAAACAGCCAGAGTTGGCAATTTGTCATAATCCCCTGTTGGAGATGAGATTCACTGCACGTCGCAATTGTGGCGCCTACTTAAATGGGTCTCCAATACGTGTAAGTGGACAAACTAAACTGGAACGAGCCTTGATCATGAATGAACTGAATTCCGCGAATTTCGAGCCCAAACTCATGGCCATACAAATGGGAAATGCTCAAAAGATGCTGCAAAAAGTACACACGTAAATAGTTCAGCATAATCCTCTCCAGATTCTGTTAATGTAAGTGTTACAGACTGCGAACCACGGGATCAGCTGCAATGGATCTGTGTCTGGTGGCCATGGGCGCTGCCGATGGGTATTACGAGTTTTATCCACATTCCTGGGACACTGCAGCGGGTGTCCTCCTGGTGCGGGAAGCAGGCGGAGTTGTTATGGATCCAGCTGGTGGAGAATTCGATTTAATGGGCAGACGTGTTTTGGCCGCTGCCACGCCCCAATTGGGCTGTCAAATGGTGGAGCTGTTGGGCGACATGCAAATCTATCATCCCAGAGATGACGAACCTTCCAAATAGAAACTACAATTTTATGACTTTGTATTGAAAGTCACAATGTTTAATTTGTTGTTAGGAAATAAAATTTAAAAATTCGTACAGAATTTAAATTTGGGCATTTTCTTGGCCATATCCGCATCTTTTCCAATACACCACAATGGCTGAGGAGCAGAAGAAGAAGGAGGAACCCAATAAGAACGTGTTGGAGAATGCGGCCACTGGATACGGCTTAGAGGATCACGAGGCAACTCAGCAGGATCCACGGGTCAATGAATTGAGACGAGCTGATTCGCATCATGCCAGCAAAACTCAAGGAAATTCGCAACCGAAATCGCCACAAGCAAAATCGCCACCACCTGGAATGGAGAAGGTTTCCGAGGACAGAGCATCCAATGCGGCGACTCGTTATGGCCTGGAGGATCACAAGGCCAATACGGATGATCCACGAGTTAATCAAATTCGACAGCCCAAGAGACAAACTGAAATTACACCAATTCCCGTTAGCAATGAGAATCCGCCGGAGGCACAACCCACTGTGGTAACAAAGCTGCGATCCTCATTAAAGCGCGTCTCTACTGGACCCAATCCGCCGCCTCCTCCACCGCCACCACCGACGACATCTAAAACACCTTACCTAACACCGTCGGACTCGTCTGGAACACCTGTACAACCACGAACACCAGCAACACCACCACCAGCTCCAGTCGACGGTGATGCCACACAGGACAAACACAAAAGGTCAACTCGGGTCAATAAGTTCACCAACACGGATGTCAGCTTCGATCCATCAAAGGAGTATGCGAGCAAGACCACAAATACTGCTGGTCAAATGTACTCGGAGGAGGAGGAGAGCAGTGCCTCTGCACCACCGCCAAAACCACCTGCTCCCACGGAATTGAACCTGGATGATTGTTTTGCCTTTGCTGTGGCGTTGGTTCTGAAAGCGGGTGCATTTGCACTTAATTCCAACAAAGCCAAGCAGAGACTATCGTATACCACAAAGGATCACGAACACGATCTGAACACACGCACCGACAATGAGGTGGAGGCGATGCTAGTCAGTGAAATAACAGCTAAATATCCTACCCACAAGTAAGTCCAAATAAAAATAAAAGATATGTTATTCAGATAGAAATAATTTCCAACTCTTCAGGATTATTGCTGAGGAGGCAATTTCCAGCTCGGAAACTGGTCAGGTAAAATTAACCGATGATCCCACCTGGATTATTGATCCCATTGATGGCACCATGAATTTCGTTCATCATTTTCCCTATTACTGCATCTCTGTGGCGCTTTTGGTAAAGAAGGATACGGTTTTTGGCATAGTGTATAATCCTCCTTTAAATGAATTATACACGGCGCGAAAGGGACAAGGTGCCAAGTTAAATGACGAACCGATGACTACTAGTGGCCAGGAGGATCTCAAAAGTGCCATGATCCTACAGGAGTACAGCTCCGGCATGAATGATGCACGGACTACTGCAGCCATGGAGAATGCGAATCGTCTAATTAAGAAAACACATGCGTAAGTTTATATTTTAAAGGTATAATGAAATTCTAGAAACATTTAATTCTCATCAAATTATTATTTATTAAAAAAATTCGATATTTTTCCCTCACTATCCATTTTTTTCATACCTACGCCCTTACACTTTTTCAAAAACTTCAACCTACCATTACTTTTTCAAAACTCAACCGATATTCATGTGGAATATCATTTTGATCATTATTTGGCCTCTATATTGATTCTGCATCAAAATTTTTATCACTTAGAAAATTCGATATTTTGGTCATCACTGTCATATTTTTCTATACTTACCCCTTAACACTTTTTCAAAAACTTCAAACTCTCATAACTTTGCCAAAACTTAACCGATTTTCATGCGGAATATCAATTTATTCATTATTTGACCTCTAAATTGATTCTGCATCAAAATATTATTTATTTAAAAAATTCGATATTTTTCCCTCACTATCCATTTTTTTGCATTATTACCCCTTAACACTTTTTTAAAAACTACAACCTACCATAACTTTTTCAAAACTCATTTATTTTTTTTTTAATCTCCGACTTATTTGCAGTTTACGTTCAATTGGTTCCTCGGCTATGGGACTGGCAATGGTCGCTTCGGGCGTTGCAGATGGATTTTACTTCTTTGGTCTGCATGTCTGGGATATGGCTGCTGGCAATTTACTGGTCACTGAGGCGGGCGGCACTGTAATGGATCCCGCCGGAGGTGAAGTGGATATTATGTCGCGACGCGTTTTAGCTGCGGCTACGCGAACACTGGCCTTTCAGCTATCCGCGGAGCTCACACAAAACTATCCCAAGCCGAGAGATGATGAGCCAAGAGCAATTGCAACTATTCCAGACCCTAGCAAAAAGGATTTTAATGCCCAGACAGAATTTTCAGACTCCACTCTGTCGCTTAGTTCATCGGAAACGTCAAGACATTCAGTAAACAGAAATTAAAATTGATAGTCCATAGGCCAGCTGCACGCCAGAAATTGTTAACCATTTGAAAATGCTTCAATAAAAATTTTAGTACGAGAATAGCTTGTTTTTTATTATAAATAACTCATTTTTAATCAAATTTAAAATTGATATGTAACAGCTACTGTTTTAATGCGCCTTTCTTTAATCGATTAAATTATTTCGCCGCACCGCAACCTCTTTTCGATATATTCTAATTGATCACAATCTGATTCACGAACCAAGCTGCCAACTCGTTTTATGTTGCGGCAGGAGTATTAAAACAAGTTGGCAGCACTAAACCCGCATTTGCGGTTCAGTTCTTTTTTTTGTGAAAAACACAACTAATTGAATTATAAATCCGCATTTGTACTTTGACTGTTCGTGGAAAAACACCAACTGACGTGAAATGGCAGACAGCGTAGATCTGGGCAAGTGCTTTGAAATAATCAACAATCTGACCACAGAGGCAGGCAGGGTGAGTTTAATTGTGTGTTTGTGTGTGGGTTAATAAACAATTAAAAAGCGTCTTTTGAACAGCTGATTGCCCGCAACAATGAGACAAGGCAGGATTTTGTTTGCAAGTCGGGTGACATTGATTTGGTTACCCAAACGGACCAGGATGTGGAAAAGTTGCTGATGAACGGCATTCGCCAGCATTTTCCCGATCACAAGTAGGCAAATTGGAATCCAATTGGGAAATTGATACTAATGCTCCTAAGACAGGTTCATAGGGGAGGAGGAGAGCAGCACTGGAGCTGGTGTCAATAAGCTAACAGATGCTCCAACCTGGATAATCGATCCAGTGGACGGCACCATGAACTTTGTCCATGCATTTCCACACTCGTGCATTTCCGTGGGTCTCAAGGTGAACAAGGTCACGGAAATTGCCATTGTTTACAATCCCATGCTGGAGCAACGCTTCACGGCACGTCGTGGTCAAGGTGCCTACTATAATGGACGCCGCATCCAGGCAAGTGGACAGAAGCAGCTGAACAAGGCGCTGGTAACCAGTGAATTTGGCACCACACGTGATGAGCAGAAAATGCAAATTGTTAATGAGAATTTCGCCAAAATGGCAAAAAATGTGCATGGGTAAGAGAGATGTCTTTAGACTGATTATTTCCAAAGATTACTGATTGAATTTCCTTGCTTAGCCTGCGAGTGCTGGGCTCAGCTGCCTTGAACATGGCCATGGTGGCTTTGGGAGCTGCCGATGCCAACTATGAGTTTGGCATTCACGCCTGGGATGTCTGTGCTGGCGACTTAATTGTGCGGGAAGCAGGCGGAGTCGTCATTGATCCAGCTGGCGGTGACTTTGACATCATGTCACGCCGTGTGTTGGCTGCTGCCACACCCGAACTGGCTCAGGATATAGCCAAGTTGCTGACGCAATACTATCCACAACCCAGAGACGATTAAACCAAAGAATAAACTAGAGAAATGCATTTAATGCACGTCACGTTTCCTAGAAACTACTTATTGATGATGATGATGATTAGCCAAAAAGCATTTGATTGTTGTTAACCAAGTACCTTAAAAGGAATTTCCATTTAAATCCGAAATAAAACTCGAGTCATATACATTATACATATACATATTGATGTATATATAATTATATAACCACTAGCATAGTAGTTTTATCAGTTTATTCAAAGACGTTTGTTTGTTTGCTTTCAAGTACTTTTTCTGTAATTTAATTACAATCAGCGGCGCTTGTTTTGCAATTGCATTAGTTTTGTTTCGTTTCGGTTT
The DNA here is from genome assembly GCA_035045575.1 of Drosophila falleni. Classification (NCBI taxonomy): domain Eukaryota; kingdom Metazoa; phylum Arthropoda; class Insecta; order Diptera; family Drosophilidae; genus Drosophila; species Drosophila falleni. The sequence continues at coordinate 7,658,154 of JAWNOV010000167.1, forward strand.
GCATTTCTTTTGTAAGTTTATTTATTTGCAAATATTTATTCTTATCATATTGTTTATTTTTTTTTGTATATATTGTTTAGCTGATAGTAAAGCAATGTTGCTTTGTTTGGATGAAGACAGAAAACCTGCGGTTTTTCACAAGGGAAACACCAATAGCTATATAGTAAACATATTCGCATTGTCTAATCATAACAAATGATTGTGCAAGAACTTGTCTGAACCGGATACTAATTGGCTGATTCTGTTCTGTTATCTGTATTATCTGGAGGCATAATCATATAAGCATTACAATTTGTATAGTTGTGCCCTTGTTTAGTTTATAGCTAAAGCGAGCACATACTAATTTGTTGCTGGCTTCTTTTATTTGCACTGATCTTGCTTTTGGTGTAGTCTGAATAGTGACACTTAAACTAACTAACTAGCAACGAGCGAGAGATTTGTTATCATAGGAAGTCGACGTTTGTTCTTTAACACTTTATTATTTGTTTATTTAATGCTTTCTTTTCATAGAGTATTTATTTAATTATTTATTTATGAATGCTTGTTCGTTTCTATGTATGTATTTATTGTATGTATGTACTAACCATAAATACCATTTAAAATTTGACACATCATTGAAAAATGTAATCAAAGCTACAGTAGGTAAAAAATTGTATCTATGTATTCTCAATATTTTGTGTGTATAATTTAATAATGTAATTAAATAAAATATATAAAATATTAACGCTACATTCACAAGGTTCCATTATGCGCACTGGTTTACAATTTCAATTTCAATTCATCTTCTTTTACTTCGTCAGGGTATTCGAGAAAATGATTCTGAATAGGTTTTTGGATAAGCAAATATCTCAATTTGAAGCTAGAACATTTAGTTGAGTGTTTACTACGAATATTGCAAATTTATATATACTATATATATATAGTTGTAGATACAAACTCTAGATCAATAAGCGAAAAGGTACACATGGAGCATAAAACGGTCGCTACGTCAAACTCTATTGAAATTAGGCATTCAGCGTAGCTCCCTCTATATAAGTATATATTATAATTATATATATTTGTTAATAATATTTTGTTTTTCACACTAATAAAATTTACAAAATGTTCTATATAAATTCAACAATTAATGAAGAGCTTTAAAGTTTTTTTTTTTGAAGATATCGAAATATCTAGATTTATATGTATGTATTATGATTTGTTGTTGTTCTTGTTGTTATTTTAACATGTAATACACAAAAATTTAGCACCAATCTATTCAAAAATTCATCAAACTATTTGATTGTTCCAAGTTATACAAATTAAGCACTTAAAATTATGCGATATTTAAACGAATATGAACACGTTTCGAATGGAAGTGACGTCAGAATGCCGTCCTTAAGTTACACTTTCCAAAAATTAAGGACACACTTAATGAATTAATAAATGAATATATCCATGGTGGATTCATTATTGGCGTTTTTGGAAAGAGCACGTTTATAGCGCAACTTAAAGAAATAATAATCAAGCCGTAGCAATGTTAAATGTTAAAAAATTAATTTAAATTTATTTACACGCAGATACAATAAACGAGCAAAGAAAATTGGGTCTTTTTGCTTGAACTACGCTAGAATAACTCTACTTTTACATATGTATATATATATATATATATTTGATATAGTTATAAGTAGTTCTTTTTAATTATACAATAAGTATTCTTAACAAAAAAAAAACCAGTATTTTTCGAACTTGAACGCTCGCACTTCAGTCGAGTTTTTTTCTTTTGAAAAATTGACCGACAAAGCTGGCCAATAAATGATAGGGAATTGAGTGTGAAAAGGGAATTGGGAACGGGGCGGGGAATAGTAGAGATTTGTTTACTAGGGAGTACTTTGATGAGTTTGACAATGAAATAAATAAATCTTATGTTGCGCATGGGATATGTTCGGCTTGTGCTTTAGCTTTAGCTGGTATTTCATCATTTTTTTTACCTTCGAATGATTCAAAATTAACAAAAACATTTTTCAAAGTCTATAATTGTAGTTGTATGTATGTTTGTGTGATTGAGTGTGTGTAAATGTGGCTTAAAAATGTTTTGCGAACGCCTTTAACATTGCTAAATATTTAATGCTTTTACTTTTAGTTGTAGTTTTAGTTGTAGTTTATGCTTTAGTTATAGTTTTACTTGTAGTTAACTATTTGTATGTTATCTGTGTATCTTGTAAAATGGATAAATGTTTGCCTTTTAACTTGTTGAGTAGTTGATGCTGCTGTTGATGTATCTAATGTTGCCAACACTTGGTTTAATGCTAAATACTTAAACAATACAGCTGTTAGAATCTTATTGTATTGTGGTTCTACAGCTCGTCATCCGCCTTGGGTATGTCGAAGATCTCGGCAAAGAGCGGCGGCAGACGCAGCTTGGTCCAGTTCATTCGCAGCCAGTCTAGATGTGAGAAGTGCTTGGCTCCCAACGAGCGCAGTTCTGGTATCTTAGCCTCCAGCGCCGGCATCAACTGCAACGCCTGCGTCGATCCGGCCCGGGATCGTAGGATCTGAACACGCAACGCCTCCGCCACAAGCTCACGGGCACGGGCAATCACCTTGGGCTCACTGAGACCCGCCCGATCCGAGGCCAGCAGCACCATGGCGGAGAAGAGGCCAATCTCCGTGTCACTCAATCCGTACGCATTCAATGTGTTGGCAAAATTCAGCAGGGCATTCACAAAGTCCGACTAGAATAAGGAAATAATGATAAGTTAATGCTGCAGCTGTTACGCAGGTATGGAAAAATATGACAGTGATGACCAGAATATCGAATTTTTGAAATAATTAATATTTTGATGCAGAATCAATATAGAGGCCAAATAATGATTAAAAGGGTATTCCGCATGAAAATCGGTTAAGTTTTGGCAAAGTTATGCGAGTTTGAAGTTTTTGAAAAAGTGTCAAGGGGTTGATATGGAAAAATATGACAGTGATGACCAGAATATCGAATTTTTGAAAGAATTAATATTTTGATGCAGAATCAATATAGAGGCCAAATAATGATCAAAATGGTATTTCGCATGAAAATCGGCTAAGTTTTGGCAAAGTTATGCGAATTTGAAGTTTTTGAGAAATTGTCAAAAGGTAGGTATGGAGGGTATCGAATTTTCTAAGTAATTAAAATTTTGATGTAGTATCAAAATATGAGTATGATCATAATTTACTCAAAATAATCCCAATTCGTTATCGAAACAAACCTGATACCATTTTAAAACAGTAGTAGTAGTATAATTTAATTTAGTTAGTGCTACTTACATCGTAGAGTATCTCAAGCTGCTGGCGTGTCAGATAAGCGCCATCGTCCAGCGTCAGCGTCGTATCATTGATCAGACGCGCCACATGCGTCAGCCACACCTCAAAGAAGCCCAGTTTAATGAGTATCAGTTGGTCGTCCTGCGTGAAATCACAGAAGCCAGGTACGCGTTTCGCAAACTCCACAATACGCTGCACGCCGGGCGTTACGCGGGCCGAGAACTGTTGCCACAGCCAGATCTTCTGAAACTCCAGGCTCTCTGCCACAGTGTTGACAATCTGTCGATCGATAACAGATAATTGGTAATCGATAATTTAATATGTATGGTATGCAGAGCAGTTTTGAAATGTAAACTATTAAGTGGATAAACTTAAAAATTGTATAATTGCAATAAAAAGGTTTAATAGTATTTTAAACTTCAATATAAATGTACATTGTTTTTTTTTTATATATTTCTTAAAATTAGTATTTTTATAGTCTTTAATTAATTTTAAGCTATTTCTACAACATTTTTGGATCGAACTTGAACTTTATAACTACCACTAAATTTTGTAAAATTAATATTTTTATAGTTTTAATTAATTTCTAGCTATTTCCACTACATATTTGGATCGATTTAACTATTTTAACATTTTAAATTCTAGTAATAAATAATAACTTATAATGACGCCATTTTCTGTTACTTACGCCATTTTGTGGTACAGTTACTGGACGTCGCATCAGTTCGCGTGTCAACTCCTCTGTGTAGGAGCAATTTAGGCGATGCGCCTGTGAGACGCACATGATCACATCGTAGACAGTCAGTTCGTTGGCCGTGCCGGCGAGGGCATCATGATGATCGTGGGGATGGCACATGGCCACCTGGGTCATGGCCAGGTCACTGCTGCTGCCCATGCTGCCGACGACCAATTGCTGATGATGATTGCCCACAGCTACAGCTGTGGCATTGCTGTTGTTGTTGCTGTTGTTATTATTGCTGCTGCTGTTGTTGTTGTTGTTGTTGTGGTTGGCACTATTGCAACCGCCCAGCTCCGATGGCGATGAGGCAATCGAACACATTTGTGGCGTTTGTGGTGTATTCGGTGTATTCACACGCACGCTGCTCGCATGCGGCTGCTGTTGTTGCTGCTGTTGTTGTTGTTGTTGTTGTATTAGATTTGTATGCAAATTATTGGCACTGGTATCATCCACATTTAGGGGCGTGCTAGTTGCTGCGGCTGTTGCAGCGGCTGCTGCTGCTGCTGCACCGTTCAGCTCACGTGAACGCTTCGGTACGCGACCATAACGCACAGCTGCAAGAAAGAGATAGAGTGATATAACTGTCAGTTTGTTTTCAAATTCAAATCATTTGTCAGTTCAGCTGCAAAGCATGCAGCTTTTGTCAGCCTTGCAGTCATCTTAAAAGTATGCTACACAAAATATACAAATTGTGCTCATAGCATACTTCATCTTAAAAGTATGCTACACAAAATATACAAATTGTGCTGCAAATTTAAAAAGGATAACATACTTTCAAGCGCATCACTTAAATATTTATTTTAAGTTCCCTCCCGCATAGTTTATTAATTAAACAAATACGTTTTCTTAGCACATTTAAATTGTCTTTTTTTGGACTTGGCAACATGTTCTTTAAATTGTATTTTTTTCGTCATTAACATTTAAAATTTGCGTCAGTGTTGTGTTCAAAAATTAAGCAATTTATTAGTTTCTAAAAGCCATTTCAATTTAATGCCCAGCAAAATGCCGCACAATAAAAACTGGCACACGCATAAATCTTAAGAACACACACGCACACACACACACGCACACAAACATACATTTGTAGAAGCTGCTTTGTAGCAAATGGGAAACAAAATTCTTACGATAGCTCAACTAGAAAATTGTACTAGAATCTTATTTAATTTAGCAGACGGCATAAAGGTTTTACTATATTGTTTTTTTGTATTTCTTGTTTTTTGGCAATTTGTTTTTTGCGGTTTTTTGAAATGTTCATTAGCTTGTCTGTTTAGTTTTTGCAGCAAAGCAAAACGAAACAAATTGCAAAAAATTGTAAACGTGAAATTTCTTTTGTGCAACCAAATACACAGCATATTTTATTAATTAAAATCGCATTTGCCTTTTGGCTGGCAAAACAGACACAGCTGCTGTTTCAGTTGTTGTTGCTGTTGTTGCTCCAGTTGTTGCTGGCTTTCAACTGGTGGCAGCAACACACTGACGATGGCGTCTACGCTCACTTTATCAGTGGGACATTGACCCACTGTGCTCAATATACAAACTGTCGGCAACTGATTTTTGTTGTTGTTGTTGTTGTTGCTGCCCATACGAATAAACACTCGGTAAGTGTGTGTTGTGTGTGTTGTGTGTGCGTTTTCTTTTTGCCTTTTGCTTTGTAGTATTGTTGTGGTATTCGCCACAGTCACAGTCACAGCAAGAGCTAAAGCCAGCGGCGGCATCAGTTACAGCAACAACAGCAACAGACAATCCAAAAGATACATTCGTATCTTTATATAGTTGCACTAATCACAAAAGCGTGCGGCTGTTGAATGTTGTGCAAAGTGGTCAATGGTTTTGTTTAAAAAGTTGCTCAAGTTGCAGACAAGCCAAAGAAATTGCGCATACGCAGCGGGTGCCCGGAAAACTCAACGTCGCTGCGTGGGAAGTTGACAGTGTGTGTGTGTGTGCCTGTGTGAAAAATGATCGTTAAGTTGGTCAACACACACACACACACATTGACCCACATCAGTTGGCCAGGCCTTGTCGAAGTTGCAGTCACGCTTTTGCATCAGTTGCTCATCTCGTTAATTGTCACAGCTCGTAAATTAATTATGACATAATAACTACACACACACACACTCGCACACACACAATAGTTGCATATTGTTGTTATTGTCATCAGCTTGCCACCTTCAACTCTGTTAATTGTTTGTGGCGGGCGCTTTGCTCTGTTTATTTTAAGGTGGCTTCAATTAGCAGCTCATTGCGTTGATGGCAGCTGCACGATTTATATGTTTGTTTATCACTTGTTGTTGCCGTTCGGCTTTTGTGCAGATTTTTTGGTTAACACCACTTTTGTTTGCCTGCTTTTGGCCCAAGGGTATGGATGGACAAACACTTGCAGTGCCATTTTGAAGCTGTCAAGAAGTGGATCAGATCATTGACCACATTTCATGCGAGTTCACAACTGTTACAATTTTAAATCAAATAATTGAATAAACTAATGCTGGGAGAGGGACTTGGAGCGGGGCTTAAGAGAGGGACTGGGAGCGGGGCCTAAGAGATGTTAAAGGGGGGGTAGAAAAATATGACAGGGATGATTATAGATTTTTTAAATCATTAACTTCAATAATATTTCCCAATTTTCTAATTTTATTTTAAATTACTTTTGGGCAACTACTCTAAGTTGATGTTAAATAAATAAATAAATAAGAAGAAACCCTTACAAAAACTTTGTCCCAATTGGCAAGACATTTCCTGAAATATTTAAGCAATATAAGACACCATTTGACATGTATATGGCATTTGATGGCACTACTTGAACAAGCGTTCTACCAAACATTTGTCATAAAAGTCACAATTCATTTGGGACCCACAACTGCTGTATATGTGTGGGTATATACATATATACTCCTTTTATTACCCATAATCTGCAACATTAGCTATTCAATCGTGCCAGCTTAGTCGCTTTGCTCCACATTTTAGACTGTCAGCTGGCACCTGCCACATGCCACATGCTACCTGCCACATGCCACATGCCACCCACAAGCATTTCCATTTCCAGTCGAGAAGAGTGCAGGTCAACATCATTCATTATACAGAGTTCAGGTCAGGCAGCAGGCAGCAGTCACATAAATAAGACTAAGCCTAAACTTCTTTTCCTGCTAAAAGCATCTTAAGTGATTTAGTGCAGCCAAATGGCTTCAATGCTCAGCGGCCCAATGACCCAACAGAGCGAGAGAGATAGAGAGAGAGGAGAGAGAGAGAGAGAGGGAGAGATGATGATGATGATGGGGAGGGGAATATAAACTTGTTTTGGATGCTGCATCCATTCATCCATCCATCCATCCATCTATGGCAACTGCTCGTTGAGTGCCAGAGCCAAGGATTTGGGTCACTGAAATGTGAAGCGGCAGCCCGTAAAGTGGCCCAAATGTTGCCCACTTTTGACCATTAGCATGCAAAGCTTAAGCCAACTGCCAACCAGGCAGACATCAACTACCAGCCAACAACAATAACAGCAACAACAATCAAAGCATATATGTACATAATCATACACACACTTACACTGATAAAAAAAATGTTCGAAAATCAAGATTTTGGTCTTAGAAATAAGATTTTTTGGTCTACAAAATGCGTCGGAAATATAAAATTCTTAAATTAAGAGAGCACAGCTTGATTTAAAGAACATTTGAAATAAGACCAAGTTCTTATTTTAAGAACAAAAGTTCTTAAAATTAAAATCAAAATATTAAATAAATAAAAACTATTCTTTATATTTCTAATTTTATTTTTACTTTTAAATTTTAATTTATTTACATTATATTTTTTATTCTTTTTTGTTTTAATTTATTTTATTTTATAATTTTATGAATGTTTTTTTAATTTGTTACGAACTTTATTTCTTAAATAAATAAAGATGAATGTTCTATATTTTTGAAGTTGGCCTTTTTTTTTTAGTGTACCCATACATATATAAAAATGTAGTTGATTTTTTTTTTGTAGTTGTAGTGTTTTTTATTTTTTTTTGGTTTTATTGTGCGCATGAATGGGCCTGGCCCCGGTTCCGTTCCCTTCCCCTTTCCCCTGCCCCTTCCCCTTCTACAGTCACCGTTCCCCACTAGCACCGGCATAATTTGGCCCATAGTTTGCTGCTGACCTCGTTTGAGGTCGTTCATTCACCTGTCGCTGTCGCTGCTGTTGTTGTTGTTGTAATTATTGTTGTTGTTGTCGCTGTCGCCGTTGCTGCACTTTATGCACTCCACATTTGCATACACACATGTGTGTGTCTGTGTGTGTGTGTGTTTGTGTGTGTCTGTGAGTGTATTGGCCGCTGTGTTTACCCAGTTACGAAATTGTCCAAAACGCTGCGGCTTAACTTGGGTGAAAGTTTGTTGTTTTTGTTGCTGCCGCTGCCAAAAAGAATAAACAAACTATGCAGTCCCAACTTTTAGTGTGTCGTTTCCTAAAGCCAACTAATGAAGAGTATTGGCTAAGATATAACTTTTGTAACAATTAACGCCTTAAATCTATTTTTATTAATTAATAAAAGTATATTAAAATACAAACTTTGCAGTAAAATATTAATAATTGGTGGATAACTTGAATTGGAAATACGATTTATTTCTAGTAGAAATACTTATCAATTAAAGTTACCCGCTGATATTGATATTAAAGATATTTTAGCTATTTTTTTTCCCCAAAAATAGCAAATGAAATTAGTATTTTTTCATATCAAAATATTATTAGTAGTGATATTATTAGAACGTCACTAGTTAAATGTTTGTAATAATAGACAATTTTCTTTCGTATTATCGGTGATTACTGATCGATTAGTTTAACTGATTTTTAACTAAATATTGCTTGGAAAACTTTTTAAAATTAAAAAATTTTTAATAAATGATATTAAATACGAATATTTTAAATAATAGTAAATTTGTTTGAATTAAAATTGTAAAAGTAATAGGTATATGAAAGGGTATTTAATTTTCGTTTAACTTGCAGCTAGACGTTTATTTCTTCAATTTGTTTGCTTTTGTTTGCAGCAAGGTGTGTCTGTGTTTGTTTGTCTGTGTATGTGTGTGTGTGTGTGTGTGTGTGTGTTGGTAGTTTGTATCTGGAGCAGCTAAAATTGTTAGTTGCGTGCTAAATTTGTTGCTTGCCAGCGACAACAACAAAAAACACGCACACACACTCACTACACACACACACACACACAGCAGCCGCCCACCCGCCTTGTCCGCCAGCAACAACAACAAAAATTGTGTCAGGCAATTTGCGTATATTATTGCAACAGTGTTGTTGTTGTTGTATTAGTAGTTGTTGTATTAGTAGTTGTTGTTGTTTTCATGGAGCCAATTGCAGTTTAATGAGCGTTAAAAGTAATTTTTGCCATTTGGCATGTCGCAAATTTTATTGCTCTGCGTTTATTTATTTTTTTTTTGTTGATTTTTTAATCTATGCCCGCCGGACAGTTGTGCACATTGTGCGGAAAATCACAAACGAAATCCTCGCGATTGAACCACATGCCCAACTCACAGAAACCCAAAACGGGACACAACTCAACACAGGTCCAAAAGAAGCGACAATGTTGGGAATGTGGAATAATCTGGCCATGGAATGAACAGTTTACTTCTTGGTTTTGGCAGTTATCAGATGAACCCGGTGGAGTTGGAGTTGGTGTGGGAGTTGGTGTGGGAGTTGGAGTTCCAGTTGGAGTTTCTGGTTCACTTGGAGTTGAAGTATCTGGTTCAGTTGGAGTTGTAGTATCTGGTTTAGTTGGAGTTGGAGTTATATTCCAGCACTCGCCATCCCAACGTGGACATTTCCCGGGCACACAGGCATTTAATGGTATATCAAACACCTGTCCAAGTGGACACAATCTTCTATCGATGCTATTGTCACCGCAGTAGTAGTAACTGGTGCAATCTCCGCAATCCGGCACCAAATCTCCAATCTCATGACCCGCACAGAAACAGATTCCATCTCGGCTGCAAGCCAATCTTGCATCCAGTTGGCCATAAGCCTGGTTAACAGCCAGAAGCAGCGGCAGCAGCAGCACACAAAGCTGATAAACTTTAAATGGAAAATCTCTTCAAATTGAACAAACTGAATTATTTTTATTGGCTTATAGAACTTTACCGAGCTTCATCTGAGTTGGTTGAAGAATAACAACTGACGGCATTCCAACCACAATCCTAGACATTTTATAGGACTTTAGCTATAGATATGGCTTATGGATTTGTTTAAGTTTGAACAAACGATAACGATTTGTTATTTTAGCACTTGACCTGTTTCCAAGTCTGGTGGATAAAGCCAATTGATAAATAAATAATTCAAATAGTTTAAGTGATTTTCCACAGTTGATAATGCGAGTGCAATTCTTATAGATTATTTTTGTAGTTTTTTTATACTGAGATATATAAAATCTATTAAAGTATTAGAGTGAGAAAGCGGGAAAGAATGAGAGTAATTTAAAACACTCATATAAAAACTTACTGATAAAAAAGTTTAAGCTCAAAAATCCTAAGTTTAGTAATGATATTTTTTACCTATTTAGTTATTTAATTAATTTATTCTTTAACATCATGATTATTGGAAAGTTGTTCATTATTATCTAATTAAAATAAACTTATTTTATACAAATATACTTGATTTTAAGAAACGGTATTTTTTTTCAGTGTACAAATTATTTTCTTGATATTTTTTATCTATTGCAGCTTTAATATATCTTTAAATATTATTATTACTCTAAAAGCATTTTCAAAACACTTTTTCACGCATATTTCCCCTTTGAAGATTATTAGATACTTTATCTTTGTTGAGTTTGATTGTTCTTGTAAACAATTTATGTATTTTATTTCAGACCTCTTTAAGCTATTGGCCAAAATTCCATCAGACCATCTTTTCTTTTGATCAATTTTCAACCTTTTTTGCATAAATTGAATGGCCGTCAAATTACAAAGTCCCACGCATTGAATAAATAAATAAGTTCGCAACCCAAATGCAAGAATTTGCCATTCATTTTGGGTCAAATGATTACGAGAAATACAAATACAAACACAAATACAAAAGGCGAAAACCAAAAGTCAAAGCATCAGCTCAAGTCTAACAAATTGCCGGAGTCTGCAACTAATCGCCTTAGGTGAGGCATATCTATATAGATATGTATATATTGTATATATATATATGCCACGTGTTGCCCATTCGTTTGGAATTTGTGCCTAAATCAGGCAATAAATGCAACTAGGCGGGGCAGTAAAGCCGTAAAAAAAGAGGGCAAATGGGGGACGAGGTAAGCGAATATGAATAAAAAATCAGCAAGAAATCAAAATCAGTCAAGGCATATGCAAATTTTGAACTGACCTACTCCCATATGAAAAACCAAATGAAACACGCACGAAACAGCAAATCGAAAGAGACGCCCCAAAAGAGTTATAGATACAAATACACACACACACAGATACACACAGATACATACGCACATTTGAGTCCAAATTCAAATACAAATCGAATAATCAAAAAATACAGAATATGCAGATATTTATGTAAAGTGCGTACGATAAATGATTGGATGGATGGATGAATGGATGATGATATCAACTGAGGGCGTTGAACGATCTTTCGGAATGATCGTTTAAATATTTATATACATATGTGTTGCTCTGTTAATCAGTCAAAAAAATAAGTTGTTGTTGTTGGGCAATCAGATAAACGGCAAATTGTCGGCAATTAACGTGTTCATTATGTGAAAGAGCCAAGAGTCGAGTTTGTATTTATACACTGATAAAAAAATGTTCTAAAATCAAGATATTGGTTTTAGAATTAAGATTTTTGGTGAAAAAAATGCGTCGAGAACATAAATTTCTTAAATTAAGAGATCACATCTTAATTTTAAGTGTATTTTAAATAAGTTCAATCTCTTATTTTAAGAATAAATGTTCTGAAACTTAAAACTTAAAAATAAAGTAAAATAAAATTTATTTTTCAATATTTATAATTTTTTTTTTTTATAATAATCTTAGTTTAGTACTTTGATCTTAAAATAATCTTATTTTAAGAACAAAATATTTAAGATGAATGTTCTTGATTTTAGAAGTTGTTCTATTTTTTCAGTGTATATATCCAAAAGTTAAGCCGCTTAGCGGCGAATTGGAGAAAGGCTTTCTTTCGTCCCATTCAAAATGGGTTGAGTGCTTGTTGTTAAAGAGGTGTAAATGGAATGGTTGTGTGGCACAGATCTGTGACCCCCTTGTCACTGACTATCACACTGTGACAGTGATGACAAAAATAGTTTACCACTCCCCTTTCCTCTGCCTCCATTCACAAGTTCCCTCTGGCTCTGGCGACATAACTATTTAACAGATACTCGCATGTATCTCTCAGATACATACGTACATATAATTCACTTAAGCGCGTTCAACGAAGCGGGATGAATGACCTCAATTTGAATAGTTGTCCATCCATCCATCTGACTGCCCGTCTCTTCATCTCGCCGTCTGTCCGTCCGTCCGTCTGTCCGTCCGTCGTTTATGTGCTTGTCTTCCCTCGTTCCATGACTGACTTTTTGGGTGCCATTTAAATCAACGTTGCCGCCTACTTTGGACAGTGGCTTTTTAGCCGCTTTTATCTTCGTCTCTTCGCTTCTTTTCTCACTCATCATTATTATTTTTATTTGGTGTGTAGTTGTTTTTTTTCTTTATTGCATTCTTGTTAAATTGTTCAAATGCTCTACAATTTTCGGGCCAGTTTTCTCCGCGTTGAAAAACACGTCAAGCGCAAGCGAATTGAGGTTATAATCATAACTGCTTTTGCCCCCCCCCTTTCCCCTACTTACACAAAGGAGTGGCCTCAGCCCCTTCCCTCCCCTCTTCGCCCCTCCCCGCATCCGTTTCATCTCCATCAACGCTTTTATCTGTTTGACACAATTTTCTGGGCAAAGTTGACTTCTCTCTGTCTCCGCCAGATTTTTGTTTAGTGACACAGTTTAGATTACACACACACACACACACACACACACACAAATATAGAGACAGTCTCTTTTTTATGTATATATATATATATATTTTGACTACCTAATTAGATAAAAAATACAGTTGGCTGCCGTTGGCGCTGCTTATGCCTCATGGGAGGTGTTAAAAGTTGCAGTCACTTTGCCCCACTGTGCAGGCGTTGCCACAAAAAACGAGTATGCAGAAGAGGAGGGGGAATGGAGGAGGAGGAAAAGAGAGACATGGTAATGCAGCGGGTGTAGAGTGTTGAGTGCTGTGCCAGCTGGAAAGTGAGTTAACTCTGTCTGCAGTCGGCTATATTAGATTGTGTGTGTCCCACTTAATGTGTGTGTGTGTGTGTGCGAGTGTGTGTGTGTGTGCCTGAAGCTGTCCAAACAGAAATGTTGCATACTCGGTAGATACAGCCAAATGAGGACAACTTTGTTGCCATTTGATTAGGGCCACATAAAGTGCAAATATGATAGTAAAAGTTTGTTTTCAAAAAGAGATCCAAAGTGGTCCAACTACAATTAGAGTGTGTGTCACGGATATCATTGCTTATCTGATGATCTTTATCTATTAGTTAAAAAGTAGAGCATTGCCAGAAAATTGTTTGTTGAACTATATCTATCAGATCAAACAAAATCTTTAAGAGCAGCTAATTCCTTAATTTCTTAACGATCAGTTCACAATTATTGCATAATTTTAAGAAATTTCTTTTACGATCCTCACAAATTAACAAAAAATTAAATTATATAGAAAATTTAATGCATTGAGTTAATTATTAAATAAAGTATATGCAGAGTTTTTTTTTTAAATTTATTTTCCTGATCTTCACAGTTAAAAACAGCGTTTTAAAAATCTTATGATCATTGTTTTTATCTACATGTAGAATTAAGAGATTCTCTTAGTTTCTCCCAAAGAAATCATTCTGTTTGAACTTAATAATAATAAAAATCATTTCAATTAAAATCCTTTAAGTCCAGCATTATTTCGGCAGTACTTTAAAAAGATTAAGCTACATAAACTGGAGACTCAAGCTGGGAGTGTAGTTATAATCGTTTATAATCGTTTGCCAATCGTTTTGATATGCCGACATATACATTTGTACATTAATGACTTCTACACTTTGACATTATTTCATTGTTCATTTATTGCCCTTTCCTGTCGCTGAACTCTGGCCCAACAGCTGCTCCTGGATAGAAGCAGAAAGAGAACTTGAAACCGCAGCTCATTAAGCGTTTATTGAACTCGCACATCAAAAAAAAAAATGAAATGAAATGAAATTACAAATTAAGATGGAAATGAAGCATGCAGCAAATGTCATTGAAATGAAGTCGTGAAATGTTAATAGCATTAAAAAATATCCTTTCCTTTTTTTTTGCAGAAGCTTTTGCAGAAGTTAAGAGCGATTTTGAAAAAAGCGGAAGCAAAACCAACTGCAAACAAGTTGAGGGACGGCCAACTGGGCGTATGAGTAATGCCAAAAGTTACGCAAATGCCGTTGTCGTTGTCGTTGTCGGGGACTGCTTATCAAATATTTGAACTAAAATGTGTGTAGCTAAATTAAAACAAACAACAACAGCCCAAGGCAACAACAACAACAAACGGCACTGCTAAGACATCAGACAGTCGCCAAAAAAAGAAGAAAAAAAAATGTAGAAAAAATAAATAAGAAAATAAAAATTTGCGACGCGATGCTCCAATTTGATAAGCGATGGGCGCATTAGCAATTAGCGAATTAAACGCTGACCGAACCGCTAGCCGAGCAAACCAAATAGCCGAGCGACGCGCGTTTTGTGCTATAAATGTTTCCATGAGCTAAATAGAGGCCCACATTCACATTCACAACCACATTCACATTCACATCTACATCCAACCGCTCCCAGCGCTTTAATGAAAAAGCAAACAATTAAATTAGCCAAGAGGCCACAAGACATCGGACATCAACATCCAACCATCAACATCAACCATCAACATCAAAAATCCACATCGAATGCGAAAAACTAGAACGAAGCGCATTTGTGAAATGCCAATCGACCAAGATGTGATACATATATACATACATATAAAGAACATATGTATGTGTGTGAGAGAGATCAATGCTCGAAGGCAGCTGCTGTCGATCGATCGGTTGTGATTGGGAATCGTTAGGGTGCAAGCGGACTGTGATTGATTGAATTAATAATACAAATTAACAGCGCCAAGTAGGTAAGATCAATGATTTCTCGCTAAGCCAGTAGCCAGATCTTGCAAACGATCGCCAATGTTGTAGGCGTGAGTGTTACTCACAAGCTTTGACTGATCACCGATCACTGATCATAATAAAATACAAATTGTTATTATTATTGAGCTATAGTAAAGCAATTGACGTGCTTAAGTTGAAACTGATCATTAAGCTGCAAGCTACGATCAAACGATCTTAGATTTTTATTAATTTTCCTATTTGAAGATCAGTTCTCTTCGCTTCTGTCAGAAATCTCAGGCTGTCAACATGTTATGATCATTACATGATCGCCAGCTGATCAGTGATTAAACAAATATATGTAGTCAACTGTCGGATTTAATTAGTTCTTATTCTATCTGAGCCAAGATTGCTACTGTCAACATAATAAGCTCATATTATGATCATTGCAAGTGTCAATGATCGCTGATCTAGAAGAAGTGATCAGAAACTGATCATTAAGCTGTAATCAGAGATTACTGTCGGTTTTCATTAGTTGGTTAATATTGCTGACTAAATAAATGTGGAATTTGTTTATTTGTGAAAGTAAGAGTTATGAAGATCTGTTCAGATTGTTGGTGATCGCTTTCCTCCCATATCTGTCTCACTCTCTCTTTCAGTGGCTGTCAACATAAGCAGTAAGATCAAAGCATGATCAGATCGTGCAGTCAATGAAAGAGTCAACGAGCCGTTGGCTTCATTATGAGCACGCACGATCAATGACCGACAATGGCTGAATCTGAATCTCAATCTGAATTGCAATGTTGTAGCCAGCGGCTGAGTGATTTCTTCCTCTGCCAGGAGAAGCAGAAGGTGAAGCAGACGGAGAAGGAGACGGAGAAGGAGTTCAGCACAAGAATCGTTGCAGGGCACTGGCCAATGGCTACCGCTAACGATCTCGTCAGGGAGCAAAGGGAGCGCGTCCAGACGGGTGCGTTGAACTATAAACGTCGTCGTTGATCGTCGTCAGTGATCTTTTATTGTTGTTGTTGTTGTTGTTATTATTGCTGTTCGCTGGTCGCATTTCATTCTTGACTTTTTTTTCTCTTGTTGTTTGGCAACGTCATCGTCAAACAAACATTATGAACACGCTCATAATGAGAGACTCGTTTCGCAATCTTATAATCAGCTACCGGCTACAGCAAAAGCTCCACAAACAACAACAGCAACAGCAAAATTAAAGTAAACTCTTTGTTATTGTGCAGTGCAATGCTCGCAAGTTTTTGGGCAGCTTAAACTTGCGCTCTCACTCTCTTTCTCCCTTTGCCTTGGACACTCTCACTCTCTTGCAGTCGCTCTCTTTTGTTTGCTTGCTCTCAGCTGGATCAGCTGTGTGTGTTGTGTGTGTGTGTGTCTGTCTGGCCTGAGGTCGATCCCTTTATGCTGTTGTTGTTTTCTTATTTCTTTGCATATTTACAGCGCACTGCTATCAAAATGCAGCGCTGCCAGCGTCGCAGTCGTTGCCTCACTGGTGCTTCACCCTTTGCAGTCGTCGCGACGTCGTCGTCGTCGTCATCGCTATAAAGTGTCAATGCACTTGTTCTTGTTTCAGTCTCTTGTGGCTTAGTGTGTGTATTTGTGTGTTTGCAATGCGTGTGTGTTGTTTTTGTTGCGTCTTCACGTGCGTCGCCATTGCCTCCTGCTGTTTTGACTGCTCCCTCCCCACCTCTACGCCCTCTCTTAGCTGCTGCTGTTCAATCCTTTTTGCTTTCCGCTTCTGAAGCGTCGCCGTCGTTGTCGTCTGCTGCGTCGAGTGCTTTGCCATTTCCCCCTTCGCACATTCGTTCTTCGGTCGTTGGTCGTTCGTTCGTTGTTCGTTGGTCGCTTGCTCTCTGCCTTTGCACTTTGGTGCATCCTTGTCTGGCGTTTGAACTTTTTTTGTTCTTGTTGCTGCTGTTGTTGTTGCTGCTGTGTGTGCAATCTTTGTTCTGCAGACGTCTGGCCTGTGCCCTTCCCCTTTCTCACTTACTCTCTCTCACTCTCTTTTACTGCGTTTGTGTGTATTGGCATTTGACTCCATTTAAAGTTTGTTTCGCTTTATTTTGCAAATAAAATTAACTCAACTGCCAGCAGCAAAGTGCAAGTGAAAATTGCAGTTGCAGTCTCACTCTGAATTTATGAAGCTGCAGTTGCCAAGGGCTGCCCTTCTCTGTCCCTCCCTCGCTCTCTCACTCACTAACTGAATGTTTGTGTCCTTCCTTCATGCATGATGTATGTTTGCTTGTATGTTTGTCCCCCTCTTGCGTCTGGGGTTTGCTAATGAGCTGAGGCGTGGCACAAGCGCAGTTACGCATAAATGTGTAAATGTATAAATGTGAAATGGGCACACATTAGCTTAAGGGCTCACTGCGGTGCTTCAACATGCAACGACGAAATGTTGCATGAACAGAGTTGCAGCTATTCAGATCCGTTTGTTGCTATGCTTATTAGAAGGGTGTGCTCTCAGTTATTTATGAATACATACAATAATAAAGTCTTATCTGGAAATACTGGACATTTAAGCAATCTATATAATTTTAAAGCAAGATTATTTTACCTAAGTAAGATTCCATTTTATTTGGGTATTGCCTCAATTCCTTATTGACCTATGACCTAAAAAAACAGTTTTTAGTACACTTTTTTCTTTTTCTAAGCAGTTTAGTTATGGACGAAACAATTTTTAAGTTTTCGGTATTTTAGGTAATAAATTTTTCTGGTTGTAAACAGATCTTTTAAATATTATTTCACTATATCCAGACTCCACTGAATCTATTTAAAGAGACAAGCTTTAACCGTTTGAGTATTAAAAGTCAATGCCATCATAGTCATTTCTTCTTCTTTATTCTTTTTTTTGGCAGGGTGTCTTCTCTACACTTTTCTTTGTGTTGAGTTTTCTTAAGTTGGGCATACTGAAAAAAGTCGCTGCCCTGTCGCTAACACACAGCATTTAACCCACTTTAAACTTGTCTTCAGCTTTTTGGGCACAGTCATTAGCCAAGCGACAACAGCAACAACAACAACAACCACATATACAAAGTTATATACATTTTTATCGCATGTCTCATCAAGAGCGAAGACGACCATCAACATCATTTAGCAGGCCCATCAACAGAGCCGGGCATCGTCATGGCCACAGCTACCTGTATCTGTATCTGTGTATCTGCACCTCCTTCTCCTCCACTTCTTCATCTTCTTCCTACGCTTCTTCCGCTCATGCTACTTATGTATTCAGCCCAATCACCACCTGTGTCACATTTTAATACATTTTGTAATAAAAGCAACATTAAAAGGCGCTCTCTCTATAAAAGCAACGGCCCTGATACGAACATTCGCCTGTCTGTCTGCCAACCGCAACTGCAACCCCCTTCTACCTCCTCCTTTCCCCTCTTCCCTCTCACCCTGCTCTGCCCTAACTCTGCTTAAGAGTCAGTTAGCTGTCCATTTGGTCTTTGACTCTGTTCAGTTCGGTTCAGTTCAGTTTGGTTCTGTTCTGTTTGCCACAATTTGAATGGATCGTCAGCGTCTATGACAGACACCACAGAATGTAGCTTTCATTTCTCACACACACATTTAAACATGCACTTATTAAACACACACACACTGACACACTCGCACACACTTTATGTTAGCCAGAGTTGAGAGCTCTGTTTCTTAATCATCATGATTATTATCGTCATCATCATAAAGTCGCTGTGGCTTTGTGGTTATGGTCGCATGCACCTTGCCACACATTGTGGAGGGTTGCTTGGAGGTGTCTCTCGTCTCGTCTCGTCTCTCCTCTCCCATCTCCCATCTCTCATCTCCTCTCTCTCTCTTGCATTTGAGTTCTATTCAATTTGGAGGTCACTCAGTGCTAACTGCATTTGCAGCAAACACATTTTTGTTTCTCTAGTTGTTGCTGTATCTGTAAATTGTATCTGTATCTATAGCTGCACATAGTTGCAACCAAGCATGGCCAAATCGCAATGCAACTGCAAAGAAACCAAAACTAAAACAGTTTGCGGTATATTCTTGGCACCAAAATGTCAATTATAATAACAAGTGCGGGTGCATAACGGTTAAGCTACTTTTTTAATATTGCTGCAATAATTCTTAAAAATTCTAGATACACTTATTCAACATCTGTTGTAAATTTAACTCCTCTAAAACTGTTTACAATCTTTCTACTAATATTATAAAATATCTGCTGCTTATTATGCTCTTGAAATATCGGGAAACTATCGATTACAATGCTGAATAAATCATAAATTGTACATTAATATTAAATAAAATTAAAAAATAAAAATAATAAAATTAAAATTAAATACTTTAAGATGCAGCTTTAATTGTATGAATAGGAAATGTTATGCTTTACCTTTCTTTTCATTACTCTCTCTAACTATCGTCAAACTTGTGTTTAGTGTAAGCTTTATCTTCTTTGTAAATATTAAACTAATTTTGACCTCTTTTTAGCTGCAGTCTTATATGAATTTCTTAATTTATATTTATCTTCATGTCTGGATCAAAGTAGCGTGTGTCAATTAATTTCTCAAGCCTAAGCCACACCCTTTTGGCACACATATATACAATCAATACAATTATATGAGTTCATGGACTATCTGTAAGATACACACACTACACACACGCACACACTCGCACAACACGCCCAAATGAATTGTTGACACATCAAATCTAAATTGTCCATCCCATATAAGTTCATTAATGTCATGATACACAACACACTTCAACTTTTTGTCATGTGAACCAAAAAAAAGAAGAGGAAAGCAAAAAGAAGTAAAAATAAGGCAAAAAGACAGAAAAGCAAAATAACGAAGGAAAAAAAATCGCCGATTAAAGCAGACAAGCCAACAAAAATAACTAAAATAATAAAATAATGAATAAATAACAAGAGATACACACACACAGATACACACATATATAGTATCGGTATCTGTATCTGTATAATGGCCACTCGCTTGAAGCGCAAAAAAAAAAGTAAACAACAACAAATATGTGGGTCAATTTTGTAATAAAGTAGAAATGAGTGTGTAACAACAACAACAAACAACAACAACAATAGGCAAAGCAGCCATAGAATTACAGCATAGAGAACTTGAACTGACGGGGGCTGCTAACCCCGTTGTCCCTACCCCTACCCCTCCCTCTTATTCCCCTGCCCCTGCAACTTAGCTAAAAACAGCTGATTGACAGACGGACACTTGAATGATTGGCTGGCATTATTGGCCAAAGTCTGGAATATATATCTTTGCTCCACTCTCAACCCTCCCTTCACCCCTCACCCCTGACTGGAGACTGGAGCAATTATCCGCCTTGGTAATTGGCCCCGCTTAACTGTTAATGGGCCGCCTCAAGTTGAGCTTAACGGTAATACTAAGCACAGTCAGAAGACGGCTTAGATTGCAGATAGAAGATTGAAGATTTGTAGACTGAAGACTGTAGACTGGGCCACTGACTGTTTTGGTCAATGAGCTTTGAGCTCACATACAATAGATTGTTGCGGCTGTATCTTACGGTTAGCCGTGAGTATCTCATAGATACATTTACTACAGCTCGACTTTGTGCTAGTTTTTTATTTTATTTTTTATTTAGTCTATTGCGCGCGGCAGATGATTTCATGCCTTTTGTGAGATTTAATTGTTATTCATTCGTCATTCGTTGCGTGGTTGTTGTTGTTGTTGTTCGCCTTTGTTTGTCGTTGTTGTTGCTTTAGTTTCATTTTGGCTTTGGCCAAACCTTGAACCGCACCGCATTCAGTTTATTGGCCGCGTTTTTACAACGAATACCGTTGCGAACTAAGCGTTTTTGGCTCGACTGCTCTATGATGATTATGCGATGATGATTATCATCATGATAATCATGCTGCTGATGATGATGATTATTATTATTTATGAGTAGTTTTAGTTGAGTTGCTTTCTGGCATACACACACACACACGCACAGCCCCGCAGGTGACAGGCCAAAGATACAGATACAAATGTATCTACAGATAGGTTTTGCTACATTTTCGGCAGACACGTGTCTCTCTCTCTCCCCTCTCTTTCTTCACCTCTCTCTTTCTCTGTTATCCTTGGCTTCTAAGCTTCACCTGGCCCCAACTCAATTGCTTAGTTTCTTGCCTTTTTGTTGTTGCATATAATTTATTTATGTTTGCAATTTGCTTTGGCTTTTTTTTTAGTTTCAGTTTTTTTTTCTCTCTGTTGACTGTTGTTGGCCGCACAAGGACGAATGTTAATGTTAATGAACTCTACAAACAAACATTTTGATGGCAAGTGTTCGCAACTTGCGTGTGTATGCGTGTGTGTGTGTTCGTGTATCTTAATGTGTGTATTTGCAATTTTAGTTGCCAATTTGTCAACTATTTAATGTGAATATTCGTTGGTTGAACGATATAAATGTGTTAAACATAATGAAAACTAATTTATTCATAGATATTTCACGTCGTCGAACTGATTTTCTACAGATATACTTTATAAAATGGGTATTTAAGCGGGTATGAGCGACTTGTATGTGATTTTTGTAAAGAGTAGATATAATTTTGATTAAAATTGTGTTTAAGAAATTAAATTAAAATGTAGAAGTGTAATTAGATATTATTTTTTTAATTTATGTTATTATTCTTATTTGATATTTTTTATAGCTTTACAGTTTTAAAGATTATGAGGGTACCGAAATTTTTATTTATTTTTCATTAGTAAAGAGATTAATTATTATTTTTTAATTTTAATTAATTAATTATTTTCTTTTAAACTCAAATGAATTTTAGATGATTATACAATAGTGATTAGTGAATATATTGAATTCCCCTTCTAACTAAACTAAAGCTATTATTTTCGAGCCAACTAAATACTCACAGATTAATTGTAACCACAGAGGAGAATGTAAACATATGTTTCAATTAACTAAAAGAAGTATATATTTTCATAAAGTAATTTCTTAAGCTTTCTACTATTCAGAGACTATTTAATAATGTATCTGTATCTAATGGGTATTTGCTCGTGTTTCCTTTGGCCATAAGTTATCAATATTTGATTTATTTTACGCTCTCACAAAGCTGGCTATCAATTGTACAGGGATTACGAAACGTGGCCAGTGGCACAGGGGCAACAACAACAACAACAGCAGCAGCTGCAAATAGTCAACTGGCAGCATCCTATGATCAGTGATCAGTGATCACAACTGAACCCGTCTCTATGGGACAAGTCTTAAGTTGCGGCTGCTGTGGCTGCTGTGACTGTTGCACCTGTTGTTGGCCAAGTCGTTAGCCATTTTCATGGCTGGGCATTTGAAAAGCGACAGTCGGCGAGCAGGCAGCAATTTTTATGTTTCCGGCTCTGATTAGACTTGGGAAAGATGCGCCCTAAACCGGAATGCAAATGCCAACTCGTACTAACTGGGCACAAATCAATTGGCCAAGGAAAAGAGCAGCAGCAACAGCAGCAGCTAAAATCAAAGCAACAACAACATTAGCAACAATAATTGCAACCAGTTTTGCAATAGTCGCAGTGTGTTGAACTAAACCAGTTTCAGTTTTTATTTATTTTTGTGGTACGGAAAATGTAGGAAGTAAAATGCAACAGCAACAGCAGCAACAACAACAACAACAACAAAAACAAAGAGACAGACAGGAAGTTGCAGGCTGTGTTTTTTTTTTGCTTCTTTCTTTTTTTGTATTGATGTGAATGAACCTGCAAATTATGTGTATCTGTGTGTGTGTGTGAGAGAGAGTAAGAGATCTGTGTATATGTGTGTGTATGTATTGGTTGATTTTCGATGATTATATTAATATTAAGCATACGCAACGTGAGGCTGAATTATTTATACCGTAAGCTCAACCAAAAACAGAGAGAGAGAGGCAGAGAGAGAGCGCGAGAGGAGCTTGCAAAAAGGAAGAACAACAGCAACAACAAGGAGAAGAAGAAGAAGAGGCAAAAGAGGCAATGAATTCAATTTACCATTCAATTGAGAGCAGCTCACAAATTTCTTCCCGTCCTGCCGCAATCTCCAAGCGGCTCCCGTATCCAAAAATAGGCGCTGCTTTTTTGCCTGAATTTTGTTTTCAGTTTTTTTACTTTTTTGGTGAATTTTTTGTTGTTGTCGTTTTTTTTTGTTTTTGAGCCCCGTTCGTTGGCTTTTTTTGGTTAATTTTATTGCTGCTGCTGCTCCCTTCTTATCTGTCGTCTCGTGTGTTGATTTCAGAAACTTCACTTAAAGGCAAAAAACTTTTGCCTGGACTGTTTTAATTTCACTGCTCTGCTTTTTAAATAAATATATATATTTTTTCTTTTCTTTTGCTTTTCCTTACTGTTTGGCGACTTCTTTTCACTGTCACGCTGGAATTGGTATTGGAATTGGAATTGGGGGAATTCTCTGCCACCTTCAACACACACGCTGCAGCAGCAGCGGCAAAAGCAGCAGCAACTTCAACTTGATTTTGAAATTCAAATCACAATGCCCGCTGGCAATTTATGCAACACTCTTGTGGCGAGCAGCACTTGGACGCATCAATTGTTGCAAGTATGTATACGCATGTATGTATGTATTTATTTATGTTATGTATATTGTGTATATTGAACTTTTGTACGCACTTTTATTGATATTTTATGCTTGATTTTACAAAATATTTCTGATAAATACACAAAACGAACGCGTATTCGGCTGCGAGTTGAGTTTGTTGTTATTGCTGCAGGTTTTTATAATTTCGTATTGTGTTTGCTTATTGAGGAGCGTTCGCGTGCCGCGCGCTTGAAGCAACGAGAGACAACTGTAAACGAGCAAACGAACAACGACGAAGCATCGCGAACGAAATGCGGCCGCCGCTTTGGCCATTCGCTGTCGACGTCGACGCAAAGCTTTTACAGCAGCGGCAGCAGCAGCCAAGGCAGCAACAGCAACAGCACTACAAGAATATGAGAAGCAAAACAAAGAAGTGCAAAGAGCAGAGAGTCTGGCAAGCCAGCCAAAGCTGCTCACGAACACAGAGAGAGAGAGAGAGAGAGACCGCGCCACAGTAAGAGAGAGCGAGTGAGCGAGCGACTGCGTCTCAGAGCGAGCTTTTTGTGCAGAACTTTCAAATGCAGCAGGAAGCGTTGCAGTTGGCAGCAGCAGCGACGCTAGCGTTGACGTCGACTGTGACGTTGACTGCGACAGCAAACCAATTGAAATTGAGTAACGAGATTTTGCTGTTGCTGTTGTGTGTGTGTTGCATCCGTGAGATTGCAACAAAAAGCTGCCCAACCGGTGTTAGATGCATTTGCATTTTGAAGCTGCTGCCGCACATTTGGCAACGTGGCCAGCGGCACGTTTAACAATTTGCAACAGCAACAGCAGCAGAAAAAAAAACTGAATCGTTGCGGCTCAAAGATGGCGAATGCTGGCAGTTACATAAGCCTTGGTTTAGATGACAGCTTAGATACGTGTGTGCACTGTATATATGTGCGTGTGTGTGTGTGTGGAGGCATTTGCAATAAGGAAGTAACTTTTCATGTCAGCTTTGTAAGTTGACTGCCTGCCTCTTTTTTTGTTGCTTTTGCTTTTGTTTTTTGATCATGTTGCATGTTGCTGCCCAGAGGAAACAGGATGCGTCGCTTGACAAATTTCTTGTTGCCAGTTGCCAAAAAAAAGAAACAACAAAAAAAGATAAAACCAAGCCAAACCCAAACTATTTCCGCAAAAGATACAAACTAAGAAAATCTGCAGCAGGGAAAGGTATAGATATGCAAAAGTGAAAGAAATGTTCATAAAAGGCTCAAGGAGTGGCGAAACAAAGAAGGAAATAGAGAAAGAGAGAGAGAAAGAGAGAGAGAGAGAGAGAGAGAGAGAGAGAGAGAGAGAGAGAGAGGGAGAGATAGAGTGAGTGGAAGGGAAAAATACAGGAAGATAAATTGTTATATAATTTATAAAAGGAAAATACCCAATTGGGAACTCATGCTCATAATCTTTTATAAGATTTAATTAATCCAAAAAATACATTTTTAGATAGTCAGACAAAGGTATTGAAATTGAAAATAATATTAAAAAGTAGTCTTAATCAAAAGTCATGTTATTTGTATTGAAGTATTGATTAAGATCAATTTATATATTAAATTTATATGGTACGTCAAGTAATAAGATTGCTGATTAAAATAACAATTTAATATTAAGTTTAAACTTTACATATAAATAATCAATAAATAAATTAATTAATTTACAGCAATTACTTTATAGGATCTTTCACCTTCTTCTTCTTCTACCCCTTTTTTTAAATACTTGGTTTAAATTTTGAAACCCTTTATTCTCCCTTTCAGTTGATTTAAAAAAAAACATGTAATTATGGGCTTTTTTTCTGTTCTCGAGCATTGAATGGTGCCAAGGCGCCACGCCCTCGCCCCCCGCCCACTGTTTTATATAGTAATTGCTGGTTAAAGTTGTGCTTAACATGGGCGCAAATGCGGACTCTAATCAAGGGACCGTTATGCGGTACTAAGAGAGCCTTAACTATCCCTGCAACTAATTTACAGCACGCAACATGCAACTGCAACGCAAAAGAGTGTATTAAAAGGGGCAAGATATGGAAGAAGAAGAGGAGGAGCAACTGCTGCACACGCGTCTCAAGTGCTGATTTCCTCAGCTGCCACATTAACCCCCTGTTGCCCCCCTTGTTGGCATGTCAGGCACGTTTTAACACGCTGCCAGCTTTGATTTAATTTAGTAGCAACTTGCAACATATACAACACAGCAGGAAAACAGTCATCGATCACGACTGCAATGAGTATGATAATCAACATAAAGATGATGATGATGTTGCTGTTGATGTTGCAGATACTTATAAAGTTGCACTTATGACAGAGCTGACAGTCGGATCAACAACAGATCAAGCAATTTAACATGCAACATCAGCTTCAACTTCACTTGATTAAGCAGTTAAATCAAATGGTCAGCCGATGGGCTTGTAACAGAGGAGTGAAGGGGAAAGGGGCAGGGGGCAGGGGCAGAGGGGCATGTTGCAGCTATGCATACAGTCCGGAGGTGCTTCAATGAGGCGCTGTCAAAGTTGCCGCCGCAGCCACACTTGAGAGAGTACAGCATTCTACACTGATATAAAAGTGTTCTAAATTCAAGATTTTGATCTCAGAACTAAGATTTTTGGTCTAAAAAATGCGTCGAGAACATAAAATTCTTAAATTAAGAGAACACATCTTGTTTTTAAGAACATTTTAAATAAGACCAAGTTCTTATTTTAAGAATAAATGTTCTTAAAATTAATATCCAAAAATAAAAAAAAAATAGAGTTATTTTTTATATATATATTTTTGTTTTATTTTTTAATTTTGATTTAATTACATTTTATTCTGTTTTAGTAATATTATAAATGTTATTTTAATTTGTTACGAGTGGAATTCGATCCGGCGCCTACTTTTGCTTGATAAGAAATAGTACCTATTTATACTTTCCTAACAGATTTATATTCATATATTAAGATTTTAAGATTTTTTAGTTTAATAATCTTAGTTTCAGTAATTTGATCTTAAAATAATTTTATTATAAGAACAAAATATTTAAGTTGAATGTTCTTGATTTAAGAAGTTGGTATTTTTTTCCAGTGTACGTAGCTTGGCAAAAGGTCAACGCATTCAGAGTGCTTCTAAAGGCAAATGCCACACAACAACAGCAACGAGGCAACATCAGCGATACAACAACAACGACAACAACAACACAGAGGCAACATCATCACTTAACGAAGCGGCGTGTTAATTGAAGACAGTCAGGCAACTGGCCAAAGCTGAGGTTGAGGTTGTTAGCCAGTCTTAAGTTGCTGTTGCTGTTGTTGATGTTGATGTTGCAGCTGTTGCTGTTGTTGCTGTTGCTGTTGTTGCTGTTGCAAGTGAAGCTCTGCTTTGGTATTGCCGACACTCGTTTGTTGTTGTTGTTGTTGCTGTTGTTGAGTATTTTCGCATTTCTGGTAAAAATCAAACGCTTCACTGATTTGTGCGTTGACTGCAATTGTTGCTGTTGTTATTGTTGTTGTTGCTGTTGCTGCTGTTGCAAGCGTGTCTGTCCGCATTTAATGCCGCTTCCTCATTTCTGTTACATGTGCAACCGCATAACTTAAATGCTTCGCTTCCCTGCTGCAACTTTGATCTGTATAAATCTTTTGATTGTTGTTGCAAGTTGCAACTGCCGTTGCCGTTGTTGTAAATTTGTTGCAATTAAGTAAACACACAGCGGGTGCAACTCAAGTGTTGCTGCTTTGGAAATGCAGAAAGTAGGAGTGGGAAAAAGTCGCTGTTATCGAATTACGCTTTACTCTCTTTTACGTGCAAATATTGTGGAGAATTCAAGAGACAGCAAAGCAGAGAGATAAGTTTATTGGCTGAGATTCGAATAAATAGTTTTAAATTATTTTAATTTATGTTACTAATTAAATAGAGAGAAAAATAAAACTAGTAAACATTTTAATTAGGAATTACAAACTTCAGATCTTAAATTTGCTAAAGCTCAATTTGAAAATTAATGAATTCGGTGAAAATAAATTGCAAATTAAAAACATTAGATTAATTATATTATGTCATTTAGTTTTTAGTTTATAATTTTTACTTTGTTTCCATAATTCTTAAAAATATATTAAAAATTATAAATTAAAATGAATAAATAAATTAGTATAAAATGTTTCTCAGCAATATTTTTATATTTACCATAACTCTTAAAAATATATTAAAAATTATAAATTAAAATGAATAAATAAATTAGTATAAAATGTTTCTCAGCAATATTTTTATTTTTACCACAACTGGTTTTCTCTATTAAAGTTTTTATCCACTTCTAAGCAATCTACAACTAACAATTGTCGCTGCCAGCAGCAACTGTTGTCACCAACAGCAGCAACAGCAGCTGCAACACTTGCTTTGGTGAATTTATGTTTTTGGCATAATGTGGCAATCACTTTTGGAGTCATAATGTTTTCCTTTTTCTTTTTACTTGTGGCGCTTTGCCCAAACATTGCATTGGAAGATGCCAAGCAAACGACGCGTGACTTGTGGCAACAACAACAGCAGCAACAGCAGCAGCAACAACAGCAACAACAACTGTTGCAATTGGCTGCTTTATCAAAACAGACGCTGTCTGATAATGTCGACACTTGAAAGAATCGCGGAAGCGTCAAGAAAAATGCGTGCAACGCCCGTCACATTGTTGTTGTTGCTGCTGCTGTTGTTGTTGGACCCACTGAGTGCATTGAACTTCGCCCAACGGCTGCAACTGTTGTTGTTGTGATGCGTTGTCAACTATTAAGTATACGTATTTTATATGGAGAATGGCAACGCATCATAATCATTTATTTTTGCACTAGCCGCGACAACAATGACTGCAAACAACAACAATAACAACAACAACAACAAAAGCCATGGCTAATTTTATAAACTTCTGCATTTTTATTTAATTTGTTTTTATGCTTTTGATTTTGCTGTGATTTGTTTAGTGAGTGCTTCACATTTTTTTTTTTTGCATATACAATTTTATGATATTTACTAAGACAATTTGTATACAGCTCACGTTTAAGAGTTGTATGACTTAAGAGGGGAAGTACCATAGGGGAAGGGAAGAGCAAGGAAGGAGGGAGAGGAGGGAGGGGAAGGGGAGTGGTTAGCATACTGTGATTGACATTTAGAAGTCAACGTTCGCATCGCTTCACAGTGCACAGCAAACGCAGCTGTCGTCGCCATTGTCTTCCTCAATCCCTCAATCCCATTCCATCCCCCTTCTCCTCATCTTCCCTTCCCTTTCCCCTTCCCCATCCACACCAATCCTCCAATCACTGCGACGACAACTTGAAACGTGGGCGACATTTTCTTGGTAATGTTGTTGATGGCTTTGTCATTAATTTTGTGTGTGCGCACTTGGATAGATAATTGGCAAATGCATTGATACGATTTAACTATATAGAATTACTTAGGTGCAATCGATAATAGATTGGGTAATTGACCAGTTTAATAGAGAGACAGGCAATTGAGAAAATTACTGAGATTGCTGTGCAGTTTAAAGTACTACATTTATTGTCTACTATTGCACAATATAAAGGCAGAATTTAGTTTAAATTGGTTAGCATTAATCTGAACACTTATAAGTGTAAATTCTATGCTGTAATAAAGAGCTGTTGAAAGCTGTTTAAATTGAAAGAAAATAGTTATTTAACAATTATTAAGTAATGAATTAATTGTATATTTCTAAAATATTGTGGCGTTACTCTGGATATTTAGCTTAGGCGTTTGTTAACTAAATTAAAAATATTTTAATGTAAAATGTGTAAAAACTAGAATCTAATTGAAAAATAGCTCAGTTTATATTTAGCTGAGTTTTAAAAAAAATCCCCATAAATTATTTTTGAAATAATTAAAATAACCATTGAGTGCACATATTAAGTTTGGAGTAAAACTGTATTTTGAAAAAAAAATTAAATAAGTAAATTATAATTGAATTTTATTAAAATAAAATATTAGAGTTAAATTCTATTCTTATTAACATAATTTAATTTAATTTCATATGAATTTTTAGACTGTTAAACTTTTAAGACAAAAGGGTTTTAATTCTGAAAGGTTTTCTATATCTGTAATTTAATATAATAGCATTTAATAATAATAAAATAAAGTAACAATATAAATAAATATGATAAATTTAAATTAAAAATTGCCTTCTCTTTCCTAATCACTTCTATCCAAGCTATTTAATAATATTCTATCTATTGCTTGACACAAAAACTCAATGAATAAACCTCATTAGGTAGAGTTGTCATCACCTGCTTTTGGCACACAAATGCAAAAGGCAATCATCAGGTGTCAAGGTTGCTCATTTATCAATGACAATGACACTTTTTGTGTCATATATTGTGCAAATCTTTCAACCGTTAAGGGAATGTTTCAAAGTGCTGTGTGATTTTTCGCTGCTTTCGCTGCTATTTAAGCAACGAGAGCAAATTACGCATACGCAGCGTGGAAAGTTACAACGCAGAGCAAATGCAAATGACCTGAAGTTGACTCATTTTTTTGGTTGGGCAAATAAAATTTGCAACTGATGCAGAAATGTGCAAATTTTACAGCAGCAGCGATAACAAGAATTTTTTGGCAAGAATAAAGACGATTATTCATTCAACAACAACAACAACAACAACAAAAGTTGCAACATTTTGTGCATTGAACTTTTCGAGTGCAGTTCACAATTGTTATTATTATTATAATTATTTATACGCTGGCGAATTCTGCTCTTTGTGTGTGTGGAAAATATGTTGTTGACGTGACGCCGCCAACCAAATTCAACGATTCATTCATTTGTTTATTTTGGCAGCTTGTTTCTTGTGAATTTTGCGCAGCGACAAAGTGTTAATTCAACAACAAATAGACAACAACAGCAACAATAGCAACAATTACCAGAAAGTGCTGCACAACAAGCTGACAAACGAGCGAGTTAATTGCGATGTTGCTGCGGGGAGCGCGCATGCGTAACACGGCAGCAACATCAACAATAACAGCAACTGCAGCAACAACAAATGACAAAATGACATGCACGTAGATTGCATAAATTATCATCAGCAATTAGTTGCCAGAATGTTGCAACCAGATGTGACGTGGCAGTTGCAACAAGCAAATTAAGTTATTCCAACAGCAACAGGTGATGTTGCTGCCGTTGCAAGTTTATCTATTCACCTCTTTTTCTTATTTACAGCCGATAATTTGTTTATGGCGCGATTTATTAATGTTTACTTAAATATTCATTACTCGAAAATTGTCGCTAAATGTTTATAAATAAAGCACAGCAACAGCAACAATAACAACAACAACCGCCGCATTTTAAATACATAATTAAAAAATTAAATGTTTTTTTTTAGCAGTCAACAAATTGAATTTGTATTTATTTATTTTTGTTTCGTTTTCTTGTTAATTTTTGCGCACAAAATCGTTAAACGCAGCCGTCGTCCATTGGACTTTGTTTCTGACCGCCCAGGCGGCGGGTGAGTCGACAGACAGAAAGAGACAGCAACATCGCAGCGGTTGGAAAGAAAAACAACCACAACGGAAGTGGCCGAGACGACGACAACTGAAAGTGAAAGGCACTTAAAGAATGCGAGAAAAGGAAGCGAAAAGCAGCAGCTTAAATGGAGTCATTTTTTGAGCTTCTCGGACCATTACGAATCCATGAATTTGACAAAAAATGAAATTTTTTACAAAATTAATTAAATTTAAATGCACAATGAATTTATATGCCAAACAATAATCAAAATGACATTCCGTTTGAAAATCGGTTGAGTTTTCACAAAGTTATGGAAGTTTGAAGTTGGTCAGACTTTGGATCTAACAACTTTACAAGTCAAAATTTTTGTCAAATTTCACATGATTTTTTACAGGATTTTGAAAGGTGTCAGAAACAAATTTAAAGTATTGTTTTATACTATTTACGATATAAGGAGTTGATAAAACGTGAAAACTTGAGATTTAAAATTTTGAATTTTCAAAATATCAAAGGGGGGACCACATGCATCGAATCCATGATTTTGAGAAATATAAATTTTTTTCGAAAATTAATTAAATTTAAATGCAGAATGAATTTATATGCCAAACAATAATCAAAATGACATTCCGCTTGAAAATCGGTTCAGTTTTGACAAAGTTATGGAAGTTTGAAGTTGGTCAGACTATGGATCTAACAACTTTACAAGTCAAAATTTTTGTCAAATTTCACATGATTTTTTACAGGATTTTGAAAGGTGTCAGAAACAAATTTAAAGTGTTGCTTTATACTATTTACGATATAAGGAGTTGATAAAACGTGAAAACTTGAGATTTAAAATTTTGAATTTTCAAAATATCAAAGGGGGGACCACATGCATCGAATCTATGATTTTGAGAAATATAAATTTTTTTCGAAAATTAATCAAATTTAAATGCAGAATGAATTTAGAGGCCAAACAATAATCAAAATGACATTTCGCTTGAAAATCGGTTCAGTTTTGACAAAGTTATGCAAGTTTGAAGTTTTTGAAAAATTGTCAAGAGATTTAAAATTCTCAATTTTCAAAATTCCTTAGCATTGCTAATAAATTTCCAAAATTACAATTAAACTTAAACGGTGTCTGCCTGAATGGCTTTTAATAAAATTGTTTTGGCTATTTGCGAGACAAATCATTCTTAACATATCAAACAGAGACCGCACAACGTGTTGTTGTTGTTGTTGTCTCATTTCTCTTGCCAATTTCAATTGCCAAATAATAAAGTCAATACAATGGATTGCAGAAAACAATGGCAAAAAGGCGTTGCTGCTGTTGTCGTGGTTGTTGTTGTCGTGTTCGCTGTTGCTGTTGTTGCTGTTGCTGCTGTGGCTGCGCTTTGATGTTGCCAGCAGCAACTAAGGGCAACAACAATGCTTAGCGATTGTCAAAAAAGGAAGGCGACTGCACAGCAACAATGGGTTAAAGCAGCAGCAATGAATTGAACCACAGCAACAACAAATGGCAACAACAACAACAACACAATTCGCACTCGCATAGAACAAGTTGGTTGTGGATGTTGGCCTGTCAGCTGACCCAGTTTAGGCCACAATTACAATTCCGTCTCTCATTTGAGCTGTTTGTCTTTGGCTTTGTGTTTTTCGTTATTGTTATTGTTACTGTTTCGTGTCTGCTTTGCTGTCATTTGCTGGCTGCGCAGACGCAATAGCAACAACAGTTTGATTTGGGCTGCCCAAAGAGGCATCTAGAAGCAACAACAGCAACAACAACAGCAACAACAGCAGAAACTGAGCTGACATTTGATAGTTTGCTTTCAAATTGACTACAATTGGAGTCAGAGTCGAGTGTAGCCATTCTATGTTACTGTGTCGCCTTGGTTGTTACTGTTGCTGTTGTTGTTACTGTTGCTGTTACTGTTGCTGCTGTTGCCGCTGGCGACAACATTGTGCCCATTCCCAAGCCAACTTGACAGCGAGAACTTTTGCTTTGCTGCTCCAAAATGTCGTTAGGCTGGCGTCTTAATTGCACTTTGATTGACAGCCCACAAAACAATCGAAGAATACGCATACGCCACGTGTAACCAAAGAGAGAGGCCAAAAGAGAGGCAGAGTGAGAGAGAGAGAGAGTCAGAGTCAGCGACCACAACAGCGTTTGCAATTAGCCAAATATTTGATTAACGCAAATGGAGCTTAGAGGATGCTGCCACAAAATGCCGCAAACGTTGCAATATACTCGTGTGTGTATATTTGTGTGTGTGTGTGTTCCTATTGTTCGTAATGTGTTCTCTGTGTGACCTAATTTCTGACAGCAGCACTAATGCCACATTATCAATGACACTAGCTGATTATTGCAGTTAATTATATACTTAATCTAAGGAAAGTGTTTGATAAATAGTTTAACTGAAAAAATGCATGCTTAAAGCTCCTGAACTGGGCTGTTAAAAGCAGATTTATTAGATTAAGTGGAAGCTTTAAGCTTCAAATAATCAATTATTATATATTTTTAATTAAATTCCGAAGGTCATTAAAAACAGAAAGAGCATTAAGCTCAACGTGCTCATTTGATCTCATCTCTCTCTCTCTCTCTCTCTCTCTCTCTCTCTCTCTCTTTCTCTCTCTCTCTCTATCTCTCTCTCTCTCTCTCTATCTCTCTCTCTCTCTCTCTCTCTCTCTCTTTCTATCTGTCTATCTATCTATCTATCTATCTATCTATCTATCTATCTATCTAATCTAAGGAAAGTGTTTGATAAATAGTTTAACTGAAAAAATGCATGCTTAAAGCTCCTGAACTGGGCTATTAAAAGCAGATTTATAAGATTAAGTGGAAGCTTTAAGCTTCAAATAATCAATTATTATATATTTTTAATTAAATTCCGAAGGTCATTAAAAACAGAAAGAGCATTAAGCTCAACGTGCTCATTTGATCTCATCTCTCTCTCTCTCTCTCTCTCTTTCTCTCTCTCTCTATCTCTCTCTCTCTCTATCTCTCTCTCTCTCTCTCTCTCTCTCTCTCTCTCTCTCTTTCTATCTGTCTATCTATCTATCTATCTATCTATCTATCTATCTATCTATCTATCTATCTATCTATCTATCTATCTATCTATCTATCTATCTATCTATCTATCTATCTATCTATCTATCTATCTATCTATCTATCTATCTCTCTCTCTCTCTCTCTCTCTTGATCGTTTAATTAAGCGGCTTATTGTTGAGATAAAAAAGCTTTGAAAGCACTTAATTAAAGCTTTGTATTTTAAACTAATCTAGTTGGTTATCAATTAATCAACTTTAATATCTCTGTTTCATTTACGAATAAATAGCTTATTATTAAACTAAAAGGTAGCTTTGAAAGCACATAAACTGTCCACAGTAAAAGTTTAAAGCTTTATCTACTTTTCCTGCACACACCTCCTTCTCTCTCCCTATTTTACTTATTTTACCTACTACCTTATCTTCACTTATTTCTACAGCAGCAATCTGGATACCCTTGCCAACTTTTAGCTCGTGTCATTGTGCCACAAAAACACAGCAGCAACATCCGTAATGCAGCGTTTTTGCATTTAATTGTCAGAAGCAGAAAAAAAAAACAAAAACTGTGCCACGCCCACTCACACAACATAATTGCATTATTTGACTTTTCAAATGGGTCACACTGCAAAATAGAGAATGGAAAATGAAATGAAATGAAATGACCCAAAAAGAAAAGTGTTTTTCCAAGCTGCGCGTGGTAAACAATTTAAGGTAAAAACGCTAAAGTTTTTGAGCCAACAAAGTTGATTTTGGGCTAGATTGAAAATTGCAAACTTAATTGGAAATTCTCTCACGGATTTGCGATTGGTAAATTGGCAATGCCATAAACTAAAAAGCGACTAAGCCGGGCCAAAAGAGTCTAATTAAACAGCAGCAAACGCCCCAACAACAGCAACAACAACATCTGCAATTGCAACAACAGCAGCAATCACAAAGCTGCCACAAATGCAATTCAAATAAATTATTGAAAGTTTTCATATGCAACACGGCAACAGTTGAAAAGGATGAGGAAGCTGCTGGAAAATCTGGCTAAATCTTGCTGGAAAAATCATTAAAACTGGCGAAAAGCAAACACGAAAAGTGTGACTGTGTGTGTGTGTGTGTGTGGGTTGACTTAAAGGTGCCAGAGGTGAAGGAGGCGGGGCAGTTGAAGGCGTTTCATGGCCTGTCTGCGTGGGTAACTACGCACAGTGGGGCAATTCCCCATTTTGCGTGGCAAAAATCATATCTTTTGAACTAGTTGAGAAACTTTCTTATTATTTCAGCATAAATGAATCTTCTTTTCAAATAAAACCAAAAACATAAAGATCGAACATATAACATAACATAAAATCAGTTTTAAAGTTTGGATTTTTTAAAAAATTGCACTGAAAAACTGGTCAACTTTCAGAGGCTGTCACGCCCACAATTTTTAGCTGATTTCAAAAACCTTCGAAATCTTTCAAGTATTACTTTATCGAATGCATTTATTACTTTTTTAAAAGCTTTCTTCAAAAAACTGATTTTTGCCTCGCTTTTCGACCTGCTGCCCCACTGTGCAACATTCACAAATAATGAAGCAAATCTTAAAGAGCGACAGAGAGACAGAGAGGAAAAGAGGGAGAGAGGGAGACGCACAACAAAAGCCATAAAAACTGGCAACAAATGTTGCAGGGCGACTAATAAATGTTGCAAGCAACAGCACTGACAGCAACAACAACAACAGCCACAACAACAACGACAACAAATGTCTCTTGCTTGTCACACACCCACTGAGCATGCAATGCCTGCTATCTCCCTTCCTCCCTCCCACTCCCTCCTCCTGCTTATGCTATCTTTGTCATGCTCTTGCGTTTTAGGCAATTAATTGTGCAACATCAAATAAATTGCATTTAAACGCAACAACTGCAACGTTTGCAGCAATTGTTGTTGTGTGTGCAACATTTCGGCCTGACAAGCTTCATAAAAACTAATTTGCTTTTTAAGGCTCCTTTTCCCCTCATGTGTGTATATGTATATGTGTGTGTGTGTGTGTGTTTGCATCTGTTGTGGTTACAGTCTCATTTCGAGTCTACCAGGAAATACTTGGTAACTGCAGGAGACTCGCTTTTAGCCAACATTTGTTGCCAGATTTTGGCTGAAAGTTAAGCCGCAGTTTGTTTATGTTGTTGTGGTTGTTACTGTTGCTGTTGTTGCTGTTGATTTTCTTTTGCCATTTCCCCGCATTTTGCGGCTTTTGTGTCTTGTTAACGGCGCCTTTGGCAGTAAATAAGTTAATCAACTCGAGATGAATGAGCTTTAAAAACATGAATTTGTGTATAGCAAAGACATTACCAGGAAACTGTTGCCAATAGCATTACCAACTTGCCACTCAAAGTGTGCTAGAAGTGCTTTGGAAATTCAATGGAAAGTGCCAGGAATTATGCTTTGAGTTGTTTTGTATTTATTTCCAACGAAATTGTTGTTATAAGTGGAAAGATAAGTTAATTAAGTTTACGCTTAAAGAGGAAACTTGTATTATTTATTTAAAATTTAGCAGTGAATAGAAAAGAAAATCTTGGTAAAACTGAGCATCAAAAATAAAATTAATAAATTGAAGTTAGATTTGAATGTTTATTAAGGCATTTTTTTAAGCTTTACAGCAATTATATATTTATTTTACTAATTTAAACAATTTGCTGTGATTATTCAGCTACATAAATAAAGGATATTTATTTTATTTTATTTAAAAATCTTTAACATTTTTAATCATTAGTGAACGCTTTATCTTTATAAGACATAAATGGTTAGTTTTAAAACCAAAACTGGGAAAACCATTGATTTATTTTAAAGAAAAGATTAACAATGTAATATTTTAAAGTTAATGATTAACTTTAAAGGCCACAACAATATAATAATACGCTCTACATATATGTTTATGATCTAATAAAATTAACTTGGCTATAAGAAAACAATTCATATTTCAAGAAAATCAATTAAATGCCAAGACATAAAGATGTCTCTGAAATTCTAATTTAATATTATTAAAAATTATTTTTGTTATTTTATTTAATATATACTTTTTTGTCTATAAAAATTGTTTACAGTAATTCAACTATTTTATATTTAACCAAGCTGCCTCACGACGGGAAATATTTTAAGGTGAGACTTTAAATTAAGAGATTCAACTGAATTGCCTTTTTGGTATCCGGCAATCTGTAAGTTGAAACTGAAGTTGCCGTTGCTGTTGCCGTTGTCAGTTTTGGCCAAGTTGCACGAAACAGTTGACAGTCAAACGACACAATCTTAAATCGGTTAACAGCGAGAGATCTGGCAACGTTTTCACAGTTGGCTAATAAAGCTATCAATAGACCAACTTGGACGAAGTTGCCGGCTAGGTGCAACAGCAACAGCAACAACAGCAACAACTCCATTCACTTTAAGCAGTTGCAGTTGGCTTAAAGGCCAACTTTGGTAATAGTTGAAATGGTAAAAAGTACTTAATCATAAATGGCAGCATTATTTTTTTTTTTAAGGTACTTACAGTCGCGGCTCATGCCAGCTGAGAGACATTTCTTGAAGCGGCAATATTGACAGCGATTGCGATTCAGGCGAATTACCAAACACTTGCCGTCCCTCAAACACCGATATTCGATTTGCTTTTGAATGCTGCGACGAAAGAAACCCTGTAAAAAATAAAAAATTATTAGTTTTAATATTTATTAAAAAATGTATCGGTAAACTTACCTTGCAACCCTCGCAGGAGGTTACACCATAATGATAACCAGATGCCTTATCACCACAAACTTTACAGGGCACAAAAGACTTTGACGAAACTCCGTTGTTGTTGCTATTGCCGTTGTTGTTGTTGCTGCTGTTGTTGTTGTTGTTGCTATTGCTGTTGCTGCTGCCGTTGCTCGAGTCAACAATGCCAAATTGTTGCTGCGCGTGCTGCTGTTGTTGCTGTTGCTGTTGCAATTGCTGCTGTGAGTGTTGTTGATGTTGATGTTGCTGCTGTTGCTGTTGTTGCTGCTGCTGCTGCGAGTGTTGCTCTGCAATGGCAAAGTGCAATTGTTGTTAGTTTTTGGAAAGTTGTCGCGCCTGTTGATTATGCAACACGACTCAATGTTACTTCACATTACACTACATTGCTCATACGCCGCTTTGGTTGGCGCCAGCAATTGCCGTAATAGCAATTTGCTAAATGAGTTTGCTGGCAACACACACACACAAACACACACAAATGACAACTATCGCCTGCTCCACATCTGCCACACGTTGCACTCACACTTGGCCATGTTGCCTCATTTGTCAGTGGCAAGCGACAAACGGCGACAGCTCAGTTGTCAATAATCCAAGAAGTTGGAAAAAAAAAAATTGTGCTCTAATCAATTGCCAACTCAAAAGCTACCTCGACTGTCTCTTAACCCTTGACCTCACTGAAAGAGCTTAATGAAAAGTGTATCCCAAAATAGCAATGAAAAATCAAATTAATTTAATGGAAATGTGACAATATTAAAAAAAAACGGATAAGAAAACCGAGACAGAAAAGCTTATTTCTTAATATAGAAAAGCAATCATTATATAAATTTTATTTCTTACGAAATCAGCTTTAAAAAAAGTTGAAAGTCTAGACATAGCTTATACACGAAAAGAAAGGGTTCTAAAATCAAGATTTTGGTCTCAGAACTAAGATTTTTGGTATAAAAATGTGTCGAGAACATAAAATTCTAAAATTAAGAAAACGCATAATGATCCTAAGAACATTTTAAATAAGAACGTGTTTTTATTTTAAGAATAAATGTTCTTAAAATTAAAATTAAAAAATAAAAATAAATATATTTTTTATATATATATAATTTTTTTTTTTAGTTTTGATTTATTTTCATTTGTTATGATTTATTTTCAAAGAAGTTGGTCTTTTTTTTAGTGTATGCCTATATACGTATGTTATATGCCTCGTATGTTAACTTACAGGGTGTCACGAAGCTTATCACACTCTACCACTTTCTTTTCACCGCTGTTTAAGTAATTTACATTTAAAAAGCAATTTCTTGCAGTTTTAAACGTGATTCAAGCCACAAATTCGTTGTTTAGTTAGGGAAAATTCAGGGAAATGCATTAGGAAAATGTATTTTCCAAAGGCAATTGCTGCAACGGCAACAATCAAATTCAAATGCGGCTCAAAAGTGCATTCAACTTCAACAACAAATAAAGCAACAACGATGTGGCGATATGGAAAAAAATGCCAAAAAACAAAAAATCACGTATACGCCACCTACACAGCAACAACAATAAGAGAAAGAGAGAGAGAGAAGCGGAAAATACTGCAAAACAACAACAACAACAATAAGTTGAATCAGCCGCACAATTTTCACTGCAAGCGCCGAAAATTTGCAATGCAAATTGTAGAAAAATGGAGGCAGACGAGTGGCAGCAACAACAGCAACAACAACAGCAACAACAACAGAAACTGTGGCAACAACAGCAAGAAAATTGTTTGCTTCTTGGCATTTCATTTCAATTTGCCTTTTTCTAATGCTAAAAAAAAGGCAAATGAACTAAGCGCGGAGTTTGAACTACGAGTTGTGTAGTTGCCACAGTTGCTGTTGCTGCTGTTGTTGCAACAATCGGCGTTGCCACACCTCGAAATGCGAGGCGAAATGAAATGAAATTAATGTGCAACTTGCACGCGTCAACACACACACACAACACACACACAACGCACAGGAGAAGGAAGCAGAAGAGAGAGGGAGAGAGGAGGGGACAAAGAGAGAGAGAGAGAGAGGGGTATAGAAGGGGGCAAGTCACCGCGTTACGCGCTTGTGCAATTGCAAATTGAATTTTCATCGAAAAGAGCTGAAGGAGCTGGCAGCAACAGTAGTTGCTGATGGGGAAGGAGGTAGAGGAGGAGTTGCAGCTGGAGGTGGAGGTGGCATGGCAATTGGAGGCATGCAACACACAACGTCTGGAAAATGTCAACGGCTTGGGCGGCAAAAGGAAATTCAAGTGCCACTCGCAGTTGCAGTGGCAGACGCAATTGCTGCTGTTGTTGTTGCTGCAATTGCTGTTGTTGCTGCTGTTGCTGCTGCTGTTGTTGCTGCTGCAATTGCTGCTGCTGTCGCTGCCTTGCTTCATTTTCGCGCTGTGTTCAAATGCAAATCACTTGGCCGCTTTTGTGAGTTGACAATTTAGACGCCATTGTTGTTGCTGCCACTGCGGTTGAGGCAGCTGTCGTTGTTGTTGTTGTTGTCGCAGTTGTTGCTGCCGCCGTTGTTGTTGCTGCTGCTGCTGCTTGCCATTTCCGCGTTGTCAGACAGTGGCAAGCGATAGACAAGCGACAACCGACAACCGACAACGACGACCAGTTCATAATTTTTGTTGCAAGTTTGTTTGCATTTCTCTCTTGTGCAACGCTGATAAAAGCGGAAAAGGAAAAACTGATTGAATGCTAAGAAAATGACGCTGACTCTGAGCAGACAGACAGACAGACAGACGGACGGACAGACAGACGGACGGACAATCAGTTAGATATATACACTCGTAATGCCAACTGCAGTTGCCATCGTTAACGTTAACAACAACTAGTTTTGGCAGGGCTTTAATTCCCTGCTTGCAACATCCCCTTAACCCAACTACTCCCTTACTCTCTGACTCTCTCATTATCTCTCCCTCCCTCTCTCTCCCTCTCTCCCTCCCTCTCTTTCTCTCCCTCTCTCTCTAGCAGCAAATTAATTTGTTTGCAACTTGCTCACGCCTCACAGCTGCCTCGCTAATTGCCGCAATTAACTGCTGCAAATAAATCCTTGCCAGCGTGCAACAGCAACACAAACAACAACAACAGCAACACAAACAACAACAACAACCAATTAGAAAGCAAGCGAAACGAGGAAAACGATATTGCCACCAGCTAACTGAAGTGGTAAGTGCCCAGTTAATCACAAAAGGGCTTTCAATCTTCCATGTTGCCACTTAACGTACTATATATTTAACAGATACTCGTCTTTCTCAATTAATATTAGAATTAATCATAAAGCAAAGATTTATACTTAAATAAATAATACTTAAGGTGTTCGTACAGTCATTTGCAGTTAGAAAACAAAGTTTTCGAAAATTTCGTACTCAAATTAAGAATATATGTAGGAAAATTCGAACATATTTTTTAAATTTCATTTTAGAGATTTAAAAAGCTCCGATGCTGAGTTTTTACAGTCAAGAAAGCAAAAGAAAAATACTTAAGCAGATGGAATT
The DNA here is from genome assembly GCA_035045575.1 of Drosophila falleni. Classification (NCBI taxonomy): domain Eukaryota; kingdom Metazoa; phylum Arthropoda; class Insecta; order Diptera; family Drosophilidae; genus Drosophila; species Drosophila falleni. The sequence continues at coordinate 7,699,546 of JAWNOV010000167.1, forward strand.
CTGCATTCAAAAAGCTTCAAGACATTATTTTCTAGATTTCCAGATATCTTTTTTCGTATTTTATAATGATTTTCAAAAAATAATCTCGAAGGCTTGCTTTTAAAGCTGTGCCTTAAAAGAAAATAAGTTTAAAAAAATTCGTTCCAAATGAATTGTGAAAAGTATATTTTTTTTTCCTTTTTTATTAATTGGACAAACAAAGATGCTATGATAAAGAATACTGATCTTTTTATAATAGATCGATTAAAATAGTAATAATAACATTTATAGGCTTTCATTAAATGACTTCCCTTAACATTTACAAAAATTTCTCCCAACAATTGGCACACAATCGAATCCTATTAAAATCTATACATAAAACACTTTTGTTAAGCGCCGTTTCAGGTTATTTATGAAAATGAAAACACATATTCATGGCATTCAATTGCAGCAATTCGAATGCCGCATGCCACAAGCTGCAACTAGCAACATTGACAGACATTTTGCAACATGAAAGCAATTTCCTTGCCACATCTTTTCAAATACGACGAATAAAACTAACAGCAACAACAACAACAACAGAAACAACAACACAAGTGAATTACATTCATTTTCACATTTTCCGCATAAAGGGAAAAGACAAAGAAGAAGAAGAAGGAGAAGAAGAAGAAGAAGAAGAGGAAGAGTGGGAAATTAAAGACAACTTTCAAATAGTTATTGTTGCTGTGGTTGTGATTGTTATTGCTCAAGGTGTTGCTGTTGTGCAATGCCAATTTATTAGCAATAAATTGAGAGACGTCAGAGCAATATTATTACCTGCGTGTCCTTTGCTCAGATGCGCAACAGTTGCAGATGTTGCCGCGTGACCGGAGGAGGAGGAGCAGGAGCTGACCGCTGACGAGGATGTTGTATGGCCGTTGAGTTGTTGTTGTTGCTGTTGCTGCTGCTGTTGCTGTTGTTGGTGATGTTGTAGCTGAAGCTGATTGGATTGGCTGGCATTGAGTAGCGTCGAGCGATTGAAATGCTCAGCGCTGGATGCGGACGACGATGATGATGATGAAGATGAGACGGTGACAGAACTCGAACTGGAGGAGCAACCGCTGCTCCGTCCGCTGTCCGGTGAGCAATGGGCGCCGGCTGAGCTGGGACTATTGCTGGCGGGACCAAACTGATGCACACTGCTGATGGTGTACAAAGCACCTCCACCATTGCTCAATGCCGTGCAGCTCAAATGTGCTGCTGTTGCTGTTGCAGCAGCAACTGTTGCTGCTGCTGTTGCTGGTGTAGCGGCTGCAACAGTTGCTGTTGCTGCTGCTGCACTGTAATATCCCTCGCACTGCAGCAACTGCAATGGATCTGCCTCACTCAGACAATGTTGCAACTCTTGTGCGGCACCAGCAACTGTTGCTGTTGTTACTGTTGCTGCCGTCGTCAGCTGGTGTTGCTGCTGCAGTTGCGGCTCCTGTTCCTCGTCAGGATCTGAATCTAGGCTGCCTGCTTCACTGTAGGCGCCTTGTGTGGATGAATCCTCGGGAGTGTCGAAAAAATGCAAATTGAAATCGCAATTTGCATCGAAACAAACTTCCGGCAACACTTCGTTTTCCTGTTCCTCCTCCTCTTCCTCCTCTTCTTCTTCCTCCTCCTCCTCGTCGTTTTCGTCTTCCTCGTCGTCTGGCTGCTGCTGTTCCTGCTCCTCCTCCTCCTCTTCTTCCTCTACGTTTAGATCTGCAATATTATTGTCGTCGTCCTGCTGTTGCTGCTGTTGTAGTTGTTGCTGCGTTTGTAGTTGCTGCTGTAGTTGTTGCTGTGGGCGTGTCGTTGGGCCCAAGTTCTTGGCCACAGTGTCGATCAGCAGATGGGAACGTATTTGTGCCTGTGCCTCCAGCTCTATTTGGTATACATCCATGTTGCTGGCGTCGCATCCATTATCATCAACAACATCATCACGCAAATTGAATTCAACACTGGCAACACTCGCCGGAGCGTTCTCAGCATTTTTATTACAACCAATCTTCAAATTCCAGTTCTTGATTTGAATTTCTATACTCTTTTTTGTTATTTTAGCACTTCACGAAGCTGTTAAGCCGATAAATGAATCTCCTTATAGCAGAAATTATAACTTGGTTTAAGATTACAATAAGATGATCTAAAATCAACAGACTTAAGAGTTGTTGGGTTCAAAATTCAGCGGAATTTGAGGCGGCTAAGTTCAAAAACTGGTTCCTAATAACTTTACATATATTTTAATCTTAATCAAGAAGATAATTTTGTTTTCTTAGCAGTACAAAAATTCCTGGATGCTTTAACACAATTTTACGAATAAACCTAAAATATGATATTTTTACAATAATATAGAATTTTTAAATTTGAAAAAAAATCTTTGAAAAATGATTTAAAAATCTAAAAATAAAATCCTTAACATTTTTAAAAATTTCGATAAATCTATAAATATTATATCGTTGTATTTCATCTTAAATAACACTTTATTCCCAATAAATTTGCAGAAGAAATTTATCTAAATTCTTTTTTCACACTTCACTTGAACACAAACTATAATTAATTAGCAATTAGATTATAATGCATATTTTCTGATTCACTTCCGTGATTGTTAATCTCGGTCTTGGCACTGGAAATGTTCACACTGTTTGTAGATTCCTGCAAATGGATAAGCAGGACACCGTCACTAATTAGACAAAGTGGGGAAAAGGAGGGCGCGGAGGTGGCGGGCGAAACGGCGACGTAACTCCGGTTAGGAAAATGCCAAATGGAAAATGTGAAAATGTGCGATCGCGCGTACAAAACTCTCGCCTCGACGAGATCCAAGCGCCAACTTCACAGCGCTCCAAATGCGCAACAGAAATTCAAACCAAACTGCAGAACTGCAGAACCTACGACAACTACAACGACAACTACAACTACAAATACAACGACAACTACAACAACGACGGAGCGCAAGAAAAGAACAAGAATAAGAAGAAGGCGCGTGCGTCTGTGTATATGTGTATCTGTGTGTGAGTATGTGTGTGTGTATGGAAAGAGCAGGAAAATAGAATGTGTGGCTGCATGGAGTAGGAAAAACTTTTGTAGCGCCGTTTGAGCACGAGGCAGAGGCAAAGGCAGCGGAGCAGCAGCAACAGCGGCAGAATGAGAAGGGGGTGCTGTTATTGCTTCTATCTTTCTAATCTGTAAACTGCAAGAACAGCAACAACAACAGCAACCACAACAACAACAACACGCATTGCCACTCTCGCTATACGTTGTTGTTGTTGTTTTATTTTGCTGCACTTTTCCATTTGCGGAGACGATTCTGTTCCTGGTTGCTATTTTCAATTTCTATTGCCCGTGGGCAGCTCCGCAGCTGCAGCTGCTGCCGTCGACGTCGACGTCGTCGTCAACTTCAAGTGCACACACTCCACTCAAGATCAATTTCACACACACTATGAAAGCCAACGGGCCGAGAGAGAACCGTTACAAAGTTTGCACTATGCAGCGAGAGAGAACGTAGGAGAGAGCGCATAGGCAGGAGAATAGGAAAGTCAAAGAACCTTTGCGTCTCTTGATTACGCTCTCACTGCTCACATGCGTGTATGTTAAAGAATGAGAGAGAGAGAGACAGAGAGAGAGAAAGAGCGAATTCTATAATGCGGAAGTAAAAATGTTGCAGTTGCACTCAATGCAGTTGTTATTGTTGCTGTTGTTGTTGTTTCTAGGCAGTAGAAAGTGCCAAACTAGTTTTGGGCCCAAGATTTTAAAGCAGCGCTTTGAACTGGCAAAACTTCTGCAAGACGCCCGCAACATAGCGGAAAGAACTTTAAATAGAGAAGGAACGGGAATGAGTGGGATTGTGACTGCATTAAGAAGAAATACTCGAAGAAAGAGTTGCTGTGACGTTAGGGTTCTATTGTGTTTTTTTTATAAATAAATTATAATTTTTATTGTCAGAAAATAAAGATTTAGTATAATAGAAGATGCGAGAATGAATAATAACATTTTTTTTAAAATGAAAACATTTTGCTGCTCCTGAAAAGTAAAAATTCTCATTTTCATTTGAAATTTCGATTTATCATATTTATCTTCAGATCTATAGGTATTTTATAATACATCATCCAAACTATCCCTAACAACACTTTCAATATGTGCACCTTTGCTGCCCACTCACTTTATTTTCTTTCTCCTTTGTTATGCACCTTCGATGGCACAGGGAAATAAATCGACAAAAATTGAAAAATCACCCAAGTGCTTTATGCGCACAATTTTCCCATTTCGCAACGGTCGCTGGCGCAACCGCCTCACACATTTTCCATGAAGAATGCCTGGCACAAAAGAGAAGCAACGAAAGTCAATGATCAGCGTGCGGCGGCAGCAGCAGCGGCAGCGACTGCGGCTAGTTTGCTATTTTTCCAACGGCAGCGAAAGCAACAGAAACTGTAAATAACAAGAAACGGCAACAACGACGCTGACGACGACGACGCCAACGCTAACGCAGACGCCAACGAGGATCGAAAGCGAAAAGTCAACGACAAATAGCAACTGCTTCGTAAAGCCGAAGTGCAAACGAACGAACGTGCGAGCGACCAACCGCCCGCCGCCCCCCAACAAACGTAACATGTTCGATTGCATTTGCCTGATAAAACCTGATCTTTCACACACATACATACACATACACGACGCCATAAGACACGCGACGTTGGCGTCGACGTCGACGTACCAGGAAGAGAAAAATGAAAATGCCGCTCACTGGCGCAGCAGGCGATGATTGTGTAATCGCTGTAAGTGTATGCGTGTCTCTGCCAGAGAGTGTGAGCGAGCATAAGCATCAGTGTGAGTGTGAGTGTGTGTGTACTTTGAGTGAGAGTTATTTGCTGGGAGGCCCCTTCACCACATCCACGTGGGCTGTTGCTGTTGTTGCCTACGCCATTGAATGACCATGCCCATTTTCTGGCATGCGCCCATTGCATTTCACTTATCAACGCGGCGGCGGCGGCTGCTGCTGCTGCTCTTACTCATTTCTGTTGTTTTTTTTTGCGTTTTTGCTTGTCTAAGTTCAATGACTTGAGTAACGTCATGGGCAACAGCAACACCAGCAACAACAACGAGAGCAACAGCAACAAAGTGGCGCAAATGCGTTTAGTTTTATTTATTTGCTCATTATTATGCCCCTGCTGCTAGATTCTACAATTCTTGTTTACTTTGCACATTTTTTTCATAGTTTCTGTTTCTCTTATTGTTGTTGTTGTTCTTGCTCTTGTGGCTAGTTGGCGATTGTTGCTGTTGTTGCTGCCGTTTGCCTTGGGGCTTGACTGATATGATGGCAGCAAAGCTGTAAACAAGCTATCAAGTTGGCATTAGAAATTATCACTTGGAGCGAGAAATTATGACTTATCAGCTGGATTAAGAACAAGTTGAACTGAATTCCATTTAGAAATAAATTCGCTTTGATTATAATTAATTTGCATAAATTTACTTAGCATATATTTATTAATGTAACGCTAATAAATAATACCAATAATAATATCTAAATTCGAGTGTTAAAAACCTGTTACCCTATGCCCTAATTTAAAATTTTATTGCATACTTTTGGGCGATTAGCTTAGGCAGTTTTTCTTTTCAAGAATAATGCTTAAAGTCTGAATTAAGTATATATATAATTTACTTAAAATGTATCTTAATATGGTTCATTTTTGATTAAATGTAATACAATAAATTCCAAATAAACTTCTCTTATTTAAAAAAAGTTCAAATACAAATTTGAAAAAATTTTAATGAAATTATAAAACAACACTCGAAGGTTTTCATTCTTCTGGGAATCTGGAAATGAGAACATGAACCATTTTGCCAACTTATCAGCAAACAATCTAACAGTCTATTTAAGTTGAAAAGACAGCAACACGCTTGGCAAAGTTTTGTCCCCAAGGATCTTTAAGCTACAGTAACAGCAACAATAAAAAAGATTCACAACCTCCCGCTGTTTGCACCAGAATCTTTCATGTCAGAATTGCAAAGCACACAAAATCCATATAAACGTCACACACGATGCCACAGCAACAACAACAACGACAGCAGCAACACTAACGACAGCAGCAACATCGACAGCAGCAACCACATGAGCCTAGAGCACAGATTGTTGCCTGCGGAATTCCTGGTCAACACTTCTAAATATGAATGTGTGTGTATGTGTGTATATGTGTGTGGCATGTGGCACAAACAAGCTGAAACCCAAACCCAACACAAAAGAGATTTTGGGTCGTACAACCTCAGTGGGAGCTATGGGATGCAGTTGTGGAATGAGGCAGCAACTGAGGCTGCAACAGAGACTGCAACATCAGAGGCATTTGCAATGTTTGGCTGAATGTCAGCAACCTCAATAAAATGTTGCGATTTTATTTGTTGTTCTTGTTGTTGCTGACATTTCTTTCCTGGGTCATGATCTGTTTCGTGAAACTATATTTAGGCAAAGTGTAACAAACGTTTCAAATACCCTGTATACAAGTTGTGAAGTAGGGAGGTTTGAAATTAAAATAGAATAAAGGCTCCTAATATTATTGTTCGGAAAAATAATAGACAGAGATGGAAAAATTTGAATATTTCAATTTATGATGCAGAATCAAATTAGAGGCCAAATGATGTTAAAATTGACATTCCTCAAGGAAATCGGTTCAAATTTGACAAAGTTATGGTTTTTTGAAGATTTTAAAAAAGTTTTAAGGGGTAGGTAAGGAAAACATGACAGTGATGACCAAAAAATTGAATTTTTTGACTAACTAATATTTTGATGCAGAAACAATATAGAGGCCAAATAATGATCAAAATGGTATTCCGCATGAAAATCAGTTAAGATTTGACAAAGTTATGACGGTTTAAAGCTTGTAAAAAATTGACTGTTAGGGAAAAATTTTATTTTCCAATTTTTAAGTGTGTGTGTGGCCCCAGGCCCCGATCCCAGTCCCTCTCCCGCTCCCAGGCCCCGCTCCCAGTCCTTCTCCCAGTCCCTCTCCCAGTCCCTCTCTTAGGCCCCGCTCTTAGGCTCCGCTTTTAGGCCCCGCTCTTAGGCCCCGCTCCCAGGCCCCGCTCTTAGGCCCCGCTCTAAGGCCCCGCTCTAAGGACCTGTTCTTAGGCCCCGCTCTGAGGCACCGCTCTGAGGCCCCGCTCCGAGGCCCCGCTCCGAGGCCCCGCCCCGAGGCCCCGCTCTGAGGACCCGCTTCGAGGCCCCGCTCTGAGGCTCCGCCCCGAGGCCCCGCTCTGAGGCTCCGCCCCGAGGCCCCGCTCCGAGGCCCCGCCCCGAGGCCCCGCCCCGAGGCCCCGCCCCGAGGCCCCGCTCTGAGGCTCCGCCCCGAGGCCCCGCTCCGAGGCCCCGCCCCGAGGCCCCGCCCCGAGGCCCCGCTCTGAGGACCCGCTTCGAGGCCCCGCCCCGAGGCCCCGCTCCGAGGCCCCGCCCCGAGGCCCCGCCCCGAGGCCCCGCTCTGAGGACCCGCTTCGAGGCCCCGCCCCGAGGCCCCGCTCTGAGGCCCCGCCCCGAGGCCCCGCTCAAATTCCCATTTAAAGTCCCACTCAAAGTCCCACTCAAAGTCCCACTCAAAGTCCCACTTAAAGTCCCACTCCCAGGCCCCGCTCCGAGGACCCGCTCTGAGGCCCCGCCCCGAGGCCCCGCTGCCAGGCCCCGGCTTTTTGAAAATTGGCTTTTTGATTGACTATCATATTATTTTAATTTTTGGATCGTTTTAGATGAATCACAGAGCTATACATACCCAATAAAATATCGCTGGAAACGGAATGCGAGCTGAGCGATGAGGTGTGTCCGTCCGATGGACTTTGGGGTGGTTCTCGAAATGGGCTGCTGGGTGTTGTGGGTGGCGTGTTGAGGCAACGTTGACTGCCCAAAGTTGCAGGTGCACTTGCAGCTGTTGTTGTTTTTGTAATCACTTCACTTGTTGTTGTTGTTGTAGTTGGCGTATCTGTGCTACGAAAATAACCACTTGCAATGGAAAGCCTGCAAAACAAAAAGATACAATTTCAAATTGATTACGAATTGAAATTCATTTTCATTGTCAATGTCAAATTTAATCGAAATGCAATTAAACTGCCGACCTGGCCTACAAAATTAAATGTTTTAACGTTGGCCAATTGTCTTGGGCTCCTTTCGACGTTCTTCTTTAAGCTTGGACTCTCGTGTATCCTTATTTATTTGCCTTTCACATCGCGCAGGTCACGTAATTGATTGGAAAAATGGCCATTCATGTTGAGTGCAGTCGAGCAGAGCCAACTGCAGGCTGACTGACTATCCAAGCACCCCCACTCCAACCCCCAACCCCAATCCCAGCCACATCCTCCAACCCGAACCCCTATCCAACCCCATCTCTGTGGACTGGCATAGTTCTTAGCTCGTTATTCCTCGTAATTGGCCATTTTCCTGGCAGTCCGGCACAGAATTTATTGAATATCAACGATTGTGGGTGAAAGATAGAGGGAGAGAGAGAAAGAGAGAGAGAGACCGAAAGAAACTGGGCAAACAGTTAACAATGTCAGACACATTGATCGATAGCTCAGGCTTAAACGCCGGCAATAAATAAATGGCTCAAAGTGGAAAAGGGTTCGCTTTAATATTTAATACTGATTAGCTAACGAGTTTGCTTTAAATAGACTTTCTTCACTTTCAAACTGAAATCAAGCGCGGTTTCGATTTAATGCACTTTCGCATTACGTATACGCACTGTGGTCGCTGTGGCTCTGTTTTACAAATATATTACTCATACGCACTGCAGTTCTTCCCCGTTTCCATTCCCATTTCCCGTGCTGTTTACTTATAGGCAGCCACTAACTAACTTATTTTTGTGGCATCCTTTTGCATCTGACAGCAGTTATAAGAGAAACAATCGCCGATTATTTCTAGGCGACTAGAAAATACCCTGTAACTGCTAATATTTTTTGGAAAAGAGACAATTTTAGAGATTCTGTGACTTTTTGAAACTGTTTCAGCTAAAATAAATATGGATTAAGCTCTATTCAAAAATATATCCTATTTCATCCTATTCAGTTATTTAAATTTAATATTACATTATTAATAATTGCTATAAATTGGCAAAGAAAAATTACATTTTTAAATTTCCTGCGACTTTTTAAAACTATTTCAGCCGAAATAAATATTGATCAGCCTCTATTCGGAAATATATCTTATTATATCCTTTTCAGCTATTCAAATAATTTCAAATTCAATATAACATTTTTGGGAATTGCTTTAAATTGTCAAAAAAATTAAATTTTTAAGTTTCCTGTGACTTTTTGAAATATTTCAGCCAAAATATTTATTGATCAGGCTCTATTCGGAAATATATTCTATTTTATCCTATTCAGCTATCCAAATAATTCCAAATTTAGCATAATATTATTAATAATTGCTTCCAATTGGCAAAGAAAAATGACATTTTTAAATTTCCTGTGACTTTTTGAAATATTGATCAAGCTCTGTTCCGAAAAATATCCTATTTTATCCCATTCAACTATCCAAATAATTTTGCCTTTCTGCTGTATATACCCCTTTTACTATTTCTTTCAGCTACAGGACACTTTAAAAATCAATATGCGCTTTATATGCCCATCTCCATCTCGTAGGACGTAACCATCGCATCGTGTGCCGCAACTTCATCTTGCTTATTCCCTTTCCCTTTCCCTTTTTTGTGAGATGCTTCCATGTTTGATATTCTATGCCTCCACTGAGCTTTATTGCATTTTGCTTTGTCGCTCTCCACTGATGTCCTCAGCTCAGGCATTTGGAATTCCGTGCCGCCAATCTGTCCCTGTCTCCCTTTCCTCCTCCCTCTCTCTCTCTCTCTCTCTTTCTCTCTCTGTCTCTCTGTGTGTGCCTATCTTGTAGTTTGCTTTTACAATATTTCCACGTTGTTATGCACTTCACACAAGTGCTGCATCCCAACAAGCACTCGAAACAGAGATTCTACTCGTAGTTGTGTCGTCTATCATTGTTGTTGCTGTTGTTGTTGTTGCTGTTGTTGTTGTTGTGCATGTTGTCACAATATTTTCGCTTTTCGAAAGCACAAGTGAAATATTTGCCCATGTGGCGTTTTACAGTAGTTTCTGCCAAGAAGCCGCTTTTCCATCTATGAGTTTTCCTTCTCTGTGTGTGAGTTTTCTCTTTCTTTTTCTCTTGCATTTTCGCTGAAATGTGCAAAATTCGAACTTTTGATTTATGCATGGACACAGGAGAAAGAATCACACCAGAGAATCGACCGCTCTGAGCAGGAAAATCTCATCATTTGTAATGCCAGCTCGTTTATTTGATGCGTCGTCTCCTGCTGCCACTTGGTCCATGTCATTTTCACATTTCCACATTTCCACATTTGCACTCATCAACACTCAGCCTCAATGGTCTCAATGTGGGCGTGGCAAAACCGGCAAAACAAAAGCAACAACAACAGCACGTAAGTTACTGCGGTTCTTCTATGCTGTGTGGTGTGCGGTGTGTGAATGGAGGCAGGATGTATGTAGGTTAGTGGCTCACTCGTCACCCAAATGAATGATGTGGAGCAACTGCAGCACCATCCACAACGCAGCTCCTGGATGCTTAAAACTTTTGTTATATTTTTCCTCTTTTATTATTATTTTTTTTTTAAATTACGTGAGACACAAAAGGCACGTGGGTGGTTGGCACTCGTGCCTGGGCAATTGTTTGGTTAATTAAAAAAGCGAAAAAACTAAAAAAAAATGAGGAAAACAGAGAGTATACACAGTAAAAAAAAAATACCAGAGAACGTAATAATTATAAGTTTTATTTTTAAAAATTACATATAATCATTACTTAATGATTTTTATAGATTTTCATCAATAATAATGATTATTTTTAAGTAAATAAAAAAAAAATCACGCATATTCACTTCTGATTTAAATGGTTTTTTTTTTCAAAATAAAAATCAATTGCATTGTATTTTTAGAATACAGAATTCGGTCACTAAATCAATTCCAAACTTTTTCAAAAGTAAACTCGGAATTTTTTAAATCAAGTAAGAAATATAGTAGATTGAAAACAGTTTTTTATTTGGCTCTTAACAAATATTTCGAATTTTAAATTTCTTTATAATTTAATTTTAGTATGACTAAATATATTCGATTTTTTTTTTAATACATATTTAATATTGATTGTCTCATTTTAATAATAATATCCTAAATATATGTTTAGATTTACAAAATCTTCAAGTTGAATTTTAGCATAAATATTTTTTTCTGTGTATAAAGTGTGACGCTCAGGTGCGGTCTTAAAAATGGGGCACATGCTTTTACAAATTTTATAGTATATATTTATAAACACTAACCTGGTTTGCTGTTCGTGTTGTTGTTGCTGTTGTTGTTGTTGTTGCAGTTGCTCGTTATGATTCAAACGCGTTGAGTTTGAATACTCCATGGGTTGCCGGCCCTCAAGGGGGCTGGCCGTTGTTGAGTGCAAGCACTAAAATACATTTAAACAGCTGCTGTTTGTTCGCTTAGAAGTGCAACAACAACCAAAACAACAACAATGATCAATCGTGGAACGAAACTTTTATACGCTGCGCCTAAAAGATGCCATGCAATTTTTTTCTTGCACTTTCACTGCGACGACTTTAATTTCGTGTGCGGCTTTTCTGCTTAAAGCGAAGCTTTTTCACTTAGTTTAATAGCTGTTCTTATTCAATAATTTAACCACTACTATAAACTAACTCTCACTGGCATTTAATGTTTATTTTAGTGGGCACTTTTGTTCAATCGTTGGATTCGGCATTGCGGAAATGCTGTCGCTGTTTGTTGGTTGCACTCATAACTGGCATATAAAACTGTAAATCGGCTTTTGGACACTGCAACGTTGCCCGCTGCTGTATGGAGACCGAGCGACCAGCCTCTGGGCCGAAAAGCACGACGACAGCGACATCAACGACGACGACGACGACAACAAAATGCAGCAAAACTTTTTTAAAGCTGCAATAATACAAACACACACATACCAATGCAGGCTCACAGGATGTACCGTCGAACGAAGAGCGAAAAGCAAAGAGCCAACAAAACAATCACATGGTGTAAGCTCGCCGCAACAACAACAACAGCAACAACAGCAGACCCAAATACATAACGGTGCCGCAAAAACATAAACAGAGAGCCCAGCGTCAAGCCGACAACAATGCGACGAGAGAGCGGCAAATTATAAATGGCAGCCGAGAGCGCTAAAAACTGCAGTTGAATTTTAAATACATTTAAATTCTATTTATTTGCTATATTCAATTTAATTACTTGTAATTGTACAATAAATTTGTTGCTTAATTAATTGCAATTCCGTTTTACTCATTGTATTTTGTATGCCCAAAGTTAATACTCTCACAGCTGCTCTCACACGCCGGCGCTCTCTTGCTCTGCTCTGCTTTTGCTCTGCCCACGCGCTGCAGAATCGCGTGCACATAATGAAAACGAGGTCAGGGCCGTTTTGCTCACGCTGACTACCCGCAACGCACACTCACACACACACACTCACTCATGTGCAAGGGAAGCTTTCATATTGTTTTGCTTTTTAGCGGCAAAAGCTAAAGAGAGCTTTTAAAGTACACACACTCTTAAAATGCAAAGTAATTGAAAATAACTCAAGAAATCGCATAAATATTTCAGTTTGGTTTATAGGTACACAAAATTTCGTTTAATCATTAGTAACAAATATATGCTGTATAAATACGTACTTTAAAGGCTTAACTGTATTAATGTATTTATATAAATCAACTTAAAACGAATACATAATCGAGCACCGTCTAAACATTATCAAAATTCATAAGAACAAAAACGTGAAAAGGACACATAAATACTACACATAGAGAGGCAGAATGAACACAAAAGAAAACGTAAAAGCTTTACCTGTAAATATTTCAAATTGGTCTGTAGAATTTTAAGGGCACTTGCGGTGTCGTTTAGATTCAGTTAAGTTTCAGTTAATTAACACAAAGTAGTATAATTACAATTAGTTGGCAAACACATTAAGGGAGCATTTCCTTCCGCTCTCATTATTCTTTTTAGCTACACAGTTTTGTAAACAGGCACATTTTGGCTTCGTAATTATGTTGCTTAGAAGATGCAACTATTTTTACTGTGGATTAGCGCTTCATCTTCTCCAGAATTGGCACAACCATGTCGAACTTGGGTCGCTTGCCCGGATCCTCATTCATGCATATGGAGATGAGTTTAGACATGTGTGAAGAAGTGCCTGGTGGTATTTTAACCCTCAGTCCTTCCAGAGCAATCTTCATGCCACACTCCATGGGCGACCACTCGGCAAAGGGCACCTCACGTGTGGTCAGCTCCCAGATGAGCACAGCAAAGCTCCACATATCGGATGCCTCCCAGTTCCGATCCGCCGGCTTGCGTTGCAGCGCCTCTGGTGACATCCAGGCTGGCTGATAGATGCGTCCCTTCTCCTGGAAGGAAAACTTGGCATCACCCATGTTAATGCGTGCCGTCAGATCATCGTCGATCATCACATGATGACTGTTCAGATGATAAGTCGGTATAATCCGCTCCAGCGAGTGCAAAAAGGCCATGCCACGTGCAACATCCAAGGCAAAGTGGACGGCCTGACTGGTGTCCACCACAACGCCCGAGGCGCCATGCAACAAATTGAACAGCGAAGAGCGTGGCATGAACTACAAATGTATATAGAATTAAAAGATATAGTTTAGATGTAAGAGAATCGCTGCTTACCTGACTAATGACCACCAGATTGGGCGGTGAGTTGCAGGCACCAATGATGGGCAAAATGTTGGGATGCGAGAAAATGCGCAGCTTGGGAAACTCCTCGTTAAAGTCACGTGAAATGCGTGAAGTGCACTGACGCACAGCCAGGATCTGTTAAAGATAGAATCAGTTTAATTTTATTCCTATTTAGTTGCTTAAGTACTCACCTTGGCAATCACATCGTTCTTTTGCCAGCGACCGCGCCATGTCTCTCCTGAAGGCGTCACCGACAGTTTGGTGTGCAGATCCAGATCCCCCATGCTGATGCCCTTGAAGCGGGATAAGGTGGCGTCACGGGAGCGTGTCTTCATGCCCAGCCAACTCTGCTCCTTGAAACTGATCACCTTCATCTCCTGGCCGCTCTTCTCGGCCAGATCCTGCATGCGCTTGCCCAGACTTGGCTTGGCCTTGTCCACGGGCGTGTGACCATCCTTATTGGCAATGCTAACCAATGCACCCGCATTCAACAGATCCTCGCAGATCATGTCATAGCCCCAGAAGCAGGCATAGTGAAGTGGTGTGTTGCCATGCTCATTCACAGCATTCACATCCGAACGCTCTCGCAGCAACTGTGTGAGTCAATAAGTGTCTCTCTTTAGTGTCTCTCTTTATTGGCATCATCCATTAAAGCAACTCACCATTTGTACCACATCGCGATGTCCGTGGGCGGCAGCCAGATGTAGGGGAATGTCGTCGCCCATGTTGGTGGCATTGACGCGAGCGCCGCGTTGCAAGAGCGTCTCCACAAGCTTGGCATGCCCCTCCTTGGCCACCCAGTGCAGTGGACTGAAGCCGTGATCATCACTACCAGCAATAAAGAGAGAGCAAGCATAAGAGAGAGCGTTCATAAGAGAGAAACACACACACGCATATTTAGTTTGATTGTTTACACAACACAAGAATAAATCATGACGTCACTTCTCGACACATTCAGTCTCAATTGCTTTTGCTTTGAGTAGCCCAAAATAGCAATAAGTTGCAAAATATTTGATATAATTTCAAACCATATGCACAAGTTACATTGATTTAACACTATTTAAACCCGATTTTACCCCAAATTCATGTCATGCTCGGTCTCATCCAGCCAGAGGCGCACTTGAATTGAGTTGCCCTCGCGGCACCAGTGAAATATATCTTCCATATCTGTACTACACGCGTTTATTATGCACTTTAACAATGTTTTGACTACAAATTGCACTTAATTTACATTAAAAACCGTCTAAAAACTTTAAAATTGCAGCAGTTGTTATGTTGGTGGGCTGCAACCAGTGTTTTATTTATTTTTTTTTAAGTTGGCAACAGTGATGTGGGAACACTGTTCTGGCCCAAAGGTTGCCACCCATCAAAATTTTCCGATCTGGCAAGCCGTACCATTTTAAGTAAGATGTCAAAAACAGTAAAATTGAATAATCTATCGACAACTTTTTAAATGTGATCGCTTTCAATAATAAAAACAGCTGTTCTGCTTGTATTGCCAAGTGAATGCCAAAAACGTGCGTTTAGCATACCGCATTTGTTTTTGTTTAAAATAAACTTATTAATTGTTAAAGTAAGCACATATTAAAGCAGCAATATGAAACTAAGCACTTATAATTTCCTAACTTCGATGGCCATCAAGGGTGTCAAGGTTGGCTATCCACTGAAGCTGACGGTGAGTATAGCAGACTTTGTATTGATTGTTTCATGACTTTAAATGTTTTTTACAGATCAGCAAAAAGGATGTGGTAGAAAGTGAATTTAATCCAGTATTTATAGAAAGGCTGTTGCCTAAGCTGGACTGGTCAGCCATATATGGCGCTGCACAGGTGGTAAGTGGAATTACCTTCGCTTTTAATTACCAGTCAGAAAGGCTGAAATGGAGAAAGCTCAACTGCAAGAGACCCTGTACTTAATCTGTAAAAAAAGCATAAAAAAACGAAGAATTCACGCAAAAGAGACTCACTGAGACTCACACTCTTAGACTCACTGAGATCTAAGTATTCTCTTACAAAAATCTTTAACTAAATCATTTTCTAATTTCAGGCGGAATGCGCTGAAGATATTCCCGAATCTCAACCCGAAAGCATTACCGATAATGAGCAGCTGCTGCAGAAACTGCATCATTTGTTGTTTGAAATTGATGTGCTCGAGGGTCAGCTGGAGTGCCCGGAAACAGGAAGAGTATTTCCCATAACCGATGGTATACCCAATATGCTGCTAAACGAAGACGAAGTTTGAGAATTCCAAAATCTTTGTACCAATCACGCATATTACTAAGTTAGTTTTAAATATCGATTTATATTTCAAGCTGCAAAGTTTGTCTATAAAAAATGTTGTTAATACGACCACCAAAATAATTAATTAGATATTGGATGGAATATGTGAGTGTGTGTGTGTGGAATGTGCACGAGTATGCTTAAATATTAACGATTATACGAGTATATATAAATGTATTTTTTCTTGTTTTTTTTGGGAAAAAACTTGGAGCAAAATGCGTTACGACATGTAAAAGTTAAGTCTGGTTTACTGGAGGGCAGCTTCTAATTTAATGGTTTTTGGCACTCGCAAGGACAACGCTTGTTATCCTATTTTCTAATTACATTTAATGTTTGCATAAATGCTGCCCTTGGCCAAATCCTTTTTGGCGCCTTTGCAGAGCTTCTCATTCCGTCCAGTTGGCTTATAAGTACGTTCAGCTGCCAACAAATTGACATCGGCTCCTTGAGGCGATTGTTTTTGGGTCAGCGCTGTATTAGGGCCATTCCAAGTGACGTAATCGGCACTAGAAAAAGAAAGTTGCTTTTAGTACTTTTTAAGTTTAAAGTTGACCAACTTACAGCAATAGATTCTCATCGGCACCTTTGGTCAACTGAGAATTGGGACCCAAAGTTGCCATGCGTTCGATAAGCGATTGAAATTCGGCAGATTCCGAATTGTGAGAGTTCTCCAAATGCGCTGAAAGCTGACGCTGTCTGTAGGGCATAAAAATACTTTGATAAATACTGTCTTATTTTAAAATATTAACAGATTATTAAAATTGCTTCATGCCTTAAAAAAGTTATGCATTGAAATCAAAATAAGCTCATAACGTGCAAAGTTCAAAAAACATGCGCCAAATTTTTAGAAAACGAAACGGTTAACGGTTAATTGGTTTTAACGGTTATGGGCATACTTCAGTGAATCGGTTTTGGCGCGCGAACGACACTCGATGGCCTTCGTTATGGAGCTGGCCGAGTTGGATGCCAGAGATGAGGACGTCATTGATGTTGTATAGGAGGAATAGGAGGAATTGCTATTCGAGCCATGCAAATAGCCATTGATGCTGTAGTTGTTGTTGTTGTTGTAGTAATTGTTGTTGTTGCTGTGGTTGTTGTAGTTGCTGTTGTTGAAGGATGAACGTGCCAGGATACTTTTCGTGGTCAAGCGTTCATAGCAAGGTAGATGTGTTGATTGTGCTGGTGATGCATATGAATGTGATGATGCAATTGATGGTGATGTGGTTTTCAGCTCCTGTTCCTGCTGCTGTTGTTGTTCCTGTTGCTGTTGCTGCTCCTCCAGGGGCGAATTACTAAGGATAACCTGTGTGGTGGCCGTTGTGGGTGTGGTGACATTGATGGATGGCAAATGGCGATGTACCTTATGTGGCTTACTGCTGATAATGATGATAATGATGATGCACATAGCAAACAAGCAAAGGTGTTACGTATATGTGTGTGGCAGGTGTGTTGGTGTGTGTGTGTGTGTGCGTGGCAGCAACAAAGGTTTACAGAGAAAATATAGGCAATCGATTAACAAAACTGATAAAGCAGCAGACTCAAAACGGCTGAGGTGGAATGAATACCAAAACAGAAGCTGCTCAGCTCAACCTTAGCCATATAACGCACCTCTGTGGCACTGAGCCATCCACCTGTTCCACTGTCAGCGTCTTGCAGCTCTCCTGTTGCATGCCCCTGGCTGTGGCATGCTTCTTGTTGCGCACCTCATCCTCATCTTGGACAATCTGCAAGATTTGCGTGGCACGATCCTCGGCATAATTGACCGATTCGAGAGCCATCAATATAATGCGCTCTGGAATCTGTGGATACTTTAACTTGAACATGGCTTCCACTGAAAATTAAAAGAGTTAAAAATTGAGAAAAAGAAGTGGAGTAAACTCAATCTTACTGTCTGTCTTCTCCACTGCCGTGTATTCCTTGGGACGTAGTGGAATGTGCTGCACTCCTTGATCGTTTCCTGCTTCCTGATCCTGTCCCAGTTGAGGTGGACGATTGTTGGGTCTGTGCGGTTGTTGCACGTCTCTTTTAATGTAACCCAAGGATATAAGCTTCTCCGAGGCATACTGCACATTGTTATCCGCATTTGCTAAGGTATCCAACAGCAGCATCTCATCCGCCTTGGGAAATATGTTCTTCATATATCTGAATAAATAAAAAGGTCGTTAAAATCAATTTTTAACTAATGCTAAAGATAGTCTGAAGAAGAGAAGCTAGCTTAAAGAGTACTACGAGAAATATTCGAGATGAAAAGCAACTTTTGTTGAGGTAAAGACCTTAAAATGTTAATGCAATGTTAATAGAGTATGTTATTGTGATGTTAACAGAAAGTAGTTGTGTTAAGTTGCATTTAATTAGGTTTGTAAGGACATGTTAACATGTTAATGCAATGTTACTAGAGTATGTTATTATGATGTTTACAGAAAGTAGTTGTGTTAAGTTGCATTAATTTGGTTAGAATTGCGTTTTATCGACTGAAAATGTGTTATTTCGTCTAAAATAACTCCGATTTTTGCAAAAACTGTCATTATTACGTTAACAGATAATAATAACGTTAAATTTTAATGAATTCTATTCATATTCTGAATGTAATTTTAACAGGAAATGTTATTGTTACTTTAACAAAATGTAATTATGTTAAAATCCATATGTTATTGTGACGTTAACAGTAATTAATACTGTCCAAGTGTTTTATCAACTATTAATCTGTAATTTCAGCACACGGAAAATGAGATATTGAATTTTCCCTATTGTTGTTTTCCTTGTTCAATTTCCCATTAGTTGATTGCTTTTCATCTCTTAACTGGCAACTAGATAACGTCGTCCTTGGCGCACCTCAATTTCATTTTGGGCGACGAATGTGGCTTGGGCGAACTACGCCACTGTGGTGAACCAAGTAAAGCTGATGGTGCAACACCTCCCACAGCAGCAGCTGCAACTTGTCCAGGATGTGGGCTACTTTGCATGCTCATGAGACTACCGAAACGGCCGCCGGGCAAAGGACTCGCCGTGCGGGATGCAACTTGAACTGTGACCCGGCTGGCGGCCATGTCCAGGCGACGCGCCGGTGGTGTCATATAGAAAGCAGAATTGCTGTGGAACAGATGACGCTGAGCGGGCGGAGTGACAAATGGACCGGGCATCGTCACCGGATGCTTCTCCACCTGCAAGGCGCTGATGACGACAGCCTCGCGATTATAATAGCTGCTCAAAGTGTTTAAGTTTAAGGTTGATTAGTAAGCAGGGTTAGTAGTGGCATGTGGCAAGTGGCAAGTGAGTTTTGTGCAACAAGCGGCAGCGTGTGAGAAGACAGAAATACAAAGTTGTATATACACAAAGATTAGATGAGCCTAGTCTCGAGATTGATTCTCCTACCGCTTTAACAGCAATCGAATGTGATTCTCATCGGCAGTGGGAAACATGTTTTGTATCTTGGTTACCACAGCATTTGTATCGCTGTGATGGCTAAACGAGGTCTCCTGGATGGTGGAACGACGCGACATATTGGAGGCCAAGCGAGCACGCTGGAATGGCAATGGCGAGGACATTTCCTGTGGGAATAAACCAAAAAACATAAATTAGATAAGGTAAGGTAACAAGACTGTCGCAATGCAGCAGAGACCAGAAATAACAGTATCTAAATAAAAACTACTGGGAAAGGCTATAGTCGAAATCCCGACCATAGGATACCTGTTACTTATTTCAATATACATATATAAAGAAATGACTACCAAATAAAAACTATTGCATACTTTTAGGGGACTATATTGAAATAATAACTTTACTTATAACTTAAATTAGCTATAACGCCCATTCTACTAGTCCAATATTACTGAGGTTAAGTGAGATTATAGAAAATATTAATATACATACATTTTGCTAAACACACTATACTCTTTTTTGCCCATTTTCAATGGGCTCAGCGTAATAAAATGCATTTATAGCTTACGCTTAAAAGTATGCAACACTATTTTGCCCATATAAGTAGGCAACACTATTTTGCCCATATAAGTAGGCAACACCATTTTTTGCCTATGGCAGGTATATGATATAGTTAACAGATTTTAACCAAATTTTGTCAGGATGTATAATACCAGCCCCGATGCATATTCTATCAGTTTGGTTCTAATATCTCAACAAACAAAAAACTTTTTCATACTAAAACTTCATTTTCGATGTATTGTTCCTATGGCAGCTATATGATATAGTGATCCGATCCAAAAATAAAAACGAACTTGATCTGCGCCCGGTAATAAAAATCAAAAGAAATCTGTTAAAATGTTTCAAATTTGAAAAATAAAAATCATCAATTTAATAAAAATCAAAAGAACCCTGTTAAAATAAATTCTTTAGCTTAAAATTTATTATCTTAATGCAAAATGTTTCAGATTTGAAAAATAAAAATCAAAAGATATCTGTTAAAATAAATTTCTCAGCTAAAAATTTATAATCTTAATGAAAAATGTTTCAAATGTTTAAAAATAAAAATCATCAATTAAATAAAAATCAAAAGATATCTGTTAAAAATTAAATGTTTAACTAAAAAATTAAACTGTTAGGCTCCCTGGCTAAAAGTCTTACCAGTTGTCCTCTCGAGGATGCGGAGAGCAGCGGACTCGTTGATAAATTGTGCAATGCGGGCTGCTGACGTTGCTCACGTTCCTGGAAAGCGCGCACGGCCGTTAAATTGTTGCTGGGATACACGACGTGGAAGGGCGAGCTGTGGTGCGAGCTCTGTGTGATGGGCTATAAAAGCAAAGAATTTAATTTATTTAATGTTACTTAATGTAAGCGAAATGTGTGTGGCATGCAACTTGACTCACCTGCAGCGCAATGGACTCTGTCGAGCAGCGTTCGTTTTGCAACTGCTTGTAATTGCGTCCTCCACGCGGATCCTCCAGCTGCATGGCCTTGGTCAGATAGTTTATATAATAGCTGCAAAATGGGCACAAATGAGACAGTCAATTGTGTTGCATCATAAAAGTGCAAATCAAAGGCCATAAAAAGGACCGACCCCCAAACCAACTGAAAGCTTCCCCCAGTTACAGCAGGGGTTGATTTTTTGAGATGCTTCAACTGATGGGTTTATCTGTCTGTCTGTCTGTCTGTCTGGTCTGGTTGGTGGTGAATTTTACTCAACTCACCCATTGACGGCGCATTTGGGGAAATTTGTGGTTATTTGTGTTGCATGTTAAAAAGGGTAAGTTAAGGTAAGGTAAGGTAAGGTAAGGAAAGCTTCTAAACAGCGACACGTGCCAAGTAGCTGCCAAAAGGCAGACGGCAACATCATCACATTTGACAGCTAATCTTGGCTGTGATTGCAGCAGCAACAGCGGCAACAGCAGCTCAACTGGAGACGAGTCTTATGCCAAGTGGCCACTTGAATTTAACGTATGACAAGTCGCTGCTTAATTGCACACAGCATCAACAAATGTGATGTGAAGTTGAGAGACGAGCACAAGTTGCAGTCTGTCATTGCGGAAGTGACACAATTTATGCGTTTAAAATGGGGACAATTGACGTTGTGCAAGATTTTCTTGGCTTTAAGTGTTGTTAGAAGCATAATGAAAAGCATTAAAGCGGCAACTACTGCAAATATTACAGCTGAAATTTATATGAATTTAAATAACAGCAGAAAAGTATGCTATGAAATATAAAAAGGCCGCACAAGGCAAGTTATTCGTACAAATTTAAAAGAACAGCACAAAAGTATGCTACGAAATATGAAAATGCAGTACAAGCTAAGTTGTTCGTACAAATTTAAAGAACAGCGCAAAAGTATGCTATTAAATTTAAAAAGGCAGTATAAGGTAAGTTGTTCGTACAAATTTACAAAACAGCACAAAAGTATGCTATGAAATATTAAAAAGGCCGCACAGGGCAAGTTATTCGCTCAGCTTAAATGTATGCTACAAAAAATTACTCGTACCGTTTGCAGTACGAAAATAACTACTACAAACAGCGCATTAATTTAAAAATATGCTTCGCAAATTTCAGAGCATTTTATTCAATGCTTAGTCGAAAAGAATGCCGTCTAAGTACGACTGTACTATTCTAAAGGCTATAGAACTGTATTAAAATTCAGCACAGCCAAAAAAAATGCTATGAAAATCTAAAGTCATTCACTACTACAAACGCAACTCATTGCTTTTAGATACCAAACTAAAGTGGACTGTACAGTCCAAAAGGTATGCTTTATAAATTTCAGAGCCAACTGCTGCATTTATTTAATGGTCAGCACAAAAGTATGCTACACAAAATTGAAAGTCAATACAACGTCAACTACTGTGAATGCTGCTATGAATTTAAGTACAGCCCAAAAGTATGCTATGGAAATTTAAGAATGAATATTACACCAAATAAGGCACTGATTTTAGACATACCATTAGTGTAGGCTATTTAAATTTGATTGAGTCTTTATATATGTACAACTTCAACATTGTAGCTGCCTAAATAGACTTTGATATCGCAATTTTAGCATCTAATAATACAGTGCTATTTAAGGAGTTCGTCGAACACACTTGACATTTAAGGCGTCGCGCAAAGCAATCAATTTTCAATCCATCCCCACGCGAGTTGCCATAGCATTCTCTCACACACACACACAGCTTAAATAGCGCCTCCTAGAAGCATGCAATGTTAATTTCCATACATTGTAAACTGTACATGGTTATCTATCTCCCTGTCTCACTCTCTATCTCTTATTCACTTGTATACTATAAATTCCATTCTATGACATGCAACACAATTTCAATGGTTGTTTTACTCGTTTTTAAGTTGCATGCATAAATATTTATGACGTTTTTTAAAGTGCATTTTAGTGCTTACCAGTTGCCCGTTGCCTGATCATATTTACAGTCCCAGCCGGGCGGCAACTTTTGATAGCCACTGTGGCCATTGGATGCGCCTGCATCGCTCATATTGGATGCTGAATATTCGATATACCGTATATCCTTTATCGTTTTTTATTTTTTTATATTTTTGTTGAATATTTATGGGTATTTAACAAGAATTCGCAGCTTGTTTGCCAACTGTCTGCAACCCCGAAAACTTTAGCTGGATTTGCCCTTGCCACTCGAGCTTTGTAGTTGTATTTGTTGTTGTTGTTGTTGGGGGTTGTAAACCACCACCAGAGCACACTCACACACACTCACACACACACCCAGACACAACAAGCAAAGTTATTTTTGTTTACACGGCGCAGCCGGAAAAAAACACACACACACACAAACACACACAGACACAGGTAAACGGAGAGTCGGCGTGCCGTTAGTGCCAGGATTTCTGCTATTTATTCCTTGTTGTTGTTATTTTCCATTTACGCCGTAACTGACAACCGCGCGTGGCAAGCTTTAACCGTCTACTGACTTGGCCAGCACGAAAGTCACGGTTTAACTGCTTCGCAGATGCTGTATGAGAGCGAGCTTTCAGTTTGGCGCCAAGCTCCACTTGCAGAGTCAGTGTTGGTTAACGCCAGATAGTTGAAAAAGCTTTAGCCTTGCTTTGACTTTCAGCTCAAATTGAAGTCTAATTTTATTTAAACTTTACTGTCATACAGACTGAATATACAATTTAAAATACATTCTATTATAATCAATAAAGCACAAAATGTCGCTTCCCGTGCCGGAAATACGCATAACGCGTATCACGGATACGTACTTGGAGGAGGCAATAGACGAGATGAACAAACCGCCGGAAGGACCACCCAAAATGAGCAGGAAAGAAAAGAAAGCGGCTCGCAAAGAAGCCAAGCGTTTGCAAAAAGTTGAAGAACAGAAGCTCGTGCTCCGCGTAAGTAAAAGAAGAAAGTCTACACTGATAAAAAAAATATGTTCTAAAATCAAGATTTTGGTCTCACAACTAAGATTTTTGGTCTAAAAAATGCGTCGAGAACATAAAATTCTTAAATTAAGAGAACATATATTGATTTTAAAAACATTTTAAATAAGACCAAGTTTTTATTTTAAGAATAAATGTTCTTAAAATTAAAACCAGAAAATAAAATAAAAAAATATATATATTTTTTTATATTTCTAATTTTATTTATATTTAATTTTTGATAGTATCTATTTATGCTTTCCTAACAATTCAAGATTTTTATTCTTATATTGAGAATTTAAGATTTTTTAATTATTAAATTTAAGATCAAATTATTAAATTTAAGATGAATGTTCTTGTTTTTAGAAGTTGGTCTTTTTTTCAGTGTATTTAATTAAATATCGCCTAAAAAACTACCCTTAGCACAATTTGAAAACCGAATTGGAGCTGGGCAAGCGCATGGAATTGCGTGGCATGGTAGAATGGAATGCCATTGCTGAGGAGATTAAAACTGTCGAGCTGCGTCAGGAGATGATTCAATGGGGCGAACGTGCTGCGGAAATAATCGAGCATAAGAACGATCACATTCAGATGCTGCTCGATGACATGGATCAGACGCAGGAACAGCATTCACGTAACTTTTCTAAGACTCTCGAACTAATTGATCACATTGGGGATTGTTATCATGCCATGCTTGAGAGCAGCAAGCGAATGTACGAACAGCAGGCGGAGGATCTACTCAAGGAGTTCTACGATGAGGTTCACTTTCGCACCGAGGAAGTCGAGGCGATGCATGAGAACAGCGAGAATATAATACATGCCTCCAATGTATTCACACGCGATCAGCTGAAGCTCGACTATCAGATATATCTGGAACAGCGCGATCATTATGTGAACAAAGATATTGAAGCTAGATTTCAAATACGCGATCAGGTTGTCAAGAAAATGACAGATATGCAGCGTCAACTAAATGAATTCGTAGACTCTCTTCATAATACCGAATTGGATGCCCACAAATATGAACGAATTCGATCTTTAACTGAGCGTCAACAGGCCTTTGTGGAGGAGACACGAAAACTAGACATTGAGGAGATGAAATTCATAGGTTTACAGAATGAGACACAACGTGAAATGTTGCGTATTGAAACGGAAAATAATACCACGATCAATGATCTCAAATTGGAGTATGAATACTTTGCGAATGTGCGCAAAAAGATCGAGGAACGCATGCATATTGATCGTATTACAACACACGAGAAGCTTCGCATTCTCAGCACCGAGTGCTACGAATTGACCAAGGTAAGATTACGATATTTTTAATATTAATTCTCCATCAAAATCTTAACTCCCTTTGTAGCGCTTTGAGAAGATTGTGAAGAGCGGAGAATTGCTCTTGGCTCTGTCGATCACCTGCAGAAAACTGCAAACAGAGTCGGAAAAAATCATTGTGGGCGGTGAGATCGTTGATCCCATCGATATGGAAAATGTTAGTGATAGTTTCGCACTGGAAACGTTGGACCTGAAAAAACATGTAGATTTTACAGAGGAAGAGCTAGTGGAGTTAAATAAGAAAATGAAAAACTTCTGGCGTCAGCAATCGATGGCTCAGGCTCAAAATATGTTATTACTTGAGGAAAAGCGTAAACTGACCGAAGAGAATCAACGTTACATTGACTTTATTAAATCCATGTCTAAGACCGAGAATGAAGAAGAGCTGCGCTCGGCAATGATCGTGAATCCCTGCATACAACCAACTCCGTTCCTCTTTGATACTCCTTGTCGTCACTTCAAATTGCGCATCAAGAAGGAATCCATCACGGCGGGAAAAGACGGTCGTAGAATGGCAGCCAATGCCATCAAGGACATGGTTTATGGAAACGAATTGGCAACTTTCATGAAAAAGTAGTTCCTGACTTCAACATTTATTGTGAGAGAGAGACGGAGAGTAAGAGAGAAAGAGGGAGAGAGAGAGAGGGAGAGAGAGAGTAAGAGAGAGAGAGAGTAAGACAGAGAGAGAGAGAGAGAGAGAGAGAGAGAGAGAGAGAGTAAATAAGAGAGAGTAAGACAGAGAGTAAGACAGAGGGAGAGTAAGACAGAGAGAGAGTATGACAGAGAGAGAGTATGACAGAGAGAGAGTAAGACAGAGAGAGCTTAAGACAGAGAGAGCGTAAGACAGAGAGAGAGAGAGAGAGAGTAAGAGAGAGTAATTTCAACTTTTCTGATTACCTCTTACGATTCCAGTTGTATCTCCAGCTATACACTTCTTAAACTTTTAGAAAGATCCCTTGCAGTGTAAATTTGCTCGAAATTCTTCCTCTATAAGGTAAAACTTGAATTATTTCAACAACCATTTCAACAATTTTAACGGTGGAATCATATTATAAATCCTTCCAGCAGTAGAAACTTCTTCAAAAGACAACCCCAATTTAAGAAAGATCTCTCGACATTTCGGCAGATGAAACTAGGTTTAAAATACCTTCCACTCTTAGATAAAACTCCAGTTATTTCAATAGTTCCAAATACTTGACTTGTCTAATTCCAGACTCCAATCAAATATTTTATCGTTGTTTAAAGCTATTTATTAAATGTGATATCATGATTCTAGGTGTACATCATATAAAAAAACTCTACGTTAATTTAGAATTTATATAGTGCAAAATTAAAATTTGCATATAACTGTTTTTAACCGATCTTTAGCTTAGGCACTAATCAAAGTCCTTTGGTCAAGCAAAATGCAGAAGCTGCTTCAGAGTAAGGCGTGAAGAAAGCGGAGAAAATAGGAACTAAGCCTCGTATTCCTTTTTAAATAAAGGACAGTGGTTTGATCTTCAATCTTTCAGCAAGAGCTGAGCAGGTCTTCAACTGATTCTCCAGATACTGAATGCCGCCAGCTGCGTCCACAGACTTCATGTTGTTTCCCTCCTTGTCGCCGGCCAACAACACGGGCTTCTCAGGATTTGTCTGGAAAGATAAAGAGAATTAAGAGTAGAACTGGAAGAAATAAAGAATGCTTTTCTTACCGGTTTGACTCCGCGTAGTCGTGAATTGAAGTCGCTCATGCGTTCCTCAAAGTCAGGTGCAAAGCAATTGGGATCGACTGCAATGAAGACCTGTCCCAGATCGGCAGCTGAATTGGCGCCAGCGTGCGTCCATTTGCGCACCTGTGTGGAGTACTTGGCGCCGGACATCACACCGGATAAAATGTCCACCATGGCGCCCAAACCGAAGCCCTTGTAGCCGGACGTGAGCTCGGAGCCGCCCAGGGGCATTAGGCAGGCGGTGTTGAAGCCCAATTCGGCATCGTTGGTAACATTACCCTCCGGATCCTGAGCCCAGCCATCAGGCAGAGGAGCTCCCTTCCGGCGCTGAATCTCAATCTTACCCACAGCCACCGCAGTTGTGGCCATGTCCAGCAGGAACTTGTCACCATTGGCAGCAGGAGCACCCAGAGACAGCGGGTTTGTGCCCAGAGCTGCCTCCTTGGCACCCGTGGGAGCCATCAAGGGAGATGTGTTGGTCATGGACATGCCAACGAGTCCCTGCTCCATCGCTCGCATGGCATACCAGCCAGCCATGCCGTAATGATTGGATCCCTTGGCACAGACCCAGCCCACTCCAACATTCTTGGCCTTCTTGATGGCCAAATCCATGCAAAAGTTGCCCACAACAGCGCCCAATCCGTTAAGTCCATCCACCCAGGCCGTGGAAGGGGTTTCCTTGAGTATCTGTGGCTCTGCAGCGCCATCTGTCGAATTAATTGCCAGATCATTGATGTACATCTCAAGGCGGTTCATGCCATGGCTAAAGTGTCCACGATAATCGGCAGCAACCAGAAGTTCCGCCTGGGCCACAGCATGATCCTCGGGCACATTGACGGCCTTGAAGCAGTCGATCATAAAGCGACGCGACTCGGCAACTGCCACCAAATTGGCTGAACTCGATCCCGACGACATGCTGCGTATATAGATGGCAAAGTCTACAACAATAACAAAAACAATACCTTGATAAACAATGGATATGATATAATTCGATAGAAGCCGGAACGTTTTGCGTTCGTTCAGATACGCGGCGAGTTTGCGACTGCTTTATGGCCTGGAGCGGCTCCTCTCAAAGTCAAATAATTAATCTAGCAAATTTTCAGTCACACATACATATGTAATAGACCCCTAGGCCCTAGAGACTCTTCTCTCTTCTCAGTTAGAAACAACAAAGGGAGCGGGGTATTTTATAATTTCTGATGTCGTTTTTTTTTTGGCAAACTTGAAATTTTCTCATATCTTACTTAAATGTCAACAAGAGAGGGGGAGAGTGAGAGCGAGCAAGAGAGAAGAAGCGTGTTTGCCGAATACTTATCAGTCTAGCAGGTATTGCCAAAGTGTGTGTATGTGTGTGTATCTGTGTGTTTATATAGCTTGTCGATAATGATATGGAAACTAAGCGAACTCACAATCTCTTTATGCTTTGAGAACGCGCGTGTGACTAGTTAATTTTTTTTTTAGTATAATTTTAATAGGTTAATAATACCTCTTAGAAATTAAATATTTATACTTATTAATATTTATATTTATTTATTTGTTTCCTAGTGCTACAAGTAGAGAGTTTACTTATAAATTATTTTACTAGCCACTATTTTAATTAACTAAAGTTCCCAAAAAATATTTGTCCTTTTTTTCTAAAAATGTTTAGAAACAATAGATTTTATTTTTGCAAGCAAGAAAGAGCAACTATATTTTTATTCTAGAAAAAAACATGAACTTTTCACTTTGTTTAGACATTAGTTCAATAAAACTAATAGTTAAAGATATATATTTTACGGGAATAAATATGTATTGAACTGCTTATCTTAATTTCCATAATTAAAAGTCCATTTGTAGAAGTAGTTCTCTAGAACCCCAATATCAATTAATTGTTAAAGAAATAATCACTTTTTGAAGAATTAGATCTTTGGAATATATGTATATGCTTGATTTAAAAATATATACAGCAGATAATTAGCTGTCAAGGGTATTTCATTTTCGGCTTCTGTTTTAGATTTCTATGCTAGGGGGCTCGCAGTCATTTTACACACATAAAAATAAACAAATACCTACATATAACATACTTAAATATACACGAGTTAATTAATTATTCATGTGACATGTATATGAACATATTGATGTGACTTCGACTGTAGTCGAGTTCATGCGAGTTTTACAATTTCAAAGTGTATAGTGTGTGGGAAGTGGCAGCAATGTCGAGTTTTTCTGCTTGTTGTTAATGACCTTGAACTTCAATTGCGGCATACGATATGAATGAAAAATTTTAATAACAATTGATGGATAAATTAATTATGCAATGTGTTGTAAACGCACTATTGATTAATTGTAGCGGAAAGATACGGAAACATCGCTGATAATGAATTGTATTACGAGTACTCTGAAGTGTTTACTTGACACATTTGTCATAATATTTACGTGGTATTAACTTGTTTACATGGTTCACACCCACTTGAGTCCAGCAAGTTCTGCGCTGACCTCACACAATGAAAGCGAAACTGGCTGATGAAAAGGCATTAACAAACATGACTTAGGGGAGACCAGAAAGCACTTTATATAAAGCTAATGGCCTTAGAAACCTAGTCTTATCAGCCTTAAATTGGGAGGTATTCTTATCGATAGAACCATGGCCTGTTTTTTTTTTGACTGCTAAGCAGCTGATGATGGTATTAGAAAAATTCTATGTTACTTTTATTAAATATTTAATTCAACAGTATTAAGGAATAAATAATTTCAAAATGTTTAATTTTAATTTTATGCTTTATTTACACTCGTTTATTAAAATTTTATATAAGAAATTTTTTCAATTTTTCTCGATTTATTTTTTTTTACGTTTAAAATATAATTAAAATTTTAGCGATACATGTAAGATTAAAAATAGATGCATTATCTGGAAAAGTTGGGCATCTATACCATTTTCAGCTTAGATAAATTCCATTGGTTTTATTTTAAGTCTCTTGGCCAGTTCTTCGCAGGTCTTTAGCTGATTCTCCAGATACTCAAGACCCCCCGCTTTATCCACGTTCTCCATGTTCTTCGTCTCCTTGTCGCCGGCAATCATTACAGGCTTTTTGGGATCGGTCTGAAAAGAGAATAGGTTAATAAAAAATTTATTATTACTGATACTATTTTACTTACCGGTTGAACTCCTCTCAAACGACAATTGAAATCACTCATACGCTCCTCGAAATCGGGAGCAAAACAAGCGGGATTGACGGCAATAAAAACATTCCCCAGATCTGCCTTTATGTCGGCGCCCGTGTGCGTCCATTTGCGCACCTGTGTGGAGTACTTGGCGCCGGACATGACACCCGTCAAAATGTCCACCATGGCGCCCAGACCGAAACCCTTATAGCCAGCATTTAGTTCGGTTCCACCCAGGGGCATCAAACAGGCCGTGTTGAAGGCCAGCTCCGCATCGTTTGTCACCTGACCATCGGGTCCCTGTGCCCAGCCATCGGGCAGAGGAGCTCCCTTCCGGCGCTCAATCTCAATCTTCCCCACAGCCACCGCAGTTGTGGCCATGTCGAGCAGAAAGCTATCACAATTGGCAGCAGGTGCACCCAAACAGATGGGATTTGTGCCAAGTGCTGCCTCCTTGGCACCCGTGGGAGCCATCAGAGGCGAAGTGTTTGTCATGGACATGCCAACGAGTCCTTGCTCCATTGCTCTTAAAACATACCAGCAGGCCATACCATAGTGATTGGATCCCTTGGCACAGACCCAGCCCACTCCCACATTCTTGGCCTTCTTGATGGCCAAATCCATGCAAAAGTTGCCCACAACAGCGCCCAATCCGTTGAGTCCATCCACCCAGGCCGTGGAAAGGGTTTCCTTGAGTATCTGTGGCTCGGCAGCGCCATCTGTGGAATTGATTGCCAGATCGTTGATGTACATCTCGAGACGGTTCATGCCATGGCTAAAGTGTCCACGATAATCGGCAGCAACCAAGAGATCAGCCTGGGCCACAGCATGCTTATCCGGTACATTCACAGCTTTGAAACAGTCAATCATAAAACGACGCGACTCCTTAACGGTCACCAATTTTGAGATTTTCTTCTTAGAACACCGTGACTTGTTTCGTATTAGGACAAGAAGGCCTAAGGAAAACTGTCCTTAAGCTGAATTTCTAATTAGACTTATAACTAATATATGTGGGTTTAAATTAGAGATCACGATACGAAAATAAATCACAAGCCCGTTTATTAATTTTGAAAGGCACGAATCGATACGACTTTAATTCGATTTAATATTATTTGTAAGTAGGGAAACTACTTGACATTTTTTCAAAAACTTTGATCTCCCATAACTTCATCAAAAATTAACTGA
Source organism: Drosophila falleni (assembly GCA_035045575.1). Classification (NCBI taxonomy): domain Eukaryota; kingdom Metazoa; phylum Arthropoda; class Insecta; order Diptera; family Drosophilidae; genus Drosophila; species Drosophila falleni. The sequence continues at coordinate 7,730,705 of JAWNOV010000167.1, forward strand.
TTTTCAAGCGGAATGTCATTTTAATCATTATTTGGCCCCTAAATTGATTCTGCATTTAAATTTTTATCATCTAGAAAATTTGATCAAAATCGAAAAAATATCAAATTTTCCATAGCATACCCTTAACATTTTTTCAAAAACTTTGATCTCCCATAACTTCATCAAAAATTAACCGATTTTCAAGCGGAATGTCATTTTAATTATTATTTGGCCTCTAAATTGATTCTGCATTTAAATTTTTATCATCTAGAAAAGCCTGTAATATGGGTTAAGAACTGAAAACGATCATCAATTAAACAAAAAACTGGGAACGTTAAAAGGTTTACGCTCTATTTGATTTATTGATTCACACTGTGTTATTACGGATATGAATTAATAATAAACCAGGTAAATTGTAGAGATATATTCTGTCCATATTTATCACACTACATTTGTCATCGCCTGTTTAGACTCGTGTATAACAATGATAAAAACGTTAATTGAGGCAAAACGGGTTTTTCGGGGGCCTTGTTAAATATCGAGAACAAGTGTTTGGGTGTTCATTTAATGCGCTTTCAATTAGGCAATCAAACTGTCATTAGTAATGCCTGTCCTAACTGGAACAATGACTGAAAGACCCAACGACGTCACAAATAAACGATATTTGATGAGTGAACTCGAAAACGCCCAACGTTTATGTGTTTTTATTATGATATATGAACATACATATGTATCTATTTATTGATACAGAAATAAAACAAAATATAATGACTGCAATAATTATTATGATGATATTATGACTATAAAACAGTAAAAATACAGCTTAGAGATATCTTTTTTTCATTAAATAATTGACATAAAAAATATACTATACAGCTGCTACTTATCACACTATAAGTATTTTAACTGCGTATTGTTTCTATAATATATTTTTATGGGAATTAAAGTGCATGCAGTCTTTAAATATTTACACTTATCGCGTAATGACTTCCCTATGCTGTAAAAAATATTTTTTCTTAATTAAAAAGTGCGCCCCCTTAAAAATTAAATTGCTTTTACATGTAAACAAACTGTCACTTGTTGAGTCACATTCGCTGATTTTATAGCTACAGAGAAACGTTTGTTTTAATTATAAATGTGTATATACTTATATGACTTTTATATCTATAAAATTTGGTTGACTTTGCGTGGGTGGGGTAAACACAATTCGCAAGATTCGTAAGATTCGCGTCGATAAGAATACGAGTTTGAATAACATTCAAAATGCTGAACAGGGTTGTCAACTCATTTCATTGTCCGTTGGCGTAGAGAAGGAAGCCCAGCGATAGGCATATAAATCATAACGCATAGATAATAAACAATTGCACGCGCTATTTGCATAATAAAGCTTAAACTTACCGCTGTTATTTGCATTTGCTTTTGGCTCTGTTGCAAATGTTGTTGTATGCGCTGCTGCAGCTGCGCGAACACGCCCACATGGGCGTTGTTGTTGTAATTGTTGGCGCCTTTGAAGTGTGTGAATTAACCGCCAACTGTTGTTTGTGTGGGTGTTGGCAGCGATCGCACGACGCGAGCAGCGCAATGTCAACGATGCCATAGTCAGAGTGATTACACTAGACTCCACCTAAATAGCACATCGGCGAATTTAACATAGAATTCGAAAATAATAATTCGATATTAAAGACATGAAACTGAAAGACTTAGCATTTTTAAATATTTAAATACAAAACAATTTGTTACTACTAGAGCAATGTTTTACAAATAGGCAATTATTCAATATTTTATGTTAACTATATTTAAATAAACTGTTTATAATCGTTACATTTTTAGTTTTTTTACAACTTTTTTCACACGCGTTTCTAATCAGCTGGTGAGGAGTGTATCGCGAAATTGAACTACAAAAAAGTATCTATAACAACAACACGATCAAACAAACAAAGCCCAAAAACAGAAACTAGTTAAAGCGACGTAAGACGAGCACGTAAAAATAACAGACAAGACAACGAGCTACGTAACGAACAAAGGGGAAATAAGGGGGAGCAACAACCAAAACAGCTGACGCAGACGTCGTCGACTCTGCTGCCGTCGCCGTCGCCGCTTCTGTTGCTCTCAAGTTTTTTGCCTTTTGCCTTGCACTTTTTAGTTATTCTGTAGCCGCGTTTGTCTCAGAACGTTTTAATTGTGCTGAGCGCGTTTAAACTTTAAAGTTGTGATTTTTTTGGGTAGATTTATCGCGTCGTATTGTAATAATAATAATTACCCAACGAAATAGAAGACGAATGTTTATAGCGCGCCAGAAAGCACAACAATTAACAACACAAATACTACGTAAAGTATTATTATGAATACAAATCGCAACTAGTTTATATTTTCACGCAAACAAGCTATTTATGTAATTTGCCTGATGCTACAGTAACAACAACAGCACAATTCGCATAAATCTACGAAGCCAACAACAAATCACAAAGCAGAATGCGTATTTTTCTTCTTATTTTTATTTTATTTCAATTGGCTGTGGTCGCCTCTCGTGCTTCGTTGTCGTCGTTGTGCGTCGTCGGAGCGCCAAGTTGAACTGCCATGAACTGAGTTGGAGGCGTTGTAGTTGACGTCGACGTCGACGACGACGCTATCGCTTTTCCACAAGGTGCCCCAAGCGTCTATCAATTGATGAAAAGTGAAATTTAAATCATATACAATTGCTCGCGCCATGCGTAGAAATGCGTGGAAGCAGACACAGAAAGCAATCGAGAACGAGAGAGAAACAGAGAGAGCGACAGAGAACGCGCATACAAACAAATATGACCTTGACAATAACCAGCAGGCAACTGCACATTGGAAAACTATTGTTAACAATTGCTAATTACTAACAAAAACATTTAAGTGCACTTTGTTAAGTTAGTTGTGCAGTTATGTTAACTATTTACTGCTATCATTAAAACATTTTAATTTGTTTATATTAGCAGTTGAACTGCAAAACTATCGATTGCGCTATCGATACATCGTTTATTCCAGCGCCAACTGACCAAAATTCAAAATTGCAAAATCCAGAGAAGAGATAAAAGCTAATGCGTCATTGTTGTTGCTGCTGTTGTTGTTGCTGCTGTTGTTGTTGCTGTTGCTTCAGTGATATTCTAACCGCTTAATATGGTAATTTGTATGCGGTGTATGTTAATATTTAATTTCACTTGCCATGCACCATAATAAAAATAATTATTATTAAAATCACATTGTTTATACACTTATGCAAATAACAAATGTCAACCAGGTCGCGACTCACGACACTCGCGAATGATTTCGAGTGTTTTCGAGTACTCGCTTGAGTGCCCCTATTAGCACATGCCACTGATTACTGTTGACAGTAAAACCCAAGATAGATAGACTCACTCGCCTACGTCGAGGTTGACGATCAATATGGTTACGGTTATGGTTTATCGGCAGCTGAGCAACTTTTTATGGATGCCCAGCAAAAGGGCAAAACTGTTAAGGAATCGAATTATAATCTCGACGAGCTCATTTTGGAGTAATTTTAGTCGCCCCAGAGGCAAAAACAATAAATTAACAACAAATGCTAACAAAAATAGAAATGAAAGCTTATCTTTGGCACCCCGAAGACTTGATACCCTTTAAAAGTTATGTACATATATAATTTTCAAGCGATCTTTCCTATATGAACGATCTTCTATATGATATGAAGATTTGATTTGAACCAAATCTCATCAGGATGTTTAGGAGAATAACAAATATACAATTTTTGATATGGGTTGAGATATCTTAGAAAACTACAAAGTTTTATATACTAAAGATTGATCTTCAAAAAGTGCTCATACTAAAGGTTGATATTCAACCGATTGTTTATATGATAGCTTAGTTTTATCATGACAGCTTAGAAGCTAAGAGATTAGTTTGCTTAAAAGTAGATAGATTAGTCTATATGGACTCAGGTTGTCATCCTTATCAAGATAATATGTACTTTATAGGGTCTTCTTTAATGCCTGACACATTTGATGACATAATTATAATACTCTCTGAAAGGGTAAAACAAACAAACAAACGATAACAAACAAACACACACAGTCACACGTTGGCAATCATATGTCATCATCATCATCAACAGCATGATGGCATATTATAGAACAGCAACAATGCTGAGTCAGAGTTGTCATCCAAAAGCCCCAATTGGGGCCGGACTCGGACTGAGTTGACTCTGAGTTGGGCTTTGAGTTTTAGCTGCTTTCGCTTGGCGCTTCTCGCTCGGCGCATTCCAATTCCATTCGAGTGCAGAACGCCGGTGGAGACAGTCGAAACCGTCGAGACAACGCCACGCAGCTGTACGAGTTGATTGATTAATAATCAAGTCAGGGTGAAGCACGATAGCGGCAAAGGGGGATAAGCCCAAAAAAAAAAGAAAAACAGACATATCAACAAAAATACAACAAGCCACAATAACTAACAACTAACTGTGGTAACTTCTGGGTTTTGTGGTATAACAATAACCAATCGAACCAGAAGGTTTTGCTAATTACCTTGTTTTTCTATCGGTTCTGGTTCTTCTTCCAACTGTGTTTTTAGCTTTGGCTGAAACATTTTAAAGCCAAAAGTTTTCAGTGTGTTTCCGTTTTGGCCTCGTGAAAGTTTCCACACTGCGTGCCACTCGGGTAAGTTCAAAATTCTGTTTTTGGCATTGAAGCGAACGTAATCAGCATACAGACACACAACCAGAAATAATTTCACTTAATTGCAGTTAACAAATTATAATAAAAATGGCCAACACGAACGTTAAAATCATCGAATCGAAACTCGACCTGTTTCAAGCACCACGAAACTATGCATTGGCACACGCCGTTGAATCATCATTCAGTGCAATCCGAGGCACACTCCCCTGGCAATTTGCCCTCATCTTTGGTGATGTGGATGAGCTGAGGCAGCGGAGAGTCACCAGCGGCAATTGCGTTGTATTGGAGCACAATGCACGATTTGTTTATTATTTGGTCACCAAGGCGAATCTCTATGCCACGAGCACATATGATGATGTCCAAGCGGCTTTAATTTGCCTGCGAGAGCATATGGTAAGCAATTGAGCCAATTACAGATCATTTGGGAGTGCAGAGAGAGAGAGAAAGAGACAGAGAGAGAGAAAGAGACAGAGAGAGAGAGAGAGAGAAGAGAGAAAAAAGAGAAGAGAAAAGTTCCACACGAAGAGCTTTAATACGCTTTCAAGTTTATTAGATTAGATATCATTTTTAATAAAAATAAAATGAAAGAGAGTTAAGATCTTAATTTTGGAGAGAGAACAAATAATAGAGCCAATTCAAGTGGAAGAGTTTTAATGCTCAAGATTTTATCTTTAGAGACGAACAGAATTTAAGTTAAAGCTTTAATGCGCTTTTAAGCTTTTGAGATATTATAATTAGAATCTTAGGACAGTGAAAGAAAGTAAGAGAATTCATGTTGAAGAACTTAAAAAATTCTTAAGTTAAGATAAAATTCTAAGAGACAAATAGAATTTAAGTTATAGCTTTAATGCGCTTTTAAGCTTTTGATATATTATATATATATATATATATATTGAGATATTATAATTTGAATCTTAGGACAATGAAAGAAACACAGAGAATTCTAGTTGAAGAACTTTGAAAGTTATTAAGCTAATGACTTAAAATCTCAGCTACAAACATTCAACTTCATTCTTAAAATCAGAAGCACAGTAGTCTCTGAAACAAGAAATTTAGTGTAGAACAAAATATCAATTAAGTTTACTTTGAAGACAATGACCGAAACAAACGGGAATATGCCGTTAACGGGTTTGAAGCCACAAACAACGAGGCAAAGCAATCACTCGATAAACAGCTTAGAGCGAGCCGATCAAGTAGATGAAGCAGATGGACCAGATCAACCCTTGAACAAAGACTCCCAAGCGGATGAAGATAGATCAACTGTTGACATTATCTTGAGCTGTTCGAAATTCATAAGCGAAAATCAAGGGGATATTGTTTCTGCGTGCTTAGCCATGTTTGCAATTGTTACAGCTATGATTATAGTTGAATATTTGCGGGATAAGTTGTAATATTAAGAATAATTCATTAAAATATAAGTTATCTTTGATGAATGTTTTAAGCTTTAGAATAGCAGTTTATTATTCAATTAAAGCCTCTTTTTAAAGAAAAAATATAGCAGATTATAAGAATTTACTGCTAAATAAAAATATGCAAAATTCAACAAAGTTAAAATTCTAAATTTATGATAATAGTTAAATCGTAAGCAAGACTTTCAATGAATATATTAATAAATATATTCACAAGGTAGGGTACTCAAACTGTCTTCAATCGATTCTAAATTTTTATTAATTAACAATTTCGAATATTTCCACAGCGCAATCATGAAATCACCAAAGTGGCCATGCCACGCATCTGTTGTGGCAACAACGATGGCCTCGATTGGAAGCAAGTAAAGCGCATTATGCAGCAAATCTTTGCACACAGCGAGTATCCCATTGAGATACTGATCTGTGAGTATGACGACATCTCAAAAGAGGTGAGTAATTATACACAGTACCAAAAGTAGCGAATTATTGTTAATCTCACATCACATTTGCAGCTGGCTGTGCCCAAGTGTCAGATTACCGAGGCCAAGGGAAATTTGTTTAGCGCACCGGAAAACTTTGCCCTAGTTCATTCCGTTAGCGCTGACTTTGCCATGTGTGCTGGCATCAATTTGCAGTTCCGTTGCAAGTTTGGCCATGTGGATGATCTGAAGAAGCAGCACAAGCATACGGGAAATGTGGCAGTATTGGAGCAAGGCGGTCGCTACATTTACAATCTGGTTACCAAGGAGCGGGCGCACGAGAAATGCACCTACACGGCATTGTACTACGCGCTGTTGGCCATGCGTGAACATATGGTAAAGAGTAACACAAGTTCCATTGTTGTATGCCATCCAAGTCTAACATCTCTTATTTTCTCTCAGCGTGAGCACAGTGTCACCAAGTTGGCCATAGCACGTCTGGGTTGTGGCATTGATCGTCTGGATTGGCTGCGTGTGCGCAGCCTGTTGGAGCTGGTCTTTGTCAGCGATAGCGTGGACATCATTGCCTTCTTCTATGAGCCGCCTAGCATGGATCGGGATACCATTAAGGTCATGTGCCCCACCTGTCATCACATGAAGCTTATGCATTTGCCGCGCAGCGTCAGCTCATCCCGACAGTCGCTCTACAGAGAGAAGACTCCATTCTAAGCAGCGAGGATTAACTTTGATTATTGTATATATATAGATATTTATTTATAACACAAAGCGGTATGGTTCGCATGGGATTATTTGGACTTGAACACAGCACCAGATGCACGCACCGTTACTTATCTAGTTGTTAAGAGTTTTGGATAAAGACATATTTATAGATATTTATGTAATTTACGAGCAAATAAAAGACACCGCCATTTGGCTGACAATTCAACTTAATTCGATATTTTATGTATCTCAGTAAACTATATTTAAATCCAGTCGGAATTTTTAGCTCTTACAAAATGTATTCTCCGAAACTTTTAGATCTGCGAGACGCCTTTCGTCGTGCATTTGTCCTGGGCATGGCTGCCAACTATAAACTCAACGAGGTCGATGGGGATCTCTTCTCAGCCCCCAAGACACACTCCCTGGCCCATTGCGTTGGCGCTGATCTTGGAATGGGTGCTGGCATTGCCGTCAAGTTCAAGGAGGTCTATGGCCAGGTGGATGAACTGCGTGCCCAGAAGGCAGGCAGCGGTGAAGTGGCTGTGCTGAAGGATGATCAACGCTATGTATACTATCTGGTGACCAAGCCAAAGAGCTGGGACAAGCCCACCTACGATTCTCTGCAGTCTTCGCTGGAGAAGATGCGCGAACACATGGTAAGAATACAAATATTAACAAATCTTATGTTATTAAATTATTTATTCTGCAGCTGAAGAACGAGATTGATAAGCTGGCCATACCACGCATTGGCTGTGGCATTGATGGCTTGGAGTGGGACAAGGTTAGCGCATTGTTGAAGCAGGTCTTTGGCAAGGAGCAGGTGGAGATTGTGGTCTACAACTACGTGCCACCGCAATAAAAGCAGCTCAGAGAACCTACAAATACTTAATATACAATTGTGTGCCTGTTTATTATTTAGATGTGCTTGGCACATAATTATAGACAACCAGCTCTGTAGCATCTGCCTGAAATATCTCCAAAAGCATGTCTTTTACTTTTGTCCAGTTGAGTCCATCCAAACCGCAGCCGATGCGAGGCAGCGCCAGCTTCTGAACATTGTGTTTTGACTGAAGGATATATATTAGATATTAAACTTGTTGTCTACATATAGATAGATTACATAACTTACCATATGCTGCTGCATGGCACTCAAAGAGCTGTGCAACAATTGATAAGTGGGTTTCCCCCAGCTGCTCTGCTTGGTAATCAGATAGTAAATGTAACGATCCTGATGCTGCAGTATGGCCACGCCGCCTGGCTGCACATTCTGCTTCTGCAACGCAGCCATCTGACCAAATTTATTACTATAAAAAAAAAACTAAAGTTAATAAAAGTAAAGTAAACATTAATTACCCTACCGAAATTTCACGGCGATTCCTTTGCCCATACGCAAATCAGCAGCTACACAATGACACATTGAATAATCGGCGCCAGCGGAAAATAAGTCGCCGTTGACTTCTTTGAGCTTAAAATCTGTCATTTTTACACACAGATTTTTATAAAATAAATAAGTTTCTCAAATTGTATTTCCAATATTGCCGCGCAAAAGCACACAATAACGTACACAAGCGAATGGCAAAAATAGGCAAAGAAACACAACAGCTGATTGCTTCAGTGCTGTAAAATGAGTAAGTGTTGCAGTGTGCTAAAAGTAGTGAAAGTATTTGGTCACTGTTACATTTAAATAGCAGTATTATACGTTTACTAAGTAATTATGTTAGTATTTAACTAATTTCGAAGGTGTGTCAATTATAACGTTTAAAAAACGCATTTTCGAAGTTTAATTAGTAGCAGTCATTGTGAGCTTAAATTAGTTACTTTTAATAACAGCTGTGACGAGGTACTATAAAATACTTGCAATTGATTACAAAATTCATAGTTCAATTCAGATAATGTTTTTGCTGTTCTTAACTTGATTTAAATGAGTTTTATTTTCAATTTTGTTGCTGCAATCATACGCAAAATGCTGGAGCTGCTGCAGATTGGAGGCAAGCTAACGCACACGCTGAGCATTTATGTGAAAACGAACACAGGTCGCACTTTGTCGGTCAACTTGGAGCCACAGTGGGACATCAAAAACGTTAAGGAGCTGGTGGCGCCTCAATTGGGACTCCAGCCGGAGGAGGTGAAGATCATATTTGCCGGCAAAGAACTCAGCGATGCGACCACCATTGAGGTAAATGCAATGAAGAATCTAATCTAATCTTCAATCAATCAAGTTGCCTTGCTAGCAATGTGATCTGGGGCAACAAAGTGTGCTGCATGCCATACGACTGCGTCCACCCACGCAGCGGGAGCGGCAGGCCAGCACGCTGATGGAGGAGGAGCCAAGCGCAGAGGAGCCATCGAAGCCACTCAATGAAACGCTGCTCGATCTGCAGCTGGAGAGCGAGGAGCGTCTCAATATCACCGACGAGGGTGAGCTACAGTTGGACAGCTTCACGAATCTTTGCTAATCTTTCGGCTACATCCGCAGAGCGTGTACGCGCCAAGGCGCACTTCTTTGTCCACTGTGGTCAGTGTGATAAGCTGTGCAAGGGCAAACTGCGGGTGAGGTGTTCCCTCTGCAAAGGTGGCGCCTTCACTGTCCATCGTGATCCCGAGTGTTGGGATGATGTGCTTAAGCCGCGACGCATTCGTGGCCACTGCGAGAGTCTGGAAATTGCCTGTGTGGACAACGATGCGGGAGATCTGCCCTTTGTCGAGTTCTACTTCAAGTGTGCGGAACATGTTTCGGGCGGAGAAAAGGACTTTGCAGTTCCCTTAAATTTAATTAAGAATAACATCAAAGATGTACCCTGCTTAGCCTGCACGGATGTGAGGTGAGCTCTGGATTAACTTACTATAAAAATTCTCAACTAATGTCTTATTTATAGTGAAACGGTTCTGGTTTTTCCTTGCGCCTCGCAGCACGTCACCTGCATCGATTGCTTCCGCGATTATTGTCGCTCGCGTCTCAGTGAACGCCAGTTTATGCCGCATCCGGACTTTGGCTACACGCTGCCCTGTCCTGCCGGCTGTGAGCATTCCTTTATTGAGGAGATACATCACTTTAAGCTGCTAACCCGCGAGGAGTACGAACGTTATCAACGCTTTGCCACTGAGGAGTTTGTACTGCAGGCTGGCGGTGTTCTCTGTCCTCAACCTGGCTGTGGCATGGGTTTGCTTGTGGAGCCCGATTGTCGCAAGGTAACCTGCCAGAACGGTTGTGGCTATGTCTTCTGTCGCAATTGCCTGCAGGGCTATCACATTGGCGAATGCTTGCCCGAGGGTGCCACAGGCAATGCAAACAATTCCTGTGAATACACCGTGGATCCTAATGTAAGTATCTTACATATTATATATTTTTATACAATTTAAACATCTTATATATTACAGCGCGCTGCCGAAGCTCGCTGGGAGGAGGCCAGCAATGTAACCATCAAAGTCAGCACCAAACCCTGTCCAAAATGTCGCACACCCACGGAACGTGATGGTAAGCCAGTGGTTATGATAACAGCTGCTTATATAACAACATTTCTTATGTGGATCAAATTTCCTTCATTACAGGTGGCTGCATGCACATGGTCTGCACACGCGCTGGTTGCGGCTTCGAGTGGTGTTGGGTCTGTCAGACCGAATGGACGCGTGACTGCATGGGCGCCCATTGGTTTGGCTAAATCTCCTTCTTATCTTGCATCTTGGAAAAAATACATTATTTAATCTTTCGTTTATTTGTTGACTATTCTGTATACGTTTTGCCTGTTATAAAGACTGTTAAAATAACTAAAAGAGAGTAAATATTGAAAACAAAGTTTTAAAAATTATAATAAATATGAAAGTATAACTTTAAATTTTCATATTACTTCATTATATAATTGTTATATAGTTTTTACCTTGAGTTTAGGTCATTTAATCCTACGGGAATTTATCCTTTAGTCCACACCCTGTATGTCGTCTACAGAATCAATAACAACAAAAACACCCTTGACTGTGTGCGCCCAACAATATCATCCTACCCCACTGTATTCTGGCGTTGCGTGCGCACGCTTTGTTTACGTTTTTTTTTTTTTTGTTGATTCCACCGCAACGTTTTCACCCGCAATATTTTGGAGGCTTTTGCTGTTGACTGCGAAAGCCGCAAAACACACAACACGTGCATCCAGCGAGAGTGAGAGCGAAAACCATAAAGAGAGTAGTAACACTTGCGCATCATAGAGCAGCAGTAAGCTCTCTCTTACTCTCGCAGTCTCTTTTGATCTCTCTCCCAGATTCAATCAATATAAATGACACGTATTAACTTTATGTGTATGTGTATGGTTAGTGTAACTGTGTGTCTGTTTACCTTTCCGGTTAAGTATTACTTACGGTCATTGGATTTTCTTATCGGTCAAGTACTCGAATCATTTAAACCTAACTGAAAGCAAACAGTTTTATGTATAGAAAATGTGCGAATTCTACGCCTTAATGTAGGCAATAGTTTGTAGTATCTATTATCCGGGCACATCAATAAAGCAGGCGCATACATACCCATTGATAACATGACCAGCACTGAACCAGGGAAACCCCCATGACAATTACCGCGACTCGCGTGCGCACTCGCTCTCTCTGCAGTCTCTCTCTCTCCCATCCCATACCCGCGTGCTCTTGTGATAAAGCTCTCTGTTTTTGTTCGGTTTCTGTTTTGTGCTCTAATTCGTAAGCAAAGTAAATGAAATTTTCAAATGACATTTGCAAGTGAGTGAGAGAGAGAGAGAGAGAGTGAGCGGCCACGCTTCATTGCAATTGCCAAATGTGTGCGCGCTCTCTCTCTCTCTCTCGCTAACTTTATCGTGCGCTCTCTTTTGACTTGCCTCATGGTCCTCGCGAACCCAACAAAAGCTCATAAAGCAGAGCGCGTGTGGGCAGGTTGCCCATCAAATCGGGTCACATAGTTTGCGCTGGGTTCCCCAGTGCAGCACAGCCGTTGTGCCGTTTACTTTTTTCCTTCTTCTGTTTTCTTCATTCTGTTGTGTGTCGCCCCTGTTGTGCTCTGCTGCTCTGCTCACTGCTTGCTGCTTTTTCGCCGCCGTCTTTTGCCAGTTTTTCTTCTTTGTACAATTTTTGGGGGTACCGACGACAACGCCGCGGCGTTGAGGCTCTCGGTGTATAAATGGTAGCGCGCCAGCCGTATCGCATTTCAGTCTACGTTGGACTTTGGCGCGCATCGCACACGCTGCGTATACGTAACGCAGTTACATTCAAGGTTTAATCAGTCGGCACTTGCCCATCTAAATCTGAATGTGATTGTGATTGTGACTACGTCTACAATTTTTTGCACTTTTGATCGTTGCGCTGCGTAGCCTCTCTTCGATTTTTTCGCGCGAGAGTGTAAAGAGTGTCGGTGAATGAGAGTGTGTGGGGAAATTCGCTAGAAAATTTGAATTTGTGCGCAACATTGCAAATGTAACGGTATTTTTGAAATTATTACAATCTATAAACGCTTTTAAACGAACGTAAAAAGTGAAACTTAAATTAAAAGTAACAATATTGAATGAGAATATATTTAATTAATAAACTATATGTGTGAAACTTTTAAAATAATTAAAACTCTAAAGAAATTATAGGTAAATATTAAGTAAAAATAATTTCTAAATTTAAGCTTTGATTTAAATTAATACTTTTAAACATATAAAAGAAGAGTCTTACTATATATTAAATAAGATTGCAATTAATTTCAAATAAATACACTTTAAAGTATTATCCCTGCTCCATTATACGATTTGTCAGACACGCACAGAGCTTACGCACTTGCCCCAATTATTAAAAAGCATCAACAAGAATAATAACAAACGGCAGTACGCATGAAGCTCTCAATTAAAATTGCATTTAAATAAAACTGCAGCATACTTTCAGGCGCTGTCAATATTTGCAAGCTCAAGTGCGCGTAGGGAGCTCACATATTGTGACGTATGTGCAAGCAACGACGTCAACGTCAACGTAATAATTACTATGCAGGTGCGCATGTATGTGTGTAAGTCTGTGTACACTAGAAGCGCTCTGAAACTGTTAAATAGTAGAGAGCATAGCAAAGAATTAATGAAGCTGTGCTCAGTGCTCTGTGTTCTACGTACTGTGCTGTAAGTTGACGCGACTCAACTGCTGCTGGGTTTTTTTTTATTGATTTATATGCGCTGAAACTGGGCGGCTGTTGCTGTCCCAAAACAGTACATACACAGACAGGCACTCACTCACACACACACACAGAGACAGCAGCAGCATCTCACAACTCATGCCCCAAAACTTCCGTTTCCTGCTGTGCACTTGCAACGCATGAGCATCGGAGCAAGAGAGAGAGTGTGGGAGAGAGGGAGAACCAGACTTGGAGCTGAGCCTGATTGCAGTTGCCCAATTTGTGTAGCTCAATTCATTTTCACTTCTCATTTCTGTCTTCTTTCACACGCACTCATCATAACCCTTTTCCTTTGCCATTTTCGCACGCTCTCGCTCTCTGCCGGTCGCATGCTTACGCTCTCTTATGCTCTCTCTTCTTTGGCTTTTGTCTCTCTGCGCTCAGCGCGTGTTTACATTTACATTGATTATGTTATCCAGCGCGTGGCTGCTAATAGAGTTGCTGCCTCCCACTTTCTTCCATCTCTTCCTTCCTTCTCTTTGTTTCTCGCTGTTGCCTGCTGAATTTGCTAATTTGTGCTGCGGCAACCAAAGGCAGCAGCAGCAGCAGGACATCAGCTAACTTCAATACAACACCCAATCAATAACTTGGCTGACGCTTTTGACGCTGCCAACTCATCAATCGCTTGAAATAATTGTTTTTTTTTTTTGCCTTTTTGTACTGTTCAACATTATTATTTTTGCAAAAAAACAAGAAAAGAACCCATTTTTATTAATCAATAAACGACACACGTCAGGCGCAAGCTCCCTCACACACACATATACTCACACACACACCCACTCATACACACATACATAAGCACAGTTACTGCTGCTGCAAGACGCTGCCTGGTTATAGCTCCTGATCCGGCAACTGTTTCATATTCAATTTGCCACACTCTCTCTCTCTCTCTCTCACACACACACTTCTTCCCTCTCTTTTTCACACTCTCTGAAAGTGTGCACTTTTGTGGCTCATTAACGGTTTGCGTGTGACCGAAGTGCATGTGGCTATTATGCATTCATCTGCATGTATGTATGTCCTTCTATATATATATGTGTGTGTGTGTGTGTGTGTATATGTATTGGTCGCTCGATAAGCTGAGTTGCCTGTTGTTGCTGCCAGTGCGTGAGTGCAACACAAACATCATTCTGCGGGTGGACTCATTATGAGGCGCAATTTGAGGCATCCATCATCTTCAACAACTGCAACACATTTGCTCAACTTGCCGCTCAGCTGCTGCAGAATGTTTCTGACAAGCTTAAACCCAACTTACCACAAACTATCCGAAACGTTTGGCAAATAAGCTGACTTAAATGCGTTCAATAATAAGATAACGAAGTAAACTAATTGTAATGCAGAATCAATTCAGAGGCCAAACCATAATCAAAATGATATTCCTCATGAAAATCTTCTACGTTTTGGCAAAGTAATGATAGATTGAAGTTTTTGATAAAATGTCAAGGGGTACTATGGAAAAATATGACGGTGATGACCTACAAAATGAATAAAATTTTAATGCAAAATCAATGAACAGTCCAAATAACGATCAAAATGATATTCCGCTTGAAAATCGGCTTAAATTTGACAAAGTTATGGCTATTTGAAGTTTTTGAAAAAATGTCAAGGGGTAGGTATGGAAAAATATGACAGTGATAACTAAATTATTAAATTTTCTAAGTAATTAAAATTTTGATGCAGAATCAAAATAGAGGCCAAATAATGATCAAATTGGTATTCCGCATGAAAATCGGTTAAGTTTTGGCAAAGTTATGCGAGTTTGAAGTTTTTGAAAAAGTGTCAAGGGTAGTGTAGAAAAATATGACAGTGATGACCAAAATATGGAATTTTTTAAAAAATTAATATTTTGATGCAGAACCAATATAGAGGCCAAATAATGATCAAAATGGTATTCCGCATGAAAATCGGTTAAGTTTTGGCAAAATTATGCGAGTTTGAAGTTTTTGAAAAAGTGTCAAGGGGTTAGTATAGAAAAATATGACAGTGATGACCAAAATATGGAATTTTTTAAAAAATTAATATTTTGATGCAGAACCAATATAGAGGCCAAATAATGACCAAAATGGTATTCCGTATGAAAATCGGTCTAGTTTTGACAAAGTTATGGAAGTTTGAAGTTGGTACCGTTGGTGGTTCTGGTATTAATCCCTGACTTTATGTTTAAGTTTACGTAAATAAACAAACAAATTAAATTAAGTTATATAACTAACAGTTGTAGCAATTATTTTTATCTGTTTTTTAAGTATTTTAAGAAAGTGTCCTGCGGTTTAAATGGGTATTAAATTTTATTGGCTATCTAAAAATATTTAACTATCCAACTGAGCTATTGGGCTGTAACTTGAAGCTCCCTCTCTCCCCTTCTTTCCCTGTGAACACATATCTGTTTGTCAGCAGACGCTTTTGCTATCAAATGTTCAGACCATAAGTGCAGGACACACGTAACATTTGATATTAAAACTTTGGCTTTTGTGTACTTGCAGGATAAAAGCTAAGGAATAAATGCAAGTGTAGACGACAAATTTGCTGCCAGCGTGAATATAAAAGGTGGTTGGCTGAAGGACATCGCACTGAAAAGGATTTGCAAAAAGAAAAGAAAAGAAGAGAGAAAAAATCAATAATAGACACATGTAAGAGGATATCCTCGCCATTGACCAGCAAGTGAAGGCGACGCAATATGGACGTAACAATAACAAATAGGAAGGGGCAGTCAACTTTGCCATTGTTATTGCTCTTGTTGCACGAAACTAGCCACTAAGTTGGGACTAAAACTTACAGAGAGAGAGAGAGAGAGAAGAACATGTCGGACAGATACGCCGCCAGCTACTACGAGCAACTGCATCCGGCTCAGGCTCAGGCTCAGGCGCAGGCGCAAGCAGCCATGTCGCATTATGGCAACAGTTATCGCAGCGGCTATGGCAGCAGCTATAATCCCTATGGCTATGGCTATGCTGGATCTGCAGCAGGCGCTCAATATATGCCCAACTATTATCGCTATGCTCCATACGCTTCGCCACACTACAGTCAACAGCCAAATCCGCATTCCCATCCACATTCCCACCCACATTCCCATTCCCATTCCCATCCGCATCCTGGCATGTTTACTCCCGCGGGTCAGCAGCTGATACCCTCCAGTGTGCTGCACTATCCACCACGCTCCCATCCCCAATCACATCCCCATTCCCATTCCCATCAGTCGTCGCATCTTCCGCCTCATCCGCATTCCCATCATGCTTACTCCCAGCAGCAACAATTGCCGCCAAGTGGCAGCAACTATGAGCAACCTGCTCCCGCGCCTTACAGTGCTTCCTCCTATGGACAGTCACGTGGCTTCGCCGCCTATCAATCCACATCCGCACATTATGCGCCGCCAGGACGCTCCACAACGCCAGCGCCCAATCGCACAGTGTTGCCACCGAATTATCTGGAGCCAATGAGAGGCAACTTTGCCGAGCAGCTGCCACAGGCGACGCCTAAGCTGGAGGAATCTTTGCCAGAGCAGCAGTCCAAGCTGGAGCATGAAATGGAGGCTGCTTCGCCGGCACAGCGGTTGACCACATCACCGCCACTTATCAGTGCCACAGGCACCGACAGTGGCATCAGCAATTGCAGCACGCGTGCCAGAAGCGACAGCAGTCAGAGTACTCCCATCTATAGTGGCGAATATCCTGTGAATATGTCCGTGGAGTCCGCCTCCTGTGTCTCCTATCATTGTCCCGCCGATGGCAGGGACTACGAGGAGGAGCAACAACAGCAGCAACAGCAGCAACAGCAGCAACAACAACAACAGCAACACTCGCAGCAACAGCAAAAGGAATCGGAGGAGCACAACAAGGGATCAAGTGTATCCACTTCTCTTGATTTGAACGGTAAGTTTGTCTCCACTTTGCATTACACTCTATTTAATTCACAATTATGCAAAGGAACAGTGCGTCCAAAATTTATGCAAACATATGTCAGGCTGGATTATGTAGCAAGTATTAATGCTCTGATGGAGGGCTTGAAAATAAGGCAACACTTTAAAGCGGGCAAAACTGACTTTTGGCACTGTGGAATAAAATAACACTAAGAGTGGAATAAAAATTGCTTAACAGCTTCTGTGGCGTGCGGTTACTAACATTTACATCACCTTTACATTACATTAACATTGCATTTACATTGAATTAACATTGTATTAACATTACATTAACATTATATTAACATAACATTAAATTACATTAATATTATTTATTTACATTACATTAACATTGCATTAATATTACATTATCATCACATTAACATTAAATTAACGTCACTTTACAATTACATTGGCATTTCATTAATTATACATTAACATTACATGACATTAACATTAACTACATTAACATTGAAATTTCAACTGTTATTCAAGCAAAACTATATTTTAAATTTTACTATCTTATTTTAACTTTAATAAATTAATATTTTGACATTTTAGCAGCGTCTTAACATTTAAACTGTTATTATACTAATTTATTTTTTGTTTTGTTAAAAAATTGTTAAAATATCTCATCCATCCACTGCAAAGCAACAGCTTAATTATATTATGAAATTAATGGTTTAATTCTCTTGTCAAGTATCCAACACATTCAATTATTCCTTTTTTGATTGTCATCTTCATCAAATGCTCGCCATTCAATTTCACGGTGCCAAAGCGTCACTTGGCGTGTACCTCATTGCGTATGCTTGATTTTGCATGCAAATGAATGCAAAGACTGTCCATTTGAGTCGCCATCAGCGCCGTCAGCTTCGTCAGCGCCACTGACAAGCGCTGTCTGTCTGTCCGTCTGACTGTCTGTCTGTCGGTCTGTCTGTCTGTCTGTCAGGCAGTTTAGCTATTTGCAAACGACAAACCAAAGCAGCTTCGAGGAGTCGACATTTTGCCAAACACTCAACCAATCAGCGTTGGTTAACTGCTGAAATGCTTCCGCTTCCTGTCGACCTGACTTAGCACAACGATGTGTGGGAGGATGGGTTGGTTGTTGTTGCTTCTTTTTCTTGTTGTTGCTGTTGCTTTGACGAGCCTACGTCATGTTGCTTTAAAGGACTTGAAAATTAGCTGTCTATTTAGGCACGCAACTGAGTTACTCGACTTTCGTCTTTTGATGAGTTGCTTTCTGATTTTCGCTTTTTTGGCTTTGCGAATCAATAAGTTACCTTTTTGATGTTGCGTCAAAGAGACTCAACTCCCACACACACTCACCCTGGGAATGGCAGCCTGGAAGGTGTAAATTGTGTGGCGCCCACACACACTCAAACACACTCACACACGCACACACACTTACTCAACATCGATCCCATCCCTCGACATATGACAGCTTTTCTAAATATTTTGTAATGTAAACGAGACTTGTGGGCAATGCCGTCCTTATCAATGGGCTCTCAACTTATACACACACACTTACACACACTCGCACACACACACACTCTCACTCAAGGGGTGTTTACGTTGAGTGTGTGTGCGTAAAATGTCATCACAGCCAAGCATGTAAATGAACTTTACAACGTAATGTGGTGGGTTGTTGTAAATTGTTGGGGATTGTTGAGTTGTTGGTTGGGTTGTTCTAGCTGCTGCTGCTGCTGCTGTTTGTCCAACACATACAGCAAGAACACTGAAGAGTCACCCTGGATAACACCCTGGTTGCAATATTTATGTTGTAGTTGTTGGACGCCAACATTGACGCAAAAATCAATGTCTGCTATGACGAATAGACTGACGCAAGAAAAACACCTGCAACAGGAAGCATTAGAGGAAAATTTCAGCTGAATAGAGTATAAGGGATAATATGAAAAAATTAACGAATATTCATAATCTTTAAAAAATCAGCTTAAAAAATTATTAAATGAGGAAACTTATTAATTAATTATTATTAATTTGTTTCACATATCTCTTGAAAATTTAATAATAGTTCATTTTATAAAATTAATTTCAATTCACATTTAAAAGCATTAAAAGTATCTCAAAAACCCCGAAAATTATCTTAATGTATTGATAAAGATTTTTAGAAAATGCCGGTTAATAATATAATATTTAAACCTATTATAGTTTTGACAGTATTGCTAATAATTGATTTATTTGAAGTGAACGGCATTAGAATAATACCAACAACAACAACAAATAACTCAATATCAAATTTCGCTAGGCCACAACAAAAAGACGTAAACATTGCAGACTCAGTCGCATGCGCTGAAAAGCATGCTATAGTTTTATTCTACATTCAAATGCTGCTCACACAAACGAGCACAAATTCATGTATATATGTGTGTGTGTGTGTGTGTGTGTGTGCCTAACACGTTCAACAAGTGCATGTTGGTGTGTCGCTCTCTTTGGCGGCTCTCTTTGCCAACCCCGAACAGCAACAAAGCAACATCAGCAACTTGATAAGCGTGTGCAAAAAACAAAAAGGGGCAAAGAGGAGCAAAAAGAAAGAAAGAAAAACAGCGGCGCTCGCGCCGTTGGTCAACCTGACTTTTTTACCCTTGATGGCCGTCTGCACGCATGACAAAATAATTACAGACGCCCCAGCCTGACAAATAAGCAAAAAAATAATAATAATAAAAAAAATAATACAAAAAAACAGACAAAAATCTTTATTGATTTTCTTTGCGCCTGGCTGACTTTTTTCTTGCTAATTTTCCAGATGACATAAGCGCGACAGCAGCGCCGTCAACGTCGACGTCAACGTCGGCGTCACCGTCAACACCAACAGCGAGCATTGTGAATGATATTGATAAGGTGGCAGCAGAGGCAACATCAACGACTGCGGCCGGCGAGGAGCAGCCGGAAGTTGTGAGGCGTGCGGAAATCAATTTGACGAAACCCAACAAGGAATCAGCAGCAACAGCAACAACAACAAAATTACCGCCACAGGATATTGCTGAGCAGGAACAGCAGCCAACAACTAATCAAATAATAAACAAGGATGCAACAGAACATGGGGTAAGTTACATACAAACAAATTACAAATTAAAACTGCAACAGCGGGACATAAATGCTGTGAACAATTAGGCAGACAGACAGGTGATAAAAATGATGTTAGAAGCTAGGCAGTAACAGGACTATGAACTGAAACTATTTATACCTTAAACAAAAAAAAAAATTGCATAAATTTCATACTTTTTAATAATTTATAATCATTTATTTAACTTTCGCTAGTAATCAAACAGTAGAATAATAACAATAAAATCATTAGCTTAAGATAGATACTTTAAAAAGTCAGGAATTTATTATTATTACTTAAAATATCAAAAGAATATTATAAGCTATTTTAAAAATAATATAATATATTTGAATTTATGTATTAAGTAATTTGATAGGCTAAAAAATATATAATATAAAAATTGTAGACAATTTCGAAATCAAAATAATATATTTTGGAAAATAGAATAAAAGTTTTGCAGTCAAGAGTCTTAGAAACTGGTGCACAAAACATTTCAAAATTCTCAAAACTGTGGGAAACTTGCAGCGCTGGTAAAAAGAGAATGAGTGAGAGAGAGAGAGAGAGATACGCAGCACATGAATTAGGCCAAAGCATCTAGGAACGTCAGGCTGATAATGACTGACGAGCATAAACTACAATGATGCCACATACAACATACAACATACAACAACAGCAGTGGCAAGTGACAAGTGGCAAGAGGAAAGTGGCAGACAGAAAAAGAGAAGAGCAAAAGCGAAATGCGTTTAGCTCCATCGACCGGCTTTCTAGGCAGGCACCAATAGAGACAGTGACAAGCGAGAGTGGGCAGAGAGTAAGGCTGAGAGAGAGAGTGGGAGAGAGAGAGCGCGCAAAAAAAAAATGTCGACTCTCTTGCCGGAAGCCTTTTTACAGGGTGTTGCAGCCAAACGAATGGGCGCCTATTGATTTTTGGAGGCTTGCGCTGAACTTCACTTGTGTGGCAGGCACTGAGAGAGGGTTGGGGGTGGGATTGGGTGTTGGGAGTAGCTGAGAAGGAGCCCTTAATAGGGTTGCTGTCGTTGTCGCTTGGCAACATGAGCACGCGCCTGTTTCTGTTGCTGTTGTTGTTGTTGGTTGGGGCTTCAACACTGCTGGGCAAGTTTCAAGTGCTTTGCCACTTGAGCGTAACAACATTTTTTTCACTTTTTTTTTATATTCCTTTTTTTTGTTCTGCAACTGAAAACTAAATCGATTTTTTTGCTCAACTTTTGCATCAACAGCAGCAGCAGCAACATCAGCCGCCAGCAGCAGAAGCAGCAGCAGCAGCAGCAACGACATCGCACAACTGGAGTCCAACTACGCCGCGTAGGCCGCGCACTCCGCCCGCGCCACAGAACTCACCCGTGGGCTATGGCCTGTCCGCGTCAGCAACACCGCCCACTGTGCCACCTGCGTTGGCGCCACTGTTACAGCAGCAACCACTGTGCAACAGCAGCAGCAAACGACATGCCACATCCAAAAATCGCAATGCCAGCAGCAGCAGTTGCAACAGCAGCTACAACAGCAACAACAACATCCACAACAACAGCAACAACATACACAACAACAGTGGCAACAATCGTATCATTGAGTGCGATCTCATACCGAGCAAGAAATCAAAACGCAAGTCTAGCAAAAGGGAGGCTGAGTCGGAGCATGTGGATGCTACGGAATCCACAGTACGGGAACAGATAAGGGTGAGTAGATAAATTTACAGTTCTATACTATATTTTGTTCAAGTAACAATTGCATTGAATTTAAATCCGAATTCGTATGAAAGCTGTTACTAAGAAAAAAATCTAAAGAACCTACACACTTCTTTAGATTTTTTTCTTAGTAACAGCTTTTATAATTAAAAGGTTTTAAATCGAGTTTTATATCGGAATAGAAAATCGTCAAAAATCAGAATCGAGTTGTCAGTATATCGGAAAGTAGTAGATCGAGTTTCAAATATTGCGTATTTTCAACAGAAAAATCCACTGTGAGTTGTCGATTTTTCATGGAAATCGATTTATTCAACTCGATAAATCGTCAAAAAAAATCATCGAGTTGGAGTACTCGATAATCGCTTCCGCGAAAATCGAGCTGTCGATATTTCGATATATTTTAAACATTACTAGTATTAACGAATCAGAATACAGAATATGTAAAATTAGAAAGAAATAAAAATGCATTATTTAAAAGGAATAATTATTGCTTATGTAATAAATTAGCTTATAACTTTCTAAATATTTTTTTCACTATTTCAGGACATTAAACCGTTGCCTGGATTTCTGCAGGCCTTTGGTTCCACCGAAATTGGACGCTTCTCGGAGCGTTTTCTGCAAACGCCGGAGAGTCTGGTCGAGCGTCTGGCCGAGGAGTATGCGAGCAGCAACAGTGTCAGTCATTCCGGTGGCTACTACGATGCCACGCCGAGTGGTGGCATGCACGGCTATTGGCCCTACGAGGAACAGCACAACTTAAGCTATCAGAGCCATCAGATGTCACGCAATCGTATGCGTGGTCAGAGTTATCCCTATCCGGACTATGCGGCGTATGAGCGATATGGTTATGCGGCATACAATGCGGGCAGATCGCGTTATGGGGAAATACGTTGCAATGGCTATTAGAAATTCTATATTAGATTAAACCTAGACATAGTTGGTAAGGGTATTTGCATACACAATATGTAGTTCGTGTCCTTGTCGTTTGTCATTTGAAAATTCTCTCTGTGTGTGCCTTTTTCGGTCAAAATTCGGCAATGCTCACCAGATGTTAAGTATTTTTCGGGCATTGCTGTCATTGATTGCGTTCAAAATTCAATATACTCGTATAGAAACACAAAAAGAAGACAAAATGTAAAACCAGGCCAAAATGTAAAATAATCTTTAGATTAAGTAGTTGAATGTTTATAAATCGAATCGCGTTTTTAAAAAGCCAAGTCATACAAATTGTACGCAAATGTTAAGTACTTTTGTCCCACTGTACATACTCGTAGAACAATGCATTTGGTGTAAGTGTAAGAAAATCGATTAAATTTTATTCGATTTGGTTTACGTAAGTCTAAAAGAGTCTACCATACAAAGGAAGTTTTAGCCAAGCCAAGAGTTGAGGATGGTTGAGTTTTATAAAAAATTGAACAGATCTTTTCCGATTTGTTTTTAGTCTTAAGTAGACACCATTTTCTCGCATTCTCTTCTCTCTGAAATATATGTACTTACTATATATATATATTAATGTAGCCCAAAAAGAGATCATAATTATAATTATAATTAGCAAAAGATGTGCCATTGAAAATAACTTTTAATTCAAGAACACTTTATAAGGTTTACGATTTAGTTATATACATATACAACAATACTAAACGTACGTGTAATTTAACTTGATTCGAGTACCAAATAATTAAAGCAAAGCACTAAGTTTTACGACTAAGCCTATAGATTACATACACTAACAAAAACCACCGCACTAATTTGTACTTGTCCAATTTATTTCTAACAATTTATTAATTTTATGTATGTATATTTTTAAATTCATTTTCGATTTAAGTGCCTTAATTTAGTTTCATTTTCTGATACAAATAAAAAGAAAATAATGAAATAATAATAATAATAAATAAAATTTTAAAAATTATCATTTACATTGTATAACAACCAGTTCAGGTTTCAAATGGGCCCAAAAAATTCACAAATCAAACTAAAATTAAAAACCAAACACATCGAGCAACATTCAAAAATGTTTTTTAGTCGAAACAAAATTAATTAGTTGTTAATAAATAATTAATAATTAATACACACCAAAACAACAAGAAAAAATGAAAAACGAAGAAAAACCTTGTAGTGTTGACATTTTATGATAAACCTTTTCAAAGTTACAACAGAAAAAAAAATACATAAATGTATCTATAATTAAGATCATGTGTAAATAAAAACAATATTTGAACGTTTAAATTTTATGAAGCAACAAATAAAATACACAAAACAGAAAATCAAAATAGCAAAAATGTTAATATACAAATCGCTTGGCCTTTTCAATTGAATCAAAAATAAAACCCAGAAAATGGTGTTTATATGTTGGGAGCGTTTTTTTTTTGTTCTTTTATTATTTTTGTTTAACTGTTTTATTCATTTAATTAATTTATAAATATTATTACATAACCTAAAAGTGTTTTATTATTGTTTGTTTAAATTAATTACAAAAATAGTTCAGTTGTAAAAACAGCAGAAATCGGTGTAATTATAATAATTAGAGTTTAGTTGAGCGGAAATCAATAAGGAATCCGGCAGGACAACATTTAAATTAATCGATCATACAAGTACAAAAAAAGGGTTCGTTTTTTCAGATAGAGACTTATCAACTAAAGGAAATTAAATTGTTTAGTGACTAATATATATATTTATAAGAAACAACAGAAGAAATAATAGCATACAAACAGCAATGTGAATGGAGGAGAAAGACAGAGAGTTGGCTACAAGTTTGTTTGATACAATTTGTTGTTGGTTTCCTTATGTTTTTTTTTAGTTAATGTCGTATATAAATAGTTTGTTCTGTGTCTGTCTCTACAATTACTTTTATAAGGATTTTGTTGATGATTTCTTTTGTTATATTTACGTTTATTAATAATAAACAATTACACAATTATTGATTTTGATCAGCTTCCTCTTCATCATCATCTTTGTCGTCCTCATCTGCTTCGTAAGTAATATGTAATTAGATTTGTTTTTTTTGTTTGTTTTGTTTTTATAAATAATTAGTATGATTTATCGTTATATATCATAAATTTGTTGTTGTTTTTTGCTGTTACTGTTATGTTGTGTTTCTCACTTTTTGCATAAGTTAAAAGACGTCACTGCGTCCGTGTCTTTGTTTGTGTGAGTGTGTGTGGTTGTGAGTGTGTGTGACCGTTGAGTGGATGCTCTCAATCATGAGGAGGAAGCAGCCGATGAGTTCTTTGTGGAGCCGCTGCAAGAATTACTCGGATTGCGTTGCTTATCAATATACACATTCAATAGACGCACTTTGCTGGGATTCATTATGGCCAGCTTCGGCTTCAGTTTATCCTCCCCCAGGACAATGTACAGCTTGACAATACAGAACACGGCCGCCTTGCGGACCATCGATTGTGAATCATCCGCGGAACGGGCCAAATTTGGAAATATCATATCGAGATGGGCATCTGTGATCTCGGAGCCATGATGTTCGGTCACCTCCAGCAGAATTTTGATGGCGCACATATTCTCGGGAAAGGTGCCCGTTGCTATCACCGGATTGACAATGTTGATGGTCAGGTCCAGGGGCAGAGCCGATGCAATGCGCTGTATCATTGTATCAATCTCACGTATCGCCTCCTTGCTATGCTGATAGCAATTGATTATCTTCAGCAGTATCAGCTCCAGGAAATTCAACCAATTGTGACGCATTTTCTCGCTGCGTACGATTTTCCGGAGCACCTGCAGTCCAGCGATGAGGACATCCGTATGCTCCGCCTCCAGCATGTTGAGCAGCATTCTCATAATGGATTTAAAATGCTTATTGGGCAGCTCACAGTTGCCGCTCCTTATGCAGACGCCCAGATTGGCCAGCGCCGTCTGTAGCTGCTCCACGGGCTGCTCCTTGTTCAGGGTGAGGGCGACACGAATCACCTCGCTCTCGTGCAGATTACAGGGCAGTATCAGTTCACCATTCTCAGCCACATCGATGGGTGTTTTGGGTGTCGGTTGAACTGGAGCTGCAACATCCAGTCGCATAGTTGCGGACTCCGGTGTATTGGATTGCGTGGTATTGGCCGACGATTGTGTCTTCGAGTTGGATGACAACGAGTCCTGCTGCGCCGTCAACTCCAGATGCTCCCGCTTCAACTGCTGCTCAATGGCGTATTGCATGGGATGATGATGACCATTATAACCGTTGGGCGCCAGTGAATGATACTGACCACCCGAGAAGCAATTGCGTATCTCCTCGGATGTCTTTTGTATATTGTGCTTCACCTCCAGCTCGGAGCAGCCATAGAGCAGCTCCTGCTCCACCGACGATTGACGCGATCGTGGACTAGACTTCAGATCCATGTTGAGCGATGCAAATGGTCCCACGCTGGGACTCTGCAATGGCTTCGGGCTGCTGCTGCTCAATGGCGAGCTGCTTGGCGAATTGGCACCGCTGCTCTGCCGGCGCATATTCGACTGGATGCAGAGACGCGCCGTGTCCTGATAGCCCTTGGGCAACGCGGCCAGCAGCTTGGTCATCTGCGGCGTATTTAGATTGTAGAGGGCCACCAAGCAGGACCGAGCATGACTGCGCAACTCTATGGATTTCAGATCCCCAGACATCTGGGCCAGCTTCAAGACGGTACGTTCACAATTTTGACTCTGATCGCTGGGAAAGTCGCTGCTCTTGCAGTACGTGTTGACCAGGTCGGTGAGGAAGCGTAGAATGGCAATGCGTGTCTTGGTTGTGGGCGTCTGTGTGTTGTCCGAAATGATGCGGAAGAGCTCCTTCAGCTGCAGCTGCGTGGGGAAATACTCATGGACAACGTCCAAGGTCTTCCATATCTTGCTGTGCATTGAATTGAGCAGATCTGTGCCCAGTTTGTTAAACAGGCGTGTCAAGAGGATGAACAACCAATCGTGCAACTCGGGAGCATGCACCAATATCAACTCGGTAACCGTATCTAAAAACAAAGAGTACACTTTAGTGTGATTATCCATAAACATTTTGCGAAACATGTCCAGGACACACTGCAGCTGCTGTGCCGTCAATTCTTTGCCAGCGGACAGATATTGGGTGAGACTAATCAGGCCATCCTTACGCTCCGACCAGTGGGTGGAGGCACAGTACTGGATGATCGTCTCAATGTCATCGAATGGCGCCCGCTGGCTGCTCCAGTCGAGGCGATTGCGTGAGCCGCTCAGCGAGTAATTGGAATTGGAGTTGTTGCCACGCGTGTAGCTCGAGTCAAAGGAACGCTCCGAGCACACGGAACTCGCCTCCGAATCAATGTCATCGGACTCATCACGTCCCAGCAGTTTGCGTATCCGTATGCCGCCACTACGCATAAAGTCACCGGAAACATAATCCGGCGAGTCTAGATTGTTGCCCAGTGTCAGCTCCGCCTCACGGGATTGCGCCAGGAGGCGAGATGCAGCTGTGTTACGCACCGGATTATTCCGTTCAGGTGTGCGTCTCGCACTGGATCCGGTGGAGTACATGCTGCGCTTCATCAGTCCACCGCCACTGCCGGAACGATTGGGACTCGTCTCACGTGAACTGGCCGTGCTGCGTGGTATTCCGGAGGCTTTCTTGGGTATGGCACCGGTGGCGCCACCTCTGTAGTAACTGCCCATGCCATAGTGATCCCGCAGCTTGGTGCTGGGCGATGTGGAACGCGAACCAGGCTGCGATTGCGAGACGCCGGCACGTGATCTTCCCACTCGCATTGTTGGCGTCACAGCGCCAGGTGAAACAGTGTTATGTGCTGCGGCACTGTTGCTGTGGGAATTGAGACGCGGTCGTGGCAATGAAACAACGTTGGATCCTCCTTGTTCTCGCCCTCCTTGTTCTCGCCCTCCTCCACCTCCACCTCCACCTCCTCCTCCTGTCGAGCTGCTCGACACTAGAGGCTTCTTCTGACGCGAGTAGAGCGTGTATTGAGCACGTGCCTTGGCGCGTTGTGCCGCCGCCGTGTCCACAGCCGAGATGGAACGCATGCTGGCCGCCGGCTTCTGCAGTGTGCCCGGCGTGCGTCCAATGCGTGACGGTGCCACAGTGCGTCGCGACTCCAGCGACTGTTGACTACCATTTGGGGGACCACCGCCGCCGCCATCCCGTTCCCGTTCCAGAGCCCGTTGGGCGGCAATGTCCAGTGTGCCATAGATTTGATCGGCCAGGTCGGGAAAGTGTCGTCGGAATGCCCAATAGGCGAGTCGAGAATGACGACGTGCCTCGCTGTCCGCATCGCCAATGGTTTTCTTGAGCGTATCCCGAAAGACCGTCGCATGCCGTTCCAGCGCCTTCGTTTGCCACTCCTCAAAGAGCAGGACCATCAGTTCACATAGCGTGGAGCGTATATCCTTTGACTTGGAATTCTGCAGCGTGTCCGTGTAGATCTTGAGCAGCTTGGGCACATGCGTATATTTGATAATATATTTAAGCGCCAATGTAGAAGCGGAGGCAATCACCTTGGCCGAATTCTGAATAAGCTGAATTAACTGCTCCAAAATGCTAAAGCAAAAGACGTCCAGCTTGTTGCGCAGTGTCTTGGACATGTACGCAATTGTGATGCACGCCTCACGTATCACCTGCGAGCGGAGTTCCTCCTTCAGGATGTCGAGAAAACTGATCGATAACTCCTTCTGCTGCACAGCCAGAAACTGCGGCTGTGAATGATAATTGAGCGTGAGTAGAGTGCGGACTTTCTTTAACGCATCCACACGCTTCTCCCAGTCCATATTCTTATCGCTTATGACTAACAATATCTGTTTGTATGCATCATCCATGTCCTTGGCATGGAATATATTGATTTGTGGCACCTGCTCAAAGCTCGCCTCAAAGATTTCCATGGTGACAGCGCCCGCATCGCTGGCAACATCATTTGGATTCGTCTTCGGACGCGATATTGCCGAATGCAGCTGACGTTTCACAATCTTTGTGGGTCGCTCCCGTACCGGCATGTTGTCCGCTTCATCCAGACCATTGCAATTGGCATTTTTCGATGCCGACGGCAGCAGTAATCCCTCCAGTTTGACCTGATCAAACTTATGCTCGAGTACGGCCAACTTTGAGGCTGGCATATCATCAATTCGTCTTAGATCTGGCCTTAAGCGATCACCCACATGCTTGTAGATCTCCACCAGCGTCTGTATGGCCGATTCTCTAACATTGACCGTGGGATCACCAAGCAGTGCACACACTGGCGCTATATATACACGCACACTCAGTTGTTGGGTTCCATATTCGTGCAGAGCATTCACAATTGTCTGCAGAAATTCCTCACGGACCTTGGCATTCTTGTGCTTGAAGCAAATCGCAGCCAGTTTATCAATTAAGGTCTGTGGTGTTTGCACTTTGTGCTCCATTAGATCACGCAACAGCAACTGGGCCTTCTCGCGGACCGTGTCACGACTATCGCCCAGACGATCAACAACGTGAGGCAACACGGTCGCTGTATATGCATTAAAATCACTGCCCAGACGCTTAATCAGCTCCGAGAAGGCCTCAAGAGACTTTTGTGCGATCTTAAAGTGGCTGCCAGTTAGCCAAGGCATCAGGTTATCAATGAGGAAGCCCATGTCTGTGCACACAATTGAATTGGTGTCGTCACTTAGGAATGTCACCAGATCCTCGGCCAGTGCCACCTTAACGCGCATATCCGCCTTTGGCATCTGTTGAATGAAGCCATCCAAATCATTTGGCTTGCGGTATGCCATTCTGTCTCCTTCTCTGTCTCTGTGTTTCACTCTTTATCTTTTTTTTTCCTCTCTCGTTTGAGTGTGTTGTGGTTGTTGTTTTTCTTTTTGTTGTGTTGCTGCAGCTGCAATAAAAGTGAATGGATAAAAATTGATTTTAGTTCGTCGGCATTTGCTTGGCAAATTGTATTAAATATTTATGACAGCCAGAAAGGAAAGGCTGGCCAAAAAAATACAGGTCAATTTAAATGGAACAATAAAATGAGATGCAGCAAACTGAGCTGCATAATTAAATAAATTCGACTATATATACCAGATACAAATCCACTGTCAGAGTAACATGTCCCAACTCGAAAAGAATGCAACACAAATATTGAATTAAAATTTTCCTATTGTCCAGAATAAAGATTTAATATTTGACAATTTTATAAAATTTACTTGATATATAAAGCAATTGTAAACAAATGACAAAAAACTATACTCATTTTGGTTTCTCACGGAAAAAAAATATTTATTATTTTTAATTTATATGTTATTTTACAACTTATAAACTGTTGCGATCTCTGCGATTTACTATTCAAAAATCATAGAAAGTGTAAGAACTCATATTTAAATGACCCGCCCAATTTAAATTGTCAACTGCGCGCGCGCATTATGAAATGTAAGAAGAAGCAGTCGCCGCAAAGCGAAGAAGAAGAAGCGAAAGCAACAATCGCACAAAACGTATAAAATGGGCAACAATTTCTGTGTTTATGCATGTGTGTATCGGAGTGCGTATCCATGTATATGTGTGGGTATGTTTGTGTGGGGAGAATGAAGTCAGTGTTTGGGCTGCGAAAAAAGTAGGTGAATGACTATGCGGGTGGGAATGGGCATGGACATCTGTCTGTGCTGGAATGAGAAGGCGAATACGAAGGGGGGAATAATGTGCGGGGCGTTGTTACGTTGTCGTCGTTGTTGTCGTTGTTGTGCACAAATATGAATCATCTCACCGTTCAGGAGTGGTGTTTAGTGGGTGTTGGGGTGGCCCAAAACTAAAACGACAGCTCAGTCAACATGGCAGGATGAAAGAAAGGTTTCTCCTGCTGCTGCCACTGTCGCTGCTTGTGCTTGACTATCTCACTGTCTCTTGTTACGTTTTCGACTAAACGATAAACGCCAACGTCGCTGTCGCTGCCGCTGCTGACGTCGACGTCAAGCCGTCTATGGCAGACCGCGGCCAGAGAGCGCTGCCTGGCAGCACAACGCTGACGTCGACCAACGAAATAAAATAATAAAACACAAAAAAAAAAGAGGAAAAAAATAACACATATTTATGGAAATGGCTGAATGAGATAATATGACAACAACGAGGTGTGTGTATACAATTACTAAGCAACAACAGCGACTTGTTTGCTCATTTTTGAGCGAGAGAGAGAGCTTTGAGCAAATGAGCGCACAAGCAACAAATTAGCATTGCATACGCAATTTTCTATTTATAATAAAACAACAGCAACAACGACAACAACAACAACAACAGCAAGGCAGCAGAAAATTACAAAGCGCTGGGCGTAGCTTTCATAACTCGTAACTTTTAAGTCTTTTATTAAAAAGACCTCCAAGTGGTGTTTTATTCGATAGCATAAGATAAGATATGGTCAATTGATTAAAGGCCGTAGCGTTAGTTTTGAAAACAGCTGCTGTCCAATTGGACAAATGTGATTTTCGATTGTTGCGGCTGCGGGCAAATTTGTCAAATTTAAATGTCACATGAAAATAAAAATAAAAAAAAATAATGACGGAAGCGGAGGCGAATTGCGAATGCGTGTCTTGGCCAAATAGTTGCATAATCTTTTTTTAAAACACGCTCGCAGATACACATATACATACGTAAGATACGCAGCGCACGCACGCACACACATATACCAAAATAAATACTCACTTTATTTGCAAATCCGGCTGCTGCTTCTTCTTCTCCTTCGGTTTCTGCTTCTGCTCTGGCTCCCTCTCTTATTTTTACGCTCAATTTTTTGTGTTTTGGGTTGGGTCTGACGACAGCAGCAACAACACAACTGCTGCTGCTTGGCCCCTTTGGCCAATATTAAAAATTGATTTTCCAGTTGTAAGTTTAACAAACAATTTGCAACGCACACAAATACGGATATTAAATAAATTCTATGTCGTTTCAAGCACGGCCAATTGAACAATTGCCAGACGAGAGATCACAGTTTGCTCTTGTTGCCTCTTCTCACTTCTCACCCACTTCTTTATTTGTATTGTTGCTGTTGTTGTTGCGCACAGTTTCACTTTGGCAAATTAAATGTCATTTGTTGTTGCTATATCACTGCCCTCTTTCTCACTCTCTCTCTCTCTCCCTCTCTACCGTTATTGATGACTGCTGGAGGTGGACGTCGCAGTCGCAGCGCCGTCGGCTGCGGCGGGTTCAACACAAATTCCAACGTCTTCAAAGTCTCGTCTGCTGCTGCTGCTGGCTGATTTTGTGAACTTTTTCAGTGACGCGCTATTGGTACTCTCTCGCTCGCCCTCTCTTTCTCATTGCTTATGGATTAGATTTGCATTAACAATTTGGCCGCGTTGCGCTGGCTGTATTTGACAAAAATCACATTTTGTTGCACATTTGCACTGGTTGTTGTTTTTGCGCTGATTTAATTAAATATTTATGCAGTTTTTACTTAATTTTAATACCGATTTTGTTGCGCGTTGCGAAAAAAAGTTGCTTCTTCTTGTTCATCGGTTGTTGATATCGCAGCTGCGTATCGATATCAACTGTATCGACAGTTTACAGAGATGTAATTTGTGCTGTATCGATAAAACATCGCAAGCGTCGCGCAGCGTTGCCATACAGTTTAAAATTGTGGTGACATAATTAAACAGAAAAAGCAAATGGCGCGTTATTTAAAATTTTTGTTATAATAAATTAACAATATTCGTTCGCTGTGCTTCGGGGGAGAAGTTTGTAACTCACTTTAATTTTAACAAATCGGTTTTATATATCTAAAAAAATCAAGTTGTAATCTAGAAGCGGGGTTACCTTGATAAATAACTGATTTCCAGGAAGGCCAAGTTTTCAGGAAAATTATATTTCGTTTGTTGACACTATCAGACCTTATCATGTTTAATTAGTTTGCCAGACACCAGAGGTATCATATTTACTGTTGGCATAAAATCGCTGAAATGGAATTTAATTGTGTGTAACTTTGTAAGTGTGAAGGTATTTATTAAACAATTTAATGCTTGTATACAAATTGTGCCAGCGTTGCATAATTTATTGTGGCATTAACAAAAGCCGTTTGTACTAAATAAATTGAATGCAATTCGAGACTCTTTTGTACTGCTTATCAGTAGTGCAATTTAAGCTAATCAGTCTTTATTAATCTGATGCACAGCCTGTGCCCGACCCGAGGGATCCTCTGGACAGCCCCAGTCCAGGCGTGGCACCCACCGGACTACAGTCCTGGCAGCTGCCTCACCCGGAAACTGTTGCTCGAAGATGCAGCGATAGTAGAACGCCTCCTTTGTCGTGGGCGTGTTGAAGGGGAATCTGTCGGCTGCCTGGGCAAACTCCTCATCAGTGACATGGCTGGTGGCCACTCGGCGAATGCTGTCGATCCAATCATAGCCGACGCCATCGGAGAACTGTTCCTTCTGGCGCCACAGCACGGAGTCCGGCAAGTAATCCTCTGCAAAGGCGGCACGCAGTACAAACTTCTCCAAGCGCGATTTCTGCTCATTCTTGAAGAGATTGAGTGGCCCAGGAATCTTATCCTCCGGACGTATGTTCATCACATAGTTGACAAACGCTGTGTCCAGGAAGGGAACACGCAACTCGACTCCCTTGGCCATGGCCACCTTGTTGGCCCGCAGACAGTCGGACAGATGCAGCTGCTGAACGCGCTTGACGAGCTCCTGGTGGAATTCCGTATAATTAGGTGCCTTGTGGAAGTACAGGTAACCGCCAAAGATCTCATCTGCTCCCTCGCCGGAGAGTATCATCTTGATGCCGGTGCTCTTGATGTACCGTGTGAGCAGCAGCATGGGAAGACTGCAGCGCACAGTGGTCACATCGTACGTCTCCAGATGGTACACAATATCCCGAATGCTGTCCAGCGCTTCGTCTATTTCGAATACCAGTTCGGTGTGATCGCTGTCAATGTATTTGGCCACCTGGCGAGCAGCCTCAAAGTCCGGCGCATTGCGTAGTCCCACCGAGAAGGTCTTGAGCCTATAACTGGGATTAGTTTCCCGCATTATCTTGGTGGCTATCGAGGCTATGAGGCTGGAGTCCACGCCGCCAGATAACAGCGCTCCAAAGTGGACATCACAGTGAAGATGTGTGCGCACTGCCGACTCCAAGCTCGCACGGAGTAGCGACAGCTCACATGGCAAACTGGGCAGCTGCTCCTGCTCCTTCCCCATCCAGGGCTGTTGGAAGTGACGCCAGCGTCGCATTGCACCCACACGACCAAAGCGAGCCTCTCCGGGCGTAAAGGTTTCCACCTTTGGACAACACGCAGCCAAACACTTTAGCTCAGAGGCAATCCAAATGTTGCCGGAGGCATCTTCACCAATGTACATAGGAATAATGCCAAAGGGATCACGTGCCAGCAACAACTCCTTGCTCCGCTTATCATACAAAGCAAAGGCGAACATGCCCGTAATATGCTGCAACAGATCCACGCCGTAATCCCGATACAGTTCCAGTATAACGTGGCAATCACTTTTGGGTTTGTAGCCGCTGCGTCGCTTGGCAATTTGAGCTGACAGTTCCAGATAATTGTAAATCTCACCGTTGGCCACAAGCACCAGATTTCCATCGTCCGACACAAAGGGCTGATCGCCCATTTCCACGCCCACAATTCGCAGCCTCTCGTGCACCATGGCCACGCCTTGTTCCGGCACAATCACAACGCCCGTGGAGTCCGGACCACGATGTCGCTGCCTTCCACTCTGACGATATGCCAACTCCCGTAAACTGTGCTTGCTGCCCTCCAAACTCTGCGCTTCAATCGGTCCGCCATCACTTGAAAATATTGCAAATATACCGCACATTTTTCTTCTTCACTTTGCACTTTTTACTTGTTCTTCTCCCTTCGATCCGTTCCGCTTCCAAGTTCAATGGCAACTGTTAAGCTGCTGCTGTTAACGCCGCCTTATATAGGCAGCGTTAACAGCGGCGTCCGCTGCTGCTGTTAACGCCGGCAGCGCTATCGCGGCGCCGGCAGCGAACCGGCTTCGTTTTGGCTGATTTCCACGCACCTTCGAGTTGCGTCATGCAATTTCTGATGCCGCTTCGCATGTTTGCTATGGTTGGGATTCTCGCAGCTGTTCTTTATCAAATTGGTCGTACGCCAAATTATAAAACATGTTTGCTATTAAAAAAAAAAAACAATAACAACAATAGAGAGACATAACATGAGCTTTTAACAGCAGCATGGGCAGCAGCTTTTGCTTACATATGCATATTCTGCTCATTGCATTACATTACATTGCCGCTCTCTTTAGAATTGGCTCTCTTTTTGTTTGCCACTCTCTCTCTCCCTCTCTCTCTCTCTCTCTGACTTAGTAACCCGCTTTCTAAATGCAACTGCAGTTTAATTTGTTGGTTACACGTGTAATCAAAAATGCAAACGCGTGGCACCTTTTCACATTTCAATTTATTACTATTTGTTATTAATTATTTAAGAATCAATTGTTTCCTAACAAGTTCAAGGTCAAGTTATTTCCGCAAGCAAAAGTTTATAAATAGTATGCAGCGTTTGCGTTGGCAACTACATTAAAATACATCAAAGTACAATTTAATTGTAATTTTATTTTGTTTATAGAAATTAACATGTAATTATGCAAATGTATGCAAACAAAAACGCAAATGAACTTTAAAGCACCTACTGAATATTTATTTGTATAATAATAAAGCTCTTATCACCTTTAAGTATTTTTTTAAGTTTACAAAATAACAAAATTATTAAAGTTAAAATTTGTGATGTTTAATTTGATTATTTAGGAGTAATGTGCTGCCAAACTCGTAATATAAAAAATAACAAAATGTGTTAAATTATACAATTGTTATAAATGTAATTATTCATCAGTATTACATAAGAAAATTGCTTAAAAATGTGTTTAGTAATCAGTTTTATCAGGCATGTTCTACAAAACTCTAATAAATCAATGTCAAAAAACCTCTAATTTATTGATAATTACGAAAAGAATTTGTAACAGAATGTGTTAATGCATAATCAATTTTTTAAGTTTAAATTTAAATTTTGTGAGTCCCAAAAATGGTTGACATACAAAAAATGATATTTAGTTTGTTTCTAAGTAAAATTACGATTAAAATCTCTAGAGATTTCTGGAACACACCTGTATAAATTCTAATGCTGCAATTACTAAAAATCGCACAGTTATCTAAAAAAATCACAACACCATAAAAAGTAACATTTTGTAATTAAAAATTAAATAGTTTTTTTTTTATTTTCTAGCACTTTCCATAGGCTTTGTCATGTGCGGCTTGAGCCCGTCCCGACGGATCCTCTGGACAACCCCAGTCCAGACGTGGCGCCCACTTTTCCACGGTTCTGGAAGCCGCCTCACTGGAAAATTGTTCCTCAAAGATGCAGCGATAATAGTAACCCTCCTTTGTTTTGGGTGGATTGATGGGAAAGCGCTTCTCCGCCATTTTAAGTTGAACATCGCTGACATGACGAGCGGAGAACTCGGGCAAGACATCGATTAAAGCGTAACCGACGCCATCCGAGAACTGCTCCTTCTGACGCCAGAGCACCGCATCCGGCAGATAATCTCCGGCGAAGGCTTGACGTAGGATAAACTTTTCCATACGCCACTTGCGCTCACCGGCGAATTCATTGAGTTGTCCGGGAATCTTGTCCTGCGGCCGTATGCTCATCACGTAGTCCACCAGCGAGGTGTCCAGGAAGGGAACACGCAGCTCCAATCCCTTGGACATGGTTACCTTGTTGGCACGCAAAATGTCGGAGACATGCAGCTGCTCACAGCGTGTGATCATCTCCTGGTGAAATTCCGTATAATTGGGTGCCTTGTGGAAGTACAGGTAACCGCCAAAGATCTCGTCAGCGCCCTCGCCGGAGAGTATCATCTTAATGCCCGTGCTTTTGACATGTCTGGCCAGATAGAACATGGGCAGACTGCAACGCACGGTGGCCACATCATAGGACTCCAGATGGTAGATCAAATCACGCACGCCATCCAGGCAATCCTCGACATTGAAGGCAATCTCCGTGTGCTGGCTGCCAATGTGCTGGGCGACCAAACGGGCGTGCTCAAAGTCCGGCGAACCCAACATGCCCACGGAAAAGGTGCGCAATTTATAGTTGGCATCTCGTTCTCTCATTATTTTGGTGGCTATCGAAGCTATCAGACTGGAGTCGACGCCGCCGGAGAGCAAGGCGCCAAAGGGCACATCACATTGAAGATGGGAACGCACCGCCAGCTCCACTTGAGATCGCAGTTCCGGAAGATTCACTGGCTGCGTGGGCGTCAATTGCTTCCAGCTGGGTTTGTAATAGCACACAGGTTGCAGCTGCCTCACATTCCCAGCTGCCACATGTCCAGGTGGAAAGATCTGCAACTGTTCACAGACACCAACCAGACACTTCATCTCCGAGGCAAACCAGAGATTACCCTGTGCATCCTTGCCCATATAGAGTGGTATAATGCCAAAGGGATCACGTGCCACCAAAAGTTGCCGGCGTCGTTTATCATACAGCACAAAGGCAAACATACCCGTTATATGCTGCAACAACTCTTGGCCATGTTGCTCATACAGCTCGATTAATACATTGCTGTCACTTTTGGGCTTATAGCCAGGTAAACGCTTGGCAATCTGCCTGCTCAATTCCAAATAGTTGTAAATCTCACCATTGACAATCAATGCAATATTACCATCCAGCGAATACAATGGCTGATGTCCCGTTTCCACGCCAATCACCGCCAAACGTTCGTGCACCAATGCCACACCCTGCTCGGCAATTACCTCAATTCCCGTGTCGTCTGGGCCACGATGTCGCTGCTTGCCACTTTGGCGATAGGCCAACTCCCGTAAACTATACTCGCTGCCTTGCAAGGATTGCGTCTCAATTGGCTGTCCATCAGCTGAGAAAATGGCCAAAATGCCGCACATTTTGTTAGCCAAAACTCTTCAAAATCTTCAAAACAGGATCAACTCTTAATATCTTAATAATAAATTTAGTATTCTTTACTTTTTCATTACTTTTGCTACTTGCAACTCACTTTCGTCAACTGTTTGCTTTTGACCACATAATCTGGCTTATATAGCTAACGGATCACCTAAATTATTCCACGAAATTGGTTAATTAAATCATTTCAACTAATATTCCCAACATTATAAAATTGGCAACATTTTACACATAGAAAAAAATATATATAAATAAACAATCAATTTAAAATAAAAATAATTATAATATAAGCATTAACAGATGTTGATTTTTTAAATAAACAAATCTATTTTTTTAAATAATCCAAATAGAATTTTCTAGATACTGCTGCAGGGTATCATACTGTATTGTTTTTAAAAAAAGTAAATTAATTTTAGATTACCATTCATGCATAATAATTTGAAATTAGTTGCACTAAAAATGAGTGTCATATTTCTCAGAATTCCAACTTTTTGTAGATAACATCATAAACTACTTCTGACTTTGCTACACTAAAAACGCTTCTGTTTTTGCCATTATTTTTAAACCCAAACTAAAAAAGCTGCATTGCAAAGTAAAAAAAGAAATAATAAATTTTATTTGACGTTTTCCTTTCAGTTGACATTTATAAATAATGAGAAACTTCCGACAATTTAAATGTTCTATATATTTTTGTATACAAAAACTGCATTTAACTTTTTGCAGTGCATTTAGAATAGGTATTTAATTAAAGGTATATTTGGGTGTTGTTTGTGAATAATTTAAAAGTGAATTAATTAGCATCACGTTTTTATGGGGCATTTTTTTGTGTAGTTTAATTATCAGCTTTAGTGTTTTTTAATCTGCCATTCATAGCACTTTTTTTGTATGTGATTAATATTTAATTCAGTTCGTTTTGAGAACTCGATTTCGTAAACAAACAAAAATTGATTCGGTTGTAAACCGATTTAAATGTCTAGAAAGGCAGCTGTCGAACCTGAGAACTTAATACATTTATTTGCTTTTATTATTTTCTCAAAAGGTACAGTTTTTGAAAGATTAAATGCAGTTCAAAGTGCAATTGAAAGCACATTATTTTATGAATACAATAAAATCGTTATCAAATGTAGATTTATTGTAAATAAATTGGATGCCAATTGAAATATGCAACGTCGGCATTTGGCAACAACTGCAAAGGCGAATAAATTGTATATTTAAAAATGCAATTTAATGGGCACATTTATATTAAGTGTTTATATGCATCATAAATGAAAAACAAAAACAAAACTCAAAGCGGCAAATGCGTAATCAAACCAAACAAATGCTAACAGCAAAGCTTTTGTTTAACAGAGCGCTGTTAGCGCTGTTAACAGCTCACGTGCTGGACGCTGTTAACAGGTGGTTCTGTTTAATTCGTCCACGTTAGCAGCAAACAACCCCATTAGATAAAACCGTTAGATGTTTAATTAAGCCAGACAGTTTTATTGCATGACTAACACGTCTTCAAACACACGCAAAATCCAACAACAACAAAAGTAACATAAAGTTGTATGTCAACAGACAGAGAGATGAACTCGACATTATTTACGAGCGAGTCGACAATCGAGTGACAACCCGCGTGCCGCTCCTGGAAAAATGCTTGTTGCTTTCAATTATTGCCGCCTGCTGTTGTCGTCATCGTCGTCGTCGTTGTCGTCGGCGTCGTCGTCGGTTGTCGGTTGTCGGTGTCTCGCACACCGAACGGTCATTCAGTAGCCGTTAGAACGCGTCGCAGTGCGGCAGGAAGTTGCGTATACGACGCGTTTGCCTCAATAAAAAAACTGAAACTTAAGCGATTTTCAAAACGCGCCTTTTCGAATTTCGTATTTCGGGCCGCTTGCAAGGTGTTAATTAGTTGAAATTTAATTAATCGCCAGAGGGAACTTTAAGATGTAAATTACTTTAATGTGAATTCCTGTGGGCTGTCGGATTTTTTGGGTTCAAAAATTCTGTCCTCTCGTGTGCTCTCAATTAGGCGGACAAATTGTGTGTAAAATGATAAAAGGGGTGAAATTATTAAGTGGATTCTCACCAAAGTGAATTACAAATAAATTTACTGTGAAGTTAATAAATTTTGTGAACAAAGTTTTGAAACTAAATTTAAAAATAAATCAACAAATGAAATCAATACAATGGATTTTAAGTATGTGTTGTATTTAAATTTTTCTAAAATACAAATAAGTATTTTAGTTAGGAATTTAAATTTCTAATATTGAAATTTTGCTATTCATAGAACTCTCCCATTTGTTGGGCAAACAACAAAGTTTGATTAACCTAAAAAAAAAAAAAACCATAAAAAGTAAACAATTTTAAGCGCAAACACGTAGAT
This sequence comes from Drosophila falleni, assembly GCA_035045575.1. NCBI lineage: Eukaryota > Metazoa > Arthropoda > Insecta > Diptera > Drosophilidae > Drosophila > Drosophila falleni. The sequence continues at coordinate 7,770,928 of JAWNOV010000167.1, forward strand.
AAATTTATGTGCCAAAACTGTTCCGATAAAAAATATCAAATCAAATTCAAATAAAACCAAACTTTTTTTTTCGCAGAGCAAAAAAATAGGCGAAGGAATTGAATCAGGCATGACCTATTACTGTCACGTCCGGGAGAAGAGCAAACAACTTTTTGGGTCACGTTTGACATTTGGGCAAAACCGTATAAACCTGAGCTTCCCAATCTAAGATCCACATCCGCTAGACTCACCAGAATCAACACACATTCCAAAAACTTTCAAGCAATTAATTAAAAAGTTTTCACGCGCCCAAATCAAATCAACACATTTTTCAGGTATTTTAGCGTCAAATTGTTAAGCTCGCGAATTCGAATTTCAGTTTGGAGGGGGATTCACTTACTTAGATGTGGATTCAGTGATAAGCAGCCGCATAGTCGGATCGATGGATGGGCTCGTAGCAAAATCAATGCGCATTACTGCAGCCTCGTTGCGCCCCAAAACAAGCCAACTCTCTCGCCAGTAACGAAAATAAATTCAAGTTTAAAATACAATGTGCCGCGGGGGTTGCGGATGCGAGTCCGCTTCCATATCCGTCTGGTATTTACAAAAACAAACCCTTGTTTTTGCTAAGCCCAAAACCCTTAATAGATTCATGTCATTGGAAATTGTTGATATATTTTTATAACTATTATTGAACTGCGCTAAAAATTGGCTGCGTCAAATAATAATAACATTTCTTAAGCACCCTTAAATTTATTTTAAAAATGGATTGAAGTTGGAATTAGTCGATTGGAAGATACCCTGTAAAGGGATTTTAAATGAGAGTTAATTTTTTGTGAAAATAGATATTACTCCATTCTATGTCAAATATTACTAACAATTAAACACCCTTGAATGTTTTTAAAAATGGATAGAAGTTGAGAATAGACGATTGGGAGATACCCTGTAGAGGGATTTTAAATGAGAGTTGATTTTTTGTGAAAATTGATATTATTTCAGAATATGACAAATATTACTAACAATTATTAGAAACTCTTAAATTTATTTAAAATCAGCTAAATTTTCTACTTAAAGATATCATATATAGTAGACCTTTTTTATTGACAGTTTAATTTTTTGGCTAGTGACTTGTTTACTAAATACTATATATCCTTATATTAAATATATATTCCAAATTTAAATTTTAAATTGAACTGCTGAATAAATTCTAAGACTTAAAAAACTCATTAAACTGCCCTTGTCTGTTAAAATATCTTCTATATTTTTAAATGTTTGCAGTTGCTAATTTTAATATAATTTATAAAATATTTTCAATACTTCAACTTGCAAACATTATTAAACTTACCTCGTCTGATAAATGTCTTCAAGTTGTTAATGATTTGCTGTGACGTGAGAAAAAATTAAATTTTTTCCCATTTTGTTTTTTTTGACAAGGCATTTGCAAAAAAAGTAAGTTCACAAGTGAGAAGTGATAAGTGAGAAGGCGAAAGGAAAGAAAACAAAGGACTTTCAGCCTTTCAGCGGCTGTCAGGACACGCCTTTGGCTAATTGTGTACGTGTGTGTGTGTATGTGTATAAAAGAATATGTGTTTTTGCGTGTATATGTGTGTGTATGTGTGTGTGTGTGTGTAACTGTTTGTCATAATTAAATGAATGCCCAGCAATAACTTAACACGCAAGCCTCGTGTCCTGTTGCGACTAATGGCTATGACTGGTAATCGGGCCAGGACGAACCATATACTATATATAGAGAAAAAGAAGAGAGAAAAAAGAAAATGCTACTGTTGCAGTTGTTAATTAGCTATTTGGCGCATTATGTTATAGCCCAGTCATGTAGGTGCTTTAACTAGGCCAGCTGTCAAAAGGGGAGGGAGGAAGGTGAATATAGTACGATAGTCGCCTAGTTTGGAAAGGTAATGGAAATGGGCGTAGATGTACGGAATTGGGGTGCATAATAAGCACAAGTTGATCAAATGACACATTCATCAGTATTCGGTGAGCATGCAGAAAGTTATTCAAGCTAAATAGTTCTAAGAAATATTTAATAGGAAATTTTAATAATTAGCCAATTATACTTGACAAACTATATAGGTAAAGTTACCTTGAGTCTGACAAGATTTTAGTTCGTATATGTGACACTGTTTGTTAAAACTTAAGTTAAAAAGAAAATTAATTTTTGAAACATTACTTATATTAAACTTATATGAAACTTATGTTGAAAAGAAAATTAATTCTTTTAACTATACATATATAATATATATATCGTATTTAGAAAACACTTTTTAAACGCTTTTCAATCCTAACTTTTATTTAAAAGATCCTTATCAGATGCCTGATAATATATTATAGAGATTTAATATGTGTTGGAAAAACTCTAATTCTTTTTCAAACATTTTTCAACACTCATACTAAAACTTTCAAATATTATTTAAATTAGAACTTAAAACCTTTAAATTCAAATAATCTTTAAATCCACTTACAGTATTTATCCACGACAGTATTTATATTATATAGTATAGTATTGTCAGATAAATCCAAGTGTCAAATGCAGGAAATAAGCCTGCCACAAATCGTTTAATAGACAGCTTGAGGCACAGCAGAAATCACAGGGACTCGTTAAGTAGTTAGATGTCAGGGTAACGAGTACATGACAAACTATCAGACACAAGTCATAGGCAAATTATCCATCACACTCAGGACAGGGTCACAATTCACAATTCTCCGCCGTCCTTGACATTGAGATACGTGTCCTATGAGGCGGAACAGATGAACACAGGACGACAGAAGACAGACAACAGACAGAGGACGATAAACGTTGGAGAGTGAGAACAATAAAATTTCAAAACATAAGCTGAGGGTATAAATTGGTAGAGGGAAGAACAAGATGCTGTTATTCCCATGATTGAATCAATAAGACGCATCGAAGAAGGCCAGGGAAATGGGAAATGAGAATTGAGAAATGGACTTGGCTGCAGGCCAATGTGAAGGTTGCTCAGGCAACGAAAACATTAGGACAGCAACCGCAGAAAGAACAAGTGGGCGGTTACAGTCGAGCACGCTCGACAGTAGGATACCCTGTGCCCAGGTACTCTGCACTGATGTTGAGCAGATTTGAACCAAATTTGGTCAGAATGTACAAAACCAACATTAATGCATATTCTATCAGTTTGATTAAGATATCTCAAAAAACAAAAAAATTTTCCATACTAAAACTTCATTATCGATGCATCGTTTCTATGGCAGCTTTGTGATATAGTTAACCGATATTGACCAAAATTGGTCAGAATGTATAATACCAGCCCAGATGTATATTTTATCAGTTTGATTAAGATATCTCAAAAAACAAAAAAAATTTGTATACTAAAACTTCATTTTCGATGCATCGTTTCTATGGCAGCTTTGTGATATAGTTAACCGATATTGACCAAATTCGGTCAGGATGTATAATACTAGCCCCATTCCATATTATGTCATTTTGGTTCTGATATCTCAAAAAACAAAAAACTTTTCCATACTAAAACTTAATTTTTGATGTATCGTTTCTATGGCAGCAATATGATATAGTGATCCGATCCAAAAATAAAAGCGTATGGTATCCAGGAACCTACATACCAAGTTTGAAGTCTCTAGCTCCTCTGGTTTCTGAGATCGACGCGTTCAAACAGACGGACAGACAGACGGACACGGCTCAATCGACTCGGCTGTTGATCCTGATCATGAATATATATACTTTTGTGGGTCTGCCACGCCCCCTTCTGCCTGTTACATACATTCTGCCAAACACATTATACCCTTTTTTGCCCATTTTGAATGGGCTCAGGGTATAAAAAGAAGAAAGCAAGAAAGAAATGAAAACCTGTTGAGTGAAATGCCAGAGAATACAAATCAAATTGCATTGTTCAAATGCTCAAAAGACAAATACGTTAACAATTTGATAGCGCTTTTGATAAGGTACTAGCGCCTAAGTATTTCAACATGCCCATAAAAAATGAAATGAATTGAATTGAATTTATTTATGCTCCAATCACACGCCATTTAATTCAATTCAAGAGTAAAGCGAACATTTAACATATTTCATTTTGACAATTGACGACACAAAATGACGAAATATGATTACGATGAGTGTATTCAAGTATATTCACATTTCAAAACATTCATCTGTCCCAAGGCGATGCTTTAATAATTGTGAAATTGGGCCAGTCATTATGGGGTGTTATGTAGCGTATACTTAATATATTACGCTTGACTGGAAAAGTGCTTAGCATAAAAGCCGTGATAATATAAAATGCGGATGGCAACGAGTCAGTAATGCCAGTATTACCAGGTAGATAATATATATTAATTTACTGTCATGTTGGTAGAGATCCCATTAAACGCTTCGGTTGTAAAATTTCTATCTTGGCCATAACAACAAAGAGGCGCAACTGGCTGACAGCCAGGTCAACTAACAACAATTATGGCCAAAGTCAAGTGCGTTCCCCAGGCGATAATAAATGCGACATTCTCTTAACTTTTTTGCCAGTGTTTTACCCGTACAACTTACAGTTGAGTTGTTGCTGCTCTAATTGTTGTTACTGCCGTTGTTTTTGCCTCACTTTTGTCCTTTTTTTTAGCCTAGTTTTTAGCGCTCAAAAACTTGTAACTGTTGCAGTTGCCACAATTTCCGCATGCTTTTCGACTTGCTTTTAATGCTCTTCACTGTCGGCTTACTAACTGATCTGAAATTGCTTGTGACACACGTTTAGAAAGCTAAACAAAAAAATATGGAAAAATTCCTAAAATGTAGACTATCATATATGAAGTGTTAGTTTTTAGGGATTTGCTAAGCAATTTATCAGCTTTTTAATATTGCGGCCTTAAGAGTTTATGGCCATGGCTTAAAGACAGCTAAATATCACAGTTGTCGTTTAGGGCCCCCTGTAAAGCTACTGCTTCTGACTAAAGAGAAAATTAAAAAAATATAAAAGCTACCTACGATAAAATTCTAATGAATCTTACTTTGAAAAGAATTCCGTGAAAATATGTATAGCATGCTTATTAATTCTAAAATATTTTAAATAAAATAGGTTAAAATGAAAGGAATGTAATTTATGATAGAAAATGTGAAATGAACCTTCATACTATATTATATTATAAATATCATTCATTCAATGTTGCATAGAATCTATAATAATATAAATTATAAAATCACTTTTCAAAGAAAATCTTTAATTTAAAAGGAAATAGTTCTTTTATACGTTAATATGAAAGTTATATAATTTATAAAAGAAAATATGAAATGGGCTTTCGCATAAAAAATCATTTTTTTAATTTTACATAGAATCTTTTAAATGTAAATTATGAAATCACTTTTCAAAAATAGATCTTTAATTTAAAAACAAATCATTTTTATATGAATGTATAATTTATATTAAAAAATTCGAAGTGGGCTTTCGAATAAAAAAAATCATTTATTCAATTTGAAATATAATCTTTAAGGAATAAAAATTATAAAATCACTTTTCAAAGCAGATTTTCACCTATAAGCATATCTTTTACAAGCAAAATTAATAAGTTAAGTTCAGTAAATTTTTGAGATTAGGGTATTTAGTTATCTCTTGTGTGGACTGTAAATAACTCTTCCAGTTTTGTTGTTTATTTATGTCTATCAAATTGCTGTCAAGGCTGTTGAAAAAACAAAAACTGCAACTGCAGCGAAACAAAACAAAACTCTGTTAACCCGCACTAAAAACAATTTGTGGAACGAACTTTCATTGGTTTTCGTTGGGGATTTTTATTCCTTCTCTTTCATTTTTGGCAATCAAAAATTGTTGCCTTTGTAAATTGTTTGGGCCGCGTTCATTTGGCACATCAATTGCAGTCGGGCGGAGCAAAACAAATTAGTTGGCTTTAATGAAATGGAATTACCAAATATCACTTAAGCTCACAATGTACATATTTTGGCTCAAAAGGTGAACTCATAAAATGGAAGCACAAAACAAATAAACAAATTATAAAAATAAATATATCTAATGACTAAAAACATGTGCCAAAATTGGCTCAATAAGCAAATGATGATATATGTAAAATATAATAGATATTGAACTAGACATTGAGCTTTTCAAATTGCAGTTGTATTCATTATGGCTATGGGCTGTCCATTTTTGGGGTAAACTAACAAATAAACGTTAACTGAATGAGTCAGAAATGTGGTTTAAAAACTGTTTAGATAAACTTTGAGTGATAAAAACTAAACGCTATTTTATATGTACGTGTATGTATTATAGTTGATTATACGCATATTTACATTGCTGTTGCTATTCTTATTCTTTTTTTCTTGACAATTTTGTTTTATATCATTTTGTTTATCTTCGCAAACTGTTTTAATAGCTCAACAATTTCATTCATATGCGCGCGGCATTAAAATTTCAATTTTCAATTTGAGTAAAAGAAAATTCCAAACCAAAAACAAAAGAGATACAAGAATATTTTATACCAAATAGTAGTAAGCATGTGTGTGTGTGTGTGAGTATGTGTGTGTGAGTATGTAGTCAATGTTGCGTTGCCAAGAATTTGTTGTCTATTTGCGCTGATAAAAATTTACTTAATACACTTTGGCTCTGCTTATTTGCCACAGTGCAAAAGCAACGAGCGTTTTATGAGAAGGTTCCCCTTACGGTGGGAAGTGTGTGGAGAAGAAGGGGGAAAGGGGGAGAAAATCGTCGTTAGAGACGCAGACAATGGCGTCATATAAAACCAGACAGCGACAAAGATGCAGCTGTAAATGCAATTGAAAGTATCCACAGTCATGGCTAAGTGGCTGCTGAAAATTGATCTATATAGTAGAAGGAGATGTTTATTTAATGCCAGACTACAGCATAGATAGCTATAGTTAGATATATCGATTATAAATAAGTAACTTAACATGCAGTTGGCTTTTTAAACTTTGCACTCGAAAGAATCTAAGGTCATTTCATTTCTACAGATATTGGGGGTTACTTAACATTTTAACTTAACATTTCCACTTAACATTTTAACTCTTTACACAAATCCTTTGACAAAATGTATCTTTTGTAACAATATTTGCAGCTTTAGATATGTATCTTGTAGATACAATATATTGAAAGTAACTTTGCATGCATTTGCCTTTTTAATATCAAAGAATCTAATGCAGTTTCTCACTTTGTAACAATTGTAATACCTACAAATATTGAATGTAACTTGACATGCAGTTGCCTTTTTTAAAATGCACAAATCCTTTGACAAGTTGTAACTTTAGTAACAATGTTTGTATCCAATAGATACAAATATTGAGAGTAACTGAATATGCAGCTTGAAAAACATAAATCCTTAAGGCATTCTAGCTTTGTGAATTTTGACTCCTCAAACAATTTTCAACACACAACCTCTACAAAATGCAGTTGTATAGAATGTCAGAAGTCACCTGTTATTCTACTTATTTGTTGTCGCTTTAACCCTTTGATAAAACGCCGATAAAAATCTATAAAAAACAAAAATAGCTGAAATAAAAACTGGCGCGTTACCTTTTGGCGTCCAAAGCAAACACAAGTTAAGGCCTGATAATTACAAAAAAAAATTAATTATACAAGCTGCTTTCATCTTAATTTATTAATTTACTACGTACAATCGTATTTACATACCCGAAAACAGAGCAGAGAGCACAGAGAAAAAAACTGATAAGCGAACTCTAGAAACAAATTTCATGCCCAAAAGCAGAGGCAAAAGCAAACAACAACAATAACAATGCACGGCACACATAAACGTTTAGTTTGTCATTGTCCATACAATAGCAACCAAAACAATAACAACGTAAAAGCACTAAACGTAAAGTACACTCACACAAAACATTTTTCAGCTCCATTCAAAAATGAAATAAAAATAAATATAAATATTAAAACATTTGATATTTATTATGGCGGGAATAATAAATTGTTCATTTATTTCAATTTGTGCTCTTGGCAACGAAAATATGTAGTTGAAAAGCAAACAAGAATCTTAGAATAGATTAATCAAATTTAATTCTAATCAAAACAACATTTTCAGCATTCTCAAAATACAATAACATAAGTTATGTTAGCTTAACAGAACTGTAGACTGTTAAATAGCAGCTGGTGTATTAGCGTAACATTAACAGCATTGAACTTTCAATAACAGAAGTCTGTAATGTTAACTTACATTATTTGCGTAATTTAAGCAAATATTTAATGTGTTTCCTCAGATATTATTGATGGCAATTCCTCAATCAAAAAGTGCACATAATAAATAATTAACTAAGCACGTACATAAATTAACTCTGTACACTTTAGCATTACAACGAGCAAATAAGCGCGTTCAGTCTTCATTAATTATACTGGACAGTGGACAGAGGGGAATCTCCCTGAATGTTATGCTAAAACATAACCCCATTTAATTCCTTTATTTAATCATAATTTAATGCGCTTCAACGTCACTCAAAGTCAACACAACTTGACATAGCAATTATTTTTCAAAGCGGATAAGAATACAATCCTTCTCCCCTCCTCCCACAATTTATTGTCCACTGCAAATCGCTTCCTCCCCTCTTATAGTAAGCGCTTTGTTTTTAATTAATGCAAAATTTATCAGCTTGTTGTTTGCCCTTTTTTATGCTGCTGTTGCTGCTGCTCTTTCTCAATTTGTGGTCATTTTGCTTTGTCCTGATGTAAAATATAAAAAACATTATTTAAGCTGAAAGAAATTGCATCTGTCTGAGTTTGATATGCCATTGTTTTTATGCTTTGTTGTCTTTCAATTTGTTTTTATGACTCTCAAATAAAGTTTAATATACCTTGCAGTCTTATCTTTACTACCTGTCATTATACAAATTGCTTAGCAGTTTTAACTACCTGATTTTGGATTGTTCTAAATTCTTTTATAAAAAGTCACTGGCAGCTCATTTTATTTGCATTTTATTTGTTATCCCTTTATTAAAAGCAAATTTTATTTAATTTTATGTTGATATAAATTATTTAAGTGTTTATGTTACAAATTGTAGTCAATTTTAATCGCTTCCATTTGTCCAAATTATTCAATATGCAAACCAATTAATGCAGCTACAACAACAAATAACCAGGAACTCAAATTTGTTTCAAATTTACTACAAATGAGCATATCACCTGATTAGCAGTAATTTATTTAGATCGCTATAAAGTTGCGAGTTTGAAACCCAAATGCTTTCAACGTTTTGCGCAGTCCAATTGGGAAATTTATGATTTTACCAACAAAATTTCGCTATTTTCGCACGTCAACGACGAATTCAATTAAAATGAAAATGCATTAAATAATTATTGCCGCGTGTGTATGTGTGTGTGTGTAACATAGTGATGCATAAATATTTGTCAATAATTAAAGCTAATTAAAACTGAGAGCCTGCAAAATTCACAAGCTGTAAATCAAAATTGAAATAAATACAATGCCTAAAAGTATGCAACAATTTTTTGTATTACGAAAGCTATCAAAAATTACGCATACGCAGCGTTGCCTGCGCAACTGCGAAATGCAACAGCTAATAATTCATTAAATATATTATATTGAAATGCAATTAAAATTGTTTGTGGAAATAAATTACTTCCAATTGACATATTGGAGCAGAAAATGCTAACGAGATTAAATATTTAATCTTTAAAAACTAAGCTCAATAATGAGCTTATTTACTCTGCAGCGGACTTTATCTGGCTGTACTTGAATTCAATATGGCTTGAAGTGTGATTAATTAAAAGGTTGTAAGTTCAGCTGCAGCAACGGTGCCAACAACTAATTATCTGCTGACGGTCCGGGGCAATCTGAGGCTCAGTCAGTAATTTATTTTTAAGACGAGCATAATTACCCGGCAACAACCGGACAGCAATGACACGGGACAGCTACTTAACCCGTAGAGAAACTCCGGTTGCCGGTTTGCCAGTTGCACGGCAATTATTTGATATGCGTTCGTGCTGGCCACAATCTACAATGGCCAGGATAAGCATAAAGGATAAAGGAAGCTGAAACACGGCAAGGAGTTGCAATTGCAGTTGGAGTCAGAGTCGGAGGAAGACTCTTCTACTTGCAACTGCAACTCGAATTGCATGCTCGGTACGCCTTTAATGGCTGCCACTGTCTGTGGTCTTGTCTCTCTCGCATGCTCCTTGGCTACATAAATCGCCGGGCTTAATGCGAAAATATGGCTAAAAGGGGCAACAGAATCAACAAGAAGTGCAAGCAAGCACACGAGCCTGTTACGGCTCCTTTGTGCATGTTGAACGTGTGTCCCTGCCAGCAGTTGCCAGTAGAAGTGGTACACTGAAAAAAAGACTAACTTCAAATATCAAAAACATTAAAATACTTTGTTCTTAAAATAAGATTATATTTAAAATACGATTATTTAAAGACCAAATTACTAAAACTAAGATTGTTAATCTTAAAAATCTTAAAATCTTAATATAAGAATATAAATCTTAAATTGTTAGAAAAGTATAAATAGGTACTATTTTGTATCTTTGTATTACTAAAACAGAATAAAATGTAAATAAATCAAAATTATAAATATAAAAAATAATTGTTATTCATTTTATTTTTTGATTTAAATTTTAAGAACATTTATTCTTAAAATAAAAAGTTGGTCTTACTTTAAATATTCCTAAAATCAAGCTGAGTTCTCTTAATTTAAGAACTTTATGTTCTCGACGCATTTTTTAGACCAAAAATCTTAGTTTTGAGACCAAAATCTTGATTTTAGAAAAAATTGTTTTATCAGTGTAGTAGTAGTAATTGTTGTTTTTGTAGTTGTTTTTGTCTGCTTTATTTGTTGTAGTTGTAGTTGTAGTTAGCGCGCCTTTGTCTGTTGCTGGCATCGTCGACATGAATCAAAAACTTAATTATTTTCAGCCGCACGATGGCAAAATGTTTTCCTCAAACAAACAACGCAACAGAAGAAACAACAATAACAATAACAACTACAACAACTACAAAGAACTAACATAAATCGTCAGCGGACATTTTTGACGCAGCTCGCAAAATTTTACAACTCTTCTGCAACAGCAACAAAACAGCAACAAAGCAAAAAAGCAATCGCAAGCATATTTACAGTCAATTTGTTAGTTCTCCCTTTCAAACAATTCCCCCCCCCCCCCCCTCCTGCTGCCCACACTCCTCTTATCACCCACAAAGGTATTACACATGGATTTATATGCGTGTTTTGAGTGTGATGAAGAGAGGGAAAGAGAAGGGAGGGGAAGAAAAGGGAGGGGAAGAGAAGGGAACCCTACGTGATCCAAGTGTCATAAATTTCTGTTTTGTATGGCAAAGAACGCGATACGCATTGCGATTGTATTTGCGGATTATTTGAGTACGAGTAGCACATGGTTTGTTCCATGCATTTAACTGGGTTCAAAAAAGGCGTAAAACCCTTTTGAAATATTGGTTTTCGAGTGTTGACCAAATGAGTTGATAAATAAACAAGTTGCACTGTTTTAACGAAATTGAAAATATCTTTGGTATTTTGTATTTAAGAGTTATATCTTACTTAGTTTATACCTTTATCAGCTGAGTTCCAGAAATCTCTAGAGATTTTTGAAGAAAAATGTTTTTGAAACAACCGTTTGAAATATTTAACATAACAGAGCTATTTAACATGATCTGCAACTGCTATTTAAATAGCATTATGTAAACTAGCATAGTCTGAAAATAAACTTCAGTAACGTTATGTTAGTTACTTCGTCTATGTTAATGGCTGTTAACATAACAGTGCGAGCAAGCATAATCAGGCTGTTATTTAACATAACAGAGCGATTTTACATGATCTGAAACTGGTATTTAAATAGCATATGTCAATAGCATATGTCAACTTTGAAATTTTGGTGTTCTTAAAATTTTAGAGATTTCATATTTTTGAACATGTTTTTTATGCATTTCTATATCAATTTAAAAATATTTTAATTCAATTTAATAAATATTAAAATTTTTTAAACCTTTTAAAATTTTTTTAGATATTTAAAAACAATAGTTTCTAAATTTTAGGACCACCATCAATCGATTTGGGTTGTTTTACCGCTGTTAGAGATTTCTAGAACAAACCTGTATGTTTATATTTGGTATTTATTGGGTGACTTAATTTTTGACCTAGTTTCTACATTTCCAGATAAAATAAATAACTAATTAATTCCAAAGAATTTTTATGATTTTGTTCAGTTTATTTTAAAGCTTCCACTCTCTTATCAAATTAAAAGCCCACTCTTTCTTTTGTTTTAAGAGCGGTGTCGATAAAATTAACATGTGGACCTAAGCCCGCATATTGCCTTAGCAAATTAGTTATAAAAAATACTTCCCTCAAGTCGGTTCAATTTGCGCTAAGTTCTCGTATAACTGAAGGTACTCAAGTTTCCCACAGGCATTCTATTTTTAAACACAACAAATTGAAATTATGCAATTTACAAATATTATAAAATGCATTATCGAAATGTGAAACAATTTCATTGAAAAAAAGCAGTGTAAATGTGATTAATTTAAACTCGTATTTGTGCCAATGCTGATAAGAATTTATTTATACATTTAAGAAATTTCTTTATCATCCGATCGTCATGGCAAAAATCTAAATTCTTTTGCTTTGACGGTGGAAGTTCAGCAAATGTATAGGAAGTATAAAACAAATTTTAAAGTATATGATTTGCTAAGAAAAAAAATTGGTTCGTTTTTGTTTTAAGCAAGTTTTATTAAGAATAACTTTTAATAAAGTCTACGCAAATTTGTGTAAGTGTCAAATAAATTATCAACTGAAAGTTTTTGTCAAATAAATAGTTGTTAGTTAGTTGAGAAACGACCCTCGTATGTTAAAGTCCAATGTTGCACATAGCAGTCATAACTCCTGACACATTCATTGTTGTATATCCTGACGCAGGATAAAAATGTAGGATAAGGCTACTCATAAACTTGTTACATTGTCAACCTGTGTGACACGAAATGTGTTAAAGAAATTGCAAGGCAGGGCCGGTTTAGGTTAGGATAGGGTAGAATCAGGGTAGGATAGGGTAGGATCAGAGTAGGGTGGGTTGTTGGCACGCAACAGGATGCAGTTAAATCATTGGAGCACTATAAAAAATGCCGTTATGGCTGTAAAACATTTTCCTCTTCCTTTCCTTTTCTCCGTGTGTTTTACAACACTGGAAGAGGTTGCTTTTTAAAAGGCTAATAGACAGCCTCGTCGAAATGCGATTACGCATAAGTGCATGCCGTTTAAACGTCTTAAATTGAGTTTTATGACTTAATAATGCGGCCAAGTCGGAATGGGGACTTGGTCTCCGTACTCTGTGGCAAGCAAATGCGAACACGGTCTTGCAATTACTCGGCTAAAAGCAGTTCATGCAAAGTGTGTGGTCAGATATCCCAGTTGGTTGAGAAGGCGTCTAGCAACAGGCAACAGGCAACCACAAACAGCATCACCAAGTGGCCACCAAGTTGCACGCATTGATTGAATTTGACTTGAACACGCCTCAATGACTCTCGCCTCTCTCTCCGCCTCCTCCTCCTCCTTCTCCTCCTCCTCCTCTTCTCCTCCTCCTCCTCATCCGCTTGGCGAGAATTGTTGCCGCTGGCGACAACAGGATGACGGCTGCTGCTTGCTCTCCACTTTAAAGCTTCTTACTCTCTCTCTCCCTCTCTCTCTCCCTCCATTACTCTCTCATTCTCCTGATAAGAGGATGCACTATGTTTGACATCTGTAGTGTTTACAGTGGCAGTTATAAAGGCAGACACTCTAACTCTCTCTCCCTCTTCCCCTCCCTCTCTTTGAGACACACTTATTTACTGACAAAGAGAAGACAGTTAGATATTGGAAAATTACTTCTCTACTATTTGTGTGCCTACAGTGGCTGCTATAAATATGGTACAAGCTATGCGCCTTATAGATATACGATTACATATATATTTATCTACATATATTAGTATTTTAATTGTCAGGCTATTTAAAATTTATGATTTCTACCCGTATATATGCTAAAAATCCAAAAAATTTAAATAAACGTCTGACTTATAAGTCTTAAAAAAATAAAAGGAAAAAGAAGATAAATGTTATGTTACTGATAAATATCATAAATAAAATAGTAAGTTATGGAATAATACAAAAAAACAGGTTACAGAAGAATATACAACCTAAAGAGCATCTACTATGTTATAAAGAATCCAGAAAATATAGAGAAAAGTTATTGATTATTTTTAAAATTATAAAAATGAAAAATTTAAAGAAATTAATAAACAATTTTCAATTTTATCTTAGTTTAAATGAAAAAGGGCCTACGTTTTTATTATTGTAGTTTCTCGTCTTTCTTCATCCAAAACAACACAAAAAGCATCTACTATGTTATAGAAATATCCAGAAAATAAAGGGAAAAATTTTAGAAATTAATAAAATTATAGCAAATTAATAAACAATGTTAAAATATCTCTCAGCTTAAAAGAAAGAGGGCCTAAGCTTTATTCAGTTTCTCGTTTTTCGTCACCTAAAGCATTTTTGTGTGTCCTGGGTAAATATCCTTTAGAAAGAGCATTCAAAATTCGTTATATTCAATGTAACTTTCATTGTTTCTTGATTTTTTATGCCACTTCTTGCACACACTTTTGCACTTGTCGCTGTTGATATACGAGTATTGCTTTATATAGCGATTGTTATTGTTGTTATAGTTGCTGTTGCTGTAACTGCTGTTGTTGCTGTTCCTAGAGCTGTTGTGCTTCTTGTTGCAGAGTGTGGCATCAACACTCGGCCTGCGTTTCCACTTGAAATCTGTCAACTGCAACTATTTATTAAATTATATACTCCCATTGTTAAATGTGAATGACTTGGCTAAGTGGCAACTGGAGTAGTTTGAAGTGTGTAAGTGAGACGGCACTAGCATATGGCCATCTCATTTTCATCTTAGTGCGGTATTAAAGTATTTATCGACTTTCATTTGACAGCTTTATTTTAAGTATTATTTAGTATTTACAATTTCCTGTTGTTTGTCTTACTCTGACAGCTCAACGAATCTCTGGAGACTCTGTCCAAATCCAAATCATGTAATAGACAACATCCTCGGCCTCTGCTCGGCTCCAAAGTGCGGCATTAGGCAAATTGACAACAGCTTAAAACGATTTGCAGCACCTTAAAGCCCAGCAAATACTCTCCAACTCGAGGATTCACCGACCTCCCACAGACTGCCTGTTTGTGGCACAACAAAAAAAAAGGACTGGAAAAAAACTCACACTTGACAAGCAACCAAAAAAAAAAACCAAATAAATAGAGTCAGAGGCAGAGTGACAAACAGGACAACACGATGAATTCAGAGCAGGAGGAGGAACGAATCTGCCTCAGGTGAGTGTATCGTTGTCTACTCTATGAGTGTGAGTGTGTGTGTGTGTGGGTGAATGTGTGTGTCAGCTATTGCTGTTGCTGTCATTTAGCTGGCAATGATTTACTAGATTTGCCTTTAGTCAAGCAGAATTTTTGTGGCTTTAAGTCGATTTGCAGTCACACAATTAACAAATTGGGTATAAGTTCAGCTGAGCCTTAAGAATTGGCAAATGACTTTAACTGTAAAGCATTTTTGTCGTTTTATGAATGTTAAAAAAGAAATTTCTGATAAATGAGAATTCTATTTTAAGTGATTCCCAATAAACATTTTAGCCTTTCTGCTAAAGCAAAATTTTTAACATAACAGCATTAAGTCAACTAGCATAGTCTGAAAATAAGCTTCAGTAACATTATGTTAGTTACTTCGTCTCTGTTAATGGCTGTTAACATAACAGTGCGAGCAAGCATAGTCAGGCTATTATTTAACATAACAGAGTGATTTTACATGATCTGCAACTGTTAATTAAATAGCATAGTCCGAAAATAAACTTCAGTAACATTATGTTAGTTACCTCGTCTCTGTTAGTGGCTGCTAACATAACAGTGCGAGCGAGCGAGCATAGTCTGTCTGTTAATGTTAAAGCTAGCATAATTCGCTTAAATATTTATTGACTTATTCTTTAACGGATTTTATTGTTTGCATGGAAAAAAATGCTGTATTAAAGCACGTGTTCTATGACAGATGCCAGACAGACAGACTTCATCCACAATAAATAAGTGTCAATTTCACGCGAGAGAGATCAACAAACTGCACTTTTCTGTCGCCTTTGCCAGTCATTATGTACAGAAATTATATATGATGAAGAGTCGCAGTGTTGTTTTTCTTTTATTTACATTAATCAATTAGATGCCAACGACAACAACAAATAGAAAAAATATTGTCGCAATAGCATTGTCAAAGGCGCAATCCCAACAAAAGTGGCGACAACGACACCAACAACAATAGCAACAATAGCAACAATAACAACCTCGGCAACAACAAAGCGTTGCTATTCAATGTCAATCTCATATTTCAATTATGTTTTATAAATGGCTGCAGACAGGCTGGCGGTGTTTCTTCTATACATACACGTATTGTTGTTGCTGTTCTCATGTATTCTGAACCCAAATGGATGTGTTTCGTGTCGTCGAGAACTAGTAACAATATTAAAGTAAACTTATTCAGTTCCCTTTATTTAATTTAATACTTTAAAGAATATTTTTAATCAATTTAAAGTTAAAATTGGCTTGCATCCCACAAAGTATGCAACATAAAAGACAGTGTTGTAAAATTACTTCGAAATATCGACATCTCGGTCTCGACTACTTTAACTCAATTATTATGTGTTCAATCGAGTTAATTAAATCGATTTTTATTAAATGTTAAGACTACAATTTCTTGTTCTGCATTAAACTTTAAAGATTTTTGTCACTGTCCATGTTTTTATTTTTAAAACTTTTTCAAAAACTTCAAACTGTCATAACTTTGTCAAATTTGAACCGATTTCGTTGCGGAATATCAAATTTTTCATTATTTGACCTCTATTATTTCTGCATTAAAATTGGAAAATTGAATTTTTCTTCCATCACTGTCCATTTTATTCATACTCTCCCCTTGTCAATATCTCCCAAATTTCAAGCAGTCATAACTTTGCCAAAACTTAACCGATTTTAATGCGGAATATCAATTTTTTCATTATTTGGCCTCTATTTTGATTCTGCATCAAAATATTAATTACTTGGAAAATTCGATATATTGGTCATCAATGTCATATTTTTCCATACTTACCCCTTGACACTTTTTCAAAAACTTCAAACAGCCATAACTTTGTCAAATTTAAACCTATTTCCTTGCGGAATGTCAATTTGATCATGATTTGGCCTGTATTTTGATTTTGCATCAAAATTGGAAAATGTAATAATTTTTCCCTTCATTGTCAATTTTTCCCATATATTATCTAGACACTTTTTTAAATTAAATTGATTTGGGAGAACTCAAAGTATTATTTGTCATTATTCGACAACTCAGTGTTTATTTTCTATACTTATATTTTGATTTTTAAGTAGAGGTTTAGTTTAAAAGTTACGCATACGCCACATTGTCCTACAGTTTTTAACGTTATGTTTATATTATATGGGGTTGACTCGTGGC
Organism: Drosophila falleni; assembly: GCA_035045575.1. NCBI lineage: Eukaryota > Metazoa > Arthropoda > Insecta > Diptera > Drosophilidae > Drosophila > Drosophila falleni. The sequence continues at coordinate 7,788,411 of JAWNOV010000167.1, forward strand.
CTGATCGAATTATGAAATTTTAATTACAAATTAAAGTACTGACAATCAACTCCGCTGCCTTTTTGCCAGCTGAATGCACAAAAAGCCACGAGACGCCCCAAACCACGTTTATAGGCTGACAGACAACAGACACTGGAAAAATATATATATAATATACAACACAGGGCGGTAAAACGTTGTGCGTGCAATTACTCTAAAACAATTTATCGCTGGAATTTTAAAGCCTCATAATCAAAATGCCTGTGAAAAGGTGGGCGAAATGTTATGAAAACTTTTGAAAATTGATATCCTACTCAAATTGAAAGGGCTCTAAAATAAATTTTAAGCTGATAAATTTAATGGGCTAACATTTTAAAGGAAGCAAACTTATGCTAAGTGACTTTACACTTTATTGTGCCTCATAAATGTCGGTAATTCATCATATCAACATAAATAGGGTGCAAGTGTTTTAGGTTTTAAGTTTTACCCTTTATACTTGTACCTTTATCAACTGTCAAAAAGTCAAAAGATTTGGAGTATTAAGTCTGTCTGTCTGCTGGTTATGCCAAACAATGCGCCCTAAAAATAACTGCAATTAAAATTGATTTTAAATTGAATTGAATTGAAGTTTCTAGACCAGACTATGACTGGATTACAGACCTGTAAGCAGCTATAGACGTCAAATCGCTTAGCCGACTACAAAGACGGCGACAACAACGCGAAATGTCTGTTTAATTTTATGCTAATTTCTTTTGCTATGCAAATTTTGTGATGTTAACAACAAGAAAAGCAAGGAAACAAGCACCAAAACAACAACAGCACAAAGGAAAAATCTTTTAATAAAGCTTGACAGTAAACAAGGAGTTGACAAAATGATACCCTGGAAGAAGCTGATTTTTTTTGAGTGAATACTAGACGTATACTTAATTTTATTTTAAAATAAAAGTATTGTTCTCTGCATTTTCTACTATTTACAATAATTTTAATTATTTCTATTATTTTTTATATACCTTACATCTACTAAAACAGGGTATCTTAATGTACTTGCTCGAACTAGAAAAAGTTCTGCTTATATTCACAATTTTACATGGGGACTGTGTCACGTTCCTCTTTAGAAAACTGAATTTTTGACGCACAGAAAACTTAGAAATTCGAAAGGTTGTCAAAAAGTGAAACAAAGTGGTAGGTGGCATTAACTTAAATCAAATGACATGGCCAACTTTTAATGGCAGCAAAGTTTGCGACATGATTCGCAAAAAAATATTGTGCAGCTAATTAGCAAGTCATAAATATTCTTTAGACTAGACTCTCTACACTTTTTTTTCCTATGCTCCAATTCGACTTGTATCAAAAAATAAATTGAGTTCTGCTCAAAGTTATTGCACACAATTGTTATATCAAGATTTGTGTATTCTATCCACCGACAATTTATCAATTTTAATGGCTTTTGAATGGCCGAGGAAAATGCTTTTCGATTGGCAGTAGCCGACTTAAAAATTGGCCACTTATACGGCTTATTGCCTTTTTTCCTTTTCTTCTTTTTTTTTTAGCTTAAAGAATGCTCATACCTCCCTCAATCTGAGTCCCAGACCCACTTCAGTGTTTACTCAAATCAGCAAACGTCCGCCAAATAAATAGCTTTGATTTCGTACCGCAACAAAAAAAGTCCTTAGAAAAAGGACATCAAAGCGTTTGAGATGATGGAACTTGTGGGCAACCTAAGCGCATTTTATGCATAATAATGCGTAACAGTAACAGGGAGAAAATAAAAATCAAATAACGTTGGCATTTTCTAATCACACTACAGAATGTCGCAAAAAATTTAATATTCCTCAAATCAAATTCGCCATGTTTTTGTAAAGTTTTAAATGAAAAAATAAACAAAAATATTTATATTTGAATTACAAAATGTCAACAGAAGAGTAGGCGATTTTTGGCAGAAAGAGTAAGCCGGAACACGTGCAATTGTCAATTTATCCATTTTTTTTGTGTAGTCCAGTTCAGTTCTGTGTCGCTGAGTAATTTTTCTATTTTCTGCTTTGTTGCGCCCTTTCAAATGCACACCCATGTTGACCGACGTTCAACATTAACCCAAATCCAAAAGATACACACACACTCTAACAATGAGACAAACATGGAGACTTGGCCACTTGACAAGGTATATCTACCCTATCCCCTATCCCTTATACTCTCTCCCTTTCCTTTCTGTTTCTTGACTGACTTGTTGGGGTCAATGAAGACACCGACTTGGCTTTGTGTATTCCAGCGTTTTATTGTTTTTGCTGTTGCCCGACTTTTACCTAAATGAATCAGCCATATCCTCTGCACTGTATTCCAAAAAGTCGTTGACTAAAAGAATTTTCTTGCCTGGCAAAAATTTCCCACCTGCTGCGTTTCCTTTTTAGCCAAGTTTGTCTGCGAGTGAAATGCCATTTTGGTAAGCATTTAGGCTTGTGCCGGAAATTAATTACATCGACTCATCAACTTATTCTCATAAAATGCTTTAATTGATTACTCTCCAACTAGGTATATAGCCGCTAGCTGAGTGCTCGATAATGATATGGCTTAAAGACCCAGTTGATAAATGTAAATTAAAGTGTTTCAATATTAATGCATTTACAAATTGCTTTGTGGTTAGAAATATTTATATAGACAATTCCATTCGAAAGTTAATGGTGTGTAACTTGGCAATATTTCAAATGAATTGTCTGCCAAATTTTAGCACATTCATGTCTTTCCAAGTTTTAGCTGATTAATCAATTTGATTGAATTAAATGTTTTCAAAAATGTTCAAAAATTTCCATTACTTCAACCTGATGATATTTTTCTAATTTTTCTAATTTATAATTTATACTTTTAGGCCCTGAACTTTGACTTTTACTATACTATATAAAACAAATTAATTTTAATGATATTTTTATAATATTTCTAATTTATAGTTAATAATTTATAATTTTGATTCTGAAATTTAACTTTTACTATACTTCTGTTACCTGAATTAGCATAAAACAAATTAATTTTAAGGACTTTATTATTTTTAAAATATTTTAAAATAAAAATTTCTATTTTTTTAATTTTCAAAATTTGGCTATTTGATAAAATTAACATAAAAATTATGCTTTAGTTGTTTTCTGCTACGAATTTTGTTAACCATATTTCTTATTTATTGAAATCCTATTAAAGCAATTTCTTTTATATAATTTGTTGACAGCTTAAATAACAAGTTACCAAGCTGAATATTTAGATAACCTGCGTTAAGTAAGAGCACTTCTTAAAAGCTTATTATAGATTGAAAAGAATCTATTGTTTTTGGACCCTACACTCTCAAGATTCTCTTGTCATCTTCTAATGATTTTGTATTCATCTCTGTCAGCTGTTGTCTCGCTCTGTTTCTTAGCATCTTCAGCTAATTATCTTTAAATATTTGCCTCACACATTTAACGTTACAGACTACAAACAAACTTGCCCCTTAGACTAACCTGCTATAACCTACCCCTACCCCTCCCCTTGCTTGGATAACTGTGTTGTCAACACATTCCTCAAAATGCCACCACGCCCACCGCAGCCTTAAACGCTTAATAAATAAAATAAGCAGCTTTGCCAGACATTGTTGTTGCCATATCGATGGGTTGGCCTTGTCTTAATTGTTGTTCCTCCAGCTGTTATCACTCGTTCTCACTCACTCTCTCCCTCTCTCTCTCTCTGACTTGTTGTGGTTTTTGCTGAGCATATTGCAGCATTGTGTGTAGCACGTTGCGCCTTGGGGTTAAGCATAAATATGTCAAGTGTTAATTGTTGCCACTTAACGCACAGCACAAACTCAAATACAACTACAACAATGAGACACACACACACACACACACACACTCTTATACATGTGTGAGATGCGAGAGCAGCGTGTAAATATGACTTTAATCTACTTATCGCATAGCTAAGGCAACTCTTCCTCTCTCTCCCTCTCTCACTCTCTCTCTTTCTCTGTCTCTCACTCAGTGTCTCTTCTGGCTCAAGCGCTTGTAAGCCAAAACACACACACACACACACATACGCACTTGTTACACACCCAATAATACGCTTTAACAAGTTTCTTATGGCCATAAATTCAACAAGCCAACAAAAGCTCATAAAAAGGGCTAACTCCTTGCTTCCATCCATCCTTCCCCTAGGGCCAAGGACTTTAGCCAGCTAAACCCAACAGCTGCCTACATAAATAAAAAAGCGTACGTTGCAGACATGCCTTTGACATTTCATATCATATCACACACACACACACACACACAAACACACACTTACACACGCACAACAGCTGACAGGAAATTTCAAAAGAAATGAGAATATCCTGCGCAAAAAACAAAACTGCACCCAGGCAAAAAAAACCAAACCCCCACTAACGTGGCCAATACATTTGACAGTCAATAACAGCAATAACAATAACAACAACTACAACCAAAAATAACAACAACAAAGCGCTTCAAAGTATAGCTTTATCAGCCACATTTATCGACAAACCATCCCATTTCCTATTTTAAATATCTTACTTACTTAACTTCTGGTCTACATTTCCTCCTCTATTCTATTCCTCTTCCCTTCCTCCTGTCTGTCTGATTGTCCTCATCATGATTCACTTCCTGTGGCCACTTGTTTGTCCCTCTTGACAGGTGAATGTTTATTGTGTTATTTACAGACAATGAATTTAGCAAAAATATGACATGGATGCTGATAAGCTAGTTATGTTATAAATTATAGGAAATGTTAGAGAATAGTTGTCGAAATAGACGATGTAGCAGGAATATAGATATTGATTAAATATAATTATCGCTTATTTACATCTCGCTGTTAAATGTACATAGCAGCTCGATGTAAATATATAACATACAGTGTAAATAACATAACATACTCTGTTAGTGCTTATTTATTTTATATTGTTTATTGATCAACAGAATAGTTGGATCATTAAAGCATGCTATTCAAATTAATACTATTATATTTATTTGAAGTTAAATATAAGAAAAAACTAAATTTTTGATTGATTAACGGATGCTTAACATTTCTGGAACACCACTGTTAACATTTAACAGCTCGTTTAAATTTCACAATATTTTTTGTAGCATGCTTTTAGGATTACACAATTCATCTAAAATTAGCCAAATTGCTGATTCATTCGTCTAATCAAACTTGTCATTTGCCATTGTGAAACCGCTCCTGTTTGATTCAAAACGATAACAATCGATATTTGATTATCATACGCTCTCATCATCATAATCATAATCATCTTCATCATTATCGTTATCAATATCATCTCGCTGAGCAATGGGCTCAGTTCAATTACCATATTAGCGACACAATGTGGCCCAAACTGATTTGTCGCTCGGTGAGAGTGCCATATTTCCATATTCGATATTCCCAATGAGTACCCGTATTATAGACAGTCTCAGTTGCCAAACGTCAGTTGAATGTGAAAGACGCGAAATAAACGAAACTGAATAACGACAATAATAAAAATACAATTTTAACTATAACGGAGCACGCCGCTGGCGGCAGTTGCAAAAATATATATATAATTATAAATAAAAGCAACATAAAACAAGTGTAGTAAATAAAAATTTTTAATTAACTATTTTGCTGGTCAAACAACGTGCAGCTGCAAAACAAACGTCGCTACTTCTAGATATCATATTATAAATATTATTATACTATTATTATTACGGCTCGGTATCATGGTCAAAAAACAGATTCAATATGCTTCGTTGGCTGGCTGAATTTATCGATTTTGTATTTTGTATTTGAATATTGTTGCGCCATTATCAACGCTTTTATATAAGTGATAATTATATTACGCACTTTATCTTTATCTCTCGCCCTCGCTCTTGCCTGCAGTTCGATTTGGAGTTCGGTTCGGCACGGTTCGGTTCATCGCTTGTTTGTTCTTTGTTTATCTTTTGGATTACTCATCCAAAATCAACAACCCACAACATCAACCGGTTTTAGTGCGAAACTAATGCAACTTTCGAATTATATCGTCTATTTTTTGAATGCAAATCAAAATCAAACAAATACGCGTATAAAATGTGCTAATCATATGTTCCGAGTAATTATTGAAATAACCAAAACCACAACTACAGTTTACAATTGGTGTGTGTGTGGCATGTGATATCGCATCTGGTTGAGATTTAATCGAACAGGTGTGTAAATTATGTATTTTAGACATGAATCCATTAATTGACTTTGAATAGATTTCAATTTCTAATGCAGGTGCTAAAAGCGCCACTTTGTTAACTGGAAAATTACAGTTGTTACCATTAACCATTTAAAGCAAACAGCTGTCGTTTTTACAGCAAAATCAACAAACCAAACAAATGTTGTATAAAAAAACACATTTAACATTTTTTACGCTCAGAAGTTAACTTTGCATAATGTTATATTTACTTAACATAACATGCAAATGTTAAAATGTTAGTGTGAGTGCGAGCAACCTTAAAGTATGCAATAGAATATTATAGAAGGGAATAATTATTATGTGCAATAATCACGCAATTGAAATCACGCATTTCATGGTTTATTTTGCGCCTTATCAATTCCGCACATTAATCAAGCCGCAATTTGTTATTGTTATTCCCAAAGCTGATAGAAGATAACAGCTATTTAATGTGCTAAAATGGAAATGGGTACAGGAAGTGCAGTCAACTCGTATACAAATACACAGCTATTTGTTGGGCCCTTAAGCGTAAGCGTTACCCTGCGTAAACAAGCCCAAAATAGAACACTGATACAACATATTATTTTTTGTCTATTTTCATACGTGCAACAGCGATAACATTAAACAGCAGTTGATAAACTTGTGTTACCAACTTTTATATAGATGGCCAACAGCAGCTGGTTGCAGTTGCAAAAGCCAAACAACAACCGCAAAACCCATACACAAAAAAAAAAACAAAATACAAACAACTTTTTGTTGGTTGCAAAGTTCATTCTCAGCGGTAGTTAAAGTAAATTAGACAACTAAAAACAACAGACAGACAGACAGACAGGCAGTCAGTTGGTTAAACATATTAAATGTTATTTAAATGTGGAAAATATAAATGTTTATGTGCGTGGAAGTGCTTAAAATTTGCAATGCAATTGATATTTGACTGTTTATTGAATTAGACACTAAAGTTAGTCAAATTTAATGTTGTGTTACTAAATCTAAATATATGTACATATATGTGTGTCTGGGAGTGTAGAAACAATTCGCTTGGCTGCTGCGATTTATTGGCATTTTCTTAATATGTGGACAGAACATTTTCTTGACAGCAATTTATTTATAATTTTTTTTTATTTTGCTGAGCCAAAAAGTATGCTACGATTTTTATACACAACGCATATGAATGAGCAAACGACGTGATATGTGTTTGCATGTGTGAGTGTGTGTGTGTGTAGAAGTGTGTGTGTGCAACGGTGTGTGTCTAAATGCTAATTTGAATAATGACAACGACATCAACGCGCCATTTTCTAGTTGTTGACTGTCCCCGACGCCATTTTGCGTTTTTCCGCTGCGCCATCATGAATTCGACTTGTATACGCATATATATAAACGTACACGTAGACTATATGACTGTTATGCTATATATGCAATATGGGACTAAATATACAGACTTATTTATACAAACGAGCATTTGATGTAGGTAACTTACACGACATGGCGCGTGTCCGTCTGCGCCTCTCATAAAATAAGATTATTCAATCCGTGTACTGAAATTGTAGACACAACACAGCAAAGGCAATGTTAAAATTTTAATGCTTTTCACAGTTCACGTAACTGGCTGACACAAAAAAAATACACAAATGCGGCAGCATTATCCCTTAATACCTTTAAAGAAAAATAATTCGACTGATTACCTACGCGAAAAAAGTGATATAAAATAAGCTTTGCATTTTATAAATCAAATTGAATTTTAAACAGTTTGCCAGCGCTCGCATTAACATTTGTGTTTTCTGTTAAGCAGCTGTAAAGCGTAACATTAACATATACTGTGCTTTAAATAACATTTATATGTTATGTTAAATAGTCAAATCGTTTAACATATGTACACGAAATATTAAGTATACGCTAAGATATTTTATGTTAAGCAGCTGTATAGCATAACATTTACATAAAATGTGCTTTAAATAACATTTATGTGTTATGTTAAATACTTAATATGTTTAACATATGCGCTGTAAACGAAATATTAAGTATACGTTTGTCTTTGCTGCTTTGACACATTAATCATTAGCATCTTGTGTGAAGCAGATTCTTACATATCCATTGCTAGTTTCATATGCTACCCCAAATGTCTGTTAAACTTGGCAAATAGCTTCACGCCTCGCCGAAAATGTCGAGGCTTAGAAAGCATTTACATTTTGTGTGCCTGGCTCAAAAGTTGATTGTGAATTGTGTGCAGGGGGGCATGTTTGTATTCATTAGAAGTGGCCTAGCAGAAAGACGTTAGCAGCAATCAGACTTGGCTAACACACACACACATATACTTATATATATTTATATACGTTGGCAACTTCAAAGCGCAAATTGAAAGTTAAAGCTTGAGTTGTCACGGAGAAAGATGATGATGTTCACAGCTTGAACAACTTCAAATGTTTATTGTAGAACCGGCGAAGAGGAGGAGGAGGAGGAGGAGCGCAATATGGATGACGACGATGACAAGTTGGTATCGGATGAGGTGCATTTGAGGCAGCTCAGTGCGACGCCATCCTCGGCATTGCAGCAGCGACGTCTGAAGAACAATGTAACACATTCCGCGCCTCCGGAGCTCACAGAACGTGGCCCAAATGGAGGGCCAAAACCAGAGGCAGAGGAGGAAGTGGAGCAGGGTGTGGTTCTACGGCGCGCTGTCGACAAGGGTGCCATTACCTTGGCACAAATCGACGACCTAAGACTGGAGAGTGACGACGATGACGTTGGCGTCGATGACGTGGACTTTGCGGCCAGTGGCCCCGGTCTAAGCAATCCCGCTGCGCAGACCACAAATGATGAGCAGATTACAGCCACAACAAAGCCAACAACTGCAGTCGAGGTAAGTTGTATTGTGTCCAGCACTTAGGGCTAATTAAAAGCGTAACTAAACCATAAAAACAGCAGGAAGCAACCACAGCTTTAAGCTCTACGCCGGATATGTCGAAAATACCCCGGCTGCCCGGCGATGGCGCCCAAATGACAGACGACAGCGGAGATCTGCGACATTCGCTGCATGCCTCCACAGCATCAATTTTGTCCAATTTGCGCAAGAAACAGCAGGCAATGCTCAACGTGGATCGACCCTCCAATGGCAATAGAAATGCTCCAGGAAGTGGCTGTCCAACTCCAAGCGGAACTCTCTCCGGCGGAGCCAAGAATACACCACGTCGTGTGCAATCTGTACGCATTGTGGATGCCAAACCCATTGGCCGTGGACCAAAGCGACGCACCGAAAGCTGCAGCATATTTGGCAATAGCAATTTTGGTAAGCCAACCAGCCAACCAGCCAACAATTGACCCTTTAGACGGGCTTAATTGATTGGAATTGAGACAGCCTATAGCCTCTAATTAAGGCACAAAGGCCGAAACTGCAGCTGAGAATAGAGAAAGCTCGAAAAGGGAAATTAGAAAGTTGCTTTAAAGGAAATTGACAGGCAACAGAAAAATGCTAGGAATTCCTTTAAAGAGATATCACATGAAGGAAGAGCATTAGGAATCTTTAAGAATACCTATACTTATCTTAACCCATTATGTAATCAAAAATTCTTAGAGGGGTTTTTTGACAATAATAAAATTTTCAAACCTATTATGTTCAAAATGGGTTAAGGATGACGTTAAATAGAAAAAACATTCAAAATACTGAAATCAGAGTGACTTCCACTTTTAAAGGATTTCATAAAATTTATTTTCTGACGTTGCATTTATGCTAAGTACTTAAAAATTATCTATTTTCATACCCTGAGCCCATTGAAAATGGGCAAAAAAATAGTGTTGCCTACTTATATGTAGATCACGCATGCTGACCAAATGTGGTTTAATTCGGTTCCATATATCATATAGCTGCCATAGGAATAATTGATCGAAAATCAGCCTCAGAGTAGAGTGCTTGAGCTCAGGGTATCCTACTGTCGAGCGTGCTCGACTGTAACCGCCCATTTATTTACTTTATCGGACTTGAATTACCCAATGAAATGGGATTTCAATATTTTCAAAACGAAATTAGAACAGATTACAGATAAATCCGATAAATCTTGCTAAAAGTTAAAACCGGAACAGGTCCGTATAATCTATGCATTTTTCAAATAAGTAGATACGTTATTCAAATATGTATCTACTATTGAAAAAATTTGTTTTTTTTTTTAAAGTTCGTAAATTACAGATTAAAATTAACTGTAAGATATTAACAAATATTTGCAGCAAACATTTAGTAAAATATTAAAGGTCAGCACTTAGATCAGCTTTTCTCAATTTCTGTTTCCAAGTTGAATCTCTTTGATCTCTTTAAATTCTCAATAGATCACGAACTGGAATCGGGACACTCCCTAGCCAGCATTGCAGGACCACAAAGACCGTTGACAAATGAAACTTATTCGGCCTTTAAAAGTGGCAACGTGGTCAAGGGCATACTCTGTCCTTCCTTGACCAACTCCTTCAAGCAGAGTTCCCTGGAGCGAAGTTATCTCACCTACACACACAGACAACGCCAGAAATCGCTGATCATTGTAAATGTCGTAGATTTTGTGCTGAAGATTGTGATGGCATTGATATGGATGCTGCAGTCAAAGGAGAATCGTCACGATACGGTAAGTGGCAGATTTTAACATTATACTCTGAAAAAAAAGATCAACTAATTTCGAGAACATTCATCTTAAATATTTTGTTCTTAAAATATGATTATTTTAAGACGAAATTACTAAAACTAAGATTATTAATCTAAATAAACTTAAGATGTCAAAGCAGTAGGCGGCGGCTCGAATCCCACTCGTAACAAATTAAAATAACATTTAAAAAATTACTAAAAAAAACTAGTTGTGTTCTCTTAGTTTAAGAATTTTATGTTCGCAACGCATTTTTTAGACCAAAAATCTTAGTATTGAGATTTTTTTTATCAGTGTACGCTTTCTATTTTTTTACATATATATTTCGATCAGGAGGCTAATAGCAGTGCAGATACGGTTAGCACAGCGACTGCAATTACTTGGGCCGTTTGCTGTGGCATGGCCAACTTGGCCATTTGCTTTTTGGGCTATTGGCGTTGCTTTGCCAACAATTACTTGCACTGGGCAGCTGTCTGCACTTGGGTGCTCTTCAATATACAGGGTGAGTATATTTTGTTGTATTGTGTACGTGGTAAAAGCATAAATCATGCGTCACATGCGTTGGCCATTAAATTTTGGCTAATCCTTTTGGGCCGTCATAAATGTTTTATTGCCTTTCGACAGGATTCATCAGCGAAGGCGTCGGCTTTGAGAATCGTGAGTACCTGGTCTGGTACATATTGTTTGTCATCTTTGTGCCCTATGCCATGTTGCCACTGCCCCTCAAATGGTGTGTTGTTGGTGGCACAATCACAGCCAGCTGCCACCTGGCTGTAATTACCATCAACAAATTGCAGGACAAGGATAAGGTAAATGTCCCTAAAATACCTAATATAGAAATATGTTATACATATTAAACGTAACTTTATTGTATTTTTTGTGTGTGTTGTTTCTTAGTTTCCTCTAGACCCAAATTGCATTCTTTTCCAAATCATTGCCAATTTCATTTTGTATACGGCCATAAATGTCGCTGGCATGTATACCAAATATTTGACTGATCGTGGACAGCGTTTGGCCTTTATTGAAACCCACAAGGCTATGGAGCACAAAAAGGAGTCCGAAAAGGAGTTGCAACGCACACAAAAGTTGCTCGATTCAAGTGAGTTAAAATTAGATTGAAAAAAAAAATATATTTTTAAAATATTGGGTAAAAAGGTTTAATAGTTTTCAAACTTCAAATTAAAAAATACTGTCGAATTAGATGATTTGTAAACTTAAAATTGCTTCCATAACTGAGGAATTTTTTTCAAGAAAAATTTAATCTCTATATAGAATGACTTTATATAGACATAAATATATATACTCGTATTATAAGAATCATAGCAAACTAATTTCAGTCTCGACATAGGAAACTTTACAGCTTATCTTTAAATAAACAGCCTTAGGTTTTGCAAGTACACAGAGAAAAACAATTCGGGATTCCGGGCTAAAATTAATTCCAGCGGTGTCAGAAGTACGGTAATCCCAGATTCTTATAAACCAAGTATGAAAAACTTAAATTAAGCCAGGTTTTTCTTAAAAATATTTTAATTTTTGGGGTTTTGTAATATTTATTTTAAAGTGGATAAAAAAATTAGGCTTTTTTCATTTTTTTCAATATTAAATTTTTAATATCGTTGCCATTTTATCTACGTATTATTTTATTTGGGAATTATTTAAATACTTTAAAAAGTTCAAGCTAAAAATAAGATTTTAAAGCTTGCTTTTTAGAATGGATTTTTTTCTGTGTATCTAGGTATTAACTACTTTGTTGCCTGTTTGTCTGCCAAGGCAATTTCCAGTTAAGTATCTGCCTTTCGGCCAGGTAAAGAAAAGTCTGCCAACGGCAGGTAACTAAACCAGGATGCACATTTGTGGCAGTGGCAGAATTTTAGTTATTTCGCGTTGTTTAACAACTGCAGACGGGATCTCAAGAGCTCTGTACTGAATTTATATTGCTTTTGGCTGTTTAGTTTTGTATTTAGTTGGCTTTTATTTTGGTTTCAGTTTTGCCCAACATTGTGAATAATCAAATACGCAGCGAAATGCCAACGGTGGAGACGCAGTTTAACAAATTATATGTTTACCCCATGGATAATGTCAGCATACTATTTGCAGACATTAAGGTAAGTTAAATAAAGGTAATTAGTGTTTTCTATTAACTATATTCTAATATTTACTATAGGGATTTACGGAATTGGCGAGCAAAACCTCAGCTCAACAATTGGTGAAAATCTTAAACGACCTTTTTGCTCGTTTCGATCGCATTGCAGAGGTAAGTGAACTTTTAAATATTTTACAAGGCTCTTCACAAAAAAGGAACTTTTTCTGTTGTTCCCATAGGACAATCATTGTCTGCGCGTTAAGCTGCTCGGTGATTGCTATTACTGTGTGTCGCAGTTCGAAAGTGACAACTGGAAGACACGACCGGATCATGCTGTATGTAGCGTCGAAACTGGACTCCACATGATAATGGCCATCAAGGATGTGCGGCAGCACACGCAAGTAAGTCTAATGGGAAAGAAACGAACAGACAATTTAATGGCCCATTTATTATTGCCACTTTAGCTGTAAATCGATTAAACTATTTGCAGTGATTTATTGAAGACATATAAATTATGTGGTTAATTCAGCTAAGTTCTTGAGGTCACCAAATACAGCTGTTAGCAATTTCTTAAATTTGTAGCATACTTTTCAGCGTTGCTTGAAATATAACAGAGGCCTGTTAACCCTTAACAGTCGTTGCACAGAGTTGAACGGTAACAGTGAAATGTTAGTCCATTACAGTTCAGTGCAATGTTATTCCATAACAGTTCACTGTTAGTCTGTCTGTTAAGCGCTTTTAAAAGCCGGCTGCCCACACTATATACATTCATTTTTTTTAAATTTAATGCCGCAAATTTTTCAGCTGTCAGCTGTTTTGCATTTTTTGTTGGCACTCCAAGCCGCTTTATTTTTACGATATTGCACATTGTTGTCGGCCGATGTGACCCAGTATACGATGCCGGCCGCTGCTGGACGTGTTGACAATTCATTTGTATGCAAATCTCAGCAGAGCACAAGACAACGACAAACGACAGCAACATCAACAGCAGAGAAAACAAAAGTAAAAAAAAAAATTGTGTTAAGCCTTCATGACCTCACAATGAGCGACATGTACCCAAAAAAAAATATATAATTGATTTTTATTTTTATAAATATTTTGTATTTGCTGCAGCGAAGTGGGAATTCTTGCATTTCCTAGCAAATACTTTAAGCATATTTAATGCAGGCGAGAACTGCAATTGGATCATTTTAATTGGTAGCCTGACTGACTGACGGACTGACTGACACTCTGACAGTCTGGCAAACTGACAACTGCAACAGCTCTCAAATGTATGCAGCAGTTTTTGTTTCTGTTGCAGTTTCAGTTGCAGTTTCTGTTAAGCGCGTGCTTTGCATAATTTGGTGAATTTTACATTTTTGTGTTAATTTTGCAGGTTGACCTCAACATGCGCATCGGCATCCACAGTGGCTCAGTGATGTGCGGTGTTCTTGGCAACAAGAAATGGCATTTTGACGTTTGGTCTAATGATGTTATCATTGCAAATCACATGGAATCTGGTGGTATACCCGGGTAAGTCCAGTCACGTTTAGATCTCCACCAATAGACAATAGACAATAGGTTTGTATTTCTTTGGTATATCTCTGTGTGTGTTTGTTTGTGTTCAGGTGCCTAGTTCCCATTCAAATTTATTGTGAAATTATGCACAGAGCATTGTCAATCCCAGGCACTGGCAATTATCCATGTTGTCGTAAACAATTCCCATGTGAGGTAAACAGATAGCTAATTAGTAACTAGAATTCATTGCAGTGCGAAAACAAGTCGTAAACAAAGATAAAAACATATCCTCACTTTCTAAATAAATTCAGGTGATATGCAGATATCAGATATAGGATTGCTTTTATAGTCCAATATATATATTATATTTTTTATAACATTTAAAAGCATGCTTTTAGGACTTAAAAATTTTAATAAATTCATTTGACCCCAAAAAGTATGCTATGTTATTTTATATATTTTTATAAAATTTGTAAACGAGATAAAAACATTTCCTCACTTCCTATAAAGACTCAGGTGATATAAATATATTAGATTGACTTTTATTTTATATGAATAGGATTGATTTTATAGTCCAATATTTAAATTATTAAAAAATTTTCAAATTTTTATAAATTCTTTTGACCCCAAAAAGTATGCTATATTATTTTATATATTTTTCAAAAATTTTTAAGAATGTTTAGAATACTATTATATATTTTATAACAGTAAATAAAATTACATTTATTGTTAATTTTAAGAAATAATTAAGAATGTAAAGTCAAAGTTTCAAATTAAGTTATATAAATTTTTGCGAAATTTCTGTAAAATAGACATGCAGAAAATCTCTGTAAAAGATGCTTCTGGGTTGAGACTCAACTTTCGATACCAACTCCCACTACGTTCAGCTTCAAGTTTCCGCAATTTCTCAAATTATTGATTCCGAGAGAGATTCATATATAATTGTTTCATCTGTTGGCTCACAAATATACACACACACACTTTTGCACAGTTAGAATGGCCGGCATGCAGCTCAAATTTATTGGCAAGAATTCAAAGAATACTGGAATCCCAAAAGTAGCTTTGGCCAAAATAACTATGCTGTGTGTTGTGCTGTGCCTTTAAATCTTAGTTGCAGCCACATTTTTAATTGGCCAATTAGGGCCATGTTCAATGCTGGACTACCACCAACAATTGCTGAGTAATTTTTGCAAGCTTGGCGTGTTTAGACACAAGAAACCAGCAGTAACAAAAGTAACAACAACAACAACAAAACTAGGCAAAGAACAACAAATCAGAGCAACCACAAAACCGAAGAGAGAAGCAAAAATAAAAGGTTCCATTTAATGCAAAATGCTTTGATGTAATTGTGGCTGTGGAAACAGAAACAAGCCAAGGACTAGAAACCAAAATCGTAGAACAACCCAATTATGGTAGATTCTCACACAGACACACACACACATACACTCAAAATTAAATTTGTGGACGGCAAAAACTTCACGCACAATCGCTGAAAATTCTTGGCAAATATTTGAATTTAATTTTCGACAACTAGCATTTGAAATAACCCCATTTCTTCCTTATAACCTTTTTATCCCTTAAAGTCGCGTTCACATCTCGGAGGCGACATTGAACTGCCTGAATGATGCCTATGAAGTGGAACCGGGCAACGGAGGCAGTCGAGATAATCATCTCAACAAGTTGAACGTAACAACGTATTTGATCAAGCGAACGGAGCCGTTGCGGTAAGTACACTCAGAAAAATATGCTATCCTAAAATTAGGTACGTCCGTACTTGAATTTATACCTTTTCGTTCTGAAAATTTTAAGATTGCTGTGTACTAAAAATCTTGAATTAAGTATAAATCGATCTTTAATTAAAAATTCTGACTTCACATTCATATCCGTAAATCTCGTAAAGTTATCTCCAGAAACAACTGAGTTATTTATACTAAACGAGTTTAAGATTTTTTTGCACTTAAAATAGGTTTTTTCAAGATTTAAAGGATTTTAAAAATAAGAACATATCGTACTAAAAAGAAGTACTTTTTAGGATATTTCTATTTTTGTACTAGAAACAACTACATATTGGGTTTAGTTCAAGATATTTGTATACTTAAAGTAGTGTTTTCAATATTTTCAGACTTGAATTAAACCCAAAACGTACTTAAAGTATCCCCGAAAAATCTCATTTTAAGATTTCCGTACTTGCAAAAACAGAACTTGAAATAAGATTTTTGTTTTCAACTTTAGAAATTCCGAACTAAGACTTAAGTTCAGAAATCTTGATTTTTTTTCTGAGTGTATATTTGTTAGACTTTAAGTGCTTTATGATTATTGAAAATCCTTGATTCTGTGGCAGACCGAAAAGACGCTTTGGCACCCGCAGCAGCGCCCATCAAAGCATTGCCACAGTTGCTCCAGTTTCGAGTGCTTTGCCCAAATCTATATCGGCAAGTGGCAGTGGAAATGATTGCAGCATGGGCAGCACCACAGCTGTGGGCATAACTGGCGTTGGCGGTGGTGGTGGTGACGGTGGCAGCATCGATGGACGCAGTCTGGAATATGCCACCGCAGTGCAACCCTCACAGCTCCTGCAGCAGCAGCAGAAGAAGAACATCTCACTCAACTCGCTGCCCAATGTGGTCGAAGGCGTTGCCATGAATAACCGTCGACTGCGCAATGGTGGTGCCGTTGGAGCCGGTGGCACAGCCAGTGCAGGTGGCACTGGAGCACCTGCTGCGGGTCTTTCCACGGTCTCATCTCCGACTGCCATGATGTCTGCACCGTTGGAGCAACAGTTGAGGCCAAGGAATGGCGCCAGCATTCAAAATCTGTCGGAGGCCATCAGTGCCAAGGGTCTGATCATCGAGGATGAGAGCACTACGGATTGGATACCCGAGATACCATTTAGGAATGTAAGTCAGCAACTTTAACAAAAGTTTTTACAAACTTTTAGCATATAAAAAAAAAGTTTGACAATTTAAACAATCCGAACGCTAGGTGTCGCATTTTCTGTTATAATACAGCTATATTTTATTCGTTATTCCTTTTTTTATTGAAATTACTCATTTTATTTAACTAAATGTACACATTTAATTGCTTATATATTTATTTTATTGACACCAATACTTTCGAATCTTAACTTTTCTATAAATTTTCAATTAAAAAAATTGTCTTTTAAAACGTTAAACTAAAAAGGGACAAGAACTACTATTTTTTTTTTTCTTTTTTTACTATTAACACTCAACTTTAAACTTAATCTTCCAGCTTAACAGTCCCGAGGAGCTTTTAAATCGCGTCGATTCCATACTAGTTGATCCCAAGCTAGATCATCGCGTTTCCGTGACTGTTTTAGATGAAGAGGTAAGTGAAGAAAAAGGATAAACGTTTGCTCAAAATTCTCATATAATTTTCTCATATTTCTTATCCATCATTGCAGATTGACGAATTCATTGAGCAGAATATACAGATTAATTCGAATAAGGAAATCCGTCGCGAATATTTGAATGCATGGACATTGAAATTTATTGATAAAAGCCAGGAGCAGAAATTCTGTCAGCTGCGTGAGGATATGTTTCGGTGCGTTTCAGTTTAAGCATACATAAATTAATGGAAGGCCTATCTCCCTTCTCCATCTATCATGCCAGACTCCCCGAGTTAATTAATGAACTATTGCTAATTGATTTTTGCTTTGTTTGTTGTTTGCAGCTCCAACATGCTGTGTGTATTTGTCATTTGGATATTTATGGTACTTTGCCAAGTCATCATTATACCACGTTGCACCACAGTCATAATTTGGTTGGCTGTGGGCACTGTGGTGCTCACCTTTTGCTGTGTCCTGGTCATGGCCGAGGAGTTTCCAGGTAATTGCACTTCTATATTTATTTAACAAAGTGAATGAAATTTAAATGCAGAATGAATAAAGAGGCCAAGCAATAATCAAATTGACATTCCGTTTGAAAATCGGTTTAGTTTTGTCAAAGTTATGGAAGTTTAAAGTTGGTCAGACCTTGAATCTAACGACTTTACAAGTCAAAATTTTTGTCAAATTTCACATGATTTTTTACAGAATTTTGAAAGGTGTCAGAAACAAATTTAAAGTGTTGTTTTATACTATTTACGATATAAGGAGTTGATTAAAAGTGAAAACTTGAGATTTAAAATTTTGAATTTTCAAAATATCAAAGGGGGGACCACATGCATCGAATCCATGATTTTGAGAAATATAATTTTTTTTCGAAAATTAATTAAATTTAAATGCAGAATGAATTAAGAGGCCAAGCAATAATCAAAATGACATTTCGCTTGAAAATCGGTTCAGTTTTGAAAAAGTTATGGAAGTTTGAAGTTGGTCAGACCCTGGATCTAACAACTTTACAAGTCAAAATTTTTGTCAAATTTCACATGATTTTTTACAGAATTTTGAAAGGTGTCAATAACAAATTTAAAGTGTTGTTTTATACTATTTACGATATAAGGAGTTGATTAAAAGTGAAAACTTGAGATTTAAAATTTTGAATTTTCAAAATATCAAAGGGGGGACCACATGCATCAAATCCATGATTTTAAGAAATATAATTTTTAATTAAATTTAAATGCAGAATGAATTTAGAGGGCAAACTATAATCAAAATGACATTCCGTTTACAAATCGGTTTAGTTTTGACAAAGTTATGGAAGTTTAAAGTTGGTCAAGCCACTGATTTATCAACTTTGGACAAAAATTTGATATGTCTCACAATTCAAGTTAAGGACTTGTTTTATACAAGTTATAATATTAGTATAAATTAAAAATTAGAAATTTTCAATCGAAAGACTTATAGAATTGTCATATTTCTCCAATTTAAAGGTCTGCCCAGCTGCTTGAAGACTAACTCCGCCAAACTTGTCCATCAACGACGTCGTCGTACGCTCTTCATCTGTGGCGTCATTGTCTCCATGTGTATGCTAAGTGCAATTGGTCTGATCCTTTGTCCAACCGACAGTTACAATGGCAACATCGATACAAATCACGTTGCTAATTTCTCAGTTAAATTCTCTGAGAATGATTCAACGCTGGTCGTTTCTCAAACGATCCAAAGAAACATAACGATCAGAGCTCCAACAAGTGGAGTTGCTTCCACCATTTCCCTGGTGTCTCTGTATAATGAGAGTATTACCAATGCCTCCGATGAGATTGTGCGTCATACTCTGGCCAATGCACTGACACCATTGGAGACCTTTGAGCAATCGCATCGTCCTCATGCCCTGAGTCGATACAGCCGGAGTCCTGAGGATTCCGGGAGTGATGATGATAAGAGTTGCGTGCATCAGGAATATATTGTCTTCACCTGGGTACTTTGTCTTGTATCCCTGGCGACAGCTTTGAAGCTCTATTATTTGGTCAAGGCGATTATGGCTCTGGGAATGGTTGCATTCTATAGCACTTTTATTTTTATCCGATTTCCCATTGAGGAAAGTTTTAGTTTGGCGAATTTAAAGGAGCGTGGTATGCCTTTAGGTGTACAGATGATCATACTGTTGATTACCTTTCTCATCATGGTCTGTTATCATGCCAGGCTTGTGGAGGTAAGTCGGTTTCCAATTCTGACCAAGTTTCTACTTTATCAACTGTATATTTGGCAGGTTACCTCGCGTCTGGACTTTATTTGGAAGGAGCAAGCGGAGCGTGAATTGAGCAACATGAAATCGAATCGTGCTCTTAATGACACATTAATTAAGGTAAGGCCCAGACAACCACATCCATAATTTACTCCCACCTGCCCAACCTAACATTCTTGATGATTTGCCCATTAATTAATCGCTTGATTTGAATTCCTTGGCAGAATATTTTGCCGGACCATGTGGCCGCCTATTACCTGTCCGACGAGCATACGGATGAGCTCTACTCCAAGATGCATAATCTGTGCGGCGTTATGTTCGCCTCCATACCCAACTTCCAGGACTTTTACTCCGAGGACATTGACAATGGCAAGGCGTGCATCCGTATTCTAAATGAGATTATCTGTAAGTTGATTGATTAAATGCGCTCGTCACCACATTGCCAAGTTTTCTTTCCCTTTACCACCTTGCAGGTGACTTTGATGAATTGCTGGAGGAGCCACGCTTTGCTTCCGTTGAGAAAATCAAAACAGTTGGCGCCACTTACATGGCAGCCGCTGGACTCAATCATGAGCATTTGCGAGCACGTGGTGAAACCTCGGAGGATAGCGTCTGTGATTTGGTGGAATTTGCGTTTGCCATGAAGAAAAAGCTGGAGGAGATTAATGGCGATGCGTTTAACAATTTTCAACTGCGTGTTGGCATCTGTAGTGGTCCCTTGGTCAGTGGCGTGATTGGAGCACGCAAGCCCGTCTATGATATATGGGGGAATACCGTGAATGTTGCCTCACGCATGGACTCCACGGGCGAGAATTGGCGGGTTCAAGTGCCGGACAATACGGCGGAGTTGCTCTGCTCACGTGGCTACACATGTGTGGTGAGTAGTACTTAGAGTTATTTTCCCCTTCCAATCTTTTCAAGTTGTTTTTTGTTATACAGAAACGCGGAGAAATCAATGTTAAAGGCAAGGGCATGATGACCACGTTCTATGTGCATCCCAAGGGCATTTCGGACAGCCAATTGATCTCACCAGTGCGTATGCCAGCGGGCATACCACTTGCCCCCACACCGAATCTACAGCGACAGACGTCGCATCATGGTTCCTTCAGTGCCGTCGTCTTTGAGATGCTGCAGGCCACTAAACGCAGCACAGCGATACCAAGCACACGTAAGTAACTACAGGGTATCTCTCTGATTAAGTCTCTTAAAAATTCTCTTACTCTCTCTCTCTCTCTCTTCAGCCACCGGCACACCCTCTCCACAAATACGTCGTGGACATCGCGGTAGTACCTTCAGCTCGGTACGTGTCTCCCAGAAGTCGACGCAGGTTAATCCAGTGCGTCGGAATACGACTCGAGTGCGCGCTCGTTCCTATCGCCAAAAGAAGGTAGTTATTTCGCATGTCTGTGATGCTCCAACTCATTAATAGATCACTCTCTCCCTGCAGAGTTCCTCCAACAATTCGATTGTCACGCAGGCCAGCTCGACATATATGCCATCGTTTCGACGCATCGATCAGATTGAGACGACCATATCTAAAAGTCACAACGACGCTTTATAGCCTACGACGCGCAACAATTGGGTCTAAGTCTATCACTGTGTCTGTATTAGTAAATGCATTTGTGTGTATTAGTGTGCTTTAGCTCGAGAAGCTTTTTCACGCTGCCGCTGTGGTGAGCTTTTAAAGCTTCCGCATCCGTGTGTCGTGTAGGTGAGAAGTTAAGCTGAATTTATTTTTGGAAACGATTTTATGATTCAATTATTTAATGATTCAAAAGTGGCACAGTTGTTTAAGTTTAGGGACGATCTTACTAAAGCATAATCTGTAGAGTTGTTTGTAGAAATTGACATTGAAATTACTTAATAAGCTTTTAAGCCAATTATTAAATGTAAAATATGTTTTAATGTATTCTATTGTAACATCTCAGCACAATTCTAGTCGTTTATATTAACAGAAATAAGTAATGATGATATATTATAATTATTATATGAATAATAGCTTTATATTTATGTATGTTTAAATCAACGACTCTGCAAAACTCTAGAAACTAAACTCTTTTAACTTAAACTACGTCTAGCATTTCAATTTAGCATAACTTTTAGTAGCTTAAATAGTTAATTTATAACAAACTATAAATCAACAATGAGAAAATGTTTTAGATTGCTGTACAAATATCTTCACATGTTTTCATTATATCAATGTTTGTAAATAGTGCATAAAATAACAATTTTAAAACCCACATTTAAGCCATTTCTTAGTGAGTTTATTTGAAAAAGGCCAATAAATTTGTAGATAATCGACCCTAAATACAATATTGAATATATTTACGAATGTAAAAAAATATTATCAGCCCACAGCCAAAAAAAAAGAAACCAAAAAAAAATCGATGTATGCACCATATTGTAATTAAATAAAAGTAAAAAAAAATAAATGTGATAAATTAAACAAGTCAAAAGCGAGAAAATCGTATTTCTTTTTTTGTTAACAAAATAACGGAAGCCAAATGAAATGACCAAATACAAGCAAAAAAGAAAAGGAAAACCCGAAAAATGACGCCAACACTCATCTAAATAAATGCGGACAAAGACCACAAAACTCTATTTTTATCGCAGATGCAGACGACGACGAATGCAGCGAAAGGAAGTATAAGTAATGGAGAAGGGGAAGGGGCAGGCGTAGACGAAGACGAAGGCAAGTGGACAGCTGGAGCCGAAGCACTTGACGAGCAGACGGTCCAACTTCCCACGTTGGTTACGTTTCGTTGAGCGAAATGATGAAAATGCAAATGACATTCGGACTCACGCAACACAGACACTCAAAAGTAATCAAGAAGACTAGGAAATACCCTTACCCTAGTCTGTTTTTATTTTGTTATAACCATATATTTTAAATAAAAAAGACTGTCTTAAAATATAAACAATTTAATTATTATTTTTATTCCACGTAAGCCATACTAAAGTAAATAGTACATTTTAACAATACTTAGTCGCAGTCATCTCTTCAGTGAGTAAGTCAGGGTATTCATGCACACATATAAAATGAGGACACATGCGGAAACAACAACAAATGACGATGCAACCACTTGTGCACTTCCACTTATTGGCGGCGTCGGCGTCGGCAGCGCCTAATGAATGTGTAGCAGTTGCTGATAAGACGCATCGTATTTTGCTGTTGCTGTGAGAGAGAGGGAGAGAGAGGTTAGAGTGGAAGCGGCAACAAATGTAAAGAACAACACACAATGAATGAATGTGAGTAAATTTAACATTTCACTGCTTCGTTTTGTGTATTTTTAATGTAGTTTGCCGGTTTTGTCGGCCTATGAACCAAAACGCCCACGTAAAATAGATATGCGCTACAACTGAACAAGTGCGGCATATGTGCACAGTTGAAACAGTAGAACAAAGTACACAACAGATAAGTGGACTTCTGCTATGCACATAATATATAAATGTGTGTGTGAATATTTGTATAAAACAGTACACAGCACCCCAAAGTCTTATTGTATATGCACACACACAAATACATTGTGTACACTATGATGACCACCTGTAGCGCACTTGATGCGACAAAAACGACCGAAACTTTCCCGGAACACACTTTGCTTCCGCTTGGCGCTAACGCAACATGTGTGCACCAGTCTCGGTTTGTTGCTCTGTCTGCGTCTCTCTCTTTCTCTCCCTCTCTCTGTGTATTTGTGTTCGCCGGCGCATCCTCTGTGTGCGTAAAGTTGTTGCTGGGTCATTTTAGTTTCATTCATAAATTTTAAATATACATACATACATATTTACGCAGCGTATGCGTGTGTGAATGTATGTTAAGTTAAAACATCTAAAATTTAAATAAGCAGACTATTGTGTCTAAAATGCGAAAGAGTAGCAATACATTTATAAAATTAATTTACTATTAAACTATACTAATTTAATATATTCAAAGATTTTGCGCCATTGCGCAGTTGTTGCTCGATTCACGCGACTCAGTGTTGCAAAGCGTTGCGATGTTTTTGCTCACGATTAGTGTGCTGCTCAGAATTTCATGCAAGAAATTCTCAAGAGAGTAAAATATTTATATATATATTAGTCTGTAACTATATCCATGACTAAATCCATTTATTTAACATGTACAGGTATATTTGTGGCAATTCGTTAGGGCAATGTTATTGCATTGACAGCATACTTTCCATCAAGCACGCTCTCCGTCTCTCTCTCTCTCTCTCACTCACTGTGACCGCTCTCTTGCCTATCGATATATTTTATGTCTCCTCCGCGCGATTACAAATCGTCGCTCATTATCGTTTCATTTCTTGTTGCGAACGGACGTGGCGCGCGGACGTATTTTCTGTTGCGTTTTACCTCTCGCTCTTCTCAACAAGTTGAAGTCGGGATATTATTTAGCTCATAGCATTTCGAACGCATACGTATTTTTCGGTTGTATACAATATTAAGTAGAAGCGCAAAAGTGGTGTACTTACATGCAATTATCAGATGCACAGAAAGTGCTTAAAACAACAATAAAGTGATGTTAAACGCATTTATAAATAAAAATCAACGAAAAAATCTGATGCAAATCGCATACGTTGAAGTAGTGTAGCTGTTGCGGCAGAACGAAATCGGTTTATTTTTCATTTACAATTCTTATCTAAATGCAACACTGTGAACCAACACCAACAAGATGCTGTTGAAAAAGAAGCGCTATATGTGCGAAGAGCAGGACGACGCTATTAACCTCGTTGCTGTTGTCGAGGCAAGCAACAACAGAAACACCAACGCGAACAACAACAGCAGCAGTAGTTATGGATCCAACATGGCTGAAACACGCGAAGTCCGAATTGAAGAGCAATTAAAAGTGAAAATTGGTATGTAAACCTGTGCAAATCAATGAAAACTTGAAAGTAAACACTAAACGAACATCGTCTGCGCAACAACTTGCAATAATTTGCACGCGAACGTTAATTTTTCCATGTGAAAACTGTATTGGAATGTGAGCGCGTCGCCAGTGGGCGCCCAAGCAAAGCCAAAATATACAACAAAACACAAATGAAAGCAATGCAATAACAAAACGAGCAGCGTTAAAATAGTGATTTAGTGATTATTAAAATGTGCGAATAGTAGTTAAATGCAGTTAAACATTAACAAAATGCAACAGCAAATTCTAATTTTTTGGCTGAAAATGCATTTATTGTGTGTGAGTGTGAGGCAGCAGCGTGCGGTGCTATTTTCGCGCATTATACAGCCGTATCGTGCCATCTCGCTCTGGCAACGCTCGCGTGTGTGCCTCGTTATGTGTATGTGTGTGTGAGTGTTTTTCGATGCAGCAAGCAACAAACCAACATTTTTCATTGTTGTTGTTGCTGTCGCTGCTGCTGCTGGCAAAGCCAACACGAAGCTAGTTCCGCTGGCTTTTTGTGGACCAGCCGACACCGTCGCCGTTGCCTGGCTGAATGTTACGGCATCGTCCCCTGCTCCCGCTGCCGCGTGCAGTTGCCCCTTTTTGTGAATGAAATATCGTTAGTGTGTGTGTGTGTGAGCGACGACGCTTTAGCTCCAGCGCATGTGCCAACACACATACAGATTCAGAGACACACACATGCATATATACAGCAATGTGTGGGTTTTTTCATGAATGGAATTCGAATTCGGTGTACTTTTCTCTGGCCTGGCGCTGCCGCCTACCACACACACATATGACATCTCTCACCAACACAAACGCAAATTTGCTGTTTTATGAATGATTATCAAGAGCAACTGAATTGCGATGAGCGTTTGTTTGCTGATAACCTCGTTTTCATTCCATTTCCTCTTGCTATTTTATTGCACGTCTGATTTTCGATAACAAAGCCCCACTCACATCGATTAATGTGTGCTGCGCCAATATCGAAAAAAGGTCAACGTCGCTGCCGCGTGCTCATGAATGAGCAGATCACCAGTTTTGCCATTTATGCGGTGCCTAAATATAGCTAGGAAATCAGCTAATAGCTATTAGAGTTTGAGGATTATTTCGTCAAATGGATTATAATGGCTTTGTGCAAATGTATTTAACACGCATTAATAGTTAACTCCGACCCTAAAAAGTATATGGATTTTAAATTAGTGTTAGCAATCGATATTCGTTCTAGCCCTGTCCACAGCTAGATCTCTGAGAAATTAATATCACACATTTACCTGACGATTGTCTCCCTCTCTCTCTCTGTCTCCTCTTTTTGTCTGTTCTCGCTATCTGCCTGCCTGTTCATAACTGTAACCACTTCGGCATTTGCGTTTTTTTTCTATGCGACAGATTCGAGCTCTGTTGCGGTTATTTGGTGTACTTGACTGGTTTTACATTTCCTGTATCGCCTTTTTTGTCGCTGTTGTCGTCGTGTGTGAAAACAGAATTATGAAAGCAACAACAAGCGCAAGAAAAAACCACAGCCAAAAAAAAGGGTTGCTTTAATACATGTGTGTGTGTGTGTGTGAGGTGGCCTCATTTGCCTGCCACCATCGTCGTCGACGTCGTCGTCCGCTCGCATTTCACACCTGCATGGGCTTCAACGCTCTCCAAATAAACATATCTTGATATCATTTATTTTTACCTCTTTTTCCATATTACTTATGCCCCAGCACAACTTGTTGTTGCTGTTGCTGTGATCTGCTTTGCTTTTACATTTTCCAACTAAACAATTTCAATCTTCCGTCTCGACCATAAGCAGCTTTTGCTACACTTCTTCTTCTCCCCTTACTTCTGTAGCCCTCTTTGCCCTTTGGGGTCATAAATTATATGCAAAGCTGCTGCTGTTGCTGTTGTTGCAACAACAAACATTGTAGCAGCTTTTGATTTCCGTTTCCCATCACATGAATTTCCTTTCTTTCGTGTGTGCGGTTTTGGCTCCGGGTTCTTTGCCATAAAACTTTTGCTTTTTTTTTTTGCTGCTGTTGCTCCCCTTGTGTTAAAGTTGTTGTTGTTGTTGCTCTTTTTGCACGCTTCAATTGTTTTCGCATGCGCATGTGTCTTTGTCGGCCTGAACTTCTTGTCTGTCCGTCTGTCTTACCTACCGCTTCCTTTTGTTGAGGCACAAAACTCAGCTGTCTTTATTCTTGCTTACGGCAGGCAACTTTTCTGCTGGTTTTTCAATTGTTGACATTTTTGATGAGGTCTTTAAATTTGGACAGCAATCTAGAGCTGAAAATATCTGCGATATAGTTTTTTAAAAAAGGTTGGATGGATTTTCCAGCACCCTAACAGATGTCAAATCTTACTAATAGTTCAGGAGAATTTAGTATTCGCTTTATTGCCCCAACTTATATTTATAGCAGCTGAATAATTTTAAAATCTATTGTGTATCACAAAGTTCCTGGAATATTTCGAATCTCAAGCTAAAAAACCCCAAGAAATGCCCCCTCCTATTTAACAAAACACAGTCATAGCAAGATATATTTTTAGTAAAGTCAGTAATACCTATTGCTAAAAGAAAGCTGCTCATTTCCTTATGAGCCATGTAATGTACCATTCATAAGTATATGTATGGTAAATTCAAATCCACATCATCATCACATTATTATTACAGCGTGTCAGCAAAAGCCAAAACATTAGCAAAGTCACCTTAAGCAAGCGCAAATTTGACGTTCATTCCATTCCATTTCATCCAACGATCCGTCTGTCCGTCCATCCATCTATCCGTTCATAAGCTCCGTCCATTCTTCGCCCGGTTGTCTGTGTCTGTGCATATATATTTTTCTCAAGTTTCATATTTCCACTTCATTATGCTTTGCATGCTTAATAATAATACTTCCACTTCGTGCTCAGTTTCAATTACACAAAGTTTCGCTTTTGTTGCTATATTATGCTTATTGTTGTTGTTGTTGGAGCTTTCCATTTTGTTGGCTGTTGCGATTTCTACACCAACACTGACCGAAATTGGCGTAATACTTTTCCACATAATTAAAATGTTTAGCGCATAACCTAAATTTCATTTTCTTTAAGAGGCCCCTCCCGAAACAAAATTCAACAGATCTCAACGACTCATTATTGCCACATATGTAAAGATAGAGTTGGCCAGTAGAGGGCGCCACAGCTGCATTCTACTATCCCATGACTCATAACTGACTCATGGAAGCATGGATTGTATGATTGTATCTGTGAAGCTAGCTATATCATCAGTCTTGAGACAAAATATGCAATTTATGCTGAAATATTGATGACAATTTACAGATGACGATTACAGTTGATAAACTTGTGCCCTCTCTTTTATGGGATGAAGGGTGAGGCAAGAGTGGTTGAAGGAGGGGAATGAGGGGGTTAACATGGGCCACACACGCACTGTGGATTCTGTTGAACTTGAAAACACTAACAAGTAGCTGACAGTTGTTGTTGTTCTTGTTGTTACTAAGTTGTTGTATGTACTTTAAACATAAATAAGCACGCATTTCTGAATGTGTGTGTGTGTATGACAAGAAATAGTTTTGCCTAAAAAAGGCAATTAATTAAAAGCCGGTTGTAGTTGTTGCTGTTATTGTAGGCCTGGCCAGCAAATGCCAAACTGGTTATCAACCATTTGGCTGACTGACTGACTGTTTGCCTTCTTTTTCTTGGCCTGCCAGCGACTGTTCTAGTCTCTTTATTCTTTCTACTGATCTCTGCTGATCTTCACTGCTTTTGTTGACAATTAGTCTACGTTGTTCTTTGTCGTGTTTGTCGTTTTGTTCTTTGTCGGTTTCTTTACACTTTAAATCATTTTTCTAACACATATTTTTCTTTATAAGCTTCGCTTTAGCTTGTTACTTTGCTAAACAACAATTAAAATGGCATCTTTTCATTTGAAAAAAAATCTAGAATCAAAGACTGAGAGAATATGATTTTATTTAAAGTCGAAGCTTAAATACCCTCTCGTTAAATAATATGCTCAAAAATTCTATATAAAGTTCTTTTATAGATTCCAAGTTTCTCTAGTTAGATTGCGAGCCTTAAAAATTAGATTCTAAGCTTAACTTTTTCCTTAAGGGGAGATATAGCAAGAGTAAGCTTAACTTATAGAACTTATAGATCATTACAACAGTGTGAATTGCTTGGTTGTACTTGTTGTACTTGTACTTCCAAAGAACAACAATTTTATGTAATTAGCGCGTAACTAAAATGCTTTTTATTCAGGTCGCCTTCGACTGGCCTCACTAAAGCCTTGCCATGGACATTTGTGGCAATGTTGTTTTGCTTTGTAGTAGTAGTTGTTGCTTTGGCGTTGATTAACATCAAAAGTTGACAACGTCATCGACAGTGAACGGACTTGTTGATGACGATGCGGTGGTGATCATCATCAACATCATCAAGATGAGGTTGCAACTGCCGACAGATCGTATGATTAACATTTGTCTTTTGCTTTCTTCTTGTCCAACGAAGAGTTTTATACTCTCCCCTCTCTCTCCTTTCCTCTCTCCCTATGGGGGGTACTGTCATTTTATGACTTAACGCTTGACCTCTTCTCGCGTCACTTTGATGTGTTGACTTTGCTTGGGGTCAGTCATGGGTTGTTTTCTTCTGCTTTTTCCTCTTCCTCTTTGCTTCTCCATAGTTGGTGGCACCCTATCAAGGCTTTTGTTGAACTTCACGCTGTGCTGGCGCTTCTTTGGGGCATTTTAATGACTCTACGACATTAAAATACACAGAAGTGAACTCGTGTAATTTGTAATTAAAACTCAAGTTTTTCCCCTTTTATTATTATTATTTCTATAGTTACGTTTTGTGTACATAAATAATTTTGTTGCAATTATTTATACTCGCTTCGCTTGTTTCAAGTGTCGTTTTTCTTTGGAATGAGGCACCTTTAAATACCTTTAGAAATACACCCAAGACCATTGTGATTAGTTTAACTATTATATATATATGTAAAATAGCTAAAATTAGTTCGGGTAGCAACAGTTGCCACTCTCAAAATATTCCCCTACGTTCCAGGCGCTGAGTAAGCTTCAAATTAAACTTGAAACTTTCTACAATCGTAAATAAATATGAAATTGTATGGGTTGCTGTTTGCTTTAGCGAAAACCCGCCTCTTCTTATATCCCCCTTATAGTTGAACCCCTATGAAAAACGTCAACCCACACACACGGCAATTGTTGTCGTTGTTGTTAGGTGATGTGTGGGCGCTTTTTTTTTACAAATGTTTATTTATTATTATTTTCATTATACAAACTTGGTATACTTGGCGACAAAAGCAACTTGCTGTTGTTGTTGTTGTTACTTTTGTTAATTTAGAGGTTTGCCAAAGTTAATAGGCAACTACTTTTGGTCACATCCATGTTGTGGCTTTTTTAAGATGCGAGTCGTGTGTCGTCGTTGTTGTTTTAGTCGGTGACAAAGTCAGTGACTTGACTGATTGCCAGCCATGGATAATTGAAGGTTAATGGCGCCAAAAATGAACATCAGCTCATTGCTTCATGTGGCATGAGACCTGTCATAATAATACATTTATAATTAGTTAAAGTTGTTGCACTGCAAACTCCCAGATAGTAAACGAAACTTAAATCAAAAGCAGAAGCCAATGAATAATAATAAAGTAAAGTAAAGTAAAGTGGACTTGGATATGGACTTGTGGAACAGCAACCGCAAAAGTAACCACAAGTTCCAAAGATGCAACTTGCAACCGGCAATGATGAGGCACAAAAGCGGTTACTCATTGCCATATTGATTATATTGAGGCGCTGACAATGCTCAGACATGAAATTGATAACTAAAACAAGAAAGAAATTCTTTCTTTCTCACATAAAAAAAAATTAAATAAATAAGAAATAAAACAACGTTTCAGTGATACTCTGCAATCGAGTATGAATGATAGCATATCACACATGAAGTAATATAAGCTCAAGTGATATATAAATGCATGATTCGTAGCTATAATATTGTAGCTGCCCTCAGTCAAATGTAAGTGCATAATAAAAGCAACAACTAAACGATCGATCGATCGATGACGCTGATGAAAAGCTATAAACACGCGATCTGAAGCCAAACAACAGACAAACAGGCAGGCGAGAAAAGAGAAGAGAAGATGATCATGTGGATGAGAAACGTAATCAGACCGGAAATCGATCGGCACGTACAGCGAGAGACGCAACAGATGAGAATGAGTAGAAGTAGAAGAAGAAGATGATGAGAAGTAGAAGAAGCAGATGCCGCAGAGATAGCAGGGAATAAACCGGGTTTTTTTTCTCTAAATGATTAAAATGAGTTGAATTTCTTTATTCCAAATGGAAATGGCCAAGAGACAGAGAGAGAAAGGAAAGACAAACTGGATTGCAGTTACTAACCAGTTACTTCCTTTGGGCCCAATTAGATGAAGAGACTTGCTAGCCCTTCTACAAAAGGAAGTTACAAACGGAAAAAGGAAGTTGTTCACAGGGCCGGCCCAACAATTGTAAATGAAATGCAACTGAAGTGTATGCAACAGCAACAACAACAACATCGTGAAAATGTATGAAAAACAACAAAAAAATAAGAATTCACAAGTAGAGTTGGAGATTTGTATGTGAATACCATAGAACTGGGGGCGAACACCTTTGCCACAAATCTGCATAAAGTGCAAGTAATCTTTGTTGTTGTTGTTGTACGACAGGAAGCTGACGCTTAGACAAACGGCCAGAGACCCAGACAACATCATCATCATCGCCATCATCCTCAGAAGCAGCAAAGTCAGCAACGTCTGTCTGTAAATCTCTCATCCGCTGACGAGGCAGCGCAAAAAAACAAATATATATCCATATATAGTATATATAAATATATATCCACATAACACATACATATACATACTCTGTATGCAAGAGAATTTATCTCTATTTCCGTTTTCTTTTGCATAAAAGTTTTGCTCGCTTTTAGAATTTATTACCAGAACGGAGAGACGAAACAGAACCGTCTTGGGGTTTTTCCTTAGCTTCCTCTTTGCTTTTCCTCTTCGTTTTTTTTTTTGGTTTTATTTTTCGTGTGTTTTACTTTTTTTTGTACCCTCTGCTCTTGGAGTAATCGCCTCATTAATTCGCGCGCGTTTCATGCTGCACTGAATCAATTTGCATATTGTGCAAAAAACAAAAAAAGAGAAGGAAAATGGAAAACAGACAGACAGAGGAATGAAATCTACTTACAAAGTCTTTAAATTTAATTTTCCTTTAGCCGTTTTTGGCGGCCTGGAGATTGAAAGCATTTAATGAGTCTGTTGAAACACGCGCCCCAATCTCTATATATACGTATACAATATATATATACATTTATCTATATCTATCTATAAACAGACTTGATGCACGAATCGTGTCGTAATTTTGTGTGCGCATGAATGACATTGACGGGCACACACTCCATGGGCAAATGTCAAAGTTGTTTTTGCTTTTCTTTTCATTATTTTTTTGGTTTTGGAAGTGGGAGTGATGTGATGTGATGTGCGGCATGCTTTAGAAGTTGCCACATGTTGTGGCACAAGACACACGTGTATTGCCAGCTATTCTTAGATCCCCCAACCAACGTGTAACGGACAAAGTTAAAAGAGATATCGGCCTAATCATATAAACTGATTGAAATTGGTCTACTTATTATAGACATTAACTTGAGCACTTTACCCCCCAGACTTGTTACGGCATAATTGGGTAATTCAATGAATAGATTTTCTGCTCAGTCAGTTTCAGTTTCTCATCGTTTAAATCTGAAAATATCTTGCGTATTTATACAGAAATTTGATTAAACACATGCTCCGGATATGGCATAGTATCGTGTCTGCAGAATGCAATGACTTAACTTCCGTTTGAGTTTTATACGAAGAAATCCCCCTTTCTCTCTCTCTCTCTCTATCTCTGTATCTCTATCTCTCTTTTCTTGTCCCTTTCAGAGCAGTCTGCTCTGAGCGTGCTTGGCATATGTAAAATGATACGAAATTGATTGTAAAAACTGAATTGAAGGACGGCTCGGTGATTGGCAAAGTCCAGTGATTTCGTGATTATATTTCAAAATTTCCATTTGCTTTGATTCACTAGAAATTTGTTATCTGTTTATCGCAATGCCCGTTTTTACTTTTCCTCCCACCACCGCCACCACAAAAAGCAATTTCCTTAAACAACGAAAATTATTATTAGGTGCTAAAATTCAATGATTATAACATAGTAGCTAAAATTAGCAAATTGCTGCAGCTAATTTAAATGGAATTTGCCAATGTGTTGATAACGTTAGGAATGGAAAAATATAAAATAAATAAAAACACGCATAAATTAATTCAGTATAAATAAAGCGTCAACAATCGTAAAAAATTTCGGCTGCTTTTTTATTTGACTGGCGACGAGACTGGAATTCCCTCCAAAAACAACAACAGCAACAAAAACAGAGGCGAAATAAATGTGAAAACGACGCCAATTCATGAATCATGAATGAATGAATGAAATTGACTGTCGTGTCGTCGTCGTTGCCGTTGTCGTTGTCGTGCGGTCAAGAGAGCATGCCAGACAGAGATGGCAGAGAGTGTGTGCGAGCGAAAAGAGAGCGTGCAAGCGAGTTGGCAATAGTTTGGAAATAGTAGGGTAGCAAAGAGTAAAAGCACTTTTGATTTTTGTCATTTGATTTGAATTTCATTACATTTCATTTTGTGTTGAGTTGAGTTGTGTGTTGTTTGTGTTTTTGCATATATAAAATGTGCGGCAGTTTTTGGTCGTTTGCTTTTCGTTGCTTCCACATTCATTCATAAAAAGAAACGCGGAATGTGCCACGACGAGAAAACAACAACAACATCAACAACGGAGACGACAACATCGACGTCTTGTTGTTATCAATCGCAGTTGTTGTTGCTGCGTGTGTTTCTTATACGACAAACAAAGTGAGAGAGAGAGCAGTGAGTTAAGTGTTAGTATTAGTGTGTAAAAGCACCGTTGTTTTGCTACTAATACAAGCAAAATGCGCTAGCAAATATAACCCAATTGATTGTTATGCCAACACTCTTACACACACCACACACTCACATTTAGCTATTCCCTAGCAGCTGTGTCAATAGGAAGGCCAAAGAGCCACCTTCTCAATGTGTTTTGTTTTTATTTCTCTGTAAAAAAATAATTCCACAAAAGAGGCTCGTAACATATTTTTGCGCATTGCCTTTGCATTGCCTACATGACGTCTAGCACGCACACGATTACACACACAGATACACACACACACACCACTTTGGAATACGCATTATATTTCCGCTCGAGTGCGGCGACTGCTACTGCTAATTTTTATACCCGTTACTTAAAAAATAAGTAAAAGGGTATATTGTGTTCGTTGGAGTGTATGTAACAGGGAGAAGGAGGCAACTTCGACCCCATAAAGTATATATATTCTTGATCAGCATCAAAGACTATAAGAGATAGAGATACCAAACTTTCCCCCACAGACTCCAAATGCATTGAAGCTAAATCGCGAAAAACCATCACACCCACAGTTTTTAAGATAATACAGTTTTTAAAGTAATAAACGTTATCTATTAAAATAATCTGGAATAGCACTTAACCGCAGCCAGATCGGATAAGTAGAACGGGAGTAATAGCTAACCAAAGTTATTAATAAAGTTATTATTTCAATACAATCGCCTAAAAGTATGCAGTAGTTTTTATTAGGTAGTAATTTCTTCAAAGTCATTTTTTAAAATTAAGTAATGGGTATCCTATAGTCGGGATCTTGACTTTAGCCTTTCCCACTTATTTTTTATTTTTCATTGAGCAAACTTTGCCCCCACCCCCCGCTGGTCAATGGCTGATTAACTTGGCTTATCAAGGCAACAGCAACAACAACAACACTGCACTGTTTAATATTAACTTTCAACACTCTGCGACACAGGGACAGACCGTCTAGTCAAGCGCCAGCCATTGTTGTTGCTTTTGTGGCCACCTGGCTGCGCATCGATAATGCAATTTATCGGCACACACAGGAAGTCACGTTGCTGTCGGTCTGCCCTTTGGCGGCATCAAAGGCAACCGACAAAGCGCTAAAAAATGCTGAATACATTTTTTTTATTTAAACATAATCCATCAAATCTTTGCACAATTTGTATGCATGTCCGGCTGTTTAAGTGTGTGTTTGTGTTTGATAACTGCAGATCTTACAGGTGTCAAGGTCAAATGATAGCGTATTGATATCAAGTTTATACTTGAGTAATAGATTTCTTAAGGTTGACAATGCAACTGTCAAGAATCTAGAAGAACTTCATGTTATTCTGAAATTTCTATTTATTTTTTATTTGCAGGTGAAGCAAAAAGCCTGAGCAGTCGCAATGCGGCAAACACAAGTTGCAGCACGCAGGGGACAAGGGATGTTTACTGCACCGTTGCTTTGGATCAGGAGGAGATATGCCGGACGCCGATCAGTGAACGCACTCTGTCGCCATTCTTTGGCGAGGAGTATCAGTTCAAAATACCGCGTCGCTTTCGCTACCTGACCGTGTATGTGTGGGATCGTGATATGAAACAGGACAAACCCATTGGCAAGATTGCGATTAAGCGCGAGGAGCTGCACAAATACAATCACAAGGATCATTGGTTCTCGCTGCGACCGGTGGACTCCGATTCGGAGGTGCAGGGTAAGGCGCACATCGAGGTGGAGTTCGAGGAGGTGCCACAGGCGATCAACGAGAGCATAGAGCTGGGCCAGCATCACACGATGACAATGACGCATCATCAGCAGCGGGCGCAGAACAACGACTACAAGGAGAACAACGAACTGAGCAACATTCAACGAGCTGCTGCCGCTGCCGCAAGTGCCAACACGGCGGGCATAACACTGAAGACGCGAGCAGCAGGACTTTTTGGACACGTGCATCATCCGCATCAGCAGCTGCAACATCCACAACAGCAGATGCAACAACAGCAGCAGCAACAGCTGGCCACATCCTCGACTGATCAGCTGGCCAATTGGAAGAACACGCATGGACGCAATGTGAGAGTGGCGATCCGTGTGCCCGCCTGTGTTGATCTCGCCAAGAAGCAGGGCACCTGTGATCCCTTTGTCATCTGCACCGCCTACTACAGCAACAAACAGACAATCACAAAACGCACAAAGCAACGCAAAAAGACAGTTGACCCCGAATTCGATGAGGTCATGTACTTTGATCTCTCAATCGATGCGGAACCGGGCAGCACGGGCACCACAAATAGCAACAAATCGGCTGCCTCTCTCGAATCCTCGGCGAATAAAGCGTATGCGATTTATCCGCTGGGCGGTGCTGATCTCTGCGAGATTGCTGTGACGCTGTGGCACGATGCACATGGCGCCATGGCGGACAAGGTGTTCCTGGGCGAGGTGCGTCTGCCCATGCTCAACAAGCAGCAGCAGCAGGCGGTGCAGCCAGCTGCCTGGTATTACCTGCAACCACGCACCGCATCTCCCAGTTGTCGCTCCCTGAATGCCACGCCTCGTTCCTGCGCCACGCCCCCGGGCACACGGCTCAGCGTGGACTCGACAATTGGCTCGTTGCGTCTGAATCTGAACTACACCGCCGATCATGTATTCCCGCTGGCCACCTACGATGATTTGCTGAATTTGCTACTGGAATCGGTAGATCAGCGACCAATTACTCTGTCCGCTGTCTACATCCTGGGTGAACTTGTGTCGGGAAAAACGGAGGTGGCACAGCCCCTTGTCCGTCTTTTTACGCACACGGAACGCATTGCGCCGATCATCAAGGCACTGGCCGATCATGAAATATCCAATCTGACTGATCCAACGACCATATTCCGCGGCAACACGCTCGTCTCCAAGATGATGGATGAGGCCATGCGGCTGTCGGGTCTACACTATCTGCACCAGACGCTGCGTCCGGTTCTCTCGCAGATTGTCGCCGAGAAGAAGCCCTGCGAAATAGATCCCAGCAAGGTGAAGGATCGCTCTGCCGTCGATACGAATCTGCACAATCTCAAAGATTATGTGGAGCGTGTGTTCGAGGCAATCACCAAGAGTGCCGAGCGTTGTCCCAAGGTCCTCTGTCAGATCTTTCACGATCTACGCGAATGTGCGGCAAAGCATTTTCCACGCAATCGCGAAGTTCGCTATTCCGTTGTTTCCGGCTTCATTTTCCTACGTTTCTTTGCACCCGCCATACTGGGACCTAAGCTTTTTGATCTGACCACAGAGCGACTGGTAAGTAAACTTTAATCCCACTGTAACTCTTGACTACCATTGTGACCATCTATCATTTTCTAGGATGCCCAAACGAATCGCACGCTGACGCTAATCTCAAAAACGATACAATCGCTCGGAAATTTGGTCAGTTCGCGTTCCTCGCAGCAACCCTGCAAAGAGGAGTACACCGGGGAGCTGTACAAGAAGTTCTGCACGGAAAAACATATGGATGCAGTGAAGCATTTTCTCGAGGTCATCTCGACTCCAAATGCCTGTGAGACTCCGAGTAGTCCATTGCAAGCATTGCCACAATTGCCACTAGAACCAGTATTACTAAAGGAGGGGTAAGTTTAGTTTTTTTTTTTACAATATCTCGGTGTAGAATTGCAAGCTATCGACAACTTTTTCAATTCTACTGTCTATTTAGTAGAGAATATCCCAAATTTTGTATTGGTTCTGGATTACGCTTTATTTTATTCTAATACCAAAACTTTCTTTGTCTTTCTCTTCTTTTTCGCGCGTGCTGCTTACAAAAAATATATAACAAAAACAATCGAAATCAAAACTCATCTCTCATCACATCACGATCAACAAACTCCCATCACCAACACCACCCACACACACACATCCACAACAACAACTCGCTCACGCACACATCTAAACCCATTTGCACCTACAAAATTAAATACTAACGTCTAGCGAGGGGTAAGAGAAAATTACTATGCTTTTAATTTAAAATACTATAACCACTTTTATATATATTTTTTATATTGTTTTCATTTAAATTATAAACTTTAATTTATAAGCCTAAAATGCCTAACATTTGCTCATTTGTTTACGTTCTCTTTCTTTCTTTTGCTATGCGTGTGTGTGTCTCTCCTTTTCTCTCGCTCGCTGTGTGTGTTGCTCTCGCTCCCACTCACTCTCTCTTGGATGCTGTGCAGCATGATGAACAAAGATCCGACAAGCCGCAAACGCTTTGGACGCCAGTTTAAGCACCGTTACTTTCGCCTGACAACGCACTCGCTAAGCTATGCCAAGTCGAAGGGCAAACAACCCATCTGTGATATACCGCTCGAGGAGATCGGAAGTGTCGAGCAATTGAAAGACAAAAGCTTCAAGAAGCAAAACTGCTTCAAGGTGAGTTTCTTGCCAAAGATCTATTGATAACTCTATGTAAGCGTATTTGGTGTGGATGCTATTTGGATTGTAAGTGGAACAGCATTCCTTCAAGCATTTAATGCAGACACGCCTCGTTGCATTTAGCAAAGAAGTGGGAACACTTGAATACTCTGTAGACAGTTGTAGAATATTTTCTCATTACTTCTAAAAGTTAACAAACTCAGCTGTATCGTGAAATTAGGCGTACGACAAAAACAACAACAACTACAATGCAAATGCATAATACCGGAAATGCACAAGTTTACAAATGCATTAATATAAATAAATTAGGCGCAGGCAGCCCACACACACAAACACAACTCAGAGACGTCGTTCAATTCCACATGCAAAAGAGTTGGGAGAGCGCGTTAATGCGTGTGTGTTTGTGATTGTGTATGTACTCGTTTTTCTATTTGGACTTTTTTTATTGGAGCTTGTAGGTTGCTGCACTTTGGGGGATCGTTATCGATGATCGATAACTGCGCTCTAACAGAATTGGCAACGCGCTTTAACAGAATTGGCAACGCGCTTAAACCCAGCAGCTAAAAAGTGAAAAGATAATTAGTTTTAATTACAAAAGGGCACAGAAGTAGCAGTGTCGCAAAAAACTTTCACTTATGATTTGTATAAACATTCAGCTAGAGTCGTTGCGTCTATGCAAATGGCAATTAAAAATAATTAGCAATATTATGAAAATGAG
The DNA here is from genome assembly GCA_035045575.1 of Drosophila falleni. Lineage (NCBI taxonomy): Eukaryota > Metazoa > Arthropoda > Insecta > Diptera > Drosophilidae > Drosophila > Drosophila falleni. The sequence continues at coordinate 7,827,302 of JAWNOV010000167.1, forward strand.
TTGGCAACGCCAGCCATTGTTGTTTACTATTCTGCCACAAAAAAAAGGGAAATTTCAAAACTTACTACAAGTAAAAAACTATAAAGAAGTCGCGCGCGTTAAAGAAAAGAATTCGGTTACGTTGTAGTTGTTATTGTAGTTGAATGAGGGGCACCCGCGTGGGATTATTTTATTTTATCGGGCGTGTGAATCGCGATTTGCGACGATTTCTCTGTGTGGTTTGTTGAGCAAATGTTGCAAGCAAAACAGAAATTATAAATACATACATACATAGGTAGTATTGTTTATAGGCTGAAAGTGAAAAGAATGCAGATAATTAACATAATTTTCCATTTTCATTCGCAGATCGTGTACAAAGATCGCTCGCTTATTGTACAAACGACAAACTGCGTCGAGGAGCGAGAATGGTTCGATCTGCTGCACAAGATCTGCCTGATGAATTCCATCCGCATGCAATACTTTCATCCGTCGGCCTTCATCAGCGGCTATTACAGCTGCTGCGGTCGGTCCGATGAGAATGCGCCCGGTTGCAAGAACGTTTCGGCCAAGGAGATGGATTACTTTCAAATGGATTTGGTTACCGCTCTCGATCCGGCGTTGGATTTGCAGCGCATACACACGCTCATCATGTCCAATATGAATCTGCTGGATGCGCTGCTCGATCCACTTGCCTATCATCAACATGTCCACGTGCCCCAGCAACAACAGCAGCAACAACAACAGCAGCAGCACAATCCATTGGTGCCGCTGGCGAGTGCGTTGCAACAACAGTCGCCGCAGGCATTTGTGGAGTTTAAGAAAACGATCGAGAAGCTGCGAGAGAAGGCCTATGCCATAGACAAGGATCATCGCGACTATAAGCAGGGCATAACGCGTCAGCTGAAATATGGCAGTCGGCAGGCACCGATCGGCGATGACAACTACTGGCACATGATGCGTGCAGCTGGCCAATTCAACTTGCAACATCATCACCAGCAACAGCAACAACAACAGCAGCAGCAGCATCAGCACTTGCAGCAACAGCTGCAGCCAGTGTTGCCCCAAATGCAACATGTGCGTGCATTGCCGGCAACCACCAACAGCAGCAACATGAATGTGAACAACTACTTTATGCACAATCTACAGCCGCAGCAGCAGCGATTGCAGCTGCAACAGCAACATTTACAGCAGCAGCAACAGCTGCAACAGCAACAGTATCAACAGCAATTCCGCAGCCAGCGTCATAACAACAACAATAACAACAACAACAACTGCGGCAATGCATCCTCGTCCAGCCCATCATCGACAGCATCCAGCGTGGTGGCAACTCCATCCAATGCCACAAACGCCTCGGTGGTGGCAGTGGCAGCAACAACTGCTGTGTTGTCGAAGCCGGCGCCACCGATTTATTAGCGGTCAAGACTATGCGTATTTGCCATACCCAGAGCGATCGTATTGACGCGGTAAATGCGCATAAGACACCAACTATTTAACTACTCTACTGCCCCCAACACACAGCTCCCCTCTCCTCACTCCACCTCACACACTACAATGTACTTCGAGACACTTCCAAGCGTGTGCTAATTTAAAAAATAAAACTACATATTTTTAATGTACGATTACAAGCAAGTTAAAAAGGAAATGTGTAGCTCTAAGATTTTTTTAATTAACAATTTTTATACACATTTATATACGGGGTAACAACAAACAAACAAACAAACGTAACAAAACAAGCGAAATCTAAATGTTTAAGCCTATTTATTATTTTTTTGTATTTATACAAACACACACACAAATTTTCTACTTTTATTATTTTTAAAAGCCGAAAAACTGATAACTATTTAAGCCGCTAACAAACTTGCAAACAACTCCAAAATTGCTAAGATTTTTTTTAAAACGCCTAGACTCGTAAGTTGTAATAAGATGATCGATCTATTAATATATATATATAATTATATATTTGAACATACGATTAGTAGTGAAATGAAACGTTGTACATAGCGAAAAGTATGCTTAAGCCTAAATATATATACTATACATATATATATATAAACATAGAAAACTACATATACCAGTTATGCTAGGCGTAGACAAATTGCAACTATCTAAATGTGTAGCTAGAAATGTAAGTTATGATATAAACAAAAAAACACACACACATACATAAGAAGCAAATAATTCTAACAAATTGTGAACGCTACTATTATACAAAATCTACATACATACATGCATACATATGTACATTTACATATACATATATACACATCTATATACACATAGTTATATATTTAACTGTCATACAGCTAATGTTATATACACATACTTACATATATGTATTTAAAGCTCTGGCATACAAGAAAATGAAGCATTGTTAAGAACAAATTTACTTCCATTTTACATACAACATACATACATAAATATTTATTGAATGCATTTAATTTCTCATGTTAAATTTAAAAGGACAAAAAGAAGAAAACGAAAAGTGAAATTGTTAACGCAAAATTATGTTTGTTTTAGCTTATTAACTTCCACCGATTTGTTTCCAAAGCTCTTCCAATATTAAATAATACTTATGTTTAATTACACACATTATATTTTTTTTTTGTCAATTTGCCATATTTAGTTTTGTTTATATTATTCTCTTTATTAACGTATTCATTGCATAAATGTCTTCCTCTTCACATACCTTGCGTTTTGTTTATGCATTCCAATTTGTTTGTGCATTTCTTTGTTCTAATATTGCATAATGTACATATACATACATACATATTACATAAAAAAACCAGAGAACATTTTATTGTTTCTAAGAAATTCATTTGCCGTTCGGTTCATTTATAATTTCGTTTTAAGTACCTTATTTAAGTATAATTTTATAACGTATACGTATTTTAAGTTGTTGGTACAAAGAATCGAAAAGCATATTTTTTAGCGAACAAAATAAAGCGTATCGCCAATGATTTTCTTTATTGTTTTAATTATCTTTAACATCCTTTTATTTAGCTTATTTTCTATTATTCTATTCAATTTAGTACCTCATATTCTCGTGCTTTAGGCAATTTTTGGCATCCTGTTGTGATATATCATGCGTTAAAAAATGCATAAATTATACATCTCTTTAAATGTGTGCTAGTTGATTGATTGATTGGTTGATTGATGCGATTTGCAATACATTTATTGTACTTGTACGTTAAAACTGTTAAGTATTAATATAAATATATATATATTCGTATTGTGACAATTAACAGAAAAGCAATTTATTCCCAAAATTACAAAAAACCTTGACAATTACGGTGCGTACTCGGAAAAATATATATATGTTTTCTATTGTTTGAAAATTAAAATCATTCACACGATCACCATCCCAAGGATACAAAAATTAAAAGAAAACAAATCAAACCCTAGCTTTTAAGCCTGAATGACAAATACTGACAAGTGTTGTGGTTGGTTTCAATGCCATGGAACAGACAAAAAGGAAAACTTCCCTATTTTTTGTAAACAAACCTTTTGAAATCAACTTTTACGTATAAATAAATACATATATATTATATATTAAAATGTGTTTGAATTTTACCCTAACGATAGTTATTATAATTCAAATTGCGCGCGCATTGGGATAGCTTACACGATTATTTTTATTGTAACGCCGTCGCTAACACATAAATGACGGCCACGCGAGCTTTGCTCTTGATGTGTGTGCGCTTCGTTGTGAATGGCAACACACCGTTATCGCTGCTAAAGTTAACAAAAAGTGCAATTTAAATAGTAAATAAATGTTCAAGGAGTGGGAAATTGTGGCAGTTGTGTTTATTGAATGCTAACATATGTGCAACAATCAAGTGGCGCAAGAGGAGCGTATATAGTCAAAGAGACGCCCACACTGCTGTTGACTGGTCGGCTAAAACAAAGAGAGGGAAAAGGCGGGTAGCGCAAGAAGAAGCAGAGCAAGCAATCAAGTGGCAACGACAACAACAGCAGCAGCAACAACAACAACGAGAACAAGAACAAAAAGCTAAGCTGCCACTGCGGCAGCGCCACAGGCGAAATGCAAAAAGTTAATTAGCGTGAACAAAATCACCACACAGTGGGTGGTCAGCCACAAATTGTGCATGTTGGTCAATGCGTGGGTGGGCAGGACAGGAACTGGAAGTGGTACGGAAACAGGAACGGGGACGGGAACTGAAATCGAAAGGATATGGAATTCGCTGATCTGATAAAAACACCCAAATTGGATGGGGTGTTTCTGCACACAACCAATTCGAATTCAGCAAATGCAACAGTTGAAGGCACCCTGTGCATAACGGGTCACCATTTGCTGCTCAGCGCACGCCAAGAGAACAGCCAGGAACTATGGGTGGGTGGATGTCAGTGGGTGGTAATTAACTTTTTAATTGAATTATCCTGTGCACTTTCCAGCTGCTGCACAAGAACATCGATAGCGTGGAGAAGAAGCCAAGCATGGGTCAGAATATTGTCATGGGCGGCATTATAACGCTCAAGTGCAAGGATCTGCGCATTATAGCGCTGGAAATCAAATATGCCAAAGACTTTTTCAATGTCTCCGCTTCCCTCGAGGCACTGAGTGCAATACAGAATCCCGAGCTGGACTATCCATTTTTCTACAGGCCCATGTATACCATACTAGAGGATGGCTATACCATGTTTCGGTATGAAGCTATTAAGAAATCTAATCAGATTCAGCTAATTTAAGTTATCTCTCTTGCAGACCGGAACTAGAATTCGCACAACTGATAAGCGGACTGAGCATGGGTGGCGCCTCCTCGCCCAATGTGGCAAATATAACCATATGCACGCCTTCGACATCTGCCGCCTTTGGCAGCTGCAACAGCATTCCCCATCCGCTGCAGAATGGCTTTGCTTTGGACGCTGCAGCTGCATTGGTGGGCAGCGGCGTCTCTGTCTGCGAGTGGCGTGTTAGCCACGTCAACAAAGACTTTGGCGTCTGTGCCACATATGGCGCCACACTGATTGTACCTAAAGCAATTAGCGATGAGCAAATCGCGCTCTCCGCTGCCTTCCGCGACGGCGGACGCTTTCCTGTGCTCAGCTACAGGCATGAGAATGGCGTAGGTTTAATTACATTTAAATTCTCTTAATGGCATTAACTTCATGATGTTCCTCTCTCTCTCTGTTTAAGGCCACGCTTATGCGTAGCTCCCAACCGCTGTCCACCCAGGGCATCAAACGTTGTCGCGCCGACGAGGCGATACTCAATCTGGTGCTGGGACGCAGCAAAAAGGGCTTCATTGTGGACACTTGGGGCAAGGGCAAGTCGAACACGGAGACAGACTTGCATTACTCGCAGTGGAAGAAGGTGAATCGCGCCATTGGCAATGTCAGCTCACCTGCAGCAATTCTGGACAGTTTTGCCAAGCTGATCGAGGCCTGCAATGACACGGGCTGCAGCACGGATAAGTGGCTAACGCGACTGGAGAACAGCGGCTGGTTGAGCCTAGTATTGAATTCATTAAATGCCTCTTGTGTGGTGGCACAGTGTCTGGATCAGGAGGGCAGTCCAGTGCTCGTACATGGCGCCAAGGGTCTGGATTCAACGCTGATTGTTACCTCACTCGTGCAGATCATTCTCAATCCCGACTGTCGTACTGTGCGCGGGTTTGTAAAGAGATCCATCTTATCTTATACACTCTTAATGAATTCCTTTTGCAGTCTACAAGCATTGATAGAGCGGGAATGGATCCAAGCGGGTCATCCGTTTGCCTCACGTCATCGTTACTCTTGCTACACGCCGCATCAGACACGCAACAAGAATTCGGGCGCCACTTTTGTGCTCTTTCTGGATTGCATCTATCAACTGTACACACAGTTCCCCTGTAGCTTCGAGTTTAGTACTCAGCTGCTCATATTGCTCTTTGAGCATAGCTACTTCTCGCAATATGGCACCTTTCTGTGCGACTCGGAGCAGGAGCGGCACGAGCTGCAAGTGCACACAAGAACCACGAGTCTGTGGTCTTATCTAAATCGACCAGATGTATTGCAAACTCTGTTAAATCCACTATACGAACCAAATGCCAGTGTGATTTGGCCTTCTGTTGCGCCAATTAGCTTGGAATTGTGGAGCGGTGTGTATTTGATAAGAAAACAGTCAATTCAATCAATGCATTATCCTAACTTTATATACACAGAACTCTATTTACGTTGGGTGATCGATCAACGCAATTTAGCAACAACAATGGCTCAAATTCAAGAGCTGGTTACAACTGAAAAGGAGCTAAGAACTCAGGTAAGCTGTTTACATAAAAAAAGAATAATTAGATTGTTAATATTGTTATATTACAGGCTTTGAAACTGCGCAAACAGGCCTTGGAACTAAGCCAGGAAGTCATGACACTAATTAACGATGTGGATGACGAATAAAGTTGTTGGCTACCTCATCGCGTCTCTCTCACTATATATTATATACATACAAGATATACAATTATTTTTGATACTTTCTGTAGCCATTTTAAACGAATTATTTAAGCAAATCTTATTTTGTATACAAAATTCAACACATAACAAATAAGTCTCTAAAAGTTCCATTTATAAATTGTGCTGAAAGAATAGTATAAACAAAAACCAAAATTGATCTGCTTTTGGATCAAATCAGGCTATCACTTAATATTTTTGACTTAAATCCATTTTAATTTTAATCAATCTATAGAATATTGAATATTTTAACTCTTATATTGTCTCTCTTATTGCAACTTGTAATGCGCTTTCTTTATTATTGTACTTTCAAAAAAAAAAAAAAAGAAAAACAAATGTAAAATGATCAAATGTTAAACAATTTGAGACAATTTTTGACGCATTTACTTATATGGAATTTTTAGTGAAATAAGTCTTCAATTTACTAATTAGTACTTAATGATGATTAATGATTGCCGCTAAGCCAGAGATCAAATTTAGCATTGTTAAATTCAAAGATTTGCCTTTTTCGAAATGTTGGTATTTTGTATATTTTGATTGAATCGCATAAATTTATTGCTTGGAAAGCGTTTATAAATGAATATATTGGTAATTGAATTAAGCTGTAAATGCGTTGTTCTATATTTGATTATGTGCATCCAAGTATGCATGTAATAACATAAATGTTTGTAGTTAATATGGATGCATTATTAATGTGTTTGTTTCGAATTGTGATCGTATTTGAAATCATAGACATTATGTAATTTATATGCATATATTTATATATCTATTGTGCGTATTTTGAGTGTACTATGCTAATTAATTTTAAAGTGCAATAAATACGTATTATTTTGCAAAATATCCAAAAATTCATTATTTGACGGTTGATTCAAAATCTGTCTTTTACCTTTTTGAATGTGGTAAGAAAAATGAAACTCAATGTTTTTGCCGTTTTTTATAAAGTAAATTAATTTATTTTTACTATATAAAGTTGCCTTTCCTATTGTTTTTTGTTTTTATATCTTTTATTTTCGGTATAAATCAGCATTTTTATAAAAACTCACTTTAAAAAATTTTTATGATGGTCGGCTGTAGTTGTTCTTAATTCTGGACAACAATAACAAAAGAAATGTTGAAAATTGTGTTCATTATTAAAAAAATGCAAAAGGGACAAAAGAAACTATTAGAAAGAAAAACGTGAGAGCAATGAAACGAATGAATAAAGAAACCGAGTCGTCCAACAAAGCTGACGGCATTCAAATATATATGCAGAGTAACATATTTTGTGTTCATTGCTGTGTCCTGCGTCCTGCTTAACCTGATTCGTCTTCCAAGAAGAAGAATTGACCTGAGCGCTTCTGTTCCGTATCCTTGACCGAATTGTTCTTATTAATACGCGGTCTAAAGTTGTTGGGATCACGGCGGAAAGTAATGCCCAGCAGTTCAAGGAATCGATTCATGCCATTGAGCAGCGATTGCGGTGTGAATGCAGTGGTCTTCACCGAGGGTTGACCCTCAATAACGATGACACGATCAGCGAGGTAGGTGGCCATTATGAAATCGTGCTCCACCACAAATCCGGTCTTCTTCGCATGCAAAATGTAACTGCAAACAGATTTATATTTTAGGTTTAAGTAAAACAATCTGATAAAATAATAGATTGAAATACTAACCGCTTAATAACCTTGGCAGCGACCAGACGCTGCTCGGAATCCAAATACGCAGAGGGTTCGTCGATAAGGTAGACATCCGCTGGCTTGCCCAAGCAGAGCACCAAAGCCACACGCTGCAATTCACCACCGGAAAGGTTCTGCACCTCCTGATCCATGATCTCCTCAATCTTCATGGGTTTCATGACATCCGCAATGAACTGAGGATGCACGTAAGCATCGCGAATCTTGTCGTGCAGCAAATGACGAACATGATTTTGGAATTTCGGTGAAATCTTTTGAGGTTTGTACGAGATGTTTAGCATTGGCAGCTCCACTTCACCATCCGGTTGAAGATTACCAGCCAGCATTCGAATAAACGTGGTCTTGCCAGTACCATTCTCGCCAAGCAATACCAGGATCTCCGAGTCACTGAAGTGACCCTTTTCCACGGTCAACTCGAACTTGCCCAGCGTTTTGACCATGGATGGATAAACGTAATGATTCATACGCTTAATCTCCTCCTCCGTGGCCGATTCAGATACCTTGAAAGTCAAGGATTCAGTGCGGAAACGCATGTTCTCCGTGGGCACAAAGCCATCCAGGAAAATGTTGATGCCTTCACGCACTGAGAAAGGCATAGTAACAACACCATAGCAGCCAGGCACACCATAAAGACAGCAGATGAAATCGGACAAGTAATCCAGCACGGACAAATCGTGTTCCACAACAATAATGAATCTGTTAAAGAATATAAATTTTAGCAGAGAAGGTGCAAGGATGTTGATAATAACTCACTTGGTAGGATGCAGCAACGAACGAATGGTTAAGGCAGCGTTCAAACGCTGTTTCACATCCAGATACGAGGACGGTTCGTCGAACATGAAGATATCCGCATTCTGTATGCAGACCATGGCAATGGCAAAACGTTGCAATTCTCCGCCGGATAGCTGGGAAATCTCACGATCGCGAATGTGTGACAGGTCCAGCATATCACAGATTTTCGTCTGCAGTTCACGCTCATCCTTCTTGTCCAGCAGATCTCCGACAGCGCCACGCACCGCCTTGGGAATCTGATCGACATACTGTGGCTTAACCAGAGCCTTCAGGTTGTCTTCCAATATCTTGGTGAAGTAGTTTTGCAACTCGGAGCCACGGAAATAGGCCAGAATTTCCGTCCAGTCGGGTGGATTGGCATATTTACCCAAATTGGGCTTCTGCTTGCCTGCGAGAATCTTCAGCGCTGTCGACTTGCCAATACCGTTCTGGCCAACCAAACCCAGGACTTCACCCGGTCGGGGAATGGGCAGGCGATGCAGCTTGAACGAGTTTTTGCTATAACGATGCGTTGTGTGCTTTTCCAAATTGCTGGGCAAGTTGATAATTGTGATGGCCTCAAATGGACATTTCTGAAAGGAGATTGGGATTAACAGCTGTTCAAATTAGGATCTCAAGAGACACACACCTTGACACAGATACCGCAACCGATGCACAGCTCCTCGGACAATGAGGCTATCTTCGACGTGGGCGTCACTTCGATGCAGAGCTTGCCCATGCGCACCACCGGACATGATTTCTTGCATTCCTGGCGACAACGCTTCGGTTTGCACTTGTCATCGCTGACAATGGCAATACGCGTCTGCTTGTCCGTCTCCTCGTGATCCTTTCTGCGCGACATGCTGTGAATAATCAATTGATTGCTTAATTAAATGAAATTTCCCAATCACTGTCGCACTGTCAACGTTGCAAATGTCAGAAACGGCCGTCAAAACAAAGCTAGTGCAGCGCGGGGGAGGGCGGTGGGGCAACCTGTACTGCGTGCAGTGAAAGTATAACCTCAAAACAAATGCTTCCCGCACGTATACGAATGCACTATGACATTTGGCAAGCTCGCCTAACTGTATTTATATTATTAATGCACTTATTAACCTTTTATTTACCTGTGAACTTGGCTGAAATTGATTTAAAACTGGCGAATATTCAACGCCACGCTCTTGCGTCGTCAGCCACAAGTTTCAAAGGGAATGCACAACACTAATGATTAGTGTTGAGTAGCAGCTTAGGCCGAAATTAAACATCGATAGCTACAAACAAAAAATTTATGAATGAGATTTAAAACAAATAGCAAGTAAATTAGGATGAAGTAAAAGTATCTATCAACATATTTAAGATAATAGAATACGTGAAATTCTTTATAATTGGTCTTATTTGTGATTTAAATTTCAAAAATTCCAAAACCTATCGATATAATTATAATATCGATACTTTGAAATGAATATCGAAAACAATGATGACGTTTACGTTTGGCGACGATTCCCCGACGACGACCGTCGTGTATCTGTGTATTTTTTTACAAATCCGTAGATTTTAAAGTCTGTAGGCTCTGGACATTGCTAAAATTATGGTCGTTGAGGAGCCGAATAGTGGAGAAAATGTGGAGAAAAGTGACAGCGGCACAGCCGTGGCAGAGCCAGTGAAAATCTTCACCGTTGAAAGTGAGTGTGAGCCCCTTTGCCCTGCCCCACCACCAGGGGCGCTGCAGTGACAATTAACCTAAAAAAAGGGTGAACATTTAAATTTAACAACTTTCTCTGTTATTGCAGTCCTGCATATGATCAAGGATGCACAGCAGCAACATGGTCTGCGCCATGGGGACTACCAGCGCTATCGTGGCTACTGCACACGCCGCATTCGACGTCTGCGCAAGGCACTGAAGTATCCCCAGGGCGACAAGCGTCACTTTAAGCGTCGCGATGTAACCCTGGCTCATCTCACGGGCAAGAAGGCGGACGAGCGTTTCATTCACATACCGCTGATCAGTGCTGAACGTGCCTGGGCCTACGCCATGCAGCTGAAGCAGGAGGCAAACACGGAGCTGAGGAAGCGCTTTCATCTGATTAACAAGCTAAGACGCGCTTGCTTCTATGCTCTGCAACTGCAGGAGCTGTGCAATGTAAGTATCAGATCTAGCCGGGATGGATAGCCCACGTATACCATGGATTACTGTTGCTCCTGGCCTTCTTGTTCCCCTCTTAATCCCCTGTTTATTTACATTTCTCAGACGGATGCATTTGATGCACGCACCAAACTTGAGTGCGAGGCTTATGTGGCCTGGATGCATGGCACTCTGCACTTTGAACTGCAGCTGTGGGATTCGGCCGGCGAGCATTTAAAACGCGCCCAGGTGGTGTATGAGAACTTGGCCAAGGCACTGCCCGAGGACGATCAGGAATTGTATCGCGCCAAGGTGAACGAGTTCACGCCCAATTTGCGCTACTGCGCCTACAACATTAGCGGTGGTGCCAGTGGCGGCAAGATCGATGAAATACTCGAATTGCGCGCTCAGGGTGTGTTGGAGAACCTGGATGTGCTGGTGAGCCAAACGAAGACGGAGAGTAGCGAGGGTCTGCAGACGATTGACTGGCGTGGCCGCAAGGTCACCGTGCGGCCGGAGAAGGTGCGTCTATTCCTGCTTAGCACTCAGGAGCTGGACAAATCGCTGGCCAAGACAGCCAAATTGGATGCCAAGATTGAGCTGATCGAACGCATACTGATGGACTGCAAGGATGCCATCCAGGCAGTCAAGGACGAGATCAAACAGGATCCCAAGCTACGCTCTCTAACAACAGGGCAGACTGTGTCCGGCGTGCAATATTTGCTGGCATATTTGAGCTACATTCGACATAGCCGAACGCTTCAGCGCAATCTGTGTTTGGTTGATCAGGTAAGAGTCCCCAACATGATTTTTATTCCCTATTAAACTGACATTAACTGCTTCCAGGCCAAGTCGAACTTTGATGATCCCAATCAACAGCAATCCCAATCGACGCAAGCTCAAGGCGATGGTAAACGTGTTCGTCCGCAGGATCTGGCGCGTCTCTACGAGATTATCCTACAGAATGTGACGGAAATGCAACAAATCACTGGCATGGAGGAAGATGCTCAGTATCAGAGCGAGGTGGCCAATTTGGCGCACACATTCAAGGCCTTCCGCTGCTATTACATTGCCCTGACCCTCATCGACATGAAGAAATGGAAGGAGGCGGTGGCGCTGTACGAGCGTGCCTCCAACTATGCCAATGAGTCGTTCAAGGGCAAACCCTGTGCCGAATTCCAGTTGCAATCGGAACTGAAGAAAATGGTATCCAGCATCGATGGCAGCAAGTTCTCGGCACATGCCTACAGCGTGCTGGAGGATGACAACAGCGAGGATGCCAGTGGCGTCTCGACCAAGTCGCAGAAGACAACGAAGCCGCTTTACGAGCGCCTCTCACAATACAAGGAGGATCAATCGCTGCATACCCGGGCACCCAATGTGTACAAGCTAACGCCCGACATGGAGCCCATACCCTGCAAGCCGTTGTTCTTCGATCTGGCCATGAACTACGTGGAGTTACCCTCGCTAGAGGATAAACTTGAGTCGCCCGGCAAGAAGGGTGCATCCATTACAGGCTTTGTCAAGGGATTCCTTGGCTGGGGCGGTGGTGGCAACAAGTGAGAATGATCAAACCGACGAGCCTCCCTTTCTTATGAAATTCCATGTTGATGTTGCTTTTATAAAAAAGAGAAAAAAAACGTTCAACACGTTGGAACGTTTTATTATTTGTTTTTGCTTTTAGACTCCGGCTTTTGTTAGTATAAATAATAATTACCAACAACCAAACAACAAAACACTACAAACATTTAACCACAAAATTCAGTTTAAGTTACAATAGTGAGGAATTATTGGTAATAAAGTAAGCTACAAGTGCTGCAAACACCTTTTTTCAGTAAAGATCAACACGGATTTGTATGCTAATTAATTCTTTAATTTATTAAGCAGCAAACAACTTAGTTTCTATGGTTATACAACTATAAATACTACAGATCTTCACATGTCCAGATAGCCATGCTCATAGAACTCCAGAGCCAGTTCTCGAATGCGCAGATGATACTCTGGAGTCAGCTTTTGGGTGCAGTTAATCTCTTTGCCGTTGAGATTCTGTTCACTTATCTCATCCAGATCGGGTATGTTGTCCGCATCAAAGGTGACCGCTGGCAGGATCCACATGGATACGGCCAGTCCATAGTGCACATGACGCACATACTCCTCGCTTAGGCGCTGCAGCGAGAAGGTTTCGCACAGCTCCTCCAGCTGTTTGGCAGCCGGCGTGTGACGCAGCTGCTGAGCGAGCTCCTTGCGCAGTGCTTCCGCATAGGCGGCCAGCAGAGTGTCCGTGTGGACATCGCGCAGTTGCCGCCGTGTGCTGGTGTATATGAAATGCAGTATATCGAAGACCGGCGAGGAGCGTCTCATGGCCTGCAGATCAAAGAATATGACCTCCTCTGGCTGTGATCGAAACATCAAGTTGTTTAGCCAGAGATCACCATGACAGACCACGCTAAATGGAGTTGCTGCCGCCGCATTGATGCTTCGCTGTAGCTGGCCAAACAACCTCGGCTGCAGTTGCTCAATGAGGCGTATGGGCTTGGTCAGACTACCATCTTTATTCGAGGCATTCAGACTGTCCAGCGCCTGTTGCACCGATGTGTCCAGTATGCGAGAGTAAAAGTCCGCCGCATCCGGACAGTAGACAATCTCCTTCATCTGGGCACACTGCTGGGCAAAGTGCGCGGATTCCAGCTGCTGTGCCGCCAGCGAAGCTGCATGCAACTGCGCCAGTTTCTATAAAAATCAAACAGGCAGTTAGAGTTCTTAAAGGGATTGCGACTTGACCTACCTTCATCACCAGCAAACAATGACGCAGCTCCAGACCCGCCAGACGATTCTGCATGCGAAAACCCAACGCCTTGAGGTCCTGCAGCACAATAATGGCCTCGCCATTGGCACTACCATCATCATTGTCGGCCAAGTAGCATTGTGGGAATATTGGCTGCCGGCTGTAGCGACAGAGCAGCGGCACCACGTGCTGATACACATTAATCTCATTGGTGAATGCCTCCTCGCAGCGAAACAGCTGACGACGCGAGAGACTCGCAATTTGACGCTTGATGATGACTGAGCAGCTGGCGTTGGCAGCGACAGCGACAGCGGCAGCGTTAGCTAAATAAAAACAACAAATAATATCAAAACAAAACAGAGCAACTACAAACAAAAAGAGAGAGAGAGAGAACGCGGCAAAGAGAGCAACTGTAAAGGCGCTCTCTTGTGCATTTGAAACAGCTGTTCTTTGTTTACGCGCTGTAGTAAAATTTATGAATGAAATTGTTTGCTCTTTGGCTGTGTGTGTGTGTGTGAGAGAGAGTCGCTCAGTCGCTGTTTTGAGTGCATTGGTGTGTGTGAGTGGGCGAGTGTGCGTGTTGACCTTTAGCGAATGTATATTACGTATACGTAGGCTATATCTATTTAGAATGCGTGTAACAAGGTCAGTTGACGTCGCCGCTAAATGTATAACAGCAACAACAATCAATAAACACAACACAACTAAACACAGCTTGAGTTGAATTTTCTTTTCTATTGCAATTGATGCTGTGACTACTTTACCCATTTCACTAGCGCCCTCTGTCGTCGCGTAGATTGTCACACGCTTCACCAAGGACATGTAATTGTCGCCGCTGCTGCTGCCCGCACTGCAAGCCATGTTGCCAATGTCAAAGGTCACCACATGCTTAGCCCTAAACAGTTGGCTCAAATGTTCAATGTCCTCCTCATATTGATTGATGCCGGCCAGAGTGTTGACACCATTGACAGATCCTGTCGCTGTTGTTGTCCTTGTTAATGCTGCTGAATGTTGCGCTGTTGTTGCCATTTCGCTTGTTGGCAGTTTGAAGATTGACTGGAGTTGAAACTACTGCACTTGCCACCAAATTGGGAATTGTGTGCACAATTAATCAGTTTCTGCAATTGCAGCATTTTTGAGACATTGCGCCAGTGACACAAATTTATGAATTGTGTTTTGGGTGCAGGTCAATTTATATATATTTATGTATATTGTATAATAATTTCTGCTGATGCGATTGAAAAACTTGTGTTAATTTTATTGTTGTTGTTGTTGTTGCATTTTGTTGCATACGTGCGAATGTTTTTAAGCGACTGACAAACCTCGCGACGCGCTGCACAACGACAACTGAGGCAGAACTTCAGAACGATTTTGCAATGCATTGCGAATGCACTCACCAATACAAAGATACACTCACACAGACAGCGTCACAAGTGCAACTGAGAGTGAGCATATTCGAGCACGCTCTCTTGCTCTCGCTCTCTCTTCATTTCTCTCTCTCACGCTATTCTAATTTCAAGTGCAATTGAAAGCCGGTAGACATTGGAGGCAAACATGTCGCTCTCCGTGTTGTTATCGTTATCGCTGTTGTTGTTATCGTTGTTGTTGTTGTTGCAAGTAGTTAACGTTCAAGGTAGCGCCAAATGCGCACTTTCACCCAGTCAGCGGAGAGCACACGTTGCGTATGCTTAACGTTGACACTGGCAAAGGCAAAAGCAAAAGCGGATGTGATATTGCTCATACGCCGCATTGTACAAAGTCGTTAGCATTGCACCACAATTGCGTGCACTTGAATTTGAAATTGCATAAGGCGTCCTTGGGGCCACAACTGCGCCCAGCTGAGTGCATTGTCTCTCTCTCTCTCTGTCTTTCTCTCCATGTGTGTGTGTGAGTCAGTGTCTGTGTGGGTCGAGGTGCTGTTGGAATAAATTAAAAACTAAATACATTTTGAAGGCTAATCAGAAAATTACTGCAGCCTCCAAAAATAACTCATACTTAAAGTTTGGATAAAGGGCTAACAAACTAATTTTTAGTTACAGCTAATAAATACGGCACATATTTTATTAATTTAATTGAACACCATTATTTTGCTATAAAAAATTTATTAGAAGAAAGTTCAATTTGTAATAAAAATTCAAGAAGAGATTAAAATTAGTTAAATATTATATCATTTTATTATAACTAAAAATTAAAATCGTTTATTTATTACTAAAGTTGAATTTAATTTTCACAATGAATAAATACAACAAAAAACGTTTTAATTGTCTTCTTAGAAAATATGTATGTATTATCATTAAATTATGATGTTATGATCTTTAATGTTTCTTAGCAATCAATCCATTCCTTTTATAATAATTATTCACATATTTATAACAAATAATCGCAATTTTGCTGAGGTACTTAAAGTTCAGAGATTGAGCTCATTATATATATTTTTTGTTGAACAATGCAGCGTTAACAATTGGCCTCTTTAATATGCATCTACAAAATGGCAATTAATTAAATATCAAATTCGACACAGGCAATAAATAAAGACAAATTTGTTCGACCACTCCCTAGAAAAAGATACCAACCAGACAAGAAATCAAACAATGTAAATACCACAACAAAACCAACAAGACACGCACCTGTGCTCCGCCTACAAGCAAAAGTTCAAGGCGATGAAAGCAGAACTCCAAGTTATCCACCCTGGCCACAGCCCCGAATGGAGCAGCTTCCGCATCAGCTGACATCAGACGGTTGAATAACCCCAACAAAAGCCAAAAGCAACCACAACAAATTAGGGTCAAACATGTGCAGCACCACAAAGTCTGAGTCTGAGATTGAGACATAAACATCGAATGAGTTGAGCATTAAGTTTTCAGGGTCAATCGACACTTTCAAAAGTCGCAAACGTTGTTGGATTTGGACTCGGATTTGGATTCGGATTCTGAGCAAATCACATGTACAACAGGAGCTATTATCCATGTATGTGTGTGTGTGTGTGTTTAGTTGGTTGTTGTTGTTGTTGGAGGTGTGCGTAATCGAGCAAGCAGCGAACCGGCAACTTGCGACCTTTTTTGGCGGGCATTTAGTGGAGCATGAGAAACTTTAGATAACTCAAAAAAACTCATTGTACTCATATTTAATTGTAAACACTCGCAGCTATTGCTTAGGCCTAGGTCAGATTGTGCAACAGCATTACTTAATAAATATACTGAAATTAATTAATCATAAACTCAATTTTTTTTTATATTTTGGTCTGCTTCAGTTTTCCTAAAATTTTTCCCAATTCTAGCAACGCCTTTTTAGTCAACTGATCTTAGTTGATAATAGAAAAATGGATGTTATTTTTTTAATTTTAAATAAAAATAATATCTATTTCTCATTTATAATAATTTTCATTTTTTTTCAAATAACTTTTAATTTAAATTTATTCTATATTTTAAAGATATTTTCTTTAGTGTTTAACATTAGATTGGCAGTTTTTACCTTAAATCATTTTAAAATTTATTAATATTTATATTTTATTGTTATATTTATTTATTTTAACTTACTTCAGTCGGAAGTTTATAGTTCAGTTAAATATAATTACAAATAAAAAACTTGTGAGACTGTTTATAAATAGTTGAGAATAATTTAATAAATTTATATAATTAAACGTTGCTCCCACTTGGAGCATTTGGCGACAACTTTGAGTTTTGAGTGTTTCGTTGTTGTTGTCTCTTTGTTGTGAGTGAAACTCGTTCTTGTGGCATTCAACGCCGAGCACATAAAAGTACGCCAGCTCGCTATTCTAAACTCAGTTACAGTTTCAGTTTCAACTCAGCCAAATCTTAGCCAGGTGCGTGTTCCAAGTTGCCTCATCCAGTAATAAAGCCAATGTGAGGCATTTAGATGTTGTGGGAGTTGTAAACTATAAGAAATCATAGAGTGGGTTTTGTTGGACAACCTTGACTTTGGCTTAATGCAATTTAAATTTGAATGTCATTCGGTAATTTGTTTACCAAACAACAAATGTGTAACTAAGTCTGTGAATTTATTTAAATGAAAAGTGGAACACACATGACAATTAAATAGCTGCAATTGAGATCAATGCAAACAGAAACAGTCTTAAGTGTTATCACAAAGCAAAAAACGTCAGTTATAAAAAGTTCATGGATAAAAGAGCCAGTTGCAACTGCAACAACCACAACAACAACAACAATGCAGGTGGTGCAACTTCAGTGGTGTCTCTGTCTCCGTCTCAGACTCTGGTTGTCTAGTCGCTCCACTTGTTGGCGCGATAATTGATTTTTCCGTAAATAATTTATGACGCACGTAACTGACAGTTTGCAACTTGTAGATTAAAAACTGCCACTGACCAGCAGCTCTATAAATCAGGCGTATCACTTATTAGCTTTCAATTATCCAAAAATAGAATGTTACACCATGCAACAACTCCTTCATCTCTCTCTCTCTCTCTCTCTCTCTCTCTTCCTCTCCTGCAGTGATCATGTTATCCACCCGCCAAGTTTGCTTACTCCTCGGTTGCCTCTCGCTGGCCCTGAGCATGGTACAAGCCCAATTCTTCTATCATCAGGCGCTTGGATTGCCGTCTAAGCCATCTTATGAGCCAGAATCCCAATATGTGGGTTATGCCACGGCAGATGCACATCCTTCAGTGGTAAAGAATGCCCAGTGGGAGTCGGAGTTACCAGCTGAATTCTCCAAGAGCGCACGATTCTACAACAATCCGGTGATAGCTGCCAATCTGGCCAAGGAATCGCTGCTTACCCGCAAGGAGATGGCTGTGGTGCATCGCGAGGCCGAAAAGATTCCCCGCGAACAGGTCTACAAACTCTTCAAGAACGCGGGCTATTTGAGTCGCCGTTAGATCGGCAGTCTATATACATTTTTCAAGTGCCTTGTTGTATTCTAGTTTGTAGTTTGTTAATACATTTTAAACTAACTAAAGCTTGAATTTAATGGGAAGCGTTGAGTGGGAATTGAAATCTTTCTAGTCTATTAGTTACCTGATAAATCTTGAAGCACAGCTATATCAACATGTTGAACAACAGTTAACATTAACAGATAACAGTTGACCTTAAAAGTTAACATTAACAGTTAACATTAGCAGTTAACATTAGGAGTTAACATTAACAGCTAACAGTTAACATATCAACTAGTTAACATTGAAATAATTACAGTAAGCATTAGCTACAAAAGACAACTAAAGGTTTACTATGCTTATATACAGTTTAAAAGATTTCTGCTTAATTAATGTGATAATGTGATAATTTATACAATTGATTATTGTACAAAAAGTTCGGCTCCATTGCTGGGAAACGTTGCAAAGACGACTTCATTGAAATCATTGGGCTGATAGCGTTCCAAGAGATGCGCTGGCAATTGAGCATAGTAATCCCGCTTCAACACTTTGACATATTCCGCAGCAGCGTTTATAGACTCGCACATGGCCACAATGCAGCCGCCCCAGCTGCAAAGTGAAATCATTTGGTAAAAAGTGAAAGCTTGTCGGATATAATAAGATGCTTACCCGGCTCCCGTAACACGGGCGCTGACTCCCTGTTTGACGGACAGCGCAATGAGACGCTCCAGATCCGGATGAGAGCATTCATAGAGCTCTCTTAGGCTATGATGCGACTGCTGCATGAGCTTGCCCAGCTGCTCAATGTCCTGTTTGCTGGCACGTCGCTCCAGCTGCTCACAAATCTGACGAAACTTGACCACACGACCAGATTCTATGAGAAGAATAATTATTAGAGTCATTTCATATATAAATAAACTCGATTTCTACCCTGTATAACATGCAAGGCACGCTGACGTAGCTTGAACTGCTGCATGTGCTGAGTGCTGGGGGTCAGGAAATCCATTTCCAGCTGCTGCTCTGTGATTCCCAATGCCTCACAGATATCATCGCGTGTGTAAAGCAATTTGGTTAACTGCTTCTCAATCAATTGAGCATATGCTGCATTGTCCAAACGCAATTCCTCCTCGAGGTCAACGAATCTTATGAATTCCTGCCAATTGGACAATTTCTGCGACTTGGCCAGCCAACGTGTGGCCAGACGACATTCAACCACACGCTCATTGTAGTCCGATGAGGCAGCTTTCTTCTTCTGCACGAGACTGTTGGCTACCACAAAGCAACTGCCCGCTGGAAGCGTTACAGGTGTGCCCTTTAGCTTGGGATGGAATTCAATGTGCTGGGCACAACCTTGTTTCGCCAGATAGGCAATCGCCTGATCCATGCCACCACTGTGGGTGCCAATGTATTGCTCACAACTTGCCGAAATCGAGGCTAACAACTTGCGATCCAGATGCATACCCTGCACATGTGCTGTGGCAAGCACGGCGGCACTGACCAACGCACTGGAGCTGGAGAGGCCGGCGGCGAGGGGCACATTGCCACTGAGGACAACCTGCATGCCAATGGGACGCCACTTCTTGACCAGCTCCTCCTGTACGCCCTTAATGCCGCACAAGTAGTAATTATACCAGGCTGGTCCCCCAGACTTGGGCAGCTTGATGCTATAATTAAAAGAATTTAATTAGTTAGAAATATTTAATAATATTTACAAACAGATAACATACTCAAGTTCATTTAGATCGCTATCAAAGCTCTGGAATTTGCCCTCGTCCAGTGGACGCAGCTGCAGCGTTTCGTTTTCCCGATTCGTGCCTACGGCTAAAATAATGCTCTGCTCCACAGCCATGGGCAGCACCGAATAACCACAGTAGTCCACATGCTCACCTATTATATTAACACTGCAAAATAAAAGAGATATCTGTTTAGTTATAATATATTATATAAACTGTCCGATTTGAATATGTATAACAATCAGAAGATTGGTTGAGATTGCTCAACCATCAACAATGCTTTTGATACTAAAGGTTTATCCCTTATGACAAAATTAAACTACCCGCTGCAAGGGTATAAATAAGGGGATTCCCCTTTCCCTCCGCCCACTCACCGTCCTGGAACGCGTACATAGAACTCCGGCTCGGTATTGAATTGTTGCTTGTAGAAAGCGCCCAATTTTAACAGGCGCTCATAAATTTTAGCCTGTGGTTGTAATTTTTGTACGGCAACATGTTCATCACCAAGATTATTTGCGCTTGCTGCCATTTCTCGAGCTGAAATTCAATGTGAAAAAAATGAATTTAACTGATGAGTTCTACACAATGCAGCTGTGTTAACGTGTCACTTTAATATAATAACCCGTTAAGCCGAAATAACAATTATACCAGCTAATAAAAACGAGCACGTAAACAAAAAACAAAACACATACAGATATGCATATATTGAATACATACACATAGAAAAGGTGTGCAATTTCTTGTTATCAGCTACGCGCTCACCTTATCACAATGTCATTGAAGCCATTAAAATAAACAACGATTGACTAATATGATTGTTATCGGTTTGGGAAATGTTTTACAGCTGCACTTTATGATGAATTGATGCAAATTGCCATTAATTTAATTGATAGAATTATTGCAAAGTGCACGAACTTTTTAGGCTTGCTTCTTGCGCCGGCGAAGAGAGAAAAGAGAAAGAGAGAGAGAGTGGAACTTAAACGATAACACAGCTGACGTGTGGGCGTTGCCAGGCTTGAGATAAATTATCGTTCTTATGGCGGTTTATTCAAGTGTTTTTCTTAAGTTGTTGACAGTTCAATGAACCAGAAATAATGCATTATCTACATACCAAACAATTATAAACGCCTTTTCTAAACCGTAAAAAAATTCTATGGGTCTTTTATGTTATCAAGTTTCCAGAATTGGTTGGTGATGCGCGCGCTACGACTTCCAACGGGCAACTAAACAAAAATAGCTGTTTAGTTTCCGTTTTTGTGTAGCCTGATACCAAGGGAGTCGGAATTGCGACTTGAAAGACGCGACAGTGACTAGTGTTTTGTTTATATTACACGCTGCTTATCAGTTTCAGTCCCAAGTAGGTCATGCCCATTCCGGCGTGTTTCAGTCTATGCAGCAACTTGTCACTTTCTTTGGCAACAAAATTTAATGCGCTTTGTAGAACAGGTTTCTTTCTAATTAGTTATGCATTCAAACAAATTATTTATCACACAAATGTATAAATCGGCTAGCAAAGAGTTTTGATATAATATTGTGGTACAAATTTAGTTTGCATTTGGTTAAGGTAGTAATCTTGCAATGTTTGGATCAAGCTGTGTTGTTAACAACGCTGCCATTTAAATATTATCCCGCCGATCAAATTCAACATCTATCGATTGACAATCATTATCGATGCCAACTACTTTTCGATAATACTAAACGATTACGCTATTTGGAAAAGTACCATCACAAACGAAAACGAACCGAAAAAAAAACAATTTTCATTTTAGTTTACAATATATCTCCGTAATTTTCCGCAATAATTGCGCAGACAATCGTACGGAATGTCCAGTCTGCAGCGTACAATACTTAAGTCCAAATTGCCACCCACAATTCCGAGTGGGCGCATTGGCAGAGCGTAAGTATTAAACCGATTATTATTTACATATGTGTGTATGTGTGTGGGCGGAGGATAGAGGACAACAGTATCTCTAATTGATACATAACAATTGCAGAGACTCCTTCAAGAAATCACGAATACGGGACTATAAGCCATGCATGTGGAACGAGTTCTTTGCCGAAAAGGAAGACGTTGTTGTGGATGACAACCGTAAATTTCGCGTCTATCGCACTAAAAAGCCTGAGAAACCGGGCCCCGTATTGTTGTTGTTGCACGGTGGGGGCTACTCGGCGCTCACCTGGGCGCATTTTTGTGTATGTATACCAAATACATATTGTCCATCCAAGTGTATGCGTTTCTAATTACATTACAATTTGTATTACGTTGCAGTCGGAAGTAACGAGCATGATACACTGTCAATGCCTGTGCATCGACCTTCGGGGACACGGCGACAGCAAAGTGGATGACGAGGACGACTTGTCGGCAGACACTTTGTCAGAGTAAGTGTGTCAGTTAGCCTGTTGAATGTCTGTTTGTGTGCTTAAGCTTTTCGTGTCTACACCCAGGGACATTGGCGATTTGATAACGAAACTGTATCCCGAGGAGGTGCCACAAATCTATGTGGTTGGTCATTCAATGGGCGGCGCTATTGCTGTACATTTCGCCCATATGGCTCTGGTTCCGAATCTTATCGGCATCACAGTTATTGATGTCGTCGAGGGCACGGCCATGGAAGCTTTGGCCAGCATGCAGAGCTTTTTACGCTCGCGTCCAAAGTACTTTCAGAGTATACCGAATGCCATCGAATGGTGCATACGCAGCGGACAGGTACGAAATGTGGACAGTGCCAAAGTCTCAATGCCAGGGCAGATAATCAAGTAAGTGATGTCATCGCTGCAAATGAGAGCATTTTATTGATTTGTGTATATTTGTTAACAGCTGCACAACGAATCAACTTGCAACGAATGATCTTCCCCTGACTGAGGAAGTCCTTGAAGAGGCGCATCATACCAGCATGTTTCCCAATGCTTTCAGTATTTCCGAGGATGAGGAGGTGGGCAATGGCGGAGAGGATGGCGCCGAGTGTACCGATTTTAAGAAACCCATAACGACCAAGGCAGCAACAGATGCCGCCAAGAAGTAAGTTATCTACCTACACCACAAGTTAGAACATTTAATATTGTCTTTTCCCTTCTAGTTACACTTGGCGCATCGATTTGGCCAAGTCGGAAAAATATTGGGTCGGCTGGTTTTCGGGATTAAGCGACAAGTTCCTTAATTTGCGATTGCCCAAACAGTTACTGCTCGCCAGCATCGATGGTCTGGATCGCACACTGACCGTTGGCCAGATGCAGGGTCGCTTCCAGATGCAGGTCTTGGCACGCTGTGGTCATGCCGTGCATGAGGACCGTCCACACGAGGTTGCCGAAGTAATCAGCGGCTATTTGATACGGAATCGTTTCGCTGAGGCGGCAGGCGAATTCCGTTGCCACATGCCATCCTGTTGAGCGGCTTCCATGTACAGTTTTAGGCACAAAAATATCTATTTTTGAATGGAGCATTGCAGATGCATAGATATATATATATAAACACAAAAACATAGGGCATAGGAACAGATAATATACTCCGTATTATCAATATATATATATAAATATAATCAAATAATTTATTCGATTACTTACAACAAATCCATATGTATTTTCAACTTGTAGTTTTTGCTCGTTTTGCCAAAAGTTCCATGTGAATCCAGAAAAAAAGAGTATGAATACTCGTTAATGCTTTGCGTTGGGCTTTTTAAATTGTTAAAATGCTATGTGCATTTTGTGTATGTATTAAATGTGTGCCAGATTAAGTCAAAATTGAATCGAAATTTATTATATCTCAAGCGAATAAGTTCAATAAAGTGCTAAAATTATAACATTACACGATCAACAAAATGTATTCACTAAGAGTATGCAATAGATATTTCACTTTCGGCATGTATCTTTGTATCTTGTAGATACATTTCCTCCCTAGATATTTCACTTTCGGCATGTATCTTTGTATCTTGTAGATACATTTTCTCCCTAAAAGTATGCAACTATTTTTTGAATGCTTGCTGCAACGGTTTTTCCAATTTATTTTTGCTTACATTATTTAGTTTAACATTAAACACATTTTTTTTTTACTTTATTCTAGTCTACAAAACGATATCCACCCTGTGCTTTCATCTTCATCTTGGTCTCCAAGGCGCGAATGCGATGCAGTCGCTCCGATATCTGATCACGTATCTCGGGATAGTATTTCTTGCCCTGTCCCAATGCCTCCATTTCAGCCAGCCAATCGGCACGTTCATTAATTTGATCCAGCACTGTGAAAGTAAATTAATAACAGACGCTAATCATGAGTAATAACCCAGGCAGACTCACATTCATTGATGATATCTCCTTCGGTCACCAGGCGGTCCTCTCGTGGACGTCGCAGTGGCTTCACAGCCGGATCCGGCAAATCAATTCCAGCCATGGTGTATTGCAAGCGTGCCTTGGCCTTGTCGCCCACCATGCGGTTGTCTGGCTTCGGGCGAAAGTAACTCTTTTCATAGGCGCCGCTTGCCTCAATTTGTTGCAGATTTTTGCGCTTGGCATTGCGAGCACGCTCCAGAATGGCCTGAGTTTCCTTATCCAGATCGTTGTTGGTATTGGGACGTGGCGGTTTTGGCAATGGCAACGGTTCCCCATTGCGCAGACTCTCACCAATTTGCTTGCGCATAATCATGGACATTTTGGACTCCTTCATGAGCACTGCAAACCGCACAGGGGAGTAGCTAAATATTATCCAAATCTGTGTGTGTACTTACGCTTAAGCAAATCGGCAGTTTCCTTGCTGTACTCCACTTTGGGAGAATGAAAGGCGCCGCTGCCACCAGGAGCAATTCTCTCGCTGGGCCACATGGGCAGTTGCTCCTCATTACCCCCGGCATCGGATTGACTCGACTGCGGCATTTGCCGCATCAGATTTGTGGCCAGCCCATCGAGCTGAACACTATTATAGCGATGATTGTTCATTTTAATGGTAATCAATCGAATTTAGCTCAGAATTATGATTTTTTGGAAAATAAATATTTGGAATAGTACTTCCGTTCAACAGAATAGTTTGTGTTTGAAGTGTTTCGTTATTTTTGAAAACTCACTAGACAACGGAGACGCATGGCAACCTGTGTTGTTGTAGTTGTTGTTGTAATTATTGTTAGGCAACCGTCGAGTTGTTGAAAGACTTGGTTAATTCTCGAAATAATTTATTTAAAATAAATATATGTATGTATATATGTGTATTGGTAGTAGGTACACTCTTGAATGCTCACATTTGATAATTTGTTCTTCGCTCTCTGCTCTGCTCTGCCCCACCCTGACCCTTCACCCCTCTGGCCAACAGTGTGATTTGATTTTTAATTATGCTCATAATTGCAATACAAACACACACGTGTACAATTTGCTAATTATAGTTGAACTTTTACCTATTAAACAATTTTCGTAGTTTGTTGTTGCTGTTTGTTTTCTTTTTGAGAATTTTGAACTTTAATATGGCTATAAATTTGTTTAATATATTTAATTTACATGCATTTCGTTTCTTGCAATTTAAACAGCTGCAATTTCTTGTGTATGTGAGTTTAACATGTTGTTATTATTGAAATAAAATACAATTTCTTTTGTTTGTTTGTCAAGCAGCAGCATTAATTATACAATTTTTATACATTCGCAATTGTTATGCATATCATTCAATTTATACACACAAATTTTAAATTAAGCTAACAATTTGATTTGTTTTTGTTTTTTTTTTTTGATGTTCGTTTACATTTTTCATCTCTGTGGTTTTATGTGGCCTATCTCGGCCCACACTCGTTAATTTTGTTTAGTTACAAGCTTAAGCTTAGTTACAAAGCGATCGCAATCGATTTTGTTACACATATGTGTATATTGTATATATAGCAATTCTCAAAAACAATTAAAAAATAATAACATAACATAATCAATTTTCGATCATCATCGTTTTACAGCACATTATTACAAACATTTGACTAAGGCCTAAAAGCGAAACAAAATAATAGTATAATAATAATAATTGTATATATACATATACATATACATATGCAATATAATGCCTGATAACATGTTCGTGGCTATCCCTTATTATTTAATATTTTCTTTTCTCATTTGTTTTTGGCTTACATGCTGACTACTTATACAAAATACAATATTTGATGTATTGTTATTAACTTTAGGCTCCTAAAACCATTTTTTGCATTTCTTTTCTCAACACAAACATAAGACAATTTTCATTAAAGAGTTTATACAATTTTTGTTTTCTTTTCAGCAATTATGTTCCTTTAAATTTAAAATAAATTATGTGTATATATCATTTATATATAAGTATATATATTTATGTATATATATATGTGTATAAACATAGTTCATTATGTGACTTTCAGCAAGCAACGTTTTTTAATTCGCGTGTGTCGTGTATCGTGTGCTTCAAACATGCTTCATTTGTTTTCTTTTTTATTTTTTTCATCATTTCAGCTTTTCTAGTTCTTATAGTTGCGAATATAGTAATCTTAGTCAGTCTCATGGTCACGATGCAGAGTTCATAATATAATTTATTAACATATTCATATATACATATGCGTTGCTTGTTACATATTGCATATATATATAAATATATATTCTAGTCGACGTCTGTTTTCTTTTTCTTTTTGTTTGTTGCGGGGGGCAGCGTCAGAATAGCGTAAAATGTTGATCAAATTTGGCCAAATTTTCCTATAGAGAGAAAGTTTGAAGTTGTTTGTTGGTTGTAGGTTTTGGTTACTTATTGTTTGTTGCTGTTTGTTGTCTTGCTTGTTGCTTTACTGTACAGGGATTTGCAATTAGTTGGAACTACATTTCGACATTCTTTGTTCAACTTAAACATTAATAACATTGGCAGCAAAAGCGACGCCTCTGGGCCATTTACTGATGCTACTGCCTAGCTGCGTCTAGTAGAGATTTTGGGAGTGGGGAAATATATTTTTTTCAGCTAGGCCCTACCAGTTTTGAACGGCCAGCCGTTGCAGTTTGGTCGCAGCAGCACCAGAGCAACCCAGAAGACATCTCCCACACATACAGACATGCACGCATAGATAGACAGAGAGTAAACTTAACATTTAAACAAACTTTTTCAGTGTCTTACATAACTAAAAACGATTACAAAATACAATTCTTCATTACGGACTACGATACAGACACATACACGCACACGCAGACATAACAATTAAACAATGAATTCATGAAAAAATACTAGACAGGAAAACAAAACAACAAATAATTAAAAAAAAGGGGTTTAGTTCATTGCCTGCTCAGTCATTTGGCGACACAGCGTCTCCAGCTGCTCGAGACTCTTAAAGTCGTTCATTTTATAGTCATGCGGTGGCATGTTGAAGCTATCCTTAAGCGAGGCCATGCTTAGATTGATAAGCTGTGGCTGAGACAGGCAATGATCCATATTGTTGTTGTTATTGTTGGTGTTATTATTGTTATTGTTATTATTATTGTTGTTGTTGTTGCTGGTGTTGTTATTATTATTGTTATTGTTTGGTTGCTGGCAGAGACTATTGCTACAGATACCGGTGCAGGGCACGACATCGCCATTACCATCACCAGGACACAAACAGTTCACATTGCCGACTGCAGCAGCAGCTGCAGCTGCGGCCAACAATTGCAGCTGCTGTTGATTAATTAAATTGTTGTTCAACATGTTGTTGTTGTTATTATTATTATTGTTATTGTTGTTAATCAATATTTGTGGCGGCTGTTGCGGGGATTCCGTTTGATCCGCATTACTAACCATCACCACAGCGGCCATTGTCTTCTTTGGTTGCTGCTCCACATTTGTTGATCCTCCAAGTCCGGTAAGTCCATTCAAGCTGGGCTTGCGCTGCTGCTGCTGTTGTTGTTGTTGTTGCTGCTGCAGATTGTCACTGTTGCTGTTGGTAAGCACACCTTGGCCAGGCTTAAAGATCAGCTGCTGCGGCTGCTGTGGACCACCGGCAACTACAATCAGATTGTTTAACGAGCGTCGATGATGTGGTGGAGGTGTCTGTTGTGGTAAAGCTGGAAAGTGTTGCGAGTGTTGCTGCAACATTTGCTGCATTTGTTGTGCATGCTGTGAATGATGTTTCAACGGTTGTTGTTGCTGCTGCTGCTGTTGCTGGGGATTGTTCATGAAGCTGGGATACGAAGAACTCTTGTACTGCTGCGTCTGATAGCCGCCGTTGAAGTCAAACTGTTGTTGTGGAGGCGGCTGCTGCTGCTGTTGTTGTTGTTGTTGCTGCTGCTGATGATGTTGCTGCAACGGATGCTGCAAGCAACTCAACGAAAAGTTCAGCATATCATTAGAGTTCTTGCGATGATTAATGCGATCGTTGCTGCCGTTTTTGGGATCACATTTGCGACTCTTTCCATTCCACCTAAGCAAGAATAAAGAAGTTAATTATTAATTAGTCAGAGAATCTCAGATCACTCACCTAGGCTTATTAATGTTGCCTGTGGTGCCACCCGTTGTCTTCACATGATGCAACTTGGGCACCATGGACATCTTAAGCTTGGACAACTTGAACTTCAGTTCCTTGAGTTGATTGGCATGATTTACAAATGCCTCGTTGTGTATGGAACGATCTAGAATCCACATGAAGACGCCCAGAGTTTCATCCTCCTGGGCACAGTAGGGATCCTGTTGCAGCGCATTGCTGACCAGATCGATGACTTTAAGGAAACGTAGTCCAATGTTCTCCTCACCAGAAATGTTTTCTAACGGCTTCATAGGTGTCAGCACAATATTTGTGAGCTCCTCGACAGCAGTGCTTATCTTCATCTGACCCGTGTGCAGCTCCTGCTCCACTTTGCCGAGTATGTGGGCGCGTTCCTTCAACTTTTCAATGCAGAGCGCCAATTTATGGGAAGCGCCTTTGGTCACGCCAACGCTCTGCAGAAAGTCTTCGCTAATCTGCAGCATCTCCTCGTACGTCATGTTCTTGAAGAGCTCAATATACTTGTGCAGACGCAGCGACTTTAGCCATAGTCCAATCCCCGACATGCCGACGTTGCGCGTCTGGAATTTGATGTAGCTGGGCTTGAAGTCATCCAGACGAGTGTCGGAGGTGCTGTTCGCCAGACAATTGTTGTTGCGGTGATGCTCAATGGACAGCGAGAAGCTGCGCGGTTTGTTGGCAAACTGCGCCAGATTCTCCGTCGAATTGGAGCAGTTATCATTCACCGTGATCACAGACGAGTTCGATGAGTTCGACGAGCAGCTGGAGATCGTTTGTGTGGTCAGGCTATTGGAGCGACGCGTCTTAAGTGCAGCTATTTTACTGTCCAGACTCCAGCGATTTATATCGCCAAACTGATCGCCGACATGGCCCATCAAAATGGAGGCGTATGGTAGTTGCGGTGGAGGCGGAGGTGGTGGCGGCTGCAACAGCTGAGGATGAATAGTTGGAGCGTGTGGTGAAGGAGCCTGCAAAAATAGTAAATATGATCATTTAGTAATTACAATCAACCCATGGTCCATAGAAAAATATTTTTTTTTACAAAATTAATTTGAATGCAGAATCAATATAGAGGCCAAACCATGATCAAAATGATATTCCGCATGCAAATCGGTTAAGTTTTGGCAAAGTTATGAGAGATTGAAGTTTTCGAAAAAGTGTCAAGGGGTAAGTATGGAAAAATATGACAGTGATAACCAAATTATCGAATTTTCTAAGTAATTAAAATTTTGATGCAGAATCAAAATAGAGGCCAAATAATGATCAAATTGATATTCCACATGAAAATCGGTTCAGTTTTGGCAAAGTTATGAGAGATTGAAGTTTTCGAAGAAGTGTCAAGGGGTAAGTATGGAAAAATATGACAGTGATGACCAAGATATCGAATTTTCTAAGTAATAAAAATTTTGATGCAGAATCAAAATAGGGGCCAAATAATGAACAAATTGGTATTCCACATGAAAATCGGTTCAGTTTTGGCAAAGTTATGAGAGATTGAAGTTTTCGAAAAAGTGTCAAGGGGTAAGTATGGAAAAATATGACAGTAATGACCAAATTATCGAATTTTCTAAGTAATTTAAATTTTGATGCAGAATCAAAAAAAGAGGCCAAATAATGATCAAATTGATATTCCACATGAAAATCGGTTAAGTTTTGGCAAAGTTATGAGAGATTGAAGTTTTCGAAGAAGTGTCAAGGGGTAAGTATGGAAAAATATGACAGTGATGACCAAGATATCGAATTTTCTAAGTAATTAAAATTTTGATGCAGAATCAAAATAGAGGCCAAATAATGATCAAATTGATATTCCACATGAAAATCGGTTCAGTTTTGGCAAAGTTATGAGAGATTGAAGTTTTCGAAGAAGTGTCAAGGGGTAAGTATGGAAAAATATGACAGTGATGACCAAGATATCGAATTTTCTAAGTAATAAAAATTGTGATGCAGAATCAAAATAGGGGCCAAATAATGAACAAATTGGTATTCCACATGAAAATCGGTTCAGTTTTGGCAAAGTTATGAGAGATTGAAGTTTTCGAAAAAGTGTCAAGGGGTAAGTATGGAAAAATATGACAGTGATGACCAAATTATCGAATTTTCTAAGTAATTAATATTTTGATGCAGAATCAAAATAGAGGCCAAATAATGATCAAATTGGTATTCCGCATTAAAATCGGCTAAGTTTTGGCAAAGTTATGAGAGATTGAAGTTTTTGAAAAAGTGTCAAGGGGTAAATATGGAAAAATATGACATTGCTGACCAATATATCGAATTTTCTAAGTAATTAAAATTTTGATGCAGAATCAAAATAGAGGCCAAATAATGAACAAATTGATATTCCACATGAAAATCGGTTAAATTTTGGCAAAGTTATGAAAGATTGAAGTTTTAGAAAAAGTGTCAAGGGGTAATTATGGAAAAATATGACAGTGATGACCAAATTATCGAATTTTCTAAGTAATTAAAATTTTGATGCAGAATCAAAATAGAGGCCAAATAATGATCAAATTGATATTCCACATGAAAATCGGTTCAGTTTTGGCCAAGTTAGGGAAGTTTAAAGTTTAATTCTATGATACTTAATGAAGAAGTAAGTAATAAGGAAGTAAGCTCACCTGTTGTTGGCTAAGGCTGCAGCTGGGAATGCCGCTCGTGTCACCGGCAGCAGCATCGCAGTTGAGGGGATCAAAGTCAAGAATTTCGGTGCCATTCTTGCTGAATGAGGTGTCATGATCATCGCTGCCAGCGATGCCGAGCATGGAGCCCGCTGCAGCGCCAGCGACGACGCCATTGACCAGCGACGAGTTGCTGCCCAGGGAGAGGCCTAAGCTATTCTGACTAGATGCTAGTTCGTTCAATGTAATACCATTTAAATTATCACAGAGTGGATTGATCGAGCCACAGGATCCGCTAACACTGCCTCGCCATTCACCCGGCTGCCTGGGCAGCTGTTTGCTGTGGTGTCTGCTCGGCGGTGCAATTGTCTGCCAATCGACACTGCGCGTCAAGTTGCCCAGCGATGATGAGGATGACGATGAGCTATCCGATATGGTGCCCGCTCCCGCTCCCGCACCCAATTGCAGTTGCTGCAACTGCAGCTGCTCCGGTTGCACAAAGTAACTGCTGCAGCTGTTGCGTTTGCTGGCCTGCTTGTAATCCTCCAGATGACGCAACCAGACATTCAACGCCCGACGATCTTCGCTGCCAATGGCGGGATGTATGAGCATATAGGAGAAGATCTGTTGCACCAGCTCCGGTGGCACCAGTTGTTGCACTGTATCCTTGACTGCCAGCGATATGAGTGTCATATAGCTCAATTTGGCCTCCTCGTTGCCGGGCTTAAGCAGTGGCAGCATATTCAGCACCTCCTGGAGTATATCCTCCTTGCGTGTATATAACTTGCGCTCATCTGCACACTGTGTTGGGTTTGGTGGATTTGTGCTGGTGATCTGAAAATCACTGCCATAGCATGGCATTGAATCCTTGTCCGATGCAGAGGAGGAGGAGGACATGCCCTCCACCAGATCGCTGGGCAGACAGGTCTTGTATGCACCCAACAGATTGTGCAAATAGGCTGGATTATTGGCATTGATGTCAATGACAACGCTGCTCAGATTCGTTTGGCATGTACCCAGATTCTGTGTCAAATTGTTGTCTATGGAATACTGTAGAAACTTGAGGCTGGGATAACGCAATCGCTTGAGCAGCGCATACATGACAACTGTACGCTCACAATCGTTCCATTTCTCAAACAGATTCGTCACCGTCGTCACCTGTTCGCAAAATAAAGCATTTGTTGCCGTCGATGTTGCTGTTGTTGTTGGTGTTGCTGTTGCTTGTGGCGTGTCACTATTGATGACATTGGTATCACTTTGATTATTGTTATTATTATTATTACTACAGTTGTTATTGGGTTGGGGATTTGTTGTTGATGTTGCGGCCGTTGTTGTGTTAACGGCACTTGTCGTTGTTGTTGTTGCGGGTTGTTGCTGTTGTTGTTGCTCCTGTTGCAGCTGCAACTGTTGCTGCTGTTGTTGTGTTGTGGCTGACTGCAATTCGTTAAGTGCATTTTGGGAGCTGCTGCTGCCAGAAGGCAGCGCGTTGTCTGTTCCTGTTGTGTACTTCATTATCGTTGTTGTTGTTTTTGTTGCTGTTGCTTTGCAGTTCCGTTTTTAATAGCTCAATAAATAGTATATTTATTTTGTGTTATTTATAATTCTTTATTTTTATATATTTGCGGTGTTTATTTATTTATGTTTTTTGGTTGAGTTGCCGGGCCTGCAAAGACAAAACGAAAACAAAAGAATTACAATATGGGGAAAGTACACATTTTCAAGAAGTCAGAAACTTGTTTATTTGTTATTGCTACTGTTGTTTCGCATTTGCTTTCATTGCAATTTTACTCCATTTGGCTATAATGACTGGCTATAATGGCTTGCCTGGGGATCGTGAACTTAAATAATATAAACATTTAATTTGAAACTTGATAGAGAGACTTGAGTCGTGTTTCATTTCCGTGTGTTCCTATGCTACACTTGAGCTTTTTGTTTCATTTCGGTATTGTGGTTCCTAATTAATAGAGTATATTAGTTCGAGTATATGGAGATTCGTGCATTGCAGTGTATATTCTCGGCCACGTGATCAACAAGAACGTTTTTCCCTGCTATTGCGACTATTGTTGCTGTTGTTGTTGCTCCCGTTTCTGGCGATAATAGACGTCAAAGCGACGACGTCGACAACAACAACATCAACATTCAAAGTTAATCAAATCAATTTTTTGCTAATTTATTAAATTTACAAATGCTGCGACAATAACAAAAATTGCAACCTGACAAATAAGGCGACAAGAAAAAATAAAAAAAAAAACATGAATTATGATGAAATGTGAAAAGGAAAAAAATTAGCATTCGTTGTAGCCCGATTTCAATCGTCCGTCCGTCTGTGCGTCTGTTTGTCCGTCCGCCGATTGGACGTCTGGTGGCGGTAGCTCTTATCAGAAAAATAAATAAATAAATAACAAGTTTTGTACATAACACCTTCGCCTGGAGCTTTGTGCGCGGTAGCGATAAATCAATAATAATACTATACATTTTCAAAATCATTATTTACCTATTAGGTTTAAGCTTGTCTAGTCGCAAGGGAGGGACAACTGTTGGAGAGGGGAAGAGTGGGGGCGGGGGAAGATTGGGAGTGGACTGATTCTCAATAAGTGTGGTTAGGTTTTTGCGATTTGCGCTTTTCATTTAATTTCGTTACGCTTTTTTTTTCTTTCTTTCTTTCATTTATACGCTGTGCTCATTTCGAACGGGTATCATGAAGCTTGTTTCGCTGACGACTTTCTTCGATTTTTTTATACATATATTCTGTTGTTGTTGTTGTTGTTGTCTACTGTTACAATTTTAAAGCTCTCTCAGCAATGCAGCTGTGTCAATGTATGGATTGTATGTGTGTGTGCATGAGCAAGCATTAAAACATAACGGGCCCAATTACAGTATTCAAGAGCGGTCAAGTGGAATTTACTTTTTTTTTTAAATACATTTTTTTTGTTTAGTGGGGGGAATTTCACATTTTTGTTTAATTGTTGCACTCAATTACAAATGTATTTTAGTTTATCTGCGGAGGCTACAAACAAATGAAAAGCTTTGCACATGGCGGCTTCCAAAGTAACGGTAACTAGGCAACTTTTCTTTGATTTGAGGTTATGAGTCAATATCAAAATTGCTGTAAATTTCGCACACACACACACACACAGACAGAGTATTAGCTGCCTGTAAACCGGCATAAAATAACATACTTGTGTGTGTTAATAATAGCTGTCAATTCGTCAAAGTTCAATAAACGACACACACACGCACGCACACATGCACATTTACCGAGAATTACAAGACCACTAAAACAACAACTACAACAAATGTAGCTATTAACTCTTAGCAGCAATCGTATTCTTTTGGCATTATTTTGTGTGTGTGTTTCACATATTATTATTTGCATGCACAATATAAATTTGATTATCTGCAGCCGAATAAACACAAACAGAAATGTGAATTAAACAAAATGAAAACGAAGCCAGCCAGGCCAACTACATAAATGCTGCAACGACGAACACGCACTGGGGAGCACTGAGGATGCCAACGACAGCGGACAGCCGACAGCCACAGGCAGAAGCAGCGACAGCGACAAAGCAGCGGCAGAGGCAGCAGCAGAGGCAGAGCGTCAGCAGCAACGGCGGGCGAGAGAATGACGATGATTGGCGCTGGTGGCGTCAGCTAATGTAATGTGTGGCTGCCTGGCGTCAATTTATAAAATGGTGAAGCTTGCAAAACAAACTCAGAGCAGAGCAGCAAAAGCGAACGCGCGCCTTTTTCTGACAGCAACAGAATTAAAGGAACTTGCGTTGTTGCTTTTCTCTGCCTTGTCCTATGTCGGCAGTGGGGGAGACACACACATACGCATTCGCACTATTGCGATTGTGTAAGGGTGCGTGCGTGTGTTTGTGTGTTGTGTGGCGGAATGCATGCAAGCGACAATATGTCGCGCGCTACAAAACGACCTACCGACCCCAAAGCAAAGCGCGCACACAGATGCATAAACACACTCACTCACTCACACACACACACGCACATGCGGAAGCAGCCAGAATGCACAGGCAAAAATTGCGGCAAATTACATGAGATTACAAAGCAGGCAGGCATTTTCTTTTCTTGCTTTGCTTTGCTCTCAACTGTTTCGCATTGCCTCTGGCTCTGCTGTTCTTGTTGTTGTTGTTATTATTGCGACTGCTTTCGCCGCCAGAGCGCAGCACAATTGTTTTCATGTCGCTTTTTTTTTGTTGCTTTTCAATTGCACTCACTTTCGGTTCCGTTTTGGGCAAGTGCTTCTGTCGTTCCCACACATAAGCGACAAACACGCTACGCTCGTTGTTTTGTTTTGCTGCTGCGACGACCAGCTGCCCTCAAATAACGCCCCACCCACCCATTCGCAGACAAAACGCTAAGAACAACAACACAATCCCACATAGACTTAGCACTGCGCTTGTGCCAAAATTGTTCTATTTTTCAATTACCTTTTGCTTTCTATTCGCTTGCTCGCGCTGCAAACCTTGAAATTATTTTCACACTGTTTTTGATCGCTCCGAAATACGAGCATATTTCACTAATTTGATATGCAATATGCTATCGGATCGCAATGCGCGCATCCATTAATATTTGTATAATTTTCACCTTGACTTGGCTTTTTTGTTTTCGTTTTTCCACAAAGTCTTGCAAAATCATACTTTTGTAGCTCACTCTCGCATTACCACGACATATTTACGCTTGCACGCAACACAAATTTAGATGAAACGAATCGAAACTGCACACAACTGTATCCGCTGGCAGTTATTTGCATTTTTTGCAAATGTATACTATATATTTTAATAGTTAAGATTAATTAATTATTAATTCACGCAAACGCGACAACAACGACAGACTTTTTTCGCTCATAAAAAACCACACGGCGTTCGGATTATGTTCAATTGAACTTATCACTTAAATGAACGAGCGAACTAAGTCCCAAAAACGGTGTGGCAACTTTAAACCCTGAAAAATACCGATAGTCTGATCGTCTGGCAGCCTTTCTATTCATTAAAAGTCCGAACAGTCTGGCAGCTCTCGAAAACGAGCGGGCAATTTAAAAATGTAACAGCACATTGTTTAAAAAAGCAATTATGACAATTCGAATTAATTTATTATTTTATAAAAATTAATTCTAATAAAATAGCAAATTTACAATATGATACATACTTTTTTTACCTTTATTTATGTCAGAAAATCGAACCAGACCATACACTTTTTCTGGGTGGCAGCTCTCAGTATCAAGGTGCCCACACACGACAAGCATGTGTGATGAGCATGCTCGGCTTGTGTGTGAACTAATTGACGAGCGCCTATTATTAAAAAAGTTTAAATTTTCAGCGTGCAGTTTGGGAACAAGCTCCATTGTCTGTAGCGTTGTACGCAAACCTAAAACAAAATCACTCCAAAAATCATGTTAATTTAAAATGGAATGAAACATTTGTTGAGAACGTATCAAGTAGCCTTATTGAGTTGCTCGCGGAATATACTTGTCGTGTGTGGGCACCTTGATACGAAAAAAAATGAAAAATTATTGTTATTGGAAAATTGAGTGCTATTCAAGCTGCAAATACAAAATGCACATTAGAATAAAGAGCTTTGAAATCAGTGCGAATTGTTAATTTTGCCGCGCAATCAACAAAAGAGCCCAACGAATCACAATAAATTCAAGGAATACAAATTACTAGTTGCAGCCACCCTCGCAAATAGAAACAAAAACAACCACAACAACCACATAACATAACACACATATTTATACACAAAATGTTTGCACAAACGGAATCCCAGAAAAGCAATTTTCTGGAGCAGACAAAGGCGGCGAGAGAGGAACGAGCGCTGGAGAAGCGCAGAGAGGAAGCTGCCATTCTGTTGCAGGCGACACTCAAAGGATATGCAGCACGTCGAAAATATCAAAAGCGCATAGTGTAAGTCTAGAAATCTAATATATATCTATACATATATCTTATATCTCATTCCTACCCACAGCAAAGATTTCGATGCGCTTTTTGCAAGCAATCAGGAGGAGAAGGACACGGATCCGTTGCTGCCTGCTGTCCACGTATATCCTGTTCTCCGTCGCTATCTAACACAAATCAAATTGGACAAAAGCGATGTTCGGATGCGTGAGCGTCTGGAGTCCATCTGTCGCTATGTGAATCGTGCCATGGAAGTGGAGAATCCAAAGCTTTCATATGCAGCTCTATGTCTGCATAAGGAACGAAGTCTGCCGTGGATTGGACACATGAAACTGCTGCTAACAAACTGCCTGCTGCTGTTGCCGGAACTCAAGCCGGAGAATCATGCGGATAGCATATCACTAGCACTCTTCTTACACACTCTCATTGTGTTCACAGCACCCAAATCGTGGTCCATCTTGCGTAATCCACAATTTGAGCGACTGCAGCCGGCCATGCAGAAGATCTGTTGCAATATTCAGGGGCATCTGGTGCAGCATGGTTTCTACAAGACTATGCGAGTAAGTAACAGAAGAGAGAGAAAGAGAGAGAGAGAGACTTGAGAATGTTAATGATAATGTACTCCTATCAATTCTTACAGCTCATTCTGCTGCGTGGCACCGCAAGAGAGGAGCTGTCCGTCAAAACGGTGACACTTGTGGCCATTATCACGCTCTGTCTGCGTCCTCTCACCGATGGCGATTACAGTCGCAATTTGATTTCACAATTTCTCAGCGAAATATTTTCGGTGCCAGCTCTCATATATCATTTAAACCAGAGCGTGCCGCAGTGCATCGAACAGTTCAGTGCGATGTGCCTGCTGAAACGGGCTTTATCCATATCGGAGGATCTGCAGTGGTTCGAGGAGTTTGCCGCGAGTATGTCAGGCACCAAGACACTGGCATATCTGGGCAACCTAGTGAACATGTTCAACATTGACAATCAGGCCGAGGCCAAGCTGCTGGCATTCCCGCTGCTGACTGTGAGTAGACAATCAATTAAATCCATTTAAATGATTATTTAAATTGCTTAAACTGTGCAGGAGACCATCACATCGCTGCTGGAATTAATACCCAACACGGTGACCACTAAAGGTGTC
The DNA here is from genome assembly GCA_035045575.1 of Drosophila falleni. NCBI lineage: Eukaryota > Metazoa > Arthropoda > Insecta > Diptera > Drosophilidae > Drosophila > Drosophila falleni. The sequence continues at coordinate 7,865,758 of JAWNOV010000167.1, forward strand.
TTCACACAGTGGCACGAGTTGCTTGGCTGGCACACACCTTGCGCGGAGCCGGCACAGAATCAAAATGTTGCTTTGATTAAGAAACAATTTCATATGCTGTGGGATCACCGCTGTATAAAGCTACTGCTGGGTGATCTGCTCAAGAAAATCAATGAAAACTATGAACGCATTGAGTTCCAATCACCGCAACAGCCCTCAACCAGCAATCTACTGCGTCGCGCCTTGGAATGCAGCTCCACACGAGGCAGTGGCTTGTTGTCCAGCGCTGCCGGCAAACAGACGAAGGTGCAATGGCGCAAATTGGATAACAGCGATGTGGTGCAGGTGTCACGCATTTGTGGCATGTATTATGCGGCATTGAGCACACTCTCCCAAATGAGACTGGACATACTGACGGGCATTTGCTATAATGATAATGTGCTCTATGATATTTGGCTGCTGCTCACTTCACTGGGTCCCAATTGCGGCATGAAGGATTATCTGGAGCTGCTGCGTTGCGAGACGTCGGTGCAGAAGCCACAGACAGCAATGTTAATGCTGTTCTGTGACTGCATGACGCACTACGTCACGTGAGTGGAAATGAAGATAAATTTAAAGATATTTGTTATTATATTTATATATTTATTGCAGCATTCTGGATGAGTATGAAATGTATACGGAACAGAGTCCTTTTCGCCTCAACGACTATGTTATGCTAACGTACTATCTTAACAATATGCTGTTCAAGCTAATCAATGACAACATATTGGGTATGTTAGCCATAGGATGCCCTATTAGAATATTCACAAATACTACTGATTGCTTTCTTTTTTTCCTAGGTGCCAAGAACATTGTAAACAATCCTGTATTTGTTTCGCTTCATACGCTGCTGCTTTGTCTTTATCGTCGTGATTGTCGACGTCCATTTACCCCGCCTAATCATTGGCTCATACCGGAGGTCAAGCCATCGACATTCATCAACGATCTGGAGAAGGCCAAGCGCAATGCGATGTTGTTGTTGGCCAAGATGCCACACATAATACCGCACGACGATCGGGTCAAGCTCTTCCGCAAGTTTGTGCAAAATGAGAAGGCTGTGATGGGACTGACGGAGAGTGCGTGTGCCTCGCCACGTTCAGCCTTGATTGTCATACATCGAGAGCGCATCGTTGAGGATGGATATCGACAGTTGGCCGCACAACCAACTCAAGCCCTGAAGGGTGTAATACGTGTGCGTTTTATCAATCAACAGGGATTACACGAGGCGGGCATTGATCAGGATGGTGTTTTCAAGGAGTTCCTGGAGGAGACAATCAAAAAAGTGTTTGATCCATCGCTGAACCTATTCAAGACCACCTCCGATCAGCGTCTGTATCCATCGCCCATCTCCTATGTGCAGGACAATCATTTGCAGCTCTTTGAGTTCGTGGGTCGCATGCTCGGCAAGGCGGTCTACGAGGGCATCGTTGTGGACGTGCCATTTGCCTCGTTCTTTCTCTCCCAGCTGCTGGGACAAACACAGCAGGCGCTGTACTCCTGCATGGATGAGCTGCCATCGCTGGACAACGAACTGTATCGCAGTCTAACTTTCATCAAGCACTACAAACAGGATGTGTCTGATTTGAATTTAACCTTCTCGGTGGACCAGGATGTCATGGGCAAGATTGTCACCCACGAATTGCATCCAGGCGGCAAAGCTCGTGTGGTGAACGATCACAACAAACTGGTCTACATACATTACATGGCCTACTTCCATATGAACACACAGATACGCGAACAGACGCAGGCATTCAATCGTGGCTTTCGCAGCATTGTCAATCCCGAGTGGTTGTCTTTGTTTTCTCCTCCAGAACTGCAGCGTCTCATCTCGGGCGATACGGTGCCATTGGATCTAAGAGATCTACGCAAGCATACACAGTATTATGGTGGTTTCCATGACTCACATCGCGTTGTCGGCTGGCTCTGGGACATTCTGGCCAAAGATTTTACTGAAGAAGAGCGAAAACTGTTCCTTAAGGTTGTTAAATTTAAAAGACTCAATATTTGATTATATTTATTAAATTATTTGTCTTTGCAGTTTGTTACCAGCTGCTCCAAGCCGCCACTTTTGGGCTTTGCCCATCTGGAGCCGCCGTTTTCCATACGCTGTGTGGAGGTGGGCGATGATGAGGACACTGGCGATACTATTGGCAGTGTCATCCGTGGTTTCTTTACCATACGAAAAAAGGATCCACTTAATCGTTTACCCACCTCATCCACCTGTTTCAATCTGCTTAAGCTGCCCAACTATCAGAAAAAGTCAACGCTGAGGGATAAACTACGCTATGCTGTCAGCAGTAATACAGGTTTCGAGTTGTCCTAAAGCTGGAGTTTGTCTAAGCCAAGTTGGTGCCACATATCACAGCGTGCTGAGCTTTCGGTGTTGTTATCTCTTTTAATTATTATTATTATTATCATTAACCCTTTATGCAATATCTTGCTGAAATATTGTTATATACATATATATATATTTATATTCCCACCCTATTCCCTTCCCAACGCACCACACCATTTTATATTTTTATCAACATTTTTGCATGTTGAATTTTTTTGTATTTGTAAGTAATTTTCTGGCAATTATATGTGCGTGTGTGTGTGTTAAGGTATTTTATGAAACACATTTTTAGATAAAAAAAAGAAAAAATCAAAGAATAAACAATTATTACAAATATAAATATATATTTGATTGTATATGTATAAACGTATAGCTGTGATAAACAAATTATAATAAACTAACGACAAATACACAACAAGAAAATACAAAGCTGAATTGAAAATACACAGAGTATGAATGGAAAAACTACATAGTTAATTTGAAATTATAATAATTATAAGTTTAAACCGAATTAATTGTATTAATCATAATTGTGGCTTGCGTGTGATGAATATTTAATCCACATATGGCATAAGTTAAATGTAAAAAAAAACAACACACACAAAACAAATGTAACCAAAAGGAACAGCAACAATAAATCTATATGTCTGATTCATGTGTAAACTATGCGGAGTTTGTTGTATGTAAATAGATATGTCATCTTTAAGGTAGCCTAAGCACATTGCCAAAGATAACAAACAACAATTACAAACAAGCCAAAAACGGCAGCAATTAGTGAATGGCTGCTTACCGAAAATTGCCCGGGTTTTTCCAAACACAGGCAATGAATGAAAATTGAAAACTGAAACTGAAGCCACGCTAATGACACAAATCCGTCTGGACGGGGAATAGCTAATTGCCTGAGTCACAGTCGTAATCGTAGTCGGATCGGGAGAGATAGGAAGTGCACTTAGGCTTTTTTTTTGGGATAAGCGGAAATGTTGCGCAGAATTTATGCAAAGCTAGTCAAATTACCGGAAATTCAACTGACTAATGACTTCAGTCGGATTTTTGACCTACTCCTAAGATAAGAAAGGGTTTCCAGTTATTTATGAAAAACTAAACGTTCGCATTCCCATTTTAAATCTTTCTTTTACACAATATTATTGGACATTTTTATATCGCCACAAAAGTATTGTTCCTTAGGGGTTCCGGTTTCTTTTTTTTTTATTTTTTATGTCCCCAAAACTGTCGACCTTTTGCGGTGCAACTATCTTTTCAAAACTCTCAGGACAATGGCAACAAATTGTTGTACAGACCCACAAAACATACAATAATCATAATAACAATAATCTCCAAAAATGGGACTGAGGAAACAGTCGGCGGTCATGGCCATAAAAGGCACATCTTGTGTACCCATTGTTCCCAGCATCCCTGCGACAAAGTGTGATGATTTTTATGACTTGCCTGTGAGTTTTTGCCGACAGTGACGCCGACGTTGTCATTTTTGTCGTCCTGCAGCCAGGACAAGTGGCAACAGCAACAAGTGAGTTCGTCTCCGTCTCCGACTGACACTCAAGTGCTTCGTTTGCGGCAATCGATTGGCGCCAGTTTGATGTGCCTCAACAATTTGTTGTGCCCCTACAGCTACAAGTACCGTTTAACGTTTGATTACGGTAACTTATCATTAGGCGGATCTCTCTCTCTCTCTTTGGTTCATATACGGTAGCTCAACTTATGCTGATTTTAGATAAGTTGCGTGTACTACATATACATACAGATATCCACTTGAGACAGCTGCTAGATGATCAGTCGATAGTAGCTTGTAATATTTCCTATGGGAATCTTTGAAGATGAGAAATCAATGATATAGGGTTTGCTCTAAAAGTCAGCAGCATGTGCTGATTAGCTTGATAAATATTAGGAAAGAAAATAAATACTTTCAATACTAGTAAACCTATTCTTAAGATTCTTTTGAAAAACTATTACTATTCCAAAACAGAGTGTAATGTAATGTAATTTTCAAGTATGGTCCGACTTTAATCTTAGATCTAAAGTAAATTGTCAATCTGACGATCGTTTTTAATCTTTTGTTTTTATGATATAACTAATTCTGAGTAGTTTGTTAAATTATATTTTGAATAACTATTATTATTCTGTAAGGAATATTTGACTTAGTATATTTTTAGGTAAGGTTAAACTATACTGTGAATTTCTTTTGTAAGAACTGTATTTCAGAAAAGTTTTTAAATGTTTATGTTTTATCTACAAAAACTAATATTCTTAAGCGAGTGCAAGAAATTTTGAGCTCCCTTACTTCACTTTAATTTGTATTTAAATTGCACTTCCACCAATCTAACGATCGATTACAGACTTCTGTAGAAAATTTCTTATATCAAAACTCTATTTCAAAGAGTTTTCTAATACATTTCCTAAAAAACAAAAAGTCTTTTAAGCTAATCGGCTTTTAATTTTGTTGGCCCAGATCTAAGCCATTTCCATTTTGAACTCTATAAATACCCCAAATGTATTTGAATAGTTCAAAGAGATGCCCCCACTTTTTAATGCAGTTAATGCTATCAATGTTAATATGAGCGCCCATTATTTAGGCTCCCCGCCAAGAAGAGATCGCTCAAAATGGCGCTGACATGGGCGAAAGAGAGACAACAAGATGCAGAGCGAGCAGCAGCCAATGGCAGCTCGGCAGATAAGAGAGCGCAAGCCAGAGAGAGGCCACTTGAGCAGAGCGGAGCAGAGATGAGAGAGGAGAGACAGAAACAGGTCTGGCGAGTACCTGAGAACCGAAAAACTAAACCGACCGGATTCGACTGGCATCGAGTTAAGTGCCTCCGAAATTCAGAGCGCAACAGTTTCAATCTGAACATCGTAGCGAACGGTTCACTGCGAGGAGAATAAAATTATATTTGTTGCATAGATATCGAAAATTTCGAGATCGTTTCCATCGTAATCAACTTTATTTAAACTATTACACATTATGTTGGCACTGCCAAACTTTGCCGATCTGCGCATGCAGCAGCAGATTGCCCATGAGATATATCGCCAACAAATTATGCAACGTCTGCCAGGTAAGAATCATAATTATAATTTCCATAATTGATTTGCCGACGGCTTTAATAATCTCTGTTTATCTCATTTAGATCCACTCTGCGGTCTGTTGCCCAACTTTGCAGCACATTTTGGACCACCGCCACCGCCGGCACAGCCATCTCTGCCTGGCGTGGAGGCCAAGTTGGAGAACAATGAACTGTGGCAGCAATTCCATCACATTGGCACCGAAATGATCATTACCAAGAGTGGCAGGTATGTGCAAGTATCTTAGCTTATCTTCACACCAGCTTATCAACCATCTGATAAGCAACAAGAATGGGAACACATAGAATATATCACTAAACGCCATTATGATTCCATTCAATCTTTGCAGACGCATGTTTCCCTCGATGCGTGTTTCTCTTAGTGGATTGGAGGAGGAGACCAACTATTGTGTGCTCCTGGAGATGGTGCCCATTGGCGATTGTCGCTACAAGTTCTCCGGCTCCCAATGGGTGCCAGCTGGCGGTGCCGAGCCACAGAGTCCACAGCGCATGTATCTGCATCCGGATAGTCCGGCAACGGGAAAACACTGGGAATCCCAAGCGTTGCTTTTCAGTAAAGTAAAGCTAACCAACAATACGCTGGACAACAATGGACATGTAGGTGTAGTCTATAGTGTAAACACTTGAAAGTTACTTATCTCTTGTTTGCTTAACTCGACACAGATCGTTTTGGCCAGCATGCACAAGTATCAGCCACGTTTGCATGTCATACGCACCGCTGATCTGACGCAGATCCCTTGGGCACCACAGCAGGCATATGTGTTCCCAGAGACCGAGTTCATTGCCGTGACAGCGTATCAGGTGTGTAGTCTATATTCTATATTTAAGTGATCGATTACTAATTTTGTGTGTGTGTTCTTTGCAGAATGATCGCATTACCAAGTTGAAGATCGACAACAATCCCTTTGCCAAGGGCTTTCGTGAGTCGGGCCAATCACGTTGCAAGCGCAAGTTGAATGATTCTCCACCACCTGCACAGACAGGAGGAGCAGGAGCGGGAGCAGGAGCAGCTGCTGACAACAGTCTGACAGTCTCGCCGTCGGCAAAACGCCTCCGTCTCGCCGATGAGTTGAATTTGTTGCCACAGCAACATTCTGGTTTGCTTGTGCCGCGTCATCATTATCTTATGGATACTCTGGAGGCCAATTTCTATCTGTCAGCGCCACCGCAGCCGCCCCAGCCACGCATTGATTATGCCAGGCACATTCAGGCACACACCGGCTATCCAAGTTGGGCTTATACGCCGCCATCTCCCGATTCGTCTTGCGGCTCCTCCAGCTGCGATTCTGCCGCAGAGCCAGATGCCGATACCTTTGTGGATGTGGTGGGCACAACAAACACTGCTGAGCCTCAGTTGGAATCCCAGTCGATTAGCCGTATCGCTGCTGACGTCGCTGCCGACGTCAACGCCGACGTCGCTGCTCCGCCAAAGCCCAAACGCAGCAGCTTCAGCATCTTGGACATATTAGGAACGACCGTCTCAGTTTAGTTGCCTTTGTTGTTGTTGTTGTTGTTGTTGTTTCTGTGCTCCCATTTCAGTTGTTGCTCCTCAAGTGCCTTATACATTTAATTAGCGTTTAGTTGCCAGCGTAGTGTAGTCAGTAGTTGAAATTGTGATATTTTGCAGTTAATTAAGATTTCCAGGTATTTACCATCAGTATTTATCTTAAGTATTTATTATGCAATTTTAATTGTTTAAATGATTTCGTAATGGATTTATTGTCTTTGGCATTTTAATGCAGGTAAATAAAGATTTTTTATACATATAAGAATTTATACTAAAGGTTTTTTTCTTTAATGGGAAATTAAAGGGAATGGCATATTTGAAATGCCACTTAAAGGTACAGTGAAATCTAGTGTAAGGGAAATAAATATAAACTTCACTGTGGAAAGCATTATTTTAATAAAGAACATTGCAATATTTAACTAAGTGTCACTTTATGTAAGGTATTCTGTAAGATTTGATATTTTTAAATTGTTAAAACTCTTTTCCCTTGAAATATATTTAATTCTTTCGAAGAATATTTAAAAAATAATACTCCTAATCATCTTAACATCTTTGCTAGGTCTCACTTCTCAATCACTCTGAAAACATACGATAAAATGAAGAAAAATATTAATATAATATATTAAATTCCAACCTTAATCACTATAGCTAGTTTATACTGTACAGTAATTCACATTTTAGTGCAACAACAGTCATTCTATAATCATTCTTAGTCTTGCTTATAATTTATAACTTATTTTTGTTTTTTTCGTTTGTGCTTTCATTTGGTTTCTTCTCCAGAATGCTTCTTCTGTGCTTCCATTTTGCCCACATTCTTTGTATAACATAATTGCGTCTCATATCTCGCGCATGCTGGCCATAAAAACCAGTTCCAGTTCCACAAGTTCACCCTCGTTCACCTCGGAGCGCTCCACAAAGTTGTCTCTCGCTCTCTACAATAGCAACAAGAACAACGCTGACGACATGAGCTTATCAGCAGATCAGAGAGAGCCGCATCTTAAATGCTGGCGCCAGCGCCAATGCGCTGATTGAGCGCGACGATCGCCAGGTAATCCACCAGGTAATCCTGGCCAGCAAGCAAGCAGGCGAACAGGCAAAATGTAATTGATGTTTTCACGTTGTAGTTGTTTGCCATTTACATGCCAAAGAAACTGAAACCAAAACCGCAACGATATCGATATCGATGCCTCCTCACACATGTGACTCTCACAACAAACTTGTTGTTTTGGGGCTGGCCAACGGAAATGAGGCGGCATCTTTTGAATGGACGCCAGCACAGTGGCAAGTGGTAGCCCAAATTGCAAATCTTCGACGGTGGCATTTCATTTCAAATCGCGTTAAGAAACAATTGTTAAACGGTTGATGATTTTTTCCCCATTCCCCCAACCAATTCTCAACTACCAATTTCAATACCCACACACGTTGAAACAACCTGTTTTTTTTGTTGCGGTCTCAGTGGGGACATCTGTTGCTTGTCGACGACGACTGTGGAGCTGCAGTTGCCATTCCCATTCCAATTCCCATTCATGTTGCCGCTGGAAGTGTTTATGGGCTCCACATTAGCCACGCTGCATATTCATGTTAAACGTCGCCAAAAAGACTAACGATGCCAAACGGCTATTGTGTTGTTGTTGCTTTTGTTGTTGCTGCTACAGCTTCGGGCTATTTGCTAAAATTTATTGAATTCTCATTTAAGAGAGCCACAAACACACAGTCAGAGTCAGCTTCAGAGTCGCAGTCAGAGGCAAATCGAGCGCCAGGTTCAGGTTCAGGTTCACAAACATTCGCATGTCAAAGTCAAATGAGCGCCGTCGCGGTTCCCGATCTTTCAGTGTAGATAAGCTAACTTTTTTGTCCCAGGCCTTGTTGTAGTTGTTGTATGCGCTCCTGCTCTGTTATTGCTATACCCTTGCAGAGAGTATTATAATATTGTCATGAAATGTGTAACGCTAATTTGATTAAGCTCGGACGTTCGAGGATCAAACTCTTAAATGATAAACAATAATTTATTATATTTGAAGCTATCTTATGCATAATAATTTACTAAATCTGTCTACTATATCATACAGAACGATCAGTTAAAAATTGAATACAGCTCTCTGCAAGGGTATCAACACTTCGACGAGCCTAAATTAACCTTTCATTGATGTTTGCTATTGTTGTTGTCGCTACGCTCTCTTTTGTATATGTGTAATTTCGTTGGAAATTAATGTTATGGCGGCCAAAATCAAAGTCTTGGACATTTTTCGCTGGCGACAATTTTATCGGCAACACAATGAAATCATTTGGCATAGAGATGGGCGCCAGTCGTGTGTCTATATAATGTTGTGCGTGATCGTATAAGGATTATAATGGATACCTGTTGAAACTTAAAACTATCCTGTTAATTTTCATTTATTTCAAAATGATAGTATCAATAAGATCGAATCTATATTCTACAATATTCGTCTCGATTTTGTGTTTTCCAATTTCAGCACGCACTCATCTCTAGTTTGGAGCAGATGCTCCAGTTTTTGGCTACGCTGGCGGTATATGTCTGGCGCTTTAATTGTTGTGGGGTTGCCAAAGATAAGAAATTTATTCATTTGAAAAGAGATCAGCTCAATGGCTAAAATACATACATACATATGTATAAATCTCAGCGAGTCTTACAATCTAATATGCAACTTCCTGCGTGCACCATGATCTTTAATTTAAGGATTGCTATCGTAGCGAGTTGTGGGACGACGATGCCAGTGATTTGGATTATTATACTTGACCAAGTTGGTCAAATCGTAGCCAGCCGGAACAGTTATATAGCTCTTCTTTCCTGGCAATTTCTTTTCAACTGGCACGACTGATAGATCTTCAAAGGGCGAGACATACGGCTCCTGGACAGTATGGAAGCTTGTTGAGCGAGCGGTGCTCGACTGTAAAAAACAACAAATATTAATATACATATTAATCTATATTTTATATTATTTACCTGGGTTGGATCCAGAAAGAGTTTTTTGTTCATTTCACCCTTCTTTTGCTCCTCAAGCGTTAAAGTCTTAAATTGTTCGGTATTCTCTTTAAGGAAATATTTCTCCAAATCTGCAGTAAACTTGCCACGGACGGAGCGCTTATCCTCCGGATTATTTTGCTGCCTCTCCACCCAAATTTCGGTAAAGGCGAACTTCTGCAAAGCCTCCATATTTTTTGAATCGTTTTCCATTCGCTCGTTTCCCTGCTGCTTGAGTTCTTTTACCTTGGTTTCCTTCTTCTGATTATTCATATCAAAGAGTTCCATGGCAGGCATGGGAGAGTCACATCTAAGTTCCGGCACCAAGTAATGGTTACCATGAGCGCGTCGAGCTGTCATCCACTTTGGATCCTGACAGTTGCTTGGCTTCAGCGATCGGGCGCTATCAGTGCGAGTACGGGCAACTTTAAATTCAACTCCAGAATTTAACTTTAATATTTAAGAGAACAGTTGAAAACAGTTAGATATATATGGAATATAATCAGTCTGGAATTCGAATTAGTTTTGCTTACCATCTTGTCAATATTTTTAAGGCATCGTCCGTTTTCAGCGGAGCTGCTTGAACTATTTGATTTGGGAGCCATTTCCTGTCCCTTCTGTGTGTTCAATAAGATATCATTAATTGCGTGTTAAATAATAAAGAACTGTATGCACTTACAACAACCAACATATTTTCTAGCTCAAATTCATGCTCGTCTGTGAGCGTATCATCGTCGTCCACGCTGGAGAGATTTTCCAAGTCGTCAGTAAACTCTTCGCTCTGATTCATCGACTGAAATGAATCGTTGTCGTCGTCTAATTCAGCAAGATATTCGTCAATTGGTTTTGGATTTTGGCTCATTTTGCGTATTTTTTACAAGCTGCGTTTCTGGAAAAATGTATGCAGGCTTGTTAGAGAGGAGCATACTGATTTCTTATGAAGGAGAAAGAGGGACAAATAGTTGTTATCCTTTGACAGCTGACAAAAGCTGAGCCCCATCGATATTAGCATATTATTGATCGATTATCTTTACTGGAGCAATCGATATTTTTTAATTTATTTTAAACACACACACCAATAAACTAATATGTACATATGTGTTTAGTGGGAGAATAAAATGTTAACAACAGGTAGAAACAGAGAACTTAAGTGCTGCTGCAGTTTGCACTCAATAGACTTGTAAACAAAAGGGACACTGACAATGCGCACAAAAACTACGCGCAGTCCGCGCACTTGACAGCGTCTATTGTTGTTGTTGTAGTTGCTGTTGTTGTTGCTAGTTGGCCTTTAATTGTTCACATGGATTTGCAAAAATGATGCGCAGTTCGCTTTGGGCTGCCTGCCAGCTTGTGTGGGTGGATTTTCATTATCCTGTAATTGTTTGTGCCATTGTTCACACGCTACGTTTGAAAAATTACACGCTTTGTTAATTGTCCCAACCCCGGACCAATCCGGCTCACATATGAGCCCATTTGCATAAACTACTTGGTCCGGTTCTTGGTGGGTTTGGCTCCGCTCTAGTTTAAAACCCCGGCTTATGTGAAGCATGAAAGAAATAGGAAAAGATATAGATTATGAGCAGGTCCATATTTATGGCTTGGCACCGGCGGCACACGACCCTTGCAGAATCCTTTGTTGCATTCTCCTGACCACCAAATATGTATATTTGCAACAATATAAACTCAAGTACCCGCTCTTTGTGCGTTTTGTCTATTTGCTTAACGCCGGCTCCGTATATGCATAAAGAGAAACTAAAACCCTTTGTTGAAACAGAAACAACAACAAATTTCCATAGAAATGGTCTCTTCTTCACTCTCTTTTTTTCTCTTTTGATATTTGCTCTGTGTGGTGGGAGTGCATTGTCGTCAAATATTTGCCAAGCAGTGCAAATGCTGATTATTCACTGCTTGCTGTCATTTGGCGCACTATTTGAATTGATAGTCATTTTGAAGTGACTGCTGCCACGCGTAAAACGCTTTTCCACTCATTAGCACTTGTTGTTTTTTTTTGTTGTAGCCTTGCCCCCAACTGTCACTCAAGTAATTAACTTTCATTTAGGAAATGGTAATGGTTTCGCTGTTGTTCGGGTTGCTCCCCATTTTTTTGTTTAGACAACAGAAATTGGTTGCAACACAAAGTGTATCTAATTTCATGGGGCAACAAAAAACAACAAAATGTTGAGCCGTAAAATGCAACAGCCAAATGCATTAATTACGCACACGCTGCCAACCTGCGACATCTGCCGCTGCCGCTGCCTCTGCCGCAGTCGCAGTCGCTGCCATTTAATGAGGCATTCAATGCACTTACAGCCTTGCGCCTGTCAACACAGCGCCGTCTACACGGAGAACGACATCTGTCACCCGTTCTCTGCGCTATAAAACCGCAGTCCGTTGTTGTTCCTGCCCCTGCCCCTGTTACTGCTGCTGCTGTTGCAGTTGCAGCTACTCCCTGGTGACTACACTTTAGAAATCGATTTGGTGGTAAATTGAAATTATTGTTTGTTTTTTTTTGTCTTTTCTTGTAGCCAGTCCCGGTCAGAGAATACGTCTGCACACGCCTCCCTCGACGTCATCGACGTCGTCGTCTTTTCAGGAGACGTGGGTGGTGACGCATGTCATCGTAAACTTCATCATTGGCTACATTCTCTGCCGCCGAAACAAACTAAGATACGAGTACAAAACCAACAACAAGCACCTGCAACTAACATAACAAATTGAGTATATTTTCTACGTTTTCGACTCTGTACTTTAAAGAGGTAAAGGGTCTATTAAGTTTGTCACCATAAAGAATAAATATGCTTGATCTGTATGAATTCCTAGATATCGAGACAACTATTTTAACTATATTCACCAAACTTTGTATGTAGGTTCCTCTATACAGAAATTCTTCTTCTTTCCGCAAATAAAACTTCCCGGGTTTAACATAATTTCTGAGTACCCGCTTGATAAGTATTATCAAAATTCTACATATTTTTAAACTATTCTTCTTAATTTTATTATTTTTATTTTAATTCGAAGTTTTGTTTTACAGCATTAGTATAAACTCTGTAATACAGAGTCTCTCGCAGTCGAGTTTGCTTTACTATAACATTTCCTGCTAGTTTTTTGGCTGCTTCGTCTCAGTCTCTGCCCATTTCATAAACATCTTTAGCTATTATGAGTCTCCGGAGTATTCTCCCAGTGCTGCAACTGTTGCCTGTTTTTAGGGCTGCAACCGAATTTCATGCCTTGTCGAGCTATTTAATTGCAAACAAATTATGTTCTGGCCAGTCGTCTTGGTAGTCTGTGTGGCTAATGGAATGGATGCTGCCGCTGCGGCGACGTCTTCAACTGATGATGTTGTTGAAATTCTAGCGTTTATCTTGTAAATTGGTTGGGATTAATGTCTAGCGGAAGTTGTGATTTGAGTTGCGTCTGCATCAAATTGCTGACTGCTGCTGACTGCTGCTAGATGTTGCAGCAATGATAAAATGATCAACTGACTGTGCAACATGTTCATTTACCTACAGCAAAGTGTGTGGGCGTTGAGGCTTTGAAGTATCCTTTAAATCTGCCAATTAGCCACGTCCTAAGTGCTGTTTGCTCAGCTAACAAGGCCAAGAGCGCCTACAAACATAGATTTCATGGCAATCGCAGTGAAAGATCTTTAGTTGAATTTATGAGAATATTTTAATTGAATTTCTAAATGAAAGCTCCACTTTATGACAAGCAGCCGCCAAGCAGTGTGAGCAAACGCAGCCCCAAGCAGTGTGGGCAATCGCAGCCCCCAGCAGTGAGTATAGTTGTAAAGCAGTGCAACTGCACTTAAAATTTAAGAGTATTTTAAGAGAATTTTTTTATGGATTTATAGCTACTTTTATTGTGCAAACTTAATGCAAACTTAATAGTTAATCAGGCCAAAGTAAACTTTTATTTGTACACTTTTATAATAATATCAAAGGCATTTATTGTAGATACTTAGATATATGATGTGCAACTAGCTGCCACCGCCAAGAATTGCAGAGATGCTGAAACCTTTGCGTTTAATGGGTGCCTCAGGCGGTGGTTGTGTTGTAGTTGTAGTTGTTGCTGTCTCTGTCTCTGTTGTTGTTGTTGTCTCGCTGCCCACATCTAGCTCCAGTTCATCGCTGGTCGACTCATCTGTCTGCTGAACGGAAATGTTGTGTGGCAACGCGAGCGCCGGAAGTTGCGGCAATGCAGCTTGCAAAATGGACGCTGGCGGATACAAATGTGCAGAAGACGTCGTCGTCGTCATTGTGCCATTGTACTCATGTGGCGGTCGGCCAAAGTATGTGCAGGCAAGATCGACCAGCGAGGGTCGCAACAGCGACTGCATGTTCTGTTGGAAATGTTGCATGAAGGTCGCGGCGCCGCGGGGCGGGGAGCCAATGGAGCTGGCGCCAGGCATTGCCACAACCTCAGCGCCATCCAGCGAGGATGATAACGAACAGGCGGATCCATTTGATCTCAGTCGCTTAATTTGCGGACCATCCTGTTCGCTGTTGCTGTTCAATGTTGTTGCGCCCTCTGCTGTTGTTGTTGTTGTTGTTGCTGCTGCTGCTGTCGTTGCGGATTTGCCTGGCGACATGTCAAGCGAACCAGAGGATTGTGAATGCGTCGTCTGGGCCAAATCTTGATCATCATCGGTTGGCGATGAAGACATTTTGCGTTTGCAGCGCGATTGTCCAGTTTCGCGGAAGCCCTTGGCAAATGGATTGTTGTCGATCTTCAGCTTCGTGATGCGATCATTCTGTGAAAAGAAGTATAAAAGTTGGAGTTGCAAGTAAATTGCATGAAATATGACAATTGTTAAGAGAGCTGGGAAAGCGGTGAGTAGACGGCGTTAAGTAACAGCGCCACTTGACACCACAGTCAGAAAGAGAGCAACAAATAGAGAGAGTGAAAGAGAGAGAGAGAAACACTTGAATCGACTCTTGTCATGACTTGACAACTTTGTGACGATGATCTTGTGGAAGTGATCACGCTAATTAGAGGCAGACTGACGTCTGGCAAACTGGCAACTGGCGACGCTGTCAATGAGTCCAGACATAGACAAAAACACAGCAAGAGGCACAAAAAAAAAGGCACGAAGGATGTGGCTATCCAACTTCCTAAAATAACAGAATAGAACAACTGAAAGTGAGCCTCACTTTTGCCTGTCTTCGTCTACTCGTATCTGTGGACAATGGGCGTTGCATGCTAATTTGAGACGTTGGTCAGTTGATCAGGCTACCCACAGCGTGAGCGATCGTTGCCCAAATTAACCAATTAGCCCTGCTCAATGAATGGACAAATAAATCTGTACAACTGAGCAATTACACAGAGCGAAAATATCAAGTAGTTCGTACCTAAGATGTTACATTTTAAGCAAGATTTTACAGAGCTTTAAAGTTCGTTTCAAAAACTTCAATCTCTCATAACTTTGTCAAAACTCAACCGATTTCCATGTGGAATACCGTTTTGATCATTATTTGGCCTCTAAATTCATTCTGCATCAAAATATTTTTCACTTGAAAAATTTACCTCACCGTCAATTTTTTCGGTATTTGCCATGCTTACCCCTTTACACTTTTTCAAAAACTTCAAACAGGCATAACTAAGTCAAATTTGAACTGATTTCCTCGCGGAATGTCAATTTTGTCATTTTTTTGTCCCTATTTCAATTCTGCATCAAAATTAGAAAACTCATTTTTTTTCCATCACTGTCCATTTTATCCATACACTCCCCTTGAGACTTATTTAAAGACTTTAAGCTGTCATAACTTAGTCAAATCTAAACTAATCTTATTATGCTATTTTTCTCGCTGTGTAGAACGGATCTCTGGAGCTTACCTGGTATGCTGTCACAGCCACAAATTCCGTCTCGGCAAACACAAAGGCCTGTTGTGGCGCCCAAGGTATTTGCGCCAGGTCAGCGGTGCGTATGACATGCAAACGTGGCTGATACTTGTGCATGCTGGCCAAAACGATCTATAGAGGGAAGAGAAAGGAATAAAGAGAAGAGATCAGAAACTGTCGCTTGCTTTGAAGCTGCACTGCGATCACTTACATGTCCGCTGTTGTCCAGCGTGTTGTTCGTCAACTTCACCTTGTTGAAGAGTATGGGCTGTGCCTGCCAATGTGCTCCTGTGGCCGGACTATCCGGATGCAGATACATGCGCTGTGGACTCTGTGGCTCGGCACCGCCAGCTGGCACCCATTGGGAGCCGGAGAACTTGTAGCGACAATCGCCAATGGGCACCATCTCCAGCAGCACACAATAGTTGGTCTCCTCCTCCAAGCCTGAAACACTCAGGCGCATTGAGGGAAACATGCGCCTGCAATCGAAGAAAAAACAAAAAAAATAAATATAAAATTCGAATAAAGTCAACAAGTTTGAGGGCAACATTTAAGTAATAAATAAAATCGTGATCTTTGGGCGTTACAAATATTTAATTGTGAGTTTTGCTCGTGGTCCATGTAATTAGGCTAGGCAAATGCATACAAAAAGAGAAATACAATACAAATAGCGGGCAGGGTCTCTCAATGCGAGTTTGCGCTGTGCTAACAAGGATCGAAGATTGAGGAGAGAGGAGAGGAGAGTTGAAGAGAGGTTCGAGACCCAGTGGCACAGCAGGTGGTCAGCGCTCTTGGCGCCAGCCTCAAAAATTGTTTGCGCTCCTTCGAATGCGTCTCAGTTGCCTGTTTAGAGATTGCTCTTCTTCTTCTTCTTATTTTTTCTCGTTTTTTTTTTTGGCAATGATTTTGTATTTTTATAGTTGGTTTTTTTTTTTTTTTTTTGTGTGCTGTTTGCGCGATGATTAATTAATTTAAGTTGCATGCGTTGTGTTTGCCTACATTTAATTTGTTGCCTTTTCTGGTTTGTTGAATTCCATTAGACCAACAACGGCGGCAAGAGCCAAATATTTCGACATTCGTGCGGTTTAGAATTTCATTTTCAATTTGCCTTCTTTTTTTCTCCCTCTCCTTCTTCTTATTTTTCTCCTTTATTTCAGCTTGCTCTTAAAACGTTGCTCGTGTGCATTTTTTTGACAAACGATTTGTTAAGATATTGATCGTTTGGCGCGTCTGCGCATAATTAACAAATGCGAGAATCCTCGCGAGAGACTTTCTGAGGAAGCAACCAAAAAAGCATTTCCAGGCATTTGACGGCATTCGCATTGGCGCCTAAGCAGGTGCAGTTCCAGTCAAATTTATTCAAAGTGTGAGCAGTGAGTGTTTTTGAGTTGTTTTGATATTGAGTTGTAAGAAATTACTTGAATTGTTTTGAGTAAGGAAAATAATAGATTTTATTTTAAAATCTTTATTCATATAGATAAATTCATACAATGGTGAAATAACTTGAGATGACAAAAATACGATAGTGATGAAAGTAGTCAATTATCGATTGTAACTATAGTTATGTTCAAAAAGTTAGCTGCGCTGTGAAACAGTGGAAATGGCACAGTTTTATACATAACAGAAATATATATATTATCGTTAAGATATTCTACAAAATCTTAATAGTAAACTTGAATAAAATTTGAAAATAAATATAAAAAAAACTAATAAAAATCAGTTTAAGTATCTATGATGAATTAAGTATTAATGTTGTACGGATTTTATTTTTTAAAGTGTATGCTATTAACTGCACTTAACAAATAAATTTCTCCTACTGATCTGATAGTACTTAAAGTGTTACTACAGACGCTTTAAAATGATTCACCTGAATTACGCCCGAAAGTAACCAATTCTTCAGACCTTTCTCAGCGATTCTCATGAATTAAAACTCGTGTTTGCTTTAAAAGCTAAAAGCTTCGTGACAAAGTCATTTCATTTAGTTTTTTTGTCTTTTGTTTTTCGGGACAAAACTCATGCATTATGTGATACGGTTTGTTCTATCTATCTTTTATGGTCGTCTGGTCGTTTGCCACCCATGCGATCCGATCCGAGTTTAAACTAAAGACGATGCGATCTTTTTGAGGGGACAAGCAACTAATTAGTTTTTATGATCGCCACTCGGCATTGGGCAGCATCAAGTTGCCACAGTGAGTGCCACAGTGACTGCCACACGGTGGCACTCTGGCGCCTAATCATTAAAAATTTAAATCGATTGCAGAAGAGTCGCCATCGTTGTTTTTTCTTCTTGTCTGACTGCATTTTCACATAAAACATTTTTGATGAGCATAAAAACTATTTAATACCGTCGTCTTTATGAATAATTCATAGCATATACTACGCGTATAAAATACGAAATGTAGAAAAGAGTTGAGACAGTTCTAAACTCTGCGTTTTTGTTTATTATTATTTATTTTTTTTGGGCAGTCCCCAAAAGTTTATGTTAATGGGAAAGGTCTTTGCTTTTGGAATGCATATATTTTACTTGTTCTGTCTTTCTTTCTATACGATCTTATCGGCACTTGTGCATCTCGACGTTTCAAAGTGTGAAATTGCTCGTATCTGTCGACGTCTTGGACAAGCTGTGGTCATTGTCAACGTGTGCAACGTGCAGATACAGATACAGATACAACTAAAGAGTATCTCAAGCAGAGACTGAGACTCAGTTTGTCTGCAGACAGGCGCCACAATAAAAACGCCGAAAGCAACAAAGATGACGACAAAGTATCCTTGACGCTAAGATTTATGCCACAGCAGCAAACAGTTCAAGTATCTCTCTCTCTCTCTCTCTCTCTCTCTCTCTCTCTCTCTCTCTCTCTCTGTGTTTATCTGCCTCTCTTTCCCTGTTAAGAAACGCCGACCAAAAGGACGTCCCACTGCGTTCTGTGTCCATACTAGGCCTACAATAAATTACGATGACGCCACTTTACGCACATTTGAGCAAGTGCCGGACACTTTTAGGTAGTTTACTACAGCGACTGCGACTGCGACTGCGCTCACGTAACTGCCGCTGAGCTACAAGATACAAGATACAATATCTTTGGGCGATTGCGCTAATGCTTTGATATTTCCCTGTTTCAATTTCAGCTGCATCAAACGAAAGAACACGCAAAGTGCCAGCGAACTTGTTCATTTTACACCTCTCGCAAGATACAATATACTGATAAAAAAATTGTCTAAAAAAGTTCTGATTAAAAAGAACTAAGATTTGTGGTCTAAAAAATGCGTTGAGAACATAAAATTAAAAAAAATTAAAAGGGAATGAATCTTGATTTTAAAGACATTCTAAATAAAACCAAATTTTTATTTTAAAAATAAATGTTCTTAAAATTAAAATCAAAAAATTAAAATAAATAAAAATTATTTTTTGTATTTATAATTCTTCTTTTTTTTAGTTTTTGATTTATTTACATTTTATTCTATAGTTATAGAAATTTTAAAAATTTTATATTAATTGGTTACGAGTGGAATTCGAACCGCCGCCTACTGCTTCAAAACTAAAGCAGTTTGAAATAATACCTATTTATACTCTCCTAACAATTCAAGATATTTATGCTTATATTAAGATATTAAAATTTGTAAGATTAATAATTTTAGTTTCAGTAGTTTGGTCTTTACTAAATATTTTTTTAAGAACAAAATATTTAAGATGAATGTGCTTGATTTTAGAAGTTGTTTTTTTTTTGTCAGTGTATATATTCGATATTTGATCGACAGAACAGGCCTTGATTGCACTTGAATTTGTCCTGTACCTGTCCACACAAAATACACTAAACTTCACATCCTGCATCCTTCCGCTGTCGCTGTCGCAGTCGCTGTTTTGTTTGCCTGTGAAAATTGTTGTCGCGACGTCGCTGTAAACAATTTGCAGGCGCCTGCATCTAATGAGCATTTAACAGCGACGCCGACGACGACGACGACGAGGATGACGATCATGAGGAGGTTGAGGACGAGAGTAGGGAATGAAGCTAAGGGCTGAGAATTGAGAGCTGAGAACTCAACTGTGGACTGAGGCCACTTCACAATTAACAGACGGCGCTTTAAGTGCCAATGCCATTGGCATGTTGTTGTTTTTCTTTGACCAACGTTATTTCTTTTTTCGGTTAAGAGTATTATTTTTCACATTCGTGCTAATGCATCTCTCGCATCGATCCCGGTTTAATTACATTCCCAAAGTTCCTTTGGGCGCGAGATCAAAGTCGTTGCTGTTGTTGTTGTTGTTGTTGCATATCTTACCTGCCGCTTTTTGTGATGATCATTTCCGTGCCAATCTGATGGAATTGCTTCCACAGCTCATCGTTCTGCAGCGTCATCTCCACGCCGGGCAACGAGACACGCGGTGGCATTATCACGTGCCGCGGCATCGCTATAGGCAACATCGGTGGAAAGGGATCTTCAATGAGAGAGAGAGAGAGAGAGAAAAAGGGGAGAGAGAGAGATTCAGTTAAGTACTTGATACAATTGATTGGAGTAAGTATTGAATACAAATATATCTACATAATTATTGCCACTTAAGTAAACTGTTGATCAATTCATTAGATCTGTTACTTTTATAATAGATCTATTATATTTTTCACTATGTAGTTTCAGAATATACTAACTCAATTAGAAAGTAAGTTCTTATACAAATTCAAGTATCTGACTATAGGGTCATATATAATTTATAATAGCTATAATTCATAACTAACTTGAAGATAAAATATTTTATAGTTTTCCATCAATATATTCAAAAAAATAATTATAAATTAATCAAAGATTTATGTTTGAGAATTGTTAAAGAATTTATTAGCGTTATAAAATATTCATCTATGTTTTATTCTGGCTATCTTAAAGATTTAAAAACCAGTTAGAATCAAGCTCATCAGCTATTTCAAAATTGCGTTGACAGATATAGTTTTGTACTTTCTTAACCATTTTCTAAACTTTTTTAGGCGAAAAAAATTATCATTTATTTGGGTATTCTATTTATTTAATTAGTTTTTAAAACCTTTCATAGCTACAACCATAAACTTTTTAATTCTATATGTGTTTTTCCCTATATAGATTTTTAATAAAAAATTTCAAAAATTTTAAAAATTTTTTATTAAAGTTGAAAATGATTTATAGCTTAGTAATCTTTTTTTTAATCATGGTATGCAACACAAGATGAAAATTTCTTTAATGATTTTATGGTATTAAGTAGCAAAATATCCTAAAGTTTTTTATGTCTGCTTTAAAAATAGAAGCTTAAGATTAAAAAGCCCCGCTCATCGGAACAATTTGTCTATATATAGTATGTACAATAAGTATTTAAATTTGCATTTGTGTGGTTGTGTGCATTTTATTTGATTTGCCTGCTGTGTTACGAGCTGGTGAAACAGCTAAAACTCATTTTGTTATCAGTTAGCTGCCAAAGATGGCCCGCTGTGATGTGTCGCTTACATTTGGCTTAAAAGCGCAAAGCAAAAAAAAAGAAGCCGCCAAACGCTTTCTCACATTACGCCGGTTTATGGTGCGATCGTAAAATGGCTAATAGCACTAACGCCTGCTGCTCTCCGATTACGAAAGACAAAAAAAAAACGCCAATTGCGGCAAAAACTAAAAGTAGCTAAAGATCATTAATGTTAATGATGCATAACAGCTTTTGTGTTGCTTACAAAAATTGCTTAAGTGTATGGAATATGCGGCGTATGCGTAATATAAAATTGGGGGGAGGAGCTTTACTTACCCGGTATGCGTTGCATTATCTGCTGACGGTAAATCTCGTGCGCAATGTGTTGTTGCATGCGCAGATCGACAAGTTCGTTCATGGTGATCATGATTTATATATGTATTTGTATATTTCACACTTTAATAAATTGTTTAACTTTTGGCACAATTCAATCACAGACAATAACAATAACAACAACAATAGCGAAAGCTGACAGCATGAGTTTTCAGTTCTTTTGTGAAGGCACGAGGCGAATTCGATTAGCGTTAATTATGCAAATCACAGCTAGCCAAAAAGCAAAACTGGCGTTATTATGGCAAATGTCTCATGTGCGTGTTTGTGTGGGTGTTAATTCGATTACAACAACTTGTTGAGTATTTTGAAAATTGGTTTTATTTGGGTTTTGTTTTTTCTCTATATATGATATGAAGTTATACCGACGCTCGCGTCTTGCGTTCGCCAAGTTCGCATTTCAACTGAGTAAGTTCCAAACACACAAAATGTCGCTGCCGTCGCTCGGAACGAGCTTGACGAGTTCGAGCCATTGATCGACATTACCTGCAAGATCTCTGGCAACTCTCTTTTTTTCTACTCTCTCGCTCGCTCTCGCTCTTTGCAGCTGGCAGGTTGCCCTAAGCTGCTTGCTGATTGGTTAAGCGTCTCTGTTAAAGCGAGAGCAGCGTGCTGTCTAGTCAGCTATCTCTGTCTGGCAATCAGTTATGCTCTTTCTTATGCTCTCTTTGTTGGCACCTCCATTTTGAAAATGACACCAGCTGCAAATGCTCCGCCCTCTCTTTGATGCTGGCTCTCATTCTCTACCCCTCTCTGTTTCTCTCTCTCTCTCGCTCACGTTCTTTCTAATTGTGTTTAATTTTGAAGTGCGAAGTTGCACAGTCAGCAGCCGTTCCAGCTGGTGTGTGTGTGTGTGTGTTCATGTGTGTCTGCGCTGTTGCTGGTGTTGCCTTTTAATTATACATCATGATCGAAATTGTTTTTTAGTTTTTTTCTCCTCATTCTTTTTATTTCATTTGGCATCTTTGTGTTTTGTTTTTTATACTTATTTATGCTTTGCCCATTTGTAGCCTCTGCCATCATGGTGGTCCTCTTGTCTTCTCTCGAGTTGTTGCTGTTGCTGTTGTTGCTGCTGTTGTTGCTGTTGTTGTTGCTGCCGTTTTGCTGTTCATTTATTTGATTTTGGTTTTGACGCTGCGTCATTCGGCGGCATTGATATGGTCGCATACACATGTATCCCGATGTATTCCCGATATGGACTCAAACTCAAACTCGAATTCGAATTCGAACTCGAACATACTGCAGTCTGTAGTGCAGATGCAGCTGCTAGATTGTGGTTTTTTTTTTCTTCATCTTTCTTACTTTTATATATTTCATCTGCTTGTTCTGACCTTTTTGAGATTGACAAAACATTTGTTAAACTACGGAAACGCATGTCGTCTACAAATTTGCCGACTATTTCAATCCATTAGCTGTGAAGGCGGCAAACGGAAAGCAGATGAACATCCTAACCAGTCCAAAAGTTTAAGGTAGCAGCTTTAATGCCGATAATGAATACTGCTAAAAAAAAAAATTTAATTTAACACCCATCTTTACTTAATTTTTATTTAAAATTTTGTTTTATTTTTGTACAAAAATTGTGGTCTGATTTTAGTTGACATAAATAAATAAAATTAATTATGATTTATTTATAATATGTTAGTAACTTTCAATTAATTTATTTTCAAAGAATGATTATTTTATTTTATTTTATTGCTTAGTGTCTTTGACGTGCTTAAGACATTGAGAAATTACACTATAATTTATTCTGTTTAAAGTTCTTTTTTTTATGTGTTGATTTTAAAACAAGACTCATAATACCTATACAAGTTTTAATATCGTATTCTTAGCTACCTTAATTGCATGTTGTTATTAAAAAACTAAAAAAAACTGCTATATTCACTATAGATAATTAACTAATTAATAGTTTGAAGTTTGCCAGTTTGAACTTTAACATATCGTTAAGTATACGCAACGTTGTAGCGCAAATTGAAAACTTTCGCTTTCCATAGCAAGTGAATCTGAAACTGATTGTATATCTTGGCTATACTACTATACAGTAAATATTGCAGCTCCCCAATCTCTTGATAAACATAAGCACTTCCGTTAGGCTGGCTCAAATAATTAAACATTACTTAGCTATGTCAGCGTTATCTAATTCTCTTGCACTACTGCGAAATTCCAGTGTCTGTATAGTATCTGTTGTTCGGTAAATAGTTGGCTAATTTACACAGCACTTTGTTGGCTGACACATCCACTTTGTTTCATGTTGTGGCAGCCAGCGGCGATAAGCCAAAAGAAATTAATTTACTATTAGCAGTTGGCATTGGTATTTCGCCCAAATTGCGTAGCCTGTAAACTACACTGAAAAAAATGACTGACTTCTAAAATCTAGAACATTTATTTTAAATAGAAAAAATTGTAAATGAATCAAAATTTAAAAATAAAAAAAATATAAATGTAAAAAATTATAAATATAAAAAAATAATTTTTTACTTATTAAAAAAAAATAATTATAAATATTAAAAATAATTTTTTAATTATTTTATTTTTTGATTTTAATTTTGAGAACATTTATTCTTAAAATAAGAACTTGGTCTTATTTGAAATGTTCTTAAAATCAAGATGTGCTCTCTTAATTTAGTTTTGTGTTCTCGATTTTAATTTCTCTCTTAATTCTCTTAATTTTAGAACATTTTTTTTTAGCAGTGTACACTCATATCAATATGTGTGTGTGAGTGTGTGTGTGTGTGTGTGTGTGTGTCTGTGTACATTAATTTATGCTTCGCGTTTTCACATTTGGTCGCGCACGCTTCCGGTTCCTCTTCCTCTTGCCATATGCAATAACCAACAAACAATTAGCCAAAGGTTCGGGTCGCTATCGCTGTCTCTTTCTGTCTCTGTCTCTGTCTGTTGTCTATGTCTGCGTTTGCGTTTCAGTATTTGAGTCCGGTCATGAATCGAACAGGCCAATAGCTGTGCAATTTGTCAGCACCCAGCTAATTGGTGTTGCTCAAATGCTCAAAATGATCTGCCTGCTGTTTGACTAATGCTCAACTGTTTCCTTCCGTTTCCTTCGGGGGAGTTGCACGTGCAACCTATCTTCGACCCATCAACAGGTAGCCTTGCAGTTTTCTATATCTCTGCCACACATTCCACACAGTTGAATCAGCCAGCAATGCATTAAATTTAAATCCGTATCGAATTCAATTTACGACTGACACAGGCAACAATATTACTTTTACATTGCTGATAGTACTTACTAGGGTATATGTTGGATACCTTAAAGAATAAAATTGATTAAAAAAAGGAAAAAATAGAGGACACAAATAAATAGAAGTTTCGCAAATGAAGGAAATTTAAATGCTGAATCAGAATATATAATATGATTATATTACGATCAAAAAAACACTGGTTATCAAAATTTTGAGCAAGGTATGAGAATTATTTGAAGATAGATAGGGATTAGTATACAAATTTTCGAACATTTTAAATTATTAAAAATAAAAATATTTTAGATGCAGAATCATTTTTGAAACCAAATAAAGAACAAAATGACATTTTTTTTTTGGGAAATCGGGAAAGTTATGATTAATTTAGGTATGTAAGATTGAAGATACTGAATAAAATGGAGAGGTATACGCTGAATTTATTTTGCAAGTTTTTCTTTAAAAATTCCGGATATATACATTTTTAATTACAACATCATCTCTCTTTCAGATTTACTGCTTTATGTATTTAAATTTTATTTTTAACTTTGCAAAAACACTGCGCATTTTATTTCAATTTCGTTCCAACTATTCTGCATGACAATTGTTTTTGGATCCATGAAGAGGAACCTTCAACTTGGGTTTCCTATTGTAAATGTCTGCCATTGCGAAATTAGACACATAACAGCGATAAGCACGAGCCTTTTTCTCACACGGCTGTTCAAATTAAAATTAGCATAAAATCCCAGACAAAGATAATGTAATTTTCCATGGAAAATAAATGAAATGCTTAGTATAAGTACCAATTCATACAGGGTTCAGTATTTTTCCCATTTATTATTTTTTTGTTAATCATTATAAAACTTAAGTGAACCGGCGCGAAATTTATTGATTTAAACTTTTAGCTAAATTCGATTTGTGTTGTTGTTTGTTTGAACAAGCCCCTAGCGCCTCTATAGACTATAGACTATAGACTCTATAGACTATTAACGGTTGCCACTTGACGTTTTCTTTATTGTTACAACTACAACTACGACATGACCATATAAACGAGGATGCCACGATGTGGATCGATGTGATCTTCGGCACTGAGACTATTTGTTGACGCTCGACTGTCTGGCTGGCATGCAAATCTACTTTTGTATGCAAATTAAGTGACTCAATCAACAAGGCAAAGGTAACAACATCAACATTAACGTTAATAAAACACAACAAAAACATGTTTGATAAGAAAAGACTGCCAAATACCCTGTGATATACTTTATAGACAAAAGTCTACAAAGTGTAATAAATTTAATTGATAAAAAGGTTTCTTAGAAATTTAAGATAGATACTCTTTGATTAAATTAAAATTGAAATCAATTTCAAAATTTATTTTATTAAAATTTTTAATTCATTGAAATAGCCGAAAATAAAAAAAAAATAACAGCATTCTTAAGAAATTTAAGATAAATTTGTATATATTTAGCATGTACTTTTATTATCTATCAAATGGTATGGTAGTGAAATTATTACAGAGTTAACTTTTCAAGAAACTTAAAAAATTTTTTTAAAAATAAAATTTTTTTTTATATTTAAAATTTTTTAAAAATAAAATTTTTTTTTAAAGGTAAAATTTTTTTTAGTTTTAAATTAATACAAAATGATATTAGACATTGGTGAAACATAAACTAGATTTCCATTATGTTATAAAATGTAAATTTTGATTCAATTTATATACCCCTTTATAAAAAAAAAAAAAAACCAAATTATTATAGAAAATAAATATAAGTCATCTTAAATTAAAAAATTAGATATTGAGCTTAAAAATAGGTGCCAATTGTCATTATTATTTATATACAAATTTACTCAGAATTCCTAACAAGTAATCTAAAACATGTTACCCCTTGTTAGCATATTGACTTAATCGGTATAAGCAGTTCAAAAAACAGCTAAATCACAATCGCCAGTAGCGCTTCGGGGACAGCTAAAAATAAAAATAAAAATAAATAAAATAAAGCGAGATCATCGACGACCAAAGGCATCATAATCATGTGGGTCCGTGCGTCTAGGCGACCACAATGGGTAATGGGCAATGGGCAATGGGGACCAACAGCAGTCCACTTAGCAGCTTTCAATGGTTCACGTAGTCCGCAGATTGAGTGTATTGTTCAGACAGACCCCACAATAATGCGTGTATAGATATGTGTACATATAATAATTGAGAGGTGTTTAATCGTGTGTTTCGTTTTTATACATATATTTATTTATTTATGTTTTTTTGTGGTTTTGTTTTCTGCAGATTCACGACCTGTGGCGAGACACAAGTCGTTACCTTTACCTTTACCTTTCCTGTGCTCCACTGTCGATCGCTGTTTGCACTCAAATTATCATAAGCAAATACGGCTCAAAAGACTGAGATTGGAACTGTGACTGGGTCTGAGACAGGGACTGAGACTGGAACTGAGACTCTGACTGAGACTGAGACTGACGGTTTCGACTTTACGCGCTTCAGACTTCAACTTAAGTGCTAAAGTTGCTGGCGACGCGACGCGCTGAGAGGCGCTTCTGTTGTGTAGACACTTGAGTTATTACAATATATTCAAAATTCAAGTGCTACTGGCATTCTTCAGCCATACATATATCGCCTGAACTGACTCTGGGAGTCGTCGATAAAAAAAATGTTATAAAATCAAGATTTTGGTCTCAAAAGTAAGATTTGATCTAAAAAATGCGTTGAGAACATAATATTCTTAAATGAAGCGAATACACCTTGATTTTAAGAATATTTGAAATAAGACCAAGTTTTTAAAATTAAAAAAAAAAAAAAACAAAAATAAAACAAAAAATAATTATTTATTAATATTTATAATTTTTTTTATTTTTAAATTTGATTTTTTTTGTTTTAGTAATTTTATAAATGTTACTTTAATCTGTCATGAGTGGGATTCGAACCGCCGTCTTCTGCTTCACAACTGAAGTGGTCTCTCTAACTTTATACATTCCTAACAATTTAAGATTTTTATACTTATATTAAGATTATACAATTTTTTAGATTAATAATCTTAGCTTTAGTAATTTGATCTTAAAATAATCATATTTTAAGAAAAATATATATAATATGAATGTTCTTGATTTTAAAAGTTGGTTTTTTTTTTCAGTGTACACATATTTGTTGTGCGTTAATAATATTTATATTGTTTGTTTATCGACGATGCTCATTGACTTGGCACTCACTTGGCTGGTGTGGTTCCTTTTTTTGTTGAATGGATCCAAATATATTTATGCGTGTTATAACAAGATCATCGATTTGAATGCGTATGCCAAATCAGCTTACTAGCAAACACTGTTTTTTTTTAGATTTTTCTTGGCCAAATCAATTCATTAACATGCAGCTTCTTGGCCCAAAAGTTCAATGGCCACGCGCTGCGGCTGTGTGTTGACATCAAAGCCAATAGCCAACTATTGCCGACAAAGAGATATACAGACAAAGAACAAAAAAAAAAAAAATGCTGAATCTAAATCTAAATCCAAATCCAGAGACTGAGACAGACTAAGAGCCAATAGCCAAGTCCAGTAGTCAAGAAATCATTTTGCCTGATAAAAACATCCATTATGCGTAACAATTTGACGGCTTCTTTGGCTACCTTATTTTCAGTTTTCAATGTTTTGTGTGTCGGCATTTTTGGCTTTGATTGAGTAGCTGACCATCTAGCCCGCGGTGTAATTGTTGTCGCACAATCTCTCTCCCTTTTTCCCTCTCTCTCTCTCTCTCGTCTCTTTCTCTCAGTTGCTATGCTTGGTCCAGAGAGGGAGCAAGCCTGAGTGCGTAATTACAATGCACACTGTGATGTCTGATAAATAAAAAAAAGAAGCAGAACTTCAATCTACTAAAAAACATGTTTGACGTCAAAGAGGAAATGCCTTAATCTCTCTCTCAACATAACGTCACAACAGCTTCTCTTCCCCCTCTCTTTCTCTCCCCTCCTCTTCCCTCCCTCTTTGCCCGCCATTATCACTCTTAGTTCCAAAGTGTTTGGACATTTGTTTGTACTGGCCAATGTCGTGTCTTAGACTCTGTACAGAGTGTACACTGTACAGCCGTATCATTGAGACCAGCTCGTATTTGACTAGCGCACTATTTCATGGCTTCTATCTTGGGTTCTTATTTTTTCTCTTTTCTATTTTTTATGTATTTTTATGTGTACTTATGGCACTAGTCATAGTTGACACTTGTTGCCACAGTGCCAGTTTTTGTTGTTGTTGATTACTTTTAATGGCGTCAAGACTTTCGCTTTTATGGAACACTTGTTTCCACGAATCGTATCTCTCTTCTCTTATTCTATACATTAGCTGGAACCCGATTCTCGACAAAAGATTGAATTGTTTTATAATGTTTGTGTAAATGTATCTGAAATGTAGTTTCAAGAAGCGGCGCATGTTAATTGAAATTTTGTTTAATCTATTGATAACATTTTTCTTTAAAGAGCAAAGACAGTAAATATTGATAGGCTTTTTTTATAGATATGTTTTTAAGTTCATTATAATATTTAAACTTAAGATAGTATACAACTGTAAATGGTTTTTCCTTCCATCTACCTATATAATACTTCGATCTGAGTCAAATCTTTATTGTTTGCCTTACAAAATCAACAATCATAATCTAGTTAAAACTAACCAAGAATCTGGCGCCACATCCGAATTACCCACAAACAGAAAACCAACCCGTTAGCTTCAGCTACTGGTATCTACCACCCTAAAATCCTAAAAAAGTACATAAAAAACCAGACACGCACAAACAAAAACAAGTTTGCAATCTATAACTAACAGTGGTGGACGAGAAGATACTCTGTAATTTAGGGAAAATAAATGAAACTATGCGATAGATAATTATTTTGATACATATATCTATAAAGGTAATTTTAATATATATTAAGGCATTTAAATTAAAAAAAATATAGAAAATAAATAAAATAAACATTGAAATTTAAAAATAAAATCAGATAAGATAACAATTTATAAATAAAGTAAATTTTAAATTTATTTATAACAGATTACTAGCCAGTTTCCAAACTTTACCCTCCATCTAAAAGATTAAATTACATTTAAATAAATCTATCAGCAATTTATACCCCACTATTATCTTCTATGTACAGGGTATAACAAATATGGCGCAAAGTCAACAGGTATACGGCCATTATTCAAAAAAGCGAGAACAATTTATGCCACCACTGCAATCTGTATCTTTGTCTAATGCTAGAGTATCTTCAGCACCCAGTTCCAATCTCAATCTCAATCTCAGTTCCCGTTCCAGTTTCAGCTTCAACCGCTCATGTGAGGCGTCAAAAGCTTAAATATTTACAATTAGCCCTAAAAAGACACAAACACCATAACAATGAGATAGAGCGAAAGCGAAAAACATATTTGTTAAAAAGGCAAATAACTTTGCAGAAGATAAAGATCTAATTTTTGATTAAAATTTAAGCTTTTTCACAACCTTAGCAGCTACCGGGCAAGAGAATAATCCAGAGAAGCAACCTGAGCTGATCTCAATCGAGTTAAAGAAGAAATTATAAGTTGTCGCCGAGGCAATTTATGTTTGGGTTCTCTTTTATTTTATTTTATTTTTTATTTTTTTTCAATTTTAATTCGTTGACAACGCACACAAAGACAACGGACGAGTCAACGGTTAAAACATTTAATAAATTAACCACTGTGAGTCGTCGTCGTTGTTGTTATCGCTATCTGAAGACTTTGGAAGTTGTAGAGCATGTTGTTTTTATAATTTTCATAGACTTTTAGTTGCTATATATGGCAAACAATACGGTACCTTTAACACCAAGTCCAAAAGGGCCCCAAGACCAAATTAACAAAAGGCCAAGACAGCACAGAAGCGACAGACGCGTAGCTGCCGTTCGAGCAGCAGCTGTGGCCCTACAGATACTAAGTTACAGATACAGATACACAGATACAGATACAGATACTTGTTTACTACTAGCTACAGATACATTTCAAGCTACAGATACAGCAACTATGGAGCACATGTAGGAAACTGATTTGCATATGAATGTGGCAATGATTACAAATTTCGCTCGTAAAAATGTTTAGTTGGGTTTTGTTTTAACCCTTTTTTTTTTGGTTTTTGTTTTTGGAGGCATAATTAACTATGGATCGATCTCGTATGCGTTGCGGTTGCGGCAATTTACAGGCATGTGGTTGTTACTGATTGTGAGATACGATCTTGTATCTGAGTTTTATAGATACTACGCATATGTGTATCTGTATCTGAGTATCTGTATCTGGAGTCGAATTGGATGTCAATGGACTTTGGTGTTTTTTGGTGGGAAAGTGTTGAGCTGTTTGCATTATGCTGATTAAGTTTTTCATTGAGGGAAGCTAAACCTTTCACAGTCAATTAATAGCGGCTAACAAGATCGATGCTGTTGCCTGATAAGCAGCTATCAACAACACGGTAACTGCATAGTTAATAGATTAGCCATGCATAATTCCCACCTTTCCACCTTCCCACTCTCACGAACAACGCCCACTGTGTGAGTGAGAGTCCAGGATCACACAGATACACACACATACACTAACACAGTTAGAGACGATCTACAGCATTGATCCTACAGCCTCCAGTCCTCGTTTTTGTGTTTATTATGGCGCGTTTCGTTAATTTCTTGGCGCCATCATCATCGTCTCCGTCTCTCGTCTCCTTGTCAATGTTCTCTCTCTCTCTCCTCCGCCTCCTTTGCTGCGTCATAAAATTAAAACTCTTCACTCCATCATTTTCGTGTGCGAGTGCAACATTTGACAGGTAAACGTCTGGGAAAATATATATAACTTACCAACTGGCCGCCGGTTAACGCAGACGCGCCCTCCAGTCCAAAATCTTTGCATAAATGTCCTAAAGAATTTTGAATGCTCTCTGCAGGGCAATATCTTTATAAATATCTACAAAAAAATTTATTTTCTTTCTTACTAATTTTTCAATTAATTTTTCTTCTTTCTTCCAAATTTCAAGTTCAATACTGTGGGTATTATATATATCCTGTGAACTTATTTTATTTTTTCAAATTTCGCCTCTTTCTAATACGATTTATGATTTAGTAATAAAATGAGATTGGGTCGCATTTCTTTTCATTTTATTTTAATTTTCAATTAGAGTATTTATACTTCGTTCTTCCAGCATTTCTTTCATAAAAAATTTCTTAAAAAATATTTTTCCCAGCCTGCTGAGCGTTTGGTTGGTTGGCTGCAGTTAGCCATATTTTTGACAGATTTATTAGGCAATATTAATTTTTTATACGTGCTAAGGTATGTGTCATGGGAGCTGCCATTATCACCTGGTCGAATCGAATACCTGCTGTAGGTCAGAAACCAGCTTCAAGTCAATAGGAGGAAGTACTAAGTCAATGTTTGTGTAGTGCAGTAAGCACAAGTAAAGTGCAGATCTTTCAGATCAGAACAGAAAAAAGATCTCTTGCTGTTATTATAATTCATGTTGTTGCTGTTGTTGTTGTGATGTCTGTTTGTTTGGCTTTGTCTGCTGACTGTTTGGAGCTCTGGTGGCTCGAACGTGTGAAAATGCATTTGCATATTCAATCAACGGCACAATAAATACGACTGACTATAACGAATATGAATACGAATACGAATACTCCATACTACATACGAATTCATACAGAGTCGTTAAACAGCATTTACATACGAAAATAACAAAATATTTAACAGCAGACGAGTTGACTGGGAAGTCGTCGTTGGATCATTTCAATATATATATGTAGAAGGATAGTTGAATGATTTTAGCCCGTGACTTTTGCATTCAAATTGAAAGTGTCAATATTCGAACTTGGTAGCGCTTTTTTTCGAGACGCAACGACCCATAAATTTCATGACCAAATTCAAAACACAAACTCAACAACAGATGGAGAATGTGTGAGTGAAAGGGAAGGTGTGGGAGTTGGTGGGTGGGGGAGAGCTTAAAAAAAAACCGTCAACTCATGCTCTCTTTCAGTTTCGATCTGTTAATAGCCACAATAATTGGAATATTTGCGTGGGCAGATGGAATATTTTCATCAACTCATTTCTTTGATCTATTTTCGAATCGAATTTGTACTAAAATTAACAGTTTGGCCAATTTGGCAAAACAAATAAATAATATTGATTGTTTGTCTGTTGACGATCATCAAAACATCTATTATTATGCGTGGACATTATCTAACTATGAATACTATTGTCAGGGTTGATTTTAATTAATAACACTCAGATTTCCGATCTTTTATATTTCATAGCGTCTTAACTGCTGCATAAACCAAAGAATCATGCATTCTTAAGCTAACTCTAATTTACGCCAGAGGTCGCTTTATAGCAATCGATAAATGATTAATTATATTTACACTTACGCTTTATATCAATCGATAAATGATTAATTATATTTACAGTTCGATAAATATAATTAATAAATAATACTATTTACAATATAATACAAACTTAAATATTATATGCTAAATATTACTACAATACATATATATTTGTGGCGCCACACAGTTGACATTTTGTAGCCACGCGCTGTGGCAGCCACTTTCGGTTTCCGTTCACCATGCAGATAAGCGGCAATCAAAGTTGCAGCTGCAAGTGGCAGTGGCAGTGGCAACTTATCTGCTGGCTGCATGCCCTGTGCCGCGCTCTAATGCAAAACCATAAAAACAAATTATGAGCGATACGCTAAATCAACGAAATGCATTCAAGCGTTGTCTCTGCTGTCCCCCCATCCCCCATTCCCAATGTTCTTGCCACTGCCTCTTGGTGGCAGCCGCAACAATCGCAGCAGAATCTTTTTGGGAGGTACGTGGCCCATTTGACTTAATGAAAATGTTGGCACTACAAGTCAAGTGCTTCGAGGCGCAGCCAAGCGCATGCACACACACACACACACACACACACACACATACTCACACACTCGCACACTCACTTGAGCTGCCGTCGCGTTTGCAGCACGCAAGTGAAAAAATGTTGGCGCCAGGCGCCACTAAAAAATCTTATGAATGAAGTAGACACATTTTTTTGTTCGTTGCTGTTGTTGTTGTGTCTCCCCTTTCCTCTACTCTACCCTACACTCCTCTCTCTCTCTCTCTTTCACTCTGCTTGTTGTTGCTGTGTGGCTTAAGCGTTGTCCGGAATCGCGTTTGAAGTGCATACCCAAAACTTTCCTCTTCTCTCCTCTCTTCTCGTCTGTCTCCTTATGTCGTCTCGTCTCTTGATAGTTTAGTCTGTCTTCGGTCATTATAATAATTTTCTTAGAAAGTTCTTGCATTTATTAAGTTATTAAAATGTAATTAACGGCGACTTAGAATACCTAGAAAACGAATGCTACAAAATCTTTGCTAATTATAACATTTCTTTTTGTATTGAAAAATACGACGGATAAGATGTCAAAAAGTATTTTTTTATTATACTCTTAATATAAATATATATACAAAATAATAATAATTAATATAAACGAAAATAATTTTTTTTACAAATTTCAAGCAAAGCAAAATTTTGATGCAGAATCAAAATACAGGCCAAATAATGATCAAAATGATATGCCGCATGAAAATCGGTAAAGATTTGCCAAAGTTATGAGAGTTTGAAGTTTTTGAAAAAATGTCAAGGGGTAAGTATGCAAAAATATGACAGTGATGGCCAATATATTGAATTTTCAAAATAATTTTAATTTTGATGCAGAATCAAAATACAGGCCAAATAATGATCAAAATGATATTCCGCATGAAAATCGGCTAAGATTTGACGAAGTTATGGGAGTCTGAAGTTTTTGAAAAAATGTCAAGGGGTAAGTATGCAAAAATATGACAGTGATGGCCAATATATTGAATTTTCAAAATAATTTTAATTTTGATGCAGAATCAAAATACAGGCCAAATAATGATCAAAACGATATTCCGCATGAAAATCGGCTAAGATTTGCCGAAGTTATGGGAGTCTGAAGTTTTTGAAAAAATGTCAAGGGGTAAGTATGCAAAAATATGACAGTGATGGCCAATATATTGAATTTTCAAAATAATTTTAATTTTGATGCAGAATCAAAATACAGGCCAAATAATGATCAAAATGATATTCCGCATGAAAATCGGTTAAGATTTGCCAAAGTTATGAGAGTCTGAAGCTTTTGGAAAAATGTCAAGGAAAAATGGAAAAATATGAAAAATATGACAGTAATGGCCAATATATTGAATTTTCAAAATAATTTTAATTTTTATGCAGAATCAAAATACAGGCCAAATAATGATCAAAATGATATTCCGCATTAAAATTGGTTAAGTTTTGACAGAGTTATGGAAGTTTGAAGTTGGAGAATAATATTTCTATTAATTATATTAATGATGTTGTATGTAAAATTACAGATTTTATGCTCTGCAACACCTGCTCATAGCCATCCCTTTATCAATCGCACTTGTTAGGGGCTTTCCAGTTTTAGTTTCATTCCGTTTCGGGTTACCTGATCAGCAGGAGTGGGAGTAAGACAAGGGATAGGAGTAGGAGCAATAGCTCGACAAACGTGCGCGTTCCATATTAAATCCACGCAGTAAAAGCATTAATCACCATTTTCACGCGACGCGCCTGTTGCTCTGTCGCTCTGTTGGCCTTTGGGCCAACTATTGCTGTTGGCCACGTTAGAGATAGCTCGTTAGAGAATCGAAGGAGAGAAATGAGCCTGACACGTTCGCATTGGTTCCTGGAAATGTGCAGCGCCGTCGAAGCCGTCGAAGCCGCGTGTTGACTAATGACGCGCATTTAGCAGCGATTAATGAATTTTATGAGCCGCCATAATTTTATGGCACATCAACTGGCCGCTGGCAGGGAAATTCCAGCGAATTTCCCCGCTCCTGAACCATTGAAGAGACTTCGGCTGGAAAATACAAAGCTGCTGCCTGCGGTTTTATTATCTTACCTGTAACTATGCCTTTTCAGGGATATGGTTATAGACTTGGACTTGGTATCCGGATGGCACCGGCGTTACGCGTACAATGCGAAAGGTACTTGAGTTTTTATGACCATGTATGTGCGTGTATAGAGGCGGCTTCATTGTACTATATGAGTACTCGATAAGTATTCAAAAGTATTCAAATGGTAATCAAGTGCTTTGTGGCCGGTTGTGCGCCCTTAGGTTTGAATAGGGCGTTTGTATGACAGCTAATGTCTCGCATAATAGAAATCACCTACTTACAAATCAAGTGCAAATTGTTAGCCCACTTGAGATCTGGACCAGACTAGACAAAACCTTACTAAGCACATCTTTCGGTGCATGTAATCCTTGTATAATTGAAACAAAACGCAATTTGTTTTTACAGTTTGTCGCAGCCTTTAAGATCCCATTTTCGGTTTGTTTTCATTTCAAACTACAAGACAGATACTCTACAAAGATTTGCTCAAAGGATTTGCCTCTTCCCCTTGTCACAGATCCTTCATCTGTGTGTGTGTGGCATATGTGTGCAGTTTGTTTCTCTCTCTCTCGATCTCGATCTCATTTTCGTTTTCGTTTATTTTTACTACTGCTTAAACAATTTTCGCTTAAATTGTTTGTGGCAAATGGGATTTGGGTTCACCACAAGAGGTTTGGTTAAAGGATAACAATCATTTTGCCATTGTTGACAATTTTTGCTTATCGTTCAACAAAACCGGGGGACAATTGCCGGCATGTTGTCATCTGTGTTTAACGATCTGTTTACTCTCCTTATGGAGCTATCCATAAACAGCTGCCATAGTTCTCAACAGATCCCAAAAAAATGTAGATCTAAACAGAATAGCCTTATTTTTACTTTTACTTGGGCTAATCAACTTTGGGGGTTTTGTTAAAATGTTTTATGATCTTTGCATTTGTTTGAGCAAAATCTTTTGAGAATAAATATTATTAAGAAAAATAATTACAATCTTTCAGATATGGTTGAACAATGTTTGTTGAAGTTGTACAAACAATGTGAGCAAGACATCACTGACCTTAGAAAATGTTAAATTGTGTTCTTCATTATTTCAATTTCTAGCTAGCTAGCTGGGTATCCAAGGCCATATAGAACCCTGTCGAAAATAATTAAATAAAAAGATAAATTTTTTCTTTAAGAGATAATGAAAATTTAATTCTGTTACAGATCGTTTTTCTTGCAGCTGCTTTAAATTGTTGAAATTTAATGAATACTTATAAAGAAAAAATTCATATTTTCTTTCAAAATTTTCTGTTAAAAAAAGTAATAAAATAAATTGAAAATTAAATAAAAAACTGATTAAAATTATGCTTGCTGATTAAACAAAGGAATTAAGTACTCAAGTAAAGTGAGTTCTCAGCATAAATGAAATGCCCTTCCATATGAGAATATTAAATGTTCACAGGTTGTTGCTGAGATTTGTTCCCAGTCGAAGGGCTTTTTACCTTATGATAATCACGCCCCGAATGCTGTGTATTGTTTTTGTTTTTTTTCTTTTTTCGGGTAATGCATATTCAGATCTGTTCGTTTTCGGCATACCACAAACGATTATCTGCATCGAAGCACACTCATCGAAAACTGGACGATGTCGTCTTTGGCCAATGGACAGAGGACTGAGGACAGAGAACTGAGAGTTGGAACAATGGCAGCGGTTAAAGTACAAAGCATCGCACTTTATTAACTACTTGAGATTAAGGCTGATAAAGAGATAATCCTCGTACGGTCGGCAACTGAACTCAAAGTGCACCGCATACTCCTACAACGAGAGAGGGAGGGAGAGAGAGGCAGAGAGAAAGAGATTGAAAAAGAGACGGAGAGAGAGAGATCGAGGGTCCAACTTTCGGTAGCTGTTGCCGGTGTAATAAGCATAACAATATCGTTGTCCGCCCAATTGACAAGCCAGCGGATAGAGAGCCTATCTGGAGCGTTGATGTTGCCGTGTAAAATGGATCACAGGTACTGCCACTCAGGTGAGATCAATAGCAGTCAGTCAGAGAGACACATAGATGAGGCTTATCGCATGCCTCACCTCATCGAACCTCATCCACACACGTCATTGCACTTTCGCTAGCCTCAACACAACTCAACTCATTCCATCACATCACATCTCGTCTGTTCTCATCACATCATTCCGTCATCCCATCATCCCGTCATCCACACACTCTCGCTATCTGCCGCAGCTGCCTTTGATCAGTGTAGCGTAATTTTAAGCCAAATTGCTTGGCCTTTGCATTCTGCCGCATTCTAGGCTCATGAACTAGGCTCCGAATCATGCTGGGCCTCTCCCTTACTTTTAGATACTCCTGGTATTACTTTTCTGGTGCCAATGTCAGGGGTCCTTTGGCGTTGGGCTGCCGCACTTATTCAATGTTTTAGTGTGAAGTTGTAACATCTTTTTTTTACTTAGGGTGGTTACCAACTTTCTATTCTTTTTCTCTCTCGTTTTTTTTTCTATTAAATTCTCTGCTCTTTTGAAGCGTGGAGCTACTGCTGTGTAATGGGATTTACCAGCGATCCATTGTCATTTTTCGGCATATTTATATTAAATTTAGGCTATTCTTATATTTTTTTTGGCAATCTTGAGATGAAACCCCGCTAGTGTTGAAAAAATGCTATTATTTTAGAGTTTTTTCCCTAAACAAAGTGTTATGTATAAAACTGTGCCATTCCCACTGTTTCACAGCGCAGCTAACTTTTTGAACATAACCATAGTTACAATCGATATTTTACTACACTCATCTCTATCTTGCTTTTGTCATCTCAAGAAAAGTTTACATAATTGACTTTCTGACAACATTTATATTATGACAAATTTTAGATTTATTTGTTATTGTGATTTGTATCAACGACCTGCTCAATAAGTTAGCTCCAACTGCAGTTGTCAGTCAGTTGAGTCAGTTGCAAAGGCCAAATGAGGCATGACAACGCTTCAAGTGTTTATGTAAATGCATTTTAACACCTCGGGCCACAAATATTTTCTAACTGCTCACAATAATATTGATAATTTTTTAATAAATACCAGAAGCAAAGAGGGGCAAAAACTGAGTGATGGGAAGAGAGCGAGGGGAGTTGCAACTTATACTTATAACACATACGTAAATATGTAACTGTGCGCGGGCAAACGTGAGGCGTAAATTAATTCTATTGAAGTCGCTTACAGTTCCACGGAACGGATACGACGATAACCAACGGATCGTAACTGAAGCTCGGAGTAAACAAACACAATGTGCAGGGAGAGAAAAAAGTGTTGCTCTGTTTGCTTGTTTGCAACTTGGGATGACCGAGTCGTACACTGAAAAAAAATACCAACTTCTAAATATTTTGTTCTTAAAATAAGATTATTTGAAGACCAAATTACTATAACTAAGATTATTAATCTAAAAAATCTTAACATCTAAATATATGAATAAAAATCTTAATTGTTAGGAAATAATAAATTAATATAAATAGGTTCGAATCCCACTCGTAACATATTAAAATCTACATTCATAAAATTACTTAAACAGAAAAAAAATAAAATAATTAAAATAAGAACTTGATCTTATTTGAAATGTTTTTAAAATCAAGATGTGTTCTCTTAATTTAAGAGTTTTATGTTCTCGACGCATTTTTAGACCAAAAATTTTAGCTCTGAGAAAAATCTTGAGTTTTAGAACATTTTTTTTTATCAGTGTAGTCGTTGTTGTAGTTGTGAATGTGGTTGTAGAAGCTCATTATGCGATCGCGTTAAGCTGTGAAATTTATTGTTTGTCTAGCCATAATAGCGGGGCAGCAGTAGAAGCTGAAGCAGAAGCTCAAGTTACGGGTCTCTAATCTTAGACTATTGACAAAAACTCAATACCAGTAGTTGTTGGCAGTTCGCATTGGCATTTATGAATTATGGAAATGGAAACAGCGTTTAGAAGACGCCACTTTATGCTGGTCAGCTTCATACTACGACTTCAACTTGGACTTGCAGTCTTCAGGCGAACAAATGTTTTATTAATGAAACGTTG
The DNA here is from genome assembly GCA_035045575.1 of Drosophila falleni. Lineage (NCBI taxonomy): Eukaryota > Metazoa > Arthropoda > Insecta > Diptera > Drosophilidae > Drosophila > Drosophila falleni. The sequence goes on from JAWNOV010000167.1 coordinate 7,905,475, forward strand.
ATCATCAGCTTCGTTTGTTTTGGACTGCTCATGATGTGTTGTGTGTAGTGTGTGTGTGTGTGTTTAGTGTGGTGTGGGCAGCAGCAGCAACGTTGGCGAGTTGTCTCTAAGCGAGACAAATTACCACATTTCAACACATACTCAAAACTGGCCCAGCCCCATGTAAACTTGACTGTGGATGCAGCTCAGATCTCAGTTCGGGTTCAGGTTCGGGAATCGGGAACTGGGTACCCAACCAAGTGGCCCTTTTGGCGCCCCATTGCAATTGTGTGGCATCTCTGTGGTTGTTTTTTTTTTCACTGTTTCTCTCGTTCGGTGGTCATTAATAAAAATGTTTTTTATTTGTTGCTTTTTGGGTTAACTCCCATAAGCCATAAGCATAAGCCATAAGAAAAACAAACAAATGGACAGGCTGGTTAGTTGGTTAGTTGACTGGTGGCCCAGACACATATAAGTATACCATATATATCTATATGTATATGTATTGGACAGGCCCCTACTTTGGGTCAAATAAGCCAAGTCAGCGACGTGAGCATGAATCAACCTGTCAAAAGTCTCGTTAACGCCAACAGCACCGATTTTTACTCATTTGGCCTTCTTCAGCGACAGGGTCACAACGAACTAGCCATGAGCTACGATTCAAAGCACAAGCAACATCAATAAAAATTGTAAAATAAATATAAAAAAAAATATATAAGAAAAAAATTTTATAAAATAAAACTAGTACTTATAACTTCAAATGCTCTGCTATAGTCGTTAAGTTCGGCTTTTTCCTGCTCCCCTACACACAAACAAACGCCAGAGATCCCAAAAAAAAATCAAAAAAACGTTGGTTGCAGCCAGCAGAAACCCTAAGGGGCAACAACAATAAAAACAACAAACGGTGGGGAAATTTTCATTAAATGCCACATTTGGGCTGCCCAAAAACTGGCGCCAGGCTCTGGACACAGCCCAGATCCGACATCCATGTCCATATAATCTCGACAACTGCAACGAGGCCAGCGAACAAATAAGCAGCAATTTCTTCATGTTGCGAGCAAATTTGGCTGGAATGTGAACGATGGAGAACGAACGAGATGACGATGTAGAGGTTGGCCAAGTTGGCCAGGTTAACAGACCAACAAACCAGCAGACCAGCAGGCAATGAAGTGCGCCGTCGCGCTGCTAAACGATCTTGCCACCGCCCGTCCACACCATGCCACACACAATATACACACACACACACACAACACACATACTAATACAGTTAAGAGAGGGAACACGACGCACGCACGAACTCCGAACTTCAAGCATTGCCAGTTAGCCAAGTTACTACGCTCTTTGGGGGCCCTTCAAACGACTTGGCTGCCGTTGTTGCTGCTGCTGCTTCTGCTGGGCAGCCGACTGGCGCTATCTTCGTCTGGGTCTTGGCCAAGTTGTTGTTGTTGTTGTTGCTTTTGCCCACACCGAATTCAGAGGTGCAAATACGTTCAGACCAGTCTCCAATTTGTGCTGGAAAGTGATCATTCATGCGCCGTAGCTGTTTCCATACTTGTTATGTGTTCATGTCGTAATGCCCTCTATAAAATAAACATAGGGTAGTTGCGGTAGTATGGTCATAATTATTTTTAAGAAATTACAGCTTAATAATAATAAAACTATGGATTTAATTAAATAGAACTTAGGATAGAATAACAATTAAAAAAAACCTTTGACAAAATTATTAAACAACTCCTTAACCCTGTTTTAAAATAAAAATTCTTTATTTTCACTATTTCCAATAAAATTCAAATATTATTTATTAAATAAAGCGTAAAGTATTTATATATATGAAAAAGTTTCCGAAATTTATTCAGTAAATTAAAAATACAAGATTATGCATAATAATCATTATATTTCTTTCCTTCCTATTCCAAATAATCCCTTTTACACTTTCTTTTAATTTTTTTCTCATATTCACATATTTCATATTTCATATTTCACATATTTCACATATTTATATAGTTAAAATTACAGAATATTAAAGCTGCGATGCTGCACACTGAGCTTGTTATCTTCTTTCAACTTGATGATGATTTTACGTTTCTGTCTTTGCCCTCCGGTCGTCTTGTCGTTCTCGTTGTCGTCGTCGTTTCGGTCGTCGCCATCGTTGAGAAAAGGAAATGAAATATTTGTCTGGTCTAAAAGTTATCATTTTATTAAAAAGCAGAGGCAATCAACGCATTCACATATTAAAACCGATTTCAACTCGACTTGTGGGATCTTAAAACAAAAAACAGCAGAAGAAGAAAAAATAAATAAAATCTGAGGAATCACGTTAAGTTTATAGGTCGCAACATATACACATGTGTGTGTGCGTGTGTTGAAAGTGATTCACTTGGGTTTGGGTCAGTCGAGTGCTGGAGACAGGGGCGTGTCTCGACAGTCGCCGGTCGCCTCGTCAACTGGCCAACTGTCTGTACAATAATAACCCAGGATATATGAGAATATTTTGGACATAAGGGAGCGAGGAGGACTTGTCCTAGTTACGTTGACATTTAGTGGGCGTGATAAGGTCTGGTTTTGATTGAGAGAAAATGGAAATGTCTAGTTAGGTATTGACTAATGTGCTACATAAACAAATCTTAGCCAAGGATTCAAGTTCGAGTTACAACATAAACAAATCTTAGCCAAGGATTCAGTTCGAGTTACAACTCTTGTATGATTGTCGTGTCAAAGTGCAATATCATGTCAAAGTATTTAAGCCTGAGATTGGTGTAAGATGTAACAATTTAGTAGACTGTCAATGCATCGCATTCATAACTCAATCAGGTTCCAATCACAGTCATAAACAACTTCAAAAAAGTTGAACCCACTGTTAAGGCCACGCCCCATTCGAAGATTCATAAACTGCCAATATAAATGTTTAACTTAATTATAGTTGAACCATCAAAGATGTTTAATTGTACTCGACTGAAACTGAACAGAACAGGACCCACCACGGTATTATAATCGTGCCTAGTGCCATATAAAAGACAAAACATTGAAATCCAATTAAATGGATAGTCATTAAAGTGCCAGCATGATGTTGACTCAAATTCATTTTTAATTGTTTATTTCATAAAAAAGAGAAAGAGAAAGAGAAAGAGTAGGCAACAGGTTGGTAAAAGAATAAATCTAAGACAGAGGTGCATATTATCATATTAACGCGTCTCTATATAAGCCCACAACTTTAATTATCAAACATTTCTAATGTCCATCAAATTGAACCCACACTCCTTTGTCAATGTCGTAAATACATAAATAAACAACAAACAGACCAAAATCTCAGCCAGAATTTTTGATGATTGATGTCCTTGGGTTGGTGGAAGGTTCGCCTAAACGGCTGCAATAAAAAAATTTACCACGTTTTGGGGCACAGCGGGCGGTGACTTGGCGCCAGTGATATATTTCACCCTTTTCTGATATGACTGAGAACTCGGCTTGTGGCCTGAGAAACTCCCAGAGACCAAGATCGAGAGACGAAGGCAGAGACAGAGACAGAGACAAGAGAGTTGGAGATGGAGGCGACATTCGCTGCACTCAGATCGCAGCAAACTGATTCGAATACAGAATACAAAAAGGTGGAAATGTTAAAATTTAATTATGGGTTCAGTTTTTGGACTACATGCATATAAAGATACACACACACACACACACTCCGATCACTGCAATAAAACACACTGCGTGGCGAGTGTAGAAAAGTCAACAAAAATTTGTTTTTAATTTACAATTTAATATGCGTTATAAAAAATTGGGCTCAATGACGAGACATAAATATTTATGAAGGCTGCGCCAGAAAGGCACAGCCAAAAAGGAAAACGATCTAAGTTTGGGCTCTGCTGGAAACATTTAATGCTCTACAGGTTGAGCCTAAGGATATAAGGTATAAAGTATTGCAGAAGAGCACATAAAATGAAAGATAGGAGATGAAACTTGTGAAAAGATCATTTATTATATAGGGTATGATTTATTATGAAGATTGAAATTTATCTAGGCATAATTAGTAGTTTGATAAGATTATCACTGTTATTTACAGCAGAGAAATATTTCTTAGAAATGGGAATAGTGATTTTTCATACAGACTGATTAATAGATCAGTTCGTAAAAATATGTAAAAACACTTATATTTAAAGGTAATCCATTTCGATCATAATATTATCCTTTTTTCGTTATATTAATCGAACTTAATTTATAAGCTGAATGTTTTATTTTGTCAAGATCACTTGTAATAAAACATAAAAAATAAAAAATGTAATAAAATAGTCATAACTAATTTTCGTGAATTATTAATTATGAATAAATATGATTTTTTTAAGTTTAGAAAGATGTCAAGATCACTTGTAATAAACCTTATATAATATATTTTAAATAAAAAATATTAGTCCTAAATCATTTTCAACGTATCTATAAATAAATATGGATTTTTTTAAGATTAGAGAATATCTTTAGTAATAATAAATTTTTTTTTTTCTTAGCCAACAATCTCTGTTTCAAAGCTTATTATGCAAGAGGTATGCCCCATTGAAAGATTTCCCGTATGCGCTGTTGTGGACACACTTTAAAGAATTTGTCAAAGGCAACTTAGCAACATTTTCGACGCTACGCGACGCGACTCGTTTCAAATACTTATGCCACACACATCATGAGGCGATCCTAACTCGCAGATCCAAATTGCAAACCGCATAAATTGCCAAACTTGGTGGAGTTGTTGTTGTTGATGTTTTTTGAGCTGCTCGTCGAATGTTTTGACATTTAGAGGCGTTCGTTGTCGCCAGAGAGAGAGAGAGGGAAACGAGAATGACAAACGCCACAGTGGCTCATTATTTATTATGAATTCTATAAATATTAATGGATTTTTAAATGCAATTATAACAACTAATTAATAATGTGCATTTTTAATGGCCCAACAGCGAAACGAACACCGTCTTGGTCTTCAGTTTTGTTGGAGCATTTGACGTATTGGTTTGACGTATTTATTGCATGTTTTCTCGCTTTCAATTCGATGCGATTCGACTTGGCTTTAAGTTTGATTTGCAGTCCGATTCCAAATGGAGGTGCGCGAAAAAATTAAACGAGAATGTCTGACAGAATTTATTTTAATTAGTGCGATGAAGCTGTGAGTTGCATGCCAAATGAGAGCCGAGAGAGATCAACTCTCCAGCTCAGGGACGAGTTTGATGTCCATGCAAAACAAGTCTTGCCAAATGCTGAAAATGGCCAATGGCAATCGCCTAGCCATGACATAAAGATCACAGGCTATAAAGCCGCCAGGAAGAGACAAATAAATGGCCAATACAATATATGTTCACAGATCGCGATCGCAATCACGATCGGCACTTGGATTGGGATAACGTATCGATTACACAGATCGACTTCTGTGCTCAGGTCAATTGCTGCTAGGCCAATGCAAAAGAGAAAAGCCGCCGATAGCGTTTGTTGTAATCGATATGGCTTAAACGCTTGGCAATCGCAGCCCCGGAAAATGTATCTTAAGTAGCAAATGTAATGTGTCCAGAGATGCCGAACTGTTGATAACAGCGACCTGGTGGCGACGTCTAGATGATCACAGCGATCAGTAGCTAGCACTCACTCTCTCTCTCTCTCTCTTTCTCTCTCTCTCTCTCTCTCTCTCTCTCTGTCTGTCTGTCTTGCTGGGCACTTGTAGATAATGCATCTCACAGATACTTATTGATTTTTCCAGATGATCACAGCGATCAGTAGCTGGCACACTCTCTCCCTCTCTCCCCCTCTCTCCCTCTCTCTCTCTATCTGTCTCGCTGGGCACTCGTAGATAATGTATCTCACAGATACTTATTGATTTTTCGATCTTGTGACAGGCGTCCGCTGTGGATCCAACCAGGGGGTAGCCAGTTACGACTAAAATGGAGCCTCACAACGTGAGAAATATTATATACCTAACGATATATATGCAAAACAGATAGAGAGGAGTCGAATTTTTATTTTGACGGTGGGGGGAAAAGGTTGCAGCCCGTCGATCAATCCCGCTGGAAACAAACATCTTAACAAATTATAATGCCCGTCTCGGGGGTCGATCGTTAAGTATCTCAACTAGTAGCCGCTAGGCAGCCACAGAAAGTGATCATCTCAACGACAGGCCATCGATCATTCAAAAAACTGAGCTCATGCTGGCGTTGCTTTTTTCTGTTTTTTTTTTGGTTTTTTGGCTACAACTTTGGGCCAAGTGTGGTAGAAAGCGTGTTGGAAAATTAAATCATCGTTGTGGTTGTCTGTGTGCTGTTGTTGTCTTTGTCTTTTGGCTGCCTTAATGATGCTCAACGCACCTTGAGCTACGGCTTAGTATTTACCCAAAAGATCTCTATCAGCGAGTTAACTCGTTTAGCATTTAGTTGCAGGCGCCTAACTGGTACTTCAACTGTCTCTGGATCTGGCTATGAGTCCAAGTCTGATTCCAAGTCCAACTTATCGCATAGTTTGCATCTTTATGCATCTTTTTCTCAGGATTCGGGGCGCGGCAACGCCTCGCTTATTAGGCGCAGACAGTGTCGTTTATATCATTTATATTATTTTATGAACATCATTTTTTTTTTGTGTCTTCTGTTTTTTATCTCGTTTTTGTGTTTTCATAAATTATGTGTAACCTGTTGTGTTGCATTTTGAGATGCAGGTGACAATCCAACAGACCTTTGTTTCTTTCATTTGATTTTGGTATGGGTTAATTAGGGTTATATACCATGATTTATTGATTTGTGATGCCCTCAGAGGCTGTATTAACTGCAACCTGTCTGCCCCCATTGATTATGGCCATCATAAGCAGCCAATGTTGATGGTCTTTTAATTTTCGTTAGTTGCTTTATATTTTAATTAGCCAATATGATTTGATGTGGCCTGTCTGCAACTAAAGTGGGCCACAACCAGTGTTGGCATTTTTAGCAATTTAGCGGGGCCTGTGAGAGGGACTGGGAGCGGGGCCTAAGAGAGAGACTGGGAGCGGGGCCTAAGAGAGGGACTGGGAGCGGGGCCTAAGAGAGGGACTGGGAGCGGGGCCTAAGAGAGGGACTGGGAGCGGGGCCTAAGAGAGGGACTGGGAGCGGGGCCTAAGTGAGGGACTGGGAGCGGGGCCTAAGAGAGGGACTGGGAGCGGGGCCTAAGAGAGGGACTGGGAGCGAGGCCTGGGAGGGACTGGGAGCGGGGCCTAAGAGAGGGACTGGGAGCGGGGCCTAAGAGAGGGACTAGGAGCGGGGCCTAAGAGAGGGACTGGGAGCGGGGCCTAAGAGAGGGACTGGGAGCGGGGCCTAAGAGAGGGACTAGGAGCGGGGCCTAAGAGAGGGACTGGGAGCGGGGCCTAAGAGAGGGACTGGGAGCGGGGCCTAAGAGAGGGACTGGGAGCGGGGCCTGCGAGAGGAACTGGGAGCGGGGCCTAAGAGAGGGACTGGGGGCGGGGCCTAAGAGAGGGACTGGGAGCGGGGCCTAAGAGAGGGACTGGGAGCGGGGCCTAAGAGAGGGACTGGGAGCGGGGCCTAAGAGAGGGACTGGGAGCGGGGCCTAAGAGAGGGGCTAGAAGCGGGACCTAAGAGAGGTACTGAAAGCGGGGCCTTGGAGAGGGACTGGGAGCGGGGCCTGGGAGAGGGACTGGGAGAGGGACTGGGAGAGGGACCTGGGAGAACGGACTGGGAGCGAGGCCTAAGAGAGAGACTGGGAGCATTTTTTATATGATTATATATATATATATATATATTTTTTTTTTTAAAGCTAATTTTAGCTACTTTTTTTCAATTTAGCAATTTTAGCCCACAATAATCTGGCAACAATGGCTACAGCACGCAGCTAAAGAGAAGTCGCTGAACAACAACGGTAGCTGCCTCAAATCTCTTATCAAAGTCAGACACATGTCGTTGTTGAACCTCTGCTTGCCGGCTACCGTGCAACATGCGCTGAGGCAGATGCTCTGTCGGCAGATAAGAGCACACACAAAGAGGCACAGAAGCGGTCGAAAAGATCTAAAGGTCCTAGAGCAACGACTGGCGCCAAGTGAAGCACTTGTCGCGTCGCGCGACAACTGAACAATACAAAATTATTACTTCAATTGGCGACAGCCTCTTTGTCCAGCCACATTCCAGTCAGGTACAACATCTTAAGTTGATTTCGAAAATGAGAAAAAGACGCCCGCCTACGGATCAGTTCACACCATTGCCGCAACTTACCACAAAATGTGGCACAGCGACACAAGTCTGCATACAGTGCATGTACTTTGTGCCTTTGACCTTGCAACATTTAGTGACGCAATTACACCTGACCTTTAACTGGGCTATCTCGAACTAGAATCGGCCATAAAATTACCAGCTGCTGACCAGGAACAAAGCCAAACCGTCAGCATCCCATACAGTGACTACTGTCTGTATCTACCTTTTTTTAGAGACATTTGTTTTTTGTCGGTCTTGGCCCTTTTATGCAGGCGTGAAGCGTTACAATTTTGATATCTTTTGTTCTCATTTCATTTTGTGTCACATAAAGTTTAGCTGCAATTTGTACAAATATTTTATGATGCTTAGGCGCCCGTCGTTCAGTCACCAACACAAATAATATACAAAAGTCTGGGAAAATGATTTGGAATTATGTCTCTCGATTCTCCACACAATTCTCGACTGTCTTCTCACCGGAGATATGCCGTCTACGTCTGGAAAACGTGCTAATGTGTCCAAAATCTCAATTTAATGAGTGTGTTGAGGCGAATTTGCATCACTTTCTGTATTTAGTTGGAATCCTTCTTTCTAGTCCGTTGACAATCAACTCAACCCCGAAATTATTCGCTGTCGTCTCGACAATTTGTGATGTGATTTGGCTGCAGCGCTTGAATTCAAGTGCAAATTGTTTTCGTGACATTCCCCAGAAAGTGTCACTGCTATGACAAAAAGCGGGACTACCCCTAATCCCAGTCTCCATAGTGTGGAAATTAACTGCAAGTTGTCTGCGTGGGAATAGACAAGTATATTTATAAGTTTGTCAATTGGTTCAAGATCAATGTGAGAAGAAATTAATATAAGTTTTTATAGAGCTAATAACAGAAGTGGACATAATCTATAAATACTAAGAAAATAAGTGTAGGAAAAGCAATATTAGAAGATAATAATGTTTTAATGAGCAATTCGTAAAGATCAGTGAAGTTGTTTGGTTTTAATATTGGAATCTTTAAGGATAGCATAAAATTGGTTAGGACTTTCATGTTAAATATTTTTTTTTTTATACTGTTTTATACAATTTTCTTCACATAAATATCAGTTGAAATAAATAAAACTTTGTACCGATTATTTTCCAGTAAAGTCCAAAAATGATCAATGATATTGAAGTTCCTTTATCTATGATTCATACACAGGCAATAATTTTCACCTTAATGACGACTTCCTGTGGCAATTGCAACTGCCGTCTTGTGATTAGGTTTCGGGAAAATGTATTTCACTATTTTCCGAGCACTTCAACAGCGATTAGCAGCAATTTTCAGTGCTGACAAGCACTAATCAATAGTTGTGAACCTAAAATGTATCAATTTTCGGAAAACTTAGGCCAGCAATCTGGCGAAAACCAAACACCAAATGGCTAAAGAAAGAGAGGGAGAGAGAAGGCGAAAGAGAGAGAGGAAGAGGAAGGAGGGGTGAGTGCAATGTCGAAACATCGAAACAGGCAATTAACAAAACCAACAAAAATTTATGTTTCACCTGTCTGCATAAAATACATAAATACAAAATGCCAGACAATGCCAACAAGAGCCCAAAATGGTGGCTAATTACACGCCACAAAATGCAGCGAAATGCCCAAAAAAAAAAAGATCCACGTTTTCAGAGGCAGACATAGTACCCAGAGTATCCAGTACCCAGTGTCAGTTCCAAAGACCCTCAAACGACGTAAGACAAAACTCAACGATGAAAATAGCAAACGGGCATTTTTCCAGCCGTCTACAGAATGTGGTTGCTGTTGTTGCTGCTGTTGTTGTTGTTGTTGCTGCTGCAGACAGGCGCGCTGTGGAAAATCTCACTTCTGAATTACAAAGCATGCCACATTTGAGTGAGGGAGAGCGCGAGAGAGTGAGAGAGGGAGAGCGGTAGCAAAGTCAGTGGCGCAGAAAAACACTGTGGCTGATGAAAATCAACAGCGCTAAGCGTTAACTTCGCCACTCGCAGCGCAGCACGGCCCAAAACGATTGCTCTGTTGCAACTGACAGTAGTTGTTGTTGTAGTTGTTGTTGTAGTTGTTGTTGTAGTTGTTGTTGTTGTTGTTGCTGCAACTCTCACACAAAATGGCGCACGCTTGTCGCCAGAGCGAGTGCGCCATAGTCAAAGTCTCACTCTCAGTCGCCGTCGCAGTCGTTGTCTGCGTAGGCGTCGACGTCGGCGTCCAGCGCTGTTCCAGCCAATCAGCTTGCGTCGCTGCTGGAACCGGTCTGGCAGGTAGCTCCGTTTTAATTTTGGGCAACTGGAAGTGGAACTGAAACTGGAACCGGCTGCGACGTGTGCGCAGCTAAGCAACTGTGTCGATCAGCTCGAGATCAGTTCGTTGCGAAACGTCGTGCGTGTCAGAACCTCAAGCGCAGCGCAGTAAAACCTAAAGAAGATATAAAGAGATATAAATAAATATTTTTCCGAGTGTAGTGAAGTTTTAAGTGATTTTGTTTTTGAATATGTTGTCCATGCACGAATTAATGGATATGAGAATGCAGCAGCAGCTGGCACATGAGCTGTACCGTCAACAGATCATGCAACGCATACCGGGTAAGTAAATGTGGCATGAAAAGATGGATAGTTTAAAGTGCCGACGGCAAAGCTAAAGATATTTGGAATAGGTTATAGTTAATAGGTTATCAAGTAATTTTTTATACAAAGAAATAAAATTTTATTTAACTCAGAATTCATTGATTCAACTAAGTCAACTATTTAATTGAGATAAAGTTCTAATTAAAGCTGAGATTAGTCAAAAGTTGGAAAAATTCAACTCTAAAAATTAGTTAAGTGTAGATCATAAGACAAAGTAAAATTTGCATATTTAGAACTTGTATCAACTATACATTAAATTATTAATGGGGCTAATAAAGCTGTAATTAAAGCTAAGATTAGTTTGTTCATATTTTTGGAGCATATTTAAATTTTGAAATTAAGAACTTATATCAACTCTACAATATGTTATTAATAGGTCTACTGAAGTTCAAATCAATGCTCAGATCAGTTCATTAATATTTTTGGTCATGTTGGTGTATTCAAGTAGAAAATCATAAGAATTAAAAGAATAACTTGTTACACTTTTCAAATTTCAAACAATTAACTAAACAATTCCGATCTATGCAGCTTTTTATATAATTAGTTATATCTTAGCAATTTTCTGAAATTCTAAAACATAAATAAAGGCTATCTTGTCGAAGCTGACTAATATAATATCAGCGTTATGTATTGCATAATAACAGGCAAGACAGCAGCAATTTCGATGCATTCATAATTGAGTATCCTAACAAATTGTTATGGCAAGTCTACACATGAAGAACTAGACAGACTAACGAACCTACCAAACTACTTCTAAGCAACTAACTAAAATTTCTCTCTCTCTCTCTTTCTATCTCTTGACAGATCCCTTTCCGAGCATGTTGCCGTTGCACTTGGCACAACCCCAGCCACAAATGTTGATGCCCAGCCGACCGACATTGCCGGGCGTGGAGGCCAAGTTGGAGAATAACGATTTGTGGCAGCAGTTTCATCAGATTGGCACCGAGATGATTATTACCAAAAGCGGCAGGTATGTTTCTAAAGAATTGTATATTCACATCCACATCCTATGCAAATATCGCTACAGTTTTTTTCTCTGCAACTTGAAGAGTCAAGTGCGGCTACGGGGCCTATGTAAATATTTGCCATGACCCTACTCACGCTCTCTCTCTCTCTCGCTCTTTCTCACTCTCTCTCTCTTGTTGTCTCAAAAGAAACGCGACCTAATGTGGCGCCTAGCGATAATTCAAAACGCAGCAGGAGCAAAAGAGCATATACAACAGTGACAACAACAAGAACAAGTGCAACCGCCGTCCTGGCGCCGGCATGCTCATAAAAATCTTCTTTCTTGAGAGCGTTGACAATGCCCGCAAAGACCCAGATCTGGGAATGAACCCAAAGAATGAGTCTTTGCCGCGTTTCTACCTGCATTTTCACACTTTTGCCTACAATGAAACGCCGTTGTCTTGGTCTTATGCATATGTATCTTGAGATACTGATAGTTGAAATCGGGTATATGCATCTGAAAAGCGACTACCGAGCGGCAGTTTGAAATTAACATAATTATGAGAGGGAGAGGGAGTCGTTGCAGTGTTGTGTCCACTTTCTCGGCTCATTAGCCAGGCATTGACTGCTCGTAGCGCCACATTTGGAAGCCGTTAAGACGTTAAGTCGTTGGTAGCAAGCCAAGACACAGATCTTGTCTAATTGTGCGGCGCCAGCTTCTGAGCGCCCAGCAATTAATCATATATATATACGTAGAGCGTATCAAGCGCATATTGTTTCGTCTGAGATTTGTTTTTGTTACGTTTTAAATCGATGCAATGCTCCCTTCGTCTCCGTCTCATTCCCCCCTGTTGCTCATAATTACACACTTGTTAGCTCTGGCCACAAATCAAAATGTCATGGCAACGCCTTTTTTTGCGCTTAGAAAGAGACCTTGATTTATGTACATCGATATATACTTTGGCTATCTGCTCACTTAATCAACTTCTATTCTATTCTCTTTTTTACAGACGCATGTTTCCCTCAATGCGTGTTTCCCTTAGTGGCTTGGAGGAGGAGACCAACTATTGTGTGCTCCTGGAGATGGTGCCCATTGGCGATTGTCGCTACAAGTTCTCCGGCTCCCAATGGGTGCCAGCTGGCGGTGCCGAGCCACAGAGTCCACAGCGCATGTATCTGCATCCGGATAGTCCGGCAACAGGAGCACATTGGCAATCCCAGGCCTTGCTCTTTAACAAGGTCAAGCTGACGAATAATACACTCGATAGCAATGGACATGTAAGTGACATCTGATCCTCAGACTAATCCGCAGTTACTTATAAGAAATCTCTCTATCTCAAATAGATTGTGCTGGCTAGCATGCACAAGTATCAGCCTCGTTTGCACATCATCCGGAGCAGTGAGCTCACTCAGCTGCCCTGGGCGCCACAGCAGGCATTTGTCTTCCCGGAGACGGAATTTGTCGCCGTAACAGCCTATCAGGTGGGTAGCTCTTGAGATGCTCTCAATGAACATGGTCAGCAGCCACTTGAACCAGACGTGACAGACAGTTTACAGTTTGTGAACTGTCGCTAATTGCCTGTGACTTTGTCTGTCAATCTGTCAAGTGTTTTGTCGTCTAGCCAGCTCGGATTACAGCAGTCAACTAACCGAAATTCTGTTCAATTCCAGAACGATCGCATTACCAAGCTGAAGATCGACAACAATCCCTTTGCCAAGGGCTTCCGTGAGTCCGGACAATCTCGTTGCAAGCGCAAGCTGAACAGCAGCTCCAACTCCAGTGCCGAGTCCGAGGATGATGGCTCCAGTGTCAGCAGCTGTGATTCCCCGCAAGCCAAGCGTCAACGCACCGACTTTGAGCACGACTCTCAGCGCAGTCTCTCGCCGGTTTACTACGCCCCGCCAGCTGCAGTTGCTTCCCCGCATTCCGCTTATCATCATGCTCTGGGCTACGCACCGGGAGCAGCTTTGTTGCAGGCCGCTTACTTTGCTGGTGGAGTGCCGCCAATGGCAACCCTGCCACATTCTGCCTATGTGGCAACACCGGCAGCAGCGCCACAGCTGGAGACGCCAACAGTGTCCACCTCATCCCCTCACAGCACACCTACAAGCTCGCCACGCACAACAACCTCCAAAAAACGCAACAGTTTCAGTATTTCAGCTATTTTGGCCTATTGATGTTGTTGTTCTTCTTGTTGCCATCTCAGCTTTGTTGTGATTACCGTGTGCATTATATTAGCATTAAGTTGTATTCTGTTAATTAGTTTTAAGCGCAGCTTTCAAATAAAGCAAACATCAAATCAAATTAAACGATCATTTGGAATTTTACTGCAGCCAACTTAGCATATTTGTATCTACTGTGCCTTACTTAGAGATGTGAGTAAGCAACGGAGCATCGATATATCGACTATTAATGTGTCTTGATTTATGCAATAAATTTGGCTATTTATAAATATGCGACTTTTTTTCGATGTATCGATGCATTAATTATTGCATCGATAACATTGAAAGCAGATGTTAAAATCTATGTTATTTTAAACTTACATCACTAGCGTAGTAATCGAAAGTTCACTTTTGCCTGCAAATTTATCGATAACAAGCCCACGCATCTGTCGCTGCTGCACTCAAAAAGCCCATAGTGGGAGGGGGACCCCCGCAACCTTCGATGCTTCCGTTTTTACAGGTTTTGCAAGTTGGAAACAACTTTGGCGGGCCTAAAGCAAAATTAATGTGCTCCATCAGCGCCACTCTAAAGGCAAAGACAACGAATGTTTCGTTCGATGTGGCCTAAAACCAACTCCGGTAGTAGTTAAAACAATTCTCGACGATAAGGCATCCATTATGAGCAGCGATTTGACGGCTTTGAAGGCGTTTGGTCTTTGCCGACTGTTCCACTGTTTGACTGTCTGACTCGACCAACTCTACAAACTGATGACGCAGAAGTGATCAAGCGGCTGCTGTGCATCTCTTTGGCTTGTGAAATTTTCGTTTTTATCGCACCTTTTATGGCCATTGGCCATTGGGGATCGGGAGTCGAAGTTATGGGTCGAGTGCTGTTGGTGTGGCCATTTCTCGTAGCAGCATTATTATCGCGTCAAATGCGACAAATCTGTCTGCGCGCCGCAGCGGCTGCCTTTTGGCCTGCATAATTGGTTCGATAAGCCAACGGGGCGACATTTCACGGCGCATGCGTGCGGTCCACGCCGGAGGCTTCCTAAACGGTGGCGCCAAACGTTTCGAGTTTAATAACTTTAATTAAGTTTTAAGGTACGCTTGAAACTCTCGCTGCCTACATTATGGCCAAGTTCAAACAGTTAGCCGCAACATTAGACTTTTCAAATAATCATTTATTTATTTATTTTCATCTATGAACAATCGTAACAAGAATTTAAAAAGCGTACTAATTTAACAAATAAAAGCCTAATATTCTTTTTTATCTTTTAATTTCTACATTTTAAAAAACAAATTTGTTTTTTAAACATAGTTTAAGTCTTACTTTGATATATTTTATATTTAACACCATATATATTTTAATTCGACTGATTATATGTAGCTCACACTAAATAAATAAATTATAATATATATTATTATACATACACTTCAAAAATTTAAATTCAGATTCAAACTTTAAATTTAGATAAACAAAAATATATTAGTTTTGCCTAGCTTATTGTTGTTTGATCATCGGTTAATTTTCATTCATAGAAATCTTTGCATATCTGAAGCATTAATTAAATCAGCGCGAAATAATTCACTGACTACAAATAAAAGTTGGGACATTGTATTAAAGCTGCTTTGACTAATTTTGAGCTTAGTCGCCTTAAGTTTCAGTATGTTTTTTGTTTTTGTTTTAATTTTTGTCACATAAATTTGGCTTTAAAATGTTGAAACAATTAAATTATGGGATTTGCACGTTTTCACTCCGAAATTAGCTGATGATGTTGCTGTTTTTGTTGTCGGCATTTTGGGCTTTGGAAGTGTTTTTTAAACGCTGAGCCTTAATTTGTTGGATTTGTAAATATATGTACATATTTAATGTCGTTGTTTTCTTTTTGAAAAACAGTGGCAAAAAGCGTCAAAATTCGTAGATTATGCGATAAAAATGCAAATTTTAACGCTCACGTTTCTAATTTGTGCTTGTTTTAATATACTTAATGAATTTTTATGTGTTGCCTGCTATCGCAATCCGGTTTTTGCGGTCAAAGCTGTGGATAATGATGATATTGAGGATAATGATGCTTTATTGTTATTGTATAGGTGTTGCCGTTGCTGTATGTATATTTTTGAATTTATATTACCAATTATAATATTTCTGGCAATAAAAGTGTTGGCGTGCTTGTTCTTTACGAGCGAGTAAACCACAAGAAAACGAGCTAGATATGTTTAATTTAATTTGAATGCTAGCGGAAAAACAGGTTATTAGAATTTTAAATTCAACAGCTATAGGTATAAACAGCGGTTTCTGATTGGAAGCACTTGTAAAATAACTGAAATTGCGATGGAAAATAGTTAAAACTTCTTTATTTAGTTAATTTCGACTTAAAAATTTTCTTTAAATTGATAATTTTCTTCCAAAATCTAAAAACAATTCAAATTACGCGCCGTTTGCAGGTGTTGATCATTTTTTAAACGTGTGGCAGCCTTGAATCGACACGATAGTTTGAACTTCTGGCAACTCTGCTTTTGACTAAACAGCTAGTGTTGTAAAACAAACACGTCTCTCTTTAGTAAGTTTCCAATTCGCTAGATGGCGCCACAGCGCATTGAAGTGAAGAATAAGAAAACGGTTTGTTTGATATTTGAATGATTTTTGACATTTCTGAATAAATTTATTATTAAATTGCAGTTAATGATTGCGCCTGCAACACTAGGCTGACAATTTGGCCAGTTCCTCGCGCAACTCAGAGGCATCAATGGGCGCCTTGGGTTGATCCTTGGAGCCTGCTCCCGCCAAAACGGCGGCCAACAAACGTGGACAACTCTTCTTGTGCATGAACCAATGAAGACGCTGGCATTCCCGATCGCAATACTGCACCGCTTTGCACTTGGAGCACTTCTTGTCTGGCTTCTCCTGGCCACAGGAACTGCAGTAGCTCGTCTCGTCCTGTCAAAAATTAAATATGGTGGTTACTTTATAAGTGATAACTGATATGATTAGGATTGGGATTCAATACTTACCACAAAGCCACGCATTCCATTGATGGCATTGCGTAGGATGACCAATGCTGGCGGTGCATCCTTGGCTCCCAGTTGCGTGGCTATTTGCCGGAACACGGTGCACTCGCGGAAGGGGAATTCCCGTGCACACTCGCGCACCGTAAATTCAACGTAGTCCAGTTGTCCCAGCTTGTTCTCCTTGAGCACACGCTTCACGAAGACCTCGATGAAGTCACCTTTACTGCCGGCATCTCCTTCGGCGGCTTTGTCCTTGTGCTGTGCCTTGAACTGCTCCTCGCAGCGCAACAACTCGCCGACAATCCAGCCCAGATAATGGAATTTAAATGCCATCAGTTCGTTGATGTCGTGTGTCTTTTGCATCTCCTTCTCGCACATCAGCACCAAAGCCTTCCGGAGATTGGGCAGTATCTTGAGCAGACCCAGCGATTGTGCATTAAGTGTAATTCGCACGGGATGCAGATTAATTTCCGTGACAAAGGTGTGAAAGGACTTAAGCAGTACGGGCGGAATGTGCGGCTCCGTCTGCTGTCCGTGCAGCTGTGTGTAGTACTCCAAACCGGAACAAGTCACGTAGTTATTGATGGTCTCCACGCAGGCGTGATTGCCCACAAAGGCGGCCATCTGGGAGGCAGTGCGATTGACGCTGTTTATACTGTTGGGATTGATGCCCGCATCCAGGAGTATCCGGCAAACCTGCGTATTACCGGACAAGGCGGCAAAGTGCAACGGCGTATAATCAGCGCCGTGTTGATTCAGATTAATGTCTGCACCCTGTATAGGAAAAGGGACATTAGTTGATCTCCACTTTTAGTTACTCTAGCTTCACTCACCATGTCCAGCAGCAGTTGAACGACTTCCTTGTTACCCTTGAAACTTGCGTGCGCCAAAATCGACATTCCACTGTCGTCCACAAAGTTGACGCCGCCTTTAAGCTGTCCCAGCAGCTGCTTGAAGCCGTTCGTGTCATTCTTGGAGATGCGCTCGATCAGCAGCAGCTGGATCTCATCCAGTTGGCACTTCTTGCCGTCCTCGCTCATGGTTATTTAGTTTAAAAGAATGCAAACGCAAAACGTGTTCCTCACAAAAACATATGTTTCTTCCCAGCCATAAACTTAACATTTTTCTTAAATGTTATTAACAGTAGGCAGTGTTTATTTGCAGTTAACTCTCTTTCTACTTTTGCAAAGTTAATCAGTTATTAAATCAATTTATGCTAATAATAATAATAAAATACTTTGAATACTTGTTGTGTTAACAAACATTAGATAAACATTGACTAATTTAACAAAATGAATTGCAAATAATGAACAAATTTAAATTTAACAGACTGTAACATAACATAATTATTTTACTGTAGTTAACAGAAAATGTATCGTGTGTTATCGATAGCGCATTGTCAGCATACCACCCTGCAGTTAAGTCTGTAATGCAACGATACGGTCTGCCTGATTTGCGTGTGTAAATTTTAGTACGTTTTGAGCTGCCGTCAAGGAAGGTGGTCGCGTGTTAGTTGCGGCGTGTGATTTCGGTGCGTGTTATTATATTTTTTTAAGCATAAGCCTTGTGTAAACCTAAGAAGTGTTATAAGCTTAAATGCAATATCGCGACAATTAAACGAATTTAATAAAAGGCAGCTGCTACGGTACGTGAGTTTGTCAACAAACAAACAAACATACAACATACAAGCACAGACACACACACAAACACATGCAAAAGTGCTGCGAAAAAAGAATAAAGGTGATAAGCGCGCAATGGCAATGCGTATGTTTTTTTGTTGTATTCAAGGAAATTCTTGTTTTGCTGAAATTCCAATGCAGTAACAGTAACAGTTTACAAATCCACCCTAAAAGAGCCATTGGGAAATAATAAAAATTGTGTGCATATAACAAAACAGATAAGCGCGCAAAATAAAACAACAACAACACGAGAGTTGCAGTTGAAAGTGGTTGGACTTGATGATACCCAGTGTAATCTTGTTTATCTAATGAGTTTGCAATGGCATTGTTGTAAACTGAACTGTGTCCTTTTAGTGCTTAAACATTTTGAAAATAATCAGAAGTGCCTGTATACCCTTTGTGTATGCGTTGCAGGGTATGCAAGAGAGAAGTGACAGCCAGATAAGGCAATGCAGATAAACAAAGCCATATATATATGTATATATATGTATATACACATGTGTATAACAAATTATTAATAAAAAGAAACTCGCGCAATGTCTTGGCCGCTTTATTATTATTTGCAATTAACTTAAATGAAAGGGTGTGGGGGAGGGAGCGGAAGGGAAGCTGACTAAAATGTTTACATGTGGCGTGGAAAATTGCCTTTTTTTCCTGCTCTTGGTGTGAACATTGGCCTTGTGGTGGTTGTGTGTATGTGTATGTGTGTGCCTGTGTGTGTGTGTGTGCTTTGTTGTTTACTAATTTCGATAAGTTTCTGTTTCGCATCATTTCCTGCGCACAAGCAGCTCCCACAAGAACAAATACAAAGTCACACACGCACACACACATGCACATATTGCAAGACACATGGCAAACAGAGACTCTGCCTCTCCCTCTCTCTCTTTCTCTGTCACTCTCTTTATGTCCACCCCCCGCAATGCAAGGGCATCGTTGCCCATTTTCCTTTTGCCGCTTTGCTGGAGTTTAAAATTTTCACATGCCGTGCATTTGTTTGTCTCTTCTGTCACACTGCTGAAAATGGAAATGAAAATGAAAGAAAACAGTTTTTCTTTGTCTCTTGCCTCCATAATTTATAAACCCTTAAGAGATTGTTGCAGCAACAACAGGTGCAACAGCCGCATTTTAATAAATTTCCAGCAGCAGCTGTTAATGCCTTAATACGGGTATTCCTGAAATAAAAATTATAATCTTTCTCTCTCGTTCCTTTTGCAGAGTTAAAAGTGTATGACGAAAGCAAAAAAAAGTGCTAACAAATCAATAAAGAATAATCAAAATAAGCGAAAATCAAAAGCAAACACAAACATAAATATTTAATAATAAAACACAAGCCTGACAAACACACAACTTACATTTGTAATAAATAAACTAATCAACAAAATGGGCAAATTACTGAGTCTTCTATCACGCGACGATTCAAATTGTTGCGCCGCCAAATCCTACGATGTGTTCCTGGACTTTGAGAATGCCGCGCCCACGGATACGGAGCGTGAGGTGTACGACGAGGTGGAGCGTGTGCTCAAGGAATCGGAAATTGTGTTAGATGAGATACAAATCTATAAGGTGAGTGCGTCATTAACCCGTTTAAAGAAGGAATCACAAACCGGTTGCAAGGGGTGGGGTTGTAATGTCTAATTTTTAAATGGAACTAATTGGCGCATTGTTGCCATATTTGCTTAGTTCTCTCTTTATTTTCAAGAACCGTTTAAATATTTAGTTAAGTTCTCTCTCTCTCTCTCTCTGTCTTTGTTGCTCTCTCAGCTGATAAGTTAAGGCGAGCGCGCAATAATCAAATGAAAATGTGCAAAATATAACGGGGGCCAGTCAACAAATTGAGCATTTAACCTTTGCCAGCAGTCAACAGTCAACAGTTATATGATTTAGCTCTCTTAGCAAACATTCACTCTTTAGTTTACCTCACTCTCGCTCTCTCTGGAGTGCGCTCTCTTGCGCTCTCTTGCTGACTCACGTGCGCCTGCATGATCAACGACCAATCGACTTTCTTCATATCATTGTGCTTTGACGTCAACAACTAACAACATACAGTCCACACTTTTAGTTCTTACTCTTCTTTTACACTGGTTCTTTGAGTGGGATTAGTCAGCGTTTGGCTGTTTTTGTTGCTGACCTTTGCTAAGCTAGAGTGAGCGAGCGAGCGAGCGAGTGAGCTAGAATTCGAATTCGAGTTCGAATTGGATTGGATTTTAGTGTCGTGGTGCGAATTATTAATTGGCTTTCAGCCAAACCAAATGAAATGTTTGTCCAGGGCGTTAATCAACGCAAATGAACTGCAAAATGAAAATGTCAACCAAATGAGCTCATTTCCTTTGTTTCTTCGCTTGTGTGTGTTGACCCAATGGCAAAAGTGACCAACGCACAACAACAATAAATGTAACAACAACAAAGGCGACCTCGTAACCATTTTAAGCCTTTAAAAGCACACACTCTTCCCCCTTTCTCTCATTTTCTCTTCCTTGGGGAACAACTTGAAATGCGCTCAATTCTTTTGTCGTGCACATTTATTTTCATTTCAAATTTTAGTGGCGCGGTTTTTCCTCCCGCTGACTGTGGGTGAGTGGTTTTTGTAGTTTTTGGGTGGTGAACTGGTTATCAAGGCAGTAAACTGGTTATATGTATGTAATTCCCCTCATTCTCCCCTCCTCTTCACTGTCCTGGCACACAAATCTTTGGCCCGGCGCCAAATGTAGCCAAAGAAAAAGGAAAAACTTCACGTTCTGCATTTTTCTTGCATTTCTATAAATAGAGTGAAAACTGCGCCTCGCAAAAATCGTGCAGCGTCGTTTTTGATTTGTTGTTGCTTTATTTTCTTCATTTCTCGTTTGATAAGGGAGAAAGCATTTAAAGTCGTCTATAGAAACCACTTTCCAATTAGTGAGTGAATCTATTTATCGTTCTTTTGCTATTGTCAAGTGACTACAAATTGTGGCCTAAAGCAGGCAGTTAAAATCAACAACAACAAATGTGTCCATTGTGTGTAATAAACAAATAGATAAACAAGAACAACAACAGCTTTAACTAAGAACGCATTGAAAGCACATGATCAACAATAAGAATATCAACAATAACATAGTAACAATAACAACATAATTCATAAAAGTAATACACATTTTGACAACGTGTATGGAATAATAAAAGTAAGCCAAAAAGCCATTGAAACCTGATGAACTACAAATGCGAACTATATAATATAAAACTTGCCCACAAAATGTGGTTAATTGGGTAATGTAATACAGGCGTAGATTGTAATTATATATATATATATATATAGTATATAACTATATATATATATAAGTACTGGTAAAGTAATCCAAGACTCAACCTTGTAGCTGCACTTGACGAGCAGAATTTGAAAATGTATTTGTGGTTTGAGTTGTTAAACAATGCAGATAAGTATGCAAATTCATATATATATATGCTTTACATACAACCATATGTATTATATACACCATATATAATGCCCACATTATTGCGAGTTCAATGAGTTCACACGCAAATTGAGTCATCAAACACATTGAGTTATTTATTTTTTATACAGTTAAGCAATCAAATGTGAAGCGTGTGGCGTGATGAAGTTTGCTATAACCGAATACAGAAACAAAGAGTGTTTCTTGTTCACTTGCTTAATAATAATCCATACTCATAACACCCATGTAATACTCTCATACTGTTAAGTTGGGGAATTTATACGATGAATTCACTTCCTGAAGCACAGACATGCAATTAAAAAAAATGAAGAGAGTTTAGACACAAAAATTCCCTGGTTTTTAGAATTAATTATTTAATTAGTTTGTATAATTTTAAAG
The DNA here is from genome assembly GCA_035045575.1 of Drosophila falleni. Lineage (NCBI taxonomy): Eukaryota > Metazoa > Arthropoda > Insecta > Diptera > Drosophilidae > Drosophila > Drosophila falleni. The sequence goes on from JAWNOV010000167.1 coordinate 7,927,882, forward strand.
AAATGGCTATGTCTGACTTGTACTTCACCCGCTTCTTTGGCAGTTAAACTTGTAATGAAACTTGACCCACATTTTAATAAGCATTTGACTCCAGCTGGCATTAGTAATCACTTTTTAGCTTGTTATCATTACTCACTAGAAAAATTAGTGAGTCTAATTGTTTTCAAGCTGTGCTAAACATTACTTTACTTTTTTTCTACTCTACTTTTTTTATTGATTATAAATTGAAAATTTGTTCATATAGGATGTTAGCACCTCCTAAAAGGATTAAAATATATATATATTTTTAGTTAAATGAAGCTTTCTTTCTCAAAACGATTAATTCACTAACATAACATATATAGAAAAAACAATATGTTTTATCCCCAAAGTATCTTCCCTCAATTATCCGACAGAAAATGACCCATTTATCAAATGGTGCTCCACATAAAATTGACAATACTCCATGTGCATATGCATAAATAAACACTTAAATGTTTAATGTCGCTTTTATAATGAAAGCGAGAGGCAGGAACAATCAGAATAATGACAAAATGAGCAGTCATTAGAGACTGAGAGGGAGATGCCAAAGCTTCCCCGTCTTTTACCACATCCCGTTGCAGTTGCCGCAATTCCATTTCCAGTTCCACGAATGTATTTAAAATGATGTGCGGCCAATGCGAAAAAAATACGCCGCTCGTCGCGTCGTCACACTTCCGGTTTTGGGGCAGTCAACAAGTCTGTCAGTCAGTTAACCAGTTAGCCAGTTGATCAGTCAGTCAGTTATTCTATACATAAGTAATTGCTATAATGTGCGTGCCCATCAAGAGTGTTTGCATATTATAAATAAAAAAAATAAAATGATAGTTGTGTTTGGTACCCTTTGTCCATGTCTAAGCTTCTCTAGAAATGGTCAAGCCAACAATGCTGTTGTTGTTGTTGTCGTTGTTGTGTGACAATTCAATTTCCGTAGTCGCATTTTGAGTATTTCTCACAGAAATCCATTGACAGCTGACTTCTCCTTCCTTTTTGTCTGGTCCCAAAGAAGGCAAACATAAATTTCTTAAATTTGTTTTTATTGCACAATCGTAAAATGAGTTTTCAACTTTCCGTAATTGCATTTTACTTGACCTTATTAAATATTTAACGATTGAATTTTATAGTCCGAATTAGCGACATATTAATTTACAAATTTGTATTATTTATTATTTTAATTATATGAACTTTTATTTTTAATGCGTTTTCACTTTCTATGCGTCGTTTGCAACATTTGTAACATTTTATGGCTCATTTGTTTATTGTTTTTGGCCATCCACTATATACAGTATCTATATTTGTATCTGTGTATTTATTTCCGACGTCATACGCTGCAAATTAATTGCGCTGAAAAAAAAGAAACGCCAAATAAAAACAAAAATTAAAAGTAATGTAAACAACATTTTTGAACCGTTTACAAGCGCAATGCGAACTTTGGTCCATAATTTATTGTTTATTTTTGTGTAAATACCCTGTATTTAACACCTGGTAAAGGTAAAGTACTTGTAATTTATGAGTGCTAACTAAAAATGTATTCTTTATTTGTAGATAGCTTTTACAGTTTTAGTAACGTTGATTTAGTCAAGAAAGATACAAAAATTACTAAATATACTTTAACAGGAAATTGAGAATTAAATTAGGAAAATCCGATTACGTGGCATTGTTTAGTCAATCATTACCTGTTAAAAGCATCTAGTTGATTATCCATAGTTTGCCGTAATTACATTTTACGCTTCAGCCTCCGCCCACTTGAAGAGAAGGTACTCGAAACACTCGTGCGGGTTGTTGATGCCTCATTATGCTCTCCTCTCAGGTGGCAATTAAGGCGCAAATTTCGCATAAAATTATTTGGCCTCCGCCTACATTGAGTCTTTCTCATTCTCTCCCAGATTTGTCTGGCTGATCACAATTATTGCTGAATTGAAATGACACTGAAAAGGCTTTGTTGGGTTAACCGAATTTAACTCATTTCAATTTCAATTGAATTGAATTATGTTGCATTGTCTGAGAGCCTGCCCCTCAACTGAACTGAATTGATCTAAACTTGTCACTTGGCTTTGTCTAGCACAGGATTAGGTGGCAATGGCTTTAGCATTTATTTATTGCCTTTTGTTTGCAGCTGCTTCTTGACTTTTTCTTTGTGTTAGTTTTTTTTTTTGCTACTCCCACCTGCCTTGAACTTGTCGTCGCTTTTGCTGTAATTGCTTTGCTAACAGTTTTCAAGTGCCACTAAAAATGCCAATGGCCATTTAACTAAAACTACATATACATAAGTCTACATACATATATATATTTCTCTCTCTGTGTGTGTGTTTATATCTCGTCTGGCAGCTCAGAAACTGCAAGTGGTTTGTGTAAACTGCAAGTCTCATGCTTTTTTTTCTTCACTCTTTTCTATTTACATTTCTATTCTTTACGGCCAAATGCAATATGCAAAAAGTTTACAGCTCTATTTATTTATGTATTGTATACATATGTGTCTGTGTTTATACATATATTTCTTGGCATTTTTACTTTTTTTTTGTTCTCGTTACAGACAGCAACAGCATGTCAAATGATTCAGGAATTTTTTCCTTCTTTATTTTTCTTCGATTTTCATCTCTTGCAGCTTTATTTTCTTCGATGCGTGTGCGTGTCGTCAAAGTCAATTAAAATGCCAGCAATTTTTCCGTTGAATTTTTCCCGGTGTTAACCCAATTTTGAGCAGCTGTCGTTGGCTGAATGTGTAAATCAATTGGCCAATTGTATTAAATTTGGCTTAAATAAAGACTCATCAATGTTGAATTTAATTTTGTCATTTACTATGTGAAATATTTATCGGAATTTCGTATGATTCAACAGCGTTTAACATATTCTTAGTAAACAAATAGCACAGAATATTAATTAGGAAATGTTGTCAAGGTTAAACTAGTTTACAACTAAACGGTATGGATAAATTATAAATTAAAAAACAACATTTCGCGAATATATTCCATATTTAATAAGACACTGCTATTAATTTTCCTTAAACTGTAACGCTTTCCACAATCTGCAATCATGTGTAAGTTGTAAAGATAATTAATGTGAATTTAAGATAAAGCTTTGTCAGTCATTGACCAACACTGTCACTGTTGTTGCTGTCCACCCACACACACACATGTCACACACACACCACACACACGTCACAGCACCTCAAACGCGTCAAACTCTTGTTGTGACATTGTGCTTTGATAAGCAAAAAGTAAAACTCTTCTCGATAATTAAATGCAATCATTTAGCATATTCTACATATGAGTATTAAACGAGTACTTACGTTATTGATGTCCTCTCTCTTTCTTACTTTCACTCTCTCTCCCTCTCTCTCTCAGTCTTTCTTTTTTGTGCTGTCGCTCACGCCATTGATAATCGACATGTGTTTATCTTATCTTTATGACATTATTGTTGTTGTTGTTGTTGTTATTGCACTTGGCTGGTTGCTTATTTCGATTATCTTGATAAATTACGACGCTCGTGACATCCAACTGGCGGCATTATAACCATTTTTCACTGTTCACTGTAGTAGTTGTTATTTTTGTTATAATGACTCCACGGAGCCCTTGAAAAGCTCACTGAAAATTAGGCCATTGTCGTTATTTTTAAATGTGTTAACTGAAATTTACGCATCATTTGACAGTTTTACATATGCACGAGACAGAGACTGAGGACGAGAGTGAGAGTATGAACATGAGTATGTACTTAAATTAGCAACTGTTTATTGCGCAGTTCATTGGGTCCACAACTCCTTTGTTCTCATGCCTCCATGGGCTTTATAGATGTATAATATATGGTTGTAATTATGCCCTGTAACTATGCAGCCAGTTAGTTAGTCAGACTTACCCAACATTTAACAACGCTGTTTGCATGATGCTTGTGAATCACTGAACAGCTGTTTCAAATTCTCTCTCTCTCTCTCTCTCTCTCTCTCTGATTTTGCGGTCAGTGTCCATATTGAAATTCGAAATTAAATTTAAATCGTTGCTGTTTTTAAACCCTGTACTTTTAATCTATTAATGGTCGTTTAAGTTTTTTAAAAAAGATTATGCGTAACAGCCAATATCTCATAAGTTATATATATTCTTGACCAGCATCAATAAGCAAAAACACCTAGATTTTTATATTTTTATTTTTTTGCAAAACAAGTATAGGGTCTTAAACAGTTGAGTTCCCACGCCTGTAGCTTTTTCTTCCAGATCGCTTTATTCATTACAACATTGTCACGTATATTTATAAAGAACTGCATCACCTGAAGATTTCGTCAATGAGCAGTCTTATAGATCATGATGCAGCAGCATTGTTACATTCTTTAGAAAATCGAAAGCAATTTAAAAATCAAACAACAAATGCCGCCTTTACTTCAATGGAAGTAGAAGTCTCAACGATCATTTTTCGTGAGTCACTACAACTATCATTGTTGTTGGTTGGTTCTTTGTTGTTGTTGTTGTTGTTACAGCTACTGTCAGCAGTTCTACACAAAATACACAAAGAGAGGTTTTGCAATACGCAAACATATGTTGTACTTTGTGTTTTTTTTTGTCGTATTTTGATATCAAGGCAATACGACGAGTCCATTGAATAATTAAGAAGCCCAACTCAGCGGAAGGCGCTTCTCAACGAAAGAGACAGCAGGAGAGTGATAGAGACAGAAAGAGATAGAGAGTGAAAGAGTCATAATACAAATGGTTATGAAATATTTATGATTATGTAGTCAACACAGCGGCGCTTGAGTTGAGTTCACTTCAGTTGCATTATAGGGTGATCCACGCTGGGAAAATCGTGTCACCAGCGGCGTCCAACTGTCTGTGGCAGCTGTTGTTGTTGTTGCTGAGGCTGCTGTCAATGGGTCTCCCCCATTTTCAGCTCAACTCTTTGCTTTATAAATATAAATTATGAGTATTTAATAGTCATCGGCTGTTTTTATATATATACTTTTTTTTGTTTAAGAAGAATACAAGTTTTCTGGGAATTCAGATAGATTTAGCATAGGCTTTGACTTCATCATCATTATTAAAACAATCATCATCGTTGTCATCATCTGCGTATCGTATAATTTTTTGTGTCGTTTTCTTTTGATGTTCTCTTAAAGTTCGCATTTCATTTCATTCCAATTGCGACGTGACTGGAATTAAAGGTGCGCATTTTTATGAATGATAAAAACAAAATAAGAAAAGAAATTAAATGGAAGCAGAAATTGGAAAAGTGCAAAAGTTTTCGCGGCATGCAAATATCTATAAAATTGCTTTGATTAATAGTTTCGATGCTGCTGTCATTGTCACAGTTGTTGCTGTTGCAGCTGTTGTTGCGTGACTGACTAAATTAAAGCAACAGTTTCAAATGTCGCGGCGTCAGCATACAAAACTCCTGTATTTGAGGAGCATTCCCGACACACCTCCCAAGGGTGTTGTTTGTTTGCAGCGCATGTTGGAATTTTTGTGACTCCCTGTAGTATCTTATATATGTAAATAGACGACTAAACAATACCCTGTAGTTGTAGAGCTTGTAAACTAATTTAATATAATCGTGTCTATGTTACCCTCTATGTACTAAGTCTGCATAACAAGCATAAATACTGCTAAACACGTCAACAGACAAAAAGCAAAAGCACAGCAACTTTTGCGACATGCATTTCATGCACGCTTAGTTATTACGTGTAGTACATGAAAACAAACATACATGTAAATATAAATGTGTGTGCCAGTGATGACAACTATTAAGTAAGCATGGAAAATACCGAAAAAATTGACAGTGAAGTAAATTTTTCAAGTGAAAAATGTTTTGATGCAGAATGAATTAAGAGGCCAAATAATGATCAAAACGGTATTCCACATGGAAATCGGTTGAGTTTTGACAAAGTTATGGTAGATTGAAGTTCTTGAAAAAGTGTCAAGGGGTAAGCATGGAAAATACCGAAAAAATTGACAGTGAGGTAAATTTTTCAAGTGAAAAATGTTTTGATGCAGAATGAATTTAGAGGCCAAATAATGATCAAAACGGTATTCCACATGGAAATCGGTTAAGATTTGCAAAAGTTATGCAAGTTTGAAGTTGGTCGAAGCTTGACCCAAATTTACAAGTCAAAAGTTGTATCTAATTTTGGCATTCATATATTAGCAGTAAGTACTATTCGAACTAGCCGATAAAAGGCTAAATTGGCAACTCTGATGTGTGGATATGAGCATTGCCCACCCACACTTTCCTGTCAATTACTGTGTTCACTTAAACTGCTTGCTGGTCATTTTTATGCAGCGTCACAGACACACACACGCACAGACAGACAGAGTGTTTTGTTAAGCAGTTTGTCAGTCAATCGTCAAGCAAGCAGTTTAATATGGTGATTACGCGCCTGTCATTACTGTTTAGATTTAATTATCAATAGCGAGTTGGAGTACACTCGGTTGCTGTTGTTGTTGTTGTTGAACCAACACTACTGAGTGTCATCAATGGTCGCCATCAAAGTGGCCGCAAGAGATCAACACACCCATTTCCGCGTTGATTTTAATTTAATTTTCAATTAAACAGCAGCAGGCAGTAACAACATTACATTAACAACGCTTTTACTTCATCTATGCAGAGTGCAGCAATTCGCAAACTTAATTAACTATGCAGCTCTTTCGCACACACACTCTCTGTCTCTGTCTTCGTTTCTATCTCTATGAATAAAATGAAACGCTGACTGATTGCGATTTGTATGTGGTTGTTGTTGTTGTGGTTGCCAAACAGCGTCTTAAGTGTTAATTAAAAATGTAGAAACAGTTACAAAATGAAAACTGCTTTTACCGCACAGCATAAAAGTCATGCAAGTTCAAGTTTGTTGTTGTTGTTGTTGTGGGTGAAGTGAGAAGTTTTCTAAGGAAAATGCATGAAACACAGACTTAAGACACTAAACACAGCACGTGCTTTGTTATTGGAGCATGTAACGTTTAATGCGATGCTGCAGTGAAACGCGATGAATCAACAAATGCTGAATGAGCGTGTGTCCGTTGCATGTTTCCTGTGACAAAATGCAAGTGGCAAGTTGCAAGATGCAAGCCGTATAAACTCCACCTACGCCTCTGTCTCAGTCTCCATCTCCGTCTCTTTGTTTTCTCTGACGTGCACATGTCGCGATGTGAGATAAATGCTTGAAAAATCAGCAAAGGGGCTGAATCACACACATACAATCATACAAATACATGCAATGCAATCTCGGCCTGTAAATCTGTCTGCCTACACACACACACACACACACACACAGCTGCATAAGGAGCACAGTTTCCGTTCCATGACCAGGCACAAGAGTCCTTAGAGAGTCACTGGCGTAAACAAGACAATGCGACAACACAACACAGACGAAAGTATGCAGACTTCCCTTGCAGTTACCTCCCTCCCTCTCTCTTTTACACCTCTCTCTTTTACCTCTCCTACCCCTCTCTCTTCTTTTCTCTCTTTCTGTTTGTTTGCGCGCGTTAAACATTCGTGGAGCTTCAAGTGCAGCAGCTGTGGAATTGCAACTGGCCAAGGACATGACTTGACTTCAGTTCAGCTCACTTCACGGACAGGTGTAAATGATGTGGAGCGCAAAGAAATGCAACAATTCAAAAACATGTTCCACTCTGTTTTTTCCCCTCTTTCTGTTGTGTTGATTTTGATGCAGACAGTTGCATTTTTATTATGCCAAAGCACTCGTCGATGGTCTGGCAACCAAATAAACAAATAGCAACAAACAAGTCAAAAAGATATAGACTACAAGATACCTATCAGTCAATTTTAATTGATAATTCCTAATAATAATTGTATAATTTATAATACTAACAATACAATACAATACTATAACAATTTATGCCAATTTTAATAAGTCTAGCTCTCACAGTCTCTGAGAACTTTTTCTGCAGTAACGCACATTTCAGCGTATGCAATATACCCTTTTTCTAAACGCATAACAGGTATAACAAGCAGCCGTGAGTGTGTCTGAGGGTGTTTGTAATTACTTATGTATGTTTCTGATTCTACTGATTCTTCTGCTTACTGCTTATGGTTCTTCTGCTTGATATGCGCAGCAATTTAATTATAAACACACAACACGTGCTAACCTGAGCCCATTACATTACATTACAGCACTGCACAGACAGCAAAAGGTGTGCAAACCAAAAATAATATCAGACAAACAAAAGTTTAGATAGACAAGAGTTAAGGTACTTGGAATTGCAAGTTTAGACATATTAATTCTGAAATTTATGTTAATGCTGCTTTAAAAGGTCAGACACGCGATGTGTGTTTGTGTGTGTGTGACGTTGATTAGCCAAAAACAAAGACTGAAATTAATGGGCGTGGCATGTTGGCTAATCAAGAGGGAAGTTTTTAATTAAATACACTGCTTATAAGTCGTGAACTGCTTGCTATAGCAGCAATAGGAAATGTTCAACTGCTTGCAATTGCTATCATTTAAAAACGCTGAAAACAAGTAAAAGTATTCAATAAATTGATCTGCCAGCGAGTCATTCACTTGTTTTAGTCACAGCTTAATTGTCATTAGTGACACTTAAAAGCGTATGTGGAGTGCATGGCTTGTATTAGAGAAACCCAAAAGCATCAATTGATATAATCAACGCCATTTGTTGATTGTCTCTGCGGCATAAATATATAAAAATATATATACACAAAAAATAAACTTTTGAAAACATGCAATGACCGTTTGTTCGTTAGGCTTTGTTATGCGCGTATACGAGTATGTGTGTATTTTTTTATTATTACTTTTTTTTTTCGTTGCCTTTCTGTTTTTAGATCATAAAGCGTCGATAAAAATCGCAGCGCCGGTCACTGGACGCGGCGAGTCGTCGGTCTTTGTTGCATGTGGCATAGAAATAATAGTAATAATAACAACAAGAACGAAAAGCCACAATGCCTTATAGTTGGTTGATTGTGTTACAGTTGTGTTGTTGTTGTTGTTGTTGCTTGAAATGTGGTCAGGAAAATGAAAAGGAATAATGCATAAAACACGAGGAAAATCGTTTATTGTGTTTGCATGCCAATCGCACATTTAGCCCAACAAAGTTTTACTTGAATAAGCTACATACATACATAATAGTTACCAGTTAACAATGTGCTTTATTTCAATTTTTTCTATGCCTTCCAGGGAGCCAACAAAGAAATCCGCGAAGCCATTGCGGATCCCTCGCCGGAGGTGCAGGCCAAAGCCTGGTCGGCGGTGCTGCCGTTGGTAACAAAGCTGAGGCGATGCTATGAGCATTCGTTGGAGCTGGACAAAATAGTGCCCAAGCTGTTGGGTCAATTGGTTGGCGGCAAACTCAATCCGACACAGCATCTGGAGACACAGCAGGCGCTGGTCAAGCAGCTGGCCGAGATATTGGAATTTGTGTTGAAATTCGATGAGTACAAGGTGAGTAACAAAGGCCAGGTTAACCACAACTAACTCTATCTCTGTCTTATTACAACTGTTGCCCGTTTTGGGCACAAGCAACGCCCACAATATATTACGCTATTCTCTGTTCCAAGACGCGTGGGTCAACTTGGTTATGTCTTCTTTAAGACCAGGCCAAGCAACAATTCGCTTGCCTTATATGTGGGTGCAACAACAACAACAAACAAACAGTCAACAGCCTGTTGGAAGTCTTAGCCAAGTCATTGCCAACTCATTGCGCGCGTGGTTGCATTTTTAATTGATTGTCTATCCGTCTCTCTGTCTCTCTGTCAGTTGAGACAAGCGCGTGCTGCAGCTCATTGATGAAAAATCTTTGAATCGACGCTGTTGCATGCAAGCCTTCTACAGTAAACTCTCATTAGGGCCTACACAATACACGCATCCAATTGTCGGCGCTTCAGTGAGCACGCAAAGCGGAACGAAGGCAACTCTCTTTACTCTCCTCTCTCCTCTGCATAAATCTTCAAACGTTGATAGCTCTGACAGAAACCGTAAATAAATAATGTGGGCAGTCAGTAACTGTTATGAGGAATAATTAAAATAGTTACTTTTAATAGTTTATGCAGGACTTTTTATGTAGCAATCAAAGATAATCATTATTTGAGAGTTAAAAAATGCAAACAGCATTAATTTTATTTTTAATTTTTATTTGCAAAGTTTCCGTAATTGCACAGAATTATGTATATTTGAAAGAAGAATTAAACTTTATATTGAATTTTTTAGTTGATATTTGATTAGTTATTTTAAGTTCCTTAATAATAAACTGCGCAAATAATTTAAAAGTAAAGGTATTAAAATTACCTCCTAAATAATTTATAAATTCAAACTGTGCTCAAATTTAACGCGTGCTATGTGTCTCATTTATTGTTTGGGCCAAACAAATCGATTAATATGCTATGGCAAATCAGTGTATGTTCATTTTCTCATGGCTCGTTTCCGTTTTGTAAAACTTTTATGAGCTCGAATTGAATGTTGGCTGAGATTGAGGCAGGCAATACGCCAGAGAGTAAGCCTGACAGTGGAAGTCAACGTCATCGTTTGATTACCTCTCTCTCTCTACCCCTCCTCTCTCTCTCTTTCTCTCTTTTGTGTCTGCCACTTTTATGTGCTAAACTTGATAATGATGTTGATGATGATGCTGCTGTTTGCACGTTCATTGTGTGTTTAAGTGTCAGTTTAAAACACACACACACACACACTAGGACATATGTGCTTGCATTATGTATATGCACTTGATATATAAGGCCCAAACGTGCCTTACCAACTAACAGTAACAGCATAACAGCCACTTCCGTTGCTATGCAATAGCCCCACTTGGCCCCACTTTGTTATTGTAGTTGCCTTTTGGTCTTTTTTAGACTGCGCCGCGAAGTATGCTAGAAAATTTATTGACTTTTGGGTAGGCAAGCAGTGAACTCAAGTCGACACGAAATTTAAAGAAACTGTAAAGCAGTTTAAACTCAACTTGATTGGATTATTTTAAGCAGTTCAGTTCATTTGGGTTATCTTAAGTCATTAATCGGTGGGCAGTTAGAAAACCAGTGAGCTTACACAAAACAAAATTTACCAAAAATTTAAATTACGAATGTTTATTTTAAGCGGCACTTGCTTAGTTATTTAAAAGCATAATTGTTTTTGTAAGCAGTGCAGCTGCTTGTCGCTGATCCGTTCTTGTCAAGCAGTTTAAGCACTCAATTATTTAAAACGCAAGCTAGACTCGCAAGCAGTTCAGCTGCCCATCTGTTTATCTCCAACGATTGATCTGTCGACAATTAGTAAAAATTCTTGGCACACGCACAGCATGAAATGCCAACGTCAGTTGTTGGCACAGGGGATGCATTCAATTTACATTTTTGCTTAAATTTTTATTGAATAAAGTAGAGGAATTTATCTGAAATTGTTGACCCAAATTGCTGTTCACTTGTCAACGTACGATGCGCCAGTGTTGTACAACGGCTGCAATCGTTGTGGATATTTGCGCAAATAGTCGGAATAATGTTTGGCATATTTTGCCTCAAAGTCGCGACGTCGCAACGACTGAGGTGGTTCAAAGTAATTGTTGTGGTTATTGTAGTTGTTGTTGCTGTAGTTGTTGGGGGCCAGTGAGCGATTGCCGCCAATACGAACAATTTGCTCCTCGTCGCGTCGGGAATCCGCCACGGTAAGCAGTTCACGTTGCTCTAGTTCTTGTTGTGATTGCGGTTGTGCTTGTTGTTGTGGTTGTGGTTGTTGTGTGTAGTAAAAGTGGCCGTTAGCATTGTTGTAATTGTGATTGGCAGCACGTGTTGTTGGCACATTGTTGTAGTTGTTGTAGTTGTAGTTGCCGTAGTTGTTGTCTGCCTCAATAGTGGAATGGGTTTCCCTATTGTTGTAGTAATTAATGGGCAAATAACGTCGATCCTGGTTGCCGTCGAGTCTGTTGCCCTGCTCAGTAACAACAATAGGAGCTGTCGACCATATGGACTGTCCAGTTGCAGGATATTGTTGATTGTAGGTCACTGGTATGTCTGGATAGACACTAGGTTGTGTTTGTTGTTGTTGTTGATGTACCTGTTGTTGACTGTTGTGGTCATAAAACTGTCTGTTGTACAATGGTGACGCATATTGAGTGGCTGTAAGTCTCGGCGTTATTAATAATAACACTGCTAACTGAAAAGCATTGTTACGTAACAACAAATTAATCATCTGTGTGCTTAATAATAGCAATTCCATCATTAGTTAAAACACTCACCCACTCACAACAGCTAGAAGTTAAGTTGATCCGTCCTGTTTGCCGCATTGTTACTTACTGTTAGAATGAGTTATGCTAATAACGTATTTATATTAAGTTTCAACACATATAGTATATAGTATAGAAAAGCAGGCAGGTTTCAAGCTCTCCCCCAAGGTAAATGATGAGTTGTTGTTCGGGGCAAGGCAGGCGGCGACAGCTCTCAGAAGTTTTTCTCACGCACGACTACGTTGACTTTGTTGAGGCAGCCCTGACAGCTAAATAGACTCCGAATCGTCAACAAATGAGTCTTACTATGACTCTGAGTCTGGGCCTGGCTTCGAATTATACAAAAAAAATTAAGTGCGATTGCGGTGTCACGTACTGCAATTAGAGATAAATTAATGCTGGCGTCGATTAAAGTGGGAGTAAAGCAGTGCAGCACTTTATTTAAATTAATTCAACAAGCAGTGCACTTCACACCGCGTGCTGTGATGGAAACTGCTTGCTGTTTGACTAAACTGCTTTGTTTCATTCCATCATTCCACTGCTGTACATTAAACTGCTTGATTATTTACTAAACTGCATTGTTTCATTCCATCATTCCACAGATGAAAACACCCGCCATACAGAACGACTTCAGTTACTACAGACGCATTGTAAGCCGACAACGCGTGGATTCCACAGAGAATATGTTGGTCAGCACGGAGTTGGCCAATCGGATGTCTCTGTTCTATGCCCATGCCACGCCCATGCTGAAGGTGCTCAGCGAGGCGACATCGAAGTTTGTTAACGATAATGCGGACGATGTGCAGAACACAACAGAAACGCTTGGCACAATGGCCAAAGTGTGCCTACGCATGTTGGAGAATCCGTAAGTGGCAGTCTTAATATATATTAAAATTATATTAAATTAATTATATGACTTCCCTATCATTAGCAAACTTCTGCAACAGATCGAGCGGGAGGAGACACAAATGCTGGTGCTGCGTGTTATGGTCGGCCTGGTCATACTCTACGATCATGTGCATCCAGTTGGAGCATTTGCCCGTGGCGCTCACGTGGATGTGAAGGGATGTGTGCGATTGCTGCAGGCACAGCCGGCGATAAAGGCGGAACCGCTGCTCAATGCCCTGCGGTATACGACGAAGCATTTAAATGAGGAGAATACGCCGAAGAATATACGCAATATGCTGGCCGCATAATGTCGGAGGATGGGGAGGCGGGAGACGGGAGGCGGGGGATTAAGCCAAAATGCAAGCGCCCACAAACGTTTTGTTTATGTGTACAATTTGTAACGTTAATTTTGTTTAAAGATTAATTCGATTTTTCTTAATTTATGTAATTAATAGGCTTCTATTCTACTACGAGTACGAGTATATATATACAATACATATATATATATAATACTTATTACTTATGTTTAAATTGTGTGTGAGTGTTGTGCAAAAAAGGAGGCAGCCTCTAGTTTTATTTATGCATTTCCAGCATTTGTCGTATTAATTTTGTAATTTTTGCGTATTGTGTATTATTTAGTGCCTCCTTCTGAATTAAATATATCAACAACATGAAAAACAACAGTAACAACAACAACAAGATCAACAAACAACCAAGCAACAAAACAATATTTAGCTCATAATTTAGCACTAATATTAAGTAATGAACAAATCTAAAAAACAAATTGATTAACGATGAAACGATGAAAATTTAGCGCAAAGTATAAAAATTATAGAAATGAATATCCTAAATTTCAATTTCAAACTACTAAACACAGAGATTATAAATATTAAATACGTTTTTTAAATCAAATTTAGCATATTTTTTTGTACATGACTACATAATAAATGAATAAAAAATTCTATTATTAATTATGAAACAATTACAATACATACCAACTAAAATGGCCTGAACAAACTGATGATGATGAAGATGATGAATGAAAACCACACGCAGTAAAAACGCAGATGCATTTATATTTCCACAACTGAATGAAATGAAAATTAAAACATTTGATAAACGTATTTAAACGGACCTTTACACATATACATATGTCTGATTCGGACAGAAAGCTGCGCAATAATAATTTATTTTTAAGATTTACAAATAGAAATTTATAAAATGTCAAAATTTGTACCAAAAAATCAAAAAAATAAACACAAATACATGAAGATTTAACTAAAAGAAATGCAACTGAAAAAAACAGAAGAAAATAAAGATTTATGTGTAAAAGCGATAAGAGCAGTAAGAACAACCACAAGAACACTATAGAGAATGCTGAATCCAGAATAAATAGTTATCACACAACATCAACCATATTATTATAAGGTTTTTTACTTTACTGACTGTGACTATATTTATAATTCGTTATGAACATGAAATCACTCTGTAAGTAGATCGTGACAAAGTCCAACCCGCATTTAAACTCAATTCGTTTGGATTTTTTAGAATATTGCTGCTTTATTTAAAGTTACTGGTGCTGGATAATGCCGAAACACCTTTTTAGATATTTATTTAACCGCAACAGGCTTTGGGGTCCTCCTTATTGTGCTCATGCTCGACCTGCACGGTTTCTACACTGCGCAAAATCCTTGGATGTCCCTCATGACCGGTGACTGCTGCACTACCAGCTTCCACGGCAGCTGTAAATGGGTATATAAATATTCTTATAGTTTCAAAAGGAAACTACTTGCGATTCCTTTTCTACTTGCCTGCCGATAGACTGAGGACCACGCCCATAAGGATAACGGCAATGTAGAATATCTTCATCATTAAGCTTTGTTAGACGCCAATATGATTCTGATACCTGCTCCAGTTTCAACGTGCTCTATATATACTCGCTTCTAGCTACATTTTCATTAATTTGCATAGGGCTAAAACACTTGCACAATTTGCTTACAGCATTAAATATCCAGATTTCAATTAGAACGTCATTTATTTGTCGCTTTGTTTGGCAGCAGAAAATAATAACGCCATATGTAACTAAATAGATGAACACGATTATATGAACAGGTATTTTGTACAATGGAGCTTCTATATAATTTAACCAAATGAAAAGGTACTTAAGATTTTAATTGTATGGATATGCATTAAACTAAAGTTGTGTCTGATGCGAATAAGCCATCGTCTTGGAAGTCATCATATTAATAGGGCAAGGCGTTTACATGTTCTACTACTCAATATTATCAACTAAATCATTATCAAATCCTTAAGAATGCTTAAGGCTTCATGTATTGCCATTGTTGTTACTTTGCCGTGGCTTCAGTATCAACTTTCCAGTGTGCGGCTCCAGATCCAAAGCAAAGTCGGTGAGGACAGTTCGGGTGCGTGATGTTATGATCTGTGGTGCGACCACTAGCTTCTGTATGCCCAATATGAAGAGTACGATTAAGGTGACGGTGGCCACGGTGAAAATTGGATGTATCCACAATGATTCCGTTAATGGGACAACGGTGGTGCGGGGATCTTTCAGCCAATACCAAGCGCTTATTGCCGTACAGACTGATAATGCGGATAATATAACTAAAAGAAAAACGCATTGATTAGATTATCAACCCATTTTGGTTAGCGGCAAAATAGCAAATTTCGTTCTTACGACGCCAACGGAGCGTGGATGGCCTATAGGATGAAACCACTTCGGTGAGACGTCGCTCGAACGCCTTTAGATCTTCACAAGCTGATGGTTCCATGGCGCCAATTTCCTCGATGCTCGTGGCTGCCTTGATGTGTTTAAAATTGTCCAGCTTATATGTGTAATTTTTGACTTATTTTGATAAGATTTCACATTTGATTTGTTTTTGTATTTTGACCACTGTTGCTAACTTGGCTATTTTATAGCTAGATCTGGCTATTTTAAGAGTATTTAACCTATTTTGAGCTTAAATTTGCCAGCAAAAAATACCAAATATCACGAATACTGAGTATACATTTAACGTAAGGTTGTTAAGTAACGTAAGCAAGCGCGCTTGCGTCAACAACAGCTGTTTTACTGCTTGTTGCTTACGAACACTGTTTTTGCTTTTACAATTTACTAACACTGCGCAGAGTCCGCCAGAAAAAAAGTTAATTTGTTGTCTTAAATTATTAAAAAATGAGTAGCAAAGAATGGAAACGTGTGGTCAAGTTGGAGTACATGAAAATTCGACAGCAGAAGCGCTACAAACGTGCCGATGAAATCAAAGAAGCATGGATTAAAAACTGGTAAGTTTGGGAAACGTGGAAAATTTGGCGCCTCATTTGATGGCATCTTTGTTATTTTTTTCTTATCAAAGGGACGAACACAATCACAATGTGCAGGATTTGTACTGCGAATCAAAGGTATGGCAGGCCAAGCCATATGATCCGCCGCACGTGGATTGTGTGAAGCGTGCTGAGGTGACCAGCTACATTGGAGGCACCAGTGGACCACAGCGTGTACCCATTTGTGTGATCAACGCCGTCACGCCCATTCCCACGATGTACACGTGGGCGCCCACACAGCAGAACTTTATGGTCGAGGATGAGACGGTGCTGCACAATATTCCGTATATGGGTGACGAGGTGCTCGACAAGGATGGCAAGTTCATAGAAGAGCTGATCAAGAACTATGATGGCAAGGTGCACGGCGACAAGGATCCATCATTTATGGATGATGCCATATTTGTGGAATTGGTGCATGCTTTGATGCGTTCACATAGCAAGGAACTGGAGGAGACTGCCACAACGGCTACTGTGAAATCAGAGTCGCCTACGACAAAAGCAAAGGACGAGGAGGAGAAAAAGGAGACGCCTCCTTTGGTAGAACCCACTCCAGAAACCTCTGCAGCTGCTGCTGCTACTACTCCTACTGTGGACAGTAAGAAGGATCTGCCTGCTGCGGATGCGGCAGACACGAAACCCAAAGTGGAGGATGTCAAGGATAAACTGCCTTTTCCGGCACCCATCATATTCCAAGCAATCAGCGCCAACTTTCCGGACAAGGGCACCGCTCAGGAGCTAAAGGAAAAGTCTGTTGTGTGTGCTCCAGTTGTTTGTACTTGTTTACTAATGATGTTCTTTTCAGGTACATTGAGCTCACCGAGCATCAGGATCCGGAACGGCCGCAGGAGTGTACGCCCAACATAGATGGCACCAAGGCGGAGAGTGTTTCCCGGGAACGGACGATGCATTCGTTCCACACGCTCTTCTGTCGTCGCTGCTTCAAATACGACTGTTTTCTGCATCGTAAGTAATCCTAATCCTTGGGACAACGCTTCCAGTTTGGGTTTATCTTAATAACTTATTGTTTTCGTTTTTGCTTTTTCTCTTTATTTGGTAAACAAACACAAATTATTGCAAAAAATATTTCTTATGTCCAAAAAAAACCTCTTATAATGTTGTATTAAAATAACTGCAATTTAGGTCACCATGTACAGGGTGAGTCGTTGTTGTAGTTGTTGTTATCGATAACCACACGCACACACACTCATGCCGCCTTGGCCCAAATGTCGCCTTGTTCCCACATCATCATCCAAATCTCTCTCTCTTTATATCATTTTGTATATTACATATCAATGTCTGTGGAAATTGGCAACAAATTGACTTGTTTCAAAATTCTCTTCTTGGTGTTTCTCGCCTCATTTCGTGCGGCTTTTGCCTACAACATTGTTGCATCTATTGTCAAATAATGTGTCTGCCTCATTATCTAATCCCCCAGCGCGTCTCATGGTCATGCATTTTAATCGCAGCCAGAATGAAGTTATACTAAAAGCATTTGCATTCTCCGTTCACAGGTTTGCAAGGACATGCTGGTCCCAATCTGCAGAAGCGTCGCTATCCGGAGCTGATAACCTTTGCGGATCCCTGCAGCAATTCCTGTTACATGCTCATTGTAAGTGACAAACTTTAAGTTGGTTATTTAACTTATATGTAATGTATTTTTAGGATGGCATGAAGGAGAAACTGGCGGCTGATAGTAAGACTCCGCCCATTGATCCATCGAGCTCCGAGGACAGCAATGATAGCAACAGTCAGTTCAGCAACAAGGACTTTAGCCACGAGAATGGCAAGGATAATGGCATAGCTGTGAACAGCGCTGAGATCAACTCCATCATGGGTAACTCATTAACAGATCTTTAGTCTACTCTCTTAACTCACTTGATCTCTTCCTCTCTTACAGCTGGCATGATGAACATTACCAGCACGCAGTGCGTCTGGACTGGCGCGGATCAGGCGCTCTTTCGTGTGCTGCACAAGGTTTATCTGAAGAACTATTGCGCTGTGGCGCACAACATGCTCACGAAGACTTGCCGCCAGGTGTATGAGTTTGCACAGAAGGAGGCAGCCGAGTTTAGTTTTGAGGATTTGCGACAGGACTTTACGCCGCCCCGCAAGAAGAAGAAGAAGCAACGCCTGTGGTCGCTGCACTGTCGCAAGATACAGCTGAAGAAGGATTCGTCTTCCAACCATGTATACAACTACACGCCCTGCGATCACGCCGGTCCCTGCGACATGAACTGCTCCTGCATCCAGACGCAGAACTTTTGCGAGAAGTTCTGCAATTGCAGCAGCGATTGCCAGAATCGATTCCCTGGTTGCAGGTGCAAGGCGCAGTGCAACACCAAGCAATGTCCTTGCTATCTGGCTGTGCGGGAGTGTGATCCGGATTTGTGTCAGGCCTGTGGCGCCGATCAGTTTAAGCTGACAAAGATCACGTGCAAGAATGTGTGCGTGCAGCGCGGATTACGTGAGTAGTTGCCATTCCAAGTTCCCATTCGTATTGTACTCAATCTCTAAACTCTTCTACAGACAAGCATCTGCTGATGGCACCCTCGGACATTGCTGGCTGGGGCATCTTTCTCAAGGAAGGCGCACAGAAGAACGAATTCATATCGGAGTATTGCGGCGAGATCATATCACAGGATGAGGCCGATCGACGTGGCAAGGTGTATGACAAATACATGTGCTCATTCCTCTTCAATCTGAACAACGATTTCGTTGTGGATGCCACACGCAAGGGCAACAAAATTCGATTTGCCAATCATTCCATTAATCCCAATTGTTATGCCAAGGTCATGATGGTCACTGGGGATCATCGCATTGGCATCTTTGCCAAGCGCGCCATTCAACCAGGCGAGGAGCTCTTCTTTGACTACAGATACGGACCCACCGAACAACTCAAGTTTGTGGGCATTGAGCGCGAAACGGAAATCATTTAATATACTTAACAACAATTATAATATGGGAATTATCTAACCAACTATACAGTAAATATAAACAGACATATATATCTACACAGACTTTGCCACATTGGCTATAATTGGCTTGGGACGCGACTTGAAGATTAGCTTCTTGGTGCACACGGCACGCACTGTATACTCCGTCCGTTGGCGACTCTTGTGCTCCAGGGCAACAGTGTCATCCAGCAGTGTGCGCTCAGCTCCTGCAGTGGCATTCAAGGCGCTGGCATCTAGAGTGGAGTTTGTGACATTCAGCAGCTGCTGTCCCTCGTTTGTCTTGGACTTTTCCAGCACCGCGAATGGTTTGTCCAGCTTCTGTTCGCGTCCTTGCAGTATGTGATGACCTATTATAAGTATCTGAATAGACAGTTTAATTGAGTAAATCATATTTAAGTAATTTCACTTACTGGCTGTCCATATTTGTTGTAGTACAGATCTCCGATGAACTGATCGTGCATGCTCTGATTGCTGCGCACCTCCAAATCTCCCTGCAGCTCAATAATCGCCCACTCGCCAGTGCCAGCGCTTTGACTGCAATTAAAAAATAGCAAAGAATAGAGAAATCTACCTAAAAACCATCTAAAATTAAAAAAAACAACATAAGTATCTGAAATATTTTTATTCAGTTAGAAAGAGTGTACAAATTATCCCCTAAACTTCTTAAACAATGGATGCACGCTGCCAACATTCTTGCGGCGATGTTCATAGTAGATGGCATCATCACCACCAGACATGGAGCTAAGAGCTCCAGTGCGCTTTGTCATGCCAGGACGATAGCCAGGCTCGCCCGGCATCTTCTCATCCTCGCAGTCCAAATCGGAGGCAGACAGCACCAATTGCAACAGTTGGCCCTGTTCCTCCTGCGTGCCGTACATTAGATCCGCTTCGGTGTCCATGCCCTTGAGATGTGTGATAACCTTATAGCTGTAACCCTGATTGACCAGGAAACGTTGGCGCTTGCGGGAGTAACTCATCTCCATGGTGTCCTGAGAGACGAGCGTGTAGAAGAATGCATTATATTCCTCGGCAATGGCGCCCTTCTTGGCACGCAGAATACGACCCAAACGCTGAGCCTCCTGACGACGAGAGCCGCCATGCGAGGAGATCTGGATGAGCACATTCGCCTCGGGAAGATCGAAACTGGTGTCAGCCACTTTGGAGACAAAAATGGTGTTGACCTTTGGCAGAAGAAAGTGTGATAAGTTGAAGATCTAAACAAGGTTTAATTTATTCACTTACCTTGGCATTGAATTTGAAATTCTGCAGAATCTGTATACGTTCATTCTGAGATGTGGGTCCGTAGATGAAGGGTTTGTTCATCTTGATGGCATAGTGCTTCAGAGCAAACACATTGTCCGAGAAGACAATCGTCTTGTCGCCACGCTGCTCGTGGTATTTGATCAGAAACTGACAGCTGCGAAACTTGGAAGGATTCATCACATAGAGCAGCATCTTCTTGGACGTCTTGGTGGTCAGATATTCTCTATAGAACTCCGGCGACATGGGACACCACACTTCGGCGCACTGCACCCTTGCAATGTATCCCTTCTTCTGCAGCTCCAACCAGTTGGCTTCGTACAGTTTGGGACCAATTAAGAAATTCAGATCCGCGATTTTGTCATCCTCACGGAGCAGTGTGGCGGTCAGGCCGAGCTTGCAATGGGACTGCACAATGGTCAGAACACGTCGGAACATCTTGGCTGGAATTGTGTGCACCTCATCCAGCACCATGATGCCCCATTCCTGCTCCTGCAGCCAGCGCATCGTTTGTTCCGCCTCCCAGGAGCGCTTCTGAGTGTGCGTTATCATGGAATATGTGGTGACCAGGATGCCACAGCCCATGGGCTTGTCCTTGGCCTCGGAGGTGAAGCGACAGATCATGCTGTCATCCGCTGTGGACCACATTTTGAACTGCTGCTTCCATTGTTCCACGGAGACGCCGCTGTTGCACAGCACCAAAGCCCGTTTGCGAACTGTGCAACAGGCGGTGACACCTACCAGGGATTTGCCAGCACCACACGGCAGTACAATGACGCCGGAACGAGCTCGTCCATTGCCAAACATCTTGCGCAGACTCTTCTCCTGATACGGACGCAGCACGGCAGCTGGTTTAAGGTCAATATTGATGTCAGGATTGTTGGTATCGTTGCGGAAATCGTACTCGGCCAGCAGAGGATGCTCAATCTCAATGCAGCGCTTCTGTATTAGCTCGATTTTCTCCTGAGCTACCTCAAAGGAAACCGTTTTAAGATTCGCCTCATCTTCATCCTCCTCTTCCTTGTCAATCTTCTCGTAGAAGTCTGTTATGTCCTCGGGCACTACAGGAGCACCGTCTACAGGGACACCATCTGCAGTTGCCACTCCTCCGGCAGTTGCCGCTGCTGCGGCGGAGGTGCTGGCTCCATTATCCGCCGGATTGTCTGGTGCCGTGGGCAACTTGGTGCCAAACTGTGTTATAGCCTTGCTATCCATTGTGCCCTGTATTAAGGCCTCGCCTTCGCTGCGTATAAGGCGGCATTTCTGTATGACCGGATCTTTGAGTAGCTTTTGTAGCACCTCCGGATGCGGTGATTCAATAAAGTATTTGTTGTGTTTCAGTACAAGTTTTACCTTGCCGTATGACAGCGTACAGAGACGTATGAACTCCAAGATGCCTTCGGGAATGCTCGTCTTGCTCAAGCGCTTCAGATACTCCACTATATCGTGGGTCTGGAGACCCACGGACACGGCTGCATACAGACTATACGCTGTCAGCTTGTACTCGTGTATGTGCTCCGGACGACAGACTGGCTCCGAGATGGCAATGAGAAAGTCGTGAGCGTGCTTATACACCGGTGAGAAGGACTCAAGGAACACGTGACCATTGGGCGCAACCCAGAGCGGTCGATTCGTGTGATCCTGGCGTAGTTGCATCTGTGCACGATAATCCTTGGCCCCGTACTCGTCCGTGTTGATGTTCTCATCGTTAGTCTCAGCATTCTTGGACGCGGCTCCCGGCACTCCGTCCGACTCGCTGGCATTGTCCATGCTGTCATTGTCCTCCACCAGTTGCGTGTACGCATCGTCCTCGGCGCGTCGCTTTTTTGCTGTGAAGGCGTAGCAATTTTACCAAATGCTACACTTATTCGGGTTTGACAAATGCTTACCAAATTTATCGCCCGCGCTACGATCTTTTTTCGATTTCTTTGGCGGACCCATTTTGTACGTCCGCTTCAGAGAAACTTTGTTTCTGCTATGAGCAGCTGATTTCACAGTGTTGTGAAATACAAATCACAGGCAAAAAATGGCGCGAAATCTAATGAAAGCTGGCAACTCTGGTTCAGCAACAATTGCTAGAGTCACTTTTTACAAGCTATTTACACAGTAACTAAAGTAAATAAGGAGCTACTTACGTTTTGACAATGATGGGCATGCTTTTAATTATAGAATCACTTTGAAATATAACCGATTTAAACGCCGAAACAAATCAATTACTCAATGAGCGTCGAGCGGTTCTTCAATGTTGTTATTCTCTATGGGACTACCACTTTGACTAAGCGTTGCCACATCACTTCACCAATAGCTGATGGTAAAATGTTATTAACAGTCGTTGCACATTTACAGACGAAAGACTGTTGTTCAACAGTGTCTTAACAGTGAATTTAAATTTTAGGTAATGAAAATTGATAAATGCAATATCTCCGCAAAATTTTATTATTATGTTTTTCTTTTTTTATTTTAAAATAATTTCTTATATTATCGCATATGCCTTGTAGTAGCACTCACCTACATCAGTAAAATATAACTAAAACCACGATTGGACCCTGAATTATGGCTGCAGCCAAGAAGAAAAAGAAGGAAAAAGACAAAAAGAAACGCGTTAGAACCAAATCAGCACTTGCGAATTTCTTTGAAAAGAATTTAGGAAAAATATGTCTCACAATTGGTATATTCGATCTAACGCATGCTCTTTTTTTCGTTCTTCAAGCCACCATTTCTTTGGTCACAAGCGTAAGTTATTCAACTGTTCCTATCCAAATAAATCTATTAAAATTAACGATCCAATGAACAGTTCAATATATACACAATTTTTGCACTCTTGGGAACTATATTTTGGGTGCTGATCGTTATCCTGCTGATTGTGGGACTAAGTAAGGTGGGTAGAGTTTGAATTGTTAAATTCAAGTTACAAATTTACTGAAGATATTTAAATTATATAGCGACGTCCTGCCTTGGTTAAAGCCTGGATTATCTTCTCTATAGTTGGTTTCATTGCGGACATAGGATTTTTAATCTGGGGGATCTTATCTTCAGTAACAGTGGACTGGGATCACTTAAAGGAGTTTTCCATTATATTTATGGGAATATGTGCGTCATATTTTGTTTCTGGTTTTCAAATCTTTAATACTTTTCCATCTGTAGTTATCGAGAGCTTGTGCATATATCTTGTATATAGATACTATGTGGCTATGGATCCTTGTCGGCTAATTGATGAACCCGAAAGAGGAACAAGAAAGAAAACGAGAAAACAGCTGGATCAAAAGAAGTGCAAGGGTAGGAGAGACTAATCTAAAAGTGTATAAAAATTTTTGAAAACCATTCTTTATTTTACAGAAAGCCAGAAGTCGGCCAGGAAGAGCAGCAAGAAGTCCGAGAAAAATAAAAAGAAGCCGGTGAAGAAAAAATGAAATTCAAGACTTTTGGGAGCTAGAGTTTTTGAAATTTTGTGAATTTTAGTTTGTGCTGGTAGGCTTTTATTTTTACTTTCATTAAATATATTTTAAATACAAATTGAATTATATACACCGTATCGATGAATATGAAGATGGACATGGTGGAAACGACAGGAGTTGCTCTTCAAGATTGTGTTTTTGCTCCGATTTGTTGTCATCTTTTGAAAATTTGTTACTTTATAGCTTTTATCGATTTGCTTCAGTCGTTGTTCTTTTTGATTCAGTCCTTTGAATTGTTGACAAACAATGTCAGTATTGCATTTATGGGTATTTCTTAATGATACTAACCAACTAAACCTATAGGTTGAACTATATTCATTAACTGCATTTCTTGGCTCAATATTTTGGATATTTATGGTTGGACTGCTTTTGGTGGGCCTCTGGAAGGTTTGTATAGAGTTTAGATAAATAACCTATTTTAATAAATGTGATATAGAGTCGCTTCCCATTTGTTATCGCTTGGTTGTGCTTTTCTTTTGTTGGCGTTATACTGGATATATTGTTTTTTATTTGGACAATTTCCATTTCCGACCGTATAGAGTGGAATCAGATAATAAAGTTTACACTTCTCTATTTTGGCATTGGTAATTGGAAAAGGTAATTTTGGAAAACATACTACTATATCTTGACATTTCAGTTTTTGAATGGCTTTGTGTTTACATTGTCTACAAATACTGCTTACGGATAAAGTCTTCTTCTGTCGTTCATGAGCCCGAAAATGGTAATGTTAAGCCAATACATTCGATTAAACTTCATAAAAGCAAGTCCAGGTCAAGTAAATTGGAGTATTCGGATCAGTCTGAGAAAGGCAAATCAAGACATTCAATGGAGTCAAAAACAGGCAAAAAGTAAGTTTGAAATTCCAAGTTGCATATATTATAATTATATTTATTTTCAGTCCCAGAAAAAGCAAATCACAAGTTTCCGATCAATCAGGTCGAGGTTCTGAATCTAGAAAGCTAAGCAAGATAGATTCTCAGCATTCCAAAGAAAAGGAAAAGCCAAATAAACGCAATAGCAAAGACAACGAAAATAAAAAGAAAAAGAACTCTAAAAGATAATTCTCAATATATTATATTTGACATTTATCTAAAAAACTTTTGTCTTTCACAAAAAAGTATTTCTGAATAAAAATAAAAGAAGATTCCCATTGGCATTTGAGGCCCATTTCAATTTACGGACTAACACCCATGCCCAAAATCAATCCGCCTCTGCCAACACAAACAATAATAATAATTGAGTTAGATAGTATTTTTCTTATTTGTTGTTGCCATCTTGAACTGCGACTTGGGAGAGTCACGTTGTCAATGGTGCAAAATCTAATCTCCAAGCGAAGATGAGGCGACTGCTGACAAAACAAATGCCGTAAATGAAAGATGGCCAGAGGACAGACATCAGAGGACAAAGAACTTGTCGCCAGGCAGCGCAGCCTATGCACAGTGGGATGATCTGATGAAACATGTGAGCAATTATATTTCACAAAATGTCTATGAAATGAATTCATGTTGGTTAGAGCACTTGAACTATTAATCTTATTATTCACACTTTTTTTTAAATTTATTCTGTAGAGGACAAATGTTTCCTTACGTCCGCTTTATTCAACCACTCGATCAAGACTGACTCGTGGCTGTTTCTTACAAGCTGGCGTATGTAAAGGAGGAGAGAAAAGAGGATGAGAGAGAGAGAGAGAGAGAGGATGAGAGAGATAGAATGAGAGAATAACCAAAATCAAGAGAGCAGTCGAGAGAATAACCGAGAGCGTTGTATGTATGTGTATTTATGTATTGCCTCTTGTCCTACTACAATTCTATGTGTGTTTTGCATAGTCTTGCTTCACTGTGCAGTCGCTTGGCAATCAAATGGCATTGATTAACAAGCAGCAGGAACATTGGCCAAAACACTCTTCCTACACCTTCTATTCTATTGAAACTACGTGCTTATCATCATTATAGCTTTGATTTAGTGGCCAACTTTTTGCTATGCTTCAACAATTTCTGAAATGTTTGTTGGACGAGAATGGACGGCAACTCTGGCAACTCTGATGGATATTTGGTGATTTGCAGCTATGCGATTGCGATACTGGATCTCATCTCAGCGGTACTCTTTGCCAGTGTCTCCGGCGTGCTCTATGCTCAGCACGTAAGTACTCGTTATAGAATTAAATCAAGTGACTAACTAACTAAATACACCTAGAATCACTGGACATCTCTGGCAGCTTTAATCTTCTCTCTGCTTTGGATGGTCATTATTTTAATGCTCCTCCTGGGCATTTATCAGCGCAGCTTGTGCTATATACGATATTGGTTGGTCTTTACCTGTCTGGGCATTATGCTGGATGCAATTCTGCTGCTTTATGGCTTAACTCTATCCATATCCATTAACTGGGAGGGTGTTAAGATTACAGTGCTGCCTTTTGTGGGTTTGGGTGAGAGTGTCTTTTAAATTTTCAATAAATAATTATTTAGAAATTCTCTCACAGCTGTGGAAATGACATTTGTGTATATTATCTATATATTTTATTTGGACATGATATATCGAGAACCGTGGATACCTGTTTCCAGATATGCTGGAGGCTACAGTCAGAGAGAAATTAAAGCTGCTTCCAGTAGCAATGATACCAAAAATAAAGAGCGCAAACGTCTGAGGAAAATGTATAAAAGAGAGGAAAAAGCTGCTCTCAGGGATCTGGCACGAAAACTACGCAGGGGACAAGTCTAAGAGAAGTCAAAGAGAAGTCTAAGAAGAGTCTATCTTTTCTATAACTTATACTCTTCCTCTGTTAAGTATGTTCACTATTAAGTATAATAAGCAGGCCAAGACTTTTGCTTACTCCAAACTCTGAGAAAGCATAGAATTCATGCCTATATATCGTCATGCTGCTGGGAGAAGACTCTCTTCTATATTGTGCCTATTCAATTGCCGTCTTTGATCTGCTTTGTGCCGTATTATTTTCTGTACTCAGTTTGGGTTTGATTTTAAGTCATGTAAGCTGCATTTCTTCCCATATTTCCTGAAGTTTAGAGTTTCCTCTTTCAGTTGAGCTGGCTAACTATTTTTTGCGTCTGCTTTGGAGTCTTTTGGGTGACACTGATTTTGCTGCTGATTTCGGGCATCTATATGGTAAGGTATTTAAATTTATTTCAGATCTCTCTTGAAATCTCTACTCTTCAGCGTGACTCCGATCTGGTGCGTTATTGGCTTATATTTTCCTGCTTTGGCATTTTCATGGAGTTAATTCTGATTGTTTATGCTTTTCTAAGTCACAGCACTTTTCAAGCCGGAGTTATACAGAATAGCTTTATCTTATGTCTTGGCTTGTGTACGACATAGCATAATAATTTAAAATCTATAACTTATTATTTTATTCACTGCAGTTGTTGAAACCATTTTCGCCTTCATTATCTATCAGTTTTATCTGGCGGTATCCAGATGCAATGTCTGTGTCCGGAGACGCTCTACGCCGGACTGTGCATGCAGTTCTCAGCGGTCGCAGCCGTTGATACAACAACGATCACAACCAGAGTCCTGTGAATCTCCAAGTTATCGAAGGTCAAATCAAAGAAGCCGCCAATCCTATAGATGTAATATACTGCAGAATAGGGCAGCCACGAGTCCTTACACCTGTGGACCCAAGTCCTCTTACTCAACCGTTAAATGGAAGACCGATAGGTTTTAATGAGTAAAATATTGTTAATTGTTGAGTCTTAAATATATTTTTTATTAAGTTAATAATAACATTAATTATTTTAAAAACTAAAAATACTGCAGTGACTTTATATTGGTGTGAGGCAGTGCATAATTCTTTAATTCATTGTTTGTCTAGCAAAAAGTGCTTTAATCTTAAATTATTTAACCCACGCAGACACACTCACACATTTGCCAATGTTAAAAACAAAATCCTTTTAAAATAATTTGCACAGCAGCAAAA
The DNA here is from genome assembly GCA_035045575.1 of Drosophila falleni. Taxonomy (NCBI): domain Eukaryota; kingdom Metazoa; phylum Arthropoda; class Insecta; order Diptera; family Drosophilidae; genus Drosophila; species Drosophila falleni. The sequence continues at coordinate 7,955,873 of JAWNOV010000167.1, forward strand.
GGCAGAAAAAAGAAATACTCGTATGAAATAAAACGGAAACGGAAACAGAAACAGAAACTCGCAGCTCGCAACTCACAGTTCGCGAATCTCGAGACTCGACGCTGAGTTGGCAGCGTGTCTCTTGTCTCTTGTCTATTTATGCAAAAAGTGTGTGTGCATATTATATACATACTTATATGCTTATGTGTGTGGTTGCATATATGCATACTCGTATATTTATAATGCCGCACTGATGAAATACGTGCGGCGACTAAGCACACACACACACACAACCTCACACACACACACATTGAGTGACTTCCCTGATGTCAAATATAATTTACTTTTTTCGCGCTCATTTTCCACGCAGATATCTCTCTCCCCTTGGGAGCTATGAAATCTTTTCCAACAGTTTCAACTTTAAGTTTTTCTGCTGTCAAAACAACAACAAAAAAAGGTAGCATACAAAAAATAAAATATACATGTTAAAAGAAAATGTTGAGCGCTTTAAATGGTTTTGGCCTGGCCATTGGCACTATGGACATCATAGGAGCAGTTTTCTTTGAGCTAATGATCATTTGCATGTTGTGTCGTCGCTCCTCGAAGAAACAACAGCAAACAGATGTGACAAGTGAGAGTTTGGAAATGGCTATTGTTACCACATATGCAACAGTAATCAGCAATCATCAATTTGTTCCAGCTCTTTATGGCCAAGCAGTTGGCTCTCGAATGTTGTGGATTTATTTGATCCTATTGAATATCTGGATACTGGCCTCAACTCTTTTGGTTTGTGGTATTCTTTGGGTGAGTAGTATTTAGATTTCTATCAAATTTGTCTTTGATTTAAATAAATAAATTAATATCACAGCACAAATCACAATTACTGCTCTTCTGGCTCTTCTGGTGTCTGGGTGGTTTAATATTTGATGTGGTTTTTGTACTCTGGTGGCTCTGGGAAATGATCTCAGGCGATGCTATTGAAGCCTTAACCAACATTTTGATCTCCATGTTAACCATGGGCAAGTTACTCATATATCTCTACATATTCATATCTAATTCTATCTCACTTATAGCGATTGAATTTGGTTTCATTTATGTGGTCTACAATGTTTATATTAATTTATCGCAGTCCCCCGTTGAACAATCAAACAATTCTTTGTTGAGTTTGGCAAACTTTATATTTTAATTTTGACTTATATATATTTTACAACAATACATAATTTTGGTCGTTTTATTTATAAATTATTCGACCTTTTCCTCGACTGGCATTTTTGTAAGGGGACCTCTGATTTTTGTTGGTGGCTCCAAGGTTTCATAGAATCTGTATATTATCAAAATTATACCAATCTGTGCCATTACGCGACCAATAAGTGGAGCATGTGCTTCACTCAGTTCCTTCATGAATTCTGCCTTTTCTTTGTACTTTTCATCAAAATAATATTCATAAATGTTGACAAACACTTTAATAACACCTGCCCAATTTATCTGGCAATAGGACAACAGCAACCAGACTTTTACCATTAATTTAGAACGCTGTAGAGTTAAGAAAGAATTCTTAAAATGCATCTGTGATATATTATATATAGAGTACTTACAGTAATAACACCAAAGGCTAAAATACCAAAGCATATTAATTTGCACACACCCTCCAACTGTGCCATACCATCCTCCAAATCAAACTGCCTCAATGAAAAATATATTTTAATATAAATTGTTTGGGTATTATAATAAATTGTTACTTGCCTTCATGATTTTGAAAAAGTTGCTCATCTTAAGTATGGTTAGACCAGCAAGACAGGCTTCATAAGCCAACGCCATGTAGGCAAAATAGTTTAAAATTATGGTCATTCTGTTGTTTAACAATTTCTTGAAATAAGTTATTTTTTATATATTTTGATCGACAGCTGTTTAAACAATAGAATTTATTTTGTATATATTTATAATATTTTAAATGACACTAGTTGAAAAGAAAATATGTCAGACTGCTGTTTGAGAAAAGTATCTTTATTTCTATTTTAATAAATATAAATATTTGTTCAATGAATAATATGAAATATAAGAAATTGATATGCTTTTGTAGTAGTATATTATATTATTAGATTAAAGACTTTTTTATAGTTAAAGGGTATACAATACCATAAAATCATTCTAGAGACTCTACACTAAATCTCTTTCTTATAATTGCCACTGCAGAATAGACCGTTATTCGAGGCCCCTGTGGGTGGCAGCAGGACAATAAGGACCTAAAGCATTGCAGCTACCGGCGCCATTTTTTATGGTACACTTTATACGAGTAGTTGCTTTGTTTTTTGCATTCGAGTGCTTTGTAGTTTTTAATGGTCTGCCGCACGGAAATTGATTCATTTCCTTTTTTTGTTTTCCACATCCGTTTGGAGTCTGCCGCTTATGAAGCTGACATAGGGAGAGGGAAACAAGAAATCAGCTTAAAGCCAACTCTGGGTAATCCAATTCACATTAAAAACACAAACTCGCCTTAATTCAAATCAAATTCAAAGCAGAATCAGAATCAAATCAATGGCATTGTCAACTGCCAAACTGTCACTTGCATTTGGATGCTAAGCACAAACAAAATATATATTTTTATTCTTTAATAAAGTGTGCTTGGACCTCTACTGCTTTGGTTGCTAAGGACCTCCCAGGACGCTACCCATTCTCATCCTCATCCTCTGTGGCATCCAGTGGCTGCTCAAATTTATTGTTTGCAAATTGAAATTCTTGTCGACACGCACGAGCAACTGCAAAATCCACTGGGAATGCCGGGCACGAGGCATCTCTCCAGCAGCTCGAAGCTTGTCAACTTGGCCAACAGCTTTGATAGCAGCTTTGAACGGGCAGCTCATCATGGCTTTTTAGTATAATATTTATTAAGATTTTGATATGCCATGAAACGTATTTCGCAAAAATAAACAAATATTTTAAAGCTGATTTATCGTAACCCACTGGGAAATCGAAAAGAAAACCAGTGTGGTTTTTGTAGTTGCTTCAGAGAGAGAGATAGAGAGATAGAGAGAGAGAGAGACAGAGAGAGAGATAGGGAGAGAGATAGATAGATAGAGAAAGAGATCGATAAAGAGAAAGAGTGAGTGAGTGAGTGAGTGAGTGAGTGAGAGAGAGAGAGATTGAGAAAGAGAGAGCGAGAGAGATCTATTTATCTTTCAGAGACAATCTGTTGTTCAGCAAGAGTTGCAAAGATTATATATTTAAAGTAGGTTCTCTTAAGTTTTTAGAGTGTGAGAGAGACTGTTTTAGAGTTTGCCCTCTCTATGAGAATTGCTCGCCATAAATATAACGCGACTTGTCGATTTGAACACATTTGACAATGTTCTTTATAAGGTTGCTGTTGCTCTTGACGGTTCTAAGCGGACTTGCGTTGGCCATGAAAGGTAAATATACTTACAGATAAAAATAATAACTAATTTTATCACTTTTTTATTAGATCAGCCGGACAATGATTCCATATCTGACAAAGATATATATCCGTTGCCAGTTCTCGCTGAAAACATGCAAAAGGATGCAGATGGTATGTTAATTTTAAGTGAATTAAACGCTTCGAAATTCACTTTAATTCGCATATATATTACAGAAGAAAGTCAGTTAATAAAAGTGGTAACAAGAGAGGGGCAGATAGTGAGACATGTGCTTAGGAAACGCCGGGCATGTGGAAGCAGTGCTCGAGAATCCACAACACAAAGATCTTTTGGTTTTACACGATTTGCAGCAGCTTCCGGAGGCATTGGAAATGGTGCCAAAAAAGAAGTCGTTGGATTTGGAAGATTTGGTGGTTGCTCTGGCGCAGTGGGTAGCCCAGAAAGTAAAGGAATTTATGTCGAAGATGGAAAAAAAGCAAATGATAGAGCTAGCGGATCTAGAGTCATTTTTGGTAACTCAGATGGTTCAGGAAGTAAGGAAAACAGTAATAGAAGAGGCAGTGGAGTCAGAAAGAGCAGCTCAGAAGGTAAAGGAACTAATGTCGGAGGTGGAAAGGTAGTCAATGATGGAGCTAGCGAATCTGGAGGTACTCCAGGGGCTTCAAGAGGTATAGCAAACGGCGGTAGAGGAAGCAGAAAGAGTAGTCCAAACGGCAAAGGAATTAATGCCGGAAGTGGAAAAGTAACCAATGAGGGACCTTATGGTTCTAGAGCTCTTTCTGGTACCCCAGATGGTTCAAGAGGTAAAGGAAACGGAGGTAGAGAAGGCAAGAATTAGTGCTGCTGAAATTGGAGACAAAGATGGAACTGCCGAATCTGGAGTTTTTTCTTATGATTCAGGAGGCAAGGGAAGCGACAATGGTGATAAAAAAAGAAGATTTAGAAGTTCCTATGACACCGTAGATGCTTCAGGCATTCAATAAAAATAATGGTGATAAAGTAAGAGAAATGTGAAAGGTAAAACGCAAGGTAAATCAAAAATAGAAACCCATGCAGCATTTCAAACCCAAATACGGAAATGCATTCGATTGCTAAACTGATTCCATGAATGCATACATCTTTTCACTCTTGCAATACTCGATGCGAAAGTTTCTGAGTCATAAATAGTTATTAGAAGCAGTTTTATGGGGCATGACTCACAACCAGAATATGGTCGAGTAATTGGCTTTTTAAATTACCTCATGTACGTGATTTTAAATATTTCGTTTAAGTTATGGATGACATAATGTGAGAAGCAATAAAAAAAAATGATTAAGGCATAAGTTTATTAACAGTTTTAAGCACTTGCTAATATATTACTTTGAAACGTTTAAATTTATTGCAGTTCGCACAGCTTAACAAGCTTTCAGGCATCGACTACCAGAATTTTCTTTAGAATTTCTAAGCGGCGTCACATTTCATTTCATACAAAAGGTGTACGGCACAAAAGGCAGCCAAATTGCAAAGTCTACGCAGGAAATTGATTGATTTCCGTTTTGTGCAGTGAAAAACTGAGAATAATATCAACTAAACGAATCGAAATGGCAACGAAGTAAGTCATACAATTTACTTGGTCCAACTCGGCCAGCTAAAAGGACAACCTTATAGATGGATAGATAGATAGATAGATAGATAGATATATATTAACACCCTTGGCCATAATTTTGGCTTGCAATTAGACGGTCTTGTTGTTTGTGCACTTTCATTGCACTTTTAGCCAAAATGTTGTTCATGGCTAAACACAAATGAAGTGTGTTTGCTGTGAGTATGTAATTTAATATATATATGCGTGTGTGTGTGTGTGTGTGTTAGTGTTTATATTTAGCCTGCAGCTGATGCGTTTGGCAGCGAACATAAACTCGGTCAAAACATATAAAGCGTCGCACATGTTTTTGGCAAATGAAGCCAATGGCTGTCAGGATATAGCAGGATGTGCGTGCAAGCCAGTTGATATCCCCCGTTATGTTTGCATATCTCTGTGTACATGTTTGTGTTTGCTAAAAGCAAAAGCTTCACTTGTTACATGCTCAATTAAGCCGGAAATGACACCAGAGCCAACTAAAGTCACGCTTTGTATAGTTTTACAATTGGCGCTAAGCTCAACCCACTAATACACACACACACACACACACACACACACATGTATAGAGTGGAATGTATGGCAAACAGCCAGCAGAACAGTCAGATATAAATACGAATTTATTTTATCAAAACATATAACAAGCAAAAGCAACTTGAAACGGAAAATATTAGACTTGCAATTTCCGTATCTGCTTTTGAGCTGCAAATAAATAGATTGTATGGAAATTCTAAATATTTTGCTTATGAATTTATTGAGTTTGTCATTTTGGGAATTTTGTTGATAAATTGAGTAAAAGATACAATATTACGTATACGCAGGGTTTTGATTTTTGAAATAAATTTAGTCTAAGAAAAAGTAAGCTACAGTTCTGTTTTGCTAAATATTTAAATTGCCAAAATAATTCATTATATTCCTTTGAATTTGATTTGCTGTAAATTGTCGCCTGTTTATTAAATAATTTAAAAATATGTCACCATAATTACGGCCGCATCCTTTGGCCTTAAGCAAATTATCGAGCACGCAAAATTGATTTAGAAAGTCGAGCAGGACAAAGCGACTGGCAATTAGCGCAGCTCGGCACGAAGTCTTCTTGCTAATGTGCTTAGTCAGGCCAAGTCCTTTTGCAGCAACGCACAGGACACGTGCGATATACACAGACATATTCCTATACAGACACACATATATAAATATATACAGCTACGCATATGTGTGTGTGTGTGATTTGCTTAGAATAGAAGAAGATTGACGTTGTTCTCGAGGACATAATAGTGAAAAGTTGGGAATTTGAGGTGAAGGCGCGAAGGACATCAACATACAGCTGACATAGACGCGCTGACACATACACAGACACACACACACACACAGACACACATTTGGAATTGCAAATCAGTCGACTAATGTGTACATAATCAGTCATGTTCCAACATGTGAATTCCATTAGTGAATACACGGCACATGTAAACAAACAGGCATTAATCAGTACATAACAAGAGTGCGACAAAAAGAGAGGGAGAGAGAGAGAGAGAGAGAGATTTTATATCTCTATCCTCAACGTTGAACAAGCAGTTTCATTATTTATGTTTTTTGTCTAGCCATTTATATATAGCACAGCAAAAAGCAGAAATTCTGTTGCCTACTTATGGGGACACCACACACACATTGACACACTCACACACACACATATATATACATATAAGGACATTCGCTGGCGACTTACAAATTACCCCAACTACCTTGATTTATACTCGGATATCAATGCAATGTAGCACAGTGGCACTGAAAGCCGACATCTTATTAATATGCCATTCATTTGGCCGCTTCATACTTCATTAAAGCAGGAGCTGGGCGTCCGAGCAGCGCATCCTGCCGCCTTGGCCACAAAAGTGCAGCCAGCAAAAATTATGCGGCTCGTTTGCCACTGCCAATTGCCACGAAAGCAACTTCAGGCTTGCAACAAGGACTCTCTCTGGACTCTTACTCTGACTCCAGCTCTGACTGAAGCTCTGACTCTGCGACTGTGGCTCTGAGTTCTTGCCATTCGTTTATCCTTTTGTTCTCATTTATTTGCATGTCATTTACTTCGCCTTTGCTCTGTGTGAGTGTTGTTATATGTGTGTGTGCGAGTGTGTGTGTGTGTGACTGTATGTATGGCTGTGTGTGTGTGCGGTTGCTTCTTGGGTCACGTTTGCCAGGACACCAGTTACTTATGACTATTGTGTGCATTATCAATATGCATTGTACGGCTGCGATGTGCTCTTTATATTTTACCAACGTTTTTATACCCTAACAGTATTAGGTATACAAACTCGTTAAGATATTATGACACACTCAGCAGAAGTAAATTAATAAATAAACTAATTTAAGTGAATTATTTTATTTTCTATTTCTATTTATTCTTTTGTATGCCTAATAAAGTTTAAAATATTGATTGTAGAAACAGTATATCATTTTTATTTTCTGTGTTTCTGGTACCAAGAAAAAATAACATTAAATAGTAATAGTTATAATAGTATAAAAATAAAATTATACAAGAGGAAGTAACAAAATAAATAAATTATTTTTAGTGAACTATTTTTATATTCTATTTCAATTTATTCTTTCGTATGCTTTATAAAGATTAAAGTATAGATTGTAGAAACACTATCTCGGGTATATTATACCAAAAAATAATAAAATAAAATAGTAATAGTTATTATAGTATACAAATAAATCTATGCAATACGATGAACCACTTTTATTATAAAAATAGATGCAAACCTTTTTATACTCTTCGAATTAAAAATACCCTCTATAGAGTATCTTAAGTCTTGCTTATTTGTTCATATTTATTTATTACAAATATCTTTTAGGATTCTGCTTGGCGCATACACTATTTTTCTTTTGTTGCTTTTTAAGTATTCTTCTCTCTCTGTATTGCAGTTTTAATAAGGAATTGCATTTTTATGGTTTCCGGCTTATGGCAAAAGCAGAGAAATTGGCAAAGAAAGCAAAATCGTAGCAGAGCAAATTCTTTAATCATGTTTTGTGTTTCTATTTTATTTAAAGCAACATTTTGATTTTTTTTCTCTCTGCTACATTCTGCTTATTTTTGTTGTTGTTGCTGTGTGTTGCTGCTGCTGCATTGTTGCTTTGTTGGCCAAGTGAACTCTGGGCCAGCTTCCGTTTTGCAGGAGTCACTGTTAATGTCGCCACAGTTGGCATTCCTGGTGCCAGGACGACCAGGACGACTGGCGTTACCGTTGATATTTGTGCGCCAGGCGTAATTAGTGCTCATGGCATAAGGCGCACTTCCTCTCTACTCTACTCTCTCCACTTTCTCTACTCTCTCCACTCTCTCTACTCTCTGCAGCTTCTGTTGTTCTATCTCTTTCCATTCCTCGACTGGCATCGTTGCCTTTGCTGGCAACTGCGTTGCTTTCCATTTGTAATCACTTTCTGCTGGCTCCAGCGCTTTGTTTCAAGGATTTACTAACTGGACAGTCACAAACACACCCAAACATCTACACACCAATTCGCACACTCATTCACCCACACACACACAATATAACTTTGCTTTTAGCTCTGCTTTCGTCATCATGCCTTGTGCCATTGTTGTAATTTTAATGTTAACAAATTTGTTATTTAGGACGCATTGAATTTCTGCTAATTAAGGACGTGCCTCAGTATCAAGAGGTTGTTAAATGCAATGAAATTAAATGAGCCTGCCGGCAAAATAGCTTTCGAAATTAACAAGGATTTGCACCACTTGACAGAACTAGAGAAAGCAGCTCGTACAATAAGTTTAATTACATTTAAAACACATAAATTAGAATGCTAAGAGAAATTTTTTAGCATAAGTTTTAAATCGTTGATGCTATTTGGTTTTTGTAAATTTATTTTTATATTGTAGTCAGATATTTCAAAAATAAAAAAGGAATCTAAAATCTATTCAATTTTAAAAAGTTTTTAGCATAAGTTTCAAATCGCTGATTTTAGTTGGTCATTAAAATTTTACTTTTGTATTGTAGTCAGATATTTGAAAAATAAAAAAAGATATCTAAAATCTATTCAATATTAAAATTTATTTAGCATATGTCTTAAATCGCTGTTTTTAATTTGTTTTTTATAGTTTTATTTTTTTATTCTAGTCAGATATTTGAAAAATAAAAAAGGAATCTAAAAGCCATAAAACATTCCATTATCTTCTCTTTATATTAAATTCTACATTATCTTCATATACTCTTTTCTTAAGTCACTTTTTAACTGCAATTCAATGTCATTTAAGCATAATCAAGTTGTCTTTTTTGAGCGCTGTTTCTATTTCATTTCGAAGACTTTCTTCGTGTTTAGCTCTATGATTTGGACATAGTCTGCACTTAAAATATAAAATACACTTCCATTTGTATAGTACACACAATTCCGCTGTTCTCTCCAGCTGATTCAACTTTTCATGCTAATTGCCATTTGGCAACTTTCGCGACTTGATTCAAACTTCAATTCCCATCGGACTGTGAACAACAACTGAATGTTGCTGTCTATGTATATAGTATTTTCCTATGTATGAGTGCGTCGATTGTCGCTTTTGTCCATTGTTTGAGTTCACGCAGACTGGCCATTAATTTCACAATTAGTTGAAGGAATGAATAGAACAGAGGAACAACCACCAAGGGAACCACCTGACGGCAATTCAAGACAAAAGTTCAAGAAGCTTTAATTAATTTTAGTTAAGGTAAAAGTATGAGTGTGTAAGTGTTTGTGTGTGTATGTGTGTGTGTATTTGCTCATTGTCTGCTAATTTTGCGCAACTATTTGACAACAATTTGCTAGAGAGAGTTCTCGAATTGGCTAAGAAAACACGGCAAAAACTGCGACTACAACTAACAGAAATTGCCAACTGACGCAGCTGTTGACTGTTGTCCAGTTGTGAGCCGAATTGTTGTTGCTTCTTTATTCCTCTTTTCTCTTTTTTCTTTATTCCTGGCCTGACGATTTTTGCTGTCTAACTTTGCACCGCAAAAAACAACAGCAAGTCGAGCGAACCAAAAATTTAAATTTATGTATTTTTGGATTGCCTGGCTTCTGACGGGCTCAATATTTTATTTATGTGTGTTGCCACCTTGTGCATTTTGCCTAACATTTGCTTTTAACAGCAGCAGCAAACAACAATTGCAACAACAATAACAAGAACAACAACAAAATGTGCCGCGTCTGCGACGTGAGCTCAAAGCGAAAATTTCTGCTGATGCCACATTGTCAACTTTCACTTTAACTGCAGCTGGTGACAACAGCGAGAGAGAGAGAGGGAGAGAGAACGAGTGAGAGAGAGAGTGAAAAAGAGAGATCGAAATCTCCCTGCTACGCTATTCCATATCCTAGCAATATTCTGGCATTAGCAGCGAATAGTCAAATATTGTGAATCACTCATACGCAGCGTGGTACATGCCACTCGCATTTCATTTCAACTTCAATTGTGTTCACAGCAAAAAAGGCAAAATAAGAGAAAAGTTGTATAAAACTTTTCGCTGTTGCTGCTGTTGCTGCTTTTTGGCAACCCTCGCGTTGATGTAATGAAATTTGTGCAATTGTGTGGCAACAAGAAATCCATTAAAGCGTATTTTTCGAGCTGAAGTTTTTGGCTGCGACCATTTCACTGATTGATTGGCATCAACAATGTGCTGCCGTCGTTGGGTGGCAACTTTCAGATAGGAGAGGGCAACTTTGGTTGACACTGCTCGAATTGGTGGGTGGGTGGAAAGTGGGTGGTTGACCATTTTTGGGGCACTCATCGTTAATGCTGCCAAATTTGTTGAGCGTGTGTAAGACAATAAAAATAATTGAGTGCGTTGTTGCTTGTTACACTTGCCCCTTATATTTGGATTGTCAATGTAGTGTAAATTGTGTCGCCTCCGACTCCGACTCCAATCCCAACTCAGATTCAAACAATTGGGTGTGCCGAGCTCTGCTGATGGGGGATAAGAGATAAGCCTCAGTCATTACCGTGTGGCAGAGGGCAGTTGTCGTTATCCAGATACAGAATGCTACTACCAACTAACTACTACAACTGTGTGTTCCTGTCAACTTGTCTGCCTGAACATGGCATTGGATTTTGCGGATGGGTATTTGCTATTTTGCTGTAACAATTCCGGAATGCCATAAACCAAGAAACTCATTAAAGGTATGTGGTGTCTCTTCAATTTTCCCTTATTTTTTGCTTTTGTTTTCTGTTGTTATTGTTATGAGTAACACTTCAAAGTTGTCGCTTTGTAAGTGGTGTCTTGAAGTTCATATTAATTTAGATAAGATACAATTTAATTGGACTGTGCTTCTATTTATATAAGAAGAAAGTATCTTGAAAAATTTATTTATAGCACTTTATAATATTAATTTTAGTAACCTTTTGCTATCTAATTCTAATTAAAAGTTTTTTCTTTACAGTTTATAATTTACATTTAATTTTATTTTTATTTTTAATTTTTAGCTAAATTCTTATTCTTGATAATTTTTTTCATTTCCCACTGCTTAATTATATCTTTAAAAATATATAATTTATTAAAATTAATGTTTCTTAAACTCACCGATTTTTCGCTGTATATAATTTATTAAAATTAGTGTTTCTTAAACTCACCTATTTTTCGCTTTCTCATCATTTAAATACCACTGTGCCTCACACATACACGCACAGTCTCACACACGCACAAAAATCCAAGTGAATTGCGCAGCGCATCATTAAATTGCTCAAAATTGCGTGCAAAATTGCCAACTCTCTCTCTCTCTCTCCCTTTTCCCCGCTCTCCACTCATTTCTATCTTTGAGCGCCTCTCTCTATTTTTTCTTGAAACAGTTGTCAGTCGTTCTTTTTGCGCTATTTATTTTTGCCGCCTCAACAAACAAAGCTAGCTGCCACGCCCCTAAACGCCCAAGCGTCCCTCTCTCCCTCTCTTTCTCTTTAGCACTTGCATAATTTGCATAGCTAAGTGAGCAAAGAGTCGTCAAAATAAAGCGGATTGCTCTCCGTTCTCCACTCTCCGCTCATCATTCTCATCCGCATCCGCTTGAACGTTTGTTGCTTCGACAATGTTGCCGAAATGTGCGTCCGTTTCATAACTTAATTTTAATTGAATTATGTAAATCGCCAGCTAAAAATTAGCAGGCGCAAACTATTTTTTAATGATGCATTGTACGCGTTTAATTAAAAGCGAGCGCAAATTAAATTTAATGAGAGCATTTTGCATAGCTCAGCCCGCCCGCAAGTTGGGTAAGAGTTACATAGCCAAACCCGTCCGACAGCGGACTTTAACAATTTATCATCGTTGACAGGGAGCAGGAACCAGGGAGGGAGAGGGACCAGGGACGCTCGAGCAGTCGAAACCAACTAGTACTAAGACCGCAGAGCCCCTTGGCTGTGGTTCACTTGCAAATGATGTCCACTTTGTCTGCCAGGATGAACTATGCACTGTCTGTGTGTGTGTGTGTGTGAGTATTTGTGTGTTTGTGTGAGTATTTGTGTGTTTGTCAGTCTGTTGTCTGTTTGTTGGGAAATTATGCAATAATCTATGGCTATGACGATGCATCGGAACTGTTGCCATTGGCAGCGTTAACCGAGGCGACTAGCTCAAAGGAGTCATACATTGAGCAGACACTCAAACAAACATACATACAAACACACACACACACACACACACACAGACACACACATAGACATAACAGCAACAGCTTCCTGCTAATCTGCTGCATACGTTACGGCGCTCATTTCCACTGCAGTGTGTGTGTGTGTGTGTGTGTGTGTCTGTGTGTGTGTGTCCCTGTTTGTGTGTGTGTCTGTGTCTCTCTGTGTGTGTGCTTGTGGGAGAATCGGTTTAAGCGTTTTACTCGCTCGCCTGTGAAGTGGAACTTGAGCTTGTCCAGCTCTGAAGCGCTTTTCCAGATGGACATTGACCTGGCACTCCACAAGAGTGGAGAGTTGTCATCTGTCGGGCCTAGACCACAGACCAACGGTTCTTTGCCCTCTGGAGCTGTGTTTTAATTACGCTTAATTTAAATAGCAAATGTACGCAGGCAAAAAAATGAATCATAAATAAAAAATCTAAAGGAATGACAAAAAATTATGTTAATGTCATTACAAAAGCTTGTTAGCACTGCATTAAAATTGTTTGTTGTAATGTGAGAAGATTTTAACATAAATATTAAAAAATTATAGTGGCAATTGTCAACTGTGTAAAAAAAACTCGTACTATCTAGTTAAAAAAGACTGGGAGATATCCTTTAAACGACTTTAAAAAAATATCAAGTATACGCAGAAAATATAATTTACTATAAAATAAGTTACTAGACTGCAAAAAGTCCTATATATATTAAGTATACGTATTCACATATGTCATTTAATTTATAATAAATTTTTCAAACTGACAAATCTATTCTTGTCGATAAGATTTTTCCTTGATGCAGTTTGTTGCTCAATTTAAGCCGTATTTATTAACCAATTAACTTGGTGTGTTAATTAAAATTAATTGAATTTTGCAAATGCTCTATGACAACAGAATAAATAGGTATGTTAATCGCCTTAATGTGCAAATTAAATGAATATAATACAAATATGCAAAAAAAAAGGAAGTGTAAAGATTTATGCGTTTTTTTAATAGAATTGAATTTGCATATCATTTTCTACTTATAAGCGTTTATTCAAATGTTTTCAGCCTGCGTGTGCTATCATTTAATCAATGAAGCGTAACAATTACATTTTAGCCATTAAATTATCCCACCTTCCCAACTCCCATTCGAAAACTGATTCTGACAACGATACGCGATTGGTCCTTATGCAAATTCGTTTTGTAATTTGCATACAAGCTGAAGTGGAACATAAATATGTAATATAAGTACAATAAACATATTTTATTTCAGCATTCACCATTCATATAAATTATTATTACATTTGAATTTTTGCTTTTAATTCAGTAAACAAACCTGTCACTAAAATTTTATGTAATTTTGATTTGATTGCTTCCCAAGCGAGTTGAAATTAGTAAAATAACCGCTTTAAACCAATTTAAATAAAATAAAATTAGTTTTTGGTTTTTTAGCATACATTGGATATACACTCGTATTCTACAAATAACAATTGCAGTTGATTAGCGAGAGAGCACAATATGACTAATTACGCATACGACATGTGGTTTATGCTTTTTATAAATAAATCAAACATAGAACGTAAAACTAAACGGGCCATAAAAAAACTACAATATTATACGAGTTATATCAGTGGCATGACAGTGTAATATATACACTCAGGGGCAGGAACTATCTCGGCTTGATGGATTTAAGCGGCAACCAAAGTGGTCACTGCAGCTGTAGTTGTAGCTGCCTGTCTGCATATGGATTTGTCGATAAAAAACAACAATAACAATGTATATATAAATGTCAGAAAGTCTGTCTGTCTGTCTGTCCCTTTGTTGGAGTTGCAACAAAAACAAAAACAAAACATGCTCTATTTATAATGCGCGGCGCGTAACTCCAAGCGCAAAGTAAAAGAGATAGACTGAAAGTCAGAGCAAGAGAGAGAGAGAGAGAGAGCTGGTAAAAAAAAGACGGATTGACATGACATGACATGCCAATCGTGAGACAAAATATTTTATTTGTAGCTAACAATTTTTAATTTATTTTTGCCAGCTAGCTAAAGCGCTCATCCCTCTACAGAGAAAAAAAAGCCGTACTAAAATTAAGTTCGAATGAACTCGAATTGAGTATTTTCGATACTTAAAATTAATAATTGATATAAGAAGGAATTACTGAAAATAAGTATAAGAATTTTTTAACCAAGTACCAACATTCTTGACATAAAAACATAGGATTTTGAATCAAGTAAAAGTAAAAATCAAGCAAGAAATTTACTTATATCAAGTACACTTTAAAGTTATTTTAAGCTTGAAATTACTTTAATTTCGATCTTTAAATATCGAACTTGAATTAAGATCAAAATCCTCGATTTTAGTATTTTAATTCTTAGTGAGAAATTAAGTTCGAAAAGTGGCGTTTTAAGTACGAAATACCTGATTTTTTCGTTCCGTGTCTAGAAATCCCTTTCCCCCATACTAATACGAGTATCCCCGAAAAACTGATTGCAATTGCAGCTGAGCTGCTTCGACACACTCTCTCTCTCTCTCTCTCTCTCTCTCTCTCTCTCTCTCTCACTCGCACACTCACACACACACTTAACGATAATTGCAAGCACTCAAGTGCCACCATTGTGCTCAAAAGTGTTCCTAGTGTGGGTCAAAAGGAAGAGCATTCAAGTTGCAACTTGCAACGTTTTAAAATAATTTAACAGCATTTTGAAGCTCATTCAAGTTAACTTCCGTTGACGTTCACATTGCTGTTGCTATTGCAATTGCAGTTGCCAGTTGTCGTTGCCATTTGCTGACTTGTTCTGGCCATGATGTTGCTGTCTTTTCTTGGCCAACAGCAGACGATGTTGCAATTTGTCATTTGGCCAAATACACATACTAAAGACGAACGGTGTGTCAGTCAAGTGGTAAAGAGGGGGGTTATGTATTGTGAGAGGAAGGGGAGTAGTTGCCAAGTAATTGAATGAATTATTGTTGTCAAGCTTAGCGCACTTTAACAGCTACGAAAGCAGCTTAGTAATAAGTATTTGCAGCCATAAGTTTAAAAAGTCGATAAAAAAACAGCTGTCTGAAATGCTGTATTCTATAAATGGTAATCGCAGCTAGTTCGCTCATTCATAATCAATGGCTTTTGGCCATTTATTTAACACAAGCTGAAAGTTTTCTTAGCCAAGGCAATTAACGGCTTTCAGGGAAATCCACTCGACGTAATGCTGAACACATTTTTGCTTGAAACACTTGCAAAGTAATTAAGTAAAAAATTGCACTGCTATTCGTAGATTTCAGCACAATTTAGCGTTCAATTAAAACTCACTTCCGCAAAGGGCTAACAGATCAAAATGTAGTGGAATCAAAGAGAGAGAGAGGGAGGGAGAGAGGGAGAGAGAGAGAAGTTGAGCCATACAATTCAAGTGGCCGAAGGAAATTGCACTTGAGTAATTTTTTAAAAAATTAATTGCTTTCATTATCATCAAAGGGTCAGTCAAACTGGCGCATCAGTATCATCAGCTGCTGTTCCAACTCCTCCTTCTGCTCCTGTTCCTGCTCCTGGTTCATCTTCCGATTCAGCCAATGTTTAAATATTCATTGAGTAACAGAGAGAGAGCAATGTTCCCTCTCTGCTCTTCCCTTCTGCTGCTCACGCCCAGTTGTCAAGCGTACTATGCAAATAAGTTTGGGCATACAAATTGGCTATTGGTTAAAGAGTTTTGGCCAGAAGAGCAAGGGTAAGCATGTACAGCTACGTGACCTGCCCTACCCCTTATCCCTACCCCTTTCTCTACCCCTTTCCCTTATCCTTTTACCATTCTCTTCCTACAAAAGATATGCTGCCAATTGAACAGCTTTGAGTTTGATATTGATCTTTGTTGCTTTGTTGCTTTGTTTTTCATTTGTCTCTTTGCAAATAGCTCAATTTCAATGGCTGCGCCTTACACTGTTTACTGTGAATAAACTGCAGCCATTTGGACTAGAGAAAAGAAGAGGTAAGAGGAGAAAAGGGCATCAACGCCCAACTATATCGTTTTGTAGCCAACCCAAAGTGCTTCATAATAATTTAACACGTTCGCCACTTCATCCTTCCCGGTCCAAGCCAGGTGTTTATCAAACTTTTCGCCAAGTTTTTCGCGCTTTCTCGCGCTGAGACCTGAAGCAGAAGCAGAAGTAGAAGATGAAGAAAAAGCATTGAGTTCGCTGCTTTGTCTTTGGTATTTTAATTAAAAAACTGTCGTTAGTTGTGCTCCAAGTTTAAATTAAACATGTCTTGCCTGCTCTCTCTCTCTCTCTCTCTCTCTCTTTCCTACTCACTCTCTTACTCACTCTCTTGTTTGCTATCTTCTTATCTCCTCGGAGTTGAAGATGGCTAAGACTGTGGCCAGGTCGTGGCCATAAAGCTGCCAACAATATCAGACCATGTTTCAAATTTCATTGAAGTTTCAAGCGCTCCTTGAATTTTGTGTGTTTTTCGTAGACTTGTCGAAACACACTTACCCCACAATAAACTGTTGTGGTGCAAAAGTAATCAACATTCTCCAGGGGAATTAAGTTCCAAATGTGTTGACAGCCAGCCACAGTGTCAATGTCCAAAGGGGGCCTAAGCTCATCCTGTGTTCTCTTCTCTTAAACTTTATTAAATCCCATTCGATTTTGTCATTTAATTTTCTAGATATTCTATATTTAAATTTAATTAATTTTGGAATATACAATTTATAATCATTGCTAGAATTTAAATGTTAAATACACTATCAAAATATTTAAATTTCAAACACTTAAAAAAAATTGGTAAATTATAAAACATTTTTAAATCTAAAATTAAGATATTTTTCTCTTTTAAAATTATCTAAGTTATCTAGATTATATTCTCCTTTTAAGATTATCTAAATTTAAAACATTTTATGTACACTTTAAATATAATTTAAATTAACATTGATAAACTTTCGAAGTGTTTAATTTTTTCTCTCAGTGTAAACACCTTTGATATGATCTGAAGTGAAAATCTTTCCAGTTGATTTGATGCAGTGCTTGGAAAAACTAATTAAAACATATTGATACATTAGAATTTTGTTTACCAATGACTTTGGTCTGACTTAATGAATGCTAATTATGGAAAATATATATAACTAATCACTGAACACTAATCGCTTTATTAATCGGATTACGTGCTGTACACACACCCACACACACGCAACGGGCACAGCTGTCAAAGAGCGTGTTTTGTGGGCGTGGCAGTGCGCCTTAGTGTCTGATTAGCCATCAGTCGACTAATTTGCACATTGATGGCGTCTTTTATTGAAAGATGAAGGCAAGGAAATTCCAAGAAACGAGCTAGGTTAAGTCACGAGCCAAGCATGTTGATTGGCATAATTAGAGCCGTGTGTGTTGGCCATGTTGTGTGTGCGTTTGTGTGTGTGAGTGTGAGTGTGTCTGTGTATGTGTGCGATTTAATGATGTTTCATTAGTTTGCAGCCTGAGCTGCATTATTTTGGTGTAGTACTCGAAAAAGCAGGCAAAAACAAGTGTGGTTAGTGTTAGTTAAGCTTGCGGCAGCAGAGAACACACACACAACTATCGACACACACACACACACACACACAACTATCAACACACACACACACACACATATGTGAAGGCAACTATTTAACAAGCAAAACCTAATGAAAGCCTGGCAATAAAAGATAAGCGCTTTCAACTTTGTGGCTGTGAGCGTAAATGAATGTGTATGGGAGTGTGAGTGAGAGTGAATGAGAGAGTAAGAGAGAGTGAATGTGTGTGTGTGTGTAAGTCCATTGTTGCAGCGTTAGATAAGAAACTCAACTCATTTGACTAAAGTGCTCGACGCAAATTGTATTGAGCAACATTCACTTGAGATACTCGAGGCGCATATTAACTGAAATTCAGTTGCGAAACTAAACTCATTAGATGATGAAGATGGAGAGAGAGGGAGTGGGGAAGAGAGGGAGTGAAAAGAGATGCATGCAGCTGTTATAAGCACTCGTGTATAACACGAGTTGTAATCACACCTGCCTAGGGGATTTACACGAAACAATTTAATGAATGAAAAAACTTTGCTGTGCTTTTTGAAACGCCAAAGTCGAATTGTTGCATTCGAGAAGAATGCAGAAAACTCTCGATGTATGCTGGAATTTGACTGATTAGCCATTTGGAAATGACAACGTGATGCTACAGTGGGCGTGAGGGGCGTGGCATGCTACCTGTGTGCTTGCTACCTGCATTGCTTTGCCAAGTGCACGTTTTGCAACGAATTGTGAAAACATTGTCAACGCCCTCCCTACCCCTCCCCCTACCTCTCTCACTTCTATTTAGAATGCTTTTTGTGCATTCGTGCTGTCACTCATTCACTTGTTCATTCATTCTCTTGTACATTCATTCAGTTGCTGCAACATTGTGCCAAAACAACAACAAAGCTGCCATCTAATGAACGTGGCTACAAAATGCTGCTATTGCCGTGTTGTAACGTTTTATTTCGCTGTTGGCCAACAACAACAACACACAACTCTCATAAACAGACAGACAGACAGACAGACAGTTGGACAGTCAGACAGACCCATGATATTTCTATCAATTAGAGAGATATTATAACGGTTATGTCGGGCTTTTGTCTGCGAGATAACAGTATGCAGGTCCTTAATCCCCTGGCCAATTCAAAGCAAATGAATTTGAGTACTCGTAGCCAACGTGGCGTATACGTAGTATTTGTATTCGCATTCGTATTCATATTATATGCAATCTATCTTTGGCCCGGAGCGTGTCAGCTCCGCAATGCAAATTTCTGACTATGCAGCTAAGTAGCACACAAAGCGAAAGCCAAACTCACAGGCCAAAAGTAGAGAGAGAAATAAAACAAGTGAGCGGTTACAGTCGAGCACGCTTGACAGTAGGATACCCTGTGCACAGGTACTCTGTCCCATATAAGTAGGCAACACTATCTTTTGCCCACATAAGTAGGCAACATTTTTTGCCCATGTAAGTAGGCAACACTATTTTTGCCCATGCGTATTCTATCAGTTTATTGAAATATCAACAAAAAAAAACTTTTTCATACTAAAACTTCATTTCCGATGTATCGTTGCTATGACAGCTATATGATATAGTGGTTCGATCGAAAAATAAAAACAAACTTGATCGGCCTATGGAATCCAGAAGCCAACATATCAAGTTTAAAGTCTGTAGCTTTTATGGTATCTGAGATCCCCTTTCTTGCCCATTTCAAAATGCTCTGGGTATAAAAAGACAAAAGGATTGGCAAAGTTCAAACAAATGCATAGAACGAAAAATTCGTAGCGACCATTCGCAACTTTTGTTGATTTTTGGGTTTGCCAGCGAGCATGTGACGTATACATTAGCATAGCTCTCTCTCTCTCTCTCTGTCTGTCATGCTGTACACTTATATATAAATATATCTTTCTCTGTGCATTCTCGGATTCTCTTGGTGGCCGACGTTTTTGTTAATTTAGCATAAGTGACGAGTGAGCGACTTTTGGAAAAGCGCTTTGGGCAAAAAGTTCGATTTAGATTGATTAGAGCGTGAAAATTGTTGGCGTTTCGTTTGCACAGTTTTCACAGTTTTTCAGCTTTTTCAGTATTTTTACAATTTCACAGTATTTTTTTGTGATGACTGCTGTCAATGGCAGATATAGATATATATAGATATATATTTACATTACAGTGTCGCACGGCAAGCTCAGTTCATTATTTCAATATTAAATAAATGTAAATGAAAATGTATTAATTTATTATAATTATGCTAGTGACAGTTTTTGCCATTTATTTTATACCTTTTTTTACTATTCATTACAAGGAAATTAATTCAATGCAAATGTGTTAAGCTGCTTGGGCCGACATGGCGTATGATTAATAATTATGCATAATTGTAGACTTTGTAATTTAATTCGCTGCATGATAGGACACATAATTGCGATAGTTTTGATTCTCATTAAATAAGATTGCAGTTGTGATTGTGTTGCTTTATAATCGCAGGTATTATTTTGTGATTCTTGTGAAATGTTACTTACTTTTATGGTGTTAATATTAATAGAATTGTCTTTGCAGCATGCCAGATTCTTGATGCCACAAAAGGTTGTTTAATGGCCAACCGACCAGCAGAGAGAGGGAGAGATGAAGAGAGAGGGAGACAGAGATTCAGTAGCATCGCCCGAGTGGCATCAATCATACGCTACGTAAACCGCATTCCGAAAGCCGCCAGTCGCAAGCCATTTTAAGCTGCATATTTATGGCTAAGCTGAACAGGCACAAAAAAAAATATAGAAGAAGAAATGCAACTGTCGAATGGGAAAGGGGGGGAAGGGGTAACATGCAAAATGTTGCAGCTGCATGTGCAGCGAGCGATAAGCGTGAAGCCGAGCAGGGTTGCGACGATGCTACGACTCCCAAGGGTTGCCACCGACGAGATATGCATGTTAAGTTGAGTAAAGCAAAGTTATGACCGTGCAGGAGCAACAGCCGAAGCAGGAGCAGAAGCAGTATTCGTAACAGGAGCAGCGTTGTAACTGTAACTGCGGTTAAGTCAACAAATTAAAACTTTTTTAAAACCTCCCCCTCCCACTTGCCTCGTTCCTGCTACACACACTGAAACTCATCTAATTTAAAGCTGAAGTGAAAATGAGCTGAGCGGGGCCAAAGGATCAGAACTTATGCACGAGTTATGCGCATAAACCTGCAGTGTTGCCACAATATTGTGGGTTAAAATTGCTAAATTAAAATAAAATATAAATGCTAAAATTGCTAAAAAAAAAATTACATATACCTAAATAAATGCATAGTTTTTTGAACAGATTTAGGACTAAGGATAAATTACGTAAATTAAACAAAAAAAGTTTCTTAATTAATTTTATTTCGACAGCAATGATATTTTGACAATGTCGATGACATCCTTGACAGTATATATTCAAATATATTGAGCTTTGAAATCCAACATCTTTGTACTCCTATTCGACCAAATGGATTTTCTCATAGCATTTCAATCAATTTCCCAGCTTTTGTAATTATACAAATTCAAAATCTAGCAATTTTAAAAGTTTTAGCAGCTAAATCACTTTCTAAAATTGCTAGATTTAGTTTTAGCAGCTAAATCACTTTCTAAAATTGCTAGATTTATAGCTTATAGCAATTCAAAAATTTTTCTAGCTTTTGCTATTTAAAAACTGTTAAAACTAGCTATAAAATTGCTAAAATGGCAACACTGTAAACCTGGCAACGCAGCTGCAGCCAAGTTGAAGCTGCAGCGAAAATAAAATAGTATTTAATTAAAGTTTTGCACGTGGCTTGTTTGTCTGTCAGAACACTCAGCCTGTCTGTCTCTCTGTCTGACTGTCTGTCAGTCTGTCTGCCTCTGGGGCAGTTATAATATAGCAATTTTAATTCAATTTACAGTAAACTCTTATTTGCAAATTGAGTGCTAAAACTGCCATGAGACTTGTTGAAGGATTTTCATTTAGAAGCTTATTTTGGGCGCCGAATGCGAATGCGAATGCTTTTGGCACGTGTATTTAACACATATAAATAACAGCTTGTGGTCCAAGCGTGTTGCTCATTTGTTCAGCTGGTCTCTGACCACGCCCACAACTCCCCCTCTCTCTTCCCTCTCCCTCTGTGGGTTTATAAATTGCTTATACGAGCATTGCAGTCAGCTTCCAAAAGGGGTTTCTCTGCTGCTGCTTCTCGGCTATATAAATTGCTTGTGAAATTGAATCTTTATGGTTCAGCTGGAATATTTTGGCAGATAGTCTATAAATTATGGCCACAAAGGGCATACACGCAAAAGTTGTTCATTTTTTTGTATTGTTTTTGTTGTTTTTGGTTTCATTTGAGGGTTTTGTTTTTGCTTGTCTGGCCGTATTAACGTCTCTCTTCGCTCATATGTTACTCGTTCTCCTTTTGCCATTTGCTATTGTTGTGAATGTTGTAAATATTCGTATCTTGGGCCCATATTGTTGAATTGTGCGTTGAAGACCCTAAATTTTTTTTTGTGTAGTTCTCTAGTTGCCAAATAGTTGCCAAATTAGTTTGCAAATGTTTTTGTCGGGCTGTAACTGTTGGGCTTTTTGTTTAAGGTTAGCATGTGGCGTATACGCAATATTTCCAACAATACATTTCTCTCCCTTGCTTGATGAGTTTTTGTGCGTCTGGGGCATAAAACTCTATGGCATTCTTACTTATTTTGGGCTTAAACCTATTTGTTTTCTTGTTGCATATTAAATACAAAATTCAATTAATCTCCAAGTCAAAACATTTTCTGAACCTTTTGAAAGGCCGTTTCACTTTTATGAGATGTTAATTTAAACTGGTGTAAAACAAAATATGCAACACTTGCTTTCGGACCACAGTTAGCTAACAATTTCTCGCATTTTCCAGCTGTACAGAGTAATGTGTAAAAATGCTAATAAAATTTTCATAGCATACTTTGCTGCTCATTTGCATGTGTGCTTAGTACATGTATAGCACAATTTGCCCCATTTTCTTGCTGCTTCAGGTAGCGGTTTTTTATGGCTTAAACGTGACGCATGTATCAAAAGTTGAACTCATTTTGAAATGCTGTCTGCTTGATGGCTTGATTGATGGCTCGCATATGCAAAATTACCCAAGGGAAAGCGACAGACAAATTGCCATTAGCTCATTATAATTAAGCATATGTGTTAGCGCTTTATACTTCTCTCCATATCTCTCCTTCACTTTCTATATGTTATCTGCCTTCTGTTGTGTTGCTCTCTTACTTCATTGCATCTTTCACGCTTGCAATATTCATGCTGCTTTCAGTCGTTACCAATTTGAGCTCTAACTCTAACAAACGAGCCTAAAGGGCCTTTCGGTCTTCAGTTTGTGCTCGTTTACAGCTGTAAGTGCAATAAGTAAAGTGTATTTGTAAAGAAAAGCATCAACAGCAGTCGATGGGGTAATATTAACAGACCAATACCATTTTTTGTCTCTTCTCATCTCGTCCTCTTTTCTAACCATGTCTTGGCTTGTGGCTATTTTCATTGAAAAGTTTACGAAACGTTGCAAAATTGTTTGCGGCCATAAAATTGTGTGCTGGCCAGGCCAAGACCATTTCGATCCGATCAGGCCAAGGCAAATGCAAAAGCAAAAGCAAAGCCAAAAACTCCTAAAGGGACCCTTTCTCAAATTGTAAACTTGAATGGCCCGGCAGGCTGTTTCACATGATGCCGACAGCTCCCCATGGGCATTCTGGCAGCACTTTGGCTCTTTAGCTCTTTGGCTCTTTGGGTCTTTGGCTTTCGTCCTTTCTGTTCGTCGAGTTTATCTTTGGCTATCAAGTTATTAAGTTTATGTAATTGTTGTTGCATTTTGTGCCCCTCTGTCTACACAATGTCTGTATTTGTATTCGATTTGAAATGTTTTGTGGCAGCTTACGAAGGCGTTATTCAACTGCCCATCTACACTGAAAAAAAATGTTCTAAAATCAAGATTTTGGTCTCAGAACTAAGATTTTTGGTCTAAAAAATGCGTCGAGAACATAAAATTCTAAAAATTAAGAGAACACATATTGATTTTAAGAAAATTTTAAATAAGACCAAGTTCTTATTTGAAGAATAAATATTCTTAAAATTAAAATCAAAAAATAAGAAAATAAAAATTATTTTTTATATTTATTAATTATTAATTTACATTTTATTTTGTAATCTAAGTTTTAGTATTTGGTTTTAAAATAATGTTAATACTTAAGATGAATGTTCTTGATTTTAGAAGTTGGTCTTTTTTTGCAGTGTACTAGTTGCCAGTTGCCTCTTTCTTGTTCTGTCTGCCAACTTCGATTTCAAGTTCAAAGTTCTTTGTTAGCTCGTTTTTAATCAGGCTCAGCTGTGCACTGCACTGCAAAATAAAGTGTCAAAGTGTTGATTCAGTGCTATTTGTTAGGAGCAGGTGGCTAAGTCATCTACACACATCACTATAGTACTAGTGAAGTTGTAACATAGGTTGAGCTTAAGACATGAACTCAGGCTCGTCAATTTGCTCACATTGCTTTGGCTTTGTCAATCGTCACGACGACAGTTGATTAATGATGACAAAAGTGTGAGCTCTCCGTGCCCCCCAAACGTATCCTTAATCAACAAAATGCGACAGCAGCTCAACCTGAACTGAACTTCATTCCCATTTCCATTGGCAAACTCCCTTTTGCAGCATAGCTCAGCTCTTCATCAAGCGCTTCGCGTTGCCTCGAGCGTAAAAAGTGGGCGCGTCTCCTGGTTACTTTGATGTACTCCTACCTCACGTAATCGCCCCGCCCACAGACATTCCCATGGAACGCACGCGGCACGCATATAACATAAAGAATACGTTCAGTACTCGTATAAATACAAAATTAGCAGACCATGAACTCTTTTCAATAGCGAAACACAAATGACAAAAAACAATTTAAAGAGGCCAAAGAACTCAGCGTATTTTAAAGCAAATAGGCTTAAGCTGATTTAAATTAATCAAGAAATATGTTGCGGATTAAAAAAATATCTCTTGAAAATTAAAAAAGAATTTTTAATCATAAGTGTATCGAAATATAAAGGTATTTATTTAACTTAAAATCCAGATTAATTAAAAATCTACAATTAAAACATTAAAAAAGTTTTTAATTGAAATTACGGCTTAATATCTGCCTTTAATTAAGTTAAAATGTTTAATTTTTGATTTTTTAATATTAATTTTCAATAAAATTTATATTTGTTAAATATCAAATTAATCTTAAATAATCTTTCGATTTGGATTCAGAATTTTTATCACATGGATTTGTTTGGCCATAAAATATACGGTTGTGCAACAATTTTTATATGTCCTTGCGATTTCCGTTTGCGATAGCTGTGTCAAATTTTTTGATAGAAATTGCAATCAATATGTAAAAATGAGCTTTACATTTCGTTTATTTAATTTCATTTTATGGCATTTTATGGCGCATAAGTCAAAAGAGGCTATAAAAACCCGTACGTCGTCGTCGTCTGTCTGTCCTGTATGTCCTGCCAACTGGCAACTGGCAGCCTTGTGCTCGTATTACGCATTCGCCGTGTTGAGCACGCAATAAAAATACCAATTGCAGTTTGTGCGCCCACGCAGGAAAGAAAGGGAAAAAGGGGCCAGAGAAGAAGACAGACAAAGTAATAGCAGAGTGTGTGTGAGAGAGAGAGAGAGAGAGATAGAGAAGGAGGACAGTGGGTTTTGCTATTGTTTCGTAATGTTGCTGCATGCAAAATTTATTGTTGATTTTATTTTCAGCGTCGTCCCTTTTTACACAACACATTTTCCGCTTGCGTTTTTTTTTTATACCTTTTTATGGACATAAATTTACAAGCAGCTACCGGGCTGACATTGGCACTGGAATTGTAGCAAAATATGGAGCTGGAATGGCGGACTGGACTGGGACTTGAGTCCAACGATGCCCAGGTGCGTTTTGTCAGCCTTGACCGCCATTGAAATCAGTGAGTGGCCAGCATAAAATCAGCACACCAGCAGCTGCAAGTTGAGAAGCTAAAACTAGTCGGAGTGGCTATAGTTGAGATTCCGACCATAGTATACCCGCTACTTATTTCATTATATATAGAAGAATATTCAAGAAATTATTACCTGATAAAAACAACTGCATACTTTTAGGTGATTGTATTGAAATAATAACTTTATTAATAACTTTGGTAAGTTATTACTCCCGTTCTACTTGTCCGATCTTGCTGCCGCTATATCGACTCGACTATTGATGCTGATCAAGAATATATACTTTATAGGGTCGGAGATGCCTTCTTCTCCCTGTTACATACATTCCAACAAACACAATATACCCTTTTACTCATATTTTTAAATAACGGGTATTAACACACACACTCACACACACTAACACACTGCTACTTGGCTAATACTCTTAGCAGAAGTAAAGACCTCAAGATGCTTGTCTTTTGGCGCGTCCCAGTCACAATGCCCCATGTGCCCCAGTCTGTGGCAGCTTTGTCAGCCTTAGTGCCTCGCTGTTTGCCACAGTTTGCGTGCCGTGCAGCCATTAGAGTCACGTGGCAGTGGCACAAGGTAAACGCAAATATTCTTATCCTTTGGCAGCCGCCTTGAAACGAGCGTGAAAGTATTTGCAGCCTTTTTGGCTGTAACGCCACCCAATTAATAAGCCTGTCTTCCTGTCCCTCAATCTCTCCATTTACTCCATTGTTTATTGATTTTCCCGAACTTGTTGAGGGCAACGTGTTTTGGGGCGAGTGCACAACAATTAAGCCATTTCGTAGGGGCCTCGTTTAGTTACACTTCAAGTACACTGAAAAAAGAGACCAACTTTTTAGAATCAAGTACATTCATCTTAAGTATTTTGTTTAAAATAATCTTATTTTAAGACCAAAATACTAAAACCAAGATTATTAATCTAAAAAATCTTAAAATCTTAATATAAGAATAAAAATCTTAAATTGTTAGGAAAGTATAAATAGGTAATATTTTGTACCTATAATAATATTTAATAATAATATATAATATTATTTAATAAAATTGTAGACAGTAGAATACCCTGAGCCCAAGTACTCTACTCTTAGGTTGATTTGCCCACAAAAGTAGGCAACACTATTATGTCCATATAAGTAGGCAACATTATTTTTTTCCTCCATATAAGTAGGCAACACTATTTTTGCTCATAAAAGTAGGCAACACTTTTCTTGCCAATATAAGTAGGCAACACTATTTTTGCCCATATAAATAGGCAACACTTTTTTGCCCATTTAGTTAGGCAACACTATTATTTGATTAGAGATTTGATCTTGATTTTAGAACATTTTTGATCAGTGTACAACTCCAGTCCCCTCTCCCCCTTCTGCTACACACAATTTATTTCGCCTCATTGCGCTGCTCGTGTAATTGTAATATGTAATTGTCTGATTGGACGAGCGAACAAATCGCGATGGCTGCCACGTTAGTTCTGATTGGCATTGGGAGTTGGGTGTTGGGTGGCCCAGTTTATGAGCCGTTATAATGCGCTTATGTTGAGTGATAGCCAGAGCGGAGGCAGCTAATACAATTACGCAGATAACACAGCGCGTCCATCCATGTCAAATGCAATCCAATCTGCGGCAGAGACTGTCAAATTACAGCACTGCAATATATCTATTTTCAGCAGGCATCTGCTTATCTAATTGGAAAATTAAATTACAGCAAATTGTCGAAATTGTAATTATAAAGAACAGATATGAAATTCCCTTTCTTTTTTACTACTTCTATTCCAATTATAATTATTTCAATGCCTTTTTCACTCTTGGCAATGATTTTTTAATACGCCATTTAGTGCCAATCTTGATGTAAAATGTTGGCAAATTCAGTAGACATATGTTTTTTTTTTTGGCTGCACATTATACGCACACTGCTAACTGACAACTTGTTGAATGTTGGCCCTTGGCAGCGTTTTGAGGACACAAAAAACTATGGATTATTCTCAACTAGGGTGTCCATTGGGCGTCGTCAATTATTTTAAATGACTCGGCATGGAAATTAAAAATGCAATAATTGCATAATGCAAGTGATTGTGCCAACAGCTTGTGAAGAGAATGGCCTAGAAACTGGGCAAATGGCCAAATCGACTGCAGCACGCCAAGAGTTAGTGAATAATTTAGGCATTTATGGAAAGTATGTTACTTATACACTGATAAAAAATGAAGGTTGCTAAGTCAAGAACATTGGTTTAAAGCTGGAAATAGCACTAGAAGCGATTCCAGAACCGTTAACCGAAACTAACCGTTTCATTTTTAGTACCGGATTTGAGACCGTAATCGAATGAAAATTCTCTGTCAAGAACTGTGGTCAAAAAATTGACCAACTTCGAACTGTCATAACTTCCTCAAAACTCAACCGATTTTTAAGTGGAATATCATTTTGATCATTATTTAGCCTCAAATTTCATTCTGCATTCAAATTTTTATCATTTAAAAAATTTGATATATTTTCGATTTTAAGCCATATATCATTTAATTTTCCATACATACCCCTTGACATTTTTTCGAAAACTTTGATCTCTCATAACTTGATCAAAACTTAACCGATTTTCAAGTGGAATATCATTTTGATCATAATTTGGCCTCAAAATTCATTCTGCATTCAAATTTTTATCATTTAGGAAATTTGATACATTTTCGATTTGAAGCCATATATCATTTAATTTTCCATACATACCCCTTGACATTTTTTTCGAAAACTTTGATCTCTCATAACTTGATCAAAACTTAACCGATTTTCAAGTGGAATATCATTTTGATCATAATTTGGCCTCAAAATTCACTCTGCATTCAAATTTTTACCATTTAGAAAGTTTGATATTTTTTGTTTCGGCTTGATTCCATGGATTTTTCTCATAAAGCTATGAATTTTCTTCTATAAATTGCGTCTAAAACAGCATTTTTGTTGATCAGTGTGAAAAGTAACGTATTCAAGAGGCACATATTAAATTCTTAACAAAAGACAAATGAGAAAAAAAGGCAAAGAGAGAATGAGAGTGAGAATTTGAATGGAAATGACAGCGACAACAGCTAAATCCAAAGCCGCTTAAATTGTGTGCTAAGTGCCGTTGAGCTTATAATGAAACACACACAAAAACACACACACACAAACACAAAAGCAAACTCCAACACAAAGTCGAGTGCAGAGACAGGTAGAGGTACAGGTAGACATCTCTCATATAGCCTGGGTAACGGTCATACGCAGTCGAGCGGACTTCCCACGCAGCGACCACGCCCAGTTCCGGCAGCAGCTAGAGGTGTGCGAATCTGGCCAAAAGCGTCAACCACTGCCACTGTAAAACCACAAAAACCACCAACACATACAGACAGTAGCACAAACAGGACACCCAACTACACACACACACATACCTACACACACATACTTACATACACCCATATTGAGTTGGATCTTTGGCTAAGCGCCTGACGACCGCAGTCAGGACAACGCTTAGGAGCTTTGTTATACTTGTTGTTGTTGCCCTGTGTGTGTGTTTTTTATGATTTATTTAGAAGCGAGCCAGCATACAGTTTCAGTGATTGATGGCCACAGAACTGTGGCCAGAACTTGGCAGGACATTGCGGTGCCGGTCTTCAGTCGGATCCTTATATTAATATGGCCGGCTCGCGTAATTAGCGTAATTATTTGGCCATTTACTTGACAGCGAACAGCATAAAAGTACGAATATAAACTATAAAATATATCAGTTGTGTTCCAGAAATCTCTATTTGACGAAAATCGTTTAAAATTTCAGTGTTTGTCAAATGTCGAAAATGTAGTCTTTTGAACATATTTTCGAAGTAAAAAAAAAATCGATTTTTGAAAACAATCAAACATATAGTCAAAAAATCGGCTTTCTTCCTCTTTCAATTTTAATTTTAGGCCGAAAAATATTTTATATAATGTACAAAATTATAAAAAATGTATTCTATGCATTTTTATTAACTTTAAAAATTAATTTGGTTTAATTCAATTATTATTTCATTTTTTGAAATCTCTCAACAATTTTTTCGACATTTGAAAGCAATATTTGCTTGTTTTCAGGAACCCCAACAATTGCTTTTGAGTTGCTTTGCCGCTGACGTAGAGAGAGAGAGGGAGGGAGAGGGACTGGGAGCGGAGCCTGGGAGCGGGGCCTGGGAGCGGGGCCTGGGAGAGGGACTGGGAGAGGGACTGGGAGCGGGGCCTGGGAGAGGGACTGGGAGAGGGATTGGGAGCGGGGCCTGGGAGTAGAACTTTTCCCAACTGGCCAGCAGCTCATGTTGAGAGCCTTAATCATGCCATCTTTCCCTCTGTCGCAAATTCATGCCACATCAAAGTGCTTTGTAACGCTGTTAGAGTTTTAACGCCCGATATGTGCCCCGCCCAACCCCGCCCACGACAGCCCCCAAGGGCCTGTCAATGTCGACGTTGTTGATCACACAAATTGAATTGTATATACAATTGAATTTTTGAAAAATTGCTGCACGGCAGAGTTGCATAATGCCGCAAACCGACATAAGCAGGAGTCGAGTCAGGAAAAGGAGCAGGAGTAGAAAGAGGAGTCAAGGGAAATACGTCGCAATTTGAGTTATGACATTCCTTTAAGGTCAGAGCCAGCAGCTGTATGTGACGCGGCAGACACTAAGTGCAGCCAAGGGGAATAGTTTTATGCATTGCAAATGACAGCTAAGGTGTTTAAGGAGTTTTCCTGCCACACATTCCAATTGCAATGATGCGGCAATTGCTGTGGGTCAAGCAGAAGCCACTAGGAATTGATAACAAAAATGTGGCAAGTGTCTGTGGAGCACAAGCATCACTTAGGTAATCGATAAAAAATGGGGCTAAGCGATTTAATATATTTTTTAAAATGCAATAAAATAAATCAATTGAAATAGTAATATCGCAATTTTAAATTTTATTAGCATACTTTTAGGATCAATATATAATATAGGTCAGTCTTAATGAAATATTTAAATTGTAGTTCAAGTTGTCAAAAGTATAAAATTAAGATATTTGCCTAAATCGGCTTAAAATTGGCAATCGATAAACCATTTAATATATTTTTTTAAGTACAAAAAATAAATAAAATTAAGTAGCAATATTGCAATATGAAATTTTTAAAGCCTACTTCTAGGGTCAATATATAAATATATATATACCTTCTTCTTCTCCGATAAGCTTAAAATTGTGTCAGTCTTAATGAAATTTTGAAATTTAAATTTACATAGCACAAATACAATTCAATCTGTCAATAGTATAAAAATAAGATATTTGCTTTAATAAAACAGCTTCAATTCCATTCAACAGTATCAAAAAATAGTCCAAAACTATTTGAACTATTTACACAGCATATTTTGTGCACAATTGTATCAACAAATATATAATAATTGCTTGTTGATTTTTGCAGAATTAAAAAAATATATTCATTTATATTGCAGCTGCACATTCAGCTAAATACTTTAAATTCAAATTGTTAAATGACAACCACACAATTTAACTGAATATACTTTTGTGGTTACGTTGACTGCAATTTGGGGATAGACCAACAAGGAAAGCATTGGGAAATGTTGTTGATTGTCCAAAGGGGCAACTAAATATTTACACAATCAAACAAGATTTGAGGCAGGCGAGGCATTTATTTTGTGGCTAAGATGCTCATTGAATCGATTGGCCAAATAGCAGCAAATGCAGCTGCAACAACAACAGCAACAATAGCAACAATGTTGCAATAGACAAGTGGAAAATGTGGTCAAGGTGCCAAATGCCAAAGCAAACAGAAACGGAAACACACAGATACAGACACACATACACACACAGAGAGAGAGAGAGAGAGAGAGAGACACATAGATATGTACTTATATAGATGATGCATGCAGAGCTTGTGGTGTGGCTAATGTTGCTTTGATGGAAATTTCGTTTACACTTCGCCTCGAAGAAGGGATTTTGCGGTCTTGAGCGGAACAATTCGGTTGCATTGGTTGTTGGTAACAGATCGCTGCATTGCTCTACAAAATCTGAAAGCCAAAATGCAAAGCAAGCGCACAGCGAAATTTCATGTTTTTTAATTAAAAGCGCAAAGCGGAGATTGGAAAATGAAAAGCGCTGTAAGGAGTGTGTGAAAATGGTAAAGTGTAAAGTGCAGACGTAGCGAAAGCAAAAGGCGCTCGTGTGCGCTGCTTTACACACTTGACTGTACAGCAATGTTCGATTAATTAGATATTTTGGCCATGTGTTGTTGTTATTGTTGTACTTAAATGCTTTAATCTGCAGAATTAATACTAATTAAAGATGAATTGAAATGCGTTTAATTGAAATGAACGAGACAATAACAATGCTAATTACAATGAAATCTGACAAATGTCTCTCTCTCTCTCGCTCTCGCTCTATCTCTCCCTCTCTCTCACGCTCTCTCGCTCTCTCTGTATGTTTGTGTATTTTGGGCCGTGCATTTTTATTGCCGCTGCATTGGCAATTAACAGACAAATACAACGTGCTACAATAAATACGAGTAGCATCGAGTCTTGCCACACGTTGCAGCTGTTGCGTTTTTTATGCCACTGAATTATTGGTGGTTCATCGTCTCTGTTTTCACAGTGTTCATGTTGTTGTTGTTATTGTTGTCATTGCTCAAGCGTTACGCAGCTGGCAGCATTAATCCAACACAAACACACACAGATACATATATGTACACACACACACACAAAGATACTCGCATGTGACTCGTAAAGCAGCCAACAATGGTTCCGGTTGCTGTTGTTGTTGCTGATCTCCAATCCCCAATCTGCAATCTGCATTCTGCATTCTCAAGCCCCCGTTTGCCCAATGCATTCCTGTAGTGATTTGCATGCGGCGTCATGTCCTGCGAGGCCACAGCCAATCCGAGTGCCTCTCTCTGCGTGTGTGTGAGTGTGTGTGTGTGTGTAGGCATTTTTTTGTCCCCCTTCCCGCTCAACGTTTCAATTGAACCGTAACCGTGTATTGCCTTTGGGGTCAACCCATAGGAAGCGGCAGGGCATACGCACACTCTCTGATTGCATCAACTTGAAATAATGTAATTAGTTTTTGCGCCGCGGTTAGCAACGTGGGTCATGGCAGAGGCCAGCGAGGTAATTGGTGTGGAGCCACATCTACTGGATTCAATGGGACCTCTAGTTGGATGTTATGGCGTTGTAAACAGTCTGTAAAAGCAGTTGTATCGGATGGTTATTTCCATGCTTTGGGATTTCAGTAATTGTCGGCGTGCACAACTCGCTAAAGAGAGCAACTAAGTGGTTTACCAGAAATTTGAACACTTTTTTTTCAACAAAATTAATTTAATTTAAATGCAGAATGATTAAAGAGGCCAAACAATAATCAAAATGGCATTCCGTTTGAAAATCGGTCCAGTTTTGACAAAGTTATGGAAGCTTAAAGTTGGTCAGACCTTGGATCTAACAACTTTACAAGTCCAAATTTTTGTCAAATTTCACATGATTTTTGACAGAATTTTGAAAGGTGTCAGAAACAAATTTAAAGTGTTGTTTTATACTATTTACTATATAAGGAGTTGATTAAACGTGAAAACTTGAGATTTAAAATTTTGAAATTTCAAAATATCAAAGGGGGGACCACATGCATCGAATCCATGATTTTGAGAAATATAAATTTTTTTCGAAAATTAATTAAATTTAAATGCAGAATGATTAAAGAGGCCAAACAATAATCAAAATGACATTCCGCTTGAAAATCGGACCAGATTTGACAAAGTTATGAAAGTTTGAAGTTGGTCAGACCCTGGATCTAACAACTTTACAAGTCAAAATTTTTGTCAAATTTCACATGATTTTTTACAGAAATTGGAAAGGTGTCAGAAACAAATTTAAAGTGTTGTTTTATACTATTTACGATATAAGGAGTTGATTAAACGTGAAAACTTGAGATTTAAAATTTTGAATTTTCAAAATATCAAAGGGGGGACCACATGCATCGAATCCATGATTTTGAGAAATATAATTTTTTTTCGAAAATGAATTCAATTTAAATGCAGAATGAATTTAGAGGCCAAACAATAATCAAAATGACATTCCGATTGAAAATCGGTTCAGTTTTGACAAAGTTATGGGAGTTTGAAGTTGGTCAAAACTTTGACCTAGCAACTTTACAAGTCAACATTTTTGACCAATATTTCATTATATTAAAAATTTTCCATTTTGATCTTTTTGAAATGTTCTTGGAGAAAAAAAATTAATATTCTCAAAATATACAAGCATTCCACACATTGTAGATTTATCTCTACTTTTCTAAGACCTGAAGGACATTTATATCTTTTGCTTATGCTGGCATTGTCTCTGGCAAGTTTGATGTCCAACTTTAGGGGCAATCTACAGCTGATATCCATTTCATTAATAAACTGTCATCAGTTATTGATTAAAGCTCTTATCGAAATCACCAACGTAACTTGAGCTTCATCAGAAATTGAATCCCAGTTTGGCTTCGATCTTATTGCGCTGTCCATTTCGAAAATTGGCCTACTTCATTTACGGCCAACACACACATACTTAATATTTAAGTAGCTCTTATATCAACTTTCCTGGAAATACGAAGGAGGAGGGGGGAATCACATTTTGCGGCATTCCCCATTGCCAATTGCCAAGAATCAGAGAGCAGCATCCGCCATTTTAATGGTTGCCATTAGGGGTATATGCTCCATAGTCAATGTTGAAATTATCACAGCATGGTGTCGTTCACAACGTTGTCAAATAATTAATTAGAAAATAATTGCACGTAATAATTCATTGGCCCCCAGCGGGAATTTCCAATACACAGACAAACATACTTACCAAAAGAAAGGGAAATAGATAGAGATGGGCAAAACGGGAAGAAGACATCACACACAGATACTATAGTCAATGTCCAGAGGGCTAACTTTGATTTCTTTTTGACCCAAAATGGTAAGTGGAGCGACAGCCTGTTTGTGTGTGTGTGTGTGTGTGTGTGAGTGTGTGTGAGTGTATCTGTGTTAGCCAATTCCAAGCACTCATTCTGTATGCATTTGATTGGGTGGCCCACACCTCGCGGCCTGTCATGTCACATGCACAACTCAAATTAATCATTGCTATGCAGCATAATTTATTATGTCACACTGTTGGCCGCAGCGTCAGCCACAGGGCCAATAGGACAGTGGCAGTGGTAGTGGCAGGGACAGTGAGTGGCAGTGGTAACGTCAAACTGAACTGCCGCATTCAAACTAGGGACTGAGGGCGTTTACTTCCTGTGGTCGACTGGTTTGTCATGCCCCATTTAAAAACAGCACCAACTACACAACGGATATGCGTGCGTATATCTACTATATATGATTGTGTGTGTGTGTGGGTGTATGTGTGTGTGGTTGTGTAAGTTTGGCCTTCAATCAAATGTGAAACTTTGTATAATTAAAGGCCTTTTGCTGCGTGGCCCATTTGATTTAATCGGGGTAATAGCGTTTGCATGTCGCATTCACTGTGGACTTTGGAGGTGTTAAATGTTTGTAATGACCGCACATCAACTTTAATAGCCACCATGTAATGGCAGAAAAGGAATGAAGAAAAGGTGCAAATTGTTGATTGATCGCCTATTGTTTTATCTTGGGTAAGGTGAAGGAGAAATAACAAACAGTTTCCGTTTTGCCACTAAAAACCTTTGCATACTTACGTGCTGACATCACTCATACGCCATGTATTCCCTTCTAAATCATTTGCTTCAAATTGAGTCAAAAGTGTTGACCAAAGGCAAATAACATTGTTATTAGTACTCCATCAACATGTGTGAAATTAAATAAATACAAAGATTCATATTGTTTTTTCATATTTTTAAAATTTATTTTTATTGCATTTTTTTCTTTTTTTTCGTTTGTATGAATTTCAAATATTTTATGTTTCACTTTGCTATTTTACTTGCCACACGCATACATTATTACATTTTTCTGCACGTTTTTCAAGTGATTTCCCATTTTTTTTCATTTTGTTTTTGGTTTTGGTTTTTGTTTTGTTTCATTTTATTTTTGTATGTTTGTTTACAATTTGTCACAACCTTACAAATTGAAAATTGATATAAACCAATATATAGTTTTTGCTTAATGAAATTTGTCTCTTGTTTATAGCCATTTAAGCTGTGTGTGTCTTTCTGTATCTGTGTGTGTGTGTGTGTAAATGAGTGTGAATGCAGATAAAGGGAGCAAGAATACGATTTTTGAGCATGTTTTCTCTTCCCTCATTTTGGGGGGAGCTGCAGTGTGTGTTTGTGTATTATGACTGACTGATTGTTGCGGGAGTCCGCTAATATAATACTATTCGTATCTTCTGTTCTATTATCAATTTTGTTTGTAAGGAAGCGCCTGCCAGGGGGGACGCTCGACTCCTAACTCTCGTCTCTATACACAATGCTAAATTTTTAAAAATATTTTCCATTATCATCTAAATGTCGAAAAATCAAAATAGGTTCATCCATCATTTCTAGGGAGGGGTTATTCTGTTCTCAAGATTTTGTTGTTGTTCTTTTTTCAATTTATATATGTATTTCTTTTATTATTATTTTATTTCAATTTGCGTTTTGCATTTGTTTGCTTTGTCCATTCATAAAAACAAATGGTACAACTTACAATTTGGCACATCATTAAAGATTAGAGTTTTCTCATATAATATATATATATATATATATTTTTATATATATGTATACACACATATATTTTTATAGTTTATATTTATAATTTAAATAACGTCTATGCGTTATCTATGTGAAAGTGAACAAAAGCGGCGTTGGCTTATGGTTAGACTACACAGATTACAGATTATAGCTTACAGATTCTCGTCATTATCATTCTTGCTCTTGTACTGGGTGTTTAAATGGGTTGACTGCGGGTTGGAGTTAGGGGAGGGGGATGGGGCGCACAGAAAAGTCTAATATTAAATAATAATTAAAATATTATCGTTTATAAGTAGGTATGTATGTATATTTATATATATAGCTGCAGTGTTTGATTGAGTTGCATTTGCAGTTGCATTTTACATATTTATAGGTTGATTTTTTGTTCATACCTTGCTTAAGACAAAAATTGTGTTTTCATTTTGTTTTTGTTTTAAAAAATTTGCGGTGGAAGTTGAGTTTATTAAATTTTTATATATGTATCTATTATTTGTAAGTTTTTAATAACTACTTGGTTTATTTCGCCTTGATGTTTATCAAACCCAAAGGTGTTCATTTCTTATTCAGTGTATTATTTTCTGTGTGCGGCCAAAAAGTATGCTATACTTTTTGTATGTCTATTTCGTTAGTATCTTGCTATTTTAAAAATTTTTTAAATTTAATTACGTGTCTATTTAATTCTCTTGAAAGCTACATTTAATTTGGCAATTGTTGGGTTTGATTTTATTTATTCATTCTCATAATTTTTTTTTTCATCATTTTTCTTACTTTTTTTTCTTGTGTAACTGTCATCAGCATAAAAACTAAATCTAACTAAAAATCATTTTTTAAATATAAACTTTGGCTTGAAAAATGTCAACGTAATTATGCTTAAAACATTATTATATATATATTTTTTCTTGTGTGTTTTTTATTTTAATATTTAAAGAAACATTGTGTAAACATTTCAAAACTGAGTATGAAATAAATTGCTTCAAGTTGGTGTTTGTGTGTGTGTGTGCGAGTTAGAGTGTGTGTGAGCGTGTTTTATATAAGTATGTACAATCTGAGACAGTGTGACAGTGAGTTGAAGCTCTTTGGACTCAATAGATACCTCTGGCTCTAAAAATGGAGCATAAACGTATGATTTACGTGTATATATACGAGTATATTTATGGATTTAGTTGCAAGTTATAAGGAGACATTCGAAAGGAACACCTAAAGAACGATTGCACAATTACACACACATAATAACTAATCAAAGATATTTGTTTGATCTAGCATAGATTGTATATAAACAACTAGTATAAATTTGACGACAGTAGCTGCCTAAGAATCGAAAAAGAGAACGACATCGTATTATTTATTTGAGCATTTTTATAGATTTCTTAGTTTGTTTTCTCATTTCCATATCCGATTCTCTTTTCTCCCACAAACATTTCAAAATACACAACGTTAAAAGTTAATTGTGTGCATTATAGACTTTAATAGTGTGTGTAAAATAAATTCTTAGCTTGCTTAGGGAAGATTTGTGGTCTATACCAAAAAAGAACAACACTGAAACGACGTGAAGTTTTATAATTTATAAATTTTGGTTATTCTCATTTTGTTTACCATTTGGTTTTTGTTTTTGCACAACACACAAAGAAAGTGCTACGGAGTTAAGAGCTAAAAATGTTAATTTTTTTTGTTTTGGTTGTTTAATTTTAATGCTTACTACACAAATTTCACGATTTCCTTTCTGAGTGTTTTCATTCTGTCACTGGAAGCTTGAAGTTAAAAACTATCATGTATTATTATTTGTAATTTATTTCTCATCATTATTTAGCTTGCTGCTAGGGCCGCATTAAAGTAATTATTATTGTATATTCCAAGGATATGTCTACGTGTTGATCTTTTGCAATTACGAGTACCTATGCGCTACAAGTTGAGCAATTTCATTGAGTTGACTTTGCATTTTAGCTGCCAAATAAAATACTAGGAACGATAAAAAGCAAAAGCAAAAATATTCAAAGCATTAAAAATAAATTCGTTGACAAAATAATTATTGGAAAATTTACAATAAAAAATGAGTATTCTTTGGAGTTGCAAAATTTTAAAAAGAATTTTTCATAATGAATAAAAATTGTTTGTGCTCCAAAAATATATAAGTTTTTAGTATTTTTTTTGTTTGTTTTGGCAACTTTTCAATAGCTTTATGCGTATATATAGAAAAATAATAAAAAATTTGTTTTTCTTGCTTTTGGTTGACTACAAACTACAATGCTAAATGTAACAATTACATAAAACAGAAATAATCATAAATATAAAGCTAACTTATTGAACAAAAAATATTTTTTTGTTGGGTTTTTTTTTTCATTTTGAGTATGCAGCTTGAAAATACATAAAAATTGCTCATTTTTTGATATACAAATACAATAACTATAGGTATAATAATTATACATATATCCCGTAGGTATATATTAAATATATATATATTTATATATAAATTCTGATTTGCCGCACAAAAATTTCAGCTTTTGTTTTTGGTAAAAATCTACGCATGAAGCACGTTTTGCAAACTAATTGCCATTTAAATATCTTGTTTATACTGCATTTGCTTTTTTCTTTTCTTTTCTCATCATTTTTTTTTAAATTTTTTTGTTGGACGACATTGATTTGTTTTTGTTTTGCTTAATTTGCCACAGTTTTTGTTTTTGTTCTGTCTAAATTTAGCTTTGATTTTCAACTCTCCATATTGAGTATGGTTATCAATTTGTATTTGTTCATCTTTGAGCGTCTGTTCAGTGTGGATTGAGTATCTGCATCTATCGGTTTAGAGTTAACTGCTACTTACTGCACTGTAGAGGAGGAGTACGAGTATTTACGTCTAATTTTTGTTCATACATTGAGCATTTTCGAGAGTAGTCCAATTGCATTATTTGGCTGACTTGTGTAGCTTTCTAATATGGCGTAAAACGGTTGAATCCACCGCGATACATAGTTGCCTATAAAAGAAAATGATTGAAGAAATAAAAAACCAGTGATTAAGTAAAGCAGATAGAAGAAATATTTTTTAAAGGAGTGAACAACATTTATGAAAGAAACTTACCCCATAGCCGGGCACGGGTCCAATTCCATGTCCTAGATAAGGATCCGCATATTCGCGCGCATAACTAAAAATATTTCGTTTATATCTTATTAGTTAAATCTTAAATAATTAATGAATTGATTAAGTATGTTTAGGAAGGTGATAGTTGCTTGATGATTCCAGTTTTGGTAAGATTTGTTTAATTTGATTGTGTTAGTTGTTAATGTTGTTCCTTAAATTATTGTTATC
Organism: Drosophila falleni; assembly: GCA_035045575.1. Classification (NCBI taxonomy): domain Eukaryota; kingdom Metazoa; phylum Arthropoda; class Insecta; order Diptera; family Drosophilidae; genus Drosophila; species Drosophila falleni. The sequence goes on from JAWNOV010000167.1 coordinate 7,995,905, forward strand.
CACAGTTTCAGGTTTTTTTTTTCTTGAATAAAATTTTCATAATTTTCCCAGCATCTTCGTAATTATTTTTAATAAAAATTGTTAAGCTTGGAGATTGTTTTGCAAAACAGCTCAATTGTTAGTTTGGTATCTTCAGTTTTCGGTGTTAGACTTTTGCTACTCTTGATAGGTGATTTTCGTTAATTTTCAATTTGTACAAAAAGAGAATGAAATCAAAAAAATTAGTCAAGTGTTAAATAAATAAGAGAATAAGATAAAAAGGAAATTAAATACAGTTAAAATAATGTATAAAATTGATTGTTAATATAATTAAATAAGAATACTAGTAAAAAATTATATGGTAATAAATAAGTTATTTAATTATATGTAATAAAAGTATGACTACATTGAAATAAATAATGCTAAATAAATATAACGATATTATAATATTAAGGGAACAATAAAATAATAATATAATATACAGAAATTAAAATTTAGCTTAGCTTAATTTTATTTCTTATTTAATTACTTTTAATATAAATTACCAATACGAATTTAACTCCTATTCTCAGCCTACCTGCACTATTTAAACTGACTCTTGGAAACAACAGAGACCCATTATTAGATGTTATTTTTATTAGTGTAGGTTAATGGGTTAGCTATTATATTGAAGTTCTCTGAACTGGATGGGTTAATTGTGAGTTTTGTGAGAAATGTTGTGAATGTGAAGCTGCTCAATCTTGGCTAAGATGGCAACGGATGGAGCTGATGGCATATTGTGGTGGTGGTGGAAACTTACCCCGCTACGGTGGCATAGCCAGCGAGTGCCGGTTGGGCGGCTGCAGCGGCGCCATAAGCGGCTCGGGCAGCGACCGCCGTGTAGGTGTTGGCCGCCGTGGCATACGCCTGCTGCTGGGCCTGAGACAGGGGTGTCTTTAACAGCGGACCAGTGGCCTGGAATAATGTGAAGCAAATTGTGTGTTAAAGGGAGCGCAGTTAGAGCTATTGCAACGGCAACGACAAAACTAGCGACAGGTGATAGAGAGAGAGAGCAAAATGGCAAAAAGAGTTAAGAACCTAAACCAAACTAAATAAAAAGATAACGTAAAAGGAGTGCAATCAAATTAAATCAGAGTGTTCATTTTATCTTTTTTTTTTTGGTATTATAAGTACATATAAGTAATAATATTCAGGGCAATGACCAGCGAATCCGAACTACAAAACCCAAGATGCCAAAGATCCGTTGGATATACATAATATAAGTACGATTATTAAATAAATGCTACAAACAAAGCGCCAAATGTGCAGGGTATCATAAAGAACTTATAGTAAATATCAATTACAACTAGGGTTAAATTCATAACTTAGATGTGGTTGCAAGACATAAAGCGCAGATATTGATAAATAAATAGAGGTGTAACAACACGCATATAAGTAGAAACAAAACACAAAATTGGGGCACAACAAACAAACTGATCTATGTATATACGATTATTTATTTGCAATTATCAAAAGGTTGCTAGCTAAAAATGATTATTTTTACCAAAACATTCTGTGGTACCGGAATGCGGTTGATCGTATGTGGGGTACTGTTTAGCGTAGTCACAGTGCGGCGCTGTAAGTTTTTCGATATATATTGGTATAATTTTTGTTGCATTTTGTTTTTTTTTTTTTTGTTTAGTTTTGTATCGATTTTTGGTTTATTGTAGTTGTTGTGGTTGTTGTTGCGTTTGTTGTAACAGTCGTGAAAAAAGTAACCAAAAAGAAGAATTCATTCTTAGTATTTACGAAAAATGTTTACAGCATTGAAGAATAATTATTAATATGCTACTTAAGATTAAAGATTTGTATGTATATACCAAGAATATATATATCAATACATATTTAAAAATTGATTGCAAAAGCAAAAATTGAAACAAACAAAGAAAAAGTAGCGTGTGAATTTAAAAAAAAAACCAAAAGAACTGAATTTATTTTCTCTTTCAAATTTAAGTTTAAATAGAGAGAGAAAGAGAGCATGAGAGAGAGAGAGAGAGAGAGCGGCATGCAGCCTGAAAGTATGCAATGCGCCTTTGTGTGGGCTGCTGATCAAAGCATTTGTTGTTTTTTTATTATAAAGTTGTTGTTGTTTTACTTCGCGTGTAATAATGTAAAAAGGATAATAGTTGCGTTGACAATAATCAAGTAAGGATGCAAATAATTAATCGCTTTAAATGTTGAAATTGACTTAGGTGTTTCAATCACAATGGATAAATACATAAATACATAAAAGCAGTTATATTTATGTACGGTGATTAGTAAATGACGCTTAGCACTTGGCCTATTAACATATTTTATAATAATATTGTGATTTGTTTTTATTTATATGTAAGTATAAGTACAAGAATATACGCTTGTATATCACCAAATTTTACAGACGCATTTGCACGACCAGATACCAAAATAAAACAAAATGTAAGTAAGTAAATAAATTCGAGAAAATATTTCTCAATGTGTTGTAGATACATTAAGGGTGTGTGTTTCATAGTTCATAGTTCATAGTTACACAGCTAAATCAAAACGCGTCGTTAGTTTTTGAAATGCAAAAAGAAACAAAATCTGCTCGAAAACCAAGTCAAAAAGTGTGTAAATAATTAATGAATTGGTGTCTTTTCACAAGCTACCATCAAAATGTAAAAGTATAAATATAAAAAATGTATGTAGTATATGTACGAGATAGTATGTATAATAAATACAAATAGTTTAGACAGCGTTCTTAATTTGGTATTGTTTTTTTGTACGGTTAGCGTATTAATTTGAATAAGTTTCATTACATTTAATATGGCGGCTGGCTGTGCGGCTGGAACTTCAGTGACCGGTTTGGCTGCCTGTAAAATTTATATATAATATATATATGTATATATATTTCTTATTTAAAATAAAGTTAGGGTTTTTCAGTTTAGCTAGCCAGCTTAAACTAGAGATCGAATATTAACAATATCTTAACAATTACTAAAAATAATTCTAAGCCTAACTCTAGCAGGGAATACTGAGTATTTACTGAACTTACCTGGAAGCGTAGATTTGGATCAGCGGAAGCAGCTGCTAAGAAGTGATCATAGTATACGCTGTGTGTGTCGAGAAGAAGGATAAAGTAAAGTCAATAGATTAATACCGGTTCCACTTATTACTTTCCATCATATTCTCAATGACAGCCGAAACAGAGCAAGTATTTTAAATTATTTATTATTAATTTATTAATTGATCTGATTCGGCCGTCAATTTGCTGGCACTTAAAGCAAAATTCAAAAATTGTTATTTATTTTATTTTTGCATAGTTAATTTGATTTATTTTTTTTTAACGCACTTGTGTGTGGGTATTTGGTTTTTGGGGCGCTATGAGCAGACGATCAGGATAAGAGCAAAGTTTTGCTCTTCCAATTGCTACAAAAATATTTAAATTTATGCCAAAACTTTGCCTCTGCCCTACAGTCTGTTTGTTGTTGTATTTTTGTACCGGATGCATTGGGTAAAAATGGTTGAAACTTAAGGTGTAACTGAAAACGTAATAAATTCCTAACATATCCCCTTCCTAATAGAAATGCAAACACCTAGATTTCCTAACATCTGATCTATCTAACTATGTATCTATTTCTGTGTCCCAACTGACCTAATTGATGAGTAGCTGATTGGCTGAATGTTAGGTAATGCATATGCATAAGTAAATGATAAGTTGAATACTAGCAAGGATAACCAACCATATAAGTAGGAGTCCCACGATAACTACAACAAACATTTCTTGCTTGGTTGCTTTTGATTCGATTCGATTTGATTCGATTCGACAGAACAGACACTCATGCACCTAGCTAATTAGTTTGGGTTGAATTCATATAGTATAATTGGTTATCATCATTCGTACGCTATTTAATTTAGTTATTTTAGAACAGCAGCCACAGTAATAACAAAAAAGAACATGTGTATAATATATATAAATAATAAGAATATTGAGGAAACATGCGCGACAGCAGCAGCAGCAGACGCATTAAAAAAAAAACAAACAATTTTTTAATATCAAATTCATCATACGCCTAGTGGTACACAATATACAATATACGCAGTTCCCTTTAACCAGATTAATTCAAAAAAACAATAAATAAATATATATTTAGATATATGTATGTAGTAAACGATGCCAAAAAACTGTTCTCAGTCAAGGATATAATATAATTATGATATATGTTTAAAATAATTAATTGTTTATATAGTTGTTGATGCCGTGCGTTAATTGGTTGCTGCTTTTAATTATTGAGTTGTAGTTGATTGTTTTGTTTATACAAGAGAGGCAAGTCTAAACTTGCGGTTCAATTAGATGGTAGTGACGCTATGCATTAAATATATTACGAGTACGAGTACTTATAAAAAACGTTACACACACAAGGTAGCTAATATCAAAAATTCACCGCATAGACCATTAAAAAAGAGAGACGAAAAAAAACAACGTTAAAGCTATGAAACAAATTGTCGCTCGATGATGACGGGGATTTTGAGTGGGATGGGGAGGGGTAAAGTGTGTGTGTGGTGTGTGTGTGTAGGTTTGGTGTTTGGTGATGACAGATGACAGTGTGAAGGTGTTTTTTTTTTTGTTTTTGTATGCGTGTCTAGGCAACAGCAATAGAAAAACAATAAGAGCAACAGCAGGATAACATGGCGTATGCGTGATTATTTGTTGCATGCAAAGGCAATGAGTTGCCACTAGATGTTTGTTGTTGTTGCTGCTATTGTTTCTATTGCTGTTGTTCTTGTTGTTTGTTTTGAGTAAGCGATTGAGAGCGAGCGAGCGAGCTTAGACACCACATGAACAAAAAGGTAAGTGCGCTAAAACTACATTCAAAATATTTAATTTTATTTTATTTAAGTTAAGAACCAAAATAAAACAAAACGATACAAATCAAAAACTACATTGTTGTTAATTTTTTTTAGAATTTTAAATTTTGTTTCTTTTTTTTTTGTGATATTTGCGACGTCGACGATTGTGGGACAACGTGGAGGAGTCTCTACTTACGGCGCAAATCCATGCAAAGCGGCAGCGTTGTTGGCCGCATTGGCCGACGCAGCCATGGAAGCAGCAGCCGCAGCAGCAGCACCGGCCGGCGTTTGTGAAGCCTGGGCAGCGGATAAACGTGCCGCATACGCAGCGGCGGCAGCAGCGTTCGCATTCGCATTGCCCACCTGAGAGTTCTGGGCGGCAGCGACCGCAGCGAGCGATTGTTGCAGCACCGAATGCTGTTGGGCGGCAGCAGCGGCTGCTGCGCTGCCAGGAGCTGTGGGCACCGCGACGGCCTGGAGCGTTGGCTGCAGGTGGAGCGCATGCGCATGTGAGTGGGCGGCGGCGGCGGCAGCGGCGTGCTGTGAGTGTTGGGCAGCTGCGGCGGCGGCGATGGCGGCGTGTGGTTGCTGCTGCTGTTGTTGTTGTTGTTGCTGCTGCTGCTGTTGTTGCTGTTGATGTTGCTGCTGCTGTTGATGTTGCTGCTGCTGCTGTTGTTGATGCTGATGCTGCTGCTGTTGGGCGGCTGCTGCGGCCATGGCGGCGGCCACTTGACGTTGCTGTTGCTGCTGCTGGGCGACGGCAGCGGCGGCTGCCAGCGCCTGATGATGTTGCGGATGATGATAGGGTGTGGCACCGACCACGCCCACGGGTCCACGTTGTATGGCAACTCCACGCATGGCAGCGGATACGGCGGCTGTGAGGCGGCCAAACGAGTTTTTTTTTATGGATTTTCATTTTGGTTTTTTTTATAGATTTTTGGTTTTGTTTTTTTTTTTTGCAACGATTTGTACACAACATTATACCAGTGTGTGAGTGTTTAAGGTGTGTGTGTGTGTGTGTGTGTGTTTATGAATATTTATACACACGCATTACATTGTTTCGTGTGTGTGTTTGTTTGTTTGTTTGTGTTCGTGTGCAAAAAGTAGAAAAAAGGAAAAGAAAAGAACATAAAACGCATGCGGTTAGTTTTCTCTCTCTTTTTATATAAGTAAATATATAATTTATATTTTTATAGTATATGTTTAGCAAATACTAGGCATTATGTAGTAACTGTTTGTATGTATATAGTTTAGGTATCGATTGAGCGCTGAGATGATTTTAATATATATACATATAACAATACGAGTACATAAGACATACGTGAAGTCAGTCATATATAAAGGGGGATTCAGTTCGAAACATACTTAACATGATAACATTTAAAATACCAAGAAATTCTACGCAGTTGTTTTGGTTTTAAATATATAAATCTATAGTTTTTCATGATCATCCATCAACAGTATACGAAAAACATTAGACCGATCTGTAGTTTAGTATTAACATATATTATTAAATAGTATTCATATTTTACGTGTATATTTGGCAAGACCTTTTTAAGAAACGCATTGCACTTTGGTGTTTTTTTCTTTGGTAGGTGTTAGAGACTTTTGTATACAAAAGCATAATAAAATATGTATATACATTTAAATAGTTAAAAATTGTACATTTTCGCTAAAATTAACGTTAACCCTTGAACCTTTTTTAATACAATCAAAAACTAGCAAGAAAACAATTATATAACACTAAATATAGGGATAGTGCATGGAAAGAGAAAGTTTAAAGATGAAAGAAGAAGACAGATAGATAGTGAGAGCAGTTATATAGCAGTTAGCTTTCGATTTCAGTTCAACAAGTGATCGAAAATTCGTATGGCTAATTATTTAATATATTATAGCAATCAGCTTTTGATAACTGACATGGTTATGGATTGCGATGCATCCTGAAACGCAATTAAAAACGAATTTATTGGGCTCATAATAAACAATTGGCAGCCAGACCGCAATAAGCTGGCACAAAGCGTACGGCCAAGACCATAAATGTCGACCTCAGCGAAAATTGTGGCAACTTTTACACAGTTTGCACAGTTGCAACACAATTTATAATTGAATTGTGTGAATGGCTTCAGCCCAAACAAATTTTACCCAATTTATTTGACTAGCATATAATTAAAATTGGAATTGTGCAATTCGTATGCAAAATTATTGGCAACGCAAAAGCTCAATAATTTTAAATTTCAGTTACTAACAAAGTTAATTTCGATAATCGCTAATTACAAATGAAAATGCAGTAGAACTAAGCAATCAAAATACGTTCAAAATTCGAATCTTGCTGTTGCATGCAGTAATTCGAAAACAATTCATTTTTGCAATATCTTTTCGATATCAATTTAGATTTTAATGGTGATTTTTGCTTGGGCCAAAGCGATGATAACACAAAACAAAAGACGTGCAAAATTTGCCAAAGTAATTGAAACATATTGAGAGTCAAACAGAGTAGGAAACAGTGATAGAGATAGCAAGAGATAAATGGAAAAAGTAAGGGAGATAGTTATATTTATATAAAGAATTTACGAGAATAGCTAAATAACTAATGCTCTATTAGAAATGTCTCAAAAAATTGGCTACCGTCACAGGATACGATAAAGTTGGGTACGTTATAAAATACGGTATATATATATAGAATGGTATTTGGTATATAATTAAGTACACTATGGTTAAAGCTAGAAAACCTTTCCATACTTAACAGCTAATTACAGTATTCAGGTGAGTTTTGCCACTAGTTGGTTGATTGGTTTGATTGATTGATTGATCGGTTCTTGGGAACGTGTCTGGATGTGTGTGTGTCTGCCTAGCCGTAGAACAATGCAATCTCAAGGGCGCCAAAAAGTATGCAATATATATATTATACTTAGCATATAGTCAAACCCAAATGCGTAACCAAATTAACAAGACAACAAATATAGATATGTGTAGAATAAGTACGAGTATGTATGTATATGGTACAGATCTCATAGCTAAACAAATTTGTATCTTTTTGTTGTCATCTCTGTGTATAGCTTTGGGTATATATTTGTGTGTGTGTGTGTGTGTGTATTTGTGAGTGTGAATAAACGAATCAATTGTTGATCAATTTTTGAATTCTGCTTTTTATTTTTAACTGCCGCACACACTGAACAATTTGGGTTCGAGACTTTTCAATGTACCTCCGCCGTGTCGTTGCTGCTGCAGTTTGTGCCGTTACAGCGGCTGGAACAGCGCTATGCGGTGGATGACGTGGCGCCAACACAATGGACGTGGCAGCTGGCGCAGCTGTGGGCGCAGGTGCAACACTGTGTGGCACACCTGCCGCTTGTGACACCGACAGTGGCATCGGCATCGTCAGCGGCATCGGCGTCAACGTCGGACCTCCAGCCCCAACGGGCGCACCCAAAAATGGCCAAGCTGCGGCCACAGGAAGGCGATAACCTTTAGGTTCATATACACGTTCATAAATTTCGTTAGATTTTGCGTATCATTTCAATGTTTAAATGAGCTCCAAGTAAGTGACTGTGAGTGTGTGTGTGTAAGTGAGTGAGTATCTCAATCTGTGTGTGTATTTACATATCGAATTCTGGGATGCAGTGAATAGCAACTTGGTTTTGTGGTTTTCTTTGCTTAAAACTAGTGCTAAGTTAAGCTGCTTGGAACGCGTCGAAAGTTACCAGTTACATACATTCGTGTGTGTATTTTTGATTGTAGTCATGTGAGTGTATACATATGTAATAAGTAATTACGCTAAAGAGCATTTCCGACAATGTTCAGACCAAAATATGTCAAAACATAAAACGAACTGAGGACAAAAAAAATATACAAAACGCACATACAACAAAACTGGTTAAAGAAAAGAGTCAAACGTAATAATATTGATTTTTTAGATATATATATATAATCAATATATATATATTTATAAATAGTATATTTATAGTAGGTAGTATGCATAAGACAACACAGCCGCAATATGCTAAATTCATAACCATCATTAGATGAGCTCATTATCATCATCATTATCAAGACTAGAAAAGAAAATGGTGACGCGCCTGTTTTATAACAGTTTGTCGAACGGAATATTAATGATATTTGAATTTTTCATTTCAATTCATTAAATTTGTTTCATTTTCTATTTTTGTTTGAATTTTTATTAGACGAACTTTGGGTTATATGCAAAAGAAAGATGGACGAAAAACATAAAACAGTTACAAACAGTCATCAAAATAGTATTATCATAATAATTATTTAGGTATATATAATATATGCATACATTTTATATGAATCAACGCGGAACCTAACAACAAAATTAAGAAATATAAATACAAATGGAAAACAATGAAATTGAATAGATTAGTTAGGCGACAAATTGAATGCAATTTAGAAATGATTTCTCGACCTGTCAAAGAACCCATCCATATATATATATAAAGATATGATAATTGTTTATATAGACCTGCCTAGCATTGTTATCTTAATGATTGTCATTTATATTTAGTGGCTTATATGCTAAAAGGTAATCCATGACTTATAGTTAGATTTGACAAACTGAAAATGGATTTGTATTCACTTTAAATATAACTTATTTTTTATGTATCTGTGTGTGTGTTCAATTAAATGTGTGTATGTGTAAGTATTATTTGAAACAAAATACTGCAGGCAATAAATACAAAATACAAATACATCAAAAAACGTAATAAACTTGACAAAAAACTCACCATCCGGCCATTGTACACAAACTGCATCCATTTGATTTATCGATATATATATATTTATTAATTTGTTGTTGTTGTTTTATACGATATGTTGTTTGTTGTTTTTTTTTCGTCGTGGGCATGTAAAAGGCAAGAGAAAATATTTGCATTAGTTTTACATTTAAATAGTGTTTTTCATTGAAATAAAATAGCTTTCATTTTTATACATGACACGCAGCTCAATTACATTTACAAGTTTTGGGCCGTGCTAATGCAATTACAGTGTATTTGATAGTTTGTTGTGATGCTAGGAAGTAGTAGGGGTTTTTTTTTTGGTTTAGCACAGAACATGCATTTTTTTTATTTGTATTTAGCAAACATTTATTTATTTTAGCTATCTATCCATTATTATTATTTTATTTAGACTACAAAACGCTTTCCGTTGCAAAGTTGGCTGAAAGCGAATTGTGTTTAACAAATTTGTTGTTTATATTTGTTTTGATTTAAAATTTGTTTGAGTTCCTCTTAGAGTTTTGCATGCTTTATTACATTTCATTCTGCTTTGTGTGCTCATTCTTCTTTCTTGTGTCACAAAATGGCCGCCAAATGCAATGGCGCTCAAAAGTATGCAATGGAAAATGTCAAATGAATGACACAAATGCCAGTTAAATAACAAATAAGTTCAAATGCTTCCTGTCGCCCTTTGGTTATTTCCAAAGCAATCTGCTTACGATCGAATCTAAATAAATTCCACAAAAAAAAACAAAAAATAGGTTTATAACTAGCGAAAAATGCAGTAAAATACATGTCAGATAGACAGCCAGACAGACAAAAAGGGAAGGCAAGCAGAGGTAGTCAATTGTTGTTCTTGCTCCTGGTTGTTGGCTGGAGCGCATTAAGTTTAACATGTCAAAGGATCAACGAAAAAATAAAAGAGCTACCCATACATAAGCATAAGAATGTATGGAAAATAGTAAGGGGGTTAAATGGGTGGGGATGGGAGGAGAGTGCCAAGTGCCGTGCAGTGTTGAAATCAACATACGAAGTAGAAGACAAACTTTCTTCCAAATGCACAGAGATGGTAAGGGTGTGTATGTGTGTGTGCGTGCGTGTGTGTGTGTGTGAAAAGAACACATTTGCATAACACACAACAACCATAGAGCTAAAATAAAACGTTTCTACAACGGCCAAAGGACATGGAGGCATCAGGACTTCAAGGAAAACTTTTAGTTATTTTTTTTACTTCTTTTTTTTTTTGTTTTTTTTTACGTTGTATTTTTCTCACAATTTATGGGTGTGTATATGTGCCGCAACATGTTTGCAACTTTGTGGTTTATTTGTAATTATCCAGACTACAAACTCTAGCAGCAGGACAACGTGAGCTCTGTGCTTTTATTCCCATTCGCATTCATAGACTACTTTCTGTTTTTTCAGGCTAATGTTGCCAGCCATTTGCCAGGCTAAAGAAACGTGATAAAGTGGGTGCCTGCTATTCAGTCGTCTGTTGGTCTGTCTGTTTCTATTTCTATAATATGCCGGTAACCGCATAAATAGTTGGCCATCCCAATGGACACACTGCTCGCATTTAGTGCAACGCAAATGAAGCGCATTAGGGGCACGTGGAAAGCAGAGGAGACACATGAGGACAACAGCAGCAGTCAGGACCAATCAGGTAAGAAATGTAGAGGGCAAAGGTAGCCAAGAAAACTGCAACAAGCCACCCTATATACAGAAAAAACAAGTAGGCGGTTACAGTCGAGCACGCTGGACAGTAGGATACCCTGAGCCCAGGTCCTTTACACTGAGGTTGAATTTCAATGATATAGTTAACCGATTTTAAACGAATTTGGTCAGGATGTATAATAACAGTTTTTTTGCCCACATAAGTATGCAACACTAATTTTGCTCATATAAGTAGGCAACACTATTTTTGCTCATATAAGTAGGCAACACTATTTTTGCCCACATAAGTAGGCAACACAATTTTTTTCCACATAAGTAGGCAACACTATTTTCGCCCATGCATATTCTATCAGTTTGGTTGTGATATCTCAACAAACAAAAAACTTTTCCATACTAAAACTTAATTTTCGAAGTATCGTTCCTATGGTAGCTATATGATTTAGTGATCCGATCCATTTTTTTTCTGTATACATAAACTTATTAAAAATGATTTTTATTTTATAAATGGATCAATTTCTCTGAAACTTACAGATGAATTTGAATATTTTTAATAGCAAACCTGCGAACTAAAAACAGAACTCTTCATGGCATGCACAAAGTTAATATACCCGTGGTACAGGGTATAAAACAGGTTAAAGACGTTGCAGGCAGCAGCTTCAGTCGCATGTGCAGCAGCTCATGTCCTGTCTGTCGTTATGTCCAGTCGTCTGTCTGTCTGTCTGAATCAAAGTTTGTTGGCGATACAAAAGCATTTTGCATGTCCCATTCACATGGAGGCAAAAACTCCATCGTGGCAGCAGCTGCTGGCAATGTTTGAGCCGTTTCCCTTTTGCCAGTTCAGTTTGGTTAGCTTGGGCCAAAACCTTCTGGGCTGGTAAGCGGCTTATCGTATTTGAGCGAAACTAAAGTATAGATTTTGCACTGTGAATACTTTTTAATGGCAACGTTGCAGGGAAAATACGATTTAATCAGTCGTATTATTTATTATACATGGCATGGACAACTTTCTGGCTGCTGGCGTCTTACTTTTTTCCTTACTCTTCTTCTTCTTGTTCTTGGGAAAACTTTTAAGCAACCACAACTTCAAATGAAATTGTGCGCAAATGCAGTCACAACATTAAATATCCAAGAACTTCTTCTACTTCTAACTGACAAAACTTTGAATGAAATACCACACGATGGCACCAAAAGGTACAATTCTATCTTCTTTTTTTTTTGTGTTCTACAAGATGTTGTTTTTCTTAAGAAAATTCACACACTTCACTTAAACGACAGAGACAGTTTGGATTATAAATGGAAGACAAGACATTTGATGTTTGTTTTGCCAAGTTTTATGAGTTGAATTGGTACAAGAAATATACGATTATATGTATAGATTATAGTTGACTAACATCTAAAAACAGGGCAACAGTTTTAGACAGTTATCATGCTGGGACTGTGAGTTTAATTGCGTATTTTCTTAGATGATATTTTGTTTTGAAAATGATATTAAGAATATATATTTTTTTAGCCAATTTTGAGGAAGTTATTCGTTTGTTTATCATGCCACCGTTAGCATGCAACATGCCAGGAGAAAGATTATAATAGAGTTTTGGTGTTACATTTATTGGTTATGCATGGGAAATTTTTGGGTGCCTACAGATATAGACAACATAGTATTTTTTTTAAAGCAAATCACAAGACACATATAACAAATGCATTCATTTTTCATTTTTATTTGTTCTCTGGTTTGCTCACCTAGAGCTGGAGCCGGTATGGCACCGTCTTTGGTCAGTACAACTGTGTGTGGTGTGAGAGAAAACAAAATATAAAAAAATGGTTGTTTGTTTCATCAATATCAGAATGTATTCAATCATCAGTTCAATCAGTTTATAATCAGAATCAGTATCAGTATCAAATTCAAATGCAGACACATTTTAAACATAAACTAAAGAAACAACACAAAATTCGGCAAACAATTTAAATGTAACTGTGTGTGTGTGGTTTTTGGGTGTGTTTGTGTTTTGGTGTATGTTTGTGAGTGTACTTTGTTTTACTTAGCAGCCGCAAGCCCGGTTGAAGTTGTTAGTTTTTTGGCATTGGCAAGTCAGTTAACAAGTTTTTGATTGCCTAACGCCTTGGCATACGCTCTCTATTAACAAGTTCTTCCAAATGAAATCAAAAGAAACAACAACATTTTCCAAGAGTAAAACATTTTCATTACGAAACATTCGTTGGCAGCTCAAAAATTTCGCAGAGCCAACCAAAAGAAGTTGATGTGAAAAGTTCAACAAAAAAAAATAATAAATAAAGTAAAAAACGTAAAAAAAAAATAGAAGTAAAACGAAAAGTATGGCAACACTAAACACAACGGCCAGTCAAATGTTATGGCAGTTTCAGTTAAAGTTTTATTATTATTGTTGTTGTTGTTGTTGCTATTTAAGTTGCCGTTTGCGTGCTTCTCATTTCTTATACTTCTTCTAGGCCAGAGACGTAATTGCATTTCTTTGTTCAACATTTAAACTTGTTTCGCTACATAGCTTACACTTAGTTCTATGTAGGTGTTATATATATAAGTGTGTGTGTGTATAAGCAGGTGTGTGTATGTGAGAGAGAGAGTGTATGAGTGTTTGTTAGAGCAACTTACCGTTGGGTACTGCTGTCACTTTTTTGGTTTGTACACGTGCAGTGGCGTTATTCACCTTCACAATGGTTATATTGGTAACGAGAGAGTTCGAGTAACGAGTTCAAAGTAACGAGTTCAGTTGAGTTGAGTTGCAGCGAGCGTGGTTGGTATTTTGGTGTTGGGTTTTTTTTTTTTGGTATTTTATACACATTAGATGGATATATATTTTATATAAAGAATGTAGAAATAAATTATGTGTTAGTTAACAATTACATTTTGAATGTGGTGTATGTGTGTTTAAATGTGTGTGAGTAAGGGCAATGGCAATGGATATTTCAATAGAAATTGATTTTAAATAAATTCATGTCAATTTGTCATGTAATAATTAAAGAAATTGTTATTTTTATTGTGAGCTTTTAGGCGCATTTTTTTCAGCTGAAATTCAATTATGTTTTTAACCGGAAATTGTGAATAAAATTCTTTTGTGCATTTCGCGTAATTAGGCGGCTTTTTGATGTTGTGCCTTGTTGTTTCGCTGACGCGGCGAATAAAATATCATATATGGAAATAAAATAAATACAGTTGCGGCGCAGTTAATTTGTTGGCACTTTGTGCATTTTCAGCATATTTTAAATGCCAATTATTTGCAGCTGTCCATTTAACATAAATACGAAGAAATGGCGAAAATCAGAGAGTGAAAATATAATTGTAATTAATATTTAATGAAAGGCAAATAAAAACAAAGGCCACGCATAATTTAAAAATCAATCAGAATCAGAGTCAGCGTCTGATTAAAACGAGAAACCAAATTGCGCTGACAATGCGTGAATACGATTTTAAATACATTATTGATAAAGCCCCAAAGGAGCAGAAAATTTAAAAAGCCAGCGCGAAAACTTGTGAAAAACTCTTTCGACACGCAAGTGCCGCAAGTTGAAAGTCAATTTCTTTTCTTTCTGATTTTTTTTAATTTTTAGTTCTTTGTGGGAAATGAGAAACTTGTGATAGTTTTGCAATTAGTTGCAGCTAATAGCTTGCCATGTGACCGGAATGTATCTATGTGAGTGTGTGTGTGAGTGTGAGTGTGTGTATTGGTATTGGTATTGGTTGCATGCACCCACCTCGATTTTGCGTCCCTCAACCACGGTGCCGTGTAGACGATCGCGTGCTCGTTCTGCATCGTTGCTGTTAGCGAATGTTACAAAACCGAATCCCTGCCATTCGCAATCAAACATGCAATTAAAGAAACATATAGAGTATGTATATATATATAGGTACAGTATATATATAGATTACGATTCAGTAAGAGAAAAAAAAGAAAACATGGTTTATACTAAGACGTAACGCTATGCTACAATATAGTACACACAGAGAACAGACTTTGGGTGAGGCCAAGGACATGCTGGGAGGACAGCATCTTGGGGCATGCATCAGCGCCTTAAATTATGCACATTTTTCGGTGTCGTGTGGCAACAGCGCCCGTAACTATGCAATTATATTTATGTGAACGGAAAAGTCTGAATAATGCTGTTGTTGTTGTTGCTGTATTACTGTATTGCTGTAACTGTAGCTGCTACAGCGCAAGGACATCCGAGTGATATCTAGAGTCTTAACTAAATGCGCCAAGGTTGTCCTGGGCAACGGTTGTGGCCGTTGCTGGACAAAAGGCAGGCAAAAAGGACTTGCACTATGCTTCAAGTGCTCGCTATGTGCATAATTTAAATGAATCGTGCAACAATCAGAATAAGAAAAGGAGAGGGGGAAGGGTCCTAGCAACTTACCTTGCTGCCGCGTTCATTGAAAATGATTTCCACATCCAGAATGGTGCCAAATTGCTGCAGGCAAACAGAAAAGAAAAGTAAGTTAGCTATAAAGAAATTGCTCGACAAGTAAGAGTATAATATACTATATATAATAAAAATATATAAAATATTTTCAAAAAAGTCAAAGGGGGGAGTACATGATTTTTTTTGGGAAAAATTCGAAAATCAATTTTTTTTATAAAGTTAATATTATTTAAATGCAGAATCAATATAGAGGCCAAATAATGATCCGCAAGGAAATCGGTTAAGATTTGACAAAGTTATGACAGTTTGAAGTTTAGTAATTGCTTGGACTGTCAACTTTACAAGTCATAATTTTTGTCTATTTCGACATGATTTTTTACAAAAAAATGAGGTCTCTGTATTTTAAACTATATTATATTATACTATAGAATTGAGACTCACCCCAAACATGGCGCGCAAATCGGGATCCCTGAAGCGAAACGGTATATTGGAGACGTGCAAACGCTTCGGCTGACTTTTGGCATCCAACGATGAGGCGACCGGCTGAGCCGGGACTAGAGCGCTACTCAGACTAGTTACAACATTCGGTGATTGCACCGAGGCGGTCATAATGCCACTTGCCGCCGCTGCGGCGGCATTTAGATGCGCCAACACTTGGGATGTGCTTGCGGGCACACCACAATTGGCATTGCTATCAAGTCCGACTGTGGGCAGTAATCCTGTCGAGATGTTGCTGCTGCTGGTTGCTGCCAAGGCTCCCGTTGCTATCGAGCTGGCGGTCACTGAAGTTGCTGCTGTCGGACTGCTGCATATATTGAGCGATTGTTGCTGTTGCTGCTGTTGTTGTTGTTGTTGTAGGGCTGGTGGTGTTTGTAGCAGCGGCTCTCCGCTAGCTATTGGTGATGTGTTGCCAGATATATTGCCATCAGTGGCCATGTTGCTGTTGCTGTTGCCATTGAGTGTGGTTGCTGCTGCTGTTGTGGCAACTGTAACGCTGGACGGTGAGCTGCTGAGCGGTGAGCTTGGTGTACCAATACTTCCAACACCACCACCACCACCTCCGGCTGTACCTCCCCCGGCACCGCCGGCAGCATGTGGCAACGCTGAGTTCTGCTGTGGCTCGGCTGCCTCATTGGCAATCAATACTGTGGACTGTGTGGCAGAAACGAAAAACGAGAAACGGAAACGAGAAACAGAGCAAATTGTAAAATTAATTAGTAAAGTGTGGTTAACATATCGCATATCCTTAAGCTTAAACTGTTGTTCCATTCAGCCTTTTCGCTCTGAAAGCGCCAGAGTTTTAATATTAATTTTAATTACAATTCTATAGATCCATCTTAAGTCTTCTTACATATATGATGTGATCAGTAGAGATGTTAATCGAAATATGGCTTCTTCTTTATTCATTACATCGTCTTATCGACTTTTGTAAAAAAATGTTGTGTAAAACTCGAACCTTTGATATTTGAACATCATTATGTCATATTAAAATAAATATTAAAATTGTTTGCATGTTAAAAAGTCTGTAGCGAGATATAAACTATATTTTTTTTACATCACGAATTTTAACATCAGATATTTAAATCGTATATTTAAAAATTTAAACTCTGAAAAAATTTGATACTCAGTTAAATACGAAAAAATCGGATTTACAAAAATATATAAATCTATGTTCCGCTGTTTTTTACTTCACTGCTTAAACTTAATTTGGCATATAAATAAAATTGCAATAAAATGTGAAAAAATATCTTGTTAAAAATGTAAAACCATCGCCTTAACAAAAAATGTGTGTTTCGGTATAGATAAATATATTTTGTACAACTTTTGTCTCTTTTTTGAAGGAAAGATCTAAGTTTTTGTATGCTATAAATTTTTTTAAAAATACTTTGGAATTTCTGTAGTTATTCATTTGTGTAGTCTTCATTTATTGCGTTTTAGTTACTTCTACGCTAAAGCATCAAAGAGTTCAAACAGATCAAATAAATAAACAGCAATTGGAATAACACTTGCTTTTGGGTTTGCTGATATGCATCAGTAAGTATGTGTTATTTAAAAAAAGAATTGCTGAAATGTGACAGAATTTGTTTTCAGCAGAACCTTCAGCTGTTATTATTGTCTTTGTTGTTGTTGTTGTGGTTGCAGCAATTGCTGCATGGCAAATCGAATGCGAACAAGTGCCGCAATAAATAAACAATTGAAATGAAAATACAATTTTCAAGTGGTTTACAGACAACCACACACACACACACACATACGCACCAGCAACCCTTTGAGTGTGCATGTGTGGGTGACCCAATAAAAAAGTTACAGCGCATACAATTCGACAGGCAGTCGAATAGACAGACGGACAGACAGACATACAGATAGTTGGACAAATGCAATGGCACATTTGTGGCACAGACTTTTGTTGACTTATGCAATAAAAGTGTCGCGCAACTGCTGCAACTGCAATTCCCCAACTGGCAGCAAATCCCAGGGAGGACCCTGCGGAAATGTTTGCATTTGTATTTTTGCATTATTAAAACTGAATATGCAGTGGCATGTTGCCTATTGGCATTATTGTATCTCTCTCTCTCTCTCTCTCACTCTGCCTCTAACTCTGCCCTTATCTCTTTCTATATATATACACACAGAATTGAATTATTTCATATTATCGTCAATTTACGCACACGAGCAATGCACTATCAAATGCAATAACAATAACAATCACAATATGTAATGGCAAATAAATTTGAGGCGGGCCCCATAAAGTAGGCAATAGAAATGACGCCAACTTAATTTGCGAGTATTAAATGCGCATTGTTGATACATAAATCTAAACAAATTCTTTTCTTTTCAGTCTCTCTTTCTATTCGTTTTTTTTGTTTATCATGCAAAAGTATTCTTTTGTGCCATTTCGATTGCATGTTTAGGACACATTTTCGGGTTATTTTCTTTGGGATTCATTTGCTTGGTGGGCAAAGTGAAATGGCGTGAAAAACTTTCACCGTATAAATGGCCAACGATAACAACGTGAAACGTAGGAGGAATGGTCAATGGAATGGGTATCATGGTATGGCATTACTCGGCTAAGATTGGGTTACCGTAAATGACATTTAACGCTTTTTAGTTTATAAAATGCCTTTTACAGGCACGCGACTCGATGCCAACCGGCAAAAAGGTCGCTCGCATTTTGATGTCGGATCAAAAAAATATTTGCATATATTTCGAAACAAAAAACCTTCTTCAAATCGAGGGGAATTACATGCAAAGGGTGACGCCCCAGGAATTCGAGCTAAATGTTTTGATTTGAATGCGAAAGGTGTTGGCATTTTCTAAAAGAAAAAAAAGGAAAATGGATATATTCTTAAATTGCTTTTGAATAGAATTCTTAGCTCATTTTCTGTAGCCTTTGTAACTTGGGATTAAGAAATTATAGACTTTGAAATCCAGTGAATTAAAATGAAAATTCATTGCAATGTTCGAAAGTTAAATTCATAAAAATTAATGTACAATTTGTATTTTAAAACTTGCAGATTTTGTATTTAACTTAAATGAAAATGCTAAATTAAATTCATCTAAATTCCTGTTGTCAACTCAATTTGATTAATTAATTTTAAAATACAAAAAACAAAAAGCGACATTGCAATTTCATAAGAATTATTATGCTGGACAGCAAATGATGACAATGCGGAATGGGATGAAAGAGGAAATTTACAACAAAGTTTGGCAGGACAACTAAGTAGCAGCTACTGCTTAATGAACGAGTGCAGCACGAGTTGGAGTTGGTCATCAAAAAAATGGGAAAAAAAGGGAAAAAAG
The DNA here is from genome assembly GCA_035045575.1 of Drosophila falleni. NCBI lineage: Eukaryota > Metazoa > Arthropoda > Insecta > Diptera > Drosophilidae > Drosophila > Drosophila falleni. The sequence continues at coordinate 8,015,323 of JAWNOV010000167.1, forward strand.
AATCTCGAACTGAGCTGCCGGAAACCCAAGAAACCGAAACCAAGCTCATGGCACGTATATTTCAATTGTTTGCATTGCTCTAGAGTTTTTCCATTTATTTTAGTTGTTGTTGCTGTTGTTGGTTGTTTTTTTTTGTGCTTTACTGTTTATTTTAATATAATTTTTTTGTATTTTGCCGTTGTTGTTATTGCTGTTGTTGTCTTGGCCAAACTCACAATGCTGAGCACATTCTGTGGGGTATGCGGTAGCTGCTGTTGTTGTTGCTGCTGCTGCAGTTGCTCCATGGCGTGTCCATTTGTCAGGGATGCGGGTGGTTGCTGTTGTTGTTGCTGTTGTTGCTGCTGATGTTGCTGCTGCTGCTGTTGTTGCGTGACCAACGTCGTGGCAGTTGTTGCTGGCACGCAGGCAGCGGTCCCATTGCTGATGCTGCCATTGTACTGTGTCTGTTGTTGCTGTTGCTGCTGTTGTTGCTGTTGTTGTTGTGTTGACAGATTTGTCTGTGATAAATTTGCGGATAACAACAAGGATTTGCGTTTTAGTTGCCGTCACAGGCGCTTTAATAGCGGTGCATGTGTGAGTTGAGTGTATATATATGTGTATGTGTGAGTGTGTTTGTGTGTCTCTGTGTGTGTGTGTGAGATAAAGAGTGTGAGTGACACGAGCACTACGACAGGCAACCAGGCGACCAACACCAAAAACAAATTGCTTAGTACACGTTATTATACTAATACAAAGATAAGTAGATTTCAGATTTTTAGATGCATATGTCACGTTTTAGTTGCTTTTTGTTTTGTTTTGCTTTTTTTTCTTTGGAACATGCCTCAAATACAGTTAGCATATTGTTGATTATACGAATATGTTTATATATAAAAATAGTGATATAACAAAATGCGCAAAAACTAGAACTGTTTAAACAGTTGAGTTTCTTTGGTACTATAAATATACAGACTTAAACTAAGATATCATATATAGTTATAAAAGAGAAACCATACCATACAAATACAAGTCAGGGATTATATATTTAACTAAGTTGCACACATGTGATTCCATCATCCAGTCAATATATCAATATGTCAATAATAACAATTCATCAATCAGTTTAGCAAACTGTCAGAACTTAAAGCAATGCTTAACATTTGAGAAGGAGGGAGGGCAGAGTTTACTAACAATAAGTGAGAGAGCCAGATATATACGAGTATGTATGTAGTATATAGTAGAGAGAGAGAGAGATATAGGTATATATATAAGTATAGATAGAGTAATTAGATAAATGATCTGTCAATACATCATGCGACCAACACGTATTATATGAGTGTATGAATAAGTATGTTCAGCTAGTTAACGGGGCGTATGCGTAATTGTTTAGAAATGTACATTCAAACTAGATGTGTGAGTGAGCCCAGCTACATTTTTTTGTTATACATTTAGTTTTAATATTCATTTATATTTATTGCAGACATGTGCCAGTTTTTTGTCTTCCTCATGATTCACCCATCAACCACAGAGTAAACTAATCGAAGCAGATAATTCGTGCATTGTTTTCTAGTTTTTTCTGCTCGTATTCGTTCTTTTTATTTGTTTTAGTTTAGTTTCTGTTTCGGGTTCATTCGAGCATTTGTCATTGTTTTCACGGACGGAAGACGGAAGTGATTCCAATGACATATCATATGGACCGAAATGTGCCTTGGTTTATATTTGATGTTTTTGTTATCTTTGATATTGCAAGGTTTTTGTTTTCTGAGTACCATTTGTAATGCATTTGTTCAGCTGTTGTCTTGTGCAAACTCAGCACGAGTTTATGTCTGTGCATGATTTATGTTTTATTATCAGACAGCTATTAAATACTGTTGTTCTTGTAGATTGTTTGACTGGCCAATTAATATTGCATTTCACAGAAAGAAGCCAGCAGGAGCTTATTTCAATTTGATAAGTTATTGTCGCATTTGCTATCTTATCAAAAGTGTTGAAAATCATGTAAAGAACTTAAAACCCAGTACTGTCAGAATTAGACAAAAGCTGCTGATTTCATTTGTTTTCTCAAATAACAACAAAATTAAATAGTATAAAACAATACAAAAATTAATCTTTTTTGGTTTTAAAATGTATTGAATGCAATTGTATTTTATTTCAATTGCACAACGTTGCGTATGCGTATTATAAATAAATGTAAAGTTGATACATTGTACACAACAAATTGTTTTATAGATACATATATTAATATTGCATATATTCATAAAATTAAGTTCAACTACAAAAGGCAAATAACAACAATAAGTAAAAGAATCAAAATCCAGCAACAACAACGAGTTATTTTATTGCAAATAGTTAAATATTTGTTGATTATTTCATTTGTGAGGTTAAACTTCACCTATAACTAAATGCAAACAATTGCATATGTATTTGTATGTGAATGTGTGTGTATGTGCGTGTGTGTGTGAGTGTGTATGGTTGTGTCGCACACAAATTAAATGTTACACAAAAGCTTAGCTGAAAAATGCAAAGCTCATCTGTTAAATTATTCAAATGCACGAATCAATTTTCATAAACAAATAAGTACATGGCCACCGCCGCCTACCAAAAATAACAAATGGTGGGCGTGGTCAGGCAAGCAAATAATTTTGACACCCCCTCCCCCAATAGGTTATACAAATAAAACAAATTAAAATGGTTCAAGTTTCTGTTTTTACTGCTTTTAAATGAAATATTTTTGCAAATGAGAAAATTTTAAATTAAATTTTGTCAAAATTTAAAATTTATAATGTGATTTTTATTCAAAAATAGAAAGAGGTAGAAACTAGAGTTTCTAAAATCTGAATTTGCCAAAAATATTGCTTTGTTGGCAGGTAGCATTTGTTGTTGTGTTTATTGCAGCTGCAGCTGATGTTGTTGTTGTTGAGGTGCGTGTGGTATATTTTTAATTAGAATAAAAAAAATAAAGCGATAAATGTGTAGAGCTGAGCTTAATGTCCTCCAGCGTGTTAGCTGTTGCGCATAAACAACAACAACAAATGCGACTAAAAGTATGCTACAAAAAATATGAATGCAAAATTCTGAGCGAGAGCTTATGAGTGTGTGTGTGTGGGTGTTTGTGTTTGTTTGACTCTCTCTGTATTTGTGTGTGTGAGTGTGTTGTTGTTGCTGCTGGCGTTTCTTGTTTGGCAGCTGTGTTCGCAACACATGCGATTAAAAATGTAAAAGCAGCAACAACAAACACATCTCATGCTGCGTGTGTGAGTGTGTGTGTGTGTGCTTATGCATACTTATAGGCACAACCATAGACTACAAAACGTACCAAACCAAAAGCATAGAGCAAAGCAAACTAAACCGAACCCAAAAGCCAAAACCAAATGAAAGCTACAAATGCAATCCAAAATACAAACACTAAAACACACACAGATACACACACTCACACACTCACTTGCATTTAAAAAGAGTTTCAAGAGCGGGGGAAAAAAAGTGTATGTGTGTTTATTTGAATGGTAAGGCGAACTCACCTTTTGTTGCATATACAACGGTGTGTTAACAACAACGCCATCGGCCACGCTGGTGGCAACTGCCACTGTTGCTGGTGCCGCTCCTGCGGCTCCTGTGTTGCCATTGCCAGCTGCTGAGGATTCACCGGCTGCCTTTAGCTGCATTCCCGGCTGCTCACTTTTGATCGCGGCTGCTGTCACGGCCAGCGACAAACTCTCTGCCGCCGTCGACGCACCAGCAGCGGCAGCGGCTGCAGCGGCCGCAGCCGCCGGTCCGGGAGCGGCGGCAAAGCCAGCTGGTGCGCCCGCAAAAGGCGCCACGCCGGCTCCATGCACCATGTGCTGCAAATAGGAAGGAAGAAAGAAGAAAAAAAATGGGGAGTTGGATTAGTTTTCAAACATTCTGAATATTTACATTATAAATGAATATTTCGTGTATTAGTTTAAATACCCTATTACATTAAAGCGGGTATATTACATTGGGTTAATCAAGTATACAAATGTTTATATATAAAATAAATTAATTTTTTTTATATCTTAAGCCCGTAAAACTAATCTTTAAATAAATGTTTCTTTTTTTTATGAATCTATCTTAAGAATATATTTGGATTAAAATTACTTGTATTAATAAATAGTCGAATTCTTAAATAATTGAGCGATATATGCAATTTTTATTTATTTTTTCCGTTGTGAACTGTTATTAATTCCTTTTGAAGTTCAATTCGTATTCGAGGATAGCGTATCTCACAGTCAACCATTCAAAGATTTCTAGCATTTATGGTGACATATTTCATTTTAGTTGGGCCACCAAAATTTTGGTCTCTGTGTGCTTTACTTTGTGGCAGTTGGCTTGCTATAAAAGTGCAAAATGAAATCCATGTAGTTTATTTGCACAGGTAACCCATGACCAGTATCTATGGCATTCGCTAAGCTCTTGGGCAGACAAAGGCAACAGACAAACACACATACACACACACACACATTCACACAACGGGGCGCACTTTAAATTGCAATTTTTATTTGTATAAATTTTTGCTATTATTTTGCTTGGTTTACCTGCGAGCAACCACACGCTCATCCCAGCACAGATAACGCTATATATTCACACACCCACACACACACAGCTAGTGGTACTGTCAGCATCTATGAAATATGCAAAATTTGCAGCTTATTGCAGCTAAATAATCCTGGTACCCTAATACAACTTCGCAGTAGCAACCATTTTGTCAGCAAACTTTTTTGTCATTTGAGAGCAGCAGTGTGAGAAGTGAATCCCCCCCACAGGGCTAAGAGGAGGGAGGAGGAAAGTGGAAAAAGGGGCTTATCGTGTGAGTGGCATTTTAATATGTTTTACTGTAAAATTGTTGCTGCCATGCTGTGCTTTTGGTTACAGGCGCTTAACGAAGTCTACATGAAATGGCTATTAATTTTAGGATTTACCAAAAAAAATATCTCAAATGTTTGCAGCTATTTAAAATAAACTGCAATCAGGTTAAAAGTAATTAATTTAAATATGTATATTAACAAGAATGTGCTGTAAAATAACAACTGCAATATAGAACTGAAAAGTGAAATATAATTTGAAATTTGTCAACTAAAATGCTTAAAAGATTTGCCATTTTAAGTGTAAGAAAAACAAAAGCATTTTGGTTGGCTAATCCAATAATAAACTGTATTTATTGCTTATAAGCATTTTTGGCTGCAGTTTTCATTTCTCATTTGCCATTTCTCAACTCATTAAACCAGCCATAGAACATCTTTCTGAATGCGTCGAAATGTCAGTGCTCATATTTTTGGCACCGCTCATTTTACTCTTCATGCTCTTCATGCTGTTGGTTTCAGCTTCTTCTTCGTTTTCCGCATTGCAACGCCACAGCGATTGGTGCTTTGAAAAATTAGCTTGTTAATTAAATGCAAGCCATATGACATGTCTCTACCTTCAGTTTCCTACCCACTTTTGCCTTGGCTCTCTGTGATGTAATCCACCGTGCAAATTGGCGCGCACGTTGCGCATACGCCGCGTTGTTTAGCTAGTGACATGAAATATTTATGTACTCGTATTTATTTCTATATGTATGTATGTGTGACTGCGTGCGTGTATGCGTGTTGATATTCTATGGGTTGTGACGCTGGCAACTAAAACGAAAATTGTCATGTTAAATTTACATAAAATTCTTCGTGAATTCATTTTGATGTCCCAATGAAAATACTCGTATTTTATTTGAATTATCCTCTATATATTTTCATTTTGCAAACTACAACATGACAACGTTACTTATGCCAGCAAATTATGCACTTGTTAAAAGCGAAGAAGATATGAGAGTCTTCTCTTTCGTTCTTTAGCTCTGGGTGCCATCAAATAAGCGCACTCGACGTTGAACATGTTGAAATGTGTCGCCGTCGTCGTCATAGTCAATGAGTCTCTCAAAATGATATCGTCTGGGATTCTGTGAGTTGCCACTTAAAACAATGCACACATTCAACCATACACAGTTTATATTGTGGACAATTAACGAGACTATTGATTGAGGGCAGTACTTTCATAATTTAACGTCAATTCTGCCAGCGTTTCTCCCCATTTTTATGCACGGCTGCATTGTTAAATATTTTGCATTTAATTGCACTCGAACAGCACTTTAGAGTCGAGCATTTTTTGGAGCCCTATTTGCATGGCAAATATTTCGCAATGCAGAGCCTGCTGCCATCGCAATTTGTATCCAGCTTTTCACCAATCTATCCTCCTGTTTTTTCCGTCCCCCTTTCTCTTCTAGTTCCCCTCTCAATTGTCGGCATCTGTGCGCTGTTTTATTGACTTCGTTGTTGGCGTCGTTTTTGGGCGCACAATATTGTTTACATTTTGCCGACTGTCGACTGCTGCTGCTGTTCTATGTGTTGTTTTTGGAACATTTTCAACAAAACACTCTACGCTTTTCATTTTTGCAACAATTGCGCTGCGCTTTCAAGTGGCATTTGAAGTATTTGTCTTGAGTGTTTGCGCAAAATTTCATCAATGCCGTTAGTGTGCAGAGCGTCCTCCACATATTTACCTCTAGCATTAACTTAAATGTTTATTATAGAAGCAATTTTCATTTAATGTATGCATTACACTTGCTCAAATATGTGTATGCGTCCCCCGCTGCGTATACTTGATATTTAACTGTGACACAACATGGACAAAAATTAAGATATTTTAAGTGAACAAAATATGTCAAAATAAGTATTACAATGTGGTTTTTTAAGTTAACAAATTCTTTGAATTTTTCAGTCCAAGCATGTAAGAATATTTGTACTTAAAAATACCAATAAAAATTCAACAAAAGTCTCAAATCAATTAGTAAAAATCACGCTGCGTATACCTGATATTTAACTGCGGCACAACATGAAGCAAAATTAAGAAATTTTAAGTGAGCAAAATATGTCAAAACATATAATACAATTTGCTGTTTTAGGTCAACAAATTCTTTGAATTCTTCAGTGCAAGCTTGTAAGAATGTTTGTAATTCAAAATACCAATATAAATTCTACAAAAGTCATAAATCAATTAGTAAAAATCTCTTGAAATTTGATATAGCAATCACAATTTTTGTTTATTTCAATGTATGTCACGATTGTTAATTATTTCTCTATAACAAGTCGCAAATGAGCTAAAAACACGCACCGAAAACAATCTTAAATCAATTAGGCAACAGATTTTAAGACACTTTCTGATCATTCTATTTTGAACAACAAGTTGTTGGCACATATATAGTAATTAGTGTGCTGGCGATAACCGAATTTATTTAGTTCCATTACATCAACTGAATATTAATAAACAATGACGTGAATATACTTGTGTTTTGCCAAAATGTTGTTGTGCTTTCCCAGTTGTTGTTGAATGTTGTGCGTCAGCTGGCAACGAAGCAAGTTCCATGTTTGAACCTGACACAGTGAAAAGCAAGCGTTTGATCAATTGCTCAATAGTTGTTGCTATTGCTATTGCTATTGCTATTGCCACTGACTGCTGACGCAATAGACATCAACGAAGCGCCAATTTTGGTCAATGCAATGGCCAAATTGGGGCGCTGGCGAAACACGTTTAAAAGCCAGGCCAACAGTCACATTGGACAGGCCAATCCAAGTTGGTTAGCCAACGGCACAACGCGCTGCATGCCAATTAAGAAAAGGCAACCAATTGAAATTGAAATTGAAATTTGTTCAACACGCGCGCCAATTCGATTGTTCAACTTTGTTGTTATCTTCACTGAAATGTTGTGTCTCGATTTGCTCGATTATTCAATGGGCGTGAGCTAGAAAGTTTTTCTAGGTCGATGCCGATCACGTTTGAAGTAGGTGGCATTCATTCAGGTGTCGTCGACGTTTCGAAATGTTTTAGCCAAAAAAAAAAAGCAGAACTTCCAATTGCAATTGGCCGGATAAAGGTCATTTCCAGTCAGCTAGCTGTCAATTCAATTAACAAGGCAATATTCGGCAAACAAGTTTCACGATGCTCAGATTAGAATATGTTAACTGCAGAAAGTTATTTGAAATTAGTGCAGTCAAGCACTATTGGATTACAGTATTGGATCTCGGCACACAGGAAATTATAGCGAAAGCGTGTTGAAGTGTAAAAGGATGTGTCTAGCTAGCTAGCTAGCTATATAGCTAGGTGTGTGTATTATGCATGTCAGCAGGTAACGCCAACATGACATGTAATATGACTACAGAAATTGCTGCCGCTGTCAGTTACCGCCTGCTGTTGCTGCTGTTGCCTCTATTGCTGTTCCTGTAACTGCAACACCAACAGCAACAACAACAACACTCAATGGCAACAGTATCGTGTTGGTGTCAGATACAAGATACGACTGCGCTATACTGCAAAAGAGCTTTCTGTTTTGCAAATCAACGACACAGCCGGAAATTTATTTCAAAATACTGAATGTGCCGTGTTTTCTCCCACACACACACACATACAGGCACACATATCCTGTGCCCTTAATAAGGCGAGAGAGAACACAACACGCTGGCTGTTGCAGACTCTAAAAGTGTCATAGAAAGTGAATGAAAAACGAGCACAAATTAGTGAGCAGCGCACACAACATGGCGTATACTTAATTTATGGAGCTTCACATGCAATTTCAGTTGCTTAACATAATTACAAAGCGAATTTCAGCTTTAAATTTTCTAATTTTTAGTTAATTAAAAATTCAAAATCTAAACTCTGTTCAAAAAAACTAAAATCAATTTTTCTGTTACTGGAAATATCATTTTATATCTTGACACCTATGTAACCAATTCCAAACTACAGCTAGACACATCATTCGTTTTAGCATTGTTTCAACTGATTAATGATTATGTTCAAAGTTCTGTATTCCATTTCCTTTACAGTTCTTATCTACGTGCAACTTACGAGTACTAGACTGTAAGCAGTAATTGAAGTGCGAGTAGTCAGAGTACTTATAGAGTCACTTTCCCTCCAACTGCCAAAGTCAAAGTCTCTCAAAGATTGTATCAACATGCAGACTGTGGTAAACTCTCGGTACATTTTCTCATTGTGTGTGTTTTATGAATGAAATGAAATTGCAGTAACTGCAGCAGTAACAGTTGCTGTTCGGGCAATAACTGTGCTCAAAAAGCGTTAGAAAACTGAAGTTGTGGCTGCTGTAAAACGGCAAAACGGTAAACCTAAACGTCAGTTGCAGGTGTGCACAACATCAAGCCACAACAACAGAACAAACGTTTGCTAAACACAACAACAAATACGTATAGAGTTGGCCCTAAACGGCAAACAGGCCCGTAACTTGACTTAGGCCACAAACCGGTCGGCTTAGTGGTGGGGCAAGTTGGCAAGTTGAGGGAAGGTGGGAAGAACAAGTTACTAGCTGCGCATCTGCAAAAAGTTTTTGGCCAAACAAACCGACTTACCAACCGAACCAGCTGAATGGAAAGAACCGGCCCAGCATTTAAATGTGGTTACCATGCTACATCGTATGGCAGATACGAGTATTTCAGATTTTTCTTCATTTTTTATTTTTATTTTTAGACCCCGTACTTAAAAAAAGTACAGGGGTCTATTGGGGTTGTTTTACCGAATATGTGCGTAACAGGCGGAAGAAGGCGTGACAGACTCTATAAAGTATATATATTCTTGATCAGCATGAATAGCCGAGTCTATATAGCAATGTCCGTCTGTCTGTATGAACACCTAGATCTCAGAGACTATAAGAGCTAGAGACACCAAATCTGGTATGTAGATTCTCCTATATTACAGGCAGATAAAGATTGTTTATTTTGGATCGGATCACTATATCATATAGCTGTCATAGGACCGATCGGGCAAAAATAAAGTCTTAGTATGAAAACCTTTTTTGTTTTTTGAGATATCGTAACCAAACTGATAGAATATGTATCTAACTAGGTTTTATACATTCTGTCCAAATTTGGTTCCAATCGGACGCCTATATCATATAGCTGTCATAGGACCGATCGGGTGAAAATCAAGTCTTAGTATGAAAAACTTTTTTGTTTTTTGAGATATCGTAACCAAACTAATAGAATATGTATCTAACTTGGTTTTATACATCCTGTTCAAATTTGGTTAAAATCGGACCCCTATATCATATAGCTGTCATAGGACCGATCGGGTGAAAATCAAGTCTTGGTATGAAAAACTTTTTTGTTTTTTGAGATATCGTAACCAAACTGATAAAATATGTATCTAAATTGGTTTTATACATCCTGTTTAAATTTGGTTCAAATCGGACCCCTATATCATATAGCTGTCATAGGACCGATCGGGTGAAAATCAAGTCTTAGTATGAAAAACTTTTTTGTTTTTTGAGATATCGTAACCAAACTAATAGAATATGTATCTAACTTGGTTTTATACATCCTGTCCAAATTTGGTTCAAATCGGACCCCTATATCATATAGCTGTCATGGGACCGATCGGGTAAAAATCAAGTCTTGGTATGAATAACTTTTTTGTTTTTTGAGATATCGTAACCAAACTGATAGAATATGTATCTAACTTAGTTTTATACATCCTGTCCAAATTTGGTTCTAATCGGACCCCTATATGAAAATTTTTTTTGTTTTTTAAGATATCGTAACCAAACTGATAGAATATGTATCTAACTTGGTTTTATACATCCTGTCCAAATTTGGTTCAAATCGGACCCCTATAACATATAGCTGTCATAGGACCGATCGGGCGAAAATAAAGTCTTAGTATGAAAAACCTTTTTGTTTTTTGAGATATCGTAACCAAACTGATAGAATATGTATCTAACTTGGTTTTATACATCCTGTTCAAATTTGGTTAAAATCGGACCCCTATATCATATAGCTGTCATAGGAGCTTTTGCCATAGTACGTACGGGGTCTCCGACAGTCGAGAAAGCTTCATTGTAGCTCCGTCCGACTAGTTTTTTATTGTTGTTGCCAGCAGTTGGCACTTTTGTGTGTCACTGGGCTGCCCACATTGCAGTAGCTGTTGTTATTAATGGGCCAACTAAAGCTGAAGATGTCTCGTGATGAAGACGACGATGATGATGATAAAGATAATGATGAAGATGATGATACGATTCGGTGCCTGGTTTGCCATTTAAATGGAATTTATGCAGCCAAGCCCGGCAAATGGCCCCAAACTCCTACTTTGACTTCGACTCTAACTCCGACTCCAACTCCAAGTCTGTCATCAATCGCCCTCGGCAGCAGCAATGGTAGTTGTTGGCCAAATGAAGCATGTAGCAGCTTGTCGGGGTCAGGGGGCAGGTGGAAGGTGGCCGGGAGGGCGTGAATGCATCCAAGCTCAATGTGCAAGCGATCAACTAAACCTTAATGCCAATGAAAACGTGAGAATGTCGCCGTCGAGTGCACGCTGAAGATGCACTTTCCGGATTTATATCGCTGAAATTTTTGTCGAACTAACGAACGTGAGTGGAAAATTAAATAATTGAAAAGCGTTCGAAAAGCCAAAAAGAGAGTGTTGCGAAAATTGGCAGAGGTCGTAAAATGCCAGGCCAAAATGGAAGCTGGAAGCTAAAGGTAAAAAGAAGGAGGGAAAAAAATTGCATTGTGATTATTCACTGGCTTAGCAAATGAAAATGAAATTGCCCGTTGGCCACTCCCCGTATATATTTATATAGTATTATAAATCAGCTGCAGCAGCAGCAGCAGCAAAATCAATAAAAATAAATGAAGACAAATATCAAAAGCATACACTACCAAAATCTTCACGTTCTTTGCCTTGTCAATAAACGAGGCAAAATCAAACACAAAGAGACGAAAACGAAACGAAATAAAAGAAATAAAAACCTCAAATGAAACGCGTGCAAATAAAAGTACATACAGAAATCGTTGAAATTCGTATTTAGGAGCAAATGTTTAGCTATGCAAATGGCGTGCCAGTTGTCCGACAGATAGACAGACAGACGGACAAACTTGAATTATGGCAGCCAAAAGATGCGATGACAGGCGCACAGCAGAGAAGAAGAAGACATACAACAAATAAGCAGCAGAGACAACAACAGCAACGAATTACGCACACATGCTTAAAGGTGCTGTCAACTTGTGCGACATCAAAAAAATACAAATATAATAAGTAAACAAGTTGAAATTTATTTTTAAATATATTTAGTGCCCTATATAGAAATGAGGACATTTGCGAGGCCAAAGATCAAACAGAATACAATAATGCAATTTATCATCGGAGAGCTCAAAGCGATTCTAATGAAAGGAATATCCCTAATGTTTTAAAAAATTTAGGATAGATCTATTTATTAACCGAAATGCAGTTTCGGCGACAAAGAAACAAATTTATTATATTTTAAATGAATAGTTAGCAAAGTAATTGATTTAACAAGTAAATACATATTACTAATTTTGTTGCTTTAAAAACAGTTTAAGCCAATGCAACTAATCTTTTTTTTAAATAAGAAAAAAACATTAAAAAAAAATTTAGAAAACGTAATTTTTTTTAATAAAATAAAATGTCAAAACCATTACTTGACTCACTGTAAAGCAAGATATTATCGATTAATTTAAAATCTTATACAGAGCTTGTCCATAGTGAGATTGTCTCAGTTCTTTTTCTCATATTTTTGGTATTCACATGATTTTCATGTTTTTTTTTATGGGCTCATGAAAGCGTGTCCAACGTCGTCGTAAGGGCTTAAGTATATATTTGACACACAGTGCTTACCTTTTCCCCTTTTCCTCTTACTCAGTTGCTGCCACTTGAAATGGGGCGTGCGGCCACATGGAAAACTCATGAGTCGGCGACAGATTGCGTTGATATTTAGTCATGATTCATGGCACTTAAAAATATCAAAAAATATTTGGCATATTTGCAAAAAAAGAAAAGTATCTGTGTGATGTTTAATAACCATAACTCTGGGAACACATTTATCATATGCATAATTTGACAGCAAAATAGAGATGAGAGATGGCAACTATATTGAATTACACGAAAGTAATTGAAAGTTGGACGACTGGAATAACCAGTTGCTATGACAATTTGCGATTTCATTTCACTCTCAACGCACTCTCTGAATGCAATGAAGCCACAAATATCGCATTACAGGCACAACAACAACATATGTGATAGAGGGGACTTTTGTTTGGTTGTCTGTCTGGCACTCGAATTACCCGTTAAGCGGCTGCAATTGAACAACAGCTAAGCCAAAAAGGAGAAGGGTAAATACACATTCACATACGTATGTATCTACTCGTAAATAAATGACAGCGATGATTGTGATTGCGATTTTTCCGAACTACAACAACCACAATTGGGGAAAGAGGAAGAAAATGCTGTCAGATAACTTACTGACACAACAAATCAGGGCAAAATGCAGAAGGAAGACAACGACAACGACTTTGAGTCTAGCATTTGGCTTTGGCTTCAATCGAGTGATTGATTTGTATGGGCATTAAATGCAATCAACTGGCCACGCCCATCGCGTCATGGATATAAATCAAGGCGTGCAGCAATCAATAGAAACACCTGACAACGCTTAACCTTTAAGGCCATAACTTTAGTTGCATATCGATAGAAAATAGCTAAACACGCAAAGGCACAGCCTAACTTTTTGTTATGGCTTATTAACAAGCTAACTCTCCACCCCACCTTTTGCAACCCTGAAGCGAAAACATAAACAAACAACGCCTCAGAGCGGAAGGAACTGACGGCTAAAAACAAAAGCTCACTTCCTGACGCGCGCACAAGTTATGAAAAATAAATGAGCTTCTAGCTTTATGATATTAGGCCTCGAAGCGAATTACACGCAACTTATGGATACGCGGTGGGCGTGGCAAGCATATAAAGTACCATTAAATGCGCGTTAGGGTAGCTTTAAAAAGCACGCGACAAAGCTATAAGAAGCAAAACTACTACATGGCGTATACGTGATATGCACAACTACTACACGGCGTATACGTGATATGCGCACACAGAGAGAGAAAAAACCAACACACACACACACACCTGGCATGGCAATTACTGTTAATCGGATTGTATATTATATATACAAAGCTAAGCTAAAACTAAATGCTCTTTTTGCTTTTTGCATTCTTTTGGTATTATTATAGTTTCTGTTTCATTTTCAGTTCCTCTTTTGTCTCTTGCTTTTTCTCTGTTTTGTTATTGTTATGAGTAGCTTTGCTTTTCACGCTTTTCACACTTGTAAATCAATTAATTTTACAGCTTGTTGTTGTTGTAACCGTTAGTCGTCACCTGCTGTTGGTCATTTAAGTTAAGCGCCGGCTAAGCTCAAAACGCTCGACTGGCGCAAGGATTGTGAAGCCCCTGCAGTGTGGGAATTATTTTGTTGTTGTATTTACTTGTTGTTAAAGCAGTTGTAGTTGTTGTTGTTATTCTTGTTGTCGTTGTTGCTGGCAAATTGCCGGTTAGTTTGTGTATAGGCTTTTCTGATTCGCTTGAGCGACTGTTGAATTGCTGGCAATGTAATTAATACTCAGGCTCTGAAGCTTCATAAGTGGGTCAATTGTGTATGTACTTCTACCTACTATATGTGTGTTTTTTGTGTGTGTGTTGTAAAGGTTGGTAAATGGAATATGAATTGTTATTATTGTTCGTTAAAGTTTGTTATTGGATTTGGCTCATATGCGGGTCTTCTAATGGAGCAAGTTAAAAAAAGTTAAGCTTTTTAGCTGGAAATTGAGATTTGCTACCAAAAAATTTGTATACGAAAAGTTTTTAGTGGGGAAACCTATTCTGAGTATTTTGGTTTCGTATAAGGACTTGAACTGAAATAACCAGGATTATTACAGAGGTGTTAAACTAATGAAACCTTAGCTTAGAATCTCAATTTATAAAACATTAAGTATTTGAAAGCGTGCTTGATAAATACATTTAATTAAATTAAAAAATAATGCAGACTTTAAGGCATATTAAATTTATTTCTATTCCAATTTTTAAATTAATTTAAACAATATTTTTGTCACCGGCATTTAAGGAAATTACTAGTTCAAACGAAATTGATTTTGGTCCAAAGCAGAATAAATTTCTGTGAAACCCATAATTGGTTTTGAGATTACATATGGTTGCAAGAGATTTCTGTGACACCCCTGGCAAAGAGAATTAGATCTAAGATTTGCTAGGGAGAAAAACTAGAGAGCACATGCTGTTGTGCCACTTGCACAGGAGGCACCACTCGTTTTGTGGTGCATCTGCCACTCAAGTTAAAAGGCTTGAACATTTGTTCATTTGTTGCTGTTGTTGTTGTTGTTGATGTTGCTGTTGTTGTTGTGCTCAAAGCATGGTTGAGATGCATTTGGGATAACCGGCAAAGCTGCTGCTAAATGAGTGGATGGATGCTGTGGCATGAGACGGACTTGGCAATTAAGCAAGCACCGGGAACATAAAAGAGGTGAGAGTGAGAGAGCTGAGAAAGAGGGCAGGAATAGGGGAGTGACGTAATAGCTACAATGACTAAGTAATTGGTATATGGAGCCTAGACTAGAGTCTAAGCCAGCTGCAGTCCTATTTACCTGCTGGTTTCCATAGACCGACATTGTTGATGAGCCTTCATTAAAAACTGAGCTGCCTGTCTCTGTGTGCATCTCTCTCTTCCTCCCTCTCTCTCTCTCTCACTCTCCATTTTTCTCTCTGTTTGGATGACACTGTGCAGTCTCTTAACACATGTAAAGCTTATCAAGTGCTTGTAGAACTCTTACTGGGCTGACAGACTGCATTAAGTGCGTACACACATACACACACACACACACACACGCATACACAACAGCATAAATAGCGAGAAAATTCTGGCAGAGAGCACAGAGAACATGTGTCGTCCATTTAGCCCAGTTGACTGGGAATTATTGACGCGGCTTGACTGATTTTCCACTTAAAAGGTTGTCAGCCATTAACCAAACTGCCACTCACTGCGTAATTTGAGATGTTCGACAATTAAGAGGAAATTACAAAAGAAAATCAAGGAATGAAGTTAATATTCGCCGAAAATTTGATACCCTGTGAAAGTTCAATTTTAGCCAAGTTTACTGAAGTTGTAAATATTTCAATATATCATAATAACTGAGAGACTAGAATGAAATCAGATAAACCAACTCATATCGCCGTCCTGCTCAAGAATATATTTATTTTATAGGATCTTCCATGCCTACTTTAAAATGTTACACATTGCATGATAAAATTATAAAACCCTCTGCAAGGGTATAAAAAGAGAAGAATCATAACGAGCAACTTTTATTGCATACTCCGTGGAGCACAAACCGATGCGTGAGTCGTTAGTTGAACTTGTTAACCTGACCAAATTGGCAAGCATTGACGTTAACAAGACTACCAGACAGTCAGAGAGAGAGAGAGAGAGAGAGAGAGACTGATGAGTTGGTTAGCGTGGTTTTTCACTCACGGATCGCTGCTCAGATTTTTTGACAGCGATAGTCAACGCTAATGAACATAGTCATGTATTATTTGCTATTTGGCTTTTGACTATTTTGACATGTTGTGGTCAGTGGTTGCAAGAGCTGTAAATAAGCTTTTATATTAAACTAAATTTAAGCTAGTTAAATTTTTAAGCAAGATTACAGTTTTCCATTAGATTAATTGGTTTAATTTGGAATGAATTAAGCTTAACTTCTTTGCTAAATTAATTTCCATTCAAGCTAGAAACTTGTCAAAAAGTTGAGCTATACTAGATCAATGATTTAAGTGTCACTTTGAGCTTTAAGCGAGTTTAGCTTATAACTAAATCAACTTTAATGTGCTTGTTAGCACGTGCATAACTTTTGCTGAATTTCTGAGTGTTTGAGTGTGTGTGTGTGTGGGGGTGTGTTTATATGTGTGAGTAACTTGAAAAACAAACAAAACTAAATAAGACATTTCAAATGCGCAGTATGAGTGAAAGAGAAATAGAGAGCGTGGGAGAGAAAGAGGGAGTGAGAGAGAGAGAGAGATAGCGAGAGTAGAGCATGAAAAGCACTCAGCCAGTAAATTAGGTTCATGTCTCAACTAGTTGACCCAAGTCAGCCCAAAATAAACAAACAGTAGAATAGTAGCAGGTGCGGAGAAGCGGAGTAGAAGGAGTTGGAGGTGGGAGGAGTTGGCTACTCTCTGAACTGGGCACTTGTTCTGCTTGAGTTGTTGTTTGTTGCTGATGCTCCGGTTGGATGTACGGAGGCAACGGCCCTGAACAACGAGTAAATCATAGCCATGAAATATGTGCCAGCCAAAGGAAAAACGTAGCTGACAACAACACTAACAACAATAACAATAACAACAAAAACAACGTCAAATAGCTACTGCTATAAGCATGGCTAGTAATAATAATGAAAATACAAAATAGCCAAAGCGAGTGCTTAAATTTTATGCTACGAAACGCAAATCGTTGCTACCTTTTGTTGCTTCTTACTTGTTACGTTGTTTGTTTGCCCAAATTTACGATACACCCACACACACACACACACACACACACACACACACATGCACACCTTTACAAAAGATGTTGTTAAGCAAAAAACGTGACCAGCAAAATATATGTATTTACAAATCTAAAGAAAAACGAAACAGAAACAAGCATTATAAAATGCATTGCAAGACTTTGCTCATGCGAGCGATAAAATTTTTGATGCCCTATAGCCCGAAACGCACTTCCTACTTCCCTACCATCCCCTACTCTTCCTTTTTTATGCTCACCTCTCCCGCAATCACAGCCATAAAGTTTGGAATGACTTGGCACTCTGGGCAAAAGCTCACAACCTGACCTAGCAAAAGGTGCTGCCTGTTCACCAATGTTTTCTGCATGATTTAATGCGTAATTTTCAGAACTTTGCAAATTTTTCGGATAATTTATCATTTTTAGAGAAAGGGCTAAGAGAGAATGGAGTTTTTGGCCGCAATGACACCTGCCGTTAGCACATTTTTGACCCCACACTTGCTCTCTTTCTCTGTCTCTGTCTGCCTCTCTCTAAGTTATGGGTTAAGTGCAAGCAAAAATTGTGACCTCAGCTCATTGACATTTGGGATTTAGTGGTTAGTATGGAAGGAAAGTGGCAGCTATTACTCTTCCTGCCGAGCAATGTTGCCTTAATTAAAATTTTGGTTGTTCTAAATGGGGTTGACCAGAGTGTAGAGTTGAGGGAGGTACTTCCACCCACAAAGTCATAAGCTGTAAAGTTTCTAGGCCTCTTGTGATAAATGTGCGGCCAGTTGGTTACCTTGCAATAGTTGTAATTAATGGCATGTAAATTTGCAGAATATCAGAATTTGCAGACAGGAAGTTTGTACACGTTTGTAGCGAGGGGGAAAAGGAAACTTCAAGTTGATTGCTTGGACAGCAGGAAAGGCGCATAATATTGATGTGTTAACCAGAAGAGATATTCATCAAAGTGTAGAAAAAATTATAAAAAATATAAAAGTAATTTTTGAAATAAGATTTCTTAAATCACTTTATAATAAAACTTAAAATGCCACTTTACATTAAAGAAAATGCAGCAAGAATCACTTAAAGTATATTCATAGTTTTGTGTATAAAATGCCTTCTCTTTGAATGGGCGAAGAATGATGAAAATGTGAAGCTTTTCACAACTTTTGTGCTGACAAAGTTAAGTTGCAGTTGCAGGCAGCGAAAACTTTATGACAAGGAGGCAATATTAATGCATTATTCATGGAATGCCAAATATTTTTGGTATTTATGAAAATATTTTCAATATTCATTGCAGGCCAGCAGCAGCAAGTAAGTGGAACAGGAAGCAGGAAGCTGAAGCAGCAGGAATGCAATATTAAGAGTCAGGTTGCAGGTCTGCTTCGTATTAATTATACGGAATTAATTTGCATACAACTTGAAGCGAAAGGAAATCCTTGATACGTGTATGTTGCACAGCAGCAGCAACAACAACAAGCATAGACTTTAATGATTGGCAAGTCATATATGATTCGGATTTGAAATGGATAACTTGTAGTTTCAGTTGCTGTTGCAGACTGAAATTTGAAGCTGAGATTGAGCTGCATTCTCGATTTACTGGGCATTGTTTGATTGGAATTGATTGATTTGCATGTGGTTTGATTTAGTAGCAGATGAGGTAACCGGTTCGACCAATGTACGAGTCATGTGTCCGCCTTGAATCTGTACAGAGTGCAAATTCTTGTTGTACAGTGTTTTTGTTGCTACCATTTTGTCGACTCATCTGGCAGTTGTGCAGCTTGCCCCATAACTCACACACTTTGAAATGCAACACATGGCGGCAACTGCAGCGATTCTCTTATTCCCTCTTCTTCTGTTTACACTTTCTCATAGCATTGGCTTTCTTTTTTTTCTCTCTCTTCCCCTATCTCTTGTTCCTTTCAGCCTCTTTGCCCGTTATTTGCTACCATTTGCTACAATATCCTTTCAAACTCAACGTAGCAAGAGTTTTTATACTGTTCTCTTTTTTTTTTTTTTTTTCGTTTTTCTCTCTTCTGGATATATCTTTGTGAGTATCTGAGTAACTGAGTGAACAACTCTCAGCGTGCTGTGTGTGTGTGCTTGTCTATTTTTATCCCTGCTCGGGCTCCCTCTTCACATTATCACCCGGCGCACATACATCGCACTGGATTTTGTCGTAATTGCGTATGGAGAACTCGTCGTCGTCTCATCGTCAGGCAGTCAAACAGTCAGTCAGTTCAGCTCAGCTCTTTAATAAAGTTTCGTCTTTCAGTTCAGTTCTTCTTTTTTTTTTTTGCTTTCTTTCATTGCGTCTTTTGCTACCTTCGTTTCAGTATTTATTTTTTTTTTGTTTTGCCCTTTATAGTGCTGTTGAGATTTGAGAGCGACGGTCACCCCATGCTGCGTATTCCACTATGGGCTACTGTCGACCCGAACCCGGACCCGGCTGGCATTCAGGCAACTAGGCAGCCAGTCAGCTATAGCTATAGCTAAAATTAGACTCCAGATATCCAAGGGACGTTGCACGTTGTAGGAGCTCCGCTCATTAAGCACCCAATGGCAATGGCAACGGCAATGGCAACATCAACATCAACGACATACGGCACAGCATTTTAATTTGCGGCATTAATGCGTAGTAAATAAGGCAGCATGACCATATCATGGCATACATAGAGAGATATGTCTGCACGCTTATATATATATACTCCTTTATTCTGCTTGGGCCTGCGGTATTATAAAGCGCTTACGACACAGTGGCAGGTTACCCAAAAAGAGAGAGAGACTGTATAAATATGAGGCTTAAAATAGGCATAACAGCACTTATGACTGAGCCCTAGCTATACAATATGCAGATACTTGTATACTATATATACTATTGGATTGCAGAGGAAATGCGTGTTGATTTAGTTTTATTGGGACAAAAGCTGGCAAGCATGTGTTAGCTGTTTATACACTTTGCAAGTAAATACGTATGCTTATATATATATATATATATATATATATATATATATATATATATATATATATATATATATATATGTAATACCTGTATCGCATTAGTTTCTGTTTGCATGGTACATACCTGAAAGAATAGAGAGACAAAAGAAGAGTTAGTTTGTGGTTCTATTAAAAAACATCAAAGAAACTTTAATAAATACTATTTATAAAAAAATTTTTTATCAATTCATTTCAATTTTTTATGCTAAATATTATAAAGATATCATTAAATAAAAATCACTTGTATATTTTTATGTTAAATTTCATAGAAAATTGTATTCTGTCATTTCAGTTTCAGCACAGTTTCTCAACAACTTATTTATAATATTCCCATTCCATTTTCAGAATATATTCTCTATAACTGCAAAGTATATTATAATAAAAAATACGTTTTTCAAAATAATATGCTAGATTTGCGTGTTTTGGGATTTTCCCACATAATGAATTAAAATTATTTAAATAGTATTCAATGCCTGTGGGTATTAGAAAACCATTAAAACTTTTTTAAAAACGTGAGTTTAACAAATTTGTACTTGAAATTTTCCCATCGCAACTACAAAACTAATTTTGCATTTTATTTAAATTATTTTTTGTCGAGTTATTCGACTAATTATTTCCACAGTTTATGGCATCGCAACACGCATAACAGACTAATTATTGAATAGAAGTTTGCATCCGCATATTTAGTGCAAATCAAATAACTCCTCGTCGTTCTGAACAAAGGAAAGCCGGAAAATATGTACGGATTATGTGACAAAATCTGCTTATTTCGGAACAAAAAAGACAGCAACAAATGAAAACAACAAATTTGTTTAACTAGTTTACACAATACTTAGTAAATGCCATTGGCAGATTCTTTTCACTCAATAAATCGAGATTAAATACTAAAAATATTGATATCTAAATGTATATGGATTAAAATATGCATAAATCAAATGTAAATATATATAAAAACAGGCTTTGTTGTCGAGTCATTAAAAAATACAAAATATTTAATGTGTGCATAAATTGAAGCATAAATTGTGCGGCAAATGTTTCAATTACATAAACAAGCGAAAATACTTGTATTGTTGACACAGCCAGCTGCTGACTCTTAACGCATGAATGAGAGAGACTAATAACGAGAAAGAGAGAGAGGAATATATTGGCTGTGCACTTGAACACATTTTCTGTACTCTCTCTCTCTCTCTCTCTCTCTCTCTCTCTCAGAGTCTGGTCGTTTAATCAGACTAAATTGACACTGGGGGTCAAATTCATTAAGATAGAAATATTTCGCTTGTTTCGTTATTGTTTCTGCGTTCGGAATCGCGTCGTCAGGGCGTTGGCTTTGAATGTTTATTTTCCATAAATTTCAAAAATAGATAAGCTGCCAGGCATTATTTTCCATTAAACTAAGCAGTGGCATTAGCATGTGCATTGCGTAGTCTTTGAGTACCTAGGCCCAGTAATTGTTGCCTTTCCCGGAAAATTTGAGAATGAACAGGAAATACTCAAGTGTCTGTGTCCAAAACCAAAGCAAATTAACGAAAACTGTCTGAGATAACAAGCGGAGAGATAAAAGGAAAGGGAAAGAAATGAGAGAGAGAGAAAGAGAGAGAGAAAGAGAGAGAGAGTGGGAAATATACAGATTAAATGTTACAAGGCACGCGAAAATTTATAAATAAAATTCTAAAGTAAATGACAGACAGGGACAGAGACAAGGCAGGGGAGAAGCTAAGGCTACGCACCGTCAGGATATGCGTGACTAGCATAAAAATTAAACAAAATATATATTTGTGAGTGCTGAGTGTCAAACGGGAGGCGATTGGAAACGTGGCAACCCAATGGCGCCTCCAAGTACACACAGTCAACGCAAATACATAAATAAATGTAATGGCTTTTGCAACAATACAACACCATAAGTAGAAACAGAAGGTGGAAAAGAGAGAGAGAGAGAGAGAGAGAGAGAGAGAGAGAGAGAGAGAGAGTGAAAGAGAAAAGAGAGAAGCTACAAATAAAAAAATCAGTAACATTTATTTTATTTATTTTGGTCTTAGCTCAAGGCGTGGCGAAAAGCAGAGTATTATTTTGATTTCCAAAGCGCTGACTTAACAAAGATCTATAGCTGCAGATGTGTGTAAGTGTGTGTAGGCGTTGATTAAGAGCACATGTGTACAAGTATGAAGTATAATGGAAACAGATGCTTCTGGTAAGTAGGCAGCTGTACAAATGCTAAAAGGCTTTAAATATTGTTCTTAGAGTAAATGTCTTCTCAAATTTCTATACATAATTTAAATAACAGACTTCTGTTATGTCATTCATTATGATAATATTGGAAACTGTAGAGTATCTCTCACTTTCGTCATGAAAAAATTAAATATTTTTCAATTCAAATTATCTCATTTTGCATTTAATTAGGTTACAATTTTGGGATGTTATGCTAATATTTGAGACAGTTATATTTAACACCTTTAACAACATCCAAAATTGACCAAAATTATAATTTAAGATCAACAGTCTTCTCTCATCTCATTCATTAAAATGTTAGCCTGTTAAACCGCTCGAAATGTCATGTTAACAACCTTTGGGAATAGCTAAATTATGTTAATACAAAACGCACTGATTTGTCAAAATTGTTAATATAACAAACACATTAGATGCAATATTGAAACCTGTTTGTGAATTATTTACTTTCATATTATTAATTTCAACAAGACACAATTAAGCTGAACATTACGTTTCCAATTGAACAGAAATAAGCTAAAATCAATGATGATGATACGACCTCAAGCTGCTTATAATAATGTGAATTGTCATCAAAATTGAGATTGCATCAAAATTCAAATGAGGGCTTTTCTGAGCTGCCTTTGAATTTGTATCAATTTTAATGTTAATAGTAATTATAATTGAAGCAAGAGTATCTCAGCTTGAAAGCTGTTGTATTCGTGCAATTGCATACCAGTATATGACGCAATTTAGTGGCAATTGCTGAATGAACTCTTCACATAATTGGTATTATAAATTCCAATGTTAGACAAAAGAACAGATATCACAAATTTGTTCGGCCCACAGCAAACGATCAACGAGAATTGCCTAAATTGCCCCTTTATTAGTTTTTTCACACACACTAAAAACCAAAAGAAGAACACAAGAACAAAAAGAAAAACATTTTTTTCCCTTAAACAACAACAAATTGGTAGGCTTGCGTGATAGTCGCGCATTAAATGGCTGCCAGGACACGGCCAACTACAAGAACAACAACAACTGGGAGAAATAATGACAGAACTAAGGCTAAAATAAAATAAAGAAACTTGGCTACTTTTAGTTTTCGCTTTTGTTTGAAACTCATACTTGACAGCCCCACTGTGCACAGTGTACACTGTTGTTATAGTTTTTGCTGACCAATTTCTTGGTCTTTTTTTTGTGTTTGATGTTGTTTTTCTTTAATATTACCCTCATTATTATTTCGCTTTCGTTTCGCCTCACACTAACAGCATTCATGTACATTGTACACAATTAAGTGGTTCTGACCTAGGTGGGATATGTGAGATCCTGTGTGTGCTGCAGCCCTCATCAAATCGTTATTGATTGTTGTGGAGCAACAATAAAAAGGAGTTGTAGTAGCTCCCCATTGAAGCTGAAATTAAGTGCCCTCTTTTAGGCTATCATTAAAGCCTGTATCCTGCGGGCGCGCCTCATAAATATCGCCAGCATATTGATGGCTATCTGGCACGCAACCGATTTGGCCAACCAACCGAACAGTAACTTACCTGTTTCTGCTTTATTTTCCTTTCTTTCATACTTTTTTTTTTTGATTTTGGCTTCAAAGATAATTTGATAAGTGTTTGAATGCCTGCAGGATGTGGCTACTGTTTACGAGTCACCGAACGAGATTCAAGGCTGCCAATAAGTTGATTTAATCTCAGTGCCATGTAAATTATGAGTACTCAAGTACACGAGCGTATTTCATGAATACCCCCTTAAAGTCAGTAACAATCTGATTTACACATTCCATTCTAATTTCATAATAATAAAGAATACGTCGAGAATTTTGATACTCTTGTTGAGGGCTGAATTTAATTTTGGACTGATCGTTACTTAAATATTAAATAACTTGTTAAAACTTTCAAGGGCATAGTAATAATAATAATTATAATGAGAAATTTAAGCAAATTTTTTAAAGAAAACCCTTTATTTCTGATAATGACACAGCATTTTCACAGATATTTAAACTGTTCTTTGTGCAGCTGGGAATCTGCATGTAGTCTTAACTCATCCACATTTCGGGCACATTCCAAAATCCACACACTTCATTATATAACATGCAGAAAGCCCCTGGTCAGAGGCAGCTGTCAGAACGAGCCTAAAACAAATGACACAAGTGCGTGTATCTGTGTGTGTGTGTGAGAGACGTCGTTTCCATGCCACAAACGTGTATATCACAATCTCCCACTCCACGCCTCCCTCAGCTATTTACACACACACACACACACACTATTACCCTCCATAAACCGCCCTCCCCATTTGAATCCCCGTAACTACGAATCATTTGCGTTGCTATCAACGCCAGTGTCATTTGCATGCACAGAGGAACCCAAAAACAAATGTCAAAATCATAGAATCGACTAGCCAAATGGTATGTGTTTGTGTGTGTGCGTATCAAGGGGTGATTGAGTGTGTGGGAAGGGGAACACAGCATGTGTGTAGGCTGCGTTTATTGAATACGCAAAAACATGAAACTGACAATAAAGCATAGCAAAAGACAAAAACAGAACAAAGCATAATTAACATGCAAAACATACAACGATTATTGGAATGTTTTGTTGAAAAATATGGCGAGAAAGAGAAAAAGAGAGAGCGGTGAATCTTTCCTTGTTTTGCAGCAGTACTCATGAAAACGAAAATCTTGATGAAATTGTTTACATATGCCACATGCGGCAAAAGAATAAGAATTAAAGGCCAATGACAGGGGCAGCCGCCCATTTGCTTAAATATATAATTTAAATCCGAAATAAACTCCGAAAGTGAATCAGATAAAGAATAAAGGGAAAGAAGAAGCTGTTGAAAACAAGGATGATAAGTCGTTAAGGCCTTAGCATCGAATCCATGATTTAGAGATAAATAATTTTTTTTACAAAATTAATTTAATTTGAATGTGAAATGGATTTAGGGGCCAAATAATGATCAAAATGGTATTCCGCATGAAAATCGGTTAATATTTGCCAAAGTTATGAGAGTCTGAAGTTTTTGGAAAAATGTCAAGGGGTAAGTATAGAAAAATATGACAGTGATGGCCAATATATTGAATTTTTAAAATAAATTTAATTTTGATGCAGAATCAAAATACAGGGCAAATAATGATCGAAATGACATTCCGCTTGAAAATCGGTTAAGATTTGCCAAATTTATGAGAGTCTGAAGTTTTTGGAAAAATGTCAAGGGGTAAGTATGGAAAAATATGACAGTGATGGCTATAATATTGAATTTTCAAAATAAATTTAATTTTGATGCAGAATCAATGACATTTCGCTTGAAAATCGGAGCAGTTTTGACAAAGTTATGAAAGTTTGAAGTTGGTCGAGCCATTAGATTTAGCAACTTTACAACTTGAGTTTTAAAATTTTAAATTTTCGAGGGGACCCTTGTCATTAAAAAAGTATCGTTTTTCTACTAAGGCCAATGACTTATCCGCCCTGACATCTTTATGATTTACTAATGGAAAGTAGATTTCTGGAAAGTCTTATAAAACTTGTAAGTTTATGCTAGACATTTCCCGAAACTATAAAGTTGTAACTGCAACAACGTAAACCATTCGTTACTATATGATATACCAAGCTGATCCAGCTGGTTCACGCACATGTGCTGCATGCAACAAAAAACAGCATCTGTGCCAAGTTTCAACGCTTGAACTGTAGAGAAATGAGTATTGGGGTCTATATAAAGTGCAGTGCAACGAAAGGGGAGTAAAAGGGAGAGGTTGATGGGTAAGAGGGCAATCGCGAGGAGAGGTGAGTATATTTATATGTGCTGCGTGCGGTTTTTTTCCAGACTGTGCCGTAGAGCAATGCCAAAAAAGCCAATTTAACGCTTGAATACAATTTTCAATTTAAAGTTTTGCGTTTTCTTATATCGCAATTCTCTTTCTCTTCCCCTTTCTGACTGCCATCGCTTACGCCCAGCAACTTGTTACGTTTTTAGTTGTGCTTTTTTATGCCACGCCCCCTTTGGGTAACGCACAATGTGCGCTTTGGGGCGAATTAAGGACGGGATGATGGAATCAAAACGGATGTGGTGCAAGGAAAGAGAAGTGTCTCAAAATCCATCAAAGGAAAAAAAGCGCCTTAAAAAGCTCGCATAAAAGTTGACTTTGATTAAAGTTCGAACTTAAGGCACAAAGTATAAAAGCAGACGCACACACACACTGACACACACACACACTCCCACCCACAGAAAGATATCGCCAAGGATACACATAAACACTTAGAGCAGCTCAGCAGGAGGGCTTTATCGAAAGTGGGGAGTTGGATTCTCAACCAGCCAGAAGCCAAGCCAAAAGCCAAGTCAATGTAACTGAAGCTATAAGTGAGCCAAAGCTGATTGAAATGATTGAGGCGAACTGACGCGATATCAGCTACAAAGAGAGAGGGGGGAAGGAAATGAGTAAGAGAGGTGGATGAAGAGAGGGAGAGAGAAAGAGAGAGGGGCAGCTAAGTGCGCGTTGCTGTTGTGTGTCAACAGACAGAAGCACAGTTTGTATATTGCAACATCAAAGTTGATGGCAAGTGGAAATTTGTTTTAGATAGATGAGACGCAGCTAAAAGTACATAAAAAGTATGAAACCCTTCAATCAAGAATTAATAGATGATGCTGTGTCCAATTTGTCATAAAAATAAGCACAACTTCAATTTAAAAGAATTTATTATACCTGAGTAAAATAATTTCAAATACAAGACAAATTCACTTGTACAATTTTGAAATAAATTCCTATGTAATTACGAAACTTGAATCTGTTGTAAGAAATGTTATGAAATCGCATCTTTTAAGCAATTATTTCGAAGAATTTATGTATGCCACGCCCACAGTGGAACATGCTGAGTTTGTTTTAATCAATTTCTACTTAGCACTGCATCAATCTTTTGGCCCAACCCCATTCTGGAGTCTGTCGTCATGGTACATACCTGTAAATAGAAGAAGATAAATTGCGTTGAGTGGAGAGCATCGATCAAAATATTTTTAAAAATTATGATGTTTTTCACTAATCAATTGTTTGATGTTGATAAACACAGATGTACACATGTTGGCTAAAGAGTTGGGGTAAATATTTAAGCATTACTGGCACAAATTTATGTGATATGTTGTGGGGGGCAAATAACAAACAAGGCCCAAATACAATAGAAGCAGTCGGAACTCGTTAACCATTGCCGTTTCTATTGCCGCAATGCGATGAGTTGTTAGTTTTTAATGAGCAACGAACGTTGATCACAGCACTTATTATTCGAGTCTGGTCGAGTCGGGGTCGCATTATGAGATCTTTTTGGCCACGCACAAGCGGTTAACAAAAAAGGCCAAAAAAAAAAACACAATTAAAAGGCCAAAAACTAGTTGGTAAGTGCGGAAAATGTGCGTTGCTTGCTTTTGATAATTTTATAATGCTTTTTTCTCTGCTTTTTCACGCGCTTAAAAGATTGCTTAACTGCGCTGTGAGCACTAATGACAGTGAGCGCCATCAGTGTTTGGCCCATTGACCAAGTCCGGCGTGAGGTGACCTAAAGGTCGCTCCTAATGCAGCTCATCTTTCAGCCACGTTTTTATGGCAACAAAGTTGGGAAGTTTCATTACGATAGTCAAGTGTATGAGACAGGCAGTGAGAAAAAAAGATAACAACGTCTATTGAGTTTTTTCATTTTGCAAATTGTTTTTGCTGCTGCTGTCCAAATGAGTTTTCAATATTCTGAAATGTGTGTGAGGTTGTGCGAGTGTGTGTTGAACTGTTGCTGCTATGCGACACGCACAGAAGCAAACAGCAAACAAAGTTTTCACCATGTATGTTTTTTTTTTGCTTCTCTTTTTATTTTGTTTGCACAGTTTTTGCCCTTTTTTTACAAGAGGCAATCAATGCCTGGACTCAAAATTGATTCCCTTTCAAATGTGAACGATGACGACAGCTTTAGAATTGTCTTTTCTATGCCAGGGTCGGGGCAAATTTTAATTAAAAATTGTATGTGCGAGGATAGCATGCGTAGGCAGTTGTTTACAATCAAATTAAAGTTGCTCCACATACACCATACATTTAAAGCGGAAGGAGGAAGAGGAAGAGGAGGAAACTTGACGAAAATTATTTAACAACGCACAATTCAGAACGAGATCCTAGAGATCCTGGGGCACGTCTCTGTAGTCGTTCCATTGTTGCAGTTTTTCATACAACACGCGACATTTTCATTTGAATTTTATGCCCAAGAGCACAGCACGGCAACAACAGAGGGTTACAAAAGTAACGCATACGCCCTGTTCACATACACACACAGATACACACACACGCTTTCACACACATCTTGTTTTCATTTCCGTCAGCTACAATTGACGCTGCTCAACTTAACCTCATTCCTCAGTCCTGCCGCCGTTGTGGCATTTTCATTTGCATATTCAACAACCTCTCGGTGTCCTCGCACAGTACCCTTTTGGGGTTTTTAACTTTTGCCATGCCAGGCCATGGCACCTTCATTTGTTCTTAACCCAAAAGCACAGCTTGGCTCATACAACTTTCACACAAGTTTGGCAACGCACTGAAGAGTGTACACATTCGCATAGAGCTTAAAAAGAATAGAGTAGAAGAAGAATGTTGAAAGCTCTTTCTAATGAAGAGCTCTATCTAACTCTTGTGATCTCCTTTAAGTTTTCTAACAATTAATAGTCTACTAAGCTCATTTAATTATTGCACTTAAACGATCTGTTTTTTAAGAGCATTTCATTGTTGAATCAGATTTATATCTCTTTATGCCTATTTGGAACCTTTTAAATAAATTTTTAGATTAAGTACAGGGTCTGTCATAGCCCAGTACTCTTAGCTGTAGCCCTTTTTTCTGGCAGTTATTGTTGTCGTTACATTTTTGTTGTATCTTTTGGCAACAGAAAATTAAAAATAATATTCGCCATTGCAGCTTTTGGGACTGGAAAGAAGTGTGGCAGCTGCATCTTTCCACTTTGCTAACTGACATGATAAAGTGTTGCCTTGGCTTGCTTGCTTACTTGCCCCCTGCCCCTGCCTGCCGTTGCATGCCCCTTTTGTCGGCCTGTTCTGTCTGCATTGTCACGTTTCGCTGCTGTGTCAGGACATGCCGCCCAGGACAGGCCACTTGTTTCTTATCAAATGAAAGTATATAAATTGATGCTGGCCTCTTTAGCTGTTGACTTGGTTTGCCTTGGCTTGGCTTGAATTGGGTTGGTAGATTTTCCAGCTGCTGCACAAGCAATTTACAGGCAGCGGCTGCTAATTGCAAAGGGAGGTGAATTGAGTTTTGAAAGTGTTTGCCAGGTTGGCAAAATCTGCCAGCACAAGTGTGTGTTACACACACACACACGGCACATAATCAACCTGAGCTGCCAGAGGAGAACAACATCCATTGTCTATAATGGTTGTCGACTCGCATTTTCACCTGCAAAATTTGCGAATATTTCGTGTGCGCATAATTACGTGGCACTACAAAAGTGTTGCCTGCCAACAGGCGCACACAACACACAGATACACACTCACACACACACACACACACTCCATCAGACTTGCATTTGTTGTTGCTGCTACGTCTGTGTCTGGCACTCACTGATGACGCATACGTCATGTTGTACGAACGCGGAGTCGCGACTTTGGCTGATGCTGCAACAACGCAACAACGCCACGACGGTTGATGCATATATTTCTTGTAATTAAAATCACATTGAAGCCCGGATAGGGAGCCAGACTTTGCCTTTGAGGCAAGGCAACAAACTTGTTGACTGGTGTGTACATATACATACATATCCCCCTGTGTGTGTATGTGTGCGCCTGTGTTTGCTGTAATTAAACTAAATTAAGAACTCTCTTGGCATTAAAATGAGATTTACGCCTCAGCGCAACGCAACATTGAGAGCAACAAACTTGGGCAACTGTCATTTGAAATGAAAATTTGTATAGCTCGCTCCAACCATGCTTAATTAATTTCTAAAGCCCAGGCCCAAGCAGATGACAAAAAAAATGAAATGTACAGAGAGGGAGACAGAGGGAGGGAAGAGGACGACGATAACTTTACTGCAAACTTTTCCCCAGCTGTGTTTTGCCTGTGTCAATTGTGACAGGCGAAAATTGTAACCGAAAATTGAGTCATTTTTGCGCAATGTCAAAAGATTTGCGAAACCAAAAAACTTTTCTTTACAATGCTGCTTAAGAATTAGAAAGCACATTAGAATGTTAAGTGAAAGACAATTAAATAAAAGAACAATGACAATTGTAGAAGCTTTCAAATTAAAATGAAATAAAATTCTTTGAAATAACTTCTATGCTCAATTATTAACTTACAGCTTTAATGTGCTTTTAAAGCTCTTTCCATTTTATTTTCTTTTGTCCATTAATTTTCTTCCACATAATTCAATCTATTGCCTTCAATTACTAAGACAACTCTCGAAAATTGCACAAAACTTGCGCATTTCAATTAAAACAAACCACGAAACTCAGTTGAATGCAAATTAAAAACTGAAAACGAAATGTTGTCAGCTTACTTTGCTTTCAATTAAAATCCACACACAGACAATAAAACGAAATCGCTTTTGTTGGTCGGCTAAAAGTTTCTTTCGACTTTGATGGTCATGTGCTAAGTTTTTTTTTTACAATTCCAGGACGAGGACGAATACGAGACGCCTGCGCGTAGGAAATAAGAAATTTACATATTATTTGCATATGCATGAGGTGAAATTACAAAACGTTTGCTTTAAGATTTACAAAATGTTGTTTGGGGGATTTTTAGATGGGCGATTTCAATGAAATACGCAATTATGCAGAGAGCAAGTAATTATTGAAGAAAGGCATGAACAGACAGCAAAGGAGCAAAAAGAAGACTCCCTGACTCTGACTCTCAAATTGCCCTTAAAATATTACAACTGCCTTTAGACTTCTTCACTCGCTTTTTATGCTTTATTGCAATTTTATGTCTTAATTTTGGTAAGAAAAGGAAACAATGCCGGAGCAAAGGAAGAGAAGGAAGACGGCTGTGACGTCTGTAGAGGATGCTGCGGCAAATGTGTATTTTATGCATGCCCCAAAAGGTGGCAACAACCGGTACACAGATACAGACACAGACACAGACACAGTTACACAGACAGTGGCAAAGAAGAAACGCCAAAAGGGAAACGCTGTCGGATGCCGCAGGAAAACCGCAATGAGAAAATATATATTTTTACATTTTTGGCCAAGGCGCGAATTGTAACAAACGATGATGGAACGGCAACAACAGCAGTCACAGTGCCAACAGAAAAACTTTGGTCACTTCTGACTGTCTTCCTCTATCTTTCTCTCTCTCTCTCTCTCTCTCTCTCGGTCTCTCCCTCTCGCTGTTTCCCTTTCCATCTATCATTCAAGGCAATTGTTTAGCGCAAAATGCGCATTTAATTCGCTTTTGTGTTGTGCCGCACACGCAAATCGAGCGGAGAAAATAAAGTGGAATAAGTGGAAACGAACACAACTGCGTGGAATGGGGAAAGAAAAATGAAGGGAAGAGTTTTGGGAATCGGGATAAATGCAAATGCGGCAAACAGAGAAAATATTATTATAATATGGTAAATATGAAATGCTGCGACGTTCAAACTTTTCAACAGAACGCGAATAAAATTTATGCATTCCAATTATGAAACGTGCCAAAATAAACGTAAAATAAAATGGAGTACGGACGGAAGGAAGTTCAGGGCGCCGTTTTGGTGCGTCCGGAAATGCACTCGAAAAAGTTTTGCGGGCCAGCAAAAAAGAAAAAAAAAATATAGAAATAATATATATAATGGAAATTAATTAAATGAGTGGCAAGGCAAAGACCTCCTCAGCTCTCTACAAGCCTTGATTGCTTGGTCAATACACAAACAAAGCAATGCACACACACAGACACACACACACACACATACACTGTCAATTGCAGCAGTTGCTATTGCAGTTGCCCTTTCCGTCTCTCTCACCTGTTCTGTCCCCCTAAAAATAAAAAATGGCATGGCAAATACGAAAACTGAAGGTTAAACAGCAGCAGCCACAACCACACTCAGGATATTGCCGATGCCAAACAAACTTTGACTAGCCTGCCAAATTTTTCTCTCTCTCTCAACAGAAATAAAAAAAAATCATGAAAAATATATATAAAAAAAACTTTACAGAGATTTCATTTCGTTTGCTTTTTTGTTGGTTGATTTTTCTAGCTTGATTGAATGGCAGTTGGGAACAAAAAGAACTTTTGGGCTACCAGGGCTGCACACACACATTATAAATAATACGCCCTGGCCTCTTTTGCTGGGGGTGTCAGCTGGCGCCGAAAAATATGCAATAAAATTTATTTTTCCACACAGCTCGACAAGCATAGAGAGAAAGATACTCTTACAGTCAGTCTGATAACTGTTCTGTCGCATATGTTGTGCAACATTTCCGTTTCCGTCTGCTCTACCGAAAATGTTCACACAACTCCAACAAGGAAAGAAAAAAGAAAATTATGTGTGAAATGTAACAAAGAACAAAATATAAAACATAAAAAAAAGATACTCAGAAAAAGATGACAAAGTTTGCACTTTAACAAGAAAATAATCAAATAAATTATCATAAAGTGTAAAAAAAACCGTTTTGTTTTGGCCGGAAGTCACGTACTGTCTGCAAGGGCCAAGTCATATGTGTGTGCGAGAGAGGGAGAAAGAGATAGGCATAGCAAGTGGAAGCAAGACAAAATGTAACACTGTCTGCTGGGTTTTATTAACTTTGCTAAAAACATCGTAAAAGGGGGCGACGCTGCTTTAAATTATGGCCAAGTGGCTAAATTATGGGAATGTCGCGTATAAGGCGACCTCCCCCTTTACTCCAGCCAAAAAAGGGGCAGGCAGACAAAAGACAAATGGTTTTCATGTGTAAATTATAATTGGAAAACAGGCTCCACAAAAGGGTAAACGGGAAGTAACGAGAGGCTGATAGGGCTAAGCTTAAGGAAGAGGCAAAACTTAGCAAAAGTACTTGAAATTTGAAGAACAAATAAAGATGGGAAATGAAATTTATAAAGAAAGCAGCTGAAATGCTTACAAGATTAAGAAAGTCATTGAAATGATTCAGAAATTTGCAAGACTTTTGGAAATCTATTAGATATATAAAGAAAAATATCTTAAAAATAGAAAACTATAGAGTTCTCTAGAAAACTTCAAGAAAATAATGAATTTAGAATTATAGTAGATTTTTTTGGGAAAGTTTAAGTAGAAATATTATATAGGTTAAAGTGAAATCTAAGATTGGTCTAAGAACTTCAGTGGATTTTTGCTCAGGGACTGCATATATATAAACGCCAACAACTTGCTAACAATTTAAGCTTATTCACAAGTAACTTAGGGCAGACACACACACGCACACTTCCACACACACATCACACACACATTTACACACACACACTGTGCTGTTGGCAAACCATCAAGCTGACAATCATAACAGCTCCTCAGGCTGCTACAGACGAGCTGAACTGTAACTTTGAGGCTGGTAGTCTGGTAGGCAGGCCAGACAATGTTATCGTGGAGCATATGACGTCCCTGGCCAGATAAGGGTGACAAAAATATGTATTAAGTGCAGGGATGGACAGACGGAACACAGGCGGGCGACTATCAAAAGGTATGAAAAGCGTACAAACAAAGTCGACAGTAACAAAGAAGCAGCAGCAAAGAAATGAAATGGAATCCTTTCACACACGTACAAAAAACTAGACCCTATATGCCATTTACACATACATACATACATGTCTATATATATATACATATCTATATATATAGTTGTGAGGGGACAAACAATGGCAGCAACGAACGAATGAATGAATGAAGTGCCAGCAACGTTGAAGAGTAGAAGGCTGAAGAGAGGGGAAGGCAGGGGAGAGGCCATAGGGCATGGCAGCACGAGCACCATAGAGGCAACAACAAGTTGACACTTTTATGAGGCACTTAAATGACACAACCCAAAGCAAGCATGACCATATGAGCTCTCTAAGAGGGCCACCACCAAAGCCACTGTGCCACAACCTGTGCTACAGATTGACATGCAAACAATTGCGCACCGAAGGGGTCAGAGATGGAGGCAGGGAGCGAGCAGGGTTCGGTTGCAGGAGCAACAATTGCAATTGTCCAGCAACGAGTTGAACTGAGGAGGAGGAGGAGGAAGGCAAAGCTAACTAATGCCAAAAACTACAATAGCCATAACAATGGTGGCCCATTGCCCATTGGCCAGGACATAGCACAAATATTTGAGTTGCATAACAAAAGCCAACTAATTTTTTTGTTGTAAAGAGCTAAATAAATAATTGAAACGGGCACTTCCGCTTTGCTACTGAGTACAGCAACAGAGGCAGCGACGTCAACGCTACGTCAGCCCATCCATCAATTGGAACATCAGAGTCCCATTGAGTCAGACGACCAAAAACTCGCGCCTTTGTTGCCGTAAATCAGTTCCCTGGCACATTGCCAAAGAATTTTATGAAAATTGAAAAGTATAAGCTGTGAGTGAGTAAAGGGGGAAAAATTGGAATATTTTCTGACACATTTTTATCGTTGGAAATTGTCAAAGAGTTTAAGCAAGAGACGTCGCTGCTGCATTATTGACAGTTCATATCGATATGTCTATATATATATATGTGCTTAGATACATGAGCATGTATATGCCAAAGTTAAACGAAATTTGAGTAAGGCTGGCTAAAATTGAAAAGAATTGTCTGACGATACTGCGATATGGGGAAAAAAAGAATGTGTCCTAAACCAAATTGTGGCTGTCAGCAGGGAAAGTATTCTCATATTAAGCAGCCTCAAAGCATATTTAAATTCGGCATCCGTTCAAGGAAACGGCAAAGGTAAAAGCCAGACAATAAATGGAATATTTTCTTGACAGCTCATGGGAAAAGAATTTAATTTACTTTTAAAAATAGCTGCAAAATTCTTTAAAGTAAAGTTGCCTCTGCTTTTAAATTGTAAATACTCGTTCAATAAAATCAATCATAATAAACTGTGTATGGAACTCAATTTGCTTTGTTTAAATTGAGTTTCAACTAATTTTAATCGCTCATTAAGTTTATTCAACTGCTGTCAAAAGCAATTTGTAAATTATCACAAAGTTAATTGTGTATTGCAATATTTATTTATTGTTAACTCTATCACTATTGCAACAATTTCTGATCGCAACAATTTTTGACATGCAATTAAGCACCAAAAATAATTAGATAATAATTTGGCAGAGAAAAAGTTTTTGACATAAGCGCAAAATTCAAGCGATTGCCACGCGCCGCTGGCATCAAGGAGATTTATATAGTTTATAAAATAAATAAATATATTTCAAAATTTGCATATGTACAGTAAACTGACAACAACAGCAGCAGCCACTACAACAACAACAATTGTGGCAACTACAGCAAAAATTTTCGTGCACTCTCGGGTCTCTTAACATTTACTCTCGACATTTTTATGGGGCTCAAAAAAAAAATGGGAATATAAAAAAATTGCTGTCCCGGCACGCTTCAAATGGATGATTGCATGTATGGGGCGTACTCCTATGGGCGTGGCCGCTTTGTGGTTGGCCCTCGTTCGTTTGAAGTGCAGCCGCTTTTCGAGCCTCTTCTCTCACTATAATCATTTTAAATCAGCGCCAGACACGGCGTCGGCTTTAAATCTGCCACATGAGAGCGAATACTGTTTGCCTGTTCGTTTTTTGTGCCACTGTGCAGTGCATTTTTGGGTGCATTGTTCGAGAGACGCACAGCAAAAAAATTAATTAAAATATGGTGCACGGAACCATTAAAGTTGCAACAATGTACAGTCGAGCAAAAAAATGGCCTGTCATATGCTGCGTATGCTTAATACATTTTTAAAGCGCCAGTCAAACATTTTTGCGGCTACGCGGCGTATGATTAATTTCCGTTTTTATTAAGCCCTACAATTAATCCAACACGGATTCAACGAAATTTCGGTCATTTTATACGCATTTTTCATGGCCATATTCTATTGTTATTGGTATCACAAGCAATTTATTTAATATATTTAATTGCTTTATTATGGACAGCAACAAAACTACTAAACAAAAGAAAAAAAATCATAAGTATTATGGCATAAAAATGCAGCGTTAAATTTCTAAATTGTTTACATTTGCTATTAGGCAATAAATAAACGACAGCAACAACAATGGCTGGCATTTGTAGTCACAACAACAACTAAAATAACAACAACTACAGCTACAACAACAATCAATGACTCGGCTTATTAGCACACACGCCTTCCTCTTGGCACACAACTACGCCTTGGGTGCTAAAACTAAACTACAAAATTGCTGGCTCGCGTGTCGGGTCGCATTTTAGTGGCCACCCCCTTCAAGACCCCGCAGCTACCAACGACCCTGCAACGATTTGTTGCTTGCCACAGCAAGTCGCACTGGAAAAACTTTGCGCTTGGCGAGTTTAATCAATAAGTTTTTCCAAGGGTCTAGGACAGAGTCTATCTAGCTGTGGCCCTAGGATAAAAAGGAAGGCAGCAGCAGCGTTTGCGATAAGCGTTTTAATAGCTCACAATTTTTGATCTAAAATTATGCCAAAGTGGATTGTTATCCCATTGGCCAAGGGGCATGCCAAAGCAATTTTCGCAAAACTTTTTAATGGCCAACCAAAGAGAGGAATAGAGAGAGGAAAATAGAGCGGGTGTTGGCGCCTCAATTTCCTGGCCTAATACAATTGCAATTTAAGCCAGCTGTCAATTAATTTGACTCTCAGAGAGAGACAGCTTAGTGCAAAGTGGCAAAGACAAAAGACGACAAACTCTCGACAGCGACTCGATTTGTCTCTTGGGAAACCGCAGAGAATCATCTCAGTATTTATATGTCTAGAGTCTAGACAGTACAAAAACTATTGTCTAGCACTGTGAATATGCTTGCCAAATGGCTGCAATTTTTCAGTGGTTTTTGCCAAATTGCATTTAATTGCTCAGCTTTTTTGCTTTTATTATAAATATATATTTGTTGCTTAATTAATTAAAACAAAAGACACGAGCAGATAAAACAATTTCTGAATTACAAATACAAATGACGGGCAACTAATTAAAGCAACTGAAATGTAAGACACAATTTTCGCATTTATTGAACAAAGGACAATCGCTTAGAGTGCGATAGAGATAGTGTAATAGACAAAGTAAGAGAGTGATAAAGATAACGAAAGAGGTACAAGGTCTGCGTTGAAATGAACAATGAATTTGCATTTACATTGATCGATGGCTTTCAATTGCCATTTTCACGACCGTGTGGCCTATAAATAGACAACAAATGATTAGGAAGTGATTTATATGTGGCACAAAGCGAGCAGATGCGGCACAAGACGTGGCAATGTAATCAAACTGAAAGAAGGCAGTTAAATTATGCGCGAAATTATTTCAGCTAGAACAAGCAATAGAATTTAAAAATGGAATTCTGAAATGTTTAGCTTAGAAGCGTAAATTTAATACATAAATATTTATCATTGAGCTGAATAAATGACTACTATTAATTTTATCACTTCAATTGAGAAATTAAAACAGAAAACAGTTCAGCAGAAAGTAAGAGCGATAAAAATAATGAAGAAAGTGTGGGCAGTTAGCCAAACTTTCAGCTTGAACTTAAATTAATTACGTCAGACTAAAGCTTTAATGTGCTTGAACTTAAATTAATTACGTCAGCTTAAAGCTTTAATGTGCTTTTGACAAAGAAAGAGTCAAAGAATGGGCAGTTTGCCAAACTTTCAGCATTGAGATAAATTGATTAAATTAAATCAACAAAGTTAGCTTAAAGCTTTCAATATGCTTTGGACAATGAAATTGGAAGTTCGCCAAGCTTTCAGTTTTAAGTGAATTGTTTTAATTTTAAATCTACAAATTAAAATAAATTTATTATCACAATTGTCCTGTTCTTTTCCTATTTTTTAACATCTTTGTCTTTCGTTTTAAGCTTCCCAAGAAATCAGTTTCGATTTGCCTAAGTTTAGTTCGCCAAACTTTTATTTAAGCTTCCGCTTGGCTGCATTTTCGTATCAGAATTCTGAATGTACTTCAAAATTAATCTACTAAATTGGTACATGCACCACTTGATTTTCCATTCAAAAGCCACAAAAAACACTTCAAACACAAGCAACAAAAACAACTATCAAGTAAAATGCAGAAGAGCAGCGCCAGCAACAACAAATACAACATCAAAACTATTTGCGAAATAAACATAAAAACCATTTAATCTGGAATGTATACAGCAGAGTTTCCACACCGCAATTTACAATACACACACACACATAAATACACAGCAATGTGTGCATTTTACGCGAGTAAATATTTTGGTTAAGTATACGCCATGTATGCTCCCCTTACTCTCCCATTGTTCTTTCTCCCTCTTCAGTTCGTTTTGTCTCAATGTCTTGGCGTTTTGTCTGTCGATTGCGTTTCCACGTTTTCTTTGACATTCAATAGTTTTCATTTCTTTATACCACAGCTTCCCCCTTCCACATGCTACATCCCTTTGTCTGCTCATTTAGAATTATTTTTATATGTTACTCGTTGTTGTTTTATTGCTGTTGTTGTTATTTTTCTTTTGTTGGGGTTGAGTATTTTGCGGTTATTTTTATTGCATTTCGTTTTTATGCAGTAACAATGACAATTTCTGTTCTTTCTGCACGTTGCACGCTTCGAGGGGCATAAAAAGCGCTGCGATAACGATAGAGCAGAAGGTCGGCCAAACGGGTGGAGGAGCTGAGATTTTATGCAACATTTTATGCGACATGACAGTCAACAGCATCATCATCAGCGTCATCATCGTCATCAGCATTATCAACGCATGTATCTTTTATGTGTATGAGCTTGTCATTTGCATTATTTTCATTACATTTTATTGGACAGCTGCCGGAAAGACTCTCAGCTCTTATATATAGTACTTAGTATGTTAACTGTCTGTGTGTGTGTGTGGTATTAAAATTCAAAACTGTAACTGAAAATACTTAAGACTTTTTCCCCAACAAGCTGCCACTCGAAGTGCCAAAGTTTGTGGCGAATGTTTTGCGTCTTCAAAAGTTACAACTTGTACGAAGTTCTAATCTCTGTTCCATAAAAAATAAATAAACTAAAAACAGCAAAAAAAAAAGTGCCAAAACATGTCACATGGAAACCTTGTCGTTTCCCCCTCTCCCCAAACTTTCCGTCAAATGAACCTTTGGCTTTGAGTTGTTTTTCCACAAACGTCGCTGCGAATAATTTACACAGAACAAACTTTTGACTAAGAAAACAAAATGTGAAAAAGAAGCCAAAAAATAAAACAGAGAGAGGAAGAGGGAGAAAAAAAGCATTTACTATGCCTTGACCAAAAGTGAAACAGAGGCAACCGCAAAGCGCCTTGAGTGCTAAGCTGGGCGTTGAACTGGGCGTGGCACTGCGGCGACGGGCAACAACAGCACTGAGAGAAAAAGGTAAGAAAAGTTATAAAAAAATTTTACGCTCAGCCAAAAGTGTATGAAATAATCCGTAGAGATTTTTATCTTGTTAAGCATGGAAATGTCCAGCAAAAGGCAGCTGCCCCTTCGAGTTGCTCCCCTCTTTCTCCATCCCTCAATCATTGCCCCTCCCTCGGGTTGTCTCTTTCAGCCTTTGCTTATCTTTGCTGGAAATCTTTGGAGCAGCTGCTGTAGACTGTTGTTGTTGTTGTTTTTTTTATACAGGTAGCTAAATTTGCTGCAAAGTTTTGTTGATTTATTTTTTTTATATAAAAATTGGAAACTCTTACATTTCCCCTCACCACTCTCTCTCTCTCTCTCTCACTCTCTTCCATTAACTGACTGGTCTAGGCCTCTTTCATCTTTGCTGTTGTCATTAATTCAATTTACTTTCTGCTGAGAGACTTCACCTGTTGTTTGGCCATAAGTCTGGCAGATTTATGAGCCTGGCCAAGAGTTTCAGCGAGAGGCGTGAAGATTTTTGCCTAATTAAAGTCGCTTTGGGTCACTCACTTTGGTCCAAGGGGCGGAGGGGTAATGTGAAGATATTACTTTTGGGTCCCGCTGGGTTTATGAGCTAACTTTCAGTAGAAATCTCCGTTGAGAACTTACCTGTAATGAAAAAGAAAGAACAAGAATAAGTAATTAGCACAAATTAGACAAAATGTTTATGAAAAGTGTGGCTTATGAGAAAGTGTGTATATCACTCTCTGTATATGAGTTTGAGAGTGTTTTAGCCGCTTGGGAAATTAACCAAAATCTGTTAAGTACAAGCATTTAAAAGAAACTCGCAGCTGAGTCTATAACATGCTTAAACTAACTGAAAACCAGTTTAGCTAACTCAACAAGCCAGACAGTCTATTAATAATGTCGTCTATTTTTTGTAAGCAATTTTAGAGGTAAAAATTTCTTTATTATTGAGACACACTTTAAATAATTCGTTTAATAATTAACAAGTCTTTATAAAACTGTGATTACGCTGTCTATCACTATATTACTATTATATAAGTTAACTAAGTGTATTTCAGACTATTACATAACAATATTACTTGATTGTTAAAATTAAATAAAAAGACCAAAGCATTTAATTTTATAACAATTCCGCTTTATCAGTCAATATCTTTGAGTTGTTTTTGAGTTTCAGTTTTAAAACTATCTTTATTTTAGACATTCTTGCACGTTGATTCAAGTTTTTTGTCTCAGGTGATTCACAGAGTCCTCACAAATTCCATCAATAGCATCATCAACACCAAAAACCTGGCCACAAATCCTACAGTTTCATTGCTGCCTCAATATGGGCATCAATCTCGCCTTGTCAGCGCCCAGTCAAGTTGTTGCCATTGTTGTCGCTCCCTATTTTTTTGTGTTTCCACAAAAGCCGCCTTGATGACGTCTACTCTCTGCTGTTGTTGCTGTTGTTGCTCCTACTACGACACTCCCACAACAAGAAACCAGTTTTCCATTCCTGTGCAAAAAAAAAAAACAGGATTTTGCTTTTGTTTTTTCTGCTTTTCGCCTTAAGGCTAAATTCATTGTCAAAGTCGCAACAGCAGCAGCAGCAGCGCCTACAAAAACTTTTGTCATCAGACAAAAGAGTTGAAAACTTTTGGTGCATTTGTTGCTGCTCCTTCAACGCCCACAATGACACGCCCAGCAAACAGAGAGAGGGAGAGTGGGAGAGAGAGAAGGAGAGTGAGAGGGAGAGAGTGAGAGGGAGAGAGACTAGAAGACTACAACGACAGTGCATTTGTCTTATGGGAACACTGTGAACTCCCTCAAGCAACTGACTGACTCAATGACTCAATGTATCTTTGTATCTGTGTATCTGTATGTGTGTATCTGTTCAGTGTATCTGTATCTGTGTATCTCCTCGATGTGGTTTGCGCCTCGCCTGCTACACTTTGATTGATGATTCCGAATTAGCGACAAGCTAAGCAGGAAAAATGTACGAATGATCTTTTCAGCTCATGTGTGTGTGTGTTTTTTTCATCTTCTTTTAGTTTTCTGCTGTGTTCTTAGATAATAAAAAATGCGTACACATAAGTTTTCTGACAACAACGGAGCAACGACCGTGTGTTTAGTTTTCTCTCTCTTAATGATGTGGCCATGTCTTGATCAATATGGCTTGGCTGCTGGACAAGTTGATGCTTAGAAGAGCTTAGATAAGCTTCAAGTTCATAGTTGAAAGCTTGTTCAGGGAATTAGTAAATGTCTCAACTCAATTCCACATCAACTTGTATATAATGAGTCTCTGACTTTTGCATTCAATTAACTCTTTATACATTTATTTAATGATTCAATTCGTTCCTTTTCAATTTTTCAATCTATGAGCATTTGATTTGCGCATTGTTCGCTTAAGGAAACAGAATCTATGAATAACTCAAGTCTCATTCTCTATGTCATTGAAGATTCCTTTGGCACAACATCATCATCAGCATCGTGATGATCATTATCGTAATGATTGTATTAACCGCAGCTGCCTCGTGTGCTTTTGGTGTGTATGTGTATGTATATGTTGTCTGTCATTACAAATTAGTTTGAGTTACGCTATTTTTATGATTTGCCTTTTTGTGGTTTTTGTGGTATGCCCCATCAGGTGCCAAAAGCGAGGCGCTACATTTGCAATTAGCCATGTGCACAGCCTTTTTGATGGCTGCTGAAATGCTGTATACAGAACTGGGCTACACAGCGAAAAAAAGAGAGAGAGAGTGAGAGAGAGAGAGAGAGAGAGAGAGACCCCCTTGTGATATTCTACAAATGAGACAAGCAGCTGCTTATAGAAGTTTTAAGATGTATCTCAAAGATGCTTCTACATTTAACTGGCACCACTTGAGAGTCGTATCTTTTTTCTCTTAATGCTGCAGCTGAATATTGTTGTACCAATCCCCCGCACTTGTCTGCTGTAATGTATCTGCCCACGTTTTATTTAATTCTATATTTCATAACTGTCAAGTGCTGCTTCCTGTCGTTGTCGTTGTCATTTCCTGTCCTCCACACAACACGTAAATATTTTTATTAGACTCTGCCGCCCAGTCACAGCCCCCATTTCCACCTTCTCCTCCCTCTGTGCTATGCCTTAAATGATGGCATCATTAGACAATTTAGGTGTCGCCTCCCGTTGATTGAATAAATTATAGGCACTCGCGCGTGCATACTCAAAAAAGCGACAACTTTTCTTCATTTCTATATGCAAATTAACATGCATACAGTCGGTCAAATAATTGTTTTGACAAACAAAAAGGTGCATATATTTGTTTATTATTTATGTCTATCTTTAACTTGTTTTCAAATTAGAAAAAAAAAAAAAAATGATTGTATGTTAAACTAACATCTGTGAGTGTTTATCAAAATAATTACTTGACTAACTATATAATTTTCTCTGTTTCTGCTGTGCCTTCCCTTTATTTGACAGTCACCGGAAATAGCTATTTATGCACCCATTAGCGCTGCTGAGTCTGATCTTGCCACATTTGCATACGCTATTCCCAGATCGTAATCCCAGCACAAATCCTTGGCATAACAGTTGCTCAGCTGTCTAACCACTTTCACTCTCGTTGACCGGGTTTATTGCACTCGCAATTTACACTACACTACAGCAGCGCTTTTCCACTGGTTATTCCGGTTCTTCTAATGCGCGCCGGTCTGTGACGAGTGCCAAGTGCCTGCTGACTATTGCCTCGTGGCATCGGTGTCATAATCAGTCCAGACACACACACACACAACAGACAACACACAACAGACAACACACAACATACAGCCCTGGCCAGACCCACCCCGCCCCTGTCAGCATTGAGACTGGTTAACTGGCCACAGCAAAAAAAAAAAAAAGAGCCAAGTGAA
The DNA here is from genome assembly GCA_035045575.1 of Drosophila falleni. NCBI lineage: Eukaryota > Metazoa > Arthropoda > Insecta > Diptera > Drosophilidae > Drosophila > Drosophila falleni. The sequence continues at coordinate 8,059,198 of JAWNOV010000167.1, forward strand.
CGACGACGCGGTCTTTTATGTAAGCCACGACTGTGCTGGCTTTGAGCTCAAGTGGTTTTTTGGACGATGACTTCAGCAAGTCAGCCTCGACTCAAGGACAAATCGCTTCAAGCGTGCAAAATACATTCTGCGTTGTAGATTCTAAGTAGATTGTGTTGTTGATCTTCGATTTTGATTTCAATTTTTCGACAGGCCTTCTAAAATCAAAGCATTACCAAAAAAAAGTTAACCATTTATTTTACCCAAATACCCTTTAAAAGAATGAACTAAACATGTAGTTCTTTTAAGTATTTCTTTTTCAAGTTTTTTCTACAGCGCAATCTCAAAATTATCAAAAGCTTTGCTTTAAAACACATTCTGTTGATTAATTATTTAGTCTGCCTTTTGTATCTTTTTTTCAGCTGTTTACCGAAATTTAATCTCTGATGATTGACTTATTACAAATTGGAAGCGAAATATGCACGAAAAGAGAATTAATTTATAATTAATAATCACAGCGTTTAGCGAGTGTAACTAAAAACTTTGCAGGCACTCATTAGTCGCTGTCATTGTTGTTGCTACATTTGTTGTTATTATTATTATTTGCCGGGGTTTCGATTTCGCTTTTCGATCTATTTCTGTTTCTGCCTGTCTGTGATTTAATGATTGGTTCTCTTTTGGGTTTCGCTCTGACAGCAGGAAGCCCACAGTTATTATTTTAATTAACCTAATGAACAGAGTTCAAACATTGCTGTGGGTATAGATTTGGGTTTAGGGTTTCATTTCAGATTCCAATGTAGCTAAAGCAAATTTGCGGCTTTTTCGGTCATCAAACAATTAGTGCTGGCAAATTGTTAGATTAAACCAAAATGATGATGGAAATTTAAGCTTGGGAAACAGAAGTTTGAAATCTCTAGATGGAAATTTCAGGCAACTTAGTGTAAGCACTTGAAACACTCAGACAATCCCCTAAAATTCAAATGATTACATATTTACACAGCATTGAGCATTGCTTTTGACACCTTCACCACAGCCAAAAAACCCCAAGCAATTGAAATACAAATCAAAATCAACTAACATTAAATTTATTCACTTGACTGTACTCAACGTCATTTGTTGCCAACACAATTGCAGTCACCGACAAATAGACAGAGACAAATAAACACAACAACAACACACGCACACACACAAAGTTTTTCATCCGCATCAAGTCTTATGACACATCGAAATACGATGATGGGGTAAGAGGAAGATATTCCCAAATGAACGACTGGCAAATTGCAGAGTTATGTGCTCTGCACATCATATAAATTATGCCAAAATGTATAAGTGTGTGTGTGTATCTGTATCTGTGTCTGAAACTTCTCGGTCTCTTGAAGTGCGAATGACGTCTCTGATGTTGTGCTCGTTGTTGTCGTAACTATGAATTGCATTTCAAGTGCAATTCCGTGCTATGTTTATGCATTTGCGGACAGCTGCTAATGCCAAGCGGATGCAACAACAACATCAACAACAACAACGATCTTTCTCTCTCTTAGTCTTCGCACTTCCACAGATGCCACAGAAGATTAGATTAGCTGCTGCTTGCAACAGCTGCGATGCTGAGCTGATGTGGCCTACATTCGGTTCTGGAGATAAAAGTAACAGCCTTAAATTGAGCTCAATTTGTGGTGCTTAAACAACAAATTTTCACTTTATGTCAGTCATGTTACTTGAGATGTTAACTGCCTAAACAACATGCGAATTATAAGGTTATGTGTGCTTGGTTTTACTTGAATTCATATCTATAATACTTGATTTTACTTTAGCTATTAACTGCTAAATTATAAGGTTTCCTGTTAAGCAATTGTTATAAAAGATACAGTCGTAAATGGAGCATAATTTGTAGTGCTAAACATAGTTTCACTTGATTTGAAAGGCACAAATTGTGAATCAGTTTAGGAAATTCACTGCCTTCAACTGCTTGTGAATTATAAGAGTTTAAAACCTACAGTTATCACCCAACAGGGTTTACATCTCTGTTCATCTTCTCCCACTTGGCTACACTTTTTCCAAGCCCAACTCTGTTTGAATTTAATTAATGCTCTTCTGCCCATGTTCAACCAAAATTGACACATAACATTTTTCGGTCTTTTATTATCAGCTTGTTTAGGTCTTTTTGTATGTTTCTGTATGTGTGTGTGTGTATAAAATACACACATTTTCCTGGCTGCCGTGACATTTAATAAATTTTCATGCAAAGCATTTTTCGTTTATCCAGCGGGCAAACCAGACACGCCTGTCAAATCTGGCCAGAACCAGAGCTCATCGCAAAGTCTTTAATTAATATTTTATTCATGGCAGATCCCCAAAAACTGAACAAAAAACCAAACTCTGGCCACACTGACAGCAACTGCCGCATAATTAACAACAATTTGGGGTATTTAAAAAATAAATACGGTCAGGATGGGAAGAATGACAACAGAGCAATGGGTGTGGTCTCTATTTGAACAGGCTGGTCGTGCATATAATGTTTGCTCACATGACACACATGTGGCATGCCCCTTCTCTCTTGCAACATAAGCCGGGTGCTAATATTAATTTATGTGCAGCTTTTAGACACCATGAAAATTGACAGAGTAACTTGTGTGCTCAGCGGTTGCATCTGCAGACGCTAAATCAAGTTGTCATTCGTATCTTGAAGATACTTTATGCCTTGTCATGCCAAATGGACGCACCTTAGCCACATTCCGCTCACTGCGCTGATTGGCAGCCAATAAAAAGGCTAAAAGCAGACAAAGCAATACTTGTAGATACACAACAACACACACAGAGATACAAACAAACACAATGAGATGACTTTGGCAGGCAAGTGACAGTAACATACATCAAGATAGGCAACAGAAATTCTGGTTACACACACACATACGCATAAAGTTAACAAAAGTTATACAAAAGGCAACAAAAACTTTTTCTGATTGAAGCTCACAAATGGCAAGTCAAACTTTCGATGTGTGCGTGTGTGTTATGTGGTGTTTGTGTGTGTGTATGTGTGTGTGACAGCTGCCGCCATTTCATTTTGTGATATGCCACAACCATGCGCGATAAAAAGGGGTTTCCCCTACGCCCACACGCATCTAATTGGTTTAGGCAGCCGCTTTGGGCGCTTATCTTATCAGAAACCTAATTGCCATTGGCTGTGGCCAACAACCTGCAGCAACAACAACAATGACAAGAACAACATGTGTATACAACTGCCTAACTGACATTTATCGCTAAACTTGCCGCATATTCATATTATATATACATATATCTCTAATGAGTTGGAGCTGACTGAAAACTTTTTTGTACAACTGTGTCGCCACATTTGACGAGCTTTTAATGAACTGCTCGGTTTGGATATGGGAAAATCAACCTGATGATGCGGTACTTACACACTTCCACATGTGCGATTCATGCGGGACTTTTGTGGTCGGGCAATGCGTTAATTAACATTTGGTTAGCCAAAAGCCAGCCAGTTAATACGTGATGAGCTTAACGAATGGGTCGGGAAAACAATCGAAAAAGGAGAAAGCTAAGATAGCTTCTTTAAATATAATATTAATAACATATCTATACTCAAAGTATCTTTTTTACTTTTAGGTCTATATATATTTTTATTAGTCAAAGTTATGCAAAATAAAATTACAATACTTAAATGTATCATTCGTAACATAAGAGTTTATTTTCAAATCATTTATAAACTTTCAAAATTATTGCTCCTATTCATCACATTTTATAAATGGCATAAACACTTTTAAATTGTTTGTCAACCTGTTTTAAAATATCACTAAAAGGAGCATTTATCTAACAAATTCTGCAAGAAAACACACAAAAATGTGTTTATCATTTGGATAAATACTTCCTGAGCTACTATTCTGCATAGCTTTTAAATCAATCTGAAATGAATTCATTGTAAATAAATCTCGATGCTCATCTACATTCAACCCACATGTATGGTTTATATTATACGAGCATTTTGAATTCTTTCAGCACTTTGATTCATTTAAATGTCTCTTGCACTTGATAAAAAAAAAGAATGAAATAAAAACAAAAGAAAAATGGTTGAAAGTAAGCCAAATAAAATTTGCATAAAATTCATATGAAAATTTGTATGTCTTATAAATCAATAGCTCACTTGCCATAAAATAAGTATAGTAAGTGATTTTTTATCTCTGTGCACATTTTGATTTGTTGATATTTAATCCTTATATAATTATATTTTGTTTTCCTCCCGATTGTGATTTACTCACAGCTCGCCGTATATTTATGAGGCCGCCACAGCTTTTCGTGCCACGAGCTTGTTTACCTTTCATTGACTGCCAACCAGAGCATCGGTCGTTCATGATTTATATCGGATATATACATATATTATATACACTATATATATTGCCATATTTATGGCCGGGAATTTGTGCAGTTTTTGCCGAGATTGCGTCGCATTTTTATCAATATAAATTTGGGTTTTCATATAAATTCGCAATTTCTGGTAGAATTTAAAATTATTTTTCAACTGTATTTCCCGGCAATTTCAAATGGTAATGGAAATTTTATTCACTTGTCAGAGAGACTTTTAAGCTTGCAAGCAAACATTTTTCTAATAATTGCTTAAAAACTTTTTGATTTTCAGCTCGAAATTTGAGTTTTAAGCTGTTGAAAAGCTGCCAATAAAATCGCACCAAAGTTAAACAAAACTCAAAAGCAAACTTCTTACACAATGAAAATGAAAAACAAATAAAATTTCCAAACCAAAAGTCATATTTTTGTGTCGTCGCTTTTTGCCAAAAGCAAACGGATGTGACATTCTGTGGGCGTGTCATGGATGGGCGTTCTGTGGAGTGAGAATATAATTTGAAATTCAAGGGAAATTGTATGCAAATTGTAAATTATGTAATACGAGCGGAGGTATAATTAAATTCTTTAACAAAATATTATGCAAATTATTAAACGTGGCCGAGAGGAACGCAATGATGCATAATATTTTATGCTATTAAGGACATTATAAACTTGGGTAGTTGACAAAGCAAAATTCGACTTTATCTAGGACATATTTTAGTCAAATTATTGTTTAGGCATTTTAAAATAATGTTGCTTTAATTGTTAAATTTTATGCCGATAAAATTGTTAAGTCTCTCTCAATAAAATATATATTTTTAATACTTGAAGCATGTTTGCTTTGGCTGATTGTAGGCATCGTTTAAATATTGATTTTTAATTATTTTAAGCAGCCAGAGCAACGCCACAAAGTATGCAACACTCGACTGCGCGCACACACACGCACACACACACACACACTCGTATACACACACACACAAGCAGGACATCACACAGAGAGTCGCTTGAGCGAGACTCGACGCACACCTCGCACCACTTGGGTGGCTCACCTCGAGGGTTGCTGCTGTGTTAATGGCAAGTGGAGAATGTCAAGAGAAGGGTATGAGAAGTGGGTGGTTGTGGGCGTGTGTGGGTGGGGGTGGGCGTTGTGCGTGTTTTGTTTTTAGCTCAACACTTTACAAGGCCCACGCGGTGGATGCTGCTGCTGTTGCTCTCGTGAGCCTCTTAAATGTCACAATGCTGATGCTTTGGGGTTGGCACTTGGGTCAGGTCAACCCCCATGCGCGGGTTTCCAACGAGTCGAGTGTCGAGTGTGTGAGTGTGTGTGTGAGGTGAAGAGGGAGAAGCTGGCTTCTCTCTATGTATGTGGAATATATGTAATATGCATGAGGTTTGTGCCATTATTTTGCACTTGCCTCACGACTACGACCCTGACCCCAAACATTTTCGCCTTTGTGTTTGTTCATTTCCTATGTCTTCCTGTGGCCCCTTTCATCACATGCATATGGTTTTTTTTTTTTTCCTTTTTATTATATGCTCTCTACCGAATTTGATTTGTTTTAAGCAGCGTCCATAAATGAGGAAAACATGTGTATGTATACATTTTGCTCGCACTGTGCGTTAAACGTTGCCAAACTTCACACAGCATCGATTCCGTATTCGATTCTAGAAACTGTAACAGATGCTGGCCACGTGTCGGCGCACGGCTTAAGCCCAAAATGAAACACAGACCCGGAGCTGACTTTGAACCCAAACTCAGTCCTGTTTCTGCTCCTGTTTGGCAGTAATTGGATGATGCGCAGGCAGAAACGGGACAGCGCAGTGCAGATAGAAAGCTAAAAACAAATAAATAGTCAAACAGCATTTCGGTCTGTGAGTGAAATACAAATAACATTTAATACGAAAAGGAAATTGTCTATGCGAGGCCAGGACTTCAGCTCGGACTTGTAATCAAAGGGAATTAGTTGGCCAACACACACATATACATGTACAGTCAGACTCACACATCCTGTGTGTTCGTGATTGGTATTTTCATTAGATTTTTCAAGTGATGCTCGAAATGAGATTCGCCGAGTCGAGTTGAGTGGAGTTGATGTGTTGCCAATACAGAAAATTAACACACCTTGCAACGTTCTCAAGTGCATTAAATCCGCTTAAGGCTTTAATTGAATTACACACACACACACACAAACAGATATACATTAATTGCAATTTAATATGTACACTAAAGAAAAAAGAAGATGAAAAGAGACGAGAGAAGATACTGTACGTATAAAAATTGATGGCTAAATCGTGCTGCCTGTTAAGTTGAAGGTCGTCAGAGTAAATATGGCAAATATACGAGTGCATAAAATATACAGGCATATAAGTAAGTAAAAAAACAATGTAAAAACTAAATAAATAAATAAATAAGCAAATGTCTGGCGGCCATTAAAAGTGAACATTAAACATTATTGGCAATGGCGCTTAAATTAAACAAAATTTGCATATGTCAGATAACAAGAATAAATTTATTAATAAAACTGGGAGCGAATTAAGCATACCCTAACACAAATTTAAATACGTTAATAAAATTGACATTAAAATGCAATAAATTTGATCATTAAACAAACTGATCAAAATTCTCAAAAACACACAATTACAGAATGCAACTGTTGTAAGTATCGCTTAACAGGTATGTTAATGGGATAACATTAACATAATTAGCATAATAACAGTTTGATAAATGTCAGGAACATCAATCAGCTTTACTTATAGCTCTATTAAAGCAGAGAATTGATCATAAAACAAATATATCTATAAGATAAAAGTTTGAAGTAGATATTTAGACTTACTTGGAAATTTTATTTAGCACGTTTTATTGCAGCTTGTTGACTTGTTTCTCGCCTTATAAGCCTACAATGTGATATCATGCGTTATCCAACTGCATTTAGAATATTGTCACAGATTTAATTGCAACTTAATAAAAAGAAAAACCTGCGGCATGTCTCATTTAAATTGATATTTTATTTTACTTAGCGATTGCAATAATTAAACAGCCATAAAGGGAGTCGAAGGTTAACGACAACCAATGGCCGTAAAGGTCAGAGTGTCAGGTGCCAGATGATGTCACAGTTTTTATGGTCACTGTAAGTTGGCTAACAATCGTACGGCCAGGCGACTGACCAGTATGCATCTTCATTTATCTTTTAACTGCAAGTCGCCTGGTTTACCTTGCCTTTTCCATGGTTGTTGTACCTGTTATGGTTGTTGTTGTTGTCGCTGTTGTTATTAGCTGCCGTTTTATGCTAATTGGCAACAATAAATGCAAAGTAAACACAATTTTCCTAAGCATAGAGAAACGCCACTGAAAACAATGGCAGCAAATTTGCACATTTTTAGCCGGGCAATAAATTAAAATCATCGATTTGGGACGCTAGCGATTTGTACGCGCGTTTTAAATCGCATGCGACTTTTATTTTCTTCAACCTGCTACACAATTTGTGTTTAAAATGTTTTGTATTTTGCATATTTGAAAATTTATTGCAAAAAATCGTGTAAATATGCACAGCGCGTCAAATTGTTGTTGTCGCTGTTCTGTTCGAACTGTGTAGAGCAATTAATTGCAATTTAATTAAATTTGCATATATTACGCATGGATTTCAATTATAAAAGAAATTTCTAGTGAGCTTTGCTAAATTGCTTGAATCAATGAATCAATTTTGATTGAGCTTTGATAACGTCAATTAATGCAGCGTGGGGAATGAGCACTTCCGGTTTGAAAATAAATCATTTTGCTGAAAATTTGTGGAATAAGGAAATGAAAACAAAATAGCAATTTTTAAAGTATAAAACATCTATTTTCAACTAAGAAAATTTTTGTTTATAATACGAAAAGTTGGTAAAGTAGATGAAGAAAAATTGCTAAAAGTTTTTTAAAAATGTTTCTGAAATAGGTTCGTCTAGTAAGTTGAAGGTGTCGAAGCAATTTGTTTAAAGTACTCTTGAAATAAGTGTTACTATGCAATCCATCAATCGGATGAAAAAGAATTACTTATAAGAACTTAAAATTGCAATTGACAGATACTTTAACTATTATTCACTTCATTCATCTTTACTCTTTTTCAAAGTTGTTGATTGCAATCGTAAATAACTATGTAAATGATAAATAGTTACAAGTTTAGTTATTTTTAACCTTGTCGAGGTGAGTAGCCTTTTAACATTAATGCCATTTAATGGAATCGTTAGAATTATAATTTTATATTTCCGACATTGTCAAGATTGCATGTTACTCAATACAAAGATATTTTCGTAAGTAGAATGTAGAAGAAGAAAAATGTGACAACAGAAATTAGGCGAGTAAATAAAACAAACAAATATGTAAAGAAAAAAATAAGCAAAAAAATGACAAGCCAATAAAATGTAAATTTAGAAGCCAACAACAACAATGTGCAGCGGCAAATAAACAGAAATTCAAATAAACTAAAAAAATAAGCCGGCCGCATAAATTAACAAAAGAGAAAAAATAAAAAACAAAAACAAACTGAGGCGACACTAACGGCCGGCAATAAAAACGGTTGAAGTTAAATGTGTTGGCGGTTGGAGAGGGGAAAATGGGGGGATACAAATGTGTGAGAATGTTGAAGAGAAACACGTGGGCGTGAAATTGAGAGCGAAATGGACTATGAAACGAAACGAAATGGCATGGAACTAACTTCAAATGCTGCTGCAATTACCGTTTAACGCTGCTGCAACAGCAACAACAACAACAGAAAGAGCAATAACAGCAATAAAACCTGTTACAATTTCGCTGCGTCTGCGTCACTGCCGACGTCGCTGCTGCTGAGGCTGAGTCACTGCGCAGGCGTGCGGCGCTCTGCTAATTGCGGCTCGTGTGAGTGACACTAGCGATTAGCGTCGCAGTCGCTGTCAACGTCGCTGTCAGCGTCGACGTCACCAGTTGAACCGAATAATTTGCATGAAACTTTTGCTACAACTTTTGTTACTTTTCTTGTTGCTGTTGTTGTTGTTGTTGCGAACGGTCGTTCACATTACCGTAGGTTGCGTTCGCTGAGATACTCGATACACTTGTTTGAGATACTTTCGTTAATCGTATTAAATACATAAACAAATGCACACATACATACATATATCTATTTAGCGAGTACCCTAAAATTAATTTTACATTTGGAATGTGGTGCAATTTGCGTACTTCAATTTAATCGTTTCACATCAGTAGTAACAAAAGCCTTAATTGTTTTTAACGAAATGTTCGAATTAAATATAAAAAAAACACGCCCAAAAATTAATGTGAATTTAATTTGAGGTTTTTTGATCAAATTGAACTTTATTTTGCAATTCCAGTAAGCAAATAAAAAGCTTTAAAATTCTTATGAAATACATAAGTAAGCGGATTGTGCGGGCTAATTATAATTAAATCGAGTGCTTCTTATCAGCAGCAGCTCAACAAATGTGTAGCGTTGCGCCTTCAATTTCGAATGTGCGCCATTTATCAATATCAAGCAGTAAATCTTTATTTGCTCTGCTGCAATCAAACTCGCATACACGCACACACACACACACACATTCACGCATAAGCGCACACTCATAGTTATGCAAATACAATATATACCTAAAGTACGTCAGCTGAGCTTAGCGAGGGTGGTTTCTGGAAAACCTAAGCTTGAGAACGCAAGGAATGATATGACATAACAAAGTAAAAAAGACCATTAATAAAATTTAATGTCATTTGTTAAGTAATATTTATTAAAATTTCACTCTCCCATAACTTTGCCAAAAAGTAACCGATTTTTATGCGGAATATTATTTTATTTATTATTTGGCCTCTATTTTGATTCTGCATCAAAATTTTAAATATTAAGAAAATTGAATATTTTAGTCATCACTGTCATATTTTTCTATACCTACCCCTTAACATTTTATCGAAAACTTCAGTCTCCCATAAATTTGCCAAAACGTAACCGATTTTTATGCGGAATATCATTATATTTATTATCTGTCCTCTATTTTGATTCTGCATCAAAATATTAAATATTTAGAAAATTTAATAGAGGGAAAGCTTTTGGTACTCTTTAGGTTCTCATTAAGCTGCCCTCATTGATAAAGAGATCTATAGATATGAGATACTGTACTGAATATCATTTGAATAAACCATGAGGTTTTCTCTCACTCTCTCTCTCCCAATGCCACTGTTTGCTGTTTATTGCGTCTCTGCTTTGGTAGCCATTTTCATCAATCAACGTGTGGCAAGGCGGGGGAAAACAGAGAAGCGGCAACAAAGTTTTAAATCAACTTTAATTGAAATAAATTGTCATATCATTTGCTCTGAAAATGGAAATATGGACAACGAAGAGAAGAGAAAAATATGTGGGCTACGTTACTGGAACATCTCTTATCTGCGGGTTTGCTCTCTATCTCTCTCTATTTCTATTTTCTCTTGAGTGCTACTTAAAAATGCCCATAAATTAGAGCTATCAATCAAACAAATTGAAATTATTGAAATTTTGTTGCAATATATGAGAATTCTCAGCATTTTCCCTCTCTCTCCACATACCGATTGATGGACAATTGTAAAGATAAAAAATAAAAGTAAAAGTCTAAAAGCAGCAGCTGTTTGTAAAAGCAACTTGATTGAAAGGTAATAAAAGCCATTCGGCTAATTAAGTGAAAGTAATAAAGAAACATCAAATGGATTTGTTTTTAGATGTTTGTTTTAAGGTAACCTTCAAAGTTGATTGCGTTAAAACAATAAGAAAATAATTCATAAAAGTTAGTCATAAAATCAGAGGTATATCAAGATCTGTTGGGTAAAAAACAGTTTACCAACTTTGCGGTTAACTGCGCACGCACAATGGAACAACACCTACAAAACCAACATATATATAACCCCTCATTCCCCTCTTCCATCCTCCTGCTGACTCTACAAATACAATTTACAGCCAAGCGCTCAGTTTATGCAATTTATGTGCAATTTTTCAATTGCGACTCCGACAAACGGCAAACCGGAAGATTTCGTTTGATGCGACTCAGCTCTTTTTTTGTTTCTATATTTAATTTTTGTAACGTTGTAATTCGAGTCACATAACTTTATGAGCTGCCTCGTTAATGTTGCACATATGCATTATGTGAATATTTAGTTGTCACTCGACGCCTTGATGTCAACCAAACTTTTAATTGCAATTAATTAGAATGACATTTGAAAAATGTCTGACAAACTGTTGAAATTGCAAGTGACGACAGTCGACAAAACTCGACATTTTGCGATTAAATCTATTCTAGGGAAATTATTTTTTTTATATATATAAAAATAAAATTAGCAGATGATAATACGACCAACATTTGCAATTGCAACTAGTTGAATACAATGCTTAATTGAGTTATTTAAAATGAGTCTAACATTAAATGCACACAGCAATAAGAATATAAGAGAGCTTATGATTAATGATTCATGTTAATTAAAGATTGATTTATATTTTTAAAATTGAAATGCAAGCTACCTTATACAAGCATAATAGCAAGTAACCTCAGAGATCTTTGATTAATAGTTAAAGGTCATTCACGTTTGATTTACTTTCCGAAAAGTTCTATAGACTTAGTTAAGGACAAAAGTTTCCTAAACTTTTATTTAGAAATGGCATTTCTATATTTACATAGATTGTCAATACCTCTCTTAAAGGTTCAAATTTTATTCCTGATATATACTTTCAACCCAATATACTCTATTTTTAGATCTTTGCGAAAAACAATATAGTTTCTATTAATCATTGCTGCCATTAGCGATTTCTGATTGATGGCATCTATTTATCTTTATCTATTAGCTTACTTTTTATTGCTATCACATAAATATACCGCCCAAGTTGTCAATAAAGTTATTTATTATGATGGGAAATTGGTGTAGCCCGAAATCAAATTAGCAGATAATAAAACTATTCAAGAGATGCCAAATCCGAACAACATCTGATTAACTGGGCCAGCATAAGTTCATCAAGCTGATATTCATTTTAGCCACATGTCGCGAGACATCAAAGCCAGCTTCTTTTTATGGCTGACATCATACAAAACTAGACAAACGTAGAGCGTTAGATGATAATCTTTACCATAAAATTCACACACAAACATACAGACAAAGAGATACTTTTAGTTCCATTTATCAACATGGCAATGATATCTGTCAGTCTATCAGTCTGTCTGTCTTTTAAGCTGTGGTCAACTTCCTTATCAATCATGAAACATTTACATTTAACCCATACATTTGCATTTGAATGCCGACTGTGGGCAAAAAAAATTATAAATAATATGAGAAATACAAATAAATTAAAAATTTTAAAAATTATAGTATCGAAAATTTGCATAAATTGCAAATATCAACAAAAACAAAAATGTTATGTATTTTTCGAACATATTTTTAGCGTACTTAAATTACGTGGGAAAATTTTGAAAGCGTGAAACGGGGCGTCAAAAGTTGACACATGAATTGTGTATCATTTGATATAGGGAATTGACAATACGATACAGTGAAAGCTCGCTAAAGCGAAGTAAAATAAATTAAACGGATCAGTGTTTGCCGAAAGGAGTAAAAATATAATTGAAAGTGTGTTATCAATAAACTTGAACGTTGACGGGAGCTGTCCGTTTATCAGAGCTTTCACTGTGAATTTGTTAAATACGTCACAGACAACTCGACAAAGTATCAACAAATTGAAAGCCGCAAGTCGACCCGCATTTTGGATTATCAAATTTCCAGACCCCCCGCAGGGAAAGGCAGCAAATTACGTTTAGAGCTCTCGAAACTGAAGACTAAGTAAACAATTTACGCGCATTGTCAAAGAAAAAAACGAAGTAGAAACAGAAGAAGAGGAAGAAAAGTCAACAAAGGATCGGGGAGAAAGGAGAGTTTCAGGCACACGTGTTAAAACGACATTTAACAAACATATTTGTTGTTGTCTATGCAAATAGATAAACAAATCCAAAAAACAGACAGGCAGACTGTCAGAGACAAAGACAGAGACACAGAGAAAGAGAGAGTGAGTGTAAGTAAATAACAACAAACACACGCCAAAGAATTCGAAGCTTTGCTTTTAATTGAGAGTGAAAACAACGGTAGCCTGTAAAAAGATAGAGATACAGAGAGAGACAAAGAGAGACAACAAATAAACGGCAGCTTAGCCAAACACGGCGAATTGAGCTGTTGTCCATTCGTTTGTCTCAATATTTATGGTGTGCACTGTGCATGTTTATTGTTGTTATTGCTGTTGTTGCAGCTTCGATTGCATCTTGACCTGTCTTCACACTCATTCATACATACGTGTATCTACATATATGAAGCTTACGTATCTTACAGATATATTTGTTGTTGGTCCAGGATTTGATTTAATTGCTTACCTGAAAAAACATTCCTTGCGGAGATATATAATATGGCCCGGTGCTCCACAGTTTGACGGCTTTTTATGTTAACAGTTGCGTCGCAAATTATATGCACAGCTGCCCCGTACAAATGACACTAACAAATTATGTGTTTACTACTATTAGGGGTAGTCAACGACGCTCTGTGAATAGGGGTAGTCACTCGACGATTTATTTCACTATGTTTAACACCTTATTTGAACACGTCGCATTTGTTGCATTTGATTTATTTAGATTATTCATAGAATTTGATTTCCTCTTCAGTATTTACTTCTTCTTTTTTTGGCACAATTTTATATATTTTTCATTAATATAAATGAATTTCAGATAACGATTTGATTGATTGGAACTGCTGGTAAATTAGTCAATTAAAAAAAATTATAGGTAAAGACTTAATGGGAACATTTTTTATTATTAATCAAGTTATTAAGTCAATTTTGGTTTCAAAAATTTTTCAATTCCTCTGTCAGCGTATTGTATAATTAAAATATTTTCAAATTCTATATACACAGCTCATAAACATGATATTTAGTCAAATATTTGTAGATATAACGTATTTGAACACGATTTGCACTGCAAATATTTCACAATCTTTCAGATTTTCACAATTTTCGAATATTGTATTTTATTATGCGCAGTTTTTAAAATATGTAAGAAATGTACAATATTTTTGAGTTTCAATTCCGTTGGCGATTTTCGAGGTATTTTGGAACAGGAAATAAACGAAAGAAAATGCAAAGTAAAAGGTTGTAAAACTAATTGTTGTTTAAGGGTTGCTCTCGCTCTTCACTCCCTTTCCCGCTCCCGCCCTGACCGAAGTTGCGGGCCAAAAGGATGTTGGATGACGGCGGCTGTGTTCAGTGCCAAACGAAACGAAACGTAACGAAAACAGAAAATGCGCAAAAAGACGGAATGAAAACACAGCGCAAACGCGAGACAAAAGAGACCAAAGCAAAAAGCATGAGAGACAACCACGCGCTTTTAGAGGGAAGACAACGCAAAAAGGGGGCGGCAAGTGGAAGGGGCAGGGGCAGGGGCAGAAGTAGCCACAGTTTCCAGTTGAATGAAATGATGTGTTTATAAAGCAAGAAATACAAAAACTATTGCGATTGTTGTTGTCACTGTCAACAATGTTGTTGCTGCTGCTGTCGCTGTTATAATTGTTGTTGGTATTGGTAGATTGGTTGCTTCGTTTGCTTGGCTTATTTCTCGATAAGTCTACGTTTTCATTTCATTTTTATTTTATTTCATATGCGTGCCACAAAGACATCGCTTTGTATCTGTCGCAAAAACACATTCTGCATTCTTGTGGCGGCTTGTTGTTGTATCTTTTAGTTGCACTTTGACGCTCTCTCTCTCCCTCTCTGTCGCTCTTACGGGGACATCATCATCATCTGGCACACACATTTTATTTTCGTTGATTGAATGGCAAAGGCAAAAGCAAAAGCAAAGACAAAGCAGCTGAGCGTGTTCATGTGTGTGTGAGTCTCTCTGTGTTTGTGTGGATGCTGTTGGTGCCGCCGCAAAGAGAGAGATGTGAAAAATCGAATCAGAAAAAGAGGCAGGCGAATGGCAGGGCAAAAAGGATCAAAGGATAAACAAGAAGAAGCAGCGGCCAGCAAAGAATGTGCGCAAAATAAATTGCAAAACGCAAAGTGCGAAGAGAGAGAAGAGGAAGGCGATGGCCAAAAACATGTGGCGCATTGAATGAATTTATACACACATTTATAAATATATATATTTATGTCTGTCGGTCTGTTTTTTTTTCTTATTATGTATGAGCGATGATGCTGCCAACGAACGGACAAGCGGAAGAAAGGGGAAAGACAGAACAGACAGGCACAAGAGAAATCACGTCCCTCGCGCCTGTCTGACTCTGTGACGTTGCCGCTACAACAGCGACGGCGACGGCGACTGAGCGAGATGGCATATATATGTATTTATTTTTAACTTTTCATTTCATTTTGTATCTGTACGTTGCCGATTCGAATTTGTATATGTATTTGTATAGCTCGTTGTTGTTGCACTGCACTTTTATTACAAATTTCGATTCACTTGACTATTTTGCATCTTATTCGATGTTGTTGTTGTTATTTGGCATTTAAAGATTGATGCATCATGTTTAGAATTAATTTTGTTTCATATTGCTTTCACGTTTCCACCAGAGACTGTAAAGCGTGTTAGTTTTTCACTTTATTTTGTTGCGTCTCCGACTCCCACGACTTGTTGAGATGAGCGAGAATATATACAACTATAGTTGGTAGGGAAATACGCGCGCAACGCTTGAAATTACCGCAGCCACAATCAAAGACGTCCGCTCGCAACGAGAAATGAAATGCGAATGAGTGATGAAAACGAGAAGCGCAACTACAGAGGATGCCAGCATAGGTGAGAGCGCGAGCGAGGAATGCTTGGGCATTGCGCAAAATGAGAGATTGAGGGCGAGAGAGCGAGCGACCGTAAGAAAGATACAAATACTTTGTACGTTGTCCAACACTGGTATGTTAAAACATGTTGACAGCTTGGCGCGCAACTTAATGTTTGAAAATATAAAGAAATAAATAAATTTAATTAAATACTTTAAATATATTTAGTTGGTGCAAATAAACCTTAAAATAAATCAAATTTCAATTGTAAAACAACGTATATCTTACAGTTTACGCGCCTTTGCAAAGGTCTCAGTGTTCTTGGCTAACAGCGCATTTACATTAACAGCGTCGCTTTAACAGTGCTGTTGCTGAAGACGCTTATCGATAACTTGCTTAGCGCGCTGCTTTGTATATCGAATTTGAAATGTATTTCGATGTACCGGAATCTGTTTCTGTTCGTTTTCCAATTTACAGACTTTTGTTTGAAATAATTGATAGAAATACAAATTTCTAAAATTCATATCCTTTGAAATTTAATAAAGTTTGCATTTTATATTTGGCACACCAGAAACTCTGATAAAAATTATATCATCACAATCTTCGATTGATAAAAACAAAATTAATGCTAATAAAAAGTATAATAAAATGAGATACATAATAATGATACAGATAATAAAAATAATAATAATGTTGCTACACATTCTACTTGAAGTTGAATATTTCAGTTGCCACCACAAGGCAATTTAATGGCAGCTACAAAAATGTTATGAAACTCTTATTGCCCACCTATCAGTCCCCGCTTTTATTGCCTTTCCATGCCTCGTGTAAGCAGACAGACAGCCTGCCACACCCCCTGCTCCATGCAACCAATTTCACACACATTTTTAATGGCATCAAAAAGTGAACTCTTGTGCAGCCTTTAACCACATTCACACAGCTCGCAGATGCAACGTTGGCCATGTTGTCAAGCGACTGAACAAACAACGTAGCAACGTGGCCAAAATGTAGGCAGCCCGTTATTGTCCTTGCCCCGCAGACATGGCCAGCAACAAATCAAAAATGCGCCACGGAGCCAGTGAAAACCAAATCAAAAGTGACATGCCTCATTTTCAGCTGCCCCAAAACGCCATACACGCCAGTCGCTTGTCAAGATTGCATTAGCCAGGAAACAGAGCAGAAGCCGAAGCAGTAACCAGGCTATAACCAGTTACAGGCCTCCCACTAGGCCTTTTTTGTATGGGCCAACAGGACAACAGCTGCCCGGGCAAAGCGTGTGAGGCTTATTAAACACGATGAGGAGGAGGAGAGGGGGAAGAGAAGCAGGAGCAGGAGCGACAACAGATTTGAAATGCAAATAGCCTCACGAGTTTACAGCGTTCCCCCATTCCCATTCACAGTTGGTAACTGTTGCAGCCACAGGCGCCAAAGTAGCAATTTTTCGTTGCACGATGCATTCGTTGAAGTGACTGCATCCATCCGGCCATATTTTTGGTCCTGCTCCTGGTCTTGGGTACATGGCTTGTTTTGGGTTCTGTTGCTGCTTGCATAAATGCAAATCCCGCCGAGCTGGCAACTTTTTAATCCCTCTTGGCCAGCAAATTGTCGCCTTAAATGCTGGCTAGCTAAGCTAAAGCGGATTTTCACTTGCAGCAGCTGATAAGCACAGCATTTAAGCCATATAGAAAGCCAAAATATGTTTAACTTGAGAAAATGTGCATAAAGCGGCAAGTTATTTAAAATATGCACAAAATTTTCTTATTACATTAAAATTGTTTTTAAATTTATTAATGTGATTTTAAAATATATGATTAACGTTTTAAGTTAATATAACTATTATATTTTTTACACCAATAATTAATACTTTCTTTTAATATTGAAGAAAATTAAAATTTGTGACTTTTAAAATAAGTTCAAAATATAAAATCGGACATTTTGGAAAATCCCACATTTCGTTTTCTTATGATTTTCTGTAAATCACATGCATAACATAGCTTTAACAGAAACTGCAATGTATTCTAACAGTGCTGTTAATGCGCCAACTGTTAATAGCTGCTTCTCACAGCTAAATAAATTAATTGTATAAATCAACTGCATAACATAAGTTTAACAGCAGCTGCAATGTATTTCAACAGTGCTGTTAATGCGTTAAATGTTAACAGCTGCTTTACACAGCTAAATAAGCAACTTTTTAAGCTGATAAGACAGATAAGAAAAAAGGTAAGTTGACCCAAAAATGTTGATGTTGTTGTTGCAAACTATTCTTCGTTTTGGCCAAATACAATCTGTTTCTGGCTAAGACAACGCAGTGAAGCGCGCAGTTCTAAGGAAACTAACGCTGTTAGCCCCCTAAGGGCAGAGGCAGAGAGTTGATGTATGGTTGGGTTCAGTGGTTCGATGGGTTGCTCGGTGGTTGGGTGGCTCCGTGGCCAACAAACCGCAAACAATAACAAACGATGGCCAAGGCGAAATACAAATACAAACAGAAAGTCGCCTACAAAATGGCTAACAGGATGATGGGGGGAGGCGTTGAGTGGGCGTGGCGTGTGCCATTTGGAAGCAAAAAGGATTTATGATGCTTGTTATCGCGCAGCCAGAACGACGCGACGGCAAACGATGACAAAAGGTGGCAAGCAAAAAGGAAAAACACAAAACGGATATACGCAAAAAGAAAGAGAGAGAGGTGCGTATGTGTGTGTGCGTGCGTATGTGTGTGTGAGTGGAAGGGGAACGACAGCAGCAACTTGGAAGACAAAATCTGCAAACACAAAAAGCATTGCATACTTTTTGGCGGGCGCTCGTAAAACGCAAGGGAAACATGTGTTCATTCATTTGTAGCTAAATTGTTGTTATTTCTTATTGTTGCTGCTGTTGCGAGGGCTAATCGAAACTTTATGACAGGTAAAATAGCTAGGGTCTAATGATGCATGTGTTGGCCATAAAATTTACATTAATTCAATTTCATAATAGGCAGCCGATAACAGAGCGGTCCCTAATTAAAAGGCAACACAAATAAAACTGGATGCAAAAAGAGAAAAAGAAGGGGAAGCACCTCAATGAAATTAGGTGCAAAATACATATAGGAGCAAAAGTTGGTCATTAAGAGTGCCGAAAAGTATCTATTAGGCTGCCTTTTTGGTAAGCACGGCTAAATTAGTCAATAAATTAAAGCACACCACGAAGCAGCACAGGACTTCCTCTTTGCTTCTCTCTCTCTCTCTCTCTCCTCCTCTCGCTCTTGCTGGCCACCATAACGAGCCAAAAACATTGCATTAAAAAATCCATTCATTAAAATGGCAAAACGTGGCACAAAATTTATGGCCCCTGCGAAGACGTCGACGTGGAGCATTGCGTTAAGGAGATGCCACAGGGAATGGGCAGGAGGAGGGGAGGGAGGGTAAGAAAGAGAGAGAGAGGTGGTTGCGTCTCAAGTGGCAGCGCATTTGCTTCGAGGTTGCCACAAAGAGCAGTTGCCAGCAACAAAACTGCCACAGCAGCTGACAGGTAAACGCAGGTCCAGCATTCAGCGCACAGTCTTTAACTCTCTTTAAGTGCCAGGGTTGCCAACAACAGCGATGACACTGGCTTAAAATGATAATGAAAGAATCGTTGGAAAGATAAATCTGTCTACAACAACCAAACTCATTGGGCTGATAGACTATCTTAAAATAAAATCACCTTATAAGTATAATTAAGTACTTATTTACTTAAGCTCATCGTATAAAAAAAAAGTTTTTTTTAACAAAATTAAATTAATTTGAATGATTTTAGAGGCCAAACCAAGACCAAAATGATATTCCTCATGAAAATCGGTTAAGATTTGCAAAATTTATGAGAGTTCGAAGTTTTTGGAAAAATGTCAAGGGGTAAGTATGGAAAAATATGACAGTGATGGCCAATATATTGAATTTTCAAAATAATTTTAATTTTGATGCAGAATCAAAATACAGCTCAAATAATGATCAAAATGATATTCCGCATGAAAATCGGTTAAGATTTGGCAAAGTTATGGTAGATTGAAGTTCTTGAAAAAGTGTAAAGGGGTAAGCATGGAAAATACCGAAAAAATTGACAGTGAGGTAAATTTTTCAAGTGAAAAATATTTTGATGCAGAATGAATTTAGAGGCCAAATAATGATCAAAACGGTATTCCACATGGAAATCGGTTAAGTTTTGACAAAGTTATGAGAGATTGAAGTTTTTGAAAAATGTGTCAAGGGTTAAGTATGCAAAAATATGACAGTGATGGCCAATATATTGAATTTTCAAAATAAATTTAATTTTGATGCAGAATCAAAATACAGGCCAAATAATGATCAAAATGATATTCCGCATGAAAATCGGTTGAGTTTTGGCAATGTTATGAGAGTTTGAAGTTTTTGAAAAAGTGTCAAGGGGTAAGTATGCAAAAATATGACAGTGATGGCCAACATATTGAATTTTCAAAATAAATTTAATTTTGATGCAGAATCAAAATACAGCTCAAATAATGATCAAAATGATATTCCGTTTTAAAATCGGGGCAGTTTTCACAAAGTTATAGAAGTTTGAAGTTGGTCGAACCATTGATCTAGCAGGTTTTGGTATTATTTTTTGCTTAAAAATTCATCATTATTAAATTGTTTGCATCTTCTATCGTCAGATTAATCCAATGTATTATCGACACTTTAGGCAACTGTCAACATCGCATAACAGTTGACTTTGGGGCGTGGTTGATTTTAGGACGCGCCAGTTCAATGCGCTCGTCCTGCACTCAATTATAATTTGCTCAGACAGACAAACAGCCCCGAAGCTCGACACACGGAGCCCTGTTTTAAGGCCTCCAGGGAGTTACCCCGATTCACATGTATCTAACGTCCTCGTCATGCCATTAGCAAAGAGCAACAGCCTCATATATGTGGGTAAATATATAAGTATGTATGTATGTAAGTGTGTATGGGTATTTCAATGGGAGGACACCGAAAAGTGTGCAACATTTGCAAAAGTTAAAAGCATTTGTCGGTTTATCAGACTCCAACATCCTGCCCACAGAAACCCAAAAAACTCTTTTCACTCTGAAAACTTCTTTTCATTTGATTTCATTTCATTTCATTTGGTTATGAGTCTCAGTGATTTGGTTGCGCATATTTAGCTCTGGATTCCTTTGACATATCATACGTAATAGCGCTCAATTTTCCATTTACATTGATAGAGGATTATGAACTGTTATTTAACAAGCCGCAAAGTCTCCATAAGGCAAGTACTTAAAATAATCACAAAAACTTTTTCAATAATGCAACGAATTTTAAGCTGAAACTATGAAAATTTAAGTTGAATGATAAAGATGAACAACATTTTTAATTGAGTAAAGTTTGCAAATTTCTTGATAAATTGTTAGTAAATGGAGCAAATATTTAACTAAATATATTTAAATTATTTTAAGGAAATCAAGAATCGTTTATATTTATTTGAGAATATTTTTTAGTTCATTTCTTAGCTAAGTAGAGGGTATTTTGTAGTCATACTATATTCTAGTATGATAACTTTGTACCCTTAACTCACTTCTTGCCAATATTGGTATCACACTTCAGTTCACAGCTTAAAAACCCCCAAAAATAACTGTCAGCCAATTATCGATGCCAAAGTCAATAAAAGAAAATACTGCGCAAAGTTTACGCTAAAAGCCCAAAGATAATGTTTTTTTTTTTTTTTTTTTGGCAAGACAACATCAAAAGAGAGCGAAAAGTGAAACGAGAAATGAGAAAATACGCGTTAGAGAGTGTCCAAGAGATCTAAGACGTGTTTTTAGACTACAAAACAAACGAGGCAACGAGGGAAACTTATAATATCTTGACTAAAATCCAAAAAAGATATAATAAAATTCAATTGCAAACTTCTTAGCGCACGGCAAATGAAAACAAAATAATGAATATACTTTGTACACACACTAGCACACACTACCACACACACACTACACACACACTTAGCCAAAGGACGCCAAAAAAGTTGGCAACTTTAGCTTGCCACAGACTTTTGGCCATAAGAAAACACACAGAGGGGAGAAGTAGAGCGGGAGAAAAAGGCGTAGGGGTTAGAGGTGTCTCTGTCTCTCCCTCTCTCTCTCTCTCTCTCTCATTTGCTGGGAAGCCTGCAGCAAACACATGTCAAATGCGCTTTTTAAAAACAAGTTTTTCCTTCTAGCGCAAAGTTGCAGACTTAAATGGGGGCAAGGAAACAGATGAAGGAGAAGGAGGAGGAGAAGAAAAGCAGCAAAATAAAAGCCAAACTGCTTATCTCGACAAAAAGCCAAAAATGTAAGACGGGCGGTCTTTAGTGGGCGTGGCAGCTGCACTAATGGTGCCAAGCAACCGGAAATGCCGCCATGCATGTCTGCTTCTATTTGAACAAAATGGAGGCTGTGTATCGCGTCTACATCTGTGTGTGTGTGTGTGTGTGTGTGTAAAGATCTTGATTGCCTTTTGCTACAAGCGAAATTTATAAGAGTCTACCCCTCTCTTTCCCTCTCTCCCATCTATTGGCCTTCGTTTTTGCTATGATAATTTCCGTAGTTGCTGTTTTACTATATATATATATATGTATAAAACAAGTGCAGTCAGTCGCCAGTTTGATTTGATGGCCGACTTTATTCTACCCGAAATCAGGCACAAGAAACAAAAAGATACATCCGAGGAAGAAGTGTATGAACGGAATGTAGTTGTAAAGAAATATACTCAAACAAAGCCAGTGAGAACGTGATGTGTGCCGCGTGTGAATTGCGAATTGGAATTGACATTTTGGCCATTGGCCAAGAGCATGCTTTGGCCAGATGACAACAGAGGTGCGCCGAGGGTCCTCAGGACTCTGGACCAAGCTCATGGCTCGTTATGCAACCGGGCAATAAATCACAGTTATTCACAACTGTTAAGAATACACCCAATATAATCTTAATTCTTAAAGTACAATATTGTAGTTATAATGCTTAAGTATTTTTAAATTTAGTTTCAATCCTATTTAAGAAATTGAAAATATTATAAGGTTTAAAAATAGTTAAAGATTCTTGAAAATACTTTCAGTAGAATCACAAAATGATATTGCAGAATTATAAAAAAGTCTTATAATGATAAAAAAAAGATATTGACTATTAGAATCGGTTGAGTGTTTAAAGAGTTGTAACCCAGAAGTTTTCCAAAAAATTTTAAACATGAAAATAATTTCAAATTTTAGAATAAATTTTAATTTTTACAATCTCTGTATGATTATTGAAATCGTTTTATTTTCACGAAGCTTTAATAGCTCTTTCCATTCCAAAATTATCACAACGGTGAGAGCACAAAATATCACTCAATTTAGAGGTCACAGCCAGAAATCAATCTATTTTCACGAAGTTATAATAGCTCTTTATATTCCAAAATTATCACAACGGTGAGAGCACAAAATATCACTCAATGCAATTGAGATGCGCTCAGGCGAATTATCACAACGGTGAGAGCACAAAATATCACTCAATGCAATTGAGATGCGCTCAGGCGAATTTGCTGTACTCCCAACGGAACTCAGAGCGACTCAAAAATTGAGTGCAATTTGCTAATGGCGGTAGCCACATAGCAACAACAACAATTACAACAACAGCAACAATGGAATAGGATTACAGAATGGTAAAATACGTGTGCAACGTGGCAAGTTAATTGAATTTCGTACGGCGAAAGTGTATTTTTAGTTAGTTGTTTAACCATGTTGTAGTTGTAGTTCAGTGTTCTTTGGTGTTTTGGGTTTTTTTGGTTGGTTGCATTGCTGCTTATTCAATTTAACTGCTCAAAAAGTTGCACATTAATGGCCACACCAAATTCACTTTGGATGCGATCCATTTTCTCTGTAAGTGTGCGTGTGTGCCTGTCTCTTTGTCTGTGTGTGTGTGTGTGTGTGTGTATTTTTTGGAAGTCTAGTTAAAGCAAAGGCAGAGCAAGAGAACGAAAGAGGAAGAGGAGAAGGAGAAGGAGGTGGGTGCATAGGAATGCTAGAGTTGCAGTTGAATCTCTGTTGATTTTGATGCCTGTTTGTTTTTCGTGTAGCCGCTGACGTGGCTCTGCTGTCTCTCTCTCTCTGTTTCTCTTTCCCCTCTTTACTGCTATCTACCCAGCTGGAATGCCCTCTGTTGTTTGATTGCGTAAATGGCAGCGCTGGCGGCAACCGGTTGCCGTCGCTTTTTGTGAGCGTCGACAACGTCAACAGAACTTTGCACTTTGCAATTGCAATGGCGTCTGCGAGCTGCGAGCTGCACAGGAAGTCAATAAAAGTTGGCCTATTCCGCAAACGGCAATGGCAATGGCAACAGCCGCAGCTACGCCAACGGCAACGGCAATGGCAACTGCTACGTTTGCCTCTGCGGCGGTTTTTTGTTGCAACGTCGAGCCCAACGGTAACCAAATTAACGCTGATCAGTTTTTGGCCAACATTTTAGCTGACAGCTAGAGCAGAGAAAAGTTAAATTTCAAGGGGAGGGAAAGGCGCACTTTATTCAGAAAATGTTAGAATATATTAACATATTTTAAAAGTCATTACGGCTCGAAATGAAATACGAATTTGAAAAGTGTGGTAACTTTTTTCAAATATTCTAAAATGCAATTCTATCAAGCACAAATTCCATAGGAATTTAAGGATTTTTGTTTGTAATTGTTTTAATAAAATAAAAAAATTTAAAATTGTTTGTCCAAAAAATATATTTACTTATTTAACGATTTCATATTTTATTAAAGTTTTTATTATTTAAAAAAAAAATAAATAAATAAGTAGAAATAATAAGGATCATTAGTTTTCATTTTATAGAAATTAAAAAACAAGTATATAAACTCCGTTTTTTTTTAGTTCAAATACATACTTGCCTAGCTTTACATATAAATTTAGCTTTGAATATTACAAGCATAATTCCTAACCAAATATCCTTTCCAATTTTCATGAGTCAAATTTCCCATAGTTTTATAATGTCTGAAACGCCCTCTGGTGTACAACACACAAATTATCACACACTAAACAGGATAACAAAAAAGCTTTAAAGCTTTTCAGGATAAAATTCCCTTTAAAGTGCTTTCACATAAAGTTCCTTTAGCAGCGCCCTCTATTGCTTAAAACAGACGACCTTAGACAGCGCCAGCTGTCGCAAAACTAAAGCAAAAGGATGGCAGACACTGCTGCTAAAGCAATGCAGCTTTGGAAAAGCACAAGGGCTTGAAAGCTCCAAAGATGCAACAGGCTGTGCACTGAAAATTGTGAGAAAAACAAAACTAGACAAAAATACAGTCGCAACAAAAATCAAAGTAAAAAATGAAAAAACAAAAAAAAAATGTAAGTGTAAATAAATAAGAAACATAAAAACGCACCCAAATGTCATAATTAAGATGATCCCATTCCTCATTAAGCTCGTTGTTCAGTTCGCAACAGCGATAGAATATTTTCCAGTTGCCTGTGATGGAAACTCTTCGCATTTCCGAGTCACAGCTCTGGAAAATCAAAGGCCAGTCTTCCTCCATGTAGTACAAATTATAAGCACAACACAACTAATAAAAAATTAAATCACTCTTGAACGCAAAAAATCAATATGAAAATAAAATCAATTACAAATTTAATACGAAATTTAAAACCGCAACCGCGCTCGCCAAAATTGCAAAACCGAATGAACCTGCGAGACAGAAAGAGCGAAGAGTCGTCTGCGCAGAGCGTGGGCAGCGCAAGAGGAAGAGAGAGAGAGAGAGAGACAGAGCGAGAGAGAGAGAGTGTGAGTAACAGAGAAACGATGAGACACAACGAAAAACTATTGGTGTTTTTGCTCTAACACACGCAAGGAAATACGCTCAGCTGAGTTGCGAAACGGTAAATTCAAGATGCAACGATTGAGAGGTATAAGATTTTCTGACTATCTTTTTTAAACGACGTAACACGACAATAATTTGACGTCATCAGTTGAATGTGAAGTGCTAAGTTGGAAAATATTCAAAAATTCTCGAAAAAATTGCAATATTTAAGAATAACAAAATGTTATTGCAGAATCATTAAAAGGTCATCATAAAACTTAATCTTTCCAAAGCTTACAAATTAAGTCCAAAATCAATGTTTAGCTAAAATAATGATCTAAAAAATTATAAAATATAATTATTTATTATAGAACATTAATATACAATGCATAGACCCTTAATTAAAAACATACAGTTTAAATTTCCATCGTAACAAATCCCGGTAAATAGGAATGGAAAAAGCCGACGGCAAAACGAATTCCCAACAAGATTTTTTTCTTTATTGTTTTGATGCGAACGAATTCGTTTCTCTTTCATCATCTTGCTAATGACTTTTAAATAATTTTTACATTTGTATATATTACCTTTGCATTCCTTAGCTGTTAATAAATTAAATAATGACTGTTAACTCACCTGTCTCTGATGAAATTCCATCGCCGGCACATTGCCATTTAGTTCAACGGCCGACATTTGTATAGATTGCAATTGTTAATATTTGGTACAAATTAAAGTGTTGCAAGTATTTATTGTTTTATTTTAGTTTGGCACTATCTCACGCACACATATAGGCAAATGCATTTACACTAATACACTTATATGCCTCTTGAAATTTGACATTTGGAAGCCTTCAAGTAGGAAATTTGGGCGTTGAATTCGCCGTCACTTTCTCGCCTTATTGAATTCGCACAGCGATTTCACAGTGCAACTGTTGCTTTTGTTGCAACTGTACGTGTCAGCAATACAAATGCGAGAAAGAATACGAAATCCTTAAGCCTTGAATTCAAGCTATTTAAGTAGCTTTTGGTCTTCTATAAACCTTTGATTTTATTAGCTTATTTACAGTTTCTGACTGGACTTCATAGTCTGTGTGAGTTTATACAGCTGAAATGAAGAAAATGAAAGAAAATTGCATTATTATTGCTTACAAAGTGATACAGAATTTTACTTAAAGATTAGGTTTAAGCTTGGGGTTCTTGAAAAATTTAAAAATGAAACATTTAGTTTCGTTTAACAGATTTGTTACCGGTTCCGGTATAACTCCCTGAATTAAATATATAAAGTATAATCCCGCGTATATTTATTTATTCTATATTAAAAAACTATATATTCTGCCGAGTCTTTATAATTAATTTCTCTTCTCAGCTTATCTTAAATTAGATTATTTTATTTTCCAAAGATCATATTAGCTTAGAGTACTTTCACTCTCTCCCTATCTATGACACTCGCTCACCTGGCTGAATAAAAATTTCTGTAATTTCAGCTGAGAAGAGAAACGAGAATTTCGATAGATTTTTTGTGTGTTTTTATACCCGTTATTTTTCTTTTTCTTTTGCCACGCTAACGATGTGTGTGTATGTGTGTATTTGTGTGGCAGGTGCGGCATCAGCGGTTACCTGTGTTGAGATTGTTATGTCGCATCGAGTATTTCAAGTTGCGAAAGTTAATAAGAGCAGTTTGATATGCAGATTGTTAAATTCCTGTTCAGCCATTTCTATCTGTAGATATTTCACTCTGTATGTGTGTGTGTGTGTTTGTGTATAGATTGTGCCAGTTTCCGATTGCCCGAATATTGAAATTGTATTGATATTGCAAATGGAATGAGTAAATTGATGAAATACCAGCTCTCTGATAAATCAATTTGATGTGCCAAGTTGCCAAATATCCGTTGCTCGTGTGGCGGAAATTGTTGAAAATTTCACGAAATTTATCAGAATCAAATAAATTTGGAAAATCTGCTCAAAAGAAGCTAACATAAATAAAAAGGTTTTACTATAGATCAAGCAACTTTAAGATGAAGAAGAAATATAATATTTCAAAATATATTTTAACTAAAAATGTATCTTTTGTTGATAATAAGTAGATTTTTTTATTGAAATAAGGAATCTTTGTTAAACATCTGTTAAAGCTAAATCAATACGATAAAAATCTTTTAAAATCGATTGCAATTTATGGAGTATTCCCTCTTCAACAAATTAGCTATTTGCATATTCAAGAACCTCAGCTCAAGTGCAGCACAAGTTGATTTATACACATTGATATCAGAGCTTATCACAGTTGCATTTCAAATAAATGCTTAAACTATGCAAATCGCAAAAGTCACTTGTAAAAACAAAAAAAAAAACAAAAATTGAGAATATAACCCTTTTTGCAAATCTCTTGGCAATTCAAATATATATTTTGAGCACGCGCACACAAAGTCAAATGGACACAAGCTGCAAGTCAAATGGTATTCGGAGCAACTGTGATATAAGGATGAGTACTCATGTACTCAAGTATGAGTACACTCATCTATCTACTCGTATATTCGTATCTGTCGATCTGAATGTAAATGTGAATGTGTGTGTTCGTGTATAAAATAAATGCACAACATAACTTTGTCTTAGCCAATAAGCCATTGGTAAGTGCATTTCCACACCCACACACACGACCACACACACACACACCCAGACACACGCACACAGAGAGAGTTGTACTACAAATGGCTTTAATGGTCATTGGAAGCGGTTGCCAGTTGGCAACATTTGCTGAGTTTCGCTTTTACCTTCTTCCGTTTAACCGAATGTCTCCACAACTGTGCATTCATTTATGTATGGCGAACTGTATTTTACACACACATTGCTAACAACGTCTGTTGCCTTTACCTGTGCCAGGTGAGCTAGTTGCACCTGAAATGGCAAACGGAAATTGTACATACATATTTCACTTAACTTCAGCGATGAAATGGCAAATGGCAGGCCAGCAAAAAAAAAGTTACAAAAGGGGAAACCAACCAGCAAATATTTGTAAAATCAAACGGTCTGCTTCTTGTCCTCCTTCCTCCTCCAATCGTTCCCCTTTTTCCTACTGTACCATCTCGTCACATCCTGTGGCGCTCTGGACTTATAAAACGTTAAGTGTAAATAAATTATTAGCGAGGCGTCAAGCCGTGTGCTTCCTGTGTTAACCCTTTTTCCCCAAAACATCAACTGCGCGGGTTTCTCGATAGGTAATCAACATATATCGATAGTGTAAGTAATCGATAGGTTTCATTTAATAAATTTAATAGTCTCATTTAAGCTAAAAATAAGCTGTATAAAGCCAGTTTCCTTTAAGATTCATATGATTATTTATTTTGTACTATAATTCTAAAATATTAAAAAAAAAATTTTATAAAATATTATATATTAATTTTTTAGGAAAATGTTACGGATTTAGGAGTTTGGGCAATATTTTTAATTTGATTTCAACATAATAAAGACAATACCTCTCTAAAAAGTATATTTTAAGCACTTTATTTAAAAGTTAATTTAATATTTTATAGACTATATATAGAATATTTTATTTTCAATAACAAGATAAATGATAAATTAAATTTAATCAAAGTTTAAATTTGTTTACTACCCACAAAACATTCATAATATTTTATATGATTGACATAAATGAAATTTCTTATGATAATATTGTTAATTAGTTTATTAATATCTATGTGTGAATTAATTAAAAACTCAAGAGGTAACCCTCGTACAGTGAAGCCTTTTTGCCTGAGGGCGTTACGAAAATGTGGCATGTTTGCCAACATGCAGCGAGTAACGAGACAATTACCGTTGGGAACGCCATCAGAGTCGACTGAGGCAGCAAGTACCGATGCTGCCACTGCTGCTGCCCAAACATGCAACTTGGAGCAGCATCAACACACACACACACACACACACTGCACAAACACAACACCAAGGATGAATGTGTGCCAACACTGAATGGCAAAAACTATAGCATACATTTCAGAGCAAACTTTGCGCTGCCTTCGTTTTGTCCCTGCGAGTGTGAGAGAGAGAGAGAGAGAGAGTGTGTGTGTGTGTGTGTGTGTGTTTGTGGAGGGGGCGTGGCACTGTGGCCAATGTCTGCGTAGACAACGTGTTAAGCTTCAGTGGTTTGCCATTGCAAATGGGACACATTAGCAATGTTGCAAGTTGCAGCTACAGGGAATGCCAAGAGGAAGAGAGAGAGAGAGGATGAAGAATCAGAGGGAGCAAAATCGGGACACGTCACCGAGAAACATGGGAAAAAGGCTTTGGCGGCTTGGGTATGAGACCTATATCTATATGGCATGTGCCAAATGTGTCAGCTGCAGTTTGGTAACATTCAACTGAAAGTCGTGTGAATTGCTTCATTTTGTGTCCCTTCGACGAACACAACAAATTAGTTGACATTTTTTTCCCAGAATGGCAAATGAATTTTAATGCTTGTGTATTTATTCAAATGAGTGTTTACTTAAGCAACAGAAAAACAGCAAAATGTCAAAAGAAATTATACACTTACTTGCAAGTCAGTTGAAAAGTAGATAAATAGAATTACAAGGCAAAGCAGATGGAAATACAAGTAGTCAAGTTTAAAAGTTAACAACTACGAAATAAAGTTCTATTTGTAGACACTGTAAGCACTGAATTGAAAACTTTTATTTCATTGCACTTAGATTTCTTTTAATTTGATTTATTTCGGTGAAAATTTAAAATTTATTATCAATGTTAAGCAAAATATACAAATCTCAAGAGTTACTGATGTCAATTGCTTTCTTTAAATATCAGAGAAATCATTTTTCAGACTTGGACAATTGGCAGCATTAAATTTATTATTAAACTTAATTAAATTATTTACTTTTGTAATAAATAAGTTTATTTAAAATGTATTTATGGCTTTTTATTCAATTGAAAATAAATGCAATTTAAATCAATAAATGCTGTCAATTCTTACAAATATTT
Organism: Drosophila falleni; assembly: GCA_035045575.1. Classification (NCBI taxonomy): domain Eukaryota; kingdom Metazoa; phylum Arthropoda; class Insecta; order Diptera; family Drosophilidae; genus Drosophila; species Drosophila falleni. The sequence continues at coordinate 8,090,017 of JAWNOV010000167.1, forward strand.
TTTGAGGATTAAAAGAAAATAATATTGTTTTCAGGAACAACTTTAATTACTTTTAAGAAGTAAGAAGCTAAAGGTATTGAAGCAGGGGCATTATTTAAGTTTTATTGTACATCCAGCTATACTTAGAGCTGTCTTTAGAGTACATTTTGAAAGCTACATTGCTCTCCTCTAAAAGTGCGTAATTTTCTTTGTTAAGAACTGTTTCCATTTCTCTATTAATAACTCAACTCCTGCCATTATTCATAGACGCAACTGGTCCCAGCGCTAATTAATTTCGAATAGCTATTCAAAAGTTCCTTTGCTGACTTAATATTTGCTCCTTGACTGCCGCCATTAACAGCACTGCAACTCAGTTTATTGCATTTGCATTTGACGTTTGCCAACACTGTTTGCCACAATTCCCCCATTTGCTGCTGAGAGTGTAGAGAGGTGGGAAGAGGTATTGAAACTTCGAAGGACGACCCATTTGCAAGTTTTTATGAACTTTGCTGCCGTTGAAGTTGACGTCGACGTCGACGTCGGCGTTGGCGTCGGCGTTGACGACGTCGTCTGTCTGTTTATTTTGAGCAAAAAGTTTCATGTGCTTGTTTGTTTATTTGTTTGTTTTGCTTTGTGCTGTTTGTTCTGCTAAAAACTCTTCAGCACAGCCCAAGGCAACAGCAACAGCAACAACAACAACAATAGCAACAACGACAACAACAACTATAACAATGCCAACAACAATGGCAACAACAAAAGGTTGCGCTGTCACGCGTAAAATATTTCTAAGAATTTCTCTGATGCTTTTGCATTCAACGTGACTTTAAGCAGCCTCACACACACACATACACACACACACACACACACACTCGCACACTTACTTTAAAAAATATATTTTACTTTTTGGCAACAAAAGCGTGCTGTGAATCGCGACAAGTTCATGTTTTACTGTGGTTTCCATGCAATTTATACTCAGTAATCAAGTCACAATAAGGTATGTCAAACATACAAAAATAAATAGTTAATATCAGAGTAAATTGTAAATATAATCAATTAAACTTTCTTAATTTATTACTAAATTTATTGATATTTAACTGCATTAGCCTTGGAATATTAATTTAATATTTATAACATAAAATATTTACAGGATAACTATCAGTTGCAACACTTTCTAAGTGAGCCAACTGTTGTGTGCTTTGATTTCTCTCTGCAGTTGGTTTTATTATTGTCGTGTTGCTTTATGATTTTTAATATGGCAACTGCAGAGCTCGTAAATTCACGCAGCAAAATGTTGCACGCTTTGTTTGTTTGGCTGCTTAAACACACACGCACAATACAGTTTCATGTTTGCACATCCCACACACACACACACACATACACACAGACAGAGAGAGAGACACAGACACTGGCAAAGAGTGCGCTATGCAATTGACAACTAACCGTGGCAACAACAACAACAACTACAACTTCTACGACTGTGACTACAACTACGGGAACAACACACACAACACACACAACACCCAAAACACCCACCCGTTGAGCTCAGCTCAGCTGGCAATTTCCTGGCAGCATTTTCCTACACTTTATGCGACATACATATACACAAACACACACATACATATACATATAGACGTCTTGCTGTATTTGTTATTTTCCTTGGTTTTATCGTTGTGATTTTTGATGCTGAGAAATTGTTGCTTGCAATGCAAACTTTAATGTTTGAATTAAAGAAATGATAGTACTGCTTATAATGCATTTATTATGTACTATATTTATTAAATACAATAAAATAAAATATAAATAAATAAGGTAAATTTAAGTATCACTTGATAATAAATTGTATAACGTCAATATTCAATACATTTTAAAATCAATAAATGATGTATAAATAAAATTATTTTCAATGTCACTTAACAAAGTTGCGCAAAAATTTTATAGCATACTTATCAGCGCAGCATTCCAAATAAATGGCTAAATACTTGTGTAAAATAAATAAATAAGATAATTTTAAGTATCACTTGATAATAAATTTTATAACTCGTCTTAGTCAATATTTAATATATCTTAAAATCAATAAATAATGTATAAACAAATTTATTTTCAATATCACTTAACAAAAAAAAGTTGTACAAAAATTTTATAGCATACTTTTCAGCGCAGCATTCCAAATAAGTAGATAAATACTTGTGTACTTGTGTAAAATAAATAAATAAGGTAATTTTAAGTATCACTTGATAATAAATTTTATAACTCGTTTTAGTCAATATTTAATATATCTTAAAATCAATAAATTATGTATAAACAAAATTATTTTCAATATCACTTAACCAAAAAAAGTTGCACAAAAATTTTATAGCATACTTTTCAGCGCAGCATTTATATAAGTAGCTCACTGATTATGTACTTTAATTCCATTTCAAGCATGCTTAAAACTTTTTTGTGAATAGTGCTTCGATCGATTTTAAATTAAATGAAATACATTTTATATCTGTATTGAACATTTCAACAAAATGAAAATAAAGTTAGTCTTATTAACAAAAGCAAACTTTTTTAGCAATTAATCAATGTAAACAATGGTAAGCGAAAAGTAAGCTATGCTAAAAATCATTGGAAATTTGATTGACTTGACTACGTTTTGGGGGAGATGAAGAAAATCCTGTCAAGCTGCTTCCTCTGACTGTTTTTGGCCATTGTTATGCTTTGGGTTTTGTCTTGATTAGCAGTTGGACGCAAGGGAATTGGCTGATTGGCTATGTGTGGTATTTCGCTTATTTTATTTTGGCCAAAACAAACGTGGCAGAACAATGGCTAACTGAAATAGAGGTTTAATTTTGAAAAGAAAAGAAAAATAAATTTATAACAGCATGAAGATAAATTACTTTTATCTTTTGGCACTAGCTCGTTGTAGTTCTTGGTCCTTGGTTTCGCACCTGGCGGGCATTTTCTAATTTAGCCACAAATATTTGGTGCCGTCAAATACTCGCACAAATTGCCAACTGCATCAACTTTGGTCATTAAAACATTTGTTTGCGCATCAAATTAAACGCACGGCTAAGCCGAAAAAGCGATACGCCGCGATTTCCGTTTGTTTTCTAGATGTCTTCTCTCTCTGCCTCTCTTTCTGTCTCTCTCACGTATACGTACACTCTAAGGGACTGTGACTCTCGTTTACCGCTATCACTTACTCACACCGTGAAGTCTGCGGGCGTACTGAGCAGCAGCAGCTACAGCTGCCGGAGAGCCAAGGCGTATAACAGTTTTATAGCACTGTTATACGTGCGCTCTCTTTGATGACAGGTGGCGCTCTTCGCTTTGCTATCTGCTTTGTTTACATTCACAAATTGCAAGCATTGAAACAGAAAATTCATGTTGCTGCTTCAGCCTCTGTCTTTGTTGCTGTTGCTTTTGTTGTTATTGCTTGTGTTGATAAATGATAAATCTTTTTTTTGTCGATAACTTGACCTTCAATTAATTGACATTGAAAAAATTCACGGTTTCTGTGGTCGAGTGCAGTCAGCCCCAATGTTGCATTCTGTTTGGGATTTTAGCACAGTTGTTGCTGTTGTTATTGTTTGTTGGAGTGCTCAATTAGTGCAGAGTGTTGTTGTTGTTGCTGTTGTAGCTCTTGGAAGGTGCTTGTCAGGCTGGCTTTTCAGATTGACAGCGTTTGTCAGTGATTTATGCACTACACTCTCTTGTTTTCTAGTTAGTGTGCGACATTTGGTGTTTCTTAAGGGCCGAAAGAGAATTGCACTCATTACTTGAGCAATTAAGATGCTGAAATTGTGCTTAAAATGCATTAATTATTTTTTATAGCATGCTTTTATGGGCATTTTTAAAAAATTGCATACTTTTAGGGTCATTTAAAAAAAAAGCATAATCATTAAAAAAAAAAGAAAAGAGACAAAAATAATATTATTTAAAAGTTTTATTGTACAGTCATTAGAATATTGCTTATAATGATTATGTTTCCAGCCGTTTAAATATTCTTAATGATATTGATGTAAATATTCTTTGAGTTTTTTTTCACAAAATCTGTCAAATAAATAGTTTATTTATTTTAAACTATTTGAGAATTATTTTCAAAAATTTTTTTTTTTGTATATAAGGAAACCTACACCAAAAATTCTCATACTAAATTCCAGATTATAAACTAGAAGTAATGCTGTTTTCAATCTACAAATTCTTCAAATAATTACAAACTCTAAGAACATTATTAGATCTAAATTTCAACAACTATTTTGTGTAGTCCTCACGTACATTGGTAAATGCTGATCGAAATGAGCCATTTTAAATGCAAATTGCTATGTCGCATTCCAAATTGACCTCTTGGCTTATCAACAAGGGTCGATAAGCACATTTTGTTGACAAAAGCAAATAATTTAAATAATTTTAAACGAAAAGAGAACCTTTTTGGACCAAAAATTACATGTGGTTAGAGCGAATATCAAAAAATATGAAAACAACAAAAGGATCTGGACCCAAAAGCCGACAGAAACACATGTCACATTTTTGTGTGAAAAGTTTTCTTAAAATTGTGTAAGCTGCGTTCTATTCTGTGTTCCGGCACAAACATTTACACACATACTTTGGCAATGCTATTCAAGGATTTTATTTTGCATAAACAAGGACAACAGTAGCCTAGTATATGCGGGTCGCTTTCATTTTATGAGTGTGTGTGTGAATGTGTGTTGCAAAAATATGCAAATACATTTACCGAGTAGCCAAAAGGACATAAGTGACGACAATTTGCCAGCAAGTGTACACAAATACAAGCACACATATCTCAGTATGTGTGTGTGTGTGAGTGTGTGTGTTAGTTTGGCTGTTGCTTCAATTGCTGTGGTTTTTGCTGTGGCCAGAGCTCATTTGAATTTTACATTTGCATTTCCGTTTGCCGCTGAGACTGTCAACTGCAAATTGCAGCTCATCCAAAAAGCAGCCATCGATCAATGAGAAAACCCACATAAAACAACCACAGCCAAGTCATTAAAGAGTCCTGTATACCAAAAGCCACTTCAAATGCCGTTTTAATTGAGCTGCTGTTGCTGCAGTCGATAATTCTCCTTGTAAATAAGAGGAAAACAACACAAAAGTCAAAAGACGAAACGAGAGTTAAATGTTCTATGCATTTTCTTTTCTTCTTCCAAGTTCGCTTAAGTTTATGCATAATGACCCATGGCAAATCCGAAGCACAAAAAAAAACGATGACGCCAAAAAGTATGCTTCAAAATAAAGTTCAACGCATACTCGAAATCTCCTTAAAGTGCTCGAAAGCAATTCAATTTTAATTGAATTAAAATTAGTTTTGGCTAAGCTAAATATATTTAAAAATTGTGCTTAGTGGCAATTTTAAATGGCATAAATTAATAATATTAATGAACTGTCTGTCTGTCCGCATAAATTGTTGGGCAGCTCAAAAAGTATTGCATACCTTGAGGGCGGCTTCATAATATGCAAATTTCGAGTGCACATTTAGCCTGGAAATATGCTCAACGGAAGCTGCTTCCAATTTACGTAAATTTTCGGTTGCTCTGACGTTGATGTTGTTGTTGTTGCTGTTGCAACTTGCATAAATTTGCGAATCCTTGTTGCATACTTTCGAGCGTCCAAGCGCTTGTGGCTTAAATAATATGCTATGCAATAGAAATTCGAAAAGCGGTTGAAAATTCTATTAAAAAAAGTGAACTATGTATCTGCTTGTCAAATGCACTCGTACATCCAAAATTTTAGACTAAATTCTGTTAGAGTAAATCCTAAAATTATAATTGGATAAGCTGTACAAAAGCGACGTAGTGCTTTTGTTTTTATCTTGCCACATAATGAGGCAAGCAGCAGCCACGTGCCGACTAATGACACCAAAGACGACAACGAGAACAATGTTAAAGTGTCAAAAATGGCACTGGGCTAAAATAAAAGTCTGTACAACAAAGATTTCAGCGGAAAATTGCTACAGGCTATGCGCGTTTCTATTTACAGCTGTGCGGCTAATTTTCCCAACAACAACAATAGCAGCAACAACAACAATGTCAAGCTGAAATGTAATGAAATGGAGCAAAAAATGTACAAGTTTCTGCGTGCGTCATAACACCTAAAAGATGACAATGGAAAAAAGGAAAAATCGGAGCATGAAGACAGCCATTGAAATGCTCTATAATAAATTGAAAAATATAGTCAATAAAAAAATAATTGTGTGGTAGAAAATTAAAAAATGCTTCTAAGGAAATTAAAAAAATTTTTGTAAGTCAGAAATATATGCTAGAAAGGAAATATATAGAATAAAAACTTAAAATTTTTAAATGTTTTTCATACTAAATAATATCTGCTTTAAATTGAAAGAAAGAATTTGATTGTTTTTCTATAAAAATCAATTCATAAATTTAACGATATAAAAATTTTATTTTAATGTCATCAAAGTTATAAACGCAAGTATAAAATTCCATTTTTATTGACACGAGTCATTAAATAGCGATTAATGCCATTTAGTTGAAACTGCAATTTGTGTGCTGTCATTTTTTGGAATACTTTGCTCTGCATTATTTTCTAGAAATTTGGTCAGCTTTCCCGCTCTCTTTTTTGTCGGATTTTCATCCGCCGGAAGGCGATGCGACATTATTTTTTTTTTTGTTCGTTTTCATCCAGCTGCCTTTAAATGCGACTTCCGTGCGACGGTTTTTCAATTATGCAAAGAGATTTGCTCGGCTTACTGGACTGCAGTCCAGAAATGTTTTGATTACGAAAGTCGAGCGGAAAATCTGTTAATGAAATGAAGGCGTATTTGCGTATTTACTGTGTGTTTTCAACTTGAATGGAGTGAAACTGCTTGGCATATTTACTTTTCATTTATATCATTAATTATGCATTTCTTTAGATAGTGACTGAGCCTGAGCCTGAACAAATGTTGACTCAACAAGCAGCAAATTATGTTTGGCCATTACAAAGTACATAAATCAAACGACTGCTGGTAAGGATTAGCTATGGCTAGTTTATATTAAAAACTCCAAACGCAATTATGTCAATAAGCCAAATTGTTTATGGCCAGCGCCGGAAAACGGCGGCAAAGGAGACTCCAAAAATTTTGTGGTATCATTAATCATTTGCATGTTTCGTGACGTGACTGGACCAGCAAATAAGTCGTTATGGACATTATGGAACCCATTGGGGTGCAGTCAAGCTTGGCTGTCTTAAAGTATGCCACAGACAATGGACTCAAAGCTAAACAATGCCCAGAGATTGGTCAAAACGGCACAAAGAAAACTTATGAAAAGGCATATTCCTTACGGTTCAACGATAGAACCACAATTAATAATTCACTGGGCATAAATATTCCCACTCTCATTCCCACAATCATAGTCATATGCCATCGAAATCAGTTAGAAAACAGTGCTGTTATTAATATCCCAATCAGCATAAACATCTGATGCTTTGATATGGCCAACAGCAACAACAATTGGTGAATCTATGTAATTCACAAACGTCTGTGAAAGTACTCATAAATATTCGCCCATGGCCATCATCGACCAAAGAATAACAAGGGGAAAACTGTGAGGGGGAAATTGAAACTACTACAACATGAACTACTGCTGAACGGTTGCTTGAGCTTATCGCTAAAAGCGAATCAGCAAGTAGCTGGGTGTTGCAAGAACCAAGCATAAGGAAGCATACCACAAAGCGGAAGTTGCAAACAAAAAAAAAAAAAAAAACATTAAGCGACTTTTCATACACTATACAGCAAGAGAGGCATAAAAAAAACTTTGCTGCGGAACTGAGTGAAAATAGTAGCATGGTGGGGGTTAAGAAAGAGAAAGAGAAAGAAGGTGCCAGCATACAACGGAAGTTCGAACAAGGGTGGCACACAATATGATAAATAACAGATGAGCAAAGAGTGTCAGCAATGTTACAACCAAGGGGAGAATAGGGTTTGTTGCTTATTGAAAGTATGACGTACAAACACACGACAGAACAGCTCCAAGAATACGGAAACTAGGCGACAAAACAGTCAGGGTTGCACACCCTTAACGGCCAGTTAACACTTGAAATACATTTTCACTTATTTCTGCATTGTATTGATAGTCATGGATTTATTTTTATATTTTAGGTTTTTTTTTAAATTAGGGGCCAAATAATGATAAAATTGATATTCCGAAGGTAAATCGGTTCAAATTTGCCAAAGTTATGACAATTTAAAGATTTTAATAAAGCAACACATTATTTTGTTGCCCGCATAAGTAGGCAACACTATTTTTTGCCCATATAAGTAGGCAACACTATTTTGCCCGTATAAGTAGGCAACACTATTTTTGCCCATTTAAGTAGGCAACACTATTTTTGCTCATATAAGTAGGCAGCACTTTTTTTGCCCATATAAGTAGGCAACAGTATTTTGCCCATATAAGTAGGCAACACTATTTTTTTTTTATTGAAAAATATTTAGTACATCACCATACATCACATAATTTGAATTGAAAGATTGTCTAAACTCATTTTTTAACTGTTTTGTATTTCCTATCCCTAATAAACTCATTTATTATGTAAAATCCACTCTTTTAAATTTTTCTACAACTTTTTCAATAATACATCAATCAAATCGCTTTAAGCCCGCTTGTCGCCTGTGCAGAGGCTTTAAAGTACTGATACAGATTCCTTAGCAAAGTCCCCAGTTGCAGCTCCTGGCAACACTTTGAAAATACATTGACTGTGAGAATGTCATGAATATTAAATTGCGATTATTGCCTTTGGCAATGTGACGTCGTCGTCGTCATCGTCATCGTCCTTGTCAGAAGCTCGTGATCCTTGCTAAGCATTGACATAGTTCAGTTTTTAGTTAGCATGTTGTTGCTTCCTACACGGATTTAGTTCCTGCACTCGACGAGCTTAATTAAATGCGCTTTAATTAAGTCAAATATTAACCCAAAGCGGCAAACAGTGTCATATGCATGCCTGACCAGCCAAAGCTTCACAATGTGCTTTGATAGATGACTAAAGGGGGATAAAAAACCAAAAAAAAAGAAGAAAAAAAATGTAAAAATGCAAAGAGAGATGGATGATAGAAGGACGGAGTAAGTGAAGTGTTTTTGGTGCAATGCTCTCAAACTGATGTGATTGGGAATTTGATTTATTGGCAGCAAAGTAAGCTTGGCCAGCAGCCTGCGCTTGACTGATGTTCATTTGCCTTTGGGCCAAAAAGGAAAGTTCATTTGCATATTGCCAAGAAAATTGAGCAGGCTATAGCCAAACAGACTGAGAAACATTACCTTGCCTCACGTGTCACAATAGTTTTAAATTTCTCAATGTTTTAGCTTCGTAAAATTTAACTACCAAATTTTAAAAGTTTTTCTTGTTAACAAAAACCTCTCAAAGAACCCCCTAAAATTTTAATGTACTGATACCAAGTTCATTGCAATGATTCGAATTGTTGGCTGTTTGACGCCCATTGCGGTGAATCGTTTGCGCAACTCAAAACCAGTTAAGAGGAATTTAAAACTAACCCAGAAAGTATATGCCACATGGATATATACTTTCAGGAACATTGCTGTCAAGGACAAGCGTCAAATTGACGGCTCATGTATCGTAGATGTTAATTAAACTGGTGCGTAATCTTCTTTGATACGATATCTTAAGTTGATTTTAATTAAATGTATCTATCTAGGTGGAATCGTCAATGTATTGGGTATAGATATGTGTAGGTGCGCCGCTTGCAGTGTATTTTTGTACTTTTGATTACTTTTACATTTCTTAAACTTATTCAAAATCAAGCTTGTGTGTAAAAGCAATGGAAAATGTTTAAATACCAAATAGAGGCGTAAATTGAGAATATAAAATTCAGACTGTTGTTTTATTAAAATAGGTTGGCAACCCTTTTTCTTTACCTAAGCCAATCTCTTCTGCTTTTATCCATTTACCTGGCCTCTAAATAGCAAAAAAAAAGTCGTTTATCCAATCTACTCTGTGTTTATGTTTTAGAATATATATGTGTACATATAACCTCCCCCTAATCAGGGCACAGCAACCCCCTTTAACAATTCCCAGCACAAGTCAATGGATGCTTTGTGGCATAAGGGATGTCCTTTGTTTCCTCCTAGACCAAAAGCCTTTTCTCTCTGCTCAATGAGCTTTATATATACACCATATATATATAGTACATACATATACATATGTAGGCGGATATATATAAATATTCTAAGCTCACTTTGCTTGTGGCTTTTGTGGCTCAGTTGGCTTTTGAGACGAGGCCTGAAAAGGCAACTGTAATTGAATTTTTCTTTGTTTACAAACAAATTATTGTTGGCTGACAAAACAAGTAAAAGCCAACAATATGCTGGGTCTATAACCTTTTGACAAGTAATCACGTTAATTTTGTTGGTTTCATAGTCATTTGGCAGGAACAAAAAGTCGCTGAACGTGAGCTAATGTGCTCGACTAGCAGATACTCTAGTTTGAAGATTAAGTATATAAAAGATGAATAGAATTGTGCCTTAAAGTATAGAAAAAGTAGTGTGAAAATATTGAGTTGAGACAATATTTTTTAAATATACCATAAATTAAAAAAATTAAAAAATTAAAAAAAAAAAAAACAGATCCCTTTTTCTGCTTAAAAAGAGTATCAATAATTTTTAATACACTTATATTTATTACGTTAAAAGTCTATAACCGGTTATTATAGTAACTACTTCTCAAATGAAGGTCATAAAGTTGCTGCGTGTCCTTTTCGCTTATTGGAAATTAAATTTGCGGCCAACATATGAATTTTTTCATGAATGTCACGTCAGAAGTGTTTAACCAGCTTCCACAAGCAGCTCTCACACACATTCGGGATTAAAACTGACAGCAGCCAGTGGATAATGGCCAAGAATGTTAATAACGCGAAAGGAAATGTAAGTGCAGTGTGCAGAAATAAAACTGCACTCACACAAAAATTCAATTAAATTCGATAAATTAAACGGAAGCCATGAAAACTCTCGAGAAATGTTCACAGAAATTTTCAATTATTTTGCTTTAATTTGTAACAGAAATGAAACCAATTTCATTGCAATGCTATTAGCTTTTCGGCAAGTTGCAACGTAGCTAACTGATTGTTGCCCCCAAAAACAAGTTGAACTAATCGTTTATATGTGGCACGAGTTGAGAACAGTTTGCCATTGCCATCCTCATCCGCTCAACGAGAGAGCAACAGACGATTACCTGATAAACACATTCAGTGTACATTATTGAATACACACACACGGCGTATACGTAATATTACGTATACGCATCATAACCAGAATGAAGGCGATAAGACAACCCCCAAACTGAGCTCAGTAAGCGGATGTGCACCTGATCCTTTTTGCCACAGCATATTCACACACACACACATGTAACCACACCCTCACACACACACACATGTATACACATTGTTGCTGTCGTTGTCGTTGCCATTGCCGTGCGCTGTTATTTATGATAATTCAAAGTAATATCCTGCAGCAATTTCATCAACAAAGCCAAGAGGCTGAGGCCGATGTGGTTGTGAATGTGAATGTGAATGTGACTGTGTGAATATGTGAATATGTGTAAAAGCAAATATCCTTTTTCAGTACCAAGGACACGCCCGCGGGGGGTATTTTCGAAAATGGCCCAAACGTGTCAAATGTGCAAATGCTTGTGTGAAAATTGCAAATTTGTTTGTATAATTGGTTGTTGCAGGTACAGGACGAGTACTCTATAAACGTCTTCTATGGCCAACAGCCTCGTAAAACATAAAGTACTCTCAACTTGTACGATTATGTACTTTTCAAAGTGAAACGATATTGGAAGCAGCCACTTCTCCAATTTGTATGCCCAATTCCATTTGCTTACAAATATGAGTACATAACGTAAAATAAATGTAAATAATTGAATAAAAGATGTGGGCAACTGAAAGCATTTCACTGAAAGCTCTTCATTTGCGGTGGGATTATAAGTAGCTCTAAGGAAGATTGCATTTACAGTGGCTTTTAGCCTATTTTATGCACCAATCCTACATATTATAAATTTTATATGAATTTATCTCTTAGTAAAAAGGAGTTATAAATGAAATTTAAAAGCAAAATTGCTTATTAATGTTACTTTATTTATTTTTTAAATTGATATTATCATTTAAACTTTATTGACAGCACTATTATTTTATTACGTATCCTGAGTACTTCTTTGCTTATTAGAAAATATATATATATTTATATGGGCAAAAATAGGGTTGCCTATTTATATGGGCAGAAAGTGTTGCCTACTAATGTGGGCAAAAATTAGTGTTGCCTACTTAAATGGGCAAAAATTGTGTTGCCTACTTATATGGGCAAAAAAATAGTGTTGCCTACTTATGTGGGCAAAATAGTGTTGCCAGCTTATGTGGGTAAAAAAATAGTGTTGCCTATATATGGGCTCAGGGTATTTTACTTAATAACACTGCTCTATAACATGTGTTATATATATAGTTAAATATACAAGTTTGTAAATGGCCACAGTTATCTATAGTTTTCTATTAAACGCAATGAAATTACAAAAATTTAAAAATTTTATTTGTATTGACTCTGTATGCCTACAAATCGAAAGAGCTACACATAAACTGCGCTTAAATTGATAAAAATTATCTCAGTCAATTGGAAATGTATCCGTTTTGTTTGTTCGTTTGTTCGTTGTTGTTGTCTCGGTCCCCTCTACTTTTGTTCGGGGCAGGCCAGCTGATAGAGGAACTGCACCAATGTCCTCGTTGGTCGTCCCGTCATACGCCAAGTGTTCAGATACGGAATAATGCCATACTGACTGAGCATACCCGAACCCCTTGTATCGATATGCGCCCAATCCGCACAGGGAACCAATTCATGGAGCACAGCAGCCGCCAGACAGGAGTTGGCCAAACCACGTCCATCATTGCTGATGTCATAGCCAAGTTCATCGGTGACTTGCTTCTTGTAGTATTGCCAGAGGGGCAGACGCCACATGCGATCTCCGGTTAAGGAGCCAGCACGTTGAAACTGTTTCCAGATGTAATGGGAGTTGGAGAAAATGGCTGAGGCGCCACCACCAAAAGCCTTCTTGGCACCCGTGCCCATGGTGGCCACATCGACCACCAAACGTGGCTTATAAGTCGTCTGACCATAGATAAGTGGATCGGCCATAACCACAACTCCCGCCTTGTCCAGATCTCGTATGGCCATTGCTTTGGCATTGAGCAGCGTGCAAACATCACCGGGTTTTGTGGCCATGCCCGAGGGCAGATTCTCGCATAAGGGTACAATCAGGACCACATTGATGGGCAGTGAGAGGGCGGCCACACAACGCATCATGGCCACACAGGCAGCCGCTCCAGACATGCTCGCCCGATACTCATCCATGCCCTCGCAATTCCGCAGATTAATCCCACCCGAATTGAAGGTAATACCCTTGCCCACAAACATTACAGGCTTGTCCTCGGGCGAGGTGCCGCAATAGGAGATCTCCATGAGCACGGGTGGCTCACAGGAGCCCTTGGCGATCATAAGAAATGACTGCATGCGCTGCTGTTCTATCCAGTCCATGGTGCGTATTTCCACAGTGATGCCGCAAGGACACAAGGCATCCACAGTGGCCTGAGCAAACAAAGTGGGCGTCATGCAATTGGCAGCTGCATCGCTTAAACGTCTAGCCAAATTCTGTGACTCCGCCTTGAATAAACCACGCGTCCAACCATCCTGATCGTGTGAGTTATACAGTTCTAACTTGGGCACAACTCGTCGATATTTCTTGTTGAGCATTTCCATATGCCGCCAAATGGCCAAACTGGCACCCTCAGCCGCCTGCTCGGCATAATCCATGCCGTCGATGGACACCTCAGTGCATCCGACTAGCTGCAATGATCGTGCCCCAATGCCAGCGGCAATGCGAACATTCTCCATGCCCTCGTCCAACATCTCGAGCTCATTGAAGCCAATGCCCTCGAGGCCCACACCGACGACAGCAATACTCCTAAAGTCCACATCAATATTATTGAACACCTTGCCGCGTCCCAATCTGCCATCAATCTTTGTCTCGCATATCAGCTCCGTCAACTTGCCACCCAATCGATCATTGATCTTCTCACCCGCCGTCGTCAACTTTGGGTCCTTATCACCCTCCTTTTGATACACTCCAATCACAAGTCCCTTCGCCTTCGCTCCACTCTCCGCACACGCATATCGCACATGGTTGACCCTCGCAATGTATCGCAATGGTTTTGCTTTCAACAGGAGTCTACGAATATTCTGCATAATAAGCGTCTTTGCAAATTTGATGAATCCTCGAAAAAATATTAGCTAGTTTCTTTTTGTGAGAATTTTTTTTTACATATATATATATACAAACAATTTTATGTTTAAATGGACAAAACACACAAAAATTTGGACAAAAAAAAAATTATTATACAGAAATCTAGATATAAGAGTACAAAACACGAGCACAGTCGAATAATAACAACTACTAACTAAATAGAATTTAATACAACCCGTGACAGTTCCTCGAGCTGACATTTAATTATCCGTTTACTCAGATTTATAAAAAATCTAAATATTTTAAAAATATTCTTAAATCAGGAAATTCAAATAATTATCTGGATAAATAAAAATATCATTGATATATTTTTTTAGATAAACAAATTTTGGGCTATATTATATAAATATTAAATGTTCATATTTAATCTACCATTTTATTTTTATGATAAAAATCAATTTTTTTTTTAATTTAACTTAAAAATTATTGTAATAAAATGCCAAAAATATTATTTATTTTAAGATAATTGTAATTATTATTTTAATTATATATAATTATCATTATTTATTATTATTATTATAATTTAAGTAATAATTATTTATTTGGCATTTCAAATGTAATATAGTAATTTAATAATGTTCAACCTCTGTTCCAATTTTTGTTGCATAATTACAGGCTAACTAACTGTATAACGATAATAAGCCAAATGTAGCTTAAGGGTTGTGACACCCAACTTGAAGCACAAATTAATTCAGTTGCATTAATTAATGCAAATGTCTCGATAATTATCACATTGATTAAGTGAACCACATTGAAATTGCAGTTGATTGCCATTATCAATGACTGTACTCGCAATTAAGCGACAGAGCGACCAACTTAACTGAATTAATCGAAAACCGGCAAACAAAATAAACAAAATAAACAAACAGGCCAACGAACACATTGAACAACGAAACAAACTTTTCCAGTTTGACTTTTAATTAGTTAAAAACAAATTGTTGTCAAAGCTTAGACGCGAAATGGGAGATGCTCTCGGCGGATTGGCAATTGAAAACATATTTTGAATTCGAAACTATAATTGGAATTGTTGGGCTGGAAATTTTGTTTTGGTTCAAGTTGTATTCAAATTTGGATAGTTTGTAGATTGAACAAATGAATAAACAAAAATGACTTTTACAAATTTGGTTTAATTGAAGATTTGTGCTACAACTGATTAAGTTTAATTTTATTGTGAATTCTTCTTTTAATCGTCGCAAGCATTTATAAATAGATCTTTTTATAGGGTGTGAAACAATGCAAACAGTTCTTAAACGTTTGTAATGACAGTTCATTATTTTGCATTTAGATAAGTGGCAAAAATTTGCTAAAACTTTTGCTTATCACTTCAAGTTCTCTTTCTAATGTCAATGTCATACAAATTGGCTAAAAAGAAAGCAGTTTCTGCTGATATTTTTGATATTCTGTGAATTGTTGAAAACTTAAACAAACTAAGTTTTAACTGCACGATTATGCAGCAAATGCTTTGTTCAGCCATAGTATTTATTTTGGAGGGGATTTTATTTATCTCTTTGAACTGAATACGAGTGTACCCATATCTTATGCCTGAACCGTTGAAGCGCACTCTTGTGCTCCAATTGCTTAGCCATTCATATGATTATTGCGAAACAAGTAGCTCAACTTGGGAGTGTCTGTGACTGTTAAAGTCTGAGGTGGCAAATTCCCTACAGCAATCACTGTTGCACGCTCTTCACCTCTCTCTCTCTCTCTCTCTGTCTTTCGTTCTCTTTCTATTCGTGCCCCCAAGAGTTGTGGCAACTTAACACAGTTTCTTGTTGTTGTTGTGGGGCGTAACACTTGAGTTGGACAACTTTTTGGCTTTGCTGGGGTCTGCGAAATCAGCAGGATGCCTGCATTTTCCGCAAGTCCCGTAACCATGCCATAAAATGTGGCTCTGTATATGTCTCTCCACATGTGTGTTTATATATGTGTGTGTGTGTGTGTGTGTGTGTGTGTGTGTCTATGTGTGTGTGTGTTGACAGCATTTGTTGCCAACAATTTCATTACCGCGCATTTAAAGTTTTACCAACACTCACACACTCACACACACACACACACACACACACACACACACACACACACACTGAATAGACACACTCATTTGTGAGATGCACAACCCCCGCAACAATAAACACACCCCTTAGTAAAACATCCCCCTGTGCAGTGCACATGGCACTGAGCTCGTTATAAATGGAAAACTTTTGCTACTTGCTCAAGTGGTTTTTCGCTTTTCTATTTGCTTTTTTCCCTTTTGTTCTTTCATTTCTTATTTTATTTTTCTTACCCCGATTTCGTATATCTGTAACGGCTGCTGCTTTTCATTCGCATTTGATTTCGAAAACTTTTACTTGTTTATTTTAGTTTTTAATGAGAGCAGACATCAGTATCGTAAGTCCCTGGACAGCAAACACCTGCTGGACAGCAGAGTTCTTCTTCTTCTTCTTCTTCTTACTTACATACACGTATATCTGACGATTAGCCATGTGAAATGGAACGTCAAGTTGTTAAACTTTTTCAACTAACATCTATGTATGAGAGTCCTTTGTCTCTACTTGCCTCTGTCTACTTTTATCATGCTCAGTCAGTTTAAGATCAAAGTTCTACGGCAAATTTGTCAAGCGGCATTTTAAAGTGCGTGCAACAGTTGAAGACCAGTTTTCCCTCAGGTTCTTAAACCTGACAAACTTTATCTGCTTATCTGAATGGATTCAGCTCTCTCACTCTCTCTCTTTCTCTCTCTCTCTCTCTCTTTCTCTATCTTTCTCTCATTCTTTTGCCTCTGCATAATATTGATTTGAAGAACTTTTTGCTGGCCTCGTTTTAGAGCTGCTCACAATCTTTTTCTCTAGTGGCTGGGATAACACACAGTTGAGGGTTTTTAATTTCAACTTTTTTGTGTGTGGCGCATTCGCATATCAATGACTCGTCGAGGCATCGAAGCGTAAGTGGCAACAGCCGCTGCCAGACAGCACCACCGCCAACAGGAATGCCACCACAAAATGAAGAGCCACCATATCTGGATATCCTGCTGGCAGCTGTACAATTTCTATTCTATTGAAAACTTGGCACACAGCTATTCATTGCATTTTTACTCCTGCATTGCAGTGATTTATAAATTTTGATTAACATTTTTCGGCGACCTTTTGGCCAAATGCAATGAACCCTTTAAATGGGCTGTCACTGTTATCTTTGTTCATTGGACAGCAACTCTTAATATTTTTTTTTTGCTCTCTTTATCCATTTAAATGACATCATTTTGCCACTGAAATACAATATGTAAATTTATCTGGCCTGACTGACACGTTGAATAAAAATCAAATAAATAATAAATTAACTGACGAACTTTGATATCCTGCTATTTTTTTTAATAATCAGTTAAACTCAATAGTTATACTATACTAATATTTTTATCAAGGGAATAAACGTAATGGTATTACAAAAAACTACTTTGTTGAATATACACTCATGTCTTATAAGGATCACCTAAAAGTATGCTCTACTTATTTTTTTTTTATTTCGAGTAATAACTTATTTTGTAATATTTATTTCTATATTTATAACCATGAAATAAAATTAAGTTTTAACACACTTAGAAAACTTAGTATCTACAGGGTATCCACAAATCGAACAAACTTAATATTTGCATTTTCACTTGCCCTTTTTTTGACATTATTAATATTTATTTGATTACGTGCGAGTGTTATGATTAATTTAGCAGCGACAAATTGCATTCTCGGTAAATACTCATCAATATTTATGCAATTTGCTTTTTATTTATATTATTTTGTAGCAGAAAATTTGTCATTTTTATCTAATTTAATTTACGATGCAATGTAAACTGAACTGTTAAGTGCCTCAAAAAAATGAAATTTAAATTTAATAAAAATATTGTCACTAGCTGACAGTAAATAGATTTAAGGAAAGTCAATTTAAATATTTTTAGATATTTCTTTGATCACTGCTATTTATTTTAAGCCACTTTAAGCCAAACAAATTAACTAACAGAAAAATTTTTGCTGAGCTGATTTTTCAATTTGTCTTTTAAAAGTTTAAAGCGCTTGGCGAGCTGAATAAATAATTGTGTTGTTGCTATAGAAAAATAGCTCATTATTTTTAGGTTATTTGCTGGTAACTGCAATCAGCCAGGCACACACACACACATACTAACACACAACACACTGCAGAGTGTGTGTATGTGTACAGATTGATGGCAAATATGCAGTTCACACAGAGTTTTCCTACAAATTGAAAAGTTAAACTCACAAACAAATTTGCACAAGCATCGCATGTGTGTCTGAGCTTTTATATGTGTGTGTAAATGAGTGTTAGCCAAAGTAATCTAGGATTTGAGCTGTTGTAAGTGGTACAAGAAGGCGATTGTTGCAGTAGACAGTATTCAAATCCAGCACTTTTATTGGCATTTGTACACTTTGATCAAAGGGCAAAGGAAAAGGAAAACATTGGCAATTGGAAATCACATCAGTTTGTGAACATTAGGCTAATTGAAACACAGAGCAAAACGTGGTGCGTTCAATTAGACAGGCGCCCGAAAAAGTAGGCAATGGTTTTGTGCGTCTGCAACATTTATCAATTTGCAGCGACCCCATAAGCTATGCATAAGCCGATTATCGCCACAGACACAGACACGGACACATGGGAAGAGGCAAGAGGAAAGAGGCAAGAGGCAAGTGGCAGACACAACTTGAGGCACGCACTCAAACTGTTGTTGTTGTTGTGGAGAAAATTGTCAATGTCGCAAATCTGCTTGTCGGCAACTTATCAGAGAACCGAGAGAATGAAGCAGAAAACGAAGAACGGAGACTGTGAGAGAGTAAAAGGTGAAGAAGAAAAAAGAGAGGAAGAAAGATAAAAAACACGACTAATTAATTTAAAGCGCTTGAGCAATCAGCGTTTTTGGGGCTTGTCAGTCTGTCAAGCTGTCAGTCTGTCAATCTGTCATGCTGCCAGACTCTCTCTCTTGTCAGTCTCTCAGCTTGAAAAGTATGCAATATGTTTGAAGTATGCTCTATCCTGCTCACGCATTGTTTTCATCACTTGCAGTTGAATTGTGACATTTATTAATGTCAACGCATCAGCAACAACAACAAGAACAACAGCATGGTAATTGTGGGCGCTTTTTGGGCGTGGCAATGTGGAATTAAATACGCATTTACGCTGTCAGCTTCAGTCAGCATCAGTCAAGCAGTCGAGTGGAGTTGAAAGCGCTACAAAGAGATTTATCGTATAACCTCACACTCAACTCAACTCAACTTAACTGAGCTCTCAACTGTGCGTTTAACGTCCCATAAAAGTTTTTGCCCGTGCAGTTACTGATGCCAAGAAGATAATAAAAATGCTAAGGTGCTTCAAGCATATTATGAAAATGACATTAAAGTGACGACAGCAACGTCAGCGACGTCAGCGTCGTCTGTCAGTCAGTTATTAAAGCTTATGCCGGCAGTTTATGGATTGCCACTGTCGTTGTCATGATGTGGCAGGGGCTAAGTCAGGATTTACTTGACTCTAAAGTACGGCCATTGGCGATAAAAGCTTCCAATCATTTCAAGTTTCCCAGACAGACACTCGACACGCAGTCCTCGAACTGCTTCAGACAAAATAGCAAATTGCAATTGAAAGTAGCCAGTTTCATTTTAAAAGTGAATATTGAATTAATAGAATTATGTTTCTGTGGCAACTGCAATACTTAAGGTCTACTCATAGTTTCAACAATTTTAATGAGCAGACATAATTCGAGAAAATTATAAGATGCTTGTAAGAGAATTCCAGGAATTCACAAAGCAGAGTTCCTGAAACAAAACATACAAATACTAAGAATTAAATTATTTCAGACATGGTATAAGTGACACAAAGACATTAATTATCGCAGAATATCAAGCTTAAAAAGAATGTCAAGCTGGTTAACTCATGCCTGAAATACTAAGAAATGGCATCTAAAGTCACAAAGAGCTTTTCCCCAGAGTAATATTAATTATAATTAAAATAATTAAATTAAAACAAACATGACACAAGCTGCAGGTTATATTCAACTTCAAAACTGTCAAGCTTTTCCACCTGTATAATAAATTAAATTTTATAAAAACAGTTGGAATTTGTCTTTGCCACAAGCGCGCTTTTAATCTCTAGGAATGTGTGTGTTAGAGCAACTGCCAACATTCCAACTTATATACCGGAAAAGTCGTATAAAGTTTTTAAGGAAAATAACTAAATCATAAGAGAGCAAAAAATGTGTAACAAAAGTTATTTTTATTGTGTTGTAGTTACCTCAAAACTTACACAAAGAACACGCACAGCAACAATGCCAAAAATTCATGGCACAGCGCCCAAAAGTCTGCAATTGTTAAACTGTTATATGGCCAACATAAGTCGCTGGTATAAAAGTATAACAGCGCATGACCAAAGAGAGACACTTGTGAGAGAGACGAAGAGAGAAGGAGAGCAAGAGAGCTGGCTGTCGGATGCAGGGAAACACAGAGTGTGAACAAAAAACGAATATAACAACAGCAACAACAGCAACAGCACCTCACTTAAGGCCAACAACGTAACAACGGCCTGACCTTCACCATTAGCGCACTGCTTTTTTGTTGCCTGGCTTTGGCTTACAACAACAACAAACACACAAGCATCAAGCACGTAGTACAGGAAATAACAAGAGAAAAAATATGAAGTATACGCCACGTTGTACGCGTGTATTGGTGGGCGTGGTGAGGCATCTTACTTGCCCGGCTTTGGCTTGGCTTAAATGCTTTTTGCCTAATGGAGCATCGGCAAGGCGGCAAAAAACCATCGCAGCATTACAGACGCCATTGATAGGCGGAAGTGCGGCCACTTGACGTATACTCAATGTGTGTGCGTAATGACGTCGACG
The DNA here is from genome assembly GCA_035045575.1 of Drosophila falleni. NCBI lineage: Eukaryota > Metazoa > Arthropoda > Insecta > Diptera > Drosophilidae > Drosophila > Drosophila falleni. Next base: position 8,111,174 of record JAWNOV010000167.1, read on the forward strand.
GCAGATGCTTAATGAGTTTGTTAACCCATATTTCTAAAGTGCTATAAAAAGACTAGCAAAGTGGCATTATATCAGGAAGATGTGTATATCATTTTTCAAATTTAATTTTGCTGGCATTTGAAAAATGAGTAGATTAGCTTTAATTCTATATATGATTTTAAAATATGATTTAATGCGGTTCTACGTGCCCATAATCAATATATGATTTAATTTTAATATTTTACAGCATATAAAATTTAATAAAGACTTTAAAATAAGTAACAAATTTATACAAGCAATGAGAAATACGATTATAAATATTTAAATGATACATTTTTTCAAAGAAAAAATTATAATAAGGAAATTATATTTATTTTGTTACAGTGACAGTATATCATTAAGAAGTGTATAATGTTAAATATTGAATTTTGCTAGCATTTGAAAAATGAGAAGATTGGCTTTAATTCAATATAAGATTTTAAAATCTGTTTTAAAACTTCTCTACGTGCCCGTAGTCAAAATATGATTTAATTTCAATATTTTACCGAAGATAAAATTTTATTAAGGCTATTTAAGTAACAAATTTATACAAGCAATAAAAAATACAAATATAAATATTTAAAATAATTTATTTTATCAAAGAGAAAATGACAGTAACGAAATTATTTTTATTTTGATATTTTTATTCAATAGGTGAAAGTATTTACCGTGTAGAAAAGCTAGTTTATTTTTTTATGATAAGAATTTGCATAGAGCTCGATGGCAGCGTGGTTTATTGGCTGCTTTTGATGCTGTTGAAATATGTGTGTGTGGCATGATTGATGGTGCAAGTGATTGAAATGTGATAAATTGTTGTCTGCTGCCAGAGACAGCGGCAACAACAGCAATAAACACAAGTAAAAAGGCAAAAAAGCAAAAACACAGTACTCTTGTCATACTCGCATATGAATATATGGAAAATTCTGTGAAGCTGGTATTCTTTTTTTTGGTTCTACGTGCCCGACAAAAATATAAGCGTCTTTTCTTGCATGTCCTGTGCTAAGAGGATTTCCCCAGGAGCAGCAACCACTTTAGTTTGGGTTTGTTTTTACATGTGGTCGTGAGCCAAAAGTTTCGCTAAAGTTGAAGTAAGTACATTTTCTTTTTCTTCGTTTTATACTATATATATTTTTTTTTGACAGTTTCCTTTGTATGCTAATGCATAAAGTGCGGAGCGAAGCATTTAATCAACTTTATGTGAAAAAAATTGCATGTTGCTTACAACAAAAAGTGCCACGAAAATGGCTTAGAATTGCCATTAGTTTTATTAAAACTAAGTCCAACGGATAAAGCTGAATGTGGCACGAAAGCATTGAATCAATAAGCTCTTTGGAGAAGCTGAAAAAATATAAGAAAACTCACTGTAAAGCAAAAGTACTTAAAAAATTGCAAATGGTATTAGCTTTTATATTTAAAGTACCTAAACATATAGTAAATACATTTCTATTTCGATTTTTTAAGTAACTTGCCAAATAAGTATGGATTCAATGGAGCTTGAATCAATTCAATTTTATTGAATTCACAGAAAATAAAATTCAAAATATTTATTACATTTTTGTGCAAATATTTTTGCATGTGGTGAGATAAATTTTAGAATTGACTACAAGATTCTGCAACGACAATTCCACACGAACACAGATACAAATTGTGTGTGAGTGTGTGAGTTGAATAAATAACTGCAAATGGAGCAGCTGAAATAGAGTTTACCATAAACTTTTAGCTTTGCTAAACAACTCAAGGTCCAAAACTTTAAAGTAATTGCTGTTTATGCCACAATATTGTGATAGTTATATGTTTCAACATGTGTGTATATATATATAGTATGTTTCCATAATACGTATACGCCCCACTGATTTATGGTGCACACTTTTTAAAGCTCGTTGTCAAAATAAAACTTTTTCTGCGCTTCGCAAAAACCAAAAAAAACCAAAAAACTTTTATTTGCTCTACCACACATATTGTTGTTCTTGTTATTTCACGTTTTTTTAGATATTTTTTCGTGTTTTTTCAGTCGTTTCTCTTTTTTTTCTTTTATATTTTTTTGGTCGTTCCGCTGCTCTTTGCTCATTTAAAACATGGAATTTCATTATTGTCGTTGACAGTTTTATTTGCTGCAAATAAATTTGAGCCTATAAATAAGATTCTGAAAAGCTTTTTCCACTTGGTTTTTGTTTAATTGATTCTTTCATTTTGATTCAAGTTCTTGACAGGCAATTACAAATGCTGCAAACATTATTTCTTATTAAAGTTTTAAAGTTCTGCGGAAATTGTGTTTTTTTGTTGTTGTTGTGCAGTCAGCTTGTTGGCTTGATTAAAAGCCATCAACGGGCACTTGAATAACTTTCATGCGACATAAATAATACAAGGAATTTTTATGTACACAAAGCCACAGACATACATAGAGTAACATGCAACGTGCCACAGGATAACACACACACATACATAGACAGCAGTTGAGTGGCAGTGCAACAGTTTGCCGTGTTGAAGGCGGAAGTCTCTCACAGTGACTGACAATTTTTGCGTTAACAACAACATTTGTAACTTTAGCTACTTTTTTTCTATTTTATATATATATTTATACCCGTTGCTTAAAAAATAAGTAAAAGGGTATATTGTGTTCGTTGGAATCTATGTAACAGGAAAAAGGAGGCATTTCCGACCCTTCCGCTAATCTAAGTTATAAATAAATTTATTATTTCAATAAAATCACCTAAAAGTATGCAATAGTTTTAGGATCTCAGAAACTATAAGAGCTAGAGTAACCAAATTTGGCACACAGATTTCTATAGATCCCACGCAGATCAAGTTTGTTTCAAATTTAAGCCACGCCCCCTTCCGCTTATCTAAGTTATAAATAAATTTATTATTTCAATATAATCACCTAAAAGTATGCAATAGTTCTTGGAACTCAGAAACTATAAGAGCTAGACTAATCAAATTTCGCACATAGATTTCTATAGACCCCATGCAGATCAAGTTTGTTTCCAATCTAAGCCACGCCCCTTTTCGCTAATCTAAGTTATAAATACATTTAAAATTTCAATATAATCACCGAAAAGTATGCAATAGTTTTTTTTTAGTTGCATTTTTTAAAGTACTTTTATATATATTGAAATAAGTAACAGGTATCCTATGATAGGCATCTCGACTTTAGCCTTTCCGACTAGTTTTTTTTGTGTTGTACTCGTAGTCATACCCACATGTGCTGTTGCCATATGAAGAGCACGTCTCAGCATCCCAACTGCCGCCTTTGGCAACGGTTTCTAGCTCCTTTTAGCCTCAGTCCTCCTCCGTCTCAGCTGCTCCTGTTCCTCTGTTACCTTTTATCTTCCCTGCTCCCCTTCGTTAGTCAGCATAATGAATTACACCGGTACAACGAGCGTCACAATTCGTGCTGGCAATCCTTTTGCCTTCATCAAGTTGCAGTCGACAGTCATCGGGCAACAAAAACAACCGCAACAACAATGCGTATGTATGTATGTAGCGAGCTTTGTTGTGGCTGCCACAATTTTACAATTGACTGTTTCACTATAGAGGGTGGCACGTTGGTAAAACGGGGAAGGGGAGACAACCGTAAAACGCTCGACTTGTTTTACGCATTATTTACTTAGTTGGGATGCTGCTACACATTACGTGCCACTGTGCGAGTGTATGTGTGTGTGTGTGTGTGTGTGTGTGTGTGTGTGTGTGTGTGTGTGTGTGTATAAGAATGGGAGACGGGGACCAAATGAACTAGCATTACAGCAAGTTGCGGCAAGTAGCAAAACGTTGGGCTACAATTAATTTGAAAGTCTGTTTACGGTAAATGGAAATGGGTCTCAGTTGATGGGAATGACTATATATATATGTATATATACGTGTGTGCGTCCTCGGTCCATTTCTGGTTATATTTTTAATGAATTGAAAGCAACCCATTTTACTGATGCTGGCATTTTGTGTGCGTATTGATTAAATTCCTTGATAATTTGAAAATATATATATTTAAAATGGTAACAATTCAAAAAGATGACGGAAAAGCGCGTAAATATTCAACAAATTTCTTTGTTCGTTTTAATGTATTTTTCATGGCCTTTGCAGAGCATTAAAATGGGAATTTAAGCCACATTAAAATACTCGCAACATTTTCCCACTGGGCAGACAATAAAATTCAAAATGCGCATTAAATGTTTGACATTTTCTTATCTCATTGCCCCAACAAATAGAACAGAAGTACAGTAGCAGATACATTAAATTCACAAGTAATCTTTAATTGTTCTGGCCAAAAACGTAGGCAATAAAATGTTTGTAATTTGATTAGATACACAATCCGCTTATCATTATGTGCATAAGCGGTTTACTTAAATAATTTCATCAGCATTCGTTTGCTTTCCGCTTTTGTGCTCATATTAAATATCAATATTTGAACGCTACTTACTTGTGCTTAGTATTCGTGCTTAGTACTCGTTCCAAGAAATAACGCTTTACCCAAAATTTTCGCTTGTCAATTGACTTGTGTCAAAAAAGAGAAATATGAGCTGCTCTTGTGGCTTATTTGTAGGCAGCTTATGCAACATTTATTTGATATTGTATTAAATATTTAACACACAACACGATAAAACACTTTTGGCTCATTAATCTTATACACGCAAACGCACACATACACTCACACACACACGCACACGCACGCGAGAGAGGGAGACAGAGCTAAGATGCTGCTAATGAAGCCAACAAAAACTGAAAGTTATACGAGCAGGCCTCTAAAAATATTTTCTTGCCTGAATAATGTGAATGGTTGCGGTTAATTCTTCTTATTTTATTTTTTTTTTTTGTGGCTATTCAAACAGTTTACGCGTTTCGGTTGTGGCATTCAACACGGCAAGGCAAAAAAGCTGTCGGTCTGAACGAGAGCACTGGCAAAGGGAGACTGACGCCTCAAAGTATGCAGCAGCTAACGCCTGTGCCTTGCGTATAACAGTATAACAGTGTGTCAACTGAGAGAAGGAGAGAGAGAGAGCGCGTGCTGAAGCTGTGGTAATAAGGGGGTTGACTCTTCGATAACACCTGCCTGAAATAAAAGAGGAAATTACCATTTGACCATAACACGCACAACGACCTTGCCTGCGACGGCAACAACAACAATAACAACAACTATTTAACACTTTTAGCTTACGATATGTGGCCAAGAGACCACGACCAAAATCACTACCAGCAAATTAGCAAAATTTGTGCGCACAATTTGTTTTTATTCCAACCCCAAAACCAGAATCTTGAAACGTGCTTTACGCCTCCTTTATACACTGAAAAAAGGCCAATTTCTAAAATCAAGAACATTTATCTTAAATATTTTGTTTTTAAAATATAATTATTTTAAGACCAAATTACTAAAACTAAGATTATTAATCTTAGAAATCTTTAAATCTTAAAATAAGAATAAAAAAATTAAAAAAATATATAATAAATATGAAAAATAATATTTATATTTTTTATTTTTTGATTTTAACTTTAAGAAAATTTATTCTTAAAATAAGAACTTGGTCTTATTTGAAATGTTCTTAAGACTAAGATGAGTTCTCTTAATTTAAGAATTAAATGTTCTCGACGCATTTTTTAGACCAAAAATCTTAGTTCTGAGACCAAAATCTTGATATTAAAACATTTTTTTCAACAGTGTATGCCATATCCTTGTCATTTGGCTAAGATCGAGCACTGAGTGTGTATACAAATTATGATTATGATTATTTACTGTACTGTGTGGGCGTTTGGTTACATAAACATGCCATTAAATTTAAGTGCTTCGACTTGAATTTCACATCATTTGAACTCAAAATTCCAGCACACGCAACTTGATTTGCCTTCATTTTTGTTTGCCGAATTCAATTGAAGCTGCTATTCAAATGTCAAACAAATTTCGAAATGCCACTCAGTGAGTTCCTTTCTCCCCTCTCTTCTCTTTCGAACTGAAAGTAGACAACAAAGTTGATGCCTGAAATCTTTGTGCGTCTGCAGGGCCGATAGCCAATTTGAAATGGCCATAAGAAAAAGGCATGCCATGCCAGACAAGCAAGTTCTGTACCAAAAACGTAATTGAATTTTTATTGACATTGCAGCTGAGCGACATTGCCTCGACTTGTAGCTAAAGGCCACCAACTATATTCCCGATTTCTCCAAAGTGGAGGACAGTTTACAGCAGCAAAAGAAAGACAGCAAAATGATTGGAGACAAAAACAAGACAACTGTTAAGGTGGAAATGGTAAAGGGAGATATATTTTGAAATTAATTTTTATCCTTAAAAATATTGAAGAAAGCAACTCGATTGGCATTCTGCCATTTATGCTAAATGTGAGGTTAGCAGAGAGAGGCAGAAAAATTTATCGGAAATCTAATCAGCATTAACTTTTTGTCCTAAAGGCACAGAAATAAAAATATACCTAATCTCAAAAAATATTAAAGATTGTTTAACCCTAACAACATCAACCTTTCCAACTATTTTGCAACCTTTAGTCCATTTCTTTGAGTTCTTTTTTAACTGACCCCAATTCCGACTCTTCTGAAGAGTATCGGCCAGTCTTCTGCACTCAACCGAGAATAACTGATAATTTTTGATGAAGTTATGGAAGATCAAAGTTTTTGAAAAAATGTCAAGGGGTATGTATGGAAAATTGGATAATAGATGGCTCAGAATCGAAAATATATTAAATTTTCTAGATGATAAAAATTTAAATGCAGAATCAATTAAGAGGCCAAATCATGAATAAAATGACATTCCGCTTGAAAATCGGTTAAGTTTTGATGAAGTTATGGGAGAACAAAGTTTTTGAAAAAATGTCAAGGGTTATTCTGCACTCAACTCAACATATCAGTTATTCTCAGGGCATCAGAGCGAAAGTGTTTCCCCTTTGGCAACATTTATCGTTTGGCTTTGCAGTTTTCTTTTTTTTTTTTTTAATGACCCAACTCTAATTGATGGCCCCTTTGGTCAGTGGCTGCTGCTGTGTGTGGCACACACAATGTGCCACAATTATCATTTACAGTTGCACGCTTTACGGGTGCCATCGTTTTGCTAATTATAAGTGAATTCCCCCGTTCAGCTTTTGTCTGCTGTAGTTACTTTATCTCTGGCCGCTTGTTGCATGCCAAGGCCATTAAATTATTTTATATGGCACATTAAAATAAGCTACGCAAACAAATAAAAAAAATATAAGAGAATGGAAAGTGCAATGCAGCCGTTGCCAAGAGTCAGAAGAGTCGAAAGAGTCTCGAATATGCACAGACCCGGGAATTGAGTCTACACATATTATATGTGGCTAGAAAGAATCTCCAACTGCAACTGCAACTTGCTGCGTGCCTCATTGCGCATTATTATCGCAGTGTTATTATTGTTATTACTGTGCCGCATGTTGCGCGACTTCTAAGCAATTACTTAAAACGCATCGCTGAATTTGCCTCTCCACAATTTGCATGCAACGACGCGACTTCAAAAAGGTCCAGCATTCTACAGGGATTGGGAATTGTGCTTTAAAAACTGGGCCAGTTGCAGCTGTTGTTGTTTGTTTTGCCTGTTGCCTGTTGGGTCCTGTCATAAATCTGAACCAGCCACAATGCTCATACGCCGCGTGTGACCGTCGAGTTGGTTGTTGGCCTGGGCAACTCAGTGCCTTGATTGGATGGCTTTGTCCGTGGTGCTCACATATTTATTTACAATTTAAATGCAGTTACCCTGGAAACTTTGCTTAAGTGATTAAACTGTGAATTAATTAGCCAATATTGGACTTTTTCTTGGGTTTCTCATGTCTTTCTATGGCTTCAGAAAGGATACAGCTCAGCTCTTTTATTTCCTTGTCTCCCGTTTTGACCTTCTTAATCAAATTTCCATTAAAAGTTTGGATCTTTGGCGGCACTTTTTTCCGTGACGAGGGCCGTTCAAAGAGTTTGCTCTCTCGACCATTCATCAGATGAGAGTGCTCCAGTTTGCGCCTTATGGCCTGAACTACTTGCTGCTTAGCTTCGCAGTTATAGCCGGCAACGCTGCCCTCTATTTTTAGCACGTCATCGATTTGCAAATACGGCGAACGTACATAGACTTCAGGTGATTGTAATCTTTCCAGTCTATCCAAACGAAGCGCCAGCAAATTTAGTTTCGATAGTGTATCCTCCATGATGGCTGTGAGATTTGCTGAGCGTGCCATGCACTCTACAATCTTCTTCAAATTGGTATTCTGCACGTGCATCCGATTGATACACTCCTCCATGCTCGGGGAATTGGTCAATGCACTCGGCTTGCGTGCCAACTGCGATCCAATGAGACCGATTGCCGTTAGCTGTGGCAATAGAAACAACAGCAACCGCATTCTGTTGGTCCATTAGGTGCAGAGGTTTGATAAGCAATGTCAGGTCAACTTTAATGAATTGCGTTTTTGAATTGAGAATGGGTGTTGAGAGAGTTCGATATTAAACTATTGCACACAATGCAAGTTAAGGTCAAAAAGCGTAGCATACTTTTATGTTTTGTTGAGGAAAAAAAGTGTTGCATACTTTTATGATTTGTTGAGGAAAAACTGTTGCATACTTTTATGCTTTGTTAAAAATTCAGAGACTATTTTTAGGCAAATGAAGTTGGCAAAAATTGTTGCATACTTTTAGGTGCTACTCAGAATTGATTAAATATTTCTATCGAATGAATTGAAAAGTTGAATACAAGAATTTTTTGCTTTCATTTATAGAAATGGAAATAGAAATTAAAACAATGCAGATAATCTGATTTTATGATTTTATTGTTGTAAAGTAAAATTCCCAAAAATGCCTGAATATCTTTATTTTTAGAAACTAAGCTCGTAATTGACCCATCATAAGTACTCTTATCTGTTTGTTTGTTCGCATAACGACTGAATGCTTGATTTTAGATCAGCTTTGGCCTCTCACATTGCATTTTACCTTCTCAATTACAATGAGCTTAACTCTTCAGCCAAAAGTTTTTGTTTGGAAAACCTTTCAGTTCAGCTGGCTTTTAAAGTTCCGCCTGTACAAACTTGCCGCTCAGTTTCTTTTGGAGAGGGGGAGGGGGAAGGAGATGCTGCAAGCTGATTTCTGTGGCTTCTCTGGCTGTCCTCTTAAATCTTGCGGCTCATCTACCATTTTGGGGTGTCGCTGTGGCAGGCGCAGTTTCCATAAATAAGCCTCACAAATTAAGGCAGTCAGCGGTCGACAGCAAAGGCATACGTTCAGCTTAAAATAGCAAGTGCTTCGCACACACACTCACACACACTCACACACAACTCACACCATTGAATGTATAACAGTTTAATCAGCCCACCCGCTGTGAAGTTGGCCCAAAAAGCTGCCGGCTATACAGCAAAAGAAAATAAACAAAAATACATGTAAAAAATTTGGCCTTTATATATGACGGCTTATAAATATATATATTCCGTATATATATATGTATATATAGAGTAACCTCTGACCCTCAAGCCCGGCGCATAGCAACGCTTTCGACTTGGTTGCCCACGAGTAGCCCGGGGACCAATTTCTTCTCGTTTGGCGCGTTAAATTTATTGTTTGCGGAAGTTGTCTTTAATGGCCCACCAACCCAGCTGCCACAAACGAACCGAAGCCATCACTACAACCACCACAACCACTACAACCACTGCACCACCTACAATATTAGCCAGCATTTTAGTTGCTGACCTTCAGTTACAAATAATTTCAATTCATTGAGTTTATTGTGATGGCATCTGCTTTGAATTGTGGGCGTTGTTTTAGCCTAGTTCCACATATTATATTTATATTATATTTATTTATCTGGGCACGTGTTGTGGCCCAATAGTCAAATGATTTATGGCCAACCATACTCATAGCAAATACTCATAAATATACATAAAATTCGCTGTATATTTTTCAAGTTTGCCGTTTACATTTTTGTCGTTGAACTTGCAAATTGTATTTTGATGTGGGTGCCAGAGCAGTTTGTAAGCCGACACACGCTAGCCACGTTTGCCCTCTCCCAACGGACACTAATGCGTTTATAAAGTGTTAACATGGCGTATGCGTAATATTTTTTTTATATATTGTTTTAGGGTTCGCTTCATTTTAATGGCAACAACTGCCGCTTGTAGTTTGAGCTTCTGTTTTGAGCGGGTTTCTTATTGCTTGATTTATACTTATGGAATATGCCACGCCTCATTTTTATGGCATCTTTAAGTGCTCGTAAAACTGCTGAAGCAGAGTCTAGACTTTTCTGTTATAGCAGTTGCCAGCAAGGTCATAAATTTAATTGCTACGATTATTGCCTGGAATTAGCTTAAATCTGTAATAATGGTCGAGTTTTATGTCTGCTAAATTGTAGTACAGCGAGTGAACACAAAAATAGATTGCAACCAATATGTCGACAACAATTTCCGATTTATTCATGAACTTAATTAGCAAATCAACGCTTAATAGACGAATTAATATTATATGTTTTATTACTTTATTTATTGTTAGAGTAACCTGTGAGATTTAATACATTAGGTTTGTTTAATGCAACTTTCTATATGGTAACTTTTGTTAAGATATTAATATGAATATTAATATACAGTTAACATTTCGCAATTTAACATATTTGTTACTTTCACTTCATAAATGTAGTGATTTAAATCATTTTTAGGTTAAAGATTATCTCTTTGTTGTATTAAGTAAAAGGACAACCAAACCGAGCTGTTAAGTAACTCTCTGAAAAAAAAGTTAAAGAAGATAGCTAATAATGTTGATCTAAATGTTAAAAATAAACTGACCGAAGAAGCAAAAGTATCTGAAGTATATATATTATTTACCCAAACTTTTATGCAAACACCAGAAAAGCTCTTCAAAAATTATCATTCCCTCTTTAAATGTGAAAAATAAAAGTTTCTAAAAAACTTTTTTGCTATCTGAGATTCCATTTACATTTATGCAAATTTCTTTGAGTTTTTATGCTACCGACAATGACTTTCATTTAATTGTTGCTCTTTGTGGAAACCAAATACAAAAGCTACACACACACACACACACACACACACTTAACTTTACACAATTTACGGTTAGTTGCAAAATTAAAGCACTCGAAATAATTTAACCAATTGAACATAGGAGACAGACTAATTGCTTGGGGGAATACGAAATGGGAATTGTCGCCATTTGCCATTTGCTGTTTGGCATTTACATTTAAATTTTAGTTTCGTTTTTAGGTGCAGCTGCAGAAGAGTGTATCGAGGTAGACCAAAAAGGAAAGTAAAATGAGATAAAAATGGAAAACGACAATTGAACAGAATATAAGATGAATAACATTTACTTAAAAAGAAACAAGAGTAGCATAATTTATTTTAAGAAGCCGCTAGAACTGAACAGAATGCGAATGACTACGGAAATAGATGTACACTGATAAAAAATATGTTCTAAAATCAAGATTTTGGTGTCAGAATTAAGATTTTTTGTCTAAAAAATGCGTCGAGAGCATAAAATTCTTAAATTAAGAGAACACATATTGATTTTAAGAATATTTTAAATAAGACCAAGTTCTTATTTTAAGAAAAAATGTTATTAAAATTAAAATCAAAAAATTATATTTTATATTTTTAATTTTTTTTTTAATTTTAATTTATTTGGTAATTTATTATTTATTTATTTATTTTAGTTTAAGTAATTTTATATATGGTATTTTAATTTATTTTGAGTGGGATTCGAGCCGCCGCCTACTGCTTCACAACTAATTCGGCCTCTCTTTTATAGTTTCCTAACAATTTAAGATTTTTATTCTTATTTTAATAATTGTAGTTTTCGTAATTTGGTTTTAAAAAAATCTTATTTTAAGAACTACATTTTTAAGATGAATGTTCTTGATTTCAAAGTTCTTTCTTTTTTTTAGTGTACTAAAAGAAAGCAAAAGTAGAAGTAATAGGCGGAAGGTTGGAAAAGGAAAGAGAAAAGCGACAACGAGTCAAGCGCACGCATTTGGGGCACAATCTTTCATTGTCTATCTGTATCTGTGTATGTGGGGGTGTTTGTGTGTGTGTGTGCCTTATTGTTATGCTCAACACTTTGTTGGCAATATTTTTTACTGTACGAGGCTGATGACGACGTCACCGCCCACGACCTTCACACACACACGTCAGCCAAATGCAAACAACAAATTGTGCGCCCAAAAGCAGACTAAGCGTTTTGTCTGCCTCTTGTTAATTTTGCTGTCGGGGGCAGTCACTTAAGCACTCGTGCAGCAGACAGTAGCATCCACCAGCAGCAGTCAGCATTCAGCACCTTTTTCCACATAAAGTATATGTAGTTAGTCAGTCAGTAAGTCAGTCAGTCAGCCGGAAGACATTGCATGCTCTGAATAACTAAGTAGTTTCCTTGAGGGTTGTTCTAGTTGCACGTTTCTCGCTTAACATTCCTTATTTGCGTATTTATTTGGCACTGATTTCATTTTAATGGCATTGAAATTAGCTGCCAAAGCTTAATTAGTTCCGCTGCTCAACTTAACTAAATAGATTATCCCTTTTAATGAACTACTTTTGACCCTTTTAAAAAATGCACTTTTATTTGCACAAGTACTTTAATTTAATTATGTTTTTAATTTGAATGGTTTGTGTGAATTAGCATAAACCTGGGCGTCAGTGCATTCCATAAATACGAGTTTAACTGGGGGGGAAAATCTGGCACTGTGATTCAGTCAAGTCTACAAATTGAGTTGCATAATTTGTGTCGAGGTGAGTTTTGAGTCCATTCAGATGCAAATGCAACTCACACAATGCCAACTAACAACTAGAAATGTCAGACACAGATTGGCAGTATCTATAAGAGAAAGAGAGAATGAGATAGATTAGAGTGAGAGCAATGATGTTGCTTAATAATTAACTATTTTCTCGTCAATATGAGTGCACAGTAATTGTTAGTCCAGTTGTGGCAATTAAAGCACAACCAGTTGAAAACATACTCCTTAGGAATTTCCTATCTCATCTAAGGCAAACACAAACTATGTCCACAAATGGCCCATTACAGAATTAATAAAAAAGGGATAAACAAACTTTAGTTCTATTTCTTATAGATGGTTATTTAAAGAGACGTCCTTCAGTTCATTTACATTTTGTTGTACACAACGGCGACAGTTCCGGAAATAAAAGGAAATGACCGAAGAGGTTTATGTTTGTTTAGGATACTTTTGTCCAACAAAGTACTTGAGGCAGCTGAAATAGAAAAAGACCATTTCTTTAAGAATTTTGGTTAATTTTACAGAAGCTAAACTTACTTTAAGGTTTAAAGAGACACGTCGTACTGACAGTCGCTACAAGCCATGAATTTTTGGCAAGCAATGAGACAAAGAGCACGTCAGTTTTCAGGCTGAGTTTTATAATGAGCCTCTGCCAACGACTTTCGGGTAATAGTCCTGCCACACTGTCCTCAGAGCTGCCTTAGAGCAAGGCAGAAACTTCCTGTCTGCCTCTGGCTTTGCATCCTCTTTATGCCTGTCTGAATTTTGGTCGCAGACAGAGAGAATTTCTTCCCTCTGCAGACGTACGTGGCATAGAAATTCATACATAAATTAATGCAGTTGATATACAATACGCACACACACACCACACACACACACACCACACACACAGATACTGAGACATGCATACGCAGACAGAAATGCTGCAGTGTAATTTCTCTTGTCGTTATTAAATAGAATATTTCGCTCTATGACTTGTGTCTGCAGTTGCATCTGAAGAGAATAAAAACGCTGTATAGAAGTGGACTTTCTTGTTTTCTTTTTCATTTCTTTTTTTTTTTTTGGCAAATGTGTGCATTGCAGACTTTTGCTTATCTTATGGGACCTCCGGTTCATCTTCTTCTTGAGTCAAACACAAAAAAAGGTTCAGAGTTTGTACCAAAAATATTTCGGATTTGTGTTGGCAAATATTTATATAAATACATTGTTCAACGGAAATAACTTTTAAGTCAAATTTGTAGCATACTTAGGCGGGCAACATAACAGAATTTTGCTGTCAATAATTACTTTTAAAGAATTATTTTTATGATTCTTATATTTTTTAAATATTTATTTTTTTCCTTTTTTTCGCAGCAAATTTAAAAATTAAATTTCAGCACTTCCGCTAAGCATATGTGCGCTCTTTTAAACACAGCAAGCAATCGCATATTTCTGCTATTAAACTATGATTTAATTAAATTTTATGTGCATATATTGAAACGTTTTGCACAACTGCCAAAAGTTGAAACATTCAAGTTAAATGTTATCGGCCTTTTTTTCTGTGATACTTTTTCAGAGTTTTTGGTTCATTGAACACAGCATGCACACACACACACACACACACCCACACACATTCCGTGTATGATATGCCTAAAAGCAGGCTTCAGTTTTGGCATTCAGCAAATAAAATCAATTTTAATTTCTTTTGCATGCGGCGCTCCCAAAAATAAAAAAAATAAAAACGTTGGCGTCAAAAATGTTTGGCCAGGAACTTTAGCAGACGATGCCGCGCCGTAAAAGCCATCCGAGCAATAAAATTATACACAAGTGATGCCAAAAAGTGGGCATTAAGCCGCACACTCACACACACACACACACACACACACACACACACACACACACACATAGAAGTGTATAACAGTTTCGAAACTCTTTCTCTTTATCTTTCGCTTGAATGTGCTAAATGAAAATGAAACCAAACGCCTGCAAAATGCTTAAATAAATATCGTATGCCAGCAATTGGACACCTAAATTAATTAAACATGAGCTGAGCACACTAATTAGTCTGATTTATTGATCAAGTTTATATAGCGTTTATTGAATTGTTATAGATACGGACAATTTAAAAACAAACAGCAATGAATTCGTCTCTCTTTGTTTGCTTTTATTTGTCTTATTTGTGGCTAAATATAAGGTGTCAGTTGCGTGTTTGCTTACCTGACTCAATTTGCTGACAGCTTTGGGCTCACAGTGCCTGGCAACATAATTCGATTGGATTTCCAAAGACTTTACCAGCTCAAAGCCTTCATCTAAAACGGTGTCTTCTATGAGCTGGCCATTTGCTTTTTTTTTGGAAGGGCTTTTTATTTCAAGCATTTTTCTTTATGGCTGCTTCTTATTGAGTTGTTTGAGCTCAAGTTGTCAGTGTTTGCCCCTTTGCATTTGAGCTGGGTCCAAGGTTTTGATATCAAACTTAACAAGACTCGACAGTGACAGCAAACAAACGAATAATAAATGCCCTATAACATTAGCTAATTGAAAGTAAATTTATTGGAAATAATACTTTAATGATTTAATGCAGCCTTGTTTTATATATTTTGTTTTTATTAAATTAAGTTACCTTAAAGTTTTTTTTATGCAATTAGAAATGTCTAAAAATACCCTTCTTAACAGAGTATTATATATCAACCGTAAGACGTTTATCATACTCCTGCAATAAGACCCTTTTAGGACTGAGTCCATTAATATAACATCTAAACGGCGTAAAATGAAATATCTGTCAATTTATTAGCTCATTTCGGGTCTAATGAGAAAGCCTTGTCAGTTTTGTGGTTTAAATTGCAACATAACCAATCAGAACTCTGAACACAATTCAATTAAACGCATTCTACCATATGCAAAGCCATAATTGCGATGCTTTGTTTGAAAATATCAATTTGCATATGGAAGTGGACAAATAGTTTTACAAAATGCCACAACTAGATGACATTATCATTGTGCATTTGCAATTAAAAATGTTGTAATATCAACAAACAACAAGAACAAACTATATAGTACAACTTGTAGTATCATTTGTATATCGTCGCATAAATCAACTTAAAAATGCAAACACTAAATAAAATGTGCGCACGAAAATGTTCAATTAAATGAGAATGTGGCATGCAATGCGAATATTATATAATCCGTGGCACATAATTGCAAATTTAATTGCCACAGACGAAAAGAAAGGGGGGACATATAAAAGGGGAACATGCGGCGTATGCGTAACACACACAGCAAAATAAAATAACAGAAAAATGGCATCCAATATGTGCCATAATATGTGTTGTGCGTGTGTGTTTTTGCGGTTGTACGTGTGTGTTGTGTTTTGCACGTGAGTGCATGAAAAATCACGTCTAATTCCAATTTCAAAACCCCCACAACAACAACAAAACACCCCAAGGGAAGTAAACGGAAACTAAATTACAAAAGAGTGTGTGTAATTTTATGTGTGTGTGTGTGTGTGTGTGTTTGGTTATGTTGCAAGCAGCTCAATTGCCACATCAGTTGCTGCTTTAAGTTTCAATTTGCTGCATGAAAATATTTTATTTTTGTTGCCCTGGCGACTTTTTTGACTTTTTTTACTTTTCTGACCCTGCTGCATTTAACAAGCTTTGCATTGTACTTTGATTACATTCGCATTGTTGCTGTTGTTGTTTTTTTTTTTAAAAGCCAAGGCAACGGCTTTTTGGCCGCCACATTTCTGTTTTTTCCATTTACGTCCTCGAATTGAATCAAGTTGCCGCGTTTCCTGCTCTCACGCTATTTTTTTTTTCTGGAGCTGTTTTCTGCTCATACAGCTGCCAACAGCCAAGTTTTTTCCGCCGGAAAACGCAGCTTCCGCTTTTTATAAATTCGCAATTGTGCGCGCCAAAGGAATAAAAAAAAAGTGCCAAAGTCGCACAAAAAGAGGCGACAAGTCGTGCAGCTATTTTGATGCTATTCTCTGGAATTGTCATTCAGTCTATTCTGTGTCAAGGATCATCTCAGACGAGACTCCTCTCCTTTTTTATCCCACCAACAGGTGTGTCAGTGTGACATGTGGACGGTTGGTTGTCATTTAAAGTGGATTTGCAGTGACAACTATGTGTCAGATGTTTGGCAATGGCGCTGAAAAGTATGCTATGAATTTGGAAATATCTATGCACCTATGATAAACTTTATACATTTCGTAATGTAGGGTATATTGAGATCAGTGGAAATACATATTTGGAGGAAAAAAGGTTATTTTCTCTATTAATTTGTATAAATGTATATTATATAAATCTATTAAAATGTATTAAATATATTAAGTTAAATGAAAATATTTAATATTATTTTGTATAAATTGTACAATTTTAAGCTACTTAATATAATAAAATAAATGAAAAATATTTTCTTAATTATACTTTAATAATTATTAGCTAACTTATTAAGTAATTATTGTTCTGATTGATTTTCTTCGGAGTTTTCCAATTCTTGCTACAAATGTTGGGTCAATAAAACAGACTATTGTATTGTAATTTTTTTCTTAATTAAAATTATTTAAAATCTAATCTAAATATTTTTTAATATTACTTAATACTCAAATATTATTATTTAAAATTTTAAATGATTATTTATTGTCGTCTGCTTTTAAAATTATTTAAAATCTAATCTAAATATTATTTAATATTACTTAATATTCCAATAATATTATTAATATATTGGAATATTAAATATTATTTAATATTACTTAATATTCCAATAATATTATTTTAAATTATAAAAATTAATTTATTATCGTTTGCTTTTAGTTCATATTTTATAAATAACTAAATTTATATATTGGGTATCTTTCTGTCTACCAAATCGTTGTTGTTTTTGCTATCTCTGCAGCGTAGTCAACGCAATTTTGTCTGGTCGTTCTACAAGCATGTAAAACAAAGCCGCACATGGATAACAACAACAACAGCAACAACAACAATAACAGCAACAACAACAACAACAACAGCAACAACAACAACAACAGCAACAACAACAACAGCAGCAACAAAAACAAGCATGACATGTGTTCAACATGTATTTTTATCTACCATCTTCATGATGTGTATTATTTTTTACTCACAATCTGTTGTCCCTTTCTCTCTCTCTCTCTCTATCTTGCTCTGCTTTTAATTTTAATTAAATTGTTAGCTGGATCACCACTTGCTGCTTGTTTGTGTGTGTGTGCAACACTCGTCAAAGGTTAACTGCAATGCAAATTGCTAAATAAACAAAACCACAACGCACAGCGTCTAACAAATAAGGTTCTCTAAAGTTCACCTGCGTCTGTCACTGTCAAACAAGGAAAAAAAATGGCAAAAAACAAAGTAGAAAAAAAAAACGGAATGAGCGACCTTTTTTTGGGGTTTCGCATATTTCAGAGATGCTTTTGAAAAACTGCAGCTGCCAATAAATTGCTGGACACCATAACTCAGAGTCCCTCAGTTTTTCACGAACGCTTTTCATTTATTTGTTGGGCAGCGGCCAAAACAAGAATTTTCTTTCAATTCGTTGCGAATTTTCCAACCTTTTTTTCCACATAATTTTCACGCAGTCCAAAGCGGTAATAGTTAGCACCAGTTCTTTCTAATTGTGAGTGTGTTTGTGTGTGTTTGTAATGGGTGTTGTGCGTGTGTGTGTGTGTGTGTGTGAGTTGTGGGTGGAGTGCATGAAATTTGGAGCACAAATTTATGCGCCATGAATATGCCGAGGTATTAATTAAAAGCGACTCAACCGCTTGACCATTTTGTGGTCGTGTTTAGTGGGCTTAGTCTGGTGTGTGCGAGTGTGTGCGTGTGTGTGTGCGTGTGTGTATGTTTTGGGACTAACCATAACATTTATGGGACTTGCCTATGATGCAGTAACAACAACAAAGGGGCCAAACTAGTGGAACAAGTGCGCATAATATGCGCTTTAAATTATGTTTCGCTGCAAATTGAGCTGCAATCTGTGATTCCATTTGCGTCTCCATCGAAGCGTGAACACATGTAGCTAATCCATTTGTTTAATGGACAACGCTGATTATAGTACATTAATTTGTCGTGTCGTTTAAAGCATTTAATTGATAACAATAATTGTTATATTGTTGTGATAATATTAATTTATTGCATTCATTTACATTTCTATTAATTGCAGACAAATTTATGTAGCATACTTTTAAGCTTAGCATAGAATAAATTCCTTGCAGCTTTAAAATTTATGTAGCATACTTTTAAGCTGTAAATGTTTCTTCATTTATAGTCTAGCCAAAATATTTGCTTTAAATATTTATTTTAGTTTAATTTGAACTTGACATTTGTTGACATTCACATTTCAGAGCTGCTGAATGTACTCATTATTCAATATTACCTTTTACCTTAGCATAGAACAAAAGTCTATCATTCCTAGCAGTTTTAAAATTTATGTAGCATACTTCCAGGGTTAGCATAAAATAAATATCTTGTAGCTTTAAAATTTTTTGTAGCATACTTTTAAGCTTTAAATTTACTTTATCAGTATCCTAGCCAAAATATTTGCTTTAAATATTTATTTTAGTTTAAATTGAACTTGACATTTGTTATATAGCGCTGACATTCACATTTCAGAGCTTATGAATGCACTCATTATTCAATATTACCTATTGCTCTCATTCCGCATGTCACGTTGCTATCAACCGCAATGCAATTTGCCCACTTTATTGCACGAGTCCCCCTGTGCTTCATTTCCCCGCTGGCATTCACATATCACAAAGTTACAGCTGCGCCCAGTGCAATAACTGTTTACAGAGAGAGTGAGAGAGATGGGTTAACCATGGCCAGACAGAGGCAGCTGAGAGTCAAAACGATTTGTCAGTGCTGTCCAAGTTGCAGCAGTTGTCGTTTCCTGTCCGTTGCCGTTGCCGCATCCTAAACGTGGCCAACATCACGTGAGCTGCAACTCTTGCACTGTTGGCCCGACACAGACCAACAGACCATAGAGCAATGGGGCCATGACAAGTGAATGTCACGTCACATCACATCCCATCACATCCCATCACGCACACACATCCATTTCCTGCCGATGGCCGTCATAAATAACAATGGAAACTGAAAGGACCAAGCCAGGATCATATCGAGTAAACGACAGCCAAGGACAACGGTGCCAACTCAATATCCAACGAGATAAATGAAATAATGCAACGAGTTCACCTCACTTTTGACCTTTGCTGCATGCATTTTTGTGGCACGCGCCCAAAAACTTTGAGGCCATTACAAAATAATCGGCAAACACTTTGCCACGCATATTTCATAGTTTTAAGCCTAAAAGTAGGCAACAACAAGTCAGCAAGGCAGCCAACTAAAATGCATTGCCATCAATTGAGCCATCCAACTTTATGGCAACAAATCTTACCCACAGCATCCCCTCCCCCTTCCCCCTTTCCACCCACCCACTCAACACTCTGTTCCAACTCTGTTCACACCTTTGCTGTCAGCAGTTTTGCTCAAGTGCCAGGTATGCAGGATTAAAACGCAACACTTTATCATTAAAAAATGAAAAACGTTGACAGGCAACGAAATAAGTTTCGACGTCAGCAGCAGTTGCCACATGGCCTACGACAAGGACAAGGATGAAGATGAGGACAGAGACGAAGAAGAAGTCGAGGACGAGGTCGAGGTCGAGGCTAAATACCAAGTGGCACCAAAAATTGTGCAACATTATGTTGCGTGTGTGGGCGTGACAACACTGAGCATCTATTAATTCAATTTACAAAGTCTGAAAACGTGCCATAAAATCCATAACGTTCCTAAAACTTAACCGATTTTCATGCAGAATATCATGTTAATTTTTCTATGCTTATCCCTTGAAGGTTTTTCAAAAACTTTAAACAGCCATAACTTTTCCAAAACTTAACCGATTTTCATGCGGAATACCATTTTGATCATTATTTGGCCTATATATTGATTCTGCATCAAAATATTAATTATTTAAAAAATTCCAAGTTTTTCGATATTTTCCATGTTTACCCCTTTACACTTTTTCAAAAACTTCAACTCGCATAACTTTGCCAAAACTTAACCGATTTTCATGCGGAATACCGTTTTAATCATTATTTGGCCGCTTAATTGATTCTGTATCAAAATTTTATTTATTTTGAAAATTCTATCACACTCATATTTTTCCATATTTTTCCATTTACGCATATGAAAATCAATGCAAATGAAAATGGAAAACACACACACACAGTCACAACAAATTCAATTAAGTTTACTGCAAATTTATGAAGTGTCAACGTTGGTGCTTTAAACTTTCGCCCAAAAACTTTGCCATTTGCTTAATTACAAATGATTTTTGCAGAGTGCAAAATAATGTATATAAATCGAAGCTGTTATAATGATAAATGATCAATGTCATTTGCAGCAAATTGTGGGAGGGGGTGGGTTAATGTTTGAGCTGACTTCCGTTTCCTGTACACATTTATGATAAATTAACACAGCGATTAAAATAAATCAGTTAACTATTGACAGCTGGCTCATTGAATTTTCCCAAAAATAATCTACATAACGTTTCAATTTACAATTTTCAGTCGGTTGTCAACTTCAGGCTTGTTACGTGACAGGATTTTCGTGGAGCAACTTAACAACGTGCTGAAAACTTGGCCAATGGCTCAATGCTTATGCTTCATTGATATGCCAAAATTATGGAGCATCAGAGCAGTTTCAAGTGCAGTGCGACTACGTGGAATGTAGCAGCATGTGGCATGTGGCATGAAGCATGTGGCATGTGGCATATTGTATGTGACGCTTTATGACCGACATTGACTGCGAACAATTGCCATTGTCAATGCACTTTGGACGCCTGCGGTTTATTAGCTATGAGTTATCTGCTGTTCAATCATCAGTTTCAAGCCACCTGAGTTGCAACTTCAACCTGATTGCAGCTCCTTCAGGGCAAAAGGTCGAGCACGTACACACACTCAATGTGTCCTAATATTTGTTTGGTCTCCCACAGCTCTCAGAGCATTCCAAAGTTATTAGAAAGCACTTTCATATTAAATCAGTAAGTTTAGAACTTATTAGTTTCTATAAAGATATGAAAAAAAACTCGACTTTTTTTATTAAGACCTGACTCCAACAGGCCAGGAAATAAAAATTCCTGTCAAACTTTATATAAAAAAACTGGAAATTTTTTTTAAATTTTTTTCTATATAAAGTTCAACAAGAATATTATTTTCGGGCCTACTGGAGTCGGGTCTTAATCTCAATTTGAGTTCCACATTATCACTATTATTTTCACTAAATTTTTCCAGAATTTATTCAAATCTATATAAAAATGGAAATTAAATCTGATTTAAATCTATTAAAACAAAATTATTTTAATGCTTCATTATTCTATATTTAATTCTATATTTAAATGGAAATAAAATCAGATTTCATTTAATAAAACACAATTATTTTAATGCTTCATTATTCCTTGTATTTTGAACAATTTGACATGATTTGAAAACAATACATTTACAGATTAAAATCATAGACGCTTACAGCTAAATTTGGTTTACACGTTTGTTCGAAAAATTTGATCTTGTAAACCAGAAGTCTGAGATACAGATACGCTCAAGTAATACCGTAACATCTGTAGGTTGTGAACTCCTTTTTCTCTCTGTTCTTACTTCACTTCTCACTTCTGGTTTCTGTTCGTTTTTGAGGTATGTTGTATACAAGTTTGGACAACCGAAACAATTCTGCATGGTGTATACTGTGTGTACTTTGTTCCAGTGTTAGTGTGTGTGTTGAATATTTGATTGAATCCAAAAAGAAATGCAAAAAAACTAAGTCGTAAACCAAGTAAGCAAGTCCCTACTTGGGTTCGGGACAGGCCATTTGGTATAGAAATTGGACCAGAGTGCGTGTTGGTCGTCCAGTCATCCGTCCGGCTGCCAGATAAGGAACAAGGCCAAATTTACTAATTAATCCTGTGCCACAGGTGTCCAGATGCGCCCAATCACTGCAGGGGACCAGTTCATGGAGCACAGCTGCCGCCAGACACGATGAAGCATGTCCATCTCCATCGTTGGCCAGATCATAGCTAAGATTCTCGGCCACGCGATCCTTGTAGAATCTCCAGAGTGGGAAGCGCCACAAGCGATCGCCAGTGAGCGAACCGGCTCTTTGGAATTGTTTCCAAATATAATGCGAGTTGGACCATATGCCGGTGGCCCCGCCGCCAACGGCTTTCCGGATTCCAATGCACATTGAGCCGACATCGACCACAAGTCTGGGTTTATACGTCAACTGGCCATAGAGCATGGGATCGGCAATGACAACGACGCCAGTTCGACTGACATTACGCACCGCCATCGATTTGGCATTGAGCAGAGTGACCACATCTCCTGGTTTGCAGGACATGCCCGAGGGAAGATTCTCGCAGAGCGGCAGGATGGCTGTGATGTTAATAGGCAGCGACAATGCGGCGGCAGCTCGCATGGCTGCCAGGATCACAGCTGCTCCACTTAAATCCCCACGGAACTCATCCATGCCACTGCAGGGACGCAGATTGATGCCGCCGGAATTAAAGGTAATACCCTGACCCACCAATAGGATTGGTTTATCCTCCGGCGAAGTGCCACAGTAGGCGATCTCCAGCAGCACAGGTGGCTCACAAGAACCCTTGGCAATCATAAGAAAGGAGTTGAGACGCTGCTGCTCGATCCACTCCATGGTGCGCACCTCGACAGTGATGCCGCAAGGACACAGTGCATCCACCGCGGCCTGGGCAAAGATCGTTGGCGTCATACAATTGGCAGGTGCATCGGCCAAACGTCTAGCCAGATTCTGGGCTTCCGCTTTGAACAGACCACGTGTCCAGGAGTCCATATCGGGTGAGGCATGCAGCTCCAGCTTGGGCACCACATCACGCAGCTTCTTATTCAAATTCTCCTCATAACGCCAAACAGCCAAGGCAGCTCCCTCAGCTGCCTGCTCCGGATAATCCATGTGATCCACATGCACCTCGATGCATTTGAGTGACTGCAGAGATCGTGCACCAATTCCAGCTGCAATGCGAACATTCTCCATGCCCTCATCCAACATCTCCAGCTCATTGAAGCCAATGCCCTCGAGTCCCACACCGACGACGCATATCGAGCGGAAATCATTGTCCACATTGTTAAAGACTTTGCCACGTCCTAATCTTCCCGTGATTTTCGTTTCACATATCAACTCCGACAATTTACCCTGCACTCGATCATCGAACTTCTCGCCAGCTGGCGTCAGTCTTGGTCCCTTGCCACTCTCCTTCTCGTAGAGTCCAAGAATGATGCCCTTGCCTCCTTGTTTATTGGCCTCGCAGGATGCGTAGCGCAGTCCAAATCTCTGGGTGTATGGTATGCGGTCTGTAAATCGAAGGATTCTGCCCAGACTCTGTCCACGCAGCAGACGGATTTGACTACGCATATACATCTTGAAGATGGGTTTTGATCGTTGTGCAAAGAGCTTTAAGAAATTTAATATAGACTTTTAGATTTAAATCGATTAAATTTCGACCGCTGTTTGATCACGATTATTTCACGCTATTTGCACAAAATTATAAATATAGAAATATATAAACTAAATAGAGAATTTATGCGATCTCGTCACTGGGTAATATACATAAAAAAAAAATAAAGTCTGGTTGCCGGAATATTAATAACTTGTGTACTGTCGATGTCGAGAACTAAAAAACGAATGAGAAGCACTTCCAACAAATTTCTATAAAACTGTTTTACACTTTCAAAGCCTACTAAGCAAAAATCTAATTTTTGATATATTTTGACATTTTTATAAAATTGTTAATTTTGATTTTCTTTTAGAAACTCAAGACATGAACTACCACTACGAATGAATCCATAGCACTTTTAAATAATTTAGATATTGTAAGTAGGACAAGAGGCAATACTTAAATACACAAACAACACTCTCGGCTATTATTGTTTGATAATGCTATAATAAACACTCTATATTGCAGAAGACAACTGTTTCCTCACGTCCGATTTGTTCGACCGCTCGATCAAGACTGACTCGCGGCTGTTTCTTACAAGCTAGCGTATGTACATCTTAAAGGATGAGAGAGAGAGAAAGAGAGAAAAATTGAATAACCAAAATCGAGAGAGCAGCGTAATAACATCTTAAAGGATGAGAGAGAATGAGTGAATACCCAAAATCTCTCGGCTGCTCTCTCGATTGTTGTTATTCACTCTCTCTCATCCTTTAAGATGTACATACGCTCGCTGGTAAGCAACAGTGAGTGAGTGAGTGAGTGAGCGAGTGAGTGAGTGAGTGAGTGAGCGAGTGAGTGAGTGAGCGAGTGAGCGAGTAAGTGAGCGAGTGAGTGAATAACCAAAAGCTCTCGGCCGCTCTCTCGATCTTTGTTATTCACTCTTTCTCTCTCCCTCTCTCACATCCTTTAAGAAGTACATACGCTAGCTTGTAAGAAACAGCCACGCGTCAGTCTTGATCGAGCGGTCGAATGAAGCGGACGTGAGGAAAAATTTGTCTGCTACAACATAAAGTGTTTATTATAGCATTATCAAACAATAATAACTTTGCTATAATATTAGTACTGATATTGGTCTAATAATAGTAGGAGTGATAATAAAACAAAGTTAAAAATAATTTATTAATTTATATATAAAATGTGCTACATTTAAATAATGATTAATTAGGCTTAAGATTGAGTTTATCATAAGAGTATTAACTCTACCTACAAAATTTTGAAAAGGATTAAGAATGTTTAGATATTCCTATAAAAAAATGTCTTATCTATTGCACATAGTAAATGGAATACTTTATTGTAAGTGTACTTTTTAAGTTCTGGCTAATCTCCAAAGATGCGTAAAGCATTTTCTTCATCTAGCATATTTTTAAGCCTACTTCTAAGCAGGTCAAAAGTGAAACAACAATAAATTGCAAACTTACCAGAAACTTAAAACGGAAAACTCCAAACAGTGTTTGCGCAAAGAAGCGCTTAAAGTTCTAATACAATTGATAATCCCTTGATTCGTTAAATAAGCCGTATCAGTTGAACGGATTTATGTAATCACAGCAGTAATCTTCAGTAATATGTTGTTTTAGTTATGTTTATATTTTGTGTGATATAATATCGAATATTTGCTGTGATAAATGTGTTGACATTTAGATGAATAAGTTTCTTTGGATTGCTATGTCGAAAAAGTTTTAAAAAGAGCTAAAATCAGAAAGTCATCTTATTTATAAAACATTGGTTCATAAGTTATATATAGACCTCCAAACTAGTTTTTATGCTGATAAAGAAGACAAATTTTACAAATTGCGACTGTTGTTTTAGTTGAAAATAACTGCCAAAATGCTGCGGCAAAAGTTTTTCCAATGCGGTCGAGCGAAAAAAAATGCATATTTCCCACGTGACCAAGAAAGTTTTCCTCAGCATCAACTGGCCTTGTGAGCTGGCATGTGAAAGCAAAATAAAGTTAATGGGCAAGTTGTTTTATTGTTGTTCAATTCATAACAAATGCAGTTTTATTCCTCAAAACATAATATAATCAAAATAAAGACAAATTTCCAAAGAAAATACAATTTGAAGATTGTTGTAATCTGGGTCCAAACTATTCACCTCCGGCCATCACATCAGTCTGATAGGTAATGAAGTTCGAATGCGTTGCAAATAGAAACTCAAAAGCGCCATTGAATTGTGACAGATAGTGAACAAAACCCTGAGGCATCCAGTTTTGTAAATAGAGCAGCTGAATGCGGAGATAGAGACTGAGAACATCCAATTGGGAGGCACAAAAGTGTCGCATGACAAGATTAACTGTGGAATATCCGAAGAATGCGTTCATTAGGAACGTCAACAACCATGGCACAGTGAACAAGGCAAAGACACGCAGTGGAAACAGTTGCCAGCTGGAGGCAATCTTATTCCGATTCCGCAGCCAATTCAATTTGACCTCAGTCGCTGGAGAGATATAGGAGTTACCGTTGCATTTATTATCGATTAGAGAATTCTGCTTTCGCCGATCAACTTCGCGTTCACAACGCCAGAATCCATAGATCACGATCAATGAATTGACTACAGCTTGCCAAAGCAGCCGACAATTATATTCATAGCCCACACGGAGTTTCAACTCTCTGGTGTACTCCAGATTGATGGTTTTGATGCTGGCACTGGCCTTAATGATGGGAATCAGGTGGGAGCATATATGCAACGCTGTCAATACCAGAAGAAGGACAGCGTACACAAATTTTGGCAACATTTTAAATCTGAATTTTGTACACAAAATTTAAGGAAATTTACAAATTTTAATAATTTTTTATCAAGTGTTGCCTTGCCAACTAATGTTCAGATTAGTTAGTGAAATGCAGTGCTTTAATAATATGAGCTGCAATTTCGTTAACCAAAGAATCTCGATTGCCTTTGGTCACCTGGTAAAGTTGTGAGTCAGCTGAAGATTTAAGTCGTTCCACCAGCGGAATTGGTTGACGGGTCTGTGAAGGAATCGTGGCCAACAAAAGTTGCTTTTGTTGTAGCAACTCATTTACGGCAGCTTCAAAACGTTTGCTAAACAACTCCATTTTGCCAATCTCGTCCAGAATCATCAGCTGTTGCGCTTGGCCAGTTAATTTTAGCAGTGGCAACGTCAACTTCTCAAAATCCTCGACGTAAACCGAGTACTTGCCAACCTTGGGACGACGTAGATTATCTATGGACTTCTCCCGGGCCAAAATACCGCGAGTACCACAAATAGTAACCACATCGAATCCAATACGCTGTCCATTTTCCCGCACTTCTTCGGTATAAAAGCCTTGTAGTTTGTGTTGTTCTCTCAATTTGGCGCATATTTTACGAACTAAAGTTGTCTTGCCAACTCCTACGGAAGAGTTATTAGTTGCCGACCTTACATTAATTCAACTTTTTGCTCACCTGGTTGTCCAGTAATCAGAAAAGTCGTTATTTTGTGTTTATCCATGATTTCTTTCAGTCAAAACAGCGCTGGTATCGATATCTGTGGCTGCAACAAGCAATATTCCATCGATATATCGATATTATATACAATCGAGTAACTTACCATATTTTACAACACTGCAAAAGTAGCATAATCGAAAATTAGCCCTGAATTGTGGCGGCTGGTCGATTGCTGTCATATGTTGTAGAAGCAAGCAACGCTTCGCGGCTTTTTGACAACGTGAATTTTCATTTTTGGTGTTAAAAGTAAATTAATAATTGCACATAAATAGCTGAAAAGAGCATAAACATGGAGGGCGCCATCGCTCATGTTGTGGCAAGTGGGGAGCAGCGTACAAGTGATGTGGCTGCCGGTTCAACCAGCTTCGAAGATCTCCATGTCAACCGGAACATTTTGAATGGTTTGCAAGAGCACAAATTTCTGACACCAACCAAAATTCAAGCGGCCGCTATTCCAATAGCATTTTCTAAAATGGGTAAGAGACAGTATAATATTTATGAATTATGATTATGATTACATTGTGTTTTATTTATAGATCTGCTGGTGCAGTCCAAGAGTGGAACCGGCAAAACATTGATTTATTTGCTAGCAGCATTTCAGATGCTGCAAAAGTCAGTGCATAAGCCACAGGTATTAATAATAGTGCCAACTCGAGAACTGGCTATACAGGTGGAGGACACAGCAAACGGACTAACAAGACGTGTGAAAGACAGGCGGGACTATAAGACCGCCAGCTCCATTGGCGGCACAGATGTGAAGAAGGATCGCCTCAACATGGCACATGCCCGCATTGTGGTCGGTACGCCGGGCAGACTGTTGCACCTGATGCGCAACCGGGTTTTCAATCCGTCGGGCATCAAGCTGCTTGTGCTGGACGAGGCTGATCAGTTGTATGCCACTCAATCGCTGCAGAAGGATGTACAGGCGCTGTTGGAGCCTATTCTACCAGATTGCCAGGTCATTGCCTGCAGCGCAACCTATCCCAATGGCCTGGATGATCGTCTGGCCAAGTTAATGCGCCAGCCCATTCTGGTGTCCAATAGTGAGCGTGCCACAGTTTTGCTGGGAATACGCCAATTTGTCTACGAGTTGCCAGAGCAACCCAACAGCATGCAGGAGATGATCGTCAAGTTGGGTGCACTGCGCAAGATCTTTGATCAGCTGCTCTACGAGCAGGCCATACTCTTTGCCAGCTCGCAGAGTCGAGCTGACTCTTTTTGCAACTATTTGATACGCAACAACGTCGAATGTAATCTAATGTCGGGTGCGATGAAGCAGGACGATCGCCTGGCTAACTTTAAGGTAAAAATTTCTATTAAATGCATTACAAAGTCGTTTCTAAATATTTGCAATTTTTTTTCAGGCCTATCGCAATTTCCAAACGCGTACTATGGTCGCCACAGACTTGATGGCACGTGGCGTCGACTCGTCGCATGCTAATCTGGTCGTCAATTTGGATCCGCCCAAGGATCTGGTTACCTATTTGCATCGCATTGGACGCGCCGGTCGCTTTGGATCCAAGGGCATAGCCATTACTTTTATATCCTCGCCGCAGCAGTGTCAACAGTTTAAACGCATTATCGCTGAAGCTGGCACTGGTATGTCAGTGCTGCAGTTTCCCGACGAAAAGCGGGCTGGCTTTGATTTTTGGAACTTTGAAGCCTACGATTTTCCATATTTCCAAAAAATTGAGGCCCATGAGCAGGAGGAGGCCGAGCTAAAACGCATTAAGCAACGCTGGAAGGGAAAAGCAGAGCTGACAAGTCCCACAGTCGAATCTCCTATTGAACATTTGGAAAATGAAGAAGTACCTGCTGAGCAGGAACCAAAACAAAATGATGAACCCATGTCCGCACAGGTTGTAGATATTGCTGATGTGGAACTCGGAAATCAAGAGAATGCAAGCCAGTTGCAGGAAATAGTGATAAATCCTGAGAAAGATGAGTCACAACGACCCACAGAACTACAGTTGGATGTAATTTTAGCTCAAGAAAAGCTATGTGATCTAGAATTTCTACAGAAAGATGAGGTTGACCCTAAGGAATTAGTCAGCGACAAACCGACACAGCAAGATAATCCGAGTCCACTAAAAACAAAGACGGAAGAAATTGAGAAGCGTCAAGCATCTTCAAATCAACCCAAGGAGCTGACACTTGAAATCATGGAAGACATCAACATCTATTTAGAAAGTCCGAACAATATCAAAAGAACGCTAAAATCAAAGACAGAACAAATCGAACAGCATCAAGAATCTTCCATAGAACCCATGGAACTGACACCTTCTACAGATATTCCTGCGGCAGCTCCAAATTCGATAAATTCCAAAACCTATTGCCTGATGCCTCCCACTGAGCGTAGCTCAACAACATTGCTTCCCTTGGGCATATCAAACACTGTCGATGATGCGAGCAGCATCATTTCGGATAGCACGGATAATAATTACGACAGTGACGCTTCCTACAGCAGTTTCTATTCAATAGGCGATGCCCGTCTCATCTGGCGCCGTGCATTGTCCCAGCGAAAGCTGCAAAAACGTCGTAAATTTGCCAAGCGTCGCGTATGTCTGTTAAATTTGCGTCGTTGGTCGAAACAGAAAGGTGTAAAGAAACCGAAGACACCTAGCAAGCGAAGAATTAAGGCTGATTTGGAAGGTGAGGAGGACGCCGACGTTTCTACTTTAACAGTAAGTGTATATATCTATCAACTACAAACTGTATTTTAAATAAAAATTATATTTAATTTAGGAATGGCAGACTAAGAAGTATAAACAGCTGGAATATGAAACACATCCCAAGTTGAGCGAAGATCAAATCTATTTTAAAACAAACGTAAACAATCCTCAGCAATTATATTTATATAGATACTTACAGTGATTTTATTTCAGGATCGTCATCTGTTGGTATACAAGACATTTAATTGTGTGCGTTTTCTGAAAAAGTTTGATAGCTCATCGGAACAGCGTCTCAAGGTCTTTTTCGAAAGAACCCATTTGAGTCTTAAGAAAGTTGACCAGTGGATGATTCATCTGTACGATGCAATGCAGCACTTTTATTATGTGGATCATAGCAAGCCAAAGGCACTGTCCAAACCAATCTTGCCTGTATTGTATCCCCATAATTACAATAACCTAATGAAGCTCTTAAATCTGCAACCATATCCATATGCTCGCCCTGAGGAGATTAGAAGGGAGCAGCCAAAACAGACGCCACAAATCAAATTGACTATACATGTTAATCCACCAGTGAACATAATGCCCATTTTTGCAGTAGATGGATTTGATAATGCTGAGGATATACAATCAGATACTTCAAGTTCCGACATGAATAGTGAGAATGACAGTGCTGGCGTTGAAAGCGATGAACCATACTCTTCCAGCGGATTTGTAGAATCCACTGAGAGCGCTTCATCGGGCATTGACACCTCACAGTATGGCAGTAATTCTTCGACAGAACCTTCAGACGATGATGAAACTTCAATTGATAATGAAACTTCCGATGATGAAACTGAAGATGTTGATACTGAGAATTCGGAAATCTCTCACACACTCACAGCAGATAGCGATGAAAGTGATAATGAAGAAGAAGAAGATTCTGATGATGATACTGATACTGATAATACTGTGCAAAATGCTGCCGGTGGTGATCTGGCCTTGGCCCAAGTCCGCTGGCAGCATTTATTTGAGCAACAGTATCAATTTATTGCCAGCTACGTGGATAATTATATGGCAAGCTATGGACACCAAAATTAAACATTTTATCAGAGGCGCCACAGAGTTTCAAACCAACCAAACACCATACATTTTTTTTTTCTTTTTCAGTTGGTTTGATATTTGTGTGTGACACTCCCGTATATAATTATAGATTCCAGCGCTATGGAAGCGCAATTCCTAGTCTTGAAAGTCTGAAAACGTTTGAAACTCAGGCATTACATTTTCTTTTTTTTTTTATAATCGAAATAAAACAAGTTCCAAAAAGGCTGCATTAGCTTTAATATAGTTATTTCATATATACTCAATATGAAATGTCAGGTACAAACAGAAGAAATTATATTCTAAAAAACTCTTTGAATACTGAAAAAAAAATTACGAACAGCATTGTTACTACTTAAAGATTGCAAATGAATTGCATATTTGTTTCTCTTTTTAAATCATATATAATATTGATCAAAGAAACAAAATAAAAACTGAAAAGATACATTTATTGTTTGTTGTAAAATCACTTTGTCGCTGCAAGATCTAAGGACTTGCAACAGTGTTGCTAATGTGTCTTCTGCTGCTTCTACAGTTGCTATTACAATTTGATTTATTTCTAAGATGTGCGACTTATTTGATAGTTTAGCAAGAGAAATCTTATGAGCATACTTGTACTACTGCAGCAGGAATTAACAAATGATGGCGCCAGTGCAATTGGACAACATAAATCATATGTAGACGCATCAGCGGCAACATTGTTGCAAGTTTGTGTCTTTGAGGGGGACTTTGGAGTGCAGCTGTGGAACTACAAGGAGTAGAAGCTGGCCTGGCCACATGCCAAGGCGGTTGCGTCGGTGGCAAAGTCAAAACATTCGCCCTACGGTTATTATGCACGCAAAGCACCGATGCTGATGTTGATGTTGATTCCGATGTTAAAGCCGAAACGACGCTCGATCTCCGCTCGCTGTTCGCGTGCACTTGCGTTCCAAATCCAATAAGGAGCGTGAGAAACTGACGGCATGAATGCAAAGTGAGATGCTAGTTTCATATGTTGTTGTTGTTGTTGCTGTTGCCCTGACCAAACACAGTTCGATTAGCGATAAACCCAAGATGCGAAAATATGTGTGCTGTGTGTAGGTATTTTGTTGTTATTGGTCGGTCAGCTGGCTTGGCTATTGGCTGGCCATTCGGTTGCAGGTGTTAAGCTTTATAATGATGTTAACATTTTTATGGCCCACAACAAAATAAACTACAAAATTTGTTCAGCGCAATCATTTTTTGCGGTTAACATCTAACCATATATGGGGCCAAGCTATTTAACGCTCAAAAGTGCGCCGGGTCCGTAAAACGGGGCCGTGGTCGGGGCCGGGGCTCTCCTACAAATAGTCATATTTGTAAAACTAATTAAAATTGCTGAGAGTCGTTTATAATTATGGGCGCATAGCTTTAAAATTAAATAAATATAAATGTTTTTATGACAAGCATTGTGTGAAACATAACTAGGATTCTTAAAATGAACACATATGAAAAGGAATAGCTAGGAATGTTAATCTATTATTTGTACATAAAATAATTTTAAATTAAATTGAATTAAGATTCACGAGGAAGGAAAGAAAATCTATAGAGCACTAAAGATACA
The DNA here is from genome assembly GCA_035045575.1 of Drosophila falleni. NCBI lineage: Eukaryota > Metazoa > Arthropoda > Insecta > Diptera > Drosophilidae > Drosophila > Drosophila falleni. The sequence goes on from JAWNOV010000167.1 coordinate 8,144,169, forward strand.
AATATATTTTACAATAATTGTAAGTAGAATACTATAATGGAAGACTTTAACAGCAATGTTCATCTTTTAATGAGCTTTTTTAGCATTAAGAACTCACTCTGCTTTTGTATCAGTTTACCGAACGCCTTCATCTCCAATTGGGCGTGGTCAGCCCATATTTATGTGACCAACTGGGTGACGCCTGGGCATGCATACATAAATAAAAGTCATCATTAATTAAATTTAGTATGTATAAACAACATGGCATGCCTGCAATTATTCACTCATTCTGCGAGCCAAGCCGAGACGAGAGTGTTGAAAACGTATGTGAATGTGCAAAGGAAAAAAAAAACGCCAGCAAAACGCACGCGACGCTAAGAAATCAACAAAAAAATCGCGCGAAAAAAAAAACATAAAAAAGCGTTGACAAAAATGATCTGTGGGCAATTATAATGAATTATTTTGACACTTAGGGTTTGCAATGCACAACTAAAAATGCATAAAACTTAATTTATGCTCTGTTGTCGACATGAAACGCATTTTATTGCATTTTAAATATGATAAATAAACATGCCTTTTGGGCCAACTATATATTTGCGCATTTTGGCCTTTTATTTATGCAATTTATGAAAAATACTTAAAGAAACAACCATTACAAGCAACATAAATTGTTGCCTACGCAAATCTTTGCTGCGGTGAGTGCAACATGCAACAAAAGCAAATTGCATTTTTCACTTAACTGCAGCAGCAACAGCAACAGCAACAACAACAGCAACAACAACAGCAACAACAACGTCAGCAACAACGTTTATGCATACAGCTGGGAGCGCCCAGGTCGCCATGGCAATGCCATGAAGAATTGCAGGGAGAATCCGTTTTTAATTGGTGAAAAATAGCTGAAATTGTCTACGCTGATTTTTGCGCTGTCTTCTTTGTTATTATTGTTGCTGTTGTCGGTTTTGCCCCAAAGGGTATTGCAAGTAGCCACGCTCTGACCATGTATAACTAGCAACAACAACAACAACAACAGCAACAACAACAACAACAACACATGAATGGCAAACAATAAAAGCAGCTAGCGACTTGAACGCGACTTGTACGCGATTAACATCGCCCCAAAGATTTGTAATGCTAATAAATTGTGCACATTATAGAGCAAAGCGAAACAGGAAGAGAGAGAAAGACTGAGAGAAATGAAGACAGTGAACGAGAAAAATAGAAAAAGGGGGGAGGAAGTTAGGAGACATCTGGGAGTTAACTTGCAACCGAGACAAAACGGCAGTTGCATGCGTAATTCGATACACTGTGCAAAATCAATACAAGAAGTGAATATAGATAAAACTTGGAAAATTTTAAGAAATTTTTGCTAAAACAATAGTCAAGAAAATATAAATTCATTGGCGAATAAAGTTAACTTAGATTTAAATAGTTGAAACTCTTCTAAAACTGCATCAATTTATTTACGGAATACAATTTGAAGCTCATCAGTTTGATCTTTTTATTGATTAAGGCAGTTTTCAATATAAATCAGTGAATGCATGATTAATGCAGGATTAGAATAGTCAATCATTGGGGAACTGAGTGGCTTACAAGGCAAAACAATTGCTCATCTAATGATAATTCACAATGGGAATTTAAAACTCCTAAGACTACACTGAGCGAAATTTATTGAGCTAAAACTGATCATTAAATTGTAGCACAATATAAAAAGAGTGTTATCGATAGAACATTAGCCCTTAAGAGATTTTATCCCTTTTTTCGATAATCGATAAATTAAACGGTCTTTCCATTGTTATCGATATAATAACATCTGTTTCTTTTTCTTTGGTCATATTAAGGATATTGCATTTCATCGATAAATCGAATATATAAAAAATAATGTGCAAACTTAATGTGCATATAATATTAAAGATTAATTATAATTACACTTAAACGAATTTGGCTTAAATCTTAAATTTTAGATTTTATCTGGTTGCCCTTTGGCATTTGTTGACGTGTCAGTTCGCACAGTGCAGGTCGCAATCAAAATGCCGCGTGACTTTTAGAACGTCAAAGCCAGCGAATGTGCAACATCGAATGGAGGCTCGAACTCAGAGTCGAACTCGCAGTCGAAGTCGAACTCGAATCGCGTCGTAAGCTGAAAGTGCGGCTTTTGTGGTTCCCATGCGGCTTAGAGCGAAAAACATGCGAGTCGCTTTAATTGTTGCCGCTGCTGCTGCCAACTGATTTTTCTAATGCAATTTTTAAAGGCTTACGCAACAGCAGCAACAACAGTCACCGCAGCAGCAACAACAACAACAGCAACAACAACAATGGCAACATGTTGCAATGGGGCAACCTACCGCCGCCTTGAACGTGTTGCGCGCATAATTAGCCAACACAGTCGCTGTTATGGCCAAGTCATCTGTTGGCCAGTTGGCAACGTTCTCTCTTCAGCTGCTGTTACCTCTTCACAGGCAGTCTCCATTCTCCATTCTCCTCCTGCTTCAATTGCCATAATCATTCCAAGCATACGCGCATATTTTGCATTTTTAAATTGTTGCATTTTGCGCATTTTTATGACAAGCAAAACTTTTGCAGTGACATTCGCCACCATCGAAGCACAGGTGAACCACCAGGTGAATTACTCAGTGGAGTCCACTCAAGAGAAGGGAATTTCATGCAGCTGAATGTTGCTGACCCGACCAGCTGTCTCCTCTCTCTTTCTTTCTCTTTGTCTGTCTGCTTATTGATAATTAAAATACATTTAGTAAATCACACTAAATATTTTGTGTTGTTGCTTGTTTATATATTTTTAAAAAATATAATATGATTGTGGGAAAGAAGGTAACAAGGTATATAAAAGATTTTAAAGAAACAGCTGTGTTATTAAATTTCGAAATATTTTCTTAACATAGTTTACTTAAAGTATCTATTTGTATTGCCTTAGATTAAAATAAGCTTAGACTTAAATAAATGCTTAAATCAATCCTAAACAGAGAACGTTATCATTATAAGATTTATTTTTAAAAACTACCTGTAATCATTACTTCATGATTTTTATGGATTTTCATCAATAAATTTAAATCATAGCGAAAATGCAAAGATTTAATGGAAATTATCATTATGGTGTTTTTTGTCTTGTATCTTTCTTTATGGTCGTTTATTTTTTATTTAAAAAAAAACTAACATTATCATTATATGGGATCTCTGATTCTAACAGATACAAAAATATCTATTAATTTAACAGATACAGAAATATGGAATATTAATTTGTTAAAATATCATGTGTTTCTTAATTTCTTTACTTTAACAAGAACAGTCAACAATATAAACTGTATCACACTCAACACAGACTTATAAAAAAAAAAAAATGCAATTAATATAGAACAAGATATTTTAATAATTTTATGTTTTTTTGTGTATCCACTTTAGCTACTTTATTCTATTTTATGTAACAGTCCTACATCTTAATCTCATAAGTTGTTAAACTTAAATTTGAGTCGTTATTTTAATCGTTATGGCGATCTGTTATTAACAGCTGTCTGATTGCAAATGTTATGCATTATTAAAGCTGCAGGTAGAACCCATGCTGTTTCCTGTTAACTCCCACTTACAATATATCAAGTGCCAAAGTGAACTCGAAACGCTTTAATGATTCAGCATTGCGCCAATTATAGCCCAAAGGCAATTCAATTACAATGCATTGTAATAGTTAAAATGTAAATTGGAGTTTTTTAATGTATATTTTTGCGAAACCTACGTCAATTATATAATTTAAGCGTGAATTAGCAGTAACAACTACAACAACAACAAAAAGAAACAAATAACAAATAAGTAAAAAAACCGCAACAACCTTAGATAGGTACATGCATAGATAGATAGTTAGAAAAAGGTGAATTACAAGACAACAACAACAACATGAGGCGAAAAAGCGAAAACATGTTAAGTGCAGGCGCATTATGTTGCAAAATGTCACTTTTAATTGGGCAACCTTGAAACATCAATGCGAAAAACGAGCGAAAGAACCGCAACAGCAACAACAGCAGCAGCAACAGCAACATGTTGCTGAAGGCCACAACAGCAACAGCAATGGCAACGGCAATAGCAACGGCAACAGCAACAGCAACAATGACAAACGGTTAACGAGTGGAGCGGCAGATTTAGATACGAGACACATCAAAAGGCCAGGCTAAGAGGCGGGAAAGGGACAGACAGATGGACGGACAGACGGACGGACGGACGGACAGTTAGACGTTGTCGTTTGCCGTTATGTGTTACAATTAGCAAATTGCACATTTATGCTCACATGGCGTTGAGCCACGCCTCTTGGCCGCCATCGCCCTCCCTCGACCGGGCTAACTGACATTATAAATCAATCATAGGTACACACACACAGAAACACGCACACACACACACACACGCGAGTTCTTATTGGAAAGTTACAGCAACAACCTTGAGAACAGAGCCGCAAAATGCTTTTGATTGGCGCAAACTCGAAGGCTTGCGGCAAATACGCGTGCTTCTAATGAATATGACTGAATGTTGCAGGCCAGACAGCATGCAGCATGTGGCATGCAACAAGCCAGCTTTGTAATAAATGTTTAAGTATAAAATATGGCACATCATTTATAATTTCCGGCGCTGCTTGCATAATTCAATTAATGGGCATTTCCCGTGTTTGCAATTTCCTAAGACTCAGGCAACAGGAAATCTCTGCAAAATGTGGCTGCTTCAAAAAAAAATCGCCACTGGCTGTTGCATAAACGCTGAAAGGTAAATCGCATTGCAAATAATGCAACACTCACTCACATAATGTGTATATTATGTATGTTCCAATTTATTGCATATTTACTCGTCCAAGATTTTTTGGATTTTTAAAGTGTTGCCATGAATGATACGCCCGCTTGTCCAATTGGATTTGCTGTTGCACGTTGCACGTTGCACGTTTGTTTATATTATGCACGCCCCATAGCAACAATTGTTGCCTTGTGTTGTGTTGTCTAGTGTTGTGTTGCATATTTAGTTCGGCCTCATGAAAAATGCATTCAAACACGATAAACATGATAGCTTTTCAGGCATTTTCATTTTTCTTTTTCAACTTATTTCCAGGTATCATTGCGGTTTTGCTTTTGCTTTTAGAAGTGTGTGACGTGTAGCAAGTAGCATATAAGTAGTGGCTACTGTACTACCGAGTACGTCATGTTCGCAGTCAATCGCAAAGAGTTCCAGTTGTTTCACGCTGTGTCTGTTTCTCATGTCTAATTGATCTTTAGCGTGTTATTTGTTTTGTACAACACCTTCCACGTCTCTCTGCGTCTGTGGGTGGTAACTTGGCAAAAAGAGAAAAATAAAATTAAAATTAAAAGCCGCAAGCTAAAATTGCTAGCTAATTAATGCCAAATGGCCGACGGCAATTGGCAACAAGGCAAAGCACCAAGCAGCATAAAATGTGGGCGCAACGGCAACTTTTAACTATATTATTATTATTATTATTGGCTTTGGCTTTGGTGGCATTTGCATGTGACATAAAAGTGATTGGAGTAATTGATAATTGCGCAGAGACACGAAACCAAATGGCCAATTACAGACGCCCCAGACACAGCCTCAACTCTCAGTTAGTCTCCGTCCCGGAGTCTCAGACAGACGGACTTGGTGTGAACCAAAAGGTGGTGACAACAAGTTCGTTGCCTAAGTCTTTTGTTTTTTTACACCAAATGTTAAACACTAAAAATGCTAAATGATGTTAAACAATGTTCTTTATTAATTTTTAACGGTCAAAAATAATTACTAGACTTGTATGTGTATATAGTTGTTTAACAAAAAAAAAAAATATATATATAAATAATATTTATGCAGTAAAGTTGCGGGCAAAATGGGATTGAAAAATGTTTGTACAATTGCGAATGCTATGCGAGTTGTTTGCTAGCATTTTGGCCAATCTCTTGCCATAAATCAAGCCGCACAATATGACCGCAGGCGCCTTGTAAGCGAGTCCCAGTCACCGAGCCGACTCTGACTTGCCAGTGACTGTGACTGACAGCCGTACGAGTCAAGATCTTGACCAACAGACCAAAAAATAGCCAAGCTATAAGAGACAGATAGACCCACGCTAACTTTAACTTTAGCAAATCAAATACAAATTCAAATCTAGCTAATTTCAAAGCCGAAACTCATTTAACTGGACAACTGGACCAATGGACAATCAACTGGACGATTGGGGCTGCTTGGACCCCGGCACAAATAGAGCAACAAATAAAAAACCGCAAAGTTAATTTTATTTTCCACCTACTGGCAAAATCAATTTGCTTCGTGTGGCACGTGCGCCAAATAGAATGAAAATTGGCTAGAACGGAGCAGCGGGGGGGACTATCTCCCTCTCCCTCTCTCTCACTAACTATCTATCTGTATTTCTCCTAAACGTGCGCCCCCACAAACAAAAAACCGAATGGATTTGGTCAGCCTTTGACTGTCAGTCAGTCAGTCAGTCAGTCAGTTGGTCAATTCGTGTGCGTCACTCTGGACAAGATGGAGATCAGGCGATCCAACGATTGTCATTCATTGTGGCCCCGATTGGAACATAACGGTAGCCCAGAGTCGAGACCCGAAATTCAAAACTTTTTTGGGTTTTTTTTTTGCTGGGCGCCTTTTAAAAGTACATTTCGATGTTGTGGCAACAATTGCAATTACGATTGTTAAGAAATTGCCTCGAGTGTTTGACTGTTGATGCCAAATTATCAAAGGGGATGGAAGAGAGCAGAGCGTAGGAATTAAATTATCCAAAATAAAAATAGTGGAGGAGGAAATGGCTTAACTATTAAATACTCTGTGAATGATTGGCTGAAAATAATTACTATAATAAAAAAACTGAGCAGAAATGTAATTTAAAATAGAATATAATATTTAACATTAATTATTATTTTATTTTATCCACTTTGCAAACTTTTATTACAGCACACACTGCCAATCGTCAGGATAGGGTATGCAAGTCGAACAAAAAATTGCTCAATTGAAATATGGACGAGACTGCACGCCTGCAAGACTGCAACAAATGGGAAATGGCTTCTTGCAACACACATAACAAATGCGTATTTAATGTGTCGAGAGGGCGAAGGGGCAAAGAGAAGGGGGAGTTGGTAAGACAGCGCGTTTACTCGATTTCCATTTAACGCCTTAAGTATTTTTTTCGTCGCTTTGCTTAGTTTATGGGTGGTCAGCGTTGAGGCCAAAAGCCCTCGGGGCCTCTTGCATTTTAATTTGTTTTTAATAAACGGCGGCAGCAGAGACAAGCATTTTTTTTTTTTGTATGTTGTTTGATATATGCAACAAGATTATAGAGCCTGAGCACTGACCAAGGCGGCAGCTCGGCGAGTTTGTTCGTGTAATTTGGAATTCAACACCCCGAAAAGAGTTGGTTATTAACTGGGAAAACTGTGGCACTTTTAAATGCTGGTTGTCAATGCACCAGCTGCTCTGACAGACAGCATAAGAAATAGCCGTAAATGGATTGGAAATGTTAATATAAACGAATAAAACATGGCTTAAATATGGAGATTCTAAAATGGATTTATCAGAGCTTTCAATCGAAGTGGAGTAATTTAGAGATGGTCAATTGTTTTTGACAGTGTAAATTCCCTAAGTCAATGTTAGTGTATACATAATTAATTAAGAATTGGACATACTTAACTATGGCAAGAGTTCTCTATTTATCTTTATCGATACTAAATTTGAAAACCACTGATATTATCGTTAGGCTTGCAACACTATTTTATTTATTTCAGACTCTTGAAAAAGTAAAATCTAATGATCTCCCATTTGCACTATCGATCGCATAAATTACGAAATACAAAAAAAATATCAGCAACTTAATTATTATTGTTATTATTATTATTGCACATATGCCGCATTTTTTTTGGCAAAACATAAGAAAAATCCAGTCTAACATTTTTTTATAAATAGCACAGAAACTGACAACGGCAATTAACAAGCCTGAGAATTTGGTACGGACTGACTGCATTTTTTTTTTCTGGCATGTCAGTTCAGTTCAGTTGAGTTCGGATCAGTTGAGTTCAGTTGGTACCCCCCGTCAGTGGGTAGCCTGCAGCTGTCTATGTGAAATGGAACTGCTCCAATTTACAAGAAATCTCTGTGCGCCCCCTAGAAAAATTCCTTCGATCCGAATAATTGAACCGGATTTGTGCAGTTTGCCATTTGTCGCGATTTTTTGGTCAGAATTAATTATCACGCCGCGTCCAACTCTCTTAAGTGGCTGTCGAAAAGCCAAATAACAGCCATGAAAAAAATCAAATACAAATAAAATACAACAACCAAAAAAGATTGAAAAAGGAAAAAGTCTAGAGTCTTAAGAAATCTGTGAGTTTTAGAGCTTTATGTTGTCTTGCACCTGGCGACAGGTCAGCCCCTTGAAAATAAAAAAACATAATAAAAATACAAAAAAAAAATTTCCAAACGCGACGCGCATATTGCACAAAAGTTACCGTCAGTTGTGAAAAATTAACTACAAGTGCTCTTTGTTGTTGCTGTTGTTGTTTGTGTTGCAGCTTTGTCTTTGCAACAGCTGCAAGTGTCTGGCACTTGTATGATGCATGCTGCACATATTTTTTCTTCGTTTTTTCCCAAACAAGACTTTAAAAATTATATGAAAATTTATGATACATTTGCCTGCACTTGGTTGTCAACCCGACAGTGGCTGTTGGCTGGGATTTGGAACGTGGTGTGGGTACAGCAACAGGTTGAGTTTGAGGCAGATATAGAGGTGGAGGTAGAGGTAGTACAGCTGCCAGGTGAGCACCAGCGACAGGGCTGCCTAATGGCCGAATGGGATGCCATAGCCTCGGCTATGTTTTTGTAATGGGCCCAACAATTTTGGGTTAATTGGCTTTGGCCCACTTGCTTGCAATGGTCTACCAAAAACAGCTGTCTCTGGCAATTTATTTGACAGTTACCCGGCAATCCCTGAATGACATTTGAGAGCCAGTCGAAGTTAGTATGCATTAGGTAATCCTATTCAAAGACTCACGTTTCACACTGACTTATGTGATGAGCAGGTCAATTGTGAAAAGTATTGAGTTTTGAGGTGTTGGCTTAGAAGAAGTCGATTATAAGAAGGAGTCTGCTTTAAAAACTACACCAAAATCCAGAGGGCAAAAATTAATTTTCTCGAAATATAATTAAATTTGAATGCAGAATTAATAAAGAGACCAAACCATAATCAAAATGACATTTTGCTTGAAAATCGATGCAGTTTTGATAAAGTTATGGAAGTTTGAAGTTGGTCAGACCTTGGATCTAACAACTTTACAAGTCAAAATTTTTGTCAAATTTCACATGATTTTTTACAGAATTTTGAAAGGTGTCAGAACCAAATTTAAAGTGCTGTTTTATACTAATTACGATATAAGGAGTTGATTTAACGTGAAAACTTAAGAAATAAAATTTTAAATTTTCAAAATATCAAAGGGGGGACCATTGGCATCGAATCCATGATTTTGAGACAAATGAAATTTTTTTCAAAATTAATTAAATTTAAATGCAGAATGAATTTAGAGGCCAAACCATGATCAAATTGACATTCCATTTGAAAATCGGTTTAGTTTTGACAAAGTTATGGACGTTTGAAGTTGGTCAGACTTTGGATCTAATAACTTTACAAGTCAAAATTTTTGTCAAATTTCACATGATTTTTTACAGAAATTGGAAAGGTGTCAGAAACAAATTTAAAGTGTTGTTTTATATTATTTACGATATAAGGAGTTGATTAAACGTGAAAACTTAAGATTTAAAATTTAGAATTTTCAAAATATCAAAGGGGGGACCATTGGCATCGAATCCATGATTTTGAGAAAAATGAAATTTTTTTTCAAAATTAATTTAATTTGAATGCAGAATGAATTTAGAAGCCTAACAATAATCAAAATGACATTCCGCTTGAAAATCGGTTAAGTTTTGACAAAGTTATGGTAGTTTAAAGTTCTATTTTAAAATTGTACTTCACAGATCTGCCAGTGTTATTGTTATCATACTTCTAATTCAAAAATAATCAATTATAATCAGTTGAATTTGTAAAATCGTCAACAAAGCCATGCCCCAGTTCACACTTCCGTTCACAGAGAAATATAAAGGTCAAGTAATCGTGTAAAAAAATAACAGATTAATCCGATACCACAAAAATCATTGAATGATTCAGCTGCTTTTTGCGCAGCCGTCTTCGAAAACATTTGTTTATAATCCAAATTTATTTCTTCAGTGGGTAACAAAGTTGCCACAGTTTTTTTTTTATTGTATTTTTTTTTTATTGTGGTGGTGGGCAATTTGCATCGCACCACGACACGTTGCAGATCAGGCGTACAGCTGCCAAGCCTCGACAGCACCTCCCACAGCCTTCCCCCTACACACCCAAAGTACACCACATGTGCAACAACAGCAGCCGTTGTGGCAGCAACAGTCGGCGTTGTTGCAGCTTTTGCCTCCCGCTGCCACTTTGCATAACAAACGACTTTATTAATTTTCAAATTACCGAAAGTCAGAGGCCGGCTGAGCATTTTGGCCTTTATGTAGCACTTGGAAATGAGTTTAAGCCCGTGTTGGGTTTGCTGTTGTTGTTGTTGTTGTTGTTGCTATTGCTGTGTTGCCTTTTTCGGTGGGCGTTGTGAGAAAATCTCCGTTGCAAGAAAATGCCATGGATCCGCGTAGCGTGTGGGCAGCAGCTGCAACAAGCCCGATGGGGCACAAAAAAAAAATCGCAAAATATCTTATGCTAATATTTGTTAAAAGCAAAATGTCGCTTCGTGCCAACTTGGCTAATAAATCAGCAAATTATAAATGCCCAAAGATTGATGAGTCTTAACGTGGCCAAAGCCAAAGCTGCGACAAGCGACAACTACTTAGCCGATGGGGGCAGCTGCTCTTAACGTGATTGTAAGAAGACTGGTAATAGCAAGGAAAAGGGAAAGGGGGAATTAAACACAGAAATGTATAATGCTAATTTCTCAATTAAGTTGCGGCGGCATTAGCATTAGTTAACATAGACAAATGCTTTGTGCAATGCAAATAAAACAACAACAGCAACACTACAAAAAAAATACAGTCACTAGCCATAAATCATACAATTAAAAACTAATCAAGCAATGACACAAGACATCAAAAGCTGCAACAACAATCGGCACTTGGCAATGCAACATTAGCAACAACACCGATGATTTTCTCGCCAACTTTGTCGTCGGTCTTTTGGGCCCACTTCAAAGACAAATTTATGTATTGTCAGCCCAAAATACAACAACAACAACGAAAAAAAAAAACCTTACAACAACTGCATAATTCAAAAATTATGAGACCCATTAAAGTAACAGAGAACTGACAAAAGCGTCGAGGTTTCAGGCAGCGAGTGCCTCAGGCATTTTCAAAGATCCGGCCTGCAACTGCCCTGTGGGGCAAGGAGTGGCAGAGAGAGGGAGAGAGATGGAGAGAGGAAGAAAGAGAGGGACGGTAAGCCACACGCTGCAGCCGTAAAAACTTCAACTTGCACACAAATGGCTAGAAAATTATTTTAAGTTATTTGTTGATTGTTTTCAAAATTGTTGCCATGTAATGCGATGCCAATGTTGCAGCCGCCGCGGAGACTGCAACGAAATAATGGGCGGAACGGGGGAGCAGGGGAAGAGGAAAAGAGACAGCGACTGATGCGAAGACTGAGACAGTGCGTCAGACAATGCGAAGTTGCGGCTCCAGGCTTTGAACAGGCGAGACAGTTTGGCTGTGACTTTGTTGCAAGTATCTCTGCGTGTGTCTATGTGTGTGTGTGGCACATTGTTGTTGCTGCAATGCGATGTTACTGCTGCAGGTGTCAGACAGTGCGTCAGCCGCAAAATGCCAGACCTGAAAATGCGGCAAATGCCACAAATAAAGCAAAGAGTTGCGGTGAGATTTATATGAGCACTTGTGGCAGAAATAAATGTTAAAGATAAGGAAAAACAATTAATATATTTATATAAAGATTTAAAAGTGAAAAAAAGTAATATTAAATACAATATATATTCAAAATGTATTTTTAACGTATGGAATAAACAATTCTTCATTAAAAATTAAAATATTCATATAAAGATTAAAAAGTGAAAATTCAAAATGTTCAAAATGTATTTTTAACGTATGGAATCAACAATTCTTCACTGAACTTGAGCTGCTTTGCAGCACACCTATAAATTAATATTGTCAACTTTAAGTTAACTTACAAATATTTCAGATAATGCTTATCTATTCACTAAATAAAATTTCAATTAAACAAATTTGTAAATGAAAATCGCGGCATTTAAACTTTTTGTCTTTTAAATACATTATACATTCAAAATGTATTTATAGAGTTTAGAATCAAGAATACTTCATTGAATTTGATCCGATTTGACAGCACAGCTTTAAATTAATATTGTCAACAATTATTTGACTTTATAGTTAACTTACAAATATTTCAGATTATTCCTAAGTATTCACTTAATAAAATTTCAATTAGACAAATTTGTAAATGGAAAATCGAGGCATTTAAATTGTCTGCTTATCTCGTTAAAAATAACTCTTAAGTCAGTCAATAACTTATGGACGTCTAGGAACAAGTTGTGTTGGGTGCAGTTTGCAACCCGATATCAGCCTGATGGCCCACAATTGAATGCAGCGTGGACTGTGCCACACTGCCACAATGTGCTGCCTCCACATTCAGCAAGACTGAGAGCGCAAAAAGAAACAAAAACACTTTGCAATCAAAAATGTCACCATTTAATTACGCACACAAAACAGTTTAAGCAACTTGCAGCCGTCAGCTGACAGCAACAACAACAACAACAGCAGCAACAACTGTGGCAGCAACAACAAATGTGGCAGCAACAACAACAAACGGCAGCTAAAAGCGTTGCACAAATCTCGTCAGAAATTAACATAAATCCAATCACAAAGCCCGTTGCCAGCTTGGCCAACTTGGAAGCCGTAGGACGACGGTCGTTTAAGCGATTGAGTATTCCCCCTCTCCCTCTCTCTCTCTGTCTCTTGCTCTCTCACTCTTAACTGAATCTCTGTTGGCCGTCATGTTGCGCCTGCGCCCACGCGACTAATCGCGCAACTGTGCAACTGTGCAACGCCAACTGCAGTTACGTTGTCAGAGATTTTTGCGTTTCTGATTGGTTTTATTATACCCGTTAGTTAAAAAATAAGTATAAGGGTATATTGTGTTCGTTGAAATGTATGTAACACTGAATTTAACATCTAGAAAATTTGATATTTTTTCGATACTAAGCCATCTATCATCCAATTTTCCATACATACTTCTTGACATTTTTTCAAAAACTTTGATCTCTCATAACTTTATCAAAACTTAACCGATTTTCAAGTGGAATATCATTTTGATCATGATTTGGCCTGTATTTTGATTCTGCATTAAAATTAAATTTATTTTGAAAATTCAATATTTTGGCCATCACTGTCATATTTTTCCATACTTACCCCTTGACACTTTTTCAAAAACTTTAAACTCTCATAACTTTGGCAAATCTTTACAGATTTTCATGTGGAATATCATTTTCACCATGATTTGGCCCCCAAATTGATTCTGCATTCAAATTTTTATTATTTAGAACATTTGATATATTTTCGATACTAAGCCATCTATCATCCAATTTTCCATACATACCCCTTGACATTTTTTCAAAAACTTTGATCTCTCATAACTTTACCAAAACTTGACCGATTTTCAAGCAGAATATCATTTTGATCATGATTTGGGCTCCAAATTGATTCTGCATTTAAATTTTTATCATATAGAAAATTGGATATATTTTCGATTCTAAGCCATCTATCATCCAATTTTCCATATTTTACCCCTTGACATTTTTTTTTAAAAACTTTCATATCGCATAGCTTCATCAAAACTTAAATATAAAAGTTATTAATAAAATTATTATTTCAATACAATCACCTAGAAGTATGAAGTAGTTTTTATCAGGCAATAATTTCTTTAAAATATTTTTATATATATTGAAATAAGTAACAGGTATTCTATGGTCGGAATCCTTTTCGACTAGTTTTTTTTAAATTTTTTTTTTGGTTTTAGCATTTTTGTTTTCTTTCGGCCTACGGCGCCCTCACATGACAGCCAGTCTGCAGTGCGACTTGGATGTTGGATGTTGAATAACTGCTGTTGTATATCCCCGAATTCCGCTATAGACATCGGGACACTTGCATTTTTATTACGTTTTCGAATTGTCATTTGGACAAGCGACTGTTGATCTCATGAGTGTCCGCATAAATGTTGTTTGCTCGCTGCTGGGCAACAATTCAATTATCCGCAAAAAAAATATGCAAATGCCAACAATGCGGGCCTTAAAGTGTTTAACTGAAGGTTGTACAGGAGGGAGGAGTGGTTATAGAGGGGCGATTGAGGGATTCTGAATTGCACTCGTGACATATTTCATGCTATCTTGATTTAATTTTTCAATTTTCACATTGAGAAGAGCAAACTGGCGACGACAAGCTGCAGACGCAAATTATGCAGACAAAGTTGAAGTTGAAGTTGCAGTTAAAAGTTGCAACATGTTGCCAAGGCGTGCCAAAGAACACGTTGCACGTAGCAGCATTTCCGTTTCACAATTAACGTTCTACGTGACAAGTGACACCAATTTTACCACCTTTGCTATGTGTTTTTGAAGCTGTTGTTGGCTTGTTTCCATGTTGCATGCTGCCTGTTGCAAATACATTTTGTGGACCACCATCGGGCAGGGTTTCTCCCCGTCTCTCTCTCGCTCTCGCTCTCTCTGTCTCATTCATTGGCGTGCTGCAGATGCACGTTCTGCGATTGTCTGCGCAGTTTTGTTTAGGTTAATGGAGATGATTTGTTGCCCTATTCTAATGCGACGTATCGTAACGACAACAACGACAATGACAACGACTGCAAGTGCCACAGAATAGGTTGCTTCAACTCTAATAAAAGTGACCCGCATCCGTAATGGAAGCTGCTGCAACAACTGCTGCCACTGCCGGAGCAACAAGTCTGAGTCTGAGTCTGACTTTTGACTTTCACATGTGACTCTGTTGACTGTTGCCTGTTTGCTGGCCTTCGACTTGGCCTCCATTGGGGCAGCATCACTCTTTCTAAGTATTCTTCTACTTCTACTTCTCTTCTTTTTTTTTATGGCCACTCTCGTGTGGGGCCGCCTGGAGTTAGAGTTGGAGTTAGAGTTTAAGTTGAAGTTGGTAGTTTTAGGGGAATTCTTGCCGCATGCCGCTAGAATTATGAAATTGACAAATTGCCGCAACCGCCGCAATGACCTCTGAGTGCTCCAAGCTGAACCTGACGACGCCTGAGCAAGCACCGAGACCAAACGGTGCTGTCCAGCATACATAGATACATAGATACACACATACATACATACATACTCGTATGTGTTGGGGTCAGTGTGTGGGTTGGCACTGACAATGAGCTAAGTTATTGCTGCACAGATGGAAATTGTTTTTACAACTCATATTGCTGTTGCTGTTGTTGTTGTTGTTTTTATGTTGTGAAAGAATGTGCAGAATGCAGAATGTCAGGTGAATGTTGTAGCTATTTTGTTGCAGTTTTAAAGATGCGATCTTGGGCCAAAACAATTTGGATAAACTTATGACAGACAGCGAAATTAATTGGCAATATGTTAATAGTTGAATTTTAATATAGATAATAGAAGAAGGTATTTCCAGGATATTAGAATTTTTGTTTACCTAATGCAGATAATAATACATTTTATTTTAAGCTTTCAGGTGCTTTCAAGGCTAAGTTCAGCTTTTAAATTAAAGAAAAAAGCTTTAAGCTCCAACTAATATTAATTAAGATCTAATCAGAAGTTTAAACTTGTATACGATTTCAAAGGTGCTTTTAGGACTCTACATCTGCTTTAATTTAAGAAAACTTTTAACTTCAATTGACGCAATTTATATACAGTCAGTCATAAATGTTTTAATGTGATTTCAAAGCTCAGCTTTAACAACTGTTCAAATGCTTGTTGGCCAATTGCTTGTGTTAACTCTTAGCTGGCATTCTTTTGCCATTCTAAATGGTGCTGCTCCCATGCTCCATTGGCATCAGCTGTGCTGCCAACAAAGCTCGATTTGCGATCCACTTATCGCCACAATTTATCAGCGACAAATACACAAATGCTCAAATCGCTTTCTGGCATTCTGCTGTTGAAAAATCAACAAATCGACAACAAAATAGCCGCTGCAAACATTTGCCAGGAAAAATCAGTTAACGCTAATCACAAAAAGTGGTGCGAAAAATGCGCAATGCGATCAAATGCGACAGATAAACGGAACAAATTCACACGTTTAACAACAGGAGGAGAAGGAGAAGGAGGAGGTGAGGGAGGCAGGTGATGGAGATGGAGGGGAAGGGGATGGAGGGAGACAGAGACAGAGATGCAGTCGCTGACCGGGAAGGTGTCAAATCAGCACACGTTGCGATGCTTGTCAAACTCTTAGCCATGACTTCACAGCAGCAACAGCAACAACAGCAACAGCAGCAACAGCAACATCAACAACAGCAACACATCGACAGCGGCAACAGCTGTTGGTTAATTTATGCTGCGACATTTGCATAGCGTTGATTACAAAAATGCCAAACGAACCGCCCCCTTTCTTCTTCTTCTTCTTCTTCCTCAGCCAACACATGTGCAGCAACTTGCAACATTTTTGCATTTTGCCTATTGGCAACATTTGACGACAATGTTGTTAGTGTTGTTGTTGCTGTTGCTTGGCAACTTTGTGGCTCAAAAGTGTTGAAAAGATTTTTGACAAGCTGAGTTTTGTTGTTGTTGTTGCTGTTGCTGTTGTTGTTGCTGTGCAGATTGTTACCTGTTCCATGTTGCCTGTTGCCAATTCAATCATGCGAAAGAGCAAGCCAGGTCAAATGCCACTAATGAGTTGCCCCACACGCAGCTCGACAGCTCTTGACAACAACAACAGCAATAACAACAACAACGACGACGACAACTGCAACACTCAAGGCTATTTTATCAATGTGATAGCTAAGATGTTGCTGTTGGTTTCTCTGCAGTAATTGCAGCATCATCTTGCAACTTATTACATGTCAAGACGACCAACCTATCCTAGACAAGCCAACAACAGCAACAATGATAAAGCCGTTGCTGATGACAATCGCATAGACATCGGGGGCCTGACTCTTCTTCTTCTTCATCTTCTGCTTCTTCTTCTTGGAGGCCTTTTGGATCTGCCCGCGCGCCGATGAGTTGAAAAGTGCAGCTGCTTAGATTTATTGGCCTTAAGTAGCAGCAAAATGCGTCTTTTGTCGTGCCTTAACTTATTGGCCATATTATGCGGCAGCATCAGCAGCAACAACAACTGCAACAGCAACAGCAACAGCAACAGCAGCAACAACAACAGCAAATAGTTCTGTCGGTTTACTGCTGAGTTGTGCAGATAAACATCATTCATTTAGCGACGAGTTTATTTATGCCAACGACGATCACATGAGCGTTTATTACAATGCATTAAATATCAGATTATCGGCAATTATACTATATAAAATAAAAAGGAGAAGCCAACGGAGACTGTGCGTAGATGTTGCTGCTGTTGAGAATATGTTGCTGGCAATAACAGCTTACAATATAATTGAAATAGATTGAGAGTTACTATTCAAAAAGTCTTGCAACTAATTAAGTTCTCAACTTGCTAATTATTAGACAAAAAATATATATTTGCCGATTAATAGACAACTTGATCATTTCGTTTTTTAATTTTTATTTTTATTCTAATTGTAAAAAGTATTAAAAACTTTTGATATGCCCAATTAACCGAATATTGCACAGGTAACAATTCAAACATATTGCCGAGAATGAAACTTCGTTTAGTATATATTTTATGTGATTTCTGCAAACAACTCCCATTTGCAACTATTCGTCTTATAGAAATGTCAAGCGATGCAGCATCAAATCTTCATTAATCTTTTGGCATGCCCAAATAAAAATCGAAGAAAAAATAAGATACAGTCAAGGCATTTTCCATAACTTGGCAAAAAACTGTGAGTAAAATTCAATTTGGGTCGCAAAATATCGTGACGAGTCGGACTAACCAACAACAGCAACAGCAGCTACAACAGCAGCAACATCGCTCCAAATACAAAGCAGCAACAAAAAAAAAAAAAAAACCAAAACAGCTTAAGAAAACCGAATCAAAAATCTAAAAAATCTGAATAAAAATCAACGTCAAATGCTGCTGTTGACCTTTTACAGAAAATGCATTAAAATAAACATTCATAATTTATGCAAAACCATAAAAGAAATAAATACTGATTTTGTATAATATTATTTTGTATAAAATTAACAAAAACTGTGAAAAGTGCAAGCAGCAACTAATGTTGGTGGTTGTTGTTAGTGTTGCTGTTGTCATAAGCAATCAACATAAACTAAGGCAATGTGTTGAGTTCTCCTTCCCTCCCCTTTCCCACCCCTTTGAATGGAGGGAGCTTACACAGAAGCCAATCGAATGACAAGCCGTCTTATAGCCTCCAGTTTTTTTTTGGAGTTTGTTTTCTGTTTTCGGCAGCTTCGACTCAATCGTCAACTCATTGAGATATTGATCTCCCGCTCTTTCTCTATTGCTCTCCCACTCCCTCTCCCTTTGTCTGTCTCATTTTCTCTATAGGTCTCTGGGTTTGATCTTCCAGCCGTTGGGGCCGATTGTGAACTATTGTTATTTCACGAACTGTGACACGATGCCTGTCTTTTTTTTTTGCCCCTCATTTTTTGCTACTCCATTTGATGTTGTTGATGTTGTTGTTTTCTTTTGCTATTATTTATTTCTTTATTGTACAATGAGTAAATAAATTTTTTGTGCTGCTACTGCGCTACTTATTGTTATTGTTGTAGTTGTTGTTGTTGTCGGTATCCACCCTCGACCTTTTGTGGCAGCCGCAACCCGGCTAAATGTTTAGCTGCGATTTATCATTATCG
This sequence comes from Drosophila falleni, assembly GCA_035045575.1. Lineage (NCBI taxonomy): Eukaryota > Metazoa > Arthropoda > Insecta > Diptera > Drosophilidae > Drosophila > Drosophila falleni. The sequence continues at coordinate 8,163,125 of JAWNOV010000167.1, forward strand.
TGACTTGTGATCTCGTCGCCGTTTGATTTTGTTTTGTTTGTTTAGTTTTTTTACAATTCATTTGGCTGCAGTTTTTAGCCATTTTTGGGCAGCTTTGTTGGCTATTGTTGCTGCTGTTGCTGCTGTTGCTGCTGTGTTTTTGGGAGTATTTAAAGTTTTGTCTGTTTTGTAAATTAACATGTTTTTTAGCTTTGAGTGACATTTGTAGGTGTATAAAGTGGCACAAATGAAGTGAAGTGTGCAACAAATATGGCCAATAGATCGGATAGCAACTGTATTTTTTATGGGGAGCGCCAGTTGCAACTTGTTGCATGTTGTTGTTGCCGTTGCCATTAGACTGCAAAAGGGAAGTCAAGTGTTGGCTACAAGACTTTGCTTTAGGAAAGTAGCTACTATCATCAGTGTTGCTATAGGATTAGAGTTAATTCATTTTCAAAAGTGGAGCTGCAACTTGTGGCAATCGCAATTTCCGCAAATTAAAGAGCCATCTCAATCATTCGCCATATCTGTGCTTAGCTCACGTTGACTACTTTTCAATCATTAAACACAGCAATTACCTCAAGGATACTCGGTGTGCTCTCTCTGATCACTGAACTGACTGCCTGCATATCACACCCAAGGAATGCGGCTCAGATATTTGCCATGCCACAACCAAGAGACAAAGAGGCAACAGAGAGTGTGGCAGAGTGAGAGGCGAACAGAGAATTGGAAGGTGAAGATGCCATACAATTAAGTAAGCATGGAAAGGTAATGTGCGTCTAACTAGAAATAAATAAACAAGGCGCCCAGCGTTGCCTTTGCAACCTTGCAACACACACACACACACACACTGAGAATCAATGTGGCAGCAACTCCGCAGGCATCTCCAATCAGTTGGACTTGAAATTGTGCTGCTTAATGATAGGCCAGTGTTGCTGTGGCGTTAGTCCGCGCTTACTCAATTACCTTTTGACTAAATTATGGCCAATTGTTGCACTGAACATGTGTTGCATAATTACGGGCTGTGTGGCAGCCACCGCGTATACGCGTGTACCTCGAGTCGAGTCGAGTCGAGTTGAGGCGACGTTTGCTAGCTGCAAGCAGCAATTTGATTACTGCTTATAGATTAGATTTTGATTTTGATTCTGCTGTTTGCGGCTTCTGTTGCACTTGAGGCCTTGAGGCCTTTACTAAATGTGTTGCAAACTTGGCCACGTTGACAGGTTAATGTGGTCGCTGGTTGGCTTGAGGGCGGTGTCGCTTGCCAGCTGACATAGGACGGAGGTGTGGGGCCATCGTGATTAGGCTAAGTTGTGGTTTAGGGCGTTAACACTAGACAAACTCAAATCAATTGTTACCAAAGCAGCAAGCACTTTGCTGCCCACACAACAGACAATTGTTGCTGTTGTTTGCATTGGTTTTTTGTTGCTGTTGCTGTTGTTGAGTGTTGTCAGTATTTGCTGGGCAATTAGCGTCGCAACATTTACGAGTGCCAGACAAATTACCGGGCAACATGTTGCAATTAAAATAACGGCACGCCAACTTTCGCCGCATTTTGCCGGGCACACAAAAATGTTGCGCGCGTGCGCAGCAGCAACCAGCATGTTGCTGTTGTGACTGTTGCTGCTGCGACTGCTGCGACTGCTGCTGCTGTTACTGGCCAAATTAAGTGCGCGACTTTATGGCGCACAACACTTCGACAAACCTTCTGCACACACGCACACACATCTATACACACATATTCAATTTGTTTGCATTTTAATTGTCGTTTGTCGCCAGTGCTAAAAAGAAAAATTGCCAACAACTCGTCGTCAGTTGTCGCCGCAGTAAACAGCAACACTGCCAACAACAACTGCAACAACAGCAATACACTTTTTTATGGCTTTATCCTACGCATTTAACGCTGTTAACAGCTTTGTCAGAGGGTGTGTTAAATATATTTTTATGGTTTAGTTTGTGTGCCTCTCAATTTTTTCTTTTCTGTTTTTAGTTTAAAGTTTTCAGCTTTTATTATTTTTTATTTTTGGTCTTGGTGCGAGAGTTGCATTGACTTTTTATGGTTATTAACACGCCGCTAGCCGCTTTTGGCCTCTTAGCTGTTGCTGTTGTTGTTGTTGTTGCTAATACCACAGCAATTGTTGCTGTTGTTGTTGCTGTTGCTGCTGCTGCTGCTGCTGGTGTAGGCGCGTTTAACAAAATGCTTTTGCGATAATTATGCGCTAAAAGTCATGTGACAAAGCGCTTAAGATTAGCTGGAATTCAGGGGCATGACATAAACATTTCAACATGAAAACAAATCTATAAAATATATACAAATATTAAATATTTAATTTTTATTTATTTCTTTTTATTCAAAGCGTTAGAAGCATAAAATTGAATTGCAGCTACTGGACATAAAAACTATTGACATAAAAATAAAAAAACACATAAAGCAAAGATTTCTATATAAATTCAGCTGAGTAATAAAATCAATTAAATCAATATTAATCAATAAAAATAAGTTTAATACTGTTTTTAATTACTTGAAACAGATCTTAAGCAAACACTCCTAACTTTAAACAAGTCTATAAAGTTTATAAGTAAGTGAAGGGAATTCTTAAGTCTATTTGATTCATTATGTATTAATCTTTATTTTTTTCATCTTTTTTAATACAAATTTAAAGCTCTTTTTATCTTATTATGTTTTGACATCTTATTCATATTTTATTCGTTTATATTTCAAAATTTTATAGTCTCTTTTGCATATTTTCAGCTAATGTCATTATAATAATAAGTTTGCAGACCTGATCACAGCCAAATAAAGAGACAGAAGCTGAGCTCAGCAATAAAAATAAAATGTAAAATAAACATAAATTGAAAAGACGGCAACACCTGCAGCCAAACGCTTGCCAATTGTCGGCAATCAATCAACAATTGTTGTTGCTGTTGTCGTTGTTGCTGTTGAGTTGCCGTTTTCAGATATCTGGTTTTTATGGCCAAATGCATTGACCATAAACACAAACGCAGAAAATATGACAAAAAGAACAACAAACGACAAAAAAAAGAAACCCAAAAAGCTGTCAGTCAGTTGGGTACATGTTGCATGTGGCATGTTGCACTTGTTGCCAACGATATTTGCATCTGCCAATCGAAAGCAACAAGAGCAATCAGTTGATGTACTGAATTTGATTTGCCAGCTTGTTTGCTGTTGCTGTAGCTGTTGCTGTTGCTGTTGCTGCTGATGATGTTGCTGTTGTGATTGCTGTTGCTGCCTGTTATGCAAGCGGCAAAATGTCAGCCACTTGGCAACATGCGGCTTGCCAATGAATGTCAAACATATTGGACCGTTGCAAATGTCAGCAATTGACACCCAACACACACACACACATACACACACGCACATGCATATAGCTCATTTGGATGTTGTTATTGTTGTGTGATGTTGTCGTTGTCGTTGTTGCTGCACTTGTTTCAGCAACATGTTGCTGCTGACTGCCTGATTGGCCTGGCAAGCGACAAATTAGGCGCACAATCGCTTGACTTTTACCGTAGCAATGTTTATGGCCCATTAACTTGGCTTGCACAGAGTTCAAGCTGGCCAATAGCCAAAACGGCCAACGCCTTTAAACATACGAGCCAAACATTCGCCTACTCTCTGATTAAGCAATTTTTTGCACAATTTCGACTCAGCAGCAACTATTTTATGATATCCAATTAATTTTAATGCAAACGCTTGTCTATGTCCAGACATCGCCTCTCCCCAAACCGATCGCTCAAGGGTCAGCAATTTTTTGATTAACCCCGGTCACGCTAATAACTTGGCCAATGGCCAATGGCCAATCTACAATGATGAAACCATTATCACTGACCACTGCGAAAATAAAGAGAACTGTGACCCGATAACTTTCTCAATTCTCTCAGCAATTTTTTGCAGTTTTGACCCATTTAAGCAAATCTCTGGCATTAGTTTTAGGTGGATTTAGCCTGATGCGAAAATTATAATGACCAACTGTTTTGATCCACTCCCTCAATCGATCGATTGCTGAATTATTGTCTTTGGCACCGTCCACCATATAATTTATGTTTGCCCCGAAAAGTCAATTGATATGGCCAATGCGATAACAAAAATTTTAAGTGTTTTCCTATGCCCAAAGCAGAATTGAAGCTCAAGTTACTGATTGACCGATGGCAGATGGAGGAGCTTCGTCTGGTTGTCTGGTTATTGTCTGGTTGAATGTCTGAATTGTCCGATCTTTTGGCATTTGGCATGACGCGACTACAAATGTTGCCCAGAGACTGGTGTCTATCTTTCTAACTATCTATCTATCTATTGGGGAGTATGACTAAGAGGACTGTGTGATAAAGTTGTAGACGTTTTGGCAAATTGATTTTACGGCTACAGTTTCAACTCTGACTGCAAAATAACTCAACTGTTGCTCTGGGGCATACTTAGACTTTAAACAGATCGTTGGGCTACGATTTGTTTTCAGCTGTTTTGCTGCTTAGATACTTACCTGAACCACTGCAGGGGGTCTCCCTCACACTGTCTATGTCTCTCTGTCTGTCTCTCTATGATGTGGCGATAAGTAACTGGTAGATGATTGTTATTTTAATGTTATGGCCAAGTTTTATGCTTGGCTGCACACAAAAGTGGGTGTCGAATTGTGTGGGCGTTACTAACGGATTGACAAGAACGAAGAAGGAGTGAAAGAGAAATGACCTTTCAAATCGGAAACTGTTTGAAAGTGGAGCACGTTCACATAAATTAAGATAAATGAAAACTCTACCTATATATACAAATCTATTAAAGGGAAACTTTTACTTTTAGTTAGGTCTTTAAGTTCGTAGCTTAATCTCAGCTATTCTGCTTACATTTAATTGCAATTCTGTAGTTTTAATCTCGTATCGAAAATAACTCAACCCACACAAAATGCAACTGGACCGAACCCAGCACAGCCCACAACAGACTTCAAATCTCTAATCTTCTAACCTTGCGCCGATTTCTCAGCAATATCAGCAGCAGCAACAATAATAACAACAACAACAAAGTCAACCCATACAATTGCTCTGGCATTTGAGTGCATTATTGGCGGCAGCACAAAATTATAAATTAAGTACTAATTATATAAAATGCAACAACAATAAAATCAACTCAACAGCTCAGTCAAAGTAAATCAAACGAAGCCGCCTCCAAAATAAAAAAACACAACAAAAAGAACAAAACTATCAAGTAAAAATATACTTTGAGAGAGAACGTGTGCGGATTTGTGGCCACGCCCACCTAATGCTAACTGCGTGGGCGTAACGCTAATGAACAAAAACTTTTGCATATTGCATTGCTTGGATGGAAGGTTTGATTATTGTTGCTGTATTTATTGCAATTGTTGCTGTTTGTGTTGCTGCTTGCAGTTGCTGTTGCGTCTTGAATGGGTGATAAATTATTTCCCGCCATTTGCATAAATGCTTTGAATGCATTAATTAAAGTCCAAAGGCACACAAGTTTGTAACGCCCTCGACACGCCCCTTTCCCCTTCTCCTCCCACTGCCGTCATTTGTTGGCATTGCGTGCAATGCAGCTCAGTTGTCGATCTAATCAATTGCCAGTTTATTGTTGGCCAGGCCCATAGAGAACCCATAGAGAGGCCCATTAGCCATGTGTGCGATACACTTGTATTCCATATACGTATTGCATTCGCTAACTATCCATATCTGTCTATTTGTATCTTTGTATCTATGCATCTATGTATCTGTATCTATGTATCTGTATCTGTAGCTGTAGCTGTATCTGCGTATCTGTATCTCAATATATTCGCCTCTTTAAGTGGCTGCCGCCTAATTGTTCATAAAAGTCAACAGTCAATAGCTCTTTATGTTTGCCTTTGAAATTTATATTTATTTATCGTCATTTTCAAATACAATGGATATCGCATATTGTTGTTGCTGTTGTTGCTGTTGCTTTTTGTAGATTTGTGTAGCTTCATAATTTTGCAAGACATTTGCTTAGCAGTAGCCATTGGCTGACTGAGCCGTTGATTTGAATTCAAGGTCTGCCATTCTTTACAATTAGTGACAGAATTTATGAGCGATTTCAATTTTAAATTGTTTGCAATTGCTGTTGTTGCTGTTGTGGTTGTTGCTGCTGTGGGTTAACGAGTTTCAAACGTTGCAGCAGCATTAGCCAAAATTAACCTTACATAACTTTAATTCAATTCCAAACAATATCTAAGGTCAGATAATAGTTAAAAAGTTGATTTTTTAAATACCAAACATTTTCAAAAATAGAAATAAAATTAAAAGCATTTTTAGATATTTTTACAAATGCATATGTTTCTCCATTTTTTAAGTACTAAGCTGTTAAATATTAGTGGTAATAACTTGTTAATAATCTGTACATGCCATCTAGCTGACATAATTTCTTACATCAGCGCTGAATTTAACGTTCATTTATTCAATTGAATACTATTTGCCTCTTGGCCATGCAATTTTTATTAGAAATAACTATGACACTTAGCTACGGGGCGGTCACGTTAACGTTAGAACAACCCAACCAAACCGACCCCCAAGTCCCAGCAGCTAACAATTACGCGGTCGTGGTCAAGGGGCCATTTGGTAGATGAGCGATAAGGCCCAGTTGAGTTAACTTGGCTGACAGACTGAGGCTGGGAGCAACTGGTCAAGCACGACTTGAACTTGGATGTAAATTTGTACTCGGCGATTGATTGAATTGCCTAGCTGTAATTGCCATTAGATCTGATTAGAATCAATAGGCAACATTAAAACTAAACTGGCTGCAGTCAAACAGGCATAGTGTCCTTTAAACGGGCTGCGAGGATTGACTGTACTTGCTGAGAACTATCTGATAAAAAATATTCAAAAGATTAAAGATTTTACCATATCTTCTCTATATTCTTTTGTAACTACAATGCAGTCACTTCTTCTGATGCTTACACTTCTCTTGACAAATGGACCTCCAATATCTGGAATAACACAAGAATTGCTGCAACTCAACACAGCTTACAACATAAATCTAAACATTTTCATTAATTTGGAGGATATCTCTAAGGATATATTGGATTTAAAACTACTTAAAACGCCTGCAATTCAACTAAAGACATCAATCAACAAATTTAATAGGTTTCGCCTATTCGGAAACTTTACTGAAAAAACCTTAATTGTTGTAAACATAAAGACGCCTCCACTTGATCCTGCAGTTTCCCACATTTTGCCATATCTTCTGAACGAACTTCATGAACTACACATAGTTTTCATTACGGAGAAGGATCCCAGCAGCTGGCAGGGGGAACTCTACAGATTCTGCTTTGGAGAAGGTTTTATAAATACGCTGCTGATTTATCATCAAAATCGAACTCTGTCACTTTACAGCTATAATCCGTATCCGATTATACAATCCCAAAAAATGAAAGGAATTAAAGATTACCTTAATAGGTGGCAGCAACTTCAAAACTTTCATCATATGCCACTTCGCACACTACCTGATATAACTGAGCCTCGTTCAGTGCGTTTCGTGAATCGTCAGGGTCAAATGGTTCAAGCTGGATATATTTATCATGCCTTTATGGAGTTCATCCGACGGCACAATGGCACTTTGGAGTTCACAGAACACTTGCCCGCGGATGGAGCATTTACTAAGGGCTTTGAAATGATGAGCCGCAAGGAATTAAGCTTCGTTTGCTATCCTAAGGAGCTCATGTGGTTTATACCGAGCACTGTTCCACTTCATCTGGTTAAGCAATACATTATAATGCCACATCCTCGACCCATCAACAGTTATCTATACTTTGCACGTCCTTTCACCTGGACCTTGTGGATAGCTGTGATTGTTACTATAGGATATGGTATGATAATGCTCTACGCCAGCTACAGATCTGAAAGTTCGGAGATTGGAGTGCACTTCTTGAGCAGCTTGTGTCATTTATTGTTCCTGCCACAATCTCAACCCACCGTCAACAATTGGCAACAGTTTGCTATCCATCTTATACTAATTCTCAGTGGATTTATATTAACCATCTTGTATTTGGCGCTGTTATCGAGCATGTTGACATCGGGATTGTTTGAGCCAAAGTTGAATACTTTAAGGGATCTTATTGATTCTCCGTATCCTTTGCTCGTAGATGACTATTACATTGATTATCTGCAGTCTTTAGTTTCCATTCCAACTGAAGTCAAAAGTCGCATGCTAGTGGAAAGCCCGATAAACCTTAATACAGCTCGAATTGGTCTTAATTCTAGCTTTATGTATCCATTAAAAGAAGATCGAATGGAGGCTATTTTGTATCAACAACACTTGTTAAAAGTGCCTCGATTCGTTGTGGTCCCAGAGAGCTTTATGGATGGATTAATGGCGTTTCCAGTGGCACCATCTATGCCCTATTTAAATATGTTGAACGTCTATTTAAGACGCATTTTCGAGTGCGGCATTTTCTCTAAGATGAAGAGCGATTCCTGGAGGGATACAATCGAAAGTGGAATTTTCAAACTGATGAGGAAAGAGGGCGAAAAACAGAAACCCTTCGATTTGGAATTCTATTTCTTCGCATTTCTTCTTTGGGCATTAGGATTGACATTGGCGGCTTTGTGTTTCCTTCTGGAGTTGCTCAGGTGGAAATTGGCTTAAGAAACAGCTAGTTAAAATCTAATCTAAGTTAACTATGACATTTCGACTAAGCGTTGGTAATTTAAATCAAGTGTTTCATTTAATAAAATATCAAAGCAGTGGGTCTAAGGTTATTGACCCTTGGCAAATCGAAAAAACAATTGTATTGTTATTTTTTATGACTTATTGACACACTCCACTTAAGATATATTTTTAAACAAAAGTGTTAATGTGCCTTGTCCATTCCAATGACCTTAAACAAAAGTCTCAGGATTAATTATTTAACCTCTGGCTGCATTTAAACACATTTCTGCATCTTTTTACTAATTAACTTTGACGTCAGCCGGTAAATTCTTACATTTCATGTGTTTTAATTGTTAACAGTTACAAGTCATTTGTCGATTTTGTTTCCTTAGGTCGTGTAACTTTAGTTCTGTTCACGGTTCACCCTTTTAGTATTCTCAGACTTTGCAATGCAGTCACTTCGTATTCTTTTACTTATTTTATCAAGTGGACTATTCACAGTCAATTCCGAGCGGTCTCCTATATCAGGAATAACACAAGTATTATTACAACTTAACGCTAAATACGAGTTGAAGCTCAACATATTTATCAACATGGAGAAGTTCTCAAAGGATCTATTAAATTATAAACAACTCGAAACGCCTGCGATTCACATTCAGACAACAATGAGCACTTTTAATAACTTTCGCTTACTTGGAAAATTTAGTGAAAAAACATTAATAATAGTAAACATAGAGACACCAACACTTGAAACTGCAGTAAATCATATTTTGCCTTACCTTTTGACAAAGCTACATGAACTTCACATAGTTTTCCTTACTAAGGAGGATCCCAGCAACTGGCAACAGGATCTCTACATAAACTGTTTCAGAGAAGGTTTCGTCAACATCCTACTCATTCATCATCAATATCAGCAGCTATCTTTTTATAGCTACAATCCATACCCTGTAATTCGGATACTGAGGTTAACACAAATTAAAGATTACTTTGATAGTCGGAAACAGCTTCGCAACCTTCACCAATTTCAAATTCGTACAATAGCTCTGAGTGTTGAGCCTCGTATGTTGTATTACGTAGACTCAAACGGTCAACTCGTCTATGCGGGGTATATTTATAACGCCATGAAGGAGTTTATAAGACGTCACAATGCGACACTGTTAATTTTAAAGGAGAAAATCATATCGGAAGTAATCGACGTTGGTGGCATGTTGGCACGTAGGGAAATTGACTTTACCTGCTTTCCCACAGAGCTTATATGGGAATTAACAAATACAGCACCACTTTATCTCATCAAGACCTATATTATCGTTCCACATGCTCGACCCATTGCCAGATATTGGTACTTTGAAAAACCCTTCACCTGGACAACTTGGCTGGCTGTGATTGCCACAGTAGTATATGGTACGATAATGCTTTACGTCAGCTATGGATCTGATAGATCGGATATTGGCGTGGACTTCTTGAGGAGCTGGTGTCATCTATTGTTCCTGCCACAATCCCATTTTACCGTCAAAAATTGGCAACAGTTTGCAATCCATTTGATACTAATTCTCAGCGGATTTATACTGACTACCTTGTACATATCTCTGTTAAAAAGCATGCTCACTTCAGGTTTATTCGAAGCTCAGTATAATACCCTGGATGATCTAAGACATGCTCCTTTTCGGTTGTTAACGAATTCTTACTATGGAGAAGTCCACACAAATTCAGGTGCTCTTCCAGTTTCTGTGACTAGTAATGCTCTCAAGGTTTCTACAGATCTTCTTGATTATCATCGGAATAATCTGAATACAAGTTACATGTACATTGCCTATGAAGATCGAATGGAAGCAATTCTATATCAACAACATCTGCTGAAGGTTCCTCGATTCGAATTGATACCAGAGACAATAATGGTCGGACTGTTCGCATTTCCAGTAGTTCCATCCTTGCCATATCTGAATATGTTGAACGTCTACTTAAGACGCATTTTCGAGTGCGGCATTTTGTCCAAGATGAAGAGCGATTCCTGGAGGGATACAATCGATAGTGGCATTTACAATCTGATGAGTAATGATGGCACGGAAATGATACCCTACGATATGGAATTATATTTATTCGCCTTTGTTTTGTGGACAGTGGGAATGACGTTGGCTGGACTTAGTTTCCTACTCGAATTGTTCAGGAAGTTAACACGCTGACGAGCCTAATTTTTTATTGTATATATAATTATGCACCTGTCATGTCAGTTAGATAATGATGGTTTTATGCTTAACTATTTGGCTATAAAAGCAACCGCTTAAATCTTTTTTAATTCAGATACTCGTAAGTTCGATGGATTCGCTTTACTTAAACACGCTTCAGAATTTAAGTTTGGTACCAAGTACCTTTATTAGTCAATGTATTGATCAACTTAATGCATTGTACTTCATAGAACTCAATGTCTATCTACAGTTTGGCAATAGGTTGACCTATGAGAGTCTGATACCAGCTAGGGAACCCGTGCTGCCAACTCTTCGGCCAAACAGTGAGACACAACAGCTCGTCCTTGCGGGTAACTTCAGTGAAAGGACCTTGACTATTATATATCTGGAGGATTCGCAGGCAAGCAGAATGTTTAATTATTTAACCAGCTGGTTGTGGCGTGCTCAGCAGCTTCAGGTGCTCATCATTTATCCGGAGGCAACGACCGGCAAATTGTTTCAGCTCTTTTCGCATTGTTGGCATCAGGGAATGGTTCACATCTTGGTGTTGCTGCCGGAGACTCAGGAGCTCTATAGCTATATGCCATATCCGAAACTAAAGTTACTTGTGATGAAGAATACCCTGCAGTATTTTCACAGGACTCGTGCTCTGCTCTGGAACTTTCACGGATTTGAGATTACATGCGGCATTCTGCCCAGCGGTGCTCCGAGAGCCTTTCTCTTCAGGGATCATCGGAATCGTGTGATATACGCTGGATATATGCTGAGAATGGCTTTGGATTTCATTAAGCACTTCAATGGCAGCATTAAAACTTATACTCTGCAGAACTTGAGGGAAGCCAATGAAGCGTTGACCACTCGAATTGTCGACTTTCTGCCATATTTGCTGGCGGAGACTCCGAATTTCACAGGCAGCGTTGTGTTGTGGCACGAGAACAGCTTCTTGATGGCGCCATCGGCCAGATTGTTGCCCAGGTATATGTATCTGCTGAAGACCTTCAGTTGGACAACTTGGCTGGCTTGCCTTTTGATGTGGATCTACTGCAGCGTAGCTTGGTTTCTGCTCTCTCAAGGAAGACTCAATTTGAGTGCTGCGTTTCTGCAAATTCTCCGATTGTCGTTATTTCTATCTCCTGGCGAGGGTTTGGCTGCTCCTCCTGCACCTCGACGTCTGCTGATGTACAGCATAATGACCGTAGCTGGCTTAATGCTGACCAATCTCTATCTGGCAAAGCTCTCGAGTAATTTGGCGGCTGGAGTCTATGACAAGCAGCTTAACACCTTCGATGACTTAGAGGGCACGGATTACAAGTTACCCCAAGATGAGGTCGAGTTCAATTACTTGCGTCAATTGCCCGATTTGCATCCACAGCTGGCCAAGCGACTGCTCCTCACACCGGAGCAACTTGTGGACACTTATCGACGAGATCTTAACACCAGCATGTTGCACAATGGTTTCGAGGATAGCATCGAGTTTACTTTATATCAGCAAAAGTTTCTGCGCGTTCCACTGTTCCACAAGCTCTCGAAGATCATCTATCAGCAGCCCTTCTTTATGCCCTCCGCCTTTGGTCGTCCTTACCTCAAAATCTTCAATTTCTATGTGCGTCGCATGTTTGAGGCGGGAATTTTGCTAAAGATGAAAAGCGATGGATTTGGTCATGGCATTCAGAGCGGACGTCTACATTTTGTAAATCGCGCCAAATATCAGGAGGTGAACTCCAATGATATGGAATATTATTATGTGGCAGCTTGCGTTTGGTTGAGTGGCATGTTACTGGGCGCCATCTGTTTCTGCTGCGAGTGCTGGCTGGGAATAAAGAAAAAAGGTCTATGGAAATAAACTTTATAGATTAAAAAAAAAAAAATTTTTTTAATATAATTTTTTTTATTTATAATTTTTTTTTTTTTTATAATTTTTTTTTTATTTTTTTTTATAATTTTTTTTTTTAAATTTTTTTTTTTATTAAAAATTTTTTTTTATATATTTTTTTTTTTAATTTTTTTTTTTTAGTAATTTTTTTTTTTATAATTTTTTTGTATATTTTTTTTTTATAATTTTTTTTTTTTATAATAGTTTTTTATTTTTAATTTTTTTTTATCATTTTTTTTTTCTTAATTTTTTTCTTTTTTTTTAAATTTATAAATTTCTCTATGTAGAATAATTTTTTTTTTATTTTTTTTTGCAAAAATTTGCTATTTTATATATTGTTTTTAAAAGCAATAAGTTCAGTTAATAAAATTTAAAATCTGTTGCTGCTGCGAGTGCTGGCTGGGATTAAAAGAAAAAGGACTATGGAAGTCAACTTCATAAATTTTTCTTTATAAAGTATTATTATATTTATTTTTTTTTGCAGAAATTCACTATACTATATTTTGCTCTTAAAAGCAATAAGTTCAATTAATAAAATTTAAATTAATTGTATAAATAAAGTAACGCTAGAGTTTTAATTTATTCGTGGTCCTCCCATTGCCCTCTTTTTGGTTAGCCATGGCTGCAACCTGTGGCCAACAATTGCAAATGCCTCATTTGCATGGCCGCCGGGCGCACTTGTCGAGTTGGCTTAGAGAGAGAGAGAGAAGGCGACCTGGCGATCAGCCAACTGCCAACTTGCAATTGCCAACCTGCAATTGCCAATTGCCAATTGCCAAGTTGCTGGCTCTGAAGGTGTCTTCGATTATTGCCAAACATTAATTATTTGCTCGCGCGCGGTTTTCGACTCTGCCACCTTCTGTGCCATAGACTATGTTTTTTTTTTGTTATTGTTGTAGTTGTTGTTAGTGTTGGGTTTGTTGTTTTTGTGAAAGGCTCGGGCAAGTAGTTCAAATGTTTATTTTTTGGTGTATCTTTGATTGCAGACTCGCTGCACTCAGACAGACCACAAAATTTGCGCAATGAATGTGCCCAGGCTCGGTCAGAGCTGAGCTGAGCTGAGCTCAGGTCTCTTCTACGAGCCTTTTGACTATTTATTTTTTGGCCAAAATTGCACATTTTCCCATGCTGCTGTTGTCGCTGTTGCTGCTGTTGTTGTTGTTGCTGTTGTTGTCGTTACGGCGTCGCGTCTAATCAAGGAGCGGAGTCGTTGCTGCAGCTGCCTCTGCCACAGCCAATGTTGCAGCCTCCATCCTCAGTCGTCTGTCCAACTGACTGTCTGTCTGTCTGACTGTCTGTCTCTCTGTCTGTGAGTGTGTTAGCCTGGCCGGGTTGTGCCGGGGCCGCCCGTTGCCATTTAGACCCCGAGGCAGCCAAAACGATGAATATTGATTTAATTGAAAGTCATTGAGCCGCACGTACTCATAGACTCTATAGACTGTATAGTCTCTATAGACTGTAAACTCATAGGCACATCGATAGACACACGCGCGTTTTTTTCCATTTGGCGTGGCTCCAACTCCAACTCCAAATCCAAAAGGCGACGCTTCAACTCCAACGCCAACAACGCTGCATTTCCCTCCCACATGCCACCAACATCTTCCACACACACACACACACACACACACACACACAAACATGCAACGCCCCAACATTTGCTGTTGTTGTTGTTGGCACATTGACACAGTTTCTATGCAGCGGCAGATGTGCCTCATTCCCTTCTTCTCCTACAACGCCCTCCCCGCTTGTTATTGCCACCAATGTTGGAATTTTTGTCGACTTGTTTTTCTTTTGGTTGGCGACGTTGCTGCCAAATGTCAAGAGGTTAATACGTGAATTAACAGCAAATTTCTTTGACTTGTGTGTGCCTGTATGTCGCTTGTTGTTGCTGTTGTTGTTGCTGTTGTTATTGCTGTTGTTGTTGCTGTTGCTCTTCGTGCAGCTGCTGGCGCTTTCATTGGAATGCGGGCGTTGCTCAGTTTTGTTGTTTTTGTGGCTTTTGGCTGGCTGAGAAGTTGAAAATGCATTAGGCAAACGGAACCGAAACCAGCATGTGGCCAATGATGTTTAGCGAGGGATTTGACTATATGTTTAAAGATATTACATTAACATTTTTGATGCTTTTAGTAAGTCCAAATAGCCCCCAATAAATCAAATGGAATTTCACTTAATCGAATACTTGGCATTTCACATAGTCTACAAATGTATTCTGGGATTAAATATAATTTTGGGAAGTGAAATAATTAATGGTTGGCCATTAAAAATGTGAATAAACTATGATTTTCTTCATAATTATTATTTATTGTTTTTTGGGAGTACCCTTAACTGAAAAGGAGCTTTATACCGCGACTGTTATATATCACAGTAAAAACGAGAGTATATAACATTTATCAATTTATATTTAAAAAACATTAATTTTTGTATAGTTCTTTTTAACTTTTTTTGGGAATTCCCTTAACTGAAAAAGAGCTTTATTCCTCAACTGTTATATGCCAAAGTAAAAGCTGAGTCAATGTCCTGACTATTAGCCAGGACAACAACCCAACATCCTTGCAACGTTGCGACATCAATGCGGTAGATGGCGCTAGATGGCGCCACAAATGCGCTAAGCGTGCGTTACATTTCAAAAATATAACTATAAAAGTTAATTTTCAATTACGAATTCCATGTTGCACGCTTTGTTCGCCTCATTGTGGGTCGCTAGGCATATCTAACCCACATAGATGACCAAAGTGCGATTAAACAATTACAAATACATATACAAATGAAAACTATGCACAGACCGAGCGAAAATAGAGTCGTACGTCTATGCAAATTTTTACTGTCCAGCTCTTTGCCGGCAAGTGCATAATATTTATTAAATATTTTTTGTCGTATTTTATTTATGTGGCGCTTGGTTGAGTCGGGACAGACAGACAGACGGTAAGAGACCGACCACGCCAAATGTGACAATCTTGAGGAGATCAAAAAGCGCAAAGCCTACGGAGCAACAGCGGCTACCCACTGGCTGCCCAGTTGGGGAACTGAAACTGGAACTGTAACTGGCACTAAGTACGAATATGAGTATAAGTGTGAGTACTCGTAATACTGGTACTCATACTGGGGGCCGGTGTGGACTCCGTTTTCGCTTTGAATCTGACTCTGTCTTGGACTCGAACTCGAAGTCGGACTCTGTTTGTCTGGCGATAGCGAAAAAATTCAATTCAATTCATTAACAGCGCACAGCAAGCGATTAAATCGCACCACATCTATATTTTTATTGCATATATATTTATACATTCGCATACATCTATATACTTACATATTTATTTCTCATTTATTTATTTATTTTTTCTCAATAATTATTTGTAGTTTTTGCGGTTAATGGAGCAGCAAAGTTGCGCATACGCCGCATGGGCCGACCCGGCCCGGCATAATCTGCTGACAATTTATTGGCGTTTGCATGTAAATTATGTTATTTCAATAAATATGCATTTTTCTTTTATTGCCGCACATTTTAGACTTTATCTTTATCTTGTGTGAAAAGTGGTTCAATCGCGATAACTTCATCTCAACAACAACAACAACAACAGCAAAAGCAACAATAATAAAAGCAATTTTGCTTTATTTTTATGATCGATTTTTGCATTTTAATTGATTCTTAATGGAAAACTTTTCTTATCACGATTATAAATTTATGAAATGTTAATTACAAGTCGCTTAATTTCGATTTGTGCAAGTGCAACTCGGTAATTTGAGTTGAATATTTTTTGAAAGTTGTCAAACCTTTGAGTTATTGCCAACTGATATTGTGCACTAATTGAACAGTTTCGTTTATCCGATATTCAATATACGATACATATACAAACAGCAGGTGGTTGAAATTGACAGCAAGTCGTTACTAGACTGAATTCTGATTGCAAATTACGATCACAGAGAAGATATTGCAATTTAAATATTGACTTATAGTGCACAATAATCAAGTTGTACTCTTTATCCAACAGATAAGCCACTGAAAAATATTAGGTATACTAGCTAGTAATATTGATATTAACTTAACGTACTGACGATAGATTTATCGCAAATATTATAAAAATAAACAATTTTTAACACATTAAATTATAAGATCTGTTTTAGAAGTGAGCTATAAATTTAGATTAATCATATTTACAGACACATTTATTTTGAAATTAAATTGAAATGCTTTCAACTTTGTGTTCCATTAACTGCAGCAATTTTTTATGATCTTTACATCTGATCAGAATTTTCCATCAGCACGATCGCCATAAACTTAATTCTATTGCTCAATATAAATGCCATCTGCTGTTCGGAAATTACTCCACTTGACTAAATTAAATATCATAATTTAATTTTACAACATTTTAATGCACTTGGCTCAAATATTTTATGGTTATTTTCTGTTTTTTTCTAAAGTTTTCTATTTTATTAATGTGCCGCCTTCGAGGAAACAGTTGTGCCACATGCTGCAGTTTGCTTGGTTGCATATAGGTTCATATGTTGTTGTTATTGTTGTCGCGTTGCTTTGACGCCATTGTTGCAACGACGACGACGGCGACAAACCAAATAAATTTTCATATTTTCTTATGGCAAAAAATGTTGTAATGCCGCCAGGCTGCGAGACGGAGACTTCATTTAATATACTCCGCCCCCGGAGGAGCTGCTCGGAGGGAGGTTGGGATGGGGGGAAATACACTGGGACAGTCGCAACTGCAGACCATGGCCAAAAGCAACGTCGCAGTCACAGTCGCATCCTTTTGGTTTTGTGAAATCCTTTTTGTGTCTGCGGCGCGTCGCTTCTCGTTTTGGGCGTTAAAATTAAAATGCATGTAAAAATGCAAACGTGGCAAGTGGGAGTTGAAGTGCCCAGAGTAACACAGCAAAAGGATGAGAGCAAGAAAAAATAAATGTTGGTTAGAGCAGAAGTAGATGCATATGAGACCAGGCGCAGTTTCGTTTTGGGTGGATAGTCGCTATAAGAAATTATGATACGTTTAATTACCAAGCAGTCGACTGACGTGCAGCACGTGACTTGCAGGCAGCAAGTAAGCCCCTCTCCTCCCCCTCCTCTCCTACTCCCCTGCTCCCCTCTCTCTGCCACATTTCAGCTCGTTCATTAACAGCTGTCAGCTTTTGGCAGCACTTGGCTCTCTGCGTCGTGGTTCGTGGCATTCCCGACGCGCCGCTCGGCGAGTTTTACAATTTGCACCTTTTTAATTAACGTGATTGCAGCGGCACACACACACACACACACACACACACACACGTATATATATATATATATATACACTGATAAATAAAAAAATGTTCTAAAATCAAAATTTTGGTCTCATAACTAAGATTTTTGGTCTAAAAAATGCGTCGACAATATAAAATTCTTCAATTAAGAGAACACATTCTGATTTTAAGAAGTGTTTTAAATAAAACCAAATTTTTTTTCAAAAAATTAATGTTCTTAAAATTAAAATCAAAAATTAAAAAAATAGAATTATAAATATAATAAATAATTTTTATTTTTTAAATTTTAATTTTAAGAATATTTATTCTTAAAATTCAATTATTTATAATTGTTTATTCATTTTTTATATATATTTACATTTTATTCTGTATTAGTAATTTTATAAATGTTATTTTAATTCGTTACGAGTGGGGTTTGAACCGCCGCCTACTGCTTTACAACTGACGCGGTATCTCTAACCAGTGTGCCACGGTGCCACCATTTGTTAGATATGAAATAGTACCTTTTTATATATATCTAACAATTTAAGATATTTATTCTTATATTCAGATTTTAAGATTTTTTAGATTAATAATCTTAGTTTTTGTAATTTGCTCTTAAAATAATCTTATTTTAAAATTAAATAATTTCAGAAGAATGTTCTTGATTTTAGAAGTTGGTCTTTTTTTTTCAGTGTACACATAGTCAAAGTGTTGAATGTTGATCTATGCATTACGTGCTGAATGCATCTCTCAACATTCTCGGTTCAGGCTTAGTTACCTGCCGCGCATGGAGTCGTCTCCATGTCTCAAGTGTGCACTTGCAGCAGCCTCGCTACCAAAAAAAAAAAACCCCCACCTGATATAACCCGGGCAAAACAGAAGCCACAGCTGAATTGGAATTGGGATTTCCAGTCAAATTTGTAACTGGATTTGGAGCTGGAGGCGTTGCTTTGTCTTTTGCATAAAGCGAAAGTCGTCGCAGGTTTTTGGCGCTTTGCAGCGTCATCTTCCAGCTCAATGATGTCACACAATGTCACGTGCTGATTTGACAGCTGCTTCAGAGGCAACCTTAGAATAGAAGTTGGTGAGATAGAGGGCTAGAGGGAAGAATGAATCCTGTGTACTCAACATTTACGCACTTCAGCGCGTTCCGTGCACAAAGAACATCGAGTTTGGAGAGTTGGGGAAACCGAGAACATCTTGAAATGTCAACAGAACTGACAGCTTTAAAACTTTGCTAAAACGTACTTATCAAAATTCTAGAATTTAGTATGCGAGACACGAGTTCACGATGTTTAATTCGTGATATGTGAATTATGCACATAAGTTGAAAATTACATACAAAACGGTTTTAGATGATCTCAAAAGGTGAATCGCAATAATCAAGGTTTATTTAAAAACTTAAATGCTGAAATACTCTTACAGAATTGTTAAGAATATTGCCGGGAAAATAAATAATAAAAAAATATTATTTTGTTAAATTATGTTACATACAAATTGAATTTCTGTGTTTTTTACGTAAAGATCACTTTGTTTTTATTTAAAATATACCATTATCTTCATTATTGTCGTTCCTAATCTATGAACAACTTTTACCGCCTTGAGGTCAACTCAGTTGTATCTTTTGGCAATGTTGAAAAGCCACGTCAATTTATTATTTATTCAATCTTAATTGACTGTCACTAACTCAACGCCCGCAGTGGGAACTGAGCTTATGCTGAGCATATCGCCTGACTTGGCAACTTTAAGCGATATTCGTGTTTGAACCCTTTCGTGAACCCTTTCACACCTGAACAAAGCCATGATCGACGTTTGAGTACAGTCTACACTGCTCTCTCACTCATTTCGTCTCTTTCTGTTGCATTCTTAGTTTTTGGTTTTTTTTGGGGTTGCAGTCAAAACAATTTATAATTTCAACGCCTTGAGATAACAAATAGCCCCGACGGAGTGCACGATTCGACAATTAATCACCGCGTCGCATTTTGCTTGCCTCGTGTTACTTTTTCGGGCATAATTACGGCAAATGCATTTGCAGCACACGGCGCAACACAAATGGCCGTATTTGATGCCGCCTTCGAGTGCCAAGGCAGTTAAAAATGACGACTAAGCCCAAAAGCCCAAAAACCAAAACTAAAATGAAATGACAAAAAGCCAAGTCAGGTCGCAGTCAGGCTGGTTGGCTCAAAACATGGCCGAGATGATCGATTAGCAATCCAAATGCAGTCCAAGCCAAGAGCGAGTCATGCAAAACAATTGCGGCCACAAATATTGGGACAGCGAAATATTGGCAATGCAAAAAGTATTGCCATAATTTGGCAATTGAATTGATTTTTTCTCTATTTTATTTTTGGCTTTTTCACTCTCTGTCTAACTGTCTGGCAGTCTGTCTGTCTGCTTTCTGGCCAAGCCCTAGAGCAAATTTGGTTACGCTCACGTTTGTGCAGGAAATCGAAATCGTTAGCCTAAACTTTATGTTCATGAAAAAGGGTTTGGCTGTGTGATATTTCATGTTTGCCGCCGCCAACGCCATCGACAATATCGCTGCTGCCGACGCTGCTGTTGCTGCCTCTGATTGATTGAGCGTCGGCGTCGACGTTGCGGCGCCTGCAGCGGCCCCTTGGACGACACGTACTCCTAATGCCAATGCATACGCTCCTCCATACTGCCTCCTCACTTCCCGCCCAGACGTTGCAGTTCAAAGGTGCCACCGTTTTCTCCCATAATGAATGATCATTTGATATGCCGCCATCGTAGATACAGATACAATTTATGACCAAGAAGTTGCCGTTTGCATTTCCCAAAAATTGTTGACGAATTTCAACTTAAAAGCTTAAATTTATCTTAAAAACTTAAGTTTGAAAAAAACTCGATCTGTGTGAGGGATATAGAAATCTGTGTGCCAAATTTGGTAACGCTATCTCTTATAGTTTCTGAGATCTCTTTGTTCATACAGACGGACAGACCGACGGACTGACGGACGGACACACATGGCTATATCGACTCGGCAATGGATGCTGATTAAGAATATATATACTTTATGAGGTCGCAGATGCCTGGGAGAGGGACTGGGAGCGGGGCCTAAGAGAGGGACTGGGAGCGGGGCCTGGGAGCGGGGCCTAAGAGAGGGACTGGGAGCGGGGCCTGGGAGCGGGGCCTGGGAGCAGGGCCTGGGAGCGGGGCCTGGGAGCGGGGCCTGGGAGAGGGACTGGAAAGGAGCCTGGGAGAGGGACTGGAAAGGAGCCTGGGAGAGGGACTGGAGCGGGGCCTGGGAGATGGACTGGGAGGAGTACGCAAACGAAAACGACAGGATAATATCGACTCGAGGCTGACAGACATAAGTTAGTCTTATACATCCTTACCAAAGTTGGTTCAAATCTGAGCAATATAACATATAGCTGTCATAGGACCGATTGTGCGAAAATTAAGTCTTAGTATGTAAAACTTTTGTTTTATGAGATATCTTAACCAATCTGATAACATTTGCATATAAGTTAACTAAATTATTTTTAGTTTTTTTCCATTATAACTTATTTCCATAGTAAGTAAGACTGTCGAGTATGCTCGACTGTAGCACCGGCCGACTAGTTTTACTTATTTTTTAAGTAACGTGTATAAATAGAGGTCTTAAAGCGACAAACATTTTGTGGCTCGCATTGTTGTCGCATTGTTCGTTCAGCTGCTTCCCCATATTTGTTCCATGTGCAATTTTTGCATACTTCAGCAAACGCGTCATATTTTCGAGGGGTTTCGCTAACATGCAAAGGACACTTGAGAGCCCAGGCACACAAGTGGATCCTTAAAGAGCATTTCTTCTGCTGTCGCTGCTTCTGCCTCTGCCTCTGTCGCTGCTTCTGCTAGCGTCCAGGCAGCGACTTGAGTGTAGCTACATTTTGAATGGGAACAGACCCTGTATACTTTATATGTCTTGCTAAGGGGCATGAGATGTTGTTGTTGATAATGATGATGACGACAATGATGATGTTGATGATGCTGTTGGGATGTGCCTTGATTGTGTTATATAATACAAACGCATGCATATCGGATGATGATGATTGCTACTGCTGCTTCAGCAAAAATGTGGCAAGGTAAGAGTTTTGTTGAATTGTAGCAAAATCAATCAATTTTATTTAAACAGTTGCGCTACACTTGCTCTCGGCAAATAGTTGACTTACAGTTGAGCTAAAAGCAAAACATTTAAACAAGTAAAACACATTAGATTGGTCATTAAACATGCAGTGACAGCAGCAACAACAACAACAGCAACAACAACAACAACTTCATCACACAATGCAATCGAAATGCGTTCAATGTGGCACAGACAGACAATGCTTGCCATTTCCGTTTCCTGTTTGCACTGCAGCTTACACACACACACACACACTCGTACACAAATACTCAGGCAATGACAGCGCCATATCCTGCAAATAATGTGCATATCATTTACGGTGTCAATCAGGATCTGGCCACAGTCAGTCGGCCACAAAAATCAACAGCAGGACACTTCAAACAGCCGCTTCATGTACAATATCCTGTATATATATATATATATGTGTGTGATATCCTAGGCGCCATTCGGCCATAAAATGTATTGCGGTCATTTTAATATAAAATAATTAATTTCAACGTAAATATTTATAGCAGCAAGAATATGCCGCATAATTGATTCGTTGTCAGCTATCACGTATATGCGAAAGGGGAAAGTAAGGGGGTCATTATTGAATCAGAAAGAGATTCCCAGTTGTGGACAGTGTCCGTCATTCGTATTGGCATTCAATGCAATTCAATCATTACAATGAAATAAGCATAATGAAATACAATATAAATACATTAAATGCCAGGCAAACAGTTATGACTGCGTTTTCTGCATTAAAATATTGATAACACAATTCGCTGATATTTTTAAATCATCCTATAAAGACCCATTTATAGGGGTCGTTTATTGGAACCCAACAGAGAGACAGAGAGAGAGATTGTGAGAGAGATGGAAGGCACAAGGCCTACGCCATTTTGCAATTATAAGCTTTACACTTTGCAATCAATATATGAAATAATTAAATAAAATGATGCTTAATTAAATTGTCACGACCTTTTGCGCAAAAACAACAAATAAAACGAAAAATTGTCGCCGTGCTGATGATGCAAATGATAAGCTGCCAACAGAGAAAGACAGATAGAGAGAGAGAGAGAGAGGGGGAGACAGAACGAAAGAGAGAGCAACACTAACAAAACGCAGAACTGAGGAATGCGTTTAATTTGTGTGATGAGCTCGAATTGCGAATATACTCGACAGTCACAAGGCAAGAGGTATTAAGATTATTGTTATCAATGTGCAGCGACTATAAAAAAATAGTATATATAAATTGTAGGACAAAAGCTTTAGAGTAATTAATGCTTAAATAATACAATTATTAATAATATAGAATTTATATAGAATATAAAATTAAAACTACTTATGGAACGATCATCAGAAGTGATCTATTTTTTTTAAAGCACTTCTAAGTTGAAACTATTTCTTATTCAAAAGTTCAATTAGCTGCTCATTAAATTAATTAAAGTTTCTGATTGTCATGCTCTACCTTAATTTTAATTAATTGCTGTTGTCAGTTTATGCAGTAAGGGTATTCCATATTCTTTTATTAATAGCATTCTATCATCACTTGTTCTTCTTGTTTGTTTTTCTAAATTGAGTTTCTTAGCGCGCATATCACAGAAATGTGACAGCTAGTTAATGTGCCAGCTCCCCTCCACACCGCATACCATAGCCCCTCTCTTTTCCCCTCCACCAACTCATTCCCAATCCTCTCTTATTCAACTGTCTTTTGGCCGACCGCCTTTAATTAAATTCAATTGGATTTTGTGCCGCTTTAAACGCCTGCGCGCGTGCTTCAATTTAGTTAAAGTTTTGAGTTTGAGTTTGAGTTTGAGATGTAGAAGAAGAGAGTGTAGAGGGAAGAGAAGAGGAAGTAGCTAAAGCAAAAGATCAGCAGCCATCTACAGTGCCAGCTAACAAAATGCACTTTGCAGCTGCTTCTGCTGCTGTTCAAGCGAGCGATAGGCAAATGAGTTTGCGCATTAGAAGACGTTACATGGGCAGGGAATGAGAGTAAAGGGGGTGGAGAGGGGGAGTAAAGGGGGGTTAGTTTGGCCCGCTGTGCGCCGCCTGTCAGCATATCAACGCAATTTGTGCACTCGCCAATAGACGGCGGCAAATTATGGCCAGCGAAGCTCGGCGACTGCGCAAAGTGCCTCATAAATTCACGTCGCTGATGAAGTGATAGTGAGCCGCATCCACAACCACAACCACAACTACACAGAAAAAAACAAGTGAGCGCTTACAGTCGAGCATGCTCGATAGTAGGATACCCTAAGCCTAGGTACTCTACACTGAGGTTGATTTTCGACCAATTTTTTCTATGGAAGCTATATGCAACCGAATTAAACCAAATTTGGTCAGAAGTTACAAAACCAAGTTAAATGCATATTCTATCAGTTTGACTAAGATATCTTAAAAAACAAAAAACTTTTCCATACTAAAACTTCGTTTTCGATGTATCGTTCCTATGGCAGCTATATGATATAGGTAACCGATCTTAACCAAATTTGGTCAGGATGTATTATACTAGTCTAGATGCATATTCTATCAGTTTGGTTCCGATATTTCAACAAGCAAAAAACTTTTTCATACAAAAACTTCATTTTCGATGTATCGTTACTATGGCAGCTATATGATATAGTTATCCGATTCAGGGATTCCGGGCTAAAATTAATCCCAGGGGTGTACCAAGTACGGTAATCCCGGATTCTTATAAACCAAGTATGAAATACTTAAATTAAGCCCGCTTTTTCTCAAAAATATTTTAATTTTTGGGGTTTTGTAATATTTGTTTTGAATAAGATCATATAATTTAGGCTTCTTTCACTTTTTTAATGTTGCTTTTTTAATATCGTTGCCATTTTATCTACTATTATTTTAATTTAGTAATTATATCCCGAATACATACTAAAAAAATTCAAGCAAAAATCAAGTTTTAGAATGGATTTTTTTTTTCTGTGTATAACTACAACTAGAGGTGGATCCAGTGGCAGGAGCAACTGCCGCAACTGTTGCGTCTCACGGCAGCCTGAGTTCGTGTCCGCAGATTGTTTACGGCAGCGGCGAAATTTGCTCAATGGCTTAACTAATGTGCCACAGATAGGCTGAGTGCTGCCACCGCCAACTGGAGGCAATTAGAAAGTACCTACAAATTGACAAGCCCAGTGATAACTACAAATTACTGTACTTCATTTTCTTAAAGTCCAAGTATTTATGAACATTATCAATTATGAAATTCTCAGCTGTTGTTTATTGACACAGTTTTTTTTTAGCTGAGATGAAAAACTGCATCATCCAGAGCTTAAAACACTTCCGTGTCCTCATTGTGGCTCGACTGACCTTTGTCTGGACTGGAATCTGAACAGATTCAAGGACAATGCCGTGTAATTGAAAGAACGCGACTAAATCGTAAAGCAAATTTAACAACATGAAGTGCTCGACAACGAAAATGATAAGGAAAACGAAAGGCAGAGGCAAAAATATGCCATAATATAAAAAATGCTAAAGCCTGGCCAAGAAATTCGCCAAGACGCTGCCATAAGCACAAAAACAAACTCTAGATAAGCTGCCCCAAGAGCAGCAGCAGAAGCTGAAGGGGCAGACACTCGAAGGACGCAGGACACGAACTGTGACCGCTAAGCTGCCACAGGGGCAGGTGAAGAGGCAGCAACTGTGGCTAAGAGCGAGGCCAATAAATAAAATTAATAGGAACTCACTCGAACAGCTTGACCAGACTGTTGCTGGGGAATGGATGCAGGACTTTGGCAGGATCTATTTTTATTATATTGTTGACTTGTTGAATGTGGCAGGCGATGGCAACTGTTGAATGGTACTTGGCTGCTCCACTGTGAGCACAGCGGATTCTCTAGATGATGCCAAATATGAAATTAAAGTTATTTGAAACTGTGTTAAAGGAAAATAGGTATTTCAAATATAAAGTGCTTTTAAAGTGATTAAAAGTTGTAAACGAAATTTAATCTTATCAGTGAAAATATTAAGAAATAAAAGTAAGTTTATTTAAAGAGCTTTAAAAGTAAATGAAGCTTTAAATCATAGTAAGTCTTATCAGCAAAAATATGAGATAAATATATTTTTTTTATTTTTTTAAATTTTTTTTTTAGCAAGGTATCAAGGCACTTTTGTATCTTGAGCATGGGAGAAAACTAAGCAGGGAAAATTGCAGCTGCTAAGCAGAATCAAAAAAGTAAATATCGTGTTTGGAATACTACTCCTTCAAGCCAATGAGAAGCCTGTAACAAAAGTCCTTTTTTATATAGTTAAAAGAGTAGTTTTTAAGTAAAACAGCAGGTATCACTGACATTTTTATGACTTACATTATTGAGTTACTCTTTATGGCATTTCATCAGTTATTCAATTCAATAAATACCATACAGTTGGAATGTTGTAGCCTTTTAATTGCCGCAATACTTGTATGCAATCAGTTAGACATTCTCCTGGCTTGGGCGCTCCCACACTCCAAGTCTATAAGTTGGCCAATACACGTAGCTACAGTTGCATCTGCCACGTTGCTGACCTCACATTGAACTGCCATAAGAAATCACTCTGCAAGTGTGCAAATGGCAGCAATTCAATGTTTGATGGTCGATGGGAGGCAAGGTGGGAGTTGGGTTGATGCTGCAACGCCCACTTTCAACACTTGCCACAACAATGGCTTGCAAATATTTGCGGGACCCAAATACTTTAAAAAAAAGTCAAAACACAAACACAAAACCAGACACGGCAGTCAGGAGATCAATGAGCGACTGTCTGACTGCCTGGCAGCCTCAATTTGAAATCCAATAAAATTTAATTGGAAACTTCATCACGGGTGCGAAAATTCACACTTGGCCAGGCTAAGACGGGGCCAGCCTAGGCCAGAAGCAGGGAGCAGTCACGGGCACGACTTGGCTGCCGTTTGCCGTAAATCTCGTGCACCTGGCGGCGACTGGAAACTGGCAACTGCCAAGTGGCAACTTCGACTCTCTGCAGCGCATCGCGATAAGGAAATATTTTTCATATGAAAACGCTGCGCATGCGCCGCACCGAACCACACCGAACCACACCGAACCGATCCTAACCGAACTGATCCGAACAGAGCCGTCTCAATGTTCCGTTTCGTTCCGTTATTGGCCATGGCTGTATGGCTTATTTATGCTTTTCCTTTAGCCATGCCATATCTTGTGGCATTGTCGACATTAATCGCTTTGTTGCGCCAAAAAGTATAACATGAAATTGGATTGATTTATGTTATAATTACAAATGCTACATACACACACAAACACTCAATACAAATAATGATGGCAAGTTGATAGCCTGTCTCTATTTTAGTCTATCTGTTCCACTCTAAAGTGTTGGCCAAAAGTCATTAAGATAGCCAACTCTAAAAAGTCGAACAGCGAAAGGAAACTGATGTATAGACATTCCATTTAGCGAGAATTGAGAAGAGAAGAAAAAGATTGAATGTAAAATGTTTAAATGATTTAAGATGAGTACTTTTGTTGGCCATTAAAATGAAGTTGTTAACAGACTTTGACTAAATGTTTAGTACCTTGTTGATTGCAAATAAAACACATCGTTATTCCTGTGGCATTATGTGACTGTAGAATTTTGATATCTCTGGCTGTTTTTTAACCAGAGAGCTAGCCAAAAGCAGTTGTTGTGACTTTTTAATAGCTCAAACCGAAATGCAATAAAAATATAAAGTCTTCAGAGAAATGCGTGTCGTATCTTGTCTTGTCGTGTCGAGACATGTTTTGTCGTGACTTGACGTGTCTGTTATGCCAATCAAAGAGATCGATCGATCAATGGCGTGGTCAGCATCTATAGCCGTTGAAAGCCGTACAGTCTACAATCGGGGATTTATTCGGATCTTATTCAATAAAATCCCACCAGTCCTTTTCGTAACCCTCCCGCACATGACACAGGAGGACGGTGCGACGTTTGCGGCAATAATGTGATAGATCGAGGACTTTCTGTTTGACCTCGTACAGATTCTGCACGGTAATCTCACGCTCCAGGCACTCGGAGATCTTCTCGGTGGCCATCTCCATGTCACGTTGATTGTCCTCGAAGATGATCTTCTGATTGTTGTTGCGCAGATAGAACGCAAACACATAGCTGTACATGAGTGTGGCACGACACTGGCAAAGGACATCGACGGCCTCCTTGAGGAACTGCACCTCAATCCAGCTCATGTTCTCCTGCATATCATTCATCTTGGCCTGCACATTCGCATACAGTTTGTTCTCCATGCGCATGCTCATCATGTGATTCATATAACGATTGTAATAATGCAGATATCGGGCCATCGAGGAACGATAGCGTTCCTGTGCCTGCCTCGCCTGTTTGCCCTCCTCCTCGTCGAAGCGATTGCAGCTGTACCAGGAGGAGCCATGTGGCTCCCAGGAGCCCAAACACACCCAGCAGAAGTCATAGCGACAGGAGGGATTCTTGCAGACCATATGATTGCAACCGCCATCCTTTTCAATCGTCACATTGCACTTGGGACACTCCTTCGTATGCTGTGCTATCCAATTGGACGTCTCCGAGTCCTCGTTGTTCTTCTTCAGCCAACGCTTCAGCCAGGAACAGCTAACCGGTTCATGCCAGTTCTCGCCACATCCAAAGCAGAATTCATGGCCACAGGCGCATCTTACAGCCCTCGGTTCACAGTAGCTGGCCTTGATGGCATGCGTGCAACTTGGGGCAGGACACCAGCGCATCAGGGAGTTGCACTCGACAAAGGTGTTGGTGATCAGCTGCTGGTAGCGAGCAATGACCTCTGGATTGTCGGCCAGCTTGACAAAGGACACGTCATCGACCAGAATGTCACAGTCGGTGGCGGGACAGGTGATGCTGTGGGCCAATCCTTCGCTGAATGTCTTGTTGGTCAAATACTGTTTCCAGCAGACGGCACAGAAGGCATGGCCACAGGGCAGACCCTTCAGCTCATCGCAGGGACAATAACAGATGCCACACACCTGCTCCTGTCCACTCACACTTGGCACCGACTTGAGGCTGAGCTTGGAGGGCGTGGCAAAGGGATTCACGACATGGGCGCGACGGAAGAACTCCTGTGGACTGCTCTCAAAGTAGCGCTCGAAAAGCGTCTCCTTGTCCCATTTGTAGTGATTGAGTATGATCCGTGTGACCTGCGGCGATAGATGCAACACATTGTTGACCTCATCGATAATGTTGCGCTGATGTTGCACTATCTGATCCGCCGTTAGCACCTTGTACACAAACTCATCGACCTCGACACTGCGCCTGGGACGCTCGGGTAGATCGATTTCCGTGCAGGTGTCCTCATCGCTTTCTACACTCGTCATGAACGAGCAAGTGCTGTTTATTGAACGATGCGAATCGCCGTGATCTTCATCCGAGTATTCGTCGTCAGAGTTCATATTCGAATTGAAATAAGAAAAGTTCAAACAGCGGATTCTCGGACTACTTCGATATAGTTCAAAAATGAAACAAACCAATTGCTTCTCCTTCTCTCTCCTCTTTCAGTCAACTGAAGATTTCGCTGTGAGCCTCTCGGACTCTGTCTCGGACTCGGACTCTGTCTCTGGCCTCTCTGGTCTTCTCCACGACTAGATAAGCTGCAACATTCGTCTTTTGGTTGGCTGCGACAAAACTTGTTTCAGAATTGCTTGAAAAATTGAACACGTTTGGTCTAATGAAATGTTCTGAGTACTTCGTATTCCTACTGAAGACTGAACTCTGGCCTGACAGTTTTATTCTTTTTCCGAAATTTACAATTTGATTAATTTTGCAAAGGTGATTTTAATATAAAATGACAATTTCATATTTCAATTAATACAAAGAAAGAATTGTGTGATTGAAATGAATAAATATTTATATTAAATTTGTTTAGTCAATTAAGCATTTGTCATTCATCGAATCCATGATTTTGAGAAAAATTAAATTTTTTACAAAATTAATTTAATTTGAATGCAGATTGAATGAAGATGCCTAACAATGATCAAAATGACATTCCGCTTGAAAATCGGTTCAGTTTTGACAAAGTTGTGGATGTTTGAAGTTGGTCAGACCTTGGATCTAACAACTTTACAAGTCCAAATTTTTGTCAAATTTCACATGATTTTTTACAGAATTTTGAAAAGTGTCAGAAACAAATTTAAAGTGTTGTTTTATACTATTTACAATATCAGGAGTTGATTAAACGTGAAAACTTGAGATTTAAAATTTTGAATTTTCAAAATATCAAAGGGGGGACCACATGCATCGAATCCATGATTTTGAGAAATATAAATTTTTTTCGAAAATTATTAAAATTTGAATGCAGATTGAATGAAGATGCCTAACAATGATCAAAATGACATTCCGCTTGAAAATCGGTTCAGTTTTGACAAAGTTGTGGATGTTTGAAGTTGGTCAGACCTTGGATCTAACAACTTTACAAGTCCAAATTTTTGTCAAATTTCACATGATTTTTTACAGAATTTTGAAAAGTGTCAGAAACAAATTTAAAGTGTTGTTTTATACTATTTACAATATCAGGAGTTGATTAAACGTGAAAACTTGAGATTTAAAATTTTGAATTTTCAAAATATCAAAGGGGGGACCACATGCATGATCCATGATTATGAGAAATATAAATTTTTTTCGAAATTTAATTAAATTTGAATGCAGAATGAATGAAGAAGCCAAACAATGATCAAAATGGCATTCCGTTTGAAAATCAGTCTAGTTTTGACAAAGTTATGGATGTTTGAAGTTGGTCATACCTTGGATCTAACAACTTTACAAGTCAACATTTTTGTTCAATTTCTCAAAAGCTTGGTACCCATTCCAGTATTATTCCCAAGTTCTAATATCACTATTTGAACACATGCTTAAAGTGTGTTATCAACGTTAAAATTGGTAGTTTTCATAAGAATCTTTAAAAAAAAAAAACTAAAAAGCTTTGCTTTCACATTTTGACCAACTGCAATATTAATATTTTTTTTGTTTTTTTGCATCTGAATATGGAATTTTTCCACATCAAAATGCAATGGATTTACTCTTTCACTCAACTTTCAGGACACCAAAAAAACAAGAGGAAAAAAATAAATAAATACAGCGCCTAAAAGCTTTCATAGCCATAACCCCTTCATTTTTAGAGCAGACCAGAACTGAGCTGAGCTGAGCAGAGCAGAACAAAGCAATGTCTCAAGTGGCAAGGGTAAGGCACAAAAATTGCGATAACAACAACAGCAATGAGAGAATCAAAAGCAGCAGCAAAATTGCGATATAAAAAAGTACAGTGCAACACACATATACAAAACACAATCTACACAACGAGGCGAATGAGTATGCGAAATGAAAGTGAACGAGCGCACAAGGATAATGGCAAACGGCGGTGTGGGTAATGAGTGTGCATAATGCATATGCAGCAGGAGCAGAAGGAGCAGGAGTAAAAGGAGTCGGAGTCGGAGTTCCCATTGAACGTGGCGAATACCGCGAATGGATTCAATCTGCCGTGTGCTGCATATATGCATATAGAAATGCGAATACAAATACGAATGCGAATACAAGTACATATGTATTTATGTGCACTCGTACTGCGATGCCTTTTAAAACAAAAGCTGCCTGCTAACCCGCCAAAACCAGCAGCCAGCAACAACAGCAAAAAGCATTACAAATAAAAATGCAAAGTCGCCAAAAGCAGCAGAGGCATCGGTAGCAGCCACAAATCCCTTTCATCAGCATAGCATCTGAGACTGAGTTTGAGAGTCTGAAACTGAGAACCCTTTCCAGCTGCTTTTTCAAGTCTCAGCCAAATTACAAGAAATCCTTTCGTGCGCGTGAATGCTTTGGAAAAGCAAAAAAAAAGCAGAAATAAAAATAAAAATGCGAAAAAAACATGAAAAAATGGAACGAAAAGCGAGCCA
Source organism: Drosophila falleni (assembly GCA_035045575.1). Classification (NCBI taxonomy): domain Eukaryota; kingdom Metazoa; phylum Arthropoda; class Insecta; order Diptera; family Drosophilidae; genus Drosophila; species Drosophila falleni. The sequence continues at coordinate 8,194,983 of JAWNOV010000167.1, forward strand.
AAAGCCGGGCAAAGAAATACGGAAAAGGAAATAATTTGACCATTTGCAGCAAATGCACAAAAAACAGCCGGCAAATGACAACAAAAGGCAGTCAGCCACATTGCCACAAGGGACATTAAGAGGAATACCGAACGGTGGGCAGCATATAGAGATTGAGGGGGTGATTTTAGGAGAAGGGGCAAGAAGTGGAGTGTCATGTCATGTGTGGGCGGTTTTTTGGGTCGTTTGAGCATTACAAGAATTTCTACGCTGCCAATGCAAATGAGGACGCGCCACTTGTTGGCCACGACTTTTTATCATTGACAATCGGGTTTGAGACTCTGACTGTGCCACAGACTGTGGCATTAGCTGCGACGCAGGCTCTGAGCCACGTCCGGCATTTGCTGATGGTCAGCAACGATGGCCAAGTTCATGGCCCTGACGTGACCACGCCAAGCCATGCCAAGCCTGCAACTACCATAATAATAATAATGATGATGATGATGATGATGATGATGCCACTTGGCTGATAGGCCAACTCAACGAACGTCGCATTTTTCTGCGCCTACTTTGGCACACAACTATTTGCGGTAAATTTTCTTGAGAATTTTTTTTCTTTTCTTTCTGTACTTTCTGCTGGTTCAGCTTGACTTGGCCTCTTAGTCTCTCTGAGCGGTCACAGCAGCGGCCAGCTGATTAAGTGCACTCACACTCTGAGTCACACTCATTTATTTGTAAGGATGTTCGCTGTTGAATATCATGTAAATTAGCTAGCTAATTACAAAAGCTTCTACACACTGAATACACAATCGGAATACAGAATACAGAACTGAACGGATGTGTGTTGATCGTGGCGATAAATGTGCCGCATCGTATTATAATTATTGTCCATTGTATGTGTAGTTTTCAGTTTTCGAAATGCTACACAAAATTAGCTGGAAATCAACGAGCATGAAGCGCCACACACACACTTACACACACACACACGCACAACAACTGTAAGAAAATCAACGCTTGGAACTAATTTGATTTTGATGCGACGCTTAAAAATGATATAGAAATAAGTATGACTTAGTTTTAAAGCTGCGAGTTGAGTGATTACATTAACGGTTTCTATAGACAATAAAATTTATGTGCGCTGCTTCATTCCACTCCGTTCCATCCCGTTTTCGACCTTGAGCCATGATTTTTTTAGCGGGTTTTAGGTTCCGGTAGCTATAGCTCAGTCGCTTAGGCGCCGCATCATATAATTAAAAAATTAATTTTAGATTTTAGCATTGTGGCAAAGATTTATTATATTTCTTTTTTGTTAAGTTTTTTTTCAGTCTAGACTTAAAATGCAATTAAATGTGATGCGATCATTTATCAAATGTCGGAGGAATGTAATCCGATCTAAAGTTAAGATTTGTGTAGAAAAAAAAAGATTGTAGAATTATGAAAATACTTAATCAAAGACGGTGAAGAATTTTTTCATGGATTTAATATAGATTAAAGAAAATCTGTCTTTCATATGTTAACTTAAAAAAGATATTTCTTTTTCAATTTTTTCCATGAATTTAGTATCTTTATATCATGTACTTACGTATCCCTTTCATATTCTTTGAACATTTTCGATTGTCATCCCATTTGTGTCTTTATTTGGCTGCTTTTTGAAGTCGAAGTCAAACCTTTGTCAAATTTGCTTTGATACACTGCCATTGCCGTTGCTACCCCTAAGGCAATGAGACGGAGCGAGCCCAATCTCCCACCCCCAAAGCCAGGACTTCCAATCAAATGCCAACAACACAAATAAATTGCTGCCAAAAAAAAAAAAAAAATAAATAAAATGAGAAGGAAAAATCAATGCGACAAACATACAATAAGTTTTGGTGTGAAGAAAAGTGAAAGTGCCCCTTGGACTCACACACACACACACATGCGAGAAAGCAACCCCCAAAACGGGGGAAAAAAATGTGAGACACACACACACACATACACACATGAGATATGCAAGTGTATGTCTATCTCACTCACTCTCCACACATGCTTATCACATGTGTTGTTAGCGCGGCTTTTTGCCTTTGATATTTAAGCATTTCCGCCATCTTCAGGATGGTAGAGGGAGAATTGAGGAAAAGAGAAGAATTGGGGTGCGTTTGGGGGGTTGGGGGTTGCATAAGAAAGTGCGTTAAGAGGCGAAAACTACGCCACTTCAAAAGGAAAAACAGTTTTTCATATGAAGTGGCAAATCGGTTTTGGCCCGGCTCAGTTAGTTTTGGCCAGACTTCAAAGCGGGTTTTGCATTTCGCCAATATTCTCGGGCTTTTGTGGCTTCACATCGACAGCGACTTCTTCTCGCAGAGGGACATTGACTTGGGCGTCAGTTGGACGCTGCCACATGCCGCATGCCACATGGAATTACTACATTGTATGCTATTTCAGTTACGACATTGAGCAGTGAAAGTTCTACACTGGAATTTTTTGTCGTATTTCGCGTGTTTAGTTGACATTTAGCCGGCTTGACATGTTCACACTCGCACAAAAGGGGCGGCTACCTTTTTATGTGCCCTGTAATTATGGAAAATACCTTATTAAAGAGGGTATTATTTTTTTATTATTATTATTGTTTTCTTTTCTTTTGTTTTTTTGGCTAATTCCGTGGAAGGTGCGCCAGAGTTCATTAGCTGTACAGCTGAACTAAGATAACTTGTTAAATGAAGAGGGTATTATTAAGCAGATCTTTCTAAGATCTCAAATTAAACTCTTTGGCATTGCATGTGCTAAAGGGTTAAGAGTTTCTTATATTCCACTGTTTGGCTTTAACAATGTTCCACTGATTATAGGGAATTTATTTGTCGTTTATTCTTAGCTTATTTTGTTAATTCCTTCTTGACGTTCTTTAATTGTTTGTCGTTTCGTTTGGTTCTTTTTTTTATTATTTTTTGTTTGGACTGCGGCACGTCTTAGTTGCCTCTCCCACTGTGTCTCTGTGTGTGTGTTTCTAATGCATGTCACGTGACAAAATTGTATAATTTCCAAACGGGCAGCGGGCCGCACGTCGCCCATTGTGACATTTCCGGTTAATTTGGCGCCAGCTCAGCCGGAGGGAGACTTGGGATCGGGAATGGGTACAACGGACAGACTGCGGTGACTGTTACAATGTCTTTAAGGCTAACACAGTTGCTGCCACACATTTTTGACACTTGGCCAAGCAAATCACAAGAAGAAGTAGTAAAAATAATAGAGAGAAAAAAAATACAACAACCTTTCCCTTTCCCTTTTTTTGCTGGTACATAAATGCAATTACCTTTCCCTCTGGTTACCCGGTAAAGTACTCGTTACTTGACAAAGTCGTAACTTACTTTTCCTTTCATTTTGTGCCCACAAGCGAAGGCGAACGAACACAGCAGACGCAAAGATCAATGCCAGTTCGCACAGTCAGTTGGCCAGAGAGTCAGAAATTAGTAAGTGCAACTAAGCAACCAGAGCGCCCACTCGCCGAACCACTCACCTGGTGTTGCCCCCCAGTCCCCCCTTCTACTCCATCTCCCTCTACTTCTCAGAGCAACAGCAGCAGCAATGCCATGAGTAACTGACATTAATTCAAATTGTTAATTCATGCCTGTCACGCTTTGGTACAGCGGTGTCCCCACAACATTTCCTACGACTTTGACTCTCTGGTACCCTGTAATGCTGTGGTGCAGAGAGTGCGGAGTGCGGTGTGGTGAGCTTTGCTCTCTGTGTGTGGTGATTGTGTTGACGGCAACAGCTTGTTGTTGTTACTTCAACTGTCGATGTTTTTGTTGCTGCTGCTAATCCAGATCACTGACCAGTTCCACTTAGTAAGTACAATGCTAAGGGCGAATTGGAATGGCAAAGGGAAAGGGGAAACCCCCTGAACTCAATAAGAAATTAATTTAATTAGGCAACTTCAATTTAATTACAGTTCGTTCAAATATTCAGTTCCTCTCTTCCGGCCTTCAAAATAAATTTCATTCTCAATTGGAAAATTAAACAAATTCTTTTTCAGCTTTTTTTTTCGTTCTCTGCTCAAGTTACTCATATCGAGAATGCTATCGATATCGGTATCGGTTTCTATACGACACAAGTACAAAATGAAAGTTGTTTTTAGAAGTTGTTTCTTGTTTATAATTCTTACAACAACAATCAAATTGCAAGTGCTGCGATTTTTTGTTGTAACGCAAACTTGGTCTTGAGTTATTTTGGCAGCTGTTTCTCTCCTCGTTCTTGTTGTTGTTGTTGTCACACAATTGACGTCATACCTCTCTATCTATGAGAATTCTGCAACTAACTTTATTAAATATATCTCTCTACTAAAGTTTGTATATAACTTTGTATATATATGTATTTATTTATTGATTGCTATTTGCTGCCTGTGCAATTTATGTGCACGGCTTGACTTTTTTAATAACATTTTAAATGCCATGGCATTTATTACCATATTTTGTTAGTCATGTTTTTTTTTCCTCTCTTCTGTTTATAACTTTATAAAGCGCGCGATAAACATATATATTTGTACATGTACACACACACACACACACATACAGAGATAACTGTGTCACTGCATAGATTTTATAATTGCAACGTTTAAATACAAAATAAAGCTCGTAAGAGTCAAATGACTCAATTTTGCAGTGACATTTATTTATAGATTTCATATTTTATTACCCAAAGATTATAGAATGTGCAGTTCAATGGTATTTTATTAAAGAAACTCATTAGCTATTTTTTTAGAGAATGTTTATAAAATAAATAATGATGATTTAAAGGTTAGAATAACATAAAATATGGTTTTAAAGTGCATTTTACCATTAATATTATTTTAACAATTTGATAAATTTAAAATATTGTTTTAAAGAGCATTTCACCATTTATATTATTTTAACAATTGATAAATTTTAAATTTAAGTAGTTGATAAATCAGCTTTAATCAAAGGATTAATGTTTTTTTAACCATTGACATATGAGTATATTCAATCGCTGTAGTTTCATATTTTCATATCTTCATCCTGTTTAAGTTCTCCACCTTCCTTAGCCATCATATTTCATCCACGGCATACCACACTTATGCTATTTCAACCCACCGCTGTCTCTCCACAATCTCCATTCAATTTTTTGCCCTTTTTGCTAATTAGCAAGCCGGGCTCTGCCCCCAAATGCAGTTGCTGCAACGCTGCATCATTACAATCAGTGAAGAAACTGCACGCTACTTGATAATGAGCATGAAGACGAGGCACACTAGGCACAAGAAGAGAGTGTATGCAAAAAACAGGAAAGCAGGCAAAAGAGAAGGGCCAAAAGAAAAACACTTCAACCAATAAATGCAACGCTGCGCGCTGCAAGCTAAATGAAGTGTAGGCTCAAGTAAAATACAAAAAAAAAAACTCAGGAAAAAAAAGAACCCAAACCAAAGTGCAAAAATGTGCACACACAAAAAGGATAACCGAGCGGCAGTTTGCAATTGCAGGCAGCATGCTGCATGCCACAAATGTACGTGTACCTTCTGCCTCCTGCTGCCAGCTCCTGATGATGACGCAGCTTTGCAGCTTGCAACTCGCAGCTTCTGCCTGACTGAGGCACAAGTACACGAGGCAGCACTTGAAAATGAATTTATGCTTCATGCATGATACATCATCATCATCATCATCATAATGGTCGTCGTCATCGTCAGCATCCCCAGCACATTTTGGTAATGGAATTGTATGGGCAAGGCGCTTGAATGGCTGCCAGCAAGCACGCATGACGCCAGCTCTCATCTCTCTCACTCTCCATCTCTCTCTCTCTCTCTCTGTTGCTTATCTACTCGTTGTGGCCTGCTCCATTGTCATCATGAGTGTCGTGATATCCCAGGCACAGTCACAGGCACAGTCACAATCCCAGTCTCACTCTCAGTCTCAGCACTTGCAGCATGTAATGCCTGGCCATAAGTGTTGCTACGTGCTTAAAAGCGTTTCATATTAATACGTCAGACAGCGATTGTTGATGGCATATTCCATATATATATTCCATATATTCCATTGCTGACTTCTGCTCCTGCTCCTGCCAATGTTCTGTGCAAAGCAATCAAGTCATGTGATCCCTCTATTTAAGCGAGGGTAGAAAGTGACTTTAGCGCTATCCCGAAATAACAAACACTCACACTTGCACTCAACTCACACACACTCACACACACATGTGACTAACTCGAACAACATCTTGGCACTGCATTCATATTCATTGCATATTCATATGACAGCTAGGGCAACTCCTTCTCTCCTCTCCTCTCCTCTCTCCTCTCTTCTCCTTCCTGCTCACTTAAAAACCCTTCTCAATGCTCTGCCGTTCGCCAAGTTTGTTGACTTTTCATTTTGTTTGGCTGGCTGGAAAATTCATTGCGCCTTGTTTACTTTTAGCGCTTGGCATGCTCAAAACAAAACGCTTTTCACTCGCCTCTTCAGTTCCCTCTCTCTCTCTCTGTCGGCATCCACGGCGTATGAATAATTTAGTGAGTCATTAAAACGAACGAGGCATCCTCAGCCAGCTGTGATTGTTATGACACTTTTCATTTCGACTCACTCAATGGCCTCCCCAAAGACCGCATTAATATCGCCGCACATGAAAACTCAGCTGCATTTTCCATTATATACGTTTATTTATCGCTAGCAAATATGATAACTATGGCCTTACATTTTCTTCTTCTTCCTTTGACTTTGGCTTTGACTTCATCTTCATCTTCAGTTACGGCCTTTCATTCATTCATTCCTTCGACGCACCCACTCAAATAATTTCGCTAATTGCAGTTCACTCCCATCCATAAAAGAGTGTGTGACCTCTGTGGGGAATTTTCACTCTTTGGTGGCTTTTCGCTGTCATTTTGGCACTTATTTCTCAAACTGTGTGAACCGCTTTTAAAAATATATCTCAAATAGTTTTGTTGCCCTACACCAAAAAGAGCGTTTCAGGTTGAATAGGTCGTTTGTATGCATTAAAAAAAGAGACGTGAAAAATAAATAATAGCTAAACTAATTGTTCTCCGTTCTCAATACATCTTCAGATTATTTTCCACAAATTATTAGAAACTATGTTTATTTTTTGTTATACTTATTTTTATTTTTTTCATCTTTTTTTAATATATTTAATTTTATAAAATTTTATATAGATACCATCATTCACAGTATAGTTTTATTCCCTTCATCTCAATTGAATGCCAGACAAATTGACTATGCGAAAGATACCAAGTTTATCAATATTCCCCAATTTCTTGTTTCATTTTACTCTTGAGCATTTTAAACACATCCTCCATGTTCACTTATGGTTATTAATCACACATAATTACTCCACAGTCACCTTTATTATACTCTTGCAAGTTGTTTGCTCATAGATTTTTGGCAACTTTATGGCAAATATAAGCATAAAATTCAATTCTCTGACGCAGAGGATATCTCTAGTCCATGTTGTTCAGCCACACATCCCTGGCAATAATTCACCCCCTCACCTGGCTGACCTCTTCTCCCCTCCCCTCCCCTTCCCTTGTCTAACTCCGCAGCTTTTCCAAAGTCTGCACAAATTGCTGCCTGTGCCAGACTGTGATGAGAGCTGAAGCCAAGGAAAGGTGTTGCTTTGTTAGAAAATTTCATTATTTTAGCTTAAGCCGCACACACACACACACACACACACACACGTAGAATGTATTTATGTGCTAGGTATGTGCACACATGCCATTTATAGCCAGGGATTAAAAGTCAAATCCTTTTGTTTAAGTGCCAAAATTAATTTGCATTTGACATGCAATGGGCCAGGGCCAAAAAACATGTAGCCAGACAATAGATACATAGGTAGGGAAAAGAGTAGGGAATGGAGAACAGCTCCCTCGTCTTGGGAGGCGTTGCAGGTTAAATGCAAAAGTGGCCAAATTTCAAAAATATTTGGTTAGCCACATAATGCAATTGAATGGCAATGCAAAAATCTCACTAATCCGTTGATTGCACTTAATTGAGTTGGCCATAAACGGGCAGGCGGAACGTGTAACGTTCACCGAGAGCCAAATATAATCAAATACCAATTTAAATTAACTCAACAGCAATTTAAGCCAACATCAGCAGCAGCCACAGTCGCAGCAACAACAACAACAACTATGACGTTGTATTGGCAGAAAAAATTAAATTAGTGCAAAAATGTAAACATGTTGTATGCCGCATGTTGCATGTAGTATGTAGTATGTGTTGAATGCGGACAACGAGGAAGGCAACTTGGACATGTAAATGACGCCCGGCACCAGCCCCAAAACATGTTGACTGCATGTAAAATGCCTCAGCTCGTATTGGCCAACAGCAGCTTGGCTTTGGCCTAGACCAGACCCGATAACACCACCAATTTGATCCAAATACAGATTGAAAATTCCAATTCGAAGCAATCGTTTAACAATTTGCCAAAGCATCTTGTGGAGAAAAGTCTCCAGGCTGGCGGCTTATTAATTATTTGTTTATATACGAAGCGCATGCACTCGACTGATTTTTAGTTGCCCCAAAAAAAAAAAGATGTTGCCTCTTGGTTGTTGTGGTCAGTTGCCAAAAAAGTATCGCATTACAAGCGAGTCTGGTCACATTGTTGTGCCTAACTTGATGTTAGTTCCATGGAATTATGATATTTTCTGCGTAATTTGAAACGCTTTTAATTGGCGCCTATGCCGCCCACTTTACTCGCTCTCGCTCACTCTCCTCTCTCTCTCTCTCTCTCTCTCTCTCTCTCTCTCTCTCTCTCGCACACTCATTCTTCAGCTCTCTCTTGCTCTGTAGATTTTTCTGTAGAATTGCTTAACATGCACGTAACTTGATGCTAAGCGAATTTGAAATTTTATACAAAAATGTGCGCCATAAGAAGCAGTAAATTTTTGGACTTACCACTAAATATTGCGAGAAAGGGAGAGCGTTGTGGAGAAGAGACAGCGAGTGAGAGAAGTGTAGAGAAGTCGTGCCGTTAAAAAGAAGAAAAAAGTTGGCAGACAGGAAACTTAAGTTTTTTGTTACCTACACTGACTGGTGATATGGCCAAAAACCAAACGGCCCGACTAACGGCATAACATATTTTTGTGTTTACCCTTCGAACCGCATGGATTAGCCCCGAGACCCCGCCGAGACCCCTCAGAGACCCCTCAAGACCCCCTGGATGGGGAGAGTGTAGGCGCCGCATTCTTATCACGACAAATTAATCAGCTTAATCCGTCGAAAACTTGCCAAGTTTTGCATGGATGAAGAACCACCTTCCCCCCTCCCCCCTCCTCACTCCTCACCGCCCCCCGCCTACAACTTCCCCTCTTGCCACCTCTTTCGACAAGGAAGTTGACTGCCTTCATAGATAAGCGAAATGTTTGCAAGTTATTGTTGTTGGAACAGTTCCTATTGTTGTTGCTATTGCTGTTGTTGTTGCTGTACTGTGTGCAACATGCAACATTCACATGTTAGGCGCCCAGGTAATAACGGTATTGTACTTGTGCTCCCGTTCCCAAAAGGTTGGCGTGTTCTACCGGATTAATGCGCACTGCTTGAGGGTGTATAATGCATATAATCTAATAAGCTGGTGAAATTGGTAAAGGACCTCATGGATTTGCTTGGGGATCTGTAATGGGCAAAGTTTAAAATTGCATTAGAAGACTGCATAAATAACAAGGCAAATAACAAGACCAAATGTCATGGGGATGAGAGCATTTATTGAATCGCTTCAAAACTAACAAAAGATCTTCGTTTCGAGATACTGAAGGTAAACAGTAAGAGTTACACATACACGTATTAACATCCAAAATAATGGGTGAAGAAACCTTTAAGCTAAAGAGAAAACTTAAATACATATATTTTATATGTATGACATGATTATGCAGATATTTTTTAAACTATAAGAAGACTCTTTGGACCTTTTAGTCCTTGCCGTATATTTCATAAATTGTGGACATTTTCATATTCGATTTCTGTTTATCAGATTATAGACAGCTTAGGCTAAGTGCTTTCATTAAATAATCTTTTACTTATCTGCTCTTTAAAATCGAAAATAATAAAAAATCCTTCACTTCATTCACTTGAATTGAATTTTTAAATATTCCAAATACCCCTGTTAAGTATTCACTCTTTATTTAAGATAAAAGCTTTGTTCGAATCAATTTTCATATGAAAATTTAGCAAAATAGCACTGTAAAAATAAAAGCAGCGTTTTGTGCCAGTTCCTCTGTTCTCAATTCTCTATCCTCTGTCCTGTGGCCAAAGTCCGTGGTCCGTGGTCCGTTAGTCCTGCCTCTGTCAGTGGCATTAAAATGCATTTGGGTTTGACAAACGCAATTGAACGAAATAAGAGCGTGTTGGCTTTTGGGAGTGGGTCGAGAGAGAGAGAGAGAGAGAACAGCAGCCAGGGCCATTCAATTGTTGCCACAGCACCGTGTCCATGCTCACGTCCAGTTTGGGGCAGCATACCCTAACCAATCAGGCGCACACATCGACAGCGACAACGACAACGACATTGGCATCGACTGGCTTGGCTGTCTGTCTGTCTGTCTGTCGGACAGTCTGTTGGTCTGGCAGTCTGGCGGTTTGGTGGTCTGGCCTGGGCATACATATTTGTGAAACTACTCAACATAATGGCCATGGAGTGCCATTCAGACGCACCAAACATGAGGCACAACTCGAACTCGAACTGAGGGACTGGCACAGCGGTGGTCATGACTAACAATAAACAAAACATTAAACTAATAGCGGAAGATTGGCATGGTTAGACCAAAGCGGAGGGTGTGGTGTTGTGTTGTATAGTGTGTGCTGTGGTTTAGTGGTGTGGGCAGTGCGACAGCGAATTTCATTTTGAATACTAGGCAAACTTTTTATACCCACTTGCTAAGTTATTTTTTTTTTTTGCTTTTTTGTAATATTTTAAACAAGTAACGGTTACAGAGACAACCACACAAAACGGACCAAGGCCCGTCAACAGGCATCGCCATCGACATCGACATCAGCCAGTCAGGCAGAGAGAGGCTCATCAATGGAGGCAAATAAATAATGCAAACGGCAATTTGAGCCAGGACAGCACGAGGCTGGCATTGTGTGGGTCTAAAGGAGGAGCCAGCAACATAAGAGGGGAGCAGGTGTCTAAGGGGATAGGGAAAGGGGGAAGCAACGGCTGCTGCTCACACATTTGCCTGCATCTTTTGAGTCAAAGGAATGTGTTTCATGAATTTTAAATTGCATACCAAATTGCAAAAAGATTGATATCCAATCTCACGCAAGGCGGCGAACCCGCCAGCCCGACTCTTGACCAGTCCAGCAGTCGGAGAGTCGGATAGTCGACCAGACACAGGTTGGCTATTCCAGCGGCCAGTCTACAATGTCTGCCACTGCTGCAGGTGGGCGTCGCAGGGAGGCGCGCCCATGTGGACGACTCCTAGCCAGAGTCCAAGTCAGAGTCAGCGGCAGAGTCAGTGCCACAGACAGTGCCACAGTCACTTGGCGACAACAAACATGCGACAACGCGTTCGCATCGGGGCAACCACTTTGACCATACAGACCAGCAGTAGGGTGGGTAAGCAGAGGTAAGATGAGGCAGACGAGGCAGGTCCGCATTGATTGGCATTGGTTCGATAGCTGGCCAGTCGGCTACCCGCGGGCTATTTGCTAGCCAACTCTCCTCTCTCTTCAGTCAACTCTTTCTCCAGCCTGTCTCCTGTCCTGTTTTGGCCTTCCGTGCAGAAGCCTGCGCATACATACATTTAAAATGTATGCCTTCCGTTTGCTCATTTCAAGCGTCGGAAAATTGTGATTTGTGACTTAATGTATTTATATAAGTCAACGTGGCAGGCAACTGTGGATAGGCAACCAAATGCTTTGTGGGGTTGCATTTCCAATTGCCGATGCTGCCTGCATGCAACTGTCCACTTGTCCAGTTGTCCAATTGTCCATCTGCCCATCTGTCCAGCTGATGTTGCAGTTGTACAAACTAATTTTATATGTAAGTGGTGTAAATATAATTTTCTGGACGTGTATGTGTCTCTCTCTCTTTTCTGTTATTGGCATTAATTTGTAAAGGTTTTTTCTTTTTGCTCCTCTCTCTTTCTCTTTCGCTTGCTGTTCATCTGATTTTTCTTTCGTTTTTTGTGGTGCCTTTGAAATGGACAAAAGCCAATATGTTGGCGTTGATGGTTGTTGCATTCGTTGAATGTGATGACTGTGGGAAACTTTTAGAAATGTATAGATTGGCATGAGTTATTGTGGCAGATGAAGCCATGGCTAAAAGAGTGACATGTGTTGCAATTAAAACATTATTGGCATTAAAACTGAATAGAATTGTTAGCTTAATCATCAAAGCTCTCGTTAATTCTAACAATTCGTTTAAATCTTTCCCAACATTTTCCTTTTTTTTCAATAATTTCCAATTATCCCATTTTCAAAAACTTCAAACTCGCATAACTTTGCCAAAACTTAACCGATTTTCATGCGGAATACCATTTTGATCATTATTTGACCTCTATATTGATTCTGCATCAAAATATTAATTATTTAAAAAATTCCATATATTGGTCATTACTGTCATATTTTTGCATACTTACCCCTTGACACTTTTTCAAAAATTTTAAACTCGCATAACTTTGCCAAAACTTAACCGATTTTCATGCGAAATACCATTTTGATCATTATTTGGCCTCTATATTGATTCTGCATCAAAATATTAATTATTTAAAAAATTCCATATATTGGTCATTACTGTCATATTTTTGCATACTTACCCCTTGACACTTTTTCAAAAATTTTAAACTCGCATAACTTTGCCAAAACTTAACCGATTTTCATGCGGAATACCATTTTAATCATTATTTGGTCTCTAAATTGATTCTGCATTTATTTAATTTCAAAATTTAATCAACGTCATATTTTTCCATACCTACGTAAAAAAGCTACGCATATGAAAATCAATGCACTTACTTTTCCCTGATCTTATAAATATTTTTTAAACGTACACACAAAGAAGAAATGTTAATGTGCATATGATATCAACATAATTGATCTGACTGATAAATAGCTCTATATGTTATCTGGAATCGGTTATTTTATTAACAGCTTCTATTTTATATGCCAAAGTGGCAGTGCTTCGGTTTATGGTAGTAATAGCTTATTATTTTAATCAGTAAGTGCATCTATCAATGATTAGATAGGTGTACAATAATTGCGTATTCTTGAGGCATATCGAATTTCACGCTTATAAAGAAACTGTTGCCATTGCTGGAGCTGACAATTAATGATGTGATATGTGCCATAAAAGCCAACTTACACTTTGGTTTAGGCCGCATTCCAAAACAGATCTAAGTACGACACCAGCTCAAACTCAATATGCATAATTGTGTCTGCCAGGCATTACTAATTGATGTCCCGTTCTGGTCATGTCCAAACGGACAAACAAAGCGCAAATCAATCAGCAAACAAGCCAGGCCAAAGTAGTCAACGCAACAAACAAACAACATGGACAACCTAAAGCCAAAAGTAAACATTATCGCAAAAATGAATCTCGAAGTGAGACTTCGACTTTGAGACTTGGACTTGGACACTGTGCAGTGAGGCCTACATGTATGGGCCATCATATTAATTATGTTTATAATTTGCACAACGGTTAACACGCTCTATTAATTCCGCTTGTCGGTTGTCGATTGTCGGATATTCGGTGTTGGTTGTTGGTTGTTGTTTGTATGTTGCTTTAGACCTTGGGGCAAGCAACGAGCGTTGCGTCCTCAGTGGCGTGGCGATAAGCACAAGCCGCAATTTACACACTTTATTAACGTATTAACGCATCAGGCACAGCAAAGTTAACAACAACAGCCGCTGCTGCTCACCACAGCTTATTGGCCAAGTTTCAAAAAGTTAAACCAACCACCAGCCGGATGTGCAATTGCCAAACGGTGGGTGGGGTGTGGCAAGGTGGTGTTGCACTACTCTCATGGTGGATTGCAGCGCACGCTTAAATGCACTTCACTTCCTTTTATTGTAATTGCATTGTAATTGCAAAATAACGGAACTGCGACTCAAACAAATACCAAAAAAAAAAACAAAACCATCTCCTGCTTTTCTCTCGCCTTTTTCTCCTTCCCTGCTGCTGAACAATTTGCTCAGGCGCCGTGTAATATACACATTTACATTATAATATATTATAATCATGATTAAATATGCAATGCATGCGATCTGCCGCGCCATAACTCGCACCCGAGCAGGCAAAGTAACTCCCCCACTATACACTATACACTATAGACAACATCCACTGTCCAATAGGCAATATCCACCATCCGATTATTCCATCCACTGTCTATCCGACTATTCCAATCTTGGCATGCATAATTCATTGCAGATCAATGGGCTGCGCCAACTGCGACTATGCTTTGGCAAATATGTTCAAGACTGGGGGCCAAAACTGCAACCAACTGGCTACCAAGTTTGGCAGGACAGGAGGCCGAAGCTGTGGTGGTAAGATCAGACACTGAAACAAAAACGTGCCAAGAACTATGCAAAAATTATGGCTCATAGCGCACTTGAAATGTCGAATGAGGAGGATTTGTGCAACTAGCACGCCCTCTACCGGCCGCCCTTCCACAACCACTATTCACTATCCAGTATCCATGCTCTATGGCATTTAGCCACACTAAAGAGGTTTCAATTACGGACAGCAACGGCTATCGGCTACCGGCTACCGCCTGCCAAAGGCCCAAAGCCGTTACTGAAGTCGGCCTGGCCCGAACCGAATGGCCATCAAAGCGCTTGCTGCAAAAATTACTGTAATTCACATCACTTAGAGCGCATATTAATGGCCATCGAATGGCCATCGAATGCCGTATGCCGTATTGGTAGCAATGGTCCATTGCTCTGCAACGTGCAACGTGCAGCGTGCAACGTGCAACGTGTTGTTGCTGGCAACATTTTCATGTTTTTTTGCATATGCACATGCTACTAGACCAGACGCGCCCTGCGGCCCAATTCAATCGACTTTAAGTTCAGATCCAACAAGCGAAATGGCTCACGATGTGAAGAGCTCATCAGTAAAGAGCAGAACTTGGGCAAATAACTTTAAAGTAAAAATCAGAAATGTGAGAATAAATAAGAGAATAGATCGAATCTAATGAACTAGATTTGATATAATTTTAAAAGATCAATTAAGGGTTGTCAGAAAAGGAATAACTTAAACGGATGTAAATCGAATATTTTAGACTTATCTTCAAAAATTCAAATATACAGAAAAAAGCGAAGAAACTTTTCAAAAAATATCTTGAAAATATACTAAGGAGTACAGAATAGTAGTAGTAATAGAGTACTACTCTTTCTGTTTCTCTTTTTCTATCTCTCTCTCTCTCTCTGTCTCTCTCTATCTGTCTCTCTCTCTCTGTCTCTCTCTATCTGTCTCTCTCTCTCTGTCTCTCTCTCTCTCTGTCTCTCTTTTTTTCTCTCCCTCTCTGTCTCTCTCCCTGTCTATCCAATTGTCTCTCTCCTTCTTTTCATCTCTTCTCTCTCTGTCTCTTTCTTTGTCTCTTTCTATCTGTCTCTTTTTTTTATCTCTTTTTCTCTCCCTGCCTATCCAATTGTCTCTCTCTTTTGCTTTCTCTCTTCTCTCTCTCCCTCTGTCTCTCTGTCTGTCGCTCTCTCTCTGTCCGATATTTTGTCATAACTAAAGTCCAATTATAAGTCCATGTCCATGTTTACGCCAAAATATCGAGCTTATTTCCCATTGAGAAGTTAAAAATTGTTTCAAAAAATAAAAATAGATAGATCTAAAAACGAATACAACTAAAAAGCTAAATCTGTTTAAAGCAACGAAGCGAATAAATCCATTTTCAAACTTATATTAAAATACAGTTGAAAGAAAGAAGAAAACCAATATCAGAATTTAGATCCTAGAGAGAATAATTTGTCATAGATATGTGAGGTGTGAAATCAGTTGAGTTCTGGGTATCGTTGGGGCAATTTGACACCAATTGATTGTGGATCGCTTAGGATCGTTTATATATTTTGCGAAAGAGAAACAATTTTAATCAATGGCTCGCTGAATGTTTCACATTTTAGCATGTTGACATGCCACGGCTGTCAACAGCTGACAGGCAACAGAGCTCAGAGCTCAGAGCTCTAGAGAAGCCATAGAGAAGCTATAGAGAAGCACTGGCCTCCAATGGCGACTCATTATGGCCCGTTGACGATGACCAACTTGGGCAAACGGAATGAGCTGCATAGTCAATGCAGGCGATGGTCTCAAGACTCCAACTCTAGAGTTGTTATTGTTGTGATGATGTTGGCCTGGTCAGTGGTGCATTGGTCCATTGGCATTGGCAATACAAAGCGCGTTTCGATCGTTTGCTGCTTCAACTGTTGCCGTTGTTGCCGTTGTTGCTGCTGCTGATGAAATTCCTAGAAAATGTGCACATTTCATCATCATTTTGAGACATGTGCTCCATTTTATGTTGCTGCCTTAACTGACTGACATAACTAAGTGAAGATGAATGCGCGTTGCCTGCAGCGCACAGATATCAATCATATTTGAGTTGAGTTGAGATACAGTAGCTTTGGCTCTATAGATGTATCTACTGGCTCTCTCTCTGTCTACGGACTGACTGCATCGTTGGACAGTCTAGTGGACCAGTTGTTGTGTTGCTGTTTTGTGTTGTGGCCATGGCCGTGCCATACCGTCTGCCATGGAGCTGCGCACCGGACCATAATTATATTATGTGGCATGAATTATTAGACCATATTGGAGCGGGGCTAATGCGTTTCTGGGAAATGGGAAATGCGCTGCAGCCATACCGAGAGAGACCGGAGAGGCCTGAAAATGATATTGCCTTAATGATGGTAATGACTGCATTGGTGGCAGCTACTCTTTCCCTCTTTCCCCCTTCCTCGCTGACTCTCTTCTTTCCTCTTTCTATCTCTCTCACTTTGGCCGTTTTTGTATTTGCGGCTTGCGCCCAAAATTGGTCAATGTAACGTTAATTAAATCAAAGTGAAGCTCTGCTAAAAGCTAACAGAGGAGGCTGTGAGAAGAGAGGGAAGCTAGATAAATAAGAGGTGGCTAAGGGGAAAGGAGGAAGGAGGGTTTTAGGCATGACAAATAGATACAAATGGCTATTGGCACGTACGTGTCGTTTGCCATTAGACAGTGCGTCTGTTATGTGCAACACTTGACCAGAAAAAAGACCAAAAGAGAGAGAAGAAGAAAGAGAGAGAGAGAGAGAGAGAGAGAGAGAGAGAGAGAGAGAGTGAGGCGAGCTTGAAGTATTCCATCAGCTGGCGGCTAAACAAATAACCAAATGGCGATGGGCGTGTCTGTTGCGTTACGCCCACAAATTACATGAAACCATGAAGAGCTCAAAGACTCAGAAGAAGAAGAAGAAACATAAGTCATTTCGGGGTCGGAGTCGGAGTCGAAGTCAGAGTCGCAATCGGGGCTAGGCATACGCCGTGCGATATTTGCATGCATCGAGAAAAGATAATGACAAGAACTTTGCCTCCAACTTTGCCTCCAACTCCGTTATGCATAATTAGATGCGTGCTGCATGTGTTTTATGGGCGTGGCACGCCCAACACTCGTTGCCTATGCGATGCCAGCTGCGGAATGTGAATGAGAATGACTATGAGTGTGAATGTGACTGTGAGTGTGACTGCGAGTGTCGGTGAATATTGTGAATATTATTCGCACTCTCAACTCTTGTCAGCAGTCGAAGTCAGGCAAATGGCATTATAATTATGGTCCAAGACAGAGACCTAGACCTATAATTATGGCTTGCACTGTGTGAAAATCAGCTAAGGTGTGAGGTCTACAACTTCAAACTGAACTTGTTCGATATAAGCATAGATAGAACATGTTCGATGACACTGCACTTCGATAATAAATTTAATATCATTCTGATCTTGCAACACTTGCAACAACACAGTGAAAGGGTATTAAAAAAAAGCATCTATCGACTCAGCAACATAAATACACCTGGGCAACATTTTCACCTGTCAAGCGCTAAAGTCTGTTGGGTCTTTTCTTTTCGTTCAGGTTGCAGAGTGACCTCTCTCTCTCTCTTCGCTTGCAACAGCAATCAACAGCAACAAATGTGGCATGGCAGCATGGAAAATATTTATAAAATCCAACAATGCATTATCAAGCGGAAGTGCAATTATTCAACGTGCAACATTTTGCGGCAAACTGGGCAAGTTGCTACTGCTACTGCGTATAAAACCAGCAATTTCTAGCGTCAGCAGCAGCAGCAACAACAGCGTCAGCAGCAACAACAACATCGGGCCAAGGCTCTAATTAGTTTTGCAATTTCCACGCGTTCGCTGCAATTGCAAAGGCCGCAACAACAATCCAAGAGTCCAAGAGAGAGAGTGTAGAGACCCCAGTCCAAACTTGGCCCAGTCTGTTGCTACTTAGCGTCAGCAACAACTACAACAGCAGCAGCAACAGCAACAGCAACAGTTGCACAGCTCTTGGGGACCCTAGACAAATATGCAATTAACAGTAGCTGTTGCTGCTATTGTTTTTTGCACCATTTATATTGAGGAAATTGAAAATTGAAAATCCAACTGTAGCCAATCTCACAAGCACACGAAAATAGACCAACAATCTGCCACTTGGCCAGCTTGATTGCGAGCTGCCAAAAGTGCCGGGCAAATATTTAGACATATAATTTGTGGGCGTTGCCAACTGCATAGAGTCATTGTACGAACGGTTTAACGTTAACGTTAAGTGCAACCCTCCTTTGAAAAGAATTGCAACTGGCAATTGCTATGTAAACTACTCGAATGTAACTGACAACAACAACAACAGCAGCAACATCGGCAACATCGACAACAACAATCGACAATCGACGGCGGCGGGCATAAAAAGGTGCGTTTGCATTTCTAATGAACATGCTACGCACTTCCGCTTGCCAGACCGCCATGAATGATGGCAGAGTCAGAGAGAGACCCATTTCCATTTCTAGTCCCAGTCCCAGTCATAGTCATAGTCCATGCAAAGACCCAGCCCTGAGTCCCAGTCCCAGTTCCGATCCCGAACCCAAGCCCAGAGTATTGTATGCCTTGCCTTTTGTGTCATATTTTGCAATACCATATTTTGAGTCTACGCTGGTTATGCGTGGCTGCAGCTCAGTCCAAGAAAGAGGGGGCTATTAACAATCGGGGAGGCAACTCTAGCACTAAGTGTACGAGTTTGTAACATAAATCTTTCACTCTAATTGCCCAAATGTTATAGACTCATGCCACAGACTCCATTTCAGCTGGTCGTAATCAATTATCAGCATAATTAAAGAGACAGAAGTCGCGACGTCTACTGCTATATGGTTGCCACCCTCATACAAATTAATAAGCAGCAAAGCATATTGCGATTACGGCAACAATTTACAAATTAGTGCCACATGAGGCACAAACAGTACCCGGGCCCAGCAATTAGGCGCCAGTTTCAGTTTCTGCTGTCGCATTGGCCTCTATCTCTGCCCCCTGTCTTCCCTTGGTGTCTTCCTCCTTCGCTCCCCTCCCTCCATTTATTCTAATCGGCACTCCCGAAACAGCTCGGGCAACTCGATGACCCCCCAAACAGTCGGCAGCCGCATAAATAAGGCGTCAGCATTAGCGCCGACAGCGACGCTTAGCTGACCCCTTTAAATGCTCTACCCTAGGACTGATAAAGGGTCGTGTGACTATCTAAACATGCATGCGACAGTTATAGATAGATTTTTGGATGTAACATATATAAAATAATTTGGTTATAAGCTACTCAATCTTGATATACCGCTTTCTCTTCATTCTTTTAAGTTCAAAATGTGTTTAACAGCCATGTTAACTATATTTAACAGTCATGTTAGCTTTATTTAACAGTCATGTTAGCTATTTTTAACAGTCATGTTAACTAAACTTAGCAGTCATGTTAACTATATTTAACAGTCATGTAAACTATACTTAGCAGTCATGTTAACTATATTTAACAGTCATATTAATTATATTTTACAGTCATGTTAACTATATTTAACAGTCATGTTAGCTATATTTAACAGACATGTTAATTATATTTAACAGTCATTTTAGCTATATTTAATAGTCATGTAAGCTATATTTAACAGTCATGTTACATATATTTAACAGTCATGTTAACTATATTTAACAGTCACGTTAACTATATCTAATAATCATGTTAACTATATTTAACAGTCATGTTAACTATGTTTAACAGTCATGTTAACTATATTTAACAGAGGCTCAATTATGTTTATGAGAGTCAACTTTAACAGTTCGCTGTTAACATGGTATTAAACTTATCATCGAATAATCATGTTTTAATTTTTAAAATTAATTATTATAATTATTTTGACTTAAATTTAAATTCTATTTAAATTTTTTAAATAGCTTAAAATATATACTATTCAAATATATCATATTTTTACTTTTATAAGTGTATTAACAGTGCATTAGAGTGTCGGCTTTGGATATTTATCGTCGTTTTTTGAGTCGTAAAACTGAATTTACCATTTTAACGATGACACACCAATCAAAATTTAAATTGCCAACTGAAGCTGATAACATAAAGACTGTCTGTCGTGTCTGTCGAGTCTGTATGGGATTGTTACTTTACTATAAAGGCTTTCAACACTTTCATAAAAATACACACAGACTGAGAGACTTACTATACGTGTATATTGCATATATATTTACACATGTCATTGACATTGGCTCGAAACGATGCGCATTACAATAATTTTTAATAGGCCATAAAATGTCATTGTCTAAAATTGACAACAGCAGCAACAACAACAAAAACAACAGCAAAATGCAGCATTTGTCAGCAATTAGGCGTAAAATCAACAAATGAAATAATGTAATTTGTAGTATTCATTAGTCAGCTGGGATTGTCGATTGTAGATTGAAGATTGGGAATGGGATAGTGGGATGTGTAATGCCCGCATCTGAGCTTTCTTCTAGCTGCTATTTGGACTTCTTGTTGTAGGCGTTTGTCGATTTTAATTGCAGGTTCAGTAACCTTTACCCAGCACAGCGGGTGACACACAGCGCACAGTTTTAGGCCCAGTTACAGAGTCGAAATTGACGTTGAAGTCAGAGTCTGAGTTAGAGTGAGAGCCAGGTTCAGTGCCTAGGGTCGTTCGGTCAACCCTCATCATGTCTTGCAACATGCGAAATCCCAACCGGGGCCCAACACAAACGTTCGTTCATGTCATGCCCATTGCCATGTTGTGTAGTGTAGTGTAGCTTAGGGGGTAGAGAGGGGACAGTGCTGCTGACCAGCGGCCCGCGTCTAATGCGGAATGTCAAATGTCAAAATATATGGTGAAAATGTGTCAACTTTCTTATCTGATTTGGTCACGCTGCTACTTTATAACGCCAAATGTGCGATTGTGTGTCAGTATTAGTGTTGTTGTTGTTGTTGCTATTGCTGTTGTTGTTGCTGTTGTTGTTGCTGCTGTTGCTGTGCGTGCTTCAGCGCACAATGAGCGATGTTGCAGCAGGCGAACAAAGCGGGAACGACGAGGCGTTGGCGGGCGAGACCTGTTTAGAATTCAATTTTCATATAAAACTAACCAGCCACAGCCCCTTTACACGTTACCCCGCCCGCCATAATCTACAATCCACAATCCATTCCCAATCCCAAGACCCACTCCAATACCTCTTTCCATACCCATTCCTTGTACCAACTATATTCTGAGTACTTTGGCCTCGGACATAAGCGAGCTTTGAGTTAGTAACACAAAAGGCCATAGAGTAGATATAAATAAAGAGAAAAGTCTAAGAAATTAACATACGAAGTTTAAATACACTTTAAATTATTAAATCTAATTTAAAAATTATTGTAAATATAGATAAATTTGTTTGTAGATAATATACATTTTTACTAATAAATAAAAGAAAATTTCTAATGGAAAATATAATAAAAATAACTTAAAAAATTAAAATTCTACATAAATAAATTGAATTTAATGCCTTAGAAAACCTTTAATAAAATAACTTTCTATTTTAATGATAACAATGTCCATTTTAGAGTGACAAATTTATGCTGAATAACAAAGTGATAATACTCTATAGTGTAGAGTATGCAAATTAAACGTATTTGTTCCCAGCGATGTGGTTGCTCGACTGCAAATTAGAATATTTTTCTGGGCGGCATTTGGTGGGGCGTTTAATTTATGTACGCAAGTGTTTTTCATTAACTGAAGAGCAACTGCAGCGGGGGGAGAAGTTAGCGGTGTTTGCTGGCGGTGTTAGCTTTGATCTGGGAAGCCGTTAGTCCAAGCAGCAAGTACTCAATGATAATAAGTTGTCCATAAACTGAGGAGGGGAGAAAAGGAAACTCTGGCCAGCTGCTTGTCTAATTGCTATTAAATAAATGTTGATAGTAAATCCCGATTTAAGTGAAAAGCATGCGGCAAGCAACTCAATCTAGTTGCAACATCAGTTTAACTTGGCCAACAGCAGATCATCAAGACAAAAGGCTGCCATCTCGTTAGGTTAGCATTGCCAATCACTCACTTTGGCTGACTGCTGCCTGCTGCCAAATTATGTAGTACCAAAAGACAGAGAGCTACTTAACAGAAACTGAGAGATAGCCCAGGCCACAGTTCAAGTCTCGGTTGCAGTTGCAACCACAACACGCGCCGCATCTACGAATGGGTTAAGAGGGAAAGAGGGGGGAAAAACGTCAGTGGAACGGCGAGGCGACATCAACATCGACCCAAATGAACTTTGCTTTAACCCCGAAACGTTTGACAAAACAAACAGAGATCTGTTGCATCTAAAGCTGACAATCTATAAGACTAAGAGAGTTTGAAACTGAAGTTAAAGTCAGAGCAGGGAATCGGGAAGAGGGAATAGAAGAGAGGGAGTCTGGAGACAGAGTCGAAGTTGGAGTCTGTGTGAGCTACTTTGTAAAATGATGTGAACCAGTTAAAGTGGTTGCTATCTGGCTGAGAAACCGCTAGCTGAGACAGACAACAGTCGAAACGACCATTTAAAGTATATTTTATCATTCATTCAGCTGCATCTGACTTGGACTTGGTCGAGTTGCTCATTATCATACAATGACATTTTGCTGCGGCAACTGTAAAAAAAAAAAACAAACACACACAAAAAAATAAACAGAAAAAACCGAAGTCGAAGCCGAAGTTGAACTAACTGCAGACTTGCCACAGCTAACCATTTGTTTTTTTGTTTTTGTTTTCTATCTTGTTGTTGCAACTTAGTAAATTCCTTGCTGCCGCTGCCATTTCCTAGTTAGGTTGTGTTTTGACTGTTTTTAAGTATCTGCAAAAATTTCGTATGCATCTGATGGACAGCAACTGCAACAGCAACAACAACAACAGCAACAGCAACAACTACAGCAACAACAACAGCAGAGCAAACGGGGCCAGCCAAAAGATCAGAGCTGTTTCTCTATATTTTTCCTTATTTTCTGTTGTTGTTGCTAGTTTTTCAGTTTTCCAGTTTCACTATAGATCGCATGTGAGTGTGTGTGTGTGTGTGTGCGAGTGTGTGTGAGTGTGTAGTCGTACAAGCATTTGAAGCCCTTTTGAACCTTTGCATTGGCACGTAAGTAGCCGCAACAATCGCATACAGAGCAGCACAAATCGATTGTCATGTTGCTGGCGTCGTTGCCAGCATTAATATACCCTATCAGTAAAGGGTATGTAGAAAATTGAAAATTTTGAGATAGACTGAGATATGATTTCCAGCTGAAAGTAGAGAATAACAAATAAATATCGATAAGATCAGTAAAGAATAAGTTTATAGAGTGTAAAAATCATTCGTTGAAGATCTAAAATCTATTAACAATCTTCAATCAATTGTATAATATGGTAGATTAAATTTATGAAATAAATATTTCTTAGCTGATGCTAAATTATAATATGATAAAGTATCACAAAATATAATTTGACAGTCAATCGTATATTGAATATAATAAAGAAATATAGGATGATATCATACTAAATATAAAAACAATTAAATCATTACAAATTAAATAGTTTTATAGTATATATCAAATTATATAATTATAATTATATTAAAAGAATCTTTAACTATAGTCAGGTTTTAAAAATGATAAACACCTGCAATAAGCGATTTTATCGAATTAACTAATATCATTTTAAAGTACAATCGAGTGCTTAACTTCCTCATAAAGCAATGCACTTGATTCGCTGTTAACGCTGCTTTGGTTTTACTTTAATAGATAGTCATTTCTTGGTAATAGAGCACAAACAGTTAACAACCTTAGCGAAGCGAATAAGAGATTCGACTTACCAAATATAGTTTTAGTTTTGTTTGGCTCGATTGTTGTTGTTGTCGTTGTTGCTCCAACGACATATCTGTCGTATAGCGCTTTACAAATGATCAACACAGATACTAGCTGACTGGACGGCAGCTACTGCAACTGCAACTGCTTCGACAACGGCAACTGTTGCTGTTGCTGTTGCTGTTGCCGCAGGCAAGAACTGAACCCAAAACAGCAGCAACATACAGTCATTGTACGTGTGCAATATGCCTGCTGTAGTTGTTGTTGCTGTAGATGTTGTTGTTGCTGTTGCAGCAGTTGTTGCTGTTGTTGCATGCGCTTTTCCCAGAGTAACGTCGCTTCTTTTTGCAACGCGCGGATCTTAAGTAGTTCGTGAGTTGAATAACTTTCAATTGAATTGTAAAGTAAACATTGTGTGTCTTGGACACACCCCAACAGCAGCAACAACAGCAACCGGCAACAGCAACAGGGCAGTCCTTTGTTTTGTTAACAATTCCAAAAAAGAAGAGCAGCAGCAATAAAGAGAGTGAGACAGAGAGAGAGAGAGAGAGAGAGAGGGGCTGTTGTGGGAGGCTGTTGGCGCATCGTGCTATAGCAAGTAATTTAAGGATTGACCCAACTCTGTTCCTGTCTCCCTTCTAGCTACCTTTCTCTCTTCCTACCTCTCTCTCTCTTGCTCTCCTTCGATACGTCCATTTTGTTCAATCGTTTAATTGTCATGCATTTGGTGCATTTTTTCTCAGTTGCCCGCATGCAACCTGCCTGTAACTTAATATGGCCTCAGCAATTTTGATAAGCATAAAATGCAAAACCTGCTGCATAAATATCGAATTTCAGAGCCGTCGCAATGTCGTTCCGCCGCGTCGACGATTGTCAATTGAACGCAACCAGTTGCATAAACATGGCAAAGAAATTGTCATGATCAAAATGTGATATTAAACGTGGCGATCCAAAGTAGGGGAACCCCCCGCCCGTTCCCTGACCCCTTCATCCTTACCCAATACCGTATTTGTATTTGATTTTATTTGCCTAGAAATTATCGTGGACTGTCGGTCGGTTTGCTTTGGGGAATTGTCTCTATGTTGTCTGTCTCTTAATATATCTGTCTGTCTCTGTCTGTCTCTGTCGCTGGTCGCTGTGCCTGTCGCATAAATAGCAATTTTCTGGCATTTCATTTGACATTTAATTGAGATCGTAAAACTTTGTAAAGCTCTTTGTTGGACATTAACTGTCGCTGGCTAATGTAAGATCTTTTGCTGCTTATCAATACACTCGACTCGTCGGCAACAACAACAGCAACACAACTATAACAAATTTGTTTGTCTCGTTGCTGACCGTTGAGACCGGTCCTTGCCCAACTGCCCCTTGAGGGACGCCCTTGTTCATCAGTTGGCCATATTAAAAGACTGGCAATCTATGCTAGAGAGTAAGTGGCTCACAGTAGCAGCCACGCATCTGCGTGGACAACAGCAGCAACAATCTGAAATGATGTTGATGCCGATGTTGTTGATGTGGTGTTCAGTGTTCAGTTGCCTCAGCAGCCCACACATCCGTCCAAGAGCGCCACAAGGCATAAACGTTTTGTTGTTTTTAATAGAGCCAAGCGATTACAGGCAGCAACAGCAGCAACAGCAGCAACAATTGCTGCCTTTTGCCTATGCCAGGAACGCGACGAGCGCGCGTAATCAATAAATCTAAAAATAATTCTACCAATACATGTCAAAGCCGTAATAGGGAAACCATAAATTCTTTGTTGTGTCCAGCTAAAAATGTCCAAGGCACGACGGTAGCAGCCTGTTGCATGTTGCTGTTGCACGGCTGCAACTATTAACAATTGTTGTTGCTGCTGTTGTTGTTGTTGCTGTTGCTGGCAACATGCTACGTATTGGCAATAAGTAACGCTGATTTGGCAGTTAAATGCCGCCGTTGTTGCATGTTATTGTTGCTGTTGTGGGCAGCCGGATATGCAGCGGCAACATGTTGCTGGCAGCCCAAACTGTTAAATGTGACACTAATATCCGGCTATGTTGGCCATTAGAAACAAACCAGCAACTGAGGCAAAAAGGCCACTCATAATGAGCAACAGTTGCTGCGGGTGCTACTGCAACAGCAACAGCTGCTGTTGGCTAACTTTTTCTATGACCGGATAATTAAAATCTATTGAAAAATCTCTTAAATAATGCTGCGTTAGCAACTAGAGTAACTATGCAACATGTGGCACAGCTACTAAAAGTTTAGATAGCCTTAAGCTCAGCTGCTGCTGTTGTTATTGCTGCTGCTGCTGTTGGAACAATATATGGTCAGTTATCTATACGGACATGCCACATGTTGCTCGTAAGCAGCAATCATTTGTCCCTTTGTTTGTCCTTAACAACTGCTCCACATAGTCGTTGTTGTTGTTATTGTTGTTGTGCATGTTGTTGCTGCTGTTCGAGCATGGCAGTTGCAATTGCAACACAATGACATTATTGGCAACTCCTACTGCATTGACTTCTCTTTCGGTTGGTCAGTATGCTACATGCAAAGCGCCACACGGCGCTTGTTTTTCATGCCACGGCTGCCACTCCACCAGCAACAACAACAACAGCAGCAACAGCAACAAGCAGCGTGCAACGAGCAACGAGCAACATGCACATCCGAGTCTGCTGCTTCGTTGTTGATCTTGATACTGTGTCATGATTTATTTTTAATAGTTTGCGCTTAATATGCGCCAGCATCCGCCAGAGACGGAGACGAAGACGACGTCTTTACAAGCAAAGTCTACCTATGGAAGTCATCGTCGTCGTCTAGTTGTAAACAACTGGCGTTGCAGCGGCGGCAGCAACAACATTGGCAACATTGCTTTTTTTTGTCTTCATCTGTGAGGGAGCAGGCAGTCAGCCAGCGAGTCAACCAGTCAGCCAGTCAGCCAGCCGTGTGCAAAGTAATTGTTGGTAACACCTGCTTCTTCGCGTCGGCGTTGGTGGCTAGGCCAACCAGGCTAAGGCTGTAACTGCCACAGTCAGAGGCAGAAGCAGAGTCAGAGCCAGCAGCAACCTTGGCACAGACAGGATGCATGTTTAATACGCCGTCTGTTTTTTTTTACTTTTTATGCTTTTGCTAGTGCTGCTGTTGTTGTTGTTGCTGCTGTTGCCGATGTTGCTGATGCTAACTGCCGCTTTGGAGCTGGATTCTCCGCAGCGTGGTAGTTACATTGATTCGTTGTCAGCATTGCATTGTTTTTATGAAAGGTTGCAGCTGAAACTGTTACTGTTGTTCTTGTGTGTAATTCGTTGCAATCATTTTGAAACGTCAAAGCAGCAGCAGCAGCAACGTGTTGCTGCCAGTCCGCAATCAGCGTCATCAATAGCTGCAAGAGATCTGAAACTCACAAATAGAGAAGCTATGCCATTATTTTGCTATTATATTGACATCAATTTCTGTTGCAGTTGCAGTTGCTGGTGCTGCTGTTGCTGCTGCTCTTATTGCTGCTGTTGTTGCTGTTGCTAGTGCATTTCGTTAATTGTTTCATAGACGTTAAGTTATGTTTACTAGCTAAAGAACTGACGCTGTTATTTCAACTGCCGCTGCTGCTGCTGGTAATTTTAATAATAAAACTACAAAACGAAAAGCAGACAGCAACAGCAACAACAGTCACAACTGCAACACACAGAGCACAACGACAATTGCCTTGCATGGAGTGAAAGGCTTCAATCAAAGCGACCAACACAATCAGAGACAGAGACGTAGACGGAGCGATTGCTGCTGTTGCTGTTGTTGCTGTTGTTGCTGTTGCTGCTGATGTTGTTGTTGCTGCTGAAAGCGGACGAAGCTGTGCCGCTTTTTTATACATTTATTTTTCTGCTGCTTTTTCGGCAGACAATGGCAATCAGCAATAGCAACTAGAACGGCCAGCAACAGCAACAGCAACAGCAAAACGGGGCAATTGCACATAATAATGCCCAAGCGAGCAGCAACAACATCAACTGGGAACAACAACAACAACAACAGTCGCGTCATGTCATAGTCACGTCAACTGTGTTGCTGTTTGTTGCTGCTGCTGCTATTGTTGTTGCTGTTGTTGTTGTTGGGCAAAGCCAAAATCCAAAGCTAAGGCCGCATTTTGAGGCTGTGCATGAATCATTCGCACAGCGCGAGACCGAAAAAAAATAAAGAAAAATAAAATAAAGCTCGAAAAAAAGGAAAAAATATAAAACCAAAATAATCACACGATACTCGCGTACGGGAGTGTGCACAACAAAACAACAACAGCAACAACAACAGCTGAAAACCAAAAGAGGGCGAATCAAGCTTTGATGACTGACTGACTGAGTATACTATATGTGTTGTATACGAGTATGTGTATGCCGCTCTACAGGATGGTTTCGGAGAGGGGCAGGGGAAGGGAGTTTATTCGGCTTTGGTTCTGCGCGATTTTTGCTTTCGATTTTTTTTTTTGGCGGCGCGCGCCGAGTGCAAAAGTCAGGCGCATGTCACGCGTATTTAAATCAATTTTTTTTCCTCTTTTTATTTTGCTTGCTACAGCAAGAACAAGCCGAAATTGTAGGAGTACGTGCACACCAAACACATAAGATTAGAATGGAAAAAAATATATATATTTATTAAAATTGTAGTGCAAAAAAGTATTATTAGCATATTGCAATCAATCTGTAAAAAAAACACATTTAAAAAGTAGATCAATCTTTCGATTTAAAACTACAAATTAATCAAAATTTCGATAAATCTACTCAATAAGGTAAATTCCAGACGAAAGAGCATTTCTCCAATTCACATATTGAGTGTGTTTATTATATATGAGCTAAAAATGTATTGTGGGCATATTGTGAGAAAAAGGCAACAAAGTTGCGAATTATTATTGGTTTGTATCCCCAACGCAGTATTCTTAATTATGTTCCCCCTTTTTGTTTTTATTTTTGCACTGGCCCCGTGGGTGTTATTCTTGCATTAATCAACTTTATACAATTTTAAATGTTGTTGCTTTATTTTGCCAACGGATTTCGAAAAACAACAACACTGCTGAGCTCTTTAATCGAACGTGTTTGCTTTTGTTGTTGCTGGCAAAATTAAAACAGCAATTAAATGGCCAAAAGCCAAACCCTGTCGACGCCTCCAATCTCGAACCCGGCAGCAGCAGCAACAGCAGCGACGTCGACGTCGACGCCAGCGTCAGCGTCAGGCTGTGCATGGCAAATGAGTTGCAACTGAAATTCAATTAGCTAACAAAATTCCATTTTGGACCACAACATGGACACAGCCACAGCCGCAGCAGCCACAACATAGCATAGCAACAACATCGACAACAATAATAACAACATTGGCTAAAAACTTATAAACACTTTGGACCAAAGAACACCGCCATTGCTGCTAACGTCAAGCAGCAACCCTTTCGGGTCAGCAACGCAGTTTGGTCAACAGAATTTTAGGTTTTGAAAATTGAATTAGATGCAGCAGACCGTGTGGCAGACAGACAAACAGACAGACAAACAGACAGACAGATAGACAGACAGACGTCGACTGAGATAGAGATAGAACCATTTCATCAACCTTGTCAAAGTTGCCAACTCCCACGCAGCATTGCATTCTCCTCTCCTTCTCTTTCTCTCTTGCTCTCTCTCTCTCTTCCTCTCTCTCTCTTGCTCACTCTATATATTTACCCTGCCTACATTTAACTCCCTCTCAGCGCTGCGATCTGCCGTCAATATTAACTGCATTATTGAGCATTGTGGCCTGCCACAAACATGTAATTGAATTGCACCCTTCCGTCCATCAGTTCATCCCTCCAACCATCCACCTCTCCAATCGTCCATCTCTCCACTTGCCCAATTGTCCGTTAGTCAGTCGTCGCCTCTGTTATCCACAATATTGTTGTTGTTGCCATTTGGGGTTAACCCTTCTCGAGGGGTTGGGAGTTGGGGTTGGGGTTGGAGGTCGAGTTTACCCGTGGATGCCTGCTTGATTTGTGCTGCGTTTTCGGATTGTGGCACTGGTAAAACTGGCCACCTCACAACTCTCCGCATTATTTAATTGTTCATAGCAAAATTGTGCGGTTATAACGCTAAATTTAGAATAATTTTCGTGAAAATTGCACAGCTCAGCAGAAACTTGAGGTTCATATCTTAATTTGCGAATTGCGGTTAACTAAAATGAAGTGTAATTAGTTTATAAATATTCAAATTGTACTTAAGGGAAATTCTCAAGGGTACAACTGATGAGGGTTTTTCCAACATATTAGAATTAAGAATTTTAAATCACTTTAATAATTACAAAAATGTAAAAGTGAATATTAATGGAAATTAATAGATTTATAAATTTAAAATGCAGAAATTAAACAAAGGGGTAACCTTTAAGATTTATTTTACTCAGATATAAGATTAACTTATTTTAAACTCAAAATTATAAAAACAAACACATTTAAATTCAAAAATATGTTGTATAGCTCTACAGTTGAAAGTTTAAGCTGCTGATCAAATATTTTAAAACTTTTTCAACTCAAAGAAATATTTAAGCAATTTAATTATATAATAAACTTTTTTGTAGAAACCATAATAAATTTTGCAACTCATGAAAGTTAGTTCAAAACGGACTTTTGCATGACAGTGTATACATTATATTTAAAAATATGCTGAACAAAATTGTATCTGTGTGTGTGTGTGTGTATGAGTGACTGCTCTGTTGCTGCCACAAAATATCATATCGTATATAACGCAAAATTAAGCCAATTGCATTTGATGCATTTACCGAAAACAAATTTCATTGTTGATTTATTGTTGACTTGTTTGTTTATTTTTGGTTCTGTTTTGTTTTGTTTTGTTGCGTTTATATTTGGTTTTATGGCCCCTAAGTGGGAGCTGCTTAACATGTGCTTTTCATTTTGGCCAATGAAAATGTTTGCGCTATTCAATTATTGCCATTGCCATTATGCATGTTGTTGCTATTGTTGCCTCAATTACAAAATGCGCTTATCAGTGTATGAGACGAGAGAGAGAGAGAGAGAGAGAGAGAGAGAGAGAGAGAGAGAGAGAGACAAACGACTCCTCCTGTTGTATTTGTTGTTGCTATAATTCCTCATTGTTAGTTGTGCTTAATGATTGGAATTGTGACAACAATGAAATCATTTCAGTTTTGCCATTAAGTCATCAATTTAAATAAATAGAAATTAAAACGAATAAATATTGTCTATTATATTATGTCCTCTGGTAATTGTCAAATGTGTCAAGAACAATGCGAACAGCAATATTGATAAGCACGTGTTGGGGTTCAAATTCTCGGGTCAACGAGGAAGCGAA
The DNA here is from genome assembly GCA_035045575.1 of Drosophila falleni. Taxonomy (NCBI): domain Eukaryota; kingdom Metazoa; phylum Arthropoda; class Insecta; order Diptera; family Drosophilidae; genus Drosophila; species Drosophila falleni. The sequence continues at coordinate 8,226,500 of JAWNOV010000167.1, forward strand.
TGACACCATCCTCCCCCCTCCCCCTTTTTTCTCTAGACCCCATTGACAAGTTCTATTGTTTAATGGCAAGTCAGCTGCAAGTCTAAAGATCATTACATATGATTGCTCAGATAAGAAAATAATATATATTTTCAATTATTAATGTTATTTAATACCTATTCAAGACTAAGAACAAATCAGGTTATGACCAAATTATTATATTTATATGCATGCATATTCCTTCTCAAGGAATTCATAAACTTTATTTTGGAATTAACATTAGTTTTGCTCTTATCAAAGATCACTGGGTGCACTAGCGTAAAGACGCACAAATTCTGGTTGACAGTTCTATGGATTTTAAAAAAGAGAAAAATTCATATAATAATTTAACTTAATTGTTAATACCGCCAACACACACATTACGCATTGGCAGCTTGGCCAGAACACCAATCATACCCTTTCCCAAATTCTCCCAACGTTTTGGCTCACGGGTCCAGCTTTTCAGTTCGGTCGAACAATAGTTTGTCATCATCTCATAACGGACACGAAATATCCACATTTTCACGACAAAGTTTGGAATTTTGAGAAAAGTTATCGTAACAATTATCTGGTATTTGTATGTTGTATATATTTGTGTGTGTTCTTGTATTATTTTGTATAAAAAAAACCCAGGGTATTAATTTTACAAATATACTTAGTATTTGAAAAAGTGTAAGAGCAATGTAAGAGCAGAACGGGAATATAATACTGAATATGGAATACGATCAGAGTTTCAACTACAACTCGAATATCAATGCATGGCCAACTACGTTGACAGCTTTGACAACTCCAATGGGAGTTGAAAACTAGTTAATTAATGGCTAAATACACAAACAAATTGGCTAGATTCAAGCTAAAGAATCTGTCTCTTTCTAGCTGTCAGGCTCAATGACTTAATTTTAATTTGCAGCGACAAATAATCAATTTGAAACTGTTTGTGTAAAGTCTGACGCTTGATGACATGATGTCCAGTTCCTGGCAGATGTGTCCACATCTCCGCTAGATACACATTCAACGGTTACAAATAAAAAAAAATAAAAATAAAATAAAAGAAGAAAAAAAATACTGAACAAATGTTACTCAAGTAAAATGTTTGCTTTTGCATTCATTCTAAGTGCAGAACACAGTCACAATTACGAGTGTTTGGGTATGAGTGTGAATGCGAGTGTGAATACACTCACAGTCATGGACAAACTGTACTCAAACTGATAGCGTAGGCTCATCGATAACAACAATCGCCCATTGGACCATTGGGGGCCATTGGACTGCAGCTGGGAACTGGCAACATGGGGAAGGGGCACAAACTGGGAATGGGAATGGGAATGGAAATAGGAATGAGACTGGGACTGATACTGGACTGTGGCACAAGCCGCTGTCGCATCCACTGATAACATTTGGCAAACGCAAATGCAGCGCGTTCTCGTATTAAAAATGCCCAAAGAGACATCATCGAATCGCACTCGCCGATGACGATGACGATGTTGCCATTGCCGGGAGCAATGCCCCTTGGCCGTTGACTGACCAGCAGCAACATCAACAGCAGCAACAGCAGCAGTTGTTGCCGCTGTCTCTTCGTTCTTGGCCATTCATTTGGCCCGGCAAACATTTGCATTGGCCATTCTCGGTCAATATAGACAGATTTCCATGCAAATTTAATACGCAAACATTCGGGGCGGCCCTAGCCAAATTGAAAATCTCATCTGTGCAAAGTGGCCGACTGTGCAGGCAGGTCAATGAGAGTGGGTTATGGGTGGGAGGGGGAGAGTAAGGAGAGAAAGGGGGAGAAAGAGGTATCACCTGCTGCCGTTTGTCGCTTGCGCATTTTGAGCAGCTGGCTAACGGTAAGGCAATCAATTATTGGCCCGTAAGCGCGATTCATAGACCCCACACTCACACACACTAACACACACTCTCTCACATTCGCATATGCAGCTCTCGCTTTGTGCTAAGCGCGTTGCCAATTTAAAATACAAACAACATGGTCCAGAGAGACGCGTCTATATAGCGAATCGACTTCTCGACTGACTGCATCCGTTTCCGCCAAAGACTCTCTCACTCTCTCTCTCTCTCTCTCTCTCTATCTCTTCCCCTCTCTCTCTTCCAATTATTGGGTGCATCGATTGTGGGCGGCATAAAAGTATCTTAGCTTATCGAGGTAAAGAGAACATAGAGAAGGGGATAAAGTTAAAAGGGACTACATCAAGTGATTGGCATTGCCCTTGGGCTAATGCAACATTAAACAAATCTAAGGCCTATGGCAACAATTCGCTGCTTAGTGCAAATTTGCACTGGGATTTCTGCACTCTTAACAAAGCTGTTGAAACAGCAACTGAAATGAGCTCGTAATTGCCAGACAAATGGGAGTACACTATAAATAAATGGCTTTTTTATGCAAACAGCTTAAAATAATATTAGTTTTACATTGATATTGAGTACCAGCATTGACATTGCTAGAAATTAGCTATTTTTTGAGGGAATGCAAATAGAAATATAATAAGCAATTTTGTTTGTTTTGAGTTAAGCTCTCAATAAGCTTAATTTTATGTATTTAATTTTTTATGCAGCTTTCAGGTGCTTTCAAAGTAATTTGCTTTTATTTAATTATCACTTTTAGTTCAGGCCCTTGGTCTTTTATCAACACTGCTGCTGGGCATGACTTTCTCAAAGAAATGAGTTGAACGTAAAGCAATAAGATCTTGTTATTATGGCTTTTACTTAACTGTCATTTTGTTGGAAGCCAATTACATTAAGCCAAATGACAGCAGCCTTGGGACAGGTATGAACGCTATAAGCCAACTGTTTGAGCCCGAAAGAAACATAAAAATCAATTAACGCACTTCAATGACGATACCTTAACTCTTTTCTCCTCTCTCTCCTTTCCACTCTCGTCTTTGCTGCCTACTCAAGCGCTATGCATTTAAATATGATTCGTGTGAACACCAAAAACGGTTACAGGACAGCCCCTACTTGACACCAGACGCAGACGCGACCCGGGGAACAACCGCACTCGACAACAACAGCAGCAACAACAACAACAGCAGCAACAACAACAGCAACGTCAGCGACAACGGCAACTTCCGGACTTCCTCTTCCTTTTGCGTTTGTTGTTGGCGTACTCTGAAAATTAAATGCAATGACAAATGCACTCCGTCAAATTGAAAAGGGATTTCTCTTATTAATTATGACGCCGCCGCAGCCAGGACATCAGAAAAGGGTTGATGACGATGACAACATGTCGTATGAGGGACTCAGGACTCAGACTCGAACCGGGACAACGAATGGGTATGGGAATGGAACTGGGAATGGGACTGGGAATACCAACAGCCAACTGTCGATTTTATTTTAAAACGAGAGGCATCTGTGTGTTAATTTCTGTGTGTGTGTTTGTGTGTGTGTAATGCACATTTAAATAATAACTCTGCGGTTGGCCGCAGCATGGCCGCCTTTTGTTTTTTCTGCCTTTTATGCATTTTTTATTATTTTTCTGTATTTTTTTATATATACAATAAATGTCATCAGCTGTAAGCGCCTGCGCAAATTGCTTGCCCAGACTTAATCCTTTATGGGCATCCTCTCGAATTCAATTATTTCAAATGAATTGCCAGCAGAGCGAGAGGAGAGACAGAAAGAGAGAGAGAGAGAGAGAGAGAGAGAGTGACAGAGAGTGAGGAGAGCACTTAACATGAAATATGAATTTAATTCATATTGACATTCATAGCCAACGGCTGGGCAATCGGCAACGCCTTCCAATCATTCAAATCAATTCATTACACAACACTGAAAACGCTAGAAGAAGAGCAAAAGCTGCTGCTGTCGACCGATTGTTCCCCAATATTTCAAAAATTGCTTGTTGAAAAATGCAGTTGAATGCCACTTGAACATTGCCACATCATTTCGTGTGTCACTCCGTCAACCTGTCATGTTGCATGTAATTAAGCGATTAAAAGTATATTCGAATTTATATCTTCTTCTTTCGGATCTTTTTTTTTTTATTTTTTGGATTGTCCGCTGCTTCTCTGGTCCGTCGTATGGTGAAAGATGAAAGTCTTTTTAAGGCCCCAGTGACAGCATAATTAAACCTCATGTTGTTGTATTGTAGCTGTCGCCTGGTACATTTTCTATTTAAAGCGTTGAAAATGCTTTTAACAAATTTCTTCACCAAAAAATATGCAGATGAGTAAAAGTTGTCGATGTTCCCATTTTGGAAACCGAAACTTAACAGATGCATCTTGTGATTTGGATAATACAACTGACAGAGTCGGTAGTGTTGGACGAGGTGAGATTAGAAATGTACATGATCCATCATTCTAATTAGCTGCTTTTGTTTTTCTTTTTTATTTTACCAAATGATAAGCAGCGTCTTTCAGTACTCTTAATTTATTACACGCATACTGGTGTATACTATATGTATGTGAGTATATCCGCAACCTACTCAAAGTTGGTTGTATATATTTAATTTGATAAGCTAAATCGTTATGTTTGTACATATATTACAAATAAGTTTCGAAAATCTTTTGAAGAAATTCTAATAAATTTCTAGATGAAAATTGACATAATGAACGGCCATAAAAAATATATAGGTACAAATTGATATGACGAAAAAATGTGTGAATATAAAAAATGAATAGCTGATCATTAAAAGTTGAATATATTTTCATGTATAAAGTTAATGGAAGCTGCCTTCATAAAAAGCCTCTATGGCAACATATAGAAGTTTTTTTTTGTAAATAGACTCTTTAGTAATACCATATGCAAGCAGCTTGAGTGCAGCGCTATTGGGTAAGAGCTAGAGCTATGAGATTTGGTAACGAACTAGAATTTTAAATAATTTTAATAACTAAATTTAATCTATTTTTTGTTTGGTATACCAATGTAAAGCACTGTTTAAACTTAAATACATCATAGCTTGAATGCAGCGATATTGGGCAATATAAGAGCTAGAGCTATGTGTTTTGGTAACAAACTAAAATGTGGAATAAATAAAATTTAATGTATTATTTCCAAGTTGTACCAATGTAGAGCACTCTTTCAACTTAAATACATAATAGCTAAATTAGTAGTAAGCATTAATTCAGCTCCCTTGCACTTCCTGCTCCCCTTACCGCTCTCCCTTTTCAATAAGCGACTGCACAACATTTGCCTAATCCCCAATGCTTTTGTTATTGCTGTTTTGCGGTAGTCAACACGCCGACAACTTAGTTGCTGTTGCTGTTGTTGGCCTGATGTCGTGATCGGCCAGCCAGTTAATAGTATACGAGTATATGAATACACTCATAGTCATTCACTCTGGCAACTGAGGGAACTCAGGCGACCAACGGGCAAAAAAAGCGAACGACACAATGTTTGGGTGTCAAATTGATAATCGCGTGAGTTGTTATCACAACAACGTCCACATACACACATCTACACACACACACATACATATACAGGTGTTGTGCATGTTGTATAAAATGCATTAGCTGGCCATTGCCACATTTTACTGCAATTTACAAGTCCGAGGGGTTGCCAAGTTGTCGAGTTGCTTGAATTGAGCCAACTTACCAACTTGGCCGCAAATTGCGTGTGTGTATGTGTGTGTTGGCTTTTGTTGTAACCCAAATATTGCATTATTGTAAAATTTGTATATATATATATATAAAGAATATGTACCGTTTGTTCGCATAATTTGCTATCGCTGACCGTAAATCGCTTGGACATGGCCAAAAGCCCATTGAAGCGCGCTCGAACAACAGCAATAACAGCAACAGCAACAACAACAACTGTCATTTAGAATGGTTTACACTCTGTACAGTGTACACTCGACTGGTAACTGGTAGCTGGTACTGTGGTCAGTTCTTGGCTCAAAAGGGGTTGGCCCAAAAGAGTTGTGTGTTGGTTAAAAGGGCGCATGGTTTATTTTCTTTTTTTTTGGCGTTAAGCGCGTTTGTTTGCTCACATGTCCGGATGAAAGGTGCAGATAAAACGCAATTACATGCGATTATCACGAAATATGTAGCGAAAATTATGAAATGTATAATTTACAGTTACAGAGCGGTTCTCTCTTTCACTTTGTCCTGTTTGCATGTCTGTCAGTCTGTCAGTCAGTCAGTCAGTTAGTTTGTCTTCAGCATGTTTCTTTTTTTTTTCTTTGCTGTTTTTTGTTGCAGTCGCCTGCCGATGCACTTTTCAAACATTGACGACTTTGTTGTTGTCTTTTTCGAGCTTAGGGTGTGTGCCAAACCATAAAAATGTTGTTAAACACAAGGCAGACAAACTCAAACACATACACACAAAGTGGCTGTGCGTGTGTCGCAGTTTTTTTGTGTTGTGTGCATAAAAAGTAAACAAAATTGATTTGAAAATTGCGCGAACAGTGAACTTAAACCACTAGAGCGACAGCAACAACAATGGACACATTATGATGACGACAGCAGCAGCAACACAACACAACAAACAACAACAACTCAACAACTACAAGCAACAACAATACAAACACAAATACAAACACTAAAACATGCTGGCGCACTAAAAATATGAAACATGCGCGAAAAATAAATGACTTTGTTGGGGAAAAATTCTTTGTAGTACCAAAACGATCACTCACTTTGCTTTTGCCCACTGCAGGCAGTTCCAGTTCCAATTCCAGTTCCACCCATAATACCATATGCCACACACACACTCTCTCTCACACACACACACACACCCATACACATATATTTACATATGTCCGTGTCGTTCGCTTTTTATGACGCTCGACATGTTTATTTTGGCTTAAATGTTTTGGGTGTTGTTAAAAGACGGAAAAGTAATGTGCAAATAACGGTGCCCATGTCCGTGCCCTCAGCACAGCAATCTATCAAGTGTTAATAAGCGGGCTTCAGTTTTCCCAGATAGTCGTAGTATATACATACGTAGTACTTGTTGGCCACCCAACAACCGGTTGTTAGTATTATGCACTTGGTAATGCCATTTAAATTTTGTAACTGCAGCCAAACATATCGACTTTTGGCCAACAATTGAGTTGTTGCAAGTTCAAGGTAAACGAAAGGGGGAAATTCTTTATATATTCTATATTTATTTTATTATTTCTTTTACAAAATTATAATAGCATTTAAATTCAAAGTGTGGATAATGACAAAAATTTGTTGTATTGTGTATAGGTTTTAAATAAATGATAACATATGAAATAGTCTCTGTATAAAATTGTAGATCGTATTCTTAGCAATATAAAGTGTTGGTAAGAATTGTTGATAAAAGTGTTGTGCACTGATAACTGAAATTCCTAGAAGTCAAACCGATTTCGAACCCATGTTAAGTTATTTTTATTTTCTGTATAGGTTTAAAATAAATGATAAAAAATATAGTAGTCTCTGTAAGAAAATGTAGATCGTACCACTAAGCAAATAATTATTATAATTATTATTTGCTTAGTGATCGTACTCTTAGCAATATTAAGTGTTGGTAAGCATTGTTGATAAAAATAAAAGTGTTGTGCACTGATAACTGATAACTGGAATTGCTAGAAGTCAACTCGATTTCGAATTTATGTTAATCTATTTTTAGCACAAGATAAAGTAGTAGATTTATATAAATAAGTTTGTAAAAAAACCAACCAATCATACTAAATATAGAAAAAGTAATCGAAGTTTTTTTAGATACGCAGAATTTTTCTAAGAATTCCATACAATCGATTTAACGACTTTTTAAAACACTCTATCTTAGTACATTCTTAAATGTCAATGACATTTACAGCCTAAAAATGATATTATACAATCGTTCAGAGTATTTCTCAAGTGATAAGCGTAGCATTTGATTGCTTTACTCTCTCTCTCTCTCTCTCTCTCTCTCTCTCTTCTCTCTCTCTCTCTCTCTCTTTCTCTCTCTATCTCTCTCTCTCTCTTCCCTATCGGTTTTTCGCTCATTGCGAACGGTTCATTAATCTGCCTCGCCTGACCGCAATTAAATACAATTTGCAACATTGTTGCAGTTCTATTTTCAGAGTCTCTCCCTCTCTCTCCCCCTCTCCCTCTCACACTTGAGTTTGAGTTTTATTTACGGCTCTGCTCAGTTTATTGATATCTGATAACATTGTCATGAAAGCGGTTGAGTCTCTGTCAATGAACCACTCTTTGTATGGACGGACTATTTGCATTCTATGTCGGATATTGGGTATTGGGATCCGATGTGCGCCGATGTCCCCGCTAATCAGCTTAGGGACAGTCAAAAGCCCCTATTTCAAGTCCGGCAGTGTGTGTGCAGTGTGTGTGTTGGCAGTGTGTGCTCTCAGCCGGCTGCTAAATGGATTTGGCCGTTTTAATTAGCAAGAAATGCGGCAAATGCAAAGTCGCGTAGATGGCCTATTCCTCTCTCTCTCTCTCTCACTCACTCTCTCTCTCTGTGTCACACTCTCTCTCCCCTTTGTGGCTCCCCTTTAATGGCCTGCCCTAAAGGCAAAAGCCACAACAGCGTTAGCTACTACCAATAATAGAGCCTTGTCGATTGCAACTGCTGTGACTGCGTTTTCCAATTTTTGGTCAACAGCTTTTAGCGGATTTCATATATATAGTATGTTGCTGGTATTTTGTATTTTTTTTCTTTATGCATTCCTCCTTTTTGCATAGTCGTCGTCTCATATAAATCAACTTTTTGTCATGCAAATGCGCTAAATAAAATACGGCAAAGGAGAATTTCGAAACATTTATGAACGCCACAGCAATGACCTGTGCCTCATAAATCACTTTGATTATTATTTAAGTAAAACCAAATAAAATGAAAAATTTAGTTACGCTTTGTCTCTCTCTCTCTCTCTCTCTCTCTCTTTCTCTATCACTCTTTTACTGTCTATCTGCTTATCAGTTTAGCAGCTGCACAAGCTTTTTAATTTCTTTATTTTTTTTTATATGAATTCCATTTTGCTAAATACAATATTATAAATATCATAAATATATGTTAACAGATACTAACAGCTGCAACTAAAATGGGAAAACAAAATAATTCTTTGGCTTGAGAAATTATCTCGAGTTCTTGACCACACGACATGTTCAATAAAGAGCATCATAAAAAATTAGTCTGGATTATTAAAGCTGGCGAAATGCTTTAATATTTAAGAGTTATTTGACACAAGGGAGCTGGCATTGCCCTGGGGAAAAACTGTAGAAAATTAGCACATTTTCCGGAAAGATGCTGCAGATATAATATTCTAAGAAAAACATTTCAGAATCTTTACTTTATTTCCGCATGTTGTTAAGTTAACAATGTCGAAATATTATCAGAATTTTGTTGTAGCAAACATATAAAACGAAGCCCGACAAACATCAATACTTAACATTACTTACGCTATTTTTTTTCAGTTTTAATCATTTTTGTTTGCTTCGAATTTTTGCTTATTTCAAACAATTTGAACTTGACCTTCATCATTTCAGCGTCTCATTTGTCGCCAGCTTGTAAAAATGGTCTATTAAATATACATTATAAAGCTATATATGTCATGTATATTCGCACACACACACACACTCCAAGTGAGTGTGTGTTCTGCGCGGGTTGCGACAAAAGTTTGCCAAAATTGGACACACAGCAGTCGGAAGATGCCAAGGCGAATGCCTTGAACACGCCACCAAAAAAATGACTAATTTTTTTATGATTGATGTCTAAATTTTTGCTCGTTTTTTTTTTGGGTTAGTTGTGTGTTGATTAAGTGTATGGTTAGTATACAATCAGCAAAACACACACGCGATTTTAATTCCAGTTTTGGTCAGTTAATGAAAAGGAAATGATGGGGAAGCATTTTTAAAGCGTAAAGTTATAGACTATATGCTATATATTCCTATAGACTATGTGTCACACACACACACACTTTCATAAATCATAAATGTATGAATCTTAAACACTTGTCAGTCAGCTGGCAGCGTCATAATTTATAATCAGTTTGCCTTTCAAGCTGATTTTTATTTAAGCAAAAAAGCAACAACTCAACACTCAAACAACTACAACAATATCAATTCTCTTGTCAGCTTGTCCGTTGCATATGTGTGAATAATTCTTTTATATATATATATATTTTTTTTTTCGTTTTCTTTATTTTATATAATTCTAAGATATTTTTTCCGCAGTTTTTATAGACGTTTAAATGAATAATGTTTTCGTTTGTTTCGCTGTCGTTTTTTATAATATAGTTTCTTTATTTTTTTTTTTTGTATTTTTTTGTTGTTAATTTTTGCTTTATTTCTCGCTTGCTTAATTTTGTTGAAGTGTTCATTTTGTTGTCATGTTGTTTCCATGCGCCGCTCTGAGGTGATTTAGTGCGTTCTGATGCCAAATCTTCCGTAGGAAAAAAACGTAGAAATAGAAAAGGAAAAGACAAGAAAAGCAAAGATAAGAATTAAGATGAAACGCAACTGAAGAAGACCTGTTAATTGAGATTATACGATGTGTTTTAGACGCCCTCCAGCAAAAGTCTTTCAACACAAAACTTGTCTTCAATATGGTATCCTATAAATATACACGAGTATCTAAAACCGATAATATATAACTGGACAATAACCTTTGGATGAGCAAGGGGGAGGGGAATTGCTTTAACTAGTCACCTTTTTAAATAATGCTCGATCGTTTGGTAGTATATCTTTAATCTCTTGAAATTTATGGCTGAAATCTTTTCACATTTAAAATCAAGATTCAATAGCAGCTTCCTTCTCACTGAGTTGTTCTCATGCCAGGCAACAGCAAACGGTTCGCCAACCAAATTAGCCAACTCATTTTGTTTAGCACAACGCCAGCCATAAATAAAATTAATTAACAAACACTGTCAAAAAAAAAAGTATTATAAAAAAAACAACGAATCATGCTTGCAGTTTTTTTTATTTGTTCTTTTCAATTTATTTTTATTTAAATATCAATTTTTTAAATGTCTTTATAGTAAAATGTTATCTGATTGAACAATTAATTAGTATTTCTTTGTGTATATCCCAGTTTTGCATTTGCAGTTATACCATTTAACAAAAGCAAGATATTTACTTATTTTATTGTGGCCAATAGAGATCTGCATAGATTGTGATCAAAATTAATTAAACATTAAGAGAAACGATGATGTGAACAGTCGGCACTTCATCATATCAAAAGAGGTATCAATTCCCACTTCTCACACTTGGAAAACTCACTCTCTCTCTCTCTCTCTCACTCTCTGTCTCTCTCTGTCTTTGTCTCTCTTAAGGCCCAAATCGTCGACACGTGCAGGAGTCAAGCAAAAACTGGAACCATTAAGAACCGCAATACACTTAATAAACAACAATAAGAATGAAACCAACGATTCGATTTGCCTAAACAAAATAAATCTGTCTTCATATCTGAGTGAGAGAGATAGCGCGAGAGATCTAAGTGGTTCAGCAAGTTGAAAATTTTATATGAAATTCAATAAAATCAAATTAAATACGCGACAAAAATGCTAATTACATGGAGGGAAACATTCGTGCGCCTATCTGCCACATAAATTGCCGAAGAGGCCGCCACATAACTTAAAAAACTAACTAACGATATGGTAAAAAAAAATGAAGAAAAAAACGGAATAAACGACAAACTTGGTAGTAGGCGCAAAAACAACAACTTGATAGAAATATATATATGTATAGAAAAAATACAAAAAAAAAAACACAAAATTGTAGTTAGGTGTGGCATTTCAAACGGTTCGACGCCTCGCAAGTGACGCGGGTATCTATTGTTGTTGTTGTTGTTATTGCTGATGTTGTTACCGGTGTTGTTGTTGTTTTTGTTGTTGCTGGCAGTAGTCCCAGTCAACAGTTCCCAGTCGTAGTCCCAGTTCAAGTCAGAGCCAGAGAGAGAGAGACTTCAACTTAAGGAAAGAGTTGGATTATGAACGACTGAAATATGCAAATTAATCTACAAGTCTCTCATATATGAACTTATAAATACACACATATATATATATATAGATATGTATGTCTACACTTCACATATGTATAAATTTATACAGCTTCGTGTTGCTGTTGTTGTTGTTGCTGTTCTTGTGTATATTTTTCACTCGTATTTTTTCTAAATTGCTTGAAAGCCGCATTTGCATAAAAAGGGTTGAGTAACTGAAGATTAACTGGCAGCACAACAACAACAGCAATGAGAACAACCACAACAACAGCAGCAGCAGACAGATTCGGGCGGGGTTACTTTTGGACAGGGTGGGGCTAAAAAAACGCCCCTAGACTAGCCTCAACTAACTCATTTTTGGGGGAAGCAAACTTAACTAATAAATTAATATTTATTTATTATTATTATTGGCATTTATAATCTAGAACTATTCATTCGCACATTATGTGCGATCACAATATAAATAAAGCTGCTTTGGCAACATAAATACCAAAGTATTCATAATATTTGATTTAGTGACAAGGCAAAAAAGATTCACAGTATTCACTAGTAAATGTGTAGTAAATTATGCAAGCGGCCAAGGATGAGCTGTTAACTGATTTTGTAATATCTATAAATATTTAATATTTACTTTAATATGCAGATAGGCAATCTCAATATTTATAGTGTAATTACACGCATCCACAAGATACACACACACATAGAGACACACACACACAACTGTCATAAATTGTGATGCTAATGAAATTGTGTAAAGTGCAAAAGTGCGTCTATTGATAAGCTGGAGAAGAGAAGCAGCTAACAGTGAACAGTTAACAGCTAACAGGTAGCAGTTAACAGCTAACAGGACAGACACCTGTTGCTAGGAAGTCAGAACTTGCTTCCTGGTCCGACTCATGAGTTCATTGGCATTGGCAACATTTGAGAGAATTGAGAGTAGTAGAATTATTGAGTCACATGTGTTGCACGTCCTGTGAACTTGCAACCTGCCTGCCTGTCATCTGTTGCCACTCAAAGGCAAAGCCAAAGACAAAGGACGTTACGTTGCTAAAAGGTTGATGACACCAACGACGCGTTTAAGCCAATTGCGTTTACAGTTGCTTGAACTAGTTCCCTTTTAGGCCAGAGTCCAAGTCGTTGTTAGAGCCAGCGGCACGTGGCCAAAAGGGGCGCAAACTTTTGTTAGCTGATTGCATAAGACTGGCAGCTGGCCAGCTAAAAGCTAGCAGTTTTTTTCGTGATGGTTGCCCGCCTTGCCAAATCATAAAAATATTTATGTAAATTAATCATTTAACCCAAATGGGCCGACAACTATTTGAAGCCTGCTTGGAAATGCGCAACACGCGCTCAGACAGCTAAAAATACAAAAAACTTAAGAAAAAAAAAAAATAGAAAAAAAAAACTCTTTAGCCTGGACTGGCAGCAGTACAACAAACAAGAAAACAAATTATGGCGCACGGATTAGCATAAATTGTGAACAGGCCGGGCCTACATAGGTATAGGTCCAAGTCCAGAGACCCATGATATTGTGGTTTTATTTTCTGACCTGCCAAATGGTCGTCAGTTTGGCTGCCAATTCAATCCGGCAATCGATCCAAACCGATCCGATCCGATCGCTTATATGGCCCAAGTCTGATAAGCTCTCTTTGCACCCAAACTCGGCACAGAATTCCAACTCATATTTATGTCAAAATCCATCAAAGCTTATGTCGCCGACCGTTAGACTTACACATATACATATGTACAACTATTACTACAGATACAACTGAGCGTTCTCATTGTTGTTGCTGTTGGCAAAAGTAATATAGTTCTCGTATCTAGCTTGAAATCGGCTTAAATCGACGCTGCCAAACAATGCAGAGCTTTTTCGCTTTGGCCAAAATCTGACAGTGAAATAGTATGAATACTTTTGTACAATCACATGTGAGCGATACAAAAAGATACAAAGATACAAATGTATCTGTGCGCTACAATGTTGCCAGCTTTGCGTATTTAATACATTTTAATGAATTACAAATGAGTTAAATGATTTGTTTGGTCGTTCGCCACATTGAGATACATTCTACCAATTTAGTCGAGAATTATTTCGCCACAATCTAAAGTTGGGGGAAAATTGTTTAGCCAGTTGTTCGGCTGACTCAACTTCCGACGTGACAACCGGCAAGTTGGCCCCCAGGGTCTCGAGAGACTTGCATGAATGTGTACAGTATATATATATATAATAAGTGAGTGTATTCGTAAGTATATTTACTTGTTACTGCTGGCAAAACTTAATCGATTGAAAATTGATTCTTGTAGTATATAATTGCCGTTGTCTGACGTCAGCGTTAATTACATAAATACAAAAAAAATAATCTCCGTTTTGCTTAGCACGACTTTAACTTGATTTCGAATCTTATATCCGATTCAGACTGAATCACTCAAATTGCACGTGGCTGATTTATTATGAATCTATGAGTCTAATTTATATAGTAATAACAAAAATCTTAATTTTCACAATATACTCATGAGTCTGTTGTTGTCGGCTTTGGCTTTGTAAACCTTTTTGCCCATTAGCCTTGACCGTCGACATTGTTGTCTCTGACTAACTGAATAACTGACTGACAGAGTTTTGCCTGGAAAGAACTAACCCAACTAACTGGGCCCCATTGGTACGAGTAATTAGCATATTTTGTGCTGATATGGGTCAGCATTTGTGTGCTGAAAACTGGGCTGGGCTGAACTCAACTGAGTTTTAGTTGGGTTGGCCAGAACGGGAGACTGGGAAACGGGTATTGAATTCAACAACAACAAGCTAAACTTGGCCAAGAAGCGTTGAAGGTCTGAGGGGTAAATGAAATAAAAACAAACTCGATATGTGGGTATGTGGGATGCTCTTTATTATTATTAGATTAATTTTACTCATTAATCTCGAGTCATTTTAATGAGTAGTCAACAACAAAGTCATTTTAAGGAATTAGAAAATCAATTGAAATTTAAAAACTATCGTTTATACAATCGTCTAACTAGGTTTCATTTCATTATCAATATTTTAAGTTATCTTATTTTTTATGGTTTATTTTAGATTGCTTAAAGTACGATAGTACAATCGAATAATATTTAAGAAATAATTCAAAGATTTCTTATTTTTTATGGTATATTCAAGATAGATAGTACAATTAATAATTTTAAAAAATAATGGACTGTTAAATAGAACTTTTCAACCATTACATTCTCATTTTTTAAATTTGACAATTCTTGCAAGAAATTACTTTATAGTAGTTGTTTATACCCTTGTGATTTTGTCGTACTTTTTCAGGGTATTCAAAATATGCCGCTTGTCAGCATGTTTAGTACACATACTGAGTTATAAGTACGTATACTTATTTGCCTTAGTTTGTTTGTTTTATAGAAGTTTGCCGACGGCCATCGCCATCGCATTTAACATCGACATCAACATCAACAGAGTCATCGTCATCGTCATCGTCATCGTCAGTCGACTGCCTCGACTTACTGTCACTGTCCATGTCCACTTACTAAAGTGGAAGTGGACTTAGACTTAGTCAGCATTTTGGTCGTGTCAACGATTAACATTTAACGACTTACGAGCATCGACTTTAACTTTGTTTAAGTTTGAGTTGAAGTTCTCATTCTCATTGTGTATGCCTGCGCCCCATTGTGCATTGTAGGGTTAACATTTTGGCATCAGAACACACCCAGTAAATATTTCTCTCTATCTGTATATGTTAGTATGTTAGTTTGCTGCCCAGCTATCTATCTATCTATCCAGTAGTTGTCATTTAGTTTACTATTTACTGTCACGCTCTCAAGTGCTCTTCAAGCTGACGTTGTCTCTGACGATGGGCATAAATAGCTGGGCTGGTTTGGGCTGGGCAACATGTGGACTGGACTATACTGAACTGAACTGGGCTGGGCTGGGCCAGAAACCCAGATCAATTGCTTTGTTGCTGTTACTATGCAATTAGTTTTTAAGACAGACAGAGAGAGAAAAAAAAAAGAGAGAGAGAGAGAGAGAGAGAGAGAGAGAGAGAGAGATGAGAGATGACACATTTGCCATCAGTCAAACACAAAATCAATTGCTCTTAACTGAATTACAAACAGATATAGCGGCCAAATCTTTGAGATACATTTTTAGCTTTTAGAAAGGCTCCTAAATGTCAGAAATAAAAACAATTTTTTTTACTCATTTATTTTATTTAAAAATATTTATTTCATTGAAGCAACTTTTAATTATTTAAAATTTCATACTTTACTGATCATTTATATATTACAAAGATTATTTTATATATAGAATAAAGTTGAGGTTTACTTTCTAAAAATAGAGTATAGGTCTAATTAGTATACAATTGGAATTAAGTAGTAATTTTATTTGTATTTTAGTTATATTAAATAATGGTTTTTCCATTTTTTTATGGTGAAGTGATACTAGAATAAACATAAGTTATATTTTTATATTAATTTTATTTAAGGAATTATAGTCAATGTTTTTCTATTTAATTTTTTTTTTTGGTTAACAAGTAATTATTTTTATTTAAGATTAAATGAATTGTATATGCTATTTATATTTAACATTTGAATTTCATCGATACTTTTAAACTCTAAATGAAATTTTAATAATGTTTTTTATTTATTCTATTAAAATATAAATTAAATTAAATTGTTAGAAAAAATTCAGTGTTATGTTGGTTGAAGCGCTGCAACAGCTCAATTGTGGACTCTTTTGTATCCACAGTGTGTGCCAAAAAGCAGCTGCCAACAATTTGTGTGTGTGTTGCCCGTTGACCAAGTTAAGGCTGTGCTTTTGTTGTTGTTGTTGTTTGTGTTGTTGTTGGCATTGTTTGTCAAACGTCAAGCGGCTGTAAAGTTGACTAACTTAACAGCTCCAGCCCACAAATTCAGCAACAATTCCGGCTGCCTGTCTCCAGCCCTCCTCATTGTCCACTTACCAAAAAAAAATAATATCAGACCGAAAAATTGTCTCTGGCTCTGTTTTGTGAGGCTGGCGACAAAAACGCCGCGTCAAAAGCTAACATTTTGCGCGGCACAGTTTTGATTTATGAGCTGAAATTAAATTAACTGCTGCAGCTACAACAACAACAACAACAATAGCAATAACAACAACAGCAGGAACAACAACCGCAAGAATTTAAAGCGTTGAAATGGACAACAAAATGCAATGCCCCAAGTCCAAGTTGGTTGTCCAGTTTCAGTTCCAGTTCCAGTTGCGTCGACTGACAGCGTAAAAAAATAAAAATAAATGTACAAAAATTAAAATGAAAAGAGACCAACAGAAAATGTTATTATTTTTGCGCTGTTGTTGTTGTTGCCGCTGTTGTTGTTGCAGTTGCTGACGAGGCTGCGAAAATTGCAAGCGGCAACATTTTCGGAGTCACAAGGAAACCAATTGCAATTCCCATTCCCTTTTCCATTGCCATTTCATGCGATAAAGTAAATATACATAGTTAATTCTTTTTTTTTCTTTTTCTTACGTATTTTTTTTTTCTTCTTTTTTTTCTGATAAAAGTGTATGGCGAGTGTAGCGGCGATAGTGGGTGTGTGTGTGTTGTATCTGTGTGTTGCTGTTATTACTTATAGTATATTTTATTCCACGCTTATCGGCATAGCGCACAAATAAAGTTGTATGCATTTTGCTTGTTGCTATCAGCGTATCAGTTCAGCAACAGCAACAACAGCAACAACAGCTGCTGCGGCTGCTGTTGATGTTGTTGTTGCCTCAGCTCGAGGCGTATCTATAAAATGCATATCTTTTGCTTATGTTTCTGCTCTTTTTTTCGACTCTTCGCACATGTGCCTCACAGACATATCGCAAAAGCCGAAAAGCTGCAAAAAATGTGCGTGTGCAATTGCTGAGGACTGTCTGCAACACTTGATGATGATGATGATGATGTTGCTGATGATGATGATGATGTTGCTGCTGTGCCTCAGCCTGTGTGCCCTGTGGTTGCCTTACAGTTTTGTCTGTTTTATTGTTGGACCATTAACTCAAAACTGCGCTTGGGCTTTTGGCTTTAGCTTCGACTTCTACTTCAACCTCAACTTCAACTTTGGCGCGTTGTTGCACTTTTTGAAAGGCGACTCGGAACACAGCAATTTTAGCAGCATTTTTCTCTTGTATGCTACAATTTAATTTTTCTTCTCATTTTGTCAAGCTGCCGAAAGGTTTTTGACATTGCAACATTCGAAGGTCTTTGGAACTGCAACTGCAACATGCAACAACATTGCAACGTTGTGATTGCAGTTGGGGAATTGGGAATTGGCTTAAATCGTAAAAATATTTGAAATACTTTTCATCTAGAGCAAATATCTTATCAGCATTGTGAGAACTGTTTTCTGAAACCTTACGCAGATATTATAAGACTTTATACTGCATTAATCTAAAATATTATATTATATTCCCATAAAAACATACAATTCTCATTAAGTTCTAGCTTTTTCTCCGCGTTTCGCCCTCTCTTTTAATCGTTCTCTCTCTATCTTTTCATATAAATCTCTCTGGTTGGAATGTGACCGGTGAGTATAATTATACAATTCTCTTGTTAATCAACATTTTCCATTAACTGTTGTTGTTGTTGTTGTTGTTGCAAGTACAAAGCTTAATGTGCAACTGCTACACATACTCATATAAATTTTAACAAGCTCCTAACGATTAAGGCGACAAATGGCTGGGCTATTAATCCAAATGAATATTAATATGAATATCCATTCTAAGCACAGAAATGTGAGATATATATTTAATGGGTTAATTTACTTAATTTGCTTGATATAATCCTGAATTTCTGCTGAATACATAATAAAAATAAAAATTAAATGAATTATTTTCAGTTTCTGTTGCTATTTTTTCCCTCTCTATTTGAAATTTATTTATCAACTTTGGATATTTTTTTTGTACATTTACAAACTTATATTTCTGAATTTACTTCCCTTTCTCTTATTGAAAACACTGTGAAATGGTTTTGATTACTTTACTTTTTATTATTTCTGATATCGAACTTTGTTTATTAATATCTTTTTAACAGTTTAGCGGCTTTGTTGTAGTTGATGTTGCAATTTTGCTTCTGTGTTTGGTTAAGTCGTGTTGCATGTGGCGAGAAAAGAATATTTCAAGCATTTTTCATGTGTTGCACGAGTTGAAAAGTTCTCTTTTTTTTATGGTCGTTTAGCACTTGTTATGCTGGCTCAAAACGGCACGTAATATTTCAGATTTTGCCAGCAATTTCGTAGCGATTTTTGGGCACGTTTGCACTGCATGCAAAGTCGCTAGCGTTTTTTTGTGTGTTGTGCGAGTTTGCGGTTAAAGTCGCGCTCTTTGTTTTTGTGGTTTTCATTTCATGTTTCTTCTGTTGCTGCGTTGTTCTTTTCGTTGTTTTTTGGTCTTCCAAGAGCACGGTATGAAGTTCCTACGAGTATTTAAATTGAACGTAGGAACTCTATACCTCGCTGATGGCAAAAACCAGGTAGCATATTTTGAAATTCTTCTTTCTTCACGGCATTTCCTCTTTTTTCTTTCCCAGCAACAACAACCACTCACATAGACAGCTTAAAAAAAGATTCCAACATTTTGTTCTCTTCTTTTTTTTATGTTGCTGCTTTTTGGGATTTTGTTTGTAAAAAGTGGAAACTTGAGTTGCTTTACACAGTTTTTTTTTGTTTTTCATTTTCCTTCGTCTCTTTTTCTCTGGCAGTTATTTAAATCAATTGTGAATTAATTTACGTAAAAAGCAAATATGTTACAATTTTATTAGTTGAAGCTTTTGAAAAAGAACATTATGCAAAAACAAAAGCTTTTGCGAAAAGTTTTTTATTGGCCTTTTTTATGAGTTGATTCAAAATTGTTAATCGATTGATTTTAAATTTTTATAGCTTATTTTATGGGGTTATGGTATTAAAATCGTGTGTTTGCATGTGTGTGTTTAGAATTTATGGCAATTTTTTTTAAGTTTAATTTAAGAAAGTTCTGTTTTAATTTTTATGGCATAGTTGCGTTTAATTCATTTGATTCAATTCGATTCATATCGTTTATTTGCAGTCGTTTGCTTGATTTCATTTTAACATTATTTCTTTTTTTTAACACAGTCAATTAAATGAAAATTTAGTTAAACACCAAAAGTTTGAATATGTTTTTTATTTGAATATAGCTAACCACTTTTGAGTTAATTTCATTTCAAATGTTTATATTTGTTTTATTTTTTCTAACTTGTATTTTTTTTATACGAAATATTTGAAAACGCGCAAAAAACGTCGCGTCGGCAACACGGAGCGATTTGTTAACGTTTAGTGGCAGCTCCAAAAGCGAACTGAGAAAAACGCAACGCAAACGCGCAGAAAATAACTCGAAATCGGGCAGCGCAGCGCACGAAGCACGGCGTCGACTGCGGCTGCGCGGCGGCGTCGCTGTCGCTGCTTTGTCCGCGGGATCGGCTCGTGTATCTGTGTGCGAGTGTGTGCGAGTATTGGTGTTGCTGCTGCTGCAGCCGAGACGCTGCTTATCTGCTGCTGCTGCTCTTGGTATCAATCGATAATCGTCAGATTAGAAAACGTTGACGTTCACTTGGGCACGTAAGCAGCAGCGACAGCAGCGGGCCCCCAGTCGCAGTCGCAGTCGCCGTCGGCAGCAGCAGCAGCGCTACAAGTGCAACACACATACAGGCGCAAGCACTCACGTACACACTCACTCACACACACACCCACACGAATGAACGAACGAGCGATCAAGAAATTCCAGTTAAGCAGCAACAACAACAACAACGACAGGAGCACAAGAGCAGCATACGTTTTACCGTTAACACAACTGAACACGTTCGCCGTCAATAAGCGACTGACGCCACAAAGCTACAAAAAACCCGAAGCCGAAGTCGCTTGTCGGTTTGCTGCTGTCGCCGTTGCTGTTGCTGTCGCTGCCTCTGCTGGTTGGCTGCTGCTACTGCGCTGCTTCTGTCTCTGCCGCTGCTGCTGCTGCTGACGCTGCCACTGCGCTGCCGCTAACGTTGCTGCTGCCGTTTGGTGGTGGTTTGTTGCCCTCTCAGTGTGTTGAATTGTGTTGCCGTTGTCGTTGCTGTTGTCGTCGCTGCAGCAGCAACATGCCGATGCAGCGGCTTCGGCTTCGTGTTTTTGTAGCTTTGTCGCGCACGCAAACGCAGATATGACGCAAGCGAAGGCAATCGGTGAACGGTGAAAGCTGTATTTGAATGTCGCTTTGAAGTTGCTGCTGCTGCTGTTGCTGTTGCTGCTGTTACTGTGCTGCCGCTGTTGCTGCTGCTGCTGCTGCTGCAGTCACTTCTGCTGTTGTTTTGCGTGGGCGCCGCACGCGTTGCCAACTCAATTAATATCAAAAAAGCTGCTTTTAATTAATGAAAATTAAAAAGTGACCAAAAATGCAAAAGCGCACACATTTCAAGGCCAACGGCAGCAACAGCAACAGCAACCGATAAACAGAAGCAACAGCAACGGCAACAACATCAACAGCAACAACAATTCGCATGCTTTTGCAAAGGGAGTTCGATGATCTGTTTACGATTATTTTGCGCGGTTCTTTATTGTTGTCGTGGTTGTTGTTTGTTATTGTTGGTCGTTGCCTTCGCGAGCAGCAGCAACAGCAGCAGCAACAACAACGTATTCATAGGCCTACAAGACGCTCGCTGCGCAGTCAACGTTGCGTATGTACAGTAGCACGCCTCAAGTGTATTTTCACACAGATACGCATATGCATACAGTCAGTCAAGAAAGTGTTTTGACAAAGTCAAAAATGTATCTTTCAAAAAAATATATTTTCTAAATAGATTATTATTTTAGTATCTATAGCTCTTACAATAGCTTTAAAAAAATAATAATAATTTGCATCGTATTTATCTATTTTTTAAAATAAAAATCAAGGCACTTTCTTGACTAACTGTTTATATGTTTATAGACACTTGTGTATTCTGAGATATTTATCTAGATACGCGCGCGGGTTTGTCTGCTATTAACCGTAAGACTCACACTCATATACAACAACAAACAGCAAACAACAACAACAAACAACAGCACGCACACGACTTTTGAAGTGGCAACAACAGCAGAAACAACATCCATTTATGATTAGAATTTGGCGCGACGAGTCTAAAAAATTGTTGGCGCCTTTTTTGTTTCGTCGCTGGCGCTGATTAACACCTCAAAGCCGTTGCTTTTTGGCCTATTCATTAGCAAATTTGGCACGTGTTCGCTGCAGTTGCCGCCTTCGTTTTATACCCTTGCAATATTATATATTTTAAGTTCACATTCCGATTTAAGCCATGTCTATAGAGGCTCTCTAATCTTTCAGATTTTACATGAGCAAAAACCTATTAATTTCGAAAAGTAGAAATCTTTTTAAGAGAATTTCACAAATTTGGATAATAGAACAGAATATTGCAGATCTGAAGTACTTTTATTATGTTTTCGGATCATTATTTTAGATATCTAGCATTGTAAGTGTATTTGATCTGCGATGTTGAAGATCATTTTTTTCTATTTAGCTTTTTCTTTGCTTTCTAACAGATAAAACTTTGTTGTGGATGACATCAGACACATTGCACAATTGATTTTAAGATTGTACAAAAATAATCGTTGGACACAACAA
The DNA here is from genome assembly GCA_035045575.1 of Drosophila falleni. Taxonomy (NCBI): domain Eukaryota; kingdom Metazoa; phylum Arthropoda; class Insecta; order Diptera; family Drosophilidae; genus Drosophila; species Drosophila falleni. The sequence continues at coordinate 8,248,983 of JAWNOV010000167.1, forward strand.
AATTTATTTCAAATTGAAGTGCAATCAAATTCTGGAGTCATTTAATTATATTCTTTTTTTTCCCATTCTACACTTGAGTTACTTTTTGGTGCGCCAATTTCAGTTTCTTTGTTTGTATGACTGACTGACTGACTGTCTGTCGGTGTGTGTGTGTGTGTATGCGAAAGTTTGCGTAGCTCTCAACTCAACTTTTTTGGGTCTTAAAAAGCATAATGAAATAAATGTTAACAATAACACAAAAACTCACACAGACAACAACAACAACCTGTTTCCAAGCGAAACACCATCTATATAACATATGTACACACACATAGATACACTCACATCTGCATATGTGTGTGTAATTTTTTTTTAGGTTTGATTTTCGCTTGGTTGAGCCGCTTTGTTGTTTTTGTAATTGTTGTTTGATTTCTGTGCGTTTTTGAAGGTCAACTTTTATTTTATGTATTTCTGTTTTTTTTTAGTAATTTTTTTTTGTTTTTTACTTTTTTGTTTGTGAGTTTAATGAGCCGTTTGCGTGGATAGGTGGGTTGATTGTGTGAGAATTGGTCTCTTTGCTGACTTGGCTTGTTAATGGTTGTGTAACGGGAACTGTTGGCTGCCAAATGAAAATTTTCGGTATGAATCGAATCCATGATTTTGAGAAAAATATAATTTTTTACAAAATTCATAAAATTTAAATGCAGAATGAATTTAGATGCCAAACAAAAATCAAATTGACATTCCGCTTGAAAATCGGTTCAGTTTTGACAAAGTTATGGGAGTTTGAAGTTGGTCAGACCTTGGATCTAACAACTTTACAAGTCCAAATTTTTGTCAAATTTCACATGATTTTTTACAGAATTTTGAAAGGTGTCAGAAACAAATTTAAAGTGTTGTTTTATACTATTTACGATATAAGGAGTTGATTAAACGTGAAAACTTGAGAATTAAAATTTTGAATTTTCAAAATATCAAAGGGGGGACCACATGCATCGAATCCATGATTTTGAGAAAACTAAATTTTTTTAGAAAATTAATAAAATTTAAATGCAGAATGAATTTAGAGGCCAAACAATAATCAAAATGACATTCTGCTTGAAAATCGGTTCAGTTTTGACAAAGTTATGGTAGTTTGAAGTTGGTCACACTTTGGATCTAACAAATTTACAAGTCAAAAGATATGAAGAGTTAAACTTTAAGAACGACAGCGAATTCAAGGAAGTTAATGCCAAGATAAGACAAATATGTTAGCCAAAATGATGCAACTGTCGTGGCAGACCTTAATTGAAATTGTACGATTTTATATCTAACTAAAAACCCCCGGTGTGTTTCCCCCTCTCATCGTCTTGTTTGACTTCTTATTGCGAGCATTTTCTTTTCGCTTAGACTTTGTCCGAAAAGATGAACATAAATTTTAAATTTATGGCTGACACTTCAGCGCACACCTTGACGCTGCCCAATAGATTTATGATTATGCTTATAAAACGCATACATTTCGTACATCAACAGTTCCTTTCATAATCTATGGACAGGTTTGTATTTATTATTATTAATATAATTTTTTTTTAACATTTAATACGCCTGTGTTGAAGTCAAATGTTGTCGAAACTCCCAAAAAAATACAAAAAAAAGTATAAATTATAATTTGTTTTATATGCTAAAGTATAGGGCGTCATAATGTATGTGTATGCGATTATGTATGTGTATCTGCTCTGCGACTGTTTCCCCCATATATATAAATCTTAAGCGTCGAGACGCGTAGGTGCAGCAAAATCAAAAGCAAAAGCCAAAAACCAAAAACCAAAGCCACAACGGCCACACATTTTCATTGCTCGTAGCACGCCCCGTTTCGGATTGTCTATATACCCAGCACAGACTGGACCCAGAGAGTATATGGAACAGGGAGAACGCATGCTTCGGACCAGAAGAGTTGAACTAACTTGAAGATAAAGGTTAAAATATAAAAGTATTACTTAAAATATACATCTTCGTTCTCATTCTGAAATCTACATTATCCAAAAAGGGAAGAACTATATACTTCTAGAAAATACTAATTTTTATTTATTCCATTCCTTACGTTCGTAAACAAATTTTCCTATGTTTTTCTGGATCGTTAGTTTCCAATTTAAATAAAATTCAAATGAAAATTACAACTGTAAATTAGAGTTTTGTGAAGAAGAAAATACTTTGTTAAGGAAGATAGTATTAAATCTGTAACTTTCAAAAGTATACAACAGGTTTGAAAGAATCTTAAAGTTTTTTTTAAAAATATCATATTTTAGAGATTAGTTTTGCATTTAACTCTTCCTGGATACAGGGTATGAGTGAGTTGAGCAACTACTGCTCCACTTTGCTGACTTCATTACTTTTTTCTTCACTCATTTTTGAAAATTCGTTTTGGAAATGTTTTTTGGTGTGTTGGCTATTATGTTTTCATTTTGAATATAATTCTTGTTGATCACTCATGAATTTCAATGGAACTTACGACATAAATCAGCTGTGAGAGATCCTACGCACAAACTAATGACTTGCAGATACAGTTTCTCTTCTCATCTCTCGACTTGACTCAAATTTATTTTCTTTTTTCGATTTGTGCTGATGTTGCTGATGTTGTTGTTGCTGTATGTATGTTATCAGCAGCAGTTACGGTATCAGTCGTTGCCGTCTGCGGTCTGACATCATTTAAATTTCGCAACGGTTTTCAATTGCTCATCGAGGAGACGTGTCGAAGCCCCTGACGATTAAACATTAATTTGAGTGTGAGTATGAGTATGTGAGCTGATAAGATTGACACTCTCTGAACCCCGTCCCGCCCGACAACTCTAAAAATAAACACATCCAACGATAAACCATAACCGTCTATATATATCTGCTCTGTTTACAACAACTTACTTGTGTGTGTGTGTGAGAGAGAGTGTGTTTGTGTATGTGTGTGCCAGTTGCCAAGTTCTTTGCCAAGTTATTGGCACAGTTTTTAAAAAGGTTCTACGTTGACTTCGGGTGCAAGCGAGACAGTCATAGGGCGACGCCTACAGTACAGTGTGTGTGTGTGTGTGTGTGTGTGTGTGTGTGTGAGTGTGTGTGTGTGTGCGTATGTGAGTGTGCGTATGTGTGTGCTGGCCCAACACAAATATGGCAGACACTGCACGTCTTTAGCTCTGGGCCAAGAAACCACCACAAACTGCTGACGAGAAAAAAGTCAGAAAAGTTATGAACTACCCAGAAAAAGTACACACACACACACACACATATGGGAGTGTGTGTATTCTGTGGGGGTGGCTAACACACACAAACGTACACACAACGTATTCATAAGTGGAACATTGACTTCCTCTTCGACTTGTTCCTTTTTTTTTCCTACATCTGCATTCCTTTTACGGTTCGTGCCTTGTTTCTATTCTCTCTCTCAGTCCACTTTTTGTTCCTATATATGGCCTATTGATTATTGTTTTCCATTAGCTTGTCATTTTCCACACAAAACATATATAACTTGGAGTGAACGAAGCAGTTGCCTTGACCTTATCGTTATCCTTTTCTAGCTACGTTGTAATTATGGATTTTCCAGCAAATGTTTTTACTTCGTATTCGATTTCTGCGTTTTGCTGCGTTGCGTGACTATTTAATATTCAGTTAACGTTGTTGTTGTTGTTACTGTTGTTGTTAAGGGAAATGTCTCATAAAAATGATTTATGCCTAATTGCGTGCTTGGCCCGGAAAAAGTCTTGAAAATGTGTTGGCAAAATATTGGCTCCCTATAGTCAAGTGACACTAGCTAAAAGAAAGAAAATCTTATATAAGAACTACAATCATAAAATTATAGCTCACTCACATATAGTGACCAAAAGTAACTCTAAGATAAAGATAACAATAGTTTCGATTTAAGAAATATTGCACTTAATCCAATAAACTTCTTAAAAAGAGCTGATTAGAATAAAGAAAGAATAGTAAAAGCTCGAAATATAATCAGAGAAATTTAAAATATTGAAAATCACTGCTTTTCATACATTTTTAATTTTTCCCTTGTTGTTTTTGCATTGTTTTCTTTTGTTGGCAGTTCATTTTGAGTGGTTTCCGGCTAAATTGCACTCTTCGCTTTATAAGCCACAGTTGAGACGCATTAAGACAAAAGCTAACACACCTTCGGCCCACTTTCCCATTGAGATAAGCGTGTGCACACTTCAGAGGCGATAATTTTATATCGCTGCCAAGTGCAATATTAACAAATCTTTGAAAATAGCAAAATGAAAAAATAATATTTGCAAAATCAACACTTGGCAGCAGTAAAGCTTCCACTTCCACTCCCATTCGATCAATTGATCGGGAAACATGAGCATGTCAATCATATATGCATATATACATACATATATCAACATATCATATACTACAAGTACAGCTACAACAACAATACATTTAAAATATATTCAGCTGCTTTTTTTTATGTTGCTGTCGTTTTTTGGACTGCTTTTGTATTGTGTTTGTTTTGCAATTGAAAGTCAATTGAGCGATGTACCAGAGGCGTAGAAGGGTTAAAGCCGTGAGAAGGGGAGAGGGGGGAGGGGGAGTCTGCATTGAACTTCTTTGCTGCCATTAAGCGAATTCGACTTTTGGGTTTGGGTCGCATGTAAATGCAAATTCACGCAGCGCTCGCGGGCAAAAAAAAGCCTTTTGAACTGTTGTTGGTCAGACTCCCGATTCCCGATTCCCGACTCGGAGAAAGGTAAAGAATAGAAGAGTTTGATGGTTCGAGGGGATTTTAGGGGCAGCTGCCTTTGCTGCCTTTTGCTGTCATGCGTTTTAGCAATTTGCAAATTTACAAGTTCTACATGCCCCGTATGTTTAATATCAAATTATGAATCGGGGCAGCTGCTGCTGTTGCTGCCGCTGTTGCATGCCCCCCTTGTAGAGTCTTTCCTTCAGTGATTGCGAATGCATTTTCAAGTGCCACACGGCAACATTTGTATGCAAATTGCTTGGGCGAGTGCACGAGTGCAACATGTTGCCGCTGTACCGAGAAGCACAAGTTGCAATTGTTGTTGTTGCTGCTGTTGTCTTCGTTCCTGTTGTTGTTGCTGTTGTTGCTTCAACTTTTGCTGCGGTCGCCTGCAAATAAAGAACGCATTGAGTTTTTATTAGTTTTTGATGATGCTCATAAAACGACGCGACGGCAGCGATGATAAAAATCTGTTTGCTTAAGTAAAGTGAGGCATTTAGAGACGGCACAGTCAGAGTCAGAATAAGAGCTCCGATTCAACATTCACATTTGCAGTCCGACTTCAAATTCGAGTCGGAGATGGAGAAGGAAACGAAGACAAAGTCATCGCCAATTGAATAAAGTGTAGAGTGAAGAGAATATGAGTTGATAGAGAGAGAGGGGAAATCCACTTTGATTGTAAAATGTAACTAACCGTTGCTAAATGTAATAAAACGAGGCAAGTGTTGAGTTCTTTTTGAGTGCTTGACTTTTACAGCCATTGCCAGTGATTGTTGTCCGTCCGTCTGTCTGTCTGTCCGTCCGTATGTCCGTCCGTCTGTCTGTCTTGAATCGAATGCATTGACAAGTGGGCATGGCAAATGGCAACAACATGTGTGGGTAGTCAAAGAGTTATAACACTTACTCCACCTCTCTATATATAACTCTCCTGCTCTAACTCACTGCCTAGTTGCTAATAAAACATGCTAGTTTTGTTAAAATAATTGCTAGTAAATAATTTTTTGTTTCTACTTTGTTCCTTTGACATTAAAGACCGAATCTCATATAAATTGCACTTTTTTTATGCTTTATTTAATATATATGTTGTATTCAATTTAAGAGATGACTCCCTCTGTTGTTATATGTACATCAAAAATCAGCTAACAATTTTTTCTCCTTTCCATAATGATGATGACTGTCCTGCTGCATGTCACACATCATCATAATTATTATCAAAGTAATCCATAAGGTGAATAGATATGAAGAGTTCAAGCTCTGGCTTTTAAATAATTACTTTAATAGTTGCAGCCCCAATATGTACTCCTAATAAGAACTATAATATTAAATTGACTTTTAGCTAAATTAACAAAACATACTCACAGCGAAAGAGAGAGATAGAAAGCGTGTGTGAGTGAGAGAAGTAGCAACTAATCGCTCGGCAGACGCGCCCCTTCGTATTCTAGAATGTGTATCTCTGAGTACGTGTATCTGTATCTCTCTCCATCTCTCTCTCTCTCCCTCTCTCTCTCTCTCTGTCTCTCTCTCTCTCTCCCGTTTGTCTGTCTCGTCTAATGACACAACATTTCATTAAAAATAATTTCACTAAACATTTGACGTATTACGTCCAATTGGCATTTCTAATGACAAACTCATACACACACACACACAATTACACACACTCGAGCAATGCATTGAAATAGAAAAAAAGCACATAATGGCACTAATCGTCAAATATGTATTTAGTTTTGTTGTCGCGCTTGTTACACATTTGTTGCTGTTGTTGTTGGTTTTTTTTTGTTATAGTTTTCTTGAGGTTTTTTGTGTGCGTTGTTTGTATTTGGTTTGGTCGAGGCCTTATCAGTTTGTATCGCTGTTAAAACGTTTTTAATTTCCTATCGCTGGCCAACGATCATTTAATTATAGTGTTTGAAATGTGTTTAGTTAGCTGCAGCACAAAGGCGTATAGTCAGACAGTCAGGCGGTTGTCAAGGGAGTGAGTCAACCGACTCACGACAAGTGATAAAAGTGAGAAAACAGGAAACGTGACTCACGCACGAGCTGACGAATTTTTAACTTCAGTTTTGTCTTTATCAGGTGACTCTGGTTAAGGGAATTTATCAGTCCCCATTGTTGACTACGCCACTGGCATACGATTGGATTTTTCATTTTCCAATTTGGTTTTTTTATTTGGATTGACTATTTCTGTTGTCCATTTGAACAACATGAAAACTGTTGACAGAGCTTACGAGTCGATCAATGTGTGATCCAAAATTGATTTGATTGTCGATCGCAATCTGATTGTGAGCTCATGTTTTCCCACTGATTAAATGGGGCACACACACAGCGACAAACATATAGTTAAGAGAAGAAAATGTGCTGGAAAACCAGTTGAAAATTGCCGTTTGTTGCAGCTGCCACAAATATATATATTGGGGAACTGCATTTAGGCCATTAGCCAATCAGTCAGTAGTACCAAAGATTTTTATTAAATGTCATCACAGAAAGAGAGCGAAACAGCTTGAGATACTTTGCAAAAGATACAAAGATACATTCGGTTGCATAGTCACCATATAGATACTGAAATTATACTATTTGCTGTCAATCAATGTCAGTGCAAAAGCCGAGCCATAAACAATATCGGATTTCTGGCCACAGAATACTAATTAAATTACGCAAAAAAGGCAAAAGGCAGCAGCCAACAACAGCAACAGCAACAGCAGCAACAGAAGCAACAGCAACAGCAGCCGGCTAAATGTGAAGTGAAAAGCAAATGCAAGATTTCCAATGTTCAGATAAGCACACACGGAAAGGAAACGCTCTGCGAATGTATCTGCAAGATACAGATACAGCTACAGCTTTAGTTGCTGTTGTTGTTGTTGTAATGCTCATGTTGCTAATAATAATAATAATGATGTTGTTGTTGATGTTGTTGCTGCTGCTGTTGGCAGTTGCAGTTGCTAATTTTAAATGGCAACAACAACATTTTGGGCTGAAGTTTCTCTGCTTTTGCACTTGTTGTTGTTGTTATTGTTGTTGCTGTTGTTGTTTGTTGCTTGTAATATATTTTAATTTATGCTTGGTTGGCAATACTTTTGGCCAGCAGCAGCAACGCCACATTTCAGGCACGCTGTAAAATTGCGCGTAAATAAACATTAATTTTAATTTAATGAATTAAACACACATTTACACACACACACACACACACTCACTCACACACACACTCTTGCACTGACCAGCGTGGACATATAGGTATAAAGACATCAGCAGTGGAATTTAGCCCCTTCTTGCACCCCTTTTCCGCTCATCCCTCTATTTCCTCTCCCCTCTCCCTCCACCCCCTTCAACTGCCACAAGTTGCTGCTGAGTCACTTTTTGTGCAGCTCGCTCGTCGCCTTGGCACAATAAATATGTAAGAGTTTCATTTTTTTTCAGCATTTTCTACGTTTTTTCTCTGTGTTTTTTATTTATTTTGTTAGTCGATTATGCGCATAGTGCAAGTGTTTGCTGTACATTGTTGAAGCAGATATATACCACTATCTTAAAGATATATATGTATGAATGTATCTGTTTGTGCATGCGTGTGGGATTTGTCATTCATAGAATCGCGTTAATGTGGAAGCAACTCATTGAGGAATGCAAGTCAATCAATGGATATCATAAATTATATAGATCATATAATAGACTAATAAAAGAAGCGGAAATAGCATGACGAGTTGGGGGAAAAATTCTTTATCTATCGCGAATAAATATTGAAATTTAATCTACACTCGAGAATGAGTAATTCAAATAAATAAATTGTTTGAATAAAAAGGGCGAATTTATATTTATTTATTATTATATGATTGTGATTAAATTGATAAGACTAAACAATAAATTCTTTATAATAATCTGAAAAGTCTGTGAAAAAAGATTATTAAATAACTGAACGAAAAAAATTGATCAATCAGATAATTGTTAACTAGAAATTACCTCAAAGTATACAAAGCAAACAATCAAGACTATATCTATGATTAAAATAATTATTATAATCGAATGCAATGACAATTTAAAAAGAACTGTATTTGATTAGTCAACTGAATATATAGTTTATGACTGATAGATAGTTCACAGATGACAGTGCTTAAATAATAGCTCAATCTAGATAATATCTAGATCTTGGGTTATGCAAACAGACAAAAACACTTGAAGTACAGTCAGAGAGTGCAACAGGCTTGCTGTTGTTAGTCATGGCCATAATATGCACCCCACTACAATAATAACAATAACAATAGCAACAATCAACTGACAGCAACCTCAACTAGTTGCAAGTACAACATAATTAAATATGCAACCAAAAACTATGTACAATTAAATTAGCCAGCTGTAGTTTGAAGTTGTAGTTGTAGTTGTAGTTTTAGTGGCAGTTGCAGTTGCAGGTTCACATTGTTGGCTTGCGGCTTTATATCTTTATCAGCCATGCATCGCCAGTTTGCCAGCTTGCCAGTTGCCAGCTTGCCAGTTGCCTGTCGGTTTGTTGCTTGCAGCTATTTCCTGTCAGATTTTGCATAAATAATTTTTGATAATCAGAGCTGTGCGACGGGCACATAAATTTAATTAGCAGCATATGCTGCATTTAATTAGCAGTAAGCTCATGACTCTCAGTGCGTTTAACTGTTGTTGTTGCAGTTGCTGTTGCTGCTGTTGAAGTTGCAGTTGCAAGCAGCTACTGTTGCTGCTGTTGTTGCCGCTAGTTTAATTGAAATTCACACGATGCGAATGTTGCTGCTCATTTGGTAGGCCAACTGCGTGATTCGTTGTTTGTATTTTTCATTATTTTGTTGATGCATTATTATTATAATTCCTTTCTATTTTTCGCATTGCATAAGCTGGCAGCCTGTTGCTGCTGTTGTTGCCATTTCTAATGCCACAAAGGGGAGCCTCTAGTGTGAATGTGAGTGCGAGCGAGAGAGCTGGTTGCGGCTTTGGCATATGTGGCATGCATAATTAGCAGTCAACCTCGAGTTCGAGTCTCAGTCGAGTGGCGAGATATAAAGAATTTTCATTTTCATTTTTATTCATATTACCAACAATAAATTTGTAATCAAATCACAGTACCCCTTCAGTCTCTGTGTGTGTGCGTGTGTGTGTGTGTGCCCCACTTGCTGCCGCTTCTTCTTCTTTATTTCTTTCAGTTTTTCCATTTTTTTTCTATTTCTTTTATTTTAATGAGCCATTAAGCTTTAGATTTCTGTGTTTAGATACGCCCGAAGTTTTGTCTATCTCGAACTGAGCAACTGAAAAACTGAAAAAAAAAGATGGAAAATGCTTATGATACTCGTATTCAATGCATTTCCACGAAACGAAACGAATTAAGTTATTAGATACGCTTGAGCTGGAAAACTGTATGCCAACCCATAGAATCAATTTGTGAGATTATGTTCTTCTCCTCCTCGAACTCTCTGCAACTTGTTAAACTGATAGATGATCTCAAGAGTGGGGGAAAAAAAAGACAAATTTGACGGAAACATGTTGCATAGAATTCCAGTCAGGTGAGAATCCAGCAAACTCCCGCTAAAAGTCTAACATAAAATAAGACAACTCTCTAGTTAAACTCTTGTCTATCTCTCTGTCTGACTGACTGTCTGTCTGTCTGTCTGTCTGTCATCCATGTCAACGGCAAATGACGGTCATTTAGTTGGCAAGTTGAAAACTTCATTAAAATTGTGCCCACAATTAGTGTGGCCAGACTGGAGTTATAATAAAAATAAGCCACAGTTTCAATGTTGATTTGCAACTGTCAAAGTTTGTTTATTTATATTTACCAACTTTTCACTACATCTCTCTTTCTATTTTTCTATCTCTCTTCTATGCTGGCAAGTCATATGTTGATTTAGGCTAATTTTAGTTATTGAAATGTGCAAACCTCGCTTATAAAGAAAGAGAGGGGAAACAAGTTGGCATTGCATGTGGAAATTTGTTCAAACAATGCTACAAATATTAATAAAAAATAATCAACAGTGCAAATATAACAACGAATCGTATTACAAAAGCAGTTAGGCAAATAAACAAACAACAGATAGGAGTGTAAAGAGAGATGTGGAAAAGAGAGAGAGAGAGTGAGAGAGAGAGAGAGAGAGGGAGGGAAATGGCTAGCTAGTTTATATGAGGCAGGCAGACGAACTGACGACAACTGACGCTAAATTCTGGAGCCATGCAGCAAAGTCATGCAAACTAACTGACAGACAGACAGAGAGAGAGACGGAGAGAGAGAGAGAGAGAGAGAGAGAGAGAGAGAGAGAGAGAGAGAGAGAGAGAGAGAGAGAGACAGACAAAGAGACGTGTGGACAGATAGACAGATAGAACCATAGAGTCTAGCTTGTGGCAAGTAGAAGGGGAAAGGAGAGTATGAAAAGGGCAAGGGAGAGGGGAAGGGAAGGCATAACATACGCCAGACAAACAAATAATAATAAAATAATAATTGTTTGTCAACATTCGTTTAGCATGTGCGTCGCATATACAAAAGAGATACATATGTATCTATCTATCTATCATACAGTACGAGTACGCGCACGAGATACTTTTACATTCATACCAACAACAACAACAACAACAAAGCGTACTCAAGTGCTTGACGGTTGCAAAAAGGGGTGTTTGAGCGTTGTGACTGCCACAAATTGACAATTGTCTACATTTTGGCATGAAATGTAACAAGTAACAGACACACATATATATAGAATGCATGTTTATAGATATATAGATACTAACATATAGAGAACGGTTCCCATTTAAACTGCGTTTTGCGGTTACCACTCTCCCCTCCCCACAACGAAACTGAGGTGAATGCCACACGGCAACAATGTTAAAAAAAAAAAAATGTAAAAAGAAAATTATTTCAACTGGCATTCAGCACGTCATTTGCTTATTCAATTTCATGACACGATGTCGCCCCACACACACACACACACACACATACACACACACTCACACACACACACTTTTAGAGTTAGACTCGCGTGTGTCACATAGAACAAGCATTTCTCAAGCCAAGGCAACAACACTGCGATAATTGATGATAAATGTTGTATAATTTGACAAAAAAAAAAAAACCAGCTGAAGAACAAACGAACCTCAACTCAAACTCAAAGACTAAAAAAAAAAAGTGGCACCCGCAATTATCGCTAGAAAGCATTTCCAAATAATTACAACACATTTCCAACTCAAAGGAACAAAGAACATTTAAGTTAGATAATAAACTAGAGACACTAGGGAGAGAGTATCTTTTAGTTATTACTTTAAATCTATTTAGTGGGGCGTGTCTGCGTAATTATCTACCCTGTAATGGGCACAAGAATACCCTATGAATGGTCAGTTTAGATCGAGTACCGATAAGGGTAGCTATTTAATAAGCTGACAATTTGGTTATTTAATCATTTAAATATATAAATTACTCTGTGACATTCAACTGAAAAAAATAAAAGATATTCAAATGAAAACTCTTGTAATTGTTGATGAAATTTGCATGGGCATTAAAATTACGTATACGTCATGTTCAATCAACAACGAATTCTTGGCCAAATTCTATTTAAATGCACAACTAAAAAAAAAGCATATAAATATGTTAGCAATGTGTGTGAGTGTGTATGTGTGTGTGTTGTAGAGTGTCGATGAGTAATTGCCTCATAAAAATTATGTGGAAATTAATTTTCAGTGTTTTCCGTGCAGCAGCGCAGCTATTTATAAATGTGGAAAACAACAAATAAAATAAAGCAAACGAGCAACAAAATATTGAAATATGAATGCAGTTGGGGCTGCTCTTGTTGTTGTTGTTGTGGTTGTTGTTGCTGTTGTTGTTGTAGCTGCTGACTTGGGGCACTTGTCGTAGTTCCACCTGCCAAAAATTCAAAAATACACTCGCTACGTCGTCGCTTGACACTTTTGCCATGCAACACCGTTTCCCCCCTTTCCCCCTATCTCTGCCTTCTTTTCCCCTTTCTCCCATCCTCTTCCACCTTTTTTTCTTTTCGCTGCATTCGCATGTTGGCTTTCTTTCTTGTTCATTTCACTTGGCATCTATTTTTGGCTTCGATGCGCCTTCAAAGTCCGCGTGTTACGTATTAAAATTAGTATGCAATATTTTTGTTTCAACCCAAAAACAAAAAGAAATTCATGTTGCGCTTTTTTTTTCTTTTTTTGTTGTTCCTCTTTCTTTCACTCTCATGTTTATTTCTGAAGCGTTGAAAATAAACCGTAAATAATCGCGTCGGACGGGATCGGGAAGCTTTACAATCAATTCACTTGCACACTCAACACACACACACACACACTTGAAAAAAAATATATATTTGTGTATATATAGGTATTTCGATCTGTGGTTATATTTATAACGAGTTGCCTGCTTGCACTCGTCGCAACAAATTTCAAAATTATTGGTAATAAAAATCCACCTTCTCTCTCGGCAATCTTTCTCTCCCTCTCTCCCTCTCTCGCTTCATCCTTCTCAGTTCCTCCCCCTGCTCGCATTATGCATCATAAAGTCTTGATATTTAATATAGTATGTTTTGAGTGTGTTTGTATTTGTATCTGTATCTGTATCTTTTGCTGACTGCTGTCTGCCTTGTGTGTGATTTTAAATATTTAAAAATGAATTATATAAATATGCATAAGTTTAAGTTTAAGTGGGCACAGCTGACATTTAGCTGCTTGTTGTCATTGTTGTTGTTATTCTTTTTATTATTATTATATCTTTTTTTAATTTCGTTGATTTTGCTTTTTGATTCAAATCCGTGACGCATACGGAAACTCGCAGCGAGGGGTCGTCAACATATGGAAAGAGACCGCACACAGTTGGTCCGAGTTAATGCCAAAGATGGTTTTTATATTCATGTAATTAGGCTTTCATTAAGCTGAAACAGTTAACAAAAAAAAACATGGCTAATGTGCGTTAGAGATTACACATAAAGCCCAAAAAATATGTCTGCTATAACACTTCAATTCGAATATTTATATGCAGTTCTCAAGCTGAAGTTCTTGGTCGTTAAACTTAAAATTAGTAAGTTCTCTTAATGGCTTAAACTTGGGCAATTTGTTGGACGAACTCCTGTTGCAAGTCAATCTTTTTATGCATAATGTTCCTCTATAATTTAGGTGTATCTTTTCCATTCTGTACTGCCCACTCGATAATAAGACTTTTATTAATTTAAAATATAGAACTTCAGATGGCATTTCATATGTTATTTTCTTTTGCACTCTTTTTTTATATCTTTTTCGCTGTGTTTTTTATTCTTTCTTTTGATGACAAATTGTCACGAATGCATTGATGCAAACAACTTAAATGAAGCGACATGCTGTTGAAATGTCTGCAACGCCTTAATTCAAAGTTCGCCCCCCTCTCCCCTCTCCTGCCTCCTCCTCCAACACTGACAGCCCTTTTGTATTAGCCCTTGCAGTGTAGTGTCCACAGTTCGTTGCATGTATCTACAAGATACAAAACGAGCTTGTGTACAATGTACATTGCGTGCACTTGCAGATACTTGAGCGTCAACGGCCATTGTCAATTTTTTTATTTTTTTTTTTTGGGTTCGTCTTTTGCACTAGTTGTTCTTGTTGTTGTTGTCTTTTGCTGTGTATTGTTGTTGTTTGGTTCTTTCATGTTCGTTGGCTCATCATAATGAACAACAATGTGAATGTGGAAGTCTTGAAAACTAATATGCTGAGCCATGAAAGGAACAACCAACAACAACCAAATGACTAAGCCCGCACTTTCAGCCCCAACAACAACTAAAACAACAACAACAATGAAGGTTTGCTTATCTGGCTACCGCATTAAATTGTTGTTGTTTGGGTTGCTCTCGGATTACATGCCAAAAAAAAAAGAGAGAAGAAGAAGAAGCAGGAGTAGAAACAACATGTGAGCGTCGCATCGTTGTTGCAATTGAAAACTGAGCTTGACATTTTTGTTGTTGTTGTTGTTTTAGCTAAAGTTCTTGTTGTTGGTTTTGTAGGTTTATGGATTGCCCGAAAAAATTGAACTTTAACTGGTTTGTGGGTCTGGTTCAAGCAGGCTTTAGCTGGTTACCGTTAGAAGTGGGCATATATCCTAAAAGTATTCCCTCTTTCCCTCTATTACTTGCTGTGCCCCTCTCTCTCTCACTCTCCCTCTTTGTCTGTGTATCTTTTGGCATTTTTAGGTCTTCCTGGAAGCGTAAGCAATATGTCGCTGCGGGTGCGGGATTCTTCGTTAGCTTCTAAATTTCGGATTGGGAGTGAGAAGAACGAAGTTCCAATTAAATGAGCTACAACAACAGCCAAAGCAATAACAAAAGCCAGTGCAAAATGTGAAGCAGCAAAACAGAAATGAAAAACTAAAATAAAAAATACAAAAAAAAACTACAAAAATGTAATGAAATGAAAGCAAACGAGACGAGTGCATGGCAGCAATAATTCAATTAGCACTGTTTCGTTTCATAAAAGTATTAGTTGATTTTTTTTAATTAATGTGCAGTTATCATGCAATCCGATTAAGAGTCAACTTCACTCCATTCCACTCAGAGTTGACTTGACTCTTGGCTCAAGTCTCACTCTGTCTCTGTCGCTGTCTCTTTCTCTATCTCTGTCTCTGCTGTTGTGTTTGTAATTGCAGCGTGTTTGTTATTTGTAGTCCAAGCTACTACACTCCTCTTGTTGTTGTTGCTGTTGTTATCTGCCAAGAATGCTAATTATAAGATTAGTGCAGAGTACCAAACTATGCGCCATGGAGTTATATCTTTGCATTCATCTCAGAGCTGCCTGATACGACACACGCAACGGGACAAAGGCGGCAAACTGTTGACAACAATGTTGAGTATGAGACTTGCCAGCCAACAGCTACAGATACATCTACAGCTACAGCTACAGATACATTTACATCTACAGATACATTTACATCTACCGATACTGAGAGACATATTTATGTACATTCATTTTACACTCTATCTTGCCATATTTATTTGGTTTTCGATTCGCATTCGCTTTTTGTTTTATGCATATAAATATTATAGTGTGTGTGTGCAAATGCAATGTTTATTTAACAAATATGCCCGCAATGTGTTAGATAATATGTTTGGTAACACTATTAATATGTATCGCGTAACCAATGTGGTTGCCAGCCAACAATGATTTATCGAACTGTGACTCAATAGAATGTTTCCAGCTTTTATTATTCCAACTGTTTGTTATTGCATTCAAATTAAAACCGCTTTAGGTGTTGTAATAGAAAATCTTATCAGTGTACTTTAATTCCGTTAGTTATATTAATTTTAAGAAAAATTTCTACAAATTTAATTCACATATTTTATTCACTTATTTTTAATAAACTGGTGAAAGTGCTTGTTTTAGTTTAATGATGAATAAGGAGTTTTTAATTCCACTAAAATCTTTTTCGTTTAGGTTTCTATTTTTATTTTTTATTAAATGACATTTCATTATATTAATAAGGAATTTTTAACTCAACTAAAATATTTCTATTTCATGTTTCTATCTTTCTTTTATTAAGTGACATTTCTTTATATTTTTAGCAATATTTTGTTTGTCTTTGCTGTTGTTTCGCAGCAACTGCAATTCAAGTTGAAATATTTTTATGAATTTTTTTCGCTATTGTGGTGGCAATAATAACAACAAAAACAACAATGAGAGCTCGGCACACATCAGCAACATCATCAGCAGCCAAAAGCCGCAGCCGCAACAACAACAATAACAACAACTTGTAGTACGTCACCCATTGCAATATATATATATAAATATATTTTATAAGTGTATATATGTGTATGTGTGTGTGTTTGCCCCTTTCCGCCACGCCTCTATACTATAAAGAATATAGCATCATATGAGTACACATACCTTTCAGTCTCTCACTCTCTCTCCCTCTCTCACTCAATTCCTCTCTCTCTCTCTTTGGTATCTGTCGTGTGCATCTCTTGAACTATCAATTTAAATGTCAGTTTAAATTGTAGAATTTTTCATTTCGTGGACTTCGTGCATGAAAACTATAAAATGGTTTTTATTGTTTTATGTTTCCTTGTTGTTTTTGTTTCTCTCTTGTTTTTTTGGTTTTTTTTTGTTTTTTTGGTTTTTTGTTTAGGTTTCATTTTGAATAGTTTGCTTAGAGAGTTAAGGAAGAGTCTATAAGAATGTGTGTGTGTGTATATAGAGATGTTTGCTGATATGCGACGGGTGAGAAGAGGCAGCAACTTTGGGGCACTTTGGGCCATGGCCATGACTGACTCTATGGCTCTTTGGCTCTTTTGGATGTATCTGTATCTGTATCTGAATCTGTGCCTGTGTCTGTGTCTGTGTCCGACTCTGACTTGTTTTAGATTTCTGTATGGTTGTTCTCTTGACTGGGGCCTGGCTTGCTTTCAACATTTGACAGCAGCTGTCAAAAAAAAACCTGAAAGAGTTTCGCCGAGACGTCGACCAGGTCCAAGAGCTGCTCAACTTGGCTCAAAGCCCCCAAAGAGCGCCCAAGTAAAAGTTGGCGATGTTTCGATGCTCGTTCTCTTTGTTATTGCCACTTTGGGGCGTTTGCCCTTTTTTTTTGTAAAAGTTTTTTTTGTATTCTTTTGGCCAAGTTGTAGTTTTGCTTACCTTCGAAAGAGGAGTTGCTGCCAGTCTGCACTGAAACGAAGCCAAAAACGAAAGATTCTTATTAGAAATTATTACATATGAAATCTTATAAAATCAAAAAAAATAATCATCATGTTTTGGATCTTACAACAAGTAACAAATTTTTGTCTACATATCTATTTATCTAGATATCTGTCTATCTATAATGGCTTCAAGTAATCTTCAAAAAAAAAAAAGGAGAAAAAAGAAAAAAAAAAAACAAACTATGAAATGTTAGACAAATCGATTTCATTTGCCAACAAGACGTGGGCTATTAATTTGTCTGTTGTGTTAAAGTTTCGGAACCACTTTAACAACTCCCCCCTTCCCCTCTCTACCACTTCACAACACTACACATTAACAACAGCAACAACAACAGCAACCACAGAAAGTGAAGTCTCAATATACGAGGCCAGTTTTGAATTGGACTCCTTTTTTTATAGAGAAAAAACTTAAAACTCTATTCGATATT
This sequence comes from Drosophila falleni, assembly GCA_035045575.1. Classification (NCBI taxonomy): domain Eukaryota; kingdom Metazoa; phylum Arthropoda; class Insecta; order Diptera; family Drosophilidae; genus Drosophila; species Drosophila falleni. The sequence goes on from JAWNOV010000167.1 coordinate 8,266,745, forward strand.
TCAAATGTTGTTGTTGTTGTAGTCTCAAGTTGTTGTTGTTGTTGTTGTTGCTGTTAAGTCATACAAGTTGTCAGTGCAATTGAGAATATTTCAATATTTCGACATATTTTTTTCCACGTTGTGAAATAATTATAAAAGATTTATGGATCGTCTGGTTTTTTTTTTCTTTTTTGGGGCTTGACTTGATACGTCTTGTCTCGACGTGTCTGGTCGTGTCGTGTTGCTTTTTATATGCATTTTAAAATAATTTCTAAATATCGGTTGTATGGCAATTAAATGTCTGACACTAATTGCTGCCACCGTGCAGACAATCCAGAGGCAACAACAACAACAACAACACACACTTTTTTGGCGACTGTTGACCGTCAACAAGTTATCGAATTTGGCATTGATTGGAATTGATTTTGACTGGCGGACCTAAAACACACACTCACACACACACACAATGAATTTAATTAACTTGTTGTTGTGTGCAATTAAAACGTCATTAAGTTATTATCGGCTTGGCATTATGAGAGGTTTGTTTTCGCCGCTTTTCATTGTTGTTATTGTTGCCAAAATGCAATGCGCCCTTGACATGACCCTACATATACATTTTTTGCACAAACGAGGGGTGAGTAGAAAAGAGAGGGGGTCAAAAGGCACCGAGGGCAACGTGCCAAAAGAGTCAGGGAGTCAAAAGCAACCCTGGCAGACACGTTGCGCCTTTTGTCAGTTGTTGTTGCCATTTCAAATTGCCAATTATCGATGAATTTGCAAAAATACAAACAGACAACGACACAAAAAAAATAAAAATACAAAAATGGGGGCGCGGCTGTTGGCAGCTTAAGCGGCTCACAGTCAGTCAGTGAATGGTTGGCCAGGTCCTGCCCAGGACTTGCAGTTCCCCTTCTATCCTGTCAATATTGTGCTAGTTGGTTTTTGGGCTGGGCACAAAACGCAGCACGTTATTCCCTACTCTTCCTCTTCCTCATCCTCATCCTCATGCTCGTCCTTGTCATCGTCCTGTGTGCTGACTGCTAGAATTATGCAAATCAAATGGCACATATCGATGTCAGTTGCAATATTATTGCTGCAATTCAGCATTTTTGGCATTCGAAGCAATTCAATTGGCAAAGGGCTTCGGCATGTTAACAGGACGTTGGGCGTTGCCAGCTCCTGGATAATCCCTTCAAAGGACACACACAAAACTAAATTGATTCCGAGAACTGCACAGCAGGCGAAACCTTAGAAATTGCGCAATTTCAGTTACTTAAAACACGTTTAAGTACAAAATTTAGAAGGGTTTGGTTAAGGAATTTTTGAAAAATTTTGATTAAAGAAATTAAGATCAATTTTATAATAAACCTTGATATTTGATTATTAAGAACTCAATTGTTTTAAGACTGTAATTTGAGTCCATGTATTTCCCCCAATAGATATTGAAATAATATATTTAATATATGAATTTCTCTAAGATCGTTTAATCGTTTCAAAACCGTTACATTCACTTTAAAAGACCTTAAGAATCTTTGAAAATTATTAATTGAAATCCGAGCTAAAAAGCAGCTGCGTCTTGCCCTTTCGATACGGCCACACCCTTTTTTTTCAGTCGACTCGCCTTCTTTGCGGCCTTCTTCTCAAGCATATATTTACATATGACTGCGCCTGTCAGAAACTTTTAAGAAAACACCAAAAAATACAAAAAAAAAATAAAAAAGCGATATAAAAAAGGTTTTGCTTTTAATAGAGAAACCTAAGCAAACACAAGAGAGAATAAAAAAAAGAGTTGTTGGCTGCGATTTCCTTTAGAAATCGATGCACAGAAAACTGAGAAACTGGGAAAGAAATGAAAAATAAAATGTTGAAATTAATTCAGCAGTAAATACAATTTACAGGGCATAAGCGAGTGAATCTTTTGCTCCTGTCGACAACGTCTGCTATTTAAAATTCAAATTACAAATCCTTTTTCCCTTTTCTCTTTTTCGTTTTTTTTTTGTGTTGTTGTTGGTTTGCTTTTAATTTGGAACCCCTTTCTAAGCCTTGCTCGTTGACTTCATTCGCTCGAACTGAACCCCGAACATGACGTTGATGTCATTGTCCTGGACTCGGATGCGACTGGCGTATCTGATAGATACAAAACTTGGTGCGTGAGAAAATTGTCAGCATATTGATTCGATGATTATCAACAGTTATGCGCATATTTAATTGCTGTCTCTCTGTCTCTCCCATTTATCTCTAAGTTGTCTCTCTGTTGCATTTCCATTTGCATTTGCATTTGCATTTTCATTCGCATTAAGTTGAAGTGCAAACATGCAAACGGCCACAGAAATTTGACAAATATTTGCACAGCACCCGAAAACTGATTGACAATCGAAATGAAGGCATCGAAATGTTGAGTATTTAGTCGTCAGTTTACTTCACTCTCCGCACAGCTGCTCGCTACTTAAACTTCATTTACATGCCGAGCAGCTGACCCTTGTCCTCTAGTTCGAAGTCGGGGTCGTAGTCGGAGTCGGAGTCGGAGTCGGGGTCACTGCTGATTAGCCCGAAATAAAGGCGTAATTAGGCGACTGCCACAGCGACAGAAAAGGTCGACAACAGGCGGTGCCGTCGCACAAAGGATCAAATGGTTTTTATAGTTGCTCTACTATCTAATTTTACCTAGCCGCCTTTTATATGCTTTCCATTTCCCCTGGCCCAAAACAAAACCCATTCCTTGACTCCCTACACTGAAAAAAAGACCAACTTTTAAATTCAAGAAAATTCATCTTTAATATTTTGTTCTTTAATTAAGAATATTTTAAGACCAAATTACTAAAACTAAGATTATTAATCTTAAAAAATATAAAATCTTAATATAAGAATACAAATCTTTAATTGTTAGGAGAGTATAAATAGTCGGCGGTTCGAATCGCATTCTTAACAGATTTAAATAACATTTGTAAAACTTCTTAAACAGAATACAACTTAAATAAATCAAAATTAAAAAAAAAATATATATAAAAAAATTTTTTTTTTATATTTAAAAAATTTTTTTTTTATATATATATATAAAATAAAATAAAAAATTTTTTTTTTTATATTTAAAAAAATTTTTTTATTTTATTTTTTTATATTAATTTTAAGAACATTTATTCTTAAAATAAGAACTTGGTCTTAATTGAAATGTTCTTAAAATCAAGATGTGTTCTCTTAATTTAAGAATTTTATGTTCTTGACGCCTTTTTTAGACCATAAAACTTAGTTCTGAGACCAAAATCTTGTTATTAGAACATGTTTTTATCAGTGTACGTTTCCCATTCAATGGCTGACTGGACTGACTGACAGTCTTGGCTACCCGCTGTGCATTTGGCAGCGTCGCGTCGCGTTCGGAGTCTTGTTTTGCATGTAGAGGGCATTTGTTAAGGGCAACGTTGATGAATGCCACAACGCTGCATGCCACGGCCAGAGAGTGCTGCAACTACAACGCACTTGCTCCCAAAAGTCAAATCCAAAAGCCGAAAAAGGCAAAAGCTAAAACCAGAACCATAGTCAGAGTTAGAGACAGAGACAGAGACAGAGCCAGAAAACCAAAAGCCGAAACCAAACAAAAACCCTAGCTAAAATTCCTCTAACTAAAAGTTGTTGTTGTTGTTGTTGTGTAGTTGTAGTTTGGAGGGTGTTGAATGTGGCATGTTTGCTTGTTGGCTCTTTGGCTGTGGCATTAATCAGTTGGCGGACCTGGGACTGAGACTGGGACTTGTCTGGCTGCCAAACTATGCGCCATGCACATGAGCAGCTCTATACTAACACTACCATCTATCTCCCTGCCTTATTATTCCACTGTAATTAATAAAGATTAAGCGCTGTGACACAGCCAGCAGCAGCAGCAACAACAGCAGACAGAGTGCCACAAGGCAAGTTGCAAGGGGGCAACAGCAAAGTCTATGCAACAGCAGACAAGGAGCAGCCAAGTTTTCCCTGCAGTTCGGGTTAAATGTTTCAAACATTTTTAGTTGCCCTGTAATTTCTGCTATAGCTAATGTTGTTGTTGCTGTTGTTGTAGTTGTTGTTGTGTGCGTCAGATGATTATGCACTTGACAGTTTCAATATTTAAAGCATAACAAGAAACAAGAGAAAAGCCAAAAGATTAATGAAGCAATGTTCCTAGAAGACAGCAGACAACAAAAGCTACAAATATATCTGTTCAGGAATATATATCTACATATAAGAGTCTGTATATATCTTTAGCGTATTCAAGTTTAAAATTTGAAATTCTTCTCGTCAAGTGTTGAAGTTTGCTTTCAACTATTTTCAAATGATTTATGTCTGCCCAAAAAGATACAAAAGTATCTTCTTCTCAAATTTCAACTTTCTAGCTGTACTATCTATCTAGCTGATCGTTAAATAAAATCTTAAATCAAATCGAAAAACTTAAACTTAATATCAAGTCGTAAAATATCTATAAAATGCTATATGACTGGCATAAATCGTAAGTGCTGGAAGTATCTTAATGCCTAGTTCTTGTTTTAATAAGCGATCGTATTGCACATTTTGCATAAAACTCGATACCAACACATACACACAATCCCATAACATATGGCAATAAACATAAACTAAGATTAATGCATTCATATATCACTCAATGAGAGACGAAATGAACCATTAAAAAATAGGCGAAAACTCTACGAGAACTTTAACGACTCAGCGATCTAAAAACAAAACAAAATTCGCCTTAATAACTGCGAGAAACTTATGAAAAAAAATTCAAATTGGGTCACAAAGTGCAGCAAATGATGCGACTGTGTGTGTGTGTGTGAGTGTATCTATGAGTTGCCTTGTATGTTTTAGCTACATGGAAATGAAATTGAGGCGTCGTCTTTTGCTTTTGTCGCCTTTGGGGCGCCTCTCAGTCCCTCGGATGAGTGTGTTGGTGTACTTATAGTTAATTGCACTGGTAATTAATAATGTTATTTATTAGACACACACATAGATAGAGAGAGGGATACAGAGAGAGAGAGAGAGAGAGAGAGAGAGAGAGAGAGAGAGAAATAAATGCTTTTATAGAACCACGATGACCTCACCCAAATGTGCGCGACTCGTGCCCATCTTTGAGATACATTTTGTATCTGCTGTTGTTGTTGCTCTGTTATGTGTGTCATTAAGTAAATTAAGTAAATAAACATATGCCCAACACTGAGCTGAAGCTATGACCATAATTAATTGCCAGTCAGCCGGTGCCTCGTTTTAGCTGCCACACTGCCACAGTGCCACATTACGAGTTACCCCCAGCAAAGCTGCCCCTGCCCCTGCCCCTCACAACAGACAACAGCTGCCCCTTTTGCATTGGCTCATCTGCAACTGAAGCGCGTTAGTTTTTGCGCCCTTTAAGCAGGCGCAAAATGGTCAGAAGAGAACCAGGAACAGAAACAGGACAAGGAACAGGAAAAGATACAAAACCAAGCGCATTTCAACGCCTTCATTTGCATGCGTTTTATGGCTTAATAGCAGCAACAACAGCAGACTAAACAAAACAAGAGAAAGGCCGCCTGCTTATCTGGACAACATTTTGGGCCAATAGATTTTTGATAAGCAGCAACAACAAGGCTAAGCATTTGCATTTCATTGACAGCCAGGCCAAGAAGGGTCTTTTATTTTTTGGTAGCCCTTGAGGCTGCCAAAACGACAAGCAGTAGAAAGTTTTTTTTAAATTGACTTCTTTTTTTTTTTTTGGTTCATTTGTATTTTTTTTTGGGTGTTCAGCTTCCATGTAATTGTGTGAAGAGAGCTCAAGTTGTTGTTGTTGTTGTCTCCTTTGGGCCACGTTTGCGCACTTAACTCACGCATATTGCGGCACCTCATCAGATCTGGCCACTGGCAATCGATGTGGATGTAAATGTGGCAACTGGAACTGACTCGGTCCGGCAAATTGAGACACAACTCGACAGAAGCGGCAATAGCGGCAACCAAAGCGTTTAATTTACTTTTATTGTACTAGCACGATTTATTGAAATTGTTTATTGATTGCTGTTACCTTTGTTGCTGCTGTTGTTGTTGTTGTGTTTTGAAGTGCGAGTCATGCACTTGATAATATTTAAATACCCTAGGTAAGGTGATTGAGTCTGGGCTGATCGACTTTTAAAACTACAGAGTGTTCAGAAGAAAGATTAAATCCTTATCAATTAGAAAACTCACTAAAATGTATGAAAAACTAACACTCTATAAAATAATCCTATTCAAAACTATTACAGAGTATCCTAAAACCAACCCTTTTTCAATATAACTCATTTATTTCGCAGAAAAATATTATATTTCGATATCAAACTGACCAAATACGATTGACGAATGAGTTGAAATAAAAACACTGACATTAATGACAGAATGAAGATTTTTGGTTAGAAACCTGCATCGATAATAATACTTATTTATGGTTGTATATTGTGGCAATTTATTGTCATCTTAATAGTTCGAAACGCTGTAAAAATTAATGATTTTTGAATACGATTTTTATGTGATCGTTGTATCGATATTGCATTGTTGTGTGATTTGTTAACCTGATTTTCGATGAACCTGAATTTTCGATATACGAATTACGTATTCAGATGGTATCCTCTATACTTTATTATACAGTTTATGCAGTTTTTTTGGCAGTGTGTGAGTTAATCTGACATTCGAGATAACTGCATTTGATGATTTCTGATCATATTAATCGATTCCATTATCATTGTGAATATGCTAACCTTTAGTTTTGTGATTTTTATGACTTCGGTGGCATTTGAGAAACTCATTTTCAATTATGCTAATGCATGCCAATTGATGATTCTGTTTTCGAATTGAATTAGCCACATTATGGTATATGTATATATACTTTTATGGCATAGTGTCTGTCTGGCGCCCTCTGGCAAGTGTCGGTCTATTGCCATTTTGCCATTTAGTCAAACACGTCAGCACATTTGTCAGCCAAATGTCGACGCTCGTGCCGTGCCGTGATATTGCCACATAAAACTCAATATCAATAACAGAAAATATTACCAATAGATACAAAATGTATCTATGATCTGGCTTAGACAAGCTTAGATTGCATTCTCAATCTCAATCTCGATTCTCTGGCCAGTTTGTAATCTGAACTATTTTAGCCAAGCTTATTTGCATATTTATAACTATCGACTATATCTCGCTGTCTAACTGTTTGTCTGTCCGTTTGTCCAGTTTATGTTAATTGCATAGAGCTATGAAATTAATACTTTTTATCGCTTGCTCAATCGCCGCGAACTTGTAGCTCACATGTTAGCTGTAAATTAAGTTGACAACTTGGCGCTGCCGCTGACACAGCTCTCAAATTGGCCCAAAGCGGTACGAGTTGGCCCAAAGTCGTTTTGAGTCGTTCAGCTGTTCAGTCACACAATTGAAATTAGATTGTTGCACTGATAAATCAGTTAGTCTGGCAAAACTATTAGCATAACAGTTAATAACGCTGGCAAAACTCCAATTATTTTATGAACAATCTAAACTTGGCCCTAATGAAACTCTGGTCAGTAAAGTGCTTCACTGTACGCCTGACTATAGAAATCTATAGTGACTGATGGACAGTTCGTCAATGCGTCAATTCGTCAGTTGGGTACACTTTACTACGCAAATAGTAGCCGCTATTTAAACGGCAAAAGCAACGGCCATTAGCCATCGGCCATAAGGCCATGGCCTGTGGGTTTGGGCCTGCTCTTTGGGCCAATGTTTGCCTACGCTTGACTGGGCCCAGGCCAAGCCTTTTGCCACTGGTTCGACTCCGATTGCTGGCTTCTCTATTATTTAGCAAATATTTAGAATATTTGAACAACTTGCCAACTTTACCAACTACCAACAACCAACTTTAAACTACCAACTACCAACTTACCCACTTGGGTATCCACTTGGCTACCGCGTGCGGTTGGACAAACAAATCATGAGGATCGAACTGAAGAACTGACGAACTGACAAAGTACTCGTCATTCTCTTTTTTTCTTTAAATTATTGTTTAAATATTTAAGAGCGCGAGCTTTTGTTTAATTTGACTGTCAACTGCAGATGTGTGTGTGTGCGTGTGTGTGTGTGTGTGTGCACGCCTCTTGGCCATAAAACTTTCTATAAACATGCCTGAAAGCCACCTGCTGTTGCCATTTGCAAGCCAACTTGGCTACCCCATTCCCATTCCCGTGGCCTTTAACCTCTTTTGGACTCGTACTGAGACTGAGTCTGAGTCTGGTTGGTTGTATGCAAGTTTTTGGTATCTGCATCTGCATATTGGCCAGACGACGTTGTTAACAAGCTTGTTAATAAATTACCAACAAAATGGCCATAAAAAGTGCCAGGCATAAATCAATTCCGCCTCCTTCTTCATATCATCTTTCCCCCCTCACTTCTCTGTTGGTCAACACTCTCCTGTCTTGCTGTCTGTCTGTCTTATTAGTTTGCTCAGCTCTCAGCTGGCAACAGCTTTGGCTCTTTTGGCCATGCATAAATAAATAAATAATAGCAAGTGTGGACACAAAACAGACAACGGACAAACTTATAATGTGCCATCATTGAAATTGATAGAGCAAAAAAACGAAAATTATGCTATGGCAACAAATATCGAAACTAAATAAATTCAAATTAATCAAATGGAAGTGGCCACAGCAACAGAAATCAGGCAACAACGAACAGAAAACAGTCAAGACAACAGCAGAGGGAAAATACTTCATTAAAATGCGCGACATGCATAAATCAATTCAATTAGTTGGCATTATACTTAGTAGTCTTTATCTGCTTCTTTATCTTTATACTCTTTTATTTTTTGCGTTTCTCCTCTTTTTTTGTAGAATTGATTGAGGTTCAATTTGGCAAGGTTTAAAGTTGAACAGAAGCAGCTCGCATTTGAGAAACAATCAATTGATTGATAACAAACTTAAAGGTCAATCGAGATGAGTTAAGGTCAGCAATGATTGATGAAAAATATTATATTAAAAATATAATAAAAAAAATATGAATTTAAATACACTTTTACTTAGAAAATTTGTCATTAATGTTATATTAAATATTCCATTAAGCTATTGTCCTAATCAAAATAGTATCTTTAAAAAACTTTTTAAGATTTATAGAAAACTAATTTTATATTTTAATTCAGCTATTTATTTATTTCAGTAAGAAACAAAAAAATCGAAGTATAAAAATTAAATTAAAAATTACAAATAAAAATTAAATTAAATACAAATTATGAACTATAAAGAAAAAATTAAAATTAATTACATAAAGCTAATTGAATAAGCATACTTTTAGAATAACAATGCGAATTGCTTGTTTGACTTTCTGAAATGTTGACACATGATGACAACCTGGGAAAAATAGACTGCTCCTTTTTATTGTTATTGTTATTATTATTATGGTTATTATATGTATGGTTATTTTATGGCATCCACGCTCAATGTGCAGTTCAGTGGCCGATGCTTTTGGGTCGGTTGTTGGTTGTTGCATACGAAATGCAAATGCCATTTGCAGAATGCTGAATGCTGAATTCAACAAGCCGCAAGGCACATCGTTATATTGCTCACTCGGCTCAATTTTATGGCCCTGCTCATTTCGTGTCATAAAAAAACATTTTCAACACATTTTTTTAACGACAAGTGACTATAAAAGTGCCTGGCAACAACAACAACAATAACAACAAAAGCAACAATATTGAAGACAACAATGATGAAAACTTACACAGCATTTGCAGCTTGTGGCCCAAAGGCGTTGGCGTTGTTGTATTCGCTGGAGACCTGCAATAAACCAGAGAAGAGAGAGAGAGAGAGAGAGGTGGTGAGTGAGAGGGGAGAACACAATGTACAAATTATAATAATGATATGTGTGAGCAGTATGTGTGAGTGTATACTTAAGTGTGTGTGATATATGCTTGTATGCTTCGATCTTATATGTCAAAGCCATTTGTATTTTAGTTTGCTGTTTTAAATTAACCAAAATTACGTTAAATTTATAAAGTTAAATTCAAAGCAGATACACACACACACACAGTAAAACAGACGCCATGTCATGTCAGATCATTAAGAAAATATGGTCAAAAATGTTTCAATTAAAAAACCAAACTAGACGAAGGCATTAAAAAACACACAAACACACTCAAACATCTATATACGTATATTAGTGAATGAAAACTGATTGTAGGCGGACAAGTTTGCCATAAATTGTGTAGGCTACTTTACTGTCAAGTCATTAACAGCAACAACAACAACAACAACAACAATAACAACGGCAAGTGAATCATTAACAACAAAAGGCAAAACCAAAAAAGCAAAAAAGCGAAAGAGAATTTGATTCTCTGCTTTATCTGACGCCGTTCATAGCTATACAAAAAAGTTTTTAAATTTTATATTTTTTAATGCCTGCATTTTGAACAATTTTTTAATATTTTTATTTGATCACTTTTGCTGGTTATCAAATTGAGCTTAGTACATATTTTTGCTTTCAGTTTTATACATTTTACCGTGCAATTTTTTATGACACGTGCTTTAACAACAGTTTATGCAAATCATTTGATGGTCTATAACATTTTGTAGTGTTTTTGAATTAAAAAGTAAATTTTATAACCTTTAGCTTGTCGTAAAAAAAAAGTAGAAACATACAAACACGACTTAATTTGTGCGCGCCTTTTGGGCGGATTCTTTTTTTATGGCCGGTGCAATAAACTGTTTTGCGGATTTGTCTGATGTGGGCTACTCAATATGTTAATATCTCAGTTAGTCAGTTTGTTTGTCAATTTTATGCATTGACCACAAGCCGAAACAAATCGCGTTGGTACAGCCAATAAATTTGGATAGTAAAAATTCAAATGCTATACTTAGTTTCAAAAAGCATTTGCTGCGATTAAAAACGCCTTCGAAACGCGCACAAAACATATGCTTAAATGAACGTAACTAAATAAAGCAATTGAAAAGCATAATACAAACTATAAACTAAAACACTATATTTTTAGTTTTTCTTTGTATAACATATATATTAAATATTGCAAAGAATAGTTAATGAATTAATGTGCTGGCATTTCAAAGCTGTTATAACCGCTAGAAAAACGCATCAAAAAACGCGTTAGGTCAGTTGGGCTTAATTAACAGAAATTTGTAACCAAATAAGGAATTTATTTAAATATCTATTTATGTGCGTTTTCTATAAAATATTCCAATAAATTAATAAATTATTAGAAGCATTTAAATGAAGATTTTATGCTTTCTTTTTATGCGTTTTTTTAAGAACTTTTTGAAAATCTCTTTAAATTTGGATCTAGAATTAGAACAGCAGCATAATACAAAAAATAGACAATAGTATATTTTTAATTTTTCTTAGAATAACATATATATTAAATACTGCAAAGAATAGTAAATGGATTTATGTGGTAAGATGGCAAAGCGATTAAAACAGCTAGAAAATCGCATGAAAAACGCGTTGAATTAAAATATCTATTTATTAGTGTTTTCTATACGATCTTCCAAAAAATTAATATATTTATATGAACATTTTGTGCTTTCTTTTTACGGTTTTTAAGAACCTTCTGAAATTCTCTTCAAATTTGAATTCAGCAATCATCTTCGTTCGACAGAAAGTAAAAATCTAAACCTTTTTTTGTTATTTTTGGTTGTTGTTAGTATTGGTATTGTTATTGTTATTGTTTTTTGTGCACGTCATGGCCCAATGGCTTGTGTCAAGGCACAGACACCCACAATGATGTCGATGTCGGCACACTATAATGGAAAAATAAATCTTCAGCATGCTACAACAGCAACGGCAACAACAATGAGAAAAGCAATAGCAACAACAACAAGAAACGTTAAAAGCCATGTAGCTAACAAAGTTTTGAAAAGGCGTTAGATTCGTTGCGGACTCGCGAGTCGCGCGTCTCGCGCGCGTTTTTCAGTTGCGCACATCAAAGCGTCAAAAGCCGCTAAACAAAATGCCCACACTTGGCAATATATACACACACACACACAGTCAAACACATGTGTGTGTGTACATACAACAAATGCCTAATTGTCTTGGCGGCACTCGTAAAACCTACAAAATTATTACGGCTGCAAAGAAAGACAAAAAACAAAAAATAACACGAAAAATAAAAAGAAGTATTTGGAAAAAAACGCGCCACTTCACATGTTGAGATCGTTTGGATCGAGTTCGCAATATCTGAGGAGGGAGGAGGTCGGGGCGACAAAAGTGCCAAAGGGTAAAATAATGACAGTTTAATTTACTCCCATTGCGATGAAGTGTAACGACTCTCAAAACTCAATTAGAGCTCCGGCCAAAGCGGCCTTTTTCGGTCAGGTAGCTGACTTGACTTGGCCTCAATGGCCGGCTTTTTGGCCAAATGCGACTCTAATGCGGCTGCGACTGTAAACTCTGATGTTGCAGGTGCAACATGTGACTTAAAAATGCATAATTTTAAGGCTTTATGAGCCGTTCTTAAAGGCAAAAGGGAGCAGAGATCTTTGTGCTCTCTCTCTCTCTCTATATCTCTCTGTCTCTATCTCTGTCTCTGTCTCTTTTTCTCTCCATCTCAATTAATTCGCCTAGTTTATGTTTATGACGCTGTTCGACGCATATTTCTGGGCCATAAGTTTGGATAAGACCGGAGCCAACTCCTTTTATATAATGAACTTGAACGCAATGTGCGTATCTCATAGATACAAAACTGCAGTCTATGCAAAAGGTCGTTGCTTCCCCCCTCCCCATTTACCTGTTTTAACTCATGTTATTTATGTTATTAGGCTCGTAATTTTCAACAATATTATTGCATTTATGTTTCGTAGGCGATGCGCCTAATGAGTTTTTCAGTTCGTCTCCTTTGTGGCTACGAAATTTATGCATTGCCATTGTTTATAAGGTGCTCCAAAGGTGGGCGGCTCTGTTTTCCCCTCTTTTAACCCCTTTTATCCCCCCATTTACCAGTTGGCAGTTAGCGGCTTTGGCAGTTAGCTGGCTGTATTTTAAAGCCATTAAATGGCGAGATGTGTTTTTGGGTGAACTGCTTAGGGTTTTTAACATTTTTATAGCAACATATTATTGTTGTAGTTGTTGCTGTTGTTGCAACGCCCATGCTGTGTTTTTTTCTACATATCTCTTTTGTTGTGCTGTGTGGGAGTTTAGCTAAGTTTGCGGCCTGATCTCTAAAGGATCCAGAGACAGAGACATCGACTAATTGGCCAACTTGTGTTGTAGTTGCCCTTCAAGTTTATGGATACTTTAGGTAATAAGTGAGTACATAAAGTAGGCCTCTCCCAGCTTGAACTTTGACCTCTTTCAGCAGCCATCAATCGCTTGCAACCATCAAAGTCAACCACAAAGCAACACCTATCCATCAAATGGCCTCAAAACTGCTGTCATGCTCCAATTTTAATGCTTTTCAGTGGCTGCTTAGTGTTCAGACTTCAGTCTTCAGGTGTTGCTGCTGTGCTGCACTTCCTTATCGTTATTTTGTGGCACGTTGCACGTCAGAAGACAATGCGACGCTCTTGTGGCAAGTAAATTCAATTAGACAATACAAAAGATACCACAAAAAAAAAAATAAAAAACTCTGACAAAGGGATACAAAGGCATTCTAACTAAATAGCATTCACCTGTCCAGGAAAATAACTTCACAAATGCACATACACATACATTCATACAGCTGTCAATTTGTTGGCGCCAAAGAACAAGAATATTTTCGAGTCAAAGATCCATGGCCATCCATTAAATGCCTACCGTCAAATCATAATTCATTTTTTTTTTTTTTTTTTTTGGTATTCTTCTCTTTTTTTTATGCTTATTCTGCTGCTGCTTCATCTAGTCTTTGGTCTGGGTATTCATCTGCTATTAGGCACGGCCACTCCTAGGCACGCAGACCCATAAGCCAGACAGACAGACAGTTGGACAGACAGACAGAGAGACAGAGAAACAGATAGGCAGATAGCCAGATACACTGCTAAAAAAAGTGTTTATAATCAAGATTTTGGTCTCAGAACTAAGATTTTTGTTCTAAAAAATGCGTCGAGAACATAAAATTCTTTAATTAAGAGAACATAACTTGATTTTAATAACATTTTAATAAAGACCAAGCTCTTATTTTAAGAATAAATGTACTTAAAATTAAAATCAAAAAATTAAAAATATAAAAATTATTTTTTTATATATTATTTTTTTTTTTTTAATTTTGATTTTTTTTAAGTGTTTTATAAATGTTATTTAAGTTCGTTACGAGTGAGATTTGAACTGCCGTTTGCCACTATTTCTTTGATACAAAATAGTATCTATTTATACTTTTCTAAAAATTTTAGATATTTATTCATATGCTAAGATTTTGGGATTTTTTAGATTAATAATCTGAATTTTAGAATTTTTGTCTTTAAATAACCTTATTTTAAAAACAAAATATTCAAGATAAATGTTCTTGATTTAAGGAGTTGGTCTTTTTTCTCAGTGTAGGCAGATAGGCAGATGTGGGCACAGGTAGGGCCCAATCTATGCAGCCAGTTTGCACCTTGCGCAACGACCAACAACCAGCGACAACAACCTCAGCAACAACAACAACAACGACAAACGATCCTCACTTATTCGGTTGCATCGCCCGCGGCGCAAGGAAGGTTCATTGATACTTTGTTGCAACAGCAACTGAGGCAGCAACTGAGGCAGCAACTGAGGCAGCAACTGATGCAGCAGCAGCAGCTCAGGTGCTCAATCAAAGGCAATTAATGGGTAATCGGAATTTCATAAAGAGCCAGAGGCAGTTACAAACTTTAACTAAAAGATGCAGATGCGAGTTTTTGTCCAGTCAGCTGGAAACACGGCGGAAGTTTGCATTTCTCCTCCCCTCCACCTTCACTTTCCCCCCTCCTAGACATTGTTGCTATTGAAATGTCAGCTTTTCATATGTGTGTGATTGCTTTGGCTAATTTGCTAGTTGGCCATTTGGCCATTTGGCTATTTGGCTGGCATGCAATTTGCAGATACATTTACAGATACAGATACAGATACATTCGCAGGCATAGCTATAACTTGCCAGATGTAGTCACAGATACAGCTACAGCTATAGATACAGAATGCATTAGCCAACTTTGTCGTCGTCGTTGTCCCCAAATAACCAAATGCAAAATATGTCGAAAAAAAATATGGCAAATGCCAAAAAGTGAAATCAAAAGCAAAAAGGCGACACGAAACTTTATTAGCCCGTTGACGCAAATTAACGGTGACCGCTTCCATTTCGCATTTCGCATTTCAAAGCGACAACAACGTGGCCCAAAGCTGATGCCAATGTTGCTGCTGCCAATGTTGCTGCTATTGGTGGCACCCCACGGCTGCTGCCAGCAAAATAATTTGTAAATGTCAGTGCATTTTGACAGTTTGTGGTGATGTTTTTCAAATTACAATTTACAACTGCAAAAGCAGCAGAAGGAAAAACTGCAAAAATTGTAAAAACTGAACTCAAATTGTAAATGAAAACAATTTTCGCAAAAGTAAAAAAAAAAACAGTATATGTAGCAACATAAATTTTAATTTCAGCTTTTATTAATACTTGTATTTGCAAATGTTATTTTTGGCATATTTGTGTACACTCGAGTTGATGTTTCTGATTAAGAATATGTTCAACATTTTACAATGTTAATGGAATTGAAAGATTCGAATTGACGTGTGACAAGATTACTTAACTGTGACAAGAGGCAACATGTTAATAACACTCAGCTGGACGCTTGGATGGATAATATTTTCAGGTTTAGTTTAAGGCCTTTAAAAAGGGGAAAATAATTTGACTTTTATGTTGGAGTATACATATATTTATAATATTAATTACAACTATAAAACAGATTTAATTTATTTGTAGTATTTTTTAGAGTTGAAATTTTAGTAAAGATATTAAAATATAGATATTTAAACTTTACTACACTTAAAAGTCATATTTTCTTTGCCTTCCGACATTTATTTTTTATGCCGCTTATTACTATTTTCATTTAAATATTTTTAAATGTTATTTCGGTCATAAATTTTATATTCTCCTATTGTTAATTTATTTTTAACAGTCGTACAACTAATACAACTAAATTCTCTATTGAACTGACGGTCTTACGAGTGGTTTTTATGGTCTAAAAGCTGTGGCTAAGATAAGACCTCGACTCCAAAAAAAAAAAAAAAACAAATGGGGAGATTTTTTGTGAAAGGCCAACGAAGTGGATGCCACTTTCACCTGGCCAACTGCAACTTGAACTGCAGTTTTCAGTTCGAAATGTAGACTGAGAATAAGGTTGGTCAAGACGTTTGTTTGGCTTAATTAAATTAGGTAAACAAGAGCTGATAGAGCTGGCTAATAAAATGTCTGAGTAGAGAGAAAGAGAACAATAAAATGTGTAAATAAACTTTGGGTGTGGTTTGAGTTTGCAATTGAGACGGAGAAAAACGGTTTACAAGCAACGCGGGAAAATTAACTTAAAGTTATTTTAGAGCTGATTACAAAGGAGAGCAGACAGTAGAGAGAGAGGGGACATCAGAGAGTGAGAGAGAGAGAGAGAGAGAGAGAGAGAGACAGAAAGGTGGAGTGGCCAAATGCCAAACAAATGCGATAATAGTTGGCAAAGTCAATGGCTAGACAGCAAAACCAACAGCAACAACAGCAACAGCAACAACAAATACACACAGCAACATACTGGAATAACAACAACAATGAAATTGAAGAAAATTACACTAAATTGGCTTCAATTATTGTATTAATTTGGGTTCCGTGTTGCTTTCCGGCTTATCCCTTTTTTTCCACGTTTGTTGCTATTGTTGTCGTTGTTGCCTTGAGTCTCGTTGGTTAGTTTTGTTATGTTTTGTAGTGTTTTATTTTGTTTTGTTTGGCGTGGCTTTGACTGAATGAGACGACCGTCTGGCAACTGGCAACTGGCAACTAACAAACTGGTAACTGGCAACTGGCAACTTGCACTGCAATCATTTTATTTTCTAACTTGGCTTTGGCATTTCGATGGGCCACTTGGCCAAAAAGACTTTGTCTTCATCTTCATCTTCATCCTCTGCTGCTTAGTTGAGTTATTTCAAAATTATATTAGACAGCAGTAGAAAGAGAGATGCCAACTGCAACTTAGATCCCAAGCAATGCTCTAGCATTATTTATTAGTGTTGTTGCTGTTGTTATTGTTGCTCATGTTGTTGCTGTTGCTGTTGTTGCTGTCGTGCAGGAAGCAGCGCCATGGCGCTGACCAAAAGGAAGCTGGCGATTATGGCTCTTGTACTCTCGTATAAGCCATGTACTATACATATGAGTATGTATGTGTGATTACTGGTTTTGGTATTAGTGTATGGCTTGTTCTGACTTTGTCGAGGTCTGGGTCGAAGACAGAGTCAAAGACAAAGACAGAGACAGAGTCAGAGTCGAGTTCTTTGTTGCGCATGTGTGCGATGACGATGAAGACTGAGAATCAACTTGAAGTCAGCAGCAACCACAGCCGGAAGAAGTTGGCTGCTTGACATTTATCTTGAAAACTGATTGTTAGACAGCTGCTAAGCAGTCAACAGTGTATTTTTGTAGTTGTTTTTCCCCAGATGATATGTGGTTAACTTAAGCTCTGGCAAAAATTTAAGCTTTTAGCCTGAAATATACGAGCTTTGACAGGCAATTGATTAATAATAAAATAATTAAATGCTTTTATTTTGTATTCGTTATACAATAAATTGTATAAAATAAGTCTCTTATTTGTTCTGTTAATTTATTGTTAGCTAATTCGTTTGTAAATGGTTTATTTTGTCAATATAACTAAGCCTTTCAACTTGACTTTGTGAGAGCATTTAAGATAAATTTGTGCGAAAAATTAGTTTCGTTTATATTTTTGAGGGCAATTAATGCAAATTTTAATACCATAGTAATGGTCTGTCTGTTAAGTCTATTGTCATAATTTTAAATGTGGAGTTTTAATGTATTGAATTAAATTATATCAAAACAGATAAACGTATTGAAGCAAATCACAAATTTTATTTTATTTATTTCTTACTATTTATTATTGTTTTTTTTAACTTAAGAAACGATTTTTAAAATTAATTAAATTATTTATTTTAAGACTACAATTTATTTAAAAAAATGCTGTTCACAATTTTATTATTTTAATATTTCCGGCAAAATATTTAATTTTTTTCTATATATAAGCCGTATATGTAAAAAATCAATAAACTCCAAATAAACTCTATTATAAAATGGATTTTTACATTTGTTATTTTGTAAATTAACCATCAATAAATCAAACTCACCAATTGAATGCATTCATTTTCAGCCGTTGCAATGTGCTTCAATTAAATATTTAATAATAATAAAAAGTCGGCACACAAAATGTTCACACAGCCAAAATATTTGCTTGGCCCTCTCACACAAGAATTGAGAATTACAAAACTGCGAAATGTGAAATGCAAAAGTGGAAAGTGCAAAATGCAAAGTGCAAAATGCAATTTCCTCTCGAAATGTTTCCGTTAAAAGGTCACAAAAACTTTTGCCGTCGCCAATTGGCAAAACTGCACGATTACAACAATTCAGTTTTAGTTTTTCAGTTTCAGTTTTCAGTTTTAGCTTTACAGTTTGTTACAGTTAACAACAAACACGGCGCACACACAGAGTGAGAAAGAGAGAGAGTAAGTAGAGACACGTAATATTTTATTTGGTAACACGCTAGGATACTACGTTTAAATCGCACGCGTGCAATACAAAAGTTCTCTAGAGAATTCTCTTAGGTTTTGGCTGCCGCGCGGCACGAAAGCCGAATTGCGAATGCGGCAACAGCAACTGGGTTGCTAAAAAAGCGACTCGCAATCCGAATCGACAGCGAACAGCAAACGGCAACAGCAACAGCAACGTCAGCTTTGGGTCTTATAGGCCGGACAATTTTTGCAGTCGCTGCCGCCGTCGCTGTCGCTGCCTCTGCTGTTGTTGTTGTTGCTGCTGCTGCTGTTGCTGCTGCTGTTGGCGTCGGGAAGTGAGTCGAGACCTATACAAGCTCCCCTCGCTGTTGTGCTTGTGAAATTGCAATTTAGTCAGCAGCTGCAGCGACAACAGCAACTGCAACATGTTGCCCGAGTTTTGTTGCCGCTTTGCAGCTTTGTCGCGCCACGGAATTCACCACAGTTGCTGTTGCCGACGTTGCACGTGTTGTGGCTCAGGATTAGCCCTAGAACACCAACAACAACAGCTCTTGTTGTTGCTAATATTGCTGCTGTTGCTAATGTTGCTGCTGTTGCTGTTGTTGCTGCTGTTATTGCTGCTGTTGCTAATGTTGCTCCTGTTGTTGTTGCTGTTGCAGTTGCTGTTTGTGGGCTTGTCGCCTGACTGACATTTCCTTTTGACTTGGATGCGCCTACATATAACCACAACAACAACAACAACAACAACTACACTCAGTATAAGCCAAAGTTGCTGTTGTTGTTGTTGCCGATCGAAGTTGACATTTGCTCAAAGAATTGCACTGCAAAATGAACTCGAAACTGAGACTCGAAGTGCGCATGACAGCGTCAAAATGAGGGGAAAACAATTGAGTGAGTGAGTTGAGTGAATGAGTCGAATGTTTGTGAATGTGAATGTGAATGTGACTGAGTGAATCTTATTTCCCACATCACACCAGTTTGCCAATTGGCAATTGCATTGTTTTTGTGACACCCACTTGCAACAACAACAGCAACAACAGCAACGACAGCAATTATAATTATGGGTGGGTGTTGCTGCCATTTAGTGTTGCTGCTATTTGCATGCAATAACTGAAGAATTCAGATTTAAGATTGATGTGAGACGAGATCTTGAGCTGCGTTGGCTGTTAATTAAATGCCAAATGCACTGCAAATAATTTATACAACAATATCAATCAGTTGCGAATTGAATAAGCGCTTTTGCAAGCACTTAAAAGTATTTAATAGGATTAAATATTAAAGACTACTTTAAATGTTATTTTTTAAATAAAAAAATTCTGAATAATACTTATTCAAATTCAAATTAAATTGGAATGCTTTAAACATGATTTGGCCAGTCAAATAATTCTTATTTAAATCTCAACGATTTGTTAATGAAACGTACTGTGCATGTTATGTATTTTATAATATTAAGCTATTTCAAAGCCTAGTCAATATTGATATAATCCCAATAAATAACACATACCAAATAATTGCATACAAATAATTCTTATATATCAACACACTTAAGCTAATTTAAAGCCTTATCAATATTGATTTAATACCAATAAATTACACCAGACATTAATCTTTAAGTCAATATTTTGATTTTTGATTCAATTAACAATTTGAGTGGAATTTTCTCTGAATGCACAGCCGTCATCAATCAAATTGCGGCGAGTCAATCACGACCACAATAACAACAAAATCAACTTGGCATTTGTCAGCTGCACATCTGCTAAAGGCAATGCCTGAATACTCGTTCATTTAGCAGACAACACGGCGTATGCGTTACCCGCCCCAAAAAACAAGTCAATATAGCGAAAAACGAGAAATGGAATAAAAAACTTTTTCTTTTTTGGGTTGGCTTGTCACAATTTGTGTGGTAATTTGTTTGCACTTTTTTGGGAGTTGGAAGCCAAAATGCTCAGGCAAAGTATGTAAAAGGTGGAAGGAGGAGGTTGGAGTTGGATGATAGCAATACCAACAATTTTGTGGTCTACTTTTGCAGCACACAAAAACCGACAAACAAGCAAAACTTTTGCTAGTTGCTGCAAAACCATTAGAATTCATGGCAGACACCGATTTAAGGCAAGGCATCTATCTGAAAAAGGGTCTTGAGAAGTGTAGGTTGTGGAACTATTACATGAATGAAACTGAAACTGAAATTGAAACTGACACGCCCACATAACTCAGCAGCATGCCACATGCCCCACGGCTAATTACAGCAGCAACACTTGCTGTTGTTATTTGAATTGCAGTTCCTCTGCGCTTATCTTTATTACATAATCTTGGAGAGTCTGGAGACCGCAAAATAGACAAGAATTTATTTGCTCAGTAATCAACAGATTTTCAACGTGTATTTATGGCACTTCCCTTACTTCAACGAGACAAGAACACATGTTGCCATTTTCACATGGAATCTGGCCAACAAAACAAAAGGGTCGCATATATTTATTACATCATCAGCAGGCAAGAAAGGAAGCTGAACACACACACAGATACACACACACACACACACACACAGACAATACAACACAATCTTAACCCACGCGGTTGTTATTGTGAATGTGGCTAAAAACTGAAAGTGCCACGGTAGCCTATAGACCTACTTACAGCAACAGAAACAGAGATCTACACACAGACAGACAGACAGACAGACAGACAGACAGTTGGCTTAAGAACAGGGGCTCGTTTCTGGATGCGAGTCGCATCCATTGTTTCGCTTTCATTGCCTTCGGAAAGGGGAAAGGGGCAGCGACAATAAATCAAAGGCATAAAGTTGAATGCACCAAGCGAACGGATGCAAAAGTCGTCGCTTGGGAACCTGAAGAACTGAAGACCAGAAGAACTAAAATACTGAAGACCTGAACACTAACCCTTGCCTACCTCAATGCCGACTCCGAAGTCCGAATCTTGAAAGACAAATCTGAGTCGCAGTAGGAAATACATAAGGAAGAATACAAAAAAACAAAAAAAAACGTATACAAAAAACAGGCAGACAGCCAAGTGACGCAGTCGTTGTCGCGCTGAGAAACGTCAGCTGAGAGATGGACGGAGAAGGGTTCGACTAAAGACCGTTCGGGGAGTAAAGGGTGCAGGATGAAGGGTGAGTGGGTACACTGGAAAAAAGACCAACTTCTAAAATCAAGAACATTCATCTTAAAAATGTTGTTCTTAAAATAAGATTGTTTAAAGACCATATTAAAATCTTAATATAAGAATAAAAATCTTAAATTGTTTGGAAAGTATAAATAGTTATTATTTCGTATCAAACAAATGGTGGCACCGTGGCGCTCTGGTTAGAGAGGCCGTTTCAGTTATGAAGCAGTGGGCGGCGGTTCGAATCCCACTCGTTACAAGTTAAATTAACATTTATAAAATTACTAAAATAAAACAGAATAAAAAGTAAACAAATCAAGATTTAAAAATAAAAAAATCATAAATTTAAAAAAAAAATTATTATTTATTTTATTTTTTGATTTAAATTTTTAGAACATTTTAAATAAAACTTAGTTCTTATTTTAAGAAAAAATGTTTTTAAAATTAAAGTGAAAAAATAAAATAAATAAAATTTCTTTTATTTTTTTAAATGTTAATTATTTACAAGATGTGTTCTCTCAATTTAAAAATTTTATGTTCTCCACATTTTTTTGACTTTTTTTAGACCAAAAATCTTAGTTCTGAGATCAAAATCTTAATTTTAGAACATTCTTTTTTTAGCAGTGTAGGGGAAATCGTCAGCCAACAAGATGAAATGATGATAATCCCCCTTTAATTTGTTTGTCTGTGCTGTGCAAGGACGAAAGGGTCTTAGCCACAGTTGGATGCTACTTTGCATTTACCAGTACTGATAAATTCTTTTGACGACGCAAAGCGCAACGAATTTCCAGTAAAAAGGAAAAGCATTTGCTCGATTAAAACCCAGTATGAAGTGCCCCAAAAAAAGGGTTTCAAATGCCATAATTTGCTTAAGAAAACTTTTCCAATTTATAAATGACAAACAAAACGACAGAGAAAAAATCATCAGCATAATGAGCAAAACTTGGGAGACAAACTTGCAACGGCGAGTTGCCAAATTAACGGCATTTTTCTTGCTCCCCTTATAGCAAATGGATTTCTTTACTTTTTTATTTCTAATTAAAGTGCCGGCGATTTGCATAAAGCTGACGAAAATGGCCAGAAATGAGAAGAGCAGCATCCGTTTAAGCATTAATCAAAAAATCAGCTGAAAATTAAAAGCCTGGCACAAAGCACAAAGCAAAAGGTACAGCCGAAAAGATGAAGAAGTTGTTGAACACAAAAGGGAAGAGAAAAAGGAAAAAAGGATTATTGACTGAAGGAGTAAATGGTACTGAAAATAATGAGTCTGAGTCTGAGGCGGGCGGGAATTGATTCATAAAGCTATCAAAGTACAGATAAAATGAATTAAATGTTGAAGAAGTTGCAGAAAGTGTTTGCTTGATGAGTTCGTAACAAGAAAGTTTACTAATGAATGTAACCAGCAAAAAGAGTAGTATGATAAATATCTACAGATACATTTTTAAGATGAAAAAGGTTTTTTAAATATTGCCCAAATAATTATAATATATTTTAGTTGACATAAATAGCCAATAACGCTTGATATATCTTCTATAAAATATCAGACGCAATTCGGGAAATTAACTTTACTCTCTCTCTTGCCAATTTATACGCAGTTGTATACATATGTAGTATGAATTTCCTTGACTCTGTACTCATTTCTTAACCACAAAGGCGAATCGCATCACATTTTATGTGTACAAAAAAAAAGAGCATTGCGAGGCGGCTTCATCAAATTTTAAATGGGTCAACGTCACCTGATGCAGGCAATAAATTAATGCGCATTCACACACACAAGACACACACACACACATACATACTTTTAAGTATATTTACGCAGTTAAGTCATATATACAAGCTGAGAGCAACATCATCATCTGTATACTCATCATGCTGATCATAAATATATGAACACATTTCACTTGTTGTTGTTTATTTACGAAATGAACATTTTTTCTGCTTTTTGTATCTTTTTTTAACGATGAAACACATTTCATTACCATTGACTGGACACCGTTGTCAATCCCGCAATCCCCGAGCCGATTCCCCAAAAAGGCTGTCAGTCCAGTTTCCAGAAATCTGGGAACCTCCCTCTCTCTCTCTCTCTCTCTCTCTCTCTCTCTTCTCCCCTCCTTTTGACATTGCAACCACATGAAATTGCAGTCACCAGCACCACCCAAAAAATAACTGATGGGACTGAATTGAACTGAACTGAATTGACGTTGTGGTTGGGAAGCTGGGATGGTTTTTAAGTGGTCCTTGATAAGCGGCTGGACAACGTAATGCGAATGCCGTAATGCGCTTTACTAAAGTACACAGAAAAGCTGTCTTCTCTCTCAGATTGTTGTTGTTTTCTCTCTGTTCATTTAAAAGCAAACTCTTGCCCAGCCTCAACTGATTGAATATCAATATTGAAGAGGCAGGACAGAGCAAAAAAAAAAAAAGAAACCAATTTAATTCGATAGTCAAGAGATTCGCGATTCTGTTAAAGAAATCGCATATGGGAATGACGTTAAAAATGCCACTGATTTAATTTAATGAACTCAGGTGCTCAGCAATATGCAATTTCCATTAAGAAATTAAAAGAGTTGCAAACAAGTTAACATTCATTTCAGATTCTGACTTCCAAAAGGGTTTCAATCATATTAAATAATTAAAATACAACAACAAGAACAACAACGACAACAATATTAACAAGCAACCATAAACAACTAAGTAATAAAAGCTTAAAATGTCAAGTGGTTTTTATAATGAAATTAATTTAAATATATAAATAATCAATCGAGTGTTGCAAAAACTGGTTAACAAATAACCATACAATAAAAAATACTACAAAAATAACCACAAATTATTTAAAATACAATATAAGAAATCAGAAAATGTACTAAACATAGATATTGAATTAAAACCGCATATTGCTATAAATTAATCATAATCAGTATTTATTTTAAGCTGCTTTGACTTACAATTAAAACCAGTAATTAATTTATTTTTAAATGAAATATATTTAAAATTAGTTGTGATGGCTTCTTAAGCTTGTTAAAAGCATATTAAATTAATAAAATAAAATTTAATGGTTGGCAATTTAAATAATAAAAAATATATACATTTTTAGATAAGTTTTATAAATATTGACAAGTAAACTACTATAAACGAATTATAATTAAAATGTCTAAAATCGCTTTAATATTATTTGCAGTTGAACGTTTAAGTACTTAATTAAAATGTACAAAATGTATAAATATTTTAAGTGCTTTGAATAAATTCCATTGCACAGAATAAATATAAAATTGATTAGACACAATAAATTAAATTTTTTAGAGTCAAATCAATTTATTAAATCTATCAATGTTGTAATAAATTAATTTAGCACATTCAATTCATTAAAAAGTCACACATGAATTTTAAATAAAATATAGCTAATTTAATATGGAACTTACTTGTTGAGAATTATATGTAAAAGCCCTGCTCATAGGTGATATGTGTGTGTTTTGTTGTTGTTGTTTTGTCCCAGCGAAAGTTGTCACATGTTTTATTAAATTTATGATTTTATTCGCAATTCGCGCGCCATATATATATATATAATTTATAACGATTTTGCTGTACAAAGTTGCACTCAGTCATTCATTTGATTTGATTTGTGAAATGCAAACTTCCCGCTTTACCCCTTTTTTCAGCTTAGTCAATGTCACAGCAGCAACAGCAACAACAGCAACAGCAACAGCAACAACACATGGACACGCGCACAATTCACCAACACATACGCACAATTTACAGTTACAGTTAGTGGCTAACAAGTTGAAACTGACCAGACACCAGACGGCCAAGTGGGTCCAAACACACACACGTTCCAGTCCCGAACCAGACAATAAAATTTGCGCCATAAATCAATTTCAAGTTGCAAAGTCGTCGTCGCTCGTCGTTGTTGTTGTTGTTGTTGCTGTTGTTGCTGTTGCTGCTGCAAGTGTCAGTTGACCGTCTGGCTGTTGGTCTGGCTTACTGGGAGCTTACTGTGCAACTGACTGGCTGACTGAATGACTGGCTAACTGAACAGTCTGCTGCTGACTGCTGACTCTGACTAAGATTTATTTGTCGCGCTCTTGTGGCAACTGGGAACAACTGGCAACAGCGGCTGCTGTTGTCATACTGCACAAGGCCAAATGGCAGGATAAACCACGGAGCCTGGACACGAACTTGTACTTGTAGCCGGCGCACGATCCGCCGGCGACGTCGACAGCGGCCAACAACCAGAGACCAACAACCAGCTATCCAAAAGGGGGTGGCATTGGCCATGGCCCTGGATGGTCGCTCTGCTTGTAGCCCTGGTGTTGTTGGTGGTGTGTGCAAACCGCCAAAAACCCAAAGAGAAAAAATAAAAACAATCTACACACACACACTGACACGCGTAACACTCAAACACACACACTCACTTGCATATGCAAATTAACGGCAGTTTGCTGGTGTTGAAAATAAAAATGGAGCAGCCGCAGCAGCAGCGACGTCAACCGCAGGACGTCGACGCAACGTCGACTGCGCAGTCAGCAGCAATTTTTTCTAATGAAGCGCCGATTTTTGAGTTGCGCTCAAAGCTCAGAAAAAAAAGCGGGGAAAGCAAAAAAAACAAAAACAACAAGTTTTAGAGAAGGGAAGAAAAGAGAAGAGTGGAGTAAGAAGAGGAGAAAAGAGTAGAGTAAGAAGAGAAGAGAAGAGTGGAGTCAGAAGAAAAAGAGGAGAGAAGGGTGGAGTAAGAAGAGAAGAGAAGAGTGGAGTCAGAAGAGAAGAGCAGAGTGGAGTAAGAAGAGAATGAGGAGAAAGAAGATGTACAAGTGCAGAAGAAGACTGAGCAAACTAGTGAGCCAAAAGATACATCAATACATAGGGAAAACACACACACACTCTCTCAAACACACACACACACACATTGGCGAATCTAAGCAGCAAGTAAATCAAAGCCACAAATGAAGGCGTCACGCGAATAAAAATACGTATACGTATGCTTTATATAAGCATGAGAGTATGTGTGTGTTTTATGTGTGTGTGTGTGTGTTCACCTAGCAACAGCGACTAACACACACACACACACACACACACACACACCAGGAAACTCTCAACACTCACCAATACCAATAGCAGGCATCAATACACGTGCCGCACACGCTATATACAAAATTTATGTGCAAACGCCATGAATAAAAAAAAACAGAAACAACAACAAGGCATTAAGGGAAAAAATGCTTGCCACCCTGCCACAAAATGAGGGTGACTCGCAACGCAACCACCCACAAAAACCACCGGCATTTGAGTCACAGTCGCAAAAAAAGAAAATGAAAACAACAACAAAATGTACTAAAAAATCCAATATGGCTACAATTTGCCAAAGCGCCTGAGAGCAAAGGCGACGACGACGACGACGCGAGAGAGTAACAACAACAACAAGTAGAAGAAGGAGGAGGAGGAAGAAGCAGAATGAGAACGTTGGGAAAAAAAATGTACATGAAACTTTTATTTGCCGTGGCAACGCAGCAGAAGGGAGCGAGTAATGGAGGGGGAGGGGTGTGGGGGGTTTCAGGGGGTGGGTGGGCGTCAAGTGGCGCGCCGAGTTTATATCTAGAAAGCAAAAAAATAAAAAAACTCCGCCCCCTTTTCAAGACGAGCGTCTGCGCGAAGGTAGCAACGCTGGCGCAGCGCCAGCAGCATGGCAGCGACAGAGGCAGAGGCAGAGAGGCAGCAGCAGAGAGGCAGAGGAAGAGAGGGAGAGAGGGCAGTGACAGAGGTAAACGGAGAGTGTCATCGTCATATCGCTGAGCTCTTGCCTGATGTGTTGCGCTCTCTCTCGCTCACTCACTCACTTGCTCGCTCGCACGCTTTGAGTAATTAAATGCTTATTAACGGTTCGCTGAGTCTGTGCGCCATCTAAAAACTCGTTAGCCTCGATATAATTAAACTCAGTTGCTTTTGCACTCGCGGCTCTCACCGCTGAGTGCAGATGTGAGAGTGCAGCGGCAGCGACGCAGGCAGCAGCAGCGACGCAGGCAGCGACAACGACAGCGACAGCAACCCCTGTAACTCATACTACCCCCGTTTAAACCTCCCTCTACGAGCAATGCAGGTTCTAGCTGCTGTTGTTGTTCCTGTTGTTGTTGTTATTCTCGTTGTTGTCGTCTTTCTTTTTGCGGCTTCTGCAATTCTCTTTTTTTTTTGATTCGTGTATTGCACTTTTGACGCCATTTTGAAAATGTAATTGTGTGCATTTTAGCAAGTGATTGCCGCAGGCAAAAACTACAACACGAACAACAACAACAACAACAACAACATCTGCTCACACGTGAGCTCACTCATATGTCAGAGAAGAGAAGAGAAGAGAGAGAGAGAGAGAGAAACGTAGAGAGTCTTTCCTGTTTCGCTGTCACAGGATGTTTCCTTTTTCTACTGCAGGCTCTGATTAATTAACTTAAATGTTGCAAGTGATTTTATTAGCCAAAGTTTGCAACAATTATTTTGAGCCGTACAAACTTTTGCTTATAAATTTAATTTAATTTTTTGTCTCGCTATGATCATTAATCTCACTCAGAGTCTCGTAGTTTAATAACCTCTTTTAATCTAGTCTCGCTATATTTGGTTGGCAACGGTTATAAACTTTTATTTCCCCCCTCGCTACACCTTTTTGGCCATTCACAAAATGTAATAATCATGCGCTTGACAAAGCCCAAATAGTTTTTTGTATTTGTATTCAGCATTCAATTCGCCGAGGGCAATGTAAATAAACTAATATTGAATGATAAATTTACAGCAAACAACAACAAATTGAAATGACAAAATAGCAACAAATAAATACACATGCATATTTTTAATTTAATTAATTAATTTTCAGTCCAAATCGGTGCTCATTTTGCGGCTCATTAAAATGTCATTAAAAAAGCGACAATCGGTTTTAGTTTTGCCGCTCATTTGTTTTCTCAGATTGGAAATGTTCGTTGCCTTTTGTGTTTAGCCGTTTTTTGTTTGTTGTTGAAAGTTTTAAAAGCTTTTCTATTTTTAGTTTGTATAATTTTAATTTAAATTAGTTATAACGATAAGTTTATTATGTTTTGTCAAATTCAAAACGAGTGCCTTTTCATTAATTTCAAACATTTTAATGAAATTCGATCAATTCGTTTTAAATAAGTAAGCTAATTTTATTAGATTTAAATAGATTGCTTTATTTACCATCTCATTGAATTTAATTGCTTACTTTGAGTCCTTTTGAATGTCCTTCAGCCTGTTTCAAATGACTCATTTTCATTGTTCTGCAACTCTTTTTAAATTTACTTTATTTTTTCTTTATTTTTGACGTTTTTTTTTCAATTTGATTTTCCGCTAAATAAAATTACGCACTTTTATTTAAGCGTAGTCACACACACAACAATACACACACTTACACACGCTTAACCCCTTTCGACACGCACTTTGATAGACCCGGAATCGCTAACGTTATCGCTGTTGGACCCGGACCCGGGACTTTTTGGGGTTTCTCTGTTCAACGCGAGCGACGCCGGCAAACTGTTTGTGTCGAAAGTTGTTGCTGCCGTCGCGGAAAAACGCATCAATTTTGACCGGCACTTGAGAAAAGAAGACAAAAGCAAAAGCTGCGTGAACATTCTAGTTGTTGTTGTTGTAGCTATTGTTGTTGTTGTTGTTATTATTGTTGTTGTTGTTTGTGCTACGCTCAAAACTTGTTCGATTTTGGGCACATGTAAAAGGGTTGAGCGCGTTGTGTTACGCAGTTAGACATTAAGGGTTGCGGGAGGGGGAGAGAGTCCGTTAAAGGGGGTGTAGTTAGCAGGGGAGTGGAACTAAAATACAACACAAACAAACGACGCACGCACTAAAAACAACTCAACCACTGACTGTGGATGTGCTCTGGGAAAGGGAAATGGCACTGGGTGCTAACGCTTTTCCTGCTGCCTGTAGTTGTAGTTGTTGTGGCATGAACACTCTCCCGCCGTTCTCTCTGAGGCATGTGGAATGTGTGGTCAGCGCCAAAGTGTCAACGTTTAAGGGTTAGCCAAAGGGTTGGGTTTTTTTGTGCTATTCTATTTTGTTAGGTTGCTAGGGGAGGGTTTTAACTCTAAAATAGCAGCAGCAACAACATCGTTCTTAACTAACTCAAAGTCACTCAACGCAACTCACTCAAAACATCTCCAATGTAGAGGGGCAAACATGCTCGCATTTCACTCGCTGGCGATGTTTTGCGATGTTTTCTGTTTGGCTCGCCAGCAGCTGCTGCTGAGCTGCTCACTCGCGTGTGACAAGCGCTCCGCCTACTTTTCGCTTTGTATTTTGTGTTTTCTCTCTCGCATTGAGTGAGTTTCGTGTGAGTTTCGTGTGAGTTTGAGTGAAATCGCTTGGCAGGGGAAAGACTATGAATTTGTTGCGTTGCGTTGTATTTGCTATGTCTTTCTATGCGCACACACAAAACTGTTCCCAGGTCCTTAGAAAACATCGCCATGAAACCTGGCTAGTGAAATGCTGTGATTTTTGGGGTGCGTGTCTTGGCTAAGCAAATATGTAAATGAGTGTGGTTTCGTTGCTATGCTAATCTATGTTATTTGTGAGTGGAAATGTGATATATGATGTTGCAGTCGATTTGAAATTAATTAAATTTCGATTTAAGCCCAGCCATAATATCATTTATCTTTATTATCGTCCAACAACTTCCATTTCATTAGCTGCTCCACAAAACTGTCAAATGATGTCTTAAAATACCGAAGAGCTTTCAAGCGACACATAGTTTAATTTGAAAACTGCTTGTAATTGCTGCGACAAATTAACATAATTGATGCGCCAGCCAGACGATGCTGGCGGAGATTAGTGTCAGTCCCCTCCTATAGCTTAGATGGGGCACAAAGGCGCAGCAGGTGGCCGCCAGTTGAACAGAGGCAACAACAACAAAAACAGAGGCAGCAGCCCCATCGATTTCCATTTCCATTTCCCATTTCATTGAACGTCTACGCAATTGCTGTCAAAGCTCAGTTCCTGTTTTGTCTTGCTTCTCTATTTGTTTTCGCATTGCCAAATCCAATAAATGCTGGCGATTTTCCTCACAATAAAGCCAACGCTACAAATTTGCAAATTCATTGCAAGTTAATTGATTTTTATGTGCAACGTTATCTGAATTCAACTCCGAGCGCTGTATGGAATCGAGTGTGGCATGAAGTGAGTTAACGATGCACCCAAAATGTGGAAAGTGAAAAGTGATTGAGCTGCAACCCCGCGGTGATAAATTTTGTATTTAACGCTGTTTGCGACGCCATCTATTGGCGGAAATGTTAACTGCACGCCATGTCCTGTCGGTCAAATTGGCAACTGGGTATTTTTCAGATGTATTAAAAGAGTGTTAGAAACTGTGGTGTGAAACTTCTCTAATTTTGATAGACTTTTACTTATTAGAATTGTATTAGAGACAGCTTCCCTCGAATGAGATTTTAGCTGTGAAATTTGACTAAGTACTTAAAGTCAAGTGATGACCAAAAACTTGAATTTTTAAATATTTTCTAAATTAAAAATATTTTGATGCAGAATCAATTTAGAGGTCAAATAATGATCAAAATGATATTCCGCTTGAAAATCGTTTCATTTTTAGCAAAGTTATGACAGTTGGAAGTTTTTGAAAAAATGTCACGGGGTAAGTATAGAAAATTGACCAAAAATTGAATTTTTAAATATTTTCTGAATTTAAAAATATTTTGATGCAGAATCAATTTAGAGGCCAAATAATGATCAAAACGATATTCCGCTTGAAAATCGGTTAATTTTTAGCAAAGTTATGACAGTTTGAAGTTTTTGAAAAAATGTCAAGGGGTAAGTATAGAAAACTTGACAGTGATGACCAAAAAATTGAATTTTTGAATATTTTCTAAATTATAAATATTTTGATGCAGAATCAATTTAGAGGCCAAATAATGATCAAAACGATATTCCGCTTGAAAATCGGTTAATTTTTAGCAAAGTTATGACAGTTTGAAGTTTTTGAAAAAATGTCAAGGGGTAAGTATAGAAAACTTGACAGTGATGACCAAAAAATTTGATTTTTAAATATTTTCTGAATTTAAAAATATTTTGATGCAGAATCAATTTAGAGGCCAAATAATGATCAAAACGATATTTCGCTTGAAAATCGGTTAATTTTTAGCAAAGTTATGACAGTTTGAAGTTTTTGAAAAAATGTCAAGGGGTAAGTATAGAAAACTTGACAGTGATGACAAAAAAATTGAATTTTTGAATATTTTCTAAATTAAAAATATTTTGATGCAGAATCAATTTAGAGGCCAAATAATGATCAAAACGATATTCCGCTTAAAAAACAGTCCATTTCTATCAAAGTTATGACAGTTGGAAGTTTTTGGAAAATACGAATATGGTACTGTATCTATTGTAAGCTATGATGGGTCATCTTTCACTTTAGCTTCGTTTCTTCCATCCCTTTTATCCTTTTGCATATTCATAACTTAACGCTTCATTGCCACAAAACTCATCAAAATCGAACGGGACATTGGGTTCCTTGCTGAGGGCAGGGCAAATACCTGAGGTGAACCCTGTTTTGGGCTTACTTTACCGTTAATCAACTTGATACGCAGGGCAAAATCCGCAAATGCCGACCAAATGAACCGTTATCAATTACGTAACGGGTGCGTGAAACGCATCCTTCGATGCATTTACATTGCAATCGCAATTAAACGTTGTAATGCAAATGCCGAAAGATAAAGTGCCCGCGATAGGAGTCCTCGATAGGGTAGAAGGGGTTGAAGTTGCATACATAGAGTTGCCCCTAAGCTAAGGGTTCTATTCTATGTGTATCTCTAAGACGGGCCAACGGACAAAGAGGTTGATGAACTCCCAAGAAACTTAAACTTGTACATCAATTTGTCTTCTCTTTGTTGCAGCCTGACCCACAGCATATTGAAGGGAATCAAATATAAACCCTACTCAAAGTCGGAACTATAATATTTGATATATGATGTGCCAAGCAAATATTCTTATTGTATATCTTACAGTTTTAAGTTTTATAAGGGTTTGTGTCTTTTCATACTGAGCCAAAAGAAATATGAAACATGTGAGACGTTCTTTATTCATTTTAAAATGGGAAATACAGCTAAATTTATTACAATAAATTATTTCAGTTATTATATATACATTTTTTTTTAGATTGTATTATTTATTAAGAAGTGTCTTAAATTTTTAAATATATTTTTAATACATGTTTGTAATAAAATTAACTTATATTTTATTTGAAGTAAGGAATTTTCTGTAAATATTTTCAATTAATAATCTTATAAACATTGTAATAAAATTTATTATATATTTCTTATGTAAAGTATAGGTACATCTGTAATGAAAGTTTCATTTTATTTGATTATTTGATTTATTTAAGCATCTTATAATTATTTATTTGTAATACTTCTAATTTTTTTTCACTTTTCACTGAATTTAATTGATATTTGTTGGTCGACAGCCCTCCAAGAGCACGGTATTAAGTTCCTACGATTATTGCGATTTGCACGTAGGAACTCTATACCTCGCTAATGGTAAATAGGCTTCGGTATTTTGTCGTTTTCGTATCTCAAAGATTTCGTTTCACTTGTTCACAATGCAACTCACATGTCTACTTACCCAATAACAATCCGTAAGCTTCTCCCACTTGTGTCTCTGTGTTTGACTTGTCAATTTTGAATTTTAAGCTGCAATTAAAGCCATAAACGGATTATAGACAACATTCTTTCGTCTGTTTTTTTTTTCTCTTTTTTTTGCCAGATATTGGCAGTGTCTTAATAACGAAATTGATTCAAAAGTCGCCTGTCTGTCTGGGTACACCAAAAAAACTGCTTGTAGATACATGCGAGCACTTGCAGATATAGATAGATATTTGGGGTCTGGTCTTAAAATTTTATATCTTTACATTAGCCGTCGCCTGCTTTCGTCTGTCGTCTGTCGTTTTTGGCTGTAACCTGGACTAATAAAGAGGGTCGAGATACATTTATGCCTTATGCACATTAGCCATAAAAAGATGGAAAGTAGAAGATACGCTTACTTTTTAAGCTGCTACCAAGCTGAAAAACTAAGTGTTCTTAAAAGGCTAAGTGTGTATGTGTGTATATTTGTGTGTTTGTGACTAACCGCAATTCACTTAGCAAAATTTATATATATATATATATATATATATATATATATATATATTGACAATTGGCAATTGCGAACAATCCACACATGAAATTAAAACAATTCCAATTGCTGATTTGTAACCTTGAATTATCTCTATAATTTTCCACCCGCTTGACAGACAGCCAGGCCAGTGGGAGATACAAAAAGATACAAAGATACAAAGATACAGTGTCTTATAGAGCAAGTCACACCCGACACTCGAGTTGAGTCGACTTGAATCGACTTGAGTCGAGTCGAGTCACTAATTACCTGCTGCAACACAAAAAACTAATCAACTTGATTGATTTATCTGACAGAACTGCACAAGTTGACATTTTGAAAAGGCAGCTACAACAACAACAACAACGGCTCTTTAACGCCCACAGCAACAACAATAACAATAAAAACAACAACAGCAACAACAGTATTGTATTATTAACAACAACAACAAAACACTTGGCTGCACACTGAAATTATCATTTCAATTATATGCAAAATAAATGCATTTGATTGCCAAGTTACTTTTGCCTACAAGTATCTGTTAGATACATTCGCCTTTAAGTGTTAACCACACACACACACACACAACCAAACAGCGTGATTTGCATTTAGTCTTTGCTGCCTTTTGGGCTTTTTGTTGTTGTTGTTTGTTGTCTGTTGTCTGTACGCGACGTAAATCAATTTTAGATTTTTACTTCTTTTATATGTACACTGAAAAAAAAGACCAATTTCTAAAATCAAGAACATTCACTTTAAATATTTTGTTTCCACTCGTAACTAATTAAAAAACTTTTATAAAATTACCAAGAAAAGACAAAATAAAATGTCTAAAGGCAAAATTATAAATTTATATAATCACTTTAAATTTGTTGATTTTAATTTTAAGAACATTTTATAATTTTATAGAATCACTTTTAATTTTCTTGATTTTAATTTTAAGAACATTTGATCTTAAAATAAGAACTTGGTCTTATCTAAAATATTCTTAAAACAAAGATGTGTTTCTTAGTTTTGAGACGAAAATTTTGATGTAAAAACATTTTTTTTATCAGTGTAGACACACATATATGTATCTTTGATTCGGTAGCTTAAGAAAATCCACCGCCCGCTGTGACAAAGGAGCATTTTCAATATATGTTTTGCCAATTGGCATGTGTGTGACATGTCACGAGAGTTTGAGATACAGTTAAATCGAAGGCTCCTTTAGCTTCAGTTGCAGCTGCCTCAGCGTCATATAATGGCGCCATAACTTGTGGCAGGCAACCAAAAGTCCAGGTTGAGTACATAAACTGGCGTACAGTGCGCTGATTAGCATCAAGCAGGCAACCAGGTATTCAGACATCCAGGCAACCAGGTAACCATTTAACCGGTGAGTGAAGACTGCCTTTGATTGACAGTTTGCATACAAAGCGCCAACAAAAGCAGCAAACAGAATTCGCACATAAATCGACTGAATGCACGTTGCGATTTATCTGAAAGATACACTTGAATGCAGCTTACAAATGTTGCCATTGACTGACTGACGAACTGACGAACTGCCAATTGCCAGATGAGACTTTTTGACCAGTTGGTTTTTATCGCCCAACTGTAAAGTGTTGACGTTTTGGGCTGCCTAATGGCTAAACTGATTAGGCTGGCTTGTTTATGGCCCAGCCTCAGTTTAGGGTCAATAGTTGCCACCTGGTTACAGCAATTTGTGGCAGGATCCAATTGCAATTGAGCTTTGTGAAAAGTCAATTTCGAATTTGATTCCGTTCACATTTCAAACACACAAGCTTCTCCAGCTGACAAGCGACCCATTTCACTTTGACGACAGACAGACAGTCAAGGAGACAGACAGAGAGACATAGAGAGAGGCAGAGAGAGAGACAGACAGAGAGACTGGAACTCAGATTGGAAGTCAGGCAATCTTTCACTTAGAAAGAATTAATTAAAACGCCAAATTGCTAAGCACAAAAAAACACAAAATATAAACGGCAACTGAAAGTCAGAAGAGCGCACAAGTTTAAAGCGTTGAAAAAATTAATTAAGCCAAGTAAATTAAAATGTATCAAGTTGGCTACAGCCACGCCCCTACAGCGGCAAATGTGCAACGCCTCCAAACGGTAAAACGTGCTGTGAAATTTTGATGAAGTTGATTTTTGTAGTTTCGGTTTCTTCTTATTTTTCTCCTTTTTTTTGTGAATTTAAGTTAATTTTGTTGCCTGGGAAAGAAGAGAGTATGAGAAAGAAAATTTTAAAGTATATATAGTATTATTTCAGTGTATTATTTAATTTGAATTTATTTTTTGATGTTGTTTGTTTGAAGTTGTTTGTCGTTGATTTGTAGATACTTTTCTAGAAGTTCTTGGCCAATTTGAAGCGCTGCAAGAGAGAGAAAGATATTTTTTAATCGAATATATTAAATTGTAATTTTAAAAAGCGATTCCTCGGCTCTGGCAAAGTGTTAGATACATTGAATGGCAGGCGCCATACGCTTGTCATAGTTATTCGTACTCGTACTGTAAAAGTGAAGGTCTGACCATGGCGAGTGGGCAGTTCACCTGCTGTGAACCTCATACTCCGACTTATTCTCGTTTTCGAATACCCGTGCTATTAGTGTAAACGTGCAGTTTTATGTTATGGCAAATTGCCGTTGACAGCGAGTGCAGACAGCATGTGAGATACATTCATTGCTCTGGCAATCCAATCTGTACATTGCGAGATACATTTGGGTCTAGCATTAAAAGCAATCTGCATCTTGAAGTCGAAATTTAATTAGTTTACATAAATATATAAATATTTCTATCCATGAGATAGTTTTCAATGTCTGGAAAGTTGCGCTTTAATTTCGTTTCATTCTCGTATCTGCAAGATACATATCAGCCACTTCAATTACAATTGTCTGCACAGATATTGCATCTATCAGATACAATTGCCATGTTAGGCAAGCCTTTGGCGGCCTTTCATTTAACGCACTCACAAATTCAACACTTTACGGCAGCTGCATCTTTGTATCTTTGTATCTCTATATCTGTATATGTGTATCTCTGTATTTGTACTTATGCACATCGCATACGTGGACGTTTTCATTATGCGGTCATTATTCGTTATTATTATTATGTTGAATTTTATTGCTTTATAAGCGCATTTTAATTTTTGCCTTTCGCCGGTTACCACAAAAATTTATGTAGCTCACAGTTGGCGCTCTCTAAAGACAGCGTTATCCCGTAGCTCGTAAAAAATGCATAGCACATACGCTGATGATCAACGGGCTGCCAACTGTCGGACATCAGACAGTAGACATCGTGGACAGACTTGGTTGACGACCTGGCGTTTGTGGCGACGACAAAACTGTCCGTTTTCCATGTGCCATGTCCGTTGTCAACAATGTCTATCCGACTGTCCGACTGTCCGGCTGTCTGGACCGTCTACTGACTGCTGACCACGTTAAATGTCTTTTGTGAAAGGCAACCAAATTACGAGCACACGCATTTATATTTATATGTGAGAAGATACATTTATAAAGCCACAGATACAAAGTGTTGTAAGCACAAGATACTAGCTGAAAGTGTCGCTTAAGTAAGCGTTTAATTTATAAAAGTCAGAAATCAATTTTTTATATTTAATGTGATTTTTTCTAGAAGCTTACTTTGCTCCTCTAAAAAGATACATTTATATAGGTACAGATACAAAGTTTTGTATGCACAAGATACTAGCTGAAAGTGATGGTTAAGAAAGCATTTAATTTATAAAAGTCAGAAATTAATTTTATATATTTCATGTGATTTTTCCTAGAAGCTAACTTTTCTTATCCAAGAAGATACATGTATGTATATATAAGAAGATACATTTATATAGGCACAGATATAAAGTGTTGTATGCACAAGTTACTAGTTTAAAGTGTTGCCTAAGTAAGCGTTTAATTTATAAAAATCATAAATCAATTTTATATATTTATTGTGATTTTTCCTAGAAGCTTACTTTGTTCATCTAAGAAGATACATTTATATAGGCACAGCTACAAAGTGTTGTAACCAAAAGATACTAGCTGAAAGTATTGTTTAAGTAATTGATTAATTTATACAAGTCAGAAATCTATTTTTTATATTAAATGAGATTTTTCCAAGAAGATACATTTTAAAAGGCACAGATACAAAGTGTTGTCTGCAAGAGATACTAGCTGAAATTATTGTGAAAGTAATTGATTAATTTACAAAAGTCTGGAATCAATTTTTTTATCATTTATGAGATTTTTCCTAGAAGCTTACTATGCTCATCTAAGAAGATACAATTATACAAAGTGATGCATATACAAAGTGTTGTATCCAGAAGATACAAGCTAAAAGTGTCTATTAATTTATAAATACCAGAAATCATTTTTATTTATTTAATCTGATTTTTTTCTAGAAGCTTACTTTGCTCATCTCTGCTGACTTTCAGCTCGTGTCATTGTATCATTCTTTTTATAGCGATTGCCTGCAATTTGTTGAATAGAAAGGATTGGTCTTCAGGTCTGGCTTGCTCATCGTTGTTGTTGTTGTTGTTGTTGTGTACATTATAAAGTCATAGATTCGTAATTATTTAGCCACTGACAATTTGGTGCGGCTGGCCTTTGACGCTGATTGATTGCGCTTGTAACTAATCTGTACATTTATTGAGTTATCTGCCTGGCATTTATAATGTGAACAGAGCTGCGGCGTTTTTGCCGCATTTCGTTGCTGCAGTTGACCAATTAAAAGCAAACGGTTTTTGCAACGCAATTAAACGGCATTTAACGGCAAACGTTGAAGACCGAAGACGACCAAGACGATGGCCAAGACTTGGCCAAAACGACGTTGGCCAAAAGCTGCACATGCAAAATCGCTTCCTCATTGGCAGGCAACACACATTAAAATTCCATCAGACCAACATAAATTTTCGCACTGATTTCTTGGGCTGAGTGTGTGTGTGTGTGTATCTGTTTGTGTGTGTGAGTTTGTGTTGTTTGTTATTTGTATGTGTGACCAGTTCCAGAACATGTTGTGCCAGCATTTGGACATTGAACATGGCCACGCAGCACGCAGCTTATCAATCGTGCCACTGCATTCAGATGCAAGATGCAGAGATGCAGACAAGATCGAGATGCAGATGCAGATGCAGGTAAAATAGTGAAAAACCCTCCCAACAGGTTACAAGCTGCCAGCTACAAGTTTGCTATTAATTTGCCCACGTTTCATGTCCCTCCCCTCCCCCTAAGCTGCATTTCAGCAGCTGCCTTGTTGAGTTGTCAGCTGGCTGCGACGCTGACTGCGACGTCGACTGCGACGTCGACTGCAACGCTGACTTCGACTTCGTCTTGGACTTGAGGCTTTTTGGACTGGCGCGTGGTTATTAATGAAGTCAATCAGCAGTTTTGACAGAAATTTATCTATAAGCGTCGGCATTCTGCCAGGCAACATGTTGCACAGTCACACGCACACACACACACACACACACACATAATGTACTGTCTGCTACAAGTTGCTAATTTTGCTCGGCGTTGAAACATGTTTACAGGCATCTTGGCAACCTGGAAACGTGGCAACTTGCAACGTGCAACGTGGCAACCTGACAGCAGCCTGGCACTCAGTTCCGAATCCAGCACTTTTATTTATTTAATTTTATTTTATGTTAATTTGAAACCTGTTTAATTACCAAGTGGCTTTCGTAGTAAGTACAACTTTGCCTCTTTTGCTTTATTTTATTTTCAATAAAATTGTAAACAAGCCTAGCTTTCAACTCAAGTGCACTACAGAGTTCCAACTGGAGGATATTTCAACTGTGGCAGGGAAATTAACTACAACTCGAATTTGACTTGACAGAAAGTTTGCCTACAATTGAGGATATTAGTTTACAAAACTGACATATTATTATGTCTATAAATTAAAGAGAATAATTAAATATTTAATAATATTTATAATATTAATTAAATTGATGTTGAATAAAAAATGTTAGGAAAACTGTCTACTGTTAAAGAATTTAATTATTTTAAAAATATTGTATGAATAGAAATGGAGGAAATATTTAAAGAAATATATCTATATTGAATTATTTAATAAGTATAATTTTCTTTAAACTACAAAATAGCAAATGTAAAAATTCATATAAGTAGAAATGCAAGAAGTATTTAAAGAAATATATCTATATTGAGTTATTTAATAAATATAATTTTTTTTAAATTACAAAATAACAAATTTAAAAATTCTATTTTATAATAGAGTTTACTTGTTTTGTTTTTTGTTTTCTTTAAATAATAATATTTACTGTCTTTACTTTCAATGATCATATCCCTGTCTATCATTTAAATTGGTAACTATTTGGCCATAAATTAAGACTCTGTTAAATTCCTGTTTGTTTTACGAGTATTGTATTTATTTGTTTACCATATTTTTGTATTTCTATTTAGATAAACCAACACAAACGGTTTATTTAATTATCGTCATTTGTTAATTTGCAAATGTTTTTCGTTTGCCGTTGCCTGCCCCTCCCCCTTCATAGTTGACGCTGTTTAATGGCCTTAATCAATTTACGTTTTATGTTGACCAAATTAATACTGATACCCGTTTGGATCGCAAAGCTGTCCTGTTTGTGTTTGCCACTACAAAGTTGACGTTGTTACAGTCGTGTTGTCTGTGCCAATTAGCTGCAAGTATAAAAAAAGAGTGAAAAAAGTAAATACACAATTAATTGATAAAGTTTAAAAAATGTAAAGAGAGAGAGAAAGAGATGACTTGATTAATGAGCAGAAAATCATAAACTAGTTTGATTCAATTATTAATTATTACGCCAAGTTGCTGAACTTGTAATTAATCAGGGTTGAAAGCCTTTTAAACTAGCTGCTTGCCACAGTTGAGGTTTGCTTGCAACAGGTTGTTTCCTTGCCTCATTTCCAGTTTCTACTTTTGCCCATTTGTTTTGCTCATCATATTCTTTTCCATCTCCCATTCATTTGCTTACCTAATTTGCCGGCAATTTTCTTATTCTTTTTTTTCTTTTCTTGGTTGTAGTTGTTTTGCTCCCTTTTGCTTTTTTTCTTTTCCTTTTGCGTTGCCATTGCCTGCCGCATTTTAATTTCACTTTTCGCGGCAAATTTTCTTTTACATTTCCTTGCTTTTCTTTTATTTTATTCAGCGAGCACGATGACGACGAAGCCGGCAAACTTTTTAATGTCGCGACGGCTGCTGCAGCTAATTTAGCCGGCGAGCGGATGGAGCGGGGGGTACGGTTGGGTGTGGGTGCTGCTCCTGTTGATGGCTGAGTGGGTGGTTTGTGTCTCGACTTGGCGCACAGACTTTGCCAGGCAGTGTCTTTTGGTTTTGGCTTCATTTGCGCGTAAGGCGAAGGAGGCGAAGGAGGCGAGAAGAGGAAGAGGAAGAAGAAGAAGATGAAGAAGAAGCTAGCATTTTCTTGCTTGCCTTCGTCCTTGTCGCTATTCGTTCATTTTCTTGCAATGAAATTAAAAACAGCAAGGAGTCGTTGCACACACACACACACACACAGCCAGACACCCACACACACAAACACACACATACACACACACACACACTCTGGCAGTGACACCGAGGCAGACGCTTGCAGCCTTCGAACTTTATTCAGGCTCCTCGACCTCCACAGCTCGCAGGACTAAATGAAAATGAGTAAAGTTTGCGTTTTTCGCA
Organism: Drosophila falleni; assembly: GCA_035045575.1. Taxonomy (NCBI): domain Eukaryota; kingdom Metazoa; phylum Arthropoda; class Insecta; order Diptera; family Drosophilidae; genus Drosophila; species Drosophila falleni. Next base: position 8,308,279 of record JAWNOV010000167.1, read on the forward strand.
CCCACAGGAAAGCTGAAAAAGGGAAGACAGCCTTGGAGAGAGCGTCTTTTCTTGATTATGCACTTCTCCCATGCTCCCAGCAACGTCATCATCTTCATTGCCAACATCATTATTGTCTTCGTTTTGCTTATTAACCCAGTTTCAGTCTTTCAACTTGGCTCACAGCTGCCGGCAGTCTATCATGCTCTCTCCCTCTCTCTCTCTCTCTTACTATCTCTTTCTGTGTGTGTGTGTGTGTGGGTTGTGGTGTTTATTTTTTGTGTCCTTGTTTTAATTTTAATTTTTGTTTGGTCTACGTTTCTTTTTTTCTTGGGCTTTTCCTTGCTGGCAATTTGGTGACGTCGACGTTACTGTCTGCTTCTTCCTCTTCTTCCTCTTTTTCCCTCTTTTTTCCTGTTGTTGTTCTGCTTTATGTCGTCATCAACTCTGTTTGCCTGCCTTTTGTTTCTAGGTCAAGAACTTTTGCCGGCATTTTGACTTGTTTAGTGGACTGACATTTGCAATTCCTTGACATTGAAATTGCCAGCAATTAAAGGAAAATTGCTTGCGGTTTACACTGCGTATACTTATTATTTGCAAGTAATTTAAATAGAGTCAGGAAATATTTTAGATACATTTTTTTTTGTTGCAGCTCTGTGTCTTTAATAATCAGCTAAATATAATAGATGAATGATTGTCCTACTCGCTTTTGATAGGCAACTGTCAGGCAAATGACATCACGCACTACAGTCATCAATTTTGCTGTGAACACAGCGAAGATGCTGTTAGCTGTATAGCCAAATCCTCCGAAAAAAACCCAACTGAATAATAAAAAAAAAGAAAAGAAAATAAAGATGAAAACCTCCCACTTAAAGCTTAAGCAGAGACTTTGACATCGTGTGTTTGAGTTTGAAATATTCGCAATTGCGAATTCTGTCGTATTTGTCACAGGATACACAGGATATATATATGTATATATATGTGTGTGTGTGTGTGTATTCCTATTTAGATTGTAGACTCCGCCACGCAAGACATTATTATGATGGAATCCTATTTGTTACAAGGCAAATGGCAAAGCGAACGTAGCTGACAGTGCCAATGACAGGAGAGAAGAGAAGAGAAGAGAAGAAAAGAGAGGGAAGAGACGACAAGGGAATAGAAGGAAGAGAGATGGCATGTGTCATGGCAAATGGCAGGATTGTGATAGATGGAAGGAGATGAGCAGCTTCCAAGTTGCGAGTAAATTATGCTAATGTCTAAATAATGCATATTCGATGATGTTGTGGAAAGAGACTCGATTTTACAATATATGCAGATATATAAGTATATAATATATATAGAAAACTTTATATATATTTCTCGTATATGTTGGCGAATTTTGTCAGTCGGATTTGGGATTGATTTTTGGGTGCGTTTTGGACAGCAGCTACAAAAGGCGTTATAAATCACATTTATGTTCGGCTTCAAGTGCCGCAACTAATGATGGAAATAAATTCACGGTTGCCACGCAAAACGACAATGCTGACTTTCAGCTGCCAACTGCCAAAAGCAGCCAAAAAAATAATATAAAAAAAAGAAAAAGAAAAAGAATACAACAAAAAATAAAATGAGAAAATAAGAAAATTGTAAGCAACTTGTAGTTTGGCAATGGAGATGAGCATAAAAATGTGAACTGAGGGGTTGAGAATGGCCAGGTCGGGAGGTCACAAGGGTTGGGGTGTAGAGGGGGTTGGGGTTGGGTATTGGACTTCGACTTGGTTTAGGGAGGCAACTCACTCGACTGTGCCGCGCAATTTTTGGCTGCTTTTGACGCCAGGCCAATATGCAGTAAATCTGCCAGAATTTGCCTCTAGATTTGGCAACGCAGCAGTGGCAAAAGTGGCAGCAATGGATGTGGCAAGTTGGAAAGGATCCTTCGTGGCGTTTTCTCTTTTTGAAATGGGTTACATATTTTATGCTTAATATTTTTGCATTTTATTTCGCTGAAACTGCGAATGAAGCAGCTGAAGAAAGGGGCCAAAACGGCAAAGGCAAACGGCCTTTATGGCAGCCAGAGAAAAGGAAACTCTTAACTGCCAAACTGTACTTGAGTTTGAGTCTGAGTTTTGAGTATGTATGTATGCAAAGGAAATTGAAAATTTCTACAAGACAACAACAAGCAGTGTTTGTTATATTTAGTTTGAAATGAAAGCCAAATAAAAGCAAATTGTAGCTAAAGAAATGAGCTTCAAAATGGAATATCTCTTATAATAATATATAATGTATATTTTATTTAAAGTAAACAGTTTGCAAAGATTTGCAGCAGATTATTTGCTCTGCTGTCAATTGTTAGATTTTGTAGTGTTAATTTTTGCTGCATTTGCACTTGCAACATTCAAAAGTTGCTGCGTTTCAACCTCAAAATAAAATCGATAACAACAATTTTTTGCAAACACAATTTGCTTATCAAGCACTCGCCAAATGCAACCCTCAACCCTCAACCCTGGGAATGTATATATATGTATATATTTATATATATATGGAGTGCTAGATAGAGAGGGGTGAAGCAGAAGTTCGTACATTCGTTTGCTGCCTTTCAATAAAACGCAAAACGCAACTTGAAGTTAATTTGCATATTTGCCAACACTTTGAACACGCACTGCAAAATGCAGAGTCCTTGTTGTTGTTGTTGCTATTGTTGTTGTTGTTGCGAAACTAATAAAAATTTGTACCAAGGTGACAGTAAAACAGTGAAAAGTACCCGGGAAAGCCGGGGAAAACCGGGTACAGGGTGTGCCAACTGCCAAACTGACAACTGACGTTTGCTAAAAATTTATGCAAATTTTTTGCCGATCGAGATCGAACTGTAGTGACTTGGGTATGTTATTGATTTGTAACAGACAGAGAGAGAGAGAGAGACAGAGAGTGATAGAGAGAGAGGGAAATGCTTAAAGTAATCCCTGTTAATTTGCATAATCGGCAGGACGAAGGATTGCTGTCTGCCTTGTTAAAGGATTTGCAAAAAAATAAAACTTTACTTTCGTTCTCTTCTCTCTAATAAGCAAATTGAATGCATTGTTGACTTATCGTATGTATTTATGTGTATAAATGTGTGTGTGAGTGTGTTTGTACACTCGCTTGGGCAAATATTTTGCCAATGTGTAGCCTGACAGCAACTGACAGCTCCAGTCAGACAGCGAGACACAGAGACAGAGAAACTGAGAGACAGACAGAGAATATCTAAGTGAAAATATTTGAAAATTGGTTTTAGCGGCTCACCTGACAAAGGAAAACAGCAACGAACACTTCCAGCAAATACAAATAAAGACAGCTTTTTGAAAGATACTCCAACATAGTCGAACATTGTATACCCTGCAACTATTGACTGTTCATAACTATTTGACTTTAGGCAAGGACAACGTTTGTGAGAGAGGAATTCATGTATGCACAGATATATAAATTCAATTCAATTCAATTCAGTTCAGTTCAGTTCAAGATGCGCGACAGCAAGACGATAGCTGAACAGGCTAAAGGGGGATAGAGAGGGGGATGTAGAGGAGTAGAGAGAGAGGGGGAACTTGGCAATCCTGTCAGACATTTTCTACATTTTGATATGTACTCGTATTTTTGCGTTTGCCTGCTAAAAAGGATTACGCTAACACAAAGCAGTCGCGCAGACTGAGAAGGCAAAGAGACTGACAGACAGACAGAGTCAGAGAGATAAAGAGTAAGCGAGAGAGACAGAGAGAAAGAGAGAGAGAGAGAGAGAGAGTAGCAGAGACAGACAGAGCGACGCTTTGCGTATAGAATATTTGGATTTTTGCACATGCCAATATGAAATACAGAACCACCCCCTAACCACCCCCTCAACCACCCCTACCACCCAACCACAACCCCCACTCCAACTCAATTCAAAGACAGTCTCGGATTTTCATGTGTGTCCCACGCTTTTGTCGCATTTTCCTCCTCTTTTTTTTTTATATTTTGTCATCGTCGTTGTCGTTGTCGCTTTTTGCTTTGTTCGCCAAAGCAATCACCCCCGCCATGTGTGTCTAACTGCGTATGTGTGTGTGTGTGTGTGTGTGGTTGTTGTTTGTATTTGTACAGCAACCATCAAACATTTGCTTATGTGTCTTGTACAAGAAAAACGTTAAAATATACATGTGTGTGTGTGTGTGTGAGAGTGTGTGTGTGTGCGTGTGTGTATGGGCAACAAATTTGCAAAAAGCCAAAAGAAAATGGTTGGTTGCTTGCTGCTGTAAATTGCGGGTTGCTGCCACGACAAAGGGATGGGTATAAGAAGGGGGAAGGGTGAAGGGGAAAGAGGACGTCTTGTGGGTGGCAATTTCCACTTTAGTTAGCGGGTTGCAAAAAAAAAACGCTTTAGATTGAACTATGGCTGTCATAAATGGCTTTGCATCGCATATCTAAAACGGCTTAAGTGCAGATTGATGGCAACACACAAAGAGGCAATAAGTGTTAAACAGGGTTTCAGCCATGGCCATTAGAATAGCACTTGATATTAACTTATTTACGGCCAACTGCTGGCGGCTATTAATTTTTTTTGCTGTGTTCTTTAGAAATATAGATTTTAAAAATTATTTAAATTAATAAAATCTAGTTGCTGTTTACAATTTTGTGCTTAAAATATTTTTCAAAGTCTTCAAATTATTTTTAAAATTGCATATTAAATTCAAATTTTATATTTCTCAATGCTGTTCACAAATTTGTGTTAAAAATATTTTTCAAAGTCTTCAAAATATTAAGAAAAATTGCATTTTAAATTCAAATAATTGCATATATTTTTTTCAATTTGTAATGTTCTACTAAAATATATTATATTAAAAAATTTTTATTAGTACTGTATTTTTATTGAAATGTGTTTAGGCATCTGTAATTTCTACCCCAAAATCCCCCTCAAGCTCTTAGACCCGCAGAACTTGTTAGTAAACTCGCTGTGCAGCTACTAAGCTCATAATTGGCAGGACCTACTCGTATCCTATGGACAAACCCTCAATCACTCAAACAATCCCAATCAATAATTGACGGCAGAGTCGCATAGAGAACATGATTTGCAAATAATGCACTTGAATTTGCATAAGGTTTGCAAAATACAAAATCTGCAAAACAATTTATGCAAATTAGCTGTGAGTCTCTACAATTAAATCTCGTACCCAGTTCTGGTATAAAGTAGAGACAGCTGACAGCCGAGGGGCAAAAGAAACAAAATAAAAAAAGAAGTCAGACCCGTAGTTCTCTCTCAGGTAGACAAAAAAGCTCATTTGCATAAAAACGGAAATAGAAATATATAAAAAATGAGAGTGTTGTAGAAAGTGAAAGGGGTAGCTTGTTTTAGGGGTAAGCTTACCCCCTCAAATCACAACCCCAGCAGCCGCTCATTAACATAAAATTAAACAAAAAACAGCAAGAAAAAAATGTGAAATGGAAAATTCTGATGCTGTCTGTTAGGCAGCTGTAGCTGTGGCCTCGCATCCTTATATCCTTGTTGCCAAGTTCAACGAACTGCGCCAAGTTGTCTCACTAACCCAAATTAAAATTATGTTAATGAACGTTGAGAGTTTGCCGGGCAGAGATAGAGACAGACAGAGAGAGAGAGAGAGTGAGAGAGAGAGAGAAAGCGAGAACGCCGGCAGTCAAATCACGGCCAAGGACGACGGCAACGTTTTTCGTCCTGTGCTTTTCATTTTGCCATTGCCTTTTGCCTAATGAGCGCGCGACTGCGACTGCGACGCTGACGTTCTCAGTTGTCCTCGTTGCGGCCGTGTTGCTACAACTGGTCCTGTCTACTTCGGATTTGGATTCTGCTCCTGCTGCTCCTGTTACAGCCGACGCCGTGCCGCTCATTAATTTTGCCGTCGCTTTTTCGCATATTTCCATTTCCGCAAAAACAAAATTTCTCCTGCTCGTTGCTTTTTTAATTTTCGTGTTTCATTTTTCATTTTGTACCGCGCTCATTTAGTGACGTCACAGCATGCTCTCTCACTCTCTCTTACTCACTCGCTATCTCTATCAGAGGCTCGTCCTCTGTTTCAGCCTCAGCCTCAGCCTCAGTCGCTGCCGCTGCTTCTGTCGCTGCCGCTGCTTCTTTCTCTGCTTCTGTCTCTGTTGCCGGCAATGAGTGCCTTTGCATAATTAAGATTTTAATTTATGCAATTATTTTGCCGGCTGTGCGAGTCCTTTTTGCCTCATCAAATATAGGCCAGTCGAAGGATTCTCCTTGTTTTGGTTTGTATTTTTTTTTTTTTTGGTCATGTGCTGTTATTTTGGTGCGTCGGCTCGTTGGGTGCGGTTGTGTTTTTAAGCTCTTAACTGATTTTATGACCAAACTAATAAAAACTTAAATGATAAAAATAATACTACGATGGTAACGGAAACTTGTCGAAAACAAGCATAAAACGAGTGAAACTTGTGAGGGATTTAATGCGATCATTAAAAAGTTTAACACTTTCTTTTCATAATTGTTAAGAAAATATTCCAAATTTAATTTTTATTGTGGTTCGCGAATTTTATTTTCTATAATAACAGTTATTCGAATTGTGTTTTTTTTAAAAAAATATTTTTTGCAATTTAAAATTATTTAAAATAATTATAAATTAAACTAATTATAATTAAAAATTATACTTGAATTATTTACACGAAATAATAATAATTGATCTGTTTACAAACTGAATAAAGTTTCTTATATCAATTAAAATTTTTAATTTACAATGCTTGTTAAATTTTTTACGCATGGTATTAAAAGGGAACAACAAATTGAAAGTTACTTTAAAATGGTTTAAAAAATACTCGGCAACAAAATAAATAAACTATTTGTCAAAAATTGAAAATTTCTTTTATTAGAACTATAATATTTCAATTCAATTTCATTTCTTTTTAAATACCGCAAATTTGTTTCACTTTTAATAAAAATTGTTTAACTCTTTTTAATAGTTCATATGCTAATTAAACTTACCTGAAATTGAGTTTTTATTTATTATTTTTATTCGAGGTAAAATTCAAATTCTTTTAAATATTAAACTTTCGAATTTTATCATTTATTTTTTTTTGCATATTTTAAATGTTTGAGTTGTAAAATTGCACAGAATATGATAGATGTTCACTTCAAAATCTCAGAGTTGTATATTGTATTATCCTTGACACTGGTAAGTTGCTTAGAAGGAAACGCACACAACCGAACCGATACACGTCGCATTAAGAAATGATTTCGACTTTGACTCCAAAAAATTACTTTGGCGCTTAGTTGTACTGAGTACTGTTGGATTCAGTTGTCGTTGTCGTTGTCGCGTTTCGGTTTCGGTTTCTTATCACACGCACACGAATTCGAATTGGAGTAATCACGCAAGATGAAGGCGTCGTCGTCGTCGTCGTCGTCGTCGTCGGCAGCGACGTCGCTGCTGCTGCTGCTGCCCCAAGATGGCATTCGAAACGAAGTCGCAGACACAAAATCGTGTTTGTGTCTCCAAAGAGTGCCGTGTCTTCAGACGCGACCACAAGAAGACTTTAGAGTAAAAGGTCGAGCTGAGAACAGGACTGAACAGGATAGGACAGGACAGGACAGGACAGAACGCACCAGCCGGGCGCAAGGCCCAACTGCTACTGCCCACAATATAGCTGACTTGCGTTTGTTTTCGACATGGACACGGACTTTGCCACTGGAAGGCACTCGAGTCTCGATTTTGCCACCCCCGAATGGCCCGTCAAGTGCTGCGCTGTCGACGTCAGCAGCGACGTCTGCAGCGTCGCGTCGGCCATGAAGTTCAAGTTCTGCGCAATCGCACTTGACGTCGCTTTTCTCTTCTCTCTTTCTTCCGCTCTTTCTCTGCAGAGGTAGCAGTCGCCGTCGCCGTCGCCGTCGCAGTCTCAGCTACCCCCTCAGGTGGATATTTCTCCTTAGAAAAAAAGAAAGAAAAAAAACTGCAGCCTGCTTCCAGGCGTCGTCGCCAGGCCGTAAAAAAATCAAGCTTGGAAAACGCATTGCGTGCTGCGTATTTCCCCTTCAACTTAGACCAGGCTAAATTCACCACAGTTTTGAAATCAAGTTGCCAAGTAGTTGTTGTTGTTGTAGCCGCTGAAGTTGAGAAGAGGTGGTAGTCTTTAAGGAGGCAGTCTTTAAGGCCCATCAATAGTTAGTAGAGCTAACGTCTTATCAGCCAGCTGCCAGGCCACGCATTTTGTCATTTTTTGGTTTTGCGCACGCAACAAAGGCAAACAGAGGCGCCACCAAGGAGGCCAAAAATAGGGGCAGGCTAAAAAAAGCAAAGGGATTGAGAGGCAGATGGAAAATGGCAACAGGATGAGGCGGCGCTAAACTGAGCAGCTGAAGTAGAAATGCTTATACGCTGGGGATTTGAGCTTTACAAGCGTAACAAAATATGTAAAAAGAAATAAAGAAAAAAGTGCTGGCATGAGAGCGCACACACACACACACACACACTACAGTGTATCTGTGTATCTGTGTGTCGCTCGCGTATCTATGAAGTTCCTTCCGTTGTTGCCACAGACATTTGCGCCAAGTGTTCGGCTGCCGTTGATGAATGATAGATGGATTATGATTTTGTTTGGCGTAAATTGAATTTTGCACATTTTTTATGCTTTACAAGCAAACCTCCCTCCCTCCCACCAACCCCACCAAATATTTAGACAGCTTAAATATATACTATATATATAATAAAATATAAGCATAAAGTGAATATAACTAAAAAACTTAAAGTTGAGTTGCGAGTCGAGTTGAGGCCTTTTAGACATTTCAAGCTGTCAACTTTTTCGATGACTGCATTCGTTTCGGAGCGGAAATCAAGTTAACGAAGTAAAAATTCAGAATGCAACAGTGGCAACAACAACAACAACAACAGCAGCAACAACAACAAGGAGAGTTGCCAGAAGCAGCCTTAAATCGATGTTGTAGTCTGAACAAGAATCAAAAATCAACAACTGCAAATGCGTTGAGTTGATGCTTTAATCAAATGATTTATTGAGATTAAATATTAAATTTTGTAAATAACATATTTAAAATATTATAAATGAAAGCTAACAATATTCTGAATTTTTTTTTTTAATTTTATAATAATTATAAATAATTAATTCATTATTCTGAATTTTATTTTAAATTTTATAATAATTATAAATAATTAAGACGTAATTTACGAGAATTAAGTAACCTTTTAGACGATTTTTTGTTGTGTTTTCCTAGTTATATTTAAAGTATTCTGAACAAGAATCAAAAAACAACAACTACAACTGCGTTGGTTATTTTATTTTTTAAAAAAACATCTTTAAAATATTATGAATGGAAGCTGTAAACACATATCCAATGTTCTGAATTTTATTTAAATTATGTGATAATAAGAAGTAGTTCGAAGATAAGATTTTCAGGAGCTTTTCCTTATACTCTTAAAAAAAACAAGCATTTAACCACAGTGAAATCTATTTATTGATTAGATATATCCTATTTAAATTTGATACTTCAATAAATTTAATATTATTTTTCTTCAAATTTTGGCTGTTTTCATTGACCTTAATTTGTGTTTTCAATTTGAATTCTTTGAACAGAAATATTGTTAATTTTACGCTTGACTTTTGGTGCAGCTATTTTGGAATTGTCGTAGAGTTCTGATACTTGACAATATTTCATACTTTGTGCTGGATTTTGTTGTATGTATGTGCCGTACGTTTTATGAGGCACTCTGAGGCAACTAGTTGTAAGTAGCAGCACTCGAGCCATGCTTTTGTGTTGCTATTGTTGTTGTTGTGCTGCATGCAACATACTTTTATGGATCAGCTGCAACTTCAATGCAAAACATGCCCGACAGTCGACAGTCGGGGTAGGTTTAACTTTGAGTTGTGATTTGCCCAGCGAACATACTAAAGCCAAAGCCAAAGCTTTTGTTGTGCACACACACACACACACGCACACATTGAGATAGATATTTTATAACTGTGTACAGTTGTTGTTCTTGCTGAGTTTTATAAGCAGCAAATTTTTATTTCCGTCTCATACTTTTGCTTACAATTCGCATGCGTCATAACTCAATAAGCAGGCAGCAAAGGCAACCATCAAAGACTGCCAGCAGAGGCAGAGGCAGCAGAAGAGGCAGCAGAAGTGGCAGCAGAGGCAACTATAAGCTAACTGTAATCCTAATGAAACTACAACACATATTATGTATATTGCACTGAGGCTGCTTCCCTAGCAACATTTGCATGCAACAATTTGGCCAAATATATAAAAAAAAGGGGGTAAAACTGGCTAAAGAGAAAATGAGAAGAAAAGATGGAAAAATAACTATGTGGAAAACTTGAGGCAACTCCTGATGCTCATCAGAACTCGGTTGCACATATGAAAAACGGAATACGAATTCGAGTATGGAGTAGAAGTCGCTTCTTCTTCTTCTTCTCATCATCTTGTTGCCCATAGTGGAATTTATTATAAGATCCTTTTCTTCTCTTTATATGAATGCAAAAAACTTGTAGTTACTCTACTCGTTGTTGTTGTTGTTCCTGTTGTTGTTGTTGTTGCCTGCATGAATATTTTCTACAACATTAAAAAGGCATTTCGAGTTATTTGGCTTTCAACATTTTTCAGTTTTTTCGTTTTTATACCAGTTACTTAAAAAATAAGTAAAAGGGTATATTGTGTTCGTTGGAATGTAACAGGGAGAAGGAGGTACCTTCGACCACATTCACAGTTTTTAGGATTATTAGTTTTTTGTAGTAATTAACGTTATATATTAATATTATCCATAATCTTACCTAACCGCAGCAAGATCGGACAAGTTGAACAGGAGTAATAGCTAACCAAAGGTATTAATAAAGTTATTATATCAATACAATCACCTAAAAGTATGCAGTAATTTTTTTCGTAACTTAAAAAATAAGTAAAAGGGTATATTGCGTTCGTTGGAATGTATGTTTCGTTTTTTCGATTTTTGTTGTAATTAACGTTATCTTTTAATATTATCTATAATCTCACTTAATCGCAGCAAGATCGAACAAGTAGATCGGGAGTAATAGCTAACCAAAGTTATTAATAAAGTTATTATTTCAATATAATCACCTAAAAGTATGCAACAGTTTTTTCTTAAAGTACTTTTATATATATTGAAATAAGTAACGGGTATATTATGGTCGGGAACTCGACTATAGCCATTCCCACTTGTTTTTTCTTAATATATTTTGTGTGTGTGTATAGTTAGCTAGGCATGTGAGGATTTTCCTCTCATCTTCTTCTTTTACCACTCCTAAGTAGTTGGCGATTTTGTGTAGTCAACTTTGGCATCCAATAAGCAAAATTCCTGAGCAGCGACTAATGACCGTAAAGCCGCTGGCAAAAGCTAATCAGAAGTGGTTTGGGCATCAACAGTTTCATTGTGTGTGTGTGTCAGTGTGTGTGTGTGTGTGTAACGGAAGGCAAATTGCGTTTTTAGTATCATTAATCTGCCACACTCGACGCAGACGTCAGCGGCAGGCATCGAATTGAAGAGATGATGCCGATGATGTTGATGTTGTTGCCCAATCCACAAAAGGGAACATTAATTTCCTCTAGCTGCCGATATAGAACCAACTGCCGAGTTGTAGCTGAGACATTACCTAGGCAGCGATTTGGCAAATCCGATAGCTTTAGCTGATTGCACAAATGGAACTGCAGCCACGCCCCGACAACAAAAAAAAAAAGGGAAAAGCTCTAGTATTTTGGGCCAAAAGTTGAATACGTTTACGATTATGAGAGGCATGCTTCAAGAGAGAGAGAGAGAGCTGTGGGGAAAGCAGCTCTTAAGGATGCGGCCTCAAAGTGTGCACACATTACGCATACGCAGCGTGTTGCGTTATGCTTGTTTGATGTTTAAACCGCGCTACTGCTGTATGTGTGTGTGTGAGTGTCGTTCTTTATGATGACATGCCAAACATTTATGCAAAATGCTAATTTAAAGCCAAGTCTTAGACATTATAAGGGAAAGTTCCTGCTGCTCACAGCACAGTGTGACGCAATCTGATTAAAATACACTTGAAATGTTGCTAAATTTGTTGATTTTATTTATAGATAATAAACTTTATATGCCAGCTAAACTTTAAGTGCTTTAACATAGTCTTTTGGACCACTGTGGCGCTTAGGTAAACGCCTTCTCATCAGCATAACTCGTCATGCATAACTCGCACACTTGAGCGGCAAATGTCCCATAGGCTGTTTGACTCCATGACTGACTGAATGACTCCATGACTGACTGACTGACTAAGAAACGAGCACGAAGTGGGAACTGGGCTGTCATTTACTTGCCACGCCTTTAATGCATGTCGCTGCCATTTTGAAGAGCGCTCAACTTGATTATGAATATTGAAAATGGCTTAACAGGAAATTAAGCAAAAACAGCAGGCAGCAACGACAGTTAGACGGACTGACAGACTTGGCTGATCTCTATCTGAATCTAGAACTCAATGGATATCAAACTGGTGCGAATCTTAAAGGGAAATTGGCTGCGAAAATGCTTAACGAATGCTAAATCGAATGCGTATATTAAAAGCCACTCTCTCTCTCTCACTCTCTCTCCCTCTTTCTCTCTTTCTCCTTCTCTCACTGTCTCCCTTTAGTCTCTTGCTTTATGTGTCATTGTTGTTGCGAAATGTTTATTGTAATTCGGCAAGTATTTGTGGAATATGAATTGCGAGTATTTGCATAAATGAAATGTGTATGTAAATGGCAACTCGTAATGCCAATCAATCACCCCAAAAAGAGCTGGTACACACACTCACTCACACACACACATGATTACAGCTCCTCCCACAGTCACACACACACAAACACACAAAACCAATAAACTAAATTCGCATAAAAAAATGTGTTGGAAAAGAGAAGAGAAAAACGAAATCGTCAACAACAACAGCACAAAAACCCCATACATGATGAGAGGGAATACATATGTGTGTGTGTGCGAGTGTATGAGTGTGTGTAGGGTGTATTGCAACCCTTATCCTTGGCAGGATATTACATGCTTCAACAATGTTGTAGCATTCCCAATAACAACGACAACAACAACAACAACAAATACAGAAACAACATTCCTGCCGAAAATGAAATTCTGTTTTGCATTTTATGTCGACGACTCCGAAGCCAAAAGCATAAAGAAGAACAAGACTTGGACGAGGAGCAGGACGAGGCCAAAAGCAGCCCAAAACATGACGAGAACAGGAGGCGACTCAAAATGATGGAGAAGCAGCAAGAAGAAGAAGCAGAAGAGAAGCAGAAGAAGAGAAGAAGAAGTTGCAGAAAGGACGAGCAACAACAAGAAGAAAAAATGAAATCTAAACAAAATGCGTTCGAGCGTGTGTGTTCAATTACAATGTGTGTGATTGCTGGATTCGCTCTGAGGGTGGGAGACGCCCCCACACACACACACACCCATACACACGCACACACCATGACATAAAAATTTACAATGCGAAATAAGCGAGCGAAACGCTTTTTTGTTTGCTGCTGGTCCTTGCCCAGGACACCGAACTCGAAGGCGTACCCAAAGCAATCCCGGACCCAGAACCCAGCAGCCAGCATCCAGAGCCAGAGTCAGACCCGGAGCAGGCCATCCTTATGCAAATAACAGCGAGCGCACATAAAAATAAAATAATAACAATACAATATTTTTTGATGACAGCCGCCAAACAAAACGACGTTGCCCAGCCCCCATTCCCTTACCCCCTTCTCCTTTCACTCGCCGCTCCTCAATTCGGTTTTTGAGGCTCTCTCGACAAAGGCGCACTCCAAAAAGACAGCGCATAAAAGAAAGGTTTAATCGACGCGCATTTCACGAGCAGCAGCCAAGGGGCAAGAAAAGGGGGCAAGGAATGGGGGCAGAGGTCACGAATAGCAAATGTTGCTGCTGGGGCAATTGGAAGGGGGGAAAAGCGGGTCCTGCAACACTTTAAATGTGTTTTAGTGGAAATTGTGAAAATTTTCTTATGGCACCATCATGATGCGTCATCAATTTGAATTTTATGTCTGAGCTGTACAAAATATTCCAAAGGGGCTCATAAACAGCTGCGGAACGTGCTTGCAACACTTGCCCCAAAAGCAATGACACAAAATCGACCCAAAATATATAAATCTCAAACAGATTTTCTTAATAAGTTTGCAGATCTAAAGATGCTATCATAGAATATGCCGAATTACTTGAGCATTTTATATATTAACTAACTTATTTAATAAATCTTAAGCTTTAATAAATAATATATATTTTAATCCAATATTTATTAATAAAAAAATCGCCTTTTTGATTATAATTGATTATATCAAACGTATTTTCTGAATATTTTCTATTTAATCTATTGTTCGATATATTATACATAATTTTTAAAAATCTTCTATTTACTTTAATGTTTATAAATATAGTAAACACAAAAAAATATCTTTTAAAACAGCAAAAACTTGAACTTAGAATTTATTTAATAACCAATTAAATGCATTTGCTTTAGCTGTTAAGAATTAAATGAATTGTTACAATTAGAAAAATGTGATTTATTTGTTATTTTCGCCATAAAATGCTAATAGCATTCTTTGAATTTTTAAATCTGATTGCTATGCATAAATCAAAAGGTCAATGGCTTCAGTTTCACGCCCCCTCAGTCTCCTACTCCCTCGCTTAATGCCTCAGTTGGCACACATGCAACTCAAACCCGAAAATCGGAATTCACAAATCACATTCTTCACATGCCAAATGCAACAATCTAAATAATTATTTTTGCATACAAAATGTTAAGCAAACAACAAACATGCTAAAGAATGAGGAGCCAGAGAAAGAAAGAGAGAGAGAGAGAGGGAGAGGGAATGGGAAAAGGATTCGAGGATACGCTTGGCAAGGACAAAAAAAAAAAGAAACTGAGCACAGAAATCACATTTGAATAACAATCATGCCGCATGCAAGTTATTTCGATTGGAGGGGAACGGAAGCGTTGAAGAGATATTGAAAATATGAAAAGAAATACAAGAAAAATAAAAAACTGGAAAAAAAAATAAGCGAAATCACAAAGAATTCATAATAAGCGTCATTGTCATGCGAGAAATGAATAAAAATCAAACGACGACAACAACGAGCGAAGCTTGTTGAAAAAGGTAAAAGGGGTACGGGAAGGTGAGAGGTGAGTTGAGAGGACAAAGGCAGGAGAGGGAGAGACTTCGAATAGGGAATGTTGAATTGAATGTGTCGCACAGGATGCGTGTGTATGTATGTGTGTGTGTGTGTGTGTGTAAGTATTTCCAAGGATCGTCAACAAACATCATCTGCATATGTGAAAGGAGCGTGGGCTGCATGAATTTTAAATGCCATGCCAACAACTGGAGCTGAAAACTGAAAGCTGAAGCTGTGGCCATTGTGTGGCAGCTTGCCAAACGGAACGCGCTACTTGAGGCAGGATGTGACCATACAACTCCCCCTCTTCATCTACCTTTCCACTTGAACTCTAAAATCCAGTGAACCAATCGATGTTGCGCCTTTTGTACTCGCAACATTGACAAATTGTTGCCCGTCGCTTGTGGCATTTAATTTTCATCAGACGAACGAGCAACAGTTGCTGTCATAATTGATTTCATTAAACGTGCCCCAGAGAGCGTGTGGCAGCAGCAACAAGTGGCAACAAGCAGCCGCAAAAAAAAAACTTTCAGCTGAAAGTAAAAACAAATTAAGCTGCAAATAAATGAGCCGGCGACGTCAACGTCGACAGCAAAAATAATTGAGGGAATTCCCACGAACGCGCCAGACAGCTAAAAAAGGACGAAGATGAAGACGCAGACGAAGGCGGACAAGGAGAGCAAGAAGAAGAAGGAGGAGGAGAAGAAGAAGGCAGCTCCAGACACTTTGACATAATTTCCCAGTCAGCCAACCAGACGAGAACGAGGACGCCCGCACAAGGACACGACCATAACCAGCCCCAACAAAGTTTTAATTAATTGCGCTCAACACACACACACACACACCCACACCCTCTCACACATACACACCAATACTAAGACAGCGACAGCGAAAGGCAAATGAAAATGAGCCAAAGCACAAAAAGTTAAGGGCAAAATTTTCATTTTCACGTACACAAAGCAATGAAAATTGTTGCGGTGTGCGGTGGTTTGTGGTGGTTTGTGGTGGTGTGGGTGGCTTGGGTGGTTTATCAGAGACACAAGACTCAACATCGCAGACTCAACAGCTGAACGTCGAGGCTTAATTTCATTTTGTTGTTGTGACTTGTTGTTCTTACTTCATTATCCAGATTCAAGCGAGAATGAGAAGATATACAATATGTTGAGTTTCAGCTTAGAAAAGTACAAAGCTAGAACTGGGTTAATGTATTATCAATTAATTAAAATAAATATTAATGGGGATACTCTGGTATTTATCCTACGTGGGGTTGTAGGCAAAAAGATGAAAATGAAAATTTTCTTAAAGTTAATTATATTTAGATGCAGAATCAATCTATAGGATAAATAATGGTATTCCGCAAGGAAATCGGTTAAGATTTGGCAAAGTTATGGCAGTTCGAAGTTTAGTAATTTCTTAGACTGACAACTTTACAAGTCAAATTTTTTGTTAATTTCAACATGATTTTTTACAGGAAAATGAAGTCTCTCAGAATCAAGTTTGAAGTGTTGTTTTATACTAATTGGGGCACCAGGAGTTGATTAAAAGTGAAAACTCAAGATTTAAAATTTTGAAAAAAATATTTTTTCAAAAAAGTTAAAGGGGGGAGTACATGATTTTTTTGGGAAAAATTCGAAAATCAATTTTTTTTTTAAAGTTAATAATATTTAGATGCAGAATCAATATATAGGCCAAATAATGATCAAAATGGTATACCGCAAGGAAATCGGTTAAGATTTGACAAAGATATGACAGTTCAAAGTTTAATAATTGCTTGGACTGACAACTTTACAAGTCAAATTTTTTGTTAATTTCGACATGATTTTTTACAGGAAAATGAAGTCTCTCAGAATCAACTTTAAAGTGTTGTTTTATACTAATTTGGGTACCAGGAGTTGAATAAAAGTGATACCTCAAGATTTAAAATTTTGAAAAAAATATTTTTTCAAAAAAGTCAAAGGGGGGAGTACATGATTTTTTTGGGAAAAATTCGAAAATCAATTATTTTATAAAGTTAATAATATTTCGATGCAGAATGAATTCGGAGGCCAAATAATGATCAAAATGACATTTCGTTTGGAAATTGGTTGAGTTTTGGCAAAGTTATGCAAGATTGAAGTCTAGTAAACTATATATAATTTAGATTATCTTTAAAAAAAAAAAGATAGTTCTGAATAAAAATTATATTATATACATTTTTTTCTACTAATTCTCGCCTTATTATTCACAACAAGTTCTTAGAGACATCTGCGAATCTTCTAGGAATTGTCCTTCAAACTGCTTTACTTTTAGTTGCAAAACTTTCATCCTTCAAACCAACTTTCACTTTCAAGTTTTAGCAAAAAAGTAAAACAAACGAGACTTTTTAAAATTTATTTGCCACAGATCGATGGCAGTTCAAGCTCCATAAAAAGACTGCATCAATTTATTAAAAATAAAGCATAAAATCCTCAATCAAATTCATGATGCGTGAAGACATAGACAATGCGTTGTTCAGGTAGGAAACAGAAAAATTATTACATGATAGCCAAAGAAATAGGGGCATTTACATAGATATCTATGCCATATGCAAAGAGATCTCTCTCTCTCTCTCTCTCTCTCTCTCTCTCTCTCTCTCTCCATTCAGATCCCACATCAGCAATTTGAGCATGAAATCTTTTCGGAAACTTTTGTGTGTTTGTCTGTTTATAAAACTCTAATTAAGTAGAACCACAGACACTCGAGTCTCAGTTCAATGTTCGTGCGTAGCGAGCGGTGGAAAGTCAGGTACCCCATAACCATACCAATAACCATACCAATACTCATTCCAAAATCTATATCTATATCTGTGTGTACATTGTTGAACCCTCTGGTAGTTTGCTTGACAGCAAAACCAACAAACACACAAAAAGGATGCTCTTGAAACCCTTTTATCCTGTCTATTGTCTGTTGTGCCATCCGAAGGCGATTTATTGCCGATTTGCGCCGAAAATCGAAAGTGGTTTGTGCGCATTTATCGATAGATATGCTGAATACCCTTTCTTTTTGGGGGTAGGAGGTGCGGTTGTGCCAGGCATTATTATAAATTTGCCTTTTAATTTACGTTACGCCGATTTTAAACAATGCCGAATCAAAAATCGAACTATGAATATTCATAATACCTCCTGCCAACTGACAATTGTTAATGGGCGAGCATATGTTAAGCTTATGACGGTACAGGAAAATGGGTTTCTCTACAAGTCTATGCGCCGTTATCTGTGCAATTGCAAATATAAAAAAAATTGTTGATTTATGCCCGATGCTTTGAATTTTATGCCGATTTTTCTTTATGTCCTACGCGCATTTAACAGAACATTTACATGCTGGCTTTTTTTTTAGCTCTTTCTGTTGGTAATCTATTTTAATGTCACGGGTTTTTGTTTAAAGGGTTCATCACAGATTGGCCATGAAATGCCTGGAATGCAGCATTTGACTTGACACGTGTTAATATCGAGAGCATTTTTAATGGTTTTTTAAGTAAATTTCTCAGTTGCAGACTCGTAAATATCAATGAATATTATCAAATGTGCGTTTATAAAATACATCATCAAAGTAAAATCCCAAGTCTTAAGTTTTAATACCTTGAAAAAAAATGAAGAAACGCCTGGTCATCAATCAAATGTCAGGGATTTAGCCAAACGCATGGAAATTTGTCAGCTGATAAGCCGTTGAGCAGAAGGACGCCTTCGAAGGCAGCCAGGACAGTCAGGACAGCCAGAAATCGTGGGTCTTTGAGGGCCTCCATTCGTAACTGGAAATTTGCTATGCTACGATTGATGTGGGCATTACGTGACCTGCCAGTAGGAAGTTGCTGAAGTCGACACGCAGCCAGAAGGGGTTACCTTTTTTTTTTTTGCCAATATCGTATAATTTATGCGCCTGCGTAAACGCCTCAAAAGAGACAACCACACGGAAGCTGCGCCTCGTCTACCTGGGCAACCCCTTTGGGCCCTTTGACGATAAACTCGCAGCGGGTTCTGATGCATAAATTACAATTTATGGCGATTTGCATGAGTAACAACGCTTGCTCATCACAGCTGCATGCAAATCCTGCCTCAACTCCGTTCAGTTTGTGCGTGAAGTCCGTGGAGTGTTGGTCGATTCGTAGTTACAATCCGTTGTTAGCACTTATAAATTAAGAGAACTTCTAAATGCAATCGTAATGAAAACGTTAGCGAGGCCACGCATGCGTTAACTTTACGGTCAAGTGCCATTGCGATTGGCACTTGGACCCTAAAAGGGAAGACCCTCAAATGACGGCTCTACACTTTTACAGTACTCATTTCTTTAGCTGTATGGTTCTTTAACTATAGTATGTGAGTTGCCCACACATGGCACACTCGAGTCAAGTTAATAATATGAAAGAAATCACTTTGCCGCTCTTTGTGCATTGTTAAAAGTTTTTAAGCCGCGCCTCAAACAGACTCAAGACTCAAGACTCCAAACTCCGTTGCATATGAGTAAAATGGAAAGAGAGCAGCTCGCATGAGCACAAACAATGTTGTTTGTGCTAGCGCTTTTGTGGTTCCCTCTTTCACTCTCCCACTCTTCATCTCTCTCTCTCCCTCTCTGGTCACAAGGTAGTCGGTACTCGGTACTTGGTACTTGGTAGTCGGTACCCGGTAGTCCCCACGTTGGGCGCCAGCAAACTTTACTGTTTGCAAACTTTTTTTTCGCAGCAGCCGTTTTTTTGCGCCATTTCTTTGTTGGACGACGAAAACGTTAAGGATGAGGATGAGAATAAAGAGGAGAACGCTGAAGCAGCCGCTGCGTAAAACTTTTCACTTTGACTCCACTTTATTGTATTTCTAATACTTTGCCTTTCAGCCAAGTTAGTCGCAGCGGCAGCATGTGAACAATGTAAGCGGCCAACACGTTGCTGCCAAACTGTGCAAAGCAGCTATGAAAATGTGTTGGCCATCTCTGAATTGTTCCCTCCTCCTTCTGTTCCACCAATGTTCCTTCATGGAGTTCAACCAAACTCTGCACACAAATTGTAGACAATTGAAAATTTTACATTTTATGACGCTGCGCAATTTGTGGCTGAGGTTGGATCTTTTTTTTTTATTCTTGGCCAACTTTTTGAGCGTCACAGACTTTGGCAAATTGTATGCTGAGCTATTGTTAAGAGAGAGAGGGCTGTGAGTCAGAGCGTGGCCAGGTAGTTGGACCATGATAAAGCAACTATGATAAGGTGGCAATCTGATGGTTTTATTGTGACTACTTTTGGATATTGTAGATCAGCTGATATCAAATGATTGCAGACAGTTTGAACAATGAAAATGTGAGATTGATATGCGGATAAGGTGAGATATGATGGTGTTAACTTGTCTAAATTGAGTGCGTCCTAAGAAAGAAACTAGTTAAAAGCGTTTAGATAAAGGCATGATAAAATAAACTTTGTTTCATTATTTGTGCAGCGTAATTGAATAACGTCAAATGAAATTAACTTCAATTAAACTAACAAAATAAATTTATATATGTATCTTACAGATGAAAGCTTTCGTCACACAAAAACCCATTAAAAAACTCCGACTGCCAATTTGGACAAAAACCCGAATTGGAAACACATTTGCAACAGAATTGGAAGAAGAATGGAAATGGAGAAAGTAAGGAGAGTGAGATGTAGAATTCTCTCTGTTGGACTCTTTGACTGTTTGACTCGAGAGTCGAGTCAAATGAAATGTGATGAATTGTGTAATTTGGACTGAGAAATGGCATTTGCATGCGAGGCATCCCAAAGTGAGCGAAATTTGTATTTGGTCTGCACTAAAAGCGCAAAAAGGCGAAATAAAAAACCAGGCAACAACAACAACAAAATGGCCAAGAACGTGGCAAACTGGCAACTGACAGTTGCGGCACTCACATCTCATTAATTTGTGATTGATACGCTCTTCGCCTCTCTTTCCCCCTGACTCCCTCCTGACTCTCTCTTGCCACTGTCTGTCTGTGTGTTTGTGCGTAAAGCGTCACAAATGAAATTGAAGTGTGTTTGTGATCCCATTACAAATAAGCGAACGCACTGAGCCAAGTCCTTTAGCCTGGTTCGGTACTCGTGTGTGTGTTCGCAATTTGATGGATTTGAACGCGTTGTGACACAAGTCACTAAAATATCTTATTACACACTCACACACACACTCTTACACACACATGTGGGTGCTTGGCAGCCATTTTAATTTTAGCATGCACGCATATAGGCCGTATAAACAAACAGGACACGGCAACAGGACTCGACACTCCATGCAACATCCTCGCTTCCTCGCTTGTCTTCCATTTAATTTTCAACTTCGATTTTTGCCTGTCGCGTGTACTTATTTTTTTTGCAAATTGACACCCTCGCACACACACACACACACACACATATACTCAGAGAGAGCTTGTTAGTGTGTCCTTGTTGTTGTTGTGTCTATCTGGCTGTCAAGCTGCGGCCGAAGGACGACGGCAGCTTCATCAATGTTTTTCGCATGCCGGAAGCGTGAAAATCTACAGCGTTCAGCGCAAAAGGGAAAAGTTCACAAATGGAAAATTACGGGTGCACACGTGCAGTACACACATATATACACACTTTGAAAGAATAACACCCACCCTGTTAGCAACAGTCCTCCCTCCCTCTCACCCCCTATCTTCCCTTTCCTTTCTTCCTCTCACTGTTCGTTCGTTTGTCATTTCAGGTTGTTTTATTCAATTTCGAGGCAAGCGAAATTCGCAAAAAACTCTTTGAAAATACAACGCGCAAAATGTCATGTGATATGTCACACATGTAGCTGTTGCTGCCACGCCTCCACGCCCCCCCACCCCCCTACCGCCCTCTCTGGGCTGACAGGGGATGCCTTATCGGCTGCCATATTAATGTACTGGAAATTTGCCATTTTCTTCTTGTACCCAAAAAAAAAAAAAGGATAAGCAGAAAGTGAAGTGTAGACGTAGAAGGAAAAGCTTTCGCTCTTTAATCTCATTTGCAATAAAGAGCATGCCAAATAAAAGCCATTAGGCATAAATATCAACGGAAATGTATATGTATATACGTACAATATAAGTATATATACGATATATATCACGACATATCTGTAGCCTTAAGCCATTCAGTTTCAGTGATGCGTGATTCGCTTGATTCTAATCACAAACATTGGCAAAAATCAACCAGGCAGCAAAAGGCGAAATGAAACTGTGACATTCAGTGCTGGAAAATGTTTCATTCCTCCTTTCAAAAAAAAAGCAGAAGAATGAATAAAAAAAGGTCAGTTTAGGTCCTGTCAATTGCTCTTTTTTTCTTGCCTTTTTTTTGACTTCTTGCTTTCTGCTTTGCGAATTGAAGCAGATTTTCTTTTGAATCAGCACAGAAATGATTTTTCTTTAGACCAAACAAAAGAGTTGTTTAAGGATGGGCAGAGGAAAGGCGAATTGGGGGAGATTTGGGCAAGTTTGTGGTGGTTGTCCTTTTTTTTGGGGGAATTTGTGTGTAGTTTATTCTGTGACAGTTTTGGGTGAAGGATACTCAAGTAGCTCTGATTGAAATTGAGTTAGTTAAGTAATTAAGTTAGAAAACAGTTTAAAAGAGTAAGTTGAAAGCAGAGATCGAAATCCGTTTTATGATAATATAATTGCCTTACAGATCTTTGATTGGGTGTAAATGAAACGGATTTGTTTCTTTTTGAATGAAGTTTGTGGAGAGGAAAAAATAAGTTAAACTGAAATATTATTTGGCTTAAATTAAATATGCTGATTGCTTTATAAAAAAAAGTTTATTTTCTAAAAAAAAATTTTTGAACTATGATAAAAGCTATATTATACCTATTTCTTATTTTTTTAAATCTTTAAGGTCTTATTCCAGAGTTAACTTAAGCTTATGAATCAACCTAAGAACTCTCAAGTAGAATTAGTCTGACTGTATTTCTGAAGTCGAAATCTATTTAAATTTCTGTCAGTTCCCTTGGGCTATTGACAAGTAAAAATTTGTATTGTTATATTTGTAAATTCGGGATTACTTTGCATATGCGCACATTTACACACACACACACACACTCATGTTCAGCTGTAGTGATTTCAGTTTCCATTTGGCTCAAACAGTCCAAAAAACCAAAATCATATTACAAACTCTCCCACACGCTTTGGCCATTAATTTATTTTGCCATTTTAATTTCGCTTTCGTTTTCATTTTGCGACTGCAAGGCCAAATGCAGGCAAAACTAAGGGGTGGGGATTGGGGGTTGGTTGGGGGTGCCAAAATAAAAAAGAAGAAAACTGTTGCATTAAAACGGGGGCACAACAGCCGGCAGTGTGGCAACGTCATTGCAGCTGCTGCTGTGTGTGAAAATGAGCCAAGTTCGTAGTTAGTCAGTGGGAGCATCGGTCGACGTCGACGGCGACTGCGACGCAGACTGAGACAGCGACAGCGCCTAGCTGCTGTTGATGCTGTGCTCCGCTTGTTTCATTTCGTTTATTTCAGACAGTTTGGCGGGACACAGCTCCCTCAGCATTCCCCCCTAACCACCCACCAGCGTTATAATTTTGCTCGCCCATTAAAAATTGACTTTGCAACCCACTCGCTGCTGCTGCTGCTGCAACCGGATTGTGTCGGGTTGCGTCGTTTCTCTTCCTCTCCCTCTCCCTCTTACTCGTCCTGCGTTCCGTTCGTTAGTTTGTTTTGGCGCAAGCCACAAGAGAGCGCCAAATGAATGGGAATGAATGAAACGAAAATGAATAAATGATAATGAGAGCATTCGCAGCTGATGAGGCGACGACGCTGACTGCGCTGCCTCTGTTGGGGTAGCAGCCTCTGCCACTGTCGCTGCGACTGCGACTGCTGCTGCTTTGCCTCATTTTCATTTTCATTTTCGTTGATGAGATAATGGCTGTGTCTCTGTGTTTTTACTTTGCCGTTGCCTTTGCCTTTGCCGACTGCTGCGACGCAGCCTCTGCCGCTGCTCATTATGATGATAATGATGATGAAGTTGTTGCTGTTGTTGTTGTTGCTGTTGCCTGCGCTAACGAGTGAATTATTTTAAATGTGGGTTTCAAGGTCAAGGTGATGCCAACGCCGCCGTCGCTTGGAAGTTATTGTTTTGCATTCTGCTTTCGCTTGGCATTCATTAAAACGACGCCCGCGTCGCAGTTGACGTCGACGTTGATTAGCAGCAGCGCAAGGATAATGAAGTAAGGTGAATAACCTGCAACGGCAACTGGTGGTTATTGTGGCAAGTGTTTAGCAGACAATTGTCTAATTGATTTCAATGGCAACATAGAAAAATAAATAAAACATTGCCAACTTCAAGGCGCAGTCAATTGAGAATTTTATAAAATTTGTAAAATGTGAAAATTGCACTGAGAGAAAGATTGAATGAAAAACTGTCAGTTAGTCAGTTTGTCAGTCTGTCAGTTAGTCAGTTGTGTCAGTCGCTTCATTGCTGAAAGCGTCGAACGACAACGACGCACATCAAAATATGCAAATTGGAATTTCAAAAATACAGCAATATTGTTGAAGCGTTGCCAACTCCCTTCCCAGTTTGAGTATTGCTCTGCCTCCCCCTTTCCCCCTCTCCCCCTCTGCCATCCTTCTTCTCTCCCTGACTACTCCTCAACTCCTCTTCTCTCTCCAATACATATACATATATATACACTCACACATATAGTTAACCCGATTTTGGGCGCATGCAAATTTCGTACACAGCCCCTGCGGCTCTGTCGCTGTCGCTGCCGACGTCGCCGTCGACGCCTGAGCCTGAGGCAGCAACAACAACAACAGTAACGAGACTGGCAACAGACCGAGCCACCATTATTCGCCTTTAGCTCTGCACACGCTGCTTCGTAGAGGCTGGCAGGGGAAACAAGGCGGCGACGTCAACGACAGCGGCAGCGACGTCAGCAGCGTCCAGTGCGCATGCGTCCTGTCGCTGCTGTTATTTTTATGCTGCATCTCTATCACACGCCTGCTCAAACTAATGCTCTCTTCTCGCTCGCACTATGTGAATTGAACGAGTGTGAGAGCAGCCACCACCATCAAGAACAAGAACAACAACAACAGCAGCTATGTTCCATTCCATTTCGTGCCGTATAATTGCCAAGGGGAATATTGTGGCATGTGGCACGTGGAAATTAACACAGAGCCGAAGCGAACTGCCGCTCAGCACGTAATGAATGAAAATGAAAATGAGAAACAAAGACTACCGAAAATTACCCAAAATGAAGTTTTTCCAGCAGCAGCGACAGCAGCAGCAGCAGAGGCAGCGGCAGTGACAGCGGCAGAGACTCGCTCATTGGCAGCGCAGGAAACAAAAATTTAATGACGTAACGTGGCGTCGACGTCGCTGTCAGCAATTAAGCAACAGTTAAATTAAACGGGTTTCTAGTTCAAGGACACCATCCAACAACAGCAGCAACAACAACGACGTCCTCTGTTGTTGTGGGTGCTGTGGAATGGGTGGCAATGGCTTATGGGACATGGGTATTGGCATTTTTGTTGTTGTTTGTTTTAATTGTGAGTCTGAGCTGGCAAGTGTGCGTGAGAGAGGGAGAGGGAGAGAGACAGAGAGAGCGAGAGCAACAGAACATGTATGAATTGAACGAGATGAGTGTGAAATTTTGGGATGGGAGTAAATCGATTTTATTTCAATAACATTTTTGGGATTTCCAATACAATCAATTGAAATGTGTATGTAAAATGTTTGAATAAATAAATATCTGTTAGATAATAAACATTTGTATAATATATACCTATTTTTTTTAAATTTACATCAATTTGTTAGCAAACTCAAGACACTTTAAATAAAAAAATAAATTACGGAGCCCACTTTTCCTGCTTTTAAGGTAGATAAATTATTTCATTTATATGTAACTGTTTGTAATGATAAATATAATACATAATATGATAAAATTAAGATTATACCTTAAGTTATGTTGGATAATAAAGTTACATAAGCCATTATCACTTTTATTTTGTTCTCAATTTTTATACAAATTTCAGTATTTTAGTAGAAGTACAATCAAATATTATTTTTATTTATATTAAAATTATTACAGTTTATTTCTGTAACTTTAATATATTTATTTGCAATATTATTTGTATCGAAATGTCATCCATCGCAATTAGTCGCGTCCAGTTTTTACCATCTCTAAATATTCCCACTCTCTCTTTCTCTCTTTGACTTCATTCTCTCTCTCTCTGTCTCTTGGCTGATTGCGAACCGGCAACACGTGCTTTAGCGCTCATTTTCATTTGCGCGCTTTTCATTTTCATTCATTTCGCCCACTCAATGTCCTCTCTGCCTTCCTCCTTCTTCCGTCCTTGCTCTTCTCCCTTTCTTCTTTCTGCGCTTACTAATGACGACAGCGCAATAACGGCAACAGCTGATGACGTCGTTGTTTATTCATTTTCTTTTAATTTTTCCAGCGATTTGTTTTGTGCGCTTTTCTTTATTTTTATCGCCTGCTTCGTTTTGCGGAAAAAAAGAGTTGAAAGACGCCACAAAGTAGGCAATGAAAAATCGCATAATTTCTGCAACAGATTTAAGACAGTCTCAAGTCTGATTTAGGGCAGGTTGTAATCCTTGGCACTCTACATTGTGCTTAATTGTGCGCATAACAAAAATATCGATTGTTGCCCCGAAAAACAAGAAGAGGCAACAGAGGCAGCAACAGTGGCAAGTGTGGCAAATGTGGCAACAGCAGCGAGGACATCCAAAGGACAACGGCATAAAAATCGCAACATAAAAATATATATATATATATAGTATATATGCATAAAAAGTATTTTCTGGCACGGCCTCGTTGAGTTAACATAGCTCTGAGAGGGTACAGTACTACATATTATAATACAAACATATATTTTTATGAGATAAAATAGAAAATTTTGTTATCAGGCAGCTACGGCGAAAGGATATAAAGCAGCGAGCACACACACACACACACACGCGTATGCTTTTGTAGTCATGTGTGTGTGTGTGAGTGTGTGTGTGTGTGTGTGTGTGTGTGTGAGACACTTGAAATGGCAATGGCAGCTACCCTCCTCAGCATGCTTGGCAGCTTCTTTCACCGCACTACAAACGACCCCAGCTCCCCTCCCCCGCTCTGGCAACCCTCTCTCTCTGGGTTGGCGTTGCCACTGCCAACGGAAAATGTCTTCGGGTTGAGTGCTTTTCCGGAGAAAATGTAATTTTCTCATGGCAGTCAGAGGCTCGTTCCACAATCCACGTTTGTCGTCGTCGTTGTCCTCGTCGAACGTCGCACGATTGAAGTGTCGGTCGGTCGGTCGGTGAGTCGGTCGGATTGCTACCTAGGCGAAAAGGAAACTTAAAGGATGCTCCTTTGCTCCTTGTGCTGCTGCTTCTTCTTCTTCGCCTCGCCTCGTCAGTTTCCTGTTGCCCTTTTTCACCAGCGCCTTGCAAATTGCTCACGCTTGTCTCGTGTATGTGTTAGTCTGTGTGTGTGTGCGTGTGTGCGTGTGTGTGTGTGTGTGTGTGTGTGTGTGTGAGGCATTGTCGTGGCTGGCGCTGTCTTTGTCATTATCCTTTTGGGGGTATTGCGACGTGTCAAAGCAACAACGCCACGCTTGAATGTCTCCTGTCTCCTTCTGCCTCCTGTTTTCTCTCAGTGTGCAGTAGCATCCATCAATTTGATGGATAAATATATGCAAATTGTGTATTAGCTCTCCTTGTTGTTGTTATCCTTTAGCAAACAGACACACACACACACGTACGCACACTCATACAAATACATCAATAGTCAGCCACGATGGCATGGAAATGAATTTGGCACACGTGTAGTTGAGCACCTTTTTTTGGGGGCAGGTGTATTGAGGCCCGGATTGGGCCTGGATTGCTGCCAACTTTCAATAAATCATGTTAACAGACAGTCAAAATGGAATGCATAAACAGTTGTACCCAAGTACAGCACACTTTTGACAAAAGATAATCGAAATAGCAACTGACAAGCCCTTCTTTACCTCTCCTTACCTTTCTTTTCATTTTCTTTCCTTACTTTCCCTCCAAGTCAAAGGGCACTAATTGAATTACCAAGCAAGTTCACACGGCTCAAGTGAAAAGCCCTTTTTTTCGGGTTTCCTCCATTTGCCACCAAGTGTAAATCGAGCCCTTTTACTTTTCGCATCACTCACATGCAAATTCCTTGACATCTCGGGGTTGCAATCCTTGCAGCTGTTTAAGGAAAAATGATTTATATGCAAAATTCTGCGCAGAAGAAAAGGCCGCAGGACCTCAGCGAGGATCACAGTGAATCGAAAAAAAAACGATCAAATGTCGCCGCTGTTGTTGTCATTGTTGCCTCATTTGCATTTGCATTTGAATGCCGTTTCCTAGGCTGCAAAGGACATAGGACATAGGACACGTCAAACTGTGAAAATTAATATTTTTGCTCGTTTTGGTTTTTTCGCAATTTTTGGCGCTGCGCAAAATTTATGCAAATTTCTCACACAAAGAAGTTGTAACAGTTTTTATTTTTTAATGTAAGGTGTGAAAGGGTTTTCTTTTGTTTAATTAGCGCACAAAAGAGAAAGGGTTGTCACACTGAGCGAAACTGGAAGTTTCGAACTGCAGAGCTGACTGCTGCAAAACTATGCGATTTTATCTATAAAAGGTGACTGCTATAAATCATTTGATCATAAATTTAATTAAATTGATGACGCTTAGCTCACCTGGTGGTAAAGTATATTTTTAGTAATAATATAAAACGTGTTTTTAATAATAAATCAACATATGAATATGTTTTGGCATTAAAACTTCAAGTCTGTTTTTTATTATTATTAAACTATGCTTACGAAAAGTGAGCGGCAAAGTGGAAGACTATAAAATTCGCAGCGGCCATAAACACTTTAATTAAGTTAACAATTCCAACTGTCAATTAACAACTCAAATATTATTTCTGATTTCTATCAGTAAATTGCGCCGTTGTCTAGCTGGCGCCATCTATGGCACAACCTTGGAAGCGCAAAGGACACGCACTTAAAGCAAGCAGTGCAAACGATGCTGCAGCAGACAAGCAGTGCAAAGCGAAAATGTTCGTTCAAAGCATGAAAATAAATGCTCAATGATTAATAACTTTTTAATTGTTTTTTGCAGCTGCGAAAGGGTTATGGATAAAAAGGATATTAAATAAAAATGCCATTGCTTATTATCAGGCAAGATGTCGCAATAAATAATTAACATTTTGAATTAATACAGAAATATGTAAAACTTGATAATGCAAAAATTAATTTCAATAATTTCCGTACAAGATGCCAGAGTGCAGAAATGCCAAGTTGTAAAATGTAAAATGTAAATGGTAAATGGAAGATTGCAAATTGTTTTGCAGACTGAAATTATTAAAAAGCAATTAATAAAACGACGATGGGCAACAAAATGCCCAAATGCCTATTCATAATTATGGGGCAAGGAGCAGTCAGTGAGCTTCACTGAATGAATTATGTTGTAAATGCCGCGCATACTAAAAAGACTCTCTTGACTGTTAAGTCTGGGCCAGTCACTTGGCCAGTGTCTTGGCCAGCCGTCGTTGTAATTTCAATGGTTAATGAGAATACCGCAAGTTGATGCCGTTGATGCCGTTGCACTGATGCCGTTGCAGCTGCTACCGCATTTGAGCATTTGTTGCAGCTCCTCAAGCTGCGCATTAATTTCAAAAATAAACGCTGTCAATGGGGGGGCAGAATGGAACGGAACAAGTCTGAGCAACTGAACAACTGAGCAACTGAACAACTGATCGAATCGAGAGCTGATCGAGCGACTTCGATTTGATGATTGCTCGTTAATTTGCGTTAACGATCGGGCCACAAAAGGAGCAGAAAAAAGAAGAAAAGAAAGGTAAGCGAAAACAAACAAGATATGTTTAAGCCGTTAAGCAACAAAGCTCGCAGGATCGGTGTTCAATCGATCAATTTTGGTCAGCAAATTATCTCCTCTTTTTATGGCTGTTCCGGAGTGCAAACATGCACACACACAGCACACACACACACACACATACACTCAGAGTCAGAGTCAGGGGATAATCGCCAGTGTAAACATGCAGCACTTTGCGTGCCAATGCCACAAGACATGAAACCCTTCAATCAGTCAGTTTCAGAATAGGAGCAGGAACAAGAGCTGGAGTCCAGTTAAGCCAAATGGACGGCGTTAGGATTCGCACTGTTAAGCAAACAAAGCGACTGCATCAGACTGTTATATGTACACTGAAAAAAAAGAACCAACTTCTAAAATCAAGAACATTCATCTTAAATATTTTGTTCTTAAAATAAGTTTATTTTAAGACCAGATTTGTAAAACTAAGATTATTATTCTAATAAATCTTAAAACTCTTAATATAATAATAAAAATCTTAAATTGTTAGGAAAGTGTTTGCTTTGTTTTGTGTTTGTTGTTTTTCCGATGTCTTTTCCGATATTTATCCGATAGTCTTATTCGATATTTTTATCGGATAGTTTTATCCGATATTTTTATCCCACATTTTTATCCGATAGTTTTATCCGATAGTTTTTACTATAAAAATATCGGATAGTTTTATCCGATAGCTTATACTAGAAAAATATCGCTTAAAAATATCGGATAAAATAAAATAGAATAAAATGTATATAAATCAAAATTTAAAAGAAATATATATAAAAATAAAAAAATAACTTTTATTTATTTTATTTTTAGATTTAAATTTTAAGAACATTTATTCTTAAAATATGAACTTGGTCTAATTTAAAATGTTCTTTAAATCAAGATGTGTTCTCTTAATTTAAGAATTTTATGTTCTGAACGCATTTTATAGACCAAAAATCTTAGTTCGGAGACCAAAATCTTGACTTTAGAACATTTTTTCATCAGTGTAGTTGTTGTTATTGGAGAACAGAGAAAAGGGGAGTATAAAAGGGGAACACATGCACAAAATGATGTTGGACGCATTCTCAAGCGCGCTTCACATTCATTCGCAACAAATTAAATATAATTATTTCGGAACTTGGTCCAAAATGCAATACATCCATCAAGAGAGCCTCTGGGTGCCAGGCACATTAATTTCAACTCAACTGAACTCGGACACATGAGAAGACCTAAATACAATTGTGTAGAAGGGATGTTGTTGTTGTTGTACTTGGCGCTTCATTTGGACCACTAAAAAGTAAAAGTTGCAAAGACAAAAAACTGGTTATTGCTGTTAAGTTTGTTGAGATTGTGCACACAAAAAAGAAGGGCACAATTTTAAAATAAATAATAAAGAAATAAATTAAAAGAAACAACACTCTTTAATTCTCTAACAGTTCTTATAATAAGACCTTCTCTTTTTTTATTTAAATTAAAAAAAAATAAGAAATAAATGAAAGAAAACAACATTCTTTTATTCTTTAACAGTTTTTATATTTAGAACTTCTCTTTCTTTATTTAAATATGGTATTTCTTGACTTTTTTGTGCTGCATGAACACCTTCAATAAAAAACATATTGGTCAGGTTGTTTGGAGCCAACTTTCATGTCAAGAACAAATTACAACAAGCGCCAAGAAATTAACATGAAAAGCGCATAATTCAATTTTGCCATATATTTAATAGTTGATGCCTTGGTGTTGTGCATTCTAATTACAATGTTTGGGGTTCTTCACACGCAAACTTTAAGCAAAAGACTGAGATGGAGACTGTTTCAGATGGAGATGGAGATGGAGATAGAGACAGAGACAGAGACGAAGTCCAAGTCAGTTGCCATTTGTGGACAAGCTTCATTGGCTGTGTGAGTCGTTATGTCTTCATAAATATGGCAATCAGGCAGCGAGTCACATGTAAACTGGGCCAAAACACTTGCCCATTAACTACTAATAATAATAGCCTAGACAGTTGACAGTGCACATGTGTGTGAGTGAGTGAGACGATGTATATTTCATAATTCATGTTATTATAATTATTTTTAAATATAATGCACACTTTGTATGATTTTCTGCTCGAATGCTTGATTAAGTCTGATGTGCAGTTGAGGGAGGGGAAGGTGTAAGGGGAAAGGGGAAGCAGGAGACCATTTCAATGGCACTCGACACTCGAGAGTGCACAGACGACAACGATCTGTTAATAAACACCTTCCTACCAGTGTACCTACCTCTCTCTCTCTCTCTCTCTGGTTATCTATCTCTTTACTGCTCTCACTTTGTCTGTCTGTCTCTGTCTTTGTGTGCAACGCATCCTGCAACCCCGACTGCCCACATACTTCACATGTGTATGCATTATTTTAATGACAGGGACGCGCACGCTGCTTGCGACGCACGCCTCAAACATTAAGTACGACAACGAGGACAACAACGACAACAACGACAACGATGTTGCCCAACTCCAACAACAACAATTGCTGAGCATGCGAAGGACAACGAGACGAGGCAGTTCTGGGAACGGGATCGGGAACATCGTCAACATATTCGCCGGGCACTTGTGTTAATTGCAAGGCGACATTCACCGCCAAGTGGGATGGGATGCAACATACACTGAAAAAAAGGACCAACTTCTAAAATCAAAAGAATTCATCTTAAATATTTTTTTCATTAGATAAAAACATTTTAAGACCATATTACTAATACTAAGAATATTAATCTAAAAAATCAAAGTTCTTATTTCAAGAATAAAAATCAAGAATTTTTAGAAAAGTTTAAAAATGTTCAATTTCGAAGAAACCAAATGGTGGTCCCGAGAGAAACCACTTTAGAAAAGAAGCAGTAGGCGCTGGTTCGAATTACACTTTCGTAATAAATTAAAATAACATTTATAAAATTACCAAGACAAAATACAATGTATAAAAGTCAAAAATTAAAAAAAAAATTTTAAGTTTAAAAATAAATCATTTTTAATTTTTTTTAAATTTTTTGATTTTAATTTCAAGAACATTTACTCTTAAAATAAGAACTTGATCTTATTTGAAATGTTCTTAAATCCAAGATGTGTTTATTTTTTAAAAAGAATTTGATGTTCTCAACGCATTTTTTAGACCAAAATTCTTAAGTTTGAGACCAAAATCTTAATTTTAGAACACATTTTTTATCAGTGTACAACTTGCAACTGGTAAAAACTGTAAATTGCGCTTACACAACGCACTTGCAACCTGCCTCCGAGTTGTGTCACTGATCGAAAGCTGCAACCAAGATCCAAGTCCAGTTGCAATTTTGGGGCTTATTATGTGGCACGTCGAATGATGAATCGATGACTATGCAACGAGCAACGAGAGTGAGGCATGCAAATTATAAGGCGAAACCTTATTTTTTTTTTTTGCCCTGTTGCAGTTGTTTATTTTGCATTAATGAGTTTGTAGTTGAGTGTAATAATGGGGGCTGCAGCACAGTGTACTCGTTGGCCTATATTTCCGTAGTCCCAAATTATCGAAAGGTAAAAAAAAGCAAGCGAGAGGCGTTGCCTACAGTTTGGCAGCCACTGTACTGACAGTCACTCAACGCCAGGCGGCGCTGCTGTGCCTCAATTCGTATCTAAAGGTATTGATTTAGGGGTTGCTCAGAGTTGATTGGGAGATCAATAGAGTTATTGGAATTCTATTGCTGGAGTGGGTATGAGAAGAGAACGAATGAGAAAGAGAGGGATCACAAATAATAAGAAAATTACAATTATTTTTTGAAATGTTTTAGAATAAATGAAATTTTTTTACAACTATCAGTTTACATAATTTAATATCGAAAGTCGTTTTTTAAATAAAAAATAATAAGAAAATTGGAATTTCCTTATGAAATTTTTTAGAATAAATGGAATTTTTTTACAACATAATTTAATATCGCTTTTTAAAAAACTCCATTAAGGTCTCCAATTTCGTAAGCCATTAGACTGTGACTTCATCTCCACATTTCAATCTCCCTCAGGCGAAACTAGCAGGCAAACAAACAAACTTAACGTGTCTCATAGCTCACTACCTCTAAACCCTCTACCCTTTGCCCTTTGACCTCGGGGCAAAAACACACGGGCTAGACAACCCTTTCTTTGCACAGTGCCCGTATCGAGGCCATGGCAATCAGTTCTTAACGTTCTATTTTTTTTTTACTCCACTGTCAAATCGTCATGATTTAATGAAAAAATCAACAGAAAAAAACTTATTTGCATACGGATATAATTTAGCATTAAACGAGCCAACGACAGGCACAAAAAAAAAAGGATTTTATAGCCAGATTTCCTTTTTTTTTTGTATAACTGAGTATTGTCTGTCGCTGTGATAGGAAATGGTTCGTTGATATCTGTTTGTTTGAGATTAATATGCCGTGCATCTGTCGGTTTGTGTCTGTCTCTGTTCCTGTGTCTGTCCCAGTGTGTGTTTGGGAGTATTGTTCCCTAGTTTGGCCTGTCAGCTCGTTTTCAGTCTTTGCTTTGAATGATGGTTTGAAAATTAGCATGGATACGATTTCACTTTTATAATCAGCGACGTTGCTTGCTCAAATTCAAATTTGGGTACGTAACAGATATGCTTGGGGACTAAAAAAAAATCTAGAAAATTTATCAGATCACAAAAAATCGTTCATTTAATTTATGCTTAAATGGAATTTGCTGTCCTTAAAATAACTAAGCTTCTGCTTAATAACAAATAAGAATCAAAACTTTCTGTATCAATACTAAACGTTTTTCCACTTAATCTTTGGCTTAAAGTACAAAACACGCCCTTAATCTTTATGGTCTTGGGAACACGCAGCTTAAGCTGCAATTGGAATATTTATTATAACTTATATTACCTTCTAATTACAGCAAACGCCTTCAAATTTGCATTTGTACACGGTTTACCTGCCACGAAAATATAACTACCTCACCTGTAACTACCGCTGGAATAAAAAACAACATGCAACGTGCGGCATTTACATAAGAAATTAGCTTGTAAAATTAATCCGCAATAAGCTTGCCTCGAAACAGCCAAAATTACCGTATTAAAAAGCAATTAGATTTAAATATCGGGGAAAAACAGACAAAAGGCGTTGCCAGAGCGGCAAAAGAGGCGAAAGCTGAGAAGAAGAAGCAGTAAGAGATGTGGCAAGGAATCAGAAAGAAAGCCACAGCGTATGTACGGCATTAAGTGCTGCTCTCTCTCTCTCTCTCTCTCTCTCTCTCTCTCTCTCTCTCTCCTCTCTCTCTCTCTCTCTCTCTCTCAGACTCTTTTGGCCAGTTCTTTAACTTTAGCTGAGCTGAGCTGAACTCAACTCAACTGAGCTGAGCTGTGTTCAGGTTGCTTGGAAATTAAATTTCCGTTTAGTTGGCGAGGTATTAAAATTAAATTTGCGCTTGACGTTGGCTAAATCAAATATGGCCAAATCAGCGAAACGTTGCCGATAAACAAACGCGTTCGGAAGCCATTAAAAATTATCATTTGCGCATATTGATTAGAACTGTACACTGATAAAAAATAATGTTCTAATATCAAGATGCGTCGAGATCATAAAATTCTTAAATTAAAAGAACACATCTTGATTTTAAGAACATTTCAAATAAGAACAAGTTCTTCTTTTAAAAATAAATGTTCTTAAAATTTTATTATAAAAAATAATAATTTTTTATATTTAAAATATTTTGTTTTTAATTTTGATTTATTTACATCTTATTCTATTTTAAAATAATCTTATATTAAGAACAATATATATAAGATGAATGTGCATGATTTTAGAAGTTGGTCTTTTTTTTAGTGTAGTGGGTGGAACAGGGTGAATAGAGGGAGGGGTGAAGCAGGGATAAACATCAGCAGGCCTTAAGGCCCCAGAGAGAGAGACGCACACGAGGCGCATTAGATTAGGCCGACGTCGCGACGCGTTGTCTGGGTGGCAATTCAGTTGCCTGTTATAGAAAACAAATATCGATTCCGATTCCATCCCTTAAGTTTACACCCACAGCACGGACACGGACACAGACACAGTCAACGTTACCCTCAATGGCTGCCAAACAAAGGAAATGAAGAGCAAAAAAAAAACAACAACATAGTACACAAAAAAAAAAGCACCACCCACCCACAAATATACCACCCTGACAACGCCAGATGACGACAGCGACGGCAGCTCAAGTTGGGCAGAGAGAAGAGGGGGAGGGAAGAGAGGAGAGGGTGGACAGTGGGAACTTCGAGCTGGGAACTTGACTGTGCTGCCTCTTCAGCGCCTGCTCAGCCGAGCAGCGAGCAACCATTAAAATTTCGAAAATCCATCATTGGAAAAATGGTCGAAGCAAAAAAAAAGAATAAGTAAAAAAGCAAAAAATGTGTGCACCACTTCCGAAGCCATGTTTTTTTTTTATACACTGTTGTATTTTTGGCAAGTCTAAGTTGAGGGTGGCTAAGCAAGTTAGGGGTGGGGAAAAGACGACTTTTTGCACAGCAAACATTTCTATTTAATTTTTCAATATTCATAAATTTTGTTGCATAAACGTTTTGTGGCACAGAATTTCAGTTTGGGGCAACTGATTTGATTTTCTAATTTGCCACAGCGACTAAAAAATTCAAAATGAATTTGAATTTTTGCTCGCTCTATGTGTGTGTGTGTCCTGTGTGTGTGTGTGTGTGTGTGTGTCTGAGTCAGGCAACCATGTAAACACAAATCCAATCAAATAAACGAAATTAAGTGTACGTTGATTGGAGGCAAATCTGTTTTTTCAGCCTGAATGATGACAATCAGCTGGCAGACTTCTACTTCCAACCAAATCGAATCAACATCAGACAGCAAAAAGTGAAAATTGTGGCGAAAAAAAAAGTAAAAATTGATTTTTTCGCAAAGCTGGCACAAAAATTTCGAATTATTTTTATTTAAATTTTTTTTTTTTTTTTTTTGGTCCAACAGGCAGACTTACAAAATATGCCACACACAAATTTGCATTAGGCGAAGGCACCTGTAATTTTAGAGCCTGGCAGTGGCAATTTCCAGGCCAACAACAACGCTTATCCTGCGGCCGAAGATTACGAAAAATACGAAGGAGACTCTGTGGCTGCCAAGGCAATGGCAGCAGCATTTTGATTGTTATTTGTGGGGACAGTAAAAGCCAAAGTCCCCACAGGACACTCGGGAGAGGACAGTGGCTTTTATTATAATGCTGGCCCATAACTTGCCACGAAGGTAGCAACCGCAGCCTATACAAAAACAGGGGGGGAAAAGCCGAAGCGAAAGATTGAAATGTGGAATATTTTTAAAAACCAATTTCGCTGAGCTGCCGCCCCCAAAAGCCCTCACAAGTCTCCCAAGTAGGCGGAGCAGTCCAAAAAAAAAATGCCCATAAAAGAAATTGTTTTGCGCTGAATTTTTATGAAATTTTCATTGAAGCTGAAGCTGAACAACAAAAAGAAAAACAGTATCAAAAGACAAACGCTAAACAAATATTAACGCAGTTATGTTTAAGCTGCAAACAAAAGCAAAATCATAACGAATCAACTCAACTATTTGAAAGTCCTTTCAGATCTTTCCCCAGAAAAAGAGAGGGAACTCAATTCTCATATTGTTTTCTAATTCCACACCTCAAACAAAGACAAATCCCAAATTTCGCCTGTCATAGGCACTTCATAATTAGCATTAGGAGAGAATTGGCACACTTTTCCCGGGTTACAACCCCAAATGATCTGATATTCGATAACAAAAGAAAGCGATTTGCGGTGAGAGTGAAAGTGAAATTGCAAAAATAGGCGCAAAAAGGCAACAACAAAAAGGGAATTAGCAAACATGACAATGTAAATGACACACACACAACAAACAAAGTTAACAGGGGATTTGAGACCCTCTAAAAATTGTACTTTATTGATTTGACATTTGACACTGTCGATTTGGCAAATCGGCAATCTGAGAATCGATAAACGATTGGCCAATAACGAGGGTTGCATGACTTTCACTTAACACGAGGGTGACAAAACTATCAATGAGGATTAGGAATTTGCATTTTGCATTTTGCATTTGCCAAATTGGTTGGGAGTTGTTAACAGGACCTGTTGAGCTCCATTGATAATTAACTAATGTTTAATGATGATCTTATGATGATTATGATTCGTTATAGTTTAAGACAGCTGCAAATGTCTGTGTGATAGATCTTCTCAAGGTGAGAAATATCCTGTAGATCCTGTGAGTTTCTCACGCGTCTTTTGCATCACTTGCATTATGCATGAGGCATGCCCCTTTGGAAGCTGCCTCTGCCTCTCACTCTGCTTCGCTCTCTGTCAAAACGTGCCCCGACTTGAGTCTCATCGTCCTGTGTCCTTTGTGGCTGCCTGCGTGACAGGAAGCGAATGTCCTGTTGTGTCACTCATATGCAAATTGGCAGCCTGGCAGACTTCTTATTAATTAGAATAATAATTAATAAAGCAACTTCTCAAGAACACGTTGCACGTGCAACACAGCACAGCAACCCTTTTAAGGACATTTCGTGACGTCTCCGAATAAATTAGTTGCCTCATTGGCTGACACTGAGACGGAAGGCAAGTTACCTGCTAAAAAGCCAAACCAATTAAATTACAACAAACAGCAAATGATGCGTACTTAAACACGTCGACGTGATGTGAAAGCGAAAGGTACTGAAGGTCCTGAGAGTCCTGTGAGTCCAGAGTGTAACCAAATATGATTTCTCAGTTTCGGTTTTTAGGGTTAATCGAAAACTCAATTTCAATTTGCATATGATTTCTATTTAATTTACGAAAAATAGAAAAAACACAACCAACAACCAACAATCATGCTGAGGGGAGGCTGAGGTCGAAGTTCTTTTTTTATTTTATACATTTTTGTTGGTTGCTGGCCTGGGCAGCTGTCGGATGACTGGCAAAGTTTAGCGGCATTTTTGTAGCCATTTCTTTGACGTTGTTTTCACTGAATTTCTACAACCTTTCAATGTGCACACACTTCCTGCATAGACAACAACAACAGGAGTAAAAAAAAAGTATCGCATCCTGTTTCTGTTCAGCTGCTGTGTATGCAAATTTCTCGTTTTGTCTGCAACCTTTTTACGAGTTTTTCTGTTTTTCTGTTTTTCTCTTTTTTTTTGGGCAGCTTGTTTTCCCATTTGATGGAAAGTGAAGCATTTTGTTGTCTCGACAATATGTAACTGACACTTGAAGGGGTGTTAGAGCAACATTTGATGCTGTTGTGATAACCGAATCCGGCAAAAAAAAAACAGAAACAACAACGTCAGTCGCAGCTTCTGTTTCTGGCTGGGCAATCTCTAATGTAAGAACTCCATTAGCAGCATTAGCAATAAACATCGCAGATCGGTACAGTGGCCTCTAAAAGTTGTCGCGTGTTTGATGATTTACTGAAATATAAGCCTGATTTATGATGCCCAAAATTCACTGTCAGCCCAGCCAACAACTTAGCCGTAACTTTCCGTTTGCCCACAAATGTTCTTTGCTAGTACATTAAAAGCCGGCCGCACTCTTGAGAAAATACGGATAAAAGCACCCAAAAAAAATAAGAAAAAAATAGAAAAGTAAAGCAAAGAAAGAAAATAGCAGCAAAACCATCAGTCGCACGCGTCTGAGCCAAATTGATATGAGCCATTAGGGTGGCTGAATTTCTTATTTTGGCTGATTTTGTCAGCGACTTAGCATTTTAGAATTTCAGATACACGTGTGGCTCCTTGAATGTTGCAAGCAGCAAGTAAAGTACTATTTACTCGGCTGCAGCGACATATAATTGAGCTACAAATAATTATAATCGAGGTAGATATAGAAAAAGTTCATAATGATGTCCAAAATTTGAAATTTTTTAGGTGTATAATATTTTGATGCAGAATCAATTTAGGGGTCAAATAATGATCAAAATGATATTCCATATGATAATCGGTCAAGTTTTGGCAAAGATATGCGAGTTTGAAGTTTTTGAAAAATTGTCAAGGGGTTGATATGGAAAAATATGACAGTGATGACCAAATTATCGAATTTTCTAAGTAATTAAAATTTTGATGCAGAATCAAAAAAGAGGCCAAATAATGATCAAATTGATATTCCGCATGAAAATCGGTTAAGTTTTGGCAAAGTTATGGTAGATTGAAGTTTTTGAAAAAGTGTAAAGGGGTAAGCATGGAAAATACCGAAAAAATTGACAGTGAGGAAAATTTTTCAAGTGAAAAATGTATTGATGCAGAATCAAAATAGAGGCCAAATAATGAAAAAAATTATATTCCGCATGAAAATCGGTTAAGTTTTGGCAAAGTTATGGTAGATTAAAGTTTTTGAAAAAGTGTAAAGGGGAAGGTATGGAAAAAATTCACAATGATGACCAAAAAATGAAATTTTTTAAGTATGTAATATATTAATGCAGAATCAATTTAGAGGTAAAATAATGATCAAATTGATATTCCACACGATAGACTAAAAGATCGGTATTCATTTATTTAAATGAATATCATATAATAAAAAGGAATTAAATTAAATCATCTCTAATTAATAAATATTTTCAATTAAAAACAAAATATATTTTTAAAATTTTTTTTCTGATAAAAGAATATATTTTATTAATAGGACTTGATGATAATAAATATATTATTTTTTTTTTATAACATATAACATAAACACAAGATATAATTCTACAGTAGGGGATTTGAAATGGTTAACTGCATGTCTCATCCGAAATCGAAATCCCAAACTTTTTAGCCACAAAATCAGCCGCAGAGGGAACAAATATGGCGACGGTGTGTGGAGAGTCTGCAGGATTGGGAGTCGGATTGGGAGTCATCTCATCCAGGGGCAATGATGAATAACGGTGCTTAGGCGCCGGACATTTGATTAATGATGCGTTTACCGCTACATTGCGGGGCAGCTTCTGCGCGCGCACAATTTTCAACGCCATTTTTTGAAAGAAACAAAAAAAATGTATAAAAAAGTGAAAACAAAAAATGATAAAAAAAAAGCCAACCACACACTATTTCTCACAATTTTCAGTAGATTTTTTATGCCTGGGCATAACTTTATTTTATTAGCACTACGTGGCAATCTGCTGGATTTTCGTGGCATTAAAAGACAATTTTTACAACTTACCAGAGATGATTTTTCCCTTACTTTATTTTCATTCATTATTTTTGTGCTTTTGTTTTTTTTACTATTTTTTGTACCCTGCCGCAGACGTTGGTCATTTTTTGTTTTGTGGCCCATAAAGCGGGGTAGTGCAATGTTTATTAAATTCTTGCGGACAAGTTCATTAGACAAAAAGCTAAAATTAATCAGCCGAGCAAAGAAGCAAAGAAGTTTCTCTTTCCACCTTGGGGTCACTAATCGCGTCCGCTCATCAGCAACATCAGCATGCTGTAGACGGATTTCGTTATGGTTAAGGCCGTGGCAACAGTTAGGGGCAACATACTGCCCACGGTGAGACTTTCCGTTCCCTGACACTTGAGCAGCATGAGGAGCACAACGCGCTGTTCCGTAATCGGGAGCTTATACCAACAACTTGTGTAGACGATAGAAGCGCAGTCATCATTCTATGCAGTAAACAGAAAATCAATGTGAGAAACTTTATGTCGAGTAAAAAGGGTAAATTTTTTCATACCCTGTCGGGTATGAAATTCGTAATCTGCGAAGAATTCTAAGATGAATTACCCAAGAAACTATGGGTCTAAAATCTTAGAATTCATAGTAGATTACGAATTTTATAACCACATTATAGCAAAAAAAAAAAAAAAATTTAAAAAAAAAAAAATTAATAAAATAAAAAAAAAATAAAAAAAAAAAATTAAAAAAAAAAAAATAAATAAATAAAAAAGAAAAAAAAATTTACCCACTCTAATGTAGAGTCTTTTTCTAGACTTTACCCACCGAATTATCCACAACGGTGCCCAAACCGCAGTACAAATAAAGATTGGCCAGGGATAAAACCATAAAGAATGGAGCCGCGGGCCAAACGCCAATCAGCATACAGTAAACGGTGGTCACAACACTCACTGCCGAGCAAAAGACATGAGCAATAATGATGACAAAAAATATCCGGGACGTACAGAAGAGCAATCTACAGAGGAAAGAAAGAACCGTATGACAGAGGACGTTTAAATGAGACAAGCACATACCTAAGATACTCTTTATGCCAGATCACAATATCCATGACGGCATCTCTCACTTGATTGCTGCTTGGCTGCGACTCACTGTCCAACATCTCATTGAGATCCTGAAACTTACAACGCAGGATGTTCTTCAGGAGCGGTACACTGCCGATGAAGGTGAGGAAATACATGTCGCTGGCAAAGTTGCCGAAGGCACCCAAGCTCAGACAGAACACATGCACAGGAAAAAGTAAATAAAATCCAACAGTTGTTGAAGGATCCAATCCGGGCAGAAGGAACTGCATTACCAGAATCCTTTCATCGTAAAGCGCATTGTAGACTATCGGAAATCCGGTACAGGTCAAAACGACCATCACATAAATGAAGGCAAACGCCTTGATGCACTTCATTGTGATCGCAATACTCGCCAAAAGTACCTTCCGATAATTTCCCCCTCTCTTCTCGTAATCCCTAAAGGTGTCATCCAGAAACGTCTGCGCCTCTCGCACTCTAAAGCGCTGTGCTATGAAGCAGATGAATTTCACATTACTCTGGACGCCGGTACTCACAAAGCAGGCTGCCTGCAGGACAATCGTGTAGGTTCCCTCTTCGAGGACAGTCACGTAAATCGTGTACACGGTGCAGGAGTAAAACGTAAGGAGCATCAATATCAACGTTATGCTCATAAAATTTATCCGATAATTGGGATCTGATATATCACAACCGCAGATTTT
Organism: Drosophila falleni; assembly: GCA_035045575.1. Lineage (NCBI taxonomy): Eukaryota > Metazoa > Arthropoda > Insecta > Diptera > Drosophilidae > Drosophila > Drosophila falleni. The sequence goes on from JAWNOV010000167.1 coordinate 8,351,027, forward strand.
AGCACAAATTCTCACGAGATCGATGATTCGACGATATTGCGATACGCAACTGTACTCAACTGTCTGAGCACTTTTTAAATCATTCGCCATACTTCCGACTTTCTCCAAACGAGGACGACTAATTGAGAAAATGTCGCGTAATTCTCGCTATTTATACCAGGGGACAAGGTAATTGCCTGCACGCTTCATATAAGTATGTCGAAGGTGTCCTATATTAGCTAAAGATATTCTAGGGACAGGCGACATTTTAATAAACTTGACCTTATTATAATAACACTATACATATTTCAAGCTTGACTAGTAGGAACACTTTTGTCTAGAAGTCACGAATACCAGATATACTCGACAAAATTGTAGTTTCTAGAATACCTTTCGAGCTTATTATCCAATGTCACTATATAGATATACATAGCTCAAAAATATCTCGATTATTCGATGATTTAATCTTTCTACTTTTAGCTCCTATCATTTCTGAGATTGGATTGTTCATACAGACTGACAGCTAGAAGGTCATGTCTACATTGACTTAGATGATTATGATAATCAAGAATATATATTTTAATATATTTTATACATACATTGGTACAAACTAATTCTACCCTCGACTGGGCATAAAAATCAATAAAGTAAAGACTTTAGCTGGGATTTACCAGATGTTTAGATAATAGGTGCGGAAAATGTATTATTTTTTCCCTAGACATTAAATTGCCATTTTTTAATTCAGTGCAGTTTTTATTATATTTATTATTGATATTGATAAGTTATTTTCTTATAATCGATACAAATGGCTTTACTACTTAATGTGATTTAATAATCAATAAAATATGGTGCACATAATCAAATATATTTTTAAGATAAAATCTTCTTCACTTTTCGTACTCCAAGTAGGTAAATAACATCATGCTGAAACTGTAAATGCCCTTGGTCAACTGCAGAGCCGTAGCCATCGAAAGTGGTAGAAAAGAAGCAGCAGTTAGAGCCAACTCATTCTGGGACTTGGCCAGCATGAGAATGATTAACTTTTGCTCCTTCGTAGGCAGTTTATACCACAAGCAGTTAGAGTAGATCTCAAAGTTAAAGTCCTCATTCTAAAAAGGAAATTCAAATAAAATAGAGTATTTAATTTAGATGATTTGGTACAACCGAAGTCTCGACGACAGTTCCCAAGTAGCAGAAAGTATAGAGCACGATAAAGGAGTAGATTAAATAGACAGGAGCTGCAGGCCAAACATTAATGAAAATGCAAGAAATGGTGCAAAGGATTCCAACGCAGGCAGAAAAAAGCTGCACACCCATAACAATATTATAAATTTGTTCCGTGCCACGAAGAATGCTTAATTATGAAAGATATTAAAGAAATTTTTCAAATTAAAAATTAAGTACACTTACGAAACATATTTCTGATGCCAGGCAATTAAGTCCCACATCATGGTAACCATTTTCTTATAATCTTGTTGTTGCTCAACAACCTCGTTGAACTCGTGTAGTTTTACTTTAAATACGTCCTTTAATAATGGCACATTTAAAATAAACAGAAAGAGATACATGTCGCCACCAAAGTTGCCAAAGGCACCAAAACAGAGGCACATGACGTGCAACGTAATCAACATTAGATGTCCAGTATCGCTATCCCGATTAATTCCCGGAACGAGGAACTGCATCACAAGGAACTTCTCGTTGCGGAAAACCAAACAGAAGATGGGATGGGAGACCAATCCGACAACGAGAATGATATAGACCCACATGAATGTCATCATCAGATTCCAGAAGTTATTGATCCGATGATTCAGATACTTCGTATACTCGCCCCCTTTTATTTCGTACTCCTCGTAGATGGACTCGTAGGTTCCTTGAAGATGTCTCATCAAAGGAGCCTTGCTCACCGTGCACAGTAGCTTTGTCAGACCCTGAATCGCTGAACCGACCATGGCACAAGCCTGTAGTATCACAGTCCAATCGTTATTCAACACTAATCCCACATACATAGTGTATGCGCTGGCGGCGAAAAAGAAGAATATTACGGCAATAATGGCGTAAGTGAGCGCCCACATATGATACTCAGGATCAGCCACATCTGTTCCACAAATCCCCACACAGAAGCGGATCAGTTTTATAATCTTGCGGAACCGAGTTGCAACGGATTCGATCATTGTAAAGACGAAGGAACAATTGAACCTGAGGACCTCAAGAAGCTTCCTTTTATTGACTTTCATTGACAGCAAATGTCAAAATATTAACAAGTTAATTGAAGACAACAATATTGTGTTGGGTAAAACAATAGACAATTAAATTAAATTGCCTGAGTTTTATCATCTTATTTATTTATTTGTATCGATTAATAATTGCAGTCATTAAACAATATCTTAAAATATTAAAGAGAACGTAAATCTTTGTATATAAACAAACTGAAAGAGTAGCTAAATTTTAAGTCTTAACAAAATGCAACTATTTTTTAAGCTGATATATGTTCTAATAAAGTATTTATAATATAAGTATCTTAGTCTGTATTCAAATATTAACAACTTAATTGCAGTTAACAAAGGTGATTGGTAAAACAATCCAAATAGGCAATTAGATATATTTTGAAACAATTTTTTTTTTACCCGTAAAGAATTTGTAATTCTCGGTATTTCATAGCCGTAATATGATTTAAACAATTTGATGTGGGCATTTTTCTTCCCGCCCATCCACTTTATGCATGAGCACATTCAACACCCCAACAAAAGCTGCACGCAATTGATTTAATATACAATTTTTTAATAAAATCTTCTGTCGAAAGTACAAAAAAATTGTATGCCAAAAGAAAACGACAGAAACACAAGGAAAAAAATTATTTTATTATAAGAACGATTTGAAAATACACTTTAAATAGAAAATGTATCTTATAGTATCTAATGTATCTTGTAGTTCATATTTAAAATTTTTGGATAGTTGATAGATATAGATAAAAATGTTAGACGTTAGATTATCGAAATTTAATTACAATTTATAATAAAAATATTTTAAAATCATATAACGAAATCAAAATGTAAAATAGAGTTAAAAGAGTTTAAGAACATTAATGATGCAAGAGTCATTAATCAATATCGAAGAGATCTAGGATACCAATCGACAAAATAAATAAATATTTATTATTTCATGATATAAGCAACGCTCATATCAAAATGTATGTACCCCAAAGCGTTAAAAGCTATTTACACAACGCACGAGGCCACATCTCGTCAAATCTCGCTTCCATTTTGTTTGGGCCAAGTCCGAGCAGGAAGTGCAAAAGAAAATGTAATGCGCCTAAGCTTTGGCCCAACAACTAATAAAGGCTATCAACAACAGTTCAAACAACACAGCAACAACAACAGCAACAAAAACAAACCTAACGACGTGCAATGGACAATGAAAAACTGGCGAAGGAAAACAAACAACAACAAGAACAACAAAAAACAGAAGATGATGCTGGCTGCGCAGTTGAAAATGTTTCTTCATACGCACTCAAGTGTATATTTTCTCATTTTCTTGCATTTAACTTAAATTTGCTTTGAAGTTTTGACATTTCATAAAGCAGATTTCGTTTCCCACCCAATCTCAAACTCGGCCCAATGTAGATTTTTATTTATATACATTCAACATAAAAAAAATGTTCTTCTCTTTTTCTATCGAAAATCCAAGCAAACAAAAGTAAAAGCGACGCAGAAAATTTCAGTTTCAGTCACCCCTGCGGAAGGTGTGGCCTCGGCAACAAAACGAGAAAACAAGAAAGCAAAAAAAAAAACGACCCTCACAGTCTAAGGGCTGAGTCCAAGTACAAATCCCTCCTCCCTCTGCTCTGCTCTGCGCTCACATGAGCCAAACGCGGCGTATACTTAATATGAAAGACACGATGACGACGTTGGCTTAAAGTAGCCAAGGCAACGTTCAAGAAGCTGTTGCAAAAGTTCAGCGTAGGCCTTTGAGGCAGCATTAGTTGCCTCACAAAATTACTGGCTCGTTAGTTGCCAGGTAGCGACGTCGACGTCGACGTCGACAGTGACGCCAACAGCGGCAGCGACTTGTCTCTCTCTTTTGCACTCTTCCTCCCTTAATCGGCGTTTATTTCGTGCCTACTCGCACACGCACGGTGTTGGTTGAGGGGTGCGGTGTTAGGGGTTAGGGGTGGTCTCAGGAGACGCTAATTTCCAGTCCGCACAATTCCAGTGGAAAGTGCGTGCAGCCGCAGCCGCTGGCCGACAGGCGGCGCCACTGACTGAAGTGAACTCTGTAGCTCTGCTAATTGCCGGCGCTTCTTGCGAACTTGTTTCGACTTGTTACGTCTTGTTTGGTCTTGTTTATCTCTAATTATATTTTAATTTGCGCAATCTTTGTTTACTTTTTCACGTTTTTTTTCGTATTTTCGTGTTGTTGCCCCAAAGTGTTTGCACTTCACGCGCGGCATCCTGGCGAACATTTTAATTGCAATTATGGCAGGTCTGTCCTGTCAGGTCTGTCCTTGCCACAGGGCGTTGTTCTTGGCACGTAGCAGCATCAATGGGCCACTAATTATTCCGGCAGGACACGGCAACCAAAAATTGATGCCAAATCTTTCAGTTTTCTTCTTTCGGGGGTAATTACTTTGTGGACTCAAGGAAATTGAGCGAGTGCACAATTTTGGAATTTTAAACAGCAGCAACTGTGACAATGGAGTACTGCTTAAAGTTGGCAACTTTTTCGAGCATAACTCCTTCCCAGCTGGAGCAGAGAAACCACCAGGTCAGGCAACATTTCTTAAGAAATGTTGCCCAAAACTTAAGCAGCAAACAATCAGACTGCCAAATATATTTTCATAGAGAGGCTGTTTTGTGAAACGAGTCACGTACGGGGCAGCTCATTTCCTGGCCACGGGGCACAAAGGTGTCAAACGGATGTAGATACGTGCCGCGTATGCTCAATGTCCTGCCTGTGGATTGGGTTAAGTTCCTGCTCCTGCCCGACAATCAAAAAGAAACCCGAGCAAACCGCGTTACAAATTAAAGCTTACGCAAACTTTAAACGTTTCCTAATTGTTAAATTGCCGCTGGCTAGACACAGGACATACAGGACGAAGTGCCACACAATTAAACAGCGCCAGCAAAAACCGCCAAAAGACATGAAAATACAAAGCAAGAAAAAATTGGAAGAAAACTGAAGGAAGTACCAGGAAAAGCTGCAGGCGAACGCGCGCAATGTTAATTAATTTGCCAGGACATCCGTGAAGATGAAGGGAGGGTGTTCGAGGGGGGAAGGAAGTGGACTGTAGCAGCGTGTTTATTTTATGCCGTCGCGCTTAAGTGGTAAGCCCCATTAACAACTGCCTGTCGTTTGGCAGCAAAATAATGGCGTTAGATCATCGTCGCCTTGGTCAGGACTGAGGACAAAGGACACAGGACACGAACGACACAGGACGAACGACCCAGCACAGTGCGTCATTTGAGCGCTGAAAGCTTTCAGCGTAAATTGTTGAAAATTAAGAAATGTTTTTAGCCAGTCAACCACCCAAATACAACAACAACAAACACAACTGAGGTCCAACCACAGTTTAACTGCCCCCTGTTCAGGTTCCATCATCGTCATATTTCATGGATATTCCGGGTTCTGTTCTGCTCTGTTGTTTTATGAGCACCATTTCGACGTTGTTGCTGTTGTTGTTGTCCGTGTTTATGTTGTTGTGGTTGTAGTTGCCATTGTTAATGTCCTGGCAACCATAAATGGCGGCCAATTCTGCGTCTGTGCCACCTTCAATGTTTGGTTTGTCTTATGCGGTTTCCTTTCGATTCTCTCATTTCTTTTCTTTTCTTTATTCTTGTCTTGTTTGTGTCTCCAACTGCTGCATGTTTTTCTTTAATTTAGTCACTGGGCAAATGGCTTCCTTGTGGGCGCGTTAACAATAATTAGATGTAACGGATATTGTAATTGGTGTTAAATTGCGTCAGAGGCCGTGTTAATGTGTTGTTGTTTTGAAAGTGTGGGGGCGTTATTGCGGGGGCGTGGCTTGAACATTTTATGCAGGCTTTGTAGTCCGAATAATTGCTATTGAATTATGAATTGGGTCTCACTTTCTTGACATTACTATGTCTACTTTAACACCGCACTTTAAGTAAATTAATTCATTTTTCTTTTCAGAAATAATTAAATATTTCTGTTGAGTTACTCGACACCAGAGTTGTGTCCATTAGCATTATCAATTCCTTTTAAAAACCCATTTTAATTAGCATTGAAAATATTTTTTTTGGAAATTAAAAATAATATAAAGATTCGGAATATTGTTTTTCCGATAGCTTTTCCGATATTTATCCGATATTTGTATCCGATAGTTTTATCCGATATTTTTATCCACTAGCTTTATCCGATATTTTTATCCACTAGCTTTATCCGATATTTTTATCCGATAGTTTTATCCGATAGTTTTATCCGATATTTTCATCCGATATTTGTATCCGATATTTTTATGCGATAGTTTTATCCGAGTCGACAAACACTCTTCCTTCGGCAAGGACTATACGCTTTGGCATTTAAGCACCAACTAAATAATCACATCCTGCATAAACTCAACCTCGATCCAGCGACAATCCTACCTGATTGTTGTTTGTCTCACAAAACTCTCTCACACTCAACTCGAAAATCTTTCATCTTCTCATAGCCCGGCAATTAGCATGACAATGTCTGGGACAAGTTCAGGATGCGAGGGAACAATGCACAAAAGGGTTTACTGGCTAAAGCACAAAAACAAGTTCTGATGCGAACAGAAAAAGGACATAAAGAAGGCTCGAGTCTTATGACAGCGCATATGATTGAGTTGGAATTTGAATATTTGAATATGAAAGCCGGTGAAAACGGTGCCAGAAATTAAATTCACAAAAGCGCAATGCGTGTGAAAGCGATTTACGATTTTACCAACTATGAAATACCTCAATTCAATTTACAGAATCTACTGGCTGTCTAGTTATCCCAAGAGAGCAAACTTTGTAGTCTCGCAGGCCACATAAATCTCGATGTTTAAATTTGCATAAAAACGAATAAATTTTTATGCGCTTTCTCTCGTAGAAGTTTGTTTCTAACTCAACTCTCTAATCAAATTAGCAACAGTTAACCGGAAGTGCTAAAATCAGCAACAACTATTTTCTCATTGTTTGCTATGTTTATTTTCGGTTGCAGTTTTTATTGTGGTGAGTGTTGCATTTTATATTTGATTTGATTGTTCACAGATCAGCGGGTAGCCTCTAAACTCCGACGCCTATGCCTATCCCATTGGAACCGCCCCGAACTCCTTAAAGACCCACCCAAAAATCGCATTGGTTGCAAATTTTTGCAATTTGCATTTCGCATTTGGCATTTGACATTTGCATTTGAATGTGGCTCGCGTGCGAGGCATGAATCATTCATTCATTCATTGTTGTTGCTGCTGTTGCTGCTGATGATGATTCAAGTATCGATTTGCATTGATTTGCATTTCAATTGCACTTTTTCGACACTTTACAATGGATTATTTTGCAGTTGCATCGACTGAATGCGATCCCATCCAAACCGATTCAATCGAATCGCATCCAATGCAATGTGATGTGATGTGATTTATTTATGGGCTACATTACACTTTCAAGTGATTTGCTCGCTTCTCAATTGTTGTTGGATATAATGAGGCCTTTGTCTGTAATTGTTTGCATCTAATGATAGCCCTTGAATTTTGACATATGTAATACATAGATATAAACAACATGATGCATTTCAATTGCGCCTTCAAGCTGTCCCAATGACAAATGCCAGTTGCATTTTCTATCTATCTACTGAATATCTGTGAGTTCTATATATAAAATGCGCTTCCTCTTCGAATACATTTTTCACATTTTCACATTTTTTACTGCTGCAATATTTCATGTAATAAATCATAGCGAAATTATAAAACAATATGCAGGCGAAATATTATTCAATGTGCAGCAGCATTCAGTTTCTGCGGGTTTTGAAAGTTTTCTTGTATTACAGGGTATTATATAGGGTATATCAATTTGGACAAACACTTTGAAAATCACTACAAAGTATGTGAATTATACTATATAAATAATAATATTTCATAATTATTTTAGGAATAATTGTTCTCTAACGAAGTAAAAAACGCTTCATAATTAAAAATGCGTGCATTAATTCTATTAAAAAAGTTACCAGTAAATGTGATAAATGCATTTCTTTTATTTATGTATTTCATCGTGGACTATTTTGTTGTTGAAGAATAAAAACAACAGAATATTCCCGATAAGCTACAAAAATAAAATAAAAACAGCCAGTAGCATGGGAAAGAAACGCTGCAAATCCGTTGAATATTGGGTATGCAAATTAATTTTTTTTTTCTTAGCTACAGAGTCTGTACTGCAGACCACGTTTCACCCCGCTCACTCTAACCCCTCTAGCAGATTTTTTTAATGCCAGCATTTTATTTCTGATATATAATACGACGTCAAAAAGTGTCAATGCTCCTCTTATATACTATTTTAGATAAGAATGTTTGTTCAGTTCGCGCTCTAATTTTAAACAATAAAGATCTGAAATATATACTAAAATATTTCCATGTTTTTAATAATTATAAAAGCGCTGTGATTGTTAAATGAAAAGCATCTCCTAATCTCACTGTTATCGATTCACTCTCGATAATATTGTCTCTACATTGACAGGCACTTCAATTTAATTGTCAGCTACTGCATTGTAGACGCTCGAAATAAAAAAAAACTGAGCATCAATCCAACAATTTTAATAAAAGAATTATTCCATTTGAAGAAATTAATATGTCGAGTAAAGAAGATATTGTAAGTTGTTCTTTACGTCGCTGCAGAAATATTAAATACTTTTTACACAATAATATCGTTAAGCAGCAAACAACAGATGCGTTACAATCACAGGATGCAGACGACATACAGCAGACAACTTCCCGAAAAAGGTCCTCTGAAGCATTCAGCTCAGTGGTAGAAGCTAAACGTGAAAGAATTAGTTTGGGAGAACATGAGATTAATACTGTGGAAGCTGTTGGATTGAAACATCTTGAAGATGATCTTGAGGTGAATCTTAAACACGCAATTCAGATGGAAAAATCAATCAATTCACCGAAGAAAACATCCGAAATGGATTTACAAACTAAGGAAGCTGAGGAAATTGAAAAACAAATAGGAAGAATCAGCAATGAGGAGATAGAGAATAAATCTGGTACAGAAAGCTCGAATAATTCAGATTGTGATACTTCATCAGAGTCGGAAGATAATTTAAATCAACAGGCTGATAGCACATCCGAGGAAGATTTAGATAAAGAATGGGCTGAAGCAATTAAAACAGGTAGGAATATTCCAGAGTATTTTATTCCAGCAAGTAAATTTAATCCTTCCCCTGAGGAATATGTAGAGTTCGATTAAATTATACTATACTACACTATAATCAGACTTTATTTTCAGTTTGCAATCGCAGCTCAAATTCATTAACTGAAACTCCATTAGAATCAAGCAATATACCAATCTTGACAGATGAACATCATCCCCGCTCGCCCAAAAAGGAAAGGTTAGCTTTAACTGAACACCTAACTGATTGTTAAAATTATTAAAACGAATCTCCTTATCAAATAGCAAACAGCCCAGCAAAATGTTTTCTCCAGGTCCACTTTCTCTTATAGCCGAAGCAATGCAATCATTTGATTTCACATTTCCCAAATTTGAGCAGCGATTAACAGACGAGAAACAAAAACCAATTAAAACTAAGAAAACAGAACAAATTAAAAAAGCAGAACAGAAAGAAGAAAATAATGAATTATCTGAACAGTCAAGTAAGCTTATAAAGAAAACAAAGTCATCTAAAGTCCGCAAGAGGAAGACAAAGTTGAACACTATAAAAAAAAAAGAAAACGATGAATCTTCCTCAAGTTCCAGTGCTAACGAATGTACTTCCATTATTAGCACAACAGAGAAGTTAAATCCAGAAGAGTTTGATTTGCCAGTGGTTAAAGAAGAGAATATTAACGCATTGCCAGCCGATGATAACTTATCGGTAACTTCCGGTAAGGAATCGGATAGCGATGATTCCAATTGGCGTCAGAAGACCAAAACAATAATATCGGAGGTCGTCAGTGGCAGAGATTTTTACGAAGATGATGGAAACTGTGAGGATGATAAAGTAAACTCACGTGAATACGATAGGATCAATTCAGACTATTCCCAGTCAAATGTGCTGAATGACTACGAGCAGCTTTTTCACGAGTTTCGCAAACTCGTTGATAAAGTTCACAATCGCTTCAAGTACGAAGTGTATAGCCTTCTATATCCCGTAATGGTCATGGCTTATCTACGTATGATTGCCAGCGGAAAGTTTCGGAGGGGTAAAGCCTTCGTGGAGAGCTCTCTGCGATACATTGATGACTCCTACATGGGTCGAGTTGATAAATTGATGGCTCTACAAACCGCTGCAGATCTACCGAAGAAGGCTAAAAAGTTGCTAGCCAATGAGAATGACGATCAGATCGTGGTCTCCGTGTCTGAGGATACTTACGACTTGCTATTGATTTTAATTTCAACGTGGAATCGATCCTTGCAGTTAACGTTTCTCAGACACTTCGATCTCATTTCAAATAATAATGATGGAAAGCCGAAACAGCATATTCGCATTGGTTGTGCGACTTTGGAGAAGATTTTCTGGGCCACTACCGAAACATTTAAAGAGCCAACAAGTCCTCGACCTTTGCGACGAAAACGTTCCAAAAAGACCAAAGCATCTCCTACCAAAAATTTACAAATGCCCACCGGAAATCGACTGTATACTCCAATGCCAAAGCGTTGGGATGTGGAGCGGCAAAAGGACGACGAGGAGCATCGCATGCCCCTCAATCGTGACAATCTCCCCTCAGCCTATATATACACGGCCATTGAGCAGACGGAGACTGTGATCTGTGCCTCATTCTCCAGTAACACCACAATGCTGGGAATTGGAACTTCAGCGGCCACAATTCATGTCATCTCGCTGACCTCATCGAAGCTGGTGCAGCTCAAGCCAGCGGATTGTCTGAAGAAGCTGGATACCAGCATGTCTGGCATTGATGAGAGTATGTTGGACGAGTCCAACAAGAAGATGACACGCAAACTCTATGGTCACCAGGGTCCTGTTTATGGTTGTGTCTTTGCGCCACATGATCGCTTCCTGCTCAGCTCATCGCAGGATCGGACTGTACGTTGCTGGTGCCTGCTCACCTGGCGATGTGTCGTCATCTATCCAGGACACTCGTCACCTGTCTATTGTGTGAGCTACGCTCCATCTGGGTATTACTTTGCCAGCGGATCTGATGATCGTACGGCTCGCATCTGGACGCAGGATAACAAGAAGTCCATCTGTATACTCGTTGGCCATTTGGCTGAGGTTGTTTGTGTTAAATTCCATCCCAATAGACACTACTTGGCCACAGGATCAGCCGACTGTACAATCCGATTGTGGGACATCATTAAAGCCCTTCAAGTTCGTGTATTCAGTGGTCACAGGGGAACTATTAATGCCATAGCCTTTTCCATCTGTGGACGCTACTTGGTCACAGGAGCTGACGATCATTATATAATTGTTTGGGACATCGATAAGGAGGTACTAGTCCGATCTCTATTATATCACACGGCTTTCATTAACTGCATTGAGTTTCCGTTGGATAACAATATTTTTGTGGTCGGCGGACAGGATTGCCAGATGACAATCTGGGACTTTGAGCGTCTAGTTCAGGAATACGATTCAAAGGATTCGACTACCAAATGCTCTACTTTGAGTACTGAAGATTTTCTGATCAAGGCATATGCCAGCAAAGGAGCTCCTTTTTATAAGCTGCACACCACTCCCCGAAATCTATTGCTCGGATTCTGTGTCGAGACAGCAAGGAAGGGTTCAAAGGAACCCAAAAGCCCTGCTGAAAAGGTAGCTGGCTATGAGGAGTGGCTGGAGTTCCTAGACATCCTAAAAATAAAAGCTTGCTTTGCCCAGACAAATTTTGAATCGCAGTATTGTGAGGCTGCTTTTGAAGAAGAGAGCGAATCTTCTGATGATGATGATTCATTTGTTGATGAATATGATCAACAGTCAGTTGAATATGAGGAGGAGGATGAATCGCAGCAATGGGAGGATACATATGACGAACAGACGAAATCTTTCGATAATGTTGAAGCAATTTTTAATCAATATAATCAACAGCCAAATGAATGTGAACAGAAGAATGAATTGCAGCATTGTGAAGCACAATGTGAGGAAGAGAATCAATCCTTCCATGATGATTTTTCATATCTTGATCAATTCTATCAACAGGAGGATGAATCACAGCAATGTGAGGCCCCAAATGAAGATGGTATGGAATTCCCAAATGATGATAGCGCATTTGCTGATGAATTTGATGAACAGCAGCAATGTGAGAGCTCAAAAGATGACAAAATGCAAGCAGATTATCAATACGATGATGGTAATAATGCCATTGATGTAAATGAAAATGATTATAATAATGCTGTTGAAGATGTACAAGAACAACAGGAGGATAATTATAAGCAGAATGATGAATCGCGGCAAAGTGAAAGCTCAAATGAAGATGAATCCTTAGATGACAATGATGAAAATGAAGATGGAGCGGAAGGAGAAGATGAAGGAGTAGAGGAAGGAGAAGAGGAAGAGCAGGAGGAGGAAGACGATGAATCGCAGCAAAGTGAAAGCTCCAATGAGGATGAATCAGTAGATAATGATGAGGAAAATGAAGATGTAGAAGAAGAAGAACAGGACGATGAATCGGAGCAGAGTGAAAACGAAAGCTCACAAGAAAATAAATCATCGGATGATGATGATGATAACGTTGTGAATGTTGATAATGAAAATGATGAGAACCAGGACAATGAGACACAAAGTGAAAGCTCACAGGAAAATGAATCTTCGGATGATGATGATGGAAATGTTGTGAATGCTGTTGATGAACAAGCTGAAGGTGAAGAGGAAGAGGAAGAGGAAAATGAACAGAAGGATGAATTCCAGGAAAGTGAAGACTCACAAGAAAATGAATCTTCGAATGATGATGATGATGATGTTGTGAATGCTGACAATGAAGAGGACCAGGATGATGAAACACAAAGTGAAAGATCACAAGAGAATGAATCTTTGGATGATGTTGATGATGAAAATGTTGTGAATGCTGCTGACGAACAAGTTGAAGGGGAAGAGGAAGAAGAACAGGAGGATGAATCGCAGGAAAGTGAAGACTCACAAGAAAATGAATCCTCGGATGATGGGAATGAATATGTTGTGAATACTGTTGATGAACAAGTGGAAGGTGAAGAAAAACAGGATGACGAATCGCAGCAAGGGAATAGCTCTCAAGAAAACGAATCTTCGGAAGAAGATGATGATGAATTCATTCCAGTTTCTGATGAGGTAGTTGAAGCAGACAACTCTGTTAACTTTACATATCAGACAGAATACCAATCCTTACTACATAATGACAATACTGCAATTGATTCACATTTACACACTGAAGTTGAGCAGGATGAAAACGATAGTGATAGTATGAGTTTCTAAAGCAACAACATGTTTTTATTGAAACCCATTTTAGCTGTAATATATGCAGATATTGTATCCAAAAAGATGAAAATAAAAGACATAAATAATTCCGTTGCTTCGACTACCCCCAAAGGAGCAGAGCAGCAGTAACAATTTGACAGTAACAATTTCGGGGAAAAACTGAAAACTGAAAACTGGTCAGGCCACGTGCAACGCCCACCAAAAAGCCCAACAGCCACAAAAGGCGTGCAAAATTTATAGAGGCACGCATTAAAAGCCGCCAGGCACGCTCGACTAACTGCGTCGAGCACTCGACCACATCCAGATCTAAATTCACATCCCACATTCACATCCCACGACCAGCTCTCCTGGATAGTGTCTCCTGTTTATGGTAGACTCCTTGCAACCCCACGACAGGACACAAATAGCGACAGGACAATATATTTACGCAACTTCTTATGCTTTCTGTGGTGGTTGTTGTTGTTGTTATTGCTGGACTGGGCAGGAAAATAAAAAAAATAGAAGAAGCAGAAGAGACTCAAGTGCCCTGTCATTGTTCATGGTTGTTGTTTGCGTAGTTGTTGTTGTTGCTGTTGTTGCTGTTGTTGTTGTTGTTGTTGCTGCTGGCAGCATCTTGTGCCTCGTTTGTAGCAGTTATCGTTGCTGCTCCTGCTGAGCTGGCCGCGCGAAATGAAATTGTTTACTCCACTGTCATGTGCACGTGAGACGTGTCCTTTCTCTACTCCTTGCAGGCCACTTCTGGCCACCCTGTTGCCCATCCTGCGAGTCCTTCTACTGCTATCAAAAAATGAGATTTCTTTTTTTTCTCATTCTTTTTACTGTTCAACTCCCAAAAACGAAAAAAAGCGAAAGAAAATTCAACGTAATAATTCTTTTCCGCTCGGATAAGGTGCGATGGGTATGAGCTGACTAAAAATAGAGAGCGGGGAGAACAGAGAGGGGAAAGGGAAACTTGCCTGGGCTTTTGCTCCGTAATTGTGCGCAATTTTTGTGGCATTTGTGCAGTCCACTTTGCCCACAGTTTGAACATCTTGTGTTCAGCATTTTTCTTTCAGCTTTCTTTAGCTATTTTCTTTCATACATTTTTCTGTATTCTGGCATTTCTTTTTCATTCTCTCTATCTATGACCAATTGTGTGCTCTTATTCATCGCCATTTTGTGCGGCACACACACATGTGACTCATACACAGCACACACACATGAGCAATTGTTGCAGTTATCCACAGACAGACTCAACTCGAGTCTCGCTTTGGTTTTGGCCTTAAGCCTTGGCCATTATTCATAGGGCTTATTAAAGGACAGCGCGTAAAACTGTCGCACCAAACAAAATAAACACAGCACAGTCCATTTAACCGATTTCAGGAGCACAAAAGCAGGGTAAAGCATAAAATAAATATAAATATTTATAAAGAAAACAATGTTTCGTCCTCTCTTGTACTGTTTTTTTTTTTGGGGGGAAGGCGTGCGTCCTTCTGCTGATGATGAGCAAACAACTTGAAGCGCAAGTATTTTAATTTACAATTTTACAATTTACAATTGTCGCAGCCTGTACTTGTCTGGTTGTGTCCTTCTTCTGCCAGTCTCCTGTGGCGCATCGAGTCCTGCACTTGACAGCCAGTCACAGTCCTCAACACCCCCATATTCCCCAAATCCCCCTTACTCCTTACCCCTTACCTAGTATTCCTGCCTCTTCCCTTCCTTGGGTCTCATTAAACTTAAACCGCATATTAGCAGGCCATAAATACAGGATGTGTTTTTTGGACTCGGCACTTAAATATGATAAATGCGTGTATTGTATTACGTTTGGATTTAGGGCAACGCCAAAGACAATAAATTTGCCGGGACACACACCGATAATTGCACACATGCTGCGCCTGCGCCTTAACTGTTCCATACACTATCATATATATAAAACTAAAAAAAAGTACTGCAATTTTAAGTTAAGAATGCATCGAAGCTAGAATACTCTTAAATAAAATATATGATTAAATTAATTGATTATTATGATTATGAATATTTTTATATATATTATTCTCGATGTATTAAATTTTAAACACAAATGTAGAATACTATTTTTAGATAATTGAGAATACATTTTTTGAACTCCTCATTTTAAATTGGTTCTGTATTTGTAATTTCTTTATTTTTGTACTATTTTTAAATAATTGAAAATACATTATTTTTTACTCTTAATTTTAAATTTTGATATATATTGTAATCGATTTATTAAATTTTCAACACAATTGTATAATACTATTTTTAAATCATTGAAAATACATTTTTTTACTCCCTATTTTAAATTAGTTCTGTATTTTTAATTTATTTATTTTTGTACTATTTTTAACTAATAGAAAATACATTGTTTTTTACTTTTTATTTAAAATTCTTTCTTTCTTTTTTTTTCAATTTATATATTTTTTTGTACTATTTTTAAATAATTAAAAATATTTTATTTTTTTCTCTTAACTTTAAATAAGTTCTGTATTTTCAATTTATTTTTTTTGTATTGCTTATAAAAAATTCTAATTTGATATCATAAAATTTAATATTGTAAGAGTATCTAGCGATTTTTTCAAGCTCGTAACTGTGCGGAATTGAGGAATTATTGTGTCCCTCCATGGGGAGGGTATAGAATGCAACCCGTAATTATGAAAGCGGACAACATACAATCCTCCCAGTTGTCCAGTTTCCCCAGTTGCCCAGTTGTTCAGTTGTTTAGTTGGTGTCGTCAGTGCAACGTTTGCCAAATTTACACAAATTCCAATTGCCAGGCGAGCTGGTGACTACCGGAGTTAAGCTGGTAGCTGTTGAACGTGGTTGCTTTATGAAGATTGGCCCCGAAAACGTGTTTTTGGCCTGGCCAATAACGAGAGCTGGCCAAACTTCTACAACGATTCGGGTTCGGGTTTGGGTCGATTATTATGGGCAGCGGTGCGCTGCAATTATGTCGTCCAATTAATATCAACACAGCGGGAGGCGGTGAGATAAAGGAGTGGGGCAGAGAGAGAGAGAGAGACAGAGAGAGAGAGAGAGGGGGGCATAATGTATAGTAGTTTATGCAAAAGCTATTCATGAAATTTATTGTCTTTGATGGCATTTCATTTGAGGGGCGACCACCCGTTGGCGATCTCGAAACTGAAACTGAACTTATGCAAAAATGCTTCGATCGATTTTTTCGATTAGGCGTAAAAATGCTAAACAGACGTCGCGATCGCAATGAACGTGCATCAATCAAGCTGTCAATATGCCAATATGGCCAGTGTGCAAGGTGTCTGCATAATTGCGGTGTCCAAAACTTAAAATTTATTATAATTTCCACACTTCAGTCATAACTTGGAGACTCACTTGATCATCATCATCGTTTTTTGCTCAGTGTCATTACTCTGATAGACGTTGATCAAGTGGCAGCTGCTGCTCTTGCAACGTGACATGCCCCAGGCTGCACACACTCACACACACATATATATAGTCTTATAGTCAGCCCTTTAATTAACAATTAACTGGCAGTTTTACATATTACAAAGTCGCCTTTTTAATCCAGTCTCCTGTCTGCTTCCATTTGCTTATTGAATTACGCATTCAGCTCGTTTCTCACACGTTGCATATAAATATTCAAGTGAATGCCCCAAAAAACACCCATTGAGCATTTGTGGCTGCAGCTGCAACTGCCACCGCAGATCCCAAGACAATGATATGGGTCTACAGCTTATCTAGGACTTGCGGCTTTCGACCAATCCGCTTGCCACTTGCCACTTGCCACTTATCGCACAAGCTGGCTTTAATTGAATTGGCGCTGAGCTCAGAACGCGTCAAGTCCGGCTTAAAACTTGTCGTATAAGTAGTTTTGCATGTGCCATTGTAATTTTATTAACATGTTAAGGGCCACGTTGTAATTTATGCGCTTAAAGCCAAGTTCAACTCCAGCTAAAAGTACACAAAACAGCCTTAGGGTTGGCCAACTGAGACCGCTGATGGATTACAAGCAAATTGGTCGCAGTTTTACCATAAATTTTGATGCAATTTTAATGAAATTAATGACCTGACACAGTGGCAAACAATGCGAAGGCTAAACCCAAACTCAAACCAGTTTCAGTTGAAGATTATGGGGCAGATACCTGAATCCCCAAACAAATTCGATGAAAGCGCATAACATTTTGTGCAGATCATAAACGTAGCGTGAAAAGGTGATGAAAGTAACTCGAAGTTCTGATAACCCCAAATTCTGCAGAAAGACCCTCAAATTGGGCTCATTCATAATTATTCGGGTATTTTCCATAATTTTCCCCTGTTCTACGCATTTAACATGCAGTTGAGAAACGCCTTAAGGTGTGCTCTTATCATTATCCCAACTCTGGCTTTCACATTATAAATGATAAACGAGTTTGTCTTTTATTTGATCATTTTTCTGCATTAATATAATAATTACAATTCTAAGCATGGCTCGCTATGATAATTAGGCTTTTGGTATACAATTTGAAAATGCATTTTACATTAACTTAATTATTTTTCATAGGAACGCGACATGAGAACTCGCATACAAGTGCAATTGGCCAACTTTCGAGCAGAGTTGGCATTGTTTATGGCCCTGCCACACGCACAACTCTACCTGGTATAAATAGGTAGCGTTATCCCCTCTCTCTCTCTCTCTCTCTCTGTACCTCTCTTTTATTTAGATAGTCACCACTGATAACTGCGCTTGTATCTAGTTGCATACGAGTAGAAGCGTATTTATTTGACTGAGGGGCAGTGCCACAACAACAAAGTTGCATGCATGCAACCTCTGCTTCCGTGGAAAGAGGAAACTAGGAAAGAGGCAGCTAGGGGTAATGCCTAATTATGGGGCGGCAGTTATCGCCCGCTAAATCGGCCATCAAATATGCAACACAGCGTGTGCATAGATAAGACCATACAATAAACATAAATTCGCCAAGATATACGGGCTGCAATCATGAAAAGTAACCAGTTTTCCACACTCGACAATTAACACATTTTCCTGCTTGATAAATTGAATATTCGTATAGTTTTTATATTTGTTTGACATTCGCTCAGAACTCAACATGTGGTGAATACAAGAATCTCTCACCTGTCTCAATCTGTCGCTTCCTCTCTATCACTCATACTCTCTCTCTCTCTCTCTCTCTCTGTGTTTCGCTCTCTGTCTGTCTCTCAAAATCGATATGCGTTGCATGCCTCAGCCGAGTTGTTGGTCCTGACGGCACGGACCTCTGATAGCATGACGACATAGCAGGGCGCACAGGAAGCTGAAGTTGAAGCTGAAACTGAAGCTGAAACTGAGGCTGAAACTCAGCGTGGGGAAAGCGACAAGCAACGCAACATGCGCCCGGCATTATAATGCCAGACGCGACATAGACCGACCCCCCACATTTACATACATACACACATATAGGAGGTAAATACAAGGCACATACACATATATAGACTCATATAGACAGGGGGCAACTGCTGAAGCGAACTGCTGACTGGCAACGTTAAAACCGGTAAATCTTCATAGAGTTTGCTGCGTACGTAGCTCTGTCCTGTATAAGTACCCTAACTGAGGTTTTCGGTCACAGGACTTTTTAATTCAGTTTGCAAAATTAATTAAATTTGAATGCAGAATGAATAAAGAAGCCAAACTAAGATCAAAATGACATTCCGCTTGAAAATCGGTTCAGTTTTGATAAAGTTATGAGAGTTCAAAGTTTTCGAAAAAATGTCAAGGGGTAGATATAGAAAATTTGATATTTTTTCGATTTTTATCAAATTTTCTATATGATAAAAATTTAAATGCAGAATCAATTTGGAACCCAAATTATGACCGAAAAGATACTCCGCTTGAAAATCGGTTAAGTTTTGATAAAGTTATGAGAGTTCAAAGTTTTCGAAAAAATGTCAAGGGGTAGATATAGAAAATTTGATATTTTTTCGATTTTTATCAAATTTTCTATATGATAAAAATTTAAATGCAGAATCAATTTAGAGCCCAAATCATGATCAAAATGATATTCCGCTTGAAAATCGGTTAAGTTTTGATAAAGTTAAGAGAGTTCAAAGTTTTCGAAAAAATGTCAAGGGGTAAGTATGGAAAATTGGATGATAGATGGCTTAGTATCGAAAATATATCAAATTTTCCAGATGATAAAAATTTAAATGCAGAATCAATTTAGAGCCCAAATCATGATCAAAATGATATTCCGCTTGAAAATTGGTTAGGTTTTGTTAAAGTTATGAGAGCTCAAAGTTTTCGAAAAAATGTCAAGGGGTAAGTATGGCAAATTGGATGATAGATGGCTTAGAATCGAAAATATATCAAATTTTTTAAATGATAAAAATTTGAATGCAGAATCAATTAAGAGGCCAAACCAAGATCAAAATGATATTCCGCTTGAAAATTGGTTTAGTTTTGACAAAATTATGACAGATTGACGTTGGTGAAAGTCAAAATAATACTTTGACTTCTAAAATTATTCTCAGTATTTCACAAGTAATTCTATGTTTTGAAAGAGCATTTCAAGTGCATAGTGTCTCAGGAGATGTTTTATTCTTGGATTGCACTGCAGACAACGTAGCTGCCGTTGACGATGAGGGTTTATTTCATGCTTACTTTGGATTTCTTGGCAGCGCCGTAAGCAGCCCCCAATGTGAATCGCCGTGTAGATCTGCCACCACCCAAGTTTACCAACAAACCATCCAACCACTCTATCACTCTTATATCCCACCTAGGCACCCATTCACCCACCCAGCAGTCAATTCTCTTTCTAGTCTTTTGCTACTTTTGCACATTCTTTTCAATTTGAACGTCGACAGTGTTCCTGGGCTCGTTTGGGTTGGCTGACTGGCTGAGGCATTTTCTTTTGCGAAACTTTTGCAATTTTCTATTAAAGCAATACACATGCACACATGGCTGGAGATACGTTGATGGGAATGGTGGTGAGGTTGGTGGAAATGGCGCCGTGTGTGTTTGTATTTGTTTTTCATATAAAATGGGAAATTTTCTTTATGTGTTGGCGCATGGCTTTTGTTAGTTTTTAGCCCCATTGCGTTAGCCAGGCCATGCCAGTTTCCTTTTCTCTTACCCCTCTCTCTGTCTCCAACTCCATTTCCATTTGCCTTTTTCTCTCTTCTAATTTCAGAGTTATTCAGCAAATGTATTTACAAGAACACACCGCCATGTTTGTTCTCATAGAACCTCAAAACTTTATACGCATTTTGCCAAATTGCGTGCGCTTTCTTCATTTGAACTAAAGAAACTGAACCACTAAACTACCACACGTAGACAACTTTTTGCCTTTGACTTTCGCCAGTGAAGCGTTGCATAGTTCTTGGCGTTTTGTGCGGTTTTTGCTTTTAGCCAAATTTGCAGCGTCCGCTCCTTAGATCTTAAAGCCTTAAAGTGAACCGTAAATCGGGTAAAATCAAAGCTATTGGCTCGTGCTTAATCAGCCAGTGTGTTCGAAGCTCATTCATGCCTCAATGATGAAATGAGTTAACACTTGAGCGCCACACGCAGCTACCAATATGCTTTCAATAGGGCTGCAAATATGTTTGGACCAACCTACAGTTGGCCAACTTGAAGGGCTCAACTCTAAGCTGGATATGTATAGAACATCAAAGAGTCTGTGGGTGTAAAAGCCTTCTAAATACCTTCTAATCTATAGAGTACTCCATCTTCTATCACAAAATCTTAAGAAATTCGTCTAAAAATATTCTGATAAATTCTAGTCGTTTTAGAAAATTACTTAACTTATATTTATTAACAAGAGTCTCAAGTTTTTCTTAAAGATACGCTTACATGGTAAGTTTTTATATCTTCCGCTTTAATAGTTGCCTGTCAGCATAAAAAGTTTTATATTGAGTTTCGCAGTTGTGGTACATATTAGGTTTTACTATGTCTTACCTGTGTCAGCTCACCTGCGTCCCAATGATACGATATTTTATCAGCTGCGTGTGTAAAAAGTGCTATCAGCCATTTGGGCCAGAACGGCCAGTCATCGACATGGTTAGTGGTCCTTGGTAACTGGTAACTGGTTGCTGGTAACTGCTCCCTGGACCTTCTGGCTGTAGTCTAATGTGTTTGTGTTCCAGGCAAAAGCGTTCAAAGCCATTTTCTATTTTTATGTGTGCACAAACTGTAAAAAAAAAGATTGCCGGCAAAAGAGTAGTAGCGAGAATCGTAGAGAGAGAGAGAGAGAGAGAGAGAGAGAGAGAGAGAGTCGGCAGTCGAAGTAGACGTTATAAAAAGCCAGTTTCGCAACGTTGGCCATAACAACACGGCCAGAACGTAGCCAAGCCAACGACCAAGTTAACTGCATTTTAACGCGCATTTCAATTTGGAACGGATATAATTTATAGACGACTGACTGGCGCTCGCTTATGTGTCCAAGTCCACCTCCAACTTCACCTCCAAGTCCTGCTGCATGTCCTTGTCCCATGTCCACCTCCATGTTCAACTATGAGGCAAAATGTGTTTGTTGCCTCAAAATTGAACCGTACGCTTCACTGCTTCCCTCATCATTCTCCTTTTACTTCTCTTACTTCTCCATCGTCATATCTGCTTGCCATATTTATCTAGATTTTGTTTTGCCAGCTCCGACATTTTCCGCTAATGTGCAAAATTTAATAATAAAGTATTACGACCCAACGGCGGTTAAAGAGTTTAATGTTGTTTGTTGTTCGTGTTGTTGTTCGTGTTGTTGTTCTTGTTGCTGTTGAGGCGGCAAATGCAATTTCATGTAATTTGCCGATGCAATGTCTGAGCGTCAGCCTTAAAGTATGCTTCAAACTATTCGCTAGCCAAATTTGTCCCTGACTGCAAGTGACTGCCTGGCCTGACATTTTCTTTCTTTCGTCTCGTTGTTGTACTTCTTTCATTGCTTTTTTTCTCTCCATTTGCTGCCCTGTAGTCCTTTAAATTGGGAAATGACTGACTGGAAATACTAAAATTAAGAGTGATCTAAAATTTATTTTCTATTTTCAAAAAAATCGCCATAAAATTGAAACCGCCCAACAATTGAGAACATTTTTCTAATTTTGAGAAATATTTTTCTTCAAAATATAAAGCACCAACTTAAAATTTGGGACAATTTTATAGAAAAATAAATCCTATATTAAGGGGACATCGCCTTAAAATGTAGAAAATGTTTTATAATTTTAGAAAATTATCTTCTAATTTCAGAAAATTATTTCTAGATATTTAGAAATTTTTTCTGAAATTTTTGTCGCCTTTTCTAGGGCAATTTTCTATATTTTAGAGTCAAAATTTTAGGGCAAAATTAATATTACAGAGCATCTTTTAGTTCAGCTTTCACTATTTGCCTTTTTCCTTGACGTCGCACATTTTTCCACTTTTCCAAATGTCTGCGTGTTTAAATTGAACAATAACCCTAAGTTGTTGTCGTCGAAATAATATTTTCAGTGCCCTCCGCTGCTGATTTCTCATACAAATAAATGTGCGTCTCTCTCTTTTTCTCTCTCTCTCTGTCTGTCAGTCGTACAACTTCCTCTCTCTTTCTGTCCAACTCACGCGCAACAACAGCGAAAATCGCAAAGCAATCAAATAAAATTTGAATAAAAGATTTTTGTCTGTCGTTGATTTGCGAAAAGCACAACAACAACAGCAACAACAACAATGGCAGCAACAATTGGAAAATGGGAAATTGATGGGCGGCAACTTGTGCGCATTTGGCAAGAGTTCTGTCTGATCTTAACCCGGGGATGCAGACATATACATATAAATATATATATCCGACATGATGTTCCTTTATGTAAGTTAAGACTGTACTTACAGTTGTGCTGAAGTTTTGAGTCTAAAGGTATATTCTGAGAAAGGTAATGTGGCTGAAGAATAAAGATGAAAAAACACAAAATTAAATGAAAATAAGCAATGAATCCTTCAACATCCGTTCTTTATTTATATTTAATTTAAACTTAACTGATATATTAATTTTCCTTTCTTAATGTTCCATACATATTTATATTTAATTTAAACTTAACTTATATTTTTATTTTAATTTTTAAATGTTTTGAAGGTTAACAGAGGCTCTCACCCACATCTCTTTTTTGTTTCTAATTTCTAACTACATAATTCGTAAAGTTAACCTAAGACAAGCTGACCCTGACCCTGAACCTGAATTTATGTTTTCTTTGGCCTTGACCGAAATGTTACCAAATGCAAATTAGTTAAACCCACAGAAAAGAGCCAAGAAACATAAAGATATAAACAAAAACTCATTACAAAACGCTGTCTCTCCGCGGTCTAATTTAATTTCATACCAAATTACACAACACAACAACAACAACAATTCCGACCCACATTTATGACGTCACAATTGGGCAAAGCGTAAGCGCGAAAGCGGCTAAAACCTAATTAGCCAAGCGTCTCGAGCGTCGCATCATTTTCAGTGTCACGGGCAGCGACCCAAAGCGTCGTTGTTCCGCCCCACCATTGACCCCGCGACCTCGCCGCGAGTCCTCCCACATTAAATTACCGACGTGTCCAGAGTCGAGGGTAAAAAAAAAAAGTTATTAACGCGCCAAAAGCAAAAAAGAAAAGAAAAAACGTCGCGCCAAACTTGGTAAGGATACTTTTTTATGGGTGGTAGGTAGGGGAGGGAAATTGTGTCGTGTTGCTTTTGTTAAGATGTTGGCGGCCTGACCTTATTGCAAAAGTGTTGACCGCAAAACGTGCTGCCAGTGTTGGTAAACGGGGGGCGTGGTGGGGCGGCATTTGGGTCAAAGTTGGCGGCAGCTGACGCTAATGTAATTAACACCAATGCTCTTTTGCGCTCCCACCCACTCTCTATGACTCTCTCTCTCTCTCTCTCTCTGTCTATCTGTCTCACACACTCTCTATGACTCTCTTTGTGTCTGTCTGTCTCGCTCTCCAGCTCTCTTTTGCTCTCTTTCTCTCTTGCCGGCAAGCAGCGCAATTGGCTGTCACTTGTAACAGGCGCTCAGCATTGAGAACACAAGTTTTTAATTAACTTTTGGCGCCTTTGCAGTTTGCCACTTCCTGCTTCTTCTCCTCCCCCTTTTCTACTGCCCCTTCTTCGTCTTCTTTTGCTGCTTTCCCATTCTTTTCATAGACTCTCCCGGCCGGCATTTTGCTGTAAAATAATTGTGACTTTGGCTGCTGCGCGTAGCACCAACTTTTTGTCGCATGCCACACTATGTGTAGGTGTGACTGAGTGTGTGTGTGTGTAAGTGTGTGTACGGGAATAATGTCCTTGCCCCAGTTCGCCAGAAGTTGTAGGTGTGAATTGGCATTGAGTCTGGAGCCAAAAAGCAACTGGGCGAACAGCAAATTGTGAATGTCACTTTGCGTGTATAATTGTGAATGGAATGAATCAAATTGAGAGAAGAAAGCTGAAAGAGAAATAGAAAAAGAGAAGCAGAGCAAAATGTATGGAGATTAAGTTGATGAATTAACTGAACTGCAGTTGACAGCCTTTGAGTTGTAATGATGATTAAGCTGATGGTCTATTCGCTTCAGACCTTCAACAATTTATAATAATTTTTTGTACATTATTAATCTTATAAGCTTTGAGACGAATTAAAATTATCACGCCCACATTTTGCGGCAAACGACCAAAAATTGTGTAACAAATTTATTTGGTATTTAAAAAATTTAAGTTAAGTCTATATAACACTCAATATTTATATAATAACAAATATTATTTTATTTACACTTTTTGAATACATTTTTATTACATTTTTGTTTTAATTAACTAATAAAAATAATAAATAATAATAATTATAAAAATAAATAATAATTAATTAATATATCACTTAATATTTATCTAGTAAAAAAATAAATGTTTTACTTAATTTTTTTTTTAATTAAATAGGGATTTTTACCTGTATAATTACTAGGCTCTTCAACTGAAATTTTAATTCAAGCCTCAAAAACACTTCACATTTAGCAACCCTCAGCATTTCATAAACAATTGTGAAACTGATAAACTAACAATGCAAATTATCACTTATGCCATTGATTATTGCCAATTGGCAATTATTATTACTTTTGTGACAGCCGCAAAAAGGGGCTGCAAAAATATCAATTGCCAATGCCAAATGCCACAACGTCACGTCAAAGTCCTTACTGTAATAGGAGAGGGAGAGAGAGAAGGAGGACGAGGGGTGGGGCAAGTGGCAGGGGGGAGAGGAGGGTAACCTTTTGTTGCTGTCAGGCATATAAAAGGCACTCAATAAAACAAACAGAGTCAGCCAGCTGACTCGTATGCAACGAGTCCTTGCATTGTCCTCGGCATGCCAACTCTCTGCACTTGACTTGCAGCAGCAGCAGCAACAAAGGACATGCAAATGGATACAAAAGAGGATGTTGCATGCAACGGACTCAGAATGTTGCAATTAAGCTCAGCAGCAGCAACAGCAGCAAATCTTGCTGCTGACATTGAGTCTGAAATGTGAACCCCTATTGAACCTATTGAACCTCTATCGGTATCCTGGTGGTCCCCTCATCTCTCTCAACGCTTATATCCTTTTATCCCAGGACATCCCTGCGCTCGCATGCATTTGCATAATTTCCATATAATTCTCTGTCAAACAGTTAAAGATACAAAAATATAGAAACCGCCGCTCATGTTTTTATTTTTGTATTCCCGTTGCTTTTCAACAAAACTCTATGCAAATTTGGTCGGCGTGTGAATTTTTCATGCCACAGTGTCAAGTCAAGACAGCTGCAAGCTGCACAAAGAGATAGAGAGAGAGGGAGAGAGAGAGAGAGAGTTGTAGAGACAGAGATAGACTGAACTGTATAAATATTCAAGCACTGCATTGACAGCACTGGCAAAAGTTTTGGATCAAAGTTTTATCGCTGCGACAGCTTAAAACAATAAAAACTATGGTCAAGCATCGGAGAGAAATATACGTACTTCCAACATCCATAACCAAACTTACTTAAAAGTTATATAGAAAGGGAAAACTGGGACTGAAGTTTGCCATTTTCTTACGCTGATTTGCATAACTTGAAAGCGTTAAACTTTGTGCCACAAAAATAAATGCGTGGCGGCACAAACGAGTTGCAAGTGGCAAGCGACAGAATGAGAAATTGTAACCCAGAAAAGTGATAGAAATATTTTGTTGCAAATAGAAATAATAAGAGAAAATATAATATATTTTATATTTAAATATATATATTAAAAAATGTATAAATATAATTGCGAGACATTTTTTAAATGTTAATATCAGAAAAATTAACTAAACACATTAAAAAATCCTTTTTAGATAGATTATAATATTTTTTAGCTAATCATATGGATAATTTCAGGAAACATAAACTGCGCTTTTAAATAAAAGAACTAAAAAGCCATCGAGCTAAGCAATTATCACGCCATAAAATGCATGCAACATTTGCAGCAACTTTCAAACAGTAGCACCTTACAATTAGCCAAGTTAATTAAGTCGCGGATATAAGGAGAGAGAACTTTCAAAAAAAAAAAAAAAAAAAAAAATTAAAGAGAATACGGGTGAATAATGAGACGAATTTGCATAATAAAAAGCAAATTAAAAGTGTTTAACTAGCTCTTAAAAGTGCGGCCAAGCGAGCAGGCTAATAACAACTGGCTAAGCCAGCGATGTGAACTGCATACACGTATCAGCCAATTGCCATTTGCCACTTGCCTCTTGCCACTTGCCACTCTACCATTTCTACTGACTCTCATGTGTGTGGAGTTGTTGCAGTTGTTGTGGATTGCAGTCATGCTAAGTTCAATTTATATGCAGCCATTGGGTAAGCAATTCTGCAATTCCTCCCTCTTCCTTTTGACCAACCCCATATAGGTCCATAAATTTCGACCAGTTGGCCATGTCCGAGCAAATGGCGAGCTTGGGCCACAAACTTAATTTCATATTTGTTGCCAAAAACAAAGGCTGCTCGGCAAGAAAAAGAACATCATGCGATCCTATACTATATATATATGTCCTCCTATGGTTCCTACATGCAGTTGGCACCACAGTTTTGGGCCAGCCCATTGGTCATTTGGCCAAACATTTGTCTGCCACAGACAACGGGGCGTGCATTTTGTTTACATTTGCCAAAAAAAGAAGAAGAAAAAAATAAAAACTGAACTTCTTCTGTTAGCAAGTTTATTAGGGCGTATGATTAATGGCTCCATTCCAGCCCCAGTTAGGGAATCAGGCAACTGACCCCAGTTATGGCCTAAAAGACTCAATCGTTAATAACAAAAGAATTGACGCTAATTATTACAGTTCCAGCTACAGTTCGAGTTCAGAGAAGTGACTTGGGAGCAATTAAAATTGATATGAGGATGAAACAAATTTGTTTATGCCAAAGTGGTCGGCCGGTGCTACAGTCGAGCATACTCGACAGTCGGAGACCCCGTACTTTATATGGAAAAAACCTATAATGGAAAAAAACTAAAAATAATTTAGTTAGCTTAAATGCAAATGTTATCAGATTGGTTACGATATCTCATAAAACAAAAATGTTTTACATACTAAGACTTAATTTTCGCACGATCGGTCCTATGACAGCTGTATGTTATAGTGCTCAGATTTGAACCAACTTTGGTAAGTCCCTCTCCCAGGCCCCGCTCCCAGTCCCTCTCTTAGTCCCCGCTCCCAGTCCCTCTCCTAGGCCCCGCTCCCAGTCCCTCTCTTAGTCCCCGCTCCCAATCCCTCTCTTAGGCCCCGCTCCCAGTCCCTCTCTTAGGCCCCGCTTCCAGTCCCTCTTTTAGGCCCCGCTCCCAGTCCCTCTCTTAGGCCCCGCTCCCAGTCCCTCTCTTAGGCCCCGCTCCCAGTCCCTCTCTTAGGCCCCGCTCCCAGTCCCACTCTTAGGCCCCGCTCCCAGTCCCTCTCCCAGGCCCCGCTCCCAGTCCCTCTCTTAGGCCCCGCTCCCAATCCCTCTCTTAGGCCCCGCTCCCAGTCCCTCTCTTAGGCCCCGCTCCCAGTCCCACTCTTAGGCCCGCTCCCAGTCCCTCTCCCAGGCCCCGCTCCCAGTCCCTCTCTTAGGCCCCGCTCCCAGTCCCTCTCTTAGGCCCCGCTCCCAGTCCCTCTCCCAGGCCGCGCTCCCAGTCCCTCTCTTAGACCCCGCTCCCAGTCCCTCTCTTAGGCCCCGCTCCCAGTCCCTCTCTTAGGCCCCGCTCCCAGTGCCTCTCTTAGGCCCCGCTCCCAGTGCCTCTCTTAGGCCCCGCTCCCAGTCCCTCTCTTAGGCCCCGCTCCCAGTCCCTCTCTTAGTCCCCGCTCCCAGTTCCTCTCTTAGGCCCCGCTCCCAGTCCCTCTCTTAGGCCCCGCTCCCAGTCCCTCTCTTAGGCCCCGCTCCCAGTGCCTCTCTTAGGCCCCGCTCCCAGTCCCTCTCTTAGGCCCCGCTCCCAGTCCCTCTCCCAGGCCCCGCTCCCAGTCCCTCTCTTAGGCCCCGCTCCCAGTCCCTCTCTTAGGCCCCGCTCCCAGTCCCTCTCTTAGTCCCCGCTCCCAGTCCCTCTCCTAGGCCCCGCTCCCAGTCCCTCTCTTAGTCCCCGCTCCCAATCCCTCTCTTAGGCCCCGCTCCCAGTCCCTCTCTTAGTCCCCGCTCCCAGTTCCTCTCTTAGGCCCCGCTCCCAGTCCCTCTCTTAGGCCCCGCTCCCAGTCCCTCTCTTAGGCCCCGCTCCCAGTGCCTCTCTTAGTCCCCGCTCCCAGTGCCTCTCTTAGGCCCCGCTCCCAGTCCCCGCTTCAGTCCCTCTCTCTTAATTTAAGAATTTTATGATTTTTGAGACCAAAATCTTAATTTTAGAACATTTTTTTTTCAGTGAAGAGTCAAAGGAAACTGTGCATTATAAATCTATCTGCAATCAATTCTATGGCATTCCTTTAACGGACTCAACAACTGATTGTAATTAGAAGTTGTTTTATTGCCCAGCGAAGCAAATGACTTCAGTTAAGCCATCAAATTTCCCATTCTCAATTTGTAGAGTCTTACTAATTTTTTGCAATTGTATATTTCGCTTTGAATGATGCTACGCTTTGATATCTATGAAATCGAAATCCATCCATCTAACTATGGCTACTTGTAAGCGTATCTATGACTGATGCTTTGGTACTGCATTTGTATCTGTAGCTGTATCTGTATCTTTATCTGTGGATGTTGCTGTATCTGTGCATTGTGCATTGCCAACCTGGCGTTTCAATCAAAACCGCACTAATGAAGCCCATTCAAACTGCAATGCTTAAGCAGCAGCTTCCGATTGGAAATGCCCCTTACCTCTTTAGACCTTCTATTCCCCCTTCCCCTCTCCCTTCACCTTGCCGCTCATCAAGTCAGCTTAACCGCATTTCAAAGCTCAGAGGCTCCAATTCCCGAGGCGCTTGCAGCTTTCCGCTTGGCGTCAATTTTAATGGGCTCGCAATATTAATGACATTTTCATTTCCATTGCATTGGCGTTGGCATTGGCAGAAAAAAACAGATTCAAAAGTATCTATATCTATAGCTTTTGTATGTTACTTGTCAGCATAATTATGACTGTCTCTGTCAGCTCCATCTCTCTCTCTTTCTCCCTCTCTTTCCCTGTTGATTTTTGGTCTTTCATATGCATAAAAATCCAAGGGAAATATGGTTGCCACTGTGTAGGCGTGGCAGACAGCTGAAAATTTTGTATATATTTGTTTTTATTCATTTTTTTTATGTTTGTAAAAATTGCAGTAGTTGTTGTTGTTGCTGTTGTTGTTGTTGTTGCATGCTTCAATGCATTTCCACTTGGCATGCAAGTGGAACCAGCCAACCACTGGCAAAATAGAGTTCTTCTCGCTGTTGCGGTTGTTGTTGTTGTTACCAGGTAGCTCTTCAAGTATTATATTTCCACATTTTTTCACATTTTTTTTTTCATTTTTTTTCCATTTCCATGTTGCCATAATTGCGTCGTCGTCGGCTGCAATTCTTTCATCCAAGTGCGCCTCATCAGCGTCGAGCCACAACATGAAGAGCCGCTTCAGAATATGCTTCATCTCTTGCCTCACTTACCCACTCTATCTCTCTTTCACTCACACTCTCTCCCTCTCTCTCTCTCTCTGTCGCTCTGGTTAAGGCTCGCGGTAATTAAAGGGAACTGCAAAACATTTTTTTCGGCGCTTTTCAGCGCTGTAATTAAAAATCGCAAAAGTATTTTCTTGCTTTATTTTCGCCCTTCCTATCACTTTTTTTCATTTTTTGAGAACAAAAAACCGACTGCTGAAAAGCTGTGTGGGAAAACCGCGTCAAAAGCAACAGAAATGCATTGGACAGCCCTTTTTCTCTGTTTTTTGCTACGTTTTTCTCTCCCACTGCCGCTTTTGCTCTTAGCCCGAAGGTCTTGGCTGGTATGATTCATTTTGCTGTTTTGCATGTTTTTTTTTATGGCATTGATAACTGCAATGGGTTTGGCAAAAACCACAACTTAAAGTTGCTGGAAAACTTAAAGAATAATCGAGTTGAAGTCACATTGAGAAAACTCCCGCAACTCTCACTCCAAATTGACAGGCGACAGACGAAGAAGGAGTTAAGATTTTAGCTGGCAATCAGTAGAAACTGTCAACTAGCCATAAATTCACGTAGGGAGGCCAAAAACAAAAATTGCACAAATTAAATTAAGCCAACGCCGCGACAGAGACAGAGAAAGAGAGGGGAGAGAGACGGGAGATAGAGACAAAAGGCGGCCTGCAATTTACAGAAAACTGGCAACAAATCAAATTGCCTTATAACCAGATGCCAACTTGAGCTAACTTCAGTCAAGTCAGCACATCGCGATCGCCGTGGACAATTCCCGTGTGGACAATTGCGATGGTGGAGCAGTCACAACAACTACCACAGCAACAACAACTACACAGAGAGAAAAAATCAAGTATTTCATATTTAAAACGACACTTTTTGAACTTGATTTCTTACTAAGAATTAAAATACTGAAGTCAAGGATTTCGATCTTAATTCAAGTACGATATTTCAAAAATGAAATTTAAGTATTTTGATATTTTAAAACTTAACTTTAAAACGTACTTGAATTAAGTAAATTTCCAACTTGATCCAAGTTTTTAATATTCTGAAAATCAGAACAAAATTATGTTAAAATATGAAAATGATACTTGATTTAAGTATATTGCAAACTTAATGAAACAGTTGAGAATTCTAAGCCAGCGAACTCAGAAATGAAGCTAGTATTATTGTACCTAATGCAAGATTTGACGAACTTGAAATGTTAGTCAAGCCTGGGTCCCGATCTTATATTAAGAATTTTTTTACTCATATATAGTTATATATGAGTTTAACTTGATTAAAGATTCATTGTTTTTATATTAAGAGTGTTGGTACTTGGCTAAAGAATTTTTATACTTATTTTCAGTAATTCGTACGTATATCAAGTAATAATTTTAAGTATCAAAAGTACTTAATTTTAGTATGTCTTTTTTTCTCTGTGTACAGCAACAACAACAGCAGCTGAGTAAATAATTTCGCATTGCCTTAAAAGTGCAGACAGCGGTGTGAGGGTGGGCAGTGTTGCTTGCTGCCACACGAGGGGGCAAAGGAGGAGGGGCAAGGTGGAGAGGGGGCAAGGTGACAAGGGAGCGGAGACTGTCTGGCAGCATCTGTCAATTGCTTGGAGATTGATGCCCCTGGATAATAGCGACGCGAACAATTTGCAGACGACAACACAACGCCACAAAACCGAAGCTGCAACAGCAGCAGAAGCCGCCGCCGTCGGTGGTCGTCATGTCCCGAGACAAACTGACTGACAAGTCTTTAGTCAGCGCGCTGCTAACGGGATTTCTTAAAGCAAGTTATTTGCCCAAAAATGGTGGCAACAGGCGGCGAAGTGTCGCGGCCAAAGACAAGTGACAACAACGCATGCGTGACTCGCCAAAGAACCGATCAACCGATCAAACGACCAACTGATCAACAGATCGAACAGATCGTACGATTGCCAATTGGAAGACACACTCATTGTTGGCCAACTCGCTGTTGGCCGTTATCGATGGATATGGTAAACGTAAACGCAATGCTGACTGACACTTTGTCAGCGTACGCAGCTTGGACAAATTTGCCTTGTTTTGTCCCCAATGCAGCAATAAGACGAAGAGGAAGAAGAAGAAGCAGAAGAAGAAGCACACTGTTAAAAAAAAATGTTCGAAAATCAAGATTTTGGTCTCAGAAGTAAGATTTTTGGTCTAAAAAATGCGTCAAGAACATAAAATTCTTAAATTAAGAGAACACATCTTGATTTTATGAACATTTTAAATAAGACCAAGTTCTTATTTTAAGAATAAATGTTCTTAAAATTAAAATCAAAAAATAAAATAAATAAAAATAAGTTTTTATGATTATAAATTTTTTTTATTTTTAAATATTGATTTATTGACATTTTATTCTGTTTTATTAATTTTATAAATGTTGTTTTAATTTGTAACGAGTGGGTTTCGAACCGCCGCCTTTTTTTTAGATACGAAATAGTAATCTTATATTACGTTTTTAAGATTTTTTAGATTAATAATCTTAGTTTTAGTAATTTGATCTTAAAATGTCTTATTTTAAGAACAAAATGTTTAAGATGAATGTTCTTGAGTTTAGAAGTTGATCTTTTTTTTCAGTGTAGTTGCAGTTGCAGTTTCTGTTGCATCAGTTGCAGTTGCAGCAGCAGCAGCTGCCTTTGTCTTTGTCTCTTTGGCAGCAGCGAAGATATCTGTGGCAAGTAAAAGGGGTTTTCAAACTAAAGCCAGCAGCTGCAAGCCTAGACATGACTCTATGCATAAGTATATATATATATATATATATATATATATATATTTAGATATATGTGTGCCTAGACAAAGGCCACATTGTTTGAGGCCCGTCGGCAGGATGCAATAAAACGCAGTCACAGGTGCATCAAATGTTGGTCCAAGTTGCAGTCAACATGTTGCCAAGTCATTAACTTGAGCCTGTTTTGGCTTTTGTTACATGTTTGTGATTACATGTAACCAACTCTACCCCTTCCCCATCTCCTCCTACCCCTCTGAGAGGGGGAGTGTGCAACAAAAGGCGGCCAGGACATGGACATGGGCTGTTGTTGTCGGTTTGTTGTTGTTGTTGTTGTTGTTCGCTTGTCGCTGGATAATTGCAGAAACAGCAACAGAAACAGTAACAGCAACTTGAGGGGCAGCTGTTGTTGCTGTTGTTGTAGTTGTCGTTCGCAGCGCCTTGAGCGTTTAGGCCATTTGAAAATTGCAGCAGGGGTGCAACAACCACTTTGGCCCAACAACAACAACAGCAACTAACGCTCCTCCTTCTACTCTTAATACTCTTTCTCCTTCTGCTCGCCATTGTCTTTTGTGTGTGTGTGGGTTTTTCGCTCATGTGCGAATTTTTATGGCCAAGAAAAACAACCCCCAAGTGGCATGTATGTATGTATGTGTGTGTGTGTGTGCGTGTGTGTTTGTGGCAATGTCAACTGGGGCGGCTACAAGCTGCTAAGTGCACTTGCCCAGCATTTCTTTACCTTTCATTGCTTTTCCTTTTGCCATTTCTCTTTAAGTGTGTATATATATATGTGTAGGGGTGTGTCAACCCTCTAGCCCACCCTCATGTGTGCCTTCTTTTATTATGTTTCGTTTTTTGCAGCATTTGCCATGAATACATAATGCACTGCACTTGAGGCGCTTTCCCCACGCTCCGAGCAAGTGACAAAAGCGTATGGCTAATTCAAATGACTTCGTCCTGTCGCCAACTCAGCAGCCGACTCAGTCCGCCAGATAACTGCATTCTGCAAATGTTGCCAAAGGATGCAGACTTCAAACCCTTTCCCCATTCTGCCGGGCAACATCTTTGTTCGCCTTCCGTTGACGCTGCCAGTCGGCCGGAAAGTAATTAAAATCTGCGCTTAAGTGCAGGTCCTTAAAAAACTGGATGGAAAAGCAGCAGAAGGAGTAGGAGTGGGAATGGTTGCAAAAGTGTTGAAAGAGCCACTGAAATATGCAAACTGAAATATTTAATAGGCCTCGAAAGCCGATTGAATGCGGCTAAATTGTGAGTTTGTCAACCATAAAGCGACATCTATGCAAATATTTCTAAGATAAATCAGTGCAAGTCATAGAATTCCCAAACGTATCCTTTGCAGCACACAAGCGCCATCTAGCGATAACCACAAACTGTTGTCACTTTTCAAATACTGCAGACACAAAACATCGCAATGGGAACAGTTACCCCGACAACATTGCAACGACAGAAACATCGACTAAAAGGGGTGAGCGATGTTAACATCGCATTGAGTTGAGTTAAGTTGAATTTAGTTGAGTTTCACTCAAGCAGGATTCACTCAGACTCAATTACCCCTGCGAATATATTCACTCCACTCAATGCGCTGCTCGCAGGAGCAATTTGGAGTGAAAGAGAGAATCAAAATTTGAGTGTCAATATGAATCGTGAATCGCTTAGAGAGTAATTTCAAATTATTTGGGTTTGAGTAACTCCCGATGTGCTAATTAAACGAAACTTGTATTGAAATATCGACAGAAGATACTTCTTAAAATAACAGAAAAGTTTCTTTAATAATTTGATATAGATTTTGTTGTTAACGTTTTCGTTTTTTATTCATTGTTGTACTTGGTTTGTTAGAATGTCTGTCTGTCTGTTTGTCTGTCTTTTCGTCAGCTCCTGGTCATATTAAATAATTCAAATGGCAAAAGTTTTTAGACACCCGAACCCCAAAAATTTGTAGCCGAAGAATGCGAACCATTTTTCAATATGTTTTAAGCATTTCCACAAAGTTTTTTCCTTGCCACACGCAGCTGGAAGCAAAAGTTTTATAAAATGCAAGAGAAAAAAAAATTAGATCTCAATGTAGCAAATGAGCAAAAAATGTTGCAAGTGGACTGGGATAGTTGAGAAAGGTGAAGGAGTGAAGAGGATGGTCACAAAACTGCGAAAATTGAAATGAAAATTAACCATTGTGGCAGCAGCATTTCAATTTGAGCTGCCATTTTGCATGTGCCTCATGCCCCAAGCTCCATGCCACATGCCCCATGGACAACGTCCCGTTCTCTTTTCCCGTTCTCTCAGCTCAACTAATGGTCTGTGGCAATCGTTGGATTCTCGACATCCACAAAGCCAACTTTGCATTATATTCATGTCGTCGTCAACGTTCGACTTTATTAGTTATTTTCTGCTCAATTTGTGCTCAGGAGGCAGGATAACAAGAAAAATTATTTTCATTTCATTCAACTTGAACACATTTAGCATAATGGAAAAAAAAAAAAATCAAATCTTTGCACTCCTCGCAAATCCATTCATTGCCACTCGACCGAGACAAGCTCCAATTTGGCCAGGTGGGAGGAAAGCGGTTTCTTTCTACTTGGCTATTCATAATTTCGTTTTGGCCTTGCAGTCGAGGCACGTACTAGACCTGGTTTCTATCAGCACGGGTTAGGCTTTTATAGCTTGATTATATTATCATATATTTATTCATATTCATTGGGTTAAAAGCTGACTTTGTGGGAAGGGCACGTTAAGTATGACTATATTATTTTGAATTTATATTGTAAAAGTTGATTAAGTTCAATTACCTTAAAAACATTTAAATATTTTGATTAAAAATTCTACGAATATTTCTGCATTTTATTAAATAATTTTTATTTATTGCCATATATTTTTATAATGTAAGAAAATTATATTATTCAAATTTAATAACTGAAATTCAAAAGTTTCTAGAGTCTTTCTTATTAATTTGATAACAATTAAGCTTATAAATAATTCACAAGTTAACTGAATTAAATTTGAAGTTGATTTTATAATCTAATGTAATAGAATAATATTACTCAATTTTATTAAATCAATGCACAAGTTTCTAGATTCGTTCTTATTAATTTGTTAACAATTTAGTTTATAAATAATTCATAAGTTAACTGAATCAAATTTGTAATTAATTTAATAATTTAATGTAATAAACATTTTTTTTAAATCTAAATTCTATTTAAATAAATCTAATGTAATAAACATTTATTTATTTTAAATTCAAATTCTATTTCTTAAATCTGCTCTGTCAATGCTAATTAAAATGTGCAAAATGAGTTTTAAACATTAATCAATGCATTTAGTGAAAGTCGCTGAGTCTTGGGCCAATTAGTTTAACAGCTCCTCCCAAATGCTGAGAACCTCACAGCTGAGAGTTGATAAACTTCACAGCTCTAAGGGCTAATTACATTGACTGTTCATAGTTTTTTTCAAGGGGAAAGAGAAATACTTTTAGTAGAAGTGAAAAAGTTTACGCACAATTATCAACACTTGACAAAGGCGACATGATGGGACATAAAAAGTTAGGAACCACGCCCATTTCATGGAAACTATTCGGACTATAAAAGAGCCAAGTCGTGGAAGAAAGTCAAACAGTTTTGTAAATTAATCGAATTGAGGAACTTACATAAAAGTCGAGAAACCAAAATGAGCAAGGATTTGGTGGAGACTCCAAGTTCCTTTGGAGACATGATGCGGGCTCCAGTGAGACTCTACAAAACGATTGGCGAGGACATCTATGCTCATAGATCGAAGAATCCTTTGACCTCATTGCTGCTGAAGATCTACTTGTATGCGGGATTCATCAACTTCAATTTGTTGGTCTGCGGCGAATTGATTTTCTTCTACAAATCCATGCAGGACTTTGAAACAGTGCGTCTGGCAATTGCAGTTGCTCCTTGCATTGGATTCTCTCTCGTTGCGGATTGTAAACAATTTACCATGGCACTCCATAAGAAGACATTGACACACCTACTAACCGAACTGGAGGAGATGCATCCAATGACATTGGAGGAACAGCGTGCCTACAAAATGGAGAACTTCGAGCGAACCATGAAACGTGTCATTGGCATCTTTACCTTCCTCTGTCTGGCTTATACGACTACCTTTACCCTTTATCCGGCTGTCAAGGCGACCATCAAATTCAATTTTCTGGGCTATGAGACATTTGATCGGAATTTTGGTTTTCTCATCTGGTTTCCCTACGATGCGACTGGAAATAATTTGGTCTATTGGATTACCTATTGGGATATAGCTCATGGTGCATACTTGGCTGGCATTGCCTTTCTCTGTGCCGACTTACTGCTCGTCGTGGTCATCACTCAGCTCTGCATGCACTTCAACTACATTGCAACTCGTCTGGAGTCGCATCCCTGTCACTCGGATCGGGATTTGGATAATTTGCGTTTTCTATCATCCATGATTAAATACCACGACAAGTGCCTGACGTGAGTGATAATAAATTTATAATTTATAATTTATAATTTAAAGTTGCTTTTAAAGCGGGAACAGTACCTATTTTAATTTCTAAAATAAGAATTAAGGTATACGAAAAAACGTGTATAATTTAAATTTTATAAAAAAAAAAATTACTGAGAACTCTTATCTTTTAATCAAAATTAAAAAGTTTGAAATAATTTTTAATTGAAAATTCTCGTTTTCAGTCAAAAAATTAAAAATATAGACTATTTTTCTGTTTTGGAAATATTTTTTAATTTTATATTGAAAATTTTAAATAAAAGTTATGTTTTAATTTTAAACAAAAATTCAAAATTATGTATTAATTTATATATTTTTCATTGGATCGATAAATATTAGCTTTAATAATTTTAATACTAAAAATTTTGCGATTTCTGCTTGAAAGCGTTTTTCTTTCGTAAAAATGATTATCTTTACTTACTAATTAAATTCTTTATCTTTAACAGCCTCTGCGAACACGTTAACAATATGTATAGTTTCTCCTTGTTACTCAACTTTCTGATGGCCTCAATGCAAATTTGCTTCATTGCCTTTCAAGTGACCGAGTCGACAATTGAAGTTATTTTAATCTATTGCATTTTTCTAATGACTTCGATGGTTCAGGTATTTCTAGTATGTTACTACGGCGATGCTTTGATAGCTGCGGTAAGACGAAATATTAATCTAAAGTGCTTTTAAAAATATAAATAGTTTACAGAGTCTGCGAGTGGGAGACGCTGCTTACAATCAAAACTGGTTTCAGTGCAGCAAAACTTATTGCATTTTACTGAAGATGATGATAATGCGTAGTCAAAAACCGGCTATGATTAGACCCCCAACATTTCCTCCCATTTCGCTAGTTACCTATATGAAGGTGAGTTTTATTCTTAAGATTGTATAATTTTTAAATTATTCTTTATTAATTTTATTCAGGTTATCAGCATGTCGTATCAGTTCTTTGCTTTACTGAGAACAACCTACTACAGAAATTAAGCTAAACTTAATTCTATCAGTCCAAAAGTATATATCGTATATCAACGCCTCTCTATGCGCTTCTCTTACTTGAAAGTCACCTTGCAAATTCCCAGCGACAGCTACAAAACCTAATGACAGCCACGACACACTTTGATAATATTTAATTAAAAATCGCATTTAAAATTAATAAGCTTAAATTGAAACCAATAGCGCCTGAACGAGCATCAAAAGCCAAGAAAAAATGTATTAAAAAAAATGAGGAAACAGAAAAAAAAATAAAATAGAATAGCACACGGAGCAAACATTTTTCAAAAGGAATATTACAGCACCAATAACAAAAACTCGCACAGAATGGACCCCAGAGCAACGTCCAGTCCTAAAAAAAAAAATAAAAGCGAAGCCAGAGTAGTGCCATTTCCTCCATTTTGGCCCCGTATTCCAAATATTCCACTCCCCAAGTGGTAATAAAAGGAACAACATAAAACGCAATCACAATCATCGACAATAATCCGGCAGCGGCAAAAAAATGCTTATTATAAAATTTCACAGTTTTTCAATGAGCGGCAGAAAGCAAAGCAAATCAACAAAAAAAAAAGGAAAAATAAAGCAAGTGAAAAAAAGAAAAATAAAAAAAGCAGCAGCAATGGCTTTTCAAAATCATAATGGCAGCTAGTAACAAGAGTTTTGTGTACAAATAAGTGGAAAAAAATTGCCAGGCAGGCCGATCGGGCATCCAGATTCACATCCAGATTCACGACCACAGCCCCGACCATGTCCATGTCGTTGTCCATGTCTCGGCGTCAACGAGAGCAGGCAAATACCACGTCAGCAGCTCCAATGGCATTCTACAGTGCCATACTTCTCCGCTCCTTTTCCCTCTTCTCTCCCTCTTCCCTCCCTCTTCCCCACTCTCTTCCCTCTTGCCTCTCTCTTTCCCTTTCCCCTTGGACAGCTCGTCGTACACGTCACGCGCAACCACTTAAAAACCTTGAGCCACCAAGCCAGCTCCATTTCCATGCCATTTCCCATTCCTCACTCCTGACTCCTCATTCCCCATTCCCCACTTTTTCCTGTATCCCGTCAACGTTCTCGTCTCCGTTCATCGTTGCATTTTCCCTTAACAGGCCGTTAGTCGTTATTATTTTGGTCCATTGACGCTGCGGGCCATGCCAGTTCTATGTACACTTGAATGTATATGTATTTATATATATGTACACTACCTCCCTGCCACCCTCTCTCTCGCTGTCTTCTGCTCTCTCTCTCACTCACTTTACTGAACTTAATGCGGCGTTCAGGCCAACGGCAGTGCACGGGGCACATTATGTACCACCACCACCACCACCATCATCATCATCATCATTCGCAGCATCGGCACCACCAACAAGACCACCACCTCCCTCACTACCACCAACTTCACCACCGGCAACAGTCCATCAACATCAGCAGCATCCCCCAACTCCTGTTTACCACCCTCGTTGACGTTGATGTCCCGTATTGGAATCGCGTTCGTCTCGCCTCGTTCGTCCTCGTGTCCTTGCCGCCTCTCCTTCTCTCCTCCTCTCCTTCTCTCCACCTCTCCTTCTCGTCCATTTCGTCCTGGTCGCGCACTCTTGGCAACACAGCACCACCAGGAGGGCAATTTTTATAATTTTAGTCTCGTTTGCTTTGAATTTATTTTTATTTTTCTGTTTTCTTTTTCCATCTTTTATTCTTCTTCCCACTTTTTTGCATTTCTTTGACTTGACTCCTCCTCTCCGTCCGTCCGGCATGGCTAAAATGTAAAAATGTTCCCCCGTTGCGGGCGTTGTTGATTTTGTATGCCTGCTGCTGCTTCCTCCTAACATTTCTTGTGTCAGTTGTTGTGTACACACTCTCACACAGATTTAGTTATGGTTTTGTATTGGTTTCATTTGACGCTTTTGTGAGCGTTACAAAATGGCGATAGCTGATATTGATTTTTGATTTGTTGCCACGATTTCTTTTTAACGCTTTTATGCCCTGTTTAGGCCAAATACGTGTAAGCCAAATCAGAGTTAACAACGCCTGCTGTCGATTTACGCAGCTGTACCAAAAATCTTGCAGCTTATAAGAGAATATAAATAGATAGATAGATAGATAGATAGATAGGTAGATAGATACATAGATACATAGATACATAGATACATTGATACATAGATACATAGATAGATAGATAGATATATAGATAGATAGATAGATAGATGGATTCTTTATTGACTATTTTTAACATATGTATGTCTTAAATTGTTTTACATTTTTTTAAAATTGGAAAATATATTGCTAATTAATAAAATTTATAAATTAAATTTTATGAAATTCGTAATATTTGAATTCCCACAATCAGTCCACAGGCATTTTTAAAATAGTATAAAAAAAATTAATATATTTAATCTAATTTCCTTTAATTTTTTTTTTTTTATATAGAATTTTTTTACTTACATCAGTTTTAACAGAACTGCTTTAACAATATTTAATTTATAACTTTACATCTTCAAAGACCTTGGTTACTTTGCTACCTAACTTATTAGTTGTCCCTCATCAGTTTCAGCTTCACCTCCACGTTCACTTCTTCTTTGTTCCCTTTCCTGTTTTTTTACTGTCTCAGTTGAGCAGGCAAACATTTTGTATTGAATTGCTTTAGGACACTGGAAACGGCTACAAAGTGTACGCAAATACGCAAAATCTTTTTATTTTGCTCGTCAGCTTTTAATTTTATGCTTTCCCTGATGTCCCAGCAGTGGAGGAAGGAGCAGGAGCAGGAGCAGAAATAGGACCAAGTCCGTGCTCTTATTTCTTTATGCTGCCTTTTTTTCGTGATTCCAACTGGGGAATGGGAGCTGCGAGCTGGCCAGGAATGGCTGCCATTTAGACGGCAACAGCAACAGCATACAAATACAAATACAACAACGAGTCCAGCTCAAAAGACGTCCACGCTTCGTGTCCTGCCTGCTTTCCCTTGGCAACGCTAATGAGATCCAAACGCAGAGCGTGGAGGCAACTTTCCATTACATCGAATTTTCTTCTCGTTTTTTTTTTTTTCAGCATTTTTTCTCGTTGTCGTTGATGTTGTTTCGTTCTTTTCCCTTTCCCCGTCTGTGATCTGGCAAATGTCCTTTTGGCTTGTTAAGAAAATGTCGCTCTCTAATGCCCGGCAACTTGTGCTCGACAAAAGTGACAGGGGTCTGTCCAGGGATGGGGAGAAGAGAGCAGGAGGAGGACAGGGCTGACTAGTCGCCTTTGCCGCTGCCGTCGCGCTCTTAAATTAGAAAAATGTAAATTTATTTTAATTAAGATAAATAAGTAACAAAATGTTTTATGGAAATTACGTTAACAACGTGGAGACAAGAGGCGGTAATGGGCTGTGGAGAGAATGAGAGAATGCTTTCGTTTTGGCTATTACTTTCAAGAGGCGACACACTCCAGAGCCGCGCAAATACCGCAGGAGGACACAGGACGAAGGACATGGCACTGCCAACTTTCAACAGCCAACTGCCAACTGCTTTACCATGCAAATACACATAATCAGAAGTCGGAGGAATAAGGCGCCAACAACAACTACAGCAATTGTAATAGCTGCTTTTCAGTATCCACTCATCCTCATTCGTGTTAACAACAAATGAAATTATTTTTTCCATTAGTATATATTCTGGCATATTTTGTTGTTTTTGTTTTTTTGTTTATGCCTTTGTTAAAAACTTTGCCATTCTCCCAATCGATGGTAGAATTTTTATCATTTTGTTTTTATGTTTCACATTTTATGCATTTTATTTATTGTGTGCACATACTTTCGCAGCGACTGTTATCGACACTCATTGAAGCGCTTTGATGGATGCTGTTGAAACTTTTAATTGAAGCCAAGCCGAACCTTTTGCAATTAATATATTTGCACTTGTATTTACCACACAATATTTCCAAACAAATACAAATAAATTCATTCATTCATTCTTTCATTTACATACACTTTTTTTCCCTTCCAGCCACAACTCGTTGTTAATTTTTTTGTATGCAAAACTTTTATTTATTTTAATTAAGTCGCTTAATTTGCCTATTTTTTATTTTAATTGCCTGCTCGGGCGTTATAGTCAATGGTCCGGCTGAAATTTATGGTCATCAATTCAGTTTGAAGCCATGTTTTTAAATATTTACAATAACAATACAAATTTTACATAATATTAATTAATTATAGCCTGAAGAGTAAAAAGATACACTTAATAAAGATGGATACTTAAAATATTTTTAACAATGCAATAAGATAGAAAAACTGATTCTCCCAGAAAAATCTTACAATTAAGACGTTTTCTCTGGTTCTTTTCGACATTTTGACTGCCGACATAATTTTTGATGAAAAGTTCAGAACTAAGAGTTTTTTTCTGAAAAATATTTTGAGAATTGAATTTTTTTATTAGAGCGGGTGGTTCTATTTTGCTAAGTACTGATTTTAAATATATTTAAAGACCATATTTTTTATAAATAATGTCATTTCCTAAGTACTGATTTTAAATAATTTTAAAGACTATATTTTTGTGAATAATGTCTTTTCCTAAGTACTGAATTTAAATACTCTTAAAGACCCTTTTTTTGTGAATAATGTCTATATAATTTTTTTTCTATATTCATTTTTAATATTACATATTTACATTTATAACGATTCATTTTTGATGGCATCTTTTCATATTTTGTACTTATTTTCGAACCACTTGGACAGTCCACTCTTCAGGCTTAATGGTTTAAATATTTACTCGTAATTAAAATTCAGCTTTATGCACATCACATCAAGTGCATAATCACAGTCAGCCTCATCTCAGTCTGTCAGCATCCTGGCAAGGCCATTGAGACAATTTTTGAGTGAAATGGCTGTCATCAGACTGAGAACAGGGAAAAGGGAACAGGAAAGAGGGAACCAGGAGCAGAACCTGACATTAGCCAATGGACAGGGTAACTGAAGATTATGTCGCCCCCTCAAAGTAAATGAAACTTATGCACAAATTACACAAGTCAGTTGACTAGCTGCTTCCTCATCCTTTTCCTCTCCTGACCTCTCCTCCTCCTGCTCCTCCTCCTGTTGTGGCTGTAAACCACTTCACTGGATGGATCTGTCCCACTCTGGGCAACTCTGCACATAATTAAAACTGGCGCTGAATGAAATCGCATAAAATGAATTAAACATTTTAGGGCTATTTAGGGGGGAAGGACGTGCCTTTATAGGTGTGTATATGTGTGTGTGTGTGTGTGTGCCGTAGTTGCTCTCAGGACAATTGCAGCGTTAAATGAAATATTAATGGCGTTGGATGACATTCAAGGCATGCAGCAGATTCTCTCTCTAATAATGTAAACCAGACGCAGTTTCTCCTGCCGAAGTGGAATTCTTTTTTTAATGATTTTTTTTTGTTGTTGTTGCTGATGTTGTGCACACACACACACACACACACACACTCCAAAACATTTTTCAAGTGCATCATTATTTGTTGCGAAATGTGCGGGGGGCGGTAGGCGTGGCAAAGGTGGCAAGCCTCCTGCAAATTCAATGCGCTGCATTTTTAATCCTGACGCAAGATTTTTTTCTGCTTATCCTTTTCTGTTTTTTTGTTGTATATTTGTATTTTTTTCAATGCCGCAACTGAAGTGCATGCCACGCCCACTGCCCACTTCATATGCAAACATTTATGACGATGACGATGACGACGTCGGCTGCCTTCGCTGTGGGCACAAAGGTAGTCCGACTGCTTTTGTTATGCCTCCCACCCACCTTGCCACCCTGCCACCTTGCCACACAGTGTGGCATGTGTGGGCCGCTTGTCGAGTGCAGTTCTGGTTGCATAATGGGATGTCTGATGAAGCTCTTAGTCGGCATAATTACTTTTTTTTTCACTCATTTTTTCTGTTGTTGAGCAGCAACTGATATGCGTCGGACTTCCTCTCACTCTCTCTCACTCACTCTCTCCCCTCTCTCTCTCTCTCTCTCTCTTTTTCAATCCCTCTCTCTCTCTCTCTCCCTCTCTCTCTCAATCCCTCTCTCTCTCTCCCATTCTCTGCCTCTGCTGAGCTTTGCTTTAACAGTTGAAATGAAATTATTAATTATGTGTATGA
The DNA here is from genome assembly GCA_035045575.1 of Drosophila falleni. NCBI lineage: Eukaryota > Metazoa > Arthropoda > Insecta > Diptera > Drosophilidae > Drosophila > Drosophila falleni. Next base: position 8,395,857 of record JAWNOV010000167.1, read on the forward strand.
ACTACAGTAAGCTTCTGGCCAACACTAATGAGGTAAACAGTTATTTAGCTTAACATTGGCCAGCATACAGGATACAGAATACAGGATGAAACTACAACAGGAGCAGCAGGAGCAGCAGGAGGTGGCTGCCTTTGATCGCAACCACTTGAATGCCAATTAAAAGCGTGTAAATAATTTTCAACAATTGCCAAACATACAAAGGACCATGCATAAATTATATTTTTATTACATTAGGTCTGCAGCTAAAAACCTGTGGCAGGACCAAGAACGCGAGTTATAACTACTGCATTAGCATAAGGATTTCGATTTCGAGTGCGGCATAGTTTGACACGGGTTAAGTGAAGGCACCAAGAAACCGAAGGAACCGAAGAGTCTTCGGAAGCGGCAATCATAAGCATAAATCGTGGGAAAGACTGTAGCATACAAGGAATATTCAAATGAGACGAATGTCACTTCACAGGACACAGACCAAACAGTAGGATAATGCGGCATTAGAAACTGGCGCTACAGTTTTGTCAACGTACACAGAATAACTGAATAACTTAATAAATAAATGAATGAATGAGTGTATGAGTATATGAGTATCTGAATGAAAGGGTGATTGTTCTTGTTCTCACAATGTGCGCCCAAAGTGGCGATCGTTTTGTTTTTTTTTTTCTCTTTTTCTATTTCAATATAATCAAAGCAGATGATGCTGATGATCCTGATGCTGTGCGTCTTTTCAAGCTATCCCACAAACCCTTTTACTCTTTCCTCTCTCTCTTTTCATTTTATATTGCATATTTTCCAACCCATTTTTAATTGAAATTTTTACCTGGAAATTGTTGAAACTTGGTTGTCATTTGGGTGCAGCTGCGTCCCGCTTCGCTCAGTTACTAATATATTTGAGTCCCGGATTAACCTACAATTCTCTATTTACTGAAATGTGCCAAATATTTTCATAAAAAAAATACCACGATATTTTTTAATGGGAACCGGTTAAACCGGTCTGTTACAATTTACCCCGTTTGGGTAAACTAATAACCATTGTGGATAGCAAGCTGTTCACAGACCTTGAGATACTTTTTCGCCTTGTAATGCCTAAAGATATTGTATCTGTGGGATGTTCTCAAGCTGTCTTAGTCGCAACAAAGATGCCGAAGGAATTCCAACTTTGTTTGCTCAAAAAAGCAAATAAGTAGAATCTATAATGAGTATAATATCATATCAAGAAAGTGGATGATATGGTTATTAAAATATATCAATCATTTTTGGAACTAAATTAATATGCTATAATAATTTCCTTCGAAGCCACATCAGCTACTAATTGCTTAAAATAAAATAAAGTAAAGTTTTGCATATCATTTCAAATTTTTTTTTAATTTACTTTTTTTAAATATGAACTTTTTTTATATCTAAAATTAATTTTCTTTAAAGCCACATTAGATACAAATTGTTTAAAAAAAATAAACTTAAGTTTGCATATCATTTCAAATTTTGTTAATTCGCTCTTTCTAAATATAAACTTTTTTAGTTCACATTTTCCGCTTCAAAAACTTTTTCAATCTTTACAATCTATTGGAAAAACTTGGACAACGGCTGCAGCTGCGGGTTGATGAGAAAATCATTTTGCCGCCCCATTTTGAGCAAACAGGAACTTAATTTACGCTGAAATCCATTTGACTTTATCTGACATTCCAATCAAGCCGTCTAAAAATTTGTAACAACATACAAAAAATTATAATAGAACGCAAAAAAAAAAGATGACCAAAAAAATGAGAAATAAAAAAAGTTGCTCGCAGTCACGTCGTACAACTTTAGCTACAAATTTTTTTTCAAAAGCATTATATTTTTTTTTTTTTTTTTTTTGGTGATGATGAGGAATGGTAGCGATGGCGATGATGAGGAGGTTCATGACGATGATGATGATGATGATGATAGTAGGGTGGCGCTGCGCTAATGGGCAACGTCCCACCCCTCGCTGATTTCACGTACAAAAATAATTCAATTGTTCGTGTAAGAGAAGGACTCGGAAAATTAAAATAGTGTGGCAAAAGCAACAAAAAGAACCCAAAATAAAAAAAATAACAACAGAAAACTGTAGAAAAAAAATGTGCCCTGACATGGCAACAATATGTGCTGCGTACTTACGCTCACAGTCCGGGTATAAACGCCGTATACGGTTTGAGTTCAGGTTTCCTTTTAGCGCTGCTGCCAAAGGACCAGCTCCGTCGATGTTGTTGCTTCTGCTTCTTTTTCTTTTTTCCTGCACGCATATAATTTCCGCTACGTTTTTATTTATTTTTTTTTTTTAATTTTATATATTTTTTTTTGTGCTGGCAATCACATGCTGACATATTCTTCGTTAACAACAAAAAGGACTCTTTTTTATATAAAAAAAATGTAATTTTATAGCCAAACTGTAACAGTTTTTCAGGGGTGCAAAAAAAAAACAAAAAAATGGTAAAAAATATTTAAATGAAATTAAAAAAGCGCACAGTTTACGCTCTATAAATTTTAATGCAAATGGATTTTGGTATTGTTGTTATTGTAATTGTTGTTGTTGCGTTTCGTTTTGCACACGCTTGTTAGCTTAAAAGCGCATTGTTTCTGACAAGCTGTCGGATGCGTTTTATGTTATATATTCTGACTTGTTTTCGTGAAGAGCTAAAATCGAAAAAAAAAAATACAAAAATAAGAATCATAGAAAAAAACGTATGAAATACGGCGCATAAAATGCAAATGCGAGTGCGTGAATAGCTTGTTGTCTGCTGACTCTGGGATTTTGGCTTAATGTGCAGCATTTTATGGCCAAAATAATGACTGCAGTTGGTAGTACTTGGGAGTAGCAGGATAACGACCAGCTAGCTAATGATTTATGGCTTAATGACATGGCTATGCCAAAATGTAAAGTGTTTAGTTTATGGCCAATTCCGTAAAGCTTTAGTTGCATCTTAATTGTTGTATGCATAACATAAATGCTAATTACAACACTTTAAAATTTAGCTGAGTGTGAAGGCTTTAAAATCACATAAAACACCTGCTTATCAAAATATTTACTTAGATAGCTTTAAAAGCTATTGAATGCTTATTTATTTACATGTATTTTACATTTAAATACTATTGCATACTAAATGCTGCTTGATTAATTGCCAACAAAAATTTTTCCCGCCTTGTTAACATTTTCCAGCTCAATGGTTTTAATTTTCAACAACTTAATTGAATGGGCAACTTCATCAACTACTTATATAAAAAACAGACTGATACACGTACTTGTATCTTGTATCTCATAGCTCGTATCTCGTAACTCGTAACTTTTCCACTAAGTTAAAACCACATTAATCTTAGCAGCTCATCGCTGTCTACGTGAGCACATCAATCAACAGCCAATTTGCTCAACCCAAAGCAGCAACAGGCAGCCCACAACATGGCGGTATCTACTCTCTCTCTCTCACACACACATTCTGTCTCTCTCTCTCTCTCTCTGTCTGGGCGCCCTCTCTGTTCTCTTTTCTCTTCTCTTTTTTTTTTGCAAATTTATTGACATACAAATGGGATTTTGACGGCGCTAACAAGTCAATAAAGCAAAGTCAGAGAGACCTCTCAGTCGGCGACACAAACTGACAGCTAAAATTGTCAGTTTCAAGTGCTTGAGCAAATTTTACAATAAATAAAAGTCGAAAGTGTATGCCAGAATTAAGCCTATTAACCTTTTTTGCCCGAAATACAATATATAAAAAAATCTATAAAGAAAAAACTGTGACGGGTCGTTTGGCTAGGGGTTGTGAATAATTCACCCCTAAGGTCTCACCCCTCGTCGCATATTTTCACACCAAACGATCAATGCGCACTTTGACGATTCTTTTTGTTCCTGTTGTTGTAGTTGTAGTTGTAGTTGTTAGTTGTTATAAAAGTGTCGATTTGCGATCGATTGTGCGGTCTGCATTGATTTCATTATTGATTATGGTCTGTTTACCATTTACCTTTGAGACTGCATTTAATTGTTGTGATAGGCAAAAGGCAAAAAGCCTCTGGGCAAACCCCTTCCCCATTCAGCAGTAAAGTCACACTAATTTGCTGCTCATAATTGCATTGTCTGGGCTCAGTTTCAAGTTCCCCAGCGCATTAAATTATCGTAATACTTTAATTTGCCACCTGAGTTCATCGGCGACCCTTGTGCACTTTTCTTTTGGCCCGTGACAGACTCTTTGCCAATTGCAAACCTGAATGAAAATGCCAACCCAAAAGGAAGTTCCTTTTAGACAGCGAATGAAAAGGTACAGTCACCGCCTACTCTGATGAAAAGCTTGTCCACTTTTGTGGCGAATATTTTGCAGTTTCCTTTTGGGTTGACAGTTTTCTGATGCTTACGACCCTGTTTTAAATTATAAAGATACTAACTGAAAGACAGTAAGAGAATAGAATTTTTAAGGAAAAAGAGAGAGAAAGAGAGAGAAAAAGAGAAAACAAGAGAGAATTGGAAATACTTTTTGTTCCAGAAAGCTTTATTTTATTTTCCATAATATACAAAAATTTTATGTACTTTATTTTGCTGAAATTCATATTTCATTTCTTACAGATTTAAAGTGCTTTTCCTTTTTCACTGTATAAAAATTAATCATGTATAGCGTTGTTTTTTTTTACTTTTTATGAAAAAGATAATTTGTAGATTTTTATATTTTTTGTAGGAGCTATTTGCATCAAGTTTATTTAATTATTAAAATTTGAGTAATATACTTTTAAAAGCTATAATAATTTTCCATGCAAACTTTAGCATTGTTTTTTTTCTAATATTTAGTTACTTAATTATTTCTAGTCAGTTTTACGAAATGTGTTTAAATCCAAGCAGTGTTTTAATATTATGTGTATATATTCTGTAATGCATACATGTATAAATGGAGTGCATAATAGGAAATACCTTCAGCGACTGTACTTTCAAAATGTAAATTCTACATTTACCGCAAACCGCAACGGACAGTGACCAGTGACCAGAGGAGTCCTCTTTCCCCGTTGTTTCCTGCTCCACTCTTCGTCCCTTCTCACTCCATGTGCCATGCATTTCATTTGGAAATGCCACAGAATTTTCATTTAGCATTTGTAGACCGCTTGCGGGGTTCAACTCGGGAAGAATGCCTTCAAATTGTTGAATGCCAGCAACTCACTAATATTTCTTAATTACGCGCATATTTTTGCTTCAGCTTGGACTTTGGCCACAAAAATATTTTGCAGTTCATAAAATCTGGCGGCGTTTTCGCCAACACTCCGGTAAATTGCACACAGTGCATTTAAAAAACTATTATTTTTCACACAAAGTACAATGTAAGCTCGCCGGGGCTTCCTTATTAAATTTGCAGCTCAGACAAGGACGACGGCGTCGCGTGTAATTCCTTCAAGGGAAATCTTTTCAATTACAATTCGTGCAGATGGTTGCGTTTCCTTGCCTTTCTCTCCTTTCCCTCCTTTCCCTCTCTCTCTCTGCTTTACGCTCTTTCCTTTGGCTTTCTCTACGGGCTTTTGCCCCTTTTACGCGATTTTCCTCCTTTTATATATATATTTTTTTATTTTTTTTTTTGGTTCGTTTCTTTACTTTTAAGCCCGACAGACAGTGGCAATTTCTTTTCATTTCGCGGCGTGTCTTACAGCATGAAAACTGTAGCCTTGTAGCCTGCAGCCTGTTGACAAACAGCTGGGCCGGATCCGGGTTGCTTTTGGCCCGCTTTGGGCTCCCTCGAGTGGCGCTGCGACATTACAAGTGTCTACTCGAAAGCCGAGACTTGAAAGCATTGCTGGAAAGAAAGAAAGGTAAAGGCATCTTCTGGCCCAAGACTTCTGGCAGTTAATTAGAGTGTGTGTGTGGTGCACAGTTCTAATTGCATGTGACAGCTGCCAGGATTGCGAAATCCCAAGCAAATTGGGCTTAGTATAAATGCACTGACTAATGCTATCAGTGCATTGGTATCAGCAAATACTCTTGGGTATTTACGACTTCATAAACACTGCACAAATTGCATATTCATAATTCTTCGATACAGTTGGCGTCTACAAATTATGTCATCATTGAATGTTGCCAATCCTGGTGGTCTTTTAGCCTCTTGGCTTGTGAGTGCCCAAAAGCCATTACGTATTGAAAAACCATTTAAGCGCTAATGAAGATCAGCCCATTGCTTGTAGCGCCGGCGCATGTAAATTATTTTACGACCAAGCCAAAGGAGCGAAAGGTACGTGGGTTTTTGGGTTCGGTCAAGCTGGTTCAGTGAATGCGCTTTTTGTAAAGAAAGATATGTGAAAAGATGCAGTTGTCTCTTCTACACTCATAAAAATCTTACCGTAAAATCGCCCTAAAACAGTCCATTTTCACACTTAAATATAGAAAATTGATCTTAAAAAGGCGCCAAAGGCGACAGAGCGTCAATATTAGAAACATTTTTCTAATAAAATTATTTTTTCTAAAAACAAAAAAAAAAAATTTGTCTAGATATTTAGAAAAATTTTTCTAATAATTTTTTTTAGAAAAAAAATTTTTTAGAAAAAAAATTTAGAAAAATTTTTCAAATAATTTTTTTTTATAAAATTTTTTCTAAATATTAAAAAAAAATTTTTTTTTTTTTTTTTAGAAAAATTAATTTAATTAGGGCAATGCTATCTATATAGAAGAAAAGTATTTCTCGATATAAGAAAATTTTTCTCAATTGTAGGGCGATTTAAGTTTAATGACGATTTTCTTGAATATAAAAAATAAATTTTCTGAGTGTACTAAATGTAGCGAATATGCTTGCAACTTGCCACAACTTTGTGCCAATAAAAATTAGTTTATGGCCGACAATGATTGAGCAGATTTCATAATGGAAACTAGCCGCAAAGTTGGTCATCAATAGGCCAGGTTTTGTAAGTGGAATTTGAACACCTACCAAGAGTAAATCCAGTTCCCTGCGTCTCCCTTTTGCATTTGTTATTCTGTGTTGAGGTTACGCCCACAAATTCAAGTTCAATCGCTTATCGATGCTGGGTAAACGCCCCCCGATTTTTGTCAGTGTCTGCTGGCCACATGATTTGTGCACTAATTACATTTAACATTCTAAAAGTCAGAGAGTCTACAGTTGTGTTGAGGTTTTAGCGACAGAGCTGACAAATTTTTGTTTTGCCATAAATAAATATTGCAAATTTTTATTTACAACTAAAATGGTAAAATTCTGACATAATCCGCTTAAATGTATGCAGCTTTTGTCATAAATTCCAGTGCATTGTTCCATGTCACTAAATCATATCAACAGCAATTTATGCAAACCCACACAGAGAATCGACTCCAACTCAGAATCCGAATCCGAATCCAACTACAGGTCCAGTTTCAGTTTCAGTTTCAGCCTCAGTTTTAGCTTCAGTTTTTTCAGTATTCAGTTCCAGTTTGCAGTTCGCCCAATTAAAATGCAAGAATTGTTAATGCGCGACATTAAAATTCATTATTATTACATACGTTTATTACTATTACGGCTATTTCGCATGCCAATCGTTGTTGCTGCTATTGTTGTAGCTGTTAATCTTGTGGTTGTTCCATGCAAATGCTTAAGCCAAACGATTTAAGCGCTTTAAGCAGCTATAGACTAGAATTTGCTGCAAGTGGAAGACACAGTGGTGTCTTTCCTGAAGGGGTAATATTGAAAATAAAAAGATTTTATCAATACAATCAACAGTTGGACATTTTTCCAAACTTCCAACATTCATAACTTCATCAAAACTCAACCGATTTTCAAGCGGAATATTATTTTGATCATTGTTTGACCTTAATATTGATTCTGCATTAAAATATTATTTATTAAAAAAAATCGATACTTTGGTCATCTCTGTCATATTTTTCCATACTTACCCATTGACACTTTTTCAAAAACTTTAAACTCGCATAACTTTGCCAAAACTTAACCGATTTTTAAGCGGAATGTCATTTTGTTCATTATTTCGTGTCTAAATTGATTCTGCATCAAAATAATATTTATTTAGAAAAATCGATATTTTGGTCATCACTGTCATCTGTTTCCATACTTACCCCTTGACACTTTTTCAAAAACTTTAAACTCGCATAACTTTGCCAAAACTTAACCGATTTTCAAGCGGAATGTCATTTTGCTCATTATTTCGTGTCTAAATTGATTCTGCATTAAAATATTATTAATTTTTTTAAAATTTTACTATTTTTCTTAACCACCATGTATTTTTTTGAATTTAGATTATTTACTTATGTATTATTTTTCATTTCCATTTTCCATTACATTTATTTGATACAGTTTCATATATTCATATTATTGGACCCCCTTGCAGTGGATTTAACTACGCCAGTGACCAATCAGCACCTGAGGCCAAGCAACTCACACGCCGCTTTAAAACTCCTACCGTCTGTCAAACGCGTCAAAGACTAGCACCAGTCCCATTGTAATTATTGACAATAATTTCTGTTATTTCTTGTGTCAGGCGAGTTTGACTTGGCCAAGTTCTACAAGAATAAGGCAACTGGCTGGAGCTCTACCTTCATTTGGTGTCATTAAAATTGAAAAATGTTTCAACATATTTTGCCCGTATGTTTGTTCATGCCCACCAAACAGCCAACTCGTTATAATTTATGACCACAGCTTTTTTTTTGCTGTCATTTTCTGCAATTGTTAATGTTATTCTAATTCTCATTCTCAAGTTAGTGTTATTGTTATTGTTATTGAGTTGTTGTTTTTGATGCTTTTGCTTATCGGTTAACCAAACGCGACAGGCTGTAAAAACCCCAAAAAGTTTAAGTCCATCATCAATTGAGGCTCTCTTCAGGTTCGATCAACCCTGTGGCTGACCCTTGGGTTTAAGCTCAAGCAGTGATAGCCCAGACTAGATAACGACAGCTGCAAACCAGTTTTGTGACCAGGCACACACGTTTAAGGATCACAGGACCTAAGCTCACAGTTGGCTGCACAACAAAAGCCTTAACCCTTTACCTAAAAATAAAAAAAAAGAGTTGCCGCTGCCGAAAAAATTTCATTTTAAAACATTTTTAATATGCACGCATGAGGAACATGTTGAGTTCTTGTTTGATTTGCAGTTCATTTTCGGGCTGGTCAGAGCTGAGGTCGGCTAGACAGCTGCCCGGATGACTGGCTGGCTACTCAGTTCCTCAGTCCTTCCACCCTGCCCCTCCCTTCTATGACCTGCCCTTCGACCCGTCCAATAATTACACGCGGCATTTGCTTTGTTTTCTGTGTTCGCTTCTTTTTTTTTTCATTTTTGAAAGTAGTTGTTGCTGTAGCTTGCCAGCATCCTGGCATTTTGGCATCCCGTAAAAGGACGAACGCGCGCTTAAATAAGCAATTACCGTGTAGCAGTATCCTGTCAAAGTTCTGCCCAAAGTCCATGCAAATCCAGCAGGGGTTTGAGTCAATAACAATGCAAAGGGGTTAAAATAAAATACAACACACACACATTGTGTGTTCCTTGTTCTTGTTGTTGCTGTCAGCTTTGATTTAAATCTCTTGGCCATGATATGTGAACAGCAGACAAAAGACTCTATCTCTTTCTCTTTTACTACCTCTTTCTTTCTCTATCTCCGTTATGAAATCAATAAGCCCCAAGGCGCCACTTTAAAGCGCCAAGTTCAAGTTCAACACTTGATAATTAATTACGCGCCAGCTCAGCAAACCCAACCTTAACCCTTTGACCCCCCCGTTCCACCGTTCCAGCGACCCAAGCCAAAGTGCGTGCCGTTTCATTAACGAGCCGGGCAAAAAAAAGGGTCGCCAGTCGGGTCATTGTGCTTTTAATTAGAAAACGGACCAGAGTACGCTGTGAAAATATCATAAAAAATGGAAAATAAAATAAAACTCATTAAGATTTGCTTCGTCTCTCTTTTTATATATATATATTTTTAAACCCTTTTGCTCGTTACGCTGCTGACCCAGTTAAAGTGGCAAAGGGAATGAACCAAGTCTGAACAAGTGGTAATTAAGTAATTAAGCTAAAAACACTTTCACCCTTTTTCGCCTAACTGACCCAAAGGCAGAGGAAAAAAAAACCCTGACCCAGGACAAGCAAGTTTCGCGATTCCCATTTAATCACAGGTGACGTTGACTCTGTCTGTGTGTGTGTATGAGTGTGTGTGTGTGTGTAGGTGTGTGCATGTGTGTCTGCATTTCCGGTCATTCTTTAACCTGATTGCATTGCCATGGCTAAATGTGCACATGACCTTCTTCTTTTTATTGTGATTGTCGTTGTTGTTGTTATTGGCACAGCTGTGCTGAACTTAGGCCAACAGTTGGTTGGCCAAATGCAATTGCAATAGCCAACAACCCCAACGAACTTGATGTAGTCCTTCACATTGACACAATTATGTTGTTATTGTTGTCTTTCCACACATGGATTTTTAACCAAGAATCAGCTTTATAAACTTGACACCAAATTAAAATATTGGTTAATCAATGCATGTCTTCTAATATATGTTATATTCGCAGCTCTTGAAGTACTTAGATACACTGTTTTTAATTCAATGTAAAATTTACATTGTAAATCAAACTCATGTTTTTGAAAAAAATTATTTTTTTTACAAAATTAAATAAATTTGAATGCAGAATGAATTAAGAGGCCAAACCAAAATCAAAATGACATTCCGCTTGAAAATTGGTTCAGTTTTGACAAAGTTATGGGAGTTTGAAGTTGGTCAGACTTTGGATCTAACAACTTTACAAGTCCAAATTTTTGTCAAATTTCACATGATTTTTTACAGAATTTTGAAAGGTGTCAGAAACAAATTTCAAGTGTTGTTTTATACTATTTACGATATAAGGAGTTGATTAAACGTGAAAACTTGAGAATTAAAATTTTGAATTTTCAAAATATCAAAGGGGGGACCACATGCATCGAATCCATGATTTTGAGAAAAATGAATTTTTTTTCAAAATTAATTAAATTTGAATGCAGAATAAATAAAGAAGCCAAACTAAGATCAAAATGACATTCCGCTTGAAAATCGATGCAGTTTTGACAAAGTTATGGAAGTTTGAAGTTGGTCAGACCTTGGATCTAACAACTTTACAAGTCCAAATTTTTGTCAAATTTCACATGATTTTTTACAGAATTTTGAAAGGTGTCAGAAACAAATTTCAAGTGTTGTTTTATACTATTTACGATATAAGGAGTTGATTAAACGTGAAAACTTGAAAATTAAAATTTTGAATTTTCAAAATATCAAAGGGGGGACCATTGGCATCGAATCCATGATTTTGAGCAAAATGAAATTTTTTTCAAAATTAATTAAATTTGAATGCTGAATGAATAAAGAAGCCAAACTAAGATCAAAATGACATTCCGCTTGAAAATCGGTTCAGTTTTAACAAAGTTATGAAAGTTTGAAGTTAGTCGATATCTCTTAATTCTGATTTCCTACTGTATTTTAATTTTTTTTTTGCAGCCCTCATCAATCTGTCTATCAGATGTCGGTCATTCTCATTTGGCCGCGAATCGAACATTCCTTTGGACACGCGCCAAAAGGGACAAAGAACATCATTCAGTCTGTGTTTGTGTCTGTTTCTCTGTATGTCTTTCTGTGTCTGGGACTGGTTCCTATCTTGTCGGGAATCAACATTGAGTAGCAGCTGTTTCTGCTGAACACACAATAAAAATGCAAAAAAGTCCAACATTGAGAGGCATCGATCAGTTAGAGGATTGTGTGGACATTAGAAGCTTCCGACTGGCAGGATCTTTGAAACTTGATTTATAGCGTTCCTTTCCCATTGAAGGTAACTTTTGCTTTCGATAACACACACATACAGACATTCACACACGCACATAAATTAGTTTGAGCTGACAATAAATAAGAAAAAAAGATAAAAAGCAGCTCGAGCAACAAATTTGTATTTAGTTTTCAATGTTTAAAGGCGCAACGAATGCAGCTAATGAGCTCTGAGAGCTGCCACTGACTCTTTCTCTGTCCCTGTCTTCTCTCCTGTCCCAAAGAGGGCGCAGTTACACAATCGACCAACTGTAGGGGGCGTAACCCGCATGAAACCTGCCCCTCTGTAGCTGAAGCTGCATTATGTTTGCCGGCTGCCTGATTTTTCGAGATTTTGATGCACTGAAGCGACAGCTGCTGCTGTGGCAGTGGCAATGTGGCACCCAACAACAGTCGACAGTCGACAGCCGGCAACCGGCAAGAGTTGAGGTCGAGGTCGTGTGTGGGTGGTTGGGGGGTGACTGGGTTTGAGTTGCAGCTTTTGTGTTGGTTGCCAACCGCAAAAATGCTCTCTGACTCGCCGGTTTGTTGTAGTTTTGCCGCTGTTGCCATGCCGAAAGCAATGCCAACTAATTGAATGTGCTAAACTCACACACACACACACACACACAGTCATACACCCGCACATCCGCACACACACACACACACACTCACACACAGAACAGCATTAATATCGCGTTATATGGCGCATTAAGGCGCTCATTTCAACTATTTTTTCTTCGCTTTGCTTTCGGCTCTTTTTTTGTTGGCATTGCCATTGCCCTGACCCGCTGAGGGTTCATTTCACCACCACCCGCCAGGTGGAGCAAGTGAGGGGGTGGTCCAAAGCAAAGACAGCTTGTGGGCAGTGACTGCAGGGAACGGGGCGTGGCACTTTGCACAGCAATGATGTTGATGATGATGATGATGATTTCTCCCTCGCGCTTTGCATTTGTATTGGTAATTACGATGTCAAAGTGTGTGTGTTTGTGTGTGTGTGTGTGTGACGTCTGCTTGCTGTCTCTGTGTCATGGGGTGGATTTGCTTGCTATTTTTTTTCCTACATTTTTTTTATAGAATTTTTTTTAGCTAACCTTTTGCGCTCTCGCTCGCACTCGCACTCACAGTCAGCAAGGGAAGGGAGGGGGTAAAACGACTCCTCGTCCGGCAATTTTTTCTCAGTTTGCCTGCGTCGGAAACCGCCATTTTTTATGTGCGCTAACTACGCCACCCTCTCTTGCAGTCCTCTCAATTCGTCCTCGCCTCTCTCTCTTTTTCTCTTTCTCACTCTCGCACAGCCCTCTCTCCCTCTCCCTCTCCCTTAGGCTTCACTCACCGTGAACTTCTTTCACCCTCGCACAGAATTTGCGCATTAGAAAAAATGTGGGATGTGTGTGAGTTTAAATGGCTCTGTGTGTGTGTTAAAAATGGTGGTTTTGTAAATACGAAAATACAGATCAAATAATTTATACATTTATTTATGAACTAGGAAGTTTAGCAATGAAGCCAAAAAATAATAATAATAAAAATAACATTATGATAAGCAAACATGACGAACTTAAATCTGCCCTGAACTTATTCTATGTGATACTTAGGGTTTTTAAGAGAATAACTAAATTTATATGCTAAACTAGCAATAATTATATTTATATTAATAATCAATAGTTTAGTAAATGCATTTTTTAGTAATAATTAAATTTTGCTTATATTTAGCGCCATCTATTAACAAGCAGCGCCAAACATTATTACTGGCGCCATCTATACTTCAATGTCCGTTTGCGAAACACTAATGCGCCACCTATTGTTTTGGTTTGTTCTGCAGTTTGATCTGAAAATGGAAATGGAGCTTTCCCCGGAACCAAGGCTGCCAGACGTTCTAAAGAATAAAATCGACCACATCGGCAGAATCAAAAAATTATTCTGGGAACTGAACTAGATCAGATTTCTAGGTCTGGCAAATTTTTTTTTTGCCAGGTGGCAACGTCTTTCCCTCAACCCAATAACAACAAATGTTGAAATTTACTGAGTAAAAAAAGTTGCTCACAATCGACAACAAAAAAGAGCGACTGCAAGAATTGGTAAGTATATAAATTGTTAATATTATAAAATGTGGCATAATACTGATTTATTTGATGCAGAAATATATTGCGGCGTGCTTCCGGTAATCTCTGCTTCCGACCAACTGCACAAACGCACAACAGCAACAGCAACAAAAACAACAACACTAACAACTAAAAAGACAACGACAACAAAACCACCAACATGAACATGAACAATGTCAATAAAGGCGGATACGTGCCGCCAGGCTATTATCCGCCGAATGCTCCGCCAGCCGAGGGCGGACCTTACGTCCCACCGAATGCGCCCCCCTATCCCGTTCCCCCGCACGGAGGACCCTCACCCCAACCCCAACCAGTGAACTATGTGAGTAATTTTTTGGGGGGCGTTGTCCATCTATCACTCGAATACATACAAACATACATATTAAAACTATATATGTATGAATCTGCACGCGAATACAAACAAGATTAACATACATGGATTCTCTTATCTGACGTAATGTGAAGTCCATTTATTTAAACAAAAACAATTCCCCACAGCAATCAATTAGCTTCCACTAAATAGTCAACAATAGATTAAAATAAGTTTTTAATCAAATTAATGACTGTCTTCTATGCTGAAACTTATTAAATAGAAAGTCGAAGCTCGTCAGCAACAATATAAAGTTATTTATAGGCGAGTTCCACTGTATGTTTCAGTCAAGCTTACACAATTTCTTTATTTACTAACAGTCATTCGCTCACACGCGAATTAAATTATATATATATATTTAATTGTCAACTGGTTTCACAATTTTTGGATAACATCAAAATAAGTAGGTAGAACAAAAGCCGACAGTCTTTCTTTTACTGTAGCTGCACCCAGTAGCTGGCTTTCAAATTTAACGGCTGCTCTGTTCAAAATAAATTCCGCCTTTTGTCAGGAATCTCTTTAATTGGTTGGTGAGTTGTCTCTACAGAAATACAGAAGTTTTTGCAGTACAAATAAGATATGTAAGATTAGATATGATAGCTTTTTATATATAATTATAAGTATTTCTCTGTTGTAATGAAAAGTACGGTCACTTTCAGACTGTTAGGAATCTCTTTAATTGGTTGGTGAGTTATCTTTACAGAAACACAGAAGTTTTTTCTGTTCAAATAAGATATGTAAGATTAGATATGATAGCTTTTTATATATAATTATAAGTATTCCTCTGTTGTAATGAAAAGTACGGTCACTTTCGGACTGTTGGTTATTTCAAAATAAAGTAGGGCAGTCCTGACGTCATCCCCTGATAAGGAAAAAACTCTTGTATTGTGTAAAAATAAAATAAATCCGCATTGGTGGTTTTCTTTGTCCGTACCTTTAAGTTGGATTTATAACGATTTGCAGAAAATAATTTATTACATTAATTGCAGGGTTTTCAGCCTGCACAGACGCACGGAGGTTACGCACCAGTTCCACAAATGCCCTACGCAGATGTTTATAACGGAGGAGCAGGAGCAGGAGGTGCAGTACCTTTTGGGGCCGGAGGTGGTGCTCCTGTAGTGCAGCCATACGGATATCCACCAGGAGCGCCTGCACCAAATGGTCCACCCGTACACTACGGACAGGCGCCTATTATAACCCAGCCAGGCATGCCGCCGGCTCATCCTCATCCTGGCATGGCGCCAGGCGGACCAGCAGGTGAGATATAAGCACAGACTTCTACAGCTGAAAAGGGAGACATACATATATATATATAACTGACCAGTGAGAAATATTGAAAACAATTACGATTCCCATAATCAACAGACAGAATTGAATGCAGATATGAAAATATGCAAATGAAACAAAAGAAAGGCATTGAGAAGCGAACGAGTTCTACTCACAAAACAGAATAAATCAGCTGGATGTCAATGCACTGTAATTGTGATAATGACAAGTCCAAGTCCACTGTCATTGAACCACTGTGGCACAGTGGTTGCAGTGGTTTCAAGCGGCAAACAACAAAGTAGTTTTCTATTAGCACTCAAAACTGAACTGTAAATATTTGAAATGCGATGTTTGTTGCTTTCACCCAAGATGAGCCAAGACATTGCTGTTGTTGTCAATGACATGTTATCATTGTTATTGTTCCGACTGTTGTTCTTTTGCCTGTTTACACACACCAAACACGTTTACTCTTCCAACGGAGATTGCAGAGTGGTCAGTCCGTCTGTTATCATGACGCGGCGCGTTCGCTTTAATTGAACCAATAAAATAATACAAAGCGCTATTTAAAACACGTTCGGCTATGTGGATGCTACGATGATTTTCCGGCACGACGTGCTGTCAACATGTTTGCCCTTCTCCAAACGGACACTTTAGTTTAGCTCGCTGCTGCATCGAGAGCAGTCGCATTAGCATCAACATCGAAATCATCGAAACAGCAATAGATTGACATTCCAATCGCCGTAAGCGATGTCATCAGTTCCAACCGCAGTTGCAGTTCCAGCCTGCAGCTCAAATTACGTCTCAACTTTGGATTTGACTAAAAGTGAACCGGGGGATCAGAGGGAGGGAACGCCAGCTGGTGCCAGTAGTGGCTCCAAGGTGTTGCGCTTCATTTGGCACACACTGTACAACAAGTACAGCTATTTCTGTACAAGATCACAGAACCTGAAGCAGTTGGTCTGCCGCGAGGCCAATAAGCCCTTGCCCAAGAAGTTCCGGCACACAATGCGATTGAATAAGTCGGCCAAGCGAAAGGGCTACGAGTTCTATATGAGTGATGAGGATCGAAGGTAAGCTGGCAATTTAAGCACAGATTGAAATGCCACTTCAAGGTTAATTCAATCCCAGACCAGCTTATAGATATATCTATATGATAGAAGTGCCAAAGATAGCATCCATTGTGATGAAATTGTGATAAATTTTCCTAAACACTCATGTGTATATTGGTATTGTCGTAAACAATATCTAAGTCCCTGTCAAGATTAGATATAAAAGCGACATTAAGTGCCGTAAACAGCACAATAACCCGCTGCTGCTGAGGTCGCGGTCGGACCATTGTAATGCCTTCAATTAAGCAGATTCCATACGACATCGAGCAATTGACACGATTTTAGTGACATTGACCAATTGACACGCTTTTGTGGGCGTCCACGAGCACACGTTGAAACGTGGTATTTGTTTATTTTTTGTAATTTATGTATTTATTTCTCTTTTGAAAAACAGGCGACTGGATGAGTATACCAACAGAAATTCCGAACTGTCCGCGCGGCTTGGAGTACCTTACGAGTATCGACCAGCTTTTAGTTAAGCAAAAGGTAGAGCTTCTCGAGGCGTTTACCGGCTTCGAGACCAACAATAAGTATTCAATCAAAAACGCACTTGGCCAGAAGGTCTATTATGCGGTGGAGGACAACGATTGTTGCACACGCAACATGTGCGGTCCTGCCCGACCCTTCGATATGAAAGTATTCGATAATTACCAGCAAGAGGTCATACACATGTACCGTCCATTGGCATGCTCAGCCTGTTGCTTCCCCTGCTGTCTGCAGACCATGGAGGTAACAGCACCGCCTGGCAATCGCATTGGTTCCATCGAACAGGAGTGGTCCATCTGTTCGCCCTCGTTTCGCATTCTCAATCACGTTGGCGACACGGTGCTGCGCATCGAAGGTCCCTTCTGCACCTTCTCGCTCTGCGGTGATGTCGAGTTTAATGTAAGTAATCATCACACATATATTAAAAGAACGAATCACCATTCATTCTATTTGCTTTACAGGTTGTCTCACTCACCGGCGAAAAGGTCGGCAAGATCTCCAAGCAGTGGTCTGGATTGGCGCGTGAAATCTTCACGGATGCAGACTTCTTTGGCATTACTTTTCCACTCGATTTGGATGTACGCATGAAAGCTGTGCTTCTTGGCGCTACGTTCCTCATTGTAAGCAATCTCATCTGTTTATTTATCGCAGTCATACGTTTAGTCTGTTATCTTGTGAGACATTTGGTGCCGAGGTAAAAGTAATTTCACCCCAGCCCAGCTTGTTTTTACTATGCTAGATATAAAGCATTATCCATTACATTGTTTTTATCTCCCAACATGTATTAACCTTGTAAATTGTTTTCTTTTAGGATATGATGTTCTTTGAGAAGTCCGGAAATCGGGAGTCTGATCGCCCTGGCATGTTCTAGCCTCTGTGGGATTGCTGCTGTGCTGCCGCGAATTTCATCTAGCTTTGTTTTTTACCATTTCAACATTTTTTATTATGCCAGTGAATATTAATATCGAAGCTGTTAACTATCGCATACTAGTCTCCCTATGGCCAAAGCTTTGAAATATCAAAATTATTGAAACTGAAACTCTACCAAAATTCTGCTATAAGCAATTTACAATTTACAACAGATTTGAAGTTAACATTTGTTTTTGTTTAATCCGGAGTACATTTTAAATATTATTATTTATTTATAGTTTTTCACTTAAGCATTGTTATATATCCTATCTGCCTTTTCTATGAATTTATGACAAATTGCAATCTTGATGAATTTTTCGTATAATTGCAACGAATAATCAAACTATATAAGAGGTGTCCACATTGTACTTTAAATATATATGTGTATTTGAGTGTCTTAATATATTCAATATAAAATATACATACATAATATAAAACATGAATATTTTTGTCTGTCTCATTGCGAGACTATAAAAGAAATATAGCTGTCTATTAGCTTGCAACATGTGAATTTCAGTGCAAATATATTGATGTTAAACGAAACAAATATAAATATTTACCCATTTGTTCCTCAATGTATTTATTAATGTTTAATAAAATAAACTTATTACCAGTTGTACACGAAACTATATATTGTTAACATAATAACACTTTATTCTTAACCAGCAAATATACTACTGGATGTACAAGGTTAAAGGACTTTAGAAGACGTTACGACAAAGGAACCCATGAAGTATGTTAATGTTATATTAACCTTTATGCTGTTATCAAACATATATAAACATATCACAGTTGAATGAAATAAAAATACTTATTTATTGTATTGATACAATATACAAATAATGTTGGAAATGATGTTTAGTTATAATATATCTTAGCCAAATTCTTGGCCAACACATATCCACGCTGAGATACAAGTTAACTGGTTTGTATAAAAGTAAAAGTATGTTCCTTGTTTGTTTGTTTCCTTGTATGTAACCTTGTTATTGTAGTCTTCTGTTGTTCTTCCGATTAAGGGCAGTGTCCTGCAAATATGTTGCCTTGAATCGCAAAAAAAAACCGGCTTATCATCAAGCAGCCATCCAGAATCTGAACAAGTTTTTTCACTGGACTAAAAATAATCACAATGCTACGCACTTTTCTTAAAATAAAGAAGTTTCAGTTGAGTTTAAGATGCACTCGCGACAGGTTCTTTTTCTAGTTTTAGCTTCGGCTGCAATCTGTAAAGTGCATACAAAAGATGTAAGAGAATGTGAGAAACAATCCCATCAGAATTATGTTTGTCGGGAGATAGAAAGCTTTGAGCAACTGCATCAATATATTGACGAGGATTGGCAATCGGTAAAGATTGTCAACGAACACACGGCAATTGAGAATGATGATAAACCGCTCTCCAAACTGTCGAAACTGCGTTATTTGGATCTGTCGGATTCGGGAGGTTTGACGTTGGGAGTGCGTGGTTTTAAAGATTTAATATCACTGCAACAGCTCAACTTATCACACTGTCAACTGGAAGAACTGCACGATAAGCAGTTTGCTGACAATGCGTCTTTGGTCAACTTGGATGTGAGCAACAATGACTTGCTGGTCATTCAGCGAACGCTAATGAGGCAGCTGCCAAATCTTGTCTATGCCAACTTCTCGGATAATTTGATAGCCAACATCGAGCTGGATGCCTTCAAGGAACTTAAGTACTTACAGTTTCTGGATCTAACCACTAATTACCAGGAGAACATAACGATAGGCAGCAATGCCAATCTTCGTTACTTGTCCATAAGCAACAATAATGTGAGAGATGTAAGTTGAGTTTACTTAATGAATTAATTACAATACAGGAATTAAAGTGCTTCATTCCCTGTAGTTCAACTGGTGCCATCTGCGGGGATTGCCACAGTTACAGGAGCTGCATTTGCATAGCAACTGGTTGGAGGTGCTGGACGTGGGCATCTTCTATGCACTGCCACAGCTGAGAGTGCTCAATGTATCCAATAATAACATCTATGAGATACAACGTAGTCTCTTCGTTGGACCCGCTCCCGATGAGTTTCCTTCGCTGCGTCTGCTCGATTACAGCTCGAATAATGTCAAAGTGCTGGAGGATTATGTGTTCAACAGGTTGCATCAGCTGGAGATACTCAATCTCTGGGGTAATCAGCTAAACAAGATCTCTGCCAGCGCCTTTAGGGGATTGATTCAACTGAAATCTCTGCAGCTGCAGAACAATCACATTCGCGATCTGCCAGATGAAGTTTTTGCCAATTTGACGGCTTTAGAGCTGCTTGATGTGAGCAAGAACAAGATTAGGCAACTGGGTGCAAATGTCTTTGGCTGCACTGTGTTAAGGCAGCTCAGTTACTTGGATTTAAGCAACAATAACATAGAGCAACTGCATCCGTTGGCCTTCGCCTCGCTTCCCTTTCTGCAACAGCTGCGTCTGAGACGCAACAAGTTGATTTCTCTAGACATTCGCATGTTTGCTCCACTGCGTCGCCTGCAGCTGTTGACGCTGAGCGAGAATCGACTGATGGACATCGACGAGGACGTGCTCGGCACTCTGGACAAGCTGACGCAGCTGGAAATCAACAACAATCGTCTGACCTTTTTGGCTGATTTAAATTCACCGAAGTTGTTACCTTACTTACGTCACATTCACATCGAGGGTAATCCCTGGCAGTGTCTGTGCCTGGACGAGCTTACCACCTGGTTGCATGGCCAACAGGTGAGCTATGCCAGCTCCAGCAGCGCCTACTACAGTGGCCGGAAACCACTCTGTGTCGTCACGCCCATGGAACAATGCATCAGGGATTTGGAGGCGGTGCGTGCTCAAGGCATTGTCGAGAGCTATGAGAGGATTTGAGGTGGCAATAAATCAATAGCACTAAATGCTAGTGGAGTTCCTCACTGGTCACTGCTTTATTGGGTGTTGTTGGGTGTTATTCTGGCCTTCGTAAATCACAGACAAATGAATGACCATCAGGCGCAAAAGTTTTCCTATCCAAAGTATTTGGCCAACTGTCGTAAAACAATAAAAGCGAAAAGCAGCCACACAACAGAGCACACCAATTGGAAGAGAGAGAGAGGGGAGAGGGTGAAAGAAGAGCTGGCCAGATTTTCAAATACTTAACACCACTTAAGCGAACAGTTGGACAATGACAACGACAACGCAGAACAATTGTGGGTTGCGGTACAGGGAGAGGGGAAAGGGAAGGGGAAAGGAATGCTTCACATTGATTTCCAAGCGTAATTTAACGTAAGAATTTTTATTAAAATTTTCGATTTGTTTTGCGTATAAAGTTTGTGCTTACAATGAGAATGAAATGAGCGGGCAACTGGCCATGACTTAATGAATAAATGATTGATTGAATGAATGGTTGTAAGTGTGAGTGTGAGTGTGAGTGTTGGTGTGAGTGTGTTGCAAAGGAAACTTCCGGCGGAAAATTGTGCTGTGGGAATTGTTAGTGAATTTTCAAGATTGCGCAATTGAATGAATGAGTTGAAAATACCGAATGAGTAATGAATAAATTATACAGGTAAATGGCGTTAAAATGCGAAATATTCAGCGATTTAAGATTTATTATAAGTTGCTTAATTAATTAATAACTAGTCGGCCGGTGCTACAGTCGAGCATATTCGACAGTCGAAGACCCCGTACTTTCTATGGAAAAAACTGAAAAAACCCTCTCTACTACTGCTACTATAAATACTACTATTAATATTACTCCTCCCAGTCCCTCTCCCAGGCCCCGCTCCCACTCCCTCTCCCAGGCCCCGTCTCAGTCCCTCTCCCAGGCCCCGCTCCCACTCACTCTCAAAGGCTCCGCTCCCGCTCCCACTCACTCTCCTAGGCCCCGCTCCCAGGCCCCGCTCCCACTCCCTCTCCCAGGCCCCGTCTCAGTCCCTCTCCCAGGCCCCGCTCCCACTCACTCTCAAAGGCTCCGCTCCCGCTCCCACTCACTCTCCTAGGCCCCGCTCCCAGGCCCCGCTCCCACTCCCTCTCCCAGGCCCCGTCTCAGTCCCTCTCCCAGGCCCCGCTCCCACTCACTCTCAAAGGCTCCGCTCCCGCTCCCACTCACTCTCCTAGGCCCCGCTCCCACTCACTCTCCCAGGCCCCGTTCCCACTCACTCTCAAAGGCTCCGCTCCCGCTCCCACTCACTCTCAAAGGCCTCGTTCCCACTCACTCTCCTAGGCCCCGTTCCCACTCACTCTCAAAGGCCTCGTTCCCACTCACTCTCAAAGGCTCCGCTCCCGCTCCCACTCACTCTCCTAGGTCCCGCTCCCAGGCCATATTGGATATTTTTATCTAATAGCTTATACTATAAAAATGTCAGAAAAATGATTTCATTAAAAAATTAGTTAATTAGGAACAACTCTGCAATATGCTCGCATTATCAATTGAGTTCATGAATATAAATACTTTGCATAAGCAATGCATTAATGCATAAAGTAATCATTCACTTTTCTATTTTTTTCATTTCACTTTCGAATGGTTTTTCTCATTTCCTTACTGGGTTTTTCTTATAAAACAAATATGCAGCTGCTCGCATTCGAGAGTGAATAACTATGGGTGGGGAGTGAATAACTATGCACAGGTCACACGCATTCAGACATTTTCACATTGCCGGGCACTTGCTGGTAAATAAGTAGTTCAACTTCAGCGTATTCAGGCAAATGCATTGAAAGCCAGCTCAAGTATTTCTGGTATTCACACGCACAGGTGACAAAAGCCAACACTTGTGCGCACAGACAAAGAACCAGGAGTCCTGGCAGCCTGGATCCTTAGCCAGGACTCGGAATAACCACACAGATACGCGACTACAACTACAACTACAACTACAAATGCGTCTGCACTGAATGCGGCAATTAAGGGAGCGGGAGCAGGAAAAGAAGAAGGCAAGGACTACAAAAGGATGTGGATCCTAGCAACTGAATGCGTTGCTCAACAGCGACAATAAAAGTTTTTACTTGGCTGCAAACCGTGTCAAAGCTAGCTGCAGATTACCTACAAGCGTGTTCATACAACGGTTATATGGCTATATGGGTTGTGTGCATAAAAATATTAATTTAATTACATTTTTTTTCATGCTTCTGTTTTTTGGGTTGAAAACGTTCAACACCTGACAAAGTTCTCGTCGGTCAAATCAAGCTGGGTCAAAGGCAAAACTTTCCATTCCCTTGGGAAAAAGGTGGATAGACGGCAATTTCCACAAGTTCGGCATCAATTTCTTATGAATTTTGCGGTCGACGACAAAGTGAAGAAACAGGACAAAGTCCTTTCAATTAATTTAGGTGCAAACTTTTGTTTGCACAATTTGATAACTCAAAACAGCAGGCGTTCATTTTAACTCACTCTCTCTTTTACTCTCTCTCTCTCTCTTTCACTCTCTTTCTCTCTCTCACTCTGTGTGTGCATACTTGTTGCACTCAGTGTGTCAAATATTGAACCCTTATCAAAATGAAATGACGCTCAGTGCTGTCAGAGACATCATAGTCCCATCAATTGGTTGGCCTAAGTTTTCTCATTGTACAAACATCGAGACTTTCAATTTTCTATATATTGTCAACGTACACCTGGCGTATGCGTAATATTTTCAAAATTCAATTAGTTCTGCTTATGATGTGTGTGAAGTGTGTTATGCTGATGATGATGTTTATGAATTTTGTGTATTATTGAGTGTCTCTTGGCCTGGCCAATTTTCATTTGCAGCATTTAAGTTAATTGCTTGCAAAAGCTAATTACATTTTTGTGGCTCAAATTTCAGCACACACAGACACCCAATTTGTTAATGGCATAATATTTGGAAAACATTTTATCATTATGGTGCAATTAGCGTGACAATTGTTTATTCAAATGCAACATTTTTATTCGAATAGTTGGCCACAAATTGAAAATCAAAGCGCAAACTAAGCAACAAGCTCACCGGATGTGGTTCAGACTCCACTTGAAATAACAATAATTTATGGCTTGTGTGGTTGTGTGTGGTTGTTGTGTGTTGTGTGTGTGTGCATTTGCAATTATCCGCAATTGTAGTTATTGTATTTGCATGTGGCTGCATTCCCTAGAGTGGGAGTGAGAGGGAGCTACATTCCGTGCTGTCCTCATCCGATTTATATTGACTCACTGTGGATTGGGGCATAGATCTGGCTGCAAGTGAAAAGTGTTCAAGATTTCTGTGCTTATTTAGGGCCACCGTTAGCTCGTTGCTGTTTCTTAGCAGATATCTGAATGCGGCATGCAACATTTGCCACAGGTTCTCCAGTCTCTTGGCTACTTTGTAACGGTCCACCTGGTAACAGCCAAGTGGAGTTTTATTTCTAGCCGTATGGTTATATGTTTCATAGACGCGTCTTATAAAGGCACCAAACTCGGTCAAGTCGATGCAGCTAATGCTGAGTTCCTGAAAGCGATCCAGACACATTGCACTCTGATTTTCCAGCTTCTCTGGCCACTTCTTTAATTTCTCCATGCGAGAATAAAGTTGATCTGTTTTCTTGCGATTCTGTTGCAAGTAGCACTCAAGGTTATTCCCCTGCTTTCTTTCCTGCTTGAGTCGACGTGCCAGCGTTGCCACCTGATGCACCAAATCAGCTGTCTGCAGTTGTACCGCTCGCACTTCTGCATTCTGAGAACCCTTTTTCTCTATCACTTCCACACATTTCGCATACTCTGCAGTTTTAGTTCGATCTCTGATCAAGAGTTGTCGCAGACTCTTCGCACGCTGTTTCATCTGCTCCAATTGATCATAGACCTCATCCAAACTCAGTTCAGATTGCTCATCTAAAAGTAACTCCTCCTCTGAGCTGACTCGACTCGAAGTGTTGACAGGCAAACCAGATGCTCGACACTCCATTTCACCAAGGAATTGTCTCCTCATAGAGTATAGGTGTGTTTGTGAATATTTTGTGTGCTACACACAAGCTGAAATTGCCACAATGTCATCGCATGCTGCCTGCTTGTTTAATGAAAATGCCTTGGCTGGCAGCATAAAGTATGCAGCATACAGAATGAGGCATGCAACATGCGGCTGAGGCAGCTGCTCATGTTACCGTTGGCTGCCAAAAATGTTATTGTTCATCGGCTCTTGGCTCCACTCTCAACTTGGTCCAAAAATACCTTTGCTAATGATTTTTAATGGCAAAATTGCATGGTCAGCCTTGAGTTTGGGCTGAGAACACTTGAGGTAAGCTCCTGTCTCTGTGTCAGTGTGTGTGTGAGAGAGAGAGAGAGAGAGTGTGTGTGTGTATGTGCTGCAGCTGCTCTGCTTATTAAAATAGCATTTGTTGTCAGAGCAAAAGTTGGAGAAGGCCTCCAAAAATGAGGTAAAATCTGTGGCATACACGTGCAAACACAATTCGATGCGAATTTGCGCTCAATAAATTATGCATGCCACCAATGCCACATGAAGCAAAAGGGCAAGTGGCCACCTGTAAGGACGATGGCCTTAAAAAACAAATTAGTGGCGCTTACTCAACAAGATTAAGCGGCATTTGTGGCATCGTCATTGTGCCCCTTTGCTTCTTTGCTTTTGAGGATGCCAGAGGCGTAGCAAGTAAATACACTGATAAAAAAAAGTGTTTTAAAATCAAGATTTTGGATGCCAAAATCCAAATCCCAATTACCAAGGGGTAGGCATAGAAAAATATGACAGTGATGACCAAAATATCGATTTTTCCAAATAAATAATATTTTGAAGCAGAATCAATTTAGAGGCCAAATAATGATCAAAATGGTATTCCACATGGAAATCGGTTGAGTTTTGACAAAGTTATGAGAGATTGAAGTTCTTGAAAAAGTGTAAAGGGGTAAGTATGGAAAAATATGACAGTGATGACCAAAATATGGAATTTTTTAAATAAATTATATTTTGATGCAGAATCAATATAGAGGCCAAATAATGATCAAAATGATATTCCGCTTAAAAATCGGTGCATTTTTAGAAAAGTTATGACAGTTGGAAGTTTTTTGAAAATTGGCAAGGGGTGAGTATAGGAAAATTTCTTTCAGTGTATATATCAAAAGGTCGAACTGAACTCCTGCCAGCTGCTGCCACTGTGCAACGCGTGCAACATGAGAACTTGACGCAGAGAAGAAGGAGAAAATAAGGAAATCATAGTTAATTAATGGAAGAGCCACCATTTGGCATTCTGTGGCATTCATACTTGCCACGAGTGATGCCTGCATCTATTTATAGTCGCATAGATATTAACATTATGAGTACGAGCAGCTGATGAATATTCATTCGAATGTGAATGTACTCAAATAAAGCTGACGCATCCAATCAACAGCTGAATATAATGTTGTTTATAAAATCGTGTAATGCTCGTTATTTCTAAGGGAATTCGTAGGGGAATGTGGCAGGGGAATTTGGTATAGGTAAGGGAACCAAAATGTGTCGACTGTTGGCAATTGGCCTTCGCATCTGTTGCAAATGAAATTATGTAAATGTGACAGCAGCAGTTGCCACATTTCTATGTGTGTGTGTGTGTATGGCTGACCCACAAATACAATGGCAATGTGGTTTTGGCGGTTGTCGTTTGCCTAAACATGGCTTAATGTTGATTAGTTGCATTAAACATGCGAAAAACGCAGCCCAAAATGCCAAAAACATTTGCCTACTTTTGCGGGCAGCAACTAAGGCAATAAACGAGACTTACATTTGTGTATGTGTGTGTGTGTGTGTGTGTGTGTGACACAAATTGTCGCATCATTTAAACATTGGCGTGGCAATTGAATGAATTTAATTGCATATAATGCTTATCACGATTACCCCGTATCAGACAATCAAATGAAAATTGTTGCGGCAGGCCATAAACTCTCAAAGCCAATCGCTGTGTTGCAAGTTGCAAGTGGCAAGTGGCAGGCAGCAGGCAGCATGCAAATTGAAAGGAAAAACCCATTCAAGTGGCCGCAAGCTGTTTACGACACAGCCAATGGCGAGGCAAACTTTAATAGTAAATAACAACAATAACAAGTGCCGCAGGCGCCACAGAAGCCGCAGCTGTGCCACGTACCACGTACCAAAGTTGCAACACAGAAAAAATAAAGAAAAAATAAAATCAAAGTTTCCAAACACTTTGCTTTGATGACTGGCCAAGTGTTGGCTCATTGGACTCCTGGCCAGCATCTTTACGGCGCTTATGAACTTGGCTAACAATTATTACTGACTATATTAATAAAGGTAATCTGCGCAATTGATTAGACAATTTTTCAAGCTGCTTAAGTTTGTAGTTTAATTATAAATTAATTATAGAAGAGTTGCCTTTTAATTTAGCAAGGGTATTTAATAGTCGCCTACACTAACGCCTACACTAACAGCAGTTGGCTATTTAAACTCTCGATGTCGATGTCGAGGTCCAGGCCAAATCATTATTGATTTTGTTATTGGCCTGGTCCACAGTTGGGGCCAAGTCTTATCAAAAGGGTGCGCCTTGAGTGTCACTTGAGGCGCTCTTTGACAAAAAAGTTTCTTTGTATTATTTATGTGCTGTTCAAGCCAAAGGCAATGGGGCTGCTTAATATATTGTTTATACTCCATTTCCATTTCCATTGGCTTTACTTGGCTTTTAAAATTTATGTAGCAGCTGCTTTTGCTGATATACGAAATACGAGCAGAAGTAAATACCAAATAGCAAAATGTCAAATGCATTCGGCTAAAGAGCCCAAATGCTCATAATGTGTTAAGTTTTTGGCATTTCCACAGTTGGTTGTTGGCTGTTTTGAGTGCCGTTGCCATTGCTGCTGCTGCTGCTGCCACTTGAGTTGTTGGCAAACAGTCTGCCAAGCAACTTCGCCACTTGAAATGCCAGAAAGTTTACCCAAAAGAGGCCAGCAAACTAATTATTTAGTTTCATTTTGAGGCAAAGGCAAAACGCAATGGCAAAATGGCGAAATGGCAAACGTCAGCGTAAGCAAAATATCAATAAAAACTCCAATCGAGATCTATTTCAATTAACTTGTATGAAAACTTTTTAATTAACGGCCACTGCAGAAAAGCCAGCAACAGTAATAGAAACAGAAGCCAGGCTTTATTTCCAGCTTGCTTCACATTGTTGAACAATTTATTGCTGCGTCTAATTGGCCAACATTAAAGAAAAAAACAAGACAGAAAAGTGGCCAAAAAAAGATGTCGTATGTAAATGTTGATAAATCAAGCTGCGACTGTTTGTCTGTGACAAGCGAACAACTGTTGGACTGTCCAAATAAATAAATAAATATTAAGCTAAGGACGCTAACATGTTTATGCTGACCCGATTCCCTGGTTTCCCTTATTCCCATTCCTATTCACTTTTGTAGCATACTTTGCTGCGACCCTCATCAAAAATGGCCGCAAAACAGTTCCCATTTTCTGTCGTGACACCTTGTGATTTAAAAGGTAGGTCAGAAACTAAAGTCTTGCAACTTGACTCGGTGATTTATTGGAGCCAAGCTGATTTAGTGCTATTAATGCTCACGAATTGTAAAGAGAAGGGAGGGCAAGTTAAACAAAAGTGGACACACGATATGCTGGCCACAATTACAGCGTCTAGACTCGCTGTGAACTCGAAGAACTGTCAAACTGTTGGCCACTTTTTTATTGCTCATTGCTCATACTTCAGAGGCAGAAATTCAGTCAATGGCCCAAAGTATATTATAGAAATGACAAACGCAGCGACATCTCAGCATTGAACTGACGATGAGTTCTGCTTTTTCTTCTATCCAGCTGCTTGATAAATTGTGCGTCCTGCTATTAATAAGATAAATGAGCGACAATAAGTGGCAGGGCTTCCTTCCTTCCGCTGCACAATGCGGCGTATGCGTAATTACCATTTCATATGCATTAAGCTTCAATCACAAGCCGCACACAGTGCGTAGCGTTTAAGCAAATATTTGGATAGGTTGACGGGAATGTATAAGGGGTCTTGACTGGCAAATGGCAAGGCGATGTCATTAAGCGCATTTGTAAAATCATCAACAATATTCGAGAATACTCACTCGTACCCAGAAAGCGTCGTTGATGTTGCCGGCTGGCAAATGGATTTTATTGTAAGCGAGGCATAAAAAATGCACAACAAATTGAAATGCGATCAATAATAATTATTGTTGGAGGAGCACAGTGAATACACAGAATAATTGCGTTTCCATGCAATTGCTCAATTCTCAATTCTCATTTCACAATTCAAAATTCCACAAGGAGTTGCTGAATATCGTACAATGCCCACGATTATCGTAAGAAATTGATGGTCCTCAAATAATATCGTATAATGTTTGATGACCTTTGTAACAAGCAGACATTCAAATAAATGGATATCTGTGATAAATATGATTATATAAAGCGCATCAAACAGATGGAATCACTTTTAAATCTATCGATTCTTATTGACATTATTTAAATCCACACATTTATCGATTACTTTAAATTGCTTAGTATATCATAAAATTGATAACATTTAAATGAATAGATATCAGTAATAAGTATGATAATATAAAGAACATCAAACAGATGGAATAAATTTTAAATCTATCGATTTTTAGTGACATTATTTAAATCCTTATATTTATCGATTACTTTAAATTGTTTAGTTTATCATAAAATTGAGAACTGTAGACTGGTTTTCAATTATGCTGCCATCAGGCAGCAGCTGCCAGCTTCAGCATCGTTTAAAAAAACATTAGACCAAGTGACAGTCCGTGGCGGACAACATCGGAGCTTCAACTTTAAGCCATAAAGTAGTAAAAGTTTATGGCAACGAGTGAGGCTTTGGCCTGGCTAACGGTTGACCGCAAAGGCGTCGCTGTTCCTGTTGCTGGCCAACAACGGCCTTGGCCAGTTCGTCACAATGAAAATCCAATTTAATTTTACTGATTCTGCACTTTGGCCAAATCGAAACGAGCTGAACGCAATCTCATCGTTAGACCACAAGTTAACCAATGTGGCAAGTGGAAAGAGAAGCTGGACTGCATCTTAAAGATTTGTAGAATTTCTTAAACATATACGGGGATCAGTTGACGGCACATCTAATTATTGTTTACCGTGCTTAAACGCCAGGAAAATTGAATTGAAATCAAAATAAAATGCGACGAAAATCAAATTTGCGTCCGGAAGTTAAGTTGCCGGCCAAGACAAGCAGCCGTAACCGGTGTCAGCCAGGTCGGACAGGTCACCTACATATAACAATAAAAGAAAAGGCATTGAAGCTCAGCGCCAACAAATCCTTAAAGATTTCACTTTAGTCCAGTCCAAGCCTTAGCCTCAAGGCAGTAAGAAATGGGAGAAGAAGCAGCAAAAGAAGTGTAACCGAAAGACAGGTAACATAAAACGAACGATTGACTGGGAAAAAGGAGGAGAGAAGAGAGGGAAGAGGGACGAAAGGAAAGAAAAGCGAGGGTGGCTCAACTGTCGAGGTCTGTCAAGGTTAGGCAATGTCTTGGCCTGGTTTACCAACATCGAACAATGTGTGTTTGACATTTGATTTCCGTAAAAAGACTCTGACTCCGATTTTTCGAACTGCCTGCATTCAATTCATGACTGGACTCGACCTGGGAAATGCAGCTGAGTAGACCAAACGGCATCCAATTAAAGGAAAACACCAAACTGAACACAGGAATCCAAAAGCTGTCAGTTGTTCAAGTTTTGGCCGGGCAGCTTGTTCAGATTTGAGATACATTTGCAAATGCAAATTAAATTCACGCTGCGTGTGAATGAGCAGAGGTAAGAAAAAATTCAATGAAATTGCAAATGATGAGCTAACAGATAGGCTGTAAAAATGTAAATAAAAGATATAAAAAATAAAAAAAAAATTAATACGAAATATTGATGTAATTTAATTTATTTTATTTAATAATATTCAATTCAGATATATATATATATATATATATATATATAGTTGCTTCAAGTATACCCTGCAACTTTCTTTTTTTTATAGGGTATAATGAATGCTTTACATGCAAATGCGAAAGTTGCCCAGCAACTTGGCCTAAAGCCATTGCGACCTAAGGCCCTGTCAGTGTCAGGAGAGAGTCCAAGTCATGCACTGACTGGCGGGCACTTCTCCCATGGTAATTGCCGGACGGTAAATGTCTACAACAACAGACAAACGACGTCCTGTACAGCGGTTGCTTCTGATTTGTGTATCCACTCAAATTTCAGGCAAATATTTGCGTTATTAACATTGCGCTCCCCGCTCACGTAATTTTCATGTGCCGCCCAAAAGTATGCTACAAAATGTTTAAGCCACAAGTTATGCTAATGCCGCTGTTGGACAACAGAGGGCGCGGCGAGTTTGTTTGGTGTTAATTCAAATGACATTATTTAATGCACAGCACACGCAATATGGCGTTAAATGTGTTTGTGTTTGTGTGTGAAAAGAAAGTGCTTTTAATTAAATGTGTTAAACGAATTTGGGCTTGCATAATAATTCAACGCAAAAAGTGACAAAATGTGAATTTATGTCTATTCGAAACTTTTCTCTATTGCGCAATGGGCCAACACGGAGCTGGCCAAGAGAAAAACACACACAATAAACAATTACTCGAATGTGTCTAATAATAGTCTGCAGTAACTGTAATTTAATGTGTATATGGCAATTAAGTGTCCATCAACAGTATCATCAACATCACCAGAGACCCAGAGACCGACAGGGAAATTGATAGAGATGAGCATTACGTATACGCCATGTTGTGTGTGGTCGCTTATGCTACCAGTTGAAAGAATATAGTTGGAAGTGCATAACAACAACAACAACAACATCAACAACAATGAGAGTGACAGGATGAACAACAATTAAACGAGCAATATTTACAATGAATATCAAAAATGTTCATGTAATTTTACACGAACAAAATTTGCATATTTATTAAATTTCGTGATTGAATTTGATAAGCTTGGCTATGCAGCATGAAGGCAACAGATAACAGCATGTCTGTGTGTGTAAAAGAGAAAGAAGAAGCTACTGCGTATACGCAATAGATTAAGGTGATGCCAAGCTATTTTAAATGTTTGTGTGGTTTAATATCTGAGCAAATGAATTAGTAAATTGCATAAACAGATCTAAATTCATTGGATTATGTTTGTCATCTGTCTCACTAACATTAAACTATTAGTGACTAAACTACAGTTAAACTGAAACGCCAAATTAGTCATGACAGCTGACAATGCCAATGTTAATAAGTTAACTCAGAAAAAAAAAAAATCCCCAAAAATGCTGCAAAATTCCACAGAAACTGTCAAATAACGAAAGTTAAAATGTAAAGTTAAATATGTAAATTGAGCAATTGCTTCTGAATATTGTTATCATTAGATTTCTACTGAATTTTATTATTTTATAGCCTGCAATTTCTAAGAACTAAGCACGCAAAATATAATGCTAAACTGACATTGATTTGAAATTTTTTGATGCTCTTCGCGCATTTTCTGACATTAACAGTAGTAGATGTGCTTGTTGTTGTTGTAGTCACTTGACACTTGAGTTTGACAGTTTTATGAGCGGAAATGGCATTTTGTTAAATGTTGTAGTCGCTCTGACCACGCCCCCTTTCAGCCACTGTGACGCCCAAAGCAGTCAGCTGGCATTCATTTCAATGCCTTAAAGTGTCAGTTACCAAGAGACGTGGAACTGAACTGATTCTCATCCCATAATCAAATACAAATGGGTGTGTATTTGTGTGTAAATTATAAATTGCTTAGAGGCAGCAGCAACAGCAACAACAACAACAATAAATGTAGAGACACTGGCAGCAATTGGTCTATTTATTTTTTATTTGCTGTGGATGTTTATCGTTGATTTGTGCTTCCCTTTTTGTTGCTGCTGTCTGTTATTATTGTTACCTGTTGTTGGTATTGGTATTGCCGTTATCGGCAGTGAAAGAAAGAGAAAGTGCCGCTAGCCAGTTTTTGGTATTTTCTCGTTGTTGGTTTTTTTTTATTTTTGGTATTTACTTATTCGAATTGCCCGTGTGCAGTGTGTTTGCTGTGAGAGAGGAGGGGCAAAAAGAATGTCAATTTCTGACTGTAATGTTCATGTAGCGTCCACAACGGACTTTTGCTTTTCTTTGAAGCTGTGAAACAAGCCTCACATTAAGTCACACACACTCTCACACACACACACACACACACATACACTCATACTGTTGCATACAAAGTAACACGTTCGTTTACAGCTTTCCCTTCCTGTGCGAGAGTCGCGAGTTGTTCGTTGTTTGTCGCGATGCTTCTTCCACTTCCACTTGGCTTGACTTGACATTTATTTATTTATGTATTTATTTATTTTGTTTTTGATAGGCTTTGTTCGGTTTTTTAGTTTTTTAGTTGATTGGCTCTCTGATATGTCCCAGGCACAAAGCATGAAAGTAAAAATGGTCATCACTTAATGACGTCGTTGACAACTTTTTCTTTTTGTAGAACGATTAATATGCATATGCATATATTTATCAATGTAACAGCTACTTCTAAGCGCGACTTTCGCTAATTGAAAGAAAACGAGACAAGTTTTCAGTTAGAGTTCACTCTCTCGACCTCTCTTTCTCTCTTTCTCTCGCTCTCTCTCTCTCTCTCTCTGTCTCTAGATATTCATTGCAATGCGACACAATTAAGTCAGGTAGGTATTGAGATGAGCATGGTCAGGTAGCCATTGCCATAGTCATTGGACTTGGCCCAACCCAACCCAAAAGTTAACCGCACAAATTTAGAAAACTTTTTGAGGGCACTTTCATTTACCTTTTTTTTTTTTTTTATTTCGCCGATGAGTATTGAAATTGCTTGAGTCGGCTTTCGTTCGATGTCTCAACCGCTCATTGAATGCGAAATGAGCAGCACAAAGTACAGGAAGACACTTGGAGCTAACGGTCAACAGAATCGCCGGCGTTGCCATTGTCGTAGTCGTTATCGTGGAGTCACTGTACGTGAATGAATTCATCAAAAAACCCACAGTAACAACAACAATTCTGATGATATTTTGGACAGTGCCAATGCACAGCATGAAAAATTGAATGTATAGTAATGTGCAAATGAAATTCAACAACAACAACAACGTCAAATCCAAAGCCAAATCCGAATCCAAATACAAATACAAACACAAATACGCATAGACAATTGCTGCGGTTTGACTTCTGCATATTTCAATTTTCAACAAAATGAAATTGTTCGCACGCATTTCGCATTATATATATATATATATATATATATATATATATATATATAGATGGCAGTAACAGATGAAGGTGCGACTAACTAACGACGGCTTTGAAAATCGATTAGTTGGCATCCACACGCATTTCATTATATTGACAACTGTTGTGCCTCCCCTCTGTCAACTCTGTCAACTCTGTCACCTCTCCATTGTTAACCCTGCTAATTATTCCGAGCACAGAGCAACGCTTTCGTGCATAATCTCATATAAAACTAACTACAACCACAACACGTGTGCAGGGAGATAAACTCACTTAGGTATTTTTACTTTTATTTCGATTTAAGCAAAAGAAAAGCGAAACTTTTCAGACGTTGACGTTGGCATGTACAAAAATTGCTGGTAATCAAATAATTTCTAGCATTTAATTGTCAACGTCGTTCAGTTGCCAAGGGGGAGGAATTAAATGACTTGACATGATACGAAGACAAGTACCGTCATGAGTGTCAAATGAGCAATTTCGAATGAGTTTGGATAATTTATGGTTGGGCTGCTACTTAAGTACTAAATGATATGAAGATAATTTAGTATTATTTAAACTGATTTAGAAATTAATTTTAAAAAGAGATATTAATCATTTTAGATCTAAGAATTTTAATAAGCATTTTATGAAACTCACAGATAAATCTAATATCTTAAATAAATTTAAAATATTTCTCTGCTATTTGATTCTTTTAAAATAAATTAACAACCATACAAATTTTAGTTTAATCAAATTATTCAATGCCAAAATTTAATTTAAACAATACTTAAGCTTAACTTGCAGCCAAATAAATGTCGGCTTTGATTTTAGTTAATAAATCAAAAGTTTTTCACGATCTTAAAGTTTTCTAAAAAGTTTTTGCCGCTTACAATATACAAAGAAATCAAATCTTATAAAGATTTTCAATAATTGCGCTGAAAAATGAGCAATCAAGCAACAGCAAGCAACAAACCAGGAAAATTAATAAACTCGAAAAACTTTTGTGCTAGCCGGGAAAACTAATCAACCCAAAAAATGAGTATTTTCTGCTTTTGCCGGTTGCAAGAAAGTTGTGCAAATTAATTAGTCAAATGGTACAATGACTTTGGACTTCAACACGTCTCATTTATTTGTTTATAAAGCCAAAATATTAAGAAACATTTTGATTAGCTGCAACTAAGTTTGAACTTGGTTACCTTTTGGCAGGCAAAAATCATTTTCACGGGCGTTGAGCTTGAAGTGTTTTTGTTTTTGCAGTTTTTTGACATCTGAGTGACTGTCTCATCAAAAATGTCAAACGGTATTTAAATTCATAATAATGTGGTTTTTGAACCGAGAAATCTACCCTCGCTGCTCCTTTGAAATTGCTTTAAAGATCTTAAAAAATAGTTGAAGTTTTGCCAAACGAAAATTCGTTGACTTGAATGAAAGTTTTTTTTTCTTTTGCGAAATGTTGTTGACGTTAGTCGCAGCTCTACTATTGTTTTTTTTTAATCTTCTGTTGCCATTTATGTTGTTGTTTTTCGGCACATTACATAAAATTTCGTAACATTCTGCGGCAAAAGTCTGAAAACGTCTGCAAGTCTCTCTCTCAGTTCAGTCGCTGCGTCGAGTTAAGTTTTTAAGTTGAGAAAACTCCACTGACCTGTTAACTGAAATGCTTTGCAAAGACTTGCATACTTTGACTGCTGTCTCAATAACAACGACAACAGCAACAACAACAATAGCAACAACAAGTTGCGAAGAAAGTTATAGACAGTCCAGCTCTTAGCTACAGTAAAAACAACTTTTGCCCAACTAGTACAACTCGAACAATAACAACAACAACGACAATAACAAGAAGAGGCCGCTTTAAACGAGTAGAACACGTTTTACTGTTGAATCTGCCGACTGCGCTGCTGACTGCGCTGCCGACGCAACTGCTGTGTATGTGTGTATGTGTGTGTGTGTGTGGGAAAGCTTTGGCTTTGACAGTCAGCTCAGTGGACTAACTGTCCATTTTCCTTGGCCCACTGTGTCCCGGACATTGAAAATGAAATGCAACTCAACTTAATTACATTACAACTTGTCAAAGATATGACTAACTTTTTTTCTCAACATATATATATATTTCTTTTATTTTTCACACATTTTTTTTTGTTTTTTGAGTGGAATCAAAGCCAACTGCTCAATGGCTTGCGATTTCACTTTGATGTGCCACAAGAGCTCAAAAAATTAGCACTTTTGTTCGATGAAGCGCGAAAAAAGCGAAGAACTCATCAATAAAAGTCGCACATACACACATGCACTAATACATATGCAAAATATGTGTATATGTGTATATGTCACTGAATATTTATGAAGTACCAAGTGAGGGAACTGCCCACATTTGAGGAATGGGGTTAGGGAGCGTCAGTCAAAGTAATCACACTTGGAAGGCAAGTGCTTTAGAAATATTACAAATAAATCAAATAAATATCAAACAAGAAGAATAAGTAAATTGAATATTAAATTTTATTAAAATGAATTCCTTTTTATATAAGCTTTTGCTCTAATTTTAAATGCATTAAGAAATGAATTTTTAAGCTAAGCAAATGGCAAATAAAAATCATTTTATATTTTCTTGATTGCTTATTTCAAAGCAATAAATAATAGAATTTTCAACAAAATAATTGTTAATCAACATTATTATTTCATCATTTACTGAATATCAAAAAATGCCTTTATTTCCATAGCATTACCATTTCCATTATTAATCAAAAATACGCTTGATAACAAGTTAAGATCTGACAGTTCCCAAGTTGATGTAGCCAGTTTTGCTGTTAACTGTTATAACGAGCCGTTTACTGTGCCAAATACTTTCCCATAGGAACCGCCCAAAGAGCGTTCAGCTCAAGTCGAAAATTGATTGAAAATCAAGTTAATAAGAAGTAAAAGAGAGAGAGTCACTGAGAGAGAGAAAGAGATCGAGTGGGAGAGAGAGAGATTGTTAACGGAAGAGAGCACAAAGAAAGCAATGTAAATGAAATGCAGAAGAGGGAGTTCGAGTGGGCGGAGGGCGGGAGAGAGGTAGGGAGAGGCTTTTGATTCGGTGTCTTCGTCTACAACTATGCTGGTAACTGAAGATTCCAGCCACGATCAGTTGCAGACGGTCAGTCGTGCGAGACAGTTGAGTGCGCGGCGGTGTGAAAATTGCCAACAACGAAGCTCGAACCATACATAAATAAAGCCAACCAGAATCACAATCACAATCACAAACCAAAAACTCCCCCAGCGAGAAACAGGTAAAAGCAAACGTTGAAAAAAAAGAAAGTCTGTCAAGAATCGCATGGAGCTAAAAACCATACGATAGAAGCTCAACCAGCGACAGTCTTCAGCGGTTACTCGAACTGTGAGCTACGGTTACTAAACTCGAATTTAAATCGGTTATCGTTCAACAAAAAAAAAAAAAAAACTGAAATATCAACATTAAATCTTACGGTGTGTGAAGCAAGCAAACTATAACTGAACAATATATATGTACAATTATATAAATCGATTAATCGATTATCATAATCATCCTACACATACATCATAGGTTAGCATTGGATTAACAGTGTTAAATGCTAAGGATTATCTAAAGATACATATCGTATTGCATCGTTATATATCGTGTGTGTGCTTCTTCATTCTCCTTGTGTGATAAGCCCAAAGTAATTGGCATGCAAAGCGCTGACCGCTGACCGCTGACCTACAAAACAATTCACATATAAAATACGAGTATTGTAGTGAGAGTAGTGAGAGCCTTGGCAACATCTTAAGCAAGAACTTTTAATTGATTTTCAGAGCACACAAAAACCCAAACTTGGACTTGAAGTCGGACTCTTAACTGGCTTGGGTCATAAATTGTATCTGCGCAGCAATTTAGAGCATTCCCCGGTCTTTTTTTTATGTGCTCTGCTCCAAATACAGAAAGAGATACTTTTACAGATACAGATACTTTTACAGATACAGCTACAGCTACAGCTACTGTGCAATGGTCATTTCAGGCCACCCGACAGAGTCTGCTCCATTTTCATGTTCATGTTCATGTGGTCAGCATCGTTGAGTAATCCCTGCTGCTGCCTTCTCTCAGGTTCAGGTTTCCTCATACAAACTGACCCAATACCAATACCCAATACCCATACTATATAGTATAACTATACTACGAGTACGAGCCAGTGGCTAATTTAAGTGTTTCCTGGCATCGCAGTTATAGTTTACGCTGTTTACACTGCTTCTCTTCTGCACTTTGCTGCCAAAACAAAACATTCTCAAGTGTTGTTCCAAACAGACAACAACAACAACAACAACAACTACAACAACCTGCACTTAAGCCAAGTAGAAGCTATTAACAGTGAAATATTCGACATCGTCATTGTGGTTTTTCTTTGAAATTTGAGTGGTCCTCCGTCCACACGTTTGAGAGTTAGAGAACGGGTTCTTCCTCCAATTCTGTAACCCAAATGTTCTACACATGCCCCCGAAAAATTTTCAACATATTTTTTGTTCTACTCGTCGTCCAAGTTTATGACAACAAATGCAAAAGTTTACGTAGTTTCAAAAGCTTCGCTGTCAAAGTAAGGAAAAAAGAAGTATAGAAGTATATTAAGCTGAGTTGCCTAACTAAGAAATACCCTAGAAATTGTAATTAGTTGATGAAAGTTTCGTATTCAAATCTACGATTTGTACTTTTAGCTTTCAAATATTAATGATGTGAATAATACTATTATTTTCTGTTGCTATAATTATAATCAGAAAATGAGCACACACTGTCCATTGTTCCTTGTGGGGAGTTCATAAAAAAAAAGAAGAGCTTCGAGTAGACCGTGTCCATTAGTTGGTTGAGTTGCAAGTGCATTGTTGTTCCGCCAGGTGGCGCTGACGCGACGATAACAGCTCCTAATTCATGCGACGTGCAAGTGCATAAGCATAAGCAGAACGAGATGGCTGCATAAGATGTGAGATTGTCAGACAAAGAGAGTGATAGGAAGGAAGAGAAAAGAGCAGCAGAGACAACTGTGGTCTTCTTCTTCTTCTTGCTGCGGTTGCAGGTGCTTCTCTTGCTGTTGTTGTTGTTGTTGGGCGTGGCAGTTGAAGCGGCACGTGTAAAGCTTATTTTTCCACTTTAGTTCGTTTGCCATTGTCTTGGAAAATTAACTGCAACTGCAACTGCAACGACGACGGCAACAGCCGGCAAGACAACGACGTCCTAACATATGAGCCAAGTTAAAAACAAAGACTTGGCAACAAACTCCAACTGAAAAGAAGATGGCAACAGCCTGATATGCAAATCCTGAGGCACTTTAAAGGACTCGGCTTGAGGCACGTGGCCTTTTGTGTGCGTCCTTCCATATTTATTGATATGACGCTGATATGACAACGCAATAGCAAAAGCAAACGCAGTTAGAGCCAAAGGCATCCCCCTAGAGTTAGGATCAAGTGCCAGGAGAGAAGCTGGAAGGTTAGAGAGAAGCATTGGCTTCAATAATCCTCCATTGTGTGTGCGGAGCTTAAGTAATTTTGCTGGCTGTCATGCAAGTGCACAGCAAACAGACTTCTCGCAGTGCTTCTCACTCTCATTCACCCTCTCTCTCTCCCTCTCCCTAACATTGCCACCCCCTCTTCAACACACATGAATATTAATGTAAAATGCACACACGGTTAGCTGCATTTTTCTATGGAGCATTAAAATATAGTGGCAGCAACGTTCCATATGAGTTGCTGCCTACAATAGAGCAACAACAACAACAACAACTATAAGAACAACAGCCGCAGCAGCAACAACTGGTTGCCATTGGGTGTGGGAGAGAGAGAGAGAGAGAGGGAATAAGGGAGAGAGTAGGTTCGGATTGGATGAGGAGCAGTTTACTCAGACTCCTTACTTTTTCTCTGCTTGTCAAAAGTTTTTCCATTGCATTGTTGTTATAGTTGTTGTAGAATGATGCGTAAAATATTCGTAGATAGGTGAGAAAATGAAAGAACATTGAGAGCGGCTCAAGAAGAGCGAGAAGGAGAGAGATAAAGAGAGAGAGAGGGAAAGGAACTCTGACAAGACATGGGTAAAGTAAATGCAATTTCGTAGACTTCAATAACCAGAGTTTATAAGTACCCAAGTGAAGCTGATGCCAAAATGACAACAGCAACAGTGGGCGCAAAATGCTAAAAACTAGGCAAATATTTAGAAATAAAATAGACAGAAAAGTAAAAGAATAAATTGGTATAGATAGATAGTTTAATATAATATTTTATTTTTATAATTATATAAATTTTCGTTTGGTTTTTCTGCAATTTGCTCCACTGTGCGTAGGTATAGCGTTGCCTAGCACGCGCCTTAAGCTGAGACCAGGTGATATGTTGTCGCCTGCATCCCGCTCTGCTGCCACGCCCTAAATGTTGCCCCCCTTCCTTCCTGCCTTTCCCTTGATTCCCTTGCCACATGACCGTGGGGCTTCAGATTTTAATAAACGCTGTTTGAGAGAGAGAGGCGCCGCGTAAAAGTTTTAATTAAGCGGAGCATCGCGATGACGCGTTCCCAGAGCCGCGTCTTCATGGCAACCACAAGTCGAGAAACGAAAGACACTTGGACGCCATAAAACTGCGTTTTCGGGCTTATCAGGTCGGCGCTATCTTTAGCGCCCTGTTGGAGGCCCTTAACGACAAGTCTTAACGACAGACGAACAGTCAGTGAGACAGTCAGTGCAACTGGCATTGCCACTGTCACAGCCAATGCGAGTGCAACTTGGCCAACTGGTAACTGGCAACTGGTAGCTGGCAACTTGGCCGACAGTAGGTCACTGGGTTTTCACTTTGGTTTATGGACAGTTTGCTTATCAGCAGCTAAAGCTGTGCTCGATTTTCAAAAAACGCTTTACTCATTTTTCAATAAGTGGCTGACTCGCCAGTCAGTTGGCCAACAGCAACAACAACAGCAACAGCAACAACAACAGCAACAACAGCAGACACTCAACAAATCGCTGCGGCAACGCGTTTGCCACACAAAACTTGTTCATGGCAGCGACGTCAGCGTCGACGTCGACGTCGCTTTCACTTGTGGCAGCCGCACTTGACAGTGCGACAATGGCAACAACAACAGCAACAACACAAACAACAGCAACCACAGCAACATTGACGGCAACAATAAGAGCCACAACAGCGCTGACAACAACAGCAACAACAATTGCTGCGGTTGTTTGTTATAGCCATTGGCTGTTGGCCATGCTGATTGTCATGGCTAAAGAGCCAACAGCAATAGCAACAGCAACAGCAATTGCTAACGCAGCAACAATAGCAACAACAGCAACAAAGGCAATGTCAATGGATAAGGAAAGTTCAGGATGGTCAAGTGAATGCCGAAAATACTCTATAAATAGCCGGAAAAGAGAGTATAATTTAAAAAGAGAAGAGAGAGAGAGAGAGAGAGAGTGAGTGAAGAAGAGAAGTCAGACTTTGACTGCACACAAGTTGGATTTTTTAACAATGTTGCTGCAACAGCGGCAACAATTGCAACTAAGTAGTTGTACCTCAAGACATACACTAACTTTTGTCTGTCTCTCGCTGATGTCTTTACCTGCCACTGTGGCGACGACGACGACGAAGGTCTTGGCGCCTGCAGCTGTCCAAAAAGCGGTGTTGTTGTTGTTGCTGTTGCTGCTGCTGTTTTTGTTGCTGCTGTTGCTGTTGTATGTCAAGTGCCAACAAATGGACATGTGGACACCGCCCGGCGGCAACTTTGAGGCGCAGCTCAAAAACATGTTTACACACACTCACACCACACACACACAACACTCACACACACCACACACTCACCAACACACCACACACACACATTTGTAGTTGCTTTCTTTGACGTCTTATTGACTGACTGAGTAACTTAGTGGCCTGACAGTTGGCTTTGTGCTCGATAAATATGTAATTTATAAGTAAAGCCATGAAAAAGAAAGTGTTGCAAGCGAGTCTGAGTGTTGCAAGTAAATTGGGTCAACCGCAAAAGTAAAAGTTCTGCAAAAAACTCTCGTTTCTCATTTCGCATTTAGCATTTCTCATTTCCCATTTCAACTTTTAACTCATCGGCTGTAATTTAACTGTTTGCTTTGCAGAGACGAACCAAAAATGAAATTCGTGATTTTGCTATGCGTGCTGAGTGCGCTCCTGCTGCAGATTGAGGCCTCTCCGCTGCAGTTGCTCTCGAGGAGCGAACGCGCCGTCGCCCGACAGCAGGCGGTCAACAACAACAATGATGTGGCACCGGCGGCGGCAGCGTCCAGCGATGATGATGATGACGACGATGAGGATGATGACGATGATGAGCCGGATCTGGGCGATTTGGTTGATGATGATGATGGTAGGTTTAGAATTTAGAGAGTTCAAATATGCACACACACACACATTTATAGTAGTAAGAAAGCACTCGAGCACTCGAGCACCCGAGCACCAATATGCACCACCTACGTCACCAGCAGCACCTACGTCACTAGCAGCACCTACGTCACCAGCAGTTCCCAACAGCAGCACCACTTGCCACTGCAATTGCAATTGCAGCCACAAATGAGGCAACCACTCGCCACCAAAACTACCGAAAAATTTGCATATTTGTGTGATGTTATTAACGAGAATTTTGTGTGTCCTCTGTCCTCCTTCCTCCTTTGGGTAACGCAGTTATTTTGCTTTCGGGGTTTACAGATGACGATGATGAGGAGGACGATGACGATGATGAGGAGGATGATACGCCCCAGGGCCAAGCAGCGCCAGCAGCCACAGCCAGCGATGATGATGACGAAGAGGATGACGATGATGATGATTATCTGGACAGACTTTTCGATGATATTCTAGGCGGTAAGCCAACAAAGCTGCCACTAGCTGGCCACTCAATTAAAGCCCATTTCTCGCTACTCGACAGATGATGATGACGAGGACGATGATGATGATGAGAGACCCGCTGCCAGTCCAGTCCAGCAGAGTCCTGCTGCTGTCGCCTCTGCCCCCGTTCAGGCCCTCGAGGAGGTGGCACCTGCCGCAGCCGGCAGCTCGTTGAGTTCCGGCATCTCTGATGGCGTCGATTTGCCCGCGGAGAGTGGCAACGCTGCCGAGCCCATTGCGGCTGGCAACGCTGTCGAGGATGCGGCTGCTGCTGTGGCACCAGCACAATCATCCAACAACAACAACGAAGGTGAACTAAATGTTTTTTACGATGAAGATGCACTTGTAGATGGTAGTAGTGGTAGCACCCATAGTTTAAGTAGCACCAATGCAATTGACCAACAAAAACAAAACATACAACAACAACTACAACAACAACAAGTACAACAACAACAACAACTGCAACATGCGACACATCAAACCATAACAACAGCAACAAATCAAGCATCATCACATACAACAACTACAACAACAGCAACAAAGAACACTCTCATAAATAACAATAACAACAAAAATAATAATAACAATCATTTAGTTGTCAACACCGCCCCCGCACAGTCAGCAGTTGGCGCTGTGGGCGTGGCAACGGGGCCAATTAAGGCGCCAGCTGCAACTGTTGCTGGGGCAGCGTCTGATGACGAGGACGACGAGGACGATGACGATGAATATGATGATGGTGATGATGATGATGATGATGATATTGATGATGGAGTCGATGAAATTACAGGTGCGCTGACAGGTGACGACGAGGAGGCTGATGACGATGATGATGACGATGACGATGATGATATTATTGGCGATGACGTCATCGAGGCCAGACGCGAAGCACGTGAGTCCAAGTCAACAACAGACAGCAAAACAGCCAAAGCCAAAAAATCAACAAGTGCTTCCAAGAAGTCCAAAAAAGAGCTCAAGCATTAAAAGCAAACAACAATACAACAACAACAACTGCCACAACAACTGAAAATATACATAAATATATATGACAGGGACTACATTGAAATGACTTAAGACGTTGCAACATGAAGAAGAACATGATGATGATCATTAATTTTGGGTAGGACCATTTGAAATCTCGGACATTGCATAATTCTTTGCCTGCACTGACTATCCCAATCTATTCCCAAAAGCAACACAACGATCAAACAAAATACTATTTCTAATTTATTTATTTATTTATTTATTTTTGAGTTATAACTAGTTACAAGTTTAAATACAAATTGCATAATTAAGTTACGACAAAACAAAAAAACAAACAAATATTTTAACAAAAACATCCTCGAAATGAGTTGATTGAGAGTTTGGTGCTAGTCAAACTATCTGCAAAATGACAAATGAAAACAATAATAATAACAAAGAGCAACAACACAACAAAGAATGCAAATTTTTTAAGCTGCACGCGCACTTTCCCTTCCGCCCACTCCCTTTTTATTCTCTTACACCTCACAATTCACAATTGTTATGATTTTTATGCCAAGTTATTTTACGCACGGACTGTTTTTACACGACCACAAAAACAACAAAAACAACAACTGTAAACAACAAACGCACAACCAAATGTTGTTTAATGCCGAAGCACAAATTGTTGAAAAAATAATCAAAAAAATGCAAGAAAAAAATGAGTAAAAAAAAAGAATATACAAAATTCAGAAGTTCAGAAATTTAGAGTGTGAAATGCTT
Source organism: Drosophila falleni (assembly GCA_035045575.1). Lineage (NCBI taxonomy): Eukaryota > Metazoa > Arthropoda > Insecta > Diptera > Drosophilidae > Drosophila > Drosophila falleni. The sequence continues at coordinate 8,440,523 of JAWNOV010000167.1, forward strand.
CACAACGGTAAATGGCAACGGTAAATGGCTGAGCTGAATGGCCGAGCCGCCCTTTTGGCAGCCATTTTTATTGCTAGCCGTGTGACGCACTCACACTCACACACACATATACATACACGCACTCACACTCACACACATAGCTAAATTTATGTAAGCAACAAGATGAAGAAGAAGATGGAGAAGAAGAAGAAGAACTACAACTACAGCAAGGATAATTGTTTACTTAGTGTAATCTATTTATTTATATACTTATAATTTTCTTGCTTCACATTTACTTTGTAATTAATTTATTTACTGTTCACAACAACAACAACAAATAATTATCTGAATTATTATCGAAACGTAAACAAATGGAATGCATTTATGTAGCGCATATCCAAAATTCTTCACTTCTCACACACTATCTATTTATAACAGTTTTTATATATGTGTATTCTCTGTCTCTGTCGCTCACTTTCCCTTTCACTCACGCTTTCACACATTTTGGCTTACAATTGACATCAATCAATTAATCGTTTGACTATTTTTTGGCTTCTTTTCTGGCTTGCATAACTTTTCCGTAAACAAAACGTAAATAACGCAAATTGTAAAAAAAAACAACAAAACAACAACAAATTAAATTAAACAAATCTGTAAATTGTAGCTAAAAGTTGAACGCTTGAAAGGCAGCGCACAATTTGCCAATATTTTCTAAAACAAAAGATAGAAAAGAGAATGAAAATAATGAAATTGTCATTGATTCCATTTACATTGCACAAATTGTTAAACTTTGCATTTTAGGTTCATTTATTTTGTAATTTATTATTTATTTATTTATTTATTATTTATTGTAAAAACAACCACAAACAACAACAAGAACAACAAAAGCAAAGCTGCACACACACACGAAATGAGAAATTTGCTTAAATAAATTTTAAATGAAATTTGTGTACAACTTTTTGACAAATCTATTGAAAAAACAAAACTGAATTTGTGTTTTATTTAATGAAAATATCCCTAGCATACTTTCAAGCGTTAGTACTCATAGATGGAATGGGTATAATATCTCTATATTTCTATCTCTCTCTCTCTCTCTCTTTTTCTCAATTACTGAATCTCACTCACTTTTACTTATAATTTCTCACTCATTGCTCTTTATTATTCATCTAATTATGTATGTATTATAGCAGTCTCATTTTCAGTAACTAATTTGCCCTTTAGCTCACACACACTCTCACACACATATACAGGTGCTGGTTATCTAATTATACAATTATCTATTTTCTATATGCTATTTTAAATATGTCAAATGTACAACGAGCGCTATGAACTTAAGCAGAAATTCGCTTCAATTAACTATTACAAAAAGGGCAAAGTTAAAATTATCAGTTTTAGCTATCTAACTAATCCGTCGTAATGTTTGCAAGTCTATACTTGTCCTGTACATTATAAAACAGGCAATAACTAGAGAAAGAGAGACATTTAGTTGTAGAGTGAGACGGAAATAAAGAGAGAGAGAGAGAGAGAGGAAAACGAGACATGTAAAAAGCACATTAGTAGCTCATTATTTCCGACGATGGTTGTACAATGTACATTCTATACAACTATGGGAATGTGTTTGGTTAAGGGATGGAAAAACAATTACTGTACATTGCTAAAAATAGCTCTACTTAACATAAGTTACGATAAATTCAGGGATTTCATTTAGAAATTTTTCTTAAATTCCTGGTAAATTTCTTTCTCTAAATCTAAAAGACATTTTTTTCACATCACTTACAAAAAAGTCTTCCTTATTTTCTGTCCATCTTAATAAACACTAATTATCAATTGTCATGCCCATCCCTGGTTTAAATGTTTGAGGTATGAGCATGGCTTTCATTTATATAAGAGTTTATGGCTGCTCTGCTTCAATGTCAATGCTTTTTATAACATTTTTGTTGCTAATCTCAGCATGTTTCCGCCTCCCTTCCACTCTCCCTCTCTTTCGCTCTTACTCTCACATTTACTGACATGGTCACAAAGCCACACAGTAATCACTGTGTGAGTGTGTGCTTATGTGTGAGTATTTGTGGTGGGCGCAAGCAGCAGCTTATAAACACGCCTACACACATACGTATACACACACACACACACACACACACAGGTTGACACTCACACATATGTAATTAGAGACACAGTTTGTGCACACTACATGAAAAAGCATGCTGGGAAATTAACCGCACACGGCAATAGAGCCGCAAAGTTCCCTTCATTCAAAAACCAATACACGCTCTCACACACACACACAGAGACACACACATAGAACCACAAAATGAACTTCTATGCGATGTGCATGCAAGCGTATTAACATGACATCTTTTATGTGGTGGGTTAGGTGATCTGAAAAACAACGTCATCGACATGTCGACGGATGCATTCCAGGCGCGTCACAATCATTTCATCGATGCTATATTCTCTCGCATCAATCGCATCGTTGCGGACAATTATGATCCGTTTGTGGTGCGTTTGGCTGGCCGTGCGGCTGCCACGCCCACTTATGGAGGAGGAGCTGTCTCGAAGACCACAACAAAGACCAAGGGAAATGCCGGTCACAAGACAACAACAACGCATAAGAAACTGTAAGTGAAACCAAGAGGTAGAAATCATTGTAAGATAAGCAATGGCATATTAAGTATACGACCTGTTCAACCTGCTGAAATAACAGACAGTTGAAATCAGTGCAAAGCTCAAAGTAAATGATGCAAATCTGTTCATCTCTGTGACTTGCAGCAAGAACACTCGCTCGGAGCCGCGTGCTGCCACAAATGGTGGCGCCATCGAGTCTGTCAAATTGCAGGAGCAATTGACGCAATTACAGACAGAGCTTGGCCTCAAAGCCATCGAGCAGCGGAAGGTGGAGGCAACGAAATCAGAGACAGAGGCCGTAGTTTCCGGTGCTGGCAAAGCGGAAACTCGCAACGTGTTCAATGGCGAACAGCAGCTGCCGGCAGCCGGTAAAGCCAACCAAAAGAAATCGACAACAGGACAGCAGCAGCATCAGACAGGCCACAAGCACAACACGAAAAAGGCAGCGAATGCGGCAACGTTGAAGGCGGGAAGCGGCAGTTACAATCAGCCAGCGGCTGTGGCGGGGTCAACTAAGGCGGGTGCGGGGTCAACTGGAGAAGTGGAGAAGCTGCAAAAGGCCGAGGGCAGTCTGTCCGGACTGGCGTCGTTAAAGCGCGTGGGCAATGTGAAGGTGATCAGCGATGCGGAAGGTCGCAATTCGACCATTAAGGCCAAATTCACATTGGGCCCATTGACGCTGCGCGTGGAAAAGTCCTTTAAGCGGGGAAGTGTGCGCAGCGTTAAAAGTGCCACGGCCAGGACCAATGAAATGATCGGACGCATCAAGTTTAGTGTGCTGGATGATCGGGCCACCTTGATGTCAATCAAGGTGCAGCAGCCCAAACAGGTAAAGTCTCAGCTAACTAACTGCAATTCAGCAGTTGCCTTTGTGCTTTGTGCAATTAGCTTTAATCCTTTTCCATTCTATTTCTGTCTCCAGGTGGAGGTAGAGAGCAAGGACAATCACGACCGTACACGCGAATTTGTCTGGCGTCGCACGCCCAAAATTGCCAAATTGGTCAATGAGAAACTCAAATTGGCTGCCGAGTCACTCTTTGCGCCGCAGGGCGTTGAAGTTGTCCGACTTTAAAGGATTACTTTGTTTCCTTTTCCCTTCGCACAGCCAGCTAAATGTAGTCTACTCTTAATTATAATATCTAATTTATTTATTTAATTTGTTTGCTATCTCTATCGACAATAAATGTATCTCTGTCGCAAGTTGCTAAGTTTTTGCTTGAGAAATGGGAAGGGAAATAATTAATGGAGAATATTACATATTTAATAAAATGTATTATACCGGGTACTTAAAAAATAAGTAAAAGGGTGTGTTGGAATGTATGCAACAGGGAGAAGAAGGCATCTCTGACCAGACATACAGTTCTTAAGATTATTCGTTATCTATTAATATTATCTATAATCTCACTTAACCGCAGCAAGATCGGACAAGTAGAACGGGAGTAATAGCTAACCAAAGCTATTAATAAAGTTTTTATTTCAATACAAACACCTAAAAGTATACAGTAGTTTTTATCAGGCAATAACTTCTTTAAAGTACTGGCGGGGCCTGGGAGAGGGACTGGGAGCGGGGCCTGGGAGAGTCACTGGGAGCGGGGCCTAAGAGAGGGGCCTAAGAGGGGGACTGGGAGCAGGGCCTAAGAGAGGGTCTGGGAGCGGGGCCTAAGAGAGGGACTGGGAGCGGGGCCTAAGAGAGGGACTGGGAGCGGGGCCTAAGAGAGGGACTGGGAGCGGGGCCTAAGAGAGGGACTGGGAGCGGGGCCTAAGAGAGGGACTGGGAGCGGGGCCTCAGAGCGCGGCCTCGGGGCGGGGCCTAAGAGAGGGACTGGGAGCGGGGCCTCGGAGCGGGGCCTCGGAGCGGAGCCTCGGGGCGGGGCCTGGGAGAGGGACTGGGAGCGGGGCCTGGGAGTGGGACTGGGAGCTGGGCCTGGGAGAGGGACTGGGAGCTGGGCCTGGGAGAGGGACTGGGAGCGGGGACTGGGAGAGGGACTGGGAGAGTGGGGCCTCGGAGCGGGGCCTCAGAGCGCGGCCTCGGGGCGGGGCCTCGGAGCGGGGCCTCGGAGCGGGGCCTCGGGGCGGGGCCTCGGGGTGGGGCCTCGGAGCAGGGACTCGGAGCAGGGCCTCGGGGCGGGGCCTCGGAGCGGGGCCTCGGAGCGGAGCCTCGGAGCGGGGCCTCAGAGCGCGGCCTCGGGGCGGGGCCTCGGAGCGGGGCCTCGGGGCGGGGCCTCGGGGTGGGGCCTCGGAGCAGGGCCTCGGGGCGGGGCCTCGGGGCGGGGCCTCAATCCGGGGCCTCAGAGCGGGGCCTCGGGGCGGGGCCTCGGGGCGGGGCCTCGGAGCGGGGCCTCGGGGCGGGGCCTCAGAGCGGGGCCTCGGGGCCTCGGAGCGGGGCCTCGGAGCGGAGCCTCGGGGCGGGGCCTCGGTGCGGGGCCTGGGAGCGGGGCCTGGGAAAAGGGCCTGGGAGCGGGGCCTGGGAGAGGGACTGGGAGCGGGGCCTGGGAGAGGGACTGGGAGAGGGACTGGGAGCGGGGCCTGGGAGAGGGCCTGGGAGCGGGGCCTGAGAGAGGGACTGGGAGCGGGCCTGGGAGAGGGCCTGGGAGAGGGACTGGGAGCGGGGCCTGAGAGAGGGACTGGGAGCGGGGCCTGGGAGAAGGACTGGGAGAGGGCCTGGGAGAGGGACTGGGAGCGGGGACTGGGAGCGGGGCTGTTAACATTTAAGCTGATCATAAAAGACACAGCTGCAATTCTGTATTATAGGGAATACCATAAAACTCTTAGCTTACTATTAAAGTGAGAACTCAATTGCTTTTTCATTTATTTAATGCTATTTAAGTGCTTTCCCTTCATATGCCATAGAGCGAACTCAATTTCGCAATGAAGTCAATTTGAAGCGCATTTAATGAGTTGACAATTGTTTCAGCTGCAGCATTAGATTCGAACTACAGCTATGCACATAAGTGTACATATATCGGGCACTAAATAGCTGTCCACTTTGGCAGCCTCCCGGTGAGCACACAGAGGTGTGGCAATTGTCCTGCATTTGTCTGCAGCTGCAGTTGGGGAAAATGCAGTTGGGGACCTCAAAGTGCCACTCCCATTGGAAAATGTGAGTCGTATCTGTGTCAGCTCGCTTACAGTTTTCATTAATGCTGTAGCGTGGCAAGGGGATGAGAGGGAAGAGTCCGCCCTTAACCCACTGATGCCCTCCCTTTTTACCTGACAAAGTAAATATGAGTGCGTATATTGTGTTGCATCTAAGGCGGAAGGACATGCAATTTGTTGTTGTTTGCCTTTGTTGTTATGTGAGCTGGTGGTAGCTGTCGTCCTTTCTGATATCTTTCTCCCCCTCCCCACTCCCCCTCATCTATCAGCTGCCTCACTCTCTCTTGACTTCTTTGTCAGCATCATGCATGCTGTTTGTTTTGTTTTCTCTTGTCTGACGTTGCTCGTTGTTGTTCTTTGTTGCACCTAAATTGACAACAATATCGTTTCATTTGCTCAGTGAAGTGAACTCATCAGTACCGAGATCCTCTCATCCCTTCATGCCACCTCAAACATGTCGTCTACACATTGCCACTTCATTTTTTGTCATTTTGCAACAGCTGCCATTGGCCAGCTTGATTATATTGACTGGTAGGACGAAAGGACTTCGTCCTGTGTATGTGCTTAGCTTTAATTTTGACTCATATCTTTGTTACATTACATTGTGCTATAGAATGTGCTTCTTATTTATATCGCAAATGTATTCTTGCAAAAAAGTAAACCAATTCAATTGGTCAACAGGGAAGGGGGAAGGACGAAGGACTGTCAAGGACTGTTGCAAAAACTCATTTGTGCATTTGTCTGTCAGAGCGAAAAATACGAAAATTTTAGTAACTAAATTTCTTGAGCATTCATTTGCATTTGTTATTACTTCGTTGGTTTCCCCAGTTGCAATTGTTGAATATGCAACAATGCCCCCAAACAAACGCCATACAATCCCAGTAAAATCTCCTTCCAGCATCTTGCCACACAAACTCTGTTAGCAGATTTAATTTAACGCTGAAGCTGATTGCATTACCAAAGTGGGCGGGGCTGCAACGCCCAAATATATTTGTGGCAAGCTCCGAATATTTTCATAAATCATAAAATGTAAGTTTGCAAAAGTGTTTGGCTAACAGGAAGAATATAAGGATAGACAATATTCTTTATGAATTTGCAATAATTTTGTAGTCTTTTCACAGTTTATAGAATATTTGTAGTATAGCATAAATTGATACGAGAAACTTTGAAAGCAAACTTATTTGCTGGCAGGCATTTTGAACAGTTTAATACCTCCGACTTACCACATGCTGCATATTAAACTTATTCTACCGCCCACATGACAATTTCTGTGTGTGTGTGTGTGGTGAGAAAAATAAGTTGGTAAGTTCATTAAAGAGAAGGCCTGGTCAAAAGTTATCATAACTATGCACAAGTTTGGTAGAACTTATATCATTGGCAACTTGCAAACTTAAGAGGCTCAAGGTCAACTGGCGGCAGAATTAATCAACTTGTTTAATTAGCTCGCTAAGCTCTCTCTGGATGGGATCTGGATGGGCTTTACCTGCTGTCAAGACAACAAAAGCGACAACTAATTGCCACATAATCAACAAGAACAACAACAACAACAACAACAACAACAACAAGAACAATAGCAAACCGCTTGTTGTGGCAACAACAATTGTGGCAAGTCGGCTGTTGGGTGTTTGTCCTGTGTGAATCGGCGCGGAATTGAAGCACTTGCGCTTTTTACCAACTCAATTTACGCTAATTACTGATTTGCGCTACGACGATAACATGGCTGCACAGTATTTGTTTAGCACTCGGCCATCCCAAGAGATACTCAACTATATTTGTATATATATATATAGCTATATCTTTGTGGATATAGCCTGCAGTTGTAGCTGCTAACGGGTAGCATAGACAACGTCAGCGCTCGTTGCCCATCTGCAGCAGATTTCCACACGCCATGTGAATTTATATTGTCATTAGCTCTTTTTATGTAAAGTCGCTACGTAAATTTCATTAAATTTCCCAATTCGCCGCAAAAGAGAAACATACGATGAGAGACAGTAAGTGAGAGAGTGAGAGAATGTGTTGTGTTGCACATGCGCGCTCTCTAATTGCCTCTCTTCATTTGCTTCTAGCACTGACCTATAGCCACATTTTGTGGCGGATGCTGTTGTCCAAGTCGGCAACGGACTTATATGATGATTACTAGAAAGTAATATAATTGATATATGTTTAAGTGATTACTAGAGTCAATTATTTAAGAAATAAATGTAGTTTTATTAAAAAAATCAAATTTAAAATTACAATAAAAATAAAGAAATAATTCATAAAATTTTTCTAATTAAATTTAATCTGTTTTTTCTGGAATTGCTTATCTTCATTTGCTTCTAGCACTGACCTATAGCCCCATTTGTGGCGGATGCTGTTGTTAAAGTCGACAACGGATTATTTCTATAAAGTAAAATAATTATTATATGTATAAGTAATTCCTATAGTCAATTATTTAAGAAATAAATGTAGCCTAATCAAATTTAATTTGCTTCTAGCACTGACCTATAGCCCCATTTGTGGCGGATGCTGTTGTCAAAGTCGACAACGGATGATTTGTAGAAAGTAAAATAATTAATATATGTATAAGTTATTCCTATAGTCAATGATTTAAGAAATAAATGTAACTTTATTGAAAAAATCCAATTTAAAATTAAAAAAAAAATAAATGGAAGTAGAGTTAAAAAATTTTTTTTTTTAATTTTAATTTATTCCGTATTTTTAAATTATTTTATTTATGGATTCAAATTTATATTTCTTATAACTAGCAATAAACTGATAATTTAATTTTAATTTACAACTAATCATACATAAGTTCCTCATCTAGATCTACATTCTAGATCTAACAACCTTAAAGTTAGACGCTAAAAGAGCACAAGTCAAAGAGAGAGAGAGAGGGAGAGCGTTGTGATCTAAGAGAGAATGCTTGCGGCGAATTCAGATGGGGAATCGGCTTGCCACACGACGACGCTGTTGACGATGTCACACAGAACACGAAGTTGGCAGCAACAACAACAACAAGCCGAGCATCGACAACCGACAAGCGACAACGACAACGACAACATTGCGAGACCCCATCCTGATAATGGAGGAGACTCAGGCTCGTCTGTCTGGCCAAAATTGGTTTCAGTTTCAGTGCGACAGCGACGGTGAACGCATGTGATTGATAGGCGCAGCGGTTGACGCGTTTGAATCTAGTAAAGTTTCGATTTCGTCAACAAATCTAATTTCGATGTCAAGTTTGATTACCCACAAAATCAGCGGCAACTAACAAACAAATGCAAATCGAATGCCCAAAAAATATATAAAACGTGAGAAGCGAATTTACTTACAACTGCACTTGTATAGGTGTGTTGTGTGTGTGTGTGTGTATGTGTGTGATTATGTGTGTAAAACAAAAGTTGAGACCAACTTTCTGAGAACGACCAAAAAAAAAGTGTCAGAGTCGTAAATTTTGAACGTGTGAAAACGCAGGAAAAGCCTCATTGCCTCATTGCCGGCTTGGCAGGAGATGAAATTGAATGTGCCCTTTGTTGTTGCCAATGGTCTTGCCAATTTTGTTGCCATTGTTGTTGCTATTGTTATAGCTGCCGTTAGCCGTATGCCTTTTGGGGCAGTTTAGTAAAACGCGCGACGCACGCGAATATTTTATGACATCGTTTCGAATTATATGCGATTTTTCTTTTTTTTTGCTGTTCGCCGCGTGTTCGCAACTTGTTAGCAATGGCAGGCGACAAAAGACGAAACTAATAAAATAAAAACAGCAAAACGCACACAAAACAAATAAAAACGTGTTTACGCCTACACAACGTCTTGTCCCTTTCCCTCTCCTCTTTGATGCCCTTCTAGACTCCATTAAAGCTTCCTATTGGTAGCACTCTGCTTCATTAGCAGGCAGCAAATTAAGTTGTTTTATATTTAGATCAACATTTCCACAACGCTCGGAATAAATTAACAAAATTAAAAATAGAGAAAAGCAAAGCAAAAAAAACTCAATAGAATGTACTAAATCGTCTTTGATCTTTAGCTGTGCCGATAAATGGGATAACGCGTCAAAACAAATTGTGTACACAAACTGTCTTCGAACAGCAATATTTTGTAATTTAATATGCTCACAGCCTTCGCCCAGACGCGGGTCCAAAAGTGACAAAAATTAATAGAAAACACATCAAAAATTAACACAAAAATGTGCCAGCATTGCTTTGGTGTCTCTGCTTTTTTTGTGGGGGGCCACCAGATAAATGATCAACAACGGGCGGGAGAACAGTGCGTATGCGCATTGCGTAAACGAATTTGTTACACATACGTCATGTTGTACAACGCTGTAAAGCTGAAACCTGCCATACAAGCATTGTTGTTGTAAAATAAGAGGAAAACTTTGTCCTTGATTGTTGCACTAAGTAGTTGAGGACAGGCAAGAAAAGTTTCTACCAGTTTTGCAGAATAAGCGAACATATCAACAAAAGTAGAGAAAAAGCTGGCAAAAAGGCAAAGTGCAAAGTTTCATTTTACTATTTTTATCTTTATTTAAGTTGCCACAATACATTCAATATCAAACACTTCAAACATTGCCAGTTTCAATGCGAGAATGTAATGATTATGGTATATAAAATGAAATCCACATTGTTTGAAACTCTTTTGTTTATCTGTATATTTTAAATGGATTTTGAGCAATACAAATAGTTTCTTTTAACTGGCGAAATTCGACAATTCCCAATTGCCAATTGAAGAAAGCCCATAATCATTAACCTAAATGCAGGGAAAATCTAACTAAATTGCTTTCAATTTAGCTAAACAAGCCAGCGAAATGGATACTAAACTAAAGTAAGCACAAAATGCTGTTGTATCAATAAAATATTCATGAACAATGCGAAGCAATGTCGCACAGGGAATCAGTGAAACGCAGCATTGCGGAAATGGCCAAAATGAGGGAACTGGGTATGTCATCTAATCACGGATACTAAGCATAATGGCAAGCGTCGCCAAAGGGGGCAGAATAGAGCTCAAGTGCTGAGCAACAAACTGCAGACGTTTACAATTACACCTACACACACACCCACACTGGCACACACACACAATGGATGGCTAAGAGGAGGGAGAGTGAGGCACAGAGAGAGTGAGAGAGCGACAAGTGGACTTCAGTTGAGCTTTCAGTGCCTTAGGCAGCAATTACCAAGCCACACACACACACACACACCCACACACACATACAGAGACAATACACAAAGAAGTTGAGTGCGTTAACACTTTTGAGAGACATGAAAACGACGACGATGTCCTGTGCCTTGCTGCCTATCTTCTGTCTCTTGCTGTCTCTTGCTGTCTGCCAGCTGTCTCTAATTCCATTACGGAAGCAACAGTGACAAGTGGCCCACACAGTTGGCCCACACAGGGAGCCAAGCTGAGCTGGCTAAGAAGCCCTCTGATTGAAGCCAGGCAAAGGGTAACCTCAGCTACTTTGGCCGCTGTCAGTCATTGTACCTTTAAGTTGAACCCCTTAAACGGCAGCAGCATTTGCAGCTTGTAATTAGTTGCTGACACTGTTGCAAATTTGCAATTAATTATATTTTAATTAATTTCACACGCCAGTGACAAATTTTCAAGTGCTGTGAACAAATTATCCAAGTACTCGTATTCTGTTCAACTTCAACTTATCGAGCAGGAAGTTTTGGCACCGAAAAAAGTTTAACCTGCCTTTGGCCAAATTGATTGATGTCCAATGGAGTAAAATGGAATACATAAAAATGACTGACGGCCTTAAGGATATGCCAAAGTTGTTGGCTAGACAGTTGGAGGCGGATTGTTGCCAGCAGTTGCCGGGTTTCAGTTTTGAGGCGTGACAAGCCTTCAGGGCTAGTCATAATCCAATTCCCGCCCTTAGTTTGTCCTGCCAATATAATATAAATATATATTTATGTATAGGCATATAAATTTATATTTTAGTATGCTCAAGCGTGATTTATTTTTGGGTCTAATTTGTGGGTTGGGTTCCCCATCAATTTTCCATGGACATGCGTGTCAGTTGTTCTCATCAAAAATGCGCCATGAAAATTATAGTTAAGGTTTCTGTTAATTATACATTGGCATTATTTTAGTGGTACTGTGAAGATGGTAACAGTTCAATTGATTTTTTTTATTTGGAAGTGTTTAAAACTGAAAGTGAGCAGGTTAAATTCTAAGGTCAACTGCGATAATTTTACGTGTCGCTTGGTATTACATATTTATTTATATTAAAATATTTATAAATAAAGAACAAAGTTTTAAATATAAGTTTTACTTTTGTTTGCTTTAGATTAGATATAACTTTATTTATTTTTAATGATTTCGTGCAGACAGACTTTAATCTTAATGGCTTTATAAGTGCCTATCCGCAATTTTATTTTGATCAATTTATGGCTTTCATTAGGTGAAAAATGCGCACACACAAAGCTACATAAACGAGCCTTATAAAAACAATGACAAATTTAATCAATTTAAGTTCAGAGCGCTGACAAAATCAATTTGGTCGGAAAATGACAGCAAAAAAGCGAGAAAACTGCGTGGCAAAAAGCAAAGCAACAGCAAAATGGTATAAATAAAAGGTTAAAAGAAAAACAGCAAATAATATTTGGCCTAGAACGAAGACCGAAAAACAACAACAACAGCAAGAGAACAACGAGAACAATTCGAGAGTGGCGAAAAAAAGGTTAACAAACGAACTTTAAAAGATTAAATTGTCTGCCGATGGAATTAAGTGTTTTAAATGTCATGGCGAGTGTTTAATTCATTGTGAGGCTGTGTGTGTTGTTGTGTGTACAATGCGCAATGAAAATATCATTTACAGTGACAACAACAACCACAACAACTACAACAACAAGAACGGGAAGAAAAACAAGTTAAAAAACCTGCTAAAAGTGCAGCTATAAAAACCATTTAAAGCAAATAAAGTGCAAATCGATAGCATAAATAAAGCAAAGAGTAAGGTGAAAAGTGAAAGTGTGAAGGAGCAAGTGATAGACAGAGAAGAGAGAGAGAGAGACAGAGAGAGAGAGAGAGAGACAGCGATAAAGGAAGCACTTGGCGCTGGGCGCCAACAACAACAACAACACATCAAAATGTTGACCCTTTCGACGCTGCTGTGCTGCATGATGGGTAAGTCACAAAGCGAATCCTGGCCAGGACACTTGAACGTTGTCCTAGACCCATTCATATGTATGTACAATGTACATATCTGTATCCTGTTTAAGCATGCATAAGATTATCAGCGACAACGAACTCAAACGACCCCCAAGTTATTTTTTGCTGTTGCTGTTGGTGTTTTTTTTGCTGCGGCTCAGCCCCCACACAGCGAATCCTTTTAAAAACATTTGTGGCCCAGGCTGCGAAAATCCTGATTTATGTCTGCCTGCTGCGTTGCTGTTGTTGCTGTTGCTCTCGTTGTCCTTGCCAGCGACATGGCCAATGCCAACCGCAGAGAGTGAGAGCTGAAAAACAGTTGGGCTGGCAAACAAAAATGCGGTCGATTCGCCTCAACTCGCTACGGGCATATCGCATAACAGAAGCACCATGAAGTAGAGGAGATATGAATGGAGAGGGGCAGGTTATAGAAGGTATAGAGAGAGAGAGAGAGAGGGGTGCTGTTGCACTTTAAATTTTAAACGGCAAAACACAAATTGCTCTCTGCACATAATTATGCATAATTGAAAAGTGTAATTATGCCCACGACGACACGGCAGCGCGATTTTATGAGGCGCAACTTCAAGCTCAATCAAGCACAACGGGAGAATCAACGCCTGGAGAGAGAGAGGCAACAACAATGTTTATGACTCGCAGGTACTTTTAATTGCTACCAGATGCAGGATGTACTAAGATGCTTTGAGCCAAAGAGAAGGCAGCAAAGTCATCTTAGAAAGAAAGTCAAGAATTGAAGAGAATGCTGACAAAGTGAATGCCCTTTCCAAAACAGCTTTTGAGAATACAATTACTCTCTTAATCTTCCCAAAAACTGTTTAGTTTATCGAATCTAACTATCAAGATCAATTCACCTCAGTTTTATCCACTTCGTCCAGGCATTGTTTATAAAGGCTCTGCTGACTCTGTGAGCAAGTTATTGTGTCGTTCTAAAAAACTGTTTAGTAGAAATTAAGATACATTTTATAATCTTTCTACACTATCGAATCTAATTATCAAGATCAGTTCACCTTAGATTTATCAAAAGCTGTTTAGTCGAAATTTAGAAATATGTTATAATCTTTTTACTCTATCAAATCTACTTATCAAGATCTGTTCACCTCAGTTTTATCCACTTCATCTGGCATTATTTATAAAGACGCTGCTGACTCTATGAACAAGTTATTGTGGCGTTCCTATGTTTCCCACTTAATATAGAAGTACTTGCTTCCTTATCGGTTGTAAGTTTGTTTTTTTTTGTGCTGTTCTTGGCTTTGTTTCGGTTTTCTTTTCTCTTCAACTTTGTTCCGTTCTCAGCGCTGTTTTAGCTGCCTTTTGTGCCATGTGTTTTTATTGCATTAATTTTTATGGTCGCTTGGCTTTGTTGTTCTTGTTGTTGTTGTAGCTTTTGTTGGCCCGTGAGTTGCTGTTGTTGTTGTTGTTGTTGCTGTGGTGCTGTTGGTGCTTTTGTTTTACTTTGCGTATGCCCCAAAGTAATAAAGTGAATTGGTTTTCTCAAATAATTTCCATTTTAAATCCAGTCAGCAAATCCGCACAAGCTATGCCCCTTCCCCTCCCCCTGCTCTTCTTCTACTGCCCCCTGTTCCTGTCCCCTGTCCAGACTCTTAGCCGCTTTTGTATGTTCCTCATGGTTTTTGTTGTGCGAAAAGTGGCTTCATTTTCTCGCATAAAATTGTTTTGTAAAGTTTGTTGAGATTTGTTTGGCGACAGCATTTGCAATTGTTTTTGTTTCCCTATACATTTCTTTAGTTGTGGTTGTTGTTATTGTTGTTGCTCTGTCTTATTCCGCTTTGGATTTTGACTGCTATTTGCATTTGCTACCAATGCGGCTGCTGCTGTCAATGTCAACGAGGCCTCAAAATTTAATTGAAATTTAGTGTAAACACAATGACAGCCTGTCGATTATCCTGTGCACACACAACACCCACTTGTATGCGACTATATATATATATACTTGTATATATATTTCGATGTCGATATTTCCGCGTAATCCTTTGGCGCGGATATCCTGTCAACTTTAGCCTGGCTTCCAATTTGCCAAGCGCCTTTTCCATGTCAAAAACTCGAGCCAAAACACGGCAAACATTTCACGCGTGTCACTGAAGTCACTGAAGTTGTTGGCCTGCCTTCAGTTAAGGATGTGCCTATATCCCTACCCCAACTTGTCTGTCAAGGCAAAAGTAACAACAATGTCTCAACCCCAACACTCACACACACACACTTTTACACACACACACATATACACTTCTCTGTTTGCCAGAAAACTCCAATTGTTTACTTATTTGCTTTGTGCATATGGAAATGAAATGGCAAATAAACGTTGAAAAGGGAAAGAAAAATTACGTTGACTTATCCAAATGTACATAAATGACACATACGAACATATACACATATCCATACACTCTCAAACAAACACATTTGCTTATATGGAAATATATTCCAGGAATGGCAAACAACAACAACAACAACTCAGCTGTGATTGTGAATTGTCCTCTTAGCCATTCATCTTTGTCGCACTTTCTCATCATTATAACGCAACAGTTTCTCGATCTGACTTTCCATCTCAGTTCTGCATAATATACTGAATTGTATTTCTCATTTTAGTGGGAACGACCTCTTAACCTTGGTTTTCTTTCCCTATCCAGAAAAAGTTACTTTTGTTATTATTTCAATATAATCACCTAAAAGTATGCAATAGTTTTAAATTGGTAGGAATTTCTGAAAAGTACTTTTTTTATATATGGAAATAAGTAACTATGGTCGGGATCTCGACTATAGCTTTTTCCACTTGTTTTTATTTTAAAATATCTTAAATTATACATATAAGAAATAGATAATTAAAAATTGTAATACTTGTTATCTGATATGCTATATTTTTTTATTATCAACTTTCATTCTGCCTTATTCCTTCCAAAGCTTACAATATATTCTCTATTTCATTTTCCTGTTTAATTGCCAACCCAATGAAATCTCAAAATCCAATTGCCACTTTCTACACAACGTTTAACCATTTTATGGCTTTTATTTTATGTCCACTCGCTTTTCTTTTCTTTTCCTGTTTTTTCCATTCTTGTTTATCTGCAACATTTTCAATTTCTCTGTTCATTACTTTATTTTGCTTATCAAAATAGCAACGCATTCAAATAAACACAAAGAAGACATAACAGAGTGGCAAAAAAAAACAAGCAACAACATTGTAAGAAAATGGAGAAAAAAGGGGCATGAACAAATTGTTTACGGATGTGTTTGTGTCCTTTTTCTAATATTTTGTTGTTGTTGTTGCTATTGCTGTCGTTGGCATTGCAAAAAGGAAGTAAATCGGAGCAAAAAAAGCAAACCAAAAACGAAAAACCAAAAAGGATGTAACAAAAATTCATAACAAAGTACATTTCATGCTGTTGCGAGCAAGTCGTTCATCCTGTTTTGGTTTCTCTCACTGTATGTGTCTGTGTGTGTGTGTGTGTGTGTATCGCTTTTTATTGTGTGTGTTTGTAAGCTTGGCCTGCAAAGGAAATTCACTTGACTTTTGGCTACAATCATTTTTTTTACACTAGCTGCAGCTTATTCTGTATTTGTTGTTGTTACTGTTGTTATTATATTGTATTGTTGATGCTGCTGAGGTTGGCTAAAGGCATAAATAAGCTCGGAGACTACTGCAGTTGTCGCCGCTTGGCTGCTTCACTGCGTTTTGGCCATGGCCAACAAAAACGAAGAAATGCCAGTAGGCAGATTACACACACTCTCATAAACACGTTACAGAGAATTGTACTTATTTATGGCAAATTTGTCGTAAGTGCTTGCCAGGAACAGTGTTTCTATATTTATTGTGGAATAAAAAATATTATCCAAAGCAGTTACAAATGAAATAGCAACTGAACATTTGATATGAACAATGTTGTCAAGTGATTATACATTTTATTATTTAACATCTTTACACTTTGATATTTTTTGTAATTGTTTGGAGTTATGTTGTTAGATCTTTTATAAATACCTCTGCCTGTTCTAGCCGCAACTCTAGCTGTTTAGTTATTTAAGTGTGGCACAAACATGTACACTTAATTTCAGAGCCATGAAATTTCTTTTTATGTCACATCTTTTCACATTTCAACACTGACTGTCACACAGTCAATTGTTGACATAATTGCAGCAATACAGCTCATAATGGCAACCAACAACAACAACAACAGCAACCGAAAACAACAATAACTGTAAAAAGAGAGTGCTGCCACACCCGGAACTGCCCCTAATCCCATTTCGTATTCCCATTGACGGAGCAAATTATGGTGACCCTGGTTCGTTTTTATTATTCCGCTAAATTGATTTTGAATTTAGTTCAATGTTTATGGTCAAATGGTTGCGTTTTTGTGTCACCAGCCATCGTGTGGAAATAGCTACAAATTCTAGTAAATGCATATAGTATCTATAGGTTGGCATAGGAATAGCTTCCGCTCTTCCTTCCCTTCCCCTGTCCCATCCCATCTCGTCTAATTCCATCCCATCCTTTTCTACCCCCTTTGAAAAGTTTTTGAGGCCAGTCAGCTAGGTGCGGCAACAATTTTTGTTGTGTCTACCTTATAAATCATTTGTGCTTCGATGCGTAAGCGACAGTATAGCATAGTCCCTACTTAGAGACAGCCACCTTCATAAGGGATAAGCCGTTGGGGCCAAAAATAAATACTTCTATGCCCGAGAATGCCCGAAACGAGGTAAAAATGAAAAGCATTCGAGAGAGTAATCCCCAATCGATTTTCAAGCCCAATTCAATGAGTTTTTGGCCGCCATTTTGTGACTTTAAGTTGCCTTTTTGTGGCCACCTTTTTTCCTTTTTTTCTCTCATTTTGCATATTACTCATGCATATGCTTTGCCAGGAGTAAGTGAGTTTATACATTTTTATACATCTTTTTATTTATTCCATATCCATTAAGTTCAAAGCGAAATGTGTCAGAGTAGCAGTCTAATGTATTGGCTGGGTCGGATCGGGACTGGAATGAGGGTCTAGGGATGCCTGGCGGATTGCTCTCTGGGTACACATTGATTGCCTGGTTGGCTCTGGTTCTGGCCTGGCTCTGGTCTAATGGTGTGTCTGGTCTGATGGTTCCAGACTTTGAAATTTCAATTACTCAAGCAAATGATAAATGAACAGGCAGCCGCAAATTTTCTCGCCTTTTGTCCGTCCGGGCAAAGCATCCATTATGAAGACACACACACCGCAAACCGCCCACTAAGTGTGTGGGCGTGTCACTCACATCTCACATGTGCTTATAGTCATGCTCATGGGTAAAAAGTGCAGCCTCTGAAATGATTGCAAAAAACTTGCGCAACTTTTGCCAACAGGCCAAGAGTTTGCTTTAACCAAATATGCAAAGTCTCAAAGTCTCGAAGGGGTCAACAGAGGGAAGAAGTTGGGAGTTGGGAGTTGAAAGTTGGGTGACAGGCCTTGTGAGCCGGAAGAGTATTTAATGCTATTTGCTGGCAAAAGTTGTCGTGACTTTGCAGCTTTTAGTTGGAGCAGCTGTTGGCAGCCAATTCCTTGCTAAGTCACGTTGGCATTCGCTTAATTAAGAGCTGAAATATGTGAGAGCAAGTCGTACTATATGCATGCTTTAAATTAACTTAATTAAGTGACGCATCTGGCATGTCAACTGGGCATTACATCTACACGAGTACACTCAGTAATCCACTCAAAAGTGTTGCCCACTTGCCACTTTGAAAATTCATTTCCGCTTCCCAATTCACAGGAGCACTCAACATACTATACGAATCAATAGAAGAGGTGTTGTTACTCTGCCCTACAATGCATCAATATGGCTTTGTCAGTCAGTCAGTCAGTCAATCAATCAGTCAATCAGGCAGTCAGACACTGCTCTAAACATGCATCGACATCAACTTAATTGCATTTCATTCATTGCTAAGCAGCAGCAGCTGCTTCGTATTCTACTACCAAGGTGGGAATTGGAATGGGAGTGGAAATGGGTTCGGGAATGGGAATGTGCCAAATGGTGTGAAGTTTCATTTCGCTTCAGTTCCATCCGTCGATGCGGGTACCAAAGAAAAGGCAAACAGAAAACAGCAAAAACAAAATAAAACTATAAACAGAAAAACAACGAAAAAAAAAGAAAAACCACACACAAAACTGAAATGCAATGCCGAAACGAGGAGTGAGAAGAGATGGAGGCGCTCAGGAATGCGAAGTGAGACCGGAGGAAGCTGCCACTCAGAAAAGCAGCGAACGGATACCCCCAACACTCAACAAACAACAAACAATGGAAGCAATAGGCAAAAAAAGGGTTAAACATCAACAACACATTACCAAAACAAAAACTTCCTTATTGTCTATTTCGTTTTCTAATCCATGATTTTAAGAAAAATTAAATTTAAGTGCAGAATGAATAAAGAGGCCAAACCATAATCAAAATGACATTCCGATTGAAAATCGGTTCAGTTTTGACAAAGTTATGGGAGTTTGAAGCTGGTCAGACCTTTGATCTAACAACTTTACAAGTCAAAATTTTTGTCAAATTTCACATGATTTTTTACAGAATTTTGAAAGGTGTCAGAAACAAATTTAAAGTGTTGTTTTATACTATTTACGATATAAGGAGTTGATTAAACGTGAAAACTTGAGATTTAAAATTTTGAATTTTCAAAATATCATAGGGGGGACCACATGCATCGAATCCATGATTTTGAGAAATATAAATTTTTTTCGAAAATTAATTAAATTTGAGTGCAGATTGAATAAAGAGGCCAAACCATAAGCAAAATGACATTCCGCTTGAAAATCGGTTTGGTTTTGACAAAGTTATAGGAGTTTGAAGTTGGTCAGACCTTTGATCTAACAACTTTACAAGTCAAAATTTTTGTCAAATTTCACATGATTTTTTACAGAATTTTGAAAGGTGTCAGAAACAAATTTAAAGTGTTGTTTTATACTATTTATGATATAAGGAGTTGATTAAACGTGAAAACTTGAGATTTAAAATTTTGAATTTTCAAAATATCAAAGGGGGGACCATTAGGATCGAATCCATGATTTTGAGAAAAATGAAATTTTTTTCAAAATTAATTAAATTTGAATGCAGAATGAATAAAGAGGCCAAACAATAATAAAAACGACATTCCGCTTGAAAATCGGTTCAGTTTTGACAAAGTTATGGAAGTTTGAAGTTGGTCGACCCTTTAGGAATCAAATTTTCCCATTGTATCACTCACTTCTCACTAGGCACTTACATCTGCTACCTCCTTCATTTCGCTTTCTACCTCTCTCTTTCTACCTCTCTCTTTCTACCTCTCTCTCTTTCGTATTCTCTCTGCTTCATCAGCGAACGTTGCTCATTGCTTTTGGCTTTTGGTGTGCGGCATTGCTCGAATAGCAAAAATTGAGACGTCACCGACATTTCACCGCATCGAGCGGAAAAACCCAGAGAGCGCAGACGGCGAAAAGGATAAAAAAGGAAAGTTTTTTAATTGAATTGTGTGCTGCAGAGCTTCAATTGCAAGCAAGGTTTAGTTTAGGGTGGGTGGGATTCGAATCTGGACTAAATCTTAAGGGTTTGGCTTTTGGGTTTCTAGCGACATTGTCCATGTTTTGGCTATCAAGAGCGAGTTGCAGCTGAAGCTATGGCGTCTGATTTAGCGTTTTGGCACGTTTTACTTGTTATTTGGTGCCCATACCAACATCTGCTGCTCCATTTGGGGATGCCACATCCGCATACGCTCGTCTAAAGGCGCGTGCTTAGATCCAAACAAGAAATGTAAACACTTACGACCACACAGCTGCTGCCGGAATGGGCGGACTGGGAACAGCTAAGCATTGGCAGCGTCTTTTTGGCCATGGCTGTTGCTTCTGGCCCTGCTTTTATTAACACAAATATTAATTTTTGCGGCGCTGCATGTGGCAGTCTTGTTTACACTGACGCCATCGGCAAACGTCTCCAACTCCGCCTCCTTCTTTTACTCCTCCTCCTTCTTATTCTGATGCCTCGTATTCATCCTTGGCACGCCCTGCTCGTTTATGTTTTTGTTGTTTGCGTGTATCTCATTAAAGTCAAAGGCGCCCAACACGCACTTCAATTTGCATGAACAAAGCTTTGAGATGTCCCTTTTTTGGGCCTGGGAACGGACATAACAACTTTTGCCTTGGCTATGGCTATGGCTTTATTTTCGGGCATTCTTTGTATAACTTAACAGTGGCAAAGTAAGAAAATCTCATCATAAAACCAACGGCGTTGTGGTGAAATGCATTTGGGTCCCTGTTGATTATCACCAGAAGAGCATCAAGTACAGTGAAAATAACGATGTCCATCAGCACAGGAAGGCGGCCAAACAGGAAAGAGAAAACTTTACAGTAACGACAAATTGCATGGACATTGACAAGGGAAATGGGAGGGGTGGGGATGGGGAAGGGGGGTGTGTGTACAAAGTATGCCAATCACACCTGACCCAATTCAACGATGATTTCACTGAGCAACTGAATGAGCAGCTGATGTAAAGTAAAACTGGCCTTAAAACCAAGGCTGGGCAACACATTGAGATACTTTAACAATATACTAAGATACCTTGAAAAAACAAATAAAAAAGAAAGCTTAGTTTAATGTATACATTTCAACAAAAATAAAATAATAATAATAATTTAGTTTTCAAAGTTTGAAGACCTAATAAGAATTCATATAAATATGAAAGCTTAATTTAAAGTAGATTTTAACAAAATTTATATTTGAATTAAATTAGATAGTATCTAAATGTAATTCTATTTTCAGCTTTTGTCATTGTGGTTTAGTTAAATAGTGCAGCGATTTTCTGTGAAAGTGTAAGAGAAAGGTGTCATATAAGAGAGTCGACCTGAATGTTCCTTTTATTCATATACTGTATCTTTTTGCTGGGCTTCAACTACAACTTGCTCTTGGCACACAATCACTGGAGAAATGTGTTGTGCTGTGCATCTCTCACTCTCTCTCTCTCTCTCTTCTCTTTTTCTCTCATTCCGAGAGGCAATCCCAGCAGGAGACCAGACCTTGCCATATAGGAGCATGCGGCCCGTTGCACGCCTGACTGACTCTTTGTCCGCATCCTTTTTGCAGTCCTGGCTCCGACCAGGCTTCTTCTTCTGCTGCCTTCCTTGGGCTTGGCATTTCCTGCAGCATTTGAAACGCATTTTTGCCATTTTCCATTTGCAACTTTAGTTTGCCGGCAAATATTTTCTTAATTAGTTGGCACTGAGCTGCCTGAGAGCCTTCACATTTTTCCCCTCTCGTCCCAATGCTGGTCAGTGCCTCTGTTGACCAACTGTCAAGTGTGAAAAATTGCAACTCAAATTGTTGTACAAAATGGCTTTAAGAGCTCGTTAAAAGTCACGCAGCGAATTGTTTAATTTATGCGTACGAAAACAGAAATTATATTAATTACGACTGCAATGAAGGAGCGACAACACGACAACACTGCAACGAGCTTAACAACAACAACAGCAGCAACTACAACAACAACAAGAACAGCAGCAACCACAACAGCACAACTCAAACGACCCTCAACTCTGACTTTCGAGCAACTTTTCCCCCAAGTACGACATAAAAAACTGCATAAAATTTGCATGTCAAAAGTGCGTCGACGTCGTTCTCCATTTTACATTCCCACAGCGATTTGTCCTGATCCCCAAGCTTGTACACTCTCTTCTCATTCCCCTCTTCTCTCCTCAACGTCATTCTGTGTTCTTTGGCTTAACAACGAGTGCGAGTGCAAGCGGTTAAAAATTTTGCAATCAACATAACAATTATGTGGTGATATCGGTGGGAAGGGGGAAAAGATTGTCAAATTGTTAAACGGAAACAACTGACAGCACAGATTTGTCTTGTTTGCATATTCAAAATCCCCCCGTGTCGTATGTTTTAATAGTGCATTTAAAATTTTTTAAAGCCCACACAGCTAATTACGTGGGCTGTTTATAGTATTCACAATTCACGAATACGATCCACGACAACGATTCGTTCTTGCCACGGGGTGTTTAATGCCGTCGCATAAATGTAGAAATGTTGCGGCTGCCTTGCCACATGTTTGATTTTTATGTAGACAAGCGGCCGGGAGTACACTGAAAAAAAAGAACAACTTCTAAAATCAAGAACAATTATCTTAAATATTTTGTTTATAAAATAAGATTATTTTAAGACCAAATAACTAAAGCTATACCTTAAAAAAAATATTAATAAAAAAAATAATTTATTTTGTTTTTATTTTTTAATTTTAATTTTAAAAACATTTATTCTTAAAATAAGAACTTGGTCTTATTTAAAATGCTCTTAAAATCAAAATGTGTTCTCTTAATCTAAGAGCTTTATTTTCTCTTTGAGACCAAAAATCTTAGTTCTGAGACCAAATTCTTGATTTAAGAACATTTGTTTTTGTCAGTGTAGGGAGGGACTGTGTATATAATAGGAACAGGGACTGTTTCATTGTCTCGTCTCTCTTTGTGTGTATGTGTGTGTGTGTGTCTGGCTGCCTTCCGTCTAAATAAGATAAGCAAAATGTGAGCAACATGCACAGCGAATGTCAAAGCGTATTTAATGAGCACCCCTCCCTGCCAGACTCCCACCCTCCCCTGTCTCCTCCTCCCCTAACTCTCATCCCTACAGCGAATGTTGCTGCGATTTTCTGCGAAAATCACAAAATCAGTTGGCAAGAAATCAGATTGTGGTTTGGGGCAACAAGGCAACATCGACAATGTTGTGGCAAGCGCTGATGTTGCGTTCAACAGGAGAGTGGGGGGAGGGAGTGTGAGGCGTGTCGACATGGCAACAACAACAAAAAGGGGCTGTAGATAAAGCTACAGCCAAAGCCAGAGCATATGCCGCGATGCGTGCCACCGATTGACGACCGAAGAGTGTCTCTGTGTACTTTGTTGTTGCATATCGAGCGTGGCAGACACAGAGGGAGACGCCACCGCTGCTGATGGAGTCTATGCCAAGACAACAACGACGACAACAGCAACTAGGTGGCATAAACAATGCTCTCGGCGTAACAAATTGTTCAGGTTGAGACCCTGTATCTCTGCATCTCCCTGTATGTCTGTAAGTGTGTGTGTTCCTTGCCAGATAATGTCATCAGTACACTAGACAATATTTGACAACAGCGACCTTGAACTGTGCTCGCATAAAAAGCAAATTAGTGAGTAGATGAAATTGTATTTACCTTTCGTAATGGAATCCCATAAAACAATGCAAAAGACTGCTTAACATAAGCAGACAGAACCCATCAAGTAAACAGACAGTCTACGATTAAATAACATTATTTGCCACATTTTATTACAGCTTTCATAACTTTTTTATTCGCCTGAGAAGTCTCTAGATATTTTGGCCACTCGCTTGTTTGTCTGCTTCTCTTAAGGCCACACTCTGCACACTTTTCTTAACCACAAGACTTTTCATTAGTGCAAGTGCTGCACACACACACACTTAGACTCACTCACACACACTCAGACACACACATGAGCATTCTGCACGCGCTTCAAGCATTGCAGAACGTGCCAAAAAGCATTGCATAAGCGCAGGCGGACGACAACGCAAAATAAATAAGGTAAAGAGAAATTGCGAGCACAATATTTTCCTCTTTTTTTTCTCCCAGCTCCCCAACGACAAACAAATCTCAGCTTTTGTTGAGTAAAGAGAAAAATTGAGAAAAACGTGTAGAAGAAGCTGAAGTTTAAATACTCTTACAGACAATTGAATGACTTAACTGTTCACACAATCAAATTAGTTGTAGTTTACTTTATGAACAAACAAGCTTCATATAGAAAAAAGTAAACTTCTTGGTTTGCTGAAAGAGAGTGTAAGAAAGGAGTGCAACATAAAAGGACCTTTTGTTAGGGTATTAGAATAACTGTGGACAACACACATCCTGCACAGCTGCCTGACACTGAAATCGCAATGCGTTTAGCAATCAACTCACGAGTCTGCAGTGGAAGTCGCTGTCCAAGTTCCTATGTCTAACCCTGTCGATGCTGGGACTGCTGGGACTGTCGCTTAGCATTGCGCATACGCCGCGTTGCACATGTGGCTGCTGCAACCAGTTGTCAACCAGTTGGCAGGCATCTATTGGGGCGTGTGTTAATAATGCGTGACATAAACTGAAGCTCTGGCAGTTTCTCAGTTGGCTGACTGCTCGATGCGACGTGGACGTGACAAAACGAATTGAGTTGAGCATTTAAAGTGACAGGACGCAAGCAAATGTCGAAGTCGATGCTCAAGAAATGCGAAATGCGCAATGCGAGCTGAGATTGCGACATTGTCATTGTTTTATTGACATCCCAATGCGAAGTCACAAATATATACACTCAGTTATACACATATCCAGACGATATGTTTACGCCTCGTTCGCTTTTACATGCATAACATTTAAATTTGTGCCGTTTTAAATATGTAAATAAATGTTGGATGAAGGCAACAAATATTCCAAACTCATTCTGCATAATGTGAGTGTGTGAATGTGTGAGAATTTCAATTTCCGCTTTCGCACACAGAGTAATACAGGCATACAGTGGTGCAGAGAAGTATGTGTATACTAAGCACACTGCCAATTGCCGCCAATCAAAAGAAAACCAAAGTCGAAGGACGCTGCTGGCAACGCGTTGCTGATTTTTGAGGAAATTAAATGAAATTGATTTTAACCCCAAGTGTGAGAGTTCAACAGTGTATGTGTGAATGAGTGTGTCATATCCGTTGGGGCATACAAAATTACTTTGTATATATATATTTTACTATTTAAATATTCGAATAAAATTGTAAATTGAAATTGACATTTAAAGCAATCACAAAAGAGAAAGATACATAATCGTAGATAGCCGGAGGGAGCAAGTGGAAGACAGATAGTGAGCGGAACCTGTTCAGGAGCTACATTTAAGCCGCTGTCCTTTGCAGCACTTAATCCCTTTAAAAATAATTACAAACTGCAATTATTAGCCCCGAACGAAGGTGGGACAGAAAACGCGATGCCAAAGCAAATCCAATTAAGTGAAAAGCAAGTGTAAGCCGAAGCTTTTCCTCCACAATTTTCCTTCACTTCCTGTCCCTGTTCCTGTGTTCTGTTCCTCTTCTTGTTCTTGTTCCTGTCCCTGTTCAGCTGCTCAGTTAATGCGCGCTAAATGGCAAGAACTTTTTGCCAGGAAAATTGCAGTAGCTGCCACTGACACGTCTTGCACCGGCTGCTGATTTTTCCAGGGTTCCAGGGCTCAAGTTTCCCTCTCTCTGTCTCTTTTTCTTCAACTTGTTGTTATTACCTTTTTTTTTTTGATAACTTTACATTTTGTTTTATTTGCTGCTCGACAATAAAGCATGGAATTAAATTGGCTACAGTAATAATAATAATAACACAGCTAACAGTCCAGTATCTAAGATATGTACAACGTTTTTGCGATTGTTGTAAGTAGCTTTTGCTTTGTTATTGCTGTCATCAAGCTGGAACAGCTGGTCAGGAGAAAACTTGTAGACAGCTTTCTCGAATTGGTCATTGGTGTGCCTAACTTTTACCTGATGCTTTGTATTGTCCTTGCTGTTCCTTTGCTATCACTTTGGAAGGAACTGAAAAAACTCAGAAAGAGCAATGCGAGGGTTGCTTCAGTATATATTGAAATTGATATAACAAAATTATATTTACTTCTTTACAAAGTAAACAATTTAAATATTACTCCTTACTCTTCAGGCGACTCTCGCCATCGTAAGAGCTTGATAAAATTGTGGCATGTAATGAAAGTGAAAAACTGTTGCAGGTGAATGTCCATTCGGTCCTTGTAGTTGGGCAAAAAACTATTTCAATTGAGGTAGAAAATGAACGACAAGGACACGGCGGCATTTTCATTTCTCTTCCTTCCATTACAAGTTTTTTTTTTTGCTCCCTTTGTGTGTGTGTTTTTTTCAAGAATTGCAGCAGAGATTCACAGAGAATTCATTCTTTCTTTTTGTGTTTTTCTGTGTGTTTGCTGTTTAAATTGCAGCATGAAAAGAATTTTTGCGTTCACATTTCAGCTCTCATCTTTCTTTGATTTTTTGTGTGTTTTCAGTTTTTCTGTTTTTCAGTTTTCATTTTGTCTTCTCTGTCAAGTGTGGCAAGTCGAGGTGGCAAGCTCTTCACTTGAACAGTTTGTATACCTTTGGCATTGATAGCCCCAGAAAACAAGAGTCAGCTTCATTCGCATGACATTTGAACCAATAACGATTTGTTAGCTTAATTTCCTCTCTGTGTGTTTGTGTCTGCTTTTGAGCTAGATTATGTGTATGTGTATGTGTCAATAAGTGCTAAGCTGAGAGTAGGCATGAGTAAGCCGAAATCAAGTGTGCAAAGCAACAGCTGTTCTTGGCCAAAATAAAACAGTTGTCATAGCACTGACTGAGCTGGCCAACTCACAATGAATAGATGGCCAGAAGCACCTATAAATGCCACAGTCCAATGCCAAACAAGCAACAAACAGTGAGCAGCATGCAACCGAATTGTAAGCATCTATTGGCCACAACTTTGCTGCTTTTGCTGCAGCAAGTCTATGGCCAAAATGCAACTACCAATTATTGCCAGCCAGGATTGTGTTCCATGGTCAAAAAACACATTGCCTGCAGGAACAATGGCGTGAGTACAAGTGTTGGGATCGGTTACAATCAATACCTCATTGTTTGATAAATCCACAGGAATTGGCCAAAGCCTGTCCACCAAATGCTCAGCTGTTGAATCTCACACAGCATCAGCAACTGATTCTAAACGAACACAATGTTCTGCGCAATTTGTTGGCCTCTGGCAAAGTGGAGAACTTACCGTTGCCAGAGAAAATGGCTACTATGCAATGGAGTGAGGAACTGGAGCAGCTGGCCACACTGAATGTGAAGCAGTGTGCCCTGATCTATGATCCCTGCCATAATACTCTTGAGTTTCGCAATTCTGGTCAGAATCTGGCACTGCAGAACATTAGCACTGCTGTTGAGGTTACGGATGAGGAGTTGCTCAAGGACAACATCGATCGCTGGTGGGAACAGCATAATAATATCACCCGAGAGCGTGTAGACAAGTATCCCAAGGAGACCAAGATCAGCGAGTGCGTTTACTTTAAGCAATTTTAAGTAGTCTTTTATTAATCAGTATCTATTTAATAGTTTTATTCGCAACTTTGCTGTCATGGCTCGGGATAACAACACCTTTGTGGGCTGTGCTGCCATGAGATACACCAAGAATTTTCTCCAACACTTCCTGCTGGCCTGCAATTACGCCAGCAATCCAGTTCCCGAGTATCCAATTTACAGAGTCAAGAGTCGTGGCTGTCAGAACGGACATGACAAGTTTTATCCGGCACTTTGCAAGGCTGGCGAACAGTACCGAGATGTTGAGCCCCTGGAGCCCAACAAGTGGCCCAAATAGGGGGAAATACTTTTACATATGTGCTTGATATATTTATGAATAAAGTGCAGTCTGCCAAAGATGGCAAACATTACTCTTAAAGGCAACAAACAAGCTACGTTTTGGTTTAATTAACATGTTGATTTCTGTGTCACATTCATATATCATCGGCATATTATGACAAGCCGCCTGCATATGGAACTTTAGCATATCCCATGTGATGAGCTAGCCATCATCCCATTAGGCCATCATCATTATCATCAGCATTTCGGCATTTCGAAGACAACAGCTAAAATATGATACTCGTTGTTTCTTGGCCTGAAGAGAGATGAGACTCTGGCGACGACGTCAACAACTTGGCATCTAATTTTAACGTCAATATATGAAACGTAAAAACGTGTCTTCATCAACGCGCTACGGCTCGTAATCTGTCGCGTCCGTCCTTGTATCCCCCACCTCCCCCACCCCTCCTCTTTTCACCCCACCCTCCCTTACGTAGTGTCTAGTTTGCCCCCCACACACTTTTAAGTGCCTATTAATAATGTTGGCCTGGCTGAGGCAATTTTTTTTCCTCATCGTTGTCGTCTTCTTCAGGTTTTTGCTTTATTTTTAGTGTACATCGTTAGCGTCCTCCGGCGTTCTTCTTCTTCTGCTTCTGCGTTTAATATGCCGTTACGTCGTCAAATCTTGGGATCATTAAAAACAAAAGCAAAAGCAACGCGAACGTCAGTCAAGAGCTCTTCAAAAGTGATTTCACTGTGCTTTTGTCTCATTTACAGATAATTAATAGACATCCTAATGCCGGCCACATAAAATGTGATCAAATTAAATACGAGCTATCCAGGTAGAAGAGCGTAAACTGTATACTCACATATTCAGAACTGCATACATAAATAACTTTATTAGCGAATTTCATATAATTATGCACGCTTCTTGTTAATTGTGTTGTAAATTTCAGTAGTTCACGTAGTCAAATAAAAATAAATAAAATGTATATTCAGTATATATATAAATTGTGATGGCAACGCGCTCATTAAAAGCATGTAAAACCATGGCCAGCATATTTTGTGATGTGAATAAACATATAAAAGCATTTAAATAATAAAATTTTTAAATACGAGCATGTAAAAAGCCATGCTCAAATAAACTAGATTAATTATTTCTGTGGGCAGATAATATTGCAATTTCGACCAATTTTAGACCATGTTTTGGCTAATTAGTATTAATGGAATATTCCATTAAATTATAATTATAATTTCTTCCATATTTAATAGAAACATTCAGTAATAAAATATTTCTTAGATCATTTAATATTTTATGATTTATATTTAAAGGGTATATGCTGGTCGAGCAATTCCCCTTGTTTATAAAGAATTATTTAAATAATAAAGTCGAATTGTGTGAGACATAAATAGCCCACATTTAACGTGGTGTATATATTTATACGATTTAAATGGGTCTCCCTCGACGGCCCCTTCACACATTTTATTGTTGACGTGATATTTGGGGCCTTTTGGCTGGTGAGAGCTCATAAAATCGAAATTAATGCGCGAATTATGGCAAAACAAAATATGGCATTGGTTTAATTTGGGTGTTATTTGTTGCGTAAAATATGTATGTGGCCGGTCGAGTTTAAACAAGTTAATATAATATTAGATCGAAATGAGCATAAATTACAGAAGTGTGCATAGAGCTGAGAACAAAGCATACATGATTTAGCATCGTCGTAGTGAACGCCATTTGAATGTTTAATGAGCACTCAAATGTGTCAACAGGCTAAATGAAAATTTATTTAATTATGAGTCAGACAGATAGACAGACAGAGCTGACAGAAGGATAGACACTTGGAGAAATGAAAAGTGAGCAATCATAACTTTTAAGCTAACAACGCAATGAATGTATCTTTGAAGTTTGAACTTTTTTTTGTGTGCCTGGCATGCAAAGTAGTCCTAGTAAAATGTTTGGAATTTTCTAAAAAGGCAATCAAAAGTTGCCCAAAGAAATGGTCGAGGACAACCAAACTTTTGATTTATGAAATTTACGCTAAAAATACAAATGCCATTTGATGACATTCGTTGTTGTTAGCAGTCAAATCGTAAACAAATTCCCGAACAAGTCCAATAAAAAGCAAAAAGGTCTTTGATTTATCATCCAACTGGAATTCCCAGACCTCGGCGACATTAAAGCGACCACAAATGTGATTTGGCCGGTCCTTGCGAATCTCATATAAGGCATAATAAATAAGCCAAATGTAACTTGGGTCCCTTACGTCTTAGCTTTCTTATGTCCGGCGATCAGCAAAAAGGATTGTCAACTTTTTCATCTAGAACTTTTTGGCAATGCAAATTACCAAGAAATATGCCCAACTCCAAGGATAGTAAGGATAGTGCATAGACGTATGTAAGTGTGTGGGTTACAAGGCATAACATAACATTTGAGCCATAAAACATCCCATTGCTGGCTCATTTATTTTATGGGACCAACGCTTTAAGTTATTTCTCTTCATTATATTTTATATGAGCACAACAAAAACAACAACATTTGGCAATCAGCGCAAATGCTACGTTTGTTTGCACATCCTATTTGATGTGTATACGTATGCGTATACGTAATGTATGCGCAAAATGTCAAAGCTGGCCATCACACATACGACCCGTTGTACGGCCTATCGCCCGCTCATTTGCAGTTCGTCAGTTCATTTCTTGGGGCTTAGCGCACAGTTCATTAGCGCCTTGCCAAACTTGGCTTATTAATCCTCAAAGCTAAGACCTCAACCAAGAACAAAACTGATGTCCGACAGTCAGTCAGTCGCCATGTCGACAGTTATCATTAGGTTCTGGCATAAACAGCAAATTAAGTTTTACTGTTTTATATATATTTGGCACTCGGCTGTCGACAGTTGCCAGTTAGGTTGACTGCCAATTTGGGGTTGTAGTTTTGTGTGGGAAGCCAGAGTGGAATGGAGAAAAACAATTCCCATTTTGGGTTTCTTTCGTATGACGCGTGTAATTTCAGTGTTTCTTATTGACATTTGATTGCTTGTAATGAGCTCGCCAGTCGCTTGAATAAAACATTGCTTATTAAGGTTAATAAGATCATTAAGAGGTAATTTTAAAATGTTAAAATAATTAAAATTAATTATTAATAAAAAGGCACTAATTATTTGAAAAATCAATAGACTCGAACAAAGTCATTTAATAACATTCTAAAAATACGAAATAGGTTCATTTTGATTTCTCAGCTCCTGCTTTAATATAATTGTATCAGTTAAATCGAATTGAATTCTCTTTGTGTTTCCATATGTAAAGAAGCAGTTTGAGTTATGTTTGACTTGCTTCCTGTGATTTATTCCGAGGGATTGTTATTGTTTTCACAGCGCTTGTAGCGTCAATTGTGCGGCAAACATAATTCAATTAACGCCTGGTCAGTGGACTCGCAGCAAACACAAAAACACAAACACAAACACAAAACTCACAACTCTATACAATCACTCATACGCCCATATGTACGAACCATGGGCCAATAGCCGGGCTAACTGGCTAACTGACTGTATGACTGACTGACTGACGGTCAATCTCTGAGTCTGGGCCTGTTACTCGGTCTGGCTGGATGGCCATGCAAATGGCCGGAAAGTGGCGTTTTACAATTTTGCAATTTCCGCCGCCGCACAACATCAAACAGAAAACTCTTGACGCATTTAACCAACCCTCTCTTTCACTCTCAGTCTGTCTCACTTACTCCCTTCTCTTGAACAGCCTGTCTCTTTTTTTGATATGCGAATTGTGTAAATATTTTTGTTACAAATTGTGAATTTCACGCCTGGCAATGTATTAAATATGAGTGTGAATTTGAATATGAGTCTATGAGTATTCATCATTTTTTCGAGTGTATTTGTATTTGCTAAATTGAATGCAAACATAGAACAAATTTGGAAATAATGCGATTAGTGTCTGTTTTTTTTATTTTAATTTTTCGTCTCTTAGCCACAATTGTCAATTGAGGCTTAATTGAAAGCGAAATAATTTTAAATAATAAATATAATTGACAGTTGAAATTGTTGTTATTGCGCCTCATTGTTGCCTCTTGTTGTGGCATGTCATGCGAATATTGAATTTAAATGCATGTCTATTTAAAAAGAGTCGTCTCAATTTTCATTCATGCACGGATAATTTTAAAATCTAATTATCATATTTCCTGCTGACACTGCCACGCCCACAGACCGCAGCTGCCATGTCAAGAAATAATAATTGCTTAAATAAACACGACGACGAAAGTACATTAATAAACATCAGCAAAAAAAAAAGGAGAAAAAAAAGAGAGAAAAGTGAAATATTTACAATTATGGATATGTGTGTTCGTTTTTAAAGTCGACATGCAATGAAGCGCACACATAGCGACAGCGCAGCCAACTTAACTTGGAGGCGGCACACTGCCCCTTAACATTCACTTCCGCTTCCGCTCTGTACCGTTACCATCCGTTCGTTGGCTGTACACATTATTCACATGTTGTCGTGCTGTTGTGACCGGCTCTCAGTTGCATGCACTTAATAATAGCCGAGCTCTGGTCATCGACTTTAACATCGCCATCGACATCGACCTCATCGTCATCATCGTCATCATCATCATCATCATCATCATCATCATCATAATCATCATCATGATCATCTTCATCAACGAGTCATAGACAATGCGTGGAGTCCTTTAGTTTGCAGTGGTAAATATGCATATTTAATCAGGTGCCAAGTTCCTGGAAATGTTTAGTCTATTGATTTTCCACCTATTTGCGCAACTGTGACACATATTTCCCATCATTGTAAGCCAATTAACTGACTGCTTACTGCAACATTTTAATAAATCAAATAGCAAATATGCCATTAAATGATAAGTTTACTCAGTTGACAATTTTTTTAAGCTGCTTCTCTACGTCTGCTCTTGAGATTTGCATACAAATTTTAGCTGCTTCAATATGACCCACATAAGTACATGTACTAAGAATTTGCTTAACAATCTCTTACTTCAGTCAACAGTTTGTCAATGTCGTAGAGAAAGAGGTAGAAAGAGAGGGAGAGAGAGAGACAGGATTGCGGTACACACAACTTCAATTACAATTTGATTTGCAAATGACTCGGGAAACATGACAAGCAACTCAAGTTGAAAACTCGACAGAAGATTTAAGTGAAATCTGAAAAGTTGTCAAATGCAAAAAGTGAATATACTCGAATATTTGCTAGCTGAGCCTGCAATAATATTCAATTTGTAAATGTTTACTTTAAATTCCTGATATTAAATACGTGAACAACTGTAGCAATTTCTGTCTAGACAGATAATTATCTTGTTATTACAATGATTATAACTATATAACTCAATGTAATGAAAAGCAAATTCCTAAACAAACAATGCTGCTCAGCATTATCCTTTTAATAACTTAATAGGTTTATCCCAAAAGCTGCTGCTGAACTTATGAAAGGCTCAACGACTTATGACGTAGGCAAATAAAGGTTAAGTGTAGTTACATTTCAATAATTAATATATTAAACTAAGTTATATAATTAAACCTTGATTGCTGTAGTAGTTGAGTTGACTTTAAGCAGCTTAAATGTCAGTTGGCAATAAAAATGTGCAACATTAAATAGGCGTTTCACATAAATAAAAAACAGCTGAAAATTGGGTTAAAAATTAACTACCCCAAATTTAAATCAACTGCGTGATGTCCACAGGGGAAGGAGGAGCCTGAGAGCGTGGTTGATGCCAGTCCTGTCAGCGAGTCCTGTTGCCGTCGGGACTCGTAAAAAATGGTCTCGATGCCTTTGGCAATGCCTTTGCCATTGCCGTGGCCAATGCCTGCCTGCAAGCCGTAAATAAAGCCCCACAAACATTAATAACTCCCATTGGGTGTGTTAACAGGCAATGACCAAAAGAGGGCAGGCCTGCCTGGCATGGATTTGGTCTACGTTTTTGTTGCTGTTGCTCCCCAATTCCTCTTGCCTGTCCCCCTTCAATCATGGCCTCCAGTGTGCATAAATTGCAGTGAAAATGGCACAGAAATAACTGGCTATGTTGTCGTGGCAATTGTTGTTGTTGTTGTTGTTGCTGTTGCTGCTGCTGCTGTTGCTGTCTATGAAAAACGATGTGCAACAAAAGTAACAAGCAAAGAGCAGGTAAAAAATTGCGCATACGTCAGGTGCGCCCGTTGCCAGTTGAGTGCTGCGGGAGAAGCAACGTGTGTAATGCATGTAAGACAATCATTTTGACAAGGCGGCAGTGGCAACAGCAAGCAGAAAGCAGCAAACACCGCACAGTGTTTACATTGTGCCACGCCCACCAACCTAGACTTTGTCTGGCCCCGATCCTTGGTAACTCTACCACTACCTCTATCTCTACCCTGGCACTGAGAGTTACTCATTGGCCCGTCGCTCGCCTGGCTGCCTTTTGATTATTATGCACTTTGATACTTATCTTTAATTGAGGTAACATTTTCCCATTTTCCGAGAGAGCAGCTGAAAGCGTTCGTCTCCATTTTTTGTTTCACGCTACACTTAACTGAAATTCATTTCACTCTGTTCCAGTTTCTCGAATATATTCGAAATTTAGCTAAGAAATTCACAAGTAGACAAGTTGACATTTTCAGATATTTATTGGCCTAGTTTTCTAACTGAAATTATTATTGATATTTACACTCATTTATTGAGTATAAAATATTTACTAAAGAGTATTTTGGCTTCGTTGTAATTAATATGATATGACCCCAGGTTATTTACATTCACTTGCCACGTTTGCATTTTTGCTTTTCACTTTTGCGGTCGCTTTGAGTTTGCATTTTAAATATTGAAGACCATTAAACAGACAGACCATTTACACACACTCACACACCCAAATATGGCCACATACAATGGCTGCCATTGTTAACAGACAGTGCCACTAAGTGCTGAGCTCATAGTTCTGTCATGAGTTTGGCTTTGGCTTTGGCTCTGCTCTCAACTAATCCCCGAGCCCCATTGTAATCGGGTGCACCTTGCAGTGAGTGCAGAGTGCAGGGTACGAATTGTTTTGTCGCTAGACGTCTGCAACGGATGCCAAAGCTAATTTTGCGTAAAATGAGTCCCCAAGCAATGCGCCAATGATTCATTATCCAGTTCGGAATACAGAGTCCAGAGTGCAGAGTGCAGAGTTCAGTCCGGTAGGCTCAACCACAAACTGCACAACATGGCATATGCAAATGAGCAATGAGTGCGGCTTTGACTCGACTCTCGGTTTTGGGTTTGGGATTCACACTGTTCCGGTTCAGACTGGTTTTGATTCTCTCCGACTCTGTTGTTGTTCTGACCATCGATGGCTCGTAAACCGAATCAATCATAACTGTCAACGGCTGCGTGCTGACTCCGCCCACCTGCTGCCCCTCAGACTGTATACGGTGTCGTATGCGTAATATTCAAGCTGCTTTTGTTTTAATTCCCAAGGCGCGTGTTTGACAGCAGATTTAATTGATTTATTGCTGAATTTAAATCTCGCCACTGTTTGTGCTTTAACACTATAGAAATATGACGCATACGCAGCGTAGGCTTTAATTGTTTCACTTTAATATCTGTCATAAATGGTCTTTATTGTGCTGTGACCTTTACTGCGCTACCAATTAATAGGATATTAAGCAATTTGTGTTTGCATAGTCTACTTTTAAGCGCTTTGAAGGCAACTGCCGATTTGAAGACTGCATTTCCATTTGTGTTGTTGAAGAGTTGATCGTCTATGTTTGTGCTTTAACACCATAAAAATATGACGCATACGCAGCGTAGTCTTTAATTGTTTCCCTTTAATCTCTGTCAGAAATGGTCTTTATTGTGCCGTGACCCTTACTGCGTTACCAATTAATAGGATATTAAGCAATTTGTGTTTGCATAGTCTACTTTTAAGCGCTTTGAAGCCAACTGTCAACTGTTAGAGCTTTGGCCAGTCTATGGGCCGATTTGAATAGACTTTTGGCTGACAGGACTAAATGCATTTCCATTTGTGTTGTTGGAGAGTTGATTACGTAGGTGCTGGGCCAGCACCTGTCAGTTATTTGCTGTTCTATGAAAGCAATACGCAAATGCCAAACAGACCTTGCTCTTGTATTTGCATTTACTTCGTTGCAATGTTTGCCTGCCCATTCGAACATTCACTCATACACTCACACACTCACATGCATTCACACACACTCAAATGGCTGGCTTGGTGAATTTTAATCCTGTCAAAGAAGCTTGTAGTGCTTCAGGCTGGCACTCTTAAAGTTTCATGGAATTTTCTACAAGAGTTGGCCTGCCCAAGGCTCGTTGGCTAAACGACACTTGGTTGCTTGAGTAAACAAGAGTCTTGGTGCAGGAAAACCGG
The DNA here is from genome assembly GCA_035045575.1 of Drosophila falleni. Classification (NCBI taxonomy): domain Eukaryota; kingdom Metazoa; phylum Arthropoda; class Insecta; order Diptera; family Drosophilidae; genus Drosophila; species Drosophila falleni. Next base: position 8,477,097 of record JAWNOV010000167.1, read on the forward strand.
CACAAATTTGATTGGCAACGGACCTGAGCCTCAAATTTAAATGTGAAAACTTTAAATTCCTCAAAAGCAATGCAATTTGTGGCTCTCCATTCAATCGGCAATACTCGTATAAGAGATTTAAAGTGTTTTATATAAAGTTCTTAATAATCCTCTCTATATAGATCTCTCTTATTGAGAGTTTTCTTAATTTACTAATAGTTTGGTTGCAGTATTTGTAAATTTGATTCCATTTTGGTAGATTCCTTTGCGAATTGTCGGCTTGTGGATTTTCAATTGAAAAGACTACAACACAAAAATTTGTTGTTGCAAACTTTGTTTATTTGTTATTCTTGTTTCAGTTGTTCAGTTGTTATTGTTGCTAACATTACTTCAGCACCAAAAAACTTTCAGTCAGTTTTACCCTTTTTACGACGCCTTTCAATTTGACATGGGCCCCACAATTTGGCAGTTGCCTTTTTTTATTTGCTAGCTCTTTTTGCCTTTTGGCCGGAAATGAAATTTTCTGTTTACAGTGTTTTGTTGCTGGTTTTTTGTTATTTTTTTATGCTTGTATTATGGCAGAGCAATAACATTAGACCACTTGAAGCTCAGCACTCGCAGAGAAACAGAGAAACATCATAAAAGGCACTCCGTTTTCATTTCACAAATGCCCGGCGAAGTCATAGAAAGTCGACGCGTCGAGTAATTACAAAATTAGCCCCTTCTAGGGGTACATTCTATGAATGAATGGCAACAACTGAAACAACAACGACAACTTTAACTGGCACACTCCATAAGAGGCACTCTTGACGAGCCAACGAGGCATATGCAGCTGCCACAGTCACTTGAGTCCTGGCACAATGAGTTTGTCATTTGCGCTATTTTAGTTTTAGTTTCACAAGAAGCTAGCACCAAAAATGAGAGAGAGCAGAGAGAGATACAATTTCTGTTTGTATGTGTGTCAGAATGTCGGTTGTGTCATGCTTATAATTAAAGTACAATTAGTTTGTATTAAGGTGCAGTTATGGCGTTGCCACTTCCTGTTTCCTGTCTCAGCTGACGCCATTGGCGATGTGTCCTTGGAGGAGGCATAAGCTAGGTTTCTTGTTCCTAATTTATGAAAGTTTTCACAGTTAATAGAAAATTACGCATGATGTAATTTCATTTTTCATTATTCTCTATTTTATTTGTATTGTTTTTTGCAGGGCTAACATTGTGCTACCAGCGGCAATCAGTGAATAACAACAACAACAATCACAATAATGCAGATACAAAGCCAACACATTTGCCGCCATTACATTATCCGCATGGCCACAAATGGAATGAGCCATATTTCGATCTGACAATGCCAAGGAATATCACATCCCTTGTGGGTAAATCCGCATATTTGGGCTGTCGAGTCAAGCATCTCGGCAACAAGACGGTGAGTACAAGATACATTTAAAGATACAGATACAGATACATTTAAAGATACAGATACATTTACAGATTCAGATACAGATACAGATACAGATACAGATACATTTATAGATAAGCATAAATACAAATCATGAGATGGCAATTTAGAAGCAGCTTGCTCAAATATAAGCAGACCGAAAGAGAGTGGGATATTGTCGTCTGTTTCCGTGGGCGTCTGTTTTAATAATGTTTATTTTTATTTACATTTAATAAACAAAAATGTAGCGACAAGTGTTGGCAATATGCCGACCATCTCAGATAGTTGCAATATTGGTCTAGGACACACATCTGTGCGAGTGTGCGTGTGTCTGGGCTATAATGGCAGTTGCTTATTAAATTTGCTGTCAGTTTATTATGTAATACGTGACATTGAAACAATGAACCCAACAAAAAAGGCGCACAAAACACAACACAACATATGTTGCCCATGTCCGAGTATCCTGTCCAGATATTGTCATTATTTTTATGGCGTCACTTGATTTTCTACGGCCTACAGCAACTAAAACTAAATGCCCAACTCTGACAACATCTGAGACATGTTTTTTTGAGAGGCAACTTAACCGAGCCGCAAGGGAATACTTATTTTTTTTCTGTGAGGCAATTAACATCTCGTTTTTCCTCAAACTTTTGCCAGTTTGTGCCCACAGCAGGGCAATTGTATATTGAATTTCAGCAATCCAATTAAATTGGTTGCCATAACTGCAATACAAGTTCAATACACTGATAAAAAAAAATGTTCTAAAATCAAGATTTCGGTCATTCTGCATCAAAACATTTTTTACTTGAAAAATTTACCTCACTGTCAATTTTTTCGGTATTTTCCATGCTTACCCCTTTACACTTTTTCAAAAACTTCAATCTACCATAACTTTCTCAAAACTCAACCGATTTTCATGTGGAATACCGTTTTGATCTTTATTTGGCATCTAAATTCATTCTGCATCAAAACATTTTTCACTTGAAAAATTTAGCTCACTGTCAATTTTTTCGGTATTTTCCATGCTTACCCCTTTACACTTTTTCAAAAACTTCAATCTACCATAACTTTGTCAAAACTCAACCGATTTCCATGTGGAATACCGTTTTGATCATTATTTGGCCTCTAAATTCATTCTGCATCTAAATATTTTTCACTTGAAAAATTTACCTCACTGTCAATTATTTCGGTATTTTCCATGCTTACCCCTTTACACTTTTTCAAGAACTTCAATCTACCATAACTTTCTCAAAACTCAACCGATTTTCATGTGGAATACCGTTTTGATCTTTATTTGGCATCTAAATTCATTCTGCATCAAAACATTTTTCACTTGAAAAATTTAGCTCACTGTCAATTTTTTCGGTATTTTCCATGCTTACCCCTTTACACTTTTTCAAAAACTTCAATCTACCATAACTTTGTCAAAACTCAACCGATTTCCATGTGGAATACCGTTTTGATCATTATTTGGCCTCTTAATTCATTCTGCATCAAAGCATTTTTTACTTGAAAAATTTAGCTCACTGTAAATTTTTTCGGTATTTTCCATGCTTCCCCCTTTACACTTATTTTAAGAAAAAAATATTTAAGCATAATGTTCTTGATTTTAGAAGTTGGTCTTATTTTCAGTGTACAATACTGCTGAGGCGGCAGTTCTCGAAAGTTGCCTCGCAATACAATACATCAGTTGAAGGGATTGGACATTTGTCAGTCCGTTTGTCAGACTGACACTGCAGCACAATCTGTCGCAGAGCACAGAGCATAAGTCCAGCATTTAACGTAAATTCGATGAGATTTAACACACACATTCTATATAGATGTGTGTGTGTGTGTGTGTAGTTCACACTTCGGCATTGCGGAAATATTTGCACGCATCCTAAAATACTATACATGTGCGGCCTGCATGCAATCGTGAGAAACTTTGCAGGTGTTCTGGTAACTCGACTCTGGTAACTGTTTTCTGGTTTTGGGCCAGCGTTGATTACGTTAAGCGATTTAGCGACGGACTTGGCACCCTTTGCTGGGTCATGTTCGTTGGGAAGACAGGGGAAGTGGGGTCATAGATTTCCACATAACCAAATCCGCTTCCGCAATCAGTAAACTACACACGCTGCAAGAGACAGGCAGAGAGAAAAAGAGAGAGAGAAAGCAAAAGCTTCTCTAGTTAACTGGCGGCTCGTTTTTGGCCAACGTTAAAATTTATGTTGCCAGTGCGGCAAAAACTCTGACGGGAAAAAGTTTTTCTTTTTTCCGCCCTACTCCTTCCCCCTTCTGTTGGCCTGTTATTGCAGAATTAGACAGACGGCAACTGGAACTGCACAGATGGATGCCTGGCACAGTTGGCTGGGCTCTGACGCAGTGTCTGTTCTGTCTATATATCTATATGTCTGTCTCTCTGTTGCTCATTCCTCCTGTGTGTGTTTGTGTGTATTGGTTTTTCAGTTGGCCGCCGCATAAACAAGGCGCCCGAAAAACTTGCCAAAAACAGTGGCAGGCTCCACTCAAAAAAAAAAAAAAATATAATATAAAAAATTTACAAAATGTAGTGGCCAATGCGGAAAAGGAATGTCGAGTTTAAGAGAGCACGGAAGTATCATTTTCCGGCTCTCTCATGCGTGCCGCACACTAATTTTAAGTTATTTAATATTTAGATTGCCAGCTGCATAAATTTTGTTCGCTTGCGGCTCAAAATGAGGCTCACATTATGGTTAAAACTGGGTCTGAAGCTGGCCAAAAGCATTGGCCAGCAAATTGACACAAGTTTTGGCTTGGCGCAATCAAAATGTAAATCAACGCTTGATGAATGCAAAATCTCAACAAAAGACATCTAATGATATATTCAAATAATTTTTACGTTTCTCATTGAAATGCGGTTATATTTCAATCTATTATTAGTATCTCATATGGCTTCACTTTGATCAGCTTTTTAGCTTTTTTTTGAATCTGTGTCTCTTAAAAATGGTTCAGAAATAATAAAGGATTGGTTTTATTCAGAGATTCATACCGAACAAAATTTTAAAATATAATATAAGAAGTTGATGTTTTAGAAAACAAAAAATATTATAAAGATATTCTCTCGGAAAATCTATCCAGTTTTGTTAAGATATTATTGCCTCTTACTAATAACAATAATAAATTAAGCCCTATAGTGTCTGAAAAACAGTTGTCAATTAAATTTATATTTTACTGTATTTTAACAGGTGGCCTGGATACGACATCGTGATCTTCACATACTCACAGTTGGCACATATACGTATACAACTGATCAGCGTTTTCAGACCTCCTATCATCGGGACATTGATGAGTGGACATTGCAAATCAAATACGCCCAGCAGCGGGATGCCGGAGTCTACGAATGCCAAATATCAACGCAGCCAGTGCGCAGCTATTCGGTCAACTTAAATATTGTGGGTGAGTTGTAGCCAAAAACTGTGCCATGGGACATACATACATCTGTATATAGACATAGATACATATATATAAGAATATATAATAATAAGAACGATATATAGTGTACGAGGATAGCTGACGAGCCTTTAGCCGTTGGGCTTTTGCATACATATTTCAGCTGCTGGTGCTGGGAGCGTATACGTAATATTTCGACATGTTAAAAAAAACACACATGATGCACGATGGGTATTCGCATTTTTATTATTTGCATATTCATGCAATTTGCAAAAGTGTAAATTATGCACACTTGACAATCTCGCTACAAAAATAACAATAACAAAAACATAAAAATAAAAAATAAAAATAATAACAACAACCAGCGGCAGCATCAACAGCTGTGATTAAAAAAAAAAAACAACAGGACAAAGGGAGACAGGAGAAAATGTGGCAACTATTTTATTCAGTTTTTGAAAAATATGTGAAATATTGACATGGAGAAAAGCTAACGTGGTCGGAGATATCGCAGATATTGAATACAATGTATACATCTATAATGAAATAAAATCCCTTTTGGTCGCAAAAGGGAAGCTGTGAAAACTCTGAAAACTTTGTAAAAGCTGTGAAAACTATTCACAATCTGCTTTACCATTTAATACGCCACAAAAATGCAAAAAAAATCTGTTAGATGCGTTGACGTGAAAAGAATAACATGTTGAATGAGTTTTCATACATATGACTAAAGGCGAATAAAATTTTATTTTTATATTACTTTTAGCGTAATTCCGTTAGAGTTTAATTTGTTAATCAGCTGTGGTTGCATGCGCAAAAACAAGCAATTATTTTTTTAAATTAATTAAAATTATTAAATATTATTTGGTATGATTTATTTATTATAATTTTTCAATATTTATACTTTTTTGTTTTGATTTACCCTTCAATCAGATATTATCGATGAGGAGACGAGCAATACGATGCAACAATATTTCAACGATGATGCCTTCTATATAGCCGCCGATCGGGTATATCAGTCGAGTGACGATGAGTTCGCTGGCATGTTTGGACCCATCCAGACAGTTGCGGGTTTGTAGTCTAGTGAAATCTGCCATATGCAGTGCATACTCTTAAGTTCAGTTAACTGACATGCTTTAGCAACCAGTTACCGTTACTGCAGATACTTTTGGGGAGATATACAGAAGAGAAAAGAGGAGTGTGCTGTCAAGTATGAATATTATTTTTTAATATTTTTTTTCACATATTCCGTGTCAGTTTTGCGCAGGTCCTCCAAATGTAAAGAAGTAGTCGAGTGCCTTGTGGCCGGAGCAGCGCTTTTCTGGCTCATGACGAACAAATTGCTTTAGAAAATACTTTTTCCGAGTAACTTTGCCAACTTGTTTCGTTACTTTACTCTTTTTACATTTACATTTTACCTCGCACATTTTATTCTTTATGTGCGTGCAAAGCAATTTTTATGAAAAATATTGTAGCACAAAATGTTTTCATTTCTCAAGTTTCTGTCACATTTAATTAGACACCAAAATGACAAAAGAGTTGTGTGTGGTTGGTTAAATTGGAATACTCGGAATAGTTTATTTATTAATTTCCCTAGTCCTCCATGTCTTTATAGGGCTTGCACAAATGTGCAAAGTTATCGCTGCGATTGCGAGGACAATTATTTGGTTGAAAAGTGCCTCTCTGATAGACAGGTGTTCCCCATTCATATTTCTCACCATAGTAACAGATCAAGACAAAGCGACTGTTCCTCCGATCATAATCCTCAGCCGCCGCACAACCCAAGTAGAAGTTCTTATCGTTCAGTACATTTCTGATTTCAAATACCTCTTCATCATACGGTGTTGGGTTTGCCAGACTATATACCTGATGCATCCATTGATCCACTTGCAGCGTGATCTTATTTGAGTTGATTCTTGGACGGTAATTGCTAATCGATTCAACATTTAACCAATTTAAGCCATAATTGACTCCCGGTTCGGTAAAATTCGTGAGTGAAACGCAATAGTTGGTTAACATATTGCGACAGCGTTTTACATGGTATTCGGCCAACAGGGCAAGTTTTGAGTGCCACAGCAACTCTGGCATTTGTTGAGCCTTGGGTAGACCCGCAATTATACCCGAGGCTACATCATTACGATATTTATTGTGTATCTTGACCAGATAGTCCTCATATATCTGCATATTGACCAGCACACGCGTTCGCATGCAGCTTCTATGAAAGGTCTAAGAGAATAACTTTAAGAATTGAAGTGAAGATAGTTAAGTTTAGATCTTACCAAATCATTGTTGCAGCCCAAATGCGGCTTTTCCTTGCATTCCGTCATATTACAAAAGTCTACAGCCAAGGCATAGCTTAGACCAAATAAAAGCAAAACTATCCGCAATTGCAACATTTTCGTAGCTTAGACTGCGACTTACTGAAAGTAACAAGAGATTTCCAGTTGCTTATATGAGAAATGTAATTGAACAAGTGTGACAAGTGTTTTGAGTGAGTGGAAAATCTGTTTCGTAGATATTCAAAAAATTAAAAGAAATATCTGATATCTAAATAGGAGAACTTTACTCGCCAGGTTGGTCAATGAAATTGAAAACTGTACGAGAACTTAGTCATGTCTTAGACCTAATCAGCTGCCTTGCAGTTGCTCATTTCGTAGTCAGCAAGCGAGTGAAGTGAATTCTGCTGACGTTCCTATTTGCCACTGATTTGATGCACTCACACACACCCACACAAACACACACACACAGGTGTGTTCAACTTGCAAGCAGAGCGTGAACAATGCCAGCCACAACAAAGAGAGCAGCAGAGAGAGAAAGAGAAGCTTCGTTCTGTTTGATGGTCGAAACCCAACACACAACACACCCAAACACCCACACACACACATTGAGACAACTCGTTGGGTCAACTGGGCAGGTAATTCAGTCATGATGAGTCAACTGGGGAATGGTGCTAGTAGTAAATTCCAACTGGTTAGAAAGTATGCACGTTGTGAGGTAGTTTGCTGATTGAAAACAGTCACGTGAACTGTAAAATTTCAACACTGATTTGGACATTCGATTAAAGATTGACAAGGAGAAGAGAAGTAGAACTCACTTATGACTCATGAACAATGCCAATGCTCTATTGCAGTGCCAACAGCCACGATCCTGGGCGGACCCGATCTCTATGTGGACAAAGGCAGCACCATAAATCTTACATGCATCATCAAGTTCAGTCCCGAGCCGCCAACACATATCTTCTGGTACCATCAGGATAAGGTGAGTATTGAGAGCATTGCTTAATTTAAAAAACATAAAAGAAAACGAATTTAAAAAAAGTCTTTTGTGCGCGTCAAATTATCTTGCAATAATTGAGTTTTGTTCGCGTACAAAAAAGTTGTTGAAAGAAATATAATGAAAATCACAGTGACCACGCCCACAGCAGGCTGGAGGCGCACAGCAGGCTTTTCAAACAGGAACTCATTCTCAAGCCAATTGCCGTTGGATAAACGTTTTTAACTTTTACGAGCTGTGCTGAGAATGGGCGCGAATCGTGCTTTTGCCTTTGTTAACGCTGCGTATACGCAATGTATTTAATTTTGGCTTTTATGATTATGAGAAAACATGCTTTTGCATTTAGCTGCCATCTATAAAAATGTATATTTTCAAATATGTTAATAACACACACTCACACACACTCTCACACACACTTGTACACACAGGTGCTGAGCGAGGAGACAGCGGCTGGTCGCTTAAAATTTAAGACCATAAAATCGGAGGAAACCAAATCAATTCTACTTATCTACGATGCGGATCTATTGCACTCTGGCAAATACTCGTGCTATCCATCGAATACCGAAATAGCCAGCATACGTGTTCATGTCCTGCAAGGTGAGTTACAATTTATTAAGGGAGGGAATCTTAGACTTTAGTCTTGCCTTAAACGAGCTTAAATGCCCAATAATTGGATAAGCAGTGGGTTGGCAAATCAAGAAGAAATGCTAAAATGTTAAAATGGCATAAAAACCAGGAGCACAACTTGCAAATGCAGTTGAAGGGCTTTCAAGTCTGATAACTGCATACTTGACCTTTTTGCCCATGCATGGAACTTGCAATCAAACAAAACTCAAACTCAACTGAAGAACGAAGGACACACTCAACACAGCGTTGACGGGGCGAGGGGAGCAAAATGTTGTGCAATTTTTCATAACTCGACAAAGTTTATGCATTTTTGAACAACAACAACTTTGGCGAGTGAAGCTCGAACCACAACAGCAATAAGTACTTAAGGGGCAGCTTGGTGGTTGTTGATATATGTGGTTGTTTGTATGTGTGTGTGTGTGTGGAATGCTACAACAAATTGTAACTCATTTATGGCATGTCTGCATTAATTTTTCCTCTCTGTTTGCTCATTTCAAACACACAGGCGAGCGACCCGAAGCCATGCAAACGAATGCGGCGCCGGCTGCTGTCGCTTTGGCCTGGACCTGTCACACCAAACAGGCAACGCAGGCAGTCAAAGTAATTAGCACAATGGTCGCGGCATTTGTATTGTTGGAAGCCTGCTGCACACTGCTGCTCCAGGGAACAGGCGGAGGAGGAGGAGGAGGAGGAGGAGCGGCAGATGGAGAAGGAGACGAAGACGGAGGGGGAACAAGGCCAAACCAAAGTCAAATTGCACAAGCAAACAGAAGTAGAAGTAGCATCAGCTGTGGAGATGGCCAGCAGACGACGTCTGACCATGTCAATACAAGTGGGACAACTGCACGGTGATAAATTAAAGCCGCACAGAAATGCCACCGCCACCGCCAATGCAACAGCCAAGTGAACGAATGTGACTGTAACTAAGTGGTCAGCACACTGGAGAGCAATCAAGATGTGTAACTTGGCTGTCGCACAAATGATGCAGTGCAGCAGCAGCAGCTTTGGGTTGAGATTAGCACTTCCAGTTGCCACATAATGAGTACACACAAAAAAACTAACTGGTTAGCTAATTATGGTAATACTCCTCCCACTTCTACTGCTGCTGCTGCTCTTGGTATACTCTTTAAGTTGTAAGTAAATGCGTGTGAAATTAAGCGGATTAGGATTAAGCCACGCCCTTTTTGGGGGGCAATACGAGCTATGTACATAGTACTCTTACCAAAACTCAAATGCCAGCACTAGAGAGACATTAGCGATATGAACAGCAAATGGCCGTAATACTCAAGTGAGAGCATTTAAAATATATATAGTAATCATAATATTTAGTGTATTCATATAATTAAAATAATTTACTGGGGAATTCTTAGTTTATAATCGGGCTTGTGGCAATAACTTGTTATACTCAATAGTTTATTCAGATTTCTTTTTGCTCATTGTTATATAATTCAATAGTTATTTGGGTTTTTTTGAATGTCTAGTTCATCAGCTTAGTTCCATAATAATCACTGCTATTAATATAGCCTAGTTTATAAGACATGTAAATAGTAAGTTAAACTTAAGGCACTTAACTTCAAAGATACATTTTTTATGGTCTACTTGAGTATTTCTATTTATTTTTAAAATGTTCCTAAAACCGCTTTTCTCCAAGCCAGAACCCAAAGAAATTCCTTAACTCTTCAGTACAAAAAACTAAATTTATCTATTGCTTTTGCTCTTCCTCAACCATTGAAAAAAACAACATTTGTTTTCACAGGAATTTTTCAGTTAACAAATATATATGAAAGGGAAGATATGGCATGCTTATCTGTATTCTTCGACATACCATTGCCTGTCTGCGAGTATCTCATAAAGTAGCCAGGATATGTGTCTTAACCGTAACAACTTTACAGTTTGGCTGGTTCCTGGAACTTCCATTTCAGCATGTCCGGCTGTATTTCCCGAAGAAAACTCCAAGTCACATTGCCATTGCCTGTCAACAAAATATTTGCATTTCCATTTGCCATTTTCCATTTGCCATTTGCCAGTTGCCAAGCTGCCCACTCAAGTGTTGCGCCCGAAATTTCAGTCCGCCTTTTCGACCGGGTCGATAACTATATGCTCGCCCAGGTACTGCCTCATCCTGTCAGGTTCCCCCTTTCCCGTTTCCCCTTTCCACAGGACTCAGCGTCGTTTAATGTGTCACATTTAAAAATGCATGCGACTGTCCACTGTCCAGAGTCCATTTTAATGGTTGGTCGACTATTAAATGTTATGACTATTCGGCTGGCAGGGCATTTAACTGATCAAAATTGTAAATAAAACTGCATACGAGTATATGGTACTAATAAATTTAACAATACAACTATATTTGTATATGTATATGTACATGTGTGTGTGGTAGCTATAGTATACAGTTTCACAAAGAGAGAAACGAATATATTAATAATAATATTAATAATTAAAAATTATAAGTGTGCGCCATGAAAATTAGTCGCGACATTTAAATGAATGTTTAATGAGTAAATGAATGTTGCTACAAACAGAAAACAAACAGAAACAAAAATAATAAAAAACTTTAAATAAAAAACAATAATTGCAGTTAAGTGCAAAGAATACATACTTATATACTTATGTATGTACATATATGTATAAATTAAGTTGAGTATTATAATCGGACATATGTAATAACAATAAAAACAATAGCTACCCGTATATATGTCACAAGGGTCAACATGATGATGATGTTGATGATAATGGTGACGGGGATGATGATGATGATTTTGTTGCAAACAAAATGAAAACGCATTATAATGGATTATAAAGTTGTTTTAATATTTAAGTGAGTGGCGCCAGCTGAGCGTTAATAAGCATTAGGATTAACTATATATACATACTATATATATAAACACAGAACAGTTAAATAAAGTTTTTAGTTATTATGACAATGATAAATATAACAAACAAAAGCTCACGTCTTTAACTTTTCATGACACACTCTCAGCCAAGGGATAAAAAAGTTGTAATAAATTGCATACACATTGCGTATGAGTAATATAAACAAAATACAGCAACGACTAAAAAGATTTATGCAAATATTTGGCACACAACCATTGGAATTCATGCATTTACCCTGAGAATTTTAACGGGCACACACAATAGACACACACACACACACACACACACACAGTGAATTCATGGAAAAGGGAGTCTACTTTTTGGGGCTGGTGGCATTTTCATTTTTCAGCCTAATAAAGAAGCAACCGAAAAGTATGAAAACTGTTGGCTGGACTCAGCAGGAGACCTCGGTTGCTTCCTGCCCAGGACATGTGTGCGTCCTGTAAGGCTGGCTGTAAGGCATCAAAAGCCGTTAGCATAAAACTTTATTATATGACAAGTAAGTACATATATTTGTATTCAGCTATGTGCTGAGCCGTAGTCCTCTTTTCTCCCTTTAATCCTCCCTCTTTCGGATTCCAAAATAACGGCAATATCATGCCAAAAAGTTTAATAGCGCAAAACGCGTCAAGGCGAATTGGCTGGAAAGCATAAGGAAAAACCAGGAGCAACACTCAGCGTATATGAAGCGTAAAGTTTTGCCGCAGCCAACAGGAAAACGGAAACATGAAATAAAACGATATACGAAAATGGTATACTCTATTATTCAGTTGACTGACGGCCTTAAAATGAATTTGCAGCATTATCAAAACTGAGGTGGAAAAGCCTGTCCCAAACAATAGCATATATATGACAAAAGGAGTAATAAACATGATTATATATTTATTTTACAATAGCATTATAGCTTAACCTTCTAAAATAAATATTATTACCTCTTTGAATTACTTTTGCTGAAAGCGCATTAAATTTCGAATAAAAAGCCTCTTTTTAAGCTAATTCCTTTATTTGAATTCTACAAAATAATAAATCTTAATTTTTATTCCATTCAAGGCACTCAAAAGGCATTTGTAAGTAATTGGTAAGCGCAGATTTTTCACGCAGATTAGATACGAAATTTTTCTAAGAATTCATCAATAGATTTTCCAGGAATTTTGTTGGCACTCAGATCTAAGAAAGAGCATACGGCTTTTATGTCCAACACCTGCTGGTTAGTCTGGACTCTCAATTGGTAAAAGTTACTTACATTTAATTGCTCGTGGCTAAGACCCGCTTGATCGCGAGGTTTGGGGCACAGCTGTTGGTTGCCACATGTAGTAGGATGGTTTGAAAAATTTCAGATGAAAGCGGGAAGCGGAATGTCTGAGGAATGTTTGCCAGCTGGCGCGACTGACAATTGACAAAGGCAAAATAAATTATCATCATTGTGACATTTTCATTTGTCAACGTAATTTGCTTTGAGTCGCATTCTTTTTTCTCTCTCTTGATGAAACGCGGCCGCGCCTAAAAGCTCACTACACTTTTACACTTTGTGCACCTTTGAGAAAAAAAGAAAGGCAATTTGGCGAGGAATTTGCTTTGCTGTCTGCTGACGGCTGGTAAATGGCCTGGGTCACCATCCAAGCTGCTTTTTTTTTTGGTTCACTGGGTGGATGTCAAAGCGGAGTGATGAGAGTGCTGGTAATGTCCTGGGTGGCCAGGATATTGCTCTTATTATTGCTGTATGTATTTTTAATGTGGAAATATGATTTGATTTTTTACATTTATTTGTTTGCATTTGTCGTTCTCAATCTGCAATTTATTGAACCTGCTGCCACAACCAAAATATTCTGCATTCGAGCATGTATTCGTATATTCGTTCGAGTTCGAATTTGTCCTTTGATTCCCTTTGGAGCTGTGCGCATATATTGAACATAAATCAGGCGACTTATGTGCCACATGTAAAAACAACATACACACATACCTATACAGCAGGTGTGTGAGTTCAGATTTGTGTTTATATTTGTGTGTGTGTGTGTATGTCGCTGAAAATCCACTACATAATTTATTGACATGGCATTGAAGTACTCCCCGGCAAGTACTCTCTGTACGCTCTGTGCGACGGCCTTCCAAATGTACTCCATCCTTCAGCCGTCAGTTGGAATATTGTACCATATTTGTTTCTCTTCCTATTTTTCTCATTTTGTCTCGAACGAGTTGTCAAAGCAAATGCCTCCATCGTAAGCTGTAAGCTCTATTGCGTTTGCATGTTAGTGCAGCCATGAACATTTCAATGAATCCGTAAAGTGGATTAATTAAATGATTTTGGAACTGATTCGCTATTAAATGTTTTTAGAGAACACTTTTAAATTACAAAATAATTTATATGCTTCAGAACCCTCCAAAAAGAAGAGTAAATGGAGTTTATCTATATTATTCCACATCATATATATATATTTTTGCAGTGTTTTTATTTTTATAATTTAAATTTAGATAATTATATATGACACCAATTATAAAATACTTGTTTCTATTAGTTTTACCCGAAATGTTGTATCCGATTTTATTGAAATTGTTTTTAGTGTTTTTATCTATTTTAATTAATTTTATTTTATTTGAATTATGGTAAGCTCGTTTTTTCCCACGTTGCTTCTTTAACATACTTATATGCTTACACTCATACATTCAGACACACAATCACACTCATGAAATATTAGAATAATTATTTTAGCTTCTGCTTGCCCACTTCCCCGCCTTTCTCGAATTTTCTTCGTTTCATTTTTTGTTGAATTGTTTCGTATATAATTTACACATGTAATGAAATTTCAGTGGTTATTCGTGCATGCACAACCTGCTCCACCTATCTACAGAAATTCCAAAGAAAAAAGGGAATTCGGCGCCATATATTCAGTAATTTTTCATTTTTTCATATTAATTATTTTTTACGCAGCAACAAAAAAAAGATTAAGTGGAAAGTAAAAGTTTGTGGTTTTCGCATAATTAAATTTGAACATCGAATACACTCGTATTTAGGCCAACACAATGTGTATTTGACCTTAGGCCATGCTGTAATGCGTTTTGATTAGAAAATCGTTTTAAAATTGTTGTCATTCTGATGTTTTTGCTGTGTTTTTGGTGTTGTTTGTTTGCTGTTTGCTTTTGTTTTCATTTGCAACGCACCAAAATGTGTTCAGACCATTGTGCTGCTGACCAAATCCTCATTTGGGTGTGTGTGTGTATGTGTATGTAGTTGGGATTACACATACACACTCTGACACGAACACACATAGTAGCACAAATCCTTCTAGCCAAGAATTGCTTTTTGAATATGTGCTACAATGTTGTTGCTGCTCTCGTTATTGTTAGTATATCCTGTAATAGGTTTAGAAGGGGTATAAAAAAACTTTTTAATTATTATGACTTTAGAAAAGATCAGAGAAAAATAGTTGCGTTAAAGCTAAACACTAAAAACTCTAGCTAAACTTTATTATTACTCAAGAAAATATAAATAAAAGTCCCTAGTTGCTAGATTATCATACTTTGTATTTAAGTTATAGGGTATGGCATAGTCGATTAGTATTTAGTAGTAGCTTGTTGATGTTATTGTGTCTCCATATATGATCATAAATGGACGCCTAGAACCAAAATTGTTGCTTACTTTTTGCACACTTTGTGCTGTCATTTTTGCGGTCATCCTTGCTTCATTGTTATTGTTGTTGCTGTTAGTGCTTTTGTTGTTGTTGTTGTTACTATTGTTGCTGTTGTTGCTGGAACCCTAATGCAATTTGTCATTTTCAATTTTTGGCTCTGTGGCCTTTTGTCTCAAATGGAATTTTTGCAGGCATTTAAACGTCATAAATAAAAGTTGCATTTAAATTGTAGTATAAATAGAGTTTAGCTTAATACATTTATATATTCATATGCAAATTGTTTATATTTCAAGCTATTAAAAATTCCCTTTTGCTATCTACAGACGGGCTAATTGGATCGTTTACTTGGCTCAATTCACTTTCACACACACTGCAGTTCAATGCAGATGCATAAAATGCAATTACTTGCAATATGTGCGCATGCATTTAATGAAATTTAAGCTGACCACGCCTTCTTGGAGTCCTCGGAGTCAACAGGCAAGGGAGCGTCCAGTTTCATTGCCAGGCACTTAACTCAAATACGCTTTTATGGCTTACACGCTTCGCACTCTGCTGGCGTTGGCCTGAAGAGAAGTGAAGCAGAAAAGAAAATCCTTTTGTTATATCTGTTGTTATTATTATGTGAAGCGCTTTTCGTTGCATACTTTTGTGCGCTCTTATTGTGACTTTTCGCACATTCTCTGTGACATCCTTGCGACTGCATAATTTTCTGAAATATTCGCTTGGTTATATTTTGCATGATTTACTCTGATTTCACTCGACCCTCTCTTCCTCCCACACACACACACACACACACACACACACACACACACACACACACACACACCCCTCTTCGCGCTTGTCTCTCAACTGTCGGTGTTAGGATGTTTTAGTGTGTTCGTGTTCGTGTTTGTATCTGTGTTATGCTCGCTTTTGTAGTTTTATCACACACTTGACCCATAAATCAAACATGTGTAAATGTTTTCACTTTATATGCACACTTATACATATCAAATATTTTCGCCTCGTATTTGAGTCGATGCCGAAACAGGAGCAGCAGGTCTAGGACGAGTGTCGAGTGCCGAGTAAAGAGCGAAGAGGACCTTGCTTCTTATTCGTGCGTGTAAATGAAGTAGAGAAGCGTGTAAAATATGCCACAAATAGCTGACAGCCTTTAACATTCACATTCTATACATTTAGCTATTTACTTCACATTCGTTGTTTTTTTTTGTTGTTTTTTCCCATCTCTGCCTGGCAGCCTGCCAATCCCTTTTGACGAGTGCCTGACATTTTGGCGGCTTGTCATTCTATTTTGTGTGATTTTTATTGGCTTAGCAAGTGAGACCTCAATCTGGCTGCAATCACTCAAGTTTTCCAAATCGTTTTCAACCACATTTGCAAAAAGAAAAAATCTCTACCACAACTTTAACTGATTTAAATTTAACATATTTTATTCAGATTGGTTTAATACAGTTAAAGAATTTTCTTTGAAACAGAATTATTTATTCATGTCAGGATTAAAAATGTGCAGTTTGTCAGAGTCTTATAGAGCCATTAAAATTAATAGCTTTTAGAGGCTTTTTATTTTAATTAGTGTGAATATTGAATCTTAAATATTTATGCATTAAATCAAATAGGATGTTAATTAAAGAAAATCATTGAAATGCATTATCATCAATATCAAAGATAGTTCGAATTTATTTAATTGAAATAAAATAATTTTTTTTAAGAAAATAATTTATTTAATGGAAATAAAATAATTTTTTTAAGGAAATAATATTTTGAAAATTGGTAGACAATTGCTAAAATGAAACCCTGAATGGTATAAGCGAAATACCCCATCAACTACTTCGCTCTCTTGTCCACTCGGTATGCCCCTCACAGTCTGACATAGTTCGGTAAACTGGTACTCTAAAAATCTGCAAGAGCACGTTTATGTCATATTCATTATAGCAGACGTTGTAGTTGCAGGCACTAAAAGTTATGAGCACTCCGCTTGATGACCTCCTGCTGTCTGCCAGCCAGAGGAAATTGGGCTCTGAGGGTGAAAGTAGAGGCAGTGAGAGGGAGAGAGAGAGAGAGAGAGAGAGAGAGAGAGAGAGAGATAAGTGCGTTGGCTGAGGGGCAACTGAGAGACAGTTGAGAGTTCTGGTTTCAACTTTTTCCATTTTACGCTTGAAAGCCTTTTAAAATGTAATTTTTGCCTAATTAGCAACAAACAAAGACAACACTTTGTTACCCTCTCCGCTCCGCTCTCTCTCTCACTCCCTCTCACCGAGTGCAAGACTCTCACTCCGTGTACTTTGCTTCGCTTGTGAGTCACTGGCGCTCGTCCAAATCTAATTTGCGCCTTTGCAGCTGAGGCCAAGGATAAGAAAGCTGACACGTCAGACAACAGACAACAGACAACAGGATATTTGTGACCTTGAAAGTGAATGCCTTAAGTGGTCTTAACTTGAGGCATTAGCCGCGACAAAGTGCCGGCACTCCCGTTAAGGCAACCAACTCACTGAATGATATATTAGAGTGTTGCCTCCGTCACTTGTTACTGTTTGGTATTCATAATCCTTTGAGGCGTATCTCGCATGCGTAGCCATAACATCATTGAGAATTCGCACGTAAAGAACACATTGAGTGGCGACCTCTTCTGCCCCTTTTTTGGCCACGCCCACACTGCCCAGTGCCGACTGTTAATCCTCGTCCAGCTTGCAGAAGCATGCCTTTGGCCACTCTTCTTACTGAGGAACCCACTAATATTGTGCTGTATTAAATAAAAGTAAACATTTCTTTCCGCGTGACTAAATACCTTTCACTTGCTGTCAGTGCCACGCCCACACCGCCCACCACTTGGCTATGTCCTTTTTTATTAATCGCGTGTCGAGTTTCATGCGTTGGTAATACGAGTTCGAGTATGAGTATGAGTTTGAAATAGAGTTTTAGTCGCTTATGTTTTGTTTTATTCTTCCCTCCTTCACTCTATTTTTTTTTCCTTTCTTCATTGTATTTGTGTTCCTTTGCTATTGTTGTTGTTGAGCTAATTAAAAATTATAATTAATTGCATTTGCTGTGCGCACAAGTCGCGTGAGTGTGTCTGTGTGTGTGTGTGTCTTACGGGTGTGTCCCAGCATATCTTGGGAAATTCATCTAAGTTCTTGCCTGTTTGCTTCCCTTCGTTCCGCCGGGTTCCGTTTGGCGTTCGGGTCCGTTCCGGGAGCAGCACATTAAGCTTATTAAATTCACAGAAGTGAAAACAAAAACAAAAATAAAAACGACTTTTACCATTTGTACACACATGCATTAAGTTATTAAATGCTTGTTGACTATGTAAAAGCCAAGAATCAACAACGACGCTTTACTTTATTCCATAAGTCGAGATGCTAAGCGGCGATTAGTTGATTTTACTGCTTATTAAAAATCATAATTAAAATGCTGAATGTCGACTGCCGACTGCAATCATTGAATGAAATGAATGAAGGTTTAGGCCTGCCCATATCGTTGGCTATACATCTTGGCCGGGCCATAAATATCCATTAATTGCCTCGGTTGTTGCATAACTCATTTTACCTGCCATTTAGTGGGCAGAGAAATATTTTCGTAATTAATATGAAAGAACACTGACAACAAATTAATATAAGAGAATTGATGATGAAAGTTGATAGCGGTTAATACCCTAGATCAGCTTTAACATAAAAGTTAACACTGGCTAACTAGGTTAAATCTTAAAGCTTCAGTTTTTTGAAAATTTAATGAAATTATAAAATTATTTAAGATCAAATAGATTTAACTAATGTAACTGATATGCCTTGAAAGCTTTTCAATAAGTGTTCGGTTTCATTTTTACTCAATTCATACAATTTCTTTTTAATTAAACGTCCTTTCAACTCATTTCATTTCGATATAAACTATTATAAAGACAACTTATTACTTCTCACCATTTAAAATGAGAATTATACAATGTCAGCATTTATATAAATATAATGAAATGGAATGGTAAAAAATAATATAATTTCGCATTGATTTATGCTGCGTACAAGTTTGCTGATCAATGGCAAATAATAAATTAAATTACTTTAATTACGCATTACTTGGACAGCTGCAGCATTAATGAGAGCCATAAAATATGAGATACAATTTACAATTTCAATGCAAATTGAATGACGGCTGCCAAAGACAGTTCTCGTTCTTACATATACAATAATCTATAATAAAAAAAACCTTTGCTTAAATACTACACGATTTTCAGGTGGAAAACAACCGCAAATTCATTAATTTCGATTTATTATTATTATTATTTGCTATTGTTATTGAAGTGCGAAAAAGTGCTGACTGCGAAATGTGCGCCAAGGCATTGCCTTTTCCATTTCCCATTAACATCATTATTATTATGACGATGATGATGATCATTGTTAAGGAATAACTGGGAAAGTGCTTACAGGGCCTTTTTGGTTGCCTCGCACCGTGTTAATTATTTCCGCTGAGGCTGTAAGTTTTATTTATTGTATTATGCGTGAAGTGTTTTTGCTAAGAAAGGGCAGGAGAAAAGGGGAGAAAACAGACAGGAAAACTGCTGCCATGAAATATGCATACACTTTGCTCAAATTTTGACATAAATTGTATTTAATTGAAATTAACTGTTTCACTCAGTTCTTATGAATTTCTCTAATAAATACAAATATGTCTGCAAGTCGAAACACGGCGGACCTCTTGGCAATTTAATGTTACTTGTACCGATATGCGTATAAATTAATTAATAGAACAGCGTAGGACATTAAATGGAAATTCGTGGAAAATCAATACAAAGACTGATTATCATTTCTTCAGCCTACTCAATCTATTAAATTTTAAACTTGAAATATATTTCTTAATAAATCAGCGACTCCAATTCTGGGAACTAAGAAGAAGAAGTTGACTGGCCCAGCTGTTTCTTGATTGATATGCATATAATTTACATGCCCAGGAACGGGATTTGTTGGCAATCATCTTGCGAACTGAAAGAAAATACATATAAGAGAGTAATGACATCAAAAAAAAGAAAGAAGTTGCCAATTCCCGTATTCGTGAGGCAGCTAATTGACATTGATCGACAGTTGCCATTTTTGTGTTGCCTTCAAATAATTTATGACATCGCCCTGGGCTTGAGATTGCCTGGCTTGCTTCCTGCTTCCTACTTCCTTCTGAATGCTGAATAAAGACTGCCGACTGTTGCCAGGCCAATCATTTATTCATTCATTAATTTTTGTTTGTTTTATGTTAATTTATTTATTGCTGACTGCCCCTGGCCACCTGGTGAGCTAATTACCCATGCCTCCCTCTCCCACCCGTGTGCGCATAATTTGTTTGCAAGAATATGAGAAAAGGAGCAGCAAAAGAAATTAGCTGATTCTCGTTTGTGACATTTGACATGTTGCTTTTTGATTGGCGCACGCAATAAATGTATTGTATTGTTATACTCTTAATATCCTTCATATTCACAGTTCATTTGCTTAATTATGCCAAGCCAACGTATTCGTATTTATTCACCTTATGAAATTGAACACTGGCAAAGTTATCATTCCGGGAAAAGGCTTTCGCTTTTATTTTTTGTATATAGCGTATTTTAATTAAAACACGTACAGACTCTACGCTTCACCCAAAAAGGGCCAGCGAGGCGACATATTGGGCCAAGGGGCATGAGGCAGGTCAACATGCATGCAGAAATTAAAGCCAAATAATGGCAACCAACAACGCATACAAAATGGAAATGAATGGCGCGCAAAAGGCTAACAAGACGACGACAATGGACAATGGACCCTGGCAATAGCACATTGCGTATACGCCTCGTGCTGCCTGCTGATTCTTCTTTGTTTTTTTCCATCCATTATTTTCTACTTTTGCATTGCTGCTGTCCTTTCATTGTTGCTTTGCTGGTCACGCGCTCAAAGGTCGCGGCGTGTGCCCCAAAAAAAAAAATGTTGCGCAATTGCTTCGACACTTGCATGAATATAAGACAATTTACTTGTACTTGCTACAGATTTTTGACAGTGTCAGTAATAGAGAGGGAGCGAGAGAAAGAGAGAGAGAGAGAGAGAAGGAGAGGGAGAGGGTGTAAGGGAGACAGAAGAAGCTTCAGTCAACCTTGCTTAATTATGCTAATTTATGCAAACAATCACTGTGCGCAATAGGCAGACAAGTGTCAATGAGAGAGAGAGAGAGAGAAAGAAAGAGAGAGAGAGAGAGAGTAGCAAAGCAACTAAGTACTGCATGTGGCCCGGGGCAAAGATAAGGCACTCACACATACATGTATATACATACACACGCATATGCGACACAATTGACTTTAGCTAACACACAAAAAAGATACAAGATACAAGATACATTCAAGCAGGCAGACACAGATACAATTGGGCCCATTGTTTTACAACTGCAGACAAGAGCATCAAATTTAACTTATTCCGTGTGTGAGTGTGTGTATGTGTGTGTGTGTTAAGTGACTTGTTTTACAACGACAATGATAACACATGCACAGGCGCAAAGAAACATGTATTCAAACAGACAAACAAACAAACAAACTAAACATCTTGATAAAACAAGCGTCAGCTCAGAATGTCAAAGTGCTGTTGTTGCATTTTGTTGCTATTGTTGCGATTGTTGCTTTTCTTGTTGCTAGTAGTTATTGTTGCTGCTATCTGCGGCTTGCTCTGAAATTTTGTAATTGAAATTTTGTTGCAGCCTACTTTCAGGCACTGATTACAATTTGCAGTCGTAGTTATATTTAGCTGTAGTTGTAGTTGTGGTCGCAGTCATCGCACTCCGAATACACATTCCACATTACACATACGCCACGTGTGCACTTAAACAAATTAAACTAACTATTTTACGCTCAACTGCGTGTGTCTGGTTTTTATTTTTATATAACATAGTCATCATTGCCTGTATATATGTGTGTGTGTGTGTGTGTGAAAACGCCATTTTAGAAATTAAAAAATATGTTGAGGCATGACATTGGCTTCATTATGTCAACGCACACACACTCAACACCACACAACACAAAATTAGATTTATGACTTTGTATTTACAAAACCAAGAAACAAAAGTTATGAATGCAATAAACATTTATTTAAACGATTGTCATGTTCAGCTCAGGGGAATAATTAAAGCCAAAGCAAATATAAATAATATTTATCAAACATAATAAAAAATATATATTTATGCATTTGAATTTATGCTAAAAATGCATTGTGGCATATATATCACATTATTATTATATAAATATAAAATAAAACACAGCTTAATCTATGTAGCTACAGCTTTGTATGTTCTGTAATTTATTATGTTGTATAGTTTAGATTTATATGACCAAGTGCTACATCATGTTGTTGGCTGTTTTGGTGCGTTAACTGCCCTGATTTAGAGCATAAAAGCACAGCACAAATACACACACACACACACACACACATACCCAGAGAGAGCAACTTGTTGCCCGTTAGGCAGTTATCTTGTCTGTTTCTGGGTGTTTTGTGCAGGAATTTTGAACTCAAGGTTAACGTAGAGCATATTAAAGTGCAAATTTGTTTTATTTGGCAGCGTAAGTTGCATAAAAAATGAATGAAGCCGGCTGGCTGGTTTGAAGACCTGCAGACCGAAAATTTCATTGAACCTAATCAGTTTTCAGGCCAACAAGTTGGGCACGTGGCAACCATATAGCCAAGCCACTAATCCCATAAATAATGCAAAGGACGAAGCCGTCTCTCTACTTCATTTGATGGACACTGGACAGTGGACAGCCAAGAAGATGCTCTCGTATTCGTATTCGTAGTCTTAGTTGATGGTCAGTGGTTGGACTTAAGGCTCAGAGATATGGCCAATCATTTCAAGGACATAAATTCACGCAAATGTTTCAATCAATTTTGCGAGGCTGGGGCTCAATACAAATTCAATTTGACCCACAAATTGCTGGCACAGCCCAAAGGACACAACGCATTCACCCCTCATTCCGATTTCGTCATGTTGTTATTGAGCCATCTTTATGCGATTACACAAACAACAGAGCACAGAGCACAGGACAAGCCTGGACAGGACTCTGAGCGGACAAAGTGGACAGAGTGGACTGCCAATGGACACTGCACACAAAGGACCAACTGAACGTCGCACTAAAAAGGACATCGCACCGGAAATATCTAACGATTGAATGAAACGGAAGGCAGTCGAAAGGACAAGAGGGAGAGAAGAGCACCGAGGGAGGGAGGGAGAGAGAGCTTGGGGGCCACATTGCAAACGGTAATAAATGACATGAAAGACAACGAGGCAAATTCCTTCTTTTTGAGACAGCAGATAGCAGATAGCAGCTGCATGGCATTGAGTTTCGACTCAGCCAAAATCGCTTACCAAATGCAAATAAGGTAACGCCCCCTTGGCCCCGTTGACACGCCCATAACATGTGCAGTTGCACAGTTGCTCATTAAAAACTGACTAAATTGAGTTGTAAGCCGGGGAAAACAGTCCGAAAACTAACAGTTGGCAATGCTCTTAGGCGGTAGGAGTTCCGCAATGGCTGCCACTTGCAAAATGCCTGGTCGGGATTTATAATGTTGTCCTCGACATCGTCCTCGACAGCAGTTGCAGTTGCAGCCGCAGTTGCTGCCACAGTTGCTGCCACAGCGACAGTCACAACGACAGTCACAGCGACAGTCACAGCGACAGTCACAGCGACAGTCACAGCGACCCTCGAGTCGTTAAGTGCACGCGTTAACCTCATTTTTGGTTTTGCTGCGGCAATAAAAGAAAGTCCTGCAAGTGCAAAACTTGCCATGAAGTCGTAATCGTAACTTAACCAAACGCCTCAAAGTAGTTCACTTTTGCAATGCGAATTCACTCTATCTTTGCATAGGAATATTCAAATAATTTACTTGCAAACAGTTTATGTTTTAAATAGAAACACATATACTATAGTATTTCTATCTAGATAACAAACGCGCTGAAACAGGTCTTGGCCAGAACTTGCCTGTTCGATTAATATTTTCTATTGATTTTTGATAAGTTTTCATACACGTTTTATTATACCCGTTACTTAAAAAATATGTAAAGGGGTATATTGATTTCGTTGGAATGTATTTAACAGGGAGAAGGTGGCATCTCTGACCACACCTGCAGTTTTTTAGAATATTAATTTTTTGTGATACTTAACGTTATCTATTAATATTATCTGTAATCTCACTTCACCGCAGCAAGATCGGACAAGTAGAACGGGAGTAAGAGCTAACCAAAGTTAATAACAAAGTTATTATTTCATTACAATCACATAAAAGTATGCAGTAGTTTGTATCCTACCTAAAAGTATGCAGTATTTTTTATTTTTTTATTTCTTTAAATTACTTTTATATATATATTGAAATAGGTAACGGGTATACTATGGTCGGGATCTCGACTATAGCCATTCCGACTAGTTTGTATTTAAGTTTAAGAATATGTCAATGCCGTAACTTTGTCAGAACAGAACTCATTTCCCTGGGGAAATGGAACACATTTCACTCATGCCAATAACTGAAAAACTTCCACGCCACACACACACACACACATGCCACGTCGAGTACTACGAGTACGAAATGTATTGAAACAACGCGCGTTGCATAGACAATGGCAACAACAACAACAAAAGCACAGATAAGGAGCGTGTCAGTGGCTAAATATAGCTGCAATCGACATCATTGCGGTAAGTTTACTTATAGAGCACCCGTGACTGTTGGCCAGAATGGAAACTGCAACATTAGCCGACAGGCTTGTACAGGCTTTTTGTCTTGGCGAGACTGGGTCGGGATTGGGACATTGTCTCCATGTCAGACAACTGCAACAATGGTCCCAAGTTGCGTCCCCTTTCCACCTAAATGCATGCTATCAGCCACGTCTGTCATGTGCCAATTGGACCTGTACCTGGGCTTTTATTTCGAGTCTCATTGTCTACAGTTGTGTCTATTATGTGCATTGTTTAAAACTTGTCAACTACTATACTAAACATGACTATACAGTTCCAAATAGCGCTAATAACACAGAAAATTGTTGAAAAAATTCGCGTCAACTGAAATTCATAATATTCTCATTTCTGTTTTCTTAAAATGTCATTAAAAATATTATATTGCTGCAGCTGAGAAAAGAACAATGAAAACTCAAGCACAATAGCTGACAGCTAAGTATCTTGATTTTAATATGATTCTTTATTTGTGTATTTTGGGCAATAATTTAACAAAGACAAAGACTCAATTGCAACTGGGTTATTGCTTCATTGCTCCAAGAAATGGAATGTTTTATAATGAACAGCCAAAACTAATGAAAAGTCACAGAGAAGCTGAAATAAAAACAAGTTAATAAGCAAAGAGAATAGTCCGATAAAGAATCAATTGGAACAACTTATTGAATAAGGGCAATAATCAAGTTTGAGTCTCTTAATTCCATTTCGAATGAAAAATTCATTTGTAGGTAATCGTTTTGGTAGACCGCCATAAAGCTTCAACAACTTACTTATCGTAATCATCTGAGAAACGAGTAATTTCATAGCAATTTCACAAGCATATTTTAGTCTGGCAGCTATCATTTCACTTCCCTTCCCCAATTCATCGTTCATTTCGGTCTGCTTTATCACACACTCATTTTCCGAGAATCACTTCAATTTAATGACGGTTCTCTGGTTTTCTCTTGTTCGAACTATGGGCTATTTTCTATTAAGTATAGCTGCCAGCTGCTCATAAATTTACAGGCACAACGGCAAACTCGCTTACAATATGAATTGATTACCTTTTGCCTGCAGGTTAGCAGTATGGCCATGCAATATCAATAACTATCTGACACCTCACACACTCACGCACACACACACTAGTTGAGTGTAGTTGGGGGTAGAGGGAGGGTCAGCCATTTTTCATTTCAATTTCTCAAATTTACAACAAAGTTTGTTTCCTTTTTGTTTTGTGATTTGCTATAAATTTCATACACAGTGCGTATACACAATGTGTCTATGTAAATATATATACATATACAATATATGCATGTATTTTCACAGCATCATCAGAACTTACTAAATTAAAATGGTCAGCGGGGCGTTTTTGACTTCTCCAACTTTTACGAGTATTTTCAATTTGCGTGGCATGCTTTTAGGAGCGCACGTTCCAGACTCCCTTTTCATGCCCTCATTCCGCCCCTGGACTATCTGTATTATGTGCTCTATATGTGTGTGTATATGTGTATAGCATTTAGTTTTTGTTTAGCCACAATTTTGGACCAGAATTCTGATGGGCTTGGTTATTTTTTAGGCCATACGCTGTTTGTGTTTGGAATATTGATTAAATTGAAACGTTTGGCCCAAAAACAAAGGGCAGCCAATATCAAAAGCCAATATCAAATGGACAACAATTGCAGAGCTTGCATTAAACGTTGATTGCACAAATAAAAGCTTAAACAAAAGCTTTAAACAGCGGCCAGCAATTTATTTAACACGTGTCGGATATTTGCTGGAAGTGCGCAAAGTAAGGCAATTTATTTGTCGGCCATGGCAAACAAAATGCGTGGATAATTAAGCGAGAAAATGTGCTCAGTTTAAAGCGTAAGCGAAATGATGAAAGGAGTGAAACATTAGCTAAATCATCTGTTAAACCGTAAGTCGTCGGTTCACAGCACAGAGTCTTTACTCTACCAACTGTTAACCCCTAGTTCCCTGCTCCCAAATTGTGAACAGTCGACTCTCAACTGGCCGATTCTCGACTTTAGGCGCTCCCTAGTCGCTTTAAGGCGCCTCGTTTGCGCATCCTGCCGCTTAGTCAGGCTTTCAGCAGCAACGCCAAGGAAGTTGTTTGTTAAATTCAGACGTTGCCTCCCTTTGGCGTCACTCTCTTCTCTCTCTTCCTTCTCTTCTCGCCTCTCTTCACAAGCGCTCCATTAAAAATGCATTTATCATTTGGCATTTGAAAAGCTTCCTTCCTGTTGGCAAGCGACTGACACCTAAGACCGGCACACCACACCAGACCGCTATCCTTTCAGTCTGCCATCTCTCTCTCCCTCTCACTCTCCCTCTCTCTCTCTTTCTTTCTCTCTGTCTCTTCTACTCGCTCACTCACGCAGTCAATCCAAATGCCGCAGCATTTTAAACAGCTGCTTTTTTATTTTTGTCTTAAACTTGTTGGGCGAAAGCACAAATTGTATTTGTTATAGTCAAAAAAAAAGAAGAACTTTACAAGTGAGCTAAGAAATATATGCAAATTTAGTTTGCGAAAGTGAAAACTAACACACAACACACACACAGTGACACACTAGTTGGTGTGTGTGTGTGTGTGTGTGTGTTGTGCACTTGAGTTGAGCGCAACTTGGGCATGTTTAAGCGTTAAACTGTTACTTCCACATGCGCGCGCACTTGGCAAGGACGAGTCAGAGACGCCAAGGATGTGAATGTGAATGTGGCCGATAGGTTGTGGATGTGGCTATACCCGTAGACGGACTCCAGCTGGCCATCAATGCAGTTTTAACTAAGAGCCGAGACAAAAGGCAGCCCTAAAGTGTTCATAAAATGTTCGAAGTCATATGGACGAAGCTCAGTTGCCTGTTTGCCAGTTTGCCAGAGAGCCAAAGTGAAAGCGCGCCGCGTCCTGTGCCCTCTTGAAGTAGGTCAGTCACACACACTGACACACACACACACAACACACAACAAATGGTGCAGCATTGTAAATTGCGGCCAACTACAGGTAAAAGTTACCGCCATCTACACCTGTGTGATCGTGTGTGTGTGTGTTACTACACTAGTAAAAAAAATGTTCTAAAATCAAGATTGTGGTCTCAGAACTAAGATTTTTGATCTAAAAAATGCATCGAGAACATAAAATTCTTAAATTAAAAGAGCGCATCTTGATTTTAAGAACATTTTAAATAAGACCAAGTTCTTATTTTAAGAATAAATGTTTTTAAAACTAAAATTATAAAATAAAATAAATAAGAATAATTTTTTTATGTTAATAATTTGTTTTTATATTTAAATGTTGATTCATTTACATTTCATTTTTGGGATTCGAACCGCCGCCTACTGATAAATAATATAATATAGATAAATAACATTAGTTTTAGTTATTTCGTCTGAAAATAATCTTATTTTAAGAATAAAGATGAATATTCTTACTTATGATTTTAGAAGTTGGTCTTTTTTTTTCAGTGTACATATATTTGAAGTGTACATGTCCTGTAGTTGCCATTGATGTGCAACCGCATTGCAGCGCCTGCATAAATTTCATTAGATTTTAGCTGTGGGCTCCTTTTGCTGTCCCATTGTTAAACTGAATAGAATTTTATGTCAAATCAATTGGCTTTCAAAGCAGCGGTCATAAAGAAGGAAACACAAGAGACAGAAAGGAGAGTGGGAGAAGGAGAGAGAGAGAGGGAGTGCACACTCTCGTAAATGTCTTCCTAATGAAGTCATAAAGAGCCGTCGACAACTAGATGTCCGCATGATGTTCGTGTGTGCCATTAAACGCACCTTGAGTCAAAGCCAATGTGCCTAGAAGTATGCTAATAAACGTAAACCGTACGCCATTATGGAGTTGCTCATAAAACTGAACAAACAGCAGTCAGCCAGACTACAGGATGCTCTTCAAAAACAGACTTGAGACACGGTTAAAGTTAATGAAGTCTGTTGATTAATCGGGTACTTTGGAGTACTTACTGGATACACTCTTAATTTATACTGTTTTAGGCAGCCAATTAGTACTTATTGATACACTCTCTCACATTATTTTCAATGTTTCTAATCAGCAATATAAATGTTCTATGGAGCCTGTTTCCATTACATTTTATACACTTTCTCTGTCTCACTTCGATACCCGCTGGCTGTAGACCATAAAAAGCAAATGCGGCCAAGTGGCTGGCAAAAAAGCATTTTGCCGCTTGGGCAGCAACTTAACGTATTACGTGTACTCGTACGTATACGTAATGTGAATTGTGTATGTGTGGGTCAAAGGGCAAATGCAAAAGGAAACCGCGAACCACACATTGAGCACACATGCAAGTTGAGAGCTGAGCTGAGGGCTGAACAGAACTGAACACCAGAGACGGCTTACATACGTGACGTGCTGCTGTTAAACAATGATAATGACGTTGCCGATGAATGTCTGCAGAGAGAGAGAGAGAGGGTGAAGAGAGGAGTGGAAAGAGACAGCATGCAAGGGATGAAGCGTAGAGAGTTGCGGTTTATGGTTGACAGACGTTTTCTAATGCTGTCTCCACTCACTCTCACTCATCGTTCTTCGTTCCTCGTTCTTCAGTCTTCAGCACAGACAAAAGTGCATTCTAAAGCGATGCACGCTAATGCACCATTATCAAAAGCTGCCCTACAAGACTCGTAAATCTTCACTTGCATCTGACTGCATAGCTTTAATAGATATTTATGTCTCAGTGTGTGTTCGTGTGTGTGTGTGAAAAGAGTAGAGAGGGGGACAACATTTGTAACTGGTCATAAATTTTGATAAATTGTTGAACTATTTGCAGGCAAACAAGCTAAAAGCTTCAACCCAAGGCGTTTAAACAAATGCAACAAGCACAAATGTAACTTTAACCGAAACCAAGCAAATTGTGGAATAAACATTACACAACAAGTACAACAACAATTTGCCATGTTTTAGTGGACAAACAAACAAAATAACTAAACTAAACTAAGCCAACCCACAAATGACAGCATGGAATTTCTATTTAGACGCCTTTTTTGTTTTAATACCCTGCACATGTATAAAACAGGATCTATTAGCTATGCCAACATCAATTCAGCATGTGTTACTAAGACTTTAATTCTAAAATGTTTCTTTTTCAACGTTTACGTAGTATCTTTCGGTCGTGCTTTACGAGTCAGTTGATTTTAATTTGATTTTTTTTTTGTTTGCGCTACAGGAAACCTTAAAAACGAGCGGCCCTTCAAATTTATGTGCTGCGGAAGTGGCGACTTTTAGTTTTTTCAGGTGTTGGCAGCAGAGGAAAAGCGCGAGGAGAAGAGCAAATGAGAGGGAGAGTGAGTGTGAGTGAATAAAAGAGAGAGAGAGAGCGAAAGGGAGTCGAAGAAAATCGTTCTCGATGCCAACTTAAATGCAATCCGACTTCGCTCAAAGTGAAAGCTGATTTAAAGGTTCACAACTGGCAGCAGCTTTCATGCTTTCACTTTGTTTTCCAGTTCGTCGCATTCAGCTAATCTGATACCCTTTCACATGCATTTCACATTTTCCATTTTCAATCAACTGAAGTCGCATAAAATAATGAAACTGAAGTGCTAATCGGATTGCCCTTTTATTAATCAAGTCAGCGCCAAGTCAAAGCAGAATCCACGCTGACATTGGCGAACAATTTCCCAGTCAATTGGGATATAGAAATAGTGCACATAATACACTGGCTCTATATCAATTAACTCGTTGACAGTTTTTCCCCCTTCATTTTTCCACAATGCTTGACTTCATTTTACGCTCCCTGGGGTGAAATCCCCTCATATTCCCCTGATTTCCTCCCCTCGTTTAAGCACAAAAAAACATGTGTTCCGACAACTGTGGCTTGTGGTTGACTGCAATAAAATACTAAGCTCTTGGGTGGCTTGTTGCACCACCAAACATTAAACGCTGGGGACATCTTTGTGGCAACTGCAATACGTTCACAATAAATAATCATAATAGCTGACATAAATTCTACAATTCGAATTGAGCAAATATAAAAACTGATTTTATTCGAATTAAAAATGCATTAATGAATTTGTTGTAGCGTGAATTAAACTCGCACTAAATAAGAGCATTAGTTACACATAATTGAAGTCCTATACATTCGCGTGTACTCTATAATTTATATGGTGTTCTGATATCCTTTCAATTAGGCGCTTTGCATGCAAATCTGAATTGTATCTTCCTCTGTGCATCACATTGGCAGTTTTGTCGCTTTTGTCCAGGTAATTGCTTTGCTAAATAACAGCGTCAATTCCCGGCTTCCTGCTAGTTATACCCGATACCCTCTCGATACCCTTACTCTGGGTATTTGGCCCTCTGGCTGCGATAAACTTTATTGCAATGCACAGGAAATTGGCAGAAATTCCTTGTTGATGCTGCGCCATTTGAATTTTGCATGCGTAATGATTTCACAATTTCTAAAGAGCGTGATAGAGAGAGAGAGAGAAGAGCAGAGAGAGAGAGAGAGACAGAGAGAACACTGAGCTCACTGGTATGTAGAATATTTATTGGGGGATCGGCACGCGCCATAGAAATCGCACATTGAAATGAGATAAATATGCATAGCATTAATTCAACACTCCAAACCGGATGGGCAATGGGCTTTATTTGGTGGCTTGTTATGGGTATTATGGTATTAGGCATTATGCTCTGGTATTAGTGTATTTGTGTAGTTGGTTATTTTGGTATTTAGGCAAATATTTCCTTTTTGGAGCAGAGCGCTTTGTGCTGCGTGTTGGGTCCGGTGAGGCAGCCCACGGCACGGAAGTGATAGATCGGACTGCCACACATAAAGTCCTCAGCATAGTTGCAGGTCAGCTTGAAGTAGGTTATCTCTTTGGCCACATAGCGGGAACCAGCGCAACCCACATGCGTGTTGTTCTCCACGGCCATGACCGCAAAATGCCGATATAGTCTGTGGCAGAAGAAGAAAGTGAGGAACGAAAGGATAAGCTGGTCAGTATACCACTTACTGCGGCTTGCTGTATCTATTCAACGGACACGGATAGTGCTCGACATCCGCTGCGGTCATCATGTTGCTGCTGTTGCTCCTGTGCTCTCCCCACCAATTGCGCACGCCAATGCCAAGCAACTGCGGATACATCTTCTCCATCAACTCGTTGTCCACCAGACGCGTCATGTTGAACAGCTGTTTGATCAAATATGAGCATTAGAGTGGCTCAATTTGTATGGAGTAAAAAAATGCATAAAGCGCTTATGAAATTCGTAATCTGCGATGAATTCTAAAAAGAATTGCCCAAGCAATCATGGGTCTAAAATCAATATGGGCAATTCTTTTTCGAATTCATCGCAGGTTACGTATTTTATTGCCAATTTGTCGCGAAAAAAATTGACCCACTCTAATGAGTATGAAGTTCAAAGCCCATACTACCAATTCCTATTTCACTCATCGTTTTCCGTACTTACAATGATGTTTTGGCCAGAGTGCTTAAAGTTGGCCGTATTGCGGCAATCGTCGTGCTTCGGCTGACACATGCGTGCATTGTAGCTGGCTAAAATGGCCAACTCCTCGCTCCATTGCATTGCCACCAAGCGTGCAGCACGTGGCAGTGTCATGTTCTTGCCATTGGCCAAACGCTGTCTCAGCTCATTGTGCGCCTTCACTATGATATCGGCCTGGTTGGTCAGATTCACCAGCAGCGTCTGCTCGCCACTGCAGGCCTTATAAGAATTCTAGCCAATACAAGAATTTTTAACTCTCTGCCATTTCTCAGACTTAAACTCACTAACGTTCTGCAACTTCTCGCAGGCCACATGACGTTTGCCCCTGGAACACAAGTGCTGATCGCAGTAAGGATTTTTGGGTCCTGTTGGTGGCGTCTCCTGAGTAACTGCAAGCAACATGCAACTCATAAGCGAGAACAAAACTAGCACATGCATTTTGATTTAATTTAACACAAACTGGCTCAAAATTTGTCCAACAATCGCTATTTATAACCAAGAACTCAAATAGCAATTGGTCAATGAGTCAATAATTAAAATCAATAAAAAAAAAAATAAATAAAAATCAGTTGACAGTTGGTTTACATCGAGCTTAAAATCTGCTTTTAAATGATGATTAAGCAAATGCATACGTGTCTGTCAATCAGTCTCTGACATTTAATTCAACTGTTAAATAGGACAATCAGCAATTAATTGAATTTAATTGCCAGCTGAATAAAAACGATAGGCTGCTATAAAATTTAGTTTAATAGGTTATTGGGTTTCAATTAACGCATTAAATATATATACCAAATTTCAAACTCCAATAAATTAATTGGGGTTTTGAACAATCTTTTAATAGTCATTAATTCATCATATTAATTCTTTAATGAACAATTAATATTATAGATTTGTTGTCTTAATTAAATAAATGTTCGAGTTTTAATCACAGAATCAAATAGAAGTACATAACGGTTCGGGTTTTGGTTCTCGCCCCCAAACAACTATTTAGGTAATGGAATCTATTGAGAATTGGAGTCCTAAGTTAAAATTTTCGAAAAACACAACGAGAGACCCTTTACATAAATTTAAATGCAGATTGAATAAAGATGCCAAACCAAGAGCAAAACGACATTCTGCTTGAAAATCGGTTCAGTTTTGACAAAGTTATGGGGGTTTGAAGTTGGTCAGACTTTGGATCTAACAACTTTACAAGTCAAAATTTTTGTCAAGTTTCACATGATTTTTTACAGAATTTTGAAAGGCGTCAGAAACAAATTTAAAGTGTTGTTTTATACTATTTACGATATAAGGAGTTGATTAAACGTGAAAACTTGAGATTTAAAATTTTGAATTTTCAAAATATCAAAGGGGGGACCACATGCATCGAATCCATGATTTTGAGAAAATTAACTTTTTTTCGAAAATTAATGAAATTTGAATGCAGAATGAATGAAGAAGCCAAACAATGATCAAAATGGCATTCCGTTTGAAAATCGGTTTAGTTTTGACAAAGTTATGGATGTTTGAAGTTGGTCAGACCTTTGATCTAACAACTTTACAAGTCAAAATTTTTGTCAAATTTCACATGATTTTTTACAGAATTTTGAAAGGTGTCAGAAACAAATTTAAAGTGTTGTTTTATACTATTTACGATATAAGGAGTTGATTAAACGTGAAAACTTGAGATTTAAAATTTTGAATTTTCAAAATATCAAAGGGGGGACCACATGCATCGAATCTATGATTTTGAGAAATATACATTTTTTTCGAAAATTAATAAAATTTAAATGCAGAATAAATTTAGAGGCCAAACAATAATCAAAATGACATTCCGCTTGAAAATCGGTTTAGTTTTGACAAAGTTATGGGAGTTTGAAGTTGGTCAGACCTTTGATCTAACAACTTTACAAGTCAAAATTTTTGTCAAATTTCACATGATTTTTTACAGAATTTTGAAAGGTGTCAGAAACAAATTTAAAGTGTTGTTTTATACTATTTACGATATAAGGAGTTGATTAAACGTGAAAACTTGAGATTTAAAATTTTGAATTTTCAAAATATCAAAGGGGGGACCACATGCATCGAATCCATGATTTTAAGAAATATAAATTTTTTTCGAAAATTAATTAAATTTAAATGCAGAATGAATTTAGAGGCCAAACAATAATCAAAATGACATTCCGCTTGAAAATCGGTTCAGTTTTGAAGAAGTTATGGTAGTTTGAAATTGGGCGCTCCCTTGACCTACCAACTTTATAATCGGTCTCAAAATCGACTTAAAAGTGTTGTTTTATACTTATTACGACATAAGGAGCCAAAGATTTAAGATTTTCGTTTTTCAAAATATCAAAGGGGGACCCTTAGCATCGAAATTCATGATAAGAGCATTTGAAATTGCATTTATGGATTTGTTTTCTTTTTTGTAAGCTACCTGCTTTATATTTGGAGATTATTGGTTTGAGCTTCCATTAGCTAATCCATGAAAAGTTCCAATTGTTTTTAACATGACATCAGCTTTTCATTGGGCTTAAACTTGACAGACTCTTTAAGTATTTTTAATGTTCTTAGCTCGACCAACAAATTAGCCACAAACACTTGGGGAAACAGCGTCTGCTACCAAGGATAATTTCCATTTTCATGCACAGTCTAAAAAAGCTGTCACCATTGTTGTCGTTGTCGTTGTCGCTTCTGATGTTGCAAATCGTTGTTGTTGCTGTCGTATTTAACGCTCGAGTGCCTAAGCAGCCGCTGTCCCTACCCCTACCCCTCTTTCAAGGACGACCCCAACCTCAGAGTGTGTCTGTTTTGGTGGCAACGCGACTGTCAATGGGGTTCGCATTAGGCACCATTAAGTGGCACTTCA
The DNA here is from genome assembly GCA_035045575.1 of Drosophila falleni. NCBI lineage: Eukaryota > Metazoa > Arthropoda > Insecta > Diptera > Drosophilidae > Drosophila > Drosophila falleni. Next base: position 8,512,296 of record JAWNOV010000167.1, read on the forward strand.
TTGAAGGCAGAGAGAAGCCTACAAAATCCTTTCGCGAGGCTTCCATGCTAATAACTCAATATCGCACAATTGATTAAAGGAAGGTCCTGCGTAGAAAGCATCCAAAGGACACACAGCCTACAGCTACAAGCTGGCTTTTGCCAAACTCTACAGTAATTGTCTGCCAACTGATGCTCGGCTGATTTGTGTAATTGGTTTTATCGAAGCCGGCTTAATTAGGCATGACTGCTTGAGGTAGTCCCACTTCCTTCGAATTTCTGCAAAAACCTTTTAAAGTATTACAAACCAAGGGGTCTACGGAAAGATAAATGTTTAAATTATGCATAATTATTCATATAGGGAAATTCGCGCGTGCAGCCGTCAACTTTTGGGTTGAGTTGTCTTGTTTAGTAGGTTGTAAATTTTAATGCAGAAAAACAGAAAACAGAAAAGCGAAGAGCTCAACATTTTTATTTGATTTATTGTTTGGGGCGAGTCATGTGAAGGGGCATGCATTAAACAACAGACAAGGGCCAGTCTCTGGACAGTGAATGCCGCCCGGAAACCGGATCCGAAGCTGCAAACAGCAATATCTGAAGCCGGCACCTCGAGGCACGCGCGTGCACCTGTTGCCTCCAATTCCTATCCTCTTTCCCAAGTCGAACATAGGCAAAGAGCCTGGCCATAAAGTCAGTTTTGGTTGGCAAATTTATGGCCTACTACGTGGCCCCTATAAAATATTTTGTGCTTTGTATATAATTCATTTTTAATAGAGAAACAAACTTGGTTTTTTTCAGGTTTTTCTGTTTCATTTTCGTACTTTATATTCCCTCTGTGTGTTTCTCTTAGTGTTTCTGTTCTGTTTCTGGGCCCATAAATTTTCCGACACCGCATTGCACATCAAAGTGCGGCCATTGTTATCAGGCGTTCAATTATGTAAGCGTTGTGCATTTAGAATGTCATTATCAAGCCAAAGGATGCAGCTGGCTCATAGAGCATTGTTTGGCCTTTGCTATCTGGGCAATGCATCTTCGCATTTCCTTCAAATTGCTGCTGTCTGAGTTTTGCAATTGAATAATCAAGCTCAATGGCATTGTGGTTAAGGCTTACGTTCTCAGTTCTCAGTTCTCTCTGCCCTTGTTTCAGGTTGATTTATTGTTTAGTCAGGTCGCCATAAATTAAATCAGCCTGCGCTAATATTTGCCTAATAAAATTGATGCAAACACATTGCGGATTTCGGGATACCCTTGTCAAAGGATTGAGCTGAAAGCTGTCGCTGTCCCATCAATATGCACATAAAGTTCAATATTTCACGCAATTCACCGAATCCTGTTACAATAAGCCTTAATTTTATGCAAATCTCATCAAAGTAACCGCTTCAAGACATCGCCTATATATATATCCCTGTTCCACACTCTCCTCCCGCGATGGGCTTAGTTCTCGCAATCCTCTCCGCAAGTCGTTGCGAAAGTTTTTAAGCGCCTCGGTGTAAAACTTGTTCGTGTCCTGCATGCCAAGAAATGTGTCAACTGCGCCAAGCAAGTCTCCAACTCTCTGTCTCTCTGTCTCAAACTCAATTCAAATAGAGTTTGTCCTACTCCTGTCCTTACAGAATGCCTGAGTCGTAAACATAAAAATCTAGAGCGTTTCCCGCTTATCGTCTAAACTTTCAGCTACTTTTTTGGAAACTTCATTTAAGTTAATTAAGTACTTACATTTGATCTAAATACTAAACGTTAATCGCTATCCTAGAAAATTTAAAGGCACATTAAAATCTTTTGCTGTGACAACTTTAACATTTAAAAAATTGCATAAAAACCAGAGCAAATATACTTTTAAAATATTATGTAACCTTAATTTACTTTGTTTCGAGTGTATATAGAAAATTGTTTATTTAAAAGTTTAACGAGCACATTTGAGGTAAAATCTTGTAACGCAAAACAAAAGTTTAACTAAGAATGTCATCTCGTTTATAGCTTAATATATATACTTGGAATACCCTCATTTAGTTTAGAGTATAATTATGCAAACATTTCATTATACTTTTTTTTGTCATTGTGAAGCAAACAAAATACTGAAACACACACATACACACACACTTGTATGCATTTCTCTTTATATGCAAAAAATTTAAAGCCCCGCGAAATATGCAAAAAAAAAGTAGTTTGTGTTGTTTTGTCGCATTCACAGACGAGGGGTAAATGCATGTATTTGTATAAGTCTGTGTGTGAGTGCATTGTTCTTGCACATAAATTTTAGGAAAGCACACACCAACACTTTCACACACACACACACACACGCATAAGCGGGCAGTGGTTTATTTAGGTGAAGGCCATAGAAAACCCAAAAGGCTGCGACAACAACAAACAGAGGGAAAAATAATATGAAATAACAAACTTGTACATACAACGCAAATCTCAAAATTAAATGCAATTTAGTGCAGCAAAGTGGCAACATACATATTCAAGCAGACACGAACACGCACACACACACACACACACTTAAAAATACACAAACTGCCGGAATGCTGACAAGAATCTCATAGGATCAACATAAGCATAAGGTTACGGAATTGGCAAATAGCAAAAACTTTTTACATGCTACTCTTATCGAATTTAAACTCCAGTTTGTGATTTATTTTTGTTGTTTTATTTTTGCCCTGAAAAATCCCATCAAATTACGCAATTCATTTTTAGCATAACATGTCAATTTGTATATATATAGTATAATGCCAGACGACGATTCAATTGTAAAAGGATAAGAAGGCAAGGCGAAGAGGCTGCTCGAAAAATCCATGTCCTTTGCTAGTTGTAAACAAAATGTCCCAGCTTAGACGCGCTTACAATGCCATTAGGGCCAAGAGAGCGGAGAGCGGGACTGAAAGGAGAAGGGCTGCCAATGCCAAATGCCGATAAGACCCAGGCAATTGACTTGGCCAATGCGTTGCCAGCTTAAGATTTTCCCATAGCAATGCTCAATTTTTAAACATGCCATTTGATTATCACATTTGAATTTGAATGTCAAGTGGCAAATTCGAGGCAAACAATCAAGTCGAACTAGAAACACGCTATAGCCCTAATCAATCTCAAAGTTTACATTATGTTTTGCAGTGTATTTAAGCCGTATGCTCAACAAGCAGCATCAGCCCGAAAAGTAGAATTGAAAATGCAAATCTTTGCCAAAGCTCAAAAGTGCAAAGCAAACAATATAAATAGAAATGTACAAGAGCAACAACAACGACAACAACAACGACAACGACAACTGCAAAGACAACTTTCAATCTGTATAAATTGTAGCATACTTTACGGCTGTAATAATTGCAAAGCAGTTGCCAACAACTTTTCCCTCATTATCTCTTCTACCTCTTGCGGCAGGTAAGTTTTGAGCTCGTGGCTTCATCTTCTTCTTGGCAGCTGCCACTTGGCTCTGGCCATGCAAATTTGTTGCGACTTCCGTCAACTAATTGGCTAAATAAGTTCTGTTTAACAACGTGAATTGGTGAATACTTGAAAAATTACGTATACGCCACCAGCACCCCAGCTATAAAATTTAATTGCAAATTTATAGCGCCAACCGTTGGCCAATGAGCTTGTAAATGTTGATTCAGCCAACGTGCTGCCTTCCTCCGCCTTATCTGGCTGCCACTGTTGCCTCTTGGCTTTTACAATGTCCATGTTTAAGTCCTTTATTCCCGCGTCTTTTGTGGCTTTGTGTGCGGCTACTTTTTATTGCTTTTTTGCTTTGCTTTTGACTTTAATGCCGCTTAATCTTTGCCGTTTACCAAAAATTGTGCCCCGAGGAACGTTATACAATGAATTGCATTATGATTGCCACTTACTGGGGCAGGCAGCCTGGCTTTAAAACTTAAAGTCTGCTTCTGGTTTTTACTACATAAATTGACACGAAACGAATGCATGGTTAAGCGAAATGCAGGTACAACATTCCAGAAATCTAAATCACTTCATAGCTCACTTTCATCATATTTGCATGTACAAAGTGCATTCGAAATTAGAGCGAAATCGAGTTAAGGAGCGTCCTTGATTTACACTGTACACGCTGCATATGGTTTATCACATTGCTGGCAGTTATTAGCCTCCATTGTTGTTGAGCTGTTGTTACTGTGGTTGTTATTGCTGCCACTCCCGTTGTCGTTGTTGTCGATGTTGTCGTTGTTGTCGCTGTTATCGTTAGCTCGACAGTGTTGTTTATAATATGCTCTGGCCACTGTAGCCTGCTAGCTGGATACTCGCCAGTCGAGCTATTAGTTGTTTTATGGCCACACGATGCTATCAGCTGGTTGAAGTGGGCCTAGTGTGGCATTGTGGCACACACACACACACACACATGTCATACTCGTCGTAGTAAATTCAATGCATAATTTTGCACTCAATTATAATGGATGTGAACGCCTGCTCCCTGTTTGGCTGGATAATGAAGTGGCCCGAAGTGAACTGAAACTTTAGCGCTTCAAGTGCCACACGGTGGCATGAAATTAAGAAATTGTGCCACACACGTCATCAGAGGCGTAGATTTTCAGTGATTAAGATGCAGCTCGCACAAATTAACATTAAGTGCGCCTTATCAATTAATCAGTCAGAGATTGCTGCGACGGTCTGCTGGTCTGTGTTGTTGTTGTTGTTGTTGTTGCTGCCAGCGGTTTCTATCTGCTTGAAACTTTGGGTCAAGTACCGTGCTGGGCTGGGCACGATTTGGGTTAAGTTATTGCATATTAAAAAACATTTCAAGCGTTTTATTGCCGCGCCAGAAATGAGTTCAACTTTGAGCGATGTTGGGCGTTGAAGTTGCAACTTCAAAGCTGCCAACTGCCGGCAACTTTGTGCTGCAAACCGCTGCAAAACTGTAAAAAGCTGCACGTGGATGATTGAAACTTTTTCGATTTCATACTCATAATTTTGCAATGCTAACAAAACAGCCCACAGGGCAACAGGCAGCTGGTTGCTGTCAGCTGGAACGACAAGGAAAAGGAGATGGAGATGGAGATGCAGAGAGGACGAAGGTCCGCTCTCAAACTTTGTTTGAAATTAGCATAATTATTGTGCTATAAAGTTGAATTTTGCCAATGGCAATATGACTGCTAATGCTGGATTTTAGATGCAAATGCAAAGCACACTCTCTGCACACTCTGCCCTCTTCTTAAAAAGCAGGTGAAATATGTTATAAATGCTGTGACTACTTTTAGGCTTGAAGTAACACACAGTGTCAGTGTTGCTTGACACCCGAAGGCTGTTTTATTAATTTTAGTTTACACATTTTTACTCTGATCAGATTGGTTTTCCTCTAACGCAAATAAGTATTCAAATTTAACTTACAAACGAAACATATTATGTTGACCAGCAACTGAGCAATTATGCACTTTCATTTTTGCTTTCAATGTCTCTCAACTTGCCACAAAGCCCTCAAAGCAATTTTATTACTGCTTGCAGCAGCTGAAAACTTTAGCTGACATATTATCCTTGCAGCCACAAAAGCCACAAAAACTGCTAAGCAGCTGGCTGGACTTAGAACCTGTTCCCTCTGTCCATCTAACAGATCTGCTCACACTCGAATGTTTTGTTGCAACTACGAAGCTGGGCAGCATTTCTTGTAACCCAAATTGTCAGTCTCGTTGTGTGGCACACACACACACACACACATGTGTGTACTCCTGGTTGCCTAAGTACGTAAGCCTGGCCAGCAGACACACAGCTGTGGCCTGAACCTCACCAAGTCAGTGTACTGTATGTTTGTCTCCGTGTGTGTTTAGACCCCGTACTTAAAAAAAAGTACAGGGGTCGATTGGGTTTGTCTAAAGAATATGTGCAAAAATAGTGTTGCCTACTTATATGGGCAAAAAAGTGTTGCCTACTTATGTGGGCAAAAATAGTGTTGCCTACTTTTATGGACAAAAATAGTGTTGCCTTCTTTTGTGGACAAAAATATTGTTGCCTACTTATATAGGCAAAAAAGTGTTGCCTACTTATATGGGCAAAAAAATAGTGTTGCCTACTTATATGGGCAAATAAGTGTTGCCTACTTATAAGGGAAAAAAAATAGTGTTGCCTACTTAGAGACTTCGCACTTGGGCTCAGTACGTACTCAGTAAGTACGGGGTCTTCGACAGTCGAGAATGCTCAACTGTGACTCCGTCCATCCAGTTTTGGTATAGATTTAGCGCATGTGCCCCTTTTTATAGCATAGACATGGACTGTACAAGTGTCTCCGGTCGGCCACGACACTTTTATTGCTCAGCATGCGACCAAAAAATAGTTGCGGTGGATTTTGTGTGCGATTTTGGGAACCACATGAAGAGACATTTTTATGTGCAGTTTGTCGGAGTCGGGGTCGGGTCGGGAGAAGCTCTTAGACCATATGTAACTTTGCGTATCATCAGCATCAGCATAAGCAAGACCATGTGCTGAATTGTTAAGCATGCGGAATGTGAAATGTCGCCGTTTTCCGGAGTACCAGAATCCCATAAATGTCAGTCACAACTTGACCTTCGGTTCAGTTTTTGGGAACTTCGGCTTGGCCAGCAATCAACAGCAACTAAATCCCCATAAATGTCAGCTACAGCTTGACCTTGGAATGAATCACTGCTGCTAGTTGCGGACTTGGACATGGATAACAATCCTTCAGCCTGCGGTCAAATTCATCATAGAAAAGAATATGCAGGACTCGTATTCAAGTTAACAGTCTAAAGCAGACGGAAAGAGAAGAGACTATAAAAAAGTGATAATTGAATTTTGATAAACTATTGTGATAGCTATAATAATTGTTATTGTGGAAATTAATTACATTTACTGCTATTGTTTTTAAACGAGATTCGATTAAGCTAAATATATATTTAACAATCACCACTGTCAACCAGGACAGCTCCAAGGACATTGCAGAATGAGCAGCTGCATTAAATTAAGAGAGTGGAAAGAGCTACAAGCAAATAGTAGAATATCCTGTCAGGCTGTGGCGCGTGTTTTAAGCTAAACGCCTTGGATTTAAAATAAATTGAGGTCAACTAAGAGATACTGTAAGCAATTGTAATTGTAGCTGCAGTTGTAGTTTCAGTTTCCTTTGTTGTTGTTGTTGTTACACAGATTTTCTGTATGTCTGAATCGTAAAACGAAATTCGGCGTGCATAATGGTAATTGCGTGTTTTTTTTCCACTCTAATTACAAGTTTTATGCTCTCGCATTCGCACTAATACAATAACGTGAGCCTGGCATAGTCAGTGGGGCACATCCTTGCCAACATCCTCATTCACATCCACATTCTCTAGCACTTCCGTGGCAGCAACAGAGGCAGAGAGTGTGGCAGAGACAGTGTGGCATGTACCGCGAATGTGTCGCAAGAAATGCCAACCTAAATTCACAGGCTGAGGCTGAGGTTGAGGCAACAATGTCGTCGCAGCCTCCGCATAAAAATGAAAATGAAAATTAAAAGAAAATGCATATAAAGTGTTGCATTTGCGGCATACTCTTGGTTTCATCTTCTGTTGCCCTTCTTCAATTCTTTGCTCTGCCATTTCTATATCATTCTTTTTTCACACGCTCTCTGCTAATTAAAAACAGCGCATAGTACCATTAAAGCCAAAAGTTCACTTCTCCTGTCATTTTTCTATTTTCTTTTTGGGACAGCGAGTGAGTGAGTTAGACAGAGATAGAGTTAGTTAGGTGACCCCTTTAGGGCTTCCAGTGTATGCGCCATTTGTACAGATTATCTCATTATGTTTGTGGTTTTAGTTGTTCTCTGTCCTTCTGTCGTTCAGTCGCTCTGTTGCTTTCTGGGACGACTTGCAGCCTCGTTTTGCTCATTTTCGGCCATAGGCGTACAACGTGACGTATAATTAATTACGTAATGAGCGTCTGGCAGACGTACTCAAAACACCAACACCAATAAGCAGCAGCTGTTCTATTTTATGCCCATGCTTTTATGGCACATTTCTTGCACAGTTTTCTCCTCCACGAACGATGCCATTTTATGCTAAGCTGCGATTCCATTGTCCGTCAACAGACAACCCTCTCCTCAGTTTCCTGTTGTTCTTTGTCAGCCTTTTGTGCGCTATCTTAAGCACCTTGTATTTAGCATCATCCTCTACATCCCTCTCTTCTTCCCTCGAACAACAATAATCATGAGGCTGCACTTATTTTATGCCATTTTTTCTATTCGCTTGCTGCCTTATCGCGAAGTCTATACAAAAAAACTCCAGTATGGCATTGTGTAAAAAAGGCACACACACAAATCATCCATTGAAATAAACTATTTGAAAAAAACTCCAATATAGATAGAGTAATTTTTATTGGAATTTTATAAAACGATAAAATAAATTCCGTTTTTAAGCGGTTGTTTGCTCCGTTTGTGCGTAACACGCTGCGTATGAGTTATCTAGAATAATACAATTGTACGTGAATTTCAGAGGGGTGTATAAGCGTGATAGAATCGTTATATATTATCAATGTGCTAAAAAAAAATAATTAAATTGTTAATAGAATTTAAAAACAAAATTTAATAAAAAAGGAGTGTCATTTTTAGACCGATTAATGATAATGTACTGATACACCCTAATGCTTCCCTTATAGCATTAAAACCTCTCACAGTTATCAGTTGTTCTGTGTATATAGAGTGTATATAGGATGCCAACCAACTGCCGTATGAATGTATTGCGATGTTCAATGGTGTATGTGTCAATATTTATATGAACCACTCCAAAAATGTGCAAATAAATAAATGCGAGATATTTCAATTCAAATGAATTAAATTCAGCATCTGTCATTTTTCATGCCTCCCATTTCCTCCTATTCTCTGACGACAATGCAGAAAATTCGAGAAATCAAAGCAATTAAAATGTTCCGTGAATTGGAATACAAAAATTACGAAGATTTTTAATGTCAGAAATATTTTATGGTCAAATCGCCGATATTCATGGCATGTGAAATGTTGTATGATTATATTAATAAGGCTTATTAAAAATTAATAAATTGGCAAATAGAGGGGAAAAATTTCTCTTTTTCTTTGCTGGAGTTTATTAATATTTTATTTAAAAGCATTTTCACCCTATAAATGGAAAGCAGAAAAGAGAGTCGTCAGTTTTGCCGTCTGTCTGTTGATTTTCCTATATGAAAACTGCCTGCAGGGTATCTACGAGTGAAGCACACTCACTGCCTACATTTATAACTGTGTGTATTTATTTACACTGCTGCACAAATAATGGTCGTATTCATTGCTGAATGCAAACAATTCAGGCGTGAATTTCAGGTAAGTGTAAATACGAGTAATTTTTGGTTAATTTTTTACTTTTAATGCATTTCACGCGGTATCATAACCACGACCTACATTACGTTGGCTAGATAGCCAACTCCTTGGCTCCTTCCCCTGTCCCTTAGGACCAGCTGACAATAGTTTATGGCCCGAGTGTTAAATATTTTTGTTTGGCACGCCAATGTACTAAAGACAACCCCTACTCCAATTTCAGCCCCAACTTACAACTACCCCAAAATGGCAGTCAGGCATTTACAAATCCAAAGCGACTGCTGGAACATGTCTGTTGGCCCCGATCCTATGCTGGCAGCAATTACAACAACGCCAAACGGCATAAATAAATGTAGAAATTATTATTAAATACGAGCAATCAGTTCCCTATCCACCCCCCCGCCCAATATTACTACCAATGCCCTTTGATTGCCCCCCACTATATCGATCTAACAGTTTTTGGAGTGTGTTCGGGTATTTTACAATAAATAACCCGGCAATACAATCGCAAAATTGCAGTACATACTCGTATTTGGTAGTTGGGGAGCCCATAAATTAGTTGCCCTCTCCTGGGAGGAGAAAGGGAAGGGTATAAACAACAAATTAGACACATTTTTGCATTCGCACGCTTTAACTGGCCCCAAAAAAATAGAACAGCAGGTCGCTGCCACCTTCAATTTAATTCAATTGGCCGAGGAACCGCCCGTCGGCTAACTTTTTAAAACTATTTTTAACTTTCGCAATTCTAGGCCCAAAATCAACAGCAACAACAATAACAACAACTGCAAGGAGCATAAAGTAGGAAAAAAAGGTGCACAAAATTATAATGCTTAACCTTTAAGCCCCTTTTGGATTGCGTGTTAAGTCGTCTGAAAGTTCTTTCTCACTACTTAGGCAAGTTGTTCTGGATGCTCTGCAGTAGGGCTAGGATTATAAGGGTATTATTATTTTGTCTGCAGCTATGCAACAAGGTGAAAGGGGCGTAACAGAGATAAACTCACACAGTTGTCTGTTAGCCCATAAATATTTCAGTTAGCTTAGTAATTTTTGTTAAATATATAGCATTAGACTGTACTTGAAATGTGGTTCCTACTATGGAGATTTATTTAAGTCAACTAAGATCAGTCGACAAAAATTTAAATTTTGCATAAAATGAAACAAAAGCTTAAATAAAAATTAAATTAACAAATAAATTATTTAAAAAATATATTAAACTTAAAAAGCGAATTTATTAAATGGCTGAAAATATAAAAAAAATAAAGAAAAAGTAAGTCAACTTAACATTTTGTCTGATCTACTAAGATCTTTGGAGTTTTTTTTCTAGCATTTTATTGACCTTCCACTTTGGTTAATCCTAGACAAACTTTCCATTGACCAACTCCACCCAAATCATCTTCTACTGGCAGACAGCATAGTCATAATATTCACATTAGCATATTTTTGATTGCCCTAGCGTACATTTTCTTTTTCCCATTATTTTTTTTCTTCTTGTTGGAGGCGTTGCAGCGTATACCATGGTCGAGGTCAGGCACTTTATGCCACATCCTCTTCTGCTGCTCCTGCTTTCTTATTTCTGCAGCCGCTCTCTCTCTGTGGCACGCTTGTTTGCACCTACCGTACTTTTTTTTCCATTGGCCCAGGCTTAAGCCTTGCCAGCTGTTAACGACCTTTGCTAGTTGAAACTCGTTTGCAGGCCCGACTATTGGGGGCGGGGGACAATCATCCGCCTACCGTTTGTGGGGAATGGAGAACGTTAAGCTGCAATTGCGAGCCAAGTTTATGAAAATGGCCAAAGGGTTTGGGTTTGGGTTGTTTCAAATTGCGGAGAGTGGACGGAAGCGATGTGTATATAAGTTTTCTAAATTTATTACAATTCGCGCGCAAACTGAAAGCTATAATTTTCAAGCGGTTTTACGGCCACGCCTCGAATGTCGAATGTCGATTTTTGATATTTGCTCTTGACACGCAACACGCTTTAAAGTTTTTGCCATCCTTCGACGACTTGGGACTTGGTTGGTTCTCTAAAAATACCCATAAATCAATTTTAGTTGATTCAAGACGACTCCACTTGAGAGCTTTGAGCTCAACGAGTGTCTTGCAGAAATTGAAAGCGACGAACAGAAGAAGACTTTTTGAAGGAGGCGTGGTTGGGCATATCTTTACATAAATTTCACAGTCATCCTTGGCTTATTTGCACACTGTGGCAAGCAGTAGGAGTTGGGGGGGAGTTGGGGGCATGTTGAGTGTTTGCTTGGTCAATAATTTCAATTCGAAAAGCGCCGTCAGCTCGCATTTCAACACTTTGCGCATATTTCCCACGCTTAATTGCAATTTTAATTTTATGCCCGTTTTTTTTTTTTTTTTTTTTGTTGGTTCCTCATGCATATTTTAAATGCGCAGTTCATCTGATTCTCCTGTTACCGCTGGTTCTCCGCCGGATCTCTGATTCTCCGGTTGTGGCTGTCGAATTCCCTATCGTCATCCGTTCAACGTCCATTGTCCATTGTCCGTTGTCCATTGGCGTCAGGCGCTGTCAAAAGATTTAACAGTTTAATGAGGTTTTGCAGTACTCACATCTGCGGGTATATACTCGTATTCGTATTCACATTCGTATTCATATGTCAGCATGTGTATTTATTGTATTTATTTAACGCTGCGGTCACTGCCGCCACCGGCTATGGATGCTCTTCATCCGCATCGTGCTCCTGATGCCGCTCCCGCTCCCGCTCCTGTTCCCGCTCGTCCTTTCGCAGTGTCCCTGCTGTCGTCGCTCGTCGTCGGCATGTCAATGCTGTTGGCCATTGTTGACAGAAGGATTTATGTTTCAACAGTGTGACACACACAATCGCACACTCACACACACACACTCACACACACACACACGTTAAAGGACTCACATACAAATAACTGTAACAAACTTTTGCCCATTAACATATTGATTTTTATGGCCAACAAATTTACGAGCTTTGCTTTGCATAGATATTTCTCCTTCTTATTATTGTTGTTTTAGTTTCATTGTATTTTTTTGGGCAATTTTGTGCCTTACTGGCGGATATAAAAGGTTTCAAAGTAACGCCATTAATTTGTGCCAAACACCAAATTAAATCTCCCATAACTTTGCCAATACCTAACCGATTTTCATTCGGAATACCAATTTGATCATTATTTGGCCTCTATATTGATTCTGCATCAAAATTTTAGTCATTTAAAAAATTTCATATTTTGGTCACCACTGTCATATTTTTCCATACTACCCCCTTGACATTTTATCAAAAATTTCAATCTATATCTAGGTAAGAACTTATTTAAAACATAGATATATATTGACAGAGATTCGCTTTTCAGGTATCTCAATTACGGCTTATGTTTCTCCTGCAATCAGAACGAACCGCAGCTCAACTTGCCTTTTGAATTATGAGCTGTAATGCATACCACCACACTAATGCACATAACAACAGACACACGAACACACATACACAGACACACACCTGTGTAAACCATAAATAAGCAAATAGTTTGATAACAGCTTAATGGCAAACAGCCCTTGTGATGCAAACAGTGGCTCTGCTTGGGGTAAACATACATGTTTTGATTTGAAATCGAGCAATCCAATATTATAGCCTATGTGGCGTATGCGTAATTACCTCCACTCGTAAATTGCGTATACGTAACTTATATGCCAACTTCAAGAATTGAAACCTTGTGGACTTAGGCCCCATAGTATGTAATTAAAAGCTAAAATGCATGAAAGTGAATACTTTTGCTTTGAAGTATGAATCGCAAAAGGACATGAACAAATGCCAACTTAATGTTGGAGCAAACCAAACTGAAACTATTGCAAGTGCTCTGTGTGTGTCTGTGTGTGTTTGTGGGTGTATTAACCGCAAAATGAAATTCGCTTTTGGTTAGCTGCTCAGCAAATATTTGCTCACAATTATTTGCGCTAAACGTTTTATGCTAAGGGCCAGAGTCACTCATAATGGCTCAACGGACGAGGCAAGCAAAGAATCACTGGGCAGGGAGCGGGGATAGAGTGAGGGAAGGACGCTTTATTTGGATCTTAAATAAATTATGTGGCATGCCTTGAGTTTTGGAATCGCTTTTGTGATGATAAACACGTTCAAACCATAGCGAACCGCATAAACCTTTACAATTACTTATAAATTTCAGGCATTTATAACATGCTTAATGAATTTCAACTGGTGCAGAAGCTCTGTCTGTTCCTCCTGCTCCTGCTCCTGCTCCTGGTCCTTGTCCTTGTCCTGGTCGACGTCCTTAACCGACTGGATTGCCAGTCTGCCTGGCTGGCTGCCTCTGACTGGAGGATGCCTTTCAGTTCCTTGCCTTGGCAATGTTTTCCTTGAATTATGATGCTTTTAAAATGTAATTTATTTTTTTTAAATAAACACTCAGCACAACTGCTTTTGCTCTGCTTTCGCGCTTGGTTTTTCGAATTTTGGCTGCTTATTGCGCCACGCAACGGCAATCTGTAATGAATTTAATTTTATTTTATTATTTCAGTCAAAATTATATTCTCGGCAGTGGCGTCTTTTGCTTTCCTTTTGCCTTTTATGAAAGTTATGTTGCTGATCTTTAATTTCGTTCATTACTTGCTTTTATTTGCCATTTTCATTGGCGTAATAATTTGTACTGAAATTTATGTGGTTTTAAGTGGAAACCATCGACACCAAGTGCCATACTGACTGTGAATATGTGATACTCGTCTTCCATATTTATTCAATTGGAACCATTTCTGAATTATGTAATGGAAAATCAATTAACAAATGCCTTGGCAGATATTACGTATACGTATGCGGATAGTTAAAAGGCTGCGATATCCATAATAAATAGCAATAAAATGTTGTCTGAGAAATAGCTACAATGATTGGAAAGAGGAGCGAGGACCAAAGTGACGTATGTGTTTGCAAATCAAAATTGTGCACTTTTTCTTATTGATATGTTCATTATGGGCATTGGGCATAGAGAGAGAATATTGCAGGCTATTTTTCTGACTGTCTGCACTGAAATTGCATATTGCCAAACCAACTTTGTGCAATCAAATTGCGCAAACAACGCCATTCAACACATTTTTTTGAGCAGCATTCGCTTCCCTTCTTACACATTTTCCACACTACACTTCAAAATTCAAGTTGTCCATATTTATCAAAACATTTTCGATAGGAAATGGAAAAAATTGCACGTGCATGGGAAAGGCAAAACATGGCGAAATTGCTAGCACTGCACAAGAGCCAAGTTAGTACAAGTTGCAAGTGGCAAGTGGCAAGTAGGAAGTCGACGGAGAAACTCGCCCTGCGACTGACGTCGATGTGTAAAGTATTCAGAATATCGGAAAATAAGGCATACGGAAAACAGCAGCAATCATTATTTATTGTGTGTGTATATTGAAAATTGATGTATCACTACTGATGTCTGTGTGTATGTATGTATATATGTCTGTGTGTTAGTCTGTCTTTGATTGATGCAAGCAATAAGCAACATGGCGTATGCGTAATATTGCTTCAGATACAAACAGAATGATTGCTCAGACAAACAACATTAATTGCAACTATTAAGCTAATCGCTTTAGTTGCCTTTGTTGCGCTTTGGCAATTATCCATGGTAAATATCTAGGCAAAAAGCAATTGGAGTAAGATTACCGAGGGTTGCTGATAAGAAATCGACAAGATGGAATGGGGAATGGAAAGCTGCAGCAGCAATCATTTTACACCTGTCAGCAAATAAAATGTTGATAGACAAATACAAAAATCCCGTTTAAGTAGCAAAATTATTGTTGAAAGAACGAAATCGACAAAAAGCCAAGCGAAACAAATGAAACAAAGCGGCAAAAAAGCAGCCCAAAAGCGTAAGCCAAAAACATCGTTGGCCTGGCTTTAAGACAAAAAGGACAGACCATTGTTATAGTTGTTGTTTTTGTTGTGCTCACCTTTTTGGCATTTGCCTTTTCTTTTTTTTCGCTTAATAAACATTTATAAAAAAGTACAGCAAAAGTTTTATTCCTGCTGATGCTGCTGTTAGTCCTTCTGTGTCTGCACCCCACTTTCATCCCCTCTGTCATCCCCTTCATTCGACATTTTGCGTTGGAACATTTAGATCATATTTAACAATGAAATACTTTACATATTTTATTACTCTTTTATTTAGTCTATTTAGTTAAATGACTAGCGGGCAATTAAGAGTGTAAGTCTTTGTTTGTTATCTCTTTTTAATATTTGTTAGAGAGAAATGGAATAATCATCAAGAAACTGTATTTAAAATTCGAATAATTCAAATGAAAAGTTTGCTTATCTCTTTGCCTATATATTTTATATGAAAATTGTTTACAGTGTCTGAAGCTAAGCGCGTGGGTCGAGCTTTTGATGTGCGTGCTGCCATTAGCCTCAAGCCAAACATCTTGGCCAAGATCTGTGCCGCACTGCGATAGATAGGAGCATAAGCAAGCTATGCACACATAGATACACACATACATACACATACGCATGGGGTCATAAACATAGACACACGACTTCTGGTCATACATTTGCGCTGAGTAATGGGCACCATTGTTTGTTTTAAGCGATGGCGATGCCTTGGCTCTGATAATGGCATTTGAATGCAAGCTACTTGGATATGCAAACGAGGCGGAAGGCGTAACGAGAGGTGGGCGTGGTCATGAGGCAGACGTGACGTCTGTCGCGCCTTCAAACATGTGCAGTCGCTGGGCACGCCCACTAAATGTTTTGCATGCTGCACTTTGTGTTTTTGCAAGGCGCTCAAAGACATGACCGTAGTAAGTTCGAGTCTCAGTTGTTCCAGTTGTTCCCCGATTGTTGTTACTGTTTGTGTTCGCTGATAAGCGACAAGCGATGTCTGACATCAACTCGACGGGGTATCAATGTTAGCGGACTGTATTTACGTGTATGCTTGGGGGTGTGTGAGGGTGTGTGTGTGGGTGTGTGCGAGTGTGACTTGTGTGTACTTTACTCAAGTTGATGTCTAATTTAACGCTATCGCTAAAGTTGCCAGCGTGTGCTCTCTGCTTGGTGTGTGTGTTTGTTGTCAATGTGTCAGACAGGGCCAAAATCGAAGTACACATGTTCCTCGCTATCAATGGCATTTCTTATCTTATCTCTGACAGCGAATTTTGTTGCAGTAGCTAATACACGTGCGACGTAACTATTTCCACTAGCGATTAGCTTTTGTACTTTCCAAATAGCTATCATATTTTAAATCCAAAGACAGTCATAAATTCCTAACATAAATCTAACAGTAGCAGTTTATAATTCTGTTAGGATTTAATAAAGTGATTTGAAATTATGTTTCAATATATTTTTGCAGATTAAATATTTATTATATTCACAATTGCAAATAGAAAACATAAATAATATATTATTTCAGTTTCTTTGTCACTTTTTACTTGTAACTATTCTCTTCTTATAAGTCAATTTATAATATTCAAAGCATACGACTCAAATAGACTGTATTTCTATCCTCTGCAATTTTCTACCACCTTCTCACAAATTGCCTAATACTCACAGACACACACACATCATCAAGCTGAGCAACATTTGTCATCAGCTCAATAATTGTCAACAGCAGCAGTGTGTAAGTGTGTGTGTAACTGAGTGTGTGCCACATGATGTTCTGTAAAATGCTCGGGAAATGTTTTAACATTTATAAGAAAACAAACTGAATTTAATTTGTTGAAAAGTTGACAGCCAAAGAGAATGGGGACTCCATTTAAGAGTAGAAAAAAATCTCTCCCAGAGTGGGAGAGAAACCTTAACTATATAAATAGGCTTAACACTGTTTGGTTGCTAATCTGCTTGAGGAACAGGTTTTAGTCAATGAAAAAAGGGAAACTGACCTTTTTAGGATTTGCTCGCTGCTTTTTGTTTTGCATTTGCTTTTCCATCTGACCCTTTCGGGCTACAAAGTACAGCTACACTTGACTGCGCCTCTGGAAATCTGCATATTTCAGTGCTAATCCTACTTTGGAATTTATAAAATAAATTATTTACTCGACATGGCTTTCATGCGACGGACGAAACAAAGCAAAGAAAAATGAATCTGAACTTGAAGAGAGATGAAAAATTGAAAAGCCCTTCTCCTATGGAGCAAATGGAGTCGCCACTTGGCCAATTGGAGGCACAAGAAAAATAGTTGGCGACGTCTATTGTTTCCAGCAAACTGTGCTCTGTAGTCTGTGTTTGGTCTGGTTGGGGCTTTAAGGACCTAGTGTCACATGTGTGTGCTGACATGGCACAAAATGAATTGCACTTGATTGTGGCAGGCAGCATGGCAAAAACCCATGAGAATTGCCACTGCAAAGTGCATCGTTAGCCAAAATTTACGTGGCACCTTAACACACGGCTGCCAAAAACAAGCCAGAGCTCACACAGGTACACAACTATACAGGTCTGACCTCCCAGACCCCTCTCTAACCACCCTACCCCTATATACAATTTATGTTGGTAAATTATGAATGGCGTCTTAGCCCACACACACAGACTCATACTCATACTCATACTCATAACCAGACCCAAACCCAAACCCAAACCTAAGCTCAAGCTTTCCGCTCTTTTGTGGAAATTTATTTCAAAGTCAGCTGCACAGAATGTTCTCGTTTGTTCTTTTATTATAAATTCATATGCGTCGCCGATTAATTTCAGTTACTTTCTCATTCTTTTTCGACTCGAATACGACTTTTGCATACGCCCCCTTTTTTTTTTTGTCTGCGTCCTCTTCAGATATTGCCCCATTACTTATGCTGTTTTTAATTTGTTACGTTCAATGCACGTGCCACATGCCAAGCGGGTTACAATAAGTACAATAAGAATGCGGCGTCTGCCATTCGAGACCATAACCCATAAGTGTCTCCATCTCAGTTTGTGTCTCAATTGCAAACAGTAAGAGATGGAAGTATTATCGTTAGATGTAAGAGTTGGTTGTTCCTAGTTATTACAATTGATACCATCTTAGTTTTATCTAAAAAAAAACTGGATTACTAGCAGAAAGCAAGAAGTATTTTTAATAAGAAGGACTATCAATTAAGAATAAATAATTTTTTATACATATTTTTATTTTGACCTTTTTCTGACCGGTAACAATTTTTAAATTATTCAACAAATTAGGATATTTATAAAATTATCTATAATAATGAGCGTCTGGAGTCTCAGACCCATTTTTATAAACAGCTAAGATTCGAATTAAGATAAGAAATGCAGATAGCTTCAATTTGGATTACATTCTATTTTGGCAACATTGTAAATCATTACTCCACAATTTCTCAATTCCCCAGAGCATTCACATTTGAGCCACTTTTCTTCGATTTTCTTTTGTATTGCTGTTTTCTTTTTAACAATCAAATAAGAATCCAATGTAATCCTTTGCCAACCAAGCGAAAAAGGGCGCCCAAATTGGCAGCCCCGAAAGAAGAAGAAGACCCATCGAATATTTTCCATCTCGGTCGAGACTTTTCCTTCACTTTCATTGCCTTTTTTCTCTTCTGTCTCACAGCGAAAGACAATTGATATCTATTTTGGCAAACGTGTTTTAATATTGTCTTTTTTTCTTAGCTTCCGTCTTTAATAGAATTGCTCTTATTTATTATTAAGTAAATATTTTCCGCGCTTCGCATATGCAATAATTTGTTAGGCCTTCTATGTATTATCGTATTGTGTTTCCTTTACAGCTCGACAGTACATAAACACGCAACTGGGAAAACAAACAGACAAACACACACTGGGCTTTAATCTTCATGCTCTTCAAATATAAAGTAATAAAAAAGCACAAAGGATAATGCGTTTTTAATGGCAACGAGTTTGGCTTTTGTACTTTTGTACTGCCGCCTTTTTGGCTTTTTTTGTGAGTGCAACTTTTTTATATTTATTCGGTTTTATTTTATATATTCTTTTTCGTTTATTCGTTTATTAGTCTTGTGCGCCGAAAACAGATAAAAATGTTTAAAAAAAAACATAATATTTATATTTGGAATGCATAAAACCCTCTCGAGGCAAAAGTTTATGAGCACAACATCGTGGCAAGTGTGTGAAAAAAAATTTAATTAATTTGCCGCTCGAGATGATGTGGTGTGGCTGTTGGCAAAATTTAAAAGGCATGCAAACAAATTATGTAGGTGAAATTGCAGGCAGCAGGACGAGCATCCTTGTTGCGCCTTATTCGCAGGCAGACATGCCAGCTGCCACGCCCACCAACCGCGCCCACACGTGTTGATTAAGCGCATTCACTTGACTTTATTAACGACTCAACTCGACTCGAGCTGGTTTCCAGGCAAAAGTTTGAGGAGAGGCTTGCAGGATGTTCTACAACAGACAGACAGAAAAGAGGCACAGTTTCTGCGCCTGGCATTCATCTGCCTAACTAGACTCCAACTCCGGCCCAGCTCGACAACACTTTTAATTTTGTGTAATTATTTAAATTTAAGCTGAAAACTTTCTGTTGCTGTTTATGATGCTGTACACTGAAAAAAAGACCAACTTGATCATGGTTTGGTCTTTAAATTCATTCTGCATTTAAACTTTTATCATCTAGAAAATTTGATATTTTTTCAACCATAAGCCATCTGTCATCCAATTTTCCAGACATTATTTTCGAATATTTTGATCTCTCATAACTTTATCAAAACTTAACCAATTTTCAAGCGGAATATCATTTTGATCATGATTTGGGCTCTAAATTGATTCTGCATTTAAATTTTTACAACATAGAAAATTTGATAATTTTTCGATACTAAGCCATCTATTATCCAATTTTCCATACATACCCCTTGACATTTTTTCGAAAACTTTGACCTATCATAACTTTATCAAAACTTAACCGATTTTCAAGCGGAATATCATTTTGATCATGATTTGGGCTCTAAATTGATTCTATATTTTAAATTTTTATCATATAGAAAATTTGATAATTTTTCGATACTAAGCCATCCATCATCCAATTTTCCATACTTACCCCTTAACATTTTTTCGAAAACTTTGAACTCTCATAACTTTATCAAAACTTAACCGATTTTCAAGCGGAATATCATTTTGATCATGATTTGGGCTCTAAATTGATTCTGCATTTAAATTTTTATCATATAGAAAATTTGATAATTTTTCGATACTAAGCCATCCATCATCCAATTTTCCATACTTACCCCTTGACATTTTTTCGAAAACTTTGAACTCTCATAACTTTATCAAAACTTAACCGATTTTCAAGCGGAATATCATTTTGATCATGATTTGGGCTCTAAATTGATTCTGCATTTAAATTTTTATCATATAGAAAATTTGATAATTTTCGATACTAAGCCATCCATCATCCAATTTTCCATACTTACCCCTTGACATTTTTTCGAAAACTTTGAACTCTCATAACTTTATTGAAACTTAACCGAATTTCAAGTGGAATGTCATTTTGAACACGGTTTGGCCTCTAAATTGATTCTGCATTTAAGTTTTTATCATCTGGAAAATTTGATAAATTTTTGATACCAAATCATCTATCATCCAATTTTCCATACTTGATCGTTTTTAAAATATTCTTAAAATAAAGATGTGTTTACTTAATTTATGATTTTCATGTTCTCGACGATTTGTTTTAAACAAAAAATCTTAGTTCTGAGTCCAAAATCTTGATTTAAGAACATTTTTCTTATCAGTGTATCCGCGAAATCGCGTGCTTCATTACCAGGCATAGAAACTCCCATACACACACTTAGCCACACACATACAGGTGCACACACAGGTACACTCACACATTGAAATGCAGAGTGATTCCCCTCTGAGTGCGTTGGCATCATGGCACGTGACTACTCATAAGCCATTAGCCGGTCGTGCATACAAAGCCTGAGTTTACCATCTCTCTCTCTCTATCTGTCTCTCTCATTCTCTCTCTTGACTCGCTCCCCGCTCAGCTTATCTCAACTCTCTCAGTTGGTTGCGATTGTTGTTGTTGAGATTCCTGCAGTGACCAGTCCAGTTTGGATTGTCGCTGGTAATTGTTGACTAATTGAAGCAAGCCGAGAGTCGCAGGGCAATGGGAAACGGGACAACTGGACAACTGGCACCAGGATTCAGGAGGACACCGAGTCGCAGTCAATTCGTGTCAAGTCCTGTCGTGTCCAGTGATTTAGAGCGCAGCTTAGCAGTTTGGACATGTGTCCTGTCCTGTGGTAGCTAATGAGCTGCAAATCGTGCCACCTTGCGTACGTGCCAAAGTCCTTTGATACAGGACCCTGACACACGAGAGGACATCAGATAGAAGCAACTGTCGCTCACAAAGTTCAACTCATTCTTTAAGCTTTAAAAGCTAAAGAATTGTTGACAAAATTTAATCTAAAAATAGTTGTTTGCATTAATTAATTACTGCATTATTTATACATTTATTAATAACTTTAAGCTAGACATTTGCCAATTAATTTTTCAATTATATTAATGGAACAATCACTTTGAAACCCTGAATTTATTATTTATGCATTGACTCATTACACACACTATTTTCAGCACTATGGTTTAATGGCCTGAACCTATAAATGTTTTGACTTGACATTTTTATCGCTCAATATACACAATACGGCCAAAAAGGCAATGCAATTAAATCATTTTCTAAATTTAATTGTGCCAATGGCAATTTGGGCTGTTTTGTTTCAGTTGTTGCTTTTTTGTCACACACACACACACACACACATACAGATACACACTTACTAGGCCAAATGAATTTGTCAAACAATACCGTTGACTGCTTTTTGTTGTTGGCTTTCACTCCTGCTTTCACTTTTGATGTAGTTTTTGGTTTTCCTGTTGTTTTTGTTTAGTTCGCTGTGGTTCGGTTCGGTATCATTGGGTTCGTTGTTGTTGTTACGGTCAGCAAATTGTTATGCAAATCAGCGTATTGAAAGAAAATCAATTAACTAAAGTAAACACAAGGTGCGGTGTGGTAGAAACAGTAACAGTAACAATGAGATCAGAAACCAGAGCTGGGTTGAAGCTCCATTTGCAAATGTGTAAGGCTGTCAAATGCGTTGCGGGTTTTAAATTAATTAAAACTCATTTACCACGATCTTTAGGGGTTGGCATTTTGCGTTTCATGGTAAGAGAATGGTATACGCATGTAGTTTTGGTTACGGTCTGGCATTCACTGCAAGCCCGGTCAACAATTAGAGCCGGTAAACGTCAAGCATTAGGACAAGGCAGCCGCCCAAAATTGACCCTAAATTCACACAGATACACACGCACACACACAAGTGCAGAATGTGACAGGCATTTGAATTGTGACAGGGAGAGGAGAGGAGAGGGAGAGAGAAGGCATGTATGTGGTTATATATATGGCATGACTGTCATTTGCTTTATGCACGCCGAAATATTCATGATTGTAGTTAACAAGGACAATTATGATTGATTTATGTGAAGGGTAATGCGCGTGCCACAGTCCTGGCCATTAGTTGAAGGCAACAAAGCTGGCAACCAAGTTGGCAACTAAGTTGAACTTTATGGCAGGTAGCTTAAGCTTAAAGTTCACAATGATGCTACACACACACACACACACACACACATATACACACATCGGCATTAAGCTGAGCCATTTTAAGACAATGCGACCATAAAAATTATGACATTTACTAGGCCTCACGACGCTGCATAAAACTTTGAGTGCCTCGTTAAAATGTGAGCATCGAAACAAAGCCACATGATAGTCCCAACTAGGCTTGCGAATTAACATTGCAAGTTTGTAAGTATAATGTGAGCGAGTGTGTGTGTAACTTATAACATAAACATAACATTTAATTAGATTGCTCATACGCCGCGTAAGTCGCTGAAAATCAAATGACAGCCAAAACTCATTTACATTTTGTAGCATTTGCAACTAATGCTTCAGAATTCGAGAGCGCAGGTGTTTTAGCATGGTGTTAACTTATAAGCCTTTATTGTCTTTAGTTTGTTATTGCTTATGTAAATGAGAACTTCGCAAAGATGTGTGAGTAAGCTCTGTACCCAAACAAATTACACGGATTGAGAGAGTGAGAAGGCATAAATTAAGGTACAATTTAACATGTCAGCTTATAAAAGTATGCATTGTGAATTAGCTGTAGCTATTGCCCCCCTGGGGTCAAAGTGCAGCATTACACAGCTCGTAATCGGTTGTGTTTTATTTATCCTCGCTCTAATCCCACAGGTCATTGAACCTTACACACACTCTCACTTACTTTAATTCGCATATAAATGTTGATTATTTCTTTTCCGTTTCCGTTACCTTTGCTCGCTTCAATTTTTGTCGACCGCTGTGCATATTTTAATACGATTGCTTTCAATTATTTCCTAACCTGTTTGGCTATCGTCCTTTGGTCCTTTGGTCCTTTCGTCCTGCTGAGTGCTCTGTGGGTGTCCCTTAAACGCCCAAGTCGCTCGTTATGCATAATTAAATTACAGCTACAACAACGACTGCAACAAAAGACCCAGAAAAGGGATTATTAAAATGTTTGAATGCAACATGGCTAGTTTTGGGGGCAACAACTCGCATAATGCAGTTTTAATTGCAATGAAACTGTTCTTTAAATGTATAAACAAATGCGAATCATAAAACTAAAATCCGTGACATTTATCGATGCCATTGGCCTTTAAGGCGCTGGGACTATCCTTGGACTGGTTTTTGAAAGGGAAAAGGGGCAAGAGTGAAGTCTGCTGTGGCAAGCATGTCGTTTGCCACAATCGATGTCGTTTATCTTCTGATTTGTTGCCAAACGAACCAAAACAAATCACTTGCCCCAACGGCTGCTGCTCCGGCAACTCAGGCAACTCCGACTTGCAAACTTACAACTACGCGTACATGAGCTGTTACATGAAAGTCCTGGTTTAGTCCTGCCGAAGGAGCTGCACTTGCAGACGAAACTCCTGCTGATGTTGTTGTTGCTGCTGCTTTGACGAGATTTTCACTGGCGCTGCAAATGAATTGTTGCCATTTTTCAGGCATCTTTCACTCGAGTAGAATGTCGGATGTACTGCGATCCACATAGCTGGGCAATAAAGACAACAAAAAATGGCAGTCGAAAGCAAGGACAAAGGAATTTGGTGGTAGGCAAGATGCCGTCTTGTGTTAACAATAAAAGCACGCCTTCGCCGACCGAAAAAAGGTACAAATGTCACTGAAATTTATTAGGACGCATTAACCAACATACACACACACTCACACACACACATACACACACTCTCTTGCTCACGCAAGGATATATTCACATACATATCCTTATATGCGTAGATGGCTTTCACAATTGTTTCGTCTTCCTGGCGGCCAAATGGCAAATTTCTTGCCTTTTTTTATGTTCTAGATGCTGTCGCATATTCCATGCCTGGAAGTTAATCAGGATTTGTGTGTTGACTTTTTCAGATAAATTAATTTGTGATCTGCCCGAGGGCAACTCCAATGAAATTTGCATAAATATCATTTGCCATAGGTTGCATGTAAATCTCGGCAGAAAGCATAAAAATTCTATAGCCTGGCAAATTAAGCACCGCTCCGGGCAAAATAACCTTAAACTCTTCACTCGATAAGCAAACACAAGGAAAAAAACGCACAAAAGCAAACTACAAAACTCTATTATTTCAGTACATTAACTTTGGATTTATTGTTTATGGCGGGGAAGGAGCTGTGTGTGTGTGTGTGTGTGTGTGTGTGAGCAGACGCTGGCACAATTTGTCACTCAGTCATTGGTCACAAACAAATAAACTTGCCATAAAGCCAGAAAGTTTCCCCTCTTTAGTTTAAGATTGAACGTATAGGGTTACAACTTAGACAATCTGAGAAAGCAAATGGCTCAGATACGAGTACAATGAAAGCTACCTATTCAAAAAAAAATGGAATTTCTTGAAAAAGTTAACAGACATTCTGTTTATTTAATCGTGAGTAGCTATTAGAGCGGAAAAATTGCCAAGCAAAGTTTAAAATTCAACAGTTTCAGTTTCTTTAGAGCCCCAAAAAGTATGCAACACTAATTGAAAGCGTCTTTTGTGCGTGTAAGTAACGGTAATGCTACTCGCCTCTGCCTGTCGTGCAACATTGATGCTGTCATACAATTTCCCTGCAGCTGCTGCCTGCATTGTTGCCATAATATGCATTGTAAATTATGCACACGCGGCGTATGCGCAATGTCAGCTAACATCCATAATGAGGCAAGCGACTGTTGCCACAGCCATAAGTGTGAGTCTCCCCACAGCAATTCGCACACATGCACATACATAAACTCACACACACTCATATACTTATTTTTATTGACTTGGCAGTATTAGAAAGCAATTTCATTTCAGAGGTCGACTCGTTGCTGGTATTTCTTGCATTGTTTATGATCGACATTTTGGCCAAAGCTCGTAAATCTTTTAAAAATGGAAAATTGGCCATTGTGTGCTGTCTTGGAATAGACACCAGTCTACTCATATATCGAGTATAGCAGCAAATCAATAAAACATTTATTTATATATTCCTGCGTGAGTGGCCATAAAAATGTTGCGCATTTGTATGACGAGTCCCCATCGTTGGCTAATTAATAACCATGTGCCCATCTACAAATCTTTAATAGGACAAGACAAGAGCAAACAAGACACACGCAACTTTAACTCCAAGGCTGGCCTCTCAAGAATTTATGGGCTGCAATTCGCAGTGTCTGTAAATAAAAGTTAAAATGCGACTTGCCACAGGCGACAACGAAATACAAGTAAGACTATTTGACTATGGAATACTCTGTTCGCAAATAGAAATATTAAAATCTTAATATAAAGCTAGTCGGCCATAGTATACCCGTTACTTATTTCAATATATATTAAAGTATTTAAAGGAAAATATTGCTTGTTAAAACCTACAGCATACTTTTAGGTAGGATAAAAACTACTGCATACTTTTAGGTGACTGTATTGTAATAATAACTTTGCTTAGCTATTTCTCCCGTTCTACTTGTCCGATCTTGCTGCGGTTTAGTGAGATTATAGATAATATTAATAGATAACGTTATTTACCATGTTGCTGTTGATGCAGTTGTTATTTATGACTATGAGATACAAATTCATTTATACATTTCCATTGATTACAGGGTATAAAAAAGAAACTTCTATGGCATTGTCACTTGGCCAGTCGATTGTTAGCAAGCTCTCTCAGTTCTTCCATCGGTTGCAGAGCCTCTATTTATGTAGCGATAAAATTAAATTTATTTTAACGCC
This sequence comes from Drosophila falleni, assembly GCA_035045575.1. NCBI lineage: Eukaryota > Metazoa > Arthropoda > Insecta > Diptera > Drosophilidae > Drosophila > Drosophila falleni. Next base: position 8,538,725 of record JAWNOV010000167.1, read on the forward strand.
AGCCAAATGTGAGACACACACACAAAGGGGGGCTTTTTGTGGGCGTGTCATGTGCACACATAGTCAAACATTATCGCGAACTTAGTTGCTAGTTGAAAACTTGAATGCCAATGCCCGGCAACGTTTGTCTATCCTTCCTCTGCAGCAGCTGTGGGCGGAAATCGCTTAAATTTGCCGTAAAAGATGGGAGAGATTTCACAGAATCAGCAAAGGAGGAGCAGAGAGAGGATGAGACAGGAATGCTACTTCGTACCTGCGATAAAAGTTTCTGCGCCATTTTCCACTTGCCTTATTTATCACATATTCTGTTTGAGTCTGTGTATGTGTATGAATTCAACTACCGCTGTCCCAGACACTTTTTGGAGTTGGCAAACAGCAAACGCATGATTCCGACACCTCTGTCCACGGCTCAACCCACTGACTACGGACTAATGTCTACTGTCTACTGGTCACTGGTTATAAGTGGAAACAGCGTTAGCTAATGCAAGGCATAAACAAGCTGACAAATGCAGAGCAGTGGAAAATGTTGTGCAAGGCAGATGTGACATCAAGTGGGCGTGGTCGCCGTAATCAACATTCGCGCTGCAGCGGAAACAGCAAAATAGATAAACAAACGAATGCGAATACGAATACGAATAGTAATTTTATGCCATGTTGCAGCAAAGCGCATTTTCCTGGAATTTCGGAAGTCATATACAGAAATGTAGGATAGTGCTGAGACTTGCACTTACGTGTACTCTTAACACAAAAAATAAATGAAATTTCTACGAAACTTAATTTTTCAGAAAGTGTACGTGGAATTTAAGCACCAGTTGATTATAGTGTATTTTACAGGCTCTACGTTACAGTAATATACAGATTGATATCTATCGAAATAACTTAAATTTAAATAATAACCGAATATTATCGATAAGAAGTAATAAAACTTATTAGAATATTTTTAGAAAATTTTGTATTTTCAATTATTCAGGAACTGTGAGCTTGAACACTCAATTAGGCATTCCGCATGTGAACTAAGTGTCCAAATGTGATAATTCAATAAGAATCACGCAATCAACTCAAACAGTTGTTCATCATTTATGGGGCGGAGGGCGTAGTTGGTAATTCGGGTAGCTTATCGCATATTTATGCCCGTTTATATAACCAGAAATAGTAGGTGGTTATTAAAAGTCTTAATTTGGTACTCGCATATTGATTTTTTGTGTATTTGGATTGATGGGTTTAACGTGGCAATGGCAGATGGGATATGGGATATGGGAAATGGGCAATAGGCCTTACTTTATGGTAATGCGATTGATAAGCTGATAATGCACGTGGCTCATCAATCCATGCGTGACTGATTTATAAATGAATGGAATCAGTGGATAGCTGGTTGTAGTGCGCCAATGACGGGCGTTAAGTCAAGAGCTTCGAGGGTCTCCTTCCCGCAGGAGCCAAAGGATCAGGAGCAGGTCAATTGGCTAAGTCGCAGTCGCAAGAATCAACCACAATGGAATGCAATCGGTGCCAGTTCCCTCATCTTTGTCTCGGGTGGCATGAGTCTGGCTTGGGGTGCCGGATTCGCAGAGCACTCCATGCATCTGGAGCTGATCTCGATGAGTGTGCACATGCAGGTGTGTTGGTATGGAGCTGCCATGCTTGGAGCTCTGCTGAGTGCTCTTCTCACCCATCGCACTCCTCAGCGACCGGTTTATGTGAGTTGCTTGAAGGGAACTGCCTCAATTGGCTCTCTTAACACTCTCCTTCGCAGATCTTTAGCTCCTGTCTGGTCCTACTTTGTGGTGTTCTCTTTCTCACGCTGCCGGAGCGAGCAGGTGCCGTTACAGCTGCCCGTTACTTGGATGGTTTTGCTAATGGCTTGGTCTTTGTACCCACCTTGACCACGGTGGGAGAGCTGTCCGTTTGTGAGATGCGTGGCGTGTTGACTGCTTCCGTGGAGCAGCTAAGTTACAATTTCGGCATATTCATTCAGCTCTTTTACACTGCCATTTGGAACAGTGGTTGGAGCCTGACCATTGTGGCAGATCAGGTGCACGGCTTGCTCAGCATATTCCTTGGCGTGGCCGCATTAGCCTTGGCTCTCACTCTCTGTGTGGAGTCGCCCGTCTATCTGTTGTTGCGTTGCAATGAGCAGGCTGCAGTTGCCGCACTGCGACACTTGCAACGTCCCTCGATGGTCACAAGTGAGACGTTCCTGCTGCTGGACGAGCACAAGCGCTATGTGGCCGACAATCGGGATCTCAGCTGGGCTCAGAGCATTCAACGTGGTCTGGTGCCCTTGCTGAAGGTCACTGTGCATCGTTCCTTATATGCGCTCAGCCTAACACCCATTGTCTGGGTTGCTCTCTACAAGACAGCTGTGGAACTGACTCCCAATTTCCACACCTGGCCCTATGTGGCATTCGGCATTCTTCGCTGGATCGGCAGCTGTTGTGTTGTCTTCCTCATGGACTCCGCTGGCCGCAAGAAGCCCTCGTTGTTCGGCATCTTTGCCGGAGGCACCTTTGCCATTGCCTTTGCCACCTTGTTCCAGAAAACGCCTCACATGATCTCGGCACTGTCCATGTTGTTTAGCTTCCAGTTGTTTGCGGGCGTGGCACATGCCGCCTCTGCGGTGTACTTGACGGAGGCATTTCCTTTGGCAGTCAAGCCGTACTTTGTGGCAATCGTTTATATACTTGAGCTGCTCATCAGGATCGGTCCTTGCTGTTTTAAGACATCGCACAATGACATTGCCGTGTACTTCTATGTCTTGGGTGGCATGTCCATAAGCTTTTTCCTATTAGGCATCTTTTCTTTGCCAGAGACGAAACTGACGACATTGGCTAAGGCTCATCATAAAATCCGCAAGTGGTTCAACGAGGATTTCTAAAGGGAAATAACAATGACTCTTTTTTGTAATCAGTTTCATACATTTTATAATCTAATAAACCATTAGATAAACTATTCTATACATACAGTTGTTACACCTTAAAAACTTCAAGTTATCAGAAAAATCAATATGTACTTTTGTATCTATTTTAGATATTTATGTTTATTGTATTAAACATTTTACTGCCACCATAACAGATCTTATCAAATGGTAATAAGTTTCAGGTAGTCGATAGTCTATTTGGCATAACCTGCCATAACTTGACTAGCCATGACTAATTTACCTTGAATTGTCCACTCAATAAAAATCAACCAATCGATATATGCTATGACTCTTACAATGGGGAAGCACAGAACATATACTCAACATTTAGACTATAAATGAAGTATAAATTCCTATTCTATTCAATTGATTTGGTTTACTGAGTTTAACTATATTTTATAAACACCTTGATAACCTATTTTATCACCAATTGGCATTAGAAATGTTCTTCAAAGCGCTGCTTATCAGCGCTTATCAGTAATGTGATAGGGACTTATCTAGGTTACCTATCAATTTCGATGATTTCTTAGCCAAAATGCGTCAAAAACAGCAAACCGTGGGTACGAGCTTTCAGTAACCATCAGTAGGCGGGCAGAACAGGTTCAAAAGTCCGTTAAAAAATACGAAATGCAGAACGATAATTTTATGCCTCCAGAGGCACCGACTCATGGATACCCTCCACAGGGAGAGCCACAGCATGGATACCCTCCACAGGGATACCCGCAGCATGGATACCCACAGCAAGGATATCCTCCGCAAGGATACCCACAACCAACTTATCCTGCACAGAACTATCCTGCATCACCACCACAGGGTTTTAACCCGCCGCCACCACAGCACTACGGGCCACCTCCACAGACCTATGTCCCACCACCACCACAAACAATGCCAACAGTTGTGGTGGCATCCAACCAGAGGAGCAAGCCACAATCAAACGCTGTAGGCGCAGGTGAGTTGAATCACAGGGGAATTTGTCAGCTGGCAATAAAATAAAACTTCAACCGATAAGATTGGCTATGTCAATTGGACAGTTTCCGGCTTAAGTGAAAATTTCACTAGAATCGGCAGTTATATATTTCCAATAGTATTCGGAAATTCCCTAGAAAAGTGTGATTAGAATGAAAGTTCTTTCATTTCAGCTTCACTTATCTTCCTCTCGGGTGGCATGAACATTGCATGGAGTGTGGGTTTTCGTAGTCTTGTGTATGCAATATTACCTCAACATACAGTGGTAGCCTGGTTTATTGCCGTCATCATTGGAGCAGTAATAAGTTTATTTCTCACAAATAAAGTGCCCAAGAAAATTGTCCTGGTAAGTATTACAAATTGTATCTCCCATCTGTATCTTCTCTATTGACATTATCTGATTTCCACAGATGTGCTCTTCACTTCTTGTGTTGATCGCAGGAATTACAAGAGCATCGACTAGGTACAACCTCCAAGCGGTTGAGGCGTGTCTTTACCTTGATGGTATTGCCAATGGGTTGGCCTTTGCCCCAGTAATGGCCTTGGCCGGAGAGGTAGCAGTGTCTTACAAGCGGGGATCGATTACTGCATCCTTGGAGCATCTGAGCTTCACACTGGGATTCTTTATTCAGGTCGTATATACCGAATCCTGGGGTGAAGGCAATGCGTATTACTATAGCTCCTTTACATCCGATCAAATGCATGGCATTCTCTCGGCCATTTATGGACTGATTGCTCTAATAATTGCCGCAATCCTCTGCATTGAATCACCAGTGATCTTGCTGGCCAATGGACATGAGCAGGAAGCCATTGATGCTCTGCGTCGTCTGCAGCGGCCAAACGTTATTACCACGGAGACATATGCCCAATTGGAGGAGAACAAACGTTATCTGGCGCAGAACAAGAATCTATCGACCAATGATAGCATTGTTCAAGGACTTCCGGCTCTTGCAAGACTCATCTATTTGCGGGCGCTTAGTGCCATGAGTTTGTCCACCTTTGTCTACTATGCTTTGGTTATTTCCATGTTACCCAATCTTTCGATTCGGTTTTACTGGGAATTTCTAGTATTTGCTGGATGTCGCTGTGTGGCCACAATAATAACGAGCTTATGTATGGAGTCTGCAGGACGCAAGAAACCAACACTTATCGGTCTCCTAGTCTGCGGAGGTTTTGCCATTGGTATTGCCATAGTAATAGACAAGATTCCCTATGGTCCGATAGACAGCATATTTGCCCTTCTCTGCGTCTTCCAGGTCTTTGCCGGCATTGCCTTTACGGCTTCTTCCCCATACCTATCCGAGGCATTTCCCCTGGGGGTTAAGCAACATTATATCGGCTTCACTTTGATTGCCGAAATGCTAATCTACATTATCATTGCTTGTGTCACGGTCAGTACAGGTGGCATCACGTTTTTCTTTTTGTTTTTCGGTATACTTTTATTAATCGGTTTTCTTGTGGGCATTTTTTGTCTACCGGAAACACGACGCACCACACTTCGTGAGGCCCAGGACAAGTTCAAGGGCATATTAAGCAGGGGTTTTTAATTTAGCTAGAAAGTCTCTGACACGAATAGCTTAAGTCAAACGATAACATTACTGAATTTTTTATACATAGTTAACTTTGCAATAAATGTATCCTGAATATCACAATATTAATCTACTTTAACCGGGTGTTTTTAATCATACCAAAGTGATGAAATAAGTCAAACATCTTTCCACACCTGTCGAAAATCTGTGTAACAAATTGATAATTCTATTATAGCTCCTTCAATTTCAAGATGATGATCAAAGGTATTTGCGTTCTCAACGGTGATGTCAAGGGTACAATTTACTTTGATCAAAAGTCTGAGACTTGCGCCGTGAAAATCACAGGTGAAGTGACTGGTCTATCAAAGGGCTTGCACGGCTTTCATGTTCACGAGTTTGGCGATAGTACAAATGGCTGCACATCCGCAGGACCTCACTTCAATCCACACAATAAGGAACACGGAGCTCGCACTGATGCTGATCGTCATTTGGGGGATTTGGGCAACATATCCGCTTCCGGCGATGGACCCACGACGATCGACATTTGCGACTGTCAGATAACGATGTTCGGCAGGAACAGTATTATTGGACGGACTGTTGTAGTCCATGCCGATCCCGATGATCTTGGCCAGGGCGGACATGAGCTGAGCAAGACAACTGGAAATGCTGGAGCTCGCATTGCGTGCGGCATAATTGGCATTGCTAAAGTCTAAAGGAAGCACTTAAATTCATTGTTATCCTTGTTTCAAGAGTATAAATAAACGTATATATAACCGAGCATTGAACGCTGGCATAAGTTCTTAGAAATCCTCATTATCTTTATCGCTGCTGTTCTTGGATCTAGTTATTAGATACTTGACACCGTCCTGTTCGTTGAATCACCAGTCGATTTGGCAGAGAGCAGGCAGACAACGACGCACTGCACTTTCCTAATTGTTTAACGATCTGCTTATCGGATCTTAATGTTTTGCGATAAGTGCTTATCGAGATTGCCTATCAATTTCGATGGTTTCTTACTCACAATGCGTCAAAAACAGTTAACTGGGGGTACGAGCTTTTAGTTTTCTTCAGTGAGCGTGCAGATTAGGTACAGAAGTCCGATTGAAAATACGAAATGCTGAAGGATAGATTTAAGTCTCCAGAGGCACCGACTCATGGATACCCTACACAGGGAGAACCACAGCAGGGATATCCTCAGCAAGGATCCACACAGCAAGAATATCCTCAAGAATACCCTGCACATAACAATCCACTACCACCACAAGGCCTTAGTCCTCCACCACCAGAATCATCGCCGCAAGCAACAGTTTTGGTAGCACCCAAAGGATGGTTTATTCGCAACCAGATGAACAAACCACAATCAAACGCTGTGGGTGCAGGTGAGTTGAATCACGGGAAATTTGTCAGCTGGTAATAAAATAAAACTTCAACCGATAAGATTGGCTATGTCAATAGAACAGCTTCCGGCTAACGTGCAAATTTCACTAGAATTTGTCAGTTATTTGTTTCGAAAATGAGATGATAATGAAACTTCTTCCATTCCAGCTGCACTTATCTTTCTCTCGGGTGGTATGAACATTGCATGGAGCGTCGGTTTTCGTGGATTAACGTATGCAATATTACCTCAACATACAAATGTTGCCTGGTTTATTGCCGTCATCATTGGAGCAGTAATAAGTTTATTTCTTCCCAAAAAAGTACCCAAGAAATGGTTGATGGTTAGTATAACAAAATTGTATCTCCCATCTGTATATTTTCAATTGTTCTGATCTGATTTTCACAGGCTTTCTCTTCGATTCTTGTGTTAATCGCTGGAATTACAAGAGCATCGACAAGGTACAACCTCCGATCGCTGGAGGCGTGTCTCTACCTTGATGGTATTGCCAATGGGTTGACCTTTGCCCCAGCAATAACGTTGGCCGGAGAGGTAGCTGTGCCCTATATGCGAGGTTTCATTACCGCATCCATCGAGCGTCTGTGCTACACACTGGGATTCTTTATTCAGATCGTATATACCGAATCCTGGGGAAGAGGCAATGTGTATAACTCCTTTACATCCGATCAAGTGCAAGGCGTTCTCTCGGCCATTTATGGACTAATTGGTCTTATAATTGCCGCAACGCTTTCCATTGAATCTCCAGTGGAAATGTTGGCCAATGGACATGAGGAGCAAGCCATTGAGGCACTGCGTCGTCTGCAGCAGCCAAGCGTAATCACCACGGAGACATATGCCCAATTGGAGGAGCACAAACGATATCTGGAGCACAACAAGTATTTATCGATCTGTGATAGCCTTGTTCGAGGACTGCCAGCTCTCATACGACTTATCATTATGAGGGTAATTTGTGCTATGAGTCTGTCCACCTTTGTCTACTATGCTTTGGTTGTTTCCATGTTACCCAATCTTACTAATCGGTTTTACTGGGAATTTGTAGTCTTTGGTACTTGTCGCTGGGTCGGTACATTAATATCAATTTTCCTTATGGAGTCTGTAGGACGCAAGAAACCAACACTTATCGGTCTCCTAGTCTGCGCAGGCTCTGCCTTAGTTATTGCCTATATATTGAGAGACGTCCCCTATAGTCCAATACAATCCATTTTTTACCTACTCTGTGTCCTTCAGCTCTTCGCCGGCGTTGCCTTTACGGCTTCTTCCGCCTTCCTATCCGAGGCTTTTCCTCTGAAAGTTAAGCAACAATACATTGGCTTAACTTTGATTGCTGAAATGCTAATCTACATTATCACAACCTTGGGCAATTACAGCCAAGTTGGTCATTTCATTTTCTTTTATTATTTTGGTGCATCTTTGCTGATCAGCTTCGGCATGGGCATTTTTTATCTACCGGAAACACGACACACCACACTCCGCGAGGCCCAGGACAAGTTCAAGAAATTTAAGGCCAGGCCATTTTTCCGAGTAAATTGTTGTTGTTGACTGAAAAACTGTACGCCTGAAGCACAACACCGTTGTATTCCAGGACGGATTTCAGCTGAGCAAGAAAACTGGAAATTCGGTATACTTGGCATTCTTCAATTCTAAGAAAAGCTCTAAAGCTAAATGTAATCCTTGCAATAAATAAACAAATATATAAACGAACGTTAAGCCCTAAAATTTTTATGAATCCCCATTGTCAATATTAATTCCACAGAGGCCTATCTATAGAATTAAGGGGGTTTCAATCAGTTAACTGCACTTGAAAATCGACTATTGATTATTATTTTGAACAATCGCTAAATGCACTTTATTAAGGTTGCAGCTGCAAAACTTTAATTGACACTTATCTGATATACTGGCAAAATTGAATAGACCTTCAATGCGTCAGCATCTGTAAATAGTTGTGGCAACAATTCAGATAATGGCTTATATACATCTGACTCTCTATGTAATATATTGATTAATTTGCAGTGAATGTACACAGCTAATGTATTTAATGCAATAAATTAAGAGTCTATCTAATCAGAGATTAACCTTTTTTGCCAAGCCCCGTGCCAGTTTGTCCTTGACTTTTTTTCTGAACAAATAATTTGTATAACGAGTTTAATTATCGAAACCATCGGTCTTATCAATCACCATGCTTATCAAAATATAGCCAACTGAGCGTAAAAACTTTTTATAAACGATTTGTCGACTGTCAGAGCTTTTAGTGTCACAGCAACTTTCAGTGAAGTTTATTGTCAAACGAGTTTAGTCAACCGATAGATAAATAAGTAATTAGAAATATAGAAAATGAAAAACGATAAGTATTCACCGCCAGAGTCAACGGCTCTTGGATTAGCTTCGGCACCAACAGAAGCACCACAGAATTATCCGCCGCCAAGCTATTCTCAGCATGAAATTCCACCGCAAGGATATCCGCCACAAGTTGGATATCCACCGCAGGTATATCCGCCACAAGGATATCCACCGCATGGATATTCACAGCAAGGATATCCACCACAAAGATATCCACAACAAGGATGTCCCCAAGCAGGATTTCCCCCGCAAGAGCCTCCCCAACAAGTGTACCCACAGCATTCGTATCCAACCCCACAAAACTATGGTCCACCACCACAATACTGTGTTCCACCGCCCTCACAGCAAATTCAACCACCCCCACCACAGCCGCCCCCACAACAGAATTTAATCCTTGTGCGTCCAAACAGTTGGTACAAACGCACCTCAATGAATAGACCACAAGCCAACGTCTTGACTCCTGGTAAGTTTCACCCAGTGGTTTTTCAACTCAATTACAAACGGACTAAAGATTATTAGAAAGTTAATACCAATATTTATAAATTAAGAAATCATCCTTTTCAATTAACCGATTTTATAGATGTCCTAGCTAGGAAAAAAGTGCATATTTCACCAATTTATTTATAATTTATGTTCTGACACTGTCCGATTAATCATCGTTTTTCTGGCTATCAAGTTCCAAAAATATTCAGATAAGATTAAGCAGATACGCGTAATATTTAGCTTATTTGGTAGTTTGTTAATTAAAGTTCACTTATCGCACTTAACGAATTATTGTATCTTTATAGCCTCTATTATATTTCTCACGGGTGGCATTAACATTGCCTGGAGCGTTGGAATCCGTCATCAGATGTATTATAATGTGAGTACACCTGTGAGTGTCGCTTGGTTCATTGGAGCCATCATTGGAGCAGCCATCTCAGCATTTCTGCCCAAGGCCATACCAAGGAAAGTGATCACAGTGAGTACTAAAATCTCTGAACCACTGCAACACATTCTAAAGCATTGTTTTCCAGCTGTTCTGCTCGATGCTGGTGCTGATTGGTGGAATTGTGAATTGCAGCACTCAATACAATCTCGATGCCCTCCAGGCTAATCTCTATTTGAATGGCATTGCCAATGGATTGGTATTTGCTCCGACAATGGCGTTGGCTGGTGAATTGGCTGTGTTTTATATGCGTGGCAAGATCAGTGCATCCATTGAGCAGCTGAGCTTCAACCTGGGCATCTTTGTGCAAGTCATGATGTGCTTGGGATACTCATTACCATATTATCATTCGCCTGGTTACAATCCCGAGCGCATAAGTGGCATTATCGCTGCAGTTCTTGGATTTATGGCATTGGTAATTGGCACCTTTATGTTCGTCGAATCACCTGTCGATTTGGTGGCCAGTGGTCGAGAGCAGGCTGCCACCGAGGCACTGCGTCGCCTGCAACGCCTTCGCGCTCCAAGTGATCAGACTCTGGCCCAGTTGGAGGAGCACAAGCGATATGTGGCCGAAAATGAGAGGATGTCGAAGGAGAAAAGCTTTCGCTGTGCAACTCCAGCTTTTATTAAATTGTGCCTACTACGCGGTCTCAATGCCATCAGCATATCCAGTATCGCCTTCGAAATAATATTACGTGCCAACAGTGGCACGGAATCTTATACTATGTTCCCTTTATTTGGCGCCTGCAGGCTGCTGGGATGCGTCCTTGCTTCCATATTTGTGGACTTTCTGGGACGGAAGATTCCACTACTCGTGGGTCTGGCTGGGAGCATTGGCTTTGCCTTTTCCGCTGGCTATCAGATCGTTATTGGCTTCAGAAATAACGAGCTTTGGCTGTACCTTTTCCAGTTTTTTGCTGGCTTAGCATTCACCATCTCCTCGGCATACCTTTCCGAGGCCTATCCGCTGAAAGTGAAGCAAAGCTTCATTAGCTTCACCTTTATCATCGAAATGGTGGTGTTTATTATCATGGGAACATCGGATTTAATCGACGAGTTCTTGTACATTTTTGGAGGCATCTTGGCAGGCGCCTTCCTCTTGTTCATTCTGTGGATGCCAGAGACCCGAAGGACCACACTCCGTGGAGCACAGCAGAAATTCAGAGGGTTTATAACGTGTTGGAATAACTCCAACGAGAGCAGCTAAATTAAATATATATAATAGCAACGAAAATTTTAATAATTATAGCTCAAAAAACAAATAAATAATTTTGAACTTGAGGCAAAAAAAAAATGGACTTTTACTTTCAACAAAATCCACATCAATTTGAATTACTCACAAAGATTGTAAACAACCAATTCGTAGGGCAATTCCATTGTTGAGTATGACTAATGAGAGAAAGACCTTAGAGAGTAAGAGAAACCTAGAAAAGAGAAGAGAAGTGTAAGTGTAAGTGAAGAGCACATTGAATGATTATTACCTGGTTTTTATCTGTTCAAATAAAGAAACAATATAAATTCAAAGAGCCAAAGAAAAGTAACATATGCTCATATTTGACTTGCCTAGAACCCAGTATAAACAATGAAGAGATAAGTGACTAGCTAAAAAGGTTGCGATAGCGATAACACAACCTACGTTTATCAATCAATACACGATAAGATTCGTTTACCAAAGGCTAAACCAAACGGGAAACCTGTTCGACAATCGACATATCGCCAAAAATACATGTATGTCTACTCCGTGTAGTAGTTCTCTCTAGCTGCTCGACGCAACTGGACGCACTGGACAAATATGGAACCAAGAAATGAATATCAACGCACAGCGTCACAGTCGACAGTGGGATATTCCCCTCTCCCAGAGCCAAATCGGAAAGAAGAACAACAACCACACCTACCACATCAATATCAAATGCCTTCCAGCTGTTGTAATCGGGATATACGAAATCAGCCACAATCAAATGCTTTGGGCGCAGGTAAGAAACTAATAAGAATGGGAGCAATGTCTCAATTATCTTTTGGGAATATATATATATTTTCAAAATGTATACACTGGATATAATATTTAACAAAGAAGTCAAGTTCTAAGCGCAATTAAAGACTGTGGCAACGCTGTCCTGTAGTCGTCTTTTGGACCCTTGGAGCTGCTTTCGTCACTAGCGCGAACTGCCGTCCGCAGTTATAAATTCGGAAACGGAAGTCAGCAATTATTCACCACACCCAAATAACTTTCCCATTTGATAATTATTCTAAGAATCTTTCGAATGAGTAATAATTTTTAATATATTTTTATATTTCTTCATTTTTAGCTGCACTGATCTTCTTGTCTGGTGGCATGAATATTGCCTGGAGCATTGGCTTTGACAATCTGGAGGATGAGCTGGTGATTTGTATGCATGTAAGGGTTGCTTGGTTTATTGGAGCCATTTTAGGTGCGCTACTCGGACTTATTTTAGGCAGACTCTTCTCCTACAAGTTGCTTATGGTGAGTGAAAGAATGATTGATAAGTAAATAAAGTAAATTAAAATAACAATTTATATTCTCAGCAACTCTGTTGTCTGCTCGTCATCGTCGGTGGCATCTTGGTGACTGCCACACAACTAGAGGTGCAGGCCATGTTGGCAGCACGTTACCTGAATGGCCTGGCAAATGGCTTGGCATTGCCAGCCACTTTGGCCATGGCCGGGGAGTTGGCAGTGTGCTATAAGCGTGGCACAATTGCCTCTGTCACGGAGCAGATGTCGTGCACTCTTGGCATATTCATGCAGATTGTAATCAGCGTCAGCTGGAGCACAGAATACGAGCTGAGTGTGGACCAGTTTCAGGGTGTTCTATGCGCCATTTATGGCGCCATTGCAATGTGTCTGGCCACACTGTTCAGCATTGAGTCGCCAGTGTTGCTGCTGGCCAGAGATGAGGAGGAGTTGGCCATCGATGCACTGATACGTCTGCAGTATCCCAGAGCTGTCACGACAGAGACCAGCGAGCAGCTGACCGAGCACAGTTCCTATCTCGCCCACAACAATTCCCTGGGCGTGGCACAGGCCTGGTGTCAGGCATTGCCCGCGCTGTTGCGCCTCTGCCTGCTGCGGGCTCTCTACGCCATGAGCACCAGCATGCTGGTCATCTTCACGCTCACGGTGACCAGCACCAGTGTCTATGGCATCAGCTCGGGTCCCTATGTGCTCTTTGGTCTGCTGCGTTTGGCGGGCAGCTGCAGTGGCGCCTTCGTCCAGGATACTCTGGGTCGCAAGTTGACTCAGTTGATTGGCTTTATGATCTGCAGTGGAACTTCCATGGCCGTGGCTAGCCGGTTTACGGGAGTGGACTTTGTGAGAATTCCAGACTTGAGAATGGCATTGTGGCTACTCCTAATCTTCCAGTTCTTTGCGGGTCTTGGCTTTGCACCCAGCTCCGTTTATCTCTCAGAGGCTTTTCCTCTGTCTGTCAAGCGAACCTGCATTGCCATCATCTATGTGCTAGAGCTCACTGTACAGATGTCTGTCTGCATCGTGGACTTGAGTCTGCACACTGCCACCATCTACTTTTTTGGACTTGGCGTATTCCTTTTGCTGGGCTTCGCATTTAGCCATTGGTATCTGCCAGAGACCAAGTTTCTGACTCTGCGACAGGCGCAGCAAAAGTTTCGGGAATTCTCGTGATCAGCCCAGAAGTAGGCACAACCCACAGAAAGACTATCTACTACCTAACTTTAGCTATATTTAGACATAAAATTTGCCTGATTAAAATATATGTATACTTTATAGACTTTTATATTAAATGACTGATAAGCCTCTAATATCAGCGAGCATTTCAAACTCTTACATTTGACTACTTTCTAATCAGAGTCCAATTTCCACATCTTCTTGAGTGCACTCTTCAAATTGTTGCCATTCTTCAGAAAGATTGATCTGATAAGTACTGATTAATGCTGATCAGCATCAAAAAAACATAGATATCTTTGAACTGGAACACTCTGTACGCCAAATTTTAAGAAAAACATTTGAATGTATGTATCTCAAATTGTAGTGGAAATCAATTATTCATTTTTAAGCTATATCACTTTAGATATATTATTTTCTTATATGAGATATGAAATATAAAACAAACAAAAAAAATATAACTTAAGAATAAATGATAAAAATAATTAATGAAGTTTTTTTAATGATTTTTAAATCTATTTATTCTTTAACGGACTGCTAATAATTTAATGCATTTAAATTTTGGCTATTTTAAGTAAAGTATAAGTGAACTCTATAAATTCCAAATTTGTGATTGTTCCAATTCAAAAAAAAAATTCACAAAAATTGTTTGAAGCTTTTTTTATTTACATACAAAATTAATTTGTAGTTCGAATTTGAATTGAAAAAATGTTTGTATTCAATTATATCAAAGATTGGAAAGGTACTTCATACTCACTTATACAAACCAAAAAACTGTTAGTAGAGTATTTGTAATTCGGTGTGTATCGCCAGCTTTTTCGGAAGCCATTCGTTTATTGAGTTTTGTGTCCACTCTACCCACTTGGGACGCCTACTATTCAAATTTAATTAATTTATTTATACTTATATCCAGTAATCATATTGATAAGTGAGCGCGCAAAAAGTTTTGTATGTCTGGCAGTTTGCCTGTTTGTCTGTTTGTCTGTTTGTTTGTTTGTATCTGTAAGGGTATTTATCTTATCAGAGAGCTTCGACGAGCTCGCCTCGAGCACTTCAGACAACTGTTGTGTGTGCTTTCCGTTTATCAACTGCACATTCAACCGGTCGGTCAGGCGAACAGCAACTGTCCAGCTCTCGCTCAATCTCCCTCCCTCCCTCTCTCTCTCTCTCTCTCTCTCTCTCTCGAGGGCAAGTGAATCGCAATAGTAAAACGCGTGAAATCGAACCCCAATTAATGTTGAGACCTCAGTTTGTGAAAATGACGGATACGGACACAACAACAAGTGACAATTTCTGAAATTTCGGCACAGAAAAACAAGAAAACAAACAAGGAATAACATAACATATAAATATATGTACATATTTAGTAATTGTGTTTGTGATTCTGAATGGAATTGCGATTGTGACTGTGATTGTGATTGTGACAGGCAAATAAACAAATCGATTGTGCTCGTTGAAAGAAAATTGCAGTTTAAGCGCAATAAAGACATAATTAGTGAAAATGCCATTGCTGCCAACCATTGAGGAGGAGGGTAAACTCTCCAAGCTGCGTCTCATGTGGCGCTATCGCCTGCAGTTCCAGTCGATGACCGCCGGTAAATTCCAAATGAAAACCAGACTTTAAATCTGTCTGTGATTGAGTAACATTCGACTCTAAAAACTGTTACCATCTCTGTATCCTTCAGCTTCGCTTGTGTTTGTGGGCAGCGGCATGCGACTGGCCTGGTCTATTTTTGATACACCCGCGGGGAAGTTCCACAACAGCCATGGAACACACAATATAATGATGAGTTGGTTCATTGGCGCCGCTCTTGGCGCTCTCCTTGCGGCGGTCTTTGTCCAGCGCGTTACGAAAAACGTGGCCTATGTAAGTGCTTATCCTACCTACCAAACGACCTACCAACCTAACTACTTACCTACCTATGTACCTACTTCCTACTCGCCCTCCAACTGGCTAACTAGCTTGTGGGTTAACTGCCAGCCATTAGCTGCTTATCTCACATCCATAAACTGATAAACTTCAAATCGCATTTGCCATTAACTCTCACAATCTTAATTAGAGCTATGGCCCCCACCTAATTTAGGGGGAATTACAAATACTACTAAAACCAAAAACAGATTGAACAAATCTTCTAATAATTTCATTATATTCGGCTTTTTAAATTTAAAAAAAAAAAACCATTGCATTTTTAGGGCTTAGCGAAGCTTTAAAAGTGTTTCTATAATTATCTTTTACTGCCCAATTAATTGAGTAAATTGGCTTAGTAATAATTTTATAGCTTATATATAAAATTTGTTGGCTTCAAACATTCATTTATTCAATCATTCACTGGCATTCGTTCAAATTGGACAGACCAAACCGCTTGGGGTACAAGATTGAAATTTTGGCACAACAAAGCTATGACAATTTCATTGTGAGATAAAACGTCGTTTTGAAAAATTCGACCCTCAAGTGCGTCAAATTCAAAGTCAAAGTTTGCATTAATTAAATTTTAGTTTTAGCGTTTTATATATTTTATTAGTTTCTTTTGAATACTTTCTTCAATCCCTTAATTAATATTTTAGACTTAGACTGTAGTTAGTAAATTCAATTTAAATGAATATATTATTTGATTAATCGACTGATTTGTAGACTTCCAGCGGCTTTCTTTTACTGGTTGCTGGTATTCTGAATCTGGTGCTGCCGAGTCACTTCATCTCCGCCTGCTACAGCAGCGTCAGCGTAGGAGCCGCCTATGGACTGACCCAGGTGCAGGCGCTGGTCACTGGTTCGGAGGTGGCCCACAAATCGATCCGGGGAATGTTGCTCAGCTGTGAGCGCATCTTTCTCTGGCTGGGCGTTTGCATACAAGTCATTTATACGCGTCTTTGGCATAGCCTGGAGTCTGTGGAGAGGGGACACTCGATGCACATCAACCAGCTGCATGGCGTTCTCTTGGCCACTTTGGGCATAGCTGCGGTGATTTTGTCCCTGGCTCATCGACTGGAATCGCCGCTGTTGCTGCTGCGCCAGGAGCGGGACATGGCACTGGGAGATACCCTAAAGCAGCTGCATGGTCAGTCGCAGTCTGGCACGGAGCTGCTGCGTCTGCGCGAGGATTGTCGACAGCTGCACAATGCGAGGGATTGGGAACAGTTTGCGGAGGTTCCCTTGGACTCTAGATGGTACCGCCTCTCTCGTCGCATGCTGCCGCTGCTCAAGGTGCTCTTCCTGCGCTGCTTTGCCGCTCTGGCGCTCTCATTGCCCTACAATCGGGCATTTCTGGTCATTAGCGAGTATGGACTGCAGTGTGACATGAATTGTCTGTACTGGCTGGCATTCTGTGGACTGTTGGGTAGTTTGGGTGGTGCCTTGCTGGTCGACTGGCAAGGACGTCGCAAACTCTGCTCGTTGTCGCTGTTCGTATCGGGCATTGTCATTGTCATGGTTGGCGGCGTCTTCGAGCACTTGGAGCTGGTCAAGAAGACCTACTTTGACATCAATCTTCAGGCCATTGCCTGGCTCATGCTACTCTTTGAGATTATTGTGGCTGCTGGCGTTGCGGTGCCTGCTCTCGTCTACACTGGGGAGGCATTCAGTGTGGCCCACAAGGCGAGATGCTTGGCCGGCATTCTCATTTGCGAGCAGGCCTTGCAACTGAGTCTCATGGCGGCCTCTTTTGAGCACCATTTAAGGGATTCAGTGTTCTTCTTTACCTTCGGTGGCTTGAGCTTTACCTTCGGTCTGCTCGTCTTCACCCTGATGCCCGAGACGAGACAGTTGACACTCTACGAGTGTCTGCTAAAGTTTAAGAAAGTTCCCTAGACTTTACTCCCATTAAGTCGTATCCAGTTACCTATCAAATAGCTATTCCTATCTATACTAAGTGGCATGCATTTATCTCTAATAGAATATTCTGAATATTGTGCATATTCTTGCATTTCTTATATTGAGACATGACTGTAGTATTACACTCTATTTATTTCACATATCAAATATATTTCCAATCTTTCTACACTTTGCAAAAGCTCTTATAACTTTCAGTCAACAATGGGTTAAGTATTGTGTGCTAAGCTAAAAGCTTTTCAAGTTCTTTGCAGCTTTCGTTTAAGCTTTTTTGCTATAACTGAATAGCTGTAACCAGTATTCTCGTTCCATAGCTTTCATTGGAAAGCAGACTGAAATTTACCTTTATTCATAGTGTAAACAATGTTTTTTTTTTCTCAGCCGGCTTCTGAGCAGCTTTTTGCTCATTCATAGAGTTGTACAACTTATTGGGATTGCCATTGCCCTCTAATATGGCATATTGTAAACTTAAGACGTTCTTCAACAAGGATTTTATAGAGAGCCACAACAGAGCGAGAGCGAAAGAGTTGGAAAGAAAGAGAGGTAGATGGAGAGAGAGAAGCAGAAATCAAGTTGATGAATATGGCGTGTGATGAGTCTGAATGGCACTCGGAGCAATATACAAAAAACACCAAAAACAGTTGCCGAATAACGCGTATGCTTCAAGTCAGGAAAGAGCAAAAGGCGAAAAAGAAGGCTAAAAGAAAGCCAAGTAAAACAACTCCCAGGACAGCTCACTCGAGTGCTCTGCCATCTAATGATGTGGAAAATTTGCTCGCCCAACCAAAAATGTTAGATATACATACATATATGTACTATATGTTTGTACTTATGCGATGTATGAAAAGTTATTGATATGCAATATTTGTGTTTTTGTTGCAGTCATAGTCATAGTCATCTTCATTTCCAAGTAAGTCGCAGCACTTTGGGGTCTCGTTTGTGCATTAAGTGCTCTTGGTTTTGTCTATGTCTTGTCTTCTTTACTTTGTCAAGGATTCTGAACCTTCCATCTGGGTTGTTCTGGTTGCTTTGAGCCTGGTTGCTTGACCCTTTGCCAAAGTGTGACCACAATTAGCCGTTGCGGTAAATGCCGATACTCACAGGCCAATAACATGCGGCCAATGTCAGTTAAGGCAACAACAACAATGATAACAGCAACAACAACAACAACAAGTTGGCCAAAAGGACTAAAAGGACCCTCGAGACGCAGACGCTGCTCGGCTAAATGAAGCGTCGGGAATTGAGTTTAAAGTTATTTAATTTTTAATTGTATTAATTACTGTGAGCCAAAAAATATGCAAACTTGTGCAAATTTGTTTATTTATGCAGTAGCAATAGCCGAAACATCTTTTCTTTAGCGTCTGCTGTTGTTGTTGCTATTGTTGTTGTTGTTAATGTTGTTGTTCCCATTTCCCAACGGCCGCGCCAAAAAACTTAAAGTTTAAGCTAATTATGCAGCCAGAGCCACAAAAGTTGGCGCTTTATTTTTGCTACACATAAAAATATACACGATAAGGCATTTAATTAACTCAACAAGGTACAACTTTCATAATTGCTTAATGTACACACATAGAAAGGGGGAAAATAACAAACCTGGCCCACTGATAAACTAAAGAAATTAAGAAATTATAGTTGAAATTTTAGCACTAAAGACATAGCCTGTTGAAATATTTGGCAAAGATAAAAATAAACAGAAAAACTTTAAAGATACTTTGATGAAAATCTATAAGATACTTTTGTGTATTCAAAAGTTCATATAAATAATAACTAATTCTCTTAAAGTTTCTAATACATATAGAAATATTGAGAAATATTTTCTTTATTAACTCTTAGTGCTAGATAAAAGTATCTCTTTTTGGCTCCTCAGTGTTTCAACTGTTCAACTTTAACACAGTTTAACAAAAGGGCAACTTTCTGTACTGATTTACGAAAAGTGCAACATTCTTTACGGCGTTAAAAGCATGAACTAAAGCTTCGTCCTTTTATTTCTGACCTTCTTCTTTTATCTTTTTTTTTGTATTTGGCAGTCAACAGCGCTCAAAGCGAGAGCAACAACAACGCCAACAGCTTCGGAAAAGTTTACTTTGAGCTGCGAATATTTTAAAACTAAAGCAACCAAAAAAGTATGCTACAAAAATATTGTGGTGTACGTATATATTTGGCTCTTGGCAGGCGACAGGACATAGCAAGGATACTGCTACTTTAAATCGGGGCCAAAAGGTTGCTTCTCTCTTTCTCTTTGTATGTTTCAATTAACTGAAATGGAAAACGACAATCGTAAACATTAACATTAACAGCTTTGAGCGTGTGTGGCAGCAACAACAACAACAACAGCAACAGCAACATGCAACACAAGAGGGCGTTAGACGCTTGGGGGCGTGGCACAAAAAATAGCAGAAAAAAACAAAAGCTGCAGCTGCAATGCAAATCGTTTTGTTGTGGCTAAAAAAAACACGTTGACGAGCAGCAGCAGTCAAGAAAATGCATTTCAATAAGCCAAGAAAACGGACTTGGTAATAAAAAGAGACAGATGCTGTGAGCGAGCGAAATGGAGAGAGAGTGTAAGAGAGAGAGGGAGTGTGTTAGAGAGAGAGTAAGAGAGTAGGAGCTAAAGAGCGGGGGTTGGGGACAAACAAGGGTGCGTGCCGGCATCGTAAATGAAAATAGCAAACAAACGTAAAATTTTATTTGTGCGCAATTTTCTATAAATTTTCATCGATTGCCATTGGGATATTGGCGACATTTGCGTTTGGCATTTTGCTGCTTACAGCGTCCTTCACACACACATACACTCTTAGACTCTCACACACACACTCTCTCACACACACACTCCATAAATGTTGCTACTTTGCCGCTGGTTAACGCAGCTCTTTAGCTGTTGTTGCTGTTGCCATAACTTTGACTGCACTTGGAATTATGTTTTGTTGTTGTTGTTGCTACCTCACATGAAATTGAAAAACGCTCGATGTGTGTGTGTGTTTGTGTGTGTTGATTTCCAATCAGCAACCAATACCGACAAAAAAATGAACAAACTTCTAACAGGGAAAAACGAGTTTAAATAAATTATGTGCTCAAGTCAAGCAAGCAAGAAATACCTATAAGCAGCAACAACAACAACACGACAACAGGAACAGCAACAACAACAATGGGAGGCAACTTGGACATTGGCAACGAATTAATGTCTCAGCATGCCGCAAAATGGCCGACGTGGCGGAATTTATGACTCCGGGAGACAACTCTAAAGTGGCCAACGCTGCGGTGTGACAATAAAATGGCGTCAAATTGCCATAAAAATGAGGCCCGATGTAGAAGACGATGGTAAACCCGAATCGTTGGCAAACCACAACCAAAGTAATGTCGCCCATATAAAAGTGAAATAATAAATAAGCACATAAACACTGAAAGTGGTTTGGTATTTGGCGACATTCAATGGAGTTTGACGGGATTGGCGGGGGATGAAGGGAAATCTATAAACCAAAGGGTTCCTGACTGCCAATTTTTGACGTTAGGCTCATAAATTTACCGCAAACGAAAAGAAATATTCTACTCGAAGCTGCACTTCATAAGCAGCTTTAAACAATTTGGCAATAAGTCTTTAATCAATTGAATAATGGGACAGGTCAGTTTGGGAGTATATTCCAAAGAGAATCAATTTCTGTTGTGCTATA
The DNA here is from genome assembly GCA_035045575.1 of Drosophila falleni. Taxonomy (NCBI): domain Eukaryota; kingdom Metazoa; phylum Arthropoda; class Insecta; order Diptera; family Drosophilidae; genus Drosophila; species Drosophila falleni. The sequence continues at coordinate 8,559,949 of JAWNOV010000167.1, forward strand.
ATACTTAGCATTGGGATATATCAGTTAAAAGAGTCTTAAACACATAGTCGGATAGCATTAAATAGGATTTAAAAACCAACAAAAATATAGAAAAATAATTCAGTTTAATTCAGATAAAGCTGAAAATTTAAAATTTAAATCTTTTTAATTTATTTTAGATAGTTAAATACTTAAAAGTGAGATTAAAATTTATGAGATTAACAGATAATGTCTTTAATTTCAACTACCCTTTCTCACCACTTTTTAAAAGGTATTTCGTATAAAAATTGTATTTATTGCTCAAAAAAAGCTTTTGTATTAATTTGTACAGTTGTCAAGTCAGCAGACAAATGTGGAATTAATACAATATATATGTATGTTAAGACCTAAATTGTCACATATTTCATTTTTATTTTCATTTTGCAGCCCAAGTAATTTTTGTGTCACATACTATAAATTGACACGTTTTCATTTGCTGTTGGCCATGATGTTGTTGTGTCTGTTGTGTTTGTTACTTGTCACAGTCAATTGTGAGTGTATTGTCTTTAGGTTAACACAGTTACAGAGTCTCAAACTTTCGTAAGGCAACACATAAAGTTTTAATTTAGCCAATTTGATGGGTTCTTTTTGTGGAGAGTCTTCGACACGTTTCACGTTGAAAAGATTGTCAAAAATTGAAGAGAACTTTGGCAGCTGCTCCCAGAATGCAGTCTGACACACGCCTGTGATTGTGCAGTTAGTCAGAAAGGACAGACAGACTGACAGACAGACAGAGAGAGAGAGAGAGAGAGACAGAGAGACTTACTGACTGACTGTCCTGGCCCAAAACCAAGTTGGTAACATAAACTACTCTCTTTCAATGCAAAATGTTACACAAAGCGCATTAAATTTAATTAGTTGACATAAATTTTCTGGCACTGCAGCTGGAGAGGCACAAGAAGAAGGAGAAAGAAATGGAGATAGAGAAGGAGAAAGAGATGGAGATGTGACTGTGGTTTGCTATTTGCATCAAAGCGTAAAGTAAAGCAAGCACGAAAATCATTCGAGTTGACATTTTTAATGGAAGAGGAGGAACAGAAAGAGGAACTGGATGAGCCAAAAGGAATAAGTCTGTGCCATTTTATACAAAAAGTCTGGACGGATTCTGTCGAGTTGAGTGCATGCATTTTCATGACTTATGCAAGTTTTGACGACAGGTGCACGTGTCAGTGTATGTGTGTGTCGGTGTATTCGTGTTAAATCAACTGTCACTTCCTGTTGGCAAACTTTGTCCTACTATCCAGGCAGCTAGCCAAAGCCTGTCGTCTGAGAGCCACTTCGAGTTATGATAGCTTCATGCGTTTCAACAATTTACTTGACTGTTAACTGCGCTGAATTATATATATATAACATCAAAAAGAATAAGAAGAAGCAGAGAAATCAGTGCTGGTAAAGGTAGAAGCATATCAAGAAATCGAAAAGAACATTGCACGTACAAAACGATAACGAGCAGGAAATTTCTTTCAACTACTTAATTCTTGAATAAATTAGTTTAAGTGTTTGATGGGAATACCTCAAATGGAAAATATAACTCACTAAAATATATAACAATTGCAAATTAAATTCAATAACAATAGTTTACAAATTGTTAACAAATTCAAAGCAATTTCAACAGTTTCACTGGCAGCATTTTAAAGCAATTATAATTGCCTATATTAAATTATCAGCACCTCAATATTCAATTGTATTGTGTGTATTTTAAATAAACTTAAGCCTAGCAACAAGTAACAATAAATTTGCCAGACTGGCAGATATCATGTAAACAAATCTAAAGCTTCTCATGTCTGTATAAAATGAATGAATGAATATCAACAAAATGTGTGCTAAAATTGATATTCAACAACTATTAAATACACAAAGATTTAACACAAGCGACTAGCAGATACTCTTTAGGTACATAATTGCAGGTTATCTCCTCGTTCAAACTGTTTCTCTACAACTGACACACTTAGTTATGCGTTATTATTGAAGGATTTTCACATCATTATTTTCAGGCTATAGGGTATAAAATGATTTAAAATTGTTGCAACACTTTTTTCTCACTTCACGTTGCACTTTAAGCCGGCAACTGAATATTTGTTTTTGTGCGTGCAACTGTTGTTAATTAAATTTTTTTATTAACACAAAAATGTAGAGAAATTGTGGGAGAAAGAGAGAGTATCATTTATGGCGTGCAATTAACGCCATTAAAAATCACTGCATGCTAATTAACTATATAATACATGCAACGATAACCGAGCTCTTTTTACCTGTATAGTATGTTCAATTCCTTTTTATTTCTGCTGGAGTTGGAAACCCAAAGTGGCAATTGGAAAGGAATTTGCTGTGTGACTTTGACACGGAAATGATGAAACAACACAATTTTACATCCGCAACAGCAGCTGTGAGAGTGAGAGGAGAGAGTAGAGAGTGGAGAGTAGAGAAAAGAGAGTAGGAGAGTATGAGAGTAGGAATGTAGAGAGTAGGAGAGTAGAGAGTAGGAGAGTAGAGAGTAGGAGAGTAGGAGAGTATCGAGTAGCAGAGTGGGAGAGTAGGAGAGTAGAGAGTAGGAGAGTAGGAGAGTAGAAGAGTAGAAGAGTACAAGAGTAGGATAGTAGGAGAGTGTAGACTATGAGAGTAGGAGAGGAGGAGAGTAGAAGAGTAGGAAAGTGGAGAGTAGGAGAGTAGGAGAGTGGAGAGAAGGAGAGTAGGAGAGTAGAGAGTAGAAGAGTAGTAGAGTAGTAGAAGAGGAGAGTAGGAGAGTAGGAGAGTAGGAGAGTAGGAGAGTGGAGAGTAGGAGAGTAGAGAGTATCAGAGTAGCAGAGTGGGAGAGTAGAGAGTAGGAGAGTAGAAGAGTAGGATAGTAGGAGAGTGGAGAGTATGCGAGTATGAGAGTAGGAGAGTAGGAGAGTGGAGAGAAGGAGAGAAGGAGAGTAGGAGAGTAGGAGAGTGGGAGAGTAGGAGAGTGGAGAGTAGGAGAGTAGGAGAGTAGGAGAGTAGGAGAGTAGGAGAGTAGGAGAGTAGAGAGTAGAGAGTAGAAGAGTAGTAGAGTAGTAGAGGAGGAGAGTAGGAGAGTAGGAGAGTGGAGAGTGGAGAGTAGAAGAGTAACGAGTAGCAGAGTAGCAGAGTGGGAGAGTAGAGAGTAGGAGAGTAGAAGAGTAGGAGAGTAGGAGAGTAGGAGTGTAGGAGAGTAGGAGAGTAGGAGAGTAGGAGAGTAGGAGAGTAGGAGAGTAGGAGAGTAGGAGAGTAGGAGAGTAGGAGAGTAGAGAGTAGGAAAGTAGGAAAGTAGGAGAGTGGAAGAGTAGGAGAGTAGGAAAGTAGGAGAGTAGGAGAGTGGGAGAGTAGGAGAGTGGGAGAGTAGGAGAGTAGGAGAGTGGGAGAGTAGGAGAGTGGGAGAGTAGGAGAGCAGGAGAGTAGGAGAGTGGAGAGTAGAAGAGAAGGAGAGTAGAGAGTAGGAAAGTAGGAGAGTGGGAGAGTAGGAGAAGGGAGAGAAGGAAAGTAGGAAAGTAGGAGAGTGGAAGAGTAGGAGAGTAGGAAAGTAGGAGAGTAGGAGAGTAGGAGAGTGGGAGAGTAGGAGAGTGGGAGAGTAGGAGAGTAGGAGAGTGGGAGAGTAGGAGAGTGGGAGAGTAGGAGAGCAGGAGAGTGGGAGAGTAGGAGAGTGGGAGAGTGGGAGAGTAGGAGAGTGGGAGAGTAGGAGAGCAGGAGAGTGGGAGAGTAGGAGAGTGGGAGAGTAGGAGAGCAGGAGAGTAGGAGAGTGGAGAGTAGAAGAGAAGGAGAGTAGAGAGTAGGAGAGTAGAGAGTAGAAAAGTAGGAGAGTGGGAGAGTAGGAGAGTAGGAAAGTAGGAGAGTGGGAGAGTAGGAGAGTAGGAGAGTGGGAGAGTAGGAGAGTAGGAGAGTGGGAGAGTAGGAGAGTGGGAGAGTAGGAGAGCAGGAGAGTAGGAGAGTGGAGAGTAGAAGAGAAGGAGAGTAGAGAGTAGGAAAGTAGGAGAGTGGGAGAGTAGGAGAAGGGAGAGAAGGAAAGTAGGAGAGTAAGAGAGTAGGGACAAGAGGAAAGGGACAATCTTCGATAATGTCTGTTAGAGTATTGACAACTGCAATAGCTTTGTGTATTCTCACCGTTGTTTGACTTGACTGACAAACGGAAGCAAGAAGTCAGCAACGGGTTTGAGTTCTGTTTTGTCCCGTTCTCTTTGTGCGCTTTGTCCCCTACCGCCACTCCTCCCCCGCCCACTCCTCTCTCAGCGTTGTCTGCTTGTTTACAAAATAAGCGAAAGCTGTGCCAATAAGCCTCAACGTCGCCTGCACTTAATTTATTTGCAACAAAATGTCGAGAAACTGAAACTTTTACGCAAGTGCAACTTTGCTTTACGTGTTTTTTACATTCGCATTCACGTTTGCATCCCCATCCGCATCCGCATCCGCATTCACGTCCGCGTCTGCATCACTTGGCTTGTTTTCAACACGTTCGCGTTGAACGGTAGAATGGGAAATGGGAGAACATGCAACGCGCTTTTTGGCGACCGCAAACACGAAAGCGGCGGCAGGAAGTCGATTGAATTGGTAAAGGATACTTGTGACTGGGGAAAGGGGCAACTCAAAGAAACGGGGATAACGTCGCGACGTAGACAAACTTGAAGAGAGGGGAAGGGGAAGAGAGTTGAAATCGATGTGAGTCTGTCTGAATGCCCGACTGATTTTTATGTTACAGCTGTGAAATTAAAGCATTTACATATCAGTGACTGCATCGGAGCGCAGGCAACAGAATAAACAGAATAAACAGATCCGCAACCTTCAACATTGACTCAGTTGACTCAAGCAAACAAATTTTTATATGAAACGACCTCACGGTAACGCCCCTCTTTTTCCTTTTATTCCACTTACCACATAAATATCCTCTGTACTTGCCATCATCAGCTGTCTTCGCTATTAAATGACGTTGGTAACACAGTAACACAGAAAATACTATGGAAATTGGATATTAACAAGGGAAAGTATGGAAAAAATGCACAGTGAAAAAAAAAATTGATTTTTCCAATTTTGATGCAGAATAAAAATATAAGTCAAATAATGAAAAAATTGATATTCCGCATGAAAATCCGTTAAGATATGACAAAGTTATGACAGTTTAAAGTTGTCAAGTATGGTATGGAAGTATTGAAAAAATGGACAGTGCTGGAAAAAGATATTTAATTTTAGAATTTTGTGGATAAATCAAATTAGATAAGAGCTGTCGAGTTTTCTTGAAAATGGATTTCAATTGTGATCAAAAATTAAAAAATTCAAACATTGAATTAAAGTGGTTGAAAATCTATCTTCCGATTAATTTTAACATCTCTAGGACTGTATCAAAAGAAGAAACTATAGATAGCTATTGAAGTTGAGTTCAGATATATTTATTTATGTATTAATATTTATTTAACATATATATTTTTCACACTTTATAAGAGAAACTTCAAGTTTGCCTATTCCACATCTTAAAATACATTTACATACTGTTTATTTTTTTCTATTTTCTTTTTTGGTGGCAATGAATTGTTTGGCTGGGAATTTAGAAAAGTATCGTCGTGGAATGTACGAGTGTGTGTGTGTGTGTACGATATGCAATCAAATAAAATGTGTCACGAACACACTTACAAACTCAGAAAGGAGGGAGGCACATTTATAAATATTATTTGCTGGCAGACGTAACAAGTGTAAGGAGCACATTTCTGGTCTAATTTTGCATATAAATTACAAGCAACAAATAATCAAATGCAAATATGTTCTTAAGATTCAATTTTTGTGCAATCAACGCACTTAAACGCATCATCAGCAAATGCCATCAAGCGAGATAGAGATAGGTGGAGTGTGAGAGAGAGAGAGAGAGAGTGAGAGAGAGAGAGAAAGAGAGAGAGAGAGAGAGTGAATGTGAGGGAGATAGATTGCAGACATTGCCAAGACATTGAAATGGCGTTGAGCGTCGCTGTTGACAGACACAGGACAGACATCATAGTGTGAGTGTGTGTGTGAGTGTAAAAGTGTGTGTGAGTGTAGGTGTGAGTATGCCTGTCTGTCTGTCTGTCTGTCTGTCTGCCTGTCTGTCTGTGTGTGTTTTCCTGGCTGCTCTTCAACTTTACGCGTTGTTTGGCACTGCCTCAACATGCCATCCTGTGACGACGTTGTCCTTCACACTCCTGTCGTCCTGTCGTCCTGCGTTCCACTTTTGCCAGCATGTAATCACATTTTAAATCCTTGCAATCTCGCGACTCTCAACTGCCCAGACTCGTGAGAAATTAAAGACCTCTTTTACAACTCGTAGTTCACATGACTTTTGTGTTAACCAAATTTATAATTATGTAGCAATGACACTGGACAGAGTACACAGAAAAAAATCCCTCAATCTTTAAAGTATGCATTCTGAATATAATTCCTAAATAAATTTTTAGATAAATTTGTAACGATATTAAAAAATTCTACAGTAAAAAAGTCAAAGAATCCCAAGTTATTTGATCTAGCTGATAATAAATATTACAGAACCACAAAACGAAAATATTTTTAAGAAAAATCGAAATAGATTTAAGTATCTATTTCTGTATTTATTTACTTATGTATGTTATGAGCATCTGGGATAATCGTACATCCGACACCGCATTGGATTAATTTGTTCCCGAAATCTCTTATTTTTTTCTGTGTAGATACATTTTAAAGCCTTTAAGCGTGTTTTAAGCAGCTTATAGCTAGTGTCATTATTACCTAGCTAAATTAGCACTGTGCCTGGACACAAGTGAATTGAATCTAACTGATTTATGATCGCACTTAATGTGCAAATATGTAACGAGGACACTAAGTCGACTATTTGCCTGTCTGTCTAACAGTCTAACAGTCGAACAGTCTGCTTGTTTGTTTGCTCATGCAGTGCACACAGCACCCAAAGAGATAAAGCAAAGTGGAGAGAAGAGCGGAGAGAGAGAGAGAGAGGAAAGAGGGGGAAGGAGGAAACTCTGCCGACTAGTTTGACCAACATTTGCTTAAGCAGGCGTGTGAAAATTTACCATTAGCCATGCAATATATTCTCAATCTCAGTATGATATAACTTGTTGTCTGCGTTTGTGTGCATGTGTGTGTGTGTGTGCGTGTGTGAGTGCGTGTATGTGTGTGTGTGCTAGTATGATAATTGGTGTAAATGCCGCAAAGCATTGGCAGGGGACAACAAGCAGCTAAAGCATAGGCCTCTGTCTTTCACTCCAACTCCCTCTCTCTCTCTCTCTCTTTCCCACTCACTCTCTCTCTCACTCTCTCTCTCTCTCACTTTCTCTTAAACACTCACATGCGTTTAATATGCAGCTGCATATTTTATGGCAATGGCAGCCATTAATTTGAGTGTGCCAACTTCCCAGCCAGGCTGACAGCAAAGTGAGGGGGGCTTAAAGGGGAGAGGGGAAGTGGGAGGGGTAGAAGCAACATACGTTGCATAGCCACAGGCGCACGTGCGTGACCAGAGAATACGAGACTCGAAGCTCCAATTGCAAGGCCTATAAGCAAGCAGCATATATTTTATTTTAATTTGTTTAACAAAAGCCAAAGCCAAAAAAAATGAAAACGAAAGCGAAAGTTGTCGACGTTCGTTTTGTCGCTTTGTCGTTTTGTCTTTTCGTCATTTTGTCTTTTCGTCGGTCGTCATCATTCGCAACTTCATCATCATTACGATCGCTTCATTTGCCTTATTCAATCTGACACACGTTCCCACAAATAGTTCAGTTCAGTTCGCTTCTGACTGAATCTGAAACTGAGGAAATCACAATGGAAGCACAAAACAATATGCAAACAATTTTTACCGTTACATGACTGAAATACACAAAATGGCCAAAAGGAAAAAAAAAAGACAAACAGACGCATTTATGGTCACGTGCGACACACACACACACACACTTTTATATATATATATATATATCTATATATACATTCATAACTGACCAGACACCAAACTGTTTTGGCGTATGAAAATTGCTTGCCAAATGACAAAGAATGAGTTCTACGAATTGCTTATAAAGGCTGCCACGCCCCCTACCCCCCTTACATGTCTGCCGCCTCCTTAAGCTAACCCACACACATTTTTATATATACTTATATTTATAGCTATACATATAAGTAATTCTTTGCTTTTATTTTATTTCCTATTCGAAGCCATTTCATATATTATTTTTCTCACCCTTTTTGTGAACCAAGCAAAAAATTGTTATTTAATAAAATTGTTATGGCGCCAAAGGCGTTTTGTGGTTAAGAGTTTGGCCAACAAAAAATTCTAAAGAAATTGATATATTTGGCAAGGCTCGAATCTCGCAGCTGTTTTGCATGCTAATTAGCTGGACATTTGAAAGTTGGCTCAAAAAAACCCTTTTTTATTGGCCAACGTCTTAGCTTGATCGACATTTTCCTGCTTTTAACGCACAAAAAATTGTCTGTCATGGCGTCAATAGGTGTGTGAGTGTGTGTTGTGTGGGTGTGAGTGTGTGTGTGGGTGTGGAATCGTGCGTACGCCAATGCATGTGTGTGAGTGTCCTTGGTGATTGATGATGTCCTTCCTCTGGGCCAGCAGTTGCCAATATGTATTGGCCAATTTACAGTTGACAAGCCAATTATAATAAACTTAGTATGGACATTTTCTGAAGGCAACTTAAAAATACCACACCGGAACGAAAATTTGCTACTGCAGCGGTACTTATTCTGCCTTAAAAGTATAAGAGTGCATATAACAGCTGACTAACAGTGCACTGTGTGCAGCGAGTTCGTTAAGTGGGGAGCAGCGCTGTTATGCTCATTCTTTTAATTAACAGTCATGTGGAGTCAGTTTGTCGAGTGTGAAGCACATTTTCGTTGAGTTTAGAGCATTCGTTAAGTATATAATAGTCGAGACATGAACCAGCAAAGATCTGCTGTTATTTACAGGAGTAGCAATTATTTTTAACACTGACTGTTAAAGGCAATGTATTTACTATGTTTTAGCCGAGACACATACCACAAATCAAACTCTGTTATTGTACTAACATTTTTGAGTATGTAATAGCAGAGACACAAACCAGCATAAATCTCATGTTAATAACATGAGGGACATTATTGTATAAGACTGACTCTTATAAGCAATGTAATCGGAATGTTATAGCCGAGACATACACCATGCATTAAATTCTGTTATTGTAGTTACAGGAGGAGCAGTGCTGTCGATAACATTTTTTATGTTATCTGGTTTCTATCGAGAAAATAATTATTTTTAAAATTAAGAGCGGTTTTTAAGTTGCTTATAGATTTTATTATTTGTAAATTAAACGATTCACACAATTAAAAATGAAATCAGGCCATGTCCAGGTGCTGCTAATTGTACAGATCCATTTAATCCTTCAGTTTCTTACCTTTCTCTTAAATCGAAGAATTAAATTAGAAAATTGGCTTGATTTAATTTTTGATTCGCTTGCATTTTTCTTAGCTGCTCCATCAGATCCGTTAACATTTGCTGAGCGATGCTCGCTTTGCGTATGAGTGTCTCCAGGGCAATTTTGTCCAGATCCTCCAAGTCGATAAGTTTGGGGCGTGGCTGTAAGCCACTACAGCCCTTACACGCCTTAGGCGGCTCACTGGCTATTGCCGGTTTAGTGTGCGTGTTATCAGCCTGCGACATTTCTGCACTAGTTTACAGACTTACTATTCACACGGCACTGATAAGAATTTAACTTACGTTGCCGCTGGGGCTGCTGTTTCTATTTCTGCTGTTGCTGCTCCACTGAATACACAAATCAAACTGATATTGTCTGTGTCGCAGCTCCAAAGCTTAAATAGCCAGCGGGTAAACGTTTTAAAAGCGTCAACTGCAATTCCCCTTTCCCCCCTTCCCAATCGTACTTACCTCATAACGTTTATATTTATTTACTCAGTAAACGTTGCCAACAATTTAGTTGCCGTTGGCGTTGACTTTGTTTGCTTAGATTTGAGACAAGAAGAAATAAATTATAAAAATGCTCGATTTAATTTTTTGTAGTAATTATTTTTATACTTTTTAATGATTTTTGTTTTTTGGTTTTTACATTAATAGTTTTTACTTTTGTAGTTTTTTGTGCTAATTATATTGTTAAACATAAAAATGCTGTTTTCTTTTACTCATATATTGTTTTTGTTGTATTGCATTTTGATTGTATTATTTAGTTTTTAAGTTAATTGCCATCTTTTGATTTGATTTGTTGACTTTGCATTTGTGATTTTCATTTTGCAACTTTTTTGTTGTTTTCGTTTAATAAATTCGTAAAATTCGATGTTAAATTTAATAAACCATTTTTTACATATTATATAAATAAATGCGTATAAAAAACGGATAAAAAATACTGCAGCGCCTTCGGTTGAGTACACTTATTAAAAATTCAAAATAAAGTGCTGCATATAAATTCTATTAATTATATACTTGTTGCTTTTTAAGTTCTTATAATTTTTAAATTGTTGCTAACGCTGCAGCAAATGAAACTCGAAAATACAGACTTGTTGGCCGCCAAAGGTTTCTATATAAATACCCTCGACTGTGATCTGTTGACTGTCTGGCAACCCAGACGTATACCACTGCAGTTCCTATATAGTGTTATAGTAAATACTTGTATGTTTTTTTTTAAATTTGTTTTGCTATTATTATTTATGGCGCTTATAACTATAACTTTCTGCTTTTAATTCAATCATTTATTGTATATTTTGTTAATACGATTTCATCTCGATTTTTATTTGATCTTAAACAAATTTTGGCACATGGTTTCCGAAAGGGTTCTCAAAGTTCTATTGATTTGCTGCTAATTTTCTTATGCTGTTGTTGCTCTCGGTTTTTGTTGGCTAGTTTAAAATACAGCTAATTATTATGTGGATTAATCAATACGAACTAATTTTAATTTTAATTTTAATTTGTAGTTTGTTTTTACTGCTCTTTACTTGGCCATTTTAAATGTCTGTGTGTGTATGTAAATGTTTATGTGTGTCAATATTTGATTACGACTTGCTATTTGATTTCTAGAATTCATTTTGGTTTTTAAAAACATTTATCTACACGTTGACGAACGACAGTTTATTGTAATAGAAACACTAAATTGTGTAGATACTGCGATATCATGTCATATCATATATGAATACTGATTCGATTCATCTGGCGATTCATTCGTGTACGATTCATTAAATACATTTAGTTAACATTTTTCATTGTATTTATGCAATTATTTTTATAGATTTTAATTTGTTTTTCACTTTTGTGTTTTAATTATTCTTCATTTTGTCAGTCATTTTCTTCTGTTATATAATGGAATCTATTTACAGAATAACAGCTAGAGATTTATCATGTCTGAGTGTGTATATTTTGGGTAAGTATGTATATATTTTTATGTTTATGTACATGAGAGTCCATCTACTATATGTGTTTTTTTTTAGACATAAATATATATAAATTTGTACACAGCATATGTCTTGAGTTTAATATTAGTTTAAATTCCTCGTTTTACAATTCGGAAAATGCAGTTTTCGAAACGGAATCCATAAATATAGAATTTACAAAAATACTGAGAAAAAAATACCTATACGATATACTTGTAGTTGTATCTAATATGTGTAACTCAAGTATCAGTACTATCTATATGAAAGATACGATATTATTAACGATATTAACCAAGGGATCAAAATACTTACAACCTCTCTCTACATACAGTTTCGATTATATGTAAGTAGTACGAGTAATACGCTTTACGTTAGTATTCAAATAGTATTCGAGTTAGTAGTTCGAGTTACATTAGTCATAAGTACTTACAACTAGGTTAGTAGATAGTATAAGTATGCATATGTATATATACAACATCTTGGAAGTTCGATAACTGACCTGGGTTCTGGATGGCATGCCATATAACATGCACAAATCGTAATTACCTTTATAATTATATACTAGTATAATGTATATAAGTATGTTTATACGTTTATATGAGCTTTAGATTAGTATTTGATTATTATTTTTGTTATTTTTTTTTTTTTTTGGGAATGGAGAGTTATTAAATGGGAAGTGTTTAGAGTTTCCTCTTGCATATTTTTTTTTGTTGGATGGTTGTGCAAAGAATTTTGATACTGATTGTCCGAAAGTTTTTCATAGTGTCGTTTTGGTTGTTGGGGTTGGTTTTTGGGGCTTAGGGTTGTCAAGCTGGTTAAAGGGTCAAGGCGGATACGGTGTGGATAACGGGCAACGGATAACGGTTAACGGATAACGGTTATAACGGGAGAATATTTCAAGTGTTGGCATTACATAAATAGAGGTACTACAATAGAACGGCTCAGCTGTTGGTTTCTTGGGAATAACTGGGAATGTTCCACTTGTTTATTTATTGCTAACTCTTGTTGACCTGACCTCATCCTAAGTGCTGATCTTGGCTCGATCAGATCAGATCTTACCAATGTCTCACACGGATATCGAATAATCCGATTTTTCGCTAAGCAATTTCTGGCCTGGAGCGGGTGAATGTTGTTGTGGGCGTTGTTGTTGCAATGGTTGTTGTTGTTGCGGCTGCGGTGACTTTGAATGTGCTCGTTTATGCGGTGGTTGCTGTCGTAATGGCTGCTGTTGTTGTTGTTGTAGTTGCTGTTGATGTTCCTGCTGCAACTGCGATGTGGTTGAATTTGGACGCGACCACAGCGATGAGCGCTGTCCCAGCTTCAGCTTCTTAATAGTATCCACATCGCATTCAACCTCAGCCAGCTCTATGTGCTCGCCGGCATCGCGTTCGCCATGATGGAAGGCACCAGCACCAGCACCGGCAGCGGCACCAGCAGCGGCACCAGCGTTGCACTCGGCCTGCAGCTGCAGCGGATGCAGAGTGCGCAGAATGCCAGCTCTGCTGGATGTGATTGATGTGCATGATTGAGAGATAGAAGAGTATCCAGAGTTGGTTTTGCATACTAACAATTGCTCTATATTTTTGTTGGTTTGTTTTTTGCTAGCAACCACACTCAAGCTTTTAGTTTAAGAGAGACTTAGTGGTGTTGTAGTGTTGTTGTTTCTGTTGGTGGTGTTTGGTGTTGTGGTTTTTAATGGGCGCCCTCAGGACCACACACCTCACCGTACGCCAAGTCTCATGTCTGATCTATGGGATCCATATATGTGCACGATATCTCGCCGCTATTATAGCCAAAATTGGTGCTACTGATGCCATCAGCAGCACCACCGCCCATATATTCACTCCCCCCATTGGCCGTATCCTATTTGGGCAGCGGCAACGTTGGTGCCGTAAAGAACTTGGAGGAGAGCAGAGCCGTCGAGGGATTCAACAAAGCGGTGCCAGAGACACCGCCCTGATGATGATGTTGCTGATGGTGATTGTGGTGTGGTGGCTCATGCGCGGGCATTATGGACTTGTGTGGTATGGGTCGAAACTGTGAGGAGGGTGGCATGCAAGTGACGGGCACAACAGATGCTAGGGTACTAACGCCTCCATCCAAGCCCATTAGCTCCTGGCCATTAACATGCGAGGACGTCGACTCGAGCTGATGGAGCTTTGGCTGGATCAACAGTGGTTGCTGTTGCTTCAAACTACTGCTACTACTGCATTGGGTCTGATTGGAATTGGGATTCTGATTCTGATTCTGACCAGATTTACTATTCAATTGTTGCTGTTGCTGTTTGTGATATTGTTTCTGTTGTTGTGTACTTATCGATGGCGATTTAACCAATGTGGGTATGTGACATTGTATTGAGTCTTGTGATTTGAATGTGCTCGATATGGATTTCAGATTGCCAGTGTTGTTGCGTGGCGATAGAATTTTATTCGAATTAGTTGTCGATGTGCCTGTATTTGTATTTGTGACCGTGTTTGTGGTTATGTTGTTATTGATTTTGTTGCTATTGTGATGACGCGGTGTTGTATTGGTGGAAAACTGATATTGCTGATGATGATACCTGGAGCGACCGCGTCGTGGCAATGATTTTTGTTCGGACATTGGTGACAGATCGGAGGATGTGCTTGATTGTGCTCCATGGTAGATGATGCCTGCATCGCACATAACAATTTCAGTTTGGTTTTTTTTTTTTTGATTGTTTTTTTTTTGGAAAGAAAGAAAGAAAATACGGGCAAATAGAGATTTGGAATAGGGGAATAAAACACACACAAATCTTATCAACTAGCTTAAACTCTAAATACTTGTAATAGTTAACAAATATATATATTTGATTAGTTTCTTAGTCTTCAGTTTACTCTCTTTTCTTTACTGGTCGAATCATTGTTTCTGTTTTGATTTTTTTTGTCTTTGGTAATTTTAGTGCAGTTTGCTATAAATTGTGCATATGTCGTTGATCTACTACAGATAAGTTATCGATATGTTGTGATTTGGAAAATGTTGTATTAGTCTAGAGTCGGAGTCTGCAATATAGAATAGCGCAAAAAGAGAAAGAGAGCGAGTAGATTACTCCATCTGATAGCCTAAGATTACTACGAACAAATACGGGAGGATTTATCTTTATTTAGTTCATTTGGAAGAATCGCAGTAAGAAGATCAATCTTCCATCAATTATTTATCAATCATCAATCAATCATCAATCAATTATTTATCAATCATCAATCAATCATCAATCAATCATCATTCAATCATCAATCAATCATCAATCAATCATCAATCAATCATCAATCAATCATCAATCAATCATTAATCAATCATCAATCATATAATTTTAAATATTTGAACTATAGAATTGATTGACCTCCTTAATGGACAGTTTCCCTAGTTGTCTTTGGGGTTCTTCGGGCTACGACTTACTGTGCTTGATTTTGCCCTCGTGCTGATTGGAAGACTCGGTACGACTGGAAGTCAGTTGATCCTGATCCGATTCGGATTCCTCGCTTTCTGGTTCAGTTTTGCGGGAGTGACGACGTCGATTCTTGGACTGCGCAGAGAACAGAGCATGACATTAGTTGGAATTGGACTTACGTACCGATAATGCGACTAGCGACTACAAAAGCGCCTTGGGATGTTAAACGCTTTCAAATAAAAACAAAGGATCAACTCAAGATTGACATGTGACACGAGGCAGAGCGCTTCGCTCAATGCCCATGATATATGGCATTGCATTTAAGAGAACTTAGTTGGAAATTAAGACACGAGCATAGAAACAACATAAAAAGCACGTAGTAGTCTATAGAAAAATACACACTAATTGTTGGACAAACCCCCCTTCCCTCAAACACATAGAGAGAGAAAGAGAGATAGAGGTAGAAAGAGAGAGCTAAAATCAAAGAAATGAATAAACAAACGCACGATATTATGAAACGGTGAGGTTTGATAATAATTATGAATTGTCTTTTGTGGACGTTGGTTATGGTGGTGGTGGTGATGGGTGGTGGTTGGTTTTAGTACCGCAGCTGGTGGTGGCGACGAGCAGCCCTCGGCCAGAGCCCTCTCATGATACATGAACGAGTGCAGCAGAGTGTTGGCTGGACCGCCATGATGTGATGGCTGTGACAAGTTGCCAGCCTCCGACAATTGGAAGGTGGCATATGGCGAAATGTCCTCAGAGGTTTCTGTGAAATATCCTCAGGCTTACAACTCAAGTTCGATCAAATAATTCAACAACTCTGCTTACCCGGAATTTTATCATTGTTCTGCATGGAAACCTTATGAATGGTGGCATAATATCGCTCACGCTGTGCTGCCTCTGAGTTGGCGCGATTCTCAAGCGATTCCTTTTGTATATGATTGCTTTGTTCTATCAAGCATAAGTACAACAATTAGTCAGACATTAATTAGAAACTCCACTTGAGTTTACGTACTGTGCCGATAACAGACGATGACCAAGGCTATGGTACAGATCATGCCGGAAACAGCAGCGATGCTGGGTATCAGCAGATTGATGTTGCCATAGAAGACGCTTGGACCGCGCTGACCTCTCTGCACAATCTCCGGCGGTGGCGGATCTCCATCCTTGGTGAGGGTTACGAAGCTGAACTCCGCCTGCGAAACACCTGCAACATTGTGCGCCTCCATTCTTAACTGATAGAGCGTCGAAGACTGCAGATTGGAGATGACCACACGTCGTTGCGGCTTCAGAGCATTGGAAACTGAGAGAAGAAAATAGATTTCATTAGTTCAAAAAAATTTGTTAAATAGATATTTTAAATTTTGAATTATTCGTACATTTGTATTATAAAAATAAATATTATTCTTATTTCAAGTTATGGAAATTACGATATTATAAATGTGAAAGAATTAAATGAGGGACCTAAGCATCGAAATTCAAATCTAGGGACCATTAGGATCGAATCGATAATTTTGAGAAAACTAAATTTTTTTAGAAGATTAATTAAATTTAAATACAGAATGAATTTAGAGGCCAAACAATAAACAAAATGACATTCCGCTTGAAAATCGGTTGAGATTTGATAAAGTTATGAAAGTTCGAATTTGGAAGTATTCATATTCATAGCTTTCAACTCACCCAAAATCCATTCCTTGTCGGGATCATCTGTCACCGCTCGATACTGTAGAACGAAGTACATCAAAGGGCAGCCATTGTCTGGCCAGGTGTGCAGACGAATCAATACCGAGGTGGAATTGGGAGCCAGTAGACTTGTAGTTGCTGGCAGACCCGGCGCCTGTCCCTGAGTGCGCACATGGAGCATAATACTGGCCGGGGAGCTGCCCACTTTGTTGTGGGCATTCAGGTGGATCTGATAGGTGCTACCGCAAACCAGACCCTTCAACTCGTGACTGGAGGCATGACGGGATAGCTGCATCTCATCCGTGTTGCCTGTGGCACGGCGATAGAACAGCGTGTAGCCAGTGATGGGAGCATTTCCAGTGAATCCACACTTCCAGTGCATTAGAATGCTGCTCGAGGTGGCGCTGGTTACATAGAGCACAGGTGCCGAAGGCGGCACCTGGACGAGCAGCATGTGCGTGAGGCGATCTGTGCCAATGCCATTGTCCACCTGGCAACTGTAGTTGCCACCGTCCGCCAGCTGTAAGCTGGAGATGATCAGATCGCCCGTGTCCAGCAGCTGTGAGTTATGCAGACCACCTTGCCGCAGTGCCACATCCGCCTTGAACCACTCCCGCTTCGGTTTACCGACCGCAGTGCAGGGCAGGGTGACGGTAGAGCGCCAAGGACGCACCACAGGACCGCCAAAGGAAATGATTCTGGCGGGCACACGATTCGTGGTAATCTGGGAGGACACCCTGGAGCTCTTGCCCTCACCGACGCGTGTCGAGGCCGTCACCCAGAACTGGTACTCCATGTGGGGATGCAGGTTCTTGGCCTCGTAATAGGCCTGCTGTGAGGGCAGACTGCGCTTCTCATTGTTCAGCTCCTCACGGCCATTCACCACACGAGTATACAGACTGAACTTGGTAATGACGCCATTGGGTTCGGTTGGAGGGAGCCAAGAAACATACAGCGATTGCGGCGAGCTGACAACCACTTTGATATCAGAAGGCGCCTCGGGAACATCCTCCTCGGTGTGACAGTAAAGCGGCTTGGATAAGGCGCCATCTCCCATGCGAGTGTGTGCCAGCACCTGGATGCTATAGTTGGTGTACTTGCGCAGACCCGTGAGCACGGTGGTTAAGGCCGTGGTCTTGCGTGACTCAACCTCATCCTTGTTGGGCACAATGTCATCAATGATGGGCTCAAAGACCAGCTTGTATCCCTGCAGCAGTCCATTTGTGTGATAGATGGGCGGTGGCTGCCAGGACACCTGCAGCGACTGGGAAGTCAAGGCGGCACAGCGCACATCATCCGGCGGACGACTTGGCACTGTTAAAGTGGAGGATAAATAAATGAGAGAGCAGATGAGAAGAGAAAGAATCTCCTAGCTTACCATCCTCCATTGTCTGCGCTGCCGTTGGCTCCGAGAGCGGACCAGGACCCACTTGATTAAATGCCTGCACCACAATACTATAACGTGCGAACTTAGAGAGTCCACTGAGCAACAGTTCCCCGCTGCCGCCCTCGCCATCACCCGAAACCGAGGTAAAGTTGTAGGCCGTGTTACCCGAGCTGGCCAATCTATAGCCCACATTATAGCCCTGTATATCGCCATGTCGCAGCTCCGGCAGCGGTGCCACCCAGCTGACCAGCAGCTCCGTCGAGGAGAGCGGACGAGCGGAGAGACTCAGTGGTGGTCCAGCTGGTCGTTGTGGTTCCGTGCGCACTATCAACTCCTGGCTGGGTGCACTGCGTCCTGCATTGCCCTCGGCAATGACTCGAAAGGCGTAACGTGTCGCTGGCTTGAGGTTCTCAATCAGAGCATTATAACTGGGCGGATCCTTGACTTCAATGTGCTGCCACTGATCAATAAAGAGTACGGCTAAAAGAAAAGGTTCCATTTACAGTTGAGATTACTAGGAGCTGTTTAATAGTCTATTTCTCATCATTTGGCCCGAATGTGGACTTCATTTCAGTACAAAATTCGAATGATTATTTTGGCTCATTCATAATGAATGAGCCGAATTTTTGCCATTCGCCCCGGCGAATTTCAGTATTTTTTATCGCAGAAAGCCAAAAATGAGCCACATTCAAATGAGACCCAATGAGGCAAATGTGAGTGGTCGTGGAAATTGGCTATAAGTTAACTTACGATCCGCCTCGCGATACTCCACAATGTACTTGGACACATCCCCAGTGCTATGAGCTTTTGGTTGCCACTTGAGGTTCACCGAGCGACTGCTAATCATGGCTGCCTCCAGTACGCTCGGTGGTTGCGGTGGCTCCTGTACTTGGAGCTGCACCAGCTGCTGATCATTGCCATAGAGATTGGTGGCACGACAGAAATAGGGACCGCTATCAGTGGCATCCACTGTACGTATTTGCAGCTCCGCTGAAACGCCATCTGGTGTTGCCTCCTGCTTAACCGATATTCTGTTGGGAATGTTGAAAATGTTGGGAATGTTGAGAATGTTGAGAATGTTGGGAATGTTGGAAATATTGGAAATGAATATTGCCAGCTCATTAGATTGGGTTCAGTTCGCTGCACTCACTTGTAATTGGTTGATGGATTCAATGTATTTTTGCCCGAACGCATCCACACAATGTTAATCGGCTTGTCGCCGCTCACAGTGCATTGCAACAGCGCCGTGTCGCCCTTCTTAACGGTAACGGAGCGGGAAGTGGAGGAGAAGTACGGCGAGGCTGCAATTACAATTACAACATTACAATATTTTGCATTTTAATTATGTCGGCAGCAGCATTAAAATCCCGCAAGGCTTCAGCGTTGCAATTAACCAAATTGCCATGTTTCGTTTCATTTAGCAACAGCTTTATCTCCCCTTTCAATTACTATCCAGCAATACTCACAGTTAACTTTGAGCTGTATGACCTTTCCAATACCGGTGCCAATGCCATTGTTAGCCTGACATAAATAAAAGCCCTCTCGATCCTCCTTAACATGTTGCAGCAACATCGAACCATTGCCCAATATCTTTGTAAATGGACGCTCTCTAACTTCCTCATAGTCGCCAGATTTGCTGCCTATTAAATCATATTTATTATACTTTCAATAATACAATTATTATACTATATATTTTTAAAATCTTACCCGTTGCCTTTTTCCACACAATGCTGGGCGTGGGAACGCCCTGTGCCTGACAATGCAGCATAATGTGACGATTGCGTTCCACATTCGCATCGACAGGTTCCACAATCCAACGTGGTGGTACTACGGAACGTATACGTAATATTTAAAGCATATAAATACGCTGTCTTTAACATACGTTGCAAACTATTTAACAAATGATGTAAATAATAAACCTCTAGGACATACAGAAAAGTTATGATGTAAAGAAAGATAGTTATAGAGTAGAGAGAGAGGAAATGTGAAAAATTCTGGCAAAGTAAAAACGGCAAAAATTTAGTTTGGTGTCTATTCAAATGTTTTAGAATAATAGTAGAAAGGTTTGTAGCATATAGAGAAACTTTCAACTAATATACAATTGGGTATTTCATATTTTGCTTAAATTTTCTTTTTTTTTTTGCTTATAAGATGTAACAAAAATTTCTTATGCAACTTAGTCAAAATTGAAAAATACAAAATAAAAATTTGATGCTTTTATAATGGATCTTAATTTTTTTTTGTTGGAGAAAATCCATTAGGTAAAGTCATTAGTTGTGGTATTGTTGTTGTGCAAGGATTTTTATAGTCATATTTAAATTTGTTATTATTATTGATATTTGCCCCACGCTCTGCGCCTCGCTGTTTTGCTGTTTGTTGTACAACAAATTTACAAAAAATTGCTTCTCGTTGGCGCATAAATTAAATAATTAAATAACAAAAGCATGCCAAAAGCGTATTGAATAATATTTGCATTAAAATGATAAAATGCGCAACATAAAATACATAAATGTTTTGTATGTACGAGTATATGAGTTTAATTGTTAGGCACGCAATTGAAAAAACAAGAAAGCAATAAAATGCAACAAATAAGAAGAGTTAACCCCAAAAAGGCCTTTAATAATTAGTTTTAAAATCGAAAATACCGCCCACTTCAGTAAAAGGCATTCTGCGATAATAATTTATGAGGCCAATAATTGTTTATTTAGGAATTGCATTTAATTTTCAGCCTTTTGTTTGTCAGGCAATAATTCATTTGCATAAAAAATTGGAGCACAAAAAAAAGCGAAAAAAAATAATGGAAATTAGCAGCTGGGTCTATGAACACAGCATTAATTAAAAAGCATTTATGGTTTTTTTTTTTATGGATTGGTTCTCGTAAAGCGGGTTTGGGTTTATACGACAGCGCGTTTGGCTAATAGCGACTAGTTGGAAAAAATCTTTGCACACAACAGCAGCCTGGGTAATTGGGCATTAAAAAAACAAATAACAAAAAAATACAAGATTAATAACGTGTAAGCCATGTTCCTGAAACAGTTTTCACTTTATTTTCACCGAAATATATTTATTTATAATGCATTCCTTATTAAATTTCAATGTGTTAGGGGTATAATGTACACACGTTGGCGAAATTGTGGTGAAAACAATTTCAAAAACATTCATGGCTGTAAATTAAAAAGAGCCAAGCTTCAAAATAGCAAGCAAATCATAAATAAATGAAATTAAAATTCATTTTACAAGCATTACGCGCATGCAGATGGCAGCAAATGAGGAGGCAATTTATGTACAGTTGCAGCATGCAAAAGGCAAAAGCAAAAGCAAATGTAACAAATGGAAATGTGTAGCATACTTTGCAGCTGCCACAACATGCCACAACGTGCCTAAGTATGTGCTACAATCATTCTCAACTACGAACACATTAGCAAATACTGCGAAGCTTTATATTTATATATTGTTAGTAATTTGGTATTTCATTTCTCGTTTTTGGTTCTGCAAAAAATATACGTTTATGCACATTCTGAGCTGCACAAAAATACCACTCACACAAGCATAGCAAAATAGCCACACTCACACACACACACACACACACACACACACACTCACACGCACACACACACACACACACACACACACACACACATACACAGTGAGCTGAGAGTAAGCAATTAGAACCCAAAACCAAATTAGAGCATAAGCAGCGTATCTTCTGTGGATTATTAGCTCTTTCTGCTTTATCATTTAGTTTATTATTATTATTATTATTTTTGTAATTAAGCACAGCACATTTATAGCTTGGACTTAGCCATTCAGTTAGTTTTCTTTTAGCTGAGGGGGAGGCGGGCAAACAGCAGCCGTTGTGCGCTAAATTTTTGAAGCTGCAAGTCAAAAATTGGCGAAAACAAAAAGGGAAAGTAATATATATATATTTGCATTGTATTCTATGAACAACAATTGAGTTAGCAACAAAAGGGAGTAAGCGAATAAGCAAATTAATCTTAAGTCAGCTTATGTTTTCATATTTATGTTTGAGCATTTGTATAAATTAAAATTACAGCTAATTGTTTATTCTGTGCGCATTTCCAAGTAAACAGCAAAATGAATTTCAAGTTTACTTTACAGCAAGACTTGCTTACTCGACTGTGAAATTTAGTTAAATTTCTAATAATATAATTACATTATATTACAAATTATATAAATAGATTTTAAACTGGAAATATGATATTGATTTTTGGAAGTGCGCATTGAAACAACGGCAAGCCGAAGTTTAATTTACATCTAATTATGTTGTATATAAAAAGCAGCTTAAATTATATCAGCAACTTATCAATAAATAACTTAATTTTATTATATTGTGGCATATGTACTTAAAAATATGTGTAGAATTTAGCGGTATTTAATACGAAGCGTTTAAAAAGCAGTGCAGTTGATAAGGTTACCTGGTGAAACTGTTGTCAAAAAAACCCACAGCGTGCCAAAGCGACTTAAGGGTATAGGGATTCGTATAAATAATTTCGTTTTAAAGGGGCCATTTTTATTATTATTAAATTTTTTTTTTTGGGTTGTCTTTTTTGTTTATTTATGGTTTTGTTTTTAGAATGGTTTATTTTGGTGTTGAGAAAGCGTCAAAATCAAAGCATCATTTGCTAAGCAAAGAGTTAGGCAACGTTCAGTTACGATGGGGCTTGTAAAACAGTTTACAAGCATCAAAAGAGAGTTTAGTTTAGTTTTTAGAAATATATAAAGTAAAAATCAAAAACTGAAAACCATTAAGAAGCGCTTTTCTTGAATACAATTACATCAGCGAGAAAGCAAAAATTATTATTATTGATTTGTTTTAGGGGCAATCGTGAAAGTTCAGTTAAGATTGTGTGAGGCATGTTAAGGTGTGTATATGTGTATATGTAATCTGATAGGTGTACAAGTGAATTGGTGTCGCTGTATTGTAACCTAGTACGCTACCTTTGACCTGCAACAGAGCGGTATATTTGATCTCAGCTGCCGGATTCTTGGCCACGCACGTATATTCGCCGGAATGCGTGGCCGATAGCGAGGGAATGCTCAGCAGTGAGCTGTACTGATCTAGCATGGTGACATTGGCACCCAGCAAATCAGGCAGCGGCTCACCATCCTTTAACCAGATCAGCTTCAATGGCGCATCACCGCGGGAAACACCGCAAACGGTGCGTGTACGCATCCCCTCGGCCAGGCCATCCTGAAAGGCGAACGGTTCTATGATCGGCGGTACTGCAAGTAGGAAAAAGCAACCAGATTTGTTAAGAACGGCAATTGAAACCACCTGCAGATTGTGGCCTTTATATCATTATGATGATGTTTCCTCTTGAAGATGTTGTTGTTGCTCCCACGCTGAGCTGCTGTTTGCGTTTTGCTAATTGATATTGAATTTTTATACAGATATGTACAACTAAACCTTCGCAGTTTTGTTAAAGAAATTTGATAAACTCTACGAAAATAGTTCAAGTATATTACTTAATTTTACAAACATTCCAAAAGTTAAAGTGTGAGTAATTCAGAAAGGTAACTAAATGCCGTTTTGTTAACATAATTTACAGGTATACAAGGATATTATTGCATTGGACAACAAGACAGATCAAATTCCATTTGTCGTTCTTTTTTTTTGTATTTTTCTTTTTTTTTGTGATTTTTTTTTTTGGTTACATTAAACAAAGTGCATACAAAACAAACGCAACTACAATTAACTAAATACGATTATTGTGATATATGTATAATTGACTTTTAGGTAGATAGATGGTTTCGCGACTTATTTCTTTACCATTCACCAAAAGCGCCTGTGAGTTTTCCACCTCCGCCGCCGAGTTGCGCACCACACAGGAGTAGTTTCCAGTGTGATCACTGCCCAGATTGTCAATGACCAGAATGCTATTATACTGATCCACCTGCTTGACAGACATGTGCTGGGTGGGATCGATGGGGCGACTGTCCTTGCGCCAATTGATGGTCAACGGCAGGTCGCCCTTGACCACGGAGCAGGTTAAGGAGGCACGATCTCCCATATTCAGTTGTAGTATCGATGTTTGAAAGGGACTTAGACGCGGTGGCACTGCAAGTGGGTGTTGTCAAGGCATACATGAATAACAGACTATGAAGGAAAAGCTTACGAACAGCAGTCAGTGAGAAAACACACAAATTAAAAAAGTATAGCATACTTTTCTGGGCGAGAAAGACACAAAAAAAAGTGTAGCATACTTTTCTGGGCGTCGATTGTTAGAGTGTAGATTGGGGAAAAATCCAGTTAAATTCCAGAAAAGGGTTACAAATTATGAAAATTTAATCAACGTCGCGCTTCATTAGCACGCGAATTCATTAAGTAAAATGAGTAAAATATAAAAGAGAAAAAAATAAATAATAAAAAAGGGTCGCTGCTTGCTTGTTTTTTTTTTTGCTGACTCGTGCTCGAATTCCATCCGATCCCCGCTTTTTTTTAATTTACAAACTTTTAAGCTTAGATTATTGCGCATATTTAATTACAGCAAAAGCAAATGCCGAGCACACACACCAATATTAAAAGCAGAAACGAAAGAAAATGCAAAACCAAAAGCAAAGGCAAATGAAAAACTCTTAAGCGCCATACGATACTACGATATAGTATGAGTAAGAGTAGGAGTACGAGTATGTACTTAGTTTGCTGTTAATAATTAAAATGTAATTTTCACTTGGCTTCATTTTCATGTCGCTGTCGTTGTTGCTGTCGCTTTCGTTTCCTTGTCGTCCTCAAATGCTGTGGAAGGAAACTGGCCAAATGGCCGACAGTTGGCACTGCACAACAAAATTGTATACTAACCTATGACCGTCACTTCGCCACTGCGTCGAGCACTGTGACCCTGTTTGTTGCGGGCCCAGCACGTGTAGACACCGGAATCCGTATGCTTCTGTACCGGACTGATGGTCAGCGAGCCATCCGGTTGAACACGCTGCCGTATATCATCGGGCAGCTCGCGTCCGCCGCGCTCCCAATGTATCTCCTCGATGGGATAACCGGCCACTGGGCATTTCAGATTCAATGTCTCGCCCGAGACAGCGGTCACCTTCGGTATGAGTCGTATGTAGGGCAAACCTGGTAAAGATGTTGCAAAAACAAAAACGGCGGATGGCCAATGTAAATACTTAACTGATTTTGTGCTCACGTTGCTCATTTAATAATGCAGCTAAAATATAAGGCAAACAAAACAAGTAAAATAAAAAGAAGGCCAACCAGGAAGCAGCCCACAATGTAATATGCATATCCTGGCAGATCCTGGCAGAGCCTGGCACTCTGTCGGTGCCGCCAAAAACACTTTACTTCCCCCTTTTGCCGCTTACAAAATGCGGAAGGAAATAATGCAGCAAATGTCGGCTGGTAACAACAACTCTCATAGTCCTTACAACTCTTGTTGCTGTTGTCGTTTGTGGATTCCTGCAGAATATGCATAATTTTCGAGCATGTCATACGTGTGCGCTTTGGTGTCGTTGCCCCTCTCTATGTCCACATTCCCGAGTATGTCTCTTTCTCTGTCTCTGGGTCTGTCTCTTTGTCTGTCTCTCTGTCTCTCTGTCTGTGTCTGGGGAGGGTAACATTTTTGTAATCACCGCCATTACCAAGTCGCGTAATCAGCGACAATGCAAAAGCCTTTAAACAAAAAGAACACTGCTAGAACACTGTAGATACTTGCGTGATTTAAGCTTAAACAGCGCTTCTAACTTACACTCACTTTTAGAGCATATTAAAAAATTAATAGATCTTGACGGGAATAAAAAATAAAAATGTAGCATACTTTTCCGGGCGAGAAAAACACAAAATAATAAAGTGTAGCATACTTTTCTGGGCGTCGATTAAATAAATAAATAAAAATTATAAATACATATTGTCATGAGTAAAACTTAATAATTATTTGTAATACTAAAACATTTTTAAACTTTCCTAAAAATTCTATAAATTCTATATACTATAAAATGAAAAATAAATTGGACACTGTCATAAGTAACATCAATTTAATGTCTTTATACTTTCAGTTGATTATTTGTAATATTAAAACAATTTTTAACTTTCCCAAAAATCTTTCTAGAAACTTTGTCAATTTTCTATGCTACAATTCACTAAATAATTAATAAATTTTATTAAGAGAAACAATTTCATTAAAGTATGTTCAATTAAAGAAACTTTCTATAGTGTATACCAAGTTGGTCTGTTCTTTCAAATATTTGTCAACATTAAAGCGCCAAGTTTGAGTACAAACATGACGCCGTTTTTTTTATTTCTTTTTGCCACTGTTTATTTTTTGCTTGCAGCCTTACTGTTTGTGAGTTACCTTGTGCCTGGCAACGCCATTTTGTTTGCCCGGCGACACAAAAATATTTGATTTCTTGCAAAAACAAGAAGAGGCAGAAGAGGCGCACAGAGACGCCGCTGGGAGTACCGCTCCTTTGTGTGTGTGTGTGTGTGTGTGTGTGTGCCTTGAACAACACTTTAGAGAACTGCAAAGCAAACTGCAGGCAAAGGCAAGGATACACAAGGACAAACGAAGGGTGAAGTAGGTTCTAGTAGGTACTAGGAACATGGCAAACGCGATGTAAAACAAAATCGAGCAAAACTAGGCAACAAAAAAGAGTGCCCAAAACACAAAGAGAAAGATATAAAAAAAGACGAAAACTGAGAGCTCTGAAAAACGTTTAAGTGCATGTGTAAAGTAGCTACAAATACACGGAGACACTCTCATATTTGTCTGTGTGTGTGTGTGTGTTTGTGTGTGTTGGTTGAATGTGGAACATACCATAAATATTCAAGCGGGCCGCATGCTCCACACGACCCGCACGATTCTCGGCAATGCAGGAATACTCTCCGCCATCCTCGACCATGACATGGCTTATGTTAACATGACTAATTACATCTCCATGCACGGTGATGTATTGTCCGATCATAAATCTGTGGAAAAATATAGGGAGCAGAACAAAAAAATAAAC
Organism: Drosophila falleni; assembly: GCA_035045575.1. Lineage (NCBI taxonomy): Eukaryota > Metazoa > Arthropoda > Insecta > Diptera > Drosophilidae > Drosophila > Drosophila falleni. The sequence goes on from JAWNOV010000167.1 coordinate 8,586,768, forward strand.
ATTAATATAGAAAACATGTCGTATGCGCAATGCGTTATGCATTTTAGAATTGTTTTTTGCATACATATTTAAATGCTTCGGCCATGGGGCATTAACGAGCAACTATATACGTATGTATGGGTATGTAAATATATGTATGTATGCATTGACACTCAACACGAGGCGCATCTCATATGCAGGCTGACCCAAATCCTTTGGCTTTGGCTGTGGGCTTCATTTGTTTTCGACACCAAACACCACGGCGTATACGTAACATTGCATTATTCAGCCGTAATGAAGGCTGTCAGTTCAGTTCAGGCCGTCGTCTTTATGTCAGGCTTAGCATAGTTTTTACACCGCTTTCAATGTCATGGGCCACGCCCACATAGTGAAAGTACAGCTGCCGCCTTTGAACGCTATCAGATACGACTCGCTCTTAATGCGGCCGTTACGCTTTCTCTATGGCGCATAATAAAAAAAGGATTTCATGAGTGCTCAAGTTGGCATTAAGTCTATGTGCTTGCGTCTTATTGGCATAGACATTAATTACAGCAAACAATGTTACGTATACGCCCCGTCAACCCCAACAAATACACATAACATGCTGACACACACACAAGCGGCTTTGTGGCATCTTATTGTTAAGTTGAGAGCATCTCAGCAAGCGGATCATTAGTTTGCGGGCAACTTTTCAATTGGCATTAGAGAAACAGCAGGCAAAGTAATTACAATTTTAATTAAGTTTTGCGTCAGCCGCAGCCTTGGCCAGGCTTATGAATGCATTAGCTGTCTCTCTTTCTAGTGCTCTTAAGTGCACTTTCCTGGACACTGATTTCCCCAGAAAGTGTCCAAAGTCAACCCAAAAAACTTGGCGACTTTCGACTCTCGACTGGCGACTGTCGACTGTCGTTGTCGACTGGCGGTTGCCATTTTATGAAGTGGCCAAAAGCCGCGCGACGCTTGTTAAAACAACAACTGCAGTTAAATGAAAATGAAGCTGCTGAAAACTCAGAAACACACACACAAACACACACAAGTACAGATGCAGTCAGATACTCAACCATGGACATGGATGCTAACTGCCACACTTGAGTGCATTGAAACAATGCTGGGACAAAATTGCAACAAAGTTGCACACATCCGCAAATGGCAGACGAGAGTTTCTCCCAAGCTTAAACAGCAATGCAAAAGTTTAAACACATGTGTGTGTGGGTGTATGTACAATACATATATTGTACTGAGTGTGTGTGTGTTTGAGGTGGAGTCTATAAGCAGGATCAAGGGGCAGGGCTGTGGCATAAAACGCTTTGCTTGCAACAATATAAACCTAATAGTTTGGCGCGGCTTTTGTGTGCTGTTTTAGCTGATTGTTGTGTAAGTCTGTGTGAGTAGACGTGTGTGTGTGTGGGTTTTGCGGTTGGCTTAATTTAAGAAAAAACAAAATATAAAATAATAAAAAGCTTTGGCTACAACTTAAACAACAGTGTGAACAGAAAAAGTTGCGCCAACAAACTTACAAAATTATGAATTTCAATTTGTGCGAATTCAGTTAACAGAAGAGCGATTTTATATTTGTGAACAGAAATGTTGAAATACATGTATAAAAAGTTTTTGGTAGGAAAGAGTCAATAAATCAACTAAAAATAATATATAAAATCGATTGTATACAGTAAAAATTTCAGTCAAATAACTAAATAAATTCAATTAAATACTTAAATATGAAGTCGAAATTAAAAAATAAAGATATTTTTGGGGAATCGTTTTAACAAATTAACATAACACTAAAGTCAGAACTATTAAGCAGAACTTGGGGCTTTATTTTAATGTATGATTCTAGCTAGGTGAAAAGTAAATGCAAAGCTTATTAAAATTTCTGATGCAGTTTTCCAACAACTTTTCGCTTTCTACTTTCAACTTTCCATTTTGCATTTGCCTAGGCAACGTAATGGCTGGTCGCACTTAACGCTGAACTTACAATGTTTTATTATTTAAACCAAAATTACACACACTCGTTAAGTGTGTGTGTGTGGGTGAGTGTGTGTGTGTTTGTACAGTGCCTGCAGTTGTAGACAGAGAAACGCATCAGACGCATACATACATGCATATATACATGCATACATACATGCATACATGCATACATGCATACATGCTGTTGCCGAAAGCAGAAGGCACTCGGAGCAAGTGGCACCGCTTGTGCTTGCGGCAGCTTGGTTGCCACATGCCGCAGACAAACTTTTGCAAATGGCGTAAAATGAGCGTTTGAGTGTTGCGTTACCTCGTGCGCGCAATCATTTAATTTCCGCCCCAAGGCGTCTGTCCCAGCTACTATAAAGCTACAGCTCCTTGCCGAGCCTCAGTTATCCTGACTGCCAGTCTGTCTCTCTGTCTGTCTGTCTGTCTGTCTCTCTCTGTCTGCTGTGTGACTGCTGTTGCTGTTTGCTTGGCTGTCTGGCTGTCTGGGCGTGTGGGTGGCAACTCTGGCTGCGCGTGTATTAAATAAATACACTTACCAAGTTGATATACCTTTAAACCGAATAATGTAAACCACTTAAAACTCAGCAATAACAACAAGGCGACGGTAGCAACGAAATTTATGCAGCAATGTTGCTGCTGCTGCCAGGCAAATTAGGTTGCCACTTGCCACAGCAGGATAATGCCTAACGGCATTATGTGTCAAAATTGTGTTGCTCAAATAACTTTTAAATTAAAGCCACGGGCGATCACAGAAAATATCTGCAAGTTTCAGCCCAGCAGTAACAACAATAACAACATCAACATTTCTGCACTGACCACATCAAAATACTTGTAATCAATTTGTGCTTGCGGTCAGCCAAACTCTCAACTTATATTGAAATCGAGGGTGAGAGAGTGCTAACAACAAGCCAAGGATGTGTTGACCACTTGAGAAAAACAAATTCATGAAGAATTTAAAGTTGACAGTGTGAAGAGCGTTTTGCATTCGACATTTTTGAGTGCATTTTATGCATAGCAAAACTGAAGTGTAACAGATGTTTGTGTTATTTATTAAATGTCAACAGATCTACAGGGTGTTTATATAACATCTATATGCAGCAGAGAAAAACATTGAGATAAGAAATAATTTGTAGTAGCCTTTCTTTTTATTTTATAATATTTGTAGACATGTTTTAAGACACTTTACAAAATGTTCATGTTCTAGGGTATTCGCAAGTGTACTATCAGCTTATGTATCGTTTACAAAATCGTCCAGTGGACAGCATATTGCATAAGTTTTAATTAAAATGCAGCAACACAGCTGCAAGACTTGACAACAAGAAACTGGAGACGCTGGCTAAAATGTTGTTGCCATGATTTTTTTTATTGGACTGCAAACAGAGCAAACTAATGGACAGCCAAAGTCAATGTTAATAAAAAGAAAAATAAAAATAAGAAGAAGAGCAGGAGCAAGAGCTATTTTTTAATCAACAACTGAAGTCAACAGTCGCAAAGGGGCAACTTTGACTTGCAAATCATTACAGACGTAACTCAAACAATTAGTGGCAGCTGCCAACAAACTGCAAATGAAGTGCAGACTGTGAGGAAAAGGAGCGGCAGAAATATAGAGTGAAAAATCAGAGAGTGTAAAGCAGTAAAAATCAAATGAAATGCCAAACGACAATGTCAGAGCAGCATCATCATCAAAGTCAGAGCGACGCCAGCAATTGAAAACAGCAGTTGAATGAGGATCAGGAACAGGAATTGGGGAAAGGGAAAAGGAAGAGAAAGGGAGCAAGAGATTGCCAATCAATCGCTGTGTTGTTGCATTTTATTTGTGTGGTTCAAACAAAGACAACAACTACTCGCACAGCTTGACTGTCGAGCTGTCCAACTGTCCAACTGTCGACTGTCAAATGCAAATGTCAATGTCATTAAAGGACCACTAAGAATTTAATAAGCCCCAAACTATTGCCTGCTGGCAACTTGGCAGCTTGGCAAGCTGGCAGCTTGGCAGTTGGCCAGGCTTAAAAACGTAATTAAATGCGTGAAGCAAACAACACACACACAGCCTTAATTAACAAATAGAAAGGCAAAGTCAAAACCTTGGCGCAGACACAGGAGTGAGGCAACAACGAGTCTGTAAAGGCGGAGACCACACACAGAGAGTGAATGAACGCTGAAGCAGGCCGAGGCACGAGGCTACCCACCCTACCAGAATGAACCATACCCCACCCTACCAGACGCAACCATACCCCACCCTATCAGACCCGACCCGCCCACTCGATAGGCCCGCCAGTTGTCGGCAGCCACTTTCTATACGTGCAATGTTTTGAAAGCCAAATGCTTAAAAAAAAAATGTTGGAAAAAAATAAACACACACAACGAGTGCAATAAATGCAGCCTCAGTCGCATTTCTGCTTCTTTTTTCCTATTTTTTTTTTTTTGCTGCAGTGCCGCCCGCAGCGTTGCCATTGCCAAGCCCCCCGTTGTACCCTCAACCCCGCCTGGTTGGATTCCCTTTTCAACAAGTTCAATTACCTTCCGTTTGATGGCAGCGGAAATCCGTCCAATGTCCATGAAATTTGCGGCGTTGGATTGCCGGCTGCGGAGCATTTGAGGCTCACAGCTGGTCCCGGCTGCAGCGTTTGCTCAATGAAGCTGTACAGCAGCACGGGCGGCGCATCTGTGGGAGGCGGATATATGTATACATATAAATATTTTAGCTGCAATTACTTTGCCGATTCTATTTTTTGGTGGGGTTATGCTACTTACCGCCCAGCTGGAGTTCGGCAGTGGCCTGAAATGTATCGCCCTCGGGCCGTCGCACCACACACTGATACATGCCGCGATTCTCACGGCTGACGCGCGGCACCACCAACGTGTCCTCGATGCGACCGGATGAGGGCAACTGTCGGCCGTCCTTGTACCACAGGATATTCTGCATGCCCACGGGGCTGCCATTGCTGGTCACCAGGCAGCGAAACTCGGCCGTTCCTCCCATATGCACACTGAGCACATTGGGTGCGATTTCCACTTGTATGGGCGTGGCCACAGTTAGACGCAGCTCGGCACTCGCCTCGCCGCCCACATTGCTCGCCGTGCACTTGTAGACACCCGAATCCTCGCCGGTCACGGCCTCTATTGCCAATATCGGTCCGAGCAGTCGCACACGTGGTCCACTTAAAACGGGCAATGGCCCAGCACCGTTCTGGGTGTACCAGCTATTAAATTGATTTAGAAATAGAAACAGTTTAGTTAATATTTGTACATTAATTTGGATAGTTATAAAAAAAACAAGAGCTCATAAAACCTAGTAAAAATATTGCCCATATAAGTAGGCAACACTATTTTTGCCCATATAAGTAGGCAACACTATTTTTCCCCTATAAGTAGGCAACACTATTTTTGCCCACAAAGATAGGCAACACTATTTTTTTTTTCCACATAAATAGGCAACACTAAGCCATCTATCATCTAATTTTCCATACATACTCCTTGACATTTTTTCGAAAACTTTGAACTCTCATAACTTTATCAAAACTTAACCGATTTTCAAGCGGAATATCATTTTGATCATGATTTGGGCTCTAAATTGATTCTGCATTTAAATTTTTATCATATAGAAAATTTGATAATTTTTCGATACTAAGCTATCTATCATCCAATTTTCCATACATACCCCTTGACATTTTTTCGAAAACTTTGAGCTCTCATAACTTTATCAAAACTTAACCGATTTTCAAGCGGAATATCATTTTGATCATGATTTGGGCTCTAAATTGATTCTGCATTTAAATTTTTATCATATAGAAAATTTGATTATTTTTCGATATTAAGCCATCTATCATCCAATATTCCATGCATACCCCTTGACACTTTTTCGAAAACTTTGATCTCTCATAACTTCATCAAAAACTAACCGATTTTCAAGCGGAATATCATTTTGAGCATTATTTGGCCGTTTAATTGATTCTGCATTTAAATTTTAATCATCTAGAAAATTTTATATTTTTTCGACTCTAAGCCATCTATCATCCACATTAATATGCAAAATAATTTTTATTTATTAAAAGTTTTGCTAGATGTATTTAGAAACTAAAAGTATCTTATTTGAGAAAATTATGTTACAGGCAGATCGAATTTTGTTAGTTGCTAAGATAACAATGTTTTTTATTCCTTCTTTCGTCATATCTATTCCATTAAAGTGAAACTTTTCCTATATTTACCATTTACTTTGAATTTGAATAAGTTCAAGGCCTTGGCAACTTATTTTAAGCCAGCCTACAGCCAGAACCTCCACTTTTCTCTTTCCCTGTGTGTCTGCTTTATCTACACTGCCTTTGTTTAATGTTCCATTAATCCCCATGGCAGGCTCATTTGCCAATGTCTCCGCTTGCCGTATCCCTCTCTCAGACCCACTATCTCTTTCTCTCTCTCAGTCCCTCTCTCTCTCTCAGCTTTATTAATTATGAAATAGCTACAGTATTTTTTCTGTTTTTCTACATTTTTCTGTTGTGCTGTTGAGCAATCTATCCATCTATCCATGTATCCGACTGTTGTCTGGTTTCGCTCATAGATTCTTTTGTTTCGCGCTTTCAGTCTGGCATTGTAGCCCGGATGAGCAAGTACTCGTAAATCCGCCGTATCTCTTTTTCTCACTCTCTCTATCGGCAAAAAGTTTTTTATTACTTGTCTGCTTATCAAAGCGTAATTATGTGTGCACATATGTGACCACACCTCCGCAGAGGCTGCCTTCCCGTCAGCTTAACGACTACACACATCATTACCTATGCTTTTGTCTTTAATTTCTCTGCTCACACAAAATACAACACGCACACACATATTACACATACGCAACGTTTGCCGAACGGAAAAGTTCATAGTGAAACTTTAAGGTTGGCAACGCGTGCTGAGTTCATATTTCAATTAGCGTTCCATAGTTGGCAACTCTCTCTCTCTCACCCGCTCTCTCTCTCTCTCTCACTCTCTCTCTCTCTCTATGTCTCTCTCTCTACACATTTTACACAATTAATGGCCGAGTCACAGCGGTCGCCAGTTTATTTATATACTTGGCAACTCTAAGCGCTCACTCATATCACACAATTACCGCAACTGTGTGTGCGTGTGAGTGTAGCTAGGTGTGAATGTGTATGCGTTCCAATTAACTCACACAACGACAGCACACACACACAAGCACACGCACAAGTCTGTCCTGTCAACGTCAAAAGTTTCACCTGTAATGTGTCTACTCTTCTTGTATGTGGCATCGATTTTATACACCGTACCGTACTCTATATCACCCACCTGTATTCGGGCGAAGGACAACCCTGGGCCACGCATAGCAGCACGGCTCCTTCGTCCTGCGACACCTGCACATGAGACGTGTGCTCCACAACGCTCGGCGAAATGATGCCGCGATGCGCTGTGTGAGTAGAGTTTGACATTGGTTAGTTTCTAGGGTCTAAATACGAATATGTATGTATGTACATGTGTCTATGAGTACACTGAAAAAAAAAGATCAACTACTTAAATTAAGAACATTCATTTTCAATATTTTGTTCTTAAAATAAGATTATTTTAAGACCAAATTACTAAAACTAATAATAATATAAGAATAAAAATCTACAATTGTTATGAAAGTAAGAATAGGTACTATTTCGTATCAAACAAATAGTGGCAGAGAAACCGCTGAAAATAAAACAGAATAAAATAAAAATAAATTGAGACTTTAAAATAAAAAAAAAATTATGAATGTTAAAAAATAATTTTTAATTATTTTATTTTTTGATTTTAATTTTAAGAACATTTATTTTTATCAGTGTATGTACATGTGAACGAGTAGTTTGCTGTGATTGGGTTACTCACAATTAATACGCAATCGTGTGGGAGAGCTGACAACCACTTGACGTGTCAGACGATGCATGCTGCGACAGCGGAAGGACTGCGATTCATCGCTCTCCTGCAGATTATGGATGAGCAACTCACCGGTGGGCAGCAAATGGAATTTGCCATCTGTGAATGAAAGCAGAAAGATAATTTGTGCCATACTTCCGAATCATTTATCAATTTTTCATAAAAAGTTCTATCGATTCAATGCTGAAGAAGGAGAAACGACTATTTCTAAATGGAAAAGTCTAGTGCGAAATTTTCTTTTTATATAAGTCAAGCAGATATTTTGGTAGTCAAGTTCGAAGGAAAACTCATTAAACTAAGGTAATTAAATTGAAAAAAAAAGAATCTTTGTATATTATACAAAGGGAATTACTTTTAAAAGACAGTTCAGACTGCATATGCTTAATAAGTTAAGCTGTTATCTTATATGCATGTCTAAATAATTCTTAAAGGCATTGTTTAGTTTTAAAAGTCGAATCTCCAAGGCTTTTCTAACTTATCATGGCTCAGAGTTACAGCTTACACCTTAGTTGGGCGCAGGGTTAAGGCAAGTTAAAAGTGCTTCTCAAATTGCCAAAGGACAATGTTAATTATGCATCAAAGCACAGGACACACACACAGACACAGACACATGCAGTCACATAAGACACCCACACACACACACAGCTATGAAATGCCAGTTAAGCAGGCAAACATGTGAGGCAAATACTGCAAACAAACAATGCACTTTGTTGGCTTGGTAAGCCGCTACAGGGACAAGGATGCAGCAGACGAGGACGAGGACGAAGACGAGAACGAGGGCCGAGGCTGCAGCTCCTGTTGGTGCCACGTCAGCAGCAGACAGATAGACGTTGCATGTTGCAAGTAAGTATGCACACACCCCCAAAGCAAAGCGAGTGCTATGCTGTCCCGTTACTTACCGCCTTGCAGCGAGGGATAGATGTAGATAGCGGGTTCATGAACCCAGGAGACCACTCGTACCAATTCCTTGACAAACGTGGGCACCACACAACGCAAAATGGCGGTGCAGCCGCGCGAAGCAGATAATACCTCCACATCCACTTTGTAGGCTTGCGCCACAACTGCCACAAAAATACACAAATTATATACAAAAATATATTATATATATTATGCATTATGGTTCAACTTACCCGCCCTCACTTGCACATCTCGCGACACAATGCGACCCACAGAGTTGCTGGCAATGCAGCGATAGATCGTGTTATGTATATCCTGATGATAGGCAGCCGCCGCGAAAGGCATCAGCACCAACGTTCCATTCCGCAGGACTCGTCGCACCCCGTGAATCTCCGTGACCGCCGTGCCATCCGCATGCACCCAATCGATCGTCGGCTGTGGACTGCCCGAGGCGGAGCAGTCCAGCCAACCGCCGGACGAATTGGAGAACTCAACGCGACCCGGCGGCTCCATCACAAAGCCCGGACCACGCAAATGTGTTTCGAAGGGTTCGCTAATCGTTGCATCTGCAAGTGAAATTAACACAGAAATATTGAGTTGAATTAAAATTATTTTTTGTACTCATATTTAATTTTAAATACTCATTACGAAATGTAATGTTATAGATTTTTGTTATAATTAAAAACTTATTTTAAAATTTTTGTCAAATTTTTTTTGTCAAATTTTTTTTTTTTAATAAAAATTTATAAATTACAATTAATTTAATAAATTTTAAATATTTTAATGTAATGTTATAATTTTTTATTATAATTTTCAATTTCTTTTCAATTTTTTTTTAAAAATTTTTTCTTAAAAAATAAAATAAGATAAATAAAAACTTTATGAAAATGTGTGAATTCAAAAAATATAGTATGTATTTATAAATAAATTAAATTCTCTTAATTATTATTTTCTTTGTTTTTAATATGACATTTAATAAAAATATGCGTTTCGTTTACATAAAAACACAGTTTGGATTAACAAGACGGGTGGTAAAGGAAATCTATTATAAATTTAAAATACATATTGATTGCTTATCATAAAAATAAAAATTTATTTTTTCATTTCTAAAAAGCACAAAATTGCACTTTGGTTAACGATTCAAACAGTTTATTCAAACTTTAAAAGAATTCTTAATATTCTTTTATCACATTCCATTTAAATATTTAGTACTTTTAAATGCATATGAATTGTATCAAAAGTATTAAGCAAAAAGCATAAAAAGACCAAAATAACATTGAATGTATGCAAATATTTTAAGGGGTTTGTTTGTATTGTTTGCATGTGCAAATAAGTAAAATGTCTTTCAAATATGCATATATTTATGGATTTCTCTTTTAAAAGCCTCTTTAGATTTGTATTTAGGGTGTATTAAGATGTTCCCCCTTTAAGTAGGCACTTAAATTTTGTATATTCCACATTTCCAGACTGTTCGCCATTTAAAAGCATTTCAATGTGTTTTTTCTACTTTCGTCTCGCTTGACAAACAGATTTTTGCCTTATCTTAAATTAGAATAACATTTTTGTCTTCAGCATGGTTTCATTTTTTTGTTTCTGCCATCTCTATAAATATACCTACAGTCATATATACATATATTTTTATGTATGTATATATATATATTTCACAAATTGACATTTCGCTTCAAATTCCACATGAATGCGCCTCGACTGTCTGTGCCACCCGAGCGGCTGTCCCTGCGGCGCTGTGCAAATCCTTGCAACTCGTTCAGGCCTGGCACTAGGAGCCTCTTACTCCGCCCTGCTTTTCCCGTATACCACCCCGTAGCACCGTACGGTACGCTGTCCCGCTCCGTCAAGTCATTGTGTCTGCAATTAGAGTTGTTTTTGTTCTTTTTTTTTTTTTTTGCTTTTGTATGTTTTTTGTTGCTGTTCTCGTTGTTGTTGTTGTGCTTGGCCAGGCGCTTTTTGTTTTATGCTTGGCATCATGGATTTTTATGTTACTTCTTTCTGGTTTCGTTTTTCTCTACGTCTCTGCCTTAGCCAGTGTTCGTTTCATTTCGCTTTTCCCCGCTGATTTTATGGCTCCCGCTGTCAGGATAAGACTGAGGATGAGAACCAGGAAAAGGGTGAGGACGAGGCCTTAGCCAGGCCATAAAATTATTGCAAGTATGTCTTGAGTACGCTTGGCACTCGGTTCATATTTTCTGTTTTTTTTTTCGGGCAGAAAGGGTATGTTTTACGAGCATTTGCCTCAAAGCGCACTCTTATATGTGTAGGTGTATACACACACACATGTGTGGTTGTGTATGTGTGTGTACATCCACTTGTAGGTTTTTTATTCTTTCCTGTGAACACAAAAAGACTTCGCTGCAAGCGCTACTGTGCGTGTATATTCCGTTGTTCCTGTGCTTGTGTGTATGTAGGTTTTTTTGTCCCGGTCCCAGATCTTTTTCTTCTTCTATGCCAGCAACATCATCATCTTGTTCTTTGAGCACCTCGACTAGGCCTTATTTCTGCGGCTCAAACATTCACGCGAATATTTCCATTTATCTGCGCTACATTTTCGGTTATGCGGATTTCATGACTAAGCTATAAAGCATTTTGGTATCTTTAGGATTGACGAGGAGGAAAGTAGCAGTCACAGTTTCAATTCCATTAAGACTCAGGCAATTTGCGCAAGTTTGCCACATGCCACAGTTGCCTAAGATCTGCAATCAGATCCATTTCAAGCGGCTTTAAAAACAGTCAGCATTTAACAAGTTGTCAAACTTCCTGTCAGTTCGTTGCACTCGACAGCAAATGCATTTCTCCATTTCTCCCTTTCTCCCTGCTCTCCTGTTGTCACCCACGCATTTTCGCTTATTCTCAGTCGGTCTGGTTTTCATATGGAATATGTATGTGTTCTTCTCATCCACTGGAACTTGAGGGGTTGTTGCTTTGCGAGGCGTCTCAGACGGCTGCTTTTTTTTCTGACTGTGCCCTTTTGGCACTTTTTAAAATTATTTCTTTGCCTTTGGGCATGTGTTGTATGTGTGTTTGTTTTGTAGTGCCGTTGTCTGACTTTGTACGTATATAGTTTTGTATTTATGATGCTGCAGACGTAATATCTATAATGGCCTGGCCATAAAAGCACCGCTAAATTCGAGGGCAGTTTTACGGGAGCGCACATAAAAGCTGACAGCTGGAAAACTAACACACATTTAGTTTTTCAATCACCTTAAAGTCGAACGGACTTTAAGAAAGACGTCGGAAGTATCTAGATAAAATGCCTGGTACTTTGTAACGCCCCGCCGGAAATGGTGGACCATGCCTTATGCGCAATCAGCCCAAAAATTCAGGAAATTCAATTTTTATGTGCAAAAACAAGCAAAAGGAAACAAACACACGCCCACACACACACTTGGGAGTGTATAGCAAGTCGGCTGCCAAGTCAATATTGTCTAAGCCAAGACTTGAAAGAACTTAAAGCGCTTATAGACCGACGCGCATTGAGCAATAGCAAAAGCAGCAGCAACAGCAGAAAAACAGCAACAGTTATAATAATTGTAAATAACTTGATTTTTTTTATTATTTTTATTTTTGTATTTGGCCCAAAAGATGCTTTCCAGCTGGCCCTAAGCCCATTTAAAGCCAAAGTGCACATAGACCAGGAACCGACGAAAGCGAACCCAAAAGGCAAAAGGAACCCAAGAAAAGGCAACGGGATATGAAAATGTATTTTGGCCAAATTGTTTTTCCAAAGAAACAACAAATGGAAAATAATGAAAGTAAAAATAATGCCATACAAAATCAATACTAAGTTAATATACTCCAACAACAAAATATTTGATAGAATAAAGAGGATTTAAGGATATTGTATCTTCCAAAATGATAATCCTAAAACGGTCTACAATAAAAAAAAATAATTTTATAAATTCAATCACATCTGAATTGAGTTAGATACAAAATTACATATTACTTAGCCTAATATCATAACTTTATAGAGAGAGTACTTGAATGTCTTTTTATAAATATTCAAAATTAAGGTGATTGGTGCTAAAAACATTTCATTTCTCTTTTTTTTCTCCAGTTCAAAGCCAGCTGCTTTCACTCTGACCCCTGCCCATGAACTGTGAGCACATTTGGGTAAGCACTTCATTAATCCTACAACAAATTAATGTGTTTGTCACAAAGGATTTAAAACGCAATCAATCAAAGAGCGCAACAGCCCTTTTTGAACCCAATATAATATTTCTTAATTTTGTTGTCAAATTCCTAGAACAGAGAAAGCGGGTCGAAAACAAGAGGTCTATACTTTGGTTGGGTTAATCTAATTTCTGTTGTTTTTTTCTGGTGCTGATTTCATGAATCGCATTATATTTTATATGCGTATTTTTATCCGCATGAAAATGAAATAACAACGTATAAAATATGAACGCGCCCTTCCGACATTGAGTAACAATTTCATTTGCATATTTTTCATTTGCTTCAACCTCAGCCAGGGGTGTGAAAAGATATAGATACAAGTCGATATATACATTGGGAGTATAAGTATGTATATGTATGCATGAAATATGAAATATCTGTACGGCATTTCAGTAATTTCTTTCTGTCCAAAAAATATTTGCGTCAGTTGTTATTGGCATTGCCATCATAAAATGCAAACAGCTACGAAAGCAATGAAAATTGGAAAATATCAAATTTCCAAAAAAAAAGCAAAAAAAGAAAAAGAAAAAAACCAAGCTCTGTTTTATTTCTATGTGTGTGAAGAGATTGATAAGTCTGTCAGTTCGATCGACTTTTGCTGACTCTGTTTCTGACACATTTCATTAGTCTTTCATATGCAGGCACGCTCACACAGACACACACACACACACGAACACGCACACTCTCATAGAGAGGGCAACATTTTGTGGCATAAATTGACGCCAGGATTTTTATCATAAGGCAATTTCATATTATGTATACGCATTTTGTGCTTTTGCTAGTTTAGTTTTTGTTGCTATGAGCATCATTTTTATGACCTCGACTATATCATAAAACGACCAAATCATTTGCACTTAGCTCGTAGCTCGTAGAGCGAGTGCTCAGCCATAAATTATGTTAACACCTCACCCAAAATCGTTTATATTCATATATGCTCATTGTAGCATGAAATCGCATTGCGTTGGAAATGTGTGAGTTATCATCTAGTTGTTACTGAAGATAATTTTTATTTAAATTGAAATATTATTTATATATTCAGTCTTTTTTTATAACATAGAAAACTACACATTAAATTAAATTGTTAAATTGATTTCTAAGTAATGTATGGAATACATTGAATTTATTAGTTTAATTCAAAGCTATGATCAAGAAAAACATTTGGTAAGCTTGCATGTTTTAGATATTTCCTATGATGCTGACGATAAACCCGTCAAATCCCCAAAAATCCTTATGAGCTTTAGCGCCTTTAGGCATAATAAGTTTTGGAATATGCCGACAGCTGTTGAGGGCCATACCAAAACACACACAACACACTCACACAAAAATCAAAGCATACTTTGTGGCGCGTTAAAAGCGATTGGACAAAGTAAAGCCGGCAGCAAGGCTTAAGAGTCGGCTGTTTTAGGGAAAGAGAAAAACTGAAGAGGAATGGAAAGAGTGAGAGGAGGCAAGAGTGAGAGGAGTAAGAGGAGTGAGATAAGTTGCACCTACCAAACCTGAGCAGCAAACAAATCACAAAAAGGCGGCTACTAATCCACATGCTTTCCGGTTTTCTGTTTTGATTTTGATTTACTTTACGTCTCCGTCGGTTGGTTTCCCTTTTTGATTTACTTTTTGTTTGTTTTCTTTTGAAGGGGATCTGGCAGTAAGTTGCCAATTTATTGAGCAATTTTGATTCAATTTTTGTGTTGCACTTTAAAAGCGGCTTTACATTTCAAATTTATTTCTTTGGCACAATTTTTGGAATAACTTTGGATAATTTTGCTAATTGATAACGTTGATGGCTTTGTTGTGTTTTAGCATGTTTTGTTAGACTTTGAAGCCGGCACACTCCGGGCGTACAAGCGAACACACTCACACACACACACGCTCGCACACACTCTCTCGCACTCGCACAACACTTCCGTTGAGGCAACTGCACGCTTGCAAGGATTCGACTTGACTGCGACGTTTGTTCTAACAGCGATGCTGTCAAAGCTCTTACTCCGATACTGCGATTCTGTACTCTCTTTGCTGTGCTCTTTGCTTGTCGCTTATTCACCACACAACACACGTCCGTACACAGTCCACTGGCCACTTGAACTCGCACTCGAACCGCTCGCACTCACAGCCAGCCACTCACTTACAGCACTCACTGTACACTCAGTTGCTGCATTTTATGTACCGCCTGAGCCGTGCGTATCCTACGAGCCTCGAAAAGCAACTGAACTCGAACTCGACTCGGCTGTGTGGTGTTTCCGCTTTGGCGGTGCACTTGACAGCCAGAAATTCACTGCACACTCGACGCATGCGCTCCACAATTTGTTGTCTGTGGTTAGGCACGAGCAGAGGCAGAGACTCTTAAGGAAAGAGAGGGAGAGAGGAGCAGAGGGAGAGACAGCAAGCTGGCCTAACAGCTGTGCTCCGTGTTTACACTGGACAGGCTAGAACTATATTGGTAGCAGGCCTTTTTTCTCCATGGCTGAACGCCTCGTTTAATGTTTCAATTATTTTAGGGCCAGATGACATTTATTTTCAGCATAATCGAATGAGTGCGTGACAAATAGTTCTGCTCAGATTAAATTATGCCAGCAATCTTTACAATTTTTCTACTACTTTTTGGTATTAATTTAATAAAAAAAATCTTAAAGGACTCTCTAAAATTGCGTAAATAAAATAATCAAATCATGTCCCTACAAAATTAATTCAGTAACAAATTTGTGCGTGGGCTTAAATGAATTTCTGTCGGGGCCTGTGCGGACACATCTATGAACTCATAATATATTTGCATAATTTACTTGGCATTAGCCAAACAATTTCACACTTAAAGCCATGTTGGCTTAGCACGGACTGCGGCTAATGAGCAACTGGGGAAATTATGTCTGCTGGGTGAAAAAAAAAACCAAAAGCATTGTAAATGGTACTGCCAAGTGTTGCTGTTGCTGTTGCTGCTGTGCGTTGCCAAAAAATGATAATTACTTAGCCTAAAAGCATGCAACATATAATTTGTTTTTGTTTTCCCAACATTCTGTTGGCCAATTTGAGGCGCGTGAATGCGTAAAAAAGCCAACCGAATCAGAATCCCTGCCATCAGCAACTGAATATGAATGAGTACAAAAAAAAAGGACGAACAACAAAACAAAAAAAGGAAAGCCGCAACAGCAACAACTACAGCAACAGCAGCTGTGTTGTCTGTCGTTGACATACATTAGGTACGCCAAGGACAACAACGAAACATCAGCCGCAATGGCAGCAACAACAGCAGCAACAACAACAATAAAACATAAGCCAAAACGTGTTTGTTTGCCAAATTTATTGCTGGTTCGCGCTCACATGTCCCCAAGCGACCAAACGGACAACAGTAGCCAACAAATGCACGTATGTGTCAGCTATCTATGTATGTGTGAGTGCGTGTGTGTGTTGTATGTGTGTGACTGTCAATGAGTGCGTGTCGGTGTTGTTGCTAATGACAACGACACCGCGTCGCGCATCAACGAACGACACCAAAAAGTCATTGACTCATTGAGTTTTCCCTGTGTGCGATAACAAATGCCTGTGTGTTAGAGCAAACGCCTTCTAAAATGCCACGCCTCCTCGTACGCCCACACCAACAAGGAGGAGGTTGCAAACCCCACCCACTTACCACAGTGAACACTCGTTGGCTCAAGCAGCGTTAGCTTGTTTGTTTACTGGCTCGTTGGATGGTTCGCTGGTTGGTTGTCTGCTTGGTTGACTGCCTGCGTGTCTGCACGTAACCAACAACAACAACAACAACAACAACAACAACAGCCACAACAACAACAGTAACAGCAACAACAACAATAGACACTAACACTGACGCTACCTTGACGTTATGGCTGTGATTATATAGTTGCTGCTGCACTTACTCCATCATCATTAGACATTGTCAGGTGGCACTACATTGCCTTGCCACTTTTGGGTTGCACGTTGCATAGTTGCAACTATGCAACGTGCCAAAAACCAAGAGAGACCCATCATCGAGCCAACAATATACACGTTAAACAAAAACAAACCCCTCAAAAAGGCGGCCATGGACATGACAACGGTCTATGACCAAATGACCAACAATGCTCGCACAGTGGGTCAAATTGAACAGCCAATCGATATTCTCTTTTCACTTTTAATTAGTAGAAGCAATTAGTAGAAGCTTAAACTGTAACATAATTTATGCTGCTATTTATTTTATCGCAATCTAATTGGTTGATTGGAATAGTTATTTACATTTTTTGATTATTAAACTAATTTTAATGAAGTTATTTTTATTTTTTGCTCTACAGTTACAATATGTTTTGTATTATTTCCAGTTTAGTATCTAAGTTATCCGTTTATAATGCGTTCATTATTTACGAGTATTTTTCTGTTGTGTTTGTCAAACGTATTTGTAGTTAGTTCCAACGAAACGGTAGTATATTTTAACTAAGTATTTATATTTAAAGTAATCTATCTACAAATTTTAGTTCGTTTTCGTGCGTGGTAAAGTCAAAACAATTATAGAATCTGTGCAGACCAATTGTGATCACGATTTTGTGGAGTTCTTCGACAAGGTGCCTCATAAAGATTCGCTCTACACTTTCCGTGTGGCAAAACTGGCACGCTCCTTCTCAATAAGCATCGTCATGAGGGCTGTGAAGACCCAGCGAATAATGTTCAAAATCAACCTGGAAAGCTGTCCATTTCTAAAGAATCCCATAATGAACAAGGCCTTGGGATCTTCTTATCGTCAAGTGCTAGTAAATACTACCTTTAAATGTCCTATTCAGCCGAGGGTTTATTTTATGAGAAGCGCTGCTGTGACACTTATGATGCCACCATTTCATCCCGATGGACGTTATCATTTGAATGCCCGCATCAAAATGAAAGAGACTACAGCTCCGTTTGTTATGGAAATTGACTGGAAGTATTCCATAATGCATCTGAAATAAAAGTTAGCTAATGAGCCATGACAAATCAAATGACTTTGCAGAATTTTAAATAAATATTTTCTATCACGAATCTTCAAATATAGTATGTTAATTAAAAATCATATTAACAGCAGAGTTAGCTGCACAAAATATCTAAACCATTGATATTGGCTGTTGATTGAAGATAGTCAGTATTAAGCTCATAATGTGCTCTCTTCGTGTTTGTCTTCTCTTCACAATGCTGACATTTGTAATTGTAATCAAATATCTATCAAGATATGTTAAAAATGGCTTTATTTATTTCTGCAATAGATATCTGTGTTTGGCAAAGTAAAGGTTGTTTTGGATTCCGTGGAAACCAATTGTGATCATGACTTTGTGGAGTACTTTCACCCAGTTCCCAATCAGGAAACGCTGCATACATTCCGGGTCGTGAAACTGGCACCATCTTTCACTCTCAACATCGTAATGCGAGCTATAAAGTCACAACGAATTATGTACAAGCTCAACAATCTGGATGGCTGTCAGTTTATCAACAATCCGTTAATGAACAAAATATTGGCGTCCACTTACAACACTCTAGTCGTCAACAATAGCTTTTTCAAGTGCCCCATTCAACCAAAAGTCTACTATCTGAAGAATGTGGCCAAGGCCTTTATAATGCCAACCATTCATCCGCTTGGACACTTTCAACTCAGTGTGAGACTTAATATGGCCCAAAGTCCTGCCCCATTTGTCATGGAAGTTGTGTGGAAGTATAAAGTTATAAATAAATGAGTTAAAAATTTGGTCATAATAAAAATTACTTAATCACAGATTGCCCAGACTTGTAGTTAATGATGCGTTACCAAAGTAAACATCATTCTACAAACAACAATTTGTACCCTTTCATCTAGTTTATAACAGATCTTTAAATGAAGTTCTTTAAATTGTTTTTATTGTTGATTGAGGATCGCCAGTTCAAAGATCATTTAAATGTCTCATTCAGCCGAAGATAGTTATGATGCCAACATTTGGTTCCATTCGACGTTATCATTTGAATGACCGCATCAAAATGAAAGAGAGTTCGGCATAGAAATTGACTGGAAATATTTTATAATACATCTAAAATAAAACTCAACTAATGATCCATGACGAATCAAATTACTTTGCAGATTTTTAAATAAAAATATCCTATCGCCAATCTATAAATATGTTAATTAAAACTCATAAATACTGTAGATTGGCAGCACAAAATATCTAAACAATTGATGTTGACTGTTTATTGAAGATAGTCAGCTATAAGTTCATAATGTGTTTACTTCGTGCTTACCTTCTCTGCACATTGTTGACATTTGTAATTATAGCCAAATATCTATCACAATATGTTTAAAATTGATTCATTTATTTCCGCAATAGATATCTGTGTTTGGCAAACAAAAAGTTGTCTTGGAATCCGTGGAAACCGCTTGTGATCACGACTTTGTGGAGTACTTTCGGCCAGTTCCGAATCAGGGAACGCTTCATACTTTCCGGGTCGTAAAGATGGCACCTTCCTTTACCGTGAGCATCGTTATGAGAGTTATAAAAACTCAACGGATAATGTACAAGGTCAACAATCTAGATGGCTGTCAGTTTGTCAACAATCCGCTGATGAACAAAATATTGGCATCTACTTACAACACTCTTATCGTAAACAATAGCTTCTTCAAGTGCCCAATTCATCCAAAGGTCTACTATCTGAAGAATGTGGCCAAGGCCTTTATAATGCCAACATTTCATCCGCTTGGACATTATCAACTCACCATGCGGGTTCATATGTCCCAAAGTCCTGCACCGTTTGTCATGGAAATTTTGTGGAAATATAAAGTTATTAATATTCGTTAAGCATTTGGTCATAATAAAAATAACTCAATCACAGATTAGTCAGTCTACCAATTATTTAAAGTTTTGCAGCTAGTAGCTAATGATGCGTAACCAAAGTAGCAAAGTACCTATTTTTACTCTTTCATTTAGTTTATAATAGACCTTTAAATGAGTTACATTGTATTGATTGTTGATCACGGATCGCCAGTTCAGAGTGATTGTTCTCGCTTTTGATTTTTCTTTTTTATGCGATGCCCGTTTTAAGAGTGAAGTCTAAGGATATGGTAAAATCGGATAGGATGATAGGATGGTTCGGACAAGTAGAGCTGCAGTAATAGCTTAGTTTAATTATTATTAAATAAATACAAGCGCCTAAAAGCACGCAGTAGTTTTTATATTGTTGAAAAAACTGTTGCATACAGACAGTTACCTATATAAAATAGAACTTCTCCTTAAAAAGTGAAAGCTCATTATTGATTTTAGACACATGGTTTCTTGGGCAATTCTTCTCAGAATCTATCTTAGATAACGATTTTCATAACCACTTTATCGCGTAAAAAATCTGCCCACTCGAATGTACATATAGCATATTTATTATAATTAGTAGCATTTGCTCCACAGTGCATTGTGTGCATTATGCTTGGCTTGTTTAAATGGCTATGGCACATCCGGCTTTGGGCACTGGACACCAAATGATGCTGCCAACCCAATTCTATAAATCTACATAACAATTATGATGCTGGTTAGTATTAAAAACAATAACAGCCTGAATAAGAGCAACAAGAACAACAACAGCAATAGTAGTTGTAGCTATAGCTATAGATATGCAGATAGATATGGCTATATACATATAGACTATGACTATGTCCGTCATATTTCTAACAATGCAACTGGCAACTGGACAAAAAGGCAGACTTATCTGCACTGCGCGTTGTTGTTGTTACTGCTGTTGTTGTTGCTATTGTTGTTGTTGTTGTTGCTGTTGTTTGGCGTGGCATTTATGCGCCTGTTTGCTCAGCGTTTTGTATGTAGGTCAACATTTGCACGCTGTGTGACTGACGTCAACATGGATGGGCCTGCACAGTCCGTCCGTTTCCGTTTCCCGTGTACTTGTTGTTGTTGTTGTTGCACCTCCTCTGCCAGCGCATCTGCTGCTGTTGCTGTTGTTGTTGCTGTTGTTGTTGTAGGCTTGTCGTTCTGATTATTGCCGCTGTTATGACAAATGCCCAAGCTGCCTGGCTGTTATGTTTAAGCAAACAGCAGCTGACCAGGCCGCCTATATACAATCTTATGTACACACACACATACATATATGTATGTATATATGTATGTATGTGTGTGTGTGGGGTATGACACTATTGATTTTCAGTTTTGCGCGTTTTACACGCGCTTTGTTGCATTTATTTGCGCTGTCATTGACAGCGGCAGTTGCCATACATATTTTTTCTGTTGCATACTTTTTTGGGCGTTGTCCGTTGCATTTAATTGGTATACATGCTTTTCACGCGTCAACACGATGTGTGCGTGTGTGTGTATGTATGTTTGTGTGTGTGTGTGTGTGTGTGTGTCGCACACTCTTTAAAATTGCAAGCCCAACACTCGCAATGGTCCTCTTGATGTGGCTGTGCACTTGAAAAATGCAATCGTCAACGCATTTCACATTTATTTTTTATTTTTAGCATAGAAAAACTCCTTTGACAACATTGCGCATAATTGCAGCCTTGAGGCCAACAATTTACCTTTCTTTCTGTTTTTTTTTTCTATAAATATATACACATGTGTTTTATCCGTTGATTGTTTATTGATTTTTGCATGCCACATGCATTTAGCATATTTTTAATGACTTTTTGCCAAGTTGTTACTTCGTTAAGAGGCGAATGTCAGCAAAATGTTGCATATTTTTTACGAATTTCACTCAAGTGCAACGCCACTTGAACAAGAGTTAGTCTTAGAGTCTGAGTTTGAGCCGTGTTGTCGTTGGTCTAAAGAGATTTCAATAAACTGATAGGCAGGAGCTTCTTTTGTGTGTTGACTTGCATAAAAGAAATCACATACATCATTACAATATTTATTTGCGCACACTCTTAACCTCCCCCATAAGTGCTGGGGATGCCAAAGACAAAGACAAAAACAAAGACAAAGACAAAGGAAAACAGTAACAGCAACAACGACTGCAGGAACAAAAACAACGTTGAGTTGTGAGTTGTATGTCTTCTGTTCTGGGCAGGAAGCGCATTTGCATGTAACACGTGAGTTCACAAAGGACAAGCGACATTGTTTGAGGGGCCCGTGGGTCGCCGCCTGGCACACAAATTAAAGTGAGAGTGTAAGTGCATCGTGGGGTTGAGACAACATACATACAACACCAGCAACAACAGCAACAACAACAACACCAACAAACAACCCCAACCTGTGCCCTAAGCTGCCTGGCACACATGACAGCATACAAATAGCCTGGGCTCAAGGCACTCGGGAAACGGGACACGGAATACAGGGATACAGTATACTCTGGGTATGAGGTTCACTGTGTTGATTCCAGAGCACGCTTCAGCGCACAAAACACAAAAACAAATTATGCGAAATGCATTTGCAGCTGTCTGCAATTTGAGTTGTTGCACATTAAATGATTAAAAACCTTTGCTCCCCAAAAACTGCAAACGTTACTCAATAGTTACTCAATCCATAAATGTCAGTTACACATGAAAACAACAACAACAATCACCAACAACTATCAGCCATAAACTGCTTGAAATTATTACTCCTGCTGCAATCCAGCGATACTCTTCTTCTTTTTGGTTGAATTTTATGGGCAATGGGTATAAAAAACAGATTGCAGTGCAATCGTTTTATTTAAGTATATCAAATGGCAATGGAAATGGCAATGGCAAACAATTTGCCAAGTAGTTGTTGAGCATATAAACTTAAGAGCAACCGAATGCCCGAAAAGTTGTTGAAACAAAGTTTTCTCTCTCTTATATCTGGCATTGTTCGATTTGAGTTTCTAGCTTGCAAAGCGGAAATTGTGACGAAAATGCCAACATAAATACAAGTACTAGTAAATATATACAGTTCTATATACATACATTCTCAGCATTGACAAATAACCGTTACTTAGTTTCCGCTATAGCCAAAAGCCAACCTTTAAACATATAGAAAATGTTTAAGAAAAGTTTTTAACTTAAAGCTAAGTTGATTTGATGTCAAGTTGCTGAAAACTTTTATAGGAGTATTTATTTGTATGATCCTTGAAATTTAATATAAAATGTCGAATTTTATTGATAAATATGATAATAATTAACCTCAGTTAACTAAGAAATAAATACTTCTTCTGGAAATATTGTCAGTCACTTTCAAGCTATCATTATATTTGAATTTGCTTAACAGAAATTGTTTGCATTAAATATAAATATTCATTCAATTTAATATTTATTCTTTTTAATAAAAAATATTCTATACTGTCATCAATCTTTTAAAAGCTTTAAAAAATCTGTCAAACAGATGATATTAAAAATCATCTCTGAGATTTTAAATGTTATTACAAGTAATCTGCTGCTGTCCATCTTTGAGGGCCAAACATTTGGCCAACATTTTTGATCAGCACAAAAGCAGCTTAACACGCACTTTCCATTCAAACACACACACACAAAAACTTACAGAGATACGCACCCATACACATATAGCCTTAATATTATACGAATATAATAAAAAACATGAATGGAGTGTTGCTTTTTCGTCCTATCACGTTTCTGGCAGGTTCTGCGAATATAATAATCACGCATTAAGTACCATTTTCAATTACAGTACTGCATTTTGAGGCTCTGCTCTTCCCTTTCCCCTCAGTCAACCTCCTGTGACTGCCACTCAAAACGTCGCTCAGTGCTAAACATATAAAAAAACAAGAGCATGCTCGACAGTAGGATACCCTGAGCCCAGGTTCTCTACTCTGAGGTTAATATTCGACCAATTGTTCCTATGTCAGCTATATGATATATGGAACCGAATTAAACCGAATTTGGTCAGGATGTATAATAACAGCCTCGATGCGTATTCTATCAGTTTGGTTGCCCACATAAGTAGGCAAGACTATTTTTGCCCATATAAGCAGGCAACACTATTTTTGCCCATTTAAGTAGGCAACACTTTTTTGTCCATATAAGTAGGCAACACTATTTTTGCCCATATAAGTAGGCAACACTTTTTTGCCCAAATGAGTAGGCAACACTATTTTGCCCGCAAAAGTAGGCAACACTATTTTGCCCATTTAAGTAGGCAACACTATTTTTGCCAATGCGTATTCTATCAGTTTGTTTGTTTGTTACATACATTCTGCCAAACATATTATACCCTTTTTTGCCCATTTTCAGGGTATAAAAACTAATCAACTTATTTATGAACATTTGCGGCGAACAAAAGGAACGTGCAGAATTGCGTATTCCGACAGAGCCAAGTGTAAATAAGTCCAAACGAAAAAATGTGGTCTTACCAGCAAAATCCACCAAAGTAAACTGAGCAAAGACATCAACAAATAAAGATACCTAAAGTGGTGCATTACAAGTGAAAAGTACTTGGCAGTTGGTTGAATTGAAAGTGGCAAAATGTCGTAGCGCAGTTTATAATTTTGTCTGTTAACTTAAATTACATTTTAGCCATATGTGAGAGACAGAAGTGTACTGTCATATTTTACACACACACACTAATGTATATACACTCAGCCATAAAGTATCTCGAAATTGTTGGAAAATGGAAGACATTTCGCTTTGGGAGTGCTCTCACATGTGACAAAGTTTTAGTTGCCTTCTTTCCCTGCGTAATGTGGCATTGTTTCGCCGTCAACCTCTTGACCACAATTTACGCCACTTACATTACGTATCGAGTCCCGGCAATGAACCATGTGCCATGTGCGTCCATAAATGCCGAACGCTGTTCAGTTTATCAGCTGTGTTGCGCGTGTGGGGCATATCAAAATGGCATTGGAAATGGGTTCGGAATTGGGTTTTGGTATTAAGTTTGCCAGCGACGACGTTTTTATGGCTGTACCAAAAGCCTTTTATGTTTGGCTCGAGGCAAATTTGATGATTTTATTAAGGCAACTCCGCAGCAGCTCAACATATCGATAGGCAGTTCGCAGAGCCATCGAAAGTCAGAGAGGTGGAAAGTGTGAAGAGGGACTATGGAATGCGGCATGCGGAATGGGCAATGGGCAATGGGTCTTTGGGGTGTTCATTTGCTACGTTAATTAGTCATAATTACCCGCACAGCTTTTGGGCTTTGTCAGCAGCCTTTTGTGCGCCGTCACGCCCCTGATTTATGGCCAACAAGAAGCTTAAAGCCCCACAGCTTTAACTTAAACAAAATGGCGGTCGACACACACACACATACACTCATACACACACATATACAGCCACACTGACAGCTCTCATGCGTGTGGTAAATGATTCGGAATTGATTAGAAGTAGCCCGCAAGAATATGGCGAGAGAAGGGAAAAAGAAATGAGAGAGTGTAGCAAACATACTTACTGTGGGCTGCAAACAAATAAAAATAAATAAAATATCAAAGCAAGTTCACATGAAATTTTTATGCCAAGACGACGGCAAACTTTATTGAAACTTCTTGGCAGCAACCGCTTATGGAGAAAGGGCTTCAGCCGTTGATGATGGTTCCCCTGTAGTGTTGGAACCGCCTGTCGGTTCAAGATAATAAGCTTCAACAACAACAACAGATAAACAACAGCCGACGCGTCAGTTGATGGCGTTGAAATGCTGGCATCTTGGCGGTTTTCACGTCTTCTCTTCATACACATCCACATCCACATCCTACATCTCATCCACCATCTCATCCTCATCCCCGTTCTCGCCGAGCTGCCAAATAAACTTCCAAAATGTTGGCGCATCGTCGCCTCATTTCAATTGCGCTCAACTCCTGACAGCCAGTTACAGATACAGATACAGATACGGATACGAAAGATATATATGTGGAATAGTTAGCAAAGCGACATTTTGGCGAATACTTGAATGTTGCAAATAGATTTGGGGCTTTATTGTAAATAACTATTAGCGGAAACTGTGAAAGGCATAGAAGAGATACACAAATGCGAGGGTTAATATAAGGGTTTAAGGAAAATTGACTATGAATTAAATACTAGTGAAAGTTCAATTTATTCCCTTACTATCTATTTTTTCAGTACTTCCCCTTAACACATTTTCAAAAACTTTAAACAGCCATAATTTTGAACCGATTTTCCTGCGAAATGTCAATTTAATCATTATTTAACCTCTATTTTCATTCTACATCAAAATTAGAAAATATAATTTTTTTCATTTCTGTCAATTTATTCAATAACCTCCCCTTGACAATTTTTTAAGAACTTTAAACTATCATAACTATGTCAATTTTTTACCGATTTCCTCGTGGAATGTCAATTTAATCATAATTTGACTTCTAATTTAATTCTGCATCAAAATTAAAAAATTTAATATTTTTCGATCACTGTCCAATTTTTCCATATCTACCCCCTAGATAATATTTCAAAATATTCAAACATTCATCATTTTGTCAAAACTCAACCGATTTCAATGCGGAATATCAATTTTATCATTATTTGGCCTCAAATTTAATTTTGCTTTAAAATTGGAATATTCATTATTTTTTCTTCACACTCAATTTTTTCCAAGTTACTTCTTTTTTTGATTTTTACATATTGAAGAAGCTTGACTGATCTGTACATTTTCAGAATATTTTAATCTCTTCTCGCAATTAGGGCACACTTTGATGCCCTCAATCTTTTTGTTTACCACACACATCACTTGTCGCGCTATTGTTGAACCCTCACCCTCACCCCAACAGCACCCTATAATTTTATTGTTACCATTTTCTAGCGAATTTCTTGGCCATTTTGTTAACATGATGTTTTCATTGATATTGTTGTTGTTTGTGCCGTTGTTGTTGCTACTGCTGTTTCTTATGCGTTTGTTTTGCTGTTATTGCTGATGGAAATATATTCAATTTATTATATTCTATATAGAGACACTTATTTTCTGTTGACATAATGATACGCATAAAGCTGGTAAGCATTCCCCCAAATGTTGCTCGCGTGGCACCCAAGGAGCAACATTCGCATATGTGTGTGCCGTTTCCCTATAGATGTGTGTGTTTGTGTGTGTGTTTGTGTACTAGCGAAGCTGCGAATATTATGTCTGTCTGTGTAATGAATCTATTATTAAATTGTGTTGCTTATGACAACAACAACAATATCAACAACCAAGCCACAACAACAACGATAACACTGACAGAGTAAACAAACAACAACAATGCCAACGTCGCTGTCGCTGTCGCCGTCTCTGTTAACGTCAGCGTCAACGTCAACTTCAACGCCTGCTTTAACACTGCTGCTGCTGCTGGCGTCGCTGCCTGCGTCAAGTATCAATCAACAGCAGACTTTGCTGCTCGCTCCGTTCTGTTCTCTTCACTCAGAAATTTATGAAGGTTCTTAATGCCAAAGGCCATGAATGTTGTCGCCTGGGTCGCAAAAAATCAACAACGACAACAACAGCAACACCAGCAACAGCAACAATCACAACAACAACAACACCGACAACAACAACATCAGCAACGCTTAGCGTAAATATTTTTCGCTTTTCTCTCTTGCTATATTTTGAACGCTTTATTGATGTTGTTTGTGTTTTTGTTGTGTATGTATTTTTATTTGGCAAATCTCTTTCTGCTTAATTTCGCCAATTCTCATATATGAAACTTTTTAAAGCAGTACGAAAACTTGGCGAATTTCAGTGGAAAGCGGATTACAAACTGTCATTTGGGTTTTAGGTTGTCTGAACTTTAAGCCCAAGCCGACCCATCACAGCCCAGATAATCACTGTCGCCTTTCAGAGCTCTCATTAGCAAAACGTTCAAAAACTCTTTGGCCAACTTTTGACTTCATTATGTCGCGTTTCCTCCTTTTCCTCGGTCCACCACCCGCGTCGCGGTGTCGCCGCAAAATTGTGCAACGTTTCCGTTACTGCTTTTGGCGCACATCCGTTGCCGCCACTTCCTCCTGATCCTGCTGTTCTTGCTCCTACTCTACTGCTGTGGTTATTCGCCATTTCATTTTATTCTGCACATTTTATTATGACTGGCGCTTGTGAGGCAGCTCATACATTTTTTATTATTATGTCTGCTTATCAGCATGTGGCAAATATACTCCAGGACCACCGACTGTTCCTCTGGCTCTTTCCAGACTCTCTTTCCCTCTCTCTATCCCTCTTTGGCTCTCTGGCTAGCCCTGCTGTTGAGGAACCAAGTCGAACCGAGCCAAGCCAAGCCAAGCGTTGAAATGCGCGTTTAGAGCCGCTCGTTTGGGCGCATCGCTTCACAGTTCGCTGATTGTTTGAATGATGACGACGTCAGCAGCGGGCAAAGCCCATAAAGCTGCGCTTTGATGCTAACTGGCATTGAATTGTCACGCCCAGTTAAGCAGCTGCTAAATTACAACTTCAATATGTGCATTTTATAAATATTTTCATATTATATTGCAATAAATAACATTTAAAAATTGTCATTTAATTTATCTGAAAATTATTTTATTTAACTTAACTTAACTTAATTTTACTTTTTGTATATTTTCAGTCATAGAATAAATTTTAAGCTTTTTAAGTCTTATAATTTAATTTTTAATTTAATTTTTATTTAAATTTTTGTTTTATTTTATGCATAAGTTAATTTTACGTCGACTGATCTTTGTTGACGTAAGTAAATAAATAAATATGCAATATCTTTAAAATTGTAGTAAGTAATTATTTATGTGCAGCACTTACAGCAATTGTTCAATATTTTGCAACTCTTACAGCTTTTAATATCCGGTCAGCCTAAAAGTATGCAACAAAAATTGCAACGGCCAACGGCCATTGACTGCAGCGGCGACTGCGATTGTGAATGTGAATGTGATTGTGAATGCGACCGCCATTGTAATTTGCTGGGGCAATGTCAGAGACGCAGGCCGCAAACAAACTGCCGGCGCCAGCAGCAGCAGCAGCATCAGCAGAAGTTGCAACGGCGACGACGACGGCAGCAACAAAAACCGCAAAAAACACTCACAAGCACACACACACACACACACAAACAAACAAGTGTAGCTGGCGAGTGTGAGCGGCCAAACAGCAAATAACAAAAAGCACACGGCAAAACACTCAACCAGCAGCCATAACAACAACAACAACGAAGAGAGGAGGAGAGGGAAGGAGAGAGAGGTGAGGAGGAGAAACAGCAGCCGTCAGCTAGAGCAGCGGGCAAAGTAATTTTAATTAAAACTTATGGCAACGTCTGCGAGTGAGTAAAACACGGCGAAACGAGTTGATAAAAGCGCGCACACAGTCAAACACTGGAACACACACACACACACAGCCACATTTATAGGCACACACACACAAATACAAATAGAGCAAAAGCTTACAAATACAAACACACAAACAGACTCATATGCGAATGGAAGCTCAAGGCCCGCTGCCTTAAACGAGGTAATTAAAAAAGCGTAAGCATCTCCATACCTAGCCAACTACACCGATTCTACTTTTACTCTACCTTTATCCGCTATATACTCTCCACACTCCCTCCCCTGCCCATTCTCGGTCTCGCTTTCTGTCCCTCTGTCTTTCTGTGTAATTTCCATTTTATTTTATGCGCGAGTTTTTGTTTGCTGCACTCCTTTTTTATTCGCTATTTACCTTTGTTATTTTGTTTTATTTTTTTTTTGTATTTATTTTTGTATTTGTTTTTGTTTTTGTTTGTTCGCCTTTAAGCTGGCGCCGTAATCTGATATTACGTATACGACGTGAGCGCCAGATATTTAATAGAAATTCAACGTTTTAAGCTTGGCAGCCAATAAAAACGGAAATTTATTTTTAGTTTGTCTTTTTACTTACTGTATTTTGTTTTTTCTTTTAACAGATAGTTAAACTGTCAGGTGTATTGCAGAAGAGTAGCAGCTGGAAGGCAGTTGTAAAGGGATCACCCGATTCCCATTTATCAGACCTGTTTTGCTGGCATATAAAAGCAGCTTTCAGCAGTCGTAAAATAAAGCAATGCATACATATATGAGTAGGAGAATATTGCCAGAATTTATGCAGTAAATATGCAAGTTGATTAAAACGCAGATATTTTCCATTTTCCGACAGCCGAAATGCAATTATTTTCTGTTTATTATGATTGATAGGGGCATCAAAATAGATATATGTCGTAAATAAACATGAAGCTGGCAAATATACATTCTAAATCAGTTGACCACACTCTCTGCTTGTTAATAAATCAATCGATTAATTAGTTAACAATATTTGTTGTCTTTAATTGAACATACTCGTTGTTAAACTGCATTGAACTTCGCATCATTTTCTTGTACTCCTTTTCACTAATTAAAATCTCTTTTGAGGCTAGATTTGTTGTTGCGATTGCCATGTCAACCGTGCTGCGCCTTGCTGCCTACTCGGCCTATTTTGTGGCAGCTTTTGTTTATATTATATGCGTTTGGCTTATTATATACTTACTTTGGTGCTCCCTTCTGGCATTCGCACGAGTGCACTGGTAAAAATGAAGGCAAAAGGCAGTTGAAGCCGGTTGCTTGATTAACCATTCATTGCAGTTTTATAGTGCCTCAATGGCTGAAAGTGGAGCTATAGTTGGAGCTGGTTGCCTTGCCTCACTGACTTGACTTTTACCCCACACTTTACTCGCCTCACTGCACGGCTTTGTGTATTACGGATCCCCAGCTCCGATTTCAATTCCGCTCCGACTTCAACTGAAACTCAAACTCCGAGTCGGAGTCGGACTCGGACTCTTGTGTTGAAGCTATGCAATTTACGCTCAAGTAGCAAGCAGGCTGAGCTAAAGCTATAAGCTGTATTCTCTGCTCTTTGCATTTGCATTTGCATTTGCCAGCTGCCAAGTGGCAATTCGTGCAGAAATTATGTTTAACTTTAGTTTCAAAGCGAGCTGCAATACAAAAATAAGCGAATGCCAACAATTGTTGAACAACAACTCAGATTCAGGCTGAGAGGGGAACAACTGCAGATGAAGGCAAAAGGCAAGGCCTGATAACAATTTAATTAACATTTAATTTGGCCTAACTTGCACTATGCATATGGCTTAAAGGCCCAACACACACAGAAAACCTGTCTAGAATGTAGAAAGTTTTTAGCAGTGACAATCACAACATGGGCGGCAGCAAGTGCAAACACTATATGCATTAAAACATCACATTGCAGTTGGCCAAAAAAAAAGTAAGAAAGAAGAGAAACTAACATTGCTTATGTATGCAGCACAGCAGCTAAGGAAGGCACTGAAATCCGTGCCAAGCAACTGCTTCGGCTGTTGCCTCAGTGAATCCTTGCACGTAACGGAAGCAATGATCTGGCAAATTTTAGTTTTACTTGTAGGACCAGCAAAAAGTTTCGCTGTCTCCAACACTAAATAGCGTTAGCACCAGGAACAGGAGCAGGAGTCACTGTTGATGAGGGTGTTTGGACAGCGACCGACGGAGGGTAAAAAAGGGGTTATTGCCAGTGTTGTTGACGTGCTTAGGTGTTGGCTTATGATTGCGCTTGCGGCAGCTTCAGCAGCTGCTGCTACTTCAACTCCAGCTTCCTTCCTCGCCGCAGGATGCAGCGACAAAAACTGCAAGTAAGTTGCTTAAATTGCAGCAAATTTGAGATGCTACACTGAACACACTTACCTCCAGGGTAGTTTCAATTCGCTGTGAGGGTGTGTATGTTCTCTCCTGCGACAACTGAGTTTGTTGCATACTTTTCAGCACTACAAAATTTCTGAGTTGTCGATCTGATTAAAAATATCAAGTATCCGACCTGTTAGTGCGTTGGAAGCTCACTCTCAACTACAGTTCAGCACGTTTTCCTATTAACATCATTCTTATCACACGTTTCCATAGCAAAACAATTTTACTTTCATATAGTTAGGATAGTAGAAAATGGAAATTTACGCTTGTTTCTAGCGTAAATATCATATCAGTAAATCCAAATTGAAGATCTTACGAGTTAAGAATGCAAAATAAATTTAGAGAAAAATAATTTTTTTTACAAAATTAATTAAATTTGAATGCAGAATGAATTTAAAGGCTAAACCAAGATCAAAATGACATTCCGCATGAAAATCGGTTAAGTTTTGGCAAAGTTATGGTAGATTGAAGTTCTTGAAAAAGTGTAAAGGGGTAAGCATGGAAAATACCAAAAAATTGACAGTGAGGTAAATTTTTCAAGTGAAAAATATTTAGATGCAGAATGAATTTAGAGGCCAAATAATGATCAAAACGGTATTCCATATGGAAATCGGTTGAGTTTTGACAAAGTTATGGCAGATTGAAGTTCTTGAAAAAGTGTAAAGGGGTAAGCATGGAAAATACCGAAAAAATTGACAGTGAGGTAAATTTTTCAAGTGAAAAATATTTAGATGCAGAATGAATTAAGAGACCAAACCATGATCAAAATGGTATTCCGCTTGATAATCCCTCCATTTTTGACATAGTTATAAAGATTTGAAGTTGGTCGAACTTTTCACTTATCAACTTTACAAGTCAAATTTTTGTTCAATAAGACCCACAAATTAGAGACGATGTTCTCATGTTGCTTGATCGTTGCTTAAGCTAACAGCAATTCATTTAAACTGCCATTTTTTGCAGTGCACACAAATCTGAAACACACACACACATTCAGATAGACAGAGAGACAGATAGTCATAACCTCAAGCACGCCTCCGCTGCACCATCACGACCGCAACTTATAGTTACTTTCTGTGTATGTGTGTAATTTTGCAAGATTTTATATTCATAGCATAATCCTTGAGTATGAAATAGAAAAGTTTTCGTGTATCCACTGAGCGGGAGACCAATTTGAGAGAAAGGGAGAGCAAGGGAGGTGATGCAGATGGAGAAACAGAGAGAGAAAGAAAGAGAAGAATGAGAGAAATGAAAGGAATGAGTGGAACCTTTGGCAGTGCACGCAGGATGCAATTTTCAATTTGTTGGTAATTTTATTTTATATTCCACAATCTAAGTCAAGTCAAGTTTACCGAAAAACGTTTTACCGTGCAAATGATTTTCACTTTGGCCTTCCCTGTACTGTCCTGTTCTATCCTATCCTATCCTGACTTCTCTTGACTTGGCTAGGACCAGCAACTTGGTGTTGCCTGAACAAGTTGTAACTGTAACTATACGCAATGTGGCAAGAGGTAAGCGGATGTGCGGATGTGCAGATGTGCAGATGATGGAGTGAGCAACTCCAAAAGTAAAGGACAAAGTTTTCATCTTCGTTTCTGCGGCATTTGCCTCATTGTCATTTGCCAGTCAGTCAGCCAGGTGAAGTTGAAGCAAATGCGAATTGCGAATGCGATTTCAAATGCGAGCAGCTGTATTCATTCATAAAGCATCCACAACACTCACACTCAGACACTCAAACACTCAGACACTCACAAATGGCAACAGCTCTGTCCGGGCAAATGAGTTTTTTGTGTAGGAGCAAGTTTTAGCCGTAGAGGAGCCGAGGAGCTGCCCGAGGGGACAGAGGCAAATAACAACACAATTACCCCGGCGACGTAGCTCGGAGTTTTTGTTAAATGTTAAAAATTTTAACGCATTAAGAGTGGAAGGAAGTAGTACGGAGTAGTAGAAGCAGCTTCAGCCAACCCGCAAAACGTGTGTCTCCTGTGCATGCCAATTATACACACACACATACACACTCTCACACTTTCACACACACTCATATGTACTCACACACGCGTAGAAAGAGCGCAGCATATTTGTCGCAATTTACGTGCTTGCTGGCAACTCTGCCTTTTTGACTTACCCCAAAGCCATTTGGCCGGGGACCCGCATCTCTCATCCGTCGCTGGTTTATTTAATCAGTTGTAAGATTTGAGTTTCATGCGGAAATATTTAATTTGGATTTTAAATGCGTGCCACGGCGTAATGTGAAACCAGGCGACCGACCCTTGACGCACAAGCTCAATCTCCCAGCTTCAGCAGCGACATCAGCTTCTATTTTCTGACTCCTCCTTCGTCTCCTCGTGCTATGAAAGCGAGGAAAATGAGACAAATGTGGCACAAGGCAGCAACGGAAATGCCAAGAGAAAGTTTTTATGGTTGTGTGCCTTGCGGCAAGAATATCTTGTACTCGTTTCTGCCGCTTGTTGTGCTCGACTTCAGGTGTGACTGACTGCAGAGAAAACAAAGTTTGAAAGCTAGTGTCGCAATTGAGAAAAGCTCGGATTCCACTTCTTGTTGCCATCCGCATTTTAAGTAATGTTGTCAAACCCGGCACTAATTGATTATAAACACTGCTCACTGATTGCTCGGATTTATTTTAAAATTACATTCATCATACAAATAAAATATATTATTACCATTCTAATTGAATGACTTGCTGCTGCATTTATAGCTACATTTTCTAAGGTAAAAGATGCTGAAGGCTAAATGTTTAAATGACCCAGTTGCTTACACATAATCTTGCTTTTTATCTAGCAGCTTTTTTCTACTTATTTTCCCTAGAAATGATTGCACTCTTGGCTTATCTTCAATAGCAATATCATGATCCATTCATGAAATTACTTTCATTTTACATCAGAGCTCAAAAGTGCTTCAAGTGCGTTGTGAGTTCAGTAGACCATGTCAAATGCTCACACTGATCCTTTGTGCAACATGCAACATGTCACAACATGTCTGTCGTTTAACCAAGTTCACCCATTTAGCCAGCATTCACGAATGTTGCTAACACACTTTGAGTAGCTCGTAAACCCTTTTAACTCTATATACTCTCTCTATACATTCAGTTTGAAACGCGAATGCTTATACAGCACACATTTAATTTGTTACATAATTACGTAATTAATAAAACATGCCACATACGCCAACATACACACACTTGACTGAAATATATACACATGTACATAAACTTGTGTGTGTAGCAGAAGGTACGTAAGTAAACATGCACTTAACAGGGCTTGAGTGATGGTGGCGTATACGCAATATTGACAGCGACAAAGATTTACAGACCAGAGTTGAACTTTGACTTGCACACACGCACAGCAACAACAACAACAGCAACAACAATCATGAGTAGCTTGCAGGCAATGCTTACATTTGATTACAATGTCATTGAGTAATTAATGTGTCCTTGTCAATAAAAATGCCAGCAGGCATACGCATTGCTGCCTGTCAGGCGACAGCAACAACTACAAGAAACAACTACAACAACTTCCAATGCCAAAAACAACAATGCCAAGTGTGTATACATGAAACTAAAATCCTTTTGTTTGCCTTGCTTAATTAATCTCATCAGTTAGCCCAGCTGGCAGTCCTTTTGACCGGATGTAACTGAGTCTTGTTGTTCAGGTGTCAGCTTAGGCCCCAGAGCATTCTTAACTTCCTGCTGCTTCTGCTCCTGCTCCTTCTGATTCTACTGCTCTGTTATCCAACGGAAATTGTATTTCTAATTAATGACCATAAAAAGCAATTTTCGAAAATTTATTGCGCATACGTTTTATGTAGTTTTCAACAGTCCCCAGCAATTATGCGCCGAAAATTAACAAAAGCTTCAGCTATGAGTAGACAAAAACACACAACATAGAAAAATGTTAAAACCCAGAGCAATGCAATCAAAATAATTGCCATAGTTTTGCGGCAGTCGTAAAAGCAATTCAAATTATAATTAAGACTCAAGCGCCCTCAGCAAAAGCAATTAAAAATCACAACAACAATTTCGATAGCACATCGAAAATAGTTTTGCCAATGCGGCGACAGGATATTAGCCAAAAGTTGAGGCAAATTGACTTTGTCTACCAGCCAACACACAATTCGATAACAGTACTACAATCTCTAGCTCTCGGTAAATGTAGGTGTGTGTGTGTGTGTATGTGTGTAAATGGGGTGATCATACCTGAACAACATTGGTTAGCTAATTTGTTTGCTTGACAAACTGAAACCGACCAATAATGATGAAAATGCATGAGTTACTTTTGGCAGACATGTTACAGAAACAACTACGAAAATTATAAACAATTTAATTAAGATAAACTTTTGCATTCGTTCGAACATATCAATACTTGTTAATATTAACTAAATGTTTCAAGTGTTAATTACCTACAGAAAATAAGCTGAGACTAAAGTTTGATAAGTTAAAATTTTATTGCCTACTTTTAGGCTGTCCTTAGAAAATATTTTGTGCTTTCATTGAAAAGAAATTTTTTATAGCTTATAGCTTTTCAGCTGTCCGAAAAACTCAATAGAGCAGCAAAACGAAGACTTTCAAGTCTATACAATTTCGATTCTCGAAATTGGGTCTATTCTTGCAAACTAGCCTGCTTCTTACTGAAGCAGACAATTTTCGTCCTTTGGCAAAAAGAACAAAGCGAAAAAAAAAATCGAATAACATCCGTTTTGTGGTTTGTGTGTTTGATGCTTCAAAGCGACTGTCAATTACACGCAATTAAATCGGATTTCTATGTATTTGGATTTTCATTTCCGCTACGTGCGTTACAAAATGGCGGCCGTTTATAAGTATATTTGTGTATGCGGCAGACAAACCGGAAATTAATATCATTTTTATTTAATGTGATATTATAGAATTTATTTGAACAAGCTGCAACATAATGCGGCTCAATTTGGCCAAAGTAGTTCAATGAACTGAACCACAACTGATAAGCATATTACTATAATAAGACCGCAATAATGAACAGGCGCCCAAAGCTCAAGAGCACACACATACACGTACATATAAAAAGATGCCCATTGAAAGAAAGTTTTTGATATGTTTTGCAAACAAAATGCCAATGGCCAATTGACAGCAGCAGGCAGGAACAGTGGCAGAGGCAGAGTCGGTGGACAGTGCCAAGATAAACCAACAGATTGAAGTACAAACAGAGTGGTAGCCGAACCTCAAGCTGAGCTGAGTGAGCTGATGATTCGCATCAGTGCTGTGTGCTGTGCGCTGTGTATCATCAAGTTGTGAGGGGACTCACATTCATTCCACTTATGTTGGCAACAGCTCTGGGGACTCTTGGCCAAAACAAAAACTAATACAATAATATGCAGCACAACTTTCAAAGCCACTCACAGCAATCTGTCCTCTCTCTCTCGCTCTCTCTGTCTCCCTCTCACTCTCTCTGTTCATATTTCTCTCTTACCACAGTTCTGTGCAACTTTCACTGTTGAGCATACATTAAGGCGTGTTGAAGCGCATTGAATTGTGTATTGGGATTTGTTTACAATGCTGCAAAAAGTTTTTACGTTCGCTTAGCCAAAGGCAAAGCGACTTGCAAGTTTCTTAAGCAATTGTCCTGAACCAGCAGCTACAACAGCAACAGGACCAAGCACAATAACTGCCGCATTTCTACTCAAGCAATTGCCATTTATTAGATGCACAACTCTCTGTGCACAACCCAGTTTGCATTTGCCTTTCTGCCTGCCTCTTGGGGCGATGACATAACTTTTTTGCCACTGCATTACGCTTTGCGGCTTTAGAGGTTGCTTTGTAATTTATTTAAAATATCTCGTTAGCTGCATACTTAAGTCAACTCTATGAATATGCATAACCAACTGATTTTCTGCTGTTCTTGAGCAACAGGTACACTTGAACTGAGCAACCGAATTATTTGTGTCACAAGTTTGGGCATATTTAACTATTAAGTAAGTATTCAAATAAATTAACTTTGAGTAATAAATATTTTTGGGTTTGAGCATATTTAACTATTAAGTAAGTATTCACATAAATTAACTTTGAGTTATAAATATTTTTAGGTTTGGGCATATTTTACTATTAAGTAAGTATTCAAATAAATTAGCTTTGAGTAATAAATATTTTTTAAGCTATTAACCAAAAACTTTTATCCCCATTTCCATATCAGCTGCAAATTGATAATTTAAGAACACAAAAACGGCATATTTAATAGCTTCCCATGGTATTAAAAATATGTTTGAATTATTAAACTTTTTTCTTTATATAAATTTAGAACATATTCAAAAATCTGCTGTATATAGTGAAGATACAAAACTATAAAATGGTATATATACAGTTTTCTGTAAGCTTTATTGACATTTAAGCAATTAAATATTAAAACAATATATTCGGTTTATAGTTTTTTTCGATAAGCCCATTAGATAAAGCTCCGGTCGCTATCTCAACTAGGTATATTTGTTTTACCTCTATATATACACACAAACACACACATACGGAAATATATATACAATTTGTGAGCCCCTTTACATCCGCTAAAAATCAATTGAAAAGCATCAAAAGCAAAAATAAAATCACCACAAAATGTGCCCCAAAAAATATGCCACAATATAAAAAAGTTGGCTTTCCGCTGCTCCAGCAAATTTATATGCAAAAAGCTGCAATACGTATGTCTCTATATATTTGAAAATGCATGTGTGTGTAAGTGTGTGTGTGTGTGTGCTCACGTTACATTTTAAATGAATTGTTCGCGCATTTGTTTGTAGAGAACGCAGCAGCGGCAAACTGCAAATTAAATAAATAAATTTTATTTACTAAAAAAGAGGCATTAAAAAGATATATGGAACGATTGTTATATA
Source organism: Drosophila falleni (assembly GCA_035045575.1). Classification (NCBI taxonomy): domain Eukaryota; kingdom Metazoa; phylum Arthropoda; class Insecta; order Diptera; family Drosophilidae; genus Drosophila; species Drosophila falleni. The sequence continues at coordinate 8,625,025 of JAWNOV010000167.1, forward strand.
CATAGACTGATACTATGCAGCTGCCACAAAATGCAATTTTAGCTGTCATTTTATTATTATTATTATTTATTTTTTTCGCTAGGCGGTAGGTGAAACAATAAAAATGTCAACGGCAGCGTTGAATTTTCAATTTTAAATTAAATATACGCCCGTGTACGTAATATTTTCAATGCGTTTGCATTTAATTTGGTTTTGCCAACGGCAGTTTTAATATTTTATAATTTCAACATAATACTTTAGCTATACACACTTGTATTTCAAATTTTAATTTCATTTTTTGCAGCTTATCTTTTTCATATTAATTGCACACTCCCCAAATGCTTTGTAAACTTGTTGTACCCCATACTTGGTTTTGGCTTTTAATTATCCTGGCAACCCCTGGCCACAGGATCAACACCTACCCTTCGACTCCCCGCAAAATATGTAGCTCATGAACTGTGGCTCATTGTTTAAACTTTCAAGTTGGCGACAATAAACGTTGAAACTTTTAGTTTTATTGCCAAAGTTTCGACGAGATTTTCGGTCGTAGCAGCATAGAGTAAAAAAAAAAAAACGTCTATGTATAATAATAACCACAAGGCACAAGTTTTGGGACTCTGGCCACAAAGCACTACCCGAAACTTGATTCAACAACACTTTCCCTTTGCACAGAGTTTGCCTACAGTTATTCACAAATCGACAAGTGACTTGACTGACTGCCTGACTGCCTGATTGACTGACTGACTGATTGACTGACTGACTGAATGTTGTTTGCCCATAAAATCGTTGAGCAGCCACACAAAAATGCAAAGCGGCTCTAATCAAGCGCAGCCCCCAACCCCAATATAAACAGTAAAAGACCCAATCCTCAAATGTCTAACTCTACGTCTCTCTCTCTCTCCGTCTCCAGTTTAAAGGGAAGCCACAGTAAAGACGCAGCTAACGTTAAACGGCGCCCAAGTCAAACTGTGCAAACCTGCACGTACCTGCACTTGATCTATGCGGATATTAAGATATTGAATTACCTTTTTGTTCGTGCAGCTCAGACTGACTCGATTTTGCTGTTCCCCCTTTCACCCAGCTTAACAGAGACATTCCACAGTGCAGGGCTTTAAGATATGAAAAAATGTCTAGTCCTTATGCTGCACGATAAATCCTTATGGCAATTGAACGTTAATAGTTAAATAATACACTGCCCAAATATGCGGCCAATTATGCTTAAAATTCTGGGCATAACCAAGAACTGGTCTAAACCCTAAGACCTGACCTGGTTGGCTACACACGGAACGTGTCTATGCGGCCATCTAAATCTATTAAATATGCAGAATGCGTGCCACAGTCTGTGGCGCAACCACAATGATATGAATACGACGTTGGGGAGTGGGAGGAGATACTCCCAGATTCTTGACGAGCTTACAAATATGTCCGGGCTTTGTATAGTTGGTATAAACAAGAAAAATACAGCCTTAGCTCTAGTCAAAGAACAGCAAAACGTTAAGATTGACAAATTCCACAAATAGACAAGTAAGCAATAATTGACACACATAGAATGAGGAGATTTAGGCATTAGGCGAAAGTAGAGAAATTAACTTAAAAAATGTTTAATCTACAAAACTATCACTTCATGAGATAGAAAAATTTATAGCATTGCACTAATTTTTGATGGAAAACTATAGCCATCAAAACATCTAAGTACTCAATGCATCTCACAAAAATTTTTATAGCATACTTTTAGGAGTCTAATAAACTTAAAATCTTCTTTTTTACATAATTTCTAAGCAATTCTGAGTTTTTTTTATAGACTTGGAATACTTAATATTTTTACAACAATTCTGACATAATTATTAAATACTCTGGTATTGCCATTATATTTTACGACACATTCCAAATAATTATTGATCTAGATATATTCTTTTTTGGTCATCATGCTGACTATTTGCACTACCTTAAAATGATTTTTTTAAATGAACAATATCTTATCTTGTTATTTATTAAACTTAATCGCTTAAAGTTGAAAGACAATTATATTTCAGAGGATTTTATTGTGCCAACTGACTTAGAATTCGCAGTCTCAGCTGTGTTATACTTTATTGGATTCCTTTGGAGAAGGGCAGGAAATTAATGTCGCTGCGCGTAATTTAATAAGAACCCAAAGACGCAGAGCAAAAAAAAAATAAAGCCAACAACAATGAGCAAAATAACAATAACAATAAGAGCCACAACGGGACAACGAATGTTGTTTATGGCTGTAAATATTTCTAATTGGCGCAAGTTATGTGGCAGCTGTGTTGGGCGCCTTTAAAGCTGCCACAAAATCGTATCTGCCTCCCTTACAACATTTAGCCGCTTGTCGTCGTGTCGAGTTCATAATTTGCAAGGCAACTGAAATGGCCACATACTTAAGTGCGTGACTGTAAGCTGTCGTTACTTTTTATTATAGTTTCGGGCCAAGCAACTTGACTGCAATCGCTTTTTACAGTTTCAGTTACAGTTAATTGCAATGAGAGTTTGTGGCCAAGTGACAGCAGAATGTCGCCAGTTCGGAGTTTTATGGTGCAAATGCAATTCGTTGCAGCCGCATTTGATGGCACACTTTGGGACAGAAAGATAATTAAAATACGAAATCCTTGGGTATCCTTTTATGCAGTGTGTATTTCAATTAGCTTAAGCAATGCCACAACGCGGTTTTAAGTATAAATTTCAATTTATTTCACCATTTACATAATTTGTCAACTAAAAGGACGAACAAAAATCCGAAATATTCAAAAAATGCAAATGCCACACAGACAGAAAGAGACAAGAACTGAGACTGCGGGAGGAAGGAGCTGAAGATGGTGATTGGAGAGAAGAGAGAGATGAGAGAGAAAGCGGTTAGTCTATGCTGCACATTTGCTAAGCACTTGTTGCTTAAGTTGTAGGAGTCGTCCTGCGTCCTGTGTCCTCCGTTCACCTTGCAACTTCCACTGCTTGAAGCTACCCTTTTCAAACTTTTCGACATAAAATTCACTTAGACTGTCGTGGCTGTCGCATGCGTTGCTTTTGCTGCCTTGTATCTGTTGCCAGGCATCTGCATATTTGTAGCCAGGATGGCAAGGACAAGGATTGCAGGCATCTCTTTCTCTAGCTTTAGCGACTTGCATGCAAATACAATTTGACTGGCTTGTTAGAGCGCTTCATGGAGCACTGGGGCATATCCCTTGCAAAACAATAAGACGTTCAGCCACGACCAGGACCAAAGAGACCAAAGTCATCTTTACTCAATCCTCCTACATCTACAATCCCCATCCATATCCCTCTGCCAGCTTGACGCTGTCACATGGACAACCATTTGGTATAAGCTTAAGGCGCGTTGTGGGTTTGCGGATGTGGATGTGGCTGTCGCGTGGCAACTCTAATAAATGCCACAGCAGCTCAGCTGTCAGCCATATCCCCTTATTCCTCCCCCTCTCTCTCTCTCTCTCTCCATGCCACCATCTATCGCCGACTAATGTTATTTGCGTGCGGTTCTTTTTACGACTCGCTTGGGTGTCATAAGTGTGTAAAATTCATGTCCTTAATGCACAACATTTGTAATATGTGCTGGCTAACAACACTCAACATTATCAATTTCTGAACCCTCATGGACTGACAAGTAGATGACATAAAAATTTATCAACAATAGAATATGTAATGACCAGCTATTTCTTGTTAAATCTAGAAAATGTTTTTGAAATATGTGCCAAATTTGCAGATTGTGATTTACGAATTGATTAGATGAAAAATTGTGCTGATACAAAAATATAAAAATCTATCTATATAAGTATATCTCTTATTATCTTCTCCATTATTTACAATCTTTAACTTTATCTGCGTCTATACCAACTTAAATTTATATTTTTAGAAGATATTGTTCATTCCATCTTAATATTTTAATTCAGTTACTCATAGCTTTAGCTCTATTCCCATAATATAATTATCGTAATTTCCATCTAATATTATAATGTACTTGTTATAATTTTCGCTGAAAGAATAAGAGTCACTTGAGCACTTCATATAATTTTTGCTGAAATGTAAACCAATTGAAATTCAGACGTCGCATTGCAATTTCGAAATGATAAATCAATTATGGCCATGGCAATAATCAAATGCAAATAAATGTGGCTCACATCAGAGCCCAAATAGACATATGGAAATCGACAGTGGCACACTAAGAACCAGCTGAATAATCCCCCCAAGAGATGATGATGATGATGATTATGATGGTGATAATGATGTTGCTGATGCTGATGCTGTTGATGGGCTGCAGCTTTGGTTCAAGTGCTACGCTTTGTTAAAAGCTGACCTCGTCAATGAAATTGGACGCCAGTCAGGCAGAGTAATGGCAAAGCAAAGAGAGACAAGACGTGAGATGAAATGGAAAGAGAGAGATGGGGAGGGGCCAATGAGGAGAATGAGGAGGCATGCCACACAACGTGTGCGGATTTTGACACACATTTGTAAATTGCTGCGGTCCCACTGTGAGTGTGTGTGCATGTGTGTGTTTGTATGGGTGTGAGGGTGTATGTGAGGGTGTATGTGAGGGTGCTTGTGCGGTTGCTGAAGTGAGAAATGCCAAAGCAAAAGCCGTAACCACTTTGTAAGTGTCAAAAACATAGCAGCAACGAAAATTGGATTGCAGCAGCAACAACAGCCGGAAACGGAAGCGGCAACGCTCACTGCCTGACCCACACACACACACATACACACTCACACACAGACACACACATTTAAAGAGAAGAGCCTGCGTTATGAGCAATGCCCCTTCTGGTTGTTGTTGTTGCTGTTGCTGCGGCCATTATGTTGGCTAATACAATACATACAAATAAGCAGATGCACATTGCCCAAGTGGGCGGTTGTGGCTGACCAGAAGTCAGCGAAGGAGATAGCTGCAGAGAGCAAAAGAGTGAGGGAGAGTGAGTAAGAGAGTGAAGCAGGCAGTGAGCGAGTGTATGGGAAGCCGTGAGCATGAGTCAAAAGCACTCATTCGCAATGTGGTCTCTGGTCACTCATACGCAGCGTGGTCCCCACCCATATACAATTGCATGCAATCAGCGTCGACAACGTTGAGGACGTTTTGGGCGTTGGCTGCTGCCACTGCTGCTGCAACATCACTGACCTGCCCCAGACCTCCAGCAACCCAGTCCAACTACACTGAAAGCAAAAATCAACTTATAAAAAAGACTTCTTCAAAAAAGAACATTCATCTTAAATATTTTGTTCTTAAAATTAAATTATGTTAAGACCAAATTACTAAAACTAAGATAACTTATCTAAAAAATCTCAAACCGTTAATATAAGAATAAAATTCTTAAATTGTTAGGAAAGTATAAATGGGTACTTTTTTTGTATAAAGCAAATGGTGGCACCATGGGGCTCTGGTTAGAGAGTCCGCTTCACTTCTGACGCTTACGCTTAAAAGTAAGCAACATTATTTTTGCCCATATAAGTAGGCAACACTAATTTTGCCCATATAGGTAGGCAACACTATTTTGCCCACATAAAAAGGCAACACTATTTTTGCCCACAAAAGTAGGCAACACAATATTTCCCATATAAGTAGGCAACACTATTTTTGCCCATGCGTATTCTATCAGTTTGGTTCTGATATCTCAACAAACAAAAAACTTTTTCATACTAAAACTTCATTTTCGATGCATTGTTCCTATGGCAACTATATGATATGTTGATAAAATAATTTTTATTTATATTTTATTTTTTTTATTTTAATTTTAAGAACATTAATTCTTAAAATAAGAACTTGGTCTTATTTAATATGTTCTTAAAATCCAGATGTGTTCTCTTCATTTAAGAATTTTATATTTTCGACGCATTTTTTAGACCAAAAATCTTAGTTCTGAGACCAAATTTTTGATTTTAGAACATTTTTTTTATCAGTGTAGAGTGGACGCTGTCCGGGTCCATAGAGGAAATTCAACTGAGCCTGTGTACTTTGCACAGAGCTCCATTTATATTTGCTGTATTGGGCCATCGATTTTGTAATGGGCACTTGAGTGGAAGGGGGTGGACGAGGGGTGCTTAAGTTGTTGCATATAAATCGCTTTTAATTTGCTGCCACAAATTATTGCATAATTGCTATTGCATTTGTAAACAATTTGTGCACAATGGCGAATCCATGAAAAGTTGATTGAACTACAGCGAACAAATGCCATGGACATTGCATACAAGTTTAGATTGTATTGTGTATTATATGTGTGTGTGTGGGTGTGTCTACGTTGGACATTTTTCATGTGTACTTTTCACATATACATGAGAAATATTTTATGGCCAATATAAATGTTCAGCACGCACTTGGGGGAACAATAACTTTGCCAAGCTGCCGTTGACGTTGGCAAATGCCAGCAGAGACTTTCAACCTCAGATCCCCAATGGCGCTTCGGTTGCTCTTTAGACGGGCCAAAAGCCCCCAAAGTGTATATAGAAGAGAGCAAAAAAAACGCAGGAAAAACAGAAGCCAAGGCAAAGCCAAAGCATAAGGAAATTATGAGAAAATGTTACTGAAAGTTAACATCAACTAGAAGCCGAGTTCAGAGTTCTTTTTATACAATCCCTAGATCCCCTAACTGAAAATCGTTAGAATTGTGGGCTATTGTAATTTAAGCTAATTACAAGTAGGCTTCACTCACTTCCAGTCTTTCAGAGCAATTGTCAATTTTTGCTTTGCTACTTGCTACTTGCAACTGCCTCATGCCACAAAGGCTTTCGACACTTGTGTCCACTCAGCAAGCTCAATAGAAAAGTGTATTTGTGTGTGTGTGAATGAGTGTGTGTGAGTATGCCACTCAACTGCCATTGCTAGAGGTGCTCATTATCATCATCAGCATCATCATCAACATCAGCAGCATCATCATTATCATCATCATCATCATCATCATCATCAAGTTGCGAGAAGCTGTCCACATCTTTTCGCTTGACTGCTTACAACAACGCCAAGCTGCACTGAAAGAGAGTGTGTATACACACACACACACTTACTGAAGCATGCCACACATATATATGTGAGTATGTGTGTGTGTTTGTAATGGCATGTGTCAAAAATGCAACTCTCGTCTGTAATGCAAACCAAACATAAACAGCTTAAAACAAAGTATAACAAAATATGTTGTTGACAGCAACAAAACAAAAGTTCACTTAAGTTGGCAATTTTATATGGCTTAAAATAATTGATAAATACATTAATAAGTTTCTATATTAAATTGCATGTCAAGCTTTTCAAATATACGTAAGCAACTTGGACATTTTTTCATTAGCAAATTAGCTACAATTTTGAATTGATTTCATTTAAACAATAAATACTGATTTAATAAGCTCTGCTTAACCCCTTTTCACTTACAAGTTTAATCAATTTTTCAAAACATTTTCAATATAATCCATAGTCGGATCCCTGTCGACAAAGTTTTGTTTTTGACCATAATCCTTGCTGGTTCAACTTGTCCAACTACTTTCTGTGGCGTTTTTTCAACTTTATAACTAAGCAAGCACGTAGCCATTTCATATTTTTTAATTATTTTCACTTTACACCACCCTTGCTCTTTCAAAAAAAAAAAAATTAATACAAAAAACAAATTATAAATAACAAAAACTGGGAGAAACCGAAAGAAGAAAATGCCAAACTTTGCGCGCGCGTCGACGGCACTTGAAAAAGGAAAACATTTTATGAGCGTGCACCGCAAAAACTAATAACACTTTGCCACACCCCCCCGTCAGTCCCTCAACCGCTTCTGCCCTTCAACTCGACCACAGCATTTCCTTGTCCCTGTCTAGCGCTTGAAACTTAAGCCAAGACTTGAGGTTGATCCAAGCAGCAATTGCTCAGCTGCTGGCCAGTTGCCTTTTGCTGTTAGTTTTGCTTCTCTTTGGCGCTTTATACAAAAGTTTTGCATTACAAAAAGACTCACAAAAACAAAGGAATTGCTACAAAAAGTACATAATGAGCGGCCAATTTCTTTTCAAAATGTCCAAACTTTCTATTAGCCAAATAGTTGAAATATATATTTTTTTATTAAAGTTTTCAATTAATTTCATATTATTTGCGAATTTAAAAATGAAGCGAGTATTGCATAAATAAAAGTTGCCAAATTATAATGAAGATTCCTGTTAGTTAACACGACTAAGAAATACCCTGTACTAAGGAAAGTTTGTAAGCAAGCGAAACAGAAGCGTGATCAATTCATGGAACCCACTGTAATATAGTCGCTTCCTATTCAAGTTATACACTTCGTTGCCGGCTAATCAAATGCTAGGTTTCAGTGACGTCTGAGCAAATAGAGTTATTCAATCAGTGACATATTTGATTGCTGATTTAGTTCTGCTGTTTATTAGTTGCATTTAAAATAAACCAAACAAATCAAACTCGACGCTAATTAAATTTATTTACAAATATGAACTTTTAAATCAATTTGAATACAATTTATAAGCTGGTTCGGTAGCTCAAAAACGGTAAATTAAAAATCAAAAGAATTAAAATAGAATTTGTATTCCGGTTTTAATGCGATCAGCATGAAATTTTCTGCATCGCCGGCTGCTGTTGCAGTTTCCGTTGCGTAGCTGAAATTTAATCCAATTTCTAAATATTTGCCAAAATGTCATGTATTCACATGTACTTGCTTGATGCCCTGAATGTCTGACTGACTGACTGACTGACTGAATATTTGTATGACTGTCTGTCTGCCTGTCTGTTTGTCTGTCGTTGCGTTTCCATTTCCTGTGCACGTTGCAATTGCAAAACTGCATTCGCACACATTAGCATTTGCATTTGGTATGCACGTCCAAGTTCCTCTCTCCCTCTCTCTCTTGCTCTCTCATTCTTTATTTATGCATGCATGTGTATGTGTGCGTATGTGGTTGTATATGTTTGCGTATTTGATTGCTGCTGATTGTGACATTACACTTGACATTTACGGCGGCAACAGCAACAGCAACAGCTACAACTTTAGCTAGAGCAACAACAGCAGTCAAGTGAATCTCTCTCCCTTCTCTCACTTCTCACAAATTTCTGTGTGTGTTCCATCTCACTCTCTTGCCTCTTAAACTGGCCGCCATTTTGGCAATCTCAGTCAATGCGCATGCTCACCATGACGAGAGAGAGTTAAAGCAGCATCGGCAACAGCAGCAACAATTTCATTTGCATGCCGCACACACACACACACAAACACACACAGATATGCTGCTATGCCGCAATGTGCGTGCCTCCCCCTCCCCTTCCCGCTCCCTACGCCCCCTCTTGCCACACATTCTGCCCACAGCGTCCATTGCTGCTAAGTGGCACATTTTTATGAGTCTCGACGGGTTTTTGGACCAAGTTGATAATTTTCCCTGCTTCCTCTTATTGTTGTTGCTGTTATCATTTTGCATGTGCTGCGCATTTAATCAATTTAATGCAAAAATCTCCCTAGCGATTCGCTTTAGCCAGTTTCGCCGTTGAAAGATTGTTATTTATCACGTTGCCTTTTATTTAATTATGCATTGCCCACACTCTCTACTCTACTCTCCTCTTCTATTTATCACGCTCCCTACTGGCCTCCCTTGCTGTTCCTGTTAATCTGCTGATTTATGCCTTGCCAACTGATTATTGTGTTCTGCTTAATTGTCATTCCCCAAAGCAGCAAACGACCCTAAAAAGAAGAAGAAAGTAGAAAGAAAATGATTAGGAAAATGTAGAAAATGAGAACGAAGCCAAGATGATTATTAATAATAAGCAGCAGTCAGAAGTCAGTCAGGCCCAAGTGTAGCCAATTTGCTGATTTAGTCAACAGGGAGCATAAAAACCTGGCTGTTGACACACTTATCAACGTGCTCACTAATACATATATAAACATACATATGTATGTTTGTATGTGTGTAGTGAGAGTTGCACAACGCTTGGAACGTGTTCATTTGCAAATTTATTTGTGTGTCGGTAAGTGGCAGTTTGATGCGCAATGTCCTCTTCAAATGCCGCCCCATGCACATCAAGGGGACTTAGTTCTATATATATACACATACATATATACATATCTGTGAATGCATGTATGTGTGTGTGTGTGTGTGTCTCGGCCAACTGGCGTTGTTGTTAATATTAAAGCACATCAACGACGACACCAAGAAGTCATTGACTCGTTGAGTTATGCTTACAACGAGCCCTCGCTAGCATTGTACTAGTTGTAGTAGACCACACACACACACTATGTTAGAAAAACACACTAGCTCACACACACATACACGCACACACTTACATACACGACAACGCAGCGCATTCGTGCCTAAAATTATGCTAACATTTCGTCCGTGTGGCGGTCTACGTTTCAGCATAACATGCACAGTGACTCAAAGCTAATTTGAAACACAACATTCAGGTATAATATATATAAGAAGCTTAAAGAAAATATGTTGCTTAAGTTTAAAATTTATAAAATAAATCTGTGTTTCAATTTTATTTATATCTGCTTTCCATAAAAAGATAACACTTACTTAAATTTTAAAATAAGCTGAGAGCCACTGTATAAGTGTATATGCAAGTCTGTGAGTGTGTGTGCGAGTATGTGCTGTCGCATAACGGAGAATCGTTTGCTATAAGTAGCGCTATGTGAAAAAATACACTGCGCCAAATTTAAAGAGATTAAATAGCAAGTAAAAAAAATACATGAAAGAAACAAGAAAAAGTCCTAAAGATACTCTTTATTTAGATCTACGAGTTGCTCTCTTCAACAAATTCTTGTTCAGTCTAAGATTTTAAAAAATCTCTTTATAATTATTTAAAAGACACCGAAAACTATTCATATGACATAATCTAAGAAATTTTCATTTTTTTTAAGACTATTAACAATTAATAAAGATTTTATATTTTGAAAATAAGCTTATATCTATTTAATAATTTTAATTTTTAATTTTTAATGATTTTAATTTTTTCATTAGTTAACTGATCAACTCAAAATTTTTTTTTTTACTCTCCCCTCATCAAAGCGAGTATATTAGTTTATGGATCAACTAGAAACTAATTTTGCAACTATTGCAGCTATTATTGGTAGTTTTAAACGTTGCCAGTAAACTGAGTAATCAAGTAGTCTTGCCAAAAGCGTATAAAACGCAACCACTTAAAACAGCGCTCAGAATGAAACTCAAACAGAAATCGAGACGGCAACTGAGACTCAAAATGTAAAAGCGAATTGAAAGGGGAGCATGGTAAAGGGAAAAGGGGAAAGAGGGAATCAAGGGAAATGTGGAAAATGGGGTATGTGAATGTTTTCCATTTTGGTGACTTTATATACCACGCACGTTGTTGTTGCTATTGCTTAATGCGGCATTTTGCGACAAGTGTTGCTGCCATCGTCATCAGCAACAGCAACAGCAGCAACAGCAACATCAACAGCAGCAGCATCACGCACACTCACAGCTCACACACACACACACACGCGCACACACGCTCTGGCAATTGTACGTAAATTGCGTTGGTGGGCAGTAGTAAATGGGTGCGGATGAGAGAGAGAGAGGGTGTGACGAAAAGGGACCGACACACCGGAGAGGGTATTCCCTCATTCACTCAAGTAAAAACCGCACACACTTCATGTCAAAAGGAAGCTGCAGAAGCCCGACACGGGAGCCAAAGTGTAAGCGTTAAGTATACGCCATGTTACATTCCGTCCCGTCACAAAATTAGGCAGTAATCAAAATACACACATATGACATACACACAATGTGAGAGTGTATTTGTGTGTGTGTGTGTGTGTGTGCGAGGGTCTCTTTGAGCGTGTTGCCTGCCCAACCTAGTTTCAACTCAAATTTGAAACAGTTTTACGTTTGCCGCTCTTCTTCTTCTATTTTTTTTATGTCCTTTGGGTACAGCACACTAACCTGTTGACCTTAATATTTTCTAATCTTACTGCGTACTGCCTACACACATGTCCTCGTCTCCTTTTCCCAATGGATGTGTGCATAGAGTAATTTTAGATAAGCTAAAGACGAAATGAAATGAAATGAAATGAAAGGATAGCAAAGCAAAGCAATGGAAACGAACGTAAAGTGAAGGATAGAAAGCAAAATGAAATAGAATGGGGAATCACCAGAAAAGTTTTTGATGATATTGCTTGGTCCCTTGGCGTATCCTTTTGAGATTGCTCCCTCTCTCTCTCTCAGTGTGGGAGACAGACAGTTGTCTTGTTGTGGCAACATGTCTGATAAGCACTTCAACTGATTTTATGCGCTGCATTGGCTTGCAGCTCTTACGAGTCCTTAATTAACAACATGGCAAATTCGTTTCGCGCAATTAAAACAATTTAATTATTTGTGCGTGCATAATTGAAATTGCACTGCAGTCAGCCAAGAGCTACCTTACACACATGTGGAAACCAATCGATAAAGCGGCCAACGCCCAATAAAAAATGATAAAAGAAAAAAACATGAAGCTGCAACAACTGCAACATCAATTTGTTGAGAGTTCTATATACGACATAAACAAATATACATACAATAAATAAATTGGAGCAGGCGTAAATGCAAAATACACTCACACACACATAGAGTACATGCAGTCACACACACACACACACATTGAACGAGGTGCAGTTGCAAAATGTATGCAACAACATGCAGATGCACTGAACAATAAATAAAATGCAGCAAACGCATTGCAAAGATGCACAAGAAAGGAGAGAAGAAACTGGAGACGTTATTTGGGCAACGTTCCGAGGGCTGGACAATAGATTTGTGTTGTGGTATAAACAACAAAATTCATGCATTATACACACACGAAAATATAGAGGGATAAAACGATAAACTGGGATAAGATTACTTGGATACAAATTTAAAACCTACTTAAATACTCATACTCTAAAATATATTTAGGAGCTTATACAAAATTTATTTTACTAAATAAAAGTTATAATGTTTTCATTCTAATATTACAAATATTATTTAAATAATTAATTTCAATACAAATTGTTATTCATTAATTTGTTATTAATTTAATTCATTATTCAATAAACTCATTTTATTGTATTTAATATAATTAGTTATTTTAGACAATAAACATTTTTAAAAAATTCAACTAAATTTATATTTTACCATGTATGCTTACTGGTAATATGTTACTAATTTAAATAATTTATATATATACTTAAATGACCTACCAACAAATTTACTTGTTAGATTTAATGTAATTAAAGTTTTTGGTCATTTATTGTTTGAATATAATACAGTTTTAAATTCGTTTAGTCTCGTAAATTTTGCCTTTTTATCCATTTAACCACACAATAAATTACTTGTAATTCAATTAAATTTAAATTAAAATATCTTTCATTTTTAACTACTCGTTTACAATTAATCCAAATAATCCCTGAAGATTTCTCTTAAACGCTGCAGCCCTGGAATGCAACGTAAATGAATAAATATTTTGCAATTTTTTATTTGCGCGCTTACATTTTTTATTTGTCGCTGTTGTTGTTGTTGTTGTTGCATTTCGCATATGAGTAATGTAAACGAACAGACAACGAGGCACAAAGCGGGAGGCGGCGACAGGCGGGCAGTCGATGCGAGGTGCGGCACACAATGGGCGACACGGCGTATACGCAACATATAGAAACACAGACACAAGCAACGGACATAGCTTGTATATAATTGTATATACGAGGGAAAAACGGGTTAGTGTGTGCGTGTTTGTGTGATTGTGTGTGAGTGTGTGTATGAATGTGTGTAAAGCGGATTTCGCAACGGCAACGAGAACGGGAATGACCCACAATGAAAACGGACAGCGGCAGGCGCAGTAGATAGATACTCTGCACATGGATACACACATGCAAACGCATGCACATGGCCCATAAATATGGCACACATACACAAGTAAATAGATAACAGCACATGCATACATACAAATGGGCCTATGTATTGCTGTCGCATGTGTGTATATATGGGAATAGTAGTAGTAAAACGCGAGACGCAGGTAAGAGGCAGCGACGGCTTGACGGCACTTTGCAAATTTTCAACTGAAAGCTGCGCTTTGAACAATCAAGCATGCCACACACACACACATACACAAACACTCGCTCACACAGTGAAAGCAAAGACAATGAAAGCAAAAGAATAAAAGCAACGCAGCTGTCGAAAGCGTAAATGAATATGAAAAATTGTGTAGGCGGCAAGCAGAAGCAGGCAGAAAATTGAAATACAACAACAACCGACAGTCGACAGTCGACAGCCAACAACAACCAACAGACCGACAGACCAACAACAGACCGAGAAAGGCCGAGAGCAAGTGCAGGAAATGCTGCTTGCTGCAATACGTTGCATACTTTTTGGGGCGTGTTGCATTCAGGGCAGGTCCAGTTAATCGGCTGCAATGTACGTATTCAGGTCATCATTATTGATTCGCATTCGCCGCCGTTGTGCGTATAGAGACATGAATTTTGCGTACGCACAACGCACACACACACACACACATAGAGTGTATATACATATACATGCATGCAGTTATACGCATGCAACATTTTTGGGGCATTATGTAGTTAGCAGAGTTGCATATGGCAACGGCCTCGTTACATGCATACCTACATACACATACACATATACACATATTTTGAGCCCTACTTAGTTGCAGGGACTATTAACTCTGGTCAGACTTATTACACACACACACATATTCCAGCTGGTTGTGCACTAATCAGCAGCCATTATGTAAAGTCAGTCAAGCAAGCAGCATGTACATTGTACAATGCGGCGTATGCGCAACGTGCCCCCAACGACCAAGCCAATTTAAAGGCGCTGCAAATTGCTATTGCCACAAATCACCTGACGCACCAACTACCTTGTTAACGAAGCAAGCTCTTCCCCTTTCCCTTCTTCCTTTCACCCTGCGGTTGTAATTCAAAAACAGCAACCACAAAAAATTAAAACGATATCCATTTTGGCTCAGCAATTTTGTGTGCTCGCTTATCGTCTTCCAGTGCAAGACTTTCTTTCATATCTTGCGCCCAGTGTACGCACTGCGTTGCCAATTTGCTGACAGCAGACACAGATACAGACAGAGCTCGGGCAACTTGACTTGCCTCCTCGTGAGTTGTCTGGGGAAACTCGTTTATTATACCCGTTACTTAAAAAAAAAGTAAAAGGGTATATTGTGTTCGTTAGAATGTTTGTAACAGGGAGAAGGAGGCATTTTTATCATCTAGTAGATACTAAGCCATCTATTATCCAATTTTTCGAAAACTTTGAACTCTCATAACTTTATCAAAACTTAACCGATTTTCAAGCGGAATATCATTTTGATCATAATTTGGGCTCTAAATTGATTCTGCATTTAAATAATTATCATCTGGAAAATTTGATATATTTTCGATCCTAAGCCATCCATCATCCAATTTTTCATACATACCCCTTGACATTTTTTCGAAAACTTTGAACTCTCATAACTTTATCAAAACTTAACCGATTTTCAAGCGGAATATCATTTTGATCATGATTTGGGCTCTAAATTGACTCTGCATTTAAATTTTTATCATCTGGAAAATTTAATATATTTTCGATCCTAAGCCATCCATCATCCAATTTTCCATAAATAAATAATTTAAATAATGTTATCTACTAATATATAAACTATAATTTCACTTAACCGCAGCAAGATCGGACAAGTATGAAGACAGTAAAAGCTAACCAAAATCATTAATAAAGTTAGTATTTCAATACAAACTCCTAAAAGTATGCAGTAGTTTTTATCAGGCAATAATTTCTTTAAAATACTTTTATATATATTGAAATAAGTAACGGGTATACCATTGTCGGGTTCTCGACTATAACCTTTCCGACTAGTTTTCATTTTCACTGCAAATGCGTTTGCTTGGCAATTTTTGCTATTTTCACAGCTGCCGTGGCATAACCTCATACAATTTCTTTTACATTTATTAGAATTTGTGTAAAAGACTTTTAGCTAGGAGTTTTGGAGGCCGCTTGCTCGTCTTGGCTTTCCGGCAGCTAAATTGCTTGCCTCCTCGCATATATATATGTAAACAAGGCGACTTTCCGTTGCTCTTTCTAGTTGCTGCCTCTCTCTCTCTCTCCCTCTCTCTCTCTCTAGTCGTGTCTCAGTTGGTGTCTGCATCCATCCAAATGGAGCCTGGGCTGGGCAGCTGCCGTGTGTCTGACGCGTGTTGTTGGGCGTGAGTTGGGCGTGTGTTGGGCGTGTTGTATGCCTCAGTGTCGGCGTGTCATAAAAGTGTCGACGCTGCCAACGCGCAAAATGACAGCTGCACGATGGGTTCAAAAAATGCACATTCTTTTCTATTTTGGCCTGAAAGTTAAAGCTTTAAAAAGTTAAAAAAAAATAAATAAATCAATATGGTGTCAGTGCTGCATGGTTTAAATTATTTGTTAAATGAAATAAAAATATATTTTTAGCTTCTTTTCAACATAGTTACAGATATGAAATTGCTTTAAAATCTTAAACATTGATCCAACATGAATATTCCAACTAACTACCACAACTACTCTTAACTTATCTTCATAGCTTTCTTATTTTATTATACATTTCTTTTTAACATCATCTTAAATTTTATTATATCTTTATCTTTTTTTTGCCTGTATAACTTTAGCTTGTTGCCATTGTACAACATTTCACCTTTGCCCTCTGGTTGCTTTATTTATTTTTTTCGCTCTGCCTCTTCTGAAATTATTTTGTACACATTTATATTTCTCATTTTTTCATCTGCTTTTTTAGCACCTATTTGACGTCTGTTGATGTTGTTGCTGCTGTCTTCGGTTGCTCTGGTTGCCTTTAGCTCGTTTAAAGCGCCATTGCCCTGATTAGAGACCTTGATAAGCCGTGTTTTAACATCTCTCCATCTTTCTATCTATCCAACTCAAGCTGACCCGTTTAAATTATGCATCAATCTAGCTATTGCTGAGTTTTTTGCATTAGCGATGATTATCCTTGCAGCTACAGCAACATCAGCAACAACCGACATGTCTTTCAGCATGTTCGAGTAGTTGTTGCTGCAGTTGCTGTTGCCGTTGGCGGCAAGGCCTACAGTACAACAGCAACAACTTGAAATGCCGTCATGTGCAGTCTGTGGCATTGTTTCGTTAAAAGGCAATGTGCCACACAACAATGGAGCGACTGCAGCAACAGCAACATCAACAGCAACGTGCAACGTGCAACGTCATGCACTTGAAATGCAAGTCAAGAGCAGCGGCAGCAACAGCGCAGCTGCCCCAAAGTATGCAGCATAAATACATACGAATATATGTATGTATGATTGTTGTTGCCACTGCTGTTAAATGCCTTTTGGTACAAATGTTTATTTAAGTTTTATTTTTATTTTCAGTTTCTTTTTGTTTGTTATTATTTATTTGTTGAAAGCAAAACACAAGTGTTTGCGTTGTTTGTAAATGTAATTACACACATGTTTATCAACTTGGGGCAGCAACAATCGAGCACCTTGACAATACGTGTTTTGTCTTTATTTTAGGGCAACTCAAACATGCCACAAGTCAGCTGGAACAAAAGATCACGAACATGTATTTGATATACAAATTTTATTTACTTAATTATTAAACTCAATTGAAAAACAAATTCATTTTCAATTGCATGCCAAATGAAGTGAAATTCTCAATCAAGAAAAACAATATTTTCAAAATTCATATTTGTAAAGCTTTACCAACTCTGTTGAAATAAAAACCCAAGAAAGTCAAAGACTTATTTAAGACAAAGCTTAGTTATTTTTAGTAATACTTTATTTATTTTTTATTAACTTTATATTTTTTTATTATTATATTTTTTTAATTTAATAAAATATTAATTTTTTTATTCTTATTTAATATTTTTATTTTAATATATTTTTTTTTCTTATTAAATATATATATAAGTTGAACATATTCTTCGAGTAAGCGGATTGAAATTGCAGCTTATCAAACTCTCACTCTTTCTCTTAACTATATCTCTCTCGCTCTCTACACCCGCACAGCCAATGACATTTGTCTGTGCTTCGCATTCGTGTGAGAACGGGAACGCGATCGTCCATGGGAACGCCCTCTGGAATGACCACGAGAGCGTCCACGGGAGTGTGAGCGATCGCGCTTTCTGTCCGAGCGACGACGACTCTCTCGCTCTCGCTCTCTCCCATGTAGTGCGCTTTTCTTCACTATTAAAAGCTCATCGTCAGAAGAGTCTGAGGTTTCAAGGCAGCGACTACGGTTGCGAGCTTTTCTAGATAGGGTACTGGCTGAACATTGTCTCTTTTCTAATTGTTGCAAGACATCTAGAAGCAAACTCTGCGCTTTATTAGCCTGATCAATTAGCTTGGTCATCAACTCAGTTGTTGTTCCGTGTGACATTTTAATATTTAGAGATTGTCACTTGCAACATTCGCTGCAAACTGAATGAAAGCTCGGAATTGCGCAGCTTTTATAGAAGCTCGTCCAACGGTAAACGTTTACAAACGTTCAAAACTTATCAAAAATTTGCTCAACGTTTGGAAACGTTTGATAACGTTTGAATACGTTTTAAAATCTTCGTTCAATTTCGATGTTCGATAAACGTTTACTTCGCTGCTGAGTCATATCAGAACCGTTAGAAATGTATTCAATGTACCGTCAATTTATTTAGCACCCGTCAAAAATCGTGCCAATTGGCATGACAATCCAAAAAATTTGAACAACATGCTAAAAGCATTGCCAATGTCTGTGGAAATCCACTGTGAGAAATAGTAAACTAAAAATCAAATATGCGTCCGCAAACCAAACTAAACAGCATCACAAAGCAAAGAATAGCAAAGGATATGAGAGTGGAATCGCATAACGAATTGCTTGATCGACTGCCAGATACCCTGGAAAAAATATTATTTAGCTAAAAACCTGACAAAAAATATTTTAAATAAATATTTATATTTTTATTTTATATTGAAATTTTTAATAAATAGTTAGCATTCATACAACTTTATATTTAAAAGATTCAAAGAGTATAAGCAGTAGAAAATGTTTATGTGTAGCTCAACAAATTTTTTAAATATTTATCAAATAAATACTTAAGTTTATCTTGAGCATTTTTACTTATAATCACAACATACCCTATCATTAAAACTTGTACAGGGTGCACTCAGAATTCGCGACTATCGCGCACACAAACAGCATAAGAATGAATCCCACGCAGGGCGGAAAAGAATACGCTTGAAGTTAGTTTTGCCATGAAATCCCAGGAAACTTCAATTGTCGATGGGTTTTGGGATGAGTTGGCCAAGCACATTTCAGTAGGAATACGTGTGTTGGGGCAGACCACGTTCAGATCCACTGACTCCTCACTGGCTGCTCAAGTAGCTTCAAGTTAGGAATTCATTGTTAGTTATGCGATTTCATTGCTTGTTTTCTTTGCGAATTTCTTGCGACGACGACAACGACGAGGATGAAGATGAGGACAACGATGAGGACAAGGACGTCGAAGGAAGAAGAGAACAACCAAACAAACTAAACGCCTTTCATTGGATTTTGGCATGCCAAGCATCAGGACTAGAATCACGACTTCAGGCAGCCAGCAACCAGCAACAACAACAACGCCAGCAAAAACAATGGGGAAACAAGGAGCTTTTGTAAGCCACCCTCTCAATCGCATTGCATTGCACGGCAGCAAGTCAAAGTCAAAGTGTTCGACATTATTTGAAATTCATGAGTGGCATTCTCTTCAGCTCTGCGTACTTGGGTCTTTCACATTTTGTCTGGCAAATAAATTGAAGTAACAGCAGCTGATAATGGCATATTATCCACCCTTAACCCACTACCACCTATTACCCCCTATTGCCCCCTATTTTCCCACCCTTAGCTACCCCTTGATTGTAATTGAACACGCACGCTAATTAAGACACCAATAGTTTTAGTTTAGGTTTCAGTTTAAGTTGCGGATTGTGTGTTGCTCTGTGATTATTTGATTCTATGGCTCCTTCGTTTGCAATCCAATTCAGTATTGGTTTTGTCTTCTTCTTATTCTTCTTCTTTCTACTTTCGCATTTAACGCAATTATTACGCTAATTAACTGTTTAAGTTTATGCTAATTATGCGCGGCGCGATTCTTACAAAACATTTCCTGGCTTGCGTCCAATTAAAAGCAAGCTGAATGCCAAATGCGAGCAGCCATTTAAGAACTTACCATAATTTATAGCTCATACGCAGTGTATTACGGTTATGTGAAATATATACAACACTTTATCAAAGCCAATTTATTTAAATGATAATTATTTTGGAAATTATATGAATACAAGTGAACTGAAAAGTGATTAATATTAAAATGCAGTTTGTCATATCTAATTCTTGAGGTTGATTTCTGTGTGATTAATTTATTTATTTAGTGACAAATAAAAACAGTTGACTGAAAATAAAAAAAAATTATAAAAAGTTCTTTAAATTGAAATTAAATTTTAAATTAAAACAGAAATAATAAAAATATAAATCTTAATAACAAATGTAAAAATCAATCTAAAAAAAGAGATTCTTATAAAAATCTCTATAAATTAAAAAAAAAATTTGAAGTATAAAAGTCTGTAAAAATTCAAAAAAAAAATGGAAGGGATGCATTTTTTGTTTAAGCAACACTATCTGCAACTTGAGAAACTATTATATTTTCTGCTCTTTATCATTGTTATACATTCTCCCCTTCCAAACTTTAACTAATGCACATACTATATCATAGCTAAAATCTCTCTGCATTTGCTTCCCTTTTTTCTTCCTCTCTCTCTCTCTCTCTCTCCCCTGCTGCTGAGAGTGGTGTCCATAGCAAGTAATGCTTCATTCCTGGCATTCGCACGTCACCGTCACTCAGCAGCAAGCGGAAACAGTTAGCAGCCATCATGGCTCCCTTCGACCCACTTCCTGTGGATATATATGTATGTGTACGCTTGCATTTCTTTAAGTCTGTATGTGTAATTGTGTATGTGTACGAGTGTTTGTGTAATTATTGTAGGTCCAACGTCATCGTCATCGTTGTCGTTGTCGTCGTGTTTGTGTCGACAACGCCGCCAACTTGTTTGCATACAAATTAAACTCGTCATTTATGTGCGCGCTCTTTTGCTCTCTCTACTTTTTTCATATTTTCCCTCTTTCTCTGCTGCTCTGCTTCTCTTTCTTTCTTCGCTTTTTATGCTCTTGGCGCGCCCACTCAATAGCGCGCTTCGTTGCACACTGTAGATTAATTTATCATCTCGCTTTACAAGCATTCTATGAGTGTAATGAACTTTTAACAAGCAACTGCCACGCCCACAATATATCTACCCTCCCCCCTTCCCCTAGTTCCCAACTTATATATCTCCCCCTTTGACGCGTTAGTTTTGCGCATCCAATTAGTTTTTGCAATTTTTTGCAATGCTTTTATTAGCGCAGTGCAAATATTTTGCCACTGGTCCACTACACATCCATCAAGTGTACACAATTTATATGCTATAAATTACAGCTAAAGATACATATACATGCATATATAGATACGTATGTATTTAATTTGTTACATATGCATGCATGCAAAGTGAATTATTGTAACGCTGTTGCTGCCTCATTAAAGTTGAAAAACATAATTAAAGTTTTTGCCTGACACGAAGGAACCCTTGGGAGAAGTGCCTGAAAACCAGGTCTAAAGGTTGACTAATGCGCGCAGCTTTCACGCGCCGAAAGGTAATTAAAATGCTAATAAACACTCGTTAAGTACATAATAACCCAGCAGCAACAGCAACAACAAGAACAACAGCAAGGACAACAACAAGGACATCAGCCAAGCGAAATAGAGGGCCCAACTAATGCGACTTATCTGCAAATTTACACTCGGCACGAGTCCTCGACACGTAGCACACTTTGGTTTTGGCCAAATTTGCTGAATTTATGTCTCAAATAAAGGCATACACATGGAGAGGACAATTTTTGGGTACATTTCGACTAGTAGCATGTACTAGGAGGCATACTACTACTCGTACTCTTACTATGCTTATTATGCGTCCGATGTCGCCTCTAAAATATGAATTACAAGTGAGATTTAAATAAATTAACTCACGCACACATACTAACGCACATTCGAAGAGAGAGAGAGAAAGAGAGAGAGACAGTAAGGAGAGAAAGCAATACAATACTCGATACACACACTCGGATATCCGAAACCCTGTCACACAAATAACAACCTCACACTCCTCCCTTTCTCCTTTGAGTTGGTTCCCTTGTCGTAGGCCTCATATTAGTTTCACTAAAATTACATAAACATAAAACCCAGCTCTGTGTATATGTGTGTGTGTGTGTGAAATTGTGTGTGCTTAAGCAGTTAGGCTATAAATGCATGTGTGTAAGTAACGGGTGCTATGTGCGCTGTTCTATGCGAATCTCACTACTTAAACTTAGTTCCATATTGAGAAAAATATTTAATATTGAAAACAAAAATTATTTAACAGATATACTTTTTTGCATCATATTTTACTATCTACAACTTAATTTTAATTAGATAAAAATACAGTAAAAAAATAATAAAAGATCACTTTTTTAAATTGAGTACCTTAAAATAAAAGGAAACTATTTTTAATTAATCGAATAGCCTTAAAAAAAAAGAAAAAATAATAATTGAGGAATTAAAATTTGAACTTTTGAGCGTAGAGATTAAATATACAATCAATTTAAATAAAATATAGTAACCTTATTTTCACATTTTTATATAACATATTATATTTCTATGAATTCAGTAATATTAGTATATAAATAATTATTTTTTGTAAGTTCTTCTTTTAATTCCTATAATGCTTTCTAGTTTATGACATTTATTTTCCTTTCTATATAATGAGCTTAAATCTATGTATGCAGAAGTAACTACGGCAACACCCTATACAATAAACAGGTTACACCCTTCAGCCGTTCTGTAAAAACCCACAAACACTAAACTCAAATTTTAATTAAGTTTTTTCAAGTGTTTTTTTTTGTGCTTATAAAGCTGGCCAAGCACTCGCTACGGTTCTCTGACCCTGTGGTCCATAAATTGCCAGCAATTTCTCATGACTTTGCTGTTGTTGTTGTAGTCCTTGTTGTTGTCCTTGTTGTGTTGGTAAGGAGGATCGACCCAGAGCGCTGTTATTTAATATGTCAAATATGTTGGCCTTGTTCAGATATTAGGCACCAAAGGCGCAAGCACATTAGAAATTATGACATAAAAATATAATAAACTGCAGAATCTGCCCAGAGACACACAGAGTGTCAAATGTTGGGTGTATACTCTATGTCAGAGAGGGAGGTGTGTGTGTGTGTGTGTGTGTGTGTGTGTGTGTGTGTGTGTGTGTGTGTGTGTTTGTATTTACTGGCCAAAATGGTTAGTCAAATGCTTACATTATTCAAAACTATTGCTGGGGCATTAAATATGTAAGAGCATTCGGGTAAATAGAAGGAAATGTCAAGTCAAAGTTTGCAACTTTATTATGTAGCTGTTGTTGTTGTAGAAAATGAGCAAGAAAATGCGCCCGTTAGTAAAATTTGCATAAAGCTGATGCAGTGAAAGGTTGAAGTTAAAAGTAAGAAAAGCGCGCAAGTGTTGCCACATAAACAAACAGGCGATGAGCGAAGCGTTACAAATGCCAACAGGTTAGCACCCGACACGCCCTCTTTCCTTGTCCCGCCCTCCCCCGTTGTTCCCATCCATGTGTAGCTGCTGGCATTATGACAATATAACAAAGCTAAAGTCGCTTCCAACGCCAACGTTCGCCTCGCAGTGGCAACAAAAACGAATTTGCATAAATAACAAAAACATATTTAAGCCAGCTTCCAGTCGGCAACCAATGCTTCCTTTCCCCTTCTCCAGTTCTCCCTCCTTCGTCCTACCAACGTCTGACTTTTGAGCGCTGTAATGTTAAAGGAGCAGGTTCAGAGTTCGGGCTAGGCCAGGTCATGGCACAAGCTGGCAAACTTCCTTGGCAGCACCCGGACAGTTACCTTCAGCATTCTCTGTTCTCTTCTTCTGTTTTTTTGCCCCATCATTTTCCTTGACATCTTCTCCTTTTTTTTCCTTGGTTTCTCTGGCGTTGTTTGCGTTCTGCATAATTTAGGGAGACGCAATGAGCCAAGGAAGTTGCTTTGACTCCTTGCGGACATCTTGTCTGCTTTCGGATAGTTGATTTCTCTTAGCCCATAAAAATCACAAAAACCGTCATTCGTTTTTCTTATTTGCTTTTCGATTTTTTTTTTTTTGCTCCCTTAGTTTTCTGCTGTCTCTGGCAAATATGCATGCAAAATTATTTGTAAAATGTGGCGCCAAATATTTGAAATGAATGCAAAGCGGCAAATAAACGACAGCTAGCAACCGGAATAGCAACAGGATATGCAAAAACGCGTTAAGGAATTTCTTCTCGTTTTGTCTTCTCGTTTCTCGTTTTTACAAAGAAAATACAATAAGGACTTGAGTTCATTTTTAAAACGACTTAGTTGGGGCGGAGAATATTAGTTTTAAATCGCTTTTGGCATCTGTTTAGAGATAGTACTGCTAAAAAAAATTAAATAAAAAGTGAATAGTTTTAATGATTTATTTTAGTTATAAAGTTGCTTAAGAAAGACCAATTTTAAAATTGTTTAAGAAAACCAGTTTCAATTAAATTATTAATAACATTACACAAAATTTAAATTCTTTTCATTATGATAAAAAATGATCATATATATAAATACTAAAGGACACCAACTAAACACTTCTTATCTGATTTCTAATTTCCGCTGACTTCCCGACTGCTAGTCCTTATATAATTTTTTTTATAAATGCTTTTTTCAACTTAGTAGATAAAATTAAATTGTACAACTCTTGAACCTATTGCCAAGGAACCTCAATCAATTTAGCCAATAACAAACATTGGTGCACCCTGTTTGCGACTCGGCAGGCTTCAGAGTGCCGTGGGGAGGGGGAGGGGGGTACCAATCAATATGCTCCACAGACCGCAATGCACAAGACCAAACAACTGGGAGAAAACCCCAGCAATAATGTTGCTGCGGTGTGCAAAACAACAACTTCAACAGCAACAACAACAACAAAAAACAACTGACAAGAACAACAACAACTGAGAATTGCTATAAAAACCGCAACAGCAGCAGAGACAGGAGACAAGGACAGCGAGGACTTTTGCCAGGACACGCAGAATGCGCCGCAAACAAGAGAGGGACGAGATGTGCGGCAAGTGATAGAGGAAGCAATAATTTAATTCTGCATTGCAAATGCAAACAAATTTTGTTGAGCCGCAGAGAAAAACTTAAACCGCAACGCGCGACAAAAAACGCAGAGAAAGACAAAACCAAAACGCGTAGCCGGAGGCAAAGAGAAGGAAGAGCAGAAGGAGCAGGAAGAGCAGAAGGAGCAGCATATAGTCGGTTAGAAGGAGCAGTGGCAAAAGTGAGCGAGTGTTTATTTTATAGCCGGCATAGAGTTGACTTGGCTCCGGTTCCTGGCTAAAACCGCCAAACGCTTTTGCTGTTGCTCCTTCCTACTTCTCGTTCTGCATCCGCTCTTCCTTTCTCCCCATTCTCTCATTCTCTGCGCGTCGGTCTGTTATTATTGAAGAATTATTACGCGGAGAGGCAACAGAAGTTGCCAATGCAGTCGACGCGTCGTCCCGCCAGACGACGACTAATAGCGCAAATCCCCCGCACAATATCCTCACTCTATGTTGTATTCTGTTCCTGTTTCGTTTTTCTTCTTATTTTCTTCTCTGTTGTTTTTTTCTTGCTAGCTTTTTAGATTTATATATTTGTGCATAAAAAGCGAGTGTAAAAGTTTTGCATATTCATGGCGCTTTAAATGTCGTCGCGATGTCTGAAGTGCAGCAGCAGCAGCAACCACAAAGGCAACTAGCAATAATAGCAACAACAACAACAACAACAACAGCAACAGCAATACAAAACTTGACAGATACTCTACTGACAATGGGCACAAAAGATTGGTAAAAGCACATGTATACGAACTTGGATAATTGAAACTGAATTTAAAAACCAAAATAGAAATAAAAATAATACAAAATATAATTTACATTTTTCGAATATTCAAATTTTAGGCATAGAATTAATTTTGGGGTCAATCAATGACAAAATATCCTGCCCCATGAGAATAAGTCATTTTTTCATCGAGTTTTAAGAGTAGGAAGCAGTTAAAAACAATTTAAAAAAAGTTGTAAATATAAAAATTTTGAAAAATTTTTGAAAAAAATTAATTTTTAAAATAATCAAAAAAAAATTGATGCAGTATATATAAAGAAATCAAACAATAATAAAAGAATCGTATTAATTTGATCAAGTTGTGAGAGTTTTAAAAATAGAATAGGGATAGTACAAAAATATCAGACTTATTTAAAAATTGACATAATTTTTAAATAATAAAAACTTTTAAACAGAGACAATTTTGAGTAAATTTTATTAATAAATCTGTTTTGAGAAAGTTAAGAAAGTATTACAAAGAAAGAGTATTCACGCTTCAGCTAGTTATAATTTGGTAAAAGTTCCCATGCTTTTTATGCAGCAGTCGCTAAGGACTAAAAGAGAGCGCGAATATTCAAAGGAAAAGAGATGGCGTACAAAAAAGTAATAACATCAACCATAAAAGTAGCAACATCAGTTGGCAGCTGCAAGAAAACCAAACGACAGACAGACAGAGAGACAGACAGACAGACCAATAGACTAACAGACAGACAGACATATAGCAGACGACCGACGTCACAGACATATTGTGTCTGCAAAACTTTGTTGACAACACCAACAACGATATCATAGATATATAGCAACAACAACAGCAACAAGAACAAGGAGAAAGTGTTACAGCGACTAAAAATCGCGAGCAATGAAGCTCATGTGAAAACAATGAGATTATTGGTTAAATTTATGTGTGTTCCATGAAGTTAGCCATCTCTCTCAGTCTCTCTCTCTCATTCTCTCTCTCTCTATCTCTATCTATCCTTTTATTATGCTCACTCCCTGCAGTAATTGTCGACATGTCAGCACATTAAACGGCCATAAAACGTTGGCAAACTGGCAAATCAAAGCAACTTGTTCTGCGCACAGAAAACTTTTCTAATTTATGGCCACATGGAATGCAACAGTTAAGAGCCTGTGGCGCTTTGTGAACCCGCGACCCCGTCAACAATTTACATGTCCAGAACCAGAAAGAGAACCCAGGGCAACCAACCTGGTCTACCTGTGAACTACGAACTACGAACTGCGAACTGCGAGCTGTGAGCTTGCTGTAAAATTTATCATGACACTAATGAGCATGAAATAGGACAAGGTTTATTAAATTTCCTTTTTAAAATGCGCACATGGCAAGTTGCCCAGTTACCCAGCAAGATGCGCTGCAGTTGCCACCAGAGACTCTCAGACTCTCAGACTGCTGAGGAGGCAACAAGTATTTTTTTTATATTTTCATTCTCAATTGTGGCAAACGATGGCGATGGCAAAATGGTGTTGATGCTGGCGACATGGACATGGCGCCATTGCGACTTTCACACCCTTTTGCTACCTATCAGCTGGCTAACTCTCATCCCCCAACCACTCCCCCCTCTCTCCTTTTAGGAACGAAGTCCAAGCAGCTGCCGCCCGCCTGTGTTGCAAAATGAAAAATGTCCGCAAGTGAGAAAATGAATCTGCCCCATGCTGCAATTTATTATGCCAACATAATAAATATTATATACAGATGCTATGCCAGGGACTTTCTCTCTCTCCACCTCTCTCTCTTTCTCTTCCCACTCTCGCTAGGGAGTTTCCCTTTCCCCTTGGGGATGCGGGTTTTTGGAAACGTCGTTGTTTTGTGACAGTTTGAGAAATGCTTGCAGTCTTTTCCCCTTCTCTATATACTCTCTATTTCTTAAGCTAATTGCGGCAAGGGAACAAAACTTATTTCGAATAAAAACATGAAACTACAACCAAGTACAATAATAAACTAAATATAGCCATATAAGTAGGCAACACTTTTTTTCTGCATATAAGTAGGCAACACTATTTTTGCCCACATAAGTAGGCAACACTATTTTTGCCCATATAAGTAGGCAACACTACTTTGCCCATATAAATAGGCAACACTTTTTTGCCCACATAAGTAGGCAACACTTTTTTGCCCACATACCAAGATTGAAGTCTCTAGCTCTTATAGCTTTTGAGATCGACGCGCTCAAACAGACGGACAGACGGACAGACAGACGGACATGGCTCAATCGACTCGGCTGTTGATCCTGATCAAGAATATATATACTTTTGGGGGTCTGCCACGCCCCGGACATTGACTTATTGCATGAAATGCTAAATTATCTATGAATTTAATAAGTTTGCAAATTTTTCAATAGACTCGCCAATTTTTTATCTAGTTGAGAAATCTTTGTGTTGGGTGTTAAATAAATTTATTATTGTTGATCTTTTTATTACTTATGTACACATCTGTATATATATCTTGTCAACTTTGTTTATTTCGTTGTTTTCTGCTGTGGCGTTTTCCTTAGGGTATATGAAAATTTTGTAACGCACCCATAAATAAATCATTCAAATTGTCAACACGAATTTATTTGCGTTGCGTTTTTGTTACATGTAAGTTTCTTGCGGCTTCCCAAAGCGGAAATGAACCATAAGCTCGTGAGTGAGCGACGGAGAGAGAGAGAGGGAGAGAGAGAGAGGGGGAGAGAGAGACAGAGATAGAGTGTGGTGTTAAAGTGGGTGGCATATTCTATTGAAGGGTTTTCGGGGGCAGCATCACAGCATTGTGCTTTTGTCAGGCATCTCAACTTGCTGGCAATGCATTCTGTCTGTATGTGTGTATGTATAAATTTGTGAGTGTGTATATGTGTGTGTGAATGCTTAAGTAACTGTTTACGTGTATCGTTGCCTTGGCCGCCTCTGCGGTGTCCAGCTTAGTTACTTATGGGAATCCCCTTACTGAAAGTCTAACAACAATTTGATTCAATTTATTGTTAGCACAAAATCAAATCAAATTTGGAATTTAAAAGCATAAAAGAGAAAATACTGTATATAAAATAAACCAGAAGAAAATATAAATATTCAAGATTTCCATTATTAGGAAAAGTCTTTAAAAAGGTATATATTGAAAAATTATGAAAATACATTTGAGTTTATATGATTAATTAAATAAAATAATATTTTAAAAAATTAACTATAAAATCAATGCAAATCAGAGTTAAATAAGAGTGAAGACACAAACGAGGAATAATTTTATATCGACCCCTTTTTTGCGAAATTATCATAAGGGATATTTTTTAAGAAATTAAGTTCTTGATTCAAAATTATTTGAAAATTTTGAACTAATCAAAAAAATAGTCTCCTTAACAATCTATTTTTTGGTTAGTATGATAGAATGTCTGTCTCAACTATAAAAATAATTTCCACAAATAATATAGAGCATCTGTAAGTCATTGTATGAGTGAAATGACTTGCTTTCCTGTTGTTATTTAAGCAAATTTATTTGTGTGCTGTTGGCACTGCTGCTGCTGCTGCTTTTGCTGTGCCTCTTTCTCAGCCTCTGTTGCTGCCTCTGTTGTTGCTGCTGTTTGCTTTTCATTTCCGGCCACGTCGACAAATCACAAACAACCTAAAAGGATATTATCTGCAGCAAAACTGTTTCCTTGGCCACACTATCGTCGTCTCTGAGGTCTCCCAACATTGCTGTGTAGCTCTCTCATGTTTATTTGGATAAATAATTTGGAAAACATTTTTCGTTATTTCGTTTTTCATTGTATGCTTTCTTAATGGCCTTTTAAGTGGTCTCCAGTTTACTTCAAAGGAACACCAGCCACAGCATAATCTTATCAACGCCTAACCGAGCGGGTCACGCAAAAAAAAAAATAAATAAATAAAAGAAATGAAAAAGAAATGATAAATAGAACCCAAAAGTGTCAGATGTTCTTAGATCTCTGTTGCGAGTATCTCAATTTCAGACTCACGTGTGCAAATAGAAAACCGAAAATGAAACTAAACTGAGTTTGGGTTTCAATGTCTGCACTCCAAATTCCCAGCACAATTCAATTCAATCCCAAGTGATGATGCTAATTGGCTGAGCAAATGTTTATGAAACATTTCCACTTGTCACCATTGATGACGGCTCATTTAGAATTTGGCTGGTTACAACGACAACCACAGTTGGACTTGAAACGCGCTACGATTATGTTGGGAATAAGGAATCTGATCTGTGGATATATATTATTGACGCTTGGTTGTAGTTGTTGTGACTCTAGGAATCTCACAGATTTTTTGTTGCATCGCCAGCGTCGTGGTCTTATTTATCAGAATAGTGGATCCATTAAGTTTGGCATTGGACCATCCTTGCCAATTCCATTGGGAGATCACGTGACCTTTCGCTCCACTGTGCTCTCCTTCACATTACAGGGTGGCACCTACAGTCTGCCAACAACGCCCATTTGGCCTTGGGATAAATGGGAAAGCACATTTGCCAGATCTCTGCAACAAATGAGACGCAACATTGAGAGGCATGAGGCAAATGGAGGCGTTAGATATGCGGACGATGCACGTCTGTTGGTTTACACAATCCTGGAGGAGTACATGGGCAGAAGGAACAATGATATGTCTCTGGGCAGACAATGCCTATTGCGTTCCATATGCGAAAATGCTCAGGTTCATCATCATGTTGGCATTTTCTCTGAAATTCTAAACATTGTGCTGAGGTGAGCAAACAATTTACCAATGTTCAATGTTTCCCATCTCTCCCCTTTTGACATCAACTTTGAACTCTTTGTAGTCCGGGTAAAGCGGATTTAGATAACTCCTATCACGATGCCTTTGCTGCTGGTCAGGCAGGTGCTAATTGCCTGGCCCTTTTTAAGGCCTGTCCACGTGGCCTCAACTTTCTGGATGAGCTGTTGATGCTGGAACACAACTGAAACTTGATTGATTGGATTGGATTGAATTCTCGTTATGGATTGATGCATTGAACAACAATAAACTATTTCAAATTTGCAAATCAAAGCGCATAACTAATGCCAGTTGTCGTTGTTGTTGTTGTTGTGGTTGTTGTTAATGTGTGTTGTTGTGGCTGTTGCATAATTTGCATTGCTGTCAAAGGAGAAGCTCGTTGTGAGTGTGGGTAAGTCTGGCAGGAAACGGCATTAATGGAGGCTGCACAAACAAACAGACAACAGATACAATTAAGCAAACATTGCAGTTTACACGCAGAACGTTATCACGAACAGAATAAATAAAGTTTATATTGTTTATGATTAGTGCTTATGAGAAAAAATACTTTAAGAATTCGAACACTCTTCTCGCGGCAACGATTTTTAACTTTTCTATCTCGATTATTTGTTTAAGGATCAATAGCGATATTTAAGTCGAATATTAAGAACTTCAAACTGTCATAACTTTGTCAAATCTTCACCGATTTTCATGCGGAACATAAATTTTTTCGTTGTTTGATCTCTATTTTCATTCTGCATCAAAATTTAAAAATTCAATTATTTTTGTAAATAGTCCATTTTTTCCATACCTTCCCCTTGGCTAAATTTTCAGAACTTCAAACTGTCAAAACTTGGTCAAATTTTAACCGATTTCTTTGCGGAATGTCAATTTTATCATTATTTGACCTCATTTTTCATTCTGCATCAAAATTAGAACATATATTTTTTTTTCATTACTGACAATTTTTTTTAATATTAATATTCTATTTCAACATTTTGATTTTAAGTTGAATTCACAATTTGGATTTACAACACTAGTTCTAATCACATAGATATTTCTATAAATTGTATAAAATTTGATTTCAATATCGCGTATTCGTGGTCCGCATAAACATCATCGCCACAGGATTGTTACCTATTCGCATGCTGCATCACAAGTTCAAATACCGCAAAGTTGCACAATTGCTGCGCCTGCCTCGCTGCCAAGCCTCCCCTCTGCATGTTGCACGACTAACCCATGCCTCCCACCTGCCCCACCCACCGTTTATTCATCCACATCGTTGTTCGCGTTGTCATAATCGCATTTGAATTAGCTGTGCATACAAAACGACGGCTGATAGCAAATACAGGGTGTCTCCGCTGCATTTCATTGTTGTCGCTGTCAACTCTAACTTAAATTTAGCACCCTGTATAGCTGTATAGCTGTCTTGTTGCCTCGCTGTCAATGTGTAGCCACCTGGCAAGCCTAATGTGCCACTTAAGACGCATTTATTGTCTTTCAGCTGCTGTTGTTGTTGCTGTTGTTGTCGTTGTTGATGGGGCTGCTGCATTTCCATTTAATTGACGCCATTGTTGACAAAATGGCGGTCGCATACTCGCTTTTCTGCAGCTCGACTCACAGCTAAAGTTGCAAGCCAATTAATTTGACGGCTATTTTGAGGCGTGGCAAGAACAAAACTACAGCAGAAAACTAAATTACTGATACACTGATAATAAAATAGTTGAAAAGGTTAAAAACAAGCAAACTCGTCAGGGAAAGACGCTCTACTTATTTTGTAAACAAGAGCTAATTGAAAGTTAAACTAAATAGCGTTTTAATATATATTCCTAAGCGGAAGTCAAAACTTAATTCTTTTCACATAAAACTAGGATTTTTTTCTAAGAAAATTCTTAGTATAAGTTCCCAAAGCTTAAAACAAATAAAAGTAAGCTAAATCACAAAAAAATGTATATATTTAATAACTTTAACTTAAGCTTTAATTATTCACATCCAAGGCAAAGGCATCCAGGACACTGTCGCCTCTGGGACAACCCGGAAACTGCCGTAAGCAGTCGACACCTGCCAAACCCGCCGCGTGTGCTTCCCTGTAGACATCCTCGAGCTTCGCTTTGCCGGGTCTGCAATTTTTCACGTAGTGAAATGGCGATTTGGATAACGATCGTTTGCACTTACGTTAGCAGCACATTTAACAGCTCGGCCATAATGCCCACATGATGATGCACCTGCGCATTCTCACATATTGCACGCAGCAAGCACTCACGACCGCGACCCGAGACGCCACTGGCATTGTCCATATACTGCTCCAGTGCCGTGTAGGCGAACAGACGAGTATCATCCTCATGAGATGCGTCCAGTTGGCGAATCTGTTCGTTCAGGGATCTGGAAAATATGGATTCCCACTTGTCCCACGGATAGAGCGGGGAGGAGGGCATTGAATATGCCCCAAAATGTAGCACGTAGAAGTTCACCATGCTGCGCCACACCACAGGATCCTGGAGTTGCACACCCATCACAGGACCAACCACCAGGCGAATTGTAGCTCCGTTCTGATAGACCAACTGATGACGCTTCTGGCGGGCATGAAGATAAGCCGTTAAATTCTGTGAGGGTGCAATTACATCGTAGGAGGCATGCAGCAGAGGCACAAGGCAAAGCAGATGTATAAATAAATGCATCACAAATTCTTAAAGTAGTCAGTCGTCCGTAAGGTGCACACAAGATTTGAAGAATGAGCGACGAACATGCTTAACAAGATCAGGCGACTCAAATATTCTTCAACAGAAGCAAAATAAATATTTACTCGGCCAATTAGCAGTTAAATTGGGTTATAAAGCCATCAACTCGTCTGAAGCTAAATATATCAGAAAAATTGGGCTGCTGAATATCATTATTTTTTGATTGCACAATTAATTTGTTGGTTTCGTTATTGCTTCGTTTAATTTTCAAACAAGTTCAAAATTCGCGCTCGGTAAGCAGAGCTACCAGCCCTGTGAATGTAATCGATGTTCAATATATCGATAGATGCCAGTGCTGGTTAATTATAATGATACGAGCTGCCAGATCGGAGAGTTTAGCAGGGTGGCAATTTTCGAGCCGGGTGGCAACCTTTGGGCTAAGCAGCATTCAACATTAGTAGACAGACATCTGTTTAAAAATTATCTGGAAAAATGAGCACCGAAGCGGCGAAAGCGCAAATCTCGCAGGAGAAAATTGTGGCCCAGTTCCAACAGCTAAGGAATGAACAAAGAAACTTGGCCAACAGCCTTAACACGCTGGAAATGGATCTGCGTGAACACAAGTGAGTCAGAATAGGGCCGCTTAACCTAACCTCCAAATGATAAACAACTAATTGGCGTTCTACATAAATAAAATACAAATTTAAAACAGAACTGTGATAGAAACACTCCATTCGGCGGATCCGGAACGTAAATGCTTTCGTCTAATTGGTGGCGTGCTGTGCGAACGCACCGTCAAAGATGTCCTGCCGCAGTTGGTGGAGAATAAGGATTTCATAGCGAAAACTATTACAATGGTCACCGAGGATCTGAGCAAAAAGGGAGTGGAACTAAATAAGTTTAAGGAGGAGCACAACATCAAGATACGTGGCGAACAAATTGGCACCGACGGCGCCAAGTCATCGGAGCCGGAAAGTGCCAGCAAATCGGAGAATCGTAATGTGCTCGTGTCCAATTAGAAAAGCCGAACCGCAGTCAAGTCAAATCAGAAAAGCAATGCCAAAATAAGCAGCGTATTTATTGTGTCCAATTGGAGGTTCATTCAATAATTAATGCATTGATTAATGATTCTAATGTTATATGTAATTTTAGTTCTAAGGCGCGACACACACACGTACACACACACACTTGCACCCTCACCACTACCAACTTAACCATTAAACAAACACATTAACACTTTGGCCCACAATTAAAAACGAGAGAAATGCTCATTTCAAATGGCAATGGATGCTTAAATGACTTTATTGACGTTGATAATCCCGCTTGCCGCCCGATTTGCTCAGCAGTCGCACATTCTGGATGCAAATGTCGTGGGACACGGCCTTGCACATGTCGTAGACGGTGAGAGCAGCGACGGAGACAGCTGTGAGTGCCTCCATCTCGACGCCAGTCTGTCCCTGACAGCGCACAGTGGCCACCAGGTGCACACACTGCTCCGCCTCCAGAAGTGTGGCCTGCACTCGCACCGATGACAGTGCAATGTTGTGGCACAGTGGAATCAGTTGTGAGGTCTGCTTGGCGCCCATAATGCCCGCCAATTGGGCCACGCTCAGCACATCGCCCTTGGCCAGCTCATTGGCTGCAATTAGCGTCGTGAGACGCTCTCCCACCTGCACTGTGGCCTCGGCACTGGCTATCCGTGTGCTCTGTGTCTTGTCGGCCACATCCACCATTTGTGCCTTGCCCTGGGCATTGATGTGCGTCAAGCTGCTGCAGTTGCGCAGCTGTTGTAATTGTCGTTGTCTATGTCTATGATGAGGATGAAGCAAGGTCCTGTTGCCGCCGTTATCTGCAAGCAAACAGTTGTTGTTGGGGGATGGTTGTGTCTTGCAAGGATTAGCCGCCTATGAGTATCATTGGGCGATTCTCCATTTGCGACAGATTCAGCATGCCTACAGCGGATACATGCGCCCATTAATACAGACAACTCTACGGATTAGGTTTAGATATGCACTCACCAGCATGTTGACGCTTCTTGCGCTGCACTGCCATTCCAATCAGCTCCACCAGCTGCTGCTCCGTGCAATCCTCACTGCGCATGGCGTCTCTTAAAGAGAACTCCTTGTTGCCAAAGAGACACACCTTAATGTTGCCATCTGCCGTGAGACGCAGTCGATTACAGCTGCCACAAAAGTGTTCCGTCATGGAGGTGATGAAGCCCAATTGGCCAGCAAATCCTGGCACTGCATACGCCTTTGAGGTGTCATTTGGGCCGTTGGGCAGTGCCTGGAACTCGGGCCAACGCTCTCGTATGATCTGCACTGTGTCGCTGTAGGAGATAAGGCGATCCGTGTGCCACTTGTTGCCGGAGAAGGGCATGTACTCAATGAAGCGCACATCGACAGGTCGCTCGCGTGTAAACTCCACAAAATCACAGATCTCATCCTCATTGAAGTTGCGCATCAGCACACAGTTGACCTGGGATATAGATATAAACTTATAAAATCTGTTATGGTTCAGTTGGAGCTCTGACCTTGGGTCTATAGCCCAGTTGTATGGCCAGATCGATGCCTGCTATCACTCGCTCCCAGCCCTTGCGCCGTGTGATCTTCTCGAAGCGATCCTTGCGCAGTGTATCAAGGCTGATGTTGAGGGAATCCAAGCCAGCGCGTTGCAGCGGCAACAACAGACGTGTCAGCACCAAGCCATTGGTGGTAATGCCCACATGTTCCAGTTGCTCCAACGCTTTCAGCTCCGCCACCATCTCCACAATGTCCCGCCGCACTGTTGGCTCTCCGCCCGTCAAGCGGATCTTGCGCACTCCCTGCTCCACAAAGATGCGCGCCAGGCGAAGCACTTCCTCCGAGGTGAGCAGCTGCGATTTGGGCTGGAGGGGCACACCTTCCGCGGGCATGCAGTAATCACCTGGAATTTCACAACAAGACATTAGTTTCTTATCAAAAGTATTTTGAGATAACACTGATTGGTTTGGTAACATTTAAATATTGGATTGTTGTTTAACTTACAACGCAAATTGCAGCGTTCGGTGAGGGAAATTCTCAGATATGTGTGATGTCTGCCAAAGCTGTCGGTTAATGGAGACATCGCGACAGATTGTCTCTATAAATGGAGATGTTTATATTAAAAATAAAACGGATTAGTTTAATTCCAGTTTAATGATACTAATCATGTTTACCTGTGATTTGTTGCTGCTGTCAGTATCCACAGTTTTTGTTGCTGTTGCTGTTGCCAATTTGTGGAACTGCGAACCGGTTGCCATGCCCACCGAGGGGCGAAGCTGTGCCGTGGATTGGATCAGCAATAGGTTTACACTCCTCACCAGCAATCTCATTGTTGACGAATGTATCTTTCACTTGTTTAGAGTAATCAAATTGTTATTAACAACACGCTAGGCTGACGATTACCTAACCAATAATTCACTGGGGGGACTGAGGCTCCAATTCTCGCTGTCCCATCAAAACAATTCAGAAAACTTGACACTCTTGATAAGCAATTATTATTTAAACTCAAGCCAAGTGCCTACCTTACGTGTGTGCTACTAAAATTCCACTTGTTGCCCAGTTTCTTCAGAAGATCTCCCGCGATTTTCAAGTCGAACAACAACCGGCAACTGTTGTTTATAAACTGAATGCTTCGATCATATGGCAATTGTAACGTGGTGGAGCTTTGGGTATAAAGCTCTCACTCACACAACCACCGAGCAGAGGTGTATGTGTGAAGGTGTACATGTATTTGTGAATGTGGGGCAAACTGCTGAATGGACTGTTATCTCTTTAGAGAGTGTGCAAGTGTACTCAGAGATACCCTGTAAATAAATCAGTATGTAAGAATGTGCTATAAATTTGGGTTAACCTTAATTTAATACTTTAGATACAGCGAAGTAATAAAACATACCTTCATATATAGTTAGTTAGTTTCCTTTAATTTTCTTAAAATCTACCTATTTTCTTACTAAGAAACCTGAGAAAGTCTTTACCTAAATTTTCTGAAAACTGATTGGGTTTTTTTTACTATAATACAGAGACTGTGAAAATGTCAGTATTAAAACACACTCTAAATATAAAACGCACTCAGCAAAAGTGATTTAAAAAAAAAAATATGCATAATTAAGGTGTTTGTTTTAATTTTCTGAAAACTAATCAGTTTTTTCTATACTACGAAAATTGAGAAAATGTTTGTTCCCTAAATAAAAATGATAGACAGCTAAATTGACTGTACTAAAAGATGATCTGCTTACATTTATTTGGAATTAATTCTATTAACCGCTCCAAATGTTCATACTTAATGAAAGCGAAATTGTCTGTACTTAGAGATACCTAATAAACATTTGGAAGAGCTCAAAGCCGATTTCCAAATGGATTTATTTTTTATTTTGCTATATTGCTCAGAAATAAAATTTTTCAAACTACTCTAATTCTTAAAATTTGACTATAAATAAAGTAAATGCCCTTTCTATCGTTTATTTATATTATTAAACAGTAGCAATTTCTATGTGTATTTCCGTGTCAGTACAATTTTCTTCTCTCAAGGAGAGAGCCCCTCTCTCCCTACTCACTACGCCTCTGTGCCAGCCTCTGATCAACTCCGATATTAACATGTGTATTATCTTGCTCAAATTGCCTGCCAATTCTTTTCTGCTCTCAGTCTTCAGTTTGCATCGCTGCTGTTTGGTTCGTCGGGAGTCTGCTGGAATATTGTTTACTGAAGATCGGTGTCCGGCATAATTGTACTTTGTTTATTTGAAATTCGAATTGGTCTCTGCCAAATACATACACACACAATGCGTAGTTCGCGTCTTTGGAATCTTAAGCGAGTCTCGCTTATGTTTTGCGCTGTCCTCTTTGTCTATGTCTTTGTTTTCTCCGGTGGCTATCAGAAATATCAAATAGACGGCGTTATCGGCAATACGGGACCGGAAAGGGTTTGGGAATATGTGGCGGACTTTAGCAAAATGCGCCTGCTGAATCCCACAATGTTAGTAGAGCACCCGCAGATTTTATATATCAATAACTGACACCATTTTTAAATTTCCCAGCATTAATTTCAAGATTCTGGCGGATCACGGCCACACCCACGACTGGCGCTATACGGTGGAGTATACAGAGAGATTATCCCACTGGCCACACTGGCTGAACAAGGCTACGGCCAATTATATTGTGACCAAGACGTTGCCGGGTGTCCAGCCCCAACAATGGGCCATAGAATCGAATCATGAGACCTGCTTCTTTGGCGGCCTCTATTGCTGTAAGTTCTCGGAATTATTAACTCTGCCACATGTTTAAATTTCCCCTTTTTTCACAGTGCATTCGTACAGCGATTTCCGTTTCGTCGCACGCGGTTCTGATACCTACGCCCATGAGAAGATCGAGTATCAGTGTCCTCCACTTTTGGGCAGCGCCTGTCGACGGGAACTCGAGTTCCAGCGACGTGCCGTCATGCACAATCTGACGCACATTCTGAAGAGAACATAATTCGTAAATAACTATAAAAATAGTTCAGCATATTCTCCGTTTAGTATAGTTTTATATCTGCATGTATTTCCGCATTTAAATGTTTTACAATTTCATAATGTGTGTATTAAAAAAAATTAATTGAAATCAACTAAATTAGCTAAAAGTTGCTCAGTAACATAATAATTTAAATACATAATTATGTGTATTTTGTAATATCGTCAACTAAATTAGACAAGTCATTTTTAAAATTTGTGCTAGTCACAATAAAAACTTGTAATCTTCTGATTACTTTTGAAATATGGTCTAGATTGTTTTCTATTTGAAATCTGTTAACTTTTGATTGAGGTACTTCAAATCCTACATTCGTGTCAGTGAATAAACCTAATTTAATAGAAAATAGCGTAAATATTCTTTACAACAACTAATTAGAATTTCTCTAAAATTGATGTGAATACTTCTTCACACTTTAAATATCAAATGATTTCATTGAATAAAATCTTAAAATTATTTGAAATCCCTCATGTGGATTTTGTTAAAGTTTTGGCAAGTTGTCAGAGCACAATTCACTGCATAGTCTTGAGTCTCTGAGTCTTTTTTTGAAATAGATCACGATTTCCACAGCCTCTCTTATCACTTGAAGAGATTTAGTTGCTTGCGCTTTGTGGGTCCTCCACTTCGTGCCACACGTGCGGCATTTGCCTTGTCAGCTGGCACCACAGGAGTGCTGGGCGCACTTTGGGATGATCCCGAGGCTGTTGCCGAGTTGAACCAACGGGTCAGCTTGGTGGACTGTGTGGGTTTGATACTTTTCGGCGATTTGCGTTGTGCTTGACTTGATTGAGTGCGTTGACCAGCATTCTCAGGCGTGCAGCCGGAGCCAATCAAATACTTGGTGATTTTGTTGCGTTGTTGCAATAGTTGTTGCGGTTGCTGCTGTTGATGCACGGGGGACACATTGCCTGTGGAGTTGAGACGCAGTCGACTGCCAAACTCGCCGTTGTTGGTTATCTCAAAGATATCATCGTCCAGCAACGTGAAGCGACGTGGTGGCAACTGTTTCTCTGGACTGGGCAAGTTGGGCAACAAACTAATGCCTGACTCTTTGCCTTTGGTTTTCTGCGGATCAAACATATTCTCCAAGAGATCCAGACAGGAGCGTTCGCGATTCTTTTTTGGCATCGTGGATGGTTGCACCTTCGCGTGTTGTTGCTGCAGCTGTTTTACTTCTGAGCCAAAGATCTTGAAGCCTTCGAACGGAGATGCTGGAGGTAAATGCTGTGCCAGCGTTATCTGCGATAATTCGGAGCAGTTGCTAAAGATGTCGGGAGATTTATTGACACCGTTCCGTTGCTGTGCGAGCAGCTGACCAAAGGTCGAAGTGCTGGGCTGCGATTGTTCCTTGGAGGAGTTGGAGACCTTTCTCTTCAAAGCTCGTGTGCGTCGACTTTGCGTAGTGGACTGTTGCGAGCACTCATCATTCGAGCTATTGATCACCACAATATCGGGCTTGGGATTGGAGTTGGGAACAACAACCACCTCCGAGTCGCTGAAGAAGTTCAAAGTAATGGGCAACATCGAAGGCGTCGCCTGCGGTGCCTGAGGTATGCGGAACTCGGAAAAGGATTCCAGTTCTGTGAGATTGTCTGGCAACTTTTGTGCGCACTGCATAAACGAATAGTTGGAGAGGATCGAGCCGGAACTAAGCAGCTCTGGCGTGGCAACTACTGCACTAACATCCTCTTTCTTCTTTTTGCTGGAGGAAGGCTTTGATGAATCATTGGACAACTTGTTCTTTGAGCGACCTTTGCCTTTTTTCACCTTTGGTTCCTCTACAGTTGTTGCTGTTGACTTTTTAGGCGTGACTGCGGCTTCTGATTTTACTACTTCCTCTTCATTCCTGCGCTTACTCGTTTTTGGGGTTCGATTTACGTCTAGTCTGCGTTTTACTTTAGGTGCGCCTTTCTTTTCAAACTCTAACGCCTTCAAGGGTGCCATGTATTTGCTGTGCATTCGCGAATCCGCGGAACGCGTCAGTCGTTGCATTCCCCGTGTTTGTCTCATCTCCAGCTCATCTGAATTCATGTCACGCAAATGAGTGCGCTTAGATCTGGGCTCGGACTTGGGTGTGACCAGCTTATCTTGCTTGGGCGTTATCGGCTCGGGGGATAGCGATTTCTTCTTCTGTTTGGGTGTATTCCTAGATGTAGCAGGTGAAGCTATTGTCTTCAGTGCTGTTTTTGAAGGCGTCTTCTTAGATGCACGATTTCCTACGCGTGTTGTCCTTAATGGTGTCTTCTTTTTAATCGAAACCAATGGCTCTTCAGACTCTAAGGGTGGTCTCTGCTCCTCTGGCTTTTTAGAAGCATCAGGCACAGGCTTTGTCACTTGAGTAGATCTTGTTGGTGTTAACTGATCAGCTGGTTTCTTAGAAGCAGCTGATGCTGGATCTATCTGCTGATTCGACGTCTTTTTAGTTGTAACAGGCGAAGGTTTCTTCACCTCCGTCAATTCTGGTGACTTATTGCAAGTAATCAGATATTTCCTTCCTTGTGTTGACTTCGATGGAGTCGTTTTCTCTGGTGACTTCTTAGTCGTCAGTTCTGATACACTTTCAGTATCAACAGGTTGGAGTTTTATTGTTTGCGTAGCTTTCAATGATGTTGTCGGTTCTTGTGACTGCTTGGATGCAACAGGTGCTGGTTTCAATGGTGCCTTTAGCACAGGTGCTGGTTTCAATGGTGCCTTTAGCACAGGTGCTGGTTTCAATGGTGCCTTCAGCACAGGTGACTTTTTAGGAGTAGCTTTCGTTACGGGCTCTGGTAACTTCTTGGAGTTTATTGCTACTTCTTCCTGAGGCTTTTGTGGTGTCGTAACTCGACTTAGTCTAACGTTTAATTTTCTGGTCTTTCTTTGAGAGTTTGTCGGTTCCTCAGTCTCCGAATCGGTGAGATCTACTGACTTTGCGACCTGTGAGCGTTTTGTATATTTTCGATTTGTTTTCGACGCTGGTGACGTTGTTGGCACTCTTGACAAGCTCGGTGGTGTTGTTGGTGGTGTTACAATCTCACAGTCATCGCTGGAGAGTAGTACTAAATCGGTGGTTGACATTGTTGGCGCATTCTTAGCCGCATTTTCCTTCACAACCTCTTCTTCTTCTGAATCGGACATTTCTAAAATCAATGGCTCCATGCCAATCGCTTCATCGCTGGACTCAGATACAGACACTTTCTCTGGTTCTTCCTGCTGTATCCATTCGCGTTCTTGCTTTATTTTCATCAGGCACTCGAATATTTCATCAGTTCCGCCTGTGGACAGAGCCTCCGATGAGGATTCGATTGTCGTTTGACTTATTGTGCTATTGCTGTTGTTTTCTCCCAGCCAAAGCGATAAATTGATCTTAAATTGCTCCGGAGTAACCAGCGGCAGATATGACTCGAACTGATGGCGATATCGACGCAGGCGAAAATCTCTGGAAAAGTGAAGAAACTGGTAATGAAATCATTTCCAAATGTGATGAAATACAACTAACTTGATATATTCGCCGAGAACGCCGCGCTGCTTGTAGTATTCCTCGAGATCGACGCGTTTGCTTAGCACCTCTTTAACATCGGGCAGGTGAAACTTACGCTCAAAGCTTTGGAAGGTCTTGTACTGATGCTCCAGACAACCGCCTAAGCGTAACACATTATACAGCAGCTTCACGTCGGACTAAAGGTAGAAAAGAATTGATATTAAAAGAGGGTTCTTTGTTTAATTTAAAGCCCTTACCGTAATGTCCACACTAGAGATCACAATGTTGACTTTGCGCTCGTATTGCTTGAGAAGCATGGAAGTGCAAAAGTTATTATTTAACGTAAATCCCCGATGATCTACAATGACATAGTCGAACTTCAGCTTGCTGAGATCGCCAATGCTACGCAGGACACTCCATTTGCTGAGATAAACGCTGTGTGCTGACTCTGTGCTGTCTATAAAATGAAATTGAGTATAAATAATTTAAAAAATAAGAGCAGTTTATTTCTTACTATTAACATCCTTTATAACGCATATGGGCAAATCGCTGAGGACTCCCAGGTGAAACTGCCAGCCAGCCAGCAAGTGATCATCGTTTTGTAGCACAATGAGCGTCTTCTTGGTTGCTCCCACGCCATTTAATAAAGCGACTATAGAAACACATTTACCCAGACCGTTCTCATCGTTAAATATGCAAAACTCTTGTTTGGACAGCCGGTCGTGGAGAAAACGCACTGCTTCCAGCTGAAAGCACTTCAGGTACTGCGTTGTATGGCTGGAAATAAGCACATTGTCGGAGAGACGCAGTTCCGGTGTTTGTTCAGAGACAAAATGATACATTTGCCCGGGTTTCGCTTGCGGTCTTATTTATTTAGCGGACGTGGTGCAGGGCCAAATAGATTGCCACGAGTATATACAGTAGTTTCAGATATGAGAATATCACAAACATTGAGAACGATCCAATTATCATCTTCTTGGACGACAACGGTCCATCGATGTAATCAGGACTAAAAATATCCGCCAAGTTGTTGTTGTTATTGTTGTTGTTGTAGACGATATGCATGTGTAGAGTAAATGCAGCAGGTAGAAAGTAGGCAAAAAAACGCGCGTATTGTGCGGGTGGGAAAACTGTAGGTTTTGGAAACGCGTTTACTTTGTGTTGAACGCGACTTTAATTGTTGTAATTATTCAAGCCATGTTTAAAGCACAATTTCACAATATATACATTTTTTTTAAGAATAAATAAGAAGAAAAAAAGTTATGTTCTTGTTTTGTGCAGAGTTGCCAACTTCTGAGAAGAAGAAATAGCTGCCTTAGCTAAGTTGGCAGCCCCTGTTGTGTGTCCATCGCGGTTTTCGAGCACCGTATAAACCTAAATTTAAATTTAGATTAATGAAAAAATTAAATACGAAATTAGATAAAATTATGGAAAGCATTTAAATTAAGGATTAAAGCAGTTAAGCATT
This sequence comes from Drosophila falleni, assembly GCA_035045575.1. Lineage (NCBI taxonomy): Eukaryota > Metazoa > Arthropoda > Insecta > Diptera > Drosophilidae > Drosophila > Drosophila falleni. The sequence goes on from JAWNOV010000167.1 coordinate 8,668,777, forward strand.
GAGAATTTGAGGAGGAATAAATTAACCGATTTTGCATAGAAATCATGTACAATTTTGTGGTTCAAGTACTAAAATAAACATTGTTAAAAATAAAACAGCTATAAAACTATTCCATATTAAATATTATATATAAAAACAATTATATATACAAAAATTATATATAAAACTTTAAACATTGTTAAAAATAAAACAGTTATAAAACTATTCTATATTAAATATTATAAATAAAACAATTATATATAAAACTATATAATATATAAAACTATATAATATATAAAACTATATAATATATAAAACTATATAATATATAAAACTATATAATATATAAAACTATTCTTATAAAATACACTACAATGACAAGATCAGCAGTTCCCGCCAAGAGTTGGTTCCACTTGTCACTTCACTACACTTCACTTGCCACTTCCTGTTGATCCGCCTTCTTCGAGCGCCGAACACTAACTGCCTGCCCACTGCGAGATGGCCGCCTTTTATATGCTGCGTGGGTGGTCAGTTAGCAGAACTCTGTTATCTAAGCAGTGCAAACTCACATTGGCACTGTTAAACTCGATTGTCACTGTTAAACTTACATTGGCACTGTTAAACTCGATTAACACTGTTAAGCTCACATTGACACTGTTAAACTCGATTAAAACTGTTAAGCTCACATTGGCACTGTTAAACTCGATTGTCACTGTTAAGATCGATAAACACGGTTAAACTCGATTGTCACTGCTAAAATCGATTGTCACTGTTAAATCGATTAGCACTGTTAAACTAACATTGACACTGTTAAGATAACAGAGTTCTGCTAACTGACCACCCACGCAGCATATAAAAGGAGGCCATCTCGTAGTAGGCAGACAGTTAGTGTTCGACGCTTGGTGAAGAAGGATCAACGGGAAGTGACAAGTGAAGTGTAGTGAAGTGACAATTGGAGCCTACTCTTGGTGTGGAACTGCTGCTTTTCTGGCGGTAGACAGGACTTGGTGTTCGGCGCTCGCAGAAGACGGATCAGCAGCGGCGGGCAACTTTGTAGCATTAGAAGCAGATCGTTATAAGCTATATATAAATATTATTAACCATTATTTTGTAAGCTTAAAAATTATTTGTAGCATTAGAAGCAGATCGTTATAAGCTATTTATAAATATTATTTACCATTATTTTGTAAGCTTAAAAATTATTTAATAAGAATAGTTTTATATAATATAGTTTTATTAATTATATAGTTTTATATATAATAAAGTTTTATATATAATAAAGTGTTATATATAATTGTTTTATATATAATATAAAATAGTTTTATAGCTGTTTTAATTTTACCAATGTTTATTTTAGTACTTGAATCACAAACATTGCAAATTGTACACGATTTCTATGCAAAATCGGTTAAGTTATTCCTCCTCAAATTCTTAATGTGTTTGTATTAGAGATGCAAATAGAGATTCTCAACTATATCTCGCAGTGCATATTTAATGTTTCAGGAAATTTTGCAGGGTGGCAACCTTTGGACCGGGTGGCAGCCTTTGGACCGGGTGGCAACCTTCTGCTTTTGTTATTATTTAATTCCACCGGCGGACATTCATTATTTACATTTTCAGCAACAAGTGTTCCCGAAAAGAAATTAAATCTGACTATGTCTGTGAACAAAAATGGAAAGTCTGGAACAAAAAGAAAACATGGAGAAAGTCCTCAGAATACGTCAACAGTGGCTCCGCCTGCCAAGCAGAGAATGGTGGTGACTCCTTGGCGCGACACGTGCGTTTTGTGTGCCATCTATTACAATTAAGACTTTTCTATAATAATAATTTCGACTTGCAGTGCAGAGTTTAGTACAGTGTACGACTGGCTGTTTTCTAAGCAGACAACGCCTGCCAACCTCCGCAAGGCGCTTAGTCAAATGCGGATCTGGAGTCTGCGTCGTGGGAGTCTCTGTCCAGCTTCCGTGCTGGCTACTGGAGTTCTGGTGCAGGCGCAGCTAGAGGATAAGCAGGGAAACCCAAACATACAGACGACCTACGCCAGTGCTTTCACCCGCTTCTTCAACTTCATGTCCTCGATCATGCAGGGCTTCAACATGACCAGCATGTACGACACGGCAAAGCAACTCGGACTGCAATCATTCATCGTGGATTTAAGGCACTTGTGTGCACATGGACAGGAGCTGCCGCCAGCTGAAATATTGCGTCACACATCAGAGCATTGCTTGGAATGGATTCGTAATTTTTACTGGCTGCCACAGAACGAAACGATGAGTAATCTAGATGCTCCAAAGCTGCAGCGCAAGGATAAAGCAGCATTCGATAAGGAACTGAAAGCGCTTATGGAAATTTACGATTTAGGTTTGGAGTGCCACCTAATGGGAGCAGATAAGCTGAAAGCAGTAAGCAAATTAAAGTCCAGCGCAGAATTTAACAAGATTCGAGTTTATTGCTCCGCAAAGAAAATCAAAACAACAACTGAAATGATTGACAAAGTGATTAGCGATCTGGGTGCAGCAATCAAGCGACAAAACTCATCCATGAAAGATCTGCTGGACATATACATGGCGAGTGTGCTTAAGATGAAGTACTTCCTTGGCGCAGGACTAAAACACATCGAGGATGAGGAACTGGTCATTCAGGCTACACAGAACCTGTTTCGACTCTTTGCTGTTCAGGGATATATTGAGAATATATTTGTGGCCTTTGTGCAGTTGGCCGAGAATCCAAATGCAGATGATGAGAGTCGACGAGGTGCAAGCTATTGGGCTACAAAAATGTTGCAGACATTTAGAATGCTCAGCCGTATGAAACGCATGTATACAGAGGAATTGGATAAGGCAAGAATCACAAATATTCAGGGATAATATCGAGCTAAGTATTTCTTTTTCAGAACCCAAACATGAAGACGGTGGACTTCACGACACTTAATAAGTCAGAGATATCAAAAAGAATGCGCACTCTGCTCATTCACTCCGGCGTAGATTTGACTCTCACATTAGTTTTCGGCGAGTGTCCGAAGAAACCCCGTTCCTGGGTATTTGAACGCGAGTTCCTTATGAGCAGACTGGATCCCCTAAGCTTACACTCAGTTCCTATTTTCAAAGGGTATGGAGTTCTCTACATTGTTTTTAAATGGTAATTTATAAACTATTCATTTTAATTGTAGTTTGTTACCACTTGTGGAACTTCCATTGACTGCCGAACAAAGTGACGACTTGACAAAGTTATGCAACTTGAAAATGCAAGACACAAATGGAGAGACATCTAAAAATTCAATAGATGACCAAAAGCAAACAGATGAATGTAACAAATCAGAGAATACAACATTTGGCATTTGGACAGTCGATAAAGGTATGCCTACTTATTAAATTGTTCTAACTAACAGTTTGTTAAATAATCTATTTATATTTTCTAGAAAATAACTGGTCAACTTGTGCGCTTGGAGTACTGCCCACCAATTTAGCTTAAATGAGAAACGTTAACTGAAATGTAATTAAGCTGTAAATATGATAATAAGCGATTTTATTGCCTAAATACATTTATAATACAATACCTTTATAATACAATTTTTGAGTCTCAATTGAGATCATATTCAAATTAAATATTTGCGCGCCTTTCTGCTTCTTCACTTTCACCATTCTCTACGAAACAAATAGCAAATTTTTCTGTAAGTAGTTGGCAACGCTGACTACAAGCGTATTGCTTCTAATTGTTTTTTGTAATTTAAAATTGAAATAAACCATAAAAATAAACATGGAATTTCAACGTAGCGATGCGATGCTGATGGAAATATTGCAGGAGCGTAAAACCATCACAGGTTTTTTGGACGCAGTATTTGGCTTCTTGAAGCGAAAGTAATATAAGAGTTAATCAAAGTGAAACGAACAGAGTCAAATCAAAATTTTATTTGCAGTACGGATTTTTATCACACCAAGAGGGATGCAACAGATAAAATCGGGTTTCCAAAGGGAATGCGGGATCAGATACTCTACGGCGCCATGCAGCGCTACGATCCAGAATGCTGGCTGCAAACAATGAGTGCGGAGAGTGGAATTGACGACAGTGGGATAAATGCGCCTCCTGCCATTTCTGAGATCACAGTGGAGACTGAAGAGCAGAGACTACAAGCTAAGTCTGCTGAAGCAGACGTGACAACTTCCAAAAGTAGGACTGGCTTTGAGCCTGGTGACTATAAAAACGGTGCCGCATTTGAAAATCATTGTTGGTCGCAAACGCTAAAGGATTTGGAGCTGCATGTCAAGCTTCCCAGCAATCTACAATCTGCCAAACAACTAAGCATCGATATTAAAGCGCAACAGGTGAAAGTGTGCAGTAAACAGGATGCGAATCAAGTAATCCTAGAAGGTGTGCTTAGTCAACGTATAAGACACAACGATATCGTGTGGTCCATAGAAAATGGCACTCTGCTCATATGTTGTGGTAAGTACTCCAATATAATCTTGAATGCGCTTCCTAAATCCGTGAATTTGTAGACAAAGCGAAGGAGCGCTGGTGGGATCGACTTTTTGAAGGAGACGACGAAATCGATATTAAGAAACTAGACTGCGAGCGTTACATAGACGAGTTGCCGGAGGATTCTCAGCTGGCAATAGAAAAACTGCGGGTGCAGCAAATGACAGTGGATCAGCAACAAAAGACTGCTTTACAGACAACAGATCCTGAGCAGACCAAAACGTTAGAGCGTTTGAAAAAGGCCTGGGATGCAGAAGGTTCACCATTCAAGGGGCAGCCGTTTGATCCTTCTATGGTCCAAATGAGTTAGGTATTTATTAAGTAAATATATATGAGTACAACTGATGAGAAAATACAAAAAGTATAAGTTGTAAGTAAATGCTTAGAACTAGGGCTTTAGAAAGGTTTTTCTAAAAGTTTGATTGAGATGTGCTTAACTTGTTAATACAAAGATCAGTAAGAAGGTCGATACGATATATAAAAAAAATGAGAATCAACTGATTGTCAGGATTATTGAGCCTTCAATTTAAGTTTCTTACGTTCCAGCTGCGACTTCTGATAGACGACGTCTCTCTGATCGGTTGACCAAGCCACATACATGTAGATTGTAAGAAGCACGGCGAGAATCAGTCGATCCAGGCTCATTACATTAATAACAAATAGAATTAGAGTGAGTCCAACGAATGAAGGATGTCGCACATGAGCGTAGAGATTACGCAGATCAGATGACTTGTATGCAAGGGGTTCCGTGTAGTTGTAGAGACTGAAGTAGGCTTGTTTGATGCCCAGCAGTTCCATTATATCCATGATAATACAACCGCCGAAAATGACAATCCAGCCTATAGCATGGGTTATCACAAATGTCCACCAAAGTGGCTCGCTCTCATCCACATTGATTTGCCAGAGCACAATCGATTGAGCGGGCAGCCAGTTCTTTATCAGATACTAAAAGAATAGTGCGTAAGATTTCAATATAAACAAGCTACAAGGCTATACAAACATGTAAACATAGCGATGACGTCAGGGCATAAATAGTTCGCTCCGCAGCAGTCAAGCCCAATTTGCATAAGAGATTCTTCACCAACGCTGACTTAAGCAAGCTGTGCTGTAGAATGAATCCAATCACATAGAGAGTGTCCAATACAATAGGTCCATAAGCGGTCTCCAAGCGTGACTTATTGTCCAGTAGATTAAAGATCCAGGTGTGCGCTTTTGAAACGGAACGCGGCATGGAAAGAAACAGCGTGAACATGCCAATCACGTAAATAGTATAGCCCACTGTGGCTATAGAGCTAAGCAGTAATATAAGTTTAACAAAAGACGCCATTTCACTAGCACTTTCTTTCAATACAAGTATTTAAATAATTATTAAACAAGCAGAAATGTAAACAACTAAAATGCAATAGAGCAGAGTTGCAACGAGTCTCAAATCGAGATAATACTATCGCTAATGGCAACCCTTAAAATGCAAGAACAGCTGTGTGTGACCGTCATACAGTGACTGGCAAATGCGGCTTTAAAACTGACGTCAACAAATAATTTGCTTTCTTTATTTTTATTTAAATAATTGCTATACCCTGTAAACATGTTTACGCTGTGGACGTTGATTGAAGCCTCGCTGCTTTGCTTAAATGCAGTGTGCATTTTACACGAGGAGCGTTTCTTGGCCAAGAGTGAGTGTTTCAAGTCCCAGACTTTTCACAATACAAATGACACGATTCAATTTCAGTTGGCTGGGGAAGACAAGCTGGTCAACAAGAGTTTGGAGCTCCAAGTGCCAAGCATCAAATATTAAATCTCATACGTTCTATTCGCACAGTTGCCAAGAGTAAGTAGAAGTTAGATTTTTATAATCATAAACAAAAGAATAACACGTGTCCATCTTTTTCTACACTTTGCAGTTCCACTGATATTTCTTAATATAGTAGCGATTATATTTAAATTATTACTTGGATAAAACTTAAAATCTATTGTAATAAATGTACTGTTTTTGCTTTTTTCATAATTCTCAATTATTGTGTTAAATGTTGACTTGATTTTCGCTGTAGCACACACTTGACCCGGTTCTCCAGAGCTATACTATATGCATCCAACTTGTAGGCAGCCGCCTCCAGCTTGTCCACAGTATCTGAGATCTCATCAATTTGTTGCATTAGAGGAGCTAACTGCTGAAACTTGCCGCAAATTTCGTTTGTAGATACATTTAAGTTTTCAGCTATTTGCCGCATGTCTTTGTACTTGGCAATCGTTGCCTTGTTCATCTCCTCGAGTAACTTGTAATCCTCCAATGGTGCATTCAACTCGTGTGTTATGTATTCTTCTGTTTTCTGGAACATTTTTGTTGCCAATTTGCTAAGATTTGGATCATGGCCGTGTGCCAATGCCTCAAAACTGGATGTTGAAGTAGATAATGTCGGTCCACGCATCGGTGAGTCCAATTGGGGATTGTGCTCCTGATCCCTTGCCTGATCCTTGGCAGCATTAGCGCTTGTTGTTGGCTGCTCGTTTTCCATGTTTACAACACAAGAATTTTCCAACACAAATATTAAAGCATCAGCTGTTGTCTCCGCTTTACGGCGAATGGTAACATGGGGAATCGCAGTCTGTGATTGGCAAACGTATGTGTCGTATGTGAATGGACAAATTTATAACGCTTGTAAAGCGATTTCTTATCAAAATGTTATCAGTGTCGAACTGTCTGTAAGAAAGGAAAGTTTTTAAAATGTCGAAAGAAGATCAGAAGCTGCAGCTTAAACACCTTTTCGATGGCGGTGATTGGAACGTATATACCCCGGACATTTTAAATCTAGGTGTGGGTGCTCCAGGCACAGATTTATTGGAACCCTGTTGCGAAATTTTCGAGCAGGCCACAACACATTGCTTGGTGAGCATTAATTGAGACCTCATTCATAATCACAGATTTTCGGTATACATGAGGCGACGAATGAGGAAACTGATTAAGAGTGACAACTTGAAATTTCAAATTGTAACCTAAATTTTAAAAAAAATAATTTTTTTTACAAAATTAATTAAATTTGAATGCAGAATGAATAAAGAAGCCGAACCAATACCAAAATGACATTCCGCATGAAAATCGGTTCAGTTTTGACAAAGTTATGGGAGTTTGAAGTTGGTCAGACTTTGGAGCTAATAACTTTACAAGTCAAAATTTTTGTCAGATTTCACATGATTTTTTACAGAATTTTGAAAGGTGTCAGAAACAATTTTAAAGTGTTGACTTATACTATTTACGATATAAGGAGTTGATTAAACGTGAAAACTTGAGAATTAAAATTTTGAATTTTCAAAATATCAAAGGGGGGACCACATGCATCGAATCCATGATTTTGAGAAATATAAATTTTTTTCGAAAATTAATTAAATTTAAATGCAGAATGAATTTAGAGGCCTAACAATAATCAAAATGACATTCCGCTTGAAAATCGGTTAAATTTTGACAAAGTTATGGGAGTTTGAAGTTGAAAAGTATTCATAAGGGTTTATATATCAGAAAAAGTTTTTGTTATAAATAATAAATAATGAAAAGTATTCATAAGGGTTTATATATCAGAAAAAGTTTTTGTTATAAATAACACACTTATAAATGAATTAATGACTTTTGCAGAAGCGCGAAAAAGAAGAGAATCAGTCACTGATCTTTCAATATGGACCAGCAACTGGCACTTACGAGGTGCGCAATGAAATTGCAAAGTATTTCACCAAAATGTACAATAGCCCCGTTAACAGGTAAGAGCCTAAATATTATATTATTCCTTTGAAAAGCCGTAAATATCGTTACCATTAGCGAGGACTTGATAATTACAACTGGCGCAACGCAGGGCTTGCATTATGTGCTTTCTACTCTGATCGACTTCAATGGCTATATATTTGTGGATGAGTACACATACATGATTGCACTGGACAGTATGAAGCACTTTACGAGCATTCAAATTGTACCACTTAAACTTAACGACGATGGCGTCGATCTCAAAGATCTCGAAGAGAAAGTGAGCGAGAAGCATTTCAAATCAAAGAACAAGGAGTTTTGGGGCATTTACTATACAATACCAACATACCATAATCCAACAGGCATACTGTTTTCGCCAGGTGAGTTTATATTCTTTTTTTTTACTCTTTTTGCAACTCAACTAAATAAAATTTTACTCATTACAGAGGTTTGCCGTGGCATTGTGCAGTTGGCACGTAAATACGACTTCTTGGTGCTTTGCGATGATGTCTATAACATTCTCAACTATGGCGAGAAACCATTGCATTCCCGTCTTCTTTCCTACGATGCACGTACGGATAACGATTTTACTGGCAATGTCATCTCCAATGGCAGCTTTTCGAAGATTATTGGACCAGGAGTGCGTTTAGGTTGGCTCGAAGTGCCGCCACGTTTAATGCCCCAGCTGGAAAGTAGTGGGATTATCAACAGTGGTGGCTGCTTTAACAACTATACAGCTGGCATTGTGGGCAGTCTCTTTGAGTTGGATTTGGCCCAGGCACACATTGCACGGCTGTTTGAGGCTTACAAGGAGAGAATGTTGGCTACCACAGCTATACTTACAGCTGAACTTCCTAAGGGTTGTCGCTTTTCTGCACCCAGCGGTGGTTACTTTATTTGGATAAGTTTGCCAGATCACCTGGATGCACGCAAATTTCTGGAATACAGCTTGAATCATGAGAAGATTACTTTTATTGCCGGTCCGCGTTTCGCCGTGGAAGAAGGCAAAGGTAAACAATTCTTCCGTATATCAATAGCCTTCCATTCCAAGGAGAAGCTAGTGGATGGTGCAAAGCGTTTGTGTTCAGCTCTAAGAGACTTTATTGAGACTTCTCCGTGTAGTAGTTAAATTCCAAAATGAAGAAGACTGTTAACTGTTCACAATTCTCTGTTTTGTTTTTAAAATATGGCAAAATCTTTTTATTGCTTGTTTTTGTTTGTTATCGTATTTTAAATAGTGCTTATAAAGATAGGACTTAGATAGTAATTATCTATTTATAAAGATCGTTATAAATTACAAACATGTAATAAAATATGCGTATCTAAAAATTTTTGGGCACAATGCTTAAAAATATCACAAATTTGATAAATTTATACAAATATATTCAAGTTGAACTTTACAAAACAATTGTTTACACGTGAATCCCTTAGTTTTCATATGTTCTGAGAATATTTAACGTTTTAGTTTTGCATATTTTGTGCATAATACTTTGCTTGTACGACAATTGAAATGCGTGGAGGCAAATTCGAAGGAAATTACAAAAAAACTATAGCTAAAAGAAATTCTAAATAATTAGATAACGAGTTACTCTGTGAAAGTGTGGACAATCTCCTTCAGGGAGGTATACGTGCCAATTACCAGACCAAGAATGCCCACAATTATCAGCACAAAGTTACCTGTGAAAGATTGGTATGTAAATATATGGTCTAATTGGAGATGACAGTTGAAATACTTACTTAATAGCAGCCAGGCTTTGCTGAGACCACTCGTGTTGTACCAGTGTGTGCAGATTTGTATCAGAGCCGGAAAAGCCAATCCCAGAGCGGATAAGCACAGAGCACCAAACAGCGATATGAACAGCTCCAGGTTGGGTATAGCCACAGCTAACAGAACTATAAGATCAAACAGATATTCAAGGTCAATCTTTGAACACTCTTGTAGTTACTTCTTGGATACTTACAAGTGACCAGCACAAGACCCGTGCGCACCGCATACTCCCAGAATAGCTTGTTCCTCTGCGGGCCCAGCTTCTTGCCAACGTAATCGTTCCAGGTGATGTCAATGGCCACATAACAAGCCAGTCCATGGGTGATATAAATGGCAAAAGCGAGCATACCCTTGACGATCTGTGCTGGACTGAAAGAGGTACATTGAAATTAGTATTACTCAATAGGAACATGAATAAACTACTTACATTTCATGCTTTGGCAGATTTAAAGTGATAGAACCCAGCACACTGGCACCATAGTTGAGGTATCCAAACAAGCCCATGCCCACATACAGGAACACAATCCAGATCATGGACACATTAAGCACGCCACAGGATCCGCCAAACTTGTGCGGAGATTTCATCTCATTTTCAAGCGGCAAAATGACGCCAATGGCCTCCAAGGCAAACAGAACGGTGCCAAAGAACAGCGGAAAGTTCTCCAACTCGTCAAAGGCTTCCTTGCCCTCAGTTGTGACGGGTTCACGGAATATGTAGTAGCAAATGATGGCAAAGGACACCATGGTAATGAGATTAGCCAGCGTGGAGAAAGGTGCCAGGTACTTGAGCTGACGCACCCAGTTGATGAGTATCAGCGGAATCAATATGATGATCATACATAGACGCACATCCGTGTCCGTATCATAGACAGCGTCCACAATAGACTTGATGTTGGAGGCCACAAACACCACATACACACAGCAGGTGCCCAGTTGATAGATGAGCAGGAAAACATTCACCACAGTGCCAATGTAGGGTGAACAGCATTTAAAGAAACCCGGACCCTCGTTCAACGCTGACTCTGCCACAGCCGGATAGTTCATGCTGGGCACCTAAAAGCAAAAGATTGTTTTTATATTTATAATTTTTTTAACTTTTAAATATTAATTTATTTACATATTTTATTCTTTCTTTATTTAGTTTAGTAATTTTATAAATGTTATTTTAATTTGTAATGATATTCCGCTTGAAAATCGGTTGAGTTTTGGTAAAGTTATGCGAGTTTAAAGGTTTTGAAAAAATGTTAAGGGGTAGGTATGGAAAAATATGACAGTGATGACCAAAATATCGATTTTTAAAAATAAATAATATTTTGATGCAGAATCAATATAGAGGCCAAATAATAATCAAAATGATATTCCGCTTGAAAATCGGTTGAGTTTAAGTAAAGTTATGCGAGTTTAAAGTTTTTGAAAAAATGTCAAGTTTGTTTTTTTTAGTGTAGATATTTTCAAATATAAGAAATACCCTTGAACTTACTCTCTTGCGTCGGCAAAGCTCGTACTCCGCCTTGACCAGTTGATGTATGCAGTAGGTGCAAATGATGCCAATCACAATGGTTCCAATGGAACCCGTCACATAACCCGAATTGCGAAAGGCATTTGGCATGGCCAGAATCCCTGTGCCCAGAGATCCTTTCAGCAAATGGAAAAGGGTTTCCCAGTTGCTAAGTAATAGATACTATATTTAATATTTATTGTTTTTCAATATAATTCCTGTGCTTACGTTGTGGGATGCGGCACATCGCGATGCTCGTAGGGATTGTAGTCGGGATCCTTGGCCGCCTTGTTGTTGTTACCCTTCTCCGCCAGCTCCAGCGAGTATTTGTTGCTGCTCTGCTGTTTAATGTTGTCCACATGATCGCTGACAAACGCCGGATTGTTGTGTCCATTTTTACTCATGTCTGCACAAAGAGAGAAGAGTTAGACTTTCAGTTAAAATTTCACTCGTAATGGGCGATAAATCAAAGGCAAGCCAAGTCCAGTTGCCACTCGGACAGGCATTATTTAATTGCTGACACTGTCTATGGAGATCGCGATCTATCTAAACGCAGCAGCAAATGCAGCTGAAAATACTTTGACATATTTCTAAATTAAAAGCAGACCCCGCACAATGTCAAGTTCAATGTAAGCGAAACGCTATTCCCTCCCCCCTTCCACCACCAATAGCAGATGAGTCCACAATGTGTGTACTGCACACACTATAGTCTCTTGTGTGTGTATGTGTGTGTCGTCAACATCATGTCGTGAGCATGAAACGTGCTAACATTTTGTAATTGCAGCCAATTTTACTGTCACTTTGCGACTCGCTTTGGACTGGACTTTGTTGTGATTTTCATTTATTTAGCTATTTAGCTGTTACCGTTACCCCTTTTTTGTTTAAGACACAAAAACACACACACACATATATATATATATCTATATCTGAATTAGAAAACGGTTCGTTTAATTACCCGCTCATATTAGTTGTAATAGCAAAGATTCAAGATAAGTCCAGAGAAATGGAAATTTTGGCAAATCAACTGCACGTTTTCCGGTTGCTGAAGCAACGTTTACAATTAGTCTATTTAATTGTTCGAGTTGACTTCTTGACATATGTATAAATTCTACCAGACTACCATATCACGTATACGTAATACGTTTGTGGGCAGTATTCAAAGTATGAGTATCAGAATTTGCAAGTGCACTCACTTGCATAAATATAAATAATATAAAAAATAACAGCAATTGTCGTTTCTTGTTGTGGCCCAAACTCAGACAGAAGGTCGAGTGATACTGATTCATCAATGAGAGCGCCGAGTTGAGTTATTTTGTTTATTCTGTTATTATTATTTTTCATTAAATAAAAACGTTTTAAAGCTGGGTATATTTCTCACACCCACACATTTAATTGTGGCTTAAGATGATGCATGCATAATCTCAAGTACAGCCAGTTTTTCAGTTTTCAGTCTAGCCAAGATTATAGGTATGTGGTACCTGGCAATCAGATCTTTGATATGCGGAAGTGTTTGAAAGACAATGGAGCTAAATGGCTTTTAAGTAGTCTCTTAATTGCATTAATGAATATCTATTTATAAATCAGTAAAACAAGTATTCCTACGCTTTCAGAAGGTATTTGTATACTTTTAAAGAATACATTAGTGGATCATTGATCCCATTCCAAATGGATTAGATTACTATATCAAATAGCTGTCATATAATCATATAGCTTGCAAATAAAATAACTGGTAGGTACTTGATATTCTTCATTCATTGAAGAACTTTTAAATTTATAAAATCCGCAACAGGTTCATGTTTTTGTTTTGCTATTTAAATAGCGTCATCAAACTCACTTTTTATTTATTTATTATATATTTTTTTTTTATTTATTGGTTAAACCAGATTTACGCAAAACAAAATTCGCAGAAATACTTTGGATAATTTATTCTACGATAATTTATGCCAAAGCTAGTGGACAAAATAAAGTAAAAGAAAAAATTTTCAAAGTTTGTTTTATTAATGAACTAAACTGCAACCGGTTCAAACCAGATGCGCTGTTGTCTTTTAAGCCAAATAAACCTTTAACAAAGATAGACAAAACTAAACTCGTATAAGTTATAATAAATTATTTAAGCAAAAAAAAAAGTACAAAAAAAAACCAAACTTATCCAATATGCGCATTATTTAATGTAAATTTGTAATTGCAAATTGAAAAAATATGCAAAATAGACATATTTGCAGTGATATATTAAATTTAAAGCTAGAATTACCAATAACTCGAACTTAATATCATACAAAAAATAAACAAAAACACGAAAATGTAATTAAGAAAAATGCGAACAGCACGCGACATTTTGTTTGTTTTATTTTTCGTACTTTATTTTTTTAAGTGAGTTCAATCGGGTGTTTGAGACAAGGGGCGAGTTCAATGTGCCAAGCTTACAATTTGGCCTTAGCGGTGCTTCAGGTGTTGTTACTCGCAATTGTGACTGGAATTCAAAAATCATTTGTCAGCGTCATGTTGGCAATATCAATTGGTAATGATGGCTGATGACGGCTTCTCGTCTTCGTAAGCGTTAACGCCAGCTTCTGAACTCCAACAAAAGTTGTTGGCCTTGCTCCGCATTTACTTGAATAATTTTATTCGAATTATAACTCAAATTGTAATTCCTTTGTTCTAGTCAACTTTCAATTTCACTTAAAAACTCATTAAACTAACATTTTGAAATACTTATTTTGAGTCTTAAACTATAATTACATAATAATGGAGTTGTAGAAAAGGTCGATCGCTACGTCAATTACTATAACTACAAAAGCAAATACCATAACTGTGCAAATTTTATATAATTTAAATTTTATGCATAGCTATTTGAAATGCCAAGAGTTAATTTACTTGAACGTACTATGGAAATTTTGAATCCGCATTTAGCCAGATGAGTTTGGCTTTTGGAACACAAGATCTCGTTGCAACATTTGCTTGTAAAAAAAGTGCAAATAATGTTTTGAACAATAAATCAATTGCGGTATTCAACTCATTCATTAGCGCATCTCATAACTGATCTCGCTTTTGACTCTTTGGAGGTTTTCCGGTAACAAATCATAGCAAAAAACAATTGTCCTCGACTAAGTTTAGTTTGTTCTATTTTTGTACATTTAATCAATAATTTGCCAGTTGCGCTAATTTTAAATGCAATTAATTTAGATTTACAAAAGAACATTTTTTTTTAGCTAGATTTAAACACTCATCTCATAGCCCGGACGGAGAATGTGCACTCAAGCTCGACTCTCGAGAGTGTTTTGAGGGGCAACAGGGGGTAATTTCGGTCTGTTTAGTAATTTGCAAATGCTGTCGCACTTCCGTTGTTAATTAGACGAAAAATTGCTCGGCACAAGTGTCGAGATAGTAAAGTCCAAAACTTACCGATGAGCCTAAGAACAGATTTTCTATTAAATAAATTAAAACTGAAGATGGAAATTGATTTTTTTTATCACAATTTTTGTTTTAATTGCAAATAGATTTGATTTTAAAATAACAATAATTTTTAGCTAACTAAGGAACGTTTTAAAAATAGGCCAATTAAATGACTTAAGACATACTAAATAACCGAAACTAATATCAAAAGTGAATCCGATTCGAGACAGGTGTCAAAATTGATGTAAACCAACAGATACGATCTGAAAGATCTGCAATATTCGATGTGATCGTGTTGACCGCGCGCTAACGACTAAATCAGACCCAACGTGGGTCACCGGTTTTATGCACTGAGCGAATTGTAGTTGCTGTTGTAGTTGTTGTTGCTGCTCATGTTGCTGTTGTTGTTGCTGCTGTTGTTGCTGTTGTTGTTGCTGCTCGACGCCGATCGCGATGACAGCAGGCTGGTGGCACACACATGAATACTCGTTCTCTCAGGTTACGGGGTAGCATGAAAAATCACAGCCACACACAAAATATATAACTAAATTTTATGGTGTAAAGTCAAGCGATACAGAATCCGCCGTAATAAATATACGTGTGCATACAGAAACAAAGCCGGAGAAATGAGTATTAGAGAGAGTGAGAGATTGTGATTGCGAGATATGATATAAAATGATATGATATATTTATATATATATCTTTTGACTACTCTGTTGATCCGCGTCTAGTCTGAAAGCTCAATGTGTACTATATAATGTTGAGGAAAGCTCTTTCCGTCTTGAATCTCAATTGATATGTTTACTACGGCTTACAGTTACCGTTAACTATCGAAACTTTGATCAGTTGAAGAAATCATTTGTGGGATTTTTATTAAATAATTGTTACTACGATAATAAAAACGAATTTGAGATTGTGATTTTCTTAATGGGTTCACAACAATTTCCATTCATTTCCTTATAAAAGTATTATGTAAACTATATAGGAAATGTTTGAAAAAATAATGAAATTCATAAGATAAACTTGTTCTTCTCACTAGACCAATTTCTCTTGCTCAGCTTAAGAATCAATTGCACTAAGTTTAATCTTATATAAACATTTAAGTGCATGGTTATATCTACAAGTATATCGAGTATATATATTCGCTTCGCATTCTTTGGCTGTCCCATTATCGATGTCATGACAAATGAACAACAACGATAATAAATGTAAACAATGTAAACATGCGTTTTGCCTTAACAGTTGAACAGTTAAAGAGTTGATGGATTTCTCACTCTCTTCTCACTCACTGTGAACGCTTTCGAGTCTTGGCACAAAGTCGTTGCCAAATATTCGACAACAACTACAACAACAACGACAAGTACTCGTAACTATGGCAAGACTGCATAAAGAACCAGTACAAGTTGAGGTGTAAGGTGTCTTTAGTTGCTGCTGCTACCGTGGGTAACTAACTTTTGGGCAACAGCAACAACAACATTGCCAGCAACAACAACGCTGTTGCCAAAATGTGCAATTTACATTTTTTTTCGTTGCCTTAATGCACTTTCTCAGGCGAGCAACCGGTTTTTGGGGCAAAGAGAATTTGCGAGCTTGCGTGAAATTTCATTTACGACGGCGGCCTTCCAATCATTTTGCATGCATTGCGCATACGCCGTGTGTTACAGTTTCATATGGTAGACACTAAGTATATCGTACGACAAGCAACTACAATACGAGTGCGAGTGCGAGTACGAGTATAACCAAAAGCCGGCTAAATATTTGCCCATGCCCATGTCTAGCTACTGTTTGTCTGCCCGCCTGACTGCCTGACTGACTGGCTGCCAAAAACCGGTCAAGTGTTGCCCCGACTCTGACGTAGTCTTGTCTGCCCCGAGGTTTTTCAGCGTCTTTGGCTTCGTCTATGTTTTCGTAGTCTTGTTTGGCCTGTGACGTCAACATTGAGTGATTGTCGTGAATCATGTGAACTCGATTGGAGCAAGCAAATAAATAAATTGCAACTCCTGTTCATCTGATCAATTGCTGCCTACGCAAATCTCACATAATCACGGCTTTGACATATTTAAATTTTGCTCTTTATGACGTTTATATCCACTAATGTGTTTATCTATTCGTGGAATTGGGTTTATCGCCAAACCTAAAGTGCTAAGAGCCGCCTTCAAAATATTTGATAGGTTGGTGCTAATTTCTTATCTATTGGGATTTCCTTTGCTGCCTTTTAGTCCAATCAAATGACTTCCAAACCGGCTATAAAAGTAATTAAATTATGATTATTATTTATTAATATTTACGTTTAATATTAAAATGGAAGTTTTTAAATAATTTTGTGTTAAACACTTTTTAATTTCATTCATAGTTTCGGCTACAATCGCTGCCATTCATAACCAAAGCTTTTAAATCCTCATAAAAGAATAACGTTTTTTTTTTGTTGCAGTAAAAAACCGTTTAGATGACCAATCAGTGGGTCAACTAAAACACGATAATTAGATGTCAACTAATCTAAAATATTACTTTCGTGCTGGCACGCAAAAAAAGTGAAAAAAATGTGAATTGCATCTATTAATTACACGCGAAAATTCACTCGAAAATAATGAGTTCTGATTGCTATTGACGCCAGGCACAAATATAGAAAAATTATGGCAAAAATAAAATAATAGAAAATTAAATAAAAACAGTTCCATTAGAGGTGGCATTAAGTGTAGCATAATTGGAAATTGTTTTCGCCATGAACTTGTGGCAACATCAACAGTTCTATTTATTGTAATTCACGTGTCATTATCACGACCAGCTTAAAATTAGAATCCATACGTAATTTGCCCTTTGGCCTCGACTCTGCAGTGGTCAATCGCATATGAAACGTTTGATATCTGCATTTATTACACGTGCGTCACATCGTAAATACTGTAGTTTTCTATATACGATACTATTTGTAGAGTGATATTGAAATCTGGCTGTTAGCCACCCATGGACTCATCATCCATGTGTAATAGATGTACCTACAGCAAGTGGATTTGTGTGGCCTAATTGAATGATTATCTTGTTATTGTCAATTTGCGGTGTATCTCAACTATTTGACGTACTATATATTTAATAGAAATCAAAACTAAATAAAAAATTGCGCATAAAATGTTACGTTAAAGTGTTGAACTGGGTGACGCTTTATGATTTATATATGCTACTTTCGCAGCCGAATTACAATTAAAGGAAGTGAGAATTGAGAGCAGTTCTGTTTAAAAGTATGACTTGCTCTACTAAATATAACAGTAACAGTGGTTTGCTTTACGTCATACTTGTATTAGAATTTTTGCAAAAAATAGAAAAAAAATCAACATATGTTTCTTTGCATAAGAAGTGCCAGTTGTATTTGTGGACTCTGTGAAGGAACACTTACTTTAAAAAATCGTTCTAATTGAAGTTTTAAATTTATAATATTTAATTTTTATGAAAATTAGACATACTGCTCATTATTCACTCGACGATTGCAAATCAGTTGGCTTAATCTAAACAGCCGCATATCAAGAGTAAGTAAAAAAAGCAAGTTAACTAATCTGAGTGATATTTGTTATTGTTGTTGGTGTCCCTTAACACTGTCGATAAGAAATGAAAACAATGTTTAATCGCTTTGCACGCTGGCCTACACAATTGTCTCCATTTTATCAGTTGAGCTACTGAAAATTTGTCGTATTATGTGAGTCTTTTTCGCACGTTTCGCTGTCTGCGTCTCAAATATGCGCTGAAACTATTGCAATAAAAGCAAAATGACAAAAAATATATGCCAAACTAGACAAGTGCGAGTACGAGTTCGAGTATTGCCATTTGGGTATCTGGCGTTTGTTCAATGTTAATGTTAATGCAAAGCCGCATTCATTGCCAGGCACTTTAAGTGTATTCGAAATGATCTCAGTTTGAGTACAAATCGAATTGAGTCTGTTACCGCAGCCTGCAAATGCCTGTACTTATAAGTTATACTCACTCAAAGAGCGACCTGGTTTTGAGTATTTTTAGTGGAGTTGTTGTGTTTAATTGTTGAGTACATTGTATTAGCTTTGTGTGTTTTAAACAGAATGTATTGTAAGATTTGCGCTTTTATTCATTGCACGCCAATCGGTCCATAAGTAATGAACAGTAGTCGGTTCTTGTCGCTCAACGAGTCGTATACTTAATTTAATTGTTTCACGAATTGAAATGGCTAAAGGAATGGCCGTGATTAGTGGAGCAAAATCCAATCCAGATAATGGAACAGTAAGTTGTTTTTTTAATTTTATCAAGCTTCCAATAAGTACCTGATTGTGCGCGACACATTTATGAATTGTTAATCGGACCAACATATATCTGATTAAGCGATGATTGTTTGCAAATCGAAATGTTCTTTGTCGTGTGTCAAGTTCCCACATATTAAATTATCATTAGTCAAACGTAAATCATTGAAACTGATATTAAAGAGATTGTGATTCCCTTCCTCAACTGACAGACAGTAGGTCAAAATAGAGGACAAGTTCGTATATCATTTGTCTGTTTCCTTATCAATTCACATTATATGAGTTACTTAATGACAGTTCATGAGATGCTTGGCAGTAACGATAGACCAACAGTTGAAATAATATCTGTTTACCCAACGATCACGGTGCTCCAATAAATGGATTAGTGAAATGATTCAACTAAAGGTATAACACAATGTAATCGGTAATTCGTTATTAACTGTCATCGTAATTAAGCAAATACACTGGAGATTGTGTTGTTTTGTTAGTTGAAAGCACTTCAGAGAACCCGTGACTATCGTAGATATAGATCGAATCGTGATTCAGCCATAATCCGTTTACCCGTTCCCATGAACTTGACCTGCTGAAAGCCAGTAATTAGGCAAAACAATTCACGTTTTGCTTCCGTAAGTTGAATTCTAAATAAATATGATAATCAAACTTGTTAAACTATCAATCAAAGAGATTTAATTGATATAGTTCACGTGCAGCAGGTATTAAAAATACCGGGACTTTTTCTTAATCATATTCCTAGCTAATTTGATAGATTTATTCAGAGTCACATTTCAGCATCATGAATCACATTTTATTTGTAGAACTATTTTTAAAATTGGATAACCGATAAGGCCCTAAAAATGGCCAATTTCGGCTAATCAGTTAATCATTTGCCAGTACAACGATTTTTAATTAAGCAAACATGTGGGCCATATGGCCATTTTCTTTAGTCTGGCCCGACGATTTGTGCGACCTGAATAACAACGGTGCCTGTGATCTTCAGTGTTGGCCAAGTTATCGGAGTTACGAACATGCATATAAGCGGAAAGATTGTGCAATTGCTTAATTAATGACAAGACAAAGCAAGTTAACCCAACACTGAAGCTTCAGGTACTTTGTACTTTTATGATGGCCAATTGCGGATATGGTCAGTGCCTAGATACACAAACTTACTTGGCCAGTAAAAGTGTTCAATTGAAATCAGTTCTTCAACGGTTCTTGAACTCAACGCATTGCTACGGTGTGCAGTATCTGAGGATATATTTGTTCGAGTAGTATATATATTTCGTTAAATATTTAGATGATACCCGACAGTGAGGTGAGCATTAAAAGTGGTGTGAATAACGTTCAATAAACTCTGCTATCTAAATCTATCCTGTTGTGAATTCTAAATGTGATATTCAAGTTCAAAACTGTATATAGGTTTAACCAAGTATGACCGCTATATTTGTATATTTTGGGGATCCCAAAAACGTCATCAGCCTATGAAAATGTGATTCGGTAATTGTGCTCTGTCCTTAATGTGAATCAAGTTAGCTCTTGTTGATGTGATTCGCATACAAAATGACTACGACAACTAAGTATTACGTATCCGGATACCTTTGTTGTTTTCGTTGCGGCTTTGGAGTTGCGGTTTGCATCTCCTCCTGGTTATTATTCATGTTACGAGTGTGTGCGTTGCGTCTTTTGTTGTTTTTTTTTTTCTCTTTTCATAAACGATTCTGATAAATGAGCTCAACCGGTTGGCGGACTAAAATTAGAATGCATTTATTACTACATATATGACTGTTCTGTATGCAAATTTCTTAAATTCGTTTCAACTTAAAACTTATTTACAGGCCAGCAACAATTTCAGTTGCCTGAGATTGCTGTAAATTAGCATTCAAGTACGACTTGATTTTGATTTATTTTAGTGTGTGAATGCTTTTAGTTTTTTTATTAGTTAAATAGCTACATTTCTTGATCTGAGAGCAGAGGTCACTAAAATTAAATCAATCTTTGGCACACTTTAAAATGTGAACCAAATATTATTTGCGAATAAAACAAAATATAATTCGTCTTGCGGGTCGTATGCGCAATGTCCAGTCAGTGTGTCGCGCTGCTAGATTTCGTTAAGTGTTTAAGTTTCGTTAAGTGAATACGCGTCTCTTCGTTTAGTTTGCCAGCAGCAACCAAAAGATGGCGCTGCTTACAGTTTCGCACAAAAGTATGCAATGCTTTTTTTATATAACGCTGAAACGTTTTAACGGATATTTAAAGTGTCGATGCAAACCTTTAAATGAAAAGAAAAATAGTTTGTATATGCTAAAATATTATTTATTAAAATGATAGATTAAACTTATTTGTTTTTTAATATTATTAATTCATACATGGACAAATTGTAAAGCTAAAATCAATGTCGTCTTAATCTAATCCGCTCTCTCATTTATTTGCTTTCATTTAAGACATAAACTCGGTCAAGTTTAAATATTTCGCCATACTCAATTGATCTTTACTTAGCAAAAAATTAAAGAAAATCACAAAAATTTCCATATGCACAAACTGAACCGCTTTTAACTGGTTTAGTTAGATCAAAATCGGTATCGGTTTGATATTTGCAGCTGTCACGTTTCGTATTACACATGAATAAATGCGCCGTAAATAACATAAATTGATTTAAATTTGCAGTTGTTTTATACATATTGAGTATATAAATTTATATACTTCATGCTTTTCGCGTCTGGATTGGCCCTTGAGTGGCGATTCATATTTTTGGCTATCAATTGCCAGTAATTTGTTTGGGGTAAACGTCACACAATTCAATTGCCAGCTAATTGAGCGAACGCATTTCTCGTCTCTGGTTTTCCAATATTTGGCGGCGAGAAGAAAATCGGAGTGGAGATTGCAACTTTATTACGCTCCAGAGAGTTTTGCGCAGTTGAAAATTGTTGGAACTCGATAGAGAGCACCCTTAGACGTTTGTCGCTGCTATTTATTTATTTATTTATATATTATACTATTTTTTTTGACCCTGTCTTATCTAACGGCATCACTAATTAATTAACGCTTTATTTACCATGCATATTGTATTTAGTTTACTGTCTATTTTCTGGTCTTATCTATAGAATCGGAATATTTGGAATACCCTGTAAAAAAGTGAAATGAAATAGTGAATGGGATAGAATACTTAAGTGGCTGTTATCGGAAATTATTTTTCGTCACAATTCAGTTAAATGGGAATTTAGATCTGGACAGTTATCAATATTTTCCGCCCATTCAAGTGTCATTAATCATTAAGCATTCGATTTAATTACGTTTGAAAAATAAATAATTGATGAATGTTATTTTCAGAGTATTTAGCATTCTATATAATTAGTTACTAAGTATAAATCGATTTATTAGTCAACTAATTCCAGCTAGACTATTTAAACTAACTTCTATACCGATGGTACGGCATTTTCTCACTATAAATCTTGGCGGCTTGTGACGCATATGCCATATAAGTCCAATTGCAGCGGAACTGATTTAACGATTTTACTATTGGCAATATCGGATGATAGCCTTTGGTTCTGCCATATGAGGGACTAGCAAGTTATGTTTCGCTGGAAGTTTGCACTTTACATTATCAGAAACGGAACCAGACGACGGAATAATGCACTCTCCACACATTAATGTAGTGCGCTCTCTCGCTTACGTACTCGCTCTCTTTTTCTTTTCTTCTCTCTCTGTCACTTTTACGCTGTCTCTCTTGCTCAGTGTTTGCCGTTGCCGTTGCCCGTGAAATCGTCAAATCGGGGGATTTTACTCACTCGTTTTTGTGCAAAGGTTGGCATTCTTGTTCTGTTTGTCAAACCGTGCGGTTGTCAGAACTTTGAAACTATCTTTGCAACGTCTTGACGACGTTTTTTTAAAAATTACAAAGAAAACGAAAATAGGCAAAGAAACGTTGCCTATTTTTTTTCAAAGCCAGAGCGGTCGCAAGTTGTTGAGAATTGCATTAGTAATATTGCATTTTATCTTTATCCAAAATTAATTAAAAAATACAAAAAAAAAACCAAGTCTCAATTGTTTGCACTAAATTATTCCTATTAAATTCTATTTATTACTGTAACAAGTGTTTGGAAGTTTCTGGAAAACGCGCCGCAACGCGTTTACCGAGAGTTTACGATATACGTTAAGCGCGCTTCAGTTGCCGTTGCCGTTGCCATTGCCGACAGGATAACACACGGCCGGCAGGATATAAGTTTGCTGTGAAAATGAGTTTTCACAAAAGCGACTCACGCACGCCGCTGGCACCGGCGGAATACACTGTAAGTAATTCCCTCTCTCTCTTTCTCTCTTTCTCTCTGTCTCTTCGGTTCTCTCTCTATTTAGGTCTAGTCTCTAGACACAAACTTTCGGCATTCCTTTTGATGACGACTGACCCACCTTTACATCGATTTATCTAAGTTGTTTTCCGAATTAGAGTTTAAGTCTAATTAGACAGTTTTACAGCGGCTCTTGTCTAAAATATATATAAACAATATCTTTCCTGATAATATTATTATATGACTATGATTCAGGATGAATTTCCTCGTATTTGTGTGATAGATACATATGACTAGGTCATATGATTCAAACCATCCATCAATTGTCATTAGATACCAAGCACTCCAATATCATAGAGCGCTATTTCTTAACCCGTTCTTAAATAAGGTACTTATTGATTGATCGACCAAGTCGATAAATGAGTTTATGCAAATCATTTTGTTTTGAAAAGATAACAAATTAAAAGAGCTGCCGAAAAACTAAAGCCTAATTTCGGGGATGTTTTTGTTTTCATTACGCTCGCATTGCAATGCGTTGTTAGAGCACACACACACATTAAACCACCCTCACAGATACTCCTAGAGACCAACAACACCTATTCAGAGTCCTATTGTTGTTGCTAATGTTTGTCTGTGGAATTTTCCACTCGCTTTGCCTGTGCCTGAGCGCCTTGCACTTTTATGTTTGCCTGGCTCGAAATTCGAATTCGGTGCGATGCGATGCGATGCGGTTACGTGGTAGGGGACGAAGTAGGGCATTCAGCTAACCGTCTATAGCTGACTGTTGTCGTCGTTGTCGTCGTCGTCTTCGACATTTTCGTCTACCTACTGCGTCAGCGTTTTTCAGGGTTTCAACTTTAGAGCTGCTTACAATTTCGTGGCAAATATGCACAAAATATATGCTATATATTGTACTTTGACTTGAATACTTTTTTATTTGTTCCGACAGTCAGTCGCATAGTCAGTCAGTCAGTCAGTCAGTTAGTCAAATGCCTTTTGCTGCTGCGCAAGCGCCGTTGTAGAATTTGCTGCGTTGCTTTTCTTTAAATGGCACAATAAAACATTCGATCGCATTTGGTAATTTTCCATGCCCAGAAGTCGTGCTCTGAAAGTGTGTCCAGATTTTCAACACTTGTAATGTAATTATTGGCGCTCTCTCTCGCTTGCTCTCTCTCTCTCTTTCTCTCTCTCTTTCTATAGCAATTAGAGGTGCCGCATTGCATCAGAATTACTGCACTTGAAACCCGACTGCAACGGCACACATTATGTTCTAGCATCGGGTAATACGTTTAGGATAGAGTGTATCCTATTTCTGCCAATGGATATACAATAAGTATTGCCTAGTATAGTATTGCAATCGATAAATGCCGTCTCCGATTGACACCAGTTTGAAGTGGTATCTTGAAATTGTAGTCCCTGCATTGCATTTGATATCTTATCTATATGCATTTAAAGTCGCCCCAAATGCATTTTGACGACTGACTGACATACGCCCCGTGTGACATTTGCCATAGTTAGTCGAGGGATGGGGCCAAATCATAAATCGAGACAATGTGTTTGCATTGACTGATTGCTGACAGTTTTCGCTAGAAATGAACTGCATTTATATTGTTGTTGTTGTTGTTGCTTGCAATTTAGCCAGTTTTGTAAAAACTTTCCACTACAAATTGTTGGCGTTTGTTTGCATTTTATTTCATTTTATTTTATTTTTTGTTTGTGCTTGCTATTGCCGTTTTCGATTTCGTTGACTATTTCTGTTTCTGTTCAGTTTCTGTTCTGTTACAGTCGCTTATGTAAGTTCAATGGCATGCAGTTGAAGCTACAAAGCGATAGAACTTTACAGCTATTGAGCCAAGTTGACAGTTTTAATTAGAAAATGAAATGCACATGAATTCATGTGCGACGTTTTCAGCCGTACGCTTGCCATGTGCGAAATATTTGGCTTAGTCACTGCATTTTGAATGGAACTTGTTAAAAGGGTATAAGAGCGTGTGGTGGATTTTCTATTGGCTATTTCGTCATTCCATGCAAAAGTAAAAAAATAAAGGCGGAGCATTCTCAATAAAACTTAATTACTCATTATTTGCGCTTAATTTGTAATAACACGTTTCGAGATTATACTGAGATTTCAGTTGCAAATAGTTGCAATTAAGTCTGCGGGCTTCTTATCTTGGCTCTTAGAAATTGCTATCGTTATCGAAGTGTAAACATCGGGAAATACCTGCTATAAACTATAAGCAATGGATACCTTTTGATTGATGTTTCTTGCATGAATTCGCAAAATTTGCCAATCGGTTATCTATGGTTATCTATGTATATTTCCATAATGATCGATAACGATAAATGATGAGTCAGCCATTATGAGAGTTTTTTACTAGATAAAAATATTATTTATTATTATAATTTGTACGAACTTTATGCGAAAGCACAAATTGAATACTAAGTAACCCTGTAAATGTAATATATTATAGTACAGGGTATTCCTATGACCATTGTTGAGAGTTTAGATTTGAGCTTATGTAATCTGCACTTCAGCGTGTAATAACCCCTTCAATTTATTTTGTTTGATTTTCAAACATTTCTCATTGCATGTTTACGTAATTGCATTGTCTTTTTAATCTATCTATTATTATAACATTGCTATCTTAGTATTCAATTAATTGATTTTGCAAACATTTTCATACAATTTACAATCTTACTATATTTAGAATACCATTATACTATCTTTAGCAAAAGTATCTTTTATTGCTGTTTATCTTTGCTCTGTTATCAGTTGCAACACTGCTGCAACTCTCAATTCGCCACAGTTACATTGCTAACGGCACTTGTCGCCATATTGAACTTGAACTGCGCCAATGACACGTGTTGAGTGCTTCGCTCTGGAAGCTTTTAGTGCAGTTCGCTTCCAGGTTGCTTTTTCTGTTGTCATTCTTTCATCGCACATGCTTCGACTTTTTCTCTTTATTTTCCGCTTTGCTTTGCTTGCGTTATTTGCGTAGCTGTTGCCGCCATTTGAATTTGAGTACAAATTCTATGCACCCTTTTCTTTGCCCCTTCTCTCAACCGACTTTTCAACTCAGACAACGCGCAATAAAAATAAAAATGCAAACTCAGTAAAATGAATTTTGTAATTGTTACACGGTACATGAATTTTTTGAACTCAGAATTTTTGCACGCGATAAAAACAACGACACACGCATTGACTGTATGACGTTTTTATGAATATGACAATTGGCGCCCCAATGCTAGAGAAATTCTGCCAGACCAGTTGTCCAATTAAATGTAGGCAAAACTATTTTTATTTTTAACTAGAAATACAATTTAGAAGTTATTTTTAGTTACAACTAATATACCCTAAGTCTGAGCATTTTAACGGGCATAATTGACACATGAATAACTTAGACATATCTGATTGTTGTTGTCAATATAATACTTTTGTTTACTTTTCATTTTGCATTTGCGCATTTGCTATTTTCTTGTCTGTGGTCCATAATGAATGTCAAGTGATGCGTTAAACTGTCAATTTGCCTTTTGGGATATGCGAAAACATTTTAGTTGCATTGCCGTTCAAATTCATGGCCAATTGGTCGATAACATATTAATATTTACGCCTGTCATTTTTAATTTTGGAAATTGGCATATCAAATAAATCCATCAGTCGTAATTAATAGTAGTGATTTATTTAAAATTCCCTTCTGTAAATTACATCAATCGGCAACATCAAAAGTTAAACATCGCTTGGATTTCCATTCGTATTCGCTGCGTTGTTCGGCACGAAACACGATGAGCAATTCGCCGCACGATTCGTTTGTGAATTCGCCGCGCAGCTGTTTGAGATTCGCCGCTGTTAAGTGTGGCGCAGCTGTAACAGCCTCCATTACATTACCATAGATGGCGCCACCACCGTGCAGGCACACATCAAGTATACGCACTGTTGACTCTCGCCGCTTGTTTATTTGCCATAAATAAATAAAATGTACAAATTTTTAGCTTTGCTTTAATTAAGTCAAATTATGTGGGTAAATTTGTAAATTTATGCTGCAATTTTCTAATAAACTCAAATCGCTGTCAAATGTTTTATTTTGATGCTTGGACAGTTGATTCAATTTGGGCTACCAAAATAAACAAATATTACTATAACAACAATAAGGCACACTTTTTGGTCTATGGCCATGTATGGTTGTTGCTGTTGTTGTTGCATTCGTAAATACTTTTCGCACATTTTTTGCGCAAATTTACAGCTTCCTCATTAATTTTATTTACGTCGCACTTGTTTTAGTCGTATCATGTCGTTTACGGCGTCCCACTGATTTTGATCAATTTATATGTGGGAGCACTAACAGTACAGATTGTGCTTTTTTTTTTAATAGTCACGCTCACGTTTCTCCCCTCGCCCCCGCCCACTTTCCTTCAGTGCAACAATTTTCTCTCATACTCTGGCTGGGGCACGTGTGAACATATAGGAAACAATGGCAGGCCAAGCAGCAGATGACGACATCGAGAATTTAGACGACTGCTACACCCCAATAATTGCATATACCCGTACATATCCCACACCTATAGATGCCGAAAAAACCTCGTTCCGAGCAAATCCCGTCACAAAATAGCTGCTCAGTGCTCAAAAGGCAGCCCCTAGTTGATCAGTTGTTGTGTTTGGCTGTGTGTCCCACTATTTATTTGTAGCTTTTTGTAAGAGATCATAGACAACTCTCTGAGTACGCCAAAACAGTGACTGACTGTGGCTGCTGTGGCTGTGGTTGTGACTGCGGTGGCTGTCGCTTTTCATTTTGGCCACAAATGCGCATATAAGCGGACGACATTTGGCCGTGAACGCGAATAGATTTTGCATTGTATCTCTCTGGAATTGAACGCGTAAAGGTCAACGTCGCGCATGTCGCTCAATCGCACAAATTTAACATTAATCTCAATCTCGACCAAGACAAGTGTAGCGCAACGCCATCAAGCTGAACGCCACCGCCGGAAAGCCGCCATTGCCGCCGCGTCAGCAGCAGCAACAGCAGCAACACCAACAGCAACATCACCAGCAACATCACCAGCATCAGCAACAGGATCACGAGCTGAGCAGCTTTGGCCCTAGATCAACGGATACGCGTCTGTCCAGTGTAGCTCTAAATCGACACAGACTGAAAATGTCTTTAAAAAGGGGCGGACCACCGCCGGCAGCGTCAAGTGGTGCTGCTGTAATGACCACGTCGTTAAGTGCGACGGGTTTGGATCAGCAGGTGCGACTCAAAGATACAGATACATCTATATGTGTATTTGAGTGTGTGTGTTGTCTGCTGACGTGGGTGTATGTGAACGCAGCGTTCTTCTTCCGCATAACAATTTGACTATTGAACTTGAATATTGCGCATACGACGCGTGTTGCCAACAAATTTGCGCTATACAGTGCATTGTCGGGCGTTTTGTTTACCACCTCAAATTGATCAAGTTGCACAAAACGTTGCCACAAGACATATTTTGACATTGCGAAAAACGTTTGTCAAGGTCATAGAAATCATTGCAAATCCAGCAACAAGTAAGCCGTTGAGTGCATCAATCTGGCCATAAACTGCATTTATCTTGCTGCCAGAACTACGTAAATCGTTCTTGGCATAGGTGCAGACTTTGTTTCTCTCTCTTTTCAATTTACATAAGCATTCGCTCTTTGATTCGACTGCATTGCATTTAGATCGGTTTCTCAATCGTTTTCTAAATCTCATCTCGATCTCTTTCTTGCAGAAAATTCCGACGGTTGTGACGGTCTACGATAGCGAGAAGAAAAACGGCAGCAGGAATAATGCGAGCATAAGCCAACCCAAGTGAGTAGATTCCACGTATTTACAGTTCATTACAGTGTTCGATGTCATAGCCAATGGTGCTATACCGCGCATTCGAAACAAAAGTGCTCTTTAAATTACCTTTTTTAAATTGTTGTAAATTTTGTGCATTCGGTGTGTGTGCACAATGTATAAGAACATCGATAATGTATCCTCAAATACAATGTTTGAAATGTATTCATCCTCGGATAGATTCATACGCTCCGACATGGCCGATGTGCCAGTTCAACAGGCGGCGGGTTCGACTCTCCCTTTGGTCCTGACCCGCAAAAAAGGCGGCGATGATGGCGAGGATGGCACCTACAATCCCTTCGAGCATCGCAAAGTGGAGCATCCAACATCGTAAGTATTTAATTTCAAGTGCAAGTTAAAAGGATATTTAAGGATTTAACTAAAAGTGTCAAAATGATTTTAAAATCCCTTGAGTAACAGCAAAATATTGCTCTATTTTTTAGTATTTTTCAAAATATTGCTCTATTTCTTTTTAGCAAGTTTTCAATTGAATAACGATTATCGAGCCTATACCAATAAAATACACGTGCATTCACAGTGTTTACTCAATATAAAGCTTATGTAAACAGCTGATATTTGCGCATTCAGCATGTGATTAAGATAAATCAATGACTAACTAATTAATTAACGTCATTGAACTTTTACATAGACTTTGATTTCGCCGTTTCGCCTTTTGTAATTTCAACGAAAAGGAAAAAATAAAAAATACAGAAAGATCGGAAATGCAAATTGCAATTTTATTGACATTGTCCTTGGACTTTAGCTGAAAAGCTTCCACACTAAAAATAAAGTAAATTCGCAAATAGAACAAAACGAAAAAAATACAAAATAGGTACAAAAAAAAAACCAAAACAAATGTCGAAATTTAGATGCACGATTCGTTTGCATTGCAAAAGTGTGTCTGTTGATGTGTGTGAAAATCAGTGAGAGGGGTGGCGCCATATTCTACACTATCCAACAAAGTTGGGGTTAGGTGCGAAATAGTTTATGATAAAATTTAGTTTATGATTAAATGCAGAATCAATTTAGAGGCCAAATCGTGAACAAAATGAAATTCCGTTAGAAAATCGGTTAATTTTTGATAAAGTTATGAAAGATCAAAGTTTTTGAAAAAATGTCAAGGGGTTAGTATAGAAAATTTGATAAAAATCGAAAACATATCAAATTTTCTAGATGTTAAAAATTTAAATGCAGAATCAATTTAGAGGCCAAATCGTGAACAAAATGAAATTCCGTTAAAAAATCGGTTAATTTTTGATGAAGTTATGAAAGATCAAAGTTTTTGAAAAAATGTCAAGGGGTTAGTATGGAAAATTTGATAAAAATCGAAAACATATCAAATTTTCTAGATGATGAAAATTTGAATGCAGAATCAATTTAGAGCCCAAATCATGATCAAAATGATATTCCACTTGAAAATCGGTTAAGTTTTGATAAAGTTATGAGAGTTCAAAGTTTTCGAAAAAATGTCAAGGGGTAAGTATGGAAAATTGGATGATAGATGGCTTAGTATCGAAAATATATCAAATTTTCTAGATGATAAAAATTTAAATGCAGAATCAATTTAGAGCCCAAATCATGATCAAAATGACATTCCGTTTGATGAAGTTATGAGAGATCAAAGTTGTTTAGTATATAGCTTTGAATTAATTCAATTGATTCACGTTTTAGAATCGATTAACTATGATGATTAAGAAACAATGAATAGTTGGAATTACTTATATTGTATATTGTGTGTTTGTGGTCAACACAATTGTGTATAGGTGTGTGTGTGTGTCTATAAATACTTGTATGTATATGTAATACTTTCTCTATTATATGCCTGATGGGGCAGTGTTATAACAGAATTCACTTATTTTCGTAAATATTTTGATGCAACTTAAGTTTTCGTTTATTTTGTGTATTTTTTCCGTGTTTGGCAGCCGGACAGGATTGCATATTATAGATATTATATGATAAGTATATATGGGTATAAATAAGATTGCAATTGCTGCGCCTGTCAACAACATGTCAATTAATGTCGTATAATTGATTTTGATTTTTAGTGATCTGGAAACGTTTGTGCATCTGCTGAAGGGTTCCTTGGGCTCGGGAATTCTGGCCATGCCCATGGCCTTCTCCAATGCCGGCTTGTGGTTCGGTCTGGTGGCCACCTTTGCCGTTGGCACCCTCTGCACCTACTGCGTCCACATATTGGTCAAGTGTGCCCATATTCTGTGCCGGCGTCGCAAGATACCCATGATGGGATTCGCGGATGTGGCTGAACAGGCCTTTTTGGATGGTCCACCTGCGCTGAATCGTTGGTCAAGATTTATACGCTTCATGGTGAATACTTTTTTGGTGATCGATCTACTGGGATGCTGTTGCATCTATCTGGTGTTTGTGGCAACCAATGTGCAACAGGTGGTTAGTCAGTATATGGAAAAATCGATCGATATTCAAATATGGATTGTGATTGTCTGTGCACCTTTGGTCTTCATGTGCCTGGTACGCAACCTTAAATACCTGACGCCCTTCTCGATGATTGCCAACATTCTGATGTTTGTCGGCATTGTCATTACGTTTATCTATATGTTCACGGATCTGCCAGCGCCCGCAGAGCGTAATGGAATTGTAGATCCATTACAATGGCCCCTCTTCTTCGGCACGGTCATCTTTGCCCTGGAGGGCATTGGTGTAGTTATGTCCCTGGAGAATGACATGAAGACTCCCAATCATTTTATTGGTTGCCCCTCGGTGCTTAATTTTGGCATGGGACTGGTCATTGCACTTTACACCTTGGTCGGCTTCTTTGGCTACCTCAAGTATGGACCCGATACGAAGGCCAGCATTACGTTGAATCTGCCAGTGGAAGACAAGTGAGTAGACTCTCATTTTCTACTGTTCTTATCTAAATATTTCTCTTGATTCTTGCAGACTGGCACAATCCGTTAAGCTGATGATTGCCATTGCCATATTCTTTACCTTTACGCTGCAGTTCTATGTTCCCGTCAGCATTCTGTGGAAGGGAATTGAGAACAAGATTTCTGCTTCTCGCAAAAACATCAGCGAGTATGGACTTCGTGTTGGTCTGGTGGTAAGTATTTTAGCCTCATCCTGAAGTGGAACATTATCTAATTAATTGTTTACAGCTGCTCTGCTGTGGCATTGCTGTGGCATTGCCAAATTTGGGTCCATTCATCTCGCTTATTGGCGCCGTTTGTCTCAGTACGCTGGGCATGATTGTGCCATCGGTTATTGAGCTGGCTGTGTATTATGAGGATCCGGGATATGGACGTTTCAAGTGGCGGCTGTGGAAGAACTCGTGTCTTATACTTTTTGGCATTGTGGGCTTCTTAACGGGCACATATGTGAGCATACGCGAGTTCCAGGCAGAGTTCAACAAGAGTGGCCATGATGAGATGTGAGCAAATCGCCTCACTTTATGCTAATTTTATTTAAATTAGTTTTAATAAAACTCTTCTAAGCACAGGGATATCTAAGTTAAGTTTTTAACTAATTTTAGGGCTAACCAAAGTTTTGTAAGATCCTCCCTCTGCTTCTCACTCCCATCTTAATTTCAAACTAAACCAAAACAAAAAGAAAAAAAAACAGCACACAAGCAAAATCATAAAAATATAATAGTGTATCATTAACTTCAATCAGGCCAGGCTGCTTTCTCGCTACCTATACCTAAACAAAATTTAGCTCTACCAATACCTATAACTATACCTATAACTATACCTTTACAGTTACAGTTACCCAAACAAAGTATTTGATTTAGTCGATGCCGCATTACAATGTATATCGTAATTGTGGCATTAAAGTTATTTAGAGAATTCTTCTAGAAGTGATTTCGTAAACGTAGTGATCTTTTGACAACAAAATATATAGTTATAGTAGTTGTAATTAGTTCCTAGTTGAACTAAATTAGTTACACACCAAAAACAAAAACAAAAGTAAAAAAAACAACACACACACAAAACGTGTACAAAAAATGCACAACAAATATTCATTTTGTTAAATATTTTCGATTATTAAATATCATTGCTTTTCCTAATTATATGCCCTATTCAATATTCATGACATATTTAATATACAAATATATAAAGAAGACCAATTGCATAAGTTGCAAATAAAATTCGAAAAAAATAAATAAATAAGTAAAAATTTAAATTGATGTCTTATATGGTTTGGGTAAATTAAATATTCTCCTAACAGAGTGCAGATATAATTGGCATAACTAAGAATTTATTTGCTGTAAGATTTGTACTGAAATCATGTCCAGACAATTTATTGATATTTTAATATTCAAAAGCAGGAACGAACGTTTTTTCAATCTGCAGTTTTCATGTTCAGCCTGAAAGTATGCAACAAATTATTGTAATTTTCATCATAAGAGTATGCTACAATTTTGAAAGTGCGAAAATCATTGCATACTTTTGGCATGTTTTAAGAAATATTTTATAAATGATGAAGCAAATATAAATTTAAGTAATTTTCCTTGTATTTGTATATTCCAATAGTTAATTTGTCTATCTATAAAGTAATAATTAAATAGATAAATAATAGTGAATAATGTTTGCTGAATTTTTTGTATAAAGGTTTTGTATTCAAATTTATTAAATGCTTGAAAGACATAGAAATAATAATAAAAAAAAAGTTAAATTAGAATAAAAATAAATTATGGAAAGAGAATAGTTTTACACAAGACATGCCATTTTACCATAAATAGCTTGAAGTATTTCTCAATATTTTAAAAGTGTAGAGTAAATTAAGACAATCGATTGAACTGATGTTTCATTCACCACAAGCACTAGGATATATTAAACAAATAAAATAAATATAATTAAATTGATTTTCAACTAATTTATGCTATTTACAGTGAGTTTGTTTAATTTTAAATTATTTCCATCAATAGATGGGAGCGCTCGCTAATTTACTAGACCTTGAGCATGCTACTTCAGTACTTATCACCACCACTTTGTTGACATTTCCCAGCGCCTGTTTAGTGGCAAAAGATTTGCCACACATGTTTATTTGCACAATCCAAACACTTGATAGCGAGTGATAATACTGGAATACTGCCAAACCGCAGTAGGAACAACTGTTCAACAAAAAACAAGGGCCAACAACAACAAATGCCTGAAATGGCAACAATTTTTAGCGCATTCCCACGCTTCTTTATGACTCTCAGAACTAAGAAATCAAATTAATATACGATATAAAGCGCTGAAAACTGAAACGAAACGCTGATAAGATATTTATTCAGGTGCTGTGCAGTAATCACCCACAAAAGTGTTGGCGAAAAGGCAAAGCGAGTAATAAAAAAACCAAAACCGAGAGCAGAGAGCAGAGAAAGAGAAAAAAAAAAACAATTTAAAAAAAGGGAAATGTGCAAACGCAATTTAAGTCAGAGCAACTGAAAACTGAACCGTGAGAAAATTACACCCACAGATAACAAAACACAAGAACTCATACTGAAGATACACGAGCGTTGTATCCATCAGATACTTAAGCGATAAGCGTTTTGCATTGTGACGCAATGTGCAGTTGTATATATGATTTAGTGTGTGTGTGTGTGTGTGTGTGTACAATTGTAAAAATTATTATTTACCAAACGGTCAAGGCAACAGTCCGAGTAAGAGTTTAAAGTTCGTGCACAGTCCAAAATTGTATCTGACGGATACACACACGAGCTGTTGGCACTGTTACTACTGTTGCTGTTGTTGTTGTTGCTGTAGTTGCAGTTGTAGTTGTTCTTCGATAAGCAACGCACAGCGTGTGAATTTTGAAAACCAATCAGACGCTTGAACAAATGCTTCAACAACAACTCAAAACCCAACTGAAAGTATCTTATGGATACATGTGCGCGTCTTTTGGCGCCCGTTTAGCCATCATCAGGCGCTCAGTTAAGCTGTATCTCTGATGATATTTCAGCATACGTACATAAATCACTTGATACGTATGCACAACCTTTGAACCAACAGATTAAGCTGCCAGCTGCATAAATTGGCAGCAGCCGCAAATTCATTTGGATTTTAACTACTGTTAATTTGCAATTGATGTTTGACTGTTGGCCAAATCGATTCGCTGCGCTACACTTGCTGTGGAAGTATACAAGTATCTGCAAGCAACTTCAACTTCAACTGATCGATGCACAGATAAATGCATCTTATTGGAACCAAGACTAAAGTGAGCTCTATCTCTCTCTCTTTCTCTATCTCTGTCTGTATTGCTTGGCAGCTTAATGTCAGTGGCACAATGCTTGGGCCATGTTTATTGGGATTAGTTGCTAAAAATTATGACCAATTTGTCCGGTTCAATAAGATGCGGCAATAACAGTGGCAGTAACAGTTGCAGTTGCAGTTGCAGTTGTCCCCGTCTCAGTCTCAGTCTCAGTTCCCCAGCAGGGACATTCACGAATAGTTGCAACAAATCGCCTTTCAAGTCAATTGCATGCAAATGCAGTCAAGAGACGATGCCACACACCGTAGAAGGCGTTCATGCCACTCGCACTTATTTTGCGTACATTTTTGGTAAACAAAATTAAAGCCTTAAACAGATAATGCGCTATCAGAGTGAGACTGTCAGACAATCAGACAGACTGGCCGCATTCAATGCAAATCTCAGTGTGTGTGTGTGACGTCTGGCGAGTTAATAGAAAATTTATAATGCCACTCGTGCCATAAATTGCAACATACACCCACACATGTGTTGTGTCAACGTTGCAATGTTGCAAACTTTGAGATACGGCAGGCAAACGTGTGGGAAAAAGTTGTAATTTGCAGTTGACAAATACGCAAAGCTTTGGGGCTGGCAAAAATTAACTCATATTGCAGCCAGCAGCAACAACAGCAACAGCAGCAGCAACAGCAACATCAGCAACAGCAACAGTCGAGCTGGCAATTCGAAGTCAAGTCAATGATTTATGTGCACAGCGCGGCCTACGAAAATGTGTAGCAAGGAAATATCTTGGCTTGAACAATGGCCAATGGGGCAGTGGGAGCTGCTAGAGTGGCTAACCAATCTTTTGCCACAGACTATGACTTTTGCCTACCTGCTGCTGAAGTTGCTGTTGCTGTAGTTGCAACTGTTGCTGCTGCTGCTGCTGATGTTGCTGCTGTGTTGGCGTTGCTGCTGATCTGCTGCTGCTGCGCCGCAGGCTGCAATTGTCTGCTTAAAAGCGTTCATTCTGTCCACAATGAAGCCACATAACTTGGCTGCAGTTACAGGCGTCCCAGGTAGTCAGCCAGTTGGTTCCATTCCCCTCCCAGCTTCCCGCCAGCAACCACTCTGCGTCCATGCCTTCGATGTGATGATTTATTGTGGCTGCGCCTGCAGCGACCTCCCTACCTATTTCTCCCCTCCCTTTCCTCCTCCTATATGCACAGAGATTCACAGTACGGTAGCTGTTTTGTTGTTCACTTCGATGCGTTGCCGTCCTTGTAGTTGTTGTTGTTCTTGTTGCTGTTGTTGTTGTTGCTGCTACGTTGAATTGAAACTTTATTTAATAAGTTGATGTTATTTGTTAACTGAGCCAAAGGCAAACGCGCTGCTGAATTATGTTGCTCCCGGCTGTTGCTCCTCTCAGCTCCTCCAAGTAGGCAATTCTAATGCACTTAGAGACTCTGGCAGCAACATGGCCAAATGTTTGCCCATAAATCAGTTGGCCAACTTCTTCGGCTTGGGCGTGGGTAAAGCAACCAAACTACAGCGATTTACTAGCTTAAATTGTTGTTTAAATTGCATTTAAAATGCTTGCCAGTAAATTGAAATGCGTTTTCAATTGATAGCTAAATTTTCACTATTAGAAATTATTATCGAAGAAAAAGCTTTTATGCATAAATTGCCGAAATAATGATAATATTAAGAAAGTAGATTTAAATATAATAAAATATAAGGAAAGGGGAATTTTAGTCTGTCAGATTTTAATTTACAGCTGTTTGTTTGCTTGGAATATCATGTGAATAAATTAAGTCATTTTATAAAAATCAGTTCTTTCTCTGATTTAAATTTATTACTATCCATTGCCTCAATCTCCAAAGAAATTATGCTTCTCTCTATCAATCTTGTAATAAAATTCACATCAAAAACAATCCCCTTATTTGCAGGACCTTATTAAATCGCTGACCTACTTAGTAGCTATTAAAGTAGCGGCTCAATTTTGCGGATTCTTTTCATGTTGTTGTTAATGGACTGTGTCCAATGCATTGTATTAGAAAGTACAAGGGGAACTCTCGGCGACTCTGTCACTTTAATCTGAGCCGCAGCATCTGGCTAAACACTTGCTGACAAATTGCTGATAAATAAACCTCAAATGCGAGAGATTTGCAATAATGCCTTTCTAATTTCATGCGTTGTGCGTTTTTGCAACGCGTTCTTGTGGCAAGCATGCAAAGCACAAAGCACAGAGCACAAAAAGCAACAACAATCATTGGAGTAGTGCCTCCTGGCATGGCGCCTCTATAGGAGCATAGCTATAGGAGTATAGCCTGCAATTTTAAACATTTTCCACACGTAATGCGAAAGTTTGAATCATTTGTCCACTGTGCACAGTGCACACAGTGCTGTGTTTTATATTTCTGTTTTTTTTCTCTCTTTTTTCATTTAAAATTCTTGTCACAGACATGTAATTGCAACGCGCCGACTGGCAACTCCCGATTCCCGACTCCTGACTCCTGACTCCCGACTCCAGACTAGTGACTCCGAGTTCCGACCAAACGGATCTATATTGCTATTGGCCTGGCCTATTGACAATGCATTCGTCAGCAGCAATTGTCTGTGTGTGTGTTTGTGTGTGTGTTGTTGCCTCTGTTGTTGCTGGCGCTGTGTTGACACAGATAAGTGCGTGGCGGCGGCGTCGGCAGCGATAAGTAGCGTTTATGCATTAATTTTTGCCACAAAGTGGCATTATTTATTACGCATTAATGCGCTGAATTAACGTTTATTTAATTAATATTAATGCTGGCACAGCAGCAACAGCAACAACAGCAGCAGCAGCAACAATTGCTGTGGTTGCTGTTGTTGCTGCTGCAACATAGTTGTCAATTGCTGCTAGTTGTTGCTAGTTAGGCATGACATTTTGTCTATAGATTTTTGGGCAGCCAGGCAATTAAAGGTACCGCTAACAGACATTACCTGTCCAGGCAGTCATTCAGTCAGCCATTCAGTCAGTCCGTCAGTCCGTCAGTCAGTTGGCAATTGTCAGTTGTGACTAGACAACATGTTGCTGACATAGCTTCGAACCATGTTGCTGGGCTGCCTCGAAAATTTGGTTCAGTTCAATGGGCGTCTTTGTCGGCATCTTTTGTGTCTCGTCTCCTACAACTTGACTCACAATTGCAGCAAGTCTTGTCAGCAATACATGTTGCCAGTTGCCAGTTGCAACTGCAACTCTTTTTGACATTCTGTGGCATGTTCACCACACAGGTCAAGGCCTTGGGGGCAGCATAATCAACTCGACTCGACTTGACTTTATCCAAGAGTCAACAATCAGCGATCGCCGTTGACCGTTAAATTGTGCAAATATTTAAACAATAATCGAAAGTAAGTATTTACAACCAAATAACCAATAAGTCAATTTTATTTTTTAAGGCAAGAAAATATTTCGATAAACTAATATTTGCGTTAAGATAACGACGGGCACGACATTTGTAATCCATCAGTGTCGGGGGCGGCCTCAGGCCAGCGAGTACTCATACAAGTACTCATACTCATACAGGTATTCATAATCGCATTCGTATTCCTTTTTTTTTTTTTTTTTGTGTGTGTAGTTTTGGGCGCAATAAACTTTATAATTTATAGACCAATCAGACGCGAATCGCACGCACTAAAACAAGTGAAAAATCATAGTCCAAACACATAATGCATCAGTGGAGATCAGAGAGGCAGGCAATTTATAGGATGGCCATGCCAATAGACACCGCACAGCGGGTTGTCAAATCGAACTCCAACTCCGACTGTAACTGAGACTCAGACTCAGACTGAGACTAAGACTCTGACTATAGTTGGATCTGGGACTCGCCTGGCCAATTGATTTATACAAACGGCAAAGCAACGGAACACAAATTGGTTGGCTTTTGAGGATCGCTGTGTGTTGTGTGTTGGACTCCTCGAAATGATTTGTTGCACTTGGCCACAATCGTCGCATACGCAGAACTTCTATGCTGGGCAGCACTGTTTAACCTTTTGAACTCGCCACATGGGTGGAGTTTTGCACGTGTGCCACATTTCAATGGAAATCATTAGCCAAAGATCAGCAACAGTTGCTCACCAAACTGACAAACTACTGACTAACTAACTGACTTTGGATACATTGGTGCTGGTGTGTTGCGTGTTGCATGTTGTTCGCTTTGCATGCCGATTGCGTAGCTAATTAGAGCCATAAATGTGAGGCTCAAAGCAAAGCTCAATCCCCCAATGCGACGAGCCTTGTTGAACTTGCTCAAAGCCCCGCGGATTTGACGGAAAGTGATATGCAGGCGTTGGCAAAAAATGTATGTCCCCGTTCAACACAACAGCAACAACTACAAACAGATGTCGCCTGTCGGTCGTTTGCCCATTTAGGTTATGTCGGAATCCAACACCAGTTTATCAAGCGACGGCCCAAACAATAAATTACGCAATCCAAACGCTCAACTGCAGTCCATCAATGGCATAATGAGGCAAGCGGCGGGCCGCCCCAACAGCAACAGCAACAACAGCAACAACAACAACAGCGGCCCCAGCGCAGATGCATTACCATATCGGCATAAATTCCGGAGCATCGTTAAGTGGGCCTGACTACGGCCAGACAAACAGGCTGCTGCTGCCGTTGAGGCAAGCAGGTTGCCTGCCTGCCTGCCTGCCACACATGCCACATGCCAGACGTCTCTACGCCAGGTTACCCAGAGACTGCCACCTAATGAGGGAATTACCGCCAATGCCAATGTCGACATCACCATCGATAATGGCCTGGCTCTTAGGCACTGAGCAGTAGGTGGAGTTCTTGCAACTGCAACTGCAACTTTGACTTTGGGGCAGCTGCACTGACTGCTTTGACCTTTCACCTGTCGTACATTTATATTAAAATTAAATTGTTGCGACTGTTTCTTAGTACACCTTAGATTTGGATTTATTAGAAATACACTTTTGATTTTTATGTTGGCTCTTCCCTTGTAATAACATATATTCCCTTACCATACTCGTACTATTATATAATCGTTGAATCATCTTGTCTACATACTTCCTCCTTTTTCTGTCAAAACTAATTTGGTCGTAAGACCCACAGTAGTTGTTGTTGTTGCTTCGGTTGTAGTATCACCTTTAC
Source organism: Drosophila falleni (assembly GCA_035045575.1). NCBI lineage: Eukaryota > Metazoa > Arthropoda > Insecta > Diptera > Drosophilidae > Drosophila > Drosophila falleni. The sequence goes on from JAWNOV010000167.1 coordinate 8,709,296, forward strand.
TCCCACCATATTCTTCGATTATATCCGCAATAGCTCTGTAACTGCCATAGAAGAAAATGAGCAATCCAAAGAGAATCATTAAGATATTCTTCCAGAGTTTCCACAACAATTTGCCATAGGTATCTTGGTATATAAGACAGAGTTCAATGCAGCAGGGAAATACCAGATTCAGCAATGATATGGAGAATGTTCCCACCAATGCCAATAAGGGTCCCAAGTTGGGCAATGCGATGGCATTCAAAGTGCTCAAAATAACAAAGGCAACTCGAATAATGTACTCAATCCTATGAGGACTCTTCACTTCGCGCTTCAATACGTAAGTCATAATGATACTGATGGGAACATAGCCGCTTAAAGGATACGACAGAAAGATGGCAATGGCGATGCTTAACTTAATAATCTGAGCAAGGCTGTCAAATAAAATGATATCAAATAAGTATAAAAAATATGGTAAATGGCGATTCACTTACACTTCTTCAACGGGTATATTGAGGGTAACACTTGCTGCAGTATTAGAGCCATATCGCCAGTAGCCAATCAGTCCAAAAAATAAATTAAGAATAATTATAAATATAGATGCTCTATTCAGTACACCAAACCAGCCAATATAATCGCCAGGTTTTTCCATTTTCGATTCGATAGCCAGCATCTGGAATAATAGTTGATCGGATAGGTCTTAAATAAATAAACTGATCAAAGCTAAACTTACCACACCCACAGATGATGTTGCAAATAGTAATATGCCCAGAGCGACGGGTATTTGGTACAACTCAGAGGGCTTTACGAATAAGTCTCTATCTGCAATCGATGGCAAGCCACGAAAAAAGTACCAAAAGATGGCCAAAAGTCCGGCAAGAATCAAAAATGATGCAAGTATATTGCCGGGCACCAGATACTTCAGTTGACGCAATAGAAACAAGGGTATACAAAAAATGCCAATGATTGCAATCATAATCCTTAAATCGATTTTGGTAAAATGTACATCTACGAATTGCTTCATATTCACTGAGACGAAGACGAGATAGACAACACAAACGCCATAGTGTGAGAGGCCCAGAATTAAATCCACCATATAGCCAGATCCCTTGGAGAACCAACGACAAATCTTCGGTCCCTCGGAAAAGGCATATACCATAGTTTCGTGATATGTCATATAACCGACCTTATTGCGTCGACTTGACTCAACCATACAAAGGATCTAAACAGAGTAAGTCAAATTAGCTAGATATATTTACATTTGAAATAATATACCAGTAATTGAATGCCGTATATAAGTATGCTGATACAAAAAACTGTCATTATAACTCCACCAAGAATCCCAGAGAACTTGAAGGCTAAAGGCATGGCCAAAATGCCAGTACCAATAACGCACTTAAGCAATGAGAAAAATGCATCGAAATTTCTACAGATATTTTAGTTTAGTTAAGAGAAAAGTTTCCTTAGACAAAGACTTACGTTAGTGGTAACTCCACCTCACGATTATCATAGGGATTGAACCTAAGGGAAGACCGTGATTAACTGATTAAGAAAGGCTGAGACAAACTTACTCAGCCATTTAAAAAGAATTGTCAAGATTTACAAAAATAAATTTATTACAATAACAAGATAGAATAAATGTTTGACTGAATGATAAAATAAAATAACAAATGCCAACATGATTGACTGACTTCAAAATAAATGTCGATTGTTGTTGCCTAACTGCTCGTGGATTGCTGTTAATGAGACCACAGTGCCAGCAATGCCGCCACACAAACCCACAGCAATAAATAGAATTGAACGCCAGAGCAGAAGCTTGAAGGGACCATAACCCTGGTCATAGCAGACGGAGAGATTGACAATGCCCGGATAGATAAGACCCACTTGGGCCAGACAAAAGGAGCCCACCAGAGAGAGCAGCAGTCCAAAGTCTGGATAGGCAATTGCACAGAGAACCGAGGCAATCACCATTGCCATGCGCACCAGATACTCCAGAGATCTTGTCGCATTATCCATTAGTCGGGGCAGCATGTAGTTGCGCCAGATAATCTCAATGGTAACGTAACCCTGCAGAGCATAACTGAAAAAGATGGCCAATGCCAACATGGCCAGTACACATTGAGGCAAACTATTGAGAGTGCAAAAGAGTTGTTTAGCAAATGATGCATTGTTAGAATAAAGTTGCGTCCTACATTTCATTGATTGGCAGATTGTTAAGTATTGAACTGGCCGTCTTATCTCCATATTGCCAATAACCGAAAAAGCCAAATGCTGCATAGAAGGCAATAACAATGAACATGGCGCGATTTAATATGCCAAAGGATCCCAAATAGTGATCAGGGTTAAGCATATTGAGCTGTAGTGAAAGTATCTATAAGATACTTAATATTTATCTGAGATTGACTAATAAGAAATTGAGTACTTACCACGCCCACCGCCTCAACGGCAAAGAGAACGGTGCCAAAAAAAAAAGGATAATGTGTCCACACCTGAAACGCTTGACGTTCTGCCAGACTGGGCAGATTACCAAATATATATCTAAGAATTACACTGAAACCTGCAAAGAAATACTGTAGAAGAACTTTTCTTTATATCTTTTACTTTTAGAAATACTTACTGACTAACATGAATATATTGGAAATGATAGAAAATGGCACAAGATACTTGAGATCGCGTATGAAAAATGTTAACATGAGCGGCAATGTGAGCAGCGCCATATAAAGTCGTATATCAATAGGTCTTAGATAAATATCACCCAATTCCTTCATGCACTTGGCTATAAACACAACATAAACACAGTCGACGCCAAAATGATAGACACAAAGAAAAAAATCCACCTGGCAGCTAAAGTAAATAAATCATTATAACATGCTGATATTATTTTAAAGATCTTACGCCAGCCACTTGCTGAAGGGATGCAACCAATTAGGTCCATGTAGAGTGGCCAATTCCATGGTTTCACTGTAGCTGAGCGCTGTAAACTTATAGCGTTTGCAGAGAGTGTTAAGATCATTGAGCTGTGGTCGAAAGGGAAATCATAAAAGATACTATAAAAGATACATTAGACAGTTGTCGTTACTAGCACATGCATGGCATAAACCACAAAGGAACCCAGCAGAATTGTGCTGATCAAGCCCAATAACCAGCCGGCATTGTAGAAGGCTCTGGGCATGGCCAGACAGCCCGTGCCAAAGGCGCATTTCAGCAAATTAATAAAGGCCTCCATGTCCCTAAATATAAGGTGTTTAGTTGAGATGATCTGATTTCAATGATTGGTTTTGGATCATACGTAATTGGATGCACCACATCGCGTTCAATGTGCGAATTATAGGACAGACCAGAGCTAAGAACAGCTAGTGATTAAATATATACTCAAAACACATTCAATGACTCATCGAAACTCACCCCAAGCTGCGTTGTAGAAAGTGGAAAGCTCGAATATGAATCGGTTGGAATATTGCCTTAAGCTCCTGGTTCATTTGTATGGACAAATGCCGACGATTTGGTATCTTTGGAGGCAACATTTTAAGCTACAACATAAGATATATAGAATTTGAGATATATTTTATATACCTATTTATATACATATGTTGTTCAGGGCCAACTTGGTTGCCAATTATGCAAATGTCTAAGAAGAGAAGACTAAAAGTTAAAAGTATTTCGTGGAAGACCGCAAAATTCGGGCGTTTGTATACCCTTCTTTTTTTTGAATGAATATAATATAAAAAATTTAATAAATATTCTATTTTGATAAATAAATAAATTTGGCTTAGCTTAAAAATATTTAAATTTACTAATAAACTAAGATTAAATAACTAAATAAAACAAATTAATAACTCCATACATTATTTCGTTGATGATCGCTCACTTATAAATTGAAAGTAGGGTATTTTAACTTCTTTATGGTTTAGCTCAAATGTCTGCTTTATAGCTTTAAATATTAGCATGGCCCAGAGCATTGATTCATTCCAGGAAATTAAGCACAACAGCAACAGAGAGCAGCAAATGTTTGTTGTGTGGGCGTTTAAAGCCTGCCAAAATGATCTGACCATGAACATATTCTGGCCAGAACTGCGACTTGGCTAAGAGAGAGATTCGCTATGCGGTGGCTGCTTCAGCTTCTGCTTCTACCTAAATTATGCAGCAGCCCGCTGGCAATTTGAATGGACAACAAGGCAGAGCGGGAAGAAATGCGGAGGGGGTACATACTTGAGGCAGAGCCACGCCTCATTCTGTTGGCCACACAGTTCTAGGCCAAAACCGAAAGAAAGACAAACTAATTAGTGTGGCCAGCGTTGTCGTTTTTGCACGCATTTTTCACATGCCTAGCAATGATGGCATTGACCATAAATTGACTAAAACCACCGCAACACACCGCACCACCGCAGCACCGTATCATAGTATCATTCAATGCGATTGGCACAAAGTACAGTTTCTAGTTAAATCTGAGGCCGCATTGTGTGCGGCCCATTGAATACCTCCCGCTGGGAGTACGACTCTGAGAACGAGTGTGAGCACGAGTACGAATATGCGAGTACAACTTCGAGTACTTGGTGTAATATATACAATTGTCAAACCCCCTCTTGGAATCCATACCCCTTCCCTCACCCCTCTGCAGCTAAATGAAACCGCCCCTTGGCCGCTTTGTGTTGGCGGAAATGTTGTTTTTCCTATGCAAATTCTGTGAGTGCCCCTTTTTCTTTTTTTTGTATTTCTATTTCTATTTCTTCTTCTTTAGCATTTGCCAAGTGTCTTTTGCAGTGTTGTTTATTTGCTTTTACCGGGGCCAAGTCAGGGGTCAACTACGCATTTGATTGCTGTTGCTGTTGCTGTTTCTGTTTCTATTGCTGTTGTTGTTCCCCTTGCTGTTGCTGTTGCTGTTGCGTATTTCCCTATTATTGCCCCCTTGGTGAGGAAGGCATTCAAGGTGTTTTGCGCAATGTGTGTGCGGGAGGTCAGCATATTGAAATTCGTTACACTTTGCGGTGACAATAATAACAATAATAGCAGCAACTTTAACAGGGTATTAAATGCGTGTTAACATTTCAACTTAAAAATAAACATATTTGAAATTATATCTATCAGTAGAAGTTATTAAAAAAATATAATTAAAATTTAATTGAAATTGTTTACTATGAATAAACATTGGATAAATCTAGTATGTAAAATAAAACTAATAAATTGAAATTATTATAATTAAAATTTATTAGTCGAGCTTTTAATTAAATCAACATTTTGTGTAAGGATAATTTACGAGGGTCTAAACAATAATACCTTTCTTTCTTTTTTTAAATTTTAGCTAATAAACTCTGTAGAACTTGTCGTTACAGGGTATTGTATGAACGGCAAGCAACAGTAACTGAAAACTGGCATTTAAATATGCGCATTGGCAATTGCATTGCAGGCGTACCACGCTGCGTATGAATTTTCAGTGAAATTAACATACTAATGACACTTTGGCCGTCCACGTCCAAGGGTGGTAGCCCATTGATGATGGTCACCTTAGGCGCTGCGGGATCCCCACACCAACCCGACTCCATCAGCTATAGATGGGGACAGAGCCAGGAGACATCAGCTGGTTGTTGCAAGTGGGTCAGCGACTGCAACTCGAACTTCGCATGTGGTTCAATAATTCCAACAGTAAATGCTAAACTATGCGCATAGATTGTCAACGCGCCAAGATGCTTAGCTGATTGCTGCTCGACGAGGAGGTGAGGATTGGGATTGAAGCTGTGGTTGCTGCTGTTGTTGTTGCTGTTGTTGCTACTGTTGCTGCTGCCGTTGGTGCTGGCTGCGTCATTAAAGTGCAGACAAATGGCAACGGCATGTGCGGCACATGTCAAACTGCAGGCAGCAGCAAATGGCAACAGGTGAAAATGTTGGAATTCTGATTATCTACTGGCTGGCTTGAGTTGCTGGCAACAGTTGCTGCGGTGATTGGCAGCAGCCAGCCAGTCAGCCAGCAAGTCAGCCAGCAACTTAAACTGTAACTTTCGACGATTTGTCGTTCGACGCTCCACGTTCGTTGTTGGTTGTTCGCTTGTTGACTGACTTGCCATTTGTGCTTTTTTTCTCTCTACTTTGATGTTTGGCTACAAAACTATCAACTTAAATACACAACAACAGCAGCATAATTATGCGCATGTTGCTGTTGCTGCTACCTGCCAGCAACATGGGTGCTACATTCCATTTGACCATTTGCCCATTTGCCCGTTGGCCATTTGTGGGCAACACATGACACGCCCACATTCAATTTACAGCCGGAAGTGTGGGTGTGCACGCATTTTGATATACCAACAACATCTACTACTCTGATGCCTTTTCCTTATTTTTTTCTTCTTTTTTTCGTTTTTAGTAAACTGGAACTCATTTGGTCGCGCATAAATCAAAAATCGCAGCAGCAACAGCAACTTGTTTGCCTGGCAAACTAAGCAATCGCAACAGCAACTCCCGCATAAAAAAGTATGAAAAACGCATATAATGATTGGCTCCACAGCAGCAGCAGCAACAACACAAGAGCAACAGCACCAACATAATAGCCCCCATTGCCTTGGCCACGTAGCAGCAACAGCCACATCAACAGCAACAGCAACAGCAACATCAACAGCAACAGCAGCAAAAAGTGGGAGGATGCAGTGAATTTTCTCCCTCGGCAAAACGTATTTTTTGTAGCTTTTGCTGCCGTTTGCTTTGTTGCCTGAGAAATCATTTGAGTGGTTGCCTGTGTGCCTGTTGTTGCTGTGGTTGCTGTCGGGCCGTTTGCCTTTTTGGGGCCGTCAGGCCTTCGCCTAAGCGGCAGGTTCCTGTCTGCGCCGTCTGGAGCCCAGCATCAGAGACGTTGACTGCATTTTTAAGCGCGCTGCGCATAAAATAAAAGCAGATTGCTGCAGCAACAACAGCAACATCAACAGCAGCAGCAGCAGCAGAGTTGCCTCGGGCAATGGGCGCGCGTCGTTTCTTCAATGAAACGAGTAAAAGTGCAGGATGCTTTGTTGTCCTGCCCATCGGAACAGCTTCTGCAGATACGGCAGCAGCTAATTTCAAGATCGAAGAGCAAAAAAAGAATATATAAACCGAAGGCTCGACCCTTGCAATTGCTGTTGCTGTTGCTGCTGATGTTGCCCAAGATCTTGTGCGATAATGATGCAAGTTAATCATTAGCTTGGAACGTGTATTATGCGATTATTAGTTTGGCCCGGCAAGGATTATACCTACGAGTACTACTCATACTCAGACTCATACTCATACTTATACTCATACTAACAACTCCGAGCTACCTACTCGTCGTCTTCTTCAGGTGGGCGTTTAACTTTCTGCAATTTTTAAGTAATTTTCAATTTCCGTTTGCCATATTCCCATTCCCATTGCCATTGCAGTGTTTCCTCTGCGTAATGCGATGCTCCTCAAGTTTTAGCAGAGCACATGTAGCAATTTGTCAACGTTGTTGCGACTGGCCAGCGACAAGCAACAACAAACAACGCGAGCAACAAGCAAATACGTAGGCAAATCTCAGCTCGTAAGCAGCATGCGGCAACATGTTGCTGCAACATGTAAGTTGTCAGCGTTTTTTAAGAATCAATTGCCGCCCAACAGCAGCAGCAACAGTCGCAGCAGCAGCGACAATCGCAATTCGATATTGTCGTTGTGGCTTTGGCGTTGGTGTTGCTGCTGTTGTTGTTGTTGTTGTTGCTGCGGCTGCCCGCCTTCTGGCTGCCGTCTGTCAGCAACATGTTGCCTTCGTCGCCTCTCTCCCGATCCCGCCTAAGTTATTGCCACACACGTCGCACGGATCGGCCTTGAAAAGCAATCCCAGAGTCTACACTCGCAGAGTACTTTGAAAAAATCATTGCAGAATTTAAATAAGCAGACAAAAAAATAAATGGAGAGGGAAAAAAGAGGCATACAAATATTTTGCGAGCTTCGCAATTGACGTGCAACATGATTTTGTAGGCGTGCAACATGCGCATGCGCAACAGCCGCAACTTTATCAGATTGCCGCAGTACCAAAAACTGACGCTGCCCCCAGTCGAAGTTCGTTTTTTTTTTTGTTTTGTTTCAGCTTTGCGGCATGTTGTCGACTGTCAATTGTTTTGTGGGCGTTGCAGCAGCAGCAACTGCAACAATAGCAACAACAACAACAGCAGCAGCAACAACTAGAGTCAGTATATAGCCCATAGTTTGCCTTTGCCTGTGAGCTATATCAATGTCAACAGCATTATCACACAACGCTGTCAATATATGCAAATAAACACACAGAGGACAACAACAACAGCAACAGAAACAACAACAACTGCAAGTAATGCAATCAAGTGACAAGCACTTGCCAGCTAAGCAGTTGGGCAGTAGCAACAACAACAACTACAGAAACAACTACAGCAACAACAACAGCAACAACAATGACTGTCCAAGACAAATAAATGCGTGTTTCTGCCTTTATATTTATATGCCTGTGTGTGTGTGTGTGTGTATATGTGACACTCGTTAACACGAAGCGAAACTGCGAGAAATGCGATATTTCACACGATTTATGCACGGACAACGACAAAAGTCGCAACTGCTAAAGCCAACGCCAGCAGCAATAGCAATAGCAATAGTTGCTAGTTGCTAGTTGCAACCTTCTACAGGCCACACACGTTGCAAGGGTTTCCACATTTACTCTCCTCCCCATTTCCTCCCTGCCTCACTGATGTTGCTGCTGCAGCTAAAATGTTGCAAGTCTGCGTAATTGTTTCGTTAAGAGCGAGATTGGCAGTAGTTCTCGTAAAAAGTAAGTGATGTTGCAGCTAGAAGCAAGTCAATTTATGAGTCAATATATGAATAGCAGGTTTTAGCTTCCAGGTATTTCGGAAGTATAAGAGTATGTCATTTAAATTCTCGATTTACACTTTAAATTTATTAGGCATGTCATTTTTTGTCACATTGTTATCTATAAAATTGTTACATTAAAACATATTAGTTTGTTATAATATGTATTTTTTTAGAATATATTTAAACATATGCTTTATTCTCTCCTTTTCATTTTAGGACATTTTTATTCTAAGATTCATTCTTCACATAAATACTACTAAATCATTAGAGGTAATCTCGCTAATATATTTAGAAATTTAATTACTGTTTTTGTAGAGTATACTGTTTCTCATAAGAGATTCGTCGACAACCCTAAACTACTTTTAGTTTTCATATTTTCTAGTCAGCCCTTAACCAATCAGATTATCTTTACCAAATGGTCCAATTCAGCGGTGTTGCCGAGCTGCTGTTGAATGTTGCTAACAACATCAACGACATGTTGCTAGAAATGAGCGACAGCTGCTGCCGCTGATGCTCATGTTGCTGACTGAGTTTCTGGCTAATTTGACAGGCAGTTGATGCTGCTGATGTTTGATGTTGATGATGATGAGGAGTTCGCTAAGAGTGGTGGCTCGTTAAGATTTATGCGATGCCAATTGGTTGTGCCAACATTTGCCCATATACATAATTGAAATGTAATAAATTCTGTTGGTGCTTTTCGTGCGCAATTAGCGCTTTTTGGCCAGCAGCGACAAAGCGACAATTGTTGACCATTTTCATGTAACTTGTTGGTTATTAAATAAAATAATTTCATAGTTGGTAGCAAGTGTTGCACTCGCTGTCACTCTTGTTGCTCTGGCAGTTGCCATTGCTGGCTTTTACAAGCTGTAAAGTGCGAAATCAACACGCTTCATGCCAACTTTGTATGTACATACAGCTGCAGCAACAGCAACAGCAACTGATTCGGATTGTGATTCGTATTCGTATTCGTATTCGCATTCAGTTCCAGAGCTGAGTATCCACAGTGTTCAGTGTGTTAGTTGTCAACACAAATGGCAATCGGCGTTGATAAATTGTTGCTGCCTTGGGCCAATTATAACCGTCTTTGGCAATGGCCAATAGTTGTTCTTGCTCTTGCTACTGTTGTTGTTTTTTATTGTTGTTGTTGCTGTGGTGAAATTGCGAGGCTTTATGCAGATCGCATGTCTACAGTTCCTGTATCCAGATGAAGCCCCGCAGCAGCAGCGCTTCCTGCATCCGCAACTCGTGGGTGTTGAATGACCAACAATCGATATTGCAACTGCAACAAAATATCAAAGTTCTGTAATCAGATACCCAACAATCTTTCCCCCTTTGATGGCACTTTGTACTCCTTTTGCTCATTTTATATGGTTAGATAATTGAGGCACCCGCAATCACGTCGTCTTCTTTATATGGCCGTCTGCCCAAAAAAGGCGCCAACTTTGCCCCGGTGTCACAATGGCCAAATAGGCCACGTGCTACAAATTGTTGCCAGCAGAGGAGAGAGGAAGGGAAACAGAAGCAGCTCCTTCTGCTGCTGCTGTCGTTGCATGACAAAAAAGTGCACACCCTCGCACCTGAGGCTGAAACTGAAATCCCTGTCTGTAAGACGATCTTTGGGTTCAGTTCATTTGCTCACCTTTCCATTCCTTTCCTTTCCTCGACTGCTTCTGCTTCGAATGCTTCTCAGCTGTTCTTCAGTTTCTTGTGATTTTGCTTGGCGCGCGTTCTTCTGTTGTGCATTATCATTATTATTGTTATTATCTACGGCCCGGTGTGTTTCCCTCTTCCGCTTATACAATAACATCTAATTTCTGCTACCTACCTTTGGTAGCATCAGCATCAGCAACAGCAGCGTCAGCAAATCGTTGAGATTTGCTTTGATTTGTTGCTGCTGCAAAGAAAACACCCGCATGCCACATTCAATGTAGCAAGCATAGCATGTTGCGTATTTGTATGCCACACACTAATGACATTTGCAGCAGCTCAAGAGGGAGTGGGGAATATGCAGCAGATTCCGATGATAACAGGGAAATGAGAGCTGAAATCAAGATGATTTGATTTGAAATTCTTAAAGAAATTTGACTTGAGAATATTATAGATAGATATTGTTAGTCTTAGCATCGAATCCATGATTTTGAGAAAAATGAAGTTTTTTTCAAAATTAATTAAATTTAAATGCAGAATGAATTAAGAGGCCAAACAATGATCAGAATGATATTCCGTTTGAAAATCGGTTCAGTTTTGACAAAGTTATGGGAGTTTGAAGTTGGTCAGACCTTGGATCAACTTGGATCAACAACTTTACAAGTCAAAATTTTTGTTCAGTTTCACATGATTTTTTACAGAATTTTGAAAGGTGTCAGAAACAAATTTAAAGTGTTGTTTTATACTATTTAAGATATAAGGAGTTGATTAAACGTGAAAACTTGAGATTTAAAATTTTGAATTTTCAAAATATCAAAGGGGGGACCACATGCATCGAATCCATGATTTTGAGAAAAATGAAATTTTTTTCAAAATTAATTAAATTTAAATACAGAATAAATTTAGAGGCCAAACAATGATCAAAATGATATTCCGTTTGAAAATCGGTTCAGTTTTGACAAAGTTATGGGAGTTTGAAGTTGGTCCCACCTTGGATCTAACAACTTTACAAGTCAAAATTTTTGTTCAATTTCACATGATTTTTTACAGAATTTTGAAAGGTATCAGAAACAAATTTAAAGTGTTGTTTTATACTATTTACGATATAAGGAGTTGATTAAACGTGAAAACTTGAGATTTAAAATTTTGAATTTTCAAAATATCAAAGGGGGGACCATTGGCATCAAATCCATGATTTTGAGAAAACTAAATTTTTTTGAAAATTATTAAAATTTAAATGCAGAATGAATTTAGAGGTTAAACCATGATCAAAATGACATTCGGCTTGAAAATCGGTTCAGTTTTGACAAAGTTATGAAAGTTTGAAGTTGGTCGAACCTTTAACCTAGCAAATTAGCAAGTCCAATTTTGAATGCATTTACTTGATTTTTATTTTAACTATTTTAAAGTTTCATTTCTCTAGCTCTAAGTTTATGTATTTGAGCTTGTATTTTATCTAAGAGTATTTCACAATTGTAAAGATCTCTTTTTATGTCAAGGAATTTCTGTATTTAAAGGTAATAAATGCCTAAGCATGCTTGAGGCTAGATGCGAAGGACCTCTCGAATTGCAACGCTGACTGCATTTTTGCACACACATTCCCCTAATTGTAAGCCACCCCAGCAGAGATTATTGACCTCTAAGCAAACAACAACACAAACATATTGCAAAGGCTGTCGGCCTGCTTTGTCTCGAGAGTCAACAGAAGCAGCAGCAATGCCAGCTGTTGTCAGGATCAGTAAAGTCTTGGCGCGCTCCTACATAGAGAGAGGGAGAGAGAGAGAGAGGAAGAGAGAGGGAGAGAGAGAGTCACGCACAATTGCAATTACAGAGCGGTTAAGTAAAAACTATTGAAGAAATCTGAGGAACAGCTGAGAAGGTGTGACTACGGATAGAAAAATAAGGAAGTCGCCTCAGCTCAAGGAAGTGAAATTATAGCGAGATCTTCAGATCCTTTGCGGTTTGCGAGGTGTCAGAAATGTAACAGCATCTGTGGCAAGCAATTACAACAGCAATTAGTTGCTTGCAACTATTAAAACAATTGATTGGCCAGAACAAGTGTCATTCTGCTCCGTTTGTAGCCACATTCAATGACATATGGACGACGCCAACGCAGACGTCGCGTCGCAGTCGACGCATTGCGTGTGCTCTTGGCCAGACGCTGAAAAAGTGAGGAGAGAGAACCGTTAGCTACCGTTAGACTTAAGCAGCAGTCTAAAGAAATTTTTATCATTTCAACAAGCAAAAAACAAAAAAACATTTAAAGAAATTCAAATGAATTGGCACATTTTGTTTGTGTTTTTGTTTTTGTTTGTTGTTGTTGCTGTCGCTATGCCTGCGGCCACGCCCACTTAAATTGCGTGCTATGCTGAAAGCATTCATTTTGAGGAGAATGAAGCTAAGATTGAGCTTGATGTGGACTCGGAGTCGGAGTTGGAGTCAGAGTCGGGATGTGGATGCCACTGCGACTACAATTAAATTTGCATTTGTATGAATTTTTGTTGCTGTTGTTGTTGTAGTTGCCGCGGGTGAAATACCACGGCATAGGAAACATTTATCACTGCTTGGCATGGGCCAAAACCACCGCCACCGCCACCGCCTTAGCGGTGCAGACAACGCACAATAAAACTAAAGCGCTTATAATTTCATATGTTGTTCTTATGGAACTCAGACTCAGACTCAAGAGTCGGACTTGGAGTCGGAATCGGAGTCCCAACTATTAGCCGGACATGCAATTGGCCAAGAGGCAACCACAGCAGCCAAGTTAATCACAGGGTTGCCAGCTGAGTGGCCTAAACGAAAATGCTTAAATTTAATGACATAAATATACACGAGGCAAATGGAGTTGCAGCTCGAACTTCGACTTCGACTTTAACTTCAAGTCAAAGCCTATGGCGGGTGGTTCTCCAATGTGGTTGTTGCTGCTCGTTATTTATGTGCCACGGCAATTTCATTGTGCAATACTCAAAATGTGACTATAAATCCCATCATATTTATCAATGTGTCACGCTGAAGTTGCTCAAGAAAAAGAAGGAACAAAAAGCAAAAGCCTTAACAGCTGCCTGTCCATTTTGAGAAAACGTGTTTTGTATCTATACACCAGTTAGGGGTAGGGGTAGGGGTAGGGGGTTGAGTGTAGGGTAGGGCGGCGGTGACGACCCACCACCCCTTTTTAGAGTTTTCCTTACCGGAATCTTTTGCGTATTTGCTGCATAGATCCTTCTTTTTTTTGCGGCTGTTGCCAGTTGCCAGTTGTATGTTGCCGCCTTCCTTGTCTGCCTGCCGCCACCGCCACCCCGTGAGCAGGATAGACCGGCTGCTCCTTTTTGGCCCAGGCGACAAAGGGAAACCTCCTCCTTCTTCTTTTTGATTAAACAACACACGGCACTTCACTGCGGCGCAAAAGCAACGCAAAGAAGATAACGCAGCTGCGCATGGAAATTAAAAATTTGGCAACTTCTGCGCAGTTCAGCCAACTGCCAATTGGCCTGGGACTGGGACTGTTGTCATCTTCAGGTTTGTTTCCTTGGCGGCGAAAAGTTGCTCATAAAAGCTTTTGCCAAGGGAGGTAAGCAGCTGCTTGGAATTTGATGAGCTTTGTCTATGGAACTAATAAAGCCTTTGAAGCGTTTATAAAAGTTGCTATAGATCCTTTTAGGAAATAGAACCAGTAGCAGTATAATGAAAAGAAAACAATATAATATCCATTTATTCTTAGTTTTCCCACATATTGAGCTTGCTTTAAGCTGTGAAATACTCTAGTAACTATATGTATTAATCTTTAAAATAAATAAAAATAAATAAATACTCACTTAACTCTTCATCACTTTGAATATTTTATAAGTCTTAACAGCTCTAGCGGAAGTAGATCACATCAAAATAGAGTGTTCCTTGATATCTTCACTTCCCCAGAATTACTTTTGCTATCTTTGGGTTCTACAAAATAAAATGCTGCCCCCAACTTGTTAGCCTATTTGTCGTAGTAGCTGACCGCCGCCCGTTGGCCATTAATTCTATTTTATTATTGTTCTGCTGGCCAAGTTAAGATCATATCGAAGCACTTTGCACTTCCTCTCCAGCAACAGGTCACACACGCACACACACTCAAACTCACAGTACAATACTAAAAACATTGGCTGTGTCGACGCTTCCAACATGAGCTTACTTAAATCATGCGCACGCCTCAATCTCGCCAAGATCTCAGGGAAGACAAATTTCAAATGATTTACCTACAGCGTTGTCTACGTGAATGAAGGCGGAGCTCTAAGGTGCGAGAGGGGGGATAAAGAGCAGGCGGGAAGACTGCCCTCAACTTTATTTCATTCACTAAACTTTTGTCTTAATGAAAGATCTGCCAAAAAAAAAGAGAGAGAGAGAAAAAAAGAACTAAACAGCACTTGGATAAAGTGAGTGAAGGCCACCAGCATAGTTAAAGTTTCACTTTAAGGTAAATAGGAGTGTGATCGACTTGAAGATACTTTGCAGACAGCTCTAAGTTAGCTCAGAATCTTATCAAATACCTCAACTGACACAATTTATCTTCAAAGTTATCATACCCATTTTGAGTGCCAACAGGGTATAAAACTGCTTAATGAAATTGATGTTGATGCTGCTGTGATTGTTGTTGTTGTAAGTTAGTTAGTAAAGCCACCGGTGTTTGTTGAATTAATTGAATTTGTTGTTAGTTGTT
Organism: Drosophila falleni; assembly: GCA_035045575.1. Taxonomy (NCBI): domain Eukaryota; kingdom Metazoa; phylum Arthropoda; class Insecta; order Diptera; family Drosophilidae; genus Drosophila; species Drosophila falleni. Next base: position 8,724,417 of record JAWNOV010000167.1, read on the forward strand.
TAGTTGTAGCTATTAAAGAAATGTGTTTTAGCTCCAAGCTATAGCGAATACCTGTGAGCTATGGAGCTCAAGCTGTAGATGGAGCTGATGGAGATGGCTGTGTAGGCAGCCAGTTTTGATTGGTCTAAAGTGTTTAATAAATAATTTCCGCATGCGATCGTTTCAGCATCTTCATCAGCTTCATCAGCTTCTCTTCTCATTGCCATTTTTCTACTTTTTTTTTTTAATCTAACTTACAACATCCGCTGTTACTGTAGGCAATTGAATGTTGAGCATTTTCTCACGTCGCTTAAATGGCTTAATAACCGAATGCATTTGTGGCTTAGCTTTAAGCGCTGGTAATCGCTTCCCCTATCTCTCCTCTCTCTCTCTCTCTCTTTCTGTCTCTCCCTGTCTCTCAGCTGAGTGAGTAGCTGACTTGGAATGCCCACGCAGCTGTAGCCGCTTCCGGTCTGTGGTCTACGCCCCATCAATGGGCCAACGGAGCAAGTGAATGAATGAGTTCTTATATTAGAAATGCCATAAAACTGCAACAACAGCAACAACAACTGCGGCTGTTGAGCGCATAAAATTGATTTGATTGCTTTCAGGCAAAACTTACACCCGCCCTGGGAAATGGAAATGGAGACCCAGATGGCGACGAAGATTGAGATGGAGCTAAGATCGAGACTGACTTTGGTTGGCAATACTAACCGAAATACGCTCCATGACTGGGCCAACTGATTTGTTGTTTCCTAGCAGGTTGCTTGCTCGTAAAAGCGCCGATATAGGCCGTCAACAGTCTCTGGCCCCTTTTGATGATCATGATGATGATGGTGATGATGTTGGGATTGAAGCTGGAGCTAAAGCTGAAGCTGGATTCGGAGTTGGAGCTGTTGCTGATGGAGTTGCTGCATATTGCGGCTCTTGTCGCGTCGCCAGCTTCCTCAGCGCCCGGTACATTTAGAGATTAACTGGTTTTATTGCTCGATTGGCTATAATATCTTTTATTTACGAGTCTTGAGCTAATTTGAATTTTCAACGTTTTCTTTTGGCGCGTTTCGGCTTAGACAACGACTCCGCTGCGACTTCTACTTGGGACTTGGACTTCGTTTTTTTTTTTTTTACCTTCCACTTTGATTTCTATTGATTTCGGTTAGGCTAAGCTTTTGCTTGACCATCTCGATCTCGATGGTTTCTCGGCTTTTTGATTTTTCGATATATGCTTTCCCACACTTTTACAGGTGAATGGGCAAGCGCAGTGTGTCCGAGTGTGTGTGTGTGTGTGTGTGTGTGTGTGTGTGATTGTGATTGAGAAAGAGTTTTTATCGCATGATTGTTATATTTTATTATACGGCTTATACATATATTGAAATGCTTCAGTTTTTCGACCGATTGGGCCGTCGTGTGTGTTTTGTATGTTAATCGTTTATGAGTTTAAGCTCAGTTCATTTTTTTCCCCTTCATCTTCTTCTTATTTGGAACGAGAAGCGGGTCCAATACTTTAATTTTTATTTGAATGAACAGTTAATTTTATGCCAAAGTAGCAAAAGGCATCAACAGTCGCCGCATCAGTTGAGAGAATGTCGAGAGCAATTTGGGAGTAGCATTTTACAGAATTTGTCGTCGCTTTGTGGGAGTTGTCTGGGGCGTCTAAGACTTTAATGCGTGTTGTACAACAAAATTAAGCTGCTTTAATGTCTATGATCTAGGCATTAAGCATAAATTATACATTGGCGTTGGTTGGTGTGGGTTCGAGTTGGGCATCAAAACGAAAGACTTAGGCAACGAACTTGATGCTGAAGAGGATTTTCGTCGTTTGTTTAATAACAATAATGATTCTTTGGGTTTATTTTTATAGGATATTGGCTATAAAATTATAGCAAAAGGCAATACAAACACTTGTGTTTACGGAAATTTATTAGGTATTTGCAATTCTTTGAAATTGTAAGTTAATAAAAAAAAGCAAATGACAAGTTTTAATCTTGTAATTAAAAAATGCTTATATGATATGATATGCTAATAGTTCATTATAAGATTACCCACTAAAATATATTATTTGGACATTTAAGACAGCTTGATCATTTTATAATAAAAAGGGTTTTAGGATGGAAAATAAAAAAAAAAAATTAAATATAAGAAGGAATATTGAAGGAATAGTAAAATGGTTTGCAGTCTTAAATTCTTGTCTTTTCAAGTCTTGCAAATAATTCTTTAAGTAAATAAGTGTAAAAGCAAAGCTAATTCAAATTGTTAACAGTTGCAGCTACAACAGCTTGTTGATGTCATTGTTTTGGCCTTAACTCATCTTGCACAGTTGCTTTTAACTGTTTTAATTTAGTTGCAATTAATAAGTGATGATGATCTGTGATCTGCGAGTCAGTCTACAGCTGCCTATGATAAATCAAAAGACACACGTGTTGCCATTAAAAAAAAAACGTTCCATTGCCTTTGCAATTGTCGCTGGTTATCCGTGAGAATCCGAATCCGACTCTGAAACTGAATCTGAATCTGTATTTGAATCTTAGCTGTGCGCAAGCAAATGCAAATTAGATTTGTTTTTTAATTGGCGCATAAAAGGCGGCGACAACGTTGAGAGTCAAGAGTTGGTAGCTGGCAGACAGGCCTGGGTACAGTAGGGACAGGAGTTGGGGTAGCAGTTGACCCCCAGGCTGGGAATTGCGTGAAAAGCGGCAATGGCAAAAGCCTCTTGTCGTGGCAAAACTGACAACTGAACTGTTGGCGTCATCGAGGTGCTACAATGCCATTTGCTTTTATGGTTATTGCACTTGGCTGACGCTGCTGTTGATGTTGCTGCTGTGACTGTTGTTGCTGATGTTGCTGCTGTGACTGCTGCTGTTACTGTTAGAGCATCAATGCAAATCAATGCGCCAAATTGTGGTTAACATTGGCGCAATGTTGGCGTTTTTAATTGAGAATTTTGTGGCGGCCTCCAAGTCGAGGCCTTTGTGGCCTTTTGAGAAAGTCAAACGCAGGCGTCGCGACGCAGTTTCCGACGCCCTCCCGCCGTGATCCGCGTCAATGCCCTGGAGAACAGACGTCGTCGTCAGAGTCTTCGTCTTTGAAAGAATGAGCATCATTAAAATTAAGGAAAAAGGAGCAGCATGACATGCGCAGCGGTGCTCAGGTAAAGCTATAGCCTATAGCTATTCAGGGGTGGCTTTAGGATGGGCCGCATTGGGTTGCCTTGCCTGCGGCAACGGAATCTACTTATTGACGGAGATCGGGCGGGCCGCGGGCGGCTTTCCTTTTGTTAGCGTTAAAGTTTGAAAGACGTTCAAACTGAGATTGCAAGATTTGTACGTTTCCCGCCAAAAGTTAGGGGGTTGCACGACAGGATTCGGGAACGGAACGGAGCGTGGTGGTGGGTTGCAGTCGGGAGGTGGTGGTGGCGGGCAACAACGACAACGACAACAACAATGCCATAACTAACGGAGAGGGTGATGACTTGCCCAACCGTGGGAAGATTTCCAACACAATGAGCAATGGCACAAATCTTTGTAAAGGTATTTTCTGTTGGATTTCAACTAAATTTCAATGCAGCTGCGCGAAAAGATGCCGAAATAAAGTTTGATATATTTTTTTGTATTTCGCCAAAGATCGTAGGAATAAGCGGAGGGTGAAGAAGAGCGCCCGAGCAGGGACAATTCCCTTGGGGTGTTAATGTTTGGACTGTTTTTCGTTGGCTTGCTTGGCGTAGGCAATTACGACATTAAAATGTACTTAAATCAGCCACAGATTTGCATAAAACAAGCAGCTCAATCGACAACGACGACGACAACTTCATCAACAAATCAGCGACGCGACAACGCCAACGCTAAACAAATGTTGTTGTTTTAGTGTGTTGGTTGATTGGCTGATTGCTTTCAGAGACTGTCGAAGGCGTCAGTTACGAATACAATCAGAGGTACGACTATGACTATTCGCGAATTGGTTGCTGGCCACCTTCGCGTCCGACAACTGTGCCTACACCATTTTGGTTTTATTTGTTAGCGGCCTCGTCTCAATATTGCTGTTGTCGTTGTCGCTGTCGTCTCATTTCAATAAGTTATTGTTGTAGTTGTTTCACACCAATCAACCAACACCAATAATATACACTCACACAGATACACACATATTAAGATATCTATCTGCATAGCTACACCTACAAACGGGCTGCTGTTGTTGCTGCTGCTGTTGTTGTTGTTGTTGCAGCACGAACAATTTTTGTACGAATCGCGTAAACGCGTTTTTGCGTTTCGTTTATTTTCCCTGCCCACAATTCACACACACATCCACACACTGTGCACTCGTATTGGTGTGAGCGTGTGAGTGAGTGCTCTTGTATTCGTGTGCTACTATTCGTTCATTCACAAAACGTGCTACGTTTGAATGTATGAGTGTATGAGTGCTTGGCATGCTTTTGGCTCGTCTCTGTTTCATTTTGGTCTTTGTTTTGTAAACACAACTCACACACACATACACACACACATAGCCTCGGCAGCTGCGACGTCGTTCACTCACACATGCATCAGCAACGCACACATACACTTACAGCCACTGAGAGCACGCGCTCTCAGCTCAGCTCTCTCTCCCTTTCTCTCTCTCTCTCGGACGCGCTGCATCGGCATTTCAAGTTCAGATACTCGACGCTGGCGTTCAAGTTGTTTGCCGGCATTTGGCTGTGTGTGAGAGAGGAAGACTGCGTGTGTGTGTGTGTCTGTGTGTGTGAGAGTAGCTGAGAGTTCGCTGAGAGAGAGTATTGTTGTGGGAGCGTAGCTGATTTTTATCCGTATGAAATTTATCCGGCATGATTTGTGATTTCCACAATGAATTACTATGGATTGTCATTTTGGGTTTGAATCAATAGATAAAACTGATAAAAAAATAATAAAATATTTTAATTCTCCGTACACATATTAAAAAATTATTTAGATATTTATAAAATAAAATTTAAAAATTGAATTCAAAATTAATAAAGATATTGATTTTAAAAGAAAAGAATAAGACATTTAATTTTGCTGAAAACTTACTATTGCAAATTTGTACAATTAAATGACACACAATTTAAATATATGAGACTTGTGTATTCACAAATTATTAAAAATATAGAAAGCCATAATTTTGAATATGTAATATTACAATATTTTTGTAAATATATATATAACGATAGTAAAAATTAAAATTGTTGACTTGGATAAACAACTAACAATAAATTGCATTTAAAGCCCAATTTGCTGCAACTATTATAAATATAAGGTCTTGAATCTATTTTAATTAAATAAAGTAAATAATATAGATATAGCGCAGTCAAGTCCTGTTTCCTCTTACATAAGTGGCGCTTGAGTTTTGCAGCAGCTCCAACCCCCGTCCTACTCCTACACATAGCTAAAGCACAGTTCAAGCCAACTCCAAAACAGCCGAGTAGCAACAACAATGGAAAAGTGGGAGGCGCCTATTCGGAGCTCGCTTTCGCAAAAGCGAAACTGCAACGAAGTCTCCTCATTGGTATAAAGTTTGAGCAATTAGAAACCCACGCAGCCATAAACAACAACTACTACGACCAGCAACTAGCGTGGGGGCAACAAGCAACGAGCGACGAGCAGCAGCAGCTGCCCCAACAGCAACAGCAACGGCAATTCGGCAAAGTTGCTGCTACACATACGCCAACACCGCCAACAGCAACTGCAACGGCAACGGCAACAGCAACAACATCAGCTGACAAACTGTGAAGTGGAGAGATAAAAATGCAAAAAAAAAAAAATCAACTGCGACAAAAATCAGCACACTGCTTTTATGTTGTTTTGCACGTGCTGCGGTCTCAGGCTCTCCCACTGGCTCACTCTCTTGCTCTCACTCTCCTTCTCGCTCTCTCGCTCCCTCTCTCTCGCTTAGTGTCTGTCTCTCACACTCTCTCAGCTGGCTTTATCCGGCGAATGAGACGCCAACAGACACACACACAGTTGCACGTCTGTTGCGTTGGTGTTGCTGCTGGCGTTGTTGGTGTTGGTGTTGGTGTGGCGTCGGCAGCAGCAGCAGCTGCGTCGACGTCGTCGTCGTCGTCAGCCTATTCTACTTAGAAAGGCCGCTGGCTGCGCCAGTGTCTTGCTGGGCAGTGTCGGTTCAGGTTCAACGTGAGAACACCGCACGCGTTCGCCTTTTAAAACGTTTCTTCAAGCCCGAGTTGATACTACAAGCCAAGATTTCAAAATCCATCTCTTTTGCTGTTAACTTCTTTTTCGGTTTGGCCAAATTGTGCGTGCAATTGCAATTTGCCCCTCTGCCACCCTCTCACACACTCTCTTACACACACACACACACGCTCTCTCTCACCTTCGTTGGTGTTGGTGGTGCAGCCGAAGCCAGCGACGACGACGACGACGACGATGCCGACGACGACGACGCGACGACGGGAAAATCTCTTTGCGTTGCAGTGAAAATTTTTTCGTACGTTTTCGTTATTTGTTATTTGCACGTTGACGCGGCGACAACAAGAAACGGTACACGGTTACGAAGTGTGCAACAAAACGCGCGTGCAACAGCAACAACAGCAACAACAACATCGACAACTCCAACAACAACAACCGTTAAACGTTAACACGCGTCTGTTATTAAACAAGAAACAACAACAAGAAATTAATAATAAACAAATTCGCATATTTATTGATATTAAACAAAACAAAACAAAACAAAACGCTTCACACACGTCGCAATCTAACGATTCATTTTTTAACTCAACTCAACTCAAATCAAGTCAAATCTAAACTTAATCGTACCTAGCAGCAATACACAACAACAACAATTTCAAAGCTAACCAATTTTTGCTCTCTCTCTCTCACACACTTAACTCAACTAAACTTGCCAAATTTTTAAATATTTATATAATTAACAACAATAAAAACACACAAAATATTTTATACAACAACATAAATAAATAATATACATATTTAAAATAATAAGAAGTGCATAAAGTCGCAATTGAAGTGTCTTAAAAAAATAAATCTATACAGAAAGAAAAAAGTAGAAGGAATACAAGAAATTATATACATGCAGTTCAAATGCACAGCTTACCAATATAAAAGCAACAACACTAATAAAAATATTAAACATTATTGCAATTGTTGAAAAAGAAAAACAACAACAACACATAAGCAAAAGTTTGTGATATTTTTATGATATTAGCAATTAAAGTATACAAGAGTAACAAAAATTAAATTAAATTTATAAATATCATATAAATGTGTGGTGTGCTCAGATATAGCCAGCAACAACATCGACTACAACAACAACCTAGGCAGCTGCCATTTATTGGATAATGCTTGGATAATGCTTGCCAAAGCGCCCTAAACAATCGAGGTGAGTTACATTTATATATATATACTTCACTTCTCTTTCTCGATTTGCTATCTCTGTTTTGAGTATTTATTAATCTTTTTTTGAGTTTGGGTTTTTTGCCGACGGCAACGTCTTTTAGGCTTAGGCGCCAATTGGCAATCGAGTCGCTGTTTGCCTCAGCAGAATATTGTTTTTTATTATTTATACCTTTTGAAATGTGTCAAAAATTTATAGATCTAATTACAAAAGTAAATTGCTGTTGCTGTTGTAGTTTCAGTTTACAGCCCTTAACTGCAACTGCAAAGTGCTGATAATCAGCGCAATATCAGGTTGATAATATATAGCACAACTTATCATATGCAATTGCAAAGATAGATAGAAAGAAAGAGAGAGGTAGAGATGGTGAGACTATAGTTGCAACAGTGGCTGCCAATGCAACACCTACAACAATTTAATGGCCTCGCCTGACTCACTGATAAGTGTACATTTTTTACATTTATTGATAACAATACCAAGCCCCCCAAAGATGAAAAGGCGAATGATGCTGCTGCTGCTGTTGTTGCTTGTTGTTGCTGTTGTTGCTGCTTCTGATTTGCTTTGACGTCAATCGACAACAACACAAGCTTGGCGATCGACAATGCGATTGTGTGGGCCAGTAAATTGACGCACAATAAATGCACACAAATACACACTAACAGAAACAAACAAAATCGGGCATATTGCAGGCGTGCAACAGCAGCAACAGCAGCTGTAACAGCAGCAACAATCCCTTGATTTGTGCACACAATTAATGCGAAAGACTTTTAATTGCCAGCAAATGCCATATAGAAAAAAAGGAGGCAGAGAAAAAAAAGACCACTGTGCGAATGTGAACTATGCCAATTGCCTACACCTTGGGCATAAAACATGAAAATGGGCAACAGTCACAGTACGAAACTGACAAATTTGTATGCACGCGCTTCAAAAGTGCAATATTAATTAATTCCAGCAACAACTGCAACTGCAACTGCCGCTGCAACAGTAACTCCAACAACAGCAGCAACAACAACAGCAACTGCTGCTCTGTATGCAACAGAAGTTGCTGCTTAGACTGGGCAATTAAATTGTATGTCATTCATTGGTAATTTATACCATTTAAAGGCAAACAAGCTCTCTCGCTAGGACATGTTGCTGGCGTGCCAATGGAGTGTTGCTGCTGCTGCAAATGTTGCTGTTGCTGTTGCTGCTGCTGTTGCTGTTTGTTTTTTGTGTGTATTTTTCGGTTAAAACACATCATCACACCTGGCAATTAGCATGCGTGCGTGCCACAGTGCGTATGAGTAATGTACGAAAAACAATGTTCTGAGAGAGACTTTTTGGTTTTTTGGTAGCTGCTCTCAAGTTGATCGATCGCTCGTTTTGAGCTGATCGTCGATAAATGCAACTTGCCATGAAAAGTGCAGGCCTTAAATGGGCATTAAGCTATTGCACATTTCTCAATATGTCGCGCGAGTGTACCAAGTGATTTTTTCTCTGTTCGGTTTTGTTTTTGCTGTTGTATTTTTTTTTTAACTCGATGTCGATGTCTGGCTTTATACGCACCGCACCTTATAAGACAATGACGACGTCTGCCGGACTGCCGACTGTCGGACTGCCGACTGTCGGACTGCCTGACTGACTGACTCTGCGACTGTTTGGCATATAAAGCAGCCAGTGGAGATGTTGTCGACGTCACCCGCACCACAAGCGACCAACCACCGCCATTTTAAAGTGGCTCGAAGCGGAGCCATCAGTTCAAGACTGGGTTGAAGCCGTCGCCAATTCTTCACCACCCTCAAAGCATTTCATTGGCATTTGCATTTGAAACAAGAAAAAAGGAATTAAACGCTACCCGACTAAGAGTTTCTTCTTAAAATGTTTATAAATATATTTAAACAATTTTTAAATTATTATAAAAGAAAAATTGGTTAGAGAATTTTATAAATGAAAGATCGAAATATTTCCTCACTCTAGCTCTTATAGCAATTTAACTGTTAGTGCCTCTTAAAGCATTATGCGCTTACAGGGTATAGCAAAGTATTTAACAGTCTCGAGTCCCAGTTTTGTATGTCGGTTCATTGGTTAATTTATTTCTGCCATAGCCTTAAATTAACAATTTTAATGCGACGAAATAACAAGGGACCACAGCAACGACAACAACAGCAACAGCAACAAAAACAATAAAAATATATATAACAAAATTCAAAAAAAAGCAAAAAACAATAACAAAAGCGCGCATTGAAATTGAGACGTTGGGCAAAATAAAATGCACACAATACACATAAAGGAAAATACTTAAATATATAAAATAAATTTACAAACGAAACAAAAGCGTGTAACAGAACAAACAACAGCAACAACAACAACAACAACGACAACGAATCGTAACGAAGCGAATAGGAAAACTAAAGAACTGAAGAATGTGTTAGTTGAAATAAAAATTCTGGCGCGTTAATTAACTTTAAACGATTGAAAACGAATTGATTTTGAGAAGCCATTTGATTTGGATTAGTTGTGCTTGCTTTGTGGGGTTCAAGAGTCGAGTTCGAGACCGAGACCTTAAAGCACACACTCACACACACACACACATACACACACAGTATAAAGACTAAAATTAAAATTTAATCATCACGTGTGCGTTAAAAAGCGGGACAGACACACAGATACAGACACTGAAACTGAAACTGAGGCGACTGAGACTTCGACGATCCATGGCAATGTCTATAACTAAAGCTGCTAATTAGAATGCGTTAAACAATAAAACAAAGAAAAGCCAATGGAGATCAACCACTGGCAATGGAGCTTGAGTTGCGACACTTGCGAAGAGTTTAACACCTCGCGGCGGTAGACATTTGATAGGTCTTAATACAAATACGAATACGTATACGAATTTGGATTAGGTTTTCAATTTTTGAGATCATTTTGCGGCGTTTTTTTTTTTTTTTTTGGACATGCGTTGTTATCAAATGCATGATAAACGTTTTGTTTTTCATTAGTCCAGTCCAAGGCGTTGCCAGTCAGAGTCTAAATCTAAATCGGAGTTTAAGATTGTTTCAGATCACACCCCTTCAATTAGCAGCCAACGGCAAATTTTTCAACAATTTTTAAATTGTAAGCGTGCTATTAAAATCAACACGTTTTCAGCTCTACATTTTGTACGGCCATTTTAAGTTTTATTTTATTTTTAATTATTATCATCATTATATCGGACTTTTTGTGGTTAACTGCTCAGAAAATTAGTGGCTCAAATGTTCTCAGGCGGTCAGCGGTTGTTGTTGTTGATGTTGATGTTGTTGCTTTTGTCAGCTGTTGATAAGCAATGTGTGGGCCTTACTACGTCAAAAGCGTCGAGTCGTTATCAGCATTGTCATATAAAATTTGAGTATATATATAGTGGATTATTTAATATGCATGGGCTGATTTGTTTTTCTTAATGGGAAACCACACACAAATACACACTGAAAAACATAAATAAACTTAGTCAAGCTGATAACCACACACATACATAAACAATGCGAATCAACAAAAAAAAAAATTCACATGACTTTTAGTTTACTATTTTTTTTTTAATTTAAATTTTTTGAAATGTTGCAAAACGTGCCTTGACTTGGGAGGGCACCTCCAACTTTGAAAGTACTCGTACTTCAGCCGACTTCGATGCCGATGCCGCCGCCGCAATTGAAAACAATTTTTTAGCTTAATCTCAAGTAGTTTCAATTAACGTCATTGGACTACATAGATTGCTGATAATACGACGCATTTCGTGCGCGCTTTAAATTAACATTACGAGTATAGAATAAAAATAAAGTAAATAAACACCAAAATGAATAGAAAATATAATTTTAAATTATATTAAAAGATTAGATGATAGTGACCACCCACCAAACAAAACAATAACAACAGTCAGATGAATGAAAAAAATATGAAAAGGAGAACAAGACTCACTCGCACTTGGTCAATGCTTATCAGTATTAGTTTATTGGACGGAACGTAACGACTTTTAATTTACGTCACAAAGGCAGCGCGCAATTCATGAAATTTTTACAATTTATACTTAATAAATAATAATTTTGATTCAGTTGGCGACTTTGTGTGTAGGTGTTTTTTTTTTTTTTTGATAAGCAGAGTGATAAGTGGCAAGGCACTCAATGAGAATAGAGTGTTTTAGTGGGTGGTTGGTGGTTCAAATTGAGCTAGACCAATTCAAAGAAATTTACAAGTGGCTCGTAAAGAGCGCAAGGCGAGCATTGCATAAAGTCCATAACTGACTCATAATCTACATGTGGCTAAGGGTGGCAAGGTGGCAAGGTGGCAAGGTGGCGGCGCTTCATTAGGCCAACATTCAAACCTGTTGCACGCACGCAACTTGCCGCAATGGTCACCCAGTTGGTCACTCAGTATGTCTATTTATATTTCTGACCATCTGAGTGTCTGTCTCTCTGTCTGTCTGTCCAATTGTCGCTTAGCACATGCAACTGTCTGCACTTAGCGCTCGCTGTCGCCAATTTGAATGTTGTACTCATCCCCCTTCCTCCCCCTGCCTCCTCATATGCTGCAAGTTAAGCGGTTTTCTTTGGCCCCTTGCTTATCTTTGTGGCAGCAATTGAAGTTTTCTCTCCCTCTCTCTCTCTCTTACTCTCTGCCTCTCTCTGTTTTTTTTTTTGTTTTTGTGTTATTTTCCACTGCTTTGCATAATATTTTAGTGCATTTTATAAGCACAAATGCCTGTCGCATAAAAATTAATTGTAATGTTTGTTTATGTGCTCGACCAAATGTTAAACAAGTTTCGTGCCACACGGCGTATGAGCAATGTGCTGAATGAAATGCACAGATAGCAAATACGTAATTCGTTTTAATATGCAACTAGCAAAGGCGGTTAGATAGCAGCATGGCTAAAAGTAATATGGCCAAATGAATCGAAATAGTGCAAAAGTAATGCTCGTAATACTTGTAGTTTAAGAGATATGAACTAAATTCTAAGCGTATTTACTCAGATTGAGAATTGAGAGATTTTTTTTAATCGAATGACAGCTTTGAAAGCACATTAAAGCTTTAAGCTCTTGTGTTGATGAAATTATATTAAGCTGACTTCAAACTGTCAAATAATGGACAACAAGTTGACACTTTTCGGTTCTCTCTTTTCCCCATTAGCACTGTCTCTTTCTCCCAACTCTTGCTCCGACCTGTTATAAAATATTGTAGCTCCACTTTTGCACTTGAAAGTTGCTGTCACTCTTAACTAAATGTATTATAATGACTCAATTTGTTTATATACAATTCCAGCCTTCTTAAAATATAAAATCGCCCTCATTTTGCTTCTCACTCTCTCTCTCTCTCTCTCTCTCTCTGTCTCTGACTGACTTCCTCGCTGCTAATTAAGTACATAAATCCTCGTAATTTCAGCGGCTTTGAATTATAATTGTGGTTGTTGTTGCTGTTGCTGTTGTCTTTTTATTTGTTTATAACTTAACAAAACACTGCAGCTGCTTAATTTATGTAATTCTCATTATTGTTGACATATTTGACTTTCCCTTGCCGCCTCCAAAAAATCCTAAAGTTGCCGCTGTTATTGTTGTTGTAGTCGTGTTTTAAGTTAGCGCAAATGGCTAAAATAAAAATAACAACAGCAACAAGAAGAACAGCAGACAAATATCTTCATGCCAACAAATCCATTACAGTCAAGTGCGCGCCAACAACAACTAAACAAAAACAACAACAAAAAATGCCAAGCAAATAAATAAAAGTAAATGTGTGTGTGTTAACTTAAAAAAATTAACCGAAATTTTATTAGTATTTGCGCAAGCGCAGGCAATGCCAAGGCAAATATTTGACAGACAGTCAGCGGGACTGACCATAAGATCTTCGCCGAGCCAACAACAGCAACAACAACAACAACAGCAACAGCAACAAGGAGAGAAGAGAGTCTGAGAGTGGTCCATGACCAAATCTCTGTTTGAGTTTCGAGGCGGGCAAACCAAGCAAAAGGCAATTAGAGTTGACACTTTTGGTTTTGGCGGCGGCTCGAAAAAGGGTTGCCCAGGCTGAGAAGACGACGGCACAGACTCTTCGCAGATCTGCAGACTTTTGCCTAAAGAAGTTGTCGCAGCAACTCGAGTGTCCAGCCAGACGATGACGTGCCCAGGGACAGTTTAATTTTCACTAGGCAATGAGGCACTTAAAAACCATTTTCACTTGAGACGTGACCGCTGCTGACGTAGTCGTTAACTTGTTGTTGTTGCTGTTGTTTTTGTTGCTGTTGTTTTTGTTGCTGTTGTCTTTCTAATGCTGCCCCTTTTGTTCTTGTAGTCTTTGACTGAAGTTGTTATTTATTATCAATATTGACGCAGCAGCAGAACAACAACAACATTGGTCAGAAATCTGTAAAATACCACGCAACATTGTAAACAAAGTGTAAGCCGCTTTATAGTCGTTGTTGTTGCTGTTGTTGTCATCTTCTAGACGCGCCTAAAATCCAACAAACAACAAACCTGAGAAACTGTCCCCAAGTTATTTTTTTTGATATTTTCTACGCCAAACAATGGCCCAAAAGACTTTGAACTAATCATAAATTTGTCGCGCGATTATTTTACAGTTTGAACATGATGATATTTCAATATGAAACTCAAAACTAAACTGAAAACTGAAAACTGAACTCAGCTCAACTAAACTGAACTGAACTGAACTGAACTTCTGCCTTTGACTTGAGTTATGAGCTCAAGAAATGATTGGAAACGAGCGCCAAATGAATATGCAAATTATAGTTATTATTATGTTTATGTTTATGCATATTTCTATGAATTTCTTCCTCTCTCTCTTTCTCTTTTTCTCTTTCTGTTTCTCTTGCTGTTGCCTTTGTGCGCTAATTGTCGAAAGAAAGAGGCGAATTTTTCAAAAAGCTACTTTTAAATGCTGGCACGTGTGCCTAAACTTGGTCATAAATAAATCCACAAAAAATATACAAAATCGAGAGAGAGAGAAAAAATTAAACAAACGGCAGTCAAAGAAGCTAAACATTGTATATATTTTTTGGACTCTTTTTTTTCGTATATCTTTTTTTTGTTAAGGTATGTATTTACTTAGTCTCTCAACTTGAAGTCAAAGTCAAGTCCGAGACGAGCAACTCACCCCAAAAATGAAACAGAGAACCAGAGTGTGCTATCTGTGTGTGAGTGTGTGTGTGTGTGTGTGTGTGTGTGTGTGTGTGTGTGTGTGTGCTCTGACTTAGCCACAGGAAAAGGGAAGCCTGTTGAGTGGCAAACTGATTTCCGTTGACAATTTATACAAAAAGCAATACAACAACAGCAACAACAACAAGAGCTTGAAGTGAAGTTTTAAATTCCAAGGCATACACGTTGTTTGTTTTTGTTGATTTGCTTGTAGAATTTGTAGCAACAACAAAAATGCATTGGCAAAACGTGGGGCAAGCCGTTATTGTTGTTGTTGTTGTTGGTGGGGCGAAACAAGCGAAACACATTGACAAGCAACACGAGAAGAAGAGCTGAGAATTGAGCTGGAGAATTGAGCTGAAGCTGGAGTTTGAACTGGAGCTGGAGAATGGGAGACGTTGCAGTTGCTTCTCACGCTCGCCACAAAGGACACGCAGTCCAAAGTCCGTCCGTCCGTGTGTCCGTTTGTCCGTCCGTCCGTCTGCCTGTTCGTTCGTGTGTCCAGTTAACCCAACAAGCAACACACACCCACAACAAAGGTGAATGCCGAAAGCGCAGCTATCATGACAGCTTATAGCATAAAATTTCTGGCACAACTGATCGACGAAGAGATACGCTATGCGTGCTGACATCACATTATTAATGCAGCTTACAGGGTATAGAAAGTATTCGCTTTTTTCGCTCTTCACTTGTCGCAGCGATTGAAGCTTTGCCTTTATTGTTGTTGCTGTATTTTTATCGGCTTTTTGGCTCTGCGGCTTTGGCTTTGGCTTTGACCAATAAAGTCTTATTATATACTCATCAATTCAGCAGCAGATAAAAGTCAAAAACTTGAGATACGTTTGCGTCGATGTCGTCGTCTTCGAAGTCTCCGTCGTCGTTGTCGTTGTCGAGCCACCAAGCAGATAAATTATAATTAAAGCAGCTGAAGAAGAAGCAGAAGAAGACGACTAAGTTAAAGATGCTGAGATGCCGATGCTGCTCTGATGTCAGAGCGTATTTAAAATACGAGTAGAACAACCTGCATTCAAACGCCGACGCCACACGACCAGCAGATAAACAAAACAAATAAACAGAATCGAAATCAGAGTCAGAGTCAGAAACTGAATGCTGAAAACAGAGTTAAGACTGAGACAGAGACAGAGACGAAGACGTCGCATAGAATTGAGCTTCAGTCAGCGCAAGAAACACCTGTCAAACTGGTCCACACACAACACAACAACACACAACAAACACACACGCGAGGGACCCCAAAAATATAGAGAAGAGAGAAGAGAAAAGAATCAGAGAGGGGAGTGAATACTGACTTGACTGTTTGGATAATGACTTGGCAAGGAAGCGAGCGAGTCTGTGATTTGGCTGGAACGAAACGGATATGCAATGGGCTTATTATACGAATCAAAAGGCAAACCAATAGACGCCCCATTAGGGTTCCCACTGATTAGCCCGGGCATTGCTTTAATTGAAACTAAAACGGAAGTTATTACGGATTGCAGTTCTTTTCTGAGTTCTGGGACTGATTTGATTAGATGATGCTGCAATATTTTGCAGCAGGGAAAGCCAA
This sequence comes from Drosophila falleni, assembly GCA_035045575.1. Taxonomy (NCBI): domain Eukaryota; kingdom Metazoa; phylum Arthropoda; class Insecta; order Diptera; family Drosophilidae; genus Drosophila; species Drosophila falleni. The sequence continues at coordinate 8,740,479 of JAWNOV010000167.1, forward strand.
TTATGTAAGATTCCTTGCTGCAATGACGTTGTTGTTTCCCAAAGACGACCACCAACCTTTAAGCAGGAAGTGCAACCAAGTCAAACTTAAATCTAATTTATAAATAGAATTTGGTTAACCTCTCGTTTTAACCTAAAGTATTTTAGACAACTTTAGTGTCATTTGAGGCTGAAATTTGACTTGTTTCAATTAGCAAACACGCGACTGGCGCAGGGCGAAAAAACTTTCCAACAACTTACTTGGCAATGTATCTGTAAGATACAACCAGCTACAAGCGAGCAGCTTACAACCGCGTCGCAATCAAATTACAAACTAATCGCATGCAAGCGAGCAGAAAATCAGCAGCAACAACAACAGCAACAGCAACTAGCAACAACAACAACAACCACGACAACACTAACAAGTTCATGTCTATGGCAAGCGAATGGTGTGGATTACTTTTGGCCAAGTTAGTGGCGCCTTCGTGTTGCTGTTGCTGTCGGAGTTGCTGTTGCTGTTGCTGGTGTTGGGGGTGTTGAGTAAAAAGTGAAATGCCACAATTGCCGCAGGCAGTTGAAATGCAAAACAACTGCAATGCGTGCGTGTGGCAACAAGCAACAAGGCTAAAAAAGTTTTGCCGCCTTCGCTGCAGGAAATGACGCAGGACGAAAGCAGCTACAACGAGGACAACTTGGCATGTCTTGACAGTCGACAGGAAGTGCGCAAAATGCCACAATGCAAAGTGCAAACCCCACACCAACACCTATGCATAAATATGTATGGCATTGTGTAAAAGTATCTTTAAAGTTGCATGTTGAACGCTTGTAAACAAGCTTGTCGCGTCGGCCTATAAAAATATTATTAAATTAAAAGTTGAGCTGGACTGAATTGAAGCTGCTGCTGTTGCTGTTGTTGCTGCTGTTGCTGTTGTTGCTGTTGCTGTTGCTGCTGTTGCTGCTGTTGTTGTTGTTGCTGCTGTTGTTGCTGTCTTGGAGGCGGCCATACTGAGGCGTGACTCCACCCACAAACAACAACAGCAACAACAACAACAACTCAAGCCAAGTCAAGCGAGCAAGTGAGTGAGGCAAAAGGCAATGCGCAAAAATGCAGCCTGTGCATAATTATGGAGTCATGACGTTGCCAACGTGGCGATTGCAATGGCGATGATGATGATGACGACGACGACGACGACGACGATGAGGCTCTGGCTCTGGTCATTAACTGCTGATGAGCCGTAGCTGCAGCCGTAGTTGTTGCACTGAGAAACGGTAGCCAATGTCGCTCCTACTGCCTGGTTGCAGCAACAACAACAGCAGCAACAACAGCAACGGCAGCAACCGTTGCTGACTGGGCAGCATAAATAATTATTGGCAATTGTGTGCAGGTGCAAAAAGCAACTACAACTGCAACAACAGCAACATAACTTTGCCTACTTTAATACTTATTGTTGATATTGCACTGCAATTTAAGCATTTTTCACATTTTACAGCGCTGCTAAAACAAAAGACTTAAGCAACGAACTTGGGCAGTGCTGCTGCTGCTGCTGCTGCTGAGACTGCAAACTGTGAATTGTTGCTGTCGCTGTCGCTGCTGCTGCTGTTAATTGAACCAGCGAGGGCTGCACGAAAAGCAGCTGACAGTTCCACGCAGAGTGCACCCAAAATGAGACTGTTGACCACCCAGCGATATTATTTCACTTCTTCAACAAACTCAAACTTAGCCCCCCTGTCAGGTAGCTCCACTCCCGCTTCACGCTCCCCACCTCCCGATTTGGGACACTGGGACAGACAACCAGCTGGAGTCGACGTTGTAAACGTCAAACTGAAAAACCACTCAAAGTTTTCAAGCGGCAGCAGCAGATGAAGAAGAAAAAAAAATTATTAACTGACATTTTAATGATGATAATGATGATGCCGTTGACGTTGGCGGCGGTGGCGGCGGCGGTGTTGCTCCCACTGACGACGCTGTTGCTGTTGCAACTGCGTCGGTGGCTAGACATTAAAATGAACAAGAAAAAAAAACCCTTTTTGCCCCATCGAAGACACAGGTAGAGAGAAAACCATCATTGTTGATGTGGTTGTTGTTGTTGCTGTGATTGTTGTTGTTGTTGTTTGTTGATGTAAGCGGCGTGATTTTTATCAGTTGGAGCCGCTGTGTTTGCCCACTGGCGCCAGTTTTTATGTAGGTATTTTACTCGCCCCAAAATACAGAAAATAAAAGAGAGGAAAAAGCTAAAGAAAATTTTGGAATTAAATATTTAAGAGAATGTGCGTAAGCAATGTGTGTGTGTTTGTGTTTATGTTTATGTGTGTAAAATGCATTTTCAATTGCAATCTTTTCAAGTGTGCGCAAATCAATTGGCTATGAATTTTAATTGATTTTTGCCAGACAGCAGCAACAACAACAGCAACAAAAGCGAACTGCAGTTGAAAGTTGTATTTCATTTTATGTTTCGTTGCGCTTGTAAAAGACTCGAGCTCAAATAAAGCATGAAAATAAGTTTTACCTGCCACACACACACACATACAGACACACACACACTTGTGTGTTGCAAGTGCAACTGCAACTTCAGGCGAATTGTGGCTAATTTCAGTAATCTGCAAAGAATGCTGCAAAAGGCACCCACAATTCGCTGCAGAGACTGAGTCCGAGTTGGAGTTGAAGTTGGAGAGAGAGAGAGGGAGACGAAGAGTGAGACTGACAGAGACAGACAGTGGGACAGCGGTTGTCCAGACATGTGTGCGTCTGTTTGCAACCTGCTTAATGTCATGCAGCGGCAACAACAACAGCAACTACAACGCACTGTCACTGTCATGCATCATCATCATTGCAGGCTGGACTTGAAGCCGGTTGCTGCCTCAGTGCCAACCTCAACTCTGTTGCTGTTGTATTTGAAAATTATTGCATGTCCAGTCTACACAGTCTACAGTCTGCAGTCTGTAGTCTGAGGCTGCAGGCTTTTTGCAGGCTCTGTCTTGATGCATGCAAAAGCCGAGAAACTGCGAAACTGAGAAGGTGAAACACTTGCAGCATTGGCATGGCCAGTGAGTGATGCGATTATCTGCAAGATTCGCTTATCTACGGTGATCCATCAGCTGTGTGGCACTGTGAGCCACTCGCAAATGTCAGTTGCATGCCTCTTATCATCTCCTTGCCCCTTCTCGACTCCAATGTTGCTGCTGCGTGCAAAAATGCGTAGCCTGCGCGGGCGTTCGTCATATAAATTAGAATGTGCGTTGTTATTTACCATTTTCATATATGTATACACGATATTACATGTATATAAATTTATTTCTCTTTTTGGTTTTTATTAAAACCGCTCCCACGGTTGAGCTAAGCTGCCAACTGACCAGCACCCGCTAGCAGCGCCTTTTTTACTGCCTGCGGTTGCTGTTGCTGGGGTAGTTGCTGCTGCTGCCAGGAAGCGCTGCTGTTGGCGTTAACCACAGTAGGTCTTTTGCTTTGCTAGTTTTTTTGTTGACTTTGATTGAAAGTTGACACAGCCAAGCGTTGAAAACCACATCCGTGGTGGGCAGCAACATCAACTGACAACAGCAACAGCAACAGCATTGCTTGTATGCAAATGCAATTAGTTTTTGATTAAGTTGTAGTTTTTTCCCAAAAAAAAATGAAGAAGTAGTAGAAATGATAGTGAGTGTAGAGTGTAGAGTCTTCTAGCTGTTGGCACAGCGCACCAAAAGTACACTTAAGCGCAAAAGCAAAGCGACAGACCGTTAAATTGTTGCAATTACCAAAGCTAGCGTTGAATGTTGCTGCTGCTGCCGCCATATTTGAGCATGTTGCTGCCGTGCAGCTGTAAAACAATATGCACAGTCTCTCTTACACTATGTGTGTTACTGTGTGTGTGTGTGGGTGTGTGTCAGACTGCTGTTGTTGTTGTTTTTGCTGGCTGGGCCAATTGTTTAGCACGCGCTGCTAATTTTGTGCTGCTGCTGCTGCTGTTGTTGCTGCGAGGCAGGCAGCAATTTCTAAGTTGCATGCACGCCTCGTTGATTGTAGTAGGTGGCCCAGACTGGCCTAGCAGTCGCTTGGCCTGGCCAATAGCCATTATAGCCGTTGCAGTTCGCAGGGTGACCAGAGCTGCGCAATCATGTTAATAACAGCTTTGTGTTGCTGCTGTGGCTGTTGTTGCTGTTGCTGTTGTTGCTGCTGTTGCTGGTCAGTTGCAAGTTCTATGTGTGTAATTTATGCCTGTAGCTAATTGCATTTGAAAGTTTAACTGCAAAAGTCAAACGGTTTTCTGATATGCATAAAAACACAATAAACTTAAACGAGTGAAATGCTATTTTCTCACACACAGCAAAAGAATCTGTGAACTAAACTGAACTGAACTGATTTTCCCCTCCCTCTCTCTGTCTCTGGCTCATTTGAAATTCCAATTTCAATAACGCTCAATGATGTTTATCGGCATTTTTTCTATTTTTATTTTTTGAGTAGGCGTTGTCCACAGCAACAACAACAGCAACATCAACAGCAACAACATAGCTTTGCCTTGTACCAATTTACGCACATATAGATGCGATGGGCCAAGGTTCAGGGCAGGGCAGGGCAATGCCAGAGTGGGGATAGAGGAGAGGAGCGGGAGAGGCTTGGGATGGGCAGTTCAATGGCTAGATAACGCCATGGGAAGCCGTCAGTTTCATTGCGTGAGTCGTTGCTGCTGTTGTTGTGGGTGCGCGATAAGACAGACCCCGAATGAGAGTCAGAGTTTATCAGCAACAGCAACAGCAGCAGCAACAACAGCAGCAACAGTTTGCGGCACACACAACACGCAGCTGCGACAGACTGAAAAAATTCAAATGCTGTGAATACAAAACTCAAAAATCGAACATTGAATATTGTTTGTGCTAATAAATTCATGTCGCTGCAGACAGCAATCGCCTGGCTGCAACATTGCTGAGATATATGTTTAGAAACAAGTTTGTCGGGGCGGCATATTTGTTAAGGTTGCACAGCTGCAACTGCTGTTGCTGTTGTTGCGGTAGCCATTCCACACAAATAGCTGCTGTGCATGTGGCACATGAGTTTTTGTCTTTTTAAATTTGCTTTTTTTTATTGTTTTTTATTTTTTGGCTATTTGCACACCCGCATTGGCAAACCGCAACAACATGCCATGTTGCATGCCTAATTGCAACAGGTGGCAAATGCCAGCAGCCAGAGGCAGACACAGTTACTGTGTGCGGTTACAAGGGTTGCTGTTGCTGTTGTAGTTGCTGTCTTTGCCGCCACAACAACATGTCACATTTGTGCCAGCAACAAGCCAATTAGCGGCACCAACAGCAACAGCAACAACAACAACAATAAACGTTTTCAATTGTCAAATAGTAAATGCAAATGCAGCTCAGCATTTGTTGAAAATTCTGCTAAATGATTAGCAAATAATAGCACACATTAAAACAATTGTTAATTGTTTGATGTTGACCAAAAAAGGCAACAACAACTTGATGTTGTCACTTGGCTCTGTCATTTGATTGGCCTTTGATTTGTTGCTACTGCAGCACAAATACAAATAATTAATGAGTTAAATATTATAATTTATTTAAACCTGGCCACGATCATTAATCAGCCATGTAAAATGACTCTCAAAGTTTTGCGCTTGGCATTGGACTTGGTCTCTAGCTCGGCTTGGCTTTGTGTTGTTGCTGTTGTTGCCACCGTTTTTAGGAGGCTGCTGACACGCCCCACTAATTGGCCAAGCAACTGTTTAACCGTTTTAAACATTTTCTATTCATTTGGTGGGTGGCAACGATTCCGATTTCTACTAATTTTGCATTTATTGCTGAACACTCAATCAATCAATGTCGTACGCCAGTTGGCAACAAAGCACAGCAACAATGTTGCAATCACACAGCAACAACACCAACATGTTGCGCAAATACATACGTATATATGCAAAAACAAGAAACGTACAAAATTTAAATCACAGCCACGCAGTCTGCGTTTGAGTTTGAAAATCATTAAAAACAAAATCATCATAAAATTAAGCAAAAAAAAATATGTAAAAAAATATATGTATATGTAGACAAGTCGATTTAGTGGCATAAATATTTATAAATTTGAGTTTCGCATAGAACAAGCCAGTTATCTTGAGTGTGGCACATACATTCACGTATCTTTTGAGGCTTTGATTAATGATGTTTGATCCGTTTGTTTGACTGCGCTGCTTTAATTACTCAGGCAATTAGCAAAGAGTTTTGACCGCTTCCACAATTTGTCATAAGCATTGGCAAAAATGTTAACACATTTTCATGCCACATGTCCACATAAACATAACGTACATTTATTACACACACACATAGATAGAGACATATGTAAATAGAGTTGCCTCTCATAAAGTTGCCCATAAAATGGCAATGGCAAGGTTGTTGCGAAAGTTTCTAGAAAGTTTTGTGTGTTTTATAGCAAAAGCATTTTTATAGTTCAGCTGAAATTGCGCTTGTAAATGATACGTTAATAAAGCTCTATACCCTTTTTTCCTTTACAGAATATGCTCGAGTCCATCAGCTTGAATACAACATCCTAACTGAACCGAGGTAAGCACATATAGTACATATATTATCATAAGTTGCACAGCAGCAACATCAACAACAACAGCAACAGCAGCTGCTTTTTTCGGCTGACAATGGCAACCCTGGCCTGACCATGCACAGACAACGCTGGCAACCTTCGAGAGCAAGCGCAAAAACAACAACAACGACTAAAAAACTGAAACGCATTTTGAATTAAATGCGTGCGTTGCAGTAGGACGAAGGAGGTGACAAGGTGACAGAGAGGGGAGCGGGAAAGGGGGGTCAGATCGCATTCGTATCGATCATGTGCGCCTGTCCAGCTTGCAACATTCAAGTGTCGTCTTGTGTTTCGCATGAATTTCGTTTCGGTTTCGTCTCGCATCTCTCACAGAGTCTCTCAAGTCGCTGCAATCACATTCTCAGTCTCAGGTCTCTCTGTGGTCTGGCAACAGTCTGAGCTTGAGTCGAAGTCTGTAACTGAGTCTGAGTCGAAGTCTGAGTCGACGTCTGGGGCAACTTGAAGTTGCGGGCGTTGCACGGCAGGCGACCTTCTAAGTCGGCCGCTAAGGAATTGCAACTGCCATTGAAAATGAGTGAAGTTGAACATTTTAGACAGATTGCCAAGTTTTGTCATAAAAACGCGGCAACTTCGAATGTTGCAGCTGAAAAGTCGACAACAACGTTGTTGTTGCTCTTTGAAGATTAATTGCTTGCGACAGTTTGCGAACGATGGCGACGTTCAAATTGCAACAACAACAGCAACAGCAACAACAACTGCAGCAGCAGCAGCGACAGCAACATTGGCAGTGGCAGCGGCTGCAATGGCAGCTGCCCCTTCTAGCCATAAAAATTGGCATTTTGTGGCTAAAATTAACATGACGTCAGTAAGAGAGTCGTCAATTGCTTTTTGGCTTAGACTGCGACCTTTGGCTCGTTGTGCGATTAAGGCCGCAACAGCAACATCGACAACAGCAACATCTACAACAACAGCAACTACAGCTTAATCTCATGCGCTGCCTTCGTTGTTGCCCGGCAGCTAATTTTTAATTTATTTGTTGAAATTTCTTTTGACACGCCCTAACAAAAGCGACGCGCTTTTGGTGTCATCACATTTGTTGCTTCGTTTTTTAGTCAGTTTCTCGTTGTTGTTTTTCATTTTTTGCAACTGTCTTTTTTTTTGGTTGACTTTTGGTCGCTTTTATTCATAAAATGTATCTCGACATGAAATACAGCTTAATTAACAAAAAATCTGAAGAAAACCTGCAGCAGCTGACGATTAAAGCGCAGTTCCATTCATACATTCAATCCATTCAGTCTCCCATTCATGTCAGATTCATATTCAGATTCAGACCAAAGTGATATTTTTGAGTGAGATTTATGTTCAGCAATTTGTCACAATATTGTTGTCATAATTTTGGGTGAGTAAAAGCCAACATTAAACAATCCAGAAGTTGAGTTAACAGTTAACAACGGCAACAAGCCAATGAAATCAATTAACACCTGCGAATGCCGATACAATCGATCCAATCTGAAATGAAACGAACCTAACCGAACTGATCCGAGCAGCAGGAGCTGCCACGAGCTGCATAAATTATATATCTTTGGCCTTATGTTCTTTTCATTGGCAATCAGTAAACAAACTTTCAAATTAACATATCAAATACAACATAATTGCGCGATAATAACCAAACAACCGAACAAGCGAACAACATGAATTCCGAAACCTGTTCTATCAAATCTATCTATGATATATTGAAACTTCTCACCTCACAATGGCAACAATATTTGACAGAAATTTTAAAATTCCTGTCTAAGAAAAGCAGAGAAACTCATTAAACATGCTTTATAATCCTGCAGCTAATAATTTAAAGTTGTGCGCGTTTTCAGTGCGTTTTGTGCGCGTCTTTTGACGCCTGACGCTTGTCGAAAGCCGCCTGGCAACGCCTGCAACGTGCAACATGCAGCATTCAACGTGTTGCCCTGCTCCTAACTGTTGTAATGCAAAGTGACAGCGACAGCGGCTTGTAGGCAATCAAAATGCAGCATAAAACATGTGCAGCTTGCAATAGTTAGGAATATGCGTTGAGTGTTGTTGCCAGTTAATGTTGTTGGTGTTGCAGCTGGCAAAAGGGGCAACTGCAACGCAAATTGAAAGAACTTGTTGCCTGTTTTGCCTGCTGCACGCAGTTGTCGACAAGCAAATTGAAAGCTTTAGCTTTGCACTTGCTTTGCGGTCAAAAAGCAAATACTTCAACAACAGCAACAACAACAGCAACAACAGCAGTAACAACGACAACAGCAACAACTGAGTGCACGCTTGTGGTGCATTTGGTGGTGCCTGTTGGTGGTTACAACTATTTATTACAAGTTGCCAATCGCTGGGTCTCACATTACCCAATACAACAAGCTGGCAAACAGGCAGCAACAACAGCAACAGCAACAACAGCAACAGCAACAACAGCAACTTCGACCTCGATGCGGGTGTTGCAGACAGGCGCAGACAGGCTCCAATAACAACCAGCAACAGCAAGAGCAACATCGAATGGAGGCTGTAATTAATGCGGGAGCCTGTGCTGACATTTTGAGAAATTTATTGCTCCAAGTGGATTTATAGTCTGCGACATTTTATAGTTTTGCCTTGCGGTCGTTTTGCGATCGATCGAACGGGTAATGTTGCCAGCAACATGTTGCGCATACGTACGCGTTGTTGCTGCTGCTGCTGCCGTTGTTGGTGGGAACTGGCAATTGTGAACTGGCAAACTGAGAAGTGGAAACTGGGAACTGGGAACAGCAACCCTTTAATGCGCATCATGTGCGCGCGCGCATATATAATTTGGCTACCCGATAATGATCGGCCTTTGGCATAATAAATTTACAGCAATGCCGCAAAACGTTCGGGGCAACTTTCAAGTAAAATGTTGTTGGCGGTGTTGGCGGTGGTTGCAGTGTGGCATGGTTGCAACTCATCCTTAAAGGTACCGATACACGATACACCGTGTACACCAGCAATATCTGAGAGAGTATCTCAACCTTGCAATCTATATTAATTTTTATATAGCCACAAGTTGGACCTGAGAAGGAGACTGGGAATGGGACTCTGCCCAGTGCCAGTCACGCTGCACTTTCATAAATGCCAAAAATTTCACCTGCTTTCACAAAGATGATTAAAAATAAATATGCAGTGACGTCGACAGCGACTGCGACTGCGACCGAAACGAGTGCAATTCTGTGGCATTATACTCGTAACACTGAGTGCAGATATATAGTATGCCGCCCCGCTGCATGATATACGATAATTTCGTTCTGATAATGTGACGGACAGCCAAAAGTTGCTGCCACAGTCGCTGCCAGACTGTGCCTCCTCGGCTGACCCAGATGGCAATGCGTGAGTGTTGAGCCAAAAATCGTTTAAGGCTAATTGCAAAGATCGCTTTCGGTTGATAAACGAGCCACAGCCAACCAACTGATCACTGATCACATTGCAAAGGGGGCATAGGAGATTTCAGTAGGGTAAGGGTAGAGTGAAACGGTTCACTCAGGAATTGAAATGCCTCTCGGCGCTGACCCAAAACCTTTATGAGCCAAAACACAAAGCTCAGCTAAACAAATACGAAGCGCGTAGTTAATGATGATTGCTGGCCCCCAAAGGTTAAAATTAAATAATTTTCAGCTTGCTTCCAAGTCGAAGTCAAAGTCTCTGTTTCTGTCTCTGTCTCGTCACAAAATGGCGGGCGTTTCATCCATCCATCCAACAACCAACAACCAACATCATCCAAACCATTCATTCATTCATTTGCCTAGCCATATAATTAGCATGAAATGAGTAGGATTTTAAGATTTTTAGTTAAATATTTCAAGAGTTTTTCGCTTCTGGCGCTTTTTCTCTCTGTGGTCTATGTTAATTTTTTGGCGCTTTGGCAATTAAGCAGAAAATCGTGTAGCTAATTATGATAAACATTTGGAGAAGAAGGAGGAGGAGAACAGATGCTAACAAAAATATTTGAACAAAAAATGGCAACAGGAAGTGGAAGGTCAAAAACTAAAAAAAAGTCAATATGATAGATGATGAAGCTAGTGGGAATTCATAGAGTTATCAACGATTACAAAGATTACGTATTCAGAAAAAAAACAAGGTGAATCATTTTATCATCTTAATGGAAAACTTTGAAGATCGTAAATTGAATATTAATGAAATTGTAATGAAAATGTTCCTTCATTTTTCAAAGAGTGCAATTTTTCCCCCTCTTTCTGCAACGATTATATTGTATGAATTATCTTTTGTAATTTGAAAATGTTTTCAGTTTATTTCAACCACATTTATGAGTCGTTTAACTTGGCTTAGCTCATAGACACGTTTCTGCATTAAGGTCTAGAGCTGCAGAGTGCCTGTAAACCGGTTCGATTTAAACTTGCAACTCCTTTGGCCCATTTTATGCTCATTTGGGCGACCGCAGGCGCCGCAAGTTGCCGCAGTTGCCACAGTTGTTGCCTGCTTTGGTCGTCGATAAGGCGGCAATGGTTTAATTTAGCTCAAGAGCCAAACAAAAGGCCACTAAGAGAACTTAAAGAAACTGCAACGGCAGCAGATGACGACAGGATCGTTGGGCCCAGCCCACGTGCAACTTGCAACTTGCAACTGCAACGGCAGCAACAGCAGCAGCAGCGGCAACAAAAACAAATGTGTCTGTATATCGTAACTAAATTGACTTTGATCACGCGATCCCCCGGCCTTTGTGGCAAACGGAAGTATGCTAAGCAACTTGTTGCTGCCACGCCGGCAACATCCAGCAGCAACAACAACAGCAGCAGCAGCAGCAGCGGCAGCTGAAGGTGTATATTGCAAAAATAATTACATTTGATTGTAAAAGGCCAGCGTCTAGGCCGGCGACTTGGACTTGCCGGAGTCGGGCACTGCCAAAGAAAAATGTGCAACATGATTGCAGTTAACAGCGATGGAGAGTCGAGAGCCAACACCAGCAGCAACAACAGAAAACCAACAGATAAAATGCATTTACAATTGAATTTGAATGTAATTTTATTTAAGCTGCGGTCAGCCAGGGGCACATGTGTGTGTGAGTCTTTGTGTGTGTGTGTTGTTGCTGTTGCTGTTGTGGGGTGTTGCTGCTGCTGCACGGCAGCAACAATTGGCCAAGTGGCAGGAAATTGCCATTATCTGGCATTATCCACTTGTGCAACGGTAGCAGCAGCAGCAGCAAGTAGCTGTTGCAGGCGGCGTAGGTTGCACGTCAATCTTTGTCCAGAGATCAGAGGTTGCAATGATCCACTTAATTAATGAGAGTGGCAACAAACCACAACAATTAGCATATCGTTAGAGTTCGCACAATATTGACGTCAAATTTAATGAGCAGCAAAAAAAAACCAATTGAATTCGCAGTCGTACTCTAAATTACGGTGATCATTTTAATTGCAGTGCGCCAAAGCCAAAAAGCCAAAGTAACTCTGAAACTGGAAGCCGCCAGTTCTCAATTACAAAGCCGAGAGAGCAAGAGAGCAAGCGTGCGAGAGAGTGAGAGAGACAGCTAACTGTCTGTGTATGTGTGTGCATTTTAAATCAATTAAAAAGAGCTTTCTAACAAGCTTTGGCTTTGAGTTGAAGCTTGGAATGGGGCGTGTTTAGAGTGAGCATTGCAACATGTTGCTGACTCTATGTATGTTGCTATTGTTGCTGTTGCTGCTTATGTTGCTGTCAAGTGGGCTCTGCTCATTGGTTCATGCTTAGGCGTAGGCGTATGAATTGTTTTTAATTTTTTATTTATGTTTTGTTTTCTCTGCTTTTCACTTGATGCGCACTTCATTTGTTTTCGTTTTCGTTTGCTGTTGTCGTTGTTTTTTGTATTTGTTTTGTTTTTGCGTTAAGCAAATGGCGTTTTATTTTATTGGCCATATTTGTGCGCTGTCATGCTTTGTTTGCTTTTGACTGAACAACTCCATACAACTTCAACAACGTTGTTGTTTCTGTCTTAACACTAAGCTGTCCATTATCAATGCGTATCACGTTGTGGTTGTTGTTGTTGTTGTTAAAGTCGTTGAAGTGTGCTTAAATGGCGTCAGCAAGACATTTGCCAGTGTTTTAATGGGTTAGTCTTCATGCCATGGACAGCTACCAAAATGTAAGCCAACATTTTGAGCAAATAACAAACACAAGGCTAATAAAGGAGTCCACTTCAAGTCGTATACACACTCTCTCTCTCTCTCTCACTCGCTCTCTCTCTGTCTCTCCCCCTCTCTCTCTCTCTTTTTCGCTCTGTGTGTGTGGGCGCTCTGGAGGGCCAGGACAGGGCAGAGCAGGGCGTGTCTGCCTCGACCGTGCACACAATTTGTTTACATTTTAATTTCTGCAATTTTGTTTAGTTAACTTTGTGAGGTTTCGCCGTAGGGACGCCATAGGCACACACAGTCCATGGGGAGCTTATCGCAGTGCTGACAACAGTAACAACAACAAAATCAACAGCAGCAGTCCAGTTGATACACAGAAAAAAATTACGGCATTTCGGGATTAAATCAATGCAATTCTGTTGAAGAAGCACGGTAACCAAGTACGATTTTTCTGGTCATAATTTTTATTTTCCGGGTACTGTACATTTTTTTTAAGGTAGATAAAATATTTTAGAGTTCTCAGAATTTTTTATTATTGTTGTCTTAATTTAACAATAATATCAGAAATACAAACATAAAAAATACATGCTCAAGAATTGTAAACTTTAGTTCAAAAATTATTTTTTACTGTGTAGAACTTGCCAAAGGGGGGCGCCACTGTAGAACTTCATCAAGTTTCAGCCGCTTCATGTATAGTATGTGTGTGTAATAAGCGTGACAAAAGTAAAAATAAACAAACACACACACAGCTACAGATACATTTACAGATACTGAGAGATATGGGAAGCGAAGCAGGCGCCCATTGTGACCGCCATTGTAGTTAACTCCCCCTCACACTCACACACACACACACACATCACTGCAACTACAAGTACAACTACAACTACACACAGCAACGTTGCATTTTTATACAACAATACAGTTTGTTGTTGTTGCAGTTGACGCTTTTGTTATTTGCATTGTTTTATTTGGTGTTAAAACTGTTGTCATAATTATGCAGCTTGGCAAAAAAGAAAACAAAACAAAAATGTGACAATGAATCATATTTCCATTGGCATTGCACATTTTTAGTTTTCACACATTTCTTCTTATTTTACATTTTCAATTTTTGAGTTCACAATGAAAAACGCAACGCAACGCCAGCAGAAATCAACCAACAAGAACAACAGTAACAGCAACAGCAACAGTTAACAGTAACAACAACAATAATAATTAATAAATAAAAAATGAAATGAGCGCCATTTAATGCTTGCTGCTTCCTCGTTTCGTGTTTTTGTATTGTTAATTGTAATTAATTGCATTAAGCGCTTATCTGGCATCTCGCTCGCACCATTTTGCACTTGACTTGCACTATTTAAATCTAAATAGATACTCGTATATGTGTGTAGATACTTTTGTATCTTTTGCATCTGTATCTCACAATTGACGCGATACTCGTATATGTGTGTAGATACATTTGTATCTGTATCTCACAATTGACACGATACTCGTATATGTGTAGATACTTTTGTATCTGTATCTCACAATTGACACGCCGGCGTTCCAATTTCAATTAAGCCAAACATTTGCTTACAAGCATGTTTTGCTGTTTTGCCGTGAAGCGCCATGTTTAGGTTTTTATGCGAAATTTGGCTAAATTCGCTAGTTAAACAATTACTTGCTTTCCACAGATTTTTCATTTGATGTCTTGCTTCATTAATGGAACTTATTTTTGTTGTTGTTGCCGCTGCTGCTGAGTTTGCAAATGAACAGTCATAAAAAATATATGTTTCTTTTTGGGTTTTTGCATCTTGTATTTCTTTTATTTTGGGTGTGTTTTAAACGACCATAAAATATGTGTTTGTTTTTGTTAATTTCACAAGACATAAACAAGAAGGCAACTCGCCAGGGTTGCCAAATGCATGTTTCTGATGTTTGCATTAAAAATCAACTGTTGAGTGAATCGTTATTCAATAACACTCATTAACAATAATTGCTTTATAACGAGTAGTCGACCCACTTTAATTCAGTATTCAATTAGTTAATTGGTTTTCTACAATCATTTCCATTGCTTAGCAGTTTTTTGAATCTTTGATAGCAGCCCTCGTAGATTCATTTGCAGTCGAATTAACACTTCATTTAGCATAATTTCACACCAATTTCCAGTCCTACGTTCTTTATTATGCAATCTTTTCTGCAAAAATAATATAAAAAGAAAGAGAGAATCTGTTGCCATAAATCAAAAATCTCCGCTGCTTGTGGACAGCGCTCGTTGGCCATTTGTTCGACTGTTCCTCTCCGTCTCTCTCTCTCTCTCTCCCTCTCTTTCTACTCTTTTGTCAGCCTGTTTGCGTGTTAACAAGGCAAAGGCTCTGAGAGTCAGGGAGCACCCTAACCAGAACCTTGGAGCCAGCGACATTGCCGGGCGTGAAAATTTATGCTTTTTTATAACTCCGAAAAAAAGCACAACTCAATGTCTTTTGGCACAAAAATTAAAAAAAAAATAAAAATACAGAGTAGCATTGCCGTATAAATATTTGTTGGTGGTATAAAGAGCAAAAGTTTTTCGCATAGTTGTCAGCACTGCGTTGTTTAATTACGCTAATTAAGAATATTAATTGCCGTTCGCCGTTTGGGGTGCCGTAACTGTGACCCGTAACTCTCCTTTCCCCAGTTGAAGGTTCTTTATTGCGCAACCGACGAAGGCACAGAAACATATACAGATATAGAAACAGTAGGGGAAAATAGAACATGAATTATGATGATATGAGACATAACGAGTAAAGTTTTCCCTATTTTCCATTTCCATTTAACTTGGTAAAATCGAAAAAGTTCATAAAAAAAACGAGAGGAACTTTAAAAGCGAACTGAGACAAAGGACAACGCACGCACTCCATTAAACGAGAGTGCGACAGACATATGCGACAACAGTAACAATAACAAGCCACTAACTGGCACAGGACGACCGAGTCAGGATGGTAAGAAGGGCAGGAGAGCAGGAGAGCAGGGTCATGACACAGGTGTCCATATCGCTAGCACTTCAACACCCAAAGAGCTACCTACCACAACTCGGACACGACTCCGTTCGTTGGACTCTTTTCATTTTCTCAACACGTAAAGTAAACACGTGACCGTTAAGGACACGGACATGGACATGGACTCCAGCTACTGTTGGTTGTTGTAGGCGCAAATTGCAAACAGAAGGACAACGACAACGAAGTCAACTCCACCATAAACTGCCAGCTTATGTCAGACACAAAGCCAACTCCGGCCAACCGTCCTCCCTTAGACAGGCGTAGTCCTAGCCAAATGCCAAGTGAAGCGTGCGGCGTACAAGAACTCGTACTGTCTCCCTCACTTCCTCCTGCCTCCTCCAACCACCCACCCGACCGTGCTGCGTGCGTGTGTGCACAATATTCATATATCACAAGGATAAGCGCAATGCAGCAAACGTCCTTACAGACGTGCCGTCGCTGTCCGTGCCGTGCTGTGCCTTCTACCGTCTCCTCTCCTGCTCTGTGCTATCCCATTTACTATATGCTGGCAGCAGCCAGTTGGCACTGACCATTAGGAAAGGGAGTTCAACTAAACTTGCGCTTCATGTGTGTAACTTTTAATTATTTGCGAATGTTGGCGCCAGACGTCGGCTTAGGATGCTGTGTGTGTTGGTATGTGTGAGTGTGTATTGGTGTGTAACCAAACATTCATTGATTTCTAGTTGGCTTTTGAGTGACCAACGAGCAGCGGCAACGGCGACAGCGACGCGACGAGTGGCATGTGGCAAGCAACGAGTGGCGAGTGCGACGGTCAAGGCAATGTCATAAACTTGAGCACCATAAAATCTGCTGGCATCGCAATAAAAAATGCCACAGCGGGAGATGGAGATGTAGTTGCTATCGTTGTCGCTGTCGTTGTCGTCGCTGCCAGGTCCAAGTCCAAGTCCAGGGCGTGACCAGGGAGCATTGGATTTAGTGACAAACGCCAAACGCATAAAACTAACGCAGCGTAAACGCCGTTGTCTGTTTTGGCAGCGACAGCGAAAATTTATCTTATTTATTTGTTGAGCGAAAGCCAAGAGCAAGTGCAGCATTTTGATGCTTGACTGATTGGATAGAGTTTATGAGGCGCCATAGCTTTGCCAAATGCAATTTGAAAACTGCAACGGTCATGGTGTTGCCACCTAGTTAATCAATAAAGCGTAGGCAGCAACATTGCCAACTTTCGCTTATAAAATATGAAACTCTACTAGGGCAACGATTAAACTTCAATTCAAGTGAACAAATCTTTTTTTTTATTTTTCGAAATAATACATTAGGAAGTTTAAATTGTATTTCATTATATCAAACACTGGCAACGCTGCTCAACTGTTCCAAGGAAAAGCTACACCACATTGAAAAGTGAAGCTGGCAACGCGGCAAGGAATACATGTGGGCGAGTGCGAAAGAGCAGGCATGCCTATGACAGCTTTGACTTAACGCAACGCTGACGGTGTGCGCAAGAGCGAGACGGCACGAGCAGCATAATAAGCTGTCGACGCGTTTGATTTTAAATTTGATTTTAGTGCATGAAATTAGTTGCTGCTAGCAAAACAAATGAATAAAGTGCATGTTAAAGAGAAATTAGATATAAATTAAAGTTACTAAACGCTAGAATACAACTTGTTAGCAAAGAATTTAGATTACGTGCTTAGCTGGCTGCAAATATGCCGGTATGTTCAGAATCTTTACAAAATAAGCAATGCGAGAAGGGAAAACACACACATACCTAATAATACAATTAACGTATACGTTACATTAATTAAAAGTAGTAATAAATTATTAATTAATGCTTTACATTTATCTTTTATTCCATTTGCAGCCAAATCGGTCGCGTCAGGTCGCCCGCAAGAATCCCCGGCCACAAAAGCTTCGGGAGCAGAAGAATTGCAAGATTTGCAGGAAGATCGTTAGCACGAAGCAAAACACGCCACAAAACGTTGACCTAATGACGATGGCAGAAGGCACCGACCCTATGGGGCATCATCATCACGCCGCCGGCTCGCACAATCCCCACCATTATCATCATCATCCCCATCCACATCCCCATCACCATCATCCGGCGCAGTATCATCATCCCAATCCGCACTATGCGCCCGCCCAGCAACCACCGCTGTCGGGAGCGGCGGCAGCAGCAGCAGCTGCCTCCCACTATGCCCCCTACGCCCAGCTTCAGTATCCGCATCCCTTGCCACACCAGCACCTCCCGCTGGCCCTCAGTCTGCATCAGCAGGCAGCGGCGGCCGCTGCCTCGGCGGCTGTTGCTGCCGCTGTTGCCAGCGTCGAGCAGCACAACAACAACAACAATCAGCCGTTTGTGGCCAACAACAACATTATGCCGTGGAAGCAGCGCAAGCGTAAACGTCTCTCCGCTGTCCTCGACAAGCTGCATCACAACAACAACAACAATAATAATAACAACAACAACAATAACAACAACAACAATGGAGTAACCTGCAAGACAGAGCCCATGGACATGGATGAGCGAGAAATGGATGATATGGAAGAGGATGCAGAGGAAGAGAACGATGAGAGAGCACATGATGATGTCAAGCAGCACCAGGAGGCTAACAACTATATTAAGAGCGAGCAGCGAGAGTCTTTGACAGCGGCCAGTGACGAGGAGCAGATCGAGGCCGAGGCAGAGCTCTCTGCCGAGGAGCTCTCTCACTCCGACCAGGATGAGCAGGATAGTCCGCGTATTAGCATGAGTCCGCTGCAGGTGGCAGCGACGCCCGCGTCGAAGTCGACGTCGGAGAGTGCAACGGCTGCCAAGGAGAATCCGCTGCACGTGGACATCAAGACTGAGCACATGCCGAGTCCGTATGATCGCTACTTTCCCATTTCGTCACCGCTGTTCGGCTACTATCTGCATACGAAGTACTTGAACGAGGTGTTCCGGCGTCGCCATGATCTCTATCCCTCGCCGATGCAGCACACGCCCTCCTCCATAGCCTCCGAGACGGAGACGTCACCCATCAGCCAGGGCAAGACCTCCAATGGCAACAATCAGAGCCAGCAGCAACAGTTGCTGCCCGCTGTAATGATCAATGCGTCGCCGCCTCCCTCGTTGCCCTCGCCGCCGCGCAGTGACTCCTCGGTGACTGCAGCGCAGCCGACGCGCGTCAGTCCCAAGCCGGGCAAGAAGAAGACTTCCTCCTCCGCCGAGAAGCCAATGCCGCCACCGCAGGAGCGTCCATTGGATCTGTGCATGCGCGGCGATGAGTCCAAGAAGTACAAATCAGCGACTCCGCCGCTGCACTCTTCCGTCGGATCCATGATGCCGCCACCGCAGACATCCATGAGTGCGGCCAGCAGCCTGGAGAGCATGAACGCCCTGTCGCCCGCGTCCAGCACACACTCGAGCACCTCGATGACCAGCAGCACACCCACATCCACCCTTGCTCCTCCCTCTGCCATGTCGCCCTATGCCATGACGGCGGCAGCGGCACATGCAGCCGCCGCTGCGGCAGCAGCAGCCATGATCAAGATGGAGATGCCAATGCATCCGCTGCACTCGCATGTGCCCACCACAACGGTGGGTGTGCCGGTGATCAAGGGAGACGTCGCCTCGCCCACCACCAAGGAGACGGTGGCCTGGCGCTACAATCTGGACGTGTCGCCGGTGGTGGAGGAGATGCCGCCGGGCTCGGATGTGGCCTATGTGTGCCCGACGTGTGGACAAATGTTCTCGCTGCACGATCGTCTGGCCAAGCACATGGCCTCGCGTCACAAGTCGCGCAATCCCGCCAACGACATAACCAAAGCCTATTCCTGCGACGTCTGCCATCGCTCGTTCGCCCGCTCCGACATGCTCACCCGCCACATGCGTCTCCACACTGGCGTCAAGCCGTACACGTGCAAGGTGTGCGGCCAGGTCTTCTCCCGCTCCGACCATCTGTCCACGCACCAACGCACCCACACCGGCGAGAAGCCCTACAAGTGTCCGCAGTGTCCCTATGCCGCCTGTCGTCGTGACATGATCACCCGCCATATGCGCACCCACACTCGCTATGAATCCCGTGGAGCAGGCGGCGGTGGTGGTGGAGGCGGACGTGGTGATCGTGGGGATGGACGTGGCGAGGAGCCAAAGTCACCGCTGCCGTTGCTCGACATGAAGATGAACATGAATCTGCCGCTGTTGCTGCAACAGGAGGAGCTGCTGCAGAAGTCACCACTTGGTGGACACCTGGGTGGACATGGGTCCATGCCCATTGTGGTGAAGACTGAGAGCGCCTAACGGTATCTCTATGCGGCTGCCGCCAGGCAATTTATGACCTTCTAGAGGTGACACGTTGACCTTTAGATATATATATCTGGTATACTCCTCCCCTCCCCCCACAACACTCCCAGCTTAGTGCTAGTTGAGCCCATAGATCAGCTGTAGATATAATTTAATCTACGCGCTGGAACAACACTGGAAATCTCTCTGCGAAGACTGAGAACCTAATTACTACCTACAGTTAAAGGCCTAGGTTTATGCATCATTTAAAAAAGATTAAGAGAACTATTTTAATTGTGCTCACCCACATATAGACAGACAGACATATAGACAGACAGACAGTTAAATAGAGATCGGAGTTAACTCAGACCAACACCCAACGTATTAGCGTTTAATGTAGTTCGTAGGGTATTCGAGAGTCGGCTTAGTTCGTATTTCGTATTCGTATTCGTAGTATTGTATTTTTGGATAATGTTGTAGACAACGTTCAGATACAGCTAGCAATTCCATGTTCCACAATTTAGTAAGTTTTAGTTAGTTGCGTCAACTTTTAAATTGTATGTAGCTAGTTTTCGAGGTTAGGTTTAGTTAGGCAGAGGTCACAGATCCCACCTCTGGGCATTTTTAAAAACAACATTGAAATTATTAAGCTAGGCGCGAACTAGGCTACATTTTGCTATTATTATTATTACTATTATTATATTAATATTTTATTCGTATTTAGTTAATTTAAAGCAAAGCGGACAAACCACAAATAATTAATTAGATTTACATTTAACATTAATTTACGCTAATTTATTTTAGTTTTTATAAACTGCAGCATTGCGCATTTAGTTTTTAACGTTTTTAGCGCTTAAAAGACAACAATTTGTATTAATTTAATTATAGTTTTATTTTTACAATTTTACAAAACACACAACAACAAACAAAAAAAGACAAAGAATTCTCCCTAGGGCACAAAAAGCATAAACAAAAACATTTCGATTTAATAACAAAACAGATAATTCCTTCGTTTTTTTGTTTAACAAAAATCTTGATTTTAAAAAATGTATCATTTTTTTCCTGATCAAAAAATTTACTTTTTTATTTTTTTAATAATTTTTTTCATTAAATGAAATAAAAACTTTCTGTTTTTCTCTTTAGTTCAAATATATAAATTATTTTAATTAACTTTTCGGAGACACATTTGATTTGCCAGTTTGAAAAAATTGAAGCAAAATATAATTAAAATTAATGGCGATTTTCTGTTGAGCCAATATTGAAATTTTTTGATATTTGTTTCAAGTTGAAGTTTTTGTTATTTATTACCATTTTTTCGGAGCGTATGAAATATTGATTATTAATTCTAATTAAACGTTTAAATAAATTATTAATTTATGTTATTGTAGTTGGTTATGATTAGTTATTAGTTCAAAAGTTTATGATAAAATAAAACAAAACACACAAAACGAAAAAAAAATAAACAAACTGAAAAAAATAAAATACAATGAAATGAAAACACAAAAAACAATACACATAAATCTTATTATTTATTTTCTTTGATGCTATTTTTGCTATAATTTTTTTTTCCAATTGATTTATAGCACAATAAGTTGGAGACACTACATAAATTATTGGATCAACATAATTAAGTGAATATGGGTTATCGAGGTCTCAAGTTTCACAAACTTACACCGAAAAACAAATGCTAGACACATTTTTTGAAGTCGGTTTTAAAGTTTGCTGCTTATTGTTGCTGTTGTTGCTGACTTGTTATTACATATATGCATTTAAGTATTGGCCAAAATCCTTTTGCCGGAAACTGGCTTACAAGCTTTTAGGCAATTGAAAGCGCTTACAAGGCAGGTCTAAAGTCGCAGCTGGTCACGAAATTGCAGTCTAGCACGCAGCAGACGAAGGCCACACCTCCCACCCCCATTACCGCCCCCCTTTACAAGACTTTTGGCAAGTTTTTCCCACGCTTTGCCACTTGCGGGGGTGGCCTCACGTCCCTCCCCTCCCTTCCATCAACTCCCTACGGCAACATGAAAATTTCTTTAGGCTTAATGGCCAGACGACACGAAAGCCCAAAAGGCTGGCATGGCGTGGGCGGGAAGAGACTTTGGGACTGGGTCTGGGACTTTGCCTGGAACTGTGCCCACTTGCGACTGCTGCAATGCAGTTTGCGGCTAATGTTTGACCTTGTTTTCCAATGACTAAATTAATTCCTTAATAAATGGGCAGAGTGAGGCACGCGGCGCCAAACAAACACACAACACGAACTGCAGACATGGCACAGTTTGGGTTTTGGGTTAATTGTGGCAGCCATACAACTGCAACACTGCCCCCAACCTCCCTCAGTCGGTCTGGGGTAATTAAACGATGCAAAAGTTTTTTTGGTGGCAACTTTAAGGCGGCGTTAATTGACAGACATTGCGGGATCCCCAGAAATGCCGCAACTGCAGCGACACATAAATCAGTTGCAATGACTAAGTAGCCTAGGCCTAGTCATGTTGCACGCTGCACGTGGCAACTAGAGAGGGAAGGAGGTTAGTTGTGACTTATGGGTTAGCCAGAGATTGGAACTACAGTGTATTACTCGTAACCAGCAGCAACAGCAGCAGCAGCGGTTGATGCCGCATTGCATAATCCATTGCCATACGTGCCCCATTCCGTTGGCCGTGCATCATTTTGGATGCCGCCGACGTCGACGTCGACGTTGACATTATTTGCAGCTCGGCCCGGATTTTTCTACGCATAAATCTCTAAACAAGCGCGCGTGTCGTGCGTTTATTATCACTTCCGTCTGGGCCAGGCCAACAGCAGCAGCAGCAGTCTCAGCCAACTCCTTTGTCTTTTCGGCCAACGCGAAATTTATTGCCATCATTTGTAATTGTAGCGCGAAAATTGAGTTTGAAGTTTCGGTTTACTCAGTGGTTCACTCCTGCGGTTCAGTATGGTTTCAGCTGCGCAACTTTATTGTTTTCATCAACATAATTCTTTGGCGCTGCGCTTTGGAGCCAGTCCAAATGATTGTTAGCCAAAGATTTAC
The DNA here is from genome assembly GCA_035045575.1 of Drosophila falleni. Classification (NCBI taxonomy): domain Eukaryota; kingdom Metazoa; phylum Arthropoda; class Insecta; order Diptera; family Drosophilidae; genus Drosophila; species Drosophila falleni. The sequence continues at coordinate 8,763,372 of JAWNOV010000167.1, forward strand.
TGCTCGGCAAAAAGGTGGCACTAAGCTGGGTATTTCCAGCTCCTAACATAGTTTCGCAAATGTCAGGCCATAAATATGCACAAAGTGTATTTATACTATATAAAAATGTGGCAGACAGACCCAAAGACAGACAGACAGACAGATATTGTAAATGTATATTTAGTATATTTCCGTCACACGGAAGTGCCTTAAAAACCCAATTTTTTGATACGATACGCATTGGAGCTCGAATGAGTTATGGATATTGATATTGTATATAGATTAGATATAGATATATTATATATGCTGAGATATTGTATATCAGCTGAAAATTTATCTTACTGCATTGTAAATTATGCGATTTTTGCAAGAGATCAACTTTTTGACTAATAATAATAATAATATTAAAATATATTAACTACATAGAAAACTATTTACCAGGCATACGTACCATATTTTAACTGAAAATAAGCTCAACAATTTTTCAACTTAATGCTTCTGAGAAGTTAAAGATTTAAGCATTAAATGCTGCTTTATAAGCACACACAAAATAAAAACAAAAGTATTTTTTATCAAGCTCCATTTACTAAAACTGAAAAAAAAGAAAAAAAAAACACAATTTCAGTAAAAACTTTTAAAATGTAAAAAATCTAATCAAAAAAAGAAATGAAAAAAAAATTTTACTCAAATCGCTTCCAAACATATTTTTATAACGCTTTTCGACTTTTACCTAAACAATTAAAAAAGTATGTAAATTAAAGCAATAATTAATTAATTAATAATTAAAAATCAAAAGACTTTTTCAACTTTTAGCTTACATTTGCCTTTTAGACTTTAAGAATGCAAATCCAAGATTTATGCAAATATATAATAATAACTAATATAAATTATTAACAAACTAATTATAATGCAATTTAGTTTTAATTAAGAAATGCAAATAATAATAATCAGTGAGCAACATTGTGATATTAGTTGAGAACAAAATCAAATTACTTCCATGCTATTTCAATATCATTTGAAGACGCTATATAAAATTTCAGAAACACTAAGAATACTTCTTGTGTAGCGTTTTGAAAGATCGGCTCGTCGATTTTCATAGTTAATTTCTCTTTTAAGGTGCAGAAGTTTCTCCGTCTTCTTTTATGGTGCTATGTAAACTAATGCTTAGTTAGATTAAGTTAAATCTCAGACCCAACATTGATTAATGGAGGTCTAAATCGACAATCCTTAGCAGCCCAAAAATAAACTTAATTACTTTAACACTAAATAGGATTCAATCGAAATATTTAACTAAAATAATTAGTAAAGGTCAAAACTCTTATAAATAGATTAAAAAATCATTTCTACTGCATGCCATATTTCGTAAAAGTTATTAACAAATTTAACAAAAATCCTAATAACAATATTGTATTATATTCAAATTAGTTTTCTCAGAATTAAAAAGAAATTAGGACACTTTTCAAACAGTTTTTGGAACCCGCTAACGATCTTAAATAAAAACTATTCAAAATAAATAAATAAAAAAAATAAATATAAAAAAAAATCAAATTATGCAGCTGAGTTTTTGGAATGCGAAAATAATGCAAATGCCTTTGGCCGGCGGTGTTTAGTTGAATGCAATCAGTGGAGATTATGGAGGGGCTGTTCCTGAGAGAGGGCGGTAGGGAGAGAGAGAGGGGAGGGAGGGACTGAAAGGGCTGCAGAAATAATGCGCGTAATAACAAACTGCAGGCGTAACTGAAATGCCAGGCTACTGCGCATTTGTCCAGGCAATGGGGACGTTGGCGAAGGCGTTGGTCAAGACGGACGACGGGAGGCGCAACTGCGGTAATTACAATTGCCGCCGGACATGGACAGCAGTAGCAGCAGAGGCTGTGGCAGTGGCAGTGGCAGCAATGGCAGCACAGCTGTGTGCCTTGGTGGCTGTGGCATCAACGCTACAGATCTTGGAGCATCCTCGCTCGCCCAAGACAATTATATGCTGCCAAAGACGCATGCGCAGCAGCAGCAACATCAACAGCAGCAGCAGCAACATCTACAGCAACAACAGCTTCCTGACTGTATTTTGTTTTTACGTTTTTATTTGAGCAAATTGCTGGCAACTTTGCGCACTGTGACTGACTGAATGATAGACTCACTGACTGCTTGACTTACAGAATTTCAGGTTGACTGAATGACTGAATGACTGACTGCCTGACAGTTGTTGCCGTTTCGTTCCAATTGCAATTTGTTGCCCTCAGCCAGCAACAACAAAACTGAAACTGAATAAAAGCGAAAAAAAAATATGCCAAAATGACTACGTGCGGGCGTTTTGCAGAGGAATCTCGGTGAAGAGGATAGCATGATAATGATGATTGCAGCTAAATTATGATGCCCAGGTGAGTGCAGAGTGCAGAGCAAGAGAGAAAGTGTAGCAAGCACACAGTTCAACAGAAGCTGCCAGCAACATCATCAGCCGACAACCGACAACCGACGACCGACAATGGCCATCGAAGAAGAAGGGCAACTCGACGTTTGCCAGCTTTATTTAGCATAGCTTGCAATCGCCTTTGGGGCCGGCAACACTAACAGCAACAACATTAACAACAGCAACAACAACGAAAACGTAATAATTGCAAAGCTGTTTGCCGCAGGTGCGCCACCCGCCTTTTTGTCGAGGACCTGAATCTGAATCTGAAGCTGAACCTGCAACTCAACCGGCTGCCGCCTCACAGAGATGAGCATGCCTGATAAAGCAGCAACAACAACAGCAGCAACAGCAGCAACAACAGCAACAATAACAACGTATTCTTTTTTGTAGCAACATCCGATGCGGGCAACGTCTCGTATTTAATGCATTTGATCCTTGATGCTGTTGAAAATGAACTGAGCTCGAACATGCAATCAACTAGCCTCCTCCCCCCTTCCCTGTTGTTGCTGCTTCTGGACAATCTGGCCAATTTCATGAATGAAAACTTAACAGAGACTGTCTTGGACTTTTGCATGTTTGGCTTATACTTATGTATATATCCCAGGAAACAACATACACGCACACCCACATATAGCCAAATGTGGAAGTGTGGAAGTGTAAGGAGCGATTGGTAGAGATGATGTTGCTTGCAACATTGCGAGTCTTGGCGACGCGACGCTTGTTGCAGCTGCAGCGCATTAACCTCGTTCATTGCTGCCGCTGCTGTTGCTGTTGCTGCCTGGCAAGCAAAATATTTACCAAAGTGATTAAGATGCCTGAGTAATTTTTAACACAATTACGCTGCCAAGCAGACGACGGCAGTCTCGGGCCTGCAATTGTGAGCTGATGTTGCTGCTGTTGTTGCTGTTGCTGTTGTTGCTGCTGTTGCTGTTGTTGCTGCCTGCAACGTTGAGTGGCTACTGTAGTTACACCGCCTCGGCGTCAGTTGCAGCTGCAATGCTGCTAATGACCAGGCCAAGCCAACGACTCACCAGCTCGCAATATAAACTGTGGCATTGTCTGACTTTAACTCCAACTTCAACTCCGACTCCGACTCCGACTGCAACTCCGACTTGGACTTGTAGCAAGTGGCATCAGGCGGACACCCAAACTTGTGTGTACCTTGGCCATTAGCATTGCCACACTAGGCTGGCTTTAATCGTAGCGAAGCGGCGACCGACGGCGGTTGCGGGTGTTTAACGCATCAACGTTTTTTGACAGCTTCTTCGGCACCGCAGCAACATCAGCTACATCAGCAACATCAACCAAAAATATATACAGCAATCAACAAAAAACTATAAAACATTTGATGATTTCTAGTGATTTATTGTAGTTGCGATTTTTGGCAGGTGTTGAGCTGAGCTGGTCATCAGTTGCCGTTGTTGCTGTTGCTATTGCTGCTGTTGTTGCTGTTGCTGTTTCAAAAGTCATTGCAACGTGCGGCACATTTGACGCTCATTGCCTGCCACATTCGAACGAAACGCACGACAAGGCAACAAAATAGCCAATAACAAACAAAATGCTAAAAAAAAAACAAAAAACTACAAATAGGAGAAGCAAAAATCGTGATGCGTTTGGTTTAGATTCGAATGGCACGATTTTAACGGCCGCGGCGTTAGCAACATTAACAATGTTGCCACAAAACAACACCGAAGATGTTGTTGTCTCCTCGTTGTCCATGCAAAAATGTTGACAAAGAGCAGAGTTCGCGATTTAAGAATTTGTTGGCCATTTAGTAAGTAATATTTATGCACTTCTTGAGGGGGGAATTTTGACTTGTTTATACATTTTGCTGTGTTAAGAGCATGGCAGGAAAAGTGTGAACAGAAAGCTCATTTATCTATATATAATTTGGACATACATAAAAAAAATAATTAAATTAAGTTCCGTACATTTCAAATGGTTAAAATTCTTTGAAACATTCAATGAACTACCTCCGTTTAATATTTATATTAAAACCTATCTTAATTAAATTGCGTACATTTCTTAAGAATAAAATTTCTGGAATATATATATATATATATATATATATTTTCGTTTAATATTAATAATATTAATATTAAAAATTTTTTTACGAATTCCTTTTGTTTTGAGTCCTTTTCTTTTAAATTAAATCTAATTTATTCATTACATTTATTATTGAAGTTTATATTTATTTTTTATTATCTTGGGATCCATTTTAAACTATCTGAATTTACAATAAATATAGTGTTATTTAAATTAATGAACAACATTTTTTTAAATTATTTTCCGCAGCTTAACTTTCAATTAAGATAGTTTTATTTACCTATCATCTCTTTCCATATTTATTCCCCAAAAAGAGCACCTGTTTATCGGGTAAGTGAATTTTTTTAAATGCTTTTCACTTTGGCTATGACAAACTCGAGCTTAGGCCTAATTTCCCTTCCCTTTGACGTTGGGCCAATGAAAATGAAAATGAAAATGAGCTCGGCACGCGCTGAGTCGCCGCACGACTGGAAAATTGCAGTGGCTGGAGCGGCGATCGCTTGGCTGCACCCGGAACGTTAACAGGGAAATAGGGAACGTCAGGGAGGGAGGGGAGAAGGAAAGAGAGGGGGAAGAGGCACTATGGAAGGGTGTGAGAGTTGTTTGGCTGGCGAGGCAGCCACGTGTTGCGCATGCGCTTTTAGCCCCTGGACATGCAGTTGGACACGACGCCCTAAGCCTTTTTTAGCCAAGCGTTTGCGTTTGAGTTTGTCAGGGTCGACTGCATCGCGTTGGCTTCGTGCTTGCCACTTTGCAATTGTTGTTTTTATACTTTTGTGCAGTTGCAAGTGGCACGTTGCACGAAGCAACGCTGAGGCGTGAGGCAGCAACAGCAACGCCAGCAACAGCAACAGCAGCAACTGCAACACCTTCACTCTCTGCGGTTGAGGCGATAGTCCGATGATGTATGGCCATGTACCTGCAACGTTGCAAGTTGCCACAACTGCTGCTTGCCACGGCTATTGTAGGCGTCAACTCACGTTTATGCTTTGTAGACATTATCGCGCCTGTTTATCTTTAAATTGCAAGTAAATTACTTTGGCTCGCGCAGCTTGATGTATTATGCTGCCTTGTTGAGTGGCCACTGAGTGATTTGATGAGCTAGCCAAGAGGAAGAGATTGAAGGACTCAGAGATAGTTTTCTTTTTCTCTATTTTTTTTTTTTAAAACAACCCGTTTATTCGAGCACTACAAACTAAACGTTGTGCGTAATAAATTAGCTATGAAAGCGTCGTCATGCAGTTGGATGTGAGTGTATTGTATCTGTATAAGTGTGTGTGTGTGGTGTGTGTTCGGGGGGAAATCTCTCAGTAATGTGTCTCGGTGATCCTCACTTTGCCGTATTTGCCATGCAAATGATGTTTGGCAAAGGACAACAGATTGGCATGGCTATGCACATCCAGGTGAGCAGGGAATGAGGTCTTATGCACGATGGCGGCATGGGAATGATGATGATGCACCAGAGGAGCAGCATGATGATGATGCACCAGTGGAGCGGAGTGATGGGCATAGTGGTGCAGATCAGCATGATGGGCATGATGATGCAGATCGGCATGATGTGCATGATGATGCTCATCGATGTGAGCATCGTTGTGGATGATGTGATGATCGACCACGGGATTCCTGTAGTGCAGGAAGTGATGGGGTTCATCGTGCACCACCTTATGCACATGATGCACTGGCTCCACTTCATGGATAGGCTCGTGGCTGACGATCTTGGCCGGGGCATGCACATGAGCATGATGCACATGGTCATGGCTGTGCACATCGTGATCCAGGTGAGCCGAGTAGCCGTCGTGATGGTAAACTGGATGTGCCACTGCATCCAAATGGTGATCAGCACCATCGATCACAATAGCCGAACTATGACCCAAATGAACACCATCCGAATGATGCACATCGGCGTCCACAAAATGCGGCAGCTCCTCGTGATGATGATCGTGCTCCAAATGCGGCAACAGACCAGCCTGTGCCACGCCCAGCAATGCCAAGGTGCAGATAAAGAACTAAAGAGATCCACAGAGAACAGTTAGAGAACTGATTTCTATTAATGTCCCCTTTGATACTCACCTTCATTGCGGAGATTTCACGCTTAATTTGAGTTAATCCAAAAGTTAAAGTTGACGGTGCGTCTGAGACACTTGTTGCTTCTGCTGTTGTCGCTGAACTGTGCCTTAACCCACCACAGCCCACGCATTTTATAGCCAAGACCAATTGCAATTGTTGGCCAATATCACGTGCTGCCCAGCTGCTGGTCAATCGCCCAAAAAGCCCTATCCAAATCAAAATCGCAAAAAGCAATGAAAGTGATGTGTGCCGGGTTAGCCAAGTTAAGGGTCGTGCCTCGCATTTCCAATGAGTTTGTCGTCACATTTGAAAGGTGCCACACCACAAACCTATGGCTCATTATGTAAAGAGCCCAATGCAGTCAATAAACCTTTTCCAGGTGGCTTACAGCCTAATCACTCGTCCGGTCATGTCATAATTTTATGGCCAATTGCATGACCAACAATCCAATGAGCCACAACTGGCTGGGCAAGGGGGAACATCCCTGTTATGGTCAATTGCTGGCAAGGCCATCCTCCCCTGCACTTGCAATTGCATTTGGCAACCAATTTGGCAATCTGTTGGCCAGTGAAAGCGTTAGCAACTGACCAACATATCCACATATTCGAATTCGTACTATTTACAACACCTTTTTATAATGGCCAAAAAAATCAATTCACACGATTTGCATGAGGCATACAAAATTCATAGCGACTACGTGCAGAATTTGCCAAAAAGATACAACTATTTTTAACCATTCACACAAATGTGTTAACAATAATAACAATAACAAACCAAAACAACTTGTGGGTGTTGTCAATCGAAAGTGCCAACAGCTTCAACACAAATGTCAACTTTGAATTGTTTGTTGTCAAAAAAATATTGCCAAAGTGAATATTTAGATATTTTTGATACATTTTGTAAAGTAGAGAACGTTGTTGGTCATGAAATTTATTTAATAATTTTCTTTATGTTTTATTTTTAAAATACTTTGTATTATTAATTTGGGATTAATGAAAAAATACTAACTGCAATATTTTTAATTATTATTTAAAATTTGATTATATTATCATTGTAAATTATGCTTATATATTTTTAATATATATTTTAACACAAGTAATATGTTGCAGAATAAACTGTACGAAGAAAATCCCCTAAAAAATAACTTATAACTAAAACGGTTGTAAGCTAACTAACTAAAGTACATCAAGCCAATGACCTAGAGGAAAATATTTTTTTTTACAAAATTAATTAAATTTAAATGCAGATTGAATTTGAAAGCCAAGCAATAATCAAAATGACATTCCGCTTGAAAATCGGTTCAGTTTTGACAAAGTTATGGGAGTTTAAAATTGGTTAGACTTTGAATCTAACAACTTTACAAGTCAAAATTTTTGTCAGATTTCACATGATTTTTGACAGAATTTTGAAAGGTGTCAGAAACAAATTTAAAGTGTTGTTTTATACTATTTACGATCCATGGAGTTCATTAATCGTGAAAATTTGAGAATTAAAATTTTGAATTTTCAAAATATCAAAGGGGGGACCATTAGGATCAAATCCATGATTTTGAGAAAAATATTTTTTTTTACAAAATTAATTTAATTTAAATGCAGAATGCATTTAGAAGCCAAACAATAATCAAAATGACATTCCGCTTGAAAATCGGTTCAGTTTTCACAAAGTTATGGGAGTTTGAAGTTGGTCAGACTCATCGAAATTATTAATTTTAAATTCTAAATAATTTACTAAGTCGACTTTTTATATTGAAATTTACATAAATATATTCCTAATATGTTAATGATGCAACAAGGTCGTACAAATATGATTTAAATTAATAACAAATAGACAAACAATAATAAATGTTGAACCATCAAATAAATATGAATTGGCTAACATTATTGGCTTATAACTGAGGCACGAGTATAAGTTCCATTTGATTGCCATTCATCAATGCAAGTGCACTTCCTGTCCAGACGACGCGACGTGCCGTCAAACACGTTCAATAAATTATGAAAAACTTATAGCCAATTTGCCTGCAGTCAGATCAGCTGTAGCGTTTGGGCCAAGATAAGCTCGCCTTCAAAGTGGGTCAGCCTATTGGATAATTACATAATAATTTGGTCAATTTAATCACGGCGCTAATGAGCAATGTTGTATGCAAGGCGGTTAGTCTAACGGGGAGGTTGACTTTAGTAGAGGGAGGGAGGGAGGTAGAGGGTGTAACTATCGCAACTATCGGTCCAAAAACTAGAGGCGGGTCGAGCGGACGTGCACGACATGTGCAATGGGCCCCAAAGTGTAACTTTAAAAGGCGGCGAGCGACTTAAAATGCCCGCCAGGTGCCCACGATGTCTCGTTGTTGTTGTTGTTGTCGTTGTCGGTCTGTCCAAAAGACTTTTTTGAGTGCGAATTTGTTTTGGTTTCGATAGAAGCGCAAACGCAATTTGTACGCCTGACAAATATTTGAACATTTCCAATGAATTTTGCGTACGAATTTGACAATTCTTTTGGTGCTTTTGGTCTTTTGGAATTGCCAGTTGTTGGTTTGTCTGTCAGTCCGTCTGTCCAACTGTCTGTCTGTCTGTCTGCGTGTCTTACACCTGCCCCAACAGCCAATTAGCCACAAAAGTATCTGGTGGCATGCAGCCACAGTTCACAACTGAGTGGGGTGGCCATTGAAGCATTTGTAATTAGACGAAGCAACAACAACAGCAACAAGAGCAACGTCGACTTATTTCAATATGCAAATTGTTGTTAGACGAGAACAGCAAAAAGATTTACATAAAGCAGCAACCAGCTGCAGCAGAAGGAGACAGACACAGCGACAAAAAAGCTGACAACAAACACAGCAACAAAATAGAATAGAAACAACAACAGAGAAAAAAATAAAAAGGAAAATCTATAATTTATTTGCACAAAAATGAAGGCGACGTCAACGGCTACGTCGACGTCGACGTCAGCGCATGTTTGTAATTGAGTGCATCGTTAGCGGGGCTGCAGTAGCGGGACAGGTGGCGGGGGTGAGTTGTATTAGCGACGCTGCCAACAACTAATTTAATGCCAGCGGACAACAGCAACAGCAGCAACAACAGCGACGGCAACATGTCAACAGCAACGCCTGCCGCCAGCAAGGATGATCCCCCATGTTAGGGGGTGAGCAGGGATGGTAGTAGAGGGGATGGGGAGGGGAGAATGGGGGTCTGGTCACTGTGTGCATATTTTATGCCTTGCGGCACATTTGTGGTGCGGTGTCCATTGTGGGCAGCTCGCAATATGCGGCTGAAATAATTTTACATCACATTTTGTTCGCCAACCACAAATCAACGGCATGAGAAATTTGATGGTAATTAATATTGTAAATGGTATATCTTTGTAGGCATTTTGAATAAATGGGTGTGTTAGACTTAATGGATCACGGCTCTATATGCAAATTGCACCAGCAACAATTATAACAAAATGCCATGGAAAAGTGCAAAAAATGATTTATTTTTAGAATATGAATTATGAAGTGCCGCATAAAAGTATGAAATATTTTTCAAATTGTACACTAGTAATTCGTTGGAGAATAAATTGTATGGAGAAGATTCCCTAGAAATAATGTATAAATAAAATAGTTGTAAACTAACTAACTAAAGTACATCAAACCCATGACCTGGAGAAAAAATATTTTTTTTTACAAAATTAATTAAATTTAAATGCAGAATAAATTTAGAGGCCAAACAATAATCAAAATGACATTCCGCTTGAAAATCGGTTCAGTTTTGACAAAGTTATGGGAGTTTGAAGTTGGTCAGACTTTGGATCTAACAACTTTACAAGTCAAAATTTTTGTCAAATTTCACATGATTTTTGACAGAAATTTGAAAGGTTTCAGAAACAAATTTAAAGTGTTGTTTTATACTATTTACGATATAAGGAGTTGATTAAACGTGAAAACTTGAGAATTAAAAATTTGAATTTTCAAAATTTCAAAGGGGGGACCACATGCATCGAATCCATGATTTTGAGAAATATAAATTTTTTTCGAAAATTAATTAAATTTAAATGCAGAATGAATTCAGAGGCCAAACAATAATCAAAATGACATTCCGCTTAAAAATCGGTCCAGTTTTGACAAAGTTATGGAAGTTTGAAGTTGGTCAGACTTTGGATCTAACAACTTTACAAGTCAACATTTTTGTCCAATTTCACATGATTTTTTACAGAATTTTGAAAAGTGTCAGAAACAAATTTAAAGTGTTGTTTTATACTATTTACGATATAAGGAGTTGATTAAACGTGAAAACTTGAGATTTAAAATTTTGAATTTTCAAAATATCAAAGGGGGGACCACATGCATCGAATCCATGATTTTGAGAAATATAAATTTTTTTTCGAAAATTAATTAAATTTAAATGCAGAATGAATTTAGAGGCCAAACCATAATCAAAATGACATTCTACTTGAAAATCGGTTCAGTTTTGACATTATGGGAGCTTGAAGTTGATTAAACTTTTGACCTAGCAACTTTAGAAGCCAAAATTTTTGTCCGATTTGAATGCGGAAATAATTAGAAAGCCAAACCATTATCAAAATAATATACGTTTCGGCTCCAGTATTATTCCCTGCTTTAAATAGGTTTATTATTACCTTATTCTAGATATAATTGATTTATTTTTTGTGAAGATTTCAATATGTCGATCGCATCCACTCTTACTCCCCATATATGCCCTATACTGACCCATTAAATTCGATTGCAATATTAATTTCCCAATCATCATTATGCCTTCAACGCATCCGCAACAGATCCCATTGGCGTTTTCTCCTCTGGTAGCTTCCTTGATTACACGACCAAGTCGATCAAGCCCCTTTGGCTAACTGGGGGAGCTTATCAACGGTAGCTGGTGGTAGCTCAGTTGGCTCGATACGCAGGTGTTTTTGGCCAATGCTCCAATTTGCTGTTCATATTGTTTTCGATTTCTCAGCACACGATTTTTAATCATTACCAGGTTGAATGGGGCTCAGAATCGGAATTGGATGAAAAGAGAATCACATGTGTTCGCTAGCTGGGTAGGCTGACTCTTCCCCCAACAAACAAATTGCTTAGCAGTTGCAGTATTATTGCCATTTTCGCCAGGTAATGAAGTTCAGCAAAAAGTTAATCGGAAAAGCAAGGCCCCGCAACTAAATAGACAAATGATACGGAACGGAAGCTGCCAGAGCCAGTTGGCCAATTGTGCGGTGGGTTTAGCTTGCACATTAACGGCTATAAATTGTCTTAATGCACACACACACACACAAACACAAAGAGAGAGGGAGAGGGAGAGAGAGAGGAGTATATGGTACACATACAGACACCTTGAACGGCGGCAAAGATCAGACCCAGAGGCTGAGACTGAGACTGAGACTAAAACTGAGACTCTGCAACTTCAGAGTCGCCTCGCTTCGAGTCGTCGTGTGATTTCAGTTGGAGTTCGACTGCAGGTTCGGCATTCTGATCTTCATACATGATCATGCATATATATATATATATAGCGAGGCGCGTGTTGTGTATCTGTATATGTATTCATATTCGTATCTGTATCTGTATGCCACAACGGAGTGTATCTGCATCTGTTGCTGTGGGCCTGTTGCTGTTGCTGTTGCATAAGCTGTTGCTGCTGCATGTCCAATCGCTGTAAGATTGTGAAAATTGTAACGCTCGATTGAGAGCTCAAAGTTGCAGTTGCTGTTGTTGTTGTTGTTGTTGTTGCTGTTGCTGTGTTGCTGCTGTTAATAATATTGCACAAAGGCAACTTTGCGAAAGTTCGTCAGCAGCAACAACAGCAGCAGAACAATGGCTCAGACTCAATTTAAGTGCTGTTGCTGCTGTTGTTGTTGCTGTTGCTGCTGCTGGTTGTTCTTGTGGCCATTGTCAGTTGATTTCATCTGAAATAGAAAGCATGCAATTTTCATGCCATGCTATGGCGTCGATAGCGGCAGCAATTGATCTGCCGATCTGCGGATCGATTGAAGGAGTTATTACACATGAACAAAGCAATAGCAACAACAACAACAACAACAACTAAGGCAGAAGAAGAATGAAGAATGGAGGCTGGAGTCTATGGCAGCTATTGCTCTATTAGTGTTTGGGCCATGGATTCGAATGATGTGGCATAATGATTTTGCGGAATTTCAAATGGACCGTAGGACAGGTGCTAATTTCATAGAACGGCCAATTGAAATGCCTGGCCAAGAGCTTCACAGGCCGCCGACAACGTCATCGACAAGTGCGTGGCTAAAACTAACTATAAATTACACTCCACAGCAAGCAAATTGGAATCTTGCTTAAATTTGAATTTAAAAAAAAAAAACAAAAAGCTATTGAAACTTAGTTGAATTGATTAAAATGTTATTAATTATTTTTAAAATGTTATTTTTTAATAAACTAGTATTGAATAATATTAAATAAGTATAAAATGTAAATATTCTTAAACTGAAGAAGTATAAAAAAAATTATTAGTAAGAAGCTTGCATTAAAATTTAGTATCTTTTCAATTCAATATTATTAAATTTTGAAATCATTTTATGACTAAGAAGTTTGTATTAAAAACTAGTATCTTTTTAATTCAATCAAATTAAATTTTATTTTCATTTTATGCATTTAGTTGCTTTTTAGTTCTACACTCAACAATTTTGTAGCACAGTGTTAACTAGCAAGCAATTGGCAAATCGAACAACCAATTGGCCAATTGGATTGCAACTTCGGGTTCGGATAGCGGCTCGTTTCGGCATCCGCATTGACAAAGCGACGTTTAATTGCCTGAATGAAAGTCAGGCACTCGAATTGCCAGCTGCCAGTTGTTCCTGTATGTAAGTGTGTGTGTGTGTGTGTGTGTGTGAGTGAGTGTGTGTGTTAGTCAGTGTGTGTGTGGTGATGTGGGCAGACAATCCTTATCGGCATTCCCACGCAACATCGGTAGACAGGTAGCCAGTTTGGCTTGCCACCATGAAAACTCATAAAATGTGAGGCCCTAAGCAAAAGGATTCTTAATGCATGGTGATAAGGATATGTCCAATCCCGAAACCATCGACATCCCGACATACCGAATGACCATTTAATGTCGGCACATAAATAAGTCAGTTAGGTCTTAAAGGCAGGTCGTGAATGAAATCGATTGAAATTGATTGAGTTTAACTGTAAATGCATTTTTAAGCGTATGTTTTGCTGTGTTTTGTTCAAGATACGAAACGTGAACGAAGCGGTTGCTGCCGTCTTATCAAAGCCAAAATATCTAAGTGGCTTTGTAGTTCGTTTGTATGGGCAACAACAGGGGCAACAAGGGGCATCTAGGGGCAACAAGGGGCAGGTAAGGGGCGCAACTCTGTCTCTTTTATGGTATCCGACTGGCAACGTCTCTACATGCATTTATGCATATCGATTCCGAGACTTGTAAATCTGTGCGTATGCCATTAATTTTTTTTTCATCGGCGTTTTTTTCTTCGACGTTTTTTTTTTGTAGGCTCCAACAATAACAATAACAACAACAACAACAATCAGCAACGGCAACAACATCTTGTAAAACTGTAATTTTAAATTAATAGCCGCGTATTACAAGCAGTTTATATGCGCAGGCGTAGGAGGCGGAGGTGAGGCACCTCCCTCGCTCCCCAGTCCAAAACTGGGCTTTATCTCGGCTAAGCGGGGTCCCATGAAGGTGTTGAAATCAACAGCTAGTCCAAACTCTATAAGAATTTATAGCGGAATTATGTGACAGCTGCTGCCGACGTTGTCATTGTTATTGTTGTTGCTGTTGTTGTTGTTGTCGGCTAGCGGGCGTTCAATAATAACAATAACAATGCGATAGCCAAGTTAAGAGTCGCCGTCTCCGTCTTTTTCTCCATCTTCATTTGAGTCTCAGTTTCAGTTAGACGTCTCTGATTTTGTGCGTTTCTTACGGCAATTTATTTCAACGCATTTCATTTCATTTGATTTGACTCGATTTGATTTCTTTTCTTTAGCTGCCTTTGGGGGCCCATATCGTTGAGAAGCTGCTGCTCTTTAATTTTCACCTTTTGCCTGCTTTGGACGCTTCCCGCTGAAGGCTTTAACTAATTTATGCAAATGTATATTTAATCGTCGTTGACAGTTAAGGCGGGCGCTGAAGAACACAAAAGAGGCAAGAGCAATTCCAACAGCAACGGCAACAGCAACAGCAACGACAACAGCAACATCATCGGCAGCAGCAGTAACACATCAGCAACATTGTTGTGTGTGCTTGTAGATCGTGAGCTCTTTTGTGCGATGATAGATGTTTATGAGGCGGCAACACCCACTGTAGATGCGACTCGAAGATGGCGCTGATGTGGTCGGTGCAAATTTGTTGACGGCGCATGTTGTGCATTTAAAAAAGCGCCTCATCCATAGAGCAATCTTCTTCCCTGGAACTCATCCAGCTGCCAGTTGAAGCAATTAAACTTACACTGAGAAAAAAATCAAGATTTCCGTACAAACGATCTCAGAATTCAATTTTAAGTGTCGTTTTATACTAATTGGAGCAGCAGGAGTTGAATAAAAGTGAAAACTCGAGTACATAGTGTTTATCGAAAAAATTCAAAAATTAATTTTTTGTCCAAAATTAACTATTTTTAAATGCAGAATCAATCTAGAGACAAAATAATGACCAAAATGACATTCCGCATGAAAATCGGATTAGTTTTGACAAAGTTATGAATGTTTAAATTCTGATAAGTCCTTGGACTAACAACTTTACAAGTCAAATTTTTTGCTAATTTTGGCTTGATTTTTGACAGGAAAATAAACCCTCTCAGAATTCAATTTAAAGTGTCGTTTTATACTAATTGGGGCACCAGGAGTTGAATAAAAGTGAAAACTCGAGATTGAAAATTTTGAAAAAAATATTTTTCCGAAAAATTCAAAGGGGGGAGTACATGAAGTTTTTTGAAAAAATTCGAAAATTAAATTTTTTTTTCAAAATTAATTATTTTTAAATGCAGAATCAATCTAGAGACAAAATAATGATCAAAATGACATTCCGCTTGAAAATTGGGTTAGTTTTGACAAATTTATGCAAGTTTGAAGTCTGGAAAGTTTTTGGCCTAACAACTCAGTCATTCGATTTTAATTAAAGGAATGCAAAGATTGAATTATAACTGAAACTAATGAACAAGAATTTTAAGTAAGGCTTTAACGACGTAAAGTTTTGCATTCTCAATGAACAATTGAAAACGTTCATTGCACAATTTTTAATGAAGTTGTAAATTCTTTCTCTAATTGCTGCCAAATTACAACTAAATATTGTACATAAATCTTGTTCCTTTGAGTCTGCCACTGAATGAATTGACCGCCTTCCTTTGGGCGTCGCGAATTGATTAGAAACAAAATATGCCCCAACACATGTGCATTAAAACTGAAATTACTACCTGAATTCCGCAAGCGCATAAAACAAAGCCAATCCAACGACAAGATGGACCCAGGTTGGCTCAAATGGTATGGTAGTCCATGCTTATAAGCCAAATCATAGACAAAAGGCCAACTAGCTTAACGGGCGCCATAAAAGAGAGATGCTAAGATGCTCTCTGTGCCGCTTGAATGGCCGCAAGTGTCGTGGACAGAATGCAGCACGCTCCGACCTGGACAGGGTGACTCCTCGCACTGGGGAATAGGGAATGGGGAACAGGGAACGGGCAACAGTCTCAGCCACTCGCTAAATATCAATAACATTTTTATTTATTTTGTTTGCGGGCATTTTGGCATTTTTGAGTGCATTTATTTTAACGTCCCAAAACGAACGTTTTGTAAAACGTTTTGTCTGTGCCCCTCGCTGTTGTTGCATGCCCCTTCTGGTTGCTGCTGCTACTGCTGCTCCCCTTGTTGCTGCTGTTCCGTTCGAGTGCACGCCGAGATTTGCCACAGTAGCCATTGGGCCATTGGCATGGCGCGTGCAACTGCAGCTGCTGCACTTGTCCTCATGTTGCATGCTGCATGTTGCACCAACCACCGCGAACTGTTGCCAATGCCCATCGCTCCTCTGCTGGCAACAATAAATAATAAACCTTTTGTGGATTTTGGTCTTGATGGCGGTGGCGTTGGCCTGGCTACCGATCGGGCCAAGATCAAAGCCCAATTGCCGCCATTGTTTGTAGGCAGAAAACCAAAAATAAATAAAATAAAATAAAAATCCGTTCAAACTTCAGATCGGCTGAGCAAATAAATATGTCTGTAAAGGAGTC
Source organism: Drosophila falleni (assembly GCA_035045575.1). NCBI lineage: Eukaryota > Metazoa > Arthropoda > Insecta > Diptera > Drosophilidae > Drosophila > Drosophila falleni. The sequence goes on from JAWNOV010000167.1 coordinate 8,780,068, forward strand.
TGGCCGAAACACTTGGAAAGTTGCTGTATGATTGTTAGACAAGTGCTAAGTGCGAGGCATTATATTAAATTTTAATTAAAAAGGGAAAATCGAGCGGAAGTTGACCTACAACAGCAGTAACAACAACAACAACTACAACTGCGGCAACAAGTAGGCATAAAAGTAAGACGGACAAGAAAAACCGGTGGCAATAATTTTAATGCCGCTAAAAAGTAAAGTACAGACAGACAACTGGACATTTGGACAGTCAGATAGTCGGACATTTGGACAGACAGTGGCGGCATCGTAAAATTCTTAAAACATATTTTATGAGCAGCAACAAGAAAATACGAAAAACGCAGCACGTTGACAAATTTGAGGCCCAAAAGAGGTCGCTTGGTTGGTTAAATGGTCGAGTTGTTTGGTAGGCGCCCAAAAGGAAAAGCAGCCTCATAAACGATGGCGATTTAATTTAACGATTGTCATACTCATACTTAAAGCGAAAGGGTAAAAACCAAACAACAAGAAAGGCGGTTGAATGTAGTATTTGGTCGAGTTTCGGATGAGTTAACTGGAACTGGCCAGTGTGTGAATCCAAGCCATGAATCGAGACCCAGAGGAGAGAGAGGAAGCCACCCACATAAAACAACAAACGCTGCGCCATTGTCTCAGGCGCTGAAATTCACTTGAAAAAATCCCATAAAACCCCAAAGAAAAAAGCAGAACAAATAAGAACTCGGAGATCAGCTGAGTAAGCGACTTTGTTATGCTCTGACAGGGGTAAGATTAAAGATAGGTAGATGGATAAAATTAGCAATAGTCAATTGTTTAAGTGAAATATTGGCACTTAATTTTATTTTTATTAAATTAAAAGTTTAAAATTTAACGTTTTTTATACTAAATTCTACAGTTGTAACAAATTTTCCATATAAGCTGTATAGCTAGTCGCTTTTTCGCACCCTTCGTGCTGCTTTCGTCACTAGCGCGGACCGCCGTCCGCAGTGATAACTATAACTTAGCAGTTGAAATATATATTCGTGACTGTACTTTCAAACCCATTTAGTTTTCAAACTTGAGTTCTTAATGGGGTAAATCGGCAACTCTGACCAGAAAGCCCTGGTACCACCCAATAATATATGAGATAGAAAAGCATGTTTAATTTGCTGAATCTCATATATGTAGAGATGAAAAGAAGCCTGGAGCTCAGATAGAATTATCAGTTCATGTAACATACCACATCAGCTGGTCTACATAGCACAAAGTGTAGGGTATTGGCTGAAAAGCTACATAAAAATGTATTGAAAAGCCCTAAAATGAAAGCGGTATTCGGTTCGAATCTTGCGACTCTGCACCCAAAAGACATGAACCGCAAAGAAGAAGACGACGACAACGATGGAGCAGCAGCAGCAGCAGGAGAGGAGTAGGCAGAGTAGGAGAGGAGTAGAAAGAAGAAGAAGAGCCACAGATCAACAACGTTGATCACGCGCATGCGACGACATTCAATGTGATTTCGTTTGAAGCGCCGCGTTTAAAGCGCATGCGCGGGAGCAAAACAAAACAATCGCTTGACAGAGTCGCCGACGTCGACGCCGACGTCGACGCCGACGTCGACGCTGACGTTGGACATTGACAGTGGCGTCGCTGATGAAATTGGGTCGTCAGGCTGTTCGATAGCTGGGCAGATCCCTTTCGGGCAGCCACGCCACTGTCAGCTGGGTATAGCTGTATAGCTTCTACTAGATGCGCGCTGCTAATGTTACCTGGCCGCTCAAAAAGTCAAAAGTGAGCCAGTGCAATCTGATAATAATCTGACAAACTGTCGCTGGCGTTTGACGGCGCACAAAAGCCAAAGCCAAAGCGCAGAGCACAAAGCACAAAGGCAGCGAGAGCAGGAAGAAATCAAATTTAGGCGAGCGGTACAGGGAGAGCAAGCCACATCATATTGGGGACTGTCTGGGGAAGGGGGAAAGGGGGGCAGATACAGGGTTAGAGAGCGGTAGCGATTGCCTTTTTCCTAATGATGACAATTTGAGCTGTACGAGTAGACGGAGCTGAAGCTGAAGTTGGCAACTCGGCATTGGCAACGCCAACAGTCGCTTTGGCCTGTATTGAATTTTGAATGATTAGTTTGATTCGCGAGCGATCGGCAGATTGAGCCTGACTTTTAAATGTCGCAGTGTCGTTGAAGTCGGCGACGTCTCGGCTGCTTATTAGCCGCGCTAAATTGCACTAGGGACCCAATTTTGCACAAGCCACGACGACAACAACGACAACGTCAGACTTGAGACTCGAGTTAGAGTTGGAGTCGAAGTCAAAATGTAACGTGTGTCAGTTTTAAGGCAAGCGTCAACTCTAATGAACTCTTGTGTGAATTTAGCTGAAGTCAATAAGCCAAGCGCTGTATATCAATTAAACTGGCAGACATTTGTTGTGTGCTACCGACTAAAACTGATCGTGGATCGTGGCTTTAACTATTGGCTTTTTGTGACGCCCACTTGTGGGCAACATGGATGATCAATGAGTTAGAGTTGAAGCTGAAGTTGAAGTTGAAGCTGGTCACATTGAGGCACGTAGAAACATGCGAGCTGCTTGTCCATGTCAAGTGCAACAATTACCACAATTGAACGATCGTGTGTCCGGCAAACAGTTGCAGTTGCAGTTGCAAAAGTCATAGTCATAGTCATAGTTACAGTCAGAGTATAATGCACATATAATATAGCCAATGCCAGCTGATCAATCCCATTGCAAATTGAATAAGAACATTATCACTGCTACAAGCCACAAGGCTACACGACAATAATAATCAAGATCAATTGCAATTACAAGCACAATGAATGCATTGCCTTCAACTTGACTCAATGACTCTGACTACAGCTTGCAGTTGGAGTTGGAGTTAAACATGGACTGGACTTGGACTATGACTGACTATCGATCTGGCTGTGGTTAGGTAGACTGTGTGTGCTGCCCACCTGAGCAATGTGTGCAGGAAGTGAGCAGGAATAGACGACCAGACATGGCCCAGACAACTGGACAGCCTTTGATATGATTTGCTGCCACATTTCGCTGCCTGCAACAAGGTAGTGACTTCACTGTCGTTCTCTCTCCTGCTGCATGACGCGACTAATGCGCTAAATTCACACAATTCATCATCATGCTACAGCCTGGACACTAACAAGCCCAAATCATTTTTACAGCTAGCAGCCACAGATGCACAGTGGTTGCAACCTGTTGTAAAAGGCGATGAATTATGAAAGCCAAGATAGAGTGAATATTGAATATTGAAAGAGCGAGTACTGCCATATTTTTCCATCCATTTTTATTTATTTATTTAGTGTCGACTAAAAACAGTTGACAAAAATTCAATTAATATTATAAAAAAAATAAATTTAAAATTAAATATTAAAAAATAAAGCAAATTAAAAATAATGAAAACTAAAAACTATAATTTTAATTTAATGCTGAGTCGTTTGATTTTTAATTTAAATAAATACTGTGTTTGTCAAGTTACCAACTCCAAAGTTTAAGGTTTGAGCTGATTTTTATGTTATTTTAAATTAATGATTGACTTTTTATTTAATAAAAATAAAAAAAAAAATTTGCAAAATATATACCATTTTTCACCACTGTGCCCGATCACTCAGTGATGTATCTACTTAAGTCTGTAAGCGCTATAATTGCTTAACGAGCGTTCAAAACGCTGCGGCTTGGACCTGAAATTGAAACTGCGGCGCCTTAATATGGCAAATGTGCAAGGTGATTGACAAGCAATCAAAATTGGTATCTGGTAATCTATATGCAACTTCAAAGATACAAAGATACAAAAGATACAAAAGTATCTGAAGTACATAGAGTAGAACTGTGTTGCTCTTGGCACTTGAGAACGCAGTTCTTAAATCGGATATGTTGTGTTTTTTTTTATTATATGAAAATTTGTAGCATTTTGTGATTTCCGCGGAATAGATACATCTACAAAGCGCGTCTATAAAGAGTTACGCCCGCCCGCCAGAAGAAGAAGAGTCAGAAGAAGAGAGAAAGAAGAAGAGAGAGAAGAGAGTCGACGCCGACGCTCTTGATGTGATTTCGTAGAAGTGACCGCTGATGGACTATTGCGTATTGCTATTGCGCGGTAGGTACAACAGCAACAACAGCAACTACAACAGCAACAACAACAGCAACAACAACGACCAACACCATTGGCCAACACGCTACGGTGGCGGTCTAAACTACCTCCAGTAAGCCAAGTCCGAGTTTGAGTACGAGTCCAAGCCAAGTTGTAGTTCGAGTCCGTCATCATTTCATTGTTGCCATAAACTTGCATTTATGATGACTTACGGGTCAGTTTTCCTTTTGTTTTTCAGTCGTCGTCAAACCAAAGCACTTAATGTCGCACATGAGTTACAAATGCGATGACGATGGCTCCTCCACACACTTGAGGCGACTCTGGTTGCTGGTAATGGTGTTGCTGGTGTTGCTGGTGGTGATGTGTGATGATGTTGTGGTGGTGGCGGTGGAGGAGTTGAAGTTTCTGTTTTGAGCCTACGCCTGGAGATTGGGTCTGGTCTTCTACTGTGAGGCTCTGTTGGCTTTTCGGTAGTTGTGGCCAGGTCAGCGAAATCGTTGTTGTTGTTGTCAGTTGTCTGCTCTTGCTGTTGTTGTTTCGTTGTTTGTTCTTTTATGTTAACCTTTTGTTTTTACCTGATTTCGACGTCGTCGACGGCACACAAAGTTACCAAACGCATTCGCCCTCAATGTCACAACAACAACAACAACAGCAGCAACAACAGCAACATACAATACAATTGTTGCTGCTGCTGTTGTTGTAACATTCGTAGAAATCACAAGTGCCAAGCGCGCTTCATTGTGGGAACTGTTTTTGAAGTTGGCTCGCTGTCAGTTTAAGTATCTGCCCCTCAAACCCTCCCTCACACACACACATTCCCTCTCTCACTCTCTCTCTCTCTCTCTCTTTCTTTCTCTCTCTCTCTCTCTCTCTGTTCTTCAATCTATCGCTCTCTTGCGTGTGTTGCTTCTGCTCTTTTGGGCCACTTCACATACTGACTCTAATATCCTTTTGAAATTGATTTCATTAACCCTTTGATGATCGATGATAATGAATATTTATTCACTGTTCGACGGGCGCCACAATTTCCCACACTCGCCTGTCCAAACATGTCATAAAAACACAGAAAAAATAAAAACTATAAACATTAATATTGAAATACTAATATAACGATAGATAGATAGATAGATTAATATAATGTAGCATTTTTTTTAAGTAGCTTTTTAAGACAGTTTCCTGCGGTAACAGTTACCATTTGATAACTGCCATTAAAAACGAGAAGTCTTAAGAGATTTTTTTTATTATAAATAAACTGTAGCTAATTGGGTGTTGGTTGTCTTTGGACCGAGAGAGACTTAGGAATACGAATACTCTTAATTAAGCGTCTTAGTTTGAGCTTTTTATGGCTCAATTTGGTAGTTCAACAAATACAAATACAACCAAAAATATAACATAAATGACAATTTATGAAAACGAAAAAAAAGTCGCGTAATAAAAAATCAACAAAATCTGTATTTTTGGTGGGGTGTTTTGGTTCGATTTGAGGGCTGTCCCATTTGTATAGATTCGTTAATTAAACGTTCATAGCCCTGATTTTTATCAGAGATAATTAAGTTGCATATGCCAAAGGAGCACTGCTTACTATGTGATAAAAATTTTATTAATGAGATTTTATGAACCGAATCTTAATACAGAAAAAGCAGCAGCTGCAAAAAATCGACAGACAACTTGAAAATTCAGCTATAAGCACCGGAGGAAAACATATGTTAAAGCCATTTTGATAGATTCGCAGCAGCGCAACGGAAACATCAAAGCCTGTTAACGGTTGTAAACTATAGAATATGGTAATCTATAGATAACGATAACAAGATGAAGATTTAAGCTAAAAATGTAAAGCAAGTGTTTGTTATTTTTACAGCGGAATAAAAAGTAAGAGGGAATTTAAAAAAAATTATAGAATTGATTATAAATCTGTCCCACTTAAGCTTTTTGTTTTGTAGTGGAAATCATTCATTATAATTTGAATCCTCTTTAGCATATTCAAATACCTGTCAACCTGCTATCATCCCATTAGAGTTAATTTCACACACACACACACTGAGAGATATATAGCAGGTCATGCAGAATGATGATGGTGTGACATTACCCAAAACTCACCGGATATATAATTTAACCACTTTATAGACTCCCAAATGACCAAATGAGCATGCACCGCAGGTAACCGAAAATCATATTGCTAAACGTAGACGGTTATTTGAATTTTTTCAACTAGATATTTAGATGAAATACCGAGTCGAGTGGAGAGCGATGGGTGGTTTTGTTTTTCGATTTTGTGATACAAATGCATTTGCATAAATATGAAATTTATCAGCGCAGCGAGCTCAAATTGATGCTGATTGGACTCATTTGGCTATTCAGAGATTCAGTGTGTATTCTTTATGGTCTATGGTCTGTGCCACATCATAATAAATACGAGACTGGGACTGGGCTTGTTTTAACAAAGCAGTTTTAATAAATAGACATATGAAACACGACAACTAACACCATTAGCTCCACTTTAAATTGTTAAATTATTCAAAGCGCTAATATGCTGCAAATATAACATAGCTAACAACAACAGAACAACAACGCCAAACGATAAAAAGCCAATTTGTCTGTCATTTTTGGTCAATTTCATACAATATTTTAGTGATCTGTTGGCCAGTTTATATGTGCGTGTGTGCTCTATATATAAACCAATAGAGTCTACTCATTTGTGCGGACATCAAACAAATTACTTTATCAACATGAACAACGAGCCAAAAGCTGTTGATGTGCTGTTTATGCATCGCCCCCGTTGCCCCTATTCAACTCCACGCCCCCCTTCACCATCTCTCTCTGTCTCTCTCTCTCTCTTTGACACTTGTTCTGTCTCCCTCACAATTAGCATATTGCGGGGTGTGGTTGCCTAAATGACAACCAGCTAAACAAGCAGGCAGCCAACCAACCAACCAGCAACTGGCAGCCAGCCATAAAGTGGACCACCAACAGCAGCAGCACCACCACCAACACCAACACCACCAACAACCAACAACAACAACAGAACAACAACAACACCATCGAACCACAGACAAATTAACTTTCAGTTGTTGTCGCTGTCGTCTTTCTGTATCGACATTTGTGAGAATTCAAATATATTTTTATTAACAAGCTAGGAAATTAGTAGGGGAAATCATAATTTCATAGATATTTTTGCTTTTATTGTTGTATCTTTTGTTTGTTTTGGCTTTGTTTCTAGCTTTTTTTTATAACTGACTTTTTGGTAATATGATATGATGAGCACCACTCAAAAAATATAAAAAAATATATATACGTATACTAGTATGAGGATTGTTAAACATAAATCTCCATCTTCATTTAGTGTTTCATGATGTCGTTAAATGTACCCCCATAGATGTTTGCCGTAGCTCTAAAAATTTGACATTTATTTCAAAATTAGTTTTAGAAAGCTCCAGCACAAACAAAAAGATATCATATTTTATGTCGATCTATTGATATAAGATATGTATGCAATGTTTTTTTTTAGACTAAAATGCGACCATTCAGCTGCTAATTAGATAGATAAGCCCCACTTAGATGGCAACATAGGTATATTCAAACATATCATACTCTATAATAACTATATACACGTATGTATATAACTATATTTTATTTGAGACACACGCTCTCTGTGACTGAGGCAAGGTGTCTTGTGTTGTATTTATAATAATAAAGACATAGTCATATATTTATGCTTTAAATTGGTTTCACGTTATGCATATAGGCACCTGTGTTGGAGAAAAACACAATATCATAGATAGATCTGAGAGGAGAGTACCAAACATACAACCAGTTCTTTTTTCCATTGAATTTCAGTCAGTTTTTTAGTTGCCTTTGCCTGGCCATCAGCCTGGCTGTTGAAAACTTGTCTTGTTGTAAAAGCCAAACTATAATTTTGTCATTTTTAAAATTTATTTTATGAGCCGCAATTTTTTGTTGTTGTTTAAATAATGCCCAAGTAGTCACATAATTCATGCAAAACTCTCTGCCACAATTATGCTAATTTTAATTGAAAGATTTTTGTTGCCGCCGACGATTTTTGTACAAAGAATTTTCAGCATTTTTTTTGTGTTGTTGTTGTTGTTGCTGTTAATGTTGTTGCGGTCCGTTGTTTGGCTTATTTATTATACATTTTGTATACTGTATTTTAAATATATAGATTTTTTTCTGCTGCTGTCGGAGACTTTCGTTGTTCTGTTAAAAAATCAAGTTGTAGTCTATAATTAAAGTATCATATAGCACTCGCGGGTCTGTGCATGAAACTGTCAAAATATTTCCCTTTGCCGAGCACCTTCAAAATACCGTCGTTATCTAGCTATATAGCTTTGGCTTTAGCTTTTGGCTTAGCTTTGGCTTAGGCCAGGCATAATGATTAGCCGGTCATTAGTTGGGCCTCCAGACCGAGACTCTGAGACTCTGAAACTCTGGATCCGAGTCGAGTCGAGGGATTCATTTGAAAAGCCTTTAAGCCACAAACTTATTTCGTATTGTTTGGGTCTCTCTCTTCTTTTTGTGGCATGTGTGTGTTTGGCCGGGGGTGCAGCCTAATGATGCTACAAAATTTTATGCACACATGCCCATAATTATGTGTAGGCACACAACTCGACCTGACTCCAACTCCGACCCCGAGCCAGACTCGGACTCGAACTCGAACTTAAACTCGAACTTGGAGCACGCAAATGCACCCACAATAAGACCGGACCAAGAATCAAGAGATACTTAAGCTAACGTCCGATCTGCTTTCAAAGTGAGATACAGAGACAATGGAGCAGAATGCCTGTTTTGTATACATATCTGCAGTTCGCATCTATTTATGTAAAACAAGCAGAAAAATGCTTGTCACTTTTGGATTGTCTCTTATTCGTTTTGTTTGGTTTTGTTTTGTGTGTGTTTTGGATCTTTCACAGATTTATAGCGCAAAAACATTTGAAAATCAATTAGGCGGCTGGCGGTCTGCCACTCTACGGTCACTCTACGGATAGTCTATGGCGATACGGTCTATAGCGACATTCGCTGATAAGCAAGTGACAAAATTTGAAAATCTAACTTTTTTTTCAAATGGCCAAATGACCAAAACGGTGAAGAAAAATGTTAAAACGTTGATCAAAAGCTCAGTTCATTGGCAGATGCTATGCCTGTCAATAAATAAATTAGGTTTGTTAGCGCGCAGAGGCATTGTCAGCAGAGGGGGCTTAAGGAAAATCTACCCCTCAATCTATAAATATTGTTGATTCTTTTCCAATTAATGTAACAACACTTTGTGAGTCGCTTGGAGAAATTTCAAGAGGGAATTTTAGGAAAAGAACTCATTAATTACAAATTGTTGTACGTATTGTATCTTTTCTTTAATCAATGGAGCTGTAAGTAGTTTATTTATACGCTGTCAGTATGTACAGTTCTTTGGAACATTCTCTTTCAGAATTTTCTTTTTCGGGAGCAACCTTTCACTTGAACAACATTACTTTCTTTTTTTCCTGCATTTGGTTGGGACCCCCCATTTTATATACTTTGGTTACGCCTCTGCGCCGATTTATATAGTGTGCTTATGCTTTTTTTTGTTGCTATCTCGTTGTGCATATCAAATTTCATTCATTTCGATCCGTTAGCCAGAAAATCGAGCTGCTTATGATCGAGAAACGATCGAGAAATGAGCACGGCCTGGGAAGTCGCAACTAAATCGACTAAAATTAATTAATGATCCGAGCGATGCTGACACTCCTCCCGCATAATGAGCCACAAATATGGCTACATCTAAGATAGGCTTAGGAGCCTACTTATATACACATATTTAAGTATAGTTTTCTTTCTTCAGATACGGCAGCTGTAAGCCGCAAGTTTATGATGCTGTTCCCAGGCTTGTTTTTGGGAGCTTTTGTTAATAATATTAAATTAAATTAAAATATGTTGTTGCTGTTGTATATAGCCTTGTGACTACCGTTAGAGCTAAATGAATTTTTAGACACATCACTAACAAAGACACGACACCGTCGGCACCAACGACAGCAACAACAACACCAATCTGGCCAAAAACCAATCAAACCATGATGAACAATTTATATGCTTTTATGCAAATTTAAAGCTGTTCGTATATTTAAGTGTATTTGTTTTTGTCTGTGTGGCTGTTAAGCCTTTTGAAATTGTAATTTATTAAATAAAATAAATGTTTATGAGCTTTTAATAAAACGCGCCACAATAAAATACTTAAAGTTTATATAAGCTGTCCAACTTGTGAACCAACTTAGCCAGACATTTTGGCAACAAATTGGGGAGACACACACACACACATAAAGAGAAAAAGACAAACGCACAGCAAATTCATGTTTATTTTTAGCACAACTCTCACTGTGCGAGAAGTTGGCCAAAACGAGGATTAAGTTAAAGCCAAAGCCAAAAGCCAAAAGCCGGCGGAAATCCACTGTCAGTCTATCAATATCAAAGACAAAGACAAGCATCGCAACGATGTTGTTGTTGTTGTTGCAGATGGAGTTGCAGTTGCAGTTGCACTTGCCACGCAATTCTATAGCTTCAATTCGATTGGATTCGATTCGATTGAAGTGGATTCGATCCAGTCGGACGTTGTCAGGTGTCAGCAACAATGCGACGATCTCATCTGTCTGTCGCTTTGGCATGCAAATGCCCAAATGGGTGTGTGACGATCTCTCAATCTCTCAATCGCAATGTGCCAATCAGATGGCCTTGATATCGACGCCTAATTAAAATAATATGCCTACTCGGATTATGTATCAATTCATGCTGTTGTTACTGTTGTTGTGAACAGGGATCGGCATTGTTTCGCTCTGTCATCGCTCAACAACTGGTTCGCAGGTGAGCGAGACAGTCAGACAAAGAGAGAGAGAGAGAGAGAAAAAGAGATATAACGAGACTTTCCCAAAAATATATCATCTCGCACTCAGGCTCGTATCTCAGATATTTTTGTAGAAGGTGCAACAACTTTCGCAGCCAATTTCACACAGTTTATTGGACGGGCTACAATATCAGCCTGCCACATTAATTATGAAAAATTATGTACGAAAGGTGGCCGGTGTGTAGAATTGTCTGCCACATGTGGCAGCCAAGTTAATTACAAGTTGCGCCCACTACAAAACACCAATCGCCAGCACAAGGGAGGCAGAGTAAAAGAGGTAAGAGGTAAATTCGAACCCAATCAAGCAACGAACAATCGAACTTTTCATTTTAACAGCGACAATAAAAATAAGTATGAATTGTATTGCTTAACAGACTAGGAAATACCCTGCAATAAAATGAATATTATACCTTTAAATTTGTTGAGATTTCTTCTTCACTTCTAGTGAAGATTATATTTCTTTTGATTAAATTCCTACACATAATTTAGTCTCGCATACCCTATTAATCCTACAGCAGACAGAGCATACGCATTTTTATGAAGTAAATGCCTCTCCTTTTGTCCGATTCAAGCAGCGTCTCCGATTAACTTACAAATTGAGATTAGCGGGACACCGAGGTAGCAACAGACTCCGACACCAGACTCCGACTCCGACTCTGAATCAGACGCTGACACGGATGGTACTCGTACCTCAAGAGACCCCTTGGGGGAGACCTTGGAACACGTAAGACTCATAGCATTAGCACAATTAAAAGCGCGTTCTACGCATTCATTTTTCATAATTTAACACGCTGCCCCCGCAACACGCTGGGCCAACAAAGGGTTAAAGTTAAAGAGTAGAGTTGAGCGTGTAGAGTAGACTCATTAGATTTTCCATATCTAATTATGTTCGAAATATTTGATTAATTATCGGCGGCTTGATTGATTGACCGCGCCGAACAAAACACCTTGCAGGCTCAGGTTAAAACTCAACTAGAGAGAGAGAATCTGCTGATGCAGCGTGGCAGAGATGCAACATGCCACTGAGGTTGTTGGAGTCTCCCGCCTGGCAATGAAAAATGCAACAGCAAAGCAGACAACAACAATAGCAGCAGCAGCAACAACAACAGCAACAGCAGCAACAATAACAACTAAAGCAACTGAAACGGCATTCATTGTGTTGTTGTCGGTTGTAGACGCCACAGCTTGTGGTGGTGGCAGCAACTGTTGCTGCTGCCGCCTGGAAGTTGCTGCATGTCAAAGTTGTATGTGGTTGTTGTTGCTGTTGCTGATGTTGCTGTTGTTGCTGTTACCGCTGTGCAGCTGTTTGATTGATTGCCAATTGAATATTTGTGCCTTGCGTGTTGTACGTTCTGCTGTCTAACAAAAGCTTCGCATGTTGCCGATCTCTTCAACGACATGGTCAAGTCCATTGATAAAAAAGAAATAAAAAATAAACTGAAACAGATATAGATACAGGAAAGAAGAGAAGAGGTGAGAAGAGCAGGGGAGCAACCAAAGCCATATGTTTTGGGCTAATCAATGCTGGACAGATTTGCACCGCTAAATGCAACAATTTCCTGCCGGCAACAACAGCAACACCAACAGCAACAGCAGCAAATTCGTTTGACAGTTTTGCATTGCTCGCCGCAAGAACAACACACACTCTCACAGATAAAGACACACTCCTTTTCATAGGGAAATAAATAAATAAATACGCAAAATGGCAAAATGTGTAGCGGCTGACAGGCGAGGTCGTAAATTTATGGCGGCACAAGGACAAAAACCGTCGCCCAGCGGAAGAGACCAACCCGAGAGGATGTGAACCAAAAGCAATGCTGACATGTTAAACGACTGCATCCAAACGGAAAGACTGATAGAGAGAGGGGGAGAGAGTGAGACAGAGAGCTGGCAATAGCATATTGGAGCATATTCGATTTGGCAAAAGATACAAATTAATTAAGCAGCATGCAGCAGATACGCTAACTTCATCTATTCGGGCTATAAATCAGATGTTGCTGGTGTTGCGCTGCTCAGGAGGAAGGTGGTCAAAAGGTACCGGCAACAATGTCACCTGTCAGCGATTTGCACGGCTTTCATTTGCCGTTGTTTAGTGGGGCAACTCTGTAGAATTGCAGCCGCAGGTGGCAAAGTAGAATTTATAAATTACAAACGAAATCGTTTAATTATCTTTGAGCTAACTATATTACACATAAGTACTATCCCGAGCAACCCACGACTCGACCAAAGCCCCATCATCACCATCATCATCATCATCAACAGAATCATCTACATTAAAAAACTTGGCCCACTCTTCATGCGATAGTCTACGCAACATTTCGACGCCAGTCAACGCCGGCAACATGTTGCTGCCGCAGCTTTTGGTGTCTGGCAGCAACACTTAGCGTTTGTTTATCGCACTAGCACGAAATGTTGTTGCCAGGCGCTGTTGCTGACGCTGCTGTTGCTGCTGTTGCTATTGCTGTTGTTGGTGCTGTTGCTGGCCACGACCACCGCCCACTTTGTCAGACTGAGAACCGTTAGTTTTGCCACCGCCGCCACGCATGTTGGCCACTTCACGCGTTATTTACAGTTGGTCGGGTGTGCGAGGGAGTTGTAGCCGTTAGATGTCTGCTGTTGCTGCTATTGCTGCTGTTGCAGTTGCATGTTGTCGCTGTGCTCCATCACATGAATCACGACGCACTCGCCTGGCAGCCAACAACATTGAAATTGAGGCAATTTGTTTGCTGTTGTCGCGCATCCTGCGGGTAATTAAAAAAGGCGCAAGAACAGCAACTACAACAGCAACAGCAGCGACATCAGCAATGGACAGCAACGGCAATGGCAACAGCAAGATCAACAACGATGCCATAGACATGCCTATGGCCAATGGCTATGTGGCAATTTGTGGCAATTACATGCGGAGCCATTTACATTTAGATTGAAGGGTATTTATCTCAGCCGCGTTGCACGTTCCCAACAACAACATCAGCAACAACAGCAACAACACTTGCACTACGACTTGTGCCAAACTTAACAAACATTATCAAAATGTTGCAGCATTCATAGATGTTGTTGCTGCTGCTGTTGTTGTTGTTGTCGTTTTGTGACTGTTGCGTTGGCGCCCGCTAATGAAGTGCAGCTCACAATTCTCGAAATGTTACAAAATGCTAACAAGTTGTTATTATAAATCGACATGGAAATTAGTTTGCACTTGAAGCCGTTTGCCGTTTGATTTATTGCCGCCTGTCGCCTGTTTGCCAGCTGTCTACTACCAACCCAACTAAAGCTAAAACCAACACCGATACCGATACCGACACCGACACTCCGACCGACACCCAGACAACAACAACGACAACAACAACGAGACCGACACCAACTCCGACACCCGATACCCGACAACAGTCGAAGCTGGCGCTGAGTAGACGGCGCGTGGATCCTAGTCAACTCGACTCGACTCGACTCGAGATACGATTTCAGTACGGTTCGTTTCGGTACTACGAGTACGAGTACGAGTATTGCAGTCTGTCCGTCCGTCCGGGGCGCCCCATAGGTCGCGCTGCCTGTCCGCCCAATGCCGCTACAGAAATAATTCATTGCAACCACAGCACCGCAGACACACTACGAAATAAATTAAAACCTAATAACAAATAAGTCGTCGAGTGGTTCGTTCTTCACCTTCCAAACTTCTTTCTTTGCCTAGTTTCAATTTCAATTTCAAGCCAAGGCGCCTACGCATAGGCAGCATTTTTTTTAATGGACAAAACAAAAGAAAAAAGAGGAGTAAGTGGTCTTTATTAAATAAAAATTAAATAAAACATTCAGTATTTGTGATCCCTGCACACAATATTTATATTTTTTATAACTTTATAACATTTGAAATAAAAATATAAAATTTAACTCTAAAATAAGATATTTCAAAAATATTTTAATATGATATAAATATTAATTGTAAGTCAAATAAATAAAATTTAAATCTATAGAATACAAATAAATTAAAATAAATTATATAAAGTCAATCGTTATTTAAATATTATCTAAAATTTCTCTTAATTGTAAATATTAGGCTTTCAAGAAGTCTACAGATTTTAAAGAACTTAAGCTCAAATATTCTTAAATGAAATGAGATGTATATTCCTCTTGGCAATGGTGCAATTGTGTGGAATAATTTACCTGCTGCCGTGGCAATTTCATCGTCATTTATACATTTTATATCGGTTTTTTTTTCTCTGCTGGCCACACTTTTAAGCTGTCAATTTTGGGGCACTCTGCGTCCGTTAAATGCCTACTTAAATGCCACGCCCCATTGCCAACTGTCTGTAAATATGCGCTTAATTACATGTCATTACACAGAACACAGAACAATAGCAATTGCAATGGCAACGAGGCAGCAACAGCAACAGCAGCAGCAACAACAGCAACAGCAACAGCAACAACCTCAAAAGTAATAAAGCACGCCATTTAACCGCAGCTCGGAATTTACCAGCGTCTCCAAACCAACACCAATATCAACTACAACTGCAACTCCAATTTCAACTCTGGCTGTGACGTTGACTGTAACTTCAGGCCTCGGGTCATGTCACATTTAGCGCATAAACTATGAATCAATTTACGGGCGGGCATCGGGCGTTTATCAAACATAATGAGGAAACAACTTTTTGACTTATCAACTGGCGTTGTTGGTTGGCGATGGAGTTGCTGTTGTTGCTGTTGCTGTTGCAGTTGCTGTTGCTGTTGCTGCCTGCCTACCTGACAGCAACGCCTGCTGGCGAGCCAAGAGTGTTGGTTAAAGTGTCAGAAAATTTTCATTATCGCACACACACATACAATAACAGCGCGAAAAAAATGTCGTGCGGCATGCAATGCAGAAAGAGAGGCAGCTATATGGTGCAACAGAGACAGCAAGAGGGAGCTGCTACGCCTGTGTCTGCAGCATTTATGCCAAAATGGCAATGAGATATGTAAAAATAAAATGAAATTAAACAAAAAACCAAAGCAGCCCAGCAGAATATGAGTGTATATGCGAGTATATGATATAAGGTAGGCTGAACTGCCTACCCAGCAACAACAACAGCAACAACAACTGGTCGCCTGGCTGATATTATTAAAAAACTGTCAAAAACGCCTGCGCGACGGCGCCGAGACGCAAAGCTGAGAATGAGATGGAGTTGGAGACGGAGTTGAAGACTGAGATGGAGACTGAGACAGGGACAGAGACAGAGAAAGAGACAGCGATAAAGACAGAGACTGTGCGTGCTGGACTCGCTTGTTGTATCTGTAGCACATTTATCATTTTCATTTCAATTTTGGCGCATTATTCTTGCAACTAAATATCGCAACAGCAAACTGAGAAGGCGTGGGCGGACAACTGTCTGATTGGCGCGGGGCCACATGGCGTATGAGCAACGTGCGAGTCGCCTTGTCAGTTTCAGTCTCAGTCAGAGTCAGTCGAGTCAGTAGAGTCAGCATCTCGTTCTCATTAAAGGCATGTTTCGCGCCTCAACTGGCTCACTCATTGCTATTGCTGTTACTGTTGTTGTTGCTGTTGCTGCTGCAAGGGTTGTTGTGGCGTGTCATAAAACAGTTTGAAAGCCCATAAAACTGTCAAAGTCAGTTTACTCGTGCTTAGAATTTCTATGCAGGAAGTGACGGCAAACAGAGAACAGAGCTCAGTTACTTGGTTCGGCAAAAGCCAATTGAAAGATGAGCGGAAATGTTGCAAGCAATGCTGAGATTTGTATGTTGAGCAAGAACACTCATTGGTTTTTTTTACGAGGCCATAAAGTATTTGAGTAAAAGCTTCAATAGCTTTACAACCATTTGAATCAATTGACCAAGTTAATAGTAAAACACTTGAGCATTAACTCATTGAGCAGACACAAATAAAGCATAAGTAATTTGTACTGAGTAAATAATAAAAAGTTTATGTTAAATTTCAGACAGCAAGAGTTATATTCAAACCATTTACAAGATTCTTATGTATTTATCATAAATTCCTTAAATATTTTACACATACGACAACTCTGCTGCATTTTCATTTTGCATTTTGTATTTTCCATTTCTTGTTCTGCAGTTTTTCACTTAAAGTTTATGCAAACGGAAGTCAGCCTGGCAGCTGGACAGACTGTGGGTCTGTTGTCTCTGGAGGAAAGGGTTAACTGGAGTTTGCCAGAAGGCAATGAACGGCACCTACAAGGAGCACTAGCTACAACGAGTGCCAAGAAAATGCAGTGCCAGCAACAACAGCAGCAACAGCAACACAGCAGCAACATGAGGAGAAGGAGCAGCAACAAAAGTCAGTCAAAATTATGCAATTTATGCGATTTACGTGGCAAGGCAGAAACGCTTCTTGGCAGGCACAAGGACACACAGGGTTAACCAAAAAACACACTTGGCGCCAGTTGCTGCTGCCTGCTGCGTGTTGCATGCCACACCCCTCTCTCTAGTTGCTGCCTGCCTCATTTTTGGCAACATAAATTTGCTAACCACGTACGCGACTTGAGCTGCAATGCGGTGCTTTTGTTGCTTCTGTCATGTGTTTTGTGGTTTTGCTCTTTGTTTGCTCTTCCCTCGACTGGTAATCAGACAGCTTCCAGCTGCAGTTGCAGTTGCAGCAACAACAGCAGCAGCAACATTGCTCCAAAATTGGCTAAAGTGTGCGCGCTAACAAAATGTATTAGATTTCGCACAGATAGCGAGGTCCGCTGAAGCGTAAAATGTGCGCCTATCAAGCAAATTGTATCAGCAACACGTTTAAGTTGCTGCTGTTGCACCCAGCACCCAACAGTAACAGCAACATTGACCCACGCGACGGCAACATCATCTAATGCCGGGTGAAAACACTTTGTCTGAAATTCAATGCCAGCGGGCGCTTTGCCATTTCGCACCTCTTTGACTTGCAGCTACCTGTTGTTGTTGCTGCAGTTGTTGCTGCTGTTGTTGCTGCTGCTGTTGGTGTTGCTGTTGTGTGGCAGCTGGTATCAGCCTTAGGCGAGCGCGTGCCCCCCACAAAAGTGGGGATTTACGATGGCTGAAATAATCAGCGCAAGCGAATCGCAGACAGGCCAACAACTGCGGCAATAAAATGCTTCCGGTGCAGCTTCAGCAACATCAACAGCAGCAGCAGCAACAGCAACGACAGCAGCTTGTTGTTGGTTGCTGACGTTGAAGTGATGCATGAAGATTATCATGTGATATGTTCTAGAACGCGTTGTGGACATTCAGCCAGTTACAGCCACAATATTTTGGCTGTCAGTCTGCAGGTTGCTGTCGTTGTTGCAAGTTGCTGTCGTTGCTACTGCTTTGACTGGCAACAACTTTCGTTGTTGTCGTTTATCAACTGCCACTGATCGCGTTTGCGCTACATTTGATGACGACTCTCAAAATGAGCTTACATGCAGCACATTATCTTAATGTGATTGCAAATGAATGCGCCTTGTTGCTGTTTTGGAGCACATAAAACTATTGCCGCTGTCCACTCACACACACACACACACACACACACACACTAACACACTGTATAAACATTGCGTATACGCCACGTACGCACAGGCAAATTAGTCAGACTGTCAATGAAGTGTGTGTTGTGGTTGTGTCTGTGTATTGCTGGTGTTGTCAATGTTGCTGGTGTGGTCGTTGTCAGGCCATAATCTGACATTTGGCAGCTGGCAATTTGCTTAGCACCCGCAATGAAGATAAAGCGTTTATTGTCTTGTTGTATTTAATCATCGATGGGACAAGTGTTTCTATTCCTCACTCCACTTATTTACTTGCCAAAGCAAATGTTGCACTTGTTGCACAAATGACTCATCAATTTTTGGCACACAACTTGGGCAGACAGGCTATAAAGTGCATATTTAAAAGTCACCCACATATGCGAGCAGTAGAAGGAGGAGGAAAGGGCAGACAGAGTCGAGACATGAGGCATACGCTCAGTCTGAATGGAGGAAAGAGAGACGAGAGAGAGAGAGAGAGAGAGAGAGAGAAAGAGTCAAGAACAGTTGATCAGATAAAAGCGTCGGCAATCAGCAGCGTCATAATTTTTCCAGCGATAAATGAGTTGCGATAAGCAGAGAGAGAGAGAGAGAGAGAGAAATGGAATGAGCTGAGAGTTGGAGTTGGAGTCTGGAGATGCAGATGGAGCTGGAGTTGGTGGTGCCACAGTCTGTGCCTGAAAGCTGCCTGTGCGTTGTAATTAAATGTCGTCAATTAATCAAATGTCACAATAAAAATAACAGAGTATAAAATCCTGAAATTAATATGCGTTAAAATGAAATGGCCTCAACAACAACAGCAGCAACAACAGCAGCAACAACAGCAGCAACATGGCCAGCAGCAACAACATCAGCAAGCAGCAATTGCTGACCACAGGAGCAGCAGTGTTGCCTGCATTCTTGGAACACAAAATCGTGGGAGCAATTATAATTATTTTTAATCCACACACACATTCACACTCTCACACACATATGGCATATGACCTGCTGCTGTTCCTGGACCTGGCTGCTTCTCTGGGTGCGTGCGTCGTATTTCATGAGCTGTCCTCCAACGACGACGACGACGACGACGTCGACGACGACAACGACGATTGTGTGGCATCTGCGATTTTTATCGCTGCAGCGCATATAATAACAATAATTCTTAAAGTGGGGGAAGGTCAGCGCACAATGACAACATGCAAAGAACACAAGAACAGCAGCTGAGACTCCAGGGAGGCAATGGCGAGAGTTCGAGATGGAGACGAAGCTGGAGTCAGAGACGAAGTCGGGAGCGGGAGGGGGATGGGAAGACACTGGGGAGCAGAGAATCGAGCGCTTAAACTCAACAGCAACATTAATTTGCAGCCACAGCAGCAGCAGCAGCAACAGAATTTGCATAAGGGCCTAGTGATGACAGCGTGAGTGAATAACGTGAGTCACGTGACAGATAATATATATAACTATTTTAAAAATCTTCCCTGAATTTTATGTTTTTTTAGTGATAGAGTCAAAATTTATATATTTCATTACTTATATTGATTTTTTATATTTATTTATTTTGTTTCTATATTTTATTAATATAAATTTAAAATAATAATAAAAGAAGAAATACAAATTTTTATTTTCTTAACATATTTTATTTTGTTAATTATATAAAATGTATTTTCTACAATTTAATGGCCGGCTTTTCAATATCCTTTTATGGGGTTAGAAAACTATATCACTGATATTTTGACGTAATATGTAAAAAAATCAATGTCAATTTTGAACTTATCTATTTTCTAAAAATTTAGGACACATTGAGAATCCGGTCCTCTATTGTTTAATATTTCCAAGTCACGACTCACGAGCACATCTCTAAAAGGGCGGCTCAGGTCGATTGTCGCAAGGCTTTTGGCTCTGCACAAGTTGTAAAATGATATCATAATATGCGCCATCAACGGTTGCAAAATTTATAACTTATTTCGTGGCTCCGGCTTCATGGAGTAAGCAGCGTGAGAAAGAGAGGGAGGGAGAGAGAGTATAAGAGACCGGAGATAAACTCAAGTGGAGCGTCGGCGGCGCCACTTTGGGACCAATCCATAGGAATGGAATTGTGACTCTGTCTCTTTCTCTGTCTCTGACTGTGACTGTGACTGCGAATGTGAATGTGAATGTGAATGTGACTCTGAGTCTGACTGTGCCACATTCAGCGACCCCCTACAGTAGTGCCAATGAGCTGTTAATGTGTGCGGCAAGGATTTCATTTCATTTGTGCGAATCTGAATCTGACTGCTCCCATGAAATGATGCGCTTTAAATTTGCTTTAATGTTGTGGGTGATTGCATTTTGATTGTCTGCTGTTTGTTGTTGTTGTTGTTGTCGATTGTTGCTGTCGCTTGTGTCTGGGCCAAAAGATGTGGGCAGCATCAAGATGCACATGTTGGCCAGTTCTAGCCAGTTGGCAGCCCAAGGCGCTTGTGTCAACAGCATGTCAGACTGAAACAGCAACTGGACAGTAGGCGACATTGCCTACGCTCTTCTGTTGCTGTTGCACCAGCAATTTCTTCTACTCCACACTGTTCTGTCTTGGTTTTTTTCTCATATTATGATTTTGCTAGCTCTTTGCCAGCTTATCAAGCTGCATTATTGGCTGTCCCGCAGACTGCACTTGAACTTGACTTGACTTGCTGTGGGCAGTTGTTGTTACGCTTGTCTGGGCTGTCTGGGGCGTTGCCGATAGTCAGCAGCAACCAGCAACCAGCAACCAGCAACAGCAACCAGCAGTAGCTACTTGGCTAGACATACGCCTAGTTGTTGCTGTTGTAGTTATACTTATGTACTTCTTGTTATTTACGGGCTATTAATTTATGAGGCTGCCATTTATCACATTTGCCTGATTAATCAATTAATATCATTTTCTAAAAATATTTTTATATTGTACTATAAACGCAACTAGCAATAAAATTTGCTAATATATTAATCATAAAAAATAGATGCATTGCATTTTTTGTAATAAAAATTGTTAACTACTATTAATTATAATTATTCACATTAAAACTGTGCTGTGTTTAAATTAACTATCATCGATATAAGTTAAATATTCACTTCATAATCATAAGAAATAAATACTACATTTTTCAGCTAAATGTTATTAAGTATCAGATGCAGTAGATAAACATATTTATAATAAATTAATCACAAGCTCACAAATAGAATATGTAATTTATATTGATTTGTTTGTGTTTTGTTTGTTTCTCAATCAACGACTCTAAGTTAAATATTTCAAAGTCTGAAAGTCGCA
Source organism: Drosophila falleni (assembly GCA_035045575.1). NCBI lineage: Eukaryota > Metazoa > Arthropoda > Insecta > Diptera > Drosophilidae > Drosophila > Drosophila falleni. Next base: position 8,801,787 of record JAWNOV010000167.1, read on the forward strand.
GTTTTCAATAAATATTAATTTCTTGGCCCCAAATCATTGGTCAAGACGTGTTTAGATTTTAAGCTAAATAACGGCATGTTTGCCATCAATCTATGCCTGTTAATTCTTGACTCTTGACTCTTTTTAGCTTTTCTCTCTCGCTTAGCTATGTTAATGTTAATGTCCATGCGACAATGTTACTTCTGCCATGTCCAATGATTTAGTGGAATTTTTATGGTAAATTTATTAGCACGACGCACACACACACACGCACACAGACGAGAGAAAGATATTTTAATTGATTTTTCAGCAATAGTGTGGGAAGAGAGTCCCCGCAACCCTCGCTGAGAAACCTTGTCTGAAAGAAAGTAACCCAGAGCCAAATGATATATCGATTTGAGTGCTGTTATTAAATGCTTTTTCGCCAACCAGAAGTAGAAGCCACATCAATTTCTGGTCAACATTCGACTCATGAATCGCTTCGAATCGCTCGGATCGCTTGAATCGCTTCGGATCGTCTCGAAACGCATAATTAATGCGAAAACCAACGCACTTGAGCGGCAGCGACGCATGCGTAAGGCAAACGAGGAGCAACATCTTCAGCAGCAGCAGCAGCAACATCTTCAGCAGCAGCAGCAACATCTTCAGCAGCAGCAGCAACATCAGCAGCAGCAGCAGCAACCGTCGGGAGCAGCAACTGGAAACAACTCCCCACGCAACAACCACACTGCCCCCTCCCTCTCACGCCTGCCTGTTGCTCTCCTGCGAATTCCGGAATTTTTAATAATTGCACTTGTTGCGCCGAAAAAAAAGACATCGAAGAAAACAACAGCAACAGCAACATCAACAGCAAATGAACAGTGGGAGCCAGCCGGCTGCAGTCGACGAAGACGAAGACGCTGCCCAATCCAAGTCCAGTTCAGACCAAGGCGACGATGAAGACGACAACGAGAACGACAACGACAACGTCAAGCGTCGACGTCGACGCAGCAGAAGATGACGCGGCAAGGTTGCAGGTGCAACAGGTACGACTGAGGCAACAGCAACGCGCAGCCGCTGCGTCTGCGTGGTCATGCCACAGTCCACAGTCCAGAGTCCTCCTTTTTCTCCTCTTCATCCTCCTCTTCATCCTCCTCTTCATCCTCCTTCTCATTCCCTGTTAGCTCTCTCGCTTCTTCTCCTGCGCCGCCTTCTCGCTCGTTGGCGAGATAAATTATGTCGCTAATGCAAAGTGCTCCGCTTTATGCAGGCAGCAGGCAGACAGGTGGGCAGGGAAGACAGTCGCCAAGTAAAGAGAAGCTGGAGTAGAAGCTGGAGAAGAAAGAGGAACCAGACGCAATGCGTTTGGCTTTTATCTCGCTTATTGGTTGGCATTTGCCGTGTCGTCGTTGTCGTGGACTAAGACTGGCTTTGGATTCAGACTCAGACTCCAACTCCGACTCTGACTTTGGTTGTGCATCTTTCTTGGGAGTAGGCGTAGGCCATATTAGCGGTACAACTTGCACAAAAAACAAAAAAACAAACCCGCTGATAAAGTGACATCGTTAGGTTGGCGCTGTCTGCATTCTCTAATTACTGGGCAACAACAAATTCTCCCGGTCGCTTCAAGGCGTGGGAAAATGGGGGAAAAATCGCTATTCAAATGACCAGCTTCAACTTCAAGTTGATGCGATAGAAAGAGGAAGTGAAGACACGTTTAGAATTATTAACCATCCGTATGATGTAATCGCAACTTAATGCAAACTTCTGATTCCTCAATGACATTTTAAATTGTTACGACAGGCTAAAGTGGAATTCCTAAGGAAACGCAGTGAGGAAACTTATATTCCCGCTAAAAATAATGTTAAATTTCTATCTACAATTTTGATTTTTTTTTTTTTTTTTTTTATTTTTGTTTTGTATCTTTAAGTTATAGATAGAATGTTAGGGAATTTTCTACTTAAAGTGAACTATATTCCAGCTAAAAATTATGTAACATTTCTGTCTACAACTTTGCATTTATTTTTCTCTATCTATTCTATCTATCTATTCTATTTCTATCTATATCTTTGTATCTTTGAGTTATAGATAGAATGTTGGGAAATTTTCTATTTAAAGTGAACTATATTCCAGCTAAAAGTGATGCTAACATTTCGGTCTACAAATTTGAAGACCTTTCCTTTTGCCCTGCCATTTAGCTAAAGTCACGTTTTTGCTTTGACTTTGGCTAAATTTTTAATTAAAAATATTTATTTAAAAAGAAAAACTGTAGTGAACATGTGACTCTTGTGTCTTGTCTGTTGTCTCTTGTTTACTTTCGCGACAAACTGCTCAAATTAGCAACAACAACTAATAAAAAGTCTGAAATGAGAAAAGGCAAACAAAACATTGTGCATGGCAGCAGCAACACCAACAACAACAGCAACATCAACAACAACAGCAACAACAAGTACAGAAATGACACAAGAAATAAAAATGAGAGCACGCTTTTTGGCTTTTTGGCTTTTGGGCCGTGCAGCTGTTACAAAATCTTTGCCACATGTGGCAGCCATTTTGTATTGCCATTTAGGTGAGATGTTGTTGCTGCTGTCGCTGTTGCTGCTGTTGTTGCTGTCGCCGTGTTGCCCCACATGAGCAACAAAAGACGACAAGAAATTAATTTTATGCACAAAACAAAACAAAACAAAAAATTCACAATTCAACGTGACATGGAAAATATTCGCGCGCATATTTAAATTATTTTTTCTTGCTTTCTTCTAAATATGTATTCTTCTTGTTTTTATTTTGATTGTTTGTTTTTGTTGGTGGGGGTTGTCTTTACTAGAATGGGGTTGCAACGTGTATCGCCGACTTTTCCACAAATTAGTTTACTTTTTGTGCCGCCAACTGACGCTAATTAGCACGCGCCACCATCGCCAACATCGCCATCGCCAGCAGCAACATGAACCACCAGCAGCAACACCCGTTGCATTCTGCACCTCTTATTAGATCATTTTTGTAGCCTATGTTTTTGGCAAACAGAATGCAGACGGCATTTTGCGATTTTGTCACAGTAATTGGACATATTAATCTCTGTTGCCGCCGTGCAGCGACCTGCCAAGAATCGGGCAGCGACAGGCGGCGTCGGCGGCGACCGCCGACAACAGTTGTCCTCGGTTCGGTCTACGGTTCGTGGTCCGATTGTCCCTCTGTCCGCCTGTCCCACTGTCCGTCCATTTGTCCCATGTCGTAGCGCGTTTGGGATGCCCAGACTGCCAATTTTTTATCGCCTTGTGCGATGCAAAAACTGTGAAAAACTACACGAAAGCGATTAGAACGCGGCCGAAGCGCTTGAATTTGATTCGAAATTTGTTTTGTGGCGAAAAATGTGTTGGTGATTTGTGGGCGATTTGTGGGCGATTTAAAGTGATAGAACAAATTTAAGATAAATTGGAAAAAGAAACCTTTGAAATTCGTTGCAATTGTTGTAATTGAACGTTTGTAATATTTTAAAAATGTACTAATGAGTGAGCTAAAAGCTAATAAATGTTTATTCTGTTGTCAACGTTTATATAACAACTATAATTTAAATTAAATTTGAAATTTGTTATGTGATGAAAATGTCGTTGGTGATTTGTGAGCGATTTGTGGGCGATTTGTGCGCGATTTGTGGGCGATTTAAGGTGATAGAACGAATTTAAGATAAATTGGAAAAAAAACCTTTGAAATTCATTGCTAAACAGGAAAGTTGTAATTGTACAACGTTCGTAATATTTTAAAAATTTATTAATGAGTGAGCTAAAAGCTAATAAATGTTTGTTTGCTGTTGTCAACGTTTATATAATAACTATAATATATTCAAGTTGATATCTTTAATCTTACAACATTTTGTTGCAATTGCTTAACTTGAAATCGCAATAATTTGTAGTCGGGTTTTTCAGTCAGCTCACATGCTCACACATAAATTATTAGAAAATTTTGCAAAACGATTGACTCCACGCAGAGTCGCAGTCGCAGTTGCCGTCGCAGTCGCAGTCGCAGTCAATGTTGCAGTTGCAAGGCACATGAATCGCGATGAATTGTGGACTTGATGCAATTTTCAAAACGAATTGCTAATGAAAATGTCATTTGAAATTGCGGCACGTACGCGGCCAGCAAAATGGGCAATTTGTTGCTCGTGCCGGCGAGGCGCAACAACAGCAGCAACATCAGCAACAGCAGCAACATTAGCAACACCACCAACGTCCCCATCCGGTGACTGTTCGAGATCTAAGATCACTATGGCGGTATGAGCAAGTGACAAAGGCCTTGGCGCTCAATGCCCTAAAAGGAGTCTTATCATTGACACTCCCCTGCTCCCCCTCCCCTCACAACCAGCAATTGTTGCTGCTGCTGTTGCTGTTGCTGCCACGTTGCAACGTTTCGCGTCTCGTTAGCTGCCAAACGTTTGGCGATTATCGCATTTGCATTCGCGGAGATGGCAAACAAAGTGTAAAATTATTTAATGCATGTGCTTAAGCTTGTCGATGGCCATGGAGAAGGAGGAGAGACAGCAGCTGGAGTAGGTGGAGTGTTGTTGCTGTTGCTGTTGCTGCTGTGACTGGGCTTGCAATTGATGCGCACGCAGCGATATCATTTGGCATTTTTGTAGGTGTTGCTGATTGCAGCACGTAGTTGCTGCCACACCATCCGCACTTGAAAGTAAAGTCGAGGCAACTGAAGCTGGCTGTTGCTCAAATTCAATTTAGCTCGATGCTGTTGTTGTTGCTTGTAATATTGTTGCTGCAACAGATGCAATCAGCAGTTGAGGTAAAGGCAAAGCTATCGATATCAGTTGATGTTGCTGTTGCTGTTGTTGCTTGCAATGAGAGCCACGGCCAGAGTCAGAGTCTGAGGTAGAGGCAGAGTCAAAGGCAATCGTGCAACACGGCATGTTGCAGCTTGTTATTGCTTGATTGCCGCTAAAATTAAGTTGGCTATTGGCCGCAGTTACTGCAGCAACAACTCCAACTTCAACTCCAGCACCAACTCCAAATGATAAATCACTTAATTGCACAGCGAGCGCATAAAATGGAAATTGAGCGTGGTCAAGACATGACAAGGGGTTGCTCTTGTTGCAGTTGTTTGTGCCGCATGTTGCCGATACTGTTACTCTTGTTGTTGCTGTTACTCTTGCTGTTGTTGTTGCTGTGTGATTGGACTAAGGGGTGACCGCCCGCATAATAAACTCAAATCATTGCTGCCCACACATTGCCCAATGCGAATCCCACAAATCGAAGCAGATATCGAAATCAATGCCTGACAAATTGACACAATTGCCGCATGAGTCAATTGAAAAAGTTTCACACTGTTGCTGTATTGTTGATGATGATGATGACGTTGCTGGCTGGCTGGCGCTGTTGACTGTTTGCCACTTTATTTTATTGTTTCCCCAAAGGCAATGCAACCAAACGGCAGCAACATCGGCAGCTCGAAAGTGAAATAAATCGCGCCGACTGCCAGCAACAATTCTAACAGCCAGCGTCACGCAATAGTCAAAAGTTGCCACCCTCCTCAGCCCTCTTCCTCCTCCTTAGTTGGTGTGGATTGCCGACAACGACAACAACAACAATGACGACAACAGCGACAGCGACAACAGCAACATCAATTAAGCGAACAGCAACAACAGCTTGTATGCGGGTGTAAGTTGTCGTTGTTTTGTCATTGATTTCATTTCAATTTGATTGCAAATTGAAATCAATTGTTATTGTGATTGTTGCTACCCTTTTGCTTCTCTCATTTTGCTGTTGCTTGATTTCAGTTTGGCTTTAATTGATGCATTGATTGTGCATAATTTGTGACAATCGTTTGCCTGATTTGATTCTTGAATAACACACCAAATGAAATCGAAAACTCGAACTTAAACTCAAACTGACGGTATATTTAAGCCTGAACTTGTGGGAAATATTATTGGTCGCTTATGAACTTTCACACGACGATTCGTTATGGTTATGGCTTTTTGGGTTTGTAATGGTCCATTGATTGACTAATTAACTGTCTTTTGCACCTGCTTAGCCAGACGGCTAATAAGCGTTATTAATAAGCATAAAACAACGCACAATCAGAGACAATCAGCTACAATCCGACAATCGGACAATCGACCCACGCAAATGGACCAAAACGAAGACCTTAATTGATACAAAACAAAGAGCAAGATGAAGAGGACAGAGGACAGAGCAGAAAGAGATGAAAGAGTATGGCCAAAGTCAAGCGTTGAAGATGGCGACTCAATTTAGCCAACCGAATGACTGATTAAAGCCAATGAGCAAAACGACAATAAAGCCGGCAACACGAACTATTAATGCTCTTTTTTTGCATCTTAAACTTTATAATTAAATTTTTCATCTAATGTAATTTACAAATAATTGATAACACATTTGTAAAATCTAGTGATGTAAATCCAAGCAGTGAATCGAGTTTAGAACTGAAGTTTATAAATCGAAAAAAAATTAGAATTGTCAATCAATCATCAGTTAATACATAGATTTACAAATATCAAAATTTCCCAAAAAGTTTTAAGGGAATATGATGAAAAAAAAATTGACAGTGAACATCAAAAAATTTAATTTTCCAATTTTGATACAGAATCAAATTAGAGGTGAAATAATGATTAAAATTACATTCCACAGGGAAATCGGTTAAAATTTGATAAAGTTATCACAGCTTAAAGATTTCGAAAAAGTGTCAAAAATGTTAGAAAAATATGTACAGTAAGGATTTAAAAAATTTAATATTCCAATTTTGATAAAGAATCAAATCATGATCAAAATCTTTTTAGAGTCGAATTGTCGATCTTTCCATGTATTTTAAAATCACTTGTGTAATCCCACAGAAATATTTAAGTCAGTCTATTCAGCTGATTAAGCACGCATAAAGAGTGCGGTCTATTACACAGCTGTAATACCCTTAAAAGCTCTTTCAGAAACAACAAGACGATCGGCACAACCAAAGAGCGACACACACAAATTAGCATTTCCCTTGTAGCAGCAACAGCACCAGCGGCAGCAGCAACAGTTGCCAGAAGAAGAGACAGCAGCAGCAACAGCAACAACAACAACAACAGGCCCAATTCCAGAGTCGTCCGACTCATCATTAAAATGTGTCCGCTCGCCCAAAAACTTGATAGCGACATTGCCTGTCGACGATCGTCGGTCGTCGTCCGTTGTGGATGTTGTCGTTGTCGTTGTCGTCAATGTCGCCACAAAGGAGCCGACGTTGCCGCCGCTGGCGAGCAGAAAAATGCGAACGGCCTGCATACTCCCACTGTAGACAGCAGACAGCGGACAGAAGACTGAAGACTGAGACTCAGACTGAAGACAGTGTAGAGTGTAGAGTGCAGAGTGTAGACTGCAGACTGAGAAGTGACTCTTCAGCATCTGCACCTGTCCTTTGCGTTTGTGTACTGGGCACGTCATTTAAATTACATTAAATTGTTGCGCTGACCATGAAAGCGCTGCAAATAAATTCGTTAAAATAACTGAGCCAAAAACGCAGCTACAAAACAGTCTCAGATTTGCTGTGGCCAAAGTGGAACACAGTGAACGGCGGCAACAATCCCCGCCAGCAACAGCAACAACAGCAGCAATTTATGCGACCAAGAGACGGCAAACTGTTGCTGTTGTTGCTGCCGGGCATTTGATTTGCAACACAAACAATGACAACGGCAACAAATTTCATGAATGAAAGATTGTGCTGCTTCTGGACAGGAAGTGAACTGCATAACGGACGCGGAGGTGGAAAGGATGTGGTTGCAGTTGCTGCCATTGCTGCTGTTGTTGCTGCTTTTGCTGTTGTTGCTGCTGTTGCTGCCGTTGTTGATTGTCTGTCGATAGGCGCGTTGTTTTGTCAGTGGGTTGTGCAAAAATGTTGCTCAATCAGCATGCATAATGCAGCTGATACTTCGATACAACGAGGGTGGTTCCAGCAATTGCTGTTGCTGCTGCTGTTGCTTTTGCACACAGTCGACAATCGACAGTCGACAGTCCGCAGTTTACAGCAAATGACCACAAATTGCAGAGGCCATCGCCAATTACGTGCTTGCAACTTGACATTGAGAGTGCCCCATATAAGGCAGGAGTTGAGCATTTATATTGTAATTATGTTGCAGTTGGCGTTAATTTCATTGGCAGGAAAAGCACCTGCAAACAGTAGCTACCAAAAGTTGCTCGACGGGCCAACATGTTGCTGCTCGTCCGACACTCCCTTTCGTCTCTCGCGAATCATTTTAATTCAATTTACAAGTCGACTAAAATGTTTGGCCAACTTCAATTGCTTTGAGGGTGCCAACTGCCATGGAATTTGTGAATGTGTTGTTGCTTGTGTTGCTGTTGTTGCAGTTGTTGTTGTTGCTGCTGCTGATGTGGCTGCCTTTATTTTGGCACTGCTAAATTTAGATTCCATTAGCTGCCGACTCAGGCATCTTAGAAATGCATCTGAGAGCTGTGGCGATAAATCTCGCAAGTGTCAAATGATTCTCCGTTGCCGCCGTCGCCGCCAGCAACATCCTCGCTAAGTGCTGCAACAATTCTCAATTTCTCTAACAGCAGACGAGCAATTGAAACGTGTCGTAGACAATAAATTCCAAACTACAATAAATTATTGCTATAAATATTTCACCAAAGGTTTTTCTGCTCTTTCCCTTTTTATCTTGGGCCAAAGTTTGAAGGCGTTGCTGGCAGCAAACAAGGCAAAACCAAAACCAAAAGGAAAAAAAGGATAGACAGCCAACAGATTTAGCTGCTTTTCGTTGGGTTCTTATTTTGGACAAGTGACAGGCCAAAGTGACAGAGACTGCCAAGACAGCCCCAAAATTGAATTAGCAATTGAGAAAAAGTAAAGTGCAATTGTTCAGTTTGCCAGTTCATAGTGTTCCACCAGCAATGACAATAAATCGCTCACGCTTATGACAACCAGCAGCAGCAGCAGCAACCGGAGAGAAGCAGCAGCAACACGGCAGCAACTGGACACTGGGAACCTGGTCAAAACGGAAAGGCAATCCTTTTACGGTCAGCTAAATAAATCATCACAGTCGCACAATGATGAAATTATTATTTATGCAGAGACTTTGGAACTTGCGTGTGCTCCAGTTAAACTTAAACTTAAATTCACTTTTCTTATACACTAACTACTAAAAGATCTCTACAAAGCAGTGCAAGATTTGCAACTATAACTTTATGATTTTATCTGATATCTGAATTAATGTTTAAAGGGTATTCGACCTTTCGTTAGAGCAACATTTAGTTGCCCAGCTGGGAGCTGGCTTTTGTGGTAGCCCAAGTTTAACTTCAATTGGCGACCTGTGGACACTTGTTGCTTGTTGGTTGTTGCTTGTTGCACGTTGCTGCCTTTGTCGCCATGAAATTATTGCATGCAACATTTACCGTATTAATAAATTATGAGTATTTATGTGCTGTCAGAAGTCGTGACGGCAGAGCGACACACAAAGTGATAAAATTAGCACAAAAATCTGTGCGTTTTTCTCTCAGTGTTGTTTGGCGTTTCGTTTATTCGGTGCAGACTCGTAAATAATGTATGTGCGTGTGTGTTTGTGTGTGTGAGTGTGCTTATTGAATGTCTTCATAAGCGGGCGGGCAACAATTGGAAATTTATGCTCTGGACTTATATGGGCAACAGGTTGCAAGTAGAGACAAGAGACGTTGCCGCACCGCTTTATAACTGTAACTGTAACAGCAATGCGGCAACAACAACAACAGCAACAACAGCAACAGGTGCTTGGGCAGTCACTCAACCAATGTAATATGTCCTGCAATAACAACAACTACAGCAACAACAGCAACATGGACAACTGCAACAACAACTTGTCTTTTGACACTTGGTGCATTTGACACTCAACGCGCGCATTCACTTTAAATCTAAATTTACTGATATCTGCGTACAAAATAGTATCAACAGCGGCGACAGCAACAACAAGTGCTACAAGCCACAGCTCGAAGCAGCAACAACAGCAACAGCAACACTAACAACAGCAACACTAACAGCAACAACAGCAACAAGTCGGCCTGCATCGAGTAACGAACGACCTTAGAGGTAATAAACATAAATAACGCCATTGAAAGCGACGCAGGCGCAGCTGAGATCAGTCCAAGACTGAGTCTAAGATTGCACTGGACTCTAGAGACGCTGACGGAGATCGAGGAGAAGACAAAGACAGAGATGGAGACGAAGACGGAGACGGAGACAGAGACGGAGTTGTTGAGGGAGACTGGCCTGGCTAGCTTGTTACTTGTTACTTTGTTGGCCAAGTTGTGAGTTGGGGCCTCGTCTGGCTGTGGTTGTTGCTGTGGTTATAGTTGTGGCTTGGCTTGCTCTTGTCTATGGGCGGGCGTCACAAGAGCCGTCGAAGGTCAACAGATTGTCGGCCTGGTGTCTATCGGTGTCTCTCTCGCCGTTGGTTACAGTGGTTTCAGTGGTTTCAGCCTTTTTGCTGGCCACAATCGTGCTAACTGAGCGGGCGGCGATTTTCATTTGGCCAGGCGTTACCTCGATAATTGTTTCTTGTCCATTTGGTCAGTTTGATTGCAACTAATGAACTCTAATGAATAAGCAACAGCCACTTTTTGATGGCCAAATCAAACGAGTGGAATCTTTGAAATCCGTTTTTAACAAGGTTTTTTAAATGTAAGCTTTAGTTTGAAAAATTGTTAAACTCAAAGATTTTCAAGCAACATTGTATAGACTTTAAATCTTCAGTTGATAGCCAAGCTTAGCTGTGTTTCGATGGATATGAGGATAGTAGGATAATGAACATCTGGTGAGACTGTGTAATAAATAAAAGTCCTTACTTGCTTCCATACAATATACAAGGAAAGGAAGTGGGAAGTTGTCATCATAGTTCAAATAGTAGGCGTGCAAACCAATGCTGAACTCTGTACAGATGAGCAACTATTGCAGCTATATTATAGGACTGCAAATTATATTGCTGGAAGGAAGTGAGCCAAAGATTTGATGACTGCTGCCAAGCCTACTTTGAAGCTGTCTGACAAACAAGCCGAGCCAAGTCTCTTTTAGCCTGACGAAATGTCAACAAAGGCAACAAGTCTATCGTCTCACTGGATGAATGGCTGACTGCCTGACTAACTGACTGCCTGACTGGCTGACACCCACATGGCCAGGCAATAAGCACACAATTTGCATAAGCTGCTCAAGCAGACGACAGACAGACGAAGGAGACAGACTGAGTCAGTCAGCAACAAGTAAACAGCAGCCAGAGCGCACTTCGAGGATGAGCAGGAGGAGCCAAGAGAAAGGAGAGAAGAGACAAGAGAGAGGAGAGAGGAAACAGGAGAGAGGAGACATGAGAGAGGAGGAGACAGCTAGCCTAGAGCCAGAGTCAGGCAACATCTTCAGTCTGCCACATATTTGTAACAGCGCTGAGTACACACATAGAGAGCGGGGGAGATTTAAAAAAAATATACTCTAGCAAGTCGCATTTGAAATACTCTTTTAGGCCTTTAAAAATATATAATTTAATTTAATTTTATGAATACCGTTTTCAGATATAACTTAAATATTAGTAAGAATTTAACATAGTATTACCTAGCTGTTTTCAATTGACAAATATGATTTCATAAATCATTGAACCTTTCTTAATTTTAGTAAGAAGGAAAAGTAGATAAACTAATATAAAACGAAGAAAATTTAAGGAGACATTGAAAACCCGGCCCTTAGGTTTTGAGCATATTTTTTGTTGTTTGCTTAACACCATTTTTATTTAATTTTAAAATAATCATGAACGTAACTAAAAAAATTTTATAATTTGAAAAATAATAATAAAATTAATTTAATAATGATAAATATTTTATAAAATAACATTGGTTAATATTGCTTAAAATAAATATGTATTATTGTATTGACTGTAAGATAAAGACGATTAGTTGTGCTCATTCTCAATTACTCAAATTTAGAAACAGTTCAAAGAGAGTTCAAAAAATTGGATGCACTTATTAAACTGACAGATTCGTGGCATTCACCACGACAGATTCATTATACTTTTCATATGTGCAGAAATATAAATAAAATAAAAAAAGAAGGTGAAATATATAAAAAGTGGAGAAAAAAATTACCTCTGCTTTGGGGGCTCTGCTCAGCGCACAAGACATAATAAAAATCTCTTTTATGGCACTTAAGTGTTTTGTGTGCGGATTGTGGGTAGCATTTTACCTTGGATGCTTGGAGCATATACGAGCTGCTGCTGCTGCTGCTGCTGTTGTTGGGTTAACCCAAAGTTTGCTGTCTCTGACTCTGTCCTCGTCTCCAGCTCCAGGTACTTCTCGGGTCGGAACGATTTATGCGACTTTTGGCCAAAGTAAATTGCGCATAAAAAAGAGCCAACTTTGCGCTGCATTTGATGATGAAGTGCTCAAAATAATGCGAAGCCACGAAAATTTACTAAGTGCAAGCGTTGAATTTATTAGACAAAACTTTGCTGTTTACGAGCTGTTGCTGTTTGCTGTTGGACGCTTATCATGTGGCATCAACGGGCTAACTTATGGCACCAGATGGGTAACAGGTGCAGCATAGATCTTGCCCCAGCTCATATGGAGTTGGTCAGCTCGGTAGCCACAGCCTGCGGTCAAGCAGAGCTTTCCAGCCAAGGTTCAAGTCAGGTTGAAGGAAAGGTGCGCTCCCACGATGCTGGTGCAAATTACACACAATATACAAGAGTATGAGTACAAGTATGTGTGTGATATGTGGCAAGCTGTACTCGCAACGTTCCAAGAGTTAGTTGGCAACTGGCAACTTGCAACATTTAAATCCCATCAGCCACGCATGCAATCATCATGATCATTATGAGCGGAAATGCAGGAAAAGTAGGAGGTTTTTAACAGCCACCGAACGACCACCGACATGAGATGAAAGACACACAGACGGACGGACGGACGGACAGACGGACGGACGGACAGACGGATCGACGCTTTTTTTGTCTCTTGCAAGTTGGCATCCTGTTCGAATCGCATTCGCTCTGTTCATTCTCTTGGCGGCGGCAACGCTACCATGGGCATAAAAAGGCGCACAAAACTTTGTGGCATGCAAAAAGTGGCGACGCCGCCGACGCCGCGCTCCCCAGCATAAGCAGCTAAGGGGCAGAGGTAGAGGAGTTGTAGTTGGAGTCGAAGTTGGAGTCGGAGTCGGAGCAGCGGCATTTTATGTCGCCAGCAACAACAGCAAATGACTTTAATTGCATTTCTCGGCGCACTTTTTTGTTGCTACAGCCACAGCCCAGTCTCTGCCGCAGTCGACGTCGCTGCTAGCGAGAACAGACAATGCGGCGGCTGTTGCAACATTAAGTAAAATTTGCCAGAGAGAGAGAGAGACGCGGCAAAGAATCTCTTTGTTAGTTTCAATGTGCCACAATCTTGATATAAATAATAATTAAATGGATTAGCGAGCCTATCGGCAATGCATTAGATGCTGATGCTGTTGCTGATGCTAATACTGCAACGCCTCAACTGCCACTGCAACGCCTCGAGAGATCAACGCTGCAGATTGGCCAAAAGCAAACAAAAGCCTGACGCAAGCCGCACATACAATACATACATAGATCGCATCGGCATCGGGAATCAGGAATCAAGCAGAGAGAGAGAGAGACTCGGCTCGAGTGAGTGTGTGCTCAATTAATTAATGGCAACCATGAAAGAGCCCGAAACGACTTTACCTATGCCGCCAGCTGCGACGTCGACGCCAACAGAGACTGCGACGCAGACTGCAACTGAGTCAGAGACAGAGACTAAGAGATTGCTATCGAAAGTACATTTTACATGCGTGTAGTTAACATACAAAGCGACCGTTCACACGGCCAGCCAGGCCAACTAGCAACTAGGCAAGCAACCTGGTCGACCAGTTGAATGCTCCAACAATCCCCAATTCCAATTCCAAACTCCAACTCCAACTGCAATCAAATGAATCGAATCTCTATCTCCATCTCGCCTGCGCATGCGCAACTTTTTGGCAATTGCCTTTGGCATTGCCTTTCCATTTTGCTAGATACCTTTTAGTCAAAGATGGGGTATCCACGACTTTTTTAAGATTTATCCTTTATATTTTATTTATTAAATTATATTTATGATATACCAATTTTTCGTATTTTTTATTTCATGTTCTTTTAATCAATTTTTTAATTCTTTTATCTTATTCCTTAAAATGCAATAATTTAAAATATACGCTAAGTTATTCAGGTTGTTGAATTATTGAGTTTAATTTAAGCCCCGTCCAACATATTGGATCCCTTAAAATTGGCATACTGAATGATAGATGGCTTAGAATCGAAAATATATCAAATTTTCTAGATGATAAAAATTTAAATGCAGAGTGAATTTATAGGCCAAATCATAAACAAAATGACATTTCGCTTGAAAATCGGTTAATTTTTGATGAAGTTATGAGAGATCAAAGTTTTTGAAAATATGTCAAGGGGTAAGTATGGAAAATTGGATGATGGATGGCTTAGGATCAAAAATATATCAAAATTTTAAGATGAAAAAAATTTAAATGCAGAATGAATTTAGTGGCCAAATCATGGAAAAAATGATATTCCACTTTAAAATCGGTTAAGTTTTGATGAAGTTATGAGAGATCAAAGTTTTTGAAAAAATGTCAAGGGAAAGGTAGCTTACCTATGTATATTATTATATAATCCTTTCGCCGGTCTAAGAATACCTATACATTTAAGTGTTAGTTTTAGCTCATTGAAATAACATTTTCATAAAAATTTCTTAAACTCTCCAATCTCCCATTCTTTCTCTTTATTCGTCTCTTCCTCATTTCTTAGTTATAATCTAATAGGAAAATATTTACATACAACAATCTGCCAAAAAAATGTCTAGAGAGCGCATTATAACTTCGACTTTCTCATACTTGAATTTCCTGGATATTTTCTTTGCACACCTTTCGCCAAGTTCGTGGCATCTGTTAATACAAAAAGTGCTATTGTGCTTGCCTGATTTCGGTATGAGAATTTGCTTAATGAATTTCGTACAGTTTTATCGCTTAATTTGTGCGCCTAATGAAGTTGCCCATTGGTGGCTGTCAAATGGACAGCGCAGATTACACATACGTCGTGTGGTCCCAGCAAATTGGGCGCTAAGTATCCAGCCTTTCGTCGTGCCACAATATTTACGCTGATCCCCATGCAAATCCTCGTGGCTCAGGACAGACAAACAAATGCCAGACAGAGCCCATATAAATAAAATAAAATGCCATGCGCCGCTCTTAAATATATTTTGGCAATTTCATTCTTTTTTTTTTTGTATCTTTTCTCCCCCCTCATTGTCTACTCTACATAATTACAGGCGGAGCGAAATGAGTTGGAGAGTTTGACGTTGCTGGCCGCGTCATCGCGTGTTGCAGCAAAAAAAAATAAAAAAAAAAATATAAAGGACAGGCGGAAAATTAAATTTTTATTTATGTGCTGCCACATTTTTTATGCCGTTGTCGTTCTTTGTATCCAACTAGACTAATTTTTTTCGTACTTGGTATTTTTATTTTTGGTTTTTCTCTCTTTACATTGTTAATACTCTAATATATTTGGCTAGCTGGCTAGTCGCAGGGGGCGGCAATTTGTGCTAAGTGGATAATGTGCATTATGGTAGTTAAATATGTCATAAAACACTTCATTTTGTAGGTTTTTTTAACGCTTTTGTTTTTCGATGTCGGCTGGAAACTGTTGACTGTTAGTCGACTGTTTGGCTAAAACAAGAACTGTCAGTTGCAGTTTGTAATTTTCAGTTCCGTTGAGTGACAGTGCCTGGAAAAATGCTATGGTAATTACGGGCTTGGTTGCTGTTGTCTAGGGATGGGTTCTGCCATACGTTAGAAATGCGAAATACTTGCATGAAAAGTCATGCAATGCAAGAAGAGGCGTAAAATGCTAGAGGGTAAAATAACCACAATTCTTTTGGCTATAAGTAAAATATTAAATTATTTATAGATTTTATTTATCTACAAAATAGTTTATTTTATTTATTTATTCAAATGTAAATTATAATTAATTGTAGAAAACAATGGTATAATCAGAACAATTTAGGCCTTCACGTCTGTTTTTAGTTTATTTATTATTAAAACTGATTTTCCCAAGCTAATAACATTTCTGCTGTCTCAATTTCCTGACATACAAAAAATATCTATCGCTCACAGTTGTCACTTTTCTATGCATATCGTATAACTGCGGTCTGTCTGACTGCTGCCCTGGGCCTGTGACTGCCAATAAAGTCAATAAAACAAATCTGCAATTGATTATTTTTGCATAAAAATTGTCCAATATTGCATATAGATCGGCATGTTGCAACAATGACACGACCTTGAGGCATATTAAAAATATGTAATGCAATGCAATTACAATCAAATCCGCACGACCCACACACACACACACACACACAGGGAGAGAAATACAGATACATATAGTTCCCTGAGTGAGGCCACCATCGTAGTCAGTTTTCAGAGTCTCTGCACTGAAAAAAAAAGTGCTAAAATCAAGATTTTGGTCTCAAAACAAATATTTTTGGTGTAAAATGCGTCGAAAACATAAAAT
Organism: Drosophila falleni; assembly: GCA_035045575.1. Lineage (NCBI taxonomy): Eukaryota > Metazoa > Arthropoda > Insecta > Diptera > Drosophilidae > Drosophila > Drosophila falleni. The sequence continues at coordinate 8,818,309 of JAWNOV010000167.1, forward strand.
TCTTAAATTAAGAGAACACATTTTGATTTGAAGAACATTTTAAAAAGTTCTTATTTCAAGAATAAATGTTCTTAAAACTAAGATCAAAAAATAAAATAAATAAAATTTTATTTTATGTTTATTATTTTTTTTATTTTTAAATTTTATTTTGTTTTAGCATTTTTTCTGTTTTAGTAGTTTCTTAATGTTATTTTAATTTGATAACATTTGTTTGATACGAAATAGTACCTATTTATAATTTCCTATAAATTTAAATAATCTTAGTTTTAGTAATTTGGTCTAAATATAATCTTATTTTAAGAATAAAATATTTAAGCTGAATGTTTAGAAGTTGGTCTTTTTTTTCAGTGTGTGCTTGGACTCGGACTCGGACTCTACGCATGCGCCGCGTGAGCTCCGTCGATAAATCGAAATTGTTTGCACTGCCAAAAAGCGAATAATTGCACGAGGTGGGCAGCGAGCAGCGAGCAGATAGGAGTAAACCCGCTGGCCGCGATCTGGCAGCGAGTTATGGAATTATGTGTCAAACAAGCAGAGTTAATGGCCCAGTCCGGTCTGGTCTGGTCTGGTCTGGTCCGTTCTTGTCTGTACTGTTCATGGTATGGTATGGTCCATAGCCCTAATGGAAATTGCTGGCATCTGCTGGCTTTGGCCTGTGATTTTGCGCACATTGAATGTGTTTTTAATTACCAGACTGAGTAGATGCCAAAGCGAAGGCTTTTGCCAAATGCCAGCGCACACGCCGCACTCATAGATAACAATTTAGCAGCGATTTGGGCACGTCCAATGTGGCCAGCAGAGACTACTGACCATTTACTAGCCACAGCTACGTTCACAACCACAGTCACAATCACATTCACAGTCACAGTCACAGTGACCGGCACCCGCGTCTCTTTGGTATTGCATTTGCTACTGTGCTAAAAGTTTAGCATGCGGAAAATTAACATGCGGCTGCAACGCGAACTGAGGCAAGGAGTTGATGCTGCAGCGGCTGCTGCTGCCACTCAGCAAGCTGGGATCTCACTGTATATCTGTATATATATATATATATATCTCAGTGTCTTTGTGTGTTTCCTGGTTGGCAGATTTCCCTGGTGAGAAAAGCCACGGGCAGCGAGCGATGTCGTCGTCGCCGTCGACGTCGACGTTGCGGTCGTGGCAGATTGAGCGTGTGACCAAAGTCAAGTGCAGTGAAAAGTAATTAACTTGAATTGGTGGAGTTGCATGGACAACACTGTGCGGCGCACAGTGGGTGCCACTCACATACTCACATACGATAGGCATTGGTTTAGGCCAGGCCCATAGACCAAAAAGCAAAGCGATAAGCCACGCAGCTTAGCCAAAAGACCTTTCATTAAGACAACAGTTCGAAAGCAACTTTCGAATTATTGAAATTAAATGATTTTTATTATTATTGTTATTATGTATAATTCCAAACTGTGTGTGTGAGTGTGTGGGAATTGAGTTTGAAATCAAATCAATTCGATAGGCAGCACATTAAAATATTCGTTTTGATGTGGCAAGCGACCACCAGGTGAGTTTAAGTTGCTACCTGTGCCACCAACAACGTGCCACAGATTTCAACAATTTGTCTGATTGAAACATAAAATTTGTTACAGTTTATGCTTGGTTAGAAATACGACTCAAAGAGCACGAATTTCAAATGAATATTCGTTGGCTATTTATACGACATAAAGCAAAAGATTTTTACTTGGAAATTTATCCAATCTCATGCAATGTGACATGCAACAAGGAAATCGCTGCCCCAGACACAGAAACAGACACAGCAACAGATCCACAACTCCCCCACAAACTGCAATTTCAACATTGGACTTGGACCAATGCGACGACGAGGGCGACAAACTAGCAACAACAACAACAACCACGACAACAACAACCGCATCGACTACTCCTTTTATGCGACATCTGTTTAGTGTGATTTTGGAAAATGCATATCAAGCTCATTACATTGCCAATTGCAGACGCAAGTGCGGCATTCTGGCAGACAGACTGACAAAAAAAAAAAACAGAAAAAAAACGGAAAAAACAGAAACAGACCAAATAGTTTTCACTGCACACTAAAATATGCGATTTGCACTGAAGTTCAACAGACTTACAGATCACTGATCTGATCTGCACTTATAGTTCCAGCGAGAGGAATAAGAAAACTATGCGAAAATATTCTGTGAAAATTTAAAAATATATTTAAATGCATATTAAATATATTATTATATTGTTAAAAGTATTTTTGACTCTTTATTAGTCAGGGTGTTTAATAAAAGGAGGAAATATTAAATTTAAGTATCATAATATACAAAAAAAATAATTCTTAAAACAAATCAAATATTTTACCTAAAATACATTTTTTTTATCTTTATTAGTCACTGTGAGTAATATAAAAAACGGAAAATCACAATATAATTGAGTTATAATTAAGATATAAATCAATATACAGATTTAAGAACCGCTGGGATTAATTATAAGATTAAAAATTTAAAAATAAGTTAAATACAATAATTACAACAAAAGTTAAGAAATTCTCTAACTTATGTCTATAATTTTGCTGCAGTTTTATATGTCTGTAGATCTATATCTGTAGTGTTTTTTGCCTGGATAAATAAAAGTTTCTATACTAATTCATCCCACTATTCATATACACTCCATATACAACATCTTGAGCGACCCTCGTCGCAGCAGCACTCACTTAGCTGTCGCTGAATATTTTGGATTTGTTGTGGTAGGCGCGGGTGCATTGCCGACTCATCCTCTAGCTATATGCTATGTGTGCATACATACATATATATACATGTATAAAATCTGCAGACAATCTGTGGAACAATGTGATAAATCTTGTGCCGCGCTGACTGCAACTGCAACATGCCCCCTCTGGGTGGGAGTGTTTGCTGCAAGTGCGCACAGACTAACAGACTCAGACTCAGTCAGTCAGTCGGTGTCAGAGTCAGAGTCATGGCCGACAAACTGACAGAGCAACAGACAGAGTAAGGCAAAGAGAGAGCGAGAGAGAGAGAGAGAGAGAGAGAGAGAGAGAGAGAGAGAGAGAGGGAGGGAGAGCGTGAGGTTCGAGGATCGGCCAGGCGTTGGTCTGGTCGCAACACCAACGCATCAACAGCAACAACAGCAACAACATCAACAGCAACAAGAGCAACAACAACAACATCAACAGCAACTTGTACATCATTTTCAATGCTAAGCAACATGGCAAGAGCATGGCAATGGCCTGCAACGACAACCACAACACCAGCAACGACAACAACACCAGCAACGACAACAACAACACCAGCAACATCGACAACAGCAACAACAACATGAGCAACATAGCTCATATGGCTTGCAGATTTATTTTGCAGGCGTTGACTTTGACTTCGACGTTGCCGCAAAATAGTTGAACGCCGCGCAAATTACAAATTCAAATTTAATTAAGTAAAAAATTAAACAACAGAAACAAAGCTGCAGACGCGTCTGCGTTGTAGTTTGTCAGTCAGCAATGGAAAGAGACAGAGATGGAGAGGGAGAAGGAGGCAGAGAGACATTGCGTCTGTCAATGCGACAGGCGACAAGCAACGCAACATGGAGATGGAGTCCAACTTGAAATCGAAATCAAAGTCGTTGCAACTCGAGGTGGCATGCAAATCGATGGCATCTACGGCAACGGCAGCAGCAGTAACATCGGGCACTTCAATCGATTGTCGATTGTCGCCTCGAAGCAGCTAAAAATGTTTCAATTAAATTAAAATAAAATAATAGCTACATATGTCTGTCTGTCTGTCTGGTCTGAACGATATGTCTTCTCGACTTACAGCACGCCTTTTACGGCCACTCACAGCAATTGGCAGCGTGTGGTGGCTGCCACACAGTCCACAGTGCCACACAGTGCCACCAGTGAAGGTGTTATTCCACTGGATAATTGCATGCAGCATACACTTGCTATTGCTATTGCTGAGCACCACATGAGCCACATGACCACCACCACTCTCATGAATTATGAACACCAATTTCTCTGACTCTCTCTTTCCCCGTTGCTGCCCCTTCAGTGTTGCTGCTGTTGCCTCAACTGGAGTTGCCGTTGCGTGTCCATTTGTTTCGGGTATCAATTTGCAGCGTTGGCAATAGGGCTGGTCAGGCGTTTAATTTCATAATCACTGTGATCAGGCACTTGATGTCCAGAAATACTAGGTAATGTTGCACATTCAGGAGTACAACTAAAAAACACTCGAAACTAAAATTTAACTCTTGCAACAAGCTGGATTTCTAACTGAATTAGTCTAAAAAGAATCACTGCGGTCGATAGTCCGCGCTGGTGACGAAAGCAGCACGAATGATGTAATAGAAGGCTAGCAATATATACAGGCAACTTTTCTACGATCAGATCGTGATGATGGATGGCTTAGGATCGAAAATATATCAAATTTTTAAAATGAAAAAATTTAAATGCAGAATGAATTTAGAGGCCCAATCATGAACAAAATGGCATTCCGCTTGAAAATCGGACAATTTTTGATGAAGTTATGAAAGATCGAAGTATTTGAAAAAATGTCAAGGGGTAAGTATAGAAAATTGGATAATGGATGGCTTAGGATCGAAAATATATCAAATTTTCAAGATGAAAAAAATTTAAATGCAGAATGAATTTAGAGGGCCAATCATGAACAAAATGACATTCCACTTGAAAATCGGATAATATTTGATGAAGTTATGAGAGATCAAAGTTTTTGAAATAATGTCAAGGGGTAAGTATAGAAAGTTGGATGATGGATGGCTTAGGATCGAAAATATATCAAATTTTCAAGATGAAAAAAATTAAATGCAGAATGAATTTAGAGGTCAAATCATGAACAAAATGACATTCCACTTGAAAATCGGTTAAGTTTTGATGAAGTTATGAAAGATCAAAGTTTTTGAAAAAATTTTCAAGGGGTAGGATCGAAAAAAATATCAGTTCAGTGATTTCTCTAAGGAATTATAATTATATATTTATATATTTTAAAATAACTTTGATGTTTATTCTAAAATCTAAACGTTTTTAAGCGTCTGAAAAATATTCATCATATTTTATAATTGAATAAACAAATAAAAATAGTTAGCTAACAGTTCAGTGACTTCTCTAAAGAGTTCTAATCATCTAGCTAGGCTCAGAGGCATCTTTAGATGCGTTGATTCCATTTGCCATTCGTCAGCTGCGTGAGACTTGGCCAAGATGAAGTCGAAGCCAAAGCCGAAGTTGACGTTGAAGCCAAAATGTATTTGCATTTTGCATAAAGTTGGCAAGTTAGCAACATTTGGCTGCAGGGCGTATTCACATTCGCATTCCCCATTCCCATTCCCAATCGCATTGTCAACGGTACTTTGTGGCCATAAAACGTTTAGCCAATCGCCGACTGTCTGTCTGTCCGTCTGTCTGTCTGTCCGTCTGTCTGTCTGTTGAGGACTGATGTGTCAACGGCAACTTGCAACTCTTGCAACCTGTTGCCAACCAAGACGCAGCCAACTAATTATGAATCAAATGAGCAAAGTCGCTTTGTAGAATCGTTGAGGCTGCAACATTAATAATGCAATATTTAAGCATTGAGTTTATTGGCGGCACCTACATGAAATCATCATTAAATGTTGCAGACAGAATGTTCTTATTGCTGCTGTTGTTGTGGTTGCTGCCGTTGTTGTTGCTGTGTCGCGACACGTCGCCACAGAACTCGTTTGCCGCAATTTGTGGCATTAGCAGATGCATCAGACATGTTAGCTCCTACACAGCAGCCGAGTTATATCAACCAGGCCAATTGATGTGACTTCCGCTCTGTCTAAGCCATCAGACCTAAAAGCCACAGATACAGATACAGTTCCATGTACAGGCCAGGCCAGGCCCAGGAAGTGGCCAAGACACCAATGGGTTAAGACTTTTCAATATAAATCAATTGCGATATTTGCCCTAGCGCATACCAAAGTAGCAAAAAGGAACAGGAACTGGTCGCAAGGCATACGTCAATATGGCCAAAAAGGACATGCGAATTGGCAAAAGAAAATCTCAAGACATTTCCAAATTTAAAATGCGATTTCGCCACACACACACACACACACACACACACACACACACACACACACACACATGTGAGAGCACTGGCGGATACACACATATGCCAAGTCAAATTGAAAGGATAATTCGCCCGCAAACACCCTCCTGGGTATGCAGCTTCTCCGAAGATTCAACTCGACTTGCCACTCGGATTGCCCTCTCTCTCTCCTCTCCTGCTGTCTCTCTCTCTCTCTTTGACTTTGCTGATGGCATGCTAACACGCCTTTGAATTTGCCAATTGCTGTTGGCGCACGTACAAAACACTTAAATTTGCACAGCAGCAGCCAAGACACAGTCCCTGGCCAAGTCAACATCTATAGATATATTTATATATATATATATATATGTGTATACAACTGAAGACTATACTTACATATGTATAGCTATAGTCCGCAGCCGGACAGGAGCCGGAGTTGGAGCCGAAGCCTCAAGTCAGCACAAGGATGCCAATGACGATGCTCTGAGCACGTTTAAGAAATAGAATTTTTAAGCAAGTGCGTTCAAGTCAAGACTAAACTGAGAACTGTAACCTTATATGAATCCCAAGTCCATATGCCATGTATTTGCTTTGTTTTTCCATTTTTTAGCCTTCAATACACTGCAATGACAGGTAATATTGACTGCAGCAATAGCTTAGATCGTTTGAAATTTATGCATACCCCAGATCAATTTATTTTTAATTTTATTTTAAATCTTTAACTTAAGTTTTATACTTGGTAATTTTTAGTCGTGCTTAAATAGATAAATATATCAATAGATAAATAGAAAAATAGAAAAATAAATAAATAGATAAACAAATAAATAGATAAATAGATAAATAGATGAATAGATAAATAGATAAATAGATAAATAGATAAATAGATAAATAGATAAATAGATAAATAGATAAATAGATAAATAAATAAATAGATGAATAGATAAATAGATAAATAAATAAAGCGATTCAATTAACTTCGAAATCTAGCTGTATGCATTTGGTATCAAGAAAGGAATTTATTATCAAGTTTATAGTAGAGCATTTGCTAGTCGCCTACAGCTGGCAATATAAATATTTTCAAGTGCACTTGAGCGTCTCACAGCTTTAGAACTAATGAATAGCGCCTGGTTCAATATGATTTCTTGCACGATTTGTTGGTTAAAAGGCAATTAGTCGATATAAAGCAGCCAAAAAAGCAGTTGCCACTAAGTCAGTTGGTCCATTTGTTAGCTCACAAGCAAAGGGAGTAAGAGAGAGGTAGAGAGAGAGAGAGAGAGAGACAGAGAGAGCGTTGGCGGCTGTGGCTGCGTCTGTTGCCACAAGCAGAAAGTGCCACAGAGTTTGCCACAAGCACTGCATAATAAATTCGCTAACCACGTAATGCTGCAGCTGCAGTGCAGTGATTTGGTATACATTTTTTATGCGCTGCCCGCCCGCCTGCAACTGACAGAGACGGAGACGGAGAGAGAGAGTGAGGGAGAGAGAGAGTCAGAGACACTGGCAAAAGTTTAAGAAAAGTCAAACAGTTAACAATGCGGCTTCAACGTGTCGCCCATGCGGATACGGATGCGGATGCGGCTGAAACCACAGCAGTAGGAAAAGGAATAGATATATGATACTAGGAATAGGAACAGGAGCAAAAGTCACCGCAGAAGGACCCAAAAGTTCGTGCAGCTCTAATGGCATATTGCGGGCAAGTGCTAAAGCGAGCCGGCGACGATGCTTTTGGGGATATGACCAGCTAGAGAGTCTCTCTGAGTGTGTGTGTGAGAGTGTGTGTGAGGTGTGTGTGTGTGTGTGTGTGTGTGTGTGTGTGTGTGTGACAGTATGTGTGTGTGTCTTCAAGTGTGTTAAGGGTTCTTGTAGTAAGTACTTTGCCTTTAAAATGGCCAAAACTTGCTGCTAATTGGATTTGTCAACTCAATAAAAACCCGAATTAAATGCATTTTGATGGTGTGACTTAATGTTGCCATTGGGTTCCTTGACCAGCCAGTCACAGTTGAAAAACTTGGCAAGCAGCATGCATAGACAAGCAGTTCAAGTTCTAAAGGTTGTTGCTGCCTTTATTTTGTGTGTTACCAAACACAACAACACACAACAACAACAAAAAAATAGTAACGTTTGCATATTAAAATGGCATAAAAAACAATGTGCACAATTTCCGCTGCCAATTGCATAAAAATGCTGAACTCAATAAAAATCTGTGGCAGTTTTATGCTTGCATAACAAACACTATACAGGCAAAAGGCAACAAAGACAACGCTGCGTATGCGCAATTTTGGCAGCCGCTGCAAGAAGATAAAATGTCATTAAGCTAAAGTGCAGCACGCACAAAAGAGACACCAGTGTGCAAATGGACTTGCAACTGCAACAGCAGAGGCAACTGAGGCAACTGAGGTGGAGACTATTCAGCTGCCCACACAGTGGTCAGTGTTTGTTCATTGTGCCTCATTGCGTGACTGGCGACTGGGATTCCGAGTCCCATTCCGAATCCGATTCCGATGACGCCTTCGCATGCCGCAACTGCAACGGCAACAGCAGGATGCAAAGTGGAGCCTCCTGTTGGCCAGATTACGCGCACGATATGCTAATTTACATGCAGCAGAGGAGAGAACTCTTGTTGTTGTGGGCGATCGATGGCCATGCAACCGAGGCCTGTGGCAACTTGGGGCCTACGGGGCAACCTGATCGATATCTGGCAACTGGCAACAAAAAAAAAAAAATGTGGTAAGTACAAGTAATCGAGTTGTAATAAATTTAAAAGTGTGGGGCACCCACAAAAATGCGCCAAGGCAAACTTGTTGCACGCATATTGACACACGCACAGTGGGCAGAGGAGTCCAGCAAACAGAAGGGGACAAAGGCGGGGGAGTAACAGAGCACAGAGTACAGAGTGTGGCACGTTAGAAAGGCCAACGACGAAGCTGTTGATTTTCAGCAAACATTTCACCTGTTTGCCGGATTGTCGAATTGTCGGCCTGGCTGTTGGCCTGTTGGCTGTTGAAAGTTGGGCCCGAGGGGCCATTTGCCAAGTGAGTATTTTCACGTTGCGGTTACGACCACTTAAAAATCGACTGCCTCAAGTTGCTTGCCGCTGCTTGTTGCATGCAACAAGCGTCAATCACCCGCACAAAAGCCAAACCGTTCGCTTCATTGCTATGGAAAATTGTTGATTTGCCGCTTGATTGCGTGCTTCGAGTACAGTTCGAGGAGGCAGCTGAGATGGGGCAGGGGCAACTCTTTGGCTATTGGCAACACCAACTCTAGTGATTATGGATGCGTTATTAAAGTGCAAAGCCCAAAACACCGACAAACAACGGGAAATCAACAAGAAAGTGATGCACAAATGATCCACTAAACAAGACTCTTCAACAATACGAAATACAAAATTATACAAAATTATTGCAGCGCCATCTGGCGGTCAATCGATACTTAATCAATACAAAAGATAACTATTAATACACCGCAAAAAATTATATATTTACATAAATTTTGAATAAATTTAATGCTTAAGTCTATATGTTTATTTATTTTAACCAAGTGTCGCCTTTAAGAGATTTGGACTGAGTGCTAGGGATGGAGTAAAACGTGGCTTTAGGACATAGCTGTACTTGGCTATATAACCATTAATCCCTGCCTCATAGGTGACCACCAAAACTTTGCTAAAGCTTTCCGGATTTGAGCTGTCTTTGGGATCAGATACATCCCCAAAATCCTGTGTGAAGACGCCCTTTACTTTGCAGCTCTCCAGGTGCGACTTCTTCCACTGTCTCCTCACGCACAGCGCCATCTGGATGCATAATTCTAAATACCAAGGTTAAGAAATGGTATTATTATGTCTTAAAAAGATCTGAGTACTCACCTTAAGGTATAAGAGTATTTGTTTTCATCAGTGGGCTCCATTTGAACGTTCACATCTTGAATACGTGGCAAAAGCCCCGCAAGCACCGTGTTGGCAATGAGAACGAGAATAAACTAAACAAAGCTTTACAAAAAATTCAAAAATCTGTAAAACTACTACCTACCAAGCTAAACCAATTCGCAGACATGTTGTCGTCGAACTATCTGAGACTGAGTCTGACAATAAACTAGACAACCGACTCGCCCATCGACTCATCTCAGGGTCCAAAAATGTAGTCACTATATATGTATTAATTAAGATGCAAACAAGTTTTTTAAAATTTCGATGACTAGCGCAGAGACAAAAAAAACAAATCATAGACCTTGAATTTGGCATTATGTGACGACTGAGCCACCCACAAATCTATCATCTGAGAATTAATGGCTTACTCTTATTATAAAACGATTACTGTCCTTTTTATATAAAATTAAACAGACTTATTTGAAGAGAATCATTCACACTTCCATAAAAATGAGTACTTATTTATGAAAAGTAACTTTAAATGTAGATTAACTGAATATTTAGTCTTTGTTTCTTACTTAATGGGTTAGACGCTTTAGATGTTTTTAACCACAGGAGCCAATTATTCAGAATTGACATAAATCAATTTTAAGAGGTTTTTAGAAAGGTATTTTACTGGGCCATTTTGCGCTTGAAAACATGAGTTAAGCAGACTATTAAGTCCGCTCCATTTGCCATTAGTTAGAGTTCACAAATACGTGTAATATGTGCGGTGAGAGTGAGAGTGGACTGCCCACTGACTTGTGTACCGGACAGCGGCTACTTTTCAATCCATTTGGAGGGTATTAAACTTGGGCACTTCACCTGAGGCGGACGAACATTTTTATGACACACATTTTTATGCCGGAAGTATGCCCCGTGGCGCTTTTGTGAGTACCAACTGGGCACCGATTGGACACCGACTGGACACCGACTCTGCCCCGGCCTGGGAACGGAAGCTGCCTTTTTCTTTAGCTGTTGCCACTTGCAACTTGCAACTGGCCGCTGGCAACTTGCAACACTCAAGTTGAAACTGGTAGCAGCCCGCTGGCAGTCATTAACAGCTCTGGCTTGGTAATTAAGCCAAAGACACTGGCCAAAGTCCTTTAAGACTGAGCCAAGCTTTCTTCACTCGCTGTTATCTGATGGCTTTTCTTGTTGTTGTTGTTTTAGGCAGATGTAGTCCAAAGGTGTTAATAGAAAACTTTTCGACGGTTTTAAAGTTATTATGTTTAGAGTATATAAAACAAGGAATCGATTCGTCATGACTTGACTAATTGAATGTTAAATGTTGGCCAATAACAAAGCGTTTACAGACTTGGAATCATTAAATAAAAGATATATTAGCTGCAATTTTTCAAATTCAGTTTAATTTTTTCTTGATCTAATATACATGCTATCTTCAAGTTTAAACGGACCTCCCTCAAGCTCTGCAGCATCTGACTCATCCGCAAGATCTTCTGTTAAATTATGAATTACTGTTCGGAACTCATTGGCCTTGTTCTCATAGGTAACGGCCAGTTTGGCGGCAGGTTGGTCTTTATCGAAGTTCGGCAACAATGCTTTTAACAAGCCTTTATTACTTATTTGACCATAGCTGTCGAAATTCACTGGGTATCTTTTGTACTCAAGGAGGTTTAGATAAGGTTTGTTCTCTCTGTAATGTGGAACCAGACCCGAGTTAGCCGTGTTAGCCATGAGCATAAGCAGCAACTAAACAAGTACCAAAATCTAGTATTATAAATACATTATATATTCAGTTGAATATTAAACTTACCGAGCTTAGTAAATTGGAATTCATGTTTGTCAACGACCGATTCAGAGTGACCTATTCAATAGTCATAAATAAATGGCTTTTGCTCGTCTTATAGTTCAGTTTTTAAATCGCTGATTATAGTGAAACCCATTGATTAGTCATAGTTTGTTACAGAAAAAAAACTGCGAGTTGTATAACAACAGACTCTGTCGTCAAGGGCATAATGTAATTATTCGGATATGGTTCTTAAAAAATTTTTAAAAAAAATATCATATCGAAATAAAAAATTTATTCTTAACACAACGGATTAAAACATCTTTCCGATCGACAGATATTCGATATGTTTAACCAGAATCACTTTTATGTAGGGCTTAGTTCCAACTTAAAATCTACTTTTCTTTTATAATAGTATAAGAAATCGAAGAAAATATTAAGTATTAATGTTATTCATTGTTTATTGACCATAAAACTTTGTTAACAAACATGATTAATGAAATTATTGAATATCAAAATCATTTAGAGGATCATCAGAAGCATATTCGTTCAAATCACTTAAGCCCATATTCGCATTATCGGGATTATCTGGTTGTGGTCCACGGGCAAACAAACTTGGCTGTACTTCAGGGTAATACATGTATTGGCTTTGGATTGTTGTTGGTAACTGTTGGATTTGTGGTAATTGTTGGATTTCAGGTAACTGTTGGATTTGTGGTATTTGCATTGGTGGCAACGGTGGCAATGAAGGTAAAGATTGGTCTAAGGGAGCAAAGCCACCCGGAATAACCACATATCGACTTTGCACTTGTGGCTGCCGATTATAGCTGACAATCAGGTTTCCAGCAGGTGTGAAATTAGGCTGGTTTAGTTTTCCCGTCACTTGAAATACGCCGGGTGCGTTTTTGTTCACAAGTTCCTCAAGCACAGAGCCATCTGAATGTTGAACTCTATATGAAATGTACTCAATAAATTATAGAAATTTGAAATACACACATGGACTGTTCAACCTCAGATTGTATCCATTGGATCCTACGGGTACAATTCGAACATTTCCGCCTTCAAGCCGTGCCACCAGTCCGGATAGTGCTAACTCGGCAGTCAATACAACAAGAAACTACAGAAATATAAATCGAATCAATATATAACAACTTTTTAGCACGTCAACTCTTACCAGACTTATTAAATTTGCAGACATGTCGTCGAATTATCCAGTCGGTTCAAGCAATAGATTTAAGAGACAGCCTTTTGCCCCTTATATAGCTTACCTCTTCAAATAATAACGTAACGCATTGATTCGATTTGGAATAAACGATTTATTGGCTAAAGTTGGATAAGAACCAGAACCTTTACGATAATAAGAGGCATTATGGTCTTTAAGAAGAAACACAAAATTAATTTGATACACTTGAAAATGGTCGCAGTTAAATAATAGGTGCAAGTTATACAAACTGTTAGACCTTTAAACTGTTGATTAGCATTTAGTTACTTAACTCATATACACATTGTTATATTAATTGTTATATTTACTGTTATACTAACTGTTATACTAACTGATATACTAACTGTTATACAAACTATTATACAAACTGTTATACTAACTGTTATACAAACTGTTGTACTAACTGTTATACTAACTGTTATACTAACTGACATACTAACTGTTATACCAACTGTTATACTCTCTAGAAAAAATTTCTAACCATTTTTTACATCTCTATACGGAATACTTACAGCTCATAACAGAACCTTCCCCATCCGCATCAATGGATTAACTGACAAAGCATGTGGATCGCCGCAAGCTATACGTCTGGCCCCAGCTGAGAGGTCCACGAGGCACCCACGAGCAAATAGCAGACATTCTAAAGATGAACCCAGAACATAGTTGATGATGAAGCCAGCTGACCTTAATCACAAATTTGCATGCGCATGGGGCCTCAAGCCCAAAAGCCAGAGCCAGAGCCAGACAGAGTTTGCTGTTGGAGTTGCAGCTGCAACAGGTGCAGTTGTTGTCGCTCCATTGCTAAAGTCATAGCTTTGTTGTTGTTACTTGCTGTTATTGTTGTGGAGTTTGTCTGGGCAAGTTTGCTTGTTGTTAAAGTCGCTACACCCACACACGACCTTAGCAGCTCATTGATTTCCATGGTTCCATGCCGCTTGACTCTTTGCAATTTGATTGCATTCTATGCAATAAATTAATGTCATAGAATTGCATATTTTCTAAGGTCGAATTGGCTGCCTTCGAATTGCCTGGGAAACGGGCAACACCCGCAATTGACAAGCGCCTTCTTTTTGGGCGTTTCGACGCAATGCAGTTGCAGTTGCAGCTGCAATACACATAAAGCACAAGCTTGATTTATGCGACAAGAACTGTGATGAAGGCCGTTGCTCATATGGCAAAAATTGTCAACACAGCGGCCCATAAAAGCCGAGCGCCAAGATACATGCGAGATACTCGAGCGATACCAGGCCCGATACCGGGCACTAATCAACACGTATTGATCATATGCAAGTGGTCAACAAACAGCAGTCCATGCGAGCGACTGTCTATTAATTAAGCGACAGCCTGGCCAGCAAAAAGTCTGTAAAAAGTTAGCTGCCGTTTTGGTCAATACACGTTCACCCAGCTACAAATTGCTGTTGCCACTTTGGTGCGCCTGCCACTGAATCGTTGTGGCCAGGTCCATTCGACCAATATGCTTATCGTGGCGGCATAATCGCCAATTGCGACCACTGAGGACAATGAAAATGGACAGCGATGGCATTCCTACAGCACTTGAGGTAGGCAATCGATGGGCTGACATGGAATTAGTTGGGGATGGGCCTTGCCCTAATGATGAGGCAACTCATAACTTATACGCAGCGCGTTCTCGCCGACTCTTCATAAATGTGACAGTTTTCCAGAGAAATCAGGCATTACTTATGGCAATTATAAACCTTTACGGTCAGCGTCATGTAAAGCAGAATAAGGGATTATTTGAGTGGCTCGTGAATAGGATGTTAAACTTGATGGAAATTCTATAAAAAGTATGGCACCAAACAATCATAAAATATAACAATTATATCACAATTAAAACTGTTATACAAAAAGCAATCTGCATTGTATTGTATTGTAAGTATTGAACGAGTTCAGTACAGTTTAAACAATCATAAAATATTACAATTATATCACAATTAAAACTGTTATACTAAAAGAGATCTGCAACTGAATCAATGCAGAATCGATACTTCTGTTGCAATCTCACGATTTTAGCTATTTAAAACGATAATCTTCGAAGTCGGGAGTCATTCTGTTATTTTGTGGCTGCCATTGATTTGATTTGATTTTCAGTTTGCCATTCCCAAGTCAATTTGAAACAAACTTGCGGCCTGTTAACGACAAATGGCATTCAGAAAGCTATGAATTTTATGTGCAGTCTATCGCCGCATGAATGGATCGACTGTAGTGGCCTTATGCGGGTGCCTTTTGGCCAGGTTAACAGCTAACAGGCAACTGCAGAGCCGGCCAAGCAGGTTTCACCCTTGTTTCCCTGTCTTCCTCCCTCTCTTCCTCCCTCTATGTGACTGCCTCAAAGCGCACTGTGGTGTAATTAATGCGGCAGCAGCTGCGCTTTGCTCAGCCTCCCCTCGCACCCTCTACCCCCCTCATCCCGCCTCCTCCATCTCCTTCTCTTGCTCAGTTATCTGACGCTTGCATATTAAAAATCTTTATAGTCTTTTGCGGTTTGTCTTTGAGTTGTTGGTTTTGCTTCTTTTCTTGCTTGTTTTTTTGGCATGCATTCGATTTAGAAAATGTCGCATTGGGTGCGTGAGTGTGGGAAACCTGCAGCAAGCGGGTGAAATGGACATTGGGCGATTCCAATCGCAAATCGCCCGCCTGGCGCTGCCAAACGGAGCGTAGCAGCCATGTAGACGATTGGAATCAGCGTCGGCGTCGACATCGACATCGACGTCGACTTCGCCTCCTACAAGTTTCTCTGTTCTTGGCTCCTTGACAGCAATTTTATTTAATTTCCCTGCTGATGATACACAAATGATAAGAGCTCAGTTCTTGGCTAAAATTGCATTTCATTTGCGCCCCAAAATTTATATAGACAGCAAGTGGCATGCAAATGGCCAGCAGGCATCATCAGGGGGCGCTTCGAACTCATTGCCCTCTGCCTTGGGCCTTGTGATCAGCGTCAACATGATGCGAATGCGAATGCGAATTGCTGCAACCCATAAAACAAGCAAGGTGTTACGGTGGTTAAATACCGTGCTTTTAATACTCTTTCTATATAACAGAGAAAAAAGTTAAGTGAAATTAATGTGTATATAAATAGAATTTAATTTAAAATGCAATATGACTGTTATACAATCTGTTATACAAAACTATTATACGAAACTCTTATACAAAACTGTTATACAATTCGCTATACGAAACTGTTATAAAAGCTATTATTCGAAACTGTTATACAATCAGTTATACTCTCCAGATATTTAAATTCTAAATTAATAGTTTTTATTTATATTTTAACCTAAATATAAGTAAATATGTATATTAAAACAGTATAGTTAACAGCCAAAGTTCCTTTCTTGAAGACAAAACAGTTATACCCTGCATGAAGTATAACAAGTCAAGAGTTCCGACCCCAAAAACAAGAGCGTCCAATTTGTGTGGCTTGTCGTAAAGTTTTTTTGGAGGCAGCAGCTCCTGAAACTGCAGCCATTCATTTGGTTTTTACGAGGCGACCAGCCAGGACAACATCACATCGTCGTCGTTCGTCTGACTTGATTAGAAGCAACGACCAGGTGGCAGGCTTGCCCGTTGTCCTCCTGTGGCTGTGGCATGTCCTGTTGATTTACGCGTGTGCTTATTGCTTTTTTGTCCCCATATTCAGCATGTGTATGCCCAAACCACCCACCCACAAGATGGCCACACCTGGCAGCTGAGACACAAGCACTACAACGACATCGACAACAACAACAACGACCACCTTTGCCTTGACAAATCGTCTGGCATTTTTTAGTTTGTCAAAATGTTTGGCCCGTTAATTGTGCGATTAATCCCCGCATTAGAGCGAGGCCCGAAGCCACTAAATCAACAATTGGCAACGCAGCCGCACTTGCAGCCAGATTCAAGCTGGATCAGCGATTGCAATTTGTTTGCCACATTGGCAATTACGCAAGCAACTTGCCAGCTGCTCACAGAATCAATGGAATAAGTTGGAAGAGCCAACAGCTCAGGGGCAACTGGAAGAAAGGGGCAGCTAAACAATAAATAATGAAGCGAGGCAGCGGCACGTAACAATCGAAGAGGAGACGACGCCCGTTCATCAGCGCCTATCAGTGCAACTGTGCCACCAACTGTTGCAACCAACTCCGCCTGGCCTTGATCATGCCGCGCTCAGCTTTTGTCACAGCAAGAGAGAGGCAGAGGGAGACAGAGAGAGAGAGAGAGAGAGAGTGTGGAAGATGGGGAGAGATTGAAATCGGGAGCTGTTGATTGCAGTTGATATACATCAATATATACATCAGGTTGTAAAAATTCAAGGTAGCGGCTACTTTAGCTTTTAGCACCTGCAATCGAGAAGGCATCTTCTCATCATCGGCTTTATTAAGTTGTAAAATGCGCAACAAGCTGAAATTAATAGCACACCGAAGCGTTAATGCTCTCCAGCCAGTTGAGTTATAAAAATTAATTGAATATTTGTTATTCTGCTTAAAAAATCAAAAATTGAATTTTTCAAGAACTTCAAACTGTCATAACTTTGTCAAATCTTGAACGATTTCCTTTGCGGAATATCAATTTCTTCATTATTTGACCTCTATTTTAATCCTGCATCAAAATTGGAAAATTGAATTTTTCTTCCATCACTGTCCATTTTTTCCATACTTTCCCCTTGTCACAAACTCCTAAAATTCAAACAGTCATAACTTAGCCAAAACTTAACCGATTTCCCTGCGGAATATCAATTTTTTCATTATTTGACCTCTATTTTAATTCTGCATCAAAATTAAAAAATTAAAATTTTTTCGATCATTATCTATTTTTTCAATACTTTCTCTTGTAATCTCAAATAAATGTAAATTTGTAAAGAGTTTTTGTGGATATTTTTTTTTTGAAAAAAAAATTTTTTTTTTTTTTTTGATATTTAAAATAAATGTTTTGGAAAATCTTGATACTTTTTTCGATCTTAAACTCAATTCGCAATTTGAATTTACATCCCTAGTTTAGATTGCTTAATGCAATAACAAAATAAAAATACTCTGTCTCAAAAAGATGTTAATAAAACTTTAATCAAGTCTCACACAGCTGGTCTGTCAGTGGTAATTGATTACGCGTTCCCTCGACTACTGAAAGGGTGTGCCAATTGCCAAAGAAGAAGACTTGGACCCAGCTCAGTTGTTCAGTTGTTCAGATGTTCAGATGCAGATCATTCCCAGACACGTTGATCGGTTTGGAGTGCGTGTGAAGTCGGTGCGAAAGCCTTGACAGTCTGACCGATCGCGATGCCTGGGAATCCAATGTGGCACCTGAGCTACGCATTGATTGTTGCAACGAGTTGCAAGTTGCAACTGAAAGTACATTGCGCATACGCCGTGTTGCCGTGTGCAACGATTTTACAGTGACGCCGACAGACGTCAAACAACTGCTGTTTAATATAAGATAATATTTAATAATTGACAATTAAACTAACAATAATTGACAATAAATATTGAAGCAATGCTACAATTAATGGCGCGTTTTAGCCATATAAGTCGTCTGGTCATCTCGTCATCAACGGCTCAACGACTCAAACGACTCAAAGTCAGCCGGTCCGACTGACAGTGTGAGAGCCCGACCCGAAAGAGAGCAGCAATGCCGGCAACTTGGCTTAATATAACTCAATTAGCTGAGCGTTGGAGCCGATAAATCAATCAGGCCAACAGCGCCCTGAACATAATCAGAGCTACATCATTGAGCAGAAGTTATCCAAAAGGCAACCCGCAGCTTGGCACCTAGCTGAGTTTGGCATTGGCCAAAAGACCTAAGACGCCAAAGAGGCCAAATGGAGTTGCAAGCTAAGCTGATGATTTGCGTGCCACGTTGCCATTTCTCAGCTCATCGTGCAACAACGGCGCAGGCAACTTCCGGCGCAGCTTCAACTGGCATCTCTCTCTCTCTCGCTCTCTGCCTCTCTCTCTCTCTTTATCTTGCTCTACACTGATAAAAAAAATGTTCTAAAATCCAGATTTTGGTCTCAGAACTAAGGGAATATAAAATTCTTAAATTAAGAGAACACATCTTGATTTGAAGAACATTTTAAATAAGATTAAGTTCTTATTTTACGAATAAATGTTCTTTAAATTAAAGTCATAAAAATCATAAAAATAAATAGAAATTACTTTTTATTTTTATAATTTTTCTATTTTAAATTTTAATTTATTTACATTTTATTCTGT
Source organism: Drosophila falleni (assembly GCA_035045575.1). NCBI lineage: Eukaryota > Metazoa > Arthropoda > Insecta > Diptera > Drosophilidae > Drosophila > Drosophila falleni. The sequence continues at coordinate 8,837,447 of JAWNOV010000167.1, forward strand.
TTTAGTTTTAGCATTTTAAAAATGTTATTTTGATTTGTAATTGAGATTTAAATATTTTTTAGAATAATAATCTTAGTTTTAGTAATTTGGTCTTAAAATAATCTTATTTTAAGAACAAAATATTTAAGACGAAGGTTCTTGAATCTTAGAAGTTGGTCTTTTTTCTCCAGTGTAGCTCTATCGTTGTGTTGGCTTAATTGAAACATTTTGCGTAAGCGGTCAGACGAGGTGGGAGGACTCCGCTGATGCGACAGAGCTGCACTTCACTTGACTTGACTCGAGTTGGGGCACCCACGCAGCATTTTGCTTGCCACTCAGTTGCTGGCAACTCCCGACTCCAGCTCCAACTCCAGACTCCAACTCCCGACTCCATTTGGACTCTGGCTTGTCACAAATTGAAAGCTACAAGCGGCAAGTACACGATTTATGTGGGCCGACAACGTTGCAGCAGCATTAAACGAAAGTGCCTCTTGATGCCGATCAGAGCAGAGTCCAGGAGTCGAGGAGTTGAGGAGCAGGAAACTGTGCTGAGAGAGATGGGCCAAGCAGATTTTCAAATTCAGCACCCATAGTTAATCCAGGCGCATTTCCAGCGACATGACCATGAACACCGCCGCCGCCAGTTTATGGCATTTTAATGGTCACTTAATTTTGTTTATGTTTAATGGGCGCGCCTGTGGCAGCTGCCTGTGGCTGCCTCCGATTCCAGCTCAAGCTGGAGCTGAAACTGGGAATGTATGTACCTATATTGATTGCCGATTAACGTTGCTTTTGCATCCAACATAGACGACAGCCATTGTTCGCAAATTGCGCATAATTTCTAGATGTGCCAGCTTTTGTTAAATATTTAAGCGAAATTCGCAATTTTAATAAGCTCTTTCAAATGGCACTGACACTAAGAGAGATTTTCCCACAGCAAGCCTAAGCAATCTCTATGCAGAATTAACAAAATCATAAAGCAAATAGTACTATCATATACCATATGTATTTATATACATATATAAGACCTACAATCCCATTCCCAATCCAGGAAGAAGGCAAGACAGTCAGTCGGGCAGGCGGCTCTAATGATGATGAGCGCATCGCTTTTTGCAAGCAAATTGCAGCAGCGTTATTTCCTTTGTCGGCTCACACCTCAATCTTCAATTGTATCTCCGATTCCAACTCTGACTCCGACTCCATCTCTAACTCCAACTCCGACTACAATTTCAGGCCAAAGCTGGACCAGGTCTGTTGTTGCCTACGCCGCATATCAACTGCTGCAGTCGTAATGATTTATGAATGGCAATTTCACTGATATTTTATTGCATTTTAATTAGTGTAATATCAATTTGGAGCCCAACATTCGTAACTTCATAGGCATAAACTAAAAGGCAGCAAGTGAGCCAGAAAGAGTAAAGTTATTGCCTCGAGGGGAGTTTCTAACAGCATTTTGGAGCACTCATTAAATTTGATTTACCCACAAAAAATCTCACATCTCACGTCAGCTAAAATTGCAGTTTCAACACTCTGCATTTCTATTTTTTCATTCTTCTATTCTTTCATTTTTTCCAATCTTGTGAGTGTGCCACACCCACTCATAGGAAACACTAACAACGCGTGTCGTCGCAACGCCCACACGTGCTACATAAATCTACCAATTTAATAACTCATAAATGCACGTAAATGCACACACAATAATGTGCCACATATTTTGAATTTCGCAAATCGGGAGGAACCGACGGACTCCTCCATACAAAATTAACTGGAAAATTGGTAGAAAATCGCTGAGAAGCAACTATGGACGAGCCAACACTTTCAATATCATATGCAGTTGACTTTCGAATAAAATATTTAAAAGAATGATCCATTAAGTGAAAGTAACAATAATCTTTAATTAATACAATATGATATTTTATTACAGGATACGAATATATTCAGTTAATATTAAAATTTTGCATAAAAATATAGACATATATATATTAATTAAATATTATATAGCAGTATGTGCATTTTTAAATCGAAGTTATTATAAATCGACTAAAGCCTGTAAAAGCTAAGCATTAAATAAAACAAAATTTAAAAAATAAAAATTACACTAGGCAACAAAATCGCACTTTTTGCGAGTTACAGAAACCAAACCCACTTTTTTGGATAGATTTGGGGCCAAAACCGACGAAAAACATTTTTTTTTTTTATGGTGAGATTTTTTTTTTAGAATTTTTCAAAATTTGGCTTTTTTTTTAAATACTTTTTTTCAGAGGTGCGCCCACATTTGTCATCATTACACGAAAATGCCTAAACCGATTTATCAAAGCTTTACTTTATCTAAAAGCTAATGAATATATCTATATTTCATTTATACACAGTTTTAGATTTAAACCAGTAGTTTAAGAGATATCAATTTTTGAATTAAGAAAATGATAATTTTTTCTTAGCTTTTTTCTTAGCTTTTTTCACTAAAAAATTCGAGGAAAATTCGAAACAATTTTTTTACATTTTATTAACTATTTTACTTGCGTAGCTGTTGTTATTACGCGTTGTTTAAGATATGATTCATTAAAATCTATGGTGAGACGGCGATATGATATTTTGTTGAATCGAGGCATGTTTTTGTCGAATTTTTTGACTTCGTTGTGGTGTGGCATGACTTTTAGTATAAAAGTTTTTTGTGTTTTTTGAGATATCCCAACCAAACTCACAGAATTTGAATTTGTTATTGTTTTACACATTGTGACCAAAGTTGGTTCAAATCGGTCTACTATATCATATAGCTGCCATAGGAACGATCGGTCAAAAATCAAGTTTTAGTATGAAAACTTATTTGTATTTTGAGATATTTCAACTAAACTGACAGAATAGAGGGTCATTTGAACTACATAATTTGTTGCTATATATTTAGCTATATTAATTAGCCATCGTTAAGTATGTTTGCCATTAAAATCTATGGAAAGACGACGGAGTTATTAGCATATAAGCAATGAAACAAGATTTTCGCAACGGTTGATTTTCGACTGATCGGTTCCATGGCAGCTATATGTTTTAGTGGTCGGATTCCAATCAAACTTGGACAGGTTGTATAAGACAATACGAGATTCTTAATTTGTAAGTTTGGTACAGATAACTTAAAAAATAAAAAAGTTTTTCATACTAAAGCTTGCTAATCGACCGTTCGTATCGATCGTTCCTATGGCAGCTATATGATATAGTGCTCCGATTTCAACGAAATTTGGTAAGGATGTGAAAAACAATTAAAAATACCCAATTCATGAGTTTGATTGAGGTATCTCAAAAAAACAAAAAGTTTTTCATACTAAAACTTGATTTTAGACCGATCGGTCCTATGGCAGCTATATGATATAGTGGACACATTTAAACCAAAATTGGTAAAGATATAAAGGACAACATAGAATACACAATGTGTGAGTTTGGTTAAAATATCTTAGAAAATAAAAAGTTTTTCATACTAAAGGTGGATTTTTGACCGATCGTACCTATAGCAGCTATATTGAATAGTGATCCGACTTGAACCAAATTTGGTAGGAATGTGTAACACATTTCCAGATATACAACCTGTGCGATTTGTTGATATATCTCAAGAAATAACAGAACCTTTCATACTAAGCATGGATTTTCGACCGATCGTTCCTATGGCAGCTATATGATATAGTAGACCGATTTGAACCAACTTTGGTCACAATGTGTAAAACAATAACAAATTCAAATTCTGTAAGTTTGGTTGGGATATCTCAAAAAACACAAAAAATTTTCATACTAAAGGTCATGCCACACCACAACGAAGTCAAAAAATTCGACAAAAACATGCCCGATTCAACAAAATATCATATCGCCGTCTCACCATAGATTTTAATGTATTATATCTTAAACAACGCGTAATAACAACAGCTAAAATAAAATAGTTAATAAAATATAAAAAAAATGTTTCGAATTTTCCTTGAATTTTTTAGTGAAAAAAGTAAGAAAAAAGCTAAGAAAAAATATATTTTCTTAATTCAAAAATTATATTCTTAAACTACTGGTTTAAATCTAAAACTGTGTATAAATGAAATATAGATATATTATTAGCTTTTAGATAAAGTAAAGCTTTGATAAATCGGTTTAGGCATTCAGAGTAATGATTACAAATGTGGGCGCACCTCTAAAAAAAAGGAATAAAAAAAGCCAGATTTTTGAAAAATTCTAAAAAAAAATCTCTCCATAAAAAAAAAAAAAATGTTTTTCGTCGGTTTTGGCCCCAAATCTATCCAAAAAAGTGGTTTTGGTTCTTGTAACTTTTGGGCTGTTGCCTAGTGTTATTAAAAATGAAAAAATTAATCATAAAACTTACACTCGCTTTAAAATAATGACAAAAATATAATAGGGTTAAAGTTAAAATTACTTTATATTGCTGAATATTATAATGACAAATTGAAGAAGATGTCTTAAGAAGAATTCTGATTTTATTTAAGAAGAATATTTTTGGAAGCACAGTATATTAGCTTATATATAATCGATGACATATTAATTAATAGAAATAAATTCTTCATTAATAGTATTTACAATGATAAACTCTCATTAAAGATAAAGCTTCTGTTTCATCTAATAAAATAAACAAACAAGCAACTTGAACTTGAAGATATTTCTATAATGCGTCATAAGCTCGCTAATGATCGAAGCTTGATATCATTTTAATTGTTCTGTCATTTAGGAAACATTCTAAAACGTGATCATATACATTTATTTTTTTTCGCATTGTCATAATCAACAATAATTCCCACTTAATCCATATAGAGAGATAGAGCAGTAATTGTATTTGTTGTTGTATTTGTATGGAGTTTAACTAACAAACCGCATAACGTGCAACAAAGTAAATGAAAAAGAAACTGAAACCCATACAAAGTCATCTTTCTTCCGCTGGCAAAACGATGACAAATTGCATGAAATAATATAAATTTTCAAGTCAAGACAGTAAAACTGTCTGGCCCCGGGGACCCCTTTTTACCCCTTTGGACCCCGTTTGGTGTTCCATGTCAGAGAGTCTTTGGGTCTCTGAGTCTCGGAGTCTCTGAGTTGAGTCTGTGGCAAGTAAACTGTTGTTTTTCACGACGACGCGTGTCACATTGTCCACCCACAAGAGCAGACGACAGAGCAGACCAGACCAGGCCAGACCTAAAGCCAAAACGGGGACAGATCCGGACAAATCCGGACAGACTCCGGACAGACTCGACAGACCAGACAACGAGACAGTTGCTCTGATCTCATAGGAGTCGAGATATTTGCATAATTTGCTGTTAAGGATTGTTTCTGTCCCCCGTCTAGTTGCACCCACGCCTGCCTCACTTGCTTCAATGGTGACTGGCAGTTGCAAGTTGCCAGATTGCCAGTTTGCCAGACTGTCAGTTTGCCAGTTGTTTCCCGCCCTTTGGCTGCTTTTGTAAGAAAGTCAGTTATGATTGCAGCCAAGTCAATTACCAACACCCGCATGGTGTTGCATGCCACACAGCTGCCCACATAGAGCAATAGAGTAATCTCTGTGTTTGAGTGAACCCCTTTCGATGCTTTTGTTGTATCAACAATGACAACAAATTGATCGTCGCATCTGATCAACTCCAGCTCATTAGCGCGTTCATTAAACCCGTGCGGCAGTTGCCACTTGCCGCATGCGATCAATAATTGTAGAGATTTTCATTTAATTTGTTTAAATTAGCGCAGTGGATGCAATTTTCCCACTGCCGGCACTTAATAAATCTTTGTAAATTTATCGTTATCGCCTAATAAAATGTCACTGCAGATGTCACAGACCTGTGATAAATTGAAAGCGCCCAGCATTTGAAAATAGCAAGCAATTAAGAGCAGCAACAGCAACAGTAACAGCAACAACAGTGGCAAATGTGGCAGGCAACCACTGTCCATGCCACAGACAACACCTTCAACCGCAACTTCAGCTTCAACTTCCAGCTGAAAGTCCTGAACTGGAACTGAGAGAACTGGCCATATCATAGCATCTCTCAGTCAGTGGCAACGTCGGCGGAATCGTCTGATTGCCGCAACATGCTCGAAATTACTTTTCTGTGTAAACTGTGGCACACACACAACAAAACACACAACAACAACAACACAAAACAAACAGCAACAACAACAATACAAAAAGGTTAGATTTGTTGTAAAAAGGTCGAAGTTGTTATACACTTGCCACAGATTTTGGTAGTTAAGGTATACAATAAGTATGTCAAGAACAAGTCTTAAATTATTTATATTTGCTCTTTCGGGTAGATATCATTTGATTAAATTGATTTAAATTAGCTGAGACAAGCCAACACCCAAACATTGTTTTAAATAATTTGAAAGTAATAATAATAATACCAAGAAAAAAATCAACATTATTTATGGTAAACATTTTATTTTAATTAAATTATTTCTAATATTAAAATATATAACATTGTTTGTATGCGTTTCTTCGAGATTTATAGAAAAACTCGATCGAATAATAATTCATTGGAAAAGAGACAAATAATAGAAACTATTATATTGTAAATTTTATAAAGAGACTTATGTTGATATACTTGTATTTATTAATCTAATGATATTACATAATTTATGGCTGCCTTCCATTTGTTTTAAATAAATTTATAGTGTGATTAATAGCTGTAATTATATAAGTTATTAATTACTTTTACTATTTATTACAAAATTCTTCATTCATCTATTAACCAAGATTTATATTTTCTCGTATCCAATAAATTAAACTTGATCTTTTTCCGTATTTTTTCATAAAGCTTTTATTTATTAGCTTTTGACAATTATTGTTGTTTATTTATAATTCTTTTGACAATAAACCAATTATAATTATTTAAATAAATGTAAATTTATCTTTTTTGTGAATATTTTATTAATATTTCTGAGAATAATATCTTAAACCTACATAAATCTCGTTATATTCCCATAATGATAATTATTCTTTCACATTTGCCATTGTCGATTGTCAAACCTATTCAAGTCAACTGATATTCTCTACTCCCACTTAAGAAGTGTATATAAAGTCATGCATACCCAAAGTTATACACATACCAAATGTCCAATGCCAGATATCATTGTCTTGAACTTGCACATTTTCACACACTCTTTACGGGGGCAGCCAAAGAGTCCGTCGTCGACGTCGACATCCGACGTGCGACAGTCTGACTGCGACTGCGACTGCGATAAGCGGGAATTAAATAATTTTACACTCCATGCGATTATCGGCAGCGATTGCGATTGCAATACGGATACAGTTTGTGTATGCTAACGAGCTGGCTGCTATAATTGGCCCAGAGTCCAGTTCAGAAACAGATACAGATACAGTGTGGATGCAGTTGCAGATACAAATACAGATGCAGATACATTTACGCAGATACTCATACTGGCAACCTCAGCCTCAACTTCAACTTCAGGCCTGGCCACGCGCTCAGCCGGGAGTCAAGTAATTGACAAACAATTACCTTTAACGCAGCATTGTTCCGGATCTCTGGAGTTTCCCTTTGATCCTCGACGTGCGGTGTTCGATGTTCGGTGTTCGGCATTTTAGCTTTTAAGTTTTTCGCGCTGAGCGGCAAACACCTCAATTCTCAATTTTGGTAGCCAACGCGAACTGCTTTGCCTATGCGGAGACTGTAGACTGTGGACTCGAAACGATTGTCTCAGCCAAGTTAGCTGCTGCACCCCCAACACCTGCACACAATGAGCTCAAGTAGCCGACCCAGAGACCCAGGCTATAGTCATAGCTATAGCTATTGCTTTAGCCATGGCCCATAGCCCATACCATAATAATAAATATTTCATGAAGCTGTCAGCAACAAATAATCTAAAACTGCAGCGGGCTGACCGAAAGGCACAAAGGAGCCGCCGCCTCTTTTGAGAATTTCTTGGCTTCACAATGGCCGCCAGTTGGTTGCCATAGCTAAGAGTCAGCTTCAGCGTCAGCATCTTCTTGTGGGTGTTAACAGTCAGTACTACTGGGCAAGGAATGCGGAAAGTCCACAGATACGAGCCGCATTTATTAAACATAAATTCATGGGCATATTGACAGTGCCTTTAGCTCCCCGAAAATCAATTCAAATGCATGCATTTTCAAAGCCAGTTTTTGAACTGTTGCTGGAGTTGGAGTTGGGAGTGGAATTGGACTGTGGCATAAATGGAGCAACATGCTGCATGCACCTGTCAATGGCATTGACATAAACCATAAACCGGTCGCTGCTGCTTACGCACTTGCAACGAGATCAGCAGCGGCATGTTGTATATAGAAGATACACTGAAAATAAGATCAACTTCTAAAATCAAGAACATTCATCTTGAAGATTTTTGTTGGGAGAGTATTAAAATGTCATATTTGATTTTGTAAAAATACATTTATAAAATACTAAGCCAGAATAATTTGTATGTCAAAAATAAAACAATAAAAAAAATTATTAATTTAAAAATTTTCCTGTATTTTTGACTTAAATTTATAGAACATTGTTATAATAAGAAAATTATTATAATACATTTAAAAAATTACTAAGCCAGAATAATTTTTATATCAAAATAAAACAATAAAAAAAACTATAAATTTCCAAATGTACCTATATTTTTGACTTACATTTATAGAACATTTTCATAAATAGAACATATGTACTTATAATAAAAACTTGGTCTTATTAAAAATGTTCTTAAATTTTCTTTTTTTACTTTAAGAATTTTATTTTCTCTACTCATTTTTTAGACCAAAATTCTAAGTTTTGAGACTACATTTTTTCTAACAGTGTAGATAGAGTCTCGGTAGCGGGATCGGGATCGGAACCGGGACCTGTTGCCATCATTTGATGCGTCAAACATGCGCTCAAACGCCTTTGCCTCGCCTCGAGTCGCCTCGCACTTGTAGTCAGAAAATTTTTATTATTATTATGACCATTTTAGCTACCAAGCATGCGTAAAGTCAGCCTGACTATCCTGGCCAGGTCTGTGGCGCGTCTGCGCGGCAGCAACTGTGTGGCAGCATCGGCAGCAGTGCAGTTGGCCAATAAATTGTGACGCTAATGTAAAGTGTGGCAAGCCATTAGCAGTGGCAACATGTGGCAGTTGGCAGTTGGCAGTGGCAGCCGCGGGTTATTGAACCTGCCACAGGCGACAGCTGATGAGCAGCTGGAAGTGGGCGAAGTGGGCGAAGTTTAAGCCCACATTTGTTGTGGCAAGGTTGTGCCATCAATCCTAGTTGTGGGCAGACTTTGGCCAACACTGCTGCTGCTAACTGGGCTCAATCGCTGGCTAAGATTAGTTGTTGGCCCTCGATGTTGCGTTGTTGTGTTTGCCTTTTGGCATTTTTATGACATCCGCTGACAGATTTCACTTCCAGCGGAAAACGGAAGCGGCCAGTTTGACTGGCAACAACAACAACAACAACAACAAGTTAACTTCCTCGACAACGCATATTTTTTGTAGGTGCTGAGAGAGTGACACCGACTCTGACTCCGACTCTGGTTTGCATTTAATAGATTAATTAAAGACAACGCGAGTGCCGCCCAATGATTAAGCAAAAGTTGCTGCCGCCGTTGACTTCCGTCAATCAAATTGTGCAAGGAAATGTGCAGCAGATTGAGCGAGAAGTAGAAGGAGAAGGAGGAGAGGAAGACAGAGACGGAGACAGCGCATTAGCAGTTTGCAGGTGGAGGCGACACTTTGGCCAGCGGCAATCTGTTGGCCAAGTTAAAGTTTATAAACCGGGCAAATGGCAAATGGGAAAAGCGAAAAGCGAAAACGCCTGCTGCGGCTGCTGTCCAATTTTTTTTTGTCAACTGGCAACTGCAAGGTGCTCCGGACGCCAACGTTGGCGACACACAGCACAGTGGCAAAGAAAAAAAATATATATATAAATTTATATACAAGAGCTACAACAACAACAGCAACAACAGCGAGAGCAACAAAAATTCCAACCGCAGGCACTTGATGCCAAGCGACGGCGGCGAAGGAGTGGAAAAGGGAGAGGGAGAGAAGAGAGAGAGAGCAGGAGAGAGAGCGACGTGGTGGGAGCGGGACAGATGCCGGGACGACCCAACGACGACGACAGAACGTGGTTAGCAAATTTATTATGTAAACGGAAATACGGCATATCCTTGCTCAGTGGCAACGGCGCCGCAGCAATAGAAATAGTTTTGCGGCTACCAAGGCAAAAAATGAGGCAAAAAGTGGAAAGAGCGGGAGCTGCCAGAGCGGGAGAAGTAGGAGTTGCCAGAGCGGGAAAAGCGGGAGTTGCCAAAACGGGAGCGGGAACTGAAGTTAGATGGCAACTGGAGGAGTTGCTGGGAGCTCGTAAATCGCATAAATTGTATAATTCTAGCTGGTCATTGTTCTCCTTGTTGTTGTTGTTGCTGTTGTTGTTTGTTGTGTTGTCTGTTGTGTTGTCTGTTTTGTGAATTTGTTGCCAAATTGCGTTTGTAGGTGCTCCTTTGTTATGGACAGAGCAGAGACAAAACTGGGAATGAAACAATATGTTGCCACAGTGCAGAAAGCATTCTATTGAGCATTTTGAACACGTGCGAGGTTGCAGGAGCTGCTCCTGATTCAGTTCCTGTTCCTGTTCCTGCGGTTACTCCAACTGCTGCTGCTGATGACAGCGATAGTTAATTAATAACAGCATCAACACCTGCGACACCTGCGATGTGACAACAACTGCAGTCAGCAGCTTTGAAATTGGCTTTGAATTTAGCCAAGTTGATTGAATTCCGTTGTTGCCAGTCAATTAGCAATAAGTACTGCAAAGTTCAGACTTTGCTTCATTTAAATGCAAGAAGTTGCTCGTGCAACGCGGCGTATGCGCAATAAACGACTTGGGAGGATAGCAAATGCCGAGAAGGCGGCGAACATTGACCACAAAGAGCAGTAAAATAGAACGAGCGAAATGATGCAAGTGTGTGTGTGAGTAGAAATTTACAATGGATAAAAGGACAGCAAGATAGAGAGAGAGGGAGAGGGAGAGAGAGTGAGAGAGAGCAATATACGAAATATTTGGCAATGTTATATATGGCTTAAAATCGAAAATATATTATATATTATATAGTATGGAATTATATATATAATATATTATATATTATAGTATTATATAGTATGGAAAATTGAATAATAGATGGCTTAGAATCAAAAAATTATAAAATTTTCTAGATGATAAAAATTTAAACGCAGAATCAATTTAGAGGCCAAACCATGATCAAAATGATATTCCGTTTGAAAATCGGTTAATTTTTGATGAAGTTATGAGAGATCAAAGTTTTTGGAAAAATTTTAAGGGATGAGTATGGAAAATTTGATGATAGATGGCTTAGTATCAAAAATTTATCGAATTTTCTAGATGATAAAAATTTAAATGCAGAATCAATTTAGAGGCCAAATCATGAACAAAATGGCATTCCGCTTAAAAATCGATTAAGTTTTGGTAAAGTTATGAGAGATCAAAGTTTTTGAAAAAATGTCAAGGGGTGAGTATGGAAAATTTGATGATAGATGGCTTAGTATCGAAAAAGTATCAAATTTTCTAGATTATAAAAATTTAAATGCAGAATGAATTTAGAGGCCAAATCATGATCAAAATGGCATTCCGCTTGAAAATCGGTTAATTTTTAATGAAGTTATGAGAGATCAAAGTTTTTGAAAAAATGTCAAAGGGTAAGTATGAAAAATTGGATGATAGATAACTAAATATCACATTGAAATACTTCAACTCAAACGCAAGCTTGCAGCCCTGATTTCTGGGGTCATTACAGTTCATCCCTGGAAAATTGTAAATTTTTGCACTTGATTTCTTTGTGGTCGCCGGACGAGACATCAAATAGACAAAGTTAGCCAGCCAAAAGGACGCCTATTGCAAATTTATGACACTGAATTTATGTGCAACAAAGCGTGGCAAGTTCAGGCGGTTGGGGTGGCAGTCTGTCGTTCGAAACCGAAAGCAGTTACAATGAAGAAAAAAATGTCAAAAAGTCCAAAATCAATCGATCGATAGTCTAGTTAATTTATGACCCAAAAAAGTTAATAATTTTTATATTTGTAGCTGTTGTGCGAATTTAAACCCAATCAAAAGTCACAGGGCAAGAAAAAGATGCAAAGGAATAAAGATGCGTGTTAAACAGTTTAACACTTCTGCATGGTCACCCAAAGAGAAAAACTCTGGCTCATAATTCATTTAAACACAGCGAAAGACAGTGGAAAATGTCTAAGAAAGTCAAAAGGAAATGGCAATGCATTAAGAAATAAGCAATTTGCTTTGCAACAGCAGCAAAAAACGAGCCACAAGATCAGACGAAGCACCCAGGAAACAGTAGGAAGGACGTAGGACGCAGGACGAGGGATGCACACAGAGGCCAGGGCAGCCAATGTGTCGCGACTGCGAATGCGACTGTGACTGTGAACGCGGAAGGTTGGCAGTAAATGTTTAATGCCAGCCAAGGCCACGCAGGGCAAACCCCTCTTGCCCCTGTTCCTGTCCCTGTCCCTGCCCTTACCCCTTTCCATACCCATTTCGGAGTCGGCATCCCTGCGCTAAGTAGTTGCATTAAAAGCTTACAAGCAAATCGCAGAGGCAGCAACTGAAACAAATACAAACCGAATTTCTCTCGGCCATAAAACCAACCCCCTTTCTCCACCCAGGACGCACTTTTTTGGCAGCCGCTCAAGTAACGTGCCGGCATGTGGCAGTAAATCATTTGTGTACTTTTTGTAGTAAGTTCACGACCTTAAAGCTGATAGAACAATTAATTCAAATACTAACGTTAATTAAACATAGTTATACATTTATCGATAACTTCATTACTGAACATCAATTCAATATAAATTTAAATGTGTACTGTTTTATTTTTAACTCCACTTTGATTAATTTAATAATAAACAACATTCCACAATTTAAAATTTGAATATTCAAATAAGTTACGAACGCTCACTTTGTCAAAAAGAGTTGGCGCCATCTGTTGGCTTTTTCATATAACATACTTTCAGTGCTGCCAACTTAGTGAACTCGCGTTGCCAACCATCGAATGGCGCTGTCAACCAACATAGCTATTTTATAGCTAGTTCTGGCTATGACTATGGTTCATGCTGCCAGATCGGAGGATTTTGCAGGGTGGCAGCCCTTGGACCGGGTGGCAGCCTTCTACACCAGTGTTGCCAAGTTTTATGGGGGAACAATAGTCTGTTTCTGGCTGGAAAGTCATCTAAAATAGTTATTATGGGCACTTTTTGCACAATATTACAAAAAATATTAAAAACAAAACTCAGCTGAATATACTGTACATATAGACAGATTAATAGTCTGTTAATAGCATTTTTGAAATTCGTCTAGCAATCGAACTCTGAAAATATGCAAAACTAGCTATAAAATAGCTAAGTTGGCAACACTGGTCCTCTTTGCAGAGCCATTCGCCGATGCAACATTTGTGAAATTGTTAAAAACTATTACTTTTAACGTGGAGTCGCAGCTGCAAAACATAATTGCGCCAAATAAGTTCGGTTTTTAAGGCGTGACGCGTGTGTTTGTCTGCCCAAGGCGACGATTCAACACAATTTCGGGGCGTGTTTGGAGCGAGAAAATGGAAAACGCATGTTTCGTGCTCAGATAAGGCCCAGCTGTGCGTCGGTCTCGCTCAAATTGCAACAAATTGTGGAAAGCATCCGGCTAGATTCACAAAAACAAAACAAGACAGCGATAGACAAGCAACAGAGCAACTGAAAGCAGGACATACAGTAACAGAAACAACAACAAGACACAACTAAAGCAACTACGATCCAATTTGATATCAGTACACAAAAAGAACAACAAAACAAAAAAAAAACAAAAAACAAAAACAACATGCACCCACTGCAAAGTAGTTAAATAATTCTGCCCTGTCTGCGCTTTATTTCCTCTTCATTCTTGTACTCGTTTTAATTTCAACAAGTTTTCTGTTCTCGCTTTCCCCATATCTCTTTTTAAACCATCCGACGCGCAGTTCTTTTTTCGTTACTACTTCACCACAACCACAACAGCAACAATAAAAACAATACACACACACACACACATACACACTTACACGATTGACTCTCACACAGACTCTCACGCATACAACGACAATTACTTTTGCTGTGACGCAGCAGCAGCCACCAAAAAAAGCACCTGCAAAAGCGGCACGAGACCAGCGAACAGCGACCGGCTCCCAGTGCAGCTGTCATAGCGCAACAACAACAACAACAGCCGTAGCAGCAGCAGCAGCAACAACACACTTGTTGCAAACGCAGCAAAAGCAACACACACAGAAAGAGAGAGGGAGAGACAGAGAGAGAGCGAGAGCGAGAGAGTGAGTGATAGAGAGACAGTACGGGAGTGGGAGTGGGAGAGAGACAACAAAGCGGCTCTGTCCTCTTCTCTCTCTCTCTGTATATAAAGTGCCTAAGCAGTTAGCTATCAACGTTCATTGCCGCCGTACTTACAAGACTCAAAGGTAAGCCCCACAGATCCAGATGTTATTGCAAAAATGCTTCTTTCGATCATCATCATTCATGACACGGCTAATTCACAAACGGCCAAACGGTACCCGGCACACTACACACACACGCACACAATGTATATTATTGTATGTACATAAATAGTTGATAAGCCGGCGCTGCAGTTGACGGCGGCCTCTCAATCGTATGTCTGATAAGACGGAAACACGATTCTCATGTGCGCGCACATTCAAATTAAACGCGACAGCAATGAAATGATAAAATAAAAGCAAGAAATATAACCCGAACCTTATCAGTTGTATTCGCCAATATATTTGTTGTTTTAAATACGTGAGACCTGCACGAACTATCATTCGCCCTACTTACCAATGTCACACTATGCTTTCAGATGGTCAAGGAGAAGCCAAACTCGACGCGCATCTATGATAAGGATGGCTTTAGGCGACGCGCCGCTTGCATTTGCGTGCGCTCCGAGAACGAAGCGGAGGTGAGTTATAGGAAAGAACTTAAATGACCATCAAACACACACTCCAAACTGTACAGATTCTGTCAAGAAATCACGTTTTATATGACATTAGATTACATGATAATAATAATTGATATATTGCAGGTGCTGCTGGTAACGTCTTCGCGCCGTCCAGAGCTGTGGATTGTGCCGGGCGGCGGGGTAGAGCCAGAGGAGGAGCCACCTGTCACTGCTGTGCGAGAGGTACTCGAGGAGGCAGGCGTTGTTGGCAGCCTGGGACGTTGTTTGGGTGTCTTTGAGGTGAGGCAATTGTTTAAATTTATGATATCAATTGGTGCTAAAGATTATATATTTTAGAACAATGATCATATGCATCGCACCGAGGTGTTTGTCATGAATGTGACCCAGGAACTGGACGAGTGGGAGGATTCACGTAGCATTGGACGTAAGAGACAATGGTTCACGATCGATGATGCCTTGTCACAGCTGGCGCTGCACAAGCCCACCCAGCAGCATTATCTGATGCAGCTGCAGCTCTCGAAGACGCTGGAGAATGCCAATACGCCCGGTCGTGTAGTGAATGCCACGCATCCGCCCATTTTGACCAACGCAGCCTCAGCGGCAGCATCGCCAACAACGGCATAAAGATAAATACAGAAGGAATTATCACACTTACACACACATACACAGATATACACACACACTTATACAACATACACATACAACACACATACACAGACTCACTTTTTGACATTTTGGAAATTTACAATTAGACAGGCAGTAAATTCATTTCGGTATGTTTAAACCATTTACCTCTCCCTGCACCCACCCCCCCGCTCTCCATTGCAATGCTGTCGGCATTCAGCTGCAAGCATCCTTTTCGAGATTAGCTTAAGTCGAGCGCTTCATTTATGTTTTTAGAAATTGTATTGAGAAACAATATGTATGTACTTTAAATAAGAGAAGGCCTAATACGAGCAGAAACAGAAACAAATTGATAAAGCATATAAAAACGAAAAACTAAATTAACTTAAAAAAACTTTAAAAAAAAAGAAGAAAAAAACGTAATAATTTTTGAGCGCATAGGGCACTTTTTGCAAAACGAAATACGTGTACTAACAGAAATTATGATATCTATTAGATTTTTCTACTCTTTTTTATAATTTACTCAAAAAACATCTTGATTATTGTAATAAACAATTGGAAATGGCTTTAAGGAAGCGCTAAAATTTATTAATTATGCTAAGCGGCCTAAACAAAAATTATAATAAAAAGGAAAAAATTAATATAAAAATTGAAACGAAATTATCTAAGAAATATCGTTTTACATCTGCAAAAGGTTAAACAATTACAATTTTGTTTGCAGATGAATCCTTAGAGAACTAAAATAATTATCAAAAGTTGCCTATGCAAAAAGATTAAGCACACATAATATAAACAAATATAAGTTATGCCGTATGTGAACTTTAAAGTCTGCAGCGCCCATAACAAAACGTTAACTTATTGTAATAAAAATTTGAAATTAGTGAAACCAGAAAACATTAATACAAATATGATAAATAAAGAAAACAACTAATTAAACTATATACTAACAATAAGTTATGTGCACGCTGTACTTTTCAAAAATACAAAGCAAACGTCAACAAAAAGAAAAGCGAAAAAAAAGAAATATAATTTAAAAAAAAAAAACAACTTAAAATGTCAATGTGATAAATGCTAATCAACACTTTTATGTAACTTTTTTGGAATACACTTACTTTTGGCACACTTAAAGACAACAAAATTTTAGTTCAAGTTTTATTGCTCAAGATAAATTGACTTTCAATAAAAATTCGAAATAATTTGCAGAAGAAAAACATTTTCATCGGCAAGCTAAAACAATAGAGCCACAAATTGTTGGAATTAAAGAACAATGATTTACGAAAGCGAAAATAAAAATAAAGACAGAAAACCAAAACAACGATTTAAAAGCCGCTTTATCATGTATTAAAAAACCTTTTTTATTTATGTTAATTCTAAAATTATTTTTTTAAATTATTAAAACTAATTTCTGTAAAAATGCTACCAATTTTTGAGCATGCCATCAGCAGGAAATGTTCAATTCAACTACATATAAATCTTTGACGTCTAAGCGCCTCCTCGCTGTCTAAGTCTCGGAGCTTCGGACTCCACTTCGGAGTCGGCTCCGGATGCGGTGATCAACGCCTGAAGCAGTTGCTTCAACTCATTGTAAAGCCTTAAAGCCAGCTGTAAGTTGGGCGCCTGGCGACGATCTGGGAGCTGATGCTCCTTGGGCGGCTGTACGCACATCTTCACCAGCTTCTGCAGCGACCGTGGCAAGCGTATTCCACTCAAGAGTCCCGGCTGAAAGGTGCCGCTGCCCAGGAGAACATGCTCGCAGAATATCTGAAAGTTGTTGTTCTGCTGCACATGAGTACAGCCTTGTCGCTCGACATCACATAGTCCACGGCAGGAATGGAAGTTGCAGTCCTGATTGGTGTGACACTTGACACCATTGGACATGCGCTTGTCCAGCTGACTCTCGACATAGACATGCTCGGCACTTTGGTACTTGAGACGTCTATCGGGCGTAAGGCCAAAGCGATTCACTTGCATCTTACACATCCTTAGCGGCTCCGGCTTCATCTCCTCCAGCCGAAATATGTACTCCATAATATTAAGAGCATGCTTCAGACGCTGCTGGCGATTTGAGGCGCTACCAAGTGAATAAAACAAAGTAAATCAAAATGCGTTGATAATCGTTTGCTTTACTCACAGATATTGAATAATGCTGGGATTTGCCTGCACTATTTCCAGTCCCTCTGTGGCATAGTAAGGACCGCAGGAGCCCATAACCGTTGGAAATACGGACTCTTCATCAAACAGTTTGCCCATCATATAGTTGTTGTCCTTGAACAATCTCCAGAAGCTAACCATTTGCTGAGAGTTGTTGTCAGCTATCTCCTGATTGACCAGAGCCCTGATCTAAAAATCCATGTTAAATTAAAGTACTACAATCATAAAGTAATACACTTACCATATTATCATCTAATGTTACATTGTAGGCAAGTATAATGTGCAGCTTGACAATCTCATGGAACTCCTCGATCTTGGGATAGATGGACTCGCCCTTGCTGTTCGTCCAGCTCAAGTCATCGTCATTATGCTTTGCCAGCTACAGGAAATAGGTTGGGAATGGTAGTCATGGCAACCCGAAAACTATCGTTAAACTGACCTACCTTCACCGCATACATGTCGCCATTCTTTTCGGCCGTAAACAAAATAGTTTTCATATCATTCAACGGACATTGAAAGTTATTATAACTTGACTGGCTGCTGCAAAGTTCCTCACAGAGCGAGCCACTGAACTCATGATGCTCATACTTTTGGCACTGTAACACATTATTTCATTTTAGATTATTCGATATAGTTAATAATTGATGGCTTCTTGTACTTACCATGTGCGTAAGACTTCTGTGGGACATGAGCTTGAAGCATAAGGATAGATTGAGGAACGCATAGCTGAAGAGGCCAACCGCCAGCAGCACCGCAATGAGAACCGTACGCTGCATTCCTAGGCGAAATTTGCGACGCAATGCAGTCAACATTTTCTACTCTAAGAATTTTCAATTTAAATTTTCATCGCTAGTCAGATTTTCCTTCGCATGTCCACTTGAGGTATATACACTTAAGGCTTGGCGGAACTGTCAGTGGCGGATAATTTGACGGGTCCGGGACATGCGCACTGCCGGATGCTCTCCGGTTGCGAAAAACCACGCGAATAGTTTTGTGGGAGTGGCGATGAAAGCAGCATCTTATCGATACATTTATCGGGTGTTCTCGCTTTCGTTTCGACGCTGAAATCCCCACTTGGGAACGAAAAGTTAGCATACTTTTCAGGATAAAACCCACTCCATACTTTTCCAACCTCAGCTCAACAAAAAATTCAATAGTTTTTTGAAATTATTACTTATGAAAGCAGCATCTTATCGATACATTTATCGGGTATTCTCGCTTTCGTTTCGACGCTGAAATTTCCACATGGTTAAAAAAAAGCTAGCATACTTTTCAGAGTAGAACCCACTTCATACTTTTCCAACCTCAGTTCAATAAAAAATTCAATTGTTTTTTGAAATTATTACTTAACGTATAATTCTTTATTTATACTCTCTGCTAAATTGAGCAATTATTTTACTTAATTCATCAATTTAATTTCAATAAGTTTTTCTTCTCTTTAAATTTGCTTTCAAGTGGTTTTAGAGTTGTCATCATTTATGTAATTTCTTTTATTTGTTTTGCTAAAAATAATTTAAATTCATAATTATATACCTAAGTTCAAGTTTATTGTTGTATATCATTATTAATTATTATTTTCATTGCCTTTTTTTCATTTTAACTAACGCAAACTCAGATTCGCACTAATACATTGTCTGTGTGTGTGTGTGTTGTTGTTGTTGTTGTTGTGTGTGTGTGTGTAGTCGTGTGTAATTATTCACCTTTTGATGTATTTATATACTTAAGATAACTGCTCTTTAATGCATAATTTTAACTAGTTATGTACACAACTATATATTGTTATGACAAATGCTAGAACATATTTTTGTTAATTGTTTTACTTCGTGTGCCTTTTGTTTAAATTTATTAAATCATATGTATAACAAATCTATATAAAAAAATTGTAAAAAACAAACCAATTAAAGGAAATATCTTTTGCATTTGACTAACTCGTCTATGGATCGATTGTAATTGTATTAATTCTGCTATATAATTCAAACGGTTCTCACATTTGTTTTTTAATTCGCTTTTGTCTAATTGTTGCTGTTAGTTTTTGTTATTTGTTTTTGTTTTTTGCTTTCATTGCATTCAACTGTGTGTATGATTATCGTAAATCGTTTTGTTTTCTTATTCTTTTTAATTTAATGTGTATTATTTTGTTGTATTTTGTGAACATTAAAATTGTATTTCATTTGTATTATTAATTAGTTTTTATTGTTGTTTTATGAACGATTCTCGTTAAATTGCATAGTTAATTCTTTGCGTGTGTATATTAACTTGTATGGGCGTTAATTAACTTAGTTGGTTTCTTTTTATTTACATTTAGAATAATGCACACAACATTAGACTAGTTCGGCTCAAATGATATGCATCTCAGATACTTTCCAACTCGAAAGTATCTCAGCTGTTTATCAAATCGAACTCACAACCAGTTAACATCGTTTCGTAGTCCTTTTTTTTGCGCTTCTATTGTTTTTATTCATCCTTTATTTATTTATTCATTAATTTATTTAGTTATTACTTTAAACTTTATGCAATGTTAACATTTTCTCTTTTGATTTTGTTACAAAATCGCTGCCGCGTGGCTTCATTTGTTAATTTATTTTTGGTTTCTTAAGAATTTTTTATTTAACTCATTATTGTTTTTCCTTAGTTCATTAAAATAATGTAAAAAATCTGCAAATTGCATGCTCCTCGTTAATTAATGTGCCATTAAAAAATGTCTATGATTTTCTATATGTATTCATTCTTATATTTACAGCAGTATTTTGTTTTTAGTTATTTCTTGTCTTTTGTTTTTCTCTTGTGTTTTTTTTTATTACTTTTGCTTTTTTCTTATTTTCAACATCGTCGGTTTGTTCAATCTATTTTGTTGTTGTTGTTTTACATAAAACCTTTTTTTTGGCAGTGCATTTATATTTATTATTCCGGTTTACTATTTTTAATGATTTTCAGCTAATAACTACAAATTATATTAATTTTATTTAAATGTAATTTAATATGTAAATTAGTTTAATCTTTAATTAACAGCAATTATTTACAATTGTTCGTCTCGTTTGTCTTACTATTAATTAATTATTTATTTATTTTTGTCACGCAAGGTACGTTTGATTTAATGAATTATTAATTTATCGAAATTATATATATATACTAATGTATGTTTTTTTTTTTTGAATAAATTGAATTGTTTATCATTAAAGAAATTGAAACTGATAAATTTACTATAAAATACAATTGGAAGACAGTTGTTGGGATCAATGCAATTCAAGTGAATTTTAGCATACGATGTTCTTACACATCTTGGGAAAGAAAGTCAGAGTAACAGAAAGGGCACGAAAATAACTTTAAACAAATTGAGATTAAAATAAACATATAAATTTGGGAATGAAATCAAATAATAGATTTGAGCAAAACGGCTTATTGCTTATACATAAATTGCAAGCAGTCCCTGAAGAAACTTGTTCAACTTCAACCATAAAAATACGCATATAAAATAGTAAATAACTAAAAAAAATCACCTTCCTATAATTAAATATTATTAAGTTTAACTTACTTACTGATTAAGTGGAATGCTTAATAACTTTTGCATTTTATGTGTCAGCTACAGTTGTTGTTGTTGTTGTTCTTGCATATGTCTCTTAAACTTTTTTGTTGTAATTTATTTTTAATTAATTTATCAATTAACTGTTAATATTTTTTGTTGTTGTTTATGCTGCAGTTGCTGAAACTCTAAATCTTGTAGCGCTGCTTGGATTACTCCATCGACCTCTTAATTAAACTATTTTAAATTTATTGTTAAATTTAATAACTATGTTTTTTTGGTTAGTTGTGCATTATTATTTGCATTTGCCATTCGTTTTGGTTTTTATTTTGGTTTAATTCGTAATTTAAATATGCAAATTCAAAACCTGTACTTAAACATTAAGTTGAATATACAAATTTTTCATAGCTTATTATGTATACGCACTGTTAGCTTAGGTATTCTTTAAAATAGTCGTTGTTGTGGTTGTTCATCTTGTTCTTCTTGTTCTTGTATTTATAACTGGCTGCCGTATGTGATTTATATATGTATGTTTATGTTGTGTAGCTGTATGTATGTATGTGTGTCTGTCCATCGCACATTACAATTTGGCTTGCCATAAATAAATATTGAATATTTCTTTTTAGTTATTCGTTCTAAACTTTATCGTTTTTGGCAGTGTAAAAATTTATGTTAATTAATTTATTATGCGTTTTGTTTGATTTGATTTTGAGTTTGAGTTTGTGTTGAGTTGATGAAAAAATGTTTAGTTATTGCTTTTCGAAAAGTGTGAGCTAAAAATGCAATTTGTTGATGTTGCTGCAGCTAATCCTCATCTAGGCTCTGCGAGCGACGTGGCTGCGACTTGGAGACGACCACATACTTGCGTCCAAAGTATGGCGAATCTAGAGATGGGGGGCGATATTAAGGCTATATCAGCAGGACTCACAAACTCAGCTCATCTCTCACTTCTTGCGCAGGAAGTCTGTGTATTTGCGTGCACGCTTGCGCACCTTCTTCAAGGCATTGCCCAGCCGGAATTGCTCCTCGGCCAGGTGGTGATTGCCATAGTGATGGGTGCTCATACTCATACTCATACTCGTGCTAGTGTGTGTGTTGGTGCTGTAATGGGCGTGAGCATGGGCGTGGGCGTGGCTGTGCGGGTGCGAGTGAGATGCATGCGAGTATTGGCCAGGATTCTCTAAATGCGAATGATGCAGATGCATGTAACCATCGCCAGCAGGATTCACCGAGACCGAGACGGAGGCAGGTGAACCAGGTGACATTGGCTGCGACAGCAAATTGTGCTCCGAGGCGGCATCAAAGGAGTCAAAGTGCAAGGACGACGAATGCTCGCTGGTTGTGGAACCACCACCATCTGCCCCCAAATGGGCGCCAGTAAATTCCTTGGGCAACTCATCGATGCCCAGCGGCTTCTCAAAGTGCGAATTGCCAGACATGTTGGTGTAATCATAGCTGGGATACGTGTACGGCAGATAGCCCGCATGATGTGCCTCCGAGCTGACCAAAGTCTCTCCATCTCGTTCCCGTTCCCCCGTTCCCCGATTGTTGATGAACTTCACCTCGTTGGCGTTGCGCTCCTGGCTGTTGCTGTTGAACACAATGTTGATGTTGTTGCTGCTGCTCGACAAGTTGATGTTGCTGGGGGACAAGGGCTCCATTGTTGTTGTTGTTGTTCTGGTTGCTCCTGTTGTTGTTGTGGTCTGTATCCCGCTGGCATTTTGATTTAGATTCGTTTCCTTGCTGGCGCTGCTGTTGCGATAGCTTCTCTCATAACGCTGGAAGCATTCACCCGCATCGCTGGAAGCCGTGTTTGTTGTATTTGTGTTGGTGTTGTTGTTCGCATTGTTGTTGCCCTGCTGAAAGTTGTTCTTGTACTGAAACTCGAGTGCATTGCTCGGCTGAAACGGATAGTTCTTGGAATTGTTGAGCACATCGCCAATTGTTGGATTGCCCTTGGACAGATACTGGTGAATGTCCTCGCTGGTGATTTGCAGATCCTGATCCAGATACGTGTTGCACTGTATGTAGTTGTTGCAACAATTGTTGAACGTCTCGCCCTCCTGATCCTGATGGAACAACACAGTCGTCGACTCCTCGAACTCACAGTGATAGTTGCTGCCACGTCGCTTCCTTGCCGCTGCCGAGGTGCTTGGTCCGTCATCATACAGGGTGCTCTTCCAGCTGCTGTTGTCCGTGTTGCTGGTGCGCTTGCGGCAGGGCTTCATCTCCGGCTCCGGCACATGCCAGGCATCCAGTTTGTCCAGCGAGGCAGTTCTAGTGGCAGCTGTCTCCGTGGTGCCACCAACTGCTCCTTCAAGCTCCAATTCTGTGGGAGATTTGCCATCGGCTAGGAAGCTCCATCTAATTGGGGATGGCGAGCAGGCGTATTCCGGCAAATCATTACTCAACGCACCCTTCGAGCTGTGTCGCTCCAAGGTAGAACCTCTGCGAGGGTGTCATTGTGGACTGAGGTTGCTCCTGTTGCTCCGGAAACTTGCTCTCTGCGGCAATTTGCTTGGCACGATCGAAGATGGAGGTGAGTGAACCCAGCTGACTGTTGGGTCGACTGGCATTGAGTCCACGCAAAGAGATGGATGTGTAGCTGGGCTGTCTAGCCTGTAGACGCTGCTGCTTGCGCATCGCTGCCGAGGCAGACTTGATGGAGTTGTTGCGACTGAGCGAGGAGCGTGAACCGTAGAGACTCGTGGAGTCCGTTTGATAGCAGTAATCGGAGCTGGTGCAGCAGCTGCTTGGACGACGCGACGACGAACCATACAAATCCTCGGCAAAGTACTGAGCCAACTCCGTGCGTGATGCACTGCAGCCGGACTTGCGCACCATTATCTCCTGGACCTCGCGATCGGCGCACGCTGCATCCTGGCAAGCGTTGATCGAGTTGCAGGAGACATCGGTCACAGAGCGATGACGTCGACTGCTGCAGACATGTCTCGAGCTGTGCTGGGCACCACTTCCGCCGGAAGTGGAGTGATGGGTGTGTGCGCCTGGCAAGCTGCCGCTGCCACCAACAGCAGCGACGCTGTGCTGCCGACGTCGACGGCGATAATGATGATGATGTGAGTGCGATTGGGGCTGAGACTGACTCTGAACTTTACCTTGATTTGGACTCTGACCCAGATGCGAGTGATGACTGTGCGGTGAGGTGTGGCGACTGTGGTGCGGACTGTGGCTGTGACTGTGCTTGCGTTGTGACTGTATTGAAGGCTGTGCTGACTGATGGCAGTGTGGCATGATGGCAACCGTCTCCTGGGAGTGAGACTGCGACTGAGATTGGGATTGAGGCAGCTCATGCTTGTGTTGTTGTTGCTTGTGCGATGGCAGCGGCGTCTGATCACATACGATATCCTTCTCATAGCTACAATGTACATATTCGTGTGTTGTATAACAGTTTTGATGCGAATGTTGCGACTGTGAGGAGGATTGCTGTTGCTGTTGTTGTTGTTGCTGCTCCTCAGCGCGACTCGTTGAATGTACACTGGCAGTTTCAGGAGGTGAGGCGTTCCTCAGTCAAGGCCCGCTGTTCGGGCAGGCAGGTGCTTGCTGACGAAGGTGATGGGGCGCAGAGGCAGCGCTCCGGCCCTGGTGTGTACTTCGGCCGCCGTCTAAAAATCGCTCGGATGCAGCTACAAGAAGCGTAAAAGGCGCCAAAAACAGAAAACAGAACAAAAATATAACGAAAAAATATTCCAATTAAATTTGGTCAATTTTGCATTTTTAATTTGTGAATTTTCTTGTCTTTTCATTTAGTTAGTTAGTTTTTCTGGCTGGATTTAGTATGTTGTTTAGTTATTTAAAGCGCTAAACAGTGCATGCAAAAAGTACATGCCAATAATACGCATGCGCATAGTTATTACAGTAGAAAACTCTAGAGAAAGTCATGCAGCCTAAAAGATTTTAAAGCAAGATTATGACTTTTATTTATAGTAAATTAGATGAAGATTGATTAAATGATTTGATAAAGCAATGCCAAAATTCACTTTCTAAGCAATTAAGCGAAATTGCTAAGAAAGATCTTTTAGTTGTGATTGATAATGTTAATGATAATGATAATGACTATATAAATCCCGATGATTTGAGTTTTTTAAAGTGTACTTTTTAGGCGCATTATTGGCACACTGTGTGTAGTGTATCTTGTATCTTGTATCTGAAAGGTGCGTCGATATTTGAAGATCTTTACTTTTCGATCATGTTTTACTTAGCCAATTCATTGTTTTTGGTTACTTAAGTTGGTCCCAAGTTTCACTTTCACTTGCGTACTATAATAAAAAAAACAAATAAACAAATGAATAAAAAATAATATATATATTTATTGAAAGCAGTTGAAAAGCTACAAATTGTCAACATTAAAGAGTGAACTGTCTGCAGTTCGTTATTTTAGTTGAGTTTGGACTTAGTCTAGCAAGAGTGTGACTTAGTTGCGAAACGAGTATTTAGTTTATTGACGAGCTTGTTGGTGGGTGCAATTGTGTTTTAACGGTATTTTCCAAGCGGCACGCGCGGCATTTTCATGTAAATGCTTTTGTGGCTTGTGGCGCCCCACGCTTGCGTGGTGGTTTATGGGGCTGTGAATGTGGTTTTAGTGGCACTTAGGAGTACAAATACGAGTACGAATACGAGTTGTTTAACCTACATGACATTCTTCCGTGCGCCGAGTGCCGGCGAAAGTTATCATCTCGGCCATAGTCAGACTCATTGTAGTAGCATTTGCGATTAGGAACTGGCGTTTGTATATTTGTACCGTAGTTTGTGTAGCAAGCCGCAGAGGAGCCGGCAACACCGACTCCCCCGCCGCCCATAGCATAGCTTGTGGACGTTGGACCCAAGAGATTGGTGCTATCGCTTAACGGATATGGACCCATGCCTTCAACCGTCAACGAGAACGAAGTCGTACCAAAGACTTTAGTATATAGGTTCACAAATGTGCGTGTTTTCGAAATTTCGTAGTGTTTTTACATGCATTTTTTGGATTCGTCGCCAATATATTCAGTTTAATTTCTCAATTGGTTACATACAGTAGTTGTTGTTGTATATTATTATTTGTGTTGTTGTTGTTGTTGTTGTTATTGTGTACAGATCCAGTAGATGATTTGATTGGTTTCCAATATTATTATTGTTATTGGCCAATGTAATTGAATTGTTGATTATTTTTGTTTCGTTAAATTCACATTCAAAATTCAATACAATTCGAATTGTTCGAATGAAAATAAAAAAATATGAAATAGTTTAATTTATATAGATTTTTCAAATAGATATACGTTTATATTTATAGTTAAAATCTAATAGCCAACAGAAAATTGCTATGAGCTACGAAAACAAGCAACAGATATTTATATGATTTATTAAAGCAATTGCAATTGTTCAAATTTCAATTGAAACTTTAAATTTTTAGCTGAAATATGCATTTAATTTTCGTTATAAATAAACAATTGCATATCACTTTTAATTTAAATAAAACTAAATTCTACGACAAATATTAGAAACATTAAATTGAAAATAATTAAGCCAAATAATTTACTAAATTTACAGTCATGCCGCTATTTTTATACAGAGGAGTCAGACATACACATAAATGGCTTGACATGGTTGATTGTTAGTAAAATAATTGTTTTGCAAATTAAAATCAAATATAAATAGATATGTTTGCTAATTACTCATAAAAATTATATGATTATGCGTAATTTTGTGTATTATTTTAGATAATTTCATCATGTCTGTGTGGGAGTGTATTTGTATGTATGTGTGTGGGTGTTACGTTGCGTATACGCAATGTATACACAAAGGGGACGGATAAAAAATTAATAATGCGACATGTTGAACATGTGTACAATAACTGCAGTAGAACTGTTATATACATGTGTGTTAGTGTGTGTGTGTGTGTGTATGTAAGCAGTATTACAAGTATATTTCAGTTAGTTTATATGTTTACCTATAAGTCATTTTAAATTGTGTATTATGTTAAATGTGTGTTTGCTGTTTTTGTTATTGTTCTACAACATGGATACGTAAATATGGTATTTGCATTGTTATTGTTTTGTTTCGTTTTGTGTTGTTTTGTTTTTTGTTTTTTTTTTTGGTGTGTTTTATATTCGACTGAACGAGCAATTTGCACAACAAATAATAGTTTTGTAAAATTAAGAACGTAAGTTTGGGATTTTGTTGGTAGTATTTACTAATATTTTTGTATAGTTTTTTTTTTTTTTTAATTTTTGACGTGTTTTATTGATTCTTACGTGAGTCATGTTGGGTCTTCTCCTCAGATACCATCAATGCGGCATGCTCGATGCCAGAATTCATACTTTGTGGCTCCAAGCTATTTGTGCAGTTTAGCATACTCCTGAAATTCGCACACTCTACGATTATGTTTTAAGTGTAAACGTATTTTAAATTCAAATTTTTGCAAACTAATGACAGCAATTTCGAGACTTGACTGAACACAAATTCGCGCACACGAGGGTTGATCGTTGGGCGTTGGGTTAAAGACATACAAAGGGGTTAAACGGTGTGTGTGTGTGTGTGTGTGTATCTGTGAGTGAGTATGTCTGTGTGTGTGTGTGTGTGTGTGTCGCTGAGTTTACCTGAGCTGAAAGAGTTAAGAGCTTAAGTTTAACTGGCTTGGAAGTTATTAAGCGCGGCTTAACCAAAAAAATCAACTCAAACAATTTTAAAGCAAACAATTATTTATTACGATAAGAAACAATGTGAATTATAACTTAAATATACAAATTATATATAATAAATTAAAACTAAATAATAATATTAAATCGCAAGTGCTGGCAACAAATACTTTTTCCCATCAATTTCATTTGAAAATTTTTTACGAAATTGAGCAGAAAGAGATTTCCAACTGTGGAGATTGCAACCGTTTCCTTGTGCACACATTTTGAAATGGCAATTAAAGTGGCAAACGACATTGCAACAGTGGCAAAGTGCTGCAGTTGCAGTTGCAATTGCAGTTGCAATTTCAGGTGCACTGACTGCACTTTATTGCACTTTGGGTCGTGTTGCATTCGAGTCATATTGCGATATCTCAATGTCCATTGTGGAGGTGCTGTTGCCGATGTTGTTGTCGTTGCCGTTGTCACCGTCCTCACTAAATGGACAAGCAACATAATCAGTGTGTGTTGTATACATATATGTTTGTGGGTGTTAGTATGTGTGTTAGTGTATGTATGTGTGTGTGTCTGTTGTTGTCGTTGTTGTTGTGCAATGTGAGTTTGGTTTAACACTGAAAATTTTGGTGCTTGAAACGAGCCAATTTATTTGGAATGAACAATGAGTAGAGAGGACAAACAACTCTGGGTGTCGGGATTGTTGAAATGTAAGGGCGCTGCATGAATAAGAAATTGAAATTGGATTTTTGTTTTTTTTTTTTTTGAGGTGATATGAGAGACAGAGAGATAGAGAAAGAGTTACAAAACATTTGATAATGAAATATGGCATTTAAATAAGTAGAAGAGTACAATATTTAAATTCATATTAAATAGTAATTGGATAATTGATATTTAAATTGCTAAATAGGAACTTGTAGTAATTAAATATTTTTTTTTCAACTGCAGCCAGCTGTTTATTGATTGTAATTGTAATTGTAATTGTAACAAAGTAACGAGTAGTACAGGCAAAGTTAAGCAGACATGCCGAAAAAGTATGACACTTTGAGCACAAGTTTTCATCGAATTTCATTTAGCTTATATTTTTTTGTTTTTTTTTTTTGTTTTTTTGTTAAAATGTACAATAAAGTTGCTTTAGAGTGAACTAATAAAGAACAGCAAAACGAGCTACGTTTAAAAAGAGCGAAACGCTTCAGATTGAAGTTTAATTAATTAAGTTTTGATTTTTATATTTTTTTTTATATGAACTGTTTACGGGTTGTATTTGGTTTTTTTGTTATTTCTTTGGTTTTTTTTTATTTTTGTTTTCAGTTTCTCTTAGTTCATGCAACTTACCCGTACAGTCTACTATCTCGAAATGTCCTTTTGTTTTAGGCATACATAAAATGGACATTGTTTTTTTGTATTATTTTCAATTCGGTCGATTAAACACAATGTGCAACAAAATAAACAAGATAAAAATTTGAAAAGTTAATAACTTAGGCGTTGACTTTTGATTCGTATAGCTATACGAACCAAAAATAATACAATACGACAAATATGCACATCGCATAATAAACTTCCAAGTACATAATTAAGAAAGAAAGAGACAGCTTTTGGCTTTGGTTTCGTTTCGGGGTTTTTTTTGTTTAGATCTTGTTGATAATATTGTTTTGGATTTGTTACGTTCGTTACGTTACATGAGCTGCTCTGAGAGGTTCTGGTGGATGGGATCTTTATGAATTGAGAACTAGTTATCAATTTGCAATGAGAGGTGTGCAGAGCCTAGAGCTCCAGAATGGGATCTATCCAACATACCTGCCATTGTTGTGACGGAAGAGTGCCAAGATCTCTTCAAAGGTTTTGTTCTTGGTCTCAGGAACCTTCTTGTAGGTGAATATCCAAAATATGGCTAAGAATACGCTAAATGGCAAGAATGTGTAGTTCTCCAAAGCAGTCTGCAGTTAAGAATTGTAAATATGGAGTAATTATAATAATTGATGATAGGATTTTTATCTCACCTTCATGCTGGGGAAACCAATGCCAACCACAAAATTGGCCATCCAATTGACCAACACCGCAATGGCCATGGCACTGGGCCGTGGTCCTTGGGAGAACAGCTCCGCCGTAATCATCCAGGGTATAGAGCCGGGTCCCACGGCAAAGAATACAACAAAGCCGAGCGTCGCCACCACCGAGAGATATGACATCCAGTCGATCATTTCCTGCACATAACCAAAAAACTCCTATACAAAATGCATAGTAATCGCATTCTCGATGATTTGTAGGCTTTTCTTTTGCATTTCTTTTTTTTCTTTTTGTTTTTTCTTTTTTTTATCTTTTAACGAACTGTTCGTTGATTTAAAACCAAAACAAATCAAGGAGCTTTCATCATATATATAAAAGTTTAAATCGAAAGTAAAATTATTAAAGATAAACCCTCTATAACTGATCACTTTTATGCATGAGTTGAGCTTATTTGTCTCTGGGATATAGTAAGTATACTTAGTAAAGATACTGTAAAGCTTGTTAGATTTTTGTTAGTTTAATCTTGGTTCTCAAAGAGTTGAATGGTTACCATTTGTTCTCATCGCTGCACTTTGCACAAAACAAAACTGTCACTTAAGTTTTTTATCTTTTGCTGTAACCTTTTGAGGAATGCTTAAAGTATAAGTAGTAGAAAATACTAGTATATCTTAAGTAAATAAATTAAATAAATTATGATTAATTTAAAGTCTATAATTAATTGAATAAACGAAGCGGCGTGTTGACACATTTGACATTGTGTTTTTTGTGAGTTTGTTTTTTATTTTGTGTGTTGGAAGTGACCTCTAAAGCTTAATTCAGCGCGTGTTCTGCTCTAGTTTCAATTTAGCGACAGCTTTTGTACATTTTCCAACACTGTCTAGTGTTTTTTGCTCATTGCTGTTTGCTGTTGGCATTTTGGCTGTGTTGTGAACTGTTTGCATTTGGTGCCCGAAAACTGTTTTGCAAATTCGTGTATTTGTATTTGCATTTGAAACTGTGTCTTTTTACTTAAGATTGGATTTAGATATCAGATGCCCAATTAAGTTTGAAAATTAAAATAAGTAAATAAACAAAAATATAATTTTTGCATATTCGTTAAATGATTTGTGTGTTTTTTGTGTGTGGGGGCAAAAGCCTGCCAAGTCGAGAATAGCTTTCAAGTGAGGGGCGAGACAATTGCATAAATGAGCTGATCTGTAAACTCTCCCAGTTAAAGCGAAGTCTAAGCTTTCAGATTAGCAGAGACAGCTTTAAATGTTGGTCTAATAAATATTTATTCAGTTATAAACTGATTGAGCAGCTCATTTATGCAATAACTTAACCTAAGCACAACACAAAAATAAATATAGTTTTCAGGCAAGTCAAAAATTTTAGAGTAGAGTGCAAAACGGGCAGCAAGCTAACTTGATATAAATATAATAATAATAATAAAAATACATGCTAAAATTTACATAGACTTAAATATTTTAAAAAACTAACTTATATTACTTAAAATCGTCTGCTAAGTGCAGTGCATGCATAAATATTAATTTGATGAATGTGCGTCGACTTAAACATATTTTAAAATATTTTATACAAAAATTAATAAATAATGTGGCTTAGCGCTGGCCTATAAATAACATAGTCGTACTAATTTAAACACATAAATGCAATACGATATGATAGCGGAGGTTTGAGGGTCAAAAGGTAGAAGTAAATTGATTGCTGGCACAGGCTCAGCTATAAATTCAGCTTGTTATAAATTCAAATATACATATCTCACATCAATAATTTATAGAAATACGCGCGGGACAACTGTCATGCCATGTTTCAGTTTTTCGCTTTTTTTTTCTCTTTTTTGTTGCTAATTTTTTTCTGTTTTGCATTTACTGGGGGACTCAATGAGGGGTCTACACAACTTCATGCATAAAATATGTATGTCAATATTCAAATATTTATAAAATACACACGCATACATTAAGGGTACGGGTTAGCATTAGTTTCAAAATATTGTTTTTGTTAGCATCTAAAAACGATTATCAAAAGGCCTAAAAGTATGCAACGGCCACTAAAAAAAAAAAAAAAAAAAATTAAAAGGCAGGCAGATACTTGATACAGCTCGAGACAATATTAATAAGTAATCTATGCAAAATACTGGCAACCCCTGTACTTGCCTTAATCAGGAATGAAATCGTTATGAAGATGGAGAAGATGAACATGCCGCCCAGTCCATACAAATGCAGTGTACGACGACCTGTACGATCCATCAATGGTATGGAGACCAAAGTCATTACAACCTGAAGATTTAAAATAAATAAATATTAAATATATATTAAATATATTTAGAAAAAAAAACTTACCATAATGGCGCCAATGCCTATCGTGGCAAACTTGGCGCTCTCCTCAGTCAGTCCGGAGCTCATGAAGAGCGATGTGGAGTAGTAGAAGACGGCATTGATGCCGCTAAACTGTTGACTCAGCTGCATCACAATGCCAATGATCAATGGCGGACGCAATGTGGGCGAACAGATGAGCTCCATGGTCGATATATGGCTCTCGGATTGTTGAGCACGCTCCTCGGCGCGCATTTCCTCAATGTCCTCATCCACGGAACCGGAGGCGCGCAGGCGACGTAGTGCTAAGAATATAAGCAATTTATTAATTAATTTAATTTTATTAATTTTATAATTTTAATAATTTTTTTAATTTTTATTAATTTTATTAATTTTTTTAATTTTTATTTAATTTTATTAGTTTTATTAATTTTTATTAATTTTATTAATTTTTTTAATTTTATTAATTTTTTTAATTTAATTAATTTTATTAATTTTATTAATTTTTTAATTTTTTTAATTTATTTAATTTTATAAATTTATTTAATTTATTACCTTTACGCGCCTCCTCCTCCCATTGTTTGGTGATGAGCAAATATCTGGGAGATTCGGGACAAACTGGCAGTAATATTAATTGCAATATTGCTGGACATATGGCCAGTCCCAAAAGTATGGGCCAGCCGTCATTAGTGCCTAAGATTTGTTCAATGCCCAGCACCTGGGATAATAGTAAACCTACAGTCACAGCCAATTGATTAACAGTACCTAAACCACCGCGTAGATTCAGTGGCGCTATTTCAGAGATGTACATTGGCACCAGCGATGTATTGAGACCTGTCGAGAAATAGAGTTAGTGCTGCTTGATTTATTCATGATTGTAACTCGTCTTACCGCAATTAACACCAATTATAAATCGGCCAAGGAATAACATTTCATAGGAATGACTAACTTTGGTAAAACCCATCAAACAAGCGCCGGAAATACCAAGCACATTGTTCAACAATAGACCACCTTTTCTGTAAATTCGAGAAAGAGATACCACATATTAAAATCAGGGACTGAAAATAATGATTAATTTTTACATTTATTTTTTTTCAGTAAAAGTAACTATTGATTTGTATTTTTAAATTAAAAGTCTTTAAATAATCATTAAATAGGAATTTTTTTGGATATTCCTTATAACAGTTATGGTTATTGATTAAAATAGAGTTATATTATCAGTTATATTTAACGATACCAACCTGCCAAAGCGATTGGCCATCCAGCCACCACTGAAACCACCGAGCATGCCGCCAATGGCGAATATGGAGACAGCCACCGAGTAGAGTTGCTGTATGAACTCTTCGCTAATGTCCTCGCCATAGCGATCCTTGTACACATCCTTCATGAAATTCTCAATATTCTTTTCGGGCGCATTGATGACTCCAGTATTGTAGCCAAATTGCAGCATGCCCAGCACCGCCGAGAATATGGAGTAGGTGAGAAAGAAGGTCAGACCCTGTGACAAAGGTATACGGAAACAAAACATAAGGTTAGTAATGAATGCACAATTGTACCAACTAAAGGACGGGATTCAGGATGACTGGTTGGGTTTGTGCGGGTTCTTCAAACGCTTTGCAAACGAGTGTGCGCCAGAAATAAAATACTATTCATATTATACAAATACAGTTGATATGAGGCCAATTAGCTACTTATTTTAAGTATACTAAATCTAAATTAAAAATAATAAGTATTTGTTTATATATAAAACTTGTGTGGCAACTGAAAAGTTGTGGAAACCAAATGAATTAAAACAAAAGTCTGAAAAGAGTTTTTCGAATATTTATTATAATTTGATTAAGAAACAAAACATAATTGTATTCAAATAATAAAGTATCATTTTAATTGTGTGAATTTCAAAGCCGTCTGTGTATGTGATGGGGTATCTAAAAGTTGTGCCCATGTTTATACAGATATATGTATAAATATATAGATATTGTATGCATATATGTGTATGGAGATGTCTAGAGAAATATAGAAAGTTCCATTATGAGCACAACTTTTCGTGTGTCGTATTGTACGGTTGTGTGTGTGTGTGTTTGTATTGTGTTTTGGGTGTTTTGGTTTGGTTTGTACATGAATAGAAATGAAATTCAAGTATTTAATTACACAACATGGCAAATAATTTAAGCTACAAACTTGTTCTAAAAGTCTTAGCTTCCGTCTGTGCGTGTGCTCCTCCAGTCTGTCGACATATTCGCGCAGCTCCTCAATCTCCTCCTTGACCTGCTGCACGGTGTCCAGTTCATGTTTGATAGCCACCATGTCACGTTTGACCTAAGCACACAGAGAGAGTGAGAGAGAGAGTGAGAGAGACAAATCCAGATGAGACAATTTAATACAATTAGAGTCTTGTGCTAATTAGTTGCCGCACTTACCTCAGATACCTCACTCTGGCAGCTCTCCACGGACTTGGTCAGCTCCTGCAGCTGTGTGCGGATTTCGCACAAGGCGACTGTCGTCTCCAGGTGTCGATCGCCTCGCTGCAGTTCATCGAGTTTCGCTGATAGATTCATGCTCATCACGCTAACTTGCTTTTGCAAACTGCAGCACAGTTGCAGCAGTTGCAATTACATATAACCATCACAAAATGGGGCGGCATGTGTGGTGGGCGTGGTGGGCGTGGTCGAGTGCAGGTCATATGCGTGCAATGCATACAATTCAATTCGAAGACGTTGCGTGACGTCACGTGCCAACACCAAGTCACGCAAAGTGCCCCCAAGACATTCATGTTGTAGTTGTTGTTGTTGTTGTTACAGTTCACAGTTTGCACATTTCACATACATTTTGTAGCATACGTATTTGTTTACGTATTTGTAGTCGGGGGTTTTGTAACAGTTAAAGAAAATATCAAGCAAAAATGCACTTTAGTTGTACGATAGCTGGAAAATGCCTTACTGGCTTTTATATTACGTATACGTATGTGTATACATCTTATTGCATACTATATAATATGTATATGTATATTAAATCTACAGACTACGTAGTTATTTTAGCGTATCAACGTAATTTATTTTGTGGCGCAAGTCGAAAGGCAAACGAAGGCACAAAACGAAATTATTTATGACCGCTTGCATTAAAATTTACCGAGCTATGCAATTATTGAGGAATGAAACAACATAAATTTTATGGCTTTTGGGCTGCAACTAAAACTCAAAATACAAAATACAAAACAGAAAATACAACTGAAAAGAACACACACAGATTCAGTTACAGATTCAGATACAGATACAAATACAAATACAGACGCAGGCAACAATAAAACAGGCAAGAGCTTCAAGTAAACGAAAGGATTTTTGTGTACTTCTTGTTGTCTTTGTTATTGTTATCGTTGTCTTTATTGTTTGTTGTTATTGTTGTTGTGGCTTCAGAACGGAAAAGCCAAGCCACTAAGTACATAAAAAGTAAGTTTAAGTAAATTGTTGGCATTTTTCGTTAAGGCTAAGGCAAGAATAATGCAGCAGCAGCCCAGAAATGAAAAAGATAAACGATCCTCGACACACACCGACACATAAATACTCTTGCAGATATGGCTGACTATTTAAAATTTAAAGGGCAAATAAATCCCACCAAAATTCAATGAAGATCCTAATATACGCTAGCTTAAATAGAATATTTTCCTACAAAAAGTCCAACTTAAATAACAATTAAGAAGACTGTTTTTTTCTTTTCAAGCTCCTAAAAGTATGCTATAAAAAAATTGTCATAATTAATTATTTTTTTTTTTATTAAAAATATAATTAAATTTATCCAAAGGATGAGTGTACTGCTTCCTTACAAGGCAATTTAAACTAATCCGAAGTTAAATGAATTAAAGATAACCTATAACTTGTTTAACTTCAACCCCTAAGAGTATGCTATAAAAAGTTGTCAAAATTAATTCAGATTTGAAATCGGAATGCAAAAAGAAGGCCGTAAATTCTGTTTTGTTGTCGTAGCTGCGAGTTAGCGAGTATAGAACACGAGTAGTAATCACTTTTGTTGTTGTGACCGGCTTAGATTCGACTTTTGAATCTTTACGGAATGCATAAAATTTACATTTTCATCAACATGCAACGACATCAAAACAAATAAACGCCCACGTTCGGTGCGTTATGTGTGTGTGCGAGTGTGTGTGTGTGTGTGTGTGTGTGTGTGTTTGCATTTGCCTTGGCAGGACAGTGGGCGTGGCAGGTGCCCCCCCCCCCCCCCAAAAGCACTATATGTACATAGTGCCTAGTATCTATGACTGAAAGTGAGAAGTGCTTTTTGTTGGTTGAGCAAACAAAACGCGCGAGTGGCGCCCAAAATCAAACAGCAGCAACAGCGACAACAACAGCAGCAACAAATACAACAAGTACAACAACGACAACATAGCGGCAAAAGTTATAGGCGACAGTTGCACATGCTCTATAGGGAAATTGTTAGAGAATGTTTTGCGGGGCAGCGAGAGGGGAACGATAACTGACGCACACAATGCGCATACGACACGTAGGCCGCAAGCACCCAAAACTCCCCAATCTTGCCCGCAGTCCCCAATCCGCATTCCCCAATCTGCAGTCCTCAATCCCCATTCCCCTCTCCCTGCTGACATGCCATGCACTTGAGTTGGCTGCGCATTATGTTAATACGCCTAGGCAGCGAGTTATTTGCAACATGTTGTCATTGTTGTTGTTGTTGCTGTTATTATTGTTATTGTTTTGCATTTCACGGACATTGTTGTGCCGAGCATAAAAGGATTATTTTATGCATACATCAGCAACGAGCTGCAGCAGAGCCATAACCAAAAGCAGAACCAGAACCAGAACCAGAACCAAAAGCAGAACGAGCCGCATCCTGTGTAAGTTATTGTTCGCCATGAAAACAATTGTTGTTTGTGCATATGTATTGGCATGCATACACTCTCGTATCTCGTATCTCGTATCTCTGTATCTGCATCTCTATCACATATACGAATTAAAGTATCTGAGCACGTGTCTCCGTCTCTCTATATAACTGAATCTCTATCTGTAGCTGCATCTGCATCTGCATCTGTATTTCAATACCTACAAGTATTCATATTTAAGTGTATATGTAGGTGGGTGTATCTGTGTGTGCGTGTGTGTTGGGTGTATTCGTCTGTCAGCTGCAGGAATTTTCGGTTTTGTGTAACGGATTTGTATACGTGAGCATTTAATAAAATTTCTGCCAATTTCAGCCAGCGTATTGAAATGCTTCTGCTGCATCTCCTACTTTTACTGCTGCCTTTTGTATTCATTTAATGCTCTCGGATGTACGCTGTAGGTCCTTTGTCAGGATTGCGCCTGCATATATAAAATATTATTATACATTTGAGTATTTTGTGCATTTTGACAAGGTACGGAGGACTGGGAAAATGCTACTTAATTTCGGCAACATGGCAACTGTAATTCAAAAGAAGATTAACCAGAAAACTCACAGCTGAAACTCTGAATTGTCAAAGTAAAGGAATTTCTGCATATTTTATTTCATTCTTTCGTCAAAGCTCTGCTCACTGCAAGAGTATTTTATTGTATCAGTATTTGCGGCTTGATTTAATTAAAAATGTAACCGCATCAGTCTACTTACACAATATTTTCAAGCTTAAAAAAAAGAAAAAACCAACAAAAGATCTCGTAATAAGTATAATACACGTTTTGTACAGTTTAAAGTTGTTCAGACCAATTGGCATATGGGACATTCACCAAATGTACGCAATTTTCATTCATTTAATTATTATTATTTAAGTTTTTTGTACAACTTTTCGTAAACAATTTGCAGTTTCATGTTGAGCTCACGTTGAATTTGTTACATTTTCTCGGATTCATTACGCTCTTGTGTTTATTTTGTTTAATTTGCATAAATTTAATCATATTTGTAGTTTTGATTTTGATTTTATTTTTTGTATGCCAAGCTGAACGTAAAATGAGACAAGAACAAATGAGATACAAGTACAATTACGACAAATAAATATTTCGACACTCGCTTAATGTGAATGTGATAGATAAACCAACAAATTTAGTTGAATGTTTGAGTAGATCGTTGTTTTCATACAATTTTCTTCTATTTTTTTTTTTGGTGAGAGGACCATTCCGCCAATTGGTAAAAATTAAAATAAAGCTCAACTATTTAAAGGATTTGCTTAAATTATAAATAAATTTAAATGTTAAATGATAAACCTGAAAATATTGTGTGACTTTTGAAGGGTTGACTGAATTGACTGATGGGTTGTTGGTTTTTATCTTTATTTTTATGTTGTTGTTGATTTTTTATTTTGGGATGAAGATAACGCACGACTGTTGAGCTTGGAGTGTGTGGCGAGGAGGACGTGGTGGGGGGAGTGAGGGGAGTAAGGGGAGTGGCAAATGGGCAAATGGGCAAGCTAATTATGGCTTTGATGGCATGCAAAGTGAGGGACTGAATGAGTTGAGTGCCCAATGCTGATTGACTGCATGGAAGAGCATTGGTTGTTGTAGTTGTAGTTGTAGTTGTTAGCTGAGTGTAAGCCTCTCTCTCTCTCTGTGTGTGTGTGTGTGTGAGTTTGTATCTGTGTGGTTGTGCTTTGAAGTGTGTACAGCGACTTAATGGCACTCGAA
Source organism: Drosophila falleni (assembly GCA_035045575.1). Classification (NCBI taxonomy): domain Eukaryota; kingdom Metazoa; phylum Arthropoda; class Insecta; order Diptera; family Drosophilidae; genus Drosophila; species Drosophila falleni. The sequence goes on from JAWNOV010000167.1 coordinate 8,876,245, forward strand.
CACTTTTCGGCATGTCATAAAGAACATAACACACATACACACCCACACAGATACACACATACAAACTGGCATACAGTAAGAGCAGCAGAGGCTTCAGTTCACAGATTGTTGTGGCTGTTTTCGAGTGCTCTACAAAACGCATGAACTGAGTGCCTAAAGAGTGTTGCTGTGGTGGGTTAAAAGGGTAAATGAGGGGAAACCAACGCATCGCATACTTTTCACTATTGCAATACTCAAATTCGACTGACTCTATTGCCACAATTATGACAGTTAAACAACTAAATTAAATTTTAGGCATATTAATTGAATTTTAATTGTCTGACATGCAATTTCGGTTGTTGGATTTCGAGGCACTAATTTTGTTATTCGTTTATGAGGAGCAAATATTCTAAATAATTAACAAATCAATTGGTTGGTCTATGAAGTGCCAGATGCAAGTGCAAAAGTGAAAGGGAAAAGGTTTATGTTACAATAGAGCTAGCAGAGGAAATAGTTGATAAATTGATAGATTAATTGATATATATTGATAGATAGTTAGTAAGAATAAGTATGTAAATATGTATAGATAGATAAATGTAAGTAGGAAGTAAGTAGTTTGTTTGAAGTATCTTAGGTAAATTGCATACTCATTGAGTGGCGTGAATACCAAACCACTTTGGGTGTGGCTTCTACAAATTGTTGTTGTTGTAGTAGTTGTTGTTGCAGTTATAGTTGTTGTGGTGATGGTTATTTGTTGTTGTTGTTATTGTGGCAGGGGAAGGTAAATGACAAGAACAAAGTTATGCATTGAAATTGAATTGAAAATGTATGTTAAACAGTCCAGTTTCATGTATCTCCATCAAAATGAAATGCGAAATGGATCTGTCTAAATATGACATCTCGTCGATAAAGTTTATATTGATAAGAGCATACTTTTTTGGTGCTTGCATAAAATCAAAATTAATTCAATTGAATTGCGTGTATGATTGAATTTTGAAGAGATATACTCTATATATATTTTTTTTCACATGTGCAGATGATTTTTATGCTCAATTGATTGAAGATTGACATGGAATTTAAATGAGTTTTATACAATGACAATATAATACACACAATTTTTACAATATAATTCAATTCATTAATTTTCGTTATGAAATCAATGTGTAAATTTTATACAGCGCTTGTCAAAGCAACAAAGCAACAAAACGAATCAAGCTAATTAACCATTTTTAATTAAACTCATACAAAATTATAATATGCCTAGCCGTTTACAGCAATATAACACATACACACGCACACCAATACACACACTCACACACACACACACTTACAAACACACATAAGAAGTAAAAAATGGCAATGAGAACGTTTGTAATATGTTTGCATTAATTTAAAATATTTGCACTGCGAAAAATAAACAAATTAAACGACAGAAAAAAAACGAATATATGAAATGAATACATGGCGTATGCGTAATGTTCGAGTTGTTAATTATTGCTATGCTTTGTTATTATTATTATTAAAATTAATTTTAATAGTTTGGAATGCTTTGTATATGTACCTGGGTGGCATTGTGCCCATCATTTTGTTGACTCTTTTGTGTGAACACTCCGCCGTTTATTTGATTAACAATTTCTCTCTCTCTCTCTTTCTTTCTTTTTTTAGTTATGCATCAAAATACGTTATACTAAATTAATTAATTTTCACATTTTTTTTCATTTGTATTCTTTGTTTGGGGAAATTCTTTTTTTCAGCAAATTTCTTAAACCGACTTTTGGTGAATGCCGCATGTGCCCGCAGTTGTTGTTTATATTTTGTTAATACTTTTGTTTTGTTTGTTGTTTTTTTTTTTGGTTTTTGGTTTATTTGGGAGGTTGCGCAACAAAAACAACACAACACAAATGCCCTCAATGAATAATTGACATTTTAAGGACACGCGCTGGACACTTAAATGAACATAATTTGCGTAAATCTGTGTGGGGAGTAGAATTATTTAAATATATTTGCTCATAAATAATTATTAAATAAAAACAAATATACAGAGTTGTAAAATTCGTGGAATTTTTGTTTATTTGTGCTTTCAATTAAAAAGGCCAAAGCAAACTCACATTAATTTCATGTGTTTGCCCAAAAACATCGACAAGAGTTTGGCAAATACATAAACCAAAATGAAAATGAAAATTCAAATTAAATTATTTGTTCGTGCTCATATAATTTATAAATTAAAAACTACGAGTGTATCATTATTGTGTGGCACAAATTCAATATGCATTTTGTTAAAAATATATAATTGTTGTTTATTTGTCTAACTAAATGCTAATACTTTATGGCGGACATTTTGTGGCATGCAAATTAAATGACGCATAATGAGGCATTCCAAGCTTGGTTCATTATGTGTTCATTTGATTTGCATTAATGCAACCAAAGCGAACAGAATGAAAATTAAAATTGACTAACTGAATAACGGAATAACTGAACAATTGAATGGGTTATCATTATGTCTACATACTCGAGCAGCAATTGGCGCAGTGTGGCCTCATCCTCGCCATGACATCTCAATCTTGACTCGCGGTCACGATCATCACGGCTTGAGTGGCGTTGTCTTTTTGGGGCATAGCTGAAGGAATGACGATACAAACGTCCGTTGTTTATATTCTCACCTCGATAGGCGTCTGTAACATTATATATATTTATTATTATTTTAAGTAAGTGGGCGGTTACAGTCGAGCACGCTCGACAGTAGGATACCCTGAGCCCAGGTACTCTACACTGAGGTTGATTTTCGACCAATTGTTCCTATGGCAGCTATATGATATATGCGACCGATTTTAACCATATTTGGCCAGGATGTATAATACCACCCCAGATGCATATTCTATCAGTTTGATTAAGATATCTCAACAAACAAAAAACTTACGCTTAAAAGTAGGCAACATTATTTTGCCCATATAATTAGGCAACACTTTTTTGCCCCTAAAAGTAGGCAACACTTTTTTGGCCCCCAAAAGTAGGCAACACTATTTTCCCATATAAGTAGGCACACTTTTTTGCCCATATAAGTAGGCAACACTATTTTTGCCCATTTTTAATGGGCTCAGGGTATAAAAAAGAGATGGAAGTTAAGTACTGGAGAGAATTTCATACATACCTTCGGGTCGCAAGCGAACTGGCGGCGAGGTCAGCTTGAGTTGTGTTGTCGTTGTTGTGGGCGGAGTCTTACGTCGACCACCAAAAACATAATCGTAAGAATCTTCGCTCAAATTGGACACTGGACACGGCAAAGAATAACGAGCAGGCTCATAAGGATTTATGTTGAAGCAAAATTCTTTTAAATTGTTTGGCATCTTTTTATTAGATTTAACACTGGCTCCAAAGCCCAAAAGTTTACTCAGAAACACAAAATTAAAACCAAATAAACCATTTATATACAAAAAAGTAAATATAGAAAGCAACAGCTGTGTGCAACAAAGTTTGCACAATAATTTAGCAACCGAAATACTTTAACAACATATATTCATATAATATTATTATTAATAAAAATAAAAATACTCCAAGGTAAGCTCTTGTTCCGTCCTATTTGTAAAAGTTGTTTATTTATACTCACTCTACATTCAATTATGAACGCATAAAAGCATTTTTTCAATATAATTTTTAAGTTATTTGTCAAGATATGATATCATTATGAATATCATATTATTTGATTTGTTGTTTGTTGACCGAGGGGAAAAAAATAGAAGAAGAGAGCACAAAATTGTTGTAGTTTTGTTAGCATTTTGTTACTTTGGTTTTTATTGGGTTTGACAGATTTTGTGGGAGCATCACAAAGGTAAGTGAAGTGGAATGAGCAACGACTGGCAAACGTTCAAAAAATGTTTACAAAGCAGCTGCGAATTACATTTTTTATCGTGTTTTTCTAATAAACATTTTCAAAAAAATCACACACACGACAGCAGCAGCAAAACAGAGCATACTACTTGAAAAAAGTTTGTATATGGGGAGTTTACAAATAAAAAATGTTTTGATTTTTGTTTTTTTAGTCAAAAAAGTTGCAAATACAAAGAGCAAGCAGAGATAGAGGACATTGAGAGCGACATTTAATTAATGGACGACTGTTTGACAGATTGGTTGTATGTTTTACTTTATTTTTTTGTTATGTTTTGAAAGGGAATTCGATTGATTGATTGATTGATTGACTGAATGAGTGCGGCGAGCGCAGCTGGAAAATTCTAAACAAAGGTATCTAAAAAAAATACGTGTAGCTGTAACGCGTTGCGGCATGTTCAGAGTGTGAGTGTGTGTGTGTGTGTGAGTGTGTGTGTGTGTGTGTGTCTGTATTGGAGTGTAAGCCAAAATGTGTAGTCTAGTGTTGAGTGTTGTTCTATGCAGGTAGTATTTGAATGGAGTCGAAATTGTTCTATAATACAAATAAATCAAATACAACGGCAATTATGTCGGCAAGCAAATCAAAAATCCAATCTATACATCAATTCAAGTGGCAATATTTGAAAAATCAAATGATTTCTTTTTTTTTTTTTGATGCATACGAATAAAAGCTATGTACAGATATATATTTTATATCCATATAAAAAATCAAATAAAAAGTGCTAGTTAAGCACAATCAAACGAACAAACAAACAGACAAAAAAAATGAAAGGAATAGAGAAAAATTAGAGAATTGGAGAATTTGGTTCGTTTGGCACCTGGAAATACGCTCAATGGCTGAAGCACTTGGGTGGAACGCAATGGCGGTGGTAGAGGTGGCAGCTGTCCAAACGGATCTTGATCGTTTGAAATGGAAGACGTTGGCGGCGAGATCATCGATATATCACCATTGGTCGCCATTTCATTACTGTGGCCAGCTGCAAGATGCAAGATGTCATTGATGTTAAAAGCATTTCACACGACAAAAACATTTCAATATTTTTCAGCGCCCAAAGCAACAAAAAAATTGTGATGTGGCGCCATATTTCGCACATACATAAATTGTGTGGCAAGTCCAAAAGGCAAAGGTAAAGGTAAAGGTAAAGGTAAAGGCTGAGCTGCTGGCAGCTGCAAGGTACGCATGCATGAGTGCATAGGCAAAGCTTTTAGCCCACTAAGGCACACGTACATACACTGAAAAAAAAAATGTTTTTTTAAATCAAGATTTTGGTCACGGAACGAAGGTTTTTTGTTAAAAATGCGTCGAGAATCTTGATTTTAAGAACATTTAAAATAAGACCAAGTTCTTTTTTTAAGAAAAAACGTTCTGAAAATTAAAATAAAAAAATAAAATAAATAAATATTATTTTTTTATATTTATATTTTTTTTTATTTCTAAGTTTTGATTTATTTACATTTAATTCTGTTATAGTAATTTTATTAATGTTATTTTAATGTGATACGAGTGGGATTCGAACCGCCACCTACTGCTTCACAACTGTAGCGGCCTCTCTAACCAGAGCACCACGGGGCCACCGTTTACTTAATACGAAAGAGTACCTATTTATACTTTCCTAACAATTTAAGATTTTTATTCTTATATTAAGATTTTAAAATTTTTTGAATAATAATCGTAGCTTTAGTAATTTGGTCTTAAAATAATCTTTTTTTAAGAACAAAATATTTAAAATGAATGTTCTTGATTTTAGAAGTTGTTATTTTTTTTCAGTGTACTCACAAAACCCCACACACACTAACACTGGCTGCAAAGGATTGAAAGCCGCAGGAGCAGTGAAGCAAACAGCCGCATATGTGGCTCTTTCTTATGTTTGGCTTAGTTCCAGGAATGGGTCTAGGATGTGAGTTGAACTAGGAGTCGGAGTCAGAGTCGGGTTCTGGGTCTGAGTCCTGGGCACGTTGCGTGCCTTTGCATAAAATAGATTTCATTTTGATTCGCTTGAGCAGCAACACAAGGATAACTTCAGAGAAAACGAAAGAAAACATTGCATTGATGGCAACGGCAACTCGAATGCCCTGTGGCTGATATCATTTTATGGAAATACCAAGTACACTATCTATCTATAACATGTTAAGTTTCTGCATACTAAATTCATTTAATAGTCATATCAATCTTTGGTCGAAACTTAAATCGCATTTTGATGTTTTAAATAAACGACGAGAACATCGTAAATTGCCAGAAGATTGTCAGAACTATATATGTGGGAATTTAATGATGCCATAAGTAATATATCAATTATTTTCAAAAACTATTGCTTTGATTTTTGGTTTCCTGTTCAAATTTATGACTGAGATATGAGCAGAAAGACGTAATAAAATTTTATTTGCTATCATCAAATTAATATCAAGACAGCATATCCATATCTAACAATTTTTATAGCACATCAGTAGCTTTGGCATACCCTTTCTCTGTGGCAGCACAATTTGCATTGCTTTCAAGCTACTTCTTTTCTCTTTTTTTTCGTTTTTCTTTTTGGCATACACAAGTTTTAGGTAGGCTTAAAAAATGCCTCGCTAGCTGCGATAAATGTGCCTGTAGTCAGGTTCTTGTTGTGGTTTTGCTATGGATTCCGCAGGCCATCACTTGAGCCTTAAACACACACAAACACACACACACACACACTCACACTATTACAACAAGAAGAAGGACGACAGCAACACGTGCAGCTTTCTGTACCGTTCGGTATTTTGAATTTTTATTATTTGCAATTTGCGTTAATGTTGTGGAAAAAAGCATGTGGCTGTTATGGCTGCTGGCTTTAGCTATAAGCGTCCTGTGTGTGTGTGTAGGTGTGTGTGTGTGTCTTTCTATGGCATATTGAATGGCCATTTGTGCTACACACACACACACACACGCATACAATCACCCGCACACACGCACACACTAATGACCTTTTCATGGCCGACTGTCGATGAATGTAAGAAATGTGAGCAAATTATGGAAGGATCAGGCGTGTATATCCCTTTGGCAGTTGTCGTTATTGACAAAATGATTTGTAAACATTTTGCGCGTCATTAGCTGCAGTCATTGCCAACGGTTGAAAAGTCTGCAATGGCATTTAAGCATTTTCGCATTTAACAGATTAAAATCATGCATGCATCAACATTACTGCCCTCTCTCTCTCTTTCTATAGCTCTCTCTCTCTCTTCCACTTGGAGTGTAGTGGTTGAGTACAGGAAATGCAGTCACCTGGTTAAGTTCTTTTGCTGACACTGCAACTGCTTCCGGCTTCAATTGCATCAATGGCCAAGCCACAAGGCAGCAGCAGCCAGGACTAACCGACCATGTAGGCCAAATAGAAGTCAAGTCCCCGACCCACTGTGAGCCATGAGCCACTGTCAACTGATGTTGAAGAGTCGCCTCAATCTCCACATGTGGCATGCAAATATTTGCTTAAATTTCTGCTGAGGTTAAGTTTTTTGTTTGTTTTGCCTTTGCATGAGTTGGATGAGTGAGGAGGGGTAATGTGAATGTGGGTAAATGCAGCAAGTTGATGACAGACATTCAATGGCCTGTATGATGCTTCTGTCTGGGCAGCTGCATCCATCCGCATGCCTGACTGGATATTCCCTGCAGCTGATCTCTATCCCCTCTTCCTGTCCCTCACCCCCTTAACCCATTGTCCACCCACCTCTCTGCTGACATAGAAAAATAGTTGTGGAAAATGGCAGCGCTGCGTTTTGACTGCATGCCAAGGCCTCAAAAGCAGCAGCTTCAACTCTGATGACGCAAGCAGTACATCAGTGTGTGTGTGTGTGTGTGTGTGTGTATGTGTGTATCCATGTGAGTGCATTGAGCAGTAAGTCATTTGAGAGTGTATGTGACTTTGAGGCTTGGCCATTGACAAAAGTTCTCTGCATGCGTCCTTTGCCCTGGCAGTTATGAAAAGTGGCCTCCCTTGGAGCAACTTCTCCCCTTCCCTTCCCTTCCCTTCTCCACCTCTTATGCTCTTTCCCGTTAGTTTTTAATAATGGAAAATTATGCAATCAATCTTTGTGCATACATGTGTGTGTTTGTTTGAGTGCTTTAGTTGACTGGGGGCGCATATTTCATTGCATACTTTTAGGCATTGCAATCTGCTTATTTGTATTATTTATATTAGATTTATGCGCCTTCAAACAATTGCGTGTTTCTCTGTAAGTGTGTCTGTGTCTATGAGACTTGACCCGTGCCTCAATTCAATTCACTATCCATGATTTTATGCAATTATGTAAGCATAATTCATTGAAAAATTCATCGAAAAACCGACAACTTGATAAACTTGATAAATTTTTTGTCACTACCTCCAAAATTTCAAACTGTCATAACTTTGTCAATTCTCAACCGATTACCATACGGAATATCAATTTCTTCATTATTTGACCTCTATTTTTATTCTGCATCAAAATCGGAAAATTGATTTTTTCATCAACCACTGTCAATTTTTTCCATACTTTCCCCTTGTCACTATCTTCCAAATTTCAAACTGTCATAACTTTGTCACTTCTCAACCGATTTCCATGTGGAATATCAGCTTCTTAATAATTTTACCTCTATTTTTATTCTGCATAAAAATTGGAAAATTGAATTTTTCTTCCATCATTGTCCATTTTTTCCATACCTTCCCATTGGCAATTTTTTAAGAACTTCAAACTGTCATAACTTTTTCAAATCTTAACCGATTTCCATGCGGAATATCAATTTAATCATTATTTTACCTCTATTCTTCTTCTACATGTTATTTAATTTTTATAATTCGATGTTAAGTTTGATCCACACTTTTATACTACATCATTTAAAGAAACAATAAATTATTTAATCTTGATTATAAAGCTGGAGACTTTTATCTATTAATTATTATCATAATAACAGTAAGCATTTTAATTAACAGCTACTTGTTACAGAGTATTTAGCAGTCAAGTCAGCTTGACATCTGCATTCGTTAACGTCGCTTTGCAGTTTATGAAATTCTTGGCAAGCTTTCAACGCTGTGGCATAAATAAGATTCTATTCCATTCAGCAAATTACTATGAATAACTTGCAGAGTTTTTAACTTTTCACAAGTCATTGCTTAACTTCTTTGCATTTTCCGACAGTTCATTTTATTAGCTTAATTTTTGATTTGTCTAAAAACTTGAGCAATGCACTCTCACACTCTTTCAGTATATTTCTCACTCGCTTTCTCCCACAATCTCCCACAATCTCACACTTACTGATGAACTCTTCCACCAAGCTGTATCTTCCGGCGCCTGTCTTCAATCAAATTAGCAAGTAAAATTGAAATCTGATTTATTCATGAGCGCAACTAATCATTTTTTGAGATAAGAATAATTTAAAATTCAATTAACTAACACCCCCACCATAGACACTCACACACACACACACACACACACAGACTCAGACACACATCAGCAGTCAGAAACAAAAGCAAAATTTCGCTGCTTGATTTAGTTTGGGTTGGAGTTTGTTATACTAAGTAAAACTGAGTGTGTGTATTGTCTTGGGGCTGCATTTGCATTTGCTGCTTCATTTATTCAGTTGCGATTGTGAATCAATGTAAGAGTGTTGTTGCAAATATGCGCTCAGCTCACAAACTCACGAGTCTTTTGTCTTGAGCGTTTGTCAACTAAATGCCGTTGATTAAATGAAACAAAAGCCGCACACACCTATACACACACACCTGCATTGAATGCAACCACACAGTTCTATTAGTTATTGTCTGTCGTGTGTTGTAAGTGGTGTTCATTAATAGGCTTTTGTATTTGTTAACCACAAAATGATTGCTGCTCAAATGCACTTGAATGTGCCATTGTTGTTATGGCCATGTTGGATTCCAAACCGCAAAATCCTTTATTATTTCGTTGGCTTAAGCCAGCAAAACGCATGTAACACACACACACACACACAGACACATACATACGTATATATATATATAAATTTAATACTGTTTGCAGTTCAAGTCAACCGTTGATTGCAAGTGGGGTGCCAGAAAAGAGGACCAAAAGAACGCCAGCAATGTAAGCACGTGTCTGTGGGCGACACTTGACAATCAGCACTCAAAACAGATGGAAACACACACACTTGCACACTCTCACTCACACAAACACAACACTCTCTCTGAATGGGACACGACACAGCAGACAGACGTCTCTGTAAAGATGAAGGCTTGGCTTGGCTGGAGCTTTCAAAAGTGAATTGGTTTTCGACATCGACGACGTCATTGTCATTGTCCTATTGGTTCTGGGTCTCGACCAGGCTCTGGAGTCAGGGTCTGCTTCTGACCAGGGTCTATCGCTTGTTGCTGTCCTGCCATTCGCTTTTTTTTTTTGTTCTGCTCACCACGTATTGGCAGTGCGGACAGCTGCTGGCACACACACACACACATACACACTGGACACTCTCTGCGCTTTGTTGTCATTAAAATCATTTTCCTTTTTTTTTTTTTTTGGGTAAGGACAAAGTTTACACGTATTATCGGCGCTGTTTATTTGTCAACATGCGGCTATATATATATATGTACACAATACGTATTTTAAAAATCACATTCATTAAGTTGCCAGCACATGTGGCGTATGATTAATTTTATGCTGTCGTCCGCAAAGAAGTCAACATTGCAGTTGCTGCAGTATCTGCAAAAAAAAAGGTTGAGGGCATCGCTTTTACGCTTCAGCTGGCCATTTAGTCGGAATGAGCTGTCAGTTGACACATTATTAAAATTACTTGAGTGCCTTGTCGAATGCTGTCACTCAGCGCGCGTGAGTTTTATGTGAAATATATCACGCATACGACGCATTGAACGATCAAAAGGAACGCGCAAAAATCATATTTTCAACGATAAGCACATCATAAATTAGTAAGATGCATTTCTGCATAACCAAACCGCTTAAAAAAAGGTGTCAAGTTGAGTTTTATTTGAAATATGTAAATAATAATAAAATTAATAGTAAATAAGGTATTTCAATTCGAACTTCCCTTTTTCACATTTTGCTTAGAGTAACACATTTGCATAAGTATTAAAATAAATGCCATTAAAATAGCTGTAATAACTTGACCTTTTTGTAAAAACTCACACTTGGTAAGATATTATACAAAACTTTATATAAAAGGTGTCAAGTTGAGTTTTATTTGAAATATGTAAATAATAATAATATTAATACTAATTAGTATTTAGAATAACACATTTGCATTAGTATTAAAAGAAATGCCATTAAAATAGCACAAACACTCACACAGTAATAACTTTACTCTTTAGTAAAAACTAACACTTGGTAAGATATTTATTATACAAAAGTATGTATTCTGTACTTACCGTTGCACATAGGAAAGCCATTTCGTTGCCAGTCCAGGGCCAAAAGAGTGAGTTATCATGCGTTGCTGCTGCTGCTGATGATGATCACGATGATGACGTTGATGATAAGGACGATACGAAGAAGTAGATGCCACAGTCCGTGCGAGAGGGGGAGAGAATGGGTGGGGGAGACAGCAGGTCGGTTGGCTGAAGAAATTTTCCAGGCTCAGTTGCTCTAATGCTGCTTTGTGCCAGTCGAATCCAATTTCAGCTGCCTGAGCTACTCACAGCTCAGCTAGCATAAACTTCACTTCACTTTCACAGCAGAAGAGAAAGGAAGTCGTAGCATCTACACACACACTCACACACTCATACACACACGTTGAGGAAGTGGTGCACACTTTTGGGCGCCGCAACTAAAAAGCGGCTGCGCCTTTTGCAGTTGGCCAAATGATAAAAACTGGCAACGCACTGTTAGAAAATATGCATTTTTAATGCCATAAATTAGTTTTGTTGCTGTTGCTGCCGTTGCCGTGCTCCAGGGAACTGCAATGAGCTAGAAAGAGTAAAAGAAACAGATAGTTAGAGAGAGTGAGTTGGAATGTGCGCATATAAAAACCCAAGCCCAAGTTGAGTGTCTAAAGCTGTTTAATGCTCTGCATAAAAACTCTAAGTGAAATACGCTCTTATTCTAAATGCGTTTTTAAATTTTACAACGCTGCAGCAAAAGGTTTATGTAATTTATAAACTAATAGCTAGCTTCCATTAGTTTAGTACCTGAAAGGGGGAACGGAAAACTGAGCAGCTGCTACAAAAGGTGGCACAAGTTATATTCATTACGACTAATTTCGTATGCGCAATAACCGGACAAACTTTATTTTATAATAACTAATTGAAATGCAGTTTTTGTGCAAATCTCTTTTTAAAAGCCGGCTTGTTGGTTTTATAAAGCTGCGGGTTTGTTATTTCTAACGAATCTGTTTAAAATACAGCTTTATGAATGCAGCCAGAATGAGATACCCTGTAATAATTTGCCAGACAATAAATATTTTATCCTAACATATCAACGAGCCACTTTTGCCTATCAAATTCAATTCACAGACTAAAAAATTAACCAATTTATATTCCTAATAAAAATTCAAAAAAAAATTAGATGCACTATAAAAAAGTTAGTTTCTCGCAAATATTCGGGATGCCAGTGAGATTTGAGTCTGTCAAGAAACTCAATGCTGCTCATTTCGAATGCAGAGTGAATCCGCTTTCTTATGCCACTTGGCTATGCTTTCAAAAACTGCAACTCCCAAATCCAATCATAAAAATTGCATAAAAAACTATTTCGGCTTGCTGAAAATGGGCAGAATTGCAAACGTCGCAAGACTTTCGGCCCCGGAACTGAGTGTTAGTGACTGAAAACTGTAAACTGAAAACTGAAAACTGCAAAATGCCGCTTAAAAATTCATGAGTGTGAAAAGCCGCAACGAGTGAGTGTGAAGGGAACGATGATGGAGAAACAGAGAACGCGACCAAGGGAAGCTTCAGCTTCAGAGAAAGGCGAAAAAGTTGCCTCAACTTTCGACAGCCAAACAAAAATCATAACAGACTGAAAAGAGAGAAAAGAGGGGAGTCTAGAGAGGAAACTGTAGCTGGAGGATTTTGTGGGCGTCTGACAGTGTGAATGAATGTTTATTGAAAGAACAACGTCAGGACCTGGACCTACATGCAGTTCGCGACCAAAAATAAGAGAAAACAAATATATAGTACATGAAACATGTCAGAGAATCAGAGCCAAGAGCTGCTCATATGCATAGGCAATAGCATAAATACGGAACTGGCTTCAGATGCAGCACTGCAGAGAGCAAGACAAAAAGAGTGACAGAGAGAGAGGGAGAGAGAGAAGGAAGGGTATGTGATATGGCCCGTACAGTCTCTTGCTTTTCATTCATATGAAATTACCTGCGGCCAAGAGGCGTAATGCCAGTCGGACTGCAAAATCCACTTAGGAAGTTGATACAATCAGTTGGCCTGACGAGCTGCCTGGCAGCCTCAGAGCCTGAGAGCTCGTCCTCTCGTCTGCATGTGGATGGATTCATTAAAACGAATTGCTCTGAGTTTTTCGGTGCTGCCTCCATCTCTGACGAGCCTCAACAGCCAGGCCAAATAGTCCGAGTAGAGTTCGCCAGGGAATGGGTACAAATACCGACTACTACTATATATGTCTATATATGCAGTTTTTTGGTTTTCTGTTTTGGGACTCATTGACGTGCAGATGCCACAGAGAGAGAGAGAGAGAAGGAGAGAGTTACTGGATGCTTGGTAGTGCCACTGTGACTGCGATTGTGGCCTGTGGCTGCCTCTGGTGCCTTGGTTTTGTTTGTGCCGCAAAGTATGCAACGGCTGCTGGTTTTGTGCACGGAAGCCAACAAATGAATTAGCCTCCGCTTGTTGCCAATGTCTAACTAACTGTCTCACGTCCCGCTCTATTCCTCTCTCTCTTTCTATGCTTTGCATGTTGTTTGTCTGTTTGTTTGTTTATTATTGTTGTTGTGTGTGTGTGTGTGTGTGTCTGCTTGTTTTTGGGCTAAAAACTTTGCACTGGCCACAAGTCGAAAACGCATTAAAACTGTAAATTAACTGGAGTATTGTGCAGATCGCTTACCTACATCTTCTCCTAACTACCTCACTACCTACATAACTACCTAACGACCTACCTAGCTACCTCCCAATGTCCCCTTTGATTAGCCGCACGACTGCACTTAAAGTGCGCCTAATTAGAAAATACTGCCCCACGTTGGGCGCCAATTGTAACGAGAGCTGTAAACCGCAGATGGGTTTTTGTTTCCAGTTCCGTGTTTCTTATTTCTTATTTCTTGTTTCACAGTGTCTCAGTCTTTAGAAAAAGCTGTTAATTATTTATATTTTACATTTAATGCGCAGCTTAGGCCAAAACACAACCACACACACACACACACACTCATTCTGCTTATTGTACGAGTGTGTGTGTACATCTAAGTATTCATATTCGTATTCGTATTCGCATTCATTTTCATATTCATATGCTACCCATATATCTGAAGCTTTGAGCTTTGAGTCGCTCTAGTTGTTTGAAGTGGGCGCCCGGGCAACACTTCCGCATCAGCAGTGGGCGGTGGGTGGTGGGTGTGTATGAAAGGCATAAAGCATACATCCCAAGCACACACACACACACGTTAAGAGATTTACATACATGCATATTGTGCTTACGCATACATTTGTACCAACAAACAAACCCAAAGAGTCGTCTCGTCTAAAGTAGAACTAACCTCGTCTCCGTCTCCGACTTTAACTCCTACTCCTACTCCTACTACCACTCCTTCTCCTGCTTTTTCGACTCGACATGTCCATGTAACATGTTAATGAACTGCGCCAACTGTGTTTGCACAGAACTTAGTGTAATGTAATCCAAAGGCAACCAGGCAAGCGGTAGGCAACAGCATGATGAGGTAAATGGCCAGAGAGGAGTGAGGTAGCCTGACATAACCAACACTCACACACACTCGCACACACACGTAGGCACACCTCAACGCCCCAATGTGTCGAATGTTACGCCAAGGAGTAACTTTGACATTTAGCATTCAAGGCTTATGAGTGCCACAAACACTGAGCGTGGAGCCTCGGGAGCACCAAAGGAGGCAGAGACGGAGACGGAGGCGAAGGTGGAGGACAAATGGAGGCTGCTGCTGACACTGAGGCTGCAAACCGCCTGGGCAATTGCCTTATGGTTATTTTCATAGCCCTGGCTTGGCCACAAACTGCGAGCCAAGTGTGACATGTGTGCTGCAGCAAAAACGAGCACAAAAATAATAATAAAAAAAAAAACACACAGAGAAAATACAACAAAAAAATATAACGCATTTGAAGGGGGAAGACAAGCTGCAAACAGTTGGGATTTTTAGTAGTAACATCCTCCGCTTATGGGCCTTCTCTGCCATCAGAGATGACAACGTGAGCGTTAACTGTTAGCCATTGGGAAATAAAATGTTGTTGCCTTGGCTATAATACCGAAAGATTGCAAATGAGTTTCATAAAAAAATGAACATTTGATTTATTAGAAAAGTTCATTAAAAACACTCGGACGTGTTTTTAGATACATTTTGCAAATAAACTTTTAATTGAGTAATGTGAAATGTCATATTTATTATGGACTAAAAGGCTTTTGCACTTTGCTCAGCAGAATATAAATCTTTAAAGTCATTCTGCACTATATTACCAATTAAGTTCTTTGTTTCCATCCTTACGTTCAATTATCGTTAATATTTATTCGGTTATCTGACATATTAGTACTAAAATCATTCAAAATATTGTCAGACTTGAAAACTCAATTGAAAGCCTCTCGAATTATGCATGCGAATCAGCATTAATTGGATTTCCCAATTGCACAAATTGCCTGTCGGTCGTTTTAAACAGCTCTTGGTAACAATTGCATACTTAGATATTCTGAGCAAGTATTACTTACTGCACTTTGTTGAAGTATAATGAAGAGTGGGAAAGAGTCTTCCATCGATTGTCACTTTTGTTGAAATTTTACGAAAATTTATGCAACAAAAATTGTGCACTTTTGTCTATTGACAGTATTTGAAAAGTCTTTGGCAAGTGCAAGCTGGGTTGAGCATGCAAATCAACTGGCAGTTTAACGTCATAATTATTCATATTGTTGGCCAAAAGATGTTACCGGTTGGTAGATAGACAGGCCAGGCTGACAGGCTGCTCAGGAGGGGAAAGAGGTGATGAGGATAGGAAGTGGAAGTAAAGACAAGTGCAGAGCACTTGCACCAGTGTCATATTAATTTAGTCAAGTGGCCACTTAAATTTTGCCACGACAACTACAACAACAACAATGACAATGATGATGATGTTGCTGTGGCTGTAAACAAAGAACGGGACGAAGGATGAGGATGAGGATGAGCATAAGGATAAGGTGGACGTGCAAATGGCAGTCGCTTCTTGTCTGTCACTCTGTGATTTGCATAACTGCATGGATATTAGTTGGCTTAAATGTCAGAGAATTCTCTTATTTAATATCTTACTTGAGAAAAATAAAACAAAAACCAAGTTATTTGTCACAAATTTTGGGCAGCATTACAGTAATTTTAACTTGTAAGTTATACAGTTCTATAGTAAAAGTTACTTTCCGACTTGCAGTTAGCATAACTTTGTCCAAAGTTTTGCCTTACCAATCTTTTGTCAGCCCAAAAGGACGCACAAAAGTTGTTAAAGCAAAAAAAAAAACCAGAATGACGTTGGAATGTCGATCCACTGAGCAACTGAGCCACCCCCGACCGCCTAATGATTACAAATTGCCAGCGGTATTTTAATAACCGCACGACCGCAAAACAATAAATAAAAATCAAACAATAAACAAAACGGCGCACAAAGGCCGTGTAATGAAAAAGCGGCTGGATAAAGCTGGGCAAATCGGCTAAATGCGGCTTAAATGCATTGCTGCGATTAATATTAATTTCATGCAGTGCAGCACAGCAGAGTCCTAGCACAGTTGGAGGCCGTCCAACTTGCCATGTTGCCCCATGTTGCATGTGCAACAAAGTCGACAAGTCAATGCTGCGGCTGCTGCTTCTGCTCGTGATGAAGATGAAGTTGACATTGTTGGCGCTGCCACAAGCACAAGCCGACAAGATGATGACGATGACAATGGCGCACATCATGCGCATCATTAGCCAGCACCAACATCAGCAGCAGCATCAGAGCCAGGCCGAGACCAGAATCAGAGCCAAGTCATAGGGTTCATATTGTCCTACACTGATAAAAAAAAATGTTCTAAAATCAAGATTTTAATCTCAGAACTAAGATTTTTCGTCTAAAAAATGCGTCGAGATCATAAAATTCTTAAATTAAGAGAACACAACTTGATTTTAAGAATATTTTTATAAGACCAAGTTCTTATTTTAAGAATAAATGTTCTTAAACTTATAATCAAAAAATGAAATAAATAACATTTTTTTTATATTTATAAATCTTTTTTCTTTTAAATTTTGATTTATTTACACATTTTAATCTGTTTTAATAATTTTATAAATTGTTTGATACGAAATAGTAGCTATTTATACTTTGCTAACAATTTAAGATTTTAATTTTTATATTATGATTTTAAGATTTTTTAGATAAATAATATTTCAGTAGTTTGGTCTTTAATAATTCTTATTTTAAGAACAAAATATTAAAGCTGAATATTCTTGATTTTAGAAGTTGGTCTTTTTTTTCAGTGTAGAGGCGAACGTCACTCAGCCTGACAGTAATGTTTGCATGTGGTCCCCTGAGTGGTGCCACATCTCTGCCACTGCCACTGTATATGTAACTGTGTTGCATTTGCAATAATTTCATTTGCCACACCAGCCACAGATTCAATTCGCGCCCTTCTCCCTATTTATGACAGCTGTAGCAGCTGTAACAGCAAACAGCAACATTGGCAACGAGTTATGTATACACTACTTCACGTATCCATTTCCATTTCCATTTTCCACTTCGAATTTCAGTGCTAATTGGTGTCTATAGAGTGTAAACCTAGGCATCGGCATCACAAATTAATAGGCAAAGGTCCCAAAAAGCTGATACGACGAGGCAACATTACTAATTTGCGGCATTTCGACTGAAATGCAAACAACAACTGATACACACTCACACACACAGTCAACCCACACATATACACACACACATTTACACAAATTTTCACATTTCCACTCTTACACATTTGCATATTCATGTTCATTTGAATTTTCATCAACAGCGCTCTCGCTACCTTTTGATGAAAACTATCAAATTCATGGGGATAATTAACAAAAGCAGCTCAAACCCCAGCAGAACCCCTCCGAAACCCCTCTCAAAAAGCACCCCTCTCTAACCCTTCTATACATTTTTGTACATGTTGCCCAAAAATAGATATTTAATTTGACTTTTAGCGGTTGACGCTGAGGGGATTCACCCCAGTTCATGTTTGGGTTTCAGTTACACTGCGGTTTAAAGTTTTGATCCAGGCAAAGAAATATGATGGTTAGCTATAAATTAGAAAGCAGGTTAATGTTAATGTTCTACTGGTAGTTTATTTGTTTTTGTTTGAGTTTGGCGCCAATGGGAAAGGTTTGATTGACAGGGGAACCTAACTGATGTGTCTCAAATTGCGTGACAAGTGGAAAAGTATTTCGATGGAAATTTCCGATGAGATGAGTTTTATGTGTGTAACCGCTTTTCCTAAACTACTCTAATGACTCGTACTCTTAATTGTCTAAACGTACGTACAAATGAATTTCAGGTTTTCACAAATGATTAAGCATAGATAAGCAAGTTATCATGAACCTTATCTAATAATTTTAATGTGTGGATAATATTTGACTTCGAGACTAACTAATTAAGCATTATTATCTACTACAATTTTCACATTAAGTAACAGCATCGATCGCATGATTTAAAGGAAAATAATTTTTTGTCAAAAATTAATTAAATTTAAATGCAGAATGAATTTAGAGGTCAAACAATAATCAAAATGACATTCCGCTTGAAAATCGGTTCAGTTTTGACAAAGTTATGGGAGTTTGAAGTTGGTCAGACCTTTGATCTAACAACTTTACAAGTCAAAATTTTTGTCAAACTTCACATGATTTTTTACAGAATTTTGATAGGTGTCAGAAACAAATTTAAAGTGTTGCTTTATACTATTTACGATATAAGGAGTTGATTAAACGTGAAAACTTGAGATTTAAAATTTTGAATTTTCAAAATATCAAAGGGGGGACCACATGCATCGAATCCATGATTTTGAGAAATATAAATTTTTTTCGAAAATTAATTAAATTTAAATGTAGAATGAATTTAGAGGCCAAACAATAATCAAAATGACATTCTGCTTGAAAATCGGCTCAGTTTTGACAAAGTTATGGAAGTTTGAAGTTGGTCGTACTCTTGACCTAGCAACTTTACAAGTCAACATTTTTGTTAAATTTCCCATGATTTGACATAATTTTTTATATATTTTAATATTTATGCATGGTAAAATGTTCAATGGAGTATGAATACGAGAACTTTCATTCATTTTCTTGTCATAAAAAGTCGAAATTCACATAAAAAGCATTTAATAAAGTCAAGTGAAAAATGGAAAATTTTAATAAATTGCTATTGCTTCATAATAGATTTACGTATAAATTTTATGGAATTTGTTTAGTCGCATGGAAGTGCTATAAAAATCATAAACAGCAAATTGCCAGTAACAATAAATGCAGCAAATATTGCAACAAAAAATTTCAATAAATTTAACAAAAAAGTGAACGATAAGGTCTTAATGTAGAGTGATTGGTTATGAGATACCCAGTACACAGGTGTATCTTATATAAATATGTGTTTTTTGTACTTTTCTATATAAAATTGTCTTATTAAAATGAATTTATAGAGCATAAGATCAGAGCGACTTAAAGAAGAAGACAAGTCAGCTTAAATATGAATCTCACATTGTTATTGTGTAATAAAGATCAACATGACAAACAGGTCCGAGTACAGGGTATTAAAATATATATGAATGAACGTTGCCATCAAGAACAACGTGAACTGCAATAACAATAACAACAACAACAGGAGTTAAAAAATAACAAAATAATCACAATAAATAAATTGTGAGAGTCGTGAGGCCGGAAAAAAGCAGTGTAAATGTTTATATAAAGGTAAGCAACATTATTGTTGTTGCTTGAGTTTTTTGATTGTTTTCGTTTTTTTTTCTCTGTTTTTTTCTGATTTTTTCTGATTTTTTGCTTTTGCTTTCGCCATTTATTGAACGTTTTAATTGAGTTGAGGTTGTTGCTACGGTGCTGCCCGTCACAGTTGCACACACAGTTGCAGCATGTTGATTTTATTCTGTTTAAAATTAATTTTAAATCCAATTGTTTTTCAGTGTCGAACAGCATCGAAACAGCATCGAGTTGAACGTCGAAAACTTGTTGCAATTTTCACTTATTGCTTTATCATGTCATGTAAATGTTGTTGTTGTTGTTGTTGTTCACGTCTTGGGCAATGTAACTTGACAGGCAGTAAGAGCGAGTGAGAAAGCGACACAGAAAGTGACAGGGAGTGTGAAGGGAGAAGCAGCCACGGCAACAAATGGAAGAAGCAGAATGAGAAAAAAGATTAATGCTATCGAATTATAAAAAAGCGAACCTTGCCTGGATTTATATTAATTTATGTTTTAAGAAATAATTACAATACAAAAAAATCAACAAGAACGCAGGCGATAAAAAATAAAAGCCGTCACGACGATTGTGTATTGATTTAAATGAGTTGTGTTGATTGTGAAGTTACCAAAAGCACGCACGTATTTAATTATAGTTTATAGACCCGAAATTGCTGTTGTTAAGCCTTTAGATGCACCGATAGCGACGAACATAAAACAGTACACAATTAGCGTTATTTGGCCAAGATATAAAAGCAATGCCAACTAACCACAATAAACGCTGCGACACACGACACACGACACACGGGACACGACACGACTGACGAGCGTCAAGTTCACGATCAGACTGCCAAGTTTTTGGTATCAGCTCTGCTGAGCCGGCAGTGAACGTCAGTCTGGCAGATCGGCAGATCAACGTAGGCAGAGAGAGTGCCAGCTGCTGAGAGAGCGAGATCGAGAGAGCAAGAGAGAGAGGGAGAGAGAGAGAGAGTGAGAGATGGAGTGGAAGTGGAAAACGATGCAATCGAAGGGTTCGAATAGGGAATACCCTGCACTCACGCTTCGTAGATGGGCATATCTAGGCAATGAGAGTGTCAGCTGCTGAGAGAGCAGATCTGAGAGCGAGAGAGAGAGAGAGAGTGAGAGAAAAAGAGTGAGAGATAAAGTGGGAGTGGAAAACAATGCAATCAAACCTCGTGCGAGAGGTTCTTAATTATGTAGGTTCGAATGGACGATACCCTGCACTTACTTTCCCTGTTGCGTTTTATAGTTAATGCTATAATAATGAGTTAATATTATATTATAGAAACATTAAGATCGGTAAACTTGACAAAACAGAGGCTTTTTTAAAACCAATATGTTTCAATATTATATGAAAATTTTCCAAGATTTTATCAAAATTTAAATTAGAATTGTTTTTCAGAGTAAAGTTTATGGGATATCATTGTATTTCACGCATTGTAAAGTAGATCGTAATAAGAAAGATCGTATATTTTCTAATATGGTAAAAATGTATATTAACGGATATTAAAGACATTCTTTGTTAGTGAACAAAGACTTTTAAATTAAAAATTAAAATTAAAGATTAAATTAAATATAAATTTGAACTGTAAAAAAAAATTAAAATTAGATTTATTTTAACAGAATATAACTAATCGACATTCTTTATCTGGATATACCCTTAATCCCAATTGTACAGGGTATAAGAACCTGTTAGACTGAAGCTATAGCTGCTGATATTGGAAACCCTACAGAAGTTTAGAAGCAAAACAAAAATGCCACTAAACAAGAAAAAACAGAACTCGAAAGCTATTACAACCAAAACTTTATGGAAATACCCTTACAAATTAGTATAATTAATTCAACGAATTGAATAAAAAACAAAATAAAATAAAAAAGAATTGAAATGGAAATTCCATATTCTTTAAATCCCTAGTGTAAATCCCCCAGCTTTACGTAATTATTACATACACTTTCATAATTTCAAAACGTATTTGACAATGCCACTTTCAAGTATATATTTACATGTTATGTTAAGGTAATTATTGAAGTTGTTTATCAGCTGATAAAGCAACAGTGTAATAGCAAACCAGTCTAAAAATATATTTACAATATTTAATATTAGACTATATGCGGGATAATATTTTAAAATGCTACGCCCGCTTGAGTTTTATTGGGCAAGGTCAATGCTATAAAAAACACTTCAATAAGGTTTTTCATTTGTACCAAAAATTTACATAGCATTGGGTTAGAAAAGGATGAGAGAGACAGGGAGAGAGAGAGAGAGAGAGTGGGGAATGAGAATGAGAGGGAAAGGAATACTAAGCACAAAGCAATGACAATGGCAATGGGATTGGGAGTGGGATTGGGAGCAATGCCAGGCGACAGCTTTCGGCTTTTTCAGCTGAGCAAATAAAATTTGAATACCCGAAAGCTTGAATGCTGAATGTTGAGTGTTGAGTGTTGAATGTTGAGTGTTGAGTGCGGAGGTGCTGAGTGCTTTTTGAAGTGGCCACCGAGTCTCATTCGCCGTGCTCACTTACTTAGTTTTGCTTGTTAGCTTAAATTTGGGAGTTAGTTGTGGTGGTTAACAAGTGAGAGAGAGAGAGAGAGAGAGAGAGGAGTGAAAGAGGAGTGAGAGTAGGGGAAAGTGCTACTAGACAAGCTACTTAATGTAATCGCATTTGTATATAGACATTTTCGTATCTGTACATACAATTAGGCAACCGCAACACAAATGGGTTTGGCGTGCAGCCTTTTATCAGAGGCGACAGCTGCAACAACAATTAACAGACAACAACAACGATAACAACAACAACAACAACAACAATGGGAATAACAACCATTCCAATAGGTGGATGAGTAGATTGTTGAGGCGGCTTAGTGCCTGTTGAACGTGTTGCGGCAATTAGTTGAGTGATTCAAGTGGCGAATAGGTTGGCCGAGTTGCAAGAGGCACGAGGGGCGTTTTATGGATTGCAGCAAATAAGTAATTAGTAATGACTTACAGTATTGTTGTTGCTGTTGTTGTTGTAGATGCCACAACTGGGGAATTTTGCATTGGCAGCTGACTTTGAATAGCTTTCAGTCCATTGCCCATTAATCTTGCTTCGAAATGAAGGCAGCCAAAGCTCAAGCTCAACAGATTTGTTGGCGCGTGCAGCGCCTTTAAGTATGCAGCAAACGCTGCGATTTACCCCACTTTGCATACGTGTGCGATTATGTATACGTATGTGTGTGTGTGTGTGAGTGTGTGTGCTTTTGCAATTATTTATGTTGTTCATTTGTTTAACGGCGGCTGGCAGGCAGCTTCAACAAAAGCGAGCAATAAAAGCAACGTCGCCGCTGCTGACGTGAGCAAGAACGACAAGGACGACATGTATGTGGATGTGTATGTGAATGTAAATGTAGTTGTGGACGTGGCCAGAAGCAACGATATCATTTACATGCCATGCAGGCGCACAGGCCACAGCCACAATGACGCCCACATGGCCGCATACTACAATGGCCAACACAGGACCCTGAATAACGACGAGGAGGAGCAGGAGGAAGGGGGGAGGAGTCGTCCTTCCACGGCCAAACATGAGATGTAAAGTTTAACACATAAACTCAAGACAATTTGTGCGCGTATGTGTAAGGAATAAGGCAAAAGGCAAATAATTTACAAGTTCTGAAAAGAAAAGCCAGTCAGCGAAAGAGATAGAGATTGAGCCGAAAGAGAGCGACAGACCCGAAAGAGATGCAGATAGAGAGAGAGTGTGAGAGGGTAAACATGTGCAAATATAAAGAGCGGTCGCTGTTCTTGTTCTTGTTCTGCTTTTACTTCTTCGTAGAATGAAGCCGAGACCGAGACCGAAGCTTGAACAACGCGTTGCCTGCCAAGTGTATTAAACAACAACGCACATACGCACACACAGTTACACACACACACGCACACTCATACAGCTTAAAATGTGTTACAGCAAAGTGTAAAAATAAATAATTTAAAGTGTGTGTAAGGACACGCTGCAAACGGCCGCCGTCGCCGCCGCCATAAAGCGCCAAAGGAGTCGACAGCGAAGGCGGCGTAAATAGTACAAGTCACACACACACACACACACACACACACACACTCGCACACACACACGCACACATGCAAGCATGTCCTTATGGCCATCGCCATTTTACATGTGTGTGTGTGTGTGTGTGTGATATTTTCTTCATTTTTTTCTTTCCTGCGTTCAGTAAACTTTTGCGCTCAATACCGCAGCAGCAACAACAACAGCAACAACAAAGACAACTACAATAATAACTACAACAAACGGCAGATGCAGGTTGCCCTTTGAGAGTGTTTTTCCACAGTACAAAGAACAGCAACAACAACGACAATAAGAAACCAAAGAGAGAGAGAGAGTGGGAGAGAGTGGGAGAAAGTGCGAAAACTTATTATTATGTTGTCAGTAAAGAAAACAGCAAAGCAAGGATATTTCAAGAACAACAAGGCTATAACTTAAGTAAAAGCATGCGAACATATATAAAGATCAATAGATAATAAATGATCAATACAAATGAATTAAGTAAATAAATTAATTAATTAAATTAACACAAATTTGCTGACAAAAATTTAGGTAAGTTGCTAAGCAATGTTTTAAAATTTGAAATAAAGTACTAAAATTGTAATTTTAGATTCCGATTAGTCCTAAATTTATATAATTTTATTTATTCAATATAAATTAAAATTTTTTTCATTATTAAAAACCTAATTAATTATTTTTAACTTTATTTAAAATTTTAAAATATAAGTTAATTAAATTAATACAAATTTTCTGACAAAAATTGAGGTAAGTTTCTAAGCAATGTTTTAAAATTTGAAATTAAGTACTCAGTACTATATAAAATTGTAATTTTGTTATCCGATCACTCCAACTTTATTTAGTTTTATTTTTATTATTTATTAATTAACTAATTTATTTTTTGAACTTTATTTCAAATTTAAAAATATTGTTTAATTGTTGCTGGACTTCATTTAGATGGAGTTTAGAAAATTAATAGTTACTGTGAGACTTCACCAATTTACAATTCTTTTTATAGGGTATCTCTGCAGCAACAGAGAAAACCACAAAGAGACTGCCAAGAATGAAAGGGAAAAAAGTTGGCAACTCTGCGCATTGATGGGGATCTTTATATGGGGGGAGGAAAAAAAAAAAGAAAAAGAGAAAGAAGTTGGAGCAAAAGTGAGATAAGTGTCTATGGGGTGAGAAAGAGCATTGGGTAGCTTAGGAATTTGCATATCTTGCATAAAACGAAATGCCAGAGAAAGTGAAAATTGTTGCAAAACAAAGAAACTGAAACTGAAATTGGAATAGCTGGGGCCAAAAAAATAGGCAACAGGACCCAAAAACTCATTTGAAACTTTCTGCTGAACCTTGGCAGCGTCCCATATTTACATAAGCTTCGAAGAACGCTTATCTTTAAAGAGGTCAAGTTAGAAACATATAAAAATGTACATTTTTTTATTTATTTATACTTGCATTTCTCTGCTTTAGTTCTCGTAATGAGCTTAAGCTACTTAGTTAAAGAACTATTTATTACTTAGCTTGCGCTTCTTTTCTGCTTGCAATCAATCCTCTTTGAATTTTCTTCTCTCTCTCTCTTTCTACTTTCCTGACTTTTGTCTGTAGTTGTTGCAACCTTTTCGCGTTCTAACCGCTGCTCCTTTTCCCGTCCGTCCGTCAGCTGCACAGTCGTAATTCATATTAAAGGAAAATTTCTCGACAATATTTGTGCATTGGCTTCTTGCATTTTATTTTCTCTTCTTTCCACTTGGCCACACAAAAAGGTGCGGAAAGTGCAGCACATTTTTCATCATTTAGCAATCTTCCATTTACTGTTTATCAATATGGTGACCATCATTTTTCATCCGTCCCTCTCTCTCTCGCTCTCTTTCTTTCTCTCTCCCTCTCTCTGTCTGCACAGATCCCCTTCTATTTGCAAGCCATTAAAGATGCGAAAATACCGTCTGTATTGCTTCGCAAATATTAAATAAAAATGCGATTTCCTGATATTGACAATTTAATAGATGTATTTCTATTTTTTTCTTTACATTTTCTTTTATTTCTTGTTGGTTTTGTAGTGTGCAAATATTTATTTAATTATTGCGTGGACAAAGGCGCACAAAACAAAAGCGACAGAAATATGCAGCAAATTATCTTGCCGCAGGCGAAGGACCAAACCGATAAGGGACAAAAGGGAATGCAAATAATAACAATAAGTTACTTAATTAAATTTTTTACATGCCACTGAACGCTGCCGCAGAAGGCGACGCCGGATACGATAAAAAAGAGACATGCTCTCTGTGTCACGCATTGTCTCGAGGTAATTATTATTGAATTGTCTGCGTAAAATTTTCAATTATGAAAACCAAATAGTTCAATTATTTCAACGCCTTTCCGATTTCCATTTACTCGTAATTGTTAAAAGGCAGACAAAATTAAAAGAACGCTGCTCATTTCACAAGCGACTTAATTATAAAGGGATTTGGGCAGAGGCGTTGTAATTAAGCAGACAAAAATGAAATTAATATGTCATTTTAATACTGTCACATACACTTACACACTTATTTATCAAATACACCCTCTAAACAAACACACACAAGTGCAATGGTAACAGCAGCCCGCATAAAATCAGAATCAGAATCCAAACTAATCAAATCAAATTTCAATTATTGTGCTAGGGCATGTGGCTTATGGGCGTGGCCAGCTAGTAGCCAAGGGGGCGAGGGGGAAGCAATGCAATGTACCAACCCCCCTTCACCCCGCCCATTGCCCCTCGTGTGCCGTACATTGCCATTTCGCTTGATTACATGCATTTTATATGCGCCCGCCTGAAAGTAGGCTACACTTTTCAATCACAATCAAATTTTATACTCCACACATGCATACATACAGGTATAGCGAGTGTGTGTGTGTGTGTGTGTGCGATTTACCCGTAGAAGCTCACAATCAGATTCATTTACATTTCCGCCGCCCAACCAAAACAGCAATAACAACTAGCAACTCCATACTATATACTCTCATTGTTTAGCAGGTTTAGCTGATTGTGAGTGTACTCTAAAATGGAATTTTAGATAACTATACTATAAAATTGAAAGCTGCAACAATGCAAAATTGAACCGAGGATTCAACCGAACCGAATACTCGCAGAAACAAAATAAACAGAAGCATAATGCTGCCACATTCTGAATGAATTTTGCAATAATTCGATTTTTAAAACTCAACACTGTAACAATTTTCCGCTAAGCTCACAATGGAATAAAATCTTTTTTATTCTGATAGACTGTTGTTAATAACTTTATAGAAAATATCTGCCTGGTTTCAGTTTACCTTGTTTCTTAGTTCTACAAAAATAACTGTAGCATATTAAATTCCTGAATTGTTTTTAATACAGTTTAACTTACGGACCATAAAATCAAATAAAATAAAAAATAATAAAAGGTATGAGGTAAATTGCTGTGAAATAAAATTCAACGCAAGTCAAAAAAAGTGAATTTTAAGAGCATTTTTGAATAAGAAAGCATTTCATGGTTTTATTTTAACTTTTTTATATGCTAGCAAATTTCAATAAGTGTTTCTTTAAAAGTGATTTAAATTGGAAAAAATAAAATATAAATTTTGTAGTAATAATAATAAATAAAATCAATATCAGCTGCTGCAATGCTAAACATAATTTAGTGTATCGTAAAGTTTTCTTACAAAAGTACTCGCAATTTCTTGCTACTGCCACACGCATGTGTGTGTGTGTGTGTGTGTGTGTGTGTGTGTGTGTGTAATGGAGAGCACATGTGCCTGGAGTTTAGAGTGTGGTACAATTGGTATTATGGCAGCAAGAAAACATGCAACCAAATTGACAGTTTGTTAGCCAGGCTTGACGACTCTGGTCTGCCAATGGATTGCTCGCTAGTCGAACTTCATGTGATTTTACTGTGCACAACACGTCGTATACGTAACGTACTAAGTAACTATTTCAATGCACCTGCTGTCGATAGAGGCAACATTTTTTTGAAGGAGCGACGAGCGGCAAGCGACTCGTTCTCATTTACATAACAGTCAAATAACAGAGTGTGTGTGTGTGTGTGTGTAGGTGTATGTGTGTGTGTGTGTGTGTGTGAGTAGTCAATTCGGCGTTAAAAAGCGTTAAATGTAACAAGGCAGACAGGCAGGCAAGCAAGGAGTCATTCTGCCAACTACCACAAGCAACAACAATAAAAACTAAATTTAAAATTGGCAGCCGCACACTATAACATCAAGAGAGCGAGAGAGCAAGAGAGAGAGTGAGAGAGATAGAGCGAGAGCGAGGCAGACTTAACAGCAATTTTGCTTGTTATTCGCTTGAGTTTCATTTCGTTGGTGGCGTATAATTTACATTTTGCTTCGGTTCATGAGGTGCCATAATCATAAATTGACAAGTTGAAATTTGCACATGACTGTGGCGCTGCTGCCTTTTGCCTGTAGCGGCTGTATCTGCATTTTTAATGCATTTTCCGGGCAACTCCATCCCTTCCAGCTGCCCATTAAAGTGCAAAGTGTTTTCAGGCGCTTGCAAATTTTGACATGTTTTTTAAGTAAAGTTTTTCGTTTTTCTCTTTTTTTTTTGCTCTTGTTTTTTTATATACATATTTTAAGAGTGAGCTGGGAGAAATGGTCGAAGCAACAAATACAAATTGGCGCGGCTTGTTTACATGATTGCCAAAATATATGCAACGTAATGAAAATTCATCGACAACAGCAAAGAGCATGCAAGAGCGAAAGAGAGAGAGCGAGTTGATCGAAAAGTTTACGAACTTTTCTTCTGTTTTTTTTTTTTGTTATTTTTCTGTATTTTTTGCATTTTGTCTGCAAGTTTCATTTTCCGGCAGCAGAGGGCAAAGTTAATTGAATGGCTTGTACTTCATTTAGAGTAAAGTTTTGGCACAATCGGCACAGTTTGCATAGCATACTCGGTACTATAGCATTGTAACAATAGGCCAACTCATTCAATTCATTCAGTAGTATATGGCCCCATCAGATTTTGGTCAACTTGGAACCAGGAGCAGCAGCAATGCGGTTGCCTGCTAATGAACCAAAAGGCGCAACGTGTCCTGATCCACAATAAAAATGCAAATATTTAAACGAGCACCGCACTAGCACGCCAAAAAGAGAGACAGAGAGACAGAGAAAGAGAGACACTCACACAAGTGCAGGGGGGTCAGGGGTCAGGGAGGCTTGGGTGCTTAAATAAAAACCGCAAAACGCAAACAGAATACGCTACAAATACGACTGTCTGTCTGTCTGGCTGTCTGGTTGTCTGTCACTGTATTTGTGTGAAAATTAACACGCAATTTCAGGCTGGCCGAAAAGCGAGAATAAAAATCAAAATATATATAAAAAAAAGGAGTTAAGTCGACTGTCAATGCCAAAACGTTTAAAGCTGAAAATCAAACAGACCAAAATGACAGACAACACGCAAAACGATCGATAAAAAAACCGAAACGTTGCGATAACAGAAAAAAAAAACAAGACAGCTACTTAGACTTTGGACTTAGCCTTAGTTAAACTCAACCTCAAGTCATCTGGTCTTGTCTTGTCTCGTCTCAGTTTGTCTTGGCCATATTCGATTGAGTTGAGTTGAGTTTGAGTTGACTTGGGTCTTGTCGTTTGGCTGGCACACTTTAAAGCATTAGTTGGACATTTTTATGGGCATGGTATTAGGCGCTTAAGACGTTCAAGCCAAAAGGATAACAACAACGCGTCGCACAGACTGACAACGGACAAACGGACGGACAAGCGGACAAGCGGACGGACAACGGACAGCGGACATATAAAAGCAAAGAGGCTAAGTGACAACTAAACTTAATGGCACTTCAACAGCAGCATGGGAAGCAATGGACGCACAAGAGCCCAAGCCGAGCGACCAGACAGAGCAATAACAACAACAGCAACAACAAGAACAACGACAGCAAAGACAAGAAGAAGAAGGAGAAGTACGACAAGCTGAACTGGCTATATCTCCAGCTGTAGGTGCGGTGCAAAACTCAACGGACATTAGCCTCATTGAATTGAATGACAAAACAAACGACGAGCGGAAAGGCAACAGCAAAGACGAAAGGCAAAAGGAAAGGCGAAAAGGAAAGGCAAAGACGATGACGATGACAACGATAACAACAACAACAACAACGAAGACGACAATGTTGTGGATAAGGATAAGCAGTGCGACAACAACAACAACAACAACAACAACAACAGCAATAAGCTTGTACAACAACAAAAGCTCAGGCTGTCCATGGCCAAAACAAGTGTCGTTGTTGGCCCAATGTGGAACGGCAATGACAACAACAACGGCAACAGCGACGAAAATGTTGTATCTAGACAGCATTAAGATAAAGCAAGAAAATGCATACATAAACAAGCAAACAAGCAAACAACCTAAAGCAACCAAACAACTAACAAATACTCTAACCAAACCTAATGAGGGGAAAGCTTTATGGCTTACATTGAGCGATTTCAAATTGAACAACATGGCGTATGCGTAATATCGATAAAGTGCATTTTTTTTAAGCTAGCGTAATTTTAAAACAATTGCCTTAGGCTTTATTTTGTTTAAGATCAGAGAGAGAGAGAGATAGAGAGAGAGAGAGAGAGAGAGAGAGAGAGAGAGAGAGAGAGAGAGAGAGAGAGATAGAGAAAGAGAGAGAGAGGGGGCATGTTTGATATTATAGCCCCTTTGAACACCATGGCGTATGCGTAATATCGATAAAGTGCATTTCATTTTAAGCCAGCGTAATTTTAAAACAATTGCTTTAGGCTTTATTTTGTATAAGATCAACGCAGAGAGAGAGAGAGAGAGAGAGAGAGAATAGAGAAAGAGTGAGAGAGGGAGAGAGAGAGAGAGAGAGAGAGAGGGAGCTTAGGGGGAATGTTTGTTCTTATTGCCCCTTAGAACACCGAGGCGTATGCGTAATATCGATAAAGTGCATTTGATTTAATCTAGCGTATTTTTAAAACAATTGCTGAAGACTTTACTTTGTACTTTACTTTACAGAAAGAGAGAGAGGGGAAGTAAATGGGTACTGTTTGATCTTATTGCCCCCTTTGCTGTAGACTTTTTGGCAAATCCAAGTGTTAAATATTAATATACTCGCTATATCCATTTACATAATAATGAACATTTTGGGTTACAAACTTGATGGCAAAGTTAACGATGCCATTGCCAAACACTATTAACGCGAAACGGCAATAGCTGCTAGAAAGAGATGGCCGAAGGTTGACCCAAAATAATGGCCACCAATCTTCGCTTTACTATCCCCCCTCCAACCCCGCCCCCGATCCCATTTCCTACCCCCCGATGTTGCTTGAAATGGCCATACAAATGTGTGAAAATAGTGGACAATATGTGTGGCAATGCGAGTGCTTGTCTCCCATTTGTTCGCATGTGTGTGGGTGTGTGTGTAGAGTGTGTGTGTGTGTATAGATGAAGGTGCTGTTAACGCCATTTTTTCGTTGGCCTCGATGCCATTTTGCTGTCTATTGTTGTTGTACAATTTCCGCATCCGGCGCGTAAACGTTGCTGGCCAAGTGTGTGTGTGTGTTGGTTTATGCATGAGGCGTTTTTGCCACGCCCCCGCCTTCCCCTCACCCCGTCGAACACTTCATTTGTCAGGCTTTGACTCAGTGGGACAGATCATGGTATGCATTTAAATGAAATGCCAAGCGATTTGAGGCTAAGCAACTAAAGAACTCAAGAGCTAAAACTGCGACTAAGATAGAGAAACAGAGACACAGAGAGAGAAAGGGAGAGAGAGAGAGAGAGAGAGAGAGAGAGAGAGTACAAGAATACGAATCTCTTTGAAAATGCACTTACCAAAACTGCATCTATAATTCAGCAGCCCATGGCCGGACCTGGCCTGGTCAGGGATTGAGCCAAGTTGCCAAGTCGCAACGAGTTGAGCAGTTGAGTTTGATGCATGCCTGCAAAGTACAAAGAAAGAGAGAGAGAGCGAGAAAGAATTAGTGAGTGAGAGAGAACAGCTGCGGCATAAATATTAAATGCAAAATAGTGCAAAAGTGCTGAGAAATCTTCAGCTGGCAGCTGCTGCTGCAACAGCTTTGACTTCAGTTTTGGCAGAACACAAAAAAAAAAGGCCAAGAATTTTCGGGCAAAAATTCTTGAAGTAGGTAAATTTTGCAAAAATTATGCAGCTTTCTTTTTTTTTTTTGGTTATAAATAAATCAAATAAAATATGCGCGCGCGTTCGCGCTGAAAGCTGAGGCCAAGACAAACGATAACAACATGAAGCTAAGGGTGTCCAAAAGGGGAAGGGAAGGGGGGTTGATTGTGGTAAGAGGAGAGTGTGGAGTGTGAAAGATGGGGGTGTTGTGAAAAGTCCTTTGTGACCTGGTTTTTGGTCATAACAATATTGCCAACCGAAGCGTGGTGCAGTGCACACAATTACCGTGCCAACGTTTTGTGCTGGGCGATAGCGAATGGTGTGGGCGTGGCATTGTGCGAATGACGTCATTGCTGCACTCGCACTCGCTTTCGCACTCGCACAATTACCATTACGCCCTGGCGACGATAACGACGCCAACGACGACGTCGACGTCGAGGACGACGACAACGTGACCTGGCGACGGTCACTTGGTCTATGGTTTAAAGCCTGGCCATTGCATACTTGCAGGCGTTGCCCATGGCTGACAAATAGACGCTTCTATATGCATATAGATCCCAGCTCCCTTTCTCTTCCTCTCTCTCTCTCTCTTGCCACTGTCTGTGTGTGTGTAAGTAACAAGGTTAATCAGCTGCCTGTCTGCTCATTTTAATTGGCTTTGAGCTGGCGCCTTAATTGAGTTATAAAAAATGCGAAACTATTTTGCGAACAGCGAAATTTAATGCTCAAACGCTTGATGAGCTTTAAACTTAAGAGCTGTCGACTCGTAAATAACAAAAATGGAATAGAAGATGAGGCGCAAAGTGTTAAAAGGATGGCTAAAAACACAGAGCGCAGTTCAACAAAAAATATATAAAAATAAAACAGAAACAGAAACAAGTGAGAAGTAAGAAGTGAGAAGTGAGTATTCTGAAGAAGATTAAACGACTAACAAATGCGCTGGATGAGCATTTGAACGCATTTGAGAAGATAATTCCAAAAGGGGGAAAAGCAATTTAGTTGCAAGAAAAGATAAATGAATTTGTGCAACTCATTAAAGTTGTTAAAGTTTTAATTCATAAGAATCAGTATATAATTTTATTTATTTTGCAAGTCACAGATATTTATTTCATTGATAGCAATCGCTTAAAAACTTCTTTTTAATATTTATGAGTGCACAGCATAATTGTATATTTTTTAACAAATAAACTGCATGCAAAATTTGTCAAAGAGGAAACTGATTTCAACGACTAGATTGACAGCATTTATTTTTTATCCTAAAAGTATGCTATAGATTTTTTGCAATTTATTTAAACAACTTTTATCAATCTGTTAGTTGAAGAATATACAAAAATGTTAAAGAAATAAACAAGTTGACGACCCGCCTAGAAATGTACTTTACGCTTAATATAATTACAAACCCTTTTAATACTTTCATCTATCTTTTTTTGCAGCACTTGGTCTAAGTGTATCGCGTTTTTATTTAACTCTTTATAAACTGCAGGGCAACAGAAATTAGAGGAGCGAAATGCCAGCAGCAAAAATAAACAAGCGAACGTGTTGAGAGTCGGGAGGGGTTAGGGGGGAAGGGGGGAAGGGGGCAGGTCAGGAGGGGGCAGTTCAGAGTTCAGGGGGTTTAGGTCGCATCACGATAACGCTTTGTAAATACTTTTGCTGCACTTTGGCTGTTGTTGGTTTTTTGTTATTTTATTTTTTATTTTTTTGCTTTATTTTTTGTCGCTTCCTTTAGCTTGGCATGGCAAATTTTTATCTTCATTTGCGCTCTTCTCTTTTTTTTGTTTTTTTGAAGCTTAACTGGGGAAAAATCACGAGCAGGACAAACAGGACAACGCTGGATGCTGCAACTGCAGCTGCGCTTTTGTTTTTCGGCATTAGGAAACGGCAAAAGGATATTATTAAGCGTGGATGTCAGCGTTATCGCCCCAGAGTTGGACAAAAGCAAGCGTTAAGTGCACAGCGGCAGGACAGCACAGCAAATAGGACTAAGAAGTGCGGAAGAGCAGATAAAGCGAACCAAGCAGGAAGATGAGCAAAAAAAGGAAGGGAAGTGTACCGCATCCAGTTCCCTGATGCTGTTCGGAAAGCTCTTTGCCAAATTAAATATTAAAACCATGTGCACTTATGCAACTTTAATGCAATTTTGGCCAAGTAAACGAGCCAAAATGCCTCAGCGCAAAAATGTTTTGGCGGCATCAAATAAGAGAGAGAATAACGCGAGCATACACGGCGTATACTTAATTTTTGTTGTGTATGCTCGGCAACTCAATGCTCGGCAATGGCTGCGGTTTTGTGCGCATATAAAAAAGGATTAATACACTTAAAAGGCATGGCGAGAGGCGTGGCAAGGGGGCGGCAGAGAGGCGGGTTGGAGGGTTCTCAATTACACGGCCACGCTAAGCGCACATTTACGTGAAAGCCAAATGAAGCCGCAACAACAGCAGCAGCAAAACAGGCGCAACTACAACAAGCAGCAGAAACAGCTGAAGACGAAGAAGAAGGAGAAGAAGAGGTGAAGGAGTAGGAGGAGAAAGAGAAACAGCAGGCTGGCCAATAAAGCGAAGCCGCCTTAATTTAGAGGCAGGCCAAGTTTATGTCGCGCATTGAGCATGAAAAATTCAACAGCAGCGCTGACAACGTTGACAAAACCAGCAACAGCACGAAGCAGGAGCGGATCAGGGGTAGAGAAGGGGTAGAGAAGGGGCAGAGGCAGTCGAGAATAGGCAGAACTGGCACTCAGCCCCTAGGAGTAACTGTTTCTCACTCTCTCTCTCTCTCTCTCTAGCAGTTGAAATGCCAAAATGTCACAGGCTGGGTTGTTGCTGTGTTGCCGTTGTTGCAACTTGAATCACATCCTTCCCGTACAACTAAACATGTGATTTTCGGTCAGACAATGCACAACAAACACACACATAGGATAGGATATATTCTTGTTATGCATACACTAAAAAAAAAGACCAACTTCTAAGATGAAGAAAATTTATCTTAAGTATATTGTTCTTAAAATAAGATTTTTTTAAGACCAAAATACTAAAACTAAGTTTATTAATCTAAAAAATCTAAAAATCTTAATATAAGAATAAAATTCAGTAACATATTAAAATAACATTTATAAAATTACTTAAACAGAAAAATCAGAATTTAAAAATAAAAATAGATATAAAAAATTGTAAATACGAAAAATAATATTTTTTTATTTAATTTTTAGTTTAATTTTAAGAACATTTATTCTTGAAATAAGAACTTGGTCTTATTTAAAATGTTCTTTAAATCAAGATGTGTTCTCTCAATTTAAGAATTATATGTTCTCGACGCATTTTTTTAGACCAAAAATCTTAGTTCTGAGATCAAAATCTTGATTTTAGAATATATATTTTGTATCAGTGTATGTATTGGTTTGCTGTGCACTTTGCTGCTGTCTTGGCATTTTACGTGCGCTCCTTTATGTGTGCTACAGTTGAGCTCTTGTTGCAGTTGCAAGTTGTTGCAGCTGTTGTTGTTGTTGTTTTGTTGTCGCGTTGTTCAGCTGAAACAAAGTCGCGTTCCCTGCTGATCCTCTTGCCTCCTGCCATCCATCTAGTTTCCTCTTTTTGCGCCACCACAGAAAACTACAATTTATTGAGTTCTTTTTTGGGTGTCCCTCTCTCCCCTCGTCTGTTCCTGCTGCTCATTTGCCGCTCTGTGTGGTTTTTGGGTTTCGGTTACCCATTTCCCTTCCTTCTCAATCCTTTTCCATTGTTTGCAACTCGTTCGTTTGTAGGTTCGTTTTGCTGGTTGTAAATTTTTATTGTTCGTCTTGCGCTATGGCAAAAATGCCACACGACTTCTTGTTTTTCCACCAGATAGTATGTATTTTATTTGCCCCAGCTAACTGAAAGAGCAAGTGGCAACAGGAGAAAGAGACGACTGAATTGCCCTAACTAACCTGGCTTGAGAATTGTGCACAATTCATACAATGTTGACTGCATCAAGGCAGTGATTGCTTTAAAGCCAATGAAGCTACTCAGTTTTCACTTTATGACAATCACCTGTTCATTGCAGTTGCTGTTGTTGTTGCTTTTATGATAGTTTATCAACTGCACAATGTAATTGTAAATAATCAGAAACACAAAAGGCAACAACAGCATAAAGTTAATTTTATAAAATGCTTCTACATTGTTTGATTACCATTGTAAGCTGAGGTTGATTTTAATATTTTGTATCCTTTTCATTCGTTTAATGTGAAATGACATTGTTATGAGTCTGTAAAGTGGTTTAAATGTGGTTAAGAATTGAGGGAAATAATATTAAATGGATGTAACATATAATGTTACACAGAGATTCTCTATAAAATTTTATGGAAATTATACTAGGAATATCAATAAAAGAAGAACAAATTAAGAATACTTGTTATTCGCAAACAAATATCAGGAAACCATAAAAATAGGAAGAATGTAATATTGAAATAAAATTTAGAATATTTAAAAATATAAAATGAAAAAAAATATATATGGAATATCAAAAATATTTGAAATCTTAAAATCGACTGAAATCAATTGAGTATTTTTTTAATGTAGTTTTTTATTACTTTCCCTTTTTTTTTTGCCACCCTTATTTTGTATTAATATTTTTTAAGATATTTTTTCTTTTGTCTTTGTAAGTTTTTTAAGTTGTCAGTTATAAATATATTCTAATTTTTAATTAAGATTGAGAATGGAAGTTAGATATTAAATATTTATTACAAATAAGTAGCAATTTTAATTAAAAGTCAAAGTGTTCTTCATTTAATTCAATCATTCCATTATCAGACATTTTAAGAGCATTTTTTATTCGTTGCGACCATTTTGAAATGTTTTATTTCAATTGCCTTTTCGTTGGTTATTTACATTCGTTTCTGTTGTTTTTGCTGTGGCTTTATTCTTTATTTTATTTCATATGCAAAATTTAGTAAATAGCGCAATTGCCTTTGCTTGCTTTAGTTTTATGTTTGTGCGCTTTTATTTGTTGCCTCCGCTGTAGGTTTTTACTGCTCTGGTCTGCTGTGTGTGTATCTTTGTGGCCACACAGATACACACACAGACACACACGCACACATACGCAGTTGACACATGGCACATCAGGCGATTTATTTACATATTTCGTATGTTTTCATTGCATTGCCGCAGTTTGAGTGCAAATATTACAAACATAAATAGAGTGAAACACCCACATAGATACAGACTCATACACTCATACTCATACTCATACATAGTCAGATACTGTAGCCAATCTGTTTAGCATGTGAAATTTACTTGAGATTTTGATTGTGCTGAGCTACTGCTGACATATTTATGAGCTGGCCACAACTCAACTGCAGCTAAACTTCATTTATAACTCTCTCACTCGCTCTCTCTCTCTCTTTTTTGGTTGAAAAGGCAATCAAAGCCACAAAAATTGTGCATGGCTCGACACCTGCAACACACACACACACACACACACACACAGAAGTAGTTGCACATATGCAAAATGGGCCATGGCTGTCAGCTGTGGGCGCATAAAAAATGCAATGCCAAGCTGGCTGGCTCCACTCTTCACTCCGCATTTTACAACACTGGCAGCCACCCTGGAGCAGTGTTGCAGCTGACCAGGCGTTGACCAGGCACACATTAAATATGACCAACATGGCCAACGTCTGTCCAGTGTCAGGGCTGACTTTATATCCGGGCAGGTTGCAGCTGTGTGTGTGTGTGAATTTACACACATTGCAATTTGCAGTTGCTGCAGTTTTCCTACTGTTGCTCCAGTTACTCCAGTTACTCCAGTTCCAGCTCCAGCTGCTGCTGTTGCTGCGGTCATTTGGCGGTTAGCCGCCTTGTTTCGCGTCCACATCTTCGATTTCGTAGGCTTTCTCTCTTGCCCTTGAGTGCCCGTCCTTTCTGCACTATTAAAACAATAAAAAGCAACATAAAACAAACTTTATGCTTTTTGCACGGCAGTGTCCAGTTTGGTCCAGTCCTGTAACCAGGCAGATTGCCTCTTGCCACAGCAACAAAACCAACAAGTGTTGCTGCTGCTGCTGGTGTTGCGGTGTCCAGAGCTGTGCTGATGTTGCTGCTACACCTGGCTGCACTTGCGGACAACATGTGGTATGCGTTATATTTTATATGGCGCTTGCCTTTAATATTTATGAAAAGTGTTGCCCGCTTTTCGGCGCTGCTGGCCACGATGCTGTGGCATTACTTTCGCCTCATTTCGTGGCCATGGGCGTGGCAAGCCCAAGTGTATAGGGTGTGTCTGTGTGTGTATCTGTGTGTGTGTGTGTGTGTGAGCTTAAGTGTTGCTATTGGCGCGTTCAACTAATTTGAAATTAATGAAATTCCTTGAATAATTGAATTTGAATCGTTGGCATCTGTGCAATTAGTTGCTGCCATCAAAATGCAAACACACAAGCACACACACACACACACTGATATCTATAATAAGCAGCGATGTTAACAGCGCACCTCATTATATGTCATGTGATCTCATTATGTCCTGCCGAGTCTGGCCAAGCGGCAGATACCGAGACTGGCTTGTAACTCGTAACTCTATATATATATATGTATGTACATATATGTATGTATTATGTAACACCATAAGCTCTGCATATGTGTGTGTTTGTGTGTGTGTGTGTGTCTGGCGTTATTTAGTGCATGACAGTTAAATGAGTTGTGGCCTGGTATCTGTGTATTTGCATCTGTAGCTGTGGATTTTGGGCGCATTTAATCAAATAAGTAGGCTCAGGGACATAGAGTAATCAAAATTTAAGCATCAACTTTGGCACAATTTAAATTTATAGTTAAACTCGGACTGTCATATCAATTAAGGCGAGAGTGCTTTAATATAAATTGTAAATAGTTTTGATTAAGTATCAAATTGCAATTAATGCTTGAGAAATCTGTTCAACTAGAAGCAATTAAAATAGAGTCTCAACTGAACATTTTGATTCCCTTTTAAGCTAATGAGGTAAAGAATTTCTCAACAACATATTGAAATACGTATACGTGATATTTCTCAGCAAATTTTCCATCAAACTGCATTAAATTTGACACAATTAAAATTTATAGTTAGACTCTGAACTGTCATATCAATTAAAGCGAGGTTTGTAAATAGTTTTGATTAACTATCAACTTGCAATTAATGCTTGAGAAATCTATTGTAATACAGAGCAATTAAAATAGTCTTAACTGAACACTTTGATTCCCTTTTAAGCTAATGATGAAAAGAATTTCTTAACAACATATTAAAATACGTATACGCGATATTTCTCAGCATATTTTTCCTTCAAATTGCGAATTCTTACAAACACTTTGCGCTCGTTGCAAGTTGCAAGTTGCAAGTTGCATAAAGAACTGTTACCCTCATTGCGTGGCAAGTTGTACTGCGATTAGTGCCCCTCATTATGCATTCCCATGCCACGACAGCACGCTGTCGCATAGGGGACAGCACAATGGATAGTTTAGCTACCCCAAGGCACACATAACCCTGCCACATGCCACCCCTTAACACCACCTCATGTTGCACAGTGTAGCACAATTTCCCCTAGTTGCTCACATATTACGCATACGCCCTGTTTTCGC
This sequence comes from Drosophila falleni, assembly GCA_035045575.1. Lineage (NCBI taxonomy): Eukaryota > Metazoa > Arthropoda > Insecta > Diptera > Drosophilidae > Drosophila > Drosophila falleni. The sequence goes on from JAWNOV010000167.1 coordinate 8,915,887, forward strand.
CAGCCGTTTGCTATCTGCCATTGCAATCAACATTTCTCATATTTAAAACTGCAAATGCTACAGACACACACACACACAGAGAGAGACACACACACTACACACACACACACACATACAATTACACAGTCTGAAGGAACTTGGGAAACCAACTCATATACACGTTTAATCGACTTCATTTGCTCATTAGGTAGATAGTACTGCGTGTCGCTTTCTGTGTCGCTTTCAGTGTCGCTTTCAGTGTCCTTGTGGCGGGGCTGCATTACAACATTTCTAATGCGATTTTCCGTTCTGACATCGCCGCCATCTCCGTCGTCTCCATCTCCATCTGCATCACATTGGCAAAATGGCGACATCTGCAGCGCGTAATTGTTTCCTTGTTAGTTGCATTTGCGGCACGTTCACCTGGTCTGCCACCAGCGACATGTTAAATGCATTTATGAATGGGCTCCGACTGGGATCGTCAATTGTAATTACTTGCTAGCACACTCCCAGTCGCATTCGTACTCTCTACCTTTCTGTGGCTCGCATTTAAACTGCCGAGCATGTCCTGGCATTCATTTGCCACCCGGATGAACATTAACGCTGCAAATTGTCCGCTTTGCTGCGGTTGCCAACTGAGCGCAGATGAAGAAGAAGAAGAACATGAACGCTACCGTTTCGCATTTCACATTACGCATACGCCGCATGGGCAATGGTCAACACACAGTACAACTGGACACTGAATGTCGCACGCTGATGGCTTCCTATTAATTTGGTAGCTCAGCTTTCGTGCTATAATTGCATTTTATTTGGCAGGCACTGTTACTGACCGTGTTCCTACTAACTGCAGTCGTTATTTTGGTTTAATTGGTTTTTGTGTGTTTTTAGCGCTGAATCTATTGGCCTTAATTAAAATGCAACAGTGCGTATGTGCAATGTAACAAAAAGTCACTGAACATACAAGCACACACACCAGACACACACACACACACACCACACACCACACACACATACACAAAAAGCTCTAAATAAAAGGCCATAGACAATGTTTGCCCAGCACCTGAGCTGCTCTTTTATGACATTGTCACTGGGCACTGAGATAAAATAACTGCAAAATGTTGACAGTCAACGCTTTGAGGAGTGGGTAAGTTTTTATTGACAGCAGAATGGCATGATTGCTGCTGACCCAAAAAAACAAAAAAAAACAATATAGAAATCACAAAAAAAAAGATACCCTCAGCTAACTTATAAAAAGGGTAAACGGAACTTCGCCTGACGACACTTCAAAACACAATGAAAAAAACGAACCCCAAAAAACAAAAAGCAATAAACGTTGGTCAACTGGCTTCATTTTGCTTTTATAATTTACATTGTTTGCGGTGGCAGCAGCCGCCGGTTAACCACTCAACTGGAAAGGTTGACGATATTCGAAGCAACGAGCTCGATTTATGCTCTAAAAATGTTCATTTATGCGAAGCAGTTCTATAAATAAATATTCAAATAAATATAAGAAAAAATACTTCATTTTCTTTAAAGATTTCTGCAAAAGATTTTACTTTAAATGAATGAATAATTCTATTTCTCTTAAATAAATATTTAAATAAATATATTCAAGAAAAAGGTCTGCATATTTACTAAGATCTTAAGCACAAAAGTCTTGCTTTAATCATATTATTTCTGTTTACAAAATAAACATTTAAATAAATATAAGAAACAATGCTTAATTTCTTTAAAGATTTTTGCAGAAGATTTTACTTTAAAGAACGAAAATTCTATTTCTGTAAATACATATTAAAATAAATATATACTTAAGAAAAAGGTCTGCAGTTCTATTAAGATTTTAAGAGCAAAAGTCTTGTTTAAATTATATTATTTCTGTTTACCAAACGCATGACCAAATGTTAATACCCTTTTTAAAGGATAAGCTCAAATATCTATTTTCTCATCTGTGTGAGAGTGTGATTGTGTGTGCTTGTGTGTGTGTGTGAGAGTGTATCACTTGCCCACTGTCCATGTCCGCTGATTGCAGTGCCAACTGCAAGGACAGGCGTCAACTGTGTGGGTCGGGGGTCACGGGGATCGCGGGGGGGTCAGTTTGAAGTGATTGATGGTTCATGGGCATGTCAATTGCTTGACCGTTTGTTGTATCCACTCTCCGTTGCTCGTCGTCCTTCAATCCCTTTGCTGTTGATGTTCTGTTCTGCTATTGCTGCTATTGCAGTTTAAACAGATTAGAGCCACTTTTCTGTTTGGCAATTTTTGCAGTGAAGCGACAAAAAACGCGCGCGTTTATTGCCGCATGTTGTGCACGTTGTTCAATTTGATGCGACACCTGGCCAAGAAGCATCAACAGAAATAACACAAACAACAACACACGAACCACAACAACAACAACAACAACAACATGAACTGATGCAGCAAACGAGCAAATGTTCTACATGTTGTCCAGTGTATTTTGTTTTTTATTTACCTTGCAAATTAAAATCCAACACATGTTGTTTAATTAAAAAGAATTCGAGTCTACAACGAATATTTCATACGCCCCGTTGGATATAGCTTGTAAAACCCAACTGGTGTAAATGCGTACACATATCACAATGCTTTTGAATTAACGAGCGTGAAAAATCATGCGGCAGCAGATTGCAAAATATTTGTACTCTGTCAATGCAAAAATATTACATCATATTTCTTGTGTGAATCGTTCTGTTAAAGAGCTGAACAAATTTGTATACAATTCAATTTAACAATTTTAAATTGAGTATCAAATTTATAAAACTTTAAAATTGCATTTTATAAAATTCAATGTAACAATTTTAAATTGGGTATCAAATTTGTAAAACTTTAAAATTGCATTTCATAGAATTCGATAAATGAAATTGTTATTTTCTGAGTATAAGAAGCTTTTCTTGGTTGCTTCTCTGTCTTTTAAAGCTTCTTACATATGATATCATGATACTTAACATTTACAATTTGCTGATGCTGTCTGCAATTGAAACCTTATTTTGTTGCTGGCCAAATTTGAGAGATGTGCCATAAATCATGGCAATTCAGAGAAGAAACTCTGCTGCATATTAAGCGAACTTTTCGCCTATAATCATTACCCATATCAAAATGAAAACCCCAAAGCCGCAGACAAACTTTTCACATATGACGCCAAGTTTTCTTCTTGGCTTTTCCTTTTTTTTTCCTTTTTTCTTTTTATCCTTCTTTTTTGCTGTCAGTTTGGCTACTTAACTGCAGCTGCAGCTGAAAACTGCCAACAGCAACAACAGCAACAACAAACAAACAAACAGACGTGACGAGTGCAGCAAATGCCAAATGATGAAATTGAGAGAAAAGAAGAAAAAAAAACACAAGCACACGCACACACACAAGCAGAGAGAAAAGGCAAAAAAAAAATGGCATTCGAGGCTGGAAAGAGGAGAAGCAAAAAAAGAAATAAAAAAATGAAAAAAGAAGGAAAGAAGAAAAATTTCTAATGAAGTTTTCAACTCGGATGCGAAGAGCACAAAAGTAAATTGATTGCAATTGGAATCAGTAGCAGAAACTCGTAACGTCAATCAAATTGAATTCACATAGACGCCGCCAGATGCTCTATTTGGGGGCGGGGGCCAAGCCCGAAATGGGGGCGTGGCAACTGATACGCATGCTAGGCCAAAATAGTGAGTGAAAAAGGCATCTTCAAAGGCAGCAGCAAAAGGCATATATCATCACATATGAAACTTTGTTAATGAAATAGGTGTGAGTCTGCTGAATGTGAGAGTGTAGGTGTGCGTGTGTGTGTGGAAGCAATGCAATAAAACTTGAGTGAGCTCAACTAAAGTAAAATTGCTTTGCACTGTGAGAGTGAAATAAATTCTGCTGCTGCTGCTGATTAAAAACGTCAATAAAAATCGAATGCACAGCTAAATTGGAGTTGAATGCAAACGTTCATTGAATGCCAAATGAGTGCATCAAGTGTGAATAGAAATGCGTTGCATTACCAAATGAATCGAGCAGCAATAAACGTGTGAGAGAGTTTAAATCAACTAACACGATAAGAGTGTATTGTAAAGATCCCAACTCGTAATCAACGTTGGCTGCAAGGCAAACTTTATATTCTAAATGAAAACAAGTGGGAAAGCCTATAGTCGAGATCCCGACAGTAGGATACCCGTTACTTATTTCTATATATATCAAAGTAAAGAAATATTTATAAAGAAAATAAAATACCTAACAGAATAACTACTGCATACTTTTGGGAGTTTGTATTGAAGTAATAACTTTATTAACAACTTTTGTTAGCTATTACATCCCGTTCTACTTGTCCGATCTTTCTGAAGTTAAGGCAGATTATAGATAATATTAATAGATAACGATATTTACCATAAGAACTGTATTATTTATACCCGTTCAGTATACATAAAAGAACTTTAAAGAAATGAGTACCTAACAAAAAACTACTGCATACTTTTAGGGGATTGTTTTGAAGTAATAACCTTATTAAAAACTTTGGTTAGCTATTATTCCCGTTCTACTTGTCCGATCTTGCTGCGGTAAGAAAAGATTATAGATTATATTAATAGATAACGTTACATACCAAAAAACAGTATTATTTTAAAAAATGTGGCTGTGGGCGGAGGGGCGTGACAGACGGACATGGCTATATCGACTCGGCTTTTTATGCTGATCAAAAATATATAAGCTTTATAAGGTCAGATGTGCCTGCTTCTCCCTATTACATAAATTCCAACGAACACAATATACCCATTTAGCTTATTTTCTAAGTAACGGGTATAAAAATGCTATCATCAGCTTACATGCCAAATTTGATTATAATAACTAAAGTACTTCACTTGGCTACAACTGTAGACTGTAGACTGCAGACTGTCGACTGTTGACTGGTTTTCTATGCATTGTCATGCAAATTGCTCGTCAGGGCAACACGACTCGCCTTGCCACACCTTCGTTTTGATAATGTCATTGCTGTGTTAAAGTTTTAACACTTGCCAAAAAAGCCAAAGAGCTAGAGACCAAAACCAAACCAAACCCAAAAGCTGCCAGACGATGACGTTTGCATTAAAACAAATGTCAGTTGGTGGCGTTGCCAACGCTTATCACTCACAGTCATGAGTAGCAGCATTAAAAACTGTAGCATGCTTTTAAGCGCAACTAAAACTGCCAACAGCAGCAGCGACTGTGACTGCGACTGCGACAGCGACAGCGACGCGACTGCGACGTCGAGGTCAGCGTCAGGTTGCTGCTCATTTTGGCGTCGACTGCAACATTTGTCAACATGCCAAGCGTTTAAGGCAGTCGCACGTGTCTCTCACAACCTCTCTCTCTCTCACTCTCACACTCATTGTATGTGTGTGTGTGTGTGTGTGTGTGTGTGCTGCACGCTTGACCTGGCGCTGTTTTAACTGTGGTTAACATATTTTTCAAGCGCTTTTGCGGCTAACAGTGAGCAGCGGCAACAACTTCATTCTTGCTTTTGTGTGGTTTTTATGGCTGCGGTTTTGCCAGCTGCAGTTGTTGTTTTTGTTTTTTTTTTTTTTTTAAAATAGTAGCAGTTGCTATTGTTGTTGTAATTGTTGTTGTTGTTGCCACAAAACTAAAACCAGAAGCTGCGTGTTAATTTTACATTTTTACGCTTTCATGGCCGTCACTTGCGTGCGCCGAGCATTGGAATGTGCTCCCTCTCCCTCTCCCTCTCCCTCTCTCTATCTCTCTTTTTATCACTCCTCTATCTCTATCTGCTGTTTAGCCCATCACTCGATCTCTCGACTCGCTCGCTCACTCAACAGTTTCAGCTCATTGTTTCGTTAAATTTTAAGCAGTTTTAGCCATTTTGTGTGGTAGTTTTTCTTTTTTTGCTGCCTGATTGTGCTTTTTTGCTTTAGTTTGCTTTGTTGCCAGTGTTAACCTTTATGGCCGCAACAGTTTAAGCTGATGGCTTTTTTATGACTGACTTTTCGCATGCTAAGCGCAGATTACGCATACGTCGCGTGGAACGCAGCCAACAGTAAACATCGCACGCACCGCACACACAAACAGCTCCCCTCCCCCTCCTCCCCTTCCCCTCCTCCTGCCTCACCCGTTTTTCCAGCAGCTGGTTGAAAATTTTATAAAATCAAACAACGACATCAGATTTGTCGCCTCTCATTGGGGCAGCATTTTATGTATGCTGCCTGCGCTTTAAAATATGCTGCATTTTTTTCGTTACCATTTTTATTTTTTTTTGGCCCTCCATTTTGTTCGCTCAGCATGTGGCTTGTGCAGGGAGAGGGAAGGGGAGATGGGGAGGGGGCGTGGCCACAGAGATTGGCTCTTGGCAGTCTTCTGGCTTTGGCTGCTCGCTGGCTGACTTTTTGGCCATTTAAACCAGTTTGAGTGGCATAATCTGCCATTAATTTGAATTATAGCCGAGCCAATCATTTTAGCTTTGCCATTCAGCTGTCAATGCAATTTAATTTATATCGCCATACGTATATATATACTTATATATATATGTATTTCGCAAAATGAATTGCGATAACCAAATGCACGCACTGATAATGCTGATAAACGATTCTGCATGGAAAAATCGCCCAACGAAATCGAAATCGACAGCTAAGAGAAATGTTGCCAAGAATGGAGCTTAAGCTGCCAAGCAAACAGTTATAGGAAGAAGCTGTCTTTAACAAACCGCGGATTAGAGATTTCAAAAGAAAATTGCATATTTAAGATAAATACATAGATAGAAAATTGGCCAAAAATATCTATATATTAAATTAAGCAACATATCGTATACGTAATATTTCAGATTTTGAGATTGTCTTTGGCAACCCGTGGGTTAAAGATTTCAAAAGGAAATTGCATATTAAAGATATATACTTAGTAAGAAAATTGGCCAAAAATATCTATATATTAAATTAAGCAACAGATCGTATACGTAATATTTAAAAATTTGAGATTTTATTCACTAGCTTGCAATTTGAGTAATTCCAAAAGCAAAGTGCACAGCTATCATAACAAATATGATTGACAGATATTAGAAATGTTCAATAAAAGCACAGCTATTCATTTAAAAATGTAAAATGCATGTTGTGCAGCAAAATGTGAAGTTATGCTTCGGCATTTTCCAGTTGCCAAAACATTTTTCTGATGTATTTTCTAATATTTTTGCTGTTGGTTTCTTTTATTCAATGGCTGCTGGCAAAGCTTTCCCTGCAATTGCCTTGTCCTGACTGCGAAGGAAGGCATCAAAGGCAAAACACTTTGATCGCCTTACAGTGCACGAACATTGCAAATCAAATGATTTCCGTGCTGGCCAACAACAACAACAATAACAACAAAAGCAGCAACAGCAATAACAGGCAATGCAACGACATGGCAGCGGAAGTGTTGCTGCTTTTCTTATAGCAATAGTTGTTGTTGTTGTTGCTGTTGTTGTTGCTGTTGCTATGGCAAAAGGGAAAATAGTGTGCAATTTACCTTTCAACTATTAAACGTCCGTGGTAAATGCACAAAGCGAAATCAAAGTGGCATGAAAGCGCACCGAAGACATTGAAAAACAAGCAAAAGAACCAAAAGAAGCACTCGGGCGATAGCTTAACCCTTTTGCAACACGACTAATGCTATTAAAGGGTATTACACACAGCTAAACACACACTCCCACTCGCACACACACCCTACGACACTCAAAGTGAGAGCCACAGAAAATTAGAAAAAAATATTATTGTATGCATTGTATTGAGTGGTTACGATTTGCAAAGGTGTCTGTAAGTCCTCAGTGTGAAAAGCAAATGCCAATAGGTATGAGAGAAAGAGAAGTGTGAAGACGGTATGGGTTCAATTTCTGTTTGTCTATCTATCGGTCTGTCTCTCCTGTCCAGATATGCATGGACTTTTAGACACTTGGATGCTAAGCAAGCCAAGTTGGTTTCTGGGGAATTTCGAATTCAGACAGAGACCAAAGTTTGTTCAATGATTGCATTTCGTTCCACAAGTGTAGATGAAACACATGAACAAATCGAAAATATTTGGAGTGCACGATGAGGGTACTTTAGCATTGAAATTTAATAATATTTTTGAGATTTCTGTAAATCATTGAAAAATCAAATACTTGAAAAATTGTTTAACAATGCAAAGCAAAGATTGAAAAAATAGAAGGTAGTATAAACAAGTAAAACAAGTTAGTACTTATTGTTTAACAACGCAGGATAAAGTAAAAAATGTACGAGTAGAAATTGCAAATAATTCTTTATAAATAAATGTATATTTATACCAGTTACTTAACAAATAAGAAAATGTGCAATATTAAGTATATGCGGCGTATACGCAATATTACGTATACGTGGCGTATACGCAATATTAAGTATACGCGGCGTATACGCACTATACGCGGCGTATACGCGGCGTATACGCAATATTCAATACAATCCCCTAAAAATATGCAGTAGTTTGTTGTTAGGTATTAATTTCTTTAAAGTTATTTTATAATGTTCCATCCATGTGTTGTTAAGGTACTTTTTGTTGTCAGTTCTACACTTAAATATATAAAAAAAAAAAAAATTTTATATATACTGAAATAAGTAACGGGTATCCTATGGTCGGGATCTCGACTATAGCCTTTCTCACTTGTTTTAAATATATATAATATTTCTAGGAAAATTTCAATCAATATAGCAAGTCTTTAAATGAATTTCCAAATGTGCTGCAAGCAAGTAGAATATTTAGGTAAATATGCAAATTTACTTAAATTTGTAATCATTTTGATGCCATCTTTTTCAATTAAGTTAAGCACCTTAACTGCATAAGATACGAGTACTCATTTAGAAAGTATTAAAACGCTTTAGCTTATTACGATGAACCTAAGTATGTGAAGCATAAATTTTTCCAATTTCGCAAATGCTGTGCTTATTATCACAAATTGATTTTTCCTGTCAGCTATCCCGCTTATTTATTTTGCATTAGCACTTTTAATTAAACACAAGAGGTGGCAACTGCCGTTAGCAACTACCGCTATCGCTACACCCACAACTGAACACCTTTTCCGAGTGTTCGGGCAACTCGGAAAACTCACAGTTGCCACCTGCCACGTAGCACCTACAATCTGCCACCTGGTCGATCCGTTGCACTCGGCAATCATTGTAATTAAATCAATGAATGATTCATGTGAGTGCGCGCTGTCTCCTTTTTGCCAACTGCTGTTGCTGCTGTTGCTGATGTTGTTATTGTTGCTGCTGTTGATGTTGCTGTTGCATTAATGCAAAATCCGTGTAGTTAGTGCAAATGGAAAAACGCAGCAGGCGGTCGACACTTGGCCAAGTGGATGAGGATGGCATGGAACAGGAACAGGGCTAAAAAGAGGCGACTAAATCAGCGAAGCTGCCACCGTTGCCAACAGTTGCAGTTGCAGTTGCAGACGTGGCAGCAACAGCAGCAACAACAGTAGCAACTTCGTGCTAATTTTAGTGCCAATTAATTTGATAGCAAACATTTGCAGCCCATTGCCAATTGCACCCACCTCCGTTTCTCCTCCCTCCCTTCACATTCTCCTCACCACTCCCTTCTCCTCTTCCAGAGTTCAGCTTTAATTTTGTAAAAGGCTTTGTACATTAACTACGATGGCACCAAACATGTTGACAGTTGTTGCTGTTGCTGTTGCTATTGTTGTTGCTTTAGCCTGGACTCCGAGTTCGTCTCGGCTCTTTGGCGCCTTTTGGCTGGCCAAGCTGTTCGCTTGTGTGAAAATTAAAATAAATTCACCATGTTTATTGCATTTGCATTGGGTAATTGCTTATACAATTTTATACGAAATTAAAAGCCACTTTTTTTTGCATTTAACATTTAAATAGGCTTTTAATTTAAATGAAACGGAAAAGCCGAAGGCAATGTGTGCCCTAGCATGTGTGTGTATCTGTGTGTGTGTGTGTGTCTCTCTCTCTCTCTCTCTCTCTCTCTCTCTCTCTCTCTCTTTCTTTATGTGTGTGTGTGGATCGGGACAACCTTTGGCATAATTAGCTTGCGGACATAAATTGCCAGCAAGTCCTGTAAATGTTAATGTGGCAAAATTAATTAAGCATGGCGAAAAAAGCCTTTCACAGGCACTCGAAATAAATTTATAGATAAAAATGCCGAGTTGGCCAAAAAAAAAAAATACAATGTGAATTACACTGGCAGGTAAGTGCCAGCTACAGACATTTAAATTACAGCAGAATAAAGCTGTTGTCGAAGCTGAAATAAAAGGAACAAAAGCCAATCGCTAAAATTCAGACATGGACAATTTATTAAATATAAATTATTTGCAGCTCAAACTAGTCGGAAAGGCTATAGTTGAGATACCGACCATAGGATACCCGTTACGGATTTCAGTATATACATAGAAAATAACTTTAAAGAAATTAATGCCAAACAAAAAACTACTGCATACTTGAAGTAATAACTTTATTAATAACTTTGGTTAGATATTATTCCCGTTATACTTGTCCGATCTGGCTGCGGTTAAGTGAGATTATAGATAATATTACTAGATAACGTTATTTACCATAAAAACAGTATACCCTTCTACAAATTTCTTAAGTAACGGGTATGAAAAGTTATATATGCTTTAAATATGCTCGTATTTTAATAAAACATTTTCAGCAAACTAAAATCTCTTGGAAATTTAAATGGTATTACTCTAAAGAATATTTGCATATAATTTTCAGTAAATCCGCTTACAATCAAAAGATTATATTTAGTATTTCCATATAACTTAATTCACATTATTATATCATAATCAGATACTACAATCTCTCAAGCGTTGCAAGGAACTCACAAAACTTTCATTTCTATGCAATTTCTGCTACACATTTCTCTAATCCTCACCTTGCATTTCAAAACAATTTACGTGGCGAGGCAGCTGCGTATCTTTGTCTGTCTGTCAGTCATTTTGTCAGTCAGGGAGTTGGAGTCCAACTCGGAATCTGTTTGCTGCTAGCTGTCATTCAAGTGGCGTCGTCTTCTGCTCGTTAGCGCACCTTCGTCTTCGTCAACAACTTCGTCTTAGTCTTCTTCTTCGTCTTCATCTTGGCCACAGCAATGAGCCAAAGCGTCTTCATTCCCAGCTTGTCAGCGCGTAGACACATCTCCATGTCTGCGTCTTTATCTATAGTATAGTATGTCCTGTGTGCTTCCAACAGGAGCAGCACTCTCATCATCAGCTTCAACTGCAACTCCAACTGCAACCATCTTGTCTGTCATTTCTATAACTACTTTTCTTACTTACTAGTTAACTGTACGCCACTCTCCACTCTACTCACCTTCCTCCCCCTACTGACAATTTCCACACATGCATACAAGCAACTTTTGCTTCCATTTAGATCTCCTCACACATTTCATCCACAATCCTTGCTCTGCAACACTTTTGCACAATTACATACATTTTTAAGTGCGTTCGTGCCTGTGCTGTTGCCTTGTCTTACTATTGTTGTATTCATAACTACTTTGGGCCACGCCCACATACCCTCACACACACAGACACACCAAAATGTAGAGTGAGCCTTTATTAAAGTTTTATCGCATTAAAAATTTCTTTGCCACTTGCAAACATTTTTCGTGCAAAAACACCAACAAAAAAGCGTGCCAAAAAACTCAGCCCAGGCAAGGACTAGAGATTGGGCCAGAGATTGGACGGGGGAGAGGGGTTATAGAGAGGGGGCATGTGGCATGGGGCAGTGTCAGGCGACAGAGACAATGATGTCGTTTCATGTACACCTGTTTCAAGTTGTTTTTATTGCAGTTGTTGCTGCTGTTGTTGCTGTTGCTGTTGTTGCTGCTGCTGTTGTTGCTGTTGTTGCTGTTGTTGTTGTCGCTGCTGTGCATATTTGAATACACTTTTCGTTGGCCGCTTAACTTAAATCTTCACTCGTTTTGCCCCTTGCCTGCCTGGCCCAATGCAAGTTTAAGTGGGGATTTTACCTTTGGCAAGGCTGTTGCTGTTACTGTTGCTGTTGTACAGGTAATGACAGTTATGTCAATAAGTTTGCCAACGCACCTTAAGCACTGCCACAAAATGCAGAATATCGAGAGCGTTTTTCTCGAATCTGACACACTTAAGTACTTTATTTATATGCCACTATTTGTAGCATATATTTAACTCGAAATGTGTGACATATTTTGCTCTTAACTGTATTCCCTTCATATATAGTAGGACAACCACAGCTAATGCACTAAGTGCTTAAAAGCCGCCACAGCAAATGAAAACTTTTCGTTGTTTAAGCAAAAATATAATATAAAAAATATGCAAAAAAGTATGCTACAAAAATTTGTAATAAAAGATTTTAATTTCTATATATGCAAGCATATAGTCGTAAATTATATGAAAAGGGGAACTTGAGCTTTGTAAACTTTCACAGCATGCAGGCAACCCATTTATGTAGTTTTGCTGGCAACCCTGGCGCAATTCATAAATTTGTTGAGCAGCAGGAGCTGCCGAGAATGAGGCAGAGAAATATTTAGGAGACACATAAAAGGGGGGAAACTAAAAAGTGGCGCAATTTCTTCTTTTGCCTCATTTTATTTTCAGTTTTTCATTTTTTTTTTTTTACAAAAGTATATTTCATTTATTTTTTTGAATATGCAAATTTAGTTGGCAACATTCATTAAATGTAGTTTGCCAGCTGCTTTCAATTTGATGGCACTCAACTTTTTCAGTTATTTAAGTAGCAAATTTTGGTGCTTTTTCAAATATTTGTGCAACGCTTCAACTTGGCCAATGGACAAAGCTCAGCTCAACTTGGATTGGTCTGTCTGCCCAGTCTGTCCAGTCCAGTCAGTCCATCATTTTGTCAGTTTGTCTGGCATTCAGGTGGGCAGCTTGATAAGAAGCAAACGAGCTTGTTTGTTGCCCAAAAAAATGTGCAACTGTCTTGTTGCCTCGGCCCAGGCTCTTATCTGACTCCCCTCCCTTTCTCTCCTCTCACCATCCATCTCCTTGACTCTATAACAAAATTTCAATTTCAAGTGCACTCGGCAAACAATTTTACAAAATTTCAGCCCTACATAGATATATACTATACTATAGTATACTATACTATAAAAGTTCTACTTGTACATTTATATATTTTGCTATATATTTTATGCATTTTGCCAACTAAATTTATGGTTATTTTGTTGCTGTTATGCATTGTTGTTGTTGCTGTTGCTGTTGTTATGCCCTCTTAGAGTTATGCTATTGCTGCTCGCTTTTCGCCCTCTGCTTTTCAACTAAAATTCGTGTACAAAAAGCGCAACATTTATGCAATTAAAGCCAAATTAGCAATGAATGCAGCTCGAGTGCTTTTGCTTTTGGCCCAAGCTACAAAAGTTGCCATCAAACTTTTGGCCTTTTGTAAAGTTTTTGCTTTTGCTGCCTCAACGCTACTCCTTCACTTCTCCTCCTACTTTTCCTCCTTCAATATCAGCGGCTTGTTATGGGGGAAAACTGTGCAGCATAGTTTGCAGTTAGAACTGCGCTGCTTCCAATTAATTTAATGCCTGCCAGTGTAATGAGCGTTTAAGCCTTTCAATGGCGTCATAGTTGCTGCTGCTGAAAGCGACAGCAGCAGCTGTTGTCGTTATAGTTGTTGCTTCTATGCTCCTGTTCCCCTCCTCTTCCTGTCCTCCTGTTGTCCTGTGGCTCCTGCTGCTGTTATTGCTCTGCGAGTGTCATTTTATGTCGCTCATAAGCAGGCAATCTTTTCTTCTCGTTTTTTCCCAGCGACCTCATATTTATGAATTGAAAGCTTAAAAGCCGGACAGAGACTGAAAGGAGCATGTTGCACGTTGCACGACCAACAGCGAGTATTATTGAATGTGGCATGCAGGCAAAAGCTCGGCTTTAAGCTGGATTTTCATTAGACTTACTTATTTACTCTGGCAGCATTACATACACTGATAAAAAAATGTTCTAAAATCAAGATTTTGGTCTTAGAACTAAGATTTTTGGTCTAAAAAATGCGTCGAAAACATCAAATTTGCTAGATGATAAAAATTTAAATGCAGAATCAATTTGGGGGCCAAATCATGATTCAAAATGACATTCCATTTGAAAATCGGTTAAGTTTTGATAAAGTTATGAGAGATCAAAGTTTTTGAAAAAATGTCAAGGGGTAAGTATGGAAAATTGGAAGATAGATGGCTTAGTATCGAAAATATATCAAATTTTCTAAATGATAAAAATTTGAATGCAGAATGAATTTTGAGGCCAAATCATGATCAAAATGATATTCCACTTGAAAATCGGTTAAGTTTTGATAAAGTTATGAGAGATCAAAGTTTTTGAAAAAATGTTAAGGGGTAAGTAATGGAAAATTGGATGATAGATGGCTTAGTATCGAAAAAATATTAAATTTTCTTTTTTTTTTCAGTGTACATTTGAGTAACTTTTACGTATACGTAATATAAATGTATTACGTATACGTAATGTGTAATTTAGCTTAACACGCTGATGCAGCAACTGATGCATTGCCTAATGCATGACATTAAATACAAAATTAGTTGCAGCATTTCCAACTCAACTTATCTTGGCTAATAAACTATCGTTAGCTAACTTTCTCCTGCTTTCGCAAACTATTTGATGAGCTTAATAAAGCATTTTTCACCTAATTTTTCGCAGCGTCAAGTGTTGGCTCATCACGATAGTTGAAGTACCCAATACACAGTGCACCTTTCAGCTTAGTCATGGTAAGTATTGGTTATCAGATTAAGCCTTGTATAACATCCCTGCCTCTCCCTCCCTTCATCCCCTTGTTGTTGGGGGTTGCTTTCAACTGGCTATCGTGTGGCTTGACGCTTTGAGCAGAAGCTCTTGAAGCACTTAGCCTGCAATATAATCAGGAAAAGCGATTAAAGCACTTGGCCCATTGTTTATTATTACAATATTAGCAGAGCTTTTATTGTTGTAGTTGTTGTTGTTGTTGTTGTTGTGTGGGACCTCAGAGGCCTCAGAGTTTGCACTCTCTCTAAGCGAAACGCTCTATCAACTTGACTCGATGACTGTTTGGCTTTGCTGTGGCTTTGGCTTTGGATTTGGCTTTGGCTTTGGCTTTGGCTTTGCCTTTAGCGCCATTGTTTGCACTTCCACTGTCGGCTTGTTGGCCTGGCCAACAGGACATCAAAGGCACAAGCGCTTGCAACGTTAAAGGCACGCGCCAACATTTAACAGCAGGCAGATCATTCATCAATAATTACATGCCGAAAGGCCAAAGGCGATGCCACAAAAATGCTGCCTCCCCCTCCTGTTGTCAAACTTTACCCCCTTTTAGCCAACATTACCCCCCCTTTTAGCCAACTTTCGCCCGCACAACTCTTGCTACTCAACTAATTTATGCCAAAATGCTTGGCAGACTAATGACACTTTGCAGCAAAAGACGACAGCGAAGCACTGCAATGATTGGTGGCGAGAAGAGGGCTAAAAGTAGAAGAGGGGAAAGGGTAACGGCTCTATGGGCATAGCACGCAAAAGTTTTTGGCATGCCGTTAGTTTGTTGGTAGGTTGTTCATTGGTTGGTTCGTTGGTTCAGTTGGTTTGGTTGCCTGTCATGCCAAGAAATGTAAAACTTGCGCGAAAAATGATAAATACGCTTAGACCTAATTAACTTGCGACTTTAATTAATTTTTAATGAAAAAGTTAATGAGCCGAAAACTAACTGGGCCAATCAGTTGTGCATGTGCTTGTCCCAATCGATTTCAACGTAACAACAAACACACAAACTTTTCAAACACACAATTTCATTTTCGAACAAATAAAACGAATTAAGTTGTCAAATAAACGTAGAGAAATTTGCCAGCTTGAAAGTTTGCAGAAATTGTATAACAGCGAATAATGCTTAAATACTTAAGAAGATCAACAGAAAAGTTTTTTGACTTTAAATTCAATTGAAGAACTCGCATAATCTTGTTGCAAAATACATTTTATGTTGAAAAAAGTTGGAAAAAATATTGTGATTGCAGAATTCTTGCGCTAAACAATCTCCGCTTTATGACACATACGCCGACTTGTCTGACATTCAATCAGCGCCAACTCCGTCGTCCTTCAATCCTCACATTTCTCTGGCTTTTGCCCATCTGCCACGCCCACACAATGACAGCAGCTTTAATTGGATTTTCGCTGTTGCGGCCGCAACAAAAATAACAAAAAAAAAAAAAAAAATTCCAACAAAAAAAAAACTGAGAGAAAGAGAATTGCAATTTTCGACAGGCGACTGTCGCTTGGTTTCATTTCACGTTACTTTTCCCGTCTTTACCCGTCTTTACTCGTCTTTTGTTGCCCTTTTTTCTGGTGCTCATTTTTTTTTTGCTTGTGGCCCAGCTTTTCTTTGCAATTGGCGCTCAGCTTTTGGCGCTGTTATTTCTCCGTAACAAAGTTTACATTTCACACATTCATCACTTTTGGCAGCTGCAACTAATAGTGTGCAATGTCGGGCAAATGGACGGCCCCGTTTAGCCAGCAGCCAGCAGCCAGTCGAGTTTTCCCATCCTTAGCTGCCTCTTTTACTTCTCTCTTTTTTCTTATGTTTTTATACCCTGAGCCCATTGAAAATGAGCAAAAAAAGGGTATAATGTGTTTGGCAGAATGTATGTAACAGGTCCGTCTGTTTGAAAATAAAAATAGTGTTGCCTACTTATAAGGGCAAAATAGTGTTGCCTACTTTTGTGGGCAAAAAAATAGTGTTGCCTACTTATGTGAGCGAAAATAGTGTTGCCTACTTATATGGGCAAAAATAGTGTTGCCTACTTTTGTGGGCAAAAAATAGTGTTGCTTACTTTTGTGGGCAAAAATAGTGTTGCCTACTTATATGCCATAGAGACACTCTGTCGAAAGTCAAGTTTTAGTATGAAAAAGTTTTTTATTAGTTGAGATATCTTAACCAAACTCATGGAATATGCATTTAAGTTAGTGTTATTTATTCTTACCAAATTTGGTGCAGATCGGACCACTATATCATATGGCTGCCAAAGGAACAATGGGTCGAAAATCAACTTTTAGTACAGAGTACCTGGGCAAAGGGTAACCAGCTGTAGAGCATGCTCAACTGTAGCCATCCACTTGTTTTTTTTGGTCATGGGCACACATTTTTATTGCACTTCTCAGGGCAGAGGATGGCTTCTGCCAAGTTGTCCAGTTGGCTTGCCAAGAACGGATTACGGATTGTCTGTGCGGCGAGTCTTATAAATCAATGCTTAAAGCTTAAAGGCAACTGAGAAGCTCTCTGTGGAGCATTGATTATCCCTTGCCTGTCTCTTCTCATCTCTGGCATAATATTTTTCTCACTTTACACATTGTTTGTAATACTTGCCATGCCACAAATGCCACGGCTTCATTCCAGTGCAAAACGTTACCCTTTCACAACTTACTTCTCTTCTTCTCCCTGTTCCTGCAACGTGGCACAATGATGAAGCTGTTGGCTGTTGGCTGTTGCCTGTTGGCTTAACACTTTGCGACTGTGACTCTTGCACGTTGACGTCATAAAGCATCAGAATGTGAGTCGATATACGTGCCTTCAATCCAAGCAGAGAGTCATTGATCAATGCGCTGCCTGATACTGATTTATGGAATTCACATCAATTTTGAATTTTCGCCCTCTCGAACCATTTTGCAACACAGCTGGCAAGGGCGGAAAGGGGGAAGTTAAGTTGAGTTGACTTGAGCTGAGTTGATAGTCTGTCTCCTGGCCTGTGACAGCGTCTTGAGACGTTTCATAATTCATCTTAATTTTAATTTGCAAGTGATGGAGTGGCTTTCAGCCAAGCAGCCAAGCAGCCAACCAGTCAGCTCAGCTCAGCTCAGCTCTGTTCAGCACAGACAGACAGTCAGTCAGTCAGTCCAGTCAGTCATCCAGTCAAGTCAGTAAAGCTGAGCCATTCAAGCATTCAGGCGGCTCTAAACTGCAGCTTCATTATCTTAATCTACTCCTTTTTAAGCGCAAACTTTAGCAAGTGGCATCAGAGCATCAGCTTCAGCATCAGCTTCAGCATCAGCATCAGACCGCACACAAATTTGCGCCCAATTGCACTTTGGTGCAGTTTAATCTACAAAATTGCCGGCCAGGCCAGCAATTTTCACAAATTGCTTACATTACGTAAATGAAGAGACACCAGGCAACGTTTCCCATCTACATCTCCATCTCTCTCTCTCTCTCTCTCTCTTATCTCCCTCTCCCTCTTCATTTCTATCTTCATTGTCATCGTTCAGCTTGTCCTTGTTCTCTGTCGTTGTCGCTGTTGTTGTCGCTGTCGCTGTCTTCTTTGTTGTTGCTGTCGTATCGCGAGCCGTCATCAAGGCGCTGCCATATTGCGTATACGCAACGTTTGTCGCTCGCAAAGCGATTGTGTCTAATTGAGCGCACATTTCACGCTCGCACACAAATTGCAATACAATTAATTTATGACATTGTCGCTGGATATTGGATAATGCAGTTTCGAGCACGTAGAAACATTTGGAAAATTTTTAATTAAAAAGCAAATATTAAATCAATGCCGCATCCAAATTAGTTGTTAGTTCTTGTTAGGGTCCCAGGAGCAGACGCATAATTCATTTGGCTGGCACAGAAGGCCAACGACAAAGTCGCTTAATTACCAACGCTGCCAGCGTCGCTGTCGGCGTCGCATTAACCCATTAATTAAGGTGACGTCAAAGGCAGCAGCAAAAGCGATAAAACCATAAAACGATAAAACGACTAAAGCCAAACACGCCCACAAAAATGTGGGCGAGAGTCACAGCAGCAGCAGCACAATCTCAAACCCATTGAGAGTATGCCACACAAAAATCTCAAAATGCCAGGACTCGCATATTTATGGCCATCTGTGTGAACTGCTAAATTGCAAGGAATGCAACCAAAATGAGCACAACCAATGAGCTGGCAATCTCACCTCTCTTTCACCTCTCTCTCCTCTCTCACTTCTCTCTTTTCTTTCTTTGTGATGTGCAATTCTAGAGCCATTTAATAGCATATTGTTTGCTCAGCTAACAGGTATCAGGTACAGAGCAGTTGACTTTCTATTTATTCATAAGAATGAATTTGTATGTCAACAAGTATTTAAACTATGATGCATATTTAATTGCACTGAATTTATTGTTAACTTTGTCAAAGTTTTAATAAACAAACACACAACAAAATTAATGAGATATTTCACAAGTTTCAACTTGAATTAAATAAGTTATTTGCCGAAGAATTCATTTCAAACTGCAAACAGAAATAATGTTGCTACTTCAATTACATCGATTGATTATAAATATTTAAATATATTTAATGTTTAGTATTTGTTTAAATTACATTAAACAACAAACTTTGATTTTAAGCCTATTACTATCGATTCTAATTTATTTTGAAGTGTATTTATTTAAATTTGCATGGCAACCTTTTCACAATTTAAGCCACACTTCACTAACTTAATTAAATTGTTTGTTATGTTGGCGATTATTTAGAAAGAGTTTTGCATTTAGTCATGAAAAATTATTTTTAATAGTGACAAATTGATGAACATTAGATTGATAAACGGCCGAATCAACCGGCATAACGAGTAGATATATAGTACAACGAGTTTATAAAATATTCTTATCGATTTGTGACTAATCGTCGAGCTGTTCTCTTATGCACACTGTATAAGCCAGGCAACCAGAGTCCTTCCATCGTCGTTAAGGACCTTCATTTGTCTAACGGAAAAAGGAAAAGTTTCGACCACTTAATGACCGACGTTCAATGCCAAATGATATGAAATTAGTTTTAGCCTTGCGTTTAAAAATTAAAAAGAGCTACAAAATCAATGCAATTCTTCTGCTTTTGACCATTTGCCGTTTTCCCCATTTCAAATCGTTGTGGTTGTTATTTATGTAGTTGTTGTTGTTGTTTTTGTTATTGGAACTGTTCTTGTTGGCATTTGGCGTATGTCAGACGCAACTGGCAGTTCAATAATGAATAATAACGGGGCCCCAGTTAAAAACTTTGCCTCTTCCCCCCTTGGCTACCATTTGGCCATATTCGCTTGCTGTCTCTTGTGTTGCACGCTACGCTGTCACAACAGCAGCAACAACAACAGCAACAACAACAACAGCAATGGCATAGCAAAAACTTTGGCAATATATTTGCAACGCATTACGTGGCATGTCAAGCGTTTTATCGCGCGTATTTTTCAATTTTCGCGCAAGGGGCGTATCCACATTGAAGGGGCAAGGGGGAAAGGGAGAAGAGAGGAGTAAGAGAGGGTCTTTCACTGGCAATGACACGGCCAATACGTAGTATGCTTGCTGGGCAGCAAAAATTAAAAAACAGCCACAGTGCAGTCGCCTTTTTCTCCTAATGCTCGCTCATGTGGTGCACTTGGTCATATATTTCTTGGCCGCCCGCAAAGATAACAACAACAACAACAACAACAGAGCACATATGCTAGTCACAAGTGTGTATATGTGTATGTCCAGCGGTGCAAGCTCTTCAAATAGTTGCAAAAAAAAACAGCACACAAATACATAAATAATACAAAATGTAGTAAAAAATAGTTGAAGAGAAGGTTGAGCATAGAAAACCAACTGAACGCCCACTGAAACACATTTCCGATGCAAAGAGAAATGAGAGAGAGAAGGAATTGGAGAGAGAGACAGAGAGAGAGAGAGAGGGAGAGCGGAAAGCGGGAAAGGGACGCTCATATCCGCTTTTTGAGCGTTGAGCACAAACAGGAAACACATTATAGCAGCTGGTAGACAGACTTATGTGTAGCACTGTTGAAAAATTGTTACACACGCTGATGCTGTCACTGGCAGGCGGTACTCCAACATCTCCTCCTTCTACTTCTCCTTCTCCTACTACTTTTGCTGCTTGTTGATGTTTTGCAACGTGTTTGTCTCTTGTTATTCTTGTTTTTTTGTTGCACTGTGTTTTTTTTTTTTTTTGTACATTTGGTAAATAAACTGCAATGTGAGTTATGTCAAGCAACAAACACTCATACACACACACACACAAACACTTGCATGTGTGTTGCATAATGGCTGCCATGGCTCATCTATCAAAATACGCGAGCAGCAACAACAGAAAAAAAATTGTAGCATACTTTCGCGGGCTCTAATGGCGAAAAAAGTGTTGCCTACTTACAGGGGCAGAAAGAGAAAAAAGTGTTGCCTGCTTAGCGGGGCAGAAAGAGAAAAAAAGTGTTGTCTACTTATGCGCATTTGTCAATTCGAGATGGGTTGCCATCCATAATAAAGAGAATTGCTCGCTTATATGCGGATAACTCATTTGGAAAACGATACTAAACGATACTAAACGATACAGGAACTTTATGTAAGTAAATAATAAACTTACAGGCATTTATTGAACTAAATAGAACACACACACATGACACAGCTACTGCTATCCCAAAGCTAAAAATATCTTTATTTTAGACAACTGAAACCGCTACATGGAAGTGGTCTATAAAATCTATCTTTGACCAGCACTTACGTCCAAGTCATTGACCAGCGTGGACTGGATTAATTTTTTTTTTGGGGCAGATCAGTTTTCTAATGCATTCAAACATCGAATTTTAGTATTCATTTAGTTGCCAAAATGCTGGCCGGCTAAATTTAGCGCACAGAGCAAAGTGGAAAAGAACATGCCCAGCAAATTGCTCATTTATTTGCAACTGTCAATATCAATAACAAATTGGTTGTTGTTATGCTTCACACACACACACACACAGATGAGAGAGAGAGAAAAAAGGAGACTCATTTATATACTATGGAAATGTGCTACACTATCAGTATTTTGGGGGTTTCTATTTTATTTTTTTCGCTTGTGTTTGGTTGCTTTTTGGTAACTTTAGCCGGCCCAGGAAAACTGACAGGCAGTAATAAAATAAATGAGCCGCCATTCTTTTAAATTGAGTTTAATAAACGTCACACTTCATCGACAAAAGCACTAGGGCCTAACAAGCTGGCCCAAAAAATACAAAAAATACAAAAAAAAAAACGGAGACTGCAAAAACCTGAAACCGTAACCGTAACCGTAACCGAAACTGAAACAGAAACTGTACCACGCTTGGTTGACTTGGCCATATCGTACAGTTCCCGGTCCCTGGCCTATAGACCTATACAAATGAACTATGAAATGGCTGGGACAACATGCATATTTTGGACACTCACACACACACACATACACACATATACAATGGGGCAAGCACACTTATTTATTATTCCCCAAGCGTTTGACCAACGGCTAACCCCAAAAAAAAAAAAAAAATACTGGAGAGTGGACCGCATTCAAATGATGTCTTATTTAGTTGCCTGCATTGTGGAAATAAAAACCCATAGTTACGAGTACAGCTATTGTATGGATAACCTCGTATCGTATGTATATGTGTATACTATATGTGTCTATGCAGCCTGACTGGCTGCTTTTTTATGTTTATGGCCTCAAAGTTGTGCAACAGCATCGCGAAATCGCTTACATGAGATTGTAATTACGATAAACGGCCAAGCGCCAAAGCCTTTAAAAATAAACATGAATATATGGAATGTTGTGTGGAGAGACGAGCTATAGTACAGAAAAAGGATAAAGGGAGTGGGGATAGTATGGCAACAACAACAACGACGCCTTGTTGGCCATAAACCGCCAAATGAGCCAAATAAATGTTATTTATATAAAAATGTATAAAGCAGACGGCAAAAATTGCAAGTACGCGAGTTTTCTCTTCACTTCTTTTTATTCTCGTTTGCCAACTTGTGTGCAAGCCAATTGCGATTTATTTATATAAAATTCATGCGATATGAAATCATATAGGTAACTAAATATGCCACACAGACAAACAGACAGACAGACAGACAAACACACAAACAAACTGAGCTGAAGCAGACAGAGCCATTCAGCAATTGGCTTTTGTGCCAGGGCGTTATGTAAACATTCGACAGCGAAATCGCAACGCAGGAGGAGGGAGAGTAAAAAAAAGGAGGAGGTAGAGGTGCTGAGGGAGGACTATCTAGGACCTAGAAACGGTAAAGCAGCAGGGGAACGTAGACAGGCGCCGTTATTGCGTATAAGCGATTGAGATATTTATTAAGCGACAGACAACAACAAAATCAAAAAATGTGAAGAACAAAAATGCGAAAAAAAAAATGAAAATAGCAATAAACAATTTTCGACTCATCAAAACTTTGTGGGCCTTGCTAAAGTTAAAGCTTTCTTTTTTAATATTTAAAGCATAGATTGAAATATATGTATATAAATAGACAGCAATCTTCACATGCTTAACGCTTAAAATTCTCAAATGATTAAATAAAGAATTTAGAGAGGAGCATGCAAATTGACAGCCTAAAATATTATCTAAATTAAAGACTTATTTTATACTTCAAACATAAAATATGTCATAAAAACTATAACAGATTTTATGAAAATTAATTAAATATATTTTAAGCTCATATTTTATTTTAATTAAATTCCCCAAAGCATATATATATTTGTAATATTTATGAAATATTAATTAAAAATATTATCATAACTAAATATTTAAATAAATATGAATTTGATACAAAATTAAGCTTCAAAATAAAGCTGCAAACTGTTTTAAAGCCGAGCATTAAATGAGTCCTCAAAATGGGAATCAATCGTTGTTCATGACAAAGCTTCGGGTAAAATGCCTCCCGGCAAGACAATACAAAATATGTGCTCTGTGTACCGAATTCCGAGTGTGTATTGTGGCTATGTGTGTGTGAGTGTGAGTGTGTGTGTATGTGAGTGCGAGTATGTGTTTGGCATATGTAAGCAAATACAAACACTGGGGAGAGAGGAGGAATACCTATGGCAAAATAAACGCGCACATAAATAAAAAAGACATTGTCAGAAAAACGCGATGTGCTCGAACGTTTATTTATGGGCCTCGTTCTCGTTGTCGATTTGGATGGCTGGGAGGTCTGGTCTGAAGTTATGGCCAAAATAAAGGGCAAAGAAAAAAAAAGGGGCACATTTTTAGTTGTTTGATTGCTAATTAAAATGGCAAATCAAAGCGGCTTCAAGCCTCAATGTTGACACTGTACAATGGAGACGAAGAGCACAGAAACACAGCAACCCACAGCAGCATTAATAGAGCGTGAATTTTAGCGCAAGCACGGAGTGGGCGGAAGTACAGTTGTGGGCGTGGTTGGCGCTTGTGGTGTGCGCATTTGTAGCCCGCAATGTTTTGCCAATCAAACCCCAAAGTCATTTCATTATTGGCTTTGCGTAATCGACGTCAAAGCGTCCCGGGCAAAAGTCAACAAAGCGACGCGCCGATAACGCGGGAAGGGGAAGGGGATGGAGGGTAGGGGGATGAAGGCAATGGAACCGGAGGCTGTCCTGCAGTCAACGTCAAAACGTGCATGCAGTCAAGCGGATTGAGGCAAATATTTTCACATTGACACGGCAAAAGGATCAGCAGCAGACAGCGAGGACTACCAGGACGACAAGTCGAGACAAGTCGAGTCGAGTCGAGTCGCGTCGAAACGCGTCGATTCGAGTCAAAAGTTGAGTTGAGTTCGAGATTGGAAGCCGACGCGACTTGACAATAAAGTCAAAAGTGTAAATGACACAGTTCGTTAGGCGTCGCAGAGCATGCAGTACATATACATATATATAAATACACAGATACAGCTACAGCTACAGATATTATATATTTATATACAAAAGAGATATATATGTAGAAAATGGAGCCATAGATACGTTTGTTATGCAAGCTGGGGCGTGGTCCCCAAAAAGGATTGCGGACCGAACATTAATGGAGGCCACAGACAGCCGCATTGAACAAACCAACTCTGTCAGTCAGTCATTCAGTAGTCAGTCACTGAGTTAGTCAGTCAGTCAGTCAGCGTAGAAAATTTAATACTGGGCTGCCAGCAGATTTTGGAGTATGACAAATATTTTATGCGCACATCATAAAAGCGCCTCGAGCCTCGAGACTGCAGCAAGCACACACACACACACACACACAGATACAGAGATAGAAAGAGACACACACACACACACACACACGCCCCAAAAGATACAGAAGACAAACACTGAGGCAGACAACAGATAGCAGATACAAGATACAATCGCTAGCCGTGAGATACGAAAGGAAAATTTGTGTAGCAGGACAGGACAACGCATAAAAAGCAACGCCAAGGCACTAAATAACAAACAAGGAGTCAAGCGAGGACAAAGCTTTGAAGTTGCAGCATTGGCGACGGCGAAGCTGCGAACCAAAAAGGAGCACACAAAACAACAACCAACAACAACATAATATAAAGAAAAGGCAACAAAACAACAACAACAACAGCAGCAAGAAGAAGCAGAGCAGAGCAGCAGCAAAAACAGACAGACAGAAGAAAATAAAGAAAGCTAAGAATGCTAAACAACAAAAGGTCCACACAAAAACGCAAAAAGCGAAAAGCGAGAAACGAATGGCAAGGTGCAAATAATACTGAAAGCGCCCCAAAATGTATGCTACACATTTTTGGCAGCTGCCTAAGTACGTGATAGTGTGTGTATCTGCAGCTGTAAATATGTTTATCTCACTGTGTGTGTGTGTGCTTTGCCTGTTGACGTGAAAATTTGCACGTCTTTTGTTGTGCATGCGTGTAAATGTTCCGTGGATTTGATTTCGTTTCGTAAAATTGAAAAACTAAGCATTGAAAACAACAACAACAACAACAGCAAACAAGCCAAAAGCAAATGTTTTATTTGTCTACCACACACACACAGACTCGCACAACAAATAAAATACACACACTAAGCGCTCAATGCACTGCGTTTTCTGTGCCAAATTCGTTTTGACGGCATCCAAACAAGAGAAAAGGGTTTTTTTTATTTTGTATTCTTTACTTTACTTTACTTTGCGGCCTCTTTTAGTTGTTGTTTTTATAATACAAATAACGAGAATCCCTTCAATATATATACACATATATACCGCTCTCTTTCTCTCTCTCTCTCTTCCTGTCTCTCCTTCTCTGTCTGTGTGTATTTGAGGTCGGGTTGATTGCTTAAGTAAACGCACTCGGGGCAAGCCGCGACGAGCTGTGATGCCTTCAACTTTACTTTACTTGCTCAACATTTTTGGCTTCATATTTTTTTTTATTTTATTTTCATTTTATTTGTCGGCGTTTGCTGCTTGCTTTTAATGCTGAGCTGGGTCAATTCTTTTTTGGGCTGGGCACTGATTTTTTTTTTGCTTATTTTTATTAATAGACTTTTTGTAAAATGCCAAACAATATTTTCCTCAAGGAAACAACGAGACCGAAGGCCGACGGGAAGTGTGCGCTTAAAATTATGCTACACTTTTCAATCAAAAGGGTTTCTTATCTCTCTCTCTGTCTGTCTGTCTGTCCGTGTACCGTTGTCGAGCCTTAGAGTGTGAGTCTAACGGCTGTTTATAAAGGATAAGTTGCTATGAAATTCCGTGTATGCTTAATCCGTAAATGGATATGTTGTTATGACGCCAATACACAAGCAAAAAAAAAAATATAATAAAAATAAAAATAAAAATGAAACGATAACTGAAATTCGCTTTTCCCTTTTTTCTTTCCAATTGGTAAACATTGTCTTAGTCAATTGAAAGGTCGTTGGTGTGGAATGGAATGGACTTGAGCAATCCACTTTATAATTCTTAATCTTCGGTTTATTTCAATATTGCCTGTACTGTACTATACAAATTTACTTGAGAAAATGCAAAATGAGCCTAATTTTTTAATTACTTTCATAATAAAAATACTTTTGTAGCCTCCAAGAAAGTTACAATTAAAATACTTAAGGCTATTTTTTTCAAATTTTGTTTTAAAATTCAAAATGAATTCTGAGATTTTATTAAAGCAAACTTTGGGGTGAAAATTAAGAAATCTTGTAAGAAAACATTTTGACTTAATAATATTTTAGATGGTAATAACAAAATATTATAATGATATCTAAGTGTCTAAGCATTAATGTAAGTTTTTAGTCCATTCTCATATTAATTTAAGAATCATTTTAAAGCTTTAAATTATTTTCGACAGCGAAGTATATATTGTATACTATTGATTTAAATATAAATTTATTATTTGCTTACCTTTTTCCAAGCCCACTGATAGAGATAGGGAAATTGACGCCTGGGTATTTGAATTTCAAGTCAACAAGTTTTTTTTGTGATTTTTATTATTTGTTTGTCTCTGCTCGATTGAGGTTCTCTTTAGCATTTCCACTTGAAAAAGGCACAATTGCAGCGGGTCATGCACAATCTGGCATAGTTATTAGAATTATGATAGATCTTATTTGTTTTGTTTTGTTTTTATTTTAAATGATAGTATTTCGATATTCGTTGTTGTCCATTCCGCGCACGCGAACACTTTGCACGATTTTTGCAATTGGAATTTAGCACACGGCTGCCAATTAATGAAAACCTACTAGAAATTAAAGCGAAACTCAAACAATTTGTAGCACATTTGTATAAACAGTGGGACTATAAAAAAAGAAGTACTGTTTGGCATTTGTCCTCTTCCGGCCGCAAAAACTGCAAAAGTGCATGACAGAAATGCCAATGCGAATGCCAAGAACAGAACAGACCAAAAACAAAGCCATGCGGCCAAATCAAAATGTATGAAATGCTTTCACAAAATACAGAACTCAACATATACATAAACGAAATATGCCTCTCTCTGTGTGTGTGTGTGTGTGTGTGTGTGTGTGTGTGTAGCAACCGCACATGTGGCATGCCTGACTTTCTCTGCATGTATGTGTGTGTGTGTGTTTGTTTGTTTGAGTGTGTGTGTGTGCACTTGAAAAGCATTTAACGCAGCAAGGAGACGAAATTGTTCGAGATAAATGTCAGAGGTTATGGTGTTAATGTCGCTTTTATTCAAAACGGATATCAGTCCAGATCCCCGAGAAGCGAGAACAAAGGCGACCAATGTAATAAAAAATAAATTAAATGGAAAATGCAAAAGGAAAAGGCGACTGACATACACACACAGTTGGATGGATAGACAGGCGGACAGGCGGACGGACAGACAGGCGGACAGACAGACGGACAGACGTACACAAGAAGAAGAGACTAAAGCGCGAATGTGTCACGGATTTCATTGCTCATTGAATACGCATTCATTTCATGGGGCAGGACACAAAAGGCGCACACACACACACTCACACAGACACACACACACGAAGGACCTGACTGCTGCCATTCGGGGCAGCCGCATCGAGTCACTCAGTCTGCGTACGTAAGCAGCAGAAGGACATACACCAATACACCCATAGACACACACACACACACACACACAGACACACACACACACACACACACAGTGGCAAGTCAAAGGCGCTGCGAGAAACAGTGGGCAAAGTAAGCCACAGAGAAAATCAAAACTACGCGCACAACCAAAAAGGCGCTGCCTTTCACAGTCTGTGTGTGTGTCTGTGTGTGTGTGTCTATGTGTGTCTGTGTGTCAGTATGTCCTGTCATTTGCATGCCTATCTCTGTATGTGTGACTGCTGCTTGTATGCGTGTATCTGTGTGTGCATATTTGTTGTGTGGCTTTGCTATTTTTGTTGTCATTGTCATTTGGCAATTGCAATTTTCGCATTTTATTGAATTTTACACACACACAGACACAGGCACACACACAAAAGCTTGTCTAACAGATGCGCACACACACACACACACACACATGTGCTCCGACACAATAACAACATTCTATTTTTTTTGTTTTGTCATAATATTTTCATGTGTTCGAATTTCGCTTTACACGCGCTCACAACCAAAATTTATTGTTGGCTTTTTGGCTCATTTCATTTGCTTGGTAAACAGTCACGGAATTTGGCTAGCGTGTTTTGTTATTATTGTCGTTGTTGTTGTAGTTGCTATTAAGTATTTTGTGAATTTGTTTTTGATTTGCAACAAATTTTCATACACACACACCACACACACACACTGTTTGAGGCACATACTACGTGAAGAGAGACTGAGACTGAGTATATTTTTTGGGAGACGCGTCCAAGCCTTGTGTTCTATGCTGGGCTCTGTATGCTGGGCTGCCTCTGCCTTGCGGAACCGCCCTAAAACAGTCCGGAGAAAAACTGAAAATGAAAATTTGTGAAAAATTCATTCAAAGCACGCAAACGCATGCCAGGCGAAAAGGCAAAAGGCAAAAGCGCAAAGCCAAAAGCTTTTTTTGACCAAAAAATCTCCCAAAAAATACCATTATTTTTAGTTTTGCCATAAGCAACAACAAGTGAGAGAGCAAAAACACAACGAAAGTGAGTGAGAGGAGAGAGAGTAAGAGAGTGAGAGGATGTGAGCATAAGGACACACAATCAATAAGTCCGCAAGACTTTGAAAGCTTTCACTTGAAGAGCGGGAGAGAGAGAGAGCGAGAGCGAGAGAGTAACCGCAGAGAGCGCAGCAGCTCAACCCCCTCCCCCTGCCTTCCGCCACCACCCCTGCCTCCCCACCCCCTTGCTGCCCCAGCGTCATCGCCACAGGCAGCACATGCTACCAGCACGTCATGTTTTTTTTACTATTTTTTTAAGACTTTTCGTGCAATTAACAAGTTGTAAACACAGCTTTAATTTAATTGAAAGCGTTTTCACTTTTGCGATTTTAAAACAATATTTATATCCATATATCTTTACCGTTAAACGCGAGTTTTGCCAGCGGGCAAACTTTCAAAAACTGTTCTCAACTTTGCACTATGTTTGATTTTGATTTTTGTTTGCTGCCTTGCGCTCAACACGTCTGACTTTCAGCGTCGCCACAACACGAATGTCAGGTGTGCGTGGATTCCGGCTCCATTTGGTCTGCTCCTTGGCTGCCAAGTCAGTCAGCCAGAGCCAGAGCGTAGGCGTTCTTGAGAGAGAGCGCCCAAAAGAGAGCAACTTGAGAGTAAAATGTACCAATTACCGTTATTATTATGACAGCCAGGGCTGCCAATTTGTTGAACTGCTAGCAGAGTTGCTCAGAGACAGCTGCCAGGACTTACACAGAGTTGCCACCTTTCTTGATTTACACTGCGCCAAAGCCCCGTGAGCTTTCTAACGGTCTTAAAAGCCGGCTTAAGGCTAAGTAGAATAATTATGATGCTAATGTTGATAATAATGATGATGATGGTAATCATAAAGGCTTCTCAAGTGTCCACTCAACGCTCGAGCCAATCAGCCTCATCAATCTGTCAACTCTTTGCATTGACAAAAGAGAGGAACATACGGCCACTTACTATATGGTATATTGTCGAGCTAAACAAAGTGCCAGCATATATGTATATTGCAAGGACTTGGAGAGCAACAAATGTTTAAGGCTCTCAAGGTGGGCAAATTGCCGCCGCAGGTTCTGTGTCCTCTGATCATAATTAGATATAACTGAATGGGCAGCTGCAGCTGCTTCCAAACGATGCCCGCAGAATAGCGAAACTTGTTCCTCGAGTGCTGCTATGCGGCAGATCCTGCGTCATATGCGGGCTTAGGCCAGCAAAGGTATGCGTGTCCTGTGTGTCCTGTTGTTCTGTGTCCCGTGCCAAAGGTGCAAATGCAAGTTGCACGAACTGAGATATCAGTTTACACGCCGCCTTTTTATTATTATTAGTTTTGAAACCCAATCGCCACAGATGTTGATGACTTTGCCCTGCCCTGACTGACTTATATTTTATTTTTTTGGGCACGCCCGCGTTGCAGTATTCAATAACCCAAAGAACGTTGGATGATGCTGCACCCCCTTTCAGTCAGTCAGTCCGTCCGTCCGTCAATCCGTCTGTCTATCCTCTTCGGTAAGGGTAAGCATAAGAGTTAGGGTAAGGGTAGTTTTTTTTTTTTCTTTCGGCATGATTTTACATAATTCCAACACCCTTCGCTGTACCCGGTGTGCATTGAACTTTAGCTGGATATAGTATAGGACATCTACTTAATAGTATATGGCTCTTTTGACGCTTTAAATTGATTCACACCGCACACGCACCCAATGCAATGCCATCACGCACATCCCTGCGCATCCTGTGTGGCTTTGCTTCGTTCGTTAGTTCTTTATATACTCTGTACTGTAATACAAACTGAATTGGAGTTTATCGAGCTGTTCCCAAAGAGCTAAAAAAACCATAAAATTACTAAATTTAACTCAGAGAATCTAAGAAAATCTTTGAGATACATATAGATATAAGATATTTGTATATTTTTAAGTTAAATTATTAAAAGAATTCTTCTGTAAGATATATAAAATATATAATTGCTTTTATAGAACTATAACTAGGGATTACAGCATTTTTATTTAATTTTAAACGACTATCTCTTTGAGTATCTCAATGTAGAAAAATCTTCACGAAATAAATATAATTATTAAAAAAGATCCGTCTGTAAGTTACATAAAATACATAATTGCTTCTATAAATCTATATCTAGAGATTACAGCATTTTTATTTAATTTTACACGACTTTCTCATTTTTCTTGAATTTATCCTTGTCATCATATTTTTTATGAAATTCATTTTTATTAAAAAAGATACATCTGTAAGATACATAAAATATATAATTGCTTTTATAGATATATATCTTGAGATTAATTTGACACTTCTTTCTTTATTTTACATAACATTTCCTTGTCATCATATTTTTTACAGGATATTTTTGAGTCGTGCATTCTCTCTTTTACAGCATGCTGTTAGCTATTTTCCGTGTTGTCATGCATTTGTATTTGATTAAACATTTTTTATGCATTTCCGTTGAGGGCATCATTAGTTGGCGTGTTTCACCGCTTTGGTCCAGCAACGCACCACCCCCACCTCCACCCCCGCCTCTATCCTCCAATCTCCACCCCCCGAAAAACCACCGAATACGCACCCCTTGCTATATCACTCGGCATTTCCTTGTGTGCTTAGGCGCAACTTGCATCTGTCCACTTCCGCTATCGAAGTTTCCTATATGTTGTATATGTGTGTGTGTGTTTGTTTGTTTGTTGTTATTGGTTTTAGTTGCTTTTAAGTGCTGGCGAGTGGAGATCGATGGATAGAGAGAGCATGTCAATGTCCTTTAGTGGCATTTCATTACATCTGCAGCGTTATTTGTATGCTGTCGACGTCGCTGCCGCTGCGTGTTTTTGTTTACCCATCAGTTGCAGTTACTTTACGAGCCATCAAAACTGCCCATTGAACATGATGAGAAAATTGCCAAGACACATATAGTAAACATAAAAACGCCTTCTTCATCATCATCATCATGAATAGACAGAAAACCAATTCTAGTTGGATTCAACGAGAGTTCTCATAGGAGTAAGGGTAGTCTGAATATAGAGTGGGGGGGGGGGTACAATTTCAACCCTCTGATAGAACCATTGTCAGACATGTGCATGAACAGACTTTATGGTTATGAGCACTTCATATATAGGAAGTGTTTACTAGCGCCA
This sequence comes from Drosophila falleni, assembly GCA_035045575.1. Lineage (NCBI taxonomy): Eukaryota > Metazoa > Arthropoda > Insecta > Diptera > Drosophilidae > Drosophila > Drosophila falleni. The sequence goes on from JAWNOV010000167.1 coordinate 8,948,179, forward strand.
CAATTATAAAGTGATTACCCACCAGCTTGTTCTACGAAGAAGGGAACCAAGAACTGTATTGCCTAGCAACCCATATTTCATTTTATGGCATTATAAACTGCGCATATTAAGAAAACACCAGTTTCATTTCTTTTCAGTTTCTTTTTTTTGTTCGTTTTATTCAAAATAAATAATTAATTTTACAATTGCTTAAAATGTTTTTCGATTTTTTTTGTGTTTGTAGTATATAGAAAAATACAAATATTACGTATAAAAATATATAGATTTATTTGTTTGCTTACAATTTATATTTAAAATTTATAATGTAATTCGTTTGTTATTGTAAATGCACTGTGCGCAGACAAAAAACATCGAGCACAAGACTTTTGTAAACTTTAGGCTTAACATTTTAATATCACAAAATCTCACTTAACAGTTAGATATGCTTATCAATGATATATATTACGTATATCTATGTATATATAATTACTTAATTCTATATATTGTAGATTGAGCGAAGTTTTCCCATTTTCGTTGTACTCTGCGGTTACAACCAATTGCATTGCATTCTACAGACTAAGGAACAATAATGCTGTGATATTGCTCTTGATTTCTTATAAACTAAGAGTTGACTTTTAAGTACACAACCGCCGGTTATCGTTGCTGCCTCTGGCCATGCATATACCACATATGGGTATATCTCTAACTTAAGTTGTACTCTTTAAATACTTTTACTGGTAGTGAAACGCTGGTTCAATGTCCGTTTTCGTAAGCCTAACCAAAAGAACTAACTAACTAACTAAGCTTTAGAAACTAAACTAAACTAAACTAAATTAAACTGATGCTGAGCTAATGCCTCGAAACTTAGGATTCTAAGAAATGACTAGAGTTCACACTCGACTTTGGAACCAGCACGGGAACTGGATTTCATTGCTTAATTTACGTTTTGGTTTTTAGATTTGGTTTGGTTTATAATGACAGCTTAAAAACTATTACTGCACAATTTCGCCTGAATTTCGTTTTTTGAATTTTTGAAATTTAATGAAAAAATAAATTTGGAATTTGAAATAAATGTTTTGTCTTAAGATAAACCTAAAATTGTACCCGAAATAGAAGAATGATGTAAGATAAATCTAATGAGATCCGAAATAAAACTGACTAGCTCTCCAATTGACTAGATGAGCGTTTAAATTAATGACTAGAATTTATAGCGAATATTTATGATAATATGAAAGTGAAGATGATTATGATAGTAGAAGGAAGATGTGAGGATGATGTTGAGAATAATAGTATGAGTTAAGATGAGAATGAGTTATGATTGAAATGGTTTTGAGAATGAGAGTTAAGATGAAAATGGAATATGATGTGATGATAGTTTGAAAAGTATGGAAAATATTTGTCGAAAGCAATGGAATGAATGATTTTAGAGAATTTGAGGGAGAATGATTGAGATGAATAGAAAGATGGAGATGCTATTTGTTGAATGTTGTGATGAGAATGTTAAGTAATGATAGAAATGTGAGTAGTTAGCAAGTTTGATGGAATGGTTAAAATATGAAATTAGAGCAGGAAGGTTTTTTTTTCTTTGGTGCATGATATGAGATATGTTAGATGACTGGAAAGTTGAGTGATGAGTTGAAATATTTCGGAGCATGATAGCAAGTATTGAAAATAGACTTAAAATATTTAAATTGTAAAATGACTTTGGTTAAGATTTTTGGTATATACTGAAGCTTTGGTATAAATTATTGCAATTTGTCGACTAAAATCTGACTAGAGTCTATCTGTATGACTAGAATTTTACTGACTAAACGAAATGCGTGGCCTGGTACAAAGTCCTAATGGCTTTAGCAATGTTACTGAGATCATATTGAAGCTGACTAGTGCCAAATATTTGGTTGGACTGACTAAATATAAATACTTTAATTGTTTAACTAAAACCTATGCTGACTAGACTGTTTGTCGTCTTTGGTGCTATTTGGTAAATAAGTTACAACAATGGAATGTTGGTCGAAGTATATAGAGAGAGTTGACTAGAAATGAACTCATTGATTGTAAGAACTAAGACTAGAAACTTGCGAAATTAATTAGTAACTAAAATGAGTACAACTAAAATTCAATCAAGGTCGAATTTGCGATTATAAAAACTAGTTTTCTTTGGTCTGTTTCAGCTGCAGTTCTTCCGAAACGAAGAGTTGAATTATAAACTAAACTTAACAATTAGCGGACTATAAACAAATGATACAATTGACAGGTTGGACCCAATCTTAGCCTGACTTACTCAGTGCGCCATTGTCGTGTGTTGAATGACGGAGGCGCAGTTCCGAAGATTCGTCAAAGCGGCGGCTGCAATGCTCTCCTCCTCGGTCAGACCATGCTCGACAATCTGCAGACGTCCATAACCGGCGGAGGAGGTGGAGGAGCTGCAGTCGGAGAGGTAATCGGCTTCATAGTCGTAGTGACTACTGCTTGCGGCACCTGCCACATAGACGCCTTCATCCTCGTGGGAATGTGAACTGCTCGCCGAACTGGAACTGTGGGTTTTGTAGACAGATGCTTGGAAGCTGCCAGTTATGGTTGTGGTTGACTGTTCCTGTTCCAGCTCCTGCTCCTGCTCTGTGTCTGCCACGGACTGCGTCTTCTTCACATGCGTCTGCTGATGCTTGCGCAGATATGCGGCACGTTTGAACTTCTTGCCACACTCGCTGCAGCCAAAGGCCAGCTCCTCGCCAGACTTCTTTGATGAAGATTGCGATTGCTCCTGTTGATTGCTGGTATTGCGATTCTCCTTCTTGGCTGCCTCTTTCTTTGGCTTATGCCAGCGTCGATGGGAGGCCAGATTGGCGGGGCAATTGAACTGCTTGCCACACTCGGGGCAGCGATACTCGAGCAGCACAATGCAGGCGCAACGATGCCGTGCCAATCCAAAAGCATCATCGAACTTGATGCGACACAGGCGACAAACATAGTCACCAATGACATTCTTGATGGCCGCCAGTTCCGCTTTGGTTTCCTCTGTAATCTCCACAATGTTGTACTTGGGATCAATGTCACCATTGCTGTACTGCACGCTGCCATCGGTGATGTCCTCCAATGGTCTGATTATTGTACCTGAAACTGGTGAACTCGTCTCCTCGTCGAACTTCAATTTGCGCGTCGCTTTGTTCCGTGTCGATTTGACGCTCGTTGTGGCTGCTTTCGAGGTGCGCGGTGGCGTCTCCGACACTTTAATGGGCTTAACGGGTGTGGCAGCCACGACATCCTGTGCTGTGAGACTCTCAGACTCTGATTTGGCCAATTTGGCAGCTGGCTGCGATTCGCTTTGCTCGCTCAACTTGCGCTTGACTGCAACAGGAATTGCAACAGGAGTTGGAGTTGGACTTTGTGGCGGTGTTATCGGTTTCTCTGTAATAACGACCACCTCCTGTGCCACCTCCTGTGGCAAGTGCTCTGCAGTTCGTGCCTCTGCTGCTGGCTCGCTGTGAACCTCAGCAAATGTGGTTGGCATTGGCACATCACAGCTCGATATTGGCATTGGCACTGGCGATGGCGGTTTCACTGACAGATCCAATGGAATTTCACACTTGGTTTTAATGTTCAGATAGCGACTGCGATATTTGGGCGGCAGCGATGCCACAGTGGTCAGCAGACCGAGGCCATGGGGCATGCCTCCAGCCGTTGCATTGTGCAGCAGCTGAATGCTGTGCATGTGTGGGTGCGTGTGTCGGGTGTGTGTGTGGGTGGCTGTGGTTGCCACTGACGCTGGCTGTTGCTGTGGGTTGGTTGGCAACACTGGCCATTGCACTATAACGCGTATCAACGAAATGATGATCAACTGAAACTTGAACGCGCTTTAAGAACTTGGTCGAAACAAATAAACGGAAACGAGCAACGATAAACAGTTAAAGATGAATGATGAATGTTAAACGGCGAATGATGAACGGTGAATGTTAAACGGTGAATGTTAAACGCTGAATGTTAAACGTTGAATGTTGAACGATGAATGTTGAACGATGAATGTTGAACGGTGAATGTTAAACGTTGTGTAGATTGGGGTTTTTTTTTGTGGGTAGGTGTTAGAACAAAGAGTTGAAGAACTAAGCGAAAAAACTTAACAACAAATTGGAAACGTTGGCAACGTTTGAGCGCTCCTTTGCGGCTGCTTCCTGTCGGCTCGACGTTTTTGCTGCGAATGACTAACAGCATATCCTGCCGCCTCTATTTATGTGTGCCAAAGGAAAGCGAAATTAAAATCATTGTTTGTGTGTTGTGACGGCGGCGTCGCTCTTGGAAATTTCATCCCCCAATTCGAGTCGTTGTCCTTTTTAGCCCTCGCATGCCGTTAACACTGACGCTGACGCTAGCAGAGACGCTGACGCTGACGCCGGCGTTGACGCTGCTGCAGAGCCGGAATCTTTTGTTAGCAATCACACACATTAGTCACCCTTTTTTCCATATACACACACTTACACACACACAGACGCAGGCAAGGGGAGCTGCAGCAACAGACGTCGACGTCGATGCCGACAGTGAAAGTCCTTTGCTCCTTTGCACTGTGTCTGCCTGCACTTGGAGAAATCATTGTGCAGATATTTTGTATTTATATTCAAGTTGCAGCTGTGCCTCAGGTTGCCAATGTCTAATATCTACTACCCAATGCCAACAAAAAGGACACGCGACAGGAACTGTAGCACATGTTCGGTTCTATCTTGCAATTATTCTCTGATTCATGGAAATTTGGCACAAGACAAAGACCCGACTGGATTCTTTTTTTCTTTTTTCGTAAATCTTGGCAAACAGCTGATAACCATGAAACCGTTAATTGTGCGTGTAACCAAAGGTTAAATGCGAAACAGAAAACTCAATGGGCCAGAAATACCTGAGGCAGTTATGTTACTTTATTTTGTGTGTGTGCTGCAAACTCTTAAGCAGCTGTGGCAATTGGAAACATTTGCTTTTACTAAGGATGCCTTTGAAAGATGTGATTATTGAGTAAATTGGGTAGACAGCAGAGACGAATAAAGATAAATAAATATAAAAAGAAAACAATTTTGAAGATTTAAGACAATTAAAATATTTGTTTTTCTAAATACTAAGTATCCTTAATATTATATTTAGCAAATCTCAAATTCCGTTTAAGTTTATTTCCGCTATAAATTTGTGGGAAGTTGTATCCATAATCTTTTAAGTGGAAAGAGGGTAAAAAGTCTACTAAGCAATGAATAAACATACTTTGAGTATTGTTTTATAATTTATTTAGTTTTGTTTGAAATTTTGTAAAGAAAGAAAGACTGTGACTTATCCAGAGATTGTTTCAATACAAATTATCTATACGAAATTGGGCTAAAAAAATATCCAAAATCAAAGCTTATAAATTCTTTTAAAAAAAAAGCTGATTTATTTTGTGCTAGTGCCCAAATGTCAATATTATTTTAAACAGGGATATAATTAAAATTTACTGCTGCTTTTTGTTATATTACATATGTATACAAGTTAAACAAAAAATTAATTTAAAATCAACATAATTTACTATTAACAGTATGTATATTTCAATTTCTTGTCAAACTGCCACACACATGTTTTATCAAAACCTACTGCAACACATTTTCTAGTAAAAATAGTCAAATTAGATAAGGCAATGTACATTTGCTTAAAAATTTTAAAAGATTTAATTTAAAATAAGTACAATTTAATACTAATTGTATATTTATATCAATTTCTTTGTGTGTAGATTTTTTGGTGTTGCATTTTCAGGTTTTCATTTTGGCTCTTTAACTGTCTACGGCAACGACTACGCACAGCCACAAGCACACACACACTCACACACACAAACACTCACACACACACAGATACACACGCATACAGACAAAGACAGTGATACAGGCGTGCTATAAGCTCGTCAAGTTTGCTTTTGGTGGGGTAGGTACGTAGTACAAAGTACTACACACTGGAGACACAGACACACAGATACACACACACACACACACGCAGTTTGGGTTGCTCAGCCACCACAAAGCGATTGTTAGTATCTGTGTGAGTGTGAGTGTAGCTGTGTGTGTGTGCTTTGCATTAATATAATCGAAATGCGAAGCCGTTGCCTCTGTTTCTGCTTCTGTCTCTGCCTCTGCTCTCTGTCGGTTTTTGGTGGCGTTGTCCTCCTGGTTGCCATGAAAGGGAATGCACTTTCGATTCCCAGTTGAAGGAGGGCTTTTTTGGTCGTAGCGCTCGCACCAAACACACAAATATGGCATATTATGTTCAATATGACGCCATTGTTGTTGTTGCTGTTGCCGTTGTTGCTGTTGTTCTGCTTTTGTTGTATTACGGTAGGCACGTGCGTGGCAACGTCGTTGTTGCTGTCGCTGTAGTTGTTGCCACCCCAATTGGGTTTACGGTATTCCCAGAGCGACAAACGAAGCCGCTTGCAGCTTTTGCCGATCGTCGTCCTCTTCGTCCTCGTTGCGGGGTGAACGGCAACTGGATGACCCCTTGGTACTGGGAATCAGTGTTTGCCATGCAGCTTAGAATTAATAGCACACGCACTGAGCGAGAATCTGAGAATCAGCGAAGTGCGCCAGCCACGCGAACTCGAAGCATCCCAGTCAGTTGCAAGGACGAAAATTCCAACCCTATGTGGCAGGCAACCCACCACCCATCCACCCATCAACCCATCGTTCATCGTGCTGTCAGTCTGTCCGTCTGTCACTCTGTCCTTCTGTCAGTTTTGTCAGCAACAAATGCTGCTCGCTCGCACTTCGATACGGTATTCCTTTGACTGCTCTCGGATTTCAGATTTCATTGCTCCAAGGCGCGCTTAGCTTAAATTTGCACTCAACAACACCCAGAACGACCCCAAGACGACAGCTTCTGCACTGAAAACAAAAAAAGACCAACTTCTAAAATCAAGAACATTTAAAAGTAAGATTATTAATCTAAGAAATCTTAAACTCTAAATATTATTTTTTTTATTTATTATTATTTTTTTAATTTTATTTTTTTTCATTTTTTTTTTTTTTTTGAAAAATAAGATGTTAGAAAAGTATAAATAGGTACTATTTCGTATCAAACAAATGGTGGCACCATGGCGCTCTAGATAAAGAGGCCGCATCAGTTGCGAAGCAGTAGGCGGCGGTTCGGATTCCACTCGTAACAAATTAATATAACAGTTATTATATTACTGAAACACAATAAAATGTAAATAAAGCATAATTTAAAAATAAAAAAAATTACACAAAAAAACATACTTTTTATTTATTTTATTTTTTTGATTTTATTTTTTAAAACATTTATTTTTAAAAAAAAACTTGGTCTTATTTAAAAAATTCTTAAAATCAAGATGTGTTCACTTCAAATTTAAGAATTTTATAGTTCTCGACGCACTTTTTAGACCAAAAATCTTAATTTTGAAACCAAAATCTTGATTTTCGAACATTTTTTTATCAGTGTGCTCTGTTCCTCAAACCCAATCATCACTTGTTGGCTGGCATACGCATTCTGTTTGTTGTATGTTGTATGTTGGTTGTTTGTTGCTTGCTCATTGCTAACCCTTAAGTGCATCTTTTATGGTAATTTCAAGAGCACGTCCAAGTCCCACAACAGTCCTGACTCTGGCTGTTATCCTGGCTGCCTATCTGCCTGCTTTCCCGCCTGCCTGGTAATAATTAATGTTCGAAAATGCATCGTTTATGTGGCATAATGCATTTGCATTTGTGTGTGTCTCAAAAGGCTTTTCAGCCGCCATGTCCTTACGCTTGGCCAGCTCCTCAAGGATGCTTCACTGTAGCACATGTTGCCATTGTCGCCGCTGGCTGAATCTCAACCAGCTCATACCACTCTATCAGGAGAAGACTACCTTCACTTTTCTTCATTTTTTTGCGTTGGGGTTCAGTCTGAGCTGTAATTAAATTTTTACTTTCATAATTTGATGCAATTTTCTGTGATGCTCGAAAAAATCAACGGAAACTGGCTGGGATTGGATTTTCACTCTCACTCTCTCTCCTCTCTCTCTGTTTTCGAAAAGTGTGAAATTTTTTAATTGTATTTCAGTTGCTTTTACCTTTTTTTTCCCCCACAATGCCATATGCTGGCGATTAGAATGGAATCACAGCCTGTTAGAATTCGCCAATTAACAGCATTTTCCATGGAGCGTGGAATTGTTTTGGGATTTAGTTTGGGACAAATATTTGTTCATTTTTTTTTTTTTTTGCAGTCAACTTTCTGTCTGCATTGTTGTCAATTTCGAAAGGATTTGTTTTGATTTTTAAATTGACATGAAACTGCACTACAATTTAAATGGTTTAACTGACGGGAAGTTATTGATACTGAAATGTGGTTTTAAATTGAAAAATATCAAATTAAATATTTATAAAAGCTTTTAAAGTTCATACGTATAAAAGGCAAAATGACAAGTGCAATAAAATTAAGTACATATCTTATTTTTTCACAGGAAAGTTTGAAAATTTATTTGACAAGTATAAAATCGGCACTCATCAAATTGATGCAAAAATGTATGAAATTAATTTAAGGCAAATTAAATTGTGCTGGAAAATTTAAAATAAATGTTAACAAATTTGGTGAATAAATTTAAACAGACCCCAAATCACATTTCTGTAATTTGTATTGAATAATGTAGAACTTCCCCAAAAAGACAAACACAGCATGGGCATGTCAGAGTTCAAATCAGGCTAGGATTAAGGAATTTGCAATCTAATCCATGCAGAGAAAGTAAACAAAAACTGTAGTACTAAATGACTAACCCCCATTAGGAAAAGCCCAGCAAATTGGCAAAAAGGGAAAGGAAAGAAAAGGACGCGCAGGAAGCAATAATTATATATTCCTATACCTATGAGTCAAGGCGAAATTATATGTCAGAATATGTGAGCACATGCATTAATGTATTTATGCGCCGCAGGACACTCACAAACACACACACTACAGACGCATTTTCATAACTCGTCAAAGCGTTTTGCATGAGCGCGCAGAATGCGAAAAATAAATATAATTGTAGAAAGGGAAAAGCAGCTAGCTGAAAGAAAGAAAGAAAAATGAAAAACAATCACAATTCACAATTCAGTTGGGTGTCGAAGTGCTTCGGGCACGCGACCAGCAACCAACGTTCATTTGTTGTTGCTAATGTCCTTGTTCTGTTGCCAGTTGCCAGTTGCCAGTGCATAGCGTCAATGCCACAAAAAAGGGACACATACACATACACAAGCAAATACAAACACACATTGGCATGTGCACCATGGAAATCACAATGCAACAACCACCCAAAGTCGAACTCGAAGTCGACTACGAATATGAATCGAAGTCCAACAAAATATTCAACCAGGTGCATTTTCAAACACTAAGCAAAATATCGCAGGGCTAACACGAGCCAAAATAACCGAACCCGAACTCGAACTGAAGTCCTAAGAATGAAGGGGGAAAACAAAATTTGAGCCCCTGTTTTCGAACTGTATATATAAACCAGAGCTCAAGCGTAGCGCGATTCCGATTCCGATTCATATTCCTATTCTGGTACTGATTCTTATGCCTATTTCTATGCCTACTCGATGTATACCGATTCAGAGCTGTTGCTGAATTTCAAAAGCGCTTTAAATAATGTTTTAGGGCGCCTTTTTAGGGGTTGCTTCAAAACTGCAGCCGCATTTCCAGACTCGTTGTATACTCGTACTCGTATATCCGCATGTCAGTCACAGTGCACTGACTGACTTGGAGAAGGGGTCCGGAATTGTGGTTGGCAGCGGGGTTTAACATTATTGCAGGGCGCATATATAAAATATATTTCATTTTTAACCCCCCTCCTCACCCTCAAAAGCGACTCTATAAAATTCCAATTGGACGCGTACACCGCAAAAAAAGGGGCGAGTTCTTTTACTTTTTTATATATTTCATTATTGTTTAACAGCAAAGATCCTGTGCAAGATTTGTCGTCGACGTCGACTGCGACGCTGACAGCGACTGCGACAGCGACTGCGACTGCTGTGTGAAAATTGCACAAGTTGCGCTTCTGCTTTTGACAATAGCCTCACATTAACTAGTTTCCGTTGCAATTCCAATTCCGCCTCATCCGCGGCTCAACTCGCCACTTTTAATGAGTAACTGTATACGCAAAGCACTGAGAACTGCCAACTGGCAACTGGCAACAGGGAGCTGGTTTTGTGGCAACTGGGAAGTGGCAACTGCCAACTGTGAACTTCATTACAAAAGCACCCCCTTCAATTCCGTTCAGCTCAGTTCAGTTCAGTTCAGTTCTGTGCTGCTGCGACGCGACGCTTCCTGTTTGGTTTGTTTCAATTAAATCGCATGTGCGGCCCATAAGCAGTGCCAGTGCCTAGTGACAGTGCCAGGACATGGCCAGGACATTGCTGGGCACATGGCTCATCTGTTACTTAATCATGGCATTGCCATAGATACCTTTCCTCATTGAGGGTGTACACACACACACATACACTTACACACACTCACTCACCCACCCATCCAACTATTCTTCTGCATATGTACACACTCCCTCGCTAGTTCCTCTGGCATTTATAGAGTTTAAAGCAGCTGCGCTCTTTTTCTGATCAGTTAAACCCTGAGAAATTTATGAGAGTTCGAAAATAGTCAAAAATCTTAAAAAGTAATATCAAAATATGCAAAATCAATGTAGAGCTCATTGAAATTTTAGAAAATATCTGTATATATAAAATACATTCATTCATTCATTGATTTATTCATTCATATATTAATTTGTTCATTCATTCATTAATTCATTCAATCATTCATGCATTCATTCACTCATCGTTGTACAGGTGAAACGGCCTTAGCTACAAAGTTGAAATTTTGAAACAACAAAGCTAAGACAATTTTATACGGAGATAAGACAGCGTTTTGGAAAATTCGACCAGCAAGTGCGTCAAAATCGAGGTTAAAGTTTGTTAGAAGGCTTAAATTTAATTTATTCAATTTCCAAAGAAATCGGTTAAGTTTTCTTAGTTAACAATATTTTGAGGTCGAACCATGAACACATGGAAACTTCTACGTTTAAATTTCAAGGCCAAATCACATTTATTTTATAGTTAGTATAATAAAATATAAAAAATATTATTAGTAAATATAAAATTCATATAAGGCTGCTCTGGTATTAGATATGATATTAAGGAACATTTAAATTTATTAAAATATAAAAGATATTATTAGTAATTAAATAATTTATATAATAATGCTGCACTGGTAGTAGTTATGATATTTAGGAATATCTGAATTAAATAAAATTTCTGCTTCCTCTGGTCGTTTTTACTGTCGTCATTCGTTCGGTCCATTATTAAAATCCAGCACCAAGGTAATCCTGATACTCATAGTCGGGAATAGTAGAATTGCTCCAGCCCAGTTGATAACGTATCATTTCATCCAGTCCATTGACATCCACGCCCAAAGCACGCAAACGATTCACAAAAGCTATGGCTTGAGGTGAACTGGTGAAGCGTTCATAGACCGGCTTAAGGGCCACCAGGCGATTCCAGAATTGTCCAAAGGTGGGATTCTGTTTGGCACTTGTCTCCAGAAGATTGCGCAGTAGTTCAAGAGGATAGACATATCTAAACTCCTGCTCGAAACCAGCAACACCATTCACAGACTGCGCCCAGTGTGGATACTTGTTGAAGAGCTTGATTTCTATCTCCAGATCATCGAACACTTTGAGGGATCCACCTGACAGTATCAATTGCTGTGACAGCCAATTGATGAATTGACGAACCTCTGGTATATTGAAGAGTTGCAGGCGTAGACGATAAGCAGGCAAAGTATTAATCTCCCTGACGACAGCCTGGAATTTTTCATCATTGAGCGTATAGGCTCTAAACAAATGCTGGATCTGCTTGTGAGGCACACTTCGAACGATGTTCTTCAGGTCCAAATAAAAGTTACTACCTGGAACTGCGAGATTCGCTACAGCATTTGCTGCTGGAGCTGCTGCAAATCCTATTCCCAGGCAGCAAAAGGCTAATCAATGCAAATGTAAGGCAATGCATCCTGTTACTGTTTCGACTAGTTTCTGTTAACTGATAGATAGTCCATGATAGTCCAGTCTCTTTATATAGCCAGACTCACGTTATCTGTGTGAGCATCTTGGCTTGTTTTGATTTGATTTGGCGTCTTGTGTAAATTTGTTTGTGGAAAGTTTGATTTACATTGTTCACTTATCAGATGCTTATCAAGAGCAAAGTTTGTTTGGACAGAGCTATAGATACATAACATATACGAGTACGTGGCAATAGACCGGAGTCTGTCTCTGTTTATCTTCAAATGCCAAGATAATTGAGTCTGTTTACAGGTTTTAGTCATCATTCGCAAATTGTTGTGATCATCTGTTGCCAGTTGGTGGGAAAAAAATTAACATGAAAAGATACATTTTTATATTGGGTATTCTTTTTAAAATTGGAAGAAGATATGGGAACTTTTAAGCAGACTCAGTTGGAGTATGGCAAAATATGACAGTGATGACCAAAATATCGATTTTTCTAAATAAATAATATTTGATGCAGAATCAATATACAGGCCAAATAATGATAAAAATGATATTCCGCATGAAAATCGGTTAAGTTTTGGCAAAGTTATGCGAGTTTGAAGTTTTTGAAAAAGTGTAAAGGGGTAAGCATGGAAAATACCGAAAAAATTGACAGTGAGGATAATTTTTCGAGTGAAAAATGTTTTGATGCAGAATGAATTTAGAGGCCAAATAATGATCAAAACGGTATTCCACATGGAAATCGGTTAAGTTTTGGCAAAGTTATGCGAGTTTGAAGTTTTGGAAAAAGTGTAAAGGGGTAAGCATGGAAAATACCGAAAAAATTGACAGTGAGGAAAATTTTTCAAGTGAAAAATGTTTTGATGCAGAATGAATTTAGAGGCCAAATAATGATTAAAACGGTATTCCACATGGAAATCGGTTAAGTTTTGGCAAAGTTATGCGAGTTTGAAGTTTTTGAAAAAGTGTAAAGGGGTAAGCATGGCAAATACCGAAAAAATTGACAGTGAGGAAAATTTTTCAAGTGAAAAATGTTTTGATGCAGAATGAATTTAGAGGCCAAATAATGATCAAAACGGTATTCCACATGGAAATCGGTTGAGTTTTGACAAAGTTATGGTAGATTGAAGTTCTTGAAAAAGTGTAAAGGGGTAAGCATGGAAAATACCGAAAAAATTTACAGTGAGGAAAATTTTTCGAGTGAAAAATGTTTTGATGCAGAATGAATTTAGAGGCCAAATAATGATTAAAACGGTATTCCACATGGAAATCGGTTAAGTTTTGGCAAAGTTATGGTAGATTGAAGTTCTTGAAAAAGTGTCAAGGGGTAAGCATGGAAAAATACCGACAATAATTTACAGTGAGATATCGAATTTTCGAGTGAATAAATGTTTTGATGCAGAATGAATTTAGAGGCTAAATAATGATCAAAACGGTATTCCGCATAAAAATCGGTTGAGTTTTGACAAAGTTATGGAAGCTTAAAGTTAGTAAAACCTTTGATCTAGTAGGAACTAAGGGAAAATTTATTTTCCGAATTTATCAAGATGAACCTAGCTGAAATTTTAATATATTGTTTAAGTTTTAATCACTTCTACCAAAATAAATGTTTCTATATACATTTACGTTGATAAGCTCCGCTTTTAGGCTATGGCAGCTCAATATGTTACTTTATATTTTGATTGTATAAATTAGTTGTAGTATTTGTAACTCGCTCAGCTATACCAATTTCCATTAGTTCCACTCGAAGAGACTTGTCGTTAAAGAGTTCAATGCGCTCGTTTCTAAAAATCTAGCATATGAGCTCGAACTAAACAATTCGGTTGCACCCCGCGAAACCCATTAAATCCCATGGACACTATAAACACACGCAGATGCAGAGGTAATTAGGAGTAGCAAGTAGGGAGCAGAGGGTGTTTCAACTGGAAACATTAGCATTTCAGATGGTCAGATTTTTGTTCGGTAAAGCACATTTTGGATATTAGAAAATTTAGAATTTCATGCACTTTATGTGCACAAAAGCAACAACAACAACTAAATAATTGAGAGCGCTGCTAATAAATTGTATGGTCCATACACACATACACTTACACATACATACGCAAATGTAGATAGTAAGCCACCCCAAAATGTTGTTAGAGGGTTGATTTTTATACTCTCGGGCAAATAGCATAAGCATTTTTCGGCCAAGGGCGATCGCAGCCCAAAAAAAATGCCAAAAGGGGGCAGCAAAGAGCGACGGCAGCTGCAACCAATACACACGCATACATTGACACACACACACTCACACACATGTATGTCTGATAAATCACACACACTCACACACATGTATGTCTGATAAATCATGTGTAAAGGTATTTTGAATTTTATTTTGTTGCGATAAGCGAATAGCGGCAGCTGCATAAAGTTGTTTGGCATGCAGGCACAACATAGTTGCTCAGCTAAAATAAAAAATAGAAATATTAAAAAAAAAAAACTTAAAATAATAACTGAAAAACTATGTTGCCATGCAACAACAACCCGAAGCAATGCCAGACTGTCAGGCAAACAAGCAACTAAAATTTTTAATTGATTTGGCATGCTTCAATTTAACGCTTCGCTGCCACTTCCTTTTACACGGTATGGTATGCCTGTGAGTCCTGTGAGTCCTTTTTTGCATATTGCACGTGTGCTGTAATTGCCGGTTTTTTTAGTTTGCTGTAATGTTCAATACACAACACACACACACACAAAGAATATATTATAAAATTAAGAACTGTTAAAGAAAATGCAGTCGCTTCCGCCAATGAGTCACAGGACTTTGGCAAAGCTGCTCCTTGCTCCTTGCTGGCTGTCAAGTAAATGTAGACGGCGGAACTGCGAAGCGACAACGTTGACGGCAGACAGACGATAACGTAATGAACGTCATCCAGTTCTCCAGCTACAGGTATGGTCGCTGTCTCCGTCTTAGACCTGTTTCCCTTCCCCTGCTCCTTCTCCTTCTCGCTGCCTTGGCACGCGCCAGAGTTAAAGGAAACCCTCTGCTTGCTTTTTTTAGGGGTTGAATATTCTTATAAGAAACATTCCTTTGCCGCAGGAAGCGAAGCAACACGTTCAAGACATTGTTGAGTCACCACAGCCCCTTTCTGCGCTGGCATTTATGTGCTTCACTGACGACCCTTCTCCTTCTCCTTGTCTCGGTTTCTTTTCAGAGCCGCCTTTTCTTATCGGAACTGGCGAGGTGCTCCTTTGTGAGCTGTTTGTTGGCTTGCCCTTTTGGGTTTTCATTCAACTTTCGTCACTTAATTGAGTTACGGTGCCGCAAGTATAAAAAAAATAGCAGAATTGAAAAGAAAAGAAAAAAAAGGGGCAATGTCTTGGCTGGAAAGTGCCAATTGTAGGTTTCACTTTAGGCAGCCAGCTACAAATTGAAATGCCCACGGACATTCCCTGGTGTTGACTTTTTATTCATGTGCCTTTTGGCTCGACATTGTCTTCGGGCTTCTGGCTTCTGTGCTACCTTGAGTGTAGTTCCTTTTTATGCTTGCTCTGCATCAGGGAAGCCTTTAAATTGATTATAAAACGTCCTCGAAATGTGTAAACAGTCACTGCCAGACAGCCTGTCGCCCAAGAGAGAACAGGGACATCGACTCGACTTGACTCGACTCGATTGTTAGCTATGGAATGCTACTAATTACATGGGCGTTGCGGTAAGGCGGGTGAACTTGGAGGGGTAAACTGAGACCAGTTGTGACTTGGGTTTTAAGCAGCAAATGATTCCGACAATTTGCGGAGTAAGCGACACACACACTCAAGAGTGCCAGCAACTTAAGGGTTTATCAATGACAATAAGGGAAGTACTAAAAGTTAAAGTGTAGGGCGTGCCAAGGCGGCATTCTTGGTGGCACAAACTAAATTTGCAGAATTGGACATATTTTATCGATTTATTCTACAGTAGTTATATCAAGAAATAAAATAAAGCACTTTAAGTACAACTAGTTGCCATGCTTTTCTTAGTTTTCTTTACATAAGGAAATATATAAAGAATTTTTATATCTTATCATTTTATTTTAAAATATAATAATAGATATTCAAAATTATAAACTTGTGAAATTGTAAAGCCTTTATTTTTTATGGTAATCTTCTATCATTAAAAAATCCCAGAGTATTTTAAGTAAGTAAGTGTATCTCTCTGATCTTTCTTTATTATATAAAGAAAATTATACAGAATTTTGATATCTTATCAATTTTTATATTTAATATAATAATTTAATTTGTAAGCCCAAATTTTGTAATTTTTTTATTTTATTTCTAATGCTAAATAATTTTTTATTGTCTACTACTTCCAGTTGACGTTAAGTTAATAAATAAATAAAAGATTTCACACAGCTCTGTAATTACTCTAATAAAACTACACTTTTTATACCAATATCTAAATCTTGTTATACAGAATCTAAAGAGGCTGTCTAGTTTAATTACAAATAAATAATAAATATTCAAAATTAGAAATTTTTAAAATTGTAAAGCCTTTACTTTTTATGGTAATCTTCTATCATTAAAAAATCTCAGAATTTCTTAAGTATTTAAATACAGCTGTAGTAAAGTCATTTCAAAGGGTTTTTCAAATGTATCTCTCTGATCTTTCCGCAGCTTAACAAGCTTAGCATCTGTTGTACTCTTATCAGTTGCTCGTTTCAATTGCCGCCCCGTGGCATGCCACTGATAACACTCCAACATTATAGAAATCTGTCATGCTGTTATGGTTTCATGTCTAGCCGTAGTTTTACCCCGCTCGACATTTGCATGTTCACGGCTTGTTGGCCAGGACACGTGTTCAATCTACATGAGGTATAAGGTACCATAGTAGATAAAGCTCTCTATCGGTGCCAACTGTTCCAAATCAACAAAAACTTGCATAGGGAAACAAGCCACGATGCGTATTTATTTATTTATGCAAATATGGAAATTAAGCTAACAAAAGGCGCGGCTACGCAGGCGCAAAGGCAAAGGCACAGTTAGGGCACGTTCCAGGACACGTTCCGAAAGAAAAAAAGGCAACCCCTCGTTAGATAACGACACACATACACATAAACATCTACAATCGGCTCGTAAATGTGTAACACATTTTACATAACATTTACAGCTCGACTGAGTCTGGTTTTTTAATGTGGCAGCTGCTGTTTCTGGCTTTTGCCAAAAACGAGTTTATCCTTATCCGAAAGTGAGGTGAGGTTTGCCTCGCGTGCCACCAAACTCCACCCCAAATTTGCTAGAAATTGTGCTGCAGTTTCAGCTCATTTCGATGCTCATAAATAACAACAATAGCGACGCGGATGCAACAAGAAAAACAACAACGACGACGACGACGACGGCAACAATAATGAAAGCAACTCTGATCCCCAGGTATTTTTCACGTGTTTGGCACGTTTCGCTCGATTTTCCGGTTCTCGATTCCAATATTCGTATTTGTTACAATCCTCTCTCTTAACTCTCCCCCTTGTCTTTTCTCTAATCCTTAGAGGCGGTCCGAATTGAACGGCGCCAGGGAACACGGCACGCGGCCGACGTCTTTGTGATAAATTGGGCTTTAAAGCAGGGGTCTTCAATTGTTACCCACCCGACTCCATTGACAAATGGCCAAAGCTCTGCCAATGGACAGCTGAACTTTCTGTCTCTGTCGCTGTCTCAGTCCTCTCTGGCAAAACATGGGATTGTTTGTTTCGTTGTCAAATAAATCTTAGTTTCAGCTATGAGTCTCTTGTTTTATTTACACAAAGTCGGGCAATTACTTTAAGTATATCAATACGCCTATACAATTTATCAAGGTCTCTATGAAATTATTCTTTTCGTTATACAGTTCTGGCACAGCTATAATATCTTAGAGTTATTATTAAAATTAGTTACTCAAATATGCGAGTCTCTTTCCTCTATTACATAACATATTTGACATGTTTTCATCACAATTATTCAATTATTATTCGAGATTTGCTTCTCAATCTCTTTTCGTAGAGATTTTTTTTATTATAATCCGAGAACTTTTCTTCCCTCTTCTCATTAAAATTCTGCAGTATTATCCGAGACTTGTTCATTCCAATACTGCAACTTTTCCTCCATCTGTTTATAGTCCAGTCGCTTGGGTAAGGTATACGATGATTCCGGTAAACCCAAAACACGCAATTTGTATAGGAAATATTCATACATATCAAAGTCATAGCTTTTGCTATAATGAAAGCTAATGCTTGTATCGGAACAGCAATCGCTATACTGTAAAAAATAAATAAATTGAAGTTTATAAAAAGAATAAATATTCCAACAACTTACATTCATCTTAAAGTAAAAGGTCTTGTCCAGCCAAGTGCCAGGCTGTAATTGAGGCATCAGATGTCGAGGGTTAAGGGGCAAGAAACGTTCGTGACCCGTGTCATCTCTGGTATTTCCAGCGACCACGCCCACATTCAGCAAACAGTAGCCAATTTGTCTGTCTTCTGGGCGGCTGCTTGGCGGACAGAACTTGGTATTGTTCAGAGCAAACAGATTGAGGCGACGCAGTGCATCACGACTGAGCACATAACCAGCACCGCCAGACATGTAACCATGTGGATAACTGGTGCGAAAGCGATAGCCAAAGTAGACAGCTGCCTCGGGATCGTAGGGATATAGAAAGTGCCGCAGATTCTCCATAATTACGTAGCTGAAATATAAAGAGGAATAAGTAAAGGGCATATGTAAAAACAGCACAACTTACGTGTCGTCATCCGCCTTGAGAAACCAGTCGTAATCCTCCACATAATGCTCATAGGCATAGGCCAAGCCCGCTCGCACTTTGGCATACAAGTTGCTGCGATTCTCGGTCACATTGAGATTGACAGCGCCCAATTCAACGTCATCTTGACTTGACATAAAGATGAGCTTATTGCAACGAGCTCCCCACGTCGACTTCACCTTGGCTGCCTTCGTTTGATGATCCTTTGGCATGGTCAACACCAAACACAGCACACGTGTCTCTTGATAAAGCCAATCCGCCAGAGATACCTTCAGTGGCAAGGTGGGCACGGCAGTGTTCACTGCAATCGCTGTGCTCTCATATTCCTCTGTTGTGTACGTCATATAGCCCCAGAATTCGGTCAACTGTATGCCCACGATTAGGCCCAGCACCAGACATAGCACATTCCGATACATTCCGATGTATTAGTGCCGAGATCTTGTGATCTTACGAAATCCTTAACTGCTGCAACTGCTGCTGTCTGTGCATTTTGTCAAAGTGTCTCCGTCTTCGGCTGATTCGCGACTGTTTCACAGCTCAGATGGAAGAGGGTCTCTTCAAAATTGGTATTACATTATAGAGACAGCGCGAGAGAGAAGTTAAAAACGGGTTTTCTGTTGTCTGTTTCGTTTGTGATTCGCATAACAAATGAATCACAACTCTCTGAAGACGTCGTTTGCCTGACTTCAACAAGTATTTTGAGAGTTGTTGTATTGCCCTCTCCAAGCGAGGGAATGTTGATTTCTTTATACAGTTTGAGAGGCATCGAAGCGTTAAGCCACTTTAATGGAATGGAACATGTTGCTAATAAGAAGAGGGAATGTGGAATTCAGTCAGTTGGAGAAGCATTGTGTACTGCGGGAACGCCTTGAATGGAACATGTTGCTAATAAGAACAGAGAATATTAACTCTGAGTACAGTGGAATAGAACATGTTGAAATGGAAAATTCCTCTTACAGTTTGAGAGCGTTAAAATCTCTCGGCGAGTGGGGAATGTTGTGGAATGGAACATGTTGGAAACAGCAGAAGTATTGAAATTTTAAAAAGCAATGTTACTTGAATATCTCTAGTAGCAAAGTGTTTAAATTCGTAATACAGTTTGGGAGCAACTGACGGCTTAAGTAATTTTTTTAATACAAAATTATAATTAATATGTGAATTATAATTAATATATAAAATATAAAAAGACTTAATAAAATAATTCACGTAAGACTCTGTAGGGTATTTACTTATTAGCTAGCCCCAAATTGCAATTTGGTAACTGCTTACACTTTTTTTTTTGGCAGATAACCGGTTTTGAGCGTCTTCTTGTCGTGATGGTTTTGACCTACACCTGCTTGCGATTATAACTATTTATTAGCGACTCTCTCGAATTGTCTCCTTTCACTTTCCTCACCTCCCTTTTAAGAAACAAACATTATTGGTAATAGTATTATTTATTTTATTGCTAGTTAATTTTCGTTTTAAATTTAGTTTCTGTTGATTTATCATTTTACAAATTATAATAGGTATGTTTAATTTTAGTTAGTACAACTTTAATTCGTTTTTTTTTAGACTAAATGTGGACTAATTTATTACGCTTTGTTGCTGTGTTTTTGTTTTCTTTATTTTTATTTTTTGTTATCATTTCCGTTTAGTTAAACGTCTTTGTATGTCTTGTTACATGTTTCGTTCCTCGTTATTGTTGACAGTTTGTAAATTGTTGAAAATTACATCTTCTGTTTGATCTATACCACTCTTATTCAATCATATTAGAAAATGATTACAAAACATTTAGCTTTAACTTTAGATTGAATGCTGATTTTGTTATTTAGTTTAAATGTTTTATATTTACTTAAACTTCTTTCATATATTTTGTATATCTTAATGGTTTTATCGTACTTCGATTATACGTTTAGTAAGTGCACTTGCCAATTCTCATTACTTTTACTTTACTTTCACTTTCATTCTTTCTAGAGTCACAATATTTAGCTCAATAACAGAAAATCAAAAGTAAACAATAATCGTTAGGCAAAGTCAACACAAGTTCTGATTTCTATAATGATTCCGACTTAAACAATGTTGAATTTTGTTTTGCTTATAGAAGAATATGTATATGTATGTATTTAGTTAGTTACACAGCCTTAGAAACTACTTAAGAACTAAAACATGAATCAAGGCAAAAACGAGTCGCCCTAGCGCCAAAAGCAAAATAATATTAAAAGAGAAGGCAACAAAAATTCGAAAAAACACAAGTTAAAAATATATTAAATAAGTGAACTGATTATGAAATAATGGAGAAAAATTTTAATGCCTATATAAAAAAAAAATAATGTATTAATTAATATGAATTTACATTGGCTTCATTCTAGAGTATTCCATTAATATATAAAACAACTTTCATGTCAAAAAATGTAAAACGTATTACGTCTTTAGTTTTGGTTACTCTTTTATAACTTTTTATATTTTAGATGCGATGTATGTTGAACATGTTAATTTCGCTTGAAAAAATATATATGTTGTATGTGTATACTTGTATGAAAATGAAATTCCTCATATTTTCTTTTGATTATTACGTTAGTTTCTTTTTTTCATTTTTTGTATAAATTTCATTTATGTATGAATAGTATTGTTTACATTTAATATGTTGTTAGCTTGGCTTTAAACTACAAGTACTAATATTATTGTTTTTGCTTTTGTTTTTCATTACTTCACTATGCATTGTAACTTTCGTTTGTTTTCACTTTATCAATATTAAATAAAGTTCTTGTTAATGTTTGTTGTGGTGTAATTTTCCTCGCAAGTTTAGGAACCTATTTGTAACTAGCAAAGCGCAGACGCTGTAAAATTCCTATAGAAAAAAATGTTTTGCTATAATTTGGCTTACAAATAATTCATATATATGTGTAACATCAAAATATATATTATTGATTTCTAAATACATACACAATATATAATATATGTATCATTATATAATATATTACTACTAATTACTTGTCTATTTCAAGTTATTTTGCTGTTTTTGTTTTTTTTTTACATTCAATGCGCTGACATCTTGACTTGGCTTTCGAGAAATTTATAATTAACATTATTAGTAGGTGTAAACAAAACATTTTCTGAAGAATACTCATAAACCAACTTTGGCAAGTATTTTGTCAAAGAATTTGCCTAATTGAGAGTAAGTATTCTAAGCAGAATTGGGGATAACAAATAAAGGTTACTTTCAGATGTTAGGAGTTATATCGTAGTCCAGCAATTTACAGCACATTTCCTATAGTTTTCATAGATTTTCTCGTAAGTATATTTAATATTATGAAATACAAAACTTAATTAACAAATTTTCGTAACTAGTTTTTTTTTTAACAACATATTCCATTGCTTTGTCACTGACTACGAAATGTATCAAAATCGTGTGTTATTACTTATGTGACACAGAATTCATTTATTTTTGCATTTTGTTGTTGTTTACTTTTATCGAATTTTAACATTGGCACGTTATTTATAGCTATTGTAAGTGTATGTGTAATAATATATAGCGTTACAAAATAAAATATGCAAGTGGTTATGTAATTTGCTGATGCAACAACTAGAAAATTGATTAGTTGTAGTTGTTTACGAAACATGAAACTTGACAAGTTAATTTACATATTAAATAATTTTACTTATAAAAAAATTCTAATATTTATCAATTTATTAACGTGTAGACCGATTTAGCAAGTGACACTACAATATCATTAAAGGTACAACATCAGTGTGAAAAGAAATAAAAGTATATATTTGAAATAAATGATTGTATGTGATTTAGACTAATCAAAAAAACGAAATAAATTATGAAATGAACGCAATAACTTCTTAAATGTTGTGTGTGATTTTATTACAGTTTTGTTGTTGTTAACTTATTTCGACTTATACACAAAATAATGCCTACGTATTCCATTGTTTTTTTTTTGTCTTGTATTGAATACAAAAGATTTGTTAATTTGTTTGTTTGTTTTTTAAAGCATATTCAAAGCATTTCAATATATATTGTGATTTATACTCGATAAACGGCTGATCGTTTTCCCTGGCGCCTAAATGCATTTTGCATGCCATAAACAATTACAAAAGAAATCAAATTCCTATAGTTATACTATAAATATATATATATCGTATATGTATATCTATTGTATGTACATATAGAGCTCTAAATGTTTGTCATAAAGAAGAGGTCTACGCACTATTTATGTATTTATAATGCACGGCTGCAGTTTGTGCCATATATTATAGAAAAGTTTAATTTTTTTTGTGGAAAATTGGGCATGCTGATATATTGGCAGGTTTAACTAATAGCAACTAATTATATATTTATTTATGTATATGATAATTTGCTCGCTGTCTAGTTAACTCATGCGGTACCTTTGTACAAAGATTTCGTTTCAACGAATTGTTTGTTTGTATATTGTTTTTTTTTGGATGCTTTGTTGCACAACTAAACTTTTATCAACTTAAAGCTACGGCTAATGCTTATAGCTAGGAGTTTTGTATTTATTTTTAACCTTAGAACGACACTCACCCATACACACACGCATACAGCACACATATACAACTACCATTCACACTTACATGCGCTTTGGACTTTGGGCTTACATATAGGCATTTAAATATATAATATATAATTGTTGAATTGTATATGCATAGAAAACCAAACTGTGGCACGCCTAATATACTTTGTTATGCCATACAATTGTTGACAACTTAGTTTCATTTATTATTCGCCGAGTTTGCAGCTGCTGTGTTGGATGCTCCACCTGACGACGCATGACTATTGGAGCTGCCCACTGAGGCACCGCCTCCATTGCTGGCCTGCGTTTGTGGCAGGGTATCGAAACGGCGATAGTAGAGTAGATAAGGCACACGCGGCGTGTGCGGCTGCAACACTTGCTTCTCGCCGATCGGTTTTACCGAGCTATCGTCATAGCGCAGCCAGCAATTGTAGCCAGTATGGAACACGTCCGTTATGTAATGGCCCTTTGAGGCTTCCTTGCCGTCGTGGTAGACCACGGCAAACAAGCGATAGGCGCGCTGCTTTTGCGAGGTCTTCTTAGAACCAAGTATCTCTGCAAAAGGAGAAAGATATATGAGTCAAGTGCACAGAGTCTAAACAAATTTGTCACTCACTGGCATCGATTTTAAGCTCCACAGGGAATTCAACCTTCTTTAGTATTTTTGTGCAGCCATCGGATCTATAGTCAAAGTATTTTAAATGCAATATCAGCACAACGGGCAACTTCTCCAGTGTCATTTGTTGCCAGGCGACCACTTCCTGTTTGGTCTTGCTGCCAGTCACGCCCTCAAGTTGATCTCGTCCTACAAGTATCTCCAAAGCTTCCTTCACCGAAGCGGCTTTCTGTCGGTTGAGAAATAAAAGAATTAGCAAAGTTATACTATTTATTTAGCAAAGCCCACTCACTTCAATATTCAGTTGCAGCGTAAAGAATGGCTGTATAACATCCGTGGAGTGTTCACCCTCGCGTTGCAGACGCGAACGCAATTCGCCTCGAAAGATGTCGCTTAGCGGAGTGCGTCCAAAATCTGTTTGGCGTGTAACGCTGCCCTTGTTGCGATTGTTGCAGATCATCTGAAAATATTGAAGTGGGAATTTAATAAGCAGCACAAAGATAAATATGCTTTACAACTCACCTGCCAGACATCGCCGCCATCTTCCTGCTCCTGTTCCGGCTCCTCGCCGTTCTGTTGAGCACTTGGCTTGGCAATCAGCTTAATTACCTAAGAAATGAAACAAAAGTGACTTAGACTAGGGAATTTCTTTATTTGTGATTGGACTTACTTCCAGCATCTCATCGTTGAGTTTATTCAACACATAACCCAAAAACTCTTCGGCATCCTCCTGTCTGCCCTCCACATGCTCCTCGCGACTGTCGTTCCACAACTTGTAGATTTCGGTGGGCTCAAAGGCCGATTCGCACTGCAGATCGACGCCAGCAAACTCATCCTTGCCCTTTATTTGTGCAGCTTTGTTGTTGTTCAAACGCAAGCGAGAACCGCCGGGCAGCGATGAAAAGTTGGTCATAAACGACATCCTACAAAGGATTACATGGAATGCATATTATAATAAGGATATATACGTGTATTTGAAATGTTGTAGTGTGCGTGCAAGAAGCAGCACATGAAGCCATCGATAAAGCGTTCTTGCGTAACACGATGCACATGCTTCGGCCTCGACGTTAAGCAAAGATTGCATTCAAAACGAAGACAACCCAGGCACGTCTAGAAGGCCAATGCCAATTGTTATGCCACAGGCGTAACACAGACGCCAGCTGTTTATTGGCGCCGAGGCGTCTGTTGACTTGCCTGTGGCACTGAGATAGCGTATTATGGGGCTGACTAATAAAACAAAACTGGGTCACTTACATGGCATTTACGGTTGGTGTCTTCACCTCGCTCATCACCGCCGCCTGCTTGGGTATGGACCTCAACAGATTGTAGAATGGCGAGCAACCGAGCAGTGCCTGAAGTATTGAGTTAATATAACAATAGTTGGAACGATTTGTCAAACCACGTGGCCGCAGACTGATGGGCGTCAGGTTGGTTTTGTGACGTGTCAGAAACTCGGCATATTTATTGGTCCACTCATCCAATTGTGCGGCACGCGTTGGCTCCGCTTTCAGCGGTTTAACAGCCGCCGAGGCGGGAGACGCAGCGACTGGTGGCACAGCCTGTGCCGAGGCAGCTGAATAGGAGAGTGTGCCGGGTGTAACAAGCGGTACAGTTGGCGCTGGCACTGGTGTTGGCGATTGCAATTGCTGATGCACGCTGGGCTGATTATGTTGCAAGCTGGGCGTAGCTACTGGCAATTGTTGCTGCTGTGATTGTTGCTGCGGTGCAGGCAATTGATGCGATTGCTGCTGTGTTGGCGCCTGTTGCAATTGTTGTTGCTGATGTGGTTGCTGCTCTGCTGTTGTTGTTGTTGTTGCTGGGACTTGTTGCCGTCGTAGGGCGCCACTTTGGCCACAGGCTTGTTGCTCGAAAAGAGACTAGCCCACGAGAGTTGTCCACTGTCGGCACTGCTGCTGCTCTGCGATGCTGGCGGTGGTGGTGGCGCCAAATTGAGAGCTGGCTGTGCAGGCACAGCGGATGCTGCTGCACTGAAGGATGTGGATTCGTTGCTGAAGTTGTGTGTGGCATGCTTATTCTTTTGCACATATGATTTGCCAGCATGTTGTGGTAGTTGCTGTTGTTGCTGTGGTTGCTGTTGTTGCTGTTGTTGCTGGGACAGCACTGACGCATTGTTTGTGCTATTGGACTGACTTTCAATGGACGTCTGTTGTTGTATCTGTTGTGGCGTTGCTGTGATGCTTGCCGTTGAGGTAGTTGTCGTCGTTGCTGCATTGTTGCTGCTCTGTTGTTGATGTTGTTGTTGTTGCTGCTGCTGTTGACCACTAATTTTGCGCTCCAGTGGCGGAGCTGTGCTTGCCACCGGCGATGAGGGCACTTTCATTGTGCCGTATGTGCGCATTTGTGGCTGATTGTTGTTGTTGCTGTTGCTGCTGCTATTGTTATTACTGTTATTGTTATTACTGTTGTTGCTGTTATTGTTATTGTTGTAGTTGGTATGGTAGTGTTGCTGCTGTTGCTGGTAGTGCTGCTGATTTGTATATGTCTTGGTGGGATGACTATAACCACCGCCACTGGAGCCACTCGATGACTTATTAAAGCCACTGCTTGCACCACCAGCGGCTGGTGGTGCTGCTGCTGCAGCTGTGGCAGCCGTTGCAGCACCGCCATTGTTCACAGTATTCGGTGAGGCTGTCACCGCCACCGACTGCGTGGATTTCTTATGCTGTGCGGAGTTTGTCCAGGACATTGTTTTGGTAGTTTGTATGGCGGTATCATTGCTGCCCTGATGGTGGTGATGGTGGTGTTGCTGATGATTGTACTCCGAGGAGTATTTGCGACGCACTTGTTGTTGTGAATTATTGTTGTATTGCTGCTGAGGTGGTTTACGTTGCTGCTGCTGTGGCGGTTGCTGTTGTTGTTGTAGCTGCTGATGGCCATGTTGCTGCGGTGCATGTTGCTCATGGTAGCTAGACGTGTGTGCTGGCTGTGTTTGCTGTTGTTGAGCAGGTTGTTGCTGAGGCTGTTGCTGTTGTTGCTGCAGCCCAACTGGTGAAGTTTGTTGTTGCTGATGTTGTTGTGGTGCAGGTGCAGTTGCTGCTGCTACAGACGGTTGCTGTTGCTGTGGCTGCTGCAATTGAGGCGCTACAGTAGCAACGGTAACAACCAAATTGGATGATTGTTGTTTTTCAATCTGTTGCTGCTGTTGTTGTTGCTGCTGCTGTAGTTGCTGTTGCTGCTGCTGATATTCTAGCTCCAGTTGCTGCTGCTTCTCGCTGCTGACAATCAAAGTTTCATCCAAAATCGTTTCGCAGTTGGAGTTGTTGCTCTTGTTGTTGTTGTTGTTGCTGACCAGCGTTTTATCAACTGCAAAAGAAAAGAGAATTTTATTTTAGTAAGCTCTTCTTTATATAGAATTTATATATCTTTAAGAGTTATCTGCAGGTCAAGTTCTCGACGAGTGTTGCTGTTTTTAAAAGGTCACCATCAACAACAGCAACTCATAATCCCCCCAATTGCTATGCATTGCATACAAAATAATTTACAATATCATCATAATTGGTACCAATTGATGTTAAATGAGATCTTTTTATTTGGCACGGATGTTGTTTTTATCGAAAATTTTAGGCCGATTTTTTAATTGATTTGTTTGTTTGAAATTCAGTAATTTAGGGGTAAAAATTGCTGTAAAAATAAATGTCTGTATGCTTATAAATATATATATGGTAAATGTAGCTCATAATAACAAAAAGTCAATATGAAATTAGTTCACACGACGCTAATCAACAAAGACAATAGAGATCCGCCTGATCAGTAATCGAGAAAATAGAATATGGAACCTTATATTCTCGCTTCACACTGCACTTTAATCGGGCACGTCTAACAAGAACAACAAGATCTACAACAACAACAACCAGGGTACTAGAGATAATAAACACAATGGTTCACTAAGTTGTCCCGACGACAACAGTTGTTACTGTTCGGCGATAAGGCATGCCACATATCACCGCCAGTTGCTGTTACTGTTGCTGTCCAATCAATTTGTCAGCCATTTACAGCAAATAGAAAATAACACAACCTAATCCATGTCATTTTCAAGTATGTTTGTATGTGTCGTTTTATCCGTCAAGAGTTCTATAAATTTCATTTGGACAAACAACATTATTATTATTAGTAAATCACAAGAAAGAATTGGACTTGTTGATAAACCAGCCCAATATTATTTATTGATAAGCCACAAGGCGGGGGGTAAAAGTACACAGCGTTATCAGTTTCACACGAGATGCTGCTGTTGCCTATTTGCCAATAATAAATAAATGCCTAATTAATAATCCCAGCTGATATGTATTAAGAAGGAGAAGGAGAATAAAAATGGGGTGCTGCTTCTACATTGAGGTCTTGGCCCCAAGTACTTACAATTACTCGCTGTAAATATTAACACTTGATAATGAGGCTGGACGAGGCTGTTTTATTCACATGGTCATTGAAGATTTAAGATTGGGGTGTGAGTGTGGGAAAATGCTGAAAAGTGGAGCACAGACAGAGAAAAGTTTGCACAGCTGATCAACTGATGTAACACGCAATCAAAACATTGCAACAAAATTAATAATTGAAATAAATTCAACAGAAAGTTAAGTAATCTGAATTTAAAAGTTTAAGTTTAGAATTGCAAAATCGGTTTATCGGTGTTTGTTCTTAAATAAAAATATGATATCTTTTAAATAAAAGCTTCTGATTCTGTTATAAAGAACAAATTAAACTCATCAATTTCTGCTTCTTCAGCATTTAATAAAATAGAATAATACATACACTTAAGAATAAAATGGTATTCCAATGGTATTTAAGTTTAGCGCTTGACAATAAATTTCCTTTTTTTCTCAGACTCACAAATTCAATTTCATCGAATAAAACAACATTACAAATCATTCACAAGTTGACTTAATACTCAATTGCTTACTTCTCCCTGTCATATGAATTTGAAATTCCAAAACTTCCATGACTTGTGATCAGTTATTTGCGGGGGAAACAGGCCTCCTCTTTTTTTTCTTTCTTTCTTCTTTTTGGCACATGTCAGAGAGGAGGCACATGTAGGCCATTGACAATTAGGGAATGTATTAACAATTTCTTTGGCCACAAGCTATTTAAAGTTTCATTAGCGTCTGGGTCATAACGAATGCTTTCAGTGTACAATTAAAAGGCGATGTTAAATGTTACTATATTTTATTTACCCCATAACGTCATATGACAAATAAAAAAAGAAGCAGAGCAACCCCAGTTAGAATCGGATTTCCAACAACAACAATCCGGAG
The DNA here is from genome assembly GCA_035045575.1 of Drosophila falleni. Lineage (NCBI taxonomy): Eukaryota > Metazoa > Arthropoda > Insecta > Diptera > Drosophilidae > Drosophila > Drosophila falleni. The sequence continues at coordinate 8,977,313 of JAWNOV010000167.1, forward strand.
TATAGGAATTCAGAATTCTGTGTTCAATGTGTTAATTAATTTCAATTAGCGTATAACGAGAGCCAACAATAAATAGAATATGAGAAATGGAATGGAACTCTCAAAAATGAAATGGAAATTTATTGAACAACTTTACCACACACACACACACACACATACACACTGAGAGAATTCACTCATTTTGTATGCATTTATTAAAATAGTATTAACTATACTAAGTATAAAATAAAATAATATTAATTGTGCCGGGGGTGTCAGATTTGGGTGCGACGATGAGAGACCTGCATTGTCACAAGGTTCGCTTGATAATTACAGACATGAGTGCACAGGTAAATTACAACAAAGTCAGTTATAATAACAACAGCAGCAGAGGCAACAACAACAGCAGCAAACATGTTACAGCTAATAATAGAAGACAGCAGCAACAACAACAACAACAACGAAAATTTAAATGCAACAATGCAAACAAGGAAATCGTCACGACACTAAAAAAACGACAAACAAACGCGACTGTACTTCACTTTAGCACATGGAGCAACGAGGAGGAGAGTGTACAAGGGGAGATATAAAGAGGGTGTGGGGTAAGTGCATTAGAACAGTTTCATGTCTCCTCCACTTGACTGGACAATTTCGCTTTCAATTTCACTATAGAAAAACTGTGCTACATATCGTATGACAGTTTATGTTCATTACGCAAATGAATTTGTTGCGAGAGAAGCATTTGAACAATTGAGATTTTGTTACTATTATTTGCTGTCGTTGTTGTTGATGTGCAATCCTATTTGATATTTAATTGATTTTCCTATCCAGCAAACTGACTAAACGGGGTCATCAGCTTGGAGTGCAGCCCCCAAATGGGACAAGCGGGGCTGAGACATTGTCTGTCTCTCTGTCTGCCCCTACCCTCCCTCTCCTAGTCTCTACTAGGTTGTTATTGAACGCGCGATTTTATTCAATTTTTATTAACAGCAGCAAAAGCAATAACAATAACAACGACAACGATTACAATAACAACGATTAATTTGTGTGTTGGCTTATGAATTTTAAGCAATTGTGGAAAATATCTGAGAGAGCATAGAACTAAGCTCCAATTTAGAAATAGAAATTTAATTTAATTATAATATCAATATATAAAAATAAAAACTTATATCTTAGTCAAACAATTAAACTCTCTGATGAATAAACAATATATTCACAATCAACAAAGCAAAATGAATCATTGAATTCAATTGTGTTTATCATGAATGAACTTTGGCACAACTCTTTTATCTTTGAACCCGAAAAGAAATTCAGAATAAGAGAAAACTAAAGCTGAAACTGCCCAAAACAAAGTCAAGCTAAATTCATTCAGATTTCGTACGACCAATACATAAAATATATGGTGAAACATACTTGTTTTTTCTTTATAAATGTTACTAATATAATTAAGCACAATCTATCACAATATAAACAATTGTGTATCGTTACAACAGAGAAAAACAAAATTAGTCACTTTGAGTGATTCGACAATAACAATAGCATGGCAAGAACAAAGACATGAATGACTAAAAGATACCCTGCGGATTCAGACTATAAATATATATATATAAATCATTAAACTAAAGCGCTGTAGAAATATTTTTAATTACTAAAGTAAATAACTGAATTGAATTAATATTATATCTATTTTCATAATTTATTGCTGCGAAAAGTTGTGAGCATAAATGCAATAAACAAATAAAATGTTATGTCAAAGTATTGCCGCGCACGTGGTTTGCTCATTAGTTGTTATTGTTATTGTTGTTGTTATAAAAATTGATAACGAATCTGGCCAACAATTTGTCGTATTATGGGCGGTTGGCTGCGATGACAAACAACAAGAGTAAATACACAAAATGCGTTCAATTTTATCTGCCTGGCAACAGTGGCAAATTGAATGAAACACCCTGTGGCAGTTGCCCCATTACTCTTTTACTCTCTGTTGTTATACTAAATTGTTGTTGCTGCTGCAATTCAATTGAATTCATTTGTGTCAATTTACAATAAGTAATAGTCAAAGCACAGAATTGGCTGCAGTAAACAATAAGCCAAAGAAAATTGCATAATTCTCAAAGACGACAAATGCGGCACGCGACCTTCGTCTATACCAGACCCAATACCACAACAACAACAACAACACCTGTCAACAGCAAAAACAAACAATCGGCTAAAGAACCGTAAAACGTTTTCTTATCAATGGAAGGTAGAACTAGCCAACAAATTATTTACGGCTGAGACCATTGGCGACGACAACAACGACAACAACAGCTATAAAGTGGGCGGTGATTATATTAAGCCATTCTTCTGTTTTTCTTCTTCCCCTTTTTTCCAAGTATTGTGAGACTGATAAGCATCGATACGTGGGAAGATAGAGGGAATACAGAGCGTTAAAGGATAACTGAAAGCAATACTGACAGCTTGACAACTGTAAAAAGTAAAATGTGAAATGAGAAAGGAAGGATATCAATGGCAGTAGCATTTACAGGAGAACAACAACAAGGACACACACTCGCTCGGTGTGTATCCTGCTGGCATTAACATATAAATGTGTATAACAGTTGGCGCGTGGGCAGAGCAGCTCATTGAGCAATGTCATCTACTAGATACAAATGTATCTAGCAGGTACAACAGAGGCCAGCAACAACAACAGCAGCAATCTCAACGGGGAAATAAGCTACAAATCGATGCATACTGAAAGCAACAAGTAAAGCACAACACAAAAGCAAAATAAAAATAAAAATGAAAACAAAAATAAAAATAAAAAGATATAGAAGCAGGCAGCGACAAAACTGCGTCATTTTGTAAATTGTATCTATTTAATATTGGCAGCGGCTTCGGATGTGCATGTATACATACTCAGAAATCTAGTATACTATATATGTTTGTATGTGCTACTGTAAATACTATATATGAGGGAAAACTCGTAGCGTAAAAAATGCATCGTTAAACAAAAGCAAGCGCATTGACTGAATGACAGACTAAGTGTCTGAGGCGCAACGCGGCGTATGCGCAATTTCAATTTCATTTCCCTCATACTCGAAAAGAAAACAAAGAAAGTCCAAACAAGAAGAATGATCAGAAGGTTGTTAAGAAATTCTTGAACCGGCCTCAGAGGCGATGTCATTGATATCGTCGATATATACAAAATATATCTATAAAAGCGCATTCAACTCATTCGATGAGGGATAAAGGAAAACTGTGACGAAACCGTGCACGTAAATATGCGTTGTCAGCAATTTCCATCAGCCATCTTTTCTTTGCATTTAACGCTTAATATGAATTCTAAGATATTGAATTGAAAAGGAGCTTTCAGCTGAGATGAAAGTTTAATTTTTAATTAGTTCTAGTTTTCTGGAATCCTTAAATACCCTGCTCAACAGTTGCTTTCAATGAGTTCAATTCCAACAATTTTTGATTTATTTAAATTCTAAGAATTTTGATTTATTTTATTTTCTAAGAATTATTTCCTTTTATTCACCTCAATTTGGTGCCCAACATTTCTGGCTTGTGGCCCAAATCATTTCCTGTCCCTACCCCAAGTCGAAAGTCAAAGAAGAATGTGAAATTGTGCATCTAATTCAAACACCTGCTGCACGGACAAGTGTTTTGTGGTTATGTGGGCGGTGAGTGGGCGTGGCTGTAACAGCTTTCGTGTTATACATTCACCTTTTGGATTGCCACGTGTCGGCCTGGTTTGCATTTCAGGCCAAGAGCTCCATGCATTTTAAATGAACTCACACATACACACACACAAAACACACACACATGTGTAAATCTTGTGGTATAACAGTTTAGTATTAAATTTCGCTTTTCTAAAGTATACAATTTTAGTAAACTAACTGGCAATTTCCTGGCCATAACAACATACTTATACTACTGCAATGAAGGAACCAAGAAAAGAAAAGGAAAATAAAGAAAGGAGGAGGAAGCTGAGTAATGCGCTAATAATATAGTAAATCAACTTACGAGAGCACAGAAGCAAAACGTCAAGGGCTGGCGCCCTCTAGCGTTGACCCATAAGTCACATGCACTCATACTTGCATACATATATACACTAAATGTGTGTGTTTAGTGGCACGTGTGTGTGGCTGGTGTGCGTGCTACAATTTTTATGAATGACATTGAGAGCTCCCACACACAATTTAAGCGGTTTTGTTAGATGTACATCCTCTGAAGAGAGCGAAAGAAAAACACGCTTTAAGAGTTTCTCTTTAAATATTCTCTCTTAGCACAAAACACAAAATTATCTACCAACATTGTTTATGACCTAAAGACTAAAAATAATCCATTTATTGAATAATAAAAACTGTGAAATTAGCACGATACGCTTATCAAAAAAACCAGAAAGTAGAAAGAAATAAAAACAGAAAACCACGCTAAATGATATTAAAGCTGGAAACCCGTTAAGATAATGTTGAAATTACGAAATTTTCTGTGTTCATCTTGGCCAGGAGGGAGACCTCGTGTTCAAGCTGTCGGCGCCTAAAAGTCGGCACGCCAAAAAATTTTCAGACACACACACACAATGAGAAGAGGACAGAAAAAGTAAAAGTTTGAAAGTCGCAAGTTAACCTTTAACCTAAATCACAAATAAGAGCAACAGTTTACGCTCTTTCATTACTGTCACTGTTATACATGGGAATCTGTTATACGAGTGCCGGTTTTTTTATTCTTGGGCTGAACAACAACAAGAATAGGTAACAGTAACGGTAACGGTAGCGGTAAGTGTAACTGTAACAACAAATGAAGACAACCCTTAAGAAAGTGCGTCATTAATATGTATGAGGGTAGTTTACCAAAGGGGGTTGCTATGCGGATGAGGATGAGTCTGTGCGAAGTTGTTTTTGTGTGTGCAAAATCTTGTAGCCAACATTCCTGCTGCTGCTGCTGTTGCTGTCGCCGCTGCTTCTGCCGATATCGTAGTTGTTGCTGTTGCTGTTGCTGTTACCAGTGTTGTTGCCGCTGCCTTTGGCAATGTGGAAATCAGCTGTTTTCGTCAAGCGCAACCCTTACGTCGCATACCTGCAAACCCAACCAAACTGCCCCACAAACTGAGAGAGAGAGCGTGCAAAGACAAAGAGAGCACTGGGACCAGGTGGCCATCGGAACTTTGAGAGTCGTGAGAGAGCAACTTTCAGAGAGAGAGCGAGAGAGAGAGAACGGGAGCTTGCGCGCTTGAACTTCAAATGCATTGCATGAAAATTAGACATCGCAATGTCAGCAGCCACATGGCGAGAATATTGTTGTTTTTTTTGGCTTGTCTCTTATTTTTTGCAGTTGTGTTGTTGAGTTTTGCAATTGAAATTGTGTTTGCTGCATGAGGAGGTTATATGAGCATATGTATGTATATGTAGTTCGTTGCTTTTATTTTATATTTTGTTGTTGTCTTTGGGTTTTTTTTTTGTGTTTTTTGTGTTTGCATTCACATTTGGCGTCTTTGTCGCTGGCGCTGTTTTGTATATCGTAGTATAACAGTTCTAACAGCCCCGTCGGTCGGTTTCAGTCGTTTGTTGGTTACGACGAATTTTCATTTTATATCGAACAGTGCTGCAGTGACGACGATAACGTCTCTGTGTTTAGTGCTTTTTGTTGGTATCTCTCGCGGCGCACAAAGAAGGAAAAAAAAACTCTGTATACACCCCAAAAAAATATATAAAACAAATAACGATATATTAATTTATATTAAAATAATAAACAATCGTATAGATTCGTTCGTTCGCTCGTTCATGCCATGATGTTGTATGCAGCAACTGCAATGCGTCAATTGTTGTTGTCGTTGTTGTTGTTGTACGTGTGGTAAAGTGTGAAACACGTAAGCCAAGTTCCGTGTAACGTTATTGTTGCTGTTGTTGTTGCTGTTCTTGTTGTTGCTCAGCTTGTTTGTTTCGTTCACATTTTATCGATCACACGTTGCTGCGGGGCCGTCAAAAAACAAAACGAAGCTTTTTTCTGTCATTTTGCGCTGTTTTTTCTGCTGACGCCAAGAATTTGTATTTTATGTACATTTTACAATCAAATTTCAATACTCAACAAATTATACAATTGCATTGCCATCATCGACAGCGACTGCGAGTACGTCAAGTACGTACAGCACCCCCAAAAAGCAGCGGCAGCGACGGCAACGGCGGCAGCAGCAATGCAAAAATATGCCATACATAAAAGCAGCAGCATGTACTAGCCGCAAATACAAAAGTAAATCAGAACAAATCCAATCAAAGCAAAAGTAAAGCAAAATCAAAGCAAATTCAAAGTAAAACTAAAAACAAAAAGTGCAAAGTCAAACACAAAGTTCAGTTAAAATAATAATAACAATAACAACAACAACAACAACAGCTGCAACGAAATCAACTAAATGAATTAAACAAAAGCACAACAATATAACGTGACAAATAGCAAAACATTTAAAAATTTACAAATATTTACTAAATATGCATAATATTATATTTTCTTTCTCTCCTTCTTGTTCGTTTGTCTTTGTCGATAATGCATAAAAACTTGAAGCAATAACAAATTAATAATAACAACACACGCACATACTACTTCATATAACGGCAACTTAAGCTCCCGCTGCTGTGCCTGAGTGAGAACATAACTTTAAAGAGAGAGAGAGAGAGTACGAGTGGGAGTAGCAGACTAAAGAGAGAGAGTGAGCGAGTGCGAGTGTCAAATGCTGAGCGCGCGCAAAGATAAAACATAGCAGAAGTAGCAGCAGCAGAAGCAGCGACGTCAACAGCGGCCGTTCTAAGGCTCGCATAACTCGAAAAGGCGCCGAGCGTGACACTTCGGCCACGCATAACAGACAATTTGTCGACTCCTCGAGGAGGAACGTGTGGTGCGGGCGTGTGCAAGTGAAAACGAAATAGAAATAGAAACTGAAATTGAAGCTGAAGTTGAAGCTAAAATTGAAACTGAAATTGAATTGAAGCAAAGCCAAAGCTCTCTCGCAAAGTGTCTGAGTTGCTTGACCAACTAACGGCACTGCAAATAAAAGAACTCTACAATTTTTAAACAGTTTTCAATAAAAAATGGTGGACACGAATAGCAATGCGGCTGCTGCTGTGGGAAATTCGGCGGCACGCCTGCGCAAATTTGAAAGAACCGACAGCGAATTGGCCTGCGAGGAGGCAGCGCGTCTGACAGCGGAGCAGAATTACAACAGTCCCGATGATGATAACGAGCTGCAGGATAACGACAACGACGACGACGACGATGATGAGGGGGATGATGAGGATGAGGTTAGCGTTTATGGTGAATTGCCGCCACCGCCGGACGGTGGATATGGCTGGGTCATCTGCTTTGCCAGCTTTATGTGCAACATGATTGTCGATGGCATCGCCTACACATTTGGCATATTTCTGGAGGAGTTTGTCGCCTACTTTCACGAGGGCAAAGGCACCGTCGCCTGGGTGGGCAGTCTTCTATCTGGCGTGTATCTAAGTGCCGGTCCCATTGTCTCGGCCCTGGCCAATAAATATGGTTGTCGTGCCGTGTGTATTGCGGGCAGCATCATTGCCTGCATTGCCTTCGTCCTCAGCACGTTCAGTACGTCCGTGAGCATGTTGATGGCCACATATGGTTTCATGGGCGGCTTTGGCTTTGGCATGATCTATTTGCCAGCTGTCGTCGCCGTTGGCTACTACTTTGAGACGAAGCGTTCCCTGGCCACAGGCATTGCCGTGTGTGGCTCGGGCTTTGGCACCTTTGCCTTTGCCCCGCTGGCCACCTATTTGCTGGAGGAGTTTGGCTGGAAGAATGCTCTGCTCATCTTTGCCGGCTTGATACTCAATTGTGCGATCTTTGGTGCGATGATGCGTCCTCTAACCTATCCCAAGAAGAAGAAGGTCAAGCCTCTGATGCAGCGCATGTACGAGGAGAAGCAAATGCAGCTGGAACGCGGCTCCTTTGCAGGATCTCATTTTATGGTGCAGTTGCCCGACGGCACCATGGAGCGTAAGCTGAAAATACCCCTCAATGCTGATCCAGGCGTTCATTCCAGCCTCAATTTGGAGCTTCTGGCCCAGCAGTCTGGTGGCCTTCATCCCGTCTCCACCTTGCCCACCATCACCGAGTCCAAGGTGGTCGAAATGAATGCTCAATCGCCGCCAAATAACGCAACAAATGCCGATAGCAATGGACAATTGTCAACACGTTCGGGTCGCCGATCGCATCGCAACTCGGAGAACGAGCACAGTCCTTACCAGTCGCAGGATGCAATGATCCGCAATGCATCGCAGCCGGCATTCCTCGCTGGCGACCATCAAAGTCTTCCCAAGAACGGTTCCGTTCCATCGTTCAGTCGTGTTCGCAAAACCTCAGCCAGTGAACGCTATCAGCCCTCATTGGCCGCCATTCGTGCCTCCTCCCGTGGCGACATCGAGGCGGGAGCTGGCGGTGACTTCAACACCTCCAAACTGTCGCTCTCCCAGCGCCAGGGCAGCTCAAGCGGCAGCGCTGGACGCATGGTGCGTCCCATGTCACGCAAGGATATTTTCTACTCTGGCTCAGTCACAAATCTGCCTCAATATCAATCACAAAAATCGCTGACCAACTATCGCAACTCGGTGCTGTCGCTGACAAAGTATGAGAAGAGCATGCAGAGCATGCGCCTGGATCCGCTGGCGGAGGCGGATAAGCATCGAGAGGAGTACGATCTGTGCCCATGCCTGGGATTGCCCGATTCGGTCAAGTCTGTGGTCAACACCATGCTGGATGTCAGTCTGCTCAAGGATCCAGTCTTTATGCTTATGGGAGTATCGAATATCTTTGGCATGGCTGGATTGTATGTACCGTTTGTCTACCTGGTGGATGCGGCCAAGGAGCATGGCATTGACAAGAAAGATGCTGCCATGTTGTTGTCCATCATTGGAATCACCAACACCGTGGGACGTGTGGTATGTGGCTGGGTGGCGGATTTGCCACAAGTCAACTCGCTGCTGCTCAACAACATTTGCCTGCTGATCTCCACGGTGGCGGTGACAATGACGCCACTTTGCTACAGCTATGGCGCCTATATAGCCATGTCGATTGCCTTTGGCATTGCCATCTCGGGATACATCTCGCTAACGTCAATTATTCTGGTCGATCTGCTCGGACTGGACAAGCTCACAAATGCCTTTGGCCTGCTCATATTGTTCAGAGGATTTGCCGCATTGATTGGCACACCGCTGGCGGGCGCCATCTATGATCTAACTAAAACCTATGATCTACCCTTCTACATGGCCGGTGGACTGTTTGCCATCTCGACTGTCACTAGCTTCATGGCGCCATGCATGAAACGCTTCAGCGGATCGGATGAGACGCCTGTGCATGCGGACACACTTACGCCCATCGATGAGGAGCAGGGCGAGGATGCCGAGGAGGAGGATGAGGATCAACCAATCACCATTGTGCCCAAGATCATCAAAACTCTGCCCAGTCCACTGCAGGAGGAGTCACAACAACAGTTCCCCCCACTTACACAACAACAGAAATCATCAACGACAACAACGGAATCAAAGCTCTAAGCATCAAGAATTTACAAGAAAACCACAACAAAGTAAAGAGAAACTATAAATATAAACAATTAAAAACAAAACAATATATGTAAAGTGAAGTTAGAGTGAAAAACATGAGAGAGAATGTGAGAGAAGGGCGCATGAATTATAGTACAGAGAGAGAGCGATATTTTTCTAGAAACTTATACAAAGGAGAGCCAAGTAGAAATGGATGAGGCGTACAGAGATCAGAGAGCAGAGAGCAGAGAGAGGTAGAGCAGCTTGAGGTCCAGGTCCAGGCAAAGCGAAAGTATTGAATAGAGCACACAAAGAAAACTATATACAAACAAAGCAAAACACAGCGCATATATATCTTATATATTACTATATATAACGATGTCAATGCCGAAACTATGCCTAAGCAACTATTCATACAATTAAATATATATATACATATATAATATACACAAAATTATATATTATAGATTTGCTTTAATAGCAAAAACTTGGCTTAGCTTCTCGATAAGATTGTAGCAGAAATCTGCTGCCATATAGAAATAATAGCAATTATACTATATATACACGCTCTGTAAACAACATTGATAAACTCTGATTGATAAATAGTTTCAAGTGTTATACAACAATAGCAACAACTACAACTACAGCCACAGCAACTATATTGTAAAATATTTTTATTATTTGTTTGTTAAATTTTACCATTTTCATTAATTATTATTATGTATTTTATGATTATTATTATTATTGCTAAATGTATATGTATTACGATAAACACTCGATCTATATAATTATTATACTATAACTGTTGTTGTGCATTCGTTGTTATACGGCAAGTGTTATAAATGTGTCATACGACCTAATTGTAGTAGGAAAACCAAGTAGCGTTTAGCAACAAAATAAACATGATTGTAAACCTTTTTTGGTAGTAGTTAGTTATTTTTTCGTATGTATAAAATAAATGAGAAAGATGAAGGCAAAGCGATAATTAATTGTAACTTGTAGAGCATGTAAGCGAATTAGGAGAAGAGCAACAACTATTACAAATTATAATGCTAAACTAATAAATTTTATATTAAAAACATAAATAGAAAACCTCAAAAAAAATACAAAAACTAAAATTGTTTTCAATTTTAAACTAATAATTTAGCTGAAGGCAATTTTATAGCTCACATTTTATACACAAATTAATTAATAAATGAAACTAAATATATATATATTTCAGGCAAGTCCATAACAAAACAAATTTTTAAAGGCTTGTGCGTTTTGTTATACACTACAAAAAACAACAACTACATAAATTTAAATTAATTAAATTTATAGAGTGAATACCAAATAAAGAGCAATAAAATGCAGTTTTACACACAGACACACACACAATCACTCAATTAAAATAAAACTATTATTCGCGTCAAAGAGCTATGCCGAGCTAAAAAAGCGAGAAAATAAAAACAGGAAAAACAAAAGAAAAACACTCACAAAGCAAAGCAGAACAATAAATGTTAGAAAAACAACATAAGAAAATAAACAATTTTGCCATTTACAGATATTTTGAAAACTTTTTAACAGGTGTTATAAATTCAACTGTTATACAATCTGGTAAGTAGATCAGTCGCTGCTATTATTCAGATACAGTCGGGAAATGTGTATTAAAACTCGCTCATTATGCTACGTTTTTCTACAATCAGCTCTAAAAATCATCGATCAAAGTTCAGATAATTACTTTTTTTGGGCCTCCTTATCGTACGCACTTGTACCCAAGATATCAGAAACTGGGCCTTATGTGGTCGTGCGCCACTTGAGGCCAACCTACAAATCGTAACCTGATTACGGAACTAAGGCAGTATAAAAAGGCTGTCGCCACAGGCCGAAAAAGATTAGGCTAATCAATAAATAGCGTTTAAATGAGCATTAACAATTGCAGCAAGCGGGCTCGATGTGTTACGATTGCGCTATAATATCGAATGCTATATGGTATCAATCTATCTCTACTCGTATATAAACACGCCAAGTGCTATCAAATTATTGACAAAGTCGCCGAAGCCAAGTGCTGCAAAAATAACAATAAAATTGACGGCGAGACGTTCCAGCTTTTCACAACAGGGTAAACACACACACACACACACATATACACACTCACAAGTGGCCGGACAGCTATCAGTTTTACTTTGGGCCGAGTGCATAATATGTGAGCAATGCCATGTATGTGGAGTGATCCACAACACTTTGCTTTGGTTCATGCTCCATGCCAGTGGCCAATGGCCAACAAAAATGTCATTGACTGTGTTTGATAAGGCGGAAGGCAACACTAAACCGGACCCCATGCATCAAACAAATGACCATAGGGAAAAACGAAGCCAAAGCTCAAACAAAACCAGCGAAAGAAAGATAAATTAAATAAGAGTCAAATCGAACAGTAAATGCTCTTGTAAATGTGTTTAATTGCAAATATTCTTTATAATGAATAGAATAAATAGTAAATTGGGATCAGATATCTAGTTTTACCTCATGATAATAATAAATCAGTTGAGATTGTTGGATAATAATGCAGAAATTAATTTTAGATTCTCATTGGGGAAAATGTCATCCTAAAGTAAAAACTAAAATCATTAATAATAAATATTAAAAATTCCAATAAACAAACAATAAATACTTAAAAGGTCTAACCGTAAATTTGAATGTGTACTCTACAATATAATAATAATAATAAATGCAATGACTGCACAAATGTGACAGTAAATGGAGCAAGACGTAGAAAACGGCGTCAATTGATAAGCACGAAGAATACATAAGAACAATGCATAAACAGAGAGTGAAACACAGCTGATTATTGACAGAAACCGACCGCAACTACAAACACATGTACATATTTAGTATTTGAGAGAAGTACCTATAGTAAAATTGTTTCGACAACAAACCAAACACCTGTTAAGAGGCTTATTCGCTAACTGCAGCTACAATCGTATCATAGCATGCATTTCAAGTACTTTCATAGAGATCCACAGCGAATGGACGCCTAGCAACAAGTCGCCTCAAAGGGCAGCCACAGCAATTAAGCGAAAAATGGAAAATAATGATGGCAAAATGTGTTGACGACATCGACATCGACATCGACATCGTCACAACGTCGGTCGTTCGTATCATGTGACGCCGATTCGTTGTTCACCTGAGCACAGACACAGAGCCCAACAACACGAACTGTAAACTGAGCGAGGAAAGCAGAAGATTCAGCAAAAATTTGCAAACGTTGCTATCGAATCGTATCGAATGAAATTGCATCGAATCGAATGCTTAAAACATAAATAAAGTTTGTCTACAATAAGTACTTCAAATGAAAGTATATAGAAATAATAGAAAATAACGATATTCTTCTCTTGGAAATTGTCAGATATAAACAAAAAAAATAATAAAAACTGTGAGAATATAAACACTTATGGATTATGGAGATTTTAAAGGTTATTTGTCATATTTAAAACCCTTTCTAGACATTATGCAACCAATGAAACAATTTATAAAGTCAGTCAAATTTCAATTACAATAGAGAATTATGTCGAGCGGAAGCTATCAATATTCGATCAACATCAATTTAAATATAAGTAGATAATGTAAATATCGCTTATCTGGTGCTATCAATCAATGAAAATAAACAAATATGTGGTCGGTACTTACCCAAGGGCTCCTGTGGCGTTGGTGTCTCCGCTTGAGGAGGATGAGGAGGCAGCTGCTGTTGCTCGATGCAAACTGGTGGTGGCTGAGGAGCTTGAATGATATGATGTGGAGATGGTGCCTGAACAAGCATAGTTGGCGGTGCATCTGTCCAGGTAATGGGTATGGCACCAACTGGTGCAGCACCACATTCTGTCAGCTCATCCTCATACTAAAATAAAAGTAGTTGAATAAATAAATCAGTTAACTAAGTGAAATTCGTGTGATTGCTCACCTGTGGCACTGGGCCGGCAACTGGATGCATGGCCTGTAGTGGGGCAAGCTGGCCATCGTCATAGATCTGCAAGACACCCATTTGCTGTTGCATCTCATGCATATGCTGGGCATCATAGATGGAATAGTTGGGACTCAACATGCTGGACGTTTCGGAGGAGGCCAGCGAGGAGCTGTTATGATTCAGTTCATCACCATTCACATGTGTCACCTCTTGATATTCTTCTGCATACATGGGCGCCTGATGCCACAATTGTGGCATCTCCTGTGCCTGACGCTCATCAACAACGCCAGCCTGGCCCTGTCCACCATACTCCGCCATATTTTGGTACTCGGACGGGGTGAGCACCGGCTGATATATATATCCGTAGTTGAACATGGGTGCACCGTTGTACATGGGCATTGGTGAAATATACAGAGGTGGTCCTGTGGCCTGTTGGGCAGCAGCTGCCGCATTCGGCGGCGTTTGAATTGGACCATGATGCGGAGCAAAATAGGCAGTTTGGTAGCCAGCATAGGCAGGATACGCTTGAGGCGTGTAATAGGACATTGGTGGCAATTGTCCCTCTGGTGGCGGTTGCTGTGCTAATTGCTGACCCATCTGATCTGGCTGCATTTGCATGACACTCTGCGACGGGCTGGCACCATCTGGTGGCAACTGTTGCTGTGGCTGCAGCTGCAATTGCTGTTGCTGCATGTGTCGTTGTCCATGGTAATCATTGCGACGCTGTCCACCGCCGCCGCGTCCACGGCCACGTCCTCGACTGCGTCCACCCATGCCGGACGAAATGTGACCATTGGGATTGCCCTGATGCATCGGAATTGGCGGCAGTTGCTGCATCAGCGGATTGCCCTGCAAAATAAAGAACAGCATATGAATTACAAGTCATAGTATAAAAAGCCATACTATATTTAGCCTAAGGACACGTCCCGACCTTTCTAATTGGTTATCAGATTCCAGAATGCTGTGAATCTAGAGTGCCAAATAAACTAACTGATCAAGTGACTTAAATGATGACTAAATTCGACACCAAAAGAAAATAAGTTTCAACTAGGAAAAGATTAAGAAAAAAAGAATTCATCATGTATTTAATTTCCTGCATCTAAGGTCAATTTAAAACTAATTTTAGCCAGGATTAGTAAAAGTCCAAAATGTGTCAGATAACTTGAGATATCTCAAAAAACTAAATTGAAATGTTAGCCCTATCGTTCCTTTGTCAGCTTTATTAAATAGTAGTCCGATTTTTGAGCGAGCTTTCTAATAGTAGCAATATGTATAGGGATCGGATCAAACCGGCTCCGATATTCTCTATAACTACATCAATAAGTCGAGCCTGTACTAAGATTCATAACGATATCTTAAATACTGGGAAACAAGTTAAGTTAAGCTTTGCAAGTGTATAAAGTAAAAGAAGTTCTCCCTTAAAGAAAGAGCAGTATATTAAGAGAATAGAATTACATTATATTTGATTCCTTTCATGCGTGTCCCACCTATGCTGTCAACTCACCTGCTCCGGCGGCAGTTCACCATGTGCACCCACGTAGTGGGACGGTGCTCCGTTTCCCGAGATGTAGTGTGGCCAGCCGTGTAGATTCACATTGGCGGTCACGTTGTTCACATACACGTTGCCGGGTATGGGCGCTGGTAGAATCGAAGGATGGAACACAGGTGCGCCTTGAGACATGTGCGGATGAGGCCCTCCATGGGCGGTGGGCATGTACAGTCCCTGTGGCTGTTGATTGTACACAGGTACTTGTGTGAGTACGCTGTTGTTGTTGTTGTTATTGTTATTGTTGTTGGATGGCGACACAACAGTGTTGTTGTTGTTGTTGTTGGGCGGCGGCTGAGGCTGCGGCGTTGTTGGTGTGGACACTGGCGTTGCTGCTGCTGGCGGCGGTTGTTGCTGCTGGCGGCGGTTGTTGCTGCTGCTGCTGCTGAGCAACCGGCTGCGTCTGCTGCGCCATAATTGGAACGACTGCGCTACACTTGCAACGCAGTTGACAACGCTGACGACTGTCGACGCACTTGGACTGGTAGTGTTTCTGGACGAATCTCAGGATATGCACAGCACATGAACACTACAAACGCCAAACATTGAAGTTTTTACTGTGAAACAAAAGATAAAAAATAATTAGCAAACGAAGCGCCAAATTTTGAGGTTAAATCGAACCAACCGCATGATGTCTGGCAACGCCGCACAGCTGTCGGGCCCCAGCAAAAAAAAATAAAAAATACAAAAAGGCAAATAAACAGAGAGAGCAAGTGCAAGAGAGAGCGAGAAAGAGAGTGTGGCCATACTGTACCGGGTGGGGTGACAGTCCCACCAGCCCCCCTCAACGCCCACAAGCAGCGTTCAAGTGTCAAAAATATACATATAATTCAAAACAATACATTTATTCAAAGCCGGTCGTCAAAAAAAAATATAATTATGATTCGCTTACTTTTGGCACACACACACACACACAGACAGAGAGACAGACAGACAGACAGACACGAGAGCGAGTGACACACACGCACACGAAGAACACACACCTGTACAACAGGCGCCGCACTACGTCACTCAACTGGAAAAATAAGAAAACGTAAAGTTGCAGTCTCTGCTGCAAACGAGCAAACGACAAACGGCAAACGACTCTTTCAATAAGTGTCGAAATTCTAGCTAATGCGAAAAGACTGCGTAACTTAAGCATGTAAATGTACGCATTCCAATGTCCAATGGCGGCGGCGGCAAAGAGCACACCACGTTGACGGCTAAAGAGAACGCGGTGGAATGTGTCGCTGGCACCAATTGTAGTGGAGTGAGAGTGAACTAAAGGGAGGAAGGGGGGAGGGCAAGAAAATACTTACCTTTAATAGGTTCGCCAAAGATGAATCAGTTTTGTAGCAAATCTATCATGTTTTGATGCGTGCGGGCGGCCTTTCTACAGTACGACGGGCGGCTGCTGCCAATAAATGAGTCGTGTTTCACTTGCCGCGGCACTCTTCTTTTTCTTTTTTTTTTTTTGCTTTTTTCTTAATGACACGACGAATTCTGCAAGCAACTTTTTCCACTACACTTTTGTCGTGTCGCCTGCTGCTCTAATTAACACTGTTGCTGCCTGCTTGCGCCACCCGCACACGCACAAGTATTAAAATGCAGTATATAAATTGTTAGCGCTAGCACAAACACTTAATTATTTTTGCATGTGCAACAAAAAGTCGGATTGTTTCTTTTCCTACTCGTGGTGACAGTGTGACCTGTTAATCAACAGTGTGTTTAACAGCGACAAATATTTTAACATCTGCCGCAACTGTTATTAAACAGAGTTTTTATTTCTATTTGTTGTGATAAATTATTATAATTTTCGTAGAGTACATTTGTTAAACTATTTTTAAGAATCGTGATTTTAAATAATGTTTTATTTGTTAATGAAGTCTACTGACAAATTGTGTTTGTTTCAGTTTAAATTTAGCAGCTGTTAACTACTGTTGTGAAATTTGAAATGATAAGTTAATAACATAAGCCTTACAGCGTCAGAACAGTAAAATGTTAAATTTCACAACATTAATTTCTCCGAGTGTGACCGTCCTCTGAGCTTATGAAAATAAAAATTTAATTTTTTTTACAGATTGTTTAATTTTGAAATTCAGATTTAATTAATTTCACAATTTAAAAGAAAGGTATTAATTTAATTGAATGTTGTGGGTTTCTCATCCATAGTTTAGTTCTAGTTTATAAGTAGAACAAAATTGAAAAAAGACCTAAATACGGGTATAGTCCTATTTCTGGTAACTAAGGCTGCCACACCGCTTTCTGGGAACCATGGCTGCCTCATTTAAAACGATGTGGCAGCTTTTTGGTGTGTTTTGTTTTTGTCTCTTTCCCTCGCATGATCAACAATTTATAGAATTACAAACTTTTGTGCATTGTGGCTGCTGAAATAGATTTTTCTTGCTAAATGGTGTGATGCAAAGTAAACTTTATTAAAAAACAGAAATATACAAATTAATACATTGTGCCTATATTAAAGCTTGGACTTGCGATTTGAAAAATTAACCATTGCCTGCACAAATTCATCACCATACATGCGTTTGATGAGCTCCGCGCACTCCTCATCATTAGCACGTATCAGATTTTCGCGCAAAGACACATTAATGAGACGCTTGCTTTCTTTCATGGAATGAGGGGGAAGCTCAGCATATTCACGAATCTTTGGCCACACCACAGAATCCAGTTCACTAAGTTTAAAGACGCGCGAAACAAAATTAAAGTGATATGCTTCTTGTGCTGACATTTTCTCGTTTAGCAACAACATTTCGGTGGCCTTTGACCGGCCCATAATTACGGGAAATGTGTAACTGGAGCATGCCTCAGGCACCAATCCAAGTTTACTGAAGGGAGTCAGGAAATTGGCCTGGAATAGAGTTAAGAAAAACATAAAAACACAAATCGAAAGCAGCTTAAAATTGTTGCTTACCTCTTCCGCACACCACGCCACATCGGAGAGTCCCACAATCGTGGTGCCAATGCCAATTGACGGTCCATTGACCAGCGTAAATATCAGCTTTGTGCAGTTTATAAAACTACTAATCATACTTTTAAAGATATCGTTGCTTTCCTTCAAGTACGCATCGAAGTCCGGTATTTGGGTGGCCAATGATAGTTCGTTTCCAGCGGTGAAATATTCACCCACACCGGTAATCACAACAATCGTTACTTCCTCGTCATTGTTTACCTCGGTTAAAGCCCGAGTTAATTCTTGGTAGGCAAATCGGTTTAAGCAGTTCTTTTTTGCAGGATTATAAAATTTAATGACAAGAATTTTGCCTTCCTTTTGTACAATTAAATGGTCAAAATTCAGGTACGACATCTTTACTCTTTGGTTTTATCTGCACAATAATACGGTTTTAAGTAAAGTGTTTGAACAAAGTCCAATTGACGATCTTTTGTGTACGAATAAAGAATAATAAACGCCAACAACAACAATTGTTTGACTTCAGTGAGACCACTGACGTTGCCACTTGGCAGAAAAATGGTGTCATTATTTGAACATTGCCAGACAGAAATCTAATCTAAATCTTTTTACATCAGTGATGGGCACAATCATGTACAATTTGCAATGTTTGTGATTCAAGTACTTAAATAAACATTGTTAAAATTAAAACAGCTATAAAACTATTCTATATTAAATATTATATATATAAAACAATTATATATAAATCTTTATTATATATAAAATTAATTATATATAAAACATTATTATATATAAAATAATTATATATAAAATAATTATATATAAAACATTATTATATATAAAAACAAATATATATATAACTATATAATATATAAAACTATATAATATATAAAACTATATAATATATAAAACTATATAATATATAAAACTATATAATATATAAAACTATATAATATATAAAACTATATAATATATAAGACTATTCTTATTAAATACACTACCAAGAGTTGGTTCCACTTGTCACTTCACTTCACTTGCCACTTCCCGTTGATCCGCCTTCTTCGAGCGTCGAACACTAACTGCCGGCCTACTGCGAGATGGCCTCCTTTTATATGCTGCGTGGGTGGTCATTTAGCAGAACTCTGTTATCTAAGCAGTGTCAACTCACATTGGCACTGTTAAGCTCACATTGACACTGTTAAACTCGATTAACACTGTTAAACTCGATTAACACTGTTAAACTTATATTGACACTGTTTAACTCACATTGGCACTTTTAAAATCGTTTAACACTGTTAAAATCGATTACCACTGTTAAACTCGATTAACACTGTTAAACTCGATTGTCACTGTTAAACTCACATTGGCACTGTTAAGATAGCAGAGTTCTGCTAACTGGCCACCCACGCAGCATATAAAAGGAGGCCATCTCGCAGTAGGCAGGCAGTTAGTGTTGGATGCTTGGTGAAGTGAAGTGTAGTGAAGTGACAATTGGAACCTACTCTTGGTGTGGAACTGCTGATCTTGTCATTGTGGTGGACGGGATCGCATCCCTCTGTGTTTGGCGCTCGCAGAAAGCGGATCAGCAACGGCGGGCAACTTCGTAGCATTAGAAGCAGATCGTTATAAGCTAATTATAAATATTACTAAGCCATTATTTTGTAAGCTTAAAAATTATTTAATAAGTATAGTTTTATAATATATAATATAGTTTTATTTATTATATTGTTTTATATATATAATAGTCTTATATATAATAAAGTCTTATATATATAATAGAGTTTTATATAAATTTGTTTTATATATAATATTTAATATAGCATAGTTTTATAGCTGTTTTATTTTTAACAATGTTTATTTTAGTACTTGAATCACAAACATTGCAAATTGTACATGATTTCTATGCAAAATCGGTTAATTTATTCCTCCTTCAATTCATGTGTTTGTAGCACTGCTTTCACCGGATTAAAATTTGAATTTTGTTATAATTGTGGCTTTGTTTATTATTAATATATGTACAACATTTAGCTTAAAATTAAGATTATTCGCTAATTTCATCAATCACGGGCACATTTTGTAGTTCGGAACACCGACGTTTCCACGCCGAGATTTGCTCTCGAAGCACTTTCTCCTTGGCAGCGGCGCGAGTCAGGAGAACTTTCGCCTTTTGCAGCAATTGCGTCTTCTTCTGCAGCTGCTCCTTGATGTATTTGAGCTCATCGTCCTGGAATGATAAAAAAAGATTATAAGCTATTTATTGTAATTTGTTATAGAATACCTTGCCGCCTCCACAGCGCTGCTTGAGCTCCTGTTGAAGTGTGGAAATCTTCTCCAAGGCGTCCGCATGCAACTGTTGAAGTCTCGCCAACTCGGGTGGAGTTTGAAGAGAGTCTGTGGAGCCACGTGATTCTGTAGAGAGTCGTCCATCTTTTAGGAACTTATTCTCCGAGCGCAGTTTCTCCACGAGATTCCGCAGCGAGAGAATCGTGTGCTCCGCGGATTGACCCTGATGCGTGTTCACCTTGAGTCCGCTGCATTTACAAAGTTCTCGCCGAGATTCAGTTCGCGCCATTTCCTCCTTGAGTGCAAGAATGTAGCTGGAAAGTAATTGTAATTAATAAATATATCTAAGCAGTATAGTTGACTTACTCCTCCAGGTGCTTAATGCGCTTGTGAAGTCGATCAGTGCTGTCGCCTTGCCGCAAGAGATCCGTGTCCAGTTGCAGCTGTAAATTGCGCGCCTCCAGGCGTATATTCTGTGCCTCGATTGCCTGGCAACGTTCCTGCAGCTTCTCCAGTTCCGTGGTCAAGGCATTCGTGCCACGTCCCTCCAGCTCCATGGCCATGATCTTCCTTTGCTGCATCTCAATGCGTGCTTTGAGCGCCTCAATCAACTCCGACTGCCCTTGCTCATAGAAACTGTGGTGGGCAGGATTCGGCTGGGATCGATTGTGAGCCGGAGAACTGCATTCGCTGCTTGGTCCCGTATATGTTTCCGGACTCTCCGAGGGAGAGGGCGTGAACTTGGCTGCTCCCACATGCTGCAAATTGGGGCAGGAAGGAGCACGGCAACATTTCAGTGGATTTTGATGATTGACATTTGCACCTGTTGCAGGCGCTGTGGCTCCTGATCCTCCCCTGCCCACCTTTGTCTCTAGCAGATGCTTATCCTTCTCCAGTCGCGCGATTGTTGTGCGTGCCGCCTGCAACAGTGTTCGCGTCTTCTCCAGCGCCATCTCCGTCTCGTCCAGCTTCACCTTGAACTTCTCGGCCTGTTGCTGCCAACGCTTCTGCTTCTCCCAGAGTCCCACTTCATTGGCGCTGCGCGTCCGCTTTGCCTCCAGTAGCCTCTGTTGCCGCTGCAGCTGTCCCCGAGTTTCATCCAGATCCAGTTCCAGTTGCTGAATGCGCTTCTGCAGATTCTCATTCTTGACACGAGCATTGAGCTCCGTTTTTATGGACACCACAGGACGCTTCAACAGTTGCTGGCGCAGAGATTGACTCAGATCTCTAGCTTGTTTCTCACGTTGTTGGACATTGGTTAGCTGACGACGCAGTGCCTCCATTTGGGTGTGATAAATCTTGTTGGTCGCCTCGGTGCGATTTAGATCGGCCGCCAGCTTGGCAATCTGCTCCGCCGAGTAATTGGAAGTGTCGTTGATATAACGCTGCTGATCGTCCTGCAAAGAAAAAGATATAAGTAGATGGGATCAGCTCTAGATAAAATCTAGTTAACCTACATGGAAATTCTTTAAAGTATCCATTAGATCACGTATGTGCTTGTCCTTTTCCTCCAGGAAGACTCTCAACTGCTCCAGCTCGGGATTGCTGGTGGTTTCCACACATTTCTCCCGATCCTGATAGAGCTTTAATCTATTAAAATAAGAGTGAAAGTATTGCGTTAAGTTTTTAGCTTTAACGTAAGCTTTAAAGCTTTAATTGAAGCAGCTTTCTTATATTTTAAAGCTCCATTTTGTATCATCTTCTTTCTTTGACTATTTTCTTAGGAGCTCTAAATCTTCCCGACCTATCATTCTCTAACTTACTTTTCCCTCAAGATTTCCACCTCTTCCTCTCTTGTTACCAGATTCTGTTCGCAGTAAATCAGTTTGTCCTTAAGCTCCTTAATTTGCTTCTGCAGAGTGGGCAGCTCCTTTAACTCCTCGGTATCCTGTTTCTCCTCCTCGCCAGCGACTTCATCGGAACCTGGAACAGGCAAATCCGGCTCAACCTCCTCCGGATCCTGCTGCTGTGGACTTCTATCCGTTGAACTGTGCTCAAACATTTCCTCGATCTTCTCATCCGTCAGCTCGTTGAGTGAATGATCCGTGGAGGGCAATGCAATGCGAGATGAAGACTTTTGTAATTCCAGCTTGGCTTTGAGTTCCAATATTTCCAGATCTTTGGTCTTGATGTTGAAATTCAGATTGTTAACTGTTGCCTTGAGGGTTTCATTCTCTGACGATTGCTTTGTGATCAGTTGTTGATTCTGTTCCCTTTCCGTTTGCAGCAGATCCTGATACTTTTGTATGGACTGATCCTTCTCGAGCAGCAGTGTGTGGAACGAGAGAATCGTCTTCTCCACGACGCCGCTGTGTTGGCTGTCGGATTCACTACTTGGATTAGCCACTTCCTGTGGCTTACTCAGCTCCTTGATGCGATCGTTGGCCGTCTGAAGGCTGCAGAGAGTGAGAAAGTATCATAATATATTTTTAGAATGTGCTAATCCTCTAAAGAACTTACTCTGCCCGCAATTGTTGCAGCTCCTCCTCCGTTGTGCTGATTTCCTGAGCTGTCTGTACCGCTTGATGCTGCTGCAGTTGCTCCACTCGAGTGCCATTTGTTTGGACGGCAATCTCCATTAATTCCACCGCTGCCACCTCCGTCTGTATAGCCATGTCCTGCCCAGAAAGTCTTCTCCTCGGCGAGCCAATGGGAGATGATTGCTTGTCGATCAGCTGAGCTGTGCGACGCATGGCGGGCACAGGAGCTGCTCCTATCGTATTGGTGGCCACATCCACAGTAGACGTTTCTATTCTTCCTTCGCCAGTTGCCAGGCCAAACAACGCCTGAATCGTCTGCCAATGCTCCGACTCTGTGGCATGTTGCAACCTCAGCTGGGTGAGTTCATTTTGCAACTCCAATTGCCTCGTCTGCAAGCTCTCACAACGTTGCTCCAACAGTTTGGACTGTGTCTCCGTTTTGATTAGTTTGATGAGTTGCTGGGAATTCTCCTCATTGGGGTTGATCTTCGCCTGCACCGCTTGGAGAACCTGTTCAATCAGCAAGGTGTTGTCAGTTGATTGTTGCTCCTGCTGCCGCTGTTGCTCCAGCAGAGATTGATGGAATTTTTGATAAGCGAACACAAAGTTGTTGAGGAAGATCAATGGAGTAAATTTGGCATATTTTTCCTTTAGTGTAAACAGGGAACGTTGCAGGAATCTGTGAAGAAAGTAAAGCAATGCAAAGATTATGAGGAGCGCTATAGTCGAGACTTAAAGAAGTGGGCGGCTGCAGTAAGGCACGCTAGACAGTAGGATACCCTGTGCCCAGGTACTCTTTACTAAAAGTTGATTATCGACCGATTGTTCCTATAGCAGCCTTATGATATAGTGGACCGATCTGAATCAAATATGGTAAGGATGTATAATACCAGCCCATATGCATACTCTATTAGTTTAGTTAAGATATTTCAAAAAACAAAAAACTTATTCATACTAAGACTTAATATAAGCCCAAATACGTTCAGAATGTATAATACCAGCCCAGATTGCACATTCTATATATATTTATATATATATATATATTGTATGAAGTAAAAAAATGCACAAAGCGGTTATAAAATTTGTAATCTGCGATGAATTCCAAGCAGAATTGCCCAAGAAACCATGGGTCTAAAATCAATATCGAGCTTCCATATATATATAAATGTTATATATACACATATATATGCAAATCACAATAAAAACTTGACATTTGCACATATTTATGTTTCGTAGTTCAAGATTAACCCGTTGTAACGATATAACGCATTCCCTTTGGGAATAGTTAATGCTTAAATATTAAATTATTAAAACTGAGTTATGTGAGAATACCCTGAATAGGGTAAGTACGCATATTTTCCACACTGCACCTATTAAATAAAAAAAAATATTATAAAGAATACCTTATTCTTACTGCAACTATCGATGCTGTAAACTATTTATGGTTCAGAATTTTTAAAAACATCATGAGTCATGTATTTAAGTTATAATTTAGGGTATTTTGGTTGTCGTCTTTTGGACCTTTTTTAATAAGAGTAATATTTTTTCATATCAGAAGTGAGCTGAGCCAAGCGTTTCTCAGTTTCAATTTGATTTGGCAACCACGAAGTCGGAATTATTGTTCAAATATTTAAAATGTGGATAAAAACACTTAAAATTTTGTGCCTTTACTTGTATTTCGTAATAGAAAGTGCTAGTGCTCATTTTGAAACTGTAAGATGTGATGAAGGAATTTGGTGTGAAAACATTTTTGAATCGAAATGTGAAAACTGGTCATTGTTGGTTAATTTATGTTCGTCTTCTTTTTCGTTGAGTCCTGGTGATTTCGATTGTGAATATTTAAACTGTACATCTCATTTAAAAGGCGATACTTTGAACTTTTCTTGTTATCGTAAAATGTATTATTCGCAAGGTTATATTTATAAAGAAATTAACAGACATTGGGAGTTCGTTCTAGAAGAGATGACTATATTATACTGTCTAGCAAATCTACAACAAATTCAATCTGAAAATCAAAGAATCAAGTGCAACATTTCCAACGACGACTTTGAAAGGCGTATATTCAAAAAATGCAATAAAGGAGATGTATCTACAATTTCTGTTATTGACGCTTCCAGGGAATATCTTAATGTTCTATCGTCGAATTTCCCTGACGTAAATCACATTAAGTGGCAAGAATGCTATGATTGTCTGCCTTTTCATCATTTTCTAAGAAAGTTTTAACACCTCAACACACTTAATTTGGATATTTGCGCAAAGTTATTTGCATGCGAAGATTTTCATTTTACTAATCTAACCCAAATTAAAAAGCTGAGAATATTTGTAAGAAGGCCTTCAATTCTCGACAGGAGTTACTTTTCTACGAGTACATACATTAAAGAAACACTTCTGAGAGGAATGAACAATTTGAAGGTTTTTGAATTGTTAATTGAACCAATGATCACTGAAGTAGAAGGTTTGCAACCACTGTTTCTAGGATTAACGAATTTAACTGAGATTAATTTTGTGAACGCCAACATCACAGAACTTACCAAGGATCATTTCAAAGATTTAGTCAATTTAAGGAATTTGACGATAAAAGGAGTACCGATGAATGGTTTTGACTGGCTTAAGTAAGTTGATAAGTTATATTAAAGAAAAATTAGGATAATATTTACTATTTCATTTCAATCTATTTCAGTTCCCCAATAATACAAGATAACCTAACATTTTTAAATCTAGATAAAAATGTACAACTTCCACAAAACAATATGACAGCAGTAATTTGCAAAGATTCAAAAAAATGCATGTTAAATGTTGATATAAATAAGAAACCATGTCCCAGGGGTTGCCAATGCTCTTTTGACATTTCAGATAATGAATTTGTAATTTATTGTGATACTGCTATGAAGATGATTCCAGAGCTGCCTCTTCCAACAACTGGGATCACATCTCTTGACTTTCGTGACCATAAATTAACACAATTGCCAAGCAGAACTTTATATGGTTATTCAAATATAAGAAAACTTTATCTGTCAAATAACAGTCTGACAAGTATAACTGTTGAACAATTACCACCAAATTTAACTCACTTGGATTTAAGTAACAACAATCTTAAATTTCTTGATATCGAAGTAATCGAATTTTTCTCAGGACGAGCAGGAAAATTGAAAATGTGGCTATCGGGAAATCCATGGATATGTAGTTGTGATGCTATTGATATAGTAGAATTTGTCAAAAATTTGTCTAATGACATCGATGATCGTGATATATTAATATGCTATAAAGATAAATTTGTACTTTCGATGCCATGGGAGCAGGAAGATTTTTGTAAATCTAACTTACTATATTACATTCTTGGATCTCTTCTTGGATTGACTGTCGTGATAATCATATTTTTGTGTATCAAGACATCAATTTTAATGTGGCTTTATGAGCACAATCTTTGTTTTAAATGGATTTCCCGCCCGGAACCCAAAGAAGACACTGTCCTAAAAATCGATGCATTTCTTGCATTTTCACATGTTGATGTCGATCTGATAAAGGAGTATTTGGATAAACTGGAGAAAGGACCTCGTGAGTATAAGCTCCGCTATTATCAACGGGACTGGCAGATAGGCGCATCTATTCCGGACTGCATATTGGAATCAATTGAATGTTCCAAGAGGGTTATCATATTGATGACCAACAACTTTGTCAATTCCTCTTGGGGCATGTTTGAGTTCCGATCGGCCATTAAAGCGACTTCGATGGACCCGAACAAGCGACTGCTTGTCATATTATATCCGAATGTCAACATAGATAATCTAGAACCCGAGCTAAAGCGGTACATGAAGTACAACACGTATCTGAGGAGAGATGATCCCCAGTTCTGGAGGAAACTGATGTATTCGATGCCCCATAAAAAAGTCAAGTGTGAACAACCTGCCCTATCTGAATGTTTATCAATTGAGGAAAGCCAACTATAATCTACCATTTACAATTGTAAGTATATATGTTTACTTTAATACTGAAATATTTTTAATTATTTTAATTCATTATATTTTTGCAGTAATTACATTGGTTCTCTGCATCTATCGACATGAAGCTTTGTTTTAATTGCAACATTATATCAAGGTTAAAAATAGAACAGAAGGAAACATAAAATTATAGCGCAAGCTCATTTAGTTTTCGAAAAATAATTTGGCGAACAAAGTATATATTATTTTATACATTCTTATGTTAGTTTACTTAGTTTCGGATTTTCGAAATTTCCCTTAATTTTCTATACATTTAGTAAATAAAATGTCAAAACTTTAACGAATTAAACTCAAGACTTAAACTTCATTATGAAAAACTAGTCAACGGCTGCAGTAAGGCATGCTAGACAGTAGGATACTCTGTGTATAGGCTCTCCAAACCAAAAGTTCATTTTCGACCGATTGTTACTATGACAGCTATATGATATAGGAACCTGATCTTAACCAAATTGGGCCAGTATGTGTAACACCAAACTAAATGCATATTCTATCATATCATATGGTTAAGATATCTCAAAAAATAAGAAACTTGTTATATGATATAGAGGTACGCTCGACAATTGAATACCCTGTGCCCAGGTACTCTGTACTGAAAGTGGATTTTCGATAGATTGTTCCTAATGCAGCTACATTATATTTTAGACCGATTCTAACCAAATTTTGGTCAGGATGTATAATACCAGCCCAGATGCATGTTCAATCAGTTTGGTTCTGATATCTCAACAAACAAAAAATTTTTCATACTAAAACTTGATTTACGATGTACCGTTCCTATGGCAGCTGTATGATATAGTTAACCGATTCTAACCAAATTTGGTCAGGATGTATAATACCAGCCCAGATTAATGTTCAATTAGTTTGGTTCTGATATCTCAACAAACAAAAAATTTTCCATACTAAAACTTCATTTTCGATGTACCGTTCCTATGGCAGCTATATGATTTAGTTAACCGATTCTAACCAAATTTGGTCAGGATGTATAATACCAGCCCAGATGCATGTTCAATCAGTTTGGTTCTGATATCTCAACAAACAAAAAACTTTTCCATACTAAAACTTTATTTTTGATGTATCTTTCCTATTGCAGCTATATGATATAGTGGACCGATCCAAAAATTAAAACAAACTTGATCTGCCTATGATATCCAGGAACCTATATACCAAGTTCGAAGTCTCTAGCTTTTAAGAATTCTTAGATCGACGCGTTCAAACAGACGGACGGACGGACAGACGGACATGGCTCAATCGACTCGGCTGTTGATCCTGATCAAGAATATATATACTTTGGGGGGTCTGACACGTCGCCTCCTGCCTGTTACATTCATTCTGCCCAACAAGGGCTCAGGGCAAAAAGACTATAAAGCAGTCTAGGATAAATCGTAACTCACTTCTGTTTAATGTCGCTGTTGCCACGTTCCAGTTGGAAGTCCTGTTGTGTCTGCTTCGCCAGCTGTTCCGCCTCCTGCAGCTGCGTCTCGAGCTGAACCACATGCTGCTGCAGACGCTTGCTCTCCAGTTCCAGGCGCACAGTTTCCGCTTTAGCTGCGGGAGAAGGAAATATTAATGAAAGCTTAAACCTTTAGATTTCAAGATAAACTCTACCCGCATCCAGATCACGTTGCATCTTGGCCAGCAGCAGCTTGTCGCTGGAACTACTCTGCAAATCGGCCACCAAATGCCGCAAATTGATGTGATTATCTGTGATCTCGTTGAGCAGCTTCTGCTGGGAATGTATCTGACCATTGGCCACCTGGAGCAAACCCTCAAGTTGCTTGTTTTCCCGCTGCAACTCGGACTGCTGATTGCGCCACGTGACCAAATCCTGACACTGTTGCTCAAACTCCGCTGCTGTCACATAATCCAGCTGATAGTTCTCCTGAATGATGCCATAATCGGCACAAATGTCTGGCAGCTTCAGCTCTCCCAGCAACTGCTCCGTGACCTGACCCAGCTGTATGCTCAACCTGACATTACGCTGCTCCAGCTGTTGTCGCTCCTCTGCCGTGCAGGGATTTGTCCGTTGTAGCGTGATCAACTGCTCCGACTTGGAAGAGAGCTCTGATTTGTGCTGTTCCAGTTGGATCTGAAGTGCAGACGTATCCTCAATGTAACGCAGCTCCTGCCGCTTCATCTCCGTCAGCAGTTGATCGTAATCCTCCCGCATGTAGCCATAGGAACTGCTCTGCTCCTGCAGCTGCCGTTCCAGACTGATCATCTGCTCATGCAACTCCAGATTGTAGCGTATTAGTTCATTGCCATCGGCGGACATGTGCAGACGCAGTTCCTCATAATGCTTGCGCAATATGGTCAACTCTGCCCGCTCAGCTGTTCCTGGCCTGGGTTGCTCCACTTCTCCATCCTCTGTGATGATGGGCAGCTGCAGTGCCTCGGATGCCTCATTTGGTGTCGTTGGTCGCGTGGCAGAATCAATAGCGATAATCTCTGTGTGCTCCTCTGGCATCTCAGACACATCCCGCATGCTGTGCACCGAGGACAACTCTCCCGTCTCCGAATCGCTGGCATTTTGCTGCAGCAGCTGACACAGCGCCTCCTCCCGCGCCTTCAGCTCCAGCAGCTGACCCTGCAGACGTTGCGGCGTATCGGAGCCACAAGGTAGGGCATCTATCAGTCGACGTAACAGCTCCGAGTCAATGGTAATGTGCTCCGATGTAGCTGTAGGAATGTAAGTGTAATCTTTCTATTTTTTCTCTTCATCTTTAGACTCACCATCGTACTCCCTTAGCTTCTCCAGTATCTCATACATGCCCATGCGCAGCGTTTCATTCTCGGCCAGCACATCCTCATATTTTGTTTGCAGCTCCGAGCTGGCTGCGCCATCGCCCTGACCACGTCTGGGCGAGTTCTCCAGCGGCGCACTTGAAGGCACCTCGCCCATCTCACTTGGCTGATGCAGCAACTCCTCCAAAGGCTGTGACTGCGGCTGTCCATTTTGGAACTCCAAAAGTTTACGTCTGTAAAAAGAATATCATTGATAGATAAACTCATTGTGGAAAACCAAAACAGTCTTTTGCACATTGGAAGATATGTCTCAATCTGAAATTTATTTGACAGATTTTTTTTTTCACTTTTTCACAAACTTTAAGCAGTCATAACTTTTTCAAATCTTAACCGATTTCCATGCGGAATATCAAATTTTTCATTATTTCACCTCTATTTTTATTCTGCATCAATATTGGAAAAATGAATTTTTCTTCCATCACTGTCCATTTGTTCCATATTTTTCCCTTGACACTTATTCAAAAACTTCAAACTTGCATAACTTTGCCAAAACTTAACCGATTTCCTTGTGGTATGTCAATTTTTTCATAACTTAACCTCTATTTTAATTCTTCATCAATATTGAAAAAATGGATTTTTCTCCTTTGAATTCCATTTTTTCTATACTTTCCCCTTGTTACTATCTCCCAAATTTCAAACAGACATAACTTTGTCAAGTCTTAACCGATTTCCATGTGGAATATCAAATTTTGCATTATTTCACCTCTATTTTTATTCTGCATCAAAATTGGAAAAATGAATTTTTCTCCATCACTGTCCATTTTTTCAAACTGTCCCTATCTCCCCTTGTCACTATCTTCCAAATTTCAAACTGTCACAACTTTGTCAAATCTTAACCGATTTCCTTGTGGAATATCAAATTTTGTTCATTAATTTGACCTCTATTTTTATTCTGCATCAAAATTGGAAAATTGAATTTTTCTTCCATCACTGTCTATTTTTTCATACTTTCCCCTTGACACTTTTTCGAAAATTTCAAACTTGCATAACTTTGCCAAATCTTAACCGATTTCCTTGTAAAATATCAATTTTTTCATTATTTTGCCTCTACTTTTACTCTGGTTAAAAATTGAAAAATAAAATTTTTTTGGATCACTGTTCATTTTTTCCATACCAATATCAATTTTTTCATATATACGAATATAATAATAATTATAATTTTATGAAACTCACCTCAACTCACTCTTGTCCAATTTCAGCTGTAGACGCAGCTCCTCGGAGGTACGCAACTTGAGTGTTAATCTTTCAATCTGTTTGTCCTTGTTGCGCTGCTTGGCACGCACCTGCTTGGACAGGACCACAACATCGTCGGGAATGTTGAGCCGTCGACGCAGCACTGCATTCTCCTGGGTCACCTCATGCATGGCATTCAGCTCCTGGGTATAACTACGCAGCTGTTTATCCCGCTCGGAGAGCTTCTGCTCGAGGCCGGCACAGCGACGCAGGGCAGGCACAAGACCATCCTCGCCACGCTTGTAGGACTCGAGGGCATTCAAGGCGTGCAGCGCCTGCTTGGCCTTGAGCACGTTATCCTGCTCGGTGCTGTCGAGCATCTCGGCCAGCTGCTCGGAACGCGCATTTGCCACCCGAAGACGCTCCTCAATCAGCTGGCAACAGGCACGCGGCTGCTGGGGATTCTTGGAACTCTCCTGCTGCACGGCAAGTTGATTCATTATCTTCGTGGAGTTGACCATTTCAGCTGCCATGGACTTTAGCTTTGCTTCCAGCGCTTCAATGCGCTTCTCACGCAATTCCAGCAGCTGCAAGGGACAAAGGATTAAGATGAAGTATAGAAAGCAAATCCAGGACTTACATGTCTCAGCCTGAGCTGCTCCTCTTCCTGCTGACGTGGACTGCTGCTGGAGCTGGATAGCAACAACTGAGGTCCACTTATTTTATTGTGTTCCAATTGTTTTCGCAGCTGTGCAATTTCCTTGTCCTTTTGGTCCTGTGACTGTCGCCAGCCGAGAGCTTGAGCTTCATACTTCTCCAGAAACTGTCGCATCTCCTGCTCCTGCTTCTCACGCTCATCCTCCAGGAAGTTAATGTTGCCCTCGAGCCGTGTGACTTCCAGATTTTGTTGTTCCATCGTTTTCTGCAAGGATTTGCGTTCTTGCTCCACTTGCGTAATGTCCTGGGAGATTTGCAACAGTTTGGTCTTGATCTGCTGCAGTTCCTGCTCATTGTGGACTATCGTTTTGGACTGGACAATGTTCTGATTTTGCAGTGTCTAGAAAGGATTGGAGTAGTTAGAAGTCGAATCTGTTGTGCTTTATTTACTCACCTCAATCTCTCTTAACAGACGTTTAATGTGCTTGTTCTTGGTGTCGATGTTATGCAGCAGATGCTCCTGTTTGTCAAGCTCGGACAAAGGATCCGAGGAGTCCTTGTCGCTGGCCTCCGCTTGCAAAGCTGCTACCCTCAGCTGCTGTTGCTGCTGATTGATCTCCTCACTCAACTGGAGTGGTTAAGAAGTTACGTGAATAAGTTAAACAATTAAATTTTAAACATTTCGTGGACTCACCTCCTTTGTCTTGTGTTTGAGCATATCCCTTTCATCCTCCAGCTTTTGCACCATACGCTTTAGTTTCTCATTTTCATCCTGCAATCTCCGCTCTCCGCCAACTTCCAGCTTCTGTGCCAACTCGCCCTTGTACTCCATCACGGCCAGCGTTAGCTCCAACGTTTTGCGCAGCGATCTCTTGGGCAACTCCTCCAGAGTTTCCCCCAACTCCAGCAATGTCTCGTAGAGTTCGTGCTTTTGCCGAGGGCTGAACTCGCGAAATTTTCGCACAGATACAGTCTCCGGTATCTCCATGCTGGCTCATGCCTAAATCTGGCCAATGTCTGCTTTATACTTTGGCCTGCGTTCCTTTTGGCGGTTCGTTGCGTTCTGAGCGAATGAAAATTTTCGTTATGCCACAAAATGTGCTCGCTTTTCATTTTTTCTCCTATGTACTTAACAAACGGTTGTCATGACAGCTCGGTCAAAACAAACACGCTCTCGGCAATATATATTCTCGGTTCTCAGTCTCTTGTCGCGGTTTGCTGCAAGTTGCAACATCGGGGTTGCACGCACTGACTCACGTGGCAGCAACGGAAACGGGGGTGACCGGCGACTGGTAATGACCTGCCTTTGCCTCTGTCTTCCTCTTTTTTTTTTGCTTTGTTTTTGTTAGCATTTTGTTTTGCTACCAACTTCGGTCTTTTTGACAGGTTAATTGCCCTCACTCACACTCACACTTTGGGGCCGACGATAAACAATTGCAGGTAACCAGGAAAGTGTTAATTGGCAATGTGTCAGTGTCAAAGCAAATGCGCGAATTGAAAAAACCATTCAAATTTTGTTGTTAGACATCCTGATCACCTCCAGCTCCACTTTGACAGCTCGTTGAGTTGGCGTAACAATCGTTGTACAGTTGTCAGATTTACCTATGTCCAAATAATTGAAACTAATGGCAAACGACTTCGGTTACCCCACAATTTGTGGATTCGCCCTCTGTGAACCGTCGCACTTGGCCCGCAAAAGACCGAAAATTGAAATAATATTTCTGTTGGCCAATTAGGACAACAGTTTAGAGCTCTATTAAAGCCACGACATCAAAGAAAATTCCTCAAACTAAATAGAAATTAAATGCAAATAAAAAGCACCTTTTTTAAGCTAGGATTTTTTTAATTTTATTTAAAATTTTCAACTATTATTTAACATTCAAAATAAAATATATATTTTTTGATATCGATAATCGATTAATAATATATATTTTTTGATATCGATAATCGATTAATAATATATATATTTTTTGATATCGATAATTAGAATATCTGCTTTAAGCTTTATTAACAAGACCATTTTCATTTTAAGAAGTTTTTCAACACTATTCTTCGGCACACAAATCGGGTAATTCCACCTTGTGATCCTTGGCATCCAATTGCAGCAGCATAAACTCATAATAAACCAGCGTGGACATCATCTAAAAATGTAAATATAATTTATTTTAAAAATATTATATTATTAAATAATTTTTAAAACTCACACCAAAGAAACTCTGCCTTGTCAGATAGTAAAGTCGAAATCCAGAGAGTGCTATATACTGACTGGTCAACTGATGTGTAAAGCGTTGCACCTCCTCTGTCCAGTTATCACTGGGCACCATATAGAGCACTTCAAGGGGCAACAAAGAGTATTCGTGTATTCTCGAAGAACAGAGAAATACAGCACAGGTGCGACCCAATAGAAATAATAAGCCATACCAGTAATAAGCATAATTAATGGGATAACGTAGTTTCCTATAGAAAAATATTCATTTAAGAAGTTATAGAGAAGTTATTTTGAAAGCACTTACGTGAAAATATTTAATAATCTATTGCAAATAAAGTAAATGTTGTTTAGACTGGAAAGCAAAACAATACCCGACATATTGTTATCAACTAGTTCCAGTAGCTCACAAAGAAGTATGTGATGTTTGCGTAATTCAAACCATAAAGCATCAGGCACTTGCTGAAAGAGGCAGAAATTTACAGGGTATGTGCAAACACAGATCAAACTGATCTTACGCGTTTTCTTAGCTTCAACACTCGCTGGGCAAACTGCTTAAAGCGTTGAGTCAACCCTATGCTGATAAGAATGATAAAAGTATCCAAAAAGCTCGAAATAAAATTGAAGGTCCAATTCAAGAACTATTAGAAAATTAAAAAAAAAATAGAAAAGTAAGATAATAAATAAATAGATACTTACAAACGCATAGAATATAAAGATGAAGTTGTAGGGTAAAATTTCAAATATATCTGCAAATTCGCGCTTCATATAACCGCTAAAGGGGATATCCGTAACATTTGTGTGACAGTGGATAATATGCATGCGATAATTATAATAACTCGAGGCGTAATACAAACAATGATCAACTACAGAAAAATAAAAGTAATTTATAGATTATATCATATAATTTAAATTAAAAACTCACTTAAAGTCAGACAGCCGAGTAAACAACCCGTAATCAACAGCTTACGGCGTAGACTACGTTTAGTCGGTGCATATGGAGGGAATAACATGATAATATCAATATCATTCCAGGGTAAAATAAGACGATGCCAACAACGTGCAAAACATATGAATTTCAGGCAGATTATCAGGCCGCTCATAAAGAAAACTAAACTAACTGGAGGATCGGACAATTTAATATATATTAAATTCTTAAATAAATAATTGCATATTACCCATGTTTCTGCTATTAAAGCCGCCTTGATAGATCTTAACTGCTATACGTGTGGTTTTTAATGTACCCAGCAGCAAAAAGAGCACTGAAAAACACATGCCCGAGGAACGTAGTCGAAATTTTACATTCTGAGGTTTAGGACTCAACACATTTGCCAGTGGCAGCATGCCAAAGATCTGAGCCAGACAGAGATCTAAGAGATTGTTTTAGTTAGTTATAGTTTAATTAGAGTTTTCAATCTATCTACAGGGTCTAATGGCACGATGAAACGTGTCCAGTTGCTCCAGATCCTTGACATTGCTGGTGCAGCGCAGTTTGTGTGCGGCCAAGTTGCGTTGTTGTCGCCTCTTGAGCCTTATTTGCCTCAACTTATTTAAATTTGGTTGAAAGTAACGTTCACTTGTAACTTGCCGCATGTTGACTGAATTCTGATTGCCACATCGTGTTCTGTCACAGGCATGAATTTCCTGCTGTTCATTCATAATTATTGTTTACAACACGCGCATGATAACTGCTTTTCCAACTGTAATTTCCTTTTGCAGTGTGACCAGCAAATTGCAATACTTTTTCAACTTTTCACAGACGCAGGCGCTACGGCTCAGTGCAAAAATGACCAGCGACATGGAAGGACATACGACCTGGAAATTGCGCCACATTTTCCATCGCAAAGTGAAACAGCAGGAGGAGAATATTTCAACCAAGCAAACAGATGACACGGAGTTCGATTTCAATATTGTGAGCAATGAGAAGCCGACGGATTATGCGCAGCTTGAGACATTTCACAGGGCGGTATATCCTGGTAAGTGTATCTTTTAGATAATATATAAGTATCTATTGGATTGTAAACTATTGCAATCAGTAAACCATTTTTTTTAACACCTTTTTAAGTGTAATGCTAACAATTTGATAGTTTAATTTAATTTTTAAAATGCTAAAATGTTAAATTTTAAAATTTTTGTGTACTGAAGTTAAATAAATAAATAAATTTAATTTGTTAACTTTAAATTTACTTTGTATTTTTATTATTTTTGCTTACTGAAGTTAAATTAATAATTAAATATATGTTTCTTTTTCCACAGTCATGTTATTCGCTCAGTGCTTTGCTATAATGCCTTTATCCAACATTTGGCACTCCAATCCACGTCGTATGCGTTTTCGCTTTAAATCTTTCCAAATGATTTTCACGCTGCTCTTCTTGGTGGGCAGCTCCACGATAACCTTGGCAATGTTAAAGCATTTGCTAAAAATTGGAGTTACAGCTAAGAATTTTGGTAGGTAAATACCAACTAGATTTTATTTCAATTTAATACAAATTTTATCATTAATTTAACTTGTTTATTATTATGTGCTAGTTACGAACATAATTGAAATTTGAAAAATTCTATTTTCTGCAGTGGGTCTTGTGTTCTTTACCTTTGTGCAATGTGCTTGCATTTTGTTTATTAATCTGGCTCGACGTTGGCCAGCCTTTAATACGCTATTGGACACGTATGGAACTGATTTTTACTAAACCTCCTTATGAGGTACTCCAAAGTAACTTGGCCAAACGTGTGCGTCAGCCTGCACTGATCATTGTAGCCTTATCTATAGGTAACGATATTAATGGATTTCAGATTTTCTTACCTTTTTTAAATGTTTAAATAAATTTCCTTGCAGTTGAGCATGCATTGTATCAGAGCTCTGCTATTGTTAGCTTTGAAAGACGTGTAATATATTGCGCTAAGGCAAATCATACGAGTGCAGATACATCCTTTGACAATTATATACTGCTCAACTATGATTATGTATTCGAAGTAATGCCTCAAAGTCGCATTATAGCTGTATATGTACTGGTAGGTGAAAAAATATAGAAAACTAAAACGATTCTAAAAGTTAAATATTTATATCTTAGCTAAGATTAATTTAATCTAAGTTACATCTTTTCCGAGTTTTCACAGAAACTTTTGGAGCAGATTAATAGTTATTTAATACTAAAAGTAGTTTTGACTATCAAAAATGTCAAATTGGAATTTCTATTTACTTTAATATGATTTTTACTGCTTACAAAAATTAATATATTCTTTCTCTTTTTTTAGTTGCTAAATGGCACCTGTACTTTCATATGGAACTACATGGATCTATTTATAATGATAGTCAGCAAGGGTTTAGCGTATCGCTTTGAACAGATTTCCATGCGAATACGCAAGTTGGAACGTGAAGATAATGTTTCGGAATCAACATTTATCGAGATCCGGGAGCATTATGTGCGCATGTGTGAACTCCTGGAACGTGTAGATAATGCATTGTCCAGCATCATATTATTGTCCTGTGTGAATAATTTATACTTTATATGCTGCCAGCTGCTCAACATATTCAAGTCAGTAATCAGTAAATTGTCTATAAGTATAACTAATTTTAACTTTAACTTCTATTTTAGTAAGCTACGCTGGCCAATTAGTTATGTATATTTCTGGTACTCCACATTGTATCTTGTAGGACGCACAGCTTGTGTTTTTCTCACGGCAGCCACGATTAATGATGAATCAAAAAGTGCACTGGGCGTTTTACGTCGTGTGTCCAACAGGAATTGGTGTGTTGAGGTGGAGCGTCTGATATTTCAAATGTCCACACAAACCGTGGCCTTGTCCGGCAAGAAGTTCTACTTTCTCACTCGTCGTCTGCTCTTTGGTGTAAGTATATGTTAACTTTATAACAGTTTGTTATCGATTGTGTTTAAATGCCTTTTAAATTCCCTAATAGATGGCCGGTACAATAGTCACTTATGAGCTGGTGTTGCTGCAATTCGATGAACCTAATAGACGCAAAGGATTGTCGCCCTTGTGTGCCTGATAAATTGGCAACAATTCATTGGCAATTGCCATTCGTCATGGCAGGCCGACAGGTTCCGCAATTAGCTTTAAATTGTTGTAAATACTAGCTGCTAAATTGTAAAAAACAAACACGCCCCCTCAAGAATTGACTGCACATTCACGTTTTACTAAAAATCTGACAGTTGGATTTTAACCATGCCGCAGGGCGAAACATTTTATCGCGCTGCTTCACAAGGTAAGATAAATTAGCTATTTTCTAAAAAATAAAGCATACTTATTAAAAAATACAGATTCACGCGCTGAAAAGTATGCTATATTTTACAAATAAAATGAAACTTTCTCTATTTTCCTTATTTTATGGAGCATACTTATTGGAATAAAAATAAAAACCGCGCGCTCAAAAGTATGCTATATTTTATAAAACTACTGAAACTTTATATATTTTCCAAAAAAATAAAGCATACTTATTGGGATAAAAAAATAATGAAACGCGCGCTGAAAAGTATGCTATATTTTATAAATATAATGAAATTTTCTCTATTTCTAGTGCTCTTCATATCACAAATCTATGGACTGTTGCCTGTCAGCAATATCAGATCTCTAGATATCAGAAATATTAAATTTCGTTGGCTTAGTCCTCGCGCTTTCTATTCCGGCATAATTTTGTTAATAGATTTTTGCGAATTTGGTGCTGTTTTAAATTATGTAATTGCGGTGGGTGTTAATTTTCATACCTCTAGCTCTTTGGCACTTTATGTGGTCTGTCTGCTGGAGCATGTGTTCTTCTGGAGATTGGCTATTAACTGGCGGAGCATAATGAAGCATTGGCATCATGTGGAACAGCTTTTTCTTAGCATACCCTATCGCTTCTATGATGAATACAAAATGAAACGTAGAATTAATATTGTGGTCGGCTTGGTCATGTCATCGGCACTTGGTGAGTATTATAGAATATATTATATTCAGAAGTGTTTCAGAAATTAAGAGATTTAGAAGAGGAATGTTTTTGAAAACAACCGTTCGAAATTTTGGAGATTTCATATTTTCGAACATATTTTTTATGCATTTTTATTTAATTTAAAGATATTTTAATTCAATTTAACTGTGTCTTTTCTTGCAGTGGAGCACTGTTTGTTGTTGGCAAATTCATTTCATTTGAGCAATATGGAGCGCACACAGTGCAAAATCAATGTTAGCTATCTGGAAAGTATCTACAAGTGGGAACGACCTAATCTTTATTATATCTTGCCCTATAACGTTTGGATGCTGCCTTTTCTTGAGGTGTCCAACAGTTGAAGTACATTTATTTTTCTTGTAATTAATATATTTATTTTTTTATTATTGCAGTTCATTAATGAGACCATTGCGTATCCTCGCTCTTTCACCGATTGCTTTCTTATGTGCATTGGCATTGGCCTCGCAGCGCGTTTTCATCAACTGCATCGACGCATTGCCGCAGTGCATAAAAAGGTAATGCCTGCAATTTTCTGGACAGAGGTGCGACAACATTACTTGGCTCTAAAGCGTCTTGTGCGCTTGTTGGATGGAGCCATTGCACCACTTGTACTGCTGGCCTTTGGCAATAACATGTCCTTTATATGCTTTCAACTCTTCAACAGCTTCAAGTGGGTTGAGTTTATAATAAATTTATTTATAATTGAAATATGTTTTTTGACAGAAATATTGGCGTGGATGGCATTGTTATGGTGGCCTTTTGGTACTCCTTAGTCTTTGCCGTTGTGCGCACCACAATGACCATTTTTATCACAGCTTCCATCAATGATTATGAGCTTAAAATAATTACAGCACTGCGTGATGTGCCCTCCAAGGCATGGACCACAGAGGTGTGTATAAGCTACATTTTTATCTGTTAAATTCTACTCAAATTTTAACTGCTTACAGGTGCAACGTTTCAGCGAACAGTTGGGCAATGATATGACCGCACTTTCTGGCAATGGCTTTTTCTACCTCACTCGACAACTTGTGCTGGCTGTGAGTATATAGCTTATACATAACTTATGTTACTATAGTTATTTTTTCTTGCAGATGGGCACTACAATAATCACGTATGAGCTTATGATATCCGATGTCATTAATCAGGCAACCATCAGGCAAACCGTTTATTGTTAAGTACACTCTTAGCACTCTTAAGTATTTCCCACAGTCATGGCATATTGTTAACAATTCTGACAGTGTACTATTCAGATCTTAACTGCAAATGCATTAATAAATGTTGCCTCATACGCCCCGTTGTACACGTTCCTCTGATTGCAATCATTGTGGCTCAAAAGAATTTTTGTTGGCATGCAAATTTCACCTGGCCATTTGGCCAGTTAACATTCAACAATGCAGCGTCAAACGCGAAGCAATAGAAATACACTTCAACATGCCATTGGGCCTTGTAAGTGTTTGTAATTAATTAATTAACTACATAATTAGTAATTAATTACTACTGCAACTTTTCTGTAATTATATTGTTTAAACTTTTTCTTTAGTTTTGGTTTTGGCCCAGTTTCTTGGCGTAATGCCCGTTATGGGCGTTTGGCCAAATTCTCCTGTGGAGAAAGTACGCTTTCGCTGGCTTTCTCCCTCGTTTTTTGTCTGCTTCATCATCTTGGGCTTTTCCATAATGGACTGCGTGCTCTCTTCTAAAATTGTCTTCGAACATGGACTTAAGATTTATACTATAGGTAAGGTAAGCTCTTATAAAAATATGAAAATTTTATTGCATTTTAAGTTATGGATGTAATTAAAAAAAAAAAAAAAAAATACAGATCTTAAATTTTTCAGTAAAAAATGAAAAGTGTTTAGAAGTTCAAATAAAAATATATTTTCTTTTAAAATGATATTCAAATAATGAAAAAAAACTATGTTAAATATTATATTATTGAAAATATATTTTCTTTTAAAACTATATACAAAAGTTAAAAAAAAAACTTTTTGGGATAAAAAGTAAAGATCTGCGCGCTGAAAAGTATGCTATATTTTATAGATTTAATGAAACTTTCTATATTTTCCAAAAAATAAAGCATACTTATTGGGATAAAAATAAAAGCCCGCGCTCAGAAAAGTATGCTATATTTTATAGTTATAATGTAATTTTCAACTATCTTAAATATATTGTAGCTTTAATTTTTGGAATATTTTTTATAGGCACGAAAATTGGAGAAATAACACTTGTTTCGTAATTTTTTTTAATTTATGAGTGTTTTACTGTACTTTTAGATCTATTTTTTAAGGTTTATATGTACTTTACAGGTGCGCTCAGCTTTAGTGTCATTTGCATTGCCGGCTTTAGCGTCTTTTTGTCTCTCTCCATGCGTTGGCCTCATCTGATACGTGAGACAGCACGCTGTGAATTGGTTTTCCAGCAACCTGGCTACGATTGCAAATTTGGCCAGCAATTTGGACGTCGTGTGCGTCTTTGGGGCGTGGGACTCTTAGTAGCTGCCATCTGTGAGCATTCTACATATGTGGGCAGTGCCATCTATAGCAACTATCAGCAGATACACGAGTGCAATTTGGATGTGGATTTCTGGCTGAATTACTTTCAACGTGAGAGGCAGGAACTGTTCTCTGTATTCCATTTCAATTTGGTGCAGGCGCTTTTTATCGAATGGACCACATTGGCCATGACTTTCGTGTGGAATTTTGTG
The DNA here is from genome assembly GCA_035045575.1 of Drosophila falleni. Lineage (NCBI taxonomy): Eukaryota > Metazoa > Arthropoda > Insecta > Diptera > Drosophilidae > Drosophila > Drosophila falleni. Next base: position 9,018,452 of record JAWNOV010000167.1, read on the forward strand.
GATATATTTTTGATATTGATCAGTCGAAGTTTGCAGCTGCGTGTCCAGCAAATGAATTTTCGCATAAGGCAACATGCTGGACAGCAAATGTCCAATGAGTTTTGGGAGCAGTTGAGGTATGATTTCTTAGATCTCAGTGATCTCTTGAAATTATATGATAAAGAACTCTCCGGATTGGTTATCTTGGCTTGTGCCCACAACATGTACTTTGTCTGTGTGCAAATCTATCACAGCTTTAAGTAAGTCTAAAAGCACTTTTAAAAAGGAACCATTTTACTAATTTACTCCCTCTTTAGGGCCCGAGGCAGCTTTATGGATGAGGTTTACTTCTGGTTCTGTCTTTTTTATGTCATCACGCGCATTTGTAACATGATGTTTGCCGCCTCAGCAATTCCCCAAGAAGCTAACGAAATCTCCTATACACTTTTTGAAATACCCACGGAATATTGGTGCCTGGAACTGAAACGCATCCATGAGATACTTTTAACCAATTCCTTTGCGCTCAGCGGCAAGGGTTATTTCTTTTTGACTCGCAGACTCATATTTGCAGTGAGTTTAGAATATTTTAACAAAGATTCTAATTAATGTTGATACTTTTAACAGATGGCTGCCACCTTAATGGCCTATGAGCTGGTCCTAATCAATCAAATGAATGGCTCGGAGGTGCAGGCGAGCATCTGTAGTCGTGGTGCCGGCTCTTCAAAGAGTATTTTCTATTCATAGTTGCATGTACATGAAATTAATACATATTTTATGAGCACAAAGCCACAATTTGCACACAGATTGTAAACAGATAAGAGAAAACAGATATTCAATTGGCATGTCCCAGCTCTTGACATTAAAGAAACACTCCCACCCGTTTTATTTTTATGGTTTTGACTATGCAGCAGACTATAAAAAATGACAACAGTTTGGCCTAGAACATGGCCAGGACTATAGGTGATGCGACAAAGCGTCGCAAGAGTGTGGCACTCATAAATTTCTGGCGTGTGGCACGCGTTGACAGCGAGTAAGTGCAACAAATGCCAAAAATAAATTCGCTCAAGGACTATTTATAGTTTTAGCATGAACATTCTGAAACGCAGGACGAGTCGCAAGCAAAAAAAGCGCGTACGCTGGCCAAGAAGTAAGTCAATATATTATTAAAATTTAAAATTTCCATTTAGTAAATTTATTTTATACTTTAAATTGAATGTTCAATTTTAAATGCTATCATTAAGTTAAAGTTTCTTAAGTTATAGTAGAAAGTAAATAAAATAGCAGAATTTTACTTACGATATGAGGAGTTGATTGAAGTGAGAAATTGGGATTTAAAATTCTTATTTTTCAAAATTCCAACAAAATCATGATTTAGAGAAAAAAATTTTTTCTTACAAAATTAATTAAATTTAAATGCAGAATGAAAATAGAGGCCAAATAATGAACAAAATGAAATTCCGCATGTAAATCGGTTAAGTTTTGGCAAAGTTATGCGAGTTTGAAGTTTTTGAAAAAATGTTAAGGGGTAAGCATGGAAAAATATGACAGTGATGACCAAAATATCGTATTTTCTAAATAAATAAAATATTGATGCAGAATCAAAAAAGAAGCCAAATAATGATCAAAATGATATTCCGCATGAAAATCGGTTAAGTTTTGACAAAGTTATGCAAGTTAGAAGTTGAACAAACCGAGCTCCAAGCTCGGAGAAGCAAGTGTATTTTAATATTAAATACTTACATATTATTACACAATATAAATTTTCTGCAAATGACATTTGTATAATTACTTATATTAAAAAACTTAGTGAATGCCATTCTGGAACGTGCTAATAGAGATGATTATGTACACAAGGGTTGCTTTCAGGAGGCCATTAAGCCAGGTGAGAATTGCTATCTTTTTAAGAATAATAATAAGAATAGAAACTGTCTTCTCTTTTTTCCCTAGTCCTGATTATTGCTCAGATATTTGCACTTATGCCCGTGCGTGGCATTACCTCCGACTTTGCCGAGGATCTGAGTTTCAGCTGGATGAGTTTTCGTACCTGTTATGCCTTGATTGTTAGCATACTGTTTTTGATCACCTCTGGCTATATGGCAGCGTTTGTGATGCAAGTGAACTTTGACTTTGACTCGGTGGAGACGCTTGTCTTCTATGGCTCGATATTTGCCATCTCTGTGGCCTTCTTTCAACTGGCGACCAAGTGGCCTGCAGTTGTCCAGGAGTGGGAAATGGTGGAGTCTCAGCTGCCGGCATTACGAACGGAAAAGGAACGTGGTGCATTGGCTTATCACATCAGAATGATTATAATGATTGCCATAGGTTGTTCACTCGGTAAGTTATACTCTTTGTAGGAATAGTATACACCCTCTAATTAATTAATTTTACAGTGGAGCATCTGTTGAGCATGTTGTCCAGCATCTACTATGTAAATGCCTGTCCTGTGATGCCAAATCGACCTATTGATAGCTATTTGTTGATCAACTTCAGCATGTTCTATCATTATGTGCCGTACAACACAGCGTTGGGCATTCTTGGCAAGGTAATAAATGTGCTGGCCACATTTGCCTGGAGCTTCAATGACATCTTCGTAATGGCAGTGAGTGTTTCTTTAGCTTCACGTTTTCGCCAACTCAGCGATTATATGCTGAGTGAGGCCAGATTGGTAAGCATGAAATTCTCTCAAGTATATCCTGATACTTCCAGACTGTTTTTTATTTGCAGCCCACAAGCGCTGATTTCTGGATTCGATGCCGCATCAATTTTCGTAATCTCTGCAAGCTTTGCAATGTTGTCGATGATGCCATCTCGATTGTAACTCTGCTCTGCTTCAGCAATAATCTCTATTTCATCTGTGGCAAGATTCTTAAGAGTTTACAGTAAGTATTTGCTTACCTTTATATCATTTATTATTTTAAAATTTGTATACTTCTTTTTTTTTTAGGAAAAAGCCTTCTGCCTCGCATACCGCTTACTTTTGGTTCTCCTTGGGATATTTGCTTATACGCACTTTGGTACTCTCACTTTATAGCGCCAGCATTAATGATGAATCCAAGCGTCCTTTGCGAATATTTCAGCATGTACCCAGACAATATTGGACCCCTGAGGTAAGTTGGTATCTCCAAGAAGGAAACATGGTTCAAGAAAGTTTTTAATATAAGGCTTTTTATGTGTTCGGAACTACACAGATAAAAAATGAGGTTTTTGATGCATTTTCAAAATATTGAAGAAAAAATTATAAAAAATATTCTAGCATCTTAGAAAGTGAATATTTTATCCGTATAATCTTTTTTCTCACAAAAGTTTATTATTTTCTTTGCAGCTCAAGCGATTTTCGGAAGAGGTACACATGGATCAAGTGGCTTTAACGGGCATGAAATTCTTTCGTCTCACAAGAGGTGTTGTCATTTCGGTATTAACTAATTTATCCATAAATATATCCTGTCTATATCTATATTTCCTCGTTTTCTTAGGTGGCTGGCACAATTGTAACTTATGAACTTATTTTGCTGCAGTTCAACAAGGCAGACAAAGTGAATGATTGCTACGAACATTAAAAACGAAACAGAAACACGGACAACTGAGTTATCACTTTATTTACAATGACCTACAATTTGTTATTGTTATTTGTAAATGTCACGTTGTCGCTTTAATTATAGATAAGTGCAAAACAACAGGTGTATTTTAATGGGCAGGACATGCAGCGACAAATCGAAATTTTTGATGTCAGTATTTTGCCTTTACAGTTGGCATTTGGCCTGTGAAAGGAAAATGAGGCTTCTGCCCAAGCTGGGGATTAAATTTCGACGCTGGAAGAAGTTGAAGAAATCAACACTATTGCGTAAATTGGATGTGCTGCATGAGGGGTAAGTAAAAGTAGCTGAGATTAATTTTAATTTTTTTCTTTACAGTTCATTATTTATATTTAATATTAATTTTATTATTAATTCTTAACTTATTTTTTAAACTTAGTATATTTTTCTTTGCCGACTGCTTTCGGTCGTGCAAAAATAAATAAATACAAATTTCGTATATGTACGAGAATATTCCTGTTATATTATATAGTGCTCGCAAGACCTGACTTTCTGGAAACATACGGAGGAATACGAGGGCCACAAGCAAACGGAGGAAAATTTAGGCACAAGTGTGTATAGTATCTATAGTATAATATATATTTAAAGATACTTCAACTTATGTATTATTTTTGTAGGATTACGACTCAGGACTCGTCAGCAGTTCCTCTACAATGGCACTTTCCATGAGGCTGTGGGCAAGGTTCTTATTAACAGCCCAATGTTTTGCCATGATGCCCGTTAGGGGCGTTACAGCCAAGCATCCGAGTAGTCTGAACTTTTCCTGGCTTCATGTGCGCACCTGCTGTTGCCTGCTCTTCATTAGCTCCACACTGATTGACCTGACCCTAACCATATATAAGGTGTTAGATGGCGACATTAGCTTCAACAACATCAAGCCCATTATCTTCAGGAGCTGCATTCTGTTGGTCTGTGTCACAGCTCTCAATTTGGCACGAAAGTGGCCCGAATTGATGATGCATTGGCATGAGATCGAACAGGATCTACCGCCATATCAGACACAGAAGGACAAATGGCGCATGGCTCACACCATCCACATGGTCATGTTTGTGGGCATGATGTTGTCACTGTGTAAATAAATCATTTAATCTGTTAATACTTAACTAATACCTCTTCCATTTAGCGGAACACTTGTTGAGCATGTTATCGGCCATAAACTATTCCGCATATTGCAATACAACGTCTGATCCCATCAAGAATTTCTTTCTGCTGACCAACGATGAGATCTTCTATGTCATGGACTACTCGCCGTTTTTAGCCATGTGGGGCAAAGCTCAAAATGTTTACTCCACCTTCATATGGAACTATATGGATGTTTTTGTAATGATTGTCAGCATTGGTTTGGCCGCCAAGTTTCGTCAGCTCAACGATAATTTACGCAAGTTTAAAGGATTGGTGAGTGGACAATTATTATAAAAAAAAAAAAAAAAATTGGGTTTGCGGGTCAGAGGGACTGGGAGAGGGACCTGGGAGAGGGACTGGGAGAGGGACTGGGAGAGGGACCTGGGAGAGGGACTGGGAAAGGGGCCTCGGGGCGGGGCCTGGGAGAGGGTGGGAGAGGGACTGGGAGAGGGACTGGGAGCGGGGACTGGGAGCGGGGACTGGGAGAGGGACTGGGAGAGGGAGTGGGAGAGGGAGTGGGAGAGGGACTGGGAGAGGGACCTGGGAGAGGGACCTGGGAGAGGGACCTGGGAGAGGGACCTGGGAGAGACTTATTTTTCTATTATAAGTTTTTTCCATAGTAAGTACGGGGTCTCCGACTGTCGAGTGTGCTCGACTGTAGCACCGGCCGACTAGTTTTTTCTGTGTAGAGACTATCTTATATTTTCTTTCAGCACATGCCTCCTTCTTACTGGTCGGAACGACGCATACAGTATCGGAATATTTGCACTTTATGTGGCAGAATGGATAATGCCATTTCTCTCATAACTATGGTATCCTTTTCCAACAATCTCTACTTCATCTGTGTTCAGTTGCTGCGCAGTCTCAAGTGGGTAACTATTAGTTCATTTTAAGGACTCTATCTATAATCAAATTTTCAATTGCAGTCAAATGCCGACGGTGGCTCATGCTGTTTATTTTTACTTCTCGCTCATTTTCCTCATTGGACGCACTTTGGCCGTATCCTTGTATGCGGCCAGTGTCCATGATGAATCACGTTATGCACTGCGATATCTACGCTGTGTGCCCAAGGATTCGTGGTGTCCGGAGGCGAAACGTTTTGCGGAGGAAATCACCAGTGATTTAGTGGCACTCAGTGGCATGAAATTCTTTCATCTGACCAGGAAATTGGTGCTGAGTGTGAGTATCAATTAAAAGTCTAAAATAATTACTTTTATAATAATTCGAAATATTCTTACAGGTAGCTGGCACCATTGTCACCTACGAATTGGTCTTAATACAATTCCATGAGGATCAAAACCTATGGGATTGTGACCAGAGCGGTTATTCTTAATACTTTCGATTTTATTTGCATTTCATTTTTATTATCATTGAAGCAATAAGGAAACCAACAAAAGATCGCTCCTTAATATCAATCGGGGTTACATGCTTAACTTTACAACTACATTTCATATGTTTCATGTAAGGGTATGTGTGAGATTGTAGATTGAAATATCAAATTGTTGTTGTTAATATAATGGTCACTAGTTCACTTACAGACTAAGCAGCTACTTTTTGGGGTGGCAAGGGGGCAAGGGGAACTGGCATGGGGTCTTTCTCTCTTCCCTTCTCTTCAGTGTTTTTTTTGTTTGATAACGATGCAATCGATACATAAAAATTCAGCTAAACATTTTCAATTATCGTAAATCTTGCTTAATTTTAAATTCAGTTAAGTTGCTTTAGGTTTCGTCTTCTTTTCCAACAAAGAAGGTAACACGTACATACGGAAGTCTGGTGGTTTCATGTTGCTTTACGTTTCTTTGTATCCTAACATTATAAAACCAGGCTAGAAAATTATTGTAGAGATTATACGATTATGTGATAACATATGTATATGTTATATATGGAACTGAAGCGGAAGCTACATGATCATGATTACTTATAACTATGCGTTAGCTATATTGCTACGACTACATGTATATATGTGAGTGTGTATACTACTATATATGTGTGTGTGTGTGTGTGTGTTTGTTGTGTGTGACTTCACTGCTATCAGTAAAAAGCTACGAAAAACTTGTTCGATGTTCTCTTAACATTTCCATAACGCATAGCGGATAAAATTGATAGATGAGTGTGTTATTTGAGTAGGCAATGATAAGGCAAAAATAAATTATCACAAAGATTGAGATCTTAAATTAAAGCATAGCGAGTAGTCGAAATAAATACAAACAACTGAGAGCATTATAAATAATGAATAGTAAAAAAATAGATCTAAACGAGGAATGCCGATCGTGTTTAAATGTTGCGTTAAAAGTGAACAGCTGAGATAATGGATATTGCCAATGTCTGTGCTCAATGTCGCTTGGCATCGTATTGCTTAACCTTCTCCGGAATGGCTGCCTTCTCCACAGCCACATGCAGTCCCAGTTCATCCAGAGATTTAACATAAATGAGTTTGCGCCAGAATTTTGTGCTGTCAATGGAAAAAGTAAGGAATTAGATATTGATTTTATATTAAAGTTTTAGCTGTGTACTCACCTGACAAAAGGGCGCGCCATCCACACCAAGGACTTGATCCAAAATGTTGGATGCACCAAATACATGTGCTTCAGACTCTTGCGCAAGCGACGATCCAGCAATTGATAGCAACTAAAATAAAGTAAGCAATTAGCAAGGATTTCTTTAAGATTGATAATTTATAAGTTTTGGCCGCTCTCACCGCTTGAGCCAAGGAAATGGTGGTACATTACGCCTGTTGGAGCCGCCATGCAAATAAATGAGCACATAGTCATCCGTGACCAATTGTTCTAGCGTCTTCACCACATAGAGAAACAGATTGTCCATGACATAGCTGTAGTCCGCACGGGATCTGTCTGGCAAATGGCAGGCACAGAATATGACAATAGCATTCTGTCCGCCAGCCTTGAGATAACCACCGTGGGAGAGTACACGCTTGTAGGGTTCAATGACACGCATGTCAATCTCACGCGTTTTGCCATCCGGCAGCGTAATCTTTTGCCAATTGCGAGAATCCCGTCGCTCCTCGTCGGCGGTATACTGTGGTAGCTCCGAGGCTGCAGTTGTTGCTGCTGCTCCAGTTGCATGTGGCGTGGGCGTTGTGGTCATGCCAAATTCGTCCAGGTCGTCGTCGTTGTCCGGCAGCAGCTCGGGACCCTCGCATTCATCATCGTCATCGTCCTCGCCATCCAGGCCATCGATCAGCGAACTCGATGGACTCAACGAGGCCAAATTGTGCTCAATGTCTTCGTCATCGTCGAAGCTGTGATTCGATATGGAATCCAAGCTGGAGATGTCCTCTCCAGCAGCACCAGCTGATCGCTTGGCTTTACGGGACACCTTGTTGTTCGCATTGGGCAGCAACGAGACTGACTGGAAATTTGACTCCACGGCAGCCAAATATTGTGACACATCCGCATCCGACTCGCTGCTGATCAGATCTGGGCTATTCGCTCTCAGCAGACTCACCTTGGCGTCCTGCGGCTTCACTCGCATATTATTCTGTTGATTCAACGTATTGCGTACGGCTTCCGTTGTGGTTTGCTCCGTACGCGGCACAACGTCCGGGAAATTGTTGCACTTGCTCAGAAATGGCTCCGAGTCGGAGTCTGTGTTTGTGGGCGACATCAACGGATGACTGTTGGCCAAGGTCAGCGTGCGTTCAGCTATTTGTCGTTGTGGCATTGTTGCTTCAACCGGCAGCAGCAACTCCGGCCGTATTATTCGGTTATCCAGCGTCGACGAATTCAAGTTTTCATTATTCTCCCGCTCATCCTCGATTTGATGCTGCGAGCTGTTGTTCACTTTGTGTGGCATCGTTGCAGCTGCCCGCTCATCCGCCAGCGGGGAAACGCCTGTGGAGTCCGTGGGCGTCTCGGAGATGTCCATTTTGCTCTCGGACTGCGACGATTCCGATTCCGCGTAGTGAGAACTGAAAGCGCAATCGATTAGTCATCACATTCAGAGCTCGCAAACTGAATCACCCACTCACCTCATAGTTTTGTGGCGTTTGGCAAAAGCTTTAGCGAGTTGTTAGCAATACTGAGGTGCCTCTATGCACTTATTAATGACGCGCATTCTTAAGAATAATCAAACATTATTTTAACTTATTTATCAAGTTTCACCACTATTGCCATTCGGATCAAAGGCTGCCACCCTGCTGAATTTCCCGATCTGGTTCGATTTTTTGTACTTAGAAAAATAGTACATTTCCGAAATTGGGTATTTTTAATTTTTTTGGACCTAATTTCGGATTTATAAAAATTTGTTTCTAGAATTTTTTAAATTTTTGCATGTTCTTTTTTAGAATTTTTTTTAATTTTTAATATAATTTATTATTTTTTGAGAAATACATTTTCTAACTTTTCTTCCCGATGTCTGAAGAGCTTCAAACAATTATTAAAATGTTAACCTCAATTTTGTCCAATTTCTAAGTTTTAGTTTTCATTAAAAAATTACTGTTTATTTAATTTTTTCCTTTTTTAAATTACAAATTTTACAGGACGCCATTTCGTAGTGTGGAGTAATTCTGTTAACTTAACATAGTGCTGCCACCCAGCAGACTAATTGTTAAACGATATAAAAATATCGAATAGTTTTCGGCTATCGATTAGTCACAGCGTTACCAGCACTTGTGCGTTGTAAAAGAAAAACAAAATATTAAAACACAAATAGCCATGGAAGGTACGCAATTACCTGTTACAGTTACGGATAATGTGACTCCTGCAATTGTGAAGAGCACCGTAGTGGCACCAATTGTAGTGTCGCACGCAGTAGGCGTGCCTGCTGCCACTGTCAGTGTGTCATCGACATCTGTCAACACTTGCGCAGCCCCTGTAACACCACTAGTGGAACAACAACAACAACAACAGCAGTGGCAGCAGCAACAACAATAACAACGACGCCTTTGAGTCGAACTCCGATTCACAATTTACCGATTGAGCTGCTGCAAAACGACGCTGCAAAGCGAAGAAGGTGAGTTTGACATTTAAAGTTAACTGTAAACAATTGTTGACATTAATTGTTTGACAGCTCCTCGCGTACAATTAAACGCAAACGCTTCGACGACGAAATTGTTGAATATAATCTAACAATACCAACGAGCCGTGGCGGTGCCGATGCCAACCGATCGAATCGACCGCGCACAACTTCGCAGAACTATTCAGGAATTGTGACAACACCAACAAACACGTTGTTGCAGCCGCCCGTTTCCACATTAGCAGCTGTTGCGGCACCAGAAACTCCACAGACACCAGGAAGTACAGTTGAATCGCAGCCCGGAACACCGATAATTGTGGCAGCCTCAACACCTGCGACTCCATCAACGCCAGCCACTCCCATCTTGCCGTTGCCCACAATTAGCACGCCTGTGCCACAGACTCAGCCCAAGCCGAAGCTCGTCATGGAGCGTGCTCCCGCCGCAGAGCGTCGTCCACGTCCGTCGCGTCCGACGAGCAACAAGAAGCCACGACGCAATGGTCGCCCGCTGGCCCAGATGGCCACCAAGGACCTGGGCCGCTGGAAGCCCATTGATGACCTTGCTCTTGTCATTGGCATACAGCAGACGAATGACTTGCGTCTGATTCATCGTGGCGTCAAGTTCTCCTGCAAGTTTACGCTGCAGGAGCTGCAGCAGCGTTGGTATGCATTGCTCTATGAGCCAGCTGTCTCACGAATTGCCGTCTCTGCCATGCGCAATCTGCATCCAGAGCTGGTCGAGTCCGTACAGCGCAAGGCACTCTACAGCGTGCAGGAGGAAGATCTGCTGGGAACCATCAAGAGCGTAAGCATACTGCTGACTTGTTTATACTATAATTACTATAACTACTGTAATCATTTCCTTTACAGACTGACATCCCCAAGCTGGAACAGTTTCAGGAGCTGCTGGACAAGAATGCAGCCACCTTTTATTGCGCCCGCACAGCCAAGTCGCTGCATAACCACTGGCTGCTCCTTAAGCAGTATTGCCTGTTGCCGGATCAAACAGTGAAGCCGCTGCATGGCTCAGATCAACCGTTGAGCTTCTCGGATGCCGAGGATCAGATATTCGATCAGGATTTACATGAGCCGCGTGATGAGGCATTGGAAATCGAACTGACGCTTGCCGATCGTCGCAACAAACGCGATATTCGCTTGCTGGAGAATGAACTTTCCCGCTGGGGCGTCCTGGTTGACTCTGTGCTTGGGTCCTACGGCCGCCAGTGAGTTTGACAATCAGACACTGGCTTGTTTGTGTGGACGCCTGGTGCGCTACTTGATGCGTTCCAAGGAGATAACATTTGGTCGCGAGGCCAAGGAATGCGGCGTGGATGTCGATCTGTCGCTGGAGGGACCCGCTGCCAAGATCTCCCGTCGTCAGGGCACCATCAAGATGCGCAGCAACGGCGACTTTTTCATTGCCAACGAGGGCAAACGGGCGATCTTCATTGATGGCACTCCCTTGCTGAATGGGAATAAGACGCGACTGGCGCATAACTGCACTGTGGAGATATCTGGACTGCGCTTTACGTTTCTGGTGAACTATGAACTCATCAATGCCATACGGCAGGAAAGCGCCAAGACATCGAATCCCTTGAATTAGCTTAGTCTTAGTGTATATAGTTCTTAAGCAACCGCAGCTGGCCTCGTCAAGGTCGCTGTCATGTATTTCTATTCTTAATGTTCAATAAGAAACTAGTTCTGGAAATATACGACATAAACAATGGCTTAAAGCGAGTACTTAACGCCCACGTTGGCTTAATGAAGTCAATGTGCTCACGCCTTCAATCCAACGGAAGCGAGTTATAATTTAACCATACTCTAACAAAGGGTATATCTAAATTGTAAGCGTATCTGATCTGTTGTTCAACATTTAGATTGCTATAAATTGTAGCAGGATTTCGTTTATATTGCGGTCAGTTCAGCCCACACTTTTAGACTTGTTTTCGAGTTCAAAACTCCTACGCAGACTGTCAGCAACTTCAGGCCAAGAACAACGAGAAACGACAGTAAAAAAAAATAAGAATTAAGTTCTTGGAGCGCTATGTCATGTGGCTAATTTGTGACTGAAGTCGTAAGCTGTTATTAATTACAGCGCAGCTTTTGAAAGTAGCTACTACTATAAACCATTCCTAATCATTCTATTCGCATCTGACTCTGTCGCGCTTTTGGGAATTTCTAGTTAAAGACTAAAACGAAAAAGAAACACGCGATTGTTTTAAATTTCTTCCCATATGTAATTATTTAAAATTTAAATAAAGACATTTGTCAAATTACATGTATTTAAAATGTTGTCAAATCGTAAAGTACATAATTGTATTTACTTATTGTTCATTGTTCTGACTTCCCTTCCCTTTGGTCAACGTGACGTATGCTTGATGTGTGAGTTAAGCTACTAATTGTTAAAAATGATTAGCTTAAGATGCCGCGACGATAGCTAACTGCATCATTTGTTCAGACGCCTAACCAAAGATCATAATTAATTAATAAATGCCACAGCAAGCGGCAGCTGAAAACACCTGTAACATAATATAGAAATTAGTCGCAACAAAGGGAACATTATGGTATATATAGAGAAAGTTCGATGACTTTCAGCGGCGGCGACCTTTCTTTGCGGTGCTCTCATCTCTGTTGTTCAACTGTTGACGGTCTTTAAAGCGCGTTGTTGACACTATAAACTAATAAGCTGTCGGCCATGTTAACTCCATCTTCAAGTCAAAGTCGAGGTCGGAATATTGCAGGCATATTAAAATATAATTAATTGTTGTCACTGTCTATGAAAAGTCCATTTATTTTCTATCGATAGAATTTTGTTACTTGGAATTTCGCTACGCTTCTTCTTCACCTTTTACCTCATCTTCTCATCCACTTCTTTTGCTGCTTTTTGATTCAACACAAACAATTCGAACGTTGATTTGTGTGCATTTTTTTACCTTCCACTGCTTTCTTTTTGGCCAAGTTAGCTGATGATGCCAGAACGCGAGAACTAATGAAGTCGGCCTTTGTCTTGACCATCGTGTTGTTGTTGTTATTTTGACTGCCTTTTTTTTATTATTATTATTATTATTATTACATATTATATCTTTGCCGATGCCTTTGTGCAGTTCAGCGAACTTTTGTTGTTGCCGCGATATTTCGTTGATGTCGCAACTGCTAAAATTAGTCTGAATTTTCTATGCTAGTCTAAAGCTATTTTTTCTCTTTTTGTATCTTTTTTTCTATTAGCGTAGGTCATGCTGTTTTTTGCCAATTTCTAGTAACTGTTTGTCTGTTAGTCCATTTGCCTGGCTCTAATATCCAAATGTGGAGCGTTGGCGATTGTTGTTGTTCTGTTTAGGTTTTATTTTTTTTTTGTATTTTGCATGTGTGGGTGCTTAAGCTATGAGCTTTTTATATTATATATATAGTTTTTTGGGCCAAAACTTTCACAACCCAACCAGCCTGGATTAGCTGCATGAGATCATAAAGTGTAATTTATATGGGCTGAAATTGGGTTAGTCTTTTGTCGAATTGGCACCTGCAGCTTGGCTTTGATATATAACGTTACGATTATCTCATGCAATCCAAAATAGCTTACATAAAAAATAAAATCAACAAAACAACAACAACAACAACAACAATATACATAAAAACTGTCAAAGCGCGTCAAGAGTTCGTGACTTTGCAGGAATAATAGTGACAAAAAAAATATATAAAATACATATATTGGAAAAAACCAAATAGAAAAATTTCAACAATTCACACGAAACTGAAGATTTAATACTCTAAACTATGCTAAGCTATAATATACATACTAATACTACAGTCTTAAGTTTCTAAAAAAAACTTAATAAAAGAACTGTAAAGAGTTTAGAATATAAACAAAAAATAAATTAAGCTTAGCGAGATGTTTGTAGATAAACACTCATTATAGAGAATTAAAACTGCATATTTATGCATAATTCTCTATACTTTGTCAAGAAACATAAAAAAAATTATAGAATGGACAAAATCAGATCGATTTTGTAAGCATTTCTTTTTTAACAATCAGAAATCTAGTTTTGTTAATAATTAATATAATCATGGTAGCAGTTTGAAATCGTTAAAAATTCATTATATATCTAGACTAGACATAATTTAAATAGACTACAAATTTCAATGGATCGATTTGCTAAATCAATATGCCAAAATCAAAGAGACAGTGTACACAATTAAAACTAGTCGGCCGGTGCTACAGTCGAGCATACTCGACAGTCGGAGACCCCGTACTTACTATGGAAAAAACTTATAATAGAAAAATAAGTCTCTCCCAGGTCCCTCTCCCAGTCCCTCTCCAAGTCCCTCTCCCAGGTCCCTCTCCCAGTCCCTCTCCCAGGTCCCCCTCCCAGTCCGTCTCCCAGGTCCCTCTCCCAGGTCCCTCTCCCAGTCCCTCTCCCAGGTCCCTCTCCCAGTCCCCGCTCCCAGGTCCCTCTCACAGTCCCTCTCCCAGCTCCTCTCCCAGTCCCTCTCACAGTCCCTCTCACAGTCCCTCTCCCAGCTCCTCTCCCAGTCCCTCTCCCAGTCCCTCTCCCAGTCCCTCTCCAAGTCCCTCTCCCAGGTCCCTCTCCCAGGTCCCTCTCCCAGGTCCCTCTCCCAGTCCCTCTCCCAGGTCCCGCTCCCAGTCCCTCTCCCAGTCCCTCTCACAGTCCCTCTCCCAGTCCCTCTCCCAGTCCCTCTCTCAGTCCCTCTTCCAGTCCCTCTCCCAGTCCCTCTCACAGTCCCTCTCCCAGTCCCTCTCCCAGGTCCCTCTCCCAGTCCCTCTCACAGTCCCTCTCCCAGGTCCCTCTCCCAGTCCCTCTCCCAGGTCCCGCTCCCAGTCCCTCTCCCAGGTCCCGTTCCCAGTCCCTCTCCCAGTCCCTCTCCCAGGTCCCGCTCCCAGTCCCTCTCCCAGTCCCTCTCTCAGTCCCTCTTCCAGTCCCTCTCCCAGTCCCTCTCACAGTCCCTCTCCCAGTCCCTCTCCCAGGTCCCTCTCCCAGTCCCTCTCCCAGGTCCCTCTCCCAGTCCCTCTCCAAGGTCTCCTTCTGCCTGTTACGCACATAGTCGGTAAAACAAACCCAATAGACCCTTGTACTTTTTTTAAGTACGGGGTCTAATAAAAACTCTTCGCCCCATGTAACCGTGATGAAGCGTTTCATCCATGTGTACAGTGTACAGTGTGTGCTATAAGTGCACGCACATGGATTATACAATGCGCAAATATATTTAACATTTATAATACTTCATAGTTGGTCACTTGTTGTTGTTGTTGTCGATGGAGTGTATTAATTTTGCTAATCGCGTTTCGATCAATTTGATTTCAATTGTCAAACGCACAGCAATGTCGTTACCAGTGGGCGGCAAGTGGGGAAGGGGGCGTGTCACATTGAGTGACACTTTTGGACAACATGTCGCATGCGTCATGTTAAATATTTAAATTATTTTTTTGTTTTTTTTTTGTTTCGCTTGTAACGCATAAATAATCATAGTACTCGAATTTGTTCCGCGTTGCGTTTTATTTTGGTTGCTCATACGCACAGTGGGTCGCATGTCTGTGTGTTGAATGCTAATTTCGCTAGACATTGCTGTGTTTTGTTTATTGTAGCGAGTTGCAGCTTTAGATTTATGAAATGTTTAGATTTTCGTGTGATTTAAGCTAAGGAAAATGATATCATGGCAATGTTAAAAGTTGTGACGTCACGGCGACACCCACTGTACTGAGCAGAGATAGGCGCAGTAATTGTAGATATCAGTGTGTGTGTGTGTGTGTGTGTGTGTGTGTGTGTAGTGGCACAACAAATGGTGGCGACTCAAGCGCCAGCCAGCGGCGACAAGTTGAACGGATCGCATAGCCTTGAAATGCGTTGCTCCATTAGACATCGACAAAGACTGTCAGTCACCCACGCACTCCACAGGCAACAACAGCAACAACAATAGTAACAACAACAACAATAGCAGCAACAACAATAAACACTGGCGCCAACATCAACTACGCTCAATTTGCAAACTCCACTCTTTAAGGCTTAAGAGCTCAAGTTGTTATATGAGCCGAGATCTTTAGCAGACAAACAAATTACAACAATTTTTTGATTTTTTAATTAAATCAAGCCACAAGGCAATGCAAAAACTAATAATATATATCTAAAAAATATTTATAGATATATATATGTATCCATATCATTTTATGATCACTTGTGGGCGCCTCTTTCCTTAATGGATTAATTTTTATTGTATTATGTAGTTTTGAATTCACATTAATTCGTTTGACTCAAATGTGAGTTGTTTATTGATTTGTGAAATTATAGTTGAACATATTGCCATTTAATTATTATTAATAACACATTTGCACATTGAATGATAGCTGAACAATTAGGGAAATATTAAAGTTGAAATGAATATACAATTGTTTATTAAATGCTGATTTTTTTGATTGAGAATCACAGCCAGCTTTTGTTAGTCAATCTCTTGTCAGACTTGGCAACTCTTTAAAATTTAAATATCAAGGCAACTCTGGCGCAGACAACCCTTTCTAAAAAATGCGCTCACATAAAGCACTCAAGAGCTGCACTTGAGATTGTAGCATCAATCAAAGATAAATAAATAAATATGCAATATTGCTTTGAACTTTATACCGGAATTATAATGAACAGTAATTATTTCCATGATATATATTTAGTTTCTTATGTGATGTCAAAAAGCCAGACACATTCAATTTGGCGCGTGACTGTTGCGGGTGGTCACAGAATATGGGTCCAAAAACTGAAATCGGCTTATAGAAAAATCGAAAAATTGTGACCGAAGAGTGCTCATAAAGTAGATTAATTCTAACAGCCATGACAACAGACAAACAGACAAACTGAGTAACAAACGACTTTACAGCGTCATGCCTCAAGCCCTGGGGGAAACCCCTTTTACCCCTTCCCCTCAGTAGCGACTCGGTACGTTCGCAACCGATACGATGCGTTCCGATTGAATCCGAACAGTTCCGAAGTGTAGTGTGTAACGAAACCGCCGATCGCGATCGTTATACGAACCGTTTGGCGATTTGAATTTGAAGTTTTTTAAACCGTCAACTAACAGCGCTGCGATTTTAGTGGCAATCGAGCCAGCTAAGTAAACGGACGTGCGAGACGTGGCCCAAAAGCAAAGCAGTTAACAAGCAAAGCGTTAGACGAGCATCGGAAGTGAAGCATCTCTATACATTACAGCAGTCGGCGGAACTAATTAAATTTGCAAAAAAAAAAAAACAAAAAAATATCTAATTGACTATTAACGGCGCATCTTTTGGCCAATTTTTTTCGTTCGACTTCGACGCGTTCGGGCGTGATGTCGTTGGCAGCTGCAACGTCGGGAAAAGACGCTGCCCAAAAATTGTTGTAAAAATTGAATGAAAATTTTGTTCAAGATTGGAGTACAAATTTGTATTTGTATTTGTATTGTGCGACAGCCGTGAAAATACAGGCAGCAAATTAATATTTAATTTACAACAAAGTGTTTAAATTGTTGTACAGTTCAATTACAGGAAAAGCTTCAAGACATGTGGCTCAAGTGTATACATTTGGTAAGTGTGAGAAGAGTACATGAGTGTGTATTTAATATGTCAGCTCTAACAAAAGTGTTCAATTCAAATAGTGCAATATAGTTAATAGTCAGCGAATTACAGCGTTTGTCAGCAAAAAAAAAACCTATTCAAAAACTATAGTGAGGGGGCGTGGCTGTGTTGCAAAATTTGATTCGAGTGTTTACAAAGCTTCAGTATTGATCTCATCGCAACGATTCTTGTTCTTTAACAAATAAGTGGCCAAATAGGAGACTGGATCCGTGGGTCTCTCACGTGCCACAGCCTGCAGTCCATGCAGTAGAATTGGCGCCACAGTTAGATCCAAATACTGCCGTACAGTCATCGAGTTCGTATCCGGCCGTGGCTTATGACAAACGGGCAGAGAACGCGGTGCATCGCCAATGGTTTCGGGTGTTGAATGTGCAGTCGATGGCATTTTCAATGACGACTTTGGATTTTCCCGCACATGTTCATCCGCATTTGTAAATGACATATTGGCTGTATTTAAATTGATATTATAAATTCACAAAATATCACATTTCAGTACACAGACTTACCAGCAATAGAATAATAAGTTATAATAATTTATAAAAAATTTTTGGTTTTATGTTTAAATGTAAACTTGAGTTCTGCTAACTCCAAATATTGTAAAGCGAATGTCAAAATTTTGTTATATCAAAAGCAAGTCTCCTTTTCAAAGCCAACTTTGATTCAACAAAAAAGTATTTGAATTTGAAAAGCTATTATGATTCAAATAGTTGAAATGCAAATTCGATGGTTCCCACAATTCCATCCTCAATCTTAAGACTCAGCACTAAATCTATCAGTTTATCTATTTAAAATCAAAGTCATTTGTTTCAGCTGCTAGATTTAAGATCAAACGTTGCACTCACATTGATTTATTTTTAGTTAGAAAATCGAGAGTCAAGCGACAAGTTATGCAATTCTCGAGTTGAACTACTAAAAAATGACGAGTATAATTTGTTTTTTTTCCTTACGTATTCACATAATTAAGCAATATACTGATTACTTAAATAAAAACCAGATTTACAACCAGTTGTTTGTTGGCAATTGCAAACTTTTAAATGTTTGTCATAAATAATGAAACAAAAGACTTAGGCAACAAACTTGATGTTGGACTTTGAGTGGTAAGAGAATTCTTAGTCGAGTACTAAATCTTATTAACTTAATGGGCCAAACGACAAATTACCGTCTACTAAATATTGTAAATTATTAACAAAATGGCAACCTTCATGCATTACAATATTATGCGAAAATGCCACTTGTATTTATATATTTTTTTTTTTGTCGCTATCTTCGTGTGAGTTGTGCTATTGAATAATTTATGGATAGGCACACATAGTACTCATCAAACAAATATGCAAACTCGAGATGGAGAAAAAAAACAAACGATTAACACATTTTTTTGTGTGTCTTTTTGAGTTCAGCACAACAAACCTGTAGTTTTTGACCCATATTAGAGATGGCTAGTAAAATTTGAATATAAAAAGAATTCGCTGAATAGGCAAAACGTTATTTCTTAACTGTTCAGAGTTTGGGAAGCGGGGATTGAGGGGATCTTTCAATCAATCTTTGTAAACATTAAACAAAAATTTCAACAAAAATCGTGCATTACATTTTTGGGCCGTTTTTTCGTTGAGTTTGTTTTATGATGAGACAGCATCAGCGGCTTCCCCGATATTGATCTCGGAACTACAATAAATGTATAATTTGCATAGTACAGAGCGAGAGAGGGAGAGTGAGAGAGAGAGAGAGAGAGGGAGAGAGAGAGAGAGAGAGGAAAGGTCACTGGCATCGTCTAACCAAAAACAGACGCCAAATCGACGATGATTTACTCATGATGAGTACGTGATGAAGATGAAAATGTATCTGTGAATGCTTAAAGTGTGAATGTGTGTGTGTGTGTGTGTGCGTGGTGTGTGCTTAGCTAGTGGGCAACAGCACGTGGGCAGGTCAGAGTTTGCTTTTGTTGACGCTGGCCTTTCCCTTGAAGGGCGACAAATCAAACAAACTGCAGTCGACCGACAATTGCGCAAATTGGTAACGCGTTGTTGTTTCCAGGTCCAAGACCAGTCCAAAACCAGCATTAAATATGCAAATGAGCAGCAAAAAGCAGAGACAGACAAAAAGCGGGGCAACAAAATTAGCGCAACTGAATTAATTAACAACTGTTACATTTTGTTGTAGCTGTATTATTTATGTGACCTTGAGGGAGATAGCAGAAACTGAAACTGAGACATGATAACAAATGAGTGACAGCAATAAATTCCAAAAACAAATGTTTGCCATTTTGTTTTACACGCCAATAATTATGTAAGCTCTACAATAAATTGGACTTATAAATGTTATTTGATATTTAATGCCTTTATGCCTGCTCATTTCTCATTTCACAATTACAATGCGAATTATTAAAAATCATTTTAAATGTAACATGCCGGCAAATGAGACTCAAGTGCGAATTAAAGAAATTTTATTTCTCTTTTTTTTCTGACATTTTGCTTTGCAGTTTTACGCATAAATTATTTTGGCCATAAATTGTACACGCCCCTAATGAACTTTGATTAAAATCGCATTTCACGAATTTTTTCAACTTTTTAACAGTGATGCTGCAATTTTTATTTTTTATTAACTGACCTAATTTCTCACAAACAAATAGAAATACTTTACTTTGTGGTTAGATGAAGGCCGCTTTGAAATATTTTCTAAATTCTAATTGTTTGGTTCACACGGCTAAGTTTATATTGTTGTTGCTGTTGTTGTTGTTGGCTACTCAATTAACTGCACAATATTTGTAGCCAATTTGCAAAGATTTTTAATGGGCCGTTAAGTAAATTAGCTACAGCTGCTGTTTAAATTTTTATGGGTTTTTATGAATGAAATGTGGGAATCTGAGAAGGGTGGAGTCACCTCTTTTTTTTGGGTGTAATTTGTAGTGCAGTTTGTTGATGATGTGATTTTATTACCTGATATGGTTGCAGCTGACGAAACACATAAAAGGAAGCCGAGCATAGATGTGTGAAGACCAAATTGTTGAAGTAATTAAGCATTTTTTTGAACTATAAATCATTTTTTGGAGTATTCCGATTTGGTAGCAGTTACTGCTGCTTATTTTGAAGCAGCGGATGTGTTTTTAGAACCCGGATATGCTTCCTTCTATGGGTGACACTTTTTACAGACACACTCTATAAGGGATTTTCTATTTGCGAACAGTTTTATGGGATATTCCACAGTTTGTCTTATGACAATATAATTCTGCTCTCTTTTCATTTAACACTATGTTAGAATGTACTCAAGGTAAATATTTCTACAGAAAAATGTACTTAATAATTTCAGATTTTATTTCGCTAATTTATTTGTGGCAGAAATTTGCAATGCAAACGAATTTGCAGTCTACGACACACGCCTTGTCGCACTTCTGTCTCAAATCTCAAATATTTCAGCTGAGAAAACAACTGACAGTGCCAACTGGAAGTTGTTAGAGTGCAAACTAGACAACCACGCGTTAAGATTTTTCATATACCCACACACACACACACACAAAGGCAGACAGAGAGAAAGAGAGAGAGAGAGAAAGAGAACAGAGCTGACAACAATGTCGCCAGCTTGCCGGATTTATCAAGAAGTTATATCCAAGGTGCTGCCCACGCAAGTACCAATGATTGTCTTTTTTGTCTTTGTCAGAGTGTCGGACAAACAATGTTAATAAACAAAGTGTGAAGCCGTTAAAACTATGCCAAAGTCAAGCTGCCCTTTTTCCACTCTTAGTGTCTTTCGAAAGTAAAAGAAAAAAGCCATTATCACACATGGCAAATAGTTTGTTGACTTTGGTATTTGGTAGCAAGTAGCATTTTGCATAAAATAAATGCAACAACATTGCTGACACAGTTCACGACGCCCAGCCCCATGGCAACAGGGCCAACAGCAACAACAACAACAACAGCAACAGTGGCAACTTGTATTGTAAATGCTGCCAAAAATGCTTTTCCCACCATATGTATCTGTTATCTGTGAGATACTTGTACGTGTCTGCATATGAAGTTCATTTACACGCAGCTCAGACAACAGCTGAAAATGTCCTCTCCCCGCTCCCTTGCAGTCAATTACTTTAGTATGATTAATTTAGTTTTGTAGGCAACACAAACATTATCAACAACAACAACATGTTGCATTGCTGTAAATGTACATTGACGCCACTAAGTAACCCACAGCAATTATGAAATACGTTTTAGCATTTTAGCCAGGCACCAAAAAGAAGCATCCAACAAACAATGCAAGTTGCATGCCCGCACGCCGCAC
The DNA here is from genome assembly GCA_035045575.1 of Drosophila falleni. Taxonomy (NCBI): domain Eukaryota; kingdom Metazoa; phylum Arthropoda; class Insecta; order Diptera; family Drosophilidae; genus Drosophila; species Drosophila falleni. The sequence continues at coordinate 9,039,992 of JAWNOV010000167.1, forward strand.
AGTGGGACATTCTCTCATTTTGCTGTATTAAAATCATATCTTTTGAACACATAAAGATATTTCAAAAATTTAAAAAGCATTTGATAGAAAACTTCTTAAGCTTTAAAATGATGGTTTGTACGGCTTGATAGGTTCTTCTGGTTAATTCTGGGTCTTCGGTCAAAGTTGAAAAATATTTTCAGTGCATATTTTACATGTTAAATTAAAAAAAAATCAATTTTTGTTTGCCCAAAATATACATTTCAATCTTTTTTTTATTTTTTTAACAACATTAATAAGTATTTAAAATAGTTTTGTTATGATAGTTAAAAAAAAAAAAAAAAAATTTTTTTGAAAAATCTTGTATGATGCCTGGCATAGCGAAAGCGTATGTAATTGTACTGCGCTCTTCCTCTTCTAACACCATTTTATTGCGAGGTTGCATCAGTTTTTGGCCAATAACTCTCTTAGACGCAGCTGGACGCAAGAAAGACCGGGGTTGATTGGATAGAGAATCGATTACCGAAGACTGCTGTTATAGTGGGGTGGAGTCCTTCGGAGTCCAATTTTTGTTCTATTCCATCAAAGTCAAAAAATAGCCTAATTTTAGTGGTTTTTTTTAAACATCGCTGGGATAAAAAGCCAACACGTGAAGAAACAAAATTCTACGGTATTTAATTAGAAATAAATGTACATTTCATATAAAACCAAAAACATAAAGATCGGCCGTATAACTTGACAACAAACCCGTTTTAAAGTTAGCATTTTTAGTAAAATTTGCACATTTGTGCGCGCACTGAAAAATTTTTCAACTTTGAGAGGCTGTCACGCCCACAATTTTTACCTGATTTCAAAAATCTTTTGGATTTGTAATCTTTGGAGATTTCTCTATCGAATGCATTTATTTTTTTTTAAATCGCGTTCATCGAAAAAATGATTTAAATCCCACCCCCCACCCTTTCTGTCCCACTGTGCGCCGCTGACAATGAAAAAAGCCTTTTATACAACACGAAATTAAAACACGATCGCACATTGAACATGGCCAAAATCACAACAACAACAACAGCAATAACAGCAACAACTGTAGCTATGCCAAGTTGCATTGGGCCATGTCGAAGCTGAGCTGAATTTAATTCGATTTTTGTTGTTGTTGTTGTTGATTTTTCTTTTCGTGCAACTTTCACTCTCTTGTGGGGCCGAATGTCACGAGCGTTGTTGGATTTCTTTGACCACAAAAAGGCTTGGACTTGGACTGTAACCCAGTTGGAGCACTGACAAATTGGAGCAGCCAAGTGCAGCGCCCAAAATGCGGAAATTTTGTGTGTATGCAAAAGAAAAAATAAAATTGCAAATCGGCCCAAATAACAAAAGACTTAGGACACGAACTTGCGAGGCGAGTCATTGAGGCGTGCAAGTGTCACTCTTGACAGCTTTTTGCTACACATTTGGCCAACGTTGCTAACGTATGTGTTTTAATGATTTATGGGAATTTATTAGCTACCTGACTTTCTTTGGCTCTTATGGTTTATTAATCAGTCAAAGTCTAAGTTTCTCGGCCTCGAAATTGTTATTGTTTATGAGCATTTCTGATGAGTCAGTCTGAACAATTTGAATGCCTCTTGGGCATTAGTTAAGAGTTGACTTCATAGCTGGCTGCCTAATTACAAATGACCTTCATGCAATTTGCAGTTAAATTCAACTTTATGGCCCTCCCCCTTTTGGCTGAAAGATTACACAATTTTTTCACGCCTCGACAAATTTTGGTCGCGCCTACAATTCTGTGTGCTACGTTATGCAATCGAATTTAATTAGCTGCCAGAGTTACCTGACAATATTCATAAATTTTATATTAATTCAAAAACAATAGCAAAAGTGAAAAGTTTCGGAAGCGCGTGAAAAGCCTACGTGAGTTGTTCCCCTTTTAATTCTTTTGATGGACGTAGCTGACCTTGTCGCCATACTAATAAAACAAACGCATTAAAACGATAATAATTTTTATGGCCTATTATTTATGATGCATGCACACATTTGTTTAACACATTTGCATGCCAATTGCATAATCACAAAGTCGTTGGATTCTATTCTAATGTCATTCTGGTTGAAAGAGACACGCGTGGCTGACATGCAACTCTGCCAGTTGGAACAATCGCATTTCACTGATCACAATATATAAACACTGAGTCGCAATTCACGTAAGCGCCATTTCACACCTTACGAGTATGCATGCCAAAAGTGTTACGCATTTGCCAAGTTCCACAAATATGGCTAAAAAGTGATGCAATGGCAACGGTGGCTGTTTCAGCGATAGCGTCAAATTCAAGTCAAACTGTCTGAATGCAGTTTTGTTCGCAATTTGTTAAATGATCTATGGCAAGTCAAAAAGAAAAGCTTGCTTTGTCATGGAGACACCTGTATGCCCTTATAAGTCTGCATTTTCTGGGAAAAAATGCAGACAAAGTATAAAATGACTATAAAGTACCCCAATTTATTTATTAATTTTAAAATTAAAAAATTTCAAAAACTTTGATTTCTCATAACTTCATCAAAACTGAACCGATTTTCAAGCGGAATGTCATTTTGTTCATGATTTGGTCTCAAAATTGATTCTGCATTTAAATTTTGATCATCTAGAAAATTTGATATACTTTCGATTCTAAGCCATCTATCATCTAATTTTCCATACTTACCCCTTGACATTTTTTCAAAAACTTTGATCTCTCATAACTTCATCAAAACTGAACTGATTTTCAAGCGGAATGTCATTTTGTTCATGATTTTGTCTCTAAATTGATGCTGCATTTAAATTTTAATCATTTGGAAAATTTGATATTTTTTCGATTCTAAGCCATCTAATTGAATGCTTTATTTTAAGCCACTTTATATATTTGCTCAAAAATTACCCTATAAATTCCAGTAGAGTATTAAAAGCATTTGCATGCTGCAGTTGAGTGCGTCGGATGTGATTTTATTTATAGAAATTAGCAATTATTTTGTCGAGTAGCCGAGGTAGCCGAGTAGCAACAGCTGTCAAATGCAAATAAACTGGGTTACTGAGAGGCGTCACAGTATTTTGAGTGCAACTGCAAACTGCATGCTCGGGTCACTTTTGATTTGGACAAATAAGACAGACAACCCCGGGGGCTGGTTCTTAAAACAAGCGCCAACAAATCAAAAACAAAACTAGAAAACAACACCAACACATGTTTATGATAGTCTAGAGTTGTTGGGCAACTCATATTCGTATTCATATTCAATTGAAGTTGAGTTCTAGGCAAATTGTATAACAGCGCAAGAAACAGGAAATGGCAGCGCCAAAAATGTTGACCAAAAAAGGCAATCAATTCGGCATTTTTTTCTTTTTTTTTGCACGTTACGAAAAGTCAATCAACTAACGAAATTTAATACAATTTTATGGTGGTTACTGTTGCTGTTGTTGTTGTTGTTTGGCAGCTGCTCCCACAGTAATTTGGGCTCTGCTCGAAATTTGACGGCGGTCTGTCAGTAGCTGCTAAACTCACATGAGAGACCCTCTGCTGTGTCCGGTGTGGGTGTCTCTCCAAAATGTGTAATTCAATAGGCAACAAGAGTCGGTTGTTGTAGTTGTAGCTGTTGTAGTTGTTGTAGTTGCCGTTTTTGTTGCTGTTTGTGTGCCGCACATTCTCGGAATTGATTGTGTCTAATGAAATGTTTCATTTAATCGCCGCATATTAATATAGAATTTCATGTTTGCAATGTGCCAGTTCAGTGCTGTATATTGCCGTGGACTTAATTTTATTTTAGTATTTTTTTTTAATGGAATTTGAGCAATTAGAAATTATTATTTGCGTCATTGCCTTGCTGATATGTTTTTATGTATGCTCAAATGTCAGCCACAAAGCAATAAACTGCTCTAAGATTACAAATCTTAAGCAACTTCAGGTATTTTGATAAGTTAAGCCTTACTAATAAATGCATATGACTAACAAGCAAAATTGCAACTGGAATTTCATGTTTGCAGTGCGTCAGATCCGTGCTATAAATTAACGGGGGTTTCTTGTTCTTTTTTTTCATAGAAATTTGGGCAATTAGAAATTATTATTTGGTTCATAATCTCTCTGATATATATTTTTTTGAATCCGCAAATGTCAAACACGAGGCAACAAACTGATTTTAAATCGACAATCACAAGCAAGTTTTGAATTTGATAAGATAAACCCATCTAATAACGGGATATGACTAACGAGCAAATTTGCAAATGGTACACATACGCCCACAAACCCACAAAAACCACAGCGAAAATAATAAATTAATTTAACAACAACATCTGCATGCTGTGTAACAAGTTTGTGCCTTAAGTCTTTCGTTTTGCATGCGCCACAGTTTGCCTATTTACTTAGCTTGAGCTTTGATTTCAATGGCTTGGCATCATTAAAGACGGAAGCGGCAAACAAATATTAATTAACATGTTTATTCATATGTTTTCCACAGCTATATCCGACACAGTGTGGGCTAATATTATCGTATAAGTATCGCGTATAGGAAAAGGCAAACACGCTGCTTAACCCAATATGAAAGGTTCGCTGTCAGCGCTGTGGGTGCGATTCATTAGCGCCTTGTTTTAATACATTTTGAAATAGTTTGTTGGCCAGAATGCACAAACTAAAAAAAATCACAAGCTGTGCTTTGTACTCGTATTCTCCGATCATTTATCATAAATAATTGTTGCTGCTGCTGTTGTTGTTGTTGTTGCTCTTGTGTCCGTTTTGATCTAATAAATTCAGAGCTCGCGCATAATTATAATTGAAGTGATTTTTAATTAAAAAACTACAAAAACTAAAACTGTGAAGGTCAGTTTGGGGCAAGGCAGCAACTCCCTGCGGGGTCACTACTCAGTCACAAAGAGATAAATAGTTTTGGTTTCTTAGATTCGCATAAATTGCAACACGTTCATAATTTTGTAGAATTTTTGGGGTCAGTCCAAAAAGTAATTTTTATGTTAGTTTTACTTGCGTAAATTACGCCAAAAATGTTGCGCAAGAGTTAACGGGCATTGTTACCATTTCGACCAGCAGCAATAACAATAACGTAAACAAAAAAAGACCCAAATAAAGCGGCACTTAAATTGCGCGCCAAGAAAAACGTGATTTTCCACTTTTGATTTTTTTTTACTGTTGTTGTTTTAAAGGCGCGCTCGCGCCCAAAAGGAGTCGCTTAACTCGGTGATTCTCACGTAACCAAACGCTAGCAACATGCGGCAAGCTGCCGGCAGCAACAGCATCAGCAGCAACATATGTTGCCAGGCTGCGACTTTGGAGTCAACACCAACGCCAACCGGTTGAGTAACTGCGTTGCCAATTTGAACTAAAAATTTCTTTCAGATCTTTGCTCTCGAAGCTAAAGTGGGCAGTTGTAGTTGTTGTTGTTGTAGTTGTTGCTGCCACTTTTACTCTCATTGCTGGCCGTCTGTCTGCAATCTTTTGCCCCATAACGGAAATGACCATAATAATAATTTTTTGCACAATTTATTACGTTGCGTTAGCAAATGATATAAATTTTCTAGCCATGCCACAATTTGTTGCTGATGAATTGTGACGTTAATGCGCAAATATTTCAATTGATTGTAATTGTTTTGGGAAAGGTGCATTACTTGGCTAACTAGAAAGTGACACATTTCGCTGGGAAATTCACTTGAACAATTTTGTTTTAATTTTTCGACTGGCCTGTTTGCTGATGTAATCCATTTCTCACTAATTTGCATGATTGATGGCTGCATTAAGATGACTCTGTCAGTCTGTTAGTCAGCCAAAATATTAAGCTAAACAATGAGACACAAATTATGAAAAATGCTACTTTGTTAGCCTAAAAGTGATTAAACCGTTTGTTAAAAATCCCAATTTCACCCAATGACGTTCGTCTAAATTTAATAATAAATACGAGCAGTATTTTGAACTTATTTTTCATATTTACCTGACTGAATGCGTAGTCTGTCATAAAACAACACCTATAAAAATAAATACGTAAAGAATAATTAATTTAGGCGAAATAAATGAAACTTTTTTAGCCTAAAAGTGGAATTTGTCAAAAATCCCCATTTCACCCAATGACGTTCGTCTAAATTTAATAATAAGTACAATCAGTATTTTGAACTTATTATTCATATTTACTCGCCTGAAAGCGTAGTCTGTCATAAAACAATACCTATAGAGATAAATATGTAAAAGAATAATAATTATTATTCAATAATTAATTTAGTCAAAATAAATGAAACGTCAAGCGTTTGCTTATAAGAAGCATCGGAAAACAAGCACAAAATTATAATAAAAATGTCAGCTACACAAACATTAGCTTAATTGAAGCGCACACAAACCACAAATCGAATATACAATTCGCAATTGAGACGCCCACAGGGTCGCTGCTCCTCTTAGTCAACTTGTGGCAGTTGCGACTTTAGGTTGTTTATGGTTGCACACTGAAATAATTGAGGCGTTAATGTGATTACGTGCGGGTGGCAGCAACTTTAGAATAATTGGCAAAAAGAATTTTAATGCGAATGGCAACCTTGTCCATGAACACAAACACAAAACACGTCGCGTATACGCAATGTGTGCTGCAACCGGTTCGCTTGTTGCTGTGTTGCTGTGGTCACTTTCACATGCCGCATTTCCGTTTGCAACATGTTGTAAGTTGCATAATAGCTGTAGTTTTATGCGGTTGCATCTCTTCACATCACCTTGACTCTGAGACATTGAAGTGCAATCACGTTTGGCTACTTGTTTTGGCCAACTGTTGGCATTTATCTATCCACATTTGGCCAGATCCAGATGCATTTGCCAAATGCCATTAGTCAAAATAGTTAGCCGTACTTCAAGTGGCAAAGTGGCAAGTGGCAAGTGGCAAGTGGCAAGTGTTACTGACCCCCTGTCGACAATAATTTAATTTCATTCCATTTGATTTTGCAGCTAACATTTGTCGTGCTGACAACAGCCTCGTGGGGCGATTCGAGCCAAAGTCAGTACCACATTCAAACGGATGAGGGACCCGAAAGATATTTCCGCTTTCAGACAGATAATGGACAGTTTCGGAAGGAGAAACGCTTGCAGGACGGCACAGTCATTGGTAAGTTCACCAAATTAATAACTTTAATATAAGTGATATAAAGTGAAATTTGTGCTGATTGATTATCGGAAAGTAATCGAATAGATTGGAGAGGATTTCCTGTCTGATTACGGGGAAAATTGCTGTAGAAATACATTTTAAATAACTAATATTAGATACAGAAAATAGCAACTGAAATCTGTGTTTGTTTGTCATTTTCAAATATTTCAAAACTTTCCAAAAAATGTTAGTTAATCTAAAAATTATTCTGTAAATTAAATGTTTGTATTAATTAAATTGCAGAAATTCAATTTAATTAATCACATTTTAAATAACTGATATTAGATTCAGAAAATAGCAACTAAAATCTGCTTTTGTTTGTAATTTTGAAATATTTTAAAACTTTTCCAATAAATATGAATTAGTCTACAAATTATTCTCTAATTTAAATCATTGTATTTTTTATAAAATAAAATTGAAGAAATGCACCTTAAATAATTACATATATTTATTTAAAAGTATATGTAGATTTCAAAGGATTTCTTATTTTATGATTTTTAAAAATGACCTTGAATAATGATATTAATTTATTAAAGAATATTCATTAAATTAATACTATGTGGACTCATTTTGATTTAAAATTATTATCAATGCGTGGACTAAAAATATGTAAATATATATTTTTTAATAAACATCTCTGATTTTTTTTCTTAGGTACCGAGGCTTGGATCGATGCAGCAGGTTTTCTGCGGCAGAAGGATTATATCGCTGATAAGGAAGGCTATCGTATTTTAAAATCGAAGACTATATTTGTGGGTCAAAACAGAGGCATTGAGGTAATTAACAAGTGCTTCCAAAAGCCACTTCTATTTAATATCCAATCTTCAATCTTTCTTCACAGGATGCCATTAAATCCACCAAGACGGCACCAGCTCAATCTGGCATTCTGGTGGATGGAAATGCTGGAGGCAACGTTGTGCCCGGTGGTTATAGAAAACATAACTATGGATACAGCACAACAACTTCGACGACCACAGCACCACCTCCTTTATATGAGCCACCAAATTTGGCGACAGCAAATCTAGATTCAGGTGTGGGTAAACTTAATTATTTATCACCAGAGCAGGCAGCCAAGATACAGCCACAAACACAGCTTGGCTTTGATCATTATCCGGATGAGTTGCCCAGAGCAAGGGATCAGCTGCTGCAGGGCATTGTCACTCCGCACGTGGAGATACAACCCAATGCGGAGCCACATGATGAGATCAATGCAATTAATGTGTATGATGAGGAGGCGGATCATGGATTTGCTCCAGGTCGCTTTGCCACTGTGATTGGCACAACGACACCGCGTCCTGGTTTGTTTGCGGCACCTGCGTTATCCATGCTGCCACCTTTGAGCTCGCAGCGTAGACGTCAGCGACCACGTCCAAGTGCCATTGGCATTGTGTCCACGACGCCGTCACCAATTGTGGCACAGGAGAGCTATGGTTACTCCACGCCAGCGCCATTTGCAGCGCCGCCTTCGGTATCCGTTGATGGTTATCATTATGCACCTGCAGCCACACCTGTCAGCAGTGGTTATGGCTACTCACCGCTGGAGGTGAATGCGCTGGATGCGCCGCTGCTGCCGCCGCTGCCGGAACGCGCCTATCGTCGGCGTCTGCGTCCGCGTCCGCTGCACAGCAACAATCTGGATGCCTCCGAATATGATGGTGTGAGTGTGACACGTAATGGTTTCCGTTATGTGCTGCCCAAGCAATACCATGAGGAGTCGCAGGTGGATGACAAGCGGGCGGGCAGCTTTGGCTATGTGGATCCCTTCGGTATTCGTCGGGTTGTCTACTATAATGCCTCGCCAGGTCGTGGATTTGTGCATCGCAACAATAATCAGTTTGTGGGTGCGAATGGAGCACCCTACGATGATCCGGGACCAGCACAGCTGGTGAATGAGTGAAAGGCGATACGAAGATTTAACGATAACGATATTTATCGAAGATCTAACGATAACGATATTTATCGAAGATCTATCGATAACGATATTTATCGAAGTGCTACACTAAATTAATTCCAATTCACAAAAACTGCCCCCACAATCCTCCTCACAATGCACCAAAACTAACCGCGAAGCCTCAATTTAAAGCTAGCCTCATTGTGGGGGGTACTCACTGCATGAATGCCAAAAAAAAAGAATATATATACAAAAATTTCACAGTGACTACCCCCAATCGTAATCTGTACATAACCACGCTTTAAACATTTCTCTATACACACACACAAATAAGAAAACGAATATCTGTGTTAATTAATTTAATACTTGTATGTGTAATTTAATTTATGATTAATCCAATTGTGCAATTAGCGCCTAGCATTAGTTCTTAGACTAAAGTTTCATTAGGGGCACTCACTGAACCCCGCAAAAATAAAAAAAATTTAGTTAAGTGAGAATCGTTTCATGTATTAATCTTGCCATATTAACAAAACGTAAATAAATGCTTAACACACACACTTTACACACACCCACACCCATATACACACACACACACCTACACAACACACATGAACACACCTAGCCTATAAAAGCAGTGACTAATTTCTTTGCCAATAGTTGTTCATTATGCAAAATCACAAAAGAAAAAAGCAAATTTTTCTTTTTTTATAGAATTCTTAAAAACAATGAGCACCCGTTGCATAGAAATTAAACTCGTACTCATAATAATAACAATGTATTGTTTAATATTTAGCTATATACAAATAAAAAGATATTTAAAAACTAAATAATTCAACTGTTTCATTTTTTAATCGCGTTTATGATGTTTTTTGAGTTTTTGTTTATCTTTTCCGGAACAGAGGCGGCTTAATCCGTATAGGATTAGCAGGGGAATCAATACAAGTACTGCGAGTACATCCAGCGAATGTGTTTGGAAGTAGTTCAGTTCCTTAGCATTGGACTGTAAATGAACTGGATCAGGATGCCGCATCAAGTACTCGACCCACCACACGGCCAACTCGAGGGGTGGAACAGCAGTATCCCTTAAACGTTTGGAACGCAGTTTCATGGCCTCCGAGTAGCTTTTATTCTCAGCAACCTCTTTTATAGCTGACACTAAGATTTCCGTGGTCATCTTCAGATAATCAACTTTAACAGCAGCGCCAGCGCTCAGAGTTTGCAAAAGATTCTAGAAACAAAAGGCAGATTTAGGTTATTAGATAAAACAAGAAAAATGCTATAAGGCATTAACTTACGCGATTTTGATCCAAAAACAGAGGAATTCCCACCAGAGGTACACCGTGATAGGTAGCCTCCTGTGTACTCAGACCACCACAGTGGGAAACAAACAATATCAGAGATTCATGGGCTGCAAAGATTTAAACACTTAATAATGTTCATATATAATATTTAAAAACAAGTAAAAATCGGTTAAGTTTTGGCAAAGTTATGCGAGTTTGAAGTTTTTGAAAAATATCAAGGCGTAGATATAGAAAAATATGTCAGTGATGACCAAAATATCGAATTTTCTAAGTAATTAAAATTTTGATGCAGAATCAAAATAGAAGCCAAATAATGATCAAAATGGTATTCCGCATGAAAATCGGTTAAGTTTTGAAAAAGTTACGGTAGGTTGAAGCTTTTGAAAAAATGTCAAGGGGTAAGCATGGTAAATACCGAAAAAATTGACAGTGAGGTAAATTTTTCAAGTGAAAAATGTTTTGATGCAGAATGAATTTATAGGCCAAATAATGATCAAAACGGTATTCCGCATGAAAATCGGTTAAGTTTTGAAAAAGTTACGGTAGGTTGAAGCTTTTGAAAAAATGTCAAGGGGTAAGCATGGAAAATACCAAAAAAATTGACAGTGATGTAAATTTTTTAAGTGAAAAATGTTTTGATGCAGAATGAATTTAGAGGCCAAATAAAGATCAAAACGGTATTCCGCATGAAAATCGGTTAAGTTTTGAAAAAGTTATGGTAGGTTGAAGTTTTTGAAAAAATGTCAAGGGGTAAGCATGGAAAATACCGAAAAAATTGACAGAGAGGTAAAATTTTCAAGTGAAAAATGTTTTGATGCAGAATGAATTTAGAGGCCAAATAATGATCAAAATGGTATTCCACATGAAAATCGGTTGAGTTTTGAAAAAGTTATGGTAGGTTGAAGTTTTTGAAAAAATGTCAAGGGGTAAGCATGGAAAATACCAAAAAAATTGACAGTGATGTAAATTTTTTAAGTGAAAAATGTTTTGATGCAGAATGAATTTAGAGGCCAAATAAAGATCAAAACGGTATTCCGCATGAAAATCGGCTAAGTTTTGAAAAAGTTATGGTAGGTTGAAGTTTTTGAAAAAATGTCAAGGGGTAAGCATGGAAAATACCGAAAAAATTGACAGAGAGGTAAAATTTTCAAGTGAAAAATGTTTTGATGCAGAATGAATTTAGAGGCCAAATAATGATCAAAACGGTATTCCGCATGAAAATCGGTTAAGTTATGGCAAAGTTATGGTGGATTAAATTTACCAAGTATATCGCGTTGTGGCAAAAAGTCTCTAACCAGAACATTGCCAGGCATTTTAACATCCTTTAAGTACTCCTTATCGAACTTCCAGATAAAGTTATAGTCGGGCAGCTGTCTAAAGGCCTCTACAATCTTCAACTTGGTCTCCCTGTCCACATCGTGGGGCAACATATTAGTGCCCAATGAGAAGAAAATTGCTCCACGTTTTCCCTTTCTCATGAACTGATCTAGGTCGGTGGGCAGGGGATTTCCGGGTCTACCTTGCAAGCCTCCAATTTCAATCATATTCGGGGGCAAAGACTCCACAAAATTGATAGCTGGATGTGTGTTGATCAGTACAATTTTTGTCAATTTGGCCAACTCGGAAAGGGGCGGCATGTCGGGGGCAAAAAAGGGACGCATTATCTTATCGAGCTTGGGATTGTAGTACAGGCGACGATATCTATTGGAATAAAATAAAAAAAAAACATGATTATTACTAAGTCTTAATTATAAAACGAATGTTATACTCACAGTGTATCTAGGGCAAATATTAGTGTATTATCGAAACGTTCAAAGAAGTTCATTTTTGAATTATACAATGTTGTGAAGTAGGGAGTCAGGGCGGGAAAATAACTATTAGACATAAAGTCTATACTAATTGGGTTATTACTTAAGGCTGTCATGCCAATTACGGGCGGATAGCGAAACTTGTGGACAAAGCCCATTAAATATGGACCCATTGTATAGTCGTTAATGATCACATCGAACTTAAATTCGTCGGGATAATCCAATAACTGCTGCAGACCTTTTGAAACGGTTATATACTCTGCCGTTTTCAGGCCAAAGTTAGACTTAAGGGGAATCGTAGCATAGCTGCCGATGCCGATAAAAGAATTAATGTCGATCTTATCCTTATCATCCGTATAGAAATCGTAAGCACGCTCCAGATAGATATATGTGACATTAGCAGGCACCTTATCGTTGGGACGTGGCAAATTCACCGATAGTATGGTTAGATTGTGACCTCTTTCGGCTAGCTCATACAACAATACGCTATTCCTATAAATGAAAAATAAGTCTAGTTAGTTCAGTTGATCATTAGGCAGCAGATTACTTACCATATATGATGACTGTGTGACGTCATGCCCATCAATGCCAGGATATTTCCAGCCATTGTCCAGCTGAACAATTGCAATGCAATTGCTATGCCGAGATACTTTCTATTCAACATCTTGTCATGTACTGAAGCTGATTGACGAATATTTTCACAATATATACATATTATGGCTGATAACAGAGCTGAATTCAAAGATACACTCAAGAGATACTCTTTTATAGATTAGACTTAGGGATTGACGATACCTTCACAATATATATTGCTGATAACACAGCTGGGTTCAAAGATACACTCAAGAGATATTCTTTTAAAGATTAGACCTAATGAACCCATAACAATACTACATATTACACTTGATGGTGAAATCCAATGGAAACATTTTGAATTTAATATATATATATAATCTTCATATCAATTAAACACTGTCATTCCTTAAAAAAATTCAAAAGCTCTCTGATGCTCATCTATGATGCACACGTACAATAAAGCTTTAAAAGCTCTTAGCATAGCATATCTCTTTCACGATAAAAGCTCACTAATACATGCACATTTAGGATAATACATACATAGATGCCTTTTTCAACTTAACCTAAGTCAACCGGCACACTTTGTTTACTTGCTGTTATCAGTTTGACAGCTGGTAAAACAACTGTCGGTTGCCATAGGCGGCTTTTCTATCATTTTTACTCATCACACATATTTGCTTCATAAATGTTTTGTTTTTATTTTGTGAAAAAGCACAAAGTTCAGACAATCTAATAAATAATAAGTGAACTCTTATCGTTACGCTTCGTAATCTTATCGCAGTCGGCAAAAGTCTAGCAGAGTCCACGGTGATTCAGTCGTGTGTTTGGTTTGAAACGGTTTGGTATTATGAAAATAATTGTAACAGTTTTGCTGCTGCTGTTCAGTTGCAATCAGTGGCAGCAGTTGCATGCGGCAAAGATACTGTGTATTGTTGCCACAGCGGCACACAATAATCCCAGCTGGACGCAGCCATTCTTTGAGGCATTGGCTGGTCGTGGTCATTCTTTGACCATTGTGGGCACCTCGCCAGATCCCGAAATTAAGGGCATAACACATGTGAATATAGAGAACAAATACGATGTGATCCAGAAGCAATATGTGGACACACTTGGGAAATTTAAGCAATATTGGGACTTGAAGCAGATGCTGATTTGGTATGAGGCCTTGTTGGGCAACTGTCGATCAGTTTTAGAGGACAATCTGGTGTTGGATGAACTGAAAGCAAATTACGATTTGATTATCTATGATGCCACCTATTCAATGGACTGTCTAATGACTAAATTGCCCAAATATCGAGATACTCCTGTGCTGGCTTTAAGTAGCGGTAAACTTACTGTCGATCTGTTGAACTTGATGCATGCTGAGGATACAATTAATCCAGCACGGATTCCCCACTTTATAAGCCAACTGCCTGTGGAAATGAATTACTGGCAGCGTATTCTAAATCATATTCTATACATTGGCGAGGCATTGTAAGTTATAAATAGAAATATTAAAATTTCAAAATTTTCTAACAATTTTTCTTATAGCATTCGTTGGGGAGTTGTTAAGCCCGTTCTAAATGGAATGCTGCGTGATGGTTTTAGGAATCCAAATGTGCAACTGATGCTACTCAATACACATCCCGTTTTGGATTATGTGCAGAATTTGCCACCCAATGTTATTGAGGTCGGTGGACTGCATATTCGTGCCGAGTCCGCTCCACTTCCTCTTAACTTACAGGAGTTTGTGAATCGATTCCCAGAGGGTATTATCTACATCAATTTGCCACAACTTCAGTTGATATCCAGCGAGGGCGTTAAGGCCATTCAGTATATGATCAAGGACTTTAGTCAGTTTGGCTTTATCTGGAATATTAAGGATGTAAAGCTGTTTAAAAACTATCACAATTTGAGGACCATTAGTGTTGACTTGCAGCAGGATATTTTGGGTTAGTTATGAAAACATATTACTTAAATCTTCTCTAAATTCTTGATATCTTCTTCAGCTAAATCCAGTATGAAGGCATTTTTGACTCATGGCGATAGTTTTGGCCTACAGGAAGCTATCTATAATGCAATTCCAGTTATTGTGCTGCCGCTTTTAATGGATCAGATTAATGTAAGTAAATACTTATCATAAATCACCTTATTATAGTTATAATCTCCTCACTTTATTATAGAATGCCAAACGCGTTGAGGAACGTTATTTGGGAGTTCGGATTCCAACTGATAACTTAACAAGTCACAGTTTTTCCGAGGCCTTGAAGCGTATCGTTCGGGAGGAAATCTTTTTGGATAACTTGCATGAGGCACAGGTCAATTTTCGAACACGTCAGGTTAAGCCCTTGAATCAGGCTGTTTGGTATGCCGAACAGTTGGTGAGCGAGCCGCAACTTTACAAACACCTCTCGCATCCTCAGTCACGGGAACAGAGCTACTTTGTTAGCCACTCTTTTGATTTTTTGATTTTACCAGTGCTATTTGTCGCTTTCTTCATTGGCAATATAGTAATGATAATCGTACAGGTCACAAAGACCCAAAAACCTAATAAGAAAGCAAAGCTGAGTGAAAAGATAAGTCAAGAGAAGTTAAAGGTGAAGGATAACGGAAAAGAAAAGGACAGAGGCAAGGAGAAGGAAAATGAAAAGCTGAAACAACCAGCTAAAGAAAAGAAAGAAGCTTAGCCAGTTGAAAGTTATAGTATTGTGTATGTGATTGAGATTTTTGTCTGTATTTTGACTCTAGTATATTGAATAAAATCAGTCTATAAGAATGAATGATGAAGTAAAAAGATATATTTATTTAAAAACATAAAAATATATATATTAAGATATTTCTATTAGATTTATTTCATTGAATTTCTTTTTTAAACTAACTTCATGCCTAAAAGTATGCAACACTTTTTAGCAAATATCAAAGAAAATATATTTTAGTCTGACGCCTAAAAGAATGCAACATTTATTTTTATATATATCCTAAACTCTCTTATGCGGTTTTAAAGAGCGGACCAAAAACTCTCACCAGGTAGACGACTCATTTAAGAACCGTAGCACAGGTAAACCCGACTCTGCGCAATGAGAATTCGTTACCTTTCGGGTGACAAGTGAAACAAAAGAAGCAACAATAAATTTAAATCCCAGCCGATCATAAAAATGTATCTCTCAGTACGTTTCGGGAATTTGCAGTGAACAGAACAAAATGTTGACGAAGCTGCTGAAAATTTGCTGCAATTCAAATCAATGCACATTTGCGAAGCCCTTCGAGGCCATGCCAGGTCCACGAGGTCCCTTTGGATTGGGCAATCTGTACAATTATATGCCTGGCATAGGCTCGTATTCGTGGCTGCAGCTGCACAAGGCCGGTCAGGATAAGTACGAGAAGTACGGTTCGACTGTGAGAGAGACAATGTTGCCGGGTCAGGATATTGTCTGGCTGTACGATCCCAAGGACATTGCCACACTGTTGAATGAACGTGACTGTCCGCAGAGACGCAGTCACCTGGCACTTGCCCAGTATCGCAAACAGCGTCCACATCTCTACAAGACGACGGGTTTGTTGCCCACAAATGGACCCGATTGGTGGCGTCTGCGTTCCCAGGTGCAAAAGGAGCTCAGTGCGCCAAAAAGTGTGCGCAGTTTTGTCAGCGAAGTGGATGACGTAACAAGGGAATTTCTGAAATTCCTCAAAAAGTCGGATGGTATCGGTGCTACTATTGATATGTTGCCCAAGCTAACCAGACTCAATTTGGAATGTAAGTAAGGTCTTAAATAAAAGTATACTCCTACACAGAAAGAAAAATTCATCCTAAAAATCAAATTTAAAAAACTTGAATTTTTGGAAGTATGTATTCGAGATATAATTCCTAAATTAAGATAGTACGTAGGTAAAATGGTTACGATATTAAAAAATCAACATTAAAAGTGAAAGAAGCCTAAATTATTTGATCTAACTCAAAACAAAATTACAGAACCCCAAAAATTAAACTATTGCTGAGAAAAAACGGGCTTAATTTAAGTATTTCATACTTGGTTGGGATTAATTTTAGACCGGAATCCCGGATTTTTTTTCTGTGTAATAAATATTCCTCTCTTTTCAGTAACCTGTCTCTTGACCTTTGGAGCACGCCTGGAATCCTTTTCACCTGAGGAACAGCATCCACACTCACGTTCCACACGTCTCATGCATGCCGCCGAAACCACCAACAGTTGCATTCTACCCACGGATCAAGGTCTACAACTCTGGCGCTTTGTGGAGACTCCCAGCTATCGCAAGTTGCGACACGCTCAATCCTATATGGAAAGTGTTGCCCTGCAGCTGTTGGAGCAACATCTCGAGTCGGGTTCTTCGAGATCCTCACTGATCACTGCCTATATACAGAATCCTCAACTGGATCGCTTTGATGTGGTGGGCACAGCAGCAGATTTGCTTTTAGCTGGCATTGATACCACTTCGTATGCCTCGGCCTTTCTGCTCTACCATGTGGCACGGCATCCGGAAGTGCAGCAACGCATCTACGAGGAGGCACTCAAGGTGCTGCCCAATCCCGAGCAATCCCTTAGTGCTGATGCTCTGCGCACGGACATTACTTACACCAGGGCCGTGCTGAAGGAGTCACTGCGTCTGAATCCCATTTCCATTGGTTTTGGCAGGGTGCTCAACCAGGATACAGTGCTGAGTGGCTACTTTGTGCCCAAGGGAGTGAGTAACTAGAGATTTCTATGCATTTTGAACTGATCTTCATCAAATTTCTTTTGCTTAGACCACTGTGGTTACCCAGAACATGGTAGCCTGTCGTCAGCCTCAGCACTTTCCCGATCCTCTGAGTTTTCTACCCGATCGTTGGCTTAAGCAACGCAATGCCTTGAATCCCTACCTGGTACTGCCTTTTGGACATGGCATGCGTGCCTGCATAGCTCGACGTCTCGCCGAACAGAACATGCACGTCTTGCTACTGAGAGTGAGTATTGTATCTAAATGATCGAACGATCGTTGATCATTCCTCTAGTAAATCTGCAATTCAAATCTTTAGCTGCTGCGTAACTACGAACTCATCTGGCGAGGTCAAACGGATGAAGAGTTGGATATCGTTACACTGTTGATCAATAAACCCAATGCTCCCGTTTTGATCGAGTTGCGATCGCGTCCGATTTGATTTGCAAGTCAAAACTGAAACACAGTTGATGACTACACTTTTAGTTCAATGTTTATTTGCGTTAAAAAATGAATTTAAATAAATTTATATATATATAATATACATGTATATATATTTATAATTAAGGGTAAATTATATATATTACTAGTGTTATTTTTAATTGAAAGGCTGCGGGTGTTTTGGTCTACAAGTACTACAAAAATTAAAAACAATTTCAATAACTTCTGACCGATCTATAAAATTTAAAACAATGGAAAGGCATACTTTAAAAATTCTTTATACGTAGTGCTTGCCAGAGTTTCAAAGTTGATTTAGAATTTACTTTGTATAATACTCGAAAGTAGTTATGTATGTGTGCTTTTGGCGCAGGGTTGTCACCGTTTAGGCAGTAAGCGGAGTAAGCAGATTGTCTGTTGTTGGAAAATACATTTTAAATACGTTGTCAACTATTTCATTTCTGTAAATTTTTGACTGCAATGACAACCCTAAACGCCAGCTTATATGTATTTGTGTATAAGGTCTATATGTTCATATTAGATTATTATAGCTATATGCGTCTTTTAATTGGGAGTGTGTATATGGCTTTTAAAAAATGTTACTAAACTGTTTAGCTTGACCTTAAACTGTGACTGTGTTTTTTGTTTTTAACCTAACCCGAGGTACAGTTGCGCCCTTTAAGCTCAACTCTATGGATAGACTTACCCACTAAACAAGCTATCGTTTCACTATAATCAGACTGCTGTTCGTCAAGTTCAAGTCAAAAATATGTGGCTTATACTGATAACTCTGCTGTTCCCCTTTCAAATCTGTACTCTGTTCCTACTGTTATACTCGTCTACTGTTATACTTCGTTACTTTTTTTTTTGCTGTGCTCTCTTCTTCTTCTTTTCTGTATTCAGTTCTAACCTATAAGGACTTTGGTTGTTTGCCGCACTAAACGCTAGGATGATTGGTGAAAAAATACATATACAATCTAGATATCTCTGGATCTCAACTGTCTGATCTCTCGTTTCTCTTTTGACAAAAATACATATATGTTATTATCTGCTGTAGATCGGAATTCAGTATCAGGTCGACTACTATATCGTATGGCTATCGTTGAATATGTCGCTGTGGTTTTTTTTTATGAAGTTTGAGATATGATATGATTCTGCAGCTGGATGACCTTATAGCTCCAGCAGCAGAACCTCCTCATGCTAGAGTATATTGAGTAGCGATGAATCCATCATGCGATCATCGTACAGACTCAAGGTTTTCGAGGCACGCGCCTTCCTCACCGAGGGCGGCACATCTCCCGGCGTTTTCACCCGCTCGCTGGGATCTCGGAGGCGTTCGCTGCTGCCACGCCCACTGAACACCTCACGGAAGACTTCCAGACTGTGTTGGCGGCGCATTTGCTGCTCCGTTGGCGGTGGCATGTTGCCGCTGTTGCTGGTGACCAGCAGGGAATTTGTGCGCAGATGACCAGGACGACGCTTCGGTGCTCGGGATGAGGACAACATGTGTAGCTCGTTCTCGTTGTTGTTGTTGTTGTTGTTGCCGCTGCTGTTGTTGATGTGCTTGATGAGGCTGCTCGACAGCGAACGGGGCACAATGTGTGCAGGTGTTCCTGTGCGCTGCTCCGCACTGCGCAGCTGGAGAGGATTAGCTCGGTTCAGTGGCTGCAACGGACTCAAATCGAGATTGTTGGGACGCCTCAAGCCGCTCGACAACCGGGCATTGTCCATGCCCTTGAGAGCGGCCACCAAATTGGACTTCTCCTCGCCCAACTGCAGCTGCCGGCAGATCTCCTCGGCATGCTCCTTACGGAAGAGTTTCTTGTGGATTAAGGCGCGCACAGCGTGCCAACCACGCAGCTTGTGATCCGTGTTCTGTTGCTTGGGGAATCCCTGTCCCAGGCTAGAGTTGTGCTTCTGCTGGTGACTGGCAATCAGCTCCTCCACGCTAACATCATGCTCCAAGCAGGACAGACTTTGCTCCTGCTGTGACTGGAAGCTGTGCTTCTTGCTGCGCTCCACCAGCACTGGAGGAGCACGCAACGTCTGTGGTGCCAGATTACGTTCCTGGCAGGGATTACGTCCCTGGAGATGGGGCTGCAGCTGCGGCTGTGCATAGTTCAGGTGATTCTTCTCCGTGGGCAGCTGTTGATTGGGCGGCGGTTGCAGCAGACCGCCATCAGCCGAAGACAGCTGCGGTTGAGCCTGATGCACTGCAGCCGCCGTGATGGTGGTGCTGCCAATGTTGCTCATCTGTGACACTGGCGTTGCCAGATTGTTTGTATTGAGCAGCGGACTAGCGGGTTGTGCTTGCAGGCGTGGACGCAGACTGGACATCTCCTGCATACGCTCCTCGGCACAGAGCGAGGTGAGTCTCGCGTCTGCATCGTGATCCCAGCAATCCTCGCAGGTGTCACGCACCAACTTGGCGGCTGCACCGCCTCCCCAGCCAGCGGGGAACAGCGGACGCGCCTTGTGACGCACCACGAGAGCCTGCATCTGATCGAAACTGGGATGTGGACCCACCTCCTGTTCATAGGGCGCCTTGTACGGCGGCGTCATTTGTCCGGGCGCATAGAAGTCCGAGCAACGTGTGGCAACCTCCCAGAGCACCAATCCTAGCGCATAGACATCCATTTGCTTCAGGGATGTCTCACAATCCCGCAGATTGACGGCACCCTCGAGCAGCTCCGGTGCCATGTACCGCAAGGTGCCCACCTCATTGATGCTCTTGGTCTCCGCCATGGCCACCTCGCCCTTGTACTCATACTTGGAGCCAAACACCTTCAGGGCAAACCCAAAGTCCGCAATGCAACAGCTGAGATCCGATTGCACCAGAATATTCCTTGAGTTGAGATCCCGATGAGCTACGCAGGGTTTGTGCAGTTCCCCCAGACGCAGCTCCGTGTGCAGATGGGAGACGCCTCGGGTTATGGTGCGTAGCATGCCACAACATTGGCCAAAGTCTGTGCTGTTGGCAATCAGCCAATCCTGTAGGCAACCCAATGGTGCCAAGGACAACACCAACTGATACTCCATTCTGCCATCCATGGTGCGACGTTCATCATAGCCAAAGTAGCTGAGCAAGGCCGGACAATCCATCAGAGGCAACGCATAGATATTCCGCTCATTCACATAATACTGATGATGTGCCTCCGGATAAATCTTGACGGCCACTTCCTGTTCATGCAGCAATCCCTTCATGACAGTGCCATATTTTCCACTTCCGAGCATTCCAATCAAATTCAGATTATCCACATTGCGCAGATTGGAACTGTAACCAGGTCCCGAGGGTGCCAATGGAGATTCTTCCGGTTCGGTTTTCTCCTTCACGCCACGACAATATTGAAATGCCATTAGTATACCAATGAGAATGAGTGTTATGAGACCGGCTAAGCTCAACATGGTGGTGGCTCTAATGGAGTTCTGCTGATGGGATGTGGCACGATTGGTAACCGCAGCTCGCACATTGTTGGCCAACTCCAGAGGCGCTGGTTCCACCACAGACACCTGGGCATTGCACAGATCTCCCGAGCAGCAGCAATAGTATAAGGAATTACTACGTGATGTAGGCGCTGAGCTGGTGCACTCTGTCTGACTGCAGATGGAGTTGCGATCCGTGTTATCCTTCCAACAGCCTAAGAAGAGGGAAAGAGAGATTAGTAAAGGGAGCAAGGCAGTAATGATTTATAGCCTATTTCCACGATGTCACATTTGACACATTCGACGCCATTTAAATCATTCGCTCCGAATGTGGACTTAATTTCAGTACAAAATCCAAATGATCATTTTGAATCATTCATAATGAATGTGAAGATTTTTTGTCATTCGCCCAGGCGATTTTCAGTATCTTTTTATCAAACACGCGATTTTTATCGATAAATTCGTGAAAGAAAACAATTATCACCTTAACCAGCTATTTTTTTCAAAAAAAATCGGTAGACATTTAATTTCCGTCAATTATAATATCAAAATAAATATTGAAATGTTGTTATTGCCAGCTCTTTATAATTTGGAACGGAACAGCTGATTTGCTTTGGGTGAATGGCAAATGTCTTAACAGTTTCATGTGGGCCACATTCAAATGTGACCAAATGTGAGCAAATGTGGCAAATGTGAGAGGTCGTAGAAATAGTCTATTAATTGATTCCCTTACCCTGTTTAACCAGTCGCGTGCCATTCGCCGTTTGATTCCACAGGCTAAAACAGAAGGTGTAACCCTCCGTGCAGCTACGTTGATGTGGTTCCCCCGAATTGCTGCTCGTCTCCAGCAGTTGCAATTGCTGCTGCTCCGCACTGATGCCTTCGCTGTTCTCCTGCTCATAGTCATCATCATGCTGGGAGCTATCATTCTCCTGATAACTCATACAACTGTACTGACGACTGGGCGCAGGTGCTATTATAAAAACATTCATTACCAAAGGAACAAGTATTGATTCCACAGGCTAAAACAGAAGGAAGGGAATGCCATACTTACATGCCTTGGCCAGCATAATCATGGCCAATACCAGCAGCAGCCATACGCTCCAAATGCGCCTCGTCATGTTATTAATTTTATTTTATATCTTGCCTTTTCAAGTGCCCGTTATTCAATTTGTTGTTGTTTGGTTTATCACCTCAGCTTCTTGGTTCGATTTGTTTATGACATTTTGGCTGATGGTGCAGAAAACTAAATTTGCTAAATAAATAAATAATTGACGAATTTGTTTATTGTTTATTTTTTTTAATACTCTGTGGTTAATAAAAAAAAAGAGCAAAAATGGGAATAATGGAGTATGTAATATTGAAACAAGAATAAATTTAAGAAGGTACAAAGTAAATACATTCTTGAGAAATATCTAGATATATTCATGATATAACGACTAACAATGGATTACACGAAAATCTTGGGGACTAAAGATTTAATTTTCATAGCCCTAAAGTTTCTCAAATGTGTGAATAAAAGCTTGTTCGCAGGGTATTTCGCAGTCGTTCCCTTACGACTAGAACGTGCTTACTTGTTATAAATAGCAACAATAATAATAACAACAAAAAACGCATCAATTGCCATTGGACTCTGTATATGTAGAATATATCTGGGTGCTTCACATGTCTCCCTCTCTCTTTCTCTCTCTGTTAATTGCTGTCTCCTTCATTCTGTCTGCCTCTGTTTCTGTTTCTTTTGGAGTCATTTCTGTATTCCGTAGGCGCTTTGTTAATTTTTGCAAACGCTGCAACAATAATAATAACGATAACGCCCAGACTTAAATACTCATATACCCAATCGACTTGGTCGAGCAACTGCAGCATGATCAATACCAACAACAACAATCACATTGTAGCTATAGTTGGCGCTTCTCTCCATATGTCAGTCTCTCTGTCTCTCAGTCTATCTGTCTCTCTGTCGGTCTGTCGAGACTCTTCACCCACCCACTTTCTTGTGAATCAAGTTGACGTTGTTGCGGGGGGCGTTACGTTGACTACGCTGCACTTTGGATCCGTTTGGGGCCGCATTCTGATGTGCAAATTGAGCGCTCTACGCGGCACAACAAACGGGGGGAAATCTGAGTATAAATAATATACACTGAAACAAACGACAAATATACTTTAAGTACAATTGCTTCTAAGAAAAAAACGTATTAAATGGAAACGAAAATTCTTTTAAATAAATATTCTCAGTATCAGAAGTTGTCATGAAATATTATAATAGAATTTAGTTACAATCTCTTGATTTAGGTTCTATTCATTAAAGCTAAAAAAATATCTATATTATTTTTAAAAAAACGTTCATTAAATTATGAGATGACACAGCCTTTCATTTATTCTTTAAGTAATTACAAATTTCAGCAATAGTTTTCTCTCTGTGTAATATACAAATACTCATACACATGTTCTATAGATGTCCACATATGCAAAATGTCTTCCCTCTCCATTAAAACGACGCCAGGGAGACGCTGATTAGGAATTTGTTTTGGCTTTCATTATACGCTTGACTGAACTTTGGAAAATATCTTGACATATTACGTGAATTGCTACACGTTGTTTGTGTACTTCGTAGCTTACCTTATCTACACGCATACACACACACACACACACACATGCATATTTATTCCTAATTACGTTTATGAATTATTTTAAATGTGTAAAAACCCGTGTGCTGGCGGAAATTGGGTTAATTGCTTTAGAGATGTTCTAAACTTAGAGAGGATAATTATGAGCAACAGCAAAGATGGAATCTTAAGACACATGAGTTTGAAGTAATTATGAATGTACCTACATAATTAAAAGAAGTAAATCTGTAGGCTATGTACCCTGGTATTTAACTCTTTGACAGACACTGTCGCTGTTTGTGATTAAAGACTGAAATTGGAAGCTTTGTCTGTCAATTTACGACTTATTGCAGATAAGAGCCCGCCAACTTTTGGTGATGGGCATTTAGAAACTTATCGTGACACGATTAAATTGATATTTTTTTAATTCAATATTAAGTTTATGAAATGTTTTATAAGTTGATTAGTTATTATTAGTTTTTTCAGTAAAACATAAAATATGTTACTTTAATTTATATATTTTGAACTTCAATTACAATTTATTTCCTATCTCTTCACCTTAGCCATCTCCACCGGCTACGCACTTGGTAAATATAAACATGGCAACTAATTGTGCAGCCTTTTGCTTTACGCTTTGTTTTCGCACGTTATCGCCAATGTGAGTAGACGCCAACGCCGGCGCGTGCTCTCCAAGAGAGCGTATAGAAGAGAGCATGACAGAGGACCACTTATCTCTCTTGAGAGTCTAGACGTATGACTCTCTGGCACATGCGCACGCTGCTTGCCACAGGCAACAAAAGATAGTTGGAGAGCAAAAGAAAGACAGAGAGAGCGGGAGAGAGGGAGAGAGAGAGAGCGTTAGTGGCGCGCCAAAACAGGTTCCCTAAGGTGAAAGATACGCCGAAGGGGGACAAGAGCGGGCGTCTGTTCCAGCATGACAGCCGACGGCGCCAGTTAATTGCAAACTTTTTTTTATAGTCGTTTGCAGTTGCGTATCTTTTGCTTCGTTGTTGTTGTTGTTGCTGCTGTTGCTGTTCTTGTTGTTGGGCGACTGTGCAGCGAGCTGATTAACTTTTTGCATGCTGAGAATGCGTTTGTGTTGGTGTGTCTGTTTGCATGCATACCCAGCAAACATTTTCTGAAAATTTGCTAGTTCTCTTTCTCATTAGCGTAGTGCGCTCATTTCCTGATCTTTAATGATACTTCTAAGTATTTGGTAAGCTTAGTAAGAACACAAAATTTTTATAGGTTTTGCTGTCAATTTTCCTTAAACATAAAATAATATATATCCTTTGTAAATTTAAATAATATAAAAAAATATTTCCCAATGAAAAGATATTATATCTTATGAGACATGTAAAGCTAGCAAATGTATAAATCTAAAATGGCAATAAAGCAATATCATTATTAATATTATCATAAAAGATACTTTTTCAATATAAATTGGTAACCTAGCTGCGACTCTTTTTGAAGATTCGGTTGAAACCCAATTTGCTGGTCAGCTTCAACTTAATTTAAAATCATAATTGAGAACACTTATTTGAGTTTCTTTTTCAATAAATCGTACTTTGAGTATTCTTAAATTCTCGTATGATATAAATATCTTTCAGCTGATTTCTGTTAAAACGATCCTCCAAATGTTTACTGGGTATGCATGTGTGTGTATTTTGGTGCGCATCTTTTGTATCTGTGTCTGTGTGTTTGCAAATGTGTATGCAGAAAATCAATGCAAACACAGAAACACAAAAGTGCAAGCAAACAGCAAAGTTGAGGACAACTTGGTCTGCTTAAGGGTCTGATTTTCGTATATGTCAGGGTGGGTGGGCGCCAAAGTCTGCCTGTCACTGTACTTCTCCATATGTGTGTGTGTGTGCTGCGTGTATCTGTGTGTGCATACTTGTACATGTATTTGTGTGCGTGCGCAGACCTGCTAAAAATTGATTTTTCCAAGTCAATGCGAGTTGTTGCCGCAAATTGAATAAGGAAAATATTTTCGTTGAGTTTAGGAAAAAATAAACTGGCAAAACTTGTCAAATATGCACTTTTCTATTGGTTGTACACTTTTAAATCATTGCTTACACATTTAACGGTTATTCATGGCATTTTTCGCACTGCCCTCGATACAAATTTGTTGTATTTTGTGGGTCGCTTCTGTTGTTTAAATTAATGTATTTTCTTAAATTTAAACAAAAGCTGCACAGTACACATTAAATTTATTATTATTGTTGCGGCCGGCGCCAGTCGCAAAATGATTGTTTAACTCTGATTGTTATTATTATCTCTTTTTGTTATTTGTATTTTTTTTTTTTTTGGGTTTTATGTCCCCCACTTTTGTATAAAAATTATTGTTTGCTGCGCGACGCTTTGCCAATTGCCGTTGTCGTTGCTGTCGCTCGCCGAGAACTGACTGATTGAGACTGAGGCGCCAGCAGCGTCGTCGACGGCGACAGCGCGGTCGGTAAAAGCTTGTGGCAGCATGCGCATATTTACGAAGCAGCGTGTAATGACGGAAAACAACGATTGGCGCTCCCAGAGAGCGCTATAGTGAAGTGGGCGAGAGAGCGCTAGAAAGAGAGCGACAGAGAGAGCTAACGGGAGAGCGAGAGAGTCACTTGTTGCTTGTTCTTAAGGACTGTGAGAGCAGGTACAGTTAGGGAGCATTTATTCATTTGTTTTGTGCAAGTCAATTACATTCCTTATTGATCCACAGGGTGAGCCGGCAGCACTTGACCAGCACAGGTGCCGAAGCCAATTCGCAGTCCATTCTTTTCGCAGTGTCCACGAATGATGACCTCATCATAGTCCTGCAGGAATTTACGCGTTTTGCCGCCCTGCAGCTCCACGGTCTTGGTGCCACGCCAGCAAAGTTCCAGCAGTGATCCATAGGAATCGGGAGTCTCTCCACTAATTGTACCCGAAGCCATCAAATCGCCAGGACGCAAATTGCATCCCGTTACCGTGTGATGAGCAATCTGCTGCAGTGGAGTCCAGTACAAATGCTTGAAATTGGACTTGCTGATAAGAGTCTCGTTATCATTGGCAGCTGTAAGCAGATACGTTTTAGCAAGATTTAAGTGAACTATCTCTCAAGAACTTACGCTTCAGGGACACTTCCAGATTAATATCAAAGTTAAAGGGCAAAGTCTGTTTTAGATATGGCAGCACTTCCGGTTCCTGTGGGAAATTGTCCAGCAAGAACGGTTTCAATGCGGCCGTTGTTACCACCCAGGGTGAAATGGTAGTGCCCATATTCTTGGCCGTAAATGGACCCAACGGCACGTACTCCCATTTCTGTATATCGCGAGCGCTCCAGTCGTTCATCAGCGAAAAGCCAAAGACATTCTTCCAGGCATCGTCCACCTTGATGGGTTCACCCAACTGATTGCCAGGACCGCCAATGAAGAAGGCCATTTCCAGCTCAAAGTCCAACAGCTTGCAGGCACCAAAGACGGGTTTCTCAGCGCCCTCGGGCAACGTCTGTCCCAAAGGACGGCGGATGGGCGTACCGGAGACAACCACGGAGCTGGCCCGCCCATGATAACCCACTGGCAAATGACGCCAGTTGGGCATCAGGGCATTGTCGGCACCACGGAACATAATGCCCACATTGGTGGCATGATGAATGGACGAGTAAAAGTCCGTGTAGTCACCAATTTGAGCCGGCAGATGCAGAGAAATCTCCGATTGCGGAACCAAAGCACTGACAATTTGAAAATATATATGTAAAATAAGAAGAAACACGGAAATCCTTGCAAAAGAGTCATTTACATGTTTCTCAAGTCCACATTTTGTTCCACTTCGGATCCTTTGAGCAGCAGCTTTTGGGTTTGTGTCCTGACTTCATCCCAAGCTTCGTGACCCAAGCTCATCAGCAAGTTCAAAGTTTCTGCCTGCAGTGCAGCCTGAAAAAACGATACAATACGTTACACAAGCAGTTCAGCAAGCAGTGCATGAGACTTACCTGCAGTGTGGGTGCAAAGAGATGCGACACTGCTTTCAAATCCAACACATGTTCACCAATGGCAACGCACAGACGATGAGTGGGCTAAAATAGCATGCGATAAAAAGAAATTATACGATATTTGCATACGATATTCAAATGCTTGATAAGCTAAGGCTTGTACAGGTGTTATACATGCTTAGTTGTAGTTATTATGCATATGGAATTAGCTGATTGTTTTTGTAAACAAACTAGTTTGCCTTATGATTTATGTAAATGATATGCACTGAAGCGGTTTCTGAGTATAATCTAGAATTTGTTCTATTTTAAAAACATGTCAAACACGCTGAAAATCACATGGCAAATTATTATAAATGTGGATAAAACTAAGAAAAACAATGTAATATCTAAAAATGTCACTAATTCAGCTTCTATTTTATTTTTGAATTTGGATGTATTTATTACTTCATTGTTATACTCGTACTCACATTTGATTTGGTTGAGAAGACAGCATATGGTAGATTTTCCAGGGGAAAATCGCTGCCCGCTGGCACTGGCACAAAGCTAACTGACATTTTATCCAAGTTAACACTTATTTCAGATAAATTACTAAAGAATTTACAACTTTTCGGCAGTTGTACGTAGAATAAACTGATTAAAAAGACAGCAGCTATAGGAAATGTGGGTAGCGCCAGAGCGACGATAACTGACTGAACGACTGCTTGAGAATGATCGTCTTTATATACTTTTATAGGGGCATAACTATCTACGCACTCTCTTTAGCCGGTTTGGCCGGTTTTGATGACTCTCTTTAGAAAACAAGCCCCCTCAAAGCGAAGAGTAACAGTTAAAAAATGTCTCTTAGTTGCTCTTTGGTTACTTTGATTTATAATTCACTCGTTTATTTATATGTATATATGTATGTGTATATATTTCATTAGATGCTGGAATAATAGTTTTATTCGAATTCATATTCTCAAATACATATACATTAATTTATACATAAAATGCAAATAATGTGACTTTTAAAGTTAATTTTAAATACATATATCTGATATACACATAGTTTCTTTATCGATTGAACTTAGTTAACAGCACATTAAAATACAACAAATGTATAAGTAAGTAACATCTATTTAATATGGTTGAATTAGATATATTTTCAAAGGATATTTGTGTACAGCGCGTGTATTTATGAATTCTTTTGGCATATTTTGATATTAATTGGATTTCTTTTCTATCATTCCTTATCCAACACGCAACGGCTGATTTAAGTAATACTAAAAATTAACTGAAATTAATTAAATTTTTTAATTTCCAACATTTCAATTATGTTATTTTTAATTGCATTTAATTGACACCGAATACATGTATTTCGTAAGTTTAAGTATATAAGTATATCAGACATTTATAATGTTTAATTAACAAAGTTTAAAAATTAAAATTCAACTAATATTGTTTTTATAATACGTATTCATGTATATAGCACAGTTCGATACTTGGACTAGTTTTGACCCAATTCGATCCTTGGGCCTTCATTAACTCAACTACAACAAATCCAGAGTTAATGAGCTTTCGTTTTTCTATCAGTTTTTTTTTTTTGAATTGCGATTATACGTGTTTACAGTTTAACAAGCACAGGTCTCTTTTGAAATATATGTATCTTTATAAAGGTACATTTTGCCGGAAGCATAAACTTTGCCATTGATCAACTTTATATATACTTTTAAAGAGCAGCAACAGAATTTAACATACAATTCAAATAATTCAAACAATTTCAACTTGATATCTCTGATTACACTATTTTATCCTTCAGTTGATATGTCAAGATAGCATTTTGATCAATTCTTTTCTTCAATAATTCATTTATCAATCATCAGCCTCAAAACATGCATTGCATTCCAAAATAATTTGGGTTTGTAGTTGTTGTTCTGGTGGTGATAGTGGGTGGTTTTTGTAGTTGTTGTTGTTGTTGTGTTGTCTGGGATTTTAAATATACATATAGATATTTATAGGGCTTCACTATATAATACTTTGTTTGTTTATAATGTGCAACAGTCGTAATAAACATTTTTGAATTATTCATAGAATGTGAAACGTAAAATCAACTTGGCTTTTAACACTTTGATTATAAGTATGTGAGTACATAGATTAATAAATAGGTTTCCAACACTGGCCTGATGCTTACAATGAGATAACTGAAAAACGGACTCAAACGTAATATTTAGTTAACATTTTTTTGCATTTTTTTTCTATTTTTTGAAGTTTTCGATATCTTTTTTCAAACAAATTTACAGCAACATTGAACTTTGATTAGTTGGAAGTTTTTTCTCTTTGCGTTCGTATGATATGCTTTTTACCTTAAAGATACTTCTTGGTTGAATGAACCACGCAACAGTAGCTACATTTATCTCTGGTGAAAATGATGCCTTATCCAACACGAAAACCGCTTACAAATCATCGCCCAGCCGATGAATCTCATCGAGCATGAAGTCCACATCCTGCTCGTTAACAGCAGCCGATGAGATGATCGACCTGAAGAAGTTTGGTCGTCGATCATCTGGTTGATAGCCGACCATGAGAGTTCCCTTCTGCATCATGCGATTCTTGATAATTGGACAGATCTGAAAGGTAGTTAGGTTAATAAATGTGCTTCTAACTACACTGATAAAAAAAAAATTTTCTAAAATCAAGATTTTGGTCAAAATTATGATTTTGGAAATTTGATTTAAGATTTTTTTAATTTTTTTAAATTTTTATTTAAAATTCAAGAACTCAAAATGATCTTTTTTGGTCTAATTAGTATTTATACTTTTTTTAACAATTTCAGATTTGTATACTAATATTAAAACCTTAAGATTTTGTAGATTAATATTATTATTATTTATTTAATTATTTTAAGAACAAAATATTTAAGATGAATGTTCTTGATTTTAGAAGTTGGTCTTTTTTTTTTCAGTGTACTTATTCCGTTTGATTTCTTACCTTGCCCAGTTCCACTTCCCTCTTGCTGTCATGTGGCATGCCCCTCAAGCGTTTGGGCACATACCAGAAGGAAACATTCACGCACTCTGGTTCCATGATCAAATAGAATCGATCGGATTGCTCGCGTATACGCTTCACCTGATACTGAACCAGTTCCATTAAACGATCCTGCTGCTGTTCGAATCCGTCGGTTCCCTTGGCACGCCATTGCAGCCAGAGCTTGAAGATGTCGTTGTGGCGACCACATTGAATGACCTTATCGCCAGTATCATAGCTAATATCATAATGCTTATCGGTCATAAACAGATACTCCGCAGACATTTGATTGCAGCTGATAAGCAGACCCTGTATACAAAATATAGAGTATATAGAGATGAAGGTAGAGTATTAAAGTTTGGCATTGCTCATAAGTCAAGTTGAAATTTTAATTAAAATTCCGGCTGCCAAAAGGCGCAACTGTGACCGATGGCAACATATTGCATAGAATACTAAAAAAATAGAGAGAGTCCAATTGGAGGGTGAACTTCTCTTGCAGGGTTGCCGCACATTTTGTGCTCATTCATTGTAATATTGAGCTGCGACAACCCCTCTGACTGTCTGAACAGTTTGCCTGTTGTTTCGCATGAAAAATAACCAGGAATTGTTCGAAATACAATTGGAATTCTTTGGATAAACAACACACATTGTGATATGCACAAGAATGTAACTAAAAATTGGGGAAGTGGCTGCTTTAAATTGAACATAGCTTAACCGATTTCAAAAAGGGATGTTCTACAGGTCAAGGGGTTATTTATCTATGCTTAAATCATATATTTTTTTCTGCTGGCTACTTACATCCTCTTTAAAATGAATAGTCGAGCATTGGAGAAGTGCACCCATTAGCTTATGTGGATTCCAGGTAATCGAATCAGCGCTGCAAAGAGTCAAAATCATAACGTGCCACAGATATATTAAATGACATTCAATTACAAATTACAAACAATTAACACTAAGCTGCCTCTACCCAATTCCCAACTCCCAACCCCCCACAGTGGCAAGGACACAAGGCAAGTGCCATAAATTGTGGCAATTTCAAGCCGCAGCACTTTAATTGAATTCAAAGCGAGCACAACCCCAGAAAGCCTGAGGGTTGACAGACGTTGCTGTCGCTAAACATCCCTGGGGGAGCTATTTACAGTTATCTACGTCTGTGTGTGGGAGATTTGTGTGTGTGTGTGTGTGTGTGTGTGTATGTGGGTGTCTATAAACATGATGCTTATGGAGTGCCTGAAAGTATGCTTCAGTTTGAGTGGCGGCATGTGGCGCTTGCCACAAAAGTATACACTGATAAAAAAAATGTTCGAAAATCAAGATTTTGGTTTCAGAACTAAGATTTTTGATTTAAAAATAAAATTCTTAAGTTAATAAAACACATCTTGGTTTTAAAAACATTTAAAATAATACCAAGTTCCTAATTTAAGAATAAATGTTCTTAAAATTTAAATTAAAACATAAAAATTATTTTTTTTATTTATAGTTTTTTTTTAACTTTGATTTATTCCATTTTATTCTATTTTAGTAATTTAATAAATGCTATTTTAATTTTTATTCCATTTTATTTTATTTTAGTAATTTAAGAAATGTTATTTTAATTTGTTACGAGTGGGATTCGAACCGCCGCTAAGATTTTTATTCTTATATTAAGATTTTAAGATTTTTTAGATCAATTATCTTATAAAAATAATCATATTTTAAGAACAAATTATTTAAGATGAATGTTCTTGATTTTAGAAGTTGGTCTTTTTTTTCAATGTATATGTGTTTGAGTGTGTGCCATTTAAGTTTGTGGCAAACTTTGCATTGTTTTAGGCTATTTTACAAACTCAGCGGAATTAAGAGCATCTCCTAGCCAGGAACCGAGATCCAAGAGAAAAGAGCCGAGACACCATTAATCAACTTTGGCTTAGGCCCAAAGTTGTCAGCTGCACGCGCATTTAATGATTAATTTATAAAGTGGCGATTGTTCGAGCTGTTCAATTAGGACCCACAATTTGCATGCCACAAATTGAATGGCCACTTGATGGATGGGGTCCTCATCAATTTGAAAGTGTTTATGGAACATTCCCTTGACCGCAAACTGTCAATACGACGACGATGACGACAGCTGCAGTGTCGACATTTGCCTAAGCTCTGCTGGATTTGGATTTGGGGTTACAGATGATGGTAAAGTGCACTTAGAGACTCTCACTCTCTCTCCTCTCTCTCCTTCTCTTGCCTGCTCAACGTTTTAACTTTAAAATTAAAAATTCCTTGCACTGTAACTTCTAGAGAAACAGAGTCGACTTCCCTTTCGGCTATTGTTTGGCGTAATTGTTGTGTAAGTAATGCTCACCTCCCTTTTCAGGGAGTTGCAGACGGAAGGGTGGCAAGTGTGGCAAGAGTGTGGCAAGGGATGCGGGTTGAAAATCCACTTTGTTCATTTGTTTGTCTTTTAGGTAAACGAAAATGCACTCGGCTTTGGGCCTTGTAATCCCTATAAGCTCTGAACACCTGATGGAGGCACTAAATGACAAATTGAGATTTTTGCCACATGTCGCTGAGCAGCTGAGGGTTAAGGGGGTTAAGGGAAGTTACTGCATTCAGTTTTGAGCGATGCGGGCCATTTGGGAGCATTTAGATTTGAATTTGCACAACAAGAGATTTCAATTCTTTGTTTTGACTGGCGAATATGAGGGCAAAATGGGGTGAAAAGGGCAAAACAACAAGATGAATGAGCTGAGCTATAGAAAGAGACATGTGAAGTTAAATTACTTAAAGATATACTTGAATTTATTGATTGTCTGCTTTTATTTTGAAATTTTAAATCAAGATTAATTTGCGCTTTGAATAAAACTAAATTTAATTTACAGAATATATGCTTATCTTTAAAATTAAGTGTTTGCTTAGGAAAAATAACTACTTCAGTATTTTAGCTGTCCCCAAAAGTTTCTCGAGCTAAGTAGAAAAATTTCTTTATGTATTTGATCAACTTTATTTATTGAATTCTAATTTTTAGCGGTAATTTTCTAAATTTCTTACAAAAGGTGCTGCTTTAAAAATTTAAAATAAATAATCTACGAAACGTATTTAAATATATGCTTTTAAAGAAATTAAATTCATAAAAAAATAAAAATTTAATCTAAAGATATTTAAATCTAATTTCGGTTTTCTAAGTCGCTAAACCAAATTAATAAATTGATTTGATAATTATAAAATATAGCAGTATTAAAATTTTAGAAATTGAAAAATAAAAATTTATTCTATAGATATTCAAATCTTATTTAGATTTGAAATGATTTGATAATTACAAAAAATAATATTGTAATATATTTTGGAAATTGAAAAATAAAAATTTAATCCAAAGATATTTAAATTTTATTTAGATTTTCTCAATCGTTAAGCCAAATTATATAAATTGATTTGATAATTATAAAATATTATAGTATTACAATTTTGGAAATTGATTGATATTAAATTTTTTTTTAAAATTTATAAAGCTGCACTTACCGTTCTACGCCTGTAAATCTGGGATGACGATGTTTTCGGGACATCAACAAACCACCGCCCCAAGCAGCCTGCAAATAAAAGTACAAGAGATTGAATAAAGAATCTTACTGTCTCTCTCTCTCACTATTTCTCTCACTCACTCTCTCTCTCACTCACTCTCTCTCTCTCTCTCTCTCTCTCACTCTCTCTCTCTCTCGTTACTCACATCGATGTGCATCCAGCAGTTGTATTTCTGGCAAATATCCGCAATGGCATTGATGTCATCAAAGGCTCCAAGGACAGTTGTGCCTGCGGTGGCATTGACGAAGAACGGAATATCCCCCTTGGCCTTACGCTCCAGGATAAGACGCTCCAGTTCGGAGGTTATCATCTTGCCATGCTCATCGGATGGCACCACAACGCAGTTATTGGTGCCGAGACCACAGACAGCAGCACATGATTTAATCGAATAATGGCATTGTTCCGACGTGAACATGACCAGAGTGCCGGGCAATCCTGCCGATCCCTGCTCCTTGTAGTTGGGGAACATCTTGTGGCGAGCGGCCAAGAAGGCGTATAGATTGGAAATGGAGCCACCGGGTGCCAAAATCGAATCACCACCTGACCAACCAATAATCTCACGCATCTTGGTCAGCACGACAGTTTCCATGAGTATGAAAACCGGAGCGATCTCATATGTGAACATGTTCGTATTCGCAGTGGCTGTCAACCATTCGCCAGCCATGGAGATCAAATCCAAGCCATTCGACAGTTGATTGAAGAAGTGAGGATGGCCTGTTGTCGGAAAATAAAGAAAAATTTAGTATTGTAAATCCAAAATTTAGTTCGAGTCTTATATCGAAATAGAAAAAATTTGTCGATATATCGAAAAATGGTAAATCGAGTTACAATCATCGAGTTTTATATCGAAATAGAAAAAATTTGTCGATATATCGGAAAATAGTAAATCGAGTTACAACTATTGAGTGTTTTCAAAAATAAAAAATTTTTTAATTAAAAAACGTAATTGAAATTACAAAAAACTTCGTATTTTTTTTTTAAATTTGATTTTTCTGCAACGTTTTTATGTCTAATTCAAACTTTGACAATTTTGTAGTTTATTTTTTACGGACGCTCATCAAAAATTGGACGACTAAACTTAACTCTGAAAAATACCTACGCTTTTGTTGTCGATTTTTCATGGAAATCGATTTAATCAGCTCGAGCGATCGTTCAAAAAAATCATCGAATTGAAGTACTCGATAATCGCTTCCACTAAAATCGACATGTCGATATTTCGATATATTTTAACATCACTAAAAATATGTATAGAATTCGAGTTGTTTAATGTAGCTGAAAATGCCTTCCGCTTTTCCATATTCGCCATGGCTGTCGAGTCTGTCAACTGGAGCTGCCTAAGCTGACAGCAGATGTGCCTGGCAGCTGTGTTGTGCTCCCTCTCCAGCTCAACTTGTTTTTTTTTGTTTTTATTAAAAATATTTCAGCTGAAACAAAGCAACAACCGGGTCGACACCATTCCCCCTCCCTTTCAGCCTCTGTGGCACGGCTGACTGGCGTTCAATACAAGGCCGGATGTGCATACGTTCAAGGGCAGATTATGTTGTTGGTCTGTATTTCTGTTTTGGGGGTCAGTAAAATCAATAGGCTTGTGTCCTTAAAGCGCCAAATCTACTTGTTCTCTCTGCCTCGCCAAGTGTCTTAAATTGCTCATTTATTGCAGCTAATTGCGACTTGCTACACACAGAAAAATCCCACGAAAAATCACAAAATGCTTTCAGTACATACAACAACAATCGAACAAAAGCATCAGGAAGCTGTCGAAGTCCCCTCGCTAAATGTCCTGGCCATGGAACCCTTCGACATCGCTGCGGGCGTCTGTCAGTTCACATCTTGAGTGCCATAAGTCGTGTGATTAAAATCCCATTGCCCACAAGGCTAAATCCCACCCACACACACACACACACACACACACACAAACACACACTTTCAGGATGTATCAGCGTCGGCATTCAAACATTTCAATTTGCCCATGTGGCCGCAGCTGCCACGAAGACGACTCTCGAGTCCTTTGCACCCTCGACCTAGACACGAGTCCAAAGACCAGGACATAGCCAGGACCTTAGCACTGTCAGGCAGGCAGGCAGGCAGTCAGTCATTCATTCGCATCAAAGGATCAGGAATGCAGCGAGTCAGAAAATAACAACGGATTTTGATTAAAGCTCCCCTTTTTATAGAGTCGTCCACTCGGCAGACAGCAAAAGCCTTCGTCCTTGTTCCTCTCCCTGTCCCTGTTCCTTGTCTCTATTCCTTTGCCATATCATGTTTCCCTCGTGGCAGGGTGAGCATTATGTGAGATTATGGATCATAAATGGGATTTATATCATGCCAGTTTACGCAAAAAATGTTGCCTGTGCTACTAAAAAGGAAATTCCATTGCGAAAACTTTGAATATCCTGGTGAGATTTCAATTTGTGTAGTTTGTGAATTTGCTTTTCAATTGAAAATTAGCTAGTTGACAGTTTTAAGCTAGTGAAATTTAGACTGTCTTAAGAAGTAGTTAATATTTTGTCAAGCTGACTGCAAGAAAACCTAATAAATAAATTTTAATTTGCAGGAATTTGAATATAATAATTTTATTCCTTTCATTGAGATACTTTTCTTTCAGTAAAATATCAAATATTTGTTTTCAACTAATCCATAATTATTTCTTTTAACTTTATCCCTATTGAAAGTGTAGACTGCTCTTAAGAAATAGATAAAATTTTGTAAGCTGACTGCTGAAAACTTAAAATTAAATTTTAATTTGAGAAATTTTATTATAATAAATTTATTCCTTTCATTGGGTACTTTTCTTTCAGTTGAATATGCAAATATTTGTTTTCAACTAAATCTAAAATTATTTCTTTCAACTTTTTCCCTATTTTCTTAGACCTTAACCACAATCGGAGCTTAATTCTATTCAAATGAAAGTCAAACAATAATTAAATCTACGTTTTTGCAGCTACTCCCTGATTTCAACGCAATCTGGTCTAGTTTTAATTCAATTTTAAGACAGAACTCCTGCTCCTGAATACTAAGATACAAGGCAGAATAATTTCCTGAGTTCCCAGAGCGAAGGGAAGTGACGGAAGCTCACGCAGTTTCCTAGACAAGGCCGCAGTTTCCGGGGATGCTTATTATCGATACTCCAAACACAATTGCGGTCACGTGCGCTCTTCTGCTCTCCTCTGACAATGTCCTGACAGTGTCCTGACCACCCCTTGCATTAATTTTCAATGAAATCAGGCGCATATTCAGCATCAATAAAGCAAACAAAAAAAAGTAGAAACCAACAAAAAGTAAAACGTGCGAGTGACTTTTGGCTGCTAAAGCCGCAAGTCAGAAACCCTTTTGCTGATTTATGATTGATGGCAAATGAGATTTGGAGATTTAAGCACATTTGGAGAGAGAGACGAGTGTGTTTTTGAAAGGTGTAAACAACAACAAGGCAGGAGTACAGCTCAATGGGCCATAAAATGGCATTGTCTGTTGTCTGTGATGTCTCTGATGTCCTCAAAGCTAATGTGCTTATCTACAAGGCTGCACACTTTGTGTCCTAATGCGACCGCAAGTTTCTTGGGCACGCGCCCTGAAAATTATGCTATACTATCTCCATTTCTCTCTCACTCTCTTTCTCTCCTTCTCACAATCTCTCTCGCTGACAAGCATATGTTTTGTGTTTGGCCTATGCAAATTTATGCAGAGACAAATTTGATTAACGCCAACTGGTTGACTGTGTAAACATTTGATAAGCTACCCCTGGGAAAGCCTTCTTCCCCTTCTCCTTTCCCTTCCCTTTCCCCTTATCACTCAGCAAAGAAAAACAAAGTTTTTTGTACTTAAACAGTCCATTTTCAAGTACAAACGATCTCAAAAGCTGTCTAAGTTCGGAATTTCTAAAGTTGAGAACAAAAATCTTATTTGAAGTTCTGTTTTCGCAATTACGGAAATCTTAAAATGAGATTTTTCGAGGATACTTTAAGTACGTTTTGAGTTTAATTCAAGTCTGAAAAAATTGAAAACATACAATTTTAAGTATACAAAAAAAATGAACTAAGCCCAAAATGTACTTGATTTTAGTACGAAACGATTTTATTTTTAGCTTTCTCCCAATCTTGAAAAATACTTTTTAAAATACAAAAAAATCTTAAATTTTATTCAGACTAAGTTTGGTTAAAATCGGACTATTATTTCGGATAGCTGTCATAGGAATGTGAAGTCAGAATTTTAAGTTCAAGATGGATTTAAATTTAATTCAAGATTTTTAGTACACAGCAATCTTAAAATTTTAAGAACGAAATATTTTTCTGTATACTGTGTACTTCTTCCCCTTTTCCCAACTCAAACTTACCCGTCTTCACTTGATACTTGAGCGTTGTGGCACAATCCTCGATCAGCTGCTGCAGCGGCAACGCCTTATCGGGCACATCCAAATCCAGAAGTCGCTTCATATCCTCAGGATGATGAAAGTCCAGCACCTTCTCATTTCGATCGTTTGTTGCCTTCACAAAGTCCAACAACACATCGATGACTTTCAGCAGAAATTCACGTGTCTCAGGTCCTGCACTCACTGTCGTTGGCATCAGATCTGCGATAAAAAAGAGGCACAAAAAATATAAGTATATATTATATGTATGTCCTCTTTTCTATCTCTTATCGCTGGGCATAAAAAATGAGGAGCGTATGCTGCTGCTGACAGCGTAAATGACTTTTTGCCTTATCTGGCCGCAGCTCCTTATTATGATATATGATTATTATTGTTATGATGATTTGTGGCACAGCTTTGCCATTGAAATTGAATTTGACGGCAAAACCATAAAAAACAGATTTCAGTTTGATACCCTAACCGTAAAGTTTTAAACGAAACACCGTACTTTTTGTCACTTTATTATTTCGTAAATATTAAACTTCAAACTCTCATAACTTTGCCAAAACTTAACCGATTTTCATGCGGAATAGCATTTTGATCATTATTTGGCCTCTTAATTCATTCTGCATCAAAACATTTTTCACTTCAAAAATTTACCTCACTTTTTTGGATATTTTCCATGCTTACCCCTTTACACTTTTTCAAAAACTTCAATCTACGATATCTTTGTCAAAACTCATCGATTGCCTCACTGTCAATTTTTGCCTT
This sequence comes from Drosophila falleni, assembly GCA_035045575.1. Classification (NCBI taxonomy): domain Eukaryota; kingdom Metazoa; phylum Arthropoda; class Insecta; order Diptera; family Drosophilidae; genus Drosophila; species Drosophila falleni. Next base: position 9,079,466 of record JAWNOV010000167.1, read on the forward strand.
GGATTATTTTCCATATCCTGCTTACCCCTTGACATTTTTTCAAAAACTTCAAACTCGCATAACTTTGCCAAAACTTAACCGATTTTCATGCGGAATATCAATTTGATCATTATTTTGCCTCTATTTTGATTCTGCATTAAAATATTTTTCACCTTGAAAATTTACCTCACTGTCAATTTTTTGGATATTTTCCATACTCTCCCCTTGACATTTTTTCAAAAACTTCAAACTCGCATAACTTTGCCAAAACTTAACCGATTTTCATGCGGAATATCAATTTGATCATTATTTGGCTTCATATTTGATTCTGCATCACAACTTTATTAAGTATAAATCTATTTAAAATTAATTTAATCTTTTTCACTGCTAAAAAACTATTGATATTATTTTTGGTCTGGGAACTTGAAAGCTATAAATATAAATATATATATGTTTAAATTGAAAAAAATGTTGATTTGCCTGTCTACCAAAACCTCTATATTTTCTGATTGGGATATTTTACATTTTACAGCTGGCACTGTCATTTTTTACTGAGCTGCTTGGACAGTACGGTTTTTTATGACTTACGGACAGATGCTGTGGCAAACTTTGGCTTTATGGGGGATGTGCCCCATGCTGTGGCAAGGTTACTTCACAGCGGGTGTGGCTTGTCCTCGACTATAGCTGTGGTTGCTGCTATTAATTGCCTGGCTTAATAATAAAATTAATGTTGGATAGCCCAAGATGCTTGGTCTTCATCTAAATCAATTGGAAACTTAACGTTGCGCATGATTGTCATTAAAAGGGCATCAAGTGAGAAGCCTGGCGAATTTCAATTCAAATCCCTTTCTCTTTTGGTAAGGATACCAGTTCCCGCCTGCTGTAGACAAATTGTAGCAATTTCGAAATTCCACAAGTTTACAGCAAAGTTAAATAAAATTTAATGTGCCGTCGTTCTGTGCGCTGCTTAATGTCAAGCACAGCCGTGGCCAGGACTCACATTCTCCCAACCCTGGCCACAGATCCTGATCCTTGCCAGTACATGCGTATATTCTGTCTCGCTCTCACATGTAAGCGTGCGTAATATCCTGTGACTAAACGGTTTATGTTTGTTGTGCTTTCAATTTCGTGCACGCGTCTGGCAGCACCTTATGTCCTGGCTATGTCCTGCCAACAGGACAACGTAGACGTCGACGGTGGTTGCTGGCTGCCTTTGACTTTTGCTCATTCGTTACGTCCGTCTGTCTAACTGTCTGTCCGTCTGTCTGTCTGTCTGTTTGTGTGTTTGTCTGTTTGTTTGTTGGCCCAAAAATCTGTTACAAGGCATTCGCCAGTTTCACGCATCGACGAAGCCAAACGGCGCAGCAATTTATCAAGGTCTCCTGCAGGATCTGTGTAACTGGCAGCGACTGCAAATGTCCTAGACAGCCTGCCGACGACTGAGTGCGTCCTTGTGCGTGTCCTTTGCAGCGTTTTTGTTTGCCAGTGTCAGTTTAACACTCTCATTTATTATTTACTTAGCAAATAAGTGCGTATTGCAGTATGTGAAGGAATTGTACAAGTAGATACAACGGCTTAAGCAAGTAACAACTTAAGTATTAAGATATGAATCATATTCATCTTCAAGTTAATTTGAAAATGATTAAGAAGAAGTAAAGAATTATTTAGGATTCCATCTTAACAACCCGTCACCTTGGATCCACTTTAGATCACTGTTTTTATACTAGCTGGCACCTAATTTTAAGGCCCTCATATTGTATATTAAATATTATGTATTATATTAAATACAAATAAATATTTACACTGTAAGCTAAATCAAATAAAATGTCCTCAATTATAATAAGCTTATTTTATAATCATTAGATATCCATGAATTAACCAAGATTTGAATTTAAGATACTTTAAATTTTAAAATGCTTAAATATATAATTTATATTGGTCAAAAAATTAAATAATTTAAATGACTATCGTTTTTTTCCTTTCGTCTTTTTTATGAATAGTGATTTATTTCAATCCCATATCTAATAATTTTGAATAATTATTTATTTCACTTCCATATCTTATAAATAATTTGAAACTATGTTAAACTTTATGTTATTATAAATAAAAACATGTAATTTTTATACAAAAATTCACCCAAACAATGATCTGTAATATTAATTTTATTATTAAAGTTTTTTTACTCACCATATGCCGTTAGTTTACCCGTCCTATCGGAGAGTTTATACCCGTTGGGATTAAGCGACATTTTCTCCTCTGCAATAAAATAAAATTAAAATAAATATTATAGAAAAATCATAATGTATTTATGTACTCAAAGTCGCCTGAAATGATTCAATGAACAAATGTTATGCAATTGCAATTGTACTTGTAATAATCCTGAACAGAGGAGAATGCAATTTGCATATGGCAATTACCAACAACAATGTGTTACACAATCGACAAATGAAAATAGATACATACACATACAATTACATAATCAACACTATGAAAAGTGGGGGAGAAATGGAAAATGCAACATTTGAGTAAATAAACAGAAGGGGAACTACATATAAGCGTATGTATATAACTTTCAACTATGGCACAAGGACAACTGAAGGACAAAATTGGTGTATGAGTGTGTAGGTGTCATAACCTTATATATATATGTATGTATGTAGATTTTTCCCTCCTTGAAAAGAGTAAGCAATGCATATACACTGATTTCATATACTAAAATCGTAGTATATATCTCGATGAACGCCATCTGCATTTGCGCAGTGAGTGTTAAGCTAATTTCCTCTGTCTATGTGTTAAGACAGGATGTGTTTATATACAGGATAAGACGGATAAGCGGAAGGAGGAAGGATAAAGAAGGCAGTACGACAGCTGCGGGTGTAATGGGAAAAACCTTAAACCTTAAACCTGACTGAACTTATGTAACAGACACCTCCAAATACGAGAATTATTATGTGCAGTGTATGCGATATCTTACCGATTATCCTGCGGATATCGTCGATGTATTGCTTTAGATAATTCACTTTGGCTGCGTATACGTAATATCGTGTGAAAAGCGAAAAATGTGCGATAATAACAACAAGTAAAACAAACAAACTAAAGGTGACGAAGTTGTGCGAAATGAATTAAGTTAAGTTAATTGAACTACGCTCAGTTAGTTTTAGTTGGGTTAGTTTGATCTCAGAGATGAGCTAGAATGTTCGATAGATGTGCGACTGACTCTAAAGATGACAGCAACTACAACTTACAAAACTCGTTTAAACACACGCGCGATTAAGTGTAAACTGTGGTTATTGTAACTGTAACTCAACCGAACGGTACACTTGGCTAACTGTAACTGTGAATATCTGGCCGAAACTTGGCTGGCTAAAAACGCAGCTACACTCGCTGACGATCTGCGGAGCTCTGAGCAGCAGCATCCGCTTGGGTTGCCTACGATGCCTTTTTGCCACGCTGCCACGCATAAAATGGCTGCCAACACCTACACACACACACACACACACACACACACAAACACACACACAGCTACAGCTACACCTACAAATGCTAGTGACATAGTACGATATGTTGCATAACCTTCAACAACAGCATTGGCATTTCGGAGCCTTATATATGGTCACATCATTCCTATATATATATATACATATATATGCAGATATGTAAGCATATTTTTGTAGCTTGTATTTGTTGCCCACTTTTTGGCGCCAACAATGACGTCACTAACATTTTCGGGCAACCATCTTGGCTGCTTGTACATGAAGGCGGAGCTAACAAAATGGGCGGCAGCATATCCAACAGATACATACCCAAATAAGTATCTACAGCGCAGGCTCCACTAAACCAGGGGGATTTTTTTATACCCCCAAACTTTATTCACAGCGTGTTGAATGTTTTTTCAACAAATTTAAGTGCCTTGCCTTATTTGTTGTTGTTTTCATTTTGTTTTTTCTTTTTTTTTTATATTATTTGCTCTGTCAAGCACTTTGTCTGTTTTTGCCATGCAATGTGGCAGAATGAAAAGCTAATTAACAAACTAATTTTGCAACTGTTTTTGACATTTACAATGCCAAAAGTTTTTTATTGCTCTTGGCTGGCTAAAAAAAGGAGGAAAACGCAATTTGTGCAAATTTATACAGATTGAAGCAAAAGAACTGAAGCAAAACAGTAACTAAAATTCCAGCATGAGCTATATATATATATATATATAGATGGAGATATATACATACCCGTATGTGTTTGACTACAGCGCAATTTATGGATTTTTCAAGGCATTTGGAAATTTAGGTCAAAGCAGAGCAAGCGTAAATAGAAGTAGGCAAAAACAAACACCTACACAGATTTTGGCACACACTCACTCACACACACACACTTGCACACATATGTATGATTTACAAGATGGCCGCCAGTTGGCCAAGGCCCAACCCAAAAACGGTTCAATTGCGTTATTCGCAATTGAATGATTTCCATAGTATACTTTTCAGCGCCTCCTACACACACACACATACACACACACGCACACTTGCTGAAATTGCAAACTTATGTAACATTGAACGATGAATAATGTCATTTGAAATTCAGCAAAAAAAGGTGCAGCTGCAAAACCAGCAACACTTTTGGCCAACTTGCAAGCAAACAGAGAAACCAAAAAAAAGTATCTTTTCACTTGGTTTTGCTTATCTGACAACATGCAGGCATCGCCTGTGGCCCAGAAAACTTTTGTTAGCCTTTAAGTGCCCAGTCTTAATATACTTGTATATTACAATGCATAGATTTCTTTATCTTGTCTTCAGTTTTAAAAGATGTCTGTTCCTTAATTAAATTTAAGCATAAATTGAATGTTTCCTTCAACTTGAAATTCGCTTTTATGTCTTTGTATTATTTTTAGACTATCTGCATGGAATTATCAGCTTTGTTTTGTAATGAAAAGTGAAGCTAATTTAACAGATTATGAAATTACTTTAAAGTTCACCAAACGCGTTAAGTATTTGACATCAATTATTTTCATTAAAGTAAAATTGAATAACAGATTTCTATAAATGTTCCTTCAAGAAACAAAACGTATCTAAAAATTATTATGAATTTGAGTAACTAAGAAAATATCAGTGGTAAAAGAACCTTTCTAAGTTCGAAAATTAAGTTATAGTTAAAGTTCTGTTAAATCTTTTAATATTCACAAATTAGATAAGTGACCACAGTCCAATAACTATTCTTTTATTTTACTTATTTAAATATTAATAGAGAAGTTTCTTATAGTCCTTAAAATCAAGTTTTCAATCATAATAATCTTATTTTTTCTAAGTTTTAAATATTAATAGAAGAGATCCTTATAGTTCTTAAAATCAAGTTTTTAATCATAATAATCTAATTTTTACCGAGTTTTTGTTATTTATCTGCATTTTATAGCCTGTTTATAACACTGCTCTCATTAATTAGAGCCCCTTTATTAATGCCGTTTATTGTACGACCAATAATTGTTATCTGTTTGCATAGCTGACAGGTTGCAGCTTATCGAAACAAAGCTAAAACGCCATCAATTACAATTAGCTGCTCCTGTTTAACACTTATCTCTGATTAAAGGCAACACTTCATGAGCATGTGTTGAAATAATATCGTACTCAGAGCTCACGGGGTATTACCCAGGTTGATAACGTTTTATTATCAGTGTTTGTAGAATAATGATTTTTATTAGGACTGGTTAGCCATCTGGTCAATTCAGTTTGTTGTTAGCTTTCATTGCTAGTCGTTTAGAGCCTTTAAAACAAGTTAAATTTTCCCACAGAACTTAGTTCTAGTTTGAACATTGATGTATCAAGTATACAAGTGTATTTCAAATACTTCAAATATAAATAGAAATAAATATTGTGTATGAATTCAATTAAATTTGATGTAACTTTTATGTCTATCGAGTGAGAAGTAAGTGTATTGATATATTTTGCTAAGAAAAATGTTTATTTGATGATGCATAAAAAATTTGATAAATTTTAAGATTACATTCAATTTTCTAGATTGCCTTAGTGAAAGTCATTATTAATGACTGAAGCTTTGTAATTTCCTTGGTGACTTGTGTAATATATTTTGGATTAAAAGCATTGTGCTAAGAATTCAACCGCGAGAATCGTTATAAATCTATGTAATTTGTAAGTGACTTAACCATATTTGCATACCCAGTATTCCTCAGATTCAAGGGTGTTCTAAGGCAAAAGACGCATCTACACTGATAAAAATAAGTGGGAAAGGCTATAGTCAAGATACCGATAAATTTTTTCAAAGTATTTCAATATATATCAAAGTACTTTAAGGAAACTACTACCCAACAAAAACTACTGCATACTTTTAGGTGATTGTATTGAAATAATAACTTTATTAACAACTTTGGTTAGCTATTAATCCCGTTCTTCTTGTCCGATCTAGCTGCGGTTAAGCGAGATTATAGATAATATTTATAGATAGCGTTATTTACCATAAAAACTGTATTATATTAAAAACTGTGAGTGTGGTGGTTTTTCGCGATGTTGAAGGATATCTCAAGGGCATCCCATGGTCGAATATTTTCGCCTGCAGTATTTTTATTTGACTTTACATGAATTTAATTAAAATGGAACCTTGTTGTCAATCGTAAAAACTACTTCCATGACTGTTTAACTTGCCACAAAAGCCGCCACCAAGGACTTATGTAATTGAAGTGTATATTTACCTGGCTGTGCTAGCACGTAGCGCAGATAGGCTCTATAACCCAGATAGGCGAAAATATTTAAATCGTTTACAGTGTTTTCGTTTCCGTCAACACACACAAAATGCTAGAAAAGAGCCAACAAAAATAACCGCACGAAAAAAACGCCAAAAGACAAACTGCCAAAGTTAATTAAAAAGCGGACGCAGCTGCAACTTTGAAACCGCAAAAAATTCGAGTATATAGCCAAAGGGAGTATAGAGTTTATAAGGATGTGTCTGCGCTCGCTGGCAACTTTCAACTGTGGCACGGACGCACGTCCAGGCGGAGTAGCTGCTAACAACAACAACAAAAAATTAACTTGCCACACGTGATGATGAGAAGAAAAATCGATGTTTTAGGCAGTCGAAATACAATTTTTAGGCAGCTAGATCTGGGCTTTAGGCAATAACAAAGACGCAAATCCTTTGAATTTCACAAATCAAGCGCAGAAAATTCCAATGATGCCACAAACAATAGACTCAATGCAACGCGTTGCTTTGTTATTGTTGTTGCCTACTTTCAGGCGCGCGATAATTGCATTTTGAGCGCAATTGCTTCTATTGTACCATGGTACAGGGCGAGTGATAGATAGGATATAGTAGATATAGAGAGGGGCACAGTAGGGTGTAACAGTAGAGTGGCTACAAATTACATTACACATACCACATGTAGCACGGCCATGACTATTGCAGATACATATATATATTAAAAAAATGTTGCATCTCTTTCTAGCTGGTTGCATGCAGCATGTTGCGACTGCTATTGGTTGTTGCTGTCAGTGTGTTGTTGTGCGCAGTCGCGTACCATTGTGACGTCACAGACTTTGGGGGATGCTAAAAAAGCGCTGCAAATCCTTGAAGACGCACTACAGAAGACAACTCTGACGTCCGTCAGCGTAGTTCAGGATTGGAGTTTGGTGTGTAAAGAGCTCTGCGGGTAAGTTCAAGACATATTAACTGGTTCAACTTTGGCCTTTATAGACCACAAACCACACTGGGTCTTATCTGATAAAGTGAGTGAGTGTCGTGTCAACACATACTACAATATATAATTGTACTTTTCAAGTCGATAAGCATCCGCGAAAGCCTGTCACCATAAATGACAAATTACACAAAATTAACTCAAGCACAACAGTTTATACAATACATTTTTTGACAACTTTTAAAGAGTGAAATGTGCCAAGTGATATCGACCACAAATTTTGTTATGGTATTTCGAGTGTTTCCCAAAATTACAGATAACTAAACGACCTTAACTGTCAGTAATACTATCAAAAATATTTCTACGACGGCAACTGTGACTATATCTATTTCAAGTGCTAACACGTTTTGTTTTTTAATTTTTTTATTTTCCTGGTGATATCTTTAGAGCTGGCCTCGGCGTTACGCCATGTGCAAATTACTGCCCCATATCTGGCCAAATTGGATTGGCAAAGATCCTGAACACAAATTTTGATTTGGCTAAATGCGAGCAGTTGACTGGAACGCAAAATGGTAAGCAAAAGATATTTAATAATAATTAATAATTAAATATTTAATAATAATAAATAATTAAATATCTTACTACTAAAATCTTTTAGCAATAAAAAAATTAAATATTTAAAATTAAACCAAAACTTAAACTATAAAATAAATTCTGTGAAATACAAAATTGTTAATTTAATTTTTAAAGCTTCTATTGATAAATTAAATTAAATTTTAGAGTTGGTTTTTTATTTGTTTTTTTATTTCTGAATTAATTTCTAAAGTAAAATTAAAATTATATTGCAGAAAATTAAACCGTTGGTCTATTATTCATATACAATTTAAATATTAATTATTATATAATTTTAACAACCTCTTACACTATTTTAAAAAAAAAGTATTAATTTTGTCAGTTTTTTCAAAGTCTTAAAGTCGTATTTATAACAGACCTAAAAGTGTAATTTATAATAATTAATCTCATAGCTTATATTTTTTTAAAAAATAATGTATTACATTTTGTCAGTTTTTTCAAAATAATTAATCTCATAATTTGCACTATTTTTAAAAAAAAATTATTCATATTGTCAATTTTTTTCATAATAATTAAACTCATAATTTACACTATTTAAAAAAAAAAAAGTATTCATTTTGTCAGTTTTTTCATAATTAATTAATCTCATATTTTACACTATTTTAATAAAAAAACGTATTCATTTTGTCAGCTTTTTCAATGTTTTAAAGTCGTATTTATAACAGACCTAAAAGTATATTTTATAATAATTAATCTTATAATTTTCTTTTGACTTTCTGTAGGCACTCAGTGCAAAGGAGTTGACAATGTCAAATCCTACGGCGATCGACTTTGTTCGAGTTTCTGCCACCAACGCCGTCGCACGTTGCAAGGTTGCAGTCCATGTCAGTTGTTGGGTATTTTGGATGAGGTCAGTACAGAGCAGAGTGTGACTCCACATGGTTCCGCAACTGGCGCTAATGTAACTGGCCAGGGAAAAGATTGAGGCCATCACTGCAGATACATTTGCAGATACAGATACGCCGGATTGGAACGAAATGTGCAAGACTCTCTGCAAGACTGGCGATGGCGGGTCTTTGTGCAACTGTGATCTATCGCCGTTCTTCACCTGAGCCTCCAGGCTCCAGGCTGAAGGTGCATAGATCGCAACAGATTATATATGCAACTATATAATATTTCGTTGTCTTTTTGTTGTACACTCAAAAAAAAAAAACAAACTAAAACTAAAAACTGAAAAAAAAAAGAAAATAATTTAATTTGGTGTCGCACTCTGCGACAATTTCAATTTGTGTTAAATGCTAGTGTTGTCTTTATATTCACTGTTGTTAATTGCGAAAGTTTAGTTGAATTGTATTGTATAAATGCGAAATAAGCACAAAAGTAAAATCTATATAAAAAAATATAATTATATATGTGCGGTTCAATTGAACGAACCGCCATGAGCAAAAAACTAAAACAAAATTCCCTATGCGAATCAATTAATTTATAATTAATTTCAATTAAAAGAAAACAAATACTAAACTAAATAAGAACACATCATAAAAAATATCAAGCAAAATCTACACAACACAACAAAATTCAAGTTCTCAGCTCGTAAGCGAAAACAGCAAAATCACAAAAGGGCTTCCAGTGCTGCATTGGTATCTATATAGGATCTATATCCGATCTTCAGATCCAATTGTTGGCACAAAATCAAACCTAAAGATTAGTTGTAGGAGCTAATTGGAGAAATATATTAATGCGTAGAAATCACAACCAATTAATATCAAAAATACACAACATATCGTCGTGAAAACAATTATTTACATACTACTACTATAAAATTATGAGTTTTGTTTAATGGAATCAGCATATCAATTTTACAAAGGCAGAAGGAAAAATTGATAAAAATTTATTTGAGTTTAATTAAAAAAAAACTATATATATATATTATATATCAGCAAAATCAGCATCAATTATGTGTCACAATTATAAATGTTAACCAAGAGTTTAGTGTTGGTTATTAAACAAATCAAATATATATATATATATATGAATATATATAGCTAAATTGGTCTATACAAAATGAAAATGAGTTGCGATTGCAAATCAGAGGCTCATTTAAGTGAAAAGGGAAACTGGCAAAGTTTTTTGATGAAGACATTAATTAAATAAGTGTATTTACTGCAAATATCTCAATGTGCATAACTATATATATAACTATACTATATATAATAATACTATATATATACTATAAATATGCTAAAAAGTGTTTGGAAGACATTTTTTCGCATTTCAGCAAACAACAACAAGCATTTTGGAAGACATGCGTCAATTGCGAAACCAACATCTCTTGCAATTAGTTTCTTAAGAGCTTAAATATAGTACATATACAAAAAAATCAAAAACAAAAAATCCATTAACAAATTATAATTTATTAATATTTAAATACTAGCACACGTTGTTGTGTTAAACGCGACGCTGTGACAGACAATAATTAAATATAAAACAATTTGAAGGAAATGCAAAATCCATTCTCATGGTTTTTGTGTGTGTAAAGTTTGGCTACACTAAAAGAAAATAATGAAATCTATATATATATACTATAAATGTTAGTAAATATTCATAATCTGGCACTTTATAAATGTTTGTAATTGCACAATTAGTTAAAAAACAGAAGATTATGAAAACAAAATGAAGCGCTATTAAATATTTATTTCAGAGCACATTTATTTAACATTTATTGCGGCTTCAATATATCAACGTGTAGCATGTTTAAACATTATCCACAAACATTATATTCTAGTATATATCAAATAATATTAATAATGCACTTTACATTTATGTATATGTATATGTGTTAGGCGTTGCGTTTCTGCCATGAATACAGCGGCCAAAAGAGTCGTAAATCGCTCAAATAATATTTATAATTATCATTATAATATTAATAATGAACAAAATTAATTAACATCATCATCAATTACAAAAAATAAAGCAAATCTTTGGTTTAATTGTAACTGGCATTGAACTGATGTCACAGATTGTGAGTGTAACATCAGCAACAACAGAGATAAAAACTATAACAATTGAAATTAGCTGAAAGTAAATAAAACTATAATAAACACAAGCTTAAATAGGGTAGTCGAAATCCATGCAAGACACTACAGAACAGCCGTAAAACGAAATTTAAAGACAATTCCATATTAATAACCTTAATACCACAGCACAAACCCTACATTAAAGTCAAATATATTATGTGTTAAATGTTGTAAAGCCCCTCTAAAAACAAATTGCGTTTTATTTACACTACTTATGGAAAGTATTATGAAAAAAGATGGAATTTTCACTTGAAGGAATTCTCTGGAACTCAAGGAGTTTATCCAAATTCTTCTTGACACGTTTTTGAAGTCTCATAACATTTTCAGAACTCAACCCAATTCGATTTTGCACCAGATTAAAAATCATTTTAAATTTTTACGATAAAATTTTCGATATTGGGTACAAGCATCTACCACACTGCTTTCAACTGCTTATGCACAAATTACGATATTGAACTGCTTGCTGTGCGACACTGAGAAAGCAGTGTTTAGTAGAGTTTTGGTGAGTAAAAGCTTTCTGTTCTGTTAACAGAATGTCAACCACTGTTAAGCGACATTTTCGAAATGTTAATGTTAATTAAAATATCTTAGTTTTTTAAAATATACGAAAAACTAATAAAAAACTAATAATATTTGATGAAATTTTAAAATTCAAAATTAAAGAAAATTAAGGTAAAAATTTTAATAAAGTTTTCCAAGCTTTTGGGGAAAAAACTTGGAAAATTTAAATCTTACAATAAAAAATATATAAAAAAATCGAGAAAAATCTAACAAAAATTATGCAAAAATTTTAAAAATTCTAGCTCAAAAATGAAATTTTAGGAAAAATGGTACAAGAATTCAGAATACCCATTTTCGGTAATGTACTTATTTTTTTAAGTAAAAATATCAAACCAGACCGGAAATTTTTACCGAATGGCAGCCCTCGGCTTAAAGCGCTGCTGTGGCGTTGTTCGCTGTTTGATCGCTAGGTGGCTAAATCAGCTTCGTGTTGGCATTCTACAAAAAAACCGTTACATTTGATTTTTCAAAACATCAGTGCAATTCTTAATTTTTAGCTTGATTTGTTAATTATATTTATTTTTTCAATATTTATTTTTATAAAAGAAAATATACTTAAACTGGACGTGTTTGTATTATATAAAAATTAAGATATTAGCATTTAATTGTTGTGTAAAATTATTTAACAAAAATGTTCGGCAAGTTCAGTAGTACTCACTCATATGCCAAAAATATTCTTGAGTTAAACATTTTAACTAATTTGCAATAAACAAGGAAGATTCAAGTATTGTGCTTGACGCCTAAGACGTTAGTGTTGTGTTTCTTCTTGTTAAGTACAAAATAAGGCTAGTGTGGCGCGTTTTACAAATAATTCTTTTGTTTTCAATTTAAGGATAGTGTTGAAACAAATTGATTACGAAAGGATAACGAGCATATAGATCATTGCTTTTCAACAGACATCGAGAGCATATGAGTTATAGTGTTTAGTTTATACAATTTTTAATATTTCCCATATTTGTTACTTATCCAAATGCTTATAAAAGTTTACATTATTAAAGTTACAATTGGCAAGTATAAGTTTAAGTATTTTGTGGTTTCTGTTGTTTGTCACTCTCGTAGTTCGTTAAAGTATTAGTAATAATATCTCGAGTTGTCATATTTGCTGAGTGTCTTTTTAACTGGTCTTTATGTCATAGATATTCCCCCGTAGTATTTAGTATGAGTTTTGGACCTTGCAGGCCCTTAAGTGTGTAACTAGCTAATCGATATACGATTAGTGAGACGTCTTCATCATTCGCCCGCCATTTCATCCAGTCGACAGCGCACAGCGTGTTCCAAGACCTCCAGACTGCCATAATCCAGCTCCTTGACCAGGCACAAAGTGGCTGACAACAAGTTGGAATTCTGCGAAAAGTTTGATAGGTTGAATAATGATTTGAAATTAAATTTTAAGTTACTCACTCGATTGACCGGCCGTCGATGAAAGCCGCCATAATGACTCAGAACCGTGGCCGACACATTGCTAACCGAATCACTGTAGCGACCCTCGGGGCGTCTATCAAAATTAGAAATTATAGATTACAATTGACTGTAGTATAGATAAGATTATTAGCTGACTTTACCTAGATCTAGGTCGCTCTTCCTCATATTCACCACCGTTTTCCCTTGCACTGCCATTTCTATATGTTTCGGGTCCCGCACTACGTCGCTGTTGCTGATAATGTAACTGCATTTGGCTGCCATAGGGATTATGATGCACCTGAGGCGTCGTATGTTGCTGATGCTCCTCCCACTCGGTTAGATCGGTTTGACTGTGCCGATAATGGGCTGGATATGGTGAACGATCCGACTGATAGTATTCCTAAATTGAAAAAGGAATAACATAATTAAAAAGAGTTACTGTTTAGTTACAAAAATATTGGGAGTAATCCTTCTAATTGCTGGCGACGATGCTTACCTTCATCGAGTGTGAGGATATGCTGGGCGGCAGAGGCGTTGGACGCACCTCTCTATAGCCAACATGTGGACTCTCCTGATCAGAGCCCGGTGAGTGCTATGCGATTATGTTGTTGTTGTTAATAGTGTGGTGCGTTTTAGTTGTTGTTGGGAGCACAAAGTTGTCGTTAATTGCCATTTTAGTATCAGATCAACTCATATTACGAAATGCTGAGAGCTTATTGTCGACGCTATACACTTAAATCTCCAAAAATGTACACAATTCTTAGACTTGCCTAACCCCTTTTTGTTGTCTTTGGTTTTCTCTTTCTGGTTTTTATAATGACCCATTTAATCAGTTTAAGTTTTTGGGTTCTGTGGTAATTATGCTTCTGTTGCTGTTGCTTTATTTAGCCTTGTCTCGTTTTCAGTTTCTTTATCTTCCTCTCTCTCTCTCTCTCTCACTGTGTGCTCAAAGTCAAATGATGTTGGCAGCACGACTTAACCCAGAAACCATAGCCCCCTCCCCCTCACCGTCAGACAATGGGCTTTAGAATAGAACTGGAAAACCTTAACCCATGCCAGTGCCACATCGCGTGACTCGTTCACGCGTAACACGCCGCCCAACGAGGGGCAACTGTGGCTCAAGTGTGACGTATACACGCCCAAAAAAAATAACTACTAGGTAAGCCTACAATCAAGCACACTCGACTGTGAAAAGCCCTTTACTTATTCTGTATTGCAGAGTTGTCTCCATAAGCATTAATTAATACCAATGATAACCCATTTTAATTAGCATTGAAAATAATTTTTTTGAAAATTAAAAATAATAGAAAATTTTTGAAAGTTGTTTTCCGATAGCTTTATCCGATATTTTTACCCGATAGTTATATCCAATAGTTTTATCCGATATTTTTACCCTTTATTATTCTAATCGTTATGAAATTTTATAGGACTGATGAAATATATATTTAATTTATGGAGTCTGTCATGACAAACCTAAAACACCCTTTATTTTTTTTAAATACAGAGTCTAAAAAATCAACTCCAACTAGATATACTTTGACTAGGCTCGACAACAAGCTCATCACAGTTCGTAATATAAATATATGGTAATATGCTAGGAGAAACTTACATCATATTGATGAAAGGAAGTGCGTTGCTCTTTAGTTAAAGTATTATATTTGGGCGATGGCGGGTGTGCGGGTTCCTAGGGAGAATACCATAAAATAGGACAAGCCAAAAAAAATATATGTGGGTTAGTGTTTAGTTTTTTTGTTGGTTGATGTGGTCACGACATTAGGTTAACGACCTCAAGGTGTTGCCAATAAATTAACTAAAGGGATAACATTTTAGTGCCTGCCTAAATATGCGTAATTTAAGGATAATCAAATAAAAAAAACCATATTATATTAAATCTATAATAATTATAATAAAAAAAATTTATATTATATTAAATCTATAATAATTATAATAAATAAAACCAATACTGTTAAAAAAGGATATAGGATAAACCATTTAATTTAAACTTTCATCTATTTAACCTAGAAGAAATTTTTCACTGAAGTGAGTTTTCATCGATTCATTCATTCTACTGCTTTTTTCCCCAACAACTTCTATGAATAATTACAGCATTCAGCTAAATTTTTTCCGTCAAACTATAACTAAATAACATATTTTACTGCATAATTGTAACGTAAATATTATTATCGGTTATTCGCCAGACATTTTGCCAACTAAAGCGAACTCAATTAGAGACCTGTCATAAAGTCAATTATAATTGCCGTGCACTAATGTTCCCTCTTCCCCAATCCCCCCGATTTTTTACCTTTGTGGGTGTTGGGGGCATTGAATTTTGCACTTGATTACTATATAAATCAGTGATGTTATTGGTTACACTTCCATCCGAGTTATTTGCAAGCGGACTTGCTAATTGTGGCGGCTTGTTAATAATGGGAATTTGTAAAAATAGTTGTAGATGTTAAAATGTGAGACGCAATTAGTGACTAAATTAAGGATATATGTGGCAACTATGACAGTGATTGTTGTATTGGTTTAAAGCAAAGGAATTCAGTTACCTCTTTCATGGGACTTGAGCTGCTTCGCTGCATCTGTTGTTGCTGTTGTTGTTGTTGTTGCTGATGTTGCTGATGTTGCTGATGTTGCTGTGGTGGCGGTGAGTGTTGCAAAGGTTGCTGCTGCGGTGAACTGCGCTGTTGATGCTGCTTCGCCTCATAGGCATCCTCATAGACATCATCCTCGGCAGGTGTTCCAACGCCGCGCAGCGCTTCGTCCATCTCCTCCTGTGTGATGTCCACATTATCCAGTTTCTTGAGATTGGGTAACGCGCGTAATACAATCGAGCGATAGCTACAAAAAAGGTGTTTAATGAGAGACTTAAAACAACACGTTATGTGTGTTGGTTACTTACTTTGGTCCCGCTGCCTCACAGCAGGGATTCTCCTCTAGCCATAAAGATTTAAGCGCCGGTAGGTTTTGCAGATAAGATATTTCATTGAGATTCTGAATATTATTTTTACGTAAATACAGCTCCTGTAGTTTTGTGCAGTCTTCAAATGGTGCCAAAGTGGTGATTTTGTTGACGCTGCAATTAAATAATATAAATTAGTGATATAAAAATACATCGTAAGTTAAACAACTTAAACTAAATATTTTTGACAATTAATCAAGCTTATAAAGTGGTTTTCCTATAAAAAAAAAACAACTCAACTCTAGTTTGAATCTGCTTCAAATTGGAAAATTTTATAATTTTTTATTACAGTCCATTTTTTTTATTCTTTTTCAAAAACTTCCAACTCTCATAACTTTGCCAAAACTTTACCGATTTTCATGCGGAATATCGCTTTGATCATTATTTGGCCTCTAAATTCATTCTGCATCAAAACATTTTTCACTTCAAAAATTTACCTCACTGTCAATTTTTTCGGTATTTTCCATATTGACCCCTTTACACTTTTTCAAAAACTTCAATCTACCATAACTTTGTCAAAACTCAACCGATTTCCTTGCGGAATAACGTTTTGGTCATTATTTGGCCTCTATTTTGATTCTGTATCAGTATGAAAAAATACAGTTTTTTGTTCCTCACTGTCAATTTTCTCCTAGACATTTTTTCACAAACTTCAAACTGACATTTACTAAAGACTTTTTACAACCAAGAGTTTTGACCTTATATCTCTACATTTTGGACTCATTTTTTCAAGTGTATTACCATCTTAAGTGACAAAGACGCCCCGCTTAAGTATCATGAATCATTTTAAAGTTATGCCAAGGCGGCCACACAAAAGATACAAAGATACATTTGGTAGCGTGTCGACTGATGCTGCACGAGGTCATTAACTTTATGGAGAGGGAACTTTCTTTCAGGGCATTCCTGATGCGTACCGTTACCGGGAACAAGCTGACGCAGCATGGTATGCTAACTTCTCTTAGTTACCTGAACAGACATTCATAATAAGCGCATCTTTGTCGTCGTCTAGGTCAGGTTCGCAGCTCGCACGTTTTTTTAGGCGCTAATTGCTATTAAATTGCCAATTTGGCAGGAACTGCGCGTGCTTTGATTAGTAAATGTTTCCCCATGTTCAGATAAGATACGTATAAAAATAAAACCTCAACAGACAGCAGATACTTCTAAACTTAGCTGAACTGTTTTCCGATCGTAAATGGCACACGGGTGCATTGCCACGTATAGT
Organism: Drosophila falleni; assembly: GCA_035045575.1. Taxonomy (NCBI): domain Eukaryota; kingdom Metazoa; phylum Arthropoda; class Insecta; order Diptera; family Drosophilidae; genus Drosophila; species Drosophila falleni. Next base: position 9,096,874 of record JAWNOV010000167.1, read on the forward strand.
TTTATTTTACTTTGGAGGCATACTATATACTATTTATAGTGTTGGGAAAACTGGCACACGATACTCAATGGTAACCATAAACCTAGGTATCTACTCGTCTCACTAATATGCATAGTTAGAGTCACATTAGACCTATCAATGTCTTTCAAGGTTAGCACTTAGGTTTCAAGTAGCTCTAAGGGGAAATAATAATAATGGAAACCAGCAAAGTGCCAACAGCACGCAATGCAAATCAATATTAAGTTTTCTTCCTTAGCTTATAAAAAAAATAAAAAAATTATCCAAGCATGCGAATGAGTAATACTCGTACTACAAAACTAAAACTATGGCTTTGAAATATATATGTGGGCACATGAACTGATTTATGGATAGACTACAACGACAACTACCTACGACCTACGCCTTGCCATTGCCTAGCACAACAATCTCCAGTTCTCAATCACAATAATATTTCCAGCCTTAAATGGCGAACAGAAACTTTGTTAAAGCTGCTCAGTCACATGCAACAAAAAAGGGTTTTCTTGTTAAATGCAAATCAAATAAACTGATGCAATTGGGGGGCTATGAAAGTTATTGCCCCCTGACTAGGTTGCTTTATCTACAAACTGATAATGCCTTTTAATTCCCAGCAAATGCTTAAATTGAGTAACCTCATTCACTGATAACGTTGACTGTAAAGTATAAGCTGACATTATTACGATTTAAGTAACCCCAGGGGGTCAGATAAACAAAAAAAGACAAGACTTTCTGATGGGAAAATATTCTAAATACTCTCAAGTTAAATCTGAACTTAAATTATAAAAAAAATCTTGCTCATTTGCATTGCTTAATGAGAGGAAATGAAAACCATCTGTTTGTCACAAGTTGATTTGTTAAGCCTGCCTTTTCAGGCGCTTAATAAAGATATTATAAAAAACGTGTATTTATAGTCAAGACGTGCAGTATGTTGCCCAGATGACTGCAAATCGATCGAAACGACCTTGACAGTCAAAACAATGATATTTTTTATGCCTTAAAAGGCAACAATGCAGCAAGGCAACTAAAAAGCGAAAACAACATTGAAGAAAACTTAAAAAGATACTTGGCATAATCATCACCTACAAGCAAGCACCAAGTAAGTATCTACAAGTACAACAGCTTGTATATAAGTATCTCGTATCTTTCATATTGTATCTTGTAGCTTGTATCTTGTATCTGTAGCAGCAAGTGCGTTATTCCTACGCATTTTGGACAACCCACGCCGTCTGCTGGGCATTCGCTGGACGCAAAACTGGAAACCTACAAAAAGCCAAGTCGTTGTTGCCAATTTTGGTGCTCCCACTACTTTTGTTATGCTTGTTGTTGTTGTTTGTTGTTTGTAGTTGTTGCTGGCTTTTTGCATTAATTACGCGCTTGAGCGTGCCAAAGTTTTTTTCGCTTGCTTGCTGATGATGATGGTGATGATGCCGCTGCCTCTGGAATGACATCATTTGAGCACACAAGTATCTTATGGATAGGTACTTATACCCTGTATCTCTGCCTCTTTAACTATCTCTCTTCCTCTCTCTATCTCCCTCTCTCTTTCTCTCTCTCTCTCACTCTCTCTTTCTGTCCTACTCTTAGAAGATTTATTAAGCGCCGCCAGCGGTTGATTGAATTTTAAATCAATCAAGAGACAACGCAGGAAATAAGCGTAACGGTTTTTTAATCTATAGCAGCCCAAAATTGGATAAATCTATAAAAGAAAATAGAGAAAAACTTACCTAAGCGCCAAAACTTCAACTCCCCGCATGCGTTTGATTATGTTAACATCGCTGAGATCACTTCCCCTATAAATAAAATGAAGAAAGAAATGAAATATTAATCATGGAAATATTATAAATGTTCAACCTGAGAAATTTTAAAATTTAGAACAAAAAAATAATTGTGGTTTTTAAGTATATTTTTGTAATTTGCAAATTTAAGTTAAAAATAAAACAAAAGTGTCATTAATTATGGCTTATGAATAAAGAAATGCGATATTATTTATTTATTTTTATAAAAAGAGTTTTGCTTCAGGGGATCATTAAAAGATTTAAATTTAAAGAGAATATATTTCATATTTGATTAGGAAATTTACATTAAAACAGAATATATTTCATATTTGATTAATGGCAAGCTTAAAGCAACTTTTAGTCGAGTCAAGAGCTTTGAGTATGTCTTTTCGAAAATGTAGCGCAATTTCTTAGCCTTCTAACGACACTTGAAGCTTTAAAGTGCCTGCCTAGCAGCACTATCAAGATTCTCAAGTGATGCTTAACCCCTTAGGAGACGTTGGACTCGACATAGATAGAGACGAGCAAGTGGACAACGCAGGCGAAACTGGTTAGGAGCTGTTTGCTGGTTGCTTCTACTTGCCCGATAATGGGATTTGGGTCAGTCAGGCTAACTGACTGGGGTACTGACTGGGGAACTGTGCAGTGAAAGCGGCAAAGTGGGCAGATCTCCCAGCCCAGAGATCATGGGCATAAACTATGATAGGCTTTCACTACAGCTTAGATACGTACTTTTAGATACTTTTAGTTCAGGCTTAACTTACCAGCAATTGAGCTTTTTAATTAGACCCAGATCCGATTGCTTTGAACGGGCAATGACCATTTCCTCCGTTAGACGCGACATGTTTGTTGTTTGTTGTTTATTGTTGCTTGTTGAATTGAACAACCGCTGATGCTTAGTACTATTTGGCTATAATGGGCTGCAAACAGGTGTGCCACGGTCTGAACTCTATGTAAACTAAATGCGCACTCTCTATCTGCTGCTGTATGTGTGTCTATCTCTGTCTAGATCCGACTGTATTTTGTAAATAGCGAAAGGTGAACAACAAAAGTCCACAACAGGTTACTACGATGTTGTAGCTTTTATTTGTTATGGTTGTTGTTGTTATTGAAATCAGTAGCGTAGCGTAGGCGTGGGCACAATCCGTAATTATTTACTGTCAGTCACACAGAGTTTGAAAAGTATCTGTAATGCGCCAGATAGAAATTTAGTATATAGATAAGTGCCTTGCACTTCGTACTACCCGAAAGCTGTAAAGCTAAAGCTGCGCTGGCGTAACTCACACGGATGACTAAGCGCCGCTCTTGTTGTTATTTTTATTATTTATATTATTATTATGTGTATTATGTGTATTATTATTGTCTTGTTGCTTGTTGCAGCGTCTGTTGCTTTACAAACGATTGCGCGTTTTTTGTAACTATTAACGTAATTCACTTTTCAACTCGCTCACTGTTTCTCTCCTTCTATCTTTCTCTCCCTATCCGCTCTGTTCGCACTATCTTTGCACAACTTTTACCAAGTTTTCTTAATTTGTTGCTGTTTTAATTTTTGCACATTTCCTTTATGATATATTTGCACATTCCGTTGCAGCAGTCTTGAAATTTTGGCTGTTTGGATCGATTTTTCCGTTGTTGAATGAATTTTCCCGTTCTCGTATAAAGAAATAAATGAAAATTCCTAAACATATGATTATTGAATTGAATTGTGCTCAGTTTTTTTTATATGAATATTTGACACAATTGTAAACGCAATCTTAGTTTCATTGCTTTTGTTTTGCTGTTGTTTTAACAAAGATTTTCCGATTTTTCATGCACAATTTTCCTAGCTGACTTTTCCACTCACACACCCATGCACGGACGCGCTCGTTTACAGGTATTCGTTTGGCTATGCTCTGTGCGTGCGAGCGAGATAGCATGCGGCCGCGTATTGAACCTCAACGTTCGGCTATCTGAGAGATACTTTCTGTGAAATACGTGCGCTCGAAGAGACAGCGCCGCAACGACTGGCGCTTTGGGGCTGAATGGGAGCTTTCATTGTGTTTGTTTACGAATGCCGTGTGAAAGGCAACGGCCGTTGGTTGGTATGCGTGCGTGGCAGTGTCAATGGCAGCTCCTCTCCTACTTGCGCTTGCAACATGTGCTGGTTGCAAGAGCAACATATAAATATTTAATTATTAATTACATTTGCGCATTTGACAAAATTAATAACGAATATAGTTGGTAAACTTTAAATATTCGTTGTAGAGTTGTAAAGCGCCATCGATATATCGATTTGAATAAGCGGTTGTGAATGTTATCGATATCAATATTTTACTAATTATTAAATTAAAAACAATTAAAAAATTAATACTACATTAATACTACATTTACATACAATATTATATATTTTCCTAATTGTTTAAAAATATAAATAAATGTTATACTATCTTACAAAATAATTTACATCAAAAGTTGTGCAATTAATAATAATGTTTTATTTGAATAGTTTGTTGAGTTTAAGTAAATGATTAGTAATTAACAAGCTGAACTGAAATTTATGAACAGTACTAGATTTAAATTCAATTTGATTTTAAATATATTTCATTTGACACTACTACCGCCAAGATCAACGATATTTGTGCAATCGATAGCAGCGATAAGTGCTCCCAGCCGATAACAGCGGCAGTCGAAGGCAAAGGCCGATGATGACGAACGTGAAAAATCTTCTAAAAATAAATTAAAATTATTAAGCGACAGATAATAGAAGCTGGGCCAGTACAAATAGCCCAAAAATACACTGTATATAGCCAAATAAACAAGCCATAAACAAACTTATATATATATATAAATATATATACATTTGCAAATACAAAATGTAAGCAAAGTTAAACGAAAACACGTCGCGTCTTCGTCGTTTCGTGCTGATTTATTTATGAATTAATTTCTCTCTCTATCTCGTTTTGGCTTTGTTCACGATTCGGTCGTCGTCGTCGTCGTCGCAGTCGCTGTCGCCGTCGCAGTCGTATGTGTGTGGAATTTTGCAGCATTCATTAGTATTTGTTGTGCCGTGGGACGAGAACGACGTCTCCACCGTTCGAAAAACTTTAATTAAACACAGTGAGAGCAGAAAAAATAAACGATAACCTTGGACGTATATTGCCAAGGGGGACGAAGAGGGGAAAATAACAATTGAGCGAGAGGCGGGCATTAGAAGTGGAGCCTGGAGCTGCAGCTGGAGCTGTTGAAAGCTAAGCAAACATCTGGCGCGATAAGGGCCAACAACAACAACAGCAACAAGCAACAACTACAATTTGTATTGCAAAAATACATTTGGATAGAAGCAGTTCCGAGATAGAACAAACGTACGTATGTATGTACGATTACGTCATCGTTTGAGCAATTTTTCAACAACAACAACAAATTCGTAAACGAAATCAAGTGATTTTCTTGTTTCTCTAATTCATTTCTAGTTATTGGCCCAAAGTGCTTGTGTCTGTGTCTGTGTATTATTCCTAAAATAGGAAAAATTAGCTAAACAGTCGCAAGATGATTCATGTGGGCGAAAACACATGGAACCTGCGGATTCTCATCACAGATCTGCAGGTGGAGAAGACACTGCGTGTACGTGGTGACCAGCACATTGGCGGCGTCATGCTGCAACTGGTCGATCCCGAGATGCCCAAGGATTGGTCCGATCATGCGCTCTGGTGGCCCGCTCGCAATATTTGGCTAACACGCACGCGTTCCACTCTGGACCAGGCTGGCGTTCAATCCGACTCGTTTCTGTACTTTACGCCCATGCACAAGATACTGCGGGTTCAGCTGCCGGATTTGCGTCAACTGGATTATCGTGTCAATTTCTCGATCAAAACACTGGGCGCTGTGGTCAATCTGTGCAAGGATCTGGATATACGCCATCCGGAGGAGCTGTCACTGTGCAAACCCGTCGAGCAGGAGCATTTAAAGAAGAACTTCGGCAAGTTGCCGCAAAAGATGATACCCGTGGCGGAGGCCAATGGCACCGCATATCTGCAGCCAGCACCGGACACAAACTCCTTTGTGCCCATCACGAATGCCTACAATGGCAGCAACGGCAGCCTGGACAGATCCCATGGCAATGGGAATCTATTATGTGCTCCTGCCTCGCCATACGGCACAACACCACGTCGGGCGGCCACTGCACCCGGCACGCCCATCAGCTCGCCCACGGGCACCTGGAGGCACAACACCAGCAATAATGGTTACGCGGCCTACGACTCCGGCTCCAGTTACGGTGACTTGCAGGAGAATCTGGCCGTCTCACCACGCGCTCCCAGTCCCGATGTCCGGGCTCGTCTCGTGCGTCCCAAGACGCTCGTGCAGAAGGCACGCCTAAATGTGGGCTGGCTGGACTCCTCGTTGTCCATCATGGAGCAGGGTGTGCGGGAATACGATACGCTCTGTTTGCGCTTCAAGTACTTCCAATTCTTCGATCTGAATCCCAAGTACGATCCGGTGCGCATCAATCAACTGTACGAGCAGGCCAAATGGTCCATACTCAACGAGGAGCTCGACTGCACCGAGGAGGAGAGTCTGATGTTTGCCGCCCTGCAGTTCCAAGTGAATCATCAAACGGATTTGCATCCACCTGGCCTGGATTCGAGCATCGATGCAGCTGTCCAGAAGAATGGCGGCGACGATGACATTGATTCGGCGCTGAATGAGCTGCAGATTACGCTGGAGGGACCTGGCGGAGGTGGCGATGCGGGCAACATTACACGCATACCTGAGCTATCGGATTACTTGCGCTTCCTCAAGCCACAGCTGTTCACGCTCAAGGGCTACAAACGCTACTACTTCACCTATCGTGACCTGCATCTGCATCTGTACAAATCGCAGGACGACTCCCGTCGTGGTGCGCCCAGCATCAGCATCAATCTGCGCGGCTGCGAGGTCACTCCCGATGTGCATTTAGCCCAGGGCAAGTTCGGCATACGGCTGGAGGTGCCGCCAGAGGGCAGAAATGGACCCAATAGCGAGTTCTGGGTACGCTGCGAGAATGAGGAGCAATATGCCAAATGGATGGCTGCCTGTCGATTGGCGGCCAAGGGACGCTCCCTGGCAGACAGCAGCTATGACAGCGAGGTGAGCAGCATACGTTCCCTGCTCCAGATGCAGAAACCAGCGCAGGCAGCGCCCTTGAACATCAATCCACGCAGTGTAGATGCCGTCGATTATCTGTCACCCAAGATGCTGCGCAAGTTGTCCAGCAAGTCGGTGCAACGCATTTTGGAGGCACATGCCAATGTCCGTCAACTGCAGCTGATGGATGCCAAGCTGAAGTACATCCAGGCCTGGCAATCTCTGCCAGACTTCGGGGTCACACTCTTTGTCATCAAGTTCGATGGCCACAAGAAGGAGGAACTGCTGGGCGTGGCACATAATCGCATTATGCGAATGGATCTGAATACGGGAGATCACATCAAGACATGGCGTTACAATACCATGAAGGCCTGGAACGTTAACTGGGGCATCAAGTGCATGATGATTCAATTCCACGATGAGAATGTCGTCTTCTCTTGCCTCTCCGCCGACTGCAAGGTGGTGCATGAGTTCATCGGCGGTTATATCTTCATGTCCATGCGATCCAAGGAAAACAACCAGACGCTCAACGAGGAAATGTTCCACAAACTGACGGGCGGCTGGTCATAAATTAATACTAAATGTTAACACAAGTGCCAAGCACAAAAAACTGTCGCATGTTTTTAAATCGTCTTTAAATCAGAATTAATTTGATTTCTGTGTGTGTAAATGTTATTGGCAATTGAATGCCGCCTTTTTAGGCTTCTATTGTCAGCGTTAATATCTAGACTAATAATGTAATACTTGTAATACCCCTCCAAGAAGTTAAATGGGGACCCATGTTGTGCCTTGCGAAATGAATCGAAACGAATCGAAACAATAGTCTAACCAAGTCAAAACTCCATGTCCAATGTGCGTACTAAAAACATTAGAGCAGAAACGTGTTTTTTGTGCCTCGTTATCAGTGTAATTCGTATGTAGTTTAAAATGGGTAGAAGAATAACTCGTCGACAAGCTAATCAGTCTTTTTGTACTACTTTTTTTTACTGTCTGTTTTATGTCAAAAAACCAGATTCATATTCAGATACGAAACTGTTCGAGTGGCCTTGCAATTGCTTTGCAAACTAACCAGAAAATTTTTATATATTGTATATTTATTAAACAAATTAATAAGCAAATAAATTATTTTATATGTTTTTAATGATCGTAAATTGTGAGTGTGTGTCTGTTATTTCTCTCGGTTTCCAGGCACTTAAAACTTGAGATACGAGCTGGGGGGAACTTGAGCAGCAATTACTCATTGAGGGGCGTGCTACGGATTCGATCCACAAGTCTGTGTTGATGCAACAGCATTTTTGTAATATAGAGTGTGCTATTGTTATTAATAACATTTTCAATTGAATTGATAAGCGTCGCGTTGTCACAGACAATATTTATACAAGGCATACCATATAAGAAAGGGGGGATTATGCACAAGATACATCGAATTAAATATACATATACTGTCTGATTGATGACTTGTATGCGGACCATAAACGGGTGTGCTGACTTTGGGGCAACTTCTCACAGTCTTCTGACACAAGGTCAGACGTACAAGGAATGCAAATCTGAAGTTGCGTCAATTTAACTCAATTAAAAGTCGAGTCTGCTGCAGCTGTGTAAAATGATTACAAGATTAAGGGAAATAAACCAAGAAAAACTTCAACTTCGGATTTATTCTGACGCAGTTGCGCGCGAAATGTTAAAATTTCAAATGAAAGGAACATCGATAGGCTTAACATTTTGTATCGAATTATTGGTCGATAAAATAATTAAAATGGCAGCACTGGTCAGCCCTTACAAGCAATCGATAAGATTCAACTTTGGGTATTACACATCACTAGTTGTTCAAACTGCCAGCACTGATAAGACACAAGTAATCGAGCCAGATCGGTAATTTTTACCGAATGGGCAACCCTCGTCAACCATACATTGCGCTGAAGAAAAAAAGGTTACTGACGAGATTAAAGTATTAAATAAATCGTAACTGAAATGGACGACGAAGAGGATCCCATTGTGGAGGAGATACCAGTATTTCTATCGAAGAATCTGCAGGACAACTTGTACCTCTTCCAGTATCCCACAAAAACGGAAATCGCCAATCACGACGATGCCATCGTCGTCAATTGTTGTGTGAAACCGTTTACACAGGAAGTCAAGGTGGATTTCGGACTGAATACAGAATCCAAGCACTACGACCGCTTCAAGGCCGAACAATTTGCTGTGGCCGCCGATGGCAAGAACACCTATGGAGCTGTTCCGCCCAAGGGGGCGGAAAGACCGACATTCAAGCGTGGCATCATGGACAAACAGGCGTTTACGAGCACGCGTTCCCTAACAGACATCTCGAAGTACGTTGTGGGCATCTATACAGACAAGGAGGTGCATCTCTCACCGCTGGCCAGCATTGTGCAGCTGCGTCCCTCACTCAGCCACTTTGACAAGGAGGACAAGCGACGCAAGGCCGAACAGAAGGCACAAAATGACGATATCGATGACGATGAAGTGGCTCAACAGGTGACTGTGAAGTTTGCACGTGGCCAGGGAGCTGGTGCAGCAGCTGCCAAGAAAACCAAGGAACAGCGCGGCACCTATGATAACTTTGTGCAGCGCATTGTGGAGGAGCCTTGGTGTGAGACCTTCTGGCACGCCCGTGACACGCCCACTGCGGAACTGGAGCGCCAGAAGATGTACAGCACGAATCACCAATCGAATCAGTCGCTGTCGCTGCCAGCCAACGAATATCTGAGCAAACTCTTGCCCCATGACGAGCATGTCCAACAGGTGGACGCAGCCAATGTGTTGCCAGTGTATAATAAGGCCATGTTGAAGACCATGCCGCTGCTGGAACAGCTGCGTGTGCTGCTCAAGGATGCCAGGACGCTCTCCTTTGCGGATGTGCTGCACATTCTGTCGGAGCACATTGATCCCCATGTGAGTGCAGACAAGGTGCTGGCACTGCTGCCCCAGGTGGGAATACTGCTGCACGGCAACTGGGTGCCCAAGTCCGAGGTCGTCTTTCCCGAGAAGATGCTGTCACATGCCAACGGCGTTTCGGCGGAGCAAATGATACGCGCCAGAGATTACATAGTAAGCAGTCATTATATCCATTGCCTTTTCAGTCTTTAATGCTCTTCCTACAGCTCTACAGATTCTCACGCACGCCGTTCCTGTATCGCAACCAGGTGATGACTGCCACACAATTGCCTCCCGCCGAGACTCTGGACGTGCTGAGCACTGTGGCACGTGTTAATTCAACGAAACGCTGGGAGCTTCTCCTGCCACCCGACAAGGAGTTTGAGCAAAAGCACGTGGAACTGGTGCAGCGACAGGAGTTACATTGGCGCGCCACGGAGCAGTCCTACAATGAAATGGACTGGGCCAAGGAGACGAAGAGAGTTCGAAAGCGTTCCACGCGCAAAAGTGAATCCCAACCACCACAAACGACGACGATGCCGCCGCCTGCAGTGCATCTTTCCACAGAGGCGTAGCAGTGATTAACTGTTCCAGACATTAAAATATAAAACATCTTTGTTATAAACAGCATTTTCTTATTGGGGGATTTAATTTCGCGCCTATGTCACTTTTTAAACTAACACTTAGAACTTTTAACTAAACAGTGCCATTTTGAGCATAACATTAAAACAAAAAGTTATTTTAAAACAGTGATGGCCACAGTCTCGCACACAAACAACTATATATAAAAAATTTTATATATAAAATAATTATATATAAGACTTATTATATATATATCTTTATTATATATAAAACTTTATTATATAAAAACTATATTATTAAATAGTTCTTATATATATATATTCTTATATATATATATATATATATATATTCTTATTAAATAATTTTTAAACTTACAAAATAATAGTTAATAATATTTATAATTAGCTTATAACGATCTGCTTCTAATGCTACGAAGTTGCCCGCTGTTCCTGATCCGTCTTCCGCGAGCGCCAAACAGCTACTGCCTACTGCCAGAAAGGCCGGCTTTTTATATGCTGCGTGGGGGGTCGGTTAGCAGAGCTCTGTTATCTTAGCAGTGCCAATGTGAGCTTAACAGTGTTAGTGAGAGTTTAACAGTGCCAGTGAGAGTTTAACAGTGCCAGTGAGAGTTTAACAGTGCCAGTGAGAGTTTAAGAGTGCCAGTGAGAGTTTAACAGTACCAGTGAGAGTTTAACAGTGAGAGTTTAACAGTGCCAAAGTGAGTATAACATTCAACAATGCTCATCACTGTCTTAAAACTGTTAGGCTAACAGTGTTTGCAGTTCAGTATGCTCTCAAATATTAGATAATACTAATTTCAAAGTCTGTTCCTTTAATAATTCTAATATTTTACTTCTTCAAAGCCGAATTATTATTTAGCAGTTCAACTAAAATGGTACGACTTGCCAGACTGGATATTTTTTCTGTGGCCAACATTTTGTACCGGGTGGCAGCGCCAAAGTACGTGCAGCATTCTTCATTCGTGTTTTGACGTCCGAAGCATAAAAGTCAGTTGCTCGTCGTTCGCGCATGTGTTTCAAATCAAATATTTAAAGAGTTTGTTAAACGGCAGACAACAGAGCGAAGTGCAACAATAAGTTAAATATTCGAAAAATAAGCCAATTTGTTTTGAGAGTGCGTGCCAAGTGCAGGGTGGCCAATGCAAATCAAGTGAATTTCAAATCAAAGCAAACAGCGACTGCGACGGCGTCGCTTTGAGTCGTGTTGTTCTTTCTTTCGCTTTTAACATATTCAAAGTCGCTTATTTTTTGTTTTGCATCTCTCTCTCTCTATCTCTGTTGGTCGCGAGTGCGTTTGCGTTTGCGTGGCGCGATGCTCAGCTTTAATCCATAAAGTGCAGCGAGCGAAGTTTGCTTGTGGAGTGTGTTGTGTGTTTTCCTAATCATAATTTTAATTTGAACACAATGTCGGAGGCCGAACACAAGACCTTGTCACCAAAGCGCAGCGAGCCTGACGTTCTCGCTGTTGTTGCACCGGAACATCAACAACAGCTGCTGTTGCATCAAACAACTCAATCGCTGCTCATGGCCAGCTCCATGCTCTGTCCCGCTCCCGCTCTCACTCACGCTCACGCTCCCGTGCCACCGCCTCCTCCCCATGCGCAGCTCAAATTCAATGTTGAGGATTTGCTGCACGAGAACAATGTGCTCCATGCGAAGCTCAAGGAACTGAGCTTGGAGCGTGATCGCCTGCTCTGCGAGGTGTCCAATTTGCGTCTGGAGCTGGACATGTCCGAGCTAAAGCGATTGCCGCTCGACTTGGATGAAGGGTGAGTTGCAGAAACTACTTAACTTGTTTTTTATACTACTTTTTACTTTGTACTTATTACTTGGTCTTGGGGGTTGGGGCAACTGAGTCAGCGTTGCGTCATGTCCTCTGTCGTCCTCAAGTCCAGCTGTCAAATTGCTCTGCAGGGCTAAAAATGCTCGACTTCTGGTTTTATTTTTTGCAACCCCATTTAATGTGCAATTTCCTACCTGTGTGCGTATGTGTGTGTGTGCGTGACAGTCATGGCCAAAATATTGTCGCCACTTGCGATCAAGGCGTTAAAGTGCGCCTGTTTTTTTATTTTATTAATATACCTGAATTTTTTTTTGCAAATGTGAGTCAGCTTTCGTTATGTTTTTGCCTCACCTTTTACGCTTATCATCGATTCCCACTCCGTTTGTTTGCTTTGACTCTTTATTAAATACATGAGAACATACTTGTGTGTGTATGTATGTATGTATGTGTTATTCCCACCTTATCATATGCGCCTTGCTGATAACCCACTGTTATAGACAAATATATAGTACACATACACAGAGACAAACGATATTTGATAAGCAGACCCCAAAAATTATCAATATACGTAGGAATTCAACTACGGAAATTCAATGGCAAGTTTAGGGCAGCTGCTCATTGTACATGTTGTTGTTGTTATTATTAGTAGTGTTGTTGTTGCTGTTATTTCTTCTGCTCGCACTTTCGTCTAGAGATGAGCAAGCGAGCCGTGCCAAGGGTATCTGCTTTGCCCTGACCTAAAAAATCACGATATTACGTTATTGATATTAATTTTAATTGAAGTCAACACGGCGCTATTGGTTTAAATCATATACATCATAGTGAGCATGGAGGGCAAGTGACAACATGGATGATCAATTGAACTGTATGAAATAAAATTAAAGTTTATACAGTGCTCGCAGCACAATTAGAACCTCTTTGCTATTAGAATATCGTAAAATTCCATTTCTGACTGAAAATAATTAAAAATTCACACTATTAATGTAGAAATGCTAAACTATCGTAAAATAGTTTAAATATTTGTATAAATTTATATAATATGAATTAATTGATCAATATTATAATAATCTATAAATTATACTGCTGTCCCACGTCCATCTCTAAGTTGTGAAGACTTTAGTTAAAGATTACCCGCACTTAAATGCAATACAAACACGCAAAATACACAGAAGATAAATTGGCAACGACTCAGATACACATATCGACATTGAAATACAACAAGAACTAGAAAAAAAATAGAGATATGAAAAATTAATTTAAATTGGTATGTTTTGGGTTTGTTTTGCCTTGTGGTCATGCCCAGCGTTGAACCCATTTACGCAAATAAGCGCAAGTGTTCAGTTCAGTTAAGTTTAGTTCAGTTATCTCTAACCGTTGTTGTGCTGGCCATTTAACCTCCACGAGTTGGGGCAGAAGATCATGCGGCAAAGGTTCTTTTTGGCGTTGTCTTACTTTAAAATTTTTGCGTTGTTCACCTTCGCAAAAGCATTAAATTAAGCAAAAAAACAAAGCATAACGAAAAAGAGAAGAAAGAAGCATTAAAAAATATACATTCTCAAGATGAAAACGTTGAAAATGCGCGGGCAGCTCAAATGAAGTTGTTGTTGTGACTGCTGTGATTGTTGTTGTGGTTTTGTTTGCTCTGCTGCTTTTGGTCAGCCAACACAATTCACAATGTCGTTGGCTTTTCGCCCAGTCCCGCTGTCAGTCCAACAACTCATTAGCCAAGTTATCATCCTCTAATAAAGCTAAAATCAACAACAACAACTACAACACGCACACACTTTGCACACTTTAACTCGAAGCAGTCAGCCAAACAACTCCGGATGGAAATGGCTGTAAAAAAACTGAAAAAACTCGAAAAAAGAAAAACATTTGCCCATTTTAAAATGTCTGCTGAGTGCGATAATTAAGCAAGTTGGAGAGTCTATTAATTTCATACGCCCCTTTTATACTGGTCATCACGAGTGGCAGAGCTGGAAATATATATAAATAAGGAACAGAGAGAGCTTGACAGAATAAATGAATGATAGTATGTTAAATAAAGGGATGAGCAACGGTTTTCGTACCACTTAATGAGTGTGCACTGTGCCAAACAACTATGTATTTAGCAGTTAAATGGGTTATGTCTTCTTTAAAGAAGAGATAGAGAGAGAGAGAGAGAGAGAGAAAGAAATAGAGAGAGAGAGAGAGAGAGAGAGACATGGAGAGAGGTAAAAGGAAGTCAATAAGTTGGTCAAAGAACCTGACTTAAGGTGAATATGTAGATCAGTCAGTCACTAGATAAGAGAGGCAGTAAATGCAATGTAAATATAAGATAATGATTGTTATAGATACATGTTCTTTTCCTATCATTGTGTCTATAAAAATAATGTCAATTGACACGCATGACGTAACAATGAGAGAATAGTAGATTCTTCATATAAGCAATTATTATATAAGTATCTGCACAGTGCCCCATTTATTTGGTTTATTTTTACAAATGTTAATAGGAGAAAACGATAAGTATTTCAGAAATTTTCTTAATAAATAGAAAAAATAAAAAAACATTCTTATTTTTATCTATTCATATGTTTTATGGTAATTCCTTTTATATTTCACTGATATATTGGCTAAATAACAAATATATATAAATTCATACAAAATTATTAAAGAACTTGGGGGCCAACTAAAATATTTATTTGATATATTTGCTAAGTAAAAGCATAACATATTATTTCTTTGATCTATTTATGTTATACATATTAATAGAATTCCAAAAAGAACTATAAATTTAATTTATTCTTAAACATTTTCGACTAAAAATAGTTTTTTATATTTCAATTCGTTTGTTTGGCCACCTTTTCTATATTTATTTTTCTACTTTCTCTTTTTGCAAATATGTATCTAAATTTAAAGTGTATTTCAATGTAAGTGCGGTTGTGTCTTGTATATGATAAGTATCTTGTTAAGTTTAGTGGTTAGTTCATAATTCTTTTCGTTTCATTTGCATGCAACATTTGTTGTTGGGCGTCGGCGTTGTGGCACCTAATTTTAAAACATGCGTGCAGCAAATGTTGTTTCTACTTGTTGTTGTTGTGGTTGTTTGTTGCTCTTAGTTTATTTTTTAATTAAAAGTTATGCTAAATGGACATGCACTGTGCCACCACATTAAGAGAGAGGGAGGAAGTCGGTGGCAATGCTGATCTAACCACTCGAGACAGACATCGAGTGAGTCTGTGGGAGCCTAATGGAGTCTCCTCCACTTCTCTCCCTCTCTCTCTCTCTCTCTCTCTCGCTCTCTCGCTCTGTGTGTTTGCCTAGACTACAATACAAACTCAACTCGTAAACATACACATAATTATTTATTATGCATGCAATAAACAAAAAATAAAAACACTTTTCTCATGAGCCGCCCAAAAAGCTTTTCAATTGAAAAATGAGATCATCGAGCAGCGGCAAAAGAATAATAATTAAAATCACTTGTCTATATCATTTTGTGAAATGTTTAATAAACAATGCCACTGGCGTCTCAAATTGTTGGTGTTGCCTTCACTTTGCATGCGAAATTCACTTGCAAAAATACTTTAAAGACCACCAGCTTAAGTCTTAAGTCTTGAGTTTTTGCGGATTAGTTTTGACTACGCAAAACGCACAATGTAATCAATTTGCGAGAGACATTTTGCATTTATTGTGCTACTGTGTGTGTGTGTATCTGTGTTTGCTTTGAGCCTCAAAAGCTTCAGTGGCTTTGACGATGATTGATGGCCATGTAAATTGAACTGTAACTGGGAATGTGGCTCGTTATCGTCAGAGTTGTTAGCTCCTACAACCAACTTCCGATTCGTGCGACATTTGCTTTTCTTTCTTTTTTTTGTCAAACTCGTGGACAGTACAAGTCAGCTAACATGGCCATAAAACAGTTCACGATCATCAACAGTCCCGTATTTCATTCTGGTCGCGCCTGCGCCATGATTGACCCAAAAATGGCAAAAGTCTACGATGAATGAAGTAAAAATAATGTGGGATTCGCTTTTTGCTTTGATTTCATTATGGAGAACTGAAGATCAGACCGGCTACTTGAATTTGATTTTAATTATGGACAAAAGTTACAACAACTTAAAGAGCTGTTAATAATGATGTAACAAAGCGAATAATTTAAAAGAATAATCTGGAATAGCCTATAGTTTAAGAGCAACTAAGAATTCAAAGGAGAACGATATCTTTAAATCTCCAATTATTTCTTAAAGTACTCAATCGGAAGTTTTAACATCATAAACTTGCTGATAAAACTAAGATTTTATATCAAAATGTCAACTTATAGTTCTTCAAAGTCCCAAAGTTCTGTCTTAAGAAAAGAAAAGTTCGGTGTTCAGAATTATGTCCACTCTTATCTTTTGGTCTTCGAAGTCAATTCCTCTAGAATACTTCTGTTCAGATCGCTAAAAAAACTCTATTTCTGAGTGAGTTATAAAGTTATTTCTGTCACAAAGTAGTACGAATATAATATATGGACGAGCTCTGTCTTTCATCTTCCATCTTATCTTATGGTCTGCAGATAAGATACAGACATTGTATCTTTAAGCGGAAGCTGAGTCAAGTTGGGTGCAAATAGAATCAACCGTAATCTCATCATGTACTGAGTACTTTACCATATCTTAACTCTAAACTATGCTGCATGGATTGTGGAAAATCTTAAGGAATGTTAAGTGACAGACACTTCCGTTCTAGGGCTTTTGCAATGCCATCCATTTCATTTCCATCCGAACTTCTCTGTCTCTTTGAGCAACAACAGCTGCATTTACTTTGTGCCAGCTTTTTCTTTCCGCTATTTCCGATTCGTCTTTATGTTTTTTTTTTGTGTTTTTTGGGGTCATGTGTTGAGGGCACGTGGCTCTACGTCGAAGTCGTCAATCAATTAACGGCGCACCATAAAAAATGCGAGCGAAAATTTCTTTCAAAACAACAGCAATTAAAAAGATGCATTGACTTTTCTTGTATATTTTCATATTTCTTTTTTCTGTTCGTTAAAATTATAAAAACATTAAAAAACGAAGAAAAATGGGCGCAGAACGTGAAATAAAAGAATCTGTATTTGAACGTATTTTGCTTTTGGGCTCTTCTTGTCTTCTTGTACATTGACCCAAATTCAATGCCTCCCCTCTGGCTATGAGTGTGTGTGTGTGTGTGTGTGTGTGTGTGTGTGTATCTATGAGTGCGTACTTCCTTCTGCTGACCCCACCAAACACTCGATGCCACCCCTTCTGCCTCCTGCCCCTTGCAGCAGCACGCCCCAATTGCTGCTGGTGCCAAGAAAATGCGTCGTTGCTTAATTTCCACACACACATACACAGTCTCTTCCTCTCTCCCCTTAGACACTTTATCGGTTTTTGAGTGCAGCGACATCAGCAGCAGCTTCCTCGACTCCCCTCGCTCCCCCGCATATTCAAATTTAATTTTTTCGAAAATTAAAAGCACGTCAATTCAACAGCTGTGCGAGTGTGTGTGTGGTGTGTGTGTGTGTAGGCGCTTTGCGATTTATATTTTTAGTTTGTTTCTTGCCGTATTTCAATATTTGGGCTTTGTCATATGCCTACAGCAACAACAACACTACAACTTGCCACTGCCGCTCATCATTCATCAGCGGCAACACTTTGGGGCTTGACCTTAGCCCTCTCTATCTCTTTCTCACTCTCTCCCTCTCTCTATCTTTATGTCTGCACAACTCAAGCTGTCCACTCGCCAACGTCAATGGACGCAGCCAGCGGCGACAGCGTCTCCCTCTCCCTCTTCCTCTCCCCTTCTCCCACTGCTCACTTCCATCTCGCTGCGCAGTCGCCAAGTGATTGGTGACCATCGACGTCGACGTCGACGTTGACGTCGTCGTCGTAACGGCGCCGCTGAGCGCATTCAACAAACGCCCACAATAAATACGAATATGAATACAAAATACGAATTAAATACGTTAACGAATATGAATATCTACTCGTATTTTGTTTTAATGCTGTGTTTATGTTTATTTCATTCATTCAACAGAAAAATACAAATAAAAATAAAAATATATATAAAAGCGAAATCGTGAAAACGAAAACATGCAAATTGAAAGCGAATTCAGTTTTTAAGACAACATTTAGTTTTGACCCAGGCAAGCAAGCAACGCTCCAACTTGGTCAACACCAGCCGACCAAGAAACTGAGCGATCAAGCGACCAGTTAACCAGTCAACCAACCAGAAGATAGCCATTTATGTGGCCCATTAATCGATTGTCAGCAGCGTCGTCATATTGCCTTACCTTCCCCCTCTCTCTCTTCTTCCCTCCCACTTTCCCGCTCTCTGGTCAGTCAGTGTCCGTTGGTGTCGCTGCCCAGTGCTGACAACCAGTTGTTGAATGCTCTAACTTTTTAATGGGGTATATTTAATTCTTTAAGATGAAAGAGTAGAAATGATGTTTAAAAATATAAGAGTAAATATTTTATATTAGGAAAAATGTAATTAATGTTTAATCTGTTCAAAATTAACTAAAGTTATTATTCATTTTGTTTTAATAGTTTGCTTAAGGTTATTTTAAAGTTTTTATGGAATAAGGGAGACTTTTAAAGCAATGTATATTTCTTAAGAAAAGGATTCCAGAAATTAGTTATCTTTTCTTATACTCTTTACAAATTATGATATTTTATTGTATATTTCTTAAGAAAAGGAATCCAAAATTTTTAATAAACGTAACAAATTATGATATTTTACTGTAAAAATAATGATTCTTTGATTCCATTTTCTCTATCTTAGTTACTCTCATTTTATTCCTTTTGATAGTATCTATAAATAAAATAGTTAAGCTAATATCTCTTAAATCATAAAATTCAAAAATTAATTAAGTTTACTCAAGATTAAGTAATTTTTACATACATATAGAACAATTTTCACTAGATTTATTTAACTTTATTCATGATATTAATATTCCAAGCAACACACATGGAACAACACACAGAAACATTTTCCAAGTATTTACTTTTATTTACTTTTCACATAATGTGAATGATTCCCCAATCAATAAAGGCATTTTCCATGTGAATCAACAATTTCGTATTCTACTTTAACGTTGATTTTAGAGCTTAATCTGGAAATTGAAACCCTTCCCAGTTTACACATTTGAGTGCATTCAAACTTCGTGAGCTTACAGACATTTGCTTTGATTTCTAGTTACTGTTTTTGCCTTTGTTGTTATTACAGTTTGTTTTTGTTGTTGTTGTTATTGTTGTTGGTGGTGTTGTTATTGCAGTTGCAAATGTTGTTTCTACTTAGTGGCTCGTATTATGACTCTCTTTGGTGCAATTTGCTGTTTAGAGAGTTGTTGCTTTGCCTGCCGGACCTGTGATTATATTACAGAGAGCTGTGTTAAGTCGGTTTTGTGGTATAGAAATCATCCAACAACAACAACAATAACAATAACAGCAACATCAATATCAGGCATCATCGTCATCATGATGATGAAGTTCATCATGTTGCCGTGGGAAGGCAAACAAAATGTTCATATCGATTAAAAACTGTTTTTTGCCAGGCATCTCCCACAGCAATATGCAGGATTGTGCATGTATGTGTTGCATGCCACATTCATTGGCACTTTCATGAAAATTAAGTTACCGTTAATTGCGTAGCAGCAGCCAAAAGACTGCAACACCCTCAAAAAGTAAACTCACCTTCACTTCTTTCTTCTCTTTCACTTTAACTGTCTCGCTCTATTTTAATTACGGCACCCAATTAACACGGCTCCCCCTCTCTCTCTCTCTCTCTCTCTGTGTTGCCACTTGCCTCTAGACGTGACAAATTGATGCAATAGCTTGATTCCCAAATGTTTTTGAATAGCTTTAAAGTCTCAATTCGTGTTTGTCATATTAACAACATGCAACAGACTCTTCAATAACTAAGCCAACAAGCGCCCCCACACACAAACACACACACACACACACACACACACACACACATACTTAAGCTGATATGTAAATATGTACAATATATACAGCTATGTGTGTATACCAAAAACAACATCAAGGCAACGCAGATTTTCCTTGTGGCCGCCGCGTCGCAAACGCTCTAAAAATAGAGTTTAACAAACTGTAAAAGTATTCATTCCACCACATACAACGCACCCAAAAAAAAAAAAAAAAAAAAAAAAAATCACTCACAAACACTCACACAATGACACATTGGGGATGACGCGTTGATGCAACCAAAACCGCCTCCGACTGTTCTCCTCTCTGTGCCTCTAGGTGTGTCCGTGTGTGTGTGTGTGTGTGTGTGTGTGTGTGTGTGTGTTTATGGTTGTTGTGCCCATTTCATTTCTCTCATTCTCTGAGTTCTCTTGCAGTTGCAAATATGCAGCAAAATCTCAGCACACTTTTCCTATGCCTAACGAAACGTCATCGTCCTGTGGCACTCACTTCATCTCAGCTCATCTCCCTTCCCCTTTCAGACTCCCTGCTGTCCCTGCAGGGTATCCCTTGTGGGTCCTAAGGGAGAGGGTTGTGCGCGGGGGCGTTTTTGCGTGCATCTTTCCCAGTGGAACAACGCTCTCGGCCCAATGGCACTTCTTTCATTGCGTTTTCTCCTTTTTGTTTTTGTGCATCGTCTGCTTCTCTACAAAACAGAGCATCTTTGCTTTCACATGCAGTTTAACAAACAGAAAATTAAATTTCTCTTCTAACTATAACTTATTCTTAGAAAAATCTCTCTACTTAATTATATTTTTAATAGACCTAAGATAAGAAATCTAATCGTAATTTATATCCAACAAATTTTACTTATTAAAATTAAATATTATATTTTTCAATTTTGATGCAGAATCAAAATAGAGGTCAAAACAATTTAAAATTGACATTCCGAAAGAAAATCGGTTGAGATTTCACAAAGTTATGAAGGTTTGACGTTCTGAAAAAAGGTCTAAGGGGAAGTATGGAGAAAATGGACAGTGACCAAATCCATGGAAAAAATTGACAGTAAAGGCAAAAATATTATATTTTCCAATTTTGATGCAGAAATAGAGGTCAAAACAATAAAAAATTGTCATTCCGAAAGAAAATCGGTTGAGATTTCACAAAGTTTGAAGTTCTGAAAAAATGTCTAAGAGAAAGTATGGAGAATATGGACAGTGACCAAATCCATAGAAAAATTGACAGTGAAGACAAAAAAATTATATTTTCCAATTTTGATGCAGAATCAAAATAGAGGTCAAAACAATATTAAATTGACATTCCGAAAGAAAATCGGTTGAGATTTGACAAAGTTATGAAGGTTTAAAGTTCTGAAGTTCCTTTCTTATAACTTATTAATAGAAAAATCGCTAAGAATCAACAAGTTTAATTTTCCATAATCTTATTTACTAAGTAAATCTATTTTACTAATATTCTTTATGTTTCTTTAAGATTCCACAGTCAGTTTTTAGCGGTAATAAACAACTGTTGAAGATAACTAAGAGTGCAGATAAGATATCTGCCCTATGTATTAATTTTTTTCAAACTAACTAATCACTATTACTAGTTGAACTCAAGCTACTCAAAAGATAATTATTACTTTTTTAATTTTGTAAAACATTACTTTTGCACGTAGAACTTTTCGTATCTATTAAATTTGCTTCAGCTAACTGAGTTCATTATTTCAACTTAATTAATAGCTAATGAAGGGCATTTAATAGTCCTTAATGGATATTGTTTTTGTTTTATAATGTGTCAAAGACCGTGTTTTGAGGCGCCTCCACCCCAACATGTACTCCAGCATGTTCTGCATCATGAAGTGCACTCCGTTGCGTTGCACCCTGCCTCCCTTCCCCTTTCCCTTCCCCCTTGAAGCCCTTCTTCTCTATTTGGCCCCTCATTGTGTGCTCTTTAGCGTTTGCTGACTTTTACACAGATGACAGAGAAAGAGAGAGAGAGCGAGAGCGAGAGAGTGAGGGATTTGCATGGCAGCTGCTCCATTTTCACAATTTTTCTTTGCAACTGACTGACAGCTACCCAACTGCAGTTTTCCCAACTCTTCTCAGATTCCCTCTGAGTTGTCCTTAGGAATGCAAGTCTTGATTATTTATTTACCATAATTAGCTGCCATGAGCAGAGCTAAATTTGTAGTTACATTTGCTTAAAATGGACACTCCACCTCTCATTTCATCTTAACTCATTTCAGATAGCTAATAACTTGTCATATTTATCTGCATTTTTACTGCGGCTGCTGGAAAAATTCCTTTTCTTTTACAGTTCAGACAATTTGCCTACTCGAAGTTGGTCGTCTTCGTCATTTTCATCTTTATCGTTGTCGTTGTCGTGTTGTCTCTTCTTTTTCTGATTATCTGCTTGTCTTTATGACTGCAGCTCCATTTCCATTTTCCATTTTCATTTCGAGTTCATTTCGATGATAATTCTGTGAGATGCTTTCAGTTGTTGTTGCTCTTGTTGTTGTTGCTGGGCTGCTGCGCTTTTGTTTACACTTGAGCATTCTGTGAGTTTGTTTTTCCTTCTCATCTTTCAGTTTGTTTGCTTGACGCTTATCCCCCCAGTAAAGTGGGGAGGGGGAAAAGTCCACGGTTTTTATCTAGTTCAAAGTTGGTTGCAAGTTGCATTTTTGATGCGTTGTCGTGCTGCTAATGCGTTTGACCCATTTCAATTGGGGGGCGTGCTCCCAAGAGCATGTTTGCTCCCACACTTCACTTCACTCCACGTTCCACAATACACACTCCACAATCCACACTCCACTTGTCCACTGCGCTTCAAAAATTAATCCATGAGAAGCGCATTCACAACTCTTTTTTAGAGCTCTTCTTGTTATTTTTTTGTATCTCTTTTTTCACACAATAAAATGCACAAAGAAACTGACTGAGTCAGTGGCGGAGGCAAAGGCAGAGACTGTGGCAAGTAGGGGAGGGGCAATGTTTGTAGCGGTGTCGTCTCACAATTGCAGTTTGCAGTTGCCAATTACCCGATGCTCAGTTCATGTTGTTGCTGGCGATTATTAAATGCTTATTGCCGCTTCTATTTGAAAAGCAAGTCGAACTCAATGTGGAAGTCGAAGGCAATGGGCAAAAGTCTCATTGGGCTAACCTCGCCAAGCGTCAAGTGGTTGTTGTTGTTATTATTATTATTGTTGTGGGTGCATTGCATGCAACGGGGCCATAGAAAGTGCAGACAGACCAACAAGCAACACCCTCAGTCACCTCACACCCCCCATAGAGCAATTGCCGACACTCGAGCACGCACAGACTAGGGAAAGGAGTTTCCAAAAGAAGTTCTTTTTCAATTCGTCACCATTTCTGGGCTTACATGTATTTCAACTTAACTTTAAGCATGAGTTGCAGCCATAAAGAAGAACCTAATAACGCCTGGGAATTGTGTGCCAAAATGATTTATTATTGATGTCAGCCAAGATTTACTTAGGGGCTAGAAGATATAGTATAGAGTTAATATATTTTATGATATCTGACTGTTTTATTATATTAATATATATTTATAATTATACTAAGTGTTATAGGAAAGTTGTACAGAAACTATACATTTATTAAAATCGATAAGAATTTTTAAAGAGAATGATTAAAGGGATTGTTTATTTATCGATAGATATTAGTAGAAATTAAGATGTATTTTCAATAACTAGATTTTCAGTGATAGTAAATTTATCGAATAATATAGTAGTCAAAGACTCTTATTAATTTGATTTAAAGAACTCTTCAAGTTCTTATTTTCATATTATAACAAGCGATAAATTTACGAGTTTCTTATTAAACTCAGTGTCGTCTTTCCCAGTATTAATAATTTTATTTTCAATACTTCATCCGATTCTTCTTGTTCTGGAAGTAATCAATCATTGAATTGGAGAGTGAACCTTGTTACTTATCTGATTAAGTGGAGATAAATGAGGTTAATTGTTTTGAGATTGTAATAAGCCGACAATTATGTTATATTGTGTTTTTGTACAGTGCATTCAATTATATTTACTCACAGTTGGCAACGCTACATGCGCTCTCTTTCGCTTGCTGTCTCTCCGGTTCCGCTCTCTCTCTCTCTCTCTCTCTCTCTCTCTTTGCTTCACCCCATTTTTTTGGCAAATAAGGGTGGGCAATAAATTTCGCTAAAGTCTTGCTTTTGTACGTGCTGAGCAGCATCTTTAGGACGCAGGCACTCAAAGCTGTTGTTGTCCTTAGAAAACATTCCGGATTCGCTTTGCTCACGTTTATGCCAAGGATATTATTATAAAGTGCGAAGGCATTTAGAACCACCCTTAACTCAGAGACTCTGCAAGAGAAGAATAGACTGAGAGAGAGAGCGAAGTATTTATCCCCCCTTTTTGCGCTCCAAGCAACAACAATAATAATAGTGCTGGCTTTCAATTACGCTCTCTCTCTCTTTTTTTCTCACTCTTTCTCTCTCGCTTGCTGCTCTCTTGCAATTGTTGTTAATGGAGCTCGTTTGGAGTTTTAATGATTTAACTATTTAATAGACAATTGTAAAATTAGTTATAGGTAAATGAACTGCAATTTTGTTGCAGCAGTTATTGGCCTGGTCTAATCAGAGCGAGAGTGTGTGTGTGTGTGAGAGAGTGAGAGGGTGGGAGAGCGGCAGCAGCTGTCCTGCAATGCAATTGCTGTTGCATAGCTGCAGTTGCAAATTGCAAGTCAGGCCAGGGCCACGAATGAAGCAACCACCGAGCCAGCAAATGTAACTGAGATAGAAACGGAGACGGAGACACACAGAAAAACAACCCGCAACACATCTGTTCCATCTGTCAAGGGTCGCAGTTGCTCTCTCTCTGTCGCTACAGAGGGTCGTTGTCGCTCTCTCTCTCTCTCTTTTAGTGTCTCTCTGTGGCTCTTGCTCTCAAGTTGACGCCGCTTTGGCTCTGTCGACGCCTTTAGTAACGCTCCCAGCTCAGAGTTCCACAGCCCCGTAGTCAGTCTCGCAATACAGTTAGCCGACGTTAGTTTTTCGCAGACGCTTTTCCGCCTAGCAACATTTTTCACAAATATATATATAGTAAAATATATATATGTGTACATATAGACCCATGTAGCTTCAAGTCAGCGCTAGTTCTAGTGTTCTTCTAGTGCCTAGTGTCTAGGGATCCCAGGACTTTTGTCTAGTCTCATTACGTAGCCTAAAGTCGCGTGTGTCTCTCTGTGTGTGTGCGTGTTTGTGTGTGTGTGTGTGTGCGGGAGCGCCTGTCCCGTTTTTATTTTTTGCAAACGTCCGCCCGCCGTGTACCCCGCCTCCTTCAACCTTCTGCTTCGTCGTCGTCGCGTGTATGTATTCGTTTGTCTGCGGCCAACCCCGGCAACAACAACTACGTCGCCTCCTTTTGCCCACAGGGCGTTAATAATGCGATGAGATTTCTTTCTACACATACAAGTACACAGATAAACACATTTATATATAAAATAATATACATATGGATTATAAATATATATATATCGCGAAATTGGCCCGCCTTTAATACAAGTGAAATTTATTTTTGCCGCTGTATCGTCTATTGATTTTTTCGTATCTATCGCTCTGGTGCCAAAGTGTTGTAAACCGTCCATTAAAAACAGAACCTAGTTCCACAGTAACCAAAAATAACAACAACAAAAGCGACAACAATTCCGTTTCATTAGACACTGACCGCAGCACTAAAAGGGTCTCTGTCTGCCTTAACTAGCCACAAAACTCATCTACAAATATATATACATATATATAACTATATCTATACAAAATGAGTAGCTATACGGCCGCCCAGTACTACAAGACCACCAATATGATTACCTCCAATGAGATCTACTGGTAAGTTTCATTATCCTTTTTAGTAATTTCCTTTTTCCACCTTTTTGTGTTTGGTTGCACTTGTGTGGCATCCGCCCACAAACACGTCCAGCTCCACCCACACCCACTAACACCCCCGCATTGCTCTTAACTCCTAGCAGCCGGCAATCAGTTCAAGGTTCCATTTGACGAGGTCGCTTGTGACGCAATGAACGCCTACACACACACAGTTAGTTGCGCATCCCATTGAAGCTGTGCAGCAACAACAGCAACAAAAATCAATGACATCTCCACTGTTTTGTTTCTATTTCCTCCTGCTCCCCCTCTATATTTTTTTCTTCTTATAATTGCCCACATAGTGGTTCGCCCACGCTGCCCCACCCTTTGGTGGCCTTTATTTGGCCCACACACGAACTTCGTGTCTTGTGGGATAACAACAACAAAAGGCAGCGACGACGCCCACTGAAATGACGCCCACACACACAATGCAACTATTTCTGCATTTGAATTGGATTCCATTCAGCACAGAAGTAGGCAACACTTTTTTATCATTAACATTTGACAGCTGAAAAGTATGCTACGATATTGCTAGTTTATATACAGCACAAAAGTATGCTACGATTTCTTTGTGGGTCGTAAGTTTACTTGACCCTTTTTCACCACATTTTGACAAGTTTATAATAAAAATAATTAAAAGACTTTTACCAAATTATGAATCTCAGATGAATGTAATTTATGCTTGTAGTGCGAAAAGAATATTATGATTTTTTACAAATTTATAATAAATTTAAAAAAATATATATATGCTATATTACTTCTAAATAGAGTTTTTACTCTGTTCACTACCACTTTTTCTAGTTGTTTCACAAGTTATTTTCCATAAAAAATGTTAATTTATTGACTGTAAATATCCAAACAAATGTATATTTTTTTATATAGAGAATAATATGTGTAAAAACGAAGAAAATATATATAAGCATTTTTGACTACTAACTATGTCAATATAAATAAAAAAAAGTTGTATGAACAAAGGCTTTTGTTATAGTTGAGCTGTCAGGAAATCCGAAATGACAAGCTGAGCTTATTTAAAAGAGCATTCAATTGGAAAAAAATCGATTATTTTGGCATGGAAATAAGCTCATATCCTTTCTACACACACACACACACACACATACGCCAGTTAATGTATGTGGGCAGCACATATTTTCTAGCTGACAGTTACATAAAAGCATAGCTAGTAAAGCCTTGAACTCTGACATTTTGGCTACACACAACATGCCAACCAACATTTGCATAACATGCGAAAGATAGAAGTAATAATACACATGTATACAGATAGTATATATTTGGAGGAGTACATAACATTTGTGACTCTTGACGATGAGACACGCGCTTAAAAATTCCATGATAATGAACACGTGATTATATGTACATAACTGTCAATAGGTCTTCGAAGCAAATGCAACTGTAACAGCCAAACATTATCTGGTCTTTGTATTCCAAAAAATTACTGCAATTTACGAGTATTGTCTAATTGGTGGATAACATTTCCGCGGAAAAATAAAATAAAGTAAGGGCCAAAGGGAAACTGATAGCAAATGTGTACGTGTGCTATCTACTATATAAACTGTCTATAATATAACCGATAGACTACCTTATTATCAATTTATGGTTAGTGCAGCTAAAGCTTTAAGCTCTGTGGGGTTAAGGGTTGCTAAGCCCTATTTCTTGTCTTGTTAATTGTATTTAATTGATCTTAATTATTGCTGAGCAATTTGCATAACAAGCAAAATTGATACTATGTACTATAATTGTCTTGGTTTCATTTTCTTCTTCTTTTTTAGTTATTAAAAAGTTGTTTTTTGTTATGGCTCTTGTGATGTGGCCATGGCTGTATTTTTTGCTTAAGCTCGCAATTATAATAATTATTACCACTTTTTTGTTTTGTAATAATCAAAGTCGATGTACAACAAAACAGACCTCAGTATTAACCATAAATGACATAAAAGTTATTAACTATTTGTCCATACTAAATTCAAAATTTTAAACCAATAAGGAACTGCACGGTCTACTGCGGATTGTCATAAAAAAAATACGATCGAAACCTGACTTACTCATCGCATTGATAAATCACATAAAAACCAAACGAGATTTCAGTTTGTTATAACAAACAAAACTAGTTAAATATACTAGACGTTTCTTCATTTTTTTCCATAAACTTTTAGAGAGGTTTGTGCATATTTACAGAATGAAACTAATGGCACTTGACATATTATTGTGTACTTAGTTAGTAGCAGCTACTTAGCATTTAATCATCTGACATATGGTTCAAGTGATCTTTAAGCTGTCACAATCTATCTCTTTCTAAAGCTTAAACTCTCGACTTTTATTTCGAAAGTCATGCTATTTAAATATATTCCACTCGATTTTATTGCCTTTGTTTCGAGATGCAAATTTCAAGTTCAAAGTGTGCCTCAACTTAACTGATCCACGTGATCTATTGTTTCTTTTCTCTCTCTCTCGTTTTCTGCACTCTCTTTGCTATACTTTTAGACGTCATTTGCTAATTGAAAGCCAGGCTTTAAGTAGTCTTATCAATATGAAATCGGGTGCCGATTTCTATAGCATCCGCTGGAGCTTTTTTTTTCTTAGTAGGCTTCTGGGTTTGTAGGCCTACGCAAATGTGTAAATAAATTCAGCCGAAAAGTCGACGAGCATCAAGAAAGCATCTAAATTAAACTGGAAACCAGTTAAGAAGAGTTGCAAACGTTACCAACCGGCTGACGTCATGTGAGGGTAAAAAAGCAGGAAGAGGGGAAAGAGGAAACTGCCGGTTGCCGGCAGACCAGTTACCAGTTCTTGTAGCAATTGCCGTTGTTGTTGCTGTTGTTACCCATGCTTTTGTAGCTGTTGTAGTTGTTGTTGTTGTCGTCCTAGTTGTGTGCCAAATTTCTGGAGTTCCAGTTAGTTGCTTGACGCCGTTGATTTTGCTGTGGACATCACACAATGAATGCATATGCAAAGCAAAGAGAACTTGGCCAAAAGTACTTTGCCATTGCCCTGTAATCAGCGGGCGTAAAAATATGCAGTGTATGCTATAATTAGAGGGTATTTCGAATAGTTGATAAAGGCAGATACATGTGTATTTGTTGGCAGCATAAATAACTCGTTTAATATTGATAAGTTGCCTAACATTGATCGATTACTTATACATTTATGTGTACTAAAATGTTATTCGTGTTTAACGATAAATGTCCATAAATCGACTCATTTAATATTTAACTAATTTATCATAATTGTGGAATGAGAAATGAGCTATAGCAATTTTGTACACTATAGCGGAAAAGTTAAAGATATTCGTATATCTATTTATACATGTTTTATTGTGCCCATAAAATAAGATTTATAGTATTTTTTTAATACTCAACTATAAATTGTTGGAAAGATATTTAAATAAATTAATTTAATTAAATTAAAGACAGATTTATTTGTAGAGAAGAGTAATCAGAAAAGTATCTGACAGATGTGTTAAGTATTTAAGCTATTAAACAGTGCATCTGTAAATTTCCTAACACCGCACTTAAATGTTCTAACTGGTTTTTCCTCCTCTTTTCAATTGCACAATAGCGGCAATTGCATTGTTGTTGTTGCTTGTTGCTCATTGTATTGTCTGTGTGTTAATTTGCATTGAATTGGAAGCTGACGAAATGTCGAAATCTCGCATTTGCAAGGGTTGCTGTGATTTATACAACACTCTAACCAATTCAATACTCTGAGAAGTTCATTAGCTTCTGTGGAAAGCGGCGTCAGGTTGCCAAAAATAGACAAAACTAAGATAAAAGAGTTTCACATAATGATGTCCAATTTGGGGAAACTGATTATGCAAAGCTTGGCAAGCTCAATTGAATTAATGATGATCATCACGAAGTTGATGATGATAATCTTAGTCTCAGTTAGATACTAATCTTTAGCTAGCGGCAGCTGAGAGTTTCAATTGCATGGAACATAAATAAATAAATAATAGGCTGCTAATCGCTTGTAAACATGAATTTTTCCAATGAACATTTCGATGAGAAAGCAGACAAACCTACTATATAGTAGGGGTAAAGCGGGGAGGGGGGGAAATGACGGACGGGTGGAAATGGGGGCCAGGTGGGTTGGTCTGGCTACGTGATTTAGAGCCTAACGAGCATAGAACCCTTGTGGGCGCACTTTCCCAACCAACAACAATCGTGCCACATGAGCCAACAACAACAGCAACAACAACAATAACAACCAGAGCGTTTTTTTTTTTTTTGGCCCCACGGCGCACGCTTCTCTCGTGATTGTTTTGTGATTGATGAAGGCGACGCCAGTGGGCAGCCAAAAAGCAGCGAATAGCAACCACTGCCAACGACAACAACAGCAATAGTAACAACCACAACAACTACAACAACAACAACAATGCTTCATTCATGGCCAAGAAGAAACAAGTGAAGTGAAGTGTGGCTGCTGAAGTGCAAGTGAAAGTGAAGTTTTTCGGCGGCGCTACGTCCGTCAGTTTGTCTGTCCGTCCGTCAGTTTGTCTGTCTGTCCGTTCGTCATTCGTCGTGTACTTCAGCGGCAACCACAAAAAAATTTCCCACTAACATAATTTTTCAACAGCAAAAGATGATGAAAAAAGAGCAGCGAAAAAATGAAAACAACAACAAAAAAATCATTGCCCATTTCCAATTGTTGTTGTTGCTGCTCTTATTGTTGTTGTTGTTGCTGCTGTGGCTGCTGTGGATCGTCATTGTTGCTGCTCATCTTCATCTTCATTATTGGCGCCTCTGTGTTTGCTACACATTTAATTAAAAGCTCTGCCAAGAGAAGAGTGAGAGTGAATCTGATCATCTATCGCCTTTGTATCTACAACTCACCTTTGACGGATTAGAGATGGGTGCAAAAGGGCCACATAAAAAGTAATGCCATTAAATAGCTTAGTTAACGACTATAGTAAGTAAATTATGTATTTACTCTGCCCTAATGAAAACTGTCCCCATTTGTGGGTAACTCCCCTTTGCAACCACAAATTGAATTCGAGCAACAAACGTAACTGTCATCTCTATGTCTGGATGGGCACTGTCGAGGCACGCTTCATTAACCGCAACCGTTTGTCTCATTGGCATTGTCTCAGTCTCAGTCTCAGTCCAGAGCCCAGCGTTCACTTTCTAATCACCCAAAGTCAACGTCAACGTCAACGTCAGCGTCAGCGTCAGTTGCCAAGTCTGTGGCAGCCATGACCGAATGCAATCAACGACAGCCCCGACAGACACGCAAGTTGAAGGTACTGCCCCGAACTTATATGGTGAGGCCTTACCATATAGAAGAAGAAGAAGAAGGAGAAGGAGAGGGAGAAGAAGGAGAAGGAGGAGGGTTGCAAGCTCTCTCGCAATCGTTGTTGTTGTTGACTTTTTTTGTTTTGGGGAGGTTTGAAGGTCTTTTGGCCCTGCCATATGAATATATAGTATATGCTCATGCATATATTTATCCACAAATTGGGTTCAGACTCCTAAGGTCAAGTCAACAATAGCGAAAACAACAACAACAACAGCAACTTAACAAGAGTCAAACAGGCAGTAATCGTAATCGTAATCGCATAGTTAGTAACTACATTCGCTATGTTTACTAATGAAATATACAAAACGTTTCATATGTAAGCTTAACACGGGCCGTTCGAGTAGTTATAGAAATACACAAATATTTGGGCAAAGATAAGATAAGATTAGGTAAATGAAAGTTTAAGTTAAACAAATCGATATATTTTAAATATTGTAAATAAAGATAAGATTGTTAGCAGATATTTTTTTGAGTCAGTAAATCTTTCTAAATAAATTTTTATAAAGTATTTGAAGATTAGATACAAATCTTTAAAAAATTTAAAGTAATAATTCGGAGATTTTTAGATAATAATATTTGCTTAAAATAAGTAAGTACAAAAACTTATTTTAAAAGAAATATAGTACATTTATTTCGATTTATAGAAAATGTATTTACAACTGTTTGTTAAACTTAAGGTGTAACTATTGCATTAAACTACCCTCTCTCACATGAAGTAATTGTTGTTGTCTTTAGGTTGCTTGTCATCATCGTGGCTGTTGTTGTTTATTGTTTCATAACAGCTGAGACAAAGTCAGGCAAAAGGTAAATGGGTTTTGTGTACCTTGTGCCTAATGCGTTAATATCATCATCAATGCTTGCAAGCTAACTCATAGATACATACATATACACATGTGCATAGATACTCGTATTGTAAGTTATGTTTATGTTTTGTGCAGGTGTTTGTGCGGCACAGTGGGCACAAGTTTTGGTTTTTATGACTTTAGTTTTAACGATGCCAGTGACAGCAACGTCCGACAACAACAACAATAGCAGCAACAAGCAAGTTTCAATGAAAAGTCAAAACAGGCCGCAGGTCCGGATATAAATGGTTTGTTGTTCACACACTCACTCATTCACAGACACACACACGTATGCATAAGTATATGTACATGTATGCAGTGGAATACACTCATCATTACGCTTAACGCTTGGCTCAGTCTCAGAGTCAGCCACAAACCCAGACTCAGTCAGCCATTACGAAGCCCATTTTGTTAGTAGCCCGCCGCAAGCGACTAACTACCAAAAGTGCCTAACAGTTTGCGTTTACAGCGGCCATAATGTACTCATATTGTAGTACGAGTACTACGTACAGCACATGCATAAAAGCACATACTGAGAGAACAGCGAAGAGCAGGAGAGAGGGAGAGCAGGGAAAGAGAGAGAGAGCGCCCCCTCTTACAGCCGCCCCCGTTCGCCCTTCACCGATGTGGTCGTGAGTCACCTGAGCGTAACGTAAGCGCAGCTTATTGTTATGTTTGCTCGTGTGCTTCGGGTACTTGTGCTCGTTATTTTATTTTTACTTATTTTTGTTGTCTCTTTTTTTTGGGCACTCAACACACTCGACTGCTCTCCCGCTCTCCCACTGCAGTTGTGGTGGTGGTTTGGTTGTTGTTGTTGCTCTGAGCAGCTGTTTTCGACTGTCTCACAAATTTGTTGCTATTGTGTGATCGCCTTTTGAACAGTGAATGTGTGTGTGTGTTTATTTTAGTCAGTGTATTTGTGTATCTGTGTGTGTGCATGCAAATTTACACCTCTTTTTACAGCAGCTTTTAGTTTATCGAATTATCCGATTTGTTTCACTCTTTTAATGCCATTATCCAATAAAAGCTGACAAATCAGCCATAAACTGGTGCATTGCAGATGTTTCTTTTCATATAAATAAAAAGCTTTTACTAGTAATTTGCTGTAAAAACTATTAGTTAGAAATTACAATTAGTCCCACTGTGCAGCACATACGTCAATGCTCAGTTTTATGACTCTATAAAACGTCAATACAGGTTGTGAGTGTGTGTGTTTTATATGTACTGCAAGTGTTTCGTTTATAGACTGCCAATTGTTTTTGGTAGATCAATTTGAAAAGAACAGCTTAACACAGAGACAGAACAGCAGCCACAACAACAACTGGTACACTCACACATATGCACGCACCATTCACTCAACACGCTCTCTCTAACTCACATACTCACTGAGAGAGAGAGCGGTGGAATACGAACTGTCTGTTGGATCGGGCGACTCACGGCTTGGAAGCTCGCATGCCTCAGTCGGCCAATTTAGTCTCTCTCAAAGTTTCGTCGAGGCAGGCAGCACAGGCAGAGCACAAGCAGAGAAATTCGTGCGCGCGCGCTTTTCTGTTTTCAAAAACGTCGCTGCCCGATCGTGCGTTTTGTTGTTAACATTAGCATTAACATTAACATTTAACATTAATATTAACTTGGCTCGCGCTCACCTGTGTTAGTCACATTTTCGTGTTGTTGTTATTGTTGCACATCCATTATGGATTTGCTCACAGTGGTTATTGTTGTTTTTCTGACCACTTTGCATACGCAAAACAAGCAACAAAATTTCAAAATCGAATAACAAATTTCTTGCAGTTCGCGAATTGATTGGCAAACAAAAGTTTGTCTCTTGTGAATAATTGTGAGTGGAGGAGCTCTGAGATTGAGCGAGTGAGTGTGTTAGTGTATTGAGAAAAAAGTGAGATATAAAACAACAATGGCAACAACAAAAACAACTTTATAAATTGCAAAATATTCACATAACACGCAGCTCACGACTTGGCAACGCGTGTCGCATCTTCATGTTGTTGTTATAGATGTTGTTGCTATAGTTGTTGTTGTTGTTGTTGTGTTTGTAATATAGTGGCTGCTGTCAAGCCAGGGCCGGTTTATTAATTTGACATCGTCGTGTGCTCCCCTGCCACATAAAACAATAAAAACACCAACAGTAGCAGCAATAAAATATAAAAAAAAACCCAAAAACAAAACGGAAACCGAAAAAAAGCTACAACAACAGCATTGCACACAATTTTTTTTTTAATGTAAAAAATAAAATATAATTAAAGAGAAAATCGCCTTTCTCTGCGCGTATCACAAAAACAATAGTGCCGCCAACAACAACAACAACAGCAACTACAACAGAAATAGGCGTCGACAGCGGGAATAGCAGCAGCAGCAACAGCAACAAACAGCCACGGCCACTGCCCCGTTACGTTTCGGCAAACACAAGACCAAAGCGTCCCACTGTCGATGTATGTGTGTGTGTGTATGTGTGGACTCGACTGGAAATTTCTGCTACACATTTTTTAATTGAAATTGTAGGCAACTGCTGAGAGCATAGAGCACAAGCTAAAGCTATTAGAAATACTCTCTCCCAGCCCTCCTCTCAGCTGCAGCAGCAGCAGCAGTAGCAGCTTAAACTGTAAACCGCCTGAGAAAAGCTTTGATCAGTATGCAGCTGTGTCATAACATCCTTTGAGCATTACTCAACTTGCCATATACTTAAAAGCTTGAGTCACTTGACTTTTATGACTTTAAAAAGCTTCACAGCTGATTCGCAGCGCAGCTGCAGCTGACCTGCAGTGACAGAGAAAGCACGCTTAACCGTTACTTGGCGTTCCAAAATAAAAGCTGTGCTCAAAAACTTAAAACTGTCGCTCTGTCACGAAGTTTCCAAAGGCGCAGTCTCAGCTGCTGGCTTCAGTTGCTGCTAACTGCGACTGCGGCTTCTCCTCTTTAGTTGCTTGCTTCGCTTGTGTAACCACTTGCCAACCAATTACGCTGCGTCGCAGTCGCGTTGTTGCATATTGTGTTTCCCACTTCCTCTTCCGCTCATTTGGAGCCGCCTGCTTGCAGTCGCTTGCAACGCATGCAATTGTTAGACAGAGCGAGTGGGAGAGAGCGCGTAAGCGTGAGCGTGAGCGGGAGAGCAAGTGTAATGAGTGCAGCGAGAGAGAAAGAGAGTTGGATTACGTGCGCCGTTACTAATGACACGAAAGTGAATATAAAAAAAGCGTTGAAGCACGGGCCACGACGCGTCGCACAGTGGGGCAGATCCTCATTTTGCGTTGCAAAAATCATATCTTTTGAACCGGTGAAGATATTTTCAAAAATTTAAAAGCATTTGATAGAAAACTTCTTAAGCTTTAAAATGAGTGCTTGCACAGCTTAATATGCCCACTGGTTGATTCAGGGTTTTCGGTCAAAGTTGAAAAATATTTTCAGTGCACATTTTGCATGTAAAATTATAAAAAAAAAAATCAATTTTTGCTGCCCAAAACATACATTTTAATCTTTTTTCATATTTTAAGCAACAATGATTGGTATTTTAAATAGTTGAATTACGCTAATAAAAAAAAAAAAAAAATTTTTTTTTTGCAAAAATTTCGTACGATGCATCGCGATGCCTGACATGTCGAAAACGTATGTAATTGTACTGCGCTCTTCCTCTTCTATCACCATTTTTTTGCGAGGTTGCATCAGTTTTCGTCCTATAACTCTTCCAGACGCAGCTGGACGCATGAAAGACCGGGGTTATTTCGTTAGAGAATTGATTAACGAAGACTCCTGTGGTAGTGGGATCGAGTCCTTCGGAGTCCAATTTTTTTTCTATTCCATCAAAGTCAAAAAATAGCCTAATTTTAGTGCTTTTTTTAAACATCGCTGGGATAAAAGGTCAACAAGTGAAGAAACAAAATTCTATGGCATTTAATTAAAAATGAATGTACTTTTCAGATGAAACCAAAAACATAAAGATCGGTCATGTAACTTGGCAAAAAAAACCGTTTTAAAGTTTGCATTTTTAGGAAAAAATCCACATTTGTGCGCGCACTGAAATAAGGGTCAACTTTGAGAGGCTGTCACGCCCACAATTTTTACCTGATTTTAAAAATCTTTTGGATTTGTAATCTCTGGAGATTTCTCTATCGAATGCCTTTATTACTTTTTACGAACGCTTTCGTCAAAAAAATGATTTTTGCCACGCATATCGGCCGCCTGCCCCAGTGTGCGTCGCTGCCATTGTGGAACCCATTGTGCCGCCCAACTGCATTTGGTTCCCGCTCTCATTTGTATGTGCGTGTATGTGTAAGTGTGAGTGTGTGTAATAATTATAAATTAAATAATTATACAATACAAGCAGAGAAAACAACTTGGAACTGATTGCAAGTGCAGTTGTTGTTGCTGTTGCTGCTGTTGCTCGTGCAGTGGAACACCTGTAAAACAAAGGCAGCTTTATCTACAACAACCACAACTATAACAACAACAACAACAACAACTACAACTAGCTATTGTCGTGCACTGTGGCGGATGCATGCAGCTTTAAGCATAATGAAAACTAAAACCCGACCCAACAAATGCTAAAAAACCAAAGCAATTTTACTTCTTACTAAAGGAGCAAAAGAACTAAAACAGAAAACTAAAATCAGAAAACTGAAAACTTGTTTCAACTAAATTGCAATTGCAAAAGTTTCTCAGAATATGCTAAAACAGCAACGAGAACAAGTTAAGCAATACTAACACAGCAGCCACAACAACAACTGCTTCTCAATAGTTTGTTAAATAATAAAACATATTCGAAGCTTGGCTTTTATGTATGTGAGTGGGTTTTTCGGGGCAGCATTCTCACAGTGGAGTCAACTTGCCCCTTCTCTTCTCCTCTCGAGAACACTTCAGTCTCCCCTCTCTACTTTAACTGAGAGTAGAACAGAACAGAACAGAACAACTGTTGTTTGGTTGTAGGCGACTTGTTTTGGCCAATAATGCCATGACTTGTTGTGGAATCCAAGGCAAGGCTAACACACTGGCCAAGGGGGAGGGAATGAGGTGGGTTGGAGGGAATAGTTTATCGAAACAGCGAAATTTGTTGGCTTAAACAGCTTTTAGCTTTTCTGCTGTCGTGTCTCAATTTCTGACTAACAACAAATGACGAAACAATCACATATACAAAAAACATTTCTAAACAATTGTAACGAATTGAAGAAGACGTTACGCTAATGATGAAGCCATCAATCCATCAATCCAACAAGTGATTGTATTCAAAGAAAAAAACTTAAGTATCAGAGACACTTGAGACACTCATCGAAGGTTCTTGAACTTGACCATAAACAGATTTATGAGTGGAAAGTGCGGGGGATTGTTTTTAAATGTTGTATTTCTTGTAATTTACATAAACATACATATATTATAGCGATCTTGATCTTGTCTGCTAATAAACAAACGAATATTTTTCCCTTTCAATGCGCCATTGTCTTTCAACTCATTGACAAATCTTCTCACGTAAATTTCCATATGATTTATGGATTTATTTAAGTGGATCAGGTCACCCAACTGGGCCCACTGCCAAAAAGAGCTTTCTCAGCTGTCTGTCTAAGCTTTTGATTAGTGCAGACGGATGCCAACTGTTTCACATCCCTGACATATG
Source organism: Drosophila falleni (assembly GCA_035045575.1). Lineage (NCBI taxonomy): Eukaryota > Metazoa > Arthropoda > Insecta > Diptera > Drosophilidae > Drosophila > Drosophila falleni. Next base: position 9,134,615 of record JAWNOV010000167.1, read on the forward strand.
AATGTATTCACATTCGCATGTCGCAGTCGCATTCACAATTTGAATATTGTTTATTTGGCACTCAGTTTCATTTATTTATTTTCTAGCTTTGCGACTTTTACTTGCGATCAGCGATCGCTGACCTAAAAAGCTACAAAGCTGATTGAATGCGCTCCAAGAGAGAGAGTCATTGTGACTCGCACTCTCTCACTCTCTCTCTCTCTCTCTCTCTCTCTCTGTCTCTCACTCACAATACAATAACAAACATTTTGCAAGTGTCACGCTACCCACTTTGCTTCATTAGCGACCGACTGTCATCTATCTGTCTCTTTCTGTGTCAGCAGTGTTGTTGCTATTTTATTACAATGCTTTTGAAGGGCATTCACAATGTTGTTGTAGCTGTTGTAATTGTTGTTTTAGCTGTGATTTATTGCGTACGCAATGCGCAAAAAGATAGAAAAACGCGTGTGGAATGTATTGCAGCTAAAAGTAATTTACTAATATTATCGCTTAGAATACCTTAAACGTTATCTAAACTCAAACGAAGACGACGACAAAATGTAGACAGTCAACAAAAAAAAAAGGGAAGATAGAGAGGAAAGAAACGAATGAATTCCATAACTAAACCAAAGATAAAATGGCAAAGAAAACAACAAAGCACATGCAAGCAACAAATCTATAAAAATATGTACATAAATTAAAACGAAAGCAAGAACAATAAATTATAATCGAACTAAACAACAACAAACTACAACAAATCAATTTGCAAATGAATAAAACGAAAGCAAAACAAAAGCAAATTCACAAACAATACGAAGAAATTCAACTCAAACAAACAAACAAAACCTACGAAAAGTGAAGGCGAAAGTGTAGCCACGCCCCTTCGCCTTCAGCCCCCTACCGCGTCAATATATTGTGACTGTTTTTCAATTGTGAATTGTGAAACACGCAACGAATGCGAAAGAAACAACGTCGCTGTTTCACTCTCCCATCGTTCCAACGATCATGTCCAAGACCAGCAAAAGTTGCAACAACCACCACCACAACAACCACAATCGGAGGCATCTCCCCGTGCCCGCCAACCTTGAGGATAGCGGTGGGGAATCCTTTTTGCAGTACGACAGCGATAAGAAACCGCCGCCGATTGTTGTTGTTGTCGGCGATGGTCGGAGTCGTGTGCGTCGTGTCGTGCGCACTGCCACACGACACGTGACCGTCGTGAGTCTCTCGACACGCCACAAGGAGACGCAGACACACACCTCGCACCATGTGACGGCCGTCAGGTAAGCACCACAATCCACACGGCCAACCAACAACTTAAATAATACAAAAAGGGGAAGCCGTCAACGCTTATCGTTATCTTTTGGATTTGCTTCGAAAAGTGTTTAATAAATGTATTTATGGTGGTCTAATAATTTGCCTGCATTGGAAAAAACCAAAACAATTCATAGCTGCTAAATACGTTTTAAACTGTTATCGTCGTGACTCTTTTATGATCGTTCCATTTCCACTGCGTTTCATTAACAGTGGAACTTGTTGTGTATTTTGTTTGCTGCTATGGTGAATTTGTATTGGCATGCCGATTGAATTTAAAACATTGCATACTTTTGGGCTGCCGTAAAATATGTTAAGCAGCTGTTGACTTAACAGTGCTGTTAGCTTAACAGTGCTGTTAGCTTAGCTGTGCTGTTACTGCAACGGGTAAACAACTTTATTCAGGCTAGTGAGATTTTAAGCTACTGTTCTCTAAAAGTAGACAAAATCAGTTTTAAAAATTTGTTATGAAATCTTAACAAAAGCATTAGTTGCAACATTAATAAAAATATTGTTTTTATGACTTTTTCTTCAACTAAAAACTGAATAAAATTAATTTGAAATTTATCAACCCTCCTAACAAATATTTTGAAATTTGAAAGCAAACATAATTAAAACATTATGGAAACTAGCTTTTAAATTTTAATAGTTATATTATTTAAAATCAATTATTAAAACAGTTTGAAGAGTTTATATAAATCTGTGAAAATAAATGCAATGTCTAATTCTTCTACCTTTTCTTTATGGTGTGATTTAGAAATTAGAATTATAACTAAAAGTCTCACATGTTGGGCCCTACCCCAGACTGGGTTTCCCTGTCAATTTGTCTGTCAGCTGTCTGCCATTTTATTTGTTTGTTTGCCGCTTGATGTGGCACACTCCATAAAGCATAAGACCTCAAAAAGAACACTAATGTAAAATCAATAACAATTACGGGTGCGCTTTGGTTAAAGGCGGTCGCCGTCGAAGTCGTTGTCTTCGGGTCACGCAAGTCGCCAGGGGCCGCTGTCGAAGCCGCCAAACGTCGGTCGGAGGCGACACTTGTTGCATATCAAGTGGCCAGCAAGGAAGTGAGTGAGGAAATGGTCGGGGGCACAAAACTTTGGCTCGCGAGCAAAGCGCAGTGTGTCAGTGACGTCGACGACGGCCGCAAGATACAATCATGTGTGTATCCAACAGATACATATACAGATACAGATACAGATACGGCGCAGGCAAATAAACAGCTGGACACATGTGCAACGGCAAACAATTAGTGGAGACGTGTGGCAGATGTTTTTCACTCGGACTCAATTTTCAAGCAGGACTTAAATCGTTGCACAAGCGAAAGAGACAGAGTGAGTGATGGAAAGAGATGGAAAGCGCGTCAAGTTGCTTAGCTGGTAACAATAACAACATGAACAAGTTGTTGTTGTTGTCAGGCAACTACCTGCCGTAAGGACAACAGAAAATTGTACGCCAGGTGCTTTGAAAACTGGCAAAAAAAAGGAGGAGACAAGGAAGAAGAAGAAGTGTAGGAAGGGAAAACAATCGGACAAGGATGATATTCATTCGCCCTATAGAAAATCGTATTGTGCGTGTTCCTGTCTCTGGTTATCCTTCAATCCTGTTTATGTCTCTCGCTGGGTGCAAAATGCAGCTGCTCATTGTTCAATTTAGTTTTTTCTTCAGTTTTCAAAATCTTTTTGAGGAATGTAGCAAACTCAGTGAGATGCTCTAACTGATTGCGTTTTAGCCACGGCTAGCAACCTATTAGGCCACCAACTGAGCCATGATTCAAATTGTTGTAGAGCTATAGGAATCACACAATCAATTATTTAGGCATTTGAAGGGATTTCTATGCTTAGGAAATAGATTTAAGAAAATAATTAAAAGTGTATTTATAAATAAATTCAGAGTTAAGAGAAAATAATATTAACTTAACAGAATTTTTGGAAGATTAATCAACTATTTTTAACGTGATTTCTACTTCTATCGAAGATTATTTCTCTTGATCATTATAACAATATGCAATCCTATCTTATGATCTTTATTGACTAAAAATTTATTTTATTACGAATTTTATTATATTTTTTATGGGAAGTTTCCTTTTCTCTTACAATTTTTTTGATATTCAGCTGCTTTATGATCTTTTCCGCTGAAATATCCTTTTTCCTATACATTATTTCAATCTACAACTTTATATAGTCAATCAATTGCACTTCTGTATTCTCCCTTTAATTGCTATAAGAAATTCCAATGGATCTGTCGCCGATCTTCAATATTTGTGTCGATCTCTAGGGGAATTTGGTGTGTTTGTCATCGTTAGCTAATCATTTCCTACGATTTTCGAAGCCTTTGTAGATCATCCATGTACGCCATATGGCACATTACACTGTGATCTTCTACCCCAAAACGTTGTCACTCTCCCTCTTTTTTTTATTTTTTTTTTTTTGGTTTCATTTTGTATAATGGATCCTTTTACGCTTAGGATCTTCTCTTTTCTCACTCATTGTATTGTCTATGGCTTCGTAAGGGTAGCAATTGTTGAGCTCATAACAAAACAGATGCATTTCTCGATGCGTAGGCAGCTGACACACCAACAAACACACACACACACACACACACACACACACACACACACACACACACACACACACACACACACACACACACACATACTGGTACAGCAATACACATACAAATGCAAAACACGTTTTAGGCCTTCAATTGAGCAGCTTGTCGAGCTCGAACCAATGTCTCGGTTTAGTTGAAACGCGAACGTTGCTGGGCGACGACGTCGATTCTTCCGCTGAGAATTGAGAATTGAAGCAGTCGCTTCTTAAGTGCTTCCTGTGATCGGTCAAACCGTACAAACAAACAACAACAACAACGGATAAAAACTGAGCTCGACATTTCGATTTAAATTTGAATAATATTAAAATTAACGATCTATGAATTTTTTGTTTGTGTTTATTGTGATTAACTTTAACCATAACTGTAGCTGACACACATGAGTGTGTTTGTGTGTCTTATTTAAAAAACCTAGGCTTAAAGAATAGTCAAAATGATCATTTGCATTTCGGGTTTTATAATTGGCGAAAGGTATGCATATTGCAAACGAAAGTTCTCTCTATTAATATTCGGAATAAAATAAAAATAATAAATTCAAATAAAAATAAAAATAATATAGAGAATTAAATAATAAATACCAATAAAAATAATATAGAGAATTTAATAATAAATACAAATAAAAATAATATAGAGAGTTAAATAATCAATTAAATATTTATTTAATCAGTTAAATAATAAATAACAAAAAAAAACTTAGATATTTGATCTATTAATGTACTTACAATGCTTTAAAAATATTTACTTTCAATATTATATTTGGGATATTAATTAATATAAAGAACAATTAATAAATTAGTGGATATCTAGTTAATATAACCACCAATTTTATAGCTTAAGATTGAGTAATTAATTCAACGTATTTTATTAAATGTTTTTGTGACTAGAATTAACTGATTAAATGAAAAATACTTATTTCTCTCTTCTCTTGCTCTCTTAATAATTAAGTGGAAATCTAGTTATTATAACCACCGATTTTATAGCTTGAGATTGAGTAATTAACTACAACGTATTTAAGTAAATGTGAAGAGAATTAATTGATTATATTACATTAAAAAATACTCATTTCCCTCTCCTCTCTTTCTCTCTTTGCAGCTTTCCACAGAAGAGCATTGAGCGCAGTGGCTCCACACAGTATGATCTGGCGGGTGCGCCAGTGTCAGTGGGTCATGGATCGAGCTCAGCGACAGACGGTGTCGGTGGTTATGTTTATCTGCAGAATCATTATGCGGGGGGCGGTCACAACTCTGCCGCAACCATAAACTATCCCGCGCCACAGCATCCGCAGATGATCTATCAGATACAACAGTATCCCACGTGCCATCAGCAGCAACAACAACAACAACAGCAGCAGCAACAACAACAACAACAGCACCTGCAACAACAACAACAGCATTATATGCAAGTACAGGCAACACCAGCAGGCAGTGGACATTATCATCATCATAATCATCATCTGCTGCACAGTCATGGACATCATCATCATCATGGTGGTGCTGTGGTTATTGCGGGAAGCGGTGTCGGCACTGGAGCCGGCGGTGTTGGTGTTGCAGGTGCCGTTGTCATGCAACAGCAACAGTTGCATCAACAGCAACAACAACAGAATATGCACAAAAAGAACTCTATAAGGAATGGAGGCGATGTTCTCAAACGAACGCGCGCCCAATCAGCGTAAGTTGTCCAATTCATAATTAACAATTATCAATTTAAATAGGCCTCATCCAGCTGTCAGTCTTAATGAGTTTGGACCTTGCACCCTGCGCCAACTTTGCTGATAAAAATAATAATAAAAAATAAAACAACACTCCACTTGTTATCCAAGATTAAAAACTGACGCACGATAAGAAACGAAACAACCTGTCACTGAACAATGCAAATATTTGGTTAATAGAATGCGCCAATGCAGCCAGACAGAGAATCTCACAACTGACAACTGATTTTTACGAGCATTACATGCATTATTCTCCTTATTTCTCTTTCCCTCAATTCACTCACAGGTGAACTACTTGAGAAACAGAAATTAAATCTCAGCTGTTGGCAGCTGTTTTTTTTTCTTTTAAAACGGAACTTCCTCCTGGAACTCTACAATTGAGCATTGTGTATTTAAGCAATTGAGTTGCAGCTGAAAGTGAAACAGGTCTTTAAGAGGAAATGATAAAACAGTTAACAGAGGGGATGATTATGCTTCTATTTTTTTTTACTAAGCATATCTGCAGATTGAGAATTATAGACACAGCTGATAGTACTTTTAAAATCTGAATAAATTAACTTTCTTAGTGATCAAATTAAATATTATTCTTTTTAAAACTCAGATTAGAATTTAATTTCTTTACACAGTTAGTTTCAAACTCTTTCTTCTTTTTATGTTCTGCAATCAAAGAAGTTCCCAGTAATATTTCTCAGCTTGTGACTTACCTTATTTATCAGCAATTTATCATGCAAATATGATTCTCTAAGATCTTTCCAAGAATATTTCTGTGAAATTTACTAAACACATGATAAACTGTCTTGCCATTGACCTTATCACAGAGACTGTGAGAGATTGTCAACTCACGCTGACTGTAGAATCTAGAGAAGACTCCTCTTTTTCTGTCTCTCTCTCTCTTTATTTAAATTATATCTTTAGTTCGATCTGTCTAACTATAGACTCTAGAGAAGACTCCTCTTTTTGTATCTCTCCCTCTCTCTCTCCCTCTCTATCGCTCTCTCTCTCCCTCTCTCTTTATTTAAATGATATCTTTAGTTCGATCTGTCTAACTGTAGAGTCTAGAGAAGACTCCTCTTTTTCTTTCTCTCTCTCTCTCTCTCTTTATTTAAATGATATCTTAAGTTCAATCTGTCTAACTGCTAATTAATAGCACTCACACCTGAATTCCAGTTGTTTGCTATCTGTATTAAATCGAAATGCGCAAAATTAAAAAACTGAGGAAACTGTTTATGACAATAAGCAAATTTAGTTGTCCCCCCCTCCCCCTTTTGCCCCCTTCCATGTGCGTTTGTTGTTGTTGCTCGTGGCAACATTTTAATCAGGTCGTATTGTGTGTTTGAGTATTTCAAAGATACTCACACGACGCCCAAATAGACGATATCTTATCAAAAAAGGCGGCGGCGGCGAGTTGCGAGCGTTTTGCGAGTTGAAACTGGAGACTTGGAACAGTTATGCGCATATATTTCACGGGGGGTAACGACTCACGGAACAGCGCAGTTTCATTGCTATATTTATATTTTTTATTTCGTGAAAATCATAAAAGTGACGTGCGAATTTTTCGCTTCTTTCTCTCTATACATCTATAGCTACGAGCTATCACAGGATCTGCTGGATAAACAGATCGAGCTGCTGGAACGCAAGTACGGCGGAGTGCGGGCCCGTAATGCAGCCGTGACCATACAACGCGCCTTCCGACACTACATGATGGTCAAGAAGTTCGCCTCGATTACGGCCATGGCCAAAGCCGAGAAGCGTCTCAGTCGTCGCATGGTTGTCACCGCATCCAGCATGACTTTGGCCGAGGAGAATGCCTCGGCGAATGCCTCGTTATCATCTGCCTACGGCAGCACCACAGAATCTCAGCTCGAGCAGCAGCAGCAGCAACAACAACAACAACAGCAGCAGGCAGCGGGAGCACAGCAACAACAACCACGTGTGACCATCATGGCGGGTCCAGCAGGAGCTGCCTCGCCAGGATTATCAAGGACGCCGCCAACACGTTCGCTGTCCATGCGCGAGAGACGCCAACTGGACTGCAGTCCCATACCCAGAAGTCAGTCAGGTAAATTTATTTGTAGAAGTTATGTATTTAAATCGGTAGATAAAAAGATAAAGGTAGATAAAAGAAAAAAGTATAAAAGGATTTATTCAAACCACATTAAAAAAAAGAAAATCAAGAATCAAATTTTAATGTTAGGTAAAATTTAAAATATTATAATAAAATTTAAAAAAAGTTAAAATTTAATGCGTTTAAGTTAGGAAAATGCGTTTAAGGTAGGAATGTTAGGTAAAATTTAAAATATTATAATAATAGTTAAATAAAAGTTAAAATTTAATGCGTTTAAGTTTGACGTTAAAAATTCACTGAAATTTGCTGCAATAGTTAATTAAAACACAGTAAATAATTTATTAAAAATCAAAAGAAAGGAGCAATTTTATATTAAAATAATCTGTTGATAAAGAAGCAAATTTTATATTTAAAAATACAAATTTTTAATACTAGTAGAAATAATCTCAATAAAATTGATAAAATTGTTGTAAAAGGAGAATCGAAGTAGAATATTCGAGAAGTTAGTGATACCTGACTTTAGTGACAGTCATTCTAGAAGACTTTAATTAAATCCAATAAATTTTTAATCTATTTTTAAAAATAAAACTCTTGAAAGTTAATAGAAATAAGCCTATAAGAAAGATTAATTAAGCATAGATCTTAGAGCTCTTTCAGGGAATTGTCAGCCTATTTTTGCGTAAACAGCTTGCGAATTTTAATAAATACTTACCTTAATAAATACTTACCTGTGGCTAACGATAATTTCTTATCACCGCTGTTGAGTCATCAATTGTTTCTTTGTTTTGGTTTGGAATTCGAAGCAGCAACAACTTGAATTGCCTTCGTTTTGAAATTGTAAATAGTTTTCAATTTCAAGTAGAATACAGTTAAGGATTAAACTAATCCTAAGGACATTTACTAACCTATTGTTGTTGTTTCTGTTCCTTAGGCGCCTCACCCGTGTCCATTGCCAGCTCCACAACCTCAGTCTCCGGCCTGGCCTCGCATCCTCACGTCAATTTGCTGCACGCTGCGGAATCGCATTATTACAATGCCCAGGCGATGCCAACAGCTGCGTATTATACAAGCTATCATGGATCGCCGCATGATCTGAGCTTTGCCAGTTCGGCGGACACCTCGTTGAATGCGTCGTGGGTGAATACGAGCGGACATTCGCCGCATACGCCGTATTATTCGGCGGCACAGATCTATATGCGACCCAAGGGCGGCAGCACCACGCCCACGCCCAGCTGTGGCAGCCAGGGCAGCGGCAGTGGCAAGAAGGTGCCGCCGGAGGTGCCCAAACGCACCTCCTCCATCACCGCCCAGCAGCAGAGTCAACTGCTGATGATGCAACGTCAGACGCCGCCGCCGCCGTCGCTGTTGCGCACCAATGGCCTCTGCAAGACGGCGGAGAATGGCAGCCTGACGTCCGTGCAGAGTTCCGGCTCGGATTCGAGTGTCACGTCGGCGGAGCGCAACATGAACAGCGATCTGGGCTCCGATCGCAGCAACTCGCCGCACACCTGGAAGCGTGGCACGGCGCTCAACAGCTCGCAACAGTTCTCCACACACTCGGCGGACTCCACGGGTGGTGGTGTCCAGTTGCAGGTGGCCGTGGCAGCTGTGACAACAGCTGGCGGTGTGCCGCCGACAGATGATCATGCCATCTCATCGCACACAAGTGCCGCACAGTATGAGCAACACGAGCAGCAGCAACACGAACAGCAGCAGTTGCAGGCAGCGGCATCGGCGGCAGGTGTGGCACAGAACTACAAGATGTCGGAGACAATACGAAAGCGTCAGTATCGTGTCGGTTTGAATCTGTTCAACAAGAAGCCGGAGAAGGGCATTACGTACTTGATACGTCGGGGATTCCTCGAGAATACGCCACAGGGTGTGGCACGTTTCCTCATCACACGCAAGGGTCTCTCCCGCCAGATGATTGGCGAGTATCTTGGCAATCTGCAGAATCAATTCAACATGGCCGTGCTCAGTTGCTTTGCCATGGAATTGGATCTATCCGGACGACAAGTCGATGTGGCGCTGCGCAAATTCCAGGCGTACTTCCGGATGCCTGGCGAGGCGCAGAAAATTGAGCGACTCATGGAGATCTTCTCCCAGCGCTACTGTGAATGCAATTCGGATATTGTTGGTCGTCTAAGATCATCCGATACGGTAAGAAAAGAAACTCGAATTGCATACAATTTCAGTATATTAAAATGTTTTCTCTTTTGCAGATCTTTGTGCTGGCATTTGCCATCATCATGTTGAATACGGATCTGCATACGCCCAATCTGAAGCCGGAGCGTCGCATGCGCGTCGAGGATTTCATTAAGAATCTGCGTGGCATCGATGATTGCCATGACATTGATAAGGATATGCTGAGCGGCATCTTTGAGCGCGTCAAGTCCGATGAGTTTAAGCCGGGCAGCGATCATGTTACCCAAGTGATGAAGGTTCAGGCCACCATTGTGGGCAAGAAACCGAATCTTGCGCTGCCACATCGTCGTTTGGTCTGCTATTGTCGTTTGTATGAGATACCCGATGTTAATAAGAAGGAACGTCCTGGCGTGCATCAGCGTGAGGTGTTTCTGTTCAACGATCTGCTGGTCATTACCAAAATCTTTAGCAAGAAGAAAACCTCTGTGACGTATACGTTCCGCAACAGTTTTCCGCTCTGCGGCACCGTTGTCACCCTGCTCGATTTGCCAAATTATCCATTCTGCATTCAATTGTCGCAGAAGGTCGACGGCAAGATACTGATTACGTTCAATGCACGCAACGAGCATGATCGCTGCAAGTTTGCCGAGGATTTGAAGGAATCCATTAGCGAAATGGATGAAATGGAATCCTTACGCATTGAGGCTGAATTGGAGCGACAAAAATCCGCACGCAATCGCGCTACGGGAAACGCCGATAATCGTGACAGTGGCGTTGCCGATGTCGAGGTCTGTCCCTGTCCCTATCCGCCGGGCAACCAGGCTGCCGGAGAGCAGGCGCCCAACTCCGCTGACTCCTCACAGCTGAAGCGCAGCGCGCTCAGCAACAGTCTGCTGGACATGCACGAGCAATGTGAGTGCTATTTACATTGACTAACAAATAGAAACTGTTGCTAATGGGCTTTTCTTTATCTCCTCCCTCTAGTTGGCAATGAGAAGCCGCAGCGACGTGGCAGCGTTGGCTCCCTGGACAGCGGCATGAGCATCTCGTTTCAGTCCACCACCACGTCGAGCGCCTCGCGGGAGAATGCGGCAGCAATTGCGGCGGCAGCGAATGCGGCAAATGCCGCATCCAAGATGCGTTTCAATCTGCAGGCAACGCCCAACAATGTGTATGCAGCGCCTGGCATGCAGGCCTATTCGCATGCCAACTTTGTGCAACAGTCGCAGGCGGCATTTATGTTGCAGCAACAGCAGATACTGCAGCAGCAACAGGTGGCAGCAGCTCAGATGGCACAGGCCCAGGCACAAGCTCACGCCCAGGCACAAGCTCAGGCACAGGCTCAGATCCAGGCACAAGCTCAAGCTCAAGCGCAGACTCAGGCTCAGGGAGGCGCTGTTGTCATGGGCAGAATACCGGGACGTGAGCGGAAGGCTTCACGCTCGGATGACTCACGCTCCACGGAGGTCTAAATGCGGCTCAATTATTTGTATATTCAGTTATTTAGCATAACACGCATCTATTCTATTTAACATACGAGTCAAAAACCACACCCGAAACGAATTAAAAACGAACCGAACGCCATTTATTCAAACATCCCTTCCCCCGTAACACGTAACACCAGCAGCAGCTATATTAAAATATTCTTAAATGTTCCTTCGTTCTCTCTGCTAATAATTAATTAATTAATTGTAATATTAATGTACATAAATTACACTTTTCGTCTATTCTACGCGATTTACACTTAACCATATAAGTAAGTTTTCAAAACTAATTGTACATATACATTTATATATATATATATATACTACACATACATGATATATCTTTATCTATATCTACTATATCCATAAGATACATATGGAAAATACCCTCTATGATAATTAATCGCATATTCGTAACAGCCACAGGCTTGGCAACCAAAACTCTTGGTACACCCCTCGGGCCGTTCGTAACTTTGCTAGCATTTTTCTTTTCTTTTGTATCTAATCCCCCCGTTTCTATCAACATATTATATACTTATACGCGACATAGTTCTATTACTTTGTATATTATATATATTATGTATTTCTTATCACCACAATAATTATGTTCGTGTAACTAAATACCGTTCAATCGGAAGTTCGAGTATATATCTATATATATCTCTCAATCTATGTGTGAGTGTATATACCATGAATATTAACTTAAAAGCAATTAGCTATAATTATTCATATTTATAGAGCCAAAACTACCCAAAACCTAAAATATTGATAAATTATAATAATAATAATAATAATGATAATAATAAATAAAAACGCAAAGTGTATGGAAAAGAAAACAACCGATATGTATATGAAAAAGAAAAAGACTTAAAAATTTAAATAAATGAAAAGATATAATACCAATACCAATACTCTATTTTTCTCTGTATTTAAGATTTGAAAAAAACCCTGGTAAGACCCCATTTCATATAAATAATGATAGAAACATTTTCAGATTTTGTTTGTATAAATTTGTATATATTTTATTAGTGATTTTAACTTATATATTATTATTGCTGACTCTACTAATTAAGGCCTTGTACAAAATTATTGTATATATTTTCTGTTGTATGTGCTAAATTCTATATTCGCAATGTGTGTGTGTTGTTTTGAGTGTGTGTATGTGGGTGTGTGTGAGTGTTTTGTGTGTGTCGTTCATGGTTAAGGTTACATTTATCAGCATGTTAGTCTAAACGATTATTTCTTTAAACAAATATACAAAAACTAAGAATTAAACACGGGTTCGAAGCAGAGGTAAAGAATAAAAAACTTTACATAAAATTCAGCTCTCTCTACTTAAAAATAAATTGCACTTGCAAACTCTTTCAGATGCGTTCGGATGATTCGCGAGTGTATATTGTTTGGGATTGTTGTTGTTCTTGTTGGGATAACAATATTCATTCGACTTGGACAAAGTATATAAACATTATAATTAAACTAAACATATTTTGGCACTGTAAATAATAAAAAATTGCTTCCGATTTTTAAAGAAATTGTAAAAAAAAATGATATAAATTGTTGCTACAAAACGGAAACGATTCGATCGATATTCGATAAAAATAAATTACAGAATTTGCAATTAAATTTGCTTGCCAAATGCATTTCGATATATTCACTTTTTTTTCAGCTCTTGCTACATTTTCTTTATCGTTTGATTATGCTAAGGATGAAGCGGCATCCGGAGCCAACAGAGCTGCTCTGTTGGTTGGAGGCGCCTCCAAACTACTACTGGATTAGACCATGCCAAAGTCTGTGCAGACGGAGGCAGCTGTTGTTGCCGCTGCCGTCGTTGCCGTCTGGTTGTTTTGTTGCTTCTCCTGAGCGCTGCTGGCCGCCACTGCCGCCGCCGCCGCTGCCGCCATGTTCAGCTCCACAAGCGTATCGATGCTGTTTAAACTGACGCCTTGCAGGATTTTACGTGCCGCCAGCGATGTGAAATTAAATGACAGATCTGTGAGACTGGGAAAATTGTAGAGCTCCTCATTGCCAGCGGCGAGGACATTGCCCATGCCCTGCTCCAGGGATTCCTTGGTGAGACTAAGTCTCCTATCCATGGCCTCCTTGTCAATTGCCTTGTCATTCGCATGATCCTTCAGTGCAAGATTCGGTTCACTGCCCAAAGGATTGCTCGACTTGTGTAGAAGATGCGCCAGTGCGAGTTCATCGCCATTCATGGAGCACTTTTGCAGCTGACAGACAGACTCATAGCAGAGATTCTTCAGATCGCTGCTGCTGTTGTTCATCATTTTATCCTTGGAGTGCTTCTCATAGAAATGCAGATTACCCACCGAACCGGCAATCTCAAAGTCCTGATTCGCCAAGGCGGCCAATTTGAGCGGCTGTTGTTGCTGCTCTCCACATGGTGAATTTGGCTGGGATTCATTTTTCAGCACATTGTTCTTGTAGGCAATGCCATTGGTCAGCTGCAGACACAACTTGCGACTGTTGTTCATGGTTGCATCATTGTTGGTATTCTTGGCATACTTGCCACCATCATAGGATGGCGTCTCAGTCGCCGTATTCTCGGGCGAACTCTCGCTGATGAAGGAAATGGAATCGCAGGTCTCGGAATTCGCCTCCGTTTCGCTCAGCGGCTGTTCCGGCACCGACTCCGGCCGGACTGGCGTGGATGTGGCCATGGGCAAAGTTGTGGATGCCGCCGGAGTTGTTTGCTTGGACAACGTCTTCTTGATGATCTCGCCCTTTTCGTTCGTCATCGTTTCATTGTTAATGATAAACACATTCGAGTTCTCCAGCATTTTGCCATTCTCCAAGGTGATTACACTTCTCACTGGGGAGTTCTGCACAAAGATCTTGGTGCTGGGAATGCTCTGACCACTTCCATTTGAGCTCGTGGTCACCTGCAACGTTATCGAGTTGTTGCTACTCGAATTGGGCACTCCATTTGTCGTCGTCGTCGGATACGACAGCTCCTCCAGGATGCGACTCGGCGTGCTGGAACGTTGCCGCTGCGCCTGCGCCTCTGCCACACGCGCCCGCATCGCCTGATGACGCGGCGTGCCACGTGGTGAGCCATTCAGCAGGAGAATGGAACGAGAGCTGCCATTGGAGGAGGAGTTGGGCGCCACGACGGCCGTGTTCGTGGAGCATTGGGAGTCGAGACTAGAGTGACCGCTGGTCTTCTGGCTAAACGATACCTTGCCGCTGTCAATGCTCGAGGGGCCGCTCGCCAGCATCGATGTCTTGCAGGACTCCAAGCTGGATGGACCGCTGCTCTGCAGACTGCGATACGTCGTCTTGTTGTCCATGACCATCAGACCATCCGTTTGCCGCTTCGCTGGCATCGTTGACTTCATTGTGGAGCTGCGTGCCGGTGAACTCTCAAAGATGTGCTTGCCAATCACCGACTTTTGTGCTGTCTTCTGTGGCGTGGGCGTGGCCGCATGTAGGCGTGACAACGTTGCCGACGAATGATTCATTTTAATGTGATTGACGACGGCGCCGCTGCTGCTGCTGCTGGCCGGTATGGACTGCGTGGAGCGAGGTAGCGAGCTGCTGCAGTACACGGGCGATCGTCTCCTGATCGGCGAGCAGTCCCTCGAGGATATCAGGAACGTCGACTCGCTCGACATGTGACGGCGATGGCGGCGTGGCAGCGTCGACGAACGTTGACTCAGCTCGGAGCCATCGTAGAACGTCGAGTTGGACAGCGTATGAACAGCGGGCATGTCCTGCAAGGTTAAACAGTTGGACTAGACTTATTGATTTATAGATGAAATTCAATTTTTTTTTGTTTTTGATTAAATTAATTAAATTTAAATGCAGAATGAATTTAGAGGCCAAACAATAATCAAAATGACATTCCGCTTGAAAATTGGTTAAGTTTTGACAAAGTTATGGGAGTTTGAAGTTAGTCAGTCCTTGGATCTAACAACTTTACAAGTCAAAATTTTTGATAAATTTCACATGATTTTTTACAGAATTTTGAAAGGTGTCAGAAACAAATTTAAATTGTTGTTTTATACTATTTACAATATAAGGAGTTGATTAAACGTGAAAACTTGAGATTTAGAATTTTGAATTTTCAAAATATCAAAGGGGGGACCACATGCATCGAATCCATGATTTTGAGATATATAAATTTTTTTCGAAAATTAAATAAATTTAAATGCAGAATGAATTTAGAGGCCAAACAATAATCAAAATGACATTCCGCTTGAAAATCGGTCCAGTTTTGACAAAGTTATGCAAATTTGAAGTTGGTCGAACCTGTGTAGTAATTTGTACTTACGTGATCTGCAGTTTGGGTGCCCACACTATGCAGATGGACAGCGCGAGTATTGAACCACTCGGCAGGTGGAAACTGTGCCGAATAAGTCTCAATTTGACGCTGCTTGGCGCGTCCGCTGCGTCGGAAAAGTCGTGAGAGCAAAGATCCTTTTTCTAAATATATAAATAAATATTGTTAAGTTATAGTCAGAGAGATTTAATCTTTCTTTCACTTACTCGGTGATGACGAATCTGTGCTTTGGTATTCCGAACTGCTGCTGTCCGTGGTGTTGAGCGTCTGGGCATAGGTCTTGGACAGGCTGCGTGTGGAGGCGCAGCGTTGCAGGCGCTTCGATGAGCCAAAGAGCCGCAAACTGTGCCGACGTTCCAAGCTGCGCGGTGTCGGAAATGATGCACTGCGTCGCTTGGCCGCACGCGGATAAATGATCTTGTCATTGGGATTGCCTAAGTACAATATCAAAACCAATGTTTAATATATAGATTTGGATAAAATGTAGCAGTCTTTCTTACCTCCACAGATGACATCCGCCAGATTGGTTTGTATACATTGATGCGTTAGATCGCCATCCCGTTCCGTGGATATTTCACCATAGAGTGAGTGTAATGCCTCGGCATTTGACATGAGCATGGTGCGTGCCTCTGGTGGCACCACATCCTGTTGATGCTCCTCCTCCGTCAGCTGGGAATAGGCCAGGCTGCCATTGTTGCTGTGTCCGCCATTTAACTGGTGATGATTGCTGCGTGGTCTCGAACGACTGCGACGACGTCTGGCAGAGATTAGGGAAATAATGATATTATTTTATTATAGCTTTATTAAATAAGAAAATAAATTTAAAATAAATCTTACAGATATTTGAAAATAAATAATATAATATAAAAAATATTTTTAAATGTCTATATTAATGTACTTAGAAATAAATAAAGAATACGTCAAAAAAAATGGAAAAGCTATTTTTAATCTATGATAAAGGCTCAAATTTTAAAATAAAAGTTGAAAAATATTGAAAAATTTGTAATTTTAACTACATAGCTAATTTTATGTATTAATTTTGTACTAAAATGTAGATTATATAATAGATACAAAAGTATTTAGGAATATGAAATTGAAATCGGAAAATTTTGTATTTATTTATTTAATTTCAACAAAGATGACATGAAAGATAATTTAAACAAATATTAACAGCAATACATCTTAAGTTAAAAAGATATTACAAATATTAATTATATTTTATATTTTTAACAGTTTTTTAGTTAAGCTTTAAATATAAGATTTGATAAACTTATTGTAAGTCTCCCTTGGAGAAAATTCCTTAAATGAAGGCAATGTAAATTAAAAAAAAAAATAATAATAATTACAGATTTAGGTAATGATTGTACTCACTCTGGCGTAAAGATGAAATAACCCTTTGCGGTCTGGTAGATCTTCTGCTCCTGCATCAGCTGCGCCAGCGTATCGTAGATGACCTCCGTGGCGGGTGTGGTCATGTGGGGAAATCTCACTCCCAACTTGCTGCGCACATGCTCAATGGTCGCCGATTGACCCTCGGCGGTCAGATCCATGATGACGTCACAGAGCGCCTCGGGCAGTGGAGTGAACTGTCCCTGAACCGTTGGCGTTACAATGCAATCGTCAATGTCACCTGCAATTAGTCAAAAAACAAAACCAAGGAGAAGCGGTCAGACCATGTCTAAATTGTCATACTAATATGGCTAAATCATAGGCCGTTCAGCCAACCAGCTGCCACATTTGGTGTCCACATAAAACTTGCTCGCATTTTTCCAACCGATAACAAAATGGATTGGCATTTGGGGTGACCACCCAACAGATGCTCTTGGCCAGCTTGGTCAGTGAATGGTCAAAGCCTTGACTCTGCAGTTTGGCATTTGGTCATTTTGGCATTTAATGTCTGATGTTACATGTTCGAGTAATTAAACGAAGTGCCACACGCACAGTGCAACAAGGTTTGACTAAGTGGTTTGCTCTACTTTCAATTGATTTGCAGCTTTGTCATTTATTTGTTTCGTTTATTTTAAAGTAGCTGTTTAACTTACAGCTTGTAGACTTCTGATTTGTTTAATCTATTGAAATATTGTGCTTTCATTTTCTTTAAATATTTAAAATATGAAATAGTTTGAATTCGCACTTAAACAACACTGTCATTATCGATAAGTAAATATAAGCAACACTATTATATAATTAATATATCGATGCCAACTGAAGGTAGGTATCGATATATTGAAAAAGCTAGCATCATTCTTGATCAATTTACGCAGCTAGATAATCAAACTTTAAAATAAACGAAATTTAATAAATTTTTTAAATTATTTTTTTAGTTTCTTGTATAGTTCTTATTTCTCTATCTATCCATCTATCTATCTATCTATCTATATATCTATCTATCTATCTATCTATCTATCTATCTATCTATCTATCTATCTATCTATCTATCTATCTATCTATCTATCTATCTATCTATCTATGTATCTATCAATCTATCTATCTAACTATCTTTATCCTTTTGTTAATTTTGTTGTTGTTTTTGTCTCTCTTGTTTTTTTACTCTCCAATCTTTTTTTCTCACTCTTCTGCTTTTTGCCACTCATTTAACTCTCTCTCTCTCTCTCTCTCTCTCTCTCTCTCTTTACTTTAACATATTTAAAGCTGTCGCTCCCCTTTTATTTATCTATCAATCACACTTCGCATACATGTGTTTGTGCTTGTCAACTTGTCGTTTGTTTTAAATACAAACCCCTTTCCTTCCCCACCACCTGCAGCTTTTCTCTGCCTCACCTGCAACAAGTCGAGGAGCGTCTAACAGCCACACAAGTTGCACATGCGCAGTTTGTGGCAAGCGAACACCTAATAAGGCATCTGGTAAATCATTTTTATAAAAATATATTTATATTTTTTGTTGCAGTGTTCACGCGTCGAATACTTAATTAAAATGCGCACCCAAACAGCAACAATTGCAACAACGACAACAACAATTGCAACAACGACAATTATGAACATCAAATTGGGCAGCAGTCTCATGCCTCATGTGTCATGTGTTTTTGAATCTTAGTTGGCTGCCGCATTGTCGCCATCAATTTGTGGATGCGCCTTCACAATGCTTCCTACTTGGCAGCTTTTAACCTCCAAAAGCGCAGCGACAACAGCAACAACAACAACACGCAACAGCAACGACATGCAACAACACGCCCCCGAAGCAAGCATCAATGTTGCAACACACAACAGCAAGTGGAGAGAGAGATAGAGAGAGTGGTGGAAGAGAGAGAGAGAGAGGGCAGCAAAATGAGACCAAGTGTGTGACGACCTCCGTTGTTGTTAAAATACCCTAGCAAAGGGTATATCTAATTTTAACACAAAATATGTAACGCATTTTTGAAGGCAAGACAAAGAACATATATATTTATTAAATATTTATATTATTATATATTACTATTTATTATATATTTATATTTATTATATATTCATATTTATTATATAATTATATTTAATATATATAATAATATAATAACGGACTAGTAAATTAAGTAGTTATCATAAAAAGAATCTGTCGAAAGTTCACCTTTTGTAAAAAGCCAAGTTATTTCTAGATATATCTCAAGCAATCTCACAGATAGATAATTTATTGCAGTAGGGCAAGAGCATTAAATCTTCGGCGAGTTGAAGATAACCTTTCTTTCTTTCTCAGTCTCAGTCTACAGCCTCGTGGCAACAACGTCCTTGCGGCAATTGCATAATTTTTCAAGTTTTCACTTTCTGTTGCAGCTGTTGTTGTTGTCGCTGTATCTGCTGTTGTTGCTGTTGTTGTTGTGGTTTATCCGGCAGCAATTTGCGCAAACGCAACATCTAAAATGCCATGTGGGATGGCACCATCGTCAAGGACAATTAGCGCCATTTGATGGGCGACTGCAAAATGCAGCAAAATGCGGCAAAATGTGCAATTTCGTAAAAGTCAAGCTCCTTCAGCTGCGAGTACTTCCCTCCCCTTCTCCCCTTTTTTCATCCCGCCCTCTTGGCAATAACACCTGCTGCATTCGCACTTTCACATTGCCAGAAACAACAACGACGACGACGACGACAAAAAATTTGTTTGCCGTTTTAATCGTTCACTTTGGTGGAAAACTGCAATTGAAATTGCACTCAATCTCAATCTGAATGCCAAGGCGCCACTCGGCAGCATTGCCACATTGCAACATTGGCACTGCAACTGCAACACTGCAATTTATTTGCCTTGGCTTATCAACTGCCACATTTGCCTTTTTTTTTCGGTTTTATTTTGAGTTTTGGCAACGCCTGTTCAGCACATAAATTGCCCAAAACAGCAGCCAAATTGAACTGCATACCAAATCATCCTTATAAAACACATATCCTATATTAAGTCTTATATTATATGATGCATGATTGTAGGCATCGTCCAAATATCTGACAGCTGTTGTTGTTTTTCTTCAGTTTGCAAAAAGCGTCATGCATAATAAAATAGCTCAAAAAAGTTGGCAAGCATAGAGTTGTATATTTTTGTGTTTTAGGCCAGAAAAATTTACAGTTTATGGGCAATGGCCGAGTATATCATAAAGTCAGGACCTGAAGCCTTGACTCTGTGATGCAATGCAGCCTTGACTGCTTTTATGGCTTAAATCTTTATGAATAGAAATTATGGTAACTGTTTTTTCAAACAGAGATCTAATAACAATTTATTTAAATTGGAAAGAACTGCAAATTTATACTCTTAATAATGAATCTTATACAACAGAACATCATCGCTGTTTAAATATAAATGTAAAAGAAGTCAGTTTCACATTAAAAGATCTTTTAAGATTATTAACTACCCATATTTGAATGAGAACAAACTCAATTAAAATGTATTTCATGATTTTGCATTAAAATTTATTTCAAATTCAAAATTTAAATAAAAGATACAGAAAATTCATTGCAAATATTGTCAAATTTAATAAAAAATTACAGGAACTTAATTTTTTTTAACATTTCTATTTGTTTTATAAAAATATTTCAAGATATTTAAGACAAACAGCAAAATTTGTATATAAGAATTTATAAATATATTAAATCCTTAGTGTAACGAAGAAATATAATTAAATATTACAGAAACTTAATTTTTCTTCAACATTTGTATTTGTTTTTGAAAATATTTCAAGATATTTAAAACAAGCAGCTAAAATTTTTATATACGAACCTATAAATATATTATGGCGAAGATAACTTTTTTTCCTCTCTAAATTTCTTACTTTTTCAGCTGTAAAATAATCTATATTATTAAACTTGAACATTATTTATTTTTCAACAAATTTCGATTTTATTTTGATAATGATCTTGTTATGTATTTATACTTTGCATTTTAGTTGAAACAGTCCAAAACTTTCGCGTTCCCTTTTCAAATGGCGTTTAACGTTTACGCCGTAACTAAAGTCGCTATTAAATTGATTGTTTGATTGATCAACCCGCAATTGGAGGACTTGTGTTCATGCAAATGATAATCTTTGCAACTTCAACTTGGAGTTGGAGTTGCATGTTGCTGCTGCTGTAATAAATATCGAGAGCGCGGAAGAGAGAGAGAGAGAGAGAAGGGGCAGAGAGAGAGTGAGAGGGGTTGATAGATAGATAGAGAGGGACTTGGCAAAACGATTGCTGCATTTTCCCACCAACGCGATCTTGTCTCACAGTCTCTACCCCCTCTCCTCTCTTCGTCCCTGTGTTGCTGCCTCCTTGCCACACTCCAGCTTGCTGCTCCTCCCTCAAACGCCTCATCCGTCTTAAGTAGAGTGAAAGTGTTGCGTTTTGGCTCAAATTGTGGACGTTGCCATTGTTGTTGTTGTTATTGTTGTTGCTGATCTGCGTTGCTGTCAGTGTTGCTGTGTTGTTGTTATTGCAGTTGTCTTGACTGCTCTTTGGTTTATGTTGCAGTTGTTGTTGTTGTTGCCGGCGGACACATATCCTTGTGTTCAATCAAACCAAAGCGACGTCAACGCTGCCGACGCCACGAACTGGAGTCAAGTGTTTTGTAGCTTGAAGGTTGTTTCGTCTACCTCCCACTAGCAACCCCCTTTCCCCTCCCCCTTCCTTCCCCTCTTCACAGTTCCCTCGTCATGCTGCGAAACATGCGGCAAACATTTTTAGCGCTTGTAGTTTTATGCCATGCATTTTTATGCAAATGAAAAATGTTTCTTGCGATTTCCATTTTTTCAGCCAGACGATTTGCAGCCTCTGATGTTGTTGTTGTTAGCTGTTGTTGTTGTTGTTGTTCGCTGGCCATTACTGTGATGCAATTGCCGCGAGTTACAATAATCTTGATGTATGATTTTTTCTCTCCCTCGTTGTTGTTTGTTGCTTGTATTATTATTAGAAAAAGCCAAGCAACAAAAACAAAAAAAAAAAATGTAGAGAAGTAAAGAAAAGAAACCGATTCGCAGAGACTTTAAAATAAAAGAGGAAATCTGCGCACCTATCGTGTTGTTGGCACATTTTCGCGTTGTTTTGTTTGATCTCATAACCGCCAGCGATTCAAGCAACAACAACAACTAACAACAAACAACAACAACCAACAACAACCAGTCAGAGGCAACAACAATGAATCAACAACGACGACTGCGGACACCATAAACATTTAAACGCTGTCCATTTCGAAATAATCAATAATTTTTAGCTATCAGTGGCAATTTATTATTATTTTTACTATTTCTCTTCCCTCCCCTCATCATCTTTTCTCTGGGGAATCTCAACAATCGATGTGGAGTCCGAAAGAAGAAGCAAATAAATTAACACTTCCTTAAACGATAAACACAAGATTACCGAAAAAAATAATAATAGCAAAAAAAAAAAACAAGTTGAATTGCAATTGATAATAGTCGTAATTGCCGATTGTGGATTCGTTTGATTTTCGTTTATTAATTTTAATTGCATTAACCGACAAATGGTAAATTGGCAATAGGCAATATTCAATTGGTAAATGAAAAATGGGGAGGTGCCAAAGACAACGCCTTGAAGGCGTTTACGAGCTCTACGATTAAGTAAACACATTTTCCTCCCCAAAAAACAAAGCTAAGCTTATCTCTTTCTCTCTCTTATCCCCGCTCTCTTCGTTGAATAAGCCATAAAGTGAAGCTGACTTTTACATTTAAACTTCGGTACTCAAAAGAACTGCAATAAAAATGCAGAGAAACTTTCGCTTAAAGCGTTAATTTAATACGCTCTTACCTAAAAACTGTAAAAAGTTTGATTAAAATCTAGCTAGAAAGATTGTAGCAGAATTAATCCATTTATCTACATCCGAAAAATAATATTTCAGCAAAACTATCTACCTAAAATTTGCAAAACAATTAACAAGTCATTACAGATTATATCTGCATTAATTATTGCGAATTTCATACGTGTACTGGGGATTTTTTTTACATTTGTATACTCTATATAAATAAAACAGTATACTAAAGAACATTTCTCTTATATTATTTTATTTAACACGTGTCGATCCCAGACACTATCTTAAAAGTCATTTAAGTATCTAAATCTTTTAAATAAATCACTTTCTTCTTTCTTTCTTTCTTATTAAATGTTTTCTTTTAAATTTTAATCTTGTTCTCTCTTTCTTTTTCTGCAAATCTTAAATCTTTCTTTCATCCTCCTTAATTCCTTTTCTTTCGATTTTCTCAACTTCTGCCGTTCTTAACTGTTTGGTTTGCCAAAAGCTTTATCTAAATAAGTGGTAAGTATGTATATAGCAATCTATTTTAGTTAAATGCAGGGTATCTTCAAGTCTAGCATCCTTAGATAGCACATTCTTATATGTTTATTATATTGTTACTGCTACGGTTGCCTTTGCAAATTGGTTTAAGAACGTGACGATAAAATGATAAAGTAATTATATATACATGACAAACTTGGCATTAACTTTTGTTAAATGGTGTTATTGTTTTTGTTGTTATTCTAGTGCTGTTGACACTTGTTAATTTAAATGGGTTTCTTTTATATTGCAGCCTAACGGTATTTGTTATGTTATTCTCAAGTTTTTCTGCAAATGAAACTGGTTGCTTTGTCAGTCAACAACACTTGATAGAAGTCGTTATTCAGCCATGAGATCTTCATGGTGGCTTAATCTCAAGGCAAACCATTGGGAGGAAACACCTACCTCAGCTTCCTCCCCTCTCCACTTCCTCCCCTTCGACATTTACATAAGTTGCCGCCCACATAGAGCAGACTTGGCTATCGGTTGGACAGCTTCAAGTGTGTATCGATATCTCTTTGGGATTTGGCCTCCACCTCGCCACAATGTGGAAGACATGTAGAGCAGGAGTAGGAGTAGAAGATAGAGGAGTAGGGAGATGGAGAAGGAGGAGTTGCCGTTGCAGTTGCACTCAAAAAAAAAATGTCTAGCGGCAAACGACAATCACGATTTTGTGTCTGAAATGTTTTTTGCGCGTTTTCAATTTCCACTTTTTTTTTGGTTGCCGTTGTTTCTTTAGTGAGGGGGAGTCCCATAAAGGCAATGATACGCCTGTCCAGCCAATATGCATACCTACCAATTTTTTTATATAGTCTGCACAATATGTTTCTCCTTGTTTTTTTACGGTTTTTTACGATTTTTTCTTGCTATTTTGAGAAACGTTGCGAAGCGACGCTAATTGTTTCCGTCGGTTAATAAAAATATTTCAGGCCAGTTACAAATTGAAAACAAGGCGAATTGCAACTGCAACTGCAACACAGAGAGGCTGCTGTTTATGCAACGCTTCAGTTTTCAGTTTTCAGTTGCAAGCACGACGGAGGCACAACAAAATGCAAATTGACATTTTACGTGGTTGCAACACCAACAACAACTAAAACAGCAGCCCAACGTTGCTGGCAAATAAGGAGCAACACGACGTCGACGACGACAATGATGGCTAACAAAAAATTAAGGCCCACAAAAAAAATATATATACTCTTGGCGACACTTTTTGCCTCTAGAAATCTCTTGCCAAGATTCGATGCCGATGCCGGCTGTGTTAAAGGTCAATGAGTTTTGTGGGGCCGCAGGGCACTGGACCTGAACCTGGAACTGACTGTCGATGCTCGTTGCCAAAAAAAGCTCCTTTTTATTGTTGCTGTTGTCGTTGTTTTTTTGCTGGAACGTTGTGCAATAATCCCAATTGCAAAGTCGAGCAATTTCATAGCCATTTCAGCTTATGTGAGAGTCAATAACTTCACTGATGTCTGATGTCTGATATTGTCAGCACTCAGCATATTGTGGCACCGATGTTGCCTTTTGCCTTCTGTCTGCTGTCGTTGTGCTTTTTTGTGAAAGCGTGGCAACGCCTGTTCAATAAGTAAAGAAAGCCTATTCAATAAAATAGGGTAACGCCTCAGCTAAATGTGGGAAAAACTAATAAGATAAAATGTAGCTATATTTTACGAGCAGTTTAATGTTTCTATCAGGTGGCAACACTGTCAATTTGTTTTCTCGCCATATTAATAACGTTGTACTATGTAAATATAAAAAAAGTTAAAATAAATAGTCAAAAATATATTTATATTTAAAATATATTTAGCTATCTAACCAACAACTGAATTTATTCGCCAAGTGGCAACACTTATGCTACATTTTTAACATGTAGATTAAATGTTCATTTTATCAATTTAACTATTCTCTTGGTGGCAATATTGTCAGTTTATCCGTACTAAAAACATTTACGAACTTGTTAAAATGCTTCTAACAACTTTTACAGGTATCTAAACATAATTAAACGAATTGGATACATGGAAAACTACGCTGGAAAGTTGCCATGCACATGAGAAAATTGGAAAACTTATTGTGTGAAATTGTTGGCTATGCAATTTGTAAAAGACAATGCAGACTCAACTTGAAGTGGGAGTTGAATGAGAATGAGAATGAGGAGTTGCAGATGAAAAGAAAAGAGAAGTAACATTAGGCGGGCGAGAACACTTTCCCGTCGAATGGCAAAGCTCTGAAGCGTAACCACTTAGATGAGTCCAAGTCCAGGCCCAAAGTTGAACGGGTTGACCTCATTAAAGGCAGTCAACAACGGTCGGCAATCAGCGGGTTGTTATAGCAAAAATTCATAGTCAGAGTCGGGAAGCGGCTTTTCGAGAACAACGAGAACAATAAAATTACAATAATCGCTTTGGCAACGCCGTCGACGTGAAGAATTTGTGGAGTGGCTCCACACCAAAGAGACACATGGACATACACTGAAAGGAAAATTCGGGATTTCGGACTAAAATTACTTCAATTTGGTAATTCCCGTTTCTCACAAACCAAATATAAAATACCTTAATCAACGGTTTTTCTCAACAATATTTTCATTTTTGGGGCTCTGTAATATTTTTTTCTGTTAGATCAAATAATTTAGGCTTCTTAGACTTTTTAAATGTCGATTTTTTAATAACGTTGCCATTTTATCTAGGTATTATCCTTATTTAGGAATTATTACCTGAATACATACTTAAAAAATTCAAGCTAAAATTGTAGAATGCATTTTTTTTCAGTGTAGGGACACATTATATTTTTTGGGGTGTTCAAGTGAGCATGATGAACTTGCAACGTCAACGACAACGACAACTCTGAAGATGACGATGACGATGACGTGTAGATATAGCAAACGATAACTTGGGATTTAACTTTACCATTCAGTTCAGAGTTATGGCGAATCTGGCGTTGCTCTGTTTACGCTTTAGCGAATTCTTTAACGATGAGTTTGTTAACCTTCGCCTCGCACTTGGCCTGACAGCGTGAAATTGACTTGAGGAATTAGAGAATCGCCTAACGGCAAATTTCATTCTTCAAAAATTAAATGGCATTATTTTTTTGGGGGCAAGTAGTGTGGGAAACAGCGCACAACTTGTGTTGTTGTTGTTGTTGACGTTGCAACTGTTGTTGCTGCCAACGATTTGTTTAGTTAATGGCATAAATATTAAATTGCGATTATCAGCCAGCTAAAGACAGACGATCAACAGTAATAACAACAACAATAACAACAACAACAATGGTCGATACGTCTTTGGCCACTGTCATGGCCACATTTCACTTTCAACGGGGCAACATCTCAACGAGAAATCGTGATGAAATTGATTTGCGGCTCTTAACATTTTGTCTTTATATTCACAATCATAGTTACCGACAGCTGCAGGGGGGGTAAACTCTCCTTTCCCCCTGTTTGCCACATTACTACCAATGGCTGCATCATTTTCTCGCTTTCCAGCTATTTTGCATTTTGCAACTAAACAACATCAACAACAACAGCAAAGCAACAGAAACAAATGATCATTTGTCTGTTTTGTTATTTTGATATTCCACTGTCAAATTGGCAATGTTTCCCCCCGCCTCCTCAGTCCTCCCTTTTGCATTTGCCACTTTAACACGAAATTTAATTTAATTTCGTTTTATTTTTTCTTTTTTTCTCTATTTCGTTAGTTTGTTTCTTTGCCATTTGGCATGTTTGTTGTCTAATTGAGCGAGAAATTGTCGTTGATTGATTGTTTTGCATGCAATTTGTTATTGTTGTCAGTGAAAAATCGATAAACTTTGATAAATTTACAGCAAACATAAAACAAATCAAAGAAAATCAAAGTCTTTAATTCATATGTAAAAATGTTGCTGAGTGGTAAGGTCAGAAATGTTGCCAACAAATGTTGCTAAGCAGCGTGTGGCTAGCGTTGCACTGCTTGCTGCACATTTGCACTGCTTGTCAGCTTGTTTGCGAATGGAATTGTCATGTTTATGGTAATTAAGAGCTAATGGGTTCTACGCCATTGCAAGCGTTAATTAACAACATGGAAAATTCTGCATGCCTTGCAGCAAACTTTGTGGCAACTTTACATTTGTATCTACTACAACTGCAAACTACAAAACTCTCTTTGTTGGGGATTTGTAATATATATTTCCTCAATTGAATTTTTACAAAGATAAACCGCCAGACAGCCAAACGAACTGGGCGCCCCCTTGAGGCAGCCAAATCGATACTTATTAATTTTCAAACGAGTTCGCCAAAGGCCGCCAATGAAAAACCAAGTGAAACAAGCGAAGCAAAACGACAACAACAACCAAGACAACAACAACAACAAACAACATTCAATGGTCCATCGATGTCGATGTTGATGTTGATGTCGATGCCGACTGCGATCTTTGGTTGGCCATTTATCAATTCAAGAGCTTTGGTAGCCATGGTTAACGACAAGGTTCAGGCAGCTCAACGTTGCCAATTGGCAAGTGT
This sequence comes from Drosophila falleni, assembly GCA_035045575.1. Taxonomy (NCBI): domain Eukaryota; kingdom Metazoa; phylum Arthropoda; class Insecta; order Diptera; family Drosophilidae; genus Drosophila; species Drosophila falleni. The sequence goes on from JAWNOV010000167.1 coordinate 9,162,438, forward strand.
GAAAAAAGCGCCAAATGTTGCATGGGAAAAACGAGACTGGGAGACTGGAAGACTGAGAGAGACAGTGTCGCATTAGGCGTGCAGGTGTCCATTTAATTGACAGTTAACGACACACAACGGACTGTCCAGAGCGAGCTGAGCCATCAAAATGTGATTAAGTATCCAGTCAAGACCTTAAAAGGAGTCACATCGTTCATCTTGCCTTTTGTCTTTGTCTGATCTTTGATCTTTATACAATTAATAATCCGAAATACTTGAACTTTGGCAATCGCAAGTTGGCTGTCTACGTTGTTGCATTAACTCCAAGTTGGATGTTAGATTATAGGCAGCAAAGGGAGCATTAAGTTCTTTTAGTATATTCGTCTCACTTGTCTGTGAACTTTGCTCCAAATACGGAGCGAATAACGTATCCATAATCCAATCACAACGTGCTGTGGATTCTTTAATCTGCTGCAACTCGAGATGTATATCGAAATCTTGCTGCAAGTCGTAAAGGCTTCTCTCTGAGCTTAACTCGCTTAAGTTGCTCTCAGAGCAAACACACTGTAGTAACTCCACATTCTCAACTTGCTCCTCCAGCTCTTCATCCTTGTCAGTGCTCTCTTCTATTATTAATTGTTTCTCTCTCTCATAAAGAGCATCTGTAAATGGCGTCAGAGTCTTTAGCTTATTTTTCCTTAATTCTTTACTTGGTTTTACTTTCAGCTTGTTACTAAATCCAGTCAATACAGACTTCAATGGCTTTAGTATCTCATCGGTCTCACATTCCGGCACCATGACAGACATGGGTGAGGGAAACCGCTGACAATTTCCTCGCAAATCATCCAACTGCAGCTCCGCTTCCAGTTTGTCTTGCTCCATGGCCAGAATACGCCAAATGGAGACACCAATTGCATCCTTGCCATGTTTCTCATTAAACTCCCGCTGCACTTCGTACATCAGCCAACGCAGCTCGCAGAGATTCTGCCAGCGCTTAAACTGTTCCAAGCGCAGCTCCTGTGCCTGCTCCGCCCGCTCCACGAGCAGCAGACGACATTGCAGCTCCTCCGGCGTCAGCTGCTGCACTTCATCGGGCCTTAGGGATAGACGACGTGTCCAGTAAAGCACGCGTTTCATCTCCAGATCCCGCAAGCGTTCGGGTTCGGAGTCCTCCGATTTATCCTCTTCATCATGCATTCTTTCTCACTTTCTCTCAATTAAATTCTCCTTCACTCAACCAATTTTTAAATTTCATTTTCAAATGATCATATTTTAATATTTATGTCTACTAGGATCTGTTTTACTGATTAAAAAAATGTTCTAAAATCAAGATTTTGGTCTCAGAACAAAGATTTTTGGTCTAAAAGAATTCGTCGAGAATATAATATTCTCAAAATAAGAGAACACATCTTGATTTAAAGAACCTTTTTAAATAAGACCAAGTTCGTATTTTGAGAATAACTGTTCTTAAAATTAAAATAAAAAAATAAAAATAAATAAAAATTAATTTTTATATTAATAATTTTTTTATTTTTAAATTTTGATTTATTTGCATTTTATTCTGTTTTAGTAATTTTATAAATGTTATTTTTAATTTGTTACGAGTGGGATTCGAACCGCCGCCTACTGCTTCACAATTGAAGCGGTCTCTTTAACCAGAGCGCCAAGGTGCAACCATTCTTTTGATACCTTCCTATTTATACTTTCCTAACAATTTAAGATTTTTATTCTTATATTAAGATTTTAACATTTAGTAGATAAACAATCTTAGTTTTAGTAATTTAGTAAAATAATCTTATTTTAAAAACAAAGTATTTAAGATGAATGTTGTTGATTTTAGAAGTTAGTCTTTTTTTTCAGTGTAGGATCAATTATTTACTTACCCACGGAACTGATGATATACGTAGCTGGCGGTTTGAGTACACTGCGCGCAAAGGCGCCTCTTAGCACCTCCAGAGCACAGGGTTCAGCGGTGACCAGCAACATGCCAGGCGCCACATGTCCGGCATATTTGAGCGCACGTGTGGCAGCTGTCAGTGGGGCATTCCACCAGCATTGCGCATTGGCCGCCAGGAAGTTCTGCAAAAGGAAACGTGTTAAATATTGAGCAAGTTAAGCCAAAAGAAAGCAGGAAAGCAAAAAGCAAGCACTAAGTGGAAATGAGGAAGGATTTAAACAGTTTCTTTCTCTGGAATATGAAGTTAGACAACTTTTCATTTACTATCATTTAATTCAACTTTCAGTATGGAATTTCTACTAACTAAACAGAGATTAAAATATTCTGGGAGTTAGAAGCATATCGGGCTTCTAATAGAATATTTATGGTTCCTCACTGTCTATTTTTTTCCTTAATGTCCACATGAAGGTTTTTAAAAACTTCAAAATGACATAACTTTGTCAAATCTTAGCCGATTTCTATGCGGAATATCAATTTTTTATTATTATTATTTATTATTTGACCTCTATTTTTATTCTGCATCAAAATTTAAAAAATGAATATTTCTTCCATCACTGTCCATTTTTTCCATACCTTCCCCTTGACATTTTTTTGAAAACTTCAAGCTCGCATAACTTTGTTAAATCTCAACCGATTTCCATGCGAAATATCAATCTAAATTTCCCCTTGACTCTTTAAAAAAAACGTTGATTTAGCTACAGTTTTCCCATTCATTCTTTATTTTATCAAATTAAAACTGATCGGTTTAAGTTATTGACTTTGCTAGTATCAGATGATTGAATGATTAAAGACGCAGGTCTTAAAAGACAATCAACAGCTGGAAGTCTCTCATTTCCCCAATCAATCTTCTATCTAATAAGGAAACTGAATTGAACAATTAACTTTCAATAGAATCGAACAAAAAAATCAGTTGCCAGGAAGGAGAATTGAGCTGAGTTGAGTTGAGCTAGTTGTGTGTGTTGCCGTTGCACTAATTGACAAATTGCAGAGCTGCAAGTGGCATAATTGAGTTAAGACGCCCCTGTTGCCACTGCCTCATGCCCCATGCCACATGCCCCCTCTGCCACTGCCACCTGGCTGCTTAAAGAGTTATCCATCTGTAGGCGTATTGTGTACCCCAAACCAGTTGGCAGCCGTCAATTAGCTAAGCGGATCGTAGCACGCCCCTGAACAACTGAACAACAACAACAATAACAGCAACAACAACTAGTGGCAACTACTGGTAACGGCAACATATTTGCTGAGGAGGCGCCACAAAGTCGCTGCATCATTGCCTCAATTGTTATACTTGCTTCTGTTGTTGTTATTGCTACTTTTCTGGTTATTATTGTTGCTGTTGTTGTTGCAAATGAAATGCCAAATCGTCAACAAGTTCTGGCTCATAGGAGAGGGACTGGGAGAGGGGGACTGGGAGCGGAGCCTGGGAGAGGGACTGGGAGCGGGGCCTGGGAGCGGGGCCTAAGAGCGGAGCCTGGGAGAGGGACTGGGAGCGGGGCGTGAGAGAGGGACTGGGAGAGGGACTGGGAGAGGGACTGGGAGAGGGACTGGGAGCGGGGCCTGGGAGAGGGACTGGGAACGGGGCCTGGGAGAGGGACTGGGAGCGGGGCCTCGGAACGGGGCCCCGGAGCGGGGCCTGAGAGAGGGGCCTAAGAGAGGGGCCTAAGAGAGGGGCCTAAGAGAGGGGCCTAAGAGAGGGGCCTAAGAGAGGGGCCTAAGAGAGGGGCCTAAGAGAGGGGCCTAAGAGAGGGGCCTAAGAGAGGGGCCTAAGAGAGGGGCCTAAGAGAGGGGCCTAAGAGGGGGGCCTAAGAGAGGGGCATAAGAGAGGGACTGGGAGAGGGACCTGGGAGCGGGGCCTAAGAGCGGAGCCTGGGAGAGGGACTGGGAGCGGGGCATGGGAGAGGGACTGGGAGCGGGGCCTGGGAGCGGGGCTTTGGAACGGGCCTAGGAGTGCGACCTGGGAGAGGGACTGGGAGCGGGGCCTGGGAGAGGGACTGGGAGCGGGGCCTAAGAGAGGGGCCTAAGAGAGGAACTGGGAGCGGGGCCTGGGAGAGGGACTGGGAGAGGGACCTGGGAGCGGGGCCTAAGAGCGGAGCCTGGGAGAGGGACTGGGAGCGGGGCCTCGGAGCGGGGCCTCGGAGCGAGGCCTAGGAGTGGGGCCTGGGAGAGGGGCCTGGGAGAGGGGCCTGGAAGAGGGGCCTGGGAGAGGGGCCTGGAAGAGGGGCCTGGGAGAGGGGCCTGGGAGAGGGGCCTGGGAGAGGGACTGGGAGCGGGGCCTGGGAGAGGGAGTGGGAGAGGGACTGGGAGAGGGACTGGGAGAGGGACTGGGAGAGGGACTGGGAGCGGAGCTTGGGAGAGGGACTGGGAGCGGGGCCTGGGAGAGGGACTGGGAGCGTGGCCTGGGAGCGGGGCCAGGGAGAGGGACTGGGAGAGGGACTGGGAGAGGGACCGGGAGCGGGGCCTGGGAGAGGGACTGGGATAGGGACTGGGAGGTGGGGCCTGGGAGCGGGGCGTGAAAGAGGGACTTTTGTTTTATGAGATATCGTAACCAATCTGATAACATTTGCATTTAAGTTAACTAAATTATTTTTAGATTTTTTGCATTATAAGTTTTTTCCCTAGTAAGTACGGGGTCTCCGACTGTCGAGTATGCTCGACTGTAGCACCGGCCGACTAGTTATTTATTTTGCCTACTTTTTATTGTTATTTATTTTTTTGGGCTTTAGTTTTCTTCTGTGTGTTTGTTCCCAACACTTTTCAAAACCTTTGTCCGCGGGCAACAAATAAATGTCCAATTTGTGCGGTGACAGGAACACTTGAGGCACGTTTCTGATGTAAACATGGGCCCAGGGATCGAGCTAAAAGTCACACAAAGCGCCAGACTAGGACAGCAAAAAAAAATAAAGCTCAGAGAGGGGAACAAGAAACGAAGGAATGTACTTAGATATAGAGAATATACAGGGATTGAGAGAGGGGGGCAGATCTTAGGAAATGCAAGTTTAAAGTGCAGTCAAAGGTTTATTTCCAAGTTTCTCTTTAGTTTCACTCAAAAAGAGTGCCTTTTCCGTAGCTTTTATAGTTTCACGCTAATGAACATCACCCAGTTTTTTTTTTTCAGTTTAGCTTGGTCTTTTTTTTGTGGTCTCTGCGATTTGACCTTTTCGATGCCATTTCTCGATGTGGTCACTCCTTGGCTTTAATGTCGCCAGCACGTCGAGTGTTATACAATGTAGATGTTTGATGCTGATGTTGCCTCTAAGGCGACTGTCTGGGATTCCATTTGAGATGGAGGGATGGAGGGAAGGGAGCCTCAACTAATGCATGAGCTGGCGCAAAAATTAACTCGTCATTGCCTGATGAACCCGTCAGTTCAGAGTCATCTGCCTTTAAAAGCAAAAAAGGGGCGTGTCTGGCTGTCACGCGCCGACGTCAGATGACAACGTCCAAGCTGCATTATCTATGCAATCATAAAAAAATAACTCCAGAGAGCCCTGAGCTCTCAACTCTACTCACTAATTTTCTGCTGCATCATTATGCGAAGGCGGGAAGCTTAAAGTCATGAAGCTGTAACTAAAGTTGGACTTGGAAATGTTACTCGACTGGCAGCCAAAAATTCGTTTATGTTTTCAGTTTCTTATTCGATTATTTTCGAGCTTTCGGAAGTAATGCAAAACTTTTAATAATCGAATTAAATGTGTATACGCTATGAAAGTCATTTAACATCACATTCAAGTGATTCAACTTTAATGTTGCCTCTGCCACAGCTGCCGTTTCTACTGGCGCTTTCATTGGACTTTTACTTAATGCCATGCCACAAAACTCCCACAAAACACACGAAATGTGAGTAAAAAAAATATTTAAGTCTTTCTGCGGTGGCTTTAAATAGACAAAACTATCACCAAAGACTCGACTTAAGATGGGCAAAGTTGACTGACACATGGGAAAGGAGAGGGGAGGGGAACTTGGAGGGGGAAATCTTTCACTGTGTGTGCTGGCAACAAGATAATAACAATTTACAAACAAATGTGCAGGCATTGTGGCAACCTCTGAGATCCGGGGACGAGCTTAATAGAGTTATGATGAAGTATAATAATCCTTGACCTTACCACGAACAAACATTAACTTGCAGCAGCCACTTAAAATCAACAATAAAAAACAACAACTACAACAGTTAATCTTGCGGTTTGATTGAGAATTATTTTACTTGACTAAAATTAAAAAAACTTCATTTATTTTTTTTTTTGTTTATGATTTTGCAAGAAATTTAAGAGAGAAAAATAAAGTAGGCAAAATTATGAAATTTATAAAAAACCAATAAGGGAAAAAGATCGAGCTAAAGTGAGAGAATAGACTAATTAGAACAGAGTAATTTTATTTCAGAATCAACTAATTTTCAGAGATTTAAATAATTTCAATTTATTATTATATATATAATTTTGTATTTCAAAATATTTTTAAAATTAATGATACCATTTTCAGAAATTATCAATTATTATTTATAAAGAGCATAATGTGAATTCCAAAATAATTATATTTAAAGTACTATATGAAAAATGGTTCCAAGAAAGCGAATAATAAATTGTTTTGCCAAGCAACATCATTAGTTTAATACAATAACAATAATTATTTAAATGACTTTAATGAGTTTTTGTAAGTTTCTCATTCATTTCTATGGCCATTCACAATACTCATTCACACAATTACAAAACGTACCCATTCCCAAGTCAATGTAGAATTAGATGTTGCCACTCGTGGCTCGTACTTCTATCTTAGGGCGTCATCATTGTTTATATGTCTGGTCATTTCAGGCAGTGGTGGTCAATGGTTGTCGTTGTGCTTGAGTTCAAGATTTGGGGTTGGGGTTGGGATTGGAGTTGAGTCCATAAAACTAGGCGGCTGTCGGAAGCGGTTTGCTTGCATAAATATGTGCGAGCACAATTCCAATCAATGCGTCAACTGATAAGCGCACAAATTGCATACACTGATAAAAAAAAATGTTCTAAAATCCAGATTTTCGTCTCAGAACTAAGAATTTTGGTCTAATAAATGCGTCGAGAACATTAAATTCTTAAATAAAGAGAACACATCTTGATTTCAAAAACATTTTAAATAAGACTAGGTTCTTATTTTAAGAATAAATGCTCTTAAAATTAAAATTACAAAATTAAAAAAAATAAATAATATTTTATATTTAATTTTCTTTTTTAATTTTGATTCGTTGACTGTTTTTATTCTGTTTTAGTTTTAGTAATTTTATAAATGTTATTTTGATTCTTTTTTTCAGTGTAGCCACAGAGCAACGCCCAGTTTTTGGGCCCACCCCTGGCTGAAGGGATGGAATGGAATGAAGGGGATTCTTTACAGCGTCTTCAGCAATTTGCACTGCACTTAAAATGCCAACTGCCAACTGTTCGACATGATTTGGTCAGTCGAGCATAGCCCTGGGAATGCCTAAGGCATTGACTGTGGTTCGGGGGCGAGGGTTGGTCTTAGAATTCCTATTGGAATTGAAGAAGTTCATTGACCAGCGAAAGAAATCTACAAAATATCAACTCTTGGCCTGCTTGCACATGCGATTTGTTTTATTAGTTTTTGTAGAGCTTAAGCAATGTTTGTATTTGCCAAAACAAATTGCAATGGCAGCTGGCAAAAACAACTCACAAACTCCTTGCCAGCCACACAGGATACACATAAAATTGTATATCTGCCTGACAGGGTAACGTATCTTTTGGCAACCCTTTTCTGCGGCGCTAGCTCAATGCAATTAATAACAAATATCAACTCAATCCCAAACCCAACTTCATTCAATTTCATTCCATTCCAATTCAATTCGCTTCAACTTCAACTTAACTCTTTAAGCTGCAACTTTTTTTTCGGCTCTATCTTCTGTCGTTTACAAAAACTTTTTCGAATTGCAAAACTTCTGGCAAATAAAACGAGAAACTGCACAAAATAAATATGCTGCACATATATATGTATGTATAGACTTATATATATGTATATCAGCTGCTAAAAATCAGCGCCTCAATTTAAAACCGAAGCGTGAAAAGTCTATTAGGTTGAAGCTGACTGGCAAAGTTCGAAATACTGTGGGAACAATGAAGTCTGCTGCAGTCAGCTCCAATTTCAACCGACTTGCCACCCTGACACCCTACCTTACCTTGCATACCCCTACTTAACTACGTTGGATCCCATTGGAGCTGCCACCTCATGGCACCTGCCTCAGTTGTGTTCTGACGCTGCTTTTGAATTTGATTTGTTGACGTTGTCGTTGTTTGCTGGAATTGTTATACCCTGTACCAGCGCACAAAAGGGATATAATGAACTTTAGATAACATTCATAGCTGCATATTAAATTTGAGTCATTTTCCTGTGAGAGACTGGCATCGATTTAATTAACTAGATACAAAGTATTTCATAGTCAGTACCTATTTTTTTTTTGTAATTGTTGTTATTGTTGTTGGTGCCTTTTGTATTTTGGCGTTGATGCGCAGCTGGCACTTGCTGAAATGTCTGGCCGGATTGGCTGTGGGCTCTGTCATTCATAGCAGTTAGTTAAATAGCTGCTCCATGCAGTTATGTATTCGTATCTGTAAATGTATCTGTATCTGTATCTGTAAATGTATCTACAGCTCTCTCTGTCGAGCATTTAGCACGCAACTGTCATTCAATCAATCCGACAATCATGCAATCAAACTGAGTGCTACTAAGGGCATTAAATATGAAACAAAATCCCATTTCCCACATTACGAGTATCAACTAAAAGTTCCCCTGCTCCTCAGTCCACATTCGCTTGTCAACATTTAATGGGAATAGATGATATTGCTGTCAGAAATTCTAATTGGAATGTAATACCAAGGTAAATGAAAAACTATGATTAATGTAAGGTTTAAATAGAGATGCAATTGAGTTTTTATTGTAATATATAAAGAATATATGATATATTAAACAACTCTATTATTAAATATAAAATAAGATACATTTGAAATATTTGATATTTTGTAATAAAGACATTAATTAACAAATTTGGTCACTTTTGTGCTAGTTTTATTACATAGAAAAAAAACCAAGATTACGATGGCATTAAGAGATTAATAGTTTTCAAGATTTATAGTTCTCCACTCAAGAAATGTCTTCTAGCTAGTTAAAACTAGAGAAAGCGACAACAGACAGGTGAAAGAGAATCTACAACTTGTACACACATATGTAATCAGGTTTATATGCAGGTAAGTCATTAAAAATAAAATGTGAGCTTTAAATAGAAACTGAAAACTGAGCTAAGAAATTTGAACAAGTCAAACAGCAAACTGAGAAAGACAAATAAACAAAGCAAAAGCCCGGTTAGATCGTAATACATGTGTTTCATAAGCCTTACAAAATTTCCGTTTTCTTTTCTGACCATCGGCAACGACTTTCAAGTCATCAAAAGTTTGTAGCTATCAACAGGTTGGCGCTTAAATCATTTGGCACTTAGAAACACTCGTTTTTTGGCGTTGAAAAAACAGACAGATAAATAGTAAATCTTTGACTTTAATAGTAACAATTATAGTGTCGTTATTCGATCAACTGTTGAGGATATTTAGTTGTGGTTAATGTCCATTTGAACCATGACAAAAGAAACTCCTCATAAATGCAGCGGGTTTAATTAACTTTTAACCAAAATGGCATTTTGGCTAACACGCCGAAGGCAAAAACAGTCAGCAAACACTGAGTGTATTGAGTGTACTCGTAAATCTAAATATATTCGTATTTGTATTTGTATTGTATGTCTGTGATTTGTGATGGTGTTGATGTTGTTGTCGTTGTAGTTGTTATATTTGTTATAGTTGTTGTTGTCGTGTGGAGCAATTATTGTCGCCGGCGTGACTTGAACTGAAGCAGTTGCCACTTGGCCATTTGGACATTGGACACTCCACAGACAACAGACAATTGACTGGACGTAATCCAAAACGACCTTGTTGTCGTCTTGATCGGAGTTAACTTGCATAATCCATAAACAACTTTGATGCCTTTCTTCAATTGCAGCCCACACAATTTGAGATGCTCTCGTTTTGTTTTATCTGTTTTGTTTACCAATCAAATTAGTCACTTAAAGCAATTGCAATTGCAATTGCAATTGAAATTGAAATTAAAATCAATTATAAGACGCCAACCAATTAAAAGCATTCAACTTTAACTTAAGCGAGGCGACAAAAATAAATTAAAGCTTTAAATGTTGCGCCATCGTTAAAATTTCATTAAACTCAATCAGCTTAAACGAGGGGTGCCACAAAAAGATTGAGAGAGTGGAGCAGGGGAGAATGAAGAAATAGAGGGGCTACAACAATCAACAATCATAACAATTCGAGTTGGTTTCAGTGTGTGCCGCGTGCCGATAAATCAATTTGTTTTACTTTGCCTCTTCATTGCTTTATTTTCAGTTTGATTGCACATGAAATTGTATTTGAACAGGCCAGAAAGTTGGAAATTGAAGTCGAAGAGGGGCCAAAAAAATAAAAAAGAGTAAGAGTCACTTAACAAACAATTCTTTGGGATTTTGAGACCTGTAATTATCAATATTATTGATTGAAATTGAAACAGGAACCGGTGCTGATGTTGCAGTTTTCAATTACCTTCAATTCAATTCTATTCTAATCGCCAACGCATTTCACTTTTCAATTTCATTGCCAAATTTTATGTATTGTCATTGAAGCTGCGTTCTCTCCATTTCAATTTCAATCTATGACATAATTTTGCACTTTTCAACAAAAAATAATGCTTTAAAACTTGTTGCAATCTTATTTAGTTAAGACTCTCGTCTGGCCGTAAAAGTCAAACAATAATAAAAATAATAAAAATAAAACAAAAAATATCACGAAATACACGAAACAACTTGTTTTAGCTCATGTCATTTGTCTGTTGCAAACACTAAAAAAAATATATACACAGAGATATAAAATTAACAATGCAGGTTCAGAGATCAGTTCAGGTGGGTGCAGACCCCGGGCAGCATTATGTTTTTTGCCAATAAAATATGGGAACTTACATGCCTCAGAATTGACACTAAAACTGAAGCCTTTCATTATTCAACTGCCTCGTTAACTAACAAGAAAACAGAAAACAGACAGTTAAAATATTGCAAGCTTAACAAATGTCTAACGAGCAAGGAAACTTAACTTTAAAGGCTTTTTAATGCCAATGAAAAACCTGAGTATACATAATTCCACATTTTTTTAAATATTAAAAATAAATATAGAAAGTTTTCACATTATAAACGTAATTTCTTGAGCGTTTGTGGAAAATTTTTCTAGTTGTGAAATTGGAATTTTTTATTTAGCTATCTATCATAGGAACAGATCATTATTTTTTCTATGGCTGTCAAGAAAAATAATTTATTTAAAAGGCATATCGCTAGTAGATAAACTCTTTAACACTTCTCATTCCAATTTTTTTTATTTTTTGTATTATGTTAACTTTAATTAGTTTTCAATGGATTGCATAAGCGCGTTAATTTCGTCACACTAAAATGCGCATTTTTCTCATCATTCTTTGGCCGGAAGCTATTTAGAGACCCAACATTAAAATAAATATATATATATATATCTCTGACAGTTTTGATATGCTCATTAAGCCCATTGTCCCTGGGAAACGCCCTTAAAATACGAAATAAACTTGAGTATATATTATACGCTTCAAGTTCTCTCTCTCTGTGTGGAAGGTAAAGAAGCAAACGCAACATTAACTTTAGACTTGACTCCCCAAAAGTGCCACGCCTAGCATAATTCACACTTGATTGCACAGTCACAGTCACACACAAATACACACACACAGTCATAGTTTAATATTTGAGTTGTTTCTTAGCTTTAGTCACTTCCTGTTCTCTCACTTTAATTTTCAATAATTTTTAGACATTTTTCTTGAGGCACATGCCCCAAATTGGTATTGTTTATTGTGTGGCCCTAAGCAACATCTCAACATCTCTTCCGATTCCCATTCAGGGCACGCTCCATTGTATGCTCTTATCTCTAGAGACGTCGAGAAACTCTACAAACGGAGCCGAGGCACGTAATATTAATTAGCACACTGGACTGTCCGACTTGGGCACTTTATGAATGCTTCTCGTTGGATTTTGTAATAATATATGCAGTTGCAAATATGTAAACACAGATATACAGATATATGTACATATATATACATGCAAATGTCAACGGAAACTCGAGGGGATTATTTGCTTACATCAACTTGTGTATGTGCCAACTTTTTGGTATGCAAAGTGCAAAAAATCACAGCGAAAAATCCGGACTAAAGATAAGAATGTAGTCGGCTTTTTTTTTGAAGTGTGTGTTGCCGAAAATTTACAATTGAATATAATTGAATAATAATAAATTAGTCACTTTTAAGGCAATTGCACGACATGTAATTGAGTATTAATGAACAATGAATACAAAAAAGGGAAGTTTTACGAGTGTACGCGATTTTTGGAAGTTGATACACAAATGGAATTTTAATTGTGACTTGAATTACCAATTGGTAAACTATTTTAATTTAATTATTCAATAAATTAAGTAGAATTATAAAAAATATATATTTAACATAGAAAGTAAATAAAGGTTTATGAAATAGATTTTATTCAAAAGAAACTTTAAAAAATAAATCAAGTTTAATAGTCGAAAAAGACAAAGTAGTGAATTGAGTTTGAAATGCCAGCGACTAATAAAGGAGATTTATTCCACACTATCTTTAAAAAAAAGATAATTTTAATATATATATATATATATCCCAAGCTATGCAATTCATACTATATTCTTTTCTAAATAAAATGATTAAATTAACTGATAAAAATAACTTATTGATGTTAAAATAAAAATAAAGATTTTACGTTAATTTTAATCGCACTTTGCAAACAATACTAAGCAATTTTACTGTATGAGAAGGAAGTCAGGTAAGTATCCAATTCACTCAAAATAATCAAATTTATTTTGCGAATTTTTATTAATTTTAGTCATTTGTAGCGCTACATAAATTAACGCTTCAAACTTGAACTTGACTAGTGACGTCATGCGACAATCAAGTTGCAATAAACAATAAACAATGAACAGAACAACCAACAATAAAAACTCAGCCACCGAAAAACTGAATAAAAAACAATAACAAAAAAAACTAAACTAATTTAAAATTCAAATTTGTTGTCAACGCGGCGCGTTGAAAAATGAATAAAAATAGAGTAAGAGAGAGAGAGAGAGAGAGAGAGAGAGAGAGACAGAGAGAGAGAGAAGCAAGTTGAATGAAACAAATGCCACATTTTCGATGGCTTTTAACGTTGCAATTTATAATGAACTTCATGAATATGAAAGCCCTGCAGTGATTTATTTGCAGTTGCGCTTATCTGCTGCAAAGCTGCTGCAACTACCAACTTGCAACTTGGCAAAAAAGAGGAGCAACTTTTTACCAAAGTCATCAATAAAAGTCGACGATAATAAAAACAAAACTCAAAGCACAGACAGACACGAGCTTCTACACGGGGGCAAAGTACAAGTATAAGCATTAAATATCAGAGTTCTTCTTGCCAATTGCAGTTGCAAGTTGCTAGTTGCAAGTTGCAAGTTGGAATTGTCTAGTCTGAATGACGCCAGCAAAATTTGCCGCTATTCAAAGTGTAAACTGGCAACTGAACAACTCCTAAGTTGTAACCTGTGCTCTCCATCGTTCCAAGTCATTTGTCGTCATGGGAAATGCGCACAGTGCATTAAAAAAATCAACGCACAGTGCGACCTTGAAATGTAGACAATAAATAAAAGTGTAAAATACATATAGATGCAACTATATAAATGTATCTAAAGTACATTTCCTCACTCAAAAACCTGTCTATATTATTTTTGTTGTATTTATAGGTTATAGTTCGAGATAATCTTGAATCATTAACCATAATTTGTTGTACTTTTACTATGATATTGTAATCTTTACTAGCAATCTTTACAGCATTTAATTTCACAAATTTCGCGCTTAAGCTATTTTTGGAATTTCAAGCTCTATTGTGAATCACTTTTTATTTCAAGTGTAGCTGACAGGCCTTCTCCTTCCTCCATTTCACAATTCACGAACATCCTCACGCACTTTGGGGCGCTAAAGCGCCGCCTGAACAACGAGACTGTGGACAGTGGACTGTGGACAGTGGACTGTGGACAGTGGACTGTGGACAGTGAACTTGCAACCAGTTGTGTCCAGAAAACCAGTTCGCTCTTTGTCGTTGTTCTGTGTGCAACACATTTGGTTGGTCTTCACAAAACTCACCTGAAATATCATATATCCCGAGTCGTACATCCAAAAGTCCTCGGGCGTGTGGCCCGGCTTGCTCAGCTGGATGGCCAGGCAGCGCTGCAAGATGAGACGGCAGCGCTGCGGACCACCGGGTGACTTGGTGCCCATTGCGTTGCGATTTTTTGTCTAAAAATACCACACGAGATCACGACGAAGACAGCGACAGCGACTGAGACGCAGACTGAAGTTCAAGTTGATGCCACAAACGGAGCGGCTCAATTCGTTTGTTGTTGTTGTTACTTTTTTTTATATCTTTTTTTTAAATTTTATTTTTATTTCTTTTTTTGTTGTAGTGCGTTTAAAGCTTCATTACAGCGTCACTTTTAATGGTCAACGAAAAAACAAAAGAGTAGAACTTAAAGATGAAGCAAGAACGAAACTCGTATTAAACTGTTGCTCGATTGGTTTGCTTTGGTTTTGGCTTGCTTGTTGTTGTTACATTTTTGTTTTCGCACACTTTTATTTTCGACTTTGTTGCTCTTTTTGCTTTTATGGCTTTTACTTTGACTCGCATGAACTTATGGGCTAAAGCGACGACATATTCAACCGCAGCAACATCATCGACGCGACGCACGCGCAACGAGCGAAGAGAACGCAGATACAATTGCAGACAGAGACAGCGACAGCGTCAATGTCTTAAAGAGAACGAACAAAACGCGAATTGGCAACCGAACGCAACGAGCGATACAAACAGACTGAGTGCTGCTGCTGCCACAGCAACTTCTGCTGCTGCTGTTGCTGCTGCTGTCTCTTCGGCTGCTGTCGTCGCATAGCACGAGCGCCAACGAAGCGACAGCGACGCGAGCTGCTTCGGCTGCGCAAGTGGCGTTTGCATTGGCAGCGCAGCTTTGCTTTTGTTTTTTTTTTTTTTGCTTTTGTTTTTGTTTTCGTTTTCGCACACGTTTTTGGAGAGTCTCCGGCTTTGAAGTTGTGTGTGTAGACTTTGCGGCTTGCTGAAATGACAACAATAAAAAAAACGAGAAGCGGCATTAAAACCTTGATTATTAAATCAATTAGACGAGCCAAAAAAAAAGAAGATAAAAAACTAAACACAACCACAAATATTAAAGCGACGTCTTAAAGTCTACAACTGCTCCTAATATTATTGTATTATGATCATCATCATCAGCATTAGCAATCAAACTTAACGGTAAGCCAAATTTTTGGCAACTCTCCCACCAGCAGCTCATTTCCTGTCAAAATCGCCGGATATACTAATGACTATAAATAGGTTAATTAAAATAAGACGCTTAGACGCTAAGCTACAGCTAGTTTTTAGAGCATAGTTTTTTTTTTTGAGTTAAATAAAATTAGTTGAACCATATTTGTAGCTAGAATTGAATTTGCATGTAGCTAGGAAATGCCAGACGCAGATTGCCTTTAATTGCGCATACGCCATGTATGACAACGCATGTCAATCAGCTTATTGGCTTTTCCTTAATGCACATGTGTCATATAAATCAGCAAATACAAAAAAAAATTACAAATGCAATCAAAATTGGCAAGAAAATTAACAGGTGAGAGTGTTTGACTTGGAGATACCCTGTATATTCTAACGCTTTCTTTATGTTGATATAAAAGTTTATTTATTAACTTCACTCAAAGCAAACTTAAAATACCCTCTTGATAATAAATAGGGTATGCAAACTGTGCGTCAGCATTGGAAATTTACATCAACAATTTATCAGATTACGAGTTTTGTGAGATTTACACGATAATTTGATTCGTGTCGCGTTGTCAGCCAAGTCAGCCAAGTCAGTTGCCTTATCTTTTGGCATTTGTCGCACATTCATCTTCCCAATTCGGTCAACTCGCGCGCGTTGAGGCCATAAACAAAGTGTGGGAAGTGAGAGAAAGAGAGAGGAAATGATTGAGGGCCACTCTCTCTCTCTCTCTCAGCTACTGTCAAGCTACAGGAAAGCTTTGCACTCAGTTGTAAAAGTCAGCCAATTAAATAACTATGATCTCATCGCCCACGGTTTTAAGCCAACATGTCGATTCTCAGCGCCTTGGCATTTTGGCCAGATCAAGTGTGTTTACGAGTATGTCTCTTAAAAAATTATCTTTACCCCTACCCTTTACGCATTTTCCTTATATTATTTATTTATTATACTTTTATTTGTCGACCCATTAAGAGGCGGTCTTTGTTAGAAAACACGTTTCTTAGCCAAGAAACCAAACAACCAACCAACCAGACAACCAGACAACTCAGACCCAACGTTAACCACATTCCATGAGAAAGAGAATTCGCCAGCTGGCTTTTCGGGCTTTTGTTTATCTCTGTTTTTTTCTTGTATTTGTCTTACAAATCACAAACATTATAATGGGAGAAACCAACCCAAAAAAAAAAAGGTGCTAAAAAATCTACATCAATTATTACTATTAATAATAAGCTGTCCAACATTTGGATTTGCATAATGTGTTGGAACTGCCAAAGATATGTTTTCTATTTTGATTCCAATGCCCTCGGGGGCCCCAGTTTATACAAATATACTTGGAGGTTGTCCAGTCGCTGAGTCAGTAATTAAATTTGCGTATGACTTCGAGTTGCGCTTCACTTTGAATATATAAAAAAATTCGAGTTTTGAGTGTTTTCTCAAGTCGAACAATTGAGAAAATCAGTAGCTGAACAATGTCCTTGTGTGACCTTCGGGGTGCTAAAAATAAAGCCTAACAACTAAAATTAAATGATGATGAAATTAAAAGTCGCGAGTTCAAGTTCAGTTAAGATCATGAGATCACGAATTTCTATACCATAACTGCACCCCAATAAAGATGACCTTGTTTATTTTTTTGCCTATGCCAAATAATAACGTTAACTTTCTAATAAATATTTTTTCCTACGCTCAAAAAAAATCTGTCCATGATCTGTCGGTCATTGTCATAAGAATAAGATCTGCATATGGATAACCCTGATCTGTTATTCATTGTTTGAAATTTGGATTCTTTACGGTCTATTATCTTCTCGGTTACAATGTAGATCAGTCACAGGTTTTGACAGAAGAAAAGAAAAGGTAAGAGAAATGAATTGCGCATATCTTAAAATAGTTCAAATTTATAATTTTTGCTGCCAGTTTCAACTATGGGAACACGAAAGCCGTTGAAGACTTGCTACACACACCAATCTTAAAAGTTGGCAAAGATTGTGCCACCTCATTGAGCAATCTTTTCATTTGGCTAGGAATCTGCCTTCTGTCGGCACTGTAATCATAGAAAAGCTTCGTATAAGTCAGCTTTAAAGCTGGTAAGCAGATTGTAAGCTGCTTAAAAAATCACATATATAAGCTTGTTCTACAAATCTCTAACAAACTAACTTTGCGAGCTGTTTAATTTAAAGCAAATATGTTGAAAGATTCAACAAAATTTTAAATGTATTTAATAAATTATTTTTTCTTAATTTATATTTTTTTTAAATTCACATTGCCATTATTTATTGAATTTTCTCTGAGGAAGATTTACAATAAGTTTATTCGTATTGAATACAATAAAATAAATTTTCCAGCTAAATACACGTGCATGGAAAATAATTTAAAATTTAATAAATTAAAATAATAAAAAAATATATTAAAAAATAAATTTTAATTTAATTTTTAAAAATAAATTTTAATTTTATTTTAAAAAATAAATTTTAATTTAGTTTCAAACAATAAATTTTAATTTTAAAAATAAATTTTAATTTATTTGTATAATTTATTTATTTGTATAATTTATTTATTTGTATAATTTATATAGTTTCATAATTTTTTCTAAAACTGTTACCTTTCAGGAATACCAAAATTATTGTTTACTACTTTTTTTATGGTAGTTTTTTTCCTTACAAAGAAACTAGATCACATTTGTGGTATTTAATTTATGTATGCGAGAAATGTTGCACCCCCGCAATTGGACAACCCCCGCTCTTTTCTCTAGTTGATGCTGCAATATTGACAGCTTACTTTCAATTGCGACATCTAGTTAGCGCAAAAAAATTGAAGAGGCAAATAAAACGACACGATCGACTGACTTGACTGCATCGAACTGGTTGCATGAATGAATCGCTTAATGAAGCGCCGCGGCGTTTGCAACGTTGTGGACAGGCTGTGGAGTTTGGCTCGGCTTTTGGCCAGGACTGGCGCTGGCACTGACTCTGACTCTGACTCGGATTGTGGTTGTTGTTGTGTTGTTGTTGTGTTTGTGGTTATTCGTTGTGGTCAGTTCGTCATCAGCTCTTATCCACCCGCAAAACGTCAAATGTCTTTGGTCTGCAGCCACCCTGGATCTCTTTTTCTCTCTCTCTCTCTCTTGCTCTCTCTCTCTGTCTTTGATCCATAATTCAGTTTTACGGTTCAGCGTTCGTTTTGTTCGCTCCACGATCTGACACAGAGCTTGCTACATGCCGCTTGCTAGCCAATTGCTGCAATGTGGCAAAGCAATCGATTTAAGCGCCGCCGCATAAATTGAAGGCAAACCGAAGCTGCTGCTGTTGCTGCTGCTGCTGCCAAAAGGTTCCTCCAATCTGAAACAACAACATGATGAATTGTTTTCTTTGTCGACTTGTTGAAGTTGAAGTTGCAGTTGAAGCCACTGCTTGCCACAGTCTCTCTTTGCTGCTGATGTGAATGATGAAGTAGGAAAAAATTGCAAATTGTATCAAAAATTTAAATTTTCGCTTTCATTATGCTTGGCGGTGGCGTCGTTGACTTGCAACCAAATGCTCTGTCTGCCACTCAGCAGCATTTGCTAATGGACTGAATGCTTTTTGTTGTAGA
Organism: Drosophila falleni; assembly: GCA_035045575.1. Classification (NCBI taxonomy): domain Eukaryota; kingdom Metazoa; phylum Arthropoda; class Insecta; order Diptera; family Drosophilidae; genus Drosophila; species Drosophila falleni. The sequence continues at coordinate 9,181,416 of JAWNOV010000167.1, forward strand.
TGTTGCTGTTGTTGTTGCTGTTGTTGTTTGTTGCCTATTGCCTGTTGTCTGCTGCCATTGTTTTGGTTTATTTCTTCAGCTTTTCCCTATTTTCAATTTTGACAGCCGCGTTTTTCACAAATAATGAGCTGCTTTTGTTCGCCCAGCAAACTCTTACTCCCTCTCTCCCTCTCTCTCTCTCTCTCTCTCTCTAGCAACTCTTTCAGCTCTCAACTTCTGTTGGCTAAAAGAAAAGCTAAAGCGTTCACATCATAATTTATAGCCTTTGACCATAAGCTGATTCGCCAGTTGATATCGCAGTCATATCGAGTTACGCAGCTGATTCTGTTGTCACGTTGCGTATACGCAAGTGTGTGGCAGCTTCTATATATTATATATTATACGACACAGGCATTCACTTTCAACTAATTACGCGCATAAATAAAATGCAAAACAAGCTGCATTACAAATATCTGCAGCAAAAGTAAAATGAGGAACAGCACAACAATCGCAGCTGGAGAAAGACAAGAGACAAAAGACACAGCGCGAGGAGAAAATGAGACTTTTTTTTTTGTATTTAATTTTTTTGCTAGAGAGACAGAGACTTGAGGAATGCCAAAGATGTTTGGCGAAGCCAAGAAATGACATGCCATGCTCATGCTCAGACCCATGCTCCCATGCTCCCGTGCAGTCCGTGCACCCGGACAATCCCCCTCCCCCTTAACCCCCCCTCTGCTGTGGCATGCTCCTTGCAACTTACAAGCAATCCAAACGATTGGCAGCCACAGCGGAGACAACGGCGTCTGCCAAGCGGAGACATTGCGGCAGACGTTGCAATAACAATCACAACAACAATAACCACAAATCAAGAAATTTATAATAAGCAATTGCAGCAGGTAAAGCATAGATACTCTATCAACTGATATAACTGATAGAACTAGAAGTATATTTTATTAAAGCAGCATAAGCAGTGTTTTGATCAGCATCAGATTCTTTTCAGACAGAAAATGTATTGCAAATAGATCCAGTATAATTATTTTTTTGTTTTAATCTAACATAATTGATTATATCAGTAACAATTTTTTATATAATTTCATTTATAAATTGACCCAAAACTGAAATTATATTAAATTGATCGCAAACTCAAGGATTATTTTGACTTACTTTTCAAAATTATACTATAAGTAAAATATACAAATTATTTATTTATTTAAAAGCAAGTTAAATGTATTTCTTTAGTGTTATTAATCATGTTTTTTCAAACTAGGTTCTTAGCAACAAAATGTTTCATTAGTTTCAAATAAAAAAGCCATAAAGTAATATTTTTAAAAATTATTTTCTCTAATTATTAAAGAAGTATTTGACCTTTTCTGCGATAATTAACATATTTGATTTAATCAGTAACAAACAAAAATAAATGTATTTCTTCAATGTTATTAATCATGTTTTTATTATTATGTTCCTTTCAATAAAGTATTTCGTATGCTTTAAATAAAACAGCGATAAAGTAATAATATTTAAAATTATTTTTTCACATTATTTAAAAAGTATTTAACCTTTTCTGCGATTTTTAGCACAATGCTAAATGTATTTAAGGAATAAAGTGATTGCAGAAAAATAATTTTTCAAATATTTGTTTACTATATATGTATATAATCAATATACAAATATTGCTGACCTTTTAAAATTTGACTATAATGTAGTTTTAACTCAAATTTATTGCTTAAGAGTTGCAAATGATGCTTTGATCAATACGCGAGATTAATTTGCGTTCATCATAAATCTTCAAAAGCAATAAAAGACATTAAATTTGATGGACACAAAATGTGGCAAGCTGCATGGCAGCAACATGATGGCCCGCATAAGCGCAAGGGCATTCAAATATATGACAATAGCAACAACAACAACAGCAACAGCAGCAACAGCAACAACAACAACTGCAGCTAACACAGGAGCTGTGACAATGCCGTTGATAACAACGACGAACAACAAATTGTTGCGTGTGTTTGTGTGTGTTGAGTTTTTGTTGTGGCGTCTTCAATTTCAGCATTCTTTTGGTAGTCTGCATATTTGAAGCTGTCATTGCAAGCATTATTGTTGGTTGGTTGTTGTTGTATTTGCTGTTGTTGTTCGCATCGATCGTTTGAGTAAATTGAGTGAGCTCACGTGTCGTATGCGTAATCTGACCGCCGCAATGAATTGTTTGGCGCATTGCATTTGCGGCACGGCCAATTTGGCATTGTCAGCGTCCAACAATTTCGGGAAGTTGTTATCACAACATTTTGTGTCAACGTTGTTGCAGTCGTTGCAATTGTTGTTGTTGTTAATGCAATATGAGCAGCGTTTGCTTTTGGTTTACCAATGAGCATATTCATTTAGGCCGTCTTTCTCTCTAACTTAGTTGCTATATATCAAATGTTGTTGTTGTTGTTGTTGTTGTCACTGCAATTGCTGTTGTTGTTGTTGCTATTTGGTTTTGTCTGTGTGTAGTTTTTGTCTTTTCCTTGTCTCGTTTGTCAGACATTTGACAGTTGTTTGTTATTTTTGCACGTTGACTTTTGTTGCTGTCTGTCTCTGTCTCTGTCGCTATCTCCATCTCTATCTATCTGTGGCTGTCGCATATTTTCCATACCCCCACTGTTGGCACTGTTGCCTAACACTGCCGCCCACTTCATCAGGCAACCCCCTCCTCCCCACCCTTGGCCATGTTTTAGATTTCAATTTTTATGGCAAGTCAAATTTCTGTGATGCCTCGTTTCGTTTATTTTTTTTGGTGTGTGCAACATTTTCGAGGAAGTTAAAATTTGCATAGAAAAATGGAAATTAACAAGACCATTTGACTGGCTGTCTGTCTGTCCTCCTTCTCTCTCCCTCCCTCTCTATCCCCTTCCCCCTCTTCACCTTCTCCTTCTACATTTCACAGAGTTCGTCCTGTTTGTACATTTGTCTCGCTGTGTCTATATTTAGGCTGTTGGTAACATGTTTGACCAACTGAACTGACTGAATGACTGACTGCCACAGTTGGTGGAAGTTGCATAGTCTATTTCCCCCCACTCCTCTCCCCTTTTATAGATATCTGCAGTGATGTAATCAACGTAATGCATGCGACAAACTTTCAGCTCAAATTTCAATTTCTGTATTGAGTTGTATAAAAAAGAGATCAAAGATCGCAAACGATTGCATCGCATTGCATGCATAATCGAATAATCTCGTATAATTAATAATTAATATTTAATAATATTGTTGTTGGGCTCAAAAAAGTTTCACTTGAGAGTATCAAGAAAATGTTTACATAAATTGCAATTTTATGTTATTGTTGCTTTCGGTTTCAACTTAATCTCACAGTCCTGAGTTTAATGTAGTTGTTGTTATTTCTCTCTCACGTGACCTCCAATGATAACCTCACGTACAAGGATTTTATGATCAACCCACGGCACTTACATAAAAATAAATATATTAGTATCTTTTATATCTTTTGTGTGTATCTCATGTATCTTTCTTTTCATATCTTTGGAAAAGTGAAAATTGATGCATGCCAAGGAAGCGACACTGTCGTTCCCTCTCTCTCTCTCTCTCACTCTCTCTCAGACACACTCTCTCTCTCTCTCTTTAACTCTGTTTCAGCTTTATGAACTCCCCCGCCTCGCATCAATTTCCTTATGGATTTTAATATTTTTTTATAAGCCAGTCACGGAAATTCGTTTAAAAACTTAATGAAAATGAGGCAGGCGCCAAAAGACGTGCACATCTGCAGAGAGGGGGCAGCAAAAGAGAGAGGTAAGGGTAGATTTAGCGTGACAACAATTGATCGGTAGATAGAGAGATTTCCCACATTGAAATCGCAAAATGTTAATTGAGTTTTGACTTCTGAGTCGCATTTCCAAGAAATATGTTTTCAGCATACTAAAAGTTATTTAGCTATTTAGTTTGTTAATGGCAAATACAAGCAACCAAACAGCATCCATTGCCAAGAAAATGATGTCATAATAAACTGGCAAATAAAAGAGGCGAGAGACTCAAATCATTAATGAGTGACAGAGACAAGAGACAGAGACAGAGAAGCGCCAAAAAGTCAAATTAGTACACGTTAAACACAAAACTAAGCAAAGCAAATGCGCCAAATTGAAACACAAACTAAGAGTGAAGTGGATGAAGTAGAAACAGGAGAAGGAGAAGCAGTGCAGACCAGTTGAAGGGGGGAGAAGGGGAAGCAGAAGTTGAAGGAGTTTGGAACAGTGATGCCAATTTAGCCTTTTTGCGGATAGATTTTTCCAATTTTTAACTGCTTTAGCCGTTAAATATATCAAACAGCCTCTATCCGAAAATCTACCCTTTTTTTAGATTTAAGTTATCAATGTAAGTATTTTAAAATACCGTCGAATAAATCTTCTATAAACAAAGTGGCATCCCTTTTTGTTTACTGATATCGATATCGATACTGATCTGGCAATAACATTTTTCTGGAACTTGTAATTTTTGCTCTGACCGTCATAGTGTTGCCTTGGTCGAATGCAGAAGTCGAGAGGGTATTAAGCTAAAGTTAATTTGCTAAAATCATAAATAAAAAACCGTCTGGGAATAGAGACGCTAAGTTCTATTTTGACCATAAGGTAAATGTGTATATTATACAAATTTTAAATTAAATGTAATGTATATTTTATCTTCTGAAGACTTTCTATAAATTACCCGATTACTATTAAATTAATAAAATAAAGCTGTCCTATTTTTTATCCTAATTTTTATTTTTTCAGCCTTTTTTCCGTTTTTTTTTCGTCGTTTTGTCCTATTTTTCTGAAAAATAGTTGGCATCACTGGTTTGGGAGCTGAAAGTGGGAGCAAACGGAGCTGGCACAACGAATGTCTAAACAGGCTTGCCAGCCAAATGAGTGGAGGCTGTCGGCCAGTTGAGCTGGCCAAGTTAACAGCGAGAGAGAGAGAGGGAGAGGGAAGTAATGGGAACAGCTTAATAAGAGCACGGGGTAAAGAGAGGGAGCACAGCATTTGCTGTAGGAGGCACAACTCTGCTGGCAAACTGGCAAAAAGCGGACAGCAAATACAATAATTAGATCACAAACAGACAGGCGACTCAGCAGCAGGAGCAACGTGACTGACAGTTGAGAGGGGAGAGGAGAGGAAGAGGGAGTAGGAGCAGTAGGAAGTGAAGTGGAAGTGAGGAGTACCTAAACATGGACTAGGCAGGCACTTCGATTATAACTCTTGTTCTTGTTGATTCACAGCAGGGCGAGCAACTAACTAAGTTGTTAATATTATGATTTTCAAATAGTGCCTGCACCTAGTATACCCACTAAATAAAATACAAGTGGGGTATATGTAATACAATATTAAGCAATTCAATCAATTGGAAATGTACAGAATGAAATCCAGACGAGAATTCTTCAAGTCAAACACGTGATTTTTTTAGAGTCTTGACTTCCGTCAATTAGCGTAGAGTCAATAATTTTGTTAGCTTAACAAATAGGCTTTTAGGCTGTTGTTCTCACACTTTGCTATTTACCTAATGAACTTTTATTAAGCTTTTAGGAAGACGTTCAACTCGATCGTTGTGCTTAATTACAGTGTACATTTCTGTGAAGAAATGTTAATAAACATTCCTAGTTTTCTGATTTTTAATAAAAGAAATGAATTATTTTTTAATAGGCTTTGAATCAGTAATTCTTCTGAGTTGTTAAATCAAAATAATGCTCATTCTTTACTGTTATTTCAAATTCCTAGTTTTCTGATTTTTTAATATAATAAATTAATAATTTTTTAATTGGCTTTGAATCAGTAATTTATTTGAGTTGTCTGTTCCAAATAAAGCTCCTTCTTTATATGAATTCGGATGAAGGTAAGGAAAGTTATATCATCCAAACCAATTTATTTTGTTATTTGGATTAAAATATGATCCATCCATCCTATTTTAATTTATTAAATAAATGGAGTCTAAGTCAGTTTTTTTTGACGGAGTTGTTCTTTTAAACCAAAGCTTCTTACTTCTTATTTTAATAAAAAGAACAAAGATCTTTTGAGTTAGTATTTTAATCGAGCTGTTCTTTTAAACTAAACTTCCCTCCCTCCTTAATTCTCTCACATAAATAACTACAGTATCTCAAAGAGTATACAACCAGATTCTCTTTAAAGATATAAATGCAATTCTCAAGTGTTGTTAGGGCCTCTGTCGATTCGGTGACCGACTGTGTGGCAGCAGCAGCTGTTTGGGGTCGCATTTTGTGAGACAAGCGTGTTGCTTGTTGTGTCTTAAGACATGCAAAAATTGTTGCCAAGTTGCAAAGTTGCATAGTTGCATGTGCAGCAGCTTCCTACAACTACAACTACAACAACAACAACAGGCACACACTCGTGTGTGAAAAACTAAACTCAATTACTCAACAAACATAGTAACCTACTTCATAAAACCAACAACAACAACAGCAACAACAAAGCGCTGTTAACAACTACAACAAACAACAAGAAAAGCAACAAATTCATTTTCGCTTTTTATTTCTTTTTTTTTTTCGAAAGAGTCCTTCAAGCGTGACAATCACATGGAACAGTTGTTGTTTTTGGTTGTTGTTGTTGTTGGTTGTTGCTGTTGCTGTTGCTGATTTATAGTTTTCATTTTGCAGAGCTTGTGCAGCTTGTTGGATGTTGTAAAAGGAAATGTCAATTCTGTTGCCCGTTTGCCAAAAAAACAATGCAACACGAAACATTTGCGGCATCGTTGGCCAATGTGTAATGTAAGCAGGGGGAGGGGACTGAGCAAAAGGGGGAGTGGGGAGTGAATAGGGGGTGGGGTAGGGTGAGTTGTAGATAACTGAGCGCTCGCTAATGTAAGTCATATAACAAATTTTTGCAACTGGATTTGCTCAACAGCTGTACCCAAAAAAAAGGGAGAGAGACAGAGAGAGAGAGAGAGTGCAGAGAATTGGTAGTTGAGAATCTGTTTCTATGCGCAACAAGAATCAAATCGAAGGAAATGGAATGGCAACTCCTGCAGTTCTCATGCTGGGCACAGGCTTTCTCCATATGCGGTCAGCGCCAGGCGGTGGGCCCAAAAACCGGCTGATAACGAAGGCAACAACAGCAACAACAACAGAAACAACAACAATAACAATGAAGACTCCTTCGCGTGCTGGCCAACACTTTGCTGAAATATGTGCCCAAGCCAGTTTTTTCTTCTTCTTTTTTTTTGGGCCTAAATGGCCGCCTTGCCAGAATTTGTTAGCTTAAGAGCAACAATATAAGAAGCAGACGAGGCAGAGGCAGAGAAAGATGAGAAACACAAAGCGAAGCGCCCATCGCAGACTGGGCAGAAGAATGGGAATAAGAACTGGGGACCTGGAAGTCGAACTCAAACTGGGACTGAGACTGAGACTCAGACTCAGACAGAGACAGAGACTCGATCGTGAGTCAGCAAAGCGCAAAAGCGCAAAAAAAATAACTAAAAATCAATGTTGATTTATTGCTGGCTTATTAGAATGAGAATGTGCGAAAAACAGAGAGAGAGAGAGCGAGAGAGAGAGAGAGAGCGAGAGAGAGAGAGAGAGCGCAGGGGAGAGAGAATAATAGGAAGAATGTGAAAGAATCATGTTATGCAGAGTTCTTAGAAGAAGAACTTTTACGGCCTTTTACGCTAAAGCACTAAAAACATGTATTTCTAATACTACACTGAGAAAAATGTTTAAAAAATTAAGGTATATAATGATAAGCTTTAAATTTAGTACCTTGCTAGAACTTTGATACATTTTGACTAATGCAGACAAAACTTTTTTGAAGTACTGTGATTTTCTAAAACTAAATATTTGTTCTAAGACTCCTTTATTTATTCTAATAATATTTTTAATTTTATATAACTCCTCTGCAAAAATTTCATTAATTAATTATTTAGTTTATTTTATCAGTTTTATGAAGCTTTTTTTAATTTCTATTACACAAAGAAATTATTGTATTTGCTATAGTATAATATCCATAAAGACATTTCAAGTGTTTTATTTCCGCAGAAATCGACGTTCAAATTGCAATAAATTATTTAATTTCTTTATTAGCTGCCGCATACGACTTTCTTTCGACTAATTAATTAGTTTCACCATAATTAAAGTGCATTTAATGTTCGTTATGGCCATATTTGTTTAAGCTTTGCATTCTTTCTGCCCAAGTAACAGACGCTTGTTGGCCTTTGGTTTTATTACTTGGAACTCTTTTTTGATACGTATTCAATAACATAAGAGAATACACATGTATAGACATATGTATTGGGAATATTTATGTATTGGTCATGGCAATCTAATATAAAGCACAATAAAAACTTGAATATTGCTATTTGCAACACGTCAACAACAGCAATAACAACAACAATCACGCCAAGGCAATGAACGAAACGTGCCAACGGCTGACGATCTCTGATAAGCCGCAACACACACACACACACACACACACACACACACAACACACACACAAAAAACTCCAGAGCTGGCTAGGAATGAAGCCGGAGTCGAAGTCGAAGCCGGAGCTGGAGCTGAAGTTGGAGCTAAAGTTGGTGGCAGAGTCCATGCAAAGAAAGTAGATTTTTTTCTTCTATTTTTTATTTGGTTTTTTGTCAGGACGAGAGCTTTGGGCTGCTCAGGCAGATAACTGTTGAGCGCGAGTCTCGTGTTGACCATTTTTATGGCTATTGCAATTTTGTTTATATTTTTTTTTTTGTTTCTTTCGATCAGTCGCTTTTCTTTTCGCTAGCTGCCATTACCAATTAATAGTCGTCGCGAGAAATTTGCATTGGCCAAAAGGAAAGTGACAAAAAGCCAACAACAACAACAACAACAAAACTGCCGTTTTGGTAGTCAAACTTACGCTATAAATGGCCTAAAGATTGCAGGCGTCAAACGACGCGATAATTTGCGTCCAAACAGCTTCGCATTGCGGCCTAAACACGAAATGCTAATTGTTATGTATATAGGGTAACGCACGAGAGGAGAGAGAGAGAGAGGAGGGGAGAGAGAGAGAGGAGAGAGAGGGGAACAGCAAATTGGAGTCTGACGCCTTGAAAGTGAGAGTGACACCTGTTGTGCGTGAATTATGCACTTGGTTAGCCATCAAAATGTGGCAACATCATCTGGCAAACGTGCCGCATCACAACTTAGCCGCTGGCTATGATCGATAAGCCAGATTCGAGACGGGTCAACAGGGTATATTGTGTAGACTGCAGACGAAACGCATTAAGTTTCATATGCCGATCATTATTTTAAATTATGCGCACGAGCGATCGCCGAACTGAGCTCAAATCAAATCAACTCAACTTAACTCAACTCAAGTCAAGTCAGAGTTTGGGGCCAATGAGGCAGCAAAAAACATAAGTCAAAGGCCCATTCAATGGGTTCATTTGCATAGCATGTGAGGAAAACTGTTTTATAAAGCAACAATAAAGCGAAGAGAAGAATGAAAATATAAATAACACTTTTGCTTTTCAATTCGTTTTGATGAATTGGCAGCTTGAGCAGTTGATGATTTCATTAACCAACAAAAGATGATCAAAGAAGCGCAGTTTGGCAGGTGTTGTCAGAACTAAAGAGCTGATATTAATTATAAACCAACTAGAATTTAATTAAAAACCAACAATGCTTAATAACTCTTTAAAAATAAAGCAAACAGTTTTCATTCGCTGCCACCAACGAACTCATTTAAATACACTTCTGAATGAACAACATTCTAGAGTCTAGACTCTAGACTCTAGACTTTAGACCACAAAAAAAAAAAAGACACCCACAACTCGGAGAGAGCTAGAGCTTCATTAGAAAACATTTCCACTGATGACACATTACTGTCAGTCGGCATTATGAGCTAAATTTATTGACGATGCCTAAAAAGAATATTTTCGTGTCAGCGCATGCCAAGTACTCGTTACGTTTATTTTCGAGAGGGCCCCATTTGAGAATGTCACATGCATCTTGTTGCAGGCATTTGAGCATTTGATTTGTGTGTGGCACCAAACCAAAAAACAACAACAACAACAAAAAGACAAGCGCAACAAGAGAAGAAACCAACTGCAGTATGATGAGGCATAAATACCCTTGCTGACAAGAGAAAATCTACTTTTTTTTACATAAAAAAATATTTGTGAAACTTAAAAAAAAAATACTGAAAATGACAATTTTAATTTTAAAAATATTTACAAGATTTATGAAATTTATGATGAGACTGACAATGTCATAGATAATGTTATTATTATGGATGAAAAGCTAAAATATTTTGTGATGATTTCAATGATAATGGTAATGTTAATGCTAACGAAACTAACGATACAATTATGATAGTATAATATTTTTTAAATAAAAACATAAATTAAAGGATTATAGATATAAAATTAAATATAGTAATAAATATATTCTTAATAATAATGATGAGATACTGTAAATCGAATTTCAATTAATGAAAATAGCAATAATAAAATAAATAAAAATAAAATTAAATTAAAACAAATAATTTAAGATTTCAAATATAATAACAAGTCTCTTTCTTAATAATAATGATGCGATACTGTAAATCAAATTACAATTAAAAAAAATAGCAATAACAAAAATAACATTAATAAAATAAATATATAAATTTTCAGATGTAAATATAATTACTTGTATTGTATTATATTGTCGATATTATTCTGTATAACTCTTCTTTCTGACAATTTTCCTACGTGCACCTAGATATAAGACAAATATAGGATAGTTTCATAGATAAGTATAGACACAGATAAGTACCATAAGTCATCAGTCATTAGATATTATTGAACTGGAAAGATAGCTAACTCGTCTCATGCTGCTTATAAATAAATATAATTTGGTTTGTCACCGGGTTACAGATGCCACATTTTGTGGCAAGCGCGGCGGCAAACTATATGAAAAAGTGATCAGCACCAAAGGCGCAACAATTTTGAATGCGTTAAGTATAAAAGAAGATCTCAAAGTGGGAGGCGAAAGATCATTTCGTAATGCTGTTGACGCCCGAGTTGTTTTGCCGTAAGCAAAAGAAAACTGAATGGGAAAATAAAGAAAAACTAAGGCAAAAGCGTTGACATCTTGGCTAACAACAAACAACTGCAGACCAGAAATTTATTGTAAAAATTCCAATGGAATTTATGTGCGGAATTTGGTAAATCATTTGGGCTTCGCTTGTCGTGACATAAATTAACGCAAAGTTGTTCGTGGGTTAGTGGTGCAGTGGTGTTGCTGTGGTGTTGTTGTGGTGTTGTAGTGTTGCTGTGGTGCAGCGATGCGATTGCTGATGCAACCGCCCGCGCAATGTATTTTTATTATTATTTTAATTACCATAATTATTACTAATTATTCAACATTTTGTTTGAGCGCGTGCAACTAATTGCTAAGCACTAGCTCTTTCACTCTCACTCACACACTCTCTCTTTCGCTCTCTAGCTCTTTCGCTTTCTTCTGTTGGTAATAGTTAGTACAAGAAGTGGTAAAAGAAAAACCTTCAATAAGTTTGCTCAGCGATGCGTTGGTTGCTGCTGCTATAATCATTTAATTTAAAATCAGCGGCTTTTGTTTTTTATGTAATTGCTGCTTAATTACAAGCAATTAAAATGCGACGCATTAAAATTCGTTTTGAGGCGGGCGGAGTTTTTTCTTCATCTTAGTTTTATGTGGCATTTAAAATTTATGTATTTATGTTGAAGTTTACGAGCAAACGCCTCGTGAATGGGGTCAAGAGCTGACAGGAGTCGATTCTCCACTTTATTGATGATGGCTTTTCTTGCCTTGCCTTTCCATTGCATAATCATAATCATAATGATCATCATTGTGATCATTATGATCATAATTTGTTGTCCACTTGGCGCCCCAAGCTTCAACTGTCCACTTGAACTGCATTAAGGTTTTTTTTCTCTTACTTCTTGTGTTCCACTCAGTTGATCAAGTGCAGGCAGTAAAGGTTGAAGACAGCTCCACTTCCATATGCACATAAGTAATTAAAGTTTAATGCCCTATTTAAAAGCAAAGGTGTTACGACTATAACACACAGGGAAGTAAATGCAATATTCAAAATGACAAGTCAACAGTTGAGAGCAGCTTTAAATTATTATTTTCAAAACATTTCAAATTATTTAATATGTTTAGAGTAGTGTATTTATGTTTCGTGGTTGCATTTATCGACTTGCAATGCATTTTCTTTCCTTTCCTATTATCGCTGAAGTTTTGTGTGTTTGTTTTTCACAACTGGCGGGCATTTAAATTGTCTTCAATTGCGCCCATTGCATAATTAAGACAGCACTTCCAAACTGGCCACAATGTCTGGCTGTCTACCTATCTGTCTGCCCATTTGACTGACTGACTAACTGACTAACTGACAGCCCCATCAACAACAACAAAATGCTCAACACCAAAACGGACAGCTTTCCCATTGTGCTTCAGACTTTGCCGGACTTTGCGCTAATCCGTTGCAAGTTTTTCGATGCATCATCGCATAATCAAAGAGCCATAAAAACCAATAATCATTATTAAGCAAAACAAGCCAATTAATGCTGCAGCAACACCAACAACAACTGCAACAGTAATTAAATGAAAATAAAACACTAAGATTCGGTCAACTCACAGTCGACTTGTCGAATGAAAACAGTTAAAAAAAAAAAAAACTAAAACAGGTCTACCCTGGGGACTCTCAGTCTATGTTGGAACTGCTCTCGGGGAGGGGGAAGTGACGTATAGCGGGGTATCTATAATTGCAGCTGGCCAGTTTGCTGCTAATTTTGCCATTTGCGTGCAATAATAAAGCGATAAATTGTGGCAGCAACAATAATACAATACAAAAAAAAAAAACGAAATAAAAAAAAAATAAAAGTAAAGCTGAAACTGAAAACGTGGAAGAATATTCAAGTCATGCCGGCAATTAGCGTTGAAAATCGACTACAAAACTGGCAAATAATAATTCCATATATTGAGTTGATTTTAACAAATATTAATCATACGCAACGTTGTGTGAACGTTGACATTGATGTTCAAGGGTTGTTGAATCAAAGTGCGTCCTTTTAAACAATTTTAAAAACTTGTATTTACAGTGAAAGTTGTGCCCAGGCAATTGTAGTTGTTGTAGCTACTGTAAAACTACAAAATGAAGCCCAACCTAGGGCAATATCGTGTTGGCGATCGTTTGCATTGATAAAAAATTGAGTCAGGAAAAAACTGAGTTGCTGCCAGCGGGGGATTTAAAAAATAGTTTCGGCTCGCCTCATTGGGCTGCGACTATTAATGCGAGCTGGAGGAAACACTTGGGGTCAACGCTAATTGATTTGGAAAGGCTTTCAGGTCGGTCAGTGGCTGCGACTAAAAAAAACATAAATTGCCATAGCTAAGTCTACACAATTATCAAAATGATACGCCTTAGGCGACTACAAATTCAATTTCCGCAAAGAACTCAAATTCATCAACTGTAATTAATATAAAATTAACAATCAATCTGAGCAGTCAAACAATCAACGCAGATAAGCAACATTATAAGTGATATTCGAATATGATAGAAAATTTTATATTTTTTCGATATTAAGCTATCTATCATACAATTTTCCATACATACCGCTTGACATTTTTTCAAAAACTTTGATCTCTCATAACTTCATAAAAAATTAACCGATTTTGAAACGGAATGTCATTTTGATCATGATTTTGCCTCTAAACTGATTCTGCATTTAAATTTTTATCATCTAGAAAATTTGATAATTTTTCAATACTAAGCTATTTATCATCCAATTTTCCATACTTACCCCTTGACAATTTTTCGAAAACTTAGATCTCTCATAACTTTATCAAAATTTAATCGATATTTAAGCGGAATATCATTTTGATCAGGATTTGGGCCCCAAATTGATTCTGCATTTAAATTTTTATCATTTAGAAAATTTAATAATTTTTCGATACTAAGCTATCTATCATCCAATTTTCCATACTTACCCCTTGAAAATTTTTCGAAAACTTTGATCTCTCATAACTTTATCAAAATTTAACCGATTTCCAAGCGGAATGTCATTTTGATCATGATTTGGGCCCCAAATTGATTCTACATCTACATTTTTACTATCTAAAAAATCTGATGTTTTTTGGACCCAATGGGCCAATTTTCATACGTTCGAAACATATTTTACGCTCTAGGTTGATTGCTCATTTCTGCAGATGATTGGATGCCACTTATGTCGATTAGTTGCGGCTAAATGTGGATGTTTCCCATGGCCACCAAAGTGAGCCGACTTTGATGACGACTCTTTTATTTTCACTTGGTAAAATTTTCATGTGATTTTCATGTACATTTTAAATTTGAAATATTTCTCAGTGCGTTTCATTTACGAGTTAAAGTTTTTGGTATTGGTTTTGTTGTTGTCTTTTGGCTGGCATTTGGAACTGTCCGGCGGTCGAATTGTCCGGTTTTTTTGCCATTTGAAGTGCTGAATTTTTCATGTGCATTTAATTAGTTGAATTATGGCTGTGAAATGTGGCAACGACTGGCAACTGCCAAGTGGTAAGTGGCAAATGAACAGTGGAGCATATATAAACCAAACAATCTAATAGTAAAAGAAACTAACTGAAAAATAATAATAAAGTAAACACTTTTGCCATATTATGCGACAACTTTCGCGAAATTATTTTATAGACTGCCGGACAGTCGGCAGTTGTACAAGTAGTTGATAGTTATTTTTCTGTTTATTTTCTTTTCTGATGGCTATCAATTGGACAATTGTCACCTTTCGAATTTTTAACGGAAAGTGGCCAAAACATTTTGTCAGTTTGAGCTCGCGGTTCAAGCATATGCAAAGTGGCAAAGTTGCAGCTGCAAGGACGTGACACACAAGTGGAACTTGCCCCACTGCCCCTTGTCCCCTCTCGTTGCCACCAAACTAGACGCCAACACTTGTCGTGCACTAAATTGAGCTTAATTTCAATTTGTATCTCTGTGGAAGGGCCGCCCGTGAGCTAAGCAACCTCCAAGCTCAACTGAAATAAAACCGCAGATAAAAATCTTGAGTTTTTCCACAATTTTTCTGTACGTATATTTTTTTTATTATTTATTTTTTTTTATTTTCGTCAGTCCGACGGCGACTTGACCCAGTTACATTTGTTGATGTTTTTTCGGTTATTTTTCTCATTTTTATTTGTTCTTCCACATTGTAATTAGTGACGAGAATTGTTTATAATGAGACTGAAACTGAAACTGAGAGACAGCGAGGTATGAAAAAGCAACATTTGTGGGTCGCCTTTAGTTTTGTTTTCGGCGTTTTGTATTTATCCAAATTGCGGCGCATAATTAAAAGATTGCCGACATAATTAGCCGAGTACTTGAGAATGGTAACTCTATCTTAATCTCTCTTTGTATCTTAGAAAAGTTCAAAGTTTAAATTGTCTAAAGTAAACAGTTGAAGGACATTTTAAAAATTACGTACAAGACTGCAAACAATCGAAATTTTGGAGAAGTTTGGCTTCTTAATAAAACTATTTATTATTAAATTAAATTGATTACCTATTTTTATTTAAGAAAATTAAAGCTTTTGAATTGAATAATAAAATTGATTATTTATTTTTACTTAAAAATTGATTAATTAAATTGATGATTTATTTTGTATTTAAAAAAAAAATAAAGCTTTTGGATTCTTTGGCAGCTGCAGACTCAATGATTGGCGTCGATACTCAAACATTTCCGGTCAACGTGAGCTAACAGATCTTTAAGGGGGTTGAGCCGGGAAGGGGAGAGGGTTGATTGAGGGTCGATTGTTTATGGGCACGTGCTTAGAGATAACTCAATGGAAATCTGAGCTCGTTAACAGAAAGTGAACGAAAGTGAAAACGCAGATATATCAACAAAAGTCTAATCAGTGCAACTAAGTAAAAGAAAGAAAAAAAATAAAACTGGGCAACAAGCAAAGTACACACAGCAATAACAACAACAGCAACAACAATAACAACAACAAGCCACATATCATGCTTGAAACTCTCTTTCTGTGTCATTGACAGACGTTGGGTCGTTTATTCGTTTGCCTTTTCGACTGACTGACTGACAAATGAAAACTCAATTGGCTATCGCAAGACAATCAAAAGACGCAAACGAAGACGAAGACAACGATGACAACGATGCTGTCCCACTGTTTGTTGTGATTGTTGTTGTTGGCGTTGCAAACATTACACATTACAACTAGGCAAAAGAAATGACAACAACTGCAACAACAACATACGAAAATTCACTTTCACTCATCGCTCTTTTAATTTCTGAAAACGTCATCTTGTCGTTTGTGACGGTGCCACACAAACCAACAGCAACAGCAACAGCAAACACCACTAACAACAACAACAAACAACAACAAACAATAAACATTTAAATGATGTCGCTGATTGATGCACCCAACAGAAACTGAACGCCAGAGGGCGCTTTAAAGTAGAACAAACGAAATTTGTCAACGCCTACCCCTTTTCTATATTTTGACACGCCCCCCTTGTCCATCCCTCCCCCTTGTAGCACCATGTACTCCTCCTCCTGCTGTTGGCTGTCCAATTAAATGCAAATTTTTTTTAGAAATCGTTTGCCAACGGCGCTGCAACTGCAACAGCCAAAAGATGCAAATGTCAGTGTATAGAGAGGGAGAGAGAGCGAGAAAGAGAGCATAGATAGAGTGTGTGTGAGAGAGAGTGAGTGAGACTTGCTGTCTTTGGGTCCAGTTCCACTGGCTGACCACCCACATGGACGTTGGCGCTACAAACGTCTCACTTCGGGCCGCGCCAGTTGTTGAAATTTATGTGCATTTTGATGAAAGCGCCAACATCGTGTGGGCGTTTGTAACCCTCCCCCCCCCCCCTCTCCACCTTCCCCTCTATACCCTAAAGCATTGGTTTTTTGTTTCTCTTTAAAGTTTGGCAGGCAGATCTCTTCAATATTTATAAATCTTTATTGCTTGTCTTTTATATTTGGCGATTTCTCGCATTGGTAACGCTCTGGCATTGGAAATGCAAATGAATATTTGTTTTAGGAGGGGAAGGGAAAGCGGAAACTGGCTTTATTGTTGTTGTTGTTGTTGTAGTTGAAGCTGCAACAGCGAAAGCAATTGAAGAATCGCGATAACGCTAGTTTCTACAGCGAACTTGAATTCGTTGCGATTATGCAAGAAGATTAGCTATAAATGATTTAAAAAAAAAAAAAAACTTAAAAAAAAATAGAAAAACATCGATGAATAAACGGAAGAATAAAAGAAGAATTTAAAGAGATTTTGGTAAATATATCTTAAAATATATCTCGAAGAAAGATTCATTGAAAATTTTAGTAAGTTCCAAATGTCAAAGGTTTCATCAATAAAAAATATCCATTATAATATAAAATACTTTATTTCAATAGAACGTGATATTGGAAATACTTTATTATTGCAGACTTTTAAAAAGATTCTATAACCCAAGAATATAGATAAAATTAAATAGGAAATAAGCTATCCGAACATAAAACTTGGCCAGGTTTTATTTTTCGCTTGGCTACGTTGAGTTTAAGCGAAAAATCTTAGCATGTTGCATGCCTCATTCCGTTGCAACAACAACAACAACAACAACCGTTTGCTTGCCCTACGTCAGCATAGCATTAAAAATAGACGAAAAATTTATGAGCAAAGCAAAAGAAGTCGAGAGTCCAAGTTGAAGTTGAAATTGAAGTCCAAGTCATTTTGGCTTGCAGTTTTTGGCTTGTTTGACTGCAACAACAGCAACAGCATCGTCATCATCATCATCATCATCATCATTGTCATTGTGGTCATTATTATCTAGCAAACAGTTCGTTTTCGTTTTGATTTATTTTTGCTACTTTTTGGGGTCTGACCAGTGCTAATAATGTGGCTCATTTCAATTGTTCGAAATTAATTTGTTTCCGTTTGTAATTAAATTGCAAACTTCGCTTTTCTCATTGTTGTAGCTGTTCTTGTTGTTGGCCAAATCGGGTCAAGCTGCTGAACTGACCTTAATCGCAACTTGTGCGCAATTTAAAGTTTTTGTTTTTTGTTGGCTCTTTTTTATTTTTTGTGGTTGGAGTCACTTGAGTTACCTTCAAACCCATTCAACTTGGCCCATAGAGATAAATATACTGGCAAATCATGGCATAAGTTATTGCTAGCATTTCTTTTGGAGAATGTGAAATCCGAGCCGTTTCAATCCACCAGCCTCACCCACCTGGCCATGTGCTGTGTATCTTGTGGTTCGTTTGTCTCTTTTTTCGCATAATTGCGGCTGATTTTTATTGTAAATTTCTTGTCAATTCATGAAGTTTAATTGCAAGTTGTTATGAGCGGCTTAGACTCAAGCCTAGAGCTCTTTTTGCCGCCCCTCAATGGCCAATACGCTGCATGATATATACGTGTTTATTGGCCTGCGGCAAATGTTCCTCCCTCTTCCCCAACTTCTTCCTTCTGGTCCGTCACAATGACTATATATCCCCAACTCTCACTGGCGGTCTGTCTGGTCCAACGATTGATGTGCTTATGCAATGCAACCCTTGCCCCAGACTTTAGTCTATAGTCTCTAGCTTTATGTATTCAGTTTTCAGTTTTCAGTTTTGCAACCTTATCGGCCTTATGCGCATCGCTGGCTTTGAAGTTCAGTTCCAGGCACGCAAATATCAAAAAGCAATGCGGACCAAATAACAACAACAATTATGAATGCCATAGACGGCTATGCTGGACTATAAGATGTCCTAAGAAAATTAAAAACTTAAAGATATTCCAAATTTAATATACTAAGTAATACAAATTCTAACAAAAAATAAATTTTTGTTAGATGTTAATAAAATTTAAATGCAGAATGAATTTAGAGGCCAAGCAATAATCAAAATGACATTCCGCTTGAAAATTGGTTCAGTTTTGACAAAGTTATGGGAGTTTGAAGTTGGTCAAACTTGGGATCTAACAACTTTACAAGTCAAAATTTTTGTCAAATTTCACATGATTTTTTACAGAATTTTGAAAGGTGTCACAAACAAATTTAAAGTGTTGTTTTATACTATTTACGATATAAGGAGTTGATTAAACGTGAAAACTTGAGATTTAAAATTTTGAATTTTCAAAATATCAAAGGGGGGACCACATGCATCGAATCCATGATTTTGAGAAAAATGAAATTTTTTCGAAAGTTAATTAAATTTGAATGCAGAATGAATTTAGAGGCCAAACAATAATCAAAATGACATTCCGTTTGAAAATCGGTTGAGTTTTGATAAAGTTATGATAGTTTAAAGTTGGTCGAACCCTTAACCTAGCAACTGAAATTGCTTTTGTAAATCGAGCATATATTAGAACAGTATTATTTAAGCTACAATAAGTTCAACAAAATAACAGGGTATAAGGGTTGTATACACTTCTTTCCCCACACAAAAGAAAAGTCAACCAACGACTGCAGCCAAAGTTGACGCCAAAATCCGCTTTCAAATGAAATTAAAATTTTTATCATTTTGGCTAATTTTTGCTGCATGCAAAAGGAAAACAAAAGTCCAAAGCCGACAACGAACAACCAACAACCGACAATCGAAACGGCCAACAACCGACAACGAGACACGCAAAAATAAAGTGCAAAATGTCACGGCGCGATAAATTGTAACTCCCGGAGCGGAAATGAACCTTATGAAGGTCCTTAAGCGCCATCAGGAGCTGACGTGTTCCTTTTTTGGCCAAAAACGAAACACAACAAAACTCACTTTTCAAAACCAAAACATAGAAAAAAGTTCATTTGCCGCAGTCTAGACAAGAATGTTCAACTGCAATGGCCAAATGTTTAGACGGTAGGGAAGGGAGATAGTTATCAAGGGTTCAGGGTTGAGAATTAGGTGTGACTGCCAAAAAGGACATTAAATCATTCAGCACGTAAAAGCCAGACCCTGGCCAAAGTATATTGTACAACGGTCGAGGCCAGACATACAAGGCTAACAAATTCGAGTGTACCTCTAAGTATGTGTATCTATGTAGGTATCTATAAATGTGAGTGTGTATGTGTGTAGATTGTATCTTTGTATGCGCTGCGCCAAATAATAGTAATTTGGCTAATTCAAAAATTGCAGCTATCGACGCGTTGTTGTTGTTACTGTTGTTATTTTTCATGTTGTTATTGTTGTTCGTTTGCTTCTAGCCATGAACTTGAAAATGAAAATGTTGAAATTGGTTTTTTACTTCAGCTTTTGCTTCTCCACTATTTTCGGGCTGACAAAGTGAAAATTAACAACTATTCTTGTTATTGTTTCACTTGTTGTTATTGTTGCTGTCGTTGTAACAAAAAACCATTTTCAATGCACCGAAACGTTAATGCCCTTGAATATTGTACTTATAAATATAAACAAAAAAGTTTGGTTACAATGCAACAAAATTGTTAAGCTGATTGTTGCCATGGCATTCACATGATATTATGACTTTTTCATTGTTGTTGTTGATTTGTTTGGCTGATAAAATGAATTATGTTTAAAGCAATGCAAGAGTCAACAGAGTTCAGGTGATTATGCTTATAATAATAATAAAGTTGAAATAAATTATGCATTATTAAATAAATAATATACTAAACTTCGAGATAAGATTCTTTGACTAAATAAAGCATTCACATAATTGTTTTTAATTTGAAAAAAATGGTTGAACCCAATGAACCTCTTTATTTCTTTATTTAACTTGTTCTATAATCATAAGCAAATATTGTAAAATTAATAAAATAAAATAAAAACAAAGTAAACAATTATTTACTATATCACTACAAATTAAACTTGTAAATAAAAGTGTTTGTACCGACTAGAATTTCATTACAATTTAAAACACAATTTAAATTGAACAAAAAAAATTAAATTGATTTAAAAATTACTTAATTTTAAGTTATGTTAATCAACTTGCAGTAATTATAATTAATTAAGTAATAATAAACTAAACTTATAGCTAGAATATCCATACTGACACATAGTGTAAATTATTTGAATTCAGGCGTTGCCAAAGGGGCGTATGAGTAATTTACAGACATTGCTTACATATAACTCATGCGCCGGGTGTGCTGGCTAAACAAACAGAGAGACATATAGACAGACAGACAGTGAGACAGTGAGACAGACAGTGAGACAGTGAGATAGACGTAGACCGACGGCTAGAAGAGGTAAATGATCAGAAGCTAGGGGCCACTTATAAAGTGTTTTTAATGACCAAATCGACGGGGCCAAATGCAAACAATGTTTGGTTTGGCTTTAATTAAAGAGCAAATGCAGCAAAGGAAACAAAAATTTGCATTACCAAAGAGCCCAAACAGAAATTGTGTAATTGAATTGAATGCAGATGCAGATGAGGCAGCAGCAACAACAACAACAACAGTTGAAGCAGCAGCTACTTAACAACGCGGAAATGTGGCTGACTAGTCACTAACTAAGACAGCAGTTGGTTCAATTGAATTATTATGCAATTAGCAATTAGCATAAATTGAATCAATGAGCGTTAGACAGAGACAGCAAGTGGCAGATGGAGAGGGAGATACTTAAGAATACCAAAAGCAGCAAACACTTGACTAGGTCAACCATTTATTCATATATACATTCATTCATTTATTTGTCATACAACAAATTGCACAACGGGGTGCGTTGCAAGAGTGGCAGAGAGGAGGGAGGGGGAGGTTAAATCAACCAAGGTAACATCCAACAAGTCAACGCTTTGTTTACACATTTGCTGCAACATTTTGTCAGGCAAATAATGAAAATTTGTTTCATTGTTGATATTTGCATTTGGCAATTGAGACCACATGAATAAGAACAGAAGACAAACCAGCTCCATTGCCATATTCTCTATCATCTGGCAATCTCAAGTGGCTGTTGCTTTTGCTGTGATTTCGTCATCATTTGTTGTTGGATGCGGGCACGAGCTTCTTCCATGCTTTTGGCATTAAACAATGCTTGAACTTAGCCAACAGCTACTCGAGTGCATTTCGTATGATGTAAATCGTAACAGCAATCAAAAAAAAAAAAATAAAAAAAGAAAAACACCAAAACCATATCCAAATCCAAATCGAGTGCCAAAGGCGCTGCGTCATGGACTCATAGTTCTTAGCCCAACCGAGAATGAGATGGAGAGAGAGAGAGAGGGAGAGAGAGAAAGTCAAAGTCCAAATGCGCTATAAATAGGCAAAC
Source organism: Drosophila falleni (assembly GCA_035045575.1). NCBI lineage: Eukaryota > Metazoa > Arthropoda > Insecta > Diptera > Drosophilidae > Drosophila > Drosophila falleni. The sequence goes on from JAWNOV010000167.1 coordinate 9,203,532, forward strand.
ACAACACTGAGGCTGAAGAACTCAAGACAACACACACAACACACAACTAACAACTCTCAACTCAGCTGAAAAGCTGAAGATGCGGCTGCAGCGTCAACCTCAACAAGCTGTAAGCAATCTGGCTTAATCATGTGAGAAACGTTCAAAGCAACCAAGTCAAACAACAGCAACAACAATCAGCCAAAAACAAAACAAAACAAAATAAAATGCAACTTGCAACAACTTTGCACACACAAACACACACACACACACACACACTAAAATCAAGTTTCTGCAATAAAGATGACGAAGACGACAATGCGCAGAGTGTTCTGGCCATATGACTCAACCAACTCTTAAAGCCATATACAAACAATAACAGCAAAGCCAAGAAAACAAAAGAGACGAGATTAACAAGACGAAGTCTTGATACGCTTGAGAAGTTAACTGATAGAAGTCAGAATAGAATCTTAAATCAGAAAATTTTTAAAACATATTTAAAAATAATATTACCCCCAAAAAAAAAATTACCTTAAAACAAAAACACTCAACTTTTAAACTGAAAGTCATTTTTGTAGTTTCGAAAAATAATAAATTTAATATTAAAGTGTCTACAAAATATAAAGAAATTTGTACAACTTAAGAATTTATAAGAGCGGTTTGTCATATTCCTTTTTTAATAATAGGTTTAAAAAGGAGTATAGAAAAAGTATAAAATTAAGAATTTTCAATTTTCAATTTTTAAGAAATTAATTTCTTATTAATATTAATAAAATTAAAAACAATGCTTTAAAAGGTCTGAAATTGAATTAATTTCCCTTAAGTTCTATTGACTTATATTGGCAGTTTTCAGTCAAAGTTATCCCAATATGATTCAGTAATTCAATCTGATGATTTGGTAACTTTTGGAGACTAACATAGTGTTCATATTGTAGTCTGGCAACTTCGAGAAGGAGACTTAAAGCAGCCAACTCAGTCTGCTGGGAGGAAACGTCATTTCCAGGAAATACGCTAAGCTGAATCTAAGCTGCATTTCAAGGCAAAAGTTGAGCAGATCAGGAGCAATAACAGCAGCAGCATCAGTTGGCCAGGATGACTCAAACTCTAATGTTGTGGATGTAAGTCAAAGACCGGAAACAGTTCCGAATAAGCACATGTGGATGTGAAAATCTTGGAAAATTCGTTTACTCTATACGGGTGAGAACGAAAGCGAAAAAAGACAAGGCAAAGACCTTACAACTCTGCTCCTACAGCCCTCGGCTAATTAAGCGACTCGCATGAGTTAAGCGGAGCATGGGGAAGGGTGGAGAGAGAGAGAGAGAGTGAGGGCTGCAACGGTATAACAACAATGAAAAATCGCCGGCTTCCTGGCCTGAAGAAAAGCACCGACAAAAGTAAAAAAAGAAAAATAAAAACAAAAACAAACTTGTTCATCTTCAGCTAACGAGCGTCAGTTGAGCAGTCGAGCAGTCGAGCAATTTGAGGTGGGAGGTGGCAAGATTGGACAGGTAACAGTTGGTGGTGGCAAGTGCAAGTGTAACAACAGCTGCTGGGGTGGGTGTAGGCCGGGCCAAGACAATAAACAAATAAATTACATGAAAGCGGGGCTGCCACAGTTTTTCTTTCTATTTTTTTTTGAAGAAAAATGTGCAACGCCAAACGAGATACAGATAATCACAATGAAGCGGCACGAACTTCGCTGCTCTGTGAGTGCAGCAATGTGGCATCCTCATTAACCCAGACTGCAACACACTCTGTTTTGTTGTCTCTCTGTCTCTCTATCCGTTTGTAACCCCTGCACAGCTCCTGTGCTAAAAGTGAAAGTCATGGCGCAAATTTAAAACTCTTCTCCCTCCAGCCGCAATCCACAAGCCAAGTTAAAGTAATTGGCCAGTTGAGCTCATGGGTTAATTAAAACGCCAGCCACGCACTTTTTTTCAAAGTCTCAATAAATCTATCGAGTGTATCTCTCAATATGTGCTCACAATATATATGTAAATATTTGTGTAACCGCAAAAGCCGCAAAACGTCGCGACGCATCCGTGAGATGCCTTTGAAATGTTTTTTTTTTTGAAGAGGCAAAAGATTTGCATTGGTTTTTGTTGTTGTATGATTTGATTTAACTTGGCTTTGGCGCACTTTTCACTTCCATCTTCCGCATCAAGCGCACTGAGAAAGTCTATAGAAAGCTGCTCCCAATGAGATTCAATAAATTTACCAACAGCAGTCACTGCTGCTGTGGCAGCCACTTAAAGCTGATAGCTATATTTAAGTCCAATCGGGAGAGCAGAACAGGCAGAGGGAGGAGGAGGGAGCAGTCACACTGGCCAGTGGCAAGGCTCTTTTGTGGGTCAGTTTTGTATATATATGCATGTGCATGTAGGAGGCAACTCAGGTGTATGGGGAGGAAGGTGGGCAGCCAATTGGGTCAAATCAGTTGCCCAGCTCATTACCAAGTATTGATATATGTATGCAACAACAGCAACAGCAACAACAAGCATTGCTTCCGCTCGGTCTGCCACTTGAGGCTGCAACACGAAATTGAAATTTAATCAGCGACACTTGCAAGACAATGCAAAAACAACAAAATGAATGAGAATAAGAATGAGAGGGAAAAATATATGAATTGCCACTTGGACAGTTGGCCACTTGGTTGCTCCGGCTGCTTGGCCTCGTCACGTGGGCATGACAGTTAACAAACCCTCCTAGACGACTCAATAAACTAGGCACTGGCCTATTGACAGAGCACACACACACACATATATATATATATATATATATATATATAAGTTGCACTGAGATTGAGATTGTGCAATGGGTGGGCAAAAGAATCTGAGCCAAAGAGCCAGCTGCTCTGGACTGACAGACCTTGCCAAACGGTAAATGTTGTACTCACTTGTGACTATATCACGTATGTGTATATGTGTGTGTATCTGTGTGTTTGTCGTGTGGGAGGGGAACTACAGGGGAATTACAGCTGTCGGCAGGGGTGGGCTGGCTAACATTACCATAGCCCACATATTTAAGTATCTACATACAAACTCATATGTAAGTAGTATGAGATAGCTGCATTGACATGCTCTGAATACTAGCCGCTCATTGTGAATGCTAGCTATACCCTATACAAACTGATATACATAGGGTATAAGCAAGCAAAGTTCAATAAGAAAATTAATCTTATTAATAATCAAAAAAATTTAATGAAAATAGAACAAAAATTAAAGAGTTGTAGTGCTAGAATGCTAAAAAGTAAATATAAAAAAGACTTTAGTTAAACTTTAAATATTAAAAAATCATTATTTGAAATATATCTCAAACTTAAAATTGTATGACCTCGATATTACTTTTTAAAAACAGAACTAAAATATAGTTTTTTAATTTATTGGTATGGCTAGTTTTCTAAGTTTTCTAGAACTTCTTAGCTGTGAGCTTTAAGCTGTGAGCTTTAAGCTGTGAGCTGTGAGCTTTAAGCTTCCATTGCCACTTTAAAGCTTCTAGGGTATCTGATAGTCTAACTTCCCCTCTTTATGCTGTGGCACTTGCAGCAGCCGTGGTTGCCGCTGGCTTGAGAATGGCATTTTGATTTATTGGCTTGTTTTTGCGCTCAGTTTCGGCTGTGACTTGGCTGAATTATGCAACCCGGCTATAAAGTGCAGTCAGCCAGCCAGCCAGGCGCTATAAATTCTCGAAATGCGTTTTTTGGCTCACTGATTTTTTCCCACAATTTGCAAACAATAATGAAAACTGCTGAGCGGTTTGGTTGTTGCTCTGGCTGCCTAATTAAATGAAATAAGCGCAGTCAATAAAAGTAAAAACAATAACAAATGCACAAAGTAACAAAGTTGCAGGTAAAACTGAAAAATTGCTGCATGCCACAAGTGGCCGGCCGGCAACGAACAACGACCGATAACAGCGGCAAAACAACAGCAAAATTGGCAGCAAAAAGGCAGCCAATTAAGGCCAATTTAGTTGCTGCAACGCCGTGCGGCGACACAAAAAATAATCAGTAGTGGAAAACGCAGCAACAACAAATGCAAATGCCAACAACAACAAAATTTGCATGCAAATGAGAGCAGAAAAGAGCCAACAAAACAACCAAAAGTAACTCGATACAACCAACAACAACAGCAACAACAACTATGACAACAACAACGACAACGGTGGCAAAAATTATGTATAGCCAGATATTTGTTAAAATTTTCACATTTTTTTCATGCGTCTTTTGCGGGCTGTGAGAAAAATGTAAAGCAACAGCAAAACTTTGTATGATTGTTGTTGTTTTTATTTTATATTTGTTGTTGTTGTTGTTGCCATGCATGAGATCTTTGTATGCAAACGAGGAAGCTAGAGCGATAAAGAGATCAGAGTGCGATAGAGATATAAGAGCATGAGCTTTGATATCGATAACGCGCGGCCGTTGCTGCAATCGATTGCAATCGAAGTGCTTTTGATTAATGTGACCAGGCGTTGACAAGAGCTGCAACAACAACAACAACAGCAACTACTACAAGTGTGTCAGCGTCAAGTGCAGTTGCCGCAGTGAAATCCTTGTAGTTGTTATTGTTGTTGCTGTTGCTCTTTTCAATAACAATTGTTAAATGCGACTGCGCAGCGTTGCAAGCCCAAAGGCGGAGTGCGGCTTTGAAGCTGGAATAACCAACAAAAAACGACAGCAACAACAATAACGGGCCGGTAACGAGCGGCGGCCTGAGATTTTTTTTATACCCTTGCCAGCATAGGGTATTCTAAATTTGTCCATAAATGTGTAAGTCTTTAAAGCAGGCGTGGCAGACACGCAGTACTTTACATATAGAATAGTAATTGTTTTTACAATGAATAAATTGTATATGTTTGCTTAATACTTTTAAAAAAAATTAGGCTTTATAGATGCGATTATATTTAGCTTTTTTTACTTTATAAAATTTAAAAAATAAGAATTTAAATTAAAGAAAAACCTGGAGTAGATTCTTTTAAATAAAATAGATACAAATCTTAAGATATCTCAACCTGAATATATACATAACGTTTATTTATTTTATACAACCTGAACAAACTTGGCTTAAATTGAATTACTATCATATATAAATCTGTCACGGAACTGATCTTTCAAAAATTAATTCAAAACTCTGCAAGGGTATCAGAAAGTCATCGTGCCGAATATAAACTTTTTTTCTTGTTTCATTTATATAGTACTTTTTTTTGGCATGTAAAAGGCCTCGCGCTGCGCCCATTAAGCTTTGACTGAGGCCTAAGCCAAAAGACGGCAAGTGGCCGTCGATGACCTTTTCGTTTTAATTTCAATTCTGAGCGTTTCTTTTGTTGTGGTTTTTGGTGTGTGCGCGCAGAGCCGAATCTAATTGTAAGTGCAATCAGTTCAAAAACTCAAGTGCTTAAGCAAAGCTGCTCAGCTTCATGCACTGTTGGTGTTAACAGGCGGCCAGACATTATCATCATAACAAAATGAACAATCAATTTGAACAGGCAGCACACACACACACATACATATATACACAGATTAAAACACATACGAACACCCACGCACGCGGCAAAGTTGGCTGACACTGTCATTTGTGCAGGTGGCGAAGCTGCAACTTCAACCCGTTTTGGTCAGGTAGTCGATGTTGTTGCCGCTGTTGCTGCTGCTGCACAAGAAGCAGAAACATTCGCACACACTTGTTCACTTTCTTCTTCAGCTTCTTCGCTTGGCAGCATGTACAGTGGCTCACAGCTTTTTTGACCCACTAGTCTTACATACTACACATTTTAAATGAATTTAACATTTTATGTGAAATAGATAAAATTAAAATAAAAATACAGATTAAAACTAAAAACTTTTATTTATTTTTTTACATAAATTTGAATTGAGTAATAAAAACAAAACCGTTTAAAATGTATCTGATCAAATAAACTTTGAGCCACGGTACGTATGAGTGTTTTGTATCTATGTATCTTTGTATCTTTGAGCATCCCAACAACAACAAGCTGAAAGTAACTGTATCTCGTTGCAACTTTAGCTTACCTGTCCACTGAATTAGCAATATGGCCGCAAAAATATGTGTCGCTTTCAATTGCAATCTAATCGAAATTCAGCCCAGACTCACAATAAATACATCCAAGCACATAGTTAGAAACACGCGCGGCGCGAAAGCATCCACAAAACACTTGCACAAATATTAAGTTCTATTACAAAAAAATAATGTCAAGACAGTTGCCGTTACGTACGTTTGTGGCAGCGTGCTGCATGCGTTCTATGCAAAATGTATGCGGCGCGCGGTTAAATGCAGCGCCAAACGAAAGCAATAACAAAATGCTAAGCGAGCGCTCTTCGTACAACGAGTCGGCTGATTTACAAATGTAGGGCTGCCAACTTGTTTTAACATACCAGTCGCAACAAATAACAGGTTGGCAGGCTTAACTGATTGTCGTCTGTTTTTCCACATCTGGCAACTCCAAATGTAACTGAATTTTGCGTCGGCGCAGTAAGTTGACTTTGTCTGCTTTTTTTTTCTCAGCACAAGTTTTTTCAGCTTTCAGTGAAATTGAAACGAAAATATGTTAAAGTCGGAAGTACAACACCAATACTGGATAACCAAGAAGGTGGTGCAGCGCAAGCTGGGCAGCAAGGAGGACAAGCACATCATATCCTCCGATGCAGACCTGGATGCCAAAATCGAAGTGTTCAAATCGATAAGCGACACCAGCTCGGAGCTATGTAAAATCATTGACCAGTACCAGGAGCGCCTTTGCATATTGTCGCAGGAGGAATGCGTGTTCGGGCGCTTCCTCAAGGAGGCGGGCAAGCGCAGTAAAACCACGGGTGGGAGCATCACCAACACAGGCAAAGCCATGTCCTTTGCAGGACAACAGCGTATGTGCGTCCGTGTGCCGTTATTGCGTCTGCAGCACGAGGTAGATGTGTATCGCTGTCGCGCTGTCAAGGACACGGAACTCACATTGCAGACGATGGAAAAGGAACGCACCGAATATCGTGCTGCATTGTCCTGGATGAAGCATACGGCCAGCCAGGACATGGATCCGGACACGGGCAAGGGACTCGACAAATTCCGCACGGCTCAGGCTCATGTGCGTGCCGCCAAGCATAATTTCGATGGCTACTCCATGGACTCCATACAAAAGATTGATCTGCTGGCCGCCGCACGTTGCAACATGTATTCCCATGCTCTTGTCGCCTACCTGGCGGAGCTGAAGACCTTTGCCCAGAAAGCCGCCTCCACATTCCAGACCATCTCCAATGCCCTTGTGGTCAAGCCCAAGTACGACTTCTGTGTGCTCAAGGAACTGTCCCAGAACGAAGGCGCCGCCGACGACGAAGACCCAAAAGACGTGGCGCCCATTGAAGCAGTCGATAAAGATCAATCCCTGTTCTTTGCGGTACATTGTTAATAATTATATCAAGTGCATATATTTTAAATAAGTTGTTTGTTGCTTGCAGGATGAGTATCAGGATAAACCCGAGTCCAAATCGCAGCCGCCCACTGAAACCACGCCCATGTCACCTGCGTCTCCTGCCTGTGGTGACAACGAGTCCTTGCTCATTGAGCTGTCCAAGCAGCTGGAGGAGAGTCCGCTCATTGAGGCGCCGCTGACGGATGCCCCATTGCTGGACACCGCCAGCAGCAACAACAACAACAAATTCTGGGCACGCATGTTTACCCAACAGCAACAACAACAACCGACGCCGCTGCCAAGCAGCATGACGCCCACTGCTGCCGCTCCAGCAACGGCTCCTGCTCCAGCCAAAGCGAACAGCAACAATCCCTGGCTGGAGCTATTCGCAGACCTTGATCCTCTGGCGAATCCTCAAGCGTTTGACCTGAAATTGAGCGGAGGACGTCGCGTTGCAGAGCAAACATAAAACTGGACATTTGTCGTGGTCAGACTCGAGGTTTCCAGTGTGAATCATCTACAAGAACAACTAAAACTAGAGCTGTATTAATAGTTTAATTTTTCCAGTCACACTATTTAAAGAAAGTCTTAGCTTTTCCACAGGGATCTTACCTATTATGATTTTTAAACTATTAATTATTCTTTTTATTCTAAAGCAAAAAAAATAAGTTTTATTTCTCAATAAAATTGTAAAAGCTATAAAATAATTAAATTTCAATTTGCTAAAGACCATTTTAATATAAAAATTCAAATTTAATCATTTTATTTTGACTTTTAAATTGGAAATAAAAATTTATTTATCATATTAGAGTTGGTCATTTATATGATTTTATTTTTAAACCCTTTTTGCGATCCCTGGTTTAGTTAAATAAATTAAGAGCATTTTAATTGTTAAGCTGGTTCTATTGGCCAAATTAGGAAAATTGAAAACTCGTTTGGATGTAACTTTTCGCTAAACGTTCAAAACTTTGTATCTTTTATTTAAATAAAATGTATATTGGACACAGCAGCTGGGGCAGAAGAGGAGAACGAGCAGGAAGAGGACGTGGTTGTGGAGGTGTAGGTGGAGCAAGTGCAACAACAGTGTGTGTAGTGCCTCTCATTTAACAGCCGCCTGTGCCTCCTTCTTGGAGTTGACCAGCTCAACGAGCTCCTTGACACGACGCAAGCAATCCTTTTTACTGCGATTCGGAATGCAGGCTGCAATGCAATCCCAGCGATCAGGCGTTGTGGTTGGATACGTCTTCATAGCCTGCTCCAGCAGAGCCTGCTCCTCCTTGGTCCATGTCTTGGACGCGACTCCATTGGTGGTTGGTGCGGATGCGACACCATTCTGTTTGGGCTCAGCCTGCTGTTGCTGCTGCTCTTGATTGTTGACATGTACTCCGCCATTCTGCTTGACATTCTCTTTACTTTCCGCTGGTGTATCACCCAGCGTAATATCGTTCGTTGTCTGGACTTCCTTCTTGGATTTCTCAAAGCTCTGGAAGGCCGCCTCATTGGCATGCGTTTTGAGCGTGCTCTTGGAGTGATCGCTGTTCTGCAAGGCCTTTGCCTTGTTCAGGACATCGCGAGCAGTGACCACACCAGCTCCTCCATTACTATGCTGATTAATAAACGTGGCAATGACATCCCAGCGTTGTGCAGTGCCAGCGGGAAACAGATTGACCGCTTTAATCAGCAGCTGCACATTCTCATTGCTCCACACTTCGCCCTTTTTCACTTCCTTGACGCCCGTTTTGGGCGTGTTATTTGCCTGTTTCTTTTGCGCCATATTGAGCTCCTCCAGCTCGGCGGCAATCTTTTGATCTGCAGTTTGCAGGGCGGCAATAAAGGACTCTCTGCCCTTGGTTTCCATGGCCTTGTTAAGTGCCTGCAACTCGGATAAACTAAATGTTTCACATATCTTTTCGGTGCCCTCCATGTGCTTCAATTGATCCTTATCGTTTTTGGCATAATATTTGCAATCCTTAACTTTGTCACGCAACGTTTTGCGTTCCTTTTTGAGCACCTTCTTTTGCTGTTCGCGCTCAATGCGAATCTGCTCGATACGCTTCTGTTCGGCCTTTTCGGCCTTCTCTTTGGCTAGCGCCGCTTCTCGCACCGCTCGCTCCTGTTCGGCCTTTTGGGCCTGGGCGGCATCCATTTTAGCACGCTTGGCCGCCGCCTTGCGATCTTTCTCCTCCTGCTTGAATCTTTGGATGCGCTTATCATTATTGTAGGCCAAATCGACAAGTGCACGTATACGCGTCATTTCCTCCTTCTTACGCTTAATACGCGCCACTTTGTTCTCCTTTTCGATCCAACGACGCTCGTCGCGATCCTGTCCCTTCTCTTTGTCCTCTTCATCGAGGTAGCTGAATTCGCGCCATGACTTGAAATCGTACCAGAAGTTATAAAAGCGTTCCACCTCCTCACGTTTGGCATCCACCTCGCCAAATGGCGGCACCTGCGGCTTTTCGCTCCAGCGCGCATTCAAATTAAAATACTTATTAAATGAGTTGAAGTAGTTGCTCTCGATATCCGTCTGTGTGGGAAATGCGTCGTCGAATTCGGGATCCACGGAGTCGTAGCTGCGACGCAACTTCGAAGTGCCTATGAAATAAAAAAAGAATACATTTCAAAGTTAAAACAGGTAATAAAAGAAATAAAGCTCGCTTCTATGAGACACTCTTTACTCTAGAAAAATGTGTTATATCTCTATATATAAAAAACTCTTTGTCCTGCCTCACTGACTGATCATTGCAAAGCCCAAGCCATAAGAGATTAAGTAGAATATTAAAAGATACAAAGTCCTAAACGGGAACAAAAATACGTTAAGTTAAGGCGCAAATATCTACTACGATATATTGTAAATTATATAGGATGAAGCCAAGTGTAATCTATTAATTAACAGATCTTGTGATCAGCACAAATTACAAACGACTTTGAACTGTAAACAACTTTATAGATATATCATTAAAAATATGTGAACTTATCCGTTAAAGTTTGGATAACTTACCGAGTATTTCGTAGGCCTTTGTTATGCATGTAAAGTAGTCGTCATCGGTAATAACCTCCTCGCCTTTGGCTTTTCGCTTATCCGGATGATGCTGCAGCACCATGCGTCTGTATGCCCGACGAATGTCATCGTCGCTGGCTTCGTATCTGTGTTCAATAAAGACCGCTCAGTATTAATACACGTGTACACCCACACATACATATTAGAGAGGCAGAAAGAACAAGAAAGATATGTAATCTTCGGCGAAACGAAGATCTGATACCCTAACTCTTGCAGAGCCCTGTATTTAAATTAATTTTAATTCGATTTATTTATCCTAGTCACTAAAATATGTTTATAATGAACATTTGAAAAATTAAGGTTACATTATTATTAGATTAAGTTTAACGTTACGTATTCAATTTTTAACTGACCGTTTCTAACACACATTTTAGGTTGGTTTGTATTTCTGGAGCACCCTGTATGACAGCTACATATATGATTTAGGATATGCAGGATTATTTAGAATTTGGGATATAAAAAAGATCTGTCACATACTGCCATATTTGAACAATTTTCATCAAGATAAACATAAAAACAGAGAATAATTAACAAAGAACACTTCCCTTAATGCCTTACACAATTCATAACCAAATTAAAATACTCTCTGCAAAGAGTATGAAAACGTGTGTGTTCGTTTGAGTGTGTGTGAAATAAACGCACCTTAATTTTCCAAGGCCGAGTACGCTGTAATGGTCTTGATCCTTCCACTCTTTGGGATCCAGTGACTTGAGGTAGCTTATGTCGACATCCTCGCCAGCGCCCGCCAATTTCTCATCGGAATCACTGCGCTCAACTCCGCTTGAATCGCCAATTTGGCGGCGTGCATTGAAATATGCGCAGCCAACGCGTTCGATTTTATGACGCGCTACCTTCAGCGCTGGACACTCCAACTCTAGGCTGTTTGTCATTTTGTGTGTGTGTGTGTGAATGGGTGCGTGCGTTTTAGCAATAACTAAATGCTTCAAATTACATAAAACACACTGCACTACCTCGAATTTTGTGTGGAAAACCCGAAAAAAATGTGTAATTAATTCACTTCACTACCGCATGCTAGAGCTCAGTGTGGGCAAGCGACAAAAGAGACATAGCAAAAATCCGATAGCTACAATGTATCGATAAGAAATTCTGGTTAACTTTTGCAGCACTGACTTTTTCACTATCGATAACGTATCGATAATAGTACAAGAATTTCTGATGAAAAACTGAAAACTCCAAAATTAAATTGCATAAATTAAATTTTGTGACTTTAAAATAAATTCTTTATTGTATTTGCAACATGAAAGATCAAATCGAAAATGTATATCTTTAGTGCTGTCATTTCCATACGGCTGACACGTATCGAACGGGGGTCTTGATATTTAAAAAAATTATATATGGCAAATATGGCATGCAAATGGCAACGCTGCGATCAGCACTGCTAAACTCACATAGGCACTGCTAAAATAACAGAGCTATGCTAATATAACAGAGTTATGTTAAAATAACAGAGCTCTGCTAAAATAACAGAGCTATGCTATAATAACAGAGATCTGCTAAGATAACAGAGTTCTGCTAAGATAACAGAGTTATGTTAATGGACCACCCACGCAGCGTATAAAAGGCGGCCTCCTCGCAGTAGGCAGGCAGTTAGTGTTCGGCGCTAGGAGGAGACGGATCAGCGGGATAAGTGACAGTGAAGTGGTAACAGTGATGTGGTGGCTGTGAAGTGATGCTAGCAGCATATAAATGGCGGCCTTTGCGCAGGAGGCAGGCACTTAGTGTTCGGCGCTAGGAGAAGACGGATCAGCGGAAAAGTGACAGTGAAGTGATGCTAGCAGCATATAAATGGCGGCCTATCTCTCGCACGGAATATCTCTCGCACCGGCCATCTTTAATGACTTAGTCTTAGAAGGAGTGAAACTTCTCTGAGCCAAAATTGTATTCCTCCCAACCAGTCGCCTCTGAAGATTGGAACCAACTAATCAACCATTAGTTAGCTCTTCACTAAGACCCTTCCTCTCTTGGTGTGAAACTACTGATTTTGTTATTGTAGTGGACCGGATCGCCTCTCTCCGTGCCGACGTATGGGAATATCTCTCGCATCGGCCATCTTTAGTGACTTAGTCCTAGAAGGAGTGGAACTTCTCTGAGCCAAAATTGTATTCCTCCCAACCAGTCGTCTCTGAATCCCACCAACTTCGCTGAATCTGAGTTGGAATTGTATTCCTCTCAACCACGCGTCTCCTACATCCAAGACGGAACGATATTTCGCCCAAGCACCCGTTTTCGAGATCCTGGAGGAGTAAGTTTTCGGTCAGATCTCGCACGCCAATACTCGGAGCTGGATGACATCACGGAGCACCCCGAGTCGCGAACACAGCTGTTACTTTCTAGAACTACATTTATTTCTTAAAATAAGCATAAATTTATTGAAATAAAGATTAATTAAGTTGTTATTATTTACTTACACTATCATTTTGTGGAAAGGGGAACCCCTTTTCTGGCAACAACCACACTGAATAATAATTTTGTAAGCCTGGGAACGGCAAGTAACTTCGTAGCATCAGAAACAGGTCGTTACAAATTCTAAAAAAAATACCAAAAGAATAAACAAAACTCTGACAAAAACTCTGCAAAAATTATATCTTCAATATTAAGAAAAATTCAAAACTAGATGAATTTTCTTTGGTGCAACAAAATGTTTTAATTTGATTCAAATGGAACAGGCTGCCAGATCGTGAAATTTTACAGTGTGGCAGCATTTGCGCCGGGTGGCAGTCTTTCCCACCAGTGCTGTCAAGTTTGTAGGAGGAACAAAAGACTTCCAGCTAAAACACAATTTTGCAAACAATAAACGAGCTCTGAAAATAGCCAGACCTAGCTATAAAATAGCTAAGTGGGCAACAGTGACCATAAAGTAAATAAAAAATGGTGCTCACAAATTATCTCCATCAAACATGAACAAATCTCAGGAGAGGAGCAACAGCTCCGCCATCTCCACACCAAATGTGGCTGCCGAAGACCTGCACAATGTGAGCGACACATTCTATACGAGCCAGCGCAAGGGAAGTCACGTTTTTCGGGTTCGCCTGGACGCTTCGGGATTCACACTGCAACGCGAATCGCCGAGTGGCGTGACGATCAAAGAGCAAACAGTGAAATTATGTGATATCGTCGGTGCTCGCTGTATGCGCTTGAAGAAGTCATCGCGCAGTCTGGCCAGATGTGCGTGCGTCAATCCGGGAACTCCAGCTGCAGGTGGCGCTGGTCGCAAAGGTGCCACGCCCAGCAAATGCAGCACAGCCAGCAAGGAGGATTACTATGTATGCGATGGGGGCGATGCCAGCGCCTATTTGTATCTGTTTGCCTACGTGCTAAAAAAGAAGAGCCTGCGGAGCAGTCTGCATCGGGAGCGAACTGTGTTGACGCTCAGATTCAGATCGTTTGATACCTTTGAGGATAATATGCGGGAGGCGGATCGTTGGTATCGCGCACTTCGCTGGCAGCTGCACAACACCTTGGAGGAGATATTTGTGGACCGCTTAGATGAGTCACGTCGTCGTCGTGCTCTGGTGCTGCTCAATCCCAAGTCGGGATCGGGCAATGCTCGTGAGGTATTCAACATGCATGTCGCACCCGTGCTGAACGAAGCCGAAGTGCCCTACGAACTGTTTGTGACCAAACATTCCAATTATGCCATCGAATTTATGAGCACACGTCGCCTGGACGATTGGTGCTCCATTATCGCTGTCGGCGGAGACGGCCTCTTCCATGAAATAGTTAACGGACTGCTGCGTCGCGAGGATTGGGCCAAGGTCCTAGACAGCATTGCCCTGGGCATTATTCCGTGCGGATCGGGCAACGGTCTGGCACGCTCCATATCACATGGCTTCAAGTGAGTGGACAATAACGTGGACAACACTATCTAACCTCGCTTACTCCACTAAAATCCATAAAATGACCATAAAAAGTTGTATAATATTAGTAATGTAAATTTACCCATTTTATGGGTTGACTCTGCGAGGTCATTTGACTTGACAACTATAACATTCCTAAATCAATCTCCTCTTGCAGTGAGCCGTACTTCAGTAATCCCGTCTTGGGCGCCGCCTTGACCGTCATCAGTGGACGCAGCTCGCCAATGGATATGGTCCGTGTGCAGCTGCAGAATCGGGTCATGTTCTCGTTCCTGTCCATTGGCTGGGGTCTCATCTCGGACGTGGACATTGAGAGCGAGTGCATACGCATGTTTGGCTATCAGAGATTCACCATTTGGACGCTGTATCGTTGGGCCAACTTGCGTACGTACAATGGCAGAATCAGTTATCTCCTGGCGGAGGAGTCCTCGGAAGCAACAGAAGCCACACAGACGGAGCAACAGCGAAAGATGCAATCGAGTCGCAGCTGTAATATCCATATGAATAAGCTGTGCAATCCCAGCTGTCGTCGTTCCACAGAGTTTTTGCCGCAGGAATTCGAGGATGTCATCTCGCTGGAAACGTCCATCAATCAATCGTTTCGCTCCCGCTGCGACAGCTGGTTGTCGGGAGGATCAAGACGCAGCTGTTACTATTCCATATCAGAGAGTGTCTATCACAGTCTGGCGGATGAGAGTGAGTTCACACAGCCATCGACTGCGGACTTGGAACAAAGCCAGCAGAACTTTGGACCAAGCAGTAGTTTGCCTCCGTTGGAGGAGCCTTTGCCGGAGTCAGCGGGTTGGCAGGTGGAGGAGGGCGAATTTGTGATGATGCACGCCATCTATCAATCACATCTCGGCATTGATTGCCACTTTGCGCCCAAGGCACAACTCAATGATGGCAAGATTTATCTCATCCTAATACGCGGCGGCATCAGTCGTCCGCATCTACTGAGCTTCCTGTACAACATGAGCACGGGCACACATCTGCCGGAGAAGAACAATGCCTACGTCAAGGTGTTGCCGGTGCGTGCGTTCCGTCTAGAGCCACATGACAATCACGGCATCATCACTGTCGACGGGGAACGCATTGAATTTGGCCCCCTTCAGGCGGAAATACTTCCGGGCATTGCACGCGTCATGATACCCAAGTAAATAGGGGAGGGGTTGGTGGGCGTAGGTGGAAAAGGAAAAGCAATTCATGAATCTCAAACAACGAGCAATAATTAATCTCCATTGGGAAACTCAAGCATTTGTATATGTAGTTGTAGACAATTCCGTTGTTAGGTTTGTCGGTTATCAGAATATCTAACAAATATATGTACATGGTATACTTTTTTTATTGCTGTAGTTATGCTACAACACATTTTGTAACCTTCTTGTTAACATTTTTAAATACTATTGCAGTTATTAATAAAATATATATATTATATGTATAATAAAAAATTGTAAGACGATAAATTTAAATTTCGAATTCAAATTTTTAAATTTTAAGCGGCACAGCTATGTTTTCGTTAGATGATGGCAACCCTGTCAACTGATAACTTATCGATAAATGATACTTGAAGCGCAGTAGAAAAAAGCTTGTGAAAAAATAATTTGTGGCAGAGAAATTAGTTAGCAGAGCAGTTAAAGCGTCTAATTTCTGTGTATAATCCAACAAGAGTGTTCTGCAGATATTACCAAAGCCAAGGAGGCCTAAATAGAGTGCAGTCACAACGTACGTTACCCGAATAACAGTGACAATATGTCAGAAGAGGAGCTGGCGCCAATTAACGAGCAGGACTTGAAGGACCTGAAGGAGCGAATGAAACTAATTGCTGACGCCGATCCCAGTCAGTATCATAATGAGTTCTCTTTACGTCGCTATTTGCGGGCATTCAAGACGACAGACGCCGCTTTCCAAGTGAGTCACATTCCTAATTTTCCACCCACATCTTGACATTGAGCTTATTCTGTATTGACTGCCCACCCACTCATTTTTTGTTGTAGGCCATACTCAAGACGAACAAGTGGCGTGAAACATATGGAGTGGCCAAGCTGAGTGAGATGGAGTGCAGTCATTTGAAGAACAAGGCGCGTGTGTTGCGGCATCGTGACTGTATTGGTCGTCCAGTGATTTATATACCATCCAAGAATCATTCTACGGCACGGGATATTGATGAGCTGACGCGGTTCATTGTCAGCAATCTGGAGGATGCTTGTAAGAAGTGCTTCGAGGAGGTCACTGATCGTCTGTGCATTGTTTTCGATCTGGCCGAGTTCAGCACGTCCTGCATGGACTATCAGCTGGTACAGAATCTAATCTGGCTGTTGGGCAAGCATTATCCGGAGCGTCTAGGTGTTTGCTTAATCATCAATGCGCCGGGGATCTTCTCTACCATTTGGCCGGGAATTCGTGTACTGCTCGACGATAATACCTCGAAGAAGGTAAAGTTTGTCAGCAATGAGACGGAACTATGTCAATACCTAATACCGGATATACTACCAACGGATATGTAATCTTCTACTTTACCGCTTTTCGCGTTCCAATTAGTCATAGACATACACATATCTCCATATGAGGCACTTGTGACATTAAGCGACGTGTACCTATTAGAAACCAGTACCTAAGACGTTGTATTTGTATCTATGCAGAAAGATTTAACATAGTTTGTACTCCACACACACAACATAATTAATGGTCTACAAATAATGAATGTCTTTAATTTGTAGCAAAATGAACACACAGTTGATTGTAAAATTTAATGTAATTGTATTGTGCGTATGAAATATTTTAGATAAATATTTATCTATGCCTATTAATGTTTATTTATAGAATATATATGCATAATATATATGTATGTGATTATGAGTAATCATATTGGTGTATAAATAAAGTTGTAAAACAAAATCCAACACCCTAATGGAGTGTTCTACATTTAGAAATTCTTATCACATCCATAACTGATAAGGGTCATATAAATTCGAAAGTTATGGGTCACAATTGCCAGCAATATTGTCAAAACAAACAATTGATTACTTGTGCATTTTCTAACCGCTTATCATTTTGCCGCCTTGAACAGTGCTGCCAGCTGTACAGAAAAATATGGAAAGTTATGACAACTCTTTTAACAGAGCTGCAAAAAAAAAGGTCACACAGAGGGTTGCGCTGTGACGTCATGCGAGATGTCAATTAATATTAATTACTGCTGCTGCTAATATACTTTTAACTACTTAATGTTAGCCATTT
This sequence comes from Drosophila falleni, assembly GCA_035045575.1. NCBI lineage: Eukaryota > Metazoa > Arthropoda > Insecta > Diptera > Drosophilidae > Drosophila > Drosophila falleni. The sequence continues at coordinate 9,221,091 of JAWNOV010000167.1, forward strand.
AAGAATTATTATAATAAAGTAATTAGCTAAGCATGTGCACTGCTAATATGAGTGTTTGAAAAGCGTAGCTATCTCTTAGTGATTATGTCCAGCGCATTGCACAACCTTTAGATTATTTGCCATGATTGACTGGTTTAGTTTTGTATTATCTAAATTCTCGAGCGTTTGATAACCAATTCGAAACAGCAACATGAAACAAAACAAAAATAACAACAGCGCAGCAAACTCAGTTTGCCAGTTGTCGGCGTTTGGATTTCAGTGAAAAGCGAAGCGTTCGTCGAGCAGCAACAGCAACAGCAATGACAACAACAAAAGCATCTCAATCTCATATTGCGGCGTTGGACGTTGGGACGACGTACTTGCGATGCTTTGTTCTTGATGATAGATGTGTGGTCAAGGGGTCGGCAGCGGATACAGTGAGAGCTAATTGAGTGGCTGCGATCAAAGTAGCAAATTCCATTGAAACGTGTTATGTTTGCAGGTCGAGCTATTGAATCCGCAGCCCGGTTACTTTGAGATTGAACCCGAGGGATTGTGGCGCAAGATAGTCAAGGTGATAACGGACTCGATACGCGGTACGTGTTAATTATCTATTTTTAATACACACGTTCATTTAATCCTAATCTCTAATAAACTTTAGATGCCAAGTTGACGCCTGCAAATATTACCTGCTTAACTATTTCCACACAACGCTGCACATTTCTCACCTGGAATCACAGAACCAAAGAATATTATCACAATTTTATTACATGGAAGGATTTGCGTGCCGATGATCTCGTCCAGAAATGGAACTCCAGCTGCTCACTGCGCACCATGAATGGTGTATCCTATGTCATGTATCTGCTGACCCGAAATGCACGATTTCTGGCGGGGAGTGTGCTCAAACTGATGAATGGCCAGGTGACGCCGCGTCTGCTCCACGAGATGGCGCACAACAAGCGACTGCAGCAGGGATTACGGGAAAAGAAAGCACGCCTGGAGCTGCTCGATTCGTGGATCCTGCACAAACTGCGCTCTGGCAATGGCCTGGATCCGGATGTGGAACATATTACGGATATTAGCTCAAGTACTGCCACTGGACTGTATGATCCCTTTACCTTGAGCTGGTCGCCGCTCATACGCTATATGTTTGGCATCGATGTATGTTGATTAGTTCCATAAATTTTCAGTTCTTTTATTAAAAACTTACTCTTTAAAGGTGGACATTATGCCACGCGTCGTGGACAACAGCTACAAGAACTTTGGATACGTACATCCCGCTGTCTTTGGCCCAGACTGGGGTGACACCAAAATTCCCATTGCCGCCTCCCTCAGCGACCAGACGGCTGCCATGTGGGGCTCCCAATGCTTTGCCAAAGGGGACATCAAGGTGACCATGGGCACGGGTGCGTTCCTTAACATGGTGACTGGCGTGGACTGCAAGGCTGTGATCAGCGGCATGTATCCACTTGTGGCATGGCAGCTGAAGCAGGAGAAGCGACAACCGGATACCATTTACTGCATTGAGGGAGCAGCTCATGATTTTGGCACTGTGGTGTCCTGGGCGCAATCCTGTGAACTGTTTACGAATCCAGCAGATACCTCGGATATGGCGCTGTCAGTGCCAGACACAAATGATGTTTACTTTATGCCCGCATTCAGTGGTTTGGGTGTGAGTGGAGTTATCTAAATTGAAGTTACTTCTGTAGAGTTCATGAGTAAATCCTTTACAGCCGCCTGTGAATGACTATCGTGCTGCGAGTGGCTTTATTGGCATGACTCCGTCCACGACCAAGGCGCACATGGTGCGAGCGCTGCTGGAGAGCATTGTCTTTCGTGTGGTGCAGCTCATCGAGAGCGCCAAGAAGGAAACAAAGCAGAAACTGAAAATAATCAAGTAAGACAAGATGTCAATTGAACTCATCAAGTCTCTAACTGAAACCCTTATTCTACAGAGTGGATGGAGGCGTCTCGCGTAATGATTTTGTCTGTCAGTTCCTTGCCGATGCCAGCGGCTTGTGTGTGGAGCGTGCCGAGTGCTCCGAGTCCAGCATTATGGGTGCCACTTATCTGGCCGGTGTTAATCATGGCATTTGGCATACGCTCGAGGATCTCAAGAGTTTCCGCAAGGTGGAGTACATCTTCGAGCCGCAACCAAAGCTGAAGGCAATTATTGCTAGCCGTATGGAGAGATGGAGCAGAGCCATCGAACGCTTTAGCGGGTGGTACTAATGAGATTACAAGCAATACTATGTTACAGGGTTTTTTCAGTATGATATTATATTTCTTTTTGTTTTTTACGTGCTTAAATTTGTTAAATTAAATACTAAATGTTATGTGGACAACATGAAATAGCTGCCATGCCAGGGAAAGGAAGTTTCTTTCATGTCAACTAATGATATACATTCAAGAAGTACATGGATTGAGGATTCAGTCTCAGTTGAAGCGTTGCTGGAAACTTTGTTGTTGATTGAACAACATTTGTTGTTGCTGCTGCTGCTGTTGTTGTTGCTGCTGTTGCTGCTGCTGTTGTTGCTGCTGCTGATGATGGAAATCCTGTTGATTGCCCGTGCCGGATAAGCGAACTCGTTTCGCATTGGGTTCATTAGGATTCATTTGTTGCTGTTGTTGCTGCTGCTGCTGTTGTTGCTGTTGCTGCTGTTGTTGCTGCTGCTGCTGCTGTTGTTGCTGCTGTTGCTGTCGCTTGTTATCCGACTTGTCCTCCTGGTCATCGTCGGTGAGGAACTCACGCTTCGGATACGGTATGGGACACCCAGCAAAGACGTCCTGCGTCGGCAGTGGTTCCTCCTGAAAATACTGATCCTGCATCGCCTGCTCGGAGGTAATACGTTTGTTGGGATCCATTAGCAGCAGCTTCTGCAGCAGATGGAATGCTTTGCTGTCCGGCTTGATTTTGTGCCGTTCCATGTACTTGGCCAGCGAACAAGCGGAGTAAGTGGAACGCTTAAAATCCTTGGTCAGCGTATGATGCTCGGGCATCTTTTTGATGTCCTCCCAGTCCTTGTCCTGCGGAAAGCCCATCACATTGAATATGCGATCCAGCTGATCGTGATGATACGGATTACTGGTCTTGATATCCTCCTGCCGGCAGTGGAAAATGGGCTCCGACGTCAGCAGCTCGGCAAAAATGCAACCGATGGCCCAAATATCAATTGCCTTGGTATAATGCCGAGCGCCCAGCAGCAGTTCCGGTGCACGATACCAAAAAGTGACCACCACGGGATCCAAATCCGCTAGTGGTTTTAACGGAGCATTGAAGAGTCGGGCAAAGCCCATGTCGGCAATTTTGACACGTCCCCGCTCATTGCCATCACCCATAACAAGTATGTTGGCAGGTTTCAGATCCCGATGAAGCACCCAGTTGCTGTGCAAATAATGAATCCCGTCCAGAATCTGATAGAGCAGGCTCTTGACCATGCCACGGGGCACAACCACTTGCTTCTTGGTCGCCTTGGCCGCCCGATGGAACTTTATGATGTGCCACAGATCATGCTCCGCATAGTCAATCAGCAGGAACACCTTGCGGTCGCTGTGCGAGAGAAACACTCGAATCAACGTTATCACATTCTGATGCTTCAGCTCCCTTAGCAATGCGATCTCACGACAGGCGGACATGGACAGACCCGTTCCATCGATCTGCTTCAGTGCGTACTCCTTGCCGTCACTGAAAAAATCAAAGAAAATGTATCTCAATCTGCGCTTGGACCGGCTTAATCTCCTTACCTGGTCTCCTTCCACTTGGCCTTGTACACATGTCCGTAGGTGCCGCGGCCCACTTTGCAGCCCTCGTAGTTGAACAAATCCTCCACCTTGGTGCGCTCCATTTGTGTTTTCATCTTAAAATCGTAGTCCATTTTGCCAATTTACTTTGCATTTGCGTCTGCGGCTTTTTTAACTCAGCTGTTCTCAGCGAAAACAATAGCAAATTTAATAGTGATGGGCGTTGCAACTAGGAATCACTGTTGCCAACTTGGCTACTTTATAGCTAGATCTGGCTATTTTCAGATATCGTTTAATAGAAAAACTTTAAAATTGGGAGAGTGGCCTGGGAGCGGGGCCTGGGAGCGGGAACGGGGCCTGGGGGAGGGACTGGGAGCGGGGCCTGGGAGAGGGACTGGGAGCGGGGCCTGGGAGAGGGGCTTGGGAGCGGGGCCTGGGAGAGGGACTTGGAGCGGGACCTGGGAGAGGGACTGGGAGAGGTACTGGGAGAGGGCCTGGGAGCGGGGCCTGGGAGAGGGCTGGGAAATCTGGCTATATTAAATACATTTTCAGCTGATTTTTGCTATTCATATTTTGATAAAACTGTGCAAAAGTGCCCACAAAAACAAATTTAGAAGTTTTTTTTAGACGGAAACAGCTAAAACTTGGCAGCACTGTCGTGAAAAGCTGCCACCCGGTCCAAGGGCTGCCACCCTGTCGCGATAACAGTGAACAGTCACGGTTGCTACACGATAACAGATAACCTGTTGCTTATCGATATTATCGATATAAAAACAGCTGTTAGAGAACGCCAATCGATTTGTGCAGCAGAATAAAAACAACGTGCGTTGAAATAACTTTGCAGAGCGCAACATATAAACAATAAATTAAAATATCTAAAAATGGCTAAGCGAAATATACGAGCAAAGGCCAAAAGTGCTGTTGGAGCTGTCAAGCAGAAGACGCAGGAAGTGCAGGCGAAGCTGAAGAAAGCAGCGCGTCAGGAGGAAATGCTGCACAAGACCTTGACACCCAAGAAGACAACAACAAAGAAGGAAAAATCAGCACAGAAGCATACAAAATTATTAAAACGATTTGTGGAAATCAAAAAAGAAATCAAGGAGGAAAACGCACGCAAGAATCGACAGAAGACCAAGGTCATTGGTGATTTGCAGCCCCTGCGCGATGCTCTCCCCTCTTTGGGGGACATCTACAACCTAGTGAAGAGTCGGAAAAAGGAATCTTCGGAGAGCGCCCCAATAGAGCCAGAATTACTAAGTGCCAAGAAAAAGATCAAAAAGAAACGCACCGAATATGTTAACAAAGTAAAATCCTTGGAGAAAGTCATCAAGGATAAGAATTTCAAAAAGAATCCTCGAGAAGTGATTGCGAATCATTTGCGCAACAAGTATCAGGCAATGGATGAGGATGACGTCGAGTAGAATAACAAATAAATATAATCTAAAAATCATATAAAAAGGAGACTGTCTTTGCACTTTGATTTTATTTATTAAGAAATATCATTAATACATAATAATGTATATATATATGCATTATGTATAGCTTTATCATTTAACGATGCATATAAATATTACACATAAGTATGTAAATTGTAAGCATTATAAAGTAAAAGGGGATTTTTAACAGAACGCAATTGGAGATAGAGTTTAGAGTAATATAAACTTGTTAGTGATTTTTCGGGTGTCATTCTATTTAATAAAGCAAGTGGAGAACTGTTATTTGTATTGTTTGTTTAAATCTTGACGAGTCTACAGAATAGCTACTATTATCATAGCCATAGAGCATCAGAAACTCTGTTTTGGATCAGCTTGGTGTTGTTTTTCTTACAGTGTATTTATTTGCACAGACTGTAAATCCGTGGCAACAGTTTCCTATATAGATACATAAATATATGTATGTGTTATTGTTAGCATTAATGTTATGGCTCGATTTCTCGCATTTCGGGGAAAATCAGCTTGTTTCTTTCATTATACCAGTGAGATCATTAAAATATTATTATTTTTATGCTCATTTCAAGTCGCACTACACGAATTCTCCAGTTGCATTAACAGCAAAGATTAACATAGTATTTATTAAAGTTAGTTTTATAAGTTTCTTCAAATGGCATTTTCTGATTTATGTAAGTTTGTAAATTAGCTGTACATAATTTTATATGTATTTGATTTAATTTATGTGTGTATGGCTGTCAGTTTACGGCGATAAATGGGCATTTAAACATAATCAGGGATTTTAACTAGGTTAATTAATGTCTGTCTTACATTATTAATTATATCGCATCTGTTTACGTTAGCTTCAGTAAAACCTTCATGTGAAGGACAAAGTTTTGCAATATAAAGCTTAAAACTCGACTAAAGTTAGGTTACAATTACAACCTACCGCGTTACAGTGTTACATTGTTATCGTGAATCGTGATTGTTTATATATGTACGTTCATGTGGGAGGGTTGGGTAGGGTCATCTTGTTTTCATAGATAGAAAATATATATTTATATATTAACTATGTCTAGTTTTTGCACATTTATGAGTTAGAAACAACAAACTTAAGCTAATTTCAAAATTCTGCACTACGTGAATTTAACGATCCATTTACTTATTCAGCAGAAACATTAATAAACTGAAGGAGAGAAAGAGAATCGAAATATTAGATATAGTTCAGAAGAACGTAGAGTTTTATACGCACCGGAAATTAATGCCCTTGTTTGCCAACATTCTATTGCACTCGCTAGATCCGGCGGAACCAGTTCCATCCGGCAAGGGCAGCACATAGTAATCACTTTCAGTGCTCTAAAAAATTACAAATCATAATTATTTGCTTTGGTACAAACTATTGTGCATTAGTTATACCGTTTCTGTGAATTCGTGCTTGTAAATCTGTGTAGATACTTTCATGTCCGAGAAGGGACCCTTGAGCGCAAAGAAATGTATGCTCATGGGTGTGCTGGTCTTGGTTTTCAGTATGAGCTGATAGGTAATGGTTCGCTCATTCGATTGATGAGGATCGCGTTGGCTGTTATTAATGCGGGCCTTGACCACCCACTGTTGATTGAAGGCCGAGAAGCGTGCCGTTTCATAGAACAGCTTATGGACATACTCATCTGTGCGATACGGTTTCATTTGTAGATCTATAATCAAGTTGAGATGGATAAGCAAAAGTATAACAATCTTCATTCAAAACTAAACTGTTTACCATTGAAGATGATTTTCTCGTAGCTAAGCAGATCAATCAAGGTGTTAAACATTTTCTTTTCCTCCTTGATCTTGACATCGTGCGCCTCCAGGGCGGCCATTACCTCATAGCCAGATTTTTGAGGATGTAGACAATTGCGTTCATGTTCGGTGGCTAAAAAGGAAGTCAATATTAGAAGTGATCTTTATGGAATGTAACAATACTCACTCTCATGGTAGGGACCACGCCATTGACAGCCAATGCGATGATATTTGCATTTCGTGGGTCGCTCCTGACACTCGTGTTGTTCATGACGCTCCAGCGATTTGTAGGGAAACTCCTTGTTGCAAAACTGTCAAGGATAAGAGAAGAAATCAAGTAAAAGTTGATGTAAATTGACAAACATTTTCAATTCAATTCACCTGACACTCGCTGGGCAGTTCGGAAGCTGCCTTTTCCACGGCCAGATTACGGGAAGCTGTGCTCTTTGATATTTCCACACGACAATTGGGACATGTGGCAATCTGATCACGCAGGCTGCATTATGAACATAATGATAAAAGAATAAAAAAATAAAAAGAGAGAAATGAATGAAAGTTATTAAATTGTTCTTTAGGAAAGATGAAAGAATGTATGCTCAAATCACAGTAAATAATTTTTCATGTCGTTTAATTTTCGCTTTTGAGTTTCATACCGTCCGTCCGCCAGAAGGTGGGTAAAACAGGCGGCGCACATCAGATGACCCATTTGGCACTGCAATTAAATAGAGCAGAGTGGAAAAAAGAGGTGTATTAGTGCGGGCGCAAGTCAAACGAATTTGTTAGCGAATTATATGTATAGTTAAATAATTAATTATGTAGTAGAAACTAAATAAAAAATGTGGAATACAAATAAACCTGCAATTAAAGAAAAAAGAAGAAAAAGTTGCTATTAGTCAAAATACGCCTTTTGCAAAGTTGAGAATGTTGGTTGATATGAGGAAATTTCATGAAATTGGATGGAATCATTTATGTATTTGTGGGTGAACGGAGGACAAGGAGAATTTTGTTGTTGTGAAATAGGAAATTCTGGAGTTGAGGTGCTAATTTATCTGAAATGGATGGAAAGGCTGTGGTCGTGTAGTTGTGTGTGTGTAGCTTTGGTGATTGGTTCCTGTGGGTTCGTCAATAACTTTTTTTTGGTAAATAAAAACGCTTATTTTGTATTTAGTTTTGAATTAATCAATTTGCATTGCCTGCAAAATTTATTGATATCAGTTTCTTTCAGGTTCATAATTCACTATTTGTACAATTCAAAGATATTTCAACAGTTTACAGCTACTGCCTCATTAATAAAATTGGGTTTAAATACTTAGCAATAATAGTTAATGATTACAATACTAGTGTCTGTGTGTTTTCGTGTTTGAGTGTATGTGTGTGTGTGCTTACAAAAGTTAGCTAAATTGGTAAAAAGTTTTGATTTCAATGTAGTATTTAATTGACTTAACTATATTAATCATTAGAGAGAGAGAGAGAGATAGAGATAGTTAAGATAGATCGAGATTGTTAGAGTCATAGGCTGGATGGAGTATGTAATGGACTCCATGATTAAAATCATAAAATAAGTTGAGAACTTTTAGTTTTTTTTTTTAAAGTCAATTGTTGAAAATAATTTATTTGAAATTTATGCATGTTGCTTTATGAATGATTAAAATACAGATGATAACAATTTTCAGGGTTGAAAATAGTTTTTCCAGTCAATTGAAAGATAAGCCGAAAGAAAGGTCAAGTCTGGACTGCCCCGCTGGTAATTTTCATTAAGGTTTTTCCATTTATTTTTTTGTATTTTTGCAAAGAATGCGGGTGACGCGTCGCTTCGTTAATTATCGTCGCCGAAGCGTGATAAAAACGCATTTTTCGGGCTGCGGAGCTGATGTTTGTTTCTGTATCTTTTGCCTGCATTTTGAAAATTTCTATTTACGGAGTGACATGTGCGATATGCCCAATACATACCCACACACATGTGCGCGTGTTTATATATAAGTAAATATGTCCCTATTCCAAAGATAAGAGCACGTCTGTTATTTGTTGTCAGGCATCTCAGGCAATTTATAGACAGAAATGTATCTGTATCTGTATAGATGCATGTGTATCTGTGAGTTGGACAAGATACTCAATGCACCCCAAATCCCATTCCCATTCCCAGTTCCATTCTCTTTCAAGTTGAATGAACTTCTCTCGCATTAAACATTAGGCAACACTGCAAGCGTTATTTTTGACCTACAATAAGCACTAGGCAGCTGCGACAATTGTTTAAAACAAACCTCACCTCATAAAAAAAAACAAAATACAAAAAATTGTGAACTTGTTTTTACTCTCTTTATCGCTCGTTTAGTTTGCTTTTATGCTCCCCATTTCAGATACGCTCACGCGGTAGACATAACAAAACCCAGCTGATGATGTTTTGGTAGATATGCACACACAGATACACACACATGTGCATGTGTAAGTAGCGCTGTCAACAGCAAAGAGAAGCAGGCAAAGGAAAGAACAGTGGCTGGTGGATACAAGACAGATAACACAACAAGAACCACAACAGCGTCGTAGCTTAGGTAAAAAAGGAATAAACACAAACACACTAGAGTTTACAGGTTTCAGGTATTGGCCCAAACCGGTAGAACGAGTTTGCCTTAGAGATTACAGTTCGCTGCAAATCACAACAATAATAACAACAACAACCTGTGCATAACAAATCTTAAGTGCTGCCCTTGCACACATACAGACATACTTACTAATAACCATGCCAATCAATGCCAATTAAATGCGACGGAAAACTTTCAAAGTGCGTAGTATTTTTTTTGTGTCTCTCTCTTGATTTTCATTTTGGGCCCCATTGGGTTTTTTCTTTGCCCTCAAACAGCTGACCATGTTACTACACGCGCTGCCTGTGCGAGTGCGAGCGGGACAATACGATTGTTGACACTGACATAGCAGGGGAGAGAACAACTGGCAGCAAAAGCAAAACAATAACAGAGAGCGTGGTCCAACGAGAGTGGAAAAGAACCCATGTATGTTTGTGTGTGTGTGTGTAGAGAGATATGTATGCAAATGCAAAATTAATCATATACTATTGGTTAATTTATACATATATACTATGTATGTATATATTTATTTAATATAAATAACTTAATACAATATTAAGGATGGGTTAATGCTATGACGCAGTTACATATATTTAACTATGTAAGTATATGGTGGGTATGTGTGTGACTGTTAGAGAGACTCAACATGAGCCTCAGAAAGAGAGAGAGAATGAAAGAAAGTCAAATACAACGCAGCACTATTGGAAAAGGCAATAGAAGCGAAAAAGGCTTTAAAAGAAATCAACAAGAATAAAGATACATGTACATATGTTTATGATTTATCGTATATATGTATTACGTAAAGTGTTGATTGTTTATAAATTGGCTCAATAATTTATTAAATTGACAAATAAAGCTGCCAACGAAAAACCAACCAAATTGATGACGAACGTGTGCATCAATGAATGCTAGAAGAAAAAATTGTATACACACAACAGACACATGAACAAATGGCTGAATAAGGCTTAAAAGCGAATTGAATGAAAGAGGAAATGACAGACGGGAAGACAGACAATTGGATGTATGTATGTGTGTGTGTGAGTGAGTGAACAAAGCAAACAAACACTGACGTTGCGTTGTTAGCATATTTTTATTTTATTTATTTTTGATTGGGGGCGGGGCAAGTCGAGGGTAGCGGTAATGACAACGACGGCGATGGCGCCGCTGCGGAGGTCGCACGGGCGAACTGCTAAAAATAGGCCACGAACAGAAAAGAAAAGAATACATAACGGCTCCCATTTCACAAAATGTAAATAACGCATCTCTGTGAGGTATTTGCAGTTTTCTCAAGATACAGATACAAACGCATACAGATAAATATTTATTTGTATGTGTGTACGCATATTTAGTAAGGAATGCACGTCGCACTTTGAAACTTATGACGCAACAGTGGAAAAACGCCAGCAGTTTAAGCTGTTCACAAAAAAAGAAATAAAAGAAAATGTAACTGCGCAGATAGTTGCAAGGTTGGGGGTCAGTGGGGTGAGAGAGCATCGGAAATAAAGCAGGGTTGCTTTGGTTTGGTTTTGGTTTGCACGCCTAAAACGCAATAGAAGTGCAGCAGCATTAAGAGAGAACTGCATGCTACATATGTAATGCCAGTGTGTGCGAGAGAGTGCGCTATATAGGTCTCTACATACTTACAAATACGATCGCGGGGTGGGAGGGAGCTAGAGGGTGGTAGGTGCCGCAAGTGCCTGGCATTGTCATATTTTCAAGGCAAACGCAACGGGCATTTGCAAACGTAACCATAGAAAAGAAACAAAATTGCTGTTTTTTGTGTTTTCCTTTTGCTGTTCTGCTTTGGGGCGTCCGCTCTCTCGCTCTGGCGAGGCCAGCTGTGTGCGCCGCGCTTAAGGGAGAGGCAGTGGTGCGCGGTGCGGGGAGTGACTGCTGCTTACAGCTGAGTTTGCGTTTTGCTTTTGCTCCATTTGTTTTGTATACAGAGAATTGTCACAAATACACACGCACGCACAAGAGAGCGCACGTATGTGTGTACATACAAAACACATACATATACATACATACGTTTGCGTCTTTGTGCACATACTTTTAATTTATTTTCAAGAAATCAAAGTCAAAACAAATCCGTCTGCATGCTGCAATCAACTCACCTGATACATGGCCGTTTTGGGCAGATCCAGACACACGGCACAGCAAAGAGCAGTCGAGATGCGATAGGCAAGCTTCTCGTTTGTTCCGCTTCCAGTTCCAGCTGGTCCACCGCCCCCGCCGCCCGACAACGAGCTCGACGAGGAGGAAGCTGCATTCGGATCAAGCATTTGCTTTTTAGCTGGCGGCTCTCCGCTGCTCTGCGTATCTAACGGTACGCTTCCCACCGACATACTGCTGCCCCCGACCCCGCCCCCTGCCGATGAGGTTGAGGCCTGCATTTGCAGTTGCATTGTGGTCACCTGGTTGTCGCCCAGCATTGGCAGTGTGGACGAGGGTGGCTGCTGCACCGCCGAACTAGAAGATTCTACAGTGGACATATTGTCTATTTGCCTGTACTCCCTAATTATGTGTAATTTCTCCTTTTGTCAATATTTCCAATTCGTTTAAAATGAAAATGTTGCTCTCTTCCTCAGCTTACATACATATACACGCACACATACACTAATACAAGCAGCAGAAATTCACTGCACTTTTCTGATTTTTGTATTCTCACAACTTTCTTTGCTCTCCACTCCCACTTTTTCCAAACTAACTTTCCGTGAAACGTCCGCTCGCTTTGAAAGTTACAGCTATATTGAAAACGAAGAGAGATGACAGACAATCAAGAAAATGAGAGAAGTTTTTCAAAAACATAACAGAATGTTAATGACACAGATGCATTAACAGAACTGTTAACAAGTACAATTTAAGGGCACATGTTGCTTCCTGCAAATACATAGGTTTTTATGATAACTGTTGACAATAATTAATATTAAATTAAAATTTTTTAAGCACTCTATTTAAACGTCTTTTTGGATGGCAACTTTCAATAAACCAGCAGCTCTTTATTTGAATTCACAGCGCGATGCATCTCTTTTTCCATACCAAAAAGCTTATGCTATACTCAAATGGTAATGTTATCAAAGTAGTTGGAAATCAGCTGTCTTTGTTTTGATTTTATATCACATTTTTCAATTAAGTTTATACATGTGAAAATAGTGCTAACTACATGAATTTCAATGTCTAATAGTCCTCTCCCGCCAATATTGATATTTTATTGAAAAGTCTCAGTTTGTTTAATATATAAACATTAATTTATTGCCTATAAAAGAGCACTTATGTAATCCATTATTTACAAGTACGGCCGGTCCATTGGCGTCGTTTTGGCCTTCTTGTCGCGTGCTCGTGGGAACCAACGATGCTTTGTGGTGTGCGTTAACTTCATCAGCTCCTGACGCGCTACCTCTGGATGCTTGTTTTTAAATGCACTCATGGCCGACTGAAGTGCCGTCTCTTTTATAACATCCGAAGATTGCTTCTCAACGAACTGTGGCAGCGGCTTTGTATGCTCGTATGGAAACGGAGTGTCTGGATGCCAGGCAACAATAGTTTTACCATTTTTGGTCACTGCAATGCTATCCACAAGGCTCTTGCCACCCACTGCATTCTTGTTCACAGCATTTTTAGTTAAGTTTGTTGAGAATAAACGGCAGGTCGATAATAAACGTGCCGACATTTTTACTAATAATGTAGGGCAGTACTGCCAACTTGTTTAGATCAGCTTTCAAAGCTGCCATACTTTCAAATTAACTATAATTTTGTCTGCCAGGTGGCAACGTCTAACGAGACTGAAAACAGCTGTTAAATTAAGCAAAACACTTTACGCGCAAACAATTTTAATTAATATCATTAAAGCGATTTATAGGACACATAAATATAATAAACTATCAACTACGTGAATAGACATCGATGTAGAATAAGTTAAGGATTAACAACTGCGCTTAAATACCACAAAAGCTGAGACAGCAAATGCGTTTGCTTGGTAAGTGAATTTTCTCACGCTTGTTTTGCATTTAGTAACATTTCTTTTAATTATAAACTAGCTGACGAGCAAAGAATTAAGAACAAAGACAATATGAGTGGACGTGGACGCACACAGCGTAATAAACGCAGCTTACCCGTAAATAAAAATATCTTATCTGATGATTCTGACGATCCGCTATCGATTGATGGAAGTGTTTTAGTGAAGAACGAAGTCTGTCCCGATATTATCTTGACAACCGATAATGTGGAGGCATTCGGAATGGTTGACGGCCAGGATTTGATTGCGGAACATCAACGCATGATGTACAACACGGATATAGCAGCAAGTGCTCATGATCAGCGTAATATTGTCGAACGCCTCGACAGCCTGGAGCGTAAAGTGGACTTCTTGCTAAATGTCAACTCCAAGATCTTGGCACGGGTTGATAAAATCTGTGAGGATATGCAGGGAGGAGTGGAGCAGATAAATGAATTTCCCATAGAGGATGTACAAGGATTGGAAGAAATCGATCAAAAGATCGCAGGCGGTCGAAAGAAATATGTAAGCTAAAATTTCATTATAAGGATTACAATCTAATTGTTAATATTTTTAATTACAGGTCGAATTGTTCAAGACTATTCTATACCCACATGGTCTTCTTAAACACATTGACCGCATCTTTACACAAAGTTTGGTAATGAAAATGAATTACTCTGGAGTCAGTGACAAAATTGGATTAAACAACTATAATAACTTGAACATGGCTTTATATGGTAAAAGTTATTTGTTTAGTTAATTTTCATTTTTTTTTAAGTGTATTTGTTTTCAACAGAATCTCAAAAAACGGAAGGCTTTACAATCAATGATCACATGAAGATTGTTCGTGAGGCTTTTATGAAGGCCAAAAATCGGGTCTATAAGGCCACATCTGTGAAAAAGAGGGAACGGCGAGAGGGAAAAAGCAAAAGTTCGAGTAATAGCAAAAATCACCTCTCTAAAAGAAAAAAAGTTGAATTAGAATAGGTAATAGACATTTATGCTACTTAATGTTATAAAAAGAACTGTAATTAATTATAAAAGAAATATTAAAGTGAATATTTTGATTCTTCTATCGTAGAAAACAAAACAGAATGAAAGCTTGATGGCGCTACCGATATATAAAAAATTTAATTAAGAGTGGAGCATAAAATTTTGCTTGAATTTTAATTTAATTAAATTTCAAATGCGCGCCATGTTAAAATGTAGACCAAAACTACCTCTCTGTTAAATAACAGCTCTTGTCGATTGCTTTAGTTTACATGACAGTGTTGTAAAAGTTGCCAAATTGGCGGCAAATTCAAGTAGATGTTTTAAGTTATACAAAAATCTTGTTTATTTTTATACTTTCCTTTTTAGGCTCAAATTTATTTGCTTTATTTTATGGCGATTTGTACGCGCTTAACATTTGCATGCTGCTCAAATGTGTGTCAAATGTCAAAAAAAGCATATAATTAATATTCTTCCCTCACAACGGCCGGTTCGCCCAAAGGCATTTGGTAAATTAAACATTTTGGCTATATCTCTGCTCGTCTAAAGCTGCTTTCATTTTTTTACGCCACTTGACTGCCTTGGTCTACGTTAGCCATCCCTTAGTTCGCTGCTAATATTTTATTGAGTGCTTCAAATTTATTTTGAATAAACAGAAAACGTCGCCGGCTTTTGGCCGTAGTCATAGCAGCGTATCGTCATCATCTCTGTGGATGATGTTGCTGCTTGTGCAAAACAAATGCTGCCAATTTCACACTTCTCCCTCTGCCACACAGCCAGAAAAAATTCATTGTTTGCCTGCGGCAAATGTTTATTTATGTATTCGGCTTTTTTTCCCTCTCTTTGGTATGTGATATCAACAGCCTCATCAGCCTACATCACTTCAGCTGGCAGCAATGTGTGTGCTATTGTATTAAGGTTATAATCTGTTTTGATTTTTATTTTTATTTAATTTGCATTCCGGACCGCAATTAATTAAGTTTTGGGAATCAACGAATAAAAACCAAAAGGAATTTATCGAGGCATTGGGCAGGATTAAGAAAACAAAACAAATATCTGTCATTCGGCTGTCGATGTCCTCCGTTATGGCCCATAAAAATGGCACAGAAACAAAAACCAAAAGTACGGGAAACACTGACACGTTGAAATGTCGCAAATACATTGCGTATACGCACGGTTATCGCTCATACATACATTTCCATCGCAAATTTATTATACAAAAATGCTACGGGGCAAAACTATGTATGTCCATGCCAGCGCCACGCCCACCTTTTGGCCATTTCATAACGCCCTTATTGTGGGTGGCGACCATAAAAGGCGGCAGCATTGCTGCAAATTGTCCCCCATTTGTTTCGTCTGATAATGTCTCAATAAAATCTGTAAGGCATGCATAGGTGTTCACGTGTGTGCCTCTCACTCTCTCTCTCTCTTTCTATTACTCTTTCTTTCCCTTTCTCTGTGTGTATAAGCTTGTTTTAGGTGTGCGTTACTGCCAATACGAACGATAGTTAACTGTGCTTTGGGCCTCTGTAACGAAACTATTTTGTAATTACCAAAGTTGTTAAATTTAACGACAAGTGTCCTTTGTGTTCCGTTGAATCTCTTGGTCCTTCTTCTTTTACATTACACCCAGAGCAAAGCCAGCTGTTTAATTAAATAGTTTTCATTTATGATTAAAACAGCATTTGTCTTTAATTACTTCGCTGAAAAAAAGGAGGAAAAACAAATTATTTTTAGTTGACCACATTCCCAATTTAAATTTCGCCAAAAATTTTGACAAGATTACCACTTTAAGAAACTGAAAGAGCTTACAAGAAAATGTAAAAAATAATCAAATATGCGAAACTAAATGTTGCCAGAATAGAAAATATATAATGCTCTTGAAAAAAGTATCAATGTAGCTTTTAGTTTCACTTACGATTTGAACAAGTTTTGTGAATTTATAATTGGAATAATTTATTCTCTCTTTTAGAATGAGTTCGAAAAATATTATGCAAAATCACTTTGGGTGAATAGGTTTTTTAGAACTCTTCATTTGCATATTTTCTTACCCAACATGATGTCCACTGTCCACCGTCCAGTCTCCAAGTCGTCTCCAAGGTTGTCACTAGGCAATTATGCAACCAAGTGCAAAACGTTTGCCGCACTTTCTTGTCATAAATAAAGTTTTAATTGTCATGCTTTTTGATCTACAAGTTAGGACAGCGTGTGGCCGACATAGATTGTAATTATAGATAGATATAGAGGAAATCTGTATATATAACTTAAATCAAATATTGATTTTAAGATAAACGCACATTGTCGTACGGTGCGTATGATAAATTTTTCATTAAAAACCGAGTTTTATAGCCAGTGGAAACTACGTGACTTGTTTATTATCTTCCGTAGTCCTTTTTAATCGAAACGTATAAATTGAAAGCTAATCAATTTATGGCTTCGCACGCCGCAAATTGCCGAATGAATCCCTTGTCGAAATGTAAGCAGAAAACACAAGTAGTAAAAACATCGAAAAACAGAAGTAACCAACAAATTACATATACATTCAAGTAGACGGCAAATGTTGTGTCTCCTTTTCAATTTCGATAAAGAGCTGTGTCGATTTGCACGCCTAAGCCCCCATTCAAATCATGGACAAAACTCCCCACATGGCCGTAATACTCAATCGAATGTGTAAAATTTCCCTTTTCATAGCTGAATTAAATTCCAATACGCACGCACAACACACACATACCACAACACACGCAACACACACCATACAAAAACACATGCCATACACATATATATGCCCATTTATCTATATGTAGATATATCGCGTTCGAGTACGAGTATCTAAACCTCTTCAATCGTGCGTACAGTGGTTTATCTTTGACTGTTCAAAAGCCTTTTGTTCTCATTTTACATTTTAATTGGATTTTTTAATTGTATTTGCTTGTCCTATACATAGAAAAATTACCAAATCTGAACTTTTCAAAAATGGATTACCATTTTATTATAAATTAAGAAAAAATTTGATGAATCTTTCTGAATTCTGAAACTGTTTTTTTATTATATTATTAATGCTATTAATTTTTGAAAGTAATTTAATTATTTTATATAGTTATTTTAGTCCATCGTTTACCCTACAATTTTTAATTTTTAAATTAATTATTAAAATTAATCACTAAAATAATTTATTAAATACATATTTAATAACTTCTTTACTGTTTATGACCACTGTAGCTGGTTTGTTTTTTGCAACGTTCAATTTGAATGCCTTTCCCTTCTAATTTCCTTTATCGAATTTACGATTTGTTGGTCATGTCATCAGCTCAACTCAGATATGTGTATATGTATTGTATAACAACAGCAAGGCAAATATGTTTTCTCTGGCTTTGCTTAACATTTGCCTCAAACTGATTTGCCTTGGCTTTTGCAATGAAAACGATTTGTGTGGATCTCAAGGGTTTCTGACAAATGTAGCTTCATAAAAAATGTTGCATAAATCCACAAAAATGCCCAAAAACTACAAAAGAAAGAGAATAGAGAAAAATGTCAACGCATTGGTTGTTTGGCCCCATAACCTTTACTGGCCTTGACATTGGCTTTGGCGCCATTTTCCATTTTTGGCCCACGCACTTCTGACATTTTGCAAAAGCGCCGTTGCATTTCCCTAAACCTGGCGAGCTGTGAAAACCGAGCCAGCTAAATGCAGTTGCTAAGTTGTTTTAGCCAATAATACAGAAAGTACTTCAACCGTAAACCGGAACCATTTCCCCAACTCTCTTGCTTTTTCCACCTTTTCCATTTCCCCCTCAACAACAATAACAACTCCCACACAGACAACAATAATAATAATAAAGACTTGGCAACCATGTAAATGGTCACGTATTGTGCGAAAAATTGTGTATCTTAGGGGTGTATGAGAGTGAGTGTGAGTGTGTATGTGTGTAAAGTCAACTTAGTTTGTATAACTTGTAGTTGACATTAAAGTTTAAGAAATTTCTAATCCTTAAGACAACTCGCTGCATAATAAGATAACGACTGGCAGCATAATAATTAAGTATTAGCCATAAACATAGTTTAAAACTACGAGTATGCCAAAAAGTAATTTTCACAGCGTCTGCGCTTCTAATTCCCAAGCGGTTTAAACGCGTATTTGCTTAAAGTTCAGGCAGATGTTTATCAAAGTTGAGTTTATATAATGGCATTGTTTAGCTGCTCATATAATAATTAATTACTCTATAATTTTAATAAGATTGAAAGGGCAAAATAAAGCTACTAATCAGCTTAAAGAGATAAGACATAGTGCAAGTCTATAGTCTTAAAATAGTTATATAATTTTCTCATTACGTCTCCATAATTTCAAAGCACATTTTCATTAAAATTATCAACTGCAAACATCAATTAGTCAGATATTCTATTCGCACGAACTATGATTACGTTAAAAGCAGAATTCAATGGCAGTGAATTTTCAATAGGACCCACAAAGTCCTCTTCTGATGAAATCTTTCGACATTTAATCCCTCTGGAGTGTATAGACAGCTGCACTTGCATAAGATTGCCAGGAAGCTGCTTTGTGGTGATTTCTAGGGTATCTAGAATAGCAATCTCGACTATCAGCTACTTGCTGTTGTCTGTAACAATTGAATAAGTCACTTTTGAAATGCATTTGAAATTGTATGATTTGCTACAATTTCAAATGACATGAGTTCACATGAAATGTTCTCACGTTCTCCATTGCTTAATGAATTTCTTGCTTAACTTTTGCGTTCCATCACAGGAAAAGTGTTCATAATTCAAGAGAAATGTTCAGCAATGCACAAATACTCGCAGCCACACTTACACACGCATTCACACTCGCACTCACACTCAATCCTACATTTACACTCACTCCTACATTCACACTCACTCCTAAATTCATAGTCATTCCCACATAGCTTTTAGTTCTCTGTACTTGAATTTCGTTGTATAGTTTGTGGTGTGTGGAATTTTGCTGGTATATTAGCTGTACTTTTTATACCCTGCCCGCATATATGTAAAATGTGTGTTACAGTTTTTTGTAAATGAATGTTTCTGGGAAAAAAGGGTCCCTTTAAAATACGTATTTCTTGTTTATTCTTGTTTATTTCTTGGATCCAATACGGCGTACACTTTCTTGAAAAAATCATCGGATTCGTATGAAACTCGTTACTCGGGGGTTTTTGTGGTCGCTGAATACGAACTTGAAGTCAAGTTTTAAAAATTTAAAATGCCGTATCCAATATGGCGAATTTTTAAAAAGAACGTATTTAATTTAATATGTAAGTATACAAGACTTACCGGGTATATTGTAGTCAAACAGACTCAACAAGTTGCCTTTTTATCCTTGGGATTTCGTTTTATGGTTGTTTGCATTTTTTGTGTGGTTTCCTAAGTAAGTTGACTTTAAGTTGCACGTCTGTTGCCACTTTTGGGCAAAACTAAAAATAGCTCTCTGAATAGATCTCAGATATGATTTTGGGTATATGCAAATTTGACTTTCATATACGTAAATGTTTCTGTTGCTATCTACACTGGGACTTATGCAAAGAAGGGAAAAAAGAATCCAACGATTTGGCTGCCTTTGCTTTTGGCAATTTAGTCATAAGAAATTGTGCTGGTTTGGTTGCATGCCACAACAGAAATGTGGCTAATGGTTTTGGCTTTACAAGTTTTGGACAGACCGAGACGAATTTCGAGGGAGTTGCCATCAAGTTAAATCAACTAAGCTGATTGACTTAAGCGCAGCGCTGTCTTTCCACTCAATAAGAGTTGCAAAGTAGCAACAACAACAATGACAGTGTCAATGACTTGGCCACCAAGTCTTGGACATGGCTAATGGACGGAACAGAGGTTCGACGAAAAGCTGCGCTTAAGTCAATTTTATTTTTGCTCACTTCCTGAAAAAAGAGCTCAAGCAATGCACAGGGGAGACTATTAAGAATGTGACTGAGAGAAAGAGAGAGAGAGGGGAGAGCGGAAGGACTCTAGCTGTCAGCAAAGCCAGTCAAAGTGAAAGTCAGTAGAAAGAGACGCGTGTTTCCGCTTCAAAGTTTGCACGGTAAATTGATGACTGCCGGGCAGGAACAGAATTCACCGAGCTTGCAGCACATTTGTTGACTTTGCCGTGTCCAGACTAATTGCCATTTAATGACGATGACAATTTGATAAGTGAACAGTTGCATTTTGGTCCTCAAACGCACTCAAAGTCAAGTGAAATGTCAGCACAATCAATGCTATCCAACGGTCAAACAAATAGTATCTTTAAATTGAATCTAAGACAACAATGCCATACACATGAGCATTTCAACAGTGCACTACACAAAAGATAAAGACAGCAGGAGAGGAGAGAGATGGAGAGAGAGAGAGAGAGCCAGACAACTGCTACAAAATAACTGAGAAATTGAACAAGAATTGAAATAAAAACAATTGTAATTGAAATTGAAAAAGGAAAAGGAAATGTGACACAAACTGCCATGAAAATCAATAAGAAAATTTCGCTTTATGCTCAAAGCTAAAAGTAACAAAGTTACTGGAAATTGAAGCTAGAACATGATTTTTGTTAAACAATTACAGTTAAGCAACAAAGACTAAATTTTGTTCTAATAAGCAAAAAAATATTTGAGTCAAAAAAGTAAATATATTCTACAATAAAATAAAAAAATTGGCTCCTTCGTCTGTTCAAATATTAATTCATAAATATGTATCTGGGCTTACAGCTATTCTCAGAATTGTTTAAGTATTTCAGTCGTTATTTATATTTTTTGGTTCGTAACTCCCACAGGCTTAAATGCTCCACAATTTGATGCGGGTCAACGAAATGGATTTCTGCGTATATTTATAATTATTATTGACAGTTTTCGAAACCCTTTTAGGCGGGCTTATGATAACGGTCACGTTGATTCCTGTCACATAAAGTTCAACATAAAAATGTCGATTTTTGCGTTAAATTCCCTTTTGTCAAAGCCAATAAAAACTTTATGCTATTACTCACGCCTTGAAATATTAACAATTTTACTCAAGCTGACTTTTTCTTTTAATATAAAGTGACTTAAAATATCTATTGGATGAGAGTCAATGACTTTTGGTGTGAATTTTTAAGCAGCTTTTGTTTAAGTTTCTTTAATTACTTAAGCTGCATTTGGAAATTTAGATCAATTAGAGTTCTGTATTTTGAGACCTCAAAAGTCGATAAGCTCTATAAGTTGCTTGGCTTAAAATGTACAAAAATAAACTTTATTTTGCGACAGAAACTGCTTCAAACTGTCATAAACTGTAAATACAGACTAAAATCTAGCGTAGTGAACGCTGCAGGCAACCGAACAGAGTCAGCGACAGGAGCGGTTCAGTGTGAGAGAGGGGCGCCCGGATTTGAAGGAGAGGAATACATTTTAGCTGCGGTAAGCTGTCCGTAAACTAAAAGTTACAGTATTTAATTTAATTATGCTTTTGGGGATACAATTTAAATATAAATAATTTACAGGATAGGAATACATTTTAGCTGAAAGCGGTAAGCTGTCCTTAAACTAAAAGTTACAGTTTTTAAATTAATTATGCGCTTGGGGATACAATAATCAATAATATTAAATTAAATATAAACTAACATTTAAATATAATATTTGTTTTATTGGAAAAAAAAATCCTTGAAATATAGGTTGAAAATATTTTATTATTTAAACCTTAAAAAGTTATTTAGTTTCTAAATCACAATTATTATTTTGAGTAATGCAGTTCAGCAGCTGATAAAAATTAGCATTCCCTAGGGAATCAATTTAGTTGAAACAGGTATTAACTTTTGTTATCAATTGGATGATAAGTACGTCCCTAATGGAACGTTTATGGCCGCGAAACGCACACGAAAGCGCATCCAGAGCAAAATACGGTTTGGGAATGAGTTCAAGTGGTGTGTGAGATGTCAGGGACTCAGTCAGACAGTCAATATTCAGCAGCCATCGTATATTGTCGCTTGTGCACAAGCACACTACCTCACACACACACACACGCGTCACACACACATATGCTACACTCACACATGTGTGAAATTGTTCGTTTGAATAACCCTTTGGCATGACACATCAGTAGGAGGTTAGAGAAGTGCTTCTGGGGTATGGGGAAATCGGGGGCGTGTCATTTCAGCGCCTGTAGCTTTCATTAGTTCAATGCCAATGTTGTGTTATTGTCTATATGTTGTTGTTGTTGTTGTTGGTGTACCTTGGGCCAGAACCTGAACTGTGAGCTCTGGGTCCCTGCCATTTGACATCAACAGTTCGGTTTTTTAATTTTCAGCGTCATGTAGTTTGTCACTGTCTACCTGTGGGTGTATGTGTCTCTATCTCTATCTCTTTCTATATCCATCTTTCTCTTTCGTTTTGTACCTTTCTTTTTCTGTGCCTGCTCCCGTTGTGCCTTACATCTGATTAAATGAACACCAGCTGATGCAGAGCTTGCATTTCCAGCGAACAACATTCAGAATATGCAAATTAAAAATGTTTTGCACTGCATGCTGTGCGGCAAGTTTTTTAAAGAATTTTTAATCAGTTGCTAAGCTGTTGCTTGTATTCCATGCTAGTCAACTTAGTACTTGTCGTTTAAAACATTTCTTTCCTACTAAATCTTAAGCAACTTAAGACTTGAAAAGTGGCTAATATGCATTAAGCTGCAACTTGAGCAGTTTGTATTTTTTGGGGCAACTTTGCCAGCAGTTCATCTTGGCCAAACGATCGTTAATTTGCTGCCAAGCCACACGAGTGTTTTGTTCCTTTTTCCCCGAATGAACTTCCGCAAGTAGTTGGCCAAAACATTAAGAGTTTGATTCCATTCTGACAATGCTTTCTGTTATATGCAAACTTTGTTAATTACTTGCACCATTGCTTAAGTGGGTCAGTGGCTGGTGGAGGTGGAGGTGGTGCAGGTGGTGCTCCCACTGTTGCTCTTGCAAAACTTTAGCTATTTGGTACTTTTTCCCATTAGCTTTGCGTGTCCAACTGAAACAAATACAATTTTTCAATTAAGTATTCAACAATTTGTTCAACGAAAATGTCGAACAACAAGAAATTATAACTGTTGCTTGTGATGGAGAATATTAAATACCCTATAATTAATTTAAAATGTATTTCAAGAAAAAATTAATTTAAAATTAAATTAAGTTAAAATTAATTTAAAGAACATAATTAATAATATTCTACTATACAAATTTTATTTTTCAGCTTACAGGATATGCTTAACTCAAACACTTTATAAATATGCCATTTTTTTTAAGTTAATCAAAGATTTTTAATTAAATTCTGTTTGCAATTTGCAATGAAAATGAAAAATTTTTAAAATAAATACAATTTTTGCTTATGTCAGATATTTAATCAATCAGAAAAATATTTATAAATTATTTATGTAAGCTTTAAAATATTTGTACAATAAGTTAAATGAAGTGCAAGATGCACAATTTATTTTTCCAGGAACTCAGATAGTTCGTTGTTTAATGAAGCTGCTTCCTGGAAATTGACTTTCGATTTACACGATTTGTGGTGAATGTTATACAGATTCGTGGAATTTTAATTAATCACAATTACTAACTTGGCTAACGCGGTGACCTATACTCTGGCTAGAACGCCAATTTTTGGTATGATATTGTCATCTCTGGCCTCACAGTGTCCAACTCGTTGTGCAAATAAAGTGCTCTTTATTTATGGCACAATTAAGTGTGGAGTGCATTAGAAATTCCGCCTGGTCACATGATGTTACTTAATGTTTTTTGGGTGGCAAGTTTGAAGCATTTAAGTTAGCTAAAATAGAAATATTGGGCTTGACTTTATAATGAAAGACTCGGGAAAATAAAACAAAGATATTTTCTTTATTTCGTTGAAAAAAATACTATACAGTTTTAAAATGTTTTATTTTAAAAAGGAAATATTTACGACTACAATTCTTGGTTGTAGAAAACGTTCTTTTAATTAGTTTATATGCAACTTCCGCATGCCACAGATACGAACAATTTGCAACCCATTTCATGCATTCATAATAGACAATCTCATATCAAGGACCTAAAGTACAGTTTAAGTGGTGATACAATAAAGTAACTGTCAGATTGACATTTAGTATGCGCATACAAAGTACTTATAGTATTTATAGGTCATTGTTACTATATATATGTAGAAACGAGAGATTGGGTCATAAAATATGTGACATTAAGCAGAGCTATACTGTGCTTGTGGCAAACTGTGTACAGTTGCATATAAATCACCATTTAAAGGGGTTTTACCCAGTTTTTTAATTGCAAGATAAATGCACTCAGCTCATAAATTGTCTTGGTAAAGGCACTGAAACTTTGCCGATAGATGCAACCGCCTCCGTTCTATCAAGACGCCATTAATATGCCAGGAAACTGCTCCCACTTGCAAGAAAAATGATCAACAAATGTGCGAGGGTGTTTAGGAAGTATAGTAGACTGCCCACTTTGTTTTTGACTTGTCGTAAGTGAAATATAACATGGCAATAGCAATACTTAGAACTTTTACTCTTTTTGCATGCTCTATTATAAAATCTATTGTATTTCGCATTCAAATCTTTTAATAATTTTAAATGATGGTTACCCTAAAAGATGGAAATTATTATCAATTTACTCAAATCTTTTTTTTAAGCTGGAAAAAATGTTAATCTATAAATACAAATCGATAAATTTGTTAATTGACTTACTTAAAGTGAGTACTAAAACGTAAAGAAGTACTGACATTCTACTCTTATCTTTTATTAACTTTTTAACACTGGTCACCCTAAAAGTAGTGTGCTTTAAACTTGCCCAGAGCTGACAACTTTTCTTATATATGCAGGGATGTTAAGTCTAGAATAAGAGTGCAGCCAATCTGCTTCAAACTTTCAGTTTCCAGAAGCTTAAAACGCATTATTAAGATGTATAAATACAGAGATGAAAAGGCAAAGAGGGAGCATAAAAGAAAACATATTTACGTCATAAACAGCTGGTCATCCTAAGCTGACAGTGCTGCCAATCTGCGCATAACTTTTGAGTCTCAAAGGGAAAGAAATTGAAAAAGAACTTAAAAATAATGCAAGCGTAAGGAATTGAAAATAAAGTTGCCGCATGAATGAATGGTCACCTTAAGGCGTTTGCTTTGATAATGCTACCTGTTGCCGCAACTTAAAGATATGAAAACAAAATAATATTATAACGATTATTTCAAATCATAATTGCCTTGGGTTTGAGTTGTCGCTGAGTTGCCTTGGCATAAAAGTTGTCCACGTGTTGCCAATTTACTATTTAGCCAAATGAAACTCAATACATATACATTTATAATATAATAATAGATATATGAGATTAGTTCCGTTTTCTGTTGACACTTGATCATTAATTAAATTGGTGCTTGGCAGGGGGGATTTTCTTGACTTGGAGAAACTTGCGAGCAATCATATTGAAAGCGCCAAAGTTAATTGATTAACGATGATTGGTTGGAGCAGGGCGACGGATGTAGACACGGATGCGGATGCGGATGCGACTGCGGATGTGTGCGTTGGCTTATACGAAAAGTGAAAGCTAAAACTAAAGTATAAAAGACAAAGCAACAATTCGCAACAGGAGCACAATTTGCTATATTAAATTGCCATTAATGTTGGCCGTGGCTAAAACTTGAGCCTGGGCCTGTTAGTTAAGTGGGTCAATACTCATACGCCATGTGGTACACGCGGTGGGCTGATTAGATAGAGACTAGCATGATGTCTAAGACCAAGACCATTTAACGCAGTTGCTCTGTTCGATGGAAAAAATTGCAACTTGGCCATTTGGCGAGCCATTAAATCACAGTCTGTTGGCCAATCTCTATCCCTCTATTCCGCTCTACCCCTCTTTGTATCCTGCTCCATGTGAGTGTGTGGCTAAAATGATTTATGGTTTGAATGAACGGCAGTTTGTGCGGCCAGTCGCCGGCGGACACGAATGCAAATGGGAATGCCAACAGAAAGCTGAAAACAGCCAGCTGAAAACAAAAACAAAAACAAACACACATGCGTCGAGAGGGAGAAATACGGAATACAGATATGAATCCATTCCGGAGTCAATGCCAAAGCCAAAGCGGTTGCACTCACTGCACAAAAGCGGAAATTACGGCTTAAAGTTTGCTTTAGGTACGTTATAAATTACACTGATTGACGTTGCATGTTGCGGCTTGTTTTAATTGCATAATGCTCGTGTCAGTAAATATTTAAATTAAATGCAAAACCTTTAACGTTAAAATTAGTGAGCAAGTGAAGCAATTTAAAATCGAAATGTAACTATAGTAAAATTTAAAAATGGACAGTGATGGAAGAAAAATTCAATTTTCCAATTTTTATGCAGAATCAAAATTGAGGCCAAATAATGATCAAAATGGTATTCCGCATTAAAATCGGTCAAGTTTTGGCAAAGTTATGCGAGTTTGAAGTTTTTAAAAAAGTGTCAAGGGGTAAGTATGCAAAAATGTGACAATGATGACCAAATTATCGAATTTTTTAAGTAATTAAAATTTTGATGCAGAATCAATATAGAGGCCAAATAATGATCAAAATGGTATTCCGCATGAAAATCGGTCAAGTTTTGGCAAAGTTATGAGAAATTGAAGTTTTTGAAAAAGTGTTAAGGGGTAAGTATGGAAAAATATGACAGTGATGACCACAATATGGAATTTTCTGACTAACTAATATTTTGATGCAGAATCAATAAAGAGGTAAAAACAAGATAAAATTGACAATCCGCAAGAAAATCGGTTAAGATTTGACAAAGTTATGACATCATTAGTTAAAAATAATTAACAGACAATTATAAAGCAACCCACGAAGTTACGAAGCTCTTAGATACAAATGGTAATCAACTTCTCAAATGACTCAAAATCTTCTGTAGATTAATTAGCTGCATTGAAAATACATGCTAAAAAGATTTTGTTTATATATCGATTGAATAAATATCAATTTTGTTGCTCTTAGTTTTACACTTAAAATTCTAAAAATTTCCCAACGATGCCAGAGCTAAAAACGGAGTTTATTTATATATACTAAACTCTATTTAATATCTGGCTACAGCTTAAGAATAAGTCGTTTGTTTTCTATGCAAGAACCCTTTTTATAAGTTTAAAACTATGCTAATAATCCAAAATGAAATATTTGTAATGCAAGAGTATTTAATATTACGTCTGCTCTTTACGTAAACCATGTTTATCCGTCGATTATTACACTTTAATATGCAATCCATCAACTATGTTATATTGGCAATCAGATATCGATTGAATTTGCTGACGCATAAAGTGCATAAAATGAATATTCATCATATTAAAAAATTCTTGGAAATTCGCATATAAAAAAGAGCTGTATCCGTGTAACAAAAATTTCGTATTCATGTTCATATAAACTTCATAGCTTCTAAGCAGAATAAATGATACCTGCGTTTGTCGTTTTGTATAATTTCCCTTAGTTGTTGAATTAATGTGCACAAATTTCACACAATTTGCGTGCTCTTAATGTGTTATAATTTGTTAGAAATGTGTTCACATTTAAGTCTAAGCTGCACAACATCAAATGTTAAATGTGACACACTAAAAAGGCCATGTTACGGCATTGGCAATGACATTACTCATACGCAGTGGGTGTCCAGGGAATGCAATGACAAAGAAGTTGTTGCTATGCTCGTATTTTGCATTTACCTTTTGTGAAACTGCCAAAGCGTACTGATTGCTATTTAGTTGACTCAATAATGTAGGTGCTGGCAATTTTATAGACCATCCAAGTAGGTAGAACGATTCTACACAGAAAAAAAATCCATTCTAAAAATCAAGTTAAAAAAAATTTGATTTTAGTTTGAATTTTTTAAGTATGTGTTTAGAATATAGTTTCTTAGTTAAGATAATATTTAGATAAAATAGCAACGATATTAAAAAATCAACATTAAAAAAGTGAAAGAAGCCTATATAATTTGATCTATCTCAAAACAAATATTACAGAACTCCAAAATTTGAAATATTGTGATTAATTTTAGCCCAGGATTCCAGAATTTTTTTTTTTCTGGGTAGCAGTTAATATTATCAAACTTGGCTTCTTAATTGACTTGTATTCATTAAAGGGTATTTATCGTGTGTACTATACCTTGAATTTCTTTACTTTTATTGAAATTTTCTGCTGAGGAGTTGAGTTGAGTACACTTAGGTATTCGTTGACTGTAAAACATTTTAATTCGGAGAAGGACTTGCAATAAAATTGCAATATTGCAGGCATGTCTCATTGTAACCATCACTCAATGCGGCAAACACTCTCTGAGATTGTTTACATTCGATATCACTTGAATTACGCAATAGGACAAGCAAAAGGACAAGGGGCAGGACAAAACACAATGGCCAAGGCAAAGGAAATCTCAGTTACAGACTCGGCAAATAATTGAAGCTTCGTTCAGCTCGGAGGAGACAGCTGATGATGGTATCTGTCCATGATTTATGCGTAGACATTCGATAATTTAAAGTTTTTGCCATTGTGCTGGCTGCCTGCTGTCGCCAGATAATGGCAGCTGCCACAAGTGGCACATTGGCCACAGAAATCATTTAAAGACTTAACTTAAACTTAAATTTTCACGGCGATTGTAATTGCCTCGAGCTAAGCTAAGTTGAGTCGAACTGAGTTGAGTTGCAATCCAGTAATTAGCATCTAAATCAAGTAAAGTTGTTTTTGCTGTTGTATGCTTCAAGGTATTAATTAGGCTTGGTGAACAACGCCACACGCGCCAAAGAAATTAACTTCGTCTTGTAAAACTTAATAAAAAAGTTTTTGGTCTCTGCCTCATTTCTTTGGCTTTCATGCTTTTGGGTGCGTAACTTATTGACAACTACGCTTCGTCTGCCTTAACAACGGCAACAAACAACAACAAAAATAACCGTAACAACAAGCTGATAGGCTGCAAAAAAAACTTTTGTTTTAATAATTCAATTTGCTACATTTTTTTCTTGTAATTTTTTGTTAAATGACTTTTCTTACCTGCAACAAGATTGCATTTCTTATAAACAGCTTGGAAAAGTCATGCAAGTGGAAAATGAAAGCAATTTACATTTTCAAAGAAAGTTATCAACTGCTTCTTAGTATTTTTATTATCTTGGTTTAATATGCATAATTTTAATATTATATTTTGATTTACTAATTAAGTCAGTCATTTGGAAATACACTATACACCTACGCTTCTAAATGAATTTATTTAACATAATATTTAAATGAATAAAAAGTGTAGTTTACTAAATAAATAGAAATTATGTTTTAAAAAATTTAATTTTAAGTAATTTAGTAACTTGATGTATTTCTGACTTGAATTTAAGCTAGCACCAAAATTTAAATGCAATTCATTCTTATTTTAATATAAAGCTAACTTTCATAGCATTCCGTTTTACTATATTGGTCAACATTTTTGCTATTCTTTGGGCCAAAAGCATTTCCTTCAACAGACCGTAAAAAGTGGTGTGCCAATTTGCGTCGATGCAATGGAAAATGTTATAAAATGAACAATTTGCGGCGGAAATGCTTTTCGACCGGATAGCTGTTGGCTTTTTTGCACGTCAAAAAGAAATCCGCTAAATTGCGGCAGATTTATGCAGAGTTCAAAGCCCAAAGCCAAATAGCCGTTGGACAAACACGTTTTAATGAATTTATGCCAAGGTGCGGCCGGACAAGTGTCGGCTTTTAGACATGCTTAAGTATCAGTCGCGAACATTATTGCTGTTGTTGTTATTCCCACCAACAAACACGACAACAACAACAAAGTCAAATGCCATTTTAATTGGCGCCACGGATGTTGCTATTCCCCGACGTTGACAGCCATTTGAACAGGTCACAGAACACTGGAAAACTCACAGTCCGCAATTCACGATTCAAGTCTTTCAAGTTGCCTATTTCATTGCGCTCAATTAAAACTTGCGCTTCGATGTTCAGCCAGCTAAAAAGGAGGACCGTCAACTGAACCAGCCTCTGGCTTGCAATGTCCAAATAACAAATGTGCAAAGTTCAGTGATTTAAATGCGCCAACGATGTCCTTGCCAGTCCAAGCTCCTGGGGAAACCAATGTCAACGTCAACAGCAACGGCAACATTAACTTTGAAATGACTTTAACACTTCTTCTTCTCAAGATTTTCTTTATAATGTCTGATTTGTGTTGAGTTCTCTACAGAGAAATTGCCTAATGAATTTAATTAATGATTAGCGCAAAGGTCGACAATTTTGTCAATTGTCAGTTATAATGGGCGTCGAGCTAAATGTGTGAATAAACATTGCAAGGAAAAAACTTGTTCATACTAAAACTTTATTTTAGATGTATCGTTCCTATGGCAGCTGTATGATATAGTTATCCGATTTTAACACTATTTTTTGCTTATTTAAGTAGGCAACACTATTTTTTGCCCACATAAGTAGGCAACACTTTTTTGCCCATATAAGTAGGCAACACTTTAGCCCATATAAGTAGGCAACACTATTTTTTGCCCACGTAAGTAGGCTACACTACTTTTTGCCCAAATAAGTAGGCAACACTTTTTTGCCCATATAAGTAGACAACACTATTTTGTCCATATAAGTAGGCAACACTATTTTTTGCCCACATAAGTAGGCAACACAACTTTTTGCCCACATAAGTAGGCAACACTTTTTTGCCCATATAAGTAGGCAACACTATTTTGTCGATATAAGTAGGCAACACTATTTTTGCCCATTACTATTCTATTTCTGCCACGCCCCCTTCTGCCTGTTACATACATTCTGCCAAACACAATATACCCTATTTTGCCCATTTTTAGGCATAAAAAGTGCATTAAATAAGGATCAGGATAACTCATTCAAACATCCAATATGTCGAATAATATATATAAATTTAAATGCATATGTTTGTATGTGTATATGTTTTGTAAAAAGTGTCACATTGCGAAGCTGAAACTGAAATTGAACTGAGCTGTAGAAAATTCTAAACACGTATACTTAATAAATTCATAGAATTATATAAACCATAAAGAAATATATAAATTATTGCCTTTGCAGTTATGAATATGGTAATGCCTAGTACTGTGATAAAAAAGGGTGTTTGCCAGTTGCTGGCATTGAATAAGTTCAGTATACAACAATGGCTGAAGACCTTTGACTCGATCATCTTCGATGCGGATGGAGTACCCTGGCATCGGGACGAAGTTGTACCAGGAACTCCAGCAACCTTCAATGCGTTACGTGCAATGGGAAAGAAAGTTTTTATCTGCACAAATCATTCAGGCTCATCGTGTCGTGATTTGTGTAATAAAGCACAAAAGATGGGATTTCTCATAAATACAGATGAGATAATGTCTTCTGGCATGGCATTGGCAAAGTATCTGAAGGATCGCAAGTTCAAGCGAAAGGTCTTTATTGTGGGAGAGCAGGGAATTGCGGATGAACTAAAGGCTGTGGGCATTGAATCGCTGCCATTTGGCGAGGAGCCATTGCTGGGTTCCACCTTGCGAGATCATCTCCAGCTCATGAAGTTGGACAAGGATGTGGGAGCTGTAGCCGTTGGAGTTGATAGTGGCTTTAATATGCTGAAGATGTCCAAGGCTTGTTGTTACTTGAATGATCAACGTGTACTTTTTCTGGCCACCAATCGAGATCGTTCTTTTCCTGCTGTTCCTGGTCGCTTGACACCTGGTGCTGGTGTCATGGTTGCTGCCGTCCAGGCGGCAACAAAGCGCAAGCCTTTCACCTGTGGTAAACCCAACGGATTTATTTGCTTGCACCTCATTCGTGAGGGAATTATTAAGCCGGAACGCACTCTCATGGTGGGAGATACGTAAGCTAAAACTATAAATATTTCTTGAGCCCTTACAGCTTTTTTTTTGCTAACTAATCTACATATATTATTTTATTCTATTTTTCTAATTTTTTTCTTTTCTTATCTATTTTCAGCATGTACACTGACATTCAGTTTGGCTATAACTGCGGCTTTCAAACCCTCCTGGTGGGCACAGGTGTCAGCAGTCTAGAGGATGTGGCCAAGGTGCAGAAATCCCGTCAACCGAATATTTACCAGCAAGTGCCAGATCTTTATGTGCCCAAGTTAGCCGACTTACTCAAGTTTTTACCATCCAGAAATGGTTAAAAATATTAGTAAAATTAAATGCGTTCTTCAGCGTAGTTAGAAAAAGATATCAGAAATGCTGATGATTGAAAGGCTTGCTGAAATGTTAATTTTAATGAAATAAACTAAAAAAATTAATAAAAATATAATAATTATCTAACATTTTTTATACCCTGAGCCCATTAAAAATGGGCAAAAAAGGATATAATGTGTTTGGCAGGATGTATGTAACAGGCAGAAGGGGGCGTGGCCGACCCCCAAAAGTATATATATTCTTGATCAGGATCAACAGCCGAGTCGATTGAGCCATGTCCGTCTGTCTGTCCGTCCGTCCGTCCGTCCGTCCGTCCGTCCGTCCGTCCGGATGTTTGAACGCGTCGATCTCAGAAACCATAAGAGCTAGAGACATCGAATTTGGTATGTAGGTTCCTGAATACCATAGGCAGATCAAGTTTGTTTTGATTTTTGGATCGGTCCACTATATCATATAGCTGCCATAGGAACGGTACATCGAAAATGAAGTTTTAGTATGGAAAAGTTTTGTGTTTGTTGAGATATCAAACCCAAACTGATAGAATATGCATCTAGGCTAGTAGTATACATCTTGACCAAATTTGGTTAAAATCGCATAACTATATCATATAGCTGCCATAGGAACGGTACACCGAAAATGAAGTTTTAGTATGGAAAAGTTTTTTATTTGTTGAGATATCAAAACCAAACTGATAGAATATGCATCTAGGCTGGTAGTATACATCTTGACCAAATTTGGTTAAAATCGGATAACTATATCATATAGCTGCCATAGGAACGGTACACCGAAAATGAAGTTTTAGTATGAAAAAGTTTTTTATTTGTTGAGATATCAAAACCAATCTGATGGAATATGCATATGGGCTGGTATTATACATCCTGAACAAATTTGGTTAGAATCGGGCTAAAATATCATATAGCTGCCATATGAACAATCGATCGAAAATCAACTTTCAGTACTGAGTACCTGGGTTCAGGGTATCCTACTGTCGAGCGTGCTCGACT
The DNA here is from genome assembly GCA_035045575.1 of Drosophila falleni. NCBI lineage: Eukaryota > Metazoa > Arthropoda > Insecta > Diptera > Drosophilidae > Drosophila > Drosophila falleni. Next base: position 9,254,709 of record JAWNOV010000167.1, read on the forward strand.
GTAACCGCCTACTTGTTTTAAATTTTATTTGTTGAGATCTCTGATAGATTTTATAGCTGTCATAGGGAAGTTTTATGAAATTCTAAAGAAATCTATGTGATTGATTTTTTGAGTTTAGATCAAAATTGTTAGAAATATTCGGGAAACGTAGATCTATGTTTCCCTATGACGAAATTTAATGCAGATTTATGAATTTAAAGTACCTAATTTAAAGTTATTTACCTTTCAATTTCAGTAGAAAATTCTAGTTAGAAATATACATGTCAAAATACTTCATTTCGGCCATAACTGAAATGAAAAAGTATAATTTTATGCTTTCATTGTAATTGGAATTGTGAGCAAGCCATGTTCAAGCAGACCTGCACCAATCTGACCAAATTACCGAAGCAACGAGTTCGACAATGGTTAAGCACATTCGAGACCATCATCTGTGATGCCGACGGTGTCCTGTGGCACTTTGATAAAGCGATTGAAGGAGCACCGGAGACTTTTAATCTGTTGAAGTCAAGTGGAAGACGCACTTTTGTGGTAACTAACAATTCGGCCGTAACGAGCGATGTGCTGGTAAAGAAAGCCAATGATTTTGGTATTGAGTTAAATGACGGATTCATGCTAACATCGTCGTTGTCGATAGCCAAATATTTGGCTAGCAAAAAGTTTGCCAAAAAGGCGTATGTTGTAGGAGAACCAGGCATTCGAGAGGAGTTGGCCAAATTGGACATTTGTTCGTTTAGCGTGAACTACGAGAAGACGGACAAGAGCATGTTAAAATATGCCAAGGAAATGAAACTGGATCCAGATGTCGGAGCAGTTATTGTGGCCAAAGACGATACCTTTACCGTGCAGACCATAATGCGAGCTTGTGGTTATCTGCTTAATGAACGGGTACTTTTCTTGGGCACCTGTCTGGACGGAGCCTATCCAATTGGCGATAATCGTGTTCTTGTCGGAGCAGGCGCCATGATAGCCGCCATTAAAACGATAAGTGGACGTAAACCTCTTATACTGGGCAAACCCAATCCCATGATGGTGAAAGAGGAATGCAGTGCTGGCCTCATTAACCCAGAGACAACACTTATGATAGGCGACACGTAAGTGCAATTGAATTAATTAAATATATCTGGGACCGTAAATAATGATTTTATTTTTCTTTATACAAAAATCACTTGATAATCTTTTTTTTGATAAAAAAAATATTGATTTTTTTTATCAAAAAAATAAAAATCAAAAATAATGATTATAAATGATTTTTATTATAATGATTATAAATCATTTTTAATTTTTTAATTATTATTTTGGGGTTTAATTTTTGTGATCAAAAATAATGATTATTGGTAAAGATAATCGTTAAAATCATTAAATAATCATTAAAGAGTGATGTTTAAAATAAAACGTATAATGATTACGGTCCCTGAAATACACTTCCATTAATTATTATATTATCTTCTTTTGCAGTCTAAAGACAGATATACTGTTTGCTCATAACAGCGGCTTTCAGTCCATGTTTGTGGGTACGGGTGTCGATAAACTGGAGATGGTGGAGAAGTTACGTTGCAGTGACAACAAGAATATGTTGGCCATGATACCGGATACCTATTTGCCCAGTCTGGCACATTTGCAAGAATTTATTTGTTAGTTCAGCCTGAATAAATTGACAATCCAAGTTAACCTACCTGACACCCTTTAGTTGCCTCTGCGTTTAACTGCATACAAATTGTAAATTAGCATTCCATAAAATCAATACTTTTTCCAGAATGAATGGAAATTCGTTTCACGTTCGTTTTTCAGATTTTCAACCAATTTTTTTGTTTATTTTTGCCACTTTTGCCTGTCGTCTGAAGTGGCTCGAATCCTTGTCAAAGTTGTACACAAGTGTAGTTGCCGCATAACTCGACACATTGTCATCACCACAACGCTGCGTCACCATGTCACAGTGTCGCCATGTGGTTGACTCCCCAATGCTCACTTTTTTTCTTTTTCTACTTATTTTACACCCATGCACTTAAGGTTTAGTCGAGTGCTGTGAATGCCAACAACAGACGACGCGTTTTTCAAGCGCCTTTTATCCAGAGAATGTGAGAAATACAGAAATAAAATCCTACACACAGTGACCAGTGGCTAACGTTGGCGTCATCTGCACACGGCATTAAAAATGGGGCAGGAAACAATTTGTAGCATGCTTTTAGGATTGTGCTTTTTATATGCTCTATCTAATGCATATGTGTTAAGCAGTTTGGAATTTGTAACAGGACTGGAATTTATATAAAGTTTTAAAAAAAATCTAAATCATTGCATATAACTTTTTCTTGTTGTGCCCAACATCTAAATTTAAAAAAAATTTAGCATACTTTTCTGCACAACATTGTTCAGAACTCTTCTTCTTATTAAACGCTTATCTTAAAGATAATCTGCTTGGACTTTGTAAAGCTTATATACATTTAAAAAGGATTTCCTGAATTTTTCACAATTTTCGGGTAAATGCAATCATCAGAAACAATTTAGAAAAAATGTGTAGCATACTTTTCAGCGCAACATATTCAAAAGTGGTTATTTTATTTTAAATGTAAGTTAAAGAAAAAATGTGTAGCATACATTTTAGCCTAACATTTTCAAAAGTGATTATTTTATTTTAAATGTAAAATTATAAAAAATGTGTAGCATACTTTTTAGGGCAACATATTAAAATGTGTAGCATACTTTTTAGCGCAACATATTCAAAAGTGGTTATTTTATTTTAAATGTAAATCAAATTAGGTGTATGTTACTTATTTACCATTAATATTTTTATTACATTTCTGAGACACCTACATTTCGCTTGGTTGATGACAGAAGCAATTGTCGTCAATCAAATTCTATAAAAATTCGCAGAACGCACCATTAGATATGACAGCTCAAATATTTATATGAAATTCTTTGGAATTTTCTAAACAATTCGATTACGATTGATTTGTTAGAGTATTCATATATTCATATGAAATTCTTTATATTATACATTTTGCAATTTATTTGTTATATCCGATTGTTGTTTCTGGTTTGTTTTTTTAGGCATACACGCGCCATACTTGTATATTGTGTCATTCTTTGTTTGCCAGGCATTGTTTATGTTAAAGGACAAACAAAGACAAATACCCACACTGTAAAAAAAACTACTCGTTTAAAGGTGGTGTGAGAAAATGTCGGCCACAGTAATTGTGACCGTTCAAAGCTAATTATATGAGTAGCATTGTGGTTGCCAGTAAGTTTTCCATTCTACTGCCGTACTTAAGTGTAGAGCCGTAGGATGGTTAAGATCTTGTCTCCAGATAGTGGTAGGAAGTGCTTATGCTGTGGCGCCACAGTTGCCACACCCCTTAAGGCGACTTCTTGTCATTTGGCATAAAGTGGAGCCTGGGGATTTTGTACTTACAAAGCGGAAGTTGAGTGTGTCCTCGCATGTTCTTTGTTTAAGTAGTTTACGCAAAAATGCCTTGAAAAGTTGTTAGGAACTTTTTAGCTCGGTTAAGCATGAACATCACATGGCCAAGATTAATTAAATTTGAAGCTGTGCAGCTTCGATGTGCTTGTAACTGACAACGGCAGCTAATTAATTAGCAAACAACATGACCGGGTCAACACTTTTCTCTGACGTAGAGGGACAACGTTTATGTATCATTTGTCAAAGGCAGCAACAACACCATAAAATCATCATCATCTTTCGATGCTACAGACCGATAATCCCCACGGCATTAAAAACACATCAAACTGTTTAGACTCCTCTTCTGACGACGACGACGACAAACAGAAAGTCATCAACACTAAAAATATGTATAAAAAAAAAGAAGACGAAAGAGAAAAAAATATCAACTCTACTGAGGGTTGCCTCTGTGTTGGCACTGTTGACATTATCCAAACTGATTTATAGTCTTTATCACAAAGCCAAGCGACACTCGAATGCGGCGAGCATAATAAAGTTACAACAAAAGCAAACAACGCCTTCTTCTTTTCAGCCATTTTGTCGCTATGGCAAATTTTCATAGCATACTTTTGGGAGCGTCACATAAACGTGCCAAATTGCGTGGCTCTCTCTCTTTCGCTCTCTCCTTTGCCATAAATTTAGCAATTTTAATTAGTTGTGCATCTATTTGCATCTTTGTTTAGTCGCTCAGCTCACGCAGCATTCTCGTAATTCAATTGGGAATGCTTATAACCTGGCCGAAAAATATGTAATCTTAAGCTTGTAAAGAACAATTTGTATAACTTGGCTTGGATTATAGTTAGGGTATTTAGTAGTCGTTCATATGATTACTTACTGTCAGTCTTGTGATTATTATAAAACTGGCTTTGTTGGTGACATAAACTCCGAGCTCTCACCACGTGCTTAGCATAGGCAAAATGCGTAAAGCTCCTTTAAGCACCTGACATCCTGACCCGCCTCCCATCCGTCTTCTTCTCTGCTTTAAGCCCGGCCATCATCAGGTGGGTACTGAGATTGACCCAGTTGAGCAGTTATGTTGCCAGTTTTTTTTTTTGGCCACACCCATTGTGGGCTGTGCTTGTAAATTGAATTGTAAGTGGCCATTAGAATGTGCTCGTTACCATTTTCAATCTGTCTGCCGCATGCCACAGTAAACTTTAACTATAACGATCTGTCTCCGGAGTGCTATTAAAATGTTAATAAATTATTCGACTCAGATTCAATTGCGCAATTCCAAAAATGTTTTCATTTTTTTTATTTTTATTGAATTTCTCGAGCAAATATTTAACTTGAGTTTCTGTTAAAACTAAACTAAAGCTAAATTAAATTTAAATATATATATTATCTGTAATCTCTTTATTTATTTATGCCATTTATGCTTTGCATTAGCTAACGTAATTATCATATACCTTAATTATTTACAGCTTTTATTTTTTTTATTTTTAGACAATAGCAACGTTTTGGGAGGTAAAGTTTAAATAAATTCAATTTCTGAACACCTGAAAATGTCTTTTACCATAGAAAAGCGTATATGTGTGTGTGTGTCTGAGTGTATTTGTGTGTATTGTGTGTAAACATGTTAAATTGAGCTACTTGAGTTGATGAGTTGAGTTCTTTGTTCTTAACCGAATTTATCGTCCTTTTGTTAAAGGAACTTTGGGTTAACTTTTCAACTTTTCTTGACAACTTGACATATTGCAGCGTCACACCCAAAGTCCAATCGACCAAAATATGAACTGCTATCGATAACAAAATAAAAAAGTTTTCTCTTATTTAAAGCTAGCCAATCGGCAATAACGAAAACTTGACGAAAGCGGGATAAAAAGATGAAAAGAAAAGAAAATAATTTATCAAGTTTTGCTGAAAAATGCAGTGGAAAGTATATTTAATTAAAAGCTAAAACTTGACGCTAATAAATAAAAGTTTTTCTCTGGCATCGTTGGGTCAGCCACATTCCGGACTTCCCCTTTTATCGGGATATATTATCAAAAGGGTGGAATAAACGTAAAGAAAGTTGTACAGCTTAATTTAGTGCGAAATTGTAACAAATTCAATTGATTGGGAAACTGAAAACAAATAATAAGTAAATAAAAACAAGTAAAAGGGTTTGTGCTCATTTTTCGTTAGTCAAAAAAGTACAGCAAAATCTTGCAAAAAACGACTAGAAACTTTGATAGAAATTTATCAGACAAATTGGCAATTAATCAAATACAATCAGTTACATTGTTATAGACTTTGAGCTAAGAAAAGGGTTAAAGTATATTTGATCTTTGATATCATGATGTCGTTTAGTATCACATATAGTATCTAGGACGTACTTGTTACTTCTTTGCAATAGGACTTTTTTTTATTAAATAACGATATTTAAGAATTCTATTTCCTAAATAGACTTTCTAGCTCTAGATTATTTTTTTCAGTCTAGCAAATTGATAAACTATCTGCTCATTCTGGACTTGGTCAGTCTTTCATCTAGAAAACTTTTAACAGTATATATATTTTTAAATATCGGGTAAGAAAATTTATTTCAAAATCGATAAATTTAAGTATCTAAGAAACTCTTTAAAATCAATTGTGTTTTACAAAATGTTGCTGTACTTTTTTAGGTTGTTAAGTAATGTGTATAAGAGTGAAAGAGAAAGAGAGCTGAGAGAAAAAGAGAAACACTTAACGCTTATCACAAAGTAACGCGACGCTAGGCGCGCTTAGTTTTACATTATATTGTTATATAATAACTTTATAGTTATAAATAGTTTGTATTTAAGTATTTACATTATAAATATGACTAAATAAATTACCCTACTCTAGCTGGAGCTTATGTACACTGTTGCCTTAAAAGCCTGACGAGACGTGACCGAGTTTCTTGCCATCGACCGTCCAGTCCAAGCCAAGAGCCGTGTTATTGTTGGTTGTCGAGTTCATGGTCGAGACGGAACGTTGCAATTCACGGGGACCCGGATAGTAGACGACCGGACCTGGGGATGGAGCGCGGTTCCGTTTGATCTTGATTAACCCTGGCGAGCCGGAGACTTGAGTGAGCCGTACACTGTTCAGTGAACTGTTGCCGCCTCCGGCCGTGGTAACCAGATACGTTGCCGTAGTGCTCCGCTGTGTGCCGTGCCGTGAGAAGCGGCCGGACGATCGATGGTTCATGGTGCCATCGCCGTTGTTCGATATGGAGCTCTCGTAGTGTATAAGATCCGGCTGGTCACGACTCAGGCGTCGCTTGAAAAAAATGAGTAAAAAAATGCGCTTGAACTTTTCACCGAATATGATGTAAATGAGAAAGTTGACGCTGCTGTTGATCGTGATGAGTAGATTGGATACCTTGGTCACCTTGGGATCGATCACACTGTAGAATGCCTCCGAGATGTTCAACACCAAGGGCAGAAAGTTCAACATAAAGAATACCACAACCACACACAACAGCATCGTGGCCAAGCCAATTTCCCGCTTCTCCGATCTCGACAGACGTTGACGCTCCCGATTCGCCCGTCGCACCTGACAGTAGATCAGGCAATTGAGTATGGCCAGCGTGAGGAAGGGTATTACATAGTTAACAATCAGATAGCACCAGTGTATATAGATATTTATATAGGTTGGATTCATTCTCATTGGCGATGGATGCACACAATGCAGCACAATTGTCGTATTGCTCGGTTGATATGTCACCGTGACCACCTCCCAAAATCGTGGCATATTGTAGGCCAATGCAAAGCAGACGCACACAATAAAATAGATCTTGGCCCGTCCATAGGTGCAGAGAGCACGTGCTCTCAGCGGATGACAGACGGCCACATAACGCTCCAGGGTCACCGTGAAGGTCATGTAAATGCTTGCCGTTTGGGCAATCATGCCAATGGGAAACATTGCCGGTGAGATGAACGGATACACATAGTTGTAATAGGTGAAAAATGTACCCGTATACGGATATATCGAGGGTATGCCAAACAGCAGCATGGAGCTAATAATCAACATCGTGTCACAGCGTGCCAAACCCGTTAGCAAATAGTTAATACTCGATCTCATTTGGGGGCGGGAGAGTATTATCATGGATATCACATTGCCCAGTATGCCAAGGACGCCAACTATGTTCAGTAGGACGCCGCATACCCAAAACTCGAAGAGATTATTCTCCAGCTGCGGATTGTATACCTCTTCGCATGTCTTTGTCCAATTCAGATGTTCCATATCATAGTCCATGAAGAGATCAGTCTGGTTATGGTCTGGCTTGTTCATGAAGCCGTGTGGGTTAAAGCTGCTATTGAAGAGCACCTGTTGACCCGCATTGTAGAGCATTGGAGCCAGTGTGCTGCCCAAGGGATCCGCCAGTTCATAACGCACTGCATCCTCCTGACTCTGACCGGTGACACTGGCCAGAAATTGATCTTCACTGATGATCGCTGTCCAATCGTAATCGGCCTGTGCCGGTGGTGGCATTATTCCTGGCTCTGCACCATTCATTGGTAATTCCCTATAGTAGCTGCTTCTGTGGTTCTCCAGTTAATCGATTGTGGCTATCTGGCCAAGTTTTTTGGTGGCCTGTGCAGCATTTAAACATTTATTCTGCAACTTTTGCCGTAACATAAATCGCTGTAGTTTGTAGTTGTCACACCTGCGTGTCCTTTTGTCCTTCGTCCTGCCGCTGTTGTTCTTGTCGTGGGTGTGACTTTTGTGTCAACCTTGCCTAAGCGCTTTTTGCTAGCCTTTCCGCTTCTGGCACTTACTTTGGCCACTCTTTATAGTGTTGTCGTTGTTGTAGTTATTGTTGTTGTAGTTATTGCTATTGTTGTTGTTGTTGCTATTGTTGTTGTTGTTGCCATGCGTCGTTGACACTTTAAGCTGCAAAAGAGGAAATGAAAAATGGAAGGTCTTTAGTACACAAGGTTTTTTGTTGTTGTTGTTGTTTGTATTGTTTGTTGTTGGTCAGCTGACTGACTGACTTAGCGCTCAATTCGATGGGAATACAAAAACTTTTCACCACAAAGTTGCTTATTTGTTGCAACAATTGATGCAGAAACTAAGTGTGTACAAAGTGTTTAGTAGCCAGTCGTCTATTATTAATTGCCTAGCCATGTTGACAATCGGCTTTTGCTATCACTAAATATAAAAGTGTAGTTAAGTTACTGCTCTTTTTCCTATATTAATAAAAAGTTTAAGTATTGTGGCTGCATTTTAAAAGAATAATAAATGAATATAATAGTTGAGTCTAACTGTCTTCAATGCAATATTTGTTTTATTAAATATATTAAATATTTTTAAATCAAAATAATCATTTCAATATAACAAAGTTACAATATTAATTCTTCTGAAATAAATGTTCAGACTAGGTTATTATCATTATTACATTTATATTACATTTTTTTTTGTTATTAAGAGATTGATACGCCAAGGAGTAGAACTGATTTCTATTTCCTGATCTCCAATCATAATCATTGCTATCCAATTTCAATCCCCAATCAAAGACATAAAATAAGTATACGTTTTATTACTTAAACACTGAAGAAATTAACTACACAGCAACGTTAAGTGACACGAAACTGATAAGTAGTAACCTTTTATTATGCCACCTTTTCAAACAGCAATCAAATTAAAGTGCCCCTAATTCATACCGCACATATGCTGATTAATTCCAGGCCCACAAATTTGGCCTCAAACAAATCAACCAAAAACACGGGCACATTATAATAATAAATAGAAATACGACGGCACGCATATCGTGTAATCAAATCAATAGAAGAGTTGACAGCTCTTTCTCTGAGTTTGGCATGATTTGTGGTGCCTCAAATGAAATGAAAATAAAAAGCTTTAGTTGGTGTTGTTATTGTGGTGGTTGTGTGGTTACCACACAACAAACGAGCTGTGACTCATTGCTGTGTCCAACATGACGTATGCGTGTTATGTGCATGCAACATTTGCTATCTCAGCAGTTTTGCAGTAAATCGCCTGCGAGCAACAATAATGTTTTATGCAGAACTATGACCACAACTGCAACTGCTGGCATAGCTGTAACGGGAAACTGTAACGGTAACTGTAACTGTAACTGTTGTCTTGTGGCGTGTTAAATGCCATGCGATTTGTAGCGTATCCGCCATGTGGGCCGCAGGTGTCACTGAGCGTTTAACAAAAGCCCGTGGGCAAATAAGAATCACACTTGCCCCACAGTCCCTTTATCCCTAAGTCCTACTTTAGCTAAGGCGATTATAACAATATTATGGTAAAAATGGAAAAACTAGAATGCTCTGTACAATGTGTAGACCAATGACCACTGTGATACTCTCTCGTGTTGCTGTGTTGGGTCCAGCAATTATAATGTCAATTAGTTTTAATGCCCGAGACCCTTTTTACCACTTGCCGACTCGTACGTGCCTATTCTCTCTCATACTTTTATATCTCTGACATTCAAATCTGACCCACGAAACCAATTTGTTTGCCTCTGTCCATCTACCAGAGAAATGTTTATTTGAATTTTTATTTGTAACATTTTTAACATTTTTGTTACTATTTTATAACGACAGTTTTACAGTTAGTTGCAACATGAAATGCCACAAATAGTGTTTGGGACTTGGATATTTAATCACATTGTTCGTGTCACTTATTTAACATTCAGGTAAATATGGCATTACTCGGAAAAACATATTAATAAATTTTAGTGTGCATTTCATTTCTTTTTTTCATGAAAAAATTTAGCAGACAAGTACAAATTCCATTGAAATTTTTTTAAACAGCAAACTTTTTTAATTAATAATGGGAAATATTAAAAATTCATTAAATGAAGTGACTGAATTTGTAATATGCAAAAAAATAACTATGCATATAAATACCATGACAAAAAAAGTTGGCGATTAAAAATTCTGAGTAGTAAATAATATATAATAAATTGCAATTAGGCTTAAAAATTGAATTTGAAAAATTAATTGTGCACTAATAGATGCAAGTATGTGTCTCATTTTAATGAGCGGAAATTCAAATAATTTACAACTAACACTTAGTACAGAGCGTAATTGGGGCAATAAATCGCACTTAAACGAAGTGTCCTTAATACTCGAGCATTTGTTAATTACTGTGAAATGTCAAAATAATTAAAAGCACTGCATAGAATTGAACACATGCTAGAAACAAGAGTAAAGTGCGCTTAATAGAACTCTACAAACTTTGTTTTCTCATTTGGTCTCTCGCTGTGAGTTCAGGGTAAATCTAGTAAAATACGTATACGCCCCGTTTGCACGCCCAATAAGTGAATGCAATCGCAAATGTGTCTTGTAAACAACATGCGGTGTTTTGGGGTAACAATAGTTGCAATTAATGTTTCATTTTCGAAATGACATTGAACGTAATTGTTTAGAAAGCAATTTGCATTTGAAATTTCAGCAAGAAACGTGTCCTCTAAGGATTTTCATTACATTTGCAGCTGAAAAACGTTATGCATGTTTTTGTGGACATGGCATAGTTTTTTTTTCTCTGCCGGCTAACGAGGCGACTGACAGTCTGCATTTAATTTCTCTCCTTCTCTCTGTCCCTTTTTTCCTCTCACCCTATCTTTCTTGCTCTCTTCGAATTCTCTGTGGGTGTGAGATACTTATTTGGCATGTGCTCTTATATATTATAAATTTGGATATATAAGTATGTATATTTTTGTGTCAACTGCCAAACAGAGCCACGTTCCTTTCACTTCGCTGGACGTATACTTAATATTGCAAATGTGAATACGAATTTTGGCCCACGCCCATTAAAAGCAGACAATCATTGAAAACAAATTTTAGTGTATTATTTATTGCATTTTGTTTAAAGCTTCGTAAATTAAAACCAGATAAATAAACGATAAGTTGAGTAAATAAAAGATGTTTGCGGTTAAGCAATTCCTATTGATTTTGTGAGGCATGCTGTGGCAATTAAATTAAATTGTGCTAGTATCAGTTTTGAATTAAATCAATTTTAATAATTAAAGCAAACATTGTACGAATTGTAAATAATTAAAAGTTAATTTACTTTGTTTAACATTTGGATAAATTTTGTGGTAAATAATAATAATATCTGCAAATTAAATATTACGCTACAATTAAATATTAACATTTTTTTACGGAAAGCAAATTTATAATAATAATGATTTTTAAGAGAATTTTATTTCGTTTGAAAACTGAAATTCCTTAATGGTGCCTATGTGTGTGGAACATTCTTCAGTAATTTATTTAATTAACAGCTTAAGTATATTAATTTATGCGACTCGTTGGCCAGCTGTAAATGATGTGGGGACCAACTAGATGGCATCGACATCGGCAGCGTCTCTACTTAATTCCATTGTGTGTTTTTCCCATATGCGACACATGTAGTCAAACTTATCAACGATTTTGGAGGCATTGTTGTCGGCTGCTGTTCAGTATATAATGTGAAATCGAGTTGAGTCGAGTCGAGTCGAGTGGGTTCGAGTAATTTATGGATGCATGTGCTTGGGGTATATAGAATTTATAGCATGCTATACAACATATAAATTGAAATAAAATATATACTACAATCAGATATGCTCAAATGAGTATGAGCATGAGAATCTTGAGTATCTACGTCTGCCACATAATGAAAACAGCAGAGATATTTTAATTATTATATATTTCAGCATTTGCTTATGAAAAGACACGCGAAAGATACAGATACAAAGATACAGAGAGAGTGAGAGAGAGAGGCGAAAAACTCTTGCGATTTATTTTTAGTTGACAGTTTCAAGGCTTTTGCTTAGCGAAAGCAAAGCAAACATGAATTTTTTTGAAAGAAATGCGATGAAAATTCGCAATAGCATAGAGCATAGACTTAACTCCGGCTCAGGGTATTCATCAATTTACATATTATTGCCAGTGAATATATATTCTTTAATGAGCCAAGTGCAATGCGCGGAATGCAAATGGATCAAAAAGGATAATTGTGCAAATTTGCGCAATTTGGTTGTTTAATGAACACAGGTGCCCCACGCATGTTCACCACATAAAGCTGCTGATTTATGCCCGAGTGCGTCTATTATCCTTACCACGTGCCGCTTTTCTCTTTTGTGTGCCACCATCTTCTATCTTCCACATACAATATAGACAGATCTACGAGTAGATTTGTCTGGTAATGTTTTTGTGAATGCCCCATTATAGTCGACGCAGTTATTTTTCAAATGATGTTGCTGCCTTTTATGTAAATGACTGGCAATGTTTGCTGCAGTGTGTGATATGCGACGTACCATGCAGCGTATACTTAATAATCTCGACATTAAGTGGCAGCACTCACAAAGCCACAATTTGCAATGCATCACTTAGCCCCAAGGCCTTTTAAGCATGTTGCGGCTTAACTCTGCCTGCCACATTCACAATATCCTTTTCGACCTAAGCTCTGTCATATATAATTCCAAATTAAAAGCACCCAAAAATGTGAATACTTGAATGCGCATATATTTACTTATTTTTCTATTTGCACAAAAAACTTTCTCTGCACTTTTATTTGCCTCAAGAGTAAACTAAACAAAGCAAAAGTTTAGTTTATTAGACATGCATTTTATTTACTTAACAGAGGATTATGTGTGGAATCAAGAAATGAATTTTAAGGCTGACCAGCTCGGCTTTTATTTAAATTGTGGTTGCACCATTACCAGAATACAGAATATTGACTATTAAAAGTTTTAAGACGGATTATTTAACTCGCTATTATACAACTAATGGTTCTAGTTAATATCGAAGATAACAAATAAATCTGCACTTTAAGTGTAAAATAAGCCTTATCGTTGCTTAAATTCCAATAATCATATTTTATAGAAAACCAGTATTAAGAAAATACTTTCTATTACCACAAGCAGCTTAATAATAAACTATTTAAGTTCCTTAAATGCCTACAAGATTTCAAGTGAATGCGCCTTAGGCTATTTACCTTTCTTTACTTATTTAAAATAACAAGCAGCCTGTTGTTTATCATTTTTTATTGTTTTTTTTACATTCTTACACAGACAAAAGAAAATGTAACTCAAAATGAATAAGAGGCTCTTGTGGAATTTCTTGAAATTTAATTATATTTGTGCTGCGTGTTGTGTCTAATTTGTTTATAACTTTGTACCTTGATTCGATTTAGAACCTAAGGCAGAAGGACCCAGACTTAATATGCAAATGCTTATTGGCAATGATAATCTCAAGAACTTCCATTTGGCATTCAACAACATCGTAAAAAAGTCACTTGACATTTTTGTGCTCGCTTAAAGAAACATTTTTATGTCATTTTGCGAAATAAAACAAAGTATTTCGAAAAATTGCGGAAGAGACGACTTAAAGATATGCTGTAAGCAATTTTACTTATTGTAATTTAAATATTTAAAATTCTTTTTAAATCTCACAAGCCGAAAATACCTGCTTAACAGTCTCGTGTGGTTACAGGGTATTTGTAAAGAATAAACATGTTCACATTTTTTAATAGGCTTATTACGATTCATTCAGTTACCTTGAGGGGGAAATTGAATTTACAACGCGTACAACTGTCTCCTTATCTTAATCTCCGGTATTCTCTGTATTCTCAGTATCTCTGTATCCGACTACTTATTTTCCTGCATTCCAAGAGGTTGCAGCTCATTTGTCGTTGCGATTATTCCCAGGCGCCAACGCGTTGAGTCATTTGCATATTTCATACAGAAAATGTCAGGCATCAATGCCGAGGGATGCCATCACTTAAAACTAATTGCCATCCATTCAGGGACCGATTACAATCTTACACACGCACACACACACACACAACAAAATACGCACACAATATATTAAATATCTTTAACTTGTATTCGTTTGGGGTTGACAGGGCTAATTTGTTGATTTGTTTTCACATTTCGCTTGATTTTTTTCTTTTTATGCTCTCTTTAATAATTTTGTGGCGAGCACAAAGAAACACATACAAATCAACGTATATTTCTTTTATTTATTTATAAATTTATGTGCTGTTGTCATGCTTTTAGATTTTCTTTAAATTTCCATCTGTTTTTACTTTCATATTAATTGTTATATTGTTGCACTTTTCACGTTTTCACTAAACGCTTTTCATATATTACACGAACTTGTTTATTTAGTTTTGTAAACAAATTTTGGTTAATTAAATTGAGTATTGTGCTTTATTACAATGGTCTCGATAAACACAAATATCAGCGCTCTCTTTCAATTTTTCACACACATTTTTTGCTCTCGCTCTCACTGTAATTGCCTCGATATTGCCATCTTGCTCGCGAGTGAGTGCAAGTGATATTTGAATATATATATATATTTTTAAACACACAACCGGGAGGTGTATTTATGCTATCTAAAAAGAGGGCCCTGAGGCAAGTCCACGTTGCGCACGAACACGTTGAACGCTGACAGCCAACTGCGCCGCCAGACGAACTCGGCTAGTTTTTCCGGCTACCGCCAATTGAATTGAAATTGAAATAAAATTATATTGCGCATGCGCCATGTTGCCAGGCTCGGTCCACTGTGCGTTCGTTCGGCCAGCTGTTGAAATTTCATTCATAAAAACCATTGGCGCCATTACTACTGTCTCTGTGTGTGTGTGTGTTTGTGAGTGTGTGTGGGTGCTGTGGCAACATTGTTGCGCTGCTAGTGAAAGTGGCAAGTTGCGGCTTCATGCATATGTCTAGAAAATGCTATGGGTAATTAACTTTTATATTCCAACTGAATATGAAAACGATGCGACCCAATTTCAATGTGCAACCTCATACGATACTCGTACTTTTCAATTGCACTTCCACACTATTCACTTGAGAACTCTATACATTTCCCAGCACGGAAATGCACTCAAAACAACAACATTAACGTTGAGGTCGAAAAGGGAAATTGAGTTTTTCTCTGCGCAACAGACTAGAAAATTATTTTAATGTTTTATGTGAATTTTCTATTAGTTTGTTGATTTTTCACAAAGTTTTCGTTTCTGGTTTTGAACTGTCAATAAAAAAAGTACTTGAACTCAACATGCAACGTCTAAAAATTGTAAATTTAATAAATTATTCAGTTAAAATTTCAATCGGATTTTCTTTTCCCATTTTCAACTCCTTTGAGGTCTTAAAGTTATTTGACAAGTCAAAGGCAATATGTTGCCACCTTTTGCGGCAAGTCACAAAAGTCGAAGCCTAAGAAAATCCTCAACTCTTTGACATCAGCAGAAACTAAGCCTAAAATATGCAGCAATTCAATTGAGGCTGCTTTGACGCATTTGATTATTAATTCTTGGCACTTTTTTTTACCATTTTTTTTTCGTGTTTCTCTTTGATTTTACTGTGGTTGGGGCTTCGACACGCTGCTCGAGAAAAGCCTTAGAAAAGCAAGGACTGCAAAGGATAAAAAAGGAGGAAAAGAACAAAATAAATTCGTAAAAGCGTGAATATTAAAAGTTGAGGCGACAATGCCAGAATATTTGCTGGCTGCAGCAGAAGTTCTTTTACTTAATACCCTGTCTAAGGAAAAAAGATGGAGTATCTGAGTTTTGTGATCAGGACATAAATCTAAACTCAATAAAGAAGTCTAAAGTGATGTTAAATTTTGTGTGTAGGTTGTTATTGTATTTACCGAAGGGTTAACCAACTAATACCCTGTAATTTTAATAACTACGAAGTAAGCTTTATTGACAAAAAATATAAAGTGTTTCAGTACTATGTGAAGGGTATTTCGTAGTCGAGATAAGTATCTGAGAACAAGCTCAGGTCTATAGATACATTCTGCGTTCGAGATATATGTAGAGTATCTATCAGTCGTATACTTTCGACATCTGCTCTCTCACTTGTTTTAGTTGCCATTATGTGAAATTTCTTTTCCGCCTTTTGGACTGCCAGAAAAGAAAAGAAGTGAAAGTAGAAGAGTGAAAAAATAAACGAAAAAGAAATATATATATTTTTTAAATATATTTTTATTATTTGTTGGATACGCGTGCGGGCCAAGTGGCGCCTGGTTGGCTGCCTGTCAGCCATCTCCCCAGTATAGTTTTTTATGTTTGCCCAAAAATAACAACTTGAAGTGCTTTTTGCTCAGTCTCTGGTCTTAGGTCTTTGTTCAAGGGGTTTTACGAGCATGTGTGCCATACGAGAGGAATAACAATCGAGCTTGCATGACGATGTGAGAATTGTACTATTTTTAGTAGCCGAGTCATTGCCAGCTGCCTGCCACTAATTTCATTAAAGTTTTAATTTTTTATTGGCAACAAAGTTAGATTTAATGGCAATTGAAACGGAAACTAAAACTGCTGACTGCTTTAGGAATTTCAGTATAATCACCTTGACACTTTCAGTTGATTTAACCGACGGGATATCAACAACAGGATCCCAGCCAGGTTCCCAATACAAACTGTCAGCTGCTGCAATTGCACAACAGACAGGACAACAATCCACCCACGGATGCTCATTGGATTTATTGGCAAGTGACCGCAGACCAAAAACTTAATACACATTCAGTGGCTTTGCTTTCTGCCGGACTAAAGATTTACGTTCAACTCTTGGCGGGTCACAACTTGAGCTCCGTGCGACGACTGATAAACTAAATTTCAGTCTCCTCCCCGGGGCCTTGAGCTGCCTTCCTGGCCCCAAGCTGTCATCCGCTATTCGCCATCTGCCATCTGCCAGCTGCTCGTCCTTGTCTGCAAAGCGAACATGAAAATTGACTTAAATTCAAATGGAAAGGGAAACAAGTTGCACCCTTGGAACTAACTCATCTGCAGCATGCCACTCGAGACAGTTTACCGTATCTATTATTTATTTTTATTGTCGCCGACTTCTAAATGTGCAGAAAAACAACTTATTTTTGGGCCAAAGATTCGCTAAAGCGTTTTTCCAAAGTCAAGTTCGTTTTTGGACCAAGTCAAGCAACTTGAAGCTGCATTGGCAACAGAAATTACAAACTAAGGACAATGCGAACTCTACATGCATGTAACTGACAAGTGTCACAACAATATGAGAGAAAAGATAGATGAGATGTGACCTTGTTTAGATATAACTACACCGAGAGAAACAATCAAGCAGATAGAGATTTATACTGAAAAGCCCTACTAAAATTTAACTTTAATACCTTTTCAAAATGTTAACTTTAATAACTTTTCAAGATACATTGGAAAAAAAGTTTATCTAAAAACAGATTTATTTTAAAAATTTTCATATTTAATCTCTTTAACGATAAATTGCAAAATAAGCTTATCTAAAATAGTTTTTGATCATGATTCTATATGCAAATTAATTATTTTTATAACATGAAAATTTATTTGAAGATTCAAGAAACAAATGATTTTTGTTTGCTCAATATTTTATAACCTATTTATTTTTATCCCCCGTTTTCGTCAGTGTACTTGTGTGACTGAGTGATATGTTGACGCTGACACGTCATTCAAAAAATTGATTAATCGAAGCAGGTGAAATACGCAGAATAACTCAATTTATAAGGAGAGTAAGACAATAGTGCGCTTACTCGAATGTGACATTTCATTTCATTGTATTATTAATAGATAAAATGTACCGACAAGAACTCAACTCAACAATAAAGTGGTAAGGATTATAATTCTTGGAGTTGGTGAGTCTGCAGTTCCGCTTGTCTGACTATTGCCGACTATTATTGTGCGACTGCCAAATGCTCCATCATTGTCATCGGGTTAGCCGCAGTGACCTTTCCGCTTGGCCAACTGGGAGCATTCGAAAGAAACATTCATAGACTTGCAACTACAAGTTATAATAAAAAAAAAAGTTGGCAATTGAAGAAAACTTTAGCTGGCACTTTATAAGAAAAAAAAAGGAGACGACAATTGACAATCATAAAGAATAACACAATCATATAAATATCCAATTTGTGGTGATAAATCGTGGGAGTCATTGCTATGATACGATATAGCCATGTCTGCAGATAATGGCCAGATGTGAATAGAGTCTGCGTCATTTGGCATTGGCGTCTGCAAACTTTTAGCCTGGTCTTTTATATGCTATAGTTGTATTTATATGGCGAGTCTTTCGCTACATTTCCAGCCATTAGCACAAATATGCAGAGGAGTATAAATATAAATACAAATATAATTTTTATGTTTATTGCTTTGCTGTGCAAATGATGAAAATTCTAATGAGGCAGAGATCTGATGACGACTTTACTTAAATCGGGACTCAATGATGACGAGTGATAACTTCCTATTGTTACATTTATGTGAGCTTTCTTATCAGTCTCGTTTTATGATGCAGTCAAGCAAAGGTTAAGGCTTTAAGGCCTTTGTTTTTGCCATTGTTCGACCTTTTGTGGGCCTAATCAGAAACAGCTTATCACCTTGTTGTTGCCAAATCCTTAGAGACAACAACAGCTCACTCTCACACATACACTCAAACTGGAAAAAGCAGCTCAAAAACAGGGCCGGAAACGGAAGCGCACGTTGTGCACCGTGTGCTCGGTTTACTTATTTTGACGAGCGACACCACAAAGTGGCTGCCTGGCTATAAATCAGCTAACAGTTTGACGGCAACTTAAGCCAACTGGCCTGGCTACGATTACTGGACTTACTCATACCAAGTTGCAGTTGCTTTCGTTGGAAAATATTAAAGTCAAAGGCGATTTTCTAAAGAAATGCTTAACAAAAATATGAAAGAGAATTTGTTAAGCGAAGCGTAAACAACCTTTTATCCAGTTCGTATTTGATACACTAAAAACCGATAAACAGTTTCTTTTGATATGTTTAAGGGAAATAAGCTTAGAAAATATTTATTATTCTTGTTAAAGTTGTGAATATAGTTTAATGGAATTTTCTTAGAATACTCAAAGGAAAATATTGTGATATAATCTCATAACTCTTCAATTTATATTTCGTATCTTTGAAAAATCAAAACCAATGATACACATTCAATTGCTTTTATCATATTTTCGTACTTAATACACTAAAAACCGATAAACAGTTTCTTTTGATATGTTTAAGAGAAATAAGCTTAGAAAATATTTATTATTCTTGTTAAAGTTATGAATATAGTTTAATGAAATTTTCTTAGAATACTCAAAGGAAAATATTAAGATATAATCCCATAACTCTTCAATTTCTTTTTCGTATCTTTCAAAAATCAAAACCAATCACAAAATAATACACATTCAATTGCTTTATCATATCTTGGAAATTTTGTCTACGCTTAAGCTGCAGTTTGTGCCAATCATAAATATTATATGTACTCTTTTTGTGTCGACAAGCACAAGTGAAAAGTAAATAAACCCTACTTTCTGGAATTCCACGGAGAGAATCAATAATTTATATGCATGTTATGGGCCATATGTTTGTGAGTTTATAAGCTAAAATATGCACAAAAAATAAATAAAGCGTTTCGGATGAACTCTGTTGTGGCAAGAGGCAAGAGGCAAGTCAAAAGTTAAACACAGACAAAGTCCAAATGTTCTTGTTGCAACATTTTGTATTGTTTACCTTTGTGTGTGTGGACAACTGTTTTTGGTAGAGCTGTGATTTAGTCGCCTCGCCAGGGGATCAATGGAAAACCACACACAACATACCACAAAATGCGGACGACAACAATTTTCGAGCTGAGCAATCAGCGTCTGCAGTATTTCAGCACCTACACAAAGAATGAGAATGAGAACGAGACAGAGAATGGAAGTGGGAGAGGAAGAAACATGGCTTGACTATGGCTTTGGATTTTGGCCTTACTTTCTTGAATTTGGCAGCGAAAAATGGCAAACGGAAGTTGTGCGCAACGATCCGTATCCTGACAATTTGCATAAAAAATTCCATTGCCACAACGGAAACATGTTCGTTTTCGATATATTTTTGCAATGCCTTCTCCCAATCATAATTATAGAAAGGAAAGCTCAAGGGGAACCCCATGCAATTATCCGAGTATATCTAGACAGTAGTCTGACAGCCTGACGGCCGTATTTTAAAGCCGTAGGTGCCAAAAAGGACACCGAGCAGACAGAGCACACAATACTTAAATAAGCAATACGCATTACACATAAATTATGCATGCTACATGCTGAATTGGGCGCATACAATGTCAGGAGGGGAGACTTGTTAAATGTACCTCCATAAATGTGAAAGCAATCGCGTGGGCCACAAGCATTACGAGTAAATATGCCAACGGTGTGTCCTCCGAGGGGGTGGATGTGTTGTAGGGGGAGGGATGGACTGATTTTGAGCAGCTCGTCGTTAAATCAAATCAACGGTACATTAGTCGCGCACGCACGCCTAACGGTCGCAGCGGGGTGCACAGTGGGACTAAATAAGTCATAAGGAAGTGGAAATGAATATGTAAAGACATTAAGTGCCAACAGGACCAGTATGGTAAAGGTGTATATTAAAATGTACAGAAAAAAATAAATATATCTATAATACTAATTGTTATATTAAAATGTTCAAAATAATATCTGTAACACATATTGCTATACTAATTAATTATAAAATCTATCTATGTAGTTTAATTATAACAAATGATTAGCCGACAATAAACCTGGAATTACCAATAAATAAATTAAATATCTGCAATTAATATCTATTAACTCTAAATATTAATTGTAAATTTTTTGTCATATTGACAATAATAAATAGACAGCTAATCATTTTTATAAAAACTTTTAAAAAGCTGCTAAACAAATGAGAAAGCTCAATTAATTTTAAATAAATGCTACATGTTATCTGTCAGTTAAAAAACGATTAAATTATTATTAATCTGATGTCAAATTGGTTGACTAAATATTGAAAGCTGCCGCATTGTTATTTGTATTTTGTATTTGCTCATTCCCAAACTATTTCTGCCCAATGTAAGCAACGCATAAATAAAAGACCTAATGACATACGAAAGCTGATGAGGAAACATACATGTAAATATGACGTAAATGGTGTACGTTCTACATATATGTCAAATAATTTGGCAACACAGTGCGACATGGTGTTACTTTGAAGACGTGTGTCGGCGTGTTGGCAGCCCTGGCTCAAAATCAAGCTCCAACTGCTTTATTCACATACATTAGACAGACTCGAGATGGTTGTAAGTTATTTATTAGCATAGGTATATATATTGTCTGAAATGCGATATCCTTTTGGTTTGGCAGGTGTTTAAAATGGCATACGGGGCGTATGCGTGTCGAGCTCTTTTACTCTGGGCTTTCAAGAGCATGAAATCCTCTTGTCATAGTGATTTTTGGGTATGCGTGCAACCAAATTGTTAATTGAATTAACTGTAAAAGGCTTAGACAACGCACGTGCCACTTTAAAGTGTAGCACAGCTGACAAGGGTCGAATCTCGAATCTCGAGCCCAACATCGACTTTGTTTTTTCCAATGCCAAGTGCGTACTAAGAAGAATCTTGAGTCTTGTCGCGCAGTTCCGGATGTTCCACAGGTTTCTCAACGCTTTCACAGCGTAGGCTCTCAATCTTGTCCGCAATCTCGGCTCGCAGCTCCTCGAAGGGACGCAAAAGTCGCACGTGCTGTGCATCGTCGCGACCCTGGAAGAGTGTCTCGCCCTTAAAGTCAACGTACTTGTGCTTGCGAGCACAGAGCAACGTGCCCAGCAGCTTGTCAGAGATGTGGTTATACATCTGTAAAGAGAGAAAAGGATTAAATGAGTGAAATGTCTTATGGAATGTACCGCAAATAAATATAGAAATACTTAATCTGCAAGAAAAAGGAAAAAATTAATGAAAGGCTTAAAAAAGATGTGCAAACTTAAATGTAATAAATAAGAAAGAAATTTTGTTTTTAAAGAAAATAATACTAATAATAAATAAATTAAAAACAATAAATGATTTGAAAAATTTTGAAATATAATTATAGAAATTTTAATATTCTCAGCAAAGGAACAAAACTTTTGTAATTGCGATGAAAAGCTGATAAATTATGAACATTCCATATTTATAAGAGCTTACACTGAAAAAAAGACCAACTGCTGATCGAGAACATTTATCTAAAATATTTTGTTCTTAAAATAAGACTATTTACTAAAACTAAGATTGTTAATCTAAAAAATTAACATCTTAATATAGGTGTAAAAGTCTTAAAGTGTTAAATAGACACAATTTCGTATCAAACCAATGGTTAATTTAAGAATTATATTTTCTTTATATATTAGACCAAAAATCTTAGTTTTGAGACCAAAATCTTGATTTCAGAACATTTTTTTTTTATCAGTGTACGTACCTCAAAGAGTTCGCCAAATTTTAAGCTGATCTCAGGCGTATCATTAGATGAATCCCGAACGCAATTCTCGTTGATCAGCTCGCAGAGCTGTAGGATCTCCTGCAAGGATAGCACCTGAGCTTGTAGAGCCCGCTGTTCGGAGAGGCTACCCGGCGGTGCAGTGCCATATTGATCCTTGAGGAAGCTCGGCTTGGGCATGTCACGGACACTGCAGTGGGAAAAGGGATTCAAACGCTGCCATTGCTGATGTTGCTTCACATGCTCATTAAAGAGCGAGATGCGCGACAGGATGGTGTTGTCCTGTGAGTAAGAGAAAAGGATAAAGTACTCTATGATAAGCCAGACTATGAGTAATTATCACCCACCTCCGTATTCATTTGTTCCGCCATATTTTGCAGATGTAATTTTATAACCTCATTGTTGTACTAGAATTTATGTATTGTGTCTAAACATGTTGAAAGCTGAAAGTCCCAAAATGGCCTGCTATCTGTGGCAAAATGTGGCACGCAGTGTACACAACTGTTGTGCAAACAAATCAAAGTGTTATCATTGTACAACAACTTGACAGCAGGTCATCTACTAAGCTCCCATCGATAGCCAACTGGTTGAGCTAATGGCACGCATTAACTGTTGAAGTTGAGCAATAGAAAGGTCAAAAGGTTAGATGTCGCAGCGCATTTCAATTAATCAACCCAAAAGCAATTGCCTTAAACTTAAAGCCCAGGATATGGACATGGCCATGGCCAATAGCAAATGCGGCGGAAACAAGCAGCAAACTAGCACCATAAATTGTGACCCAGAATGGCGCGCAAACAGGCGGAAGTATTTGAGCTTACTACGAGCCGAGCAGGAAATACAATACAAATTTCCCAGAGAAAACCAGTCACAGAGCTAAAGAATTAATGAAACAAAACGGCAGAGGAAAAACCAAACAGAGAAAAGGGATGAAAAAAACGAAGATAACATTGTTAAGGTTGTCGCAGCTAAAATACACTAACGTGTATAGTTTATTAGTTTATAACTTTATCTTGTATTAATAATACCAGGAATTCAGTTAAAATACAGACCTAGCAAATATATTAATTATCAAAAATATTATTATCATAAAAATTCCAACTACTGTTTGAATTTAATAGTAATTATTTTACCTACTTATTTTATTTTAATTCAAGGCCGAATTAATTTATTAAATATTGCACAAATGCTTAAACATATTTATTACATTTATGATTAAATTTTCTTATGTTTAAAATCAAAAATTTATTTGGAACGGCAAACCACAAAGCAGCATTCAATATTACTAAATACTCTTGTTAAGGTTTCCGGTTCCGCATGCCAAATAAAATGGCGGATGCGCACAAAAATATGCAACAGTTGTCGAAGACCTCGTAATGTATATCATTTGTCAACTCATCAGTGAGTGAGCTGAATAAACACGAATATTGATAAAGGGTTTGTTTTGGTTTTCAGCAACATTATGCTCAACATAAATACTATATATTTTGGACAACATTTCTATGAATTATCGCTCTACTCTTCCTTTAATTTACACTTCCGTTCTGCATTTTCGAGATCCGTAGTGTATAAGCGTCTAGTCTTTTTAAGTTGATAGCCTTAAAGATTTTTGCCGTCGAGGGTCTAGCTGGCAAGGATAGTAAATACACCCTGGGCAAAGGGCATTGTCGGCGTGGAACGACAGACAGCTAGAGGATTTGGCGGGACAGCCAGATAAATAGAGGGAAATGGCGCCACTTCCGTTGAGCAATAAACATTAATGCGCAATTAAAGCTGGTGTCTGGCTTTACCACTGAACTGAACTAAGGGTAAGTACGATTTGGGGTTGGGGTGTCTGTATTTGATTTGCAGCAGTTGAGGGTGATTAACGCTTGGCGCCCGTGTATTAGCTTTTAGTTATTTACGGCCAAAGCTTCGATTTGCTATGGCAGTCATAAGCATAGCCGATAGGACTTTGATGTTTGATGTGGATCATCGAGTTAAACTTTCGAGGGTTGCCATGACTCTGTTTACTCGACTTGAACATCAAAAGTGGCGTTTTGAACTGATTATAATTACACGTTGTTGCAATTGCTGTAAAGGTGCAACTTATGCAAATTACGCATACGCCATGTGGGTTGTCGCAGAAGCTTTAACAGGAGGCAAACATTTAATAATCGTATTTAAAAACAGGAAAACAGTAAGAAATAAAAAATCTGAGCTAAGCTGTTGGGAAAACAGCTGTTGAAGGAGCTTGACAGCTTGCATTTAAGCCTGTCTACCAAGTGAATCTACAGCTTGTTTGCATTTCCTAACAAGACTTTGTTGTCCTTCTCAGCAGCTGCTGCAAGTACTACGACTATGTAACTTCTCTGCTGGACGGACAAACGGAAGTGCTCTGTAAATTTTCAAGATGCAGCTGGCGACTCAGACTCAGTTTAAGTTCCAATTCCGGCCATAATACTTGCAAGCATATGTCTTAAATTTAAAGCATATTTGTTCAATATAAAAACTGCTGCTGCATAATTCAATTACTAAACAAAGATGGGATTTGTAATGTATGTGTCGCAGTCGAGTGATTTTTATGGTAGCTTGGCAATCGAAGCACGTGCCACAATAAATATTCGTGCAACGCCGCTGTTTTTGGCATATTAGATTGAAATTGTGATGCCTAAACAGACACCACATTAATTTCATTTCTGGTTGTGCGTGTGTGTGTTTATGTGGTTAACACCTGTTTGCACAGAGTGTAACTGCCTTTAAACTCGGTTGAAAAAGACAAAGGCAATTTGAACTTTGCCGAAAATTGGTTAAAGTGTGTGATTAATAACCTTGGCAACCGGCAACTGGCAACTGATTTATTTTGGCGACATTGTTTGTCTGCTTTAGCGTCAAATTTTGATAAATGAGTTTGGTTGTTTGCATATTGGCCGAAACCAGTTAACGTGAAATGTTTAGCAGCTGCCAGCTGCATTTTCAGCTCCATTTGGCTGCGTTCGTCTGACAGCCATTTAATGTCCACTGAGCAAAAAATGTCCCATGTCGCCGCTGCCAGACGACGACCCTGCAAACACTAAAATGAACCAAAAAAATATCAAACTGAACTGTGTAAAGAAACATAGAAGGACACTGAGAGCAGTGTGATGTCCTTTTATATACCCATGCAAAATAGTATTTGATATGTGATATTAAAGAAGGAAAAAATTGCGATTTTATATGAGTTATATTATGCACATACTTTTTGTGGGATGAGGCTGTTAATTTTTTGTGCAGATAATTTCTAATGAGCTTAAATAAAGTATTTCTGACAAATGATATTTATGAATGGGACATATTTTTTGTAGGAATACTAAGAATACTTAGAATACTAAGCAAATTCAACAAATTTTAGATTAGCTTCAATATATTTAGAAATACAATTCACCTATTTCGGAAAAGTCTAAAAAAAATTCAAATTCTCATAACTTTGCCATAACTTAACCGATTTTCATGCGGAATACCATTTTAATCACTATTTGGCCTCTATATTGATTCTGCATCAAAAATTTATATAGTTAGAAAATTCGATATTTTGGTCATCACTGTCATATTTTTGCATACTTACCCCTTGACACTTTTTTAAAAACTTCAAACTCGCATAACTTTGCCAAAACTTGACCGATTTTCATGCGGAATACCATTTTGATCATTATTTGGCCTCTATATTGATTCTGCATCAAAATATAATTTATTTAAAAAATTTCATAAATTGGTCATCATTGTCATATTTTTGCATAGTTACCCCTTGACACTTTTTTAAAAACTTCAAACTCGCATAACTTTGCCAAAACTTGACCGATTTTCATGCGGAATACCATTTTGATCATTATTTGGCCTCTTTATTGATTCTGCATCAAAATATAATTTATTTAAAAAATTTCATAAATTGGTCATCATTGTCATATTTTTGCATAGTTACCCCTTGACACTTTTTTAAAAACTTTAAACTCTCATAACTCAGCCAAAACTTGACCGATTTTCATGCGGAATATCATTTTGATCATTATTTGGCTTCTTTTTTGATTCTGCATCAAAATTTTTGTCATTTAAAAAAACTCGATATTTTTGTCATCACTGTACTTTTCCTCTGGCACTTTACCAAAGACTTCAAACTCTCACCGACACTTGAATACGATACGAATTATTTATAATTTCCACTAAAATAAAATCATTCGAATCGTTTTTCTGCAACAGTGAATTTGAGGACATTTCATCGTCAATAAGCCAAAAATAGCCTCTTTTTCTCCGTTTTTATTGCTGCTGACACAAAATGGCGTTTGTCTCACAAAAATATGCAACAGAAGGCACATATTTGACACTCACACAACTACATACATCATTCATGGGCTTGTGTATGAAAAATGGTTGAAAGTTGCCTTTCCATTGATTTGATTGACACTTTTATTGACATACAGTTACGTCTGTTAGTTTTGTAGTTGCTGTTGTTGTTGTAACAGTTACTGTCAAGGGTTTTTTGACCTGAGCTATGCATGAAGGGGCTAAGCTTTTAAGCCAATATATTTGGCAGGCAACCGTAAAGATTGTGGAATTTTGTTGTATTTATTCGCATACTTTTCTGGGCCATGCATTATTTATTATCCATAAACTGAATGTATTTCGTTCTCCTTCGTTTCGTTTACTTTTTTATTACTTTATGGCTTGTTAAAATTTGTGTTAACTAAATAACGATTTGATTCTTGTTGAATTTTAAGGCATTAAAGAATGACTTTATAAACTTTATGTGTTAAATAATGAGTTTATTAATAAAAAAGAGGAAATACTTATTTGAATTTACAGCCTTTTTATTGTAGAAAAAATTTAAAAGATAATTGAGTATTTTTATTGTTATTAAGCTATATATAATTTATTATCCTTTTCACGCGCTTTTAAATTTTGTCACATTTTTAAAGCTGTCTCCAAAAATATTTAAAATTAAGTTTTCCAGTTTGTTGTGCGCATTCTTGACGCTTATCTTGGCCAGTCTAATTGCCAGTTCTAATTGTACTACGAGGGGAATGAAGACAGAAGAGAGTCGACAAAAGGACGGCTGCTGGCTAATTAAATTTTGTGGTCGCCAGTGGAGAACTCGGTCTGTAAAGTGGCAGCAATGAAATTTCATGGCACTTTCACTAGGGGACTCACTTTTCTGGCACTTTTTCACTTATTTTTTGGTTGGCTGGTACTTTTTTATGCGTGTCCATAACAATAACCAAGTTCACTCGTAAATTTTGACATTTGCAGCCTTTTGTTTGCTCTAATCCGGGCTAAATCATGTGGTAAGCTGGCCGCAATACAACACAATCGCTTGGTAATTAATCAGGCTTCATTTTCACTTAATCGCAACCATGATTTTGCACGCAATTGCGGTTACGATGTGCAAGTCTATGGAATATTACATTTCTTTTATTTCATTACCATTTACATATAAATTTTGATTATGCTTTTTGCCTCAGCGTGAGGCGTGTGCCAAATTGCCAGCCCTGACCCTGGTCAGCAGTGTCCCAAAAATATAACAAAAAAATAATAAAACCAATTTAAATATGCATAACATGGGCGAGCAACATTTGACGTTGTTAGTCGCGGTTCCTGGTGCCCCGTAATTATCCATTTGAAGTCCAACTGTGCCTAGCCGCAATATTACAGTTGTCGTCCTGGACATCCAAGGACATCGTCAGGCGCCAGACGTAAAATTTTCAATTCGTTTGCCAAATAAATGTCAGCAGCGAAGCACAAAAAGCCGGCATTATGTTTATAATCATGACAACATACAGATACCCAGCCGCCGGCGAGTAAAGGGTATACACTTTTTATTTCGATGGAGATATGTCATGATGATTTTTTTTTAAATTTATATTTTCTTTTGCAGAGTTTGTAAAAGTTTTTCAGCTGTTTTTCATTTAAAGCTTATTTTTTTTCTGTGTAATTCCTTTGTTCTTTATATTTTCATGTCATTTATTTGCTATTTGTTTCATTTACTTGTCATAATTCCATATAATTCCCACGGCCATTGCATGGCTTTTTGATTTATTAAAGTTCTGGTGCCTCTGCATGCTCCCTCTTGACTTCTGTGTGGCTTTTATGATTGGCCTACGCAATGGGCCAAAACCATCAAAATGGCCCGAATCCGGAGCCATGTGGCGCCTCCAGCTCCAGGCTGCACATTGATTCATAGCAAATTTATGCTAATTGCGGGTATTTTTCTTGACTAAAAATAGGCAAAGTTCAAGCAACTCTCCTGCTTTCTCTTTTACTTTCTTTTGCTCTGTCTTGATTAGTTGTTGTGAATTTAATTTGCTTAAATTAATTAGCGTTGCCTTAAAAATTAAATGCTTTATCAACTTAACTGTTTCCCAGTCTTTCAATTGTCTCAAAGAGTTATTTTTACAGACACTGTTGTTGTTAATAGGAGTTGATGCTTATTTATTTATTTTTATAAAGCAGTCGGCAAGGAACAAAAAAAATCCAAGCATAAAAATTAAATTAAAGATTAAAAATAATATAAAAATGAAGTAGAAATTATGAACTGTAAAGAAAAATTAAAATTATAATTATAATTAGATCTGGGGTATGCAAAAATTATAAATGATCTAACACTGGTTGCAGTCTTTCAATTGTCTGAAAGAGTTATTTTTGCTGACACTGTTGTTGTTATTAGGAGTTCATGTTGAACTGGGCGTATACGTAATATCTGCTGTACACATCAGTTGCAGCGTGTGAGGGTAAAAGTTTTAAATGTTATCGCAGGCAGTGTAAAGTGTGTGTGTGTTTTTCATAGTCAAAACAATCACCCACAAACACACACACACGTACACACACACACACACATATTTCACATTAAATGGCGTGCTGACAAGCGAAACAGTTTGGCAACAATATCTAGACCGAAATTCTGGTCACCAAAGGATGACGTGGTCGTTGTTGTTGTCCACTTTCCAACCCCAACACACTTGTGCCTTTGAAGGCCAACAAACTAAGGTCCTTATGCGTTAAGTTTCTATATATATAAACTACAGCTTTAGTTATTTCTGCGCGTCATTGTTCTGCCGGCGACTTGTGGCTATAAAACTTTAACAAAGCCAAGGAGCGAGTGCTCCTGGAGATGGCAATGCATTGAGCGATGTTTAAATTACTTTTCAACTGCTGCAGCTGTAATCCATCGATCCATGGATCCATCGGGGGAAGGATGTCAAACAAAAGGAAACACTAAACGATACAAAGCTGACAGCGCGAAATTCAAGATGCAAGTTGTCGCGACTCAAAGCTAAACATGAAATGTAATTACAGGAGTGAAATACAGGACACTTGACCTACATCCTTACAACTTACTCTACGGGGATAAGGATTGGGGGTCTGTGGATTGTTCAGTGGCAATTACTTTCGCACGTTTGGCCAACAAAGGCTCTGGCCAACTGGGAAAAAGGTTGCGCCTTTGTTAAAATCCAGACACTCTGCCAGCCAATGAAAATTATTGCATGCCTTGCATTATTCCCAGGATCCGTGTGATGTCTGGAACGTAAAAGCGAAAAGAGGTCAATGTATTTTTTGTTTATTTATCCCACCCCATTCCCCGCACTGCCACTCGTAAAATCCCTAAGCATACGAGGCCCATTTCACCGGGAAAAGTCGGACGTTTTCCACTTCCCTTTGCTCCTGTCAGACATTCAACGCTCTAAATATAAATTTACGTTGTATGCGTGGGTGTGGCATGCCTCAAGTCATCATAACTTCTGCTCCAAGCGTCGCAACTTCTCCGGAACTCCGTCCTTGCCTCCAATCTCTCCCGCCTCACAGCCAATATATGTTCGCATTGCCATTGTCCATAAATCAAATGTCGCTTTGAAGTTGCACATTGCCTGGGCTCATTCCTAAGGACTTTGCAAAGATAAATGAAACTATGTATTCTCCAGATTCCGAATATAAAAACAAAAAAAACTCACCAAAAACGCGGATGTAAAAACGAAATCTGAGATAAACAAACCCGAGTGCCAAGAATACCCTGTAAAGAGTAAAAAGTAAAGAGATATAAAATAACATCTGAAATCAATAAAATTTTTATACCCATGTCTTTTAAAAATTTTATCACAAAGAAATATTAAATATAGCTTAACATGTTAAAGTTTACTTTTCAAATCAGTATTATTTTGAGGAATTTTATTTTTTTTCTTAAAGAAATTTTCAACTCTTATCAACTAATATAATCTCTTTTCATATTTACAGGGTATACCCAAACGACTGTTACAACTTCATGCATATAGAAACACGAGTCTCTTGGATATGGATATGGAAATTGGTAGAACTTGACATTTCTTGTTTCACACCATTTGCCTTGACTCACATTTCTCTTTTTCTCCTTGGCTGTGGCCGAGGAATTTGAATTCAGTGAATTTCCAGCGAATTGGTAAAGTTTTTGGCGCCATTGCCTCCACCTCCTTTGGGCAAAGGGCAGTTGGGAATTATTTGTTTTTTGGCGTGTAGCTTTAAACGTGTCACAGATCATATGGCGAAATTTGTTTGTAAAATGCAAATTTAATGCATAAATTAGGCAAGTGAATTTCCGGACGATAAGGACAGCAACAATGACAACAAATAAATTATAATTTGTCCTGTTATAAGGCAATCAAAGTGGCAGACAACTGGCACATCGGCTGCGGCTGTAAATTGAATTAAACTCCTGCCTCCTGAAAATAGCGAGCCTTAAGTGAATTAGAGACTAGACCCGCATATCCTTCGCATACAATTCTCTGGCACTTTATGCCGTTTCGTGCGTATGCCAAAATGAGAATGGAGAACAGGATGATAAGTCAAGCGAAGAATGGCCACGAAATGATAATAAAAGTGTGTCAGTTCCACACACAAAGCAAGACTCAAAACACGTATACGACATGTGCGACATGCACATGTATCTACTATGTAAAAATGTAACTGTGTGCCTGTGAGTGTGCACACACATGTGTGTAGTTCAAGTTAATTGCCTTGGTCCTTTCGAGCTGCAGCGAGTTAATCGCCGGCACGGTAAACGCTCCATAGCTTCCTTTATGCTCCTCTTCCGCCTGCCTCTTCCATTTTTCTCCATCCCTTGTCAGTTATTGTGCAGATAAGTCACGGCGTCAGGCACGAGACTCCTTCACAAAGCGCATTGTCATGCTCAAACTCTCATAGTCTCATAGTCTCAGAGTGTATCGCCATGCTACTATCTCACCATCTGACAATGCCACATGCTAGTTCCACACATGACTGACATGTAAATTAAGATTAGACTTGGAACTTTCTTTCTTGTTGCTGTTGAGCGAAAAAATTGAATATGCATGTTGTCAACATGTCGCACACAACAAGTGTCTTGGCAACATTTGCTTTGCTGGGCAACATTTGAGGCTGGGCAACATTTGTTGCATTGACAACATTTGTTGCTTTGGCAACATTTGCGCTGCGCAACATTTTTAGCTAAACACTGGCAACATTTTGACTAGCTGCCTTTTAAAAATGCTGCCAAGTTGGCAATGATATGTGTTTGTTTTATTTATGTTTTACAAGCTATAGGGTATTCAAGATTTCAGTGTTGGCATGTAACAGTCTAGAGTGTGAGTTGTTCTTAAAAATATCTAAATTTGGCTATATTTATGCAACCTATAGGGTCTGTTTGACTACAGAGTAAGTTTATTAAAAGCAGACGAGTAATAAGTTATATCCAACAATACAAATTTTTAATAATTATATGTGTAATTTATATTTAACTCAAAATTTGATTTCTATTTTTAATCCAGGTCAGCTTATAGTCGATCACTTTCAAATGAGGATGTTTTATTTGGCTTCTTTGACCGCAACTACATCACCACTAGATGCTGGCAGTCTGCCACATGAAAAAAAGAGGAAAAATTAACGGATTGTGGGACAACGCAATAAATTGGCAAATATTCGAATTAAAGCAAAATTCTTAACACAAAGTTGTTGCTTAGTTTTATTTTATTGTGTTGTCTGTAGCAATTATGTTTGTGTATATTACATATCCGATGTGTTTCATTGAATGTTAGCTAATTTTATAAATAATTAGTTGTAATTATCGTATTTATTTATTTGGCAAAATGCAATTTAATCCAAAAGCTGATTGCTTTTATCCGCTTTGCGGGTTTCCATGGAAAAATTGTCTGCAGTTGACATTTATTTGGAGGAGTGTTGTGTTCAACTGTTCAAATAATCATGTGAATTGCTTTTAGTGTTGTCTCATTTATTTATTTTGCTCACAAATGGCACAAAATGTTTGGCGGCTGTTTTGTTTTGCCAATTGCTCTGCTTGCTATGGGCCATATCAATTAACTGAAATGCTTCCCCAATTCGCGAGTAAACACACTCAAACTCATTTTCAGCGTTAAATTGAGTTTGGAGTGTTGTGTTGGGTTGAGTGTGTTGAGTGTGTTGAGTGTGCTGAGTGTTAACTGCGCGTATCATCCACCTGTGTGGCAGACATTTGCCACGAATTGCTCATAAATTTTATGTTAATTGCACAAGGACACAAGGACATGCCCCGTCGGCAGCTGGCCCAAAGATATATACGTGTACATTAACGCTCACCTTTAAACTGTTGGTGCCAATTGCCACTTAAAGTCAAAGACAGCCCGTTAAAAGTTAATAGAATGTGGCCATAAGGTTGTACTCTTGCCTCTTTAAGGCGCATAAAACTATGCTACAGTTTTCGGGTTAGATGCCAATAGTCCTTTGAACCATGTGGCAAAGTTCTGGCCAATTGTGGTCAACTTGTTGCCAAGCAACTAAATTACGGGTGTGCCTGAGTGTGTGTTTATGTGTGTGGTTAATTTGCAGTAGCCAATTTTCGGGTATGCAATTAACATAATTTGTGCGGGAGTGTCTGGAGAAATGCAGCATGGCCAACATACATTACCTGCCACTTGCCAATGCTAACAGTCCACTGTCAACTTGCCACGTGCCACATGTTTAAGAAATTAATTCTTGTGGCATAGCATCATAATGGGCATTTAATTATTGTGCTTCCTTACGGTTCCCCATTTGGTCAAATAAATGACCTGGCTGATTTCCATATTAATTGGCAATTGCTTCGAGCATTCAAGCAAAAATTACGTATACGCCGCATGTGTCGACAGTCGACAGTCGAGACTCGCAATGTATGTATGTAAATGTTTCTCTGTGGTTTTTGTGGCTTTTTCTGTGGGTTTTGCTGTCTTTTATGCGCAAATTGAAGTCATCAAGTTTTCAAATTGTTGCCAAAAACACACACAACAGCAAATGCCAGAAACATAAATCAGACATTGCAAAAGCACAAAAACTTTTTGGGGTTTCGACAACAGATTTTAATGGCGTTAGAATCTCCAGTTTCCCTTTCTACCTCGTCTGGCTGCCTTACGGCTTCCCCCGGCGACTAATGAGGCAGCAATGTTAACGCTGAAGGGCATAAAATTCCAAATTAATATTCAATTATGAGCGATTCTATTGATTTTGTTGTTTGCGGTCGTTCTGTCTATGTCATTTTTGCACTGTGAGTTTTGTGAGTTTGTGAGTTACACATAATTTATGAATTTATATGGCAGTTGGAGCCTTGACAGCAACAGCAACAGCTGCAACTGTTTACTCCATTAGTGAAACGAAGCACGTTATATGAACTTTTATGATGTACCACATGTCGTATGCGTTATGAACTTACGAGTAACTCTTGGAAAACTATGCTATGCCTACGAGACGAGCATTGGAGACAGACCTTTTGTGGTATACGTAATTTAATGGGCCTTGCTTTATATTAAAATTGGTTGTGCGACCGCACATTTATCATATACAAACGCTGCCACAGTTCTTAACCCCAGACTGCCGCCCTTTCTTGTCCAGCTTTCGTCTGTTGTGGCTGTTGCGGCATTTTAATGTGTTTTTAATTGTTGCCACAGCACTGCTGCCACATTTGCCTCAGGAAGTGTCGTTTTAATGACTTGCAACGTCCATTTTACTGTAAGATTATTTCATGTTTTTTTAATGCCTC
The DNA here is from genome assembly GCA_035045575.1 of Drosophila falleni. NCBI lineage: Eukaryota > Metazoa > Arthropoda > Insecta > Diptera > Drosophilidae > Drosophila > Drosophila falleni. The sequence continues at coordinate 9,289,321 of JAWNOV010000167.1, forward strand.
TCATTAAAGTTTGCCAAAACAAAAACGAGTTGAATGAAATACTTTTGCCATATATCAAGGCGACATTAAATGAAACAACACAGTTAACAGTTAAGCGAGTTAATTAATTTTAACTACGCCTTCAAAGTGTGCCGCCAAGTTAAGGGTAGATCCACCCCCACCCCCTCCCCCTGTCGTGACATATAAAAATTGTTACCCCGCGAGCAAATTTGGTTTATGGATTTTCCGCGGCACGGAAAGCAGTTGGCAACAAAATTGGCGATAAATCAACTGATAATGTCAGCACATTTAACGACAGCAACATTGGTGAAAGGTGATGAGGGGTGCTGCGGGGTCATTGCGGGTTGCTTGCCTGATAAACTTTGGAACGAGAGCTGACATGTGGATAGCGCAAATCAGAAGCCAAGTTTTCACTTGTCGCAAGTTTTGGGTTGACTTTTTGGCCTGGCCCTAATCAGTGACGGCCTTCATTTTGTTGGTTTGGCTTTTGCATAGCAAATTGAGGTGTTGTGTTGTGTTTTTTGGGTTTGGAGGGATCATAAAACAAGCAAAAGGAAATTACTGTCGGAAAAGTTTTCATGCTCAAACGGAATGACAATGAAAATGAAGAAGAACAACAGCAATAATAACAACGAGCTCTAATTAAAGCGTCTACCTGACCCAGAACTGTCAACAGTCAGCAGTTTATTTATAGAAAACATATACAATGATGATGACATCTGTATGCAAATTATAATTTGTAATGGCAAACGGACTTAGCTCTAGAACCAATATATAATCGTTGAACTTGGAATAAGGTATTGCCAATAAACTGGCTGTTACATTTACATATCATTATTATAATAAATCCCGATTCGTTTTGCAATCTCTTTTAATTTTACATTTATGACTCAATCTCAATATTTAATTTCTGTTTGCGCTGACTTTGGCGGCGCTGCTGCTACTGCGCTCAATCACCGTGCAAATGGTGTCAAATGCCGACTCCAGGCTGTCGATAAACTCCTTGCCCTGAGCCTGATCCTTGTACGTGGTCACAATGGCGCCCGCCATGTCATTCATAATGGAGTAGCTTTAATAAGGAAATATAACTTATTAAAGTCAGAGTTGTAAATGAAGTGCACACAATGCTCACCCAAGTCCTAGGCCATCCTTAACAACTGGACCAAAGGAACCGGCTATGACCGTGTCTGCACCCAGCGTAGAAGTGCTTATAATATTATAGTTGATGCGTCGATAGGCTTCAGTCTCATATAGTGCCGGTTTGGGCAATCCCTCCAGCTCTGCCATGTGTCTCAGGGCAAACAGATGGCGATCAAAGCCCTGTCCCATGGCAGCCTCCTTGGTCAGTTGACCGTGGACACTGCTGCACTTGTCAATCATGGCACGCAGTTCTCCAGCGCTGGGTTGCTTTTGAGAGGGTTGCAGCACCGCCTCGCAGAAGGCTTTTGTGGCCATGGTGCAGGGACGCATTGTCTCTGTGCGACCGTGTCGGAAAGCCGATGTGCTGCAGGATTCATAGGTGCCAACGTAGCGCTGAAACGCTTGACGATAGGCCAGCTGGAAGGAGAGCTGCATAATCGAATCGGGACTTAAACCATGACGCTTACAAGTTCCCTTATTCAGATTTGGATACTTCATAACATTCATATCCAGATTGGCCATAATGCTGGCATTCTTGGAGTAAGCTGCCTCGACAGCGGCTCGAGTCTTGTCATCAATCTCAAAGTCAAGGGAACGCACATTGTAGCTATCGCCATCTGCCGGAGTATGTGGCGTGGATGCTGAGACATAGGGCTGCTTCGTGGTGTCCTTGTAGATCTCGTTGAGGTAACGCAGCACAGCAACGCCATCGCCCCAGGAGTGCTCAAAGTTAATGGAAGTTGTGCCATCGGCGCTGATTACCAGCGAGATGGACTTGTCGAACCAGCTGGATATGAGAAATGCAACTCAATTTAGTATGTAAAGTTATATACAATTAAAAAAGTTATATCCACCGATTTGTTGCCTTGCCCCCCAGCAGTTCCTTTAGCAGTGGAGCTGGATTATCATCATTGTAGACACCATCCTCTATCCCGTCCAGGCTTACACAGAACAACGCTCCATCCACTTCGCGTTGCAGCAACTCCGCATTCCTTGAGCTGCTGATGAAATGCTCCCGGGATTTGGCCCATTCATCACGCTGCGAGGAAGTCAATACACCCAGAGGCACGCTGGCGGCATCCTTTTGCGAGTCCAGCTCGATGATGCTCTTGAGGCGACCCAGAATGACGCTGGGACTCTCAATGTAGCCGCTGCTGTCGAGCACATTCATGGCATACATGTTGCCGCGACGCATGACCATAATGTGCTTGGAGTCGGGTGACAGCACCAGCTCATCCTTGCCTATTCTGGGTATGCGCGAGGTGCCAAACAGGCGGCTGTACTGACTCATGTCCAAGGGGAAAGCCTTGAAGGCATACGAGGCGTATGTGGCAAAGGCCTTGGGCGCAACGCTCATCCAGCGACGATAGCTGTCCGTGTCCGTCTTCTTGGGATTCATGTGATAGACCTCGGGCTCCAGTTTATTCGCCTGCAGCGAGCGCCAGAAACGCAGCGAGCTGATGATCATATTTGTGGCACGAATCACTTGTTGCTGATACTCTGGCCGCGTTTCGTTCTTGAGCACCACCAAGGGATTATAGTTGAGGGGCAGGGGAACACGATCCGCGAGATACATATCGAACCAGGGCTGCGAAATATAGCTTGTGTGTTTGTTGTTGTCATCGCGTTGCTTCAGCTTCGCATGCAACTCCATGCCGATGCCCTGGCGAAACTCTTCGACCACCTGTTGCGTCTGCCTGTATTCATCGGGACTGACTATGGGCTGCACGGCGGAGAGAAATCTCTCGCAGGATTTCTCCAGCAGCGGTATGGGCAGGCGGGGGAGAGAGCGTTGAAAGTAGAGCGTTGGTAACTTTGATGTTTGCAGGTACTGGTAATGATTCCCATGGGTGGTTGTTGTTGTCGAGTTGCGCGTTGCAGACACTGCGGCGCCAAGGCGGCCCTTATTCACCTTTAATCTAAACATTATTCACAATTAACACCGGTAATTTAATAGAAAGCGCAGCGGTAATCAAAGTCCACTAGTCGATACACGTAAACAAGCAACAACAACGAACAGCGACTCTCTCAACGACAACGACAACAATGGGCAAACTGCGTCGCACAGCTGTTTGGTATTTTTTTTGGTATTTTGGGCAGATCACAGCTGATCGCTAGCGTAAAATGTTATCGATATATCGCATGCAAACGAAGTGAGCAGCGATATCGATTGTTTAACGCGCTTAAATTTAAATTTAAAGTGAAAGTATAATATAAAGTGAAAGTATAATCGATTTCAGCATTTGTATATTTTATTTAGAAACTTAAACGCACTTTGACCTTTCACACGACTCGCGAAAAATAAACAGCGACGTTTTGTTTGCATTTGCATAGACGGGCTGCCGTTTCTTTGCACTCTTTGTCGCGTCTTTGGTTTTGGTTTTGAGCTGGTCGGATTAGTGTCTGTTTGTATTATTTGACTTTGGCCAGCACAAAAGTTGCGGCCGTTGACCAGGTGTGCAAATAAATAAACGGCAAACATATACAAATTAGAAGAAGCAACATGCAAATTCGCATAAAAATTTTATGCTTTGTCGAACTTAACGAGCAACCTTTGGCTTATCGATTTCGATAACAATTTGCCCACGATTTGGAGCAAAGCAATAAAACTTGGCGCCCTCCCGATCCTTGAAATTACGAAAAGTGTTCTTGGCTTTTGCTCTGGTCGAGTGGCACATTTGCATAAAACTGAAACGCTGCGGATGTTAAAGTGGATGAGGATGTGGATGTGGATGTGAATGCGGATGAGTTGCAGTGTAATTGGCCAAAGTGAAATTGCGTTAATATTTAACAAGCCAACAAAAGTGCAAAAGAGAAGCGTACAATGCAGACTATAATACCATGGCCAGAACGGAACCGGATGCAAAGTACCCAGCCTTGGTGGAAAAGCGCGAAAATTATGCGTTAAACGATGAGGGGGGAAGGAAAAGGGGAAGGGGTGGCAGTAGCAATTCAGCTTTGGGACTTTAAAATGTTCATTCGCTTTATGAGGTCCACCTCACGGTTGATCGCTCTGGCAATTGAATTCATACAGAATCATCATCTGTATTTATGCAAATGAATTTAAGCATGTCTACTGTTGTGTATTTACAGCATGTAGGACATTTCATTTTTGTATAATTATATTTACTCGTAATAACGTAATTCGATATTCAGCTTGGGGCGAAACATGCAATTCTTTAATTTGTATTAACGCCTGCAAAATAAATATTTAATTGGCATTTCACCCTAAGTGGACATGCCATTAATTAAATCAATAATATTTGTATGGAAAGAAGTGTACAATTTTAAATGTATGTTAAAATAAATGTTAAATTCTTAAGTTACTCTCTGCAGTCAGCGGCTGAGAAATAAAGAGAAAGAGTTTCTATATTAATTTATTGATTATAGGGTATCTATAAGTCTATTCTTCATTTTCATTCTTAGAATTCACTTTGATGATTGCTATTAATTAATAATACTTGTATTCATGGCAACGGTCGTGATTTTTATATTTTTTACAGACTACAAATGATCAGAAATCGCATTAACCGAAAAGTCTCTCCCTCAATGGGGAATTGGAGAGTTTGTTAGTGAAAAGTGTCGACGACAGATGCGGGAAAATAACTTGAATAAATGTAGTAAAAAATTTGTTGTGAATGCGAAATCAACGTTTCTTTTAACACATTAAAACTTTTGTTCCTTCATTCGGTTGAACTGGGACGCGGAATGGACGACAATTTGTCTACCCCGTCAATGGAAATTCCGATGCGTGCATCGAAAAGGTCAAATTGTCAATGATTGACTGAGGCTGAGACGAAGGTGGAGACGAAGGCTGTGGCTGATGGGAATAACAACTGTCAGACGATTGTTATTTTGTGTGGCGTTGAATGGTGTGAAAATAAACCCACTGCCTTTGAAGGGTTATTGAACAGGTTGAAAGAGATGTTTTCCCAGGATATTCGGCTTAACGGAGTTAACAGTAGCAACACTCCAACAATGTTCAGGTGAATCAGCACAAAACATGACTTTTCCATTTCTACTAATGTTTATTGTTTTGGTTTGCAGGATTGAAGGGATTTCAGTTGTACAAGCATTGAATGTCAACTCGTCCTCGATTGAGACTGAGATTAGCATGAATGCGTCAGCATAAAATGCTCCATTCGAGCATATCATTGGTCTATCCTTGAACTGCCTACAAAATGGCAAGGATGACGCAGCCCAGGAGCAACAATTTGCATATGGAGCAACGTCATCGTCGAAATATCTGAACGGAATGGAAATGGCAAAGAAGACTTCGAATATATATGCTTCAGTGCGCCGCAATGAGATTAAAAAATCTAAATCAAATGTAAGCAAAGCCAGCAAAAAGAGAAAAATTAAGTAAAGAAAGCGTAAGAAAAAATGGCAGGACTTGATCCTGGAGTGGTTTTGTCTTGACTTTCCTTTGTTGCTGCTACAATTTGCGCTCCAGGCATTCGAACTCAATTTAAATTTAATTCCTCGTTTTGGGCGTACGTAAAGCCCGCAGATTAGGGCAACAGCCATACACTGCCTTACAACAATACACGCCCACTTGTCGATGTCTTACATTGCCAGCAAGATAATGAATATGTAAATCAGTTCCGCTTATGAGTGAATTTCTCTGTGTGTGTGTGTGTGTGTCTTCAGTTTATTTTGATAATATGCCTGGCTTTATTTTATTGTCGCCACACGAATGAATAATGCAGATAATTGGCTAATTTAGTGTACGTCGAACTTAAATACACTCACATACTCTCAGCTTGTTATTAATTTATGGTCAGCAGACAAAAGCTGACCAGCAAGCATAATTAATATACGTCAGGACAGAGGAAACATCAGAGCATCATCCTCATCATCCTCAATGACAACGTCAAGGTTCAATGTCATCCAACAATCGATACTTGAAGCAGAAATTCCCTTGTTAGTTTAACATCTGCCACTTTAAAGGTTGACTAATTCTATAACAAATCAACAGAGAACAGAGTTCCTTAACATTTGTATAGAATTCTTCTTAGGTCTTAGGTGTTTTTATACAGTGAATCGTCTTATTTCTGTCTGTCTATGTAAATGCTAACAGAATTTCAATGTATATCCTTTATTGTTGTCCTGTGAAAGGTGAAGGTACGATTAAGTCCTTGTGTATTGCAACAAATGGCAAATCGATGTGTAATTGTTAGAAACACATTTTCCTTTGGCAAAACTATTCCTAATACTTCGATACAAGTAAAGAGACTAAGGCCAATTAAATCGATGTCTTCATAAGGTTTCGGATAACTAACTTAAAGGTATCTTAAAGTATGTACAGAAATTAATGTGAAAATCAAAAAGAACTGCCAATTAAAATTTAATTTTAAATTAAATCTACAGATACTCTGAGTTTTTGTTAAATAAACACTAGAAAGATTTATTCTAATTTATTAAATTAATTTAAAGCTAACATAAATTGTAATTTACTTTTTTTCATAAGATTTTCTTTGACAGCAAACTATTGAAATAATTAATTAATTCAGAATAAAAATACGTTTACAGATACTGTGATTTATTGTTAAATAAACACTTCTTTTCTAACTTTAAATTAAATTAAAGCTAACATAAATTGTATGTTACTTATTTTCATAAGATTTTCTTTGACAGCAAACTATGGAAATAATTGTTTTAATTTATAAGAATTATTGTTGACTTAAGTGTTGGTTTGCGTCTTAACAAATTGCTTACAAATGTGTGTGTGCAACTTTTGGTTGGGCAGAATAATCATCAACGCCACAGTATGTGTGTGTGTGTGTGTGTGTGTGTGTGTGTGTGTGTGTGTGTGTGTGTGTGTGTGTGTGTGTGTGTGTGTGTGTGTGTGTGTGTGTGTGTGTGTGTGATGAAGGCCAGACAAATAACGGCGTTTTGTGCTTTGTTGGTCTTAAGATTGGAGTTGGGTCCTGGGGAGCTGTGAGCCGTGTTCTGATTGCTTGGGTTTGCCAAGAAAATGGGATGGGAATGGCAGACATAATATCATTTTTCACAGCAGCACACAGAACGGGCCACATTAAATTGCTATAAAGTCATCGCGCAGGAAATCGCGGCAAAACGTGAATGGCAAAAAGGGAAGGAGAGACATGTAGCTTTTCGCTTGTTATAAATTCAATTTTTCAGCACTCTGGAAAGCTTGGGAACTGCTACGCTGACTCAACTCGGGCACATGCTCATAATTACAAGAAATTTCTGAAATTTTAGCAGACGGCTTGCCAAAGTAGATTGAATTGTTTGCTTAAATGTTTGCTGTATTTTTAGGCTTTCTTATGGTTTTTTCTCACTCCTTTTGTTGATTTTTGTTTGCGTGTTAACAAGAGCTTTGGCCATTTTTATGGTCAGCAATTAACAACTGGAGTGCCGCTAAAAGTAGGCAACACTTTTTGCACATGTGTTATTGTTGTTGTTGTTGTTTTTTTAGGCTGCCGTGCTGGTCGACATTAATCAAGATGGCGTCGGCTGCTGTGCGGTGAATCACACACACACACTCACACACACACACTACAATCCCGTCCTTCTCACAACTTTGTAATGGCCCTTAAATTGCCCGTTACACGGCAATCGTAATGAAATCGAAATGAAGGCGGAAATGCGACCAAATAAATCACGTTCCAAATTTACCGCCAACTAAAAAAAAAATGTACAAAACGGGCAACAATTCTGCGTCAACAATTCATGCTAAATATATAATTCCATTTCCATTGCCATTGGCCAAAAATGTTGGCCATTATGAAGCCAAAGTATGCGTCATTTTTCGTAACACTCGTAACATTTGTTGGTTTTGCCTTGAAAATGATTATTAATGTTACTTAAGCGCATGCAGAAATGCGGTTTATTGAATTATTATTGCCAACATTTTTGAGCGCTCGCCAGACAAATTGAAAAATGCCAGTGTAAAGTATGTGATTGACGTCAAAAGCTTTTGGCCAAAAAACCTTGGCTTGGCTTTCATCAACAAGAGCACACACCCACACACACTTACACCCACGCACACACATACTCCTGCACAATAATCAACGCTATTTACATAAGCAGCAATGAATCAGGCTACGCAGGATTTTAGCAGGAACTATCCTTTGACAGGATTTGATTGGAAACTGTCATGTCAAATGGACCTCAAAACGATCGAGGAAATTAATTAATTCGCCAATGCTCGTACAACAGAAAATGCACCTCAATCAATATTCAAAGGTTTACCAATGCCAAAAATAGTTTTCACAGAATAGTGATAGTTGATAGTTACCAAAGCTCATCCAAATGCCTACATTAATTTCTAAAATTACTCTCCCATGGCTGCCAATAGATAAATATAAACACACAAATTTCATTTGAATTTGAAACTATTTTGCTATGAGATATATTTAGCATTTAGCAGTAAATCTATTTTGAAGCTGGCCAACATATTTCTGTCCTATTTACAAATGTGAAAAGCTCTTCATATTGTCGTACTTCAAAATTGTAGTTAGTTTTAGTTTCAATTTTAGACATTTCATTTCATTTAATACAGTGGAATGCCTGCAGCTTACAGCTGGAATAATTGCACTGATTTGTCTGAAAGTGATGTTGGAATTCTTTTGAGTACATGTTGATAATATTTAAATTTATTTATTAGCTACAACATTTTTTTCAGAATATTTTCCATAGACTGAACAATTCAATTGTTACCTATATTCAGTAGTTTATTTATAACACATTTTTATATTCATGCTAGCATATTGCGACACCTGGACTTTCACTTGTTTGTTTATTCAGGCAGAAGGGTTCTCCATCCAAGTTGCCGTAAATTGTCGAAATTCGAACAGTTTCGGTTACATTTTGTCGATGAAATTGCTGAGGGGAACTTAATTTCCGCAAGTGCAGACCAGATGCAAAAAAAAAACAACAACAAACTGAAATGCAATACAATAAAAGATTGGCAGTAGGAAAATAAGAAACGAAATGAAAATGTGAAATAAGGTAAAGCTGGAAAATGTGCCTGATACCCTGATACTATGAATTACGTTTTCGTACACTGTTAAAAAAATGTTCTAAAATCAAGATTTTGGTCTCAGATCATAAAATTATTAAATAAAGAGAGCACATCTGGGTTTTAAGAACATTTTAAATAAGACCAAGTTCTTATTTTTAGAATAAATGTTCTTAAAATGAAAATCAAAATATAATATAAAAAACAATTAGTATTTTATATTTATTATTATTTTTTTTAATTTTTAAATTTTGATTTATTTACATTTTAATTCTAAAATTAGTACAAAATATTTAAGATATGCTTAACTTTAGAAGTTGGTTTTTTTTTCAGTGTATTCGTTGGCAAAGTCCAGAAGTTCCATTTGTCGAGTGCATCGTGCATGTGGAGACGTGATTGCCTTGGTCCTGCATTTATTTGCATATTTACCTGCTGCAAATGGTTTGAGTACGATTGAGTATTTCTAGGTATTTATCTTACATCGAGTTGGCATTCGAGTGCTGGGCTGGGCTGAGATTGAAGCTCAGTTTGTGGGTGATTGGCATGCAAATTGAATGGCCTGACAGTTGGCAGCCTGGCAATTGAGTTGACTTCACTTGTCTCAACTGCACACACAGAGTTATCAAAATCACATAAACGGTACGATTATGCCTCAACGTCAAGCTGTGAGCCTTAACCTGTTACCTGTTACCTGCCTAACAATGGTAAAAGGTAATCAAATTCCTAAAGGCTAAACAAATTACATAGATCCTACACAAATGGAAATTTTACTCACCAACTCAAGCGACTTTTTACGAGTTGAGCAATATGAGAAATATTTCATAAATTTTCAAAAGCATCAGCATCGGTAGACGTATGAATAATTGAAGGTCGTAACTTGAACTTTCGCCCACCGCAGTGTGCAGTGTGGAAGTGGGAGTATGGGCGTGTGGGCGTGGCAGTCACATCTGTATAAAGTTGCCTGTAGCGGAATATGTAACGTATTTGCATTACCTTCTTGTTACACTCAGCTTAAAATAACAATTGAGATGTATATGATGTTGTTAGTCTTGTTGTTACTTTCGTTGTTGTTGTTGTTGTATTTCTTGGCTCTTCATTTGTTCTAAAGAACAGAGAGAGAATGAGAATGCGAGAACTGTGCGGTTTCAGCAGCTTAGTGTTAATCTTCAAGATACTCAAACGCAACGCAGCAAAGCTATAGTTACACTACACATACACACACATACACACTATGCCCACATTTACACGCACACACACTTACACTCTCTCACTCTCTCACACACAGACATACGCACATAACTGACGGCATCAAGTGCCATTTCACTTGAGTAAGTCGAGCGAAATTAAAAAAAAAAAAATGAGAGAAGGAAAATAAGGAATTGCAAGTAACTCGCGTACGAAACGCTGCGAATAAAAGCAAAATGCTGCCAGCATCCTGGCTAAAGGACCTCGATGAGTCGTTGAGGACGCCATTGCGGCGCCTGCAAGTTAAAGTGCAGCAAATTAAATTTTTGGTCTGCCTTAAAGCAAGCATGAAATATTTCACTACATTTTAACAGTGCATACAATAGGTTAAATATATTGCATAAAGATTTTGATACTGTTATATTTAAAATAAAATAATAATTAATATCCAGTCAATATTCAATTAATAAGAATAGAATAGTTAATTAATTCATTAAATATAATAATAAATAAATTAATAAATATAACAATAAATTAATTAAATTTAGATAAATTTTTAGTGATATATTTAATAAAAAATGTAATACATTTATTAATTTTAAATTCCTTGTTGTTAAGTTATTACAGTTGTTACAGAATTTAATTTGACATATATTAATACATATTATTTTACATATTATTTTACAGGGTATTTCACTACCCAGTTGCAGAAATTGTGTTGCATTCACTTATTTGCTTATTGCGCTTTCACAATTCGTTTTGAAATTTGCAAGTGTATTTAGTTACACACACAAACACTCACACACACACTCACGTACGCTTATATTATTGTGAATGGGCCCAGCTAACAATGGCAGCCTTTCAGTTTTAGTTCCGTTGGGCCTATTGTTGCTGCTTTTGGCCATATAGGCAACGGCCGTCAGTTGGCCAACAACTGGACCAGCTTTGGCTTCCCTTCAAATGCATATTTTTAGCAATTACGTTCAACTTGTTCTCGGCTCACACGAAATATGGTTGTGGACAGTGTATACATGTCCATTTTGGCCACATCCCTTTTCAATGGAATATCCGCTTGAAGTGTGCATTTTCTCTAGTTAACTGTTTGGTCTTTTTTTGGTAGCAGCAGCTTTTCCATATGGAGATTGAGAAGCTTTAAATGTTATTTGCATTGCCTTGATGCACAGAATTTACACATAATAACAGCAAAATGAAAAACGAGCAGAAGATTAAATTACTTCAGCTTTAATTTAAATTTAAGATTAAATTTGTTAAACTCGATTTAAATGATTTTACTCAGAATAAATATATTATGTAAGCCATGGAAAGACGAACTGCCACTTAAGTTTACAAATGAAATATCAAAAGTCCTGTGGGACCCTCATACTGCCAGCGGTCACTCAATATTAAGTCAAAAGGTTCATCCCCAAGACGCTGACAACACAGACACAGACACACCCACACTTACACGTTTCTCCCGTTTACATCAAAGTTAGAAAAAAGCATATTAATTCCATTATGGCCAAGACAAACCCGCTATAAGAGTCCAAAGGGTCTTCAGCGATGCTCTAATGTGACACGAAGTCGGATTTGTCAACATTGCGTATACGCAATATGTATGATTTCATTCTATTTGCTTTATGCTTGATTCGCATTGTATAAGTCAGTTGATGATGGCCAAGATGAGCAAAATTTGCTACTGATTACGCATCAGCTGCCATGGGAACACAGAAACCTAAGCAAATTGTAACTGAATGGTAAAAAAACAACAACAATCATAAATAAAAGCAAAAAAAGAAACCTGTTTCTACTTTGGGCTACTTGCAATTCCAGTGGGACATCCCTTGAGGACACTGGGTAAATACAGACTACAAATGCGAGTACAAACAATATGTTTGCCATTTGTATGCCAATATGTAGATAGTTTCCGGCTACGTGCAGAAACACAGCAAACACACTCAGACACACTCCAAAAATAAGCTTACATATAAGTATTATTTGTACATTGAAGAGATATAAAAGGAACAAAATAATCAGAAACACACACACACACACATCAGTCCATTGAGAGTGGTTGCAAATGCGATTAGCTAACTTATTTTGTTGTCCAATCTATGCCAACAAATACCTTTATAATGTCAGAATAATTAAGAGATATCTATTGTCATCAAATTATTAATAGATTTGCCAGTAATTTAACTGTTCCCACATTTATTCAATTGTAATTGTAACTTTTGTTTACCTTTCTGTAGTGTCAAATGCAACATTAACAAAACACATAATAAAAATATTTATTTTCAATTATCTGATTATTTTACGAGCCATATTCAGAACATTAAATTACGCATACGCCACGTGATACAATTGTAGATTGTGTGAGCGTGTGTGTGTGAATTGCTGTGCACAGTCAGCCAAATGATTTAGCTGACATCAAAGGTGAGATAATGGGCGAGCACAATGTAAAGGGGCGTGGCCGTGGTCGGGGCCTGTGGTGTCTCACGTGTGCGTTCATGTGCTAGTAATTTATCATGTGGTGTCTGATGTAACATGCATTTTAAAGTAATTTAAAAAATACTAGGTTGCTAAGAATCAATAATATATGTTGAAAATATTGCAAATTAAGTAGATAATTCTTGTGAATAATTTATTATTGAATCTACTTATTATATAATCAGCATATATAATTCTAAGAATATTTGTCAATGTACGGATATCAAAAATATTCTTATTTTCCATAAACTCCAGTTACACCGTCAATCAAAGTCATCTCTGCTAGAAGCATCCTGTCTTAGAAAAATTCCTGTTTTTGTTTAATGCAATTTTCATAGAATTTTTAATTCCCAAAAGTATATGAAAATAATCCTTCACCTAAATATGCTAATTTTTTACTCTTTCAGCGGCAACAAAAGCGTCACAAAATGGATAACAACGTGGCATGAATAAGGCACGAGCATTGTTTGTGCTTAACAATAAAAATTATAATGCAAAGAAAAGAAGTAAAAAAATGATAATAAATTCTCAAATCATGCCACCAAAGTGTAAGTAATACAAATACACACAAACACATGCTGGCTGTAAAATATTCATGCCCCAATAGACTGACAAGCAAAGAAAAGATGTCTTTTACAGTTGGGTAATAGCAGCAAAAGGAAAAGAAAGGCATTAAAGTAAAACAGGACAGATAAAATTCGAGCGCCAAGGAAAATAACAGGACAAAAGGAAAAAAAATAAAACAGCGCAAACTAACAGCGAATATGCATTACAAATATTGCAGATCCTACACCAAGGAGCTTCCTTCACAGCCTAGCCTTAGTTGTGGGAATGAAACTATACTCGCATAGCAATTATGGGCTCAACGCAAAAACCCATTTAAAGCATAATGCCAAGACTGTATCCGAGTGGCCTAAAGTGCCTTTAGTGCTGAGCGATGAGAGATGGAAGATGGAAGATGAGTGTAGGGGGAACTCGTCTAGGATAAATAAATAAAATTGATTAGAACAGTATCGGACTGGGGCAGGGAGAGTGTACACTGATAAAAAAAACTGTTCTTAAATTAAGAGTAGGCAACAAGTAGGCAACACTATTTTTTGCCCATATAAGTAGGCAACACTATTTTTGCCCACATAAGTAGGCAACACATTTTTTGTCCACTAAAGTAGGCAACACTATTTTTCGCCCCCAAAAGTAGGCAATACTTTTTTGCCCGTATACGTAGGCAACACTATTTTTTGCCCACAAAAGTAGGCAACACCGCCCACTTGTTTTTCAGTGTACTTGTAATCAATGGAACTAGCTGGCTCGTTATCAGCTGGCAATTTCATTATTTTAATGCGCTAAATGAATTATCAGTTGGCCGCCCATCAAAACAAATGGGCGTGACCCTGACGAACAGACAGTATTGATTGACTAAGGACCATCAGAGAGTGTGGGTGTGTGTGTGTGTGTGATAGATACTTCTTGAATAACAAAGTCAAGTGACGATTTCTTCAAGCATTTCATTTGTTTCACTTTATTTCTGAGTTATATTCTGCAGCAATAAATAATATTGTCCACTTGTGCGTACCATCTGCAAAAAGGTGAAAATGAGAGTAATGGAAAATTATATTGAAATATATATCTGCTTACTCACCGACATAAGGGTGGGCAGTGACATTTTTGTAAACCATGATATATCTAAACTGAAGGTCTGATTCGAGCGCGTTATCATCATTCTGATGAGTTGACGAAATTCCCGGCATTCCGCATACCACAAACAATCATAGAATGCCTTTGGAATGCGCTCGCTCTGAGATACAAAATTATAAAAATTACATAAAATATGGGCAACAAAAGAAAAGGACTCAATGAGAATGAAATCGAAACCTACAGCTGTAGCAAAGGTTTGGCCATTATAGCAGTAGATGACAATTTGATAGCCACCGGCCGCGAGATACATAAACATCCTTAACGTTGTGGTAATGCTTGTAGCCTGTTCCAAGAAATAAAAAGGATACGTTAAAGCACTTAAAAAGAAACAAGGTCAGTTGATTTATACAATGCCAACGCTCATTTGAAACAGAATCAAACCCCAAGTGAAGAGACTCAGCATGAACTGTATAATTATAATATGTCTAAATGTATTGTTTAACTCCAAGGCGAAGCTGCAAGACAGAAAGTGAGAGAGGGACAGAGAAAACTATTTGCGTGTGCAGTTGAGCTTACGCTGCCACACGCTGATATTGATAGATGCAACAACGCATATATTCCACACGACGCTCTTGTGGCACCAACGCCGATGTGGAGCACTCAATCATGTAGCTTAGCGACTGCATCAGGCCAACAGTATGCAGGCAGAGCACAATAAAGAGCACATCAAAGCCAAGAGTACCTGATAATGCGGCAAGGCAATCAATTGGCTAAGTACTTCATACTTCACACACACGCAGCAGCAGTTCACTCACCCATGCCACACAGGTAAAGGTCTGCGCTCTCGAGGAACAAAGGTATGTGGTAGTAGGGAAAGGTCATGCCCTTGTCCATCCAGCCAGGATACAGCGATGGCAACGCTGTGTTGATGAAACCAATATTTCAAGCATATCTATCAAATTTCTTTACTTTCCTTTTTTTTTTTTTGGAGAAACTCACGCAGCACAACCTCGAAATTTTCTTGATCCGAGTGTGAGTAGCGATACATATTGATGGCCAGCGAGGTGACAAAGTAATTTAAGAGAATACAACTGCAGGTGATGAGATAGGACACCAATTGTCGTCGCTTGTTGATCCAACAACGATTCATAATGTCCTCCACTTGCCGACGTAGCGGCTTTGCAATTGGCATATCTGCAAGGAGAACATTAGCATTAAAAAGAGTCCAGTTTTTCATCAGAGTTGTCTGACATCCGACCTGCCACAACTCCGAACAACTCGCACTCTTGCAACAACTCGTGGCGACAGGCGCGACGCAACAGCACGTAGAATTTTCGTGGCGCCAGTAAAAAATATATCATTTTCACAACAGATATAGAACTCTGGAAAGCTGTGCTGATAGTCTGCGAATGTGAAAATTCAACAATTTGTATGCATATGCATTTTCATAGAAGAATAGAGAAAGATAACCTCAGTAATGCGTGGTATGTCATGAATGTAGCGTATAAACAGCATCCAATGTCCATAATAAGATGCCAGACAGCTTGCAATAAACACAATGCTCCAGCTGAAGAATTGCAAGATTAATAATTATAATTCCCATATATATAAGTAGTATAATCTTATCGATATGCACAGTTTAAGCAAGATATCCCAACGCGTTGGCTTCTTCATATTGTAGCCCACGGACCAAGAGACACGAATCATCTCTCTGATTCTGTGATAGTTTAGTTTTTCCAGAGCTTCAGCCTCGCTTGGTGTATACATTTCTACTAATTGACTGTTAACTCTAACAAATCAGGCATTTATAGACTTATTAAAGGGGCGTGGTTTTCAATAAAATTAATTATTACACGACAATTAACGAATGGGACAGGCGTTACGCCCTATTACGTGTGAGGCTGCACTTAATTATTGAAAAGATTCTCAAGGCACTGAGGTGGTGATTAGTGCCTCGAGGGAATACCAATTAATATATAGCAAGGACTGGTTTCAACAATTGCTTATCAGGAAATTCGAATAGCATTTGACAGCCTGGCAATCCTAAAAAGCTTGTTGAAAGCTGCGAAAAGTCAGCACAACAACCCTTAAGAAGCTTTCTAAAAAGCTTTGACAATTTAATTCAATAAATTTTGTTTCAACGACTCCAAAAGCTCTACTGATTTTTGGACCAAACAAAAGCTTCCCCAAGCTTTTATAAGCTTGAATTAAAAACACATTGTTGGTTTAAATTTTGCTCAATGATTTATATATTTCCATGATATTTCGCTCAATATAGTTTTTAATATGTTTTAATAAATTTTATTTTTGTTTCTTTTCAACGATTTTAATTTGCTTGGTTTGTTCTTTCATTTTTTTTTGTTTTTGTTAATGGTATTCACTTTTGCTGATTTACAATCGTCATCGCTGTCAGATGACCTTAAAATGTACATATTGTTTAATCAATAATTTTTAATATCATAATTAATATTACATAATAATAACATTTTACGTTTTTCTTGCTGTTACTGTTGCTGTTTTAATTTAATATTAATGTTAATGCATTTACAGCTGCAGCTGTTTAAAAATAATTTAGAAAAATAGTAACAATTCCAAAACGAAACGATTTTTGTATAAAAATTGCAGTGCCATTTGATTCATTTCTTATTACATTTTATTTATTTTTTTTTTTTTAAATAAGAAACTCCCATGAGAAAATTCGCTTTTGCGTGTGTGTGTGTTTGAAATAAGTATTTACAAAAGTTATTATATTATCCTGCGTGATGTTTACAATTACAAATTACAAATTAAGTATACGCATCGTGGAATGTGACCAGTGCCCACCAAAAGTTGTGTAGAAATTTCTAAACGAATTGCTTACAAAAATTTGGTTGCAATAAGCAATTAAGAATAATTCTTATGTTGTAATTTACATACATATTTACTTTAAATCGAATCCATGGCATTACATTATTATTATTTATTAATTTTAATTCTCATTTTGGGTTTTTAGTTGAAAAAGCGGACGTTGAGATTGTTGGCTTCTCATAATAAAATTCTGTGTTGTGTGAATTTACAGTGTATGTGTCTGTGTGCATGTCTGTATATGTATATATATGTGTGGGTGTGTGTGTATGTGTGAGTAAATTTTTATTCCTTTACTGATATGTTTCTAAGAGGCTAATTTGCATTTGATTTTTATCCAATACTCGCTCTCGACGCTTCTTCTCATATTTATGCCTGCCTTTTTTAAGAACTCGTAGATATTACATTTGAAATGGTTTACAACCAAGTGAACCTAACAAAAATCATGTTGGACACTTTGAGGGCTAATTTATAATTATTTTATACAGCTTATTTATTTTAGGTAGCTGTTATTATAATCTGATTTTGCTTGTGATTTTTGATGCTTAATATCTGTAGGAATAATTTTTAATTATTTAATAAATGCTTGAATTTATTGGTTTTTTTTTAGCGTAAAAATTTGCTTGCATAAATAGAAACTCGTTTTCTGGCCATGCGATTTGCCTAGAATATTATATCAAATGCGATTTAATAATGCGAATTGAATTATTTTACCAACTTCTTTGCTCCGCTCATTTATCAATCAATCTCAATACCATTATCAATATATCAATACACACAACATGGAATGTTTCGGGCACAACATAAAGGAGGGATTCACATGAAAACACACAAATAATTTTAACATACAACTCGAATAATTGACTAAATTTTTAAAGTTTTTTTTTTTTTGGAAACTCTGTCAAACCTAATTTAGAAAATAATAACAGATATTCTTTAGATTTAAGGACTCATATGATGAAATATATTGCTTGTGTAAGTTTATTAAAAACATAAACAATAAAGGTTCAATCGAGATAAAGATACTTAAATTCAATGTTTCTGGATTCGGACCGTTCAATTTAATGGACTTAAAAATCAGTATTATAATCCTAGGTATATGGTTTCCGACCTTACGAGTAGTTGTAACTTTTGAAGTTCCTTTTGTTTAACTTTCAACTAGCACACAGAACAACGCACACATATAAAAAGCTACAACTGGCGCACAAAATATCACTATGCAATATGTCAACAGAAGGAAAAGTATAGATCGAAAAAGAAAAACCCTGTCATTTGTCATTTTATGTTGTAACAATTCACTACTACACTGAAACAATCTCTTTAGTCAATTACGTACAACTCACACCTCTAATACAATAGTTATCTATAGGCTCAAAGCTAAAATAAAAGTGACCGTCACAAATGTAGTTCCTCTATAAGCATATCAGTCTGATTAGTCTGATTACTTAAGAAACTACAGGAGTATGAGGTACGAATATATTTTTAAATTCTAAGAATTTCAACTCGTTTAGTTGGAGGCAGGGGGAAAACGAAGCACTAACAAGAAGCCTTACCCTTACACATACATATAAACGAACTTTTGCGTAACGATTTTATCTACTTTTGAATTTTTTTTGGTATTTTTCTTTTTAATGCATTTTTGATCAATTTAACTAGATGTAAATGGTTCCGCCGTGTATTACATACATACTTGTATGATGTCTTTTGTTACGAGATTTGTCAAAAATAATCTTAGTATTTTTGTATTTTTTTTTTTTATTTTAGAATTTTTTGTATTTTGTTGTATATACCTATTTTTGTAAATATGCCGCGAATTTGAATTGCAATGGATGTGTGTATATAGGTATTATTGTATGTATATATAAGTATTGCATTTAAAATATGAATATTATTTGATATTTGTTCTATTTACTCAATGTTTAGGCTTTTCTGGTGATTTCGTCTATATGCTGTAAGCTGTAAATAAATTTTGCATTTACAATAGATTAGCATTAGCTTAGGATTCTATTTACATGTAAAATTTATTTGTTCTTTGTTTAAGTTTGTTTGGTATTTTTGTACGGCATGCGCGGCATCGCAACAATATTTGCATTATATATTTGGTTTTATTTTTAATTTTTTTTGGTATTTTTCTGATTTATTTAGTTGATGTTTCAGTTGCTTATACGGTTTCAGTTATTGTAAAAATATTCAACGTCAACGCTTCCCTATCTGCACCTCAATTTAGACTAGGATACTGTTCATTGCTTTTATATAATTCACATTCCATTTTCGCTAACTTTGCTATCACTTTGAGTTTTTCTCTCTTTTTTTTTTTTTTTTGTTTGTATTTTGTGTTGTGTTGTGTGTAGGAATTATTATACTTTTATAATTATATAGTACAATAACTATTAAGCGCTCTTGGTGTCTGTCTTCACTAATTGCTACGTTGCCCCACCCCCTGAAGCTGTTGCTGCACCTCCTCCGCCTCCTCCTCCTGATGATCCTTTTCCATCTTTGCCCTCCTCATCGCAGTTTTGTGGCTGCAACAGTGCGCGCTGTTCATCATTTGCCTCCCCCTCTCCCTCTCCCTCACCCTCGCCATCGGCTTCGGCATCCGCCTCGGCATTATCCTGCGGCTTAAGTGTTGCTGCCTCCAGGACCTGCGTCTGCCTCGCCGGCGAAGTGAATGTGGTTTCGGAGTCTGTTTAGGGACAGAAAACATATTTTTAGAATAGACAAAACATAAAATATATATTTTTAAGGTGCTACAAGGAAACGTATGCTATACAATAAGCTGCTAGTGTGTGTGTGTTTGTGTGTGAGATAAAGTATATGGGTGTTTAATTGTGTGGTGTGGTTAGAGTCCAATTATTACACTGAAAAAAAAATTTCAAAATGAATACTTATGTTAAAAATTGCGAATTTTTACATTTATCTTCAAGTAATGTTATTGTAAAAATAAAATAATTACGACGCATATTATTTATATCAGATATCGATCTATATGCACATAGATATAGAAATTACAACAATAATCGTGGTGCTGTAGGAAGGCTAACAAAGCTACCAACTGCATGTTAATTGGACAACAACTCAGGTGTACAAAGGTGTACGAGGAGTGCAGAAGATAGAAATAATTATACATATGCCAAGTTTGGGGTTATAGGTTAATGGGTTTCTCCATTTCCAGCTGGTGAATTGTTACTAACAAATTGCTCGCCTTGCCTGCAATTGTGAGTCCTTCAGTGTGTATTGAGATCTGTGCCTGTGGGTGGGTTAGTGTGGTTTAATCGGGTTAATCAAAATGCAGCATCGAAGACGGTAACTAAAGGGATGTTCAGTTGAGTTGAGTTGAGTTCAGTCACATTTTCATGATAGAGCAAGAGAGAATAGAACAAAAATGTTTGCTTTTTTTTTCGTATTCACAGCCAAATGTCTGGATTACTCAGTGAAGTAGCTCAATGAGTGGAAGTTGTCAATTGTTAGTGTGCGATGGCTACTCACCCAGACTGCTGTCCCGGGTCTGACTTGGATCGTAGCGCCCGTCTGTAGACGGTTGCGTTGACAGTGAGGAACGTGAGAGCACGGGTTTCACCTGGCGCAGTGCCTGCTCTTCGGGATATCGTGGAGTCTGGAACTTGGTTGGCTTTGATTGCAATGTCGCGGGACCAGAACGTTGGTGCATTAGGGTGCGATGCCTGAGGGGGGGTGGGGATATAGACTTAGCTAAAACTGAATGAGGTAATTTATTCGGTGAGTAATCGCTGCCAGATTCGCCCTGTTTAATTGAAAGAAAACATGAGTAGGAGTTACAAGAGTTATTGTATGAATATCTACCATGACAGTGCCATTATCGGATACGCCCGAACCCGACATATTGTCCGCCAACAGACGCTCACTCTCGGGATCGGACAGCACACGTGAGACATCAGACTTGTTTTTCAGTATCGACTTGGAACGCCGGTGATGCTCCAGATTCGGTGATGCATCAATCGAGTCTATCGATGAGGAATGCTTGCTCTCAAATTTGGCTGTGAGAAGGATAAAAAATTGAATTATCAAATAAAGAAGTTATTTTTTGTTCTGTTCTGCTCTTTTTATTTTCTCCTTATTTTTTTTTATTTCTTCTGTATTCTCCTCTTTTTCTTTCTCTTTCTCTTCTCATCGCATCTCATCTCATCTCATCTCATCTCATCTCCTGTCCTCTCATCTCATCTCATCTCATCTCATCTCATCTCATCTCATCTCATCTCATCTCATCTCATCTCATCTCATCTCATCTCATCTCATCTCATCTCATCTCCTGTCCTCTCATCTCCTGATCTCTCATCTCCTCTGCTCTCATCTCATCTCATCTCATCTCATCTCATCTCATCTCATCTCATATAATCTCATCTCGTCATGTTGTCATGTCGTCATATTGTCATATTGTCATATGTCTTGTGACTTGTGTCCTCTCATCTCATGTTCTGTCCTCTCATCTCATCTCATCTCATCTCATCTCATCTCATCTCATCTCATCTCATCTCATCTCATCTCATCTCATCTCCTGTCCTCTCATCTCTTCTCATCTCCTGTCCTCTCACCTTTGGCGCCTGCATTTTGTATGCCGAACAAACGCTGATTGATCAGTTTGGTGGCAGTGGCTATGCTCTTGCCCGGCATAAAGGCCGAGCGCTTCTTCTTGCTGCCGCCAACGCCTAGGCCGACGCTAGCGGCAGCGCTGCTGGTTGATGTTGATGCTCCAGATCCAGAACCGGATCCGGCGCCATCCAGTCGCACATTGTCGTCGCAGAGCTTGGTGTCCTCGAACCGAGCACGTGGCTTGCTGCTGCTCGAGCTGGGACGCATGGTCGTGAAGCTTTGCTGGAAACGCGTCTTGCGATGCTTTGGCACTGAGTTCTCGTTCAGGCTGACACGACTTCCACGCTCCTGCACATCAAAGTTCTGATAGACATCGTCCAGCGGACTGAGACCGCCAGCAGCGAGATTCCGCAGTGCCGTATCGCCGGAGGCACTCTTCTTCACCTGCGCTCGCATGGACAGACCGGAGGCGGAAACAGTCGGAGGCAGACCCACAATGAATCCTGTGGAGCTGCTAATGTTGCTGCCACGACAGGACTCTTTCTCCAGCGGATTAATGTACAGATTGTCCATGTCAATGTCCAGAGCGCAGGCCTCGTCGTTGAAGTCGGCTGTGAGATCGCCCTGGGAGAGAAACGGATGCGTCTGGCAGCTGGCATATGTATCCGAGCTGTCCACACTTGCCAGATCCGCATTGTTGTTGTTGTTGTTGCTGTTGCTAATGCTGCAGATGCCAGCATAGTTGCCATTGCCAAAAAGAAGCAAACCATTGGCAGTTCCTCCTCCTCCAGCTGCTACTGCTGCTCCTCCTCCCCCAGCTCCTCCAGCTCCCACAGTTGTCGTGTTGAAATTGTTGTTGTAGTTGTGATTGAAATTGCTCGCAATTGGCGCTCCATAACGCTGAGTGACCTCCAGTGGCAGTGCAATGGTCGTAGACGTGGTTGTGCCATATGACGACGAAGTCGATGATGATTGTGAGATGATGGGCATTAAGCTGGCATTGGAATAGGCAGGCAAATCTCCCGCTGCCGACAGCTGCAGCTGCTGCAGAGGGACATCCGGTGGCAGAAGGCCAAACTGGTTGACAACCTGACGATTGGCCGACGCCATGCGCATCTCCAGGCAAATGGGCTTGTGGAAGTCGGAAGTGGGCAGCGAGATGACGCCCTCCGCATCGGTGTACTCCTTTAAATCCTGCAAAGTAGCAAATTGAGTATTCAAATCATCAAAGTGTTTAAGCTGAGCTCAGGCCAGACACACAGCTGGTGGTCAGTAGTATCAGTACCTTTAGTAACTTGGCTTAAAATTGAAACGTGTGCATTTGGAAATTGCTGTAAATTGTAATTGTTGTTGCTGCTTCTCAAGACCATTCAACATGCAACTAAAATGCATCAAGTTTAAGTAAAACGTGCAACGTTCAGTCACTAATTTATTTGTAATTTCATTAAAAAAACAAAACCATACAAATTAATAAATTAATAAATTAAGAAACTTAAAATAAGTTAAGAGCTGTCTGCTATTTTACTTACCCGCGAGTTGGAATCGCCTCAAAGTCTTTCGGGTGTTTCCAGCTCTCAAAGTACAAAATGATAAATCTAATTGCTAATTGTATTTTTTTTTTTTTTTAATTAAAAATATAAAACTTGAAGGCGAGCAGTACAAAAAATATAGAAAATAATTGGTAGAAGTAAGTTGTGTGCCAATTGATAATAGAAAATGGTGCGAATTAAATGTTGAAATCAATAATCAATTACTTTTTTATTTATTGCAGTTTTTGTTTTAATTTTTTTTTCTTTTCATAACATTGTAATAATTTATCATATTTTGTATTAATTGTTAATTTCTGTTGTTGTTGTTGCTTTGCTTCTAAATTTACTAATGAATATAAACAAACAATTGATTTAAGACTAATTGTAATTCTGTGCTTAGTGTAAAAAAGAATTGAATTTGAATTTGAAACTCATCTCTCATCTTTGAAGGCCTTAAGCTTAAACACTCGATAGATCATAGATAAATATAATAATAGATAATAACACATGCTGCTTTGGTTTTCATTTGTTTATGTTTTAACGTTTTTGGGTTTTGTTGTGTTTTTGTGGTGTGTGGAGTAAATATAAATTAATTAAATTCTTAGAATTTGCTATGTCTTTCTTTAGCTTTCACGTCACGCACGAATATAATAATTTAATTTATAAATTTTATATAATTTAAATTAAAGCTAATTTAACTTGTAACTTATTGTTGTTATTCTCGTTGTTGTTGTTGTTTTTTTCTAATTTTAATAATAATGTTTTTAAATTTTAATTAAAGCACATTCAATGTGTGTGTGTTTTCGTTGAGTTAAATTTTAAAATTACTGTGTGTGTGTGTAACGGATGTGTGAGTTCGTCGATTGATTGACAGATTGACTGATTGACAGGTCAATCAACTAGCCAATGCTCTAAAGAAATTGTTACTAAACGCTATTCGCACGCAATGGAATACACTCGCCTTGACATCCTGGCAAACCCTTTAAGTAAAAGAAATGAAAAAAGAAACAAAGTCAACATAAAATTGCCACATTTCTCTTCTGTGCTCTTCTTCTTCAACTTCATCATCTGCGGTACACACAATTAACATAATGATGTATTGAAAATAAAAATAAATTTAATTAAGTTATACACGAACAATTCACGAACTTTGAGTTTGGTTTCACTTTTGGACAAAGGTCACGGGGTGCAGTTGTCTCAAAACATCTCACAGATCAGACTGGGAATCACAGATAAAAGATATCGATAGTGCCCTCCTCGATCATGCGCTTGAGTGCCAGATAATTCTTTGGGGATGGCGGTGGTCTCGCCAATCTCTTGATGCTATATTCCCTGTCGTGAAATACACAAATGCGATCCTGCAATATGTACACAGTTCTCTCATCATCAGCAGGAACAACACAAAACAGATTTCAACTTGGTACAGGGTCTACTTGGAACGGACTTGAGGAGGCTTTTACAGGGTATAGGCCTATGCCAAGCATGATCTCTAATTAATCATTATGAATCTCCAATTGCTGACCTAACTTTTCAGATTCTCTTCTGAGCAGATGATGTGTGTGTGTTTTCATTTTAGTTAAATTAGTACAAAATCAGAAACACATAAAAAAGAGTGCAAGTGCTGTTATAGTAAGTTATACTTGATAGAGTATACCCAAAGTTAGAGTATTAAGCATGCGGACTACACAGAAAGCAGAAGTCAAAGTTAAGTGATAGTTATAGTTATTAGTGACATTATCAAAGTATTGTTAGGGGATCAATCGATTGTCGTGTTTGTCGATTTTACCTTTGTTGTACAGAAGCAGCATTCGAATTCCACGGGCACATCCTGCTCCAGATTGTCCATTCGCTGGTTCTGCAGGTTCTCGAGCGCCACCTGGCGGCGCAACTCGGCCACTTCCTATAAGTATGGTTTAGGGTTTTGGCAAAATGTAAATGCGAAATCGAAATCGAAATACGGGTACAACAAAATGAAATACAAATAACTAACTATATATACGAGAACATGCAGCAAACACACATATATAATATTAATTTGAAATCGTTATTAAAATATTTATTGTATTATTTACTGGAAATATTTTCATGCCCATGCGAAAAAAATCTCATCAGGCGAAAAGTGCGAAAAGCCTTGTGAAAAACTGTTCCGGGAACTGTTACGTGATGATTTGGGTATTATTGTTGTATCACTAACTAAGTAAGGCTACAATTTTGAGTCAAGTTTGAATGGATTGTCAAAAATATATAGAAAATATCGAGTGACTTTTCCTCGGCAAGCTAAATGATCTGCTCTAAATGTGCTCTAAATGCGCTTAAGCAATCTGCTTTGGATTGGTAAGTGTGTTATATAAATATATCTCTTCCTGGTAGTACTAATTAATTGTTAATTGATATTTTAGTTGCACTATTTATCGTCCTATGTGCAGACGGCACTTTTCAGAAGCCCAGAATGATCGGAAAACGCGAAGATTTCCAATCGCGACCCAATGCCGATTATGAATATGTGGACGCGACTCTTGATGATCAATTGAAGCGCCTGGGACAGTATGATCTCAAAAGCTGGGATGCAACGTCTGACGATGGCGGTAAGTTGTCATCAAGATGAAGTTTTTATACCCTGAGCCCATTGAAAATGGACAAATAAGGCAGAATGTATGTAACAGGCAGAAGGGGGCGTGGCAGACCCCCCAAAGTATATATATTCTTGATCAGGATCAACAGCCGAGTCGATTGAGCCATGTCCGTCTGTCTGTCCGTCTGTTTGAATCGCGTCGATCTCAGAAACCATAACAGCAAAAATAGTGTTGCCCACTTATATGGGCAAAAAATAGTGTTGCCTACTTATATGGGCAAAAATAGTGTTGCCTACTTATATGGCCAAAAAAGTGTTGCCTACTTATATGGGCAAAAATAGTGTTGCCTAGTTATGTGGGCAAAAATAGTGTTGCCTACTTATATGAGCAAAAAATAGTGCTGCCTACTTATATGGGCAAAAATAATGTTGCCTACTTTTAAGCGTAAGCCCAGAGTATCTGGGCACAGGGTATCCTACTGTCGAGCGTACTCGACTGTAGCCGTACACTTTTTCTTCATTTCGATGGGCAAACTTTACAGGATTTCAGCGAGTTACCCAATGTGATTCAATGACTCCCACGACCAGCTGTGAGACCTTTGAACCACCCTGCAGCACCACTTGCCAGTCACCCACACCGCCACCACAAGGAGCCGGCTGTGATCAGTTTCAAGCGAATCAGAACTTGCCACAACAGCAACAACAGCAGCAGCAACAGCAGCAGCAATATCCACAGCAGCAACAGCAGCAATATCCGCAACAACAACAACCACAACAGCAGCAACAATTCGCGCCCGCTGATGTGGATGATTCGGAGCTGCGTGGTCGGGAATTGCGCAAGTTGGTGCAACATTTGTATGTGGCACAGGCACGTGTCCAGCTGGAGGCAACGGAGATACACAAGGCACAAGCGGTGGCCAGTTCAGCGCAGGCTCAGCTGGAGGATTCGGCGAATCATGTGCGCACCATCACGGCCACATTGCACAATGCCCAGCAAGAGGTGGCAGCTGCTGCCATTCGAGCTCAGATTGCCCAACTGCAGCTGGCGGCACATGATCAGCTGCTCTTCGCTGCTCGCCAGGATGTGGACTCGCTGTCCTCGCAGGTTGTTGGCCTGCAGGCAGCCGAGGGCATTGTGCAGCCCAAGTTGACGGTCGATCTTCATGCGCTGCTCGACAAGTTGCGACAGCCGCTGCAACACTTCGATCGACCCACTCCGGTGCCAATGATCATCACACCACCTCCACTAAACGAAGCGCCTCCTCAGCCAGCACCCGACAGCAATGAGGGCGTGGTTGTGGGCGTGTCCAATGAGGGTGAGCCCAATAGCAATAATAAGCAAGTTGACAAGCAGCAGGAGCACGCGAGGGTTGCTCGAAAGACAAACTACTCCTAAACAATTCCCCCGATATCCTCTTCTATTTATATATTTATTAATTTTTGTATTTGTCAGTTATCTCTGTAAAATATATATTTTTCTATGTATGCAGATTTGGTTGTTGTTGTGTCTTGTTTTATTTGTAAGTGTGTGTTGGGTTCGTTGTTATTTGTTGATGACAATAATGGAAATATTAAATAGCTGCTGCATTAATTATACATATATCATTATTAGAAATACATATGAAAAAGAATATTAGTTATTAGGAGAAACTTAAAAAGCTTTGTTTTATTTTACATATATTACAAACCCTAGCTAAACCTACATATTTAGCTAAATAATCAAAATCGTATAAGAGGTAAAAATGGGATTTCAAATTAAAAAACTATGCACAATTTGTAATGTATATATTATATATTACATTGGATAAAAATTTAAAAAACATATATCTTTATTAAAAGAAAGCTATAGATTTCGAAAGTCATATAGTTATTTCTGTTTCGATATATATATTCTTATAAATAGAATCAGTTTATCAGTTCATAACGACTAAATGATATCTATCTATCTTAAGAATTTCCTATAGATTAAAAACGAGAGAACCAAATAAGTACGGAGCTTATTGTTATTTACTTATTTCCTTTATCGATTCTTCAAAAAGAAAACTGTTTCTGCAGCCAGCGAACTATAAAATATAAATAGGAAATGTCTATAAGGCAAAAAGTAAACAAGACAAGTTCCGAAAAAACTTAGAAACAAAAAGAAAGGAAATACATGAAAAAATATACGAGCATATATGCAAATTTCTTAAGCATTCTTGCAGCTGAAAATGCGTTCATATTCATATCAATATGAAGACTATTTGGAAACTTTGAGACATTCTTAAAATGCAAATTTTGTATAGCTCGAATTTGAAATTTTCATTTTGTTTTATTTTTTTTTGGAAATTAAAACAAAAGGTTAGCAATATGTTCAGCCTCTGAAAATATCATTTCATTTTGTTTATATGTTTTAATGCAATAATCAAGAATCGAATTGGAAAATTTTTGATAGATATTTAAAGAGTATAGCAGTGGCAAGTAGTATGCATTAGAGTAGAGTAGTTTGAGTTCTTTGTGTATACTTTGAATGTACCTCCTTACTGCGTCCCCGTAAAATCTAAAAGTTGAAATGTGTTGTTGTTGTTATAGAACTTTATAATAGGCTAGCTCTTGCATGTTGGTAAGTAGTTAAGAAATTAAGTTTTGTTGTTGTGGTTGTGGTTATGAGTTGATCAAAAAACAAATTAAAATTACATGAAGCACAAATTTATTTTTCAGACTAGTTACTACGAAAAAAAATCCACCGAATCGAAATAACTATGAATTGAACTGAACTGAAGAGTTTGTCTGATCTGAAGTCATATTTTAAAATATATCATAAATGTCAATAGACAACTAAACGAGAGGTAAATAATATAATATAATAATATGTAATTATAATGGTAAGTGTGTTGTTTAAAATATTTGAAATATTTAGCTCCAGTTAACGGCTTCACATTTACTAATACAAAGTTACGGTTTAAGAACTTTGAAAACATTAAGATATTTAAGATAGACGAGCACTTCGCTTGGACTTGGAGTACCGACTCCCCGCAGACACACTTACCCCGGGTGTTATCATCATCTGTATGGGCAATCCTTTCTGATTCGATGCTACGGTCATCGCATCATCCGCTTGTCCTGAACCCGCCGCTGCACCCGCTCCTCCTTCGCCCTCCTGGCCAGCACTGCTGGATGTTGCCACCGCCGTTGCAGCACTCGATGCGGCCACCATGGCCAGATTATTGGCAACTCCGCCAGCTGGCAACTGTCCCGACGGTCTGTAGCTTCTGTTGCTGCTGTTGTTGTTGTTGTTGCGTTTGCAACAGCGCCTGCTGTTCACGCTTATAGCTCTCCATGGCCATCATCGAGGTCTGCCTGGCATTCGGGTTATCGAAGCTGTATGGAGGCACTGCATCCTGTTCAGAGCTGGAGCCGCGACGCTGTGTGCGATTTTGGCAAAAAAGTTAATCAAAGTTAGATGTAAACATTTCTATTCTTTATTATTTAAACTGGAATATGAAATACCCTTCTCACACTTTTGACTCACACTCATCCCACACTTTAATTTAAAGTGTAGTTCAATACCAATTACGATATAAGAAGTCGATGAAGAGTGAAAACTTGAAATTTGAACCCATGATTTAGAGAAAAATATTTTTTTTTTCAAAATAAATTAAATTTTAATGCAGAATGAATTTAGAGGCCAAACAATAATCAAAATGACATTCCGATTGAAAATCGGTTCAGTTTTGACAAAGTTATGGGAGTTTGAAGTTGGTCAGACCTTGGATCTAACAACTTTACAAGTCAAAATTTTTGTCAAATTTCACATGATTTTTTACAGAATTTTGAAAGGTGTCAGAAACAAATTTAAAGTGTTGTTTTATACTTTTTACGATATAAGGAGTTGATTAAACGTGAAAACTTGAGATTTAAAATTTTGAATTTTCAAAATATCAAAGGGGGGACCACATGCATCGAATCCATGATTTTGAGAAATATAAATTTTTTTCGAAAATTAATTAAATTTTAATGCAGAATGAATTTAGAGGCCAAACAATAATCAAAATGACATTCCACTTGAAAATCGGTTCAGTTTTGACAAAGTTATGGGAGTTTGAAGTTGGTCAGACCTTGGATCTAATAACTTTACAAGTCAAAATTTTTGTCAAATTTCACATGATTTTTTACAGAATTTCGAAAGGTGTCAGAAACAAATTTAAAGTGTTGTTTTATACTATTTACGATATAAGGAGTTGATTAAACGTGAAAACTTGAGATTTAAAATTTTGAATTTTCAAAATATCAAAGGGGGGACCACATGCATCGAATCCATGATTTTGAGAAATATAAATTTTTTTCGAAAATTAATTAAATTTAAATGCAGAATGAATTTAGAGGCCAAACAATATTCAAAATGACATTCCGCTTTCAAATCGGTTCAGTTTTGACAAAGTTATGGGAGTTTGAAGTTGGTCAGACCTTGGATCTAACAACTTTACAAGTCAAAATTTTTGTCAAATTTCACATGATTTTTTACAGAATTTCGAAAGGTGTCAGAAACAAATTTAAAGTGTTGTTTTATACTATTTAGGATATAAGGAGTTGATTAAACGTGAAAACTTGAGATTTAAAATTTTGAATTTTCAAAATATCAAAGGGGGGACCACATGCATCGAATCCATGATTTTGAGGAATATAAATTTTTGTCGAAAATTAATTAAATTTAAATGCAGAATGAATAAAGAGGCCAAACTATTGCCAAAATGGCATTCCGTTTAAAAATCGGTCCAGTTTTGACAAAGTTATGGAAGTTTGAAGTTGGTCAGACCCTGGATCTAACAACTTTACAAGTCAAAGTTTTTTTTCAAAATTCCCATGATTTTTTACAAATTTTTTATGTACTAATAACGTAATAAGGAGTCCTTTAAAATCCAAAATGGGGATCCTATGCCTTAAATTCGAAATCCAGAGGAAAACCTCTTTTGACAAACCTTGATCAAAATGGGATTTCGGTTGAAGATGTTTGAGATATGACTTACGTGGTGCATATTTGAGTTACGCAGGTTGGCTACATGCTCGTAGTTCTTGTAGCATCCGGTGCCTGTGGTTGCCGGATTCCGACCGCTGGTCGATTCGCCTTCTGTGCTGTTGCCGTCCCCATCCGTTTGGGAGAGATTGTGTCCTGTGGGCGATCGGCGTAGCGCGTGGGTTAAACGGTGCCAATTTTTCAGTGATCGTGTGTGACTTTCGCGCTTTTCTGCATTGCGTATGTATGTGTGTGTGTGAGTGTGTTTCAGTGTATATGTTTATGTGTGTGTGTCGGAATAAGTTTGTTATTTATCAGATTTATTAGTGTAAGTTCGCGACACGTTAGTGTTGTTTGTATGTTGTTTGGATTGTGGTTGTTGTGTTGTTTTGTTGTTGTCGGTTTAATAGCACACGCAAAAAGCCATGAATGCATTTTGTCGCCATTTTCAATAGAATATTTATTGTTTATTCATATTTTATTATTCGCATTTGTTTAGCCATTTTTGCAATTGTCATTCGCCATGTTTGGAATGTGTTTTTGTTTTGTTTGGATATTGTTGATTGTTTTTTGTTATGATTGAAGAAGAACGTTTTTATTGGGATTCGTTTGTTGATGAGACGAAATTCAAATTAAAAGGAATAAAAGAAAGAGATATGCACTTTATGAATGTCGTTATACGATTATGTAAGTACGAGTATGTTATGGAATATGCTATTGTTGTTGCTGTTAATTGTAAATTGTTATTGTTAAATACTATTAATGACGACGATAACAACGACGACGACGAGGTGGATAATGCAGACGACGTTGATTTTAAATGACGACGACTAAAAACTTTTCATATTAACGAGTATTTTTTGTTAAAAGTAGTTAGTTAGATAGTACAGTTAAAACAACATTGAACGGTCAACAGTACGACGATAATATGTGTGTCTGTATTTAAATTTTGTTAACTATTTAACAAGCTAATTGTTAGTGTATTATGTGTGAGTTAAGAACAACATTTAGTTTAAATTTTATAGTTAAGAGTGAGGCTAGTTAACGATTAATTGTGAGCTAATAGCTAATGTAATTTAGTTAGCACAACGAAATAACAGTTATAGAAAAGGGACAGCGCTTATCTGCATCTGAAGAAAGTTACTTAATACTTAGATATTGTAGCATATATGAGCAACAATCTAAAGATAATATTTTTTTAATTTATTTAATTTAACTACAATCTTATTGAAGTTATATTCATGAATAACCTTATTTATCTATTGCATTTTTCCTATGACTGATTTAAAGATTTATTAAGGTGGGCTTCTGGAATTTTGTACGATTTCTTTAACAAAGTAGGCAAAACAAATGTTTGAGAAAAAAGAGAGATTCGTTTGGCTTAAAGACAACTGACAATTGCCAAAATCACATTTCATGGTCATTTACGCATTCTGGTTGAGTGTGTGTGTGTATTGTTTTTATTTTTTTTACTAATATGGTTAACTAAAAAACGAACTCAAAACTATGATGGGCAATAATCTTCTCACACTCTCTATAGAATGGTAACGTTAATAAGCATAGCAGAAATTGATTTGTTTCTTCGATTTTTTTTTTTTTTGAATATAAAAATGTTTGAGTTTGGTTATAAAATAAATTATACTGAAACTTTTTCCTGTTCCTTTCGGATGATAAGCTTAAATTAGTTGAGCAACAATGTAGTTGTTTACCTTTTTATTGGCTTTTTGTTGGGATTATGAAAATAATAAATATATAGTAAAGTTCAAGGCTTGACAGAGAGACGCACAATTAAAGCAGATTTAACGCATGTTTGGCATCTTGTCAAACATTAAACAGAGTAATTTTAAATAGTTAGTTGCGATAGTAAGTACGATAGTTATCGCTTGGCATTTTAAATGAAATACAGCGTATTTGGTTTTGGTTTTATTGCTAATTCACAGACACACAAAGTTGGGGGCTTTTACAGTAGTACAGATACAATGAGTACAGACACAAGTATTGGGATTACGATTACGATTACGATTAGTACGATTAGTAACAGTAATTATATATGTTGTTGTTCATACATGGCTTGAGCATAAGGAGCGTAGAGTTTCTATACGATACGATACGATAAAAATGTAGATAGATAGATAGAATAGATTGATAGATAGAGAGTAGATGCATGCAGCGTTTTTTATTAGCGAGCAGATACATTTACATAACTCCACTCTCTGACGCTTTCGAGACAATCAAAAATAAGAAAAAAGAAATATAATGGTAAAAGAAACAGGTTTACACACACACGGAAATTAAAGTGTTTCTTTTTTATGTTTCTTGGAGAGAGAAGTAAAAGGCACGTAAAAGGCAGATGCCGCTTGAAGCATTTTTATTCAAGATTTATAATTATTCTGATCCGATTTGTAACTATGCAATTTCGAACAGTGCACAATGATAGAAATATTTGAACAATAGGTATTAATTCAATTGCAAATCAAGAGAAATATTTTAGTTTTATCACATTTTTTTTATTTTAAACTAAAATTCCAAAATAAATTAAGGAATAAATCATTAAGGTATTTAGTTATTTAGTTATTCACATATGGGCTTTATATATTTTATTTATGATTTTTTTGTATAACTTTAATTAACTCTGCTCAGCGCTTTTAGCTTAGATCTACAATTGTTAAACACTTAATAGAACTTTGCTAGTGTTTACATGCTCCATAATTGCAACTGCTCTGAATAAATTAATAGTCTTACGAGTACACATCGAGTTTATTGTTTCATTTTGAAAAAGAAACTTTAAAATATTATATTGATGTTGTTGTTGCTGCAAACTAAGCGCGTTATGCTTTAAATAAGGCAATTTTTTAATATTTTTAAATATCTTATTATAATATTATTTTTACTTTTGCTTTTGTTGCGCTTTCTTTGGAAATTTACTTATGCATTTTTAGGAACATTTTTTCATCATTTGCTAAGTATCAATTTATAAATATATTGAATATATATGTATATGTATGTCTGTTTGTATATAAGCTTATCTACATACAATTTTGATGTCCACAGCGCTCACTAAATTATAAACTAAGCTTAGTCTCTTTCGGCTACAACAACTAATTTCATAAATAAGGCTGACATTTTTTTATATATTTCGCATTAATGTGGCTGGAGAATTTAACCCACTTTTTTTTTTTTGCTGGCCCAGGATCAGTACTACAGAT
The DNA here is from genome assembly GCA_035045575.1 of Drosophila falleni. Lineage (NCBI taxonomy): Eukaryota > Metazoa > Arthropoda > Insecta > Diptera > Drosophilidae > Drosophila > Drosophila falleni. The sequence goes on from JAWNOV010000167.1 coordinate 9,323,462, forward strand.
ATCTGCATTCAACTTTGGAGGGATTCTCAATTTACGTCCTGGCACTATCAAACATTCCTTCAAGGCGATAGTCTGACTCTCTGCAAGGACATATAAGCTTCGACATTGCCGAAGACATTTCATTTTTTGGTATTTTTTTTTTGACTATTGTGCTCAACAAATGCCTGGAAAGTTTCTCGTTTAGTTTGTTGCTAGTTATTGGCCTAGTTAATAGCTACTTTTAAATTACGTTCTAAATTAAAATTGTGCTTACGCGGATTGTTTGTCAACATTTTGTTTAGTTTTGTTTGGATTTTTTATTTTGTTGGTTGTGGAGTGTTGTTAGCATTTGGAATGGGAACTGTGCATTGGTCCCACACTCCACTCGAGGTTGTTACATACACACACATCGACGCGCTATCAGCTCACGTTTCCATTGCCATGTTCAAACTGATGCGAGACAGTGGAAACGTGTTAAATATACACTCACATGGAAAGCTGTTGAAAGTTTTGCTTTATTTGAAATACAATAAAGCAAATCAAAATCAAATTGGCAGCTGAAAAATTGCAAAATAATGTGACAAATGGACAAAGAACATCAGCAAATTTGAGTAGATGCGATACCGAATGATCAGTGTTAACGATAATTGTATATATTATCGATACAGTATTTCATAGACATTTCAATAATATTTTCAAGTGCTGATGGCATTTAGATAACAAAGGAGAACAACGCATTACGACAATTAGCAAAACTTTCAATACGTCATACGAGAACATTAAACGTTAAGTTGCAAGCACAACGCACACGCAGCGTAGAAAATGCTTTGGACAACGTTGCGTATGCGCAATGCGTGCACTTCACAGTGATATATAAGCAGCGGCATGTGTGTATGAGCGTGTGTGTATGTGTGTGTGTGTGAAGGGTAGTGTGTGTGTCTGATTGTGTATGTGTTTGTGGCGCCTAAAAGCATTTACATTTAATCACAACATTTAATTTCGATAGCGCTCGCTTTAACGGAAGTACATCATCATTTTCATTTTGATTTTGATTGGATTACGGTTTCTCTTACGAGTATAAATAGCAGCAAATGGCAAATGGCAAATGGCAACTGGAAGCCAATGGTCTAAAAACTAGCACTAACTATGAACAGTGGAACTGGATAGATTATCTAAGTATAAGGGAAGTTCTTTGGTTTACTCTCATACACATTTACAATAACAATTCGGTTACACATTTTGGCTAAGACTAGATTGTGTGTGTGTGTGTAATGTGTGTGTGTGTGTGTCTTTAAGATGTGTATGTGTGTGTGTGTAGTTGATACATAACAAGTTGCATTTGTCTAATTTACATATACAATAACAGCTTAGCTTTACGATACTCTCTTCAACTAGTTTAGTTTAGCTAAATTTAGGCTTAGTGTAATGTGGATCTGGCTTCTGTGGTTTCTGTGGTTCTGGGTTGGGTAACGGTTGTTGTTGCCGTGGTTGCACGTGGTCTGCCTGCCACCAGCGACTGTCCTAGCGACTGTGCTAGCGACTTTCCTAACGACTGTTCCTAGCGATTGTCCTAACGACTGTCCTCGTTGTCGCTGGAGCTATTATGTTGCTGTGTATCACGTTCCTCCAGCAAACTGCGGTTCAGCTCCTGAATCCGAGCTGATAACGCTCTCCGACGTGGTGTCCCAAACGAGGGCAATGGCGGTGACTCAATCAAAGTATTTTTCTCGCCTTGAGGCCAACGATTCGATGCCAAGATTGATTAGAAAGTTGTTTTCATTTTTATGTCATTAGCAACAAAATTCAAATGGCAACCAAAGTGCGTTGTTTGCGAGTGTGTGTGTGTGTGTTTATGTGTGTGTGTGTCGCAAGGTATTTGAAATTGAAAAGTGAACGCGACGAGTTTGGTTTTGATTTTTTTGTATTTTTGGGTATTTTTCAAGTTAACATTGTGTGGAAGAGTAGAAAAAGAAGAAGAGCAGAGAAAAGAACAAATTGTTGGTAAACTATTTTTATATTGAAGCTTAGTTGGTTCTTCAATTTAGCTTTGAGGATAGACTTATAATTGTGTGTGTTTTTGTGTATTTTGAGAATTTAGATTTATTTCAGGATTTGTTTGTCGTTTGCACAAATAACTCTATCCAAGGCATTTTGGTTTTTTCATTTCTTTTGCTAATTTATTAACTACATTTGTCTAAGAGAATGAGTATATAATACGATTATGTTGATGGGTTTACGAGTTTATGTAATCAGCACTTGAAAATTCACTAAAATGTACTCAATTGGTCTATAATAATATATATTGATGTATTAAGTTACTGTAATTTGTAATTATAATTTATAATTCGAAATGGCAACTCTATACTGAACATTCAAATTTGCTATGTATAAAGTTAATATATTTTATTGTGGATAAAAGTTTAGTTTTATAATAAAATCAAGCTTAGCGTATTCAATTTCACAAAGGAAATCAATAACAATTTTGTCTCGGCGCAATATGAAATAATGCCAAAAAAAAATACTAATTGGTGAATTAAGCAAACTTACGGACAATGCAAACTTAAATTAACAAATGCAACATACCTTGGGGACTTAATAAACTAGAATTATATATATTTCGCTTAATATTATAATACTTTTTATTTTGTTTGGCAAATATACAGACTCCTAACTACGAGGGACTATTCAAATTAATTTATTTGTGTTGCAGCTCTGGAAAATCGGCTTTGAAAATCGTAAGTAGCTTAGAAATTTAGTTGGCAAAGCTGCAACATTAAATGTCTGACCTTTGTGCTTTTCGTTTATATGTACATAATATATTGGATTAGTTGTTGGAAAGTGACTAAAAGAGCAGAAAAGAGTATATATATTTAGTTAAGCTGGGGTGTATTATCTAAGCTAAGCGCAAAGACTACAACTTGTAAGGAGTTGAGTTCGATTTGAAGTTAAAGATTGAGTGATTAATTTGCTGAATTGCTGATTGCATTGATACGCTACGTATACGCAATGTTAGTTAGTTAGTCACCTGGAGCGCTTTGCACGTCAAGGGTTTGCCTGCCTATATTGGGGGTGCTTTGTCTTTTACCTTTCGGATGCACAACATTTGTTTGCTTGCCTAAAATTAGACACGGAAGGAGGCGGAGTTAGCAAAATTCGGCGTATCAAAAAACGGAGTTTAAAAATATATATTGCCTACTTAGAGGCGCGGGCTTTTAAATTGACCTGCGTGTCGGCGTATCTGTGTTTTGTATCTGTATCTGTGTGACTGTGTATATATGTATATATATATAATTGTGTGAGGTAAGTGCGCTTCTGGGCTTTATACAAGTGAAATCCCCACTAATTTCTTGTTTAAATGCGTTAAGTACAAAAGCATTTGGCTAATTGACCATTGTGTGTGTGTGTTGTGGGTGTGTGTGTGTTGAGTGTGTGTATCTAGAGCTTACTGTTGGCTTTGTTACCGACGGCATTTAGTGTCCGCTTGGGCTTAAGGCAGCTGCTAAATTGAGCAGGTGGTAAGGCAATTAGTTAAAGGTAAGCTAAGTTAAGGCCTAAGGTCTACAGAAACTTAAAAGTAATTCAATTTGCTTAACTAGTTAACAATTCGATTACGATTAACGATTACTTAGTTTATGTATAAATTTATTCAATTGCCCGAAAATTTCTATCATCTTACGGCAGTCTATTATAAAGAATTTTGGAATTGGACCGACTATTTAATGCTATTTACACGCCTTCATAGAAACTTGAAAAAGATAATCAAAAATATATTTCAATAAGGAAAATGAAAAGGATAAGCAAAAGTCATGCAAGTTAAATAAATAGACAAAAGCGAAGCAAAACAATTATTGATAGGTATGTACAATATGTGAAGGAAACTGAAGATAGATTTGCAAATCTACTTATAGTTTGTATAGCGAGGCAGACTAGAGTTTTAGAGTAAGCTAAAGCATATACGATTATAGGGTTAGGTTTATTATTAACAGAGTTAGATCAGATCTCAGGCAGAATATATTGATTGATTTGTAGAGAGAGTCTGGCTGATGAATTTGGTGAATTGTGGCCACTTACCTGTGTCGACAATCACATCGATGAGATCCATTGATTTGGCGAACGCATCTTTAAGATTGATATGATGGAAGGAGACAATGCTACCCTCGCGTTTGGCACGATCGAGCGCCTCGCGTCGTTTGAGGGCCTTCTCGCGTCGCATCTGATTCTTATAAAATTCAGCAAAATTGTTAACGATGATGGGAATAGGCAAAGCGATTACCAGAACACCGCATATGCAACACACAGTACCAATAACCTTTCCCAGTGCAGTAGTGGGATAGATGTCCCCGTAGCCAACAGTTGTCATTGTAATACCCGCCCACCAAAATGTTTCCGGTATTGAAACGAATTTTGTATCCTTTTCATCCTTTTCGGCAAAATATGCCAGCGAAGAAAATATGAGAACGCCCATGGCCAGGAACAGCATTAGTAGACCGAGTTCCTTATATGAGTTACGCAGCGTAAAGCCTAACGACTGCAGGCCCGTTGAGTGACGGGCCAGCTTAAGGATTCGCAGGATGCGCATGATGCGAAATACTTGCACCACCCGGCGCACATCCTGGAACTGGTCCGTTGCATTCTTATTCGTTTCCAATAAAAATAACGAAACAAAGTATGGGAGTATTGCCAATAGATCGATTATGTTAAGGCCGCCCTTAAAGAACTTCCACTTGTCCGGTGAGGCGCTAAACCTAAGTATGTACTCTAGGGTAAACCACGTGATACACACGGCCTCAACCATTGCCAATTGCGGATTATCCTGTGGTGTACCATTGTCAATGTGTTGTAGTTGTGGTAGGGTGTTCAACGTCAGGGCTATGGTAGACAGGACTATGAATAGTATGGATATCACTGCGATAACCTGTGAACAATAAAGAACAATCGAAACTATGACGAGACCATCATCAACATCAACAACATCACAACGATTATTATAACTATATTATATACATACTGTACATATATATAGCTATATCATTAATCAATCAAACATATAAAAGTTACAACAATCAGCGCTTGCTTTGACTTCGACTTTGTTTTCGATATCGATATCTTATCGATATCACTTCGTTTTCATTCCATTTTATTTGATTATCAATTTGTTAATTTCGATTATTTGGGAATACCGATTAATAATCTTTCGATTAAAAACAATTAAAGCAAACATTCAGTTAGCTTAGCGCAAAACGTTTAGTTTTCTGATATTCTGATATTTTTTTAATTGCTAGGGAATAAATGTTGTGGGTCTCGGAATCATTTCAAAGATGTTGTTGATCGTTCTGTATAACTGACGCTTACTATGGTTATATATATGGGTAAACTAATTTATTCGAGGGCTCAACACATTGGATGGGTATTTCTCTTTGTGTTTTTGTTTTCTTGTTGTAGTACTATTCGAAGGCTACAGTACAATATGTGAAGTATATCATTTGTAATCCTTCTTCTTTATCAAAAATAACTAAACAATTAACTTAAAATTCATTTCAAACAGAAAGATAAACTCAGATTTAAGTGTAAATAAACTCAGGTGTTTTTTATTCTCATAGATATCAGATAGAGCTCTACAAACTTGGATTAGTTAGTTTCTTAGTTGTTTAAAGGAGTTACTTGGAGTTGAGCGAGACCAGAGAAGTTTATTTTTTTATGTTTCAGGAAACATGTCTCTCAGTGTTGTGTTTTGTGAGTGTGTTTCTATGTCGGCAATGTGGTTGAGTTTGGTGTGATTGTGGTTATAATTCTGTGGTGTAGTGCATGTCATATGATAGTATTGTGTATTTATGTGTGTGTATTTGTTAGCGGTTAGCGCATTTCACAGATGGACAATGGGCACAGGTGTCTATTAGTGTCTATAAAAGTATGTGTAGGTGTGTATTGAAGAGTATCTGTATGTTTGTGTGTGTTGGACATAAGACATGACGTAACACAAAAACGTAAGACATTTACGCAATTACTAGTTACTAGACTGAGAGTGACAGAAAGAGATAGAGAGAGAGAGAGAGAGAGAGAGAAAGGATTGGCTTATTCTTGGATTTGTTGGTTGGATGGGTTACTCCTCATTATTTATGGATGGGTCTGTGTTAAATAAGAGACGCTACCATCGGGTCTGCAGTCGACTTTTTGTTAAATATTTCATTTTCTTTAATTTAATTTTCTTTCATTTTTGAACAAATCGCTTTTGTTTTCTACATTGTGTTGTTGTATTTCGTTTCGCTGTCTTTGTGTTTTGTATATAGATAAAACGATGAGTTTCAACTGAAAATGCCTAAACATGAGTTTAAGTCGATAATTGGGAAATTACAAGTACACATAGTATGGAGCTATACGAGTACAAAAAGGTCAAAAAGAAAGTACGGACTAGCATACGAATATTACAAAGAAAGAAATTCAATGCATAATAACTTTCGAATCAAACGAGCTAGAAATTACAAGTACTTATTCTAATATCAATTCAATTCAATTCAAATTAAATAAGATCGAAACGAAATTGAAAGAAATTAAATTATACATATTACCATAAAATAATTGCAGATGCATCGAATCAATCTATAATTTATTATGTTTGCCTTGTGAATTTGTCAAATTGTGTGCAATTATTTTGAGGTCATAGAAATCAATGCATAATATAAGAAGAAAACACATAAACAATTTTAATACAATGGAATTTATAATTTTTTGGTCTCATGTAATTTACTTAGAACTGCAAATTGCATGAATTTCATTACAGAACTAAAAAGGGGGCAGGGGCTAGGGGCAAGAGACGGGGGCAGACAGGGGTGAGGTCGGATTATCTATTTTGCATTTTGAAGTGGCCAAATGTCAAAATGTTTTGACAGTAAACGAGTGCAATTTCAATTTCAATGCCAGCAATAACAGACAAAGAGAGAGATATAAACAGAAAGAGAGAGAGAGAGAGAGAAGAGAGAGAGAGAGAGGGATAGACAAAGAGATAGACAGAGAGAGAGAGAGAGAGAGAGAAAAGGTCTGACAAGGAGAAGGTCTGATTGCCATATTAGGTCACATTTTCTTATGTTGTTTTTTGTGGTTGTGTCTATGAAGTGTGTATTTGGATATGCGTGTGTGTGTGAGAGTCTGACAGATGACTTGACATTAGAGGGAGACGGGAGACAGGAGACTAAAGGATGAAGAAGGGGGCACTGCAGTTGACACAACATTAAATTGGAAAACCTTTTAAACAATTGACAAAATTGCTTTTTTGGTTTATTTAACATGTGTGTAAATGTGTCTCGCAACACCCTACTCTACACACACATAAATACGTTTGCATATGTGTGTGTAGGTATCTTAATGTGTGTGTGTGTGTGTGTGTATGCGTGTATGTGTGTGAATTTTGACACAATATAACTGTGTCCAGATCTACCATAGTAGGCCACTGTACGCAACCACGCATATTTCTCTTTACTTTCGCCTCAATTACGAGATTGTTACGAGTAAATGAATATAATTTTGCATGGTACGGATCAAAGGGGGAAACGGGAATAGAGAGGTTTTGAATTTGGCTGGTTTTCACATTTCTTGTCTGGGGAATAATGCTACATTATTATTGAATATAGTTTATGCAAATGACATACTACGACGAGTACTAAGTAGTTAGCTAGTTGAGATATATAATTAAATGGTAGGAAACATACTTATTGAGAAAATATTATGTAAAAAAGAAATAGGATAAGGATACAAAAAAAATAGCATCATAAAAAATACATATAAGTTAAAGATTCATAGATATCATAACAGAAAATGAAGTCAAACAAAGTATAAGATAAATGGTGCTTTCATTTAGCAGCTCATAAGCGCTCGGGCAGTACAAATGATCAGTTCATTAGGAGAAATATATCAAAGTACAGAGAGAATGAGAGAGAGAGAGAGAGAGTCAGAAAGAGTAGAACACAGAGAAAGACAGAGAAAGAGAGAGAAGAACCTATTGGTTTACATACTTATATACATTTTGTTGCCACAACCGATTGCAATTTAAGTGGTTTTCATTTGACTGTTAAACTTCGGGAAAGTTAATCAAATTTTCGATTTGGTTATTGGGTTTTTAGGCTGGAGGGTCATGTGGGGGGCTGGGAGATATTGGGGTACAACTTACTACTTGACATGATTCGGTATGTATGATATACAGAATTACACTATTACTTTCAGTTTTTTTACTTATGCTAATAATTTGAAATATACTTTTTGTTTGGTTTTGTTTTATTTTCTATCGATTGAACAGAATGCATTGGAGATGTTTAAAACAATAAGCTGATTGTAAGTGTTCGGTTGTGCGAATTTTGGAACTGCTACCACTGCTGCTCAGTCATGATTGAGGGGGGCTTTGAGGGGTATTTTTTTTTTTTGGAGGTAGGTTGAAAGAAAAACATGATATCGCAATACGCATAATACGCAACTTGGGCGCAGCTTGAAGACGCAATTTTGCTAAGTTATCTATAAACTAGACTAGTTACAACTTATTGAAAATCAAAAAGATATTGGATAAACAACTAGAAGCACAGCCCGTGTCGAATACGTGAGCATCAAACAGATTTCAAAAAGCATTTGCCTAAAGGAAAGGTCCAAAAAACTAACACTAAGATAGACCAAAAGCCAAACTTATAATCACAAATAAAAAGAACATACACACTAAAGCGTCTGAGTTAAAAAACAAAACAGTCAAATAATAATTATATTTTTTACAGGCTTAAATTTGAATTAACTTCCCTGTAGTCATTGGTTAATCCACTGAAATTACAAAATAGGGCGAGTTATATATGTTACAAAACACAAAGGTGGACTGGAAAATGTGGCAAAAAAGTAAAAAACAAATTCAAAAGACACGTATAAAAAAGATGTGTGACAAAGTCAAAAAAGACATGCGAAGGCAAGAAGTCCAGGATAAAATACAAGTATATATACATACATAGTTTATATATCATACATATCCGACTTATAAAACTATTTACTATACAAGTCAATATACAAACATACATATAAAATGTGGAACAAATTTTGATGGTTAAATGAAAAAACATTCGATATTTCCAGTTGATTTTTTTATAGGAAAGTGCGCATACGCCATGTGGGCATAAACTTTATATGGTTTTTAGTGTGCGGTTGTGTCGAAGTACTTAAATACGTGTCGGTGTATTTGTGTGCAATGGTGCCATAGGAGTGGGGGGTGAAGACTTTCAATTAAAAATGAACCAAAGGGCTAAAGTAACGCACCGTCTTGCACTACACAGAACTACAAGTAGCTCACAATTTTTTATTGGTTTTTTTGCAATTGGTTGCAATTCGAGTTTTTGGTTGAGTGTGTGTGTCGTTCAGTGTGTTTTCTGTTTTTGGTTTCGGTATTCGTTTATGGGATCGGTCTGCACAAGTTGATTCGCATACTTTGTTCGACTTACTAAAAAACAAACAAAATTCGATACAAACGGACTATAGAATTCAGTACGTGTATAACTGACTACATCATTCTATAATTGGCAATTCAAATGCTTCAAATTTGGTGGGTTAATATTTTAACATTTTTTTACTTGTTCAGATTCGTTTGCTCTTTGTTTCTTTTTTGTATTAAAATCATAAATAAAATACTTTTTTAATTTTCGGACTATATTTTAAAGTGGGAAATTCAATGGAACTACTTATATGTTAGAGATGTATTTCGAGATTAGTTTAAGCACCGTTGACGTTAGTATTGTATAGGTTAGTGTGTGTGTGTGTGTGGGTGTGTATGTGTTTGTATTGAGGCTGATTTCATTTTAGGTATTTAGTAGTTGAAGAAGCCAATAGACCAATAGTTACAACAATCAATGTCAATGATAAGATATACGTTAAAATACAACAATAATAGATTTAGGAAATTTCGTTATGCAAATAGAATAGACAACAAGACATCAAATACGAGTATCGAGAACTTGCGATTATATATACGGCAAATGGATTGTATATATAGATCGTCTCGCAATATGTAACACAAAATCAAACACAAAAGGATATACATTAAAACATCGAGTTAAATTTTCTTAATTTGTTGGGTTCTTTTGTTGCGTGTAATAAGTATTAACAAAATAATTAAAATATTTGTTTGGTTGATGTTTTTTTTTAGATTTTGTACACGGCAAATGTTTGTCTTGTGAGCGCGTTTTCCTTGCCATCAGTTTGGGTATTTGGTATTTACGAGTATTGTATTGGTAGTTTGTATTGGTTTATTAGAATTGTCTCTTTCAACGTGGTTAAAAAGCTCTGAGTAGCTCTGAGTATATCTTATTTCGAAATGTTACTCTTTTTTTGTTACTCTTGACGTTTTTGTTCGGTTTTGGTTCTCATATTTATCTATTCGTATAAAAAAGGATTTTGATTGAGGCGGAGTATTAGAAAAAAATAAAAATATAAAAAAACAAAAAAGTTATTTATTTTCTTTCTCTTCTGACTTTTGGTTAGTAAGTTCAAGAAAAATTGAAATAAAAAATTTAAGAGTACAACTGGCAAAGAGCTCTGGAAATTTTTCATTACCTTTTTATAATGGAAAAAATAATAAGTTGTTTAAAAATTTATTCTCAATTTTTTAATTATTGTATTGTCTCGAATTTTATAAATTTTAATAAATTTCTTTAGTTGTTTTTTTTATTCAAAGCCAATACAATAATTGGTTAATGAAAATTAAAATAAATCAAAAGTATAATCTTTTGTTTTTTATTGATAAATAAAAAGTACATAAGGTAAATAAAAAAGAACTAAAAATCGAATGAAAAATTATAAGAGATGCACCCAAATATGTTGTAATTATTTCCATTTTCGGTCATTCGCTAAAGCTAAAGCTAACATAAATCTGGACAAAGGCAAAATATCGGCTGTATTATACAAGCTGAAGCCAAACTGAGAGATTGTGTGTGTATGTGTCGATATATTTATAGATGTGTGGGTGGACTAAAGCTAGAGTCTTGATCTGAGACAATTATGGTACAAGAGCGGGCGGGGGACGTGGCGGCTAACAGCACAGCGATTGGGTAGCGTCAACGAGGGACGCACGAAGAGTTGTGATTGCTATGCTGTTAGGCCAAAGCTATTGCTCTGTGTGATTAAAGGTCTCTTAATTATTGCACCCTCGATGGAAAATGGAAATGTATTACAACACGATTTTGGCCGCTTCTCCCCAGAGTTCTTTCTCTATACAATATTTTCGAGGATTTCTACAGCACACCTGCCGCCTGGTCATATCGCTTATTGCCCATTCCCAAACATTGTTACAAAGGGTTTTTTTTGTACGTTTAGGAGTAAGAATACATTAGAGATAAACAGAGAAATATTACTTCACCATCATCATCAACAATTAAGAGATTAAAATATGTAATATATAGAGTATGTATAATAAGTAGATATATATTTATATATGTAAATTTTCATATACTGTGTGTGATAAAAAAAGGTTAGAATAGAAAACGATTAGTATAAAATTTAGTTTGTCTTTTTTTTCATTTGCAATTTGCAATTTTTGCTCTTTGCGATTGCTAATTAATTATAATTAAATGTTGATAAACTTGTCGGTGTCACGGCGTCGCGTGGTTAGTGACAGATACTTATACAGAGATATAGAAAAACGAAACAATCTAAATAAACTCAACAGCTTATACTAGGAGACAAAATAGTGTGTTGGGGAAGGTAAGTGTAAGGTAAAACTCATACAAACAATAAAAGAAAAAAGTGTTGCATACTCTTCGGGGCCGTCAAAAGATGATTTCGAGAGTCCTAACGTGGCGTTCTCTTAATGCCGCCAAGACGGTACAAAAGAACCGGAACTAGATTATGAACGAGAACGAGAACTTCAACAGAATGGCAGTCCTTAACGAGTGTGTCCTGTACTTTGTTTGCTGCCTTAGAATGTGACACACAAAAGCATTTGATTTACAAAGAGAGCGAGAATTTGTATAAGTTGCTTTAAAGCATCAAAGAAGTAAGTATTTTATATATATATATTTGTTGAGTATATATTGTATTATACAGTGTCACAGTCACAACATTGAGATGGCGTCAAAAATTCTGATACACATAAAATTCCTGTTTTTTTCTCGCAAAATTGGCGGCAATCTCTGAGCTGAATAATATTATTTTTTTGTATTTACAGCGGTTAATACAGCGGTTAAGCCAGTTTAATAGCGAACGAGCAAACCATAAATATCGATACGTATATCGATAACACTGCCTCAAAAACTTGTATTTATATAATTTTTTTTCTGTGCAAGCATTTTTCAAACGCAAAAGCAATTTGGCAATTGGCGGCTTCGTAGAGTCTTAAGAGTTATATATATGATAGATATATGAATATAAGTGTTTCTTGTGTTTAATATAAAGGCAGTATATGTTACAGCATTTTGTAGATTTTATTTTTACACTATTTTCGTTCTGCTCGGCAGTGAAATTTATATTACAGAGTGCTGCAAATGCCGCGCTAAATGCAATATGGATAGTGTAAAAATAATAATAATAGATTGATGTACGAAAACAAAGATCAAATCAAATGCAAACGCAAGATAAACTGATAGTATATAAGACAGAATAGTAACGATAACTTAAGATCAGTTAAACGAAGTCGATCAGGTAAAAGAGGAGTAGAGGTAAAGATTGTTAATTATTTTTTTTTTGCTTACGCTGGACACTTGACATTGACACATACGGATAATACGGATAACGCATAACGGTTACGGTTACGGATACGGAAACAGTTATGTAGTTAGATAAGTAAGATAACACATTGAGCTGGAGCTGGAGATATAGCTGGCAACTGATTGGACTTACCCGGGCCGCGAAACTGGTGTTGGGCTTCTCGAGCAGTTCCCAGAGATACTTTTGGTATTCAGCGCATTTACCTTCGCCGAATTCCTCCTCATCCCGCTGACGGAGAGATTCAGCCTCCTTGCGCATCTCTTCGTGAACATTTTCCTTACGCTGATGGTATTTGTGCTGGCAACATGACTCCAGATAGAGTTCGTCAACGCCCCAATACTCCAGATCATCACTAAACGCAAGCACGCACATCTCTTCCACAATGTGCAGTTTCCCGGTGCGATAGAAATTTAGAATGGAGCTAAAGCTCTTCGGATGGCGATCGAAGAAATACTCGTTATCGACGAGCGAATAATCATCGCACAGCTCAATGATGGCCTCATGGGTGGTGCACTCCCTCAGCCTGCCGAGCCGCGTGTGGGGCAGTCGCTCCAAGGTGCGCCACAGAACCTCGTGCTTGACGCCACCAACATTGATGGAGACGCGGCTGTTCAGTTGCTTCGATTGTGCTATCATGAACGGCTCCGGCGGCGGTATGGAGGACATGGATCTGGAATGTGTACGCTGCAATGCGCCGGTTGTATTGCTGTGGCTAATGCCGGCATTTGAGCCGCCTCCGGCACCTGGCGGCAACATGACAACACCGACACCAACACCAACACCGACACCAACACCCACAACTCCAACACCACCTGCACCGCCGCCGAGGCTGCCAGTGGGGCCGCCAATGCTGCCACCACCAATGCCGCTGCCGGCTCCCCCACCACCACCTGCACCTGCACCACCACCGAGTGCCAATTGCTGTTGTAGCTGTTGCTGTTGCAGTTGTTGCTGTGCAAGAATTTGCTGGGAAGTTGTGGGATTTGAATGCGTTGGTGATGTAACTGGGAATGGAGCGTAACGAACTTCCTTGCCAATGGCCCCGGTACTGCCAACTGTTGCTGCTGTTGCTGCTGTTGTTGCTGTACCTGCAACAGCTGTTGCTGACGTCGTCCCAGCAATCCGGATACCGCCTGGAGCAACTCCCGCTGTTGTGGCGGATGTGCCAGCAACGATGCCGCCATCAGCATAATCCATGTGGCGATTGCTGAGGATGGCATTAGATGCATTGCTGTTATAAGCAAGGCCGCCAGCTGTTGTGACAGTTCCGCCGACGCAACCATATGAACTAGCTCCACCGGTTCCCATCGCTCTCTCCCAATCGACATTACCGCTTGTATCGTAATAGGGCTGATTATCGCCGCCGTCGGTTGAGCTCGCAAATTGCAATCCACGCGCAGTTGCCTCGTGTTGCTGCTGTTGTTGCTGCTGCTGCTGTTGATAAAACAGCTCCTGTTGTTGCTGTTGTTGAAGTTTTTGTTGTTGCTTTGACTGTTGTTGCTGTTGTTGTTGACTTTGTTGTTGCTGTTGCTGTTGTTGGCTAGCAGCCTGTCCACCATGCAATTGCCCGACCATTTGTAACACTCCATTATTGTTTTGAAGCGGTGTTGTTTCACCCGTTGCCCAGCGTACCGCCTCACGGTCCCTGTCGCGTTCGCCGACCATAAGTCTGCTACAGTAACCAAGATTCAGCCAGATTATAAATTATAGACAAGTGGCAAAGGCTATAGTCGAGATCCCGACCATAAGATACCCGTTACATAATTCAATCTATGTATATAAAGTTGTTTGTCCAACTGACTGAGTATTGTACCGACCAAACGGCTCAAGATACAAGTTTGAAATTTTCACACAACACAGATATGACAAATTCATCGGCGTTTAAGACGGGATTTTCAGTAAATCGTTATATATGAACGTACTTTAAAGAAATTACTACCTCATAAAAAACTATTGCATACTTTTAGGAAATTACTTTAAAGAAATTACTAAGTTAAAAAAACTATTGCATACTCTTAGCTGCTTAAATTAAAATAATATCTTTAATAATAACTTTGGTTAACTATTACTCCTGTTCTACTTGTCCGATATTACTGAGGATTAGTGAGTATCTCTAGATCTTTTATTAGATCTCTGATATTTAGGCGCATCAACACTGGACTATCGACAAGACTGTGATAGTCGGACAGACACACATCGCTATATCGACTCGTCTGTTAATGCTGATCATTAGGATATATACTTTATAGAGATACCCTTTTTCTTATTTTTTAAGTAACGGGTATAATTATAGATAATAAATAAAAGATTTATTGTATGTTCTACATCATACTCACCGCTACATCGCGTCAATTGTTGTCATTACATCGACCTCTGTCCTGCCAGCGTTATTCCTGTTGCCGTGTCCTCTGTTTCAGTCCTTCTCTTAATTGCACTTGTCCTAGTCTCCTTCTTCTACTGCTGCTGTCTGTGTGCAATTGATTTCAATTTCCAGTATCTGCAGATCTATAAATTCAGCAATTGGACATCAATTGTGGTTCGTTTTTGGCTCTCAATTCGATTTGTTCTTTAGCAGCTTCTTCTCTTTATGTCTTTCTATGGCGTTGTTGTTTATGCTGGTTGCTGGTCGTTGTTCTTCTTGTTGTTGTTGCGTGTTTAGGCTATGATCACAGTTATTTTCTGGGGGTTTTTTGGGCTTATTTGGGCTTGTCGAACTGCGGCTGGTTTAGGCGAATATTGGCAGCATTTTGTGGGGGGAGCTCTTAAATACGCTATGTGTTTTTTTTTGTGTGTGCTGAGAGATAGCTGCAAGTAGACAAATTGGCAAATATATATTAATCTGCAATTACGTTCTCGATAAGCTCTATAAATTTGCATAGTTTCACTGTTATTGACACGCCCATTCAACTTATAAATCAATAGCTGTTGACAGCCGATAAGATAATGCGTTGATAAGCGACGCATTTGCAAATGCCATAGCATACTTTTTAGGGCAATTTCAACTGCCAACTGCAGGCAAAGTTACGCACACTCCACACACACACACACACACACACACACACACACACACACTTGCACACAATGACAGTGAGTGCAAACAGCGTTATCACCTGGTATTGAGGTCAGGCCTTTGGTCCCTTATTTATTGTGGTTAATTTGCAATTGCCGAAGGCTGCGCACAAATTTCTGCATTTCAATTCGCGCTGTAACCGTTTTCGATTTACACACACACATACACACACATATTTATACACATACATATTGGCTATTTTGGGGTCGGCAAATTCGCGTAAACCGTTTGTGTTTTTTCCGCTTTTGTTTTTTTTTTTGGCTTGGCCTTTGCCTAATTCGCATTTTCTGCCGCATTGAAATCAAATTTGAATTTTTATGCCAAACGGAAATGCATTGTAATAAGCGTTAGGTTTGCGTTTTTGTAAGTTATGCATTGCTTGCGCACTCTGCGAATTGCCCATAAAATGTTAATTAAGCGTTCGCAAAATGAGTAGATAAAAAAAGCAATACCGCATTGGCCTTGACTCAACTGCTAACTTATGATTATTTCTCATTTTCATTTCAAATGGATCTGGGTTTGGGGTTTGCAGCTGTTAATCAAAACAAGTTCCTCTAAATATTACTAATTTTATATACTACACTTGTTTCTACACTCCTGCTTTGTGTAGCTTCAATTTCGTAGAGTAAATAAATTTACTTATAAACTTAATATTGAATATATAATATATTGTGAAAATAATTCTTGCAATTCCCCTAAGTTGATTTTATCGACAGACATTGAAATGATTTCTTGGAAATTTGCTTTGCTCACAGCATGAATTATTGAATTTTAAAAATTTATATTAATTAATTTGGCAAAGATTTCCAATGAATAATAAATGCTATCGACTATTTATTAATTTAGTTTAAGAGTAGGTATAGAAGGCAGCAGTTATTAATAAATGAATTTAGTACAGAGAACGAATATAATTTAAATTAAGAAAATAAATTTAATTTCCTCGATATTTCCTTATTTTTATTACTACAAATATTGAATATTAAAATGCAGTTAGCTTATATTTATAATTTTTCTTCTTACATATTTCTTATTTATTTTTTTATTTTAAATACAGGGTATTTCGTGACCCAGAGCTACTCTGACGCCTGTTTCCTGATTACGGGCATTTCATTTCAAATTGAGTTCAGCTTTTGAGTTGGCATGCAAGGACAAAATGATTGCTCTGTGGCAAATTATAGAGTTTTGCTTGATTTAAGTCGGGTTAAATTGTTATTTATTAGCATAGTTCGGTTATAAAAAAAAATGGGAAATGGGGGAGGAAAACGCGCGCATTTTTGACAACATTGTTGGAGTTATTATTATTGCATGTTGTTTTGCGTTGTTATTGTTGTTGTTGTCGTAAGTCGCGTGTTTTGCCAACTTTATGCAATTATTTCTCGCGCAAAATGAGAATAAACTGCATGCAAATATAGCTGCGTTGTTAGCACTGTTGCTGCGGCTGCCACTTGCCACATGCAACATGTTAACCTCTGACTTGCCACTTAATTGTGCTGCGAATCGTGAATCGCGTGTGGTGTGTGTGTAGTGTGTGTGTGGTGTGTGTGAGGCATAAGTCAAGTGGCCAACTTCACCTTGGAACCTGTTGAATTGCCTTGAGAGCGTCATGTTATAGCTCTTGGTTTTATTCTTGGCTGACAGCAAAAAGTAAAAGTTAAATTGCAATTAATTTTTGGCTTTAATAAGACATGGCCTTCTACTCGCATTTCTTGCGCGTTTGCGTAATTTCATTTGACAGCTTATCCCTTGTCATAAAATGACCAGAATAATGGCGTTTGAATTTATGACTGCAACGCACACACACACACACACACACATACACAAGGGTCACATCAACTCATAAATCTTAGACATAATTTGCTTACACGTATGCACAAATTACAAAATGAAGACTTAATTGCCCATAAATAGTTTGATAATGCCCCTGGGGAGACGCCTCTGATGAATATGTGAGTGGTTTCAGGTTACGTCGCTCAGACTCATGTCCTCTAACATAGCTGCTTAGCAATTTCACGCTTAGCCAATTTGGATGACATGGCTGAAAAGAGGGATTCGATGTTGTTTTAGGGACTGTGATTAATGATTTCTTTGCCTTTGGTCACTAATTGAAAATGGCCAAGAAAATGTAAACATACAAGAACCAGCTGCTAAATAGAAAAACAATTAGCCAAAAGCCAGTTTTAAAGGTAGAGTTGAGTAAGAAAATTTACTCACAATTGCCGTGGAGAATTTTACAAATTAAAGCATATTCTGGGTAAATTTTATTTGACTATACAAAGCTACAATTGGTTAAAAAATGTATGAAATCTTAAGCATATTCTGGGAAAGTTAGACTTAGTATAGAATCGAAAAATTATAAAATTTTCTAGATGATAAAAATTTAAATGCAGAGTCAATTAAGTGGCCAAATCATGAACAAAACGACATTCCGCTTGAAAATCGGTTTATTTTTGAGGAAGTTATGAGAGATCAAAGTTATTGAAAAAATGTCAAGGGGTATGTATGGAAAATTGGATGATACATGGCTTAGAATCGAAAAAATATAAAATTTTCTAGATGATAAAAATTTAAATACAGATGTGTAAGAATATTTACTAACAATTGGTTAGAAAACGTAGGAAATTTTAAGCATATTCTGGGAAAGTTTTATATAACTATTAAAGTTTAATTTAAGTCTAAGCTTCATATTTATAGTACAAATAAAAGTACACTTATCCCTATGACATATGCTTAAGTCTAACAAACTTGTCTGCCTTAAACAAAGCTTACATTCTTGGCCAAGAATAGCTCTGCACTTGCACAAACAGATATATATTATTGGCTCAAATGTGGCTGCCTTGGACTTTTAAAGCCACATTTCTTCTACTTTGAGTGCAGGACATAATTCAAGTGCCAAAATTCCACTTAGCTGTTAAAAGCAGCGACTGCGAAATGCGAGCTAAATCATTTGCATAGCCGGAGGCGCCTCCAAAGCATTGTGCAACAACAACAACAACAACAACGAGAACAACTGAGTGTGTAACAACAACAAAATGCAATGCAAATATGCATTGAGTACAATGGAAAAGCGTGTCAGTGTTGTTCGGCAAATGGAAAACATTTATTTGTCGACTCTTCAGGCTCGTTTTGTTTGTTGTCGACGTTCACTAAATTTATGGCGTCATTTTGTTTTGTTGGCCTGCAGCAAAAACAATTCGCAAGTCAAGTGCATTTATATTTAAGTGTATTTATTGTACAATTGTTGTTGTTGTTGTTGTTGCTATTGTCTTGAGACTGTAACTGCGTCAGCGTTAACCTCAACACTTAAGACCGTGCCTCTGGTCATGTCCACACCGTTATTCTATGTGCGTGTGTCTGTATGTGTGTGTGTGTGTGTGTGTGTGCTACTCCTTGTTTTGCCGCCATCTTGGCCCAGCCACTTCCGGCCTCAACCACATCCGCCGCAGTCGCAGTCGCTGTCGCTGCCTCTGCTGACCCTTGACTGCCATTGGCAATTGCTCTAATTTTGTTAGCGGCCACGAGCAAAAATTTGAACAAATTTAGAAAGTCTCACACACACACACACACACACATACAAATACGCTAACTAAGTTAAACACTTTGCACACTTTCCATTTTCAAAAATAAGAAAGAAACCGCGAGTTACTCCAATTTTTATTCGCCTTTTGTTTTGGTTTTGCGTGCGAGCTCGACTTATTGGCCATTGGCATGCAAGCATCTTGACCAACTTGGCCCAACTTGGCCTTGGCTAGTGGGCGGCATAAGGTATGTGTGTGTGTGTATATGTCTGTGTGTATGTGGGCGCATTCTTGGTGTCTGCTAAATGTGCGCTTTATGCCAGCTCTTTCTTTTCGCTGTTTCTCTTCTCTTCCTGCTGTCTCTCTCTTCCCTCTCTCTTCTCTCTCTCTCTCTTTTATGCTCGCCACAATTGTTGCACTCGGCAATTGTAGCATATTTTGCAAAAGGCCCCAGTGCGTGTTTTAGCCTTTTATTGAGTTACTCAGCGGTTTTCGTGGTTTTATGAGTCCCGTGCCACATGCCACATGCCACATGGCGTCATCTCGACGACTAAGAGCACTAAGAGCAACAGTCGCCGCAACCTTTGATAGTCTCAGAATTAAATCAATAGCGAAACGCAAATGTGAACGGCGTTTTCAATCAAGATGCCAAAGGTTTTATTGTCATTATAAAAATTCAACAAAAATAGATTTAAATAACAAAATTTATGGCATAATAAAGGGAACATTTAGTAATTTTCTAAGGAACAAAACATAGAAAAATAGTTGGAAAATGTTGAGAAAATTAAATTCAAACTTTTTATATCCCTTAAAGTTTTCATATATTTAAAGCCAGTGCGGGTAGATAATAAAATCTCTTTATAATTTTAAATAACTATTTATAGTTTTAAGCAACTGTTTTATTAAACGAAAAATAAACAACCAAATAAAATAAAATATAAATATTAAATTTAATATGATAATAAAAAATAAAGGTAAAAACTAGTTCAGGAAAATTGTAAAACGAAGCATAAAACAAAGTTTCCAATTTAATTAAAAGTTGATTTGAGTACTCAGAGCATTTCAGATACTCCAAGGAGCAAAAACCAAACTAGAAAGCATTGCAAAAAGTTGAATAATTAATTGAATATTCAGTAATATTTCCAGATAATCAAATGACAAAACAAATTTGGTAAAAAGTTTGTTTGATCAAGCGACAAACACAAATTGATTACGTTCATTATAAAGAACAGACCCTTGTCAGAGTGACAGTTACAGTCACAGTTAGAGATTGAGTCTGTATCGAAAGGCGTGTCATTAACCTTTTTGTTGTTGGCCTATTGCAAGTTGGCTTGTAGCTTGTTGCTTCTGAGTGCTGAATTTACTTCATTTTTTTTGCGGAGTGTGCGATTAATTAAAATGCGCCTGGGCGTATGCTATGGAAATTATAAAGAACTTTTTGTTGTCCTGACAACTGCGCAGTTGTCGCATTAAACTCATTAAATATTCATAGACAGCACATGTCTTGGCCAGGCCGTTAGCCATCATGTCGGTCATTCAACGCTAGCTGTTAGCCATAATTCATATATGGATTATTGATTTTCGATTATGGCCATTGCTCTCTCTCTATCTTTGGGCTCGATTACCTGTCTGTCTGTCCGTCTGTTCGTCTGTTTAACTGTTCGTCTGGTGCCAACCTGTTTGCTGTGCGTGTCTGTTCTAATAAGGTGTAGACACGCACACACACACACACACACACACAGAGAATGAGATACAATATTTATAATGCACTCGAATTGCTTTTTGTTGCCTCGCATTATTTGCTTTTGTTTTATTTATTCATCCACTATTACTTCTAAATGCGCAGCAAGTACATTAATCAAATGGCCTTCCATCGATCTTGCCATCTCTCTCTCTCTCTTTTACACACTCTCTCTCTCTCTCTTTCTTTAGTGTCTGTGTCTCGTGTAAAACACCTGAAACATTTGATGTCATATGAAATGTTTCAGCTGCCAGCGTTTGATAATGATAAATGGCTCTTAGCTTGGCTGACAGAACAACACGCATTTGCTGTCCCCCTCTCTCTCTCTCTCTCCCTCTCTCTCTCTTTCTCTCTCTCTCTCTCACTCTATTCCTCGTCTCTTTCTGTAAGTTCAATGCTGGCCAAGTAGCTTATTCGTTTATTTATAGTCCAACCGCATCTATTAATGTAAACCAAATTTATTTTGTTGTATCTCTGATAGCGATGAGATGTATCTTTCCTTCGTTATAAAATCATTCGAGTATAAATAAATAATGTGCGGTCGCTGCGGCTGCAAATCACTTAAAATTCCATACACCCCGCTGGCAATATGAATGAGTATTTTCGCCTAGACGCCATTAAACCTCATAGATTAATTGGCCCCTAAAAATACCCTTTAGTTGTTGAATCCATGTAATCCATGGCTGAGATTAATCGCGTGCTAGTTCACAATTAAATTGCGAAAAGTAAGTTAAACTTGTTACTGTTATTTGTACAATTTGGCAACAAAAATTATTGCTCTTGTTGCCACGTGTCTTACAAAACCCCTGAATAAAAATATAAAGAAACAGCTAAAATGGAACATTTGGCAATAATTGGAACTACACTTGTATCAAAAGCTTCTTTTTAATTGCAAATTAATTGGCAATTAGCCGCAGTTACGAAAAAACATCCACTTTGAGAGCACTTCCTCTTGTTTAACATCATATTCTATTATTTTTGTATTCTCTGTAATTTCTGTGGAAAAGGTATATTATGTTTATCTAAGAGAAGTTTAACTTAAGGAAAAAAGTTTCAACTTTTCTTTATCCTTCACCTACTAATTAATCTTTCCTTTAACTTATTTCTTTTTAAAATGATTTAAATTGTATTCCGCTTTGGTTTATTTGAAGTTTCTGCAGTCAGGATAATCTGTCAGATTTTTCTATAGCATTTCAGCTTGTCTTCTCCTATTAATTCTCGCTTTTTCCTCTATATTTTTGCATTTTTTTTGTTGCCACTGTGCGAACAGCAAATTACGCCATTAATTTTGCCGATTTCTGGCATACGAATGCGTTTGAATACATTTTTGCAAAATTTCAGCATGTCGAATTTTTCTGGTTGTTGTTGCTGTTGTTGTTGTTGTTGTTGCTGTTGTCGATGTGCAGGAATGCGGCACAAAGTAAATCTTTGAACTCATAAAAATCGATGAGCGCACGCAGCCAATTTGTTTACCCAACAGAGATACAAAACAATCTGTACCAGTTTATACCCAAAACGAAGACGTCTTTGTTGTGATCTTTTGGCCGTGACGTCATCCACACCATAGCTGAAAATTGTCTGCTCTCTTGCTCTCTCTCGTTTCTATAATTTCTTTGTTTGTTTTTGTTTATTTGCAATTTATACATTTGACTTTGGCTCTAAATTATATGATGCGGTCGCTTTATATATATATGTATTAGACCTTAGGCCACTTGGCACTTGGTCAACAACTTAAAACAATTGCATAAATTGCCTTCTCCTGGCTGAGGTTAAATCTGAGACTTGGCTTGGAGACTGTGATTTGGATTTGGGTGAGCGATTTCCCATTGCGTACGTGTATTGTCTCCAACTGAGAATTGCCGACTTCAACCACAGTTGACTTTGTCTTTGGAAGCAAAAGTACAAAACAAAAAAAAAGAATTATTTCAAGCTCGCTGATCTGGAAAGCGAATCAAGGACACAGCACACAATGCCTTAAAGCAGTGGAAAACAAAGACAAAAGAAACTGAAAACGACGGGAAGTTGAAGCATGGTAAAGTTTAAATCTCTATACAATTGCTTTAAACAGTAAAGAAATTTATACAATTTTCCCCCCCACTTTTATACAGATGTTCATACAGAAGTTGGCCAAGCCGGAGGCTTAAGAGCTTAGTTTAGAATTAATGAATTTCCATGGAGCTCATTGCGTGGTGGAAA
The DNA here is from genome assembly GCA_035045575.1 of Drosophila falleni. Lineage (NCBI taxonomy): Eukaryota > Metazoa > Arthropoda > Insecta > Diptera > Drosophilidae > Drosophila > Drosophila falleni. The sequence goes on from JAWNOV010000167.1 coordinate 9,346,677, forward strand.
GCAACAGGAAATTGAAAACCAAATCAAACTAAAATCCCTCATTTTGTTTAAAACACATATCACGTATACGCAGCGTATACCCAAAACCCAACACACACACACACTCACACAGACGAGTTTTGAAATCGTGAGTAAGTGGCGCAAAAAGTGTTGCGCATATTTTGGGGCTTTAATTTCCTGCAACGGCCTTGAGACAACAAATTGAAATTCATAACAATAATAATGAGGGACAAGACGGACCCAAAAACGGTTGAGTGACTGACGTGACAGGAGCAAGAAGAGAAAGAAGAGAGATTGCCAGGCATATCCTGGATGTCAGTGCAAATCCTTCATCAAATGCAAAACAAATGAGCTCACAAATGTGTTTATTTTATCAGAGAAAAATGGAAAACGCCTGCATTTTCCTGCTCTACCTAAGTGAGCAGATTATGATAAATGAATTTTTTATGTTAGTACTTTAAAATAAAATTTAATATTAAATGTGCGCAAATTTGCATTTTGCAGATGGTAGCAAATATTTGCAAATCTCTTTGTAATTAAAAACTAAATCAATACTTTTCGTTTTCCCGCATATTTTTTTGCCGATATTTCCTCGCTTTTTCGGCAGCAAATAGTGCAAACTTATGCTGCGTATACGTAATTTAATATTTGAAACTGAAGCTGATTTGCATGTAAATAAGAAAACAGCCAGATTTACATAAGTATAACGCAGAATATGTCGGGATATCTGGCCGCCAGGACAACTCTCTGTTAAGTAGCCTCCAAAAATAAGCAAAAAGCCTGCGAGATTTTCCAGTTGCTTTATGCTCAAATGAAATTAAATTCATTTTATGAAATTGTGAAATATTCAAATGCGATTAGTGCAGATTTTGTTTTGTGCCACACACACAAACAGACGCACACACACACACACACACACTGCTTGAAAGAAGGATGATTTTGAATAGGAATACGTTTTGCCTCCTTGACTGTTTTGAAGAGCATTTGTAAAATAAATATATGTATATAACAACAAAACATACTAAACACAGCAAAAGGGGCAACAATGACAACATAAAGGACAACAACAACAATAGCAACAATAGCAACAATAGCTATAATAACAACAACAATTGCAAGTGGCACACGCAGCAAACAGACAGGAAAAAAAGGAAGGCAAATATGTAGTAATAATAATTCGTACGCGTGTTTCTACCCCTTCCCACTCATCCCCCTCCCCCCACTTGCACCCACCCACCCAATTGAAGCACGTTGTTGTCCTGGCTACTCGCTTTTCTACTGTTTACTGCAATTCTCGTTTTGTTTCACTTCGTTGCGTTGCTTCATTTTTTGTTGTCTTACTTCGTTTTGGTCGAGTTTTATTCCAGTCAACACATTGACACTGAAAACGACGCCGACTTTCGTCTCTGAGAGTAGCTCTCTCGCTCTCTTGATTGTTCGCTCTCTCTCTCTCGCTCTCTCTGGCTTCTCTCTCTTTGCGCAAGTCCTTCCAGAAACAAGTCCTTAGTCCTTAGTGAACACTTTTTTGTCGCTTACACTTGATTAGTACGAACTTCTCCTGTCGATCTGTTGTCAGTGATAAGCAATTGATAAATGCCAAATCTTTTGGCATTTTGAGGTCAGCTTCTTTTGGCCAATTTCAGTCAGCAGTAGCACCTTCTCTTTCTGCCCCATTAAGAGCCGGAAACATGATTACATTCGACTCGCCGCTTTGTTGGGGTGGGAAAGTGGGAGGGAAACCGTGCGCAGCTTTACGAGAAGCGAAAGAGATGTCAAAGCGCAGAGCTCAACCAATGACGTCATCACTCACACACTCACACACTCACAAACACTCGCATACACCTCGTAATGAGGTTGTTAGAAGTTGTACGACTAACGGTCGACCTACTTTGGGCCTTAAACACCCAACGAAGCCGCCTCGTGCGCATGGGAAGTGTTTTTGGATACTGAATGAAAATTGGAAACAGGATACAAAAGCGTTCGGCTGCTGCTTGTTGTTGTTGTTGTTGCTCTCGTTGTTGTTGTTGTTGTTGGTATGTAAGTCGGTTGGCAATTTGTACGTCTTGTGGCAAGGTGGCGGGTACGCCTGCACTCAAGTTCGTGTTGTGGTGTCGTTGTTTGTGGCTTCTCTGACAGTTGAAGGCGCTGCATTGTCGAGAACGCCATCAGCTGAAGATGTTGCTTAGAACTGTAGTCTGCTCTGCCCTCCTGCTGCCCAACTGGAGGCTGCCGCTCAATTTTAGAGATGGGAACACTTCGTGCTATGCTCGTAACACAGCAGGATTTGAAGTTCACACCAGACTGTCTAAGGACTTGTCATGTAATTCAAATCTCAGTCAGGTGTCTACCGCAAATCTGTAGTGACTTTGGTGACAATTGTTTATATTTAAAAAAAAAACGATGCAAATGTTTGCGCTTTGAAAATGTGAGAGATTTAAATATTTAAACAGATTTTCGAAGAGCCAAAATAATATTCTGCTATATATATTATTGAAAAGTATAGCAAAAGTATCTTTTATTTGTAAGATATTCTCTAATAAATGTGTTTAATGACATTTTAATTATTTTTTTTCTTTTTTTTTTTGATAAAATAATAAGTTTATTTATTGGATGAACACACTCGTGCTTATTAAAGCACTTATTTATCTTGAACATAGAGAAAAACTAAGCAGGGAAAAATAATAAATTTAATATAACTATTTTTATTTATTTTAATGAATTTTAAATATTCTTTTAAATATAACTATTCTTTCCTTTCAATAAAACTATTTTTATTTATTTTAATGAATTCTAAATCTTCTTTTTATTTTATTTGTTATATTTAACCTTGAAGGCATTGCTTGATTAAGTTAAATGAGTTTAACTCTCTTTTGTAGAAGCCTTAATGTTAAGTTATGTATATGTTAAATAACAATTGTTTGTGAAGAACTCCTTACCATCCCTAGTGTAGCATCTACAACTATTTCTACTATGGTGAAGCCCTCCCCTTGACCACCTGAGCTGACTACACAATCATTTAACCGCAATGCGAGAGGCTTTCAGTCTTTGTGTCTGCCTGTGCCCTTGTCCCAGCCACACTCCTCCCCCTACTACACCCTGTTCTACCCTCTGCACCCCCTGCGGTGTTTCCTAGGGTTTCACCTATGCCCTTTAGGTGCGCATGGAAATTCCGTTGCAAGGCAGAGTCATGAGAGCCTGTGGCAGAATCAGTTTGGTTTCTGATTACATCAGAGCGCACATAACTTCAAATTAACAGTGGACGCTACAAATGAAGGTCGCTGTGTCATGTGGCATGCAACGTGTTGGGTAATCTTTCATTGTTATGGTCAGCGTTGATTGGCTTTGTCAGTCTGTGATTCGGATTAATTAAGCTGAAGCAGAACAGTTCATATCATTTTAAATAAGCCGGCATCTCTATAAGCCATTTTGTGAGAGTATATGATATAATATATTTTTTTTAATTTCGTTTATTGCTGACTCTACGTCTCATTGGTATTATTATTATCATTGTGAGGCCAGTTTGCTTTGTGGCTTCCTTTCTATTATGTTTTGCTATCGTTCTGATTTTTCTTTTGTTATCTATCTATTAATTTGGTCAGCAACAACAATAGCAGAATGATACATTTTAATGATTTTTATTGTATTGAATTCTTATTTCCTGCCCCGTTGCGGCTTCGCTCGCAAATTGTAATATCTATTGCTATTTTTGGCAAAAAGCCCACAACAGGCAACAACAACAATATTAATACTGACCCCAGTCAAATAGAAATATTTATTTTCTTTTTCTTTATTTTCTTTTTGTTTTAGCCATGAAATTTTTTTTGTAAATTCAACACTTTGGATTCTATTAAAATTGCTTTTAATTGAATTGTATACAGCTCGATAGCTCGATTGTGGCGTTTGGCTAAATTAAAAGGCCCAAAAGGTCACATGGTTAAGGCGACAAAATTTATTAAGCGAAATAGAGAATCAATTAATAAATTAACTACGAAAATCTAAAAAAGAAGTGTGGTCTCTTAAAGTAAATACATTTATTGCATTTCTATTTATTGTTTTCATTGTAAAACTTAAATTAAGGGAGTCATACCAAATTAAATATCGAAGTTTGCTTTCGATTCTGGTTCTTTTTGAAACAACTATTTCGGTAAAAGGGTCTATTTGGGTTCTAAAAGGGAAATCTTGATTCATAGGAAAATCATTTTTTTTACAAAACTGATCGAATTTGAATGCAGAATGAATTAAGAGGCCAAACTATTGCCAAAATGGCATTCCGTTTAAAAATCGGTCCATTTTTGACAAAGTTATGGAAGTTTGAGGTTGGTCAGACCTTGGATTTAACAACTTTACAAGTCAAAATTTTTGTCAAATTTCACATGATTTTTTACAGAATTTTGAAAGGTGTCAGAAACAAATTTAAAGTGTTGTTTTATACTATTTACGATATAAGGAGTTGATTAAACGTGAAAACTTGAGATTTAAAATTTTGAATTTTCAAAATATCAAAGGGGGGACCACATGCATTGAATCCATGATTTTGAGAAATATAATTTTTTTTTGAAAATTAATTAAATTTAAATGCAGAATGAATTAAGAGGCCAAACTATTGCCAAAATGGCATTCCGTTTGAAAATCGGTTCACTTTTGACAAAGTTATGGAAGTTTGAAGTTGGTCAGACCTTGGATCTAACAACTTTACAAGTCAAAATTTTTGTCAAATTTCACATGATTTTTTACAGAATTTTAAAAGGTGTCAGAAACAAATTTAAAGTGTTGTTTTATACTATATACGATATAAGGAATTGATTAAACGTGAAAACTTGAGATTTAAAATTTTGAATTTTCAAAATATCAAAGGGGGGACCACATGCATCGAATCCATGATTTTGAGAAATATAATTTTTTTTTGAAAATTAATTAAATTGAAATGCAGAATGAATTAAGAGGCCAAACTATTGCCAAAATTGCATTCCGTTTAAAAATCGGTTCAGTTTTGATAAAGTTATGAAAGTTTGAAGTTGGTCGATCCTGGGATCTAGCAACTTTTACAAGTCAAAAATAAAACAGTAAGTTTCCGGTACCGGCTGCGTCATTATTTCCAGCTTAAGTTAAATAAACTAATTAACAGAATTTATTTCTGTTTATTTTAAATGTAGATGTCACACCTAATTGTCACTAAAACTGTATATAAATAAATATACTTATATTTTTTTTATTTAGTGTTTATTCATTCTTTCTGTTTCTCAGTTCGTGTTTCTGTTTCCAGTGCCTGTTTTTGTCACACAGCGTGAACAACGCGTTTCTGGGCCAATTGCCAAGCAGAAAATTAAATTTCAATTTTTTTCATTTGTTCATTACCAACTGATGCTCGTGTGTTTGACAAGTCCACTGACAACACAAATGCGCCAGCATTTAAATCCCTTAACTTGTCACCTTCACTCTCTTTCCCCTTCTCCTGCCACCTCCAAACAGTCAAAACATTGCCAAATGCGCTCGTTTTTCTTTTTCTTTGTTTTTCTTTTTGTTTTTCCTTTTTCTGCTTTTGAAGTGCCTTCAAATTAACGCGGCTGAGTTGCTTGTCTAGTGGAAGAGAATTAAGAGAGGAAGCGGGAATTACCTGAAGACGCAATCACATGCCAGAAAATATTAGAATGAAATTTATGCGCAAAAAACTTTTTCCCAACTTTCCGCCAAATGCAAAGCAGACTGCAATCGAGATTGGTTATGTAGGACTAACAGATATCCTGGATAAATTAATGGAGGGATTTGATTATGATATAAAAGTAATTTAATACTTAGCCTCTTTGTTATTTCTGGCTAACAAATATGCCCCTGTTCTGTTTGTTTAAGGAGTATGCCAACAATAATATTCTCAATAACCTTTTCAAATCAATCACACTGAAGCGTGCTTGACTATAACGCAATTTTCTTTATAGTTTTCGTAGCTATAGCAAATTATTCGCCCGATTTGTTGAGCTACGTGTGAAAAGCAAAAGTTCGGCGAATTTCTTTTGTATTTTTAAGGCAAATTATAATATATAAATGTGTACTGTCCGTGGCCCGAAAGTAGTTTTCACGTTTCGTAGAAATGACATACAATGTTGATATATTTTGTACAACATTTCCATAGTCGGCAATCAAACGGTTATTATACTTCATTGGAAATGCCAAAGAAAATGGAAAATAGTACAAATACAAAGTACAATTGTGATTGTGAGTGTGAGTAAAGTGTAACAGAATATCGATTGTTATATAGGGCAATTTATGACTATCAGCAAGAATAACAAAAACAAATGAAGTGACTTAAATGGCCAGACACTGAGGGGCCAATAGACACGCATTCATTCACAATTACAATTACAATTACAATTACGATTACAATTACAATTACAATTCCGATGACGCTTACGTGTCTTTGTGGCATAAGATGGAAAGAACAAGATTCAAGGTCGAGCCCCAATGATGGGCAATATAAACTAATTGCGTACAAGTAGCAAGTAGATAACATAATTTGTTTATATGTCGGCAATTTGAAATAAACAATAACATGAGAAAGTGCGCACTTATATCTCTAATGACAGCTCAAGAGCCTTTCAATTCGATTCCCAAAAGAGAGACTCCTAAATGATTTTTCTATTTGAATGATTTTGGTATCTGGTTCGGTGTGGTTTTTGGTTTTGAATGCGTAGACTTTCGTAACACCCTTCAATAGTTCTCTGGCGTGAGTTCAAGCGACAACGTCAAGGTGGCCTTTCAGTAATGAACCAAATTCTGTTTTATTTTTACATTTTTGGCCTGGCTACATTAACGACTACGTCCGTGTCCGTGTCCGTGTCTTTATGGACCAGCTGACGACTCGACGATTCTCTGACATTTCAGCTATTTATATTGGCTGTGTGTGTGTCTTTGTATATCTATTTATTATACCACGCCCACGTCTCCACCTCCATCTCCGCCCTATGCGCTTCTTTTTGAAGTGCGCCTGCATTTCAGCGTATGATTTTAATTGGCTTTCTGCGAGCATCAACAATTGTTTATGGCCATATTCATGGGCCAACAGCTGATCAAAAATGCAACAAAAATACATTTTATAAGCAGCATAAGTCAGTTATTTATAGTTCTACTTGTTGTTGTTGTTGTTGAGGACACACAGCGGAAGTTCAAACTTATGTAAACAATTCCGTGAGATTGTAGATTTTTAATTTGTTTACAATTTTTTATTTAATTCACGTGATTGTACTTTGAATTAAACAAAATTGCACATAGTTGGCAGACAACAGTATAAACAATTTAAAGATATTGAACATTTGATTTTATTAATTAACTTATTTTAATAATTATTTAAGGCGCTATATGTAATTTCATTTGAATTAGAAAAGATTAAAAAAAACATACACTATCGCTTTTATTTTGATTAACTTTAATAAAAATTCTCAAGATGTTTATAGCCAGTTTTATAGGTTTTTCGTGCACAGGGTAAATAAAATAATATGTTAAATAGCAGATTAAAAATACGTCAGCAGGAATTTTTGAAAATAAACAATCACTCAACAAATATTAATGACCATAATTATTCTGCATTATATTGTGCATTATTCAGTTATGGATTTTTATTGCACACTTGAGACAACAGTTGACAGTGGCACAGTGGGACTGAACGGCATTGGCCCTGCAAAGTCAAAACATTTTGCATATGCATTGTCATGACTTTTTAAATTAATTTAATGCACTTGGCAGTTTTAATTGCGCATTACACCCGACAAACGGGCCATAAATTTTGTGTAGTTGAAGCCATAAATGCCAGTTTTACAGCCACTTTTTATTGGCTTGTAACGCGGCTCATGCTTATCCATATTTCCCAGCCTCGTTCTCAGCCTTTCGACCTCGTTGCATTCATCGCTCTTCACTCTCAGCAATTGTTTTCTCTGCCTTTCGCCTTTGTCTTATTTTGTTTGTGTTTGCGGTCGTTCGCCAATATCCATGGACACATGCAAGAGGGCCAACAGAAGAGGAGGAAAGCAGGGTATTGTCAGAGGAGGATCGACAAACAGTCTCATGTACGCAAAATGTATGCAAAAACATGAAACGCCCAATGGCCAAATGTTGTGCACAGTTTGTTAACAATGTGTGATACACAATTAAGTTTTAATGTTTACTCTCGTGCTTTAAGCGCACAAATATAAATTTTAATTATAGGGCGTGGCATAGGTGTGTATATTAACACCTGAAAATTATCAGAAACTAGGCCAACTATATTTAAATTCATATTCTATATTAATTACATTTATTTCATTTGAAAATGCATAAAATTCGTTAAGATTCGTCGACGTTTTTGTATTTCTACCAGAATTATTTAAAATTAATGTAATTGAATTTAATATGCTGCATTTTCACTCTTATTTTTACAATATTTTTATTATTTTCTTTGTATCTTATTCAATTTATTTCATTTCATAGTCTCCAAAAATACTTCCACATTTTTCTGTTTCATATTTGACAATCGTAATGAAAACATTTAATTCAAATGACAGATATAAATTCAATTTATTATATTTAAATATGTAAAAGATTTCTCTTACATTCTCCCAAAAATACCCTTGAATTTTCGTTTCAATTTAAATCAAATTTATATTATTTTAATATGCATATTAGTTCTCTTTCAACTGCACAAATGAAAGCTTATTATTCAAATTTATTTTATTTTATTTTGTTGTATTATTTTTATTTATATTTATTTTTTATTGTAAGAGTTACCTCAGATTTATTTTTGCACATTCATCTGACCACTTTTACTAATTTTCCCATGACATTTTCAATTGTAAACTTGTAATGAATTTAAAGCTGAAATCAATAAAGCCACATGAGTGCCCAAACCGTTGGCAGGTGTCACTAACAAGACGTCCATAAGCGTCTTATGTTGCACCTGTTTCACTCACACCTTGAGGATGGTTTGTCACAACACTGACATTATTTATGTGCTAGAGAACTAGAGAACAAACTAGCCTTAATCATGGCAAGAGGAACAACAATTGAAAAGCGCCATAAAAATAATTTATGAGTTGGGGAATGGAAATGTGGTGGCGTTGTAGTGTTTGGTCAACCCTCGCATAATGCAGCAGCCGTTGACACTACGCTGAATTTATGTTGATTGCATTGCGTATACGCAGCGTGCGCTAAAATTACCAACATGACACAATCTAAACGGAAATAAATTCGCATTCGTGCGCCAAGTGCAAATTGCTATGGAAATGCAAACTGCTGCTGATGTTGCTGATGTTGCTGCTACTTGCGGTGGTGGCGGTGATGGTTGTGTTGGAGGTGAAAGCGTCGGCGTAGTCTAAAATAAGTGCAGCTAATAAACATAATGACCTTCTGCGGTGGCTGCTGCAATGCAAGCCACAAAGTTAATGGCACAAAACTTTCCTCATTGGGGCATGTCCGACGCTGCAGGCGTCTTATCAGCTGCCTCAGTCGCCTTTTTTAAATTGATGACGCCATGGCCACCCACCAACCAACCAACCACCAACCACCACCCACTGTCGACAGCGACAGCCGACGTCGACGTCGGCGTACGTGCACTTAGATGCCGCATGTTGCCAGCATTTTGCGTTATTATTGTTGCGGTGGGAAATTGTGAAAATTGTGAAAATGAGTTTTTCCTCGTTGGCAGGCGGCAAAATTAAACTTTTATCGGAAAATATATACGCCAGTGGGTAAAACTATTGCAACAATAAATATTGTATACTCGTAACGTAAATTGTGTGTGTTGCCAAAACCGCAACGGAGCTGAACATATGTTGCCGTTAAACGATTTTCATTGCGTTATGGAAAGTAATAGATTGCCGCCCTAGCCCCTAATCGACGATTCGACAATTCCATGATTCGATTATTCGCTTTATTCATTCTGTTGTGCGTGTGTGTGTGTATTCATATAAACAAAAACGTTGCCGATTTGTTTATACTCAAGTGTTTCGCTTGAATGGCAAGCGCCAAACAATAACAACTGTGGAATGGCCCTAAAAACCTGTTCGAAGGAACATAAACAACAATAATTACGCATACGCCGTGTTGACATTCGAGGCGCACGAATTGCCATGAAACAGGCGCCGCAAATATGCGAAACATATCAAAAAATTTATGAATTTAAGTGTATTAATAGCTGATTGTTGTAAAATAATAATTAAAAACACAAAAACCGAAGGCAACGCACACATCCCACATGAGTAAGAGTTTATTTCGGTGTGCAGCGCTTTTTGAATTTTGCTAAATTAAAAATAAAATTTACACACACTGAGAGAGAGAGAGGTAGGAGTGTGTCCATGGCATCAGGCTGCACTGCAGCCGCAGTTGCCGGTTATTTCAGTTGGCCCACATAAGCGATTGAGAGAAAGAGAGAGAGAGAGAGAGTAGCCTTGCATATCATCTCTCTCTCCGCTCTTTATTCTCTTTCCATTTCGCTCTCTCTCTCTCAGTATCTTTAAGCGACTTGTGCTCATTGAAAACAATTTCTATTTTAAGACCTTTGGGAAAACCACCTGATAAAAGAAATAAATGGAAATGCTCGACCAAAAAGCCCAGTCCTAAAATCAACAGACCCCCGGCTTTAGTCGGTATTTTAGTCTTTATCCACAAATATATTCTGTTTGTTTTGAATTCCGCTAAAGTATTTATTTAATAAATGCCTAAAACAAGCCATAACAGCCACTTAAGTGTAGAATGCAACGTTGTTGGGCATTGAACACTGTTGATTTAATGCTTGCATCTTGATACGCTTGCTTAAGAAACAACGAACATAAAGTGGCAGCAATTTCCTGTATGTGTTTACATATGCCGCAATTTTGAATTTCAAATAATGAAATTTATAATGCGAGAAGATCATGTGAAAAGCAAGTCTAATAACATGATTAAAATTCATTTCAATACGAGTTGATATGTTAAAATTGAGTGCGAAAATAAACATGTGGTAAATGCAACTTAATATCAAAGGAATACTAAATAATTTCAACTTAATTTACAAATATTATTTTGAATTAAATATCCACTTCAAAGTATGCTAAAACTATATATCTTATATTTTATATTCCATTAAATGTAGCTTCAGTTAAAATTTTAGTTTGACTCCTTTTATTTTTAAAATTTTTTAATTTGTAATAAATAATAATAAAAGAACCAAGTAATTATTTTTAGATCAATCCTCAGATTATTTTATATTCGTAAAGCTTTTATTAATTTATTTTAGCTTAATTTGAGTAACAATTTCAAATCTAAATTGTCTGACTTTCTCTCTGATAGAAATAGCTTCCCAATTAGCCGAGAAAACTTTCAAATGCGACTGCTAAATAAAGAACCAAAACAAGAATTGTTTTGTTTACAAACACAAATTGATTGCCAAGCATTTTCAATTTTGCGTATGTTTTTTATTTACATACTCAAAGTGTGTGTGAGTAGAAGTATTTATATACTCATAGACGTAGTATTTCCTAATTGAAAGTTGCTTGGAGTGTATCTGTCAGATGCAAATACATAAATGCTGGCACAACACAACACAATCTGCACAATTTAGCGTCAGTTTATGCAACACAGCTGCCAAAGGCAAGGAGAAGGCAGGAGGAAGGGGAGAGATAGGAAAACAATGGCTTATGTGCCATGCAAATGTCAAGATGTTGCCGGTTCAGTGACGCACTACAGTTGAGACCCTGCCGCGCTCTAAACGTGGCCAGAACAATAGACAGTCAAGCTGCAACTTGCCGCCTGCAGGCAAGCGACAACGAATGCATTCATGCATGACTCGAGAGAGATAGAGACAGAGATAGACACTCACACACACACTCACACATTGTTAATTGTTTTTCGCCTTTTGCTTGGCTGCGTCCTTTGACAGCGCTTAGCGAAGCTCGGACGCAGCGGAACGAGATAATCTGTTAGCAATTGTATAGCTATATTGAGATACCATGGTTACTCCAGAGATATGCCTATTTTCAGGCACAAATTATACAAATTGTGAGTGTACATGTGGAACGATTCTCTAGAAATTATTCAAAATGGTGCATGCCACAAATTAGCGTCACTCTTGTTGCTCAATTCAATTACACTTTGGAATATGCAAACAGCACACACAAAAAGTATGCACACACCCACACACACACGTAAAGTCACCCACTGTGGCCAGTTGACGTTGGCGTTGTCAACATGGCTCTCAGCGCTGTTGTCGCTGTGTCCTGCCGTGGGCTAATCGATACATCGCTCGGCGGGTTGCCCTGTGTTTGCATTTGTGCCACAAAATGCCGCAATTGTCAATCAATTGCATGGAAATTATGTCAGTCACAAGCCCACGAGCCTTAGGTCTCTCTCAGGCCCATGCTGATTCTACTCCTATCTCACTCTCTCTCTTCATGTTGAAATCGCTTGTCAGTGACAAACGCCAAAAAGGAATTTAAAAATCGACACAGGATACACACACACACACATACACCCTAACAAATAGTCCTAAAATGGGTGTCTGCCATCTGCAGTCGCTGCTCGAGTTGTGTAAACAGTTTGTGATAATCTCACTTGAGCATAAAGTGCTTCAAGCTAGATCAAAAAAAAAAAAATATATATATATATATAAAGCATACGCCACGTTGTCGAGTTGATGGTAATGACGACGTTGATGTGATGAGTGTGATTATACAGCCAATGCTTAACGCTTCAAGTGCGCTTATGACAACATCAACATAAACACACTCCAAAAAACACACACACACACACACACACATCTACACTCGCGACCGCAGATAAGTAAGTGTGGAGAAAAACCGAGGGTAACATAACTATAAATAAAGTTTATGCGTAAGATGTTTATATATAAAATAATACAATAACTTAGAATAAATAAACTTACAAGTTTAATGTGTTTTCTTTAAATAAATTTTATTTAAACTACATTTTCGGCAAGCTTGTATCACTAAATTTAGAATCAAGTAAATTTAATATTAACATACGATCATTAACAATCAAAATATTAAAAGCTAATTATTTCTGTTACTTCTTTTTATTTTTTATGTAACTTTTTGATCCATTATTTTACTTTATAACGACTTTTCTTACATTTCTTATTATAAATATTCCAACCTGCTAATAATCTCTAATTTACTTAGACGCATTAACGTTCGACTAAAACATCTCAAGGATTTTTCTCTGATTGTACTTTTAACTACTACTATATTTTACAGTCAATGCCAATTAAAAAAACCAAGTGGATCATAAGATTTCCATATGGAGAATTGATGGATAAAGAGCAAATCAAATAAATAATTTATAATATATGAGATTAAATGCTAGAGTTGAAAACGTATATTTACGAGCAAAACAATTCATATTATTTATCTTTATTTTAATATTTATTTGATGCTGACGCCGACTATTGCTGTTTAAGCAGATTTTTCTCATCTGCTGAAATGCCAAACAAACAAATCATCAGCGTTGCCATGGATGGAAAAGAAAATAATAAAAACAACATCACAAACAACAAAAACGGAAGTTTTTCATCATTAAAATCACTCAACAAAAGAAAATAATACGCTGGCTGTTTTCCATTTAGAACATCGATAAGGGGTATAATATTTACTTAAGATTTTTAGAATAGGTATGGAATATAAAATAAAATATTCTTTGAAATAATTACAAGCTAAATAAGTCAAATCACAGGAATTATTAGTGCTATACGTTTGATGTTATGACTTCTATCGTTTTTGGGTATTCGAAGACATATGAGTATTTCTTTCCAAACTTCCACTCAGCATGTTTCTTACTTAATAATTACAGCCATAGGGTATCTCTTAGTCAATCTCTTTCAAATCACCGTCTACTCTCACTTCTGGCTTAGCTCTCTCACATGCCCAATGAACATAATTTCATAATTTTTACGACAAGTGCTGTGAGGCATTCAGTTGCCGCCGAGTGCCTTATGAAAGTATTCGTATTTCTAGGAGCCGACGCACATAAAAAATTGATTTGTATATTTATGAATCAAATAAACTTTTCAATTTTATTGATTTGTTTGTGATTTCTGAGTACACTGACTGCAGTACAGAGTACTGCTAATATTTTTTTTTGAATAATTTCGAGTGCTTTCAAGTTGTAGCATCAGATTTTATTGCCTCATCGTTTGCTACTAGAAAATAGGAACTTGATTAAATTCCGCAAGAGCTGCCAAGTGACAAAAGTTCGTGGCGGCTTTTAAGCAAATTGAAAATCACAAATGAATGAGATTCTCACAAAAGTAGGTATTTTTGTCCTTTCCCTTTAGAGTTATTTATAGCTCAGGGCGTTAAGTGCAGCCAAAAAAAGGTAACAGAATCCTTGAGAGGTTCTCGTAAAAGCAAAGGATACGACCGAACTTTCTCAACTTGAATGTATGCAAAAACAGCAGACAGTAGCTGAAGCTGTGGTTGAGTGCGCTCATTAAATAGTAAAGGCATTTGCAAATAGCAGAAAGATACAAAGGATACACAGCAAATACAAGTCGGAGACACCTGACCATGAGAATGGAAAGGGAAGAGGTAAGGGAAAGGGAATCGTTAGCGCACATTGAGAGATGGCCGCATTATTGACGGTTCAGGCATTATTAATTATTTGCTTCTTATGCTCCTGCTGGGTAATGAGAAAACATTGCAGAACTTCACATGGACTGAGAACATGGCCACGTAGACAGGTAAACAGGTGCACAGTTGGACTCAGCTCGTTTCCGACTTTGAGTCCAGCAAAGAACTGCAACGGGTATGAGAAGTTCGATCAGGCTCAGACATTAACTCGTACTCGTTGTGATTCTTTCATTTTGTTCAAGTGATCGGAGTGGATCGTTTGAATTGAGCGTTTGATTCGAAAAATATTAATATTGCGTTTACGCTACGTATACTTAATATTGCGAATACTCCGCGTATACTTAATATTACGTATACGCATCGTATACTTAATATTGCGTATACGCCGCGTATACTTAGTCCGAGTCGAGTGATCGAGCTTGTCACTCTGGTGTTCGATCATACACGAACATACCCGTTGCAGTTCTCTGGTGTCCACGTCCTTGTCTCGCTACGTGTGCTCAGAGCCTTAAGGCAAATGCTTATAATATATTTGTATGTACACTGTACACTGTACACACAGTGTTGCTTCACATGCACAATGTGCACAACCTGAGCACTTGCTGTGTTGTTGTTGTTGCTGCTGTGCTGTCCAAAAGACAACAGACAGAGGCTCCTCTGCTTGGCACTCGTTTTAATATTTCAGGTAAAATGAAGCCATATGTTCACATTACGAGCTACGTGCTTCAGTAAGTAAAAGCATGAAAGTAAAGTACAGTCAAGCTTATGCAAGTGAGACTCATACTATGGAGAATTAAGAAGAAAATAGCCAAAATTTGTATCTAATGGATTAAAAAACAAGCTGATACTAGAATCTAAAAGTTATAAATTTTTCTAAGCACTGATTCTATGGCGATTTTCTTGAATATAGAAAATATATTTTCTAAGGTTATCTATCTATTTATCTATATCACTCTAACTATATTTAATTGAAGGCTTTTTCTCCTTGCGTTCGTCATAGTCTGTTCTGCCTGTAGCTGTGCTTATGCACGTCCTTTCGGATACAGCAGCTGTAACATAAATAAAGAAACAGCAACGCTTGCAAGCAGCAGCAATGTCATAGACAGCGACATTGCTTGCAACAGAATGTGGCAACAAAGGAGCTGCAAATAAAATAACAGGCACGAAGCTTGTGTGGCCATTACAGAGCCTGAGACTGAGCTGAAAGCTTTAACTGCAGACTGGGATCGGGATCAGCATGGAAATATGTTGGAGTCATAGAGGTGTTCGGAGTCGGAGTCGGAGTCTGAATCGCGTCGCGTTCAAGTTGCTGTTTTTTTTCTGTTGCATTTTATTCACGGCGTGCAGAGAAATTTTATTTTTCAATTTCCGTAGAAGCTTTGATCTGAGCCATCAGGACATGAACTCTACCTCTCACCCCCTTACATTCTACCCACTTTCCCTTAGCTATTATTTCCACTGTTCCCCTCTCTCTCTCTCTCGCTCTTTCTCTTTCTCTCTGACTCGCTTTTACTCTTTGTGGTGTTGTTGCGACAGGCCAAAGGATGTTATCGTTTCTAGCTTGGCACGGGTAAACTTTGCGACAAGTTGCCCCCATGCAGCATGCCCCACGCCTCCCCCTTCCCCCCTCTCGACACCCTTCAGTTGACGCTTGTGTGTGCAGCTGACAGTAACAAGTTCAACAAAGCGCTGGCGCTTTTAACTTTATTAAGATATCACAAACATACGCATACTGTCACGCCCCCCAACTGTCACGCCCCTTTGGGCTGCACGCTTCAACAGACATTTCATAATGACAGGCATAAGAAGAAGAAGAAGCAGAAGAAACGGGGTTTTCTTAATTGAATTTCAACGCCATTAAAAAAGAATTATGCCAGCCCGTTATGTGAGATGATGCGAATTGTGAGTTGAAAGTTGCCAGTTGCCAGTTGCCAGTTGTCGGTTGCTTGCCACAACATTGCTTAGATAATTATTAGTGCCATCATCATAGAGTTGAGTTTCATTATCATAATGATGATGCTAATGGTGGCTCTGCCCAAGTTGTGTTCGTAATTACAGAAAGTCAGCTGACAGCCGAGGGAAACAGAGCCTGCGATGCAGCAAATGGCAAGAGAGAGAAGGAAAGTGGCAAGAGAGGGAAAGAAAAGTGGCAAGAGACAACCGCAGCCGCGTTGCAAGTGAAAAAGAGAAGTCTGTGGTGTTCATAAAAGCTTTAATTAGAAACGCTCGAGTCCAGTCAAGCATGCCTATTATTGCATATACACTGAGAACATTATACAGATGAAAGTCTTAAATTTTAAATTAATCAGTTTAGCTTTATATTTAAAAATATTATAAATTTAAATGCGAAAAATTCTAAAATCATATTCATTGTATGAAATATATTTTAAGTTGAATTATTATATTATAAATTAATTACAACATGGAAAAAAATTATATTACTGATCAAAATAATAAATATATTTATAAAAAATTCTAATATCATATTCATTGTTTGAAATATATTTGAAGTTGAATTAATATATTATAAATTAATTACAACATGGAAAAAAATTATATTACTGATCAATATAATAAATAAATTTTTCTCAGTGCAGCCAACTGTCATTTATTAAAATTTCATTCACTCTACTGTCATCACATGAATAATTTCTTATGCTGCTTTCATTATTTTATGCCAACTTTGGCAAGCAAAAATTTATTCAATTTCCTCTGCTCTTTTTTATGCTTTTAATTTAAATTAATTTTCAATGCAAAGTTTGCAACACTTGTGCAACTTTTCAATATGCCAGCTCCCACTGTCTCTCTCTCTGACTGCCTTTAAGATATGCTCGTTGTGGCTGCAACATGTCAGCTTGCCACAGAGGCTGCCACAGACGCTTGCCACAGTCACAGAGACAGCCTGAAGCAATTTCATTTAAACATTTTGCAGCGCGTTGTGCGTTTTAAGTGCTTTTCCACAATTACTGGATCTCTACACACACAAACACACAAACACACATCTACACATAAAGAGAGCTAGAGAGAGAGAGCGAGCAATTAGTTTGAAGTATTTGTTGTTGCATGGTATTTAGCATAAATGTGTTGCCACTTGCGAGTATATTAAAGTAGCTAAATGAGCAGGAAACAAAAGCGGAACCGAAGCGGAGATGAAGATGAAGACGCCAGTCGTATATTTTGATGGCATCACAATTAATCTTTAGTCTCGTTGACCCGCACACTAAGCATTCCAAGTCAAGAGAAGATTAATTATGTTGCGTATACGACGCGTTGGCGTTACGCCTCTTAGGCGTGAGCCATTGACACTCAATTCATTCAAAACTCAGGGCATTCAAATACCATGTATACGTGTATATTTGGGGCAAGTTTATAGCATAAACATTAATAATACATAAGCCTGGCTGCCTGGCTGTGTGGCAGCCTGTTTAGTCAGTTGGTGGCAAGGACAAAGACAGCGACAGCGGCTCCAGCAGTCTGTGACACGGGGCAGCAACCAAAACCAAAGACGTGGCTGTTGTTAGCATGTTGTTGGCGGATTGCCGCTCCAGTTGTCCAATTGAAAGAGAATTTCGTGGCGCGCTGCCTTTACTTCTTCTTCTTCTGCTTCTACCTCCACTTCATATTGCTTGTTTTCTTGGCAGCCATTTTCGTGACCTGCCGGCGACAAACAAGCGCTAAAGGGGCACACGGTAGACGGCACACGAAAAGTTTTGACGGCTTCTGCCAAACCTATACTCCGCCTTTCCGTTACTCCTCCTTCCGTCCTTCCGCCTTTCCGCCTCTTTGTCTACTCGACACATCCGAAAATCCAATTGTGTTGTCCGCGCTTTAAAGCTGCTTCAGTTACGCCCACATATATATATGATTTTTGGGGCTTGTGCACCTGCAGAATGCAGCAAGCAGCAAGCACTTTGCGGCTCATGTCAGCAACTGAAAAGTAGCTGAGAATCAAGAGGGGAAACTCAATGGTGACTGTTGAACTCCCACGCGAAACGAGCACAAGAACAAGAGAACATCGCATGTGTGCCAAAAAAAAAGAAAATAAAGGAAAGTAAAGCCCCATTGCCTAGAGAGAGAGTAATGCGAAACGTTGCTCAGGATTTGCCACAGAGTCGTTGCCATTGATTTTTATCGTGCAAAGAATATAAAAAAAGCGAAAAACACGAGAGTCAACAATAAATAAGAAGTATGAAACAAGTTGATGCCGACAGAGAGAGAGAAAGAGAGAGAGAGAGAGAGATAGATATGTTTGTTATAGTTTTAACTACATTCGATACATGAAGATGCCTCATTTACTACAGGGTATATAGTATATACAAGGTTCTTTAACAACAAAAGTTAAGCTGAACTTCTTGCAAATCATCAAAAGTGCATTCAGACGCGGAAACGAGTGCACATTGTGAATTGTGAATGTGAGTGTGAGTGTGGATTGACTCGTAACTCAAAGGCGACAACTCATACATCTCTACACTGAAAAAAAACAAGAAAAACTCTTAAAATCAAGAACATTCATCTTAAATATTTTGTTCTTCAAATTAGATTATTTAAAGACCAAATTACTAAAACTAAGATTATGAATCTAAAGAATCTTAATGTAAGAGAAAAACTCGTAGAATCTTAAAATTACTAAAACAGAATAAAGTGTGTAAATAAATCAAAATTTAAAAATAAAAAAATTATTCAAATAAAAAAATAATTTTTATTTATTTAATTTTTTATTTTAATTTTAAGAACGTTTTTTCTTAAAATAAAAACTTGGTCTTATTTAAAATTTTCCTAAAATTAAGATGTGTTCTCTTAATTTAATAAATTTATGCTTTCAACGCATTTTTTAGACCCAAAAATCTTAGTTCTGAGACCAAAATGATTTTAGAACATTTGTTTTTATCAGTGTAGAATGTTTGGGGCATATAAGCTATAGGCTATAGCAATATATATATTGCTATATAGAATATCGTGTAGTTTTGGGCACTGTCGCTGTTTGTCATATGCACTCGGCTGCTTGCCAAATATTGATTATGCCTTCAAAAAATGAATGGAATCTCGCTTCGCTGACTCTGCCCAAGTGGAAGATGTTGCAGTGGCAAACGTAAGGCAGAGGGGGAGGTGGGGCAGGAAGTTGCCAACGTATGCGCGTCATCGGGCAAAGGACATCCGGGATAACTAATGCACAAAGGCATCTAGAACTAAGCTAAATATATATATACTATATACTAGAGATAGAGGCAATCGTATCTGCTGTATTTGCCACAAAATGTGTCAAGCGACCTGACACAAGTGGCATAAACTTTACCATTAGCTGGCCCCAATTCAAGCTAACAACTTTAATGGTCCATATAAGCGATTCTACATGCTCAAAGGCTCTCCATCCTGTACCGCAGCTGTCAGGATAATGGCGCGACCCAAAACTGAATGGCTAAAGTTTGCGGTTTAATGTGGCATGACTCTTAAGAAATAATCGCATTGACGGCTTCAAATGAAGGAAAAAGTAAAAAGAGTTTTCAACTTTCCTCAGTGTGTCATAATTTTAATGTGTCAATCTACAAAGTTGAATAAACTACGATTGCAACTGATGAACTGCGAATTACAGGTGAGCAAACGTATACGTAATAAGTTCAAGAATTTCCAATAAAATATACAAAGTTAGAGCTTTAGCTATGAATGGGTAGTACAGTTTAATATTTTCGTGGAGTATTTTATTTATGCAAAGAAAATCTTAAATAAATTATTTGTATTATCATAATTTCAAGTTTACTTTAAAAATGAAAGCTTAAATATTATTTGATATGAAAATCTTGTATGAAAGTAATCAAAAATTAAATTTTATAAATATTTTATGTTCACTTTGAAAATAAAAACTTAAGTATTATTTGTAACAATATTTTATATTTCAATGTGGCTTTAAATGAGTTATAAAAAAAGTGTATTCTTTCCAAATGGAAGCCTCTGCAATTTTCTCCAGTTTTTTAATACTTTATGTTTTTGCCATGCCCATCAATATTGTTTGCAAGCCATTAAAATAGACAACCAACTGTGCACCCATATATTGCAACATACAACAACAGTAAAAATACCTCAGGTATCAGTTTGACTCGTAAATCTAAAGTGTTCAGAGTATGCAATATGCCTCACAATGGGAGCGTTCCAGTATTTTGTGTGTAAATTGGTTAAGACGCCCTTTTTTTGGGCCACGCCCTCGCGCTAACAATGAAATTGCGAAGCCATTAAGAGCCGTGCACTCGCCCTGTCACATTTGTTTACACTTCTGCAGCTTTGTTTTGTTGCTTTTTATCACCTGTGAGCTGGGGAGTTTGAGTTTTATGGCATTGACTCTTCCCTCTTGTAGCCCAGAATGAATAAAGTAATCGCACCTTTCACTCAAATTGTCAAGACTCATAAATTTAGCGAGCACACCCAGCTTATCAGTATATCGGTCAGGAGGACTGGCTGATTACTTATCAAGCTCACGTACGAAACTGCATTATTGGGATGGGTCAAAACGCTAACCAAAACGACGCTAATGCCATTTGACAAGTTTGAAGTGTGTTTGCTCAGCTTGTGTAATTGTTATTGATAAAAACATATACACAACTGAAGTAGATGTGAGTTAGAGGGAGAAAAATAACACTCCCCTTGCTCTTTTTTTTGGCAGCTTGCCCAAACAAAAGATACAGCGTAGAGTACCTAAAGTAGCATGTCAAATTACAACGCTAATTGACTCATAAAGCTGAATCAAAGACTGCAGTTGTTGTTTGTGCCAGGCCAAACAATATGCAAAGCTGCCTAAATTAGTCAAAATATCGATTGAATTAACATAATTTTGTAGGCTGCCGCTCGTAACGCCAAATTACACATACGCCCCCGTGTACGAGCGCAAAATATATTCGAATATGCTGATGAAATTTGCAAGTCAAAAGCAGAGTTAACAGAGTCTGACGTACTTACCTGACTAGAAGTACACGCACAGTTGAGTTGTATATAGATTTAAGTATATAATTATATATATATATATATATATATGCAGGTATAGGTATAGGTTATAGTTTAGCGAGAGTTTTAGAGTTGAAACGTCGCGAGGCTTTAGCTTTTGCTTTTGCTTTTCTTTTCTTCGCTTGCTTTAAGCCCACGCACTGAGACGCATTTTCATCTTTTTCTTCAGCTCGGGCTTACATTTTATTTTATGCCACCGAATTTGTCACAGACACACGCGCGCTTCACGAGGCTACAGATATAGATACAGATACAGATACAGATACAAATACAGATAGAGATACATTAAATGTAGATGTATAGAATATTCTTCACTTGATTCAATTATTATACACACACAAACATACACAGCAAAGCAATGTTGTTTTTAGCCATAATTTGCATGGAGAATTACCCTAAGAGCAGCAGGACATCAGGTATAAAACCCACAACAACAATAACTAATAGTAAAAAAAAATAGAAAGGAAACTCTTTGTGTTTATGACTATATCTGTTTGACAATGAAGAAAACAATAGCAAAACATTTTGTAGCTGGAGACAAATAAAAACTTATTTCGTTGTCATTTATGGTAATGCGTATACGCGGTGTTGGTCACGAGTTTTCCTATGAAATTTAGAGAAAGAAACCTCCATCAGTTGTTGAGTTTCAGTTTCAGTTTCTGTTTCGTTTCGTTTCATTTGTCTTCGCCTTCGCGTCCGTTTGACTGCACTGCTGTACGCCTATCTGTCTGCGTTTTGGCTGCCTTCCTTTTCTTCCCTTCTCAACACACACACACACACACACACATCTACCTCCCCTTGTTAGTGTATTGGTGTTGTGCTGGGTACACGCCTTACTTTCAAAGCACATTCATTCGCACACACTCAACACACAATTTCTGTTTCTATTTCAAAATTACTTAGCACACTTTTGGTTTTTCTTTGAATTTTATATGCACAATATATATTTATTACCGATTTTAATATTACTTATATTTTGTTTATATAAATAGTTAACATATTTAGTATTTTTTTTGTTGTGCATTTACATGCCACGGTTTGTTGGTTCTTTCCGCTTTTCACAAGTTTCCAGCACAACACGCTCCAAAGTTTAGCCACGAACTGAGACAGCCAAGGCGAAACTTCACATCAAGAAGCGAACAAACCGAAAAAGCAAAGCACTGGGAAAAAAAAAGGAAAAATAAATATAGTAGAAATACCCGAAAGCGAGAGACTTCCTTTCCAATGCCTGCGTACAATCCTTTGTACGAGGACGACAACAACACGAGCCACAAGTGTGTTATTTTGGAAGCACTTGGCAATGTTGTTGCCTGGAAAACTTACGCTCTCTCTCACGCTCCCACTCTCTCACACTTAGTCTCTCTCTTTGCGTTTTACTCTCTCTTTCTCATTTGTGCGTGCTCACAATTGTGCGTGTCCTGCGCTCTTTTGAGCCTGCTTGTAACAGACCAAAGCACACTTATAAACTGGTTTTGTTACCAACTTTGGTCATTTAGTCACTTAATTTGCTTGGTCAATTGTAAATGCAGCTTGTTTGGAAATCTACTTCAAATACATATGTTTCGTTTGTATCTTTTTGTTTTTGTTTCCACTTTTGAAAAACTTTTGAATATTTATTGGCCATGCTTTTGCTTTTTGTGCGGGCGCACTGAGAAATACGTTAAAAATAGATGCCGCAGGCCTCGCCAACAGCGACGACGACAGCGACGGCGACAGTGACGGCGACTGTGACGTTGACGTTGATAGCGACGCCAACAGCGACAGCATCAAGTTCAGGCTGCGTCTGATGGACAGACGCAGCGACGGCACATGGACATAACGGATGAGGAGAGGAGAAGATAGGAAGAAGAGGAAACTTTTGACCTTAGTCAAAAGAAAAACGTGACAATGTGTGTGTGTGTATCTGTGTCTGTGTCTGTCATTCTTGTTAACAGTTTATGCTTGGCTAATTGGCCTGCCCTTTGGGTAACCAATACGGCACTTTAGTTAAAGCGCCTAACGAATAATTAATACAACTGCAAAGTTTATGACAACAGCAACTAAGTAACTATTAACTGGCAAACTAGTAAAGCTAAAGCTACTAACTAAATTACAATAGCTGCATTAATAATAACTTAATTGCTGAGGACTTGTGGCAACAACAACAACAACAACAACCACGCCCTGTTTGACATATATTCCCTTGCCTCTCTGTCCTCCCTTCTCTCCACTTCCCTCTCTTCACTCCCCTCTCTTCACACCACCTCTCCCTTACCCTCTCTCTACTCACCTCTCCATACTCCCTTCTCTTTACTCCCCTCTCTATAGGCCCCTCTCTCTAGGCCCATCTCTCTACACTCCTCTCTTTCTACTCCCCTCTCTCTACTCTCTTCTCTCTACTCCCCTCTCTCTACTCCCCTCTCTCTACTCCCCTCTCACTACTTCCCTCTCTCTACTCCCCTCTCTCTACTTCCCTTCTCTCTACACCCCTCTCTCTACACCCCTCTCTCTTTGACACTGTTCAACGCTTTTATGATTATTGCGACGCCGCGTCTGCGTCTGTTCCGTGTTTTTTTCACCCAAAACTGACGCCAACAGCCAGCACCCCACCCCACTTCTCTCCTCCTCCCCCTCACACCCCTCCTGTCACCCATCGACTATTGTCAATCATAACCCCAACCCTGTAGTAGTGATTTTTGTTTTGGAAGCAATTTGTTGTTGTTGTTGCTTTTGTTTGTGGCAATTTGTTGTGTGTTGTTTGCCTAGTTTTCGATTTTTGTGCCATTTATCTGTTGTAAGTGGCCGTCTGGAATTTGCGGGAAGGGGGAGGAAACGGGGTTGTGATTGGGATTGGGGGGCCCAAAGTGAAAGTCCTTTGCGGATGCGGCAGGCATTATTAATGTGCAGACATTTGATTGCGAAGCCCCATGCGCCACTTAGGATTAAGACTAGCGCTCGTTTCAGGATTACTCAGTGTGTCCTTTTGCCATGCAAGACTCTCGTTTCTCTCTCTCTTTCCCTACTCCATCTCTTTTCCTCTCCTGACTTCTCATATGTGCTTCTAAGTGTGCGAAGAAAAATCAATGGATTGACTTTGGCTGCTGGTTTTTCTGGTATTTCTGCTTTTTCCGCTCTTTTCTGCTCTTTTAAACGCGTCAAAAGAAATTTGCGATACAAATATTTGCTGTGTGTTTGTCTGTGTGTGTGTGTGTGTGTTTGTGTCGTATATTTTGTCGTCTAGTGCCTTTTGGTCGCACTTGATTTATTTTGACGCTTATAGCTTAATTTTTTATTATTCACCAATATTATGTATTCATTTATTTCGTTAGCATTTGACAAACATTTTTCATGGATTTTTCTTAGATGATTCTTTGCCAATTTGCTTGACACTTTTAGTTGCACTTACACGCATTGGTTGCAGCATCGGAAACCGCTTTGAACTCTTCGGTTTTCAAGGTAAACACTCCCGATGCATTTCACATTAATTCACCATACGCATTTTTCACGCTCGTTTCACTTAATTTTATTTATTTCTATATTATATATATTTTATATTTTATTTGCACTTTATACTGGTTCGTTTTGATTGCGACCCTTGGGGAACAGAGTCGAGAATCTATCGAGTATTCAGTTGGCGATGCGACACGTCACGACACGTCCGTTTGCAGCTGTGGTCGTTACTCCACTAAAACACCGAGCACCGAGCACCGCACACTGAACACTGAACACTCAACACTGAACACAGAACACCGCACACTGAACTGAGCTGATGATGATTTCGTTGGCAATGGCGACCGCATCAACATTTTCATTTTTCACAATAGAAAAACTTTTTCACGCGACTCTCTCTTTCGCTTTCACTCTCTCTCTCTCTCTCACACTCTCTCGTGCTCTCACTCTGCCCATTCTTTTGCTTAACCTCCTCTCTCTCGCTCTCT
Source organism: Drosophila falleni (assembly GCA_035045575.1). NCBI lineage: Eukaryota > Metazoa > Arthropoda > Insecta > Diptera > Drosophilidae > Drosophila > Drosophila falleni. Next base: position 9,372,166 of record JAWNOV010000167.1, read on the forward strand.
CTTTGTTTTTGTTATTATTGCGGCTGCTTTGCTTTGAGTGATAAACCCAATGCGACCCATAGACCCATAGAACGCGTTAATTTTCGTCTGTTCCTTTTGTCTAGTTAACTTTGTTCTATTTTTTTTTTTTTGGTATCTTTTTGTTTTTAGCAGCGTTTTCATTCATTGTCAAGTTGCCATAATTTTTTTTGGGGTTTTCTTGTTATTTGTCGCTGCTATCAGTTGGTGGGAGTTTTCCTTTCATACATATATATATGTTTTTTTGCCTGGGTTTTATTATTTATGGTCACTTAGTTAGGGCACGTGACAGTTCATAATGCATAAATTTAAAGCATATGGATATGCTTCTTTCATATTGGTCTTTTTATCGCTTATTTAATATGTAACATCTGTATGTCAGTGTGTGTTTATTTTGTGAAAAGTAAGAAAAGTTTTTTCGGGTTCCGACAGCAATGAATATAAATTACCAATTTGCTGACAACATACTGAAATTACGGCTAAGAGAAAACATTCAATACACACCATAGCTTAAACGGAAGTTAATCAACTGATGAGCAATATAATGAAAACTATGACAAGAAAAATTACAATAATTGTATTTTAATAAAATTAATTATTAAATTATTCGAATTATAATTAATATTTTATTGTGGGGAAAAATATTTCCATTTTTAAGTTAATCTTTTTGAAAAATTTAAAACAAGTAACTCTAAATTAAAAATTCCAATTTAATAACAATTTTTAAATTTTTTTGGTAATTTTTTAAAATAAATTTTATTTTTTAAAAACAATAAAAACTTTGAATCAAATAAATAACTTTCAGTTTTACTTTGCATAGCAATCAGCTTTTTGTTATGAGCTGTTGCTCACAGCGCATAACACAACCAAAAAGACTAGCCAAGCAGCTGTCTCTTTCGCACATTAGACGCTAAGCAAACGCGCGCGTTTACCACGCGTTTAACGCGCGACTTTGCTGCAGTTTCGAGGTGTTGTGATTACGGAAGATTTGAAAAAATAAGGTATAGTTTTTGTTTGTCGCAACAATTAGGCAAAGGTTGATAGCTCAATTTGGCATACTATACTACTCCAGTGTGAGATTATCGAAAATACTATCAGACTATCAGCCAATCAACTGAAAACGCCAAGAGCAACAAGTTGACGTTTTCATTAGCCAACGACGACGGCGAAGACGAAGACGACCACGCAATAGGCCAGTAAGGCAGTTAGCCAGCTAGCCTCTAATTAACAATTTCGCAATTGAAACTAAGCCCTGGTCCAGCGACTATTGAGCAGAGACAGGAGGAGGGCCCTACAATGAGTTACGTGTCTTGCAAATGGTCCCGATACATTGGCGTAGGGCTTTTGATTAATGAGCGGCTTAAGTGATACCGAGCAGCTGCTCCCCGGTACCCGGGGCTACCCCAGCTGAGCATTCAGCTGAGAAGAAAGACAAGCCCAGCTGATGAAGTCACTAATTTGACTTAAAAACGCATTAAAAACCATTTTCGATAAAAGCCCCAAAACAACTACAACCACACACGAACGCACAAGACATCATCCAATGTGGCAAAACGGCCATATCGCAGGGTTTTTCCGTATTTCTCGATATGCCCGTAGTCGGTATACGTAGCTTCGCAGTTGCCGTTGAGAAAGTTGTGCAAAAACAATGTCTAATAAAAACAAAAATTATACTTAAATATGTAGATGTAAGAAGGGCTTCTGTATTAGAAAGTTATTAGGAATATTTTGTATATTCTGTTGAAAACCCCACACCCTTCTATCTAAGACGAAAGAATTATCATATCAACCCTTCGATGGAATATACACATTTTAAATTCATATCTAAATTTTATAATGAACAAAATTAAATCATAACTGTGCCGATTTAAATATTCACTATTTGTATTGAATAAATATATATTATTTTTAAGAACGTAAATTTAATCTCTTTCAGAAGGTCTAAATACGCATCACTTTTTTCTCTTCAAGTAATTTATTAATCTTATAAGATGTCAGGGAAAGGCCTGATACTTTCTTTTAAAAATTTGGACATCTTATTTAAATGAAGGCATTATTTATTGCAAAAATATTTAACATTATGCATTCGAAAATTGATTTAAATGGACTGCAAAATGGCCAAATAAAAGCTGTAACTCTTATCCAATGTCTCCCACAATTGTGCGGGTGTTTGGAGCGTCATTAAAACGCCTTTTGCGTGTGCCTGGCCCAAAAGACAGACCATAGAAGTTTGCAGTTAAAGATGTCTCTTTGCCAAAAAAAAAACAAAAGCAAATAAAAAAAAATGCAGACACATACGTTTACGCATATCTACATATGTATAGAAAAGAGATAAAAGCTGAAATAACCTTCATTGGCCATAAAAATCAAAACCATCAGCTAACAATGAATTGTGTCTATTGGCCAGCAACAAAAGCAAAACAACAACAACAATGAAAAAATGGCAGTCAGCAAAAAAAAAAAAAAAAAAAAATGAAATAAATTTACAATTTAAATAAATTCACTTTATTACAGTTTCGCATATTCGCGACAATGTAAAACAAATAATAAAAATTGACAATAAATAAAATAAAGTCGCTTTATTGTTCAAAATGGACTGTCCGGGCAACTAATGAACTTCCGGTGTTTGCTTACGGCCAACAACAACGACAACAACAACAAGATGTGAGACAGCGATAAGACAACGTTTATGTATCTCTCAGATAAATGAAGATATCTTTCAGATATGAATCACTTGGAAGTGCGCCAAAAGTTCATAGGTTGTGTGATCAGTCAAATAATACTCTACGACCCTTACTCGCTCTCGCTCTCACTCTCTGACTGTGTCCCTCTCACTCTCTCTCTCTCTCTCTCTCTCTCTCTCTGAAACTGCAGTCGATTAACCGGCATGACGTTTGTCACATATTTGTTGTTGCTTCTGCCGCTGCTGGCTTCATAGACTTGGCTCAAACAGAGCTCTGCCAAGTCAAGTTTGTGACCCAAGCTCAGTTGGCTATAAGCTGCAGCCGCGATTGGGCTAGCCGCGTGATACGGAAACCGAAACCGAAACCGAAATCGAAACTCAAATTTAAATTTAAACTTAAACCTAAACCCAAACCTCAACCGAAATCGTTGCCTTTCTACGTTCGAACGTGTTAAGTTTATTAATTTGTGAATTGTTTTGCCGCTTCAACGATACAAAAATCAAAACAGAAAAGAGAAAACAACAAAAAATATAAGTAAATAAAACAAAATTTGTTATTTATCAAGTGCAGTGCGAATTTGAAATTGTGTCAGAAATTAGCTGAAGATTAATTCAATTGCTTTAGTTATCAATTGAATACAATTCAATTTATTTTTTTTTGCATGCTGTCGCAATTACTGAAAGCATTTTTATTTATAAATAATAAGCAATAGGTGAGTAATTAATTATAGAATATTAAATTCAATTATTCGCTGTCAGCAAAGTAAATAAATTCAAATAAATTGACTCAACTTGACTTAAATAAACACAAGACAAACCTCGACTGATTTATTATAACTTTTTCGATTTGTGCGCAAACTTTGAAGCACATGTAACCAAAAATTTAATAGATAAAAAAATAAAAATAAACCACACAAATTAAATAAAATGAAGCCAATGAAACAAAAACAAAGCTCAGACAAGAGTAACAACAACAAAAACAACAACAACAAACACTAACAACAGCCTTGAAAAGTCGTGCTTAATTTCTCAGTTATACTCAAGTATAAAATATATGCTTAACAAATTATAATGAAGCGATCTTTTGGTATTGGTATTCGGTATTTGGAATTTATATCGGTCCATTGTCTTTCCAAGCTGCCAAAATCCCAATCTGTGTGTGTGTGTGTGTGCGAGTGTGTAAGTGTGTGTGTAAGCTGCCAAATTAGTGCCAAATTAAGTTAAATCATTTTTATTGAGATCCAAATTAATGGGTGAAAGCTTAACTAATTGAGCCAAGTCCAGGGCGAGTGGGAGTATTATGAAAACTAGTGGAAATTTTGATCAACTCAGTTTGAGTTGCAGCCATAATTCAGTAATTTAGTAATGTTGCAACCTTTTGAGATATCTCACACATGTTGCCATAAAACCTTAAAATGACAGAGACTGATAGACGAATAGACAGACGGACAACTTCAACATAATATTGTTGTTATTCCCTCTACAAGGGCAATAAGATATCAGCAATTAATCGTCTGGTATTTTTTTTTGGTTTCTTTTTTTATTTATGTGAATTTTATTGCGAATTTGTTGTACATTAAAGATAAGCTTTAAGATTCGGCGAACTCCCTTTGAATCACGGTATTTAGCTGGAAAACAAACATAGGTGTGATGAAAATAGGGAAAATAAAAAGAAAAGAGAGTTAGACATTTTAGGAACTGACAACATTTAAACTTAAAAATAAATTGATTCCTGTACGGAATTTAATTCTGTTCATAATATTCACATATCATTGATATACAAATATTATAAAAATAAATTCTTACTTATTTAGTGCGAATGAAATTAGTTTATTTAAATTTTATTTATCTAGAATAGTATTTTTAAATAAAAGTTTATTATATAATATTAAAATTTATTATAGTCTTGTGTAAACAAGTTCAAATGTTTAAAGCAAATATAATTAGAAAATAATGATGTGAAACAGATTGCTGACAATTTACGAGTGTTTTGTATGTTAACAACTTGCTAATTGCCACATTGCAAATATTGTCGTAATTTGCAATGCATTTTTTGGACAAATGACTTAATGCCGTGCGAAATGCCTAAATACTCAATAAACCATAAAATAGCTTTAACAGCAGCCAACAATGTGAGCAACAACAATGGCTATTTTATGATTTATGAGCTGATGAACTGATGAAGTGACTGAGGCGCCTGCGCAACATGGGAAATACCCCAAATGTGTGTGTGGGTGCAACTAAGTATATGTCAGAGTTGAGTCTACGCTTGGGCGAGTCGACACCATTAGCAGATGGAGGCAATGGAGGCGATGAAGGCGACAATGTCGCTAAATGGCCAAAATGGCAACAGCTGCCACAGAATGCCACAAATGGCCCAAATGTCGAGCTCATTTGCGCATTGAGTTTTATAGACCTTTTGTTATGGCTGTGGCTTTTGTTGTATTTTGTTGCTTTTCATAGCTGATTGATTTATGGAAAAACGAAAGTGACAAGCTGTCCATGTCTAAGCGACAGCCTAAGCCTTGACCATGCTCAACGATCCCGGAAATCCTATCAGACAAACAAACATTACTTTACATTAGGTACATTCAACAGGTGTTTGTCTTTTGTGGAGCATAGAATTCTATTAAAAAACGCAATGACATGACGTGGCTTATTCAACTGTTGTTGTTGTCTGAATCTAATTGAAGTTTGCTTTTGTATTGATCTTATGGATCTATAACACTTGGCCTGGCTTGTTCACGGAATCCGGTTTTTTGGTTTTTTATATACTATATCACATTCCTCGTATCGCATTGTTTGATTTGCTTTGCTCTTGATTTGAGCAGCTTTCAGCTTTGCTGAATTTTTTATATTGATTATCATTTTAATATTTATTTTTATTATTATTTTTTCGGTAGCTGTTGAATTAGTAACGGTTAATGGGTCTGGGGATTTCCATGTTTTTAGACACGCATATTTTATCAGATTTTTAATTGAAAATATATGTATAATTAAATTGTACAATTTGGAACATGCAAGCTCAAATGGGAATTGCCCACAAATTACGTTTAACTAATTAATAGAACCATTTTAAGCGAAGCTCTAATTCATTTGCATATCCCACAGCTATCAATTAACAGCTACTTAATATTAATCTTAATAAAGATAAGCAATTGAAACCATTTGTTAAATATTGACATCAGAGGACTGTCGACTAGCATTTAAGATGGCAATTTAAACGCCCACACAACAACTACTGCTAAGTGCAATTGCAGTTTGTGGGCGTGGCATTTGTGCATTGTGTTAGCAAGTTGTCTGGAAGTTAACGACCGATCTGGGAGTATTCCGGGTATTCACTTTCGCTTTTAGCAATTTATTTTAGCAAATGTTGATTGTTTGACTCGTAGACAACCTCAACTGAACTCGATCGCCTTTTAAAACATTAGCATCATTGGGGTCCCAAACTCCAACTTCGACTCAATGGCGAAGTCTGAAAACCTAAAGACCTTTTGAGTGTTTTAAAATGTGTGGAAAACACTTATTGTTGTTGTCATTGTTCATACTGCAATTGTTTGCAGAACAAACAGCGTAAAGTTTTCCATTTTCCGAGTCAACTTTAAGCTGCGAAAAGTTGTGAAAAGCAAACCTAAAGTATTTGGATTGCATAATTACTGAAATTGAGTAGATTTCGCATATCCAATGTCTAACTATAAGTTAAAAACAAAAGTTAAACGAACTAAGCTTGACTAAATAATAACCAAAAATAATCTGGCCGAAGATGAAAATTCCGTTTAGGTTAATCTATTATCTATTTATAGAGATTTTTCAGTAAAAAAATTCTAAGGAATTATTCTTTTATCTTTTAATATTTATATATATATATATATTAATTTAATATAAAAACTCCTTTTACAACACTGCTTAATGTATTAAAACAGCTTATTTTATACTGCACAAACAAATAGAGAAATTTGTTGACTTAGTATAATTAATACATACATTATTATGTGATTTATTGCCAATTTCTCCCTAAACAACCATTACCGACACTCACTTTCAGCTCATCAGCCAAAACTGACATCACGCTGCTGCCAAAAAAAAAAAAAAAAACAAGAAAAACAAAACTATCTAAAGTCAAAATTTTAATCTGAATCTAAACGAAAACGCAAATGCAAATGCAAATCCGCAAAACCCAACGACGAATGAATTGACAATGACAAAGAGTATTACACATCTCCGTTTCCACACTTCTAGTAGTTTTAGTGGTATTCTCTTTACCTATGTGGTGAGTATTCCTTTCTACCCATCCTTATCCCCTTATCAGCCTTTACTGAATCCATTCAAAATCAATTCATTCTCGCAGATATTAGCTTGTACTTCAGTCGCATTCAGCTCACCGCCATCATGCGGCTTATATGGCGCTCCGCCTTGCCAGTTTCTGCCAGCGCCGCCGGGACAGACGCCCAAGTAAGTACAAGTAACACCTACAGTATGTCAAGTAATTATTTTGATAATGAAAAAAATCTACATACTTTCTTTATTACTTTAAAAAAAAAAAACCAATGTATCTCATTATTACTTACGGTATGTCCCGAAACAACAATTTCAGTAAACGGATCTATTTCGGTTTTTTATCTTTCGGTTCCGGTATTAGTAAAAACAAATTAAAACAAAATAAATTTAAATGGCATAAAAAAAATATATTTACAGATTTGTACATACATACTATACTTTATATTCGTATTTCATAAAGACAAACCTAAGTAACATTTAAAGCTATTTTTGATATACAAATATACATACAGAAAACAACAAATAATTTTTGAAAAAGTGTACCGATAGCGTACCGGTATAAACGTTTCACTTTTCGGTTCTTATAAAGAAATCTATTTCAAATTTATTTATTTATTTATTTTACTCAAAATGAAACGGCTAGTTAAATTAATTCTTATTAAAACATTTATTTCAAAGTTATTTATTTATTTTTTTCTTTTCTCAAAATGAAACGGTTAATTTCGGTTAACCGCTCCGGTATTATTCCCTGAAAAAACGTTATATTTTTAGCTTGTCAAAACAATTATTTGTGCAACTGTATATGTCTATAGATTTGTAATCAAATTTTCATTCTGGCTTACAGCTGTGCCAGGCCCGGCAAAACCTACTGCGAGCATGTCGATAACTATCCCACGTAAGTTTTTTTGGCTCGTCCAAGAGCCGGCTAATGGCCATACAATGCCAACACACAAACACACACACACACACACATAAATAACACACTTAATGTGCCAACAACAACAACAATAGTAGTAGGAAACTACAAGAAACAAATAAATGCAAATGCATTTCAAACAAATGTTTGTTCGCTGCCTGGTTTCAACTCAATTTCGAAGCGGTCTCAAATTTTAATTCGAGCTGCCGAAAAACCAGAAACTTGATTTTGCATACATACTTAGATATTCAAAGCATCTATTGTCAATATATTCATATCTATTATATATGAATATACCTGTTGGGTGCTAGTTGCTAACTAACTGATTCTGCTGTTTCCGCGACGCCAGATCACGTACTCAGAGATGCGACTCCGGTTGATGCTGATGCTGATGTTGATGCTGAAGCTGAAGCTGATGCCGCTCGACCAGCTGGCAGAGCTCCTTGACCCAATAAACTTGAATTGACAGTTCAAGACACTTTGTCTGCGACGACGCACCGCGTGCTTCTCGAATATTTATGAACGCCTCTTTGAATAACTTAGCATTTTGATGCTCTAACAAAGAGTCTAGCAACTATGACATTAGCTTGGTTACGTTCAGAAAAATAAACACACTAACTGATCAATTAGAGTAGCTTTGAATGGCAACTATACCTAATTTTATGTACTAATTTTTATACGATTAATTTAACTTTCATATTTTAATAAATAACAATTTTTTTTAAATTAGGAAAGAAGTTCAACAACTTAGTTTATATATTTTACTATCTGTCTGCATTAATGATAAAGTTACTATTTCAAAAGCAAAAGCAATTGCAAAAATTTCTGATGTCCCACAAAAATAAACCTCTACACGAGGTAAAAGTCTAGTGACAAAAGCAATTTCTAGCCCCAAAATTTCTGATATTCAATTTTTTTTTTATTAATTTTTTTTTTTTTATTTTTATTTATAATTGGGCAATCAGTGTATTTTTAAATTCTAGTTTGCTTAAATTTTTGACTATCATTGTTTTCATTTCTGCGATAAAAACTTTGAAAAAATATATATTAATTATGGAGTATAAATTTCTTCTTCAAAAGCATTTAAAGAGCATTCAAATGTCTCTGCATCAAATATCCACAGTTTTCATCAAATTCAAATAAATTTGAATTGGGCTTGTGGTCAGTCTGCTGTGGTTAAACCATTTGTGTTGCTATTTTTAGACGAAAATTTCTTCGATTTAAATAAAATGTGCATTAGTTGCTGCGACTGACTACACGCAATGATAATGATAATGTTAATGCTTATGATAAGCCCGACGCCAGTTAAGGCCGCAATTTGGCGCCAGTCTCAGCAATTAAATAGTCATTTTTATGAGGCCTCATGGAATTTTGGCTGTTGCATAATTCTAAAAGAGAAAAATAAACACACACAGAAAAAATCAAAACCAACAAAAAGTAATAATACAAAATTATAAAAAATAAATAAAAATTAAGCAAATTCCGTATGGGAAATGCCGGAGGCCGTTTTCACCTCCAGTTTTTTTTGTGGCACGTGACAGAAATTTTTGATGCACATCCGCTGATAAGAAGTGTTGAGTACATATAATTTTTAGTGCGAGTGCGAATGTGAATTATGAATATCAATTTATGAATAACAGTGTATGTAGTTAACTTTTTTATATAGTCTGTCTGCATATTAATTTTGATTTAAAGGCACAGCCTATCCGTCTACCTGTCAGACTGTCTACCTGTCTGTCAGTGAGTTTGTTGCATAAGTCTCTCTGTTAATTTGTATGTTGTCGACAAGTGCATGATGATCTTCCTCTTTCGGAGACAATTCACAAGCGAGACCAAAACAAAGCAATCCACCCAATTTGATCTCTTGCATCATCTCTCAAGGGGCGGTTCAGTTGATCGTTAACAAACAAGCTTCATCTCATTGTCTTCTTATTACAGGTATCTCATCAAGAGTCTCGTACGTAAATGGGGCTACGAGGCGGCTTCTTTGCTGGTGGATGAGACTTGGGAGGAGTTCACATCGATCACGTCTGTATTCTATGATCCCAAGTATATATTTCCGCAGCGTGACTTTGGCAATGGACAAGACTTTAATGGTTACAGCTATCAGACACCCTTTGGCGGTGTGCCACATCGTGGGGCAGGCAATCCGCTCTTTGCACCCAATCCCACAACAGAGGCGCCCACGTGAGTAGCTTCCCGTTAACTGCTTATTTCAGGGACCGTAAAAAGTGATTTTTTTTTTTTAAGTACAATAATCAATTGATAATCAATTTTTTTAAAAAAAAAAAAAAAATTTTTTTTAATAAAAAAAAAAATTGATTATTTTTTATAAAAAAAAAAATAAAACTCATAAAATAATGATACTTATTTTTTTCTCTCAAAATAAAACTCAACAATAGTTTCTGACTTCAGTGCTTAACTTTTTGCCGATGTAATTACATATTCTTAATCTATGATTTAATACCTTTCATATGTTACATAACATGTCGAAGAGAAGCCATAAACTATTGTTGAGCTTTATATTGAGCGAATAAAATTAAAATCATTTATAATAATTTTTTTTTATCAAAAAAATAAAACTTAAAAATAATGATTATCGGTGAAGAAAATGGTAAAAATCAATATATAATCATTAAAGAGTGATTTTTAAAATAAAACTTATAATGATTACGGTCCCTGACTTATTCCAATCTTAACCTAACTCGTTTCCAGCTATCTCTTGTACACATCGGCGGGTCATCGTCAGGGAAATCAACAAGGATCATCGGGATCAGGATCGACTCAGCTGTACTATAACAATGCGGGCAAGACACCCTACAATGCCACACTCTGGCTTAAACGTCTCGTTCGCGATCTGAGTCTCAAGCAGAAGGCCATACAGGTCACAGCCGAGCGGGAAATTGCCGAGCAGGAGCTGGTCAAAAGGCAAATGGCCGAGCAGCAGGAGGAGGTGAAGAAGGAGAAGGAGAAGGAACTACAGCGCAGCACTCGTGATGTAACGCTCAATATGGATCTCTTAGACATTGTGGGTGTCAGCGACAACAACAACAACAACAGCAACAACAACAAAAAGAAAGTACGCACCAAGCGTCAAAGTTCGACGCGTTCGACACTCTGTGAAACTACGTCACAGTTTGTGACGCCTCAAGCGGCGCTCAACTCCCGTGGCAACTGGATGTTTGTTGTCAACGAGGAGAATACGGCCCGTCAAATGGTCAAGGCGGAGCTTTGTGCGTAAGTATTAGCCAACTTCTTACAGGTAAAATAGCGTTTACAAAGCATCTGCTTCCTGTTGCCAACTTAGACTATATTTAAAGTTTAAAATCAGTGTTGGCAACATTTTAATAAAGGTGTGTGTCTTAGCTAAGCACTGCAGCAAGCAGTGAAGCACTCTACCAAGCAATTTCAACTGCTTGTGATGTTTACTGCTTGCACACTGCTTGCTATGGTGAAAACAGGGTGCAAATGATTTTAAAATAATTCAGTTTTATTTATTGCTTTTTGCAATTAATACAATCGTTTTTTAATATGGCAAAAAATGTAAACTGAGAGGTCAAATAATGATCGAAATGATATTCAGTATGACACTTTGCAATACTTCAAACTGTCATAACTTTGTCAAAACTGAACCGATTTCCATGCAAAATGTCTGATTTTATTTTGTTTTGACCTCTAATTTGATTCTGCATTTAAAATAAAAAATATAATTTTTTTTCCATCACTGTCAATTTTTTCCATGCTTTTGGTCAGTTTTGCAATATCTTCCCGTTGACGCTTTTTTAGAAATTCAAAACGTCATAACTTTGTCAAATCTTAACCGATTTTCTTGCGGAATATCAATTTTATCTTGTTTTGACATCTTATTTCACCCTGCATCAAAATTGGAAAATAGAATTTTTCAGCCCTCACTGTCAATTTTTTCCATGCTTTTGGCCACTGTCCAGTTTTTCCATATCTTCCCGTTGACACGTTTTCGGAACTTCAAATCATCAAATCATCAACTAAACCGATTTCATTGCGGAATGCCAATTTTATCATGTTTTGACCTCTAATTTGATTCTGTATCAAAATTGGAAAATATAATTTTTCTTCCCTCACTGTAAATTTTTCCTGTCCTGTTTTTGCCATATCTTCCCGTTGACACTTTTTCAGAACTTCAAATTATCATAACTTTGTCAAAACTGAACCGATTTTATTGCGGAATAACAATTTTATCTTGTTTTTCTATCTAATTTGGTTCTGCATCAAAATTGTAAAATGTACATTTTTTGACATCCACTGTCCGTTTTCTCTAGCTTGTTTAAAGATCATTTTAATTTTTGTGGTCTTTGTTTTGGTAATTATTATTATTTTATTAGTCAAAGATGATAGCGTTAATTGATTGTGACATAACACTTGTAATCAGTGCTCTGGTATCGTTATCAACTGCCCCTTCTGTCCCTTCTGCCGCAGTCAGAACGCAGCAGGACAGCGTCAAAAAAAAGAGTGTGTGGTTCCCCTTGCGGTAAAGTGTGCTGCCGGGTTAGTTAGGGGAACCCTCTATCCAATACCCTATGGCAATGGGTATGGGTATTGGGTATAAGCATAAATAGAGGCATGGGCACGTGGGCAGAAGTGCAAGTAGAGTAGCATGGGTATGTGCATGGTTATGTTTTGTGTCATAATTGCGGCTAAACGAATTATAACACCCCGAAAAGAGAGCAAGATTACCGTTGCCGTTGCCAGTGACATTCATTCCCCTTTTTTGCCCAGTTTGATGTGATGCGTGCGCTACTCGAACTCGAACCTTTGCAGGGCAGTGGAATAAAAAGCGCAAACAGAGGTAAAAAATAGGGTGACGAGTGTAGACGGAATGTGCTGAGTTGTCGTTGAGTTGAAAGAGAGAGAGAGAGAGAGAGAGAGAGAGAGAGAGAGAGAAAGCGAGAGAGCGAGAGAGAGAGAGAGAGAGAGAGAGAAAGATCTGCATTAGTTAAATATGCATCTCTGTATAGCTGGGGTCGGTCAATGCGTGTCCTAATTGTTTGCCGTTAGTCCCCTCTCCCATAACTCTCTCCCCTCTCCCTTATTCCTTCATTCACTCTCCCCTTCTACACTTGCGCGTACTTAGCGCACAATTTGCTTAACCAAATGAGCACCTGAACACCTGAATGCACTGGCGCATAAATCTTATCCCATATCCCAGCAGAGATCCCGTGTGTGTAAGGAACTAAAAACAGCTGGTTGGGATTGGGATTGGTCTCCAGTAAAGCCAGAATACCGTTGCCTCAACTCCTTATCAATTACGTACGATTCCCGTTTTAACGAGTTCGTTAAACTTTCAACTTTGCAGCCGGCGCTTCTCAAACCTTTTTTTCTGCTCCTTTAGTTTTTTTATATATATTTTTTTTTTTTTGTTTCTTTCTGAACCTTTTGCGTTTATTTATGTGTTTCAGCCCACAACTAAATTTTCTACAGTTGTTGATTTTTCGCATTTGGCATTTAGCATTCTGTTGTTTTCTGTTTTCTGTTTCCGTTGCCGTTGCTGTTGTTATAATTTTTCCTGACCGTTACAGCTCAAACACATGCTCGAATTTGTGCGATTTGCCCAATGGCTATAACTCCAGGTGCGAGCAGAAGTTCGTACAAAAACGTTTAATTGCGCTGCAGGGCAATGGCCAAAATCTCTACACGGACACGTTCTGGTTTCCCAGTTGTTGCGTCTGCACGATTGCCGCAAATTAAGCAGCAGCAGCAACAACATCAACTTCAACAACAACAACAGGAGCAACAGGACCGGAACAGGCCCAATGTCCATTGTGTGTAAAAGAGCGAGAGAGAGAGAGAGAGTCAGCAATACAGGGGGACAGCAGTGACAGTGACAGAGAGAGACAGCAATAGAGAAATCCGCATCTGAGGAGATTCATTTGGACATTCAACCACGTCCGCCTGTCATCATCATAATTATTGAGCGTTGAAATTCGATATGAAAATGATTTTTGCAGCACATAATTGATAACTAAATTTAAAAAAACAACCAACACACACACACACACACCACTTCATACACATACACACACATTGTACTGTAGTTTTACATTTAATTTAAAATCAAAAACACAAAATATAGATAGTGAGAAAAAACAACACATGGCAGCATAATGGAAATTCTATTCAATAAACGAACGAAATAATTAAAAATCGCTGTATTTTAATTGGGAAAACATTGAGTTGGGTATTTACGTATAGTAACTAATTAGAAAATAATATAACATGTTTTCTTTTAATAATATAATATTCAGTGGAATGGTAAGTCAGGAAAAAAAGTATAAATTCTTATATCCTTAAATTTCTTTTCTAATTTTTAGTAACTAGCTTACATTCATTATTATTTAATTATTTATAAGAATAAATCATTTTATTTAGAAGTATCTTTTATTTCATATATTTTTCAGCTCTTAAATTAATTTTTAATTATGAAATATATATAAATGCTAATAATTATAATTATTTTTTACTTATTTAGTAGAAAATATAATATTATTTAGAAGTATCTTAAATATTTCATACATTTTTCAGCTCTTAAATTATTTATAATTATGAAAGAATTATTTCAAATTTTTACTTACTACTGAGTAGTAGACATATTTTATATATATATTTTATTTTAAATCTAACAATTTTCAGAATTTGAATAAGAATTTAGTTATTAGACAGCAAATGTATATTGCCAATTTTAAGAGGTAACTCCAAAAAATACTATCACAATTTTAATTCTGATGGCTTCAACCTCTCAAATTGTCATAGTAATAATTCAGTATGCAATATGCAAATCATCAATTAGATGATTGAGCTCTGGGCAGTTGTGGTTTTGTAATTAATGGAATTTTCGGTGTGTCGCTGTTAAATAATAATTGCAAAAACAACAGCAACTGCAACTGCAACAGCAACAGCAACATCACAGACAAGCCAAGATCAACATTGACAAACACCTGCTGCTGCAATTGGAATTATGTTTCATAAATCCAAAAACAATAATCGTAAAATAACATCAGGTGTCACGCGCAAAAACGCAACACAGAAGCGAAAATACAACAAAAACAAAACCAAAAAGGGTCCAATCCGAGCATCGATGGATGGTAGAATTGAAGGGAGAATTGAATGCAGCATCGATTGATGGCATCACAGGATTTGCAGCAGGCTTTGTAAAGAGTATTTTACGAATGCCCTCGTTTAAGTACTTACAGTCTCAATTCAAGGAATGGCTATAAACTATGCTTAAATAACTTTAATTTATTAGTTTTGACAAAAAAGATACATTTACTTAACATTTAATAATGCTTTATAGATAGATACTTAATAGATACTTCTCATCTGTATATATTACTAGCTCTAATATATCTTTAATATATGTACGTACAGCTTCAATTCAAGGAATGGCTATAAACTATGCTTAAGTAACTTTAATTTATTAGTTTTGACATAAAGATACATTTACTTAAAATTAAATAATGCTTTATAGATACTTTTTAGCTTTAAATGGAACTATCGTTAATATATCATCTTTACTAATAAGTTACTATTATTTTAAAGATATTTGACAGCTCTTAAATGAACTTTAACTTATTAATATTCTTATTAAAATATAGATACTTTCTGTTTCATGCATAAATCAAAATAAATTTCCTCAGCAGGTATGTACTTAACAATAAGAAAGTTCTCTTTTTATTCAAGATGACACTTCATAAATACATGTTAACTTTAAATATACCCTTTAAGTTAAGTAATATATTTACAACTCTTAATAGCAAAACAATTTACTACAATAGACAAGGTGCAATCGCCTCGTCCTTGGTTCCTTACCTGTTGTGGAAATCTGACAAATGCGAAGTGAGAATCTCGAAATGGAATCACCAACTGGCACAGTGGGACAAATTCACTCACTGTGAGAGTGTATGAATATGTGTGTGTGTGTGTGTACATGTGTGAGGGTTAATTTGTGCTATGCATGTGTGTGTGTGTGTGTGTGAGTGTGAGCATTGAGTTTTAGCAATGATTAGCATCACGAAATGGAAAACCATTGTTCCAATACGCAGCAGTGCATCAGACTCAAATCCAGGTAAAGGACATAGAAAAGAGAAGGGAACGACATTGACAAATCTCAGGTAATGGCAAATGTAAGCAAAGACAATGCAAAGGCAGCGGGACAATGTCCAACAGGACTAGAAAATTTGCTACAATTAAAATGCCAGCCTGCAACTAACAAAAATCGAATCCAATCGAAACTAAGATTTAAATACGAGAACAACCGATTTAAATACAACAACAAATGCATAAAGAATTAAGCTGCTGTTTGAACTGCAAAGCGGTCAACGTCAGCATCAACGCTCAGCTCGCAGTTTGCAATACTCAGTTTTCAGTTTAGTTCGCAGATATCAGTTAGGTCCACAGTCAGGTCCAGGTTTAGGTCCAACTCCAATGAGGAGCAGCTGAACTTTTTGCCAGCGAAAAAAACAAATGCGACTGTGGCTGTGGCTGCCTGGCAACGACAGAGAAACACAGAGAGAGAGAGAGAGAGAGAGAGAGAGAGAGAGAGAGTAGGATAGAGCGCAAAGGAAGCAGCAAAGCGCACAAAACAACTACAACAGCTACAACAACAGCAACAACAACAGCGGACAATAATAATGCAGCAGCAACAGCAACTGCGCTGTCGACGCTGACGTCAACGCTGGCAGCGACGCGACGCAGGCAGCCGCTGCGATGTGTATAAAAATTTAACATCTGCTCCTTTCATGATTTCGGAAAACTCAAAACTCGTACGACAGCAACAACAGCAACAAGCAGCAGCAACAACAGCAACAACAGCAGGGCTGTAATGGAACAAATATAAATGTGTGCATGTGTGTGTGTATGTGTGTGTGTGTGTTTGTGTGTATCTATGTGTGAGTGTGTGTGTTGGTTGTTGTTAATGCATTTGGCTTGCGTTACTCGTATTACGTGTGCATTTGTGCCGCAGAAAGATCTCTTCTTTTTTTTGCAGCAGCAACAACAACAACAGCAACAACAACAGCAGCAACATCAACGTTGCTCGCGAGCATTGCTCACAGGACATAGACCGGATGGGTCCTTGATGACGGAGCCGAATGACTCGCGTGCATTCAACTTCAACTTTAGCTTCAACTTCAGTTATCAGCTTCAGCTTCAGCTTCTTCTTCAGCTTCTGCTCCTCTGACAGAACTTTTGCTGCTCCTTTTTGCCTTGCCGCATGCGGTAAAGTGTTGCCGTTGTTGTTGTTATTGTTGTTGTTCTTGCTGTTGCCGTTGCCTGCTGCTTTCTACCCTTATTGCTTAAAGAGTATTATGATTTTATCGCGACTTGTGCAACGCACTTACAAAATAGGTAGCTGCAACTTTGAGATTTCATTCTGCAAAAGGATTGCTCTCAATTCTCGTGGGAATTTAAGATAAACCTCAAGTTGCTGTGGGAAAATCTTGTCTGTAGAAATTTTAATATCAATTTTCAATTAAGCTGTCATCACATAATACATTATTTGGGAGATAAATCAAATGCATATCATACTATAAGACTCTCCAAAATAATTTAAATATTAGAAAGATTCTTAAAGTTATGTTAAAGGGAAAGTACCAAAAATAGCTATCATTTTAAAATTAATATATCTCACATTTATTGTAGATAATCTGCAAGAGGTTACATAATTAAAATTTATAAAATATATTGATATAAAAATATCTATATACAAACAGATCTTATAAAAAAAATATCCTCTTCAAATAAAATATCGAAGTTTATGTTATGTTAATTATAATTTTTAAATATATTGATACAAAAATATCTATACATAAACAGATCTTATAACAAAAATATCCTCTTCAAAATAATATCCTTTATGTTTATTTTCGAATTTTATATTACTCGCATTTAATTTTATATATTTTATAATAAGAAATGTAAATTATGGAGTATCTTAAGCTTCGACTTGCTTGCTATAGCTATCTACTCTGCAGAGTTTCTCTTCATTTTTTCTTGAATTTTTGCGAGACGCGCGCGTTTGTTTCATTTTTCAAATACTTTTGCTGCAACTGTCAGATACTTTGGCCTTGTTGTTGCAGTCGTTGTTGTTGTTGTTGTTCTTGCTGCATGCCGCATGTAATGTGAATGTCCTTTGTTGCCTGACAAAGGACACACATTTACAGCGAGCATGAGAAAGAGCGCACTGGCAAGTTAGAGAGAGCGAGAGAGAGAGAGAGAGAAAGAGAGAGAGAGAGAGAGAGTGAGAGAGTGATAGCAGGCGCTTAAGTAACTTTGTTGCACGCACAACTTGCAACTAAACTTGCGTATACTTTTGCAACGCAATCAAACGGCAAAGTGGCAAAGTCACAGGCAAAAAAAGTCAAGACCCAATACGAAGACAGCAGCAACAGCAGCAGTTGCAGTTGAAGTTGCAGTTGCAAGCGACTGCTGCAATTGCCCTTGCCCCTTGCCTCTGCCCCTTACCCCTGTCCATCATGTTGCCTCTTGCCTCTTGCCACACAGCGCCGGCTGCGTCTTCTGTTTGTGCAGATGTAACTTTACGAGTCGATGAAAATCGCCTTGGTTTCTCACTCTGAGTGTGTGTGTGTGTGTGTGTGTGTGTGTGTGTGTGTGTACCTTCTGTATTTACCTTGTGTGTAATTTTTGGTGTGTAGGACAGGTCAGTGTTCCGCTTGAGGATAAGCTGAGTTTAGAGTTTAGAGTTTAAGGGTTGCGTTCCACGATTTTCCATTACGCAATGCAAATAAGCGACTCCTGTTACTACCTCCCTCCCTCTCTCTCACTCACTCAATCTGCGCTCTCTCTCCTCACTCTCCTCACTCTCCTCCCTCCTCCCTCATTCATCATCTCATGCGTTTCCCTTCCATTTCCCACGCCATTCAACAATGCAACTGTCAAGGTTTTTCCAGCTTTTTTTTTGAGGTTGCTGCCCAAAGGCCTGCCTCCCCCTGCTCCCCTTTCCCCCACCACTCCCCCTTTCACTATTGCCCCTAGCCTATCATTCATGCACATGCACTGGCATCAAAAGGCTCCTGACAGCAACAACAACAGCAACAACAACAACTACAATAAAGAGAACGACAACGACAAGCTTAAAACTGCATGGCCGAAAAAGCAAACGCCAGCAAAAAAAAAAACGCACACAAGCCCAACTAATAGTTTTGCAGCGAGCGGAAAAAAAGTGAAATGAAATCAACTGACATATAGAGGCAGAAAAGGACGAAAAGAATGAAGAGTAGAAAGGGGAGAAGGAGGAGAGGGGGTACCCGGACTAGAGCCCTCTTTACAAAGCTGCCAGCAAAAAGGTAAAATAAGAAGGCAAATTGTACCAAAATCCCGCAACACAGCAGCAACAGCAGCAGCAACAACAACAGCAACAACAACAGCAACAGCAACAGCAGTCAGTGCAATGCCAGGCAAGGATATAGCACACACACACTTACACACACACACTGACACATGCAGCGTTACGCCCACAAGGTCCAGGCTTCAAATAGAAATGAGAACAGCAGCAACAGCAACAACAACAACAACAGCGACAGCGAAATAAAACCAGAAAATATTCGCTGGTTGCTGTTGTTGCTGTTGTTGCTGCTGCTGTTGTTGTTGCTGTTGCATAGCTCATAGATTGCAAGTTCGCATTGTGCGCGCGAAACTAGGGAAAAAATTTTTTAATTGGAACAACAACTGTACAGGAGACGCTGCGGCAGCGGCAGCAGCAGCAGCGGGCAGAGGCAACAGCAACAACAGCAACAACAACAACGAAAGCGCACTTCAAACGCCGCATGTTCGTGTATATGTTTATATGTATGTGTGTGTATTTGTGTTAGCAGAGACCGCATGCAGCTGTTCGTGTTTGTTTGGCTGCAGGACATGTTCGAGCCAGGACATACAACAGCAACACCAACAGCAACAGCAGCAACAACAACTGCGCTTGAGCAGAGCAACAAGAAGCAGCAGCAATGGCATGAGTTGCTGATCGAAGGTTGCAAGCGAACACAACGCAACTAGTTGCAACAACAGGGTGTTTCGATTTGAATATTATGATTTAGAACAATTTATATAAGAATAATAATAAATAAATAATTTGTAATGACAATTTTTGAAATATTTAAAAATAAATATAACAAAAATAAAACTAAATACTTAAAAATAATTATAAAATTAAGCTCACATATAAACAAATGCTATAAAGTTTTATACATTTTTTATAAAAACAAACCATTTGATTAATTTTATTAGTATATAAGGGTGCTACAATTTAAATCTCTAAATTTTAAAAATAAATTTAATTTAATCTAATAAATTACTATATTATTTTGTAATATTTACATATTTTGTTTTTTTAAATTAAATTTAATATACGCATTAGCTGCAATTTCTTAAATCTCCCACACTTTTAATAGATACTTAAATATATTTTAAAATTAAAGCTATTTTTATAATTTAATTAACTTTACATTATTTAATTTGATTTAATTCAAATGTAACAATTGCCTGTCTGTGACTGTCTTTGAATTTCTGATTACTTCTGTCTGCAAACATGTTGCGGTTCGATGTGTTGGTTGCGGTTGCGTTCGTTGATGCTGCCGGCGTCAAACCGATGCGTTGTTGCTGCTGTCGCTGTCGCTGCTGCTGCTGTTTGCTGCTTCTGCTGGCGCTGTTGCTGCTAGCGTCGGGGTTGGTTTGCCGTTCGCTTGTGCACGGCACAATCAGTTGTTGTGTATCCTTCGAAGGGTGAAAAGTTTCCTAAATACAAAAACTTTTGCACCGTCGCCGTCGCTTCGTACGAGCGCCAGAAACGAGTGCGAGTTGCCAACTGCCAACTGCGAGTTGTGTTGTGAATTCTACGCGGTTGCAAGTTCTCTAGTTGCGGAGTGCGTGGAACGTGCAGCGTTGCCGTCGTCAACGTTTTGTTGTTTATTTCCGCGTTTAATTTTCCTTTTCATACCACAAACAACTACAACAAAAAACAAACTACAAACAAACAACAACACACAATTAAATAATTAATTAAGTAAGCAACCCAGTGAAATACTTTGATCAGGGATTGCAGTTGAAAAGGAAAACGAGTTTCAAATGTGTTACAACAACAGCAAACTGGCAATTATGTTGCTCAAGTGATTAGTGCCAACAACAACAACAACTATAACAGCTGCAACAATCATTGTTACAATAACTACAACAACAACAACAACAACAACAATCGGCAACAACAAATGCTTGCATCTTTTTTTTGAGCAACATTTATAATTTCCATGCATCTTCGCATCGTTTCTTTGCGTTAATTCTCTTTTCGTGTCGCGTTCGCATCTTTCGCGTTTTGTTCGTATTGTAAACAGTTAATTCTTAATTCACTCACCCCCTCTCCCTCTCCCACCCTCTTCCTGTCCTTGTTACTCACATACGCTGAGACGGCTTAGCTTTCGTTTTCGCTTTCGTTTTACATTTTCGTGCGCGTTTCGCCTTCCTAACGGTCTACCGGTTAAAGAGATTAAACGGATCATTACTGAGGATCATTTCATCGCATGCAACTTCCCAGTGGCAACAGCAGCAATCGATCAATGGCAATGGATTAACAATGGTTTGTAAATATTATTAGCAATCAATTATAAATATTTTTCAAATCAATATGCTTTTAAAAATTAAATGAACTATAATCGCAGCTAAGAAAAAAATATGCGAGATCATTGACGATCAGTGTAAAATCTAATAGCTCAAAAGAATTAGAGATTGAGAAAAAGATATACTCAATTGTTTCTAAAACTTTAATCACAGAAATAAATAAGTTTTAGTTTGATAATTTGATTTGATCATCATTTAGTTTTAATAATATAAAAATATTGTAGAAAGGATACAAATATTCATATTTCCTTATAGTAGAAAGTTCGAATAAGACAACTTCTTATTATCTTTAATATTCTGCATATTATGTATTTATTATAAAACTTGTAAAAAGATTTCAAAAGATACTTCAGTGATCTTAATATTTTATGGGTAGTAAAAGGATCTTGTTGAAAATTAAAAATAATTATTAAATAAAATTGCTTAGTAAGAATACTTTAAAAAAAACTGATAATATTCGTGTATTATTTATCCGATAAACCACGAAACAGTAGAATAGGTTTTTCCGACGGCTTCTAACGCAACTCTGAAATTCTCAGTGCTTAATTTAATTGTTTATCGATTTACCTGCAAATTTGTTAATGCCCTGTAAAATTAAGCTTAACAATGCAATTTAAATAAGACGACAAAATGAAAACGTGAAGAACGTAAAGCAGCGAAAATAGAAATAACATTTTTGGGGCATTTAAGATCAAGTTACAAAAGTCGTAAGCCGACGGCTGCACTTGCTACGGATTTCTGAGTGTTTACTTGGGACATAAACAGGCAAATTTAAGCAGATTTATTGACGGATTTGATGACGATGCCTAAAAATGAAATGTAAAAGAAAAAAAACGAATAAGAAACGACAAATGCAAGCAAAACAAACATGCGAAAAATGAAATAAAATTAAATGAACGCAACAGAAGACGTTGCCTCATAAAAGACCAAGAATAACAAGAGCAACAACAACAACAACAACTTCGACTTTTTTTTGTTTTTTCAACTGAAAGTCCCAAAAATTGACACAAAAACATTTGAGATGAGTAATGACAATAAACACGCGGCAGAAGTCCAAAAACTTAAAGATACTACGAGTATCTCACAGATACAAATACGAGCAGAACATGACGAAGAAGCGGCAGAATGCCAAAAACTGTTGCTGCCAGCAGAGGCAACAACAACAACAACGGCAGTCACAGCAATAAAGCGCCTTTTTAGCAGCATCACAGACGCCGCCAATCCGCTAGATACATTTGTATCTGTGGCGCATATGCGCCGACGTTTGTCAAGTTAAATTAAAAAGCAGCTCAAGGCTCAAGAAATTGCTGCGGCTGAAGAGTTATGCCCATGCCCAAACGTGCAAAGAACGTGGAAAAAAAATATAAAAAGAAAGAAAGAAGCTAAACACTGAAAAAGATACTCGTATCAGCAGATACAGATACAGATACATGCAACACTCGACTGGCTGCTGGCTCGTAACTAACTAACAGTAACGTGCGTACTTCAAGGCAACGCGCTGAAACTTGAAGATACACTCAGGCACACACACACACACACTCACACACACACACACACACAGATTCAGCCTCTTTTGGCGCGCACAAAACAGAAGCGCCAAAAATAAAAATCGCACAACAAAAAAAGCCAAACTGCAAAAATGAAAGCGAAACAGAAAAGACAGAAGCAAGAAGAATAAGTAGAAGAAGAAGGAGAAGGAGGAGTACAAGGAGGGAAGTAACAACATCAAGTCAGCCCCCAAATGAGGCGTTCGTAACATGACAGAGAGAATTCAAAGCTGAAGCTGAAGTTGAAGTTGAAGTTGAAAACTGCCTTGACATGAGCAATAAAGAGAATTTAAAGCGCCATAGAAGCTGACGACGAAAGCAAAGTCAAATAAATAATAAAGCAATACAAATTGAGGCAGCAACAACAACAACAACAGCAACAACAACAACAACAACAGACGCTGCCACAGCGGCTGTAAAAAGAAGTTCAAGTTCAAACAGCGCATATGTATCTGTATCTGTATCTGTAAATGTATCTGTATCTTGTAGTTTGTGTATCTTGCACATGCTGCAGCAATTTGTCTGACCAAAGGCGGCCACATGTGCCGCCAACTGGACGCGCCTGTAAATGTTGTTGTTGTTGTTGTTTGTGTTGCATCTATTTCTGTTTGCCGTTTTATGAGGCTTGGGATCTTGGAACTGCAGTTGCAGTTGCATTTATAGTTGCAGTTGCATGGCGACCCCCAATGAATTAATTTCTTAGCTATAAATAAACTTAGACGCACGCACACGCACATTGTTGCAACTGCAGCAGAAATGTCAGTAAGAAACACACCCACACACACACACACACACACACACACACACACACACACACACACACACACACACACACACAACTTGCTACGTTTTCGTTTTCATTCATAAAATAAACGTAGATGCCAAAAAAAAGCACGCGCAGGTAGCAAAGAAGGCAACGCTAAAGGACACGGCTGGCAAATTAAGGCTTTGACCTAGAGAAAAACAAACAACACATATACAACACACACACACCCAGCACTCACACACCCAACACTCATACACACACACACTCCCACTCACAGCAGTGTGAGCTTGTAACGTTAACGGTAACGTGCGTGACTTTGAAAGTATGCGAAATGACATACTCGTAAATCTGCATGTGTGTGTGGCGTATGTGTGTGTGTGATGTGTGTGTGTATTGTGTGAGTGTGTTTGGTTAGCTCCTTTGCATGGCTTCATTGTGGCACACAGCACGTTTCATTTCATCGCATATTCAACACACACTCATACTCTACTGTGTGTTGCCCCAAACGACTGAATGCCTGCCACGCTGCCCCCTTCCCCTCTTCCCCTCTTCCATTCTCTTCCCTTACCTTTCGCACCCTTCGTAAAGCTTCCCGCATCGAATAACTCAATTTACACGTGACACATCGCCAAGTAAATTAACCCATTAGCAGACTCATGATAATTCAGTACTTCTTACTTTAGATACAACGCATTTCTGGGAAAATATAATACAATAGATGAATATTTATAACATATTTAAAAATATGACATTTTTACACCTTGAAATTTAAGTATTCACGTTTCAATTTTTAAGTATATAACATATTCAAAAATATGACAGATTTACACCTTAAACTTTAAGTATTCACGTTTCAATTTCTTAAGTAAAATTGAAGATATTTTTATTAAAGATATTTTCTAAATTTCGCATACTTTTGTTTCTTCACTCAAAGTAGTATTTAAATTTTAAACAATTTTTTGATATTCTGTTATTTTTTGTTAAAGAAATTCAATTAAAAAAATTTTAAATTCTGAAGCAGGTTTCCTTTTTTTTTTTAAATTGCAGAATTTAAAGCTTACATGAAAGATCTATTTTAGTTAGGTTCAGTTAAATTATGAACTTATTTTATTTTATATAATTACAAGAAAATTAAAATATTATAAATTTGTATTGATTACAATTTTAAAAGTATCCCTTCAATGGGTTAATTTTATTAATATAAGTAAAAAATAAATGCCAAAAGTCCAGAAATTGGTAGAACTTCCAAATGTATCTGCCAGAAAACACGTTAGTACACGCACAAGTGGGTGCTTCTAGGTCACGTTGAGGGGCTTCTGGCATTGCACCCCATTTAAAATATAAGAAAAAATGCATAAGTAGATGTTGTAAAATGTTAAAAAATGCAATAATGCAATCCACCCCTCGACATGCTTGCAGATTTGCATATTGAAAAGTTTTGTTTAATTAAGTTGCAAGAGAGGAAAATGTACGCAAATGTAGCTGAATATGATGTACATATTTCTACATATATATTTTAATAAATATTTTAGTATGTTGGCTGCTGGCAGTAACAATTTGAAACAAATTTCATATGAGCCAGAAAAAAGTTGTAAACAAGCGGCGAAAATGTCAGATAACATATTAAAATGTATGTTACTTATATAGTATAAATGGGAGCATAAGGGGCGTATGAGAAACATTAGCAGTTGCTCGGCTAAATTCGTTGCTGTAGTTGTAACTAAAGCTGCTACATTTAAACAAATGTTGCTGGTAAAGCGTCAGCTTGACAGACAGGCCAAAAGAGAGAGAGAGGGAGGGAGAGAGGGAGGGAGAGAGAGACAGAGATAGACAGACAGACAGGTAACAGCAACAGCAACAGCAGCAACAATGCTGCCAGTCAAAACGCGACTGTGTAGCAGGATAACTGCCAGTTGGTGTTGCACTTGTAACAGCCTGATTGTTGTTGCAGTTTTAAAGTAAAGTCAGTTTTGGCTACGCACAGGTAGAAGCGACAGCAGCAACAACAGCAACAGCAGCAACAACAACAGCAACAACTCCTGCTCAGCTTCAGTCTCACCCTCGCCTCGTCATGGCTGAGTTAACTTAGAGCATTTGGTCTATTCTGCACATGCAATGTATGCATGTATTTGTTATATATGTGTGTGTATAGGTGTAGCCTACTTTATGCACCCAAGAGTCACCTATATTCGCTGCTGTTGCTGCTGTGTTTGCTGCTGTTGCTGCTGTTGTTGCTGCCACTTTTGCCCTTCTTCTGCATGTATTTCAAATGACGCATTGTTCGCAATACATTTTATATAGTGATATATATATGTACATACATATATATAATGTACAACTGTGTGCGTGTTTAATTCGCGAACAAATTTCAAAATGTTGCAAACTGTGCGGCAGCAACAGCAACACCAGCAACAACACCAGCAACAGCAACTGAAATTGAAGTGAATTGCTGGCATTGTTCATGTTCTCTTTTTGTAAACCACACACACAAACACACACACTCATGTACACACACTCACACACACATTTGCACACACTAAAACTCATGCAAATAGCTCATGTTTTATTTGTATAGCAAACAGAAATCGAGCTTAAAAAGTTGCGCCAAATTTGACAGACATTTGAAAGGTTCTGCTGCTAGATAAGATAAAATAAATATACACATAGACAATTTTATTATCAAAATCTGTTATATCACAGAGCGGAAATGAGAGCTTGAGGCAAGCATTTCCGATTTGAATACGAGCAATAAAATGCGAAATGTTTGTTGACCGTTGTTGCCACAACACGAAGTGAAATAAAGCGAACCGAACGCCTTGATTTATCATCTTGAGCCTGTTAAAGGAAGCGCTAATTGTGCACATGTTGCAGTTGCAACTGCAACACACTAATACACACACACACACACACACTTGCACATTGGCCTAATTTTGAAATCGGGATCTTTATCGCCCAGATACTCGCAATACTCGTAACTTGTAAGTCGCGTCTCGTAACTTGCCACATGCAACTTGCCCCAACTTGAACAATGTAAATATATGAGCCGCAATTGCTGCAGGATGGCAACGCGAAACGAACTCGCATAAAACGGAAAGTGCAGCAAATTGTGGCAGCTGCAACATCACAATATTTTTTGTATTCTTTTTTTTTGCTCCTTTTGCTTTTCTTCTTCTTGTTTTGCTGTTTCTCTTTCAGTTTCGCATTCGCTGATCTTAACTCTGTGGCAGGTTCTTGTTGCTGGCCGTTGGCCTTTTACCGTTTTATTTGAGTCGCGCTTCCATTTGCTGGACATTGCCACAGCCACATGCGGCATGCAACGGCGACGGTGCAGCCTCGCTGTCCAAAAGCCACTCAAATTGCAATTGCAACACGCAAATTTGAAGCGACAACATAATCAGTCTTTAATTGTCATTCGACAACACATTGTTGCAACTTGCAATAGCAACTTGCAACAGCAACATCCATAGAAAGCAAAGGCAACTTTACGATAAAAAAAGTTCCAAGGAAGTTTAAAGAATATGATTTGAGAATAATGTAAATTAATGACTTAATAGATGATTGAAGAAAAAGTAAGCTTAATTGATAAGGATTTAAGAATTGGAATGAGGTTCTCATAGAAGAAATTCTCTTAATTGAGACTGAGGACAAATTAGGCATCTATAAATGTCTTTTGTTATGAAATTCAAACTAAAAATTAACCAGTTTATATATTTAAAATTAAGATAAGCATGACTCCAGATATACAAAGCAAATGATCTAAATTTAAATACATAAGTAAATTTAAAATGGCATATATATTAATATGACCATAACATATAAGAACAAATTATTATTTTAATTTGTTTTTTAAATATAACATTTAATTAATATTCAAATAATATAACATATATTTTCTTATATTATTTTAATGTTACAAATTAAAATAAAATAATATTTAACAGAACTTTGCAATGCCAATCATAAAATGTTATTTAGATTCAGTCAAAAGTAGATCTACATCTTGGCTTTGGCCAAGGGCACTTTTTAGCCACTTCAACACCTCAACAAGCCAAAAACTTTGCTATAGAGTGTGCAAGGCACACACACACACACACTCAGTCTCACACACACACACACACACATATATACAGAGCCGGCCCATTGAACTTTGTGAAGCGCAACGAAATGTTGGCAGGTTGGAAGTGAAAAAAAAAAAAAAAACGCAAAAAGGCAACGGCAAAGGACGCGCAAAAAAATGTACACCTGTGCCGTTTTTTATGAGAATAAAATACAAAATACAAAAGAAACAAAACACAAAAAAAAATAAAGAAGCAGAAAGAAAGAAAAATAAAAATAATGCGAGTAACTGCGAAAAAAAATGGCGAAAAAAGCAAGAAAATGACAACAGCGACAGCAACTGAAAAACGCAGCGGCAAGTGTGTGTGCGAGGTGTGTGTGTGTGTGTGTGTGTGTGTGGCAGCTCTTACAAAGCCAAAGCATAACTTACAAGCAACAGCAACAACAACAACAACAGCAACAACGGCAATAAAAAGTCAGAAGTGAGTGTCCTTTACATTTTTTGTCGTTGCCTCTGTCGCTGTCTCTGCCGCTGCTGCTGCTGCGCTGCTTCCTGCCACCACGGACTTGGACCTGGCCAACGCCGCTCATTATATAGTCAAAGACCATAATTATGTGTTGAAGTTTGTAGATGTTTTAAGTGAGTGAGAGCCAAAGAAGCAACACAGAATAACGATAATGCTGGCAAAATAACAAAAAAAAAATATAAAAAAAATAGAAGGAACAGACAAATAAAGTTCCTTGTAAAGTCATTTAGCTTTTGCCGAGCAAGGATAGAAGAAAAAGAGACTCCTATAGCACTTCTGGTAATCCTTAAGGAATCGTTTACTAATCGTTTACTTTACTTTACTTGATGATGAAATTTGATATCAAAAGCATTAGCATTTAAGACTTAATATTATTCCCATTTCTAATTAAAAATGTTGCATATTTATCATTACAGCTTTTTAACCAACGGATTTGAGGAAACCAGCAACAACAACAACAACAACAACAAACACAACAGCAACTTTGACATATGAAATTGAAAAGCAAAGCAAAATACAAAAAACTACTTTTTGGCTAATAATCAAAATTTTCACTTGAAGTCAAACCAAAAGCAAGAAATGCATTAAACGAAACAAGCAAATCAACTAATTATTAATATTAACTTAATTTTAATAACTTATAACAAATAACGCGATAATGTTTAATTAATTTGTAAGTAAAAAAAACCAACAAACAAACAAACGGAAGACAAAGATTTTTAAACTATAAGGCCTACAAATATTAAGTAATATTATTGCATAACGTATTTAAATCATTTTCAAGAAAAGCTGCAAACTATTTTTTATATATATAAACATATTAACAACAACAACAAAAAGAACAACAAAAAGCAAATCAAATTTAAAAGCAAAAACCAGAGTACAAAATTCATAAGCATCAATTTACAACAGCAACAAAAACATAAACAAAAGCAAAAGCAAATAAATAAAATATCGACAAATATCAACAAGCTAAATAATCAATAAATAAATATATATATATATATTTAAACAATACAAATAAACAACGCATACAACAAATACAAATTTACAAATTACAAATTTACAAATTTTTCTAACAAGAAGTCGAAGTCTGAGACAAAGCCACAGCACAACAACAAAATAAAAAACAAAAAGAAGAAGGAAATTTGCAAATAATTATAAATATAACAAATCAAATGAAACAAAAAATCAATTTCTTAGCTGCCGTTTACAAGAACAACAACAAAATAAACATCTTCAACCACGAATAAAGTACAAAAAGAAAGATTTTGAATTTTCAAACTTACAAATTTTTAACAACAATTTAATAGTAGCACTTTTACAACAAAACAATATTAATATCAATTATATAAAAATATTTATATAAACTCGTAAACGAATATTAAGCTTAAGCAATAAATTACATATATTATCAAATACAATTTTACATAAATAACAACAACAAAAGAAAAGCAAGCACAAACAACCAGTGAGTTCAAAATACAAATTACAAATACAACAAATATTATAAAATGATTTATTAAAAAGAAATCATACAAAATCGTAATCGAAGAAAAACTACCTCAAGAGCAGTGAGCGTGTACAAAAAACAAGCAAAAAAAACTAAAGAAAATTAAGAAAAAAATTACAAATATTTAGAGAAGATTCAACAGTGTATAAGTCGAACTTTTCGTATTGCCCTCGTCCCTCTTCCCCTCAAGCGCAGCGCAGTTGTAAAAAAGCTGCGCAGTCATGCAATTCTGCGGACTTAAATGGCGTCTTCAATAATCGCACAGAGCAGCACAGGCGGCCCCGTCGACTCGACATCGGCAACCAGCAGCAGCATCGGCAGCATCAGCAGCAGCAACACATTGCCGGCAATCTCAGCAACAGTTGCTTCAGCAGCTGCTGATCTACACAATACGCATCTCAATCAGCTGAGCAGCCTCAGTCATCACTATACGACGCCGTATCATCATCATCACTACCAGCAACATCAACATCAGCAGCACCAGCAGCAGCAGCAACATCAACAGCAGCAACATCAGCAGCATTACCAGCAACAGGCAACGCAAGCGGAGCAACATCCTCAACATTGGGATTACTATGCACGTCAGCAACCAGCGGCGTCTGCCAACAACAACAACAACAATAATAGCAATACCAATAGCAACGGCAACAGCGCGAGTGACAACAACAATAGGAGCAGCAATACAAATGTTGCAGCCCCTTTGGGCAGCAACAGCAGCACTGCTAATGGCACTGCTGCCAGTGTCAACAATGGCCACAGTCATGGCCACGGCCACGCCCACAATCATCACGTCCATGGCGGACACAGTGATGCCAACAATGCCGTTGCTGTTGCCGCCACCGCCACCAATGTCGCAGTAGGCGCCAACGGCACCAATTCCAACTCGAATTCGAATTCAAACTCCAACGGTAGCTATACACGTCCCTGGGAAATGGAGTCCAAGGATCAACAACAACAGCAGCAACAACAGCAGCAGCAGCAACAACAGCAACAGCAACAACAACAAATACAATCTCAATCACAGCCGAAGAGCGGCTTTGAGCCATTCTCAAAGTTGCCCTCATTCCAGAGTCAATTTCATGGCTTCAACGAGCAACTGTTGCCCGATGGCACGCCCATGCCGATGCCCATTGGTGCCACAGCAGCAACAACAGCAACAGCTGCCGCCGCAGCAGCAGCAGCAGCAGCTGCAGCCGCCGCAGCTGGAGCTGCCACAGCGGGAATCAGTTCGCTACAAACGGTGGCAATGTCACCGGCCAGCATCTCAGTGAGTTCGCCGGGTATGATGAGCGTCGGGTCACCATTGACCCAGCTGCCAGGCATGCAGACGAGCATAACACCGCCATCGGGCAGCTTTACACCATTAGGTGCACCACCGCCACCGCCAAATGCATTTCACCACATGCACACGCATCATCGGGCAGCGGGAGCAGCAGCGGGTTATCCTCTAATGCCGGCAGCAACAGCAGCAGCAGCAGCATTTGGGGATCTGCAACTGTATCAACCGCTGACGCCGGGATTTGCACCATTGATCAAGAAGGAACCGGTGGGATCCGGCGCAGATTATGATATGCTTACAGGCATGTCCATCAAGAAAGAAGACTTTGATCTCAGCAACACACAGCTGCAACATCAGCAGCAGCAGCAGCAACATCTACAGCAGCAGCAACATCTACAGCAGCAGCAGCATCTACAGCAGCAACATGGTCATGCACATGCCGGACTGGGCGTGGCTGTTGGCATGCATACGCCCACATCGTACGATGGCAACAACAGCAACAGTTTCCCGCATGCGGCAAGCAGCAGTGGCAGCCACACGCCGCACACAACACAGCCGCACACACCAACACCGTCAGCACCAATAACCGCCATCAAGGTGGAAAAGTTGCTCAAGTCGCCGATAGCACGGCATGAGGCAAGGAAAAAAGAAAGACGGAAACCGCGGCCCAACTCATTGGAGTCCAGTGCTGAGAGCGAGGCCAGCGGCATGGACGTTGATCCCAGTGGCGGTAATCCGGGCCAAGTGGACGCCGTTTCCAGTACGGCCAACTTCAAGAGTCCGTTGAGTGCGCTCGGCATGGGCGATAGCAATGATGCAAATGCCAATGGATGCGATAAGCAGGTAAGTTCAAAGCTTAAATGACGCGCGTACCGGCGATAACTGGCAAACGCTGCAAATAATAGGAACACCCATCCACCATGACCATAACCTACCACCAACATAACCACCACCAACAACACTATCAACAACAACAACATATACATTTACAACAACAACTTCCACCCAACGCCAACCACTCCACCAACCACAACTCCTTCTTCTTCTTCCGCCTCTGTTTTGCAGTCAAAGAAGAAACGCAAACGTTGCGGCGAATGCATCGGCTGCCAACGCAAGGACAATTGC
Source organism: Drosophila falleni (assembly GCA_035045575.1). Classification (NCBI taxonomy): domain Eukaryota; kingdom Metazoa; phylum Arthropoda; class Insecta; order Diptera; family Drosophilidae; genus Drosophila; species Drosophila falleni. The sequence continues at coordinate 9,404,530 of JAWNOV010000167.1, forward strand.
GGCGAATGTGCCCCATGCCGCAACGATAAGAGCCATCAGATCTGCAAGCAACGTCGCTGCGAGAAGCTCACCGAGAAGAAGGTAAGTCCATATATACCTATAGTCCAACCATTACCATTTTCAACCAGTTAATAGTCATTCAACCATTCAACAAACATTCGACCAACTGAACATTCGGCCTTTTTTTGCCCATTCAGTTCTTAAGGCAATTCCCAGGCTCTGGCTCAGACCGAGACCCAGAGTCAAGAATTCAGATTCAGAGTCAGGCTTACGAGCATTTCCATTCATTCAAAAAAAAAAAAGTTACTCAATGAAATCGACGAACACTTGCGCTGCGGCTCAGCAACGGCAACAGCATAAGCAACGGTGCTGCTGGATATGCACAGTGGTTCGAAATACAAATTAATAAATAAACTTCAATCTATACATATTTTAGACCAACTTCCAACAGTCGTAACTTGCTCAAAACTTAACCGATTTTCAAGCGGAATATCATTTTGATCATGATTTCACCTCTAAATTGATTCTGCATTTAAATTTTCATCATCTAGAAAATTTGATATATTTTTGATACTAAGCCATTTATTATCCAATTTTCCATACTTACCCCTTGACCTTTTTTCGAAAACTTTGATCTCTCATAACTTTATCAAATCTTAACCGACTTTCAAGCGGAATATCATTTTGATCATGATTTGGACTCAAAATTGATTCTGCATTTAAATTTTTATCATCTAGAAAATTTGATATATTTTCGATACTAAGCCATTTAATATCCAATTTTCCATACTTACCCCTTGACATTTTTTCAAAAACTTCGATCTCTCATACCTTCATCAAAAATTGTCCGATTTTCAAACGGAATGTCATTTTGATTATGATTTGGCCCCCAAAATCATTCTGCGTTTAAATTTTTATTATCTAAAAAAATTTGATATTTTTCGATACTAAGCCATCTTCATTTTCAATTGCTTGCTGTGATTGCTGTTGTGAGGACACTGTGCAGGCTCCAGTGCAGAGTCAGTGCAAACCGGTTTCTCAGTTTGCAGCTCGCGGCCACGAGAGTTCGCGCGGTCTTTCACTCCAGCGGTCAGTCACTCAAGATTTATGTCAGCACAACAGATGTTCCATCCATAGTCAGTGCAAATTAATGCGCCCATTTCCCCCTCTCTCCCTCTCTCCCACTCTCTCTCTCTCTCTCTCTCTCTCTCTCTCTCTCTCTCTCTTTATGTCCAGTGCTTAAATACATGCAATTGCCTCAGCCTGTGTTTGGTCAGACGTTTAACTAGTAACCTACAAGCACGTATGTATGCATATATACATTGTGTGTGTGTGTGTGTGTGTGTGTGCTTAAGTACTTGCGTACGTGCACTCTTGAGTACTTGTACTGCATTCGCGTATCCTTAAACTCTCAGCTTCCCAAGCGACTGCAGATGAGTTTCGTTCGTTTTCCCATTCAGTTTGCATTTCAAAATCACTTAAGAGCAGAGCAGAGCAGAGCCGCAGGCAAGCAGCGCATATCCTTTGAGGAAATCAGGTTACACACTGTCAGACATGAAAATCAGCATCTGAAACTGCGCTACATGTCGCCCAAGTGAAGTCCATCTGGGATCTCGAGTGGTTATGTGGTTATGTGATGTCTTCATGCGAGCTGCTTGACAAGTTCATTGGCCGAGCGCAGGACAGTTAAAAAGGACCCTTTAAGTGTTTAAAAAGAAATTAGAAAAGAAGAGCTGCATTTTAATTTAAAATTGTTAGAGCTAAAAATCAACTGCGAATGAAAAGTATACATAGATCAACTTCTAACAATTTGTTGTTATTGTAGCTGTGATCAAAATCCAAATTAAGGTCATGTCCACAGACAAAACGCTTCCATTTGAACGCGTTTGCTTCGCTTCAAATGCAGACGCAGAAAAACAGCAAAAAGACAACAATAATAAGAATAACAGCAACAACAACAACTGTGGCAATGCCAATATGCCGTATGAAATAAAACAACAATAAAAACGATAATAACGAAACGAGCCAGCAGCAACAACAAAAGAAAAGCAAACGACGTTCGCAGCCGCTGCCTGCAGGAGCAGATGTTCACAACTGACAAACACACACACACATACACATACAGATAGACAGTGAGAGACAGAAAGACAGACATAAATAAATAAGCGACTGCGCAACGTTTTGTCTCGCTGCTGCGATCAGCGCCGGCAGCGACAGCAACGCAAACAGCGCTGCCAGCAACGGCAGCAAACAGGAAACCGAAAAAGAAACGAGCACGCAGAGAGAACGTGCAGCGTGCAGCGAGAGCGAGATAGCGTGCTAGATAGTTAGGAGAGAGCGCGACTGGTCACACAATTAAGAAGGAGGTTGACAGGAGAAGCGAACGAACAGCGCTGCAAACTGCGGCTGCGTCAAAAGGTTGTCAAACAGGAAAATGGCACGCAAAAGCGACGCTGTCCACTATCGCTGCCTCTGCCGCTGTCGCTGCTGCTGCCACTCTGCCTCCCAAGCGACGACACACATAGATAAAGTTGTAAATTTTGCAGTCACTGCGCCATCAGTTGACATGTCAATACTCACTCACACACACATACACACGAATTGCGAGTAGACAGTGCGATTAATGTGACCAGAGTCTTCCTTCCTTCCTTCCGCGCTTGCCATACAATTGCCGCTTTATTTTATATCTTCCTCTGCTTTATCATCATTATTATTATTATTGTTGTTGTTGTTGTTGTCGTAGCTTTTGTTGTTTGTACAACACGCGTGCAAGCTATAGAAGCCCATGTTTTTCACACTGTTCAACATAAATTCAATTATTCAAGCGGACAATTATACACGGCATCCTGAGCAAGTGCAGTATTGAATTATTTGCTATTTATTAAGCATTTATCATGTTAAACTGCATAAAGTTCTCTATAAGAGTATGCAATTTATTCCTTACGGAATCACTCAGATTCATTCTTTTTTCTTTTTGAATTCAACTTAATTATTCAATACTATTTATATATAAATATAAATATTATAATATAAATATTGAAATACAACCACTTTATTTACAGGACTATTCCTGTTTTCACATTAGGCAAGATTTTTCGAAAGTAGAAATTAATTTACTTTGAAAAACAATTATTTTGAAATAATCAGTCTTATGTGTTATAGTCTGGTATACAAACTGATGTTTCACAGTGTTCCTTACTGAACCTACATATAATAATAACAATGTCGTCTGGCATCGCTTTTTGTAGTCGTTTTGTTTTTGTTTCGCGGAAGTTCTCTTTGGATCGGCAATAATTTCGTTATATATTTTGACGATCGCCTTTTTGTCGGGTTGCTGCTTCGCATGCAGAATCGAAGGCGGATCAATGCACTTTTTGACTTATTTCTGCGGTATTTGTGCAGCTCTTGTAATTTAATACTCACACAGGGTTTTTTTTTTAATTTTTGAGTTTTAGTTTCGTTTTGGTTGCGTTTCAATTCGTTTCGTTTTCGGTTTGCTTTTGGTTTATTTTTTCTGGGCAGCTGGTCACACTTTAAGCGGGAACTTGAGTGCCGCTCCTTGTCTGTTTTTTACTTTCACAAATCAGGCCGAAAAATAAAAAATAAAATGCCTCGAGCACAAGTCATTAACTTGGCTATTTGAATTGCCATCCCCATTCCATTCGTTCGGGCCAAAGCTGAGGATGCTTCCTGTCGCGGACTCTGTTGGCCTTAAATATGCAGTTTTCTTAGGAATTTTCTCATTAAAACCGTATTTTTTTTATCATTCCTTCTTCTACGCTTTTCTCAAATAAGGCAAATCAACAAGAACAAGAACAACAACAAAGTGAAGAGCAAATATTAAAAGGCGTCTGGTCTAAAGAAAGTCGCCAAAAGCGACGAATCAACCAAAGGCCCTCTTGATACGGACAACCTTTCCAAAAGTCTGGTTTGAGTGATTGACTTCATTCCTATGTATATATATATATATATCTGTATGTGTGTATGTGTGTGTGTGTTTGTGGGTGGTTGGTATTCGCATTGTCCTTGTATTGTAATCGTCGCAAGCTTCTTTCGCTTTGCTGTTTCCTTTTTTTTTTTTGCATGCTCTTTCAATTTCACTTTTGTGGCCGCAGGACACTTGCCCCGTGCAACTGTGTGGCAACTTCATCAAACTAAATGCACTGCATATGAACTAACCCTAAGTCTAAAAGCAGTCAGGACAACTTAAAGGTTTCACTCCATGCATACGAAATGCTCACAAAATGCGAGCCATGAAAGTACGAAAGTACACTGAAAAAAAAGACGAACTTCTAAAATCAAAAACATTCATCTTAAGTAGTTTGTTCTAAAAATAAAATTATTTAATGACCAAATAACTAAAACTAAGTTTATAAATCTAAAAACTCTTAAAATCTTAATATAAGAATAAAAATCTTGAATTGTTAAGAAAGGAAACAGTATAAAATGTAAATAAATAAAAATTAAAAAATACAAAAAAATATTAAATAAAAAACAATTATTTTTCTTTAATTTATTTTTTGATTTTAATTTCAAGAACACTTATTCTTAAAATAAGAACTTAGTCTTATTTAAAATGTTCTTAAAATCAAGATGTGTTCTCTTAATTTAAGAATTATATGTTCTCGATGCATTTTTTAGACCAAAAATCTTAGTTCTAAGACCAAAATCTTGATCTAAGAACGAATTTTTTTTTTCAGTGTATGAGTATCCCGACACTAAGTATGCGCCTCAATTGCAACAACAATAACAACAATTTGCAACTGGGAGTGCAATGCTCCTACTTGAGCACACACACCGTTCGTGACATACTCCCAACATGACAGCATTCGTCCTCGTCCTTCGTGCTTCGTTCTACTCCACATATCCACATACAACTGGCAGGAAAACAGGATAACAAACACACACACACACACACCCATACACACACACTTGTACGGTGTGGCACACTTGAAACTTGAGCAAATGTTTTTTGATGATGAGCTTCAGCTTGGGCTTCATTATCATCCATGTGTGTGTGTGTGTGTGTGTGTGTGTGTCTTTGTGTTGTGCAATCTGATACCATGTCGTAGTCTGCTTCTTCTTCTTGCTCTTCTTGTATCCAGTTGCAACAGCAATTGCACAACACTCTCTCTCTCTCTCTCTCTTTATCTTTTTGCAGCTAAGTTTTCATTGGAGTTAAATTTTCTTTTATGGCAGTTTTCTGCAACATTTTCCAGCTATAATTGACGCTTATGGCCAGGTGCTTGTCATAGCCACAATATTGCTTCAATCATTCAATTTGTTTGCAACAATATACGAATACGCACAGCTGCACATACATGCTCAGCACTCATGTGTGTGTGTGTGTGTGTGTGTGTGTGTGTCATGCCTTGAGGCAGAGTTCATTGCACCACAAATGGAAAGACAAACTCTGGATTCTGTTCTGAATATCGCCGAGTCCAGTTGCAGGCTCGTTCTTTTGCCTTTGCCACAAATCGGATTGAATTTTGTTTTATTTCCTTTTGCTTTGCTCCAAATGCATATTCATCTGTCGAATACACACACAGAGAGACACACACAGATACAGATACAGAGACAAACATCTGCATTTGTTTCTCGCTTGCCTGCACATCTGCTCATATTGTTCCTTTTTATTTTTCCTGTTTTCTTTTGCCTCCGTCTCACAAACTGAGTCGTGTCCTGCACTAGGATTTAAGTCCAAACGTGCCGCATATCTGTTGCACTCACTTTAACTCACACATACATACATACACTCTCTCTATATATATATTCATATTTTATGCACGCACTCAAATATGTACTCGTAAATCTATCCATATAAATATAAATACCTATTTGATAGACAAAACTATTTCCCTACTATTGTATTTGTGTTGGGGGATGGACAGAGCAACTTTTAAGCGGCTTACACACAGCATATAATCCCCATGTCCTTCTCACTCTCTCTCTCTCTCTCTCTCTCTTTCTCTTTCTCTCTTTTTCTCTCCACGCCACATTTCTCCCATTCTTTCCCATTTTATTCAAAATTAAAATGAATACTTTAATTCATAAATTGCCATTTTTGTACGCATTCTCGTATTGTTGCTGCTCTTTATACCCTGTAAATATCTATTAAAACCAAATGGGGTATAATTAAATTATGTTAATATTTATAACATTGCCAGACTTGGATAAATTTTGTAATATTTTATTTACATTATTAACTGAAGAAAGCAGCACTCTGGGTATCTTTTAGTCCAGCATACTCAACTTGAACAGTTTTATTTATATTTTTGCAATTTTAATGGACTTAATGCTGCTATTATTGCAAATACCGGCTAAAATTCCAGCCCTGACTGCCAATTAGAGGTTTTTATATTTGAACAGGCGACTTCCCATGTAATATACAAAATACATATTTATAAATATATATTTCCATTTATATATAAATATTGTTTATTGCATATATAAATTGATTAATTTTAAGCTCATATTCCCAGTACTTATGCCACTTTATTTGTATTACAATTTACTTTTCATGCATTTATTTTAATTTTAATTCTTGTTTTCTATTTTTTTGCAGGAACCCAAAGCCAAACCCGTATGTATACACTTTTTATTTTGCATATATACATATTTTTACATAATTTAATGAATAATTTGTTTTGCAAAAGCAATTTGCTTATCAAGTGCTATAAAAGATAAGATAAGACTGAGTCTTAGACATAATTCCAAGAAGTTCTGCAAGCTGAGTTCATAAATGTCTGAATTGATATCTTATCTTGTCTAAATGATTTTTAGAATAATTATAGATTATTATTTGACTATGAAAAAATGTGAAAATAGTTAATTTAATTGTTCGTTTTGGGCTGTCCAATTGCTTGACCTTGAAACAGTTTTTTCTGATGTGGAATTCTTTTTTTATAAGAAAGATTATGCAAATAGATTTGCAGTTCTTTAAGCTTCTTTTGTGCTTTCATTGTTTTCAGCAAATGTATCTATGTATCTTTTGTATCTATGTGTGCAGCATTGTGTGGCAGTTTCTTGTTTTTTTCTCTTTTACCAGCAGATTTTTTTTTATCGGGCGCATAAATTAAATAATAAAACGCTTATGTGTTTGTGTTGGTGCAATTCTATGCTCACATTTGAGTGTATGAGTGTGTGAGTGTGTGTGTGTGTGCTGTCTGTCTGTGCAATTGATTGTTGTTGCTGTTGTTTTTTCATGAAAATGATTTGCTGCTGTTGCCGCGACGGCTGCTTATGTGAATGATTGTTGATGGGTTGTTGCTGCTGTTGCTGTTGCTGCTGTTGCTGCTGGTGGTTGTTGATGACAATCGTTCATTCCGCTAGTCGAAACTATACACACACACACACATGCATACAGAAACATACATAAATCTGCGCTGATTATAATGCGTTGTTAAATTTTAATAAATAAATTTTCACATCCTTGTTAAGCTCTCATTGAATGCGACATCAACAACAGCAACAACAGCACAGACTCGTACAATACATACATATATAAAAGCGTATGTAAAAAGTCTGCATTGATTAAATGTCTAAAAAGTCCAACAAACAGCAACAATAGCGCTAAATGTAAATGAATGTTACATAATTACGTCAGCGGTAACACTGTGTATACTTAATTCGAAAATTTGCATAGCAAACGTGGCAAAGGGACAAGGCTAAAGACGATGCTATGTAGCCTTGTAAGTAGTTAAAGGACAAAACTACTGCATTGTCTACACACACACACACACACACACACACACACACACTAACGAGCTGAAAATGCCCCACTGCATTTTCAGTTGCCGTGAAAATGTTGCAAAAAAAAGATAGAAAAAATTGCAGTGCAAATGATTTTCGCATTTGCTCATTTTAATGAGACAAACTGCGAAGAATGCAAAAGATAGAGAAATTAGAGAGGGAAATGCGAGGAGAATTAGAAGGGAAGGTGCAATGTGACGTTAATGAAGGACAAGTGAGGGATTGGGATTGAAAGAGGGGTTGAGTGAGAGAGACAGAAAGAGAGAGAGAGAGAGAGAGGGCGTAACTTGGTAAATGAGGTTAACAAGCAGCAGCTGGCAGTAAATAGATATGCAATTAAGCATTCTTGTTATTGTTTATTAATAAACAACAACAAAAGCAAATAAAAAAAGCCAAAAAAAAATAAATACATAAGACAGCGCCCGCTAATTGCCACAGCAACTGCAAGAGATAGAAAGAGACGAGAGAGAGAGAGTGAGAGAGAGAGAGAGAGAGAGAGAGAGAGAGAGAGAGTGACAAAGAGCGATAACAAGCAAAAAAGAGCGAAAAATGCTTTTCTGTTCGCAACCATGCGTTGCATTTCAAGGATACAGGATACACACACACACACACACACACACACACAGTCAAACACACTCGCTTATACACTTGCATCTATATATTAGCACATTTAACCCTTTTTTGTTTTTGCTCTGCATTTCTATTTTTGAAGTGCATTTTTTCCCTGCAAGCGTCACATTTTTACTGCCCAGTTGGCTCAATTTAAATGCGAGTCTCAACGATGCATGGCCGAAACTGACAGGACAGGGGAAATTACCCTGCATTAAAATGAAGATAAGAGACTATAAGAGACACATTAAGCATTGCACAAAAAGAAAGAGAAGATGACTAAAAAATGAGAGAGAAAACGAAATGAGAGAAAAAAGGAGCAATTACTGCTAGTGGTCACTCAAAATTTAAAACTTCCTTTAATTACAATTCTCTAATTGACCATTTTACAATTTTCCAGGAATTCATTTTTCATTCTTCCGTAAGAAAACATTTGGAGTTTATTGACAATAAAAACATACCTCGAGATTCCCAAAAACTTACTTCTAAAATATATTATAAAATTATGATAATTTTATTATATTAGAAATTTATAACAATTATTAGATTGATTGATTTGGGAATCATATATCCCAACATATTTTTATTATATTTTCGTATTCATAAGATTACTTCTCTTACACTCGCATTCTTAAATTTGAAATAGTCTTTATATATTATAAAAGTTCACACTTAGTCAAATTTACAGACTTCATTCATTTTTTACTTTTTCACACCTAAACAATTGACTTTGAAATACTACTGAGCATCTCACAGTCGAGCAAGTACAATTTTTATAATTTTTACTTGTTGTACATTTCTGTAACTGTATGTATGTGTGTGTGTGTGTGTGTCTGTGTGTGTCTGTGTGTGTGAGTGTGCAAGGTGCAATTGCAGCGCATTTTTCAGCTTGACCGATTCGTTGAGAGTGCGACCGAGCGACCCTTTTGGTCTGTAGAAATGCGGCAAGCCAAACTTGCACCCCAGCAGCAACAAAAATGAAACGAGGCGTTTGTCAGTTTGTCAGTTAGCTCAGTAAAAAAAGGGGTTGTCCATGGGTAAATACGTATGAACATACATAAGTGATGATGATGGGGTTTCTCTCTGTTAGTTTAGAGGGTCAGCAGGTTACAGGTTACAGGTTACATTACAGTCGCCTAATTGCAACCAAAACTAAATGCCAGCCCACATATTTAACTCATGTTAAGACTTTTCAACTCACACACACATGTACAACTTTTAGCCATTTGTTGTAAATCTGTTTAAGTCAAGTCAGTCATATCAAAAATTGTTTGAGATGAGAAAATAAAACCAACTTACAATTTCAATTTAAAAAAATTGAAAAGGAAAGCAAAATCAAGTAAAAGTTTACACAAAAGTGCCTATCAAGCAACGACAACAACAACTAAGCATATCTTTTGATTGCATTTTGACAACAGCAACAATAACAACAACAACTAAATTTAGGCCTGGCATATTGTTAGCAAAAACAAAGCCGCACTTTGAAATCGATTTTTGATTATTTTATGTTATTATTGCGTTCTCTTCGTTGTTATATTCTTTTACTCTGTAGCTCAGCATTTAAATGGGTATATGCAAAAATCAGTACTTATTTTTTATATGCTGACTTAAACCCATTTCCTGCTTTCAACCTAACATAAATTCAATTTTCTACAACAACTGTGTACAGGGCATTTTATAGTCTACCCTGTTGGCATTTTCCAAACTCCCAAAACCGTTGTAAATTCAATTTAATTTTCTTAAATATTATTTGAGACAATTTCGCATGCATTACGAGTACGCGCTGAGTTTGGAATACAATTTTTGTGTATTTCCTGCAAGTATATTTTATCATGTTTACTTTCAATACATTGCGTGGGTTGGGTACATCTACATGGGGCATGTGGCAGGGGGCATGTGGCAAGTGGCAGGGGAACAGCGACTGGTATCCACGTTGAATTCGATTTCGCGCATGAACCTGACAACAAACAAACAAACAAACAACAGCAACCACATTGTAAGGCACACAAAAAATATTGTTGTTTTCCCTATTTATTTTATTTATAGCTGAGAGCCTTTTTTTTATTTTTTTGCATTTCGCGGCTTTTGTTTGTCGGCGCAAATTGAAAACATAATTGAAACAATAAATTCGAGGTTTCTATCTGCATCAATTTCGCAAGCGAAAGAGTTGCTGTTATACTGCTGATTTAGTGTTGGAAAATGCTTGAATGTAAAGGAAATTAGCTCGCAGCATTTTTTCAATACCAATTTGGCAACTTTTGCCCAAAAAGAGGGAGAGAAAAAAAAGAAAATCAATTTAATTTTGTCGATTTCTTGCTTCAAATTTTTCTTCTTTTTTTTTTTTTGACTTGAGTCAAACTAAAAGTTGGACTGACTTTCGGGTGCTGGGCAACACAGCCAAACAAGTCAAGTCATTTACTAAAGTACAAAAGTCCTGGCGTGCATAAACATCCCTTAACAGGCGCTGCTGCTGATGTTGTTGCTGCTGCCGCTGATGTTGCTGCTGTGTGTGGGGGTGGTTCATAAAACTAAAGAAAGAAACGAACAAAATTTAAAAGAAATGTTTTTCAAAAAGGGCAAGCCAACAAAACAACAGCAACAACAACAAAAACAACCTGCACATAAAATGCGCTAAAAAATTTCACGTCACGTAGTTGCTGCTGATTGTTGTTGTTGTTGCTGTTGTTGTTCCAAAATGCCGCGTTACATAAAAATGCTGCAGCAGTAACAGCAGAACTTTGCACTTAGCACGCACTGACACACAGATACACACTCACACACACACTCGCACACACACACACACGTGCTATCAAACAATTTAGCGCTTGCTGCATTTACAAGCTCAAAGTTGCAGCATTTTCTGCACTGCAAGTTCTCTAATTGCACGCGCAACACCCGAAGGACACGGCAGCAACATCAACAGCAGAGGGTAGGCAACAGCAACAACAACAATATTAACAACTTTAAACCATAGGGGAGAAAAAACACGCACGCATAAAGTAAACGGCAATGCCAAAGCTGTTGCTGCTTGTTGTTGCTGTTGCTGTTGTTGCTGCTGTTGTTGCTGCTGTTATTGTTGCTGTTGCTGGCACATCATCAGCTATGCAAACAAATACGCATAAATATGCACACGCACACACTCAGCAATACACTCACGCACACATTTAATGCAACAAAAAAAAAAATGAAAAATATTCAACACGCACAACAGCAACAACTTTGACAACGACAACAACATGCGACGAGAGCGGCATGTGAATTGCTGCTAGGCTAACGGCAACATGTGCAAATAAGGCACAACATAGTCGACACTCCCACACCCAACAAAGGCTGCCACTTCAGTTGCCACCTGCCACCTGCTACCTGCAACTTCGCTTTGAAGCCTCAGCTTACGCATATTGCGTATACGCCATGGGCAACGCATTGCAATGGCTTCTTTTGTCAACTGCATGACGCACTTTTTGTTGTTGTTGTTCCTGTTGTTGTTGTTGTTGTTACTGTATAATGGCTGCATCGAGTGTGTGTGGCAAGAAGTTGCCATGTTGCTGCAAGTAGTTTGCTGCAAATATTTGCATTGCAGGCAGCAAAGAATGTCACCCTAAAATGTCAACTCCCTCAGCAGATATATGCGTATATATATATATATATATATATATACATATAAATAGAGCTGTATATATATGTGCTTTGGCATTACCCTCGTCATTGCACTTGCAACTCACACTTGGTCGCATTCCCAAGCTGCCAAAGCATTGCATTGCAATTTCTATTTCTTGGTGCCCCAAGTATAAAGTTGTTGCTGCCTCCTTCTGTGGCAGCTGCTTGCCGATTGTCGCCTTTGATAAACTGCTGCTGATGCTGACTTTCAAGTTGTCGTTGTTGTTGTTGCTGCTGTTCAGCTACTTTGTCGTTGTTAATTATAAAAATTTCCCATTTTAGTTTCGAGTGAAAACGACGCTTAAAAGTATGCTACACTTTTTAGCTGACGCCTTTGCTGAGCAATTCTAAGTACAATATATATACACCCTAAGTATATGTACAGCTATATACTTGTATATATGTGTGTAAGCATGTTTGTACAAATTGCAAGCAAGCATTTTACGCTGTCAGCTGAATAAGGATAAGGGGCAGCGAATAAAAAGGGGGAAACAACAAAAGTTTAAGAAAAAGAAAACTGTGCAAATAAAACTTTTTGCTTTCGCTGCTGCTGCGTTAGCTTTCCCCATGCTTTCGGCAAAAGTCCTTGCCAAGGGTAAATGCAAAATTTACAAACACTCACACACACACACACACACACACACACATACACACACACACACTCACAAGTGGCAAGCACAAAATTGAGAAAAGTATGCGTGCTGGCCAAAAGATGTTGCCAGAAGCCGCGTCAAAAAAAATAAAAATGCCAAAGCAACGAGTGCAAATAAAATGGCGAGCTGCTTGCCAAAAGAGAGGGGGAAGAATAGCTTTGATTTTTGTAGAGCGAGAAGAGAGCGAAGAGGGGGAAGAAGAGAGGGGAGAGAGGGAACAGAGGACAGCGGTTGAGTTGCAGGACGTGGCGCCAAGGAGCAACATTGCAGCTGGCAGAACGCTTCACTGCACTTGACTATTATTGAAGTTACGCCAGCATCCTTGCCAACCCTAACCCTGGACTCTTCTTCTTACCCACAATCCCCTCTTTCCCATCCCTACAGCAACTTCTCGCTTATTCTGGATTGAGTTGTTGCCGTTGCCGCTGTTCAGAAAGTTTCGCCTTTGGGAGCTAGCTAGCTAGCAAACAGCAGCAACATCTTTTGCTCTGGCATCCTTTGCATCCTTCTCAGCCTTCTCATCCCTATTCTCCTCCTCATCGCCTCATCGTCATCGTCCTTTGCATATTTAAGCGCGCGAGTCGCGCGAGTTGCCTCCATCTTGCCACTTTTTGCATTTTTTATGTGTTGGTAGGTCATTGTACGTACAAAAGCCACTTTTACTGCGCCACCAACAGCAGCAACTGCAGCTACAACAGCAACACCAACACCAACATCAACAGCAGCAGCAGCAACAACAATAATATATAAGAATTTAGCTGGCAGCTGATAGACTAGAAATTACTCTGCAGTTTATACTGATTAAGAAAGTTTCTTCATTCCACTGCTAGTGACGAAAACAATTTACATACTGATAAAAACTGCTCTTAATGAAAGAAAGAATTTGAGATAGTTGACTGATATTAATATTAACATCATGATATTAACATCACGCTAGTGACTTAATTAGTGATATAATATATCTTAAAGATATCTATTTATATAAATGTATAAAGAATGAATTTTATATTGTTGACTGGTATTAACATTTTACTTACCATTCTATTTATGTATATATCACGCTAGTGACTAAATTAGTGATATTATATATCTTAAAGATGCCTATTTACATAAATGTATATTAGATCTTGATATTGCTTATATCCTTAATCAATTTGATTGTATTTTAATAAACTTATGTCTAAAACTTTTCACACTAGTGACGAAATTGCAACAATTTGCACTTTTAAACAAAAAGTATAGACTAGATTAAGACCACTACTCACACTAGTGACTAAATTGATAATCCACAGTTACCTACTGTCTCTCCGATTATATACAACCTATTTCTTGATACCTGATAAAAGTATGCAACACTGGCAACAGCCTCAACAACAACAACTGCAACTGCTGTGGCACAAACTTTGCCTGCTGCCAAATTAAACAAATTTTTTGGCTCAAAGCGAGTCGAGTTTGCTTCCTTTTTCTGTATACTTTTTTATTTTTACTTTTTTGGTCAACTTTAGCGCATTTTTAATGCACTTTTATGGGGGGTGTGAGGGAGGTGTTGGAGGTGTAGGGGGAGGAGGCGTGGCATTGTATTTCACTCCATCAAATGCAATTTGCTGCTCGCTCTGTCAACTCGAGCGAGTTATTTGCATTTCTTGTTGTTGTTCCGAAAATTCACAAACTTTTTTTATGCAATTTTATTTTATTCTGCTGTTGCATAATTTGAGTTGTTAGCAGAGTTGTTGTTGTTGTTGTTGTTGTTGTTGCTTAAAATGCAATTGAAATGGCTTTTTAATTTGTGCGCCAGCTTGACAAATGCCAAATGCATAAATCATTATTTTTTGGATTTCACGCGACAAATTAAAAATTAATGCAATGTCACAGCCTCCTTCGCCTACCCCCACCCCTTCCCCGTTGGGTTGCTGCCACAAAATGGCCGCACAAAAATTGCATCAATGCTGCAGATTAACCGTATAGAAGTGCGGGTATCTCCGTGTACCCAAAAACTCATGCGGCACATTTTTATCGATTTTCCTGACAGCTCAGCCAAAATGCAGGCATTGAAATATATACTAGTCTCTATATATGTATGTATATATATTTGCAACCCCAAAAACGCGTTCATACAGAGTTTTATTTTTATTTTATTTCACTTCTTTCTTCATCTATGTTTGCTGCTCTCCCTCTCTTCTTCATTTTGGTACGCACTTTTAGAAAGCACCAGAAACCAGAAAGAAACACTGGAAAAACTGAAAAATGAAGCAGCAAACGAAGCATCACAGTGCGTGTGTGTTTCTATGTGTGTGTGTGTGTGTGTGTGTGTGTGTGTGTGTGTGTGTGTGTGTGCGTGTGTGTTTGTGTGTGTGGGTTGTGGCAGTCAAAAGCAAGCAAAAAAGATGAGAACAAAAAAAAATTCGCAATGAGGGTTGAAAATAAATTGCTTTTAATTTGATTTCAACTCAATTAAATCTACGAAATGGAATTTCAAATTAATTCCTTACTCCTTCGACGCATCCTTGCTGCACTGTCCTCCAGTGTACATCAACTAATGCAACTTCTATTTTTGTTAGACTAATTAGTTAAACTGAGACTGCAATACAGATACCCGAACTGTCTCTAGGGTATGTCTGACTCAAAAGTGCACAGCTGGCATTGATTGCAGGCTTAATGGTCCGGCAAGTCTTTTGTCCATTTAATATCTTATAATATAATCCATTTATAATTCTTAAATAAGAAGAATTTATTTCTGTTAAATTTAAACGGAACTAAAACTAACCGCAATAAGTTTCTGTTTTAATTTGTATCTCTATTTCTCTCTTTTTTGTTTAATATCAAAAATAAATTCCTTTTATGATTTTGAACTAAGAAGAATTTATTTCTGTTGATTTTAAACTGAACTAAAAATAGCCGCAATAAGTTTCTGTCTCAATCTGTATTTCTATCTCCCTCTCTTTTGTCCAATATCTAAAATAAATTATTTTAATTAATTTTAAGTAATCAGAATTTATTTCTGTTGGTTTTTCAACTTTTCTTAAACTAACTGCAATAAGTTTCTGTTTTAATCTCTGTATCTGTCTCCCTCTCACATTGATGCCTAGCCAATCAACGCTTACAGCTGTGTGGGGGCAGTTCTCTCTCTCTCTTCCTCTCTCTCTCTCTCGCATCCCCTACTTGTCCCTGCTACCTCCCCCTCTTGTTAGCACATAATTTGTGTCACAATGCAAGCTACAAAATGTTTTGTCGTACCCCTTTTTTTACCGCACATTTTCCATTACATTTTCATTGGCTTTTGTCGCTACCTCAACAAAACAATAACAATAAAAATTGCCCCCTGCCATCCCTTTTTCTCTCTGTGCTGAACTTGACCTTGATAAATTTTGAAGTGAGCTTTTTAGCACATATCAAAATGGTTACATCTCAAGGGGCCTCTCAATGAGCGCAACAAAGAGCGAGAGAGGGTGGCAAAAGGGGAGAGCTAGACAGAGAGAGAGAGAGAGAGAGAGAGGGGGAGAGAGAGAGGGGTAGCAAGGTATTAAACGCCAAGTGTCGGCATTGTCACCTCACACAGCTCCCAAAAAATCCCCTTTTGACATTGAAAAATTTTCGCATCTAAATTGCGTGTAGCAAATCGACGATGACGCATTTTTCACCCCCTACCCCTAATGTGTATGTATCTACAATACACACACACATATACATACAAATACAAATGCATGCTTACATATATGTGTGACCAGCATAGTGCTACAGGGTTGGCTTCAATTACGCTGCAAATTGAAACGCTGAACAACAAAAAAAAAAACCCACCCCCAAGTCACAAAAGTCAACCCCCGAAAAAGCCGAGAACGCAGCGACGCAATCAAAATGGGATATGCTTGGTAGAACAACCTACCAAAAAAAATGGTAATATAAAAATAAAAATAAAAAGTAAAGAATGGCAAAGTAAATCCTGAAGCGACACAATCTGAATGAATCATGCTTTGGATTTTCAAGCTACCCGCAACAAGCTAACACCTTAAACCCAGACACGCAGACAACCAAACAAGCAGACAGAGAGACAGAGAGACACACACAGACAGACAGACAGACAGCCGTTAGTCATTTAGTCATTTAGTCAGTTGCTCAGTTGCTCAGTCACGCAATTCGCAGCTACAGACTTCAAGGACATTCGCCAAAGCTAAAGCACAGGCTAATAATCAGCCAAATTTTGGGGCTGCCTGTCGTCACGAAAATGATAATCAAAATAAACAAAGATTAACATTGCATGTGCCGAGTCGAGTCGACACTTCCTGCTGCTTCTCCCTTCTCCATTATCCTTCTCCTTCTCCATTTCCATCTCATCTCCCGTCTGTGTCTGTTGCTATGCAAAAGGTGCGTTTAACCTTGAAAATGATTTGCCGAAGGGGCAGCCACAATGTTTGTTGCTATGAAAATCAATATTGTGCCTACTACAGCTATTTTCCCTTATCACCCTGCAACCCCCTCTGATAAAGGGTTGTTGCTCTACTTACTAAATAACAGGCATTTGTCTGGAAATAATTAATATTTTTGGCACATTTATGCAGAGAATAAAGCTACAGCAGGTCAAGGTTGTCAACCAGTGAAAAATGTAAGGAAGTGTGTAAAGCAATGCTGCGAGGGTTGCCTAGACAGTTGAATGAACTTGCGGCACAAACCAAGAGGGGGCAAAAAGGGTTCGAAAAACAGGCAGCACCTCAGTTAGGCAGCCCTCAAAGGGGAAACAGCAACACTGCAAAAAAAGACTAACTTCTAAAATCAAAAACATTCATCTTCAATATTTTGTTCATAAAATAAAAATATTTTAGGCCTAAATTACTAAAACTAAGATTATTAAACTAAAAAATCTTAAACTCTTAATATAAGAATAAAAGTCTTAAATTGTTAAGAAAGTAAACAGAATAAAATGTAAATAAATCCACATTTAATAATAAAAAAAAATTATATATATATAAAAAAATAATTTTTATTTATAATATCTTTTTTATTTTAATTTTAGGAACATTTTAAATATGTTTTTTTTTAATGAATAAATTTTCTTAAAGTTAAAATCAAAAAATAAATTAAATAAAATTAATTTTTTTATATTTATAATTTTTTTTAAAAAGATGTGTGCTCTTAATTTATGAATTATATGTTTTCGACGCATTTTTTAGATCAAAAATCTAAGTTCTGAGAAGAGAATCTTGAATTTAGACCATTTTTTTAGCAGTGAACAAGTTGGGACTCAGCTCCTAAAAGACGGGCAGCAATACATCAAGCGAAGGGTTGTCGAAAGCCCAAAGTACACACACACACAAACACACACACACTCTCACACACACATAAATACTCTCACACAGACAAAACACGCACATTGAGCTGTGCCCGAAAAAGCGTTGGCAACTTTTTATGGGTCGCCCATTTGCTCATTATGTTGACGGCGTCTGTTATTGTTGTTGTTGTTACTCTTGGGCAGCAGCAAGGAAAGAGAAAGAAGAGAGGGGAAGAGAGTGAGAGAGTGAGAGGGGAAATGTGTCATAAAAGGCGCAACAGTCAACAGTCTACAGTCTACAGTCTGCATGTGCGGGCTTTCAGCATTTTGATAGGGCTACTCGCAGCTCCACTTTTTTTCTGTTTTTTTATTATATTTTCTCAGTGTTGGCACCTACCCGAAATCCACTTGGCCTAGGTCAGGTTCTGAAGTGCTTGCGTATGTGTGTGTGCGTGTGGCCTTTGCGGTTTTAACTTGGCTACCTGTTGCACACACACACACACACACACACACACTTTTAGGACGCCTTCGGGCTTTTTGAGCCAACTTCAGAGCAGAGAAGCCAAATTGCGTCTCATTATTATTATGTGGCAGCTGCTGACGAGAAGCGACTTCTTTTTTTTGTATATACAAAAAACGACAACTAATAACGGCAATTAAGTTAACATGCGTTTGCTGTTCTTGGCGCTAATAAAGTCAACAAAAAAAAGTGGCAAAAACCAGCAGCACAAAAAAATGATTTTTAAATTGATTCCCTGTCTGTTTTCGGGTTCTTTTTTTATGCTGCTCATAAGTTGTCAGCGCCTTTATGCAGGATGTTTAGTGGAACTCAAAAAGGAGCCGGAAGCAGCTGCTTACCCAGTCTAAAAGTATGTGTGAGTGAGAGAGTGTGTGTGTGTGTGTACTTTGCCTATTTTTGGCCCAATTTCAGGCAGCTTTTGTAGGTCGTCGGCCTCGTGTTTTGCGTCGGTTCTAAACAAACGTCTTCGGCTAACTTGACGGTGTATTAGTGTGTTTTAAGTGTGTCTGTGTGTGTGTGTGTTAGTGTGTGTGCTTGCATTGTTGTGTCTAGGTAAAGGTTGACGACTTGTCGCAGCCATGTTGCTTTTTATTAGGCTCGGCAACTTTCACTTCCGGCCGCCATTTTCAGTGTAGTAAAACATGCGTTTTATATTAAATTAAACCAGAGCTTACAATCGTCATTAAATTTAAGTATACAAGCAAATCTTAAATAAAATAACAATAGGTTTTATTTACTGCAGTTTTTTCAGTTACTCACAAAAATTTAATTTAGTTAGTTTTATATTTTAAGTAGCTTGAAGGATAAAAACCATCAGTAAAAATTTTATATAATTTTTTAAATTAAAAAATTTAGCAGCGATAGAAATTTCAGCAAAATTTTAAGTGATGATAGAAATGTTTACAAAATATTTATTGATGATAGAAATTTATACAAAATATTTAGTTATAATGTAAATTAAAACTAAATACAAATTTTAATGAAACCCAATTTCAGTCACTATTTCAAGATCTTTTTAGGACAAGAACTTGAAAATATATCTTATACTAAAATAATATAATTTTATAACCATTGCGTGCCTAAAAATGAAGTTTGTTGATGTGAGAAAAGTCACAATTTTCTGATTACGCGTTGTTAAGGATTGGATTACTTACAAAGCTAATAAAGTTCTTGAAATTTATAAAAAATGCTGAAAAAATCATTGCTATTATTTACTTAATTGTTTTAAATTTAGTGGAGTTATGTATAATTGACTGTACAATTCGGTTAACTTATATATTCTTATTTATAGAATAATGATCCTTTTTAACCTCAAATTTTCAGAGAATCTTCCCCTATTTTAAATTAATTACACATTCTCAAGATATTACCATACGCATGTCTGTTTGATTTAAAGAAATCGCTTTGTCTTCAATGCTGTCGCTTAATTGGTATTGAACTTGCTTTGTGTTTTTGGGCACAACTGTACCTTGGGAATGCATGGCATATCAATTTCGAGCAGAGTCTGTCAAATCACCTCGGCAACTCACTTTGGCTTGACTAATTTTAGATCACAGCAATTCCCTCACTGCCCATTTTTTCCCCATTTATATATATATGCATATATAGTACTATATAATGCGCAACCAAAATCCCAAGCTCATGTGACATCGACAAGATGTCGTCGGCGTTGTTGTTGCTGTTGTTGTTGATGTTGTTGTTGATGTTGTTGTTGCTGCTGTCATTTGAAGGGGACAACTGCAACTGCAACTGCGTCTGCGTCTGGTTCTGGAGCCTGGGACTGAGAATGGGACTGAGAATGGAACTAAAACTGGGAGCATGGCACGCTTGCAGCTTGCATTAAAATAATTGCTTCCGAAATGACAACTGCTGCTAAAAGTGGATGTGGATGTTGTTGTTGTTGTAGATGTGGAGGCGATTGCAGCCCTTGAAGATGTGGCTGCTGTTGCTGCTGCTGCTGTTGTTGTTGTTGTTGTTGTTGTTGTTGTTGTTGCTGATGTGCTGGCAACATGTGCTCCCTCTGTTGCTGCTGCTGTCAGTGTGTGCGCGCCTGCGCGTGCCAACATTGTAAATGTTGCCACAGTCTTCAATCTTCCATCCTCAATCTTCCATCTTCCATCTTCAGTCTCTCCCCCCACCTCCCAGCTGTTGCATCTGCCTGCCGTTGCTTATTTACCGTTAAGGCAGCCGCAGCCGTCTGTCACTCAGAGAGTATAAAAAAAAAAAAATAACCCCCGATCCGTGCTATATTGTAGCGTGGAGACTTTGAGATACATTCCAGCAGCACTCCTGCGAAGCATTCGAGTCCATTTTCATTTCCATTTCCACATAACATACGTACTCCTCCCCCATTCCTGCTTACAGTTGCTCCTTCTTTTCCCTCCTCTTCCCCCTCTTTCATCTCTTCCCCCTCTTCCCTCTCTTCCCTCTCTTCCCTCTCTTTCCCCTCTCTTCCCCCTCTTCCCCCTCTTCCCTCTCTTCTCTTTCTTGGCGCTCATCTGTTTCCATATGTCGCGACTGCGTCTGCTGCGTCTATTTTTGGACAGATCGACGCGCCTGCGCACACACACAAACACACACACACTAACACACGCACACCGTATATTTCCATTTCCATTTGGATTTTCAATTTTCCGTTGAGCGTTTAGCGTTTTACCGTTGCCGTTATTCGTTCCCAGCACTTTGCTTAATGGGCTCCTGAGCGTAGGAGCACTTGAAGACTTGAAGATTTAAGACTTAAGACACAGCCGCGTCTCAGACTCTGGGAATTATATATTTATGACTCTGTTCGCCGGAAATAGATGCCGAGTTCGGTTTTATAGTCACAGGCCATAAGTCTTGGAGCCATTTGTCATGCTTATTGGAATTATAAACGGCTCATCTTACAAGCAAAACTCATACTGTCTAATTCCCGTTTGTACAATCTTGTTTTGTTGGAGATTCTTCATTTTTAGGAAATTATATGAAAGGTCATTGGCATTTATTTATTCCAATTTGATTTTAAATTCAAGAAACACAATCATTATTGATTAATAATATTTATTTATGTTCTTCCTTTTTTATTATCTAATAAGTAATATTTAGTTATCTAAATATTTCATTGAAATTCTAACTGAAAGCTGAAATTGCATCAACTGCACAGCAAGCAGTGTTCAAAAAACGCTAGCAAATCGCGCGCGTTTACACAGCTTCCTTTTATGGTATGCAATGCTTGTACTTAAATTTATAGCATGTCTACTGCTTGCACTGCCTGCACTGTGTACTGCTTGTCAGTCGTAACTAGAGCAAGCAGTTGAGCTGTTGTGCAGCACTGTTATGTGCGCAACTGTTAACTGTGCAGTCTTCTGTTAACCGCACTGCTTTGTTAGCTTCTGTTAATAGCGTTGGTTTGTGTCTTCACTTACACTACAGCGCAACCTGCTTTGAAATAATGTTAAGTTGGCAACGCGCCAAGTTTTAAGTATTTTGAAAAAACAATAATACTTAAAATTTATGTTGCAATCAAAAAAAAAATGCTTATGACATTTTAGTAGTTTCCAAAATTTATAAGCAACCTTAATTAAATGAACTTGTCGCAATGTCTTTTGAGATATTTGAAGCAGTTGAAAATATATTTAAGGTATCAAGATGTTAACAGTTGCTTTATTAGAAAATGTTAAGTGATTTTGGTCTAAATAAATTAATTTTTTTGTGATTTTGCTTAGAATTTAATAGGATTTATGGATAACTGAATTTGGGTAATTGTTTAACTTATGTAAAATTAATAAGTATCCATTTAAATTTATTTAAAATATCTAGCTAAATTATTAATAATTGAAATAATTTATATTATAAATAAATTTGTTTGCGATGTATGATTTATCAAAGTTTTCAAATAGTATTTTGACATTTAAAAACATAGCTCGCTTGGTTTCAGGTAAGACTTCAAATGTATTTTGCATTATTTTTGGGTTGTTAAAGATTTCTACAAGATATTTATATATTATTTGAATTTTTGCTTTGTCTTTTACAGATCATCTATGGCGCTGACGGCCAACCCGTTCGCCCCGATGCGAAACGTGGTCGTGGCAAGGGCAAAACAGGTGGCGCCAATGCCGCTGTTGCAAATGCCACAGCAGTTGCCGCTGGCAATGGAACACCAACAACTGGGGTAAGTGTGCATTCATTCAATCATTTACTCAGTCATTCACTCAGTCATTCAATCAGTCAGTCATTCAACCAATCAACCATTTGAGCTACTGTTAACGCCTTTGGCCACTTGACTTTATTACGTCAGAGCCGTGGTAACAATCAGAGAGTCCACAGTTCCCAGTTCACTGTCTACAGTCCACAGTCTACAGTCGAGCAGGCTAATTAAGTCACGCTGCCAAACGGTAGACAGTTTGTCTGCGGTCGCACAGACCAAGTGACCCGACTCGACCCAGTCCCCGATCCCGACCTAGTCCCTGACTCAGTCCCTGAACCAATCCCCGACTCATTCCCTGACCCAGTCCCTGATTCCCGACCTAGTCCCCGTCTCATTCCCTTCTCATTCCCTTTGGCTGTAACCAGATCCACCAGCCACGCCAATTGCTGACTCAGTCAACAGTGGCAACTTTGAATGGATTTCGCGGCATGTTGCCACACAGTTGCCTGCCACACATTTTCCACGTCATCACGCTGCGGCAGCATCCGCATTGTTTGCGCAGGCAAATGGCCATCGACTGTCCCTTCCCCCTTCCCTCACTTACCTCTTCCCTTCTCTCTTCCCTTACCTCTCCTCTCTCTGCTCTACTCTCTCCTGCAGTGCGTCCCTTCATGCAACTAGAGCCAAAGACAGCAGGCAACTCGGCAACAGGCAACCGGCAACAGCATAATCCAGCCAGCAAGCGTGGCACGTAGCAAGAAGGCATTTGGGGTCACCATTTTTGCCGCTTCTTTCGCTCTCTGTGGCATCAACTTCATCATTCAGAGCAGAGCCAAAGTGGCATACAAACAGCAGCAGCAGTAGCAGCAAGCGAAAAGGGCCAGACAAAGTTACGCTTGCAAGTAGCAACAATATGCGGCACGTAGCAAAGACACAGACACAGAGAGAGAGACAGAGTCAGAGAGAGAGAGAGACAGAGACAGGGACAGAGACACAGAGAGAGATAGAGACACAGACACAAAAGACAGAGACAGAGGCAGAAACAGAAGCAGATACAGAGTACAGAGTCAGAGTCAGACCCAAAGCCAGAGCCAGTAAACAGAGCTAGCTACTTACGAGTGCGAGTATTGTTTGTCGAGAAGGGTCGCTCCAATGGCAACTGGGGAATCACAACGGACGGACAGACGAACAGAAGGACAGACAGACATAAGGACGGACAAACAGGCGCACAGACAGACGGACAGACGGACAGTTGGGACTGCGAATGGGACAACCACATGGGACTGGGACTCTGAATCTCTTCAGCTAGACGAGCAACTGACATTGGCCTCCACTCCACTAACATTGTCATTGCCATTCCACATCGACATTGGCTTTGACTTTGGCTTCGACTCTGACTTTGACCTTAGCCCATGGGCTTGACACGCAACTTTCATAGACTGCCGAGTCTCCTTTTCAGTCAGTCTTCAAGGTCGCGTTTGCCTCGTAAAAAGTTCTCTAATTTAATAGTCATTCACACACACAGAGTTTGCTCGAGGACGTCATAACCCCAAACATATATACCCGGCCAAAAGGCAATGACACATTCCCATTCAGTTAGTGCCCAACAGCTGTGTGTTTCGCTTTTTGGCCAAGAGGCAGCATCAATTAGGCAGCGATTATGTTGTCATTGCTTCAATTGACTGGAAGTGTTCTTGTCATCGAGCAAGGCATAAATTCGAGGAAAATATTCATCAGTACTCAATACTTAGAAATCATTCAATATATACAGTACTGTCAATAGTATAGATAACCTGAATTGGAAGATCTTGAAAGAAACTTGCTATTATTAACTTTTTAAAATTGTCAAGTATGCTATCGATAGGATTATTTAACTGTGGAATGCATGAATCGTTTTTGATATCGATAGTATAGATAATTTAATAAATATATATATTTACTTGTATCGATAGTATTATCTAAGTTATATAAATATATTTTTTTTTCTTTTATACTCCGAGTTATCCATAGTCTCATATCCAAGTAAATATAAAGCCCCATCGATAGTATAAATTTTTCAATAAAAAAATAAGATAGAAAATATAGAAGGTGATAGATATCGATAGTATTATCTAAACATGCATCGCTATATGATATCGATAGTATAGATAGTTAAATAAATATAAAAATTCCTTTATATTCTTAGTTATACTATCCATAGTTTCATATCCAAGTGAATATATATCGATAGTATAAGTTGTTCAATAAAAAAATGAGATAGATGGTATAGAAGATGATAGATATCGATAGTAATATCTAAGCATGAATTCGTTCATGATATCGATAGTATAGAAGTTAAATAAATATATATATATATTCTTTTAGACTCTCAGTTTTTACTATTCATAGTTTCACATCCTACTGAATATATATAGATACCATAAATTTTTCAATAAAAAATTGAGATAGAAAGGTACAAGATTTGGTTTTCGGTTGCTTAAAACAGTAAATTATTTCAGTTACAGTTCCGGTTCCTGTACTAAAAATGAAACGGTTGGTTTCGGTTGATATT
This sequence comes from Drosophila falleni, assembly GCA_035045575.1. Lineage (NCBI taxonomy): Eukaryota > Metazoa > Arthropoda > Insecta > Diptera > Drosophilidae > Drosophila > Drosophila falleni. The sequence continues at coordinate 9,429,658 of JAWNOV010000167.1, forward strand.
TCCGGTATTATTTCCTGCTTGAAATATCTTGAAATCTTGAGAATACTCCATAATACTGCATATAAATGAACAGCAAATGGAGTTCAAGGATGTCTTGGCCTAAACTTTTCGCTTAAGTTTCGCTTCTACTGCCACTTCACACTTTGCAAGTGGCAAGCAAATGTGGCACGCAACATCGACAGTGTCCTTTTGCTCCCTCTAAAGGAAAACAGGACACATCACGGTGTCTTTGGGTCGTAAAAAGTTAACCCAACTGAAGAGTCGAGTCATTCACAGTCATTGTCGACACATCCTGTCGTGGGTTTGGGTTTTTGGGTACGGTTTGTCCTTGTGTGCTGTGTGGCATGCCACAGACGGTTGCTGCTGCTGCTGCTTTAATCTGACGATTTGTCTTGTAAAACGGCAGCGGCAACAGCTGTGTTTATGTCCACAACTCGCAACAAGCAACACGGATGCCCGTCAATGAAGCGTTGATTATGTCGTCATTGCTGCCACACTGCCACACACACTGTGGCATGACTCCCTGTTGCGCACACACACACACACAGACATACAGATTGAATAAGCAACTTGACATTCCTTTTGGCAAGCCCATAAAAACGCAGACGACAACATCGTTGGCAGCCGGCAAACAAGCAACAAGCAACATGCCACATGCCACATCCTTAGCAGCGCAGTTGTAGCCAAATCACGTTGCCACATAAAATAGCAAGCTGGTGGCAGAGTTTGTGACAGAGAGAGAGAAGAGGAAGCGAACGTGCAACAAGTCGTATTCCTTGACTCTGACTTCGACTCTCGACTCTGCCTCCGTCTGTGGCAACAACGAGGCTGCGTGCCTCTCTCTAACGTTGCCACGCTTGACATTGAACGCCTCGTCGCGGTGGCGGTGGCAGCTTCTTGAAGTTCTGGCTGCGGCTTTGAATTTGGTCTTGCCTCATGTTGGTCTTGCCACATAGTCTGCTGTTGCCACTTGCTTTGAGTCTGCAACTTGCTCTGGAGTTTGACTTGACTTGGTCTTGCTTCCTTGCAGTCTGGGTGTCGTTCTCATTCTCATTCTCGTTTTTTGCTTCTTGTCTGTTGCAAGTTGCCAGTTGCAAGTTGCCAGTACATTGGCATTTAGTTGCTGCCTCTTTTGCCTGCAACAGTTGCAAAGTTTTGTCCATGTTGTTGCTGCTGGTGAAAGTGAAGTTTCATTTGGTTGTCCCAGTGACCAACAACCAACAACAACAGCTGCCAACTTGCAACAGCAACAGTTGCTGCCTCGTTGGCTTTTGTTGCTGCTGCTTGCCAAAAAATTCAGGTCGCGTTGCATTGGCATTTCGGCAGCTCGTGACCTTTATCGCCTGCCACAAAGCACACACCAACACACATACACACACATACAACCTAAAAAAAAATAGCAAAAAAAAAAGGAAAAGAGGTCATGAATCATGTGGCAAGGACAAACGCCACAAAGCGTAGCTGCAACTCTGCTGCTGGCTCTACTGACTCTGCTGACACCTACACAATCCAATCCAGTTCAAATCCCTGGCAATGTGCAACGTGCAACGTGCCGCATTCATGTTTGCATGTTGTTGCAAGAGCATTTTTGGCACAAAGCACAAAGCACAAAGCACTGCGAACCAATTCATTGTTCATGTCCGTGTCCGTGTCCGTGTCGTGGCCACGGCCTTTTTTGTTGCCTCTCGCCTGTTGCCCCAGAGGCTGTTGCCACTTGCCACTTGCCAGTTGCCGTTGCTCGGTCACAGTGCCACAGTGCCACGGCCAATGTCGCCAGCTGCCCTCTGTTGCCACAGCTGCAACTTGTTGCCGTGATACGCCGTGTCATGCAATCTGCATATGTGCCACACCAGAGTTTATAGGTTGCTCTTAATGGTCATCATGCCACACGCCAACAAAACAGCACACTGTGCAACAAGAGCTTGGATTTGATTCAAATCGATCTAAGACTCCTCTCAATTTACAACTCTTACGGAAATCATTAAAGTGCCAAGGGAAATGATTGATCAAAAAGAATAAAACTTAACAATCATAATTATTTTTAATCTAAAAAATAAAACTCAAAATATAATGAATTTTATTTTTTCAAAGAGAGGAGAGTACATGATTTTGTCGCAAAAATTTCGAAAATCAATTTTTTTTCTAAAGTTAATAATATTTAAATGTAGAATGAATAAAGACGCCAAATAATGATCAAAATGATATTCCGCAAGGAAATTGGTTAAGATTTGACAAAGTTATGACAGTTTGAAGTTTAGTAATTGCTGAGACTCACAACTTTACTAGTCAAAATTTTTGTCAATTTCGACATGATTTTTTACAGGAAAATGAAGTCTCTCAGAATCAAGATTTAAGTGTTGTGTTATACTAATTTGGGCACCAGGAGTTGTTTAAAAATTAAAATTCAAAATTTAAAATTTTGAAAAAAATATTTTTTCAAAAAAGTCAAAGGGGGGAGTACATGATTTTTTTCGGGAAATTTCGAAAATCCATTATTTTTATAAAATTAATAATATTTATATGCAGAATCAATATAGAGGCCAAATAATGATCAAAATGGTATTCCGCAAGGAAATCGGTTAAGATTTGACAAAGTTATGACAGTTTGAAGTTTAGTAATTGCTTGGACTGACAACTTTACAAGTCAAAATTTTAGTCAATTTCGACTTGATTTTTTACAGGAAAATGAACCCTCTCAGAATTCAATTTAAAGTGTCGTTTTATACTAATTTGGACACCAGGAGTTGATTAAAAGTGAAAACTCAAGATTTAAAATTTTGAAAAATATATTTTTTCAAAAAAGTCAAAGGGGGGAGTACATGATTTTTTTTTTGGAAATTTTCGAAAATCAATTTTTTTTCTAAAGTTCATAATATTTAAATGCAGAATCAATATAGAGGTCAAATAATGATCAAAATGGTATTCCGCAAGGAAATCGGTTCAGTTTTGGCAAAGTTATGACAGTTTGAAGTTTAGTAATTGCTTGGACTGACAACGATTTTCCTTATCAGTTTTACGCATTTAAAATATTCCCTATAATTATAACTCGAGCAGAAAGCGTAATTATTTACTCTACTTATCTTCTAATATTTTCTATCTTCGTATAAATCTGTTACCTAATTTTGCTGCACAGTGTAAACTTCCAGCATATTTTTGCTGGCGTGCTGCACAAAACACATTTTTTTTTGTGTGTGTTGTATTCAACACCCACGCCTTAGCAAATGAACTGAATTTTTATGAAAAGTTGTGCGGCGGCAACGAGCAACGTGCAACGTGCAACATGCGCAACGGACGCGTCGTTGGCGGCAATTAGTCAACACACAGAGAGAGAGGGAGAGATAAGAAGAGAGGGAGAGAGGGAAGAGAGAGATGCAATCAGCTGTCACAATGTTTGGACACGTACAAAGGAGAGCGAAAGAGAGACAGGAGAGAAGAGAAGACCCCCCAGGCAGTTGTTTGTGGCAGCCACTGTGGCAGTGGCAGAGAGTCACAGTTGGAGTCAGAGTCAAAGTCAGACCCGGAGTTGGAGTTGGAGTCTGAGTGTGGCCAGTGGCATTAACAAGTTGAATGGAAGCCGCACGCTGCACTTAACGTCTAATTAGGCGCCGCTCAAAAGCCGCTCAACGGGTTGCAACCTGGCTAACAAGCTGGCTAACAGACAGACTGGCCTGGTTGCAAGTTGCCTGGTTGCCAGTTGGCCACACAATTTCAAAGCATGTCCGCGACTTGGCCACACCTTGGCCATCAGTCAAAACACACAAAAACGTTAAAAAAAAAAAACAGGAGAAATAAAAAACTAGTGGGGCAAGTGGAAGGAGAAGGAGACACATAAATGGGCAACATGCTGCACATGTTGGCGCCATGGCGGCTACCTCAGTAGCCAACGAGGCAACGCCACCAACCGTGACAGACTAGACAGAGATAGACAGAGAGAGAGAGAGGAGAGCGAGAGAGGGAGAGAGAAAAAGACTGTGATTGTGGCAACAACATACTGAGGCGACTCCTACGTGAGCTGGTGGCAATGTGGCAATGTGATGGCGTTGTGGCGATGGCAATGATACCCAAAGAGCTTACATGCGGCTCGTAAAAAACAGAGCCACGACCAGCGAGCCAGCAGACACGGCAACATTCAACAGGCAAACAGCTAACAGGCAATGGGCCAACTTGCAACTCTTAACTGGCCAACTGGCAGCAGGCAGACAATTTGTCGTCCGTCCTCAACAGCAGCAACAACAGCAACAACAACAACGGCAGCAGCAACACTTGCCAACACTTGTGATGTCCCAAACCGAAACGTAATCGAGACGAGTCTCCAGTCCAAGTCTCAATGCCAGACTTTTGGCACACGCAGCACGTGAGGAGTTCCCAGTTCCCAGTTCCCAGCTTGTTACTATATATACCCTGGAAAAGGGTATTATCAATTTTAAGACAAAATATGTAACACATTAAAGAAGAGGTGACAGAGTCTATAAAAGCTAAGTTTATATAGTCCTCTATCCATATATTTCCACACAGACTAGTCTCTCAGTTTTGAAACTATCTTAAAGAAAAATGTTACAGATCCTGATTTTTGCTGCAGATAGTACAAATATCCTAACCATCTTGATCACTATTTTCAGCCTGCCTTCAGGTAACTAGCTTTTTCTGAGTGTATATATTTTTATGATATTTTAACCCATCTCAAAGATTAAGCAGATACACTTTTTGAATAAAATTGGTACAAATCTGACTACTATATCATATCGCTGTCATAAAAACGATCTGTCAGTCTTAAGTATGAACGAAAATTTTGGTTTCTTGATATATTTTAATCAATCTCTCAGAATATGCATTTGGCATTGTCTTATTAATTCTGAGCAAGTTTTTCTGAAATCGAATCACTATATCATATTTCTGTCATTGAAAAGATCTATCGAAAATCAACCTTTAGTATGAAAGAAAATTTTTGTTTCTTGAAATATTTGTTTCAATCTCACAGATTATGCATTTGGCATTGTCTTATTTATCCCTAGCAAGTTTTTCTGAAATCGAATCACTTTATCATATCGTTGATATAGAAACGATCTGATAGAAAATTTTTGTTTCTTGAGATATTTTCATCAATCTCACAGAATATGCATTTGGCATTGTCTTATTTATACCGAGCAAGTTTTTCTGAAATCGGACCACTATAACATATATCTTTCATAGGAACTTTCAGTTGAAAATTGAATGCAGGGTATCAAAGATTGCGACGCACCAAAAAAACCACTTGCTTGCATGTTGTTGTAGTGGTTAACTTTTATGAATGTGAAGATTATATGTATGGTGGCATGCGCCGATTTGCGGCACTTAAGCTTGAACAATGAAAGCGTTTCTAAAGCAACCAACAAGCAGCAATCGACAACCGACAACCGACAGCAGCAACAGCAGCAACAGCAACAACAGCAACAGCTGTCTACAGTTTGGTAGCTGCTCCGTTTTGGGCCACGTCAAAAGCGGCCCCGAGGCGGCGGTTGCTGTCTGTTGCCAATTGAAATCTGACCGAGCCAAAAAAGCGAACGCAGCAACAACAACAACAACAGCAACAACAACAAGGGATCAACAACTGAAAGGCAACTGGCATTTAGCAGGAAACCATTTCAATGTCAAGGTTTCATTTTCTTTTTTTTTTGGGCCTCACTTTGGCAACCAAGTTCAAGGTCTCACGAACAGGGCCAAGGTCAGGCAATACCCTCTGCTTCATCTAATAATAAGTAGCAACAAATACAAAAAAAAAAAAGGTCATTGCGCTTCATTATGTCCGGGGAGTTAACTTAACCCTTTTGTGCCGTTGACTGTTCACTGTTCACTGTTTACTGTTTAGACGCTGAGGTCCTTGCCACGCGCACGCACTTGACCCTTTTAAGGAAAGAAGCAGCGAAAAAAAAGGGACAAACAAAATTGTGATCCTTGTTGTTGTTGCTGTACAAATATCCTTGGGCTATTCAAAGGCAAAAGGATGACAGGCTTGACTTTCATTTCCGAAATTTTGTTTTTCCCTTTTTTATTTTTTTTTGCTGTTGTTATGCTGTATCCTTTTTCGGGCTGGCAAGTGTCGTCAACCTTTTGTCAGCGTGCTCTTTATATATTTTTTTTGCTGCTACTTACTTTCGCCTGTCGACTTGGCAACTGTTGCTGTAACTGTTGCTGAGTCAAGGACCTGCGTCTGTAGCGCAATTTGCATGTCCTTTTCAACAAAAGTTTTCTACTTTTTTTCTGCTCTCTCTCTCTCTCTCTCTCTCTTTCTGACCAGCTTAGCTCAATTGGCAGACAAATGTCTGGCCAACGTCTGACGAGCAATCCCAAAAGCAGCTACAAAAGCTTCCCCAATCACAAAATTATTTATTTATATATATTGTACGCATTTTCCTTTTTAACTAGGATATTCTCGACAAAAGTTGATTGACCTTTTTTTATTTGGCGCGGTTCAACAATCTTCTTGTTGTCTGCACACATTTTGCATTTCAATTATTAAATCAATTTCCCTGCATTTGACATTTAAATTCAATTTAAGGCTAACGAATTTTTCTTGCGTATATTTTTGCGTAATTAATTTTCTTGCAACAGCAACAACAACGAAAACAACACTGACAGCAGCAAACAATAAAATTTACAACTTTACGCATACACAGACTTAAACAAAAGCCAAGCACTTCCGTTTCCTGAGCTTTACACACACACACACACTCAGACACACACACACACACCGAGGCAGACAAAATTGCAGCAATAAATTTGAAATTCAATTTAAAATGAACATAAATTGCTTAAACTTTCGAAGCATGTCATTTTTAAAACATTTTTCAACTAACACACACACACATATACATATATCTACACACACACACATATATATATATATATGTATTATATATAGAGACTCACCCACACATACGCAGCTATAAAGCGCATTAAGCGCTTTAAGGCACAAAATGCTGCCATAAAAATCGTTTGCTCGTTAATTTCTTGTGTACTTGTTTTTTATTTACTGCTCTCTCCTCCACCCCATCTCCTGCTCTCTCATTCTCTTACCCTTACTCCCTCCCTTATTTCATTCTCTTTCCCACTCTCTCTCTCTCTCTATCTATCTCTCAGTCTGCCTTGTTGTCTCTCTTACTCTCTGCGTCTTTCTCTTGCCTTGTCTTATGCGCCAGAACTCCACATTGCCTTTTCCACCCCTCATCCCCCTTCAGTTCATAAGCTCTAACAACCCCCAAAGCAGCCCCAACCTCTCACACACACACACACACTCTAACACATACATACGTATATAGCTCTCAGCTGTTGTTGTTATTATTGCTGTTGTTGCTGTTGTTGTTGCTTACGCTCGCACATAGCAGCAACTTCAGCTTTGACTATATATATATATAGTACACACATACACATGCACTTGATAAATGTGCATGCCAGGCACACACATACACACACACACACACATAAGTATATGCCATGTTGTCTATATAGCACATCACACGAGGGCTGCTTTATAAGTATTTAATTCGGTTAAATCTTAGGGCAAACTTCTAAAAAATAAGAGAAAATAAATATTTGTTAATGGGAAATGAGAAACTATTGTTACATGCAATAATTATTATTGATTTTATAATAGCTTTACGCATAGTTATTTTTCAACAAAATCTTTAGTATCTTTATTATATTAAAATAATGTATTTATGCACTCTTTAAATTTGTATAAAAAAAATTATTTGAAGTTATAAATACCTATATTTGTGAATTTAACAGAGCTACAAAAAAAAATTGAATGTTAGTAGAGTAGAAAGAACATAAGATCGAAATAAGAAATTAGAAGTAAATATATTGATTAAGGTTTTTTTCGAATTTCAAAAGAAAAAAAGAACTATATAAATTGAAATATTATTAAGGAGCATTCTCCCAATATAAATAACTGACAGATAAGAATTATATAAATTGGAATATTATTAACGAACATTCTCTTAATATTTAGTTAGTGTCTTAGCGAAAAAACTGATAGATATTTTATAGAAAATAATGTTACATTTTCAAACTAGCTCTCATACAAAAGATATAATAATGATAGTTGTAGAGCAATTTACTGCGCTACTTATTATGCATAAGCAATAAAGCAATTTTAAAGCATAGAGAATATTAAATTTGATAAATCCCAATACTTTATAAATTGCACTCGCTTCGCTGAGTCTGTTGGACAAAAAAGTAAGCAAGAAAAAGCGACGACGACGACGACGACGACGACGCTGGCGATGGCAGCAGTAAAGCTTTTCAATTGCCACCCCCAACCCTCAACCCACAGTTCCCAACCCCACAGCCCCTGGCATACGAAATGCGCGTCCATAATGCCTTATATAAACAAGCAGGCACACAAATACACAATCATATATAAATACATGCATACATATACATGTCTGTCTGTGTGTGTGTGTGTGTGTGTGAGGGAGGAAGGGTGGGGGGTTGTGGGCGTCTGTGTTGTGGAGTCGCTTTAATTTTGGCATGCATTAAGTGCGCTCACGGGGGTTGTTTCCGTTCGCCGTTCAGCTATTTTTGTTTTTTTTTTGTATTATATTTATATTTTTATTTATGCTTCATCATTTTGCTACAATTTTTTTGGGCTCTGTCTGTTTCAATTTTGCGCACTTTAAATTTGACTTTAAGCTCGTTCGTAATTAACCATAGCATACTTTTGTGCTCACTGGTTGTTGGTGTTGCTGTTGTGTTGCCGGTCTTTCTCTCTGCAATTGCTTGACGCATTTTGCCAGGCAATTTGCAATTTGACTCAATGCTGAGTGCTGCTTCCCTTGCCTGTTCCTTCCCTCTCCCTCTCCCCACCCCCGCTGCCACCACGACACCCTCGAGAGTTGACTCTAAGCCATTGTTCGTGTGCGCAGCTACACACACACACACACACACACGTACACACACACACGTACACACACACACATATTGTCTGTGATTAGTTCAACCCTTAAAACATGAAACGGCGCCATTGCATTGGCATTGCTCATACGACGCGTTGTCTGTTGTCTGTTGTCTGCTGTTGTCTTTGGCAGTCTACACACACACACACCAACACACACACTCACACACATATGCTGTGCAACTAATTTTCTTTGTTTTTCAATATTTTCTGCGCTTTTATCACATTCTCTTTGTGCTTGCTGCTCTGCTGTCACTCTTCAGTCGCAGCCTCTTTGCTATTTGCACAAAGATCTGCTGCTTGTTGTTGTTCTAGCAGTTGCTTGCAGTTGTTGTTGTTGTTGTTACTGTTGCTGCTTAATGCAACGTCTGGTTGCCTCACTCCACTCTTGTCTGCTGTCTCTTAACTCCTTTTGCCCCTTTTGGCTATAACTGAAATGTCAAAACGTTCATAGACATGCCTCGAACTTTGTCACACTGCAAGAGTAATATTGTTGTTGTTGCTGTTATTGTGATTGTTGTTGTTGTACATAAGTCTGGAATGGATATTCTCTGTTGATAGCTATCAGTCATCCTTTCTCTTTCTGCCCCTCTCTCCGCTATCCTGTCTGCTGTTGCCTAATGCACATTTGATGACACTCGCTAATTGCTTGATTGGCAATGCGATTTCCCACGCACGCGATAGAGAGAGAGAGAGAGTCTACTTTAAAGAGAGGAAGAGGTAAAGAGAAGAGAGCATAAGAGAGAGGGTGTAAGGAAGGGAAAAGGAGTAACAGCTGCAGCGTCGCTCACACTTCAAATAAACATTTGGCGATTTTAAGCATTGCGATAAGCACGAAACGAATTAAATATAAATTATAATTAATAAAGAACGCCCTCACACACATACACACACACAACACGCACACAGCTGGGCAGCAGCTCACGACAAAAGGGCGTGACAACAAAAAGCGAAAACGCCAACAAAAACAACAACAACAAAAACAACAATCGGCAGCAGCAAAAAAATGAGCGCAAAAAAAAACAACAACAAAAATATGCACAATATTTACGCTGCATTAAATTTCATGTTGCCATCTCACTCACACACGCGTTCTTCTTCTTCTTCTGGCACAGCAAAAAAGTAAAGAAGAAGAAGCGAACACATAAATTACAGACAAGCAAAAAACAACAAATAACAAGAAACGAAACGTAAAGAAACGAAACGAAACGAGAAGAAACAGCAGAACGACCAAGAAGAAGAAGAAAAAGCAGCAAGCAGAAAAAAACGACGACAAGATGGAAAAATGGAAAATGATAAATTGCAAACTGCACATAATTATGCAATTAAAGTTCGACGTACAATGTTGTTGCTGTTATTATTATTATTGCCTGGGTTGGGCCAGCAACAACTACAACAACAACAACTAAGTTTGCCTGCAAATAACAGCTGCAGCAACAAAAACAACAACAACAACAAAACACAGAACAAACTGCAAAGCAACAGCAACAACAGCAGAAGAAGAAAAAATAAGTACAACAGTCGCTTGGCTGATTGTTGATGGTTTTGCCTGATTGTTTTATGCCAGGCCAATGTAAACAGCAACAGCCAGAGAAGCAACAATAACAGCAAGAAAAAACAGAAAAACAACAAAAGCAACAGCTACAAAAAAAACGACAAAAGAAAACTTGACAAGAAATCTATTTAAGTTGAACAATGCGATCAACGAATGAGACAGCCTTATTAGCACTGAGGCGACTTCATAATCTGAAGCGTGTGAAAGAAGCTGACAAAAGATACTGGGAAAAGTCGAGGAAAACTGACAGATCGCCTATGTAATCATATCGATTAGGGTTTTATGCGAATGGGTAATCGATAAATCGATTTTAAGTGCCATTTGGTAGATTTAAAACTGGGATGCGTCTTAAAACTGAATTGAAAATTATGGGAATTGTATTTTATACATTAAATAAGCTTTAGTTCAACAGTTTTGGAAAAAGTTGTTTCATTTTAAAATGCTAATATTAAATGTTAAATTCAATTAACTGTGAAGATTCATGTTAAAAAACAGAGCTTTAAAGACAGAATTAAATTTTATAGAATAGAAGGATATAATTTTTCATATAAAATGGTATATTTGATTTAGGACCGGTTTTTTAATGTCTATTTAATGGAATTCGATAGCTAAAGTTTAGATATTTTGAAGTAAAATGTATAAAAATGATTCTCAATTTTAAATGTATCTATTTTATAAAATTTAAAGATACATTAATTAAGTGAGTATTTTTAATTAGTTTTGTTCAGTTGATAGAAAATCAATAACACTATTCTCGAAATCCCAGTCTCTAGTCTTTGTCAAAACAACTATTTCATTAAGGCTTAATTTTTAAAGTTGTTACTTTAAAAATAAGTAAGGGAGTATATTGTGTTCATTAAAATGTTTTTTGTATAAATTTAATTAGACTTCTGTTTATAAATAAACTTTTTCATCGTTTTCACTATTTTCTAACCGCTTGAATAACTTGCTGTATAACCGTACTTTAATTGAGAATCTTGTTAGCTTTGTTGCGTGGTGTTAATTGCACTCTACACTAAGTAACTGACTGTAGATACATTGTATGGGTGCATTGACTTTGCGTGCTGATAAAAAAACAATGCCACGCCCATTGCTTGTGCAAAATATGCAGCCCTACAATTTGCTGCAATTTCCTGGCCAATTTGGATAAGTTCAGGCCTTTACTTTACTAAGGGCACAAAGCAGCAGCTGTTGCTGTTGCTGTTGCTGTCAAATGTTGCTGTTGCAATCAGATGTTGCTGTTGCTGTTGCTGTCGCATAATTGTTGGCGCCTTCGCAGCAATTGCTGCTCTCAATTATGGTAAATAATTTTTTAATTTGTTTGTTTTATACATTTAACATGCAACAGTAAAAAAGGGATTTTCAATTTAATGAATTTATATTGTATATATATATATGTATGTATGTATTTATTTGTTGTTGTTTTTTTCGCTTTGAAGTTGTCTTTCTCGGTTGTTATTGCTCTCTGTTTTTATTTTATAAATTATTAATTTTAATTTTCTGCATGCATACTCCAGTGCACAACCAGGGCCAACTATGGATACACCCACACACACACACACACATACACACACACACATACTGTGGACACGCCCATCTGCAACAGTTCAGTCTGCCCCACATCATCATTATCATCATCCCGATCATCATTATCATCATTGCTGTTCTTTTGTGTCTGGCAATTAATTTTAAATTGGGCGTGCATACGAAAAATATTCGTAGTTTTCTTCCTTTACATTTACGCGACGGTAATGTGCACTTTATGTTTGTATTGGTTGTATATCTGTGTGTGTGTTTGTATATATGTGTGTGTGTGTGTTGATTTTGTCGTGCACTCTGGAGGCAAAAGCAAAACATACGGAAAAGCAAAAAACCAGAAACCTGTATTAAATGAATTTTGAGCGTTTTTAATTTTTAATGCGCTTCGCTTGACGTTGTTGCTCTCCTTCTTTTTCTTCCTTCCACTTCTCTTCATCTCTTTCTCTCACCTTGCTGTTAGTGTTGTTGTTGTCATTACAGTACGTGTTGTTGTTGTTGTTGTTGTTGTTATTTGCTTGCTTGCTTGCATTTTCCGCACATTTGCATTGCACTTTTGGTTTCGGGGCATTGACTGAGTTCCAAACATCAGAATCTTTAGATTTGTGCAGATTGTTTTACATTTTGGGATTTAATGAAGTGGCAAGTTGAATTCTAATAAAAAATATAGTAACAAAGTGCCTGAAGAAAAAAGAGCTTTTTTAATCAAATAACTTTGGTAAAGCAAGTTTCCTACGCTATAAAAAAGCTTTTAAAAAGTCCAATATTTAAAATATATTAAAAGATGTATTTACAATCTTACTACCTTAATTTTAAAGAAATTTTAATTTTAAGCATCCCTACAATTTACATATTATAACAAATTATAATTTTCTTTGATCAAAGTTGCTGTTTAACTAAGCCTACTTCATATGCAGATCAAAGAGACCTTTAAAAACCCTTTAAGACAGCCAAGAATTATCTCAAGAAGAATTTCTTTCTTAAACTTTAAAGACTTTTAAGTATCTTAAGCTTTCACATTTCCCAATTAAATTATTCATATTCCTATGATTACAAATTTCTGTTAACAGAAAAGCGGAAAAGTTCATGCAAAGTTGTGTGCTGAGTATAATTCAATGTTCCTTCTAATATCATTATTTCCAAAAGTTCCCAACTGCAATTTGCCATCCTAAGCTAATTCTCAATTATCTTGTTAACCAAATTGACTGACAGACATTTTTCGAATGCTTTCAAAACAACTTTCAATAGTTGCCAAGGACAATTTAATTGGTTCCATTATGCATATAACACACCTTTATACACCTTTCATATGCACATATAGATTATTACCTATTTGCCTAGGACCTTTTATTGATAGTGTGGCCAGCTGCCTCAAGTTGCGCTCTTCACACAATAAACAAACTCGTCGCCTGGCAACTAAGCAGCTACTCACCCCTACCACCTGCCCCTTCCTCTACCCCTCCATACCATATAACTTCCGCGCCCATTAATGCTAAACCTCTCACCCCAAACAACCCCTTCTATGCTAACCAAAAGATCCAAGCAACCCTTTTAACCTAGGGCTAAAAACTTTCGAAAACCCGCCCTTCAATAACTCCTCACACTAAACACATTTCATTTACTTAAAATTCCAATTCACTTGAAAATTTGAATATTTTGCATATTTTGTGTGTGTGAATAACTGTGTGTGTGTGTGTGTATTTGTTTAAAATGCCTGCAACATTTTTTAGATTTCTAAACAGTTTTTTTTCTCTTCTTTTTTACTCTTTTCGTGCTGCAACAAAAACATTAAAGAAAATTGTTAGCAAAACTGGAAAACGCTGCGCCAGAAAATTCCAGCAGCTAATAATAAAAAATGATAAAAATAAAAAAATGCAGATATTTTTTAGTTTTGTTATTTCTTATTTGTTTGCAACGAGCGTGGCTATAAAAATTGTTGCTTATGCATTTTGGGGGCAGGTTTATAAATAATTCATACGAACGTACAAGAAATTAAAAAACAGACAGAGACAGCGAGCGAAAAAAATATATAGAGAGAAGAAGAAATACAATAAAAATAAGAAGTAGAAGAAGAAATGAAACCGTTGAGGCAGCTTATTGATTTTCTTACGTGCCACACAGCTGAGGTGCACAGCCCACGATGAATACAACCTCTCCTCTCTTTACCCCTCCACCTCCTGCCACTACCCCCAACCCCTAACTCCACTCGCTGTCAATTTCGATTGCTTTAAAGCCAAACGAAGCGGGCAAAAATGTAAAAATAAAGGCAATTTTTATAGCAATTTGCATGAATAAACTATAAAATAAACATATAAATATAAATAATGTGTTGCCACAGATACGATAACAGCAACAACAACAACAACAACAAGAACATTGATGAGTAAACTAAGAGTGGCAGAAGAGAGAGAAGAGAGGAGAGAGGTAAAATAACAACAATCGACAAAGTTTGCTGCAAAGCAAACAAAACCAAAGGCAAAAGCAATAAGAAATAAGAGAGGAAGCAGCAAGTGAAATAATCGAAGCAGCCAAGAGAAAAAAAAACAACAACAAAAACTGATAACAACAAAATGGCAGCCGTGGCAAAAGTAGTAGAAGAAATAAGTAGAATAAGAAGAAAATAACAAAAATAAATAATGGAAAATTGTTTTTTTCTCTTTCTCAATTTGGTTTAACTCCACTAGCAAGAAAAATAACAAGAAATTGCTTCGAAACACAAAGAGAAAATAAAATAAATTGCATCATAAAACGTGTAGCAAAAAGAGAGAGAGAGAGCAAGAGAGTCAGAGCGAGTGCAAAAGAGATAGCCAAACTAATACTATGACTGCTACTAAGAAAATATAGATGAAGAAAATCAGTTAAATTAGAATTTTATGCAAATTAGGCATATTTCTAGAAGAAGAAGAAACTGCAACAGGAGCAGGTGAAAGTTGTCAGGTGGATTGCGGTGAATTGTGGGGATTTCAGTGAAATTTTGCTACCACATATCGCTAATTACTTGGCTATAAATTAACAAATTTAATATACAAATTGCCAACAATTTAGCAGGAATTGCAAATACGTTACGTTTTATTTTTTTCACCCGGTTTTTTATGCAAATTTTTGCTGCAGAAAATTGTTGAAAATTTATGCGCTAATTAAGTCAAATATTTTTTGAATTTTATAATGAACTGCCTGGGAAATGTAGCCAAAAAGCAACAGCTTTCAATAACAGCAGTAGTAATAATAATAATAATTATTATTGCGCCCAACGTGTGTAACACCGTGTGTATTTTAGTTGGCAAAACATCCGAAATTGGTCGCCAGGCAAAAGCCAAATATGACAACCAGGTTGACATGACCCCTTCATGGACTACAGTGAACCCCAGTACAGGTTGTACATACAACGCATGTTAAGCAAATATTTTTGGTTAGCAAACTGTGAACTCTGGATTTATGGCTGTTTGAGTTTGAGTTTAAGTTGGCTTATTAGACAACTTGGCCAACATATTAAACAATAACTGGAAAACGCTAATGAGAACTGCAGCGCGTTAGTTGAACTAGTTGCGAATTTTAAGAACAAAAGCCAATCAAATGCAATCTTCTAAGCGATCGTTAGTTTTTATGCAACTTTTTTGGGACATAAAACTAACTTTGGGTACAATTTGTGATGTGTGTGTTCTTCTTTTCTCTCTCTCTCTCTCTCTCTCTCTCTCTCTCTCTCTCTCTCTCTCTCTCTCTCTATCTATATGCTTTCTCTGTCTCGCTCTGTGCAGCATTAAAACTTTGATAATTACATAACTTTTACGGAATATACTATATAAGGATATGCATGAACGTGTATACACTGATAAAAAAAAATGTTCTAAAATCTCAGACCTAAGATACATTTTTTTTATTAATTTTGATTTATTTACATTCTATTCTGTTTCCGTTCTTAAAAATTTAAGATTATTCTTTATATTAAGAGCTTAAGATTATTTAGATTAATAATCTTAGTTTTAGTAATTTGGTCTTAAAATAATCTAATTTTAAGAACAAAATATCTAAGATGGATGTTCTTGATTTTAGATGTTGGTCTTTTTTTTCAGTGTATATATAGTATATTTGTATATGCGAAATCTCGAAAATGTTTGCTACACATTTTTGGCCACAGCCAGACGAAGGCGTAAAGGCTGGCAGAAAGGGGCGTGGCTGCAGGCATACAGCCATAATAAATAAACGTAAATTTTGCATGTGGCGAGTTAATGCAAACAAGTACACACACACACACACACACACACACACACACACACACATTTACAGTGGTCTGGGTGCAAAAGCAGGAAAATGTAAAATTAATGCATAAAGTTTACAGCAACACAAAAGCAACAAAATCAACAACAAGAACATGGCAAATAAAAAGTCAAAATGCAACAGAGAAAATGAAAATACGAGTAAATAATGTTCGTTGATAAAAACTGGCAATAGTTTGGGTTGAGTTAGGGTTTTAGGGGCTGGTTTTAGGGCGTGTTTTGTTTGCATCTTGTTTTTGGGGCAACAAAATTTGTGTAATTATTATTTTGGGATCCACACACAAAATAAAGCAGCTTCAACGTCAGCGGAAGTGATGAAAATGTGATGAGTGTAACAAACACCAAACGGAAACGGAAGTAACCAATGATTATGCAAATGGCTGACTTGAGAGTCTTTTAAAGCACTTTTGTTGCAAGATAATTTACAAATGCATCATTGGAGATAACGAATAAAATAAATTCGAAGTTTTTGCAAATAAAATAAGCATAGTACACTCAGAAAATTTATTTTCTTTTATTTCTGTAAGTTATCTAGAAATATATAGAAATATATATAATATCTAGAAAAAATACTTCTATAATTTTAGAAAATTCGCTCCAATTTTATGAATTATTAAAATCGTCTTAAAATGTAGAAAAACTGTTATAAATTTAGAAAATTATTTCATAATTTCAGAAATTTATTTAAAAAAAAAAATGGAGAAATTCTTTTCTAAAATCGACGATTTTCTATTTTTATTAATATTTCTAAATGTTTAAAAATTCCTTTCTAAAATCGACGATTTTCGATATTTTGGAGTGAAAATCGACTGTTTTACAGCGATTTTACGGTAAGATTTTTATTAGTGTATTTGATTGAGAACTTGAGAAATTCGCGTACATGGAACTGATATGCTTTGGGGAATTGTCAGTGCAGAAAATTGTATCTTCAGTTATACTATAGTATATTTAAATGCAACTCGTACTTGCAACATCTGCTTGCACAGTTTTCGCTTTTAATTTCAAAGTTTGTTGAGCTGTGCAACATCATGCGGCTTTTGCGGCTGGACGGGCTGTTAAGCAGGCAAAAGCCAACTCTTTGCGATCAGGATGCAGCAACAGCAACAACAACACTAAAAACAACAACAGCAACGACAACAGCAACAACAACAAAAAAGGATAATAAAGTACACAAGCTGCTTTTAATGTTCCATTAAAATGGAGCGCTGTGTGTGTGTTGTGTGTATTTGTATTTGTGTGTGTGTTTGTTGGAGGTGTTGCCATTTGGTCAGTGTCTGCCTTGAAAGCTAACTAAAGCCATAAAAGCAACAACAACAGCAACAATATATATTGCAAAACAAAATGGCCACTTTACCAACACAGCAGCAGCAACAACAACAACAACAACAACATAAACAAACTGCTCGACCCGCCATTTTATATTATTATTTTTGCCAGCTTCCTTAAACACACACACAGAGATACACACACACATACACACACACACACAGATACACACACAAACATACAGCCAGCGAGTGCTGGCAACATTTTTAATATTGCTGCCCATTTCATCTGTTGTTTGTTTTGTTACTTTTATTATTATTATTTCTGCTGTTCTTTCTCTCTCTCTCTATTTTACTGCGCTTTTCATATTTCATGAGTTTCAATATGAACGCCACATAATTCAATGACGTTACCATTATATGAAGTTGCACACAACTTTTTTGGGCAAATGAACTTGCCACCAAGCTGATAAATTGGCTTGCAACTGCAACTGCAACTGAAATTGTGGCAACTACAGTTCAAATGTCGCACGCGAAAATACCAAAGATATAAACAAACCTGATGATAATTGCACAGACATTGCAACAGTCTCAGTCTTGGCCTCTTCAGGCAGCACGTTGTGCCACACCCACGCCCACATGGCTCAAGCACGCCCTAAAAAGACACACATACTAACACACACACACACACCCATACTCTCACACATACACACACATACAGAAAGAGAGACGCCCACACCCTTTAAAAACTCTCACACAACGCTTCCTTTGGCATTGCTATTTCCTGTGCCTTTTTAAAGGGTATCATAACTATGTCATCAGCGAGAGCTTTGCCACAAATAAATAGTATTATATAAGTAGATATGAAAAACAACTACATTTTTCATTTTTGAGTTATCGTTTATTTATAAATAAAATATCCTTGAATATCCAATGAAAATATTAGAGAGTATCTTCTGAATCGTCGGTATTTTAATTTTAAGAGCATTCCATAAATCTGTCTCTCTTATTTTTAAGAGTTTTAATATTAAAAATCTCTTTCCGCAAGGAAGTTTTGAAGTTCATGGGTTTAAGGTTTGATAAGAGAATTAATCAGGTGTGTCCAGAAATCTCTAGAGTTTTTAAAGAGAATTGCTTTAGAAAACAACCGATCGAAATGTCGGTGTTCCTTAAATTATTCCTTATTCCTTATTTATTCAAACATATTTTCAAAGTCAAAGAAATCGACGTTCTTTCAGTTTTCACAACATTTTTAAGTTAAGAAATACTTTAAAGAATTTACAAAATTATAAAAAAATGTATTTTATGAATTTTTTTAAATTTAAAAATTAATTTACCTTAATTCAACACATATTACATTTTGTTAAATATCTCAACAATTTTTCAAACGCAAAAGCTAATCTTTAAATCAATTAGAAACCCAAGTTTTTGGCAAACAGTTCCATAAGGAATACCTGAATTATTTTCCAAATATTTTCTAAAATATCAATTTCATATGGAAGTGTTTTTGAATCACTAAAACTCCGTATTCCTAAATTCCAGTTTACTCCCTAAACAATTCTCTAAAGAGCAATCACAATTCGACTTTACTTCACAAATTCGCTTTCCTGTTTTTCATCTTTATTTATTTTTTTTTTGTTTCTTTTCTTTTTCGTGCGACTTGCAATTTTCATATCATTTAATTAAAATCGCAAATTTCGTACACGTTTTCATTTTCGTTTTCGTTCTTGGCGCATTTGCTTGGGCTTTATTTTTATTATTTTTATGGCCGGTAAAAACACTGCAAAAGTGCAAAAGGCAGAAAATTAAAAATACTTCGATGCCGCGCCAAATACAAAAAAAAAAGTGAGTGTGTAAATTTAAGAAATAAAGAAAAAAGAATACAGAGAAGACAGAGAAGACACGCAAACGAATTGAATTGAATTGAAATGGAGTTGAGTTGAGAGTTGAGAATTGTGTCTGAAATCGAGTCTGGAGTGTAGAGTCTAGAGTTTGGGAGCCCCGATATCATTCCGTGCAGAGGAAGCGGGCGTAACGCCATTAAATTGCGGTTCCGTCGCAGCCGGGGAACCCCCCGCTGTTTTAATACCTTTTATATAGGCTTTTGCATGCTTTGATTTATTTCTGGATTTAGAACTTTTTAAGCTTAAGTTTCTTTTTCATCTTATTTTGCTTCTTTTTTTATTTTTGGCTGGCATTCAATTTAAATTTTGATTGTGTTTTCGTTTCAAATTAGGCAACTATATAAATATGCATAAGGTACAGTAAAATTATGTAGATGAAAAAAACAAAATAAAAAGCAGAAATAATAAATAAATAAGAACAAACAGGCACGATAAGAAAAATAGCTTTCATTTATATCACATGAAAATTGTGTTTTTTAATTTCATTTTACTTTTAAATCATGTGCTGCTTCTTCTTCTGCTTTGTTCTTGCTGCTGTTGCTTCTTCTTCTTCTTGTGTGAGGGAGATGCAAAAAGCAAACTAATCAAAAAATTCAATTTCCTTGGAAAATTTAATTTTACTCAGGGAAAATTCAATTTGCCAGCTTTTTTCGGTGCGCTCTCTCTCGCGGCCCCCTCAACACACACACACACACACAGCAGCACACACACACACACACACACACACACACATATACTCAGACAAAGACTGAGAGGTCGTGTCTTTTTAGTGCTACACTTTGCGACCAGCATTTTTGCTTTTTGTGTAGCATTTTTGCTCCAGCATCGCAGCCAAAGATAAACATTTTTAATTTTATTAACAACAATTTGCAGTCTTTTGTGTTGTCATCTCTCTTGCTCTGACTCTTACAATAGCTGGCTGTCTCTTTTCTTTATTGTATGTTACATGCGTTTCATTTAATAACTTATTACCTGACACAAATTGGCCTTTGTTGTGCTGTTGTTAGCCATTAGGCGTTTTTAGCCATTGTCATTTGTGGCCCGCAAAGTATGCAGCACATTTTGCATATAATTTAATTAATATTTATGCGTCTTTTAATGGCCAAAAGAGGTTCAGAGAACAACAGCAACAGCAGCAACATGCACAGAAAAAAAATACATTCTAAAAATCAAGTTTAACAAGCTTGATTTTAGCTTGAATTTTCTAAGTATGTATTCGGAATTATAACTTCTAAATTCAGATAATGAATAGATAAAATGACAACAATATTAAGAAACCAACATTAAAAAAATGAAAGAAGTCTTAGATTATTTTATTTAACTCAAAACAAATATTACAGAACTCCTAAAAATTAAAATATTATTGAGAAAAATCGGGCTTGATTTAAGTATTTTCATATTTGGTTTCATGAGAATTCGGGATTACCCGCTGTGATTAATTCTAGCCTGAAATCCCGGATTTTATTTTTTTCTGTGTGGCAATTCATTTGCCACTCTTGGCCCAAAAGGTCACGGCCAAAAGTGCGCGAGATTCAACAACAGCAATAACAAGTTAGCCCAGACCTGCAGCTGCATTTTGTGGCTGCCTTTTTACAGCCGCAACTTGCCTTGACTCTGGCCTGGCAAAACCTGGCCAAAAGCAACAACAACAACAACAACAACAGCTCAGCTCAAAAAAACAAGTTTGTTGGCGTTGTTGGCGCGATTTAAACATATTTTTAGCCACACACAATTGCATGCATATTAAAAGAGAAGAACAGAAGAGAGAGAAAAATACGAACAAACGAAAAAAAATACAATAAAAACAACAAAAAAAATCACAAGGGGTTGGCTCATGAAATATTCTGACCCCGAAGCAGTGGTTTGACTGCTCCTTCAGTTGAGTTGACTTGACTTCAGTTCAGTTCAGACTCAATTCTCTTCCCAGTTTGGCCCAGCTTAGGACTTGAGTTTAGTTTTGGCTTTGACTTTGGCGTTGACTTTGGCTCTGTCTTTGAGTTTGGCTTAGGCGATTTAAGCGCTTGAATTCGCCGTTCCAGCTATGCTTCATTAACTTTCAACTTTATTTTTATTTTCTTTCCTTTTTTGCTTGTGCATTCTTTACAACTCAATGACATTGGCGGAAATACCAAAAGAACTTTCAGCAGGCGTGATTAATTATATTATCTTTAAGTTAACACTTTTTCGCAACATATTTTTCATTAAGTTTTAAGCTTGACAATAGCTAAAATCTAAATAAATTCTTAATCTAACTTATTTTTAATAAAGACAAAGATTAAGTAAAAGCTTCTTTAAATATTTTCTTACTACAAAAAAGTCATTAAGGTTTTAAGCTTGAAATCTAAATAAATTCTTAAGCAGATTTATTTGTAGTAAAACCAAGATTAAGTAAAAGCTTCATTTAAATTATCTTTCCTACATTAAATAAAAGCTCACTAAAAGCTCTATTTCTTTAAGCTAGCAACAAATTAACACTTTAAATCCTTTTGTTGCCATTTAAGTGCCACTTTCAGCTAGTGTCATTAGCTAAAGACATTAAGCGATGTTTTAATCTTGAAATCTAAATAAATTCTTAAGCAGATTTATTTTAAGTAAAACCAAGATTAAGTTAAAGCTAATTTAAATATTTTCCTACTAAATAAAAGCTCACTTAAAGCTCAATTTCTTGCAGTGAGCAACAAATTAACACTTTGAATCCTTTTGTTGCCATTTAAGTGCCACTTTCAGCTAGTGTCATTAGCTTAAGACATTAAGTTAAGTCTTTTAATTTGGCGTATGCTGATCAAGTTCTCATCTATCTGACTCGACGACTGGCAATAATTAAATGTCGCTATTAAGCAAAAGCAATAACAATGACAATGACAACGGCAACAACAACAACAACAACAATGACATTGGCAACAACATTGCCAACGAAGGCAACAAGAACAAAATGTTCATTAAAAGGACCAAGGCAAATATTAAAAGTGAAAATGCAATTTATGTGTCCATTGTCTTTACACAACGTCGGGCAACAACACGAACTACAACAGCAACAGCAACTACAACAACAGCAGCAACAACAAGCTTAACGCCTTTTTGTCGTAAATTTTATACAACTTCTTCTGTTTCATTTTTTTTCTGGCTCCCTCGCTCTATATATATCTTTCTCTTTCTCGCCTTTGGTGTTCTCTCCCACTCTGGCTCATTTCCTCTGCATTCGTTTTTCAATTTTTCGCACATTTTTCTCTGGTCGTTGTTGTTGTTGCATGCCCTTTTTAAGCATTTATGTCCTTTTTGTTGCCTGGTTGTAAAATGCACTTAAGCCAGGCAACGGGGCAACATGCAACGTGCAACATTCAAGCGAAGATGCGGCAGCTTCAACTACAAGCCGCCAGCGCGAAGGTTGCAGCATTCACAATATTTTGCCCATAACTTTGATTTGCTGTTATTATACCCTGTACGATTTGGGTAGTGTGTGGTGTTGTATGCAAATTGCAGAATTACTGAAAGGAAATTGACACGAATATTTTTTTTAACAAATTTAATTAAAATTTAAATGCAGAATGAATTGAAGAGGCCAAACAATAATCAAAATGACATTCCACTTAAAAATCGGTTCAGTTTTGACAAAGTTATGGGAGTTTGAAGTTGGTCAGACCTTGGATCTAACAACTTTACAAGTCAAAATTTTTGTCAAATTTCACATGATTTTTTACAGAATTTCGAAAGGTGTCAGAAACAAATTTAAAGTGTTGTTTTATACTATTTACGATATAAGGAGTTGATTAAACGTGAAAACTTGAGATTTAAAATTTTGAATTTTCAAAATATCAAAGGGGGGACCACATGCATCGAATCCATGATTTTGAGATTTATAAATTTTTTTCGAAAATTAATTAAATTTAAATGCAGAATGAATTTAAAGGCCAAACAATAATCAAAATGACATTCCGCTTGAAAATCGGTTTAGTTTTGACAAAGTTATGGAAGTTTGAAGTTGGTACAACCTTTGATCTACCAACATTGGCATTGCATACTTTCTGGCGCACAGTTGCGTTTGCAGAGTATCTAATAGTGCATCAGACCCCATTGCTGCATTTCTGGCTGGCTGTTGCTGTTTCTGTTGCACTCACTCAAACTCAAAACTCAGCCTTTACCTCGTTTTTTTTATTGTAGTTTCTGTTTTCGCTGCTTTTGCGCCTCCTTCACTCGCTTCCTTCTGCTCCTCCTGTTGCTCCTTGCCCATCTTCTGCTTCATCTTTTTCTTCTCTTTTTTTTTGCCATCGTCGTCGTCGTCGGCGTCGTTCGTTGTTGTATACCTTTTAAATATTCGCTGGCGGCCATAAATCATTCGAGGTTATGTTGAATTTTTAGACAATTTTTTATGCATTTAGTTTCTTCGTTGTGTCTTCTCATCTCTTCTTTGGTCCCTGTTGTCTCCTCTGTCTTCTGTCGACTGTTGTTGTCTTTGCTCTGGCATGATTTGTTGTTTATGGCTGCGTTGTTTCTTCTTCTTCTGCTCTTTTTTGGCCAGCATATAAATAAAATAGTGGCAAAACTCTCCCCCTCTTCTCTCTCTCTCTTTCCCACCTACTACACGATCTGTCAACTGCCAAAATGCTTAAATTAGGTTTTTGTTTTTGCCTTTTATCTTTGATATGATAATGAATTGAAAGACAGGCAATTAAAAGCAACATATAAAAGATATATAGAACTATATATTAAAATGCAGTCGTGAGCTGCTTTTGGCCAAGTTCTGTGCGTTAATGATTTGCGGTGCTTTAGATCATGCGTTTAATCAACAATTTGTCTTGCCACAGCTCAAACTGCTCTTGGCCATTTCCGCTTGGCCACTTGGCCAAGTCAGTAAGTACAAAAAAAACGCAGCGACATCACATGCAAATTCAGTTAGCAATTTCGCGCCCACCAATGGGCTCTTGGCCAAACTGTCTGACCATGTTTGCCACATGACGGCATAGCAACAACAACAACAACATGAGCAGCTTCCCCCTTTTGGCCAGCGGCCTTTGCTGTGCTTTTGGCCGTGCAAACATTTAAATGCATGAAAGCGAAAGGATTTTGCCAAAGTCCGAAAATCAAACAGCAAAAAATTGCGACGCGACGCAAAAGCGAAATGCAGCAAAATGAGAAAAAAAAAACATAGAGAAAGAGTGGGAGAGTGAAAGAGTGGAAGAGTGAGAGAGTGAAAGAGGAGAGAGAGATAGAGAGCGAGAGAGAGAGAGGAGAGGATTTGCTGCCAGACAGCGACTCCAGCTCTAAATAAAACTCGCTGCGTTGTTTTTCCAGTTGACCAGGCTATAAAAGGGCTGTGTGAGAGAGACAGAGAGGGGGGGAAAGAGAGGAAAGAGGGATCAGTCTGCCAGTGATACACTTTTTTCTTTCTGCCTGCACGCGCGTGTTTTTAATTAAGTGCAAAATAATGAATTTCATGTGTGTGTGTTTTCGGTGTGTTTGTTTTTTTTTTATTCGCGAGTGAAAGTGAATTTTTGGTCACACTGTGCAAAACAGCGTTGCCAGACGTACAGACAATTAGCGCACTTTTAGGCGCATAATGCAATTTCCATACTCTTCTTTAATTTTTGTTTTTGTTGCAGTGCATTTAACGCTGGCCACATTTCATTATAGCCAAATATGGCAGCTGACTTAATGCAATTTTCGCGTAACGCCATGAAAATGTGCGCTTCTTGCAGCGACATTTTCATGTCCAAAACAGAGAGAGAGACACACACACACACACACACACACGCTCTGTCTCTGTCTTGGGCCCCCATGGCACGTAATTCAATTTCGAACTGAAGTTAAAATTCAATTAAAATGAGTCAACTTGAGCGTAATGCAATTTTGCCCCAGCCAATGCCATTAGTGAAATATTAACGCAAAAAGCGCAAAAAGCAAACGAACACGCTGATAAAGCGAAAGACATAAGCGAAACAGAAACAGCAACAGCAACAACAAAACTGTTACATAAAATGTGCATAAAATATATGGCCAACAACTGCGGCCTAGTTGGTCTGGTCACTTGCCCTCTGTTAATGTTGTTAATGCGTTTTAACCTTAATTTATGTTAAAAGAAATAAATTTGTTAAGAAATAAACCTTTCACATAATTACATTTTGGTCCGAGTCGAGCTAAATTAATTGTTTAAATACAATCTACTGACACAGTTGGATTATATTTAATGCAGATCAAACATTTTTAATCGAGTTCTTATATTAAAATATATGTTGAACAGCTTTTCAACTTTATTAAACCTTTTTTCTGATATATTTAATAAATATCATTTATTTCCGTATTTTCTTAGAATTTTCAATAAAATTTGATTTACTAACAAGTTAATTTATTTTAATAAAAATGATTTTCATTTATCCTGATGTAAGATCAATACAATTTCAGTAGTCTATATAACAAATTTCAGATATATCACTTCGATATCTTCTAAGAAATTACTAAGAATTTTCTATCTTATTTTAATTTTCTACTTTTCGAATCAGACCTTTCCAAAGTTTGCCTAAGAACAATGTTTCTCAATGCTTTTTGGTAAATATGGAAGTTTTATTATTTATACTTCTTCTTCTGTTAAATTTTTACCAAAATTCCTTAACTTCATAACCCCAAATACCAGCTGAGATATAAAGACTTAAACCATTTTTTCTTAACGTTATTCGTATTTTTATGTTAGTTTCTGCTCAGCGTAGCCTAACGTCATATAAACATTATATTATTTATTAGTTTTATGCTGCTAACAATTTGATCAGCCATTTTGTGCTATGTTGCTGTTGTTGTTGTCTAAAATGTTGTTGGTCCAAAATGTTGTCATATTTCAGAGTCCCAAACAGCTGCTGCTTCCTACTCATATCGAATCTCTTCTTTATTTTGTTGTGTTCACTCACTCTCTCTCTACATATATGTACTCTGTTTCTCTCTTTCTTTTGTACATTTCCGCTTGTCGCTTCGCTCGTTATGTAACCCATAAAAACTCGGCAAATGCGACGCCATGGCACGCGCCTAAAAGTATGCTATAATTCAACGCGCACACATGCCACCTACCCCCTACCCCCTACCCTTATACGTACGAGAGCAGCCCCTACAGCTGCACATGTGTGTGTGTGTGTGTGTGTGTGTCTGTGTATCGCATATGTGCGTTCATAAAAAAAAGAATGAAATTATTAAATTTTATGTAGCGTAAATTCTTTACGACAACGCGCGTTTTCCACAAAAAATAAAAAGAAAAGGGAAGACACAAAAACAGCTAAAGGGAAAGCACACGAAAATTTTCTTACACATGAACAATTTGCAACTGTTTTTTCAGTTGCTTTTAAGCCATTTGCTGTGGTTTATATATATTGTAGTTACACACAAGTTCAAACTAAAAGTACAATATGTATTTCACTAGCGCCAGTTTTTCTCCTTATCTTTTCTCTATTTTTTATGTTTTTAAATTAATAACAAAAGAGTGAAGAACGAAGAAGCTGCGCATAAAAATTGTGTTGAAACATTTTCGTCTGACATTGAAAAATGCTCGGTCACGTTTTGGGGGCGCAAGCGCTTTTTTTTTGGGGGTGGGGCAACAGCAACAACAACAACAAAGAGCAACAACAATAACTGAAATATTTCTTCCTTTTTTTCGCTGTGGCAAGCAATGAGAGAGAGAGAGAGAGAGAGGGAGAGGGGGAGGGGAGAGGGTTGAGTTGTTCCAACTTCAACTTCACAGACAACAAATTTGTGTTGTTTTGTTATTTTATTTTTGCGTTGCTTCTTTCGCAATTTTTATTTATTTATTTATATGCCTTTTATCCTTTTTGTTCAGCGTTGTTGGCCCGCGCCATTGTTGGTCGGAACAGCTCGTGACTTTGTTGTTGTTGCTGCTGTTGCTGTTGTTGTTGCTGTTGTTGTTGCTGTTGTTGTTGTGGGCCATTAAAACGACGCAGCATAATGGCAGCAACAGCAAGAGAGAAAAAGGTATAAAAAAAAGAGAGGCAACAGCAACAACACATAAATTAAACTACCTGTCGCTCCAGTGGCGTGCAGTTCCCCTTACCCCCTCCACCCCTTCTGCTCTCAACAACCCTCTCTTTAACCACTCTTCAGTTTGTTCTAAGCTCTAGATAAGCTAAATTAGTTTCATGTATCAAATTGTTATTTATTTTTTAACTAATCATTCTTCTCTCTTTTTTTACAGGTAAGTTGATCATGGTTTTTGCACCACTGTAAGCATACGTAAGTAACTGTTAACATACAGTGGACGCCACTGGTTTACGGCTTATTAAATTCAACATATTTTCCACACGAATTTCGCATGTTGCATGCAATTTGCAATTTGCAATGCATTTTATTACATACTTTCGACCACGACTGGACGGACAATTATTTGTTGTATGTTGTATGTGCGCTGTGGCGACGCAGGATATTCTGCGCATCCTTGCAACACATGATGCTGCCTCATATAGTTAGTTAGACAGAGAAACGAAGCATAGTTAGAGCGAGCAAGTAAGAACACAATAATGTGCTCACAAATATGCAAATAACTTGCAAAATTCGTTATATCGACAACGACAACGACAGTGTTCGAGGCGGGGCAACTATAGGGTTAAGGAAGTGACGGAGAAGGGACATGCGACATGAGGAGACAAGAGGCAGCCACAAGAATTGCAGCACATAAATTGCTTTACTCGTATTGTTGTTTACTATTGTGAAGATAATGAAACTGATTGTCATGAATCCCATTAGCAAATGTTAACATGAATTTTCTTTAAAGATTAAGAACCACAAAAATGTTGCCAAAAGTTAACATTATGAAGTCAAATTAGATGTTAACTCTTTCAGTGTTGCTGTTAACTTGACATAAGCTTGACATGTTAGTTAGCAGAGCATGTTATTGTTTTTAACAGAACGATATCTAAACTTAATAACATTTTGTAGTCTAATGAAATGTTAACTAGTTAATGTTACTGTTAACTTGACATCAGCTAGACATGTTAATTAGCATAGCATGTTATTGTTTTTAACAGAACGATATTTTAACTTTCTCTCAAAATTAGTAAAAATAATAATAGAAAAATTATAATATGTTAAACATAAACTAAAATTATGTAGTCAAATGAGATGTAAACTCTTTTAATGATGCTGTTAACTTGACATAAGTTAAAGATGTTAATTGACATAGCAAGTAAATGCAAGTAACAGAACGATTTCTTAACTCTTTTTGAAAATAATTTAAGAAAGTAGATCATTATAATAGGTAAAAAAATAAACTAGTTCATGATGTGCTCATTTATCGAACTATTTTTCAAAACTTAAGTGCAATTAGTCATGTTAGCTGAGTTTTTTTTATTAAGCATCGTCAGCTGCATTGTTTCTTCCAGAGCAGCTTTCTCGGGACTCAAGTGAAGTCTTCGGGTTCTCTAGTTTCTCCTGCGTGTAGCTTGAAAAGCGCGTTGCAATTACTCAGCTAAAACTGCCCACTCATCAAGAGGGAAATACGTTAACTAGACTACGACTGAGACTCAGGCTGGAAGTGAGACTGGGACTGAGACTGGGACTAAAAGCAAAAACAAATAAATTCCAAAAATGAGTTATTAATGGCAATCAATCAAAAGAACGGCAAAACGATTTCTAGCAAAAACCGATTGCAGTAAAAATGGCAAAAACAAATACGAAATTGACGGAGACTAACAAAAACCAAAACAAAAACGAAACACGGAACAGAAAAAACAGACGAAAATAAACCGCGAGGAATACATAAATTGATTGATTGATTTAATGAATGATTGATTAATGCATTTCTGCTGCAAATTCCGCATACAAAATGCAACAGCAACAACAACGAGAAGAGCAACATCCAAATGGAAGTTGCAGAACGCAGAACGTGGCCTTCAGTCTCTCTCAGTCTTCGCACAGCCTTCAGCCTTCAGAGAGTGCCAGACAGGCGAGCGGAGTGAAGTGAAGTTGCCGGAGAAGCTACTGTTGTTGTTGTTGCTGCTGTCTAGTTATTGGCCCTGACACTGGAGGGACAAGCCTCTGACAGCAATACGAGTCGAGCAAGAGAAGAAGCAGGAGAGTTGGGAGAGATTGGGAAAGGAGCAGCAGTTATACGAGCTGCGAACTGCTATAAAATGCATTTTCAATTAGGCATAATTCCAGCAGACTCAAAACTCAAACAAGCATAAATCGAGGGTAGCTTATTAAATAGTCAAATTTATTATGTACTCAATTTTAAAGAGAATATGTAAATTCTACGTGTATGGCATTTAAAATGTTAGCTAACATTTTATGTTAGTTAAGAAATGTTACATAAAACATTTGAGTGTTGTAGCAATGTTACTTAACAATCGCCTAACATTCATTTGAGAATTAAATAAATTCGCCATATCAAAAGCTATGCTATATAGATATGTTATTAAAATCACAGCTTTGCGCTTTAAAATGTTATTTTACAGCCACCTTACAAATCTCATTTGATCGTTACTTTTCTTACATGTTATGTAACTTAACAGCTCATCAGTACGAAATATTATCTTACAGTTCTTTAACATTTCATTTAAAACATCGTAACAGATAACATTTTATATTATACCAATCTTAACTTAGAGTTACCTGATTTAAGGCAGAAACTTTATACTATTTAATTTCCCAAAAACAATTAAATCTTTATAGATTGTTTTTACAATCAGAAAAATTTCAATTATTAAATTTTCAATTACTTATTTCGATAATCCACACAATTCTGCGCAAAATATTTATTTTTCTACATAAAATGCATTAAAGTACAAAGTACCTCTGAAATGGTAAAAGTTTTCAGCACTTTGCGACAGAAAAAAAAAATAATATTTATAGCGTTCGCATATTTTGTATACTTAGGAAATTGCTTGGCTAACAATTTCCCAATGCATTTTAGACTTGAACTTTTTCAAATATCCTTTAAGTTGGCGCCATAAAAAATGCATCAAAATAAATTGCGTAATTAGAAGAAATTAAAAAGCACAACAATAGAGCTAAAAGCAAAGGAGAAAGAGAGAGGGGAGAGTGAAGAAGAGAGAGAGCAATGAGGGCGAGTGAGCGAGCAAAACAAAAAAGCAACAGCAAAAAACTTGCACAAGGATTTTTAATAACGTGGAAAACACAAGAAAAAAGCAAATATTGATGCAGCCGCAAATTTCAATTAAGAACAGGAAGAAGCAGACAACGACAGCGACGACGGCGACGGCGACGTCAGCGTTAGCGTCAACCGCAACGTAGTTGGCGTCGCAGCAGCGAATGAGAGAGCGAGAGAACGAAAGAGAGAGAGCGAGAGCGAGAGCCAAGTGCCTGTAAAACATTTGATGTAATAAAATAACGTATACGCCACCGAGCTGCAGAATGAGACGACCAAGACGGAGACGGCGAGAAGGAGCTGGAGATGAAAGCAGAACCCACCCCTGTCATTACCGATGGCAAGCCGAGCGAGTCACCGACACACACACACATACACACACACACCACACACACACACACACACTGAGACAGAGTCTCACATACAATAAGAGCAATTTAAGCCGCAGGAATGCGAAAGACATGAGCCGGCTTCAAGAGGGGATTGAGGATTGGATTGGATTTGGATAGCAGCGGAACAGGAAGAGGAGCCGGAAGGAAGGAAGTAAAAGCGAAGCGAAGCGTAATAAAAGGCCAAAAAAAAAAACGGGGCGCTGTCGCTGTGGCAAATTGATAAAAACAAAAAACGAAAAAACAAAAGAAAATTGAGCGCAAAACAAAAATTTCACAGCATACTTAAAGGCGCTATTATGCAGCGGGGAGGGGGAGAGTGAAAGAGGGTTAGGTATTGGAAATGTAATAATTATTGCGCGCCATGAAAATCAATGGCGGCAGCAAATTGCTGGGAAAAGCGGAAGTTTCACCAAAAAGGAAAAAGGGACAGAGAAGAATGTGGACAGGACACAAGGAAGCAATTCGTGCGAAAATTGCCCAAAAAGCTGACAACGAAGATGATGACGACGTAGGACGACAACGACAACGTAAACGTAAACGACAAGGACAACGACATCGGAGGAGCCGAGGACATTCCGCCGTCGTCGTCGTCGTCATCGTCGTCGTTGTCGTGGTCGCCGTCAAAATGGCGCAACAAAAGCGCAAAATCAGGAAAAAGAAAGTCAAGCACAAAGCAAAAGTAGCAAAAATTGAGCGCAAACTCGCAACCGAAAAGGAACAAGAAAGAAAGCAGCAAAGCACAGAAAGCCGAAGCCGAAGCAACTGCTGAAAGCGGAAGTAACGTTAAAAGCGCCAAGGCAGAAGTACAACGACAAAGCGCACAAGCCGATGAAACTAAATGCAAAAGAGGCAAACGTACGTCAATGTCTGCGTGTGTGTGTATGCGTGTGTGTGTGTGTGTCTGCCATTGTTGTTGTTGCTGTTGTTCTTGTTGTTGTTGCTGTGTGCGCGTTCGCACAACATTTTGCTACCCTTGGCTGGCAACCCGCTACCCCTTGCCGTACCCTCAACCCTCCACCCAACTGGAAAACCGAAGCGACGCGAGTTGCAGCACACGTCTGAGGCATATCGATTTTTTTTGTTGTGGCTCGCATGTCGTCCCGGCCTGGCCCTGTGTATTGGCCCTGTGTCCTGGGCGCGTCACAGCCAAAGTTGCCTGCTGTGCCAAAAGGCGACTTTCAACTTTGCAACGATTGCTATTTTTAGCAATGTCAATGAACCAATGACAATGCTAATAATGATCAACAACAACAACAGCAACTTAAGTAACAATCTCATCCTTAACAGCTGCTTCACTCAATTAGAACTTTCACTCACAATTGACAATAGATTTAAAGATCCTGACTAAAATTCACCTAGTGCAGGGAATCCTTCAAAACAAAAGGCAACTTGCATAACAGACAAAAGGTATCAAGAGAAATAAGAAAACAATTGAGCGTCACAAAAAAGCAAAAAATATGCTAAGGACACAAAAAAAAGGTCGAGGCGAAAGGCAAAACAGCTTAAGAAGAATTGTAGCAAAAAAAAGTTTTCGACCGCGTGCTCATCAAGTGAAACTTTTGTGCGAAACGTCAACAGAACAGAACTCAGAAGGCCAGAAGAGCAAGTACACTGAGCGAAAACGGTGGATACTTAGAAAAGAGCAGCATAAAACTAATTGAAATTGTAAAAGATACATATTTAGAAATACTTGAAATACTTTCACACACATCCTTTAAATCGATCTTTGGGTTCTTTTCAGCATAATAAAATAAACTGTTGATCTGTTTAGTCAGCTTTGTAAGCTCATTAAAGCCAACATTGCTCACAAAAGCTGCTTTGAAAGCTCTTTAAGTTTTTATTCCCGCTTAAATGTTGAGAAATTCGACTTATAAAGCTTATTTTTAAAATCAAGTAAAAGTATTCTATATGAGCTTGTGTTTAGTTGGTGTAATATCAATTTTTAAAGTTCATTAAAGCTCTTTAAATGCTCTTAATTGTATTGACGTAATTGAAATGCACTTAATTGTATTGACTTAATTTAAATTATTTTACAATAATCTTTGCAAGCCTATTAATATACTTTAACAATGCTTATTATTACTATTCAAATTTTGAAGCTTTTAGAAGCTTTTAGTTTGCAACTAAAAGCTCTTCAAAATAGATAAAAATTAATGTGCTAACTACAAAGTTTTCTTTAATTCATGTGCTTTAAAAACTAGTTGAATCCAAAGCAATGTGCTTGAAATACAACTTAAATTCAAGATGTATTGAAGCATAAATTCTTAAGATAGTTTTAGCTCATTTATAGTAGTTTTTTTTCAATCATTTCTCAGCTTAGTTTAAGCACATTTTTGACGCTTTCTGTCAGTGTACGAGTATGGAACAAAAGTGTGAACTGTGAGCTGTGAAAGCACTCAACAATCAGCGACTGAACGGTGGCAACAGCAGCAGAAGCAGCAACAACAAGTTGACGACGTCACAGCAAAACGCGTGCGAAAGTAAAACGTAAACGTTGCTAAAAGGTTGTGGCACAAAGGAATTGCCGGCGTTGACTTCCCACTGCGTCTGTTGGGGCTTCAGCTCCGTTAGCTGAGGTTGTTGTTGTTGCTGCTGTTGTTGTTGTTGTTGCTGCTGCTTCTGGCTTTGGGTCTTGCCTCTGAGTCTGAGTCTGTCTTGGAGTCTGGTTAGAGGTCTGGGTCTCTGTCTGGAGCGTTGACTGCCGTTTCCTGGTGTGTGTGGCAGCAGCAACAGCAACGTGGTAACGTGGCAACGTGGCAACCTCCTGGCTTTGACTTTTTACAGTGACTAGGAAAACTGTTTCACGCTTTCCCTTCGGTAGCAAGCAGTAGCAGACAAGGTTGTATCCCAACTCAAAGTATATATAAATATATATATCTTTATATGTGTGTGTCTGAAGGTTGACATTATGAACTTGAAAGTTGTATTACTCAAAGTGGGGACGGGAGGAAGCACATTTTTATGAATGAATGCATGGCATACGTCGACTGTGGCAACTGTTACGAGTACTGTTACTCTAGCAGCTGCTGCTGTTTGCTGCTTGCCACACGTTGAACTCTCGTGCCTCGTATTACGTTTTATTCCACGGGGCTTCCCCCAAGTGGGCAATGTCTGACGCGTTGCCACAACAACACCAACAACAACAACAACAACCATAACAATTCGACGAAAAAGGAAATCCAAACGCTATTTTTGCGTGCACACTTCCTGGCAACTGGCAAGTGACGTGCCACATTTGGGGGCACAGACGTCATGTTGGGGGAATCCCTCGTTTCACTTATCGTGCCTCTTTTTTTTACGCTTCTTGTTTTTTTGTTTTGCTTTTCGGTTTGCGGGGGGGGCATCAACAAATGTCAGCTGTTCCGCGGCATCAACGTCATCAATTACGCATGCAACAACAAAAGCTGCCAACAACACAACAGCAACAACAACAAGAACACGGCAAAGTCAACAGCAACTGGCCCATAAAACGAGGTCAAAACTATCAGCAAACAAAAATTGCCGACCAGTTGCCAGACGCTGTTTGGCCATTGAATTCACAAAACAAAACACCTGCCGATTGATTTCGCGTGCAACAGCAACAGCAACAACAACAACAACAACAACAACCATAACCACTGTGGCAACAACAACAACAACAACAACTACTGTGGCAACGGCGTCAATGAATGAAACGCACACTCACAAAAATACAACTCACACACACACTTACACACACACACTTACACACACACACACACATACACACTGTATTGCACTTTGCGTTTTTTGCACACATTACTCATACGACGCGTGCAACGCAGCAAAAAAACTAGTGGGTGGCAGCTTAAGGGGGTTGCAACGCATTTGTTTGTAGCAATGGGGGTATTCTCTGTGGAAAATTGTCACACACACACACGTATACACACACGCATACACACACAACTCACCAGTATGTAAAATTCAATTTTATACGTGCTTTACTAAAATTGAAAAACACTCGAAAAGTTTTCAAGTTTTTGCGATAGAAATCTTGAAAGAAATTATAAACTTGCTGCATAAAATGGAATATGACATAAAATTGAGAAAATTTGAAGCTATTCGTGCGAGGAAATTAAAAATAAGAGATTTTTTAGTTTTTAAAGAAAGTTGTTTGATTTTTAAGAAAAGAAATCTTTGCTAACTAGATCTTTTTGTAGACTTTTCTTAAAAGATTACGTCTAACTAATAAAGAGTTAATTTCTATGTCAATATATTAGGTATTACTAAATAAATATTCAAATAATAAGATATAAATTCAGATGCGAGTCTCTACATAGTATTTTTATTTTCTGCGAATTTCTTATATATGGTATTGACTTTTTAAAAATACTATCTATACTATTTACTATTTTTGAAACGCTATAATAAAATCGATACTATCCAGCAGTGAAACCGTAACCTTAAAGAAAAAATTAGTTGAACTGAAAGTGCTTCAAATTAAATTTAAGAATGATGATTCGATAGTTCGAGTTTTATCTGATAAACATAATTAATAGCTATTGAAGTCACATAAAAATAAATTTCATAATCTCCATCCATACTTATTTACTTTATTTCTTTGTAATTTGTATCTCCATTCTCGTATCGATTCTGTTTCAATCCGATTTCAATTCAATTCAATCCCGTTTCGTTCCTTCTCTAACTCGTGCACATTTGCTCTCATCTCTAGTTGAGCCAGTGTAACGGGAATGGAATGCAACTGCCTGACCAAAAACGGAACTCCTGTTTCAGACAGTTCCTGCAGTTCGTTTTGCCATTTCACGACATTTGCACTTTTATTTTCAATTTCAATTCCTGTGTTTTTTTGTTTTTTTTGCATTTCAGTTCGTCTCGTTTTGTTTTGTTATGTTTTGCACGCGACGCGTAATTTGAATTTTTATGCAACAACTGCAGCAACAGCAACAACAGGAACAACAAAGCAGCATGCCACAAAAGTTTGTCGACCTATATAAACGTCGGATTCTGGCAGTTGGCAGACGCCGCTGCCCACTAGCCCCCCTTCCCTTCCCCCTTGTCAAACCCTTGCCACACTGTTGGATACGTGTAATGCAAGTTCAAAGTAACAACAACAACAACAAGAACAACAACAATTGCAACTATTTTGAACGTCACGTACTTCGTTACTCGCAAATGCAACAACCTGTTGTACGAAATATCCTGCGGCCAGGCTCAGAGTTAACTTCTATTTTTTCCCCGCTGTTTTTCCCCCTTTTTTCATTTTTTCAAGGGGATAGAGAGAATTTCAAAAACTGCAAAAGTTGAAGCAGCAAAATAGTGAAAGTCTTTCAGTCAGTTGGCAACGCAAGTTTTAATTGCCAGACAATTGAATGGGCATTGAAGGAGCTGGAAAACCACCCTCAACCCACCACAGGCAGCTACCACAAGTAGTGGAAGAAGAAGAAGGTGAAGTAGAAGTAGATAGAGAAGGAGAAGAAGCAGAAGGTGCGGTCGTCGCTCAGAATGTCAAGCAAAGGGGGTGCAAGAGATTAGAAGGTGTGCAGCCCACACTCAAATATTGTGGGAGGGTGGTTGGGGTTGCAAGGGGGTTGGGTGGTGGTTTCTCTGCTTCCTCTGCTGCGTGTATATGCTGAGAGTTTTTCGGGTGGCGCTTTTAACAAACGATAGCAATTTAGAAAGATGCCAGAGGTATGCAAATTTATTGCCGGAAATGTAATTTACAAAATACGCTGCAGGCAATGGACGTCGCTGTCGCTGTCGCAGTCGCAGTCGCCGTCATTGACAAAGCAACGTCGACGTCGACAGCGACGCTGACAGCACTTTTGAGCATTTTGTTGTTGTTTGGTGTGGATTTTAGAATCTTGATGGATGTCATGTTGGGGCCACAAGTCAGATGTCAACTTTGAGCAACTATGATTAGAGCCTTGAAACTGAAACAAAGACAAAACAAAAAAAAGAAACAAAATCACTTTTGACAACAGCAACAACAACAAGAAACGTGCTGAAGGGTGAGCTTACAACGTTTAAACATTACACAAACAATCAATGCGACGCATGCGTAAGAGCGCAGAGAGAAAGAGAGTGCAAAGCAAGAGAGAGCGCATACATTGTTAAAGTGAGAGCAGCACTAAAGAGAGCGTTTGCTGAGAGCGCTGCAGCGTTTGTTGGGACTGGGCACCAAAATGCAAGCAGCCCCCAAATAGCAAAAGCAACAACAACAACAGCTAGCGCGTAATGAGAATGGGGCACAAAATTAGCAAACAAAAAAAGCATAATAAAAATAAGAAAAGTTGGCAACGCGACAGACGCAGCAAACTAGAAGCAGCATAAGAAGAAGACGTCGCTAAAAGAAATTAGTTGAAGGAGGCAACAAAATATTGCAGGCAACTTATGCAAAATGCGCTGCAGCAGCGGCAGCAAAAACAACAACACACGAGACAACAAAGAAATGAGACGCGTCGTCGCTGCCGCTGCGGCTGCGACTGCTGCTGCTGCTAAGGCATGTGAGAAGAAAAAGAGCCAAAGGCAAAACGCAAAACAGAACGCCAACGCCAAAGTGCAGCTAAGAAAGTGCATTTGTATACGTATGTGTGTGTGCGTCGGCGGCAGCAGCAGGCGAATATTTTATATAGACATGCCAAACCCCCTTCCTCCTGCCCCCCGCTGACTCTTTTGGCAATCATTTTCATTTCCATTTTGACTTTGCATTTGCATTTCCAATGCCTTTGCCTTTGCCTGTACTTTCCGCCTTTTGGCATTTTGTGGCGGCTGTTCGCGAAATGCGCGCAACAAAAGACGAAACAAAGTGCAAGACGCACATGAGAATAATTGAATTTTATTACATTGTTTGGAGAGGCACACATACATATATGTACACATACATACACATGCAGCGCTGTCTCCCCAACTTGTGCATGTGTGCAAGTGTATGTCTGTGTGTCTGAGCGCAGCAACCACCAAGGCTAGGCTGCAGCAGCAGCAAAAGCAGCAACAACAACGAATACGCGACGACGACGACAGCGACAGCGACGTCAATGCGCGGCAGCAGCGAGCGCCTCCAAGACCAAGAGAATAATGACCCCAAGGCTTCGTTGCTGCGCTCTTGTTATTGTTGTTGTTGCTGCTGCTGCTGCTTTTATTGACTGCTATTTTATGTGCGGAGAGCGCGCGCTCTCTGTGTTTGTGTTTGTTTTCGTCTGTGTGTTCGTGTGTGTGCCTATGAGAGTTTATTGGTGTATTGGTGTTTTGCTGTTGCAGTTTTGTTGTCGCTTGTCGCCGAAGAAGAGCAAGAAGCAGAAGAAGCCGGCATATGCTGCGACTGCGGTTGCTCTCCCTTCCCCTGCGCTCTCCACATGCCATCTTTGCTGATGCTGCTGCTGCTCTGCTGCTGCTGGCATTCGCATCTTCAGCTCTAGATCTGAAAAAGAGGTCGATGGTGGGTGTTGGCAGGACAAGACGCTGTCGCGGGCAGGAGTGGTGAGGGGGAGGAGGGGGGACAGCTGGTTAGAACTGCGCTGCTAAAATGGAAACTGCAAAAATTATACTTATGATGGCTGCTGCCGCTGACTTCGCTGCTGCAGCAAAGACAACACAGCGTATGCGAATAAAAAATAAACAAATGCTAAAAAATAAAAGCAAAATAAATAAAAAGTATAATAATAAGACAACAGCTGCGGCAACGCACAATGATGATTTTTCCTGAGTTTTCTGAAAAATTATAGAAGCATTTTTGCTTTTGTTTTTGTTTTTGCTTTTGCCAATCGCTGTCGCTGTCGCTGCTGCGTTTTTGCGTTTGTTTTTGTTTTGTTTTTGCTGCTTGCCATAAAAAAAGGAAATGCCAAAATGGCCAAGCAACGTCGCAAAATAATAATAATAAAAATAAAATTGCAAACGAAATAAGCAAAAACTCACATACACAAACACACACACACACAAAAGCAAAGTTAAAATAATAATAAAACAAAATTGAAATTTGTAATGAAGCCACTTTTTCCACCTCTCGAAACTCTCTTGCGTGCCTGCGTGTGTGTGTGTGTGCGTGCGTCTGTGTGTGTGAGGGGGCGGAAATTTAGTTGGTTGGCTTGTGTAGCGAAGAGAGGCGAAGAGCGGGAGTAAAGAGCGCCTTGCTCTATGGGTGGCATGAAATATTGCCGGCTGAAGTTTTTGCAAATGAGTTGCGTAGCAAAAAAGAAATGAGCAAAAACAAAAACAGAGAGACACACACACGCACACAACGATACACAGAAAGTTGTTTGTAGAAGCAATAAAAATCTTTCAGCCAAATGCAGCTGTTGAAGTCAGTCATCAATTTTACATCAATCCATCAATCCAATTGGAATTTGCAGGCATTGTTGCTGTTGTTGAGGGTCACCTTAAATCCAACTGGCCAACCAATTGACTTGGATTATTCCAATCCATTTGGATTCGATTACACAAGGATTGCAAACAATTTATTCCAATTAGACTTAGATTTCAAGCAAATTGGATTTAATATTCCATTGAATATGTTCAAATTTAAAATTCAAGTGAAATTTATTATAGCAAATTTGTATGCTTTAAGTGAATAACTTAAATTATTAATAATAAACGAAGAACTGAATCGAATAAAATGCTTTAATAATTGAAATCGTAGAAATTTCGAAACTATTTTTGGTAATTTCAATATGAGTTGCTTAAATGTAAAATTCCCATCGAAAGTTATTAGAACTAAAAGTATATAGTTATAAATAAAATTATTTAAAACGAACTAAAAATAATTCATATTTTACTAATTATATTCTTCTTCTTTTTTATTACAGGTAAGTTACCGCAAATACTACTAATTCCAATAAGTACTACAGTTGGGTCAAAAATCACATTTTCAACTTTGTAAGTAGCTCAAAATTATGCCCCCCACCCCCTGCAGAAAGGATCAGTGAATCTAATGCGATAAATGCCATTTCCAACAATTCACATTCACTATCAGAATTCCAGATAAATAAGATGAATAAAAAAAAACAAAACATGACAAAAAAATTGAGAAAAAGGGAAAAGAAACGAATTAAAAAGAACGCCCGCAACGCACAAAAATGCCAAAGAACTAAAAGCGGCGCATTTCAGTGCAAAACATGTCAGGGGAGTATTTGGGGTGGAGGGGGGTAAATCACCCCCCTCTCTGCTAGCAACTCCGACTCCGTTGCCGTCTACGTCTCCGACTGAGCCTTTGTTGGCGTTGAGTTTTTTTTTTTAGTTTTATTTGTTTTTTTGTTTTTTGTCTTTGCGTTGTTGTGGTCGCTGCTGCTGCGTTTTCGTTTTCAGTTTTTTGTGCCTTTTTCGGTTTACCGCAGTTATTTTTTACTACCTTTTTTCGTAGCAACTCAAACACTCACACACACACAGCTGTAACAAAGAGCTGCGTCGCTGTCGACGTTAACGTCGCTGCTGCAGTCGCCGCAGCCGGTGTTGCTGTTGTTGTTTTTTTCAGCATTCTCTCTCATGCTTACTCTCACTCTCTCAGAGCGTTAGTCGCATACGGCGCTCCGTAATGGCGGCAAACACGTTTTTTGTTGTTGCCTTTTGCGCTTGCTTCTTCGTCTTTGGCTCTCTGGGCGCTCGCATGCGCTCTCGCGGCAGCAGCAGCAGCAGAGACAGCGACGGCGGCAGCGGCAGCTCCACCACCACACATACACTCACAAGCAACATAAACTCACTCACACTCACGCTCATACTCTCACTCACACACAGCAAGCAAAAGCAACGCCAATTGCTGCTGCTTGTCGCTGTCGTCGTCGTCGTCGTCGTCGTCGTCGCTGTCGTCGTCGTCGCCGTCGCCGTCGTTGTATCTATGTATTTGTGTATTGGTGTATCTGTATCTTTTACGCTGCCTTACACTCCACACGTTCAGATTCAGATTCATTCTGTAAACGCGATTCCTCGAGGACGTAACGGTGAAACGTCGGCAACGGCAAGCGCGCTTTCCGACTAACTCAACGGTTGCCCAACGGTTGCCCAGCAGTTGAGCTTTGAGTTTTGAGTTTTTGGCCTTTGTCTCGCTCTCTCTCTCTCACTCACTCACTCACTCACTCTCTCGCGTTCTCTGTCTCTGTCTCCTCCTTCGCTTCGGCCAGTGTCTCGTGTGCATTGGTAGTGGTAAATACAAAGTTGAGAATTCTCAAACACGCGTCACAAAATTCAAAATCTTTTTGCATGCGAAAATCGCGTGCTTAATTCATCAACGTGCGTTTTTGTGTTTGTCTCAGTGTGCGTGTGTGTGTGTGTGTGAGATTGTATCTGTGTGAGCTCGACGCAAGTGTATGTGTGTGTGTGTGTGTGTGCTCATGTCGCTGAGTGCGTGCATAAATTCTTTAACTAAAATTGATTGTTTATTTCCGTTGCTGCAACAGCAACAACAGCAACAATGCTGCCAATGTGACTCACACGCATACAACAAAAGCAGCAACAACAACAAAAGCAACAACAGCAACAACATAAATAAGAAGAGCAGCAACAACAACAACAACAAGAGCTAATAGATAACAAACACAAACAACTAAAAGCAACTCAAGTAACTAACGAAATTTGGGGCAGTTGCCAATTGAAAAATGTGATTTCGTTATCAGCGCATTATATATTGTACCATTTATATAAAAAACACACACACTCACTCCCATAAATATACACACACAAAATGTATATAGTTAATAATGTGTGTGGAGATTGAATAAAAAATACAGATAGAAAGATAGATAGATAGAAAGAGAGGGAACAACTGATCGACCCGTATAACAACAACAAAAACAACAACAACAACACGTTTACATTTGCGCGCTCAAAATCAAAAATAGAAATAGAATTCAAATTGAAATTGAAATTGAAATTGAATTGAAAACAAAATGTCATGACGAGTGCGGCATGAAATTAATTAATTTACAACAACAACAACAACAGTGTCTGACAATAGCAACAACTACTTAACAAAAAAAAAACTAATAACTTTAGCAATAAATGTGTAAATAAATGTAAATAACAATTTAATTGTTTAATTGTGTTGTGCGAAAACAAAAATCAAATTAAATCAATCACAAGCAAATTATAAATAATAATAATTCTAGTAGTTAAACAACAAAAAAAAAAAGGCAACTAAGTAATACTTAAATTCCGTGCAATCTATTTCTAAAATAACAACAACAACAACAACAGCAACAACAATAATAATAACAAATTACATGCGCCATAATAATCCTTAAATATATACGCTATAAGTAATTACTCGTATACGAAATAAATACGTATCTAATAATCACAGACACTTGTGCTTAAAACTCAGAATCAAAACAATCCAAGACTTGACTGAAGAACTAACCTCCCAGTTTCCCGCCCGATTTCCACAAATACAGCTTTAACCACCCAACAAACGTGATAGAAAAAAGTAAGTGAATCCGATTATCAAATGAAATGAAATTACTTGAATTGAATTGAATGGAATTGAATTAATTTCATTTCAAATGCATCAATCATTTACCGATAAATCTTAAAGTCTTAGGTAGTTCTGTTTCGAAATACAATTGAGCTTATGGAACTAATTTTTGATTGATAGGTTTGTTCAGCAGAATTATACTATGGAGATGAAAATCTAAAAAAAAGAAAAACAACGTCAAATTATAAGATACTCGTATCTGTGCCAGTTTCTAGATCTATTTAATTGGATTTTTTAAAGATATCAAGCAATTTGAGTTTTTTAAGCTAATTGAACGGGTAATTTTAGAAAAATTCTATTGAAAATCAAATGAAATCGTAAACTGTTTTCTTAGTTCGTTTTTTCAAATGAGTTTTAAATGAAATGATAAAATAAAATGATGAAATAAAGAGAAGAAAACTAGTAAAAAGTGTGCTACATACGAGATTAGATAGTTAAACAAAAGTTGTGTTAATTATAAACGCTAATAAACGAAGGTATTTGCTTTAATGATTCTCGTTATAAGAAACAATAAAAAATGTTAAATACTTTGATCTGAAATTCAAGTCACTTTTTTTTCGCATGAACTTTTGAGGTCGTGACAATGGATCTTGATCTAGCTGAGAGTTGAGTTGAGTTGAGGTTGAGATCGAGATGGAGAGATTGAAACTGATATTGAGTATTGAGTTGAATTGTATCTCGTTGAGAGACTCAATAACAACAACAACGTTTCGAATGCTGAGTAACCCACTCAGTATTCACATTCCTGCTGTCATTAAAGTCGCATTCAAACTTCAATTACTCATAGCGATATAATCAATAAAAGTCATTTGCTTTTTGCCAAAATCCAGAATATATATAAATTGAAATCCCCAACACACTTTGCATTAATTTCAAAGCGTTTCAAATTGAAATTGAATCGGAATTGAAATTGAAATTTAAAGAAATGGTGAAATAACTAAACAAATTCAATCGTTGCCATTGATTTAACTTGCAAAAATCGAAAGACATCCGGGAGAACCTTTCAATGAATATATATACATATACCTTTTCTTAAGAGTTACATTATGCGATTTGCTCTTTTCCATTAATAATTCATTTGCACAAAGCGCATGCGATACGTATTTTTGCTGTTTCTTTTTCTTTTTCATTTATTTTATTCATTTTCTGCATTTTAAAGTGAATTCATTAAGTTGCTTTGTGGAAAATTAGCACATGGCAAATGGTTTTGTTACCATCTCACCTGCAAGCCACCTTAATGAGTGTGTGAAAATCGCATGAGGTCAATGAGGCATGCAATAGAATACTCGCAACTGAATAAAACACACAATTGCAATAGAGCGATAAATTGAATTCATTTATATAGTACTATATAGATCTATCTTTCAACACATGTGTCTGAAATAATTAAAGATGAAGCCAAACTGGTTTTAGGTACTCATTTATTGACATTCCTTGAGAAAAAAGCGGGTTAGCCGGTTCATCATC
This sequence comes from Drosophila falleni, assembly GCA_035045575.1. Lineage (NCBI taxonomy): Eukaryota > Metazoa > Arthropoda > Insecta > Diptera > Drosophilidae > Drosophila > Drosophila falleni. The sequence continues at coordinate 9,473,509 of JAWNOV010000167.1, forward strand.
TCCGTTGAAACTAAACACTTTTAATATAACCTGTCCTATATCATTTTTATATCAAAAACTTAACCACGAGTATTAAATTAAACAACATTTATTCTGGAAACATTAACATTTATTAAAAATGTCTTAACTTTCATAATTTCAAGATTATTCATTAGGACAAAATATTTCAACTTAAGTTAGCACATCTTTGAACCACTGTAAAGCTTTTCATGTCTCTCAAGCAGAACTTTCTGCTCTCATTTCGCTCTTCCCCGATCAATCTTCACTTATCTGATGAGCAGCTCTCTCAGCTCAACAAATTGCATTACGTATTTAGCAACAACAAATTGATAAACAAGCACACAGCAACAACAACAACAGCAACTGCAATTGCACTCACAGCGCTCTCTTGCATAGAACACTGCAAGAGAGCGCGATAAGAGGGAGAGAGCGGGAAGAGAATTTGGTGGGCTGCCTAATGCAAATAGCAAAATGGCGGGTCGCATAAATTTTGTTACTCAAGCGCGACACATTGCGAATAGGAGAAGCAGCAGGAGCAACAAAAAAATACTCATAAGAAAGCCAAAAGAGAACACAAATTCAAATAAACTAAATGCGGCGTGTTAAATTCTGTTTTTTTGTTTTTGCATTTGTGTTTTTTGCGAATTTTTACGGCAACGCGTCGATGACTTTGTTGCCGTCGCATAGTTTGGCCGGCCCCAAGGAAACAGAATGGCAAACATGTGGATGCCTTCCGCTCTCTCCTCCCTGCTCTCTTTATTTCACTCAGCTCACACACACAACATTCGCGTAACATGTGTATGTGTGTGTGTTAGTGCGCTGTGTGCGAGAGCGAAGCGCAGACAATTAGTTTTATTATGCTTTGTTGCGAGCTTCGCTGAAATGGCACGACATAAAAAGCAACAACAAACTCAGCAGCAGCAATAACAACAACGGCAAGAGATAAAATACAGCGCACAAAAGGCAACAATAATAATAACAACAACAACAACAACAGCTACTATTACTACAACACACACTTGTACAATTTACTACACATATGCATGTGTATGTGTGTGTGTATGTGCTGTAGATTTATTTTATGTGTGTTTGCATCTTGAAGATGCATTAAATTCGTGGCCCAACGCCAACAGCAACAACAATATATAAAAGTAATGCAATTGCAACAACAATGCACATATTAAAAATAAAAAATGCTGCAGACAAAAGGGTGAGAAAGAGAGCAACAAAAAAATGAGTAAAGTAGAGGGTTAAGGGGGTTAAGAGGTAGGGAAATAAGCTAGCGCACATAAATATTAATTTATTAGCATTGCGCAAATTTATCTGCGCAATTAAATTTGCGCCACACACACACACACACATATATTCATATTGAAAATTATGCGTGTTTCCCGCGACTCAAGTAACGCCAAAATGCAAAAGGATAACGTAGCTATTTGTTAATGTGTGTGTATTGCATACAGATGTGTGTGTGTGTGTGATGTGTGTGTGTGTATGCCATAACAAAGATTAATGACCAGCAAGGGCTGGCAACCCGACAAGCAGTCAGGCAGTCAGGCAACTCTGGTCGCATTTGCTCTACTCGCACACAGCAACAACAACAACTACAACAAAAGGCAATAAAAACATAATAAATTACCATATCAAGTATACGGCATCCATTATTTCAGCCCAGCATTTCCGTGTTAGCTCCGTCTCTACCTTGGACATCAAACAACGTACTATACATATCTTTTTTGTGTCTCTTTCTCCTTCCATCTACTTGTCTCTTTCTACATTTCCTTCGGCTCTGTCTTCTCCCTTTCTTTCTCTCTCATCTGTCGCAACTTTATTTGATTTATGCAATTCAATTCATAAAACTTCTTATATTCGTCATTTTGTTGCTCTCTATGTGAAATTGGAGTTGCCACGCCCACACGCCCACACGCCCCTGAGAAACGCCTTCATACTCGTATTTCCCATATCCTAACATCTTTTACTTGCATTTCATTTTTTGTTGCAGTCATTTTTTAACAAACTTTTGCCAAACTGTCATAAATTTTTTGATGTTGCATAAAAAAAAGTTTTGCTTACACCCTGTGCTTGTGTTGTTGCTGTTGTTGTTGTTGCATCTTTGACCCATGACAAAGTTTTTTGGCTTATAAATTTATGCAAAACTTGTGCATATAAATAAAACTTTACACATTCTAAGAAACAAAAACAAAATGCAATTAGCTGCACATTTCTAATTGAACACCCTGTAATACCCTGTAAATTGAGTTTATCAACTCACAGTTCTCACATTTAGTTTTTTTATATTTATAATTTCCTTAAATGGTTTTATTCACAGTTCCGCCCTTAACTTTTTGAATTTGCCATTTTATGAATATTTGTTGTTTCAGGTTCCCTCATCCACAGGCATTTTTAATCAAAATTCCTTATCAACCCTTTAGGGTTTATTCTTAACCCTCATTAATCTCCCCACGTTCAGCTGTTGTCTCTACTCTGCTGCTGCAGCTGCCACTTCTCAGATCGAGATACGTGTATCTCAGATGCCAGAGATACAAGATACAAGATACAATATACGAGATACGTGTATCTTAGCCTTGAGCGTTTACATTTGGCATTAGACATCATCCATCGAGTCCTTATAATTAACTGAAGTTAGTGCAAATAATTGGATAGGCAATTTGTTGGCCTGGCTAACATATTTGGTCTTAATTACTTCATTATATTCACAAATTCCCTGCATAAATTGCTTGCCACTTTTGGGGGCAGCTTATGCAATAATGCATTGCATGTGGCAAGCAAGAAACAGACTAATGGAAAGAGAGGGAGAGTAAGAGTAAGAGAGGGAGAGGGAGATAGCGTTAAGCCACGTAATTGAATCTCGTGTTAAGCCAAACTAACAATTTTTCGTGTTAACGGCAAATTCAAATAATAAACATTTTTTACTAAAATGCCATTGCGATTACGAAATTGGTCAAGCTTTCGCGCTGTAATAATATATAAAACTTATAAGTATATACTTATTATTTAAACAATACCAACTCTTCAGATTGTTGACAATAACAACAACCGACAGCTATTTGTAAAGAAAGTTGAAAACAACGAAAACAAAGTTGAACAACAGAAATTGAACGCTTGACATTTGAGCAACGTCTCAAAAAACAACTATTTGTATACCCTGTAAAAATTGCAATGCTCAAAATGGGGTATAATGCAGTCAAAGAAATATATATAAGGGTTTTCTTAATCCTTAAATTTATTAAACTTTTTATTGCTTTTTACAGGGTAACTGCTAGTCGCTCCTATTGCTCGCTGCATTCTTGTTTGATTATCACTTGAATTTTTTATTCATTTTCATTACAAAACTGCAATCGAAAATTGCCAAAGCGAAGAAGAAAAGCAACAAAGAAAAAATAACTATAAAATTTATGCATTTTCCGGCATTAAATTAAATTTATACATAAATTAAAGTTAACTTCGTGCAGATCATTAAAAAAAAACAACGACAACAACAATTCGACTGGAGAAATAGGAAGAGATAAAGAAAAATCAAATATACAACAAGAAAGACAACAACAACAATTGCAATATTTGCACAACCTGCTAGCAAAAAAGTTTTCTATAAAGTTGTTTGCATGGCAGCTGCATTGAATGTTGCTGTTGTTGTTGTTATTGTTGCTGTTGCTGTTGTTGTTAGCATGTTGCTGCAAAAAGTTGCATGCAATAAAAAGTTATTAGCCAAACATTTTTGGTATGCAAGTCAAACTCTAAGTAACAAATATTGGCCAACTAATTGAGTCAAAATTAACAACAATTCCGTAGAATTATTTATTTCTGATTCTATGCAATAAATTACTAAAACTTGGCTTAAGTTCTTAAAATGACTATCGTTCTATATAGACTCTAATATGCTCCATAAATTCTAACTCTAAATGCCAATTAGAAGACTCTAACAAGTTTCTCGCTCGCTCTGCCAATTAATTGTACTTTGTGCGCTGTCTCCCTCTCAAGCTCTCTCTCTCTCTCTCTCTCGTCTGGCCATGGCAAATGCAATTAGCATATAAATACATTTGCAACAACCCCGTTGATATGACCAACAACCCGAACAAACCCAACAACCTAACACCGCCCCCTTTGGAAATGTTATGCATAATAATATCATTCCACAGCAACAACAAACAATGCAAAATGTAACAAGAACACGACTTGATTATACCCGTACTGACAGCTGTTAATTATAGCAAATGAAATATAGCCCAAGATAACATAATTATAATATGATGTCTTTACAACGCCTGAAAGTATGCTCTGAAAAATATTTAAATCAAAGTGATTGAAAACTTTGCTTTATTAAGTAACTTTATAATGGAAAATTAATACCCTTACTTAAGTCAAAACTAGAAGAATATATACTTTATACCCTATAGACTGTTATACCCTTTATAACGATAAATCAAAGACACTTTGCTTGCAGCAATTCTCATTTAGTTGCGCTCTAAATAAAAAATTCAATTCGAAAATATTTGCATAGCAGCAACAACAACAATAACAACAACAACGTGTTACAACTACAACAACAACAATTTTGCCTTCGTCTGCGTCTTTGACAATGTTTAAAATTATACATTAACATTAATTTGGCATGTAAATATTTATTTATTTAGTTTAATCTTGGCAAGCGCAACAAATGTTGTTTCCCCATTCTATATATATATATTATTTTTTTTTGACTTTATTTATATATTTTTCTTTTACTTTTTGCATTTTTGCTGATGCGTCGCCGTTTCGCTGGCTGCCTCTGTTTTTGCGTTATTTGTTGTTGCATTTGTTTTTCCGCTGTTTTCTTTGCATTTCTAGAGCGTAGCTAATTTTACAGCGTGTTGCAAGTGGCAGCATAAATTGCCGCAATGCTGTGCACTAATTGCTTAGACTATCTTACCGAATTCCTAGTTATAGTCTTAGAGATACGAAAAGTATTTAAGTAGCTGAATAAATCTTTATTATTGCCTACAACAATCTAAATGCTAAATGAAAACTGTGCTAAGCGTTGCATAGTTCTGACAGATAAGCCCACACACGCACACACACACAAACACACACACACACACACACACACACACACACACACACACATAAACAGTGTGCTGGAAAAACTGAAAGTACCTGGTATTAAGTGTATGAGAGAGCATTAAATCAACTGGAAATACTTGAGACTTGTCATTTGGCCGCATTAGCGAGCGAGCACAGTACACTGAGAAAAAAAATGTTCTAAAATCAAAATATTGGTCTCAGAACTAAAATTTTTGGTCTAAAAAATGCGTCGGGAACAAAAAAATTCTTAAATGTAGAGAATATATCCTGATTTTAAGAAGATTTTTAATATGAAAAAATTTCTTAAAATTAAAATCAAAAAATTAAGTAAATAAAAATAAGATTTTAATAATTATAATTTTTTTTTATTTTTAAATTTTGATTTGTTTACACATTTAAAAATAATCTTATTTTAAGAACAAAATATTTAAGATAAATGTTCTTAATTTAAGAAGTTGGTCTTTTTTTTCAGTGTACGAGTAACGTAACAAATATATTCGAAATGGAACCAGGTTGGGGCATATTTTAGATCAAAAAGTATTTAGGTTTATTTTTGCATTTCATTTTTTGCACATTTTGCACAATGCTCAAGGAAGCGGCAGCAACAGCAGCAACCCCAATGTATCTTAGCTATCTAACTATGTATCTCAAAGATACTTTGTGTGTGTGGAGCTATAGAAAGTTGTCACAACCAGTTTATTGGAGGACACCGGGGGGCAGGGAGGGGGCGGGGGGATGTTAGAGGTTGCCACTGAGGCCAACTTTCAAACGGAGGCCCGCACAAAAACTGTCACGCATGGATTTATGTGCCACGTTTATTATATTTACATTTAATTTAACCTAAGAAAAGCAAAAAAAGAGATCGTGGCAGTTTCATTTAAATTACCTACACTAAAAAGCACATACAATGTGCCACTATAATCGAAAGAAAACAATTTTCATGTAATCTAGGACATAATAATAAATTACCACAATTTCGAGCGGCATTTTCATGTTGTGCCTCTTCACTAGACCCATTAAGTGTATACATATATATGTACTAAAGTACTATATACTCTCTTATATACATGCCATTTTGTGAGTTGCAAAGTATGGCTATAATAGGTAATTATTTCAAATTTATTACAATGCCTTCTTTTGCGATATTTCGAGTCGAGTCTTAAAGTTGTTAGACATTTATTATGGCCCTCTTAAAGGCCAGACAATTTGAATTTTGAAATTTTGCCTTTTAATGTGTGAACCAAAGTCGTGAAAACTTTTCTGTGAGCTAGCAAAAATGTTCAACTTTGATAAGAATAATTTTAATTAAACTATAGTTAAATAAATAATTATTCTAGACTCTCTGTTATCTGGCACGTGCGAATCTTGCCTTGCCTCGATCACATGGGTAGAGAAATACTTACTGTACATTTTACAGATAAAATGCGAATGAAAAAATAATAATTATAATCTATTTATGGCTGCCATAAATCTATGACTCTTAGAGAGAATTGTTCTATTTCGGATTTCTTATCTTGCCGGGCACTTAACTACGCTTTTCATTGTTGCAATGGGAAAGATATTCAAATTTTTATGGCGATAAATGCAGTTGAATAAGAGAAATAATATAAAATTTTATTCCACTGCCAGCAGAGCGATTAAGAATAGCGCACAAAGCGGAAATGCATGCTTAGAAAGATATAGAAAGAATGAGAAATATAGAAATATATTTTAAGATATATTAACTACCTAAATTTCTACAAGTACTATCATCATCATTACACTTTAGTAATTCCCAGACTATAACCCAAATTCAGTTTGAACTTTGCTCTTATCAATATTGTTAGCAAATCCGATAAGACTAGTTTCTAATCATTTTGCAGAATTAGTCACATTTCAGTGACAACATTCGCGTGGTATTTTCACCATTTCTCAAGGCATTACAAATAGGTTTTTTTTATATTTAATGCTCTTTGTATTTGATATTTATGAGGCAAGTTCGCGTCAGCTGCAATGTTCTCTGTTTAAACAACTTAATTTCGCTGCCACTTCTTTTGAGCCGTTTTTTTTTAAGTTTTTTTCTGGGCAATAGCTCTTCTGTGGCAGCAACAGCTACCCCCTTCCCCTTCCCCTTTCCATGACAGGGTTGCATGTAAAGTTCACTTCAGTTTAAGTGCATTTGCCGTCTTTATTTGCACTTTGTATTTATTTTGTTGTTGTTGTTCTTGTTGTTGTTTGCCATTTTTTTTTCTTCTTCTTTTCTCTCGTCAACAACACACACTTGGCAAGCAGTTGTTGTTGTTGTTGCTGTTGTTGTTGTTGTTGGTCTTACCATTATACACCGACACTTTTTCATATCCTGTCTGGTCTGCTTTGGTCTAGTCAACGAGTCAAAGCCAAACTGACGGCTTGTCTCCGTCTCCGTCTTCTTCTTCGTCTTTGTCTCCCCTTTCTCAATGTGAGAAATGGTCTCCATGACTTTGCTAAAAACCGAAAAAGCGTGCAAAGCGCAAAGCCAACTAAACTATGCAAATACAACAATAACAACAACTTGAACAACAGCAACAACAACAATTGCACAAACAATGCCACAAAAAAAACGCTAACAAGCAAACCTAAACGCTTCTCAGCTAAACTGAACTCAACTTAACCTGGCTGCGTCTCATTTGCAGTTGCAGATACTTTGGCCAAGTGAGAATGTATCTAGCAGATACATTCGTAGCGCATAGATATCGACAATTTGTCATCGTGCCGCGCGTATCTTGAAAGTGGCCCTGAACCAGGTCAGGTGTCAGGTGTACAACACTCTCCTGTCTTTGTGTGTGTGTGTGTGTGTGTGTGTGTGTGTGTGTGTGTCAGTGCCCTCACAGATACTTAGATACTTGGCATATCCGCGAGTACGTGTATCTTAAGCCAACAGCTACTTTAATGCACTTTTAGCGCTCAACGTCAATATGTCAAATTGATAAAACAAAATAGAAAATGCTAAAAATTATTGTTAAGTGTTTTTCTTAGCAGCATGAACAAGTTTACAGCTTGTTGTTGTTGCTGCTGTTGTTGTTGCTGTTGCAGTGGAGAGTTACATGCCACCAGCCTTGTTGCAAGTTAATGCTTAAAGACGATAACTGAACGCGATTATCCGCTTGTGTTTTGTAGATACATTTGCCAGTTCTCCTCTTTCGTAGTTTGTCTCTGGGCTTATCAGTGGCTTCGCTTTGGCTTAGGTGTTAGCTGATATGCTGTTTGTAAAGGTGCAGACGTTATCTAACACTGCCATCTGTCTGGCAACACTGCCGCACATTTGTTCCTTGTTGAAATCTATCGAAATATGCTCAAATACTTGTTAGAGTATCTGACAATGTTATCTGAGCTTTGGTTAGAGGTTTCTTGCTATTATGTGTTGCCAGATCGCAACAAACTGAAGTTTGGCAACAGTGCAGTGGCAGCTTTAACTGTCAACTAATAACTCAATACAATTTTTAATAAAAATATAATATATAAAACATTTATAGAAGTATAGATAGATATATTTTTCAAAATAATCCATTTTGAAGTTTGGCAACATAGCACTCAATTTCAAAATCAGCTCTAGCATTTCATGATGTGATATATTGATAAAGTTAAGTACATATTTATAATAAAAATAATAATAATTTGATAATGTTAGGCTCTCATTGATTATATTTATTCTCTAAGATTATATTTATTGCCCATAAATTTTGATATCGTATAAACGATGATGTCATGATAATAGTCTGTATAAACGTATATTTAGTTAAGTTGTTGCCCTTTTGATAATATTAAAATTCAATTGCTTAGCTTGCCTTTGATTTTATTTTTATATCGTGATATCTGATATTGTATAAACAATTCAATTTGCCTTTTGTCTAGCCAATTGCCCATTTAACTGGCCTATTACATTTTTAGAGCATTTTAAAATGAAATTTATGAAATTATTGCCACTCAAATGAATTTACAGAGAATTTTGGGTGTTTTTTGTTATTGTAGCTGCTGCTGAGGCAATCAGAAAAAAAGAAATGAAGGCAAGTTGACAAAAATAATGCAAACAGCAGGAGACACAGATTTGACTCTGCTCAGATTTGTTCCTATATGCAGATATATACGTATACAAGATTTGTATATATATATACTTTTATATGTATGTATATATTGTATAAATGTATTTTATGCTGTTGTAGTTGCAGCTTCAGCTCAGCTGCGTTGTATTTTCTGCTTTATGTTGTGCAAATATTGACATTCGTTTATTAAAATTCCAGCAGAGTGGCAAAGGCGAAGCTGAAGTCAGAGAGAGAGAGAGGGAAAGAGAGAGAGAGAGAGAGACTCTCAGTCAGCATGGGGCCACAAGATGTTGTGTGTGCGAGTGTGTGTGTGTGTGTGTGTGAAGAGAGAGGAAGGGGAAAAGCAGGGCCAACATTTTATGTCATGTTTGCATATGTAAATGTGCCGCCTCTTGCTCAAGTTACCTCCCTCTCTTTCTTACTCTCTTACTCGCACTCTTAGTCCATCTCTTTCTATGTGCACGCTAATATTTGCTTTTAATTTTTGCTTTGTTTAAACTGCAGTTTAATTTTATTTTGTACAAATATTGCCAGCAAATTAGAGACGGAAAAGAAATGCAAATTGCCAACACTGCAAGCTTACAGCCAACCGAGAGGCGACACAAAAGATACAAGATACAAGATATAAGATACAGATACAAAATGCCACATATGGCCAGATAGTCAATATCAACTGCTGTCAGACTTCAAATTTAATTGACACATTTCTTGTTGTGTCTGCACATTTGTTGTTGCATTTTTGCCTCGATGCAATTAAATTTTTCAAACTAAACAACAAATAAATTTTGCCATAAAAAGGGAAATACATTTAATGCAGAAGTGGGCGTGGCAGCAGCAAACAACAACAACATGACAATCAACTTGCAACTTCGTGTTGACTTTGTTTTAATTAAATTCAAGTGAATTTCAAAGTGTTGACAAGAAATGCACAAATGAAATAAGAAATAAATACATATATATACAATATAACTTGGTTTCTTTTTAGCCATTTTGATTAGCCAGTTTTGCATAGTTTTAGCATATTTGATTTGTTTATATTGCTATTGTTGATTGCCTAACAAATGACAAAACACACAACAAATAAACTTAATTGAGATGATCATAATTTTTAGGTAGTCATAAATATGCATATTGTTGTGGCACTTCCTCCAACTCTAAAATTATTGAATTTTATTTGAAAATTTGATTTAAATTTTTTATTGATCAATTTTATTGCTTCTCCTCAATTTTGCTCTCTCTTTGCTGCACTTTCGTCGCCAGCCGGAAATGAGAAATAAAAGCGCATACTTTAATTAAACCCTAAAGAGGCGGCACTTTTACAAGCATACTTAAGCACTTGACAAGGGGTTGGACAGAGGGGGAGGGCAAGGGAGGGTAAAGGGGGCGGGAGCAATACTAAATGAAGCGTGTGCATCGGAGAAAAGTTCAAGTCATTGCCTGATTGGCGTTTGCCCAAGCAGGAAATCACATTGGAAGTGCAGAGCATTTACTAGACTTTACTTTACTTTGAACTGTCTATTAAATTATAAGGAAAAATGTCTGCACTTTTCATGGAAAATGCAGGAAAACACGCAACAAAGTAATAAAATTATGCCTTATTATATTAAAGATGTAATAAAATTATGCCTTATTATATTAAAGAACTCATTAGAGTAAGAAATTATATTTGCATTTAATTTTTTTAAATTGATATCATATTATAAATAATTTATATATAGATATTATGATAGTTATGGCATATTAAAAAAAATCCATTATTATAAAGCAATCAAACTATTCTCTGAATAATTCATCATACCTTATATAAACTCCATTCTAAAATGGATATTTACTTTTGTTATTTTGTATCTTATAAAAACTATATAAATATCTTCAGGCATAAATATCTGTTAAATTATCAAATTTTCATGGCAATTCCTCAGCTTTTCTCAATTGCACGTTTAATCAACAAATTCTTCCCACTAGCAACTCAATCAAATTGCCAAACATTCATTTCTTGATACGAGAAAATAAAAAAAAAAATAAAAAATGCCAAAGGAAAAACGGAAAATTCGTATAGGTTATTTGCAAAAAAAAAAAATTGATTTTCTGCATTACAACGTAGCGCAATCTGAACAAATGTGGCTATAAAAAGTGTCCATGGCCAACGCCTGGTCTCGTCTCAAGTGCAGCAACAACAACAACAGCAACAACAACAACAACATTATAACTGAAGTCAACACCTTTTGGAGGCCAACAGTGAGAAGACAGTGAGAAGAGTCTGAGAGGGGACAGTGGGGCAAAAATCTTTTACGACTGCCGACAGAGACGACAGCATCTTCATCTATACTCAATGTTGTTGCTGTTGTTGTTGTTGTTGTTGGCACTTTTTGCAGTCGGTGTTGGGGTCACGTAAAGTCCATTTATATCAAATTATCTTACCATAATAATGAATTGTCGGCAATTATAGGTATTATCGTTATTTATAGTCGTAAAAGCTCTATGCCAATGCCATTTTCCTGCAGCGGACTCTTTGCATTTTGTTGAGAAGAAGAAGTGGAGAAGAGAGGGGCTTAAATAAAGTGGAGTTGCCTCCTCTCTCTCTCTCTCTTCTATTCCTCCCTTGGAGGCCATCAGTATAAATGCGTAAATAAGCTCCACTTATGTATGTATGTGAGCAAGCGACGTTCAAGTGGCAACGCATAAAAATAAATCTAATTAAATGAAATCGTTTACTTGGCCCATAAACAACGGCTCTAAATTTTAATTGCTTGAAAATGCGCCACAAAGCAGCACAAATACAAATACAAATACAAAAACAAGTACAAATACAAGAACAAGTGGCAACAGAATGGGGCATGTGGCATGTGGCAAGTAGCAAAGTAACTAAATGACAACGATGACTCATTTGCCAAAGCTCCTTGGTAATTGGCAACTTCCGCATCGCACAGGGGAATGCCAATTAATTAAACGTTCCAACTCAAACAAAAAACATTTTAAGTCAACATTTTTAGCTGTAATTGAAGAAAAAGAAAAAAACTTGGAAATTCCCCTCTTCAACTGACAGTTGGCCCAGATTTGCCTAGAAACATATATATCGATAACAGTTACCAAAAATAAAAACATGACTCGCTTTATTTATAGCAAAATTATGATAAGCGATTCAAGCAATCCTATTACGCTCGCATGCTGTATATGATATCATATATAGTATATGATATGATAGCACAAAAAACTTAACAAAATAACAAGCCAAGGTTATTTGCGTTGATTTGTTGACCTTCTAACGATACGATATCAATTTTAGTAGATTCTTTTTAAAATTGGGTTCTTTGTTGAGGGGGAAAAAACCAATCACATCAACTGCTCGAATTGGTTTGTTCCCATTTTATGCTGTTAATTACAAGTGGCCATAAACATCCTTTAAATTGAGAAACTTCCTTTCTGCAAAGTCGTTAACAGACGCAGAGATATATGAATTGGTTATGGGTCTTAAGATATTTGGTATTCAATATACACTTTTTTAAGGGCTAGCAATTCCCATTGCCATTGATTGCGTCTGTGGCATTGATAAAGACACACATACATATATATATATATATATATATATAGCCACATTTATGTTATGTAAAATGCCCACATATGATTTATGACTGGCCATTAAAGTCGGAGAGAAGGACTGTCTTCTCCTGGTCAGCAAATGTGAATGTTTAATGGCGCCTCATAAATATGTACGAGTTGTATTCACAATAACGGAAATAGAACTCATTTCAACAAAAATAATAATAATAAAAATAAGAAAAAACCTTAAAGTTAAAATTTAATTAGACACACGAAGCAAAAAAAAAATAAAAGGGGAACAGCATTTAATTAACATTAAAAGATAAAAAAAAGTATATAAACGAAACGAAATGAAACTCGCAAGGGAAAGGACTGAGAAATGGGAATCGGTTAGGGAATGTAGTTAATGGGTATGAGAATGGGGAAAGGGGAATAGGGAATGGTAATGGGAACAGGAATTGAAATTGAAATGAAAATCAGCGCAAAGCGTGTTGAAAATGCTGCTGCATAATGGGGTTAAAGTTAAATAAAAGTACATAAAATGAAAAAATAAATATATATAACATAAATAAGAACAGGCTAAAAAACGAAGGGAAGCAAACATAAAACAGACGAGCAAAATTAAATTCAAGCAACAAACACAAAATTTCATTCCACAGAAACTAAAAGCAACAACAACAACAAAAAATGCTGTCGAATTAAAATTAATGTCGAGTTAATCGAGTTTTGTTGTTGTTTTGTTGTTGTTTCACGAGGAGTAGGCACATCTTTCAGTTCAACAGAACAAAGAACAAACACACACACACATACGCACACACAGATACAACAGCAGCGAAGAATAAAGAGGAATAAAGAGACGAAAAGAATTGGAATCTGAAAGCAGTTTGTCTTCTTCCCTTTTTGCCTTTTCGCCTGAGCCTGTTTCCAACGTATTTTAGTTTATTTTATTTTATTTTTTTTTATTTTACATCTGCTGCTGCTTCTTGCTCTTCTTCTTCAGATTTTTTCTTTCTTAATTTTCCTTCTACACGATTTTTATCGCTGCCTCTTGAGTGTTTACCTTGTGTCTTCGTCTTCGTCTTCGTCTTCGTTTTCAGTCGCGCAGTCGCAGCCTCCGTCAGGCATTGTACTATTTCAAGGATAACAACTAAAAGGCAGTGTGTGTGTAGAGGTGTGTGTAAAGGTGTGTGTGTGTCTGGCTCACAAACACACACACAATTGTGCCCTTGCTACCTTCTCTCTACCTGCGGCACTATAAATTGCAATCAATTGATATAATTACGAACATAGCGAGCAAGAGAGAAGCAGAGTAAAAGATAGTGACTAAGGGAGGGAGAGGGAGTTGATTGTGGCCAAGGGAATTGCAACGTCAACTTCCCCGCAATTTGCCACAACTAAGTCGCTATTGTTTAATTAGGCTATTTAGTTCTCTCACTCTCTCTCATATATCTCTCTCAACAATATTGATTTAAATGCTCTTTTCCACTTTACTAATGATTGCTCTTCTCTCTTTTCTTTCTCTTCTTTCTTTCTTATTGCAGGTAAGTCACTGTCTTGGCCTGGTTAAGTGCGGGAATTGTAACCTAGTTGGCAGCATCCACAAAAGACAGACAACTCAATCTTCATTTTGGGATCGCTTGTTTTTGGTATTGCATTGATTTTGCGACTGTCTCTCGCCAATTAGCGAAAACAACGTAAAACAAATTAAATAAAAACGTTTCCGCAAAAACACAAAAAGAAAGACAGACACAGCAAAATGGAGACAACAAAAGAGCTTGTAAATATATATATATATATATATATATAAACCGAAACTGAAACTGAATCTGAAACTCGCTGGCAAATGGCCGTGTGATTCATGCGTTTACATTTTTAACACGCTTCAACTCACATGGCCAAAGTATTGGTAGGAATTCGAGGGGGTGTAGCGGGGAAGGGGAGGGGTATATTGCCCCCCTCCAACTCCCCCTGCAACGTTGCGACGTTCGTTTCGTCGTTGCGAGCTAAGATAATGAGGCACAACTGAAACTGTAGGAAATTAAATACAGTGATTAAGTAACTTAATGACGTGGTATATAACCCCATATATTGAATACCCCTACTTTCTGTAGTATATGGAATGCACATAATATGCTGCACATGCATCATATGCAATTTGGGTTTGCTTGTTGAATAAATATACTATAGTCAATTAAGTTGACTGATTATAGCCTTCATTTTATTAAGATCTTGTGTCTTCGATTGCTTAACGGAAAAAGACTTTAACATTATCAGCTTTAGTGGGTATTTTTTTTATAAATAGATTAACTATGTTTATTAAGGTTTAAACATGTGTTTCTTCAGATCGACCTAAAAGCATTTTAATTTAGGAAATAAAATAATCTATACTTACTAAAGTTCAATTTTCTTCAATTCATGTCAATTTTTTTCATTTTTATCCCTTGACACTTTTTACAAAAAATTAAGAATTCTGGAAAAATTCGATATTTCAAAATCGATATATTATTATAACCTTTCGATATTAAATTTGAAACACAGTTTAGATTTACATCATTAAAAACTAATACATAAATATTGCAAAGCTTGGTAGACAACTTTTATAGAAACATTTCGAAATTACCAATCCTAAAATGACCAATCCTAAATTACCAATCCATAATATTACATTAGTATACCGCAAAGTGGGTCTCTCTTTTTCGGTCTCTCTCTTTCGTTCTCTCTCTCTCTCTCTCTCTCTCTCTCTCTCTCTCTCTCTCCCGCTCTCCCGTTCTCTCTCCCTCTTTATAAAAACCTGAAGAGCTCTCTGGGGAATATCAATCAAAATATACTCCTTAGGGAGTTTATTACAATCATATATCATGTACTTGTGGCATCGACAATTCGAATTTGAGGCAGCCACTTGATATCGACAATCGACACGCTCTGAGTCTTTGTTCAAGATCTTTTTCTTTTGGCTACAGCATTACGAATGTTGAATTTCGTATCCATTGTGCCAAAGTTCAGTTGAATTAACGAGTATTTGTTTTGTCTTATTTTCCCAAATTCGTACAGCGAACTTTGCGGTTCAGTGAACCTTTTACATATTATACTTAACTTTACTTTACTAAATTTTATTTTACTTTACTTTTATGCTGGCTCATTTGCATTTTTGTTTTAATTCTCTTTTGCAAAGAGGAAAATGAAGCAGCATTTTAATTGTGTTTAATTAGAGTCGCTTTTGCTTGGCTTGGCAAACAGACCCTGAGATAGTCAAGTGGCTCAAATAATTATTTTTAATTAAAACTACGCACATATTTGCGCCTGTTGCGCACAATTAATTTTTGGCGAGTCAAGAAATTTCTTCTTTCATTTTATTTTCTTCTTCTCTGGTTATTTTTTTTAACAAAGAAGCAATAACCTTAAAATTGAAAAGAAATGTAAATGTGTTGAACAATTAATTATGCACATCAGGTAACATAGTTGTATATTTGATTACTTATATAGGTAGATATATCTGTATATTTATACACTTATCGACTTAACGAGCACTTGTGTTTGCCATTTGTGCCATATAAATTATAATTTAATTGGCACATTATCGAACAAACATGATAGGAAATCTGATTTGAGGCCAAAACAAATAATATATATTTGTATGTCAGAAATCTTTCTCACAGTCGCAAGTTAATGAAATACTTTTTATCGAACCATTGACTGACTGACAGAAAGCGATAGCTATTTAGCATTTTGTGTTACATATTCATGCTTAAATGATTTCATAAACAATTTTCGAAAAGAGAAATTGTTTAAATTGTGTTGCAAGATATTTTTACCAGTTGACCGACTGGGAAATACGCTGTAAAATAGATCAGATGAATTTACAAATTTCGTTTAATAAATTAGGAGATCATTTAAAAATAATATAAGTAGTAATGTATAAAATTCAACTCTTGTTTTTTATTAGATTAAATTTTGAAATAATTAAGATGTTTTTCAAAAATTTTTAAAATTGCCTGAATACATATTTAAAGATTTTTCAAAAAGCAACTGAAATGTGAGCTACTCTTTAAAATATGGATGTTAATAATAGACATCAAAGTTTGAGTTAAGAGCGCATAATAAGCTAGCTGGAAACAAGTACAACTGGGCGTGGCAACTGAGCCGCATTACCATTCGGTTCATTGAACCAAAAGTAGGCAACATTATTTTCTAATTATGTGTAGAAAATAATTTAAGCTTAAAACAAACAAAATCAACGAACAGCAGCAAAAGCAAACACAGCAAAAGAATCTAAAAAGAATTGAGCACAAGCAAATAATCAAAGAATACCTACGAGATATATATATATATTTACGTGTATATAATCAAGGTGTGGCAGGTGGCTTTGGCTTTCGATTTGGGCCATAATGAAGCCATTTGCATAGTGAATGAACGGATGAATGAATGAGTTCCCTAATGGATGAGACATAAGTATTTACGAGTGCTTCATAAAACGATTACCTGACATTTGATTGGCAGGCACTGAGCAGGGGGTAAAAGATGCGATAGGGAAAGAGTTAAATACTCAACTTAATATATATGAGAGCTAACAACTAACTGAAATACACAAAAAAATATATTTAATAGCTAAGATTGAGACTGAGCCAAAAAGCAAATAATAAAACACTTTAAACATGTTTTCATTTTGTTGTTGTGTTTGCTTAGCTCTTTTTTCAACTACAACCCTTTTTTTCATTTGATGTTGTTATTGCTGCTGTTGCTGTTGCTGTTGTAAAAAAAAAATTATATTTATTTTTGCATTAAGCACGAGGTCAATTAACCTCATGCCACAGCTTGAGTTCAACAAACGCAAAGCACACACAAATACACAAATACACTGACAAACTTTCAACTACACACAGATACACACACACACACACTAGCTTTACATTCACATTAAAAATTGTTGTGACGTCGTTGACATTTTGCACTATTACAAACGAGGCAGCAACAATAAAAACAACAACAACAACAACAAGAAAAAACGGCAACGCGTCTCGCATTTTTTACAATTGTAAATTGAGTCATTTGGCTGTTGTTCTTGTTGTCGCTGTCAGTGTTGTTGTTGTTGTTGCTGTTGCTGTTGTTATGCACTTGACAACACACGTCAACAGCGACAGCAACACCAACAACAACAGACAATAACAACAACAACAACTTGCTGGCATGGTCATTCATCAACACTAGCAAAAGTTTTTTATTTATTTTTTATTTACTTGGACTGGCACAACATTTGCCTAACCCCTCACCCCTATCCCCCCCCTCCCTTTCACCCTAAAACTCACACCCTCTGCTGCTGGTTATCAATATGTTTTTGTTGCTATTGTTGCTGTTGTTGCTATTGTTATTGCTGTCAAAGTCACGTGCTGTTCTTTTTTGTTCAGTGCCGGCATTTTTATTTTTAGTAAATTCTTTTTGTTGTTATTCTACTTTGACTTAATTGTTATTGTTGCTGTTATTTTATCACAATTTCGAAGCGCGCCAAATAAAAATTGTTGTTTTTATAAACAACTTTGTTGCCTGGTTGATTTGTTGTTTTTTTTTTGGCAACAACATAACGTGTTGCCGTTGCCAAGCAAAAGTTTGTTGGCTTTTTGCGGTGTTAGCTTAATAACCCGCGACAGTTGGCGAAAAGTGGTACTGAGGGGGAACTGATTTGGGTAAATATTCAATGTAGCACAGGTGTGTGAACACACACACTCACATAAGTGTGTGCTTAGGCATGAATAAACATATATTAAATATGTTAACGAGCAAATGCAAATGAATAAATGTATTAAAATAAATGACAAATGCCTGAATGAACAAAATACTTATGAATATAAAGAATATTATTATTTAATTAAATACAGATTTGATTTTATTAACAAGCTACCCTACACACTCTCAAAGCGTGCGGGGTATAACAATTCGCTTGCCAGTTTATTCAATTTGTTGTCGAGTTGATAAATGAGTTAATTAATGCACTCATAAATTTGATTGCAGTACAGAAACTAAATAGATACGATAATAGTATTCGTGAATATATTTTCATTTCATTTGAGTTCATATTCATTTATTTTTTATTTATAGCCCAACAAGTTTACACATAAAAATGACTAAGCGTCGATATAATCACTTTTTCCAGGGAAAACAATAAAAAAAACAAAATAGATAATGCACACACACACACCTACACACACTCTCCATGTGATTCACACCTCACTACATAAGTATATATATTTTGTTTACTTTCCAAGTATTTTCTCTCCTTTAACTATGCCAATTTATTTGCATAAAACGTAAAAAAATTCAAGTGAAAACAACAAAAAATAATAATAATGGAATTGGCATTTCCGCTGACAAAACGGGTAATGTGAATTTTCCGGCTTTTAGATGAGTCACAGTTACAACAACAAATACAAAATACAGAAAATAAAACAACAATTAGTTGTAGCAATTAACAATCTCGAATCTGACAAACTGTGGAAAGTCGAGCAAAAGTTGCTAGCAATTTCCATTCGAGCCAGAGAATCTGGTCTAAACCAGCCCACAAACAAGTTTATGCACTTTTTACTCACACACTCTTACAAAAACACAAAAAAAAACCAAGTACGCAGCACTGAAAACAAAAATAATAATAATAATAAAAAAGACTGTATAATAATGGCTTCAATTTTCAACAGGCAACAAAGAGATTGTAATAAAAATAATACGAAAAAAAAAACAAAAGGAAAAAAATAACAAAATTACTATAAAAACGAGGAAAAAAAGAGAGAAACTGCTGGTCGACAATTGAATACTCTACCAGCGTATAAATCAAGATTAATTGTTGACATTATTGGCAAATAAAAACATTAAATTGAGCGCAGTAAAAGTGACACTTTGTGTGGCTGCAACTGCCACATGTGGCAAGTTGCTTGTCATAGTCGAGTGAGCCGGGCTTGCAAAAAAAAAAAAAACTACAAAAATATGTATGGCAATTTGGACGACGTTCTTTGACGTGAATTTATGGCAATTTAAGACAAGTTTTTAATTATTTTCTGTAGCTGCTTGTTGTCGTTGTTGCTGTTGTTGTTGTTGTTGTTGTTGTTGTTGTTGTAGTTGTTGCTGCTGATGTTGCTGCTTGGCATAATAATAATTTAAATATGGTAGCGAGCTGAAATGAAGTGGCACAAGGCATTAAATCATCGCGTGCAGCTAAAAGGATAACCAACTAGTTGCAACAGCAACAATTACAATTGCAACAAGCACAGTGGCATCAAAACGTACGAAAATGACACAAAAAAAGAATATAATGCAAAAGTGGGGCAACTTTACTCGATTTATAATTAAAATGTTAATTAAATAAATTAAAGCATAAAATGCAAAATGTAAACACATAAACAATAATGTGGAGGCTGTAGAAAAAGGCAGCTTGCAACATTCTGTAATGTAATTATGCGAATCTTGTGCGGAATTGTTGTTGTTGCTACTGTTGCTGCTGTTGTTGCTGTTGTTGCAGTTGGCGCTTCTTCATCTACAATGCAATTTGTATGCAAATGCAAATACAATCGACAATTCACATACAACACATACACAGAGACAGAGACAAGCTTGGAGTGCCATTAAAGCGAGTTCATGGCAGACCTTATCACAGATATAAACACAAGTTGCTGCCGCACACAGTTGCAACTCGAAAGAAGAGAGAGAGAGATACATATTTACACACACACACACATACACACATACGTAAGCAATGCGATTAGCATAATGGTCTTCAGGCCGTAAATATTGCAATTTTAGCATAATTGTTTATACTTTGCAGCTGCTGTCAAATGAATGCAACGCCTTTAACAAATCCCACTCATGAATACACACAAATTGTATCCATAATTATAATTAATTGTTGCCTAGAACGAAACAAATCACTTGTCATTTTGGTTAAGCTTTCACATGCTTAGGTCACATGCATTTGGAAGCTTTAAAGCTTTCAAGTTCGTTGCCTGCGCTCATTTAAAAGCTCACTAATACTAATGCGTTTGTGTGTGGCACATCTTGTTAATATATTTCAACAAGTTTGCTCATTAGAATTGACAATGTTGTTCTTGATGAATGCAACTTTCATGCAACTATCACTCTATTCACATTCGTATTCACATTCACATTCACTTGTTGTTGTTTTAAGCAAAGCGCGAATGTTTGTCTGCCAATCGCTTAATGCAACAATGTCTAACTGCCTGTGACGAAGTGCAACAGCAACAACAAGAGTCAAGTATAGTTGGCAATGTTTGCCTGTCTATGGCTGTCATGTTGCCTGTTCCCCCCCTCCATTTGTTACCGTTAACCCCTCTCACCTTGCTGCCATGTTCGTGTTCATTTTGCAGTTTCCGCGACTGCAACTTTGTAATTAACTTTTGTCACGACGCGATTGGGATGAGGATGAGAATGAGGATGATGATGATGATGAGGATTCCAGCTCAGTTGGGACATTCGACATTCGATGCGGCTCCATTTCGTTGATCATTAAAGCGACTTTAAGCTGCACGAGATATATATATAGTTGAAAAACCTATTTATTTATTGTATGCCATGCTCGATTTAATATATTCCATTTTATTTTATTTATTTTAATTTACCTCGCACAGCAATTGACGCATAATTACTGCAGTTATGCCTCAATTAGTGGCACATTAATTAAGCACAACACTCACACACACTCACACAACCTTGACAACTATATCTCTCTCTCTCTGCCCCTCTCTCTCTCTCTCTCTTTTTCTGTTGCCATTGCATTTATGCTTCATGTGGATTTTCCATTGTGTGCGCTCAATTGACAAATGACATGACATCAATTTAAAAAGTGATTAGAAAAAGAAATATAAGATATTCACTTCTAGCATTATTTAAGAGAGCAATACTCACTGTAATGAGTGCCTGGAGAAGAGCAACAACAACAACAACAACGAGAAACAATTTACCAAAAGACACAGAGCGAACATTAAAGTATCTTATGGCGTGCCAAAAAATGGCCAAGGAATTCGTTAACGACTCCAGACATGCCAAAATTAATGGCAATAATTAAAACAACAACAAACAACACTAGAGCTAAGCAGAAAGTTGCTAACTTGGCTATTGACTTTAGGCCGAGAGACCAAAGAAAGAAATAACCAGCAACAAAAATAAAAACTAAAGAAAATGTTTATAGAAATTGCAGCCTTATAATGTGTGTCAAACAGCTAGACTAACTAGATACCCTAGCTAGTGTTTAGTGAAAAAATTCAAGATATATTATCTATATATTTCTGAAGTTACTTTAGCAACTAAGTCTTTAAAATTAATTATTTAAATACCTGCAAATAATAGAACCATTTCAAAATGATAGACAATTAATTTCTTGACCATTTGTTTAATATAATAATGCCAATTATAGCCTAGTCTGTCAACAATTTGAAGGGTAGTTAAAGCTGTGGCCGGAAAACGATTTTCAAGCCGACTCAGCAGAAAATAAAAGCAACACTTGCAAATTATATAACATTCAATCGGCAATGGGGCTCTAAAATGAAATTGGGATGATATTCAGTTTTGTGGGTGGATAAATCAAATAGCAAGAGAAAGATAGAGAAAGAGGGAGATGGAGAGAGAAGAAATTCTACTCAGTCAAACATTAATGCAATGAAATGTATTTGGCAGAGTGGTAAAAAGCGCAGCTGATTTGCAAATATTTGCACTATTGATTACCAGCCGCATTATAATTTACTGTCCAGTCGCAATACTCCCTCTCTCCTCTCTCTCTCTCTCTCTCTCTCTCTTACACTTCGCTTGCTGCAACTTCCCTCTCTCTCTCTCTCGCTCTCTCCCCTGTCAGTCAATGCAGTCAGCAAATATTTTCATTGCTGCTGCCTTTTTCCAATTTAATTTATCGCAAATATTCAATCAAAATAATGATGTGAGTGAAGAACGGAAATGGCGCTGACGTTGATGTCGTTGTGGAAAATGGGGGGGAGAATTGGGGAACTGGATGGATAAATGAAAGGATGAAAGGATGAAATGACGTTGCTGAAAATGCCAGAAACTGTACAACTTTTAAAACTAATTGAAAATTACGAGAGTATATTCTGGAATTTTTAGATTATTTAACACAGCAGTTAAATTTGTAGTTAGCAAATCTTTAACAGTCTCATCATATAATTTATAAAATTTAAATACAGGGTATATTTGTCAGCTAAGCAAGTTGATAATCCACTGCTTAAATTAAATTATTTAATTTATTATATTTATTTACTTTAAATTAACGTAACGTAAACAAAACGTCAACTAAAAATAATTGAAATAAAATATAAAAATAAATTCGATTTTGTTTAACAATGTAATTAATTAAATATTTGAATATTTCAAATATTAAACGTCAACTAAAAATAATTAAAATAAAATATAAAAATAAATTCAATTTTGCTTAACAAAGTAATTTACTAATAATTTTTGAACTATATAAAAATACATTTTAAATGAATACTCAAATGGAAATATTTGCCACTTTAGCAAAGCATACCCTACATAGATTTATGCTACAGGATATTTAAGCACATTGAAAATGTCTGAGGCAAATTGAATTAATGCTCATAGTGTTGCCTCACGTCATGTCTTACTTATTTGGTCCATACGAATATTTGACTGCACATTTAACTTACAGTCACAGGCATCATGAATGGCAACAACAGTGGCAACAACAGTGGCTGCCAGCAGGAGCTGTCAGGAGCTGCCAGGAGCTGCCAGTAGCCAGGATCAGGACTGTTTAAGAATGCAAGGCAGCGCATCAGCGATGCCAACGAACAAACGAACAATTGCAGCCTAATTGAAAGCTAAATTGAATAAAATACACACACACAACAAAACAGAGTGAGAGAGAGAGAGAGAGAGAGTGGAAGAGAGAAGAGAGAAGAGAGACACATGCTAACAAGGCAGAGTCGAGCGGAGAATAAAAACGGAAACTGTAGCCTGATCAACAGCGCATACTCGACACGTACAATTACATGTACACACCCCACACCCCTCACACACACACACACACACACAACTGCAATAAATTATGTGTTTGTATGTGTGTGTGTGTGGGAGATAACCAAGCACACTGTGTCCATCCCAAAGCAAGAAATTGAAGAGAACAGGAGCTGAAAGCCTTCACACTGCCTGCAGGATAATAACGTACAAAGCATTTTGTGCAAACGTGGCCAAGGCACAGATGATGGCTAGAAGAGGAAGAAGGAAGAGTTAGAAGAGTGGACACAGACACTGTGGTTGCTTTTTGCGGGTGAGAAAATTGTGGAAAATGCAAAATTAGCATGAATACGAAATACAAGTTAAATATTTGAGCTGCCTTGAGGATGGGCAACTGAGCATGCAGTCATAAGGATTGCAGGATTGCAGGACACACTGTCTAGCAAAATGCCATAGAGCACAATCATTGAAATTGCAGACACACATTAAAGCAAATCGGAACTACTGCCATTATCTATGTGTGTGTCTATGTGAGTGTGTGTGCGTTGAGAGCTTTTTGTAGGAAATGCATTTGCCAAATCACAAGATTTACATAACTCTCGAAAAAAGAGTGAATTTACGTTTAAAGTGGTTTCTATTTATTGAACAAGTCATATACAATGTTATAATATAGAAAACTATCTGTAGATCTTTGGAAAACTCCGTATGATATCCTGATTTACAATATACATACAAAATTAATTTATAGATTTCAAACTGTCATAACTTTGCCAAATCTGAACCGATTTTCATGCGAAATATCATTTTATTCATTTTTTGGTCTCTATTTTGATTCTGCATCAAAATCTTAATTACTTAGAAAATTCAATATTCTGGTTATCAGTGTCATATTTTTCCATACTTACCCCTAACATTTTTTCAAAAACTTTGAACTCTCATAACTTTGCCAAAACTCAACCGATTTTCACGCGGAATATCATTTTGATCATTATTTGGCCTCTAGATTGATTCTGCATCAAAAAATTAATTACTAAGAAAATTTCATAATTTGGTCATCACTGTCATATTTTTGCAAACTTCAAATTCTCATTTCTTTGTCAAAACTTAACCGATTTTCAAGCGGAATATCAATTTATTCATTATTTGTCCTCTATTTTGATTCTGTATCAAAATCCTATTTACTTAGAAAATTTAATATTTTGGTCATCACTGTCATATTTAAATAATACTACCTGGTTTATCGTTAGTTTAACAAACTCAATATATCTTTTAGCATAAGATAGTTGTTTCCTTAATAATGTGCTTCGATATTTGTGTTTACTGTACAGACAAGCGTTGATAAGCAGGAAAATAAACAGACAACGTTGCATATTGAGAAAACATGATAACTAATATTTGATTTATTTACATTTTATTTACATTTCGCTGCTTTTCACCTTGTTTTCTTCTTCATCTGCTGTTATTTTTTTTTATTTTGTATTTATTTATTTATTATTATTATTGTTGCTGTTGTTGTTGTTTTTGGTTTTGCTTTATTTTTCCCTCACCTTATCAGCAGACTTTGACGTTGGGGACATGTAAATAATTTATATGGCATACCCTGTTATGTGTGTAATTTATGACAGGCCACACAACACACACACAACACACACACACATACATGAGGTGTTATTATTGCGCTCTGTCCTCGCTCTTATCAATGTCAGAGCAACAGACAGAGCAGAAAGAGACAGTGACAGTTGGGAGAGAAAAAAAAAGAGAAAGGGCAACCGGAGATAGTCTAGTTGCCGGCTTTTTATGGAGAAATGCTCAAGAAACTTCTAGTTGAGCCAATTAATAAGAGAACCCAGTTGGGGAATTATACATTTATATTTATTAGAAAAGAACTATAAATTTAATGATAGAAATAATCTAAAAATGCATAGATCAAAGCCAACAAATTGAAAATATGATTTATAAGAGGAATATGAATTGAATTTATGTTATAATTAATTAAAATATTGTAATATTCTTTAAATATTTTGGTAGATTTATACACTCTAAAGCAATTTTTATACCCTGAGCCCATTAAAAATGGGCAAAAAAGGGTATAATGTGTTTGGCAGAATGTATGTAACAGGCAGAAGGAGGCGTGGCAGACCCCCAAAAGTATATATATTCTTGATCAGGATCAACAGCCGAGTCGATTGAGCCATGTCCGTCTGTCTGTCCGTCCGTCCGTCCGTCCGTCCGTCCGGATGTTTGAACGCGTCGATCTCAGAAACCATAAGAGCTAGAGACTTCAAACTTGGTATGTAGGTTCCTGAATACCATAGGCAGATCAAGTTTGTTTTTATTTTTGGATCGGTCCACTATATCATATAGTTGCCATAGAGACGCTCAATCGAAATTTAAGTCTTAGTATGAAAAAGTTTTTTGTTTTTTGCAACATCTTAACCAAACTGATAGAATATGCATTAATGTTGGTTTTGTACATTCTGACCACATTTGGTTCAAATCGACTCCATATATCATATAGCTGCCATAGGAAGAATTAGTCGAAAATAAACTTTTATTGAAGAGTACCTGGGCTCAGGGTATCCTACTGTCGAGCGTGCTCGACTGTAACCGCTTACTTGTTTATCTTCAATTTAAGTTTCAATTTTCTTTCCTTTGGCATAGACGTAAGTCACACCCAAGCAGGCGCCGTTCTTCCGAGTCGCAGTTGAATGTATCTGTGGCACGCATATTCAATATGCTTGCAACACGCATATATAAAGACATATATATACTCGTATCTACTATATCCATTAGCCTGCTCAGTCGTATGCAGTGTAGCGCATCGTTTGAGTCGCTCAAGCCGAACTGAAAATGCCTTTACCTTTTATTTTACCAGTATTTCCCTCAGTTGCTTATCAACTCAGCTCGCGCAATTCAATGTAAATACTAACGTACTTACACACAGATACACACACACATAGACAGCTAATTGCTATTTACTCAACGCGCAATTTTCTTTCCAACGCATTTTCAGCATAAAAGAAGGAAAAAGCCGAAGGAAAAACTTCGACGGGGTCACTGAGAAGTTTGTCGCTGTCTTTGAGGCTGAAGGCCAAAACATTTAGTTCGTTGCACGGTGTTGTCGTTGTTGTTGTTGTTGTTGTTGTTGTCAGATAAGAGCCCACTAATCTCTCTATCTGTTTTCTATCTATTCGCCTCTTTGCTTTATATTTGTTTACTTTACCAAGAAATAAATAAAATGCATTCAACGTAAATACGAAAAAAAAAAGATAGAAAATTGTAGAAAAAAAAAAACTAAAGTCGCCGCGATGCAAACAAGCGACGATCATAAACATTTAATTAACTTTTATGAACTGTGTAAATAGTGAGTTAAATGCATTAACAGCAGCGTACAAAGAACTTCAAATACTTAGATACACTAACAATGGGGTATTTTAGTTATATTAAGTTAGAGCTGTAAACTAGTAAACAGGAAAAAGAATTTAGTTGTAATAAAATAAAAGTATAATTTTAAAAATTAAAAGTTATAATTTTAGTGCTGGTTAGAGTATTTAAACTGCATTATTTTTGCATCTATATAAGTAGATTTTTTTTATGTTTTTACAATGGCCTCACGCCTTTTTTATATAACTGTTGTCAATGTTGTTGTTGTCTTTATTGTTGTTATTTGCCATGGCCTAAGCAAACACTGTAGAATGTGCAAAAAAAGACTTTAATTAATGCCTTACACATGCACAAACAATCTCCTATGCATATTCAGTTGTATTAGCTTATTTATATACACACATGCACACAGAGAGAGAATATAAATTATCAAAAATGCAAAATCTGCACACAGAAAATAATTGGCAATTTTTCGATTTGAAAATTGCGTGCAAATTTATTTTAATTTTTTGGCACCTGTGTCGTGCAGATTGTTTGCAATGCAAATATATATATATATATGTATATATATGTATATTTTTAGAAAGCCTCTGAGCCGCCCTTTTGCCATATCTTCTCCCTGGTTTCCCCTTGGCTGTCACCTTTTTGTAAATACACATAAATGGCTCAAACTGTGTGTGTTTGCTTAACTTATTTGGTTGCTTTGTCGCCAGCTGTGGCCCCCAGAGAGTCGAAGACCGAGGAGAGCATTTGAATTCCAATTGGCCTGCTCCTTGTTGTTGTCGTATTTGCATTGCATTATGTTAGCCAAGTTAGCACACACACACACACACACACACACACAGCAGAGATTCAGCTGTAAAATATTTTACACATGTGTTAAATATAAATCATATTTTTGCTAGCAATTTGCACAAACGATTTGGTTTGTTATTCTATGCAAATTTATTTGCCATTTTCCAAATTCTAGAAATTCCAGCCAATACGGTCGTAAGCCTCTTTAATTGGCCCAAAATGTTGTCTTGTCCAAATTGGCAATTTATGTATGCAGTTTGTAATTTACAAATATTTAAACGCAGCTCAAGCGTTTATTTAAGAGATGTGTATCAAATATTAATTAAAGCATGACTAAAAAGTTATTAAAATAATAATTAATAACGTCTTCTGATACGCTGAGTGATTGAGTACAGTTCAATTATAATCATATCACATGTCTATAAAAAGGAAACTGATAACTTCATTTCTCGTTTTTACACTTATCGTAAAATAAAATTAGAAATATATTTTTATTAATATAACCAATCTAATCAGCTGCAATTTAAAGATATTTTTAAATTGTTAAGCAATAAATTGAATTTATATATAGTTTATTAGTAAGTATAATTATATGCGATGTGTTCACTTTGACTTTTCCTGAAAAGCCTGAGAAAAATTATATGAAATAAAATAAAAATAAAATGCAGCTAAAGTCTGTGCTTGCCCCTTCCTCAACCTTCTCAACAAAACGACAAAAGTCTTTTATAAACATAAATTTGCAATGCCTTTAATGGTGCGCGCAACATATTTTAGTTGCAGCAGCAGACAACAGCAGCAACAACGACGACAACAACAATAAATGGCAAGCGCAGCTGTTGCTGCTGTTGTTGGCGTTGTTGTTGTCGTTGCAAGCTGCATTTTTGCCATGCTCTTTTTTCTGCTGCTGCTGCTGTTGTTGTTGTATGTATTTGGCTGCACAAATAAATTGCACATAAATCGCTGGCCACATAAATTTTACATGTTGCCGGCGTGCAGACTCAAAAACAAGTCGAAATTATGTGTCCGTTGCAAGCATAAATTATACTAGCGACAAAGGGGCACGAGGTGGGGGAAGGGGAAGGGCAATGCTATGTGAAAATGTGGCAATTAAAATATTTGAGCGTCTAACAAATTTCCTTAATTAAAACAAAAACAAAAGCAAAATAAAAAGAACTAGCACAGCTCCGGGCAATTGTGCAATTAGTTTTAAAGCGTAAATTGCCGAAAGGCAAATAAAATATACAAAAAAAATAATAAATAAAAGCAGCTGTTATATGATGAAGGTCAAACCTGAGACACCCACAACAACATAGCAACAGCAACAGCAACAGTAACAACTACAACAGACAGCGAGTGTCATAAATTAATTACATATAATTTAAAGCGCACTCGGCAACAACAGCTCTAAATTGCCCCATAATTTATGCATTTATCTACGCCTTACAGTTACTTTTGTCAATGCCATTAACCAACTAATAATTTGTCAACAATTTTGTTGTTTTTTTGATTTACAGTCACGAGCCCGCAAAACCTCCACCAAAGCAAATAAACTGAATGCAGCCGCTGGTGCCATTGCCGCCGCCGCAACAGCAACATCGCCACGTCTAAGTCCAGTGCCTGCAGCAACACACTTGCCGCAGCAATCGCCAAATACAACAACGACAACAGTTGCCGCAGCAGGTGGTAGTTTGCAGCAGCAGCAACAATATCAGCAGCAGCAACAGCAGTTGCAGCAACAATTGCTGACACATCAGCAGCAGCAGCAACAGCAGCACTATCAACAGCCGCAGCCACACTTCCAGCAGCAGCAGCAACAATTGAAACAGCAGCAGCAGCAACAACAGCAGCAGCACGCACAACAGCAGCAGCAACATCAGCAGCAGCAGCAACATTTGCATCAGCAACAGCATCAAATAACCGCACAAATACAAACCATGAAGGATCAACCGCAACAACCAATGGTGAGTAAAATAACATGCAGCTAACGAACTATATATTTTAGATTAATAATTAAAACAGCAACAGTTGCTGCTGCAAACAGAGCGAGCATTGACCTTCAGCAGTGTTTGGCCAGTCAATCAGTTCACATTGCATTTGCCATTCACTGACAGAAAAATAGTACAGCAAAATAACACAAATTAAAGCCGACCAACGACATTGGTCAACGTTGCGTATACGTCACATGCGCCCAATCAACTCACATAACCAGCAGACAGAGGGGGAGAGACAAACAGATAGACAGAAAGGCAAACCACACAACTGGCTCTCACACACACAGAAATACACACTCACATACACACACTACTATTACAAATACACACACGTTCATTCATAAACAATTTTTCGATTTTTATCAATGATTGCAAAATGTTTTCAAAATAAAACGCAGACCACACAGCAGCAACAGCAGCAACAACAAAAACAACAGCAGCTGCTGTCATCAACAGTCGCAGCCAGGTGCACACTCATACACATATAGACAAAATAAAATCCTATTTTTACAACAGCAACAACAACAACATAGAGTCGCACCCTCTGGAAACGGGCGAAAAGTCATACAAAAAAATGCTATTAAATTTATTTATATACAAATTTATATTTCATTTGATTTTATTGTCGTTGTCTGGCCATTGTTATAGCAATAGTTGCTGTTGTTGTTGTCGATGTTGCTGTCGTTTGCATATAGAAAAATTTCACTTTCATAATTTTTGCGCTCGTAAAAATGCAAATGAAATGAAAAACGACGTCGATTGTGGGTTGAGGAGAATATTCTGTGTTTTGTTTTCGACAGACGCCAAAATATAAACATAAAACGCGAAAAACTGTAGCATAATTTAAGGCGCGTCAATCAACAACAACAGCAACAACATCTACAGCAGCAACATGAGTACAAAATATAACAATAGACGAGGGTTGTGCATAATTGCGATACCAAATATTTGCCATGTTGTTTGTTATTTTCCTGGTTGTTGTTATTGGGTTTACTTGCTTTCGAGGCTAGTAGCAATTAGTGGGTCGCTTAAATAGGGCGCGACTAATGTGATTTATGTTGCGACTATGACAGGAAAACAATATTTATAGTTGCGCAAAAAGCAACCCCTAAAAAGAGGTGCCAAGCATAAAAAGGGTTGTTTAACTAACTATATGTAAATGTTGATACTTGGAAAGAGTTCAAGTTATATTTGTGGAAATAACCGAAACTATTTAGATCTTTATTTAGTGGTTTGTTTTAATAAATATAATAAATCAGACTGTTAGGCCGTACTTAATCTTTTTATGCTACATTGAAATAAATATTAATTTCCCACTTCCGTCATTTAGCTTAAAATAAGCACACATAATTCAATTCGTTTATCGCCTACTTGGCATTTCCGGGAAAGCATTCATTTACAAGCTCATAGTTTTAGATTAGGAAAGATGGCGAGAAATAGAAAGAGCAACAATCTGAATATACTGGCAACTAAAGAGATGTATGTATGTACATTGTATAAGCTGTTCGCTTATCGATAGTATGCGATAGTATCTGCCTATTAATATTTTATTATATGGCATTCTAATATATTATATTAAAGTCAGATTAAGGTTAGACTTAATGGTATTCGCTATCTTGTAGACATCTACCAATTTTTCCTGGAAAAGAACACTTCACTTATTTTAAAATTAGATCGATAGTACGCAATAGTATTATAAAATAGTTTATTATATTGCATTATATTATATAATATTAAAGTCAGATTATTTACTTGTTAGTATTCGCTATCTTGTAAGTATCTACCAATTTTTCCTGGAATAGAACACTTCACTTATTTTAAGATTAGATCGATAGTATGCGATAGTATTATAAAATAGTTTATTATATTGCATTGTATTATAATATATTAAAGTCAGATTTAATTACTTGTTAGTATTCGCTATCTTGTAAATATCTACCAATTTTTCCTGGAAAAGAATACTTCACTTATTTTAAGATTAGATCGATAATATGCGATAGTATTATAAAATAGTTTATTATATTGCATTGTATTATATTACAAATATTAAAGTCAGACTGGTTAGTATTCGCTATCTTGTAAATATCTACCAATTTTTCCTGGAAAAGAATACATCACTCCTTTCAAGATTAGTTTATATACCAATCGATATTATTTTACTAATTGTTCTCTTTATTGATTTACAGGCACCCATGGCCTTCTATCCGACATGGCAGGCGGATCCATCGCAGGGCTGGCAGAACCAGTTCATACAGCAAATACCACAGAATACTCCAGCCATCACATCGCTCAACTCGTTGGATTTCCAGACACAGTCCTACGCCTATCCATCAAATGGCTACGTGCAGACGGGTCTCGGCTTCGATCCCAACTACGGACGCTCTCCGTATGGAGCGCCAGTTCAGCGCTACGATTTCCAGAGTCAACAGCTCTCGAGTGCACCCATTAACCAGGTGGGATTGCAGAGTGTCGCTGCGGGCTTTGCGCCCGGCGGTGTTAGCTATGCCGGACAGGTGTCGACGGCGCCGGCGCCACCAACTGTTGGCCTGCAGCAGCAACAGCAGCAGCAGCAACAACATCTGGGAGCCGATCTGAACAAGAGCATGTCGGGAAACGACACGCCTGGATATCCGCGGGTGAGCAGCGTGCCGCCGCGCTCACTCAACTGTAACGGGTATCCAGGCGACTACAGCGGATCTCAGCAACAACAACAACAACAATCACAACAGCAACAACAATCAACAATCACAACAGCAACAACAGCAAGCGACGACAGCAGCAGCAAGTGTTGCTGCCACGCCCACAGCAGTGCCAGTAGTCAGTGGTGCCTCCAATGCGGTGGTAGCCCAACCAGCCAGCTCTCCCATGCAACCACAGACGCAATCGGTGCCCCAATCGCCCACACGCAGCCTCATCCAGCAGCAGCAGCAACAGCAGCAGCAACAACAGCAGCAACATCAGCCACGCCTTGTCTCGCAGTCGCCCAACCAAGTGCCGCCCTCTCCGAATGGCAATGGACTGCAGCCCTATGGGAGCAGTGTACAGCAGACGCATCCACATCTTGGCTCACCGCCCATGCAGGACTGGAACTGGAGCAATCAGCAGCCGCAGCAACAGCAGCAACATGCGTCACCAGCAGCACAACAGCAACAACAGCTGACGAGCGATGGTTATGCGGCGCAGGGTCAAGGCGAGAGATTACATCTGAATACGCGCATCAAGTCGATGATTATGCGGAAGAGTGATTCCAAGGATGCACCACCCGACATACAGCTGCAAGGACAGGTGACAGCGCCATCTGTTGCCCAGCAGCAGCAGCAGCAACAGCAGACCGGTCATTTTTTATCGTATAGCCACCATCTCCGACCCGAGACGGCGCTGAGCGCCAATGGGTCGAGCAGCGTTGCGCCTCCGGGCGCACTGGGCGTTGCCGAACCCATCGGAGGTGGTGGCGATCAAATCTGGAAGCCGCATCACGCCAACTCCTTTAAAAAACCAACCGTTGGTGTTAACAGCGGCTATGCCGGCACGGATCATCAACTGCAGCTGCAGCTGCAACAACACCAGCCAGGACAACACACGACCATCAGCCATGCGGAGGTACCGCCCCAACCCGCCATGCCACCCATCCAGCCACCGGTACAGCCTCAGCCGAAGAAGTCACGCAGTCGCAGCAAGGCGAGCAGAGCTGCCGCAGCTGCCGCCGAAGCAGCTGCTGCTGAGATCGAAAGAGATCGCAATGCGAATGATCCGGGTGGTGGAGGATTGAAGGCGCTAGGCGCACACTATCCACCACCGCCGGGCAGCAGTCAGGACTATCATGGGCAATATATTAAGACGGAGCCGGGTCTGTTGCCACCAGGTGCACCAGGTGGTCAGCCCAATAAAATGGAGGGTTACGAGCGCAACTATCAGAACTTTATCCAGTACGCCGATTTCTGTCAGAACGATGGACAGGGTCAGCCGGTGCAGCAGCATCAGCATCAGCAGGATTATGCTGGCTATCATCACAATTCGGCGTATTATGGCGCCGGAGCCGGCAGCTTCCAGCAGAACTTCCAGCAGAGCTTTGTGCCCGGCTATCAGGCCGCGGCGGCATATGGCAGCCGGGGAAAGCCGCCATCGAATGCGGCTCATCATGGAGCACATGGTCATGGGCATGGGAACAGCATGCTGGAGTTGGATCGCAAGCCGGATACCAATAGCATCATACCACTGCCCACCAACTATGAGAAGGATATACCAGCGCATGCGTATCCCATTCCAGCGCATCGTTATGCCCTCGGACATGGAGCACCGCCACCACCTCATCTGAGTCATCACGGCATGCTCGAACCGAAGCTGGAGGATATGGGCATGCTGGGACACGGTCATGGGCATGGCCATGGACATGGTTATGCCTATCTGGGCGAGGGTAAGCCCATTAACAATGGCTTCTCCTGCTGCCGTCAAGGCGGTACCAGGCCGCCCACAGCGGAGCACCTTAAGGACGGCACCTGTCTTGGTCTGGGCATACAGCCCAAGGAGGAGCTGCTCGACGAGGAGGAAATGGCGGAAGCGCACAATGGCGTCAAGGCCAAGTCGAAGAAACAGAAACAGGATGAGATACCCGAGATAATTGTCAAGCATGAGAAAATCAATCCCATGTTCGATACTACGGATCGATTGGAGAAGGGCAACAAGACGGAAATACCAGAATGCGAGTGCTTCCAATCGGATAAGAACCCGCCCGAACCGGGCACTTACTACACGCATCTAGGTAAGTGAAGAGTCCCATTTTAAGCCCTTGGGGAGTAAGCCAGAAAGAAAGCCCTTCGGGGTAAAGCTTTGGAAGTAAACCCTTGGAGTTCTTTCTTCGGGATTAGAGTGCATTTTTGAGCTAGGTCTTACTTAATGAAGAAATTCTTAGACTTATCTTAATCTCCTCTTTCTGCAGGCACTGCATCCACGTTAATGGAGCTGCGACGCGAATTCGAAGATCGTTGTCAGTTGACGGGTCGTCAGTTGCGCATCGAGAAGATTGTCTACACGGGCAAGGAGGGTAAGACCTCCCAAGGCTGTCCGGTGGCCAAATGGGTAATCCGACGTGCCGATCCCGAAGAGAAAATTCTGGTGGTCGTAAAGAAGCGTCCCGGTCACAGGTAAGCCACTGCAAAAGTCTCAGCTTATTTAGAAAAGATTGCAACTTATCCTTTTCAATTTACATCCACGCAGATGCATTGCTGCCTACATTGTGGTGTGTATGGTGGCCTGGGATGGCATGCCACGTCCGGAGGCGGATAATGCCTATAAGAATTTGATACCGAAGCTCAACAAGTACGGTCTGCCGACAACGCGACGTTGCGCCACCAATGAGAATCGCACCTGTGCCTGCCAAGGTAAGTTATTAAAACTCATGTTAGTATACCGAAGTAAGTCTACTAAACTTGCCTACCCACCCTATTATAGGTCTGGATCCGGAGACGTCGGGCGCCTCGTACAGCTTTGGCTGCAGTTGGTCCATGTACTACAATGGCTGCAAATACGCCCGTTCCAAGACGGTACGCAAATTCCGGCTGTCGGTGAAGAGCGAGGAGACGGCAATTGAGGATCATATGAATCTGATTGCCACTCTGCTGGCGCCGGTCTTTAAGCAGGTTTGCCCGCGATCCTATGATAATCAGACAAAGTACGAGCATGAGGCATCCGATTGCCGGCTCGGCCTGGAGCCGGGTAAGCCGTTCTCGGGTGTCACCGCCTGCCTGGACTTTTGTGCGCATTCCCATCGGGATCTGCACAATATGCAGGACGGTTGCACGGTGCATGTGGCACTATTGAAGCCCGACAATCGCGATAGCCGCCTGCCCGACGACGAGCAGTTCCACGTCCTGCCGCTGTACACCATGGACGGCACGGATGAGTTCGAGAGCGTCGAGGGGCAGCGGGACAAGCATCGCACCGGCGCTGTGCAAATGCTGGACAAGTGAGTGTAGTGTTGAGTTTTGAGCTACCCGTTGCAGCTCGGAGCACCTTTAGAACCACAAGCTAATCTTGCTGTTCTCTTCCTTAGATTCCCCTGCGAAGTACGTGTAAGATCCACACCATTGATACCTTGTCGCCGGCATGGCAAGAAGCGCAAAGAGGACGAGGCCGCAACGCCGGATGCCGAGCAGGATGCGGCCGGAGATGGCAGTAGCCAGAGCTCCAGCAATGGCGCCCAGCAAACGCAATCCCAGCAGAGTAGTCCGCCCGCCTTGACCGCTGCGGCGCACATCAAGAAGGAGAACGGTGCCAGCAACAACAACAGCAGCAATAGCAACAACAGCAGCAGCAACAACAGCAGCAGCAAGTCAAAGTCCAAGTCAAAGTCAAACAACTCCAGCGCATCCACGCCGGGTTCGGCGCCTCCAACGACGCCATCTCCGCGCTGCCAGACGCCCGTGACGAACAATCCCAGTCCGGCGGGCAGCGCGTTCAGCACGCCGCCCGTCAATCAGCACGGCGGCAATCCCAATGCCAACGGCAACAACAGCACAACAGCTGGCGGAGTGGCGCCTCCTGGTGGTCAGCCCAATCAGCTGATGAGCTCGAATTCGAGCCTGATGAACATGGCCACCATGATAGACACCTTCACGGACGCCCAGCTGCAGTCCAATCAGATCTCGAGCACCGTGCTGGACTCGCCCTACTCCTATGACTACCAGACGGGCTCCTACATCGACTCACGCAACTACTACGGCAATTGGCCACCTCATGCCATGGGCATGGCCGCTGGCAGTGCCGCCTTGACGCCCACAACGCCCACGGCGCCGTTGGTGCAGCATACGCATACGGTGACACCGCCAGCAGCGTCAGCAGCAGCAGCAACAGGCATTGCAGCGACAGCAGCAACAGTTGCTCCTGCAGTGGCTGCAGCAGCAACAGCATTGCCGCCTGCCACGCCCATCACAGTGACGCCCACGCCCGCTCAGCATGATGCCAGCAATGGTTATACGCCTAGCTACAACAATCTAACGTCGCCAGTGCTGGGAGTACAGCAACAACAGCAGCAGCAACAACAGCAGCAGCAGCAACAACAGCAGCAGCAGCAGCAACAACAGCAGCAGCAGCAGCAACAACAACAGCAGCAGCAGAGTGGTGTCGATGTCACTGCCGTTGTTGGTGGTGAGCTTAAGAGTCGCGTCAGCGAGGAGAATCCCGACTCGACAACGTTGGTCAATCACTCCCTAGTCGAGAGTAAGTTAACCGCCTTGACAGCCATGCAACCCATGACTAATCTAGCACCACCACTTCATCACCACCACCATCCACACCACCACCATCCACACCATCATCCGCACACGCCAGAGGGTTTCGTCAAGCCAAAGCCACCGCCCAGCGATTACCAGTACACGCAATATCCCAACAACTATCAGATGTATCCGCCGCCACCGCCGCCGCCTCATTCGGCGTACTCCGCCTACGATGCGTATCAGAATATGAACTACAATTACGGCTACCATCATCAGGCGTACTCGCCCTACGGCATGTATCCACAGCAGACGCCACCGCCGACGCCGCCGCCGCCATCGCCCAACTGGAATGTCTACGGACATCATCAGAGCTCCGGCGGATACGGTCCGTCGGGTGGAGCAGCCGGCTCAGCGGGTGGTACACTGTTAGCCACGCATGGTGCAATGCCGCCCGCAGCAACAGCAACGCTAGTGAAGCCCACGCTGCCAACAGTAGCGCCATTGCAGCAGCAACAGCAACAACAGCAGCAACAACAGCAGCAGCAACAGCAACAACAGTTGCCGGTTACTCCGCCTCAAACAATATTGCCCGATCTGAGCAATGGTCAGCTGACAGAGCCCACGGTTACGCCCACTGCGGTGGCCATAGCTGAAGCGCCACCTGTCGGCAATCCCAGCAGCAACAACAGCAATAGCAGCAACAGCAGCGATGCCAACGCGAACACAGCAGCAACAGGTGGCAACACAACGACAACTGTTGCTCCCGCCAGCACGAATTCGAATAAAATTGAACCC
Source organism: Drosophila falleni (assembly GCA_035045575.1). Taxonomy (NCBI): domain Eukaryota; kingdom Metazoa; phylum Arthropoda; class Insecta; order Diptera; family Drosophilidae; genus Drosophila; species Drosophila falleni. The sequence goes on from JAWNOV010000167.1 coordinate 9,511,336, forward strand.
ATTGGCGAAGTGGCCGAGATCAATGAGAACATTGAAGCATTTCAGGATCCACAAATGGGTGGTGTGGCAATTGCCCTCAATCATGGCAGTGTGTTGATCGAGTGTGCCAAGCATGAGATGCATGCAACGACAGCGGTACGGCGACCGGATCGACATCAGCCGACGCGAATGACGCTGATCTTCTACCAGCATCGTAATTTGAATCGTGCCCGGCACGGTATCGATGAGTGGGAGGAGAAGATGCGCGTCAAGAAGATCAACACGGACCTCGACAACAAAGCCAAAGAGGAGCGCGAGCGATTGCTGAAGAAGGCAGCCGGCGAGGATGACGAGGATGAGGAGATGCATGATGAGCAATTGACGGCGACGACGGCGCCAGCAATGCCCATTAAGAAGGAGACCAATGGCGGTGGTACCGTCAAGAATGGCGCTAGTGGTAGTAAAAAAAAAAAAAGTGACACTAGTAAAAAGTCGCAAGCAAATAATAACAATAATAACAACAGCAGCAGCAACAATAACAACAACAACAACAACAGCAGCGAGCAGCCAAAAAACGAGAAAGTTGCCCTCCACGCACCAACACTAACAACAACGTCGTGGACGACCCTGTTTCCTATGCACCCATGTGTGGTTACGGGGCCCTATCAGGAGGGCAATAGCAGTCCAACATCGTCCACGAATGGCAGCTCCAGCGCCAACGCCAACACCACCAATGGCAACAATGGCACCAATCCCAATGGTCCAACACCCCAGCAACAGCAGCATCAACAGCAGCAGCAACAGCAGCATCAACAGCAGCAGCAACAGCAGTTGCAGCAGCAACAGTTGCAGCCGCCCACAGCAGCAACAGTGGGCGTGGGCGTGGTACAACAACAAACCTGAGCGCCTATCAATGCCCTGGTATGGGATCCTATTACTATTGGTAGCTCATCGCTGTTTAGCTCTAAGCTTAAGCCACAAACGACTGAAATATTCTCACAACAATTATTTTTGTAAAACGCGTCCTGATTTCGTGTGCCATACGAAAAGGAGTGGAATGGCAGGCAGCGTAAGGAAACACAACCAAAACTCCACTACAATCACACACACAACAACCACACACACTCCCACAAAATATGCCTAGTTTATACACTGAACGAAATGCAGCTAGATATACATATGAAAAAAAAACAAACATAAACAAAATGAAAATCACATAAGAATTTTAGTTACTTAAGAGCAGCTATATTGTTGGCAATTTCTGTTAAATGAGTTAATTATATTAATTTTCATATAATTTTTTCTGTTAAGTAGCAAACAGCAAACACACTACAAAAAAAAACAGCAAACTACAGAATAAAACAAAAAATCAACTAAACATAATGATAAACTAAATGAAAAATCAACCTAATAAACAAAATGCTAAAGAATGTTTTGCTTGAGTTTCTATTGCGAGCAAAATAAACATATTAAGATAAACAAAAATGAAAAACTGTTAGTGGACGGATACTCGTAAAAGATCATTGCCAAAAGTACAAATAAACCAATTTTTTAAAAGCAAACTAGAAACAAAACGAACGTAAAGAATTTCGCAATCAACAAAAGAAAAACAAATCATAAAAAAATAAATAGTTGGTAACAAGTTTTTACTGGTACACTAAAAATAGCACTACAACAAGCATTATTCATATATACATATATATATTTTTTCAAAACAAGTTTTCAATTCAATTAATTTAACAATTTGACTGTCTCTTGATGCTGTTGCATACTTTTCAGCGCCAAGCGAATTCAAATTGAGCGAATTCAAAGCAAATGACGTTTGTTCTCTTCGCCCAGAGAGAATGCGATGCTCTTTCGATCGCCTCTCTCTCTCTGTGCGCAAGAGAGCGTCATTTGAGACATTGATTTCATTTAACGTTAACTGCAATTACACTCATACTCTCAACACTCTCACACACTCAAATACACAAAAGAAAAGAGCGTAAGAAAGGCAACCTACAAAAACAACAACAACAGAATATAAACAAAAATAAAAATTAAATATGAATACTAACATTTATATATGCAGTAGTATTTGTGCATCAGGCGAATTGAGCACAGCGAGGGGGGCTCAAACTTTGAGCAGAACTTTTTAGCTAAGCATACGTAAAAAGCACATAAATAAGCATAAAGCATAATGAGTGAAGATAAAATGGAAATGTATGAAATGATAGAAAAATAAGATGAGAAGAAGAAGAGCAGCGCGTAATGCATCAAGACATTTTTTAAACATTATTCATAATTTAAACTAAGTTTAAGTAAAAAACAAAAAAAAACTACACACAAACATACATAAGTATATGAAATAAAATGAGCAACAAAAGAAGTTTTATTTATTTATGCGCGCCAACAAAAAAGGCAAATACCTTTTTTTATGAAACGTGCTGTAAATGTTAAAGCAAATTCAAATGAAAACTATAACTAAAATCCCCAAAAAAACAAAAAAAAGACTCGAAACCAAGCAAGTATTAAGTAAACAACAACAACAACTATAAATTAACTAAAGATGAAACATTTTGCTTTTTCATTTCACGCATGAATTTGCATCCATCCAAAAACAAGAAACAAAATGGCAGCGCAACTGAATTTCAAATCAAATTAGTCTAAAAACAAATAAAATAAAAACATTATTTTGCACAAAAAAAATGGTTATTAATATATGTATACTTATGCTTATAATTTAAACAATTTGACGATGAAAATGAGGAAAGTGAGGAAAAATTGTGCAGAAGAGAATCATAAATGTAAAACGTATGTATGTAAAGTTAAGGCATGAAAGAAGAAGAAGAAGACGAAGAAGACTTTTGAGCAACAAGAAAAAACAATGTTTTGATAAATATTTAAATGTTTATATATATAAATATAAATTATGATAATTAATTAAATGATTAACTGATTACGCAAGCCAACAACTATTATAGTTTGTAAATGCTTTTTATATAATTTTCGAAATAAAAGGAAAACCAACTTTTTGCCATTATTAAGTTATACACGAGTTTACAAATGTGTTTTGAGTTTCTTTTTTGCAGGGCAAGAGCATGAAAATGAAAATATATATATATATATATATACACGATATATATTGAGAATATATATATATATATACTATAAATATTGGCATATATTAATATTAAAAAAAAGAATGAGAGAACACTAGAAAGAAACCACGTAAAAATATCGAATCATGTATGAAGATGATAACGATGAGCATCAGACAGTTTGGAGCTCAAGATGCTGATGATGATGATGATGATACATATTGTAAAACGATAAACAAAACTGAAGAAAAAGAATGAAAAAACAAAACGTATATGAAATAAAACATATATTATATTTATTTAAAGTACGCGTATTGAAAGCAACCAGATATTAATATTAAATAAAACGAAAAACAAAGTTAAACAAAAACTATGCAATTTTCATTTATAGTCGGATTTAATATAAGTACTTCTTACTTAACAACTGACAATTGGAATGTGCGTTCAAAACATAACTTGGGTATAGTTAGCTTAAGACTATACTCTACTTTCTCTTTTATTAACTCTCTCTCCCTCTCTCTCTCTTCAAATACTTATATATCTGTACATAAAGCCTCAAATACTCAATAGATCGTAGAGAGTAGAGTGTAGTCTCTACAATGTGTTTACACTACTCTACTTATACACTACTTAACTCTATTCTCTACGCTCTATTAGAAAAATCTCTATAGTGTATTTGTGGCCTAAAACTATATAAATTACAAAATTAGACTTCACAATTGCATTTTAAGAACATGGCAAGAGATGATTGATTGAATTTACACATTAAACACTACTAAAGCTTCAGCTCCAGCTCTTTGCTGTAATTGTCCAGTGCGGTTTTGTTAAAGAAACCAAAATTCCACCTCATATATTTGTTGCTCTTATTGCAGGGATTGACAACCAGTTCCTCGGAGGAGGGCAACAGTTCGATACAACGTTTACCCTCCTGACCATGCTTAATCATCTTGGTGTGGTAGTCGTAATACCAATATTGATTGCCCTGCTGTCCGTGACAATCCCACAGCCAAATGGGTGCATTTTTATCCCAGATTTGCACGTCCAGACAATCCTTGGTACGATGCAGTCGCAGATCTCGCTTCCAACTGAGTGCCCAGTACTGGGTCCTCTGTGGCTTCACCAGATCATCGGCACAGTGATAAACGCCCATGCGATTGTGTCGCTTTCTTCCAAGAGTGTCGATGCATCTGCTCGAATCACCCACATTCTGGATGGCACCGCTAGCATAATTGGGAGGATCAAAGGGCGGATAGGACTTCATCAGATCAAAGGCTACATTCTCCATGAACCACTTGAAGGATTTGCACTTCAGCTTGCTGCGTATCGCCTTCTGTGCGGAAATATCACCTTCATCTGTGCGTTCGTAGATGCCATCGCCATTAGCGTACAAATAGCTTTTGTACTCATCCATCCAGACTTCAGCGACTCGCTTGTAGTTCTGCAAAGAAAATCAGGTTATTCAGGTCTGACTGTATTACTAGAATTCTTCTAGCTACTTACCTTGTGCAAATAGTCACCTTTGCGTGGACTAGGAACATGATTGCGTGGTCCTCGATAGATGTGACCAACACGTGAGCAAGGTGCATCATACATTTCTCCGCCACACATCCAAATCTTGAAACTCAATTCATACTGTTCGCCACCCCAGATGTCCAGACCCTCATCGTAGCCACCCAGTTCCCAAAAGAACTCTGTGGAAATGGCAAAGAGACCACCAGCCATGACGGGACTCTTGAAAGGCTCCGCCGGATGCTTGAGATCCTCCGGCAGCAGCGGCAAGCGCTTGTAGAAGAACTGCCAATCGAATGCTCCACGTGCTCCCTCATCCTGTGCCCGATAATTGAAATTGCTGTGATCGATGACATCAATGAACGGACAGACGGCAGTGCGTTTATTCTGAGCAATTGGCTCCAGTAGCGGTGGCAGCCAATTGTAGTTGGCCTCCACGTGCGAGTCCAGAAAGATGAGCACATCGGCTGTGGCATTCCGTGCACCCTCAGACCGAGCTCCAATCAAACCCGTGCGCTGTTTCAGACGCACCACACGCACTATGCTAAAGTGCTCGGCAATGTAATCCTCCAGAGGTTTATACAGATACGCGCGATCACTAAAGTCATCGACTAGAATGATTTCCTTGAGCAGCTCCGGCGGGGAGCGATTTATTAAGCTGTGCACGGAGCGCATTAGGACGGATAAATACTCATTGTAAAAGATAATGATGACGGAGACATTGGGCAGCTTTCGCAGATACTTTTTCTTGCGGCAGCTGTTAAAGATAAAAGAGGGATTAGTCAGATATTTAAGAGAGGTAATGTTTCGCCTTACTCCTTGTGTCGTATGTCGGGTAGGGAACGATTCACCGATATGGAGTCGGAGAGCAGAGCATTAAAGCCATTTTCAAGTGATAGCGTACGCTCCGATTCCCGCACATTCTCATCCTCCAGCTTGCCTGCCACGCCCTGCTCCCCAATGCCCACTCTCTTGCCATCGCTCTTCATCGCCTTGTAGTCATGCCAATCCTTTTTAAGAGAATCGGCCAGAGGTGCTGCTACTTGCATATCATTCTCTTCTTTCCCCTTGGGTATGCCATTGGGCAGAGGCGGCAACACTCCATTCTCTGCCTGATCTTCCTCGTCCTCTGCGTTTTCTTCATACATTGCGTCGGGATGATCTGGCTTTGGTTGTTTTCTATGCAGTGGTTGATCCATTTGCACCTGTTCCTTCATTTGTCGATCCGCTTTTCTGTGTCCCGTTCGCACCAAGGGTTCCGGTTGTACGCCATGATGCATTGGTTTATTCGTATACGGCGTAGATGATATCCAGCTGGTAATAAGCAGGAACAGCATCAGTGCAAGCAGCACCAGAACCACCGACTTGATCATCCATTTAATGTTCGGACGACGCATTCTACGTTTAAGTAAAGATATATAAGCTTCCAGGTTGGGAGACTACGTGTCAAGCTGCTCGGTTACGCTGGCTGCGATCCACTGCGACAACTGATACCGATATAGATACTCATGAGCAAATGGAACTACGATGACGACGACGACGACAGCGACGACAGCGACGTACTGTTAGCTCAGCTGCTGTTGCTCGTATCTGTTTCTTCTTCTGTTTCTGTTTCTGTTTCTATTTCGGCTTCGACTTGGACTGAAAATAGTCACTGACAGCCAATTACCAACTGAGAGAGATTAGAACAAAAGTACAGCACGTTTAAGTATGTATGTAGATACAGATACATGTCTGCATGTTTACAATTTCTCAAAAATGTCATGTTTGTATACTTATACTTAAAATTAATTAAAAAACTCTTTTGACTAAATAAAAATTCACATATTTTTTAAAGAGTTATATTCAAAGCAAATTATTATTTTTTTTAACAATATGTATATATTTTTGGCAAGAGATAATTAATTTTGTCATAACACTTTCTTGACTAACTGTATACTCAGCACAAAAAATTTTTTAGTACTCATAATTTTGAGTTATATTTATATTTTTAACATGGTAAAAAATAAATTAAAAAACGTTTTTTTACAGATATTTCACTTTTCTATGCAAACCTGACCTTCAATAGCCGTTGAAGTTTAAAAACTGAGTGCACGAATAATAGTTGCGCTGACTGTACATATTACTTTAATGTATGCAAACTTGGCATATTTTTAAAACTCGAGCATTCAACAAATGTCAACAATTTTATCCTACACACAAGTATTAGTAAAACTGCAAATGTATTAGTGAAAAGCTCTTTTCAATACGCTGCGCTTTGCACCTGAAAAAGCTTCAGTGTCTGTGAGCTCTGTCTGGGACCTTTAACAGCTTTAAGCTGAGTTTACAGGTCGTTTTAAAAGTAGGTCGTGAGCTTGTTCTTAAGGTAAAACTGTTATATTAATTTTATGTTTTTGAAGAAGTCTTCTGAATCACATACTTCTACTGAGTTTTAGCCCGCAGTAGTTCTTACTCAAACCAATCGTGGCAGAGAACTAAGAGTAGGCACTACTGTAGGTTCTTCCATATTGCACAGTTACCTCTCTTATGTATGTATGTATGTGTGTAGTTAGATGCGGGCGCAATTACACGTAAAGCAAAAACAAACAAAAACATTTTACTGATAAGCGGCGACAATGCCAACGAAGACATTTTTTGAAACATTTTTAAGAAGTTGAGATAACACTATGGCAAATGGTAGCCGACACACTTCCGGTAACAGTGAAAGCACTATATATCCAAAATCAGAAAACCCTCATTTATTAAATTTAATTCTCTATCATTATTGCTAACTTTGTTTATTGTTTTCTTTCGAGTGCACTTACTATTTACTATTGTGGATAGTAAAATTACTGATTGGAATTGTTACCTGTCATGTAACGACTTTAAATGAGCGTTATCAGTTGTTTCATTTTATTTACGAAATGTCTAAATTTTTTATAATTACTAATTTATAATTTAAAACAAAAGAATTCTATCCACGTCCACTAAAATCAGTCTTCTTCTATTTCGATTAACAAAATCACTGCTGCTTCTTTACATACGCGCTGTTCTTTTGCCATTCACCATGACACGCAGACAACACAATCAGCTGTTGCGGATGCTCGCGTTTTGCCGGCGATTTTTATCAATGTGGTTTGTTGTTGTTGTTGTTTAACACTGTTTATTTTCAATATCTCATTATAACAATTACAGTTTTGCAAATGCTTACTAGACAGCTATATTTAACATTTTCAGTACTTCCTCTTTATACTTGGCTATGTTATACTCGTTCTCGCCTTCATTTATCAACTGCTCAACACTGGCTGCATAACTTGCACTGGGTGTGATTTTCTGCTCTGTTTTTGCATTCCAATTAAGTATTGCTTCGGCAGATTTCTTGGCTTGATTGCGTTCGAAGTGATACATCTCCATGTCCGCCTCGGACTTGGTATCCTCCCAGGGCTCCGTCACAAACGACTCGTGATAACATGCAGTCAACAAATACAAGGCATAATCGTAGTTTTGCTTCCGTGTCGGACAACGATCAGTCATAAATGTAAGCACTCCAGTCTCCTGGTTGTAACGCTCTCCGACCAGGCGCAGGAATTTATCCTTAGCATGTGCATCGAACTGCAAGTCGGATAACTTCAACGTAATCGTCACACGACGCGCTTCCGGGTGTCGTATGGTGGGTAAACTATGGCAATAGTCCGTACTAACGACCTCAATGGGAAAGTGGCGTTTCCATTTGGCCTCCGTCTCCAGTCCCTTTGGCCAAGGCGTACAAAACTTTTTAATTGCCTCGCACTGTTGTCGTATTGCCGGAGGCGTCAAATGTAGGAAATTTGGTATTTTCATCAACTCTGCATTGGCGTACTTCGAGGGCGCAGCTGCTCCGCGTTCGGTGTATCCCTGGCGCAAGGGCAGCGGCACACTGGCCGGATGAAAGGAACGTGGTCCGGACCAGACGGACGTCCAATCCTGGTCGACAGCCATGCGAGATGTGCGTGGCGGCTGAACCGCTTCCTTCTTTATCTCCCGGCGACGTGACTGCTGCTTTATAGTGCGCAGATTAAGCACACGAAACTCTATAAACAAAAGACATTTACTTTACACAGTTTTATTAACTATTTAGCTTGTTTACCTTCATCGTCGTTCGCTTCTTGTTGTTGTTTTTGCAGTTGTTGGCTGCTCAAAAGTCGCACACTGCGTTGCACTGTCGCTGCCTTGTTGCTGCGTATGTTCTGCTCCAGCAAACGCGTTAGATTAGCCGCCATGGTAAGCCTCACTTTGTTTGAGTTTCCTAATTGCACTTATTTACACTTTTTTATTGAAAACTTAACAATTAAAAGTTTACGTAAACCATGCGATAGAAAACTGCCATTCACCGCGACTACGTACTAGGGCTGCAGGCACAAAGACATATCGATAGTGCAAAGTCGTGCTGAAATATGTTATCGATATTGTCGCCAATCACTGCAGCACTTTTCGTTTTTCGGGGAAATAATAACAGTTTCTGTCTGGAAAGCATCTAAATTTGGTATTTTGGGCAGTTTTACACAGTTTTACAAAAATTATTGATAGCTAAACTTAGCTGAGTATATATATTATAAATAGCCAGACTTACAACTAATTAGACAATTTTGAAATTTTGCTAGCAATCGAACTCTGAAAATAGCTAAATTTAGCTATAAAATAGCTAATGTGACAACAGTGGTCCAAACGATTCGCTACAACTCTACTAGCAACAGCTGTTTGGAAATGGGTGTGGGTTCGAAGGGGATGGAGTGCAGCAATGTTTGTAATTTAAAAGTTGATTGTAGCCCAAGGTCAAAGTCGGTATATTACTACTGTTTAGGAACATTAGAGTAAATGACGATGATACACAGTTGTTCTCATTGATATCACATTATTGTTAAAATCTTATTGTTTATTACCCCACGGCGGCCATTGTTGACTGTGTGTTGTTATCAGTAGTGAATGATTGTGAGCTGAGTACTGATAAGATGACCGTCGCTTGGATTTAGCCGTATATAGTATGTAAATTCATATAGTCTGAACGCAGTCGCCTACAGAACGGCCAACCGGTTTCATCAGTGTATTTATTGTACTGTCATTCAACGGATTTTAATTACATTCTGCATTCAAAACGAGAACACATTATGGCAACTTCAGATTCCAAACGGGTGTTGTCCATTCAAAGTCATGTAGTGCACGGCTATGTGGGCAATAAAGTGGCCACTTATCCACTACAAGTGAGTCACAGACTATCTAATTAATAAATCATATATATTCATTAATTATCTTAACTACTTTTCAGCTGCTTGGCTTCGATGTGGATCCGCTGAATTCGGTACAGTTTTCAAATCACACTGGCTACAAATGTTTCAAGGGTCCAGTATCCACAGCAGAAGAATTGGGTAAGTATTAATACATATATATGTTAATTAAAATTTGTTTATTAATTTAAATACTATTCAGCCACAATTTTCGATGGCTTGCAAGAGAATGAATTGTTGGGTCAATATTCTCATCTGCTCACTGGATACATTGGAAATCCCTTCTTCCTGCGTCAAGTGGGCAGCATTCTGAAGGAGATTCGCAAGGCTAATCCGAATTTGATCTATGTCTGTGATCCCGTCATGGGCGACAATGGCAGCTTGTATGTGCCCAAGGAACTGCTGCCCGTTTATCGTGATGAAATCATTCCCTTGGCTGATATTATAACACCCAATCAGTTTGAGGTGGAGCTGCTCACGGGCAAGGAGGTTCGCAGCGAAGCAGCCGTGTGGGAGGCAATGGATTGGTTCCATGAGCGCGGCATTAAAACTGTTGTCATCTCCAGCAGTGATCTGGGTCAGCCTGGAGTATTGCGCGCTTTCCTTAGCCAGTTGAATGGACCTCGACTGGCCATGGACATTCCCAAGCAGGGTGACAAGGACTTGTTTTTCACCGGCACTGGAGATCTCTTTGCCTCACTCTTCCTGGCACACAGCCATGCCAGCGGAGATGTCACCGAGGCATTCGAGAAGACCATTGCCACGCTGCAGGCAGTGATCAAACGCACAGTGGAATTGCTGCCCGCATCTGATGGAGGACCCGTGAAGGCCTGGGAACGAGAGCTGAAGCTGGTGCAGAGCAAGAAACTAATAGAGGAACCTAAAGTGCTGCTCAAGGCACAACGAATCAACTAGAGCAGCAAGAAAATAACCCAATCAAATGGACAATAATGTGAACAAAGCTTATCTTATCCAAATATATATACAAATATACGCTTATAACTAGACAGATGTTTGGCTTTGTATTGTATACTTGACATTGCTGACATCTCAAAAGAATCACTCGGCTGTACAGTGTAGCGGGAGACGACACGCTCCATGCACGTGAAGAGATGCCTATAAAAGAGAGCATTGGTTGCCATTTAGGCACATTTAGTTGAAGTTGTCGTCATGCAGCTGCTCATTCTCCTGGCACTCTGCTGGTTGACTGCATCCCTGGAGGCGTCCTCAAGCGATGCCCAGAAACCAGTGGATCAATCGTTTCTACCACGCTACACGCTCCTGGCCGAGAGCAAGAAAAAGGAGCAGGATTTGGACAGGCAGCCGAATGATGTGGCTACCAGTGAACAGCAACCTTGGCGTCGTTTCGCCCACGCCAGCTATGGCGGCCAACAGAGCAGCTGGCCAGGATCTTCCTCAGCTGCATCGCTTGCAGCACTACTCGGACCTGGTTTACTTCTTCTAGGCGTCAATCTTGGCGCTCTGTTGTACATGCTGCTTGGAGTGCTGGGATTGGCGCCACCTCAGCACCTAGGCGGAGGTGGAGGCGGTGGACATGGTGGTCACGACTTTTACCGAAGAGATAGACAACATTTACATTTGGGCGGTGGCAAGGATTTGGATATGTATTTATAAGACTAAAGCGTTACGCCAAGCTAAGAAACTTACAGAATATATATATATTTGGGTAAATTATATGTTATTTTACACAACTAAAACCGACAAATTCAAATCGAATAATTAGAATAGAGAACTCATTTAAATAAAAATAAATCAATTGAAATACGTAAAATTATTTTTTAATGCGAAATGAGGCGGCTCGATTTATCTTAACCACTGGCGTCTCCTTGCCACCAGTATTGATGGTTCCTACTAGACGGGATATGGGTTTCCGAAGCGTCGCTGTGGTGCCGGCGAGAGCTGTTTAAAAAAATAAATTAGATAAGAATAGATTAGAAATAAAGAAACACAATTGATTATGTCAAAAACAGCATCAATAATTCAAGATATTAAAGTGATATACAAGAGCTTAATTTAAGAAATATTAAATTCAAAATTTATGCTCACTTTTGGCGATTATAGCACGTGGACTTTTCCTCACGCAGCCATTTGAGAAGGTTTTCAGATTCTCCTTTTGTATGGCAGCTGCGCAGGTGCGTTTAAGTTCCTGTGTGCTAAACTTGCTGGATTTGAAAAGAGCTGAAAGATAAAAGGAGTCTTAGACAAAGTGTAGCTAGGATTACAGTTGATTAGCACTCACCTTGCTTGAGTTTCTCCTTGTCTGCAGAGCCGCAAACACTCTGATCCGAGATCATGTCCGATACCATTCGATGGCTAATGGGTCGTGACTTGGTTACAGTCGCTGTCAGCGCCTTGTGGTGACTCGTGGGATTGGGTATCACTTGGGTAACATTCAGATTGCATGGCTTCTTGAAGACATGATGCGGAGTGTCGTCTGTGGCGTCCGTATCCGAGTCACTGTCCTCACAGCTATCGATGCCCAGGTGTAGAACAAATTCACTATCGCTTAGTGTATGTGTGTGTCGACGATCTCGAGTTCGCTTCCTGGCGCTGCTGGTGATCGTTGATGGCTCTGGCTGCATCTGCTGCTGCTCGGCAAGCAGTTCATCCAGTTCCGTGTCCTGTACTGAAGCTGCTGTTTCCGATTCCGTGAATCGCATCTTTCGCTCGAGTCGTTCGTAAACAGTTTGTATGTCCGGTGTCAGTTTCTGTGTCTCTTCCAGGCGATCGTACAGCTGATGCAGCACATCGCAGCCGCTGGTAAACGATTTCATCAGGATTCCCGAGTTTTCCACCAGCTCATTGTTGATGGCCGTCAAATGATTGCAGTTAATCTGTTGCTTTGACAACTGCACCTCCAGATCCTTGTTGCCCAAGTATAAGTTGAGGATTTGATGGTATTTCGACTCCTTTACCTCCAGCTTCAGTCTCTTGAGATCCATGCAGGCAGCTTCCAACTTGCTGCGCCAATGAGGCAGTTCATCCGTGTACTTTTGGGTTCTGCTACTCAAGGTGCTCAAGTAGTTTGTTAAAAGTTTATAATCCTGTAAAGCAATAAAAAAAAGTCATTAACTAAAATACAAATAAACAAGAAAGAAGCACAAATTTTACTTTTTATCTTGAAAGCATTTAAGTTTATTTCTTTTTAGCATTTGTTTACTCTTTTTGCGTTGAATTAATTTTATCTTATTTTCAAATGTAGCCATTTTAACGGACAATTTGATTTGAGTTTTTTGCCTGAACAGCGTACTAGCTTTAAAGCGCAAACAAGATGGCAGCACTGGTCTATCGGCATTATTTTAATTGCAGCAAGTTGGCAGCTCTGCATTTATATTACAACCAACTTTTAATTATTATTTTGAAATGCTTGCTAAAACTGGAGTTCAGTTGCTTGTGCTTAGTTCACGACTAACGTCACTTCGTCCAGCTCTGGGCAATCTCTGCCGGCAGCAGCTGCAGGAGTTGCCACAGAGGAAGGAAGCGATTGGAACCGCTTTGTGGCTGCAACAGACGCGCGGTTATGCAAAAGGCAAGGACAGAAAGAAGGAGAAGGGCGGCAAAGGGAAACCAGTTAAGGTGGAGATCAATGAGCTGCAGCTGCGCGAACTGATCAATCTGGATAACTTAAATGCCCAAATGGAGAAGTCGGTGCTGCAAATGAAAGATGATTTCATCAAGAATCTATCGTTGCGTTCCACAAGCGGCGCCATCGATACACTGCGCATCAAGGTGGACGGAGCGGAGCATGAGCTGCAGGAATTGGCGCAGATCTCGCGCAAGAATCCCAAAACGATCATTGTCAATATGATTGCATTTCCCCAAACGATTCCCGATGTGCTGCGTGCCATTGAGAAGAGCGGCATGAATCTAAATCCACAACAAGACGGCACCACACTCTTTATACCCATACCCAAGGTGACCAAGGAGCATCGCGAGCACCTGTCCAAGAACGCCAAGGTGTTGTTCCTCAAGTACCGCGATGCCATACGCGACATACAGAACTCCCAGATACGCAAGCTCAAGAACAAGACGGACATTGGCAAGGATGATGTGTTTGCGGCCCAGACTCAGGTTACGGCCATTGCGGACAAGTATATTGCGGAGGCGGACAAACTGCTGGCCAGCAAACAGAAGGAGCTGCTGGGAGAAGCCTAAAGATTGCCTCAAGACTGATACTGCTTAACTATGTTGTTTGTTGTTACTGCCTCACTTTGAATATAGAATACAAATCAATTTAAATATGGAAAATATGTAGTTACCTCCTGCAGCAGACGTTGATCCAGTGTCAACAGCTTGCGCAGCTGCTCAAAGTCCTTCTTCAGAGTCTGACGATAGTTGAGACTCTGGATTTTGCTGCGTATTCCAATGACGCACTGCTGCAGCTTTGTCACAGTGGCGTATACAGCATCAATCTTGCTGTACCATGGCTTCAGCTCCTGTGGATCGTAGCTGTTCTCGTTGCCGGCACGCTCCAATTGTGCCAGCTTCGCCTCCAGCAGCTTGTTGCGCTCCTGGAGACGCTCCTGCTCGACCATGACCTCGTTGACCTTCTTCACATAGAACTCCTTGGGTAAATTGGACTTGAGCACATTCTGGCGCAGCACAGTGCGTATCTTTTTGGCACGACTGGCATACTTGAGGGTATTGTAGGTGTCCTCGTAGGTGAGCGAGCTCATGGAGACATTGGCCACCATCAGAGTGCGACAGTTTCCGCCCAGGGAATCCTTAAGAATGCGTGTGAGATTCGAGTCACGGTAGGGAATGTGTTTGAGGCCATCGGCCAGCTTGTTAATACAATTCCCTAGAGCCAGAAGACTCTTGTTAATGCTGGCGCCTTCCTTGAAGCGCATGCCAAGTCCCTTGGTGCTAGCGGCACGTTCACTGCCCGCCAAATCGATCATGGAGAGCTTCACGCTCCGTTTGGTGCCCGTCGTGCGATCCGTGATCCGTATGTGCACCTGAAAAATGGCATGGGAACGCGAACTTTCCGCATTCGCGTCCGTCGGATGCTGTGTCCGGTTTGAGTTGCCCAGCGTGAGCATGCGCAGCAGCTCCTCGGCACTGTAGATGGGCGTGAGCACCAAACCGCTGACCACAACTCCGTTGGAGTCCTCGCGCAGCTTTAGTGGACCAGTTTTAGTGAGCAGGTTCATCACCTGCTCGTTATACACTTCCAAGTAGCTGACGCCCACATCGAATTTACGTGTATCCTGTTGACTCTGGATCTTCTCGAAGAGATCACGCATGGTCAGAAAGGTAATACCTGGACAATTCTCACTGCCCAGCATTGTGAATGTTTTGCCCGCTCCTGTTGCCCCGTACACAAACACCGAGCAATTGTACCTGTTAACACAAACACACACACATATATACATATCAATTAAGGGTTTGTTTGCCTCTCAGGTACACACACTTACCCATCAAGTACGGCATCGACCAGCGGCGCTGTACATTCCATAAACAAATCCTCGTTTGTGCGGTCTATATCGTAGACACGATCATATTCCATAGATAGTTTCTTGTTTGTACGCTTTGTAATGTCTCTGTATTGTTGTTTGGTACCCTGGAAAAAGAATTCATCGTCCTCCTCGTCGGGATCAAACAACAATGAAGATCCGTCCATCACTTTAATAATACATCTTTGATTCTGCTCCTGTTCCCGCCGATTGTAGGGACGCACGCGCACTACCACTTTAATATTTGTTGGTTCTGGCATCTTTTCAACTGATTAATTACACTTTTCGCTTATGTTTTTCTAGTTTTTTTTCATAAATTGAGTACAGCCTGAAATGATCGTTGTTGTTTGAATTGTTTGAATTTGTCTTTTTTTAGCTTATTGCTTTGCGGCGTCATTCTTTTAAACGAACTGAACTGTATTTCAGAGGGTTGCTTTGCACTCACTTATCGATACGTGCATTTGCGGAATTACTTTTACCAACTAAGCTATTTTATAGCTAAATCTGGCTAGAAAAATTTCAAAATTGCTATTAACTGGAAGTCTGGCTATGTTAAATATATAATTTTAGCTAAGTTTAATTAATTAATATTCATTTACTGCTTAGTTATTGCATTTTAAAATTAGCATTAATCTAAATTTAAATCTTCCAGTGTGGCCAATAACAAGTCAGTATTTATTAATAACCAACGCATGGTAACTCTGATGCCTGATGCTGCTTGCATTTTCATTTATTTTATTATTGTGGTGACACTGTTTGCGTCGTCTTCTAAATCGCAAATTAAAGTTTAAAAAGAAAAGAAATAGCACAAAGAAAACTAAATCACAAATTTAAATATGAGTGCAAAAGTATTATTCGCATGTTCGAAATGTTTCTCTCGGCATCCATACGAAGAACTTTCATCAGGGCAGCAGCTTTGCAAGGTTAACAACTAAATGCGAATTTACAAATCTGAGAAACAAACACAAAATCCAAATGCAACAAACAAAAACATTTCGTCTGAGTGTGTGTGTTTGTGTATGCATTGTGCCAAAAGCAAAGGATGTGTGTACGTGGGCAATTGTTTTTTGGCAATAACAAAATAGTATCAATGACGCTTCGCTTTGTTGCGAAAATTTTTGCTGCGCATTAACGTGAAAAATGAACGGAACGGCAAGAGGAAGAGCAAACGGTGGCAGTTTTTCAGCCTTAACTGTGGCATCGCCGACAGCGGCGTCGACGTCTTGTGACTAATGAAATTTGAAGCTGTCATATCTGTAAAACTCCAACTCCGATTTCTAGATAAATTTGACTCGGCATATTTGTGGCGTGCAGCTGCAGTGACACAAATAAAATAAAATTAGCCGAAAAACAATTGCTAGTGTATCTCTCGTTTATTTTGGACAACAACTCATCTTTTCACTCCATTTCCCACAGGTGTGCCGTGGCTCTACCTCAACTGTTAAATGTACTTACTGCCGCTCGGAATTTCACTCCGCCTCGTAAGTTGAATGAAATTAAATTTGGGATTTTTTTTTGTTTGATGTGGGATCACTTTTATTTACAGCAAATCACAGAGTGCCTGTAAAAAATGCGAACATTATTTGGGCAAATATGGGAAGCCCACAGCTTGCGAGTGCTGCAAAATCGTTGCCGCTTTCGGTAGCTCCAAATGCATGAGGTATGTTCTCTTCTCTACTCTCTTAACTTTCACTATGGAAACTGAGTTGAAATTTTGTCAGTTTGTTTGTAGAAAAAGATTCAAAATAATTAACACGAGCAACGTGGCAACTGCTGTAATTTGAATGCACAATATTTATAAAATGCTCGAGTTAAATTAAAGTTGGTAATTACATTTTATGTTAGCCCTTAAACCTGTCTAACCAATTGTGCCTTCAAAATACATGATAAATGGCGCGTTTGCCTTTAGTAGTTACTTTCTTCAATCAGTAGTTACTCTCTTCTTGATTTCTAGAAGTGTAACAACAACAAAAACAAATTAGAAAACAACGTCTCTTATGAACGCAAAACATTTTTCTCTCTTCTCTTTTCTGCTGCACGTGTGAAAAATACATTTTAACCAAAACCAAAATATCACACTAACTGCAAAAATAGATGCGCCAGCTACGAGGCTAAGTACGGACCGCCAACACAATGCGATGAATGCAAGCTGAGATCAGCCTTCGACAGGCGCGACGAGAACAAAAAGGTCAGCGAAGATCGAGATCGAAGATCACTCAAGGATTATTTGGCAGTCGATTTATTAGTTTAATTTAACAATATAATATAAACTTAAGTCAGCTATGTTTCATTTATGACATTGTACACTGTACAGCTCCGACTCGTGTCCGAGTCGTTTTTAAGAGTTGATGTATTGCGTTCATAAGAGTAGAGAGTGTAGAGATTGTAGAGTGTAGGGTATAGCATTTAAGTCATTGTTCTCTTTACAATTTGTAAACTGTATCTTCTCTTTGCAGGTCAATGGGAAGATGCTCTGCTGGCTCTGTACCTGCGCCTATAAGCGTGCACTGCTGAAGGCACAGCAGGAGGGTCGAATATCCATGTCCAAGAAGCGGCCACATGAGAAATCCTCCTCTTCGTCGGCGCACAGAGAGAGCTCGGCGTCCGCAAAGAAGCCAACCCGAGGTGGCGAAATTGGTAAAAGTGCTGGCAACAACAATGCTAGCGGTGTTACGGCCGTAAGTGGTGCCGGACTTGATCTGCCCGATAAGATGTCACGTGGTAATGGCGGCAATGGCACAATTGCGGCACCAGCTGCCATAACCGTGGACACAAACTCGTCGGATCATGTGGTAGCCATTACATATCTAAAGGAGCGCATTGCCAGTCTGGAGAAGCGCTTGAATCAAAAAGACAAAGAACTGCTGGAGAAGGACAAGCAGGTAGAATCACATCAAGATGCACCTTAATAACATTTGAATTAATATCATTTAACATTTGCAGTTGACAGAGCTGAAGGGTAAAAACTTTGAGAAGGAGAACGATATGCGCAACAGACTGAAGGAAGTGGAGCGTTTGCATGACATGAAGGTGGATAACTTGAATCGCAAGGTTGCCAGTCTGCTCAAGGACTTGGCCGTCATGAAGAAGAGCACCAACAAAAAGGGCGCCACCAAAGCGGAGAAGGATGCGATCAAACGTGAAAATCTATCGCCCAAAGAAGAGCTCATTGTTGCTGCTCCCGAGAAGCAAATCAAGCGGGAGCGAGAGCGAGAGCCAGAGCGTGACCTTGACAAGGATGAGAAGAGTCGCGATCGTGACGAGGAGCGTAGCGAGCAGGATCGTGCCAGTGTACACTCACGCTCCGGTTCTAGCAGTCCCTCCTCCAACTGAATCGCACACTCAACCCAACGAGCATCATACACACACTTACACACACACAGACACACACACACAACTGCATAAGGGCACAATTCATTTTGCTGTGATGCGTCGTGGTATTTGTTGTAATGATTTTTTTTTAGTTTGTCGCTATATAAACATTTAGAATTTTTTACACATTTCCTTTATTTTGTAACATAATTTTTACATTATTGTTTTATATCATTTATATTCTATGTCGCTACATTTTTCCCCCCTCACTGAAAATGTTCTCATTTGTTCTGTACTGCTTTCATTCAATGTAATCATCGACTAGAAAATGTAATAATATAGGCTCAACTTAACAAATTTTCTTTAGTTTAATTCTTCGACAGATGAAACATTAAACGAAAGCATTGTTTTAAATACATAAGAATATAGAAGTTGGGAACATAAAATATATATATATATATTAAAATACAATCTATTATTTTAACAGATTTATAACAATAGCTATTAACGCAGTATTAGTGCGGCTTTGGCTTGTGCCCGTCCACATAGAAATTGCGGGTTGCCTTGGGCAGCTCCAGTTCCATGCCCTCCATGCTCTTCTCCAGCACTATCTGACAGCCGAGGCGGGAATTCTCGCGCAGAAACGGCGCCATGTCCAGCAGGTCGTCCTCCTTTTCATCCGGCTCGTTGAGCGTTTCGAGATATTTGTTCTGCACATACACATGGCAGGTGGTGCAAGCTAGTGACGCCTCACAGGCTCCCTCCATTTCAATGCCGTGACGATGCGCCAGATACAACACATTGTCCCCCACCTTCCCTTGGACCGTGGTGCGTTTTCCGTCCTTGTCAACATACGTTATGTTGACACTATGACGGAACAGAAATTAGTGTTACTTTAACAGATCTTATCTGTCAGCTACTCACATTTCATCTGGAGATTTGGGATCCTGCCATTCGTATTCTCCATGCCGCAGAACTGAAAGCAACACACAAACAACATATAATTTCATAATGTGACTCAATCATTTCTAAATGACAGCTGTAATCAGTGCCAAAAGGGGGAAACTTACAATTCGTGGTGTGCAGTCCCTTGCTGACTGTGTAATCTGGTAATTTTAGAACTTGCTTAGCAATTAATTGATAGGAATTACGCGATTGGCGCAAAAGTAAACAAAGCATCTTTTAAGGTTACAAATTAGAGGTGAGCAATGATCAAGTCACTGATGGTTGTCACTAAAACATAGTCACTTCTAAAAAGTGACTCGACTACTTTTAATTAAAATAGTTGATTGACATTAGAATAACAAATTAAAAACTTAAGTTTTAAATTTAAAAGTTTTAAATCTCCTTCACTTGTTTTGTCACAGTATTCGCATCACCGCTCATCTCTAGATTATGAATACAGCGAAGTTGGCTGCGTATGTAAATCGAAGAGACTTGAAGTTGGCTGTAGCAAAAACTTATCGAAATGGTCGAATATAAAGTATTAAGCGGGAATTCAAAAATTACTGTTAAATAAATAACTGAATTAATAAAAATGCCTGAATGTAGGTTTTCCAAATAAGTTTATTAATACTGATTAATTATTATTTGAGTAGCAATTAGTCTAATTTGATTATGTTGAATAAATATATGTTTTAAAATCGAAATTACTGAAATGAATTTTATAAAAACTTGACGTGCATAACTTTAGTTCCTAGCGGGTGCAATTACATTGAGAGTCTTGCTAAATCACTTTTCAGCTCCACTTAGGCCGATTCCTTGGGTTTTTCATCAGTCAGCTCTTTGGTTGGAACGTTCTTTGGCTGCACAAACAAATCGGCTGGACCCACATGCTTAATGGGAATAATACGCTCTTCTTCATCCTTCGGTGCAACTATCGGGGGCACTATGATGGACAGCACACCCTCATCATTCAATGTTGTGGCAATTTGAGCAGCGTTGTACTCCTTGGGCACCGGATAGCGACGCACAAAATGACGGGATACGTGACCATGGTCATCCTCCCGCTCCTCATGCTTCCCCTCAATGACCACGCAATTGTTCACCAGCTTAACGGTCAGCTCCTCCGGCTCGAACAATCCCACATCAAGTTTGACCTCAAAGTTGCCGTGCTTATCCTTGCCAGCGCCACGGCTGCCTAGCTCATCCTTATGCTTCTTGGCCACCAGATGGTGAGCATGAGCCCCAATACGAGCCACCAAACCTAGCGTATGCAAATCCAGAGGCTCTTGGTGGCGAGAGTGTTGCCTCCGATAGAGGCGATTGGGAAACATATCGTGACCATAGTACATGGAGTCCGGTGAGTCCAGATTGAGTACAAATGGAATATCTGCCATTTTTTCTTACTTGATATTGATTCACAGAGTTCCGGATCTGTATCTAGTGCAAGTTCGATGAACCTAACTGCGGTAGCGACCTGATTTCCGAAGGTGAGGGTTGATTTTTTAGCGGAAGGAAATTGCAACTGTTTCACAAACAATTTAACTTGAAACTCGCGACTCAAATGTGGAGTTCCTGTTGTCTCCGCTCGCTTTTATAGTCTGTCCATGCAAAAAGCTCTTTCACGGTGAGCTTTTTTGAAGCAACAATTAGGAATTTTCTGGACCAATTGCAAAGGTTCTCTTGAAGTTGGAGGTCGAACTTGGAGCTTTTGGAGCGAGTTTATAAAAACCGCAGACATTTACGCGTTCGAAATCGAATTCGATACGTTTAAAAAAAAATACGATTTAATAAACATTATCGGTTGGTGTCTGGAAGACGACGTTCAATACCAAACACTTTACATTATTCACATTGAAATCTCTGCTAATTCTAAGCTGAAATCCGATGATTCGGTGGCGCCGTCGTCGCCAATTAGCGCCGACAGAGTTTTACCACAATGCGACAACATTGGCAGCCGGCAACAGGTTGTATTGCGATTCCTAATCTCAATATAGTTGCGGTTGCTTTGTTGTACTTTGTTGATAAGCCGGCAGAGACGTTGACGTTGACGTTGACGCCGACGTCGACGCCGCACAGTGGCTCCGTTTTGTAACAACAGATTGCGTAAATTCTAGTCCTAGAAATAATATCTGCATTGCCACTATCTCCCAAACTTCAAACAACCATAACTTTGTCAAATCTAAACCGATTTTCTTCCGGAATATCAATTTTTTCATTATTTGGCCTCTATTTTAATTCTGCATCAAAATTGGAAAATTTAATATTTCTTCCATCACTGTCCATTTTTCTACTCTTTCCCCTTGTCACTATCTCCCAAACTTCAAACTACCATAACTTTGTCAAATCTCAACCGATTTTCTTTCCGAAAATCAATTTTTTTATTATTTGGCCTCTATTTTAATTCTGCATCAAAATTGGAAAATTGAATATTTCTTCCATCACTGTCCATTTTTCTACTCTTTCCCCTTGTCACTATCTCCCAAACTTCAAACTACCATAACTTTGTCAAATCTCAACCGATTTTCTTTCCGAAAATCAATTTTTTCATTATTTGGCCTCTATTTTTATTCTGCATCAAAATTGGAAAATTGAATTTTTCTTCCATCACTGTCCATTTTTCATACTTTCCCCTTGTCACTATCTTCCAAACTTCAAACTATCATAACTTTGTCAAATCTTAACCGATTTCGTTGTGAAATATCAATTTCTTTATTATTTGACCTCTATTTTAATTCTGCATCAAAATTGAAAAATAAAATTTTTTTTGGATCACTATAAATTTTTTGCTTACTTTTAATTTTCATTTATTTTTCGATTATTGTCTAGTCAGTGGGACACTGTGCGGCGTCGTCGCTGTCGCCGTCGGCGTCTCCGTTGTCGCTGTGCGTTAACTATAGAAATCTCGACTACAATAAATGCCGCTGCTGGTGTAAACAGAAAACTCAGTGATCTGGCGACAAGCAAGCTAAGTGAAAGTACAGTTTATAGATTTGTAGTTTATCGGATTTAAATTATTAACGTTACGCAATGGCCACCTATGAGCAAGTTAAAGATGTACCCAATCATCCAGAGATTTACTTGATCGATGTGCGTAACCAGGACGAACTGGCGGCAACTGGCACCATTCCAGCCAGTCTCAATATACCCTGTAAGTAGTCTCAATAATAATAATATAGAATATTTATATTTAACACACTATCTTTATTTTCTAGTGCCTGATTTGGAGAAAGCTTTAAAGTTGGACTCTGAGGAATTCAAGCAGAATTATGGACGCGAAAAGCCTGCAAATGATGCCGATATAATATTCACTTGTCGCTCCGGCAAACGTGTTCTGGAGGCAGAAGTTATAGCCAAAGATGCGGGCTTTACCAAGTGAGTCGCTTTTTCCGTCAATATGTGTAGATTCTTCACATTCTGGGTCCTTTCTTTTACAGCGTACGTGTCTACAGTGGCTCCTGGCTGGAGTGGGCTGAAAAGGAAGGTCTAGCACAGTAAGAGTGGAAAGAAAGAAAGCACCTGCACATTCTCACCTTTGGCTTTTACTATATTTTCTTAATTTAAATCTGTAAATGTATTGTCTTTAGATTTACGCACTACTCTAGTTAAATTTATGGTTTCGGATTATATTGGATATTTTAAATTCTATACTATTATTGCTTTAATCAGGGAATGGGAAAATTTAGTTAGTTTTAATGACTGCTAATTTGGGCACCTATTTAATATATTTCACTCCCGCTGCGTCGCAATAGCCAATGTAATTAATTAGATAAAGTGATTTCATACACTCAACAAAAACACTCTTGCCATCCACCTTGTATTATTGTTATACCATGGCAATACAAAACAAACACAAACACACTCTCTCTCTCTCTTATACTGCCTCTCTTTTATTTACGCGTGCTCTTTGCAGTTGTACTGACCTACCGCAAGCTTTTGCCAGTGCTTTAACATGTTGCACATAAAAGTAATCGAAAGTTTGAAAGTTCGATTGCCAAAATATATCGAAAGTTCATTTTATCTTCTACAAGCTGCTAGAACATAAGCTGCTTTGAATGTGGCAAGTGTTTACCGGTGAAATTTTCTGTGCGACGCAGAACAATTGCATCAGCTGAACTAAACACTTCGAGAGAGCGCCGGAACTTTCTCGAGCATGTTAAGAACGATTATAAATACAAGCGCGCAGCGCGCTCTCCTCACAGTTCAAAACAGCAAATCGAAGCAAACGGAGCTCTTTTGTTAGAGGCAATTAAATAAAAGGGAATTTCATCAAACACCTTAGAGATTTCAAAATGCGTTCGATGCCCATGTTTCTGCGTATGGCCGAGGAGCTGTCCAGATTTCCACGAATGTCGCCGTTCCAGGCCTTCTTCCACGAGCCGCTGATGTGGTCTGGCATAGCGGTACCTCGCAACTGGAAGCAGATCGCTCGCTGGCAGGAACAGGAGTTCGCTCCGGCGGCTACAGTGGGCAAGCAGGGCTACCAGGTGAGCCTGGACGTCAGCGTGTACAAGCCGAATGAGCTGTCGGTCAAGACGGTAGACAACAGCGTCATCATTGAGGGCAAATCCGAGCAGCATGAGGATGAGCAGGGCAGCTTCATTTCCCGTCATTTTCTGCGTCGCTTCGTTCTTCCCGAGGGCTATGAATCCGACAAGGTTACCTCCACCTTAACCAGCGACGGTGTGCTGACCATCAGTGTGCCCAATCCACCGGAAGTGGAGGAGGCATTGAAGGAACGCGTGGTGCCCATTCAACAGACGGGTCCGGCGGAGAACAATGCCAAGCTGAATCCCGTACAGGAGGAGCCAGAGAAGTGAATGCTTCACTATCCAGATTACTTCCCCTTCTCACTTTCAGCTAGTTATAGTTTGTTAACATTACAGTAGCCACAAAACAAAATCAAGAGTATGTCAAATAGCAATAAATAAATAAACATAAACAATTGCAAAGCACGTACTTTCGTTTTAAAATGCTTGGCATCCGTCACTTGCACTTGCCCCTCCTCCTCCGTCTTTGCCTCCTGCCTGTCTGCTTCTCCGCCACCCTTTACTTCTCTCCACCCTCTCCTTCACCCTCACCCTTTCCTTCTCCCTCACCCTCTACTTCTCCCTCACCCTCTCCTTCTCCCTCACCCTCTCCTTCTCCCTCACACTCTCCTTCTCCCTCACCCTCTCCTTCTCCCTCACCCTCTGCTTTTCCCTCACAATCTTCTCCTCCCTCACCCTCTCCTTCTCTCGCCCTCTCCTCTATTCCACTTTCCTTGATGACGTCCACTTGACTCGCGTCCAAGATTTGCCAATTGCATCTTGTTTGTCGGCCTTCGCGCATCGGGCAAATGAATCATCCATCGCCATCGTCCATCCGCATCCGACACGAGCTGAAATCATCAGTGCTGTCAGAATTTCAAGGGAATAGCTAAATTAATCAATAAAGCTAGCTAGAAATAGGTAGAAAACTATTAAAAGTCAATTTAACACTTAAAAATCAATTTTCTACACAGAATTATTCATTTTCTTCAGCATACCGAAGTTAAAAACAGAATATTCAATTCATTATTTAATACGGATTTCCTGCCAACAGAATTTAATTATATGTAATTACAGAATGGCTATAAAATAGCTTAAATGACAGCACTCGAGCCGAGGCCAATTGGTCGGTCGTCTTCTTGGGGAGAAGCTATAAAAGCGCCAACAGCGCCGTTGACAAATTTTATAATAATCTTAGACTCGAAATGGCTTTGGTGCCGAGCACATATCGCGATCTTTCCCGGGAATTGGACCGTCCGCGTCCGATCTATCAGCCGCCGTATGACTTCCAGCTGTATCCGTATCTGTGGGATGATCCCCGTGTCTGGTGGCCCAGCACAGTCCACAACCGTGACTATCTACGGCCCATGGATGAGCTGGTGACGCGTCGAGTGCGTAACCAGTTGATCCAGTCCACACCCTATGAGTGGGCATATCCCATGAGATGGGACAACTATTACTCCGGCGAGCGTGTTCATGTGGATGAGAAGGGATTCCGGGTGGACATCGATGTGCGTCAGTTCCGGCCACATGAGATTGTGGTCAAGACCACTGATGACTACGTCATGGTTCAGGGGAATCATGACAAGCGCAGCGAGGGACCCAACGGATATGTGGAGCGACACTTTGTCCGGAAGTATCTACTGCCACGTGGCTACAATGCCAACGAAGTCATCTCCGACATCTCCTCGGATGGCATTCTAACCATTAAGGCTCCTCCTCCACCGCCAGCCAAGTACTACAGTCCCGGCGAGCGTCTGGTGCGTGTCCATGAAACGGGAAAACTTGCCCTGCCCTGGAAATAGTTATTCTCCTCCTCCTCCTCCTCCACCTCCTCCTCCTTCTCGTAGTCTACAGTTGCCGCCGCCAGGGAAGAAGCTGCCAATTCAAGGTGAACCTATTTTTGGTCAGCGAGCGAAATTCAATTAGATTTAAATATGCACATGTAGAAAATGCAAACATTAAATGCGCAATAAATTGATAGAAACCGAGAAATTATCTTTTGAATGGAAATAAGTGCATCATGGACACTTGATTTGTAATTAATTTCCTCACTTGTTCTTTTATTCACCAAATTCACTCACTTGCTTATTTAGTCGAAATTTATCTATTTCTTCACTTCTTTCTTCACAACTTCCTTAAGATGACTATTCTTTTTTTTAGTAAGTTAAAAACAAAGAAAAAAGATTAGTTTTTAAGCACAAAATTATATTATTGCCATAGAAAACCATAGAAAAACAAAAAAGGAACAAACATTAGAGGAACAAGTTACTAGCTCATTTGAGGGAACTTTTGTATACCTTTTATAAGTATTCCACTTCCTCCATGAATAAGCAAAGTAAAAATGGACACAATTCAATTTTAAGTTCAACATAATATTTAATTATACAGTCTAACAGAGCAAAATTGAACTGCAGAGTAAAATTGAGCAACTTGTTCAAATTGACACAGCAAAAAAGAACTGAGCCAAGGAAAGGAACAAACATATAGAAGCAAAATTACTAGCTCATTTGTGGGAACTTTTGTATACCTTTTATAAGTATTTCACTTACTTCATGAATAACACAAGTAAAAATGAACACAATTCACTTTCAAGTTAAATATTTAATTTTATTATACAGTCTTTAGCTCGTTACAGTAAATAAATAAGGTTGGAATGAGGATGAGTTGGCTGATTTGACTGATGGATACAGTTGGTTTACAGGTTAAATCACTTGGTGCCATTGGTTTGCTTCTCCTCCGGCTTCTGTTTCTCCTCCTGATTCTGCTTCACATTGAGATGAGCTGGTCCAACCTGCTGGATCTGAACCACACGCTCCTTGGACTTGTCCTGAATGGGCTGTGGCTTCGGCACGTTGACAGTGAGCACTCCGTCGGAGGACAGCGAGGACATCACCTTGTCGGCCTCGTATCCCTCGGGAAGAGCATAACGACGCACAAAATGGCGCGAAATGTAGCCATGATCATCCTCGCGCTCCTCGTGCTTCCCCTCGACGACTATGGACTTGTCCACGACCTTGACCGTGAGTTCATTGGGACTGAACTGAGTCACGTCCAAGCACACCTGGAAGCCATCTTTGCCCACCTGGGCCACTGGCATATTCCAGGTATCACTCCAGGTTCCAGTTTCATTTGTTTGCTTTAAGTGGGAAATGTCTCGCTTTTGGCGTCCTGTCATCATCCTGTTGTTGGGAGATGTTGGACAGGCGGGATGAGCACATTGCCAGGGACTCAGCAGAGCAGGCGATGTGTTCCAGGGCTGCATCTGGCGTGGATGCATTCCCATGCCAAAGTCGTAGATGGGATTACGATTGCCCTGCAGGGCATCCATTAGTGAAATCATATGAGACATCGACATTTTGTAATTATTTTTAAGGTTAAATTAATTTCCCGTTGATTTTCTGCTTTCGCACTGCGAAGATCTTCACTCTAAGAATGCACTTGCTTAACTGTAACGGAGCCAGGGCTGCGCAGCGCTTTTATAGCCGGCTGAGCTTTCCAGAAACATCGCGCCATTTCTAGTGTGTGAAGAAGAGCAACAAACATCGCCAAGTTGCTAGTGTGTGTGAGAGAGTACTCGAAGAGAGTCACCTGTGTGAGAAAGTAAATTAAAGGGTTTACACTGCATGTATGTATGTGTGAGCGCGCGAAACATCGCGTACTTACCAGTGTATATGTGTGTGTGAGCGAATGAACTAGAATCAGAATCAAAGAGAAATATCTAGAATCAAAGCCAAAGAGCGCTGATGTTGAGTGCGTATGCAACTGTGAAGAGAGAGAGTTAAGGGCAAACAAAGGCAAAAGCAAACGAAAACGCATATTTACTCTTTGAATTCTTTATTTACTTTAATTGTTAAGTACATAATGTGCTTAATGTTTACTGAATACTTGTAGTCGTAATTGTTTCACACTTGTTTAGGAAATCATAATTTCATATCATAGGTTTTTCATCTCCTTTCTTCATTTCTCAATTCTCATTCTCTTGTCTTCTCTTCTTGCAGGCCCTATTTTATGTATTAATTGTGAATTATGAAAGAAAAACACACACACAAAAAACATTTATAGAATTGAATTTGCTGCTCTTTTAAGTTGTTTCTCAGTCTCTACATTCTACATTCTAGATTCACTTGGCCGCTGCCAGTGCCGGCTCCTCAGACTTGGCCACTTGGGATCCACCATTCTCTGTGGCCTGATTCTTGGCCAGTAGAATGGCTGCATCTACGGCAGCAATTTCCTCCGCCCCCTTTGTGGTCTTCTCGACAACTTTCTCCTGCTCCACTGGCGGTTCCTCAGTTTCCGTTTTGGCCTTTTTAGCCGCTGGCAGTTCGTCCTCATCGGCTACGCTCTTTTCGGCATTGGAATTGGAATTCGAGTTGGAGTTGGTATTGGAAGAATTACCGTTGGCATTGGCATCTTCGGGTTTCGCTGCTTCTGCTTCGGCTGCTGCTGCAGTTCCGCTGCTGCTGCTAACGGCGGCATCAGTGGAGTCTGCTTTTTCGGCGGCGGCGTTGACATCTTCAGCAGTGTCCACATCCACATCCATTGACTTTGACTCTGGTTCCGTTACCGTTGCCGATTCCGTAATCTGCTTCTGCTGTTCGCCATTGTTGGCATTAGTATTGTTGTTGTTATTGGAACTGGCATTGGCATTGGCATTGGAAGTCAAAGTTGAAGTCGTAGTGGAACTGGAAGTTTGCTCAGTCTCAGTGTCAGTCTCTTTCTCTTTTGTTTTTGCATTTGCAGTTTCCTCTGCAGTTTCAGCTGCGTTGGCGGGCGTCGACGCTGACGTTGGTCTGCTGGTGCTGCCTCTGTCGCTGCCGCTGCCTCTGTTGCTGCCTCTCCGTTGCCATTGCGCTCTTCGGCGCTCTTCTGCTCATTGACGGCAGCGACTGCAGCTGTTTTTGGGGTTGGCTGCTCAACTTCGTTGGCTGCAGATTTTAGCGACTGCGACGGCGACTGCGACTGCTGCTGTATGTCGACGATGCGCTCAACGGGTCGCTCCTCTCCCGCTTTGAGGACGGGGGGCGGCGGGGGAGGCGCCTTAACGGTAAGTATACCGTCCGAAGAGAGCGTCGAATGGACATCGGCCGGATCGAAGCCCTTGGGCAGCATATATTTGCGTATAAAGTGACGCGAGATGACCCCATGACCGTCCTCCTTCTCGTCGTGCTGTCCCTCGACCACGATGCAGTTGTCAATGGTCTTCACGGTCAGCTCGTCCGGAGCGAATTGCTTGACATTCATGCTCACCTGGAAGCCATTGCGATTGACCACCGAATAGGCTGATTTACCTGCCGACGACGAAGTTGACGAAGCCGCAGCCGAAGCCGAAGTGGTTGATAATGATGATGATGACGAGTTGACCTTGTCGCCCAGCTCCTTCTCCAGCTCCAGCAGGGACTTGTTACAGCAGACGGTCTTGGCACCGGCCACACGGCTGTACG
The DNA here is from genome assembly GCA_035045575.1 of Drosophila falleni. Lineage (NCBI taxonomy): Eukaryota > Metazoa > Arthropoda > Insecta > Diptera > Drosophilidae > Drosophila > Drosophila falleni. Next base: position 9,540,848 of record JAWNOV010000167.1, read on the forward strand.
GATGATGCCGATGCAGTCCACCCTCCCTCAATCCCTGTCCCTGTCCCCCCTTGATGGGCACCCACAGCAGCGAGGCGGCGGCTGGCGAGTGGGCGTGGCCAAGACGCGAAGAGCTGCGACGAGGAGTCGAGTTCGTGTTCGAGTTCGTGTTCACGTTCGTGTTAGAGGGCGACAGTTGCGGGTGCGATGGAGACGGAGATAGAGAGACCGAGTGCTGTGGCGACTGTGTGGCAGCCGTGGCGGCGGACAGCTGCTCCAACGGATACATACCGAAGCCAACATCATCGACGTCCATGCCAAGGCCCAGACCTAAGCCCAGACCGAGGCTGCTGCTGCGATTGAAGTTGAAGTCATGCAACTCCTCGGCCAGATCAAGTATAAAGGGTATTAACGACATTTTATACCAAATTCACTGCGTTTTTCACTTGAATGGTAAGCGGTGCGGTAAGTGGAGTGGTAAGTGGTCAGGGGGTGTGTAGGGTGTTGCACGTTTAATTATCTCTCACTGACACTTGGACACTTTGTCACTTTGGATTCACTGTCGCTGTCGCTGTTACCGTCTCCGTGTGTGCGATCCGTTCCGGCTTCTAACTGGATTGCGTTTGAGGCCTTATTGCTGAATGTTCAACCTTTTAAACGACTGTGCAGCGCTGAATGGAAAACGCAAGTCTGGACTGGAAGTTCGCTGCAGCAGCGGCAGCACGAACCGCACAATTCGCAGTTCGGCAACTGTCGCCATCTGTCGGCTTATGCAAAGTGAGGCTGGGACAATAATCGTTTCATCGTCTCCTATTCTTCCATGTGCAATTATTGTTTATTTGCACAGTTTTGGCAAAAATAAAAAAATCAATAGCAAGCAACTTGGCGACAATGACAACCCTCGAAATCAGATCTGAAAATACATAATGTTTACAGATACATATATACATATATACTTTTATCTGTCAGCTACTTTTTTTTCGCAATGTTCAGTTGGCAATTTTCCGGTTGGGAGAACAAAGAAAGTATTCCAGGCCGACAACGACAACAAACCGGCAAACTTAAAAACCGGCTCCAGCCTCTCGACCTACGCCTTTACCTTTGCCTGGGCCTGGGTTGCCCAGACATTATATGTACATATATATATATTCTTACTCGAATCAGTTGTAGATACAAGCAAGCATGTAAAGTGGCCATGTTGCAGCTGAATTCCCATCGCTCAGCCGGCAAACACAGCTAAACAGCTGAGAGGCCGCAACAACAACAACAACAAAAACCGTCTCGTGCCGGCTCGTCACGATTGCCGGTTGTCGGCTTGTCGTGTTTGCCGACAACTACAACAACAGCTGCTTTGCTGCGTCTCTCCATGCTCCACGTATGTGTGTGTGTGTGTGTCTTTGCAATTGTGTTTGTGGTCTGGAAGGCCGACCGGCAACAGCGACAATTCGCTGATGATAATAGAATAGTGATGAGCGGGAGGGCAACAGATAGCAGTGGGGCAGGCAGCAAGCATGCGCAGTGCCCCTTGATGCACTGCATCTGTGTGCAGCAGCAGCAACAACAACAGCTGTGGGTGAGGCGCTGAAAGTACATACATACATACACACGCATTGCTACATTTGTATGCATGTATTCACATGCACAGACAGTGGCCAGACAAGAGGCAGACAATCGTTTGGAGACTTTTGCAAACTAAGCTAAGACAGGGACAGAAGGTTTATATTAATGAATCCAGATACAGTGCGTCTGCATGTGTGTGTGTACGTGTATTTATGTGGAGAGCATAATCTGCAAATGCAAATGTTTAAACTTTAAAGTGTGGCATTACATGATTATATATTTAAGTTTCTACAAAAGTTTTATAAAAATTAAGGCTATTATTTTATTATCCTGTTAAATTTTATTTAGGATTCTTTTGAGCTGTACACTTATTTATATTTATTAAATATTTGATTTTTAACTTGATATTCAAATATATGTTGAATATAATTTTATTTATTATTATTTAAGTCAAATAGAATTTAGATTAAATTAAATAATATACATTTCAAAAGAAAGAAAAGGATTAGTATACAATTGCAACTTTAATTTTAAGATTAATCTTTACCTGTAATTCCTGTAGTAAATTCACGTTCAGAGTCATAATCATATGAAATTAATGTAATAAACGAACCATAATTTAGAAATTCTGCAGCGTGGTATAACTTAAAATATTAACGAAATTTACACATGAAATCAACAATTTAATTAGGTAATAAGCTATACTAGTGAAATCAGAACCTTGCAGAATATTCTGTCAGATTCGCAGTCTCTTTTTTGTTCTTATCACACACACAATGTGTAATTGTGTGCTCTTCTATCACTGTCTCATCGACACACTCTCGCTTTTATTGCTTAAAGTTGTTGCATATAAATAAATACATAGATGTAAGTACATAGATATATATATTCGTATATACTCTAGAGATTTCCAGAACATTTGCGAAATTGTTCAACTTTAATCATCGCCAGAAGTTTCGCTGACATTCCGAGACTCGCCATCTCCCAACTGCGTCGAATGCACGAAGTCAAAAGCAACCACCGAAGGCAGCTATAGTATAAATAGCCGACGCTTTTCGTTGTCGGCATCAGTTTGATTCGAAAAACCGAAGCAACAACAAGTCCCTTGTTAGAATCCTGTTCTCAAAAGGAGCAAAAGAGATTTCTATAACATTATCAACAACAATTTTGAAACTTGAAAACTCAACTTGAACGATGGCAAATCTTCCATTGCTGCTCAGCCTGGCTGATGACTTGAACGCTCTTTCAATGGCGCCTTTCTATGAGTCGCCCTGTTACTGGAAGTGCCAGCAACGTAATCCTTATCTGGCACTGGCAGCACATCCTTTGAACCAGCAGCTACATCAACTGGAGAAACAGGTGGGCTCCGTCTCCGGACCAGTATCCCGTGTGGGCAAGGATGGATTCCAGGTGTGCATGGATGTGGCCCAGTTTAAGCCCAGCGAGCTTAACGTCAAGGTCGTGGACAACTCCATCATCGTGGAGGGAAAGCACGAGGAACGTGAAGATGATCACGGCTACATTACACGTCACTTTGTGCGACGCTACAAGCTTCCCGAGGGCTATGAGGCCGATAAGGTCGCCTCCACGCTCTCCTCGGACGGAGTGCTCACTGTGAGCGTGCCGAAACCCGTTGCTATCGAGGATAAGGAGAGCGAACGCATTGTGCAGATCCAGCAGGTGGGACCTGCCCACCTCAATGTGAAGCAGAACGCCAAGGAACAGCTGGAGGAGCAGAAGAAGGAGGAGAAATAAAAGTGAAACATCTCAGATAATCAGATAATCCCAACTCATATGTAGTATCTAGAACCTATAACAATATTATTAATCAAATGTCAAAGTGAACATCTGTTTTATAAAAATTAACCTATTATATTAATATATAGTGAGTCATAAAAACCCATGTAAACCAATCATTCAATTTTTCAATAAAATTATGAAATGATAATAAACAGAAACATGATTTAGTAAATAGTTAATGAGTTTAAATATTTACATAATGGTTTATACACAACAAATAAACATTGTACACGCATACAGCTAGTCAACAAAGTTATTTGACAAAAAACATTAATTTTTTAAAAGTAGTAAAAGAATATAAAATGAGAAAATGAGAAAATTTAATTTTTTGCAACAGAAATATTTAATTTTGGGTTTTGTCAAAGCACTTTCTTGATTTACTGTATCTAATACTTTTTTCCAGGGATGCGACAGTGCAATCTTAAATTTGTACATATGTTCTTTTTTTTGACAGTTTGAAGTACATACATATAATATATGTATGGGCATACATATGTACACGTGTATGTATGACTGTAAATGTTTGCAATATCTCATCTTCGAATGTTGCAGAAAAATGTTTGCTGCAAAGAGAACCCAAAAAAAAAAACAGCTGTGTATGTTTGCTATGTACTTGCATACATACACACACACTTATCACACAGACTTCTGCACTCTTGCAATAAATAAAGAAAGACACAAGAGTAAAACAACAAACCGGCCCAGCAAACAGAGATAGCAAGAGTTCAATGCACTTGCAAAACGTCAACGTCTTTCAGTGGCTGCGATTTTCTCTTTCTGGACCCTTTGATGTAGCTTAGCAATTGAAATAAATATGCGTTAAGCAAATAAAAATACAGATGCTTTAAATAAATATTTAAATATTTTTGCACATACATATATTCACTTAAATTTACATACTTGACGGCACGCACAAACTCCTAGAAATTGCAAGAACTTTCCGAGTGTGAGATCGAGAGAGCACAACGTTTTGCCGGCTCACTCATACACATGCACAACGGCAGAAAGAGCGAGAAAATTCAAGAGCGCAAAAGCAACAAGCTGTCGGTTTTGTCTTTGTGTGTTTGCCATTGCGGCGTCGGTATAAAAGCTCACTCCGTCGTCCGCTGCGCCGCAATTGTATTTGAATCGTCAGCGAAAGAGCATCTGCTGTGCAGAAGAGAGAAAACAAAAGAAAAGAAGTTACATTAAATACACAAAAGTTAAAGCTTAAATATGTCGATTGTTCCACTGTTAAATTTGGCACGCGATCTCGATGCCGCCTACGGTGACTGGGATCATTTGCTGGACGATGACTTTGGCTTTGGAGTGCACGCTCACGAGCTGTTCCACCGTCCACGTCTGATGATGCCTCATCATCTGCAGCGACGTCGCTCTCACTTTATGCCCTATGAGAGGAGTCATCATCAGCATCATCCATTGATGCCGGCGTCGCGTCGTCGTAACTCCGCTGGCCAAAACGCCTTGTTGCCCATCATTGGCAAGGATGGCTTCCAGGTCTGCATGGATGTGGCGCAGTTCAAGCCGAGTGAGCTGAGCGTCAAGGTGGTGGACAAGACGGTCATTGTGGAGGGTAAGCACGAGGAGCGGGAGGATGGACACGGCATGATCCAACGTCACTTTGTGCGCAAGTATACCCTGCCCAAGGAGTACGATGGCAACGAGGTCGTCTCGACTGTCTCCTCCGACGGAGTGCTCACCTTAAAGGCCCCCCCTCCACCCAGCAAAGAGCAGGCGAAGCAGGAGCGCATTGTGCAGATTCAACAAACTGGTCCTGCTCACTTGAGTGTCAAGGCGCCAGAGAGCGCCACCGACGGCGGCAAGGGAAAGAGCGAAAATGGAGCTAGCGAGAAGATGGAGACTGGCAAGTAAAAAAAGTGAGACAGCAGTTTAAAATGGCGATGGGAATCGCAGTGCTGCCACCCTGCTCGGAGGAGAGTCCAAGACTAAAACCCTACACACACACACACACTCATATGCGTGCACACCAACACTTGAACATCGCTCATTACATCGCATTTAAATAATATTCATCACATTTTAGCTATAAGAGATTTTAAAGCCGCATCATTTAATAATCATGTAAGAATATGTATTTTGAAAATACGATCCATGTGTATTAGTAATTTTGTAATTTGTAATGTAATAGAAAAGCGGCAGCACTTATATGTCTGTAAAACAAAAATAAAATAAAAAAAATTTTAAAATTTAAACTCTTGTGTTCATAATTTGCCAAATTCAGAATATAGTTTACATACAATGTAGCCGATTATATCCTTACATACGCGTGTAAATAAGTACATTACATATGTGTGTACATCTGTACATACACCTTAAAATACTCAAAAAAGAGTGCACAAAATACATTTTACTTTGTTTTTCGTCTTTGCAAGCCTTCGTTGTTCTTTGCCATCTGTTGTTCTCTTTCACACATGCACATTTGCATGAAAGCTCTTAAAAATTCCTCTCTCTCACTCGCAAATTGCGCGATGTTTTTGGCTCTTTGGTACTCACACACACAGTGACTTAAACGGAAACTTCGCGATTTTTCTGGCTCTTTGCTGCTCTTCTCTCTCATATGCTGGTCAGCAGTGTTGCCAACTTAGCTATTTTTTCACCAAATCTAAATGATTTCAATTGCGGGAGAAGCTGTTTTTTAAAGCTTAGAAACTATTGGAAATATTAGTCGAACTCTTATACCTGCATAGCTTTTTCTAGCCATTTTGAAATGTTGATATAGCTTTTTCAGACTCCTGAAAGTTGGCAGCACTAATTGTCAGCCGTGTGATGTTTTATGCAAAGCTTACTCTTTGGCATTACACAAAAACTCTCTCGAATTTTCTCGAAGAGCGACCGGCCCGCTATAAAATCAGCCGGTGTCGCTGTGTTTGTCTCAGTTGGAAAACTAAATTCGTTAGAAGCACGTCTCGCTGCGCGAAATAAAGTGAACATAACGGGAAACTTAACTTTATAAACTCCATTTTGTCTAAAAGTATTGGATCAAGCTAAAAAAAAATTGAAGGGAATATGTCGCTGTCTCAACTGTTCAATCTGGTTGATGCCCTGCAGGAAAACTGTGATCCCATCTACGACTTTGGCATGGGAATGCATCCGCGCCAGCTGCAATCCTGGAGCACTTCGCCGGCTTTACTGTATCCCTGGCAGTGGGCTCATCCTGCCTGTCCAGCATTGGCGGGCAACAAGATGATGACCAAGCGTCACAAGCGAAAGCACGAAAATGGAGCTGGCGATGGTTGGAATATGCCCATCTCCCAGGTGGGCACGGATGGCTTCCAGGTGTGCATGGACGTGACTCAGTTCAGTCCCAATGAACTCACTGTCAAGGTTGTGGACAAGTCCATCGTGGTCGAGGGAAAGCACGAGGAGCGCGAAGATGATCATGGATACATTTCGCGACATTTTGTGCGTCGTTATGCTCTTCCCGAGGGATACGAGGCCGACAAGGTGATGTCCTCGCTGTCCTCCGACGGAGTGCTCACTGTGAACGTGCCGAAACCACAGCCCATTCAGGACAAGTCCAAGGAGCGTGTGGTTCAGATCCAGCAGGTTGGACCAGCTCATCTCAATGTAAAGCAGAATCAGGAGGAGAAACAGAAGCAGGGAGAGAAGCTCACCAATGGTCCCACCAATGCCAAATAGATGTGGATCTAGTCGCGTTATCCTCATTCCTACTGTTATCATAGATTTATATCGAGCAAAAGACTAATATGTAATAATAAACTAATGTTAATTTTGAAAATTAATAAAAACCTGTTGAAAAACAACTGTTAATTGTCTTTGGAATAGTGTTATAATTGTTTTGCACATATTTATTTAAATATTTTAATACATAATAAAAAATTTAGTTGTCATTTGTTGTTGTGTTGGTTGTTGTAATGCTCGGTAACTTGTCGCGATCATAAGTATGCACTGTATATTATGCTATTTCTAGATCTATGTTTATCTCGGTTTCAATTTTCGCAAAGCTGAGCTGAGGATTTACATAGAGAGCCGCTCTTGCACTTTAATCATCCAAAATGCTTTAAATAGTTTTTTTATTACTTTAAAAATTATTATTATTATTTTGTTTGCATTGATTTTCGTTTCTATTGTTGCTGCTGTTATGTTAGTAATATTATTGTAATTATTATTATTATTATTGGTAGTATTTGTTATTTTATGTTTTATGTGTATATATTCAATGACGCTTAATCACAGATCAATTTTTAAAATTTCATTTGACTTAGAAGTTAAGAAACAAAACACAAAATTTCACACAAAGTACACGACTTTTGCTCTCTGCATATACATACATACATACATATATATGTCATAATGATATTATAATAATAATAATAATAGTAGTAATTATATGGAGCTACATACATATAAACGGATTTGGCTTAGGCAGCGGGATGAGGGAATTAATCCAGCGCGAGCTGTGAAATTGTTGAGAGATTTGTTTCAGCAAATCTTTATATATATGTACATATTGTAGATTTAATTGGTATATATATAAATATATATATATATATATAAGTTTGTTCATTTGTTCCGTATCATGTATTTAATTATATATATATAGATATATAGATCTATACTGAAATGAAATCATATTTGTTTCTTCTAGAACGTACATTATTATTTCTTGTTATGTTTTGCAGTCTCAAAAATTGTTTATGGGCATTTTGTTAAATATGGGATACATGTGGAAACATGGTTAAATGAATACATGGAGAATACATGGGGGGAAACATGAATACATTGGTTACATGGAGAAATAAATTGTTTGGGAACGATAGAAATGTGTGTGTGCGGTATAAAAAATATGCATTTGTTGTGGTTCCGTCTGGACTGGGATCTATGCCTGTCCAGCATTATAGAGTGTACGCTGGGAACAATCACTTTTTGATGAGACTTTCGCAGCTGCTGCTGAGATTTGGCAAAGATTTGAAAAACAAACGCGAGCGATCCATTTGGGCATCGACAGTGGAGCTATTGGAGTTGTTGCTCTTGTTGTTGTTGGCAACGCCGCCAGGATTCGTTTCATCCACGCCCTTGTCAAAGGAGCGACGCAGTGCCAGCTGCTGGTGCTGCTGCTGGTGCTGCTGCTGGTGACTGGCATAGGCAGCTGGCGGAGAAAGCGGTGACGAGGGCAGCTCTATGTCCAGCACAATGTCGCCACCATCGGCATTCTTGCACAGCATGGCCTCCTGTTCCAGCTCCAGCTTTGTGTCCGAATAGCGACGCAAGTCCGCATCTCTTTCTCTGGCGTCGGCACAACAGCCCAATCCAGTTGGCTCCTCCTCGGCGCCCAGAATGCTCGAGTGGCGATAATCGATCTTTGGTGGTGTGCTGTAGTCATAGGTAAGCGGTGTGGCCACGCCCACGCACAGAGGCGAGTCATTGAGTATATCACGGTTCTCCAGGAAAATGGACGAGTTGGAGTAGCGCTTCGACTGATGTGGCTTATACACAAATCCACCCAAGCCATTGGCCACCGCATGCGAGACACCGGAGCTAATCGAAGGCGCCTTATGCTCACCACTGCCTGTAGGATTAAAACAAGGATTAGTGGCTGCATTTCCAATAAATACCAATACTGACCACTGAAGCTGCTCAGTTGCATGGCATGCTCGCGGCCCGTGTCTGTGGAGATGCCGCTGGCGCTGAGATCTTGCCGCGAGCCGGCGCAGAGATCTGCGGCTGAGCCGCGACTGGAGCTCTCCGAATGCTCGAGCACATTGTGTATGGAGTCGTGGAACGGTGTCATGCTGCCCGATCCCTGCGGACAGGGACGGAACGAGGAGATCTGCGACAGCCCATCATCCAGCGCCCAATCGCGATCATAATTGTGTTGTGACTGCGAGCATTCAATGTTGGCCGCCACAGCGACTTGACCCAATTGTTGGCCCTGTTGCTGTCGCTGCGCATGTGCATCCTCCGTCTGTGTCCCAGCACTGTTGCTGCTATGCGGCACCACGTCCAGCTGCAGCATATGATGTGGCGAGGCGTTCAACAGTCGCTGCTGTAGCTGCAACTGCATTTGCTGCTGATGTGGATGCAATCCCGTCGACGACGCATTGTCCAATGCACCACAACTGGAATCGTGTACAGCATGTCCAGCTCCTCCCGTGGCATTTATCTCAACGGTGCCACTGACCGCACCGTGGGCCAACGAACTGTGCGCCTCGCTAAAATGATGATGAGCGACCACTGGAGAAGGCGGCGCCGGAGGATGTATCTTCTCTGGTGCGTTTTGGATGAGCAGGATCCTGCAAGAAGCGAGAACTGATTAGTATTGATGGACGATGGTAAATACATTTCGATTGATTGCAGCCTGAATAATCGACGAAGCAAAGCCAATTTTATATAAAACGCCAAACAATAATCAAAATGACATTCCGCTTGAAAATCGGTTCAGTTTTGGACAAAGTTATGGAAGTTTGAAGTTGGTCAGACCTTGGATCTAACAACTTTACAAGTCAAAATTTTTGTCAAATTTCACATGATTTTTTACAGAATTTTGAAAGGTGTCAGAAACAAATTTAAAGTGTTGTTTTATACTATTTACGATATAAGGAGTTGATTAAACGTGAAAACTTGAGAATTAAAATTTTGAATTTTCAAAATATCAAAGGGGGGACCACATGCATCGAATCCACGATTTTGGGAATTTTAAATTTTTTTTGAAAATTAATTAAATTTAAATGCAGAATGAATTCAGAGGCCAAACAATAATCAAAATGACATTCCGCTTGAAAATCAGTTCAGTTTTGACACAGTTATGGAAGTTTGAAGTTGGTCAGACCTTGGATCTAACAACTTTACAAGTCAAAATTTTTGTCAAATTTCACATGATTTTTTACAGAATTTTGAAAGGTGTCAGAAACAAATTTAAAGTGTTGTTTTATACTATGTACGATATAAGGAGTTGAATAAACGTGAAAACTTGAGATTTAAAATTTTGAATTTTCAAAATATCAAAGGGGGGAGTACATGCATCGAATCCATGATTTTGGGAAATATAAATTTTTTTAGAAAATTAATTAAATTTAAATGCAGAATGAATAAAGAGGCCAAACTATTGCCAAAATGGCATTCCGTTTAAAAATCGGTTCACTTTTGACAAAGTTATGGAAGTTTGAAGTTGGTCAGACCTTGGATCTAACAACTTTACAAGTCAAAATTTTTGTCAAATTTCACATGATTTTTTACAGAATTTTGAAAGGTGTCAGAAACAAATTTAAAGTGTTGTTTTATACTATGTACGATATAAGGAGTTGATTAAACGTAAAAACTTGAGATTTAAAATTTTGAATTTTCAAAATATCAAAGGGGGGACCATATGCATCGAATCCATGATTTTGAGAAATTTAAATTTTTTTTACAAAATTAATTAAATTTGAATGCAGAATGAATTAAGAGGCTAAAACATGAATAAAATGACATTCCGCTTGAAAATCGGTTCAGTTTTGACAAAGTTATGGAAGTTTGAAGTTGGTCAAATGCTATACTATAAGAGAATATTATCCAACAAATATTTAAAAACAGTTTTACAGCTTTTGTAATTTATAAAACAGCTTTAGCTCATTAATTTAACCACTAATTTAGTTTTCAATATAAATTAAAATATTTCAAGTTTGTTAAACAGTTTAAGAAAAGTTACTGTAAAGTGAAAATGAAATTCAAGTTGGTGTTTGCAGTGCTTACACTTTTTGTGGTTCATACGCTGGCTTTGTATAGAATTGAAAAGTGTCCTGGTGAGCCAGGTAAGTTATTAAAAAAAATCGTATCAAACTCAGTAAGTATTAAAGTTCTTTTATAGTTCTTGAACATAGCTGCAATGAGCGTGTGGATCACGGTCACAAGAGAATAGCTTGGTGCAAAGACAGATCCATGACAGAAATGTGGTATTTCAACCAGGCTCATAGATCTTGTGCATCAATGCAATATTTTGGCTGTGGCGGCAATGGAAATCGTTATTGTACAAAGCAGGATTGCATTAATGCATGTGTGCGTACATAATGTTAAGAATAATAATACAATGATAAAACAATTGTAAAATTAGCTAAGCTTATTATAACATACAATTTGTAAATGAAAATAAAAATAGAATGACATTGAGTATATTATTAATTTAAGTATGAGTACACAAATTAAATAATTCTAATTGTTAGCAAAAAACCTAACTTTTATCTTTCTTTTAGTTGCAATGGAAAACATATTTGGAATCTATTGTAATTCTTAAGTTTAATGGATCATGAAATCCAAGATGCTGCTCAGAATTTAATCACTCAAGTATAATCCTTGACTAATCCTTAACTAAGTATGTGGTTGGTTGAACTACTCGCCTGTTGCGTGCCTTCCAGCGATGGCAGAGATGCAAATAGGCCTTGCACTGAATGTACATAAAGACAACGCCGCCAGTGAGTCCAACGGTGACAACAGCCAGCTTTGTCCAGAATGGCCAATCTGTATGAGAGTGTGTGGGAGTAAATGTCAATTAAATGAATCATCAATATAATTACTAAGTGTGTGTATACAAACCAATCTGTCCACGTTTCACATCGTCTGCTGCACGCTCGATGAGCACACACAGTGACCAGATGACGCACAGTGCGGCGGCACAGTGGAAGAGCACGGTGCAACAGAGACGGCGTCGCTCAATGCTGGAGATGTCAAGGCTGCGCCACTGCACCGACCAACCAAACAACCGACCAACCACAATGCAATCGATGAGAAGGAAGCCCAAACAATGCACGAATCAAAAACAAAGACACAGAGAAATAAATTAGTTTTGAGTAATAGATACAAATATTATTGGAATCAATTGTAGACAGATGATGAGACTCTTACCTCATTGAAGGGTTTGATTTTGGTGTGCATTATAAATGGGAACTTGCACAATTCGCAGGAGTTGGTCGCCGATGCGGTGAGCCATTGTTGCAGGCACGCCTGGTGGACATACTTGAGGCTGCCGGAGCAGTAGCATGGCGTCAGCAGTGGATTCTGTGGATCACTCTCGCAGTGGCAAATCCGGCAAATGTCCCCACTGTTCTGTGATGCTTGGCTGCTGCCAGAACCGAATCTGCAATTCAAATGAATATTTTTACTTTATATATATAAGTTGTGACATTTCAAATGAGTCGGAATAGAGTGTGCTAGTGTGTGGGTGTGTGTGTTAGTGGTTGTGGTGTGACCTTTAGTGGTTGCACGCACCTGAGTGATAAAACAGATTACTTCAAATTGAAATGACAGCGCATTTGATGCCAGACTTGATTGGCAGCAGAAAAGCCGAGCAGACGAAGAGCCGAGCACTCTTGTCAGCTCTACGGACTATGTGGACTATGGACTATGTCTTTTGTTCGTTTTTCACTGTGGCAACAAAGGATTGCCAGGATGTGTTGTTCGTCTGGTCTCTGTCATATTCCTTTATTTATGTCCCTCTGTCTGTCTGTCTATTATGTGCAGACACGAGTATGTGCAAACAATCCCCTAGCATGTGATAAAAAAATACTTAGTTAACCCCCCACCGAACAAATTTGACTCACTTAACAAATAGATATTTCCAAGGAACAGCTATAGTATCTATAAATAGCAACTTTATAATTGAGACCTACATAACAAATACAAATAATGCATTAACTTGGCATATTTTTTCAATATATCATTACAAATAAGGAAGCATGATACTATTCCTAGAATAAAATAGAATGTGAAATAAGAAAGAATATCTGAAAAAGTTCCCATTTGCGGGGCGATAAATTTATATATTTTATTCATACTTAGCAGTACTTTAAAAACAAATCATAAAATAATGAGTTCCATTACTTGGCTAGTAGTATATTTAATATCAGCATTTTCTCATAGTTACATTCATAAATACTATAATTTATACTTTATGGAGACAGCTTTCACAAGATAATAAATAAATTATATGTTAATTTATGGCTATAAATTCTAAGAAAATTATATGATAAAGTGGCTCGACATTGATAAGAATATAAGTAAAAAGAACTTATTATAAATTTCTAGTATATTAGTTACACACATAAACAAGATGTATAATTTAATCAATGATTTCACTCTAAAAATGCATGACACATTTTGCGACGAACTTAAAATACCCTCATCAAAGGGTATTTAATTAATATAAATGATAAGTTGGCAACAAATATACTACATAATATTAATGAAAGCTTATTTTGTTTTCCGGTGCAGCTGCACCACTGAATTCTGGTGGTGCGTATTCACCAATCACCCAATTAAGCACTCACAATTCACAACTCGCACTCACGACTTTGGCAAGCAAATGAAATGAATGCATATGAATCACAATCAGTGGACAGTGCAATTCATAGTCGATCTCGGCTTTGAATGCACATAGTCACGTTTTCTTTGGGGGGAGTTTAATACGTAATATTATGGACAGGCATACAGTCGTGTTCATATATAAATGTACACTTTATATTGACGAACGTAGAGTATTTACATTGTGGCTACAATTTGCACAAAACTTAGAACCAATGTGTATATTGGCAAATACAAGCACTTAACTCAGTTAGCACAACGCATTTTGCAATGTATTTATACAAAATATCAGGCAATACATTTATTTGTTATTCACATCAAGATTATCTACGTGTGAAGTGAGTTTAAATAATAAAAATTCATTTTTTTACACTTATTTTTGTGATTTTTAAATGTTATTTTTAAGCAAACAGGTTTTGTTATTAAATGAGACAGGGAGAGGTGTAATGCGATTAAATTACATAATAAAATACACGAAAAAACGTGTTGAAAATTGCAGTCGGGGCTAAGTATAATTCAAGATTTACATATTTTAGTTCCTGCTTTAAAGATTAAATATGTAGATACTTATTTAGTTTCCCTTTTCCCAATTTCACCAGCTTATTGAAAGGCAAAACTTGTATATTTCGACAGAAAAACGAGTTTCACTGACTTTTTAATTAAATTGGACGGTTAATTCTGAAAATCTCAGATTTCACATTAATTTTATTAAATTTTTTTCTAGGTATTTCTTAAAATAAAATTCCACCTATAAGCTTTTCCAATTAATTCGAAAATTATAATTACATACCATGGTAAAAAAAAACGTTCAAATAAATAAATCGCCCTCAATCGATAAACTTTGATATCAAATGCAAACAGGCAGCGGCCTTAATTGCGTTTCAAGTATTGTACATTTATATATACACACATACATACATACAAATACTGAATCCCAATACAACTTAATAACATTGTATTGGACTTCTAATCACACAAATATGCATGTATCAAATCACACTTGTTTTCCTGGAATTGCAAACGCTTCTTGAGAAAACCTTTTTCTAAGAAATCAACGTGAATTTCGCCTTGAGGGTGCACATTTTGCACCCCTAATTGGAGTACAGTTCAATTTTATAATAATATCAAATTTATAACAAGCACACTTAATACATTATTAAATATGATGTAAATACTTAACTACTGCGTTTGGAATTACATTGTTTCAAAACATTACTTAAATTTAAAATAATGTTTGTAAGAGAAACGATCCCCAAGATTATTCAATAAACTTTTATGTGTTATCACAATTTCGGTCTCTCATGGGAATTTTTCTATAAACTTTTAATAGCGCTTTTACAATCTACAAATGTACATTTTCTACACTTTTCGCCAAGAAAAACAAATATACATATATAAATTTACTTATTTACAATAGGTTAATACAAACAAATACATATTTTATGGTCGGAAATTCATAGTAACAAGCTGATAAGAATTTTTATAAGTGCTATTTTTCAATGTTTTTTCAATGCATAAACATTAAGTGACAACAATATAGGGAATATATGCGGGAATATGATTAAGCAAAGTGCTCGACTTGAAAGTGTTTTAATTCGATTTGTTGCTGTTGTTGGTTGGTAACATGTCAAAGCTTTTAGCTGATATTAAATGGCCTGCACTATAAGTTCATTAGCTATGCAGCTAATTTCAGTTGAGCCATGATTCCAGCTGTGAGCTGCGAGAGTTGACCAAGTTCATGGCGCTTGCAATTAGCGGAGCTCGGGTAAACGCTATCATTATTGGCCCGGTCTACGCCCGTAATATACTCTCTGCGAGGGGCAAGCGTGTAGTTAACTATGTTTGCCACAGACAACCAATTGGCCAAAAAAAATACATGTAGAAAAAAAAAGGAAAACAGAAATAAAGTAAAATTGGTTTTTATACGTTTTAGTTGAGGCACTTTTACTTTCATTTGACCCCGCCCTCTGCACCGTGTGTGTGTGTGTGTGATTGTGTGTGCTTTAGAGCTCAGACGGCAAGTGCGTGATTGAACCGAAGGACACCGCAGGATACGACGGATACGACGGACCCGACGGCCACAAATGCCAAGCCAGCCAAGCGTTTACTATTTGTGGTGTTGCTCTTGCTGTCGTTTGTTATAGTTGTTGATGTTGTTGCTGTTGTTGTTGTTGTTGTTTTGGTTTTTTGTTGCCGGGTTGTCATCACATTTGTTGTGGGTCTCGTGGACGCTCTGAGGCCATGGTCACATTCGTAGTTGCCTCAGCAATTGACTGTCCTTGGATCAATAAAACGCATTTCGAACCAAACAGGACAGCAGCTCATCAAAGTACACATACAGATACAAATGTATCTGTATCTGTATCTGCCCACTTGTATCGCATCTATATATACATATAGATTTATGTACAATTTGTATATATTTTCTGCTGCTTGTTTATCCTTTGATATGCGCATCCGTTTTGGGTTGCCTGCCAATTTTATGACTTCATTAGATAATAGGCTCAGGAGCCGACTACAGACAACAGACAAGATACAAGAGACAACAGACGCCAGACTGGCGACATACTCAGTCCTCTCTCAGCTACATCTTTATCTTCATTTCCATCTCCGTCTCCGTCTTTTAGTTTCAGCTTAATCCGAGGAGACCTCCGGCACACCCTTTGATGAGTTGCCAGTTATTTTTTATGACCACGTACTGTAAACAAATTTTAGCGTCTGTCTCGATAATTGTGCGCAATTAGTGAATTTAAATTGAGCTGCGATCATGTCACATAAATTAATGTCTACCTCAAACCCCAAATACATCACAAAGAAAACAAAGATATGCTAATTTTTTTATCAGCGCAATCTACGCAGTTTCCGCTCGGATTTTATGTGTACTATTTTTATCTGACAAACTGTCATAACTTTGTGATATCTTAACTGATTTCTTGCGGAATGTCAATTTTATTATTCTTTGACCTCTACTTTAATTCTGCATCGAAATTTGAGAGCTCAATTTTATCGCTCACTGTACTATTTTTTTAATAATAGTAGTAGTACTAAATGTAGTATGTAATATTATGTCTGATTTTTATAGCCCCAAGTTCGTAATGTAAGATATGACGTAAATTCGGATTATTTTAGTACTTCCCAGTTTTCTACAATAGCTAACTTTATTGAAAGCTGACGCATTACTTTATCACAGCGATAAGATAAGCTCAGTTCCAAAACATTAATAATAATATAAGGTAGTTTATAGCTCAATTCTAAACTATTTTCGGTTGACAGCCAAAAGATAATAGAGTCAATTTTATGTTAAGTTGGTTGATTTCCAGTATTTTTTTTTTATCTAAATCTACTAAAATTATTACAAGATAAAGATACAAATTGTTTTTGTCGGAACAATCGGTATATAGTCAAATGTATATTCTATATTTGATCAATTTATGATCTAGCTATTTAAACATGTAGATGAGCACGGACCAATATAGGCTATGTCGGTGATTCGTCTAATTATAGACTTCTCAGAAATATACACACACACACACACACGCACACACACGATAAACGGACTCTTTGTCTACGTAAGCTTAAAAGCACAGCGCTATTGAGCAGAGCGTAAGGAGCTTTTCAAGCGAACGTGCACGAATCCACATACAATCAACAAGAATAAAAGCTTATCTTCGGCACGCCGGATAATTGATACCCTTATACAATTTTGTACTGATCGACAGGATGTAGAAAACAATAACCAGTACATATCTGTGAGTTTGGTTGAGATATCTCAATGAACAACTTTGTTTTGAATACGAAAGCTTAATTTTCGACCGATTTACAACTTTATAGGAATGTCTGTCTAAGCTTAAGAGACTATTTTTTATAAAATCTAATTCTGATCAAGATTTATATAGATGATTGTACTTAAGTGGTTGTGCTACAGATTTCTAGACCATATTATTATACTACACTATGAACAGAAGTTCCGGCTTCAACAAAATTATAATTAATAATTATATATGGCAGAAGACATACATTCATATAAACGCAAAAAACTATCGCATTTCCACTTTGAGGCAGGTGCAAAGTTTCAATAAAACAACTTTCGTTCTCTTTTGTGCATTGTGTTTTGGGTTTCGAGTTTCCAAACTTGCAACTGCACAGTTAAACAGTTGTTGTTGTTGTTGTTGCTGTTCCTGTTAGTTTGCCCTTGCTGAGCTAACAGTGCTTCCGCTGTCCCATCCACACATATACATATATAAATTTATATAGATAGACAGACAGAATACATATGTGATTGCTTATGTATAGTTTGTAATCAGTCCGAACAATCAGTTTGTATTATTGCACGAGACGTCAAACCATAATAATTAATATATATACCTCCCTCCCACCCCCGTCCTATATCGATACACAACGTAATCGGACAATCGAAAGTGCTGTGATGGGCATTCTCCCATGGCGATCGAAGCCATTTGATACACAGCATGCATAACGTATACGCAACGTGTTACGACAACATCGAATGAATCAAATGTAAATGTAAATGGAAATGGAAAATGTCGCCCTGTCACTTTGCAGCTGATTGAATGTCTCTCACACAAATTCTATATGTTTATGAATATGAATACCATATTATAAAGAATATATATTTAATATATACACCATTATAAAAAAAGAGTTTGCAGCTGATTGAATGTCTCTCACACAAATTCTATATGTCTATATAAGACTATATAATTATGCATACCATATATAAAGAATATATTCTTAATATATACACCCATTTAAAAAAAGAGTTAAAAGTCGCCCCTTTAGTTCGCTTTTGCTGTTTGTTTTCTTTTCTCTTTTTATTGCCGTCTTTAACTGTACTTTGTTTTGCTTTTTGCCTTTTGTTAACTGTTTTCTGTTTTTTCGTTCTTTTTTTTTGCAGCCAACTGGTTTGAGGTTTGCAGCTGACAAAAGTCAGGCGCCTTATGAAAATAAATATAAATGTATATGGCGTATTAAAAAATGTATTATATAATTGTTAAACTGTTTGCCTTTTTTAAAATTTTAATGAGACTGGACATGGATAAAACTAGCTAAATATGGATACATATTTATTGAAATATTTTCTTTATCGTATAAAATGGATCAGTTTTATTGAATTAAGTTTATCGACAAATAAAAAAAACTATTCCCAACAATTCTAGGTGATTATTGGGTATTGGGCTATTGGCTATAATTACTTGTGCTTATATACATCGTAAATGTTGCTGTTGTTGCTGTAATTGCCGTGAACCTTATCAGTTCATATATATTTAGCTTTGCTACATTTACGAATTGCTTAAGTCGCTTGGCAAATATGTGAGCAAACTTGAGTAAATATTTAAAGGCAACAACAACAACAACAACAACAATAACATGCATTGGATATTTGTGTAAGAGATTTCCACATCGGCGGACTGGACAGATTGTGTTGTTTGTGGCACTGATAAGTGCAACAACTTGCGCCTTTTGTGGACACGCTGAGAGATTTCAGGTTCACACTCAGTTAGTTGACTCTTGTTGATTGCTGTATAAATTAAAATGACGGCATAATTATGGCAAGAAAACTGCACACACATAGATAGTATAAACAAATGTGAATGAATAAATGAATGAAGGGGTTGAGTTGAAATTATAAATCAAAGTAATTAGACGTCGACGTGTCAGTTAACTGACACCTGACCGTGTATATAAATCTGAGAATTTGCATTTCAATCGATGCGACTTCTCCGCCCCTTTGACGAATGCGAATTACGTATGTAAATCCGCTCATATAATGAATTCATATATTAATTCCCATAAATATATAGTGTGGGCATATACATATACTAGTAGTTATCAATTAAATTACTATCATTAGTACATTCGCTTAATGTGACAACATTAATGATGCTTTGTCTGTTCGATGATTAAATCAGTGAATCAATGTACTCTGTTTCAATATACGTATATCTATGACACGTCCGACGATTTAAGTATTCTTAATTTATGATTATTATCAATTAGCAACTGCTGTTTTTATGAACACATCACTTTTTTATTGAAATTAAATGATGCAATAAAAATAAAACAACAAAATCGAGTGAACAATCGTATAAAAACTGTATATGAACATTTATATAGTAATAAAGATTAGTTTTATTTTTCAGATTTTACAAAAATAATTATCAAATTACTAATTATATTATATTTTTTATAAACCATACTGTTTTTGTGAAATATTTTCACCTTTAACCTTTTGCTCCTACGTCAGCTATAAGATGTACATAGTAGTAATTTTATTCAGCAGGTTCGGGAAAACCTGTAATAAACCTCTGAAGTGGCTTAAAGACCCCTTAGCTGGATAATTACACAGATTAAATAAATAAAAGATATACAAATAATTGTAGCATCGCAAACCTTCATTTAAAATTAACGGCTACTTAATATAATTATTTTTAAAACATTTTTCATTGCGCTTTTATCACTGAATAATTAATACATTTTTGTTGTAGCACAAAATGTTTACAGTTTACAGTCGCCATGCCAAACTATGCGACATTGGTCATATCAAGGGCACACTGTAAGGCGGGGCGAACTCTGGCAGTGTAATAGAATTTGTGTGTTTATTTTTGTGTTCATTACTCTTTTATTTTGTTTTTTTTTTTCAGTGCACTCGAACTTACCTGACATTTGCGTAGTGCTGGCCGGAGCCTCCGGTGCTCCAATCCACATGCTCGATATCTGATGATGTTTTTGCGTTTTCGCACGACATACTTGTGTGTGTTTGTGTGTGTGTTACTCTGTTATTGTTGTGGTTGTTGCTGTTGTCGTTTTTGTTGTTTGCTCTATGCCCTGCATTCAAAGGGATGCATTAGAGAAATCTGGTCACTCTAATTTAGCAATCCTTACGTTGTTTTCTTTTTGATGTTTTCGTTTTTTTTTTGCTTGCCCGACCCTTTTTGCGTAAGGGTCACAGAGCTGTCTTTGTTGTTAACGTGAACGTTAAAGTTTACGTTATACGGATATTAAATTTGTGCTTTGTTTTGATTTGTTGGTGCAGTTGTTTATTTTGAAATGGTAAACAGATGCTGGCGCTTTATTTGTGGCAACAGCCGCCTCGGATTGATAATTTTTTTTTCCACACAGTTCATTCGTTCGTTGACTTTACGCAGATTATTTTGGCCGGAGCTTACTTCGATTTTTTGCAAAACAGAAAATAAAATATCTATTGCACTTTGACGTACGCTTTTGAGCCAATGAACTTCTGCAATATCTCTGCCCGTTCGTGTACTAGATGCGAATGTGTATGTGAGTGTTTGTGCGTGTCTATTATTATATTTTTGCGAATGCACAAAGAATTGTTTTACTTTTTCAATACACGAATTATACGATTTGTATTCTGCTATATATACTATGAACGTAATTTCACATATTTGTATATATTTTATCTGCAATCTGCTGAAGTAACAAATAAAACAAAGGCATTTTGATTAAACCTCCGACGGAGACGCACTTGCACAAACGAGGGCTGCGACGACACTGCCAGTGTGACTGCTGCCGCGCATGTAATGGCGTTGCCAGCCAGCCTAAAAGGTTGGCCCCAGAAAAAGTTTCCGATCTGGCAAGTCGTACCATTTTAGTCAAATTGCAATAATAATTGCGGCTTTTTTTGAACTTTGCTTACCGATAAATTGCACCGATAAGTGGGCTGCCAACTTGTGAAAAATGTCAAGTCGCAACAAAAAACGGGGTGGCAGTCTTGGATCTCGGTCATTTTTGACAAAATTCGGACTAAATTTTTGAAATTTTTTTTTCAAATTTTCGAATAATATCCAAAAAATTAATTTATGAAAAAAGCCACTGAAATGGAAAATTATGCAGATCAATTTCAAGGTCTGGCAACGTCCAAATAAACTGCAACTATTTTTTTGCTAGGTGGTAACGTCAGTAGTTTCACTGCAATTGGCTGCACAAAATTAATAATAATTTATACCGTCAATTTGGACCTTTCTTTTAGTTTTGTAATTTTTTAAAAAAGTGCCATGGCAGCCCAAATTCAGTGGGGCTACGATGTGCTGAAACAGATGGTCATTGAAGGTGACTACAATGAAGACTTGGACGAGCTAAAGGAAATCTTTGCAAGTGCAATCGGATCCACCCGAAAAAGTGATCGTATCAACACAGTAGAAGAGCTACTTGATTGCCTAGAAAGAAGTGATGAAATCAGCGAGGAGAAAGTTGAACCTCTGCGATTTTTCGGCAAAGACAATGTGCAGTTGCAAGAAGCAGTAAGCATTTACCCAAAAGTGGAACATCCAAAAGTTAACGTAAATCAGTATCAGGAACAAAGACTGGCCGAGGAGCTGCAGCAACAGTTGCACATAAGTCAACAGCACATTCCCAAACCTGTTGCACCTCAGCAGAACTACGTGACTGTTGCTCAGTTTACGGATGAGAAGCGTGCTGCAGTTTTCAAAAAGATATCACAGGAATTGGGACGCTCCTGGCGAGATCTCGGTCGTAAATTGAGCATTGGAGAGGGCGCCATGGATGAGATCGAGGCTCGTTTTCCACAAGACTTGAAATCACGCATTCTACGGCTGCTGCAGATCTTCGAGGAGGACGAGTGCAATGATCCAAGGCAACTCCTATTGCAGCTCTGTCGTGGACTCTCCGACTGTGGCCGCAAGGATTTGCGACGCCGAGTTGAGCAAATCATGTCCCACTGAAGCGGCAAATGTGATTCCCATCTTTTTTATAATACATGTATCTACTAACCCAAATATCTGACCATTAAAATTCACATTTTTAAACCTTATTTTTTATATATTTTTCGCATAATCCATGACACTGACTACAAAAAGCGGAGCGATTGATAATTTGCGCCGTTTTCTGATAACAAGGGGGTTTTTCGTTTTCTTGTTTTTGGGGCTTTTGCTTTTACAATATTACGATTGAACGGTTATAACCAGTAATAAAGGCAACATAAATAGCTAAAACTGTTGCAAAGTTCCGTAAGTTTACAAAGTGTAGATCGATTTGACACTGGAGCCCTGCTTGACCATTGTATCCTTGTGCAGCTGATATTGCAATAGATTCTGGCGTCCCAGACGTAGAGCATCACGTAACTTGTGTCCAATTTCCAGAGCGGCTTCTTCATTGTTACCATTGGCGGTCCAAATAGCTGAGGAGACATAAGAGTAACAAGATGAGTTATAAAAACTATGTATATTTATGTGTCAAGTTGCAGTTTACTCACAAATCTTGTTGCTCTTGCCCCGAATATTGACAACAGCACCGCAGATCTGATCGGAATGATCGAAAGCCTCGCCAATCAAACAAAGCAGCTGAAAGACATTTCAATTAAGCATTTATATTTACTATGGAATTGCCTGTAACTTACCACATCGAGCCACAAGTTGTCCAAATCGTTC
This sequence comes from Drosophila falleni, assembly GCA_035045575.1. Classification (NCBI taxonomy): domain Eukaryota; kingdom Metazoa; phylum Arthropoda; class Insecta; order Diptera; family Drosophilidae; genus Drosophila; species Drosophila falleni. Next base: position 9,563,929 of record JAWNOV010000167.1, read on the forward strand.
TTGGAGCTTTTGTTCAGTGTGATCACCCAGCGACCACCCTGCTTATTTGCAGCATCCTCCCACATCGGACTAAAATTTATTAAAACAATTAAAGAGAATATTTTAAGAGAGTTGTTAATATTAAAGAGAGTTAACATTAGAGTTTACTCACCGTATGCTCTTTTTGAACAGTGAGTAATCGCTGCCCAGTTTGATCTCACTTGGGGGCTTAATGTGATTGTATAGACTCCAAAAGTCCTCGACTGTATCGAAGCTGGTAATTTCGTTTTGCATATCCTCCCAAGACTTGGTGCGATCGTTCTCCAAATACCACAGTGTCCATGTGTTTTGCAGCGGGTGTTTGAACAAATGCTCGGTGCGCACAGCAGCATCTCCATCCGATTGCGGTTCAGTGGTTGCCTTTGGCTCCTCAACATTTGCAGCCACTGTGGTGGCAGGGGCAGCAACATCAGCAGCAGCTGGAGTCGACTCTGGGCGTCCAGGTGCCACTGTGTTCACCTGATCGCTGTTGGCAGCGCCAGTGCTGCTCTATATCATTCAATTATAAATAGAATATAAAACAAAATAGGTTAGAATTAAAATGTTAACAGAGAGCGAGAGAGAGAGATAGAGAGCATTTGATTTTTGAGGTTTACTTTGAACATGGACTTGGGGTTGGCAAAGTTCTTCATTCTGTGAAAGTCGCTCTGCATGTTGAAGCCGAAAGAGAGTCTTTGTTGTTGTTCTTATTGCTGTTTGCTGTTCTTGTTGTTGCTGGGAGTGTGAGCTTTCGCGTTGTGCTCACTACTGAGAGAGAGAGACTACGAGACGATGATTTTGATTTTGTTGTTGATTCACTTGACGCGATCGCTGCTGTGTATATATTTATGTGTATGTGTGTGTGTGTTGCTATGTATGTATGCGTGCGTGAAGCTTTTCTTTTCTATGTATGTATTATGTTGGTATTATATGACGGGCCGGGTACAATTGCTTGCAGTATTTTTTGATTTTTGACTCTCCTGCTTCTTCTTGCTTGCTTGCCGTGCAGCCTTTCTTTGTGACTGAGGACAAATATATTCTGTGGATTCTGGAGATCGAGGCAATGACACTACACTGACTCACTTTTCACTTATGTGTGCGTATTTATTATTTTTTGTTTTATTTTGTACAAAATGAAAACTTGCTAAACTTGTTATGTGCAATTCCAGGCCGGTTTTTACTTTCGATTTGTGCACAATATTAATAATATGTTAATACACGAAATAACGTATTTTTTTCGGAACTGGAAATTGAGTTACAAATTCCTAAAAAAAAATGTGATGTTTGAACGCTTAAAATTTACGACTACACAGCAAAAAACACACACATTTGACTGAAAAAACACGGACTGCCCTGATCTTCAATTTTTCCAACTTCTTGGCAAATAAGAAAAAGAAACAAAAACTATTTAGCTAAAATTCGTGTGCGAATTTCGATAAGTGACGCGAATTACTGAAAGCCAACGAACTAAACTGTTCATCTGGCGTTCGCTGCAATGAAAGTCGGCGTCGCGTCGCAGTCGCCATGGCGAAAAACGAAAAAAAAACTTAACTGTTGTTTCTCTGGCTGCTTATTGCAGTAAATTACTCTTTCTTTTTGTTTCTCCTGCTTCACCTACTTTTTATGCTGCACACATGCACATACACACACATATACACATAATTATATATATATATATAAGCTATGTAGAAATACTGATGAACAACACTGTTTGGGTGTGCGTATAAATCGCCTCTGCGAATTCCAGCGAGCGAGCGACACCAGAAAAAGAATGACAGCCACAAAAGCAAGCACAGAGGCAAACGCGCGGCGTGTTGTTAAAGAGCAAGCGAAAAGCAAAACCAAAAGCAATATGCAAATGGAGAGAGCAACTTCGTAAAGCAGCGCGAGTAAAATTTACGTAGTCGACGGCGTATAAGTAACAATTAACTACTTCACTTCATTACGTTAATTGCAAACAACAATTATTTAAGCCGAGCGTACAATCTAATTTAACTGATTGAAAAATGTAAATGTAAATGGAAAAACTGCCAATGACGTGCCACGCCAGCTGCACTAAAATACTGTGGTTATGCCCCTCGTTCTGCACCTCCCCTCGTGTGCAACAGCCCTGTTTATCGACGACCCTGCCACGGCTGAAACCATGCGGCTTCCAATTGCTATTTTATTCTTACCTTTTCGGTCTCCGACACTACCATTATTTGAATGAGAGTTTATTTAATAAAATACTATATACGCACTACAATTGCGTACTAAAACGCGTTGTAAGATTCGGTAAAACGTTAAATAATTGCGTCTGGCTAAACCAAAGTTTAGTGATACAAATATCACTGTTGCCGAGTTAGCTATTTTATAGCTACTTCTAGCTATTTTAAGAGTTCGTTTACTAGCAAAATTTCAAAATTGCTTGAAATCGGGCTATCTTAATATATTTTTGGCCAAGTTTATTTTTGGTAAAACTGTGCCAAAGTGCGAATAAAAACAAATTTAAATGCTTTCCAGTCAGAAACAGCTTTTGTCTCCCTTAAAGTCTTGGCAAGACTGATGTGGAAACACTGTTTGGACCAAACGTTGCCACCTGGTGCACCCAGCTAAATTCTCCGATCTGGCAACCATAAAAACGCGTTCTCATTAATACCACAGATATAGTATTTATTAAATACCAGATGTTCTGGTATATTTTAGGTATAAAATTTAACGGTGCTCCGTAGAAATTTACTAATTAATGAAAACGCGCGCAGTTTAAATTTTTATAGTTTTTTTTTTTAGCAATAATAATTTGTCGAGACCGAATTAAAAAATTTAAACGGCGCGCGACATGACTATTTAAACAGGTTGGCAGCTATATTAGTTTAACTGAAGCTCAATATTTAGTTTATTGTTACTTCTTTTTTGTTTGATCGTTTTCATCATTTAAATTTAATTTAAAATCTATGGGTTTATCGTAGCCCATAATGCGCACATAGTGTTCGGGGTCATCGAACAAAGCTGGATCAACAAAGAGAGGACGCTTCTTCACCACAAAGGAGGTAAACATGCCGGGAACTTCAGGTACGGTAACATCACTGGGTCGGAACTTTGTCTGTAAGATATAGAGGGAACATTATCATTAATAAATACTTGGCTGTATAATTATTTACGAACTTTGATCTTTAGCAAAATAAGGGATATCGTGGTGGCGGTGTATTCTTCCGTAACTGGATTGTAATGCAGCTCAGTGACATATTTCTTGGTTACAAAGTGCAGCAGCAGCGGTGTAACAAAGGTAAAGAAACCGCCCACGGTACACAGAAGGACGGCCATTCCAGTGCCTCCGATCTTCATGCCCTGTTCCATCAGTATGGGCTGTGCCGCAATACCGGCCAAACTGGTGGTCAGTGAAAATAACTTGACCAGCTTCATTCGCGGTGCCAGACTTCCATAATAGACGCGTTGCAAGTTGTCGGCCTCTGAATCCTTACCAGCTGCCTGTGTTGCATACAACCTGTGCTGTTTTTGTTGTTTCAGCTGTATTTGTGGTTGGAAAGCTGCTCTCGACCAGGCAGCAAATCCACAGCTGGACTGTAGGCGTGCATGACGTGCTGTAGTTGCCAAGACAGCTGCAAGTTGCCTGCCACACGGCAGTGCTGCGCGGATAGTAAACATTTTAAGCAGGTTTTATTTGAAAATAATGTTTTTACAATATTCCTTGCAGTTCGCGACACCACATTGTTAAATAACATAAATTTTAACATATCCAGAACAGCTGTGCTGTTAACGCATAATTGAGACAGTTGCGCGAATTTGAGCTGCGCTAAGTTGGCTGCGCGTATGTTGACGTTGCGATGCGAATGTCACTTGATTAGACTTGGGCGCTTTAATTTGAAAAGTAAAAATTTATTTCTGTTTGCTAATAATTAAAATATTTTGTAGCTTGATGATGATTAAAATTAAATAAATATAAGTATGAATTGGTTTTAATTAGGTTTTTTTTGTAGATTTAATTAAAGTAAATAAATAAATAAATAGTAACCTTCATGCGTAAGTACCAAAAGCATCAATTATTTCTATATTTTAACCAAACTAACCGCAAACACACTCTGGCCAGGTGCAACAACAACAATTTTCCACCGGTTTGAAACCAAAAACGTGCAGCAGCAACTAGAAATTTGGTTAGCAGACAAAACTCTGAGGCAGCTTTATTACTTGGTTTCCTGTTACGTGTGTGTGTTGCTACGTACTACACTACGGAAGTGGACTCATAATCTGCTTAAATCGACTATGCAATTTCGTATGTAGTATTTGTAGTTGATTAGCAATAAATTTTGGGCGTTGCTGGTGGCCTGTAATGTGCATGTTATGAAAACCAAAAGTGTGCAATGAAAATGCGCATGTAAATTTGAATTAATATGCTCGAATTAATGCCAATCGACAGCTGGGCGAGGTAAACTCTATGAGAAGGGGTCGTATATATTTATGTATGACAAACAGTTAGTCAAGAAAGTGTGTTGACCAAAACATATTACAAACATTAAATAGATTTATCTTTTAATATATATATGTTTATGCATATTATATCTGAATTAAGTAATGTAAGCCAAACATAGTTTTTAAATTTAGTGGGTTAAAAAAGCTAAGAGACACTGTACATGTGTATGTTGCTATAATTGTGTGATACATGCAATTTGTCGCTGTTCGTTGAAACCGCCACTCAACCGCATTTTTTAATTTATTTGCCTTTAATTGTTTAAATTAAATTGCGCATTGAGCTTATGGTTACATGCCACAATTTTATTTTACATTACATTATTTTCCTCTTTTTTTTTTGGAAATTTTATTTTGTTCAATTGATTGTTGTCATGCTTATCGTTATAAAGCATGTCTATAATCTATCTATGTCAAGTGAAGGGCCAGAAATCAACTTGAAATCGCTTTAATGCAGCGAACGAATTCATTTAGCTGCACTCAGGCGTAACTAATCAACAATTTTCTAAGTGACCAAAAATCACATTTGATTTGGATTTTGATTTTCGACCCACCCTCAAATCGGTGCATCGTTTGGTCGGTCAACTGCTGCTCTGACATATGCATTCCCCTCTCTTCCCCGCTGACCTACGAAGCCTGCTTGCCACAGAGGCAATCCTTTTGTTATCCGTGCCTTTTGTTGTCATTTCATTATTGTTATTTCATGCATCATATTCATTCGGCGTCGTCGTCAGCATTGCATGCTCCACCCACTTTCCACTCTCTCGCTCCCTCTCTCCCTCTCTCGCTCCCTCTCTCCCTCTCTCGCTCTCTATTTGCGCTCCTAGTTAGTTGTTGTTGTTATTGCTGCTTGCCAATTGTTTGGCCAAAAATTTCACATGCAGACGAGCCAAAATAATTCATGGCAAAAAAGTAGCACTGATATATGTATGTATGTGTGTTAGTATGAGTAGGGGAGAGAGAGGGATGGAATTGGGGGGCGTAACTCCGTCAGCGACATTGCATATTGCACATTCAAATTCGTTGTGATATCAATTTATTTTTATGCTTCGGTCACGGCTCCTTTTTATGTGTCCTTTTGGCCATCCTACATGCCACATCCCCTACCCTCTCCCCCCTCTATCTGCAATGGTGTTATAAATATTACCTTGCCACATTTATTCCGTTGCATGTGGCAGGGTCTGATTAATGTGATTTTTGATTGCGTTTGTAATTTGTTTAATTCCATTTTTTATTCATCCTGCTGCCTTGTTATGCATTTAATGATATTATTAATTTATTTAATTATGCATAATTATTAATTTCCGTGAATAATTTACATTGTTCAAGTGTAAAACGCTCAATCTCATTTTAAAAAATCACTCATACGCCCCTTTGCAACGTGCTCAAATATTTCACTCAGTTCTGCAAAGCGTCGAGCGTACAGCGACTCCTGCAACTCTTAGCTGCCACATGTTGAAAATGATTTGATGTTGCGGCTCGCCAAGGAGCACATCGAACTCGTCGAACAAATGTTGTGTCTCCTGTGTGTGGATTGTGTTTGATGCAACATTGTGTGTCCTGTTCGAAGAAAAGTATGCGAGTTGCAGCGCATGTTGCATGCAACTTGAGTGGAAGTTTCTGACTGACTCAACAAATTCAAAACGGATGTCTTTATTGGGGAATTTATGCACAGAGAATTAAGTTGAAGCAGCATTTTTTGTGTGTTTGAGTTAAACTTATATTAAAACTGCAAATTTAATTTATTTCAAGATAAATGCATTATAAATACATAACTTTAGCTCATTTTCTACATCTTAACTCAAATGTAAATTGAAATTTTAAATTATATCAAAATTAATGCAACTGCAATTCAAATACATAATTACAGCTAATATTATAATTTCTGAGAGCCTATAACCAAGCAGCTAAAGTAATTTGTTGCCACAAAGTGCGAGCTGAAGATGAAGATGAAGGTGCACGCAGGACGAAGACAGCGAGCAAATTTACAGGACTCGCATAAAAAGGCAATTGTTGAATTTGTAGGGCGAGTATCAGTTTGCCACAAGCTAGACGTGTAATAAATCATTTAAAATTCACTTTAACACGCGCATAACAGCCAGCACATCCTGCCCAGACCTAGGAGCAGGACTCGGCACACAGGACTCTGCACCCAGACTCTGACTGGACAGAGAAGAGCAGAAGGATCTAAACCAGAAACAGAACCCGAATCAACGACGCATGCAGTTTCCATGGCAAAAGCGGAAGGCGTGGAAAGGGGGGAGGGAGGAGGGGGAAGAGAGGAAAGAGAGGAAAGAGAGGGAAGAGTGCTGAGCTGGTTTGTGCTGAAATGCTAAACTAAATGCTGGAATAATTACAGACTTAAACTATGCGCATATTCAAAATAAAACAAAAAACTAAATAAAATAGAGACGAAGCAGAAAATGTGGCAAAAACACACTCACACATGCACAAGCCAAGGTTTTGAAATATGCACATGCAAAACGGAAAGAAAGAAAAATTTTCGAATGTGGCTCACACAGGTGGCAAATACATGTGCATACATATACATATACATACATACATGCAAATATACATACGTATATTTGGTTTCATTGTCATGCATTCGAATGCCAAGTTTTTCCCTATTTTCCGCCATTATTTGAGCATAATTCATTTTCACGCTCACCCGATGCCATTATAATGTTTCGTTTCGTTACGTTACGTTACGTTTTTCGTCGTTGAGTTTTCTTTTGTTGTATTCTACGTATTAAAAGTGGTAGTTCATTTTGCGCACATTTTCGGTTGGATAGTTAGTAAATTGGTTTATAATTTATACGGGCTATCAAGTACCCAAGCAGCCAAGTCATAATTCTAACCATTTAATAAAGACAAATGTGCAGCAAGTAGGTCAATTTTAGAGGCACGAACTTTTTGATATATGACTCCAAAGTAAGTATCATTTCGAATGCAACAAAACGTGGCCAAAATTAGCAACAATTTGTGCTTGACTTGTAGTAATTTTAATTGTATATAGAAAACATAAGATTTAAAATTAAGTAAATACAAAAATGAATAAATGAGCATTTTAATTTAAAATATTAGCTGTGAAGATTATAGAAAGTGTTTAAAATTATTTGTTATATTTATGATTTAATTTAAAGAGTCAGCTAACTGTTTTCTAGCTGCCTCGTTTTTCTATATTCTATTAACAACTTTGGCTTTTGATAGCGCACAAGTTTCGCAGCCTTGGCTAAAATAATTACTGACAAAGCCTTAAATATTGAATTACACACTTATTTATTTTGTCTTGCCCCAATGAGGGTGGGGGTAGGGATGGAGCAGGGAATCTGAAGAGCTGCAACTACTCGACACTCGTCTGGTTTTACTCGTCCGCACTTCCTGCCGTTGTCTGTCTTCAGTCTTCTCTCTGCTGTCTCCTCTCTGCTGTCTCCTCTCTCCCGTCTCCTCTCTTCTGTCGCCCGTTACAATGTGTGTCCTTGTCCGTGTCTTTGGTCGAGGCTATTCAAATACCTTTTGCGCTCGTGCAGCCACTCTGCAGTCGACTGTCGACTGTCGGCAGTCTGGATTCTAAAGTCTGCTACTGCCACTGCCACTCTGGTGTTTACTTTGTGGTTATTTTGAGGCTACAAGTTGCAACTTTTACATTTACGAGGACTACGAAGACAATGATGTCCAATGCGGCTCTGGTTTTGGTTGTGATGTGGTCGTCAAACTAACGCCTCTTAGATATAGCTGCTTATATTAAAGCTGCGTAATCTAATGAACATTAAATGGCCACCAAGAGGGGTGTAAACAACCCCCTACCCAAGACAACTGTCTATTCATTGAATTTAAATTTAAATACTATCCAGAAATTTCAAGCTTTTTTTGTATGTTTTGAACTTTTGTATATTTTTTTTTTATTACTTGCTATGATTTAATTTGATAACATATTTTCTTAGTTTATTTTGATCTTAATATTTATTTATAGTCGAGCTATAATCTAATTGATAAATAAGCTATAAATTTTACTTCAAAATATCTTTTAGACAATGAAAATATAAAATATTGCCCAATAAATTCGTTGTCAACTGCTTTTAATTAACGTTACATTAATGGTTAAAAAGAAGTAAAATAAATTTTAATAGAGCAACTAAAGGGTAATCAGTTAATAGCTAATAGAGTATAGTTTTATGTCTCTCCAGATATAGTTTTATGCCTGTCCAGATAAATATGCCTGCCTTTGTTTCTGCTTCAGCACGCAGCGGATTTCGACTTCAAGCTGTCTGCTAGCATTTAAATCAAAATTAAACCCCGAAAATAAGTTGGCAGGGCAAGAGGAGGGAAGGGTGCAAAGTGTGGTGTGAAGAGAGGGAGAGAGAGAGAGAGTGTGTGTGTGTGAGAGAGAGAGAGTGTGGGGTAAGGACAGGAGTGTTGTTGGTTTGGCAATGCAGCTGCAACACAGTCAAGTGTCTAAAGTTAATGGTGGTAGTGTGTTCGTTGCTGCCTTGTTGTTGTTCTTCTTCTTCTGGCCAACGCTGCGTATACGTAACGTGCTGTTTGCTTGCTTGTCCTGCGATGCAACAGACAGCAATAGCGACTGTGTGTGTGTGTGTGTGTTGGGTGTGTGTGTAGCGATTTAATAAAAATAGATGAGTGAACTGGCATTAGAGTCAGTGTCTATCTATGTTACACACATACATGAACATGGACTTCATTGGCTTTGTGCCTTTTGGCTCACTTCAAGCGTTACAAATTCAACTTTAAGCGTTTTGACGCTAAGTAGTCGATGGGTGCTCCAACTCCAACTCCCAACTCCAACTACCCAGTTTCAGTTACCATCTGCTCCCGCTTCCATTGGCAACCACAACTGAGTGCACTCCCGCATTATTTCTTTAGCATATATCAAAAGTTATAGTTAAAGAGTTGCATGTTTGCACAATACACATCCAAACACACACACACACACACACAACATGATATACATGTTTATATATATAGCTATATAGTTAGATGTGTGGGTATATTGCCCCCACCCGTCGTTTCTTCCGGAACTTTGACTGGTTGATTCTTGTCAGCTTGAATGGAAGCGTTTCTGTCCCCAAACTCTCTTGGCCTTGTCATACACGCATCCTTGAAGCTAAATTGAAGTGTTTGTGCTGAGCGCACAAGTGGCCAAAATGTGCATGAAAATAGCTTGCAGCAGCATGAAAATTTCTGACAGGACGCCGCCAGCAGAAGCAGAAGCAGCAGCAGAATCAGAAGCAGAATCAGAAGGAGCAGCCAAGTTACCCAAAATGTCGATGAGCATCGCGTGCAGCGCCAACAGGACAAAACTCCAGCCAAGCTCATGATGACAATGGCAATGAGCAAAAGGAGATGGAAATGGAGAAGGAACAGTGGATAAAGAGAGAGAGTGTGTAGTGTATATAGATATGAGGCGGATGTTACGCACATCGTTTCACTTTAATATTGCATTATATTTTGCGCATATTTTGAGTTTTATATTAGAAATAACGCTGACCAGCACAACAGCTATGTTCATAAGATTAGTCCAGATAAAATATGCAATTTTTGCTTAGTAACAATTATAATAGATAAGAGCTCTATCATTTTTATTTTTATTAAATTCCATTTAAAGAGCAATAAACTTCAATTTAATTCAGTTGTTAAAACTCAAAGAAATGGGTTCATTTTAAATAATAAAATAATTATGAGGGTCAATTTTTAGACCCCGTACTTAAAAAAAGTACAGGGGTCTATTGAGTACGGGGTCTCCGACTGTCGAGTATTCTGGGAGAGGGACTGGGAGAGCGACCCGGGAGAGGGACTGGGAGAGGGACTGGGAGCGGGGCCTGGGAGAGGGACTGAGAGAGGGACCCGGGAGAGGGACTGGGAGCGGGGCCTAAGAGAGGGACTGGGATAGGGGCCTAAGAGAGGGACTGGGAGCGGGGCCTAAGAGAGGGACTGGGAGCGGTGCCTAAGAGAGGGACTGGGAGCGGGGCCTAAGAGAGTGACTGGGAGCGGGGCCTAAGAGAGGGACTGGGAGCGGGGCCTAAGAGAGGGACTGGGAGCGGGGCCTAAGAGATGGACTGGGAGCGGGGCCTAAGATAGTGACTGGGAGCGGGGCCTAAGAGAGGGACTGGAAGCGGGGCCTAAGAGAGTGACTGGGAGCGGGGCCTGGGAGCGGGGCCTGGGTGGGACTGGGAGCGGGTCTTGGGAGCGGGGCCTGGGAGCGGGGCCTATGAGCGGGGTCTGGGAGCGGGGCCTGGGAGCGGGGCCTGGGAGCGGGGCCTGGGAGCGGGGCCTAGGAGCGGGGCCTGGGAGCGGGGCCTAGGAGCGTGGCCTGGGAGCGTGGCCTGGGTGGGACTGGGAGAGGGACTGGGAGCGGGGCCTGGGAGTAATATTAATAGTAGTATTTATAGTAGCAGTAGTAGAGAAGGTAAGAGGGTAGTTTAATTTGACTTTGCCACTTAACAGATATATTAATACACGTGTTTATTTTAATTAACACTTTAATTTTCAAATATATAATTACAAATACTATAAAAATGGCATAAATATTTGATCTGTTTGCATACAAGAATATTAATTCACAGATAATAATTCAGATTTAATTTGTCTACCTATTTCTACTTTTCCGAGTTCAAGGATTATGTAGATTTCGGTTAGACACATTTACCCACACTCACTGCATTTGTAATTTTAATGCGAAAAACAAACACAAATGCAACAAAATAAATGCTAATCAATTTGGGCTATAAATTAAAGAGTTAAACAGTTTTTATAACTAATTTTTTGTGTATTTTGAGCTTGACAATCTGCTATTAGATACATAGTAAATTTAAATTTATAATTAGGCAATAAATATTTAAATTTATATATTTATGTATTTTCAAATCTATTTATAAACTTAACGTTTCGTATGTTAAAGAGGATTCTCTAATATAGACATTTCTCTAGTTGCTGCTGCACCACACGGCGTATGCGTAACCACAATAATGCCTACTTAATGTTTGATAATGCCACTGCAGTTGCCTGTTTACTGCTTTGGCAATTAGATGAACGATTCCTGAGACTTTTCCCCTGACAACCAGATGCCAATTAGCTGTCGCAATTTTCCACTCTCTCTCTCTTTCCCTTTCTTTCTCTCTTTTCCTTACTTTCTCTCCCTCTCTCGTTGGTTGACTTTTAAATCTCAGCTTGTTTAAGGTTAAAATCTTGTCAAAGTGCTTGGCTTGGTTGAAATTCATAAACGAAGTTTATTCATTAGCTGGCGACGCCATCGTTTACCCCAAATCCAACAAACGAGAGCAGGATAAACTTGTGCTCCGTGTGCGAAATAAGTTTTGTCGAGCTGCTTCGACTTGTTATGAAATTTAAGCAAGTTGTCATAAAAATGTCCGCACCCAAATCGCATTACAACAAACGAAACGAAACGAAATGAAACGAAACTTACGCGCAACACGCCCCCATCTTCATTTTCCGCCCCCCTGGCTGGCACAAAAAAGGCGGAGCAAGTGCACCACATTCCCAATTCCCACTCCCATTCCCAATCCTATACACTGATAAAAAAAATATTTTAAAATCAAGATTTTGGTCTCCGAACTAAGATTTTTGGTCTAAAATATGCGTCGAGAACATGAAATTCTTAAATTAAGAGAACACATGTTTGTTTTAAGAGCATTTTAAGTAAGACCAAGTTCTTATTTTAAGAATAAATGTTCCTAAAAATAAAATCAATAAATTAAATAAATAAAAATTATTTTTCATATTTATAATTTTTTTGTTTTTAGTAATTTTCAAATGCTATTTTATTTTGTAACTAGTGGGATTCGAACCGCCGCCTACTGCTTCACAACTAAAGCGGGCTCTCTAACCAGAGTTCCACGGTGCCATCATTAGTTTAGTACGAAATAGTACCTAATTATACATTACTAACAATTCTGGATTTTTATTCTTATATAAAGATTTAAAGATATTTTAGATTAATAATCTTAGTTTAGGAAATTTGGTCTTAAATAAATCCTATTTTCAGATCAAAATATTTAAGATTTTATTTTGATTTTAGAATTTTTTGTTCAGTGTACCAACTGCAATTGCAATTCCAAAGCTCAAAGTTGGTCCAAAATCCACTGCGGTTGCAACTTTTGCTCTTTCCGGTGGTTCATGTTGACAGCGACGATGAAGGCGTCGGGAATCGTCTTTGGCTGAAATTGCAGCTGCTGTAGTTGTAGTTTGTTGTTGCATGTTGTTGTTGTTGCTGTCGTTGTTAGCCACAACTTTTTAGCTAGCACAATTGACACCTTTGCAATGCGAGTGAGTGGCATGCTCTTTAACATGGCTTTAACCGAAGCCTACCAACTTCACTGTTTTCAATTTAATTTACAAATTCTGTTGCCTGTTTCAAGGCGCCTAAACGAGCGAGAAAACTGGGGGAAGAGCTGTAGGGAAAAACCAAGGAGATTTCCAGGCGCCTGTTGTTATTGCCAGGTGCTCAACAAAAAACTTTTTGCACAGCAATTCAAATGGATAAACGAGAAATTGTTGTTGCATAAACTGCAGAAAGGGCCAAAACGACATAAACTAAACGTGCCCAATGCGAATTTCTACAAACTGAGCTTAGAAACAAATAAAGAAAATAAAAAAATGGAATGGAAAATGGAAAAGAAAAGTTTTCGTTTGCTTCGTTTTCTTTAAGTTCTTTTAATTTTAATTAAACGGATGAGCAGCAATTAGCGAAATAAATCTGACAATTTCGCAAATGAGCCGGCATGCTGAGTGGGCGTTAAGGGAGTTGAGGGCGTGGCACCGAGCAAGCAAATTGCCAAATGGCAACTTTCAGCCAAAATGCGGGCCAAGCAACCAAATTGAGCTTAAACAAAAAATATGTTTATTTTTTTTGCTGTTGAATGAAGAAGAACAACAACAACAACAACTAGCTTAGCCGGGCTAAGTAAGTGAACGACTAACTCATTTGTATTGGCCTGGCCCACAAATGGTATAAAACTCACTTAAATTCAACTTAACAGTCAAACGGTTTTTCCTTTGCTTTTCACCACTTTTCCAGCAGTTGCAGCTGAGCTGCGTTTTTTGCGACATCTTTTGCAGTTTTGGCTTTGGTTTTTGGCTTTGTTGCGGCTTTGCTATTGTCCCTTTTCCTCCTCTCCTCCCCTACTACCACCTCCCTTTCCCTAGCATTCTTGCAGAGTACTTTTTATGACATTTTATATTCATTTTGGCTTTAATTGGGGCCGCTTACTTGCATTTTCGTTGTCACTTTAGGATTTCATCCCCCAAACACTCGACAAATGGATTGCATTTCGTTTTTTACCCATTCGTTTCTTTAGTACTTTTGCATTTAATTACGAAAGTTTTTTAATTAAATTACTGTGAAGAACATCTGTGTCAAGTTGAGGTTTTTTCGTTGCTCGTATGAATTAACATAATGTGAAATGTATTATAAACTACCATCTGACTGAGGTTAGTTAAATAATGGCACGGCGAGTGGGGACAGGGAACTAATAGCTATTGTGCAAGTCTAACAATGTGAATCCCCTCAACGTTAGGTTAAAACCCCATTCGTCATACACGCCTCACATATGGTTACTTATTTGCCTTAGGGCAGTCATAAAAATGACAGATGAATTTTAATTATTATTATAATATTTATGACAGAAAATATAGAGTTAAAAGCAGATTGTACTAGGTTTACTTTGCTCTAATATTTGAAATTTTTTTTATATGAAAACAGACTATAAATCAAGTAAAAAGTGTTTATATTAACTTATGATAAATAATAATGTAAAGAAAAGATAAAGAATGTTTATTTATTTAAAAGTATTGTCAGTTTCTATTATAAAGATATTCATAGTTGTACTAATTTAGGTTCAGATCTATTCAACACTGTCATATTTACTCTTGCTAACTTTTATGTACAGTTTTAATTAATATTTTTATTATAAAACATAATTAATATTTTTGATAATTATGATTACTAGTAATGTCATATCCACCCTCGCTAGCAATCAGTTTATAAATGTTTTTTATACTTGACGTCTCGAGAAAAATCACCTCAGCTCTTGTGGTATAGTGTAAGGGGTCGTCTGCTTATCAGCAAATAAATAAGTACGCAGTTCATTTCTGAGTTCGCCTCAGTTGCTTGTCAAGCATCAAGTTGACATGAGTTGCTGCTGGAACATATTTGCTGTGGTCCTCATTGTGACACTGACAGCTGTCAATGGGGAGCTGTCATTGGTCTCCCGAGCCGACTGGCGAGCATTACCGCCAGGTGAGATGACTCCAATGGAGCTGCCTTTGGGTCGTGACCGTAATTGCTCATACGGCTGGACGTAGCTGCAGTGATGATGAGAGCTGTGCGGAGCAGGTGCGCAATATACAGGCCTACCAGATGACGGGAATGAAGTACTCGGATATCAGTTATCACTACCTGATTGGTGGCAATGCCCGCGTCTATGAGGGACGCAGTCCAAGTCAACAGGGCGCCATTGCCGTTGGCAACAATGCTGATAGCCTGGCCATTGCCTTCATTGGCAACTTCAATGATGAACCGCCAACAGATTCAGTTTTGACTGCGGCCCAATCATTACTGGAACATGCTGTAAGTCAGGGACAGTTGAAGGCAGATTATAAGCTGTTGGGACATCGCCAGTTGAGCGCCACTAAAAGTCCAGGAGATGCACTGTACCCACTTCTAGAAAAGTGGCCTCATTGGACCTCATTGAAAAACTAATGTGTCAAAAAAATACTACAAGTTGGATTAGATTTCGACACGTAAAGACCTTTCCTTACACATTTATTGTAAATATAATTATGTATAATTTGTTGCTTGCTTAAATACGAATACTAAACTTTTAATTTTGTTGATCTCTTTTTCATTTATCATTTCTTTTCGTTTTTGTTTGCTTTTCTTTCATTTCTCTTTTTTATTTTGTTTTATATGTTTTTTTTTGTATTATATTTTATTTTATCTCGATCTACTTCGCGCCTACTAGTTTCCTTTTCGCATTTTCACGCTGCTCCCCGGGAGCACTGGGCCACAATAGAGATTTGAGACATCACATAGCATTCACTGAACTTCCAAATTAAACCAAATAGTACCTAAACTAACTTTACAGAACCTTAAGAAAAGAAGCACAGAAGCAAAAGAACAGCTCACTTAATGCAGAAGAATGAGAGGCAAAAAAAAACAATGGTTAGCAACATAACCGATGCCGATGCCAATTTCAGATAAAGATACAATAGATACAGATACATATACAGTAGATACAGATTAAGGTTTTAGAAAATAGAAAACAAGGAACTATACAAAATTCGTAAAGTACTTAGGTAAAAATTGCACTAATATAAGCCCCCATTTGCAGTGGCATTCCCAATCCCATTCCCATTGGCAATGCCATTGCCATTGCCAGTTCCATTGATGTTGCTGTTACTGTTGCTGATAGTGTTGCTGTTGCCATTTTGTTGCTGTTTACCCAAAATGGGCAGCTTGAGCAGCCAGTCTCGCTTCGCCTGTCCCTCGGGCGTGTCGCCGCGTTGGGCGCACAGTGTTTGAAAGCAGGTGGTGAGGCCAACGCTGGGCGTGAACTCGGCCCGTTCTCGCAGCTCCTCTTCGGTGGCCAGCATGATGCAGTCATCGTCGATGTCCTCACTGTCCACATAGGCGGGCTGCAGTTGCTCCAATCCGCCACGCTGTTGCACAATGTTGTCACTGTTGCGCCGAAATGAATCGTCTGTCTTTCGCAGGAAGTTATAGAGCGCCACACAGCCGAGCACCACCTGACCAATGTGCTTCTCGCTGACGCGTAGGGGCTGCGCCAATATGGGGAATATATTGCACAATATGCGCATCGTTTGCTCCGCATGAGCATTGATCTGTTCCAGGGCATCGAAGACGGCACTGTTCTCGCTCACATTGCGGGTGCTGACCAAGTAGGATGTACTTGGTAGCACGGAATCACCAGCCAGATAATAACCCTGATGATCTGGCTCCAATCGCGCCTCGAGCGCCTGCATCTTTTGCTCGATAAGCTCAACGGCAGTGGTCTGGTTATAGATATCATTTGGTCGACTATTCGCCGCACGTTCCACCTTCACATACTGGAAATTGTTGTCGGCATCCACGATGGCCGTAAAAATGACGGACGCACGTTTGCGATCATCGTTGTTGCCGCTGCTGCTGCTGTTGCTGCTGCTGCCGATGTTGTTCTGCAACTGAATGCTGCGCATAAATAGATTGCCCACACAGTGGGGCAAGTTGTGTTTGCGCTCCATGTCCGTGGCCGCGTTGCGCCACTGCTCATCAGTCTTTGGTAGTGTCACGTATTGGTCCTTGAGGTGCTCGTAGAAGCCCAGACAGATATTGGCAATCATTTCGTTTATCACAAATTTCGAGGCACGGAAGCAGTAGTTTCGACAAGAATGCACTTCACCTGCAACAAGGAGACAAGAGATATTGATTGATTGATTATACATATATAAAAGGGAAATTGGGTCAATTAATTTACCCGTCGCCAAATACTTGAGCGTTATGGCCAGACGCTCCTCAGCACTGAAGGATTTCTTTTTGCGCTGCGGTGCATATTGGCTGATGATTGGCTCCAGTTTCTGCACCAGATATCGAAACTGGCTCTCGGTTATGGCTAGGAAGTAATTCAAATGATAGCACTCGTCCTTTCGCGACTGCAGCTCGCTCAGCAAGTTCTCCTTGCTGAGGAACTCGGATTGGTTCTTTCGCAGCCATTCCTTAGTCCATTCGAGTCGTCGCCGCGTATTCAATATGCCAGCCAAGTCAAGTGCACTGATTTTCGAGGTCTGTGGCCGTGATAGAACCGAGGTGCGTGCCGCACCACTCGCTCCAGCAGCTCCACCAGCAGCACCAGTGCCAGCCACAGGATTGAGTCCATTTACATGTGCATCATTGCGTTCTGGTCCAGGGGCGTTGCCGTTGCCATTGCCATTGCTGTTATCGTTGCCATTGCCATTGTCCTGCGTGACCCCGATTGTAACGGCCACGCCCACGCGCACCTGAAGACTGCCAACGCCAGCAGCAGAGACGCCACCGCCAACGCCGCCGCCGCTGCTGCGATTTACATTCGTGCCACCGTCGCGCTCGCGCAGCACGCCAATTACTTTTTGTTTGATTTTATCCATTGCCTGGAATTGGACACAAAATTTGTAATGTGCATCTCATCAAAAACAATTCGTCCACATTCCTGCCCTGCCCCGCCCCGCCCCACCCATGCGCCCTCGTGTACAGGGTTGTCGCAGTCGTGAATGTTTGTGTGTGTGTGCGTGTGTCGTGTGTTTTGTGCAACAAATCGATTTTTACTCACCCTCACTCTGTGCTGCGTCGAACTGCCTTTCGCTGCTGCGGCTGCTGCTGCTGCTCCCGTTCCTTCTTTGCCGTCGCTGTCACCGTCGCCGTTGTTGTTGTCGTCGTCGTCGCCGTCGTCGTTGTTGTTGTCGTGGTTGTCGTCGTCGTCGTAGCTGTGTGTATAACCAGTTTCGTTCTTTGAGGGGAACACAGTTGGGCTGTTGTATAATTAGAATTATTTGCAGCAATGCCTCTGCATTCGTTTGTTATCTCAATCTTCAATGAATTTCACAAATTTGCACGTAGATTTTGGGTTTTTTTCTGTTCATCTGTCATCTGCTTTCTTGACTTCTTTCTACTCGATACGAAATGCGACAGCAACAACAACGACGAATCTACGATTTAGACAGCAATTTCATAGCCTATTTTGTGCGTTGAATTCGTTTATATTCGTCTTTTGTTTAGCTGCGATTCCTTGCTATACAATTATTTATCTAAAAACCGCATTTTTCTTAACTTTTTCACTGTGCAGTTGCCTTTTTTCCAATTTTCTATTCCATACGCACGAAGTATTGCTTGTTCGCTTCGTCGTGCTGCTTCGTCAGCTGTTGCTTTCGTTGTCAGCTGTAAATGTGTGGTCTCCAGGGTTGTCAAGTTGAACTAAGTCCAAGCGATTTAAGCAACGTAGGTTCCAGTTAAATAAAATATCAGGCGCAAAATTCAAATGTGAATTTATTTTTAGTTCATTTTCCAACGATTAATAACTGGATCAAAATTTGAAATTCGAAATTAGACTTAACAAATGTTATCGTTTTTATAAAGGTTATAAGCTCGACACCCCTCGGTGTAATTTTTATTTAGTTCGAACATTATAGGCCATTTGAAAGGTTGCCAGACGTTCAAACTATCGTTAATTTCTGGTATTCAAGGCTGCCACATCGGCTTAAAAAGTAGAGGTAACCGATGCATTGGCGGGAATTTTGAGAAATTTTTTTGTTTACGAAATTGGTAGTTTTAGAATGCAGAATGAATTAAAAATGCAAACCCTGATCAAAATGACATTCCGCTTGCAAATCGGTTCAGTTTTGACAAAGTTATGGAAGTTTGAAGTTGGTCAAACCTTGGATCTAACAACTTTACAAGTCAAAATTTTTGTCAAATTTCACATGATTTTTTACAGATTTTTGAAAGGTGTCAGAAACAAATTTAAAGTGTTGTTTTATACTATTTTCGATATAAGGAGTTGATTAAACGTGAAAACTTGAGATTTAAAATTTTGAATTTTCAAAATATCAAAGGGGGGACCACATGCATCGAATCCATGATTTTGAGAAATATAATTTTTTTTCGAAAATTAATTAAATTTAAATGCAGAATGAATTTAAAGGCCAAACAATAATCAAAATGACATTCCGCTTGAAAATCGGTCCAGTTTTGACAAAGTTATGGAAGTTTGAAGTTGGTCAGACCTTGGATCTAACAACTTTACAAGTCAAAATTTTTGTCAAATTTCACATGATTTTTTGCAGAAAAGTGTTGAATCCAGTCTAATGTGTTGTTTAATACTTAATTTGATATTTAATATCTAAAGGGGGGGGCCCTTAGCATAGAAATCAAAGCCAAGATCCAGAGGGAAAATGGGTACAAATAAATAAAAACAAAGTTAGACAATTCTTATTAAGCATTTTATTTGGTTATTCATACGCGTGTGTGGTTTACAATACAAATAATGTTTTTTGTTATTTTGTTTTGAATTTGTTGTATGTTTTAAACACAAATATTATTATAAGTATTTATTACCCATTACTCTGGCGATGCTAAAACATTTTAAATCTTGTAATAAGTTTTAAGTATATTTTATTTTAAGTACACTGTAAGGTGTGCAATACGAAAATTAGCATTAAGTACTGTATTGTATATGATGTTGTATCTTCTGAATGTTGCGGCTTTATGTGGATAATTACCATACATTGGCTCTGTTAATTTTTTTTTTGTATATGAGTGTATTTTTATTTATATTTTTGTATTTTAAATTTTATCTATTCATTTCACTTTGTTTATTGTATATGTAGGTATTAATGTATGTATATTTCTCATTAAAATATGCAAGCGTAAAAATTTGCTTGGTTCTTGTAAAAAATGAGACTTTAAAAGCATTTCACTTCCCAGGCCTTGACTACGTACTTGCTCTTTACATATGCACTTGTATATTTTGCTTAAATTAAACTACAATAATAAGCGATTTATTTAATAAGTACGTACATAAAAGTAAGTATAACTACATCAAATTAAAAGCAAAGATTAATTTTGCATTCCATTATTACAACGCGATCAGCACAAAAATTGTTTCCATATATATATATATATCTTTTTTTAAAGTTTTTTCATTCATTTTTAAATACTTATTAAAGCCAATTATAGAAAATGCGAAACAGCGAATGCTTGCCGTGTTCAATATCAATTTTGCGATTTTATAGTTTTTATAAATATATAAAATATATATATTAGTTTTTTTAAAAACTCATGTATGCATTTCAAATTCATTTTAAATGTTTATATTGATGAAAAAATGACAAATTTAGCTAGTTTTCTGTATTTATCAATAATCAAGTTCGTGTTGTGTCCAAATCAGTGACGTATCAACATGGTGATGATGTTCTTGTTGGTATTTCATCCAGTGTTTCATGGTCAATCGTGGTCCATATTAAGGTTGTGCTTTCGATGTCATCCTTACTGGGACTTCATGTCTGTAAATACATGCATGTGTAGGAAATCAAAATTTAGTAAGATTTTAAGAGTAAATAATTGTACATAAAGGCGGGACGTTTCTCTGTCAAAGTTGAGCTCTGCTGCTTTTATATTGAGACCAAATCAAAATTTCAAATACAAAGTAAAACTAAAAGCTGAAAAGCCTTGCCTTATAATGCTTACCTAGCCAAATATTCTTAGTCATTGTTCAAGCCCCTTTTAATATTAATTCTCAACTTGTCATCCTTACTGGCGTTGTTGTTGTTGTTGCTGTTGTTGCGACTTTAGGTCCTCATCCTCAACCACCGTGGACTCATCATGTGACCAGAAACTGGCCGACATTTGTGATGACGACATGCCACCCACACCAGGGAATGAATCCTCCATTAACGTACTAGAAGCGCAGCTTGTAACGCTTCCCGACATCTGTGAGTTCCCAGCGCTGGTCTGATACGTGGCTGTGGTACCCGCCGAGCTGGTGGTTTGCTCTATTAACAGGTTGAGAGAATCTACAGATATGTCCTTGGACATGCTGCTCTCATCCAGAGGTAATTCTTGAATTCCACCGCCACCAGAAGTTGTTGTTGTGGTTATCACACGGGTTACAGTGTGTTCTTGGCCATCGGCATCCGTGCTCGTGGTTGTGGTCGTTGTGGTGGTGGTCAGACCATCTCCTAATGTAACACCACCTCCGCTGACAAACTTGGACATGAGATCCAGCTGCTCATCTCCGAAAGATTCGATGCTTTCCTGTCGCGAATGTCGCTTATCAATTTCCAGGGAATCAATATCCGATCGCGTTGTGGCATCCTTGGATATATCGAAGCTCTCTATGCTGCTGGTCATCATGTCGTGACTCCTGATCTCCATGCTATCGATGCTATCCTTTTCAGAATCCTGGCTATCAATCTTTGACTTTGTATCTAGTTCTGTGCTTGTTATATCAGTAACCTTGACTGTAGTACTGCCTCCCTTGGCATCAAAGTCTTCCCGTTCCAGTTTTTGTTTGAGCAAAAGTTCCAGATTTTCCGATTGACCTGTGGGCACAACCTCGGTTCTGGTGATGGTGCGTGTAACTTTGGTGACAACCACATTTCCGGCAGCACCATTCTCACTACTATTCGATTTGTTAGATTCATCTGAGCGTGAGAGCAAGGCTGCCTCCTCCTTGGCCTTGATCTCAATAAGGTGCGCTTCAATGCAGGCATTCTCCAGACCCTCAAAGTCCTTTAGACTGGATATGGAAACATCATCGCCGGGTGCTGTGCCGCTTCCACTATGTCTAACCATATAGCGACGAGTGAAGCTGCCGTTACTTGAGTCCGTGGAGCCTTGGTGAGTGCGATTTCGGTTCTCCAGGGAAATGGCCTGTTCCAGGGACTCGAACTCCTGCAGACTGCTCATGGACACATCGTCGTGCTCGCCTCGCGAATGATAACGACGTGCTGCCAGGTCGTATTCGGGTGTGCTCGAGAATGAATCCTTGAAGCTGCTAATGCGACTGCTGCCCACCTCGAATTCTCCATCCTCCTCCTTGATGTCCTCCAGCACTGCCCCCGTTAGATCGTAGGGATAACGCAGTTGAGTATCCGTTAACTGCATCTCAACCCAACGCTTGTTGGCTGCTGTTGTGTCGCTCGAATCGCTTTCCTCCTGCTGCTCACTGCTGCTGCTTGCTCCCGTTGGAGGACTTTCCTCAAACTCAAAGTTGAGATCATCTTTGTACAATTGGGAGCCGAGTTTGGGATCAGCTGGTGCGGATTTGATGATGATCTTCTCAACATCCTCATCGTGCTTCTGCTCGTATTTCGTTGGCTTTATTTTGATGCTCTTGCCACCTAGGTCAACCTCATTGGCTTCCTTGGCCACCTCCTCGATGATGACAAATTCATCGGAGATATCTGGCTGCTCGACCATTTCGAAGGAGTCCGGAGAATCAGCTGCTCTCTGATCATCGTAATCGGCACCGACTTCGGCGCGTTTAAGTTCTTCGAGCTTCTGTTTGTACTGTTCCTGGACACGCCTTTGGAAGTCTAATTCCTTCTCTTCGGCCTTGGCTTGATAGACGTCAACATCACTAGCCTTATTCAGCTCCTCCTCAGTGCGCACTTTGTACAGGCTCTTTTCGGGATATTCATCAGTTTCCTCTTCTATCGGGGACTTAACATCCTCGGTAACCATAATATCGGGAATCTTTGAATAATCTTGCATGTTCTGCGATGGTCGTCGTTCTTCAATCATGGCTGCTTCAGCCTCGAGTTCCTCTGTAGCATCCTCAACTATCACCTCGGCAACCAGTTGAGATGGTGTAAATGGACGTTTCTCCAGCTCGGCACTGTGATCCATTTCCGCTGCAGCTTGTTTCTTCTTCTTGTTCTTCCGTTCTTTTGGAGAACGGAACTGTCGAGCATATTCCGATTCATAGGGATCTGTATCAGACTCGCTTTCCGATTCTTTTCCTTCGCCTTGAGATGATGCTTCCTTCTCTAAGTTTTTCAAGGCATCTCCAGAAATTGTGGTACTTTCATTCCTCTTATGACCTCGACGCTTTGATTCACCTCCAGGGGGAGTACTGGCATTCGAGTCTTGAGGTGAGTGCTCCTTGCTGTCCATCTCCAATACGAATGTTGTATCCTCAGGTAAAGAAGCGGATGGCACCATTTCATCGTGACCATACTGGAAACCTTCAATGCCTGTTAACGAAGATGATCCTGCAGATCCGATAATATCCCCAAAGTTCTCAACAACTGTGTCAATATTTGAAGTACTCGACATGCTGACAGAGAGTATGCTTCCCTCATCCAGGCTTGATGCTAGCTTGGACTCATCAATTGAACGCCTTGGATCGCTGTGATAAAGCAGAATATCTTCACCCTTATCGCTATCTCTGGGACTGTCAATCATGCCTTCCTTTTCTTCAATAGGATAAGCTAGACCCCAAGTTCGCTCTGCTTCTTTTGGCTTAGGATATTCTTCAATCTGCATTGCTTCAGTGGATTGTTGTTGAGGCAAAACTTCAGACTCGGATTTCGGCTTGAAAATCATTTCCTGTGAACGCTTCATTTGGCTTTGCTGCTCGGCACTGGGATATGATGAAGCTATCATGTCCAGGCTTTCATCGCTGTCATCGTCATCTGCCCGTAAATCATGAAGACGTGCCATTTCTTCAGCCTCCAGGGCATCTGCTTCAGTTGATGAAGCTACCAAAGTCTCTGACAATTCAGATACATCAATGCTTGCCAGATTAGCTGAGGTTTCGGACTGTGAGTCCAAGCTGCGCATGCTCTCATGGGAACTGATAGACTTGCCGCTGCTGCTGCCCAAAGTACTCACTGCACTCACGTATTCGGTGCCATCTCGACAGGTTGAAGGAGTAAAATCCCTAGCAGTTTGGTAGTCACTTGATGTTCCTGTTCCGGTGAGCAAGTTCTCTACATCGGATGAAAGAGGACGACTTTGGGTCTTCTCGAAACTCTTGTGATAGCTATCACTTGAGCTGGAATTGTCGACATCTGGAATGGACCAACGGTTCATAGAATCCGGGGACGAATCAGTTTTAATGCGATGTACCACCAAGTCAACTGGTTTAATACTCTGATCCGAGCTCACTTCTTCAAAAGCACTGCCCGTAGATTTATCTGCAATGCTTTCTTCAGCGACTACTGAAGCAGTCGCTAGTCTTTCCGTGTAATAATCCTCCATTGAACTAAAGTCCTCAGCGGTTTCAGTGGATATAAATCCAAGTGAGCCTTGTTCTTCCTTCGCTAAATGCTCCTCCATGGAACTAAAATCCTCAGCTGTGCCTGTGGAGACGAATCCTAAGGAACCATGATCATCTCGTCGTTCCACTTGTCCAAACACATCCTTGGCATAGTGAGCCATAGCTGCTTGTTTGTTCAACGTCTCCTTGATTGTGGTATCGAATAGTCCTTCGGGTGGCTGGGTGCTATCTATTGTAGAGGCTTGAAGTTCGGGTATTCCTATAAAGGATGACAGATCCTCACTCTCAGTTCCAACTGTAAAGCCTTGAGACTCTGTGCTAAGCTTAAATTCTTTCTTAAGTATTTCTGTAGTTTCCTGGACTTCAGAAATGGGTTGATCCACAATTACATCATCAATTATGCTTTTGGTAACTGATCCTTGTGGTTGTTGTGGCGAATGTAGTACCTTTGGCTTACTCGCTGTCGGAATTTCCTTCTCAGATATTTCCCACTCGCTTTTCTCTAGCGGTAGTTCGAATTTCTCTTGCTTCTCAACAATTGTGTTGACTATTTCAGGGATCTCTTTGCTGGATTCATCGGGATCTTCGCTGCTTGAAGGTGCCACCTCAATGACAGCACGACCACTTGAGCCGGTTGATGTGGTAAGGCTTTCCTCGGTGGTTACTTTCGAAAGTTTAGCATCGGTGGACTTGTCCTTGTCAGCATTTTCAAATTCCAAGATATCGTTTCGGGTTTCCGATCCCTGCCGGACTATTTTACTGTCTAGAGCAAGGGGATCATCGGGTTTCATGGTCACATACTCTTTGAATGCATCATTAGCTTCATCGGAGTCAACGGAAATCTCCTTCATCAAGCTTATGTCTTTGGCTTCAATAATCTTAGCCTCTTCATCCTGTGGAGTCAGACTTGGTGATTTTGTAAATGTCTTGGTAATCACATTTCGACTTGATTCTCCTATGTAAAAGCTAGTTGTTTTCTCGAGACCTTCGGATTTCTCAGTATCTGCTTCGTCCACGGAAATTTCACTAGTGGGCTCGAAACTTTCCGTATGATCCTCAGAGGCAGTTGTAGTTGCAGTGGTTGTGACAACATCGCGTTGTTGGGATCGAATTGACAGCTCCGTGGAGGGTTCGTCTGTTTTAGAAAGTTCCTCTGTAAAATCTAAGCTACGTAGACTAATGCTATCGGATTGTTCTCCCAAGGCAGCTAGGTTCTCAAACTGATCAGTGTGCTTCATAGGAGCACGTGGTTTCGGAACTGGTGTGCCGGCATCAATACTTATATCAATCGGTAAGTCGGGTTGTTGCACTTGAGTTGGAATGGTGGTGCTATCGGTGCCTTCGGAGACGGAGACGGGGGAGCTTGCTTTGAGTACGCGAGGTTTTGGTGTGGGTGTGTCGTGGCTGGTGGTCGTAATTGTATTGGTTTCGACCACAGATTCAGCTGCTGTTGATGACGGTGGTATGGGAGTGGTATCTGTTGAGATTGGTAGTATACTCGTTTCGCCGCCTGTTTCTACAAAACAATAGTGGTGAAAATAAAAGCAATTTTAACAGTGTTGCGAAAGTCGAAAACAGAAGATGAGGAAGAGAAAACACAAGTATACAATAGAGCAAGAGGAAAAGGTAGAGGTAAAACAGAATAGGATACGGATGCATACGAATTAGTATGTGAATGTGGATTGTTAGTAGGTGGTTTGGTAAAATAGTACGATAGGTTCTTAGAGTTAGAGTAGATAGTAAGTAAGTATAGTTGTGGATATGAACATGATTTTTTTGATTGATTGATACATATGAGGTTGACATGCATACAATTAAACTTTTAACAAATTTCAATCAAAACGAAAAAAATTAAAGGAAAAACTAAATGCAATTAGAGCTCAACTTGAACAAAAATTATTTTCGTTTTATCACATTGGCCGCCATTTTATTTTATTTAAATTGCCAGCATTTGGAAAACGTGAACGTAAAATCGAATGCTGTACATTATAAATATATAGAATTTGATATTCACGATCTACACAAATCACCAATAGAAGTAATAGTACTATACAAAGCAATATATGGATTACGTTTAAATTTAAATTATATTTAGATTAGGTGTTATTAGGTATGCTATATATGATACCTGTCGTCAACTCTTGTATGTCATTATCGGGCGTTAATTGATTCTGTGCCATATCGGCCATTGTGTTTGTCGTGGGCGATACACTGTCATCCCAACTGAGCTTCGAATATTCACCCTGCAGGGCACTTATCTCATCCTCGTGCACCACAGTATCGAATGTCTCCTCGAACCGGGCACTGACATCATCTATTTGTTCATCCGCGGATAGTTTATCGATCTTATGATCGATGCGTCTAGTACGCACCTCCAATTTATCATCGGCTTTTTCACTAGGTTCTACATATATTATATATATAGTCATACATACATGATTGATCAACAGGTGGCAAAGCAAACAAAGAATATAGGAGAATGGTTATAACATCTAGCGGACTAAACAACACAATGCAATTTATATATTTAACTAGGGTCCTATACTAGTGTAGATTATATAGGTATTCCTAACTGTTAGACTTGTATCTAGGATCGTAGAACTAACACATTGCTTGGCATTATATTTTTTTACCTTTTGATGTGACTGTTGACGGGGCAGCATTGATCAGAGAATGTTGCTGCTGTTGCTGTTGTTGGATCTGTGTGGTAACTGTTGTTGTTGTTGTTGTAGCTGTTATGTTTTGGGCATGCAAGGGTAAATGTATGTGCTCATCGGTAAAACTCATATTATCATCAAATGATTTGCCGGACATGGACTCAATGGTTGGCGATTTGATGACATCAACGCCGCCAATATCATCGCATGTTATGGCATAGTTATCACTTTCAGAATTATAATCGTGCTTTATAGAATCATGACCATTGGTCTGTTCCCCATGACTCTCAATGAATTCAACACTCTCTTCGAGCACATTATCGACTAGAATTTTGGCTTCCTCGCGAATACGTGCCACAAGATCTTCGCCTTCATCACCAACATCACCAACTTTAACATCATCACCTGTAAAACAATTGCACATTTTTGTTTTTCATTTTGTAGATAGAAAATTAGTATAGATTGCAAGCTTGGAAATCATGAACGGCATGAGAAGCGATTTTCGAAATACTTATTTGATTAAAGTATGTGCAACAATTTTAAGTGTGAAATGTGAATAGATAGATTGATGATTTGAAATGCGGTGGGTGATCTTTGGTGATGTGAGGCGAGATCTTTTAACAGCGTTTTCTATTGTATTTATCAAATTGATATCGCAAAAGTTTTCAACTTCTTTGTCTCAATGAGCTTTAATTGCATTTATAAAATAATAATCAAAATAATTCAGAATTATACTATTTATACAAAATACTTATGAAACACATGATTGAAAATTAGCGCAAAATTATGAAAAGCTATATTAACTTCTGTTTAATAATTATATATAGGCTTACCGATTTGTTGAGAAATTTTAACTGTATGCTGAATGGAGGATGGTCCAATTGTAGTTTTTGTAAGGCCTTCTGTAAATGAGCAATACACGAATTAGTAAAAATATCAAAGTATTGGAAGATAACATAAATAAACCTAGAAGCAAATACAGTAAACATACGCTACAAATCAAAAGATAACTAATTATTTAGACAGACTCAAAATAAGGACAATACATAAACTGATTCCAAAGAACTCTTTTGTTAGCTCTACACGTATTTACTAATTAGTATATTAAGTATTATGTATAGTTATATTATGTTAGTTGAACGACGCTTAGGTGATTATTATATAAAGATTGTTAGTATTATAAGTACGGGGCACATATTTAAGGCGGACATTAGCAATTTTGTTAAGATTAAGGCTTTTTGTTGCTTTATTGTGTGTGG
The DNA here is from genome assembly GCA_035045575.1 of Drosophila falleni. NCBI lineage: Eukaryota > Metazoa > Arthropoda > Insecta > Diptera > Drosophilidae > Drosophila > Drosophila falleni. The sequence goes on from JAWNOV010000167.1 coordinate 9,592,114, forward strand.
CAAAAAACTTGTTAAAAAAAATTATTATGTTAATTGTTGGGTTTACTTACAATATGCTTGAGTGTATGTATATTAATATTTTTATGGATTTTATTTATTGATTTTTCACACATACGTATTTATGGAATTATGGAACTAGAGTTAAGATTTCTTTTGATTGTGTGTGTTGGCAAATGATTTAATTCGGAACGAAGACTAGTTGCCTCCTTTAGCGGCTGACTCATCGGACTCAAGGTATTCAACATCGGTGTAAGCATCTCGTATCACACCCTTCAATTGTAGCTTCTCGGTTTCGGCATTAAAGCAGCTGCCGCTCTTTTCATGTACGACTGTGTAACTCTCATTCAGCATATCATTGAGCTCTTTGCTATTGCTGTTCGCCACCTCAATGGGTGGAAGCTCAAGGACATCCTCAGCATCGGATGGTAGTTGAACATCCTCGACGTCCGTGTTCTGCTGACTGATGACATCATCCTTGAGCAGACGAATGTGAAGTGGCTGCAACTTGGACGTGTTGCACTTCGGTTTGGGCACGTCAGCTGGTGGTAATGATGCCTCTGATGCATCGGATACATCGTCTGTGGAAATATCTTCGGCATCGGTGAGTTTATCTGCTTTCTGACTCTTAGCTTGTATTTTTAGTTGCTCGACTCGCTTTACTCCAGGTGGTAGATCACATTCACTCAAATCCATATCCTCCACATCGGTAATACCATCCTCCTTGCCCTTGACAACTTCCAACAGCTTGTTCTTTCCCTTGCTGGGAGTGCGTGCCTTCAACTTCTTGCGTCGATTGGTGCCTGCCACAAAGATTTCCTCGACATCTGTCACGGATTCAGCGTTGGAGAGCACTTCTAGGCGCTTACTCTGTTGCTGCTTCAACAGTTCGTTGGAGACAATGACTTCATTCTCTATAAGTCCGGCTGCTCCGACAGCTAACTCTTCTGCAAGTGATAGATTTGCACTCCAGTCTTCAGGACAGGAATAGTCTTCCGAATCGGTGTTAGTAATATCTTTCAAGTGATTATATATTCCAAATTCGTAGCTAATATTCATAGGCATCACATTTGTAATGGTATCCCCATACTTATCCTCCCTTAGCTCAACAAACTCACGATGTGGTAGGGGCAGAACTTCAGATGACACAGCAATTGCTTCGGGCACGGAACTACCTAGAGAAAGATCGTCACAGTACATATCCTCTACATCGGTTAGACAGGTGCCATCATCGCCAGGAGCTAGGATAATAGCTCGTGGAATAGGTTGTTCATCGTCCTCTTCATTATCGAAACTGTCCTCGGCTGCGGAGTCGTCGATACCCTCGACATCTGTGAGTACCTCTTCATGTTTGGGAGCCACTTGTAGGAAGTGTCGTCTTTCAGCATTCATCAAGCTCGATTTGGAGTTCCTTCGTGTTTCTCCACTGACGCTGACAAAGGCAACATCTATGGGAGGCAAGCTGGCATCACTAATGCTGGCACTTTTAGCTGCAGCTCCTCCTGACTCCGATTCGGTGCTCGAGCAAGCAATTTGGCATACCTCCTCACTGCCGCTTCCAGATACCACAAGTACTTCATCCTCAGACATACCACGCACATGGCCCGCAATACCAGTACAATCGGACATAGCCGAGGCCAGATCACTAATATCACTTATAGCTGAGACATCCTCATAGTGATCAGAGTCATCTTCATGTTTCTCGCCGTCGGCTATGTTGACACGCCCCTGATCGCCGACAGCATTATCTAGGTCAACGCATACGGACTTCTCGCAGCCGTAATCCATCTCGGAGTCTGTGTCATAATCCTCGCAGTCAGTTAAGTAGTCAGCCAGACCATTCAAGTTTTGTGCTTGTAGAAAGTTACCCGCTTTTACCTCACAGCTCTCCTTGCCATCATTATCGAGAGCCTCCTGATTCTGTAATCCTTGTTGCAAGAATTCACGTAGAGAGATCTTTAATTCAGGAAAAGCCGTACTCTTGGAGTCCTCATCGGACTCAGTATCGTAGTCCTCCACATCAGTGACATCGTTCTCAAAGTGTTTCGACTTGTCCTTTTTCGGGGGCACATTCCCGGAGCTACGACGTGAGCTGGGCTTAAGAACTTCGATCTGGCTATCGAAGTCTTCCACATCTGTTACGCCGCCTGCTCCGCTGCGATTATAGTCCATATCATTGCTATCGGTGTCATGGGAGGATGAGGATGATTCAGAATGCTGTTCGGCAGTCACGGATATTATTGGGAGTTTTTTGGACATTTTGGTGGGTTTTTCTTTTATTTTATATTATATTGTGTTTAATTGTTTAATTGTTGTTTCTTATTGTGGCTTTTAAAGTATTGATTTTAGTTATTTGCGTCAGCTATTTGTGAAAAATAAGTTAAAATTAAATTGAATAAAAGCAGTTGCAAATTTAGATCAATTAGAAAAGTTGCATAGTTCCCTAAGCATGATGGGTATCGCTCTAAGCTATGCTTTATAATAAGAGTACGAGTACGAATACGAGTACGATTATGTATGATTGTGCTCTAAGCCTAAATATAGTTGTCTTATTTACCTTTGGATGTGCTGCTGATGCTGCTTGTTTCCTGCTCTTTCTTTTGGTGACTCTCACTGGTCACCTCGACATGCAACTGAATCGAAGGGTCCGATGGAGCCCCAGGATGCTGCTGATGGTGCTGATGGTGACGCCGCAAGGTCTCCTCAATTAAAGCTAAAGGACTACGGGTCGGCTTGGGGGAACCGGGACTGGCAGCGAGTAGACGCTCGGGATCCCCAGTGGTAAACATGGGCAGGGCAATTGAGTCGGAGAGACTTGAATCGGTGGTATCGATAAAGCTGACATCAAACTCATTTATGCATCGTTGTTGATCGTTTGTTGACTGCGGTCGCATTCCTCCCAATGCCATGGTGTGGTGCTCTACATCAAAATCGGGCTGGCGGTAGACTACTTCTAGGGGCTTGTCGGGGCCAAATGTTTTAGTGAAAACCTCGCTGGTTAGCACCTTGCGACTGTTGCTGCCGCTACCGGAGGATGATGAGGTAGAGCTTTTTGTACTATCACTTGATTTAATGGAACGTATGGTTATCACCTCGGAGTCGTCATCAACAAGCACGGTGCTAACCGCGCTGGTTGTGGCTATTGGCTCCCTGTGTACACGTACCGTAGATGTCGTAGACGGGCCCTTCTTCTCCGATAGTTTCATATTGGTCTTCTCTTTGTCCGTCTTACGGCTGACCATCACGGCTGACCGTACACTCCGTCGGGTGCTGCTCGATGAACCACTGGCACTGGTACTCCCACTGGCTGTAGTGCTCGATTCATTCATCGTGTCCTTCATTTGTTTTTGTAGTTTGGGCTCAATGGAACTACGCACTTGTTTGGCGGTTGCTATCCTGCTGCTTCCCTCTCTCGTTCTACTAAGGCTTCTCTTAACGGTTTTCTTATTGTCTATCTGAGGTTTTGAAACGGTTTCATCACTTTTATTGTTGCTTAGCTTAGTTGAAGTTCTTGTTGCGGAAGACAAGCTAATTGGAACTTTAGTGCGTTGCAAAGTTGCACTTGTTGCAGTTTTTATCTTGTTATCAGTTTCTATGGAAGTTTCGTAGGCAATGGATTTAGTTGCATTAGCTGATTGTGTCTTCATGCTTTTAATTAGTTGTTGGCTCTTGGAGCCTATCACGTTTGCTTCTCTATTCTCTTTGGATGTTTGTCTTTTGTACAGGCGGTCTGTACTTTTAATCGACTCCTTACTCTCACTATGGGAACCTCTTTTGGTCAGAACTGAGGACTTTTCACTGCTAGGTCTCTTTTGTTTTTGATCTATTGAAGAGTTTTTTGTCAAGGCACTTGTCGTATTCTTAGTGTTGTATATACTTTTGCGATTTGTATTTGGCGGAGCTGGTGATTTGGGTGGTGCTGGTGATTTTGGTGGTGCTGGAGTCACGCTACGACTTTCATTATCGGCATTACGGCTATACCGCATACTGTGGGCCAAAGTCGGCTGCATGTATCTGTGAGTGGCAGATGGTGTTGGGGTCTTTATTCGGCTCGATCCAACAGACTCTTGTTCGCTGTGACTAGAACTACTCTTCAATGTTACAGACTTCTTCTGTTGTACACTAATTGTCTTTGCTTGCTTATTTGCATCTTTTTTTACTGAAGTTGACTTCGTTGTCTTGGCCGACTGTGTGGTCTTCGATGCTGGATTAAACGAGCGCACTGATGTATTGTATGGTATTATAGTAACATCTGTCTTAACCCTAGGTCTCGGCGTTGTGGAACGACTGGTATCGCCTTGAGGATGGCTTTCATAGAATATCGAACTTGATGCTGGACTTGCAGATCTTTCAAAGTGAATTTCGCTTATTACACGACTTGTTGCTGAAGCCGAGCTTGTAGCTGTCGAGGATGAACTTGTCACAGATCTCCTCGATTCGGTTTTTCTCGTTAATTTATGTTGTTCAGATGGTGCTGGCGGCTTGCTTGAGATAATTTGTTTGATAGGCTTTGTTGGCTTTGATTGAGTGATTGATGCATTCTTTTGTATGGACTTAGATTTCTCTCTACTCACTACTAGTTTTTTATCTAGTTGTTTTTTCACTACCGTACTTGAGGTCTTTGAACCTAAATTCTTAACTGGGTTGGACTTACTAGCTACTGATTTGGATACTTTCTTTTGAGCGGGCATTGTATCATTAATTTTATCATCTAGTTTGACAAAGTATGCTACAGGGCGGACTTCTTTGGAATCGATACTCTCCTGCTTTTCAGTCTGCAGATCAGCTTTTGGCGGAATTACTACTTTTTTCATATCCCTAGTATCAATATTAGCACTCTTTAATGTTTCCTCCACAATTTCATCTACTGTACGTTCATTTTCTGCTATGTCAGGCATAATGAAACTCTTTTCTTCTAAAACTTTCTCCAGTTGAACGCTTCTAAGTGTTTCATTTACAATCTTTTGAGCCTCGGCATCACCTGCTCTTAAAGTTTCCTCAACAATTTGTTGAACAGATCTAGTATCTGCAAAATCCTCATAAAAATCGGAATTTATATTTAAAACTTTTTCGCCGGTCGGGAATAAATGACCATTTGAAGGAAGTTTGTCTTGTGGCTTAACAATTCCAAATTCGTTATCGCTTTCTTCGTCCGAATAGTCTTTAGCAATTGTCTTTGCAAACTCAGTTGGGGACTTGGGTTTCTCAACGGATTTGATAGGTTCTGTGGGTAGCTTAACTACGTCCTTGATCTGAATATCTATAGACTCATGAGACTCACTTACAGAAGTAATCTTGCTAGTGGTTGTCGTTGTAGGTACCAATGGTGTGATAGAAGGAAGGGGTTTAGTTTCAGGCTTATGAAGTTCTAACTCATCCTCACTTTCATCGTCAGAATATTCCTTAGGAATTGGCTTACTTGAATCAATTGGAGACTTGGGTTTCTCATCTAAATTAATTGGTGACTTATTATCAGTAGTTGGCTTCAGAATGTCGTCAAACTTTTGCAAAGATTTCTCTCCGCTTGGGAGCAGAGAAGCAGTTGAGGGGATAGTCTGAGGTAGCTTATCTTGTGGCTTAACAATTCCAATAGCAATTGTCTTTGCAAACTCAGTTGGGGACTTGGGTATCTTAACGGATTTGATAGGTTCTGTGGGTAGCTTGACTACGTCCTTGATCTGAATATCTATTGACTCATGAGACTCACTTACAGAAGTAATCTTGCTAGTGGTTGTCGTTGTAGGTACCAATGGTGTGATAGAAGGAAGGGGTTTAGTTTCAGGCTTATGAAGTTCTAACTCATCCTCACTTTCATCGTCAGAATATTCCTTAGGAATTGGCTTACTTGAATCAATTGGAGACTTGGGTTTCTCATCTAAATTAATTGGTGACTTATTATCAGTAGTTGGCTTCAGAATGTCGTCAATCTTTTGCAAAGATTTCTCTCCGCTTGGGAGCAGAGAAGCAGTTGAGGGAATAGTCTGAGGAAGCTTATCTTGTGGCTTAACAATTCCAAATTCGTCATCGCTTTCTTCGTCCGAATAGTCTTTAGCAATTGTCTTTGCTAACTCAGTTGGGGACTTGGGTTTCTCAGCGGATTTGATAGCTTCTGTAGGTAGCTTGACTACGTCCTTGATCTGAATATCTATTGACTCATGGGACTCACTTACAGAAGTAATCTTGCTAGTGGTTGTCGTTGTAGGTACCAATGGTGTGATAGAGGGAAGGGGTTTAGTTTCAGGCTTATGAAGTTCTAACTCATCCTCACTTTCATCGTCCGAATAATCCTTAGGAATTGGCTTACTTGCATCAATTGGAGACTTGGGTTTCTCATCCAATTTAATTGGAGACTTATCATCAGTAGTTGGTTTCAGAATGTCGTCAATCTTTTGCAAAGATTTCTCTCCGCTTGGGAGCAGAGAAGCAGTTGAGGGGATAGTCTGAGGAAGCTTATCTTGTGGCTTAACAATTCCAAATTCGTCATCGCTTTCTTCGTCCGAATAGTCTTTAGCAATTGTCTTTGCTAACTCAGTTGGGGACTTGGGTTTCTCAGCGGATTTGATAGGTTCTGTAGGTAGCTTGACTACGTCCTTGATCTGAGTATCTATAGACTCATGGGACTCACTTACAGAAGTAATCTTGCTAGTGGTTGTCGTTATAGGTACCAATGGTGTGATAGAAGGAAGGGGTTTAGTTTCAGGCTTATGAAGTTCTAACTCATCCTCACTTTCATCGTCCGAATAATCCTTAGGAATTGGCTTACTTGCATCAATTGGAGACTTGGGTTTCTCATCCAATTTAATTGGAGACTTATCATCAGTAGTTGGCTTCAGAATGTCGTCAATCTTTTGCAAAGATTTCTCTCCGCTTGGGAGTAGAGAAGCAGTTGAGGGGATAGTCTGAGGAAGCTTATCTTGTGGCTTAACAATTCCAAATTCGTCATCGCTTTCTTCGTCCGAATAGTCTTTAGCAATTGTCTTTGCTAACTCAGTTGGGGACTTGGGTTTCTCAACGGATTTGATAGGTTCTGTGGGTAGCTTGACTACGTCCTTGATCTGAATATCTATAGACTCATGAGACTCACTTACAGAAGTAATCTTGCTAGTGGTTGTCGTTGTAGGTACCAATGTTGTGATGGAGGGAAGGGGTTTAGTTTCAGGCTTATGAAGTTCTAACTCATAATCACTTTCATCGTCCGAATAATCCTTAGGAATTGGCTTACTTGCATCAATTGGAGACTTGGGTTTCTCATCCAATTTAATTGGAGACTTATCATCAGTAGTTGGTTTCAGAATGTCGTCAATCTTTTGCAAAGATTTCTCTCCGCTTGGGAGCAGAGAAGCAGTTGAGGGGATAGTCTGAGGAAGCTTATCTTGTGGCTTAACAATTCCAAATTCGTCATCGCTTTCTTCGTCCGAATAGTCTTTAGCAATTGTCTTTGCCAACTCAGTTGGGGACTTGGGTTTCTCAACGGATTTGATAGGTTCTGTAGGTAGCTTGACTACGTCCTTGATCTGAATATCTATTGACTCATGGGACTCACTTACAGAAGTAATCTTGCTAGTGGTTGTCGTTGTAGGTACCAATGGTGTGATAGAGGGAAGGGGTTTAGTTTCAGGCTTATGAAGTTCTAACTCATAATCACTTTCATCGTCAGAATAATCCTTAGGAATTGGCTTACTTGCATCAATTGGAGACTTGGGTTTCTCATCCAATTTAATTGGAGACTTATCATCAGTAGTTGGCTTCAGAATGTCGTCAATCTTTTGCAAAGATTTCTCCCCGCTTGGGAGCAGAGAAGCAGTTGAGGGGATAGTCTGAGGAAGCTTATCTTGTGGCTTAACAATTCCAAATTCGTCATCGCTTTCTTCGTCCGAATAGTCTTTAGCAATTGTCTTTGCTAACTCAGTTGGGGACTTGGGTTTCTCAACGGATTTGATAGGTTCTGTGGGTAGCTTGACTACGTCCTTGATCTGAATATCTATTGACTCATGAGACTCACTTACAGAAGTAATCTTGCTAGTGGTTGTCGTTGTAGGTACCAATGGTGTGATAGAAGGAAGGGGTTTAGTTTCAGGCTTATGAAGTTCTAACTCATCCTCACTTTCATCGTCCGAATAATCCTTAGGAATTGGCTTACTTGCATCAATTGGAGACTTGGGTTTCTCATCCAATTTAATTGGAGACTTATCATCAGTAGTTGGCTTCAGAATGTCGTCAATCTTTTGCAAAGATTTCTCTCCGCTTGGGAGCAGAGAAGCAGTTGAGGGGATAGTCTGAGGAAGCTTATCTTGTGGCTTAACAATTCCAAATTCGTCATCGCTTTCTTCGTCCGAATAGTCTTTAGCAATTGTCTTTGCTAACTCAGTTGGGGACTTGGGTTTCTCAACGGATTTGATAGGTTCTGTGGGTAGCTTGACTACGTCCTTGATCTGAATATCTATTGACTCATGAGACTCACTTACAGAAGTAATCTTGCTAGTGGTTGTCGTTGTAGGTACCAATGGTGTGATAGAAGGAAGGGGTTTAGTTTCAGGCTTATGAAGTTCTAACTCATCCTCACTTTCATCGTCCGAATAATCCTTAGGAATTGGCTTACTTGCATCAATTGGAGACTTGGGTTTCTCATCCAATTTAATTGGAGACTTATCATCAGTAGTTGGCTTCAGAATGTCGTCAATCTTTTGCAAAGATTTCTCTCCGCTTGGGAGCAGAGAAGCAGTTGAGGGGATAGTCTGAGGAAGCTTATCTTGTGGCTTAACAATTCCAAATTCGTCATCGCTTTCTTCGTCCGAATAGTCTTTAGCAATTGTCTTTGCTAACTCAGTTGGGGACTTGGGTTTCTCAACGGATTTGATAGGTTCTGTGGGTAGCTTGACTACGTCCTTGATCTGAATATCTATAGACTCATGAGACTCACTTACAGAAGTAATCTTGCTAGTGGTTGTCGTTATAGGTACCAATGGTGTGATAGAAGGAAGGGGTTTAGTTTCAGGCTTATGAAGTTCTAACTCATCCTCACTTTCATCGTCCGAATAATCCTTAGGAATTGGCTTACTTGCATCAATTGGAGACTTGGGTTTCTCATCCAATTTAATTGGAGACTTATCATCAGTAGTTGGCTTCAGAATGTCGTCAATCTTTTGCAAAGATTTCTCTCCGCTTGGGAGCAGAGAAGCAGTTGAGGGGATAGTCTGAGGAAGCTTATCTTGTGGCTTAACAATTCCAAATTCGTCATCGCTTTCTTCGTCCGAATAGTCTTTAGCAATTGTCTTTGCTAACTCAGTTGGGGACTTGGGTTTCTCAGCGGATTTGATAGGTTCTGTAGGTAGCTTGACTACGTCCTTGATCTGAATATCTATTGACTCATGGGACTCACTTACAGAAGTAATCTTGCTAGTGGTTGTCGTTGTAGGTACCAATGGTGTGATAGAAGGAAGGGGTTTAGTTTCAGGCTTATGAAGTTCTAACTCATCCTCACTTTCATCGTCCGAATAATCCTTAGGAATTGGCTTACTTGCATCAATTGGAGACTTGGGTTTCTCATCCAATTTAATTGGAGACTTATCATCAGTAGTTGGCTTCAGAATGTCGTCAATCTTTTGCAAAGATTTCTCTCCGCTTGGGAGCAGAGAAGCAGTTGAGGGGATAGTCTGAGGAAGCTTATCTTGTGGCTTAACAATTCCAAATTCGTCATCGCTTTCTTCGTCCGAATAGTCTTTAGCAATTGTCTTTGCTAACTCAGTTGGGGACTTGGGTTTCTCAACGGATTTGATAGGTTCTGTGGGTAGCTTGACTACGTCCTTGATCTGAATATCTATTGACTCATGGGACTCACTTACAGAAGTAATCTTGCTAGTGGTTGTCGTTGTAGGTACCAATGGTGTGATAGAAGGAAGGGGTTTAGTTTCAGGCTTATGAAGTTCTAACTCATCCTCACTTTCATCGTCCGAATAATCCTTAGGAATTGGCTTACTTGCATCAATTGGAGACTTGGGTTTCTCATCTAATTTAATTGGAGACTTATCATCAGTAGTTGGCTTCAGAATGTCGTCAATCTTTTGCAAAGATTTCTCTCCGCTTGGGAGCAGAGAAGCAGTTGAGGGGATAGTCTGAGGAAGCTTATCTTGTGGCTTAACAATTCCAAATTCGTCATCGCTTTCTTCGTCCGAATAGTCTTTAGCAATTGTCTTTGCTAACTCAGTTGGGGACTTGGGTTTCTCAACGGATTTGATAGGTTCTGTGGGTAGCTTGACTACGTCCTTGATCTGAATATCTATTGACTCATGGGACTCACTTACAGAAGTAATCTTGCTAGTGGTTGTCGTTGTAGGTACCAATGGTGTGATAGAAGGAAGGGGTTTAGTTTCAGGCTTATGAAGTTCTAACTCATCCTCACTTTCATCGTCAGAATAATCCTTAGGAATTGGCTTACTTGCATCAATTGGAGACTTGGGTTTCTCATCCAATTTAATTGGAGACTTATCATCAGTAGTTGGCTTCAGAATGTCGTCAATCTTTTGCAAAGATTTCTCTCCGCTTGGGAGCAGAGAAGCAGTTGAGGGGATAGTCTGAGGAAGCTTATCTTGTGGCTTAACAATTCCAAATTCGTCATCGCTTTCTTCGTCCGAATAGTCTTTAGCAATTGTCTTTGCTAACTCAGTTGGGGACTTGGGTTTCTCAACGGATTTGATAGGTTCTGTGGGTAGCTTGACTACGTCCTTGATCTGAATATCTATTGACTCATGAGACTCACTTACAGAAGTAATCTTGCTAGTGGTTGTCGTTGTAGGTACCAATGGTGTGATAGAAGGAAGGGGTTTAGTTTCAGGCTTATGAAGTTCTAACTCATCCTCACTTTCATCGTCCGAATAATTCTTAGGAATTGGCTCACTTGCATCAATTGGAGACTTGGGTTTCTCATCCAATTTAATTGGTGACTTATCATCAGAATGCTTCAGAATGTCGTCAATCTTTTGCAATGATTTCTCTCCGCTTGGGAGCAGAGAAGCAGTTGAGGGGATAGTCTGAGGAAGCTTATCTTGTGGCTTAACAATTCCAAATTCGTCATCGCTTTCTTCGTCCGAATAGTCTTTAGCAATTGTCTTTGCTAACTCAGTTGGGGACTTGGGTTTCTCAACGGATTTGATAGGTTCTGTGGGTAGCTTGACTACGTCCTTGATCTGAATATCTATTGACTCATGGGACTCACTTACAGAAGTAATCTTGCTAGTGGTTGTCGTTGTAGGTACCAATGGTGTGATAGAAGGAAGGGGTTTAGTTTCAGGCTTATGAAGTTCTAACTCATCCTCACTTTCATCGTCCGAATATTCCTTAGGAATTGGCTTACTTGCATCAATTGGAGACTTGGGTTTCTCATCTAATTTAATTGGTGACTTATCATCAGTAGTTGGCTTCAGAATGTCGTCAATCTTTTGCAAAGATTTCTCTCCGCTTGGGAGCAGAGAAGCAGTTGAGGGGATAGTCTGAGGAAGCTTATCTTGTGGCTTAACAATTCCAAATTCGTCATCGCTTTCTTCGTCCGAATAGTCTTTAGCAATTGTCTTTGCTAACTCAGTTGGGGACTTGGGTTTCTCAACGGATTTGATAGGTTCTGTGGGTAGCTTGACTACGTCCTTGATCTGAATATCTATTGACTCATGAGACTCACTTACAGAAGTAATCTTGCTAGTGGTTGTCGTTGTAGGTACCAATGGTGTGATAGAAGGAAGGGGTTTAGTTTCAGGCTTATGAAGTTCTAACTCATCCTCACTTTCATCGTCCGAATATTCCTTAGGAATTGGCTTACTTGCATCAATTGGAGACTTGGGTTTCTCATCTAATTTAATTGGTGACTTATCATCAGTAGTTGGCTTCAGAATGTCGTCAATCTTTTGCAAAGATTTCTCTCCGCTTGGGAGCAGAGAAGCAGTTGAGGGGATAGTCTGAGGAAGCTTATCTTGTGGCTTAACAATTCCAAATTCGTCATCGCTTTCTTCGTCCGAATAGTCTTTAGCAATTGTCTTTGCTAACTCAGTTGGGGACTTGGGTTTCTCAACGGATTTGATAGGTTCTGTGGGTAGCTTGACTACGTCCTTGATCTGAATATCTATTGACTCATGAGACTCACTTACAGAAGTAATCTTGCTAGTGGTTGTCGTTGTAGGTACCAATGGTGTGATAGAAGGAAGGGGTTTAGTTTCAGGCTTATGAAGTTCTAACTCATCCTCACTTTCATCGTCCGAATATTCCTTAGGAATTGGCTTACTTGCATCAATTGGAGACTTGGGTTTCTCATCTAATTTAATTGGTGACTTATCATCAGTAGTTGGCTTCAGAATGTCGTCAATCTTTTGCAAAGATTTCTCTCCGCTTGGGAGCAGAGAAGCAGTTGAGGGGATAGTCTGAGGAAGCTTATCTTGTGGCTTAACAATTCCAAATTCGTCATCGCTTTCTTCGTCCGAATAGTCTTTAGCAATTGTCTTTGCTAACTCAGTTGGGGACTTGGGTTTCTCAACGGATTTGATAGGTTCTGTGGGTAGCTTGACTACGTCCTTGATCTGAATATCTATTGACTCATGAGACTCACTTACAGAAGTAATCTTACTAGTGGTTGTCGTTGTAGGTACCAATGGTGTGATAGAAGGAAGGGGTTTAGTTTCAGGCTTATGAAGCTCTAACTCATCCTCGCTTTCATCGTCAGAATATTCCTTAGGAATTGGCTTACTTGCATCAATTGGAGACTTGGGTTCCTCATCTAATTTAATTGGTGACTTATTATCAGTAGTTGGCTTCAGAATGTCGTCAATCTTTTGCAAAGATTTCTCTCCGCTTGGGAGCAGAGAAGCAGTTGAGGGGATAGTCTGAGGAAGCTTATCTTGTGGCTTAACAATTCCAAATTCGTCATCGCTTTCTTCGTCCGAATAGTCTTTAGCAATTGTCTTTGCTAACTCAGTTGGGGACTTGGGTTTCTCAACGGATTTGATAGGTTCTGTAGGTAGCTTGACTACGTCCTTGATCTGAATATCTATTGACTCATGGGACTCACTTACAGAAGTAATCTTGCTAGTGGTTGTCGTTGTAGGTACCAATGGTGTGATAGAGGGAAGGGGTTTAGTTTCAGGCTTATGAAGTTCTAACTCATCCTCACTTTCATCGTCAGAATATTCCTTAGGAATTGGCTTACTTGCATCAATTGGAGACTTGGGTTTCTCATCCAATTTAATTGGAGACTTATTATCAGTAGTTGGCTTCAGAATGTCGTCAATCTTTTGCAAAGATTTCTCTCCGCTTGGGAGCAGAGAAGCAGTTGAGGGGATAGTCTGAGGAAGCTTATCTTGTGGCTTAACAATTCCAAATTCGTCATCGCTTTCTTCGTCCGAATAGTCTTTAGCAATTGTCTTTGCTAACTCAGTTGGGGACTTGGGTTTCTCAACGGATTTGATAGGTTCTGTGGGTAGCTTGACTACGTCCTTGATCTGAATATCTATTGACTCATGAGACTCACTTACAGAAGTAATCTTGCTAGTGGTTGTCGTTGTAGGTACCAATGGTGTGATAGAAGGAAGGGGTTTAGTTTCAGGCTTATGAAGTCCCAACTCATCGTCACTTTCATCGTCCGAATATTCCTTAGGAATTGGCTTACTTGCATCAATTGGAGACTTGGGTTTCTCATCCAATTTAATTGGAGACTTATCATCAGTAGTTGGCTTCAGAATGTCGTCAATCTTTTGCAAAGATTTCTCTCCGCTTGGGAGCAGAGAAGCAGTTGAGGGGATAGTCTGAGGAAGCTTATCTTGTGGCTTAACAATTCCAAATTCGTCATCGCTTTCTTCGTCCGAATAGTCTTTAGCAATTGTCTTTGCTAACTCAGTTGGGGACTTGGGTTTCTCAACGGATTTGATAGGTTCTGTGGGTAGCTTGACTACGTCCTTGATCTGAATATCTATTGACTCATGGGACTCACTTACAGAAGTAATCTTGCTAGTGGTTGTCGTTGTAGGTACCAATGGTGTGATAGAAGGAAGGGGTTTAGTTTCAGGCTTATGAAGTTCTAACTCATCCTCACTTTCATCGTCCGAATAATCCTTAGGAATTGGCTTACTTGCATCAATTGGAGACTTGGGTTTCTCATCTAATTTAATTGGAGACTTATCATCAGTAGTTGGCTTCAGAATGTCGTCAATCTTTTGCAAAGATTTCTCTCCGCTTGGGAGCAGAGAAGCAGTTGAGGGGATAGTCTGAGGAAGCTTATCTTGTGGCTTAACAATTCCAAATTCGTCATCGCTTTCTTCGTCCGAATAGTCTTTAGCAATTGTCTTTGCTAACTCAGTTGGGGACTTGGGTTTCTCAGCGGATTTGATAGGTTCTGTAGGTAGCTTGACTACGTCCTTGATCTGAATATCTATTGACTCATGGGACTCACTTACAGAAGTAATCTTGCTAGTGGTTGTCGTTGTAGGTACCAATGGTGTGATAGAAGGAAGGGGTTTAGTTTCAGGCTTATGAAGTCCTAACTCATCCTCACTTTCATCGTCCGAATAATCCTTAGGAATTGGCTTACTTGCATCAATTGGAGACTTGGGTTTCTCATCCAATTTAATTGGAGACTTATCATCAGTAGTTGGCTTCAGAATGTCGTCAATCTTTTGCAAAGATTTCTCTCCGCTTGGGAGCAGAGAAGCAGTTGAGGGGATAGTCTGAGGAAGCTTATCTTGTGGCTTAACAATTCCAAATTCGTCATCGCTTTCTTCGTCCGAATAGTCTTTAGCAATTGTCTTTGCTAACTCAGTTGGGGACTTGGGTTTCTCAACGGATTTGATAGGTTCTGTGGGTAGCTTGACTACGTCCTTGATCTGAATATCTATTGACTCATGGGACTCACTTACAGAAGTAATCTTGCTAGTGGTTGTCGTTGTAGGTACCAATGGTGTGATAGAAGGAAGGGGTTTAGTTTCAGGCTTATGAAGTTCTAACTCATCCTCACTTTCATCGTCCGAATATTCCTTAGGAATTGGCTTACTTGCATCAATTGGAGACTTGGGTTTCTCATCCAATTTAATTGGAGACTTATCATCAGTAGTTGGCTTCAGAATGTCGTCAATCTTTTGCAAAGATTTCTCTCCGCTTGGGAGCAGAGAAGCAGTTGAGGGGATAGTCTGAGGAAGCTTATCTTGTGGCTTAACAATTCCAAATTCGTCATCGCTTTCTTCGTCCGAATAGTCTTTAGCAATTGTCTTTGCTAACTCAGTTGGGGACTTGGGTTTCTCAACGGATTTGATAGGTTCTGTGGGTAGCTTGACTACGTCCTTGATCTGAATATCTATTGACTCATGAGACTCACTTACAGAAGTAATCTTGCTAGTGGTTGTCGTTGTAGGTACCAATGGTGTGATAGAAGGAAGGGGTTTAGTTTCAGGCTTATGAAGTCCCAACTCATCGTCACTTTCATCGTCCGAATATTCCTTAGGAATTGGCTTACTTGCATCAATTGGAGACTTGGGTTTCTCATCTAATTTAATTGGTGACTTATCATCAGTAGTTGGCTTCAGAATGTCGTCAATCTTTTGCAAAGATTTCTCTCCGCTTGGGAGCAGAGAAGCAGTTGAGGGGATAGTCTGAGGAAGCTTATCTTGTGGCTTAACAATTCCAAATTCGTCATCGCTTTCTTCGTCCGAATAGTCTTTAGCAATTGTCTTTGCTAACTCAGTTGGGGACTTGGGTTTCTCAACGGATTTGATAGGTTCTGTGGGTAGCTTGACTACGTCCTTGATCTGAATATCTATTGACTCATGGGACTCACTTACAGAAGTAATCTTGCTAGTGGTTGTCGTTGTAGGTACCAATGGTGTGATAGAAGGAAGGGGTTTAGTTTCAGGCTTATGAAGTTCTAACTCATCCTCACTTTCATCGTCCGAATATTCCTTAGGAATTGGCTTACTTGCATCAATTGGAGACTTGGGTTTCTCATCTAATTTAATTGGTGACTTATCATCAGTAGTTGGCTTCAGAATGTCGTCAATCTTTTGCAAAGATTTCTCTCCGCTTGGGAGCAGAGAAGCAGTTGAGGGGATAGTCTGAGGAAGCTTATCTTGTGGCTTAACAATTCCAAATTCGTCATCGCTTTCTTCGTCCGAATAGTCTTTAGCAATTGTCTTTGCTAACTCAGTTGGGGACTTGGGTTTCTCAACGGATTTGATAGGTTCTGTGGGTAGCTTGACTACGTCCTTGATCTGAATATCTATTGACTCATGGGACTCACTTACAGAAGTAATCTTGCTAGTGGTTGTCGTTGTAGGTACCAATGGTGTGATAGAGGGAAGGGGTTTAGTTTCAGGCTTATGAAGTTCTAACTCATCCTCACTTTCATCGTCCGAATAATCCTTAGGAATTGGCTTACTTGCATCAATTGGAGACTTGGGTTTCTCATCTAATTTAATTGGTGACTTATCATCAGTAGTTGGCTTCAGAATGTCGTCAATCTTTTGCAAAGATTTCTCTCCGCTTGGGAGCAGAGAAGCAGTTGAGGGGATAGTCTGAGGAAGCTTATCTTGTGGCTTAACAATTCCAAATTCGTCATCGCTTTCTTCGTCCGAATAGTCTTTAGCAATTGTCTTTGCTAACTCAGTTGGGGACTTGGGTTTCTCAGCGGATTTGATAGGTTCTGTAGGTAGCTTGACTACGTCCTTGATCTGAATATCTATTGACTCATGGGACTCACTTACAGAAGTAATCTTGCTAGTGGTTGTCGTTGTAGGTACCAATGGTGTGATAGAAGGAAGGGGTTTAGTTTCAGGCTTATGAAGTCCTAACTCATCCTCACTTTCATCGTCCGAATAATCCTTAGGAATTGGCTTACTTGCATCAATTGGAGACTTGGGTTTCTCATCTAATTTAATTGGTGACTTATCATCAGTAGTTGGCTTCAGAATGTCGTCAATCTTTTGCAAAGATTTCTCTCCGCTTGGGAGCAGAGAAGCAGTTGAGGGGATAGTCTGAGGAAGCTTATCTTGTGGCTTAACAATTCCAAATTCGTCATCGCTTTCTTCGTCCGAATAGTCTTTAGCAATTGTCTTTGCTAACTCAGTTGGGGACTTGGGTTTCTCAACGGATTTGATAGGTTCTGTGGGTAGCTTGACTACGTCCTTGATCTGAATATCTATTGACTCATGAGACTCACTTACAGAAGTAATCTTGCTAGTGGTTGTCGTTGTAGGTACCAATGGTGTGATAGAAGGAAGGGGTTTAGTTTCAGGCTTATGAAGTCCCAACTCATCCTCACTTTCATCGTCCGAATATTCCTTAGGAATTGGCTTACTTGCATCAATTGGAGACTTGGGTTTCTCATCTAATTTAATTGGTGACTTATCATCAGTAGTTGGCTTCAGAATGTCGTCAATCTTTTGCAAAGATTTCTCTCCGCTTGGGAGCAGAGAAGCAGTTGAGGGGATAGTCTGAGGAAGCTTATCTTGTGGCTTAACAATTCCAAATTCGTCATCGCTTTCTTCGTCCGAATAGTCTTTAGCAATTGTCTTTGCTAACTCAGTTGGGGACTTGGGTTTCTCAGCGGATTTGATAGGTTCTGTAGGTAGCTTGACTACGTCCTTGATCTGAATATCTATTGACTCATGAGACTCACTTACAGAAGTAATCTTGCTAGTGGTTGTCGTTGTAGGTACCAATGGTGTGATAGAAGGAAGGGGTTTAGTTTCAGGCTTATGAAGTTCTAACTCATCCTCGCTTTCATCGTCAGAATATTCCTTAGGAATTGGCTTACTTGCATCAATTGGAGACTTGGGTTTCTCATCTAATTTAATTGGTGACTTATCATCAGTAGTTGGCTTCAGAATGTCGTCAATCTTTTGCAAAGATTTCTCTCCGCTTGGGAGCAGAGAAGCAGTTGAGGGGATAGTCTGAGGAAGCTTATCTTGTGGCTTAACAATTCCAAATTCGTCATCGCTTTCTTCGTCCGAATAGTCTTTAGCAATTGTCTTTGCTAACTCAGTTGGGGACTTGGGTTTCTCAACGGATTTGATAGGTTCTGTGGGTAGCTTGACTACGTCCTTGATCTGAATATCTATTGACTCATGAGACTCACTTACAGAAGTAATCTTGCTAGTGGTTGTCGTTGTAGGTACCAATGGTGTGATAGAAGGAAGGGGTTTAGTTTCAGGCTTATGAAGTCCCAACTCATCGTCACTTTCATCGTCCGAATATTCCTTAGGAATTGGCTTACTTGCATCAATTGGAGACTTGGGTTTCTCATCTAATTTAATTGGTGACTTATCATCAGTAGTTGGCTTCAGAATGTCGTCAATCTTTAGCAAAGATTTCTCTCCGCTTGGGAGCAGAGAAGCAGTTGAGGGGATAGTCTGAGGAAGCTTATCTTGTGGCTTAACAATTCCAAATTCGTCATCGCTTTCTTCGTCCGAATAGTCTTTAGCAATTGTCTTTGCTAACTCAGTTGGGGACTTGGGTTTCTCAACGGATTTGATAGGTTCTGTGGGTAGCTTGACTACGTCCTTGATCTGAATATCTATTGACTCATGGGACTCACTTACAGAAGTAATCTTGCTAGTGGTTGTCGTTGTAGGTACCAATGGTGTGATAGAAGGAAGGGGTTTAGTTTCAGGCTTATGAAGTTCTAACTCATCCTCACTTTCATCGTCCGAATAATCCTTAGGAATTGGCTTACTTGCATCAATTGGAGACTTGGGTTTCTCATCCAATTTAATTGGAGACTTATCATCAGTAGTTGGCTTCAGAATGTCGTCAATCTTTTGCAAAGATTTCTCTCCGCTTGGGAGCAGAGAAGCAGTTGAGGGGATAGTCTGAGGAAGCTTATCTTGTGGCTTAACAATTCCAAATTCGTCATCGCTTTCTTCGTCCGAATAGTCTTTAGCAATTGTCTTTGCTAACTCAGTTGGGGACTTGGGTTTCTCAACGGATTTGATAGGTTCTGTAGGTAGCTTGACTACGTCCTTGATCTGAATATCTATTGACTCATGGGACTCACTTACAGAAGTAATCTTGCTAGTGGTTGTCGTTGTAGGTACCAATGGTGTGATAGAGGGAAGGGGTTTAGTTTCAGGCTTATGAAGTTCTAACTCATCCTCACTTTCATCGTCCGAATAATCCTTAGGAATTGGCTTACTTGCATCAATTGGAGACTTGGGTTTCTCATCCAATTTAATTGGAGACTTATCATCAGTAGTTGGCTTCAGAATGTCGTCAATCTTTTGCAAAGATTTCTCTCCGCTTGGGAGCAGAGAAGCAGTTGAGGGGATAGTCTGAGGAAGCTTATCTTGTGGCTTAACAATTCCAAATTCGTCATCGCTTTCTTCGTCCGAATAGTCTTTAGCAATTGTCTTTGCTAACTCAGTTGGGGACTTGGGTTTCTCAACGGATTTGATAGGTTCTGTGGGTAGCTTGACTACGTCCTTGATCTGAATATCTATTGACTCATGGGACTCACTTACAGAAGTAATCTTGCTAGTGGTTGTCGTTGTAGGTACCAATGGTGTGATAGAGGGAAGGGGTTTAGTTTCAGGCTTATGAAGTTCTAACTCATCCTCACTTTCATCGTCCGAATAATCCTTAGGAATTGGCTTACTTGCATCAATTGGAGACTTGGGTTTCTCATCCAATTTAATTGGTGACTTATCATCAGTAGTTGGCTTCAGAATGTCGTCAATCTTTTGCAAAGATTTCTCTCCGCTTGGGAGCAGAGAAGCAGTTGAGGGGATAGTCTGAGGAAGCTTATCTTGTGGCTTAACAATTCCAAATTCGTCATCGCTTTCTTCGTCCGAATAGTCTTTAGCAATTGTCTTTGCTAACTCAGTTGGGGACTTGGGTTTCTCAACGGATTTGATAGGTTCTGTGGGTAGCTTGACTACGTCCTTGATCTGAATATCTATTGACTCATGGGACTCACTTACAGAAGTAATCTTGCTAGTGGTTGTCGTTGTAGGTACCAATGGTGTGATAGAAGGAAGGGGTTTAGTTTCAGGCTTATGAAGTTCTAACTCATCCTCACTTTCATCGTCCGAATAATCCTTAGGAATTGGCTTACTTGCATCAATTGGAGACTTGGGTTTCTCATCCAATTTAATTGGAGACTTATCATCAGTAGTTGGCTTCAGAATGTCGTCAATCTTTTGCAAAGATTTCTCTCCGCTTGGGAGCAGAGAAGCAGTTGAGGGGATAGTCTGAGGAAGCTTATCTTGTGGCTTAACAATTCCAAATTCGTCATCGCTTTCTTCGTCCGAATAGTCTTTAGCAATTGTCTTTGCTAACTCAGTTGGGGACTTGGGTTTCTCAACGGATTTGATAGGTTCTGTGGGTAGCTTGACTACGTCCTTGATCTGAATATCTATTGACTCATGGGACTCACTTACAGAAGTAATCTTGCTAGTGGTTGTCGTTGTAGGTACCAATGGTGTGATAGAGGGAAGGGGTTTAGTTTCAGGCTTATGAAGTCCTAACTCATCCTCACTTTCATCGTCCGAATAATCCTTAGGAATTGGCTTACTTGCATCAATTGGAGACTTGGGTTTCTCATCTAATTTAATTGGTGACTTATCATCAGTAGTTGGCTTCAGAATGTCGTCAATCTTTTGCAAAGATTTCTCTCCGCTTGGGAGCAGAGAAGCAGTTGAGGGGATAGTCTGAGGAAGCTTATCTTGTGGCTTAACAATTCCAAATTCGTCATCGCTTTCTTCGTCCGAATAGTCTTTAGCAATTGTCTTTGCTAACTCAGTTGGGGACTTGGGTTTCTCAACGGATTTGATAGGTTCTGTGGGTAGCTTGACTACGTCCTTGATCTGAATATCTATTGACTCATGGGACTCACTTACAGAAGTAATCTTGCTAGTGGTTGTCGTTGTAGGTACCAATGGTGTGATAGAAGGAAGGGGTTTAGTTTCAGGCTTATGAAGTTCTAACTCATCCTCACTTTCATCGTCCGAATAATCCTTAGGAATTGGCTTACTTGCATCAATTGGAGACTTGGGTTTCTCATCCAATTTAATTGGAGACTTATCATCAGTAGTTGGCTTCAGAATGTCGTCAATCTTTTGCAAAGATTTCTCTCCGCTTGGGAGCAGAGAAGCAGTTGAGGGGATAGTCTGAGGAAGCTTATCTTGTGGCTTAACAATTCCAAATTCGTCATCGCTTTCTTCGTCCGAATAGTCTTTAGCAATTGTCTTTGCTAACTCAGTTGGGGACTTGGGTTTCTCAACGGATTTGATAGGTTCTGTGGGTAGCTTGACTACGTCCTTGATCTGAATATCTATTGACTCATGAGACTCACTTACAGAAGTAATCTTGCTAGTGGTTGTCGTTGTAGGTACCAATGGTGTGATAGAAGGAAGGGGTTTAGTTTCAGGCTTATGAAGTTCTAACTCATCCTCACTTTCATCGTCCGAATAATCCTTAGGAATTGGCTTACTTGCATCAATTGGAGACTTGGGTTTCTCATCCAATTTAATTGGAGACTTATCATCAGTAGTTGGCTTCAGAATGTCGTCAATCTTTTGCAAAGATTTCTCTCCGCTTGGGAGCAGAGAAGCAGTTGAGGGGATAGTCTGAGGAAGCTTATCTTGTGGCTTAACAATTCCAAATTCGTCATCGCTTTCTTCGTCCGAATAGTCTTTAGCAATTGTCTTTGCTAACTCAGTTGGGGACTTGGGTTTCTCAACGGATTTGATAGGTTCTGTGGGTAGCTTGACTACGTCCTTGATCTGAATATCTATTGACTCATGGGACTCACTTACAGAAGTAATCTTGCTAGTGGTTGTCGTTGTAGGTACCAATGGTGTGATAGAAGGAAGGGGTTTAGTTTCAGGCTTATGAAGTTCTAACTCATCCTCACTTTCATCGTCAGAATAATCCTTAGGAATTGGCTTACTTGCATCAATTGGAGACTTGGGTTTCTCATCTAATTTAATTGGTGACTTATCATCAGTAGTTGGCTTCAGAATGTCGTCAATCTTTTGCAAAGATTTCTCTCCGCTTGGGAGCAGAGAAGCAGTTGAGGGGATAGTCTGAGGAAGCTTATCTTGTGGCTTAACAATTCCAAATTCGTCATCGCTTTCTTCGTCCGAATAGTCTTTAGCAATTGTCTTTGCTAACTCAGTTGGGGACTTGGGTTTCTCAACGGATTTGATAGGTTCTGTGGGTAGCTTGACTACGTCCTTGATCTGAATATCTATTGACTCATGAGACTCACTTACAGAAGTAATCTTGCTAGTGGTTGTCGTTGTAGGTACCAATGGTGTGATAGAAGGAAGGGGTTTAGTTTCAGGCTTATGAAGTCCCAACTCATCGTCACTTTCATCGTCCGAATATTCCTTAGGAATTGGCTTACTTGCATCAATTGGAGACTTGGGTTTCTCATCTAATTTAATTGGTGACTTATCATCAGTAGTTGGCTTCAGAATGTCGTCAATCTTTAGCAAAGATTTCTCTCCGCTTGGGAGCAGAGAAGCAGTTGAGGGGATAGTCTGAGGAAGCTTATCTTGTGGCTTAACAATTCCGAATTCGTCATCGCTTTCTTCGTCCGAATAGTCTTTAGCAATTGTCTTTGCTAACTCAGTTGGGGACTTGGGTTTCTCAACGGATTTGATAGGTTCTGTAGGTAGCTTGACTACGTCCTTGATCTGAATATCTATTGACTCATGGGACTCACTTACAGAAGTAATCTTGCTAGTGGTTGTCGTTATAGGTACCAATGGTGTGATAGAAGGAAGGGGTTTAGTTTCAGGCTTATAAAGTTCTAACTCATCCTCACTTTCATCGTCCGAATAATCCTTAGGAATTGGCTTACTTGCATCAATTGGAGACTTGGGTTTCTCATCCAATTTAATTGGAGACTTATCATCAGTAGTTGGCTTCAGAATGTCGTCAATCTTTTGCAAAGATTTCTCTCCGCTTGGGAGCAGAGAAGCAGTTGAGGGGATAGTCTGAGGAAGCTTATCTTGTGGCTTAACAATTCCAAATTCGTCATCGCTTTCTTCGTCCGAATAGTCTTTAGCAATTGTCTTTGCTAACTCAGTTGGGGACTTGGGTTTCTCAACGGATTTGATAGGTTCTGTGGGTAGCTTGACTACGTCCTTGATCTGAATATCTATTGACTCACGAGACTCACTTACAGAAGTAAACTTGCTAGTGGTTGTCGTTGTAGGTACCAATGGTGTGATAGAAGGAAGGGGTTTAGTTTCAGGCTTATGAAGTTCTAACTCATCCTCGCTTTCATCGTCAGAATATTCCTTAGGAATTGGCTTACTTGCATCAATTGGAGACTTGGGTTTCTCATCTAATTTAATTGGTGACTTATCATCAGTAGTTGACTTCAGAATGTCGTCAATCTTTTGCAAAGATTTCTCTCCGCTTGGGAGCAGAGAAACAGTTGAGGGGATAGTCTGAGGAAGCTTATCTTGTGGCTTAACAATTCCAAATTCGTCATCGCTTTCTTCGTCCGAATAGTCTTTAGCAATTGTCTTTGCCAACTCAGTTGGGGACTTGGGTTTCTCAACGGATTTGATAGGTTCTGTGGGTAGCTTGACTACGTCCTTGATCTGAATATCTATTGACTCATGAGACTCACTTACAGAAGTAATCTTGCTAGTGGTTGTCGTTGTAGGTACCAATGGTGTGATAGAAGGAAGGGGTTTAGTTTCAGGCTTATGAAGTTCTAACTCATCCTCACTTTCATCGTCCGAATATTCCTTAGGAATTGGCTTACTTGCATCAATTGGAGACTTGGGTTTCTCATCTAATTTAATTGGTGACTTATCATCAGTAGTTGGCTTCAGAATGTCGTCAATCTTTTGCAAAGATTTCTCTCCGCTTGGGAGCAGAGAAGCAGTTGAGGGGATAGTCTGAGGAAGCTTATCTTGTGGCTTAACAATTCCAAATTCGTCATCGCTTTCTTCGTCCGAATAGTCTTTAGCAATTGTCTTTGCTAACTCAGTTGGGGACTTGGGTTTCTCAACGGATTTGATAGGTTCTGTGGGTAGCTTGACTACGTCCTTGATCTGAATATCTATTGACTCATGAGACTCACTTACAGAAGTAATCTTGCTAGTGGGTGTCGTTGTAGGTACCAATGGTGTGATAGAAGGAAGGGGTTTAGTTTCAGGCTTATGAAGTTCTAACTCATCCTCGCTTTCATCGTCAGAATATTCCTTAGGAATTGGCTTACTTGCATCAATTGGAGACTTGGGTTTCTCATCTAATTTAATTGGTGACTTATCATTAGTAGTCGGCTTCAGAATGTCGTCAATCTTTTGCAAAGATTTCTCTCCGCTTGGGAGCAGAGAAGCAGTTGAGGGGATAGTCTGAGGAAGCTTATCTTGTGGCTTAACAATTCCAAATTCGTCATCGCTTTCTTCGTCCGAATAGTCTTTAGCAATTGTCTTTGCCAACTCAGTTGGGGACTTGGGTTTCTCAACGGATTTGATAGGTTCTGTGGGTAGCTTGACTACGTCCTTGATCTGAATATCTATTGACTCATGGGACTCACTTACAGAAGTAATCTTGCTAGTGGTTGTCGTTGTAGGTACCAATGGTGTGATAGAAGGAAGGGGTTTAGTTTCAGGCTTATGAAGTTCTAACTCATCCTCGCTTTCATCGTCAGAATAATCCTTAGGAATTGGCTTACTTGCATCAATTGAAGACTTGGGTTTCTCATCCAATTTAATTGGTGACTTATCATCAGTAGTTGGTTTTAGAATGTCGTCAATCTTTTGCAAAGATTTCTCTCCGCTTGGGAGCAGAGAAGCAGTTGAGGGGATAGTCTGAGGAAGCTTATCTTGTGGCTTAACAATTTCAAATTCGTCATCGCTTTCTTCGTCCGAATAGTCTTTAGCAATTGTCTTTGCTAACTCAGTTGGGGACTTGGGTTTCTCAACGGATTTGATAGGTTCTGTGGGTAGCTTGACTACGTCCTTGATCTGAATATCTATTGACTCATGAGACTCACTTACAGAAGTAATCTTGCTAGTGGTTGTCGTTGTAGGTACCAATGGTGTGATAGAAGGAAGGGGTTTAGTTTCAGGCTTATGAAGTCCTAACTCATCCTCACTTTCATCGTCCGAATAATTCTTAGGAATTGGCTCACTTGCATCAATTGGAGACTTGGGTTTCTCATCCAATTTAATTGGTGACTTATCATCAGAATGCTTCAGAATGTCGTCAATCTTTTGCAATGATTTCTCTCCGCTTGGGAGCAGAGAAGCAGTTGAGGGGATAGTCTGAGGAAGCTTATCTTGTGGCTTAACAATTCCAAATTCGTCATCGCTTTCTTCGTCCGAATAGTCTTTAGCAATTGTCTTTGCTAACTCAGTTGGGGACTTGGGTTTCTCAACGGATTTGATAGGTTCTGTGGGTAGCTTGACTACGTCCTTGATCTGAATATCTATTGACTCATGAGATTCACTTACAGAAGTAATCTTGCTAGTGGTTGTCATTGTAGGTACCAACGGTGTGGTAGACGGGAGGGGTTTAGTTCCAGGTTTATCAAGTCCTAACTCGTCCGCACTTTCATCGTCCGAATATTCCTTAGGAATTGGCTTACTTGCATCAATTGAAGATTTGGGTTTCTCGTCAAATTTATTTGTTGACCTACCGTCAATAGTTGGCTTCAGAATGTCGTCAATCATTTGCAAAGATTTCTCTCCGCTTGGAAGCAAAGAATCAGATGATTGCATGGTCTTGTGAAGCTTATCTTGTGGCTTAACAATTCCAAATTCGACATCGATATCTTCTTCCAAATAGTCTTTAGGAATTGTTGTTGCTAATTCATTTGGGGACTTGGGTTTCTCAACGGATTTGATAGGAAACTTTTGCGTTTCTGTTTTCATAACTGACCTGTTCTCAGATGTTTCGCTTACAATATGCTTTTGAACTAGGTATTTTTCATTTGAGAACTGTGTTAACTTCTGTAGTATTTCTCTGTGGTCGATCTCCTCATCACTTTCACTTTCATTTGATGGCTTGCTTTTGTCAGATGGAAATATTTTCTGGTCAACTGTTTTAACTGTCTCAGAAGTCTTTAAGGCAATTGCTTGGTGGGGCTGAAGCT
Source organism: Drosophila falleni (assembly GCA_035045575.1). Lineage (NCBI taxonomy): Eukaryota > Metazoa > Arthropoda > Insecta > Diptera > Drosophilidae > Drosophila > Drosophila falleni. The sequence continues at coordinate 9,618,194 of JAWNOV010000167.1, forward strand.
CATCTAGTTTTGTGGTTACTTTATGTTTTTCGAGATTTGGAAATTTTTCAATTACTTGCTGCTTTGTAATTAACTCATCTTTCTGAGATGTCGCTTTGATATCATCGATAATGAGATCACTAAGTTTTCTTTCGTATTCTTTTGCTACATGTATAAATTCTTTTGTTTCTTCAATGTCAGATTTTGAAATTGAATGCAATCGCTCAACGGTATGTGCGATCTTTGGAAAAATTACTTCATTAGAGTCCCTAATTGGTTCTCTTGGAAATTCCTGCTTATCACATACTTTCAGCAATTTAAAATCACTATCTGGTTCATGAAGTTCAACCTTAACGTCAAATTGTTTGATATTCTCGGAAATATCGTATTCAGTTCTTTCACCTAAAAGAAATCTAGTTGTAATAGATCTAATGTCATCCTGTGCTAATTTACTATCAATATCCGCTGGCTTATCAAAAACTTTTGCCAAATCAAAAACCTTACGCTTTGAGCATTTCTTTTCGCAGATAGCTTCTAGGTTTTCAGTACTTGTGCTCGTCTTACCCGATTCTAAAATGGGTGACACTACTTTATCCTCTAAAGCACGCATAGTGCCTAAGTTATGCAAAATTAAGTCTGTTTCAGTTAAAATCTGTTGTTCTATGGATGACATATCAGCCTTGCGATCTACTATTTCCCGTTTACGTGGACTAAAGGGTGTGACCTCTAAGATTGTCGAGGGATATCTTCGTTCAATGTCCTGCACAGTTTCCTTAACTTTTGGCAATGTCTCTAATTCGTTATTCTTACTTACTAAATCTTTGTGCTCATCAATACTTGCTGTTAAAATGTTGCCAGGTACCTGTTTCACTTGCCTTTCTAAATCTATTACCTGTTCTGCTAAAGTCTTTTGTGTTTCACTTAAGTCTTCTGCAACCTCAAAGGCCTTTCGCTTCTCACAAACTTTCTCGCAAACCTCTTCCTTTATATGCGCCATGCCAATAGCACCACGCTCCATGGCCTCAACGGGTGACAATTTAACGACCTCTGTTGGTGGCTCGCATTTGGTTAACATCTCCAATGCAATGTCAGCATCTGTCAAAATTTGTTTCTCCAACTCAACAACATTGGGCTCCTGTTCGTCTTGATCTGTGAGTCGCTCTCGCTTTTGTACAGCAAATGGTATGGCCGAGACCACAGTACTACAGATCTTATCCTCAATGCTCTGTACTACCTCTTTAACCACGGGCACATTATCACCTATGTACTTTGGTGTTACATTTGAGGACTCTAAAGACTCCGTACTGCCACTGCTCTCCAAACGCAATATCTTGCGTCTGACATCACCGCAGCCCATTATTTGCTCTAAGTATTCCCTATCGCCTGTATCTTGCTGAACATTTTCCATATCCGTCAAATCTTTCTCGCGTCCTGTTGCTTTTCAAATCTACTTTCGTGCGTTTTACTTGTGTGGTCAGGGTCGTTGTCGTTGTACTTGTTGTTGGTGTTGTTGTTGTTGTCTTCGCAGTTGGACTACTTGCACTCATTTCTGTAAATGAGGTAGTGTCTCGTGAGTATTGTGTTTGGATATCGGGGTGAGCTACCATTCTATGAAGCAGCTTATCAGTTTCATCAGTACTTGTAAATGTTTCAGTTTTTACATTATGAACACTGAAGTGCTCTGTTTTTGAGGCGTTCCAGGTTTGTCGCAATTTTTGAGAAGTAGAAACAAGGCAATATTAAGACAGTTAAACACCTATTACAAACAAACCAGACTTATATGGTGGGTTAGTTTATATACACAGTGCACAAGTTGATCGCCGCATCTCTACTAAGTACTTATAAGCTGTACGAGTACGCCAAAAACCCAGCAGCAGGCACAAACATGCAATTTGTTGTACGATACGAGTACGAGATAGTTACAAGTAAATGCGCTTAAGAAGTTTGTTAGTTATTTGGTTAAAAGCAAAAACAAAAAGTTCGGAACAGGCAGTTGCCTGACAGATGTCATATGCTATATATGAAGTCGTGGATTCCTTGCCCATTCCATTAACCATTTCAATTCAATTCTGTGTATTTAAAAATTTTTTGGTTCTTTACGTTTGCATATTTTTACAAAAATATTTAAGCAATTTGTTGTTTGTTTATTTAACTTAAAAGAAGACAAAATTAGCAAGTACTGCAAGAATAATTATACCACGACATCATATGCCACATACGGTAATGCGATATGCTTACAAAAATATACAATATACGATGTTATCCAGGTGCAAAGTATCGTATCGTATGGCGTCTAACTATTAGATTTACAATATTAAGCCAATTATATGCATTAGAAAGCGCGTTAGGGGGTGCACACAAATCAAACTTTCATTAGGGTGTAGTTATTTGTTGCTGTTGTTCATTGCTCATATTATAAGCCGCAAATGCAAATAATCTATAAACTATAAATTAAGTATGTATTTTTACGATACGAAGATGCTACGGTGAATTTTGATGTTTAAATTAGTTTTTTATGTTGACTAAACATTTAGTTACGATATTCGTTTTTATATAGGTATTTATGAGAATACATATGCTTTTTCGTTAAGGACTCACAAAAATTACGAAAAGCAACTGAATATATAATTATTTGCACAAACCAAATGAAACAATAATACTGGAAACTGAAAGCCGTGGTGGTTTACTGGAATTGGAGTGCTATAATGCGGCATATTGGGATCGAAATGCATGAGATCACAATGGAACTAATGCTTGACTGTGTCACTCAACTCATTTAAGATCACAATACACATTATGCTTGATAAAAAAAATTACTAATTTGACTGTAAATTTCGAAAATTGTATGCCAAAAGTGTTTATCTTAATGAAAAAAATCTTATAATTTCTTTAAATACATTTTCTATGTACATTATATATATTGGCTTATCGTGTACTTGAATTTTGTATGTTTAATTAATATATTCCATTAATTTTAAAGTTATACAAATTAAATCAATTATTGTAGCTTGCAGTAGTTGATAAAAACATAAACTGAATTGCTTAAATAATTGTTAAAAATTGCAAACGTAATTGCCATTTTATGATAGATATAAACAATTAGTTATACAGTTTTATATATAGAGAGAGACCTATTAGCGATACCCATCATAGATGCTTAAGTAATTTCTGAACCATTGCTGGGCAACTTTTCAAATTGTTTGCATAACATTTCCTTTTGAGAACTTACCATAAGTTACAATACTTAAAGTTACTTTATTGTCTGTTTAAAGTTTTTAGTGTAGTTGATTTATAATTAATTTTAGAAATAGTTGTATTTATTATTTATGCACTGAATTAACCACAAACAACAACTCAACGCTACAATAGTCGGTTACTAGATTGTATTCAATATTTAATTCAATTCAACAAACGCACAAGAAACACAAACAAATTAGGCATAAATATATTTATGTATATATATGTGATCTATGGCCAGAAGACAGCGTGTCTACAAGAAAATTCGCCTTGTATTACCGTTACGTCGCGCGTACTTGGGAAATACAAATATCTAACTAAATCTGCACAAAATGTTCGCCTGCAGCTATACTACAAGAATGTACGAATCGAAACAAATTAAATTAAGTATACGCCGACGCGTACATTCTGCTCCGTTGCTTTGTGGCCTGCGCAATGACATAAGTGCGCAACATTCTGCACCTCATTTGATAGCATTTGGTATTTCACATAAATATTATGCTAAATTTCATTTTAAATATAAGCAGTTCACCTGGTTTGAAAATTTTTATTTAAGAAATTTCTTAAGCGGATCTGATAAACTTAAAGTCAGTTTGGTAGATCATTACAATTGTCTTAACTTGACCCAAAGAGCGTTATCTCATTATCGATTCGGACTCACAATGTTGACATTGTCATTTTTGAATGTTATATAGTCAATAGACATTAACAATGGCGCCAGAAAGAACGATTTTCTATTGTTGTTTTCCTCATTTCCTCGACCTTTAGCTGAAAAGCACCCGTGGGTAATTGGATTAGCTAACCATAATATTAGTACATGTACAGTGGGGCGTTAGAACGGTATCACGGCATTTTCTTTGGTATGTCACCACCTGCTGGCCATTCAATTCAATGAGTTTCAATTTCAAATAAACTATTTAGTATGCTTTTTTTATGTAGTTAGTTAGTTGGTTGGGTTTCTTCACTTACAGACTTTTTTGATTAAGATACACACACTAGCAGTTCGCTGATAATTACATGGAGTTATTTGTTAATTGTTAACTATTTGTCGTTTCCATTGAATCGTTTTTAATGAATGGTACTTTGCATACAAAAAGCCTTTGGATTTAAATCAAAAACAAAATGAGCTTTAAATAATAATAATAATCAAAACACAAAACACTTATTCAAAAGTTGTCCAAAAACAAAATCGATAAACACTTTTCAAAATACACTACATAATGTGGCTCAAAAATCATATTTTATAAAAAATAAGGAATGGGGTGTATAGAAATTATCGTTACGAGTTTATATTCTTTAATCAAAGAGGCAAACATAAAATTGTAGTTAAGTCAATTTACATAAGAGATACGTATATAGAAAGCGCTAAAATCTCACTTACCAATTGTCGAAATGGCAGAGACACGTTCAAATGTCGACTCTGTGGTCGAGTGCAATGTGGTCACAGTGTCGGCTAGATAATCTGTGAAGTAATCAATCAATCCATTAGATACTCTAACTTAATCATATTGTAGCTTAACATACCACGCTCTAAGCTGCCAATCTCGGGTTCCTCATTCTGCTTATCTGTTTTGGTATCACTCGGTGTTGGTGGTGGAGTTTGGGAGTCTGGGATGTCGCTCGCTTTAAATAATATGAAAATAAGTATATACCCTACAGATAAGTATACTCTATAAATTTACTCACCGATTTGTTTGAGCTCATCAGTCATTTCAATTAAACCCTCGCTCATCTTTTTGGTAATAGTATCGCCTACATATTTGCAGAACTCGGCATCTGTGAGAGACTTGCGTGGCTCAATGGAGAGTGGTGCAATTAGTCCTTCGTCCTTGATGGTCTCTCTTATGGGCACAGCTGCGCTTGGGCAGTTGACTCTGTTTTTCCATGGCCAGAAAATCGGCGGTCAACTTGCAAGTGGCAAATGGTGACACTTCTCCAATTGGTGCCGCCGATTCAATGCCATCGCCAGAAACGAACTTCAATTCAGATTCTGGCATAGTTTCAATGACTTTAGTTCCAATCTTATCAATAACTGTAGGTGCCTTGACAGTCTCTGTGGACTGTAGAATTTCGGGCAAGATTGTCGTTTCAATACTGGCTGTGGCTGCTATCAATTCTGTGAATGTGCTCTTCATGGGCTGAGATTGCAGCTGAGTTTGTTGCTCCATGTTTAGAAAGTCCTCAGTGAGCTGACGTTCATTCAGTGGTTGCACTTTCTGTGGTGTTGTCTTAGTTGTTTCCTCTACCAGTGACTTTCTGGGTTCAACTACTGGGATTTTACTAGCTTGATGTGCTGACTTTAACTGGTTCTGTTTCAGATACTGTTGATGGTTGGGGAATTTTACTAGCTGGTGAAGCTGATTTTACAGAGACTAATGAGTCTGTTTCAGATTTTGTTGATGGCTGGGGAATTTTACTAGCAGGAGATGCTGGCATTACAGAGATTACTGACTCCGTTTCAGAAGTTGTTGTTGGTTGCGGAATTTTACTAGCTGGAGAAGCTGACTTTGTTATAATAAGAGTTTCCGTCTCAGAAGTAGTTGATGGCTGAGGTATTTTACTAGCCGGCGATGCTGGAACTGCAGAAATCACTGATTCCGACTCAAAAGTTGTGGTTGGCTGAGGAATTTTACTAGCCGGAGATGCTGGAATCACAGAGATTACAGATTCCGGTTCAGAAGTTGTTGATGTCTGGCTAGATATGACAATCTTCTCTGATGTTTGGGGCATACTTGGCAGTTGACTTTGTTGTTCCATGCTAAGGAAATCATGAGTTTGCTTGCGACTATCAAGCACCATTTTCTCCTCAAACTTGTGGAATGTCTCGACAACATCGGCAACCTTTTCTGCCACCTTATCTTCCTTAACCTTTTTCTGTTCATCGGACAGCAAAGTCGAATCGATTTTGCTAGCTATTTCTTCGGGCTTTTTAACTGTTTTCACTTTCTCCTCTAGTGTGTGAAATGTGTCAATCAAATCGTGGATTTTCTCAGTCACAGCTTCGGCCTTGGCGAATATTTCCGGTTGTTCCTTCGGCATTTCGGTAACCATTTCAGACATCATAATGGTAGTAGATTCAACTACATCTTCCGAGACTTTGGTCTCTTTTTCTACAGTTTTTCTGGGCTCTACTTTGGGTATCTTACTTGCAGCCGGAGCTGTTTTAGGCTCAACTGGAGGCTGGGCTGCAAGCTGCGCCTTTTGTTCAGATTGCAGAAAATCTTGAGTCAATTTTCTTGCATCTACTTCAGCAATCTTGGCGGCTTCCCCGGCCTTTACTGGTATTTTGGAAAGTGACTTTTCCAACTTGGCTTCAGCTGGTTTCTCGAACTCTGCCTCGGCCATGGCTCGAGGTGCTGCTGTGGGTTTCAATGGTTCTTCGCTGGGTTTCTTTACGAGCTTAGGGAATTTGCGTCTTTGGCTCTCCGCCATGGAAATCGTATTTAACCTTTTTAGCTTCGAAATCAGCAATTTTCTCATCAATTTTTGAGCTCTCGACTAATTCGATAGTCTTGGCAATCTGTTCTGAGGCCATTGACTGTGCATCTTGAAGATTCTTTATGGCCTCGGTGACCTTCGTTGTTTCGGAGACAATCTCTGTGCTCTTCTCCTTGATCTCCTGTTTGCCAGTCTCAAAGGAACTTATGATATTTTCGACCTTCTTGCTGGCTGTCTCAGTTACCTCGCTGATAACCTGTTCGACCTCCCTAATAGTTTCCTGTGGCATCGTTGCTATTGGACTGATCTTCTCTCTGACCTCCTCATTAAATTTCTCATGGACTGTTGTCGTTGTGGTTGTTGTCGTTTCAGCTGGAAGTTGGCTGCGTTTCTCAAACTCCAAGAAGTCCTCGGTCATATCCTTTGCTTCCTGTCGGGTAATGGAAGCTATTCGACTTGTGGTTGCCGTATCCTTCGATGTCTTTTCAGCGGTGCTAATGTCTTGAATAATCTTATCGACCTTGTCTGGAGAGTGTTGCTCTTCTTCCTCAGAGCTGCGTCCGGAAGTTCTCAACTTGTGCGTTAACTCCTTGTCAAAGTCGGTTTTGCTCACTTCTGTGGAATCCAATTTACCCATCTTCATCTTTAATAACCTGCTCGGGAACAGCCGCAGTCTTGATGATGACATTGTCCGCGGGTAGCTGCATTAGAATCTCCGACTCGTGATGTGCCTTCTTATCCTCAATCAAACTCTTTCGCTTGATTTCGGTTATCTCACGTGTGATCTCCTTCTTCTGGGTTGAGGCAGGTATAGAGCGTTCCATCGAAAGACGCTTGACAATCTTCTCTCGACGTTCGGCAACTGTTCTTTTGGCTTGTTCCTCATCGGATTCGGACTCTTCAATTTCTTTCTCCTCGGCAGAGTACTTAACCTCTTCGCGTTCATTGATTTGCTGGATTCGCTTGCCTAAAAACAAGAAATCAATATTAAGTAGACTTCTTTCTTTCTTTCAAGGCTATCGATACTTACTTTCTCTGCGCACCAGCTCCTCTACAGATTCGGAGTTCTTCATGAGATCTGCCTCATCGAACTCTCGTGAATGCGATAGTCTTCCACTCTTGCACTTCTTCATAATGTCGTCCCGTCTAATGTTCTTTAGCGCTGTTTCTAGAGCTAGAATATCATAGTTGGGTTTATCTTTGTATAGTCGAATCATGCTCTGCGCCTGTCTCGCAATACTATCGGTATTATGATTTATTATCTCATCGATCTCATCTGGAGTAATGCCTATCTCAGGTGCCAGCTGTATCCAGTCTTTGCCCAACAGGTTGGATAGATCCACAATGCGTATGTCCCCAATATAATGATCATTTTGATGCTTGCTCAAGCTGAACAACGAGGTACGATAAGCAGTTGTGACACGTTCTGAGAATGCTGTTGTCGAATCGGGTATAACCGCTTCTGGCAGTACGATATTGAGAATGCAGATGGGTTGCTGCGGTTGCTCTCCCTTGGCCACTTTGGGCTCCTTCATGAACAGAGTGCGACCCACAATATCCGCATGTTGATCCTTTACACGCACCGTGAAAGGCAGACGATTCTCGCGGAAGGCCTTAAACTGCAGCTGTAACTGATCACCGGATTTGGTAACAGGCACTAGATTTCCAGCCATTTCAATATACTGCGGCTTGCCTTCGAGCACCTCCACATCACGGCTCTTGGCCACTTCCGTGTATAGTTCGTGCTTTTCGAGTGTTTTATCCTCACGATCGTCGGTCATGCAGAAGACACGCAGACGAGCCTCGAAGGGTTCTATCTTCTTGGCAAAGACCACAAATCGGGCTATGAAGGGCACGTGAATGACTTCCCTATGAACGTCAAGGATCAGTACAAGATTTCATTAGCTATTCACTTATTGACTTACTTGTATAGCTCTGTTGCCATTTTGGTTGCATCAGAAATATTACGGCAATCCATTAGCCAGAACCGGGCTGAAACTGTGGTTGTGAATGAGACGCAATCGTTGACAAAGGTCAACGGTGTGGAGCCGGTAACATCCTCCCATTGGGCTCGGGACGGTCCGCCTGGTGGGGTGATTTAGGTAACAAGATGTTGAATTTTCGGGCATAGAGCAAGGGACAAAAGGTACGCATAGACTACAGAGTATTTAAAAATTCTTTGAAAACTCTACTTTTGTCTCATTAGCAGATAATAATTATTATAGAATGTCAAAATTGTTTAACTAATTCGGAAACGAAAACTTAACTCAAAACTTTTTGAAATAGATCGAAATATACGATTTGTGTGTTAATTACAAAGCATTTGGTATGGTAAGAGAAGTATTAGAAAAGTATACACAAAAAAGTTTAATAAAATATCGAAATGTATTTAGCTTTAGTTTGAAGTATTTGAAATATTAGTAAATATTTTGATTGTTTTATTTATTGTGTTTTGTGTTTATGGCAAATGAGTTAATGTGATGCAGTGATTTGGGGTTAGGTCTATGTCTTGTAGGTATTACGAGTATTAAGATATGTATATTTGTATATAGTAGTATTATGTAGATGTATGGGAATATGTAAATGATTTTGGTTACAAGCAAAAGATATTTATGTATTTTGATTATTTAAATTTATAGGGCTGTAGCATATACAGAGTTACAGGTACAAAGGTACTCGTTACGCTTACTTTGAAGCCAGTTTAAATAACATGCTTAGTACTTCGAAATTATAAAATATGTAAGTTTCCATTTAATGATAATTAAGTAAGCGTGTCACGTGTTTCTCGTAAATGTGTAGAAAATATTAATAACACAAGAAACTTAAACATAAGTAAATCTAACAATAAATAAGAAATTTAAAATAACTAAATAAACCTTCAACATGTTTATATACAATAAACAAAATACGAGTATATTGTTTGTTTTATATATTATCGAGCTTGCCATAGAAGTAACTTGATTTTAGCATTTATATTTTCAAATAACTTTGGCAGTTTGAGAAATATTTCTATTGTTTTTATTTTCTTTTTTGATTTTGTTTTGGTTTTCGGTTTCAGAAAAGTTCTCTTTGGTGCCACAAACAGTAGAAATTCGATTTGAATCTATGATTTAGTATCTAAGTTTTTGGAAAACAATTTGTACATCAATATATATTGTATATTCTGCTTTATTTTGTTATTGTAACAAATGAAACCCAATCAACTAAAATCTGAAATCTATAATTTGAACACTTCAACAGAACTAACAAAACTACTAATTAGCTTAAGTGCACGACATTCCAAATAAACAATTCCAAAAAAATAATAATAAAGTTATTTATAATCGAAAAACAAAGTAGAAGAAATTAAAATTTAGTCAATCTGGCACATTCATTTGGCCTTGGATGTAATACGGTTTCAATGGCCCAAAGAGCAACTTTAGCATTTTATTGGATTATTTAAATCTTAAACGTTTTTAGAATGAAATTGTGCAATTGATATAATGTTTAGTAAAACCGCGTGCAGTCAGAAATTCTTTAGTTATTTGTTAATTATTTTAAGTAGATTAGAGAGAACGCAGAAAAAATGTTTGTAGGACAAGCTTAAGGTTTTTAAAAGTGAATTGGAAATGTAGCTTACTTTTGAAATAAATAAGCTATTTGGCTTTGAGCTGGAAATTAAGCACAACATTAACTTGACCTTGGCATTAGGGACTTGGCTTTGGTGGAGGCTCAAAAAGCCATACAGAAAGTGTACCTGAGTTTCTGGTTATTGTTGTTATTGTTATTGTTTTTTTGTTTGTACAGAAAACCCAAAGACGCAGCGCAACCCGAATTTGGGAAAAAAGGGTTTCAAATAAAAGAGGTTTAAATCAAGAAAAATAATTAACGCAAAAGATAATTAAATTGAAATGAAATAAATATTTCTTAAAGCATATAGTAGATAATAAAATATATATATTTTGAGAAATATTTGCAATAATTTTTTCTTGAATAAGAAATTTGTTTCAAATGAAATATGCAGAATTTTCAAATATTTGTTTGGTTTTTTGGACAAAAATTTTCATTTTGTATTTTGATAGATTGCTTCATTTTCAATAAAACTATGTTGTTATTGTTATTAATATTTTTGGCATAGAACGAAACAACTAAATATGAACAAATAACATTTTTGTTTATTTTGTAAACAGTTTCAATTTGAATCTTCATACATGTTTGTGAATTTCTGAATTGATTTTGTTTTATTTTTGACATTTTTCATTTTATTTTTTTTATTTGTTATTTTTTTTAGTTACCTTTTAGAGACCTTTTCCGAAACACACCTTCAATGGATTGAGAAAACAGAATGGAATGCGTGCACATATGCAATGACGCATTAGTACGAAATTATAGAACAATTAAATACGATTTCAATTAAGAATTGAATTGAAGTATGTTTTATTTTTTTGTTATTTAGTTTTGATTTGTTCCAAAATCATAATCATAGATAATTTAAGGGAAACCATAAAGAAAAACATGAAAATTTTAACTAAAAACTTATAATATTAAATAACAAATATATACTGGAGCAAACACTGTTGGCACAATGATGACACTGAGCATGACATTAAGTTGAGTACAAGGTAGAGTAATGTGTGAGGGTTCTGTATCTGTATCTGTAGCTGTATTTGTGTTTGTGTGGGTGTAGCTTGAATATGAGCGTATCTGTGTTTTCATATGCGGGGTGAATGACTTTTACTATGTTACTTGCTGTTGCTTTAACTATATTACGAGTACTATGATTGTTACTTTATTACTTGAACTCGGCGTAAAACGAGACTAATTTAAATTAATTAACTTTAGAATTGGATTAATACAAGTAAATGCGGCAGAAACACAATAGAATAACCCGAAACAACTTATACGCATCAACTACACAGACACAAGCACATTGTTTCTATTAAATGGGACCTGGATTCGAGTATATATTTTTAAAAATCTTGAGAAATAATTTGAATAATTTCAAATATGTTCTTTTTATGCATTTTCACTGTACAACATTATGTAAGTATATAGATAAGTATATGGCATGTATATATATAGTACATGATACTTGTATGTAGTAAGTACATTATAGTTAATTTATAGAGAAAACTGAAAGTGAAACAAACGTAGACATAACGAAAATTATAAATGAATACTTGAGTTATTAGTACATTGGAAATAAAAGGCAACTATAGAAAATCAATAGAAATAATCATACATTGAAGCACTTAAAATGTAATGAATCAAATGAAAGCCTGAGAGTTTAAGAAGGGGTTCAGGAAGTTACTCATAAACATCAACTAACAAAACGTAATATTAAGTAGATACTCATAATTGTTATATAACTGCTTGGAGCACATTTCACAACAACACAAAAAGGATGACATATTATCGATATGGTAACAATTATAACTTACCTGTTATTGAACACAGCAAACGGAGAGTTGGCGTATTGCCCGAATACTGATTGATCATACCCTGGCTGTGAGCCTTCGGGGCGGGCATGCTCAGTGTGATGGCCTTGTGGAACTTTCGACGTCGCGGCTCAACCGTTACAATCGGTGAGACGGCGACCCCGCGACCCAGGAGCTTAGCAGTTAGATCGGGATCAACCGGTTGGGCCTAGAAATGTAACGAATTTTCAGACTCTGTAGGCAAAAAATCGATTTTTTTTTTGGCCACTCTTAAATTAAGTACATGAGTTAAATAAATTATAATTAATGAAAATAATATACATATATTATATATGAAATATGCGGCATTTGTTTAACACACTCACACATACATAACTCTAGCTATGTATGTGTATTTCTAATGATTAAAAGAAAATAAAAATGAAATGAGTTTTGGGCTAAATGGTGAACATTTTGTTTCTCTTTTGATTTGTTTTTATACAATGCTTATTCAGGTTTATTTTTATTCTTATTAATGTTATTATAGAACACTTTTTTATTTAAATACAGCATAAGTAGATTAACTACAAACAATAACAATGTTCAAGCCCATTTATGTCCCAATAAATTTAGTTATCAAAAAAACTTTGACTACAACTTAACGACTAGAAAACCAATAAGTAAACTATACAGAACTCATAAAAGATATATATACAAAATGCAAATAATATGTGCTTAAGATTTCAACTCATGAGTGGGGCCATTATAAAATCGTATTTTTGCTTACGGCATGGCTAAAAATTGTTACAACTTCATTAGGCACTTCAAACCGAACCCAATTGTAACGGTATAACGTCTTTTTTTACAATATATAATATATACATTATTTATATTGTTTTATTCGGTTATTTAAAAAGCAATTTAATGAAAAAATTAATTAATCAAATGATAATTAATGAAAACATTTTCATTGGCATAAAGTTTTTGTTGAACTAAATTTATTGGGTAGTACTTCATTTCAGAAAACTTTTATAATCTTATGCATAATTAAGTAATTTATAAAGTATGGATATTTTATAGTAATAAGCATATATATGGTAGATTAGTAATAATATGTTATTGTAAGTATGTCTTATTCAATTGGACAATTTTTGTATTCTTTTATTTTAAATGTTTAGCTTTAAGAAAATATCTGCGATTTTCCACAAGTCGGTTTTGATCCATGATCAATCATCATCATTATGTTCCATATAAGTTAAGTATTATTGCAAGTCACTAGAATATTGCCCTTAAATCATTAAAGAGAGCAAATGTTCTTAGCTTTGATAGCTTTGTGCCATAAAGTTATTATTAAGTTTTGCCGTGATTAAATAAATATATTCAAACAAAGTGCACATATTTCATAAATAACATTTGGAGCCCCCTATGACAAAAAAAATAATATGAATCGAGAGGCATTCAAAGTAGGAATACGTTTCTAAACAAATCTAAATACCAGTATATACTATATTATAAAGATACGAGTATATAATATTTTGATTTTGTATTAGGTTCCATAGCAAAATACGCCTTTAGGCCGTTTTAAATATATTATGATATATATGTTTGTATATAGATAGTATATAAGTGCATAGATATCATCTACTTTGCTTGGCTTCACCGATCATTACGCGGATTACAGAGTTTTTCGAGAGTGGGTTTACATAAGTATTTGATTAAATGCGTATTAAGTATTAACTTTTGGAAAACTTTACGTTCATGTTAGACTTTTGGGAAGTTGTACGAGTATATGTATTTAAATGCACGATAACTTTTTGAAGTTCTTGCTAATAATTTGGTTATACTTGTAGTTATAAATAGTTGGGTTCTTTACCAAATAAGCGAGAAGCGCTTCTTTTTGGGCACATGATTTACGCTAATCTTGCGTAGTTTCTCAGGCGCAACGCCTTTGCGTGGTTTAAAGAGGTTTACCTGTAAGCCAACTTTGATTTTCTTGGTAAGAGCGCCTTGCGGGAACACGGCCTGCACCTGTGGCACCACAGTGCTGGATACCATGCCACCCTCGGGCCCAATCGCATGTACCTCCTGGCGTATACGCGATACGACGGCAAAGTACTGTGGGAAATCATAGGTGACAAAGCGACAGACATGATTGCCAGCCTGCTCCTCCAGTTGAGCAATTTCTGTGGAACCACAAAGAAGATTAGCAATGAAAAGATACTACTTAAGTTCAGAGACTTACCCTCCGGTTCAAAACATTGCTGCATAACATCGTGTATAATCTCCTCGGAGTTATCAATGGTATGCTCCCTCCAGGTTTCGCCATTATCCGAACGTAGTATGATGATCTCACGCTCTTTGCCACGCAGCGAGGCAAAGTGTGGCACCTCCATGACAACGGGTCCAATGAACTTGGTCGAGCAGGGTCCCAGCTCCAAGACGCGACTGGCCAAAGCCTCGCCCTCCATCAACTGCGGCGGATGCATGGTGCGCTGTGGCTTCACATAGCGACAGGTCACCCGCGTCGGCTGGCAGGTGGAGCGCGATGGAATGATCATACGCACACCGCTGTGACGGCAACCACGCATGGCACCACCCCGGGCATCCACCAGGAATGAGACCAGGAAGCTCTTCCAGCTCAATTTGCGACTGCAAAGCAATTAATTTAATACAGATATTCCAATTTACTTTTAGTACATTTGACTTACCCCACATGGGGTGGCTCATCGTTGCCATTGCCATTGGCAATGTAGACACCATCGACGGTGGCCTTGGGCGAGGAGCCATAGACCTGTGCCTTGTGTGGACTGATCATCTCCTCGCCAATTGTGGGCGGTACACCGCTGGCATATTCAGCACTTTGGGTCATCCGATTGGAGTCCATGCGCTCATCGCGTGTCACATCAATGGGTAGAGAGTCATCTCCTAGGGATTTCATTTCATCAACGGTCAAATAGCGATAAGGTTGATCTGATAGCATATTGTCTTCGCCTAGATTTTGATTCGATTATGTTGCAGTTGCATTCCAGCGCATTTCAATTTCAAGCAGCAAGACAGTCAAATTGGCCATATAGCGTTAAAGTTGTAGTTGTTGTTGTTGTGTGTTAGATAGTGTTATTGTTGTAGTTGTTTCAGGAGTAGTTGTTGTGGTTGTTGTTGTTATTTGCAGTTGATGAGAGCGCAGTGCATTGAAAATAGAAGAATGCAAATGAGTTTTTTTTTTAGTTGAAAAATTTCGTTAATTCTACATGCATCATAAATATATTTTTATATGTATATTTATAGATATATATAGTAATTATTATAATAATATGGGTTTAGTAGTTAGATGATATATGTATAGCTAGTATGAGTATATTAAGTAGGAGCATATTATGACTTAATTATAATTTATACTTTTCATGCCGTAGTACAAATAAATTAGAGCACATCGATGGGATCTCAATAGAGAAAAAACTCAAAATGCTGTAAGTCTCTTAAAAACACCCAGAAGTCCAACTATTTACAAACATTTATCAGAAAATAACTGAAAATGAAACCGTTGCAGTTTGAAATTTGTTATCGATATATGGTACATATCGATTTCATTTTCTGCCATTTGAGGGGGAATCACATTACAAAGCAAAACAAATAAGAAGAATGTAACATAATAAGTCTTCAGCTCTGATGTTTCGAGTGTCAACAACGTCAAGAATTAATTTATACATTTATGCGAGTAACCATATAAAGTGCGCCCTTAATCTTTAATTTGATTAATTTAATCGAGTGTCCAATCAGTTGCCAATTTTTGCACTTGATAAAAGCCATCTCTTCAACTTAGAAGTAGAGTTTTACAATTGGCCATGGAACGTTCATTTTAGACACACTTACTAGAGACATAAAGATAGTCGCCCTGGTAATACGGCGGAGAGATGTGAGTATCTGGCCGATTGAGATCTCGATCACGATCACGATCCCCGCCAATGCCAAACTCATAGCATGCGTCCAATTCCCAATTTGTGTCACCTGACGGCACACATAGTAAAAGCGGGTATTTTTCGATTTTAACTTAAGACTAGGCATAGCTATTTGTATATTTTAGTTGATCTGAGTGCTGAGCTGACTAGTTTAACTAGACTGTGTGGAGAGTATTTAAAGTGTGAACCTAATAAAAGTCTATACATACCGCCTTCTTCCTCCGAATCGGACATGAAGGACTCGTGCATCGCCTCAGGAGCAACCACACGATACTTTTCCTCGGCCTGAGCCGGAGCAGCAGCTGCCTCATCCTCCTTGGTAATGGATTTAAGGGAATCCAAGACACTAATGTAGCCCAGCTTGCGGGCAATGTGAAGTGGCGTCTGTCCATTCACAGTCTGAGCATTGGCATTCGCCTTGTGCTCCAGAAGTAGGTTGACAATATGGCAATGACCCTGTTGGGCGGTCTGATGCAGTGGAGTGTAGCCGGCCTTGGTGGCCATGTCGATGTTAGCTCCATTCTGCAACAGGAAACGCACCATGTTCGCCTGGCCAAAGTGGGAGGCGACATGGAGTGGAGTGTAACCCGCTTTGGTGGCCATGTCGATGTTGGCACCATTGCGCTGCAGAATCTCAGCGACATTAACATTATCCTCCTGAGCACACAGATGCATGGGAGTTAATCCATTCTTGGCCGGATGATTGACAGCAGCCTTGTGCTCGATCAAGAGATTCGAGATCTCGGCATGTCCCTCCTGGCTGCTCAGATGCAAAGGCGTAAATCCAGCCTTGCTCTCGGCATTCGCCTGAGCTCCGTACTCCAGCAAAGTGGTTGCAATGTCCATCTGGTTCTTTCTGGCCGCAATGTGCAACGGAGTGTGTCCATTCTTGGCCGTGGCATGTGGACTGGCGCCCTTCTCCAGCAGCAACAGTGCCACCTGCTGGTTGTTGTAGTGGCATGCCACATGCAACGGAGTCACTCCGTTCTTGCCCTGCGCATCCACATCCGCCTCCTTCTGCAGCAGCAGCTGGGCGACCTTAATGTGACCATACTTGGCGGTCAGATGCAATGGGGTGAATCCCTTCTTGGTGGCCGCGTCCAAGGCGGCACCGTTCTCGATCAGCACAGCGGCCACCTGAAGAAGAAGGAAATGTTAGAAATAAACTTAGCTACAGTTGAATTCCGATTCCAGTCGATTAATGACAATCGTGTATCGATAACATTAACGGAAACGGAACACAGATAAAGCCAAGGTGAATTTATAGAACTTATATATAATTTCACCACAGATGAGGATGCCTCATTTCACCATGAATGTAAACTTAAAACCATAAATAAATTTAAATAAAATAAATACAAAAATAATACTACAAAATAATGGCAACATTTATTTATGGCCCACGTAAAAGACAACAACCAAAGGCACAACAATACTCGTAATACTCGATGAAAGTAACATAAACAAAAGTATAGATATAAAAGAAACAAACTTAAAAGAAAATTTCAAATGAAAAACTCCTGATGACGTATCCAGAACAACTGCATCAAGTAGACGGTGTCGATGTGATCCGTTATCTTTTTGGCAATCAAATCTTTTACCTCATCCTGTCCCTCCTTGGCGGCAATATGCAATGCTGTGTACATGTCCTTGGTGGTGGCATCCACCTGTGCACCATGTTGCAACAGCAGCATCACAATATCAACGTTGCCCAGACGCGAAGCAATGTGCAGTGGCGTCTGCTGCTCCCGAGCACGTGCATCCACCTGGGCGCCATTCCGCAGAAGAATGCGAATGATGTCCGTCTGCAAAAGAACAAAAGTTAGTTAAATCTCATAAGCAATACAGGGTTAAAGATAAAAGTTCGAATCCATGATTTTGAGAAAAATGAATTTTTTTCGAAAATTAATTAAATTTAAAGGCAGAATTAATTAAGAGGCCAAACAATAATCAAAATGACATTCCGCTTGAAAATCGGTCCAGTTTTGACAAAGTTATAGTAGTTTGAAGTTGGTCAGACCTTGGATCTAACAACTTTACAAGTCAAAATTTTTGTCAAATTTCACATGATTTTTTACAGATTTTTGAAAGGTGTCAGAAACAAATTTAAAGTGTTGTTTTATACTATTTACGATATAAGGAGTTGATTAAAAGTGAAAACTTGAGATTTAAAATTTTGAATTTTCAAAATATCAAAGGGGGGACCACATGCATCGAATCCATGATTTTGAGAAATATAAATTTTTTTCGAAAATTAATTAAATTTAAATGCAGAATGAATTAAGAGGTCAAACAATAATCAAAATGACATTCCGCTTAAAAATCGGTTCAGTTTTAACAAAGTTATGGGAGTCTTAAGGCTCTTATTATCCAGTATTTGGACATGGTTCTTATGATTCTAATTTGAATATTCTTATTAACAAGACAACTCACCTGGTTGGCGCGTGCAGCCAAATGCAATGGAGTCTCACCACGCACAGTGGGCACATCCGGGCTGGCGTCGTGTTGCAGCAAGTAGATGACGATATTCATGCAACCCATGAAGGCGGCCACATGCAGCGGGGTGAGTCCACTCTCGGTGGTGGCACTGATGCTTGCCCCATGACGCAGCAGCAGTTCCACGACCTTCAAGCGGTTCTTCTTGCAGGCAATATGCAGAGGCGTGAATCCGTTGAGAGCCCGAGCATTGGCATCGGCATTGCGATCCAACAAGAGCTTTGCCACACGCACATGTCCACAGTGGGCGGCCACATGCAGTGCGGTCAGATAATCGACGGTGACCTCATCAACGGGGGCACGATGGTAGAGAAGAATGCGGGCGGCATCCACATGCTCACCCTGGGCAGCCATGTGCAAGGGAGCGAGACCGTTCTTGGTCTTGGCGCTAATCGGAGCACCGCGTTCCAGCAACATGTCCACGACCTGCTCATGTCCGGAGCGTGCGGCACAGTGGAGTGGGGTGAGGCCATCCCGGGTCTTGGCCTCAATGTTGCCACCCTTCTCCAGCAGCAGCGAGACCATGTTGGTCTTGCCCCACTTGGCTGCCACGTGCAACGGACTGATGTTGTGCTTGGCCGAGTAGTTGACATCGGCGCCCTTCTGTATCAAGAGATTAGCAATGTTCTGGTTGCCATAGTGCGAGGCAATGTGCAACGGCGTGAAGCCCGACTTGGAGGTCACGTCCGGATTGTGGTCATTCTGTAGATAGACAAGTTAGTAACGTAATCTATTCAATAACTATAAATACACTCACATCCAGTAATAGCGTAGCCGCTTTGACGTCATCCTTCTTTGCAGCTATGTGCAACGCGGGCAGACGCACCTTGCCACGTGTGTCGCTCTCGAGGAGCACGGCAACAACCTTGTCGTGCCCCTGCTGCATGGCCACAGCGAGTGGTGTGAATCCATCCTCTGTGGCAAGACTCTGATTGGCGCCATTGGACAACAGCAGACGCACTACGGCATCATGATTCTCCTGGGCAGCCATGTAGAGAGGCGTAAAGCCATTCTGCGACTGCACATTGACGGAGGCATTGTGCTCCAGCAGCAGCTTCACCACCTCCTCCTGTCCAGCCAGCGAGGCAATGTGCAACGCCGTGTTGCCCTTCTTGGTGGCACTGTCCACAATTGCCCCGCGACGCAGCAGCTCCGAGACGACGTGAATGTGTCCATCCTTGGAGGCCAAATGCAAGGCATTCAAACCGTTCTGGAAAGGTTTTATAAGGAGATTAGTTAGCTGTCTTAAATATATTTTTATATTACTACTTACCGCATTGCTGGTGTTGATATCAATGTTGTTTTTCAGATGCTCCAGAACGCGCTCCAAATTGCCAGCACGTGCGGCTCGCAGGAAGGAAGTATTGCCATCGCCCTAAAATAATAAATGGATACATTTTAGATAAATTAAAGGAATAAGATAAAGCATGTGAATTACGTTGTAATTATACCAAATCAATGGAACATTACAAGAACTGTTCGGGTATAATATTAAAGCAAGTTTCAATATATTTTATCGAGCTAATGTCGAATAAGCGAAGATGAAAAAGACGAAAGCAAGAACAATACCTTAGGCAGTCCAAAAGACGATGTATTCCAAAAAGTTTCATCAAGATTAAATTCAAGAGCTCGAATCATATATATTGAATTAACTAATATACACATACTATAATATTCTTAAGGACATGCGGGAAGAAGAAGACAGCGTTTAAGTACTTCAAACTTAACCCAAAGAACTATTTGAGAAATATGCTGAAGACCTCTAAACATAACATATCATATCATATCATATCATATCATATCATATCATATCATATTATATTATATCATATCATATCATTTCATATATCATATCATATCATATCATATCATATCATATCATATCATATCATATCATATCATATCACTAAGATGAGAACCTAGCAGAGTATGAAACTATAAAACCGTTTTAATCACCATTTTATAGTTTCATTTTCTGCTTATTCTCAAAAAAAATTACAATCCACGCTTATATCACATTTAAATCAGACACAACTAAAAATCACATGATAGTTTAAGGAAGCTTTAGGTCACATTTTCCCTTAGTCGGAGACCAAGCGAAAGTTGCGTGTTAGTTGCGTATTTATCAAAACGAGCTTTACTTGGAGGGTTTTATTGATCGTTGCCGTGTGTAAATAACGGTTACAGTAGTTGCGCAACTAAAGCTTAAAACTAGCACCTGGCAATGTGTAGAGTGTAATGTGTAATGTCTGATGTCAGGCTCAAGTTCAACGTTGGCAACGGTCAAGGCGAGGGGTCAACGTCAGTGCTGAACACCGCTAAATGCGCAGGTGTAATTCGGCTTTATAGAAAACTAAAAACCAACAGCTGCCCCTTTTTTTATGCACCCCCAAACCCAACGTCATCAACAACACCACCACCCACAAATTGTTTATGTTTTCCTGTTGCTGTACGCTCCAGTGATTCTGGGAATTCGATGTCGAAAATGACGTCATGTCGTTCAGCTGGAAAGTGCAACTGGAATGAAGGCGGTTTTTTGAATTGAACATTTTCGCACTGGAAATGAAAAAGTTTTCGCACTTGATAAAAATGACCGCAGACAGAGGCACTGTCCCGACCTGAAGTTGCCTCCATCTGCCCCAAGCTGTTGCAATGTACAAAGGCTCGCCCTGTTCCGCTCCTACCCCTACTCACCCCTTACCCAGTGTAGAGGCAAATACGGAAGTGAGCTGCTCCTTTTCATGGCTGGGCCAACAGAAAACTCATTTCGTATGCCTGCGCATACAAACGAGTATAAGTACTAAGGCGAATTCTAAAGGATGTCTTCCTTGTTTGCTCAACTTAATGAGAGACAGAGACGGAGACGAAGACGGAGGGACATACGCAAAAGTTCAAAGGTGCCCAGGCATTGTATAACAAGCTCAAGTTGTGTAAATTGAGTGTTTGACGATGGCAACTGTAAGTTGGGAAGCCTTGAAGTGGATTTACTTTGAACTTGTGCAACAAAAATGTTGCTTAAGTGGCAACATGTTTGGTAATATATCTACTTGAAACTCAAGTGCAATATTATAAAGATGAAGCAATGCAACAAATGTGAAAATTGATTTCGATCTCTTGCTTAAATTGAAAAAATTAATAAGACTAATATTATATATGTAGGAGTTTAAAATGATGAAAAGCACTTTAAATAAACTGAAACCCTTTCAGGTGTAACATTTTAAAAATTAATCATTAATAATAAGTGAAGAAAAATGACTCATATTATGGATTTTCTCCATCTTGGTGTGGCGCAAAATGTCGCATGTCATCATTAAATTTAACCTAAATCTCTATTACCGTACACTACCTTTGCCACACGGATAGACGGATACACGCACCACTCAGTGCCGCACCACACCCAGTTATGTTTGGTGGGGCAGGGCGGTGGTGACGTTAACATTAATAGCTAACAAAAGGTGTTCTTTTCCCTTCTGCATTTCAGCTCATTGTTCGATTAAAGATCACAAGTCCACAATTCGATTTGAATTCAATTAGAAATCCGTACAATAAAAAATCGATAAAAACTCTGCTGTCATTAAATGGGGCGTGACCCAAGGGTTTAAATATATCGAAAAACCAATAATAGCTATAAAACATTTAAGCGGACTTATTTTAACTAGCTTTTTGTTGCGTTTTTACGCAATTTTCACTCCAGACAATGAAAAATCGATAATGTGCAAAATGGACGCCAACATGGCCGTCTCTGCATAGTGCCACAAAAAAATTAATAAACGCTGTAACATAATACAAAAAAGTATTAAAATTTCTTTACCTGAGCTCCATTTTCAGTGACCATTTTGAAATTAGAAAATGACAGCCGTATTTCAATCTATAACCGTAAGACCGTCGTACTTAACGGTATATCTAGTATAGATAAATTGTGTAAGCGCAGCTCGCGTATGTCGTCACTGATTAGTCATATTTTTCACTTGGCTAATTAATGCATTACTTGTCGATTTGGACGCGAAACTACTTGAGATTTTCCTTTTGAATTTTAAATGCACTCTTATCGATTTTTCCTTAGATTTTATGTAAGCCTTATGTACGCGAGTGCATGTGTGTGTGTGCGCGAGGGTGTGTATGTGTCTATGTGTGTGAGTGTCAGTGTACGTTTATGTGCGACTGTGAATGTAACTGTGACTGTGTTGGTGTGTCTGATTGGATTCCTTTCTATTCAACACAGTCGCTTCTATATTCACGCTGAGGAGCAATTTTTAATTTTGCTGCCGTTTTCTTCAATGTTCAACTCCAGACTGGATGCGTGTTGGCTCAGCGAAAAGTCCTACCAGTCGTGGTTGAAATATAGTCGGCATCGCCAGGATTTTCGAAGGACCTGCGCACTTGCATATTCCAATTGGAAAACGCCAACCCCCCTCGTCCAACACACCAACTCTGTCTGCCTCTCTGTCTGCGTCTGCGCCACCATCGAAGGGTGGTCCGGACTGGAAACGGAAGCGAGTGCCGCACGTCTGACACGTGCGTTTTGTTTTGTTGACATTTTGCTATTGGAAGTGGCAAGGAGCGTGGTGGAAAACAAGAAGAAGAAGTGGAGCGAAGCGGACACGTGCAACGAATGCAGCAACAAAAGGGTAAGTCATCAGAAATTTAAAAAGAACCAACGCCTTTATAAAAGTTCTATTTTAACTACAATTATATTAAAGCCAAGATAAAGCCTTGACAATTAATTAATAAAACGGAGCTCAAATAGAATTGTATACCCAACAATAAAAATGGAGTAAAAACGCAGAAAATAAGTACATAATCGTTTTATTCGAAAGATTGTGTTAAAGGATCAGTTCATCACTTGTATGTATGTATTATAATTATCCAAATACCGTTTCAGCTTGATTTTCAAATCTTGGAATATAAAAATGATATTAAAATTTTTAGTTTCAGTTTTTAAAAAGTTTGGTATTTTTTTCTCCAAAAATATTAATAGCTTAAAAATCAATGAGATATTAAAAAAGTTGAGATAGTATCATAATGCTCATTAATTTCCTCCCTCCTAAAGCTTTTTCAGAATTTTAGAGGTTTGTAGTTAGGGGACATATTTAAAAATAGTTTGTGATATCCAATATTCATCCAACTAATGCAGCTAATTAGCCTGTCTTTCATTTCCTGGCGCACCCATTGATAAACTAAACTACACAGCTGAGAAAACATTATACTAATTAGTTGGACAAATAAAATCATTACTAAACTAAACACATATGCAGGTCCTACCCCTAGCTAGAATACAAGTAGTTGTAACAACTTTGTTGATTGAGCGTAAACAAGGCCAACAAATAATAAAGGCAATCCACAGTTGGTTGATGGCTGGTTCTATGAGAGGTCCGTCTTCCAGAGAGGCGTACGTTGGCGCAGTCGCAATGTTCGACTGGATTTTGTTTACTTCCCGTTTCGAACTGGACGAGTTCCAATTCGAAACTCGCACCCTCAACCCCTAAAAGTTGGAACACCCCAATAAATCCAATCAGATGCGTTTGCAGTCACAGTCACGTTTAATGCCAAGAACGTCAAGCAAAAGAGAAGCGACGACACAATTTCTGCTATTGCCATCAATTTCCTTCCCATTGTTGTTGTCTTTCTTGTTTCTGTTGTTGTCGCAAATTAGGCGTTATAAGGAAATCCACCCTGTGAAGACGATAAAACTCACCCCTGAAGATTGCATAAAATTGCATTTCAAATTGCATCGTGACCAGGGCAAATTGTAAAGTGCTTGCTTTACTTTATCACGTTGCAAGTAAATACACTCACACATAAAGTATATATATATATATATATAACGTAACAAATGTGGCATGTGGCATGTGGCAAGCAAGGTGCGACGCACTGTTTGGAATTTAATTAATGTGCTGCTGGCTTGGCTTGCGGGGTGTCTTTAAGCTGCAGTTTGGTCTTTATCGGTTGGCCAAACATTGGCTTATTTGTTTTGGCCAGCAAAAGGGTTTTTGGTTACGCTTTAAACCCCCCATATCGAATCCAGGGGGTGGCTCACAACATGCCGACAAAACTCGACCAAATTGCATGTTTGCATGCCAGCTGGTACTTGAAAATTTATACGTAAATATACTCTTTACTATGTAAATGGAGACTTTATAGCATTATCACGTTGTTTATATAGTATTTTAAAGGAACTATCAGATATATTGTGTGATTAACAGCGGCACTTTTTTTTAAATTGATTAGTAAGTTAGGTAAAGATACTCTATACTTAAAGTCAAATTATCTGGCAAACCATTAAGATAATTTACAGTAGGTTAGACATTTTATAAAATTTTTTAACATATTAAATATATGTAAACAAGAAATAAGATTCCAAGAAATCAAGTCAATTAAATTTTATACCTATAAATTAAAAAAAGAATTATTTATTTTGTATATATATTTAAGAATATTAATTTTACCGAATCCGAACTTAAATAAAATTAAAATCCTGCAAAAAGCTAAAGTTTCCCATATTTTTGTATTATTTTTTCGTTATGACTATATAAAGATGTTCTCTGCAAATTATAGAATTTTTAAGAAATTCCTCAAAAAGTTAAAACAATAAACAAGTTATCTAATGGGTGTACTTTTTAATTAAATGTTATTTAAGGATAACTTTTCTGTCATAATGTGGGCCATTTACTAATATGTGAGAATATTAATGTTTGCAGAAGGGTATATAAAAATCGACTAAGCTACATAAGTAGTTATTCTTATAGTTATTAATTATGGTGCTGGCGTCGATGAGGCTATCGTCAGTTGGCCTGTTGTGGCATATGAAATTACAAGAGCCACAACAGCAACAGCAATAACAACGATAACTACAACAGTGGCGACAACGCCAATGTCCTAAGTAAATCGCCTGCCAGACGCTTTGGCCTAAGCTAATTGACCATAACTTTGATGACCTCGCAGAACGCACCATAAATACGGGGGCACTTTGTGGAAAGCCCCCTTAAGTGGAGGAGTGTGGGGGGTTGGATATTCATAATAGTTCACTGCACTTAGCACCAGACAAACGCGATTCACGCACCGCCGATAGAAATAATATATATCAATAATTTTCGCACAATTCAGTCTAGTCTGTCAAGACAAGAGGTGATATTTTTAGGCCAACTGCATAAATTTAAATGCAGCAACTTACAAAAAAAATTACATAAAACGAGTTCAAGGTGGCATGCAACTTACGCCCAAACTCTGCAGCGATGGGAAGCGTTTTTTTAATGTCTCCATGCTGTTCCAAAGACAACAAAAAACCACATTCGTTTGTCAATTAGGTATAAACGTAAATATATCTAGAATATATGAAATATATACAGAATGCCAGACGCGTCGGCCGCACCAAAAAAACAACAGACAGCGAGCGATTTGAGTCGTTTTCTAAATTATTTTCGATTGAGCACTATGTGGAAGCCCAGCACCAGACGAAGAACCAGAGACTAGAGACTCACAGACTAGAGACCAGAGGCCCATGTGAAGAGCACAAAAAGAGAAATTTGCCATTTGGTTTATTTTTAAACAATGCGAAAAAAAAATACACAACATTTGAAAAGCTTTTCGAGAGTGCAGGATGATAAGGGGGTCAATAATAAAGGGAGGCGGAAGGCGTGAGGCTTTAAAAGAGAGAGGAAACTGAATTTGTGGGCTGCATTGTGGGGTGTCTAATTTAAAGCTTTTTTAATAAACAGTAAACGATGCCTTGGAGACGTTACGACGCCATGACGCCAGAGAGTCGTCATGAAGAGTTGTTAATGGACGGACAAGGACGAAATAAAGATGGTCGATGGCTGATGAGTCACTTGGCATAGGATTACGATTGCGTCATTTCTTAGACTGGGATAAATAGATATAGATATATAGATATATAGATAATTTAGATATACAAGTTAGTCAAGTAATTGTTCTAAAAAACAGTCACTATAATTAGTTGACTAACTGTATGCAGGAGTTAACAAACGATCACAACATGCTTCAGTCTTATATATACTATATATACAATATATATGTCTGATATCCTCGTGACAAGCATATGATGTCAGCCTTGGACTCACCGCACTCTGGTGTCCTGTGGGGCAGTGTTCATGCTTATTGTGATGCTTGTTGTTGCTGCCGGGCGTGGCACCAGCAACGGGAGCAGCAGTACCAACATGTTGAAATGTCAGCTCATGCTGATGCTGAAAGTAGTCGTAGTGGCCAACATGCTCCGTCGGTGGAGAGGAGACCAACGATGGCGGACTGTGATGTGGATGCGACTTGGCATTGCCATGACCCGTCGACTGATGTGACTTTTTGTGATGCTGCTGCTGTTGTTGATGTTGATGTTGCTGCTCTGGATGATGCTGATGAGATTGCGACTGAGATTGGTGATGCGAGGAGGAGTTGACATGTCCTCCATGGTGATGATGATGCTGGTGATGATTGTGGGCGGTGGGGGGCGATGGCATATTATGGCCACTGTGTGGCAAATGCGACGAATGCTGCACCCCTACCTGATGGCCATGATGATGCGGTACATGACCTTGCGATGCCTCCATCAGCGTTGGCTGTATGTGAGTCACGAATTGAGCCATTTTGCAATTTGGCTTAAAGCACTTGTTTGATTAAGGCTTCAATAAACACTTGATAAACTTTGCACTTTTCTTTAAAATCTATAATACTTTTCTTTATATATGTATACCAATTGTGGGAGATGGGAGTGTGTAGAAAAAACAAGACACACACACACACACACTCCAATACACACACTAATACACACAAGTGTGTAGTTGGACGCGTTGAAGGCGACTTCAGCTGGTCGACGGTACGGATTGGGTTCACAGTGCGCGAGGACAACCTTTACGCAGGAGCAATGTCAAATGACTGGTTTAGCGAAGGCAGCAGCTATCCCAGTTTCGCCTTAGATGTGACAGGACTTTCACCTCCACCTCCACCTTCACCTCGTCCTCGTCAGCTTTGGTCGCTTCGGCTGCGTTTCGTGCGCGCTTTCTTCTTTTTTTTTGTAGCTGTTGTTGTTTTGGGGTGTAATTGGGGTTTAACGGAAGCTTTAACCGGACCAAGTTTTATGTGCTGCCGTTGCTGATAAGAGCAGATGCTGGCAACTGAGTTCCATACACATTGTATTTATTTTTATTTTGTCAAGTATGTGCACACAAGCATAATTTAGTAGGGCGTTTGTCATTGTCTAAAATATACAATTTGTTTATTTTTAACGTAACCTTTGATATATTTTTAGCAGCGCTAAAAAGTATGCAACGTTGCTTAAAATACGATATACATAAAAACATTTAATTGAGCGCGCTGTTAAAAAAGCTTTTAAGTGTGCAGAGCTTTTGCTGCCTTGTTGTTGCTTAACGCGTGGGATCTTAGGTGTGTGTCTTGGCTAATATGCCAAGGCGAATGATATTTGGCATGCTTATTGGAATTTATGTCCCCGCACCAATTGGCATAGAAGCTGAACGAAAGTTTAATTGGTATTTCACCAACGCAAGCTTCAAGAGAGTAAAAGTTGCAGTGAGGGAGAGAGAGAAGAGTAAATGAGCGAGTGAATGAGAGAGAGAGAGGGAAAGAGAGAGAGTAAATGAGAGAGAGAGAGCGCTAGAGTCTAATGTTCTCATTCGCTGTCGACTGTCGGTTATGCGCTGCGTCGTCGAAACCTGCCTGATTAATTCGCAACGAGACGTCGACGAGTTAACAACGCGACCCAATTAGAAGCGGATAAAAATTGCAACTGCAACTAAATAATAACTTTTGTCTACGTCATGGCGTTTCTGAATAAGGTATGCAAATAAGTTTGCCATTGCGTATAACTGGAGTAGGAAGTGCGAGAGAGAGTGAAAGCTGTGAAGAAATTTAGCAAGTGAAAAAGTGTTGATCATCTGGCAGACATTTTGAAAGCATCTCTCTCTCTCTCTGATTATGCTGTTGTTATCTGCGGCGTTTGTACTTTGCCCTCTGATTGGACTGTGGACTGTGTAGTGAATTCATAATTTATTTATTTTGTGTTGATTGTATTTATAGCTAGCGGCGCCAGCACTGCGTCAGCTGGTGTCCAGTCGCTCCTATGCCGCCGTCTCGCATGTCTCGGCAACCGGTCCGTCCTTTGCTCTCACCGAGGAGCAGCAGCAGCTGCAGGAGATGGCGCGCAAGTTCACCCGGGAGGAGATCATTCCCGTGGCGGCGCAATACGACAAATCCGGCGAGTATCCGTGGCCCATCATTAAGAAGGCCTGGGAGCTGGGACTCATGAACAATCACATACCTGCCGAATTGGGTGGTCTGGACTTGGATGTGTTCACCACCTGCCTGACTGCCGAGGAGCTGGCCTATGGCTGCACCGGCATCATGACTGCGCTGGAAGCCAGCGGCTTAGGTGTAAGTGAAGCTATTCCTCATATAAACTGCAGCTAATTATCCCTAAGCCCTCCACAGCAAACACCTGTGATCCTCTCGGGCAATAAGGAACAAAAGAAGAAGTACCTGGGTCGTCTGCTGGAGGAGCCTTTGGTGGCTGCCTACGGTGTCACAGAACCCGGCGCAGGCTCCGACGTATCCGGCATCAAGACAAAGGCCGAGAAAAAGGGCGACGAGTACATCCTCAATGGCCAGAAGATGTGGATCACCAACGGTGGCGTGGCCAACTGGTACTTTGTGCTGGCCCGCACCAATCCCGATCCCAAGTGCCCGCCCAGCAAAGCCTTTACCGGCTTCATTGTCGATCGTGACACACCCGGATTGACGCCTGGCCGCAAGGAGCTCAACATGGGACAGCGTGCATCCGACACACGTGGCATCACCTTCGAGGATGTGCGTGTGCCCAAGGAGAATGTTTTGATTGGCGAAGGTGCCGGCTTTAAGATCGCCATGGGCACCTTTGACAAGACCCGCCCTCCAGTTGCTGCCGGAGCCGTCGGTCTCGCCCAGCGTTGCATGGATGAGGCATTGAAGTATGCGCTGGAGCGCAAAACCTTCGGTGTGCCCATTGCCCATCACCAGGCGGTGCAGTTCATGCTAGCCGACATGGCCATTGGTGTGGAGACATCTCGTCTGGCGTGGCGTCTGTCCGCCTGGGAGATTGACCAGGGTCGCCGCAACAGTTACTATGCCTCGATCGCCAAGTGCCATGCTGCCGATATGGCCAACAAGATTGCCTCTGATGCGGTCCAGATCTTCGGCGGCAACGGCTTCAACAGCGAGTATCCCGTGGAGAAACTGATGCGCGATGCCAAGATCTATCAGATCTACGAGGGCACCTCACAGATCCAGCGTCTGATCATCTCGAGAAACATGTACGAGGTGGCCAAGGGCAATCAATAATTAATAACACAATTCTCTCCTCATTCACAAACGATAAATAAAATACGTTAAGTTACATAAAACAAACAAACTAATTAAAACAATCCTTCCTAGTTTATTATCCGATTCGGGATAAAATTTTTGGGCCAGATGCATACTTGATGTCCAAAATTTAAAATAAATTAGGTTTGCCTGTATATATGAGTCTACGTATTAAACTTGATGCTTCTATCTCTGAACATCTCAGAGATCTGTTTACTGATACTCGTTTAAGAATATATATACATTTCCTACCCTATTATACCCACGTAAAACATACTAATTTAGCAAACACATTTCAATTTACGCTGGACAAAGTTCAAAAATAGAAGAAAATATGGCAGATAAGCCAAGTACACTGTATAATCGAGTCTAGAAGACATCAAATTGCCGACTTATCGCCGTCTATTAAAAGTGGGACAGCCAAAAAACACACACACACTGATAAGATTTGATAAGAAGTGATTGCCCCCTTAGGATTGTAGATACATTCGCACACAATAAAAATAATATTAATTGCGACTTGTATATTTAACAATCGAAACAAAAATAAAAGAGGACAATTCCAACGTCCTTGACGTCATCATGTGCACCATTGCAGATCAGTTTCGTCCACGTAGAGCTGGAGCGGACCCTTCTGTCGCTTGGGGATTATCACCTTGGCCTTGTCGCCCCATTTCAGCTGCCAAATCGTAGTCAGTGTGGTCAAGGCGCCTGGCAAGGCGAAAGCCTTCTCATCAATGCTCAGATCCATGCGCTTGGGCAGCTGCTTGTGTTGCTCCAGTTTCTGCAGACGCAGATCGTCCAACAATCGTATACAATTTGTGGCCAATAACGTACGCAAATGCGGCAGCTCGTCAAGCACGTAACCCAGAGCTGGACCACTTAAACGTTCATTGTCGCTGATGTCCAACCATTCCAGCTGTTTTGCCTTGGCCAAATACTGTGTAATCTTGTAGATGTGGGCATCGTTAAGTCCACAGCCGGCGATCTCCAAGCGTACAAATCTCTCACTGGTGCCGCTCTCAAGGAGTGTTACCAAACGGTCTCCCAACGCAAAGCCGCTTTGCTCATCGAGTGGCCAACGCATATAACTAAGATTCAGTTGCTCCAAGCGGCAACTGTTGAGCTGATCCGTCAATCTACGCACACTCTGCTGTGTTAGCTGATTGAAGCTAATGTCAAAGCTGCTCAGTTGCGTGTAGGCCAAGTCAAAATCCTGCAGTTCCGTCAGCTCACACTGCGACAGATGCAAAGTGGTCAACGCTCGTCCAGCAGAGCTGACACAATATCTATGCAACGTTCTGAGACTGGCATTTCCCAGCGGATTTTGACTGAGTTCCAGCTCTTCCAAGTGTTCTAGCTTCTCCATTGCTTGGCCACATAGCAGCGCCTCCAATCCCTGATTGCTGATGGCATTGCACTTCAGTCGTAGCGTCTTCAGTTGCAGCAAAGTGGGCAACGCCTTGGCCAACTGTTGACATCCCTCGTTGCCAATAAAGTTGCACGATAAATCCAAGATTGTAAGTCTCGCCTGATGCAGCAGTGCCTTAAAAACTGGCTCTGTTTGCGTTTCCCGTAGCCAGAGACCCGACAGCTCCAGTGTCTGTGTGTTCTGTGATCGCTCCAGCAGCAGCTTGATCTTGACATCGACAGCTGAGAATGAGAGATGTCATTTAAGAGATGTCCTTACATTAATTTGGGAGTGCTTACCTTTCTGCAGCTGATGGCACATTTCTTCGTAGCGCTGCGAGAGTGGAGATATTTTCCAGTCCAGAATGGTGGACAACAGCATGTTCTGTTCCAGAGCAACACTCACAGCATCCGTTTCCTCGTATGCAAATCCATCGGAAGTTTTCAGACGCAGCATGGGCGTTAAACCAGTTAATCTAAAATGAGTTAAGTGAGTTATTTAAATTAATTTTTAAATTGTAGCTGCACTCACTTATTGTAGCGTCTTCCTGACTCCTCCGCCAACCAGCGCATGTTAATATCCTGCAGTTTCTTGCGCTCAATGGGCACCAGCAGCAGCTCGTCCTGCACTTTGACCTTGAAGGATACGGTGGTGGCCAGCACTGGAGTTGCCTGCACCTTGATGGGTGACGCATGCTTGGCAGGTGAAATGAGCAGCTGTATGCCAGCATTTTGTGTGGTGGAATCTGGCTCAATACGCACCACAGATACACTATCCCGTGAATCCTCGCCGCTGCCCAAGGGACTTTCGCTGCGAAAGCGACAGAAGCCGCTGTCCAGCAAAGATGCCTGCTGCTTGGACTTGGAATTGCTGCCGCTGGCATTACTATTCATGCTGGAGGAGCGTGAGAGCGAGAGTTTCCTCATTTGCTTCTGACGCTGCTTGGAGTTGGCTGCATCAATAAGCACTTGATGTGCATCCAATTCGGGAGGCGTGGGTTGAATATCTGTGTCCCATGCCAGGGCGGAATCTTGAAGATTCTCCTTGGCATTCGCTGCTCGACTGCTGATGCTGCCAGAGTTGTAACGCTTTCGCTTTCTTTCTGGTCCCACATCATCAACCAACCAGTGATCCGCGTCCACTTCATCATTGTTCAGAAGTGCAGCACGCTTCTGTTTAATACTAACACTACTGCTGCTGCTGGTAGGCTCATCGTAGTTGGCGGGTGCTCGATTTGGACGCTTCAATTGTGCCATCACATTGCGGTATTCCTTGCTAGCGCTTGATGACGGACGCGGACGTGGGCTACCAGCTGAGCCCGCAGAACGATTAAGCATTGGCAAGGAGCGTCTGTTTTGCGGTGTCAATTCCTCTTCTTCCTCCTCTGATGACACCGACGACTCCGGCTGTGCATTGGCATTGGTCAAGGGACGCGCATGCTTTTGACTGCAGATGCCCACTTTGGACAGTGTCCTGAGCAGCGTCTCTCGCAGTTGCGCATACTGTGCCTGTTCTCCATCTATCAGCTGCTTGGATTTCCGCCACTTGTCCAATGCCTCTATGCAGGTCTCATTGTAATCCGTGCGCACAGTTGCATCCGCGCCACGTTCCAACAGCAACTCGGCCACATCCAG
Organism: Drosophila falleni; assembly: GCA_035045575.1. Lineage (NCBI taxonomy): Eukaryota > Metazoa > Arthropoda > Insecta > Diptera > Drosophilidae > Drosophila > Drosophila falleni. The sequence goes on from JAWNOV010000167.1 coordinate 9,651,102, forward strand.
AAATCCATTGGCACAGGCATCGTAGAGCGGTGTGATGCCATCACAGCTGGTTCCCCCTTTGTCATTGATTGCCACTGTGGCTCCCTTGTCCAGCAACAGCTCCACAATATCCCGATAGCCATGATTGCTCGCCTCGTGCAGGGGCAACCAGCCAGCATGATCCCGCACATTCACCGTGTGTCCCTGGTCAATGAGGCGACGTGCCAGCTCCAGATTGCCAGCGATACATGCCTGATGCAGCTGCGTCTCTCCCTTGTTGTTGCGCTTGATGGTAAGCGTGCGATTGCCACGTGTCGTTCGCTGTGGACGCGGTTTGTCCGTCTCATCGAGATCGCTTGCATCGGAGTCCGTTAACACGTCCAGATCCACATCATCGCCCCAGTCGGGTGTGTTTTGTTGTAGCGGTGCTGTGACATCGCTATCAGCGTCCTCATCCTCATCCTGCTTAGCTGCTTCCATTGCTAAATTAATTCCTTTGGCTATGGCTTCCGTCTCCAGATTCTCCACCAACAGCTGCATTTTGTGTTTCACCTGCAATTTGTACAAGCGCACCATTGCAACCTTCTCCAGCTTTTCCGACGTGGCTTTATCCGCTTTGGCTGCCTGTCTCAGTGCCTTTTGATACACATCGTGCACTGTCCAAAAGGGTTGCGCCTGCTGTTCACAAATCTCCGCAATGCTGCACAGTGTCGTAAACGCCTCAGCGGGCACATCCTGATTTAGTTCGAATTCCTTCCACAAATACTCCAAGGCCTTGTCGTACTGCTTGTTATCCTTGTATGTCTGGTAGAGACTCACATAGATTGGCACCAGGCTCTTCCCTCGCTCCTCATTCAGCTCGGCGCACTCCAGCATCTTTTGATAGTAGACAATCGCCTTTTCGTAGTTTAAGAGATGACAGCATCCGTCACCCAGTTTCTCATACAAGTCCTTTAGTTTGCCATAGTCCACGGAACTGGTTAGCACTAATTCATCGAGTGTTTGACAAATCTTGACCACAACTCGCAAGGAGCGTTCAATGCTGATGCGATCGTTCTCATCGGGCGTGTGCTTCTTGTATGCCTTGGTCAGTATTTGCTTGACGCTGGCAAAGTCTCCCGCTTGGATCAGAATGTCCGATTTGGTTATAAGTGTCTCGCAGATTTTCTTCACCTTATTGGGCAGCCTTTTGGCCACTTGGAGTGCCATGTTGCAGTACCGCAACGCTGACGTCGCGTCGTTCTTCTTGCAATTGTAAAGCAGACTCATCGAAATGTAGCACAAATGGGTCAATTCGAATAAATCGTGTGTCTTGCTGATTTTAATTGCTTTCTCCATGTAATCAATGGACGCCTCGAATTCCTCCATATGTTCTTTTACAATGCCAATGTTGAGGTAACAGCGTGCTTGCATATCTAACTGTTCCAGTTTCGAAATCTGACCTGTAAGTCTACAAAAAGTAAATATATTAAATACATATAGTTTAAGTTGTTTTTTACTTACTCTTTGATCAGTAGAAGACTGCGAAGAAAGCTCTTTTCGGCTAGCTTCAACTGTTCCATGGCGCCCGAAGCTGTCGTATCTGTCAAGCTTTGTCCGTGGAGAAGATGCACCCGTCCCAATGTTGCATATGCACGTTGCTGCTCCACTTTGTTCTGCAGCCTCTTTACAATTTCTACAGATATAGCGTAATTAGTTGGAGGAAATTGCTGATTGCAGCAGCTACTTACTCAGATAGTCATTAATGTGATCCTTGGCCGTATCGTACTCAAACAGCAGCGTATACATTTCTCCCAACATACGCTTCGCCTTCGCCGTCTCCAGTTCCTTGCCCATGCTGGCGTAAATATTCGCCTCTTGTTTATATTCATTGACAGCCTCATTGTACTTGCCAAGCTGATTATAGTAGTCGCCCAGTTGATTGCAGCTCACCGCTAGCTGCTCTCGATTTCCATCGGTGCGCGCCTTCTCCTTGCGCTTTATGTAGCGCTTTTCATCCATTTAAACAGATAAAACACATAAGTAAACACAAATTTCACAACATAACACACATTTTTGCAACAATTATTTGTTTTCGGCGCGAATTAATGTTGATGTTGCCAGACTGTTGCCAATTTCACAAACAACTATCGCAATAACTAAACTATCGATGAATACGATACAACGTGTGGCAATATGCATAGACGGCGTGACCAAAAATTTGTTATCGACGCAGTGCGATTTTCATATACACATCGCTACTGTCGCCGGTTCATAGACGGAAAAATTTTCATCTATAGTCCCACATTAAAGGTAATTTAATTGCGCAAATTGTGTTTTAAACGTATTGTTTTATGTGGTAGTTGTTGTACTATTTGTTAAACATTGAGTGGCGTGCGTGTGTGCTATTTACACACATGAAAAATGCATTGAAAGTGTCATTCCAAAAAAATCGATAGAGTAAAGATGGTGGGGGCTTCCTTTTTGGTAGTGATTGAGAAAGAAGAGACATGACGTGACTAAAAGCACTTTTTCCACGCATTCTATTAACAGATAAACAGACTATTACTCGACAAGCACAAATAAATATAGCGTACCGTCAAAGCCAATAAATATTTGGAATAGCAATAAGAAAGTAATAACAAGTAAATGTAAGTAGAACAAACTGATTTGTCATTTGTGCGGGAGGTGGTGGGGGAATAAGTTAAGGTAGTAAATGGGAATAGTAAATGATTTGCATTGATTGGTAATTTGTATGTTCATATTTTTACAGCAATTGCGTGGCAATGGCGAACAATAACTATGCCGGGTTCAACTACGGCGGCACCCAGTACAACACAGGACAAGTGACGTACCCGGCGGTAACTAATGCAACATATGCAAATGCGGCTGCCTATCAAAATGCTGCTGTGGCTGCTGGCCAAGGTGGTGGTGGCGGGGGCGGGTATGCAGCGGCCGGCGCTGGTGCTGCGGGCTATGGCGGCTATGGTGACTACAGAAGCGCCATGCAGTCGTACGACGCAACCAAGACATTCTACCAGCAAGCGCCGGCCAGCTACAACACGGCCTCCGCGGCGGCAGCAGCTGCAGCAGTCAGCAAGACGCATTACTCGGCACCGCCCGTCAAGAATCCCAATTCAGCACAAAAAGGCATGGGTAAAATGGACAAATCGAATGGCACGCCAAAGCCACCTCCAAATGTGGCATCTGGCAACAATTATAGTGGCTACGATACGGCGCTCTATAATGCTGCCAGCATGTATGTGGCCCAACAGCATCCCGGTCCGCAGCAGAAGCCCAACGGTGGTGCCAACAACAGCTGGTATCAACGCAAGATGGGCCCAACCATTCCTGGAGCGGCTGCATTGCGTGGCCTGCGTCCAAAGGCACCGCCACGTCCACAGCAGCTGCATTACTGTGAGGTGTGCAAGATTTCGTGCGCCGGTCCGCAAACGTATCGGGAACATCTCGAAGGGCAGAAGCACAAGAAGCGTGAGGCATCACTCAAGATGCAGGCAACTGCCACCAACAGCACACAGAATCGTGGCAACAACTATCACTGCGAGCTGTGCGACGTCACCTGCACTGGCACCGATGCCTATGCCGCCCATGTGCGAGGCGCCAAGCACCAGAAGGTTGTGAAGCTGCACCAGAAGCTCGGCAAGCCAATACCATCCGATGAGCCCAAGAAGATGGGTAAGATTAACTTTGTACCAGCTGCCGGACCGAATGCTCCCGCTGCGGCTGCATCTGCATCATCAGCCAAGTCAGAATCAGCTGAAACCGAGACAGCAAACAGTGGAGCAGCTGGAGGAACACCATCTGAAAACATGGATGATCTGGACGATTCGTTGGGTGAGAATACGGACAACATTAAGCCGGTGGGTGGCGAGTACATTGAGGAAGTCAAGGACGACGAGGGCAAGATTCTCAGCTTCAATTGCAAGCTGTGCGACTGCAAGTTCAACGATCCCAATGCCAAAGAGATGCACATGAAAGGACGTCGCCATCGATTGCAATACAAGCGTAAAGTGCAACCAGATCTTGTCGTTGACTTTAAGCCCACTCCGCGTCAACGTCGTCTGGCCGAGGCACGTGCTCAGCGCGCTCTCATGTCCTCACATCGGGGCGATGATCATGAAGGGGGCAACTACTGGGAGGAACAGCGCAGTCGTCAATACACTGAAGAATATGACTATAATAACTGGATGTCTCGTAGCTTTGGAGGTAAGATCTAGCTTAAGAGTTCTATATTTAATAATGAATATTCCCTTTAACTGTTGTCAATCATTCTCACTTGATTCTACTCTTTTATCACTTATTTTTTCGACAGGAGCCCAACGCTTTGGACGCGTTGGCAATGGTCCACCACCGCACTTTGGCATGATGCCCGGAGTTGGCAACGTGCGTCGTCCGGAGAGCACCGATGATCGTCATGCTATTGCTCGCCACGCCGAGATCTATCCCAAGGAGGAGGAGCTTCAGACAATTCAACGCATTGTCTCTCACACTGAGCGCGCTCTCAAGCTCGTTTCGGATGCTCTGGTCGAGTTGCCAAACACTGCGGCTGCCAGCGAGAGTGGCCCGACCGCCAAGAAGGAGAAATCGGATAAACCCTCGGAGAAGGATGGACGCGATAATCAGATATTCTCATTTCACAAGGATGCCGACAATGGCGGCAATGTAGTGCGCATCTTGAAGGGCGTCATGCGTGTTGGCTACTTGGCCAAGGGTCTGCTTCTCCACGGCGACACAGCCGTTGAGCTGGTCGTCCTCTGTGCAGAGAAGCCAACAACAAGTCTGCTACAGCGTGTCGCCAATCTGTTGCCCGACAAGCTAAAGGAGGTGGCAGGTAAGTTGCAACAGCACCCATCGATTTGATAGTATACCACATACATAGACATGCATAAATATATATATATATATCCCTTGATATTTCGGTGTCCTTTGTCAAAGGCAACAACTTTTTCCAGAAAAATGGCTCAAATCATGTGAAGCAGCTGGCTTATTTTCCTTTGCAGGGAAATTAAGTGCATCATGGATATGTCTTAGGGTTTCCAAACACATATACTCACATATACATAAACAGGGGTGCACTGAAATCAAAACCAACCGAAAATCTCCCAAAAATGTATGGAGATTTAAGAGATTTTCGGTTGGTTTCGCTCTCTGGGGCACCCCTATTTTTATTATTTATATTCCATTATCGTCCTGTTAAAAGTCTCAATGATAAACAATATTTGAAAATGTGATATACAACTTAAATCTCTAAAAAGCGATCTTCTTATTGTGATTCCAAGACATATCCATGTCGAATACAAAAACGCGACAAATTGCAAAATCAAAAGCAGCAAATCCAAAAACAACTACATATCCTAATTGTCTGGCCAATTTCACAAAGTGAATTTCGCCAAGAGAGTGTAAAAACTATAACTAATAAAACCATTTTGGAACGCCTAAAATAATGGAATGGCAAAAAAAAAATAAAAAAACAAACCACGCAAAAGCAAAAAAAAAAAGAAGATGAATAAATAATTTCAATGCACATAATGCGATATACATACTTATAATCAATATACATTTATGTTGATATATCAAATCGAATCTATTCGTTTTGCGATGCGCAATTTCGCAATTTGTGTGGAAATTATTGTTGAATTATTGATGAATTAATGTATGCTGTATGTTACATACTTGACTACTGTTGAGACCTGTTGTTGTTGTTGCCGTGCTGGATTTGAATAAGAATTTGACGACCCAACAACGACGAACAGAAACAACGCACAACAGCAGCCTAATAAGCAACAACAAAATAAGCAAGATCTACAAAACTAAACCGAAAAAAACAACCAACAAATCAAACGAAACCAAACCAAAAAATAAAATATATAAAAACGTATTTGCCGTTTTCAGCTTCTCTCTCTGCAGGATAAGATTTGAGCCCTTAGCGTTGAGATGATATCACTCACAGTACTCCTCCTAACTCCACACTCAGGTGTCTCAGGTGTTAGCCGTGTCTATAGCTTTCCAAGAGTCGCTGCTGCTGCTACTGCTCCTAGTGCCTCCGCCTCCTCCTCCAACTACTGCTACTTACTGCTGGTGGTGGAATTCAACGGATAACGTAATCGTAATGGTAACACAAGCAGTATTCCGTAATCCGTACTCCGTACTCTGCAAGTACCCGCTAAAATGGAAGCGGATGCATTTGCCAAAGAGTTCATTTGTGTGGAACACGAACGAATCAATCAAACGAATGAATATCGAATCAAATGAAATGAATTTAAATCAAAGCAAATCAAATCTTTTAACCAAAACGAATTCAAATCAATTGAATGCATTTTTGAACCAAAGGAATATATTTATACAAAGTTGTTGTTGTTTTTTCTACTCTTACTTGCCACATGCCACACTTTCTCTCTCTTTCCCCCATTTTTCCACTTCCACATGCGAAGAAACTTTGTGTAAATAAAGTCCTTTGACATACAATACAATAAAGCGCGAAAGCAGCTCAAAACTGGCGACCAGAAGCAATGCGATTGATCCACACAGACAGACGCATACACATGGAATATATTATATATACAATATATATATGTGTCATGTCCAAGTACTTAATACATTTTTTCTTTATCTACCAAAATTGTTGCGCCCTCGAAAAAAATTATCACGGGCAGCTCCTCACCTTAATAGAGAATCGAATATCAATGCCGATTTAAGCAGCCGTTTTGTGTGTATCAAACTTGATTGTCTAAAAAAAAAAAACTATGCGAAAAACTATAAAATATATGCGACCGAAATTTGTGTTGCGAACGGGAACGATGAGGTGACTGCGGACTACTTGAAAATAAGTACGGACTGGTCACAGATCCCGCAGGTTTCTCCGCAATCCGCAAATGAACGTTAAATTTCGGTCAATGTTTTTAGTTTCTTGCAAAAAACTAACCTAAGAACAGCCAGGCGCTCTAAGGGGAATTGCAATCTGATTTTTATTTCCGACTGGGACTTGTTTGCAATTCCGTTTATGGTTCGGAGGCGGAGTTGATACCGCCAATCCCGCTGGCTACCCGGTCCGATCCCAGCACGCAGCTCATACTATAATACGATAAACACTTTAATAGTTACGATATGTGATATATGATGATATATGGATGTTTGCTGGGAACAGAGCGGAGTTTGTTATCTGTGGAACGTAGGAAGAAACAAACATTTACATTTTGCTTTTGATTAACAGATATGCATCATCATATCAAATATATATAAATATATTCATATATAATTATATATATATATACATATTGTGGGCCCCACATCTGGAATTATGTTTCATCTATTTACAATGTTTGTCTCTTTTCTAAGCGTAGTTCAAACTCTTGACAATATAACCATATTTCTCTTCAACGTTACTGATGAAAGAATATTTACTCTCCGTTGCAGGTGACACCCAGGTTAACTATCGCGTCGAGGTTAATGCCGAGGAGGCTTCTGTAATTGTGCTGGATGAAGTGGTCGCTGTTAAGATTACTCTCACATCGCCGCTGCTGCGGGAAACCTGTGAACCTGCCACTGCTATGAAGGTTGATGATGCTGCCTCAGCCTCTACAGCTACAGACGAATCAGACTTTTTGCCACGTGAACCATGTTTGCGGGTAAGTAATCCAAGTACATTCGCCTAACATACATGGTATTGATTTATTGTAATTCTGTTGCAGGCACTCGCTGACTTGCGTCATGCCAAATGGTTCCAGGCACGAGCAACTGGCTTGCAGTCGTGCGTCATGGTTATTCGTATATTGCGTGATCTTTGCCAGCGCGTCTCGTCGTGGCAATCGCTGCCACAGTGGTCGCTGGAATTGCTGGTGGAGAAGGTCATCTCGTCGGCTGGTTTCCCCATCTCCCCTGGCGACTGTTTGCGCCGCATTATGGAGGCATTATCTTCGGGCTTTCTGATTAATGGTCCTGGTCTGCTAGATCCGTGCGAGAAGGATCCAACCGATGCTCTGCAGCAACTTACCAAGCAGGAGCGTGAAGATCTCACAGTGTCGTCGCAGTTGTTCCTGCGATACATTGCTTTCCGCCAGATGTTCAAAGTGCTCGGCATGGATCAGCTGCCGGCCATGAAATATCCCATTCGCCCATGGCGCATCAATCGCAAACGTCGTCGCTCTTCGGGTAAGGCGGGAACGTCGGGAGCTGAAGCGGATCCAGCTGACATCGAAGAGACCGGATCGGATGAGAAGGTGGCCAAGAAGGATATAACACCGGCTGTTTCCGGCTAGGCCCGAGTCCGAGCCGAGCAATCAGCAATAGAAATACGTAGTCGACATAAAAAATATGAATTAACATTTTTTTCTCAATCTAATTGCGTAACAAAATGCGCCCGATAACTATACACTATTTCCATTCAAACTAATTGAATCTGGACATTTGATATGTTGTTTATCGTGTTCAACAACAACAACCGTAAATAGCAGCCTCAAACTAACAATATTAATAATTAATTAAATTAATGGCATTTTGCTAGATTATGCAGAAATTAATGCAAATTATAATTGTATTCGATTAGTCGTGGATGTGTTGATTCTCTATACACATAAAATATGTACTCAACTGTCCCCACTGCGCGTTTAAACATTATAAAACAGAAACAAAACAAATTTTAATAAAAATACCTATACAACATAATAGTGTTTATTTAATAACTACAAAAACTTTTGCCATTTGGAGAATGGCTTTTTATTAACAATATATTGATCTGGTGCCTTACGCTTGTTGGAACTACTTGACTTACTAGCTGAGGAAGTATTCTTTGGTTCTTCCAAGTCAAGTTCTGGATTTGCTATTTTTGGAATATGTGTAGTTTTGGGTGCTTGGAGTATTGGTTTATCCACAAAGGCAGCCCATTTACTGGTTGTCTTTGGACGTGGAGATGCTTTCCAGTTAACGAACTCTCAGAGTCCTGTTGCACTTCCAATATTTTGCGATCTTCCTGTGCTTGTCGCTTTTGACCATGTTCCAGATTTAACTGCTGCACTTTGGATCGACAAGCAGCTCCACTTCCGCGAAAGAATTCCCTGTGTACAACCTGCTTTTGGCGGCAAACTTTGCATTCCCATCTGTTGCTCTTCTTCACAATGTCCACCTATATATACTTAATAATTAGCAATAAATCTTCTCTTTAAATCAAATTAAGTAAAGAACCTGATATAAACTGCACTCTATGCACTGTAAAACGCGAATTTCTTGCGACATTTTTAAAAACAAATTCGGAGTAAATTAATAAGCAGAGTTGCAGCGCGATAATTCTATCGGTATAGTAATCGATAACAGCACTTTGCTGCTGTTTGTTTTTCGCAGTCAGCTGTTAACGCCGCAAACGCGACGCTGACGACAGAACAACTGGCACTTTTCAAAGATGCGATTGGTAAATGACAAACAAAAAATAAATACACCTTATCAAAGGAAATGACAATAATAAACTTATCTGGATTATAAATTTGTAGTATTGCCTGAGCGGTGACTTGGCAAAGCCATGCTACATCATTACCTTCAAGGGACTCCGGATAATGCTGGATTGCGGCCTGACGGAGCAAACTGTCCTCAACTTCCTGCCGCTGCCCTTCGTTCAGAGTTTCAAGCTATCCAACTTGCCCAATTTTGTACCCAGCAGCGACCATGATCCCCAAATGGATGGTGAGCTCAAGGAGTGCTGTGGCAGAGTGTTTGTGGACTCCGTGCCCGAGTTCAATTTGCCCATGGACAAGATGCTTGATTTCAGTGAACTGGATGTTATACTGATCTCCAACTATCTTAACATGCTGGCGCTACCCTATATAACGGAAAACACGGGCTTCAAGGGCAAAGTCTATGCGACAGAACCAACGCTGCAGATTGGACGATTCTTTCTCGAGGAACTCGTAGATTACATTGAAGTGTCGCCTAAGGCATGCACGGCCCGCCTCTGGAAGGAGAAGCTGCATCTGCTGCCCAGTCCATTGAGTGAAGCCTTTCGCGCCAAAAAGTGGCGCACCATTTTCAGCTTGAAGGATGTCCAGGGCAGTCTGTCCAAGGTAACAATCATGGGCTATGACGAGAAGCTAGACATTCTGGGCGCCTTCATTGCCACTCCGGTCAGTTCTGGTTACTGTCTGGGCTCCAGCAACTGGGTGCTCAGCACTGCGCATGAGAAGATCTGCTATGTGAGCGGCTCTTCAACACTAACAACACATCCGCGTCCCATCAATCAGTCGGCGCTCAAGCACGCCGATGTATTGATTATGACTGGACTGACGCAGGCTCCCACTGTGAATCCAGACACAAAGCTGGGTGAACTCTGCATGAATGTGGCACTGACAATACGCAACAATGGCTCAGCCTTGATCCCATGTTATCCATCGGGCGTTGTCTATGATTTGTTCGAGTGTCTCACGCAAAATCTGGAGAATGCTGGTCTCAACAATGTGCCCATGTTCTTTATATCACCAGTGGCAGACAGCTCATTGGCCTACTCCAACATCCTGGCCGAGTGGTTAAGTTCAGCTAAGCAGAATAAGGTCTATCTGCCAGATGATCCCTTTCCACACGCCTTCTATCTGCGCAATTCCAAACTGAAGCACTATAACCACGTATTCTCCGAGGGCTTTAGCAAGGATTTTCGACAGGTGAGTTGGTGAATTTTTGATTTGTTGAATGCATCTTAACCTATTTTCTCCTCAGCCCTGTGTTGTCTTCTGTGGTCATCCCAGTCTGCGTTTTGGCGATGCCGTGCATTTCATAGAAATGTGGGGTAATAATCCGAATAATTCGATTATATTCACCGAACCAGATTTTCCATACCTACAAGTATTGGCGCCTTTTCAGCCGCTAGCCATGAAAGCCTTTTACTGTCCCATCGACACCTCGCTAAACTATCAGCAGGCCAACAAGCTGATCAAGGAGCTGAAACCCAATGTCCTGGTTATACCGGAGGCGTACACCAAGCCACATCCCTCGGCACCCAATTTGTTTATAGAGCAGCCTGATAAGAAGATCATTACCTTCAAATGTGGCGAGATTATTAGACTGCCATTGAAGCGTAAGCTGGACCGCATCTATATTGCCTCGGAGTTGGCACAGAAGATATTGGCGCGTGAGGTGACGGCTGGTGTGTCACTCTCCACGCTCACGGGTGTCCTGCAGGTCAAGGACAAGGTTCACTGCATACAGCCGTGTGCGGAAACTATCAAGGATGAGCCCAACACAAGCACCGCCAAGGCACCCTCCAAGGAAGACGTGCTCAAGAATGTCAAATATGAATATGGCAGCATCGATGTGGATACGCTAATGAAGCGTTTGGCTCAGGATGGTTTCTCCAACATTAAGATGGACCGCAGTGGCGGCAACCTGACGCTGCAGCTGATCAACGAGGACACCACCATCAAGTTTGAGGACAATGAAACGCACATTATTTGCGGTGGCAAACCTACGACGCGACTTAAGCTACGTGACACTCTGCTCAAGTGCTTGCAGAGTTTCTAGGAATCTAAACATTTAAATATATATACATTTATTATCTATAAAACAACATTTAATTATTAAACTATTGTTTGACAGCCAGAATATTAGCACAGCGTGTGCAGATCTCCTGTTCCAGGATGCCAAAGCGACGACAACGAGGACAAAGTGGCGCCTTGGAGCTGTCTAGCTTTACTTGGGCCACATCCGCTCCAGCTGCCAGCTCTGCTCGCAATAAGACGCTTCCCACTTGCAGAATCTCGCAGAGTTCCGAGTTGGTCACGGGCACATTTAACTTTCCATGTAAAGCACACAGCTGCTCCAATTGTTGCTTTGAGCTGCAATCGATGATCACTGCGAGATTCCAGCTATTGACATCGCCCGCCTGCTGGTTAATGATGCGTTTGATATCCAACGCTGTATTAACCACTTCATTGGCCTCTAGGTTATGCCAATCCTTGCGAGCCTGCACAGTCTGCTCGTGAAAGGCGGCACCAGTTGCATCGTAGTAGCTCCAACTCTCCTCAATCAGATAGGGAGCTATGGGCCACAGCGCTTTGCAAAGCTGCCTGTAGCATTGGGTAAGCGTGTGACGAATTAACTTCAACTCCTGCTCATTACCACAGTAAAGACGATCCTTTATCAGATGCACATAAATGCCCGACACTTGATTCGCAATGAAGTTCTGTATGCTGGACACAACGCGGTTGTACTCATAGGCATTGTAGAGCTTCTCGATCTGAAAAGTAAAGAATAAAAGAATAGATTTTAAGCTCATATATATACATATATCTTGTTTATATTCTATCCTATTTCTCTTACATTAATAACTCTTTAACTCCTAATTATTACTTTAAAATACATATCTATATATATACATACAAATATTTATACAAAAAAATATATATATATATATTTATACATTAAACACATTAGCTTAAGTTGCTATATAAGGCACTCTACTTTAACTTACACTTCAACAAGTAAAAAAAAAACACCAGAACACCAAAAAAACACCAAGCACTTATCCACCGATCCGTCTTCTGCGAGCGCCGAACACTAACTGCCCGCCTACTGCGGAAGGCCGCCTTTTATATGCTGCGTGGGTGGTCGCTTAGCAGAGCTCTGTTAACTTAACAGTGCCAATGTAAATTTAACAGTGCCAATGTAAGTTTAACAGTGCCAAAGTAACCCTGTTGATCGTAGCGTTGCCATTTGCTGTGGTTGCCATATCAATGAATACACATGTTCTTTTCTTTAATTTGGGGCTTGATTATTTTTTAATTTGTGCGCGCATCACACGGTATTTCGAAGCCGAAACACACAACAAATTAAATTAAAGGCCAAATAATGATCGAAATGGTGTTCCGCATGAAAATCGGAAAATGGCCAATGATGGAAAAAAGTCTAATTTTTTAAGTTCATAATATTTTGATGCAGAATTAAAACTCTATCTACGGTTGCCCACTTACCTCCTCTTCAAATCCCAATAGATGGTGCAGTAGAAACTTATTCAAATAGCTATCATCCTGCTTAGTTATAATCCGCTCCTCTTCGGGTTTCTTTTGCTGATTGATAACACCGTTCAGATAACGCAATGTACTGCGAACTTTACTCAGATTCTCTGCCGATTGCTGCAAGAGTTGATCGCTGACAGTAATGGCCATGTGCTGGGTGCCATGAGAAGCTACCCACCAGCGGAGGACATCCGTGCCGTATTTCTTGGTTATTTGCTTGGGTGATATGACATTACCTAATGATTTGGACATCTTGTGTCCCTTTTCATCCACCGTAAAGCCGTGCACAAAGAGCGCTCTGTAAATAAAAATAGATATTGATGGATTCACCAATATTTTCTGTATTAGGAACTCACTTGTAGGGCGCACAATTCCGTGCCGCAATGCTGGTTAGCAGCGAGGATTGAAACCAGCCCGTGAACTGATCGTATCCCTCCAGATAGAGATCAGATACTTGTTGTGGTCCCTTCAAAACCGCCGACCAAGTGCTGCCCGAATCGAACCATATATCAAAGATATCGCTGCCCTTGATCAGATCCTCTGCCTTGCAGCCGAGTTGCTTTAGAAGCTCCTCGGGCAACAACTCCTCCAGTGACTTGGACCACCAAAAGTCCATGGATCCCTCGATGTGCAACAAGCCACAGAGATGCTTGATCAGTGCAGCACTGAGCACCACCTCGTTGCTGTTCCTCTTGTAGAGCACAGGAATGGGCACGCCCCAGGCACGCTGTCGTGATATACACCAAAAGGGACGCTTGTGCAGCTGTGTCAGCATTGCCTTCTTGCTGGCCTCGGCATTGACACGCGGATAGATCTCCACCTGCTCCAAAGCAGCAGCAGCAGGAGCCTTTAGCTTATCCGTATTGATAAACCACTGTTCACTGGCACGTATGATGACTGGTTGCTTGGTACGCCAGTCAATGGGATAAGAATGCTGCAGCTGCGAGGCATGCACCACATCCTCAGCTATGTGTTGCAGCACCAGGGAATTGCCCTCTCCCAGCACTGACTGACCACGCAGAAACGCAGGCGCCTCATCCGTATAAATGCCCGCCTCGTTTACATAGCATTTGATGGGCAACTTGTTGGCCAAACTGATCAGAAAGTCATCAGGCCCGTGAGCAGGCGCCGTGTGAACCAATCCGGTGCCCTTGCTCTCCTGCACATGGCTGGCATCGAAAAAGGGCAGCGCTGTCTGCGTCTTATCTATGGGATGTTGATAGCTGCAGTTCCTCAAGTCACAGCCCGATGAATCTCTCCACAATCTCACACTGCAGCTGGGTGGTCGCCTCAAAATCCGCCACAAGAGCTGAGGCGATTAGATAAAGCTCATCCGGATTGCGATTCGATAGTGTGACCAGCACATACTCCAAGGAGCTATTGTAACAGATGGCCTGATTGCTGGGCAATGTCCAGGGCGTGGTAGTCCAGACCAAGGCAAAGATTTGCTTGGACTTTGTGGCTTCCGAGGAAGTTAAGCCATTTAAAGGAAAGCGCAGATAAATCGAGGGACTAATGAAATTGGCATCATACTCCAGTTCCGCCTCTGCCAGCGCAGTTCTATGAAAGATTAAGAGTCAATAAAGTATTTAACCATTCAAAATCAATCTAGTTCTTACTTGGAGGAGGGTGACCAGTAGACGGGCTTGAGATCTCGGTAGACCAGACCACGCTCAAACAGATTGTAGAACATCTGCAGCTGGTTAGCAATGAATTCTGGCTTAAATGTCAAATAGATGTCATCCTGCTGCCAGTTGGCCAAGATGCCCCAGCTGCGAAATTCCTGCTTTCTGTGATTCAATTGCCTCCAGGGCAAAGGCACGTGCTGCAACAATAACAAAAACAACGAGTTGTGTAACTATTTCAATCCATTTCCAGAGATACTCACATTTCTGGCGTATTTCCAGTGGTTTCTGTTCGCCAGACGCTGCATTTGTGGCCTTTAGCTCAATGGGCAGACCGTGGCAATCCCAGCCTGGTATGTAGTTCACCTGTTGACCATGTGCCACACGCTGACGCAATGTGATGTCCTTGAGGATCTTGTTGACGGCGTGTCCCATGTGCAATTGCCCGTTGGCATAAGGCGGTCCATCGTGGAGCACAAAGGTTGGCTTACGCTTGTGCTGCTCCTGGTACTGATAAGCAGCTGCAATCTTATGCTGCAACCGGAATCATACATTTAACTAGAACTTCACATTGGAATTCTACGGCACAACTTACATCGAGAATTTGTCGTTCCTGTTCCTCGCGCTTGGCGGCAGTTAGACGATTGGGAAACTTGGTTCGGGGCAGATTTATCGTGTCCGTGTATTTCTGGGCATCTTTCTTTGCAGTTTTCACAGAGTAAAGACGAATCGCAAGCCGAGAATTAAAAGCACGCAACATTTTGCACGTAACCAAAACAAAATGCAGCCGGCGAAATGTAATCAGCTGTTCGAACAGCTGATAGCTGTCACCGTATGACTGCGAACATGCCGCAAAATTGAACTTAACAGTCGGTATTTTAAATTCGAGTTCGAAAAAATCATAAATTTACAAAATAAATATATAAAAATATAAAATGCATTTGGAGAGCGCTTCATTTTGACTAATTACCATATATGAAGTCGCTTAAAAGTGATAACTTGGGATCTAAAATTTAAAATTTTCGAGATTGCAAAGATTTCTTTAGCATCGAACCCATGATTTAAAGGAAAATATTTTTTTTTACAAAATCAATTAAATTTAAATGCAGAATGATTTGATAGGCCAAGCCAAGATCAAAATGACATTCCGCTTAAAAATCGGTTCAGTTTTGCCAAAGTTATGGAAGTTTGAAGTTGGTCAGACTTTGGATCCAACAACTTTACAAGTCAAAATTTTTGTCAAATTTCACATGATTTTTTACAGAATTTTGAAAGGTGTCAGAAACAAATTTAAAGTGTTGTTTTATACTATTTACGATATAAGGAATTGATTAAACGTGAAAATTTGAGAATTAAAATTTTGAATTTTCAAAATATTAAAGGGGGGACCACATGCATCGAATCCATGATTTTGAGAAATATAATTTTTTTTACAAAATAAATGAAATTTGAATGCAGATCGAATTAAAATTCCAAACCATGATCAAAATGACATTTCGCATGCAAATCGGTCCAGTTTTGGCAAAGTTATGAGAGTTTGAAGTTGGTCAGTTGAATCCAACGGCTTAAGGTGAAAATACACTTCACAAATAATAATATAATAATAATTAAATGGTAGTTTTAATTAACAATAATAGTTAACATTCATACAGATTGTAGATAGTATAAATATTTATCCAGTCAATATAATTTGACCCAAATCGGACCATTGCCTTATTTTTTCTTGTCTTTTGAGGAATCGTCCTTTGTGTCTTTAGCCTCTGATTTCGGCTTATCTTTTTCCTTGTCATCTGCGGCCTTTGCCTCCTTATCATCTTTTGCTTTCTTCTCCCCTTCCTGTTTATCTTTCCCTTCATCCTTTTTCTCAGCAGCTGGTGGTTTTGGCTTCGCTTCTCCCTCCGCACTCATGTTAGCAGCCAATTGATTCGCCTTGGCCAGCACTTCATCCACATCGCCGACCATGTAGAATGCGATTTCCGGAATATCGTCATATTCGCCGTTGAGCAAACGCTTAAAGCCCTCCACAGACTTCTCCACGGGCACCATCTTGCCCGGATGGCCGGTAAAGATTTCGGCAACTTGGAATGGCTGGGAGAGGAAACGCTGCATTTTCCGAGCCCGTGCCACCGTTAGCTTGTCTTCCTCGGATAGCTCGTCCATGCCAAGGATGGCAATAATGTCTTGCAGTGATTTGTAGCCCTGCAAAGTCTTCTGCACGGCACGGGCGACATTATAATGCTCTTCGCCGACGATTTCTGGGTCTAGGATGCGGGAGGATGAATCCAGGGGATCTACTGCTGGGTAAATGCCCAGCTCGGCAATTGGACGCGACAATACAGTGGTTGCATCCAAGTGAGCAAATGTTGCAGCCGGTGCCGGATCCGTTAAATCATCGGCAGGCACATAGACTGCCTGCACGGATGTGATGGAGCCATTGCGGGTACTGGTAATCCGCTCCTGCATAGTTCCCATGTCGGTACCGAGAGTGGGCTGATATCCGACGGCAGAGGGTATTCTTCCCAGTAAAGCCGACACCTCTGATCCCGCTTGAGTGAATCGAAATATGTTGTCAATAAAGAGCAGCACATCTTGTCCGTCCACGTCACGGAAATACTCGGCAATTGTCAATCCGGTAAGTACCACACGGCTGCGAGCACCTGGTGGCTCATTCATCTGCCCATAGACGAGGGAGACCTTTGAAGTGTCATCCTCCAGGGAGATCACCTTACTCTCTATCATCTCATGGTACAGATCATTTCCCTCGCGAGTACGCTCTCCGGCGCCAACGAACACTGAGTATCCGCCGTGGGACTTGGCAATGTTGTTGATTAACTCCATAATGAGCACAGTCTTGCCCACGCCGGCACCACCAAAGAGTCCGATCTTACCGCCCTTTACATAAGGAGCCAGTAGATCAATCACCTTGATGCCAGTGACTAGTACCTCGGGCTTAACACTCAACTCCGACAGTTCCGGGGCATCGTTATGGATGAAAGAGTAGAATTCGCTTTTCACCTCACCACGCTCGTCGATCGGATCTCCAACAACGTTGATAATGCGACCCAATACGGATTTTCCAACGGGTACACGAATGGGGTAGCCAGTGTCGATGACTTTCTGGCCACGTCTGAGACCCTCCGTGGAATCCATGGCAACGCTGCGTACCACATTGTTACCCAAATGATGAAAGACCTAGAAAACTCTTTAAGACTTAAAAGCTAATTAGATTAAATAGGTGTAACTCACCTCTAGAACCAAATGTTCAACGGGTGCATCTACAACCTCCATTGCATTGAGAACATCGGGTATATCGCCTGGAAAGTATACATCGATAACAGGTCCAATCACGGCATGAATATAACCCTCGCTTCTCTTTCCGAGCACTTCTCCTGCATCTTTGCCTTTGTCTTGGCCCGGCGGCTTTTTATCATCAGTTTCAGGTTCGCACTTGGTACTAACATGCTCCGCCACTTCCTTCTTTTCCTTATCGTCCTCACAGACATCAGGTTTAAAGAAGGATTCATCTTCCTTTCCCTTATCGTCCTTTCCTTTGTCTTGTGAAAGACCTAATGAAGTATGCAATAATCGCGTCTGCAATGGGTACTTCAACTTTGCAGGCTCTCCTTGGACATTTAACCCACCCGGTTGTCCGAATTTCCAGCCGATTCTTGCACATGCTTTAAGTTTTTAACCCAGTATTATAAGCTTATTGAGGAGTTTATTTAAGACCCTTTTGCTTACCAGTGCCGAATCTTGTCCAAGCAGTCAACATTTTTAATAAACAAAAGATAAAATAAAGAACGAAAGTTATTATTTCTACTTCTGATGGTTCTATTTTAATATTTTTGAATTAAATTTCCAATTCAGCTCGCGGATTTTTATGAATTATTTTATTTTACTTTATTTAATTCTTCACACAAAGCGTTTACAAATGAAATTAATTTTTTATGATAATGTCAATTATTTCTTTATAAGTCAAGGCCTACTTTGATGCCGTTTTAGAAGACTTTTAATGTACAGTTTAGGAATTTCAATTCATATTATTATGAACTACAAATTATTATATCATCTTGAGAAATTATAGAGCTGAGAAATTAGGTACTTACATAATTATTTTTGAATTTCTCCAATAAATTAATTTTAACTCTAATTTATGATCTGAACTTAAATTTGTTATGCTAAATTCCTTTTTTTTATAAAACAAAACTAATATCTAAATTAGCGAGAGAGAGAATGCGTCGCTCAGTCACTCAGTCGCTCATCGTTCAATGCGTGAGCAAGTCGCTCTGACGCTCAAGAAATTCGCTCGTCGCTCAGCGGCTGCGTGGCCACTCCAATGCTCGCTCAGAAGCTTTAATATTTTATGTCGCTCGAGAGAGCGTCGCTCAGTCGCTCATCGCTCAATGCGTGGCCGAAGCCTTAGTTTTGATCAAGTTATTGTTGAATGTTATACTCACTTTGGCACTGTTAAACTAACATTGGCACTGTTAAACTCACATTGGCACTGCTAAGATAACATAACTCTGTTAAGATAACAGAACTCTGTTAAGATAACAGAACTCTGTTAACTGACCCCCCACGCAGCATATAAAAGGAGGTCATCTCGCAGTAGGCAGGCAGTTAGTGTTCGACGCTCGAAGAAGGCGGATCAACAGGAAGTGGCAAGTGAAGTGTAGTGAAGTGACAAGTGGAACCAACTCTGGTGTGGAACTGCTGATCTGGCAGTAAGCAGGACTTGGAGTTCGGCGTTCGCAGAGGACGGATCAGCAATGGCGGCAACTTCGTAGCATTAGAAGCAGATCGTTATAAGCTAATTATAAAAATTATTAACCATTGTTTTGTAAGCTTAAAAATTATTTAATAAGAATAGTTTTATATATAATATAGTTTTATATATAAAAAAGTTTTATATATAAAAAAGTTTTATATATAAAAAAGTTTTATATATAATAAAGTTTTATATATAATAAAGTTTTATATATAATAAAGTTTTATATATAAAAAAGTTTTATATATAAAAAAGTTTTATATATAAAAAAGTTTTATATATAAAAAAGTTTTATATATAAAAAAGTTTTATATATAAAAAAGTTTTATATATAATAAAGTTGTATATATAATTGTTTTATATATAATATTTAATATTGAATAGTTTTTAGGGGTAGCTTGTATAGTTGCTATGGAAACCAGTGAGCATTGTTGTGTCCAATGTAGTTGCATATGACGCCACCTGCGAGATGGACGTGCTATCCCATTACAGTTCGCCAGTCATTGAATTTCCGGCTACACAACCGGTAGAGAAACAAAATGCACTGGTGGACAACTGCACGGGGACAGATCCGCCACCTCCAAGTGCCGAGGTAGGCACTGCCACACAGGAGAAGCAGCATGTGGCAACTCAAACGGAGCAGGTTTCTGCCAGTGGCAACGTTGAATACGATGAGCGTGCCTTGGCCAAGGTGGCTGCGACAGATATGTCCACTGGTGGAACGAGAGCTAAGTCAACCAACGCCCCTAATGGATGAGGAGCAGCAGGGAAGTCAGTGTACGTTGCAGGAGCAGTTGCAAGTGCACATCTATCAGAATCTAACAATGGGCAGCATTGAGAACTCTCAGGGATTGGCCATTTGGTTATGTGTACACACGAACAATGCTCCAGTTTTGGTTGCCACATCTGTGGCGCCCCACGATGACTGGTGTGAGCATGTGGATCAGCAACTGAAACTCTTTGTGCCCCAGCGTGTCTCCCATGGCAACTTTGTGGTCTACACCGAGGCCAAGACTCTGCCTCTGAAGTCCTGTCTGCGTAGTCTGTCCACAAATGGTTTTAATAAGAATATGTTCGCTGGTGCCACCATGGATGGAGAGCTCTTTGTCTGGCTTTATGAGCAGGCACGTGGTGGCAGCGACACCAATGTGGATATTAAACAACTACACAGCGTCTCCTCCACACAAGGTGCTGCCGTGGCATTGGATTGGGTCACCGAAGAGCGTCTGCTCGCCTGCTATCCTAATGGAACTGTGTTGCAGTGGTTAGTGTCCAAGCAGATGATCCTAGACTGGGAGTAAGTTGTTCACGAAGGCATGCAACAATACTATTTCCGACTACTTATCGTATTTCTTAGATATTCCTTGCCAGCCACAGTTGCCGTGGAACTGACGACCATGGTCTCCCTCGGTCTTAATGACTTTGTACTGGGCACCAATGATGGTGGCGTCTATCGCTGCTGGAACACGGGTCGCCAAGCCGCCTCTTCTGATAGATCATCCAGCAAAGCGTTGCAGTTGTTGACCTTGCGTCGTCATCGCTTCATGGTGTCCACATTGCTGAGAACCGAAATGGATGGACATCCGATTGTTATCAGCTGTGATCTGAGTGGACAGGCCTATTATCACGATATGCGGCATGAAGATGAAGTATATACATCAACTATATATCGTTATCAAATTTATTATGATGTTTACAATTATTTACAGGACACTGCTCAGTTGATTGTCCAAATCCCTTTGCCCTTTAAAAATGCCATCGCCTGCAGCCGGGATGCCAATATCATCTACTGTCCCAGCACTGACGGCGCTTTGGAATATTACAGGGTCAGTGATGGTGCTCATGCCCATGTCAAGGGAGCTCTACGTGGTCGTGGCAACCTAATTAAAATTAGTGACAATGGGTAAAGTATACACTAGGATATTTTCAAACACCTGCCTTTCTAAAATATAATTTTATTCTATTACTATTTGCAGTTGCTGGTTAATCACGGGACTTTACGGCTCCGAATTTCAGATTTTCTATATTGAAAACAATTTAAGAGATTAGCATAAACGAAATCATTTTATAATATTGAATTTCGATATCAATTTACGAAATATCTAGACGAAAGTTTAAATACATTTAATACTAAAAATTTAGCATATTCAATTAATTTATTTGATAGTTTCAGACTTTGCCATCGGCTGTTGTTGATTGGTGTCTTTAGGCTTAATTGGTCTGCCTATATGCTGCTTTATAAACCACTCACAGGGATCTCTAACCTTGGCACATGGATGCTTTGCACATCTGCCGCCGACATGTGCAGCAATTTGATCCATTTCCTCGTCGTCACAGGGATCAACGCACACATATTTTGGGTCCTCGCAACATGGCATTTTGGGAGCGCCAGGGCATTCTTTAAGTGTGTTGTCGTCATCCTCAGAGCACACCTTGGATTTGTCTTCTATATCATCAGAGCACTCTTTAGATTTGCTTTGTTTATCCTCAGAGCAACCTGATGGTTTGTTTTCTTTATCTTCAGAGCACTCTTTAGATTGATTTTCTTTATTCTCAGGTTTGTTCTCATTATCCGCAGAGCACTCTTCAGGATTGTCTTTGTTATCCTCAGCGCTCTCTTTACATTTCTCTCCTTTATCTTTAGCGCTCTCTTTACATTTGTCTCCTTTATCTTCAGCGCTCTCTTTACATTTGTCTCCTTTATCCTCAGGGCACTCTTTCAACTCTTTTTCTTTATCCTCAGAGCACTCTTTGGGTTTACTTTCTTTATCCTCAGAGCTCTCTTTTGCTTTGTTTTCAGTATCCTCAGAGCACTCTTTAGGTTGGTTTTCTTTATTCTCAGGTTTGTTCTCCTTATCCGCAGAACACTCTTTAGTTTTACTTTCCTTATCCGCCGAGCACTCTGTAGATTTATCTTGTTTATCCTCGGAGCAATCTTTGGATTTGTCTGCGTCCTTGCAAAGCTTTCGAGCAGTCTGAAGGAATGGTCGCGCCGAAGAAGACAGCAAAGGAAGCTTCACCTGTACCAGCTTTCTTTGAGGTTGCAACAATCCTTGTTGTTCAATTCTGTAGCCAATTCTTGGACATGCTTTAAATAATGAACTCTTTGAATGTGCAATGATTAATATATGCTCAAATCATAAGCTTACCCATCGCCAATCTTGCATAAGCCATAATCATATTGCTAATTTTGTACGTTAAAATATTTCGCTTTCACAACTTGAATATTTTTAAATGTAGCCAAAGTCTACTTGGATGTTGTCTTGTCAAAAATTATTTCACAATTGCTATTCAATTATATTGAAAACAGTTTTGGGTGGAATAAATAGCTTCTGCTTAAGTTTAATATAACTTCTTTTTTATATAGCTGCGCTTAAGTTTATTAATGGTTTAATCATCTTTTAATGTTGCTATTTACACAAGTTTAGCTTAAAATTTCACAGATCTCTAACAAAACACAATACTTTGATATATGTATTTATGTAATATATATATTATAAATATGTAAATAAGAATTTCTTTAAGAATTTTGAACGAAATGCAAAACTTAAAGTCCCATCTTCAGCAAGTAAAAATTTTTCATTCATTCGTAAATATTTAACTGTGCAGTCAGCGTAAAATATTTCACATCAAAAAATAAAGCAACTTGCTCAAATTCAACATACATACGCGTGATGAACATAACTGTAACTAAATTATTTAAGAGTGATATATGTAGAAAATATAAAGTATTAAATTGCATACGTTTTCAATGACATAGTTACAAAGTGGTATTAAATGAATAGGTTGCAATAGTCTTAAATAAATTATACAATTAACATTAACGAGATACATACATACATAAATATATTTATACATATTTAAATAATATATATATATATATATATATGTATATATGTAACATAAATTAGAACTGCACACAATTTTGCTAAATCTCTCTCACGCTCGAGGTTCCGATCGTAAATTCACTAATCTCTACTCTCCTGCTCAACTTTTGACTTATTTCAATAAAATTTTTGTTGATTTTGTGATAGTACAGGTAATAATAATTGCTAGGCGTTCGCCTATCAGCTGATTGGCTAATAAATTCAACTTAATTGAAGAGCACTGTATTGGGATCTTCATTGTCCATTTGCTTTACATGGCGTAGCACATCCTTTTTCGTTATTACGCCCAACAAACGACTGTAAGTTGTACAAATATAAAATTATTTATTTGAATTATATATTTATCTATTGATTCACTTACCCATTGTGAGTGACAAGAGTCTGACGCAGGCCCAGTTTGCGGAACATATCAACGACAGTTTCCATAGGCGTTTGATCTGTTACCGTGATAGGGGCCATATCGAGAATTTTCTTAAGTTTCAGTGGCTGCGGTCCCAGATTTTGTGTGGGTGTCGTGGATGTGAATAATACTATGGAGTTGCTATTAATACCCTCGATAAGACGCTTTGCATTGCCTGTAGACAAAAATGTTCATTTAGGAAGTGACATAAAATTTTAGAAAATAAAATTAACTTACCTATGGCCAAGTTTAGATCCCTACGCAGCACAAATCCAACCAAGTATTGATTTTCTCTAGATACAACAACAGGATATCCATTATGTTCGGTCTCCTTTAGCAGATTTTCCACATCGTCCACTGTCATGGAATCTTGTGTAATGACATTTAAGGTTTCATTACGTTTGGGTTGCATCACATCTGCTGCTAGCGTTGTATGCGCAAACTCCTCTTTGCTGTCCAGGAATGGGTAACCATTTAGCGCAATGTGCGCATCATATATGCCCTGTCTGCCCAATGCATCGCCCACCCACTTGGAAGCCATGGCAGCCGCCATCAGTGGCACAATGTAACGCACACCGCCTGTCAACTCAAACATAATAACCACCAGGGAGACAGTCATCCGTGTAACGCCTCCCAAAACTGCGGCAGCTCCCACAACAGCATACAGTCCAGGTGTTATTAGATTACTATCCGCACACTCTCCAGTAAAGAACCATATATTGGGATAGCTATATGCAAACTGCTCCACGCCAATGCCAACAATGCGACCCATAATTGCACCCAACAGTAGCGAGGGTATGAATAGACCCGAGGGCACCTTAATGCCAAATGTAAATATGGTCAGTGCCAGTTTAAGTATAAAGGTCAACACAAGTAGCCAAATGGCTCTGTAGACACCAGGACCTGGCTCAGTGACCTCAGTGAAGCCGCCTGTGGCTGTGCTTATGTTCATTCGTTTGTAGTCACTGTTGGCAAATATATAAATATAAGTCAGTTTAATTTGTATTTTCATAAATTCTATAATTATACGCACCACAAGGGATTGCTAATGTCACCAGGTGAGCACTTGCTAACCAGCAGGAAGATTAGTTCGTTCATATTCATGCGCGTAAACGGATTTGGATAACAAATGATGCCAGTGACCAATGTGACAAAGAGAACCTCACTAACAGGATATTGGCCAAGTTTGCTGAACTTTCTGAAGCGGCACCACCATAAATTAGCCTTAATAAAGCACGTGCCAATAACACCCTGCAATAAAATTAACACATTAATTACAACAGTAGACAGTTAATTCTTCATCCTGTTACTTACGCCCATAATGCCGAGAAAGACAAATGGAATGAGCTCAAAGAATATCCAGGGCTTGTTGTATTCCACAAAGAAGAGCACAGAATGTTCATTACCAAAGGGCGTCAACGAACGTAGTACGAAAGCCGCAATCAACGCGCAGAAAAAGGAACGCCACAATGTCTTCAGTGGAAAGTAATAGGACACCTCTTCCAGCGAGAATAGGACACCGCCTATAGGCGCACCAAAAGCCACTGAAACGCCTGCAGCGGATGCTGCTGATAGAATTTCTCTCTTTTTAGCCTCATTCCGTCCGTATTTGGGAAACAGATGCGAGAATATGTTTCCAATGCAGCTAGCAATATGAACCATGGGTCCCTCCTTGCCTAGAGTCAGACCTGCCGACACGGAGAGCATCAGGCCCACCGATTTGATCAGCAATGTCCATTTGCCCAGATAGCCGCGTATAATAAAGCCCGACAAAATGGTCTTGATCTCCGGTATACCAGATCCGCAGGCATATGGGGCAAACATGCGTACCAATGAGGCACTCAATGAGGCGAACAGCAAGGCCCACAAGATGTACCAAATATACGAGATGATGTACGGACCCGTGCCAGTGCGACTGAGCCCTAAGATTTCCGGCCATGTTTTCCACTGAAATCAAAGAACCTCATCAAATAACTGGCATTAGTTTAAAATTTATTAACTTACCGTAGAGCAGTTGCCCTCTTCGAAGACAGATTGCTTGGCCGGATAGCAGCATTGCTCTCGATTAAACCAAAACGCGGATGGACAAATGCCGTGCTTTAGATCGGACATCCAACTGGCGCCTATGTCCACCATGCCTGCCACACATCCCGCCGCAATTCCCACGAGCAGAACGCAAAGCCAACCGGAACCGGCATCAATCGATCCCTGAAACACATGCAATAAAGAAGATATTTATAGACTTGTTGTACAGTTGGATATATTTCTATTGGCTTACCTTGATCAAGTCCCAAACAGAATCCTGACGCTTTTTGACTATATAACGATGCCGCATGCGATCACGGGCAATATCCCGCTGCCAGTCGATAGTGTGGAAATCTTCATACTGCCCAATACCGGGAATATCATCCTGCACATCCGAGGAGCCATAGAACGAAAGTGCTCCTAGACCGGTGAACATGAGCGCAAAATAAAGGTTACTTTGATTACAATTGTTTATGTTTAAAGCACATTTCGAAATTGATTACTTTATGGCTAGATTTTTATGACTGATCTGCAAGCTGCAAAAAGTGACTAATTATTAAAATATTGATCAAGTAATTGTTTTGACAAAATAACAAGTTATTATAAATATATATATATATATATTTTTTTTAAATATCCAAGCCTCGGGGATTTTTTTTTTTTCGTTATACTGGTTTAATACCCAAAAGCAACTGTAGTTAACTTAAAAAATCTATTAAAAACACGAAAGGATATCATGTGAATTTCGTATTTGGTCAAAGCAATTACTTGACTAGCTGTATATATTCATTGCCGAAACCAATGTGAATTTTACCAAAATTTTGAAACTTCATACGAAACGAAATGAACACGTTTTCAATAAAAATTTTAAAATAATAAGAGTATTAATTTTTTAAATGTTTGTATGCTCTAGTGTCAGCTTGGGATATTTAAATGCAATCGAAGCCCCACAGTCAGATAGTCCGACAGACAGACAGATATGCGAACCACATTCTATATATGTACGTCTTTCGATTGGCAGCTCTCAGTTATTTATAATAAACACACAATACAAACGAACCGAGCGCAACTGGAATTATGCATACATATGTCTGAATTTTAATGGATACGAGTAGCGTATGTGCCCCCGTCTCCAACCTTCGCCCTCTCACCCGCATCTGTTCATATAATAATAGCAATAAATATATACTACAATAAGTACAGCTTGCGCCACGCAGTCACAATTGTCGTGACGTTGCAGCTGACCACGAGATCAATGCTGAAGATTAAGTAAATCACAGCGAACCCTTATGGATTATCTGGATCTGTCGTCGGGTCTGGCATTCCAGCGTCCAAGCTCTGCTTGTAAACTCACCATCCATGGGATCTCCGAAAGCGCTGTGAGTTGGCACATGTTGATGCTGATGCTGATGATGATGCATTGTTCTCTGATTTGGCGCATAATCACGTTCCGTATCCGATTCTGTAGCTGTCTCACGATGATAACTCCCTGCCACGCCGATTAGTTCGCCCGGACTGGATCGTGGCGTTATATCAATCATATCTTCGTCGTCTGTGGCTGCTGTGAGGGATGTGGTTGCTGCCGCATAGGAAATATTTGAATGCGGTGCTAACGGATGATCGCCTTCGCCCGCACCAATAGTGTGACCGTTTGACTGAAAAAAAAATAGAACAATTGAACAGTTTGTAAAGAACTTTGTATATGAACTCATTTACTTTGCTATTTACAACACATAAATACTAAAACCCGCTTAAATTTTGCGACTTTATACCACTTTCAAACCTCTGTGTAAGTATGTGTAATGAATGTACCAAGTTCTGTTGCAAATGTACCATTTTACCATTAATGTACCAAGTTCTGTTGCAAGTGTACCAAATGTGTCAACCGTGATTGTGATCTGCATAAGGTTTACTAATTACCTGCGTGAATCATTTAATGGTAAGCGTTTGGTACAAGATCAGCATACTAGACTTAAACAAAGCATGGTTAAAAAATTGTTCTTTGTTTACGCACGAATACTGATAAGATTAAGTGGCATTTTGGGTTGCTTCATAAAACAGTCGCCAAGTCAGCAGCTCAGCTGTTTAGTTAGACAAGAGACAAGAGTCATACACCCACGTAGACACTTTTATTATAATGGCATTACCGCCCCCAATTTGGGAAAACTATTTATGCGCACTTATTTCGTAAGCAGACAGGTTGAAATGTTAAATATCATATATTTTGAATTTGAAACCAAAGTAAAAACACTACTACTATTGCATACATACCTTTTTCATGACTGTTTGATATGCGGTTATATAGCTGTTGCCTTCCGCTGCAGCTTCTCTGCTACCCTTTAATGGGAATTTGTCCATTATTTTAAAGCGTATTTAGTTATTTGCGTGGATTTGGAATATTCGCAGTAGAGTACTTGCTGTATTTTATCTGCTGGATTTCTGCGTTGCAATATTGCAATGGTATTTATATCTTTCTTTTACATATTTTTATTGATATTAGTGTATAACAAGTGCAGTCAGAAAGAGACGTCACACACACAAAAACACAAACACACAAACAGTTGTTGAACCTGGACAAACAAATACTTTCTTCACATTTCACTTGCACTTCCTGTTTGTATTAACTTTCGAATACAATTATATTATAATCGGTACATCTTTTACGTGCATAATTTAAGTGCCGTATAGGTTAATTACATTTTTAAATAATTTATTCTTACGTTTTTATTGCAATTTATTTTGCTTTTGCAAAAATCACGGTCACAGTTAAGTGTGACCAAGCACGGTAAACAGATATATACTGAACTTGTATTTAAATAATTTAAATAAGAAAAATACCAAATACCCAGAAACCTTTTTGGAAAATACTAATTTAATCAAATATTTTAGGTATATTACTTGTTTTATTTCATTTTAATGCATACATACTATCATAAAAGTCGTAAAAATAATCAACTCGTATAAATACTCAACTTTTTCTACTTTAAGCTCATATTTGAATGTCAATGGAATACCCATAATGTGATTCCTTAGTTTTGTGCTGCAGTATTTTTTCATCGAATATTTTTAAATTAGTATTTTGGCGCATTCAACAAACGGTCGTTGCAGTCTCAGTTTCCAAAATTGTTTAAACAAACAAATACTAAAATAGCATTTGACGGACGTAAACAAAGGCCGCAAAACGCAAGTGCAGTTGGCGTTAGCAGCGAGAACACAACCACAACAACGACAACAACAACAGGAACAACATAATGGCTGGTTTCATAGCGGTGCATACAGGTTCGATGTGATTGATTGTGATTGATGAGATAGATGTGTGTTAATTTATGTTTATGCATTTTAGGAGCTGGAAACTGCATCGACGAGACCAAATACCAGCGTGTCATCAAAGAGGCATGCATACGTGCCACAGAAATTCTCCGCAACGGCGGCAGCGCAGTCGACGCCTGCGAGGCAGCGATAATGCGTCTGGAGAACTGTGGCCACACCAATGCCGGCTTTGGCTCGAATCTCTGCCTGGATGGTTCCGTACAGTGCGAGGCAGCCATTATGGATGGCACTTCATTGAACTTTGGCGCCTGCACCAATGTCAGCCGGGTGAAAGAATCCAATACAGTTGGCCCGTCGCATCTGTGACGGACAGTCGGAGCAACAGCCTCTGGATCGCATTCCGCCCATGGTGCTGGCCGCCAGTGGAGCCGAGCAGTATGCCGAGCAAATGGGCTGTGCCATGGTCGATCCCCATGTGCTGATCTCATCGAAAGCGAAATTCCATTACAATCATTATAAGAGCAAATACGATATGGTTGTCGGCAACAATAAATCCGTCGTCGAAGACGTCGTTCCCGAGCCCGGCAATGAAGTGGAACTCACGGCGGCGTTGGACACGGTTGGCGCTGTGTGCGTTGATGGCGCTGGCAACACTGCAGCCGGCTGCAGTTCCGGTGGAATTCTGCTCAAGGTGCCCGGTCGTGTGGGACAGGCGGCAACCTATGGTGCCGGCTGTTGGGCAACCGATACGGATGAGTTGGCCATTGCTACGTGCACGACGGGCAATGGTGAGTACCTGATGAAAACCCTGCTGGCCAGAGAGATCTGCAATGGTGCCTTTAGCAGTGACTGTGCCGTGACGAGTCTACACAAAACGTTCAAGCAAAAGTTCCTGGATTCACCACTGTTGCCACAACAGCAGGATCTCTATGCCGGCGCCTTGACATTGCTCTATTATCCCAAGCAAAGCTGCGGCGAGGTGATGTGGAGTCACACAACGCAATCGTTTTGCATTGGCTACATGGCGACAACGCAGAAAGTGCCAAAGGTTTGTGTAATCCACAAATGTTGTCAATCCATCATTTGCCTGTCTAAATACACACTATATCTTTATATATATATTTATTATCTTACAGTTTGTACACTCGCCGCTGCCCACATATAGTGTGCCGGGCAGATCGTGCGTCGTCAATGGCCATAATTTCCATTTGCGCATTTAGTTTTTGGCCAGCCAAGTAGCCAAGTAGCCTCAGCCAGAGTCTCTGCCTCAATCTTGGGCATACACATAGGCAGACACTGAGACAGCCTCCTCCGCCTCCTGCTACCCGTCATTCAGTGTCAGATTTGCAGTTTTCTGCAATTCATTTGATTTAATGTTTAATTGCCGCGACAATCGCTGCTGCCATTGCAGTTGCAACGCCCAACCGACAACGCCAGCAGCAACAACAACAGAAGCAATAACAACAACATTTCGCTTTTGTCTCGATGAAATATTAAGAATCATTAAATGAAAAACTTTTTATTGTATAGTACTTATGTATGTAACTATGTATCTTTCTGTCTATGTATCTTTTTGTCTGTCTGTCTATGATATGTGTGGCCATGCAACACAACTAGCAATAAAATAAGATAATTTCATACATGTTTGTACACACAAGCAAACACACAAACATATATAGATATATATATATATAGTATATAGTAAGAATAATTTCCCCTTGTTGATCTAAGCTAAGGCGTAACGCATCTGCCAGCGTTATAAATCAGCAAAGAGCAAGTGAAAACGTGAATATCATATTCAATAACAGATTTAGACATGATGACGTATGTACTTTGTGTGCACACATTCAAAAATACAATATTTGCATATGTATATGTATATAATTTTGTTTATGGCCACAGTTTTTAACCCATTCAAGTTGGCGACACATCCATTTAAGTATCATTAATTTGTTTAACAATCAAATTAATGTTCTTAATTGTTACAACAAATTGATTGTTATATTTTTAAGTTTTTAAACAGTTTCAGTATTCATATTTTAATGATTATGTAACTGTAGCTAAGTATTATTATTATTATATAAAGTGTATTTCAAAATAGTTTCTTTTTTATGTAATGTAACTGCAGCTGTTTTAATAGATAGTATGTAGTTAATACATAATTAGACATCTTTTAATTGGGATGCCATGGCTTAAAGATTCTAAGGATCTCAAGGCTTTGCGGTGGTGGTAGCGTCGGTAGTGGATTCGGTAGGGGGTTCAGTAGTGGATTCAGAAGTTGGTTCGGTTGTGGATTCAGAAGTGGGTTCAGTAGTGGGTTCGGTTGGGCCTTCGGTTGTTGTTGGGGCATCAGTTCGACAATTCTCCGGAACTCTTGCCTGACATCTGCCGGTGACCGTATTGAAATAGGGATTTGGAGAAGAGCAGCTACCACTGAAAGTCGTTTCGAAGTAGGGATTGCTCAAACTGTTCCTTTCGCAGTAGACATAGCTCCGGCAAGACCAGTCGGCGTAAGCATAGAAGAATCTGCTGGTCTTTCCTTCAGCTGCCTGGACACAAATGCTTTGCTGTTCAATTGGACTTGGTGTGGTTGGTGGCGTCAAAGTTGGTGGAATATAGACATCATTAGTACAGGTGGCATTCATTTTCGCCTGTAATAAATGTTCCCCATAAGTCCTTAAGTTGGTAACTTAATTAAACGAATACTTACAAAATCTGCAGCACATTTCGGCACACAAACAGTACCGAATGGTTTTTCGGCATCAGAGATACAAATCTCATCCTTTTCGCAGTCAAAGATTACGGACGTGGACATCTGACCACTGACGCAACGAGCACCTTGAGTTCTGCTAGCACAGGTGAATAATTGATCAGCTGTGCAGCCCCCACAAGCTCCATTGCCATCACCGCAGACGTTTCTAATATTGGTATTGAGTTTGGACTTTGGTACGCAATCATCTTTGAAATTGGTGCAAACCTTGCCGGGATCACATTCGTAGGGTCCTAGTTTCTTATCACCTGCAGGGACTTTCAATTTAGAGTCTTGTCCGTTATAAATACACAGCTATTTCTTACCGACACACATCATATAAGTGGTCTCTGTTTCACAGGAAGCTCTGCTCTCCTCCATACACACACCGCACTTCTCTTGTCCCATTGCCATTCCTATTATCGCAAACGCGACAATTATTCCGAACTTAACCATTTTAACTTTTGGTTTTGAATGTATATCACTGACTGATCTAATGTACCCAATTGCGTTGTCTTTTATACCCAACATGGCAATCTTTAAACCAACATTTATGAGTCCTGTCATCATATCATAATGTTTACTCGTCATAAAGCAATATCGAAGTACCCTTTCAAGGCAAAGATAATAACGCGTATTGTATAAATTATATTACTTTTTTGGCACAAGTGTCGAATAATTTTTCCCAAAACTCTTTATCCATACTTATCTTTACAGTCAAATGAAGAAATATATAAAATGGAAGGCTATTCCAGATTTATAATTTAATGCATCATTAAATCTGTGTTTGGGGAAACGTAAGAACAGAGATCAAATTAAAATAATTATTTTTACACAAAGAACATACCTACTTCAAATTAAAGATAACATAGATTATATTCAATTCCACACACCAGAGCTTATATGAACTTAAAAATCATAAATAATTAATATGTACATAAATTTTATAAGAAAATCCTACAGTGTCTTAATTGTGATTCTCTATTATAGTTTGGTCGTTACTTAGTAAGATCTCAAGCGATTCCTAATATGCCTGGACAGTATAGAAATCTTCGTGCTTAATTTTGATGCTCTATATATTTTGGTCTCTAAGATCTAGGCGATCTCATAGACGGACAGCCAGGGTCAAAGATGCCTTATACTCCCTGTTACATAGATTCTAACAAATACTATATACCATTTTACCTAATGTTAGATAACGGGAAGAACAACTTCAAATAAGCCTTAATTAAATCATTGAAATAAGAAAAGCCAAATGCAATTTATATAGGTTATAATTTTCGTATTAGTATAATTTTCGTATTACTTAAGAGGTTTATTAAATAACGGGTCTTCAGAATTGAAGGTTAATGACAGGTTATTCCGTAATTTCTTCTGTTGTTGGGGCATCAGTTCGACAATTCTCCGGAACTTTAGCCTGACATCTGCCGGTGACCGTATTGACATAGGGATTTGGAGAAGAGCAGCTACCACTGAAAGTCGTTTCGAAGTAGGTATTGCTCAAACTGTTCCTTTCGCAGTAGACATAGCTCCGGCAAGACCAGTCGGCGTAAGCATAGAAGAATCTGGTGGTCTTTCCTTCAGCTGCCTGGAAACAAATGCTTTGCTGTTCAATTGGACTTGGTGTGGTTGGTGGCTCCAAAGTTGGTGGAGTATAGACATCATTAGTACAGCTGACATTCAATTTAACCTGCAGTAAAATTCCCAATAAGTCCTTAAGTTGGTAGCTTAAATTCAACGAACACTTACAAAGTCAACGACACAGTTCGGTACACAAACGGTGTCTAAAATATCTTCTCCATCAGTGATACAAGACTCATCTTTTCCACAATCAAAGATTATAGACGTGGACATCTGACCATTGACGCATCTAGCACCTTGAGTTCTGCTGGCACAGGTGAATTTTTTCCCGGCTTCGCAAAGCTGACAATCTCCATTATAAGGCTCGCAAACGTTTCTAACACTGGTTGTGATTTCGGACTTTTTTACGCAAACATTTGGGGAATTCGTGCAAAACTCGTCGGCTTCACAATCAAAGGGTCCTACTTTCTTATCACCTGCCGGGACTTTCAATTTTAAGTCTTGTCCTCATAAATTCGCAGCTATTTCTTACCGACACACATCATATAACTGGTCTCTGATTCACAGGAAGCTTTATTCTCCTCCATACACACACCGCACTGGTCTTGTCCCATTGAAATTCCTATCATGGTAACCGCGACAAATATTTCGAACTTAACCATCTTGCCTTGAATTTGAATGCACCTATATTACCGACTGTTGCAATTTTTCCAACTGCATTGTCTTATATATCTAAAATGGCCACCTACATAACAACATTTATGACTCCTCTCATAATACTGAATGTTTACACGTTGTAAAACAATTTCGAATCATTCATTCAGGCAAAGCATAATAACGCAGAATTATATAAACTATATTGCTATTTTGACACGAGTCTCGCATCATTTTCCCTAGAAGCTTTATCTTTATCTACGTTTATCTTTACGGTCGAAATGTAAGGTAATGACAATAGAAGGCCATTTCAGATTAATAATTTAAGTATCTTGAAATCCGTGCTCGGAAAATGTAAGAACAGAGATCGAAATGAAGTAAGTAAAAGATAAATTGTAATATATTCTTCACTGATTCTTGATACCGTAGAGCTTGTATAATCGTTCATTTAAATAAATAAAGAAAACAAATAAAATTTTACTTTGCGATCACATTTATTAAGTTTCGTATTTGAATCAAATTTTCTTGAATATTTTCTCACAATTTTACATATTACACATTTCACTTGCTTTTTTTGATTGGTTTTTTTTTTCATATGTATTTTTGTTTTTCAGTTTGTTGTTTTTCGTATTTCTTTCACGAGTAACACAAAATCTCTTAAACGAATTTAATAAATAACAGAAATATGCGTATGATCATGTGTTTTCATTACAATTATATTATGTATAAGCGAAAGTCAAATAAGTATAGTACGATATATATAATACGTTTCAAAGTGAACAACTAAAGTTAACATAATAATCAATTGATCCGTTTCATACACATATGCAACATTATGTGGCATATAACATTTTTATGCATTTATAGAGCGCCAGTTTTAATATGAGATACTGTATCTCAGATTCCAGTTGCATAGCTGGTTTATCAATGCTTTAATATTGCATATGCATATATCTAATGTTTTAACACTGATTGATTACATGTTTATTGTTTATAACTAAATGAGTTTTACGTTTTTTAAAAAACAATTACAGCGTTACAATTAGTAAGTTGTTGTTGCGTGGGCTGGTTTCAAAACATTTCTCACAAACTTTCTTGTTTTCTTTCAAATATGTATGTATGTGTGTGTGTGTATATGTATATAATTTATGTTTGTGTGTGTGAGTGAATGTATATATGAAAAATATATATGTTTAAATATGTATTTTATATAGTTAAACTAATCTGTAACTAGGGCTCATTTGATGAAAATGTTCTCAGTTTTTTTTTCGTTTGTATTTAAAGGTTTTGTTTGTTTTCCTTTTTTTATTTGAAATTATCCGTTATACAACATTCATAATTATAATTAGGTTTTTTTGTTTATAATTTTTTCTATTCTTTTATAATTTGACCAAATACATAAAATAAATCTTCATTCGTTCAATATAATATTTATTATGGAAGAGAGACGGAGAGAAAGAGAAAAATTAAAGAGAAAAACAAACAATTTTCAACGATTTTCGAAACATGGTTTCATCTAGCGCTTAAATGCCTAAACACACAAAAATAATAATAATAATAATCATAATAATAATAGTAATATTATTGTATAAACAAATCTCTCCCTTCTTTTAATCTTTCTGCCTCCTTTTCCGTTCTACATATAATTTAGTTAATTTAATTTCCTTTTGTCAGCGTCGACGAATCGCTCCATAGAAATTGTTCCTTTTATTTTGTTGATATTGTTGATAAAGGCGCGAGTAAATTTAAGTTAAAACATAATTTCATTTACTTAATTTACTAATTACTCTAATCAACGCAGCGTTCTCCTCCTTCAGGCGATGATTATCCGACTTGTAGACATCAAGTTGCTGTTGTTTTATTTTTGGGAAAATTATCGGATTGTGCAGGAAAAAATTAAAAAAGAAAATCAAAAAGAAATTAGTTTCAAATTAATAAATATAGTTAATGCAACTAGCACATTTAGTCATAGACTTTAAGGGATCGGGCAGAGTATTAAATTAATAAATTCATGCGGTTTAGTTGGGGTTGCGCTAACTGAAAGCATCTCAGCATCAGCAACAACAAGAACAACAACAAACAAAATTAGTTAAAAGTATCTCTAGTACCTCCAAATAGAATATAAGAACAAGAACACGCCCTAGAAAACATGCATAAACATAGCCAAATACGAGTGGAATCTTTATATATATGGCAATTTCCCCTTTCTCCCACCCAAAAAAGACTGAAGATATGTTATATTATGACACATGTACGATAAGCGAAATACTTAGGAATTGAAATGCTGATACTGAATGTAGAATGAAGAACCCAGAGCCCCAGATTCTTGGGCCTTGAGCTATATAGCAATATCGATAAATCGCAAAAGACAATAAACAATAAACAGCTTTCAAAAGAACGACAATTGGGCAAAACGTTTATTGATATAACTCGGATATAGTATAATTTGATCCAACTAGATAGAAAAACACACATTAAGTATAAAATTTCAGCAAAATTTTTAACAATATTAACAACATGGGAACAATTTGGTATAATTATAGTTATAGTTTTAATATAAATTATACATAGACAGGTATTTACAGTCAAGTGTTTCAAAACATTAAATTTTTCTAGTTCATTTTATAGATATCCAAAAAGTCGATCTTAAGGCAAATTAAAAATTTGTATAAATAATTTCGAAACACTTTCAGATAGTACAATTATAGTTAAGATTTCCTTAATATTTTTTGGTTTATTCATTATGCAACAACAACAAACAATAAACAACAGTCAGCTCATATATGACGCAGGTTCTTATGTGGCACATGTCTGTGTGGTGTCAGGTGGTCAGTGGTAGGACATTTACCGTAAAGCTCACTGCATATAAGAACTGAAGAAATGTGCTGGTGGTGCTTGGTGGTGCTATTGCTGGTGCCACAATCGTTGCTGCTGTTGCGTTGAGTTGATCGAGTTCCTTTCGTGAGTTATTGTAGAGTTTTCTGTTCTTTTTCTAAATTTTTACTTTTGATGTACTTTTTGATTATTCGTTTATATAGTATATATTTGCGATATTTGTGGGTATATTGTTTGCCATATGTTGTGTTATATTCTTGTACGGATATTTTGCTGATATAAACTGAGTATGTGATTATTTTTTTTTTTTTATTAATTTTTCTAATACAATATAAATCCGCAAAATTTTAGCTATAAATCTTTTTGTAAATTTCTTTTAAGCTAATAGTATGCTAATAGTGGTGCAAAAATAGAAATTGCCTGCAAAATTTTGAGTATTTATGAAAATGTGCACCAAAAATCGTGAACTTATTTAAGCTAGAAAATACATTTAATTATTGGTATACGTTGCGCTCAATAACAATGCAAATGTTTATATTGTTCGTATAGTATAGTATTTATGTAGTAATAAGTATATTATTATTTAAGTCTAATAAGTTGTATATAGTATCAATTGTTGTCCCAGTTTACGATATAATAGTTACGATATTGTAATTAACTATGTACGAGTATGTAATGTACGTATGTATTGTATTGTATGTATGCTGTACGAGTATATGGTATAGAAGTATATAGAAACGATAACGATTGCGATTACGATAACAAATACGAGTACGATTACGAAATTCGAGCGATATTTTCGCCGTGTGATGCTAACAAAATGATTCAACCCTCGGTAGAAGAAGCCTATTTGCTTTTGGCCAGCTGACTCTGTGCCGAGGTGGTCAACTTAGAGACAACTCGCGTGAGGGCACGATTCTCCGCACGCAGACGGTCGTTCTCAGTCTTTAGCTTCTGCAAGAGCTAACAGCGAGAAAGAAGAAAAAAAAAATACAAAACCAAACGCATGTTTTGATATTTATATTTGTTGATTTGTTTTCATGTTGTATGTTTTGGTTTTTCGATATTTCGTATTTGATTCGATGGATGAGGCGCGCGTGGGAAGAGAGAGAGAGAGAGAAAAGAAAAACATAATTTGAGTGAGCGTTTTATTTGCTTTCTGTTTTTCGAAATGAACGCACTTAAGAGCACGCCAAATGATTAACGTAAAACGAATAACGTAAACGTATAACGCATGGGAGTGTGACCAAATCATAACAAAATGATTGAAGATAGAGCGAATGAGAGTGAGTGAGTGAATGGATGAATGACAATGGCGACAACAACAATGACAATGACAGAGAGTGAGAGAGTGACGGTTATAGAAAATGTGCAACAGAATGGACAAATTAATTTTAAAATTGATGAATTCATGTTTTCGGTCATGTTTTATGGTGACTAGTAAAACAAAACACACGATGATGTAAATTTTTTCACACATGATAAAATGTATGTACTGATGACATTTATTGGATTTTGGGAAGGTTTTCAAAAAAATAAGGTAACGAATCAAAGCAGCGCCTTATGTGCAGCTATCTTTTAAGTCAATTGCAACTGTGCCGTTTAAATACATCCACAGAGTAATTGCGAAATTGGCCAAAAATATAAAGCGAGATGATAAAAGGAATATACAGATACTATATTTATTTGTACAATTCTTTCAACTTTGGACTGACGGGGATAACGGTTACGAGTGCTTCAAATGGTTACAGTTAATGCAAGGTGGAAATTAACAGGGTAGGGTAGTTCATTTTTTTATTAAAAGAGGACCTTTAAGTCAACTCTTACAACATGCGGCAGGTAAAACGAACAAAAATAAACGGGGTGAAATACTTAAGAAAAATAAATAAAAGACTTTCGGCCAAATTATAAAATATAAGCAGAAAAACAAAAACAATTCAATATGTTGGCAGAGATCTCGGGGAGGCATCTAACGAAATAGGTTTTGCGATACCTGGTACGGGAACTCTTTATAAAACACAAACATCATACAGGCACAAGACGTTAACGTTTTCTTTTTGTTTTTTTTTGGGAATAGTTAGGATGGGAACACTATTTGTAATTACCTTGAGCTCTTCTTCCAATTCGGAAAGCTTGCGTTCCATAGCTCTTCTTTCACGCTTCTCAATCTCAGAGAGTGAATTTTTAGTTGTCTGCGAATGTGAAATGAAAATGAAACAAATTTTTGGGTTTGTTTTACATTTGCATTCCATTGTTTTTTTTTTCAATTTTAAAATGTATTAAGAATGAGTGGGAACGGTATCGTGTCTTACTGTTACTATCGTTGATCAGTTGTACTAGTGTGGTTTTTTGGGTGTTTTTTTATATTGGCTTGTATAGAAACAGAGAGCGAGAGCGTAAGAAACAGAGCGCGAGCGGCAAGCGGGCTAAATTTTGGATGAGCTTAATCCAAATAACATTGAAGGAGAAGTAACAGAGTTGTCGAGTATTTGGTATATTATTGGTATATAGCAGGCAGAGTTTTTCTGAATGTTTGGGTGTTATAGCAAAGAGACTGTCAGAGTGAGAGTGAGCGAGAGAGTAAAAATAGGCCACAAACAGACGTTGAGAGTGGAGTGTATTGGAAAAAGAGAGATAGAGTTGTGTAACGGCTTTTGGTTTGTGTGTTGTTTTGTTTGTTACTGCTGAGAGTTTTTGTTTCTTGTTCTATTCTGTAGCTTTTTTTAAGAGTATTATTATTAAGAAGAGTAGTAAGCAATTGTGGGCGTGGCATGTTAGGCTGTTTACTTACGGCATTGGCAAAGCGCTCGAGCGTCGCACGCGTCTGTACAACCTCGTCGTCCTTCTGCTTGAGCATTTGCTTGAGTTTGTCGTTCTCCATTCTACAAAAGAGATGAAAAGAGAGAAAGTGTGGTGTGTAGGTAAGATAAGATGTCAGTGTTTCCATTTTCTCCATGGTCACTTTAATTGTGTTTAGAACAATGCAACAAGGGGATTTTCATTTAAAAACGATACTTAGACTTGGACAGAATAAAATACTAGCTAGCATGAAAACAAAATTCACTGGGATGACCAAAATATGCAATTTTTTAAGTTAGTAAAATTTTGATGCAGAATCAATAAGGAGGCCAAATAATGATTAAAATGATATTCCGCATGAAAATCGGTCAAGTTTTGGCAAAGTTATGAGAGTTTGAAGTTTGTGAAAAAGTGTCAAGGGGTAAGTATGCAAAAATATGACAATGATGACCAATTTATGAAATTTTTTAAATAAATTATATTTTGATGCAGAATCAATATAGAGGTCAAATAATGATCAAAATGATATTCCGCATTAAAATCGGTCAAGTTTTGGAAAAGTTATGGCTGGTTGAAGTTTTTGAAAAAGTGTCAAAGGGTAAGTATGCAAAAATATGACAATGATGACCAATATATGAAATTTTTTAAGTTAGTAATATTTTGATGCAGAATGAATTTAGAGGCCAAATAATGATCAAAACGGTATTCCGCATGAAAATCGGTCAAGTTTTGGCAAAGTTATGGCTGTTTGAAATTTGAATCCTACTTCTCATCTGGCCCAATAATACTCACTTGGCCGCTTCCCAGAGCGCCTTATAGTCAATGCCGTCTCCATTCTCCGCCTTGTCGCTGCTGCTCGTGCTCTTCGAATCGCTGGCGGCGCTTGTTGTTGCTGTGCTTGCGGTGCGAGAGCGAGAGGTGCGTTCACTGCCGCTCTGAGAAGAGAATGCGATAATAGATATTTGATAAAGATTAAAAATATTAAATAATATTTAATTAGATGACATCATTTTAATTAATTTACTGCCTACAACAACAACACTATCTTTATACTTATTTCCCCTGACTGCTTACTTCATAGCCCTCGCTCTTCTCCGAGGATGCACTAATCGAACGTTGAGCCGCGCTCCGAGAACGTGTGCGATTGCGAGATTTGCGCTCCTGTTCCCGCAGAGAATTGCTGCGAGTGGCAGCAATTGCTGCCACTGTGGCGCCAGCACTGCTCGGCGTGGTGATGTTGGTGGTGCTGCTGCTGCTAGGGAATCCTGTACTGAGACTGCTGTTGGAGTTGGACAACGACTTGGTCTTGAGCAGACGAGCACTGGCCGAAGACTTGAACGAATTGGAGGCACTCAAACTGGGAGATTTGAAGCTGAGCGAGGCTGTGGTCACACCATTATCATAGCTGCTGGAGTAGGGACTGACATAGCGATGATCGCTGCCGTAGGAGGAACCCGATGTCGAGGTACTGGGATATCCATATCGAGAGGAATTGTCGTAGCCAGAACTAGCTGCTTTTGAGGATGAGGAGGAGTGAGAGGTCGTGGTGCAATTGGAGTTGGAAAGAGCAGAGGCTTTAGTGTTGCCATAACAATTGCCGATATGCTTGCTGACGACGATTTGGTAGTGATTTTGATGATGATTGCCTGAGGAAGCCTGCAACTGATAGTAGCTGCCATTTCTATGATTACTTTTAGTGCTGCTGCTGCCGGATGAGCATGTGGAAGTGGAAGCAGATGCAGATGCGGATGCTGGATGCTGAAGCAGATGCTGAAGCAGATGCTGATGATGAGGAATAACCTCCAGGCTGATGCTGATATTTGGAGTAATCGTAACGATTGCTCGCATTACCATTCGAATAACCGCCATAACCACCAGAGCCAGAGGAGCCACGACCACCATAAAGACTCTCCCTGGAGCTGTACATGCTTGTGTAGGGGCTCTGATAGTTGCCGCTGCCATTGCTGCTCGGAAAATACCCTGTACTCAATGGTCGCGAGTTGTAGCTGCTGCCATTGTAGTTGTAAGCCCCCGAAGTGCTACTCCCTGTTCCTGTGGCTCCCATTCGAGAGCTGGAGGACAAGGAACGCCTTCGACTGGGGAGTGGCGCCTGTGTGCGTGATCTTGAGCGAAAGGACATGATTCCACCTCGCCAACACTCACTTTAATTATACACACTCAACTACAAAAAGAAAATACGTCTTTAGTATACTCTTTAATCGCCCAAAAGCGACTCGTATATCATTCGACACCAATAAATTGCAATTACGCTTTGCCAGAGACGAGAACGAGAGGAGCAAGAGAGGACTTTTCCATTTTCCAATTTTACAATTAGCGTAGCGAAAAATGTTTGTGAATTTTCTTTTATTTTTGGCATAAACAAAAGTGGAAAAACAAACAAATTTCCTTTTGTACAAAACTCAAACGATCTTTTTTTTTTGTATATGAAAGGAAAACGCAATATTGACATGTGGTTCTCTCATTCGTGCCGCACCGTTGCCACCTAGTACCGCTATGTACCCTCCCCCACCTTGAAGAAAACTCAATCGAGCAAGAAAATGACGTCAAGACATAAATTTTGACATTTTGTTTTAATTTTGCCGCAATGCGGTAGAAGGAACCACATTATCTTACTCTCCCCCACAGTCCCCCAAGATCCCCCTACTTCCACTGTGGGGGTCTGTCTTTGTTGTTCCTAGTCGTTTGATAATAATAATTATATTGAAAACACATACAAGAAAAGCATTAATCTATGGGTTGGACTCCACGGCGTGTTCTATTTATTTACCGCTCAGTGTTAATATTTTAAGTTGATGCTTCACCCACGCGAGTTCAACAGCAAACATGAAGAACAGCAAACAATATTGCTGTGGTGAACTAGGAAATACCCTTTAAAAAGTACTAGAGAAGTTTTGAAACAGAAAATCCTTAAATCATCTGATATAAACCTAAAATCTTCAAAAATATCAATGTTACCGTATATGAAAAGATGTTTTCCTAATTACACAATTTTATCTCTCTCAAACATTCAATTTTTGCAGGCTGTTTGAATATTTTTCGGCCTCTAAGATCTAACTAATCTTCTGTAACAAAATACCCTATTAAACTTTTGTATTGGGTATGAGAACGTCTCATTTTTATCAAAATGTCGAGTGCATTTAATTTATGAGTTGTCTGTTTCCTCAATATATACTGAGTATATCTACATCTTTCTACAAAGAAAGCGTCCATGAATGAATCGTTGTATTGTCTATTCGTTCTTTTCCAAAAGCAGAAAACTTTTATTGTTTTGAAGCGTTTTGCAAGATGAAAATGGAAATATCTTTTTTACGACCCATCTGATGATTGGTAATTCCGCAATTTAGCTTGGCTAATAAGACATAAAACTTTTCCCAACATTTTTGTTGTGTCATGGCTAGA
The DNA here is from genome assembly GCA_035045575.1 of Drosophila falleni. NCBI lineage: Eukaryota > Metazoa > Arthropoda > Insecta > Diptera > Drosophilidae > Drosophila > Drosophila falleni. The sequence goes on from JAWNOV010000167.1 coordinate 9,694,080, forward strand.
TAAATTTATGTCAAGATCAAGGAGCAAGTATTAAGGGATTATGAAACGGCATATAAATAATACTACTAAAAGCGATGGAATAAATATTTAAATAAATTTGTTATACAAATTCTAAATGGACATTTAGATGGATTGAAATAAAATATAACAATCTTTATAAAAAAATGTATTCCAAATGGGGCTAAAATATTTTATCTTATGAATGCAGTGAATTTAAATAATTTGAAGATATAAATCATGAAAAAAGATAAGAATCTTAACGACAATTTGCGGTTTATCTCTAAAACTTTTGCAATTATTTCTAGAATGCAATTTATACTTTAACTTGAACTTTAACCTTTAACCAAACAAGCTTTATGCAGTGCGCACGAAATCAAATTAAATAGTGATCAAAATATTTGACCATATTTGGAGTCGACTCAAAGACGAACAACTTGAAATATCCAAAAAATTGTGAGCAATTCTCTAAAAAAGGCAACAACGCGTTTTAACTGGCAACAATAAAAGTTGCCCCCGCTTGTGGGGAAGAGTCTCTTCTCGAGTGCCTCTAAAGAGTCTCGAATCTCGAGTCTCTGGTAAACTGATAGCGAGTATTGCAATTCACATATTTTTGACACGTTTGACAGGCGCTTTTGTGGTTTTGTCAATGCACTCGGGTGTAATTAATTGTAAATTACTTAAAAACAGTATTTAATTTGAAACGCTGTTGATGTTGTTGTAGATGTTGCAGATGTTGTTGATCTGTGGAAATTATTGTGGCTGATCCGTTGATCCGTTGCGTTAGACGTACAAAACTCAACTGTGGCGACCCAACAAAGTATTGAAATGTTTTATTCGAAAACCGAAAACTTGGCGCACGATCAGAAATAAAACGCAAGAGAGCGAGAAACTCAAATTAAGAGAAATCAGCATACGTTAAAGAGAACATAAGGCACGCATTGAAAAGCCGGAAAAATTGTTGAATATAAATTATTATTATAATTTGTAGGAAAACAAAGAGTTGGAAAATCTGCTGCGATTGCTGTCGGGAGCCTTGGCAGCAAATTGGACTTTTTTCACTTGAATTGCGCACACAGCATGCTTCTGAATGTGTGTGTGTGTGTTTATGTTTCACCTGTGTGTTGCCATCTAAAATTAGTAAATCGCACACGTATTTGGCCCAATGTCCGAGACGCAAAAGTATAAACTATGCTGGGGTCAGCTGATGCAGCCCAGTCGCAGCAACTGGGCCAAAAGGCGAAACAGTCAACGACACGTGACACATGTCAGCAACATACATAGAGAGGGGTGACAAGTTAAGGAGTTTTTTAAAGAGAGAGAGAGAGAGTTTGAAGAGTTTAAATTTACATTTTAAAGTTCTTCCATGTTTTTGTTCCCCTAGATGTACATTTCATAACTAGGCCAAAAGTATTGTCTAAAAATAGTCCATGACGATGCCAACATCATTTTCTCCCGCTTTTCCCCAATATTCTCTCACCCTCAAAACATTCCCCTCCCAAATAGTAGAAAGTGCAGCCGGCAGGGAATGAGGAAACAAATGCTTTTAAACCGAAACTGCAATTGCAAAATTTTACAAAATGTTTAAATTTAGCGACAAATGCGGCGCAAATGTTGTACAATTTTTATTTATATTTCTTCATTTTTACTTTTTCATTCGATTCTCAAACAAAGTTCAATGTACGTGTGCGCGAATAGATGTGTGAATTCTTGTTCTTGTTGCTGTTGCTGTGGGACTGCTTTTCTAAGTGACCAATTTGTTGTGTGAAAAGTGCATTGTGAAAGTGTTTAATAGCTTTAGCTATACTCAAGTAGTACGAATCTTATGTATAAATATGTATTCTTATGGCTTAAACACTTGACATCGTCAATCAGCGACAATGCTCGACATGATTAGGCGAACGAATTTAGAGAGACATCAAACGACCAACTGACTGTATACTTTGAAAACTTTTACAATATTTGCAAAATACTAGTTAGTTATATGAATACTTAAGAAAAATATGCTGTAAGACTTAAAAGAAGGGGAAATTTAAGTAATTTTTGTTTTTTTCGTTATATTTGAACAATAATTCTGTTTCATGAGCAGCTATTAATATTCAAAACGAATAATTGATTCGTTAATTATTTAAAAATTGTTTAATTTCTTGTTGCGCATATTTGTACACATTATTACCGTGCTCAATTAATTATAATTTATGATTTTAGAATTTTTATTTGTAGTAGTTTTTGCTGTAAAGCTCACTTGCCATTTTATAAAATTTTTGTAAATCATCTAATAATAATGATATACAATGAAAACAAGTTGTAAAAAGACCGTAAATATAAATTCCCTTGTAATTTACTTGTTTATTTACAAAATACATAACAATTAAAAACAATTTTAATGGAACCATTAAAAAATCTATAAAAACAGAATTGAAAAAAAAATTTAAATCAAATCTCTTTGTCATTTATTCAACAATATATGCCATTTTCAAATAGTTCCCATATCCCCAGACAGACAGATGAGCAGACAAACTGTCTGCCGAATATATGAATATGAATATAGTCGAGGAGGAACGACGAATGACAGAAATGCATTTAGAAAATTTGACAGTTTAAATGAATGGCCAACACGGCGACTTGCTTAAATAGACGATTTAATAAATTGTTAACAGGTTTTGCTGCCGCCGAGAGTGTCAAATGTTTCAAATATTATCACAAATTGGATGTGCACTAATAGTTTTGACCTCGGCCATGAAAGGATTTGCAAATGCATTTGCCTTGCACAATGAATACGTTTTGAATATTCCACACTTATTTACAATTGGAGCAATGGCATTCACAATGCCACGTGCACACACACTTTTAGCTTCTTTACTTCGTCTTCTTCTTCTCACCATCTTCTCTAATGGCAATCATAATTTTCTTTTGCATTTTCGCACAAATGGGTCGCTTGCTAATTGGAACAGACAGAGCTCGAGAGCAAAACCAACAGCAGATACTTTGAAGGACGCACGGGACTGACTAAAATTGTGACAAGGTGTGACGGAATGAGCACCAAAGACGAGTTAGGGGGTTATCGAGAGGGAGAGTAGAAGTGTGTGTGTGTGTGTGTGTCAGGTGCACAATCGAATACGCAATTAGAGGAAAAGGCAGCTGTAGAAATGTACCCAATTATTTGCAAGGTGTGAAAATATTTATATACACTCAATTGTTGTTTCGGATTTCGTTGTTGTTGTTGTTGTAGGTAGAGCAAAATAATTAAAAATAAATTTGTTAAGACATGTTCCAAATTGAAAATTCGTAGAAAATTCTTAAAAACGAAATTAGTTCCGCGAATTTTTAGATTTTAAAAACAAAAGCTTATTTAATTGGATTTTAAACTGTGGAACAGGTCTTTACATTATACAATTTTTAAATATAGCAGTTGTTGTTGTTGTGGACTCACCTCCTTTTCCTTCTCATCGTTGTCATTGTTGGCCGATTCGTGTTGACGCTCCGGATCAAGCTCCTGTAAGAGCAAAGAAAAAACCAGCATGAGATTAGTTTCAACTAATTAGCATTTATATTAAAAATAGTTTGACATGCTGCCCACACACGGCTTATTTAGTTTGACAAATGGCCAGGCTAATTAGCAGGCAGCATGCAGAGATAAAAAGAGAAATAGAGTGAGAGGAGGGAGAGAGAGAGAGAGAGGGAGAGAGAGAGAGGGAGAGAGAGAGAGATGATGCTCCACTTACATCCATATCGAGATGCACCACACCCGTGGATCTGCGCTTGGGCTTGCGACGTCGCTGTATGACAGTCTGTGTGCGATTATCGTTCTCCTTGTCGTTATCTGTTGGGTAATTAATGAATTAGTTATAAGTAAAGCTGTTGTGTATTAGAATGTGTGTGTGTGTTACCCTTATCAACATGGCTGGTTGTAGCACTGGAAGCCGTTGCATGGTTGGCACTGGCTGCTGCAGACGCGGAGTTGTTAGCTGTTGTCGTGGCAGTTGTTGTTGTGGCAGCAGATGTCGTCTCATATCTGCGGGCTGGAGGCGTCATATAGGCGCTATTATTAATCGTCTCACTAGGCGCAGAGACAGGACGTCCGACAGAGTTGAGCGATTGATTGGAAGCATTTACTGCAATAAAAACAATATTTATTTATTTATGTATTCCATTCAAAATATAATTAATTTAATTATCTTATGCAGACAATCGTTTTTTCAATTCCAACTTACGCGCATTGGGGCCACTGCTGATGCGACGTTGTGCTCCGGCTGTGCTGGCCAAGTTAACAGCTGCCATGACAGCCGGCGCACTTGGTATGATGGTGCTCTGATTAGGCGGGTATGTGCCACCGCTGGTGATATCCTCCAGCTTGAACTGCACAAGACATACAACGATTATTAACAACAGTTCTTGGCAAATATCTCACAAATATCAAATATAAGTAGTTTTTTCTTAATTTTTTTTAATAATTGTTTCTGTTGTTTGTGTGAATGTGTTTTGTTGTTGTTTTAGAAAAAGCTATGCTGGCAAATGTGGTTGTTTTATTTATGTTAATTTGTTGCATTGTCTTGAACCAAATCGAATATGTAATTACTAAGCTGCCTTAACTAGTTTTTAGTAGACGTTTAGTAGTCAATACGCCAGACACCTGTTGCAATATTCTAAGGGTATTTCAAGCGTTAAATTGTGATATAAAAGCCCAATTTCTCCTCACGATTTTGTACTTAAATTAATTATATTTAAATAAATGTGGCATGCATTATTAATATGCCAGCAGTAATATTATTTTCCTGACATTTCCTTTTTCTCTAATAAACTATATAAATTCATTTTAAATTTGGTTTCTTTTAAAAATTAAAATAAATTATTTTGGGCATACGAAAAGAGCAAGCCAAACATAGCAATAATTAATAAGCGTTAATTGAACACAAAATTCCAAATGGAAGTCGCAATAAAATGTATATACAATAATAATGTTCATTAACCGAATGTGTGTGATATCATGTTTTATAGAGAGATAAATACATTTATAATACATAATGGTAAGATTTAAATTTAGAGAGCACTACAATAAATAAAACATACATAAATACATAAAATACGTAAGTATAAGTTATAGAGTCATAGTTATATTCACATTTATATGCAGATGCGTTGCAATTGAAACAGGCGTACAAAATGAGCAAAATCAAGACCAAAATTACGATAAAAATAAATTTTAACAAAATATTCTTACAAAACTGAGAATGTTAAACCTATAAAAAAATGCAGTCTAAGTAATACCCTGGCAAAACTTGAATATATTTACAAGAATCTTTTAATTAGAAGATAGAATCAAATTGCAATTTCCTATTTTGGATTTACTTGAATTTTTTTATTGTTTTTAAAACTTTGCTGGGATATTCTTTGCTGATTAAATTTAGTATTTCAATACTTTATAACTAGATAAAAAATACATGCTACACTTAAAGTTGTACAAAAAATCGCGTCATGTTTGAAAGCGAGTCGAGAAAGTCAAGGATTTGTCTCTTGTTGAGATCGGTACGATTAAGGGTCAGAGGTCAGTTGGGTTGTTTAGTTTAAATTTGTTGCAGTTGTTGGTTGTTGGTATTGTTGTTGTTGTTGTGTGCATTACCTTTGAGCCCGCATCGAACTTGAGACGCCACGAAGGACGTCGCTCAGCTGCCGTTGCAGTTGCAGTTGAAGATCGACGATGTGGATGGTGCAACAGTTGAATTGGCTACAGCACCACTAGCACCACCACTACCAGCACCACTCTCCACAGTGCGACGTGCGTATAAGCTGAGCAACGAATCGCGTGCATTGAAATCCGCATGTGCAGAGACCGGCGAGGCCGTATCGGATTTGGCATCCAGCTCTTGGCCAGCAGCACTTCCGGTGGTGCTCAGACTACGCTTGTCACGCAATCGCACCGGACTTTCCAGCACTCCGGGTGTTGTGGCGGGTGTCAATGTTACGGGTTTACTTTCAGCTGTTGTGCTTGTTGCTATCGCCAAGTCTGTGGGTCTGGCTGGCAATCCAGCTGACTCGGAGTTGGGCGGATTTAGCTCCTGGGCAACTGCGTCAGTCTTTACTGACCTTTATCCTGCTCCTCAGCGGGCTTCTCTCGACGCGAGAACATCGTGAAGCTGGCGCTGACCGCCGTTTGTTGATCATCCTCGGCATCGCTGCCAGCATCTACGTCAAGGTCATCCGATCTTCGTGTGGTTGGCGCTGCCAATGTGAAACTAGCTGTGGTATCGGCAATGACATCGCTGGGCGCCAATGTGGCAACCACAGCCTCAATTATTTCCGAATCATCCGCTGTGGTTGTTGTGCTTGGTATTATGCTTGGTGGTGGAGTTGTGGGCGGTGGTGGTGGTTGCGGTTCTTGTGGACTGTTGTTGTCGCTGTTGCTATTGCTGTTGTTGCTGTTGCTGCTGCTGTTGGTTGTTGTCGTAGTTGTTGCAGTTGCTGTTGCAGTTGTTGTTATTGTGGCTGTTGCTGTTGTTGTGCTTGGCGATGTTGTAATTGATGTGGTGGTTGTTGTTGCTGTTGTTGTGGTGCTTGATGTGGAGCTTGTTTCATTCTGTTAATAATATTAGTTTTGGAACAAATAAAAAAAATCTGCGACGTTTCTCCAAAAACAAAAATCAAATGACGTTTCTGTATGACTTTTCAGAAGGGGATCGTGTAGGGGATCAGATAATTATATCTAACGATAACTAACGAGTATAGTAAGTTACAATATACGGCATACGATATACGTTATACGATAAATGACATACGACATACGTAGAGTGCTCCGAGCACTTTTATATACTTTTAAGAGAACTTTACGCATGCAAACATCTGACATGCAGAAATACATAAATATGGTATGTATACATTTGTATATATATATAGTATTGGAAACTGTTCAGTTATATTGTTTATATACATAAAGAAAACGTAAATAAACTAACTTAAAATACATACAATTAATTATCTTTATGTGAAAATCATAAATAAAGCTACTCTTATAAACCGCACTTGATGAATGATTATTATGATATTTCGAATATATATGAAACGACGGCGATCAGCGGCAATTGCGTTTGCTTTGGCATTGCAGAGCGTTGCGGTGGTGCTCGGTGTTGCGGTGATGCGGGCATTTCAATTTGATCAGCGCAATAATAAAAACTCGGATGCAGACAGAAAAAATCACAAATTGCAATCGCAGTATAAAACTCAATTTGATTGGCTCGCATTTTGATTGTTTGTTAAATTTGTTGCAGCTAAATGAGAGCTGATTGATTGATCGACTCGAGCGGCTGATTGATTGATGAGACGCTGATTGAAAACATGATCAACTAAACTACTTTTTGGTGAAGGTTTTTTTTTTACTAAATTGACACTATGCAACGACAAGAGATCTGTCAAAGAACAAACATTAAGTAATATTTTTTAACTTTTATAAAGCTACTTGTAAAAGTTAAACATTATTATAATTATAGTTAAGTATTTTTATTTTATATAGCTACAAATCTTTATTCTTTATATATTGTATTTATTTTAAAAATTTTAAATCCTATCTTACTTTGACAGATCTGATAAGCAATCATTTTATCTGTATTAGATTGCATTGTATTCTTGCATTGTGTCTGGGGATACTCTGATTTACGAGGTACTAAGCGCTACCATAAGGCTTATTGTTAACAACTAGGCTTAACAAACGTGCTCACACACACACACACACACACGCACATACATAAATAAGACACACACACACAGAGAGGGTGGGAGAGATAATCACATGTGTATGTAAGTGAGAACGACAAACACCAAATTAGCAACATTCTTGACTTGTGGTATATGATTTGATTCAGAGTAACTGAGAAAGAGCGCTGTAGATTGATGGGATGAGTTGGTGGTTGGGTGGGTCAAAAGACGAGTACATTAAATGAGGGGGAGGGAAATTGACACCATAACCATAAGCAGTTGTTGCTGGTGTACATTGTGAACTTTGTGTGTAGGTGTCTGTGTGTGAATTGTGAACTCTTTTTTTTGCTACAGATAATGAGCATACATAAGTATACGCTTGTATGTATGTCTAAGCGATCTAAATGATAATGGTGGTCTACTGATAACATGAAACTCTCAAATGTGAACTGATCTACGAACCTTGCTGATTTTGAAATGTGTCAAATTGTTGAGTGATTTTGTTTATCGATGTTTCTAAGATTTATTTTTTTCTTGTTATTGTTTTGGCATGGTCACACAAAGTACTTACGCTGCTGCTGTTGTTGTTATTGTTATTGTTGTTCTTATTCATGCCTAGATTCTTCTTCTTGACCAGCTCCTCGGCACTCTTGATCTCATCGAGGGTGACACCCTGTGTGGAACGACGCGTCTCTCGCACTCGCTTCGCATGCGCTTTACGCTGCGTTTCGCTTTCCTCGTCGCGCACTGGAGGCACAAAGGATCTACATAGAAAGATATTTCGATTAGATTACTCAAAAAATATGACAATTTCAACGAAAACAAAGAGAGCAAGTCATGCTAAACAAAATCAAATTAAATGTAAATAACAATAGGCAACTATTTGGGGCAAGTTGAGAGGTTAGCAGCTGGCACACATATTTTTAATGGCTCATCAGGTTAGCGCAATTTAACAATTATAAATTATTGTTAACCAGTTATCAACTTCGTTTATTACTTGAAAAAGTTTTTGAATATATTGCCCGCCGATTGTTTGGGCTTTGGAGTCTCCACTTCGCTGGCACTGGCACTTGCCGTTGTGCTGCCATTGTTGTTGCTGTTGCTGCTGCTTTGGGCAGCCGGATTGCTAACAAAATTATGGGTATATATGGTATATATAATATATATAATAACCGATAATATAAACGATGTTCTTAGAAAACTTAAAAGATTTAAGCTATTTTATGTATAAGATCAGTTTTCATAGGGCATTGTTTAAAGTAATACTAAAATTAACGACTTTATCGATAAATTTTTAGCAATTTTTATTTGCAGTTCTGATCAAAATAACAAACTGTTATCGAAATGTTTCATGGCAAGAAAACTGACCTTAGACATAAGTATCTCTGTTAATTTTCAAACACCCTACTCACCTGCGTATTGGTGGGGTATGCACAGTTGTTGAGGGTGAGCTGAGCACTGTTGTTGTTGGTGTTGTTGTTGTTGTTGTCGCTGCATTAAGCATCGCAACTGGAGCAATCGGTTTCCTATAAATGATCAAAGAGAGCAAAATGAAATAAAAGAGAGAGAAAATGTAAGAGCATTAAAAAGAGAGTCACTTGAAGTTGTAATATCGTAACTAATAGAGGTAGACGACATTGTGCGCATTGCCTAATTAAATGTTAAGTATAGATATTGTTTGTTGGTGCAATGAGAATTTATCGGGTATACATATAGAGAAGCTAAGCATAAGCAAAGATTATATAGTTTACAGATTACAAATTACAATTATTAAGTATACTTTCTAGTTAGTTACAGTTAGCAATTATGATTACGAGTTGTATTTGTTTTATTTATTCTTTCTTTTTGGCCTTTTGGGCACAAAACAAACCTGAAATACACAGAGTTATCTTTGAGGGAGGCCGATCTTTGTACGCTATAAGTTTGACTTGGATTTGCTGTAGATGTTATTGTTGTTGTAGTCGCTGCTGCTGATGCTGCTGTTGTTGTGTTGTTGGTGTGTGTGTTGAATGTTGTTGTAGTGTTTGTTGTGCTTGATGTTGATGTGTTGTTATAGTTGTTGCTGCTGCTAATGCCAGTTGTGTTTGCCGTTTTTCCCAACAGCAGCAGACTCTTATTGTTGTTGTTGTTATTATTGTTATTATTATTGTTGTTATTGCTACTTTGGTTATTGTTGTTATTGGCATTGCCGGGCAGAGCATTCGCCGTCGTCGCTAGCAGAATGGGACATGAATTCGCCTTAATGCGTGCCCGCAGCTCATTGTACTTTTGATAGAATCTGCACACGGTTCAAGATCATGATTCAGCGGGGCGGGCAGATGGGCAGGCGGGTGAATTGGTTGGTTGACAGGTTGACAGGCGGGCGGGCAGGCAGGCGGGTTAGAATTGGAGTTGATTTTGTTTTTTTTTTGGTTTTGATTTTGATTCAATAAGCGTTTGATGATTTGGTGCGATTTGGTGAGTAGTTGTTGTTGTGTGTTGTAGTTGTTGTTTTTGGTTGCACATAAGAAAAAAGAACACACAAAAAATAACAAAAGAAATCAAATTTCAAATAATAAGACGAACAAACTTCTTAAGTTCTTATTAAACTTCGGATTTGTTATTTGTTTGTGCTTCACACCTTGCCGTGCCACATGTGGCAGCTGCAGCACCTGCTCTATTCCACTTTATTATTTACAATAATTTCTCATTGCTTTTGATAACAATTTTCTTTGTGATTCAGAATTAATTCCGAGGTAAAGAGCGACAGTTGAGCAAGTTGATAATGTGGCTAAATTTAAAGAGTTACTGTATAAAGCGGTTCGATAATGGTCAATTTGATGGTTGTCTGGTTCTGTACAAGTATGTGTGTGTGTGTGTTGATTTGTGAGAGAGCGGTGTGTGTGTGTGTGTGTTAAAGATGTACATGTGTGTGTGATAAGCGGCGCGCAATCAGCAAAAGGTGAAACACAAACGGCAAAAACAAACCGAAAATGTTGTGCAATTTGTGACACATAAATTATACAATTTGTTGTTACTCGTATTATATATAAGTAATAATATATATATATATATATTTTGTAAATGCGGGTTAATTTGCAATGTGTGTGTGTTTGTATATGTGTGGCACGCATTTCTGTCAAGTTACTCTAGTTGTATGTGTGTGTATTTATGGAGACTGAAACTCACTTTTGATCATTCTCAAAGCTGTGCGTGCGTCGCAAGATGACATCGTTGGCGCTTTCATTGCCGCTTTTGCCGCTCAGCTCTTTGTCAGGAACTTCTACAATAAAAACATTCAAATTAGTAATTGTTTATAGATAAATAAAAATAAGAATCAAGGCTGCAAACCTTTAAAATATTGTAGGAGGATGGTTTAAACTCAGGTATAATTTAACAACAAAAAATAGTTTAAACTTTAATTTTTTAAATCATTAAAAATTAGCAGCCTTGTTAACAGTTACTTACGATTCTTAGTGGGACTGTCGTTGGGTGTGCGGAGCGTTTTGCGTCGCCAGGGCGCCTCATCCTCCACAGAGTGTTCGGCGGCATGAATTTGTTGATTGGGCTTAACATTTTCAGCTGCAAGATGGAGAATAAAATATTATTAGAAAATTATATAAAAATGTAAAAACAACATAGAGATTAGCTGGTTAAACTTGGCTTAATGCAGGCAGAGGGGGAAGGGAGGCAGTTGGTAATGCAGACGCTAAACAAATTGCCAGACTACCTTCGCTCTCTGATAGACTTGTGCTGTGCGAGCTCTCTGTAGAATCGCTGAGATCTGAATCGGAATCGTTGTCTGGCGTTGCCATAACATCATCATCATCACCATCATCATTAACAACATCATTAACATCATCATAATTAAGATCCTTAGCAGCAGGTGCAGTAGCAACAGCAGCAATTGTGGCAGCAACATCATCGGTTTCAACTTGAGCTTCAACGCTGGCGCTAATCGAACTGCTGGCAGCTGCAGTGTGCGGTGTGGACAAAGACAAGACACAAATAGAGAAAAGACAGACGCAGAGAGAGAGAGAGTGGGGGAATAAACGGGAAGAGAGAGAGAGAGAGAGAGAGAGTGGTTGCAGGCTGAGAGAATTACACAAAACTAGACGATGAGATCTATATAGATGATGATGATGTTAATGTTGATAATAAGACGCAAAAAACATACAAAGTGACAGTTGAAGAAGTGAGATGACGATGACGATGACGAGGACAAGGCAGTGTGTCTCTGTGTCTGTATATGTGCAAATGTTTATAATAAATGCAACAATTCAACTAAACTTTAACGCGCATGAGAACCTAATTTCACAACCATAACAAAAGATACACGCACACACACAAAAAAGTTGGCATAGAAATTTAAAATTAAAAGAATTTTTTTGTTTTTATATAAAATATGCAAAGAAGAAGCAGCAGCTGCTGCTAAGCAGGGTGAGATATAGATATTTTCTAGGTTTCTTGGGTTCAGTCTACGCACCATCCTTAGCGGCATCAGTTCTCACTTCAACGCGTACAAGTTTCGTTGGTGTTTTGTCCACATGATTTTCAATCGCATCTGAGATTCTGCTGTAATATTAAATAACAAGATATATTAGCATGTTGGTCAAGCTGTCAGATTAACTGTTTGATTAACTCACCTGATTTGACTAGATGGACGCCGCTTGTTGCGTTTGTTGGCACGCAATTCTTCCAGGAATTTGACCATTTTGCGATCGGCGACATCGATGCAGGATTGGCCAGCATAATTGCGTATATCCATGTTGGCCCATGACTCCACCAGCATTTCAGCTGTCTCCTTTTGGCCCCAATGTGCAGCGGCATGTAACGGCGTCCAGCCATCATTATCCTGTCTATCGACATTGGCACGTCCGGCGAGCAACAGACTCAGCACATTCGTATAGCCCTTGGCAGCTGCCACATGTAGCGCCGTTGCACCAGTTTTTGGATTCGGTCGATCCACTTCAGTGGCATCGCTAAGCAGCCATTTATTTGCATCATTGAGCATGGCCTTCTCCTCCGCCTTGCGCGCCTGATCCACATCAATATTTAGCTCTTGCACCACCTTTTCCATGTAGTCAATCATGGGCATATGTTGCACATCAATTGCCAAATCCAGCGCCAAATCTCCATCACTATTCACAGCAGCCACATCGGCATGGTTCTCCACCAGATACTGTGCTATGCTCACAAAGCTGTAAATGAGAACGTGTTATCGATTGCTTGATATTGGAAGTTAATAACGGTTACTCACCCGCAGGAGGCTGTCGCATGTAGCGGTGTCCATCCCTCGTTGTCCTGCCGATTAATATCGGCTCCATGTGTCACTAAGAACTCAACCATTTCGAGCTTGTCATCGATGCAAGCCTGTAAGAATGTAACAATAAATTGTATCATAAATAAATTGTATAACAGAAGATCGATAACGATATAGATCGATAGAGATAATAAACGACAGCTAGATTAAGCGATGACTACAACAATCCATAGTTAGTTTGTTTATTATTTAGGAGTGTGTAATATAAATAGTAGTTTATTTAAAAGTATAATTCACCTTATATCAATAGCGACAACTATCGAAAACTATTATTATCATACATTTGAATTTATGAAAAAATATCGCTTTCCACGATAATCTATAACTGATAGTGAATTTATTTTACATAAACATAATTTTCAGAAAAATGGCAGTCAATTTTATTTCCATGATCCAAAAACTATGCTACAAAAATGTTACAAAATCAAGAGGTTGACGAATTTAAGAACATGCCTGGTGTTTAGTATGCTAATCAATTTGAAATTCAAATGATTTTAGTATTGATTTTCACAATTTAAGTATTCCAATAGAATGTTCAAAGAGGCATAAAAAACTGGAATGAATAAATGCAAAGTAAAGCATTTGATGATTCTGTGTTAAGGTAAAATAAATTTACATTTTTCGTTTGTTTATGCCGTTGCCAGTTCTTGTAAATATTTCAGTCTGTAAATGAACTAAATTGAATCTTCAATATATTGAAATTGTTTTCGATTTTTGCGAATTTCATTATTCAGTTGCTGCCAAAAGACTCTTATAGCGTTTAATGTTTTTTTTTTCTGTGTTTTTTTGTGCCATGTTTTAATAGCACTGCTCTGTTTATCTTGCTAAAAACGATAAAGTAAACATACTACGAGGGAAAGAGAGAGAGAGAGTGAGAGTAAAAGAAAGAGAGATAGAGAGACTGACTGGGCCTGGAACTATGACTGAGGCACATGGACAACATTGTTTATGCGGATTTCCGTTGAAACGAAGACATCGCCGACAGTCGGCGTGTGCACAGCGAAGACGACAACCGACAACCGACAACGATGGCGTTGATGATATCATCGTGAGCAACTCCGTCTTGTCGGCTGCTTCTATGTGTTGCTATCTAACTAAGAACCCACCCAATAATAATGCGACGCTTATAGCACACACTCTCAAATGCTCGATAAGAATTCTTCGCCAGCAACAAAAGAATCATAATAAGAAGAAGAAGAAGACGCGCCAAACCTCAATTCACATACCAATATTCCAATTGTTTGACTTGATAAGCGCACGTTCTCTTTAAATGTTCTTAAGTATTTTGTTTTCTAATTTTTTTTGTGGTTGCCATATGTTAATTTACTTCTTTTTGTTTTATTCTTTTAAGGGGCTTTGAAAATGCAAAAGTAATTTTCATTTCGCAGTAAAACGCATAAAAAAAGGGGACGGTCGGGGCATGGGGCATGGGGGCATGTAGCATGAGGGCACACGAGGCACAAAACAAAAACAAATCACGATTGAAGGAAAAAGACTGAGCAATTTGTAAATCTGGAACGCAGCCAATTAATTAATTATGAGCAATTTTGATAAACTGACCAACTGGCGACAGCGACAACTGACAAACTGACAGACTGACAAAACGAACCGATCGACAAGCAAACTGAGAATTCGCCCACACATTGACCATCATCCTGTTCTTTTTTTGACGAACTTGTTGGTTGGCATGTAGAATTTGACATAAGTTATCTGGCCAACAATTTGTGACTTTTGATTTCTGTGGTCTGGTGTTAATGTCATCCAAAGTAGCTACAACTACAACAACAACAGTAATTTCTGTGCTATTTTCATTGCATTGAAAGTGAATTTTTCTTGGCCAGCTAAAGAGAACGAGAGGGGAAACAGAGAGAGAGAGAGAAGGTCTACGAATTGCATGCTAAGTTTAGCCTTTTGTTTTTGGCACGCCATTGAGCGGCATTTTGACTATTTGCCACTCTGCTTCACTCCCCTCTCTCTCTCTCTCTGTTTCGGTCTCTGCACTCTGCTGGCCACTTTACGCCCAAAATGTTATTCACCCCGCCGTATTACGTATACGCCGCGTATTGCGGCAACTTGTTGAGAAGGCTTTGCAGCAAGCCGCTTACATTGTGTATAATCCCGAGGTGCTTTCAACAAACTAAGCTGCCTATTAACTCCCACAGCATCCTTTCAAACCCTCTTTCCCCTTATTGTTGGAAGAGTTCAAGAGTTTCATTTGGTATTTAACTAGCCTGTTTCTTTCTCCACGAGATGTTGGTAAGTATGTGATTAACAGTTGTATGTAAGCGTAGATACTGTATATGTTATTATGTATGTATGTTATTGCTCTCTTGAGAGAACATTATCTTTAACCTATGCTTACAATCCACACTCTTGTTTCTCTCTCTCTCTCTCTCTCATCTCTATCTCCAATCTCTTATATTGCTATCAGCTACTTTAAACTCTAAGATACTCTACTAAACGTCAATCTCTCTACTACTCTACTCTCTTTCTTTATAAACTTTATAAACGTTAATTTTTGTACACCTATCTCTTATTTTTTAAATATTTTATTGAAATGCAATAAAAATTCACATTTATTTTAATGGGAAAGTGTAATTCAGAACTAATTGCTTATGAGCAATTAAACAAATCAAAGCCAAAGCAAACCGAACGCTTGAGTTGAAAAAGTTTTTAAAATGCTAAACTAATAGCATTTGTCCTATATCCAACGAAATATCTATATCTTTCACAAATACATATGCATTTCGAATATACAATATCTAGGCATATGGCAAAATGGTCTTTTGGCTTATGGCAAGCCTTCATAATAATTTCAAATATTTTAGTAGTTTTTTTTTTGGGAAAGTTCGCATGTGTTTGATGCCACTTGAATGCCTCGCCTTCGTCTAGCTGCCAAAAAATATTAATAAAAAGCGATTAAAATAAAAAAAATACCAACTGTCTGTCATTTAGTCAGCTGAGTGATTTTTCAGTTAGAAGCATTTGGCCAAGGACAAAGTGAAGTCAATATACTTTATTAACTTGAATATATATAAGAATAATTTTTAATCGTGCACTGTCAACTTAATTAATTTTTTTTAATCTTGCTGTATTATAAGCACTTGAAAAGTAATTATAGCTGACTTTATTTTATATATATGAGTTAACGGTTTGTGATTAGTACTTCCATCTCGTCTATTAATAGTGCCTATATTGTCTAGATCCACCCACAAACTGGACACGATGCTTATATAGATGTTCAACTATTTATTTTTATACACATTTCGTCATGGTATTTGCAAAAAAGTTCTGTAGTTTTCGAAAATGTTCGTGTTCGTGTTCGCCTTAAAAGCCAAATACAATTTTCAATTTTCTATCTTTTGGTTTTTCATAAATTTTACCCTATCTTTGGGTGTCTGTGTGTGTGTGTGTAAGAGCTTGCAGCAATAAAATGAGCTCAAATAATACAATCAAAACTGGGAGAATTGGGAGTAAGAGAGAGAGAGAGAGAAACTAACGTCAGCAGGCGGTTGTAAAATGTACAAATTTAAAGGCATATGAACATCTAGCAATTGTTGCTGTTGTTGTTGTTATTATTTCGATTTTGCTTGAAATGGTATTATGCAATGCACTACTCTTCACACACACAAACACGCACACAACTATATACATACACTCATTGCAGACATAGAATGATTTTTCAGTTTGCACAATTCGCAAGATTTTCAGCATCGTTTGTTATTTTGGGTGTAAAACACCAAACGAGAAATAAATCAAATCAAATGTAGCCACAGCAGCCATTAATATATGTATATACACACACACAACTACATATATATGATATAGTCAGCAGATATATGAAACACGCGCTGTGAATTCTTGAGGATGTTTGATTTGTATCTGTATCTGAATCTGTTGCCGTATATCGCATATCTGTCTGTGCGTTCATCCGTCCGTCCCATAGTTCGTCTGTCCGCCCCGTTGAGAGCGCAGAATACAGCAGAGCAGAGATAGAACCGGGCCAAGGTTACAAAACACGTCAATAAAACGCGTTAGAACCTCAAAACATTCAATACTTACATACATATAAACATATTGTTTTTGGAAAACTCACGCAACGCAACTGATCTGCCAGATTTCCGAGACAGGACTACAACTACAACAGCAAACAAACAAACCGAAACAACAACAGCAACAATAAATACAAACAACACTACAACAATCATCTAGAGATCAACAACAACACACATTTGGGGTCATCTAACGATCACGTTCATGATTTGTTGCTATTATTTGTAGTTATTATTATGTATTTTATGCATTTTTGTATTGCGAGATATCGCTCAATCTCAAAAACAACAATAACTTGACAAAATAATTAGCTAATTTATGCAACAACAATTTAGCCGATTGTCAAGTCTGATTGAAGTCAAGTTACTAGTAAATAGTTTAAACTAATTGTATCTTAATCTTTCAAGGTTTCTATAAAAGGCGCTATAAAAACAAAACAAAACCAAAAACATCTTTCAGATCTCTTAATTATAATGAAACCAAATTTGTTCAAGTGTTATTCAAACGCGTGTTTCTTGAGTCCAAAAAATCTACAGTTTCAACGGAAGTTTTAAATAAAATTAAAAAGATATCGCTTAGAGGATATGATTCAAATTTTATAGCAACAACAATATGTTAATCCGCAGATTAGTTGCCAAATATTTATGGACAGTAGCTTAAGCCAAAATACTGATAAGAACAACAAATGTTACAGTTTACAATTTGAAAGATTACTATAAAATAATGCTATTATGAATTGAGATAAGCATTATAATGCCCTTGCTGAAGGTATTAACAATTTTTGCAAGAATTATGTGACGCCTTCGAATTGAAAACACAAAACGAACTGTAATATATTATAAATATATATTTATTTTGTAGATTCTTAAACTTTGTATGGCATAGAATGTGAGTATACATTTTATGGCACATTAAAAAAATGTTTAAATATAGCGCATTCCATTAAATATATATCTGAATATATATATATCAATACCAAATAATATGGCATGAACATTTAAATATATTAAAACTGAACAGCGCCAATAACATTATCCTTGAACTACACTGTGATAGAACATTGAAATATACATATAGAAAATATTATATATAGATTTATTAAAACTTAAGATGTAAACACACAAATGTAATTTATTGCAATTTCTTTAACCATTTCGCGGCCGTCCCCCCAAGTGAGTTGAATGTCAACGCACCGCCACGGACACCCCCAATGTCCGTCCGTCCGTCCGTCTGTCTATTTGTCGGTCTGTCCAGTTGACCGTCTGTTGGTCTGTCATCATCATCATTCATAGTCGAAGGTGGCAGCCGTTTTGGTTGGCATTGAAAATGGCATGCAGGTGTTTTGCTTGTTAGTGTTAGTTATTTATTTATTTGTTGTAGTTGTTGTTGTTTATGAATGAAAGCCGAATCAAACAATTTTCACTTGTATGTTTGAATCGTTTTTGTTTGTAAAAAGAAAGCACAAGACATGTCTTTGATCATTCGCAAATACAGCAATGTATTAATTAATTACAATACTTAATGCTTACAACATATTGTAATTAATGCAATGGAAATTCAGTTTGCGGTTTAACAACAACAACAGCAATTGCAACAACAACAACAACTACACAGGTAATTCAAGACTCTGCGCAGTTCCCATTGTTATTATTATTATTGCTGTAATTGCAGTTCCTCCCCCTTCAGCCACCTAATGCCACGCCTTGTACAACTACTAACATATACTATATCATCTACTACTATCTTGTGATTATGTACAAATTAGCATCTGGTTAACAAGTGCGCCGCGGCTAAACGGTGAAAATCTGCTGCTCTTAGCGGGCGCAGCATAATTAAAATCAATTAGCTGAATTAAAGCGACAGTTGCTGCTAAAAGTCTGTGCTCACACGTCTGTGCATGATACGTTATAAAAAAGCTTAAAATATCGTATGTCGTAAATAAGTATCGAAAGACATTTCTTTGTAAATTTTAAAACTGCCCTTAAGAAGATTAAAATAGAATACAGTACAAGATAACATTATTTATCTTTTAAATTTAAATTAGTTCTAAATACAAATGTGTGGACTATTCTAAAGATAAAGTTTTTGAGTTATGGATGTATAAATGATATAACGATAACAAGTAATGCCTAGAAATTTTCTTATGATTTGATATTTTATTGATAAATCATTAGAAATTGCTAAACAACGAGGTCTCTGACTCGAATGCCGGGAATGTTATGTATGGAATGTGAGTTATTATTAATAACAAATTCCGATCCTGATATTTTAATATAAACAACTGAGATAAATATCTACATATATAGATGCATGCATATAGATATGAATATCAATTCTGTGTGTTGTGTTGTGCACAGTCACTCGCATTGAAAGGCGCCACATGAAATAAATTTCAACAAAGATTTTGAAATTATTTTCTTTTTAGTATTTTCATGTGAAGGCTCAAAAGAACAATCGAATAAAATTTAAAGAAAAATGAAAATGATTTTGCGAAAATCTTTTTCTATATACAAACTCGAATCTGTGCATGTGTGAGTGTGTGTGAATTGTATATTTTTCTTGGCATTTAAAAATAGAAAATTTTTGTATTTTTCTTATTTAATGCTTGCGCCGTTTGCCGTTTGTTGCTATTGTTGTCGTTGTTGTTGTTTCGGCATTTCGACTTGCTGTAAATCGTCGGCTTGCATTAGAAATGTATTTGTTAATGTTTTAGTGGTTTTGCGGTGCTTTGGAAACCACAGCGAGAGCACGAAATACGCCGTAACAACAACACCAATGAATGAACAGCTAGAAAATATATGTACATCGTTTATGCGTCGACTGCGGCAGCGACAGCGACTGCGACGCTGACATCGCAACTCAGTTGGGCGCAACAGTTTCGAAATTGGCCTGCACAGTGCCCACCCCCCGTTGTTGTTGTTGTTGTTTTTGTTGTTGCTGGGGTCGCGTGTTCGCAATCACTGACGTAATGTGCTCCATTTAAATTACACGCAGTTTATCGATATCGATATCGAATGGGAATAGAGTGGGAGAGAGAGAGAGAGAGAGATAATACACACCTGATGCAACGCTGTGAGGCCATCCACATTAGCAGTATTGATATCGGCGCCATCATCGATCAGCTGCAGCACATCATCCTTATCCCCAGAGAGGCAGGCAGCGAGAAAAACGCAGCCGGAGCTGAACTTGATGTGACGGCCGTTATGTGTGCGGCGGGGTGTCGGAGCGGCACGATTTGTGTCCGACTCCTCCCAGCGTTTCAGCTGCTCGGCCCGCTTCATCATTGCCGAATTGTTGGGCACGTCCAGCGTTGACATTTTGACGTTTTGCAGTACTAACTCTTTTTTTGTTATTTAATCTTACTTTTTTTTCAATTTATCTGCAACAGCGTTGCAGTTGTTTTCACTTTTATTTTAGGTTTGTTTGTTATCTGCAATTTGTTATTATTATTGTTGTTATTGCAATTGTAATTGTATTTGCGATCGATCGAAATTGGCCGCTGCACCGAGAATTTTGATTTGCACTATTTATAGAAAAAAGTTGCTCATTCAATTTGTTGTTTGTGTTGTTTGTTTTAGCACTGATCACTTACAATTTGCTTTGCTTTGCTGTGTGTGTGCTGCTGCTTCTTCTTCTTCTTGCTAATTATTAATTTTCTATTTTCACTCGTTTCGTGCCTACTGCTTTGTGTGTGTTTTTGTATTTTGTACGCTTTATCAGCTAAAACGGGCGCAACTGCATGGCTGGCGTGTTATTTTTTTTTTTTCTCCTTTATTTTTTGTATTTTTTTTTTATCGTGTTTCTTTTGCACTTCACTGCACACTCACACACTCAAGCTCCCGCTCACACATACACATAACACACACACACACTTGCAGACAGACAGGCACACACACACACGCATGCAGGCTGGCGCGTTCTCTCGGCCGTTTTTCTTACACGCTTGCAAAACAATTTTTCTGTTTTCTGTTGTTGCCTGTTAGCATTTATCACACTTTTTTGATTCTTAGCTTTCGCTTAACATTAAAAACAAACATTTTATCCATTTGCGCGTCGCTGGTGCTGCTACTTCTGCTTCTGCTGCGGCTTCTGCTTCTACTGGCTGCAAAGAAATAATTGAGGCAAAAAGTTGCGCGTAAATTATTTTGACGATGGACATAAAACACAACACTGCTCTGCCGACTACGGTCGGCGTCTCTGCCGACTTCGCTGCTGGCGCTGACACACGCATTAATATTTAGATTACGCTTTAAGCACAGGGTTGTCGCATTGCCATTATTTTTAATTATTATATTTAAGACAACTTTCTATGTTCACAACTAATAATGCAAAGTATTGAATAAAATAAAAGAACATTTGTTGCTGATGCTCTTTACACTTTGTTTATCATTGCACGTATGTTCGCGCGCTTGTTCTCTCTCTTTCTCTCACTCTCAGCACCAACACACACAAACACGCACTATGCAACACTATGTGTGTTTGTGTGTGTGTTACCAATTTGACATAAATTCAACAGCCGCGACGCTGACGTCGGTACGCGAGTAAATAGAACGAAGAACGCAACTAAAGATGGAAACCTATATTTTTCACACAATCTTTTCGGCATATTTTTTTTATATAATGAATTTTGAGGCCAATTATAATACACTGCGCGTACTTATGTAAAGGCATTTTACAGAGCACCATCCACACACATATACACGCACATCACACATTCACATACACGCATACGAAAACGTAGAGAAAAATGTACAAATTGCAGTAGAAACTTTTCACACCACACAACGGCATCGAAACCGAACGAAACGCACAAACTTACTTTGTTTCTAGTTACGCGCAAATTGTGGACACTATTTTAGGATTAACAGGGTCAAGCGGTTAAATAGTGCAATGCACAATAATTTAATTTATTGTGCATATTTCGGATATATTTAAAAACTTAATTTCGTTCACAATTCCGTGCCATTCCGTGCGGCCACGACAAATGTTAAAATGAAACTGATGAAAGAGAGGGACAGAGAAAACAGAGAGAAGAGGGCGACCCTGTTCAAGAAATATGTTGCTGAAAATTGTGAATGCTGAAATATGTTGCCTCAAATTGTGAGTGTTGCCTTGGAAACATGTCGCTTCGATCAATTCATTGATGCGACCATGCCAAAAGTAGAAACAGTGTGTACACAAAAAAAAAGCAACACTCTGCAACCAGGGCTGCATTGTAGTAAATTGAACTATCGACAAGGCGCCAAAAATATAACGATATTATGTAACGTTCTGCAGTTTAAAATTTATTGAGCGAATAGCACTTAAATAGCATTTTTCAAAAGTAATGTACAAATTATGGGACGCCGCCCCTGTAAATGGATAAAAATATCACTCGCTCACACTACTTTTCTACCCCTTAAAGCGCTCTCTTCTCTCCCTAATGCAACCACCCAAAATATTGCGCAGCACTTTGGCAACTATTCTCGTTCCATCTCGATGCGTCTATAGAAAGCAAAACAAAACTAATAACAACAACACACCTATGGGCAATGGGCATGGAAAATAGTCTAGGCGAACCGCATAATTTTCATTCGCAGTCGTACCGTGACACTCAAACCAAACGGTTCATAACAATTGTTGTTAAATTGCTAACACAATAAATATATATTATTGAAAAGAAAAGTACAGCAATATTTAACGCCCATATCGTATCAATAATTAACAACAGTGATTTTCCGTTGTTTACTTGGATAAAGCAAAAAAATTTCGAAAAATATTCAATGATAAGATAAGAAATCATAATGAATTCGGTAAGTGCAAATGTGTGTACATATATGTATTTTAAATTTGTGTGTGTGCTAAAAGCAAGTGAGGACATTTGTGCAGCTTTTAAAAGGATATTCACTTTTCGTTGTACAAATGAAAATAAAAGGGCGATGCCGGAGGGTTGTTGATGATGCCTCTTCATTCATGCAACCCAAGAGCACGTACGCTCTAGGATTTTCCCATTTCCAAATTTTATGCAATTCTGTATCTTCACCCCCTCTCTCTCACTCTCTCTCTCTCTCTCACTCTTTCTCTCTTTCCATCCCTTGCAGTATTGTCATCCTTGTTCATCACATGTAATTTAATATCTAGCATTACATTGTGAACTATTTGATGTCATTGCTTTACGCTAGAAAAATGATGCTGAGCTCATTTCATTCATGATACCTCGCAGCCCCCGCTCCGGGGAAATACCCATCCCCATCTCCACCCACTTGCCCTACGGCCTAGACAATAATAATAAAAGCGGCTGCTGTGCTCTCAGTGTGTTTTCTATTTTCGTTTCCTATTTGTTGTTAATAACCGCCCAATGTCATTTCAATTGCAATATGTGGTTCTTGTCTTAGTTGTTATTATTGTTGTTGCTGTTTTACATTTCTAATCAGCTGTTACCACACTCTACTATAGTGGTTAGAAATCGCATTTGCTATCTTGTTTTTAAGGTATGCATTACACAACGGGCATGGGCGTATATATTTACACTTTATGAAAATAAAACTCATTCAGAAATATAAAAATAAATACAGTCGAGTCTGGAAATAGTTAGCCCAGTTCACTTTATCTAACTTGACATTTTTGAGTGTTTTCCGATACATGAAAGTTTTCGTTTTTTCGAAATAGTTCAACATTTTCTACATTTCGAGTTGTTGTTTAACATATCCAACCACGAGTATATTTTAAAAATAGAATTAAATCATTTCTAATTCGCAGTAAATATTTCTTTATTTCTACATTAGTTTTCTTGTTTACATTTTATTGAACCTAATCATGTTTGTGCAGCTTTTTTATTTTTAAATTTAATTATGATCGATATGCATACTTAGGCTATCAAATAATGCGTTGATAACAAAATATCAAATGATAGATGGCATATTAATACTTTCTGCGTTTATTTTGCAGAAATTTTCGATAGTGAATCATAAAATACTAAGAGCTGTTTATTAATACAACAAGCTTACACAGCTGGTATTTAAAAGTGACTGAACTCAAGCAGTTGTAAAGCAGTGCAATGCAGTTAACTGCTCAAGCAGTGCTTGGAAGACAGCGATCGCAGTTGGTTTTTTTACTTTTACATGACTGTGTTGACAAATTTTAATAATACACGAATATTTAATTTAAATACAATACTTTTCTTGTTTTTCTTATAACTCTGTTATTTTGTAGTAGTTGCTTATGTTTCTAAAATTTTTTCGTACATTTTTTTTAATATAGATTAAAAATAAGAAATAGTTTTTTATATCCTTATTGAAAGAACTAAAAACCAAGTGTTATTTTGTAACTTTTAATATTACAAAATTAAAAATAACTCCTTGGTCATACTGTGCCTATTTTAGATTTTATAATAATTACTCGTACGACCCTCGTCGATGGCCTGCCGCCAATTGTTGCCAGCATTTAAGGCGAACCAACAAAAAGGATCCCGATCCTGCTCAGTGAAGCAGTGCGGCAGCTGGCAACGTCATGTCAACGTCGCGTTCCTTGAATCACACACATACACATACATGCAGACAATAAGGATCTGAATGTGTGTATGTGAGCGTGTGTGTGTTGTAGCACATGAAACAGCTGCCGATTTGTGATCCTTTAGCGGACAGCTGCCGGCACACGTCTTCAATACATGTCCTGATCCTGATTGAGGCAGGTAATTTCAGCTGCAACGAAGGGACGACAACAGATGTTGTAATAGGCAATCTAATTCATTCGTGCCAAGCAGTGCTTGTTATTGTTGCTGTTGTTGTTATGACACCTTTCGCAAATAGCGAATGCAAAAACCAAATTACAATAAATACACATGTATAAATAAAATGAAAACTGGTTTTCCTGCATTTGGCTGTCAATTAAAGCGAATAACAAGAAAGAACAACTAATTTGCTAGTGACGAATTCTTAAATACCCTTGCAGCTATGTTTATACAGCTGTTGCAAGTCTATCATGAAGTCATACAAATTATTTTTATTATCATCATAATTTTAATTTCTTTATGTCACAGTATATGACGTGTATTTATTATTAAATAAATACCCTTGTTGCTAGCAGTTAATACAGCAGTTTTGTAAGCAGCAACTAGTAACAGTAAGCAGAAACTAAATCTATCATGAAGTCATACAAATTATTTTTATTATCACATTTTAATTTCTTGATGTCATGTTATTAATATAAATAAACGGTAACTTTATATGTAAATTTCTTAGTGCTGAGAATTATTCATTTATTTATTACTATAGTTAGTTTTTGCATCATTTTTATTAATGATCTATATTTCATCATGTAAAATTACTCATTTATTGTCATGAATACTATTGTTTTTATGGTGAAACTTTGTTTTATAGCTCCAGTTTTATTAAAGTTGCAAGTTTAATAACATAGTGATCATACTTCTTGTGAGTGTATTAAAAATGTTAACAAAATTACTAAGCACACCTGAGCAGAGCTGCGCATGCGAGTTGCGTTTGTATACTTACATACATTTATATATTGGTGACTAACAACAACAACAGCAACAACAACAACAAGAGAGCAACAACAATAAGAGCAACAACAACCGCAATAAAAGCGAGTGCAACAACTTTAAAAGGCCTTGCAAGGCCGTTTTAGCACTAACATTTACCTCAAGTTGCCTCAACTCAACTCACTGCGGATCTCTCGAGAGTTTTCAGTATCTTTTAGCGCCTTAAGCAATCTCTGCAAATTATGAAAATGGTAGTCAAGTCAAATGATTTCGTATGCCACAAATAGAATATCATTTTTCTCTCAAAAACATTTTCAACTCATCCACATACAACTTGTCAAAGTAGTCTAGACGCAGTTTTGAAAATGCGTCGCGACGTCTCGACTGATAATTTTAGCTGCACTTATTTATAAAAGTTCAAATACGCACAAAGATGTTGCAACTAAAACTGAATATGGTTGCTAACCAGAATAACGTATTATATTGTATTGTATCTCTATTTCTCAATCTCTTTCTCTGTGGGTTTTTTTAACTTGATTATTCATATTACATATTGCAATTGTTTAAGTACCCATTCTATTGTTAACGAGCTTATATATATATATATTTCTTATAAATATACAATATGTACGTGCTGGTATTTCCTTTCATAATGCAATGGCTTAATCATTTTGCGATTACAGCAACATTTATATACTGTCATAATTGGCTTTAACTATAAAAATACCTTTTTAAAAAAGAGTCATGGACACTTTTTTTATTTACCCAATCAAATTTATTAGGGGTTTTTCTGTCTAATTTCTATAGAATTCTTTCTCTTAGATAATATCGCTTGCTTTGTTTCAACAATTCCTAATCAATAAAATTTATTTTCAGAGATAAGAATAGACTTTTTTTGATAACCGTAAATCTTATTTTGAAATTATAATCTTTCGAGAAATACCGAGAAATCAAAGAGTTCTACAGTCGATTGACTACTGTATGTTAGATAGGAAGACTTTATAATGACTTTCCTATCGCGTGCTATATATACCATATACAGTTTGTCAAGAAAGTATTTTGACAAAATATTAAATTTAAACATTATCTATTGCAAATAATATATTTGTTACGGATATTCATTTTTATTCTTATTATCCTTGGCTACGATTCTTTGAGGTAGTAAAAAATAAGGAACAATAATTTTAATAGAATTAAGGGAATTGTTTATTTGTTAAAACAATTTTAAAACTAACTGTACATCTATAAAAAAGTTTCCTATATATGTACGCATACTTATTGACGATAATGATTGATCTTTGGGTTTAGTTCCAAGTACAATAGCTAGTTAATATATAGAATTTATATTATTGATGACAATGGCACGCTTATAGCCAAGTTGATTTGTGGTAAGGAATGCCTGCATAGTTTCTATTGCAGCTGCCAATGTCTAAAACAGAAATTTAAGCCAAGTCCAGACAGGTAAACGTGTGCAGTGGAGCATATGTATGATATATTCATATGTACAGACATACATACATAGAGATGAACATATAAAAAGCAGCTGCTGTCGACGCACTCGTCTCTCTGCCGGCATCGACGTTGACGTCGTCGTCGACTGCGACTGCGATGTCTGCGTCTGGAAGGTGCGCGTCAATTATGGGCTGTCGTGACGGTGCATTGACACGCGCCACAAGTCAAAAGTGGACGAGGCTGAGAGTCTGTTGAGAATTCGCCTCGCCTCGCCTCGTCTCACCTCGGGTCGCCTCGGGTTGTCCTGTCGGGCGCATGCTCCCATCGGTCCTTCTGTCCATCGTTGGCAGAAAAAATCAATGATCCTAGACTGTTGCAGTTGGCGATGCACCTAGTGCTGGTTGGAAAAGGATAACCGTAGTGTAATATCCGTAGACGGTTGTACGGTACGCCATCTTGCGTACTAATACTTGCCGTAGTAGAAGTTGTACGGGTTGCATTGGGGCGTCATTCTGATGCAGATGAGGCCAAAAAAGAAGTGCGGGTGGCTTTTTTCATACTAACATACATACATACATACTTACAATCCACATTTATGTTCCAAATGTTTGTACATAAGTTCTGTCTGCTAAAGCAGCTGAATTATTGACCAAATATCACTAATGTTTATGCTCTTTAATATATAAACCCAATTGCAAATTCAAATTTAATGTACGAAAAACTATAGAGACCACCATATGTACATACATATGTATGTATGTATAAACACAACATACACATACATACATAAATGTATGCTCTTACACAAGTCCATCTGTATCTGTTATGCTTCTCTCTTTCTCCCTCTTTACGTACGCAGCCAACGAGTACAAACAAGCCGAGCATATCGTCGCCTCGTTCGCTGTCTGCCTCTTACTGTTCGGCTGCTTCGTGCATTTTCGATTGTTCAGTTCAGTTTCGAGACTCGAATAGTTCAGAAGCTATGGATACGCAAACTCAGCTACATTGAACACTCTAACGCATTTATAAAATAATACAAAAAAAAAATATATTACTATAAAAGAAGTACAAAAATAAAATGTTTTGATTTCGGTTTAACGGCCCAATCTAAATTGTGATATTGGTAGTATTTTAAAAAGCAACAATACAAATTCAATCAAATACAGAACGAGTGTGCGTCTTTAGTTTTTTTTTGCTTTCGTCTCTGTGTTTTTTTGTATTTTCCGTCAACGTCAAATTTGTCGCTCGGAAAAAAATCGATAAGTGTGCTGCGAGAATAGCAAAAAAATAGACTTTCGTGTCGAATCTCAACAATATAAAATACTTAATAAATTATCAAGCAGAGCTGGTGAGGAGAACTTGAGTTTTTCAACAAAAAGAGAAAAATTGTCAAGGTGAGCTAAAGTTTTGAGTTAAAAATGCATTTAAATTAAGTGACTTTAGTTATAACCCCAAAAATAACGAAAACGTGACATCACAAAGCTGTTTTGTTGTTTTTCTCCTATGTATGTATGTTTGTCTGTACATATGTTTATACAGCGTACATTAATTAAAGCTTGAAAACTCACACATATGTATGAAACCACACACGCTCACACACACCACCAAGTGAGCGATATCAGATATTTTTGTTTACTGACAAAACTTACAAAATTGATTTGTTAAAAATATCTGTGATAAATATATAATGACTTTACATGCTCCAGCTGAAAAGAAATTTATTAAATTTTAAAAATAATAGTTTTTTTAAATTATTTAAAATAAAAAAAATGAATCCATTTGCATATATCGCAAAACACTTTTGACTATTTTGCCGGGTGGATAACTCACATTTGTTTTGTGTTGTTCCCGTTTTCTCTCTCTCGCTCTTTCGTTCGCTCATTTGTTCGGCAGACGATAGCGAGAGGTCGTTTTCGTAAAGATGGCGGCTACAGAGTTGCTGAATACTTGCATTTTGGCTAATTTACTTAATTGTTTACAATATTACAAATTTTTGCATTACGAATCTCTTATTGTTAAGTTTGTTTATCATTAAAATTTATTTGCATATGACACACCTTGTTTACATTGGATTTCGAGAGTATTTAAACAAAACATTTGCAACATATGGTAACCCTATTCACATTCACTGTGAATGATATCAGCAACGAGCTGCTGGCGCTTATAAACAACATTCCCCATTCTATATGGAGAGGGGTGGAGAGTGCTGAAGTTGGGGCCTGGTATATAGCATATACACAATGCCAGACACTTATTTGTTTTCAGTGGAATTTTTGACTACGCCATTTTCGGCGATATATTTTTATAATTAAAGCGTCGATGACTATAGTATTGAAAACAATGTTGTCCAATTTTTAGCAAGCTAGAAGACCAGCTGCTATGACACACGTTCTAATTAAATTAATTGTGTTGTTATTTCTTCTTCATCTTCATTATCCTCCTCTCCTCCTCTCTTCTCATTTGATCATCATTCATCATAACAATAATAAACATTGCGTTCGTTAGTTGATGACGCGTCGTTTTGGTTGCTACGCTTTTTACTACATCCGATGTACATAAGTTTATGCGTATGTGTGTGTGTCTTAATGTTTGTCTGTATGTACTACTTCCTTTACGCGCACACATAATCCACAGCCCGAAGCGAGTACCATGCCCAGCCCAATACAATCCACACACACACTCATGTTGGGCTGTTTTTCTTTGTTCCTCATTTCCGTTGGGAGCGGAAGTGGTGCACTCATGCGTACGCTGCGTTTCACTCTGCAACAAAAACACACTCATAAACCATGGCCAAAGAAGACGAGACCAATGGAACAGATGGAACAGTCCAAGTCAGCAGCAGCAGCAGCGTTGTTGCAATGTTGCCAATTTTCACAATGGCTTTTTGCAGTTTTTATGCTTCATTGCTTTGAACTTTTGCGCTCATTTCTCAGAAAGCAGCAAAAACACAACACCAACTCCAACAAAAACAGCAACAATAACAACAAAGAGAAAGTCTCAACTTCAGCTTTTGAGCTCAAGTTGTCGCGCTCTCTTTCGAAGCTTGGGCAACTTATTGTTATTGCTTTAACAAAGCCCGCACCCAATCCGACAACAACAACACTAAAAACGACAACGACGCCTACACAGGGAACTCAGGGGGACAACGCTGGTGGTCCTGCTGGGTGCCTGGCACTAACAACGCCTACGATTATTATTATTTCCCCTATACACATACACACAATGCAGCTGAATGTTGAGTTGATTTTCCTCGCTTTTCACCAATAAAACGATAGATAACTCGCTTTATAAACAGTTGTCGTTCTCACGTAGAAATGCTGTAAAGTAGAATCTGTTGCTTAATAGAAATGAGGGAAGAAACTGAAGATTTCATATTGTCTTTTGTATTTGTTGCTCTGCTATCGCCAGTAGACGCGACGGCAATCAGTATGAATGGGCATTAGAATGGACCAAAAGGCGGCGGCCCTTAAAAGAGATAAAAACAACAAGAACAAGAAGAAGGAGGAGAAGATGATGATGATGAAGAACAAAACAAATACCAGCATATAAGATGTGTAGGGAAAATTACTTTGGAATTCCCGGAATTTTCTGGGCTGAATCATCTCGGATTCGAATGCGAGACGACCTTTGAATCTTGGCCGCGTGAAAAACGACCTTTCATCCATTCTACACACTAACGAGGCGCATTTAATGCGAGTCGAGTCCGTGTTGTGTATCTGTATCTATGCATCTGTATCTGTATTTGTATTTGTATCTGTGTGAGCGGGAGTGTGTTTTTCATGAGAGCGTACCCACATTCCAAGTCTCATAGATGCAGCCACAAAGATAGAGATGCATGCAACAACAACAACAATACGACTTGACTTTGGGTTTGAGAACAATTTTCATTCTTTGGAAACGTCGCTTCGGTAGCGTCTTTTGGGTCTTTGAACTGAGCCGCCGTTAGTTTTTGGGCAATCGATCAATGCTCAATAGAGTCAGTGCAGCAAGCAGAGCGAAAGAGACAGATAGACAGAGTCTGCTGTGTCAGTTGTTGTTGTAGTTGGAGCCCCTCTTAATGCATTCTGCAGCTTGAGCTGCTTGAGAGCGGCTCAGTCGCATTTATTATGATTACGATGATATGGCCCTTTGTTGGGCATTCTTTAAGTACATACATACATATACAGCATCCGCAGCTTGAGTATTTTATTATTATTATCGATGGCGACGTCGTCGTCGGCGGTCGTTTCGTTCTTTTCTTTCTTCTTCTTGCTGTTGTTGTTGCTGCACGCTGTGGCTGCATTTCTTGGAAGGACACGCACGTACACACTAACACACTCACACATGCGCATGCTGAGCGAAGCAGACGAAGAAGAATATTCTTTGTGTGAGTGTGTTTGTTGTTTTACTCTTTTGCTGCTTCTTTTACAACAGAGCTGACAGTCGGCAGCCTCTCTGCCTCCCTCCCTCTCTCTCGCCCCATGTCCTTCCTTCTACACTCCTTCAAGTTCTGCGTGACGAAGCCTCATGCCTGTCTCTCTCTCTCTCCCGCTCCCTCTCGCTCTCTCTTTGTCGCTTCCTATCTTTTGATCCCCTCTTGCTGCTTTATGTTGCCCCACTCGTATCTGGTATCACCGCATTCCAATCTCGGTTTAGAAGAAAAAAAAAAAAAGAATGGTAAAGTGTTTATAATAGTTTCCCACAGTCTGAGGTTACATGTACACACATACACACACATACAGACAGCAGAGACCTTTGCTTGCTGCGGTTACCTTCACTTACAACACAGCATTGAAACTCCAATCTAAACCCGTGAGCCCAGCTTTATAGTTTAGGTTGGTTTCCAATCAGAAAACCAGCAACTCCAGTTGTTGTTGTCGTTGTTGCTGGTTTGTTTGGATTTTGCGTGGCGCGGAGTTTGTAGAAAAGTTGTTGGACTGCATTCCAATGCGCGGCTCGTTAGGTTCGTTAGGTTTCTTGCTGCATGAGGCGCTCTCTGTATGTGTGAGTGAGTGTGTGTGTGTTTGTATGTTCTCTGTTTGTTGCCTTGCCTCCTTGGCTGTTGCTGTGTCTGGCCTTTGATTATGATTTTTCTTTGCTTTGCGCTCTATGCGCATTTCTCTGTGTGTGTGTTTTTCCACTTTGGTATTTTCTGGGTTCTCATGTCATTCATGCGCCCGGGAGGCCCTTCTGGAATATACACTTCTACCTCGTCAGTTCACATTTGTTGCTGTGATAAGTCACATATACGGCATTTCTTTAATTCATTTTTTATTTCTTAATTTTGTTCAAATTTTCAAGTACACAGCTGCTTAGCAAATTGCGCTTTGCTAAATTTATCGATTCATTTGAAATAGAGTTCAATAGTGCAACACTGGGTAAGTGTTTCCATACATTATGAATGCAAATTTTTTGACATCTGGCAGCACTGAATTGATTGCATTGAACTTTTGCTTTGAATTTCCTGCTAAAAGCAAATACATTAAAACAAAATGCCAAAGCGTTTGCATTACAATTGTTAATGGGCATGCATTCCACAACGACAACAACAACAGCAACAGCAGCAGCTATAATTGCAAGCTTCTGCACTTTGTACTGGGCAAAAAAGAAGCAACACAACAACGGTGCATGTGCAATTGAAGCAATAACAAAAACAAGAAGAAGAAGAAGAAGAACAAGAACTGTAACTTCAGCATCTCGAAGCTATCATCTTTGTCTGCGTTGCTCAATCTAAAGCTGCTGCAACTGCTGATGCTGCCACTGCTGCTGTTGTTGTTGTTGTTGCTGTTGCTCCACTTCAAAAACAATGCGCAATCTCTGCCGCGACAGCAACCCCAACAACAGCGTCGGGCATTTGTAATTTACAATTGCTTTTGTTTTTGCTTGATTTTTCATTTTGCATTTGGTTGTGCGCCTTTTTTTGCACTCTTTCCTTGCACCCAAGCAGCAGTGCATTTGTGTGTGGAGCCTGCTGTCTGTGTGTGTGTGTACGTGCATAGTCGTTTTTCCATTGATGGTTTTTGGTGTCTATTGGTATCCCGCTTGCACACTCTGGCCGACAACGCGTCCATCGTCACTGCATTTATGCTGCACTGCTTTTTTTATGCTGTGGGGCTGCTTGCGGCTGCCAAGTAGTTTGACTGCATTCCATTAAAACTTTCTCACAGTCGCCGCTGTCGCTGTCGCTGGCGCTGCATTCGGTCGGCTAGCTGCGGCTACGAGAGCTGCCAGCACGAATACGAGTACGAGTGCATGGTAGTGCCATGTAACCACCCAGCCTCCTCTCCTCCTCTCTCTCTCTGTCTCCCGCTCTCTGCCCCTGCGGCTCCACAGTCGTTGCCCCGTCGTGAGCTGCTGCTGCAATTGTTTGGCGAGTTTGGCTGGTTTGTGGCTTGGCTTGAAATTTGGACTTTGTACACAGCGTCCCGACGTCGTGTTTGCTGCTGGCTCTGCTTGCCTCCTGCCTCTTGCCTTCTCCTGCTTGGCTGGCTGGCAGGCAAGAAGTAAATGTCGAAAAACTGCTTACAATCTCTTTGGCTGCACATGAGAAAAACAAAAAAAAAAGAGACCACCAAAACAGTTTAATGCCGATAGCATAAGTTAAACTATCGATGCATACATACGCTTTTATTTATCGATTGCAATAGCGATTGCTGTGCAACTGTCAGCGATTAATATTGTTGTCAGAGCACTTGAACTGATAATTCGGATTTTTCCTTTAATAAATATTTATATGATGTTGCATTTATTGTTTGCAACTATCACGTATTGTGAGAGTGCAATCCTTGACTTTTGTTGACGCTTTGTCTATCTCTCTCTCTCGCTCTGTCTTAATTGTTTTAAAAGTGCATTGTTATTTGTAGTGTTAGTTTAACTATTTGTAATGCTTGCACAGTATCTGTTATATAGACTCATACTATATATATTTCCGCTTGTTGCACAAACTAGTTTCGTCATAAGCGGTTTTTTCATGCAAATTCTGAGAAAACGTACTATGAGTAATACTCGCACTGCTTGTCAACTGCTTATCAAGCGGCGTCTGGAAAGGCGGCGCCATTCTCACCCACAGTGTATGTATGTATGTTGTGTGGGTGGGTGGGTGTTAATAAGTATGTAGGTGTCTGTGTATAGTCCAAAGCTTCTAATCGACCGACCAGCTGTGTTGCTCGTTAAGCAGTCGATGCTATTATCCCCTCCCCGCTCTCCTGCTTGCCACCTTCTGTTGCAGGATACGCAACATGCAACACGCATCGGCGCAGTGCATTTCAGTTGTAAGAAGATTGCGTACTCTATACTCTATACGCTACGTTTGCACGTTTGCAACACGTCTGTTCAACCCTACGAGAGCTAAAAATCAACCCTCTCGGTCATTCTCTTCTTTCTCCCTTATGCGTGAGCGAGACAACACGAGTAGTCTTCGTCCCTTGAGAGAGGGGGATGCTTAAAGTTCGTTGATGCTGCAACATCAGTTCAACAGTTCATCAGTCGCTTGAACTGCGTTTCAGCTCTCGCATATTTTTCACTGTCTGTAAAAAAACAACCTCTGAAGTATCAGCAGTAAAATTTGTTCTAGATTAAAGTATATTACTATACTATAGTTTGCTTATCACGCTAAAGTGAGTGTTTTATTTATAATGCTGATAAAATGAAATTTATATCAAGTGTAAGGATGATACTTAAATGTTGCGTCAGACGTTGAAATATATAATATATAATATATAAAATACGCATAGAAAAGCGTGTGTATTTTTTTAATTAAATAATTATCTATCTAACAATTCCAGTCAATTGTTGAACAGAACTATAGAAATAGCTTTTGCACAGCGAACAATGCAACTGTGTGAAAGCTTTTAAGCTATATTT
Organism: Drosophila falleni; assembly: GCA_035045575.1. Taxonomy (NCBI): domain Eukaryota; kingdom Metazoa; phylum Arthropoda; class Insecta; order Diptera; family Drosophilidae; genus Drosophila; species Drosophila falleni. The sequence continues at coordinate 9,728,888 of JAWNOV010000167.1, forward strand.
TAAGAGCTTTTCAGACCTAAAAAACATACAAATACATGGGCAAACCAGCAGTTTTGTCACAAATTTCAAATAAGCTAGATTGTAGAGAATATAAAAGGAATAAAAGCAAGAAAGTAAGTTAAAAAAAAGCTTAAGAATAGCTTAAATTAATACAGGCAAAAAAACTAAAAATAAATAAATGTGTAGGTTGACTTTTGGTTGGGAAACACAAATCTTTTAAACTGTGGAAAAATTGATTGAAGATCTGACATTTACTTCGGGGTAGTTCTGAGAAAACTTATAGAAATTGTAGTGATTTCTATAGTATTCTCGACTCATAAAAATTTAATTTGAAATGTGGTTGACTTTATCGCGTGTGACTCTCATTCTGACTCAAAGTTATAAGTATTTAAAATAGCTGGAAATACTTGCTGTGGTTTTAGTTCAATTACAGCTGTGGTGGCACACGCTTGTTTCCAGACATAAAATAGAATGCGTGGTGCCGCCGCGGATAGTAAAAAGTATATTAGCGACTATATCTCTCTTGGCGCACCTGTAATATATCTTATCGTACACATTTTAATCGTTCTTATTTCTCTTATCTATTTGCAGTTTGATAGTACAAGAAGAGAAGCAACAACAGCAACAAAAGCAACAACAGCAGTTCAAACAACAGCAACAGTTCAAACAACAACAGCAACAAAATGGCAAATGTAGCAACGCAATCGCGATATATGCCACCTTGTAGGCCAACAGCGACAGCAGCAACAGCAACAACCACATTAATACCAATTCCACAGGATCGGGATCGGGATCAGGTGGACAACAGCACGAATACAACGCAGCTTTTCAAGTCCTGCCTTGTAAACAAAATGAATGATAAATACCATCGGGAGGATGAGCGTTTGAGGACTTTCGATAGCTGGCGAGTTATATTTCTCGACAAGAAGGATCTGGCCTTGACGGGCATGTTCTTCACCAATCAGGAGGATAAGGTCAAGTGCTATTTCTGTGAGGTGGAGATTGGTCGCTGGGAGCGCGATGATCATCCAGTAAATGAGCATCTACGCTGGTCTCCCGAACTGTCCTTTGTTGCGTCGTCGCACCACAAATAATGTGCCCATCAATCCGGATGCACTGGAGCGTATCCTGCCGCCAATAAGCTATGACATATGTGGATCCAACGATACGTCCGCACTGGAGGTGCGCGAGCACGCCTACTCCGAGGGTCGCCAGAGGACTATGCCCACGGGCATAACATTCACGCCAGCAATTCAGCAGGCTGTGTCCACTGCCCACACAATGCCCACAATGCAGACAATGGGACCGTGCAGTCAGCGTGCTCAGACTCAGAATGGTGGCAATTACTATCCCGAGTATCCCGAATATGCCATCGAGACGGCGCGTTTGCGCAGCTTCGAGGATTGGCCGCGCAACATGAAGCAGAAGCCACAGCAGCTCGCCGAGGCGGGTTTCTTCTATACGGGCGTCGGCGATCGCGTCCGTTGCTTCAGCTGCGGCGGCGGTCTCAAGGATTGGGACGACAACGACGAGCCGTGGGAACAACACGCTCTGTGGCTAAGCCATTGTCGTTTCGTCAAGCTGATCAAGGGTCAGCTGTATATCGATGCGGTGGCTGCCAATCAAGCTGCCCAGGAGCAGGAGCAGCAAGTAAAACCATCAGCAGCGGCATCTGGCGAGGAGAAGCTGAACTCGGTCAACACAGCGACAAGTGCAACAAGCAGCAGCAGCACATCATCAGTAACAGCTGCAGCTGCCGTTGGAGTTACAGCTTCAGTTGCTCCTATGGCCATTCCCGCCGAGATTTTCCCGGCTGGCGATGTGGCACCAACAACAGCTGCCACACGCATCTTCGACAAGATTGTAACCGAAGGTGCCTCGTCCAAGCTAACGCCCGTAACAACTACCGCTACGGCCATTCCAGAGGAGAAGCTCTGCAAGATCTGCTATGGCGCCGAGTACAATACGGCATTTCTGCCCTGTGGTCATGTGGTGGCCTGCGCCAAATGTGCCTCCTCAGTGACCAAGTGCCCGCTGTGCCGGAAACCCTTCACCGATGTCATGCGTGTATATTTTTCTTAAATGGCATCAGTAGTTCTAACCTATCAAACTCTGTACATCCAAACGAGGCCAGCGAGGCTGCTGCTCTTGGCCAATGTAATATAATATCACCACCTGCAGATCCACCTCCAACCCGACCTGATCCTCGATCGTAACGGCCAGCTGGACATGGGTTACCCGCCAGCTGGCCGTTACACAATTCAAATTCAAACTCGGTTTACATGAAAAGCGGAGTATATAGAATGTATAAACAAAAACAAAAAAATGCAAAATCAACAACACTATAACAACAACTATATAGTTAATAACGTTAGATTCACACAGTAATTCAGTTTATGATAATATTATTATATATAATATAGAGATACATGTAAAACTATAACATTAAAATATAATATATAATAATAATTATGATTATAATACCAGATATGTAGCTTCACTTCATCATCTGTGAGTGCAGTTCACTGTAAATTTAGCTTATCCCTATTAATATTATCATTTTTCTATAAATTGCATTATTTATGTATAATAAAACTAAAATAACAAACACACACGATAAACGAGTCTTTTTTCCATTTACGTCTCACTGGGCGGTCTTTCCATCATTCTCCAACATTCTCCTTCATTCCCCATCATTCTTCATCCCACCAAGCGGGCAATTAGTTGCCGACAAAGCGGAGAAGTTGATCTCGCCCACATCAACCGATTCTGTTGACGGCTTGCCGGAAGACTGGAAGATTGGATGCACTGAAGGCGTCTTACACGGGCCCCGACCAAAACAATGATCTAATCGATAGATTGACGTTTATAGTTAATAAAAATCGATTATTAAAGTTTATGAGTTGGCGCAATGCGTAGTTGTATTTTTTTACGTTTTTACTAAGAACTTTCTTAGTCGTACTAAATAAAACAGATAACATTCATTGAAGGAAATTTTATACCTTGAATTCCTTGAAATTCCGTTTAATAACAACATGTTTGTTCTACACGATAAATGCTACTTTTAGATGAATGGTTTATATAGTAATCCAATGGGAATATTGTCATTAGCCTAGCTTCCAAAACTAAAAATAATCTAAAGATTACAAATCTAAATTGGGATTAAAAATATGTTAACCACAAAAACACAAACCACAACCATAATCAGAAGCTAATTAACAAAGAAAATATATGTGTATTCTTGGAATTTATTTAAAATTGGTTTATTCATGCCTTCTAACAACATTTTACTTATTTATTATTTATTTATTATATGATGACTTAATGTTTGCAAAAATGTATTACTGTTCTAGAAAACTTTATAATACAATTTTTATATTTTACGATCTTTTGTTTTTGGTTTGTTAAATTGCATTCTTGAACTTGGTTCTTTCATTCTGAATATGAAGCTTTTTTCAGTTTTTAATCATATTATTATTTTTATTGTTGTAATTTAGAAATTTAGAATATTTCTAATTTCAAATATGACTTAATTCGAAATTAACAAACTTTAATCTTCTAAAAGTCATAGAAATAGTCCGAGATATGCGTAATTTGTTTATTTTTGAGAGTCTTATCGATTTGGTAGTAAACTTAAATGAGCAATTGAGTGCTTTGTTTTAAATTTGCAAAGTTTTTGTTTTGAGGTTATTTCGCTACACAAAGGAGAAGATCACGTTTCCCAATTAGCGAGTACTCAGGTCTTTGTGACTGTTATCGGTCGCTTGGTCTGGTCTGGACTGTTATCGAGTGTTATTTGTGGGATTATTCACTGCACACGCCCTTAAAACAAAGTTCGTTCAACTGCAGACTACAAGAAAAATTGGAAAAAATTGTGCAATTTGCAATGTTCAATGTTCATCATCATCATCAGTTTTTCTGTTGCCAAGCGAAAAGAGTTTTGGAATGTGCCGTGCTAGAGTCTTAAGACAGTATCTCGACATTTTCAACATGATCAAAATAAATTTACAGTGCATTTCAATTAGTTTTGTGCCCCATGACAGGCGACGGTGTTGCATTCTGAATTCAGCTGGATCCGGTTTCGGATCTTAGCCAAAGTAGTTGCAGTCGCTATCTGCGATAACTGCGATATTTGCTCTATCTGCAATCGGGCATTGCTACAATTGCATTACGTTTGTCATCGATTGCCAACCGAAAGTTGCATCACTAGATATTAATCGATGACAATCGACTTGGGCAACTTGAATGAAAGCAAGCAGTTGATTCATATTGAATATTCATTAATATTATTGTTAATAACCATGACCACAATTGGTGTGAAAATAACTGAAATTCTCATCATAACTCAGTCAATTTAATAACTTGATTGTATGTAAATCAATGTTCTAGTTTCTCTCTATTATATATATAAACACATTTCTGACCTTAGATTCGTTGCGTGTGGCTTTTAATTAACCATTAAACGAGTATCTTTAAACGCCACATGCAAAACTTGCAGCTCCTGAAGGTCGCTATAAAACTTTTTAATTCCAATACGTACATTATATATAAACCAAGTATCGATTGCTTTACTAAATATAGCGAAGCTTTTAATTGCAGCAGAAATGACAGCCAAATTAGTTGAGTATGACGAATTGCGTATTTAAATATACAGCTGTATATGATATCATGTCCACATTATATATATACTCAATATGTATTTCATATGATGACAGTTCTATTTTTAAACTTAGCCCATTTTATGAATATTCTCAGTTGATTAATTGCCTAGTATTATTTAAATTGTGCATTTCGTAAGATATTGATATTTTGCAGATAAAAGCAGTCATTTAAATTTAGTGAGTTTTATTAATGTGTTTTTCTAATAAAACATGCATTGCACTGTTTTAATTTGCGTCATTCTTCGACTTTTATGGTATGTAATGTTGATGTCGAATCTGTTTTTAGTCGCATGAGTGAATTCAAGAAACACCAAATTACGTAATCGACAGTTCAGGCGAACTGAAATGAATTGTATTCCAAAGATAGGCGAACAGACAATGAATTGTATTCCAAAGATTGGACATTTTCTTTAAGAAGATAGAGTTTTATCAAGATGTTAAAATTACGATTTGCCAACCAATGCGTGAACTGCTTTGTTAACTGCTTATTACGACAACTGCTTCATTGGACTGCTTGTCGCTTAAGTGGTACACTGCTTGCAGTAGTTAAGCTGTTAACTACTTGCAATAGGTAAGTGGTTTGTGTATTGGCTAACTGTGCGAAGAGCTGCCAACTTAGTGAAAATAAGTGACACCACTTACAAGCAGTTCAGCTTGATGACTTGGATTTGAGTGAAAATTGTGAACAAAATTGCTTTAGTGGAAAAATTGTACTGCGTTCGGTTCTAAATATTAATTGAAAGTAGTGCACTCAGATTATAAATATTTTACAAAATTAGTTGATAATTTATTAATACAGAGTATACAGTTGAGCGTAAATTAAAACAAGATAAAAGGTTTTGTGAGTTCACAGTGCCTGCAAGCTGTAAACTTCAGTGTAGAAATTGATTTCTGTTAACGCGTAGATATATCGAGATTAATAAACTTTTGATTGGCCGCAAGGAAAGCATTGGAACGAATGGCCAGATCAATGAGATTCGTATTGCTGAAATAATCCATGGCCACGACATTGGCATTCTGTCCCCAGGGACCCGAAAGCCAAAGATTTACCTTGGGATTAATTTGAGCAGCTCGTTCCTTGGTCGTTTGTAATTTGCGGTTGTTCAAAGTTTGTTCAATGCTCTTCACGGCATGAAAGATCCAACCCTCGTCCTGGACGGGAGAATCCGGTTTCTTGCTGAAGAGCAGACGCATATAGTCCAAAGTCTGAGACATATTCATGTAGCTGGTGCTAAAGCGCTGCCAGGGCGGACATAGAAATCTCGATTCTGCAGAAGATTTAATAAGTGAGAATTCCATTTAAAATTATAGAGATTAACTCATACCACTCTCTGGATGCGGCAGCTCTTGTGTGGGAAACAGGATCATCACAAATCGTTGCTCCTTTTGCAGATCTCTGAAAGTTATATCTGCGCAATTCTCATTGGTGGTCACATTCCGCCTATAGATTTTTCTACCCAGTTTCTGCCAAATCAGGTAGTAGAGACCGCTGTAGACCTTGGGATGCTTGTAGAATCCAATGGGAAATGAGCTAAAGTCCAGTATAACCAACTCATTCGTAAACTCAACAAAGCGTCCCACATCCTGCAGGACATCAATCAAAGGATTTATAAACATGTTCTCATTGACTATCCAGTATTTATTCGCTTCGTCGTCGTTTTTAGAGCCCGTATTCCTATAGCTAATAAGGGAAAGAGAAATGTAAATTTGTATAAATAAGTAATCTTAAGTCGAGAGTGTTCGACTTTGAGATACCCTGCTTTCGGTTAAATATTCATAATTTACTATATACTATAGTATTCTTTATATAGTATACTCTTTATAAATATTAATAATTTACTTTACTTTATAGTATACTTTTTAAATAATACTCTATTTAAATATAATTTACATTACTATTAAATTTAGTGCATCTAGCTTTTAGCATCTCTGAGATCTGTTTGTTTATACTTTATAGTATACGCTATATAAATATTCATAATTTTCTAGTGTACCCTATTTAAATATAATACACTTTACCATTAAATTTAGTGCATCTAGCTCTTAGTATCTCTGAAATCGGTTTGTTCGTATAGGAAAGCGGACAAGGCTATACAAATATTTATAATTTTATATTATAGTATACTTTTTATAGTATACCCAATATAAAAATTAATAACTTGCTTTGCTTTATATTATGTTATACTTTTTTTAGAATACCCTATATAAATATTAAAATTTACTTTACTTTATAGTATATTTTTTATAGTATACCCTATTTAAATATAATTCACTTTGCCTCTAGTACACTTTCTATATTATATACCCTCGCTACAGGGCATCTAAAAAGATACAACGTCATTTACCCCACACTCAGATCCAGATAACGTATGCCAAACACCAGCTGGGACCAGACATCAAAGTGCTGGGCCACCAGGTAATCCTTGACCAGGAGCGACTTGGTCTTGTTGTAGTTGGTTATATAGGCTCCCGAGGCGTGAGTTCCGGGCAGGAAGAGATGCTTCAGTGGGATAAGATGTGCATCCCAGTTAGCAGTCATCCACCTGGGCTGCAGCTTGAGGCAATCAATGGACAGGAGCTCGGTGCCATTGTAGCTGGCCGCATAGTAGGGCAGACAGATGATCTTGCGAAAGTCCTGTGGACGCCCATCAACCTGACGATTCCACATGCCTGGAAAACGCAAATCTCCCAGCTTAAATGACGTCTTCCGTTTGCCCGTGCGATTCTCTATGCCGGAGATGCGCACTTCCGGCGCCAGATTGGACATGGACGGATCCTCGCGATAGATGCCAATCCATTCCGGAGGCGGATAGCAATCGGGTCCCCAGTTGATCTCCAGGTTGGCATCCGCCAGTGTCTTTCCTTCCACCGAAATGGTCAAAAAGATGGGACAACTGGCTGAGCAGTAATCAGTTAGTAATTCATTTTAAAGGTCAAACTCCTTCTCATTACTCACCTGAGACACCTGCTATAAGCAGATGACACTGCAACAACAACAATAGAATTTTCCTCATTTATCTCCTACACTTTTCACTTTTTAATTTTCTATTTAATTCACTTTCAGATTATTTTCGCGTGTTGATTGTTTGACTTTTGGCGTTGAATTAAATATGAAAAACCAGCGACAATTCGTAACCGAGCAGCAAAAATTGAGCGGAATCTCAAATTTACTGAGCTTAGTCTAGTCAACGACAGTTGTCTCATTCAATTAAGTCCAATGAATGCTGAGAGTGAGAATGTTTTAGAAAGAAGAGAAAATAATCTCTCGACCTTAAGATATTAAGATCATTAAGATGTTGATGCATAAAAACGAAACAGAAATATAAAAAGAGATAGTTACACAATAATAGCTACAGAGATCATTTGACTCTACTTCATAAAATTCAAACTGACATAACTCGGTCAAAACTTGACCGATTTTAATGCGGAATACCATTTTGATCATTATTTGGCCTCTATATTGATTCTGCATCAAAATATAATTTATTTAAAAAATTTCATAAATTGGTCATCATTGTCATATTTTTGCATACTTACCTTGACACTTTTTTAAAAACTTCAAACTCGCATAACTTTGCCAAAACTTAACCGATTTTCATGCGGAATATCATTTTGATCATTATTTGGCCTCTACATTGATTCTGCATCAAAATATAATTTATTTAAAAAATTCCATATTTTAATCCACACTCTGTACGAAAATTAGATAAGTTTTCTATAAAAATAAATTCAAAAGACTTTGGTTAATTTTCAATTAGAAATATTTTCGGTTTTATTTGTTTTATGTCAAATGGTTTTTCTTTGTTTTTTCTTGGTATTTTCTCTTTTCCGTTTAAAGTTAACAATGACATTAGCTGATGATTTTTATCTTCTTCATTTTCATTATCTTCTGCTAGTAGAATTCAGTAAAGAATAATTTAAGCACAACAATTCTTAGGCTAATCTTTAACCGGTTTCTGTACAGGCTAATTACAAATTAATCGTAATAGTAATTGTTTAATTGATTACTTATCATATTTGAATAGTTGTGATTATACTTAGCATTAAGTTTAGATAGATTCTATACACATATATCTATAAGTATTAAGGTATAAGTATTCGAGTTGTTCGTTCGCTTCATTTTGCCGGCATAAATTGCATTAATATACATTTAAATTATATGTTTAAGTACGATTATTTTGAACGGAATGCAAACGTTTAATCATAGAGTACAAATAAATAAATAGATTATGTTTTGTATTGTTATTTGATTTAATTTGCACAGGTACGCAATGGTGTTCTAGGCAGCTGTTTAATTTAATTTTTTTTGTTGAGGTAGGTAATTCATAATTTGTAATTAACAATTTCATTTGATTAATTTCATTGAATTTTTTTGCGGGCAATTGAAAAAAAATACAGCTCCTGTCTTAATAACAATAATTATAAATATGTATTAGTTTAATTACATTTAATTACTACTCTTTTGTTTTGCATTAATTACACAAAAAATATTTAAAAAAAAAACATAAAAAACAGTCTTGTGGTTGCATTTGTGTTAGTTTCTCGTTTACGCAGAAAAATTGGATGCGAATGAATAAATTACGAATACGTTAACGAATACGACGAGTATCTCTATAACTATATATGTATATATATTTATATATATGTGTGTGTGTGTATAAATAAATTCTGCTTAATTACTGGGTGCAATGCGCATGTCTTTTTCTTTTTGCTTAGGAATTGGAATTTCTTCGATTTGGATAAATATATATATGTACGAGTATATATATAATTCCGGTAATAGTCTATTTTGTTGGACTAACTCCAAATCAAAAAAAAATCCCAAGTAGAGAGCGATTTATCTTGAATTTAGCTGAAAAAATTGGTTTGGGGACTTAACTAGTTTTTTTTTTGAAGATCTTTGAAGTTTCCATTATAAATTGCCTATTTTTGTTGTCACTTTACAGCTCGTTTACCAACACTGTTTTGATCACACGGTCTCAAGTAGCTTCCTAAACATCTATATAAACTTCATTCTAGAGGTGTTGGGGAATGTAAATAGAGAACCGTAGTCAAAAATTTTTAAAAAAAATTAGGAAACTTCAAAGATTAAAAAAAATAATTGGATACTCCAATCTAATTTTTTTCGTCTAAATTCGTGATAAATTTCCCTCTATTTAGGAGGGTTTTTTTTTCATTTGGAGTTGGCCCAACAAAATAGATTTTTACCATAATTCCTTATAGATGATGTATATACAGAGTGAGAGTGTTTAGGATTAGGGTAAGGATGAGTGGATAGGGCTATACAGTCTATGGCTATATCTATATACAGGCCAACTATTTACAGTATTTTCAGCTGAACTTTTTTATCAGTTTCCGCTTCAGCTGACCTGCTGCGTCAGCAGATTCACCAGCTCCGTTCGGTCCATGTTGTTCAGTGTGTGCATATCGACGCCCAAAGCGGCGGCAACAGCCTCAATGTCGAGGCCAAAGGAGGTGAGCAGCTCGAGGAAGCGCATCTCCTCGCCGGTGAGGGGATTGGTGAGCGTGGGGCAGGAATGATTGCACTGCGGCCAGCTGCAACGTTCGAGCAGACGCAGGTTGCACTTCTCTGGCACACGAGGCACCCTGTGACGTGGCTTCAACTTGGAGGCGCTGTTCGAGGCGCGTCGCTTTTGTGGCTCCCCAATGGGTTGCTCCTGTTGCACATTCTCCTTTTGCTCCTTTTGCTGTGACTTTACCAACTGATAACGTCGCTGCTGACGCTGCTGCTTGCGCTGCAGTTGCTGCTCTGCTGTCAGCGGCTGACGACGTCGCTGTTTGTTGTTGTTATTGTTATTCTTTTTGTTTGCTGCTTCGTTTTCACGCTTGCGCTGTTGCTGCTGCTGCCTGCGTCGCTGCTTGCGTTGCTGTCGCTCCTGACGTCGACGCTTGCGCTCCTCACGCTGCTCTTTGCTCAAATGATTGCGCTTGCGCTGCGCCTGCGTCGGCGTCGACGCCTGCGCCACATTGTTCAGCTTCTGCAGACGCTGACGATGACGCTGATGTCTTTGGTTTTATTGGCATTGGCATTGGGATGGGAGTGTGAGTGAGAATGGGATTGAACCGCCGTCGTTGGCTCCGTTGATCTCTTTAGTTTGTCGTGTCGCTTGCGTCGCTGCCGCGTCGAGTGCTCCCAGCAGCGCAAAGCCGCTGGCAGCGAGATGTCATCGATCTTGAGGTTGACCCAATCACGCTTCGATAGCACCGCATGGCCAATGCAACTGGGCGCAAACACGGCACTCACATTGTCCAGCGAGGAGCGCAGTGCTCCTCCCATCTCATGTATGTAATTCCATTGCTCAGGCGTCACCGGAGCACCAACATTGTCAGCCCTCATCTGTGCCTCATCGAAGAGCCATTGGAAGACGAAGAGTGGAGCTGCAACGGATAAAAGTTTGGTTAATAATAGTTGTAAAATTTATTGAAATTTAAAAATGCATTTTCTTTATTTTAAAATAGTTTTAAGCTCAGCTTCAGAATAATATTTCAAGGGAGAATATTTAAGTTAATAATAGTTGTAAAATTTTATGAAATTAAGATATGCATTTTCTTTATTTTAGTGTAATTTTAAACTCAGCCTTAGAATAATATTTCAAGTTATTTAAAAATATGTTTTAATTATTTTGGCTATCAATATTTTAAAGATAATTTATTTTTTAAGTGAAGACAAATTAAATTTTAAATTTGTTTTTCTTAAATAATTTTTGTATTTCTTTATTTAATGCAGGTTTATAGAAGTCCAACAATTAAATATTTCTATAATTCTTTACAATTTTTAAAAACCAATACTGAAATTATTATATCGGTCTTAAAATTGTGAAACAAACTTGAGTATTGATACTAAATTTGGTAGATCTAGCTCTTGTTATCTTTGGGATCTTTGGGTTTATACGGACAGACAGACAGAAATTTTGACTTTTGGTAGATCTAGTCTCTTAAAGTCTTTGAAATTCTGGGGTTTAAGCTGAAAGACAGACTTATATTTCGACATTCTGTTAAAACTGATCGAACCTGTGAATCTCTTTCATACATTGCCACTTAATAATCATCCACTTTCGCCCTATTTAACTAACTAGTATAAAATGTATTATTTTGTAGGGTATTCTTAACTTACTTTTTAGTGTGGGATACAGACGGTATCCGAAGTAGCAGCGCCAAGGCTCAGTGGGATGTGCCTTGGTGCAGTCCTCGGGCAGCAGTCCCTGCCACAGCTTCCAGCCCAGACGCACTGCCTCACTGGAGGCCATGGCTGCCGGCGTGTACGGTTCCCTGTCTAGGAACCAACCCGAATCGCTGACGCCACGCACCGTCACCTGCAGCTTGCGTTCGTTAACCAGAAAGTCACGCACTCGATCCAGATTCAACATGACACCCAAACCGCCGGCAGAGGAGCCCACCAAGAGCAACTCGCCGCCGGCAACGCGTCCCAGACCCAAGGGTATCAAGTCGGCGATCACCTGGCGCAATATCAGAGGCTCCCATGAAGCGCCAAGTGTTCTCCAGATCCCGAGTAACTGGCTCCCCACGAGTGCCCGACCAGGAGTCGCTGCTGCAGTAGGGAACTAGCACATGGTTCGCATTGTGCCAATACGGATTCTCCTCGGCATGTGGCGACAGAATGCCACCAACTGTAAGGAAGAGGAAGACATTAATTAAGGGCTTTAATTGAGCTAAACACTGATAAACAAAGGGTTAAAAAAATGATCTAAATTCAAGATTTTGATCTCAGAACTAAGATTTTTGGTCTAAAAAATGCATTGATGGTCTAATAAAATTCTTAGTTTAAGAGAACACATCTTAGTTTTAAGAACATTTCAAATAAGACCAAGTTCTTATTTTAAAAATAAATGCTCGTAAAATTAAACTCAAAAAATAAAAACTATTTTTCATATTTATAATTTTTTATAAAAAAATAAATAATTTTTTTAAAATTATTTTTCATATTTATAATTTTTTATAAAAATTATTTTTCATATTAAAATTTTTAATAAAAATTATTTTTCATGTTTATAGCTCTTTTTTTTAATTTTGATTTGAATTCATTTTATTTTGTCTTATCTTAGGTCTTAGTAATTTTATAAATGTTATTTTAATTTGTTATTTATTTGTACCTATACTTCCTAACAATTTAAGATTTTTATTCTTATATTGAGATTTAAAGATTTTTTAGATTAAAAATCTTAGTCTTAGTAATTTGGTCTTAAAAAAATTTTATTTTAAGAACAAAATATTTAAGATGAATGTTCTTGATTATAGAAGTTGGTCTATTTTTTTTCAGTGTAGAAAGCTAAGACTTAAGAGTGACTTACCATCTCGGGTCTCTGGCCATTGGGAGCTGGTCATCAGTTGCCGCAGACGCATCCAACGCGCTCGGCAGGATCTGTTGTCGAAGCAATGCCATCCACCTTCCAAGAATACGATCCACTTCTTTGAGTTGGGTTGCTTGCGCCAATAGAAACCCGCATGGGTTCCATCATTACAGGTGATGCTCGTGTTTGTCAAAAACGTACGCTTCAAGGATCGATTGTGATCCTTGTTGTCCTTGTTGTTGTCCTCACCCGCCTCATGCATTATCATATATTTGCGTTGGATCAGAGGAATTCTGTTGTTGTTGTTGGCGTCCAAGAACAGCGAATTCGCATTGGCTTTTGCCTTTGCTTCCGCCTCCATTCGTTCATGCTCCATCTCCAACTCCAGTTGTGTTGTTGCCACACCAAGAGCTTCTAAGTTGTCGCTGCTGTTGTTGTTGTTGTTGCTGTTGTTGTTGTTGTTGTTGCTGTTGTTGTTGTTGTTGTTGCTGTTGTTGTTGTTGCTGCTGTTGCTGTTGTTAATGCTGTTGCTGCTGGCGTTGTGCGGCAACACACTGAGCACAAGCAGCAGCAATAACGCCGACAGCGACAGCGACAGCTGGCGTCGCAGTTGCGTCGTTGTTGACGTCGACGTCGATTTCTACAAAAGAGAAAGAGAGAGCATAAAGTAAACAATTGATAAATGTTAAGAGAGTTTTTGACGTCAAAAATATAGAAATGTGCTATAATCTAGGAATGAGTAAAACATTTGTATTTTTATATTTAAGTAACCCATTTTAATACACGTTACTTATTTACATTTGAAACTATTATTATATATATATTATATTATTATCTTATATTATTATTTTTCCATTTTCATTAATAGATTCAACCAAAAAAAAAAATGTATTCTGAATTAATTTCAATTTTAGAAACTAATAAAAAATAATTACACGTTTACAGCATAGAAAAGTTAATAAAATAACCCCAGTTCTTTAACTAAAAATACATTTTTTTCGGAAATTTTGTCCTCCTCTCCCTCTCCCTCCATCCCCACCTCTTTCTCTTTGCCTTTCTTTCTCTTTCATTCTGTTGCGCTCAAAACTCATTCACAACTGTTTTTGTTGTTATTGTCAACGTAATAACAACGTGCGCGTTATCTGTCTCTTTCTATCTATCGCTGTCTCTCCCTGCTGCTGCTGCCTGTTGCTCTTGTGGTTTTCTGTTATTGTTATTGTTGCTGTTGTTGTTACCTTTGTATTTTGGCGGAAAAACTTGCTTTGATCAAAATGCGAGCAAGAAGCTTTGCGATAAGATCAAAGAAATTTTTGCCGCGCATTTCGTTATGTTTTTGTTGTTGTTGTTGTTGTTGTTTGTTTGCCGTGCGCTTTAGAGACACAGAGAGGAAGAGAGAGAGAGAGAGAGCACTCAGAAAGAAGAAAGAGAGCGAGACTTGTAAAAAGAAGAGAGAGATTGGGTTAATAAAGCAAAGTATTTAGGCAAACATTAGATTGGTGAATTGCTTAGAATTTGTATATTAATCATACGCCTCGTGGTTCCCACAAATAGTTCGCAATACACAAAAATAAAAATAGAAATAAATACAATTTTACATTGTCATGGCCGTTGACGCGTGGTAATCAGCGTTGAATTTTTGTTGTGGTTACAATTGTTGTTGTTGTTACAATTGTTGTTGCTGTTGTTGTTGCTGTTGTTCTTGGCTTTGAACTTAAGGTCGCTTGTGCACATCAATCAAAATGAGCAGCGTTCTTTTTTGATTTTACGCTATTTCCCAGCAATTTGTAAATGATACAACACACAAGCAACAACAAAACGCGTGCCGCCAACAACAACAGCAACAGCAACTAGAACAGCAACAACAAGAAGAACAAAAACAACAATTCAAGTCAAGTCAAGTCAAAGGCAACGATTTTAGTGTCTCAGTGTGTCAGTCTGTCAATTGTGTCCGCCTGTCTGCGCCGCTGTCTCTGCATAAATAACCATTCAGAAATCGTAAAGAAATCTTCAATCAATGTTTATTTTAACTTTGAAGTTGTGCCGCTGTCGCAGTCGCTGCCGCAGTCGCAGTCGCTGCCGCAGTCGCTGTTGCTGTTGCCGCTAGCAACGACAATTTGCAGACAAAATGCAAATGACACGGACAATTTGAGTGGAGGCCTACAAAACAGGCAAGAACAATTATGTACACACACTTATATACACACACACACACACACACACACACACATAACTGTTGGCCAGTTGCTGAGCCAGTTCGTTGGTGTTCGAACTTGACCAGCGGCAATGGTAACGGTAGCTCAAGAAGCTTTCAACTTTAAGCTATAGCTTTTAGTTGCAGCCTTAAGCTCAAGTTGCTCTTGTTATATTTGTTTTTTTATTTTTGTATATTTCTAGTTGTTGCTCTCTTATAAGTTGTTGTTGCTGTTGCTGTTGTTGTCGCCTGAGTTTTGCTATCGCTGCCGTTTTTTGATTGCTGTCTGTCAGAGCTGCCCCGACAAAAAAAACTCGCAGCTCGCAACGAGTGAGGCAATGTGGCGGCAAGTCCAGAGAGGAGGTGTACAGGGTATTGTGGGGCCTTCCCCTCTTGGCATGACTGCCAAACAAAACTCAAGAAACCAAAAAAAAAACTAAGAAACACAAAAAAAAAATACACAACTCTGTGATGTTTGCCGCCTTACAAATTGACAAGAGTTCTAACGCTAGAATTGAAGTCTACGAGGGCTGCTCAAGCAATTTGCTAGCCAAATATATATTTGAAGTAATCAAAATATATCAAAAATTATTTAAGTTTTACTTTAATAGAATTTAAAAATTAAAAAAAATTATAAATTAAAAAATATTTAGTTTTGATCAAATAATAAAATATTTTTTAAAACTTTTTGAATGATTTAGAAAATGTTTTTAAAACAAAATATAAGGAAAGTCTTAAAGAAACTAAATAATTAATAAATAAGTCTTAAGAAAATAATAATACAAATTTAAAAACAACAAAGTTCATTTTCCAGCTTATAAATTAATAAAATATTTAGTTTGGAAACTAATTGAATAATTTAGAAAATGTTTTTGCAAACAAAATCTAAGAAAATTCCTAAAGAAAATAAGTTTAAATAATAGAATGTTAATGACACACAACAGGTTTATTTTAAAAGCAGTTATTTTGTGTTTTCATACTGTTTTATATTTTTTTGAATTATGATAATATTGAACGTTTACTAATTATTATTAATATAATATAATAATAGTGTATTTATTTCATTGATTCCCAGCGCTACAAGTATTAAAATACTTCTATTTTATAGCGATTTAATTTTTTTTTTTAGTAATTTTTTAACATTTTCGCTATGCTGACTTTTGAATCGGCCCTCGCTTATTGACATGCTTGACGATTTATTTTGGGTTGCGCCTACGATCTTCTAATGTTAACCACGACCCACCAAAATAACTAAATTACGTGTTTGCGCGGATTTACGCTTGAGTAAACAAAACGCGTGCCTACATTGACATACAACACAAACACACACACAACACACAACACACTACACACACACACAACACACTCAATGAAACGCACAGATACAATTGTAGACACACATTGAGATAGAGATACTTAGATTTGAGCGTACGTTGCACTTGTTGTTTACCTGTTAAGAGAAAAAACGGCAGCGCCGACAACATCCACAACAACAGCAACAACAACAACAACAGCAAGAACAACAACAACTTCGTCGTCGGCTCCGCCAAAGGAAAAAATGTTCACAAGCGCCGCTTAATTACCCTATATAGCGTCTTAAGTTGCGCTATTAATTGCGGGCACTGCTTATTAATAATATTTTGCTTTTGGCTTTCGTTGTTGTTGTTGTTGTTGTTGCTGCTATATTTTCCGATTTCTTGTGGCCAGCAATGCCGACAAAGGCGCCGTCTCCCTACCTCTCTCTCTCCCTCCCTCTCTCTCTCTCTCTGTCTCTTTCTCTCTCTGTCTCCATCTCTATCTCTCTAGCTGAGTTTAGGCGTCTGCTCTGTCTGGGTGTCTGGCTGGCAGCCAACTACTTGTCGCGACGATTAAATTGTCAGTTTTTATTAATTGCTGCAAATAGTCAAGTGCCGCTGTCGCTGCCGCTGCCTCTGCCTCTGTCGCTGCCTCTGTCGCAGCCGCTGTCACTGTTACTGGCGCTAAGCGTTTACCACTTTTTTTGCCTCTCATTTTCTTTTTAATTTGTTTTTTAATTAAAATTAAGTATACGCCCCGTGGTGACTTGAATTAATTTGATTTGATTGTGCGCGGCATTTGTATATGTCTGTTATATGTGTGTATTTTAGTTATAATGCATTTGGACTTGTGCACTTCATATTTTATTCTATGCAATCGAATAAAAATTTATAAATATTTTGTCACAATAGATTTGCAAGCAATTTATTATTTATAATAATTATTTTTGAACTCTGAAGTGTGTGTTGACCTGTAAATGTGTGTGTGTGTGTGTATAGGCAAATTAATTGATTTGAATTCAAAAATGAATTTATCAGTCAATTTAATTATTTAATATTAATTGATAAAACTCATTAAGTCTTTTCTTTAATATAATGAAAGTAATTAAAAATGAATGAATGGTACTTGAGTATTAATAATTGATTTATCTGCTTATTTGTACATTTTAATTCATATATTAAACATAAGCATAAATAATAAGTTTCTCAAATTGAATAGTTTAAAACTGAACCACTTTATATAGTTTATTTTAGGCAACCTGCATTTTTGTTGTCATTTACTAATCACACACATTTCAACACATACACACACACTCTTACGCTCACATATTTACACAGTGTGAGTAAAAAACGCAACATAATCAATAATGACCTTGTCAAATCAAAGGAACCGAAACTGCAACCTGCGTTGAGTTCTTATGGGGCAAAAGATGCGGCTTCGCTCTCTCTTTCTCTCTCTCTCTCTCTCTCTCTCTCTCTCTCTCTCTCTCTCTCTCTCTCACTGTCTTCATCTCTTTCTATTGCGGCTTATCGCATACGCTTAAATAAATATCGAACCAGGCATAAATAAACTTCCGTTGCCGTTGTTTTTGTTGCTGTTGTTGTTGCTGATGTTATTGTTTGTTGTTGCCAGCTTTGTTTGATTTGCATGCGCTGAAGTTGAAACAATTTGAAAGAGAGCGCACCTAAAGTACAAAAACAATAACAACAGTTGAATTTGAAAGGAAGCTGAGGAAGCAGCAGTAAATATGTCAGATATTACGTCAGTTTAAAACTAAAACTGCTTGGGAATTGTAAATGAAAACTCAATGTACCCAAAAGAGGATATCATTTTAAATATTGGATAATAATGTATTAAATAAATTTAAAATACATATATTAAAAGTATTTAAAATGTACAAGTAATTAAATATGTAGTTAAAGTTAATTAAATATATTTAAGGTTAAAACTTTTGTGACTCCAAAACTATGTCCGAAAAATTATATCTTTGGCATTTGAAAAAAATACAATCTATTTTCCGAAATAAATTGTCAAATACATTTGTTAAATTACTTGGCTAGATTATATATATGTTTTATTGAAATTGATAGTGTAGTTATTGTTCTGGCTTTTTGGTTTGATAAAATAATTACAGAGTGCTTTACAGCGTTTAGGATGGAACTGCCTTATTTCATCCTACCTTACTCTACACCATATTGCCCTACTAATATCTATCCAACTCTGTCCTGCTCTCTCTCTCTCTCTCTCTCTCTGTCTCCCTCTCTCCTCTCTCCTCTGCTCTTCAGCCTCTTCTGGCCTGTCTCCTGCCTGCGAGGCATACATAAAATACACCTGTTTGCAGCAATTTAATACTTTGTATGGCAGGGAAATAACGCGACGGTTGTTGTTGTTGTTGTTGCTGTTGTTGCTGCTGTTGTTGCTGCAGCTACTGCAATGCCACGCAGGTAATTCGGAAGCAGCCTCAAATGAAGCCGCAAGCAGCAACTGGCAACAACAACAGCAACAACAACAAAAGCAATGCCGCGGCCTAAAACATGTAGCCAAGTGCCAGCAGGCAGCGTTATTAGACCGGACTGGCTGTAAATGTATCTGTGTATCTGTATCTGTGTCGGTGTCTGCATCTGCATCTGTGTCTGTGTGTGTGTGTGTGTGTTGGCTGTGTATCTTTGTATCTGTGGGATGTGCGCACGTCTGCCGAGCGTCGACGCTGATCGCTTTTTACTCTGAGCGCGCTAAACCCGTGCCGTTTTCAGCTTTGTACTTTGCCGCCACATTGGACCAATGGACCGATGGACTTGGACCGTTGGCTCTTTGCGGCATGTTGCAAAGCAGATCGCAAAGCAGGCAACCAGGCAACCAGTTCGGTCTGCATACACAGAAAAAAAATACGGAATCTCGGGTTAAAATTAATCCCAGCGGTGTTAAAAGTACGGTAATCCCGGTTTCCTATAAACCAAGTACGAAATATTTAAATAAAGCCCGATTTTTCTCAACAATATTTGAATTTTTGGGGTTCTGTAATATTTGTTGTGAATTAAGGTTTCTTTCATTTTTTAATGTTGATTTTTTAATATCCCGGTTTCTTATAAATCAACTATGGAATACTTAAATCAAGCCCGACATTTTTCAACAACATTTTAATTTTTGCGGTTTTGTAATATTTGTTTTGAGTTAGATCAAATAATTTAGATATCTTTCATTTTTTTGAATATCCCGGATTCTTATAAGCCAAGTATGAAATACTTAAATCAAGCCCGATTTTTCTCAACAATATTTTAATTTTTGGGGTTCTGTAATATTTGTTTTGAGTTAGATTAAATAATTTAGGCTTCTTTTATTTTTTAATGTTGATTTTTTAATATCGTTGCCATTTTAGTTACGTATTATCTTAATTTAGGAATTATATTTCGAATTTAAGACTTGATTTTTAGAATTGTATTTTTTTCCTGTGTAGTAGTAGTAAGTATTAAAAAGCCAAAGGCACTCGGCGTCGCACTCATTGATCTTAACTTTGAAAACAGTAGCAACTACTACGAGTTTGAGTTAAAGCTGAACTCGAATCGACTCAACTGAAGCTAAAGCTAAAGTTGAAGCTAAAATTGAAGCTAAAGTTAAAGCTGAACTCGAGCTGAAAGCTGCGATCTGTGACTCTTCAAGCTGGGATGTGGTTGAGGTTGAGACTGAGACTTTAAAGCCAAGTGGAGCGCACACGAAAGCGGCCTGCACTTTGTTGTTGCTGTTGTTGCTGATGAGGGTTTTTGGTTAGCTATACTTAAAATGAGTCTCATTCTGTGTCGGCCTTTTTGGCTTTGTTTTGTTTTGTATTTTTTTTTACTCTTTCTTTTCCTTTATTTTTTTTGGACACTTTTTTCTGTGGCTTTTTGTGCACGCAGGCAAATTTAATCTCATTTTTTAATGCCCTTGCAAAGGATTTTCAAATTGATTTCGATTTCTGCGATATGCTAATGTCGTAAATAAAGCTGTAGGGTTTCTTTTCGTCTGTCGCTTCTTTGCTTAATATGTTTTTTTTTCAGTTTTTTGTTTTTTTTTTTTGGGTTACCTCTCGGTCAACTGGGACTGCGGCTTAAGTCGGAAGCTATTAATTTTAATTGACGTGCTACTGTTTTTGCGTCTTTCAACTGAGTTGTTGTTGTTGTTGTTGCTGTTGTTGTTGTTGTTGCTTGCGGCAACTTTTGATATTTTGCGGCGCTCTTTAATAAGTTGCTACTGTCGTTGTTGTTGTTGCTGTTGTTGTTGCTGTTGATTTTGAGGCATACAGTAGCCTCAGCTTAGCCAATAAATTCTGTATTTAAACTCACCTGCTTGTGTGTGTTGTTGTTCTTCTTGTTGTTGCTGCTGCTGTTGCTGCTTTTGTTGTTGTTGCTGTTGTGGTTTTTAATCCATTTATTTGTGGCTGCTGCCATGGCTTCTATGTTGTTTATTAATATAATGATAGCTGCTATTTATAGATAGATAATTAGCTTGACTTGGCTCTGTATGTGAGTTGTTGTTGTTGTTCAGCACTGTTTAATATCAATGCACATTTTGCAGCACTGCATGTTTGTTTCTGCACATTGCTAAACACTTTTTACACATATGCTTGTATTTAATAATTATTTCTCTTTTTTATTTTCATTAAATATATTTTTGTTATATATTTTTAATTCACTTTGACCGTTATACACGACGTTTTATCTGACTGAGACTGAGACTTTTACTAAGGGCAGAAGATACACGTCCGCACACGTCGAATGCTCGAAACGGAATGAAATTTTTACCTTGCCTTCTTGTCGCTCTTTGGCAGCGTTGACGCTGACGTCGCTGCTCGACGTCGCTGTCGCTGTCGCTGTCAGCGCTGCCGGCAGCATAAAACGTTTGCTCACGTGCGCGCTGCTCTCTCTCTCTCTCTCTCTCTCTCGCTCTCACTCTCTCGTTCTTTTGATTGCGCTCTCTTGCTCGTTGCTGTTCGGCTCGACTTGATCTTCGTTTTTGTTTAGAATACGCAAAATAATAACAAAACTAATAATAAACTGCAAGGCAATGCAATTTGAAAGAATTATGCGCGTCGTTCTCTCTCCCTCTTCCACCCTCATCTTCTCTTTCTCTCTCTCTGCTGACGCTGGCTGCGACGTTGGCTACTTGTTGATAATCGTCTTACGATTATGGCCGCTTTTATCAGCGCCTTTGATCTGCTTAATCGAAAGCCGAAATGGCTTCTGGTTTTCGCTTCGGCTTTTTTTTATTTTTTCAATCTGTTTTTTTTTTTGGCTTTTCGTTTCGGCTTTGTGGCTTCGCCATTTTTGAGCGCTGCGTCGCGTTCGTTGCCTAAGTCTTTTGTTTTGCTCGCACTTTAATTCACATTTAATGCTAATTTAGTGTAATTGCAGTTTTTAATGCAGTTATGCTACGTTTACCGCTCCCAACTCATCTCATCAGTATAACAGCTCTCGGTTCTCAACTCCTTTGGCCCAAAATACGCGTAATTCGCTCATCGCATATTTTTTTATTTTTTATTTCTTTTAATGCGCCGCATTTTTGTGTTTTATGATCGCGCGGCATTTCTTGGAATGACTCTCGACGCGATGTGGCCCTGGAATACATATATATATATATATGCTCGTACTTATGTGGAATATGTGGGACGGCAGCTTAAGCACATAAAATCTCAATAAAGTAGTCAGAAGCGACTTTATCTAATTGTAAATCTTAAAACAAAATAAAAAAAAACTGATTAAAATACAAAAATACTTTTAATTCCCATACGAAAATGGCCAAGAGAAATCATTTTAGCTTATGAAATTTTTTTTATTTCTTTAATTTAATTTTAATTTTTTTATTTTCAGTCGAAGGGACTATTGGCCCTATTATTTGATAGGTAGGCATTTTCATTTCCATTTCTATACAAAAATTCAATTAATGACCGATCATTAAAAACAACAACAAAATACACGCAACTTTTGGCTTTGATATTTTGCCGTTGTCGTTGCCGAAATCGAAATCGAAATTATTTCAATCTTTAACGATCTTTCAACGCCGCATACTTGATTTTAACTGCCCACAGAATAGGCAGGGCCATAAAATAGTATTTTGCAAGGCGACTAAAGTGGATTTTGTCTCCCATACCCATCCAGTTGATAGAGAAATTTGTAGGCTTAAAAAGAAATAAAATGAAATAAAAACAACAACAACAACAAAATGTTGTCGGCAACATGAAAGTGAGAATTGGAAAGGCGCTGCAATAATTTTGCATTAAGTACGAGTTGGTTACTCGTTGTTACTCGCTGCGAGTACGCAATTATTATGCGGCGACATCTCTGGAGATTATTGGATGCTCGCATTGCTCATACGCACCGTGGTGGCACTTGTTGCTGTTGCTGTTGTTGCTGTTGTTGCTGATGTTGCTGCTGTTGCATTGGAGGCAATTAAAACGCCGCTGGACAGCACGCGATGAATGCCCATAAACATTTAACGCGCAATCAGCAGGGAGTATGTTGTACCCAGTTCAGGGAGGTAGGAGGGGAGGAGGGAGTAGAGAAGGGGGGACAGTTAGGGCTGTAACTCAGCTTGCAACAATTACAAGACGCGCACACAATTTGAAAGCCGAGCATAATGATGTCTTTGAGAGCATGCTAATCATTATCATGATGATGATAATGATAATGATGATGATGATGAACAACGAGTGCTACTTTTAGCTGAACAACAAGAGAAACAGATGATCGCTGTTGCGTTGAGGTTGCTGTTGTTGTTGAGGTTGCGGGGACATGGACATTCAGTTCGCTTAAGCGCACTAACCGGTCGGTGTCTTTGATCCTGGCATTCTATTGTTCCGTTTCAAAGGCCACTATTATGTAAACAATCGGCAGCTTTGATCTTGGCCGCATCAAAGTGTTGCCGCCACCTTTCATCTTTTGCCGCATTGCCCAGCGACGCCAGCAGCAGCAACAACAGCAGCAGCAACTGATGATGATGATGATGTTGCTGCTGCTGATGATGATGATGCTCTTGATGTTGATGAAGCAGCAGCGACCACTGCGTAGTTAAAGCTGCTGCCACTGAGCCATATAATTTCGCATGCTAGGCCAGAACACCTGGAGCCAACGTGTAGATGCTGCTGCTGCCGCAGTCAATGTTGCTGCTGCCGCTGCTGTCGATGTTGCTGCTGGCATCATAACTTTCAGCATAATCTTCAAAGTTGCCGCAGTCGCAGCGCTTGACATCAATCGTGTCTCAGTGCGCCTTTTTGCTCTCTCTCTCTCTCCCTCTCTCTCTCTCTCTCTCTCTCTAATCTCTCAACAGATGTGCACAGGTCGCGCTCGATAAGCAATTAAAAAATGTTCAGTCAATGCTGCACAACTTTATTAACGGGTCACCAGAGCCAGAGTTACGGTAACGGCCTTTGATCCTTATGCGGGCAAACCCGCTGCATAAAATGTTGCTGTTGTTGCTGTTGCTTTGGATGTTGCTGTTGCTGTTGCAGCTGCCAGTTGTTGCTCGTTTGCAATATGCACGGCAACAATGTGTGGTGGGAAAAGCAACAGGTGCTACAGATCAACATTCAGATATGTTGCCCTCCAGCTCAACAGCTTCCCCTCTCTCTCTACCTCTCTCTCTCTCTCTCTCTCTCTCTCTCCCTCTGTCTGTCGTGCAGCAGCTCTCCAGCTCTAATTTCAGCAGATTATCATCATAATTGCATTGCTCTCGAGCGCAGTTGCCGCCAGTGTTGCCAATGTTGCCAATGTTGCCATTTCACAGATAATAAAGAACTAAATTTATAGCGATTTAGCCAGCATATTATTTTGGTTTAAATACTACTAATAATACTACTTAAAACAGGATTTTCACTTTGAATTGCACTCGTTTCAGAATTAATAGTCCAACAAAACTATAATATCATTTTTATAAGACATAATCTAAAGATAATTGTATTGTTTTGTATTTAATTATTGATATTTAAATACTCGATTATTTAGGTATTTATTTAATTTTATATATTTAACTGAAGATAATTGTATTGTTTGTATTTATTTAATTTTATATATTTAACGTTTTGAACTAAAGAGTTATTTATTTATTTAATTTAATTCTTTAGGTTTAATTACTACGTTTAATAATACTGTAATAATAATGTATATTAAATATTTTAATTTTAATTTATTACGAAAATGATAAAAATAATTTATTTTTTAGAGATTTCAATTAAATTAAAAACTTTTTTATTTTATAGAAGTATACTCAGAATATTTGGGTATTTCTTACTAAATTTTGAATATGTTTATGGCTAAAAATTAAAGTAAACACCTGTGAATTAGATATGATAGTTGTCTGTAATTTTAAAAACTAACTTATAATGCAGAATAATACTTCTAGATTTTAAACATATTTCCCAGCTGTTTTGTCTTTGAAACATCGTTCAATATTCGAGCAAGTTGGCAGCTCTGTTTGTTGGTCAAACTCAAAATAAGCAACGGCAACAACTTGAGGAGTCTGTGGGATTGTATGTTAAGGGGGCAAGTAGAGAACAGAGAGAGAGAGAGAGAGAGAGAGAGAAGGAGGGTCAAATGTGTTTTGGGGCATTTGGGAGTTAGCTTGATTGCACTCGCTTTGTCTGTCTCTCTCTGTCCCTCTCTCTCTGTCTCTCTCTGTGAGTCTGTGAGTTTTACGTCTGCTCTCCACGCTCCACGCTCGCCTGCGACTCACTTGGCGGCAAATTGCTGTTGCATGGCCGTCGTCGACGACGACGACGACGCGACGTCGCTGGCGTCGGCAAAACAACAAAGCGGAATCTCTGCATTGGGCACACGCCATTCCCAACATCAAAAGCGCCGCCGACCGAGGCACAGATTTCTGAGGCTGCCGCCACCGTTGGGGCAGCAGCAGCAGCTGTTGTTGTTGTTGCTGTTGTTGTTGTTGTTGTTGTTCGTGTTGTTGTTGCCGCTGCTGCTCATTTGTGTTTTGAGGCGCATTGTGCGACGCGCGTGTTAAGTGGACTGTGAATATGAAAGGAAAGTTTGAAGTAAGAATACAACAACATCAACAACAACAGCAACAACAACAACAGTAAAAAAATCAAGTGGGAAAGGCTATAGTCAAGATCCCGACTATAGGATACCCTTTACTTATTTTAATATATATTTAAAAACTTCAAAAAAATTACTTATAAAAACAATTGCATACTTTAAGGTTATTATATTAAAATATTATTAAAACTTTGGTTAGCTATTACTCCCGTTCTACTTGTCCGATATTACTGAAGTTAAATGAGATTATAGATAATATTAATAAATAAAAGTACTTTAAAGAAATTACTACTTTATAAAAACTATTGCATACTTTTAGGTGATTATATTAAAATAATAACTTTACTTATAATTTTGGTTAGATATTACTCCTGTTCTACTTGTCCGATATGCCTGATGTTAAGTGAGATTATAGATAATATTATTAGAAATCTGTATACCAAATTTGGTATCTCTATCTTTTATAGTCTCTGAGATCTAGGCGCTCATACAGACGGGCGGACAGACAGACGGACACTCTTGGCTATATCGACTCGTCTATTGATGCTGATCAACAATATATACACTTTATAGGGTCGGAGATGCCTTCTTCTCCTAGTAACATACATTCCAACGAACACAATATACCCTTTTACTTATATTTTAAGTAACGGGTATAACAACTTTTGCCGCCAAATAAATGCAGACAAGACAAGGCAGCTCCTGCAGCTCCTTCCACTGTCCAGTCTGTGTCTCTGCGAGTGTGTGTGTGTGCTTGTGTGTGTGGTGTTTGTGTGTTGTTGTTGTGTCTACCTCCTTGCGCCTTGCGTCTCTTGTTCTTAATCAAAAAAAAAAAAAAAACGCATCGGCGGCGTATCACAGTAGCACTTTAAACGTAAATTGCTTTTAACATGGTTATTACAATCTTAACGTTTGTCTGGCCACGAAGCACTTGAGGCAGCAGCAACCTGTTGCCAGTTGTTGTTGCCAGTTGCCAGTTGTTGTTGCCAGTTGCCAGTTGTTGTTGTTGTTGCTGTTGCATGCATGTTGCTGCTGGCAGCAATAGAAGTCAATGTTGCTGTTGCTGTTGCTTTGTAGGTTTCGTTTCGATTGTGTCCGTTAGCTTGGTCAACGTCTTGCCTCTCTTTCTATCTCTCTCTCTGTCTCTTGGTCTGTCTGTGTCTGCGTTTCATTTGGAAGATTGTTGTAATTATGATTGTGCGATTATGATTGGATTAGTTGTCGGTAGCTTTTTTTGCTTTAAGTTCGTCTTAATCGAAATTGTTTTGTGGCGGAAATGAGCCAAATGCCAGGCCAGCTGCTAATTAGTTAACGCGCTGGCCAACAACTAAGCCAACCGCAACTAGAAACAGCCAACAGGCAACAGGTAACTGGCAACAGGTAACTGGCAACAGAAGCAGATCAAAAGGGCAGGCCGCAGGATTAAGCCAACTGAGCCTTTTTCTTACGCAGTTACCAACTCTGTTGCCGGCTCAAAAGCGATAATCTTGCATTTAAATATTTCGCTGGAAAACACGCAAAATCCGCTGACTTGTCACACCTTGTGGCCAGGTAAGTTCACACAACAACAACAGCAACAACAACGACAACTGCAACTGCAACCAACAACAGCAGCAACAAGCTGTGGCCTTGCAAGTGAGTGTGTGTAAGCGTGTGTGTGTGTGTGTGTGTAGTGTAGTGTGTGAGTGTCAAGTGATCAAAGTGCGTGCCGCTGATTAAAAAGGGGGAATTTGTCGCCCTTTTTATTCCCTGTTAACTAAAAATATAACAGTTGGGTATCAGAAAACCAAAGATTATGATTATATATTAAATAGTATTTCTAATATTTATTTTGTGAGAATTTTAAATAAAAAAATGACTATTATGTCTATAATATTTTGTAAAACTTAATTATGAAGGAAAAATAAGAATGAATGAATCCATGAAATTAAAATTATAATAAAATAATAATAAAAATAATAATTATTTGAAATTAAAAGCTTCCAAATGTCTAAAAAACTCTTGAGAGATTGGATTACATTTAATATCTATTAAATAAAATTAAAATGTCTTTCAATTTAATATTAATTAAATTAAATTTAATTATCTTTAAATTAAATATTGATAAATTTAAATTAAAATATCTTTAAATTGAAATAAAATTCAAAAAATAAATATGTTCGAAATTTTTAAATCTCTTACATTTTAGGAACACCAACATTTCGAACGTTTGTTTTCAAAAGCATTTCTTTTCAAAATTTCTAGAGATTTCTGGAAAACACTTGTATATTAATTATTTATACTTTGTTTAACTATAGTACAGGGTATATTTGAGTCCGTTCCATATTTTTATCTATATTTTTCTAACATATTCATTACTTTTAGATATTTTCAAAGCTAAATTTCTACATTAAATCTGTACTTCTTTTGTACTTCTGCTTACCTCAGATAACTTTATTTTGCATTCCAGGGTATTAACCTGTAGATCAGTGTGCTCTTTGGCTTGCAGCTTGTAGCAACGTAAGTATTTAATTTCAGGTAAATTTGTAAGATAAATAATTGTCGCTTACCTGACGCGACGCGCTTCAAAGAACTTCATTGTGTTTTTGTTTTGCATATGCAGCGCATCATCCATTGTAGCCGTGTTTGACTGTATGTGTGTGTGTGTGCGAGAACTTTGGCCAAAAGGACCTTCAAAAGGACCGACTGGACGACTGTCTGTGTATGTGTGTGTGAGTGTATGTGTGTGTGTGTGTGTGTGTGTGTAACGGCAACGGCGACAACGAGCGGCATTGTTATCATCACTGTGGGCCTTTTGTAATGTCTCACGCTGGGAATGGATCACAACAGCGGGACATGGACGATCAATAACGCTCGGCCGCATACTTTTGATGTTGACTGTGACTGTGACTGTAAGTCGTCGCTTTGGGCTTGTGCTGCATCAAATTTAGGTGGAACTGGTAACAGTACGCGTGTGTTCCTTAGTGCATAAGAGTGTGTGTGTGAGGTGTGTGTGTGAGTGAGAGAGAGAGTGTGTGTGTGTGTGCCATGCTGTCAAAACACTCAGAAGATGCCACACACAGTGAGCATCAGTTTTTTATTTTACTCAAGTTGTATGTATGTTTTTTTTTTTTTATATATTTTTCAGAGCGGATTGAAACTTCACTCGTCGCATGATGACGAATCGGAAATGGGTCCCCGTTGCGGCAACAGAATTGATAATCAATAAGCCGAGAAATGTGAGACGTTTTACACGAACCCAAAGGGACTGAAACAGAGATTGAGATAGAGACAGAGACAGACACTGAGACAGAGAGACAGAGAGACTGAGACTGAGACAGAGTCTCCCACTGTGCGCTCATCAAATTGTGCCAAGATTTACGAGCACCTTGATTGAGTTTTCTTGTGCTTTGAATACGGCAAACTTCAGACAGGACCACCGAATGAGAAGGAGATGTTGCCAGAGATCTGATGCATGAGAGATGCATGAATTCGGGTAACATCGGGAACATCAGGAACATCGGGAATATCGCCTGCTGACTTGGTGGCAGCCACATTCAGAGTCACAGTCACTTGCAATATGACAAATTGTGATCTGATATTGCAACATTTTGATTGAGTGTTCCCATATTCTTAAATTAATTTAAAAAATTCAGACAAAATAAATGTTTCAATCTAGTTAGCTTTTTTTTTGTATACTAGGCAAAGGTGTATTTATTTAAGGTGACATCTCCGTTGTCAGCTGAGATAGTTAAACTGTAAAAAGTGCTCTCTCGGCTCTCAGAGAGAAACTGTAACAATTGCTGACAAAATAAGTAACTCAAAGAGAGAGAGAGAGAAAGAAAGAGAGAGAGAGAGAGAGAGAGAGAGAGCACTTATTACAGTTTAACTATCTCAGCTGACAACGGAGATGTCACCTTAAATAAATACACCTTTCCCTAGTATACAAAAAAATAAAAGCTAATAATAATCTTAATAATTCTTATAAAAAACATATTCCCCATCTATAGAACTTCGTGGAAGGCAAACTCAAGGCTTTAAAAATCAAATTTGGGTACAACTGTTTACAAAGTTAAATTAAAAATACTAATTTAACCTTTAGCATGTAAACATCAGTTGTACATCAGTTGATTATTGAATGAAAAAAATGACATGCAGTATTGAATCAAAATAACCTTTCCATATCCGCTGTACACAGCTGAATAGAGTAAATAAATATAACAGCTGTTTCCCCTAACTGTTTGATCAAGTTTCATTCATGTGTCGAAGATAGTTATATAAGCTCAGGTGTGAAGTCTAAGTCTTAACACTCATTGCAATGCGTTTGATAATACTTTTTGGTCTGCTCAGCTGCCTGTTGCTGATTAATCAGGTTGATTCTCAGGACTATGAAGACTATCCTGATTATCCTGACTACGGTTTGACTACAGAAACAATTGGTTAACAACAACAACAACAACAACCGCTGCAACGAGCACAGGGAGCAATACAAATAACGAGACGCAAAAACTTCTTAGATTGCTTCGAAATTTAAGGATCTTGCGTCGGCGACAGCAACGCCGACTGCGACGCTTGCGGCGGCAGCAGCGCAGACGTCAGCAGCAACAGGGTTGAGAGTTGAGGAAGTCCTATAAAGAACTGCTTAATTTGTATAGACAAGAATACCAATTTTAAATAGAAAATTTTTAATTTTAAAATATCAGTTAATTTCTTAAAAAATAATAAACTATATACTAATTCAAAATGTATTAAAGTTACCATGTATTTAAATGCCATACTCTACTGTTTTTAGCTTCTATATTTCTGTCATTTCTGTAGATCCAAAGTTTAATTTTATAGTTATAGATAGAAAATGAATGCCAATTTATAATAGAAAATGTTTAATATTAAAATATCAGTTAATTTCTTAAAAACCAATAAACTATATATTATTCAAAGTTTATTAAAATTACTATGTATTTAAATACCATACTCTATTGTTTTCAGCTTCTATATTTAGGTCATTTCTGTGGACCTAAAGTTTTCTTTTATAGTCATAGATAGAAAATGAAATCCAATTTTAAATAGAAAATTTTGAAATTTTAAAATATCAGTTAATTTCTTTAAAATTAATAAACTATATATAATTAAAAATATTATTAATATATACCATATATTTAAATACCATACTCTACTGTTTTTAGCTTCTTTATTTCTGTCATTTCTGTAGACGCAAAGTTTTCTTTTATAGTCAGTTTGTAGTATACTTTATTGCCATGTTTTTAGTTGAGGTAGGACCTCTTCTGCTTCCCATTAAATGCTGCATATAAGCATAAGTATAGCCCTACTGCCAGCGATTATTTTCATGGCAGCCATATGATATAGGGTGCCCATTTAGCCAGGTTGCATTGTTGTTTATGGGATGACAAATTGCGCTGATATCGCAACATGTTGATTGAACGCACACGCGGAAACATTGTAAGCTCAGTGGGAGAGAGAGGAGAGTAAGAGAGAGGAGAGGAGAGTATGAAAGAGAAGAGCAGACAGGAGTAGGGATCTTCTGCTGTTATGGTTGTGCTTTTGGGCAGCATTCTTATTCCCATACCCGTACCCATACCCGTTCCCATTCTTGTTCTGTGCGCGTGCTCAGTCGTCGTGGTTTAAGGCTCGAGGCTGGAGCTCGTCTTCAGATTGGAGATTCGAGAGGCGCAACGGGCGCGGGTTTCGTTTCGTTTTCTTTTTTTTTTTTACACAATGCAGCCGCATGAAAACCCAAAGAAATAAAGAAATAAATAAAACAGGCAACAGCATAAAAAAGAATACAACAAAAAAAAAGAAAAACACAAAAACACAAAGAAGACTCGAGATGCCGACAAAGTAATAAACCAATTAGGACATCAAAGTGTTCAACCGACAGCAGCAGCGGCAGCGACGTCAGCAGAGACAGCAGCAGAGGCAGCGACAGCAGCAGTGGCAGCAGCAGAAGCAGATCCAGAGAGTCGCCAGAGATCACAGAGATTCGCGCTGATCCGACTTTGAATCTAAGCTACAAAACGCAACCTACATATGTCGCAAGCCTCACCTCACCTCTATTCACCTCTGCAGCAGCCCTCTCTCCCCTCTCCCCCCTCTTTTCCCTCCCTCCTCTTCTGTCCTCTCAGCCATGTCCATGCTCCTCTTCAGGCCAACGTTTGGGTTTTTCTTACCAATTTCTGTTCTTTGTTGCTGTTGTTGTTGTTGTTGTTCAGCGCATGCGGAAATAAGTATGAAACCAGCTGAAGGATTAACGGAAATACAAATGAAAACTGGTAACTGAAGTTCGTTATGGTATAAATCTATGAAAGGTAGCATATCAGTTTAAGATAGATTATGATTAAATGTATTCAAATTAATATATTAGTAAATAAATCAGCTTTACTCTATAATATGATCTTTGGGAACTGTATATGATATATCAGTTTAAGATAGATTATGATTAAATGTATTCAAATTTATATTTTAGAAATAAATTACCTTACTCTGTAATATGAGCTTTGGGATCTATATTTGATTTATATCATGTTGAGATAGATTATAATTAAATGTATTCAAAGAAATATATTAGAAAAAAATTACTCTATAATAAGATCTTTGGGATATATCTTAAATAATATCTTTAAATCCCTTGAATTGCTTCTAGAATAATATATATTATTATTTAAGAGAATCTGTGGAGCAAGAAGTAAATGCTTAAAGTATTATTTAACGATCGGCACACTTTTAATTGAAATAAAAAAATAAAGCTTATTGTAAGTTTTAAAACACTGCATTCTAGAATCAGTAAAATTTTTTATTTAAGAGAAACTGTGGCACAAGATGGAAATGCATCAAATTATAACTAATGGATCGACACAGTTTTTATTTCTCACACGAGCTGAATTTATGGAATATTATAAATTATTTAGTAAACATTTGCTAAACGTTATCTCAACGATTTCCTAAAAATTTCACCCCAAAATAGACCTAAGGTTATCACATATAATTTAGCGAGTCACTTAAGAGATAACGATTTGCATTATAAACTGCCTAATTGATCCATGAATGGGGCTCATTAATGCACATAGAGCTGGACTTTGTCTAGTATACAGTAAAGCCCAAAAATAGTGGACGCCTACATTATGCAGATGACTTCGTTATCATTTAAATCATCGCTGAGGATTGAGTTGAGGAGGCGAATCACCCAATTTGGGGGGACTTCATTAAGAATTTAAAATACACACATAATTAAGGCACAACAAATAGCTCTGGCAACAATTTGGATATGGGACATATACTACCAATAACAACAACAATAACAACAATTTAGCAGTAGCTACTAAATGAAGGCATAATTAAATCATTAAACGTTGAGCACATCATTAAAATCGCTGAAATTGCTACTCGACTTAAGAGCACGCCGTGAATTTGTTTATTGTTGTGTCTGAATATTCAAAATGCATATTTAATAATAATAAAAAAATAAACAGAAGAGCAACAATAACAATATCAACGTGTGTATATTTATAAACATTTTGGTTTATTAATTCAAATGGCGCTTTGTCGCAGATTTTGATTGGATCATTGGATCATCAGCATTGGCGGCATCTCAATTCAGATTCAGCTTCAACATCGGCATACTATATTTTGTAACGGCATTCCCCCCCTACCCCTGTCCCCCTTCCACCACCTCTCTAGAGTCTAGACTGTTGACGCAAAAGCCCAAGTTAAAGCCAGATTCAAAGACAGAGTCGCAGACAAAGTCAACGTCAGCGACGACGTCGACTGCGGCGTCGACTGCGACGTTGGAGGCTGTGTGGCACGGCACGTGGTAAACGAGATGCACGCTTCAAAGGCGCCGTCCACGGCCCACCTAAAAGTATAAATTGAATACGAAAAGAGCAGCAACAACAGCTACAACAACAACAACAACAGCAACTTCAGCCTAAACTGGTTGCAAACGCACATAAACCATTTAAGCCGAAAAGAAATCGGTGCTCTGGCAACTCTAAAGATACAAAGATATGGCCAGCATTTAAAAAGCCAAAATGCTGCTTTACATTATATTTTGAATATCAGTTTATGCATACCCTACAGGGTATAATACATCAAAATTAGACAGGATATTTCACTTCCTTAACTAGACAATATTGAAGCTAAACAAATTTGTCAATTACTGAGATAAACTTGTATCTTTTGAAATTATTTCGAAAGATGTGAATTACTAAGTTATTTTGTATCTTTTTGAAGATATTTCGAAAGATAGATTAGTTTTTATGATCATGAAATAAGAACTCAGAATGATGCTAAGGAATACGAAACTGTTAAGAAAATGTTGAATGCCGTATCTCTTTTAGTATTATTTTTTAGTATTTATTTACGATATGATTTCTAAAGTTCCAAGGCAAAGTATAAAAATTAAGCCGCTAGTCACTAAAATTTAGAACGAAAATTGATAAGTTGATTGATTACATTGAATTCCTATTATTTCTATTAATGTTGTTGTCATTTGTGTTTATATTAAATATAGTAAATTTATTTATTTAATTTTACTTATACTTTTATTTATTTAATTTTTTTATATATATTTTTTTTAACTAATTTATTTTTTATTAATTTTTTTATTTTTAAAAATTTTTTTTTGTTATTTACTTTAGTTTCTAAGATGTGTTATAAATTTTGCTCTGAATTTCGCTGCGCCTGAAACAGATTTTTAGTTTTGTGGTAACTGATTTCATTTAAGATGTCAGCAATAAATTCAAGATAAATCAGTCTTAAATTGTATTAAATTTGTATTCATTTTAAAATAACTCCACTGCGACTAAATCACTTAAATCTTCTTTAGCTTTTCTGGCAATCATGTTAATATCTAGAGCCACCTATTAGGGTATCTCAGTAGTCAAATAACCCTATGTCTGTG
The DNA here is from genome assembly GCA_035045575.1 of Drosophila falleni. Lineage (NCBI taxonomy): Eukaryota > Metazoa > Arthropoda > Insecta > Diptera > Drosophilidae > Drosophila > Drosophila falleni. The sequence continues at coordinate 9,763,279 of JAWNOV010000167.1, forward strand.
TGTCGGCATTCTTGGCTGTTTGTTTGTGTGTTTGTGTGTTTGTGTCTGTGTGTGTATCTGTGTTTGGGTCACCCACTGTTTAAGTTAAGTTGCTGTGGCTGCTGTAAGAGATCGATTTGAATTGGAATTTCAAAGAGGCCGCATTTCATTTCACAAAGTCAAAACAGTTAATTTATATCATGTCGCGACTACTGGTCTTACTGATTTTGCATTTTGTTTGGCTTGGACTGTTTTGGTTGCCGTCTTTCGAAATTGAAATATGAAAATGAAATCAATTTGGCCAAAGAAAACCTGATTAGCAGCAATCACAATCTATGCAGGCGGACTTGGTTCAGTTTAGTTAAGTCTATTTATTTATTTTTTCTTTCTGTTAGTTGATTTGATTTTTTATTTTTGGATCCTAAAATTAGTCAGATTATAAATGTACATACAAATATGTGCGGTCATAAATTCTGATTTTGATTTTACGTTTTTTGAATCGGTAACGAATTAATTTGAAAAATGCAAATTCATGTTAAAAACTGAATGAAATCGCAATGAAATGGAAATTCAGCTAAACAAATCAATAACTTTATAGGTACACACACACACACACAGACACACATATATAGAGAGATTTAAAGTATCTGTCAGATACAAATGCGGATTGTTGGTGCGTAACTGAGTAGCTGAGAACTGAGAACAAGGACACGGTGTCAGCAGGTGCACACAAAGGTGCCGCTGAGCTCGGCTAATTTCAAATTACACACTTCATTCGTCTAGGATAAGTAAGGGTCAACTAAGGAAGAGGGAAGGTAGAGAAGAGAGAGAGAGAGAGAGCAGAGTGCAGAGAGAAACGTCAACAGCGTAACTAAGCCGCTTTCCAAGCCAACCGCAATTGATAACGCGCCCCTTTTGCCGGTTTCTCTGATCCTGCAGATCAAAGTCACCGTGCCGCAACTCCCGCAACTCCCCCGCACCCCTGCAGTCCACATAGTGATTGTAATGTGCGTGCAAGATGAATTTTCGGCATCGACACCGTGGGTGTGGCTTATTTTAAAGCAATTAAACCATAGTGAAGCGTGTCTTTTCAGATAAGCGACCATCAGCGACCGAGTTCTATACAACCCGGTGATCTACGAGGACACTTTTTACTATTGTTTGCCACTTGGCTTTCATCTCTGCCGCTGACAATGAGCCATTGCCATTAGCTCTCAGCTTAAATCAGATTTGCTGCGTAAAAAAGATTTGTAAGCAGTTTGAAAAATCAATTAAACTGAAGAAAAATAATGGGTTTGAAAAGACAGCAATTCGTTATGTACATTTATAAATCCTTATTTGAGCATTTACTTGCAGAGAAATCTTTAAAAACATCAGTACTTTTCTTGAATTAAATCTTTATCATTAACATTTCAAATATTCTGTGGTTCAGTACTTTTCTTGAATTACATCTTTATCATTAACATTTCAAATATTCTGCGATTCAGTCATCAATTTGTATCAATTGAATAACAGCCCTGTTTTAAAAGTAACCGCCGGATGTAAATGTTAAAATGTAACATTAACACAGCGCTAAAAACTATGCAATGTTTTTTCTCATAACATAACATAGACTTAACAGTGTAATACAGCAAAGCCGCTTCGTTAAGTTCTCCCATTGCGTACATGAGCTAAATTCGTTAAGTGGTTCCTATGCAGTTAGTGGAGCACATTAATTCGTTCAGTTTCGCTGTTAAGTTAGCCGAGGTGCAAACCATAGAAGGCAACTTATGTGCAAACTATGAATTTAACAGTAGGTTTCTGGCAAGCAAATAGAAAAGCAGGAAAAGTTATAAAATTGTTGCATTAGGTCGAAAAGGAAAAGGGTAATGTGAGCGTATAAGATGTAATGCAGGTATAGAAATAATTTCCCTTTCCTTCAACTACTTATAAAATGTGGTTATTTGAGGAAATCAATGTAATTGTGTGTCAAATTTGTACAAGGCCAGGAATTTGAAGCGTGGGAAGATTGAAATCAGTTTTATTGTACTAGTAAGTTAAGACACTTGGCGCTAAGTGCAGTTGATTGCTGCTGTCTGCGAGCAAATACGCTCAAAGTATCTATACGCGTGTATAGTTCATATGCCAAATGGGCTTTCAGTCTTATTTCGAGGAGAGCGGCTTAGTGATAACATATCATTTATCATGCTGACATCGCATCACATCGCACATCGCACATCTCACATCTCATATCTTTATATCGCTCGACCATGTATTATGGTTCAGTGACAACAATAACCACTTGAGAGAGCCCAAGTCAAATACCGTCCAGAACAATTGAAGGATGCCTGTGGTGTGATGGTGTGTGTGTATGAGAGTGTGTGATGGTGTGTTGTGTGTGTGTGTACAGTCTGAGATGTGATGCATGAGAGATCAACTTGAGTTGTTTTGTCCAATGTGTTTGTACGCATATATAATTTTTTTTATTTTCTGCTTATATATTTTTTCTTTTTTTTTATAGAAATCTTTCTCATTCAAAAGCAAAAGTTTGTCCAGAGTCCCGCCTCAAAGGACTAAGCAGCTCAGCAGCAAATCACCAGCAGGATTAGGGAGTCAGAGTCAGAGCAGAGAAAAAGCAAAGGGCGTGCAGCAAATGAAGTTTAAAGTTGTTACCGAAAAGTTAGCTGAACAAATGTTTTTAGAGTGGTTTGTACAGTTGTTTTGCATGTTGTTTAGATATATATTTTAATAATGCAAAATGCCCCGAATATTGTTAATAAATTATTGATGGCATTGCATTTATCAACCGTTTTTGTGTGTCGGAATGCGTCTGTTTTTACACCGATATCACCGATATTACGCATACGCACCGTGCTCATTTTATTGTCCCCTGTCTCTGTTTGAATACTAGAATGAAATTAATTTATAATATGCCAATAATTTGGACAAATTATGGTTGCAATTACAATAATCCAACAGAACATGCTCCCGGTAGAGTTACTATATTGGCTGCTGTTGCAAATACCCAGTAAAGCTGTGTTTAAAGAGGGTATGTTGAGCTTATAAGAAGAGACAATATCTGCAGTACTTTTCTGCATTTTATAGTGCACATTACAAGGTATCCTGTAGTCGAGTATTGTCTATATTTTTTGATTTATTTTTCTGCAGTTGCCCCTTTTGTAATTGTTGCCAAAATTTATTTGTATTGCCGACCTAGGGAAAACAATTACTTTGGAATGGAGTGCAAATATGCCAGCTAAAATATTTGTTTAAATTTTGGAGTGCGCTTCTTCGTTAGTTTCCAATTTAAACTGCCCCAAAAAACAATTCCAACCCCTTCAACATTCTCTCTTTTTTGGCCATGACGCGTTGCTTGTTTGTTCCCTTTTTTTTTGGTAAATTTAAACTCCCAAAAGTGGTGCGCATAAAATTATTGTAGATTGGGCCAATAAGTGAACCACACACACACACTTACTTTACACACAAGTGCACACACACACTCGCACACACACACACCCATTGAGTCGCCCTAAATGCCGCAGCATTGTTGAATTTTGGTTGCCTGCAAAGTGATTTACGCAATTAAAATAATTTCATTCAAATGGTCTATAATTCAACTGGCATTTCATGCGGCTCTGCAACAGCCGCAACTACAGTTTGCTATATTCACGCCCTCAATAGTCTATGACAACACACACACACACACTCACACATACTCGCACACTCGCACTTACCATAAATCTGTTGTAAAAACGCATACAAAACTATTAGCCCCAAATTCGTGTATTATCGCATGCAACATTCTTATCATTCAGCGGTGCAACGCATTGTGGCAAGGTCTTTGCCGGAACTGACCTTTTAAATAGGTTAGCAAATACCATAAGTTAATTTTTACAAAAATTTTTCTAGGAAATTAATATATTTATTGAGAATATTAAATTGTATCTGCTGTAGTTATGTTATCTTAACTTGGCTTCTTTTGAGATCAGAGTTTAAAAATGGTTGAGTTGTTGCACCCAAATCAATATACAAATCTGATGTGATTGCTGCTGTTGTTGTTGGGCAACAAATGTGCCTAATGCGATGTCATTAAATAAAATCTATTGGGCCAAATGACATGTCCATGTCGATGGCCAACACGGCAGAGTGCCACGTCAAGGACAACTGACAACCGACAGTTGACAGCTGACAGGACATTCTGGCGCTGCGGTTGCTTAGGCAACCACAAAAATTTGCATAAGCAGCGCGCATCAATTTGGACTCAAGTGAGCGTATAAATATTTTTATGCCAACGCAATCGCAAAAATACCAATGTTCCATTTTCTATACCAGGAGTGTTCCAGAAATCTCTAGAGTTTTTGAAGAGAATTGCTTTTGAAAACAACTGTTAGAAATGTCGATATTCCTTAAATGCCAGAGATTTTGTTATTTTGAACATATTTTCGAAGTTTTAAAATATCGGCTTCCTTTCAGTTTTAACAACATTTTTAATTTGAGAAATATTTTATAAAATTTACAAAATAATAATAAATTTATTTTATGCATTTTTATTCAATTTAAATATTATTTTAGTTAAATTGTATAAATATTTCATTTTGTCAAATCTCTCAACAATTTTTAAGACATTTGAAAACAATGCTTGCTTGTTTTCAGGAACTCCAATAGTTGCTTTTGGGTTGCTTTGGCGCTGTTAGAGATTTGTAGAACACCGCTGTATATATATGGCATATCCATATTGGGCCAAAACTGTAGCCAGTTGGCAGTTGGCAGTTTTGGGTTCGCTTGTGGCCATTTTGCGGCCTCCATTATTATTGTGGATGCGGACATGCATGAGGATTAGCGCTGCTTTGTGGTGAATTTTAATAGAATTACAGTTGCATTTTCAGCTGCAATCGACCAATGCAAATCCTACAGCATTTTTCTCATCCTTTGGTCACACATGTGTGTGTGTGTCCATATATCCATTGTTGTGTGTGTGTGTGTGTGTGTGTGTGTGTGTGTGTGTGTGTGTTAATTAATGAGGCGTGTATTTGGCATTCGGTTTTGTTGTTCTGTCAAAGTTCGCAGCTGCTGACGGAATTACATGAAGCGGTTTTATTATTTAAAATACTCTTCAATTGACCATAATAACTTTGAGATTTGGTACGCATATAAAGGAACTATAAAATTATATGCCAAATGCATATAGTATATTGTTAGTTCTGCAGTTAGAAAAGAGTTTTAAGTAGCGCTGAAGCTCGTTATTTTTTATTTGGTGCACAGCATAAAAGTGTGTTTAGTTTCTTTTATTGTATGCATGTTAGTAGTTATTATAACTTGACCTATAACAACATTAAGGGCCGGTTTTTCAATGTTTATTTAAGGGGTTTGTATGTATAGAAATTAATGTCAACTTTGAATTTACATTGACATTGAAAAACTGGCCCTAAAAAGTTGATTAATATGAAACACATTTTTGTAGATTCTTATTTTATTTCAAAATTTTATTTTGAGCTAAAAATTGAGGCATTTAAAACAATTCTGCTGATAAATTGGCTGTTTATACTTATCCATTTATTCGTCAACCAATTGTATACCAAACTTACCCATAAAAATAATAAAAAATATTCTATGCCTGTCACTTGCACAGAACTTTTCTTATGTCCAGTATTCACTTATGTTCTTATGTGCAGTATTCACTTTAATAAACCGAGCATTCTTCTTACATGATATAACATTGTTATTGATGGCCTTAATAATAGTCCTTAATCGATTGATATGCTAGTAAAAAAAGAGCATGCAACATTTCGGTTTCGGCCCAAGGTTGTGTCTTTAGTTTCCTGTTTAAGCCCCTTCGATTTATTTGCTGACCCAGTTTTCAATATGGCCCATCTGCCAGGGCTTCAGCTTGGGCTTCGGTTTGGCTCTGGCTCGGGTTTGGGATCTGGGTTTGGGTTTGGGTGCTGCTCCTGGGCTTGGATGTGTCCTGAGCTGCCCGATGCTGCTGTTGCTGCTGTCTATAATCCACAGATTACATGTGACACACGCATACGTTGCAGCTTATTTTTCATTTCTTCGGCTGTCGTTGCGTATTTCATAGAGCAACGAACAGGGACGACAGAGGAGACGACAGAGGGGACAACAGAGGGGACAAGAGGGGGGGCGTAAAGGTGGGCGTGTCATGGCAGCTGCTGTATTGCATTGTAGTTTTGCATAAATAATTGAGAAGCTCATATCAAAGAAATGCAGCTTTCCAAATCGTACAAGTTAAGCTTTCAATTTCCAGTTTTATAATGGCAAAATATTAAAACACAAAAATCCATTGTTATATATTTTTTAAATAAAAAAGTTTAATCGTTCTTCCATTTAATGTACATAGTTCATATCGTTTTCTGTTGTTATAGTACGTGGTTAAGAACAACAATTCAGTATTTGTTTTTGAATTCCTTTTTTCTTTTCTTTTTTTTTGTTGGCGTCATTTGCATTTTCTTTTTTTTTCGTTTTTTTTTAACCTATCCTTCTTGTTTGTTTCTATGTATTTGTTATTCTTGTAATGCTTTGCTATCATTTCTATATTATGTCATGTGTATCGCCTTAGGTTTGAGTTTCTGATTCTGATTCTGATTCTGCTTTTGTTATTGTTATTGATTTTGACTTTCGAGTTACATATAAATATACGTAGTATGCATTATATTTAGTTTATATAAATATTTTGACTAATTTATAATATAGTTTTAATGTACGCTTCGTTTTTATCGCATTCAGTTTAACAGTTAAAAGTACTCGTTCAATTGCTTTATTTAAACTAATATAATAACTAATAGCTGTATGTAGCTTATATAACTATCTCGTAATTACACATTCAATACACTCACACACATTCACACCCATTCTCGCATCTAAAGTTGCACTAATTAACTTGCATAAACAGGAATTGTTGCTGTCTGTTGACCTACCATAAATCGGGAATTAATATAGTTCGTTTTAATGCAATGTTGAGATACAGATACAAATTGGCTGGCATATGTATTGCATACTCTTAACATATCTATATACTTAACTTACATTTAAATTTATACTTATACACAATTTTTTCTCTTTTTTGATTAGTTGAATTTGTCGGGTTACGAGTTGCTTTTTACTAGACTGTGATCTGGATGACTATGGGGAAGACACTGTAAACCACAATTATTAAAGGTATATTATTCCAATTTTAAAAAATAAGTAAGTTAAGTTAACCAAAGAATAAAATAAAATTTAAGAGAAACAGAAAAATATTTATATATTTGTGTAGCAGGAAAAGATTTGACAAAGTATAGTTATAGTTAATAAAACTTAATGATACCTTTATAATTAAACCTATATTTCATAGATATCAAAGTATATGGCTATCATTATTTTTACAGCTTTTATCAGGTTTGGTGTGAAACAAATTACAATTATTATGATTAGCAATATTATAATAATATACTGCAATGCAGCAGAAACATTGGATACAAATTAAAACACGGCCTTAGCTTAAATTTAATTATAATTTAATTGTAGTCAAAAGTGAATCACAACGCGAAGCCTCAGCCACAAATATTAATTACATTACCATTTTAAATAACTTTTGTTGCCAATAATTGAGCTATTTTCAAATAAAACTAGTTTCCAGTTTCTTTACCACAAAAAAATGTTGTTTTTACCGAGGTAATTGATAGAAATTTATGTGGAATTTTTGTGGCGTGTCAACATGAATTTTATTAATTTTATTGAGTTAACCATTCGCATTGTATTCGACATTTTCCGCAATCCGAATAGACATTGTCACGGGGTGTTTAATTAAATTAATTTATTAAATATCCACTCGAGTAAGCAAATCAAATTGAAATGCCTATTGATTGCATTTGAAAATAGCTGTGGAAATATAATTAAAAAATTTCATTAGCATATTAGGCCTAAAAAAAGTAATTGAAAAGAAAAAAAAACAAATTGAAAATGTCAAAGAAACATAAAGCATGAAAAATTTGAATTGATTATGTATTTCCAGTGAATTGAATAAGATATTAGATTGAGGGATTTATTCGAAGAATTTACTGGATTTATTTTCCATCCTCTTCTCCCACTGATATTTCTATCTCTTTTATTGAGAGAATTTCAAGAGAACTCTTGATGAGAGTCAAAGTTGACATTTTGTTGAACTAAGTACAACAATATTAAATTCATTTCGATTTGTGGCGTACTATTTATTGTTTGACTCAAATTAATTGCTATTTATTGAATTAATTAAAATCAACAAAAAAAGAAAACAAATAATTTAAATAAAATAAAGTATAACTTTGCAATTGGTGTGGAGAAAATACAAAGAGCAAATATTTGCATGATATGGCAATTAAATTAAATATTTTATGGCCACTCAATGTACGAGTTGTAGTTGTTGTTACGTTTTTTTTATCTAATTATTAAATACACTTCGCGTCCCCTTTTGCTGTACTTTACAATGCACATTATTCGATTATTTATTTATTTAAAGATTCAGATTAATGTTGATATTTATTTTGGAATGTGATACATTTGATGTGGCAATTACGTTAATAAGTTTATGCTTGATATTTACATGCAGCTTAACAAAAAAACTATACAAAATACACATTAAATGTTAATCCAAGGTGATCATATACTTATGTGGGAGGATGTAAACCTGCAGCTGGTTTAGAACCGGCAATGGTATTTAATATATGTTACTTAATCTAATAGATATCTAGAGATGTAGCTAGCCACTTAACTTAAACACATAGATATATATATATATAGATAAATAAGTAGATGGTTAAATGAATAGATAGTTATACATGTATAGATATAGATACATTCGTACACAGTGTAGATACATTTGATGTGTCTGCTTAGATTACGCTGCCTCCATGCGATCATCTGTGGCAGCAATGCTTAGACTCGCCCAGGGCGTTGTTGTTGTGGGCGTGGCACGCCTCGTGGCAGTTGCCGCTAACCGCAGTTGACAGTTGCACGTTGTCAGTAGAAGGTTTTACCGTTGCAGTTGCAGCTGTTGTTTTTGTCGCCGTTCTCGTGTCACTTTCACTGGCCGCGAGTGTGGTGTTGTTGTTGCTGTTGCATGTGCCCCATGTGGCAAGTGTTGTGGCAGAGTGTTGCTGCTGCCGTTGGCTAAAACTGAGCACCAGGCCCACGAGCATGACAATTGTCAGCCAATTGTACTGGCAACCGGATGAGCCAGTTTGCATTGCCTCCGGATGTTCACCTGAAATTATGGCCCGAACTAATTTCAACTTTATTGCATTGTCTTGAGCTTAGATGTTAAATTTGTACTTGAACAATAAGCACTAAAGAAATGTGTATCTCTATATCTATCTGTGTGTGTATATATGTGTGTGTGTCTGTGTGTGTGTGTTTATGGGAAGTTTGCTTTTAAGTCAAGTTGTTCTTGTTATGTCTCTTTATTTGTTGCGCTCTGTTTGGCTTTTGCACATATAAGTGTTTGTTTGTGTAGTTCTTACTTTAGTTGTTCTTGTTGTTGCTGTTGTTATTGTTGCTGTTGCTGTTATTATTGTTGTTGTCTGTGTGTGTGCGTGTCTTGTGTGCATAACACATAAATATTTAATTAATGTGCAGCTTCTGTTTGCTCAGTTGCCCCAAAAGTGCCGACATTTGATTTGCACTCACTGTTATAGTTGTTGTTGTTGTTATTATTGCTGTTGCTATTGTTGTTGCTTTTGTTGCTGCTGCTGCTGTCTGTTATTTTGTGCATGAACTATTTAAATGCAAATTGCTGCACACTAAATAATTAGCTAATTTGGCAAACCAAAAAACTGCCATAAAATCTATGCAATATTATTGAAATCAAGCTGACTAATAAAAATTTTATTCAACTTAATTCGATGCGTTCTAGCATGAATTTTTAAAATTTAATTACAATTCATTTGCAGTGATCTTAAAATGAAAGTTTTTAAAGCGGAAGTGCAAAGCACAATAAGTTTAATTGCCAATATTAAGTGGACTGTGAACACAGATACGCAGACACACACACACACACACATAAAGGAACATGGAGAGTTCACGGTGTTAAATGGAGTACATGGCATACACACACACACACATACACACACACCTTGAAAGCTGGCCACTTGAAGCGCGTGCACGCGAGGTGTAAAAGTGTGTGTGCGTGTGTGTTTGTGTGTGTGTGTGAGGTCTTGGTTCTTGTAAATTGATTGAGTTCAATTTTTCAAGCAATTAACTTGTGCACTTGAAACTCAATACAGTGTGCAAACAAAAAATATATCGAGCAGCATACACGGCGTATGCGCAATGTCGCCGAGGACAAACAAAGTGAATGAACTGATCATAATAGCGGCATGTGTGTGTAAATATTGTAACAATTTAAAAGCAATTTAATTGATAATATATATATATATATAGTAAAAGCAAGTCTTTTAAATGTTTTCAATGTTCACTTCCTTTGTGAGTTGCGCTTGAAATGATTGCAAAAGCGTTTAAAAATCATTAAAGAAATTCGGAAGCCTACAAATGGCGTCTGTCTGTCATGTGCGTGTCCTAACGTGATTTGCGTCATGTGCGTGCGTGCACATCTCTGCGTCCTGTTTCCGCCCATCCCCCACCCCGCACACCGCAACATCTCCTTCACACTTTCTACGCCTACAGACACAGACTTCAATTTGAACATGGGCTTTTTATACCCTTAGCCTATTGAAAATGGGCAAAAAGGGTATATTGTGTTTGGCAGAATGTATGTAACAGGCAGGAATGAGCGTGTCAGACCCCAAAAAGTATATATATACTGTTTGAACGCGTCGATCTCAGAAACCATAAGAGCTATCAGAACCAAGCTGATGGAATACGCATGGGCAAAAATAGTGTTGCTTACTTATGTGGGCAAAAAAAGTGTTGCCTACTTATATGGGCAAAATAGTGTTGCCTACTTTTGTGGGCAAAAAAAGTGTTGCCTACTTATATGGGCAAAATAGTGTTTCCAACTTTTAAGCGTAAGCTATAAATGCATTTTTATACCCTGAGACCTGAGTTAATAGTTAGAGTATTAGTATGAAAAAGTTTTTTGCTTGTTAAGATATCAAACCCAAACTAATAGAATATGTACCTATAGTGCTATAATACATCCTGCCCAAATTTGGTTAAAATCGGTTAACTATATCATATAGCTGCCATAGGAACGTTATATTGAAAATCAAGTTTTAGTATAAAAAAGTTTTTTATTTGTTAAGATATCAAATTCAAACTGATAGAATATGCATCTGGGCTAGTCATATACATCCTGACCAAATTTGGTTTAAATCGGTCCACTATATCATATAGCTGCCATAGGAACAATCGGTCGAAAAACAACTTTTAGTACAGAGTACCTGGGCACAGGGTATCCTACTGTCGAGTGTGCTCGACTGTAGCCGTCTACTTGTTCTCCTCAGTTGCTGTTGTTGCCGTTGCGGTTGCTGTTTTGGGGCGCAGCAGCTGCTTAATAAATTTGAGACCGCAGTGTTGAAAATAAACATATTACGCATACGCAATGTGGGCTAGCACACTCTTGCATAGGTGTGGGCAGTGGCAAATGTAACACTGAAGCGTTGTAATGCTGTAACGCACAATGTATTTGTTGACAGGACAGAAATTATTAATAACGTACGTGGCGCACATAATTCATCATCAGAGCCAAGTCGAGACGAGACGAGTCGAGCTGAGAAGAGAAGAGCAGAGAAAAGCAGACACAAGGCCAACGAAATGCGGAAGATGCTAGCTTAAATGTCTTTTGGGCTACGGCTGTGAAAACACACAAGTCACAAGCCGGGCTAAGCCAAATAAAAAGAAAAGAAAGAAAACCCCTCCAAAAAAAAAATAAAATAACATTCAAGTAAAATATGCAAAATTAGCGCTGATGGATTTTCAGGAAGAGGAAGTTGGGCATACAGAGGCAGGAAGGAGGAAGGCAGGAAGCAGCTAAGCAAGTAGCAAGTTCCAGACACAAACCAAGAGAGAGCATAGACAAAGGCATCAACGAGAGGGAGAAGGATGCAAGGAGGCAAGGACTCAGGACGTGGGTTGTTGTTGCTGGCAACAGTTGCTGTCAGCCTGCAATGCACGTTAGTTTTTCCCGAGTGTTTTTATGAGCAGCTTTGCATACTTTGGCAGTATTTTAACATTTTACAGCGCGTTTTGTTTGTGCAGTCGCCGGATGAGTTGACAGCAGAGAGAGAGAGAGAGGAGAGCGAAAGAGTGTGAGAGTGAGAGAGAGTGAATGCTTCTTAAGTGCAACTCAAGTAGCCCGATTTGGCTAAGCGGCCATTCAATTAGCATTTACTTACACATTTGCATTTACATTTCGATTTAAACTGTTGACTTTAACATTTTTATATGTGATTTCTTTTTGTTTCTTTTCAATTCCTTTCTTATTTATAATTGAAAGGAAAACAGTGAGAAAAGAAAACATTACACAGTTCATTAAAGCGCTTGTTTCGTGCTTCATCGCACATTTATTGTTACATAATTACCATTATCAAGTGCAGGCAAGTGCGAAATAGCAAAAATGTTGATTGCCATTAAATTGTGATTTGACAGAAAATTTCCTTTCACCTCTCCAACATTTCATGTCTGTTCTGTTCGTGTTGTGTTGCTTGGCTCGTAAACAAAGTCAAATAAAAGCCAAATGGTCAGCCAAGTGATGTCTTGGCTCTCTTTCACTCTTAACACTACTCAGCACTGAGCTGATTAAAAAGACCCCAACAAGCATTCTAAATTCTATTTCAATTACACATAAATTTTTCTGCTTTTACACTTTTGATATTTATTGTTTTTTATTCTTTATTTTATCTACTGCAATTTATAGCTTTGCAATTTTTTGCACTAGAATTTGCTGAAATTATTTGGCCAGACATGGGTTAAGAGCTGACCGTTATGTCGTGCACTATTGTTTAACTTTGCGTGCTTTTCAATTATGCATTAAACTATCGCTTAAATTCCACTTGCTATAAAAACTATTTGCAACTGCTGCTTCCGTCTCTTTTCTTTCCTCTCTTCCCTCTCTTATCCTCTCTTGTTGCTCTTGTTCTCTTCTGATCCCACTGTTTGACACTGTGCACATCCGGTTTGAGCTTGATAAGCATTTTCCCCACTTTTATCGCTGCACATGCAATACCAAGCCGACCAACAGTTTCCCCCTCTCTCTCTCACCTCTCTCTCTCTCTCTCTCTCTCTCTCTTTCGCTCTGAGGTGGCCGCTTTTTATTATTTTCTACTTTTCTGCGAGTTTATAAATAAAATGTGCATATGCGACACTCGTGCACGCAATGCCCGCTGCCGTGACAGAGGGGCGGGACAGAGTCAGAAGGGGGGGCGTGGCAATGGAGGAAAAATACCAGCGCGCGAACAAAAACCGGAAGCCATGTATCGTAGTCACCGTCGTCCTTGTTCCCCAGTTCCCCAGTTTCCCATCCTTGTTTTCGTCCTGCTTGTCGTCCTGTTATTGTTTTTGCCACACGTCGCGGTCGGTAAAAGTTGCGCCTGGCATTTCGGGCTTGTTTTTCATTCGGCGCTGACATTTACTTCGCTGTCATTAATTTTAAGCCGCATGCCTCTGACTCTGCCCAAACAGTGAGCACTCGTGCTTGCACCTTCCTTGCCACTTGCAACTTGCCACTAGCCAGTGGACTGGCAACTTGCAACTTGCATGCCTCACAAACATTCCGAGCCTCGAATATATATTTTAAAATCATTACCCCGTGTACTTGAATTATCGGAGATTTCTTGGACATCTTTTCGGTGCAAAATATTATGCAATAAATGATTTTATTTTATATAAAAAGAAGTAGGCGGTTACAGATGAGCACGCTCGACAGTAGGATACACTGAGCCAAGGTTCTCTTCAATAAAAGTTTATTTTCAACCAATTGTTCCTATGGCAGCTATATGATATAGTGGAATATGGGCAAAAATAGTGTTGCCTACTTTTGTGGGCAAAAAATAGTGTTGCCTACTTTTGTGGACAAAAAAGAAAGTGTCCTACTTATAAGGCAAAAAAGTGTTGCCTACTTTTGAGGGCAAATAATAGTGTTGCCTACTTATGTAAGCAAAAATAGTGCTGCCTACTTTTGTAGGAAAATAATTGTGTTGCCTACTTATGTGGGCAAAATACTGTTGCCTACTTTTAAGCGTAAGCTATAAATGCATTTTTATACCCTAAGTTACATCGAGTTACAAATATCAAGTTACCAAAATATTTTCTAGTTTTTAAATAAGTGTCAAAGGCAAAGAATGGAAAAAATAGACAGTGATACAAAAAGCACAAAATTTTCCAGTGTTGATGCAGATTTAAAGAATAGGTAAAATAATAAATAAATGGACATTCCGCAAGAAAATTGGTTAATATTTGCATAAGTAAGTAGAGTTGTCAGAATATTTGTTAAGAATATATACTATATACTGAAAGCTTTCAATTATCAAATTACACAATTTGTCTGATTAATAAATGAGTGTGTAATAAGTTTCGCTAATGGAGAATTATCTATAAGCTGACTAGACTATCTTGTACAAGTTTTTAATGTAGTTATTGCATAGTTCAACTTAAAGGCTTCAACTTGTCTAAAACAGTTAAGAAGTCAGCTTAAGTAAAAGCCTATCAACCTCAACTCATTGACTGTTCTCTCTCTCTCTCGCTCTCTCTCTCTTAAAATGCAATTGAAAAGTTTTGATTTTCATTTAATTTTTATTTGCTATTCTTATTTCTGTTAGATTTTGTTTTGACTTTATTTTTGGCACGAAAACTATTTGCAAAGTTTTACATTAAATGCGCAAATACGCATTATGTTTCTCAGCTTTCTCTCTCTCACTCACTCTCTCTCTCTCTCTCTCTGTGGCTCTTCTGCTTTATCAGACTCTGTCTCTGTTTGCCTAACTATCTATCAGTTAGATAGATACTGTTGGGCTGTCTGTTTGTTTGTCTGTCTCGTCCCTCTGTCTGACAGTTTGTCCGTCCGTTCGTGTATCCGTGTCCTTTTTGGGTATCTCCTGTAATACGTTCTAACAATATTGTCGTTTGTACCGAGAAATTCGTTTCGCTGCAAAACTTTTTGCACTGGGCTGAAATAATAATTGAATGTCACTTGAACGACAAGTTGTACCCGAACTAACTAAAATCCCCCCTCTTTCTTCCTCTTTCTACGAGAGCCAAGCAAAAAGTAACAACAATTTTGTCAAAGTGACAAAATGGCGTTTCGAGCCAAAAAATAGAAACTTGCTTTAGCTGGCTTAGCCAAGTTTCTAACGTATTACGACATACTCGACTATTACTTGTATGTGCCTAAATATATATATATATATGTATATATCTGTATATGTGTATTGCCACATTTTATCAGCGGTTTTGCTGGCTTTCGACTTTGTTCGGGCTTACAAGAATCTGGGCCGAAAATTTGAATTGAATTTTGAGCAATTCAAGAGGAATTTTTAATTGAGAGCCATGGCCAAAACTAATGCACACTGCAAATCTTAGCACTTTGGTGGGCTTTTGGCTTTGGCTTTAGCTTTTGGGCCTAGCTCACAGCAAACCGCAAAAATAGTTTCGTTCGCTTTTTGGCCTCAAACCCTCAAAATGAAAAAGAGACGGAGATAGAGACACAGACAGAGACAGAGACAAGCAACGACCACATTTAAAGTCTCTGAAAGCGACTCATATAAATCACGAATGAATTAAGTGTGGTTTGTGTGCTTTTGTTATTGTTGTTGTTGTAGTTGTTGCTGCTGTTGATGTTGCTGTTGATATTATTGCCAGTTATATTTGCTATCTCTTTTTGTATCTCTCTGTCTTCTCTCTCTCTGTCTTTCATTTTGCAACTGTGTCTTTGGCTTTTGCGAGTTTCATTTCGTTTAGTCTCTCATTTTTTTTTTTAGTTTGTTGTCCTTTGATAAACTTGAGACGTGCGGTGACTAAGTGTGTATGTGTGCGTATGTGTGTGGGTGTAATGTGTGTGGTTTACTGTTTATATAAGTCACAGCCAGCACTGAGATTGAGTGTGAGCCTCCAACGCAGACGCTCGTCATTTGAGTCATTGCGGTCAAGGCGACATTCACGTGTGTGTAGAGAGTGTATGTGTGTGTGTATAAGTGTGTGTGGTTGGCTATTTTAATGCTTTATTTGCACGTGTTGACACCCCATAACACTCCCTCGAAGTAGTACACGCACTGGGGATTAGCAGGCCCAAAGTCCTCGATGCTCAGTCGACCACAAAAGCAAAATGCCAGCAAGGACTTGACTCCAAAAATGGGGATTACCAAACAAATTGTGCTGCTAATTTGGCGCACTCTAGCAGCAAGTTGCCACAGAGAAAGGATTACGCTTTTCCAAAAAAAAAAAAAAAAAGTATTGCATACTTTTCTGCACTTTTTCTTTAGTTTTTGGTTGAAGTTTCCATTGTATTGCGGAGGGAAATTAATTGACGCCCACACAATTAGCCAAGTGCTTGCTGACTGCTGACGTACGTGAAGCTCTGATGCACATGCTCTCTGTCTCTATCTCTATCTCTATCTCTATTTCTGCCAGGATATGCCAGCACATGTCCTTGGCAACGCCTTCGCCAGCGAAAGTTTGTCTATGGCGCCCAACGTGTGTATGTCTAGGTCTCTGTGTGTGTGTGTGTGTGTGTGTGTGTATGTGTGTGTGTTGACCTATCAGTTTACGTGCCATTTAGCACTCAATTAAATTCGTACAGCACAGACACACATTCTCACACACACACACTCTCACACACACACACACATGCGCATTTAAGTAAATGTACGCTCATCAGCAAGGAATCAGAAGCTGGACTGAACTGAGAGAACCAGTTGCTGGTTTCTTCCGTCTTCCTTTGCTATTAATCAAAGCACTAAGCATTTGTTGAAAGCAATTTATTTTGTTATCGAATGAGAAGGATATTCGCAGCCACAGGATTCGAATTATGCAGGCAATACAGTAGAAAAGAAAATACAAGAATATAGAATAAACATAATGGATAGTTGAGTACACATTGCAACTGAATGATTTTGAGTTATAGACTTCAATTAAAAATGGAACAGTTTGAGCATAATTCACAGCAATTGATTTGCCGCTCAAATCAACGTATATATATAATATTTTATTATTTAAATTAACAGGTTAGACAGCTGCTGCTGCTGCTGTTTCAGAGATTTCCAATTTGGCTAGCAAATAAATGAGTTTCGTACAGATTTCAATTAGTTTTGCTGACAGGCAAGTGTTCAGTTCAGCTCAAAAAGGTTTCACTAACACTTCCCACACTCTGTCAGCTGATTTATCTATCGGGTTTTATCAAAGCACTGCAGACACGGACTCTCACTCACTTCCGAATCGTTGAATCTGTTGAGTATGTTGAGTCTGTTCAGCAAATCCTTTTACTTTACAAATCGAATAACACTCATACGCACTGTGGTGCGCCTGCACATTCTGAATTACTTTTTTTGATGTTTGACGCCTGATTAAGCAGCACAGAGTCTTTGACAACATTACATTGCCAGCAATCAGTTGGTATTACCAACAACACTATAAACGTGGCTCGTAACTCGTCAATTGAGTTTATTCTGTGTGGCTTGGCCTATTACTTACTTGGTCAGGCGGCAGGCAATCGAATTAAAATTCTCTTTCTGGCCAACAACAAGCTGATTGACTGATTGACGGACTGATTGACTGATTGACCGACCTGAGCCTGCCTGTCTGCCTTTCTGAGTGCTTAAATGATTGCCAAATTAGGCAAAAGTGCACTTTGCGTCAATTTGATTGCTAACAAGAGCAAAATTCCAAAACCAGACAAAGTTTATTATTATATTGAGCACTGCATATTTAAGCACTCTCGAATTATAATAACAATAAGGATTAGTTTTCTCATTATATAGCCAAACTTATTTGAAGCATGCATTGCAAGTTTATTAATAATGCAATAATAACTTAAAATTTGACCTCGATTTCCATATAAAAGTTATTTAAATATTACGAACAAATATTAAATTTCAACTAATGTCTGGCTTCAAAATAAATGCAACAAGTTAACAATTATAATGAAAATTTAAATTAAAATCACAAAGACAACTTCTAAACTGCAGCAAATGTACAAAAGAAATTTAATAAAACTTCAAAGCAAAAGAAATTGCACAAGAAATTTATGCTTCCATTCAAAGTTGTTGAGTTTGGTAACTGTGAATAATTTCTGGCAATGCTTCCAAACTAATTATATAATTTTTTACCTCCTTTTATTCCTTAGCTAACAAAGCCAAGGAAACTGAAGAAAATTGTAAGCTCAACTATTTGAAAAATATTTGTAATATTTTGAAAACTGTAGTATAATATGTGGATGCTTTTGCCATGCTAAAAATGTTGTGCTCTTAATTTTAGTTAAAGTTTAGTAAAGCTGTCAATGAGCTAAACATTGCAACTAGAAACGGTGACAATTTTTGGGGCCAAGAACTTTGCCGTGGCCATAACAATATGTTGTGTGGGAGTATGTCCTCCAAAGTTGGCAACTAAACGAGCTTGGTTGGTCCTGTAGTTTACCTGTGTGTGTGTGTGTGTGTGTGTGCGTGTAACCTCAAGTGCTACGTAAGTAGTGCTGTATCCTTCGTGTCCTTTAGCTCTATCTATCTACATATGTGAGTGTGCGTGTGTGTGTGTGCGTGTGTGTGTGAGTGCGCGTTTAGTTACAGCATTTTGTGGTTAGTAAAACATTGCAGCTTCAGCTCAGCTTACAGCCAACAGACCAAACTTGGCCAACAAACCAGCACAAGTTGCATTCTGGGTCAGCTTTAGCCGCTTTTGTCGGTCACTGGGGAGCGTGTTGCAAGACAGCATGTAAGTGGCAGACAGACACACAGTCAGACAGTCAGAGCGGAGCATAGAGAGAGAGAGAGAGTGAGATAGAGAGAGTCGGTAAGTACATATGCCAGAGCAGGCGCCATTGCGGAGCACCTCAAATATTATGACCAGCATTTTTACTGATATTGTCGTGTGCATGAAATGAGACTCGACACTGACCTCCCCTTCCCCTCCTCCTGTTAACTGGACATGTATTAAAGTCAACTTCAAGCGAAATTTTGTTAAAAAAGTTTGCCGCACAGCAAATAAAAATCTGAGTGCGATGTTGTTGTAGTTGTTGCAGCTGCAGCAGCAACTTTAATCCAATTTCAAGTAAGCGACTCGAAAATGAGTTTTGCCGCACTTGAGCAACGTTGCAACTAAAAAAAAGAGGGGTATTTTGCGGTGGTGCAGGTGTTGTGGTTTGGTTAAAGCGCTTGCAAAATGATGACATATTTTTGCACAGTACTTGTTGTGGCATTAAAAATGCAGCGACATAATAAAATATTACGTATACGCCGCATGCAGCGCACAAATTGCTGAAATACAATTACGAGCAAGCCAACAATGAGTTTACGTGTGTGTCTGTGTGTGTGTGTGGGTGTTGGTGTGTGTGTGCCTGAGTATTGCATGGCATATAAAGAAACATGAGAATTTTTATTTAATTTAACTGAAGTTGTTGCAGTTGTTGTTGCTGCTGTTGTTGTTGTTGTTGTTGCTGCTTTGTTCTGTTTGCAGCTCGCACACTTGAAAGTTGTGCAGTCCATGCAGCCGAGCGCTTAATTTGCAACATTTCTTTTGTTGCAAGCAGGAGGCGCAACAACATGTCGCTGCCACGCCAACAACAACATTGTACACTGTAAATAAGATGGAATAATTTTCACAAAAACCGTCAAGCAAAAAACATTCACAAGCTCTGGCTAGAATTGGTGAAGAGAAGAAGGGAGAGTGGAGAAGGGTAAGCAATTGGAGGTAGGTAAAGAGGGGTAAAGTTCTGACTTATTGTGCGGCTCGGGTTGCATAAATGTCTGGGGGCCAACAACAAAAACCTATTAAGCTGCCTGTGACAGATTCAAGGGGAGGTTGGATGGATGGATGGAAGGATAGGTGGGTGAAAGGAGGAAGAGAACGGGACAACTGCGTCGCCTCAGCCATCAGCATTGGCATAAAAAACGCAACGTCGCGACGCGACGCATGTTGCAATTGACAGCGGCAAGACGCAGCTGCAGCTGCTGACTAAAGGCAGAGCAGCCAAAGAAGTGAAACAACGCAGATCTTATACAAGCCACACACCAGACACACACACAGACACACACAGACACACACATGCACAACACATAAGATCTAGAGATGGACAAGATACAGACGTGTGCGAAATAATAAGAACAGCATATATGTGAAAACTTAATTCAATCAAAAAATTATATATAATAATATTTAAACAATAAGTCTTTATGTTATGTTAATAGCACAAATATTAAGCCATTTATATCCAAAAAGAGTGCATATCCTGTCCTTATTATCCCTTATAATATAAACTACGTTATGATTACAATTTATAAGTATAAACTTTGATCCGCACATTTAATATGATGAAACACAATCAGTTTACTAGCACCATTTCTTTAGAAAACTTTCGTTTACTAGCACCATTTCTTTACCGAACTTTCGTTTATCATACTTTCCAGTTCATTTTTAAAATTTTTTAAATTATTTTCTTATTATTTTTTTAAATAAAAACATATGAAATTATTAGTCTTCATATTTTTATTGTGCGTGCTTTTTTCGTGCCGAAGTTTCATAGCTGAAGACTCACGAGTCTATCCTTAAAATATCCGTCCCGTGGTCTTCTCTAATGCAACACACACACATACACACAATCCATACACATGCACACACACTTGGAGAAATTGCCCTACAGCTGCTGCCAGCTGTTTCTGCAGCCCAAAAAACCGTTTTGTAATTAAGTGCTGCACTCTGTCTGTGAGTGTGTGTGTGTGTGTGTGTGTGTAGTTATTGGTTGTGTGTAATGAGCGTAAACTAAGCGCTCGGCCAAATGGCAGCTGCAGTTTTAGCAGACTTTTTTTGTGAGGGAGTAGAAAGGGGGAATAGGGAAGGGAAAGGGGGCGTGGCAATATGCTAGCCATGTTTGCGCATTTGTTTGTTTACTCAAGTTTTCGCCAGCTTGTGCGATTTTTTACAACTTTAAATTAGAAATTCCTTGAACAGAGCAACAAGAAGAATTTAGAACTAAAGCATAAAGTAGAAAAAGCACGCACTCGTATCGTATCATTACGAGTACTCGCATTATCCAAGCGGGCTAAGCGATTAATTATAAAAGTTTAGAACATGTTTCCTAATTTAAGCCAAGGGAAGAAACACAAACAATACATTAACAGTTGGAACAGGTAACAATGTTGGCGACCAACAGGTAGATCGATAAACAGAATGAGAATTTTATAAGAAGTCAAGAAGAAGCAGAAAGCAAACCCTTTTTGGGAAACTTTTCCAATGAATTTTCAACTGTAATTCCCGAAGAAATTTGTAAAAATATAGAGCAAGGATAATTTACCAAACCTTGACAAGTTGAACTTGGCTGTAAGCACTAAACAAACGATTGTACTACGTTCAATAAAATAGAGATTTTATTGGAGTCAGAAGGTCGCTCGATTAAACTGACAAGTGTGTAGGATGTGAAAACGAATGTCTATTATCTGACCAAAAAATACCTGTAAGGCAGCAGCTTTTGTCTGGTTGCTCGAGTGGCATTGAGAATGAAAAAAACTTGGCCCAAACGGGCAAACAATTTACCCAAAGCTTTGTGGTGCATGACGCCTTCAATGTGGATACAAGTCAATCGGATTCGAAGAGCAACGAATCGAGTTATCTGACATATGACATCGATGACAGCGACGAGTTTCAATAGCAATCGCAATCAGAATCGAAATCGAAATCAGAGTCCAAGTTTAGATGTCACAAATTATTTCGCCGGAATTCAAAGCCTGAGCAAACGTATTTAATAGCCGACAATACATTGTGCGAGTTGAGTGGATTCAAGCAACTTGTGGATAGCTAAAATTACGTTTTGCTTCACCATTGGTATACAAATCAAAACCAAGATCCTCAGAAAACTTGGGAAACTTATTTAATTTGAATGGGACCATTAGAATCGAATCCATGATTTTGAGAAATATAAATTTTTTTCGAAAATTAATTAAATTTAGATGCAGAATGAATTTAGAGGCCAAACAATAATCAAAATGACATTCCGATTGAAAATCGGTTCAGTTTTGACAAAGTTATGTAAGTTTGAAGTTGGTCAGACTTTGGATCTAACAACTTTACAAGTCAACAATTTGAGCGAATTTGACATGTGCAGTTTTATAATAATTATAATAAAGGAGTTAATTAAAAGTGAAAGATGGATCCTAAGCATCGAAATCAAATCCTTGCGATAATGGTCGAAAAATGTAATTTTCTAAATTAATAAATAGAGAACAAATTTATTTCGCTTCCAGTCTAACTAGCCCTTAAATGCCAATAGTTCAGCGACAAGAACTTGGCAACATCTAAGCCCACTTACACACACACACACACATACATAAACACACACTAACACCCACACAAATACACATGTAGATAAACGAGGCAAAAAGTAGTAGAAAAAGTAGCAACGTTTTTTCTCCGTCAGCGCTCAGCGTTTATTTTCAATTTGCTCGAGAATTATACACTAACACACACTAACACAAATTTACACGTACACACACATATACATTTACAGTCGCATATAAAAAGAGCATAGATTTAGCCAGTGCATGGCCTTAAGCCATTGTTTTTAGTCTTTGACTATATTTTAAGGATATTTCAGAGCTGCTGCTGTAGGTGAAGTGAAGAGCAGTAAAGGAGGGGGAAGAGAGGTGAAGGGGAGTAAAGGAGAAGGCTGCCTTCTGTGTCCCTTTCGGGCGTGTTTCTGGCGCCCAACGTAAGCAGCTTAGCCAAAGCGCTGCCAAGCGACATAAATTAAAATGGCCAACGCTTTTTGTGCTGCATATGCAGTCACACACAAACACAAACAAACAAATACCCACACATACACACACATACACAGAGAGAGAGACTTAAGCATATCTACAGTTACACCTACAAGTTGGCCATTTTTGCTTGTTTCTACGTTTTGTTCATTTGCGTGGCAAACAAATCGCCCAAGCGGCAACAAATTGAGTTTCTTTATGATGTCCCATTTGCTGTTGCCAGGTGTGTGTGTCAGTGTGTGTCGGTGTGTGTATGTGTGGGTGTGCCTGACTTTTGGGACAGTTTGTGAAATGATTTTTCATTTTGCCTTTTGGCTTGATTCTGCTGCTGTTGCCATCTGTTTTAGACCAAGTTGAGTAAAACCCGCCAAGTAATTTCTTCTATCAATCACAATTAATTATGCACATGTGTGTGTGTGTGTGTGTGTGAGTCTCTAAATATATATGTATGTGTGTGTATGTGTGTGCCTTAGGGTGTTGCTTTTAAATGATGTACAACCTGGCACTTTTTCTTATTAAATTAAGCTTGTAAAAGGTGCGCGACGAGCAGTGGCGCCATCTATGGCCAGAAGGCGCAATTTGTAATTTCACGGTGGCAGCAACTGCAGCGACAGTTGGCGTTTTTTTCATGTTGTTGTTGTTGTTGCATGTTTTGCTGCTTAAGCAACACTTGAGAATTAATCGCCAAGCGAAAAGCCAGGCAAAAAAATTGCATGAAAAAATAGTTGAAGCGGGTAGAAGAAAATAAGGAAGGAAAGGAAAATAGGTAGCAGTGGTCGTTGTGGCAGCAACAGCAGCAGCAGCAGCGTGTAATAAATTGAAAATTGTCCTTAAGCATCAATTTGCAACAACGGCTACATTGGCAACAGCAACAGCCGCGACGAGGTCCTTGCTGCGGTTGTTGGTGCGTCCTGATAATTTGATGCTTGCCGATGCGCGATAAATATAATTTGTTGCACGTCATGTGTATTAACTTTTTGCAGACACTGTCTCTGTCTCTCTTTCTCTTTCGCTCTCACTGTCTATGTGTCACTCATTGCTTGAAGTATGGCAAACGAGGCGTGGCAAACGCCTTGGGAGCCAACAGCATTTTCATTATGCAGCTATTTACACACGCCTCTTAATGCCCCAATGGAATACACATGTGTGTGTGTGTGCATATGTGTGTGCTGACCACCACGCCCACAATTTGTAATTAAAATTGCATAGCAAAATTGATTATGTGTGTGTGTAATGTTAGTTTTTGTAAGTAATTCCCAGTGTGGCGCCAAAGTGCGGCAAGTGGAAATTTTTAATTAAAAGCAAATGCTTTTAAGTTTAAGTAAATTTTTCGTGTGGCATGCAACACAGCAGCAGCAGCAGCAGCAGTGGCATTTGCTTTAAATTGTTTCATAAGAGTTCAACTCGACCCGTTGGCATGCAACACACTTTTATCTACAGTTTGTGGAGGCAGCCTTCAATTAGCCAACTGACCGCCAAAAGTTGCTTTCACTTTTCACTTGGCTAGCAACACTCGTCCCCCCTCCCTTCTAGCCACGTTTGCAACTGCTGCAATATGCGAATTTTTATCTATTTCAACTTTTGGCCAACTCTCAGCAGCTGCAACGCTCCAATGAATTTTTTCATCTCGCGCTTCACGTTCCCCAATCAAAACGAAATTGCAGCCGCATTTAGAATTCCCCCTTTATATTCCTCTCTCTCTCTCTTCCGCTCTCTAGCTCTCTCTTTCTCTTTCCTTTTTAACTGCATGAAAACGTTAACAAATACTCAGCTTAGTAAGCAAAAACATAAACATTTGTTTATCCAACAATACGTCACGTAAAACAATGAACTGTGACCCGCCTATTGCCCTCTCTCTCTCTCTTCTCCTCCACGCGAAACAAAAAACACAAAAAACAGGGAGAAAATAAACAAAACAAAACTGTGCGAAAATGTTGGTAAAAAAACGCTGCACGATTTTCCATGTTTCAATTTTGAATATGCTGCACGTTTTTATCTCTTTTCCACTTGTTTTTTTTTTGGCCAAAATAAGAGGCAGGGAATGTGACTGCACAGCGATAGAGAAAATTGCTGAAAACTGTTTTGGATGAGGTGCAAAAAAGGTAGGAGTTGAAAGTGGAGTCTTCGCCCCAGGGGCACATAATACACAATGTCGAAATAACTACGAGGAACTAAGGTCCCCAGCCAAATGGATGAGTTTTTCCACCTTTTTGTTGTGTGTTTTCTTTGTTTTGTAAATCAACCAACAAATTGGCGTCAAAATTGATTAAAGCAAAACAAGAGCGCAAAGTTCACTGTAAATGCAAAACATTTTTTCAATACAACAAACAGAATATATGCACAAAAAGCTAACATGATTTTTATATAAATTATTAAGCAGTCAATAATATTTTTATAGGGTTTTTTTTTTGATTATGACACGGTTTGAAATGCGGTAAAAATGTTTTCAAATAATTTGAAAACAGTAATATTTGGGTATGGGAAAAAGAAAGAGACAGCGAGTGATAAGAGAGGGAAATAAAAATAGGAGAGAGAGAGAGAGAGAGGAGTGGTATTTGAGTATGGAAAAAAGAAAGAGACAGCGAGCAATACAGAGGGAAATAAAAATAAGAGAGAGAGAGAGAGAGAGAGAGGGCGAGAGAGAGAATCGCGATAGAAAGATAGACGAGAAAGCCAGAGGATCAGCAATTAAAGCTGAGATGAATGAAGAGAAATGAATTTGACAATTGCAACTTGACCAGTAAAAAGTAATTAATAGAAAATATTTATGGCGAAGTGTACAATTTAATAAATTAAAACCAAATTAAATTCTAATTATACCTCATGTTTCTATTAATTTAATAGGCTAATAAGTGTTTCCAACTGTCAGTATTGTGCAGTTTTAAAATTAATTTGATAAATTTCATTGGAGAGTACTTTGGTTATTGTACAAAATACTAATAAATTTATGAAAATATATTTATTTTAAATCTGGCAGTTGATGTGGTGTGAATATTAAATAAAGCGTTTATGCGGTATATTTGTTTTTAATAAATGCGCCACAAATTGCAGCGAATTAATATTGGCGCAAAAGGACGGCGCCTAATTGAATTGCGAGCCAAATTGGTGTTTAATTAATAAACGAAATGTAATTTTTGGCAACAGCAACGGTAACACGCATACACACACACACACACCTATACACACAGCAGAACGTAAAGTAAATTACCATTTAGCAGACACATATTGACAGCGCAAAAAAGTAGACAGATGGAGAGGGAGAGAAAGTGAGAGAGAGAGAGAGACCAGCTGTCAAAATGCCAAAGTTACTAACGGATTTTCGCTTCGTTTGAAATAATCAAAATGCCCCTAAACAAATGAATATGTCACCTGGGGTAAGTCACCTGCACAAAAGTCACCTGAACAGACCAGCAGGACATCTGCAACAGGCATGAAACGAGCGAAAAAGGACGTCGAGTCCTTGCCTTGGTCCTGGCTCACAGCTGGCTTACGTACATGTATGACCCTTAGGGCCAAAGGTAATTGCAACCATAACAACAACAACAACAACAAGAGCTCTGCCAGCAAATTGAGACATACAAATATTAAATAACAACACACACACACACAAAGAGAAAAAGACATATGTGTGTGTGTATTTTTAATCTGCATTTTCATGAAGTTATGAAGAATTTTCCTCTGCTTGTCATTCGTTCTCAAGATGCAGAAAAGTGAGTTTTGTGAATAAATCTATTTATTTCGTTTACCTAATGCTCTTTAATTTGTAATTCGTATAAAGGTCCAACGCATAAACAGCAGCTAGAAGTTGGCCAAGAGCTGAAGTCTGAACTCTAAGCCACTTTGAGTTGAAGGGGCAATGTGAAAATGCGGAAATGCCTGGACAAAACGGAAGTCCAATAGCCAGAAATGAACTTGGGAGCAGGTTGCTCTCACTCTCTCTCTCTCTGTCGCTCTCTCTCTCTTTCTGTCCCTCTCTCTCTCTGTGTCTCTCTCGGCATGTGGCATGCGACATTCTGGCCCTGTTGACCCTGTTGGCCAAGCCAGTGACATTTACTATACACTTCAGCTCACTTGATGCTCGACTGAATGATTGATGCGCTTTAGTCGCTCGCACATAACGAACATAAAAAAAACTAATAGCAATGGTTAACAGTTCGAGCAAACACGACTTTGAGAGCCCCTGTAAGTATGCTTCAAAAAATGTATTGATTTTTAATTAATTTATTTATTTTGCACGACTAAAAGCAGTCGGCAAGAAACCAAAAAAATTCAATTATAAAAATTAAGTAAAGATTAAAAATAAATATAAAATTAAATATAAATTATGAACGGTAAAGAAAAAATTAAAATTAGAATAAGTATTAGATCTAAGGTATGCAGAAATTATAAATGATCCAACAATTGTTGCAAGGATTGGGGAAAAATCCAGAAAAACCCAGAATAAAATAAATATTATTTTCAAAAAATTAAAATATAAATTTCTCATATTATTTAACTAATTAATGAAACTTTATTTTGCAGAACTAAAACTTATATATTACAGCACACATTATGTAGTTTATAAGCCTTGTGTTTACTTTATAGACCATTTCTAATTTTTAGCTACAGGGTCTGAAAATAGAAAGGAAACAGAAAAACTTGATTTTTCAAATCACATTCGTGAAAATCCCCAACAGAAAAGCAAGGACTAGTTGACTCTCACTGTGTGTGGCATGTGCCGTGGAATTGACTGACATTAATGCTAAAGCCAACATTATGCCACTGAATGTGCCGTGTAACCCACACCAACAACAACAACAGCAACAACAGCAGCAACAACAGCAGCAACAACAACAACAACAACCATTGCCAATCACAATCCCATTTCGAATACTCGTCTCATTCCCAGTGGCAGTCAACTTGCCACAATCTTTTTTTTTTTTCTGTGTTGTTTTTGCTGCCGCATGTCAAGTGACAAATTTGGAAATGACAAAATGCTCGTTGAAAAATGCGCGAACTGCGGGGGAGGAGAGAGGGGGTTTGATCCATCGTATTGGCCAACGAGCCAAGATAATCGAATTTTTTTTGTTGGTGCCACATTTTTTTGTGTGTGCTTTGAGTTCGTCATAATTGAGTTTGTGCCGTACCGTTGCAATTGGAATTTGGAGTGCATAACATTGGAAGGGCTGCATTGTGTTTAATGCCTGGCAATTCTCATATGCAAGTGGCAAGTGTGGTAGGGGTAAGTGAGAGGTGGCAAGTGACAAGAGGCGAGTCTGCTAAAATTGCAAAATGAAATTTTAATTAAATTTTGATATCCGCTTTCTCTAGTCCAGCAATGAGTTCAACTGTACATTTTTGGCAGCGTGTTGTGCTTAGTTATCACACACACAAACACACACACACATACATACATAGACAGACAGTTGGGGGCATATTAAAAGTAAATTTCAATTGAAAATTCAAATTGGCAGCACGCAGAGTCGAGACGACATTGATAGAAAGTAAAAGAGAAAGATGAATGGCATGGGGAGAGTAAAGAGAGGAAAGAGTAAAGAGCATGCAACAACATATATCCTTTGAGATTAGCTTGGGGAAATTGCAAGTGCTTTAATCAGCTTTGTTGTTGTATATCTTGTTGTTGTTGTTGTTGTCCAGTGACCTGTGCTGCAGTCGAATGACTTTCGATTAGTTTGTTTGGCCAAGTCAGCTGCAAACGTGTCCAATCAAAAGCGTTAGGGGAAAAATACCTTTTTCCCTTCAACTCATTTCACTTTTATGCTTAGACTCTGACTTATCTATACTAAATTATACTAAATTAAGGTTCTAGCATAATGCATAATAAACTATTCTCATCAACTCATTTGCAGCGTGTTAAAAGAGATTACAATAATTAGTCAATCGAGTGTAAGTTTATACAAAAGATAAAAGATAAATATTAAACTGTATAAATTTATATACTATAGTTAGGAATATGTTTACTCCGTTGCACATAATAAATCTGTGCTAATTTGATATATTGAGCGTCTTTAGAGAGCGATTAACATAAATAATTAGCCTGGAACTAAAATCCAGCAGCCAAACCTGCCATTTTCAGTTTAATAGCCAAGCAGCTTTTGTTTGACCTCAAAACAGCACACACACACACACACACACACACACACATTAATATATCTAGTCACACACACACATAAGCAGAGGCAACTGAGGCAAGAACAATACGTTTTTCCATGAAATTAGCTTTTGGCATAAATCTTTCGTAAATATGCAAGTTAGCTACCAGTTAGTTAAGGGGTAAGGAGAGAGCGGGGAGCGGGGATTGAAGCAGGTCAGCTACAAATAAGCGTCGAGTCGCATTGGACATGGCCAGCAGGAAGTAGGAAGCAGGAAGCTGGCCAGGATGAGGTTACACAGTCGTTTCGGCCAGGTGTGTCCACTGGCCATGTCCCTGCCATGTTGCCATGTTACTGTGTATTTCTAGTTTAAGTAGTCATAGTTTACACATTTCTGCAGGTGTCAGTGTTGCCAATTTAGCTTATTATACTAGATATAGCTATACTAGATATTGCAGATTAAATAATTTAAATGCTCTTATATTTTCCTAAGTAATTATGCACATTAAAACATAATTTTTAAAATTAAATTCAGTAAGTTTTAGCTTAAATTTCATATTACAATATTTTCAGTTCTATATGTTTTTAATTCCATTTTACAATAGGAATATAACTAGAATGCTCAAGAAAGTCTACTTAAAAATAATTAATGGAATTTTAAGAAAAAGATTTGTTTTTGAAAATAAAACTAACTTTCCTTTAAATTTTACTGATTAAAATTTCAAAAATACTGAGACAATTATGAATAACTTAATCTGATTACAATGTGAATATTTCTATTCAATTTCAATTTAATTTTTTTTTGTGCATTTTAGCTATGCTATTTTTTTACAACATATTTACTTCCATTCTAAGCTCAGTTTAGTAACTTTCTTTCTTTGTTAAATCTAGCTTTTTTGAGTGTAAGCTTCTGTCAACACTGTTGGGTATGTGTGGGTGTGTGTTTGTGTGTGTTGGGTGCGTTGCCTTGCCTGCGGTTGTGGCGGCTTCTCTGGAAGCTGTTGGCCAGCTGCAGTGGCCATTGTCCAAATATCCCTTGTTCCCCCCGCCTCGTTTACGAAATTAATCTCAGAAAAAGTGCCAAAGTAAAAGAACCAACCACAACACACACACAGACACACATGTAAGCTCACACACACACACACAGAGAAAGAGATGGCAAAGGTATGTGTTTAACAAGTAGGCTGAAAGCCAACAACCAACCTTAAGCCTACCTCTCCCTACCTCCCACACACACACACACACAAAGACATACACTCACACACACACACACACATACGCACACGTCAGATGTGTCGCCAATGCTGTGTGTAAGTTGTGCCTTTGTGTGCGCAAGTAATTTATCAGTAAATTAAGCAATTTATTTTATTTATTCCATTACGTAAATCATGCAATTTGTGCTCGATTTCGTCATAGACCAACGACAACAACAGCTCCAAAAAAATGTGCCAACGGCAGCGATTTCTGGTCAGGATTTACATGACACCCTCGCCCTCTCTTCGATCCACTTTATAAGCCATGTTGTTTTTACCTACACGCGTTGCCAATTTTATTAAAATCACTTCAGGCAGAAGCTACAATACTACCAAACAATAGGGGAACATTGGGCCTGCATTAGGGGTTGGGGCAATGAGGGGTTGGGAGTGGGGGTGAAGGGAGTGCGACCATAAAAGCAAACATAATGAGTGCCACACACCAATACACTCACGTCCACACACACGCATACGCATGTCGCAACTTGCCTAGAAAATGTATGAATCTAATAAACAAAAGCCGTATATTATTAGCTGCGGATTTGTGAGTGTGTGCATGTGTGAGTGTGGTAAGTGTGTGTGTGTGTGTGTGTGTGTGTAGTGTAGTTGTAGACTTCCTGGGGCTTTCAGACGGCTTTCGTTTGAACATGGCACAAATTATGTTAGACGGCAATCTCCAAGGATTGACTCTGCGTGAACTCTGAGATGAAAGGGGGTAGATTGGTGAGTGGATAGGGGAAAACGGCATCAGGCAGACGATACTGAGGCCTAGACGCGCACGGAAATGTTATCATAAGTTATGGCGAAAGTTTTTTAGCCCCAACTCCAGTTGTGGCTAATACACTAAACAAAATGAAATTGAAGTTGATTTAAAACCGAAAAGTAAAAGAGTTTAAAGTCTGTTGGGAAATCAAAATAAAATGGCAAAATGAAGCAAGCTAGAGTTAATTGAAATAAAATGAAACTAAAACAGTTAAAAGTGTTGACAAAGAAAAATAAATATTTAATATAAATATATAAAAGAAATCACAAATAAAATATATCTAACCAAGACTTTGTCTTGCTTTTAGTAAGAGTACCTAATCTCTGAGTAAAGCACTCTTAATGGAGATTTTAGACAAGTTAAAGTAAAGTAAACACACATTACGTATACGCACTGTTTACATATCTGCCTTTGGTTTATGCAACTAGAACTCAATTGAAAATCTTCTGTTCTGCATTTTGTAATTGAAACTCCTCTCAGCTGGCTATAATTAATTAATGCATATCCCAAAGGAATTTCGATATTTTCCAGCTCGAATATTCTCATTTCAATTGGAAATTTCAGTCGAGCAGAATAATGAAAATGGTTTGTGAATAGAACTAACCCCATGTTGCCTTCTATTGTGATTAGTTAGCCTCAATTCTCTGAGCTATCAGTTGTCTCTCTCATATGAGAATCAAGAGAATGAGAGAATATTTGAAATTAAAATGCGAATTGTTTGGCTTTTGGGGCAGTGTATTAGTTGTTGCCTATCAACACATAGGCATCATTGTCATTTAAATACACACACACACACACACACACACCTGCAAAACAAACCTATTTGTGGCAAATAGCAAAAGTGTTGAACGAAATTTGGTTGACACAGGTTCAATAGGAGCAGCAGCAGGAAACAAGCCGTTATTTTCGGTCCAGGAGATGTAACCACAAGAGAGAGAGAGAGAGAGAGAGAGAGAGAGAGAGAGAGAGAGAGAGGGAAGGAGAGAGAGGGAAAGAGAGAGTGTAGTAGAAGTTGTAGTGTAAATACTAATGGAGCCAAAGTTACGTTTGCTGCTGCAGCTGAAACGATATAAAGTTGGTCAGGTGTGGCAAGGAGCAGAGGGAGAAGGGGACAGGTGAAGATGTAGGACTCCCTGGTTTAAGATGAAAGCGAAGCTGAGCTCACACGACGACATTTGTACACGTACACACGATTAGATAGAGGGACAACAACATACTAAACATAAAGATATATATATATATATATATATATAGTTGTAGTCGCAATCCTTAAGCGTCGCACAGGACATGCACCTCATTTTGGCCAGAAGAACCAGAGCCCGAATGATGCCATTTCAGTCATTGCACACTCACACACACACACCCACAACCAAACACACACCGACACACACACACACACACGTGCAAACAATGAAACGAAATTTTTGCGCTCTGGCATCCTTAAGGCGAAATGTAATTTCCTGTGACAAAATACAAAGCTAATCCCTACATACTCACAGCGATCGTAAGATGAAGAGAAAGAGAGAGAGAGATACAGATAGTGAGAGGGAGAGTGAGAGAGAGAGAGAGAGAGAGAGAGAGATAGGTAGAGTATATTGCAGTCAAAGTTGTCCAAAGGATTTGTGAGACTCTGGGGTTAAAGGGGGCAGCTTGACTTCGATACGTGCAGCGAACCGTGCGAAGTGGACTGACTTCTGTCTCTTTCTCTTACTCTATCTCTCTCTCCGCCTCAACTACTGCTGCTGGCTAGTGTCCTGTTTCTCAGTAGGCCGCCTCAAGTTAAGGTTCAGCTCGTTTGTCCGGGTTTAGGTTCGGGTCAAGGCTTTGCGTTTACGTCTGCCGTTGCCGAGTGCTCCTTGGCATTTGGCATTTGATGAGAGCGCCCGGAAAGCGTGGCCAAGCCTTTTGGCATTATTGCAGGTGCTGCAGCAGCAGCAGCAGCTAAGCCAGGACACGACACAGGACACAGGACACGCTGGGAGACAACAAAAGCGTTACACAAATAGCCATGGAATTTTCAAACTGGCAAAAATAAATCGAAAGTTGAACTTTGTTGCCAAAGCACAAAAAAAAAAGAATCAGCTGAAGCAGCAACAGCAGCTGGCAGGACATTTATCCTGGACTCTGATTGCCAGCGCATGTGATATGTATTCGGTTAGGGGCTTTCGTTTGATTTCTCAAGTGTAAACTACGCCCCGACAAAGGCTTTGTGCCCTGTCACACAAATATCAATATGACTTCAGCTTCTTTTCCCCCCTCTGAAAGGTCACAAATAACCGCAGCAGCTGCCACATGCGCTCAACTACTAAAATAGCAAGGACATTAATTGAATGGAACACGCACAAGCAAAAAGAGAGAGAAGAGAGGGACGAAATAGAAAGAAGCTGTAAGTTCAACAAGAGCAACAAATTTTCATCATGCTCAATTTTAAGCCAAATTGAGGAGCCATCAGATACATTTAAGCAGGTGGCAAGTGCAACATAGACCTCAGTTTGCCTCAAATGCCAGACTGAAATTCAGACTCAACTACGAAATCAATGCACATTGGTTGCAAACTCAATTTTGAGAAATTCATTGATACTTGTAAATTGTTTTATTATTTTTGACAATTAAATTGTTATTTTTAAATGAAATAAAATATTTGGAATTTTACAGAGAAATTCAACAACAAAGAAATTTTGTGTAATTCAAGAAATACAGTAAGGTTTGTTAAATAAATCAATTTTATTTATAAAATATACCTCAATAACTTTAAAATGTTTCCAAGTTTTAAATTGAAATCAATACTGAGAAAAACTACAGAAAATGTTTTAATTGATGATAAATGATTGCGCTTAGAGAAAGGTGTAAATTCCGAGAGAACACAGAGATTGAAAATATTGCATCAACACTTTAAGTTAGTAATATGTTTGTGAAAAATAATATAAGCTTTTCAAATTGCTAGAATCAACTTCTGGTGAAAATAAAATAATTTTACAAAGTCATTGATGTAATATCATACTATGTAAATTTCAGCTATTGTCATGTGTAAAATGTTGTAGCATAGTGTAGAGGTCATCTCTGAAATTCTACTTTTCATTTAAGGATATTGGATTTGGATACCACTGCTCACTTCATACGAAGATTGACTGCAAATGAATGCTACAACAGTTTGGAATGAAATGGAGATTCAGGAGACTAAGAGAGGGAGATAGCAGACTGTCTGACTGCCTCTTTCTGTTAGCCTCTTTTATGCAATGGATGTAGGCTTTTGTAGTCGGAGTTGGCTTTGCCATGCGAGTATTACACATAACTTTGTGCCAATAAGTGTGTAGCATGCCACACAGATCTCTCTCTCTCAAAAGAGCCTAGATGCTGCCCCAAACTGTCCTGCCCTTGTTGCACTTTGTTATGCCAACTGCGTAGAGTGACATGACCGGTATGTGTATGTCAGTCAAGCCAACAAGTTGGCTCTCGTCCTGGTCAAAACGAAGGCTGCGTTTTGTTAGCCTGTCACAACTTGTGGGTTGTCTTGTTGACGCCGTTGTTGTTGCTATTGTTGTTGTTGTTGTTGTTGCTGTTGCCATTAACGCGTGAATTCTAGTGGCTGTCAGCAATCGCAGCCACATTGTTGCCCCGAAGCCCACACGCACACACACACACACTGTGGAAGGGAGAGAGGAAGAGTGAGAGAGGGAGACAGGGAGATTCGCCCGCAGAGTTGCTTTGAGGGATAGTCTGATTTTGCTGTTGTTAGTCATCGAATTATCCATGGAATGCCAATGGCTGAGCGAGTGTCATTCAAAAACAACTAACCAACAACAATATCAACTGACAACTGTCAACATAAAACGCTTGACATACAAAGTAACAACATTTACATATTTAAGATTTATTTTACATTGGCATGCTTTAACAATTGTATCTATTAAAACACATAAATTGTCGCTTTTTAAAATCAATCCCATTAGGTTCATTGTGAAAAATTTAATTTAATTGTTTTCATTAATTAAAATAAAATTAATAAAAACAATTTTGGCCCAATAGATTTAATTTTTTTCTGTCAGAGATTGTTTTAAATTAAATTTTACAGAAATATAATATGTGAAATAGTCTTTTAAACCTGCTATGCAGACTTCTAATTATGAAATGAATTTAATATATGTTAAATTTTATATTTAACAATTTATTTACCATGCTTGAATTAGCTTTACTACAAATACGTATACTTAATATTTTACAACTTAATAGAATACGTATACGTTAAATGTTAAACAGAGAAACAATCTGTAGCTGTAAACTAGTGACAGAGTATAATGGCTTCGATATATTGAATAAAAGTTGAGGCAATTGTGTTTTTATGTGCTATTTGGATTGTAAAAACGTGGCCCGAAGCTCGTTTGCATTGCGGGCCACTTTATTATGCTGTTGTCGGCCATCTGTACCTGCATTCAAGTGAATACGTGTGTGTGTATGTGTGTGTGTGTGTGTGTGTGTGTGTGACACTACGTATTTTCTATGCATTCATGCATAATGGGCTGGCAAACGTTTACAATAGCAACATCAATGCATTTCCGTACGTTGCCATTTGCGGTCCATTTGCGGCTAGGCAAAGAGGAGGAAGGAATAATGGTAAGAGGTGGGAGGTTAGAGGGAGTTAGGACTGGTCATCATGGTGCCGTTAGCATGATTGAAAAACGTGCTCTAGCCACGTTCCCAATCCATTGCCAACTGTTGTGGACCAAGGCTTAAATTGCATGCCATTCTGTATGCTGTCACTTGCCATTGTTGGAGTATTGTTGTGCGGTTTTCTCTTAATGTTGTTGTTCTTGTTGTTGTTGTTGTGTTTCCCTTTCACAATTACGTAATTTATTTTAACTGTGTCAAATCCACGCCGATCGACAGCGATTATGCTGGCAAATTGCAACAATTCCTTGCCAGAGTTGTGTCCCAGCTCACAGCTCACAGCTCTCAGCTTTCCCGATTGCAATTTGTTAACGTCGCCAGCATCCGTATACAATCCGTATGTCTTTGTCAATCCCTCTCCCTCTCTCCCTCTCTCTCTCTCTCGCTCTCTCTTCTGCTCTCTTCTGGTCAAATGCTGCCACTCACTTGGCTCGTTTGGCTGCAATTAACCGCAGTGTGCTAATTAATTTGCTCATAATTGATGCGATTATGTGTTTCATTTGTGGCAAAACACGAGAGCAACAACTGTCGTCTGGGGCAACATTTGGGCCAATTCCTTGACAGGAGACGTATCAGTTCCCATTGTTGTTGCTCTCATTGTGGCTGTCCTGTTCTATTTACGTGCTGCACTTCTTTTTTTGTGGCCAGTCCGTGAGGAAATCAAACATCCTGTACAATTTCAACATTTCAGGCTGAAAATGGGTTTAACTTACTCTAGAATTGGCCGGAACAATGGCAAATTGAAGGCGGATACGCTGTTTTGTGGCAAATTCAGCCAGCAGGTATTCCGTGTCGTTGACTTTAAGCTGATTTGTCACCTTTGTCTTTGCCAGTCAACTCGGCCACTCGTTGCCCCAAAGGCAACAATGTAAAGCACATGACAAGAACATGCAACACCGTCACACTACACGTATTTGACTTCATAAACTGACCCAAGGCTAGTAGTTTCCCTCTCACTCACTTCCTCTCTCACTCTCTTTATCTGTCTCTCTGTCGCTGTCACGGATATTTTCAAAATTGCAAATGCCCTGCAGGACCCAATAACATGGCGCCTATCGCCTTAGGGACGACCCCATGCAGTTTCCCATTGGAAATCGCACACAAATTTGCTAAAATGCCAAAAACAGCAGCAACTAGAGGCACGCAACATGAGTACAACGACTGCAGCTCGATTTGCCACTTTTGCCAGTTAATGTAACGCTTTCACAATTGTCATTTTGTGCCACATTAATACCCTGTCAATTTGGGAAGTAATCTGAGTGTTGTTTGACAATATTTGAAAAGTAGTAGAAATTAGTAAAATTAAGTAGAATATGATAAATCTGAATAAAATTCAAAAATAGTATAATACCAATATTATAAGGTCTAACTTTCTGCTTAGACACTAAATACTTCAGATTTTTGAGCCTAATTTAAAGCTGATTACTTGAAATAAATTATTAATTTTTTATACTTATACAGAATCTTTGTATAACCAAAGAACTGCTTAAATTTCAGTCATATATAGATTTTGACAAATTTGCAAATCGAACTTTGCAAAACGCCTCATTTTACAATAAATTTGCTTATGTATGTTGTGTAAAAATGTCAGTCCTCTAGCTCTTACCGTTTATGCTTCCTGTTGAGTGCCACGGATTCAGTCAGTACAAAATTTTACATAAATATAAGAAGAAGCTTATGCATATCTATTTTGAAGAGACAAATTTAAACTGAAATCAGCTGTAATCAAACTTTGATTTGAGTTTGTTATAAGAAAAAACAATCATTTAAACTGTTTTGACAGTTAACAACTTACTTTACAGAAAATAAAACTTTATAATGATATTTAAAATTAATAATAGTCTGTAAGGAGTATCATGTTTGGTCGATCACAGTTAGTAACAACATTTTGCAGCTTGTTCGGTCTAATTTTGTAGTGCGCATTGCAAGAGAAGCGGCGCCACGAAGCATGAAAATACTTTTTGCACAGACAGTCAGTTGTATTAGTGTGTGAGAGTATCTGTGTATCTGTCTGATGTTCGTGTATTTGTATTTGTAGATGTGTGCACTGTTGTTAGTAGGTACTTACCATTTAGTACATGCACACGCACGCTGGCAACATCTGCATTGGAGGGGGCACATGAGTATTTGCCGGAATCGGCCAGATCTGCATTCTGTATGAGCAGAAATGAGGTTGTCACATCGCCCTTTTCGGTAATTACCGACACGCCGCCTCTTGATGAATCATAATTAATGACCTGCAAATGGAAGAGCATTACGCCCAAAAATACTCTGATAAGTAACTGAAGGCCAAGTAAAATCCCCTACAATTTCTTCCTACGCTTACGCTACATAATGTGAGAACAATGAGCGTAGTCTCAAGTGTTCTTTTTTGTTTCCTTTGCTTCTTCTTTTCTTTTATTTTTGTTTAGCTGTTTGATACTTGATGGAACTGAGCTGCTGGCAAAAATAATAAGTGAAAGCTTTACTTGTTGTTGTGCTTTTTAACGCGAATCTCGTATTTTTGCCATTATTTTTTCGTAATTTTCAAATGCGTGTGACAAGAGAAGAGAGAGAGAGAGAGGAGAGTGAGAAGAGAGCAACAGCAACAGCTGCGCTTGACTGACATTACAAATCAGCGACATGTCAGCGCGTCCTGTTTACTTTACAGCCCACCCTCGCTCCCGTCTCTCACACTCACTCTCGCTCTCACTCTGTCGCCAAAAATGCGTTTCAAATTGCGATTTTAATTGGAAATTGATGGCTGGGCGTATGATTAAAATTGACTTAACAGCGCTGACATCAAAGCATCTATATATGAAGAGAATTAGAGTGAGCGGGAAAAGAGTAAAAGAGGCAGATAGAAAAGCAGATAACGACAGGCTGATAGTAAATTAGTTACAAAAAATATGTTAATCAAATGAGCCTGAACTAGATTCAGCTCGTGCTCTGCTCATTATGATGCTGTTCCATCAAAGTCAACTCCATTATCGATTACTGTACGGGGTAATACAGTCAGCAACAAAACGACGACTAAATCCAAATGCATATTGAGATCCAAAGTAGAGAGAGAATATGCCCGAAAGCGCTGACAAAAACAAATACACGAATAATTTGCCAATATCTATACAGACAGAGAAAGTTCAGAGAATGTCATTGAGAGGACACAGAGAACAGAGAGCAAGGAGCAAAGATTAGAGGGCAATGGAGGACTGACATTAACACATCATGCTGCTTCAGCAAAAATGAAGAAACGACAACTAAACAGCTTTAAGCGGAAATGAGAAGCTTACTTCCATTACTTTTCTGACTGGCAAGGGTAACTAACTGGGCCAAGAGAGGGAGAGAAAGAGCTAGAGGGTAACTGGCGCATAATTTGCTGTCTAATCTCAACTAATCGACGGCATTTGCAATAATATGAAAAATGAAAGAAAAGTTGGCGTCTCTGATAATGATGACTATAGCGAAATGTATATGCCAAGCGGTTAGGAGAAAGGGAGGAAGAACAGGAGCTAGAGGTATGGAAATGTGGATACGAGTATAAAAAACAATGACAATGCCCAAACTTTGGCATAACAACTTTTGCTATGGCAAGTAAAAAGTTTGCCTATCAACAGCAACAGAGGGAGAGTAAGAGAGAGAGAGAGAGGAAGAGAGGGAGAGGAAATGAGCAGTCTGGTTGCTATTATAGCCCATTCTGTCGTCGCTATCAGCATAAATTTCGTATTTGTATTATAATTTTGTAGTTGTTGCTGGTATTATTACTTATAGTTGTTGTTGTTGTTGTCGCTGTTGTTGCTGGCAAATTGGTTAATGAAAGCGAGGTCTCACTGTGACAGGCCGAATGGCAACTGGTAAATGCCAAACTGACATCCTGTGAATCTGCAGTTGCCGTTCATGTAAATTGGAAAAGCATTTTTCGACAGCACTGCATCAAAAATTTACCATTTCCATTGCCTTCTCTTCCACTCTCTTCCTGTCTCTCTTTGACAATTGCAGCTGTTTTATTGTCTGGCAATGGCCAAAAATAAAAAAAGAGAGAGTAAAGATTGGAAATGTGCAGACATTCACCGATTTATGTGGCATTCAAAGCAGAACAATCGAGCTTTAAAACAACACATAAAATGTGGAAAAAAAGTCTGTATTTCTGTCTGTCTAGATAAAGAGGGGAAGAGGGAGGGAAATTGGGAGCGGAATTGGGAGCGGAATAGGGAGGGGGCAGTGAGGCACCACAACAATACAACACAAGTGCCACACTTATGCGATACAGTTACCATGGCAGCGTGGACTTTGGACTAAAATCTGCTTTGACAGTCAGCTAATAGCTGGCTAAGTCCTCTCAGCGCAACTTACGAAACTTTCAACGCTCGCACATTTATGCAAAGGCTTAGCAAGCGAGGGTTGACCACAAAAGTTGATAAAATAAATATATCGTTTGCTCTACAGATATTAAATAAGCAAAAAAAAAAAAGGAAAAGCAATTTTCGTTAATACAGAAATCAATTTGGATTGTCTTTAAATGTTAAATACTTGTTGAGAAATTTGATACAATTTTTATTTTATTGAGTCTCCATTTATCAAATCAAATGGAACTCAATAATGTATAAATTAAATTATTTATTGTAAGAAATATATAATTTAATTTATATAATATATAATATATATATTTTAAATTACTTACAGTTGACGTTAAAATAAAAAGCTTAATAGTAATAAATTTGTTTGGCAATTAAATAAGATATAAAAACAATCAATAAGGATTAAGTTATTTTTTAGTGTATATAATAATGATTATTTATAATTTAATAATAATAATTTTCTTGAATTTACGCAGTAATTTATAACTTATAATGGTAACGACTTTTAACTTACTGAGCTGCCCTCGCAACAGCAGCATATGCCGCAAGCCAAAGCGGAAATGCCCGCAAAAGTGAGTGAGCGAGAGCGAGAGTGAGAGCGAGAAGCGGGAAACGGGATTTAGTCGGATGAGCGCATAAGAGGAAATATGTAACACGTTAATTACAATTAGCGAGCGGAAGTGCGCGAGTGAAAAAAAAGTGTAGCATACATTTAAGCAGGCACTGTGAGGCAGTGCATCAACTAAGTTTATCCATCCATTAAACTAATTAACAGCAAATTTGCATGGATCGTAAATAATCCGTGTGCAGTATGCAGCATGGCCAAGGACCTCAGCAACTTGTGCTCAGGTTGCGGCTCACACACACTCACACACACTCACACACACACACACACACACATACACACACCTGTGCCCCAAAGGCACACAATTGTGTGGCGCCTGGCGTCGCAGTTGCAGCAAGGATTTTAATTAGAAAATTCCAGGAATACAAGTGGCAGCCAAAGAAGTGAGCAGCCAAACACGAGGAGTTGACTATAACAGCAGTTGGCAGCAGGATTTGTGCACTTTTTAACACGTTGCCAGCAAGTTTTGCCTTCTTCTTTTTAGCCAGACCTTTAGCCATCTCTTTACTTACTTGGGTGTTTTGTTAAGCATTTGCATTACAATTAGCCTGCAACTCTCTTCTCTCTCTCTCTCTCTCTCTCTCTCTCTCTCTCTCTCTCTCTCTGTCATTGTGTTGCAGAGATTTAAGCGCTTTTAATGCCTCGCAATTAGCCAGGCTTAAATCGCCAGCAACTGCTCGTACACAAACTAATTGAGAAGCAACATGGAGCTAAGCGATAATGAGACCAACTGTAGGATGACCAAATGCTTCTTCTTCCATTGCCCAACTAATTTTCGTGCTCTTCAATTGTTTGTCAGCGGCATTAATAGCGGCATTGCGTGACCCAAAAGCACCTTTTGACCCAGTTCACTTCAAGTTACAGTGTGTCATGCAACAGCGTTGATTTACTCATTGAAATGCCAACAGCTGACAGTTTAAATAATGTCAACGGCTTGCAATAAGCTCCACACGCAGCTCCTTTAACTTATTTACCAACAACTGAGTGCTGGATGAGGATGAGGGGAAGGGGAACCGAAGAGTGACAGAAACAATGTCGAACCGACAACAGTTGGATTGAGCAACTGTGATTGCAATCGCATAAGTTGATGATAAAATCCATTGTCATCGGCGGCCCATCAACTGATATTTTTTATCAAAGACATTTACAATAAGACACGTTGTTCTTTAATCGATTACAAGTTATCGAAATGTGGTTATAGAGTTATAGGGGCATTGGAGCGGGGCCTGGGAGAGGGACTGGGAGAGGGACCTAGGAGAGGGAATGGGAGAGGGACCTGGGAGAGGGACTGGGAGCGGGGCCTGGGAGCGGGGCCTTGGAGAGGGACTGGAAGAGGGACTGGGAGAGGGACTGGGAGAGGGACCTGGGAGAGGGACTGGGAGAGGGACTGGGAGAGGGACCTGGGAGAGGGACCTGGGAGAGGGACTGGGAGAGGGACTGGGAGAGGGACTGGGA
Source organism: Drosophila falleni (assembly GCA_035045575.1). NCBI lineage: Eukaryota > Metazoa > Arthropoda > Insecta > Diptera > Drosophilidae > Drosophila > Drosophila falleni. The sequence continues at coordinate 9,805,310 of JAWNOV010000167.1, forward strand.
GAGGGACCTGGAAGAGAGACTGGGAGAGGGACCTGGGAGAGGGACCTGGGAGAGGGACTGCGAGCGGGGCCTGGGAGAGGGTAATATTAATAGTAGTAATTATAGTAGTAGTAGTAGGATTATTCCTTGACAAGTGTACTTTTTCCATAAGATCTCTCAGCTCTCCCCTTACCTCAAACAGGCTCTCATTAAAATGGATCGACTGTAGCACCGGCCGACTAGTTTTTAAATAAATATGTTAGTGCCATGGACGACTGTTATTCATTAACATTTTTGAGTAAACTATTTGTATCTTATTTTCTGCAATGTTAAGCAAAGTTCTCTGAGCTATCAACATTTAAAAAATACAATATTTAAGCAATCACAGTTAAATCAGATGAATAATTGAATAATTTCGTTTGACATTTCAGCTCTCATGTTTCATAATCATTCGGGCCATTTCAGTGTCTGTTATCAAATTAAATTCCCAAAACTTAAAGTATTAGTTAAATGAATTAAACTAGTACCCAGAATGAATGTCAAAAAAATTAAGATAAGAAAAAAAATGCTAAGAAAAATAGAAATGCCACAGAAATGTAACAATAAAGTTTAATTACCTCCTCGTGATGATACCAGAAGATGTAGGCCGGCGGTTCAGGGCTGAACTTTACAGTGCAAGTGAGATTTATGGTGCTGCCTTTATCAACGTGAAGGTCAGGTCCGCCAAGTATGGTCGCCGTTGGCACTGTCAACAGGGAACGCCATTCAAAAAAAAGTGAACAGAGCCAGACGAGTCACCGAAAAAAGATAGAGATGAAGAAGGGAAGAGAAAAAAAGAAGATGGAGAACGTGAAAAACGTTGTTAAAACGAGGCAGAAAAGCAGACTGAAAAGCTAGGAGGCTGCAGGGGGAGGGAGCTGGAAGAGAGAGGCCTCTCCTGGCCTGACACTGTAGAATAATAAACTACGAGATAAAATGAAATTATTGTCGTATAAAAAGCAAGTTCTCTGTCCTCCATCCCCTCCGTCTGCTCATTCCTCCTGTTATCCTTGTAGTCGTCGTAGTGCGTGTTCCTCACTCGTTTGCAGTATGTAATTTATTTGCTCAACAACTTTTTTGCTTGCCATCGTGGCAAAGTGTCCTTTGCCTTTGTTATTTGCGACAAATGCTTGATTTTTTATGAAGCTCTAGCCAAAGAACCAATGTCGTTGTCGTTGTCGATGTCGTTGTCAAAGTCTATGGCTGTAACTCAAACTCAAACTTGATTTTACACTCACCGACAACATTGAGACGCACAAAATAACTGCGAACTGGTTGCGTTGATATCTGGCACTCATACATTCCCGCATCTCGTTTCTGTGCCCATTTTATCTGCAGCGTCCAGTCATCGGTGTCCTGATGATGTGTGGCCTGAAACCGCTGATCGGATGTGTATGTGTATGCGCCCACGGTCAGTATGTGAATGTCCCGATGTCGTATCCAGGATACCTGCGAACAAGCGAAACAAACAAACAAACAAATTGCACAAAATGTCAATCAAATGTTGCTAGAGGACAGACTGTCGATTAAAGCTCGATTACGTAGATACCCTGTAAGTTATGCTAGCAAATAACTTATTATTTCAACTGTTTTAAGGAGTTCATAATTATAAAATAAAGGAATAAATATATAAATGAATTTAAATAAAGATTAAAATTTATATTTAATTTATTATTAAATGATTTTTTATTCAAGTTCATTTTAGAATATTTAATTATAATATAATATCGATTATATTTTAAAGAATATTATATTTTAAGGAATTTAAATTAGGATTATTATTTTTATATGATTTATTATTAAATAATTTTTAATTTTAGTTCTTTTTAGAATATTTAATGTTTTTTTACAATATAATATCGATAATCTTTTAAAGAAAATTATATGTTAAATAAATTAAATATATGATTTATTATTAAATGATTTTTCATATAAGTTATTTTTTAACCATTTAATGTTTTATTACAATAAAATATCGATTCTTTTTGAAGTGTAAGTTCCTCAATCTATCCTATCCATCTCAATGCGCACACAGAGTATTGCTACCCAAGGTCTCCTTGTTTATTGCCGTGGGCAAAGAGTTGGCATTAAAAATGCAGCAATTGAAAAACGAATTGCCGTCGCAGTGCCATCAAAATCGAATGAGATGCTCAGATGTCTGTCCCATTTTGGTGGCTTACAGCGATTAATCAGGATCGCAACCATCGCGTATTCACTCCAATTCGTATTGTTAATGGCGGACTGTGCAGCTGTAGCTGAAGCTGTAGCAACTTGGCGTACGTGACGTATGAGCAACATGATGTGGCGCACGCATGAGCTGCTTGAATTTGACAAGTTTACGGCGGGATGGCTGTAATCCTTAAGGAATCTGAGCTGAATTTGTGAGCTGCTGCTGCTGCTGCTTCTGGTGGTGTTGGTGGTTCACTGGTTCAGTGGTTGACTCGTTTTGTCTGGTTTGTTGCTGCTGAGTTTTGAGTTGAGTTTAGCTTTTGCTTAATTATAACAAACTTTTTAAGTAGTTGCAGCGCTGAAGCAGAACTTTGTAAGCTGCACACACACTTCTACACCCTTCCTCTCTCTCTCTCTCTCTCTCTCTCTCTGCTTGGTTGTCACTGTCTGGCACTTGATATGCCCAAGTTATTAAGTCAAATGTAAATACAAAATTATCGCACTTGACAGTCACAACAAGTGCACAAAACTAACAACTTGGCCCTTTTTTTTTGACTGGGCGTGGCACATTTTGCGTGGTGTGCGTGTGTTTAATTATACGAAATGTTGTTGCATACTAAATAATGGCCTTAACATCGACTAACACACACATACACCTATACACAGTCACTGGGGGAGCCTTAGTTTGGCAGTTTTGTGCTCTGCATGTGGACCGCAATGAGTGTATAAAAGTGTGAAAAACATGTCGACAGGGGCTGCCATTAAACAAACATTTTACGCAACAAATTAAAGTGTAATTAACAAGTGCATGCTGTGCACCAGCAACAACAACAACATCAACAACAACAACAGCAACGGTGTCCAATCGCTGAGCTGTATCCCTGTTGCTAGCAATTCCCTTGCATATCTGCGCTCTTCCCCTCTGCCCCTGGCATATTAGCAGCCCTCAACCCCACTATAGTTACGAGGGTGGACTGATAAGTCATTGACCAAAGTAGAAAATTTCAACTTTTTTAATCAAATTAAAATTTTCTTCCTTACTGTAATCCATCAACTGATGACTGTTGAAGTTTTGCTACAAATTTATAGTGATCAACCTTGAAAACTTTTCTTTTTCATTATAATAATGTGAAAATTCAAAAATAACTTTACATAAAATTATTACACTCTGTTTTTATAATCTTTGGTTAATTTTTTGTATTTAAAAAATGAATTCTGGTAAAAAAAGATTGTGTTGAATATCTGATTTTTTTAAATAAAAAAAATTTGCTTTCCCACTTTAAACAGCGACTTTTCCGCCCACCCTCGCACACATAACAGACGTAACAACACACACACAACATGTCCAGCTGAGTTCGTTTCGGTTTGGTGTTTGGTTTTCTCAACTCGGACTGCCCCAAGTGCTGTTGACGCATGCGGCAAGTGCAATTTTCCTGAAATTGTTTAAATAATTTCGCGCTTAAATGCAATTGAAAGTGTGCAATCTGCCTGCAGTGCAAACCATTTCGGGGGGCTATGATTGTGTAAAAAGGGCTGTAAAAGGGTTTCATCCCCTCTTACTCCCCACTTCTCAGTCACTAGAGTGCGTTGTCGTCGCTGACGTGTGGCAAGCAGCGTTGCCAGTTGCCACTCGTCGTTGCTTTTGTGTGTTGGCAAGAAATTAAAAGTTGCTGCAACTGCAAAGCTGCAAATCCTTCAACTCTTTTTGCTCCTATTTCTTCCCTTCTCTTTCCTTTCTCTCTCTCTCCTGCTGTCTCTCTCTATCTCTCTCTGTGCCCCCTGTTGATGTTCCCGCTGTTGGCGCATTTGTGTCAAGTGCTTTGGTTGCTCGGCGCGTGCTGAAAGTTTGTTGGTTTTTGGCATTTGGAGTCCTGTTTGTTTGCCTTTTGCGCCGCGTGCTCAGCCATTGTTTGTTAATGAGCGTTCGAATCTTTGCTACCAAGTACTCATTTGCCGCTCCTCCCTTCCCTCCTCTCCCCTTCTCACCCTTGAGCACCTCAATTTGCAGCTTAGGGGCAGCGAAGCACGTGCTGTTAGACTTTGCGTGGCGCCACTGTGATTAATCGTGCTGTGCAACACTTTCGCCTTGCCTAATTATTCATAAACTTGTCTGTCACGCATATTAAAAATGTTGCCACACGCCAATAAAAAATTGTCACGCCCAAACGGCCCGTTTCTGACAGTCCAACATTTCATTTAAATTGCTCCAAAGAAAATAAAACAAAGCATGAATGTAACAAGATTAAATACATTTGCAGTTGACGTAATTAAATGGTTTCTTATCTCAACTGTAGATTCGTTGCTATAATTTTCTGATATAATCAAATGAAAGACAAAGCAAATAATAATGCTAAGAAGTAAGAAAAAATATATAGAAGAAACAAGAAATAATTTTGTTTTATTTATTTCGATTAATTTTTCAAAGGAAGTATTTATGTTCTGAAGTATTTTTAGAATACTGTTAAATTAATTGCAATTTAAAAAAAAAAAAAATATATAGAAAAATAAAAATTATTTTTCTAATACCTAACTGCACAAAAACAGACAAAATATATTGTACTCTACTTGCTACCTCTACAAATGTGTTACATATTTCATTAAAAAATTGATATGCCCTCCACAAGAAGGTATACAAAAGCCTCTGTGCTAATTAAATGTTTCAAAACATGTCAAATTAAAAATGTTGCCAAGTTTTTTCCGTACTCGTATAAGCATGTGAATATTACGTGTAATATTACAGTGACAAGTAGGACTGAAAATACCCTGTAGCCAAAAAGTATGCAATAAAAATAACTTAAATAAAAATGAGATTTAAAAATTTAAAAAATTAAGAATTAACAGCTGCGAAGTTTTAAGAGAAAAGCTTAACTAATGAAATTCATACAGGGTATTTTTCAGTTCAAATTAATAGCTTCTTCCACCTGTCTGTCCTCTGGCTAAATGACAGCACGTGGGGAAGGGGCACAATTAAAGCAGATAAACAAAGGAAAACAATTGCAATAACAGTCGCGTTTACAGGACAGAATACAAAAATTGCTAAATTTGAGAAAAGAAAACAACTTAATGCCGACTTAGGACTTACGAGGAAGCTCGCTGTTCGCAGGACGCAGTTCGGCCCAAGAAAAGGTTTTTTGTCTAGGCCAAAACACAGCACAGTGAGTTTAACAAACAATACAAAAGAAAAATCAAAAGCAAACAAAAAGAAGTCAAGGGAAAAAAAGTGCGCCTTCCTTTGGTTGGATGGGCGTGTAACTAATTAAAAATTTTGCAGTCATGCTAAGGGAATTACATTTTGGCAACGCGACGCTGTCGACCAGGTTGGCGAATCAACGAACTCAACAACAACAGCAGCAACAACAGCCAAAAAGCTGAGCGCATGAGAGAATAAGCTAACAGTTAAAAAGAAAGCAGAGAGCAGAGCAGAGCAGGAATGTTGGGGAGTGTGGGGTTAATGTCAAAAACTTTAAAGGCTAAGCGGATCGTCACGAACGAGCAAAAAGTTTGTTAGCCACCTGCCGTATCCACTCACCGTTTTGTTGGCCAAATTGCGCACACGGCAACTGAGATACGCGGATTTGCCCATAAGGGCGGTCACATTGCGGGGCGTTGAGGGATCAAAATATGGTTCCATCCATTTTGGATGCGTATACGCAGCGGTGGGCATTGTGGGCGCCATCGCTGGCGTTGTTGTCATCTCATCTAACGAGTTGTAGCCCTCAATGGGTCCATGGACGCCGCCATTTGTCATACCTGCAACGAGTTTTCGAAAAAGTGAAAAGCAAAGTTGTTAAAACAAATATGAAATTGTATTTATATTAAAGAGTGATAATAAAGGATTTTTAACTTTAGCGGGCTTATCTTTTAATTATTTGCCAAGCTTTAAAAAATTCATGATTAAGAATCTTATGATATTTTTTCCTAAACACATTTATTTTATTTTATTTTATTTTATTTTATTTTATATGAGACAGTTTTTTTTTTAAATATAATTTGACAGAATGCATAGATAAATAAAAATATTTGAAAGCATATAAATTACTTTCATTCCTTGCTAAACTTTTGGAATCTGTAAAATTTTAGGGGGTAAAGAAAACAATCAATTTGTCTAAACGAGAAACGAATTGCAGTGTGAAAAAGTCAAATTCAACAAATAAACGGAATTCGGCATATGTCAGTCAGTCTGTCAGTTCGTCAGAGTCCCATATGAAGCTCTCCCTCTTTTTTTTATATCTATTGCATTCTTTCTCCCCTAGCGAGTAATAAGTCCGGTTTTATCTTTTCACACCACACGGCAAAACATATTAAAAATTTTTTGGCAAAACTGGAGCAGCTAAAAAAAGTTTATTTCAGCGTACAAAATGTTGTTTAATAGCGAGAAGCAAAAATTTAAACGAGAAATGTAAAAGTAACTACAAAAATTTAGAATGCACTCGTCAGAGTCGAGGATGTTGCTAGAAATTTGTCATCGGCTCAATGCAAGTGAAGGATAAAAGTTTAGTTTATTAAATTCTCAAACCAAAGGTTCGGTCAAAAGGTGCCCAAGTGGCCGCAGTAGCAACAATGTTAGCCACTGTCAACTCTTTAGTTGCAATTTAGAAATGAACCACTGAAAGTCTAAGGGCAACATCAAATGGCCAAGTGTATAGAAAGGGGGAATTTAAAGAGGGCCAAAAGCATTTTAAAACCGCAGACAGCTGCAAAATGAACGCATAGAGGAATGGAGATAGGGAATGGGTATGGGAATGGTTATGGGTATGGGTTTGTGGTAAGGGTTGGACGGTTGTTGGCCTGGCCTAGCAGCCTCAGCCTCAGCCTCAGCCTGGCACGGTGAGCAGCCTTCAAGCGAGTGAAGTGTTTGCGGTTGGCAAGTACAAGTGCACACACACACACACACACACACATGGACACATACGCACAAGAAAGAACGAAATTGTGTCACTGCTTACATCACGGTGGCACACACACAACCACACACACATTTATACACTTTGCCACATCCATATTGGCCAACCACAAGCGACCCTCCTTGCACCTCCTCTCTATCTCATGGTTATGCAAAATATTTGCACTCAAATCATATTTCAAGGATTAAAACTTGCATTCATTCGAAAACTGTTTTTCCACATGCACGCCTTTAGTCATACACACACCACACACACCATACACACACACCACACACACACTGAGAGACACAAATATGACTGCCCTACAACTTCGGCTTCATTAAACAAAAGGTTGCCAGCATATGACGCGCATTTGCATTTCCATAAATTGAGGGCGCCATTGAGGGGAGGCACAGGGTGACTCTAAAGGGGGCGTGGCATTAATATGATAGATGCTTAAGCTTAATATGCTTAGTGTCTGTGCCAAAGTTGCGCAAATTTCGAGTAAATAGTACTGCATACACATTTAATGCAGCTGCCCATAAAAGTATGCTATGGATTTTTGTAAAATTATTCTCTTTACAAAAACAGTCTGAAAGCATGCTTAAAGTCAATCCCAAACTTATGGGCATTAAGCACTGGCAAAAAATTCAATTGCCACAGCTGAATACGCTTTATTTGATTCTCATGTGTATGCGTGTCTGTGTGTATATATATAGATATATAGTATACAGATGTATGTATTAAGGCATGGGTGATTGAGTGTTTGGTTAATCATTACAAAGACTACTGGGCACGCCCACTTACAGACTGGAAGGCAGTCTTTCTCGCTCTTATACAATGACTTTGCATACTTGCGTTTAATTTGTGATGACGATGTGAAGGGGGCAGGGGAGGGGTAGTGGAAAGGGAAGTAGAAGAAGCAGACGATGAGGAGGCAGAGTCGACGGCATGAAGCAATTAAGAAAACTTTTGCAATTTTCACGCTTTTATTTTGGCATATTTTCTACATACCCTGTAAGTCAAAGAAAAAAGGGAGGCTTACAATTCAATTCAAATTTAATTGTTCTCTATTACTATCTATTTTTTCCAATTTTTTTTAATCTTATTATTATTATTTGGTCTCTATTTTGATCAACTTTTAACTTAATTTAATTATTCTCTATTTCTATCTATTTTTTAAAATTTTATTCAGTTTTATTATTATTATTTGGTCTTTATTTTGATCAATTTTTAACTAAACTGAAACTAAAACATTTTAAACTTATTATGTTTTCCCAAAAGATGGCAAAGGGTATTTGCTAGTCAATCGAATGACTTCAGTACATTTATAAATTGGTTAATTTTTTGGGGTTCAAGAGTTTGATGTTGTGCCTGAAATGATGCGTAATGTGCAATACTTTGAACCCGTAGCTCAATGAATTTTCATGCCTTGCTGCTAATTGCCTGCTTATTGGTGAGGCTTAAATGCGAGAGGCATTTAATTGTGTTTTATGGCATTGAATTTGTATTTGTAGTAAATTTCGGCAGACTTCATTGTTCTTTTGACGTCGGCTGTGTGTGTGTGCGAGTGGTGTGTGTGTGTGTGTGTTTGGGGTATGTAATTAAAAATCAACATGCGGCGCAACAGAAATTTAGCTGCTTGAAGCTACTAACTAGTTGTGGATGCCTCCTTGCCCCATTGTCATTAATTTCCTGCTAATGCAACATGACGAGCACAATTTTGATTGCATGTGAAGCTGGAATTGGACATGTGCTGATGCTGCTCCTTCTGCTGCTCCTTTTTCTCCTCTTCCTGCTGCTGCTACTGTAGTCATCCTGTGCACGCCAGCATGAATAATGGTGCCTTTTGACATTGTCTAAGCTGTTTTATGCGTGGCACCGTGACTTTGCTGGAAATCAAATGAACTCCAAGCCAAGTGAGTTGCTCGATGAGCTGTCGGGCCTGAGCACCGCGATTCCATTCCTAAACTGGACACTTATGCTGACAGCCACTCGAATATGCATGTGGCACCTTGGGTAACTAAGGATGGCCATCATCAATAAAGTATCGATAATGATATCAGAAAAAAATATTAAATAGAATATGATCTCAAAAAGTATATATTGTATTAAATAGTCGAGATCCCAACAATAGGATACCCGATTCATATTTCAATATAGAAATGAATAATGCATTTTTTACCCACAAAAGTAGGCAACACTATTTTGTCCATATAAGTAGGCAACACTATTTTTTGCTCACATAAGTAGGCAACACTAGTTTTGCCCACAAAAGTAGGCAACACTATTTTGCCTTAATAAGTAGGCAACACTATTTTTGCCCATATAAGTAGGCAACACTATTTTTGCCCATCTAAGTAGGCAACACTATTTTTGTCCACATACGTAGACAACACTTTTTGGCCCATATGAGTAGGCAACACTATTTTTGCATATGGCAGCTATATGATTTAGTTAACCAATTTTAACCAAATTTGGTCATATAGTTTTGAAACTTAAATATCGATAGCACTATATCGATAACCATCGCTACATCTGACAACCACTTAACCACTCAACCACTCAGTTACTCATTTATTTATGTGCTGCGCAGTGCATTGAGCGAGGCTTTTGTCGTCGTCGTCGTCCTTATTGTGGTCCTCGTCCTCGCTGCTGGCGTTGGAGCTGGAGCTGTCGCGTCGCCGCTTGCGGCTGGCGTCTTAATTAAGCTTAAATGATGCTGCAAAATTTATTTCATTTCGCACTCGAATCCTCACAACTGAAACTGAAACTGAACCCTGAACCAGAAGCAGAACAGTAGAGAAGCTGCTGTTGCTTTGTTGTAGTGGGAGCTTCTTCTATACGCACGGCATGCATATAAATTATCGAGGCAAATTACATGGCACATGCTGAAAATTGAAATGTGGCTACTGTTTGCAGATGTATGCATATGTGTATGTATAGTGTGTGCGTGTGTGTGTGACAGGGACAGTAGCTGCTGTCATATTTATTTTCTTGCCGCTTCAGAGCTGATTATTTTTAATGCTCGTCATTAAAATGCTTCAATCGAATACTGCTTTAATTGCTCTACTGATTAAGCCATGACATGCATGTGAAAAATTCATTTAACTGCAGCAAAGACTTTAAAATTATTTTAAAAATTCAACGAAGAATTAATTGTTCATTTTAAAGTTGCCATAAAATCTTTAATTTTCTTAATTTTATTAAAAATGTATTATTTTTCGAGTAGAAACATTTTTGTTAAATAAAATTTAAAGCGTTTATAATGCTTACAACTATTTTAGCTTAAGGACAAAGCATTTCTTCAGGCAAACCAAAAGTATGAAATATTTTGTGGCATCAGAGCAGAAATTCAATTTGAATTGCAAGAGACTATTATTAATAATGTTTTAAATTAAAGAACGTATAGTTAAATAAGTGCTTTGAGTTAAGACTTCAATGGCATTCACTCTTCACTCTTTCAGGTCTTCTTTGTCTTTAGTCTTTGTGTAACTTGTTATCTTCTTCAAGGTTGATTGACAACATTTTTGTGCAATGTTGTTAGTGTCGTTGTCGTTGCCGTTGTCGTTATTGTTGTTGTTATGGTTTTGTTTGTTTGTCTTTGCATAGCCACTTCGTCTGACAAAACATGCGATACGATGCGACACGACAGAGGCATACACACACACAAACACACTCACACACTTACAGCCATAACTCATATTATGAAATATTCGTAAAATTTCATACAAAGTACAAGAAAATGCCAAGTGTGTGTGTGTGTGTGTGAAAGTCAAAAGCATAAAGTGAAGTTTATACAAGAAGTTGGTAGAAGGCTGCCTGATTCTGACTGGTTGGCTCCTTGGCTGGCTGACTGCCTGCCTGATTCTGGCAGGGCTTCTCACCTCTGGCCCCTGCGTTCAAGCTTATAATGAAGCATTGTTTGTTGCACAAAGTTTAGCCCGGAATGAAAGCAGTAAGACACAAGAAAGAAGGCTATTGTCGAGTTCCCGACAAAAAGATACTGCTGATAGTTCCCGACTATAAAATACTCCTGACTCAATTTAAATATAAATTGTTTGCTTCTTTGAATTTTTATCTTTTATTTTATAAAACTTAAGTAGACTTAAAACAGTCATATCTAAAATTATTAAAGGAGAATATTTAATATAATGCGGAAAACTGTTAGAAATTTTGTCGATTGTGGCATACATTGCCAGAAATACAATATACCTTTGTACTCTAAGAGTAAGCGGTAACAACAGCAAAGAGAAAACAACACAGCCAGTCAAGGCTTCAAGAAGAAGAAAGCGCTGAGAATGTGTGTATGTCACCTTGTTTAGATGGGGTCGGGGGAAGAAATGGGAATTGTGCGATGAAGAGAGGGAGAAGAGAGCGTAGAGCGGGAAAGACTCCACTCCTCAACAAGATATTAAAATAATATTTACAAGGACTAAAGTGGTGCGCATAATGCATGAGACGTCGGGTAATAAAGCAAAACCAAAATCATACAGAGAATCAGAATAGTCAGGAGCAGGAACAGGAACAGGATAATATGAAATATCTGCATTTGAATTTAGCCAACATTTTGGCTCGTTTTGGCCATTGTCGAGTGCCTGATTAGAACAATGTCGTCTTGTTTTTATTAATGATCATCATAGATTTTCCAATCACACAGTGTAATCCATTGCCCAATCAGAAAAGCAGCCATTTTCCACTCTCCTTCCATCTTTCACTCTCTCTCTCTCTCTCTTTATACCTCTCTCTTTCCCTTTGTTTTGTGCCCATTTTGGCTGCCAGGAATCTATTCAATGGCTTGGAAAAGGGTCAACTCTCGGCAGTGGATTTTTGTCGATGAAGGCACAAAATGCTGTCGAATTTTAATTGCGTGTGTTAATATTTGGGTTCAATTCCATTTCGTTCCGATCCGTTCCGTTCCGGCCCATTGTCTACATTGGGGATTTATAGTTGTGGCAATATACAATTTGCAGCGCGTGTGGCCATAAATTCAAGTTTTAGGGGCGACAATTGATGTTTATCGTTTTGCTTGCGAGTTGCCCTGAAAAGTAGGCAATAGATTTTGAAGTAGCCAAGGCAACATTTTCGATTGCCAGGTGTCTTGCGGTCTTGCATTATTCAATCAACCTAATCAATCACAACAAGAACAACAACCAAGAACAACAAGAACAACATCTTGTTGTTGTTCATTTTGTTTGTTGGTCACAACAGTGCAAAACCGCAACGCAGGCATTTATAGGTTAAACTTTTAATTGCAGGCCATGCAAGTGACATGTCACAACACTCGTAAACACGCACACATAAATACACTCACACACACACACACACGCATACACATGTAGGCACACCCACACATCTGGCAGTGTAAACATATTTACAGTTGCTGCCAAACCGCAAAAGGCAAACTCAATTGCGATTCCGATTCCGATTGCAGTTTCTACAACAGCTTTTTCAATTGCTCATCTGATACGCTGTAAATTGAGAAAGTAAAGGGTATGCACTTTGGTATAACTTAGAAACAGAAAATCTTAATAAAATGTTGACATTAAATAAGCTAATCTTTTAAGTAACTCAAATAAATTAGTATTACAGGGTATCTCTTGCAGCTGTTCTAAGGCGCTTTCTATTGCCTTGCAGCTGCTGTGGCCGGCTCAGCAATATAAAATATTAAATTCAAATGAAAACACAATAGATTTGTGCTCTGGTTTTTTGCCTTCTGACATTTTGTGAGTGAGCGAAAGCAATGAAATATTTACAACAGCGCACAGCTGCTGGCAAATGCAACCGCATGGCAAAGTGTAAACAAACTTACAATAAATCATTTTTAAATAATTTACAATATGGCAAATGCCTGCCCTGCATTCCTACATGGTCGTTGTCGAGAGCTAAGCCCCCTAAAAAACAAATACAAGAAACAACAAAAAAAATATTTAAAAATCGATGTGCAACCAATGCCAAAGTTGAATTTTGCTTTGCACAGAGCACAAAATTTTGCACATGTCGCGCTTTACTCGTCAACAATTTGACGGCTGCTACAAATGGAGCGCCAAACAGTTTACAAAAAAACAAAAAAAGTACGAGAAAACATTTTATTTTCTGCGTTTTTTTTATTTTTTTGTGACGCAACACGAGGCGTGTAATGGCTTAGCCAGAGCCGCACTTTGGCTGTCACGAATTCGGCGGCCAGATCCTCGATACGTGCATGTAGCACTGATGTGACTCCGGCTTGCACTTTAAGAGCTGTCTTGCATAGCGATGGAAAAAATATACGGTAAAGTATCACATCGAAAATACCACTAGAATATCGATAAAAATATAACAAATGCGGCCTAGTCAACTGAATTTCTCCAATTCAACAAGAAAGAGCAAGAATGAACAGACATAAAAATTCTGTACATATGAAACACTTTGTCCTAACTGACTGACTGACTGGCTGAGTGAGTAATAATAATAAATAAGGTTTAAGTAATAAATCATTTTAAAAAGTGTCTGTTTATGACTTATTTGTAAATTGTTCTTTAGATGCTTAAAAAATAGGATCAGCATTTTCGAAAGTCTGTATATTTATCCTTATATGCGTTTCATTTGTCATACCTCAAATGTAACTCTTTAGCTTGTTAAAAAAAAAAATTCACTAAAGAATATTTTTGGTTTTATTGTACAAGAATCGATTCATCGCTTTGAATATTATTTCGATTTTTACTTTTTCTTTGTCGATACATATCAATACCCATCCCTAGTTCTGCACCCTCTGTACTGTGTGTCCTCTGAGCTGTGTCCTGTGTCCTGTGTTCCGTGTCCTCTGTCCTGTTCCATATGCATGTTGTCGCGGTGGCATTTCCTTTATTTTTTCCTTTTAAAGACTGTCTGACAAAACTGTTTGCTGTACGCGTGCTGCCTGCCAAAAGTTGACCTCTCCTCCGCTTCAGCTCCCTCCATCTCCCTTCACAACTCTGTCGCACAGGAGAAACGGCATCGTCAGCTGCTTTAGCTGGTTTTCTACTTTGATTGAGTGCCCATTCGACTTGATGGCCACATTTTGAATTGAGTTCGAACGGAGCAAATGACTTAAAAGTGCCAACTGTTCTCGTGCTTAGCTCAACTGTTTGTACAAGTGAGCGATGAGGGAGAAAGTAGCTGAGAGTGCAGAAGAGAGTGAGAGAGAGAGTGAGTGAGAGAGAGAGAGGCGGAGCGTATGTCCTGTTACTATCTCCATCAGCTGCCTCTTATTTCACTTACATAGTGCCACTTAGTTATGGCTGCTTCAACTCGAAGCTGAGACGTGTACAATCATTGCGTCAGTCACGTTCTGAATTGAACAAATTCATCAGACTATAGTATGTACAAGGTACTATAGTATAGTTCGCATAGAACGGCATGACATGAAAAGGACACACTCATTGCCTTGTCGTTATCCTGAATCCAAGAATCCAAGTCTGTGGCATTGCAATTTTCTATTTGTATTCAAGCACAGACCAAAATTCAGCACCACGAATTCAAATCGATCGAATTAAATTGAGATTTTTATGCGTGCATGATTGCATTAATAAACACTTTGTCGAGCTACCGAGCACTGTCGAACTGTCGAGCTGCCGAGCAACAAACCCAACCGTGATGTTTTATTGCCTTAAATTTCAATTTATAGTTTGCATTATTCTTCTCTTTTTTTCATTTATTTATTTGCATTTGTTTTTGTATTGTTGCAAATGGCGGCCATCAACATTTCATACAAGGCTTTTAGGGGCACATTTCGTTAAATTGAAACAAATAATTTATTAACCATTTTTACAAATATATTGCAAATATTCGCACAGAAATATGATATTCGTAATTATTTTATAGTCCATCAAGATGATTTGTGAATGCTGAAATTAATTCACTTTAAATAAATAATGCGAGAAATAAATAAAAATACAAATTATTTAAAGTTGGCAACAAAGAGAAACTATTTAATTCTGCACAGTTGGGCAAATATTGATGGATTTAATAAATATTATATACAGTGACAGTCAAAGGCGATATTATAAGGCAGATAAATAAATCAAAATAACAAATTAATTTAAAATTAATGACTCAATTAGCTAAAAATTGCATACTCTGCGTATACTTAATATGAACGTATACTTAATACGTATACTTAATGTGCCATATAACACTTTTTCCGTACATTTTATTGCTAGAACTTTGAACGTGAATTTCAGACAACAATAAATTCTTCTGCCATACATTTCTAGTTCAATGAAGTTTGAATTTGGCCACAAAACAGAATCCGAGTTGGGGTTGAATACGTTGTACGTGTCTGGTTGCACTCAAAATATTTGCCGCATGCACATGCCGTAAAAGTTTTCAGCAGCGATAACTCTACACTCGCAGCAAAACTGAAGGGGCAAGTTGATGCAACAAGCTCAGATAATATTTAAACAGTAATTTAATCAGGAGAGAAGAAGCCAATGTGCACTAAAGGTAAAGCATACAAAACAAAAGTCCACATTGCAGTGGTAATTACAATTACAAGTCGACGCGATATATATATATTTCCTATTTGTATTGCTGTTGTCTGTAGTCTGTAGTCTGCTGACTGCCACATGCCTCTTGCCACTTGCCGCTTGTTGCCTGTCGAATCTGATACGGATACGCTGCCAAGTGCTGGACGACGAGGACGACGATGAGGATGACGATGAAGAAGACTATTGAAGCAGCTGCCGCGATCTCTTAGCGTGTGCCAGGCACGTACCTGGTGTGAAGTGTAAGTGTGTGTGTGTGTGTTTGTGTGTGTGGTGTGTGTGTGTATATACATTTTCAGCGGTCGATAGCCAGACTTGAAATCAGAAGCAACAGCAGCTGGCTGCAGACACGAGTGCCAGAATTCCCTTAAGGTTTGCCATTTAACTGGCTGTCGGACTGCCTGACTGGAAGAGGGGAAGGGGAAAAGGGTGGCTGACTACCTGTGCAGCAACAAAAACAACAGCCAAGTGTATGAAATATTTTCACATTGTTTGCTCTTGTTAACATTTTTCCTACATCTGGCATACTCTCAGTTGCGCCTTCCACTTTATTGTTGCTGGCGCTATAAATTTTGAAAATACACACATCTGAAAATGTGTTGTTGTGTGTGTGTGATAGCGGCTGGCTGCTGCTGTTGCTGACACTGTGGATATATATCTCCTGGGGGGGTAACTCAAAGTGGAAATGCTTGCCTTATTAGTACATTCAGCAGTAAAAATGTGTTAATCTATAAACGTGCCCGAAAGTATGCAATGCTTTTTCGCTGCTCTCTCCCTCTTTATTTTTATCTCCTTCTCTTTGTGTGTATGTGTGTGTGTGTGTGTGTGTGTGTGTGCGTGTGAGCACTCTGGTATTTTACGTTGCCCGCGAGACACGTCAGCCAGATTTCAGTTGCTATGCGAGCTGCCTCTTTAATGAATTTATCGCGTGTTGGGATTGCGTTACACATACGCCCCGTAACCGGCAAATGACTCTGACTCTGACTCAAGCTGCTTGGCTCGCACTTTGGCAAGAACCACTACTATTTTAAAGCCTCCTCCTCCTTTTTCTACTCTTCTTCTCATGCAAACTATGTGCTTTTAATGTTTATGGGCCGCGGCTAGAGATAGAGTGCTGTCTGTCTGTCCCAACGCCTGACAGGTGCCATGAACAGGCGGCACAAGCTGATTATGTTGTTACAACATTGTTGCCGCTGCCCTTATTTGTTGCTGCTTTTGTTGTTGTTATTAAAGGTTGTTTGGACGGCACTTTGAGCCTGCCATGTAAAACATTAAAATTTGACAGCTTTTAATGGGCAACAAAAGCGCAGCTGGCCCAACTTTTCAACGCTTTTCTTCCTTTCTCTTTCCCTGTCTCTCTCTCTATCTCTATCTGTGCATGTGATGTGTTGGCCTCCATGTTGATGAGGGCTTTTAATCGCTGTCTGCATAAGAAAGCAGCACTTGCAGCGGCAACTTGATCGCCGCTCAAGTTCGGCTCATAAATCATCATATCAACAAGATATGCCTCTTAACAACAGTGTTGCCATTTTATCGTACTTATGGCTGAATTTAGCCTATTTTTTAATGGAAGTTACTTTAAGATTACTTAAAAAATGTTAGTTTCATTATTAAATGCAATCTTAAGTATTTAATTTTTTTTAAATTTGTAATAAAATAAATAAACTCCATTATGATGGATATTAATCTTTGTTATTTTGTATTTTCAATAAATGCTTAATATAATATAATTTAAATTTAAATTTCACAGTTTGAAGCTTCTAAATTTTAGTATTATTTTCTATTAGCAGTATTTCTATTTCTTTGTAGTATTTTTAGCTAATTCGATAAATTTTTATTTTGAAATCTAGCTAATTTTGGCAACACTATTTTGGCAATCAGCCAAAAACTGTTAACGTTCCAAGCGTTTCGGTCTCGTCTAGTCGCCTGGCAGCTGCCACAAAGCGAGGCGACAGAGATAGCAGAGGAAGAGCGAGAGCGAGATACATAGAAATTATGGTGGAGTGAAAGAGTAGCAGTGAAATTATTGTTTTCCAATTAATAAATGTCAATTACGTTTGTGAGCGTAAAAACAAGGTCAGCTGACGATAAATGCACACACAATGGAAAGAGAGAGGGAGAGAGGGGGGAGAATGAGAGAGAGAGAGGGACACGCATTCGCACAGTGCCTGCAATATGTTTGCACACTTGACCGCAACAGGATTGTGCTCTGCTCTGCTACTGTCATCTTAAATAAACGACATGGCTATTTTGGGGAGGGCTTAGCCCCAGGCATTTGCCACTGTCTGGGCTTCCCTTAAGCTGACCGCTCTGCCTCCTCCCCCACCCTCTCTTTACTCCTTCTTCTCCCTCAACCCTCCTGCAACCACACTGTGCATGTATGTCAAGCGGCGTCGCTACAAATGAAACATAATGGCCGAAGTAATGGCCCAGTGCAGCTATTACTAACTGTCTGCATATGTGTGTGTGTGTGTTGTTTCTGTGTGTGTGTGTCGTATTTGTATTATGTGTGTGCCTTTGGGGTGTTGTTGCAGCATATGTAAATGCAATTTGTAAAATTTTTGCATCACTTTTATGAATTGACAATGATTTCATTTTCGGTTTGTTTGACAGCCCAGCAAAAGTTTGCAGTCTGTAAACTTCTACGACTGACTGTGCAATGGAATTGTGTATTTTTATTTGCTCTCTTTTTCTTTTTCACTCCCCTGCCGCTTTTCCCTGCTTCTTTCCCCAGCCAACATCTGTTGGCATTGTCTTTGCCATAATTGCATTCTCATAGTTTTGTTCAACATTTTTGCTTAGTGTTCTTTGGCTTTGATTACAGTTGCTGTTTTTGTTCGTTGTTGTTGTTGTTGCTATCGTTGCACTTGTTGTAATTGCAATTTACGTGCGTGTATGTGTGTGTTTTTGTGTGTGTGTGTGTGTGTGTGTGTGCAAATATGTCTTGTTCTAAGCATTACGTGTGAGAGCTGTTTCCTTGAAATTTCCGACTTAAATTATCAACGACTCTCTATCTTTATCTCCCTCGCTCTCTCGCTCTCTCGTAGCCAGTTGTGGGTGCTGCTCCTGTTGGGCAAACTTTTAAGGGATAGCTGTGCAGGAGACGGCAGGATGCAGGATGCAGGATATAGCACGTAGCCGCAGCAGCTGCACATACATAAGGATTTGGGTTTTTGGTTCGCTTTTGGTTTACGGGATTTTTCGGTTGCTTACGAACTGTTTGTTTATGTGTGGGTGTGTGTGTGTGTGTGTGTGCTTACGTCTTTTTATGCATGTGTGTATGTGTGAGTGCAAATATTATGCAATCACACTAATGCGCAGTTTATGGTTAGCAGCAAATGCAACAGCAACAACAGCAACATCAACAACATCAACAACATCAGCCCGAAGAAACACCTAGGAAAAGCGCCTTTTATAAATGGTTGCCACAGCAGCAACATCATCAACTGCGGCATGCCCCAAAAAGCAGCTTTGAGCGACATTACCTGCGCTCTACTAAGCGCTCTTTATTAATTGTTTTGCACCCACTGCGACCGATTAATAAATAACATGACAACTTTGTCATCGCCCCAAAAAGTAGGCAACACTTTTGCTTCAGCTGCAGCAGTCGTGAGTAGAGATGGATATCGGCAAAAAAAATATATCGATATTGACGTCAGATAAGATATATGGTTTCGTAATGAATAAAAGATCATCTTAAATGACATAAACCTAAAAAATATAGAAAAGAAAGTATAATTAATTAATTAATAAAGAATTCAAAGAAGTAACAATATCAACATTGGAACTAAAAAACAATTAAAAATATATATAAAATGAAATCAATATTTGTGCAACCATTTTCAGGAATCAGAATTTAAAATAAATCTTTTAATAAAGTGTCAAATTATTGTACATTTCTAGGTTCATCTTATGTTGTTTTCCGAAAAAGATAGTTTCAATGTATCAATATAATATCGTTATAACCAAATCGACACCCATCACTAGCCAAGAGTTCTGCCCCCATTTGAGACTTTTTTGGTAGGCCTGCATACATTTTGTTTCAATTATGTTGCCATTTGTATGCCCAGTAAATATTTCTTTGGCAATGACGGTTGCAACTTGTCCAAAAGGTTGCACAATATCTTTTATGCATATGCAGCGAGTGAATGTGTGTGAGTGTGTGCCGTGTTTGAGTGTATGTGTGTGTGCTGTTAAATCATCATGAATGTTTAACAATGCGCACACTTGATTGCACATGCCATATGGGTTTTTTGGGCGAGCGCCATAAAACTTTAAAATGCATGAGTGCTTCAAGCAAAAGCGTTGCAATCTTAATGGCCAGCCCTAAAAGATAGATCCTAAAAGAGAGCGACCCCAAAGTAAGAGAGAGAGAGAGAGAGAACTTCACTTAAAGCGTAAGTTATATGCACATTAATTTGACTCGACATTTGTCTTACCAATGGCAACAACTAGCAATGCGACTCAAGTCAGAAGCAACAGCAATTTGCTGGCTTTCAACTGTCGACTGTCGACTGTCGAGTGTTGAATGTCGACTGTCGTTTGTCGCCTTTCGTTTGTCGCTTGTCGCCATTAGAAGCACGCACAATGGCGCTAATAAATTAAAAACGAAAGCTAATTTCTGTAATTGCCTGCACGGCGCGAATCAAGCTCCTTGTTCTTGTTCTTGCCAATGTCGTGCTGACTTCTGACTGCCCTTTATTTCTACCCTCTTTTACACTATACCCAGCACATTAAACTGCTTGTGTAATGGGGTATGTTAAGCTAGAAGTAAATGGGTTGCAGTTACTTCACTGGGGTTAACTTTAACTAGTTTAAGTCAAGATTAAATCACTGTCTTTGTTTTATTTTTATATGTGCATCTAAAGTGTTAAAAAATTAGTATGAAATTAAGCACAGTCTTTAATCATGATATTTATTATTAAATTAATCAGAAAATCAGTAGATAGTTAGTGAAGAAATTGTTTTGATGAAAATATACACATATGTGTTTAGTTTTATAAACCCTACTTAATTTTGTATTATTTTCTCTTGAAGTTATCTACATTTTAGGCAATGTTAATAAATTTAAATTGGTCTTTATGTCTAGCTTAGGGTGTCACTAAGTCGAGCAGTTTGCAGTCTGTTTACAGTATTGTCCCCTATTGCCAACAGGAACGCAATAATGACGACAAAATGTCATTGTCAATTGGGCTTGGGGCCTGCTTAAGAGCGTCAAGATTTACGCACTATTGCCGGGTTCAATCTTCACCCCTCTCTCTCTCTCTCTCTCTCTCTCTTCTTCTCCCTCTCTCTTCCTCACTAGCTGTCTCTGTCGCTCTAATTGTCTCGTCGAGTGAACACCCTTATGGCATTTTGCGCTTGTCAGTTCTGATTTTTACACTAATTATATTGTATTATGGGTCTGACAAACTGGTTGTTGGTTGTTGCTTGTTTGTTGTTGCTGTTGTTGTTGTTGTTGTCGCTGGGTTGTTGTCGCTGTCAAGTTGTATGTGGCATTTGCCAAGTGAGCTTAAGCAACTTGCTCGTAATTAGTTGCATATTTTATGAAAATGCTACTGGTCTTAGCCACGTTAAGAGCATAAGCTCAAAGATGCGCCAAATAACATAAACTTGTTTTGGATTTAAATCTATTACAAATAAATATAACAAAATAAACTTAAGCAGCTTTTCCAATACGTTTTGCAAAAACACCTAGCAAACATTTGTTTAAGCTGTCGAGAGCAATTGAAATGAATTGCATTTCTGTCAATTTTGTATTTAATCCGCATTTTGTCAATAAAATCAAATTCAATTTGTTTCTTACGACCTGACAAAAATCGTTTGCCCAAAATGAATTTCAATTTTTTTTTATGACAGCTGTCGCTAGTCGATATTTGCACAATGTTTAAAACAACATACGAAAGAAATTGAAGAAATTATTTGTTTTAGATGCAAAGAACAGAGATTTGGGTTGCTCTCTATTTTTGTATTTATTTTTAGTATTCTAGCATTTAAAGTTATTTAACTGTGTTCAGCTAAAATTTAAATATATAGAAATTGGTGTTTTATTATTTTTAATAAGCGGTTAAACAAATATTTTTTTAAGTAATCTGCTTTACAGCTGCTAAATTGCTGCAAGCTAAATTCAGTAAATTTGTGTGGCATCCAATTAGTTAACTGACTTGGCCAGTGTTATGCAACAATTGAACAATTGAACAATCGGACAATAGGACAATTGTGTTCTTACTTTGAATACACGTGTTTCGAGGCGCCGCTTTGCATAATGATCGTTTAATCAAGATGTATGAACTCCTTAGTCAGGCACTTGGGACGTCGATGATGCAATCAGCGCGCCAGATAATTACAAGGATTACACACACAAACACACACACACACACACACACACACACATTCACAGAGAGCAACACAATGCAAAGTTGGTCAATTGGTGTGTGGAACAAAGGCGTTGCCTGTGAATTATGATATTGTAATTGAATACAGTAATTATGTATGGCCAAAATGGTAACATAAAGCCTGGCTTGATGCTGAGGTTTCACTTGCTGCAACTTTAGGAATTTATAGGCCACCTGCAGGGCAATATTCTACAAGTACAATTCTCAATTACTTGCAATGCATTTAAGCCAAGCCAAATTGGCAGCAACAACATTATGGCCAAACTGAAATATATAAACCATAAAATAAGCAAACAATGCGCTTCAAAAATGTTAAAGAGGTTCGACTGAGAGCATGAGGAGTGAGGAGGGGGGAGGAAAAGTTGCGGTTGCCATTTGCTAGCAATTTATGCTAAAGGCAATATAATTGCCAAAACATTTCAGCATTTGCATTAAACTATGCTCATTTCACGGCACTCGAAGAGAACCTCAAATAGTTGTGCACAGCGGCCGTTGATATTCTTATACAATATATATACTATATATATAAATATTTATATAGCTATAACTACTGAGGGGAAAACTAATATTCATTAAATATTTGAGCAGCGGATGGGCAAACATTTTACGTTTGAGTGCTTCGAGAAAATGTATTTCCACAGATTAATATCAGCAAATTGCAAGCAGCTTATAAATACTCGACTTAATATATAGTACACTGTACATAAGTGCCGCAATATAAATATAGAGTACACTGACAAAAAAAAGACCAACTTCTAAATTGAAGAACATTCATCTTAAATATTTTGTTCTTAAAATAAGATTATCAAATTAATCGTAACAAATTTAAATAACATTTATAAAATCACTGAAGCAGACTAAATTGTGAATAAATTAAAATTTAAAAATTTAAAAAATTATAATATAAAAAATGTATTTTTATATATTTTATTTTTTGATTTTTATTTTAAGAACATTTATTCTAATAATAAGAACTTGGTCTTATCTAAAATGTTCTTACAATCAAGATTTGTTCTCATAATTATAGACCAAAAATTTTAGTTCTAAGACCAAAATCTTGATTTTTGAACATCATTTTTATCAGTGCATATACTTGCTACAAGTATGGAATGTACTCATATTTCGCATTCTCGCATTTCGTTTAAAAGCAGAAAGAGGCTGGCCAAAAATATGCATAAGGCATGCAACTGCCACAGCCCCCTCTTCTTCTTCTTGCCACAGCCATTGCATTAAATTAAGTTATGAAATATGCAGCTGCCTTTGGGAGGCAGGCAACAATTTGACTCGCACCTCCTCCATCCTCACCTCCATTCTCATCCTTTGATGCCCCTTTAACCCCACTTGACTGTGTGTTGATTTCTGAGCATTACCTGCTTCCATATATTGTGCATGAATGCACTCTGCGGGATTGCAGTGCCAACTTGGATGAGGAGATGAGGATATCAGAGGGAGGAGGAGGGGCAGTCGAGCTGTCGAGGGGCATCTTCATATTTTTACTGAAGCTGCGGCAACAACAGACGCGTCATCAATTTGATTTCAATGCGTAATCGAAACGTATTGTGAGCGTCGACATGTCGTGTTGCCGTTTGGCATGCACAACCACACACACACACACCACATACAGCACACAAGCACACCATACACACACACACACAGCTCACATATTTTTGCTGCGATTTGTGAAACGTGCAAAAATAATCGCTTGAAATTCAATTGATGACATGATTTGCAAGCAAGTGATGCTGCCTGTGGTAGCTGCTCTTGCCTCTTTATATTGTATGTGTGTGTGTGTGTGGATATCTGTATGCGTGTGCGTGCTTGTGGGTGACGTGGGCGTGGCAGTCGACGTTGGCGTTTTTCATCAATCTTAGTGGAAATTGCAATTTTGTGGCGCATTGCATATTTGAGTGCGAATACATAAGTGAGTGAGGAGCGAAGCAGCCGCATCAACGGCAACAACAACAGTTGCAGCAACAACAGCAACATCTACAGCAGCAACATCAACAAAACGCAGCATCAGCATCAACATGAGCTGTAGCATTGCTGTAGCCAACGCTGGCGTAAACAAAAACAAGTTGCTAACCAGCAAGCTTTTGATGAATTAACAAGTTTGCCTAACTAAGAGATACCACTTACTCCATATCAAAATAATCTTTAAGTAAAAATAGTCGAAAAATAATTAAATTCAATAATATTTCTGACAAAAAAAAGTGAATTGCAGAAAACTATAATTTAAAATTATTTAAATTTACTTCAAACTGAAATTATAATAATAATATAATCGAGCTTTATTTAACTAAATTAAGTTAATGGTCATTAAAATTTAAAACTTTTCTGAAATTAATAATCTTTTTAAATTAAAAATAAATAAATTTTCTGCAGATTTTGATGATTTCTTAAATATACTAAGACAGCTATACTATTTTAAGCACTGTAAAGAAGCTTGTAGTATCAATACAACCTTTATATTAATTAAGTATCAAATATAAGTTAAGCTACCTGTTTTTAAATTTCAACAGAGTATACGCAGATTACCAAAAACAGAAACAGAAGCTGTCGTCACATTTTAAGGCATCTTTGGTCAGTCACACATGAGTTTGTGTGTGTGTGTGTGTGTGTGTGTGTGTGTCTGTGTATAGGTGAGCATGCTAAATGCTGCACACACACACACATACACACACTTACACCACAAAAGAAGGCAAACCGCAACGCAACGCAACTGGGAAAATAAAACGTAAAAAAAAGAGAGAGAAAAAAGGTAAACGAAATTGGAAGAAACGAACGCTCGAAAATCGACGTTCAAAAATGAAACGAAATGTGAGGCGCGCCGTGTCTGTCTGTCATGATGAGCGTGTATGTGCCTGTATGTTCATGTCTGTCCAGGGTGTGTGTGTGTGTGTGTGTGTGTGTGTGTGAGTAGGTTGCATGAATTGCAATTGTTGTTGAAAGCATTTGCATGTCACTCGTTTGCATTGTGTGCACCTGTATTGGCATTGTCAACGCGCCACACCCCCTCCCCCCACCCTATCAACCACCCCTAGCTCAGACCCCCTCTGCGTTCTCGCTGTTCCTTTTGGCTGTGGCACATACATGTACTCTCTTCTTTAATGCAGCCTTTCTATATGCATGAACGTGTGAGCTAGGCTAAGGGATGAAGGGCAAAGAGGGTGCAGGGGGTGGAATGGGGTGGCCCTTGGCTATTGTTGCTGCCACGCAGTAGGTAAAGTGAAAATGAATTGCCACCATCAAGGCGAAAGCATTGCAACATATTGCGCATACGCCACATGAGCCACAGTTTAAAATGATGACCCACCCTTCCCTTTCCCTTTTCCAACCCCCCTTGATAGAGCCACCGCAATTGATTCGCATCGCAAGTTTCGAACAGCGGCCATTTCAACTGGAAAGGCAAGCAAAAAGTCGAGCTGTACCAACTTTGGCAGCTGCAAATTCTAACAAAACAAGAGGCATGTAATAAAATGAAATAAAATCAAGTAAATTAAGTATACGACAGGTGAGACAATATGCCAGTGCTCACAACTCAAACACTTGCAAGACGAGCAGACGAACAGACGAACTTCCAAGTTGTTGCAACACATACAAAATTTGCACATTGCATACGATTTACATTACACATTACACTTGGCCGCAACCCGATCTCGTTGCAAGTTTTACAAGGTGGTGCATGAAAATCGGTAGGAATACTATTATAGAAGCCAAAAACTGGCAAAACAAAAAGGTAAATGCCGCACACACACACACACTGCTGCAAGTTATAAATATGTAAATAAGCAGCAAAGTTGCCGGTAGTAAATGATGCAACATGAGGCAGCATCACAGGAGCAAAGGGAAAGTGAAAACTGAAGGCAGGCAGTCTGATGAAATGATGGTAAAAAGTTAACAATATGCTCGACAGGGCTCATGTACAGTAAACGTAGCCAAAGTTGATGGCAAGTGCAACATTTTGTCTTGTTTGTTCAGTTTGTTCAGCTGTCTTAGGACCGATCGGTCCAATATTAGGTCTTAGTATGAAAAACTTTTTTGTTTAATGAAATATTATAACCAAACTAATATAACATGCATTTAAGTTAGACTTATATTTCCTGACCAGAGTTGGTTCTAATCGAACCACTATATCATATAGCTGTCATAGAACTGATCGGGCGAAATCCAAGTATACTAAGACTTTTGAATACCGAATAAATTTAGAGACCAAATAATGACCAAGACGATATTCCGCATGAAAATCGGGCAAGTTTTGGCAAAGCTATGCATGTTTATGTTTATGGGTAATGTCTAAGCTTATACCTGACGTATAGCTATACATGGCTTATGAGGTTAACAAACCTTTTTTTTTAACTACTTTTGAATAACGTTGCACAGTGTGGTGTAAAAGTGTTGCACACCTGTGTGTGTGTGTGTATAGGGAGAAGTGGTTAAAATGACAGCTGCGGCATTGTTGATCTCACCTGCACATGGCAAATCAAATTATGTGCCACAAAAAATCAAAAAGAGTTGGCAACAGTTGCTCTCAAGTTTGCATTGAATGACAGCTGGCAAGTAAGACAGAGAGAGGGAGAGAGAGAGAGAGAGAGAGAGAGAGAGAGAGAGAGAGAGAGAGAGAGAGGGAGAGAGAGTGACTTGTCACGCACAAAGCAATTGCAGTTGTCGCGCATTGAAATTAATTAAAAGCCTGCCTGCTGCTGTTGCTCTGGACGTAGGGGATACTCATCATTCTCATCCTCATCCTCATACTCATCTACATTCTCTTCCCCATCAGCATGCTTGTCGTATTTTCGTCCTTTTCAGACTGCATCCTGTGGCGTTTTCGTCGCGCTTAGCTGAATTTGGTTTTCCAGTTGGCACGCACAAAGACAAAGCCCTGAACACATGTCTGCCGTCAAAGCAAATTAGAGAGCGCTTAAGGACGCATTTCCTCATCCACATTCTCCTCTCTCCACTCTCCACTCTCTGCTTGTCAATCCCCATTTTCTTTTTTAAACTAGAATTTTTTCAGAATTATTTTTTATTTTGGGTGGCTTTAGAATATTCATTGCTTAGTATCTGCTCCCCCCCCCCCCCCCCCCCCCCCCCCCCCCCCCCCCCCCCCCCCCCCCCCCCCCCCCCCCCCCCCCCCCCCCCCCCCCCCGGGGGGGGGGGGGGGGGGGGGGGGGGGGGGGGGGGGGGGGGGGGGGGGGGGGGGGGGGGGGGGGGGGGGGGGGGGGGGGGGGGGGGGGGGGGGGGGGGGGGGGGGGGGGGGGGGGGGGGGGGGGGGGGGGGGGGGGGGGGGGGGGGGGGGGGGGGGGGGGGGGGGGGGGGGGGGGGGGGGGGGGGGGGGGGGGGGGGGGGGGGGGGGGGGGGGGGGGGGGGGGGGGGGGGGGGGGGGGGGGGGGGGGGGGGGGGGGGGGGGGGGGGGGGGGGGGGGGGGGGGCGGGCGCGCGGGCGGGGGCGAGGGAGAGGGAGGGGGGGGGGGCGCGCGCGGCCAGAGAGAGAGAGAGAGAGAGAGAGAGAGAGAGAGAGGGGGGGGGGGGGGGGGGGGGGGGGGGGGGGGGGGGGGGGGGGGGGGGGGGGGGGGGGGGGGGAGGGAGGGAGGGAGAGAGGGGGGGGGGGGGGGGGGGGGGGAGGGAGAGAGGGAGAGAGAGAGGGGGGGGGGGGGGGGGGGGGGGGGGGGGGGGGGGGGGGGGGGGGGGGGGGGGGGGGGGGGGGGGGGGGGGGGGGGGGGGGGGGGGGGGGGGGGGGGGGGGGGGGGAGAGAGAGAGAGAGAGAGAGAGAGAGAGAGAGAGAGAGAGAGAGAGAGAGAGAGAGGGGGGGGGGGGGGGGGGGGGGGGGGGGGGGGGGGGGGGGGGGGGGGGGGGGGGGGGGGGGGGGGGGGGGGGGGGGGGGGGGGGGGGGGGGGGGGGGGGGGGGGGGGGGGGGGGGGGGGGGGGGGGGGGGGGGGGGGGGGGGGGGGGGGGGGGGGGGGGGGGGGGGGGGGGGGGGGGGGGGGGGGGGGGGGGGGGGGGGGGGGGGGGGGGGGGGGGGGGGGGGGGGGGGGGGGGGGGGGGGGGGGGGGGGGGGGGGGGGGGGGGGGGGGGGGGGGGGGGGGGGGGGGGGGGGGGGGGGGGGGGGGGGGGGGGGGGGGGGGGGGGGGGGGGGGGGGGGGGGGGGGGGGGGGGGGGGGGGGGGGGGGGGGGGGGGGGGGGGGGGGGGGGGGGGGGGGGGGGGGGGGGGGGGGGGGGGGGGGGGGGGGGGGGGGGGGGGGGGGGGGGGGGGGGGGGGGGGGGGGGGGGGGGGGGGGGGGGGGGGGGGGGGGGGGGGGGGGGGGGGGGGGGGGGGGGGGGGGGGGGGGGGGGGGGGGGGGGGTTCGAACACTGGTTGTAAAAAACAATGAATATTCCTTGATAGTTTTTCTTTTTGCGGCATTTCTTTTTATTGCGACTGTAAAGTGTTGCCTATGAGCCGGCTTACTGCATGAATATTTGTTGTAGGTTCCATAGGTGTGTGTGTGTGTAGTGTAAGTGGGTATTAGTGTGTGCATGTTGTATTGTTAACTGTAGTTGCAGCTGTACAGTACAATTAGAGAAATATTTTGCAGGCCAATCCACAGATTGTAATATTGAGTATACGTTGCGTATACTTAATATTGCGTATACGCCGCGTATGCGTAATATTGCGTATACGTCGCGATTACTTTATATTGCGTATACGACGCGTATACTTAATATTGCGTATCAGAGAACTGCAACGGTTAAGAAAAGTTCGATCAGGCTCGAAAATTGCCTCGAACTCGTTGTGAATTTTTCATTTTGATCAAGTGATCGGAGTGGATCGTTCGAACTGAGCGTTTGAATTGAAAAATATTAATATAGCGAACAGTTTTGGCCATGAAACGAAGCTTCAGTTTTCAGTTTTCAGTTAACGCTTTACATAACTTTAAATATTCTTGCCATTGGCATTGTTGTTGTAGTTAAGCGACGCCGTCGTGTCTGGCAGAACGGCACTTTGAAATTTATGGTTCATTGAATACGCATGAAAAACAGTCAGACATGCTCCACAGACAGACTAGAGGGGGGAAAATCGCGAGGAATGAACTTTTCCGAATGGTAAAAACAAAAGAATTGAATTTATTTCGCGCAACAACAAATGCCAAGTGCCAGTGACATTTCTGAAATTTCTCAACTTAACCGAAGAATCAAATGAAAAACTGAAACAACAATAACATGAAAAAGAAGAAGAAAAACACGCAAAAAAAAGTGTTGACATTGCATAAACAGAAATAATTTCACTGCCACTTGGTGCAGCTGAAATCAAGCTACAACAGCAAATCATGAAGGTGAACACAAATACAATTTCATGAAGAAGAAAAAGAAAACAAATGCAATAAACAACATTAAAAACAAGAGAAAAGTTTGAAATCTGCCACAAAAACAGACAGAATAATATGGAGTTAAATAGAAAGTAAGTTTATTGTTCTATGAAGAAAAGCATGCTTTGAAAATTTTAAATTAAGATCTATAGAAATTTAAATGAAAATAAAATTATTGAAGTATCTAAGAGATTTAAAATAATTGCTGGTAAAATTAAAAGTGAAATTTCTTCGAATTTCTATTCAATTTATGTTCGGTTCTGATTCGTTTCTGAAAATTGGGTATTATTTCTAGCAGCTGGGCGGGAGAAACACTTATTGGCAGGCAATCTGCCTTCTTATATATATATTTTTCGTTTCTCAGCAGTCTTTAGTGCACTTTGCTGCGTTTTAGCTGGCAATTTAAATCATAATGCAAACGAAGAGTCAAGAAAAGTGCACCAAACTATTTGTGATCCTTTAGGATATCAATGAGAAGACTTGGCATAAATAAATAACACTAACGAAGCAGTAACAACAACAACAATAAAATAAAATGAAGAAAAGAAGAAGAAGAAGCAGCTGTTGGCCCAATAAAGTGTCCAGTTAGCTGTTGGCAGTTTCGAGTTTACGTTTCAAGCTAAAATGCTTTTCATTTTGGAACGGAAACTCTATTTCATTTTAACAATTGTTTATTTATTTATTGTAGTATTTGTTATTCATTTATTTGCTTTCACTTTGCGCACTCATTGCGTGGCGGAAGATGGAGGGTGAGGGGGAGGGGGGAGAGGTTTCACTTTTCTTATGCTTATGCCTTTGTGGAGGTTTGGCAGCCATTTTGAAAGCGATGCCTCAGGTTATGCCACCGTTATGCCATCTGACGTTGGAACTGTCGCAGCTGCTGCTGCGGCAATTAAATAAGGCAAACGTAAATAAATTTAATTATTTTTACAATTTACTGACGAGCCTCAGCACAGCACCAAGCAAAAGTCAGCAAAGAAAAACAATCAACTTTTCTTCAAGTTTTTCCTCGTCAATTTTCCGCAGCCTTTGAGCGTTGTTTTTATTGGTGTGTGTGTGTGTGTGTGGGTGAGTGTAAATTGAGAAACTACCAATGTTATGAATTGAAATGTGATCGTATCTCTTAAAAGTCGCATGTGCAAACGCTACCAGCTAATTGAATTTTTAAATAAAAAACCAAAATTGAGAAACTCATTTGAAGGCGCCACAGGCAACGATTGTGTGTGTGCTTGTGTGTGTGCGAGTAAACGTGTGTGTATTACGCTTACGGCTAACAGAATTGCGGTTTATAGCCAGATCTAGTACCTGATTTATATTTGTGGAAAGCCAACTCAGATCAAATCCAAAATCAAGTTGACAAAATTTCATTTAAATAAAAATCACTTCAAATTGAGTATTAGCAATATATTTAAAATAAAAGAAATTAAAAGGTATATGAAAAATGCGCTTACTCTATCAATTTTTAAATCAAAAGAATATTAAATTTATAGTAGAAAAAACTGTTGACAGGGTATAGAAAATGGACATAAAACAAAACCGCAATCCTTAAATGTTCTTCATTTATTCATTTGATATTTTTTCTCAAGTTTTCAGCTTTATTGCTAACTTGAAACCAAGCAAGTTTTTTAAGTGGCCAGCCCAACAAATACAACAACAACAACAACAAAAAGTGTATACAACATCAAAATTAATAAAGCGAAACTTTATTCGCAACTGCAAATCAAGTAACTAACTCGGCCAAAAGCATTATGGCCAAATTACTTTTTATGAGTTCATTTCCTTTTTCAATACGCCAGGAGAAAAATAAAATCATGAGAAGAAACGTAAAAGCAAAAACAAAAACAAAAATAAATATATACGCCATTTTCTCGCAAATAAAAAGCCACTCACATCAATGAATCGACAAAAGTTCGAGTACGAGAATAAGAACGAATGAGAACTCGCAACTGGGTAACAAAAGTTGAGCTGATGGTTGAGTCGATGAATCGGTCAATGAGTTGGCCAGTGGCTCAAACGGTTGGCCAGAATCAATAGCAAATTGTGGTATCGAGGCTGTCAAGTACCTGATGATGTTTAGCTAAGCGCCGAGTGCTTCATGACGGTGCCCCAATGATGAAATTACAACATTAGCAAACTAATCGCAACCACTTTAGATGCCAGCAACGTATTTTTACGGGGAGGACTGTGACGGCAACGTGGCCCAATATAAATGTATGGGTCTCTTAACCCAAATATTCCCAGCGTTACCATATGGTAACAAGCAATAGGCATTTACTAGACAACATATTAACAGATTAACGAAATAATAAGTATACGCGGCGTATACGCATTATTAAGTATACGCGGTGTATACGCAATCTTTATATTTTTCGAATCAAACGCTCAGTTCGAACGATCCACTCCGATCACTATATTCGTATTTTTAAGAATTTAAAAAACCTGTACTCTGATATTCCCAGCGTTACCATATGGTAAAAGCCGAAATAATGGTCCTGTCGATTATCCTGACAAGGACGAACAAAAAGAATGTCTTTTTCGAATTCAGCGACCTTAAATTTATCAGCCCTGATAGCTTTATAAAGAAACTCGAAAAAACGTTGCTCAGGACTATTGGGGTTAAGCTAGCACTGGTTCAGGGCTCTGATGAATGGAAAACAAACACAACACGGTAAAGTTGGGAATTGTGTTTCAGCTCTGCTTTACAGCAATTGAGTAAAAGCGACGCACTGCTCAAAAATAAAGCAATTTCAAGAGGTGCGCGATGCGATGCGTTGCGAAATGAAATGAAATGAAATGAAATGAAATTCATCAATAAATTTCCGTAGGATCAATGAGTAGACGATGCGATGCCATAAATAGTACAGCACTGAAACAGGGCTGAAACAGGGCTGAAACAAGGCTGAAACCGAGCAGACACAGCTGCTGTCCCGGGTGAATTTAGCTGCGGAAATTGTTTGTATTAAGTAAACACTGCAGCGGAAATGCCTTGTTTAATACAAATATATGTTGGTAACAGTCAAGACAGACCAGTTGACTGATGGCAACGACAAGGGAAGGAGACAACATGCTTTTTTTTTTAGATACAATTCACAATCGGCAATCGCTCAAATTCACGTTGCTAAAAGTTCAATGGTTTTTTTTCCTGTTATTTGTATTAGGATCGAAGGCAGCAAAGAAGCACAAGTGCGACTCATGAGGCGACGAGTAAAGTGCACTCGTGGGAATACGCCGCCAGCAAACAGGCAACAACAACAGGCAGACTGTAGACACAAAATCCCTAACCAAATTGATATTTGGCTGGCTCTGGGAGTAGGTGTGTTTGTCTCACGTAGCGTAGCATTAAACGCCGCACAAATAAATGAAAAAATGTGTAATCACTGCTCATCATTAGGCAGCAACTACACTGAAAGAAATAACTTAATCTAGAAAAATATAAAAGTTCCAAATCGAAATTGTATTGAATCAAACCATAATCCAGTAAGAAAATTTTAGAAAAAAATATTTTTTTTACAAAATTAATTAAATTTAAATGCATAATAAATTTAGAGGCCAAACAATAATCAAAATGACATTCCGCTTGAAAATCGGTTTAGTTTTGACAAAGTTATGGGAGTTTGAAGTTGGTCAGACTTTGGATCTAACAACTTTACAAGTCAAAATTTTTGTCAAATTTCACATGATTTTTTACAGAATTTTGAAAGGTGTCAGAAACAAATTTAAAGTGTTGTTTTATACTATTTACGATATAAGGAGTTGATTAAACGTGAAAACTTGAGATTTAAAATTTTGAATTTTCAAAATATCAAAGGGGGGACCACATGCATCGAATCCATGATTTTGAGAAATTTAAATTTTTTTTGAAAATTAATTAAATTTAAATGCATAATAAATTTAGAGGCCAAACAATAATCAAAATGACATTCCGCTTGAAAATCGGTTTAGTTTTGACAAAGTTATGGGAGTTTGAAGTTGGTCAGACTTTGGATCTAACAACTTTACAAGTCAAAATTTTTGTCAAATTTCACATGATTTTTTACAGAATTTTGAAAGGTGTCAGAAACAAATTTAAAGTGTTGTTTTATACTATTTACGATATAAGGAGTTGATTAAACGTGAAAACTTGAGATTTAAAATTTTGAATTTTCAAAATATCAAAGGGGGGACCACATGCATCGAATCCATGATTTTGAGAAATTTAAATTTTTTTTGAAAATTAATTAAATTTAAATGCAGAATGAATTTAGAGGCCAAACAATAATCAAAATGACATTCCGCTTGAAAATCGGTTTAGTTTTGACAAAGTTATGGGAGTTTGAAGTTGGTCAGACTTTGGATCTAACAACTTTACAAGTCAAAATTTTTGTCCAATTTCACATGATTTTTTACAGAATTTTGAAAGGTGTCAGAAACAATTTTAAAGTGTTGTTTTATACTATTTACGATATAAGGAGTTGATTAAACGTGAAAACTTGAGATTTAAAATTTTGAATTTTCAAAATATCAAAGGGGGGACCACATGCATCGAATCCATGATTTTGAGAAATTTAAATTTTTTTTGAAAATTAATTAAATTTAAATGCAGAATGAATTTAGAGGCCAAACAATAATCAAAATGACATTCCGCTTGAAAATCGGTTTAGTTTTGACAAAGTTATGGGAGTTTGAAGTTGGTCAGACTTTGGATCTAACAACTTACAAGTAAAATTTTGTCCAATTTCACATGATTTTTTACAGAATTTTGAAAGGTGTCAGAAACAATTTTAAAGTGTTGTTTTATACTATTTACGATATAAGGAGTTGATTAAACGTGAAAACTTGAGATTTAAAATTTTGAATTTTCAAAATATCAAAGGGGGGACCACATGCATCGAATCCATGATTTTGAGAAATTTAAATTTTTTTTGAAAATTAATTAAATTTAAATGCAGAATGAATTTAGAGGCCAAACAATAATCAAAATGACATTCCGCTTGAAAATCGGTTTAGTTTTGACAAAGTTATGGGAGTTTGAAGCTGGTCAGACTTTGG
The DNA here is from genome assembly GCA_035045575.1 of Drosophila falleni. Classification (NCBI taxonomy): domain Eukaryota; kingdom Metazoa; phylum Arthropoda; class Insecta; order Diptera; family Drosophilidae; genus Drosophila; species Drosophila falleni. The sequence continues at coordinate 9,839,649 of JAWNOV010000167.1, forward strand.
ATCTAACAACTTTACAAGTCAAAATTTTTGTCAAATTTCACATGATTTTTTACAGAATTTTGAAAGGTGTCAGAAACAAATTTAAAGTGTTGTTTTATACTATTTACGATATAAGGAGTTGATTAAACGTGAAAACTTGAGATTTAAAATTTTGAATTTTCAAAATATCAAAGGGGGGACCACATGCATCGAAACCATGATTTTGAGAAATTTAAATTTTTTTTGAAAATTAATTAAATTTAAATGCAGAATGAATTAAGAGGCCAAACAATAATCAAAATGACATTCCGCTTGAAAATCGGATAAGTTTTGACAAAGTTATGAAAGTTTGAAGTTGGTCGATTTCACATGGTTTCTTACAGAAAAATGAAAGGTTTTAGAATCAAGCATGATTTTTTACTAATTGTAACCATAATTTGTGAATGAAGTTTATGAATTTGTATGCCAACAAATTGCGCTACAAATTTTCACTTTGTGACATGCCTTTTTAAGTACTTTCGCTCTTTTAATGCTCGTCATCAGGTCCTTTTGGGAAGGTTTGATCAACAGGAGGCATTATGTTTAATTGGCGCTAACCGTAAAGTTTGCTCTATAAACATTTTAACTAGGCCTATAAACTGTGTCTAATAGACGACATCAAATCGTTTCCATGATTTATGGCAAAGTTCCCTTCCATTTTTTACCATGTAGCATAAAAATGTAGTAAAACGTGAGACCGAGAGAGATGGTCCCGCATGGAGACATAAAGCGATGCAGTAATTGAGGCAGGACATGTTGAGGAGCCTGCCAGTGGCAGGAACTGAAGCAGATCCCCAGTGGCGCTTAATCAATACCCAAATCATATTGCACAGCAACAACAACGAGAACAAGAGAAATGGGGAGAAAAATGGGGAGTAACAGAGCAATGCAATATAAATATTTGACGTGTGAGAACGTTTGGCTTTTATAGCTGTCCAAATGGATGAAGCAACTGGGAGGTTTGCCTACGGTAGGCAGATGAATGAGAGAGATGAATAAAAGAGTGAGAGAGTGGGAGAGAACAAAGTGAGTTGTTTAGCAGGCGATATAACAATTGCAGATTTAGTGAAATTGCTTTTACTCGACTTGCCACATGACCACGCCCACAACTCTCTCACAGTCAACAGAGAAATGTGTGTGTGTGTGTGCGAGGTGTGTGTGTGTGTGTGTGTGTGTGTGTGTGTGTGTGTGTGTGTGTGTGTGTGTACGTGCGTTGTGCCTGTCATCGTGTCGTAATCAAATGGAACTTGACGCATAATGGCACAAATTGCGCTTTTATGTATGCTGTCGAATTGCGCTCTCTCTCTTTTGCCTTCCCCTTTCACTTTCTCCTCTCCTCACTCCTCCACCCACTTTAAGTACTTGTGCATCTGTCAAATGGTTAAACACTCGTCTATGTTAGACCATCTAGAAGTCGGTAACGCCCACAAATTAGCGCCCATGTCGAGGAGCCGATTCCTAAATTGAAAATGAAACGTGTCATGTGGTAGGTGGGCGTTGATAGGTGGATGGAGGAAGAAGAATGACTGAGGAAAGGGGGCAGAGCATCGCATGCGGTTCATTGGTAATTCATTTATGCGCACATTTGCTATGGCAAATGTCTGTCAGTGCCTGGACTCATCCCCTCTGTTGGCAGTTGGCCTGCTGCAGGTGTTTCGCATAAGAAATGGCTGCCATCGATAGCAGCGCCGCATTATATGTAATTTATACTTTTTGGCAGGCACTTTGACCCCGGCAGTCTAACGGTCTGACAGTCGAGCAGTACGGGCAGTCACCACGCACGACTTGACGTCATGATAATGTATCGAATTCATTTTCCACTTGTTTTGCTTGCCAGCAGCACCTACACTGTTAGAGCACTCGTCCCTCTAATGCTTTTCTACACTCTTCTACACTGAAAAAAAGACCAACTTCTAGATCCAGAACATTCATCTTAAATATTTTGTTATTAAAATAACATTATTTTAAGACAAAATTACTTAAACCAAGATTATTAATCTAAAAAAACTTATAAAAAAAATAGGATCGATACAACGAAAATGAAGTTTTAGTATGAAAAAGTTTTTTATTTGTTGGGATATCAGAACAAAACTGATAGAATATGCATCGGGGCTGGTACTATACATCCTGACCAAATTTGGTTAAAAAATAGTGTTGCCTACTTATGTGGGCCAAAAAAAGTGTTGCCTACTTATATGGGCAAAAATAGTGTTGCCTACTTAGATGAACAAAAAAAGTGTTGCCTACTTATGTGGGAAAAAAGTGTTGCCTACTTATGTGTTCTTTATAATAAGAATTTTATGTTTTCGACGCATTTTTAGACCAAAAATCTTAGTTCTGAGACCAAAATATTGATTTTAGAACATTTTTTTTAACAGTGTACTTCTCCTACCTGAGAGTTAGAGTTCACGGGTGCCGACAACTTGCCCACTTGTCTGCGCATTTCTCTCACATTCTGCTTGCCAGCGTTTTGTTTGGCAAATACGAAGAAAAAAGAGGCGACCACCAAGAAAAACAAAAAACGCTTTCGACACATTCCACATTCATACTCAATTACCTACGTGGCAATGCTTCGCTTGGTTGCCGGATACGAGGCATGCCACGTGGCCGCCAAGACACAGAACTCAGCTGAGTTATCGACTTGGCAAGACCCAACTGTACTTTTTTTTCGCCTATTCTTATATCTACTTGTACTTTATCTATTAGTTTAAGGGGTGTATTCATCGCAGACTCGATTGTGATTGTATTTATCAATTGATTCTCTTTTTGTTTGTGTTTCTTTTTCGATTACTTATTTATTTAATAATTTTGCTCTACAGGGTATCTTATAGTTTATTTACCTTCCACTCCACGTAAATTGTGCAACTTTTGGTTTTTGTGCGCCACTGTTTGAGTTGCGAGAGCCAACGTTCAATGACTTGGCCAGGCCCGAAAAGTTTGTTGCAAATATTTGACCATCGACCACGCGCAGGCAAGCACTCAACTTTAGGCCCCTTACTCCCCTATTCCCCTCTTTCCCTCTTCTCCTCCTCCTTCTCCACTTCCTCCTTCTGTGTTGGCTTGTTGCCGAACACGTTGGCACGTTTGCTTTTCGCTATTCGCCGAATTTCATTCCAATGCATTTATTTATTTGACTTGTTTTTGGACAATCAACCTATCTCCTTCTTGCTTCCCCTTTATCACTATTTTCTCTTTTCTCTGTATACAAATAAATGCAATTTCTATGCTACATATAAGCATTGCAATGTGTGTATTTTTCCAACTTCAAAATATTAATATTAAAATTGCTTTTATTGAGCGTCGAAAAACTCGTAAATTTGACTTTGTAGAATTTTGCTATCAATCGAAATGAACTGAAACCGTTTGTCTATTTGCATTTGATTCAAAGTCAATAAACAATATTTAGTTTTTGCCAGCTCACTAAATCAATCATAATCAAAATTGTAATTTAAATGGAAAAAAATGGAAAAAATACAGCAAAGGCCGCTAATAGTCTTTGCAATTGATTAAAGCCAACAATTGATTGTTTATGCTCTAAAAATGAAAATATATATATTTTAGAGATGATGTTGAATGAATTTAAAATTTTTTCAAGTCCTTAATGATTCGATAACTTCAAGAAGCAATATAATTCTATAATATTTGACTTATTGTAATTTCAAATCAAAATAATACGTATAATAAGAAATATTTAAATGGTTTTTTTTTAATTTAAAATTTGTAAATTAATTATATAATTGTATTTTAGTGGCTCGGTTGCTGCCTTAACTTATAAGTTATTTAGGTAGAGTAACTAATTAATATAATTCACTTTATTTGAAATGTTATTTGATCTTCCTTAATTCAATTGCAGAGCATTCAATTGTCAATTATTTTACTTTGGCCGCGTTTCGCATTTTATATAAATTTCAAATTGTTTGAGTTTGCCACCATAAAACACACAAATTCACTCAGCGATTCGCTGATATATTGACCGACTGATTGATGGATGGATGATGTTTGAATGTGGCTGCATTGGGGCCGCTCACTGTGATTAGTTGCGTTGAAAGTGATGGACGCGCTAATTAAATTGACGTTCGCCTGCTGCCTGCGGCGGATTGTGTATTAAACGACCTGAAAGTACACCTGACACACACACACACACACGCACACACACACATACAAACAGGCACACCTTTGCAACTCTAAACAATTTGAGCAAAATATATATTTTGTGTGTATTGTTGTAATTGAATTGCGAGTGTTGCCTGTCGGATGTTGCAGTCAACCGAGAAAACAACTAGAAAAAAAGGTAAATAAATGGTAAAATAAAATTGTCGACATTGACCGGAAGCTGATGTCAATGTTGTCAATGTTTCTGTTTGCTTTTGTTGCTCTGCTTTAATTATTTTTCACGCCCACCTGCTGGCACGCCCTTAAACAGGAAATTGTATAGTGTCACATTCGGCATTCCCTTTTCGTTTCGTATCATTTTCCTTTACTTCACTTCGCTTTATTTTAATTGAATTTTGAAATATGCGCTGCACATTTTTTCACAATTTGTGCACTGTAAATGCAATTAATTCGAGCATTTTTCGAATTGTTCCATTGACCCTTTCTCTCTCTCTTTCTTTCTCTTTGTTTCTCTCTCGCTCTGACTATGTTGGAGATTTTTTGTTGCTGCAGCTGCAATAAATTCAGCGCACTCAAAACATAAATCAAATGCATTAAGCATGAGTCAGAGATAGTTTATTGTTAATTAAATCTCTCTTCTTTTGTTGTTCATTTCGTGTCGTGTCACGTTTTAGTCCTTGACAATTTCCAGCCAGGATCCAGCCTTAATCATGTTGAATCTTTTATTAATATTTGCATATCAAACGTGTTAATTCCTGTGCTTTGACTAAACTGTGTGTAAGTAATGCAACAATTTGCAAATTGGTTGCAATCAACTGGCGCACGTGACGTATACGCAATTTGCATATTTTTGCATTGATATGCTCACACGCCAATTAAATGTATAATAAAAGAACTGCTGTTTCTGTTTTTTTGACACACATATCAATTAATATTTGGATAGAGACAATGTATTTCAGCAATTCATATGCACATACCCAAAAGACCTTGGGCCAATTAGTCGTATGCTCAATTTCATTCAATTTATTTGTGTATGTGTGTAAAATTCTATAACTATTATAAGATTTTCAAAAATTCTATAACGTTTTTAATTGCTTTTGTCTTCTGCATAAGTAATATTATTAATTTATTCGTAAATTTTCTTACAATTTATTAAAGCTGATTTTTCAACTGCCGTTGGGGATGCGATTTTCGTCAATTTATTCATATTTCCCTAAAGATTTCAGCTTGATTTGTTTTGAGGTCAAATTTAAAAATTTTGGCAACAATACAGAATACCTAAATGAAGTTTTGACTGACGGCTGCATAATTGGCCCATAAATAATTTTGTTTTTTGGAAGTTTAAAGTGCAGCTTCATCAGATTTGTTTAATTTTCCATGTAAGCACAGTCTGCTTTTGAATATGTAAGTTAATATTTGACATGATGTATATATATGATTTTGCTGGTCATAGTGACTATAGCTGGCCTATGGGGCGTATAAGCTATATGAATTCATTTAATGGAATATGGCAGAGCATAACTTTTGCTGGAAACTTTTGCGCCCCCATCGACCAGAGTAAAAGTTTTGTGCAAACTAATTGTTAATTGAAACAAAAATGCCGCTGCAATTGAGAGAGAAATACTGGCTAAAAGAGACCCTGCAAGGCAAGGGAAATGCCAACAATTAACTGTGGCAACAATAAATGCGAAATGCGAAATGCGAAACTTAACTAAAGTTTATGCCCAAGCCGAAGCCATAAATAAGTATAAATACATTGTGTTAAATATGGATGTGTTGTCCAAGTACTTACCGCTCATCACAATCACAGCAGCGAGCAGCAGCAGCCACGAGACGCAGCTGCTGTTTGCCATATGGAGCAGTGGCATGGCAACGTCAGGAACAACAAACCGGAAATGCAGTAAGTCTGGTCCTGGTCCTGGTCCTAGTCCTGGTCCTTGTCCTGGACCTGAACGTTTAAAGCGAACGTGAAAGGAGTTGGAGATGGAGGCGTGGGAGCTGCTTTTGTCTGTTTGTATATATTTTGTTCAACTGTCGGTTTGTTTGACTATTTCGTTGCTGGCAGCAATAACCAAGTTAGCAGCGTCATCATCAACATCAGCAGCAGCAGCTGCAACAACGTCATTATCGGCGTCGACTGTTCGCTCTCGTTGCGCTGTCTATTAACTTGGCCAATTGCCAGACGGGCACAAAAGGCAACTCTGTTTTTGGCCCTGGGCAAACGTCGTTCGCTGTTTGCCTTTTCTATTGCCTGCTTCTGTTTTATACGCGACGTGGCTGTAAAGAGAGAGAGGGAGAGAGTGAATAAGTGAGTGAGAGAGACAAAGAGAGAGAGACCAAGAGGTCTGTAAAACAGTGAAGTTCTGTTAGTGGACTGACACGAAAGTTATTGCCGTGACAAAGATGGTTTTAAACAGAGAAGAAGAGTAAATGGAAAGCAGCAACGAGTCAAATGCACTCATTGGCACGCTTCGGCCAAGCTTCCTGTAAAAATGAAAAACGAAAGCGAAAACGAAAAGCGGAAATGAGAGCAAAACGATAATGGCGCACGCCGCCTGCATAATGATATTGCCAATGGAAAATGTAGAATGGCCAATGGCCAATGGAGAATGGAGAATGGAATTTTTGGGCTAATGCAAAGCACTTGCTTTTTATTTTTCTATTACACAATTTTCGGCAATTGAATTTGCCCAAAATACTAGTTACCTATTCTACTATTTCATTTGCCACACAGCTCATACCCAATCGCAAAAGTTTAGACCGTAATTAATGTAATTGCCAGTGCCGCAATCATTTTGAATGTGCAACGTATGGATGATCGATGTTGTGGCATTAATGTCATAATAATGAGAGTTGGTTGTATTCATTGCGCATACGCCATGTGTGTCGCAATATGCGAAATACATTTTTCGATTTTTCCCACATTTATCTAGTCAAATTTTCTCTGACACTGACTGCCATTATTTGCCATTTTGGAAATGGGCATAATTCTAATGCATAGATATTATGTGCTGGCGTCTGTTCATGCAAATTACATATTCCTCTCCCCTTCACACTTCTTGCTTTACTGTACTTATTGTTAGGAAACGGAAACGGCGCAGCAAATACCCAAAAAAAGGCATTTTATTATTGTTAGCAATTGGTTTCTATGCATGTGCGGGTGTGTGTGTGTGTGCGTGTGTGTATGAGCATGTGTGTGTGTGTATTTGTGGGCCAGATTTCAGACTTCGGAAAGCAATTTGCCACGCACTGTCAGTGAAGTTGAACGCGGTGGAACATTTCTAATTTTCAGCTACGAAAAATTTATACAATAAAAAAAGGCATAGCCCAAGGAAAAGCTACAACAACAACCACACCAGAATAATAATAAAAGCGAGCGAGAAAAAATCTGCCATAGACAAATTTACATAAAACTCAACTCGCATGCATGTAATTTGTAACAGAAAAAGATTTTGCTAAGCGAATCCCAACGTTTTACTTTCCCTCTCTATACAGTTAAATAATCAAAAAATACTTTCGAGATCTATAAACTGTTTTACAGCCATAAAAAAGTGGAATTTATTAGAAATAAGTCAAGTGTAAGGCTTTCAAAATGTGATTAATTGGAAAATGTGAAATCATTAATTTTAGTATTTTTTTATGATTATAATTAATATTATAATTAGCTAAAGTGAAATAAAAGCACTTTTCAAATCGTATATGCTTCACAAATTAGGTTAATGCTTTAACACCGACATCAAGTATACGCCCAGTTGCCGATAAATTGAATTGAGCTGTATTCCCGAGCGAAAGCTGATTTCATAACCAATTGAAACCTTTCAATTATTTGATTTACAACGCTATTAAGTAAATTATAAATTATAAGTTGAGTCAATTCCCAAATGGATTCAAGCGCCATTAAACATAATGCAAAATACAAAATAAAAAGAAATTACATGGCAACAATTGATTTTGCAAAGAATTAATAAATATAATGGATGGAGTGTGCTCACGACATGAAAATTAACAGATTAACGCGTTGTTTAATCACAACCGACAGCCTTGTATTAAAACTGACAGCTGTTGAGAGCAAACATCCCAAAGTTCGTGCCAATGCTGCGTATACTTAATCCATCACGAATTTAAAGTGCAATTTTTGGCGTTGACGCGAGCTTTAATTTCAGTATTTTGCTGTTGTCTGCCATTTTTCGCTGTTTGCCGTCGATTTTGTTAATGTTGTCGTTGTTGTTGTTGCGTTTTTGTAATTACTCAAAAGCAGGCGAGCAAACAACAAAATTTATATAACATTATAAAGCAATTTGCAGTAAATCACTAAAAGCGACGCGCGTGTTTATAAATCACAAGCAGCTCGACTATTCCCAACCCGTGCTTATGCTTAGTCTCTCTCTCTCTCTCTCTTTTCTCTCTAACTTCCGTTCCCACTCATACTTTGACAAACACGCTGTTGGCAAACCAAAAATCGAAATGAATAATTAATATGTCGCGCCTGCAGACGCCCAAGACAGACGCAGACAAGACTCCACATGCCTACACAGCGAGAGGCAGCAGCTTCAGGAAAAAAACCCAAAAAAAAGGAGAAAAAACTGGCAATTTGCTGGTTTTCAGTAATGTAAACAAAACAGCGCCGCCAAAAACCACAAGCAAAAAAAAATAAACAAAAAACAGAGACAAAGCCAAAGCCAAAGCCTCATGTGAAGCCCAACGGCGACTAAACCAAGCAAAAAGCACAAGAGTCAGAGTTAGAGCCACAGTCAAGTCCAGAGCCTCTGGCAGCCATGCACAAAAAAAAAGGCTCGACGAGATTGACAAATTTGCCACAATGGCAGCAAATGAAATGCTGTGGCAACAACAGCGACAACGACAACAACACGACAACGACAATGACTGCTGAATGAATTTTTCATTTATGACAATGTTTACGTAATTTGACAGCCAAAACAATTTTCATACTCTATTTTATGCCATGTCTGTGCTCTGATCTTCCGCTTGGCCATACGCAAAATGGTCTCTCATTTATTGTTTCAAAGGACTTGCTGCTTGATACCAATCGCCCCTAAGGAGCAGCTTGGCCTTGCCAATCAACCAAAGCCACTTTGTTGCCTTTCTCTAATCAAATGTGTGCAAGAGAACGTATGTATGTGTGTGTGTGTGTGTGTGTAAGCCCTTTTAAATGGCCAACGATTTGCCTGAATGCCGTGACATAAAAGTGCAATCTATAGTCCATTTAGTGGGCACAGGATTAACAGACTTGGCCAAGTACGAGAGCAAGTAACCACAAGAGCTTGCAACAAGCCATTTGAATTGGCTTCTTTAAGCCATGAAAGACTGGCAGAGTGGAAAACAGAAAGCGAAAGGTGAGCTCAAGTCTGCAATTGGTATTATGTATCAGAATAAATGGGGTGCAGTTTATTGGAGTTTGAGAAAATAGAGAAAATCTTAGTTGTTGTAGAAATAACTTTACACATTCATAACTTTGTCAGGAACTTAATTGATTTTTATGTGAATGACAAGAGATTGATTGTATATATTTTTAATTTAACAATTTCTACATTATTGTTTTTCGGACATATACGACAAATCTTTAACAACTTAAATACATCACAAAAGCAATTTCTGAAACCAAGCAATCCAGGTTGTCAAAAGTCAAAATATTTGTTGACAGATTTGACAAATTTTGTCATGTAATTGATCAAAAAGTCAAAAATACATTTTTAATAAATTTATTTAAAAGTAAACTATAGCAATAATAATTAAGTTTGTTGAAATCTAAAACAAATATTGCAAAAATTGTCAAACAATTGCCTAGAGTTCACCACTGTATTATTAGTTATACATTTTATTAGCTTTAACACTATTTTCAGCTGAATATACAAATTCAAATAATATTATCTAGCCTTAACTTTAAGCTGTAATCTTATCTTTCGCTCATTTACTGGTATTCATCAAACAATTTTGCAGTGTGAGATTTGGCCCTTGGCGATTTCACTCCTCTTCCTTTCCCTTAACCCCACTCTGGCTAAAAAGTTTTGGCATCCTTCGTCAAAGTTTATTTTAATTTGGTCAAATTAAGCGCAACTCGTAATTGAAATCCAGCTAGAACAATAAGCATGACGATGATCTCGCTGACCTTGACACCGAATCATTAGTCAAACCATTGCAACCAAATGACAAATAAAACAAAAATTATGAAGACAGAGAAGTAGAGATAAAGGCAGAGAGAGTGAGAGAGGGTAGAGAATTATTGTTTAGCACAATTTGGTGCTGTTTTGTTTTGGAGCCTGGCGCTTCACGGCATATTAAGCCGAATGAATAAATTACAATTGCAAATAGGCAATTTCCTACACTTCCTTCCTTTTCACATTTCACTGTGCAGTCAGCAACCGCAAATGGGGCGTGGCTAGTCGGTTGGGCGGTCTGTCGGTCTGTCGGTTGGTCGCTTGCTCGATTTCTTGTTGTCAACTGAGAGTTGGTTTGTTGGTCTAAATAACGTCTAATTTGCAATTTTGTTTAATTGTTTGTGGCTTTGGATTTTGGCATAATTTGAATGCTTGTTGTTGTTGCTATTGTTGTAGTTGTTGTTGCTGTTGTTGTTGTTTAGTATAAGCAAACCACGCCCCTTGCCAATTCAGCGCCTCAGTGATTCAGTTGCTTTGTCATGTCGTGTAGAAGAGTCGTAACTAAATTGTTACTTGTGCTCCTTGTTGTTGTTGTTTGTGTTATTTGCGGTTTTAGTTTGGGTCAACATCAATGAACGCTGGCACGCACAGCACCCACACACACATACACACACACACACTCACACACACACAGATACACACACATACAGATACAGACCACACTGGGTTCTCCTTCAGTTAGTGGTTTCCGCTCGAGCGACGTCATCTTCTCCTCCCCTCCTTCCACTTCTTGTACAATAGTTGGCTTGCCGCGTGCCTTGCCTAAATTATAATAAAAGGTTTCATTGCGACCAGCTCAAATATGCGCGTAACTTTGCTATTGCCTTTGCTTTGAGCAATTAAATGAATGCCAGCGGGTAGACAAAAGACGGACTGACCCACAATCAATTGGTATTTCTACGAAAGCAAGTTGGTCAACTATAAGAAGAGAGGGAAAAAGAAGAAGAAGAGAATAGAAAATTGGGGGTGAACTGTGTCTATTCTGTTCAACATGTGCTGCACACAATAGTTGAACAGAATTATCAAGTTGAACTCTTTTTGCAGTTGCGCTAAAAAGTATGCTATGACTTTTTAGCAGCTCTAAAAACCACTCAAGCACAACTTCAATGATACTCTCATTTCGTCTCGCCTCTTGTTCTCTTCTTTGCCAGCTGTTGTTGCTGCTTCGGGCACTCCACAAATTAGCTGGGCGATTTCCTTGCACTTAGTACACTTCGTTTTCTGTCTGTATACTTTTCAAAATTGGCTTTCACACGCCATTAGCATTTAATTGCAACTGCCATTGCCATTGCCACTGCCACAGTCACTGCCACAGTCATTGTTGCAGTTGTAGTTAGCCATTGACACGGCTGGTTACGCCTTCTTCTCCTCCTTCACGATCTTTTCCTCCATTTGGCCTTGTTAACAAGCGCATTTGCCTAAAACTGCGTACACAACGCCAATTAAACAATGGAATTGAAAAGCGGGAGCGGAGATTGGAAGCATTGTCATTTGCGAAATCAAATATTATTCTTATTACCATCATTTGCTAAAGTTGGCGCGTGCCTTTCGAGCCATGGCCGATAAGCGCCATTTTAACTAGAATTACCAATTTAATTTTGCCTTGGCTTAAGCTGTCGGTGCATTTCAACTGCAAGTTCAGCGCACAAATAAGCTCAACATCTGCATATAAACGAGTTAAAGTATTTTGTATTTGTTTGCGCACACGTCAATAAACTCTTTTGGCGACACAAATAATTTACATGGAATTTGTTTTTCAATGTTGCTTACGAGGATGGTTCAAGTAGTTACTGAAACCATAAAAAAATAAAGCTGTATTTCAGATAAAATACAACTCATTTTTCATACTTTGCTGTCATCTTTAACTTTCCTTTTTGCGAGCGTTTTAAAATCTGTTGCCTATTTTTGTGGGCTGTGTATTAATATAAGATTTACATTTTTGTTGCCTACTTTTGTGAGCTGCGTATTATTAGGAGATTTAAATTTATATTGCCTACTTTTGTGGACAGCAGATATATGAGAGATTTAATTTTACGGTCATTTATTTAAATTTTAACAATATTTTTAAATAATTCAGCTATTAACTGTCACTTTCTAGCCAAGTCTTGCTTTGCTTTTCAAGTACTACTATGACTACCCTCGTATATGTGTATATATATATATATGCGTTACATCCACTTAAACTATATGTAGGAGTATTTTAGCGATTGAATTGAATTCGAGGCGTCTTCCTCCCCATAGCCACTTCACAATTGAAAATCGTTTGCGTGGCAAAAAAGAAAAATGTTTCTACTGAACATCAAAATCAAATTCAGACTGAGACTTTGAATCGGAATCGGAATAAAAGTAAGGAATAGGAGTCGGAATCGGAATCGCAATTGAAGCGGCATTTTTAGTGATTGTTAGATGACGAGGATGCCTCAACATCTTTCAACATCATTCAACATCATTCGAATGGCAATCCCCAATGCTCAACGCTTGTTGCCATTGATGTTTTGTTGTGCACTCGAGTGTGTTTTCTTTGGTAATGGAATTTATTAATATTTCATTGTGTGCTAAAATGGGTCGCGGTAGAGGGGTAGAGAGGGGAACTGTGAGGCGACAAGTGAATTTGTGGTTGTGGCCAGAAGGAATGTGAGCAATTGCCAATGGCATTGACAGTCGTACTTCTAAGGTTTTCTGGCCAGTCAATTTCGCCTGAATTTTACCATATTTAATATGGCATACTTTTGGGTGCAGTGAATTGAAATTTCATTTAACCTTTATCCCTGTTCAAACCAATTAGTGGATAAGCAAATGATTCAAAATTTAATATTTACTTGCCATGACCACACAATTTCCATTCAAATTTCAAGTCATTTGAGTGTAATTAAATTACAATCAATAAAATAGACAGAAATTGTTAAATGTAATGTAATAATTTTAACGAGCTGCACTTATGAATTTAAATAGTTTCACTTTACAATTAAAGTTAATAACACAAAATTGCATTAATAATTACTGACTTGCATTTCAAATAATATACAAGAATTGTTTTGGAATTTTGTGCTCATGAGTTTGAAATATTTGACACTCGATTTGTCTAATTGCCGATTTGTGGAATTTCAGGCATTGTTGAAGCACTCCTGCAATGTGGTAATTCTCGAAATGAACCCATCTGATGATGCTGCCAGCCACATGGTTGAATAATGTTCACATGGGAGCTGTTTACGGGCCACAACTTTCAGAAGCAGGCCAAAATTCTTGTTGACCAACAAAGCGCATAATGCAAACTTTTTCCGAGTAAAACGAACCATAAGCAAGGCACCATGGGATATATGAGAGGTGGAACAAGAAACTCTGGTACACTCTACCCGTTTCCCCTCTCTCTCTCTCTCTTCATCCATAATCATTTCAAATTCCACAACAAACAGCAAAAATCAAATTTGAGAACTTGTAAGAAATATCGTATACGCCATGCACTGCACTAACTCTTATAATACCCCCCGCTCAATTTCCCCTCGACCAACCCCTTCGCAATCTGTGGAAAAGTTTACAGCCATGGCCAACAACAGAATGGAATACGAATTTCTGGTGCAACGCACAAAAAACCGATGTGGCAACTGAATGCGGAGAATGTGAGAATGAAGAGAAAGATATGGAAAAACTCTTGTGATTTCTGAAATCAGAGCGTGGACGTGGGAGTGGGCGTGGCCAGACGCCCTTGCTTAGACCGCCCGTTGTTCGAACAATATGAAAATAATAAAAACAGTTTCATAAATCAAGAAAATGATAAAGAAAAACTCTGCATAAAACTTGCACAAGGCGAAAGTCGAACGCTGAAAAATGCAAGAAGCGAAAGGAATGTCTTTTTCTTACCCCATTTGGTGTTGCATGCTTCAGATGTTGTGCCACACTCCTTACCATTCTAACCACCTTGCCAAGAGAATACAAAATAAAATTGAAAGTTTTTAGCTCGTGATAAGACGGAAATCAACATACACACAACACTGGAAGTGAATATGCATTCAAGATCAAGTCCTTAAGGATTTCAACTGCACATGATTGACAGGATTTTTTTCTCTGCCTGTAGCCATAAAAGATTATTAAAATGGGAACAAGTAATCGGTAATTATCACTGACTGAAACACTTTTTTTTTAATGAAACTCCTAGCATTGCTCATTAATATTTCCCAATGCTTTTCAGTGTTGTGAAATTCCAAACTATTGCTTGCGATAAGACGAATATAAACAAACACAACACTGGAAGTGAATATGCACTCAAGATCAAGTCCTTAAGGATTGAAGCATTTTTTTCCTCTGCATGTAGTCCTAAAAGATTATTAAAATGGCAAAGGCAATCGTTAATTATTACTGACTGTAACTCTTTTTCTGCAACTCCTACCATTCCTCATTAATATTTCCCATTGCTTTTCAGTGTTGTGAAATTCCAAACTATTGCAATATTAAGTTGCAAATCAGTTCTGTCTATCAGCGATTTTCTCTCATCCAACTGCAGCACTAAAACTTGTTATTGTTGACGCACTGACAGTCGGTCAGTCAATCGCATTATCATGTTCTTTTTGCAGTCATGTTCGGATTTTCCTTCCCCTTCCCCTGCTTACACACCCCTTTTGCTCATCGCTCGAGTGCCATAGCAATTTCGCGTCAGCAAACTGCAATCGTCTGTCGATCTATCAACGAGTCAAAGCGCGACTGTTTATTTATCTGGTGTTGCAGTACTCCAAACTGGTTGGGATGGTTGCATGGTTCGATGGCTGACTGACTTTCAGCTCCTGCTGTGCTACAGATAGTGATTTGTTGTCCTGCCAGCTGACTGTGCATACAAAATTACTGACAAGGACGTCCACGAAGCGGCCAGTTAATGTGAAAAATGTGCACTAAAAGTCGCAACGTCCATGCATCGATTTACTTTGGACTGAAAACGGCACAGTCGACTGACTGTGTCTGCTGGGGATTTGTTTAGCCCCCAATCGCATATGCCCCATTGATTAAGTTCCCCTCGGACATAGGGCGTGTCTCTGTGCGAGCAAGAAAGAGACGGCGATTGTAGTGACGCTGGCAAAACAAATCAACACTGGCTGAATGACTTTAAGCCGACACAAAGCAGCTCAGCAATGCAATTAAGCTAACGCCTCTAGAATGCAATACCCTGTAACAGTTCCAAAAAGGAGATTATAAATTTTTAATAAGAAAATCGCTAGAAAATACAATCTATTCGTTTAATTAAAGCGAGATTCGTTTTATATAGCATACATTCTGGCATAAAAAAATAAAACACCATCATTTTAAAATCGCCTTGAAAATTAAAAAAATAATAGAAATATCTTTCTTCATTTAAGAAAAAATTTACCTAATATGTTATTTTTTTTAAATATCATTGATACATTTTCAATAACAGATTTTATCTAAATTTTATGGCAATATAAAATTTTTCTTAGCTAAATTTTAATTTTCTAAATTTGAAATATAAGTTAATAAAAATAATAGCTCTTAGCATTTAGAAAGGAAATGTTAAATTTGTATTACATTCTATACATCTATACATCGCAATAAATATCAAAGTTTGATTTTTAATGTTTACATTTAATAGGGTATCTCGTTTGCAATCATTCTTAGCTCAAATATAGTACCTTGTTTAGTGCTGTTGCTGTTGTTGGGCAACCACAAAGTCAAGTTTAGTGCCTGGAACTTGTGTCAGTGGCTAACCTATAGCCTAATATTTGCTAAGAGCTCCGTTTGAAGGCAATCAGGAGCAGAAGTCAGTGCAACAATTGCGAGGCCTCGAGCGCTGTTCATTTCGTTGGAAGAGCAAGACTCTTAATGGACCACATTAGACGCATAATACGAGAGCATTTTGTAGGGCACAAAAAGGTAAACATACACAAATACCACTACACACCCACACATTCACACACATATATAAACAACGTACACACATACACACACACACATCGTATATCAAGTCATAAATGCGCAATTTATGGACAATAATTGGCAATAAGCGCCACACAGCTGTCGTCGAAATTCTCTGACACATTTGCACAGCCAAGCATGATCAAATAGACTCCTACTTAGACTGCAGACATTTTGTATGTTTGTATGTTTGTATATATTTGCAGACTTGGATTTAATTTGTGGCATAAGTGGCTTGAATTAAGCTGCTTGGCGAACATCATTACCATTGCCACTGCAAAATGTGTGCTGCAACTTACAAGCAACATTAGAGATGAGCTGCTTATCGCAGCAAGGCGGTAACTTTGAAATCTCATCTACAGCCTAAGCTGAATTTATTGTTGTCTAAATTTAAATTACATTTCCATTTTGGACACCGTGTCATAATTTATTGTTCTTGCCGTTTCATGTAAAAGTAATGCGAATATTGAATGAATGAATGAAAAGTAATACATAATGAACAATCCTCGTGTATCCCAAACTCAGTCACTTTATATGATGAATTGCCTCTCTCTCAACTCATTTTTCATATTTTGCTGTCATCTTTAACTTGCCTTTTTGCGAGCGTCTTAAAATATGTTGCCTACTTTTGTGGGCTGCCTATTAATAGGAGATTTAAATTTATGTTGCCTACTTTTGTGGGCAGCTGATATATCAGAGATTTCATTTTTCGGTCATTTATTTAAATTTTAACAATTTTTGATTATTTTTAAATTTTTTCAATAAATGAATAAATTTAAAATGTATTTAAAATTTATATTTTATTAAAATAACCTTTAAGTTAAACTTTTCTTTTTTTAGCGTTTTAAAATCTGTTGCCTACTTTTGTGGGCTGCGAATTAATAGGAAATTTAAATTTATGTTGCCTACTTTTGTGGGCTGTGTATTATTAGGATATTTTAAATTTTGTTGCCTACTTTTGTGGGCAGCTGATAATTATTTTTATATTTTATCAATAAATAAATAACTTTAAAAAGTGTTTAATATACATATTTCATTAAAGTAAAATTTAAGTTAAGTATTTGAAAATAATTAAAGCTGTTGCCGTTTATTTAATACGAATTAAAATGTAGAGAGCATTAATGCAAAAAGATATGAGATCTATGCTTTTATTAAATTTTAACAGTTCGCAAATGGCCGTTAACCGCAGTCGCGGTGAATTTTTGCCTTTGTTGCACTTACGCTTTGAGTAACCATATCTGTGTGTATGCAAGTTAGCGTGAGTGTGTGTGTGTGTGTGTGCAATGGCTTGCAGCACTTTAATGGCTATTTAAAATGCCGGAAAGCCGCAAATTTCCGTTATTCATATAAAATTAAACGCAAATACACGAAAGCGAAGGCTGAGCAAATGCTTTTTCAACTCACACACTGAGTCAACAGCGTATTTGAGCAACTGCACGCGTTTATCCTTGTACAAACGAATGTGTCCTCTGTCCTCGGTCCTCTGTCCTCAGTCCGCTGTCAGTGTGGGAATTCTGAGTGTGAGTGTGAGCGAGGAAATTAATTTCCGACAGAAGTCATACAAAATGCCATCGAGGCGCCAACTCGCGGCAATGATAATTAAGCTCACTCACACAGCGACAGGAGAGACATTGAGCCGGGTACGGGGGATGGGAGGTGGGGGATGGGGGATGAAGGATGGGGTGTGGGAACACTCATGCTAGTTGGCCACACACATCCTGCTGCTAGAATTGCTGCTGGCTGTTTGCCTTGAAGACGGCCGACACGTTGAAAAAGGATGTCAGCTGAAGGCAGGACGCAGGACAACATTGCCATGACCATGACCAGGTCCGAGGATCCGAGAATGCGAGGGTCCGAGGGTCGTGGGTGTGCAACTTTCGTCGCGCTGCTGCGATAAATTTGAGGCCAATGTCGAGCAGGGACATAAATCAGGCAAAAGATTTATAGTGAATCGCGCAACTTGGCGGCGATAAGGAGGAATACAGGCCAGGACTTGCCACATTCCCCAGAAATACGGTGGCTACTGATGCAACCCATAAGTTGAAAAACGACTTGAAATATACCCGAAACTACACAGCAAAAAAAGGGAAAGCTGAAACCAAGTTTAAGTTAATTATTAATTCAAGTAAAAATCTACAAGTAGTAGTAATGACTCATTTCTTATAAGTAACAATATTCATTATTTAAATCTGAACTTTTTGGGACTTCAAAAATTATAAACGTCTTGTCTAATTGAGAAATTAATTTTTATATATGAGAACTACCTGATTTTTTCGCTCTGTGTAGTTAGAGTTCTTCTTCAAAAGCAAAAGCGTTAACTCGCTTTCAGAACAGAACAAGAACGGATATAGAAAACTAAAGACAGCATTGGGAGACAACAAAAACAAGTTAACAAGGGCAGAGTAAACCACATTCTGCCTGGTGATTATCACAGTGGGACGCATTTAATTGTACATATCAGCAAATTGAAAAGGGTAGCATGTCCAGTGCACAGTTGGCCTAACTCAGCACTAACTGTTAAGGCGACTTCAGTCCCATTTTCTAGTTGCTTGTCTAGACCAGGGCCAAGGATGTGGGTCGGCATTTGACAAATTCATTAGGCGCCGGAAATCGTTGTGGTCCAGCGTCCAACCGGTCGTAAAAACTGGCCCTGAAAGTCCCAGCGAATGTCCCAATTTACATTCGAAACATATTTTCATTAGCGCTGAGCAGATATCTCATAAAGCGTCCAGTCATTTCATTTCACTTAAGCGGAAAAGCCTTAAGAAACAAACAAAAAAAAGAAAACAAAATATGCATACATATTTATACTTATACTTATGTATATGTATGTATTTGGTATGCTTATAAATGTTAAGCAGAAAAAGGGAAATTCGTAATATTAAACAAAATGTGAATGCCAATGGCGTTCGCGTTGCCAACCGCGTCCGTGGCCAATATTAAAATAAAGTCCATCACTTACATTTGCTTTCTTATTTATGCGACCGCCCGTTGGCCCACGCAATACCCTACACTCCTCATTTTCCCCTGCCATGCTTGGCATTGTAATCGCACTTGGCTATTCATGCGGCTGGCTGAAAACTTGGTAGCTTGAAACTGGTCTTGGTCTTGGTCTTGGTTTTGGCTTTGGTCTTGGGCTGCCCATCATAAAAGTTAAGCGTCGGCCAAGTGCAGAATGAGGACAGTTCGTCAGTCTCCATTCATTCAGTCAGTCAGTCAGTCAGTCAGTGAGTCAATGAGTCAAGTCGCTACAGAGTAACTGAGCTGAGCACACAGCAAAGATGAAAGTGAAAGTTAAGAGCCCTTTACAACTTTTTTCTTTTCTTTTTTATGACTTATTGCGCTGTCGTAGTCGACAGGCCAACAACAATGCTGGATGCTCTGTGAGGTGTTTGCCTTGTTGTTGCCTTACACATTGCTCTTCCTTTTTATTGTTATTGCTGCTGCTGTCGTTGTTCCTGTTCTTATTCTTCTTGTTGTTGTTGTCGCTGTGCCTGCGCATAAATATCAACAGCAGCGCGAAAAATTTGCAAGCAACAACGCAAGCGTGCGCCTTTTTTTCATGAGTTTCCGCGTTGCTGTCCTTGCCGCACCACGGGGCGTATGAGTAATGCGACTAAAGGAGACAACATCAGGCAAACAGACAAACAAAGCAGCCAACACCTGCCACATTGCCACAAATAATTGTCTCCGAAATAGAGACACGAGACTGAGCAAGCAGCTGATGAAATTGTAGAGAAAGAAAATTCTTTATTGCTATTTTGTCTATGCCATGAAATTTGACTGTAAATATTTCGGGCTTATAACTAACATTAAAAATGATGCAATGACATTTGATATTCCAATTAAAAAAGTTAACTCAAATGGACAGCTTGCAATATTGTTATCAGAAAATGAATAAATTAGTGCGGCCATTGTGTTATTTTAATTTTTAAATTGATTTTTACTCGTCTTTTTAATATATATTAAATATTCAATTGTATGTTCATTTTAATAAATTCAATTATATTGTATCAGAGATTCAATTAATAAAATCAAAAATTGATTTTTATTTGTTATATTTACCTATAGGTATCACAAATGTTTTACATTCTTTTCCTCCTAATTTATTTCATTTTTCTATATATATTTTATACAAAGCATTAAATGTAATTCCACATATAATTTCATATATATCAATTATTTTATTATCTTTAACTTGCCTTTTAGCGAGCGTTTTAAATTATGTTGCCTACTTTTGTGGGCTGCGTATTATTAGGATATTTAAATTTGTGCTGCCTACTTTTGTGGGCAGCTGATATTTAATTTACATTCTGCTGTTTTATTATTAAATATTGCAATCTAATTTGTTTTGTTCTATTCTAAGCCATTCACATATTTTCTGCAGTATTAAATGACTACATAAAATGTATATAACTGTTATATTCTAAGCTGTTATCTCTTATGGCGATCCCCAACTTAAGAACTTTCTCTTTTAAGTACTTTCTCGCTGTCCCCATTTCTGCTGCATCCGGCTAAATCAGACATTTTTGCTAGCAGACACACACTCAAACACACACACACACACACACTCGCATACAATATATATGCAGAAGAAGTGGGAGACAATATAAATGTTGATATGTGTCACATTTTGGTATCATGAGGCACAAACTGCCCGTAGGTTTGCACCCCCTCGTAAATCTTTGTCGTTGAGATGTAGAGGGAGGGAGGGAGAGTAGGTAGGGAAACGTAGGCGAGGATATCTTTTCACAATATTTGCTGACATGACAACCGAAAAACATAACACGCGCCAGAAGGTGATAATGACAGTTTAGGCATTCATTACACGTGTTGCTGATAAGACGACAGGTGGGATGGAGGTGCTAAGGTGCTGAGGTACCTCAGAGAAGAGGAAGTGGGCGAGTAGTGGGAGAGAGAGGGAGAGCATTGACAGTGACATGGCCGCGCAGTGGTGCGGCTGATAAAAGTCAACAATATAAATTAATAAAGCTGCCAAGCAGAGACGCCTCCAGGGTCCTTGTTCAGTGTCCTGGCTGCTGTCCTGCGTGTTTGCCATAACAATATATTTCATTTGAATCAACAAGCCAAGTTAACAACACAAAAAAAAAAAGAAAATACACCGAAAACAGCAGTCAAAACACGAGGATAAAAAAAAACTGCAGACATTCATATATTTTAAATATATGCACATTATGACTAAAGTAAGCGGATTTTTATGCTAATGAAGCGGCGAGCAGGGCCATAAATCCTGGCCAGGACTCTGCGCAGTCTACGCCTCTTTAAGCAATTACTATAATTGCTATCACACACACACACACACGGCTCACACACACACACACACACACACAGCTCAATATTCATTCAGTTCTGATGTAAACTTTGTTCTTGTTTGACTTTTGTGTGTAGCTAAAAGGAGGGTGAGAGATGTCGAAGAAGCAGGGGAAGGGGAAGGACTAACAGAAGTGGGGGAGAGGAAAGAGAGAGCATCTAAAAGTTTTGCTCATCAAATATCAAAGCAACACGTGTTCCGATCTCTGCTTGATTTGTTGCCACTGTCAGGCAAACAAGCGTGTCTGAGTTCCAAGCCAAAACCATCAAAGACAAACTTAGACTCTCACACACACTCACACACACACACACACACACATACACACTGTTAGGCAAAAAGTTAATGAGCTCAAGATGTTGCCAAATGCCAAAAGTCCCAACTAAATGAGATGCCCATCTTTGAATTGATTCAGTCATTAAATTTTGCTTATTTGCCTTGCAAATTGTTATGAAACATTTATATTTGCATTGCGCATTTCAATACAAATACGAGAATATATATATATTTCATTCTTATTTGAGTTTGTGGAGAGCAACAATTAAGCTTTTGATTCTCTGCATTTTGCATTTTCTCGCCAGCTTCCTTCATTTGTTGATTGCGGCCAGCAGAAGGCAACAATGCGTTGAAATTAAGCTTGAAAACTGAATCCGAATCCGAATCCAAAACCAAATCAGCGTAAAGTAAACTTCATCAGCATTTCAATACTTTTTCTCATTTTTCGTAACTTTTTCTCTTGTATTATTTATTCAGATTTTACGCCTGTTGCTGTCAATGCGCTTCATCTTCATCTTCATCATTTTTTTTCACCATTTTCATTTCCCTCTGCCTCTCGTTTCTCATCGTTTCGTTGTGCTTTTTCAATTTTCCTCACTTCACTTTGGCGCATTCATTAGGCGAATGACTTGAGTTCCTTCTGCCACCTGCCACGCCCCCTCCTCTATACTTACAACAGCTTTCTGCCTGCTCCCAACATGCATTTAATTTTTATTTGCGACTTGGCATTTAAAGCGCCGTCTTTAAGACTGTTCGATGGGGAGAGCAACAAAGGAGGTGGGAAAATACAACAGGGGTGGTAATTTTAATTCTCACGGTGAAAACTAAACGCAAATGTTTGCACATTCCCTCGTTAAATATATATATACGAGAATGAACGAAAGTAATTCGCATTTCTTTGACTCATTCGTTAGATTTGAGGTGCGTTTATTTTATATACCCTACTTACGTGTAAAGAAGTCCTTATATATTTTTAAAGGCATATCACCATGAAAAATATTAGTACTTAAGTTTATGACGCTTATCAATTTTTGAGTGTAGCTAATTGTAATTAGGCGATTTAAAAATGCTTGTATAATTTGCTCTGTTAAGCAAATGATTAAATTTCACACATTTTTAAAAATATAAAAAAGAATAATAAATATTTATTTTAAATCAATTAATTTGTGTATTCAGTAAACTAATAGAAAAATATTTGTCATAATTTTACTATATTGTATTGTACATTTTTTCTTAACAATTTCCAAAATCAACACAATTGTTTCAGAAAGGTACACTCAATATTTGCAATTAATTTGAGTGAGCTAAAAAAACCATTAAAGTTTGTAAAACCTAATATGATTTTTATAGAAATTTAATATATTATTAAAAATTTATTAACTGTTAAAAAATTGTCATAAATTAAAGCAAAAATGCTATGAATGAAGTTGACTTAATAATATATTAAACAAAATCATGCATTATTAACAGCAGTGTTAACTTTAATTAAAACCCATTTAACTTGTTTGTTTAAGCCAATAAATAGTTATGCTAGGGTGCTAAAGTTTCGGTTATTTCACTTGAGTTATTTAAAATGCGCGCACAATTAAAGCATAATTCATGGCCGGCAGCAGTTTAGTGCTCTTTATGCTTTTAACGATGCACTGGGGAGCATTTGTAGCAACAACAATAACAAGGACAAGAATAATATTAACAAACACAGCAACAACAGTGAGAAAAGACAATGTGGGACCCATTTCGAATACGGTAAGCGAAATATGGTCATGTCTGACTTTATGTGGCCCCGCTTTTAATTCGTTTTATTCTGTTCGGTTCCCTTGGATGAGATGATGTGGCCGGAAGGCCTCTGACCAACAGCCAGACTTTACTTCACATTGAGTCTTTGTAGTTGTTTCCCGCCCAACTGACCATAGGAAGAGCAGGAGAGGAGAGAGAATGCAGACCTCGGTAGGTGGCGTTACATTTGTGGCCATATGAAAGCATCATAACTATGTGTGCTTCCATTTATGCGCATTGAAAAACGGACTGACCAGAGCAAAAATGTAAACAATTTCACGCCGTCACACATACTCGCATTCACGCACACACATGTATGGCTTTTTTTTATGAGTGGACTTGTCTAAAAAGCAGGCCAATGGCCAACAAAAAAGAATGCTGAATTACAAGTGAAATTGATTGACCTGAAGATACCCTAAATATGTAAATAAAATCAGATATTCAATTTATATTCTATTTTATGTATAACTGTCACTTTTCTAATAATAATATCTTAAATTTTCTTTAAGATCAGTACGAATTGCCCGGAAAAATTCCCATTTAGTTTGTAGAAGAGACAGCTTAGCACGTTTCTAACTGAATTTCATATGCTACAGGGTATTACAACAAGCAAATGACCTCAATCCAGTCAAACAGACGCCAGACAAATGCACTGCAATGCCACAAACAGACAGACAGACAACCAAACCGAAAGAGAGAGCGACAGAGAGAGACAGAGAGCCAACCATTCTGACCTGGCTTGCAGTAAAGAGCCAACTGCCAACTACCGAGTGAGTTCCAGCTTGCAACTTGCAACTGGCAACACCAACACCAATTCCAAGTGAGCAGCGCAATGCAGAACATAACGAGCGCTTAAATAATTAATATATAACTCATACGCAGTGTTGCCGGGCTACCAGACGACTCGCTCGCAGCACTGTTTCTTTATGCCACATCATCATCATCGTTGTTTTATTTTTCCCCCTGTATCCGATGTGAATTTATACACAGAGAGAAAAAAAATAATGTATTTCGTAATACACTTGCTAGCTATGACAAAAATTACTGAATTCGAAGTATCTGGATCTTATTTAAGTACGATTTTAATAGTATTAAAATTTTAGAACTGGTAATTTAGAATTTTTACACTTTAAAGTCATTTTAAAACGTAGCTAAAATAACATAGGTAGTTTATTTTACAACGATTTTTTATAGTTAGTTAAAGAATTTTTTAAAACACTTTAAATAATTGTTATATATATTCAATATGAATTTTAAGAAACGAAATATGTTATGTCTAACATCATACACCAATATTTTAGCAATAGATATTTCTCTCAGTGTATGTGCACTATATCATAAGCGTGCACTCAGTGCGCATATTAAATTGTTCAGCTAATGAACGCAGCTGTAACTGAAACTGATTGATGAAACACTGCCGAGTGCAGTGCACTCTATCATATCACTCCCAGCGAGTGTTTACTGTAGCTGTTAACTGTAAATGTAACTGCAAATGTTAACTGTAAAGCGTAACTGTTACTGTGTGTTTGAGCAGACAACTTCAATTAATTACAAAAGTGAAAAGTTTTGGAGTTTTACTTTGGTAGAGGGTGTCATTAACATTTTGCATTCACATTCATTAGCACAATGCTAAGTAAAAGTTTTGCGATGATAAATTGCATATTTAAGAACTTGACTCGTTGGAAATCAAAGTTCTTGAGCAGCAAACAAAACGCCTTTTTTGACTAATGCTCGTAGATATTCATTTGGCTTTAAAATGAAAAAATATTAACCCAAAAGAGATAGAAGAGAGAGAGTTGATTCAGGGCAACTAATCAAGATAAACAACGAAAGACCGCAGAAAATATTACGTATACGCCAGCGGATTGAGGTTGGTTAAAGGCGTGCTTGGGACAACGGCACATTATTTGAATTATTAATTAGCGCGTAATTAGTTGGGTTGTTGTCCTGTCTTAAGCGTCTTTCATTCTCGTTTCGACTCCTTTTTGTCTCACTCGCCTTTTTTGACCACGTCCTGCGGCCATAATTTGGGTCCAAAGCTCGGCCAAGCCTTTGATCTTGCGAGCTCGAGATACTACGCCTTTTGATTACGTAATTCATTTACCTCTCCGCCGGACAGGCGAAGTTGCAACAAGCATACAAGTTTATCGCTCCAAAGAATAACTCATTATGTGTCAAAAGCAAAGCGTGCCACACTGCTCAAGTTAAAGTTTAAGTTACTCTCCCTCTCTCTGATCCGTTCCCCGCTTAGAGTTGTCCCTTGACCCAATTAATTTGTACTATAACTCAAAGTTTCGCCCACCCAAGCAACAACTGTCCACGCAATTAAAGCGACTATGCAGTGGATTATCAAGTGAAGCTTAAGCTCAAGTGAAGCTTCAACTCAATGTGGATGCTGGGGTTAAACGATAGAGAGAGATGAGAGAGAGAGGGGAGAGGGAAAAGAGCAGAGCAGCATGCCGAATGAAGCATCTATCCACTCATAAACTTAAACAAAATAAAATGAAATGTCATTTCTCTGCTGCGCTGCGCTTAAAATAGTCCAAAGTTTTAATGACTTTATGCTGGCAGTTCATTCGCGACACTGAGAGAACAGACCCCAAATTAAGCTACAATCTTGAGCATAAAAACCAAAAATTGCAAAACCCCTAACCGCTTTCTGTCTTCCCCTTCTCCCCCACAAAAAAAAGAGTCACCATAAAAAAACAAAACGTCAGAAATTGTATACAAATTAAATGTAAATATGTACAAAAGAAGTCGTTAAAAGTCAATTCAAATTTTGCATAGAATTTTGATAAGGCCAAACAAGGAGGCACACCCCCTTCCTGCCAGCCCCTTCCTGCCGCCTTTCCAGCTAGTTTTCGCATAAAATTACGTCAATAAAAAAAGGTACACGACAACGACTCACATATACCGCTCACGAAACCTATTAATGCCATGTGTTTAGAGGCAGCTGGAAAAACGAGAAAGTGGAAGAAAGTGAAGAGAGAGAGAGAGAGAGGGAAAGAAAGAAAGAGAGAGAGAGAGAGAGAGAAAGAGAGGGAAGGCTGGCATTTTATCGAGCAAACTTTTGGTATATATTTCACACCAGCTGCTAATTTAAGCGTTCAAATTAATGACCCGGGGCATAAAATACTTGTATATATAGCGAAAATACTCAAACTTTTGACTCGGAGAAAGGCCGTAAATTCTTGATATGGTCAAATGTTAAGTGGAAACTCATCTCCGACGCATTTAATGGCATTTGCAATCAAGCAAATCCAAATGTTTCAAATTCCACTTTTAATACTGGTTCAAAAAACATAAGTATTTTCTAATAAAGTTAAACTTAATATAGTTCTGTTAATGGCAGCTGCAAACAAATAAAAACGAATATAAGTTAAGATAACTATTCTAGAATCCAATTTCAAATAAATTTTGGTGGTATATATAAAGTAGGCAAAAAAGTGTTGCCTACTTTTGTGGGCAAAAATTAGTGTTGCCTACTTATATAGGCAGAAATTGTGTTGCCTGCTTTTGTGGGCAAAAATAGTGTTGCCTACTTATTTGGGCAAAAAATAGTGTTGCCTACTTATATGAGCAAAAAATAGTGTTGCCTACTTATAGGGCAAAAAAGTGTTGCCTATTGGTCGAAAATCCTACTGTCGAACATGTATTTTAAATATACTATAATAATCAGTTTGAATATTTCAATGAAATTAGTTTTAAAAAGAAGCTTCAACATAACTGCCAATCAACTGTGCAGCTTCCCCTTTCTCCACTCAGTTCAAATCTGGGTTTAGCTTACAGTTTTGGGCAACTTTCAAGTGCCTAATTTATTCAACTTGTCCAGCTAACTTTTCTAGCTCATTTTGCAAGTGGCAATGAGTTCAATTAACTGTTCAATTATAAATGGCTTTAAAAACTACTTAACTGCCAACAACAACAGCTATAGTAACAACAACAATAAAGAGCAAGCTATACTGTTTAATTTGGTACAAACATTTGCCACACTTTATGGCATTTTAAGGAGCATGCACAAAAAGTTACACTAAACGAATTTGTGTTGCACGAACTGCGACCACGCCCACAACCTCGCTTCTCCCTCCCCTTCTCTCCCTCCCTTCCAGTGCTCCCTTTAGCTGGTCACTAGAATGCTCAACATGGCCAATTTGCTGCGGGCACCCTTCGCGGCAAAACACGCCCCCCACTTGACACCCCCGTGGCAATTCCCCCCTTGGCCTTCACTCTGGAAGTCCGGAGCAACTTTGACGTTTTGACCGTCAAAAGTTTTGAAAACTGCGCAGTTTACAAGTGACAACGATGTCAACTTCTGTCAGTCACACCATGCCAGTGTGTGTGTGTGTGTGTGTGTGTGTTTGTGTGTGTGATTTTGTGAGTGTATGATTAAATCACAGCCACACAACCAACTGCATTAAAAAAGTTATAAAAAACCAACTGAAATTGCATTAATTTCTGTTTTCTGTGTGTATTTTTTGGGATACGCGTTTGTTGTGTTTGTCTTTAGTTTTAGGCGTTTATTTTTTTATGACAATCACATACACACACAAACACACACATTCACATACTGACGCATGTAATGTCAATTTATTACAGTTGAGTGTGTCAACTTTTTGGGTAACGAGAGCGCAAATAAAATGCAAATGAAATTTGTGCTAATAAAATGCAGTTACAACTTTTCCCAATGGCAAAACCAAAAAAAATACAAAATAATATTCCACAGGCCGTTGTGACATCAAAAGAGAACCACGAAACGAGTTATTTATACTGTCACACACACACTTGCACATCCTCACACACACACACACACTCAGTCGGATGTATAGTTCACCGTTGCTGCATAAATTAAAGTGACTCCACTCGCATACGTCGACATTTGACCCGCTGAAGCAAAGCAACTGCCACAAAATTGGCACCTGCATCCGCAGTTGGTTTTCCCATTTCCCAACATCAATTCTCAACATATTTTCATGGGCATTGACACCTCTCGCAGCTGCGAAGACTAGACTAAAGGGAATACCTATATTTTACAGAATATATATCAACAAATTGTATGTCATCCCCTTCTCATTTGAATATAAAATATTAAGAATAACCAGAAAATATATATATATTAAATTCAGTTTTATTTACTCTTAGTTAATATTAACAAAATAAATAATCAAAAATATAAAAAAATGTATTTAATAAATTTTCAGCTTGAAAAAAAACAGTTTAATTTTATCTGTTTCTTAATCTACCTATTTTTAGAAATTGTATTTATTTTATTTATTTAGCGATCAGTACATTTTGTTATTTTCAGATTTAGCAATAAAAACAAAATAAAGTAATAATGTAGAGGATCAAATAGCTTAATTTATTTTAATTTACATAAAATTCTTACTTAATCAACACATACATTTTTAAAACAATAGTTTGAATATAATAAAATAAATCAATTTGCTATAGACTCTACAATTTATAAGTACAGGTAGTTTCAGATAATAGGAACTCTTAAAGTTACGACAACTTTATTTAATTACAGTCCCATTTCAAAATGTTGCTGATATGGGAATAATTAAGGCAATTGGCGTAATTAAGTCAACTTGCTGCTGGCTTTGTTGCATGCCACATCTGAGATTCATCAGTTAGAAACCAGATTAGGCATACTTTATGCATACTCGAATGCCTTGGCCAAAAGAGACGCTTGACCCATTTAAAGGGCGAATAGAAGCCATTATGTACATGCTGAAGTGCTTGTCAATGCTGTTGTTGTTGCTGTTGGTGTTTCGATTGTTGTTGTGTTGTGTTGTGTTTGGTGAAGGGGCCTACTTATTTTGAGATACATCTAAAATCTGTCCATTAATTCACGCTCATTGTGCGACTGCTTCGACAGCTTCACGACGTTTTTGTTTGCCTGCAAAGTGTTGCTTTTGTCACACACACACACAGACACACTCTCTCACACACACACACACCACACACACAGTAGCTGTGGCAGGACCCTTGTCGATGCTATCGCGCATCAACAAGGCGCTGCCACGTCTACCACTTGGACTAAGACAAAGGCGACTACAACACCAGAGTACCTTCCTCCCTCTCACACTCTCTCTCCCTCTCCCTCTCTCTTTCTCTCTTTACCATTTCCCCGGAGTTTTCCCCATTCAACATTCATACGCGCTGCTTCAGCATTTGCACCCAGCTTGACTTTTTTAATATTCTTGATATTTGCGCCTGTTATCATTCGATGCGACCCGCTCTCTCTCTTCATGTCTTTTCAGAGCCTACACTGAAAAAAAGACCAACTTGAGTTGTGATGCAGTAGACGGCGGTTCGAATCCCACTCGTAATCAAAAAAATTTATTAAATTAATTTATAAAATTACTAAAACTAGAACTAAAACAAATAAAATGGAAGCAAACCCAAATTTAAAAGTAAAAAATATTATAAATATAAAAAAATAATTTTTATTTATTTTAATTTTTGATATTAATTTTAAGAACATTTATTCTTAAAATTAGAATTTGGTCTTATTTAAAATGTTGTTTAAATCAAGGTGTATTTTCTAAATTTAAGAATTTTATGTTCTTGACTTATTTTTAGACCAAAAATCTTAGTTCTGAGACCAAATTCTTGATTTTATCAGTGTATTTTTTATCAGTGTACTCCCCCTGCCTTCTCTGATCTCTGTCTCCAACTGTGCTG
Organism: Drosophila falleni; assembly: GCA_035045575.1. Taxonomy (NCBI): domain Eukaryota; kingdom Metazoa; phylum Arthropoda; class Insecta; order Diptera; family Drosophilidae; genus Drosophila; species Drosophila falleni. Next base: position 9,869,937 of record JAWNOV010000167.1, read on the forward strand.
TTGCTGCTCTTGTTATTCATGTCGTCATTTCCTATTGTCGCTGTTGCTGTAATTGTTGTTGCCATTCTGGTTTTAGCCCCATCGCCCTACATGCGCGCCCAGCAACTTGTTTTCATTTTACGCTTCCCTGACGCTTTTCACTACCAACTTTCACCATTTCCATTCCCGTTCCCATTCCCATTCCAGCTGTATTCCTGTATTCTGCCGTTGTCATTTTGTACAATTTTGCGCTCTGATTTTTAAATATAATCCAACGCTGCTGCTCTTGTTGCCGGCTCTCGCTCTGAATTTGTGGGCCGCCAAGTCAGGCGATATCACGAAATCCGCTTTAGCGGAAATCTAATTGCGCATCGTGGCGTCTATGGTCCTCGTTCTCTCATCCTGACACAGTGTTTCCTCCTCTTCCCTGTTCCCCACTGACTGTTGACTGCTGGCTATGACCGTAGGCAGATTTTAACATAATGCTTTTTTAAATGCAAAGTTACAAATGCGCCTTCGCTTTTCCTGTGTATTAGCACATTTTATGGCACCAGTCGCAGCATCAGGCCACATTAGCATAAAGCACACAAAAGACCAGAGAAATGATATAAAAATAATACAAAAAAAAAGAGCATATATATATATATTAAAATACAAATATATGTATATGAATATAATATATATAATTGCGGTCTTGTTGACATTTGACTTTGGTCCATGTGGCTTCTGGCTTCTGTGTTTTGCTTATCCCTTGGGGCAGCTTTCGTGTGCCTTCTTTTAATTAATGAAAATATTTTGGCAATCCCTCCAACAGTAACCACACTCACACACCCACACACACACACACCCATTAGACACACTCACTTTGAGCGAGAGTGAACGACATACTAATGCACTTTGGTTGCTGCATTTTGGCCAAATGTTTAACCATAATCAAATAGCCGTCAATGGTTGGCAGCACATAAACCGCATTGACAGCGCTTTTCTAATGATGCACAGCATTATACAAACACAAACACACACGCACACACACGCACACCTGTACACACACTAATAATCCACATTTGAGCGGAGCGCCAAAAAAAAGTTTACTCTCTAAAACCATAAAACCAAAACGAAAACTAAATTTTAATTAACTGCTTGAACACGTTAAATGCGCGCAAATGTTATGGCAACAGTTTCACAGCAAACAGCTAATTGAAAATGTTGTTCCAACAACAAATTGAGGCATTGCTAAACGAACTGATAACCCAGCCATTTTATTTATATACAATTACTCTATTTCCATCGAATTTGCCACAATTTCTTGCAGGCTTCTTCATAATTTTCCACTTTTCTTTCATGCTCTTTTTTGTTCAATAGGGCGGCGTATGTGGCGTATGCGCAATATTGCAAATTGGGCATTTGATTTGGCTGCCTGACGCCGATTGCCTTTGACAGCCAGCCTCGCAAATAGTTTGCAGCCAAGGAAATGCCAAAAATGGTTCCTTCGGTTGGTTCGTTGATTCGTTCGCTTCGCTTTGCTTGCTTGCCTTCATTTTGACTCGCTCTTTTCCGCTTCCCCTCTCACGTTTTTTTAAGCGCGTTCAGGCAGCTGACTAGCAAAAAAAAAAAATAACCAAAGAAAAAGCTAGCAAAAAAAATGACGAAAATAGAAAAATAGAAAAAGGTTCAACGCGGCGTATGCGTGACATTTTTTTCGTTTCCTTCTACTTTTTCAACGCCATTTCCATTTACGTTGTTTAAATTTGCCAAGGCGCTTTGTTGTTGTTGTTGTTGTTTTTTTGGGGGCTGCCAAAAGGCAAACGGCAGCCGGTTGATGATATGCGGGTCATGTGATGGCACACCATATGCATTGGCCCCGAGCCATAGTCAGTCTACACTGAGAGAAACGAATATATTCGAAAACGAAAAATAAAATAAAATAAAAATAAAGATAAAATTAAATATATAAATTTGAACTGTAAAAAAAAGATTTAAATTAGAATTAGCATTAGATCTGGGGTATTCAAAAATTAAATTGAAAAGACAAAGGTAATGATAAATTTTTCGAAAGTTACCTTTACAAATGTAGATGAATAAAATAGATGTTTTGTTTCTGTTATTATATTATTATTATTCATATATAATGTTTCCCTATTTTAAATACTAAAATTAAAAAGACAAAGAAAATTATAAATTGCCCGAAAGTCAACTTTACAAATATAGATAGATAAGATAGCTGTTTAATTTTTCTCAGTGTGCGTCTGGATAACGGTAACTGTAACGGCCAACGATAAGGAAACCTTTGCTTGTTTAGCGCTCAACAACCGACAAGCGACTTGTTTATTTTTTGCTCACTTTTTTTTGTCTTTTTGTCACACTTTCGAATCGTTGTAAGTGTATGTTATGGGTGTGTGTGTGTGTGTGTGTGTGTGTGTGTGTGTGTGTGTGTGTGTGTGTGTGTGTGTGTGTGTGTGTGTGTGTGTGTGTGTGTGTGTGCCTGGGGGCGTATGGGTGTAAAGGTCTATTAAAGAAACATCTGGCAGCAGCAGTTTTCTGACCCACGCCCTCGGCAACACCTTTACCTTCATTAGAAACAACAATTGGGCGTCTTCAGTCTTGGATCATATTTAATTTTGTCACAGAGACAAATGCAAACAAATTTTCAGAAAACCAGGTCGTTATTTATGGGCGTTGTCGTGGCTGCATTGACACAGCATCAAAAATTAGCGTGCCTAAGCCTTAATTGTGTCAAAAAGAATGGAATGGAACTTCAGTTGGCCATTGTTACTGTGCCCCAATTCGCGACTCGTACTCCTTTTAGCCACACCCCTTTATAATGCTGTTTCCATTCTCAAGTTGGCCACTTGAACCCGGCGTGGCTTTGTTCAAACAAACCGTAAGTCACAGCCACAAAGCACAGCCGGAAGAGGGTCCAGTGCGGCAAAATCTGGGAGCCGTACTCCTGTCCAGACCACTCGAAAATTCGGTTAACTTGCGGCCTTTTGTTGAGCCGAGAAACGCGAATCGAGAATTCAGAACTCAGAACAGAGAACACACAGCAGAGTACCAAGAACCCAGATCCCAGAAAGCCTTTTGTTGGGACATCGTGGCTCCCTTCAACACTGTTTGCATTGCCTTCAAATGCGTTTAAACACTTTCAGTCTTTCATTCAAGGCCCTCACTTTAAATTAACATAATTTGTATTTTACTTGACTTTTTTCGGTTTATTTCGGTTTTTTTTTTTTTTGGGTCACCCAAAAATTTGAACCCGAACCTCTTTCGATTTTAATAGAAAGTAACGCGCTTTTGTTTGCTGATTATTATAAGTTTTAAATTTTTTTATTTGTTTGGCCTTTTTATTGGACAAAGCTCCAGTGGTGCACAGATTCAATGGGAATCTGGAAAGGTTCCGTGCGCATTAACCGAAATGACTGCAATTCAAAATAATGGGGATGACACTTGAAAACTTTCGCTCCCTGAGCGGACAACGATGATTGTTTCTCTGCGTGTGTTTAGGACATTTATTTTTTTTTTTTTTTTTGAGATTTTCGGACTCGTTCATTTCTAAAGTTGCACAACTCGAAATCATAAATCTTTTTAATTTCATTGATCAACTTTAGCTGTATGTTTCGTGTTTTTTTTTTCTGGTGGAATGGGGGGATAAAGTTTTGGCTCAAAGTTTCACACTTGACTCCCGCAGGACAAATTTTGGGCTGACATTTAAATCGATGAGAGATAAATACCTCTTATATCCTCTAAAGTCCAATTCATTGCTGCAAAATTATGTTGCTAAAAACTTATCGAAAACTTTTGCCTCTTTCTGCAATTTTTCTTTTTAATGAATAAGCATTTTTTTCCGAAACTAATCGCCTCATAAACATCGAACAGTTACAATAAAAAAAAAAACGTTTAATGGACATTTCATGTTTTTTATGTCACAAATGATTTGACAAAACATGCGAACATTCGAATTATATTAAATGGCCTTGGATAAAGATATAAATAGTATGGTGTGTTGCTTTTAGAGTGGGCTTTTAAAAGGAGGGAAATAAAATAAGTACGGTATTTGGGACATGTGGTAGACAGTGTAAGTATTTTCTAATCTATCTCAGTGAATTTTTCCTTCAGTACATTTTTTCAAAAACTTTGATCTCTCATAACTTCATCAAAAATTAACCGATTTCCAAGCGGAATATCATTTTGATCATGATTTGGCATCTAAATTAATTCTGCATTTAAATTTTTATCATCTAGAAAATTTGATATATTTTCGATTCTAAGCCATCAATCATCCAATTTTCCATACATACCCCATGACATTTTTTCAAAAACTTAGATCTATCATAACTTCATCAAAAATTAACCGATTTCCAAGCGGATTATCATTTTGATCATGATTTGGCCTCTAAATTGATTCTGCATTTAAATTTTTATCATCTAGAAAATTTGGTATTTTCCCTTGAAATTTTACTATAAATTTAAGCTTTCATAACTTTTTTAAATTTTAGCAGATTTCTTTGATGAATGTCAATTTTTCCATTATTTCGCCTCTTATTTAATTCTTTATCAAACATTAAATTTTTTTTATTTAAATCTATTTTTTGCATACTTTCCCCGTGTTTGGATTTACATCACTTATCTATACTTCCTTTTAATCAGTTTCCAATTGGTTTATTCCCAGCATAACTTAATTTCTTCTATAAAATCTCATTTAATGTGCTGTTAATGATGCTTTAATATTCATCGAACTGCATTTGCGTGCAGTATTTTGCTTCGCTTTCTTTCCCTTTCGATATGCTGGTATTTCATCAATTTTATTTTAGCTCGCAGCATATTTGAAATATTCAATTTTCACACAAAGCTTGAGGAGATGAGAGTGAGAGAGAGAGAGAAGAGAGGTGAGAGATATTCATGTTAGCCAGCATTTGCAGGAATGCATTCTCTGTTGCGGCCTATGATGAAAATTAATTACGCTGCAACTTGATTTTTGCCCAGATCCAAGTGGAGGAAATTACTGCGTGGATGCTAAAGCCGTTTCCCAGTTGCCAGTTGCCAGTTGTCCCTTTGCCTGGTTGCCAATGCGGCCACAGCTGACCCAGTTGTTTAATTGAATTGAAGCCATAAACACTCAAAGCGAGACAGTCGAGAATGAAAAATTGCCGCGCCAGGAGGATGACAGCGACGGCGACGGAGATGTGGGGATCGTCATCATTGTGGCAAGTATGGCGACTACACACACACACACACACACACACACACACAGCTAAATAACTTTAATTAGTGGTGCGCGTGCGGTGGGCATCAATCATTTGAACAGTGGCCAACAGCGGAAACGGAAACCATGCGGCCGGCCATTTTGCTAAAAGAGTTTTGACAGTTGCCCGTCGTCGCATCGCATCGCATCGCTTGGGCAACCCTGTAAATTTCATCAACGTGACACAAACAAGCACAAAACATGTGCAAGTTGGAGGCAGAATCTCCGCTTGGCAAGCAAAAGTTGTTGACATCTTCTGAGCCAACACGTACTAACGAAAGTAGTAAACACTCCAAAAAAAAAAAAAGAGAAAGGGAAAAAGGAAAAGCAAAAGGAGAAAAAGCAGAGCAGACTCTGGCAAATGTTTGTTTAAAAATGATGCGAGCTCTGCTGCTGCTGCTGCTTTTGACAGACGCGGCTCAAGTCCCGTTGACAGTGACAAAGATCATAATGATGTGAATGATAATAATGAGGGGAAACGGAAAGGCGGACATTTTGGATTTATGCCGTTGACAAATGTCATTACACCCGCTGTTGAAGTTTACTTTGAAGTAAAGCGGCTTCTGTCTTACCTACAAAACACACATACACAGAAGCAGGAGGAGTTTGCATGTGTGTGTGTGAAGCCAAGTTACTGTTATTGTTGTTATTGTTGTAGCTGTTCCCAGTCACGCGAGTCGTTGGCCTCCGTCATTGACAAATGTGCCAGAACTTTTTAGTTATTTCTTCTGTTATATTTTTGTTTGCTTCTTTTTTTGTGTGTGTTATTTTTTTCTCTGTTGCACTTTGCTTTATGTTTTTTGCTGTCTCTCGCGCGAATTGGCCTAGTTTGTCTTTGCGTTTGTATATTTACACTTGCACACACACAGAGACACACTTACATACATATATGCATGTCATAATATATATATATATGTATTTATATCCGTAGGCTATTTGGGCACACTTGTCTAACGCTTTTGTCTGGGCAGCGTCTTCTGCAGTTGCTTCTCTTTCTCTTCTCTCTCCTCTCTCTCTCTCTATCTCTCTCGTACACACACACAGAGAGACAGTTGCACTTGAGAGCTTTTAACAAGTATTACTACTGTTAGTTAGTTGTATGCGGCGAAATTAGGCAGACAGCGCTTGGATGCATGACAGTGGGCGGGGGGGCTTGTCACTTACACACGAACTTTTGACCCCGTTTGAGCAATAACAATAACAGCTGCTTTCGAGTCCTTTTGTCTCCCCACAAAAGTGGACGCCGCTTAACGCTGTTTTGAGTGCGTCTTCAGGCAAATACACAATTTATCCTTTTTTTATTTTGGCGGCTGCCTTTCGTTTATTGATTTAAGTAAATCTCACATTAAGTAAGCACACATACAGTAAGTCTTATTTTAAGGATTCGCTGTTTGTTTTTATTACGCCTTTACATTTTACACGCACACACAACAAACTTAAATTAAACGTATTTTCAGGGCTGCAACAGTGCTGTCAAATTCAAATTTGTTTAAGATTAACGCACATTTTGTAGTAAAATCAATTTATCGCCTTTTTATAATTTCTGCACGTTTTACATGCTGTATATATTTTTTGGATATTGTTACAGTTTACGTAAACTTAACCGTTACCCGTGACCGTGACGTTACTGCTCAGCCAGCGCCTCACGAACTAACGCCGTTTATTTGGAGTCCATGGAGCCAAACCCAAAGCGGCAGCAGCAGCATCAGTTTGACGTTTGGCAACACACAGCTGTGATTGCGGGGGCACAATTCTCGCATTGATTGGGATTTTTGCTCATTTGTTTTGCTTTGGCGCCAACTGAGTGCACGTGTCAGCGCCAAAAACAGCTGTTGCGGCATCTCAACTCTGCGCCGACGCTGTTGCTACTCTTTTTGAAAATGTACCACAATATAGGGAAATTTCACATCCTTATGGCACTGGAAACCCGCAAATGGGAACAGTTTAAGCATGTTAACTATAAAACTTTAGCAAGCAAATAAACCCGTGCAAAGTTTTCAAACATAATTGACATTTACCCAAAAACTTTTGACAGTAAATTCCTCAAAAATGTTTCCACTTGGCTGCACTTTGCGGTTGGCAGCTCTTTACAGGGGAAATCTATAACAAGTTAAAGGGGAACCCCAACAAATCTTATCAAATGTAAACAAGTTTTTGGTTTTATTCAGTTTCTGTTGTATTATTATTATGTTTTATGTGTTAATTACATAAATACAAAACCTAACGCATAAAAATGCATGCATTTTATTAATTTATTTTGTTTGTAAGTATTTTGAAAGTTGTTCTTAGCAGCAGTGACCATCATGACCGCTGTGATTGTGGGTTCCAGAGGTGCCTCTGTGTGTGTGCTTATCATTATCCTCGTTGTCCTTGCTCTGTGCCTTGTCGTCATCAGCAAACTCCCGCAGATCGCGACGCATGGCATAGGCATCCTCTCCGTCCGCATAGTACTTGGGCTCCACCTCAATGATCTTGAACTTGAGTGAGTTGGTGTACAGATTGAGAGCAGCCCGATTGCTCTTGCGCACATGCAGCGAAACGTATTGAGCATTGAAACACTCGACCATGGCCTGGGAAGCCTGATTCATCAGTTTCTGGGCGAGACCGAGACGACGATAGGAACGCTTGACCGCCAATGAGGTAATGTGTCCGTGTTTGCTCTCCTCGCCCGGCTCGGGCTCCTCCATTTTGGCCAGCACATAGCCGACAATGCCGCCCTTATCATCCTCGGCCACGTAGCTCAGCTGGGGCCAGGTCAGACCATGATAAAAATAGTATTTCATTTGATAGTTCTCCGGCAAGCAGAGCAGGTTGCAATGCTGCATGGTCATGAGGTCCTCGGGTTTAGCGCAGCGTATGTTCATCTTGTCGAAAGTTTGATGTTACGTTTGTAGTGTATATGTTGCTTAGTGTATTAGTTGCTTAGTCACGTCGCGCTTTGCGTGCTCGAACGTTTTGATTTTGCTCCCCAACAAATTGCTGCTGCTCCTCTGGCTCTTCTTGCCCCAACAGTTCCCGCACCAGACGAAATTTCGACAGAAATGCCTTCCAAATTAGAAACCAGCCTGTAAAGATACAAGAAATATATAATTTAAAGCGTTCACATTGAATTTGTAATGAATTCTGTTGCGGGCCATGCGACAACTTGAGGAGCACCTGCTTACCCAACAGAATAATAGCAGCTACAAAGCTAACGGAAGTTAATATAGTGAAAATGAATGTCAAGGCCGTTTGCAAGGACATTCTAAATATCACAGATAATCACAGTTGAATTATTAAAATAGCTTGCACACATTGAATAGCTGACAATTGAAAGCCTGAACGTTTCCGTTTTTGTCTTGATAAAAATGCTTGCTTCCAAATAGAAAACAGCTGTCAACCAGCTGTCAACAGTACTTTTACAACACTGTTAACAGGGCTGCAACAACACTGTTGCTGCGATACTAATCTGACAAATAAAATACTAAAATATGCAAAAACAAGGCATATTCCACTCAATTTAATATAAATTAAGATTATTTTGCCACAAACTGTCGAATTCTATAACAGTTTATTAGATGCAAAATAAATTAATTGAGTCACTAACTTCTGCTGCCGACAGGCACATGGAGATATTAGGGTTGGGTTAGATAGGATTTTCAATGTGTAACACACTTATCAGAACATTTAGCATTGCATACACACAAACTATCTGAAGTTAAGCGATTGGTTAATAATTATTTAATATAAACACCTTGGTTTTTTGTAGCTTATTTGTTTTTCGCAGAGCACGCACACTTTCCGGCACTGACTACTAGGGTTGTCAACTTCTTATAGGAAAAATTGCATACCGGCACTGATAAGTGCTGGAAAATGTCGCGAAATTATCCCGCACAAACAGCTGTGCATTTCAATCAAGTTGGCAGCGCCGATTTCAAATTGTATCAAAATAATTCAAGCAAAACAATAAAATGCAAGAATTTAGTGTAAAACGCGATGCACTATTTGCATGCTTGGATGATGCGAGCAAGGAATTAAAGGGCACAGCTCTAGATCAGAGCAGATCAAAGCCATACACTGTAAATGCGTTGGAGCGAGCAAACAACAGTCGACATGGACACAACACGCAGCAGGTAATGAATTATCGACAGGGACGCAGCATTGAAGCAGGCAATGAACCCGATGATGAGAAACTGCGTCGGCTGCGGGGAAAGGAGAGCATATTCAAGAAACCCGAGATGCCGATTGCACGCTGTCTAAAGCCGAGAAAGACACCCGACTACCAGGTGAACCCACACAAATGGAAGAAGTACTCACTCTCCGATGTGGACATATCCGATCAGACCAACTCGGCTGCGGCATTATCCTTTCTCAGAGAAATGGATGCACAGCGCGAGACAGAGACAGATGACGGCGATAACGAAGCGGGAGCAGGACACAAGATTGAGTTCAAGAAGAAGAGCAAATTGAATCGCAATCTCAAAAAGATCAAGCAAGATGAAGTCGAAGATGTCGAACTCGACAAGCCACAACTCCGGGGTTCCAAGCTGATAATGCCCGAGTATGTGATTGGCCAGAAGTCAGCCAGGAAGTCGAAGAACCAGCAGAGTTCCAGTCAAAGTCGCGCAGCGGGAAAACTTCAGTTATCCCATCTGGAAGAGGTCGACGAATCCGATGAATAAACGGAATAATTTAAAAACTTAAGCTGTAGATAATAATAATATATATAAATACTCGTATATAAAAATGTTTATTGTACAAAAAGCATAGTTTGTATGTATAAAAAAATAATATAAACATAATTTGTGAGTATTTCACATTGGTAGACGTGGACTTGAACAATAATAGCACAATAACATATTATACAATTTCACACAAATACAGATAGAGGCAGTTAAGAATATAGTTTATAAGTATATATATAGAGAGACGACCAGTATAAATGCAATCAGTCAGTCGATGGAAGGACAAAAAGAGGGAATGTTTACGTGGCTGTGTTGGTGTCTTTGTAGAACCCTGGATTGAAAAATAATTTCCTATTGAAGCCGAGATTCTCGTTGGCTCCGGTTTGCAAAGTGAAGTCTTGGGTTCGCATATTGCCAACCAAGGATTGCGTCTTCTGCAGTATATCCCCCAGAGATTTGTCGTGCGCGTGATCCGCAAGAAGATCACAGAGCTTTTGTATATACCAACTGCCGTCATTGGGTTCTCGATGAGTTTCAAAACCGGGCACGCTGGCATAACAGACTAAAAGATCGGACAACGTTGGCACATTGTCACTTTGGAGGAGTGTTCCAAGGCCATCGGTTTGTGTAGGCATCCTCTGTAGGGTTTGGATCTGCTTAGGTATTATCATGTAGCCCGGATCGGGCCTATCGCCACGACAAAATGGAAATATAAGCACCTTTGGTTTATTCAACAAGAATTGGCAACTTTCCACCATGAAATGATCAATAATTTTCCTCACTTCGCTAAGGGATCCGTCGTTAAATTCTACCAAGTCCTTTTCATTGTTCACGTTTGCCGTGTGTCATTAGCGCCATGACAAAGCACTCGGTCCTCTGTACCCATTCGGAACTGATGAGTGTGCGCAGTATGGAGAAGAATTCATCCTGATTGAGATTCACATAGTTGAATATCGTAAAGCCAAATTCACTAAAGATGTGAATCAGCGATTTCTCATCCAATTCAGCTCCATTTCGCTTTTTCGAGACTGGAAAGTCTATGATATTCACTAGAAGAAGCACGCCACGATCATGCTGCGATTCCATCTTATATGTGCCCACAAATTCATCCTTGTGAATGCGATCCGATTTTTGAACGACGCGCTTTCCAACCACGGGTTCAGTATACGGTATTAGAGGTCCATTTGGATCAAAGTGTAGTTTCTGCAAAGATATATTGTTCAGTTTCAATTAAAAATTGAAGTTTTCTTTAAATTTTCGACCTTTCGTTCTTAAAAATCAACAACAATATTGTTCATATTAAAGATTAATATTCGATCTATCATTACTGTAGCACAGTAGAGTGATAAAAATTTTGTCTGTAAGATTGTTTGATATATCTTAAGAAACAAAGAATTTCTTCATAATTTAAGTTGCTTATCAAATTATCGTTACTAAGGCAGTTATGTAATTTTGAATTTGATTCATTCGGTCGGCAGTGAAATATAATATATATGTATATTTATAACATACTCTAGTTTAATGCGTTACTCATAAGGTAATAAATAACGTAATAGTTCAAGTTACTCACAGTGCGGTTATCCACAATGTCTGTGGATTTATTACTGTTACTGCTGATGTTGCTATTGTTGTTTTGGTTGTTATTGTTGTTACTGTTGTTGTTGTTATTACTGTTGTTGTTGTGAATCTGATTGGCAATATTTCGGTTCGTTCTTATAGACACGTAGGGCAGTCCACTGTTGTGATCCTCTACAGCCTCGAGTATGCGCAATGCATGACCATAATTTAAATCTCCAACGATTCTCTTTAAGTTATCATAGGCTTTGGGACCGCGTTTCGTGATCTTCACGAAATATCTTCTGTGCTGTTCATGAAGTCCATCCGAGTCGGACATGTTACATCGATTCTCAATGATCTCGCGCATTCTCTGCGTGAGAATTCCTCTGCGCACAGTTTCATTCATGAGATCATAGTAGTTGGTGCACTTGATCAGATTCTCAATATTCTCTAAAATATGACTGCGATGATTCTGCTGCATGCCAAGCTCTCTCTCTGGCTCTCCCTCCATCTTCGTGTGTGTGAATCTCGTTATACGGTTACGTTAAGGTCAAGGTCGTTGGTGAATTCGATAAAAAATATATAAGCTCGTTTGTGATTCGTTTGTTGTTATTGGAACGCAATGCGGACATAGAGCGCAACAGGCAGTGATTTTGATAGTGATAGTGGCAATGGCTATGGCAATGGCAATGAATGAGTCACTTTTAGTGACTTGTCACGACTTTCCTTTGTCTTCCTCGTACACTTTGTGCGCTTTGATGAGACGCAGTTAATAATTAATAATAAAATCCTTATTTTTTCAAAAGCAAATTATAAAACACTTATTGCACTTAACATAACTTAATTATATTGCTTTTTTAATAACATTTCTTTTGAAACAAAAGGATTAAATGCTCCGCTGGCAGTGAACCGTTTGGCAGTGCGTATAGCGCGTCCGTTCACTCTCGTTCGTCTTTTCACACTAACAGCAGCTGAGCCCCAAGTGCTGCCACCCAGGAAAAATTCTCCGATCTGGCAACGTTGCGTTGCCAGGGCTGCAGCGGCAGAACAAACAAGTGGACAGCTCTTGGCTGCAGCAGCAGAACAAACGAGTGGACAGCTCTTGGTCGCATCAGCTGTTCGTCAACAAACGAAAATAAGGCAACTTAACTTTCTGTTAACATGGAGCCCGAAATAAGCATTAAATCAGAGTTGGATACTTCAGAAACAAAGAAAGCAGATACCACCTTATCAGCACATACGAAACGCATAGTGTTGGACTATCTGAAGGAAAATGGTTGCACTCGTCTTAATCTGGAGTTAACAGCACGAACACGAAGGCAAAATTCGCAGAAAATTATTGGTAAGTAAACAATTGAAATTGTAGTAAATATTCAATTAAACAAAGCATTTGCCACCCACAGATTTCATATGTGACAGCTATGAAAATGCAGAGAAGAGTGTAAATGAGGATCGCAATTCAGTTAGTCTAAGCAACATTAACGAGTGGCTGAAACTGATGAAAATGTCGGAGTTGTCAACACTATGTGAATTCGAAGCAGCTGCTGTTGTGAATGCAATACGGCGTAATGAGCCGCAACCAGAGCCGGAACAGCTGGCTGGTGTGAATATGAGGCAAGCAAGATGAGGCAACAACAAACTGTAGCAAACATTAATATCTCATTAATATATTTCAGTGAGATTTACGGCTTTTTGGAGAATGCGCTAACTGGGCAACCGCAGAAGAAGTTAAGCAAAGAAAGCGAAGCATTTTTTTCCCATGAAATTGAAGTAAGATTTTAATAGTACTGCAACTTTTAGTCTTAATAAATAAAATGTCACTTGCAGTTGCTTATTGCCGAGGCGAACACCGAGCAAGCGGACGACGAGGCACGGGACATTGGTTCGAATTTCTACGATCGCGAAGAGTACAACTATGAAAAGGAACCCCACAGATGTAGCTTAGATCCATTATTTCTAAATAAGGAGAATAGTTAAACAAGTTCATTTTCACACATATTTATTAAACATTTAAATTCAATTGTTTGTTTATCAAGTTAAATTGTACGCGTACATTGCCAGCATCCTTAAATTGTTCAACTTTTCTCAATCTGTATGCTACTTAGATGTAAAGAGACTGCCTGCATCTTGAATGTCTTGTCCCTTGTACGTATTTGTTAGATAATTACATACATAATTAATTACTTTACTAATTATGGTATAAACATTTTGTTAGCACATTCAAAATCTAAAACAAGGGGCACACAATTACTTGAAGTAGTGTATATGAAATAGTATATAAGTATATCTATATATTAATTATTATTAAATTTGGCTCTCTCATATTTATCATTTATTGTGCATGATTGTTTTCAAGATTACTCGTTACCCAAACAGGTTCTGCCAATTTGTTTTGCGCATAGTATAGACTAAAGTAGAGTACAGTTTACAATATAGAGTATAGAATTTGTGTTTAAAACTTTAACAGGCATAAGAAGAGTTTTGCGTGCTGCTTGGACTCTTATAGCATCACAATAGATCACAAGAGACAGAGTTGATTTGATACGCCTTTAGTTATTATTTTTTTTTTTATCTTATTTTGTTTTTCTTTGATTTGTGGTTGTTTTTTTTTTTTTTGTAAGGTGTCACACATACAAAAACTGGGATGACCATACATACATACAATCAGATTTACATACATATATAAATACCCATTTAACATTATCATTTTGTTTGTTTAAATTATTTTTATAATAATAATCATTATATAATTCTTAAACGTTCAGTCCAGTTTGAGCTTTTGGTTTTCCCCTTTATATTTTTTTGTGTTTTACATAAACAGTAATTAAAATTAATTTAATCTAATATTTATATGTTTAAACACTAGATATAATAAATATAAATAATATCGATATGCCTCATAGTAGACCCCAAAAACGATATATGGAACTGAACAGAACGCAATTTAAGAAAGGAACTCAGATATGTTGCAGTTTGATTGCTTGCTGGTTCAATAATCTTAATCAACAAATTAACCAAAGGTAATAAATAACAACAACAACGTAAATTCGTCATTAGGTTTAACTCAATACATAAAGTAAGAGCGTCAGTAGAATTTTGATTGTCCCGTTCGTATTGTTCTGCTGGATAATACACAGAGCACAGATCATACGAGTATGTAACTGTATGGCTAGGTATAGGTAAAGTTCTCTTTTATCTTTTGTATACATATATATTTTTATATAAATTCATAAATCGAGTTTACTAAGCTAAAACTACTACAACAATAATAATTGTTTAAATTGCTGTTAATAATATATTCTTCTTTGTGTTTAGTTTTCTGTGTTGTTTTAAAGTTCTAAGAGTTTTTCCACATTCATAAGTATTTAACGATTGGTTTTCTGATTAATCATTGTATTTGTATTACATATATGTATATCAAATATATTCCTTATACATATATATAAGTATATTCCAACTTTGCAAATTGACTTTAAACTCAACGAGCTCTCATTCTATTTGAAAGTTTTGACCATCAAAGTAGTTGTGGATTGTGAGTTGTGGATTCTGTTTGTGTATTCACCTTAGTAGTAGTTTTCTAAACATTTTTGTAGTTGTTTGGAGTTTTGAGTTGGCCTATATCTGGGACTTAGTAGTTCAGTTAGTTCTATTATGACATCAAAAATATTGTTTTCTTTAATTTGATAACAAGGTTTATATGATCTTTTCGATTGCTTCTTGTTAAAAGCTTTAGGGCCAAACTATTTGTATGCTCTGCTGTTAGGTACACTCTAGGTACATGATTTCTTTTATATATGTTTGGTATATAAATATCGTATTTTTAATGCTCGTTTCCAATTTTTTTTAAGTGCTGTTTGATTCTATTATAATATTAAAGAATGTTAACAGACCAAAGGACTATTAATTCGATATAATTAGAAAGTGTAGTATAATTTTAAAAGCCCTGATAATTTATTTGTTAAGAATTTAAATATGACAAAAAGTTTTAGCATACATTAATTTTTTTTAAATGCGAAGCATAATTTAAAGATCCTCCATTATTTATTTAACTTCTTATGGCTGGCGCATTCATCGGTATTCCGGTGTTATCAGGCGTGTTACTATCAGGTTTTTGGATATACATATTGGAAACTACTTGTAGATTTGTATGTTGAATGTTTGTATGTATGTTTTAAATAATTCGAAAAATATTACTGTGCTTTTGTATATAATATTTGTATTTTTATGTATGTGTGGCATAACAGTATTAGGAATATATCATCTTTTTTTATTCTATATAAATATGTGATTGCATTTTGGTTCATTTTATTTGAGGTGACCTGTGCTTACATGTGTGTGAGTGTGTGTTGTATTTGTGGGTTGTGTTTGACACATTTTATGTGATCTAATTACATTTAATATTTTTTAAAATATGTTGTTAGTTGACATCAAATTTGCTGTCTAATAACATTTAGAGTTGATTGAAATTTTTTTTTTTTGGTTTGTCTGACGTTTACAATGTTTTTTTGTATTGTGTATATATGAATATATATTTTGTATACATATAGCGCTAATATAAGTTGATTACTGGTGTTTCATTAATGGACCGAAATTGCATTTAAAAATATATAATTATATGCTTTCATTCTATCATTCATTTTTATTTCGAAATTGTTATTTTAATTACGTCCGGAGAATAGTTGATACTGTAATAAAGTTGTTGCAAAATAATTAGGCCATCAATTTTGATTTTTCACACGATCTTCAAAATAAACTATGGAGAATGTTAAGTTTTAACTACGATTACTATGGGGATTATTTTAACTATAGCTCGATTATTACTGAAGAAATTTATATTGTACTCACACCGATCATAATACGGTTATATTACGAATATAAAACATATATAAAGGAGTCAGAGATACGAGTAAGTAGAAAATAGATAACTGAGGGGTTTACACATGGTTATTACGAGTACTAGTATATATAATACTTATTTAGCATAATAAAAGAACATCGACAAACGATATTCGGGATTTTGGCACTTGAATCGCACATTTTGGATTTATTTTATTTATTTGGGAAGTCAATGGGTTTATTACTAGGTACAAAGTCATGCACACATTATATACGACTACAAATCGCGAGGTTCCTTGGGATTGGGATCGGCTGCGGAAACTACACATCGATAGTTATATAGTTATGTTTACTGTTATAAGGGTTGGGTTATCTGTATGTTTGTATTTGTGAGTGTCTACAAAACTACTACTAAGGTTAAACTGAGGGAAGTGGGTGTAAGTTTGGGTGTATAACTTTGTAATCCTTTGACTTACAGCAATCTTAACATTTATCCATAAATATACATATATGCATATAGGTAAAAGAAGTTACTTTCTCTTTTTGTTTCAATGTATAATCAACGCATCTTTTGTATATCAAGTATATATTTATATACTTATATATATATATATATTACTTTGAACTCTTAAGGCACATTTCGAAGTTTAAATATAACTTACAATAACAATAGATGTGTAAGTACGGCAAATTAAATGAAAAATGGGAATGGCAATATAAATAGAAAAGAAAACAAATGAAATAGCTAAGCAAACATACATATTTAAGGGAGGAATACAATGGGGGAATACCCAAGTGTTTCAGGGGCTTCACAACACACACAAAAACAATAAATAAAATACAAGCACAAAGGCAGCCAAAAGCAACATCATTATCAGCATCATCATTAAATACGTAGAACTAACATTAAATATAAATACATATGTAAATAGTTTATACGATACATAAAAAGCAATTACGACGTACAATAAATTCGCAATGACTTAATTGTTAATTGAGTTAAGTAGAAATACAAATGCTTAACAACATCGGTAGTCAGTTTATAAGTTTAGTTGAGGTTTTGGTTTAATTTTAGTTATAGTTTAGTTGCGTTTTAGTAGCGCCTTTGCATAAGGCCATTCGCCTTCAGTGTCAGTCATTCAAATACGAGTTTAGCGAGTTCCGTGTACTATTTATGATTATGTACATGAATAGTTAATGATCTCATTTAAATATTTCAATTCATCTGTATTCCGTTGTTCAGCGCTTCGAAATATGATTGATTTCGTTTATTATCTCTGCATTAGTTGTATTTCCAGATATATTGATATATATAATCTTGTGCAATCAGATGGGCAGAAAGTAAAATGGCATGTCAAGTTAATTCTCAATACAGACAGATTACATTTATATACATAGACAAGGCGAGTATGATGACTATACTCGATTTTGTATCTCATTTTGTATTCATAGACAATCACAAAAGATGCATGACATGACAGCTAAGAGATACAATTATATACAAATTTGTGAGCATGCATTTAATGTGTTCTATTTGTTAGTAATGAAATCGGTTTATCAAGTAATCCTTTTTGGAATTGAACAGAAATTGATTTTAAAATTCTCATAATTCACAGTTATCACAGTACTCCATTTGAGCACTTGGTACAGCCCTAATATTATTTAGCAATTCTCATATTTGGATAATACAATCCTTGAAGCTTTTCATATCACTTTCATTATTCCAATTATGATTACTTATTAAACCGATTTGAAGGTATATCAGTAGGCTGTTTGATTTCATGTATATTTTCGATATGTATTTAAAGCTCTTTAGAAAGAATTCTGTGAAGCAAAGTGAAAGATTTCGATTAGGAAATAAAATGAGTAGCGTGAATTAAAAGCAAGCGAAATACATGCAAATACAATTCAAAGCTGTACTTAATCATGACGGGATCAACGATTTTATAATAAAAAATTTCAATATAAATATTAATCGAAATTTATACATATTTACATGAAGATCTTGATTCGTTCTTACATAATACCGCTCTGGGATCAAAAATGCAGCGATTGTCACAACGGTCAGCTTACACTAAATCTAAAGTGTATTAATTTAAACAAAAATCTAGTGCAGTATTTGTTATCTTTGACTTACGTACTGCTTAACTGATAATATCAATTCATTTGATACAATAATAATAGGGAATTTAAATAAAACTAACATCACGTTTGCATGGACTACATTAACTAGCTGGGAATTAATTTTAAATGTATTCATTATAATCAACACAGCATATATATGTGTGTGTGTGTGTCTGTGTGTGTTTAGATGAGAGAGAAGTCACTCTCAATTGTAATGACTAATTGAAATCAACAATACTCGCACACATTTTAAATGAGAGAACCCCAAACGAATTGACATTCATTTTCATTCACTTCTCCGAATAATATTTATTCAAATTTCGATGTGTGTGTTTAACTTGAATGTAGGTGTGTGTGTTTTCCTTTTTTTTTTGTTGTTGCAATATTATTTGCATTTTTAATGAGTATGTCATTGTTTTTGCAATTCGCATATTCATTTTATGTTAAGGTTACGAGTGGTAAAACACAAATGGATTTTACGCAGCAACAACTAACAAGTGGGTACAATTATAATTCTAATAATAAATATGCGAATGTTTAAAAGTCAAAATGATAATGAAAACGATTTTGATGATAATTATAATTAATAACAATCATAATATACTACCAAGTACATAATATAATAACAATCATAATACTAAGTACAATATAGGTTCGATAACGCTAATTTACTATAGATATATATTTATGTATGTATATGTATAATACAATAAATAACTTTCATTAAGATTTATCAGATATGTTTCCAATGCGACATTAACATTTATTGTACACTTACGAATGCGTATTATATAATTAAGGAAAATAGCAAAACAATATATATGTTGCACATTTTTTTGAATGTGTTTGGGTTAATCGTTAATTGTAATACGTATGCATAAAGCTAAACTATAGTATAATTATTAAGTACATATATAAATATAATATTTAGATGGTATAATTATTTGCATCATTCTACCCTCTGCCCCTTTTGCATACAACTTTGATTATAATTCATTTCATTTTTAATTTTGATACTGTTCTTTCATTGTTTGTTTGTATTGCATTTTACAACCAATTTCGATTTCTTTCGATTGAATTATCTTTATATCTTTTCTAATACTTTGGCGTATTGAGATTTAGATTCATGTTGCGTCGCTGCGCTCTGTAGCGCACATTGTTGTAGTTGTAGTTGTAGTTATAGTTGTGGTTGTAATTGGTGTAATGGTAATTGTATGTGTTGTTGTAATCAGCTGGAGCTTGCGCCTCGCCGATTTCGTTCAGGTTATATTATTGACTGAATGTGATATTGAGTGACGGACACTTTCGGACGTTGTTGTTGTTGCGCGTACCATTGACCCGCAATAGCGGCACCGGACTAACCGTACCGGATACGGAAGTTAATTGTCTTACCATGCCGGATCCCAACTGTTGCAATATTCCCGAACCGGAGCCGAGTGGACCCGATGACAACACCGTCGATGTACGTCGTGACCTTATCGACTGCATACTGGACGATAACAGAAATGGTACACTGCTTGATGTGTTGGGCATGGAGCCACCCTGTTTTTGGGAGTACAATAAAGGAGATTTCTTTGGAAGATTAATTAAAGCTTGCTACAATGGGCGCTTACAATATCTGCGAGCTGTGCAATTTTGAGATTAGAATTAATTGTGCTCAAATACATACTATTGTATATACAATGTGTTCACGTGTTGAGTGTGCCTAGGAAACAGCTGGGCTGGTTAAATGATGATTATATATATATATATAAATAGGACATGTTATAATGCAACAAACAAACAAACCAACAAACAAACAAACAAACCAAAGAGAGAAGCTCAAATTGAATCCAATCCACAGCCAGGGAAATTATTTTATGTTTATTTAAATGCTCTTTTGCAGCACAAACATTGTAATACAAATATAATACGAGTATATATATATGTATGAATCATAAGTGGATAGTATACAGATAAACGGTTATACAGCTCATATGAATTAATCGAGTACTCGAAATTCAATTGCAACTCGAAGCGTAAAGAAATTCTCGGGCTTAAAATGAAAAAAAAAAAACAAATTACATTAACATAAAAATTTAACATCAGCATACACATGTCTGACTGACTGACTGAGTGTGTGTGTGTGTACGAATGACGATGAATGTTTGTGAATGTGTGAATATGTGAATAGTTGAAAGCAGAGGGCAGAGCGAAATTCAAATAAAATTCAATTGAAAAATTCGAAATTCGAAATAATGAAACGTGTACTCACGATCATGCTCCGTGCAAGCTGCAATTTTTATTATTTTTATTCGGTTTTTTTGTTTTTCAATACGTATTATTTTGTTATTGTTTTTGGTTTCGTACATGAAATGGAAAAACGCAAATACACACATGATATAAATACAGCTTAATATGCATAGAAATGTATGTGTATATGTATGTATGTGAGTTGTAGTTGTATGGGGGAGAAATCCACAGCGTGAGATGCGCGCTTATTGAGAGTTTTCAGTAACAAGAATAAAAGAAGCACAAACATTAGAAAATACACTCAACGTTTATGTGTATTTGAGTCGTCAAGTGTGTGTGTGTGTGTCTGAGTTGTTGTATTTGTGTTAGTATGTATATAGATTGTCTTACAAGTATAATTCGTTCATAATGACAACGCAACAGGACTAAAATACAAAACAAACATTAAATCAAAACAACAACTGAGTACGATCGGGACATTTAATGAATAAGTATTTGGCATTTCGAATTTTTTGATTTTTTTCTTGTGTTTTATATATCAATATATACAAATATATCGATAATGTTTTTTTTATATCATCATTTACATAGTTTCATACTGAAAACCCGTTTTTAAATATTAAATATTGAATTATTTGTTTGTATAAATTTCATTCGGCAACATCTAATAATAGTTCAATTAAATACACCAGAAATTCAATATCATTTTACAGCATTCTTATTTTTTGGGCAATATCAAATAACGAAATCAAAATCAATTTTCAATAATTAATTTTGTTTTTAAATAAATTGAATTGATTCCAATAAAATGTTAAAGATAACAAATTGTATCAGAATTAGCAACGTCTTTATCCGGAGGCGAATCGTCTTCAAATGGAAATTTAAATTTAAATTTATTTATTGACCTTTACTTACAGCTCCTTTGCATTCTTAATAAATGAAAATGTGTCAGATACAAGTCGCAACAGGCATTATTACCTCTTAGAATATATAGTATATACACAAATATACAAAAACAATATAAATTAAGATTAAATAGAATTCTTAGAATTTTTAAAATTTACACCAATCGAACAATAGAATTCAACGGTATCATTAACATAAGCTGCCAGTTTGGAGGCCCGCCACAGAGAGAGGGGCAATATTTCGAAAACAGCCTCTTGAATACAGAGAATACAAAGTTGTAGCGAAAAACAACAATCAAAATAACTGTACAAGTATGTAAATCAAGAGAGTTGCAAATTTGATAAACTTTTATACAGAGACAGAGCAAAATCAAAAGAAATAAAAGTAAATATAAAAAATGGACACTCTTGTTTTTTGGCAAGTTTTCCACACAAGCAGAACGTCAAGGTATTAAGTACAGAGTACAAGTATATATTACGAGTAGGTACAATTTAGTTAGGCAACAAGTTAAGTTCAACTTTAAATTCAAATTCATATTCAATTTCATAGCCAAAACTCAGTTGCATGTTGCGGTTGCACATATTCAAACAGAGAAAGAGTGTGAGAGAGACAGTGAGAAGGACAGACAGAGAATATGGAGAGAGAGAGAGAGAGAGAGACATAGAATTATATCAACGAGAACAACAAGTTCAAACGGGCGAGCGAGAGAACGAGAGAGAGCGAGCGGGCGAACACGACTTCCGGCCGCCATTTTGGAAGGTCACACGCAAAAACCGTAGCATACATTTCAGAGCTGACTAAATACTTTTGGTGTGTGTGTGTGTGTGTGTGTGTGTGTGTGTGTGTGTGTGTGTGTGTGTGTGTGTGGCATTGTGTGCGTGCGTGCGTGTGTGTAGTTTTGAGTTTTTAGTTTTGCATTTTAAGTGTGATGTTGTGCAAAAGTTGCCAACGACAAAAATGAACAACAACAACAGTGATAAGAACAACAGTTAACAAAACAGCACAAGACAATTTCAATATCGTTGCTCTCTCTGATGTGACATGGATGCTGAATATATAGACCTAAGCACACAGCGTGTATTAGTTGTTGTTGTTGTTATTTCAATATCAATATCAATATCAGTAACAATTTCAATTTGTCAATTTGCAAATCGCTTTTGTTTTTTACACTTACAACATAGGCTGAGGTGGAGGGCACCGATAGACTCGATCCGGAGCTACCGCGAGCGCCGTACTAAATATGTATATATATATGTTAACGTATGTGATATTTATATATTTATATATATATAAGAAAGCGAAAGAAATTTTGTAGAAACACAACGACGACGGCGACAACATTTTCATTTTCGTTTTTATTATATATATTTATATATATTTTTTTTTTGTTTTGTGTTGTTTTTATATATATTTTGATTATTATTTTGTGTTGAGACGAGCGAATGGACGGGCAGGAAAGTGAAGATAAGATAAAAGAGCGTGTGTTAGAGCGTTTGATATTTTTCGTATTTCTTTTTTTATCGTTCATTGCGGGAAATGAGCTGATCATAAATATACAAAAACTCCAAAATTAAAAGTGTAAATCAAAATAATTAATCATTTAACTGCATGTTTATTGTTCATGTTGTACGCAATGTTTAGCAGCTTTGTTTTTAATTGGTTGTTATTAAGTACGAGTAGCTGTAGCTTCTGTTTAGTGACAACTGTATTTTGTTGTTGAACTTGTAATACGCTAAATGCTACTCACTAGGCGCTATATTTAAATGCAATTTTAAAGTAATACTCTATTACACATGTTAACAGGGAACACAAAAAAAAATAACTAAATAACTGAAAAAGGAAAACAAAAATAGAATTGAATTTGTTGAAAAAATTTGCTGAAAAGCCTTTGTGACTGCAGTGAGTCAAAAAAAAAAGAAAGGATAGCAGAAAGGTCTGTTCATCACAGAGCATACAAAAAACTCAACAGAATGGTTAATGAAGCAACCACAACAAACAGAATGGCGTTGGCCAAATACATAAATAATAAACAAACAAATGAAAAATGAAGAAAAAGTAAAACGAAAAAAAAATAAATGTTGAAAGAAAACAAGAAAACTGCAAATGAAACGCGTCGCGAAACGGGACACAAAACAACTTACAGTTGGCGGTGACAAATTGATGGTGGAGCCACGTCGCTCCTGGGGACCAATACTCGAGTGTCGACGGGTGGGAAGTCCGCTGCCCGGTGTACCGCCCGGGGATGAGGCGCACGATGGGGCGATGCGTATCTTTGGTGTCATCAGCGTGTTGTCCGAGAGCCGTCGATTGGGAAACACATTGCCGACGCGCAGGAAATTGCTATCCGGCGAGGATGGCGAACAGCCGAACCACCAGCCACCCAGCATGCCAGAACCTGTACAACAAAATTACCAAAATTCAAAAAAAAAAATTATTAAACGACACACAATACAAATACAATTACAATTACAATTACACTTACAATTACAATTGCATTGAAATGGACAGCGGCCAGCTAATTAGGTCTAATAATGTGCAACGAACCACACCGAAATGAAAACCCAAATAGCTCATTGCCAACCTCAACCTCCAAGTGAATGCCACAGTGTGGATGTGTGGCAATGTTTCATGTTTGTGTTTGCGTTTGCATTCGCTCCTGTCACTGTCAAGGACACATTTGAATTCGCACAATCTGCGGTTGCAGCTGCGGCTGCTGCATATGATTCCGCCTTTATGCACCATTTGCTGCAACACCCACTGTAGGTGTGACTGCGTATGTCTCTGTGTCCCTGTATGTGCACCAGACGCATTTTGCGGCAATTTGTGTCAAAAGTTATTAACTTGGACATACGCACACTGAACTGACACTATCACAGTCGCCTGCAATTCCAGCTCTGACTTTAACCCATACTCAACAACCTGTTTCCGCGAAATTAAATTATATACAACTGCAATTCGTTTCATTTACCAATGCGAAGGCCAATCGGAATTGTTGCTCGTGTTAAAATAAAATATTTAATCATTATTCGACGTTTGTTTCGTCTTTTAAAGAGGAGGAGGAAGACCAGGAACCCTTACCATCAAAATCGAGACTAGGTCGAAAATAATTTAATTCTCTAAGTGAACAAAATTTAAATGCAGAATGAATTCAGAGGCCAAAACATGATCAAATTTACATTCCGCTTGAAAATCGGTTTAGTTTTGACAAAGTTATGGGAGTTTGAAGTTGGTCAGACTTTGGATCTAACAACTTTACAAGTCAAAATTTTTGTCAAATTTCGACATGATTTTTTACAGAATTTTGAAAGGTGTCAGAAACAAATTTAAAGTGTTGTTTTATACTATTTACGATATAAGGAGTTGATTAAACGTGAAAACTTGAGATTTAAAATTTTGAATTTTCAAAATATCAAAGGGGGGACCACATGCATCAAATCCATGATTTTGAGAAATATACATTTTTTTCGAAAATTAATTAAATTTAAATGCAGAATGAATTTAGGGGCCAAACAATAATCAAAATGACATTCCGCTTGAAAATCGGTTCAGTTTTGACAAAGTTATGGGAGTTTGAAGTTGCGTCAGACTTTGGATCTAACAACTTTACAAGTCAAAATTTTGGCAATTTCTTGTTTTTACGGATTTGGAAGGGGGAACAAATTAAAGTGTTGTTTTATCCTACTTATGAATAAGGAGTTGATAAGTAAAATTGAGATAAAATTTTGTTTTTATGAGCAAAAATAGTGTTGCCTACTTATATGGGCAAAAATAGTGTTGCCTACTTATGTGGACTAAAAAATTATTGCCTACTTATATGGCCAAAAATAGTGTTGCCTACTTTCTTGGGCAAAAATAGAAAAGATAAAATTTGACTTAACGCAAAGAAAAGTGTTCACATGTCACAGCCCACATGGCGAATACGCAATATTGTAAGCCGTTAGCGAAGGAATGCAAATATTGAATGTGTTATGATAGCTGTTGAACTACAGTCAATAAACACACACACACACACCCACACACACTTACCCCAGAGACAGAGGGAGGAACAAAGGCAAAGGAGAGGCTTGTGTTTGTTTACAGAAACCCACAAAAACCACAGTGATGCCGCCATGGCTTCCCTCTATAACCCTACAACCCCCTGCTCGACCTTTCAGTTAACTGTGAAACTTGGCAACAGCATTTCAATTTGCAATATGCAGTTGGCTCTGGTAATTTACCAGAGAGAAAAGCCACATTCGAACACATATTTGGATAGTTGACATTGTGGCATCGAGCGAAATGTGAAAAGGCGTGGCAAATGAGGCAAAAACATGGCTCGAATGCACTTTGACTGGCACTCGCGTGAAATTAAAACTTGTACTACACTAGCAGCCATTAAGGACATTCAAATAATTTAGCGTTAAGGTCGAAAGTTCATTAAGTACGACAAGTTTGCCAGTGGAAAAGTACCCAATTTACCGTTTCCATGGCACATAATTTGCGCTTAAGGCAATTGTTAAGACTGGCTTTGATTTTCCATTTCCATTTTCATTAGAATTTTCTTTATTATAATTTGCATAACACAATTAAATGATGCGGCTTGTGGCACAATTTTCGGTTTGACAAATTATTTAGCTGCTGGACACGAGCCGATTAGGCGATCCAACATGCTAAACTGTCACGTTTTATGGATATCAAATGGAAAATCAAATGGAAAAACTCCAATAAAAATGTTCAATTACGCAGCACTTGCGGGCAAAACGACTAAGCTCATTATTCATGCGTTTCAAGAGGGAGTGGAATAAAAGGAGGTAGAGAGCTGAATAAAAGAAGAAGGAGTAGCCTGAAAGAGAAACAAGAGGACTAACAGCTTCTGCCCACACTTAGAAAAATATGAAATGCTAAAATTAGGTACGACCGTACTTGAATTTATACCGTTTTGATCTTAAAATTTTAAGATTGCTGTGTACTTAAAATCTGGAATTAAGTATGAATCGATCTTAAATTTAGAATTCTGACTTCACTTTCATATGGCAGCTATCCGAAATAATAGGCCGATTTTAACCAAATTTAGTCGGAATATATAAGACCATGGTAAATATATTGGACAAAAAATAGTGTTGCCTACTTATATGGGCAAAAATAGTGTTGCCTAATTATGTGGGCAAAAATAGTGCTGCCTACTTATATGGGCAAAAATAGTGTTGCCTACTTATATGGGCAAATCGATTTTTGTTTTTTGTTCTCAACTTTAGAAATTCCGTACTTAGACATTTGTACTTGAAAATGGACTGTTTAAGTATGGAAATCTTGATTTTTTCTCTGAGTGTACTCACCGCCAGAATTCTTGCGTGCCATGTCCTCGGCACTGGATGTTTTCCGCTGATCAATGCGTAAATTGGGTATATTGAATGGCGGCGCATTCATGTTATCCGTGGAGAACTGATGTCGCAGCGTACGATGACGTTCCGGCGATGCCATCGACAGATTGTCCAGCTTCAATTTGTTGCGCTGCTGCCGATCAATTGCCTCCAGCATCTGTTGCAATACCTGCCCATCAAATTTACAATTAGCTGCCATTTGGACAACATGCGAGAGAAGAAGTAGGACATACCTCGAGCAGATAACAGTAATGCTCGAAATTGAGCGCCGGATTGACGGTGTGCGGTATGAGCAGGGGCAGGACATTGGTGGCCATCGTTTCCACAGTTAAGCCATAGGATTTATCCGCAAACAGTTTGTGGTAGATGCCTGCAAATTGCATGCCATATAATTAATGAATGTTAAGCAGATCTCTTATCCCCTTTGGTTAGACAAATAACAAATAATGCCATTAAATGCCAACAAACACACACACACACACACACAACACCCACACACTTCTCAGCTTAATTAGTTTTTGTGCTGGTTTGTGTTTTCTATTAGTTTCTATTAGTTTTATGCAGTCATTTGCAAATGTTACCCCAACCAAACTGCATTTCATTTGTTCTACTTACGCACAGTACGCATGATAATATCTGGATCTGGTATTCGCACATTTGCCAGCAATGGCAGCACCTCCTCCATAACCTGCAGAATTCACAAACACATACAATGGTTTATCCAGAGCATATCTAAATAAATTGGCTGTTAATTAAACGCACCTGTGCACGCTCCATACGGTCCATGACACGCTCAATGCACATTAACACATTCTGCACTATCTTCGGATCCGTTATGTTCTTCTCAAACACCAGTTTGACCTTTGGCAGCACCATGCGGCGTATGGACAATTCATCGATGCTATCAAACACATTCGCCACAGCAACAACAGCGGCGCTCTGAGAATAATTTAACATTTACATTACATTTTATGTTCAAAAATGTTACTTTTAAAATTTAGAATATTTAAATCATATTTTTATATCAAGAGACTTCTTATTAAATTACAAATTTTAAATTTATAAAGATAATTGGATTGATTATTAATATTAAAGATTTATTTTTGAAGAATACTCATTTTATACTGAACTTTGACCATTTTTTTACTGATTTTTAAACATTTGCTTTCTGTTTATATAATTTTTAAATAGTTTCCAATGTCACTTCTAATCTATCTAGTAATATTTTCAATATATCTAAATAATTTTTTCTGTATTCTAATTTTTTTTTAAGTTTTTTTTTACGAAAAGTGTTTCTAACGTCACTTCTAATTTATCTAATATACTGAATTTCATTTAGCAATATAATTTTCATATAATTAAATTCATAAAATTCATTTATTTTCTTTAAAATTATTTTTAGACTGCCGAATAGACATAAAATTCCCGCGAATCAAATTGAAATGCTTGAGTTTCAAGTAAGATACAAAAAAAAATGGTTTGCTGATTAAGGACTATGGGTCTAGAGTACAATTACAAATACAATTTGAGCACTTTGCGTAGGTAATAAATTTCAAGTGGCAACCGAAGCTACTTAAGAGGCATCTTTGTGCCGCAGTTAATTAAGAAATTGCTGCTGTAATTACACAATCAACGCCAAGGCGAATGTCAACTTAACTCAACTCATTTGACTTGTCAACCCGTTTCCATTGCCCCTTCTCACTCTCTCTCTCACTCTCTGTCCCTCTGTCTGTCTCTTAGGGAACCAAGTAATTTGCTTATCAATGACAAGTCAGGCAAAAGTGGCATAGAAGATTCCCATCTAACTTACCTGCACTTGTATTGTGGAGCCGTCAAATGAGAAGAATAGCATTGGCATTATATCTGTGGTGACATCCTCGGGTTTCGTTTTCTCTATAATCAAATGCAAGTTCTCAAGTATCGTAACGCTCGCCTGGATGGATTTCGGTGTATTATAGACGATTCTGTTGAAAAATAAGAAAAGTAGAAAGTAAATAAATTAAACTAATAATACCTAAAACTTTGCCGTCGGTTTAATTTAATGGTAATATAAAAGATGACCTAAATTACAACAAAAAGTATGGCATTTCTCATTATTATTATTGTTGCACTGTCTGGTCTGTGTGTGCAAAGTTCTTATTTGCAACTTTTATAGAAGTGTCAATAAGCTTCTTACAACAGTCCGAAAAGTTATTTTGCTTAAAGTTGATCATCAACGAGGGCGGTTTGGCATTTTACTGTATAAGTATGGCTAGATATTAAAATATTTAAAATTTATTTAGTGTCTTTTATAGTTATGCCTGCAATATTTATTTGTAAAAGTGGTAAACTTTTTAAATAAAGTGCAGCAAGCGTAAACTATTTAAAAAACTTTTGAATTTAATATAAAACCTTATTTAAAAACATTTATTTAAACTGTCAAAAAAGGCTTCAAGTAGTTTTAAATAATTCAGTATATTTTGCAGTCGCCGCTTTGCATATTTTATGAACAGCTCTCGCAGCTGAATAGCAGCTGTAGTCCTTGTGTTCCAGTGTCCTTGTGTCCTTGTGGTTCACTAATTTATGTATGCCTGCCAGCCAGTGATGAGGCCACAAAAGGTGCGCATAGTTGTGCCCCCCGAACCCCAACCTCAACCCGATCCCGATCCCTATAGCGACCCAGAGTCAGACCCAGACTCAGACTATTCAGCAAACTTTGCACGCCGGCAACCTTAACTTTAACTTGTGGTCTATAAATTACAATATGAGCTGTCGCCTTACTTAGTCTGTGTGTGTGTGCACAATAAAACGCCATGAAAATTAAATAAAAAGTGTCACAAAAGTTTTTCAATTGTTGAGCAGAAACACAGTAAAGTTGAAGCCAATGGCACTGACCATTGTTTGCTTAGTGGCTGTAACCACAACCCGCAGCCACAACAACAACAATAACAAAAGGTCAGCTAAATAGATAGTTATATAGACGGTAAGAGTTCTTTAAGATAGTGGAGTGTCTACACTGAAAAAGAAACAATTTCTAAAATCAAGAACATTCATCTTAAATATCATCTTTTAAGACCACGTATACTTAATATTGAGTATACGGCCACGTTTACTTAATATTGCGTATAAGACGCGTATACTTAATATTGCGTATAAGACGCGTATACTTAATATTGCGTATACGCCGCGTATTTTTATTATTTTTATTTTTAATTTTAAGAACATTTATTCTTAAAATAAGAACTTGGTCTTATTTGAAATTTTTAAAACAAAGATGTGTTCTCTTAATTTAAGAATTTTAGGTTCTCGACGCATTTTTTCAAAATCTTGATTTTAGAACTTTTTTTTATCAGTGCATATATCTTTGTGTGTGTAAATGGGCCCATAATTAGCGACTGGCACTCACTTCATTGTGGCCGACATGAGAGCATCGTATTCCGAGTGCGTGGCCTCCTGCACGAACAGCATAACGGGCTGTAGAACCGCGGCTAGGACCTCGCCATTGTTGATCTCTGATTTGAGCATGGGCCAAAGGTTTTGCCACCAAAGTTTCTGCAAAAGACACAAGACAACAATGGTTACAACTCAACGCCTCTATCAATTGCCAGGTCGTTAGAATGGTCCAGACAATAGAACATCCAGGCAGCCAGAAAACAAAAGGCTGCTGCAACTGTCATAAAAACGGGCTCGTAATTTACAAATTGTCTTGGGCCATAAAGCGTTCAACGTTCAACGCTCAACTTGACGCCATCAATGATGAATGCTTTGACAACTGCAGAATACCCAAAATGGCCGACGAGGAGCTACATCCGTTTCCGGTTCGACTTTTGGCTACTTACGCGTGGTATCAGCGGCATGGCCTCTATCAAGGTGGTCTTATAGAACTGCGACTTCTGCTGCGTGTCCTTCATGTTGACCACGTCCAGGAATTTCAACGCATTTATAGCCGGATCGCTGGTAATTAAAAATAAGAAACAGCCAATAAATAAAAGGTCATTTTAGCGTCAATTACAAGTATTTAAAAATAAAATATATATTTTCTTCATTTATTTAAGATTAAATTTTTTATATATTTTTTTGTTTTAAAAAAAATTTTCTTCATTTATATCTAAGTATTAATTTCATTTAACTACTTTTCATACTGTTTGAAATTAATTTTCTACCTGAATAAATACTCAACAGTTAAAAATCTGAATAATCTTTATTTAAATCGCTTAACTAAAAGTCTATAAATAAATTCTAAATCCAACATAATATTTCTAGACTAATTATAAAAGTTTATCCGCAAAATATTCAGCTTAAAAATAATCCTAATACAATTGCGCTTTATTATCGCATATATAGCGTTAGTTATAAATTAAAATAATTATTTCAGGATTATGCATTAAAAATTTTCAGTTGTTTTCGGACTTCAACTTTGAGCGTTGTCAAGTGTGAAAAGTTTGTTTAAAATTTGTTTTTATTGTTATGTAAATGTAATTGGCTGAAATTTAATTGCCAAAATGTGTTTACTTTTCAGTGGCGCACATTTATTTCATTTAATTCGGACAGCATAAATCACCCTTCCCAACTACACCACATCCCTTTGTTGTGGTGATGCCGTTACGGGTAATTGAAAGATTGCCATAAAAGCGAAAGCCAAAGCAGAAGCAAAAGTGAAAAGCGAGTTAAATTATGTGCATTGGCATTGGCATTGACGTTGGCTCTGTGGCATTGGAATGTAATAAAAAATGGTTGGCAATGCGCTTGGTTAAACAATAAGCGGGGCCATTAAATCACATTGCGTATGCGCCGCGTTGCACACAAAAGTGCCACTGAAACCAACAGACAAAGACAAAGAGAGAGAGAGAGAGGGAAAGAGAGAGAGAGAGAGAGAGATAACACGGATTGCAGTCGCGACTGTTGCCTTTCGAGACGATTAGCCGTGGGCAGCATAATCAGCATAAAGACCGCTTGTTGAGCTCAAAATCAAGATGAATACTCAAGCAGAAACATCCCGCTCAGAGCTGGTAGCAAACCTGGCTAAAATGCGAATAACCGTACCCATTTTGAGCTATTTGCATACGCAGCTAAAAACGCTGAAAATGTTGATAGCATTTAAATGAACTTCAAAGTGCTGCCAACCTACAAGCTGACTGCTTGACTAACTGACTCCTTGACTAACCGTGGAAGCGGAACGTGTCCTGGAAGGGAAAGGGAGCGGGGCCAATTGGGCGTGCTGCTGTCAGCGCCTTTTGCTAAGCAACCGATTTTAGCAGCTCACTGCAGGCCCATCATCTCTGAGTTTGACTTGGAGTTTGTCTAAACACAGCTCATGGCACAGTGGTAATTAACCCATGCAAACTTAATACATTTTAAAGAAATTTAAAAATATAAATGTTATACAATTTAATGTTTATCATTTTAATTTATTCGTATTTAATTTGAATTTAAACTATAAATAAACTTGGCATATTTATTAAAATAATTTTTATGTTTGTTATTTGAATAGAAATTGCAACTATTATATTTTTTTAAATATATAATTAAATATAAAACTTATATGCTAATAATTCATTTATGAATGATTTTTAAATAAAAATTGAAATTTAAAAAAATTTAATTTAAAAATTATTTAATGCATTTATTTTTTCATTCAGACCAAGAATATATAAATTTTTATTTTAATTATTTATATTGACATTTCTAATTCATAATTTATTCTATTTCCAGATATTTAAGATTTTTCAATTCATTTATATATTATAGCATTTTTCACAATTACTTTAAACTTTAAACTTTTTCTTTATTTATTTGCCTGTTTTTGAACCACTGTGCAGTACTTGTCTAGCAGTCTGTAAGCTGTTTTTCTTTGCTTTTTCATCTGGTGTCGGCTGTAAGGAGTCGCCTCGGTCTCAGTCTGTTGGTTTACCTAGCAGCTGCTGTCGTCATAAATCCCCGCATCCCCTCCTTCCTCCACCCCCCCCCCTCTATGCCCCTTGTGTCACCCGCAAGAATGTAACGGAAGGGCATGCAACGCTTGGGTCGCTTTCCACTACTCACAATCAGCTCAAGAGCCTGGCATTGTGTCTTCTTTCAAGCCTGATTACCGTTTTCATTTACCAAACAGACGTAATTAAGGTGTGCGTGTGTGCGAGTGTGTGAGTGTGCGAGTGTGTGTTGTGATTGTACGTGTGTGTGTGTGTGTGTGTGTGTGTGTGTGTTTGAGTGTGTTTTATGTCCTTGGTGTGGCTAAAAGTGAATGCTTCAATTGAATTTTAGCTACATGTACAAATTGGCTTAGAGATTGCGTGTCTTGTGCGCTGCTTGCTCTCTGTATGTGTGTGTGTACAAGTGTGTGTGTGTGTGTGTGAGTGGGTGTATATGTTTTTAACAGGTGTCAATTTCATTTGAAACTCAAACAAAAAAACTTTTGCTAAAACTGCGCAAATTGCTGTTACTTTTTCTTTTGCTTGCTTTGCGTTTTAGTTGAAAGTTAATTAATTTACAGTGAGAGACGAAAGTCGTGGGTTTAAATACTCGGTTTAATACTCACATAAAGTACTTGATCAACTGCAGCAATTGTGCTGTGGGTCGAGCTGTCGCATCTCGACTCGCCATGCGGGATGTTGCCTCTTGCAGGGCAATTGGTAGACGTGGCATCAACTTGTGGACGTGGTCATCCAGCTGCATGAGAGAGAGAGAGAGAGAGAATGAGAGAGAGAGAGAGAGAGAGAGAGAGAGAGAAAAAGAGAGGGGTTCATATAGAGAGTGAAAGAGTAAGTTAGAGATAACAGCGTTGCCATTTTTGCTTATTCATTGCAAAAACAACATTATTATATTTTAAAATAAAAGTTCTTATTAATATTCTAAATATTTTTAGTCATTATAGTCAATTAAAAATACAAAAATTTAATGTTGAGCTTTAAATATTTAAAAAATAGAAAAAAAACTTTTAATTTTCAATCAAATTAAAAATTTTATAAAGCAACAATTAATTTTCCATTTTTTCTTTAAAAGTCATCATTTTTTTTAAGTTCCCCAGATTCTTATACTTTTAAATATTTTTCAAGAGTTTTTTCTTATATCATTTCAATTTTAATTATAATTTATTATTTCATAATTTTATTATTATCTTAGTCAATTATTATTAGTTAACATTAAATAAATATATAATAAATTTTTTTTTATAAAAATCTGAAACAAAAGTTAATTTCAAATTTGTTAATTTATTTTTGTATAATCTAGCTTATATTGACTGTCAAGTGCAGACAATACTAAGAGATACATAGCCTTCAATGCCCAACAAGTTGGCCCAAAAGAAATTGGCCACAATGCTTGAGAGACAGTCGAAAAGTTTTAATGACGTTGCGTTGAAGCAGCAGCGTCTGCAGCTGGAGATGAAGATGGAGATGGAACTAAAGATAGAAGAGATTGAAGCTTTAGCTTCAGCACCTGGACTGAATAATTCGAGTTTGAAGTGGACTTTTGATTACATTTGCATTTGACAAAGCAGCGAATCTAATTACAGCTAGCAAACAAGCCGGCACAAAACTTTTACCAACCAATTGCCACTTGCCAATTGCCACTTGCCACTTGGTCTTCAGATCTGGCCGCGAGCAAAAGCAGCAAATTAATTTAGCCAGACGAAACGAGTGATTGGGAGGGAATGAAAAAGGGAGAGGGAGAGGGAGTAGGGGGGGGAGGACATCTCTCTTACCGTTTCCACTTGCTTGGCATAGTTGGATGTGGAATTGCCGGCCTGTATGAGTGGTCGTCCATTGTTGTAGACCGCACAGATGACCATGCCCAATGAGAACATATCGCTGAGCAGGCTGCACTTGGAGCTCGATTGCGTTTCGGGTGCTGTTCATGGAAAAATATAATTGAGTTTCTTGTTGCCAGATCTCTCTCTCTATATGGTATTATTTACCCATAAAATCCAGATTGGGCTGTGCCATTTTTGATACCCTGTTGCTCCATGGTGGACACGGAATTGAGCTATTCAAATCAGTCTCATTCATTCTTTCTGCAAATAGATAGATAGAGCGAGAGAGAGAGAGTGGGAGAGAGAGAGAAAGAGACGGAGCACAAAGAAAGAGTGCAAAAACAAATATGAATACAAATGGACTCACAATTCGCAATTCGTTTCAATTTTTTGTTGCTGTCTCTTATAGACTCACCCACATACTCCATCCCGGCGAGCTTCCAAATACCTCGCTTAGTTATTAGTATAGAGGATGGACACACATTTCGATGAATTACGTGACCGGAATAGTGCAAATAGGACAATGCCTCCGTTAGCTGCAAAATGGTAACAATTCACACACCAATAAAATCCACACACTCTCTCATTCTCTCTCTCTCTCTCTCTCTCTCTGTATATCTCTGTCTGTTCAGCAGTTCTTTATCTTACCTGTAAGAATCCATATTTTAGCTCCATGTCCAAAAAGTTGTATTCCTTTGCATGCGCCGGTCGTTGAGGCTGTGTTCCCGGTGCGGGTTGCGTCTGTGGCGTGCCCCCGGACGTTGCAGGTGCCACATTGGCATTCTCATACGTTTTCGACTCCTGCAACACAATGTGGCATATAAGCACTGACTCCACATGTACACACGACCCATCTTTTTACCAAAAAAACGAGCTCTGTTTGCATTTTATGGCAATTTCTTTTTAAATTTTTCTACCTTTATGCTTTTTTAAAGCCTCACAGCGTGGTTCAAATAACTATGTTATGAAGTCATAAACGTGGCTAACAAAGCTACACGTTGAGGTGTTTAACAAGCTGCAAACTGTGCATTTGAAAAGATTCTTCTTTAAGCCAAAAACTGACTTTGAATTGCATTAAATTTCATTTGATGTGCCTTAACAAATCTCTAGCTTTTTAACTAAATTCATCTTTTATATTTTTCATAAATTACACCTTATTCTTACTTTAAGTCAAAAACTGACTTTGAAATGTATTAAATTTCATTTGATGTGCCTCATCAAATCTCTAGCTCTTTAACTAAAGTCCTTTTTATATTTTTCATAAATTACACCACATTTTTACTTTCATATGACCCAAATTCTTTACATTCTGCTCAAATATTTTCAATTTTACTTTCAATTTCTTGTTGGTTTTGTTAGACAATTTGGGTTTTTTGCCTATGCAATTTTCAATGTAATTTAACTCGATTGGAGTTTTTGTTAGTTTTCCTTTCATTTACTGTTGTTGTTGTTGTTGTTGTTCTTGTTTTTATCGTTGTTTCCTGTGCTGTCTGTTGCTGTTGTTGTTGTTGTTGTGTGCAGCTCAATAAACTAAAATATTGTCTGACAGGTTGGTCCTGAATACAGGCAAAAACAAAGGGAATAAAAGAAACTACCATTACACTATAGACACTATGTGTGTGTGTGTATGAGTGTGGGAGTATTTGAGTGTGTGTATGGGTGTGGGTGTGTGTGTGTGTATCAATTTCTGAGCTGTGCAAGTAAGCCGAAGCACTTTATTGACTCAATCTCCACAGCGTAAACTTTGCAAGCACGCACTGTAATTCGATTTAGTTGTAGTGTGTATGTGTGCTGTGTGTGTGTGTGTGTAAGGGTGAGTGTGTGGGTGTGTGAGTGTGTTATGCATACCCTTACATTTGCGTTTGCCTGCCACTTGAACCAAAAGCCAAACTATGCAGTTGACTGGCTGCCGTGTTATGCGAAACTTTAGCAGAGAAAAAGCGCAAAAAGCACTACAACAACCCCAACAACAACAAACAACAACAACAACGAATTGTCGCAGCAACAACAGCAACAATAAGAACAACAATTGATTGAAATAGATGCCAGATAAAGGCATATGGACTAACTCACAATGGAGCAGCAGGCGACAACGAAAAATTGCATGTGATTTTTGACCATGGCCAAAGCAAAAGCAAAAGCAAAAAGCCAGCGAAGCGAACCAAAAATTCAACTGAATTTAACCAAAAACCGAACCGTAGCATTTCATACTGAACTGCAACGAATCGCAGTACAAAACTCACATGAAAAGCCAGCACATTCGACAGACTGGCAAAAATGGGCTCGGCGGCAAAGGCCAAAGTTTCCGCACTCTCCTCGACCGTGTGATAGATTTGTAGTATCTGTGAACACAAAATTTGACGAAATATATAATAAAGAATGAATAAAAGAGTTATACAGTAAAATCATTCATAATAGACAAACAGTAAAATGTATACAGCAAATTTAATTCAACTATAGAATTTAGTTAGTTAGTAAAAAAAAATGTTTGATTTATTTTTAAACCAGAAAATTGTTTAAAAAGCCTTAATTTATCTAGAGTTTTTGTGAGATTGTTCATTATTATTTCTAATTGATAAAAATACTTTTGTTATTATGTTAAAAAAATATAAAAAAAAATAATCAGTTACTACTTAAAAATGAGTATAAAATTAACTTAGAACTAGTTTTAACTGTAATGAAATCCAACTTTAAAATCTAAAACAAAACTTTATAAAAAAAAATGTTTAATACTCGAAGATGATATGGTTATTATTAATAAAAAATTTTAGAATAGTAGAATTACACTTAGAATTTATTATTATAGTCAAATTAAATGCTAGAAACGAAAAAAATTAATGCTGTTTTTTCAGAAATATTAAAAGATATTTAATGAAATTTTTCGAGACATAACGATAGATGTAGAATGTGTTTATTTTATTAATAAATATTTAAAGAGTGAATGAAATTTTTATAATGAGTTGTGATTATTTGATCAATAAATATTTATAGATTACTCTGGCCTGCAATTTGTCACTCACCCGTGGATGACGAAAGCGTTCCAATGTTTTCACTGAGCTCTTTAGCAGCTCCGTAATGGTCTCCTTGCGACGCGGCTTGTGCAGCTTCTCAGCCACTTTTTTCTCGAATATAAACACGGAGCATTCCTAGGGGAGCGAAAGAGAGAGAGAGAGAGAGAGAGAGAGAGAGAGAGAGAGAGAAGTGGAAGAAGTTAATGGAAGAGAGGTTTGCATTTCCCCTTTGGGGTGCAACAGTTTCTAGTTTCATTCTGTTCGATTCTCTTCTGTTTTTTGTGCTCACCTTGTTGTCACTCTTGCGATATCCATCGTGTATGCGCCAGATGAGCTCTGGCCCGGCACAGGCGACCGGTTTGCCAATCTCAAAGTACTGCGTAATGGGATTGCCATCGGCGACATTCTGCATGGATGTGGATGCTGCCACATTGGCGCTTTTGAACTTGGCGAACATTGTGCCAGCGGGCATACCATCGATTAGCTTTGAGAATACATTCGAGAAGCTGCCCTGACGCTTGCAATGCGGCACACTGCCGCCACCTATCGTTGGCGCCGAGCCACCTGCTGCACCACCTGCTGCACCGCCACTAGCTGCACCACTTGCCGCTGCCAACTGCTCGCCAGCTGCCACACCAGATGCGGCACTGATGGACAAACGTTCGCGCAATGAAACTCCCAGACTGTTGGCCGTTGTGACCGTTGCATTCACCGCTGCTGTGCCTCGATCCTGCGGCACGTTTCTGCCACCAACTCCGACTCCAACACCGTTATACGTATCGCATTTTGCAGTTGTTGCCGTATTGTCGCCGTAGCCATTCACATCGCCAGCTAGAAGTCCGCTGACGCTGGAGAACTTGCGCGTGTGTACGTTGGGATTGCTGTGACTTAGCTCGAGTATTGTGCTGGCGCTGCGATTACGTGCTCCGCCCGCATTGCCCACACCCACACCCACGCCCAATCCCAGTCCTGTTCCCGGCCCCAGTCCAACGCCTACGCCCGCACCGACGCCCACACCACCGTACACAGCCACGCCCACACTGCCGCCCACACCGCCGCCCACACCCGCACCGCCGCCGCCTTGAGCCTGCTGCTGAACCACTTGCTGGCCAGCTCTGGCCGGAGAACCCGCTGCCACCGCTGAGGCTGGCACTGCACCACCGCCGGGTGTTATTCCAACAGCGCTGCCACTGCGACTGCGTTGCACCTCCTCGACACTATCCAAACGTGAAAAAATTCTGGCCGCCGTTGTTGCCGTGTTTTGTTCGCCTGCAGTTCGCACTGACAGCCAGCCAACTAGTTGCTGCTCTTTCGCTCTCTCGCTCTCTCTATCTCTTTCTTTCTCTTTTCCGCTTCCGTTTCCGGCTCCAATGCAATGCCAAACACCAGTTATCGTATATATATATTTAACGCTCTCACACGCTCTCAATGTACTTGATGCTGCAAACTGAAGTTGATGCTGCAATACAAATAATCAAGAGCAAAGAAAATTTCGTTTTAATTGCGGTCACTTCACATTCTTCATACGCACCGTTGAGCCGCTGAAGCGCTGAGAGCGCTGCCAGCGTCGCAGTCAACGTCGCTGCTGGCACTCAACAACTACTTGAAACACCCTGTAGTGTTACAATTGCAAATGAGGTATATTGTGAATTAAATATTTAAATACGGCTTTTTAAATTCTCCCAAATTAATTTAGAATTTTTATAAGATTAACAATGAAAGTTTAGTTAGTAATATTAAGTAGTTATAATAATTATTTCAAGAAATTTTATTGAATAAATAATAATAATTAAAAATATGATTATTTAAAATAATTTCAGTTTCTCAATAGCAATTATTAGAATTTATTTCTTCCCATTTTATACTCATTTTAATTAATATAATTAATGAATTTTGAATGAATGAAATTACTTTATATTTACTATCAATAATTGTTTCGAATTCAATTTTTGGTTTTTTATTTAATATTAAACTTGTCTCTTTTAATTAAAATTAAAAATTTAATTTATTTTTATTATCAACATTTATTCAACAATTTTGTAGAATTAAATACAAATATTTGAAAATCTTTTGCCCCAACTTTAAGCAGTGCTTAATTGGTACTGCTGTTAGTACAGGGTATTTAATAGTCGTGTTAATTGTTGCTTAAAATGACTGCTACTTATTGTGCACTGGCAATTAATGCGCTTATTGCCGGTCTGACTTTTATGTTAAATTTATTTTCATTTTCATTGCGTTCTTTCGCCAGCTTCACACAAAACTGCACAATTAAAAAGTTAAATGAGCTCAGAGCTTCATTCAATTTGTACTGTGTGTGTGTGTGTTTGTGTGTGTGTTGTTGTGTTGGTGCCAACAATTTATAATTGTATGAAAATGAAAATTACGCTTAAGAGCATAATCTCTTTATTAATTGTTTTAAATGAAGAAAAATATTTTCGTTTTTTGACAATTGCTCAATTCGAAATGAAAAAGAAATTTAATGCGAATTTAAATGTGTCAAGAGTGTCATAAGTTTTCGGCATTGCAATGCGACAGTTTACTGACTGCACTCACTGTACAGTACAGTGGCAACGTGTTTGAGTTTCTAACTGCCACTTGGCATCTGCCACCTGCTGCTGCGTTCACCTGAATTATTTAGTGCAAAAGGAAATGGCAAACATTTTAAGTACACAGAGTAGTTGAGCACATCTATCTGACATTCGGAGCCTCGACTGATGGCCACAAATTGACTTGAGACAACTTTGGCAACAGCAACAGCAACCAGTCGAAAGGTCATCAAGACCAACATCAATTTGAGGGCAAACGTAAAACTATTTAGTACAAATATTTGCCGCTTCCTTTACGATTGCGTCTAATTTTTCGTTCATGGCAAATAAATAATATATAAACCTGTACTCGCAATGGCATTGCCTCAAAAATACAAACAGGCAACTGAGGGAGGAAATTTGGCCAGCTTACTGGGTCAGCATTTAAGGGCTTTAAGAGCTACACAAAAATAAAACGAAAAATGGCTTAAATATTTATTTGTGTGCGGAATAAACGAGTGTTTTGAACTTCAAACGTTGAAGCACTCAAATCATTCAGTTACACATCGAATACAATTTCAACAAACAATTTCAACTTCGATTGGTAAGCTTCAAAATCAATTGGGTTTAGCATGAAAGAAGCGTGAATTATCCTTGAATCCTTCAAGTTTTTTCTCATATTTTATTTGTTATTTATATTTAGAATAGAAATTTAGCAGATGATTGATTTATTACTTGCGCAAAAGTGACAGTTACAAAAACACATACAAATATACAAATTGCTACCTTTTATAGAGATGAAGAATGGAAATATGATTTCTTACTTGAATTACAATAGG
This sequence comes from Drosophila falleni, assembly GCA_035045575.1. Classification (NCBI taxonomy): domain Eukaryota; kingdom Metazoa; phylum Arthropoda; class Insecta; order Diptera; family Drosophilidae; genus Drosophila; species Drosophila falleni. Next base: position 9,910,935 of record JAWNOV010000167.1, read on the forward strand.
TATATTTCCATTTCTAATTTAAGCTTGAATGCATACTGAAAATTTTACATTCTCAAATAATAATAATTAAAGGTCGCAGGAATTATAAAAAACACATTTTCAAATCAAGTCAAAGGTCAAATTATTTCATTTTATTTTTGTGATTGTTTTGAACTTTGATATTATCATAGCATCAAGTTAATTAACTAAATTATAGTAAATATTAAAGCGAGACCATGACCTTACAGGCAAGCTGATATGACTGGAAATGCGAGTCCTTTTTTCTCCTATGCTATTTTTCCTTTTTTGTTGGGAAATGAAAAATTGAAAAATTATCGCCCTCATTTTATGTTCAGGCCATTGGAGCTGGTCTTTAATCAGTGCGAAATATTTACACAGACAACACAGCGGGGCATCATCATCATTATGTTCATCAACGTTGGGTAACTTGATAATGATGAATTGCTAATAAATATCAATGCCAAAAATTAGCGTGAATTCGAGTTGAAATATCCAAATTTGAATTTTACAAATGCGACCACGTAAGAAATCGAAGAACTCACATTGCTGCTGGGCACGTAGCCATTGTGATTTGAGGAGAGAGAGTGGAGGGAAGACCTTCGTGGGTCACTTTTATTGATTTGCCAAAATTAAATGATGAAAGCGAAGGCAACAGAGAAAGCGAAAGCGAAAGCGAAACGAGATGTTAACAAAATACACAACGAACGAACGTAAAAAGGAACAAAGCGCGAAAATTATTTTCGTTATTATCATGTGCGATGTCATTATTGTTGCTGTTGTTGCTGTTCTCATATTTGACAATTTGGCATATAGAAATATACACACGCATACAGACAAGGTAAACATTGTATCCTTGGGTGTATATGTGTGTGTATCTAAGGCAACAAGCTTTGTGAGTTTAATATTTTTAGCCCAAAGCCAAACGCAGCTAGGCACAAGAATAAGCAACAATAACAACATGCAGAGCAATATGTTGCTTAGCGCTAACTGAAGGCAAACACACACACAGACATAGACATTACACACACACACACACACAAACACATACACATACGAGCGCCGTTAGCCGCTTTGACAAAGGCCAAAATAAACGTTGGCTGACGTTGAGACAGACAAACACAAACACAACGATGTCTCAATTAAAAAAAAAAACGTGATGGTCCTTTTAGTAGCACTCCTCACACACACACACACACACACACTCACACACACACACACACACACACACACACACACACACACACACACACACACACACACTGACATGCCACACACAAGCCAGAGGAACAACAGCTGTAGTGGTAAGAATCAGTCTGGCACATGTTTTGTTTGCTTTTGCCTCATTTATTGTTCGCCTGGCAAAAAAAAGGGACAAAAGCAGCGACTAATAAACGGTCGAGACTGTCAGTTGTACTCCCTGTTTCACATACGCACACACATACACAGACGCATTTCAGCAGGTGGCCTACAAACGAGAGTTATTCGAGAATATAATCAAATAAACTGTTAAAGTCTATAACTCAAAAAACTCAATAAAAAATATTTGAAAATTAATAATTTTATTTATTGATTTTTAAAAAAATAGTGTTGCCTACTTATATGGGCAAATTAGTGTTGCCTACTTTTGTGGGAAAAATGAGTGTTGCCTACTTTTGTGGACAAAAAATGAGTGTTGCCTACTGATGTGGGCAAAAATAGTGTTGCCTACTTTTGTGGGCAAAAAATAGTGTTGCCTACTTATATGGTCAAAAATAATGTTGCCTACTTTTAAGCGTAAGTGTATTTTTAAACCCTGAGCCCATTGAAAATGGGCAACTATAAAATCGTATAATTCAAAAACTTAAAAAAAAAAAATAAAAAGTATTTTAAAATTAATGATTTTATTTATTGATTTCTTTAAGTTTGTACTCAGAATATAATTTCAGAATTAATACTAAATAAACGAAGAATGAAAATTCTAAATTAAAAATAAGTAATATATATAAATAAATAATATTTTATTCAAAGCAACTATAAAATTCTTATAATTCACTGAGTAACCCTCGCTGTATATGTACACATACATGACTTTCATGTACGCTTAACGACCACAATAAGCAGTCATAAGCATAACAAATGCACCAACACACACAAACACCCAGCATATAGTTGTGGGCGGACTTTGATTTTATGCTCACGGACTGTCATTGGACATTACGTATACGCAGCGTGTGTGGAGATCAGCACGAACTGCTGCTACGACTGTTGCTGCGGCTGTGGCTGCTGCATTGTTAATTAAGTGCTCAAAGCAATTCGCTTGAGTTTGCTGATTGTCAATTCGGGCTCATCGCATTGTCCCAGTAATACAATATAATACAATTGATAAGGGTTTTCCACTTTGAAGCATGTAGGCCATCCATCCAGGCAGTTGGACATTTAGACATTTGAGGCATTTTCGACATTTAAGGCAGTTAGTCTCTAATAGCAAAGACGCCAGCAGACGCCACTTCAATGACCTCAGGGGTAGTCAAAGTTGACAGCAGCAGTGAGGCAGACTCTCGCGTACATTTGCATATTACGCATACGCCAAGTGAAACGTGCCACTGCTCGCATTGAGGGTTTCTAGGGGGTTACTGGTACTCTGAGGGTAGCTGAGGGTAGGTTCTGCCTGTGGCTTGTTTATCTGTTGTTGGCACTGTTGCGTTACGGCTGCTTAATTAAATCTTTTGCGTAATTTGTTTAGTTATCCCCCGAAGTATGCACTTGAAAATTGAATGGATTTTGCCTTTGTGTATGCTCGCCACTCGGGTGTGTGTGTGTGTGTGTTTGGACCAAACAAAAGCTGCTCAAGTGTTGCAGACGAGCTGCGTTAATTGAATTGCTTCTAACTGCAACACAGGCAGCAACAATCGTGCCATAATTATAGGCCGCCAAGGGCTCTAAATTGTTGTTGTTCTTATCGTTGTTGTTGTTGTTTCGGTTGTTGTTGCTGTTCGCTGAATAAATGAAATTAGTAAGCCTCGTTTCGGCCGAAACAAAGAGGCTTGAAGCAAAGCTAATTATGCTGCCATATACAGCATATATTGTAGTTATTCAATCATGCAATGAAAACCTGCCAAGAGTTTCACTCTTCAACAAATCTGAGCCAAATTAGTTGGGCAACATTTTGTTGGCCATTTAGCTTCAGTTACTCTTCCGCCTGCATGACTCCAATCTGTTTGACTCGGCGGCTTAATTGCCTGGCAATATACGTCAGTGGCTCAATGTCTTAATATGTTTATTTAAGCAGACCCTGTAATCAGTTTTCAATAAGTGCCGTCAGCTTTCTTTCAGCTCTTTCAGCTCTCTTTCAGCTGTTTCAGCTCTTCGACTCCGCCTTGAGTATTTAACGGCTTAAGTCTTAACTCCACAACAGGATGACTTGGGCCTTGAGGTCATGCCCCTGAGCGTGCTTTGTCTACCCAAAAGGTGTGTCATGCTTAAGTTGCCGATTTTATGAGTCAAGTTTGCCGACTTGAATAAAATTTAATTTAATTGCTTATTAGAGCACACGCCGCATGAATTTCAATTTGCATAAACATATGCCGAAAATTACATTAATTACAACAACCAAATCAAATGGGCACTAAACACATGTTAACTTTTGTAAAGCCCCCGAGCAATAAAGTCCTTTAGCAGACCATATTGTACAATTTAAAGGAATTCAATTAATTTAAGTAAATGGACTTTGGTAAAGCTAAATCTTTAATTCTTGGAATCATCACTCAACAGAATTATATTGTAAATTTACTGTGGTTTGCTTAGAAATTGAGTGAAGTACTCAGAAACACATGTAATTCACTCTAAAACACAATCATAATCAATTATACACAAACAACACAATATTTCATATTTTCTATGCTTTGTTCTGACAATAGATTTTTCCAAAAATTTTGATTTTGTAAAGTGATTCATTGGAATTTAATAATTACTTATGTAAAAATAAGCAATCGGGATAAATATGCCATGGTTTATGGAAATCTTTTATTGATATTGAAATATATTTTATAGAAATTCAACAAACTTGAATATAGCACTTTATTGAATTACAAAGTATGTTAAGTCTATGCAAAATATACTTCCTAGAAGCTTATAAAATCAGAGCTAAATTGTGATAGTATTCTGTGCTGAATTTATGATTTAATACGCTGCGAAATTGCTAATTCAATCACATTTGCAACTTGATGGAATTTTTAAATCATTTTGTATGTCACTGTGGGTGTGTGTGTGTGGGTGTGTGTGTGTTGCACACAGGGGGTGTGTTGCAAAGCTGCACCGCGTTGAGCATGCCACAGCATACATATTTATAATTCATCACTTGGTTGCAAGTACAAATTGTTGCTGCAGCGTGTATAGTATTAAATTGAATACTATATATAATAATCAAATGCAAATTGTTGCACAGCTTAATAGGACATGCCACCAAATGTGGCAAATTCATTTCAATACACTGTCCAATGTCCTAATTGAGGCAAATTGTCTGCTACATACTTTTTTTGAAATCAGTACAAATTTGATGACTCAAAATGGACAATTGGTTAAATTGGCACGTGAAACGCATTCGTTGAGCTGTGACATGTGATTACAGGGTGTGCCATTGCGTGCGTTACTAACATTTGCATATGTTCCAAAAATTAGCCTTATAGAATGAAAAATATATTTTAAAATGACCTTGCGAGGTCATGCAATACAGTTAGTAAATGTGGCAATTGAGTTGATTTGTCAACAAAGAAATTACCAACACAAACTTGCTAAAGACTTAATCATGCGTGTCGTACCATGTCACAACATGTCTAAGCATGTAAGTACTTTATAACTAAGGGAAATATGGTACTGTGAAAGCCGCAGGAAAAGCTTTGCCGTTTAGTCGTTTTTGTTGGAACTCAATTACATGTATGCATAAATGTGCAGTGTGCCATACACACACACACATACACAGATCACAATACAGATTGCAAAGTCATTCACACACACACACACACACACAAATACACTGATACACTTATACAGCTTTCCACAACAAAGAGGCAACACGCTCTGATGACTGAGAAGTTTTTCCTGCCCTCGAAATGGTTTAATGCTTAATGCCATTTAGGGCAGCAATGGAAATTATTTTAAATTGCAGCCTCCCTCCACTCATTCCTCCCTCGCTGCCTGCAATTTTTAACCCCTTTCTGGCCATGGCTTTAGCCTTTGTTACTTGGCAAAGGGAATTACAAATTATGCCATGGCACAGTTCACATTTTGTTCGACTAAAAATAAAACATAATTTAGCGACACTCAGCATAGCAGCAGCAACAACAAATACAAGTACAAGTACAGTTATTTAAAATCGCTTAAAATTGGCAACATGTTCAAGTTTTTGCTGGCTTTATGCGACTTTCATCTCTTTCTCGCTCAACAACTTCTGATTCCAACGAGCGCCGAGCACAAAATTTGCATAAGTTTTGTTAGACTTTTGCGCAACAGCAACAGCAACAACAACAACAGCAACAAGCTACCAGCAACTTAGGCAACAACAACAACAACAGCAATAACAGCAACAAGCGGCCTTAAAAGCTGCAAAGCGCTCAAGTTGATGCATAAAAAATTGCATTGAAATGAAAAATTTTCTCTGACATTTCAGTTTTTATTTTCATACTTTTTTTTTGGTCAATACAGGCTTTTAGCCAGTTCTTTGGCAAACAATTTGTTTTCCTTTATCAATTTCATTTTTCGAAATGCTTTCAATTTTCAAGCAACTTGAACATTTTCATTTATTTGATTGAACTATTTTGTTTTAATTTCAATGATTTTACATGGTCTTCAATTTCGGCATGATTAAATTGCAAACTAATAAAATTGTTTAATCAAAAGGCAAGAAAACTGAAAGTGAATTTAAGCAGATAAAATTCACATTGTTTCAATCATCCCTTGAGAAGGCTACTTAATAAGGATTCCTCTAGAACAAATAAATGAAACAATCGATAGCTGTAATATTAATTACCTCATCACTTATTGAAGCGTAGTAAAGTCTGGTGAACCATTTTCAGGTTCAAAATGTACATTTATTCTTGTCATAACAATAAATATATATTTTCTACAAATGCTGTTTAATTAATCTGAGAGAGCTGTCAATAACTGTCAATCTCTATTATAAGTGTACAATAATCAAATATTTATTGAATTTTGTATAATATGCAAATATCCATTTCATTACTTTCACTTTAATAAATTAATTTAATAAGTTACTCGTTATTGAATTTTACAACAAATGAATTTTCAGTTACAGCTTTAAATTTAAATATGTATTAAATTCTCTAAAGGAAAATTAATTTGCTGTTAATGGTAGAATTAAATCATAACTGAATGCCAATAAAACTGAACTTGTCTTGACAGAAATTCAATTGATGTTGTGTTTTAAGCCAGTTTAATTTTGGCTTGAGGCAATTGGTTAGACTAAGACAATAATTGTTGCTGATTTTAATTTAAATTAGCAAATTGCAATTAAAGTCTAATAGCCTTAGATTTATTTTAATTAATTGTTATTTTAACGTCTCACCTGGAGCAATTGTTAGCGTATACGTAATACGTATACGTAATATTTGGTCACTTGTTTAATTGAAATAATACACTGCAAAAAATAACAATAAAATGAAAAGCAATTTGCAATTAAATTTGAAGTATAATATGTTATTTAACAGTTGAGAGCGGCTCGAAAATCAATTCACATTTTTAGCACTTAATAATCGAGACACATGAAAAATGAATGGCACATTAACGCTTATGAGTATTCCAGCAGGTTATTAAGAGTCTTGGGGAAACTGGGTCTCAGGTCTTGGGTGCTAAGTATCCATTGCAGCCATTAAAGCGTTCCACAAAGATGGTAACAACAGCGACACTTTTACATTAATTAAAACGCGTTTTTTATATGCAACACATACGACAAGTGCGTGTGCTTCAAAGTGTGTGTGTGTGTGTGTGTGCTTGTGTCTTATGTATCAGGTGTATACATCACGTATGTGCATGTTATGCCTGTTATAGGTATACCTGTGTATGTTGTTCGGAACGTCGCCGACGTGGTTTTTTAGTTCAAAGATAGACGCGTTGTCAATTCTCGCACGTTTACACCGAATGAAGTCCCCAAACAGACTGAGACTCGAACTCGGACTCGGATGCGGACTCAGACACGGACTCGGATACGTTGTCGACTGTGACACGAAGCTCGAAGCAACAGCTAGCAAATGTCCCAAAATGTCGAGCATAAGAATGCCCCAAACTGTTGCGCGTAGGGGCAACAAAACAAGAATGAAAATAAATATCCCTTAAGTCCAGGCCCGGTTGCGGCTGTTCTAAAAGTTAATACTGCGCAGGCGCCTCATAAGGGGCAACTCAAAGGCAATTTATTTTGTCATTTGGGGCAATGTTAAACAGCTGAGAAGCAACAGTTTGTTTTTCGGTGGGGCAAGGGGACGTGAGGCATGGCGGTGCAAGGACAGCTAGCCGGTTAGTCAAAAGTGGGTCTCTCAGTCAATGTCACACTTGCGTCGCGCTTTTGCAGCTCGCACTTAACGCAAGTCACAGGAACGGAGGGAACAGAGGGAACGGAAGAAGGTTGAATTCGAATTTAGAGCTGCACTGAAAAAAAAGGCGGCGGCTCGAATCCCAATCGTATCAAATTAAAATAACATTTACTGAACAGAATAATATGTAAATAAATCAAAATTATAAAAATAATTTATTAAAAAAAATAATAAAAATAAAATATCAAAATTATATTGCGTATACGCCACGTATATTTAATATTGCGTATACGCCACATATACTTAATATTGCGTATACGACGCGTATACTTAATATTGCGTATACGCCATGTATACTTAATATTGCGTATACGCCGCGTATACTTAATATTGCGTATACGTAATATTGCGTATACGCCGCGTATACGTAATATTGTGTATACTTAAAAAAGGTAAAAAATAATTTTTATTTGTTTAATTTTTTAATTTTAAGAACATTTGTTCTTAAAATAAGAAGTTGGTCTTATTTTATTTGCTCTTAAAATCAAGATTTGTTCTCTTAATTTAAGAACTTTATGTTCTCAACGCATTTTTTAGACCAAAAATCTGAGTTTTGAGACCAAAATCTTGATTTTACAACATTTTTTTTCAGTGTGGAGGCTACGAAGACTGCTTACGAGGCCGTTGGCAGCTAATTTGACTTTTATGCTTGTTGCTTCTTGCCTCAGTGCTCACAGCTCACAGCTCCCCTAGCTCCTGCTCCTTCCGTTTCCTGTTCCTACTATCTATCCTCCAGTTGGTCTACTGAAAAAGTGACTGCCATGCCAAAACGGGCAATTGTGCCAAGGAGTCTGAAGTCGTGTGTTGTCCTTGTCGTCGTCTGTTGCAATTAGTATGCACAGCAACAACATTAACGCCATTTTATTTGCACATTAAACATCGCAGGTGACCTGTGACCTGGGACAGTCATACCGAAAGAAGACGACAACAACGCCAGAGACGTGTCCGACGTGACGCTCATGCATCAATTCGTATTTAATTAGTTTACCCATTTTTATGCGACATATAAAGTTGACATTGCGTACATTTATTTTATTGTATTAACTAGACGATCGATAAATTTATCGATATTGCCCAACTTGCTTTCTCTTTAATTATTTATTCTCATTTGATATTTGATAACTGAACATATAAGTAGGTAAGTAACAAAAAGTCTTATTTTATCAAAAAAAATGTCAAATTGCTAACTAAAGAAAATTTAAATGCAGAATTCATTATAAGGTAAAACCATGAATTAGCTTTAAATAAAAGCAAAATAATTCGGGATAAATTGGTTTTTAAAACGAAAAAAAATTTGGTTGAAATATGAACAATAAGTGTACTGAGTAATTTGATTTAAAGCTTAACAGCCTTTATTTATTCTCTAAATAATATCCCCTGTATTCATTAACTAACCATAGTTATAGCCATAACAACAACCAATAAATATTTCTTCATTGGTTTTAAATAGTCAAAGTTAGCAAGGTTGAGCTAAATATATTGTGAAGGCTAAATACGGAGTCATGTCTCAAGCGTCAGCAGAAACTGCAACGTCAATAGCAGCAACAACAACAACAGCAACTGGAGAAAGTCCGTGTAGCAGCATATTTTCTTTCTTTATAAATAACGCCAGCAATCATGTGGCATAAAACGATTCCTGTGCCCCTCAGGCAGAGAAAAACAGAGAAGGAAATATTGTTATGCGTGGAGGTAAATGTTGAGAGGAGTTTACTATGCTACAAGAAATATGTTGGTAATGTATACTAGATAGTAAATGGTTCTAGATAAAACAAAGCAAACTATTCTAGAAGAACCTTGAAGCATGCAAATTGTATTTTTGAATTGAGCATTTTTATAGTTAAAAGTAAATTATTTGTAATTTTGTACAGATTATACTTTATAAAATTGCCCTTCTGATTCAGCAGAATAAAGTGTTAAAGTGAAGGTTAACAAACAATTTAGAAAACAACAGATAAAATCAATTTCTCCTATATACACTCGTGTACAAAGTATTCCAAAGTCAATCATAACTATTTGTGCTTTATAAAAGCATTTTCTAATGTTTACCTGTGGCTAAATCCCCTCATTCTCCTCTGTTGTTGCACTTGTTTATTCACATCAATTTTCAAAGCGACTGGCAATTTGCAATTGAAAATAAGTTCACATATTGTGTACACACAAAACATACACACGTTCGAATTGTGAAATTGTTAATAAATATGCTGACAACTCGAATGGCAGGCAACAATTTGAAATGGCAACAAAAGTAGGCGACAGGCAAACAACAAACAAACACAACATTTGCCGTGCCATTTCAATGCTATTGAGCATAAAATAATATTTTGTTTAGACCTTTAAGTGGACTCTTTGGGGTTTTTAGTGCATTGGATTGTTATGAATTTTTTATGCATTTTAAGGGGAGAAATCAAAACCAAAACCGTAAATTGAATAAATTTTATGCGCAACAAAAACAAAAACAACAAAGAAATCATTTCCGTTTCCGTTGTGCCTACAGAAACAAGTCATGCCTGAAATTTTACAACAATTTTATGTGTTTTCCTTCTTTCCACGTTCGTTTCCCTCTTTCTGGCACAATTTAATTGCAAATCGAGTCACCAGCACTTGGAACTGAAACCTCAAATCAGAATCTAAGCCCAAATGTTGAACAGTAAAAAGTTTGTCCATCCGTAACAGAAAATAAAATACGAATACAAACAGAAAACTTTGTTTCTTGATTTGAGTTTTGAATAAAACAACATTTGTAATCCTTTCAAAAGTAACTATGCAAAACGCAAGTGATTGAATTCAACACGTTTAAATGAAAGATAGAAATCTTTGGCTTAAAACCATTTTGAGTATTACTGAATCTTATCAACTGAATTTAGAAGAACAACAATGGATGTATTTTAAGTTTTGACAAAGCTTTGGGAATGAAGAGAAAAGGAGAAGCAATTAAATTTTTACTCACAGAAAAATTATACAACATGTTTATTTTATTGCCTACTTTATTGTTCAACAATTGCAACTTAAAAGGTAACTTGAGTATCAATAATAAATGTACAAATTACCTCATAAAATAGAAAGAAAAGTGGTAAATTTTACCTTTCAAAATTAAACTTTAAATTGGTGATATTCCTTGCAAAAACTTTAAATATTAAAGTAAAAGTAAACCACAAATCTAATGGTATTTTAGAATCCTGTCAATCTCGAATGACAGGTGCAATTATTGCTGTTAATTAATGGCCAAAATTGCTTTCCGCCTCAACGCAATTGCAAATGATTGAAGTGAATTTTCAGAGTGTCTAACGCTTGTTTTGCAATAATCTTGGCACTTGGTAAAATCCAGAGATTTGTCTGTTGGCCAAATTCAAATTTCGAATTAATTTCTGCTCTCTCACAACGTTAATACACACAAAGATACAAACACACACACACACGCATACACACGTACAGACTTAGAGACCAAATTGGCCAAGTGTGCTGTGTTTTTGGGTTGGCCAATTAGCTTTTGGGGAAATTTTCATGTACAAGCATAACAAGCAACAATGACTTTTGCCTATGACAATGGACCACATGTGGCATAATGGCCATCACAGTGGCAAACAAGCAAATACCACAATTATTAGGATTATAGAAGTGTGTGGGGAGTAAAGAGGTAAGAGGTAAGAGGTCATTTTAGACTCGGATAGACAAAACGGCTAATACAAACATGAAAGTTAATTAAAATGAAACTCGACTGACATGAATTTATATAGACTAATAATATGCCACTGGCTACACACACATTATTGTGGCTTGTGTGTGTGTGTGTGTGTGTGTGTGTGTGTGTGTGTGTGTGTGTGTACATGGACATGTGTCTTACGCTTCGCTTAATAGCGTACCATAATTAAAACTGACAAGTAAATTAGTTTCCGCCGCGTAGTACAAAGAAGAAGAAGAAGAAGAAGAATAACAACTAATTCGTAACGAGCCGAAGACGTTTAGTTTAATTTTTATTAGTTGCCGGCTGTGTGTCGTTGTCAAGGCTTTAACACATTGCGTATCCGGATCCGATATGAGGATATCCGGAGTTCGGACTTCCGACGGCTTTCGGTAACTGTTTCGCACCTGCCACGCAGCGTACACAGTACACATTGGCAACGTTGTGTCGGTTTTGGCCATGTTTTATGCATGCGACTATTAACTGATTTTATCACGCAACAAATATGCACTACGGGGCGTATGCATAATAAATGCGCTGCCAGCCATTGTCGGCATCGCGCCGTGTAATAACTGCAGCTCTTCTTATCGGACGATGAATTTGAATCTGTGCCCCAATCTGTGGCGCATTTTATGCGCTTGCTGCTTATGCCCTGGCACACTTTTTTATGACCTTGTTTATCCTTGTCACATGGCAGCTTCTTTTAAAAATCGGCCACAACTTTGATGAACTCGTAAAAGCAGAAAAAAATACTGAAAAGGGCGAGCTGCACTTAATAACAGACCAGAAGAGAAAGGAGAGGAGAGTTAAGAAAGAGGAACAGGCAATTGTGCGTGGGGGGGCGTGGGGGCGTGGCTTTGTATAGGGATGTCAGCCTCTATAGCTCTGCATGAATGGGCGAATAAATTCCAAAATGATTGTCAGGAAAAAGCGTCGGAGAGAAATTAATGATGACTTTTATACGCGAGTAATTCGTGGTATTTTTATAATAAATCCATCGTCTCCAACACTCTACACACACACACGCAAGATACACGCATACATGGGCAGCTATAATTTGATTTCTAAGAAGCATATGAAAATGTACTAAAGATAAATAATTTTTTGTGAACGCATGCAGGAAATATTTGACGGGATAGACAGCAAAAAATAAAATAAAATAAAATAAGGACACACACATCAAAACTGTCTCTGTATGTGTGTGTGTGTATTGTTGTGGGTGTGTGCGTGGGTGACTTTTAAAAAGCTTTTTTATGCTCGTTTGCATTCATTCTGATTTTTATACTGATTTAAGTCTGTTTAACAGCCATCAGACAATCGGACGTAGCAAAAACACTCACAGAGAGGGACTGAGAGAGAGACAGAGAGAGAGAGAGAGAGCCAGAGACAAAAGAACACTAAGAGGATAACACAAATTGACAAATTTCTTGGGCAACTTTCTCAGGTTGGCGGTAGCTTGAAAACAGAGAAAGTTTCGTCAAGCCCAAGTTCGTGTCCAACTTCAAGTATTTGCCACAAAAGTTTTTGTAAAACTAAAAGCCAAAAAGCAAACAAGGCCCAGTGAGAAATGTGACAACTGCAGCGCAATTTGACTTAGTGGACATTTGGCATCAAAAACTCAGGATTCCACCGGGGAACCACAGCTCATCCTTCGGTTTGCGCATAACTTATTGTGAATTGCAAAGGATTTATAGTTATTATGTTTATTCTCCCCTTTTTTGATTTTTTAACCCAGCTTAGCCTTGACTCGAGGCAAATAACAAATCACAGAAATTCCGAGAACGGAATTATTTCACAAATAACTTTGAATTATTGTCAATGAGCTTCCTGGAATTATGAGCTTGTTACAAATCTCTCCTATATTTATATTTAATGAGTTGTATAAATACATATATACTTTATACACAACAACTTTTCGACTAATATCAATGTACTTCTGGAAATTTATAAATAAAATAATTGCTAGTCAAATGAAAGCACATTTCGTGGAAAATATTTATATAATTTGTGGTTGGCAAAGCAAAATCAGAGGAAACAGTTAATTAACTTGACCAAGCAATAATTTTAAATTTGTATCAATTCAAATCAAATTTCATTTATTAATAGAAAATCAAAATTATTAGTAAAATAACTTTCTGAAGAATAAAATTGCTAAGAAATACATACACAAAAGCAACTCTGTAATTTAAATTCGAAACTACAAATAATTCCGAAATTTAAGTGTACTTTAGCAATTTACTATTAGCATTAAATCATAATTTTCATTTGATTCATGTATATGAAAGCACTATGTATATGTTTTTAAGCACTTTTCTATTATCACCAAAATCATTTTAACTCAGTTATAAATTGGTTTAAATCTTATTTGATTTCATTTTTTGGGATTATCACATGCTTGAAATCCCAATACACGTTGTTCAAAGCTCTCGTTATGCGATTTAATTCCAAGGCAATATAAATGAACTAATAAATTCAGTCAACCTGCATAAATTAGTCCCTTTTTTATATCTACCTCCCTTACATCTTCTTGATCTATTCTATTGCTTAGTTATTTTCTTTAATTTTTAGACGGCCCAAAGAATTTTTGGGACTGACATTGAAGCTGTCACGCAACTCGCCAAAGTGCAATCAGTTGCAAATTGAAATTCAATTTTCGTTAATCGGCTTTGGCTAACCTCACGGCATGCCACGCCCACACGTCCACACGCCCACACGCCCAGCCACACATTCCAATTGAATATGCGAATACATTTTTTCAATATCTCAAATATTCCACATACATATCCACATACATCTGTGGTGTGCATTGCTGCATGTGTGTGTGTGTGTGTGTGGCATGGAGAGATTTTTGAGGTTGCAGCTGCAACAGAATGTTGTGATATGACACACTAACAAAATAGACTGCCTGCCTACAGGCAGTTTATGTATGAAAGTGTAGACAGGTGCTGCCGACGCTGCATATTCTGTTGATTTAGCATACCCTGTAAATTCTTAAAAAAAAAGGGTTAAACTATTGTTACAGAAGAACAGAAACTTGAAGAAAAGAGTATCATACATAATGAACTTATGTGAAATTATATTACTATTATGGAAAATAAGTAAAAGTTCCAGTTTTTAACAGAGATTAAATTTTTTCAACAATCTAAATTTCAATATATGTCATATTGACTGTCAAATTCATAATACTCTACGTTAGGGTATCTGAAACTCTACCGTAGTTTATAGCAGCTGTCGAACAAGCCCGACGGGAATTCCAAAAGGGGATACCAAGTGGAAATTTTAGCTGTTAACTGAGCTTCAACGGCTGGCATTGATTTTGGCATTCAGAAATTGTGAAATTGTTACTACATATATATTATATATTCCATATGTGTGTGTGTGCAACAAGGACCAAGGGCAGACAGAGGAAAATGGAAAATGCAGACTCAAGGTCAAAGGATTTTGTTGTTGCCATCTAGATGGGATTTTAAGTCTGCTTTTGCCCTTTTCTATTTTACGTATACTGAACTTTTAATTAGTTCGCTGACTGAACAACACACCGGAAATTAAGCGAGTGAACTCTTTCTATGTGTGTGCGCCTGGTGTGTGCGTGTGTGTAAGTGTGAATGTTGTATTTTCTTTTGGCAACCCACACACACACACATACACACACATATATATATATATTTAGAGAGTACCCTTCATAGTGCTCTGTTCGTTTGGCTTTGCCTAGGTTACACTTGAATAAAAGCGTAATTATGTTAAGCCAAAGTGAAGCAAAGAGAGCGAGAGGGAGAGAGAGAGAGGGAGAGAGAGAGAGAGAGATAGGAAGCGTGCGAGTGAGAGGTGCAGCTGTATTTGCGATGATTCCCTGTTGCCGTGGCAACACCCTCATTTATTTGCCAGAACCTCTTTTTTTTAATTTTGCCAATTCAATGCAATGTGTTTGCAAAAAAGTTGGCCATTAATTAGCGTTTGTTTGAACGAGAAAAAATATTGAAATGCATTTTTCATGGTAAATAGCTTGCACTGCATTTCATGCATGACATCGACCCCTCTTTACCCCCTTCCCCTTCCTTTCTTCACTCACTGCATTGCATCTCTGTTATCCCTTGAATAATGTATAAAAATGCAACGTGCATGCAAATGCAGCGGCAACAACTGCACTTAAACAACAGCAACAACAACAACGACACCAGCAAAAAGAACACCAGCAACAACTACAACAACTGTAATGGCAACAACATGCTTGTTGCATATTGCTAGCAGCTGCAACAAACTATATATGTATGTACACTGATAAAAAGGACCAACTTCTAAAATCAAGAACATTCATCTTAAACATTAAACATCATTTATATGGGCAAAATAGTGTTGCCTTCTTTTGTGGGCAAAAATAGTGTTGCCTACCTATATGGGCTAAAATAATGTTGCCTACTTTTAAGCGGTATGCTTATAAAACTGTAATGTGTTTTTTAATTTAAGAATTTCATGTTTTCGACGCATTTTTTAGACCAAAAGTTTTAGTTCTGAGACCAAAATATTGATTTTAGATCATTTTTTTTATCAGTGTATAGTCTCTCGACTTCAGTCTCCAACTTTCCTCAATTTCTAGCCTTTTCCTCTCCCTCAGACTCTCTCTCCCTCTTTCTTTACTTTTTCGCTCGACTTTTGCCAAAGCTTTTGGAAATTTTCCGAACATGTCGTTAGCTTCGCACTTTGCTGCTGTCATTTTGTGTGGGGCACGTGGCAAAGTTGGAGTCCTGAGAACAACTGCATTATTTACAAACTTGCAGCAACTGCTCCCAACTTCCTTTCTTTCCTTCTCTTCCTTCGCGTTTGTCACATCGTAAATGTGGGTTGTAAAATATATTTCAGCTCATAATGTTTGCCACTAGGTTGGGCGTGAAGCACTTCTATAATGGCCAAAGGATGCCACCAAACACTCCACTAATTACAGTCACGCGAACCCATTTTATACCTTTTTTTGCGCCTTAATTCGATTTCCGGTTTGATGCGTTGCCGCGCTCGATAGCCGGAAATTAGTTTCGTTTATGCTATGCTTTATTGTTCACACTTTCGGTCAGCACCTATTTCCGCCGGACTCGTCCAAAACTTTAGCCACATTTCAGCTGCGATTCCAGAGGGGAATTCTACACAAAACAAGTTCCGAGTTCTTTCAGTTCATTGCACATTGTTTACTTTTGCACTTGTTACCTGTCAGTTGTTGTCTTTGTTATTGCAGGGTATCTGTTAGTTAAACTCTCTTTCTCTCTCTCTACTCTCTACTCTCAATATCTCCATCGACATCTCAACTGCAGCAGCCTTACAACTTCAATATTTGTTTGGCAGCACATTTTACGGATCCGTATTGATTTGAACAGGCACTTTTGTTTGTCGACTCTGCAATCAATTTGCACTAAAACAAATCGAATATACATATATCCTGCAATTTGTGTGCATGTACTATATGTGATTTTGTCTGCTACTGTGCAACTGGCGTGGATGCAAATTTTTTACTTTGCAACATCAGCTGCAAATATGTGCATACAACGAGCTATGCGAAATAGTCAGCAATTCTAAAGTTCCATTTGCAACATTTTCTATTTGTGCACTCAGTTAATGAAAAGTTGAAAAATTGAAACTTGAGATTTAAAATATTGAATTTTTATGTGAAATCGGAATTAGGTACAGTTTTGGAAAAAAATTATAAGAATATAAGGGTTAGTCAAGTTGGCATGGAAATTAGTTAAATGATCAAAAATTTTAAATTATTTTTAAATTAACTTAATTTAAATGCAGAATGAATTTAGAGGTCAAACAATAATCAAAATGACATTCCGTTTGAAAATCGGTTCAGTTTTGACAAAGTTATGGGAGATTGAAGTTGGTCAAACTTTTGATCTAACAACTTTACAAGTCAAAATTTTTGTCAAATTTCACATGATTTTTTACAGAATTTTGAAAGGTGTCAGAAACAAATTTAAAGTGTTGTTTTATACTATTTACAATATAAGGAATTGATTAAACGTGAAAACTTGAGATTTAAAATTTTGAATTTTCAAAATATCAAAGGGGGGACCACATGCATCGAATCCATGATTTTGAGAAAATTAATTTTTTTTAGAAAATTAATTAAATTTAAATGCAGAATGAATTTAGAGGCCAAACAATAATGAAAATGACATTCCGCTTGAAAATCGGTTCAGTTTTGACAAAGTTATGGGAGATTGAAGTTGGTCAACAGTCTGTAATAAATGTAAGCCACAAGTTGCTCTTCTAGCCGCAATCATCAATTTCGAGTGGTAAAATCAATTCTTTGCTGCAAGTAAAAACCGCAGCAAAATTAACTCAATTTTATTTTGGTTTGTTTTTACTCATGTCTAATGAATTGGTTAACCACTTGCAGTAATTTAACATAAAATTCGAGCGTGTGTGAGAGAGATTGAGAGAGGGAGAGAGAGCGAAAAAAGAGTGAGTATATGTGAGTGTTTGAGTGTATATTCAAGCATATTCAGTTCGTGTTCGTGAGCCCGCATCCTTTTTGCCTATTGTGAGATGCCAATTTGCGTCAGACCTCAAATAGACGACACTTTGCAAAAGAGACACATTTGATATTGGCCCCATGACATTTCTCAAGTTAACTTGACATACATACATATAGACATTACATACATACATTTACAGAAGCAGAGATTCGGTTTGGGCTTGTTAAAGTAAAATAACAATTCCTAGAATTACAATAAAAATCACAGCAACAGCTTATGGCATTACCCTTTGCCACCCCGCGCCCCCTTCCACATGTTGCCACCTGCCACTTGAATCTTTGTTGCTGGTTCCTCGCACTCTGAACTCTCTCGTTTCGGTCTGTTGCTCGTTCTGGGAAAAGCCTTCTCCGCTTCTCTATGGTCGCCTGCAGAGCGTCTCCTTCTTCCCCTCGCTCTTTCTCTTTCTCTACTTGCCTTGCCCCTCACCAAACTTAATACAAGAAGATTAAATGTCCTGTCGCAGCAGGCTTAAGCGCTAAGCTCAGGACTTGCTGCTGCTGTTGTTGTTGCTGCTGCTGCGCTACACGTTGCCATTATGCCGTGCCCCATGTCCGTATCCCCGTATCCGTGTCCATCAGTCCGTCGATACATACACATGTATGTATGTCGTGTGTGTACGTATGTGTGTGTGAGCGAGTTACTTTGTGTTTGTATTTGAGTTTGTGTTTGTTGCTGCTTTCTGTTTATGTTTGTATTTGTACTTTCTTTTCTCTGCTCTTCTCTTCTCTTCTCTTCTCTTCTCTTCTCTTCTCTTCTCTTCTCTTCTCTTCTCTTCTCTTCTCTTCTCTTCTCTTCTCTTCTCTTCTCTTCTCTTCTCTTCTCTTCTCTTCTCTTCTCTTCTCTTCTCTTCTCTTCTCTTCTCTTCTCTTCTCTTCTCTTCTCTTCTCTTCTCTTCTCTTCTCTTCTCTTCTCTTCTCTTCTCTTCTCTTCTCTTCTCTTCTCTTCTCTTCTCTTATCTTCTCTTCTCTTATTCTTCTCATTTGTAGTCAAGTGAAAAGTTGAGCTGCTGTCGACGCCTTCGTTTTCTTCCATCTCTTTTCCTATCCTCGCCTTTGAGCCCGCTTCTCAATTGCCACCTCAGTTTGTGAATCAAAATAAACATTGCTTTTTGGTTGCCTTTGTTACTTATTATATGGCAGAATACTCTCTATCTGTTATGCCACACACACACACACACACCCACACTCAACCACACACACACATACATATACAGCGTATGTTGACGTCTGCACTTTGGCGAGGTCAACTTTATTACTTGGTCTTGAATTTTAATTAAAAATATTTGGCATTAATAAATAGCCATAAGCTTGTAGACAGGAAAGTTTTATTTTAATTTTATTTTATTTTGCATAATTTTGAAATACTAAGAAACTGTCTATTTAATATAGACAACCTCTCTGTATTTAAAATATATTAAATAAATGAAAACATTCATATTCAGCATCTCAGAAAAATTCCAACTAACTTGGAAGCAGAAGTTGGGAAATTGTTGAATGCAATTTTATTTGAAATTAATTCTAATCAAAAAAATGTTATTTGCATAGGTATTTTACAACGTCGGCTCTCAAAAAAGTATGGTTAAGCATCGAAAAATTAATAATGGAATAAAATAATTTTACTAAAAAAAAAGAAACCCGCCTTGGCTTGACTCTCAAACTGCTCCTATAAACTGTTAACTTCTGACTGTAAAATTTATTTTTTTGCTTAGTTACTGAGCAACCCTCGCATTGTGTGCCGTTGCTGTTTCTTGGCTCTCTCGCTGACTCGTTGGCTTTTGTGGCCAGCTGTCAAGTGCGTGCCGTCGCCTGGATGTATGCAATTCAATTTATTTCTGCACATGTGTACTTAGCTGTAGGCTTTATTTTTCCCTCTCTGTCTTCCACTATCTCTTTCTGTCGCTCTTTGAGCTTTTAAAATTTTATTAAAGCACTCAGTTTGCCTGAGGTGCTAAGATTACATAATTAATTTACAGTCAGGCCACGACAATTAATTAAATGCCTCATTTAATAACGCTTTGTTGGGCAATTTTTTTACAAGCGACTAAAAAGCACAACAGCAACAATACACACACAAAATTACGCATACGACACGTGGACGACGTCCTGATTTATTTTTAACCTCAAAGCGTCATTCACTATAAAGATATATTTTATATTTTAGGTTTATGGAGCCACAAAAATAAAATCGTTTGCCGTTGTCTTTGGTCTTTTGTCTGCTGTCGTTTCGTTTCGCTTCGTTTCGGTTCGGCGAACGCTGCGTATGCGCAACAATTTGTACTTGTTGCGGCTGCTTGGTCTATGCCACAAAATGTGGAGCGTCGAGCGTAAAGTCGCATCCGACTAATCGACCAATTTGGTGGCTGTAATTTAATATGCCAGACCATGGCTTTAACATGCCCAGCACGTTGCAGAGCCATCTGTTTGCCCAGTCGTATACACAGACAGATAAACACACGCACAAACGCACACACACACACGCATACACTCACACCTGTGTCAACAGGCATTTAAATTTTTAAAGCACTTGAAACAGCTTTTGGTTCATTTCATTTGCTTGGCTTATGCAAACAGCCAACGAGAGTTGTCTGCCACTCGAGGAGCCAACAATTTACATTGCCATTGCCCCCGATTTGAATGCAACTCACCCTTGGCAGCAATACTCTCTTCTCTCCTCCTTTATACCTTCTATATCTTCAACAAGTATTGCTGTTGTACTTGTTGTTGTTGTTGCTGTTGTTGCCCACCTTCTGACACAATCAATCAACGCGTTGAACTTGTGGGAGCTGCCTGGCATTGGGATTGGGCTTGGGATTGGGATTGGCATTGGGACTGTGTCCCGGGTCCCATTGAGGGTCCGGATCCGGGTCTGGGCATCCGAGCATTTGCTTTGTTCTCTTTGGCGCACAATAAATGCAAAATAAAGGTACTCGAAGCGTGCTGGGACAGAGGCTGAGGCAGAGAGAGGAACAGGAACAAGAGAGGTGTTGAGTGGCAGCAAGACAAAAGCAAAGTTCACACTGTGAGAACCCATTTTTATACGCATTATTATACGTGTAGAGCAAAAGGGCATATTATATGCGTTACAATCTATGTAACAGCGAAAAGTAGACCTGACATACCTTATAAAGTATTCATATTTCTCAATCTCAGAGACTTTTAGAGCAAGAATAAATAAATTTGACTCACAAACTTCTCTGAATACCGCACAAATAAAGTTTTAATTAAAATGTTTACCAGCAATTCCCAGCGAGTAAAAGATCTAGAGACTTCAAACATTCCTATTTATTATTGTCAATCATCTTACAAAATCATAAATCATACTAAAAATGAAGTTCGAATAAATATAATAGATAGTTGTGCCTGTTTTAAGTTTTTGAGTCAGCGCCTAAATGTATGCAATATATTTTATATTTATTTAAATTGAAAGGTATCTTATAGTCAGACTTAAATAGACCCTATCTACTGGTGTTTCTCTCTTCTTTTTTTTTATTATTTTCTTTTATTTATTGGGCAAACCGGAGCGTCTCTCGAGGAAGGGGGAAGAGGGGGGGGGGGGGTTTTTTTGGGGAAAAAAAAAGGAGATTTTTGGGGGGGGGGATTGGGGTTATCCTTAGGGGTGGGGTTTTTTTTTGTTTTTTTTTTTTTTTTCGGGGTTTCGGGGTTTTGGGGGCCGTCCTCGCGGGGCGGGGGAGGTTTTTTTTTTTTTTTTTTTTTTATTTTTTTTTTTTTTTTTTTTTTGCAGCGTGCCAAAAAGGGTTCAAGCGACTCCGGCGACCTGCATAATATTACGACAAATGTTGAAACTTTTTCAATAAGCAAAAGTTTTCCATGCACTTGCGACTCGCTCTACGAGTTGTTATCGTTATTGTTGTTCTCATTGTTGTTGTTGTTGTTGTTCCTGTTGTTGTTTAGTTGGGGATGTTGGCAATTTGCATAGTTGTCAAGCAGACACCAAAAGCGAAATGCAAACTAAAAAATTCATAACCAAATTGGATGGCGAATAGTTGGCAAAATTTCTACAAACATAAAAAATAAAATGGAATAATAATAATAATAATAATAGCAACAGAAAAGTTGTCTGTCATTCGCGTCGAGCTTCGATGTTTCTAATTTGCAAAAACGCACACACACACAGAGAGAGATAGAGACAGAACGAATGAGTGACTGAATGAGATAGAGACATCATGTGCATGCGTCAATCATCTTTTAGCTAACTCCCTCTCTCTCTCTCTCCTCCCTCAGCATCACTCGCTGCCTTTTGTCAGTCTCCGCAAGCTGTCGACAGTCGCATTGAAATGATTTGTCAACGCGCCAAGCGACGCCGTCAGAGTCCATCAGCAACCTGTCCATCCAACTGTCTCTCTGTCTGTCTCTCTGTCTGTCTCTCTGTCTCTCTGTCTCTCTCTCTCTCTGTCTGTCTGTTGCTCTGTCAGCTTGTATCTTTGTGTGGCTAATGCCATTTAGCACTGCTCCCTGTGGCAGTTTCAAGAGCTTTGCATTAGAGTGCAGTTTATGTTGCATGCTTACCACATGCTGACAACTATTTTACATTCATAAGCAGATGATTATTGTCTGCTAATACATATTGACAGACATCACATATTTTGACAGTGATTTTATTTGATTTTACAGATCTAATTGACAGACTATGAAATTTAGCTTAGTATTAAAAAAATATCAAACTTTCTAGATGATAAAAATTTAAATGCAGAATCATTTTAGAGGCCAAATCATGATTAAAATGACATTCCGCTTGAAAATCGGTTGAGTTTTGACAAAGTTATGAGAGATTGAAGTTTATGAAAAAATGTCAAGGGGTAAGTATGGAAAATTGGATGATGGAGGGCTTAGAATTGAAAAATTATCCGATTTTCTAGATGATAAAAATTTAAATGCAGAATCATTTTAGAGCCCAAATCATGATTAAAATGACATTTCGCTTGAAAATCGGTTGAGTTTTGACAAAGTTATGAGAGATTGAAGTTTTACAAAAAATGTCAATATGGAGGTATGGAAAATCTCTCATCTATAACCAATCGATAAACTAATGAATGCTGCTGTAAGTGCATTCAATATAAAACAGTTTTCCTAGTATAACTACTTCTGGTTTGATTTTGAAATCATAGAATTACCTAATGGATTGTAAATTCAACCCTTTTTTGCTGTGCAGCTAAAGTTCCCCTATGAGAATCGACAGCTGCAACACTAGAAGCAACGAAAGCAAAATAAGAGTGGAAAATGATAGGCAATATTCTATTGCACTTTCTCTCGCTCTCTCTATCCTCTCCCTCTCTCTCTCTCTCTCTCTCTCTCTTTTATTCTCTCTCGCTCTTTCCATCCCTCTCGCTCTCTCTTCAGAGATTAAACAGCGAATAAATCGAGCTGAATCGATTACATTCGATTTCCATTAGACTGATTTATGCATCGAGAGTGTGGCCTTAATAAAATGGCTTGCAACATGTCCATTCAGTTGCCTTAATTATGCAAATCGGGCAACTTACAGCTGATGCTGCAACTTGGCCGTGGGGCATGCAACAGCAGGCAATTGCAATGGATGGTTAATGACATTGACAATGAGAAAGCGAATAAGAATAAGAGTGAGTATGAGTATACAGAATGAGAATAAGAATGATAATAACGATGACGTTGGCATTATTATTATTAAATTGAGAATGTGTTGATCATTTATACTACAGTCAACAGTGACTATAGACTACCGACTACAGCTTGTCGTCTGCATATTTTATAATAAATGAAACGTGTGTCAGCAATGCTTAACTTTTGCCCCCCGTTGCCACCACATGGTGCCACCATATAACCATGCCACCGTTTCAACGTGCCACTGTGCCACAGATGTGCAGCCGTGTGCTTGCTTCTGCCTGACAACCATATATTATTTAAATGGAACGCTGCAACCAGGCGACAGACAGACAGACAGACGGACGGATAGACGGACGGACAGATCCCGCCTTCAACTACGCCATTGTCAGCTCACATGTGAGTGAGTTTGTTGAGCTACTGTAAACATATATATAGTATATACTGAGTTGTAGTTGCTGTTGTTACTCGCTCACAGGAAGTGTCAACTATACAATGATTACAGTTTCAGCTGTTTCCACACACAGACAGATAGACAGACAGACAGACAGATAGACAGTCAGACAAACAGTGGAAAGGACACGCACTTGACTCACACACAATAAGGCACATTGATTAGTGTCCAGAGTGTTGTGAACCGGCAATTCTTATCTAGATATTGTACAATGTATATACATCTATAATAGTACACATTTGGCATTGAAGCAACGCTCACGTTTTGTATATTAATATGGTCATTGATTTTGATTTGAATTCGTTTCTTTGCTAGTTTTAGTGTTGGTTATGCACATGGATTGTGTGCGTCTCAAGATGAAGACATAAAGTGCCATAAAGTGTCATAAAACACCATAAAATACCATCAAAATCATTGAGCCGTGCAAAGTGCCGCACAGAAACAAAAACTAACGACCCACTCGACTGACCAACGGCCAATGGCCTTAAATACGAATGTGCCAACAAAAAAGGACTCAGAGCGCCAGACAATCAGGATAGGACAAGAAGATCAAAGCAGCTGCAAAAAAAGGCCGCAGGCAAAAACCTGAAAAAATCTCTGACAACCAACGAAAAAAGGCCTCATTTTTTGGGGACAGTTTCAAACATATTATTATACCCAATACTATAAAAGTCAAAAAGTTTATGGGTTTAGTAAAATGACTGTAAAGGATTTAAATCGATTTTAAGTATGATTTTTATATGAAAAATGAATGCTTTAAGCATTAAAACATTTTAGGTTTTATAAAATATCTAATGTAATTAATTATAAAATAATTTTTTAAATTTTTAATTAAAAATAAAAATTTTAAATTGGAATTAAATTTTAAACTATTAAAAATTGAAAATAAAAATATTTTCTGAGCTGTCAATTTAAATAAAACTAACTAAGTTAATAATTTAAAACCACATTTAGGCGCTATAAAATGAATTTTTAAAATTTATACAAATTTAAAGCAAAATTGAATTTAAAACAAGTTCTGAAATCAATATTAAGTCTCGATGGAATGTTATAATTAAATCATCTATATTGAACAACTTTTTCCAGGGTAACTGCTAGTCTTACATTAATCGCAAACAGGTGTTTGTTTCTTGTCAGACATGAAAGCCATAGATAATGATAAGGATGATGAGCAAAACCAAAGCAAAGTCCATAATTAGACTGGCTGTCAACGGGGTTAAAGAACACGTGCAGAGAGAGAGTGAGAGAGATTGAGACAGCAAGAGGGAGAGAGAGAGAGAGAGAGAGAGAGAGAGAGAGAGAGACAGAGAGAGGGAGAGGGAGAGCTTAGGCCAGACAGCTAACTAAGCAAGTTAAAGCCGCGTTTTGTTCTGCACGAGGCCAGGGCAGAAAACTTTTAATCAGGCAAGTGCCAGTCAGCCGAGTTTCCAATCCCCAAAGTTCGAGTTGCCAGTTGCCCAGTTACTCATTGCCAGTTGCCAGTTGCCAGTTGCCAGACCTTTCACC
This sequence comes from Drosophila falleni, assembly GCA_035045575.1. NCBI lineage: Eukaryota > Metazoa > Arthropoda > Insecta > Diptera > Drosophilidae > Drosophila > Drosophila falleni. The sequence continues at coordinate 9,936,278 of JAWNOV010000167.1, forward strand.
TGTCCTGGCCGTGACGAAGTTTTTAATGAGCAACGTTTTGCGGCTAATAAACATTTGTGCGGCATTTTGCCATTTGGTATTTTAGTTAGCCATGTTGCCATGACGCCATACTTTTAATTGGCAGACGCGGCTGTTTGGCCACTGCTCCCGTTTGGCCTCAATGCGCAACGGACCAAACCCGGACCCGGAGCCGGAGCCGGACCCTTGAGGCCGCACACGCTTGGGGCGCAACAGTTGATGCCACCACAGGGTCCACACTCTATGGTCCAAAAAGGCGATTGCATATTTTATTAAATTGCCCCAAACAGCTATAAAAATACAAAGAAAGCTACAGCAACAACAACAATGGACACATTATTCTGTCACAACAATTCATTAAACAAAATGCTAACAAAAATGGAGAAGCAAAAGTTATGAAAAGCATTGCGAACCGTTTGACATGACGCATACGCCACGTTGGCCAAACAAACTTGACTCCTCTTCACTCTCTCTTCCTCTTTATACACACACTTTCCTTGGCTGGGCATGTTGGCATTGTCAGTGAGCTTAGTGTGTAAGCATTTAATAACTGGAACACACAACGGCGCTTAACACACGCTTGGCGCCACAACCACTTGGGAATTACAAGCGCAAGTCATGTGCAAAATTTGTGCCAAGCTGCGGTTAATTGTGTGTGTAGTTGTGTTTTATTTTTAAATATAATTTCTGAAAAATTGTCTCAACTTTTATGTATGAGATCTAAATTTGTATATTTATATTTAAAAATTTGTAAAACCGCGCTTTTCAAGGGTATTAAAGTCTTTGGCGCTTGCCAAAAATACTTAATAACATTTTATCCTGCTGTTCGTTGTTGTTGCTGCAAGTTTTTTGGGACATTTAAATTTGCTTGGCAAAGTTTTTGCTGGATGAAACTTTTTTTGGCAGTTGCGCTGCCTGCTTTCCGGTTCGTCCTTTTTTGATTTTCCCCGTCGCGATTGTTGGTCTTCTTATTGTTATTATTTTTGTTACTGTTGGCAGACAGCAAATCAACAAAATTATGATAAACAGCTGCAGGTAAAGAGACCCAAAAAACCCTTAAAAAAAGAGGAGGTGGGGTACAAAAAAAGTGGAAAACCAATTCGAAAAAAAGCTGACCAACTGTGCTGAAAAGTCTTCGTCAATAGAACCCCCCATTATCTGCCTCTGTCATGTCTATATATTTTATTTTTTTTTGGCATTAAGGGACATTTAAGGTCAATACAAAATCATTTTTTTTTATTATTTTATTCTTGCTGCAAACTGCAAACCCAAAAATGAAAAGAATGGAAGGCAAAGAAGACAAGTAAAATCAAATGAAATTCTAATAAAATCAAGTAAAATATTTGCACATGTTTACTGTAGCTGTGTTGGAAGCTTTTGATCTTTATTTTTGCAAGTCGTGTTTGTGTTGTTATTAACGCTATCACATATGTTATATGTGTATATATTCATTTGAGTGGCAGCGTCAAGGTGACAGCCTATTCCCCTCACTCTGCTGAGTTCCTCTGCCTTCTCCCCGCTTCCCCCTTTTCCCCTTGTCACAGCTAACAACGCCATCTCACAATTTTCGCATATTGCCTGGCAAATCGTTTGGTTGCTTCTGGGATTCGTTTTCCCTCAGCATTTTTCACAGCTACAACATTTCACTTGACTAACGTTTCACTTGAGCATTCATAGTCATCCCATATACACACACACACATCATATACACGGAGACAGAGGCTTGGTTAAGCGAGTTTAGCGTTATTTTCAGGTAGCAGCCGAACAAATATTTGCATATTTGATATTTTGGTAACAACAACCTATACAGAATGTAGATTTTCTTATCGATTTTTGTCATGTTGTTGTCCTGACATTGTTTGTTGCTTTTATATACCCTGTAAAAGTTAATAAACAGCAGAAATAATGTTTTCGAAAAGAAAAGAAAATATTGTGACCAAGAAAAGAAGGAAAGAAATCTACAAAAAAAAAAATTAAATATAGTCTCTCTTTATAGCATTAGCTTTTTAGAGAATATCTATCTGTCTATCTGTCTATCTGTCAATCTTTGACTTTGATTTATAAAAAGTATCTTAAGAAGTCCGATCTCCATAACTATTAAGTTACAACATCTATATATTATTTTCTGTTCATCTTTACAGGGTGTCTTATAGACATGCACTGCATTTATGCATGAATTTTCACTTGTTAGTCATTTTGCACACACTTGTTAATGTTTGCTCTTCACTCTGACGCTACGCAGTAGCCGCACCTACACAGCGCGGACTAAAGCAACAACAACAGCAACAGCAACAACTACATTAACCACAACAACATTAAAAAGAAGAAAAACAACAATAGTGGAAACACTGTCGTCATATTTGCCACGACTGCGAGCTACGCAGGATGTGGGAGTTGAACTTATCTATAAATAGACAAGCTGGACAACTGGCCAAGTGCGTTCGAACAGTGAAGAGGAGAGAGGGAACAGGGGAAGAGAAAGAGGAAGAGGAAAAGCTGCAGGCATTGGAACGTGAACAGAGTGGGAAAACTTTTCACAGCGCGCGGTTTTCAACAGATTCGCACGCAAGCGAAATCAATAAAAAATAAAAAAAATGTGTAACGAAATTACCAACAAATCAAATTGTGGCAACAATAAATTTTTGAAAATCAACCACAACTCAGCGTATTAAATGTGGCATGCAACAAGTACAACAATTTCAGCCGTGGGAATTTATGGATTTTCAGTTATTTTTAAGCCTTAGGTGACAAAATCATTACTTTAACTCAACTAGTTTCACACACAGAAATGCGATGCCTTTAGATTTGGGTTTACCCAAAATTTGCATTGTTGTGTTTGAGTTGCCTTCAATTACCTTAAAATTAATAATAATCCATAAATTATAAGTATAGCTTCAGGCAGCAAACCTGACACTTCATTTACAGCAATTTGAGTTCATTTTCGGAGCTTAGCTCAGGTTTACAAATTCGTTAGGCTCTTCCAAAATAGCACACGTAGCACAGATTTTGACAGCCCTTGGCTCTTATGAGACTAACTATTATTTATTATCTTGAAATTAATCTTAATATTTACAGCAGAAATGTAAAATGGGCATCGACAAGATACTTCATAGTCTACCTAAATTTGAACTAAGAAATATTTTGAAATTTGACACTATCTATCTAAATATATCTATATCTATATCTATATCTATATCTATATCTATATCTATATCTATATCTATATCTATATCTATATCTATATCTATATCTATATCTATATCTATATCTATATCTATATCTATATCTATATCTATATCTATATCTATATCTATATCTATATCTATATCTATATCTATATCTATATCTATATCTATATCTATATCTATATCTATATCTATATCTATATCTATATCTACATCTATATCTATATCTATATCTATAGCTTAGTTTATTATCTAACTGTAGTATCATATTATATTTTTATTACATTTTATTTCATTCTGCCGAAATGCTTTGAAATTTGAATTATTTGTATTGAAAAATATAAGATCTGACTTCTAACGTACTTATTTGACTACATATTTTACCTAAGTAAACGCACAGAAATACTAAATTGAATATGTACCGGGAATAAAAAATACAGAAAAAATGTAGACAAATATTTTGTTGAACAATATAAAGGAAAAGAAAAGATAGAATTTGAAATCAATCAGAGAATTCAATTTTAACAAGCAAGTAAGCTGCAGCTCCAAATGCTTGACAAGAAGATACCCTCTATAGAATTTTCGAAAACTTATCAGACGAAAAGATTATATAATATATTTACTCTGTAGAGTCCTAGATATTAATTTCAGTTCATTTACGGCACTTTCCTTTTAAATTGGTCGTCAAGATGACACCATTTATCTACTTACAAGATATACCAATAATTACAGGGTATAAAAGGGCGCAAGCTGATTGAATTTGCCCTTTGTCATCTTCTCTGGAAGGACGGAAGGACACTTACTGCAGCTGCATGGCTAAAATGCATTCGAGTTGTTCAGAAGGAAAGCTCTAAAGCCAGTCAGTGTAAGGTTCACATCTCAGAATGGAGTTGTCCTATCCTTTTGGCCGTCCGTCTGTCTGTCTGGTTGAGTACAAAGGATCTGTGAATCCACTATGCATTGCAAAATGAATTACAAAATTTGAAATGCGTGTATTCAGAATGCTTCTTGTGCGCATGCAAATTTGCGAATACTCGTTTGGTTGAAAGTGGTGTGAGGGGATACGTGAAAGCATTGAAGCATTTTATAATATGCGCAAAGGTAGCACACACAAACACACACACTGGCACACACACAGGCACACACATAGACAGAGGAGACGCGTCCTGTTGCTGAGCAATGTAAACGTTGTACACATATTGAATCCATAAATAAATCCTTAAGCAAAAATTGTAAATGTCGGATTAAGTGTATCACGAGCACACACACGACAACATATGTTCTGTGTGTGTGTACGTGTGTGTGTGTGACACTAAAAACTAAATGGCAAAAATACTTTAAGCTGTTGCCACAAAATGTTGTCAAAACGTGGCTAGATCGAAACAAAGTTAATTCCTGTCAGCACTTACAACAAAACTCACACCAAAGTGCTACCGATAATAATTACTTGCAACATTGTAATCCTCTTAACAGGCAGATTTACAAGCAAGTTAAGTGCCACTCCACACTCCCCCTTCTCCCTTTCCCCCTCCCCATTCTCAGCTTGCCCCCCCAACTCCATCTGTTCCTTGGTGTAAATAACATAAAGCAGCATTTTATTGTTACGCGCCGTAATCTATTTATTTACTTACGATTTGTCCACAAACCCAAAAAAAATAAATAAAGTACTGGAAACACTCTCGATTTCTAGCAGTTAAGCGACTTTTTGAGGGAACGCGACGCGAACAAGCACGCTATATATTTTGACTGATAGATATATGTATATATTTAGTGATTTTTAGGCTGTAACGATTAACCTTGCGTCAGACACGTGCACACGCTATCAAGTCCCCAAGAAGACTGACTCTGACTCTGACTCGGCTCGGTAACTGTTGCTCGATTGGAGCACGGTGAACGGAGAACGGAGCAACATGGAGTCTGTCTCTGAGTTCTGGTTTTAGCTAACGCTTAAACTCGAAATGGAGTTCGTTAAACGGTAAACGGCAACACGAAGTTGCCACACGCACTGCTGGGGCACAAAACTGTTGCTCCGCAGGGGAAATTGTCCATTGGGAAATTTCCTTAAAAAAAAAAATATAATATAAAGGAAATTTCCCCTTTGGGCACTTAACTGTTGCTCCGCCTACCATGGGCCAAAAACGCAACAGTTTATTGGCATCAGGGTCAAACAGTTAACCAGGCAGCATGATGATGATCATCCAGCAACAACTTCATCATCCACTTTTTTCGTATGCGTATCAATAGTTCAAAATATTTACATACAAAAAAAAATAAAAACGACGCGCGCATGAAACAGTTTTGTCAATGTCACTAGGTAGGCAGTTGTGGGCGGGGCAGGGGGCGGACAGGGGGGTATTTGTGGCAAGGTGCGAATACACAGCAACTAGTGGTCGCTCAGTAGCTCACATTTCACAGCAGCAACAACAGCAGCAGCAGGCACAAATTTGTTTACGCCTAATTGGGCTACGCTTACAAGGCGCAACCGCCCGAAAAAGTATGCTACATAAATTTCAATGTTGCCATATACCCTAATTCTGCACATATCGTTCTAAATAGGCATGTTTATTTGTTACAACTGCTTGAAGAAATCATTTCATTTAATAAATAAAAAGTAAATTAAATTAAATTAATTTAAATAATAATATAAAATATATAATATAGATTTTTTGAAGTAGTGAATAATATTTAAAATATAAGTTTTATGTAATACCTCAAAGAAATATACATGCTTTCTTGTTGGCAGAGCTTACAAAATTTACTATATATTATTTTAAAAAAAAATTAAAAGAATTTAAAGGTTAAAAATGTGTTTGAGACGGAAAAAACAATATTTTGAATACTTGTATGACTTAAATGGCCACTTTCTCAATTTTTCAGACAACTAATTAAAATATAAATTGATATGCTTATATTTAATCTAGATATTAAAAACAGACCTTACTAAAAGAAACTATTACTACTTAAGGATGTTGAATTTATAACTATTTTGTTGCCTATTTAAGCCATTAACTAAACTTACTAGCAAAATTTATTAACTATTGCTCTTTCTAGTCATCGCTTTAAGCTGTTCAAACAACTAGAAAATCAATTAAAGCTTTCTCAGCACATATATCTGCTGTTAATTAATGCCCAAAAATGCCAGTCGAAATACAGCAATAAAAAGGCTAAAAACGCTGTTAAATTTTCATAGCATACTTTTGTGCTTATTGTAAACTTGTCTACTCGAGTTGAGAGTGCAAAGTGCAAAGAGGCAATTTGCCGCTTGAGCTTGCAACATTTACAGCAAAATGAACGACAGCACTCAAAAATGTGGCAATGTCTGAATAAGTTTTTGTGTCTGTGTTCTTTTGTGGGGCATAAATCAGAAAGTGGCCCCAGACAATGGCCTGTCATTGGCATGTTGTCTGCCCACACACACACACACACACACACACACACACACCACATACAGGTAGAGAGTAAGTAGGACACAAAGGTGCGATGTTTTTTAACATTTGTGTGCCTCGATGGAGCCATAAAAAGTTTGCTCATGGCATCAGCTTGTTTCAGTGGGCAATTTATAAGGCCATCGGCAGCAATATCTATATGCTACGAGTGTATTGCACAAAGAGTCAAGAAGCCAACTTCCAGTTGAACGTGGCTTCAATTAGTAAAAGTGCTAACACGTAGAGAGAGAGCAAGAGATTGAGACAGAGCGAGAGAGAGAGAGAGACACAGATAGCTAGTTGCAGTCATTGTGGCAACTAATTGAAGCACGTTGCAAATCAAATGCAAAAGCGTAAAACGTAAAGGAAACGACTCCAAAGAGGATATAACAATTGTTCTGTTGCCATTGGCCAATTCAATTTAATTAAATCTCTCTAATGTCTGCTAATGATGTGGCACTTGCAACCGCTTCTCTCCCCTCTCCTTCTCCCTCCCATTGAACAATTAACAGCACGTTGCAGTTGATTGAACAGATTGCAAGGTAGCACTTCACTTGCCACTTCAGTGTTGCACTAATCAAATTCATTCATTTCGAATTTACACTTGGAAATCGCTGTCGATTATTTATAGCTGCCAGCACCGGATGTAATGCCAGCCGGAAGTCAGCAAAGATGGCGACAGAGGAAGCGACGCCATTGCCATTGCCATAGTCGTTGTTGCGGATTGCCTGCTGTTAACAAGCGTCGACATGACCTCCGGCTGTTCTTTGTGTGTGCTCACGTATGTCATGTCATGTGTGAGTGTGAGTGTGTGTGTACGTGTGTGTGTGTGTGGAAAAGGTCGCTCGCTCTCTTTCTCTGTATTAAAGCAAATTATGCCTTTTATTATTGCAGGCTGCGCTATAACGAAAATATCCCAAAGCAGCTATTGTTGTTGTTGTTGCTGTTGCTGTTGTTGTTGTTTGCTTTGCGTTGATTTTACTTTTACTCCACAGTGCTGGCTTCCCTCTCCTTCTGTTCCCTCTCCTTCTGTTATCCTGCTGTTCTGCTGTATGTGCTATTCGGCTTTCACCTGCACATAGGCAAACTCATTACGAAAAATGAGCGTCCTGCGGCGTTCAAACAAAGCAACAGTCCCGTACCCGAGGCCATGCCCCCCTCCCCTCCCCTCTCTCTTTTTCTGGTCATGTTTATGTGTATATGTCTACATTGCTTGTTTATGCCGAAAATCACATACACACACTCAGCTCAATTCAAGAGGGATGCAGAGGGAGAGAGAGTGAGAGAGAGAGAGAGAGAGAGAGAGAGAGAGCGAGAGTGGAAAGTCAAGAGGAATAACACCAACAACACCACCGCCCACATATCGATTTTGTTTGATGTTTTGGCCAGAGCATAACGGCACAGGACACACCAGGATCGCCACCCCCAATTTGGAGCAGCCGCATCATCATCATCCACATCATCATCATCATCGCCTGCTCCTGAATTCCTGCTTCCGTTTGCATTTACTTTGCCGCCTTATATTACTCCGTCGCGTATTTTAAATATTTAAAGTGTGTAAATGCCAAATATAGATACTATAAATGTTTATAAAGGGTGTTCTTTATAGCACTACAATACTAAAGCATATTCTTTAAAAATAATCAACATTTATAAACTGTCTTCCTAATTTGTTTTTCATTTTTCGAGTTGTTCCTTAAGTTTACAACGCTTAAATTTGCTTAATGTTGTCTTTAATCTGCCTTTTCTTATTTAAATTTAATACATTTTTAACATAGTCATCTTTACATTTCCTAGGCTTTATTCAATACAAAACTGTAAAAAAAAATATAACTCAGAGACCATTTAACTTAGTCCTTTTCTCCTTCTTCTCAACATATGTCAATCAATTGGAGTAAGGGCGATTTTTCTTCCGTTAACAACAATAAAAAAAGGCAGCACATATCTTTTATAAAGTCAATCAAAACAGCCCCTTAATCTATTGTTGTTATCTACGGAACACCCTGTTTGAACTGCCAGCATGAAAAGTTCTTGTTTAAGCTTCTTCTTCGCTTTTGCTACACTTTACGAGCTGTTTGGCTACATTCTTATGCGAAAACAATTATACTTGAGCTTCCAAATGTTTGGCCAAATTGTTGTTACTGGCTTTTAGTAAGTTCTCTTTTTGTGGCTTGCTGTGCTTATTGTTTTGTTGTAGCTGTAGCTGTTATTTCACCTGTAGCAGATTGTCGCCCTATTAAGTTTCACATACATACATTTTGTCCAGAAAATTTAATGACAATATAAAAATACTACATATTTTTTTGTTTTTAAAAACATTTAAATTCTATTGTTTTTTGTTTCTGTTATATTATTTATCTTTTTTTATAACTCGTTCGCAGAACCTTAGATAAGAATAATAAAATAAGAATGAGTATAAAAAGATTAAAAATTATATATATTTTCTGCAAGCGCAATTTTTTATTTTATAAAATCACTTTTATGACTAACAGTATATATATTTAAAATAAGAAACTCACACATTTTGTTACAACATACTCGTACATAAGAAATTATGAAATCAATTGGGGTTTTACTATTTTTAAAAATATAAATTATAAATAATTTTTGTGCAAATTATTCTTTGACTAACTGTATAAGCTTAAGCAGGTGTTGTTGTTGCTTTATTTGTGGTTGTCGCTTTGCTCAGTTAATTAGCTCATGCGGATTTTTCGTTTGCCCGTGGGAGTTCATTAAGGCACAGCAGCAGCAGAAAATTCTTCAAATTGCTTTAAAAATACTCGGCTCACACACACACACACAGAAACACACTCAAATATAAAACACCCACACATTTTTGTATGAATGAGGCTGGCTTTGTGTTGGCGCATTTTCATTTCAAACGACAAACGGCAATTGCATTGTGCCATTCCCAATCCGCTTATGGCTGCTGCATGTTGCATGCACCCAGCATGGGGCAACCAGCTTCACATCTTCATGCGACAAAAACAAACAATGCACTCAGCCCGCAACACCAGCAATAACAACAACAATAAAAGCATCGCCTGCCTGTCCACGAGTTATGCTTGCGGGATGGAGAGAGAGAGAAGAGAGAGGCTAGTGAGAGAGGTAGGAGAGAGGTAGGAGAGAGGTAGGCGAGAGAGGAGAAGAGCAGAAAGAGGTGCACTTGTAAGTGCTGTGCGTATGATAAAAGCTTGTGCTATTTGTTGCTGCTGCGCTTTTTACGTTGTAGTTGTTGTTGTTATTGTTGTTGTTTGGCTAGTTCTGTCGCTGCTTATGAAAAATATACCCACTCAATGCCAAACACTCGACGCCGCCGCTAACCCTTAGCTTACTTTAAAACACAAACAAACAGAAAGGATAGGAAAAGGAAAACCAAAGCACTTTCATTAGCTTACCACTCACAGTCGACACACACACACACATACATATAGCTCAAACATACATAGCTCTACCAACTCCAACGTCTCTCCTTCTCACACGCTCCCTTTAGCCAACTTAAATCCCAGCGTGTCGCAAGGTCAGCAACAGCTTCAGTTGTTACCTTCAGTGTCACCGCAAATCTTTGTCCCTCCCACTAAGACAACATAAATTCCTGGGGTAAATAAAGCTCAACGCAACCCGCACCGAAAATGTACTAAAAAAGACCGACAGGGAAATTTACAATGAAAGCTGCAATTGCAAAGCTTTTAAGGAGTTACAAATGCAAGCATTTCTGTATGTTTGTCTCTGAGTTGTTGTGTGTTTGTGTTTGTAACAGTTTTGTCCTTGGCTTAGCCGCTGACGCAGCGCGCGCCCGCCTTAGCTAAATTAACACAAATATTTTGCTAATTAATTATTTATTGCACATGAGAGCGACACAGAACTTTTTGACGCTTGACTTTGAAGTTGATGGCGACGTTGACGCATAACGTTGAGATTGTAACTGCGATTGAGGTTAAAGTTGACTTTGAAATATTGCCATGTTTGCATTTTCTATTTAAAACTAATCATCTCATTATTTATTTATAACCAGAGCATTTGAGTAAGCGCTGACAAAATGAGCAGTTGCGAAATAAATTGAAACCACAGTGGATTTGTTGACTTTTGAAAGTGCGTGTGTGTGTTTGTGTGTGTGGATGTTGAGATCACTTAGTGTCCACAGGGCACTTGAATGTGTGGATGTGCATTTTACAGAGGATTAGCATAGCAATATATATATATGTGTGTGTGTCTCTGTGTATGTGCAAGAGCAACTAAGCAAGCTGAGAGCAATTAGGAGCGCTTCAGTGGATGCTAAGTATAAGCTTGCGTGTGTGTGTGTGTGTGTGGATGTTGAGATCACTTAGTGTCCACAGGGCACTTGAATGTGTGGATGTGCATTTTACAGAGGATTAGCATAGGGATATATGTGTGTGTGCGTGTGTCTCTGTGTATGGGTTAGAGCAACTAAGTTAGCTGAGAGCAATTAGGAGCGCTTCAGTGGAAGCTAAGTATAAGCTTGCGTGTGTGTGTGAGAGTGCTGTTATCAGTGCTGTTAACATGAGTATAAATAGGACTGTCTTCAGGTTGCGGGCTCAGTTGCTGTCCTGAAGCGGCGCGGTGCAGGTGGCTTAGAAGGAAGTTGAAGGAAGGAAGTCAATATTGAAGCGGCGAAGTGCAGTTGATTAAAAAGGAGGCCATTATAGTTATAATTAAATATTATTATTTATATATATATTATTTGTATATATATTATTTGTATATATATTATTATTTATATATATATTATTTATATATACATTATTTGTATATATATTATTTATATAAATTTTATTTATATGAAACCCATGTCCCAATTATAACACTTGAATTTATATTTACTTTTTAAATATATATTTTAAGATATAGCGTGTATTCTCTCTCTACTTCATCATATATTTTCTGTTGGTTTATACATTTACAATTAATAATTATAATTATAATAATAACAGATTTTTGTATTTTACAATCATTTGTATTCGCGTATTAAAAATATAAATATAAATCAAAAATTATATTCTGGGTTGACCATTACTTTGTTGTACGGTGTAAATTTAACTAAATGGGAAGGCGTTAGCAATGACTGTCGCCGTTTCTTGTCTTTAGCTTAAATTGTAGATGTAATTATAAGTGATAAGTGTAATTGTCACACGCTTTCTCTAGATCTTTATCTCTAATGCTACGAGTATTTGTTGCTTGTTATTTGTTAGGGCTGTAATACTTTCGACTCAGCTGAACTTATCATATTACTACACAAGCTGCGCGACCTTTCAACTTACACACTAAATTCAGTCATGTCCAATATTTATGTATGAATGTGTATTGGTAGTCAATGTACATGTATTAGTGCACTTTTGTTTTAAAAGCTCTGCGCGATACGCTTTGTGCTTCGGGCTTTGAGCTTACAAAGCTTCAGTGTCCATGTGCTGTGTACGTGAACCAAAGGCAACGGAACAACTGGGACATGACTGATCTAAATATACAGTGGATTTTCATAAATGTGCTAATCACACAATTGATGGAGAAAACCAATTGAATGCCATTAACACGAAAATCAAACTGTGGATTAATTCGACTTATGATTAAAGTTAACATACAAGTACTTAATAAGGCGTTACATGCTGGGCGGGGCGGCTTCAGACGTCATCATACTATATAAATGATTTGTGTGTTATTTATAAGTAAAATATCGTTAAATCGTAATATCGTTAATTTATACAAGACATTTAACTGAAAATAAATAAAAGGGCAGAAGAGCAGAACTTGTAACTATAACATAAAACTGAACAAACTGTAACTGTCGATGTTGCTGCCACAGCAACTAGAATTGTGTATGTGCCACTTGTGACAAGCAGCTGCTACTCCGCCTCCAGCGTTAGCCGACAGCCGTGTCCACCAAGAAGAGAAGACTGCTGCTGTGCCAGTCCTCCTCCTACTCCTTCTCCTACCGCTGCTGCAGCTGCTGCTGCTGCTGTTGGTCATTGACGTGGTTGCATCGGAGGCGCGTGCTCCCGATATGTCTTCAGCTTCGTCTCCATCGCCTGCAAGACAGCAAGAGAAGTTTATTAGGCAACAGCAGTAACAAAAAAGACAATTGACATACAAGTTAACATAACAAAAACAAACATAAACTCAAGTTACATAAATGATAAATTATTTATTAACGAAAGCAAATAATAAATGCAAGCGTCAAGTCAAACAAAAGCCAAAAGCAATTACAAATATCTTTAAACATATTTGTGTGTACATGTGGGTGTGTATGTGTGCGTGAGTGTGTGTGTGTGTGTGTAGGTGTCACAGCGTCGACGGCTCTGGTTGAGACTCAGAGTCCTGTATGCTGCGCAAGCGTTCCGCAAAGCGCTTAAACATGTTTGTGCCAAATTGCAGGCTACTTAAACTGCCGCGACGCTGTTGCATTGCAGGAGAGCAGTCTGTTGTCCAGCTGCCATCGCTGCTGGGCGTTGTTTGAGTGGTGCTAGTGACGCTAGGAGTGCAGCTAGCGGTGCTAGTGCTGCTGCCGCCAAAGGCGCGACGAAAGAGACTAGACTCGCTGCCCGGCGACAGCGCTGGACGCTCACAAATGCAACGAAACTTTTGACATTCAGGACATAACAAGGCCTTGTCCCACTAAAAACATATGAACAAAAACAATTTATACTTAAACTGACACAACAACAGAAAAAACATATAGAAACATATAAAGTGTAGAAAGAGTAACAGTTAGATTGGGCCATGCTAGGACTTGGACAGTTTTTGGCTATGGGGACTTACGTTCAGTTTTCTTAACATGTCGGCCACAATGTTGAGCGCCGTGGTGCGGGAGCTGGCATTCATGGCATTGCCATTGATAAGGTTCTCGGGATCTGCAAAGGAAGCACACAAACACAGTCAGGTTAGTTAGTTGATGAGTAGGCTAGGTCTAAACTAAGCAGTTAGTTAACGTGATGACAAATGATTGTTAGTTACAAAGCAACATTAAACAAACACACACACACACATGAACACACACAATTATTGCCTACGAAAAATGTTGCAAATGTGAGAATTTCGCTTACATTTAATAATTTTGGTGATTACATAAATACAAATAATGTGAAACAAATAATAAATGAACTTAAAATACATGTTAAAAACTCAAAAAAATTTGCAATTTTTGTGTGAAAACGCAGTGTGTTGTGTTCTTCTCTTAAGAAACTAAAGAGCATTTGTGGGAATTTGTTTCTTAAAGTGGCGAGATGATTTGGAGAGTTTAAGTACGCGTAGTAGCTTACTTTTAAGCGAATGATGTTGATTATATTCGTTTCTATTAGCTAAACTGCCATTTAGCGCACTGACGCTAATGCTTGAGGCTTTCGTGGCGGCATTGTCATGTTGCAGCAATATATCACCGTTGGCCACAATGCCATTGGGCAGCGATGCTGAGGAATTCATCGAGGTATTGCCAGCTGCACCTGTTGTACCATTCGCCGGCGTATAGCGTGACTTGACATTGAGCTCTTGTTTAAGATCTGCGATAGATAACAAATTAAATGATATTTACAATAAATTTATGAAAATGTTGAGCTTACCGCGGGTCTCGTCCATTAGACGTTGCAGCTTCTCCTGCAGCATTTCTTTTTCGTCCACCTCCATCTCAAGGAGCGCATTCTTTTCATAGGCTTTGTCTAACATCTTCTCAAAGTCTACTATGCTCTCATTGAGTATGCGGTGTGCACGCTCCAGATCATCATTTTTCTGCTCCAACTGTCGTAGATAATCCTTCATGGAGTCGCGCTCTTTTTTTACCGTCTCCAGCTGTTTATCCAGATTTGACATTTCGATGCCTTGTGCATCCAACTTGAGCTATTGAGAGAACACATTTATTAATAGCAATTACAATCAGGATTAAGTTTGATGGCTTGTACTCACCTTGAGAGAATCATTTTCTTTTTCTAGCATATTAAGCTTGGCTCTGAGATCTTTGATAATACTCTGTTTTTGCTCCAGAGTTGCATCCATTTCGGCTTCCATTTCCCTAGACTGTTCAACAAATTCATCGTAATCCTGTTTCACATCTGTCCATCTGCAAAGTTATCAAGATTATAAAGGACTCACTTTATCTGTATCTCTTGTCAGACTTACTCTTTGTGGTATTGTTTTGAGCGCTCTTTCCAATATCTGCACTCATCCTCGACACTGTTGAACATTGGTGGGGCCTCCATAATTATGCTTAATGTGTTGTTTATTTGTCGGTGGTCAAACTGGGTTTGAAATGTTCGTTCGTTCGTTGCTTATTCAATTTAATTTTTTAACAATCTTCTTATCTTTCTATACTAAAAATTCAAATTCGTTTCATTGGCCTGTTGCTTGTGTTTTTTCTTTTATTAATTGGTGGCACTTCACTTCCGATTTTCCTATTACAAATGCCAAAACACAGTTGTTGCAGTTAAGTCAGTGATCTGAAAGTGATGATGAAAATGTGAAAAATCAATTAGGAACAGGTGTTCTCAACACTATTGTTGGTTTTGTCTTATATTGTTGCTGTTGTTGTTGCTTGCCGCCCTACATCACCGCTCACTGTGCCAACTAAATAAACATTTCTGCGCGTCACTGACGTCGCCGCCACATTGACTCTGCGTTTCCCGTACCTAAGCCAACAACAACAACAACGACAACAACGGCAACCAACGACAACAACAACAACGACGTCATGCTAAGATACGACGAAGTTTCCAATACAACAACGCGCAGCAGCAGCAGCACAAAAATGAAATCATCGCACATTTTCACACGCCTCTTTTGTCATTATCCAATAGGTAATTGATATTGCAACTATTGTTATTATTGCTGGCATGCATTTACTTACACTTTAGAAAATATTTGACTACATTTACTTTGGCTTATTTACATAAAAACCGCATAAAAATAGTTATGCCTGTAAAAATTTACCACTACTCCAAAATACACAAGCCAACCTGTAGCCCTGGCGCAGTGTTGTAAAGTACGTGAAACAACCAGCCCTGCGTGAGTGCAGTCGGTATTTTCGTTGCAGTTGAATTTAAATACAATATTTTTCTTTCTTCTTAAACTATAAATATATTTTACGATAAGTCTACATTGTTTTGTATAGTATTAACTTTCTTCGAGTTTTACGTCTACGTATTGTTTTATTGACGGTGAAATCTGATTTTACCAACGGCCGTCCAGGGAATTTGACATGTTTTTTTGATTCGCCATCACTACTGCTATCATTTGATATATAGAAGTCTGTGTCCACATCTATATCTGAGCTGTCGTCAATGATTTGCGATGCGTTTAAAGTCATATCACGTATTGAACTTGGATTTGCCGTAATGGGCTCCGCATCCTCCTCTCCAACAATCCGCAATGGCAATGCATTATAAGAGAAGCTTTGGGTAAGCTTCCGTAGGCGGGATTTTCCTCTTAGACTGAGATTTATTAGTTGTGTTTCTGTATCACTGGAGCTACTATTTTCGTTGTCATTGTCTTTTGAAGTGTTGTTAGAATAGTTTTTAGCAAGTTCTTTTGCCTTATTCCGAGACATTTTAATTCCTGTCCGCAAAAATGTAAACACGAAAATCAGCTGGCCAACAGCGACAACTCTGTGCCAGGGTCACACAGTCAGTTGCAGGGTAGAAATATGCAGTCAGATCAATGTGACCAGAGTGAAATCGACAGTGTGACCAGATAACTCAAATGTGCGTCGACGGCAGCAGCAGTGCAATTTCAACAAAATAAGGTAAAATATAGCACAATAAAGACATACAAACATAAAACAATTAGCAGAGTTGTGTACGAAAACTTTACTAATGATAAAAATGGAATTTGTGTGCTGACCTAATAAAGACGTTGCAGCCGAAACGGCCATAAAATTGATTATTGCGGCGCATGCCGAAAAGGGAGGATTCAACAGCAAGACGAGTGTAAAAAAGAGAAAAAAACAATGTAGGGAAAAAACAAGCCATTGCATCAAACAAAGAAGAAATCGCTAACTAAATTTTGAGCTACTATAAATATGCAGAATAAGCATACCAGTAAATCGTGGGCTTTTTGTTTTTCGCTTAATTGCAGTTGAAGCATTTGCGTTGCGGTGCAGAAAGAGAACTATCAGCAACAACAACAACAACAAGGCTAATTGCAATTTGGGTGCATTACTAACGGGAGTTGCTTTGTGCATAAGAGAAAAAGCAACAACAGGAACAACAACATGGCCGATCCTGAGAGGCAAAGTTTAATCAACGCGGACGCACCGACCTCCTATGCATCCTTTCCAGATGATGGCGCCGAAAATCCTGGCAGCAGCACTGTAGTTAATAACGAAGATGGTACGTATGATAACTTTAACCTCGTGTATTAACTTAAGTCCGTTCAACTCAACGAACTGTCAATCCGACTCCCCACACCCTCCCGCATATGCGTGTCACCGGACTTTGGGATCTATGCGGGTCCAATTGTCTTCGGTTATTGTTTTTATTGTTGTCGTCTCGCACATTGGAAACCCAACAAGTGTGCGCTCTAGTTTGCAGCCACTGTGATTTAAAGTCGCCAATAGACAAGTCTTTGCAGTTCATGTTTAGATTTTCACACTTCCCTAACTGACTCATAATACGGTGGGAGTGGAAGTGAGAGCGCGAGTGGGAGTGGGATGGGTGGAGTGAACGTCACAACTTTCCGTATGCGCGACATTCGCAGAAAGTTCGTAATTTGATGCCGAATCAGAGTTAAATTCGCAATGCCAATCTCTTGACTATTAAATAGGAAGTTCAACTATGTTGTAGAGTTTGTCACATTAAATGTTTATCTTTCTCTATTCTATTTTTATTAATTATTTATTTATTTTGAATTGTGCACATTACATTTTCAATGCAATGGTTTATTTACGTATTATTTTTTGTTATCTTTATCAGTGTCAAGTTTATTGCTTAGCAATATGTCAATTCGGTTTCAAACAAACCTCTGGGGAAATGCAATTATAAATGTAGAATTCTTATTTAAAAATAAGCTTGGAATTTTTTAATTAGTACTATCTTTCTTATCTACTTATGAAGCTATTATAGGGTATTAAGGTGTTATCAGGAAATCCATTATCAACATAAGATCAAAGGTCGAATTATTTCTTCAAAGATTTGATCAATTAAAGATTTATTAAATTAAACAAAATTTAATTAAAGAAATTTTCATAAATTACATTACATATTGCTTAAAACATACATCAATATTTAAATATTTAGTTAAATCTGAAAACAGAAATATCTCCGAGTTTCAAAAACAATTGTCATCAAAATCTCTAAAGATGAAGATATCTAAAAGTTGTTTTTTTTAAGAGTATGCAACGTTCGACAGCTGTATGAATTCTTTGATACCCTTATTGTTTTGTTTATGCTTTCGTATCACCACACAGTTGCACAGTCAGCTGCGGTAGCGTAGTCGTTGTCGTTGACGTTGTCGTTGTTCAGCTGTTTAATCAGCAACAGCGATGCGATGGCTGCCAGCATTATATGACTCATCAGAATGCTTTCCATTATCGTCAGGCTGACAAGAGTGTGACTTGCCCTTACTCCGTTACGCCGCTCTTCACCATAGAAGGGCATTTGTTGTTGTTGTCAAGAACCTGATCACTGCATACCCATTCATACCATAAGATTGTCCAAGGTTGTGAGATATTTATTGCTGTCGCTTAAGTCTTTTTCTCTCTCTAGATTTGGTTTATACAAAGCTCTAACTTGTTTGCAACCGCAATGAGGCATCTGAATGTGGCACAAATGCCGGTTTTAGTTTGAGTTTCAGTTTAAATTTAGTTTTTGACCCACTTGGTTTTATCTGTATGTTGTTCCGCCCACATAGTATCAATTCTCTCCCAACGGCGACTTTCATGAGGTTCGGATTCTATCGCAGCTTCTTCTGTAGTGCAACAACAGTTGCAACTGCAGCAAGATGTATTTATTTTACACCAAAGGTACAACAGATAGTAAAATTATTTACATTTAAGCAAATACTTAAAAGCAATTGTTGGTTGTCAAAAAATTTGAGATGAGAGCTTTGATTTATAAATTTTTGGAATTAAATAAATAAATATATTAGCCCAATAAATGACAAAACAAATTAAAATTAATATATTTATTGTATACAAACTTTTATCAAAATCTCTAGTGAGTTTATGAATGCAACTAATTAATATTCCTTTTTCATTTCTTAAATATTTACAGGTAGCACCGCACAATCGGTGCCATTTATTGGACCCGATGAGCTGCCTCCGCCGTATCAGAGCAGCGGCACCGGCGGAGTGCCAATGGTGACATGTCGCGTCTGTCAGAACATGATAGACATAACCACCAAACGTGAGCAACATGTGGTCAAATGCACCCATTGTAACGAGGCAACTGTGAGTAGTACCCATTGATTATACTTATAGAGAATAATGTTACGATTTTATTATTGTAGCCCATACGGAATGCACCACCCGGTAAGAAGTACGTGCGCTGTCCTTGCAATTGTCTCTTAATCTGCAAGAGCTCCTCGCAGCGCATCGCTTGTCCACGACCCAATTGCAAGCGCATCATCAATCTGGCTCCCAGTCCAGTGACACCGCCTGTGCCCACCATGCCGGGCATGTGCCGCGTCACTTGTGGCCACTGCTCGGACACATTTTTGGTAAATATCGATGAAATGTTAATTGAAATATAATTATAAATGTATGTATCTTGTCTGTTATTAAGTTTAACACCTACCACAACGCCCTGGCTCGCTGTCCACACTGCAGGAGAGTGTCCTCGGTGGGAGCACGATTCGCTAACAGTCGCGCCATTCTCTTTGGCATTGTCGCATTGCTCTTCCTTCTTGGCAGCATTGGCCTGACCGTGGGCACCATCTCATACGCATACGTAAGTATCTATCGAAATTTATCAACAGTTATGTATTGGCTAACGTATTTGTATCATTTACAGGAACACGGCGGCATGTATATTCTATATATTGCACTATTTGGCATTGCGACTGCCATGTTAGCGCGTTCCGTTTATTATTTCCGGCTTAAAGTGAGCGCCATCGACGGGCCCATGTAAGATTCGCGGTGTGTCGGTTAATATGCAAAGGCATTGTTTTATTTTTATAAATATATATATACATATATCTATATATATATTATCATTCCTTTTGATATTAAACCAAGCCCGTAAATCGTATAACAAACTAAACAGCAAACAGAACACAAAATTGCTAACCTTTTTTCAAGCAATTCTCACCTCATTCTCATCTGCAGAGCCCTCAGCTCCTATTCTCAAGTATAGTAAAGCAAACAGTTTAAAATGTAGTTTTGTCGCGCATCCAAAAAACGAGTTATTCGTCTTGTAATCAAACAAAACTTAGCTAAATCGTTCCCCATTTCAATGCATATTTAAGACTTTAAGCCAAGCGCATAAAAAAATATTTAAAAGCAAATTAATTCATAGGTCTTTAAGGAGCAAATGCAAAGTAACAGAAAATTAGTATAAATAATAGCAGATGCTTATAAAAGCAAACATTAAAAGTGCTAAAATGGAAACTAAAAACTGTAGTCAGTTATTAGACCAAGTGACCGACAGACAGACAGACAGGCAGACCACATTTATAGCATATATATAATATATAAAGCAAATTTTTTATAAATAAATAAGCGCTATATTTCATATACTTCTGTTTTTTTTTATATATACAATCGTTTGTGTTCTTGATATGTAAAAATCTGTTTTCTGTTTGTGTTTGTCCCTCATTGTTTTCGGTATTTATTCTCTATAAAGAATGCGCATAGATTTGATTGTTTTAACTTTGCCTTTTTCAACATATTTGTACTAAGAATTTAATAATGCACGTTTCTCAATTAATGAACAACAGGAAGTAGTGGAAAGTTTTTTAATTGGGGCGTTAGTTATAATCGAAAGCGAATTCTAATAGTGCTAATGAATTGCATATATATACACATATTCATACATACGATTAACTAAATATTGAACAACAAAAGTTTTGCTCATGCAACAACAATTTAGACAGCAACAAAAAAAAATACAACAGGAGAATGAAAGCGGTCGAAAACATCGTATAAATTAAACAACAAAAAAAAGGAAAGGTTTACTTTTGAAATATATATATATATACAACAAACATTTATATTTAGTTATATATTTAGCATACATACACATACACTGTAAATAAAATGAAATAATAAAAACTTAAACTTCATTCTTCTGACGTGGGTAGAGGGAAATAAAGCTGTCAAAAGGAATATTCTGTAAATTGTGGTACCTATAAGAATTTCCCCGTAAATAAAGGGAATTTATTTGGCAAAAGGGACATTAGTGAAAATGGCTGCATTGCTAACGTTAGAGCGGGATGACAATAAGAGCTGAATAAACTGACAGCATTGATTGTCAAATGGGTTTCTTTTCTTTCCCGTCATCATCTAAAGCACAAGTTGGAGAATGTCTTTTAATCCTTTTCCCATTGGCACTCAATTGCATGTGGAGACATGCTTTGGGGATCAACTAACTGGTGAGGTTGTGACCTACGACCACAGTGTCAAGATGCTAATATTGCGATGCCACAGCAAAGATGGCAAAGGAAACACTTGCCACAATCAGTGCATTGTGAATTTAAACTACTGCAAGGACTTGAGCATTATACAGGAGGTGAAAACAACAGCAACATCAACGCTGGACAAAGTCAATGAGACGCCAGCACGCCTGAATCTCTCACACGTAAGTTTTCAGCAATTTCTTAATATATTATTTTATATAATTTATATTTTTCTAGTTGGATCAACGCCTGCAGCATTCGGTGGCGCAGCGTGAAAGCTTGTTGCGCAGCTGCAATGAGCATGCCACGCCCCGTGGCAGGCAACTCTTTAAGCTGCTGGCCAAGCATTTTGGCAACAGTGAACTCTCCTGGCAGAAGGACGAAATACAGGTGCTGCAACAGTTGATCATAAAGCCGCCTTATCGCATTTGCGATATAACAAGCGCCCAGAACAGTCCCAAATTGCTGAAATATGTGCAACGTCTACTTGAGAAATTCAATGAGAATGCCGCAACTGGTGACAAGGAAGACACGATCTAAAAGCAACAAAGAGTACTAAATAAAATAAACACACACATTTACATTTACACACCCTCACACAATACACTTGGATACTGTTGCCCCGACGCTTTGTTTGTCAACAAAAACATTTTCGAAATACAGACACAGAGAGTGTATGCTATTGCTTTTGATTATTTATCAGATAAATTGTATAAATAGTTGGCTATTATACGCGTTTTTAGATATAGTTCTAGGCAATGGCTGATGACGAGGATAAACCAAAGAGGCATACACTCGACACACTCTTCCACGTTTATTGCAATCACAAGGTTAAGATTGTTTATGCATTTGTAGTATATTTAAATAATACCAATAGTATATATGTTATACAGGTAATCCCTACGGAACTGGATAATGAGGTGTTTAATAGTATTTTGCTATCCCAACTGGATGCTTGGCTGGAACAGGCCAAAGTGATGCCAAATCCCATAACGCGTGTACAAACTGGTCTTATCTATATGAGATATAAGTAAGTAAACAATCATCATCAACATCATTTTGATTCTAATAGATTCACATGACACATCTTGTGATTCAGAAAGTGGCGACTGGAATATGAAGATTTTCTTGAGGTGCTGCAACAACTTTGCAGCGATACCGATCTTAACTATGATGAATTCAAGGAAACTTTAATCGCAGCTGGTCCACCCACTGGAGGCACCGATATCGTCGTCGTCAAATAGATTTCACAAAAATATTCCATTTAATTAGCATCAATAATAATAATACAATTTAGTTGAAATGTTTATAACAATTATAACGTAGGTGCAAAAGTTTCTTAGTTCGAGTTCAGAGCAGGGAAAAACATCACCCGTATACACTTTTAGAGCCGGTTTTGTCATGACTAATGAGTATTATTAAGTATAAATATTTTTTAAACATTGCCTCTACTTCAAAACCATAAAATTAGCTCTAAATGGGATTAGTTTGCGTTTTCTTCTATTTCTGATTTAGTTATTAACTAAATAAAAGCCACAATTTGTTTGATATTTAAAAAAGTATATATAAATAGAGATTGCCGATAAATATGTATTTAATAGTGTACATCTGGATACACTTTCCATTTTTGCAATATATAGTATATACAGTTTATTTCTTTATTAATTTAATAATGCACATTTCACTTTGTACTGTCGGCTTTTTGGCTATTGTCAAAAAAAAGCATAGAATGTCTGTATATATATGTGTGTGGTATGAATGGGGCCCAAAGCAATTTAGCCATTAGTCATTTTGGTCAGACAGTAGTATATACACACTATATAGTATATATACAGTTGTGTACACAGCTCGCTTGCCGGCAAAACTTTCTGTTGATTTTCTGGTTTTTATTCGCTCATATCGTTGAGTGCTTCAAGGTTGATTTAATTTATGTACACACATGAAATTGTATTTCCGTTTGGGTTGTGTGTATACTGTAGTTGTAGATGTTTGTTAGTTGATAAGAGAGACGACTGTGGCATCATCAATGCATTTGCATCATAAGTAAACGTGGCACTTAGAATTAGATTAGTGTAAATTTGATCATATATGAACTTTGTCCTCCTCCCATTCTGATTTCTTTACGAGTAAATGGTGCGTTCCAGCCAATCGTCAAGGTTAAAGAATGCCGTATCGGAATTATCAGTGTCTCGTTCGCGGAACATCTCAATGAAGGTCTTCACCTTGATGGCGCACATGAGGAAATCGTCGAAGGGCACCTTGCCCTCCCGAGAACCATAACGATGAGCCAGGGCATTGAGCAGGCGATTGTTCAGATGATAACCCGCCGAATTGAGAGCACCGCGCAGATGGAAGCCATCGATGCTGCCAGAGCGACGAGTGTCGTACAACTTGAAGACAGCACGCCACTTGGCAATGTCCGTAAGCAGAGCTTCAAACTCATCGAATCCAAGTCGTCCGGAGCGATCTTTATCGAGCATGGCGACCATGGAGCGCACGGCATCCTTGGAGAAGCCCTCGGTGCCCACCATAACATCGCGCATCGAGTGATCCAGTATACGTTTTAGCTCCTGCCAATCCACCTCCTCATCTTCGCCAGCAACGCTGTCAAAGAGACGCTTCAGGGCAATGCGTTGAGGATCATCCTCCTCCTTGGGCGGTGGGAGGTGGCAGAGCGGGCGCAATGCGATCATCTGTCTCACCGAAGCCCACCTCATCGTCGTTCTCCTCCATGTTGTTCATGGTCTCAGAGAAGACGCGTATGATGAACTCGCCCTCCTCGTTGGGATCAAACGTCGAGGGCACAATCAAATAGTGTCCAGGAGGCAGCTTAAAGCGAGCACAAACCTCACGGGTGTTTATAAAATGCGGAGAACGGGCAACTGAGGCGCGATACTTGAAGAAATTGATTCCCTGCGGTTTCGACTCCATGTCCCGATCCGTCAGATGATAAATGGCAAATCCAATGGTCAGGCAATCGATGCCCACGTTGCGTTTGCTGCGACGATTCTTCTGCATGAGAGCCACAATCACCGTGCACTTGCCATCGTCGTCCTCCTCATCCGGATCCTCCAGCGTAATAATATACTGTGGATTGTGCCAGAAAGTCTCGAGGAAATTACGACATCCTCCCGCTGTAACACCCGATGTCCATTCACCCTCGAACATGGACATTTCCCACTTGCGACGCGAACTGTGCTCCTGTTCCTCGGTCAACGAATCCGGCGACAGATTGCAAATCTCTACACGATCAAAGTGATTAAGGAAGTCCTGGAACGACATCCAGAATTCGCCATCGCGATCGAAATTCAAGCCAATCTCCTCCTTCTGATGCTCGGGTATGAAGCGCCATTCGGGTGAACTGTCGCTCCAGGGACCACTCCACTCGGCATCGTTACCCCAGGGATTCCGCATGCGTATCATGGGCAGCTTGCCCTGTCGATTGGGCGTGGAAATGTCCAGCAGACAGACCTTGGTAATGGAGTAGGCGTGTCCACGAATCAATCCCTCGCGTGTCTCAGCCTCCAGCACATTCGGATCCGGCTCCAGGGAACAACCCATCATGGAACTACGCTCCGCTGCCTTGGTCATAATGCTGAAGAGATTCGGAGGCGCATCCTTGATGTCGTACCACTCGGTGACGCCGCCCGTAAAGTCCTCCATGGCCTCGCAAGTGGTGCCACCTGGGAAAAGTAAAAATAAAGAATGTTAGAAGTGGTTACTCTGTAGTTTCCTTTAATCTTTACCCTTCAGAGCCTCATAGGAGCCATGTAGCTTGGCGTATGCCTTCTCCAGCAGCGCACTCCAGAACTCATTCTTCTCCGTGGAGTGCATGTAAATCAGCTCGCCGTTGTATGTGGGCAGGCGATCATCGATGACGACCTCAACCCATTTGCCGTATTGCCAGAACTTGAAATGGAATATGCCCGCATAGTTCTCCTGGAAGTCCTGATCCGGCGGTATCACACGGAAGAATAGCTTCGAGTCCTGTGTTAGATTTGCCGCTGCGGCCAACAACCAACAGTCGCCGAGTTCTCCCTGCTGCACATCGAACCGGGAATAGCCATTGACAAAGAACTGCGGATCATCGACAATGTCGCCGGGACGCAACCATTCGATATAGCGATCTGGACGCCGGGAGAACATCAACGAGGCATCGTTGGCCGGAAAATCGGGATCCTCGAACATGGTGCCATTGGCCACACAGGATTCGCGTAGTGTGGCGAAGTTGTCACCCTGGATGCTCTTCTGGCGAGTGCTCGTCGCCTTGCGTCCCATCCAGAACATGTTCTGATTCTCCGGCACTTTGACGCTCGTGAACTGCAACTCCGTAATGCCCACGGAGGGCTCCTCCTCCTGGGTGGGTGCACTGGCCTCTGGTGCCGATGGCATTGGCATTGAGGGATAACCTCCTGGTGCCGGACTGCTGGGCATTGGTGCATATGGCATGGGCATGCCCGGCATACCCATTCCCCCGCCAGTGGGATATGGCAACGATGGATATCCTGCACTGGGATAAGGCGTGGCACTCGGATAGGGCGTGGCACTGGGATACGGCGTAGCACTGGGATACGGCGTAGCACTGGAATACGGTGAAGCACTCGGATACGGTGAAGCACTCGGATACGGTGAAGCACTCGGTATGGGCGCCAATGGTGTCGATGGATACGGCAACGGAGCAGATGGCAAGTTCGGGTATAAGCCGGAACTCGGATACGGGGTCGCCGATGACGGTGGCATGCCTATACCCGCTCCCTGATACGCAGCATTCTGTGCCTGAACCGTTTGCTTTACCACATAAGGCATGCCACCCACGGATTCGGATGAAGGGTACGGCAACGAGGGATACAAGCCCGATTTGGGTTTGCTCTGCGCATTGTCGCTGACTTCATTCTTACTGTAGCCCAGGGCTGCCAAATTGACAAGGCCAATGCCACTGGCATGATAATTTTTTGGATAATTATCAATGCCGTACATTCTCTCACTATGACTCTGCTAGTGTTTCCTTAAATTAATAAACAATTTTATGTATTTTTTATTATAATCGATTACTGTAGCACTTGATATTGTAAACAATTTATAACAAGAAACACAGCCAGACGCAGTTGCTTGAAAACTGCTGACTCGACTGGTGAAAAATACGTTTTAAATGGGAGAAATATCCAAATTTAACTTTTCTCGGGAGATGATTCACATCTTTAACACTTGTGTGTGTTTGGATATTTCATCTAATGCAACAAATTTTAGTTGGAGCACACAACACATGCAAACATAATAATATTTTAATTTATTAATTTTTGTTAGTGAATTTCTTAAATAATTTAAAAATTTAGCTGCATCTACTTACTTATTTTTATCTTTAATACTTTTATTTATCCCGTGATCAGAAACAACTACGCACTGCATAAACAAGGGTTAAAGGTGGTATCTTCAGGGCTGCATTACACGTTACAGAGTTGCCACGGCGCAGCTTGTAATTATTTTTTGGAACCAAGGCTGCCAACCCATTTTTTGTTCCGACTATTGCGACAAGTTGGCAGCACTGACTGTAGAAGAAGAGTCGAGTGAAAAAATAAACAATGCGGTGATGCGGAGATAACAATTTATAAAATCGTTGAAAAAGTGTGCTTAATTAAAGAGAAATCGCAATGGAAACACAATCTGATGTGCCCGAGGCACCATTACGCCCATTTAAATTATAAGTATTTCAGTTGCATTGCAACAAAGTGGCCAATTAATGTTTTCTTTTCTCTGATGACAGCACGGCGCATCAGGTTGTGAGTCTCACCGGCATCAGTTTTGAGCGTCGCAGCATAATTGTAAGAGTTTATGCAAATAATGTGCACAATATGATGTTTATATGATCAATGATTCACAGGGCATGGTGGAGCTGACCATAGTGCCCAACAATGAGAGTTTACGTCTTATCCGCCTCAATGCCAAGCAGCTTCGAATTTACAGTGTCGTCCTCAATGATGTTTGTCATGCGGAGTTTGTTTACTTTGATCCCTTTCAGGATATTTGTCACAAGGAGCCCAAAAGGTGAGCTCCCCATCCGACACACAACTGTTAATAACACTTTAAGGACTTCACTTTGTCTCGCAGTCGCTCTTTGGAAGTCTTCTCGGAGAATCATTTGACCGCAGCTCAAACTGTCGATCCCGATGTGAACAATGGAGAATTGATTATACAAGTGCCACCGGAGGGTTATTCCCTCATACAGGAGGGTCGAGGTCTGCGAGTACGTATCGAATTCTCTGCAGAAAATCCCAAGGGTGGCATGCATTTTGTTATACCACCGACGTCCTCGGAAGATGACACGGCACAGCTAAACTGTGCGCACATGTACACGAATTGCTACGAGAACTCGACGCGTCTTTGGTTTCCCTGTGTCGACAGCTTCGCAGATCCCTGCACATGGCGACTAGAATTTACAGTGGACAAAAATCTAACAGCTGTTTCCTGCGGTGAACTGGTCGAAGTCATTATGACTCCGGATTTGAGAAAGAAGACCTTTCACTACACTGTGTCTACGCCTGTCTGTGCACCGAACATTGCCCTGGCCGTGGGACCCTTTGAAATCTATGTGGACCCGCATATGCACGAGGTGACGCACTTCTGTCTGCCTGGCATGTTGCCTCTGTTGAAGAATACGGTTCGATATTTGCATGAGGCCTTTGAGTTCTTTGAGGAGACACTCTCCACCCGGTATCCTTTCTCCTGCTACAAACAGGTGTTTGTAGACGAACTGGACACGGACATCAGTGCCTATGCAACCATGACGATAGCTTCTGTTAATCTGCTGCACTCCATTGCCATTATTGACCAAACCTACGTATCGAGAACCTTTATGTCCCGCGCTGTAGCCGAACAGTTCTTTGGCTGCTTTATCACATCGCATCATTGGTCGGACACCTGGCTGGCAAAGGGAATAGCCGAGTATTTGTGTGGTCTGTACTCCCGCAAGTGTTTTGGTAACAATGAATATCGCGAATGGGTGCAGTCGGAGCTGGCACGTGTGGTCAAGTACGAGGAGCAGTATGGTGGCATCATACTCGATTGCAGTCAACCGCCGGCGCCACTTCCTGTGTCCAGCACTAATCCAGCGGCTGCTGCCAGCAAGCAACAGGAGATTGTCCACTATTTTCCCATTAAGAGTCTGCACACAGTGTCGCCCAAGTACGTGGAAGCAATGCGTCGCAAAGCTCATCTCGTCATTCGCATGTTGGAGCATCGCATTGGCCAGGAGCTGCTCATCCAGGTGTTTAACAAGCAACTGGCCTTGGCTACAAATGCAGCAGCCACTAAAATTGGTGCTGGTCTCTGGTCCCAGCTTCTAATCTCCACGAACATCTTCATCAAGGCAATCTTTACGGTCACGGGGAAAGATATGTCGGTGTTCATGGATCAATGGGTGCGCACTGGAGGACATGCCAAGTTCTCACTTACCTCTGTGTTCAATCGCAAGCGAAATACCATCGAACTGGAGATTCGCCAGGACTTTGTGAATCAGCGTGGAGTGAGGAAGTATAATGGACCATTGCTGGTGCAGTTACAGGAGCTGGATGGCACCTTTAAGCATACGCTGCAGATTGAGAACACGCTGGTCAAAGCGGACATCACTTGCCATTCGAAGAGCAGACGAAACAAGAAGAAAAAGATTCCACTTTGCACTGGGGAGGAGGTTGACATGGATCTATCTGCCATGGAGTATGTCTGAGATAGGATTTTACACTTTCCCAAACTCACTCTCTTTATCTTCTCGCAGTGACTCGCCTGTTTTGTGGATAAGACTGGATCCGGAGATGATATTGCTGCGGGATCTGATTATTGAGCAACCGGACTTCCAGTGGCAATATCAGCTCCGGCATGAGCGAGATGTAACTGCCCAATTTCAGGCTATACAAGCACTGCAAAAGTATCCAACGAATGCCACGAGATTGGCGTTAACCGACACTATTGAGAGCGAATCGTGCTTCTACAAGGTGCGTTGCCAGGCGGCACATAGCCTCACCAAGGTGGCCAATCAAATGGTGGCTTCATGGAGCGGTCCACCTGCCATGCTGAACATCTTTCGAAAGTTCTTTGGCTCCTTTAGTGCCCCGCACATCATAAAGCTGAACAACTTCTCCAACTTTCAATTGTATTTCTTGCAAAAGGCCATTCCAGTGGCTATGGCGGGTGAGTGACCATAAATCCTACAGAGAATCTGTCTTATCCATTAATTAACTGATTTTTTCTATAGGCTTACGAACATCTCATGGCATTTGCCCACCGGAAGTAATGCGTTTCCTGTTCGATCTCTTCAAATACAACGAGAACTCGCGCAATCATTATACGGATGCCTACTATAGAGCTGCTCTGGTGGAGGCACTCGGAGAGACACTCACGCCTGTGGTATCTGTGGCAATGCATGGCACACAAATCACAACCGACAGCCTCTCCACGGATGCCAAGTAGGATTGGAATCATTTAACTGACACAATCATACTAATGTATTTTTCCTTTTCAGACTTGTACTGGATGAAGTGACGCGTCTGCTGAACATGGAGAAGCATTTGCCCTCCTACAAGTACATGGTGTCTGTCTCCTGCCTTAAAGGTCATACGCAAGCTGCAGAAGTTTGGACATCTGCCCTCGTTGCCGCACATTTATCGCAGCTACGCGGAGTATGGCATCTTTCTGGATTTGCGCATTGCCGCCATGGAATGTCTTGTGGATTTTGTAAAGGTTGATGGACGCAGCGAGGATTTGGAGCATCTGATAACACTGCTAGAAACCGATCCAGATCCCGCTGCACGACATGCTCTTGCTCAGCTGCTCATTGACAATCCTCCCTTTACGCGGGAATCGAGAAGTCGACTGGATAAATCGAATCTTGTGGAGCGATTCTGGCTAAGCATTAACACCTTGGCCTGCGACACTAAGCTGCGTTGCGATATTGTTGATCTGTACTATGCTTTATACGGCAGCAAGAGGCCGAATTGCATGCAGGCGAATGAGAATCAGAGCTTCTACAAGGATTTCATCAAGGAAAACAGCAATTCAAGCAATTCTTTCAAAAAGAGCGAGTCCAAGCCACCGGAAAGAACAGAGACCGAACCTCTGGAGAGGCATAAGCCAGCAATGGTTACCATTAAAAGAACAGCCACCGAAGCCTTTGAAGTTGGCGATGAAATAATCAAATTAGAACGAAGCGAGGAGATCACAGTGATGGATGAGCCCATCGATGTGCAGGCCTACGACAGTGAGACCAGAATAAATGTAATGAATGCTGATGATGCTGCTGGTGATTCTCAGCTCGCTACGAAGCGAATGAAAACAGAGATCTATGGAGAAGACGATAATTCGATGATGGTGCTCGATGTGGGTGAATCAACGCGATACGAGAGCAGCTACGACGAGGCCAAATTCAAGACCGACGGCAGTGTCAAAAAGAAGAAAAAGAAGGACAAGAAGAAGCATAAGCATAAACACAAGCACAAACACAACAAGGACAAAGATAAAGATCGAGAACGCAAGGATAAAGATCGTAGAGATCCACATATCTCACGTCTGCAGGCAAGGGAGGCGGCCACGCCTGAAACTCTCAGCTCGGCGGACAGCAGCAACAGTAACAGCAATACCGCACTTGGTCTAAACTAAGCAAGGGTCAATCTAACATTTACCAGGTTTAAGTACAGAAACAAATGGAATATGTTAAAAGTAAATAAACTATTTAAGCCTTAATGTGTCAATGGAAGTTTTACTATTGAAAATAATTCTGGAGGAGGTTAATATGTATGTTGTTTTGTTTACTAATTACAACATAAGGAGTTGTGGGTAGTCTTTCATTAAAATCGAAACTGGAATCTATAGGGAAATATTTTTTTTACAGAAATGAATGAAATTCATATGCAGAATGAATTTAAAGGCCATATCATGATCAAAATGACATTCCGCTTGAAAATCGGTTCAGTTTTGACAAAGTTATGGGAGTTTGAAGTTGGTCAGACTTTGGGTCTAACAACTTTACAAGTCCAAATTTTTGTCAGATTTCACATGATTTTTTACAGAATTTTGAAAGGTGTCAGAAACAAATTTAAAGTGTTGTTTTATAATATTTACGATATAAGGAGTTGATTAAACGTGAAAACTTGAGATTTAAAATTTTGAATTTCAAAATATCAAAGGGGGGACCACATGCATCGAATCCATTGTTTTGAGAAAGTTAAATTTTTTCGAAAATTAATAAAATTTAAATGCAGAATGAATTTAGAAGCCAAACAATAATCAAAATGACATTCCGCTTGAGAATCGGTTCAGTTTTGACAAAGTTATGGGAGTTTGAAGTTGGTCAGACCTTTAACCTAGCAATTTTACAAAATTCTTATAATTACCTTTTTTATCCAGTTGCCGCTGGGAGGACCAAGTTCATTAATAGTTTTTATAGTTTATTAGTTTATAATTTAACGTTAGACAAGTGCTGAACATACAGAAACATTTTTACAATACTTATAACTAGGCAAAGGGCGAGTGAGATTAACTAAAGGATTGCAACTCATTGAGCCTTTGTGGGCTCCGGATCCGTTGCCTTCGTCTCGCTGCCTGCCACGGCGGTGTCCTGTTCATCCCGCGGCCGACGTTGCAAGTAGGTGATGCTGCCACCTCCGATGCCGGTGGCCGTTTGCTGCGCCTCCGCAGCCGTAGGGGAGGAGATGATCTTCACAGACGGCTCCGAGGGAGAGGCGAGTGAACGTTGATGCGGATGGGAGTGTTGATGCTGATGGTGATGAGCTGCCAACTGGCGGGAGGCAAGACGCATGATGTGGGCGTAGTCTACAGGCGGATGATTGCGATATTCGGGATGATCCTTGACATACTGCTCATACGGCACGGGCACTGGAACGGGCACCGCCTTGACGGGATAACCTGCTTCGACGAGCGCCTGGAACTCGGCCTGGGTGAGGGGTTTGCCATTGGGAGGCGGCAGATTCAGTTGCTTCACCTCGTCCAAGGTGCGCAGCTTGTGCAACGCTGCAGCAGTGGGCGTAACCCGTGAGGGCGTGGCAATGCCAGTGCCCTGGGAGACATAGATACTCGACTGGGATGGGGCAGGCTGAGCGGGATAATCAATGGGCAACGCGGTGGGTGCAACAGTGCGATGAGAGGCATGCTTGAGGGGATCAGGTGGACTGGGATAGAAGTGGGCGACAGTTGGAGTTGGAGCTGGAGCCTGGGTACGTTCAGAGTAGTCGGCATAGAGCAGAGCCTTCTCATAGGACTTGGTTGGACTTGGCGTGGGCAACTTATAGTGCTTGGTGCGATAATGCTTCGGCTTGGGTGCTGCTGTGGGCGCCGTCTCCTGGTAGTAGTACTGCGAGGGCTGTGGCTGAGCAGGTGCACCCGTTGGATAAACAACGGGTCCTAATCGCTTCCCCTCATGCTGTTGTTGGCCGGGATAAATTGGCGTCGGCTGCTGAAAGTTGCTGAACTTGAAGAGCGACGGCACAAACGGTTGATTGTTGGCATCCAGCAGAGAATTGGGAGTGCTGGCCAAGTAGGCCTTGGGTTGACGCAACGCTGGATGGGATGTGGGCGGTGCTGGATGCTGTGGCGGCGGTAGGCGTGTCACATGTTGCTGATGATTCACCAGCGTTGGCTCATTGCTGCTGTCCACGTAAGTAAGAGTCTGGCCAGGACCTGGTTTATTGGCGGCGAGCAGCTTCTCGATTTCACTCTCCAGCGAGGATTTGGCCAGCGGATGATTGGGCAGCGTCTTGTAGCTAATCTGTGGCTGATAGTAGGCAATTTGTGGTGGCAAGCCAGCAATCAATTGCTGCGGTTGCTGATGACGCTGATGCGGCAGCGGGCGGAGCATCATCCTCCTCCTCCTCCTGCTGCTGCTGCTGAGGCTGTGGCAGATATTTGGGTCCACCGCGGGAATAACTGGGTTGCACCAGCTGCTGCTCGGCTACATAGCGTTCCCGATAGCTACCCAGACCCAAGGCAGGGCTCCGCTTGTTGCAACACCTTGTGGGTGGCAGCTGTGCTGTGTATGGACAGAGGTTTTCCCAAGGATTGAGGCTGCAAACGAGGCTGGGGTTGGTGTGGTTGTTGCTGCTGTTGCTGTTGATGTTGCTGCTGCTGATGTTGCTGTTGCTGCTGTTGTTGCTGACGCAGCTGCTCGTGATAGGCGCGCACTTGTAGCTCCTCCTCCAGGAGCTTTAAGAACTGCTCCTCGGGAATGATTTGATAAGGTTGCTGTTGCGATTGTTGCTGCTGCTGCGGCTGCAATTGTTGCTGTTGTTGAGCATGCAATTGCTGCTGCTGCTGTTGATGTTGCTGATGTTGGTGCTGTGGTGCAGCCAGTGGCAAGGGCAGCTGATAGGGACCAGCATAGGGACCACCTCGAAGATTGTGTGGCTGCGGTTGTATGGACAAGGCATAACGTTGCTCCGCCTCCTGCTCCTGCTCCTCCTCGGCCACAGGTGTTGCCTTCTTGGCCGCAACTGACTGTTGCTCCCGGGCAACTGCACCCTTACCTTGAGTTGCAGACGCCAACGTCTTGGGCTGATGTCGTTGGATATCTTGCAGATAAACATAGTGCTGAATCTGAAAAGTGTTTGTTTTTTTGAGGGCGTGGTTAATAAATTATGGACCATTTATGTAGGCGTGCGAAATAAAAAGATCAACGGCCAATGCCAGCGACAAATGGCAGCTGTTAAAAGTGGAGCCCACTTAAAACAGCAGCCACATCTTAAAAAAATACAACAAATACATGTCAGGTGGCTGCGGGGAACGGGAGGAGCTGGCTGTGAGAATCGCGTGGCATCTACAAGTTTATATAACACTTGTGTGTGAGGTGTGTGGCAGCGGCAGCAACTGACGTTGATGTCTACGACAGCAACAACCACAGACAGCAGCAACCACAGGCAACCTCCTCCCCTCCCCTCCACCCTACTCTACCTACTCCCTCGCCCTCAGCCTGAGGCTTCAGTCAGATTCGGGTCTTGACTTGGTAGACTGTTGCAATCGATGCGCATGTCGGCAGCAAATAAAATTATTATACATTACACTGTGCAGCAAAATGTAGGACAAAACTGAGATACATTTAACAGAATATACCATAAATGGGTGTAAGTGTAGATATAGATATAATGCAGATATTAAAAGATTGTGTTCAGCTTAAACTTCATAAAAATTTTCTTTAGTTAAAATTATTAAGAAAATTTAATCTTGACAAACTTTTTTAAAAATTCTTTACTGTGAAAATCTTATAATATATTTTCATAATCCTGGAACCTTCAGGCTATTAAAATGTAATTTAACATAAGAATATTTAAGCATTGTGTTTTTGAGTGAAGCCCATTATACAACATTTAATTTCCAACATTTCTTCTTAAAAGCTCAACTAAATTTATATTTTCTCATATTTATATTCAAAATAACATTTAAAAGTTACAAAATCTCTCAGCGCTAATTTCAAAGTGTTAACTAATTGTATTTTCTCTTTATATAATATAACTTATATTAGATAAGATACTGGTAATAAGTTTCCCATTCAATTAAGTCCAAACTCAGCTCAAGTCAAAGCTGAACATAAACATGTAGCACAGTGTTGCCTTCGCAATATTCACATTATTATAAGAAATGAGACCCCGTCAAGTCAAGGCGCCATCAGCAACAAACTCTCAACATCGCAGCCAGAAGTCGGTTGATTATAACGATTATGTCAACTTTCTTCCCACGAAGACAAATAGCGACACCAGCAACAACAGCAACAACAGCAACAGCAACAACAACAACAACAACAGCGACAACACCCGCCCATTGTTGCAGGCAGAAGAAGTTGCCGCTTGCTGCAAATTATCTTGAATGTGGCATGTATTTGTAGTTGTTGTTGTTGTTGTTGAAGCGTTAGACCAACGCCAACAACAGCAACAACAACAGCGACAATAATTTTGCAATTATGCATTTGTTGTTGCTGTTGTTGTTGCTGCTCGTGACTTACATTTTGAGTGCTGCAAATGGCATTTATTATATTCGCCAGCGCTTTTAATTTTTATAAAGTAATCTTTTTTTCTTATTTTGTAATATTTATAAACATTGTCTTTTAGGTAATTGCAATTGCATTAGTCGCAATTTGTTCCCAAAATGAACAGAAATCAAGCGAATATTGGTCAAGGTTTCTTCGCTGGGGGCCAGCGAAAGGCGCAATTTGACAAATTTTCAATTGCAATTGAAATTGGGATTAGTTGAAGTTATTCGAGTTGTTGTTGAAGTTGTTGTCATAGTTAGACATCCTGTATTTTGTAAATAATCGTGTAATTCAGTTGAGTCACGACAACAACATGCAACGCTTCTGTGACCGCGGGCTGACAACAGTTTTAACGAAAGACAAATAAAATTGACCCTTACCTCCCCCTCCCCCTCCCCCACACACATTTCTCTCTCCCTTTCCCCTCACTTACCTCCTGACTCTGCTCCAGCAATTGTGCGGCATGTGGACGAGAATTGGCTGCTGCAAAGTTGCGCAGTTGCGGCTCCTGATGCGATTCATGCTGCTGATGTTGATGCGGTGCAATGGGGCGTATGATGAATTGATTCGGTTTCGTGCCATAGATCGTCTCCTGTCCATCCTCGGGATCATCTGCACGCTCCACAGCCGCCTCACTGCGATGATTGGGATACAGTGAAGTCTCCTTGCTGCTCACCTGTCGCTTGTCCTTCGTTCCTTCCGCTTCCAAGGCTGAGGATGCGGAGGCAGCGACGCTGCTGTCCCTCTCGCTCTCCCTCTCGCTCTCGCTCTTGGCTTTGGCATCGAGTGCCTGGACGCTAAAATGCCCTGTGGGTTATAAAGTGACAGTTTTATAGGTTTGTTGCTAAAGAGAAAGGAGTATTTAGACAAATTTGCAAGATATTGCTGACGATGGAAGTGAAAAATTGGAAAGGAAATAGCAAGTTAGTTAAAACATTTACTATTTACTTGAACTTTGCTTGTTTAATTTATAATTAAAAGAAAAAACTGAAAAGTTCATACTTAAAATGTACTTGATTTTAGTTTACTTTATATTTTTTCAAACAATACTTAACACATTTTAATTGCTGCAAATCTCCTATTTGACTTGTAATAAAAAAGAGTCGTACTTAGCTTGTATTATATATTGAACATTAACAAAGCTATTAATTTCATAATTAGTTGCCTCATAAAAAAGTAAATTAATTTTATATCCCAAAAAAAAAAAATCAAAACTTTCCCAAAAATAAATCCAAGTTAATGAGAAATAACTTGTAAAAAATGTTAAGCTTATTCTTTCACAATTAATTCAAGACTTTAGTATTATTTATCATTAAAATTTTAATTAGATTGGAATCATATCTTATAAACAAGATTAAAATTCAACTCTAAGCTAATTAAACTTAGCCAGTTAACATTAAGCTGACATTTATAAGTAATAATATTTAAACAAATTAAATAAATACATCACACTTAAGACCTAAAAAAACCAGTTAAAATGTATTGAATGCATAAAGAAAACGGAGATTTCATATATAATTTAATATTTTGCTTAGAATATTAAAATGTAAATTTAAATTTGAAGTACGAGTTGAGTAAGGTCAATGTATTTTTAACGAAATAAAAAAGAGATGTCTAAATATTTCTCATTGTTTTAACTTGGCTAATGAAGATCTCAATCGGTCAATTAAAATGTATAAAATAAACAACAGACAAATATGCATACACGATCTTGGAAATTCCGTCTTTGGTTACTCGTTACTTACCCAGCAAAAGTGTTAAGGCCAATATTTGAATTCTCATTGTGTTTGTTTGTTGAATGGATGCAAAAGACAACGAACGGACTAGTAATTGAATATCTTTCTTTCTCAGCTCGTTGTTGCTGCTGTTGTTGTTGTTGTTGTACAAGTATTACTTTCACAGTCACTTTGGAAGTTTCCTCTTTGTATTTTTCCTTGTCAAAAAATGCTCGCAAATCGGATTACAACACGGCGCATTGCTGGCTGCGGAAGAAGACACAGAAACATTGGAGGATCACACAAAAGTACGTTTGTAAATATATATTAACTGTTATATAATACGCTTGAAGATTCGACACAATCCGCAATCCAATTGTAAATTGAGATTTGTGATTTGCATATTACTTTATTTTTTTTTTCTGTGTTTTTTCTTTTATTTTATGCAATTGCGGCTTTTAATCCTGTTGGACGCGCACGCGTCTCAAATTACAAGCGCCGGAGTTGAGATTTGTTACGCTTTGGTTTATTCAAATGGCTTGCAATTGTCTTAGATGATAATGTTGATCGTGTTGATGATGATGATGGTGTTGGTGTTGGTGTTGGCGACGTCGTTTTTTACCGTTTATTGTTTTTCCTGCCAGTGCTTTGGCAGCAATCGGCAGCAGCTAGTTTTTCTTGATCGCGCGCGTTGCACGTTCGACAAACGAATCTTTGCCATTATGCGGCCAACACTTGTATTTATAAAAAGCTGCGGCCCAGACACAGCCGAGACCAAGACCGAAACGTAAAGCCACGAACCGTTGCCGACCTTTGCGGCGGGCAACAAAGAGAAAGGTTGGCGGCAGCACCAGCAACAGCAACAACAAGTCAACAACACTAACAACAGCAGCAACATCAGCAACAGAACAATATCAGCAGCAGCTTCTCTATGGGCTTCTCTATGGGTTTTATTTTAAGTTAACGTTTCAGGGGGCTACTTTGGTTAATTCAACGTTGACGTCCGAAACCGCTAGTTAGGCGCTCGTTTAATGGCCACCCGTGCATTTGGCAGCCGCCTGTCTGGCCCACAAAATGCTAACGTGACACTAAATTGCAGCCTCAGTTCGAATCTCAGTTTTAAGCCTAAGCCTTAACCTGGCTCTGACTCCAGCTCCAGCTCTGACTCTGGGCCTGGGCCTGGCCGAGGCTAAAGGGCACATTTGTGTTTAGTTGCTGTTTAGTTGGTCTCCAAATGGTGTGCATTATATTTAACAAGCGCCCAAATTTGCATTTACAATGCATATTTAATAACACTCCGCCTTCGCCTTTTGTCTGGGCAAGTTCGCTGCTTAAGTCTTTCGTTTGACATTTGCAACTGCCACCGGGCAATGCAGCAATTGCTGAACGATTGCGGATTAACATTTCAGCGCATGCGTGGGCCAGCTTTAACTACTGAGTCGACTCCAAATCTGTACAAATCCTAGCTCCAATTTGGCCAATTGCAGCTCGATTTAATTCCAAAGTCTCTTACCCAATGTTAATTGCCTGTCTTCGTCTTCGACTTGGCGGTTGGCGGTTGTCGGTTGACGGTTGTTGGTGGTGTCAAAGTTAACACGGTAGCTGTGAAATCTGGCGCTGAGGAAATCCGCTTAAATGGCCTGACAAATTATAGACTCAACGGCGTTTCCTCATCCTTAACAAATTGATTAAGACAGTCCAAATAAATAAGTTGATAATTAAGCTGAAGATTTTTGTGGCAACTGCAGCATTTGCGCAACATTTAGACAACGCGACGTCTCTTCGCAGCAACATCGATCAATTGTAAGCAACCACAGCAACAACAACAACCACAACAACTTATTATAAATTCACCTTGTTGTTGTTGTTGTTGTTATTGCTGTTAGTTTGCTCACATTGTCATTTAGTTGTCTGCGTGCTGCTTGTGAAATTGTTGCATTGCATGCGAGACGAAGACGACAGCAACAACAGCAGCAACAACAACAGCTGCAACAGCAACAACAACAGCTGCAACTAGCTAAGACAAAGCTGCGATCAACAACAACAACAGTGGCAACATCTTCTTTTCTTTTGCTGTTATTTATTATTATTGTTTTTGTATTATAGTTTTTTGTTTTTTTCTGCATTTTTCTGCTCGCAGTTGTTGTTGCTGTTGTGTTAGTTGCTTTTAATTTTTGAGCACTTTTTTTTGTAGTTGCAATAGTTTGCAGTTTGACTTCACTTAAATCAGTGATAATCATGATCATAATGATGTTGATGTTGATGCTCTATGGCTGCCAGTCCGACAGTCGACAGTCAGTAGTCGACAGTCGCAGTCGACAATTGCACTTCGCTGTTTGGCATTTGCATTCAATTTTTATTGGTAGAATGTTGTTGCCTGATGCATTTTGCAGTCGACAGTTTAATGCTCTAAATTTTATGTGTAGTCATTTTTTATACACATATGCGACAGACAGACAGATAGACAGACCAGGCTCTATTGGACAGTAGTCAACCTTAGCATTTAGTTTATGCTTTTTGATATACATACTACCTATCATCCGATGCGATCCACAAAAAAAAAGAAGTAGACAAACATACACATTTGCTGAGATCTTAATTGGCCAACTCTAAGCGAAACTATTTCAAGTTGTATGTCGTCGTAGTTGTTGCGTGTTGTTGTTGTTGTTGTTGCTCTTGTTAATGAAATGTACTGGACAATGGGATTGCATAATCTGTGTGCATATGTCAAATGTCTATCGTAAATTGTTGTTGGTTTATGAGACTATAATGATATTGGTCTGCTTATAATTATAGCTTATTCGAAGTATATAATTTAAGTGCGACAAACAGCTATTAAAATACAATTTCAGTTAATTTATGGCTGCAGCTTATGGAAGTTAATAGCCACATAACAAATCTACTCCCTTGACAATTTTATCCATATAAAAACCGCTAAAAATAAATCACTCGATAAATAGCGCAACAGTAAATAAACTATTAAAATGTAATAAAAAAATTTAGATGTTGCAATTTGCAAATTAATTGTAAGAGCTGTAAATTTTATTGCATACTTTTTAGCGCAATATCAATAGAATTGTTCTGGTTTTAAATTTATTTTATTCCTGCAATACGTTTCTATATTTTGTCTCCTTAACATACTCTATAAACAATTCCCTATTTTGCCTATCTATGCTCATAAATCAAAACTGTCAAAAAATCATTTTGCATTAATTAAAGCGAGCGAAACAAACGAATAAGTAAGAAATAAAGGCGCATTCTAATTTATGGTTAAGTTGTTACCTCATTGGGTTTAAGCACAATTAATATGGCTTAAACGTAAACCATTTGTTTGTTTGTATCTGAGAACCAGTCGGGCGTAAAACCGCCATAAACATAAACAAATTCGTGATTCATTCAATTGCAGCCTTAGGGGCCCCCCATAAAGCGACCAAAGAGACCCAAAGAGACGATTCCCAATTTGTTTCTTAGCTTAGCAGTTGTACGAGTATCTCAATTCAAATCTGTTTAGCTGTATCTGTATCTAAAACTGTGTCTGGATCCGGGTTTATAATTTTTTATGGTTGTTCCAGTGAAGCATGGCTTCATGTACAATGTACATATGAGATTTGAGTCTTGTAGTATGTGCATAATTTGCTAATAAGCGTAGCGTCCAGTCAACTGTAGACAATTTCGATTGGCATTATCATGTAATGTGTGTGGGTCGGGGGCATGATCATTTTTGGGACTGACTTTTGACTTGTTATATGATTTGCTCTTTTCCTGGTTACTTTTTCTGAATTCGTTGTTAGCCAAGTGTTTCGATTTCTCGCCATTTTCAACGCATAATCACAGCCTGGCGAGCCGAATTAATGATCCGTTTAAGTGCTGCACGGTTGGCAGGTTGATTTTCACCTGCACCTGCCATAACTTGGTCAAAAGCCAACGTAATCAAGAAAATAAACACACAGACAGAAACAGACTGACAATCATTTATTTATGTTTTGACTTAATGCTTTTTATTCACGCCAGATTCCACATCTAATACGTCCGATAATGAGCCGTGGCCAGACAATTGATATAGATGCTCGATTCGAAGTCTACATTGAGATGGAGATCGAGATCAAGAGATCTCAGCATGATGTCAAGCGACCTTGTGAAAATTTATTACCTCAGTTAAATGTCAGAGGGTAAAGAAAAGCACCGTTGAATAGATCGCAAAATTTACATAAGAAGAGAGTTATAACTTTTACGCATTGCTCAACTCAAGATGCGCTGCAATCGACAATCGCAGATTGCACAATTCTGCAGTATGCACAATAAATCTGTGAAAGAAATCAGAAAAGCGTTGCAATCGCCAACAGGCAACAGTCAAATAGCTAAAAGCCAAATGCAGCCCCAAATACCAATAACCCAAAAAGCCATCATCTGGGCCCAAAACAATGCACATGTACAATGGCAGTTATGAATGACGACCACGAACAACAACAACAACAGCACTCTACTATAGTACAGACCGAATGTCGAAAAATAATCATAGAAAATAAACATAAAAGATTTTCACACTCATAGTTGCCGACAGCGACAACAAGCGAAGCATGTAAACTCGTCTTTGGCTTAGCATTAGCAATAAGCTCCCCGCCCTTCTCCTCTTTCTTGATGTTCAGTGTATACGGTTGCCCCCAAAGTGACTTCATTTACATGTTGGGCGTGAGAAGAATGAATGAAGCATGCAAAAATTATATATGACAAACAAAATAGACGCTCTATATGTACATCTTTCCCAGATACAGCTGCACCTGGTGTGCTTTAATTAGATCTGCATACTACCTGCTACTAGTGATGGGCGTAGCGAGGATATTAATTAGGGGGGGAAGAAGTACAAGTTTTTATAAAAAAATGAATCAAATATCACACACAATGTAAATTAATTAATTTTTGTGAGGAATTCTATAAGAAGTTGACTAATCATTATATGTGAGCAAAAAAAAAATAAAGATAAAAAAGCTTCCCTATTTCAAAGTGACGGTTATTCGATTTTTTCCCCTATCACTGTCTATTTTATCCGTACTTCCCCTTGACTTACCCATTGACCCTTACTCAAAAACTTCCAACCCTCATAACTTTGCCAAAACTTAACCGATTTCCATGTGGAATACCGATTTGAACATTATTTGGCCTCTAAATTCATTCTGCATCAAAACATTTTTCACTTGAAAAATTTACCTCACTGTCAATTTTTTCGGTATTTTCCATGCTTACCCCTAAACACTTTTTCAAAAACTTCAATCTACCATAACTTTGTCAAAACTTGACCGATTTTCTTGTGGAATACCGATTTGATCATTATTTGGCCTCTAAATTCATTCTGCATCAAAACATTTTTCACTTGAAAAATTTACCTCACTGTCAATTTTTTCGGTATTTTCCATGCTGACCCCTTAACACTTTTTCAAAAACTTCAATCTACCATAACTTTGTCAAAACTTGACCGATTTTCTTGTGGAATACCGATTTGATCATTATTTGGCCTCTAAATTCATTCTGCATCAAAACATTTTTCACTTGAAAAATTTACCTCACTGTCAATTTTTTCGGTATTTTCCATGCTTACCCCTTAACACTTTTTCAAAAACTTCAATCTACCATAACTTTGTCAAAACTTAACCGATTTCCATGC
Organism: Drosophila falleni; assembly: GCA_035045575.1. NCBI lineage: Eukaryota > Metazoa > Arthropoda > Insecta > Diptera > Drosophilidae > Drosophila > Drosophila falleni. The sequence goes on from JAWNOV010000167.1 coordinate 9,978,847, forward strand.
GAAATACCATTTTGATCATTATTGGGCCGGTACTGTGATTTTGCATCAAAATATTATTTATTTAACTTTTGTAAACCTAAGCTAATTTCTGCATTCTCTCATTCAGATACCGATCGATTTTGCTGTGATAATAGAAAGCTAATCATTTTTAATATTTTTCGTGTATTTATTACGTTTTAAATTTCTAGAAAACATTTAATACAAAAAAACCGGTAAATTAGTGTTGAAATTATTTAAAATTATGTATATAAACAAATTTTAGGGACTACGCCCATGGTACATCTGCATGTAGTGTGGTAGCACTGCTTATTTGGCGTACGAGCTCCGCCCTTGCGTTATCTATGCAAAAATCAACACATCCATATCCACATCCACATCCATGTTTCATTTTAAATTGCGTGCCAAAAATTGCCGTCTGATGTAACAGTTTTTTATGCGGAACTTTGTATCCACAGACATGTCTAAATATGTAGTGCAACTTGCTAGGCAATTGCAGTTATCTTCGCGGTATCAATTAGCATTTGGAGTTTCCCAAAAAGGTAGTCGGCAGAGCCGGCCATGGTGTTGTTGGTCGCACAACAATTAAGTTCTCATCCATTAACATGGCTTAAACGCCTGGTGATCAGGCAGTCACAAGGCTGTCAAAGAGTCGTGTGAAATATTCACACATTACAATTAAGCATTGAGCATTGCATAAAGAATGTGCATGCTAAAATCTTATTTTACGCTTTTTATTACAATTAAGTTCTGTCATTTAAATCGATAATTGAGCTTCATTAGTAAAGTCAAGGCTATTGTGAATGAGCTAGGATTAGTGCTGTAATCGTTATCGACTTCTGTTATTTACACATTTAACAGTCTGTTAACAGCGCTTTTACAAACTTGACAGATATTGCCAACGGCCAATTTTGAATTTATTTAAGAAACAATAAGAGAGAAAAAAGTTAAGACCTTGCCTTACAAAACCGTTGATTGTACAATCAAATTATTACCAACATTTTGGACAAACAAATATCATTTTGAATAGACAACGTCAAATGTATGCAAATTCCATCTTTTGAGTGTCAAGGCTTTTTACAAGAAAAAATCCACAACTAAACTTAACAAATAAACATATACTTAACGATGTGAAAATGTGTAAAACAAAGCTGTAGTCTTTAAATACCAGCAATTAGCCACGCACCCGCACAAGAAAAATAATAATGTCTTCTGAGCATACATGAACCCGCAAATTGGCCACATTCATTCAGCCAGTTGGCATTTCAATGGAGTCGGCAAATGATTTAATTTAACAACTATTTAGATACGAGTATGAGAAATGTCAATGCCCAGCGGTAATGCGGTAAATGCGTAACTTAGCAGGTATCCAATTCAGTTTATAGTGCGTTGCCTGGCATTAACAAAAACTATTTTTTACTAGCTGCAAGTCTAGGAAACTTGATTTGGCCAGCAAAAGCCGCAAACACAACAGGCCACCTTGGCATTTAAAATGTGGCAAAGTGCAGAAAACAAAAAAAGCCGCACAACAGGAAGATGGTTAAAATAAAAGACCGCAGAGCACCCGTTGAAATTTCTTAATAGAAGCGCCAAAAATACAACAAAAAGCGCCACTACAAAATAAACAACTTGGAGCAAGAGATTAAATGTTAATAGTAACGTGGGCCAACATCGAAGCTGAAACTGAAGCCGGCAAGCAGACAGGCAGACAAAAACCGGATTTGTGGCACAGAACAATGCGCGCATAAATCTTGTGGCAGCTTGAGTGCAATTTAACCAAAGCACTCAATGAGCGATTGTCAGGGATTAACGTTCAAGCATCGGCAGGCAGGCAGCCAAGTTGCGGCTTGCAACCAAGTGGACGTCATATCAAAAACCAGACAGACAGTAACAGCCACTGCAGATATAACCAAATCAAAACTTGACATTGTGATTGTGTCAGATACTTCGGAAAGGAAGCAACTGAAGCAGCGCAGCAATGGTGAGAAAGGCGCCTCTATATATCAACGCATATTAAGTGGCATATTGTATAATGCTGTGGCACAAGCAAAGACAACACATCCAATCGCCATCTCGCCACATCTGCGCCTCATTCATTTAAAATCCACAATCCTACGTGACATGCAGTGAAAGTTAATTTGGCGAAAAATTATGAAATGGAATGAAATGTTTTCCTTTCAGTTGGCAGCAGTTGCCATTGCTACCACATTGTCTTCTTGGAGCGGAAACAAACTCTAATGCTGCAACGGTAGCAACGACAGCACTAGCATAGTTTGTGTCCAAGGTTAATAAATACATCCGATAAGAGGCGGCACACCAGAAATCCACTTAATCAAATTAAACAGCTGTTATTTCTTTCTCTCGCTCTCTATCTCTATGTTTCTTTCGCCCTGGCTGCCCTGTAAATTTCATTGTTTTGGACGGCGCCAGTTTCAAGTTTAGAAAGGTAACTCGGCTGGAAAGGTTTATTAAAAGTGCTCCATATGCCGCACAGGTGTTTGGTTTGTTTAGTTGATTTAAGTCTAAGTTTATTAAACATGACTCGCGCGCTTAACTACACACATTGTTGTGTAGTTCCAGATGTACATGATGCCATGTAAAAGTTGAATTTCAATTGTATTATTTGTAATTTAAAAATTACTGCAACCAAATCACTGGCTTTTGGTTGTTGCAGTTAACTATGGGTGCTTGGGACTATGGACGGCCCGTGCTCATTTTGAATCCGCTGCTGGCTTGGTAGCCGCCTTAATTGTCGCAGCTGAAGTGCGTTTCAAATTGACCAAAACTTGGCGTTTCGTTGATGCCGGACCGGGACGGCTGGCCTTGGTTGCGGTTGCTGCTCTGGGCGTTGCTTTCTTGGCCGCTGGCGTCTCCTGCTTTACAGCTGCTGCTGCCTTAACTGGTGTGCCAACCTTTTTCTCCGCTGTCTTGGTAGGCGTAGCCTTTGTCACCTTCGGACTCTCATCGGCACTGCCATTGGCTTCGTCCTTATTGGGCTTGTTTTTCTCGCTGTAATAGTTCCAAATTATAATTAGTGTCGAAACGATTGTAGTCTTTAAAATGAATTATAAATACCTTATATGTTTTATATAAATAAAAATAACTATAAAATAATAATTAAGTCCACCACCCATAAAAAATTTGTATTAAAAAATCGAAATATACAACAGATTTTAAGTTTTTATTACAACAAATAAAAAATCTCTTTCAGTACATAAATTTGAAAATAAGAGGCATGGTTTAATTTACAAACAAAAATGTATAATTATTATTTCATAATTATTGTATTTAGATCTCAAATCAAGAGTTTAAATTAATTTTAAGAGTTAGAATCTTTAATAAATTCAAACTCACTACTCTTATTTGTGATCTCTGGAAAATAGTTCTAATTTATTGCAACTGACCTTTCAATATCAATATTCAATACGGACTCATCTTCGTCTTCTTCGTGGCCCAACGGCTCTACTTCGGCCAAGAGATCACCCAGATCTTTGTCCACATCCTCCCAGAGTTTTTCTTCATGTGAATCATCGGGATCCTCACCCTCGTAATCATCTTCATCTTCCTTGCCTTCGATTTTAATGTCTTCATCGGCTTCACCCTCATCAGTATCTTTAGAATCCTTTTTGACATCCTCCTCCTCAGCTTCCATGTCATCATCGTCACCGGCTTCCGACTTCGACTTCTTCTCGGTCTCCTCCTTGTGGCGTAAATAGTTCTTTACATGTGAATGTTGCAAGCAATGCTTCTTTGTGTAGTCCTCTAGGTTATCATCGCCCTGCTTGGGCGAATAATGATTGCACAATTCGCAATAGAATGCCTCAACAGATTTAATAAATTCTGGACCTATGAGACCGCGTTTTCGAGTCTCCTCATCCGTGCTCTTTTGAGCTGTTTCAGCCTCAAGCAATATGGCATCAACATCGGCATCCATAATGTCATCATCGATCTCGCCTACCGAATCAACCGTAAGGAATTTGTTCAAATCTATTTCACGCTCATCAACGCTGTCCTCCGATCCAGATTCATCATTGCGTGCCTTATTCTGTGGGAGCAATATACGGTTAATAACATAGTAAAGGGCTAAGAAAGATATAGTCGAGAGGACCCGACTACGATACACCCTGTGCTCTTAGATACCCTAATCCTGCATTCACATACATAAAAATAAAAATACATTAAACACACACACTCCACAAGCTCTTCTGGTTTCTTGAATATCTTTCGCATATCTTCAACATCGTATCAGATTGTAATGACATTTTTAGGGTACATCCGGACCACTTTATATAAAAATTGTCAGCTTCTAGACATCGGCTCGACTGTAATTGCTGATCCAGAATATATACTTAATGGGATGGCCACACCTTCAAGTGCCTGTTAAATTCCTTGCCCACACTTAATATATCCTCGTCACAGGGTATAATAAACAATATCCAAAAGATTAGTGCCATCTTACTCTAATGTGTTCCAACGAGCAGCGATGGTTCTCGTACAGCATAGCATTCTTGAAGGCCAAGTGACAGGAGCCACAGTATGGCATCAGGAACTTCTTGATCGTCTTATGGTGTTCCGAGGCCTGATGAAGGTTCTTTGGCTGGCGATATGCCAAACGACAAAGGCGGCAATAGCGCGATTCGTACTCCTCCTTGCTGTTCTCCTCAATCTCACGCTGTGTGGTCCGTTGACGGGCGCGCATGCGTTGCAAGTCGGCTCTCTGGCGCAATGCAACGGTGCGCATCGAATTCTTGTGAGTGCGTGAATTCAGATGGTAATGATACTCCTGTTAAAACGAATACAAACGGATAAGAATAGAAACGAAACTTAATTATGCAAGTGAAATACCTTGAAAGTGACACACTTGATGCGACAATGAACACAAGTCAGCTTGATGAAGGTGCGCTTGCGCAGATTGCTGTGATCCTCGTCGCGATGTCGTGAAGTAGTGCGACGCTCCTTGCGCTCTTCATCGCTCTCATCTTTGTCTTTGCGCGAAGAGCGCTCCTTTTTGCTGGACGATTTCTTTGATTTGTCGTCGCCGTCTTTGTCCTTTTTCTTACCTGTCGACTTTTCGGCTGTACTCGATGATTTGCTCTTCTCTTTGGGCTTATCGACATCGCCCGATTCATCGGTGTTGCCTTTAGCCTCATCATCATCATTCTCATCATCATCATTCTTATTCTTAGAGTCATTGCCATCTTCGTGCTGCTGTTGTTCATCTTCCTCGTCCTTATCCTTATCTTCATTGACCTTGACCTCGGTATCATCGTTAGCTGTTTTGCTGTTACGCTTCTTGCTTGGCGACTTTTTAGTCGTTTCGCTCTTCTTCTCCTCCTCCTCATCGGCGACATCTTTATCGTCGTTGGCATCATCGTCTTCGTCGTCGTCACCAACATCGTCATTGCTTTTCTTCTTCTTTTTAACAGTATCGTCATCCTTGTCAGCGTTATCAGAGTCATCGTTATCATCGCTAGAATTAGCGCTGCTGTTCCCTCCCTGGCGTTGACGTCGCAACGAACTAGACGATGGAATTCGAATTCGAATTGATTGGTGTTCGATTTTTTGTATTTTGTTTTGTTTTGGTTTTGATTTGATTTGTGGTGAAGGGGGAAGGCGTAAATGCAAATTGTTGTGATAAGTACATATATATTAAGATGTAGGCTAACAAATTACTTTTGTCATAGTGTTGAGTGTCGATTGTCTTGATTGACATTTCTATAGGATTATAGGTATATAACGAAGTTGTGAAAAATCTCTTTCTGTCTCTATATATATATATGGTTTCTTGAAAAACCCCTTCAATTTGTGAATTTAGCCAATAATTGTTGATAACACTCGGGGATTAGATTCTCTCGATGTGGCATACAATATCTATATGGTGTTCATATCACACACACACATAATCCACATCTAGTATAGTATAGTAGTAGTATATACTGCTCTATTTATTCACTGGGAGCGTATCGTGCATCATTGGCACTATTGACTATCACATGATCTATTTGATTTCTTATACTCTCTCTCCTTACGACATTTATCATTGTATTTTGTTGTGATTTTGATATTGATTTTGTTTGTTTGTCTATTTACCTTTTCAGCTGTTGTATCTTGAGCAAGCGTGCGCGATCTTTTTGTGCCGCATAGAGAAGCTGGCGGCGCATAGTGCGCAGATCATTGGATTCGTTGATCCGTGGACGCACGATCCTCATGGCGCCAATGCCGCGCATGTTGTTGCGTATTATGCCGCCGCGTATGGACATTGAGCCCCGCGGGCGTGATATATAATTGCTGCCGGCAACGCTGCGCATTAGTGGTCGCTTTGGCGGACCCATTGACGAGTCACGCTGATGTCGCTGACTACCCGAATCGTCTCGTGGCCTATACGAGCTGGAGCTGCCGCCACCACCACCACCTCCGCCACCGCCGCCGGTGCTGCTGCGTTGATGATAACTGGACGATGATGAGCCCATATTCTGCGATGACGACGATGGGCGATCATTGTGATCATTTGACGAGGACGTGCGACGGTAATCCTATGACGATTGATGAGTAGGAAGGAGTGTAGAGGAGCATTGTTTTTTTTGTTTTGTTTTTGATTTGATATTCGAATATACATAGGTAGATATATATTTATAATTTTCATATTTTTGTGGATGATAAAGAATTGCTATATATATATTTATAGATATATATAGTTATAAAGTGGGTTATCTCAAATGTAATAATCATTATCCTGGAGCAAGTGTGTGTAGTAGTAGTAATAGCATGATGAACAAACCTTAGACTTTTATCTATTTGGATGGATTGATTGATAGATTATACAAATATACATATTCTCTCTCTATATATGCATCTATATATATTTTTAGATATAGATATCTGTTGTCGAAAGGAAGAAACTGTCTGTTGTAACAGGCATTAAGTTATTTAAGATATGGACACACAATATTCTTTCAATCATAATTTGATTCAAGATTGATCACAGCCTGCAGGCTGCACTTCAATTTCTCTCTCGCTTTCTCTATATATATATACGAATATATATCGGTCGCTGTGGCAAAATCTTTGCTATATGCGTAGCTGCTGCTATATATAATATTATTTTATATATACATATGCAATATATTTAAATTGAGTCTTTTGCTTTCTCAAAGTGTGCTTTTCTGACAACTTTGAGTGCACTATCTTTATACTCGTGCATTTCCATTTACGCTCTAGTTTCCGGCGTTAAACGTTAAACCTTCACAAGTGCTATAAATATTTGGAAACTCATTAAAATTACACAGACATTAATCATTGGCTGTATAAATCATATAAAATGCGTTACGAGACCTGATAACTTATTATTGGGCGCAATTAGCATTTGCTTTTGGGGCAAAAATAAACTTACGTCTTGACGGGGCCGTTTGCGGTCATCATTGCGATCGCGTGACGTATCCTACGGGATAGATTTTTATAGATTTGTATATAGTAAAACCAAAGAAATAATTGCCCTCAAAATGTGTGTAATAATAATCAAGTAATTAATTATTTATATTTTTACACTTACATAGCTGCGCTTGTGGCCGGCGCCGGAGTCATAGCGGCCGCCGGTGCTTGAATTATGATGGTTGTTGAACTTGTCCCGATTGCGATTGTCATAGTGATCATTATTGGATCCACCGCCGCCTCCTCCTCCGCTGTAGCGATTATTATTATGATGATAGTTGTTCTCGTAGCGTCCATTATTGGGACGATAATTGCCCTGGGTACGCGTATTCACGTAATTGCTGGAGTTGCGATTGTTGTAGTAGCCGCCACCGCCGCGCATGGCGCCGCCTCCACGTGGAATGTAGCCGCCGCGTCCACGCATTTTGCTAGCAAAACAAATCACACAGATACAACACAAACTTAATGAAAACGCAGCTTATCTAGATATTTTCTCAGCTATTTGCTTGGAGCACCCTGTTTTGCTGAAGAGTGCGCAAGGTGCCGGCGACGAAGCGGCATAAAAATCGATATTGAATGCAAACACAATTTGCTATAAAACAACACTATATTTACACTTCACCTACCTTTTAATTAATGTATTGGATATAATACGCGTTACTTAATAAAGTTACAGATATTTTCACAATGAGATTGCACTTATTTTCAAAATGTATTCACACAATTTTCAACAATTTCCGTCTACGAACGAAAATTTTTCGACAATGCTCACGTCGTAGTGATGTGCAACGTACTTCGATGAATTTATCGATACACGACGCAGGTTCATACCAGTGGGACCAGGTAACTAAAAGATGCTGCCACTATTTCATAAAAAATGAAAACAAGGCTGCCATACCAATGTGATAAGATAACAAATCGGTGAGTGATTTAAATTCGTAAATTGAAACAACAAACAATTGTTTACAAAAGCAATAAAAGCTATTAATGATTGTATGAAAGTTGTCGGCACCCCTCGGGCAGAGAAGTTACAAAATCAATTCTAAAAAAATCTGAAACTCGAAAAATTTCTGCAGAAATAAAATCATATATAAAAATCTACTCAACTAGCCCACTAAGAATCGGTCTTAATAATATCGTTTTAAATTTAAACTGGAATATATTTATAAAGAATTTAAATGAGATTTTAAACAAATATTTCAGTACATATGTATCTTTTTACTCAATACAAAGCAGCGTAAAAGTTAGAAAAATTAATGCTAAATTAAGTAATACATATGTTACAGAAAAAACGACCACAGTAATATTAGCATAAAGACTAAAGGTTCTTTGGAATGCGCCGCAGACAATCCTGGCAAGGGGGCTGACATTCACGCTCACACAACGCCGGTCGGACGCACGTTAGTCGGTGGAGCCGCATTGGGTTTGGTCATCATGTCCACTGCGTTCTTGAACAGCTGTGTCTTAACAAAGTCTGTGGCGGCGCTGTTCAAATCTTTGCTGGCGCCATAGTTACATTTGACGTAACCATACAAATTGGCCGCATTAAGGGCTATGGCAATCATGACTAACAGCAGCCATTTGAACTTCAGTCCAAAGAGCGCCATCAAAAAGAAGAGGCCCCAGAATAGCGGGCACAGAATAAGTCCCAGCCAGAAAATACGCTGCTCATGCTTGTTGACGCGACTCTGATAGGATGGAGACTACGTTACATTTATCATATCATATTTAACAACTGATATAAACAATGACTCACGTTTTTCGACTCGAACACCCAATGTGACTTGCCATCGTCATCGACGTAGTTCCACCAACGTAATCCAACTAAAAGTCGACCAGAAATATTCTTCACTGTCCAGAAATCGGCGGATAGGAAAAGTACAACGAAAACAAAACTTGTGATAAAGGAGTCACTAAACCATCCGCAGAACATGTAAATAACGATGGAGGCTCCACGGAAGAACAGGTGGAAGAAGGTGACATACGGATGCCTAGAAATAAACTCAGGTGAGCATAACACACACACATGCACACATATTATACATATTATATGCATTCATTGCTTACGTGTATTTCTGGCCCGCAATGCTGGGATCCCGCATTTCATCTTCCTCACCAAAGGGTATCGTATCATCGTCAAGCAGTGGCACCTGTGCAAAACATTTACTTAATTAATAATTCAAAATTAAGCAATAGTTGGCATGCAAATTTAATATTGTTATCTTGCGAAGTTGTTTTGATTTGGTGGCAGCTGCATTCCAAGCTATTGTGTTAGTTTGTTAGTGTGGCATACATACATTTCTTACCGTTGCGGATGCCATTCTTATTGTTGTTTGTGGCTTTAACCTTTTACAAATATAAAATAATTAAGTAAATACAATTTTAATACATATTTTTCTGTCCGTTGCCTGCGTAGCTATCTATTAGAGATAAGACAAATTTTACGATTAAACTTACAGCTTCGATAACCACTATCGATAACAATATGCTCAAAAGGTTGCCAGATCGGAAATTTGAGCAAGGTGGCAGCACTGACACCGTCTTAATTGTTTACTTTTTGCTGATAATGCAAAGAGAGCGGGAGAGAGAATCATTATTCTTCTGAGCGAGACTTTGTTACCTGAACTTGGCTTAGTTGGTTGCATAAAAAGAGCACGACTGATAAGAATGTGGAAGAGCATACACAAACAAGTCGGTAGACTCGGAGCTAGCAGTTGCAGCTAACGTTGACATTGATAAAGGCCATATTGATAAGTCGCCACACATACGGAGCGGAACACGCAAGTTAAAAGCGCTCAGCACATCAACAGAAATCAGTTGCGAGCAAACTGCCCAGCAAAACAGACGTACAACAAAATCGGCAATCGGCGAGTTCCCCCCGAAAGTAGGAGGCCGCAAATGAATGAATGAACGACGACGACGACAAGTGCAAGAAACGAGTTACGTTAATAACACATAACACACAACAAAAAGCACACACTGAAGAAGCGCTCAGTTTTCGACTTGCAGAGAGAGGTCAGCGATCTTTAACCAGCTCCAAGCTCCACCTAAAAGCGTCAGCATCAACCATTAGCTATATTAGCAGTCCATGCTTATAATTAAACAAAACAAAAAACAATCAACTCAAATTTCAAGGGTAGACGCAGTGGAAACGTGTTATCGGCAATAAATCGTGTGATTCAGCTGCTAACAGACAGCCAGAAAGACTGAGAGACAGACAGGCAATCAGCCAAGTTAATTACTTGTGTGTACTGCTGAGAGGTGAGTATACACACGTTGGCAGAGCACCGTTAACAAGAACTCTTCCCGCATTTATGTATTCATGTGTATTTGTATGCATATGTATGTGTGTGGAGCGAATTTTTGGTGACGTCAATTAGAATTTCGCTTGAGTTGGCCCAATTTTCACTTTCCAGATCCATAAGCAGAACCAGAACCAAACCAGACCCCGTCAATAAACAGTACATAGTGCAAGCTTGAAGCGTACGGTTCTAAATTCGAATATTGAATATGGCACCACCCACTGTCTTGGTCACTGGCGGCGCAGGATACATTGGCTCCCACACGGTGCTGGAAATGCTAAATGCTGGCTACAATGTCATCTGTGTGGACAATCTATGTAATGCGTACAGCGGTGGCGCCTCAAAGCTGCCGGAGGCACTCAGTCGCGTCCAGGAAATCACCGGCAAAAAGGTCAACTTCTATCGTGTGGACATTACGGATCGCGAGCAAGTTCGCTCCGTTTTCCAGGAGGTGAGTCTGTCCGTCTAGAGTGGCACGTCAGCAAATGTGTCGTGGCGTACATTAATCGAATTGGATACATGTGGCACATTCCGTAGCAAATGTCGTCTTCCATCTTTCTTATCTGAATTGGCTGCGCTATCAGTAACTCGATTGTTTACTCAACTGCCGCGCACTTCCGACCGTTCCGTTCGTGCCTCGTCTCCCCGTTCGTGTATAACGCATGAGCATGAGCGTGACCTCAGTCACATAACTTGGTGTGCTGGCAAGCGACGTTGTCAACATTGACGTTGCACTCGATGCAATAATAATAATAATGCAACAATAATCTCATTACTGCTGTGATTATACTCTTCCCTTGAAGAGGGTACTATCATTTTGACACGACTTGTGCAACACATTAAAGAATGCCTGTCAGATTCCATAAAGTATTTACCTATATGACCAGTTTGAGCAGCTGATAATATAATACAGCTATCTTTATAACAATTGCTCGAAATTCAAATAACAATTTATTTTGTTTCTTAAGATATCTCCACCAATTTCACAGATTATGAATTAGTTATTGTCATAGAAATTCTGTCCAAATTTGATTAAAATTAGACAACTTTATCTTATATATTTCATAGGAACGATCAGTCAGAAATTGATTACAGCGCTCTGCAAGCGTATCAAATCTTCGGCGTGTCGTAGAAAAGCTTTTTTCCTGTTTAATTGTGTGCTTACTAATCTTACGATTTGTCATTTCAGCACAAAATCGACATGGTCGCTCACTTTGCCGCCCTCAAGGCTGTTGGCGAATCCTGTCGCATTCCACTGCAGTACTATCACAACAATATGACTGGCACCAATGTCCTGCTGGAGGCCATGGCCGACAATAATGTCTTCAAATTTGTGTACAGCTCCAGCGCCACCGTTTACGGTGAACCGAAGTTTCTGCCCGTCACCGAGGAGCATCCAACGGGCAACTGCACATCACCGTATGGCAAAACCAAATATTTCACAGAGGAGATTCTCAAGGATCTGTGCAAGTCAGATAAGGTGAGCTGTAAGAATCTTTATGCTGTTACTCTAAAACTAAAGTCTTATATATTTATTTACAGCGTTGGGCGGTTGTCTCGTTGCGTTACTTTAATCCCGTGGGCGCACACATAAGCGGACGCATTGGAGAGGATCCCAATGGCGAGCCCAACAATTTGATGCCTTACATTGCCCAGGTGGCAGTGGGTCGTCGGCCACGTCTCAGTGTCTACGGCAGTGATTTTCCCACTAAGGACGGCACTGGCGTGCGTGACTATATACATATCGTTGATTTGGCCGAGGGTCATCTCAAGGCGTTGGACAAGTTGCGCAACATTGCCGAGACGGGTTTCTTTGCCTACAATCTGGGCACGGGCGTTGGCTGCTCTGTGCTGGAACTGGTGCACGCTTTCGAACGTGCTTCCGGCAAGAAGGTCGCCTACGATCTGGTCGATCGTCGTTCGGGAGATGTGGCCACCTGCTTTGCGGACGCACAGCTGGCGGAGCGGGCTTTGGGCTGGAAGGCAACGCGTGGCATTGACAAGATGTGCGAGGATACGTGGCGCTGGCAGAGCCAGAATCCCAATGGATATGCCAACAAATAACTTGACTCACTCTGGTGTATTCTTGCCTCACTTCGTGGCAATGTGTCCCTCTCCTATGCCCCCCTTCTAAGCGTGCCACTTTCTTTCTGTTATCAATTGTATCTTTCTGCAAGTTCCTCCCTCGCTCTACAATATCATAATAATGTGTATTTAATTCCTCTAATTAGCTAAATGCTTGCGTACAACTAGTTATGTATATTTTGTTTGTCAAATTTTAAGTGCAAAGCGTTACAAAATTAATGTTGATTGTGTGTATGTCAATCCAAAGTACTTTGTAATTAAATAGCAACAACAAGCTGCATCTACTTACTATTATTTAATCGGAATGCGGTCACAGGGTCAAGGTCGAAAACGATGATAAGAAAACAATTTTAATCTTTTCTAGAGGCAAACATTTATTCAATGCAATTCAACATTTAAAAACTCATTTTAAAAATACTTAAATAATGTGTTTTTATACATATTTATAAAAAAAAACACATCTGCACAAGTAACGGCATTTATCACAATTATGTACTATTTAGTTTTCAACAACTTTGCGTTCTTATTTTTTTTTTTGGAATGCTGCTGATTGTATAGAGGCTGTATCTAAGTGGAAAGTGTATAAAAGTACAAAATTGTTTATAAATATGTAGTAATCCGACCTATTTCGAGAGTATGACGATACTCTATTGAGAATGTACGTGAGAAACTTGATTTATACACTTTGTAATGCTTTGGAAATCGAGCAAATGTTCGATCCCTTGGTGAAATTGGCTTAAGTCTATGTGATTTGTAGCTTGTGGTTAGTCCTATTTGGTTTTGGCAATATTGTTCTTGGCAATTCGTACAACAAGTGGAGTATACAATGTATATGTCAATCTAGAACGTAAACCAATTCAAAATAAATCAATCAATCTAACAAGAAGCTTTCTCTACGTGCTACATTCACATATCTATTTTTGTTCGTTATGTATATGGCTAAATAAGTGCGCGATATGCATAATGTTAAGGTGAGTGATAAGTTTAAATACTTATGGATAAATATATTAAGTATGTATTCGCATAGTTTCCAAAGCGCTGGTAAGAGAGATCCTTAGCTACATGGAGACATTGTAGGAGATAGTAGTTTATATACCGCTTGAATGCTCCGGATTTAAATAGAGGTCCAGCCATTTGAGTTATGTGGATGTGACACCCTTGCGAGCCACAAGCATATTGAGTATTGGGTTTTTCCTAATGTAGCTCACGGCCTTTTTATGAGTGACCATTGTAAAGTCGTAGCCATTGCATTGCAGTATCTTGTCGTGGATGCGTAAACCTGCCCGGGCAGCTGGACTGCCCTCGTGCACCTCCGTTACATAGATGCCCTGTAAAAGTATACACAAATTAAGTACTTATTTGAAAATTTGAATTTTAAAAAAATTTACATTCAATGAATCTAGAAACTATAATAATTTATAAAAATATATTAAAATATCGTATAAAGTTATTATTTCAAACTGAAATGTTAAGAATCTTAAGATTTTTGGAAAATATCTTTGATTAAATTAATAAAGATCATTTATAATAATTACTTTTATTTATATTTGTTTTTTAATGCAAATAATAATTAAATTTGATTGATTATTTTCCATAACAGTTATTATTTTTGTTTGTATATAGTAAACACTACTCACATAATCGGTGTAGCCTTGTGGACTCTTTTTGTAATCCTGATCGATGCCGCCACCTATTTTAAAGCCACACTTTAGTATCTCTCTGCCCTCCTGATCGTAGTCCTTCTCTTTATGTAGCGTAATGGGAATCTAAAGAGTACATATTTAGCGTGAGAAACACCAGAAAGTAGTAGTAACTGATTGAGAGCGAGAAAGTTGAGGCCAATTTCTATGTCAGACGACCCAATTTCACATACACGATTCATTCACACACACGCGCACACATACATACAAGCATACACCTACAAACAGGAAGAACGCTGTTGCTACCTGTAAATGTATGTGAGAAATTTACAACTTACGCTTAAACATTCCATTGCCGTGCCGGCCTGATGCTGAAATGCCATTTTCGCCATGATGTTGCTGTTTTACTTATTTACGATTCACAGAAAACGCAAATGTATTTTTATTATTATGTTTTTTATGCACAAACGAGAAAATGAGTCGCCGTCGTCGCCTACAAAACACAAACTGCTTGCTCTCTACTGCATCACAAATGAGCAGTGTTGGAAAACGCACAGACTAAGCAATAAAGTGTTTTCTTTTATTACATTTACATAAATAAACAAAAGTTTGGAATTAATTAAGTATACATATACGTAATTCTAAGAGCGGCGCATTGCCAGCATCGTATTAATTTCCCATATAATAATACGTGTTCTATCGATAATCTCGCGCAATTGCCGGTTTTTCAGCTTAACCGTTTCGATTAGTTCCTGATTTTCCTGTAGGACCTTGCGATATTCATCACACTGTGAGGGCTCTATGCGCGGATCAGGCTCATCCCTGTAGGGTATCAGGCTTTCGGCATTCATGTAGTCCATGCCAGCATCATTGCACTTCTCATAGATGATTCGCACACGTTTAAAGAGCAATCTTATGGTGCGAAAATATTCCTGCACCTTCTTTTCTGTATTATTATCCCGGTGTGAGGTAGGCTGTATGTTCTTTAGTGCTGAGAAGACCTCTTGAAAGCGAGACGCAATGTCCTGTACTGTTTCCTGACCCAAGCGTGAGAGCTGCACAATGTTGATTTCCTTGTGTGGATTCGGTTGAGAAATTGCCAGCATATTGTTGCCTCCTCCTCCGCCGGCAGCCCCAGCGACTGGATTGTGTTGTTGCTGCTGCTGTTGTTGGGGTAAATTGGGCTGCTGCTGTTGTGGTCCGCCACTGCCAGCCATGCCCACTCCTTGCTGTGGACCCATCATTTGTTGTTGCATTGTATTCGCTTGTTGCTGCGGCATATTTCCCATTGGCACGCCGACGCCTCCTTGCATCATTTGCTGCTGCTGCATCTGGTGCTGTGGAGACATACCCATGCCTTGCATTAGACCAGGTGGTCCACCACCAGCGCCGGCATTGGGATTCATTTGCATGCCGCCGGGTCCTCCCGGTCCACCGGGTCCCATCATGTTCATCTGGTGCTGTTGTTGCTGCTGCGGTGACATATGCATGCCAGCTCCGCCCTGCATAAAGCCACCCATGGGCATCATGTTTGGCCCGCCTTGTCCACCTTGCGGACCTTGGTTCATTTGATTTTGACCATATTTCCACATTTTTATACCAAACTTGATAAAGCCGCAACCAACAAAACAATTTTAAATGCTGTTTTTCAACACTTCACGTAGAAGCAGTGCTGTTAACTGTTTTCAGAAGAAAATAGCTGTTTCTGGCTGGAAATCATTCGAAAAATAGCTGAAATTGTGTAGAGTTGTCACATAGAAAAATCTCGATTCGATAAAAATGACTATCGTTAATCGCATATGCGAACTTATCGGACAAGTTCAAGCTGTTTTTAAAGAGTTTAAACTATTGTCTTTTCAAACAAATTGATACAACAAGTTGCGGGGTCTGCGATGACACGCGATGAACATAATGGATTTAGTGAATGGGTAAGTAAAGGTGTTGATTGAAATGATTGCGCAGTAACTAAAATGACATTTACAGGGCGGTTACTTTGAGGCAAAGAAATCAAAGCTCGAAGAACAATTTGCGGTCGCAAGTGATCCATTTCGCAAGTCGAATCTCTTTGATGGCATTTCAATATTCGTCAATGGTCGTACCAATCCGTCAGCCGACGAACTGAAGCGTATTATGATGGTCCATGGCGGCACCTTTCACCACTATGAACGATCGCACACGAATTTCATCATTGCATCCAATTTGCCGGATGTGAAGGTTCGCAAAATGGATACCAGCAAGATAATTAGCGCCCAATGGGTTGTAGACTGTGTAAAAGAGATGCGCGTGCTGGACTATAAGCCGTATCTGTTGTACACCAATCAGAAAACGACGCAACCTCGTTTAAATTTTGGAAAAGGCAAAAACAACGATACCACAGTAACAGAAGAATGTGATGCGCTGGAGAATAAGTTGGGTGGCATACTCAAGGAGCTACAGCAGGCTGTGGCCACTTCCCCTGATAAGAACTCATCCAGTGTAACCAATGTGTCTGCGGCCAATGTGTCTGTGGCAAATAGCAGCAACAGCGCAAAGACTGCTGTCGATCCCGCGTTCCTCAGCGAGTTCTATAAAAACTCACGTCTGCATCATATTGCAACTCTCGGAGCAGGTTTCAAGCAGTATGTTTGTGAGTTGCGCCAGGCACATGGTAACAAACCATTTGCCAAGCGTGTGGAACTACGATCACTCTTGGCCAGCCAAGTGAAACCAATCACAGCGATGACTACCAAAAGGTATGTTATGCACATAGACATGGATTGCTTTTTCGTATCCGTGGGTCTGCGAAAGCATCCCGAGCTACGTTTCCTGCCCGTTGCCGTAACGCATTCCAAGGGCGGAAGTGCAGCTACCGATGTGCCAGTTCATCCTCAGGCTAATCGCCAAGTGGAACAGGAACTCTTTGCTCAACGTTTTGAGCAGCATTTGCATGACAACATTCTGGCCGATAAGGTGCGCTCTGGCTTTGACAAGAAGATGTCGCTCTCGGAGATTGCCTCCTGCAGCTACGAAGCCCGAGCCAAGGGTGTGAAGAACGGCATGTTTGTTGGCCAAGCGCTGAAGCTGTGCCCCGACCTGAAGACCATACCATATGACTTTGAGGGCTATCGCCAGGTGAGCTTTGCCTTTGCTAAATAATAAACCAAAGTCTAATAATGACTGTTTTTTATTACAGGTGGCTTTCGCTCTATACGACACTGTGGCACAGTACACACTCAATATAGAGGCTGTTAGTTGCGATGAAATGTTTGTTGATCTGACAGATCTGCTCCAGGAGCTGGAAGTCGATGTCATGACGTTTGTAACACATCTGCGCCAAGAGGTGCGTACCATAACTGCGTGTCCTTGCTCCGCGGGCGTGGCTGAGAACAAGTAAGTTTATTTCATTTATAACTTAAACTATTTACAAAAATACTTACCTTGACAGATTGCTGGCCCGCATGGCTACCAAGTTGGCCAAACCAAATGGACAGCATCTTCTGGATACTGATGATGCGGCAAAGTATATGGCTTCCTTGGCATTGGACGTACTGCCTGGAGTGGGCAGCAGCATGACCTATAAACTTAATCAGGCAGGCATGATGACGTGCGGTGATGTCCAGCAGGCTTCACTGGTGCGCCTGGAAATGCTGCTGGGCAAGAAAATGGCACAGACTCTGTACCAAAACTGTCGGGGCATTGATCCAAGACCTTTGGTCTATGAACAGGTGAGCCGGTCTTTTAATTCCCTTTATCACGTATCTAAATCCACGTTCCATTCTTTTAGCAACGAAAATCCGTCTCTGCTGAGGTCAATTATGGCATACGCTTTACCAAAAACGAGGAACTGGAGAAGTTTCTGCATCAACTAAGTGGTGAGGTGCACAGTCGTCTGATTGAGATCAAGCGCAAAACCAAATCAATAACCTTAAAGCTTATGGTACGTGCCGCAGAGGCGCCTGTGGAAACGTCCAAGTTTATGGGTCACGGCGTCTGTGACAATCAGACAAAGTCAGCATTGTTAAAGCAGAGCACCGACGATCTTCAAATCATAACATCCCATGTGCTGAAATTAATGAAGGAGTCAGGTTTTCCGCCGCACGAGCTGCGTGGCATTGGCATACATTTAAGCAAACTGGATGATATTGTCGAGTCTAAGAAAGAGAATGTGATCAAGAATATGTTTGAGAAAATGTCAGAGAAGCAAAAAGGTATGTCGAAATTCAAAATTACTATTGACATTGGTATACAAATTGACTATTTCGCTCAACACAGAGAAACCAGCAAATGCAGTTTTACCAAATAAGGATCCAGAAGTGGAAACTAAAGCGAAGTCGACAAGTATTAATGTACTCAACATGTTAAAGAACGCAGCTAACAAGAAGCCAACGGGATTTGAGCTCATTCCAAAGGGAGACTCAATCATCATCTTGGACGATGACTTGGTTGTGGAAGTTATCAAGGAGCCGGAGGAGGTCAAAGCGAAGCCAACTGTGTTCAGCATGTTAAAGAACGCAGCGAATGCTAGAAAATCCACATCAACAGATTTCATTCCATTTGGAGAGTCGACAATTTCAAAGAAGTGCACTCCTTCGGCTATTGCGCACTTCGATAAGGATGTCTTGGCGCAGCTGCCAGAAGAGATTCGACGCGAGATACTCAATTTTCCAGAGGAGTACTTGCAGCTAAGCGGAAGAGATGAACAGAAGAAACCCAAGGACTATGAAGAAATTCCCCATAAGAAAATGAAGATGAAGCCTCGACCAATCTCTCGTTCAAGTTCACGTTCCTTAACGCCACCTCCGCCGCCACCTTTGATGCGAGGGGCGTCGACTCCTGCGAGTCCTTTGAATGAGAGTGACCTGCAGCCATCCACATCCAAGGCAGCTCTAGATAAACAGATGAAGCGAGCCTGTCGATCGGATAAAATTGTTGCCGATTATGTTCAGGAACTGCCACAGCATATGCATCCCGCAATTCTGAAATATCTGACGCGCAATGAATCAATTGCAAATGTCTCCTTGGTAAAAGATGTGGTGAAAGCTCCGGTGGCAAAGCTTCCTTCCAAATCTCCCGAGCCGAATGTTTTCATGGATGCCAATTACAAGGATATGCTGGCCAATTGGGTCAAGTCGGAGCAGGTGCCCAGGCCAGCCGATGTGGACTTGATGTATTCGCACATTTGCTTTCTTGTCGAGGACAATAAAATGGACGAAGTTTACGAGGTGATGAAGTACCTGTGTCGTCTTATAAAAGCCAAACGCGCCAGCTGCTGTCGTTGGCATATGGCCTACAATGAGATCGAATCCAATATACAGGAAAAGGTGCATGAGGTGCATGATTGTCATATTTACTTTACGGAGGTCATCGACTGTTACAAGTGTGTCTAAGCCAAGCTTTACAAGTTAATTAACGAGTTAATCAATTACCTATACCAACGATAGTACAAATGTTCCTAAGTTGCACTTTGTGAATGGCATTTAAACTGAATATGTCTGTTATTAAATACATAAATACAAAAATGTAAAGAAAGAGCGAGAGAAAAGTTGAATCAGAGCTCTTAGCGCCAGTTGCTTTTGTTGCGAGTATGCCATAAATTTATTTATAAATTTCAAAGAGCGCTAATTAATGTTGTAACTGCTGGGGGTATTAATCGCAGAGGATGACGACGATCGTCGTTGATAACTTTATATATAAAAGGGCGGCAATCGCTGTAGCGGTCGCATCTGAGACGCGGCTAAAGACAAATAGGCCAGGCCAACACCTGGCGGAACTGGCAAGTCATAATTTGCACTTTAATGAAAGCGTCGCTTCGAGTCGCGTTCAGTCGCGTCTTTGAGAGAACAGGTAAAGTCACTGCAGTTAATCGCCAGCGACGTCGATTGCCCGGACCGGGGATATGTAATTGATTCGCATGCCTCCAGTTTGCAGTTCCACAGCATCGAGAGTCTTGACAAACTATAACAATTACAGTGCCAGTCAGTCAGCAGCTGTTGCCTTTAGCTCGCAATGGTAATTAAAAATAGTCAAGCTGCATTTCTTGTGTCGCATCCGGTCAGTTCCCATCGAGCAACAGCTTCAGCTCCAATCTCAGCTCCAGTCTGGAGTCTCTGTCTGGATTTACATGAGCTGCGCTTTGTCTGATTTAATTATGTGAGCAAAAGGCGTCGTTGTTTCATAAATTTTATGCATCCTGTTTTGCCGCAAGACGCACAGTAGCTGCCCCTCTTCCCTGTATCCTAAAACAGGAGCAACAAAAACATGGTAGTCTGTCTGGTTTAACATAAATATGAACTCGACCAACAAGATGCAAATGTTGTCAGGTTTTGATAGACTTGTTGGCAGCGTCAAGCGGCTTGCCAACATGATTTGTCAACGTTCCGCCAAGGGGATTTCTTATCATGTTGCATGCCACAAATGCTGTTCTTGGCCCTGACTGGGTAGCTCTAAAATTGTTTATTTAATTTTTTTCATTCAAAAAAAAATCCATTTTAATCAACTTATAATTTTTATATTTTATTTTTTTTGTTTTATTATTTCCTCTTCATTGGAAAAATTAAAAAATAGAATATTTAAATAGTAAAGATTTTTTTGTAATAATAGCTTAACAGTTGGAATCTTCCAATCCATTCTTCTCTCAAATTCTAGAGGTTTTCAGCCTTGTATTTTAAATTGTTGTCTAATCTTAGCACACCCTTAACCATGTCGAAACTGCATCGATTGTAC